>CM066042.1:165382706-175255206 GCA_033557465.1 Ichthyophis bannanicus
AAGTGCTGACGACCGATGATTCCGTCCCTCCTTGGTTTGGGGAGCAAATGGCCAGGGGCATGTACTCAAGGTCTCTGGACCGCGTGGGAGTCAGCTCAACAGATCAACTTCCTGGAGCTCAGAGCCATTCGTCTGGCGCTCAATGCTTTCTCCCACCTGATTATTTCTCACCAGTCCGTCCTGTGTCCAGACGGACCAATCCAAGTTGCCATGTTCTACAGTGAACAAGCAGGGGGGGCACGGGCTCCATTCCTTCTCTGCCGAGAAGTTCAGAAGCTCTGCTCTTGGGCCGTCGAAGTCACGGCATTCTTCTCAAGGCAGCAATTTATCTCCCAGGCCAAGAAAGATTGCCTGGCGGACAAACTCAGCAGGATACTCAGCCGCACGAGGTTGGGCGTCTGGATCCCTTGGTAGTTCAGAAACTCTTTCTGAAGTTGGGGCCTTCCCCACGATGAGATCTCTTTGTCCAGTCCTCTTCAAACCGGTCAACTTCCCTCGCTTCTGTCTCATCGTTCAGCCACATCCCCTTCGGGTTAACGGCAGATGCTTTTCTGCTCTCAATGGTCGGAAAGCCTTCTCTATGCTTTTCCTCCCATTCCCGCTAGTCTCCCGAACTCTGTTCAAGGTTCTCCGGGACAAAGGTTCCATGATCCTGGGTGTGCTCCTCGCTGGCCCAGACAGCCGTTGGTTTCCCACTCCTGTTACAATTGGCGGCAGAGGATCCGTTCCCTCTGGGGTTTCAACCGGGAATCTCCCTAACACACGGATCAGGGGGTCTCTGCTTACACCCCAACCTCAGATCTCCTCAACCTAATGGCGGCTGTCGGCTGAAAGGGTAAGTCCTTGCTACCCCTTCTCCTGCCGGTACAGAGGGTGGAATAGGTCGTCCCTAAGCTTCTCGGCGCCCTTCTAACCCGCAAATGCCCTACGGCCCTTAAACTGGCCGTCGCTTTTCCGTTTGGGTGTGTACAGCAGTCTCAGGATCCCTTCTCCTGCTCGGTGGCGGTGATCTTTGGCAGTTACCTGGCTCTACCTCCTCTAATCTGGGACTTAAGTCCCAACTCCGTCAAAGTCCACCCTCAGTGCTCTTTCAGCACCACCATGTGACCGGTGGACCGGCAGAACCTTCTTTCCAGCGACCCTCTCGTAGCACGTGTTTCTCCGAGTTCTCCTTCTACTTAAACCACCTCTGCGACCGCCAGCACCGGGACTGGGGATCTGACAAGTGGTTTTACAGCGGTATCACCTGTCCGACGTTTGAACCGATGGCTACCTCTTCATCTGGGCGTTTTCTTTCCATGGAAAACCTTATTCCTGATAGCCCTCACTTCCGCTAGACGCGTAAGGAACGTGAATTGGCAGGTCCCCACTCGTGTCTGATCCTTCCCTTCACTCGGTTCTACAAAAATAGGGTAGTTCTACGGACTCACCCTATATTTCTTCCAAAAGTTGTCTCCCCTTTGCACATTCAATCAGGAGGTGGTGACTTCCCAACCTTCGTTCCCAGGCCTCACTCCAGCCGAGCTGAACGATGTCCTGCCATACCCTGGACTGTAGAAAGGGCATTGAACTCTAATCTAACCTCGTGAACATACGCCGGGAGCACCGTAAAGCTGCTCAGCTTTGTTGTGTCTTTTGACCCCAATAAATTGGGGCTCCCGGTCTCCCAAGCGTACTCCGTTCCCATCTGGGTTGCTGACTGTATCGCTTTGGGTCTTATTGGGGCAGCCGGACTCTCCTTAGAAAGTTCGGAGTTCACGGCTCCATTGTGTTCGGGCGAAGGGCTACGTCAGGTGGCTTACCTCCGCTCTGTCACCGTCTGGCAGACATCTGCCGGGCCGGCTACTTGGTCTTCGAGCCCGACTTATTGCCGGTCCATTACTGTCTCGATATGTGAGGACTGACTTCCTGCTTGGTCCTGGAGAAAGCGTAGTTACTCAACCTGTAACAGGTGTTCTACCAGGAGCAGCCAGGAATCAGTCCTCACAACCCTCCCTCCTCCCCGTGGAGTTGCAAAATCATTCTGCTTAAGTTTTTTTTGCAAAATTTTTATGCTGTCTTTTAGCTATGTCATTCAGACTGGCTAAGAATGGCACCCTTGGGCGGGGAAGGCGACCGCGCATTGGCGCAAGCTGACAATTCCCAAAGGCTTTCTTTGAAAGCTGGGGAAAATTGCGCTCCGCGAGGGCTCCGTCGGCGCCGACGTCCACGCCATATGTTGAGGACTGATTCCTTCTGCTTGCCTGGAGAAACACCTGTTACAGGTGCGAGTAAACTAACGCTTTCTCCGCACTCTATGGATATTCGTCTTCCCCGACGTTGGACAAATGGGCTCATTCGAGGCCCCAAAAAGAGGTCTAGAAAGGCCGATGGACATCTCCTATCCTGCACAATGCGTGGTCCCTTCGGTATATTGGGTCTAGAAATAAACATCCCAAAATCCAGTTAACTCCCACTCAGTCTCTGGAGTTCCATAGGAGCTTTGCTGGATAACACAGAAAGGGCAAGGGCCTCAACCTCGCCCCATGCCGTTGTCTTCGCATGGTGCAGTTAGCTTCGTGCAAGCAGTGGCTAAAGGTTCATCTCAACTGACTCAAGGAAATGGCTTACAACACTACTAGGCCACATGGCATCTCCACGCGTGCATGTGGTTTCCCTATGCTTGCCGTCCATAGTGAGAGCAGCCCAGTGGGACTTATCCACTCAATGGACCCAGGCATCAGGATGCCTGTCAGACAAAATAGCAAACAACAAATCGCCTTATTTTGTCCCTCCAATGGTGGTAGTCCACTCCAAACCTGGTGCTGGGGTCCCCATTTCAACAACCCTTACCCCAGACAACTCTCACAACAGATGCTTCTCTGATGGGTTGGGGGAGCTCATTCTGCAAGACCTCTCCACCCAAGGCACCTGGACTCCACAGGAGACTCATCTACATATCAATCTCTTGGAGCTCAGAGCAATCTTCCTTGCTCTTCGAGTGTTCCAGACCCTGCTTAGCTACATGACAGTCCTCATTCATATGGACAATCAAGTAGCCATGTTCTGTGTGAACAAGCAGGGGGGAACAGGCTCTGTCACTTTGCAGCAAAGCTTTGCGATTATGGGCCCTCGCCAGAGAGCATCAGATTCATCTCTTGGCGGTGTATCTTCCAGGCATACAAAACTCTTGGGCAGACAGACTCAGTCGAGTTCTGCTTCCACAACGAGTGGTCTCTGAAAAATCTTGGCCACCTGGTCTGCATGCAAATTTGGGGAACCCCGGACATAGACCTCTTTGCAAGTCTGTGGAATACCAAACTTCCCCGGTTCTGTTCCAGAATTCTGGCTCAGGGGGCTCAGGCCAGGGATGCTTTCCTCCTATATTGGGGTCAAGACTTCCTGTATGCCTTTCCACCCATTCCCCTAATTCCCAAAACCCTGTTCAAGCTTCAGAGAGACAGAGGTCATATGATTCTCATAGCTCCACATTGGCCATGGCAAGTGTGGTACCCTATGCTTCTACATCTCTCTCAAAGCTCCCTCCCTGGAGTTAAGGTCTGCTCCAGATCTATCTCAGGAGGACGGAATGTTATGGCATCCCAATCCCCAGTCTCTGCATCTCAGGGCTTGGTTGCTTGAAGACCTAAATCTCAATGATCTTAATCTCCTAGCAAGTAAAGATATCCTTTTTGCTTCCAGAAAACCTTCCACAAGACGCTCGTATGCTTTCAAGTGGAAAAGGTTTACCATATAGTGTTCGCAAAAGGGTCTTAACACCCTTGCGATACCTCTGGAATCATTGCTGGAAAATCGTCCTTCCTTTATCCAATGCAGGACTTAAAAGGGTCCATTTGAGTGCTATTACAGCTTCCTTTAAGCCTCTAAATGGACAGCCTATTTCCTCTCATAGCATGATTTGAGAGGCTGCCTTCTTACTAAGGCTCCCATTAGGCCACCACCCGTGGCATGGTACTTAAACCTGGTTCTTGGGCATCTCATGAAGCCGCCCTTCGAGCCTTTGGCTACTACCTCCTTGAAATTCCTTTCTTGGAAGGTTATCTATCTTATTGCAATCACATCAGCACGTCGCATTAGTGAATTGCAAGCGCTAGTAGCTAATCCACCTTTATACAAGGTTCCATCATGACAAGGTAGTCCTTAGGACTCATCCACACTTTATGCCAAAGGTGGTCTTGCCTTTTCATCTGAACCAAGCGGTCTACCTACCTGTGTTTTTCCAAGGCCTCATGCATCAAATGCAGAGAGCATCATCATACCTTGGACTGTAAAAGAGCTCTAGCCTTTTATTTACAAAGAAACACAGCAACATAGAAAGTCCTCTCAACTCTTTGTTGCTTTTGATCCCTTCTCATATGGAACTTCCAGTCTCTAAGAGAACACTATCTAACTGGATTTCCTCATTGTATTTCCTTCGCCTATCAGAGTAAGAACCTTTCTCTGGAGGGCCCATGTCACAGCTCACAATGTGAGAGCCATGGCAGCCTCAATGGCTCACCTGTAGTGATCTTCAGAAGACTGTGAGAGCTTAAGTAAAGTTAGAATAGACCCTGGGCTGTTGTCTAGATGGTATATATCTGCTAGTACTGAGAGAACTTGGAAGGTTCTGGCAGTTTCAGTGGCTGGCCCTTTCTGCACTGCTTTAGAGTTGTACTGGAGATGTGATTCCTCTACTAAAAGTGGAAGTAAGGAGGAGGTGAGGAATTACAGGCTCATTAGTCTGACCTCTTTGGTTTATAAATTGAATGAAATCACTGCTAAAAGATAAGAGTGAAATTTCTGGAATCCAGTGAATTGCAGGATCCAAGACAGACTGGTTTTATCAGATAGCTCTTGTC
Organism: Ichthyophis bannanicus; assembly: GCA_033557465.1. Classification (NCBI taxonomy): domain Eukaryota; kingdom Metazoa; phylum Chordata; class Amphibia; order Gymnophiona; family Ichthyophiidae; genus Ichthyophis; species Ichthyophis bannanicus. The sequence continues at coordinate 165,387,545 of CM066042.1, forward strand.
AGATGAATCTAGTGAATTTCTTTAATGGGCTGACCAGAGTTGAATGAGGGCCAAATACTGGATATAGTGTATTGGATATCAGCAAGGCTTTTGACCCAGTTCTGCATAGGCAACTTGTAAATAAACTAAACAGCCTTGATATGGGCCCTAAACTGACTGACTGACTGACTGACTGCTTTAGAAACTGGGTGAGTAGAAGGCAAGAAAGTGTAGTGGTAAATGGAGTTAACTCTAGAGCAGGGGTACTAGAACCAGTCCTCGGGCATGCTTAGCCACAGTCAGGTTTTCAGAATAACCACAATGACTATATGAGAATTCTGCAGGCATTGCCTCCAAATATCTAATTGCTTGGTCATTATGGTTCTCCTGAAAACCAGACAGTGGCTAGGTGTGTTCAAGGACTGGGTTGAGAAACCCTGCTGTAGAGAAAGGAGTGTTTAGTGTTGTGCCATAACATTCTGTCCTTGGTCCTGTTCTTGAGATCTCCATAAGCAATATTGTGGAAGGGCTAGCAGGAGAGTTTGAGGGGGGGGATGATTGCACTAGGGTAGACATGTTGGAAGGTATGGAAAACTAGCATGATGAGGAGCTAGCAAAGCTCAAGGATAGGTAGTTTGGCAGCTAAGACTAAATGTTAAACTAGGTAATTCCATATTATGGGTTTGTAAAGCCCAATAAGGGCAAAATGGAGTGAGTGAAGTTCTGTGCCCAAACTAAGAGCCAGATCTGGGTGGGATTGATATTTGAAGATCTTAATATAGTTAAAGGAGTAGGTAATGTGCTGGAAAAGCCAGATGGCTGCTTTGATATATGGGAACAGGAATGGCCAATAAAAAGAAGGTGGTAATGCCACCTCTGCGGCTTCATTTGGAGTATTGTGTACAAAACTGGATGGAGTTGGTCTAGAAGAGGATGGTTATTAAAATGGTTAATGGTCCTAATGTATATGGAGATGGATCTAAGCATTGTATACCTTGAAGGGCAGGCTAGGAAAGATTTGAGCAATTTCACTACCTCCAGAATATAAATATGTGGGTGATAGCCACTTCCACTGAAAAGGAGCATTATCTTCCTTCTGATACCCTAGTCATCTGACTTGTTCAATTTTTCCTGAACTTCCATTTTTAAACTTGGCATAGCAATAAATAACTTTGGCTTAACTTTATGCTCTTCTGAAAACAATTTTAATTATAATCTATTGCCTTATACTTTATGTAAATGTTTTAGATGGCATCTTTGAATGTCTTGGACATGATCACTGTAGGAGTTGTATGCTCTCGGCCTGGTTCGCTTTCAGTCTGTTGTCAGTCTTAAGTGTCTGTGAAACTATCATAAAACATTCAGGAATATTTTGCTTCCATACCAGATTTCATCTATAATTTGTCACAGGGGATTGAGATATTAATAGCAATTGGACATTAGCATTTTAAAGGTCCTATCTGACCAGCAGCTTACATTGGACCTGATGCACTAAGCATAGTGCAACTTGTTAATCTTATTACTTCTGTCTTAGTGAATATTTTTTGCATACTAAATGAATTCCAGTACTGGAAGGAATTTAGTGTGTTAAAAATATTTAATTATGATACTTAGGTCTGATTTTTAACACTAGTTCTAGAGATGAAATATTTTAATTTCCCTTCCCTACAATGGAAGTAGTAAATAGTGTGGTGTGTTTCAGAAAGCAGCCATCCAGCAACTTGGATTCTCTAATCAGCAACCCTAGACCCTCAAAGACCAAAGTCCTCTGGTCAACTGTGGGACTTGATATGTAGAGCCTCTAGGTTTTCAAATCTAAAACCAGTAGTGGTTTAGAGCACTTTTTGTCTTACTATGTTTTCAGTATATGTGCCTGAAGTGTAGTTTAGTGTATTGCACACATTCTTTTTTATCTTAAAATTTATATTTGAGTTCAATTAAATAATGTTTGTACAAACTTTCACCTGTTCATATATTGAAAGCCATCATTATGCAACTCTTTAAATTTCCTCTGAGCCACTATTAAACATCACATTCAGTATATTAAATGTCTATACAAGCCCCTTATAACTGTCAACATGACCCCCTTTCCCTCCCCCTTTATAAACAGATGGAAATCATGGAAATTCTGTTTGCTTATTCATAATTACTCTAATCCTCCCTCCCTTCATCCCAAGATGGAACTCTACGGCCATCCTGCTTTTAGTTGGTATATCTCAGAGGAGGATCCCCAAGAGCATACACTAAAAGAGTGAAAAAGAAAACCAGGACAGAATAGTGACCCTAAATCCAAGCAAGGACAGGGTCGCAAGGAGAAGGTGGTGATCAACCTTGTCAAAAGCAGCAAGAAGGATAAGGATTGAGTTTTGGCAAGAAACAAGTCAGTGGCAATCTGTTCCTATAGAACCTGGTGAAGCTGAATTGTAATGGATCCAGAAGGCTTGAGAGGAAAAAAGTAAAGATAACAGCGATTAACTGCATGTTGGAGTAGTTTTGAAGCAAAGGGTTGGAGGGAGATAGGCTGATCATTAGAAGGACAGGTATGATCTCATGAAGGTGGTTTTTTTTTTTGAGGAGAGGTGTAACCACAGCATGCTTAAGGGCTGTAGGAAAGTTATAAGGGTATGCCAAAATTAAGGGATGATGTGGAAAAGAGAGAACTTAGTGAAGGGGTGGGAATGGGATCAGAGAAGCAGGTACTAGGTTGGAGGAGGTGAGAAGTTGCAGTTTCCTCCTTGGTGATTTTAGAAAAGGAAGAAAGGGTGACAGGTTGAGAAGGATTTGGGATTGAAGAGGGGGAAGGTGGGGTGGAGGTTACCCTGTGGAGAATTCAAGACTTATCTTGTGGACTTTGTCATGAAAAGTCAACTAAAGCGATGGAGGGGTTGGGTGAGGAGGTATTGTGAGGAGAGAGTTGAGCATAGAAAAGAGATGGTGAGGGTTAGAGGCAAGAATTAGATGGACATGGCATCAAGTAAGAGTTCTATGACTGACTGCAAGGTGGTTAGCATGAATTTGAAACGTAGGTAATCAGCAAAGGTATGGAAATTAAGTCAGAGGCACTCAGCTGAGAAGGCATGGGAATGTAGGTAGTGAGTTAAAGAGCAGCCAGGGTTGAGATACAGTACGTCTTACAGGGTATGGAATGAGAGGAGCGAGTGGATCCAGAGCAGAGTAGAGGAGTGTATAGTATAGTTGCCTCAACAATGGATTCAGCCCCCATAGTGGAGGAAAGGTGATGAGACAGCAGTAGAGAGAGCTAAAGGATCAATAGGGTGAAGATTCTTAAACATGTTGCTGGAGAGTGGGTGGAACTATAAAAGGGGGGAGGGGGTTTTCAGGGTGAAGGTTAGCAGGTGATGGTCAGATGGTAGAGATGTTTGAGAGTGAGTAGGTGGAGGTAAAGACAAGGTTGAGGCAGTGGCCTTGCTTGCGCATAAGAGCGGTAGAGCACAACTGTAGGTTGAATGAGGGGTATCAAAAATCACTGTTATAGGCCCCAGTCAAGTAGTATCTTACTACAAATGTGTTTCAGCTGGGGAAAATTTTTTATTTTAAGGATTATGAACGTTGATCATTTTTTAAACTAAATTTATAGGGGTGTTGCACACATAGCTGTTGCTTTATTTACAAAAGTAAGAGTGAGAACTCCCTCTAGCTGCAACTGCCATATGGTGCAAGTTAATAGTCTCCGTGTCATTCAGCAAATATATAAATTGATTTATTAGTGTGATGTACTATTGCTCCTTTACACAAGTTATAAAAACCCACAAGATGTTAAAATCCTATAAACCCTTAGCTGACCCTGAGCATATGACCTCTATCTCCTTGCTCAACTACATTCTCAAACAACCGGGCCTACAAATACCAGTATTTGATATACAGAGATGGACTTCCTATTACAATAGCTGTGGGAGCTCATTCCACATTTTGGCCCCTTTATAGCATGGAGTTATGTGCAGTGCAGGCCAAATACACCTCAGCCAGAGAGGAGGGTACTTCTGATGACCCTTTTGAGGGATGATTTTGGGCACTTGGATAATGAATGGGATTAAAGTTTTATGCAGATTGCAGGGTACAGTCCACTATGTATCGTAATGTCACCCTAGCATCCAGGAGAAGCCAGCACTAACACCTAATTACTGGGTGCTTGTGATTCCATTTGGTTACCCCCTCCAGGTATCATACTGCTGTATGTGGCACAAGCTGAAGTCTCTGGGCTAATCTGAGTGTGTGGTCTCTATACTGTAATTCACTGTAAGTTAGTCTGCCGCTTACTAATTAATAAATTAGTGTAGCCAGCCTTTACTCAGATAACTAAGCCTTAAGTAGCCAAATCAAATGAACATGGGGGAGAAGGGGGGACTCAGGCTCTTACTACTGTTCTTCTGTATGCAGACATAACCAACTGCCTGTTGCCTGAAACTAATCAACTGGCTCTTCCGTTCTGAATTGTTTGCCATTCAACTGCAGCTCATATTGCAGGTGTCTTCCCCTTCTAAATGGGTGCTTCTAAATCCTCTCTTGTAGGCAAACCTAACTGATTACCTTTTCAGAATTACCATAATGAATATGCATGTAAAGTTTTGCATATAGCAGAGACCCACTCTGTTCAAATATGTCTTGTGTATATTCATTGTAGTGATCTAAACATCTGACTGGCTGGCTAGTTGTGTCTCTAGGATTAAGAAGTACATCAGCAATGGAGTCAGCTAGAGCAGATTATATCGCTATTCCATAAGGTATTCTCATGGAGCTACACTTTACCATTGCAAAATGCTCAGTTGGGATTCCTAAAATTCTTGAAGGTATGCAATTATTTGGAGATTATCTGTATAAAATTAAAGGTCAGGTCAAACTGAGTCAATTTCCCATACTAACATGGCTATGTAAAGATTAAATGGCAGAGGGGGTAAGTAAGGAACTGTGCAGGCTACCTTAAGCAGAAAGAATTACTGTAGCTTCTCAGGCTACATGTTAGCACTTTCCTAGGTAAGAGAGAAACCAGGTCCCCACTGCTATTTGTTCACAGTGGCTCACTTTCCAAAGCTTGCATTACTTTTTTAGACACATGTGCCTTCAAGTCAATGCTGCCTCCTAGTGATCCAGCAGCCCCTGGCTTTTCTTGGTAAGGTATGACCAGAAGTAGGTTGCCAGGCCTTTTCTTTTGAGGCACTGGAGGGTAACGTGACTTGCCCAAGACCACAAGGAGGGACAGTGGGAATTGAACCCAGTCACCTACATAGTAGGCTGTTGCTCTAGCCACTAGGCTACTCCTCCATTACATTTAGGGATTTTAATTAAATTGTAACTCCCTACTGCTACATACCTCTTTTACCTGCTCTTTCCATCACCCTGGTATAGTCATGCTCCTGATAACAGCACAGGAGTACATGGGGGCCATGTACTCAACCACAGAGCTATATAAACTTAGAAGTGGTAGGAAGAGGGGAGCGGGTTGATATTGGGAATGGTGCTCTTACATACATTGACTTTTAAGACCTGTGAGACATGTTTACTTGGTGCTTTTTAGTTAACCCTGAAAAAGAGAAGCCAAAATTGTTTTCCTTCACTTCTCATGAATTATGAAAGCTTCAATAGCAAACTGCCTTTGAGTAATTATTGCTGATCAGTTCTTAGCATAATGTACGTAGACTTTAGCTTGTTTGAAAATAAATTTATTTATTAGTATTTAGCTCAGACCTTTCCAGTAATTGTTCAAGATGAGTTAAAATCAGATACTCCAGGTATTTCCCCATCCCCGAGGGCTTATAGGCTGATGCAGAACGACTAATGTGTCCCTTATGTGCAGATAATGCAACTTATATGCACAAGTTCTGACATGCCAAATGCAGAAAAGAGATTGATGTGTGTGTAAACAGCAAACCAAAAACAAAACAAAACCTGGTGATGTAATAGCCCCAATTCTGAGCACTCAATAAGGAAAAAACAGGCCTGCTAGCCCCTGAACCCCCCCTTTCTTCCATTACCTTCAAGATGGAGTGGGTGTGTTGCCCATGTACCCCCACCCCTGTGCCACCATCTTGAAAAATGGCACCTGGCCCCATGTGGTGTACTATGCCACCATTTTTCAAGATGGTGGCAACAGTACACCACATGGGGTCAGGTGCCATTTTTCAAGATGGTGGCATGGGGCAGGCGCATGTGGGCAACACTCCTGCACCCACTTGACAATAGGCCAGGTGGCCCCCAAACCCCCCTTTTGTTTGTTATTGGGTGGGTGAGATCTGGGCTGCTGGGCCACCAGGGATTTGTTTTTTTTGTCAGGGGGCATTGGCTCCCCGACAGTATTTTGATGGCATTGGGGGCTTTTCCTGATGCCTTGATCATTTGAGGTGAAGTGTCAAACTTTCCCTCGGATGACCTGGTTTCTCTGGGACAGCATGTGTTTGGCTTGTTCTCTCTGTGTAGCACTGACATTTTGTGCAGATCTCATTGGCATGTGTACCCCTTTCTGCATGTCAGTGCTGAAGTCACATACTATTGGGATGCTGCATATATAGCTAATAGCATGCAACTTCAGTGCTGGCTTTCTGCATTGGCCCCTACATTTGTACCTTAGGCAATAGAGGGTTAAGGGACTTGCCCAAGACCAGTAGGAGGAGTATTGTAACTTCATTTTATCCTAGAGGTAGTACTGATGATTGTCTGAGATAACTATGAGTCAGTTACCCTCCAGTGTAGGCACAGTGGTTGCTGTCTGGGTTTATTGCTGCACTTTCTTCCTAATCGGACCCTTTATCTGTATTATTGTGGGGGTCAAATTTCTACTACTAAAGTTGTAACCCTCCTTCTGGCCATAAAAAGGACTAAAGGTTTAAGGTAATTAAAAAAAAATCCTGTTATGTATCTAGTATGGCCCTAATGAATCTTATTGTTAAGTGAGGGTCAATGGTGTATGAACATAAGATATGCCATACTGGGTCAGACCAAGGTCCATCAAGCCCAGTATCCTGTTTCCAACAGTGGCCAATCTAGGTCATACATACCTAGCAGTTTCCTCAAAAGACACAGGTTCCGCAATGCTTGTACTGGGTCAAGCATTAATATCCTGTGTCCCTCCTTAATAATGGTTTATGGACCTTTCCTCCAGGAACTTGTCCAAACCTTTTTTAAACCCAGCTACACTAACAGCCTTTACTACATCCTCCGGTAACAAATTCCAGAGTTTGATTATACGTTGAGTGAAAAAATATTTTCTTTTATTAGTCTTAAATAGTTTACCCTGTAGCTTCATTGTATGTCCCCTAGTCTTTCTACATTCTGATGACGTAAACAATCGATCTATGTTTACCCGTTCATTAATTTATAGACTTCTATCATATCTCCCCTCAGCTGTCTCTTTTTCAGGTTAAAGAGCCCTAACCTTTTTAGCCTTTCTTCATAGGAGTATCCTTCCATCCCCTTTACCATTTTGGTGGCTCTTCTCTGAACCTTTTCTAATAACACTATATCCTTTTTTAAGATATGGCGACCAGAATTGCACACAATATTCAAGGTGCGGTCTCACCATGGAACGGTATAGAGGCATTATAATATCTTTTGTTTTATTTTCCATTCCTTTCCTTATGATACCTAGCATTCTATTTGCTCTCTTGGCTGCCGCTGCATACTGGGCCGAGGGTTTTAACATGTTATCCACAATGACGCCTAAATCATTTTCCTGGGTGGTGGTTCCTAATGTGGAACCTTGCATTGTGTAACCATAGTTTGGGTTGTTCTTCCCTAGGTGCATAACTTTGCACTTGTCCACATTAAATTTCATCTGTCATTTTGATGCCCAGTCTTCCAAATTATCAAGATCCTCTTGCAATTTTCCACAATCCTCTTGGGTTTTAACAACTTTAAATAGTTTTGTGTCATCTGCAAATTTGATAACCTCACTCGTTATTCCTCTTTCCAGGTCATTTATGAATATGTCAAAAAGCAGCGGACCCAGCCCAGATCCCTGGGGTACACCACTATTCACCTTTCTCCACTGGGAAAATTGGCCATTTAGCCCAACCCTCTGCTTTTTATCTTTTAACCAGTTCCTGATCCACAGTAGTACACTGCCTCCTATCCCATGACTCTTTAGTTTTGCCAAAAGTCTCTGAGGGACCTTGTCAAAGGCATTCTGAAAGTCTAGATACACTATATCAACCGACTCACCTTTGTCCACCTGTTTATTCACACTTTTCAAAAAAACATAACAGATTAGTAAGACAAGATCTTCCTTGTCTAAAGCCATGTTGGCTGTCTCCCAGTAGGCCATGACTATCTACATGCTGAGTAATTTTATTCTTTATGATGGTTTCTACCATTTTCCCGGTACTGACGTGAGGCTCACCGGTCTGTAGTTTCCCGGATCACCACTGGAACCCTTTTTAAAAATTGGTGTTACATTGGCGATTCTCCAATCTTCAGGTATTAGCGATGATTTTAATGATAGTTCACAGATTACTAATAGCAGGTCTGCAATCTCATATTTCAGTTCTTTCAACACCCTTGGATGTATACCATCCATCCCAGGTGATTTGCTACTCTTCAGTTTATCTAATAGTTGTAATACATCTTCCTGATGTATCGATATTTCCTTCAATTCTTCCGCGCCTTTAAATACCACTTCAGTCATGGGTAATATCCCTACATCTTCCTCAGTAAAGACCGAAGCAAATAATTCATTGTCTCTCCGCTATCGCCTTGTCACCTCTTAGTGCCCCTTTAACTCCTCTATCATCTAATGGACCAACTGACTCTCTCACAGGATTTTTGCTACGAATGTACTTGAAAAAATCTTTATTTTGTGTTTTTGTTTCCGCAGCAAGCTTCTTCTCAAATTCTCCTTTTGCCTGCTTTATTAATGCCTTGCATTTGACCTGCCAATGCTTGTGCTGCTTCCAGGTTTCATCGTTTGGCTCTTTTTTCCATTTCCTGAAAGATGCTTTTTTGACAACAGCCTCTCTGACCTCACATTTAAACCATGCTGGCAGTTTTTTGGACTTTCTTCCACTTTTCTTAAAGCGTGGAATACAGCTGGTCTGGGCTTCCAAGATAGTATTTTTCAACAACACCCAAGCTTGATGTAAGTCTTTAACCTTTGCAACTGCTCCTTTTAGTTTTTTCTTAACTAATTTCCTCATTCTATCATAGTCTCCCTTTCGAAAGTTAAAATGTAGTACTGTGGATTTCCTTACTATCCCTCCTCCATTAATTAAATCAAAGGCGATCATGCTATGATCACTATTGCCAAGTGGTCCCAACACCCTTATCTCTTGCACTAGATCTGGTGTTCCACTAAGGACTAGGTCTAATATGGCTTCTCCTCTGGTTGGTTCATGAACCAGCTGCTCCAAGAAGCAGTCATTTATTTCATCTAGGAACTTTATCTCCCTAGCATGTCTTGCCGTGACACTGACCCAGTCAATACTGGGGTAATTGAAATCACCCATTATTATTACCACGCTCTAACATTTGCTAGCTTCCTTGATTTCTTTGAGCATTTCATCATCTATTTGTTCATTCTGGCCAGGTGCTCAATAGTACACCCCCCACTGCCATCGCCCTCCCCTTTTTACATGGAATTTCATGATTTTATGTATTTATTGCTAAGGGGGAAATGTGTATATTTATGAAGCACTAAAATGACAGAGGGGTACTGGCTCAATAATCATTATTCACTAACTACATGCACACATAGTCACTGTGACTATTTATTTTTTTAATTGAAGTTTAATATACTTCTGTTTGCATTCTAGAAACACACTGCTTGCTCCAACCCTACACAGGCCCATCTGTGAGGTATGGGGTAATGTCTGTGTTAGGAGAGATTCATTGCTGTTCTGCTCTGCCTAAAACTAAGTCACAAACTTTGGATTTTTATTTCCGTCTTTCTTACTTACTTACTACTAATGGTCATTGTAGTACTTGCTAGTGCTAAACTTGTTTGTGGAATTCAGAGGATGTTGCCTTGGAGCAGTTTCTCTAAATGGATGTGTTTTACATATACTATGATGATGATCCTGAACTTTGCTGCTAAGCCAGGGTATGTGAAGTCTGATCTTAGTCTCTCAAATTTACAGCTGATGCTTGGTGTAGTACTTGCATGGTGCCAAAGAGAGCCGTCTCCTGAAGTGTGTAAGCAGTGTTTAGAAGAATGAGCGATGTAAGCAAACTTGACTTTCCTAGGCAGGCAGCTAGGCTCAAGCTTAAGCTAGGTATGAATGGAGTGTAGACTGTTTGGGTCTGATTAATCATTTTGTTGGGGGAGTGGAAGAGAGAGTTAACGTTGTGAAAATGGATCCTGTGAAAGGAAACATATTAGTTTGTACAAATCTTGAACAGATGGTTGCCCTTGTCTAGCTTTTATTTTGGTAATGCATTATTAGACTAAAAGAATCTGTTTCTGTGTGGTGTGCACATTACTGCTTGTACCCTGTGTACTGCAGTAATTTGATAGTACTTGGAGCTGGACTAGATACCAGTTAGTGCATGGTTTTGAGTGACAGCACAGGTGCACTTCTCCTCATTATCTCTAGAACAAGAGCCTCTAAAAGAGAAGCAAGATCCTACTTACGAATGAGTTCTGAAAAAAGGTTCTATGCTCCATGGATATAAACAGCTGGGGGTTAGCAAGAGCCTTCTACCCAAGGGGGAACAGTGACTTCTGTGTAACTTATCTTGGTTTAGTAGAGTACTGAGGATTCATGGATAATACACCCCTAGAACATGTATTTATCTATCTTTGCTTTACCACCCTTCAAGGTTTATAATTTACATGTATAATATACAGACAGATAATCATGTTAGAGCTCCATGGTTCCCTAGCTGCCTGCTCTGAAAGCCCATTGAAAAAGCAAAGCTTTTCTCCCCATTTAAATTTGTTTAAAACATTTCTCTTGCCCTGTAGCACCAAGAGTATTCCTTAAACTGGGAACCAGACACATAAATACAGCCTGGCATGTAGGTGCCAAACATACTTCAGTAAGCTGTAGCACATATGCTAAAGATGTCACTAAAGACTGCAAGATTCTGATGGGTAGAAGGAACTAAAGTAGTCTCTCAGGTAGAAAGGGTAATTGGTACATAAGCTCTAGGAGTGCAGCATAAAGTCTAAAACTTGATCTGGTAAATTACCAGCAACCACTAGTACATCGCTGTATGCCTAGTGTTAGCTAGTAATTTTACAGCAACATTTTGAACTAACTGTAGTTGCTTCAGACTAGTTAACAGCACACCATATAAAGTGCTTTACAAAACATTGGTGTGTTATAATAAATGTATACACCAGAGTTTCCAAGTCCCTCACTGACAGCTGGGGCTTCAAGGATCTTATCCTACAAGTTACTTGAAAGAAAGAAAAAAAAAATATAAAGACTTTTTCACTACCATCTTGATCTGGGGCTTAAATAAGGTGGAAGCTAACATCACAAGGAGGACCAGAACTGAATCCCTGCAACCAGCTGAACCATCTTGGATTGTTGGTGACATACCTGTCACGTTTTGTTTTCTATTTTAAAAAGAGCAAAATTTGTTGACCTCTCACAGCCTAGGTCTTGAATGCAAATGTGAGGCAATTTGTAACTGACAGATTACTGTTAGTAAAGCATCATTAGCATAAAACTAAGGACTGTGCCCATAGGTTTTGTATTAAGGAAGTATGTGGTACCAAACAATATTAAAGAGGGTCCTGGGGCATGCCACTGTCCAAAACATATTTGTATCAATAATTTTCAGCCTGACTGCTTTAAAGATGCATCCAGTCCATTATGGCGGCAAAACCAAGCTCATGTGTAAGAGTATAATTGAGAGGGTCAAAGGTAGATTGAGTGTTAGGGAGATCCATCCTACCCCTAGCCCAGGGGAGAAGTTGCTGCTGTCCATTACACTAATGGAGCACTGCCTGATTGCTGCCTCCTAGAATAAAAAGTTCCAAAAATCCTCCACTGAATGGGTACATAATAATTAGCTGAACATGGCTTGTGCTCTGCACTACAACTACTGCATCTTTTCCCATTGCTCTTGTTGAACCCTGATAGGGGTGGGAAGTGATAACAGCTAGTATCTGATAGTCTTAGTGCTTATAGTATGAAATCTCACAGTTTCAATTCTGTTGCCTATACAAGCCGGCTGTGGCAGGCCAGGCTCTTTTTGCTACTGGACACAGGATGAGAGTCGAGGCTCAGGTATGGGTAATCTAATCCTTGACTGCAGTGAGCACTGCAACAGAGAACTATTTGAACTGTCCTGAAGGAGTTCAAGCATCCTCTGGCACTATCCTCAAGATTATCTTACCTATACTATTTATTTAAAAAAAAAAAAAAAGCACACACATTTTTCTCCTGGCTCGGTGTAGGACTGCTTTCTTTTCTTAGACATATGATTGTGCGATATAATAACAAAGCATACAGTAACCACCCAAACATAACAGTCCTTTTGCTATCATGATTGCATTTGCTGAGGGTGAGACATGGCAGCAAGACCTAGGCTTGTTGAAGCAGCGCCACCTACTGCTTCAGAAGCCAAACTGCAGCAATATTTGTAAACAATTTTTACTAGCAGCCACTTAAGTTGTCCAAGGTGCAATGGACTTGTTTATAATTTGTATCTGGAATAAAAATTCAATATCCACTTTAAGCAGAACGGGTGATCCTTGGAAGGAGATTTTTAATAGCAGGGCTTTTACTGCAGTAGAAAAAGGTATAATGTGTATACATACAAAATAAACCCAGTCTAAAACTCATGGTAAACCAGGAAGGATTCTTTATTATTCTATTGCACATACATTAGTAATACCATGGACAGGATAGGTACTAACATGGGAGGAGTTCTATTCTGTCTTGTAATAATGGTTCAGATAGGCACCAACATGAGAGGAGTTCTATTCTGCCTAGCAACAAGTGATGCTAGTAATACAATGAATGGAATAGGCTTTAACACGAGAGGAGTCTTGTTCTGCCTAGCAACAAGTGATGCTAGGAATATGACGCTGGTTTCCCGCGTTTAAGACAGCACAGACACGGGCATCTTTTGATGGATCAGATGAGAGAAGACTGCAATGAGTTTGGCGATTCCCCGTGTCGCTGAAAAGTGAGAAGGTACAAGAATGTTTTTGGTTGCTATCCAGATCAGTTTTATTGAAAATGACAGGGTTAGTGTAATGGTGTGGTTGGCATTTGAAATAGAAGATGTTATATGAGTAGTTTAAAGTCGGTGATTAGAATTTGAGTGTGTGTAAACCTATTCTCTGGAGGAACAGATGAAATAATAGGTAAATCCCCCCCCTGTGTTCTCACTCACTCCGGCTCCTAATTTTAGTATAGTTTTTAATATAGTGTTAAAAATTAACTGAATATGCATGAGGAAGATTGAAGCCTTGAGAAGTTGATGTAGTGATATGGCAATTTAATCCCTCCTCACTTCGGTTTCTAATTTCAACACAGGAAAGAGTGTATGATCGATTTAGTATGGATGTATTTATTTGTTTATAAGTCCTTTCCTGTTGACATAGCAAGCTCAAATGGTCAGATGTTTCTGTTTTGTTTTAGTAAAGTCATCATAATAGAAATATCTACTAATTAAGGTACAGTATTAGAACACCCTTTCAAGAATCGTTTTTTATTGATTATCTATGATAAATTATTTTTTATCCATGTATGTCACACTAGTTATATGGTTTCATGTGAGTAAGGCCTGGGTTTATATATGGTTTTTAATTATTTATTATTTTATGTTTATATTCATATTTATGTTTAAATATGTTGAGTTGTGATGTTATTTATGTTTTTAATTATTTATATATTATGGATGCAGCACACCAGAAGCCCCTGACGAAGATTGATCGAAACACGGCTCATGTCGGGCTGGTGAGCTAATATATGTGCAATAGAATAATAAAGAATTCTTCCTGGTTTACCACGAGTTTTAGACTGGGTTCTGTTCATTACGTGGTTTGGTGCTCCCTTGGTAGACCCCTACATACAAAATGAGAAACTGAAACCTCCACCTGAAGTCAATGCTACAAGGGGGGGGGAGACGAGGAGAGAAAATTAAGGGCTCGTGCCATGAATGATTTCATATTAAAGAGAGATAGGTATGTTTATATATGAATAAATACGCACAAAGGCTTGGGTCGAATGTCCTGTGCTTTACTAGTTTCCTAATTCAAGCCTTTTGAAGCTTGGATGGTGATTTATTTTCTGTACTTCAAGATATCATTAAATTCAATTCTGCTCAGACTGGAAGATAGTTCAGCTTATTACTAGCTAGACTGAAGAAACATGCTGTTATACTGGACATGCACTAGTCATCCATCATTAATATTTTAATCCCTTGCTTTGCATCTCTTATACCACAACTATTCAAAAAGATGCACTCCAGCTGGGACCACAACTTAAAGAGTTACTATCTTCAGTTCTACACACTTGCAGTGCTTTCCCTAGGACCTGGTGAATAGGCATATCACCCTAATTTTATTAACCACCTAGCTAACTTAATTCGATAGACGGGCAAAATAAACATGAATGGGGGAAAATAATACTTAAAAAAACAGTATATAGCAATATAATATGAATAAATTATACACCTAAAAGAATTTGAAACAGTGACAGACAACTGGTTATGGTGTCTGCTGGTAACCAGCCTAGAGTGTAACCACCTGACTGGCAAAGAACATTTCATATAGGACATAAAATCATCAACATCCCTAGTATGTAAGGCTTCATTTAACAGGAAGAGACCAATATGCCTGGCCAACATAAAATGGAAGCTCAACTGTTTTCATATCCCCTTGAAAACACTTAAAGAATCTTCCATGGCCCCAGTTCGCAAAGGCAGCATTCAGTCCAAGGATCGGGGGGGGGGCACTGTCACTCCATAATGGAGGAATTTAACAATCCGGCTTAAGGCTTTAATTAATCATTCTAGGGAGTCCTGGTGGTGGAAGAGTGAGGGACAGAAAAAGAAAAGTACCAAAGCAGGTTATTATAAAGTTTGACACTTGATAAGATTTGGAGCTGAATGTCTGTTACTGCATTATAGCAGCAGCTTAATTCTTGGAGTCTACAGTGTCAGGCTACGCCTAGTTCTTCTGAAATTCCAGTTGTCTTTTTCCTTCAAACAACAAAATGCTTGCTGCCATGGCTGAATTTAAGCTGTCCACTCCTGGTACAACGGGAATCGAAAGTCTTGTTCCTCCACTACTTTCAGCCAGCTGCAGAGAATCGATGCTCAGGCCGTGCGTCTCTCCTCCTATTATGACAGCTGATGGAACCTGTGCCCACTGCTCACAGTAAGTCTGCACAGACAGCTCTGGAAGGAAGGCCTTGCTTAAACATCCAGCGTTTTCTGCATCATTCTCCTCTTCATCACTGGAAGAGTCATTTTCTAACCGCAGCTTATCCTTTCCCTGCAAATGACTAGATACCCATGCATAGTCTGCGGCCTTTGCTGGTACATGTTCAGCTGTCTCTGGGATGTGTGAATTGCAGTGGTCAGCAACAAAGACTTTGGTTCCAAATGCAAGGTAATTTGGAACAACTTCCCATGCAAGACTGGTGATGACTGGTATGCGGAAGTGAGCTCCCATTCCAGCACGAAGCACTTTTGGCTCCCAAGCATCAACACAACCTAGAATAAAGAAAACCACAACCATAACAAGCCACTCTAGATGTACTACGTTCCCATCTCTACTTGTATTTTCAGTCAGCCATGAAGTCCAAGTGCAAGGCTAGTCATCAAGCAGAAGGTTACAGCACCACAACCAAAATAATGCTAGTTCCCCGATAAGGGTCCAAGTGTGGGGCAAGAAGAGACCCCCCAACAAAGATGCTGCTATCTTAAAGTGAGTGATGGTAACTTACCTTTCAGAAGCAGGACTTTGCTGCAGCCTGCACCAGCTGCTGATCTCAAAATAGTTCCCAGGTTCCCTGGGTCACGAATATTATCACAGATGAGTGACAATGGAAGTGAATTACTCTGCTGAGCTACCGGATAATTTATTTTGGTGTGATCAGGTCTGGTAAAGATTCCTGTGGGAATAAACCAAAGACAGATAAAGTATCAACTTTCTATAATTATAAAAAAAGATTCAAAACATGTTTCTATTTATCACATATTTAAAAAAATATTACAGTTTTTAACCTGCAAACTTATCCATTTCCTTTCTTCAGGACCTACCTGCAAAAAAAAATAAAAAAATAAATTACACTTGATCTTTGTGACAATCCTCTATGTCAAAGAGCCTGAAATCAAAACACTTGCATACTTTCACTTTCAGTGGGAGGTGGTCTTTGTCTTACCTATCATTCCTTGAGGTGTTACAAGATCAGACCAAAGTTGTATGTCTTCAAACTTCACTTTGATGAGATTCACTCTCTTCAGCTTTGCTGTTGGTAGCTCATTCAGCTGTTCTACCCTATTGAAAAATAGAGTCTGCAGCACAGCTCCTGCTTCCAAGGCATCACATATCAATCTCCGACCTTCCAGCAGAACCTTTCCATGTTGATCTCGAAACTTACGTGACTTTGCAATTGTAACCACTTTACTGTTCAAAAGAAAGCCAGTATTATGTTTTTTGCTACTACATTTATTCAAGATTTTAGTTTCACTTTTCAAAAGCATCAGTGACCTCACTAGACTTAGAACAGTCAATATATACACATCACAGTTTACTGTATGTCTATGAAACGTGTAATTGAAACTTTGGCTCAAATGTTTCCATGCAACTAATTGGTGGCCCATAGCCATGTTCACATAAGCAAAATCTGAAATATCAACAAACTAGGGCCAATGTCTACTACTTCATAAAGTTTACTATCTGCTGAATACAGCTCTCAAATGAAAATTAAAATAATAGTTAGTGATACAAATCAAAACATGCACAACTGTTCATGTATTGACAGGGGTTTTTTAGATTTCTTACTACTATTAATCATTTAATATAGCACTACAAGGCATACGTAGCACTGTACAGACACATACAAAAGACAGTCGCCTGTTCAACAGAGCTTACAAGCTAATCAAGACAGACAATACAATAGCTGAGAACAAGGGTACAATAGGGAAAGGTAAGGAGACACAAGGAAAACAAGGGACCAGGATCCAAACCAAAAGAAGCCTCATAGAGGTGAGCTTTAGCATGAATTTGAAAAGAGAAGGGGGGGGGGGGGAGGAAGCCTGACATACAGACTCAGGAAGTTCAATCCAGGTACAAGGAGCAGCAAGGTGAAAGGATCAAGGCCTGGAATTGGCAGTGAAGAAAAGGGCATAGAGAGAAGCAAGCCAGATGAGAGCAGAGTTCAAGAGGGGTGTAGGGAGAGAGGAAAGGTAGTGAGCAGTAGAATGAATGCATTTATAGGTCATAAGGAGAAAGTTTGAATTGGATGCGAAAATGGAATGACTTGAGAAGAGGGGTTATATGAGTATATCAGGGCTGGTGGAAGATTAGCCATGCAGCAGAGTTCTGGACAGATTGAGGGAAGAGAGATGACTCAGAGGGAGACCACCAAGGAGGAGGTTGCAATAGTTTAGAAGGGAGGAGACTAAAAAGTGGATAAGTGTTTTAGTAGTGTCTTCAGAAATGAAGGGAAAAATTTTGTTAATGTTATAGAGAAAGAAACGACAGGTTTTAGCAATACATTTGATGCGTGTGGAGAAGAAGAAGTCAAAGAGGACCCCAAAGTTGTGGGCTGAGGAAGCTGGAAGTAGAAGACTTATTTACAGAGGAAGGGGGTAGGAGGGTTTAAGGGGAAAAGATAAGATGTTCAGTTTTGGCCCTGCTCAATTTCAAATGGTGATGAGACATTGAGGCAGCAATGTCAGATAGGGAGGCAGAGATATGGGCCTGGAGTTTCAGAGAGATATCAGGTGTAGAAAGATAGATCAGAGAGTCATCAGCATAAAAATGCTACTGAAAGCCATAAGAGGAGATGAGAGCACCAAGGGACTAGGTATAGAGAGAAAAAAAGGAGAGGGCTTAGAACAGACCCTTGGGTACACCAACAGAGTGGGACAGCCGTAGAAGAGGAACCACCAGAATAAACACTGAAAGAGCGATGGGAGGGAGAAGAAACCAGGAAAACACCAAGCCCCAAAAACAAAGTAAGGATAATGTGTCAAAGAGAAGGTGGTAGTCGACCATATCAAAAGCAGCAGAAAGGTCAAGAAGAATGACGACTGAGTAAAGGCCCTTGGATTTAGCCAGGAACAAGTCAATGGAGACTTTGGCAAAAACTGTCTCAGTAGAATGTAAGGGACAAAAGCCAGATTGAAATGGATCTAGGAGGACTTGAGAGGAAAGGAATTCAAGGCAACAGCAGAGAAATGCATGTTCAAGAAGTTTGGAAATGAAGGGAAGGTGGTAGATGGATTAGTAATTAGAAAGAAGTAGTGTCAAGCAAAGGTTTCTTGAGGAGAGGTGTAACCACAGCATGCTTAAAGGATGCAGGGACAGTTGCAGTGGAGAGAGATAGGTTGAGAATATGAGAGATAGAAGGGATAACAGAGGAGGAGATGGGTGGGGATAGAATCAGAGGAACAAGTTTATGGAGGAGGAAAGACTATGAGAGATTTCCTCTTCGGAGATCTTAAAAAAGGATGAAAGGGTAGCAAAGAATGCGGGGAAAAGTTGATATTGAAGAGAGGATGAAGCTGATCTTGTGGGGATTTGGAGTGTAATCTTGTGGACTTTGTCATGGCTAGGGTTTGGGTAGAAAGAGGAGGAGAGATCGGAAGTGGAGATGCCTTAAGGAGAGAAGTAAAAAAAAAATGGCAGGGGTCAGAGGCAAGAGAGTTAGATGGACATAGTAGTCTTGTTTGGCGAGTGCTATGGCTGACTGAAGGAGGCAAACATGAATTTGAAGTGAAGAAAGTCAAAAAGGGAGCGGGATTTGAGTCAAGTGTGTTCTGCTGAATTAATATTAGACTAGCACCTAAATCACACTGGCATAACAGATGGATTTCACCTTGTTTCTTTTATCAGCCCACAGATGCTGCAACATTATTAATATAACTGACTTTAAAGGCTGGAGTTTATGAAAGCCAGCACTGACTTTAGGGCAATAATGCGGACAGCAGCTGATGCTTTACTTCAGTTCACACCTTCTTTCACTTACTTCCCCTCTCCCCATGCCCCTTCTCTAATGCCTTCCCCTATATTATAACAGATCTACTGGATAGGGTCCTACAACATCCTATGCTTTTCCCCACCTTAACCAAGTATCTGCCCTGTCAATATACAATTCTGTAATCAGGGACAGCACCCTAGGAAACAAAATAGTCCTCTCTTACGCTAGTCTCCGGTCTCCGGGCACGGCCTTGTCGTAGCGCAAGCCCTCCGGGAGACTGCCAGCCTGCTCTTCCCCGCTGGCGGAGGTCCGGGACGTGTAAACCCGCCATTTCGCGCCAGCATCACCGGAGTCCGACTGGTCGACCTCCACCTTGGGGTGTATGACTTGGACTGGACGCCTCCGAAGAGCCCGCGTATGCCGCCTGACCGTCACCACCACATCTTGGGTCCCTCGGCCCAACCACCAGCCCGCAGCAATGCGCTGCCACAGAGCCGCCATCTTGCTCTATTCTCAGTCTCAACCCGCCGACAAGTTATGACATCATAAGAAGTCTAAACCAGCCACCATCGCGCGCACTACCCGGCGATGGGTGGTGACGTTGACAGACGGGGTCGGACGCCATTTTGTGTGAGGCACCAGAGCGAACGAAGCTTTCTGTAATCACTGGATTATTTTGTCCCATTCTTCACACCCGAAGACATGTACTCTAGCCGAAAGTAGTCGTCGTTAATCAAGATCACGTGTAACTGGCAGCTAGTCTGGTTGAGCCTTTGAATCCGTCGCTGACTGGAGATTGACGGCGGCCTCTTCATAGCCAGGCGTGCGTGGCTGTTGCAGTAACAGCTTAGGCGAGTCTGCTCAGATAAAGGTAATGTCTGGCTCATGTTACTTATTTCTGAAGATCTGCTATGGCCTACCTCTTCTTCCTTCGAAGATGCTGGTGGAACCATTCAGGCTCTTCTTTTTTTGTCCCAATGATAAATTAATTAGTTCCACACTGTATACGGTGCAGTGCGATAAGAATAAGGCTTCCATATTTACGAATTTGAAACACCTGCTTCTTATGCTTCTTAAGCAAGCAATTCATTTTTTGGGCGGGGATGAGAGTATTGGCTAATGGGCCACCCTCATGGAAAACTATAGTCTACTTCCAAATTATACCTAATTTTAATTTCAGCATTTATATTCTCTGAACTCATAGAAGAGTTCAAGGTGGATTACAATAGCATAATAAAAAATGATTACATGAGAACAGTGTACAATCTACAGTCGAACACTCCATACTGTTCCATATTTTTTTAATAACTACGTTTTCAATCTATATCTAAATCTCACACATAAAGCAGCTAGCCTCGGTTCTAGATTATAGGAGTAACGCCAACCATGCTCCTATCCATTAAGTGAAACTTTTTTCTTAGATGAAGGTCTCAAACTAAATGCCCCTGGGCAATGTAATTTCCCCTCGGGAGCATAAATCTCCACAAACTTACTTATATGTACAGGCACCTGACCATACAGAATTTTCTAAGTAAATGTCAATAAATTAAATGGCGTATGTGCCCACACAAGTATGCAATGCAGTTTCATCAAGTTTGGAATTGCACTCTCCCACCTAGAACCTCTTGCTGTTAGTTTAGCTGCCATATTCTATAACATCTGTAATCTAGTTATTATAACTGCAATAAGAAAAGTTAATGTTAAGAAGACAAAGATCCTGACAACTGGCAAAATGAATAAGTTCATCATTGATGGAGAAGAAATTGAAATAGTTGACAACTTTAACCTACTTGGATCAACTATTAATAAAGAAGCAACAAGCAGAAATCAGACGACACATTGCTCTTGGCAGAATGGCTATGAAGGACCTAGACAAGATTCTCAAGAGCAAAGATGTCTCTCTCCATACAAAGATTCAACTTGTTCAAACCATGGCATTTTCAATGACATCATATGGATGTGAAAGTTGGACAGTGAAAAACATAGACAGGAAGAAAATTGATTCCTTTGAATTATGGTGTTGGTGACGAATACTGCGTATACCATGGACTGCCCGAAGAATAAACCATTGAGTATATACTTGGTTTGCAGCTAGTCGTGCTGTGAGGGCTTGTGTGCATCAGTGATGCTGAGAGCTAAACTATCGGGAGTTTAACTACTGGCAGGGTCTCCCAAGATGGACAGGTCTCAGCTGAGGTGCCAGACCAAGACAAACCACCCATCTGGGCAGCAGCAGAATGGGATAGTGTTGACGGTGGAGGATCACATTTCTGTGACAACGGCAACAACACCAAACTTAAACTGCGCAGAAGAAAGGCCCGGCAATCTACTTCTGTATCTTGCCATGAAAACCCAATAGATAGTTACAACAAAACAAATTGTGCTATAATGCTGGAAGATGAGACCCCCAGGTTGGAAGGCACTCAACTAGCTACTGGGGAAGAGCTGAAGACTTTTCAGAGTAAAGTCAGCATTTATGATGTGGTTGGATCAAAGCCCTCAGGACGTCTGACTGCTGATGTAGCTGCGCATGAAATGAGAGTCAGAAGCTGTAAAGATGTCTTACACATTGGAACATGGAACGTACAAAGCATGAACCAAGGGAAGTTGGAGGTGGTCAAGAATGAAATGGAACGTGTACAACTTGATCTGTTGGGTGTCAGCGAATTGAAATGGACTGGCATCGGGCACTTTGCATCAGATGATCACATGCTGTACTATGCTGGAAATGAAAGACAAAGAAATGGTGTTGCATTTATAATAAAGAAGAAACTTGCAAGAACTGTAATGAAATACAATGCAGTCAGCGAACACTTAATCTCTATTCGTCTACGAGGAATGCCTATCAACACAACTATAATTCAAGTATATGCCTCAACAACAGCTGCAGAAGAGAAGGAGATTGAAGAGTTCTATGAACAAGTACAAGCTGAAATTGACAGAACATGCAAACAGGATATCCTGATAGTCATGGGTGACTGGAACGCAAAAGTTGGCAACAAAGAAGAAGGCAAAGTAGCTGGAAAATATGGACTTGGCAACAGAAATGAAGCTGGAGAGAGACTGATAGAATTCTGCAAGACCAACGATCTATTCATCTCAAACACCTTCTTCCATCAACACAAGCGGCGACTGTACACATGGACTTCACCCAATGGATTGTATAAAAATCAAATTGACTACATCTGTGGAAGTCAACGATGGAAAAGTTCTGTACCACAGTCAGCTCCAGGTTTTGTCTTTGTTGATGTTATAGATCATCAACTACTAGTATGCAAACTCAAGCTAAAGTTGAAAAAGAGCAAACCACTCATGAATGCAGCAATGAGAATATACCACAGGAATTTAAAGACTGCCTGCAAAATCGATTTGCTGCTTTAGATGCAAATGACAGAGCTCCACAAGAATTATGGAATGACATAAAAAAGGTTGTGTTTTGAAGAAAGCGAGAAGTCTCTACAAAAGGTGAAAAAGCAAAAATGGACAAAATGGATGACGGAAGAAACTCTGAAAATTGCCCAGAAACGCAGAGAAGCTAAAGCCAGAGGAGAAAGAAAGACAATAACAGAACTCAACAGAGATTTCCAACGTGCAGCAAGACAGGACAAGGAAGAGTACTACAACGAAGCATGCAAGGAAATAGAAGCAGAAACTATTAGAGGAAGAACAAGATCCGCTTTCCTAAAGCTACGAGAGTTAAAGAAAAAGTTCCAGCCTCGAATTGGAATGTTACAAGATGCTCAAGGTTCTATGTTGAATGATGCTGAGAAGATCAAGAAAAGGTGGAAGGAATATACAGAGTTTTTATATGATAAAGATCAAGTGGACCAGCAGCCGTTTCAATCTGTACCTTATGATCGGGAACCTTTGGTGATGAAAGAAGAAGTTGAAGCAGCATTGAAAGCCTTATCAAAGAACAAAGCACCAGGCATTGATAGCATTTCCATAGAAGTATTACAGCAATCTGATGCAGCTGTTACTGTACTTACAAGGCTCTGCCAAGAAATATGGAAGACAACATCATGGCCAACTAACTGGAAAAGATCTGTGTTTATACCAATACTAAAGAAAGGTGATCCAACTGACTGTGGAAATTATCGCACAATCGCTCTGATCCCACATGCCAGCAAGATTCTACTGAAGATTATTCAAAGGAGACTACAACCATACCTGGAACAAGAACTACCTGAAGTGCAAGCAGGGTTCAGGAAAGGGCGAGGAATGAGAGACATCATTGCAGATGTGAGATGGATCCTTGAAAAGACGAAAGAATACCAAAAGGATATCTATTTGTGCTTCGTTAACTATAGCAAGGCTTTTGACTGTGTAAACCATGAGAAACTCTGGGCCACATTAAGAAGCATGGGTATACCAGAACACCTGATCGTACTCTTGCACAATCTGTACATTGATCAAGGAGAAACAAAATGGTTTGAAATAAGCAAAGGTGTAAGACTAGGCTGCATACTTTCCCCCTACCTGTTTAATTTATATGCAGAACAAATCATCAGAGAAGCAGGATTGTATGAAGACAACAGAGGTGTGAAGATTGGTGGAAGACTCATCAACAACCTTCGCTATGCTGATGATACCACATTACTGGCTGAAAGTGAAGATGATCTGAAACATTTGCTTCTCACAATCAAAGAACATAGTCTCAAAATGGGCCTGCACCTTAATGTAAAGAAGACAAAGATCATGACAACTGGCATAATCAACAGGTTCATCGTTGAAGGAGAAGAAATTGAAATCGTGAACAACTTTAACCTACTTGGATCAACTATCAATAAAGAAGCAACAAGCAGTCAAGAAATCAGAAGACACATTGCTCTTGGCAGAATGGCTATGAAAGACCTAAATAAGATTCCCAAGAGCAGAGATGTCTCTCTCCATACAAAGATTCGACTTGTTCAAGCCATGGTATTTTCAATAACATCATATGGATGTGAAAGCTGGACAGTGAAAAAGATAGGAAGAAAATTGATTCCTTTGAATTATGGTGCTGGCGGCGAATACTGTGTATACACCATGGACTGCCTGAAGAACAAACCAGTTGGTACTAGAGGAGATCAAACCTAAGCTTACTTTAGAAGCTCAGATGACAAGACTTCGACTTTCATACTTTGGACACATCATGCGAAGAGAGAGATCATTAGAGAAAGACATCATGCTTGGCAAGATAGAAGGTCAACGCAAAAGAGGAAGGCCAGCAATGAGATGGATCAATACAATAACAGCAGCTACTGGTACCAGTCTGTCAACAATAAGCCGCCTGACTGAAGACCGAACACAATTTAGGATAGCTATCTAGAGGGTCGCCATGAGTCGATTCCGACTCGACGGCACTTAACAACAACATATACAGATTTCTGCTCCAGCTTTCAACCTGAAGATTGTAATTTTTATGCTGTTCCTAATGGTTTAAACCTATATTGCAGTGATTTTTTTAAACCAAATAATTGATATAAGAAACAAGGTCTCAGACTTAAATGGGGCTGTAATCCAGACTCAAACAGGTTTGGTCTGTGTATGCACTTTTGCATCAACGACCTTATAGTGTCGCTTAATGTTATGATATGAAAAAGTTATTTCCAAGTTATTTTCCCAGTATCTCACACACATGAAAGTGTATATTGAAAAGAAATTGGTGCTTATCTTAATCGAATCTCTCCAGCGCTGTTGCGTTTCACTACAGAGCGCTTCTTCAGTGGGTTTATATTTTGTATTTGCACCTCAGAGCATGCGTTGTTATATTCAAATCTGTGAACACTGGTGACAAAAAGAAATCCAATGTATTCATTAGAATCTCCTTACAAATATTATGAACTAAAAACTGTCGACCATTATTTTAAATCTTCATACCTTTATGATATTTCTTGTCACTTCTTAGGACTAGTGATTCTTCAAAAGGCACTCAATTTACCAACCAACGCTGCGCATGCGGGCTGGTTATCGTGAGCGGCTTTATACGTGATTAAACAACATGTTAACAGGCACCTGTGAAAAGTACGACCAACCCAATAACTTTCACGTAACGATATTAGATCCTAATGCTATGTGAGGAGATTCACATCTCTTCACTAGGGATATAAAAACACACTCCAATCAATCTGAGCATTTAAGCCAGTCGGGCTAACAGATTGTACATTGAAAATCCATCGTTGTTCTCGGATCAACAATGTCTGATCTTTTGATTTGCCATTGTATCCTGTGATAATATGATCTATGCAAAAACAACGTAATTCCTCAAACTTGTGTTTCAATTTAAGGCAGTGATCCACAATAGGAGCATCTATTTTTTAGCAATTCAATCTGCTGCAATGTTCACTCATTCTAACTCGGAAGGGGCGGATAGTTTTGCCCACATACAATAATTGACAGGGACATTGGATACAATAGACCACATAGCTGGAACCGCAAGATGTCTTATGCCGTAATGAATATGTTTTGGCTACTGTTGGACTAGTTTCATTCAAGAAATCCTGTTCCTTCTTTGATATTAATTTATCCATCAAAGCATGAGATGTGATAGACTTAATGGTTTTTTGTAACCGCTCAGTTGGATCTTCCCCCAAGACTGCATAGGTATCAGTGTTAGATAATTGTTTATAAGCTTCTTGCAAATACTGCTCCCTATCCAAAACCACAATGCCACCCCCCTTATCTGCTCGCCTAATCACGAGTTCAGAACGTGATCGAAGATCTCTTAACGCCAATTTGTCTGTTTGAGAAAATGTACTAAATGTCCGCTTTTTCTTTTGTTCAGTTAATTGTGAAACATCATTCAAGACCAGCTCTCTAAATAGTCCTAAAGATGGATGTAACGGCCCAGGAGGAGACCAAGAAGACTTTAATAGTAATTATATCCACCTAGAAAAGGGGAACCTGGGTCATTTCAGTGTCCATGGGCTTAGATGCAAAATATACCTTAAGATTTAACTTCCGGATTAAATGCTCAAAATCTATCCAAAATTGAAATGCATCAAAAAACGTTTCTGGTACAAAAGATAAACCCTTATTAAGAATCTGAATTTGTTCATAAGGTAAATTATGACCAGATACATTAATCACTATAGAATCCGATCGCATCCGAATCGGGTTATGATTAGTCGGTTCCAATGCCGGGAATTCCCTCGATTGTATGTTTTGCCTTTCCCTTTCTTTTTCTTTTGCCCTTCTGCTTTGTCGGAAAACACCCTCTTACATTATAATAGTGCCCATCCCAAACAATTGAAGGATAGTCTTCCTTTCTCACAGTTTCTTAGATATGGAAGGAACTGTTCTGAAGAGATTGACTTTAAAACACAATCGAAGAATTAAAAAAACAAGTTTTGGGAAAGAGGATATCCTCAGCAGGTTATTAACTGTGCTTATAAATGAGCATTATTCAACAACCATGAATTATTACTATTCTCGTATACGAGAAATCAGACTGATGAACACAATGTGAATTTAGTGACCAAGTACTCCCCATATAGTTGTCAAATCCAACGTATTTTGAAAAAACATACTAATGTTTTGAACAGCGTTCCAGGGTTGGAGGAAAAGTCTATTCGCTGTGTTTGGCAACAGCATAAAAATTTAAAGGAGATATTAGCTCGACAGTGCTAAGACCTTTACCAGCTTCATTCGTAACATTAGACAATGGCCACACTAAATGTGGAGATTGTAAAGTGTGTGATATTACTTTGGAAGCATCAACTTTTGCTTATCTTCGCAAAACATATTCATTACGGCATAAGACATCTTGCGGTTCCAGCTATGTGATCTATTGTATCCAATCTCTTCACATAGCATTAGGATCTAATATCGTTATGTGAAAGCTATTGGGTTGGTCGTACTTTTCACAGGTGCCTGTTAACGTGTTGTTTAGTCACGTATAAAGCCGCTCACGATAACCAGCCCGCAAGCGTGGCGTTGGTTGGTAAATGGACTGCCTTTTGAAGAATCACTAGTCTTAAGAATTGACAAGAGATATCATAAAGGTATGAAGATTTAAAATAATGGTCGACAGTTTTTAGTTCATAATATTTGTAATGAGATTGTGATGAATACATTGGATTTCTTTTTGTCACCAGTGTTCACAGATTTGAATATAACAATGCATGCTGTGAGGTACAAATACAAAATATAAACCCCCTGAAGAAACACTCTGTAGTGAAACGCAACGGCGCTGAAGTCTGGCGTTGAGGAGATTCAATTTAAGATAAGCACCAATTTCTTTTCAATATACACTTTCATGTGTGTGAGATACTGGGAAAATAACTTGGAAATAATAACTTTTTCATATCATAACATTAAGTGACACTATAAGGTCGTCGATGCAAAAGGGCATACACAGACCAAACCTGTTTGAGTCTGGATTACAGCCCCATTTAAGTCTGAGACCTAGTTGCTTATATCAATAATTATTTGGTTTAAAAAATCAATGCGATATAGGTTTAAACCATTAGGAACAGCATAAAAATTACAATCTTCAGGTTGAAAGCTGGAGCAGAAATCTGTATATATTCAATAGTTGAATTGCTCTGAGAAGTGACTGCGGGAATAGTTTGTCAAGTACAAAGAATAAACCAGTCAGTACTAAAGGAGATCAAACCTAAGCTTTCTTTAGAAGCTCAGATGACAAGACTTTGACATTCATACTTTGGACACACCATGCGAAGAGAGAGGTCGTTAGAGAAGGACATCATGATTGGCAAGGTGGAAGGTCAACGCAAAAGAGGAAGCCAGCAATAAGATGGATTGATACAATAACAGCAGCTATGGGTGTCAGTCTGTCATCAATGAGCTGCCTGACTGAAGATCGAACACATTTTGGGACTACTATCCAGAGGGTCGCCATGAGTCGACACCGACTTGACAGCACTTAACAACAACAACAACAACATCCCTGTAAACCCAACAGAACAATATTGCAGTAATCTAAATGGGAGAGTGCAGCTGCCTGAATGACTTGCACAAGTTATCCTCTGAAAGATTGGCCCAAATTTATGGATTAGTCCCCCTCTTCAATACCAACTTTTCCCCTCAATCTATTACCCTTTCATCCTTTTCTAAGATCTCTGAAGAGGAAACCTCTCATCTTTCCTCTTCTAAACTTACTACCTGTTCCTCTAATCCTATCCCCCACCTGTCTCCTTAACACATCTCCTCCTCTGTCTTGCCTTCCATCTCACATATTCTCAATCTATTGCTCTCCACTACAACTTTCCCTGCGGCCTTCAACATTCTCTGGTCACCTCTCCTTAAAAAACCTTCACTTGACCCTACTTGTCCTTTTAATTATCGACCCATCTGCCTTTTGCTCTTTATTTCCAAATTTCTCTGCCATTGCCTTGAATTTCTCTCCTCTCAAGCCTTCTTACATTATAATAGTGCCCATCCCAAACAATTGAAGGATAGTCTTCCTTTCTCACAGTTTCTTAGATATGGAAGGAACTGTTCTGAAGAGATTGACTTTAAAACACAATCGAAGAATTAAAAATTTCTCTCCTCTTCTGTGTATATGATTCCATGTAGTATGTTTTGTAAATAGTTACCCCGGTTATCCAAGTTATTTATACCCTGTTACCTGTAAACTCATACGTGTTATATGTACTGAGCATTTTGTTCCATGTGAACCGCGCTGATGATGAATAGTGCGGTATATAAGAGACTGTAAATAAATAAATAAATAAATAAGCCCTCCTAGATCCATTTCAGTCTGGCTTTCGTCCTTTACATTCTACTGAAATGACTCTTGCCAATGTTTCCATCAACTTGTTCCTGGCTAAATCAAAGGGCCTTTACTTAGTCCTCATTCTTCTTTACCTTTCTGCTAATTCTGACACTGTTGACCACCACAATCTCCTCGACACATTGTTCTTGTTTGGTTATAGGGGTTCTGTATTGTCCTGGTTCTCTTATCTCTCCCATCGCTCTTTCAGTGTTTATTTAGTGGATCCTCCTCTACTGCTATCCCTCTCTCAGCTGGTGTACCCAAAGGGTCTTTTCTAGACCCTCGCCTTTTTTTCTCCCTATACTCAGTCCCTTGGTGCTCTCATCTCCTCCCATGGCTTTCAGTATCATTTTTCTGCTGATGACTCTCAAACCTATCTGTCCGCACCCAGGAGCGTCTCAAGGCAATCTGCTGCCTGAGGCGAGGGATACGATGGTGCCCCCCCCCCCACCCCATAGTTTGTGTGGGGGGGGCTTTCTCAAAACTCCAGTCGGGGACTGAACCAAATCAAAAAGCCGATTAGATAATATGGAGGAAATGCAAGATGTTTGCACACCAAGGAATTAAAAGAATGAGTGAGAACCACAGCACACTTTATAAAACTAAATTATACTCTCTTTTTTTTATTTTGTTATGAACTGTGTTATGGTTCTTGCTTTTTCTTCTTGAACATATATTTTGCATTCACAGAACCCCCTCCCTCAACAGTGGGTGCAGAGCAGGACTAGGACATTCACCTGCAGGACTCAATATCTTAAAAAAAAATCTGATTCTGGTCATTTCACTAACAAACATTCTCCAGTACCAGGCATATTGGGAACTAATATAAAACCCTACAAAAGTCACCAAAGATCTACAAGGCCAAATCTGCCATACTATTACCAGCATAAACTTCCAAAACCCATATAAGGTGCCTACCCAGACAAAAGCAGCACTTTAAATGCTGCAGTGGGTCCTAGAACATCTAACACCTGTTTGAAAAACTGAACAAGGCAAATTACTACAGTACAGATCCCTGTATACAAATTTCATGTTAACAGAACACACAGCCTTGGTCACACACTCAAAATACAGACTTTCACCAAGTACAGAATAAGTGATCACAAGCTAAAGTAAAAATAAAATATTTAGACAAAAATTAAACCGAAACCCCAAGAAGCCAGACTCCGCATGCAGTGCAACACCAGATAAGAGGTGCAGTTCCCCATACTGTGTAAAATATAAAGATAGCACAAAATCCCATCACTAAATTGAAAATAAAATTATTTTTTCTACCTTTGTTGTCTGACCATTGTATTCCGTGCTGCACTGGTTTCAGTCTTTTCTTTCTTTCCGTTCCTTCGCTGTTCATTTTGGCTCCACTGCTTCTGCCCCTTCCCCTCTACACTGTGGTGTTCCACAAGGTTCTATCCTCGCCCCCCTGGCTCTCCTCATTCAACAGTCCGGTATCTCCTTCTATTTCTATGCAGATGATATTCTTCTTGTCCATCACACTAGCTCTGCCTCTCCGGACCTCTCTGCCCTCAATGCCTGCCTTGATCTCATTGTCTCCTGGTTTTCTGATAATTTCCTCTGTGTCAATCCCTCTAAATCCTCTGCCATCTGGTTCTCTTTCACCACTCCTCCTCCCACTTTAGCCCCTATAATGTCCTCCCTCCCCATTCCTGTCCTTCCTTCCCTCCGTTACCTTGGTGTCACCCTTGATTCCTCCCTCTCCTTCCACCCTCACATCTCTTCCCTTGTCCGCAGTGTCTCTTTCACCTTCGCCGTATTCGTTCCCTCCGGCCCTTCCTCTCCGCTAAATCCCTCACCACTCTAGTTCTGTCCCTGGTAACGTCTCGCTTGGATTACTGTAACTTAATCTTTGCTGGCCTTCCGTCTTATCAACTCCGTCATCTTCAACTCCTTCAAAACACTGCCGCCCGCTTACTCACCTTCTCCTCCCCTTTCGACCACATTACTCCTTGCCTTTTCTCCCTCCACTGGCTTCCCATCAAATTTAGGTTCATTTACAAGTATCTCATCACTACTCACAGAGTTCTTCACACAAGCGTTCCTCAATATCTTTCTGATCTTATCTATTATCAACCTGTTCCCCATCTCCTCCGCTCGTCCCATACCAACCGTCTTTTTCTTCCCTCTCCGTCCTAGGCCCACCTTGAACTCACTCGTCACTCCGCATTCTTCTTCCTAGCTTCCGCTCTATGGAACTCCCTTCCCCATTCACTCCGCACTGAGCCTTCTTTCCCGCACTTTAAAGCTCTCCTTAAGGCCTATCTCTTCTCCCAGGCTTTTGATCTTCCAGCACCTCCTTGACAGTCATGTCAGTTCCGTTGCCACATTCCACCCCCCCCTCACTCCCTTCCCTCGTGTTTAATCGTCTAGTCGTGTAATTTCTGTCCGTCCTTCTTTCTATCTATATCTCCCTAGTCCTTGAATGGCGTTCCTTTCTTTCTTTTATTTTTCCTGCAGCTGCTTTTCCTTTATTGTACACCGCCCCGATACTCTGGTTTTGGGCGGTATATCAAGCCTGCATATAAATAAATAAATAAATAAAATTCTCTGGTCATGATGGTCCTGATCCTCTGCTTTCCTGTCCTCTTAGCGCTCTATCTGCCATTTTTTTGTCTTTTCTTCACTTCCTTCCATCAGCCTATTTCCAGTCCCAGTAGCCCTCCCCATGTGTCAGCTCCCAGTCCCAGTGCCCCCTCCCTGTCAGTTCCCTTCCAGTCCCCCTCCTCCCTTCCCTAGTGTCATCACCCTTCCAGTCTCCCTCAGTGCCATCCTCAGGTATCAGCTTCCTTCCAGCCCTCTCTTCCCCCTCTGTCAGCTCCCTTTTAGTCCTCTTTCCCCTGTGTAGCTCCATTCCGCTCCCTCTCTTTCCCCCATAGCGCCATTCTGCTCCCTCTGCTTCCCCACTCCCATGTAGCTCCGTTCCGCTCCCTCTCCTCCCCCCATGTAGTTGCATTCCGCTCCCTCTCCTGCCGTTCGTGTCATCTCCGTTCTGCTCCTTCCCCTTTTACAGCAGCTGCAATAGCAGTAATTTAAAATGAAAAGGAAGCTGGTGTGAAGCCTTCTGGCCCTATGGAAACCCTGCTGCTGCATCCCATTCTAGCATTGCTTCCTTTTGGGATGCAGCAGCAGGGGTTCCATAGGGCCAGAAGACTCCGAACTAGTTTCCTTTTCATTTTAAATTACCGCCATCACAGCCACTTGTCCGCTTTTTTTTATTTGTGTTTTTTAATTTTTTTAAACTGAAGGTTGAGTAAGGCAATTTTATAGAGCTGCCCATGTCTACACCTGATATTTCTCTTACATTCCAGGCCCGTATATCTGCTTGCCTATCTGACATCACTGCCTGGATGTCTCACCACCGTTTGAATATAACCAAAACCAAACTTCTTATTTTTCCCTCTTACCCCTCTCCCTCCACTTCCTCCTTTCTCTATCTCTGTTGATAACATTCTTCTACTTCCTCTTTTTCCTCAGCCCGCAGCCTTGGGGTCATCTTTGACTCCTCCCTCTCCTCCTCACATAGCCAACAGATAGCTAAAACTTGTCATTTCTTTCTCTATAACGTTGACATAAATTCTCCCCTTCCTTTCTGAACACACTACTAAAACATTTATCCACTGTTTAGTCATCTCCCACCTCGACTATTACAAGCTCCTCCTCGCTGGTCTCCCTCCGAGTCATCTTTCCCCTTCAATCTGTTTAGAACTCTGCTGCACGGCTCCGCCAGCCCCAGTGTACTCATATAACCCCTCTCCTCAAATCACTTCATTGGCTTCCCTTCCATTTCCCTATCCAATACAGATTTCTTCTCCTGACCTATAAATGCATTCACTTTACTGCTCCTCACTACCTTTCCTCTCCCTACCCCCCCCCCCCCCCTTGTGAACTCTGCTTTTCTACTGGCTTGCTTCTCTTTATGCCCTTTTCTTCCACTGCCAACTTCAAACTTCCAACCTTTCACTTTGCTGTTACTTATGCCTGAAACAAACTACCTGAATCTTTACATCGGGATTCATCTCTCCCCCTTTTCAAATCCTTGCTAAAGGCTCACCTCTTTCAGGCCGCTTTTGGACCTTAATCCCTTGTTCTCTTTACCCTTCCCTATTGTACCCTTGTTCTCTTCTATTGTACTGTCTGTCTTGATTAGATTGTAAGCTCTGACGAGCAGGGACTGTCTTTTACATGTGTCTGTACAGCGCTCTGTATGCCTTGTAGCATTATATAAATGATTAATAGTAGTAGTGTTAGTAGTAGGTGGCAGCTGTAAATGTTACGTAATGCACCAATGTAAGGGCTGACTTAATAATAACCCCCAAAAACCAAATTGCCATAGGCAGTGGGATCCTAATCCTAGCAATTAAAGGATCCTCTGAGGGAATATGTTTACCCCCACCTCCCACCCATAAAAGCTTGGTTTTCTCTGCATTTACATTTAAACAGTTTTCAGTCATTTGCAGTTTTTATAGAAACATGACGGCAGAAAAAGCCCACATGGCAGATCTAGTCTGCCCTTCCATATCGCCCATTACAAAAATCCTCTTCTTTTCCCTTTAGAGATCCTATGTGTTTGTCCCATGCTTTTTTAAATTTAGATACTGTCTTCATCTCTACCACCTCCACTGGGAGACTATTCCACGGATCCACCACTCTTTCCGTAAAGAAATATTTCCGCATATTACTCCTTAGTCTATCCCCTTTCACCCTCATCCTGTGTCCCCTTGTAGCAGAGCTTGTTTTCAATCGAAGGAGGCTCTCCTGTGCATTTATGCCATGGAGGTATTTAAACATCTGTCATATCACTTCTGCCCCGCCTTTCCTCTAAAGTATACATATTAAGGTCCTATGTTATCTTGTTCTACTTTTACAATGTTTAGTTCTATGTACAGCTAAGACCCACCACAGCCCTGCTGAATCTTTGATAAATGTAAACCTCCTTGAATGGAAGAGAGATTTATTTATTTAAACTTATTTTTATACTGCCTGTCTGTCCTTGTATGCTTTATAACGAAGACCACTAACCATTTTAGTAGCCACCCTCTGCACCGACTCCAACCTTTTTATATCCTTATGAAGGTGCGGTGTCCAGAATTGCACACAATACTCCAAATGAGGTCGCACCAAAGATTTATACAGGCACTATCACCTCCTTTCTTCTGCTGGCCATTCCTCTCCCTGTGCACCCAAGCGTCCTAGCTTTCACCGTTAGCTATTTTGAGATCGTCAGACATAGTCACGTCTAGGTCCTGTTCTTTTGTGGACAGAAGTACGTCACTTCCTATACTGTACTGCTCCCTTGGATTGTTGCTGCCCAAATGCATGACCCTACATTTTTTAGCATTAAATATCAGCTGGATATCTACTCTGTTGCAGATTTTGGTATCATCCGCAAAGAGGCAAACCTTACCTGTCAGCCCTTCTGCAATATCACTGACAAAGATGTTAAAAAGAAAAAAACAAATGCCCAAAATCTCATAGGTGAGAAATGGAGCCCCATAAAGAGGGTGAGCATCTGTATAGGAGAAAAAAGTGATCCCCAAATTCCATAATAGCCCCTTCCCCTACCAAAGATATGAATTAATATAAAGACCACAGGGAACCTTGAAGCATCCACCAACTCATATACTGTGCAGTCAAAAACTCATTTCTCTGGTGTTCCCTGGTTGGTTGGCTTGTTAAAAATTCAATGAATCAGTGTTGAACTAACCCTGCAATGCCTGAAGCACTTTAGTACTCATCATAGCTGACAAAATCCAATGTAAATCCATCTGCACTACAAAGGCCTGATTTATGCAAAATACTATACAGTTTAAGTAATGAAGAGACTGTTAAAGTCTTCATATTGTGGAGACTACAGAAGCCCGATTGAGTCGTATATAACAAGTCCGAATTGGCTAAAAACACGTTCTTTAAATTTTTGTTTACTGGGAAATATTTGCCCCTGATATTCAAATGGGCTGATATTGAAAATGCTATGATACTTAAATAAATATATTCTGGATATTCAGTGGCAACATCTGGATAAGTGCCAACCTTATCTGGATAGTAGTGATTTTCAGCCAGCATTTATCTGGATAGCAGCTTACGGTAGGTCTGCTTTTCAGGTGGCCTAAGCTATTCTGAAAGTGCTACTGAATATCACGCTCAGCACCCGTATCTGGATAGCTCCTCCTCCATGGGCTGTCTGAACAAATGCTTTGAATATCTGGCCCTTGGAGCCCAATACGAAGGCTTCAGCACTGGCGGGTATGTCTTCTGTATAAGTGAATTCATTATGCAGTAGAAAAATTCAAAATTAACAAATTTCATTTGTTGTAAACCGCATTGATGATTTGTAAATTGCAGTATTTGAAATAGCTGGATTGTGTTTATTACAGCATGTAAATTCCATACAAGTTGTGTCCAGATCAGAGGATTTGAACTGGATCCCAGGATACTTTAGAATGATGAATTACTTTTTTTATAAGATAACAATAGTTCTCCTAGGACAAGCAGGATGTGTCAGCCACACCTGGGGACGTCATCCGACGGCGCCGTGACGGAAGTGCTCTCTAGCTCAGAAGCTTCTGAGCATGTGTGAGGTGCCCCCACCTCACCGGCCCGCCCCTAGCCGGCCAGTTTTTTTCCTTCCGCCTTCGCCTCAAGACGGATTTCTAAGCTCTCCAATACAAAATTCAATCACCATGCCCAAACCGGGATTTAAAAAGTGTCTACACTGCAGCAGAAAAATGAACATCACGGACACTCACCAGCGCTGCATCAAATGCCTGGGGACTTCTCACGAGGTGGAAAACTGTGTCAGCTGCGGATGTCCCCCAGGACGAGAAAGCATCGGGAACACTCCCTGAAGGACTTGCTGTCCTCCTCTGCAGCCTCGTGTAAGTCTCCTGCATTCCGGACACCCAGATCTGAACTGCCAAGATCCACGGAGCATCCCAGATCAAGTGAGCGTCCTAGAGCAGAGGCAGGGAACGCGCCGTCCAAACCGGCCACTTCCACTCACCGGGGACACAGCGCTTCTTCCCCCACTGAGCAGTCCGCTCCCGAAGAGGCCTCTACCTCCAGGGTAAGACCCGCCATTGATATCAGCGCCCCGGGCTGTTCCTCCTGGCCATGCGGCCCTCCTGCAGCCTTCCAAAATGGCGCCGCCCTCGCCCTGCCTGGCTCCTCCCCCGACACGCCTACTCCCCCCTGATTGGCCAGAGCAGATCCTGTCCTTCCTCGGCCGGCGATCGGCACAGAGTGCCCTCCCCCCGGCCCAGCACGTCTACTCTCCGGGCAGATCAGAGCGGCGCAGAGGAGAGAGACCACGCCGAGTCGGAGCATCAGTGCGGCGCGGAAGAGCGCGGCGCAGTGGAGAGA
Organism: Ichthyophis bannanicus; assembly: GCA_033557465.1. Taxonomy (NCBI): domain Eukaryota; kingdom Metazoa; phylum Chordata; class Amphibia; order Gymnophiona; family Ichthyophiidae; genus Ichthyophis; species Ichthyophis bannanicus. Next base: position 165,423,683 of record CM066042.1, read on the forward strand.
GACCGCGCCGAGTCGGAGCATCAGCGCGGGAGCCGGAAGCACCGCACAGGCAACGGGGATGACCGCGCTACAGCGCGGCACCGACGGGGGAGCCGCGAACACCGCTCCCCCAGCAGGGAATCACCCAAACTGCACGAAAAGGGACAGAAGAGAACAGGCAAGCACCGGAGACACAGGGACAGTCGGTCTCCATCGGGTGCAAGTAATTCCCGCAGTGTGTCACCCCACAGCCGCAAGAGGAGCAGGAGATCCAACTCTGGCTACAGCAAAAGCCGCAGAAGCAGCTGGTCCACAGATTCCACCTCCTCTGCCATTCTGCACCTGCTCTCTCGCCTTGTCGAGCAGACAGCTCCCCCACGGCTGGAACAGGAGCGGGTAGCGCCAACGAACCTTTCTCCGGCGGCCCGGCCTTGCTTGGAGCGGTCTCCCTCTTTGTTTCCTTTGACCCGAACAAACCAGGGAGACCTGTCACCAAGCGCACACTCTCCCACTGGATCTCAGACTGCGTCGCTTATTGCCTACAGAAGGCGGGCACACTCCCGGCGAACAGGGCGACTGCGCACCAGCTCTGCGCCCTAGCCGCTTCTCTGGCCTGCGCAAAGGAAATTCCGGTGAGCGAGATTTGCAGAGCCGCCACCTGGTTCTCTCAGTTAACCTTTCAGAAACACTACTGCCTGGATATCCACGCGGAGACCGACAGCTCCTTTGGCCGAGCAGTCCTATTGGCGGCTACGGCATCCTTGAGTGGGAGCCCAACGGAACCAGCCCAAGACTGAGCTGGGGACTATACACCGGACTCTTGCTGCTATTTCCAGTTGCTGCCAGGCACTGGCTTTATTTGCACATACTCTTTCTTGCACTGTTGTTGTTGCACTGTTTGTTGAGTTGCACTGCCAATGTTGATTGCACACTTAATGATCTACCTCTCGCATTGTTTTGCACGATTGAGATTTTCCTGTCCCCTGGCACGTTGCCTAGGGGTTTGCACATTGCTATGTATACATGTTGTGTTCTTCAATAAACACGTTGCTATTCTATCGCATGCCTCCCTCATTCTCCACAGTGTGGACGCCTAGCTTGGGAGACACCAGGTGTGGCTGACACATCCTGCTTGTCCTAGGAGAAAACAGAGTTACTTACCTGTAACAGAGTTCTCCGTGGACAGCAGGATAAGTCAGCCACACGATCCCACCCACCTCCCCTGCATGAGGGTGGCCTGCGCGTCCCGCACCTAGCTGCGAGGGCATAGCTAGTCACTCACTGGCCGGCTAGGGGTGGGCCGGGGAGGTGGGGGCACCTCACACATGCTCAGAAGCTTCTGAGCTAGAGAGCACTTCCGTCACGGCGCCGTCGGATGACGTCACCAGGTGTGGCTGACTTATCCTGCTGTCCACGGAGAACTCTGTTACAGGTAAGTAACTGTTTTTCTACCCTTTTGTTTTTTTTTTATTTACATTTGCTGTGTCGCTTTTCATAGATAACAACTTCAAAGCAGTTTACACTTCATAAAACAAACATAGAAACATGACAGAAAAAAGACCATATGGCCTATCTAATCTGCCCTTCCATATCAACCTCTATAGTCCCTTTTTTCCTTTAGAGATCTTCTGTGTTTGCCCCATGCTTTCTTGAATTCAGATACTGTCCCGCTACCCCCACTGGGAGACTATTCCACACATCTACCACTGTTTTCATAAAGAAATATTTCTGCATATTACTTCTGAGTCTATCCCCTTTCACCCTCATGCTATGTCTCCTCATTGCAGAGTTTACCTTCAATTGAAAGAGGCTGTCCTGCGCATTTATGCCACGGAGGTATTTAAACATCTCTCATATCTCACTGATCCTACCTTTCCTCTAAAGTATAAACTAAACATCATCAACGATCTGAAACCGCTCTCCAGAGTTTTTTGGTGATATCCTGGGACAATATATACTCAAAGCATATTCGCAGCAGAAAAATAGTAAAGAATATACTTGGCTTCCAAAGTCCAAATCGTCTCAACCCCGACACCGGATGATTCACAGGTTAGGCTTCAACAGGGAGTAGGATAATTACCCAGCCCAAAAATCTAAAGTGCAAAGAAAAAGATGAAAAAAATCATCCAAAAGCCATTAAATATGACTATAGATGTGTTATAAAAAACAATTGTTAAATCATTTAGTAAACGAACACAAGGTATAGCATTAGAAAGACTTTCATACTTTGAGCCAATCGGAAGCCTATCAAGCTGTTGCAAGCTGTTCCCAAGCTTAAAAATTGAAAGCATGTGCATGTGCCTTATAAAGTATCTCTTATGACATCATGCATTTAAAAATACTCCAGAAAAATCCCCAAAAGAAAAACAAAAAAAGAGAATTATTTATAAGCCTTATCTCTATCCAAACTGGTCTGTGATCTGACCACGTGATGGGCTCTATTCCCCCCCCCCCCACTCCCTTGCACCTCATGTATCCACGTTTTTTCCTATCAAAACCATATCAATTCTGCTAAAGCATTTATAAGGCACTGAGTAAAAAGTGTATTCCTTGCTCTCTGGATATAGTTCCTACCACGCTTCTACTAAGTTAAATCTGCAGAGCAACTGCTGCAGACTCCTTCTATTCCCCACCCCCCAATCTTGTCCCTTCGCCTATTTGTCTAATTTGGGACACATTACCCCATTGAAATCCCCCATTAGGGGCTTATACCAAGACTATAGTCACCTCTCCCCCCCCCCCCCCAAATCTCTCCCCTTACCCCTACTACCCTCCCTTCCTGATCCCAAAAGCTTTCCTTAGCCTGGAATTTACTGTCATGCCGAATCAGGATAGCTACCCCCCTCTGCGGCCCCTATTACTCCCAGAAGAGTATTGGTGTGGGAACTTCCTTTTGTGCATACGCCCTATATCTCTGCATTTGAGGTGTATCTCCTGCCCCAGAATGATCTTCCATCTGCCCCATTCGGCCTCCCTGAAGAGCTGCTGGCATTTGAAAGGAGTATTCAACCCCTTTACTTTAATTGTACTAACCCGGGTCATGATTCTTTGTTTCCTCCCTCCCCCCATGCCACCCGACAACCGCCATTTCTTGCCTTCCTCTTCTGCTTCCCTTCCCCTTCCCCTTGTTCCATGTGGTCGTCCGTCTCCTTCTCCAACAGCAAATTCCGGTGAGGCCAGAGTCTCTCAAACGCCCGCTCATCCCCATAGCCTCTTCCTTTACCCCCCTTCCCTTTACCCCCCCCCCCCCCCCATGGCTCCCTCTCCCTCCTGTTTCAATACTTTCTCCCTCCCCTACTCTTCCCCTTAGCTCTCCTCCCTCAACTTATACATTCTATACTCCCCAGTCCTTACCCCTCCCCAGCCCCCTTCTCCCTTGCAGTGTCCTGCGGGTCCAGCATTCCAGTCAGTCTAATAGATTGTGTCAAATCCATTGCTCCATTCCTGGGAAGTCATCTCCGCTGTGCCTTCCTATCTTCCCTCTGCGGTTGTAGTCCAGGAAGTCTTGTCAACCGTTTTCCCTTAGCTGCCACTTGTTGCGACTGTTGTACTGGTTAATATGGAAGGACAGACCAGTGGTGATGCCCTTGGCCTGTTTTTTCTCTTTCTCTGATTTTCTGTATTCTCTCTCTTTTTGTCGTTGCTTCAGAATGGATGCTATAGTCCATTCTCTTCATTTCTCTTCTCTTCTCCATTATTCTATTTTGTCGGCTCTTTCTATTTTTCCTTTTCTTGCCTGCCCACCTTTCCTCAACTCTTTCTCATTTCCTCTCTTCCAATTTCTCCTTCCCTTGTTCTTACACTGTCATTCTGGATTTCTTCCCCACACCTCTAATCTAGGGTTTTGTTTCTATCTCCTCTTCCCCCCCTTCCCCCAATCATGGTGTCTTTAGTTCCTTTCCTTCCATCTAATACCAGAGGTGGTGTGTGTGGCCAAAATAGTTTGGTTCCTGTTGTTTAAGAAGAACTTTCTCGATTATCAGGCGTTTTTTGGGTTTTTTTGTGTTCATTTAGCTTATCCTTTTTTTAGGTGTGCACTGTATGCATACATTCAAATGTATGCATGCTAATTGATATACAAGCGACTTGTGTGTACTTTACATTTTTAGGTACATAAATGAACCTAATGCATGCTCATGAATGCACACTTTTATAACCAGTCCTTCTCCATCCACCCTTTTTCCGTCCTTCCCCCCTCCACCTATCCCTGGTCCTATCTCCTTGATCAACTTTCTTTCCTTTACCCTGTACCCCCCTTTTCTTCCATCCTGGTTTTATTTATTTATCACATAATATAATTTAAGAACATAAGAAATGCCATACTGGGTCAGACCGAGGTCCATCAAGCCCAGTATCCTGTTTCCAACAGTGGCCAATCTAGGTCATACGTACCTAGCAGTTTCCCCAAAAGACACAGGTTCTGCAGTGCTTGTACTAGGTCAAGCATTGATATCCTGGGTCCCTTTTTAATAGTGGTTTATGGACCTTTCCTCCAGGAACTTGTCCAAACCTTTTTTAAACCCAGCTATACTAACAGCCCTTACTACATCCTCCGGTAACAGATTCCAGAGTTTGATTACACGTTGAGTGAAGAAATATTTTCTCTTATTTGTCTTAAATAGTTTACCCCGTAGCTTCATTACATGTCCCCTAGTCCTTCTATATTCTGATAGCGTAAACAATTGATCCACGTTTATCCGTTCCACTCCATTCATTAATTTATAGACCTCTATCATATCTCCCCTCAGCCGTCTCTTTTCCAGGTTAAAGAGCCCTAACCTTTTTAGCCTCTCTTCATAGGAGTAGCCTTCCATCCCCTTCACCAATTTGGTGGCTCTTCTCTGTACTTTTTCTAATAACTCTATGTCCTTTTTAAGATACGGTGACCAGAATTGCACACAATATTCAAGGTGCGGTCGTACCATGGAGCGATACAGAGGCATTATAATATCCTTTGTTTTATTCTCCATCCCTTTCCTTATGATACCTAGCATTCTATTTGCTTTCTTGGCCGCCGCTGCACCACTGGGCGGAGGGTTTTAACATGTTATCCACCATGACTCCTAAATCTTTTTCCTGGGTGGTGGTTTCTAATGTGGAGCCTTGCATCGTGTAACTATAGTGTGGGTTGTTCTTTCCTAGGTACATAACTTTGCACTTGTCCACATTAAATTTCATCTGCCATTTGGATGCCCAGTCTTCCAATTTATCCAGATCTTCCTGCAGTTTTCCACAATCCTCTTGGGTTTTAACAACTTTAAACAGTTTTGTGTCATCTGCAAATTTGATAACCTCACTAGTTATTCCCTTTTCCAGGTCATTTATGAATATGTCAAAAAGTAGCGGACCCAGTACAGATCCCTGGGGTACTCCACTATTCACCTTTTTCCATTGGGAATATTGGCCATTTAGCCCTACCCTCTGCTTTCTATCTTTTAACCAGTTCCCGATCCACAATAGTACACTGCCTCCTATCCCATGACTTTTTAGCTTTGCCAAAAGTCTCTGATGGGGGACCTTGTCAAAAGCTTTCTGAAAGTCCAGATACACTATATCAACCGACTCACCTTTGTCTACCTGTTTATGCACACCTTCAAAAAAACAGATCAGATTAGTAAGACAAGATCTTCCTTGTCTAAAGCCATGTTGGCTGTCTCCCATTAGGCCATGACTATCTACATGCTGTGTAATTTTGTTCTTTATGATGGTTTCTACCATTTTCCCTGGTACTGATGTCAGGCTCACCGGTCTGTAATTTCCCGGGTCACCCCTCGAACCCTTTTTAAAAATTGGTGTTACGTTGGCGACCCTCCAATCTTCAGGTATTACAGATGATTTTAATGAAAGTTCACAGATTACCAATAGCAGGTCTGCAATCTCATATTTCAGTTCTTTCAACACTCTGGGATGTATACCATCCGGTCCAGGTGATTTGCTACTATTCAGTTTATCAAATAGTTGTAATATATCTTCCTGGTGTAGCGATATTTCTCTCAATTCCTCTGCAGTATCACCTTTAAATACCACTTCAGTCTTGGGTAACATCCCTACATCTTCCTCAGTAAAGACCGAAGCAAAGAATTCATTCAGTCTCTCTGCTATAGCCTTGTCTCCTCTTACTGCCCCTTTTACCCCTCTATCATCTAACGGTCCAATTGACTCTCTCACAGGCCTTTTGCTGCGAATGTACTTGAAAAAGTCTTTATTTCGTGTTTTTGCTTCCGTAGCAAGTTTCTTCTCAAATTCCCGCTTTGCCTGCCTTATCAATGCTTTGCATTTAACTTGCCAGTGCTTGTGCTGTTTCCAGTTTTCATCATTTGGCTCTGTTTTCCATTTCCTGAAGGTTGCTCTTTTGGCAGCAACAGCCTCTCTGACCTCACCTTTAAACCATGCTGGCAGTTTTTTGGACTTTCTTCCACTTTTCTTAATGCGTGGAATACAGCTGGTCTGGGCTTCGAGGATAGTATTTTTAAATAACACCCAAGCTTGCTGTAAGTCTTTAACCTTTGGAACCGCTCCTTTTAGTTTTTTCCGAACTATATTCCTCATTCTATCATAGTCTCCCTTTTGAAAGTTAAAAGGTAGTACTGTGGATTCCTTTACTATCTGTCCTCCACTGATTAAATCAAACATGATCGCTATTGCCAAGTGGTCCCAACACCCTTATTTCTTGCACCAGATCTGGCGTTCCACTAAGGACTAGGTCCAGTATGGCTTCCCCTCTGGTTGGTTCATGAATCAGCTGCTCCAAGAAGCAGTCATTTATTTCATCTAGAAACTTTATCTCGTTAGCTTGTCCTGCTGTGACACTGTCCCAGTCGATACCGGGGTAATTGAAATCACCCATTATTACTACTCTGTTGTGGCTTTTGTTAGCTTCCTTGATTTCTTTGAGCATTTCATCATCCATTTGTTCATTCTGGCCAGGCGGTCGATAGTATACTCCCACTGCCATCACCTTCCCCTTCATAAATGGAATTTCAATCCATAGAGATTCTACAGCAAATTTTTTTCCTTGCAAAACTTTAATCCTTTCTGACTCAATGCCCTCTCTAACATAGAGCGCAACCCCTCCACCAATTTGTTCAGCTCTATCATTACGATATAGTTTGTATCCAGGTATCACAGTGTCCCACTGGTTATCCTCCTTCCACCATGTCTCTGAGAGTGCAATCATATCTAACCTCTCATTTAGTGCTATATATTCTAATTCTCCCATCTTATTGTTTAGACTTCTAACATTGGCATACAAGCATTTTAGAGACTGTATTTTATTAATATTAATCTGGCTATTGGTAGGCATGGGTAATTGGGAATCTTTATGCTCTGTCTGCTCCTTACTCAAGGGCATTTGGGCTACTATACTCCCTTTTGGAACCTCACTGCTTTTGGTAGTATCCTTCAAGGATACCTTTGTCCGAACCATGCGCTCTTGGGTGACTGTCGGCTTTCCCCTATTTTCTAGTTTAAAAGCTTCTCTATCTCGTTTTTAAAGGTTAATGCCAGCAGTCTGGTCCCATCCTGATTAAGGTGAAGCCCATCCCTTCGGAAGAGCCCCCCCTTTCCCCAGAATGTTCCCCAGTTCCTAACAAATCCAAAACCCTCATCCTTGCACCATTGTCTCATCCACGCATTGAGACTCCGGAGCTCTGCCTGTCTTTTGGGTCCTGCACGTGGAACAGGAAGCATTTCGGAGAACGCTATCCTGGAAGTTCTGGATTTCAACTTCCTACCTAAAAGCTTAAATTTAGCCTCCAGAACTTCCCTACCACATTTTCCTATGTCATTGGTACCAACATGTACCAAGACAGCAGACTCCCCCCCAGCACTATCTATGATCCTATCTAGGCGGTGCGTGAGATCTGCTACCTTCGCACCAGGCAGGCATGTTACCAGGCGATCCTCACGTCCACCAGCCACCCAGCTATCTACATTCCTAATTATTGAATCACCAACTATAACAGCTGTCCTGACCCTCCCCTCATGGGGACATGGCCCTGGAGAAACGTCCTCGGTGCGAGAGGGTTTTACATCACCTGGAGGACAGGTCCTAGTTACAGGATCACTTCCTGCCACACCAGGGTGATGCTCTCCTGTCACGTGACCTCTCTCCTCCATGGCAACAGGGATGCTGCCAGACTGGAGGTGGGACTTCAGGACTATATCCCTGTAGGTCTTGTCCATGTACTTCTGTCTTTCTTATGTCTTCCAGGTCTGCTACTCTAGCCTCTAGAGAACGGACTCGTTCCCTGAGAGCAAAGAGCTCCCTGCACTTAGTGCATATGTAGGACCTCTCACCAACTGGGAGAAAATCATACATGTGACACTCAATGCAAAAGACCGGAGAACCCCCATCTCGTTGCTGTACCTCTGTCTGCATCTTAGTTTAAAGCTTGTGTTTAGGTCTTTTAAATTCGGTATATAATAAGGATTGGTGTAGATGCTTATACTAATAAAAGTGTATCTAATACCCCTAATACACCCTGTGTACCTGAAGCTTAATTAATCTCAGGTCCTCTGTGTATGACTGATTTGGATTAAGAGCTGCACCTGAGAGCAGCCCCTTTCCTCTAAGATGTGCAAGTACCTATAAAACTACAATTACCCCAGGGGTGGGTGGGTGCTGGGGAGGGAGGGAGGGAGATAAGTCCTATTAAAGAGGGCAGTTACAGCCTTGTTTGGGGCTGGGAGAGCAACCTACAAAACAAAAATATATCTTAAAATAGACATTGCAAAACAACATAAAAGTGACATACAAAAATAAAACATAAAAATGCATCAGTGATAAAACAAATCTAAAACCACACCATGAAGTAAATAGTCAGGAAAATAACCAGATCTTCACCTTCTTTTGACAGCTTGAATAATGCAGTGGGGTTCTCTTTCTGCCCTTCATTACAGGTTCGATTTTTTTCTCCTGGGACCTTGGAACAATTTCTCCACATCCCCTCCTCTTTCCATAGAAGGTTTTCCTACATCTCCTTCATCCTTGGAAGATTCTCCTTTGTTGCTTCTCCCTCCTACCCCTGGAAGACTCTTCCAAGATTGCTTTACCCACCCTATCCATAGAAAGACTCGCCCCAGATTTTCTTTCCTCTCCCCTTGAAATTTGTGATCAGCTGACCTCATTAGCCCCTTCCCAACTCCTGCTCCTCTGTACTCCAATCCCAATACCCTAGCACAGTTTATTCCTGCAATCCTCCTGCCTAACAGGAAGAGCAGAAAGCACAGAGCCCCACTTTTCCTTTTCTCTTCCCTGCACCTTCCTGCTCTCCTCATCCTCTAGCAAAATAAGTACCGGTAGCTCTGTGCTGTCCACTCATCTCCATCTCTTATGCTGTCTCCCTCCAACCACTAGAGAGCAGCATGCAACAGCACAGGCTTTTGAGTCTGTTTGTAGGGTAGCCTCGCCATATGAACTGTGAGATGCATGCATCATTCCGCAAGACCAGCCCCACAAAAAGAAAGTAGAAGGTCTGTTCTGTTAAGTACTGCTCTCTTTAGCCAGCGTACTGAGAGATTGGAAGAGACTGGAATGAATCGGCTCTGTGCTGTGCCGGCTGCTTCTGTCAGGAAGGAGTGCCAGGCAAGAAGAGAAGAATTTGATTTCCGCTGATTCCACTGCCTGGTTCTGTCTTGTGCAAGTGCATGGTTAGTCTGAGCCATTTCTAATATATTTAGCAACGTAGTGAATGTGTAACATATTATCTGTACCTCCTGCAGGAGAAAGACAGAGCAAGCACTTGGCTCTCTCCTGTCCATCCGCATCTGCAAAGAGATTCCTCTTGGTGCCCTCCGCAGTGATGGCCACCAGAAGAGCACTTCATTTCGTCTTCAAAGTTGGGGACCGACCTCAGACTTCCAAGTTCTACAGAGATGTGTTGGGAATGAAAGTAAGAGGGATTCTCTGCTTCTGTCTTTAGCTGTGGGAATAATGTCTTGGAAGCAGTGTGTGACTGCAGTCTTTTTGTTAAAATCTTGCAATGCATGGATGGAAGAAGGCATATGCATTAATTGACTGCTTAGCGTGTTCTAATACATGAGATCCTGTGTTAGACACAGAGAATGCTTAGGCAATTCTGACCCTGACCCTCTTTAAACCATTGTAGCAGTTAGCAGAAAATATCCGAAGTGATTTAACATCAACGTTTCTTGTTATGTGTTCCACCCCATTCCAGTTCTTTGCTTCCCCAATACAGCTGTATGAGAGACTAAATTGGACCTGAAAGATGTCTCACATTGAGGCATAGCAGATGATTCCAGTAGTACTGGGAACTATTTGAGGCAGTTTTGGGTTTCCAGCTCTCCTCCCACTACATTCTTGTTCTTATAATCCTAAGAAAAGTAGGACTGGTGAACCTCTTGCAGTGATGACCCAGGACTTTCTGATACCCCTCTTTGTGCCACCGAATAGCCCAACACTAAGTTTTTTTCAGAAGAGCATGTTTTCCATTTACTTCCCATGTCTTTTGCAGATTCTGCGGCATGAAGAGTTCGAGGAGGGCTGCAAAGCAACTTGTAATGGGTAAGTTGAGGAGTACATAGTCTTGGCATTGTCTGGTGTGGTAGAGCCCCCTATGTATAATGACAGACAGTGGTTAGCCCAGACACGCTGTATAAGCTGCCTTAGCTAATGCCACTGACCTTCCTGCTTGCACTGTGCTCAGTCTAGGATTGGAGCCTCTTTGGGTTGTATGTATCCGGGTTGATTTGTTCATCAGGTTAGCAGCATCTGCTAACTGGACAGGTGCCACTGAAAAGAGTATTCAGCAGCTGAATATCCCGACAGACCTTCTCGGCACTAGTGACAGGGCAGTCCATGGGTGGAGCCAACAGCTATCCGTGTAGCGGTGATATTCAGTGCCACTCTATGGTCACTATCTGGGTGACTTCAGTCAGAAAAAAGTCACCCTAATGGGTTATCCGGATAGCAGTGCGCTTGCTGCTGTATCTATATATTCGGTGCCAGCTATTATCCGGGTACCATTGCTGACCATTTGGGATGATTCTAGCTGTGGAGACTGGTGTTTTTAAAAAAAAAAGCTGACACAGCAGCTCAAAATTGACCCATTTATTTTGTATTCAGCGAATGCTATTAGACAAATAATAATTTGTAGTTCACTGGAAGCACTTTATGTGGAGTGAAAAACAAAATGAATTTATATTTATTTAGCTCATGTCTTTCCAGTAGTAGTTCAAGGCATGCTACATTCAGGTACAGTAGGTATTTCCCTGTCCCCAGAGGGTTTACAGTCTACGATCCACATACCTCTTTCCACATTATATATAATTTACCCATGTTCCCTGTAAGTTTCAGCGTATGTGTCTCACATCCCCTCGTGTTAAATGTATCCCCCAATTGTGTTGTGACCACTTTGATTGAAGGATAAGGTGGTATACAAAATTGTCTAAATAAAGAAAATAAAAATAATCTAGTTACTATTTTTATTTATTCCTATGCCTCGTACCCTTCTTTTCTGTCTATATGTCCCAACTGCACTGTGCTGCCTTTTAAGGTATGCCATTTCTATTCTGCTGACATTGTATCGTATTTCTCCTATTTGATTGTTCTACAGTGCAGTTTTAAGGTGTGCATAATATTGTAATTTTTTGTTATGCCCACCCACATGGTGCCATTCTGCTATTTTTATGCTGCTACTGCAGTGTAAACTGTCTGTATCGGGGAGATTTGTTGTATACTGCCTGGATGAATCTCTTCATGAAGGCGGTTAATAAATCCTAATAAATATTTTTGTACCTGAGGCACAAGGAGCATTTGTAAGATTTGAATCCAGATTTTCCTGGTTCCAGCCTGCTACTCTTCCACTCCACTTCAGAATCTATATTGAGGCACTAAGCTGCCACTGACCTTATCTAACTTGTTATCTTTAGCAAGTTTCGACAGAATTTTCCATCATTTCAGTGATTTTTATAATTCCCAAGAAATCATGAAATTGTGTATTTTATTGTTTAGAGTCACTTGCAACTTGTGCAGTGTAAGACAGCCCATGCCTTACTTTCAAATGTAATAAGCATTTTCTTTCAACAGTGCAGGCAGACTGGCTGTTTGGTTTATGGGGATGATTTGTGGGAAAGAATGCTGATTCTTTGGGCTGTACACTAATACAGGAGCTGACAGAAGGGATAACATGAGACTTCCCTTGCTGACTATGCAGCTCATACATGGTGAGGAGCAGGGAAAGTAGATAAACAGTTTCTGCTTCCTGCATACTAGAAGCCCATGTTTTCTAAGGGTGCTGCAGCAACCCTAATTCCAATACTTCTGGTGAAGGGACGTATGTGCATGTATTGCTGTCTTTTGCTGGAAATGTCAGCTCTAATATGTCATCTCCCTCCTGCAGCCCTTATGATGGGAAATGGAGTAAGACAATGGTAGGATTTGGGCCCGAGGACCAGCACTTTGTTGTAGAATTAACGTACAACTATGGAGTTGGAGACTATCGTTTGGGCAACGACTTCTTGGTAGGTAACATTTGAAAGCTGATTTTTATTTGTTTTTTAATGACCTATTTTCTCAGCAAGCCTGCTCCTCACTATTCTTCCATAGAGCTCATAATTGCACTGAAAAATAGCTCTCTGGGAACTGTATCCTGTTCTGACAGCCACAGGAGGGCGCTGCATTCCTAAGTCCAGGTGTTGGTGAAGATGTGGGGAAAATACAGGAAGCCCAATATGATAAGTCTCTGATGAAAGTTGGGTGTGAAGGAATAAGGAGACAAGATCTGCCTGATATCTCCCTGATGACAACTGGTTCCAAGCAAGAGGTCCTGAAGAATTAGAAAACAGGATTTCCATCAGTCACTTAGCCCTCCCTGTGCCTCATCTGAATTTCTGTGTCTTTGCACAGTGAATGCATCATTGTTATATAATAATACGTTTCTTGCCATGGTAACAGTCTGAACACGCATGCTTAACCGGTATCACATGTTGCTGTATCAGACTAATTGTCTGTCCTTTTTTCATGGAACTACCAGGGTCTTGCACTTCAGTCCAGCCAAGCTGTCGGCAATGCCAGGAAGCAGGGCTGGCCACTCGCTGAAGTTAAAAGTGGTGTGTTTGAGACCACGGCTCCTGGTGGATATAAATTCTATTTGGAAAACAAAGAGCAGCCAGAAACGGGTGAGGTTTTCATTTTGGGAAATCCATCAAATAGTAAAATTGCACGCTGGTGAAGGAAACTTTTGCTAACTTTATTTAGCCAGATGTAAAACAAACAGCATTCCTTGCAGGTTTCTATCTACAAAAAGACGCTGGGAAGACCACGTTCTTCATTCAGAGGAGCCCAGGGCTGCATGCACAAGAACACTGCAGCCTGGATGACAGGGAGTGCTATAAGACAGGAGAATTGGCAGAGACCTGGGCTGTGGTCTCAGTACTGGAATAGCACGGAGTGTGGTAGGGTAAGATTGAGGTATATTGGCAGAGCTGTAGGGGTCTTAGTACTGGAATGGTAGAGAGTGCTGCAGGCAAGTCCAGAGAGAATAAGATATTACATAAACCAAACAACAAAAAAGAACAAAACCAAAAGCCAAATCTAAAAATGCAACATTATTAGACACCCTAGCAGTTCAACCCCTTAATGTCTAATATCTTCTTAAAAAAAATAAAAAGGTTGCTAGTGAAATGACTTTGGACTATATATGCACACATATTTGACGCCCAAAAGAATCAAACAAAACGGGACCAATTAAAAAAAAAAAGAAATAATATAACAACTGGAACATTGCCAGGACATGATTATTAATAAATATAACTATAACTTCATTCCCACTAGCCACAAATGATTCACAGACACCTTTCAAAAAAGGACAGAAAAGGATCTCGGAATGGTGTACAAGCTGCACCATAGGTATAATAGCTGCACTATAATGCTTTAACCTTAGGTGTATATCCCTTTCATCAAGGATTCTGAAAAAACTCCCAGCTGGTATCAATTTTAGATTTAGTTTTTAAACTTTCACAATTCAAAAATGTTAACATGTAGAGGATCTTATAAAGCATTCTATGCCAAAGAGCATCCTGTCTAAATGATTACATAATCCTGCTGCATTCTCAATTTCAGAAAGTATAGCTCTATCAACCAAAACAGCAACTTGATCAACTTATCTGTGCCTGCCCTACCCTTCTCCAGATGCCCTCTGGTGTTTTGTGAAGTGTTATAGCATGTGTCTTGATTCCCTGAAGAAAGATGGAAGGCAATACTGAGTTATACAAAGAGGTTCTGTCCAATCCCATCTAGCAAGAGAAACATCAAACAAAAAGACGTGAAAACCAGTAAGTGCCGTCACCTCTTATACCATTATAATAACTTTGCTCCAGTCTCCCAAGATAATCCCAAAACCAAATGCTAAGGTGGAAATTTAGCTATAATACAAACCGAAATGTGATGCGGTGTGTCACTCAAGCAATTATTAATAAAAACGCCGCACACGCGCATTACCCTTTATACATCCACTCCTCAAAGGACACTTAGTCATCTAATCAGAATCACCTGGCGATCATTGTGAATGAAAACAAAGGACCTCCCTACCCACCCTTCCCATATAGATCGCATACAGGCGCCCCAATCAATCTGCTCATTCATGCCATAAGGTTGGCAGTGCTCAAGAAATATCAATTTCTGTTCACGTTTCAAAAGGGTTCTACCCCTGTCCAAACCATTCCTCCCTGCTGTGACATGATCAGTGCAGAAATATCTAAGATCCATAAATACATGGCCAAATTCTAGGCAGTGTTGTACCATGGGGGCTTCCCTACATACCCTTTGTAATCTGCTTTTGTGTTCGTTCATCCACAATTTAAAGGACCGACTCATTTTCCCAACATAGATAAGCCCACATGGGCATCTTACTATGTAAACCACATAATCAAATGTACATGAAGTACAATATCGTAATTTATACTCCCGTCCCTGAAACTCACAAGGTCCTAAAGAGATATCACAAAGGGAGCCGCCACCACCACAAGGGTGATGCCCCAAACATCCTGTGGCAGCATTATAAGACCGCAAGCGTGCCGGACTAAGAATTTCGTTGAAATTGCACCCCCTAGACTAAACAAAGTGAGCATTCTTATTCTTAAGACTCAGAGTTTGCACCACCAGGAAGTATCGCCGTACTGTGCGCTGTATTTTGGCATTCAGGGCAGAGTAGTTTGTTACAAAATGTATAAAATCATCTTCATGTTGCACAAATCTGGGGCATAAATGCCATTCCCTATCATTAAATCTCGCTCGTTTATATGCCTTTTCGACAACAGATCTGGGATAAACCCTGGCCAAGAACTCAGATCTGAGCTCCCGGGATTAGTCAATAAATTCAGAGATAGAGGAAGAATTGTACCTGAAATGGATAAACTGGGAATAAGGGAGTCCTTCTCAGAACTTTAAAGGGTGGAAAAGTGTAAAAGTGTTAGTCCATGTTTTTCTTTATATATAGCCCCCCTCCCCAGCTCTTACTGAAACCTCTAAAAATGATACAGACATTGGATCAAAACGGATCGAAAACTGAATGTTGGGATGGCATTTTATAAGATCCTTTACATGTTTGTCTGAAATTTTTGAATTGTGAAAGTTTAAAAGTTAAATCTAAAATTGATACTAGTTGGGAGTTTTTCAGGATGCTTGATGAATGGGATATACACCTAAGGTTAAAACATTGGTTACCTATGATGCAGTTTGTACACCGTTCTGAGATTCTTTTCTCCCCTTTTTTGAAAGGTTCCTGCGATAATCGTTTGTGGCTAGTGGAATGAAACTATAATTACACTCCTTTTTAACTCATTCCGAAATTTGCGTTTTGTGTGATTGTTCATGAAGGACATGATTATTGGCACCCTTATAAACAATTCAAATCAATTTGAACAGAAGAACCACATTCCTATTGCAGTAAAATTAGACACACCTGTGATCAATTGAGTACTCACATGACTTGAATCAACCAATAAATGACAGCTCTAATGTTTAAAATGGCCACATTCATTCACTTTTCCATTTTCACGATGGTGAAGACGAGAGCTGACTGAGATGGTCAGAAAAGCCATTATCACCAAAAATCGAACTTCAAAGGGGTACAAGGCCATCTCCAAAGACATTGTGATTCCTGTGTCTACAATTTGCAGTGTTAGTGCGAACCTTTGGAAAAACACCATGCACAACAACCAAAGAGCTTAAGGCTGACCTGGAGCAATCTGGAGTGGTGGTTTCAACTCTCACCATATGCCACACACTAAACAAAGAAGGACTTCATTGGCAAAGGCCAAGGAGGACCCCACTGCTCAAAGACAGACATAAAAAGGCATGCCTGATCTTTGCCCAAACCTACCTTGAGAAACCATAATCCTTTTGGGACAATGTTCTGTGGACAGATGAAACCAAACTTGAGCTCTTTGGCAATACAGCCAGCTTATAAGGAAAAAAAAACATCCTTCCTACAGTTTAATATGGTGGAGATTCCATAATGTTTTGGGGCTGTTTTGCTGCTCAGGAACTGGAGGCCTGGAACGTATTAAGGAATCATGAAGTCAGAGGAGCAAAATATGCTACCTAGTATCAGAAAGCTAGGTCTGGGTTGAAGGTCATGGGGCTTCCAGCAGGACAATGACCCAAAACATACATTCAAAAGTACAAAAGAATGGTTGGTTAAAAAGGAACAAATAGACTGTTTTTAAACTGGCCAGCAATGAGTCCTGATCTCAATCTAATCGAGAACCTTTGGAAAGAGCTAAAATCTGCCATTGGTAAAAGGAATTCTAGAAACATTCATGAGCTGGAACAAATTGCATTTGAAGAGTGGGAGAAACTACAAGCAGACAAATGTACGAAACTTATAGAAACATAAGCCATGTGATCTTTTTCTGCATCATTTTTCTATCTAGTCCGCCCTTCCATATCAAATACTAAAGTCCCTTCTTTTCCATTAGAGATCTTCTGTGTTTTGTCCAATGCTTTTATGAATTCAGATACTGTTTTCATCTCTACTACCCCCACTGGGAGACAATTACACGCATTTACTACTCTTTCCATAAAGAAATATTTCTGCATATTACTCCTGAGTCTTTCCCCTTTCATCCTCATCCTGTGTCCCCTCAAGCAGTGCTTGCTTACATTCGAAAGAGAATCTCCTTATGTGCATTTATGCCATGGAGGTTTTAAACATGTCTATCATATCTCCTCTAACATATACATATTAAAATCTTTAAGTCTGTCCTCATATGCTTTATAATGAAGACCACTAACCATTTTAGTAGCCACCCTCTGTACTGACTCCATCCTGTTTATATCCTTTTGAAGGTGTGGTCTCTAGAATTGCACACAATACTCCAAACGAGGTTGCACTAGGCACTATCACCTCTTCTCTTTTTTTATTTTTTGCTGGCCATTCCTCTCCCTATGCACCCAAGTATCCTTCTGGCTTTTGCCGTTACCTTTTCTACTTGTCTAACCACCTTAAGATCACCGGAAACGATCATGCCCAGGTCCTGCTCTTCATTCGTGGACAGAAGTACTTCGCTCCCCTGCATTGTAGCACTTGCTTGGATTTTTGCAGCCCAAATGCATGACCCTGAATTTTTTAGCATTAAATCTCAGCTGCCAAATTCTTGACCATTGACCATTCTTCAAACTTAGCTAAATCCCTCCTTCCTGGGTGTCTATTGCAGATTTTGGTATCATCTGCAAAGAGGCAGACCTCACCTGACAGTCCTTCTGCAATATCGCTAACAAAGATGTTAAAAAGAGTTGGACCAAGACAGATCCTTGCGGCACAGCACTGGTAACGTTGTCCTCAGAGTGAACTCCATATACCTGTACCCTTTGTCCCCTACCACTCAACCAATTTCTAGCTCAGTCAAACACATTAGGGGCCATTCCTAGGATGCTCAGTTTGCTTAAAAGTCACCTGTTCGGAATGGTGTCAAAGGCTTTACTGAAATCTAAATACACCACATCTAGAGCTCTCCCTTGGTCTAACTCCCTGGTCACCCAGTCAAAGAAATCAATCAGATTTGTCTGATGAGGCCTGCCTCTGGTCAACCCATGCTGCCTCAGATCCTGGAAGCCATTGGACTCCAGAAACCTCACTATCCTCCCTTTTTAGCAGCATTTCCAATAATTTACTCACCACAGAGGTTAGACTAACCGGCCTGTAGTTTTCAGCCTCATCCTTACTTTGGCTTTTGTGTAAAGGGACCACATGTACCTTCCAGTACATCCTGCTAGACCAGTCCAGACAAGCTGGTTTAGTCCCCCTACCAACAGATGTTGGAGACAGATAAATAGAAAAAAACTACCAGCAGCCTGATTGGCTGTTCCCTGGTAATATGTAGCTGAACCCAGTAGAGGGCGCTCCAGTATTTCTCTGTCTCCAGCAGATGTAGGGGGGGTTTATCTTTTTCTCTCTGATTATTTTTATTATTTTTAATATTTAATACTTGCAGTAATTTTGCTGGATGCACCCAGGGCGCACTTGAGCTGCCCCTCTGGGTTTCCCAGCTAGAGTTTGTGGAACAGATTGAGGTTGAACTCCTGGTCAGGAGGACCATGTGAGGTTCCCTCTCTGTCAGGGGAGAAAACTGGCCTCATCTCATGAGGACCTGAGCAGCCGGTCATCGGAGGAGTCTGCAGCTTATTGGCAGCCTTACAACAGCTCCTGCCTGCTGCCTGTTTCAGGTCAGCCTTGGCTCTTCAGCACTCTGTTCCAGCTCATTGAGTAGAAAACTTCAAAGATCCTCCTCCTCCTCCCCCCCGCCCCCCTCCTGATATTAATCGGGACGCCGTCGGGGCAACCTCTGTCCGTCTGCAGAGTTTTCTCTTCATGTCTTTACTGCCCTAGCTCTCCATTTGATTAATTTTATGTTTTTACCGCGTTTTCACAGTGTTTGGAGTGATTTTATTTTGGCATTTTTAATAGCGGTGGCCATTTTGTTTTGGCTTTTTTTTTTTTTTTTTTTTTTTGCTGCACAGCTCCGTTTTTGGCAGGCTTTGTGAGGAGACTTTATGTTCTTAATTTCTGTCTTCCCTGCTAGTTTTTCAACTGTCTGGTCCCTTTCAACTCTTGCGTTTGACTTTTTTTTTTTTTTTTTTTACTTTTCTGTTCACTGGGGATCGCAGTCAGCTGCGCGTCGCCTGTGAGATGCCTTCCCTTCAGCGATGCATGGCCTGCACAAAGAAGCATAAGGATTTGAGGGATGGCATTTGTGCTGCATGTCTTGCTCATCCTGGAGAGACTTTGGCGACACTAGCCAATGGAACTCAGGACAGAAGCAATCCTGCTGCATGTCCTCAGCTGCTAGAAAACAAAATATGGTCGCTTTCCAGAGCAAATTATTCTGTCAATTGTTCGTTATCACACTCTGATAATATCTTCCAGATGTGATGTTATTCAAACATTGCAAAGCATATCCAGCAAATATTATTATCTTACTTACTTATAAGCAACAGGTCTCAGACTTATCCGGGTGATTTAATATTCAGACATCACCAAGTTTTCTGAATATACACCCTAATTGCATCAATGACCTTAGAATGTCGCTTAATAGAAATAATACAAAACAGTGCTTAACTTTCAACGCAAGTCCCCAACGCCAAACCACAGCGCTTTTTCTGCGTTTCACTGTTCTTCAGTTTCATCAGGGGGTTCTTTT
This sequence comes from Ichthyophis bannanicus, assembly GCA_033557465.1. NCBI lineage: Eukaryota > Metazoa > Chordata > Amphibia > Gymnophiona > Ichthyophiidae > Ichthyophis > Ichthyophis bannanicus. The sequence goes on from CM066042.1 coordinate 165,443,324, forward strand.
TTGAAAGCACTAATAACAAAAATGAAGGACATGCAAATTAATCACATTCTCTCCAAACACAGATGTATCATCAAACTAAATTCATACTTTATCTGTAGAAACATCCATCGTCAGACAATTTTTACCTTCGTTGAACAAATCATCTCACTGAAGGTTTTGTATTTCTCACATTCTACGAGCCTGCCGGCTTCCCAAAAAACGCCGCGCATGCGAACTAGCTATTTATACGCTCTCTATTACGTGAAGTTCAGGCACGTCCCTCCATTCAGCTATGCATCCTTCACTTTAGAAAACAGAACTGATATTTTGTATCTTTCATCATGTACACACGCTCCACTCTATTTGAGCATTTAGACCTTCTGGTATAACTGATCGCAAATTATATATCCACCGCTGTTCACAGATCAGAAGAGTTTGTTCTTTCGATTTTCCATTGTGACCTGAAACAATATGATCAATACAGAAGCAGTGCAGCTCATCAAACTTATGATCAAATTCCAAACAATGATCTACAATAGGTGCCTCTCGTTTCCTACATTTCAATCTACTTTTATGCTCATTCATTCTTACCTTAAAAGCCCAAATTGTTTTGCCTACATATATTAGTTGGCATGGGCATTGAATGCAGTAGATTACAAAACTGGAGACACCAGAAGATATTATCAGAGTGTGATAACGAAAAATTGCTAGAGGAACCCAGACAGCTTCCCCCGGCAAGAGAGTCTCTCTCTCTCCTCCTCTCTTAATTCCTGTTCTGGAGTCTTTCGGGCAGCAGGGGTCGATGCATGCCTCAGATACCCAGTTTTTGGCCCTCTTTAGATAAGCCTAGGATCTTTGGCAGGATAATTCTCCCAGTAACACAGTGTATTCCCTGACTCAAATCCCTTGGTCTTCTGGCTCTGGATCCCGCAAGCGCTCTGGACAAGAGCACATGTCCAAGGTGGATGCACGGCCCCCTAAAGAGGTCTCCTGGGCTACTACAGCTTGGCCAAAAACACCAGAGAAAGGGCTGCATTCGGGGGACGACAGCGAGAGCCTGTCGGACTGGGAGGATGGGGAATGGTCCCCATCAGAGTTTTCTGTGGAGGGCCAAAGCAAGACACAGGACATACGCTTGTTTCTCAAAGAGGAATTGCTGGCCCTAATTATGCAGGTGGTCGAAGCCCTACGATTGACGGATCAGCAGAATCCTCAGCCTTCTGTCATTCCCCAGCCAGACTCGATATTACAAGGCATTCGCAAGCCATCTAGAGCTTTTCCATTCCCAGCGGAGCTACAACAAATGGTGTCTCGAGAATGGGACTCTCTGGATATTCTCCTCCATACAGCCCGCCACCTAGGTCAGCTTTACCTCTGGGCACCACCTGACTTGGAGAAGTGGCTGACATACCCCAAAGTGGATGCCCTTGTGACCGGAGTAACGAAGCACACCACCATTCCAGTGGAGGGTGGTGCAGCACTTCGTGATCAACAGGATAGGAAAGTTGAGAGCCTTCTCAAGACTGTCTTTTCAGATTCTTCATTATCTCTACAGGCCTCTGTTTGTGGGGGCCTAGCAGCCCGAGCTCTTCTGCGCTGGATTCAACATCTGCCAGAGGATCCAGCTCTGGCTCGTCTGGAATCGGTCACAGCTTTTTTGACAGATGCCTTTTACAATCTCTTGCGCCTCTCAACTAGATCGGTGGCGGCGGTCACAGTTTCTCACAGTTGGCTCTGGCTTCGCCAGTGGTCGGCTGACTCTGCATCTAAAGCACGCCTCTCTAGGCTTCCCTTCAGGGGAAAGCTTCTCTTTGGGGAGGACCTAGACAAATTGGTCAAAGACCTAGGGGAGGTTCAACCCCAACGTCTTCCAGACGATAGGCCTAAATTTGCAACTAGGCATTCCTCCTGTCGATATTCACCTACCTCGCTGCGCACCTCCAGGTATCGCGATGCTCGTCGCTGCTGTCCTGGGAAGCCCTCCTCCTCTTCGACAACTGGACGTTTTGGTCAGAGGGCATAGTCCTTTCGGGGTGCCCGCAAGGGAGCCGAGTCCTACTCGGGGCCTTCCAAGTTCTCTTGCCCCGCGAGATCTTCCCGCTGACTGGCCGGACAGTATACCCCAGGAGCCTTTTCTGGAGGTCGGCCCTTCCGGAGAGACTCCTCTGGTGGGTGGGCATTTGGCTCTGTTTTCTCGTCAGTGGTCTCTCGTTACTTCGGATCAATGGGTCCTCAACATAGTCTCTCAGGGTTATGTTCTCGAATGTTCCCGATCCATTCCCGATGCGTTCGTTGTCTCACCCGGGGGAAGATCCCTGAAGAGAGAGGCAATTTGCTCCACCATGCTCCGCCTCCTTCTTCTTCTGAGGGCTATTCGACCAGTCCCTCGAGCAGAGAGAGGCAGTGGTCGTTACTCCATTTATTTTGTGATTCCCAAGAAAGATGGGTCCTTCCGCCCAGTTCTGGATCTCAAGGGCGTAAATCGGTGTCTACGGGTGCCATGATTCTGAATGGAGACGCTTCGCTCGGTGATCCATGCGGTACGTAGAGGCGAGTTCCTTGCCTATCTAGATTTTGCAGAAGCTTACTTCCACATTCCCATCAGAGACGACCAACAGCGTTTCCTATGGTTTGTAGTATTGGGTCAGCACTTCCAGTTTTGTGTAATGCCCTTCGGCCTGGCATCGGCTCCACGCACCTGTTCCAAGATTATGGTAGTGGTCGCAGCAGCTCTGCGCAAACGGGGAATCCGAGTGTATCCTTACCTGGACGACTGGTTGATTCGGGCGGACTCCCTGTTGGAAGCGCATCATGCAGTGGCTCAAGTAGTTTCTTTCCTCGAGAATCTCGAATGGGTGCTCAATATGTCCAAGAGCCATCTTCATCCATCCCAGCAACTAGAGTTTCTAGGAGCCTGCTTTGACACCGTGCAGGGGAAACTCTTTCTTTACACGCGAGCGGCTTCGCAAATTCACAGGCTTGCTTTGTTTGTTTCTTCTTCAGACAGCTCCAAGGTTCTGGGATTACCTTCAAGTCCTGGGGTCCATGGCAGCCACTATCGAAGTCATGCCTTGGGCCAGAGTGCACATGAGGGAGCTTCAGAGGTCTCTCCTTTCACGCTGGTCACCTGTATCCAAAGTCGGTGACATCTGGCTTCTGCTCCTCCCGGAGACTCGACGCAGCCTCCAGTGGTGGCTGGCACCCTGTCATCTCCTCAGGGGTGTTTCCCTAGAGAACCCTCGCTGGGTCCTAGTAACAACAGATGCGAGTCTCTACGGGTGGTGTGCTCTCTGCCTGCATCAGTTGACGCAGGGTACTTGGTCGATTCACGAAGCGCACTGGTCCGTAAATCGACTGGAAGCGTGAGCATTTCGCCTCGCCCTAAGACATTTTCTGCCTCTTCTCAAAGATCAGATGGTACAGGTTCTATGCCACAATGCAACAACAGTGACATATATCAACCACCAGGGCGGCACCAAGTCCCTAGGTGTAACCAGGGAAATGTCCCTTCCCTGGGCAAAGGCACATCTGCAGACTCTCTCGGCACAGCATATCGCTGGGGTGGACAACTTTCAGGCCGATTTCCGCAGCCAACACGCTATTGATCCCGGAGAATGGGAGCTAGCCCCTTGGGCATTTCAGAAGATTTTGCAAGCATGGAGGCAACCGGTAATGGATCTAATGGCGACATCGGCGATTACCAAGGTACCAGAATTTTACAGTCGCAGGAGGGAGTTTCAGTCCTCCGGATTGGATGCCCTGGCTTAACCATGGCCGCAGGAGGCTCTGCTGTAATCTTTCCCCCTTGGGTACTAAGCAGCAAAGTGCTTCGGAGAGATCTTGCACACCGGGGGAGAGTGATCCTAATAGCTCCAGACTGGCCTCGGAGGCCCTGGTATGTGGACCTCATCCGCTTAATGCGAGTCCCGCCGCTGCCTCTAGGGTCTTGCCGGGGGCTATTACGTCAGGGTCCAATTGTAATGGATGATCTGGCTCCTTACTTGCTTACGGCCTGGCTCTTGAACGCCGCTGCCTAAGCAAGAAGGGTTACTCGAGTCACGTGGTCATGACCCTTCTGAAGATGTGCCGCCCGTCTACTTTGCTAGTGTATTCCCACATTTGGCGAGTCTTCAAGTCCTGGTGCGCGCAGCACCGTATCTCTCCTTGGAGGTCAGGAATCCCGAATATCCTTACCTTTCTCCAGGACGGCCTGGATAAAGGTTTAGCCTTGGGGTCTCTTCGGGTTCAAGTAGCGGCATTATCTTGTTTCCGAGGCCCTGTTGGGGGTCGCTCTATAGCATCCCATGCAGATGTGTCCTGTTTCCTTAAAGCAGCTGAGGTATTCCAACCACCGGTTCACCCTCCGGTGTCAACATAGGATCTGTCCCTTGTCCTAAAAGCCTTGATGCAGGCGCCTTTTGAACCGCTTAAACACATCACGTTGAGAGATTTGACGCTTAAGGCAGTGTTTCTAGTAGCGATAACTTTGGCACGAAGGGTATCTGAAATACAAGCACTTTCATGCAGGGATCCCTGTCTTGCCTTCTTGAAAGAAGGAGTTTTCTTGCGTACTGTTCCTTCGTTCCTTCCAAAAGTGCTTATGCCTTTTCATATCAATGAGCCAATTTTCCTACCCTGTTTTTCTGAGGATCAGTGTACAAGCGAGAATAAGGGACTCCGTTCTTTGGATCTTGGCAGGATCCTTCGTAGCTATCTTCGGGTGGCGAATCCTTTCCGTACCTCTGATCATCTTTTTGTGCTTTTTGCGGGACCCTGTAAGGGTCAACCTGCTTCCAAACGCATAGTCTCTCGCTGGTTGTGGTTAGCACTTGAATCTGCATACATCCTTAAGAGAAAATCTGTCCCTCTCAGTCTTTGGGCGCACTCTAAGTGGGCGCAAACTACATCTTGGGTGGAGCACCCTCACGTTCATCCTCTTGATATCTGCAGGGAGGCCACCTGGTCCTCCCTGTCCACCTTTGTGTGTCATTATCGGCTCGATATTCAATCTCGGGAAGAGGTGCAGTTTGGGGCAAAGGTTGTCTCGACAGCTGTATCTTCCCACCCAAAGAGCAGTTAGCTTGGGTACTTCCTGCTTGTCTGGACTGGTCTAGCAGGATGTACTGGAAGGGGAAATTTTCACTTGCTGTTAATTTCCTTTCCTGGAATCCTGCTAGACCAGTCCAGGACCCTCCCTATGCTGGATATCTGATTCAGAGGTGTATTGCTGAGGAGCCAAGACTTTGCAGCGGAGCGTTATCGCCTCTTGTACATAGTATGGTTGCTATTTTCCTTAGTTTTTATGGTTACATCTGTTTGAGTATGGCTTTTTACAATACTGGAGCACCCTCTACTGGGTTCAACTACATATTACCAGGGAACAGCCAATCAGGCTGCTGGTAGTTTTTTTTTCTATTTATCTGTCTCCAACATCTGCTGGTAGGGGGACTAAACCCGCTTGTCTGGACTGGTCTAGCATAATTCCAGGAAAGGAAATTAACGGTAAGTGAAAATTTCCCCTTTCTCCAGGCTCTGGGAACATTTCCGACTCTAAAGAAGCATTGAAAAGGTCAGTCAGTGGAGCTGCTAGAACGTCCCTAAGTTCCTTCCATATTCTTGGATGTATCCCATCCGGTCCCATCACTTTAGTCTACTTTTAGTTTAGCTAGTTCTTCACTGACAAAGTCTTCTGAGAATTGTTCAAGATCCCCGTCATTTCTGTTCCTATTTGTGGGTGTTTTCTGAGGCCCTGCTCCCGGCCCTTCATCTGTGAACACAACCAAAATTTTGTTAAGCAATTATGCTTTATCCTCATCAACTTCTACATAATCTACCCCTTCACCCTTGTGTCTGACAATACCACTTTTGCCCTTCCTTCTCTCACTAACATCTTATCCCCCCATTTTATTGCATTGGCTTTCTTCTTTTTGTATCTTTGCTTTCCTGACTACTTTGCTAGCTTCTCTAAGTTTTCTCAAATATAGATGCTTGTCTTCTTTTCTCTGGTATCTTTTGTATTTTATGAAGGCCACCCTCTCTTTTATTTTTCTTCACCTTTTCAGCTACTTCTTTTGAGAACCATAGCAGCTTCCTTTTCCTTTTATTTACCTGTCTGGAAAGGTTTGCTGCTCTTAAAATATCCCCTTTCAGTTTTGCCCATTGTTTTTCCACATCCCCCAGCTGTTCCCATCCCGCTAATGACTCCTTGAAGTATTATCTTATTTTGGCATCTTTTGAATAGATTTTATCAGCCTTAGTCCTAATACTGAACCATAACATTTGGTGATCACTGGATGTGAGATGATCTCCCACTATGACATCAGATATACTTTCTGGTAAGCACCAAGTCCAGTATGGCCCCTTCACGTATGGGTTCTGTTACTAGTTACTGGAATAGTTCTCCCTTTAGAGAATCCGGGATCTTCTTATTTCTAGATGACACCGCAGCAGGGATACGCCAATCAGCGCCTGACACTTCTCCTTTCATGGCAATACTGCTTATGTCTTCTATTAAATCCCTGTCCACTTCTTCTCTCTGTGAGGGAGATTTGTATATCACACCAATGCAAATGGTTTCCCTTTCCCTCTTTCTAGTTTAACCCACAGTGCCTCTTCGCTCCCTTTTTAAACCCTGTAATTCTATAGCTTTAATACTATTTTTTATATATAGTGCCACTCTTCCTCCCCTTCTTCCTACTCTGTCCTTCCTGAATAAAGTATAGCCCAGTATAATTGCATCCCAGTCATGGTTGTCTGTGAACTATGTCTCTAACTGCCACTAAAGCCAAATCAGCCTCTTTCATTAAAGCCTCACCATCTGGGATCTTATTTCCCATGGTACAAGCATTTATACCCACCACTTTCAAGATGTTGCCCCTTTTACCATTTTCTACAGAGGTATTTAATGTTTTGCTTATCTGGGTAATTACTGTATGCTAATTGTCAGTGTTACAGTTAGCATGGTACACGACGCCACCTTGTGTGGCATCTGGAACCTTTCAGTGTGTTAACTGCTGGGAACTTGCTGGACACATCTCCGACAGTTAGCATGGGACTGTTGCACTTACTACATGTTGGTTTTTGCTCCTAATTTGTGATAAATGCAAAAACTTATTGCACTTTAGTCAAAGGGCTGTTCTCAAGTCTTAAATTATTTTTCTTTACAGACAGATTCTCGTTCCATCTAATAAAAAATACTAAACAACAAAATTACTATATTATTAAAGACATTTCAACTGGAAGATACTAGAAATTATACTGTACAAATAGAAAAGTAAGACAAAAATAACTACCTGCTTGATGTAGTGGAGGAGTGGCCTAGTGGTTGGGGCAAGGTACTTCAGGCTGGAAGGTCGGGGGTTCAAATCCCACTAGAGGACAGCAACCTTGGGCTGGAAGGACTGGGGTTTCTAGTCCCACAGGTGCTCCTTGTGGTCTTGGGCAAGCCACTTAACCCTCCGTAGCCCATGTTCCCTGTAAAATAGTTATCTCCAAGTTATAATGCCCCGTTCAATGTAATTTCAGTTTGTTCAATGTAAACCGCACTGATGCAGAATAGCGCGGTATATAAGAGAATGTAAATAAATAAATAAATGTAAAGCATAGTTATTAATTAACTATATAGCAATGCAACCACTGTTTTGTCCTAAAAGCCAAACACAAAAAGGTGTATAAGATTTCTATCATAGAGCAATGGAAGAATTCATCATGTTAGCAACAGTCTAATTACCTAGCAAATTCGATTCCATTACTATTTAAAAAAAAAAAAAAAGATAAATGATAAAAATAATCTGATTGAATTTAAAGATGACATGTATATTTTATATTTGTATTTTTACATACCCCTGACATTTTTAAAAGTAAAACTATAAACAGAAGTGGCACTAAAGCCCAGAGGCCTGTCATTTTGTTCTCTAAACCGTGGTACAAAGACAAAAACAACTAGTAAGCTATTAGCGAATCAACTACTGACCCTTGGGGGCATGTTTACCAAGTGCTGCCCTAGCAACATTTAAAGGGCCTTAACCTTTAGTAAACATGCCCCATACTGCACAAGTGCCTAACAGTTTTTCAGATTACTTAAAAAAATATATAAATTTACAATTGGCACTGTGATGTTCACAAATATACGCCCTCTATTAGCATGAAGAAGGACCAAAGACGTGCTGTGGTATCTTAAGAGAGAGTTTCTCTTCCTCAAGAATGATGGTCACTTTCCCATGGCAACACATCTTTGTCAGTAGATCTTATCACAAGCAGCCGCCAAACTTATGCGGCATCAATATACTTTAAACAAGACTGTCAATAAGTATTCCACATGAACAATGATTGCATCTATAGAGCAATATTATTCAGAAATTGTCAGCCAAATGTCATTCAAAAATATATCAAAGTCAAGAATTATCACAATATGTAACATTTAATGTTGATTATAATTTTTAAACAATTGAAACATTGATTATCAAAAGATGAAACATCTAAATAAATAAATGTAAACATTTATAAGAAATAAATACATGTAAAATGAACTCCTTTTAAGGGCATGCTCACTAAAGTGCTCTAACAGGTAGTGTAGGGTTTACCATTGCTCTGTGTGAGGTACAGTAACTTATTGTGTGGTAAAAAGGCCAGCCTGGTAAAAATCCCATGCTAACTGCTTAACACATGATAGGATGGAGCGTGGATATTCAGTTGTTAAATTTTTTTTGAGCATGCTGCAAGATAGGATTGAGGTTCATTGACAGAGCTGTGTGCAGGGGGGGGTGTAAGTACTGGACTAGCAGGGAGTGTTGCAGGGCAGGAATGAGGTGCGTGGTAAGAGTGCAGTGTTTCACATGCTGAAACTTTGGCAAGGCATTTCTGCACAAGAAATAGGTTTTTAAAACTTGCTAATAGATACACACGTAAGTGTGCGTGTGCGCTGTAGAAGAGGTATCCACGCCACTAGTAGGGGCAGATTTGTCTGCATGCTTCTCCTGAGACAGTTGTCAAAGAGAGAGTTCCCTTTGGAAACTGATATAAGTGCGCTTTCCTATTCGTCTCTCCAGGCCAGTCCATGACTTTTGGGTGATCAATCCGCTCCAGCAGCTGAGGACTGAAATACTGACAGTTTTCCTGACAGATTACCCAGCTCCCCCTGGTGTCAGAGAATCAGTCTTTCAGTCCTCAGCAGCTGAACAGGACGTCGGATCCCAGCTCCCCAGAGAGACGATTAGTGAAGCCTTAGTTAGGGGGTCTACTTTTAAAGGAAAGAAATAGGAACAATTCTTGTTTTGGAAAAGGGCAAAGGCTATCCTATTAATAGGTAAAGTAAGGGAGACTTTACCTCTGGCGTCCCTTGTTTGTCTGTCCTAGCAGGGCAGTTCTAAAACGATAATATTACTAAAAGGAAATCAAAGGAAATAAAATAAAGGCAGCGATTCAGGAGCAGATCTAATGCTGTACCGCTCAGGTTCTCCAGCCGCTTACTTTTTCGGCTTCTAGAGGCAGAGCCTGCCTCACAGGAGACTTGCTGTCAGGGGCTAAGGAATAAGGCCTGGGAGCCCCAGTGTCCTCCTTCCCTCCCGTTTCACAGCCTCGCCTTCTCCCCGCTAGCAGCGGTGAAGCGCAGGCAGGGCCGTTGGCTGCTGTCAGGGTCAGCAGGTAAGCGGGGGGCACGGGTAGCGCAGTTCTTCGCTGCCGCGTGTGTATGGCGGCGTTGTCCTTGTTTGTCGGCAGTCAGTGTCTTGAAGGGAGGCAGCCCACGTGTCTCGTTCCCGCGGCTCCGTGTTTCTCTTTTCCCGCGGCAGTGCGCTTGGTTTTTCGTTCGTCTGGCTTCTCCTGTTGTAAATTTATGGAGGGAAAGAAATCAGGAGAGTTGTTGGCGCTGTCTCCCAGCTCCTTAGAAAAGGCGGGAACGGCGGCCATTTTGAAGGAGCCGACTGTGTCTCCCGCGCTGCCAGGCAAGTCGCAAAAGAAGCGGTCTAAGTCCCACAAGGCTCCTTCGTCAAAGGAGCACCAGCAGATGCCCGGGCCTGCATTGCCAGAGTCTTTGGGCTCCTTTTTCTCCCCGGATTTTATTGTGTCGCTGCATAATGCTTATCTGTTAAAAAAAAATCTCAATTATCTCTCGGTGCAGCCTCAGACAGTCTGTTTGGGGGTCAACCCTTGGATCCTGGTCTGGCAGACCCGGGGGAGGGCACTTCTTCGAGGGAGACAGTGCTGGACACAGGCTTAGAGGCAGGGGCACGTAGTGTTTTTTTCTCCAGTGCCTGAGGAAGGAGAGATCCTCTCCGAGACAGCTGGGGATACCTGGCCAGGGGAGTTGGAAGAAGGAGAATTGGGACCGGGCGAGGATCCCAATGTCTTTCGTGTCTTTCGTAAGGAGGAGCTGGGGGCCTTGATTACTCAGTCCCTCGCGGCTTTAAATATGGTGCTGCCAGCGGTGCAGCAGGAGCCTCTTGAAGATCCCTTATTACAGGGGTTTAGATCAGAACAAAAATGTTTCCCTATTCATAGGGTTATTAAGCAAATGATTGAGTCCGAATGGGAATACCCAGAGGCCTCATTGAGAGGGGGGCGCGCGATAGCGCGGCTCTATCCCGTTCCTCAGGATGAGAAGGACTTGCTCCATATGCCTAAAGTGGATGTGTTAGTGTCAGCAGTCACTAAGAAGACCACCATCCCTGTTGAAGGGGGGACAGCGCTTAAGGACATGCAGGATCGTCAGTTGGAAGCGCTTTTGAAGCAAGCCTTTGATGCCAGCGCCCTGGCCCTGCAGGCGTCCGTCTGTGGGGCCTATGTGTCGCGCGCGTCTATCCGCTGGCTGCAGGGGGAGCAGTCCCTGGAGAAGGTGGAGACTGCTCCGGCAGATGGCGCTAAGCTGAAGTCCGCGGCGGCCTATTTAGCGGATGCTTTTTATGATTTGGTGCGTATTGCCGCAAAGTCTATATGGCATCGCTGGTTGCGGCTAGGCGTTTTCTCTGGCTACAAAATTGGGCGGCCGATGCGTCTTCTAAGGCGCGTCTTAGTAAGCTTCCCTACAAGTGCAAGTTATTGTTTGGGGAAACGTTAGAGAAGATAGTTAAGGATCTGGGAGACTCGAAAGGGGGTCGTCTTCCCGAGGACCGGCCGAGAGCGGCGAAAATAAGTTCCTTACAAAGAGGTCACGGTAGGGACTTTTGCCGGTTTCGAGGATCTCGCTTCTCGCCGTATCAGCGGGGTCATTTTGTAGCCAGAGGGCAGTCCTTTCGGGCGCCAGGAGTTTCAACAGGGGCTACTTTAGTGCCCAACAGAGCTCAGCTAAGAAGCTGCAATGAAGTGAGGCCGGTCCAGGTGGAGGTTCCTGTTGGGGGTCGCTTGCAGCGTTTCCTCTCCGCCTGGGCCAGGGTGACTACGGACCAGTGGGTCCTGGAGATTATCAGGGCCGGCTATGCGCTAGAGTTTGCGCAGCCTTTGCCGGACGCTTTTGTCCTTTCTCCGTGCGGTCCGCAGGCAAAGAAAGAGGCAGTCCACCAGACGCTGCTACGTCTGCTGTGGCTTCAGGCGGTAGTGCCGGTGCCTGTAGACCAGTACAGCTTAGGTCGATACTTGATTTATTTTGTCGTCCCCAGAAAGGAAGGTTCTTTTCGGCCTGTTTTGGATCTCAAACACATAAATCACTGTTTGCGAGTGCCTCATTTCCGAATGGAAACTTTGCAGTCCGTTATCCAGTCGGTGAAGCCGGGCAAAGTTCTGACCTGCATAGATTTAACGGAGGCATATTTGCACATTCCGATCAGACCCGAACATCAAAAGTTCCTGCAGTTTGCAGTCCCCATGGGGCATTTTCAGTTCCGCGCCTTACCTTTTGGACTAGCCACAGCGCCTCGCACCTTTACCAAAGTGATGGTGGTGGTGGTGGTGGCGGCGGCGCTCCGGAAAGAAGGAATTCAGGTCCATCCTTATCTGGACGATTGGCTAATTCGTGCACCGTCTCAGGCGGAGTACGTCACGGCCACCGCTCGGGTGGTGGAGTTCCTCGAGCAGTTAGGCTGGGTTATCAACCGAGCGAAGAGTCATTTGGAGCCGACTATGCAGTTAACTTATCTGGGTGCCTTCTTCGACACGGAGGTGGGCTCAGTGTTTCTTCCTGCAGAAAGAGTGCAGAAGCTTTTGGTTCAGGTGTCGGCATTTCTGCGAGTCAAGTCTCCATCGGCCTGGCGTTACCTACAGATGTTGGGATCGATGGCGGCGGCCATAGATCTAGTTCCCTGGGCCAGGGCGCATATGCGGCCTCTTCAGCAAGCATTGTTGTCTCGTTGGTCTCCGCAAAGTCATCCACTTTCTCAACGGTTGGTTTGCCCAGAAGAAGTACGCGTCAGTCTACAGTGGTGGTTGGTTACGGCTCACCTTTGGGCGGAAGTGCCGCTGGATCTACCACATTGGGTATTACTCATGACGGACACAAGCCTATCTGGCTGGGGGGCTCATTGTTTGTCGCAGATAGCGCAAAGCACCTGGTCGGAGGAGGAGAGCGGTTGGTCGATCAATCGACTAGAGTTGCGGGCGGTTCGCTTAGCGCTCATCAGCTTTCTCGGCTTGCTCACAGGAAAGGCGGTTCGGGTATTCTCCGACAATCGAGTGACAGTGTCTTACATCAACAGGCAGGGGGGCACCGGCAGTGTAGTACTGCTGGAGGAGAGTCAGCAATTGTTTCAATGGGCGGAGAGCCATCTTTTAGCCATTTCCGCGGCGCATGTAGCAGGGAAGGACAACATACAAGTCGATTATCTCAGTCGTCATCGCCTAGACCCCGGGGAATGGGAATTGGACTGGGCGATATTTCAAGAGATTTCGCTCCGCTGGGGTCAGCCTGTTATGGATCTCATGGCGACCCAAGCCAATGCCAAAGCGCCGCACTTTTTCAGCAGACGCAGGGAGCACATGTCGGAGGGGCTGGACGGCTTGGTGCAGCCTTGGCCGTCGGATCAGCTTCTTTACGTGTTTCCTCCGTGGCCTGTCTTAGGCAGGACCATTCAAAGGATTGCGAACCACGGGGGGCTGGTGATTCTGGTGGCTCCGGATTGGCCGCGACGCCCGTGGTATGCCGATCTAGTCCGACTTCTGGTGGCTCCTCACTGGAGGTTACCCGTTCGGTTCGATCTGTTGAGGCAAGGGCCCGTCCGCATGCCGCAGGCGGATCGGTTCTCACTTATGGCTTGGCTCTTGAAAGGAGCCGGTTGCGCCGGAAGGGCTACTCGAAGGCCGTAATAACCACTTTGTTGCAGTCCCGGAGGTGCTCGACTTCGTTGGCTTACATTAGGGTATGGTGCATTTTTGAGGCCTGGTGTTCCGATCGTCAGCTCTCGCCCAGGAGATCGCAACTCCCCGAGATTTTGGCGTTTCTTCAGGGAGGCCTGGAGAAAGGATTGGCTCTTAGCACTCTGAGAGTTCAGCTGGTGGCGCTGGCCTGCTACAGAGGCAGAGTGCAAGGTAGGCCGCTTTCCTCGCACCCGGATGTGCTACGTTTCTTGCGGGCCGCTCAGAACATTAGGCCCCCAGTGAGGAGCGTGGTGCCTCTTGGGATTTAAATTTGGTTTTGCAGCCGTTGACGGAGCCTCCTTTCGTGTCAGGTTCGTCGGGACGACTTCGAGAGTTGTCCTGGAAGACAGCCTTTTTGGTGGCATTGTGTTCGGCAAGGAGAATTTCGGATTTGCAAGCTCTTTCGTGCAGAGAACCGTACCTGCATTTCACGGCCGAAAAGGTAGTGCTGAGACCGGTTCCCTCCTTTTTGCCTAAGGTCATTTCCAGTTTTCACGTGAACCAGGTGGTGTCGTTGCCCACCTTTACGAAACCTGACGGTGGTAAAGTAGATCGGTCGCTGCGGCGCCTGGATTTGGGGCACGTATTACGTAGTTATCTGACAGCAACGGAGTCTTTTCGGCAGTCTGACAGGTTGTTTGTCCTCTTCGGGGGCTCGGCTAAGGGTAAAGCGGCTACTAAGGCGTCCATCGCTCGCTGGGTGAAGCATGCGATACGAGCCACATATCAAGCAAAGGGCAAGCCGCTTCCAGCGGGACTCAGAGCGCATTCTACTAGAGGGCAAGCTGCCTCTTGGGCGGAGTATGCGTTGGTACCGCCGGTTGATATTTGTCGGGCAGCGACGTGGTCTTCCCTGCATACATTTGCTAAACATTATCGGTTGGCTGTTCAGGCACTAGAGGATGCTAGTGTGGGTGCCTCAGCAATTGTTGCAGGACTCGCAGGCCCATCCCACATTTAGGTACTGCTTTGGTACTGCCCAAAGGTCATGGACTGGCCCGGAGAGACGAATAGGAAGAAGAAATTAGGCCTTACCTGCTAATTGTCTTTCCTTGAGTTCTCTCCGGGCCAGTCCAGGGCCCGCCCGGGAAGTCTGCGAGTTTTCAAGTTTTTCACGTTTGGCGTTTCGGTAGGAGAGTGTCTGCATTGTACATATTATCCCATTCGTCCCGACGGGGGCGGTGAAGGGAGCGTGGATGGAGATGGATTCGAGGGATCCCTGGCCTTTTGGGTCGCGGGGGCATTCTTCCAAGGGAACAGGAAAGAAAAAAAAAAAAACATAATAAGAATCTGGATAATTCTCATAGTCCAGGGTTAACCAGGGAGTTTTGGATGGGGCTCGAATAGTATGGCCTTTTCTTTTTCTGCAGGAGGCTAAGTTGTTTTCTGGGCAACGTTGTCCAGTAGTTAGTTGTTTGTTATTTTGACTTTTCTCTTCTAAGTTGCGTTTTGTTGCTTGGGTACCGTAAGACTGATTCTCTGACACCAGGGGGAGCTGGGTAACCTGTCAGGAAAACTGTCAGTATTTCAGTCCTCAGCTGCTGGAGCGGATTGATCACCCAAAGGTCATGGACTGGCCCGGAGAGAACTCAAGGAAAGACAATTAGCAGGTAAGGCCTAATTTCTTCTTGTTTTAAATGTTATTCTCAGTGTGCCTGATTTTGAAGAGTTTCTGTGTTTACGGCAGAGAGTGGCTTGAATCTGCTCTCTTTTAATTTCTCCTTTCTTCGGGAACAAGCAGGAAGTCAGTCCTCACATATGGAGTGGAGGAGTGGCCTAGTGGTTGGGGTAAGGTACTTCAGGCCGGAAGGTCGGGGGTTCAAATCCCATTAGAGGACAGCAACCTTGGGCCGGAAGGACTGGGGTTTCTAGTCCCACAGGTGCTCCTTGTGGTCTTGGGCAAGCCACTTAACCCTCCATAGCTCATGTTCCCTGTAAATATATGTGTAAATAGTAATGGTTATCCAAGTTGAGATCCCTGTTATTTGTAATTACGGTGTAATCCCCCACCGTAAAATACGTTGATGTTCCATGTAAACCGCACTGATATCGAATAGCGCGGTATATAAGAAAAATAAATAAATAAAATAAATAAATGAGTGACGTCTGTGCCGGTGGAGCTTGCATGGAAGCTGCTCCCCAGCTTTCAAAGAAAGCCTTTGGGAGATGCACCATGCATGGCGATCCCCTTCCTGCCCAAGGGTGCCATCTTGCCTCAGTCTCCTTTTTTCCACAGAGCCCATCAGACCTCTTGTCTTTTTTTCCTGGAAAAAGTGCAATTTTTCTCTTAAATTTCTTTCTCCAGTCGCGTATTGGTTCCCTTTCCCATCCCCCTGAGCCGCCTGCCTTGGCATCACATCTTGGGTTCTTTCATTTTCTCCTCTTCTTCTTTTATTTTATTTTTTTTTTTTTAGTCTCTTGATCAGCGGGTCTTTATGGCCTTTTTTCCTCTGGCTAGGCCCAAGATCTTCTACCTTGCTGGGTCCCTTTTCCCCATGGCCTCTGCCAGTGGCTTTAAGCGGTGTGATCGGTGCGTTGTACTATGTCCTTCACCGATCCCATGACTGCTGCCTCCGTTGCCTCGGGCCAGACCATGACCCCTTGGATTGTGGCCTCTGTAAAAAGATGTCTTCCAAGGCCATCGAGTCGTCAGCAGCAGCAGGAAAAGATTTTTCACAGGTCCAACTGTGCCCCAGAGTCACCAGTGACACCGCGCTCCAAGGCACCCTCCAGAGCCCCAGGGTGACCTCGACGTCTTGGGATCCCGCGGCTGCATGTCTGCGAAACAGAACACCCTGGAGGTGGAACATAAAAAGAAGAGACCATGGGCGGGAAGGGGACCATGCATGCGTGGTGCATCTCCCAAAGGCATTCTTTGAAAGCTGGGGAGAAGCTTCTGCATGGGCTCTGTCAGCAGTGACATCACCCATATGCGAGGACTGATTCCTGCAGTTCCCAGAGAACACCTGTTACAGGTGAGTAACAATGCATTCTGTCCACTGTTCCCTCTAAGCTGTGCGCGTGTGCGCGCGCACACACCTCGCTGAGCGAGCGCACATACTTTACAACAGAGCGCACAAAAATTACGGTTCTGATTCTGATAGAAAACAACACAGACGTCTTAAAATTTAAAAGTTGTTGTGTATTTACGGTTTTCACAAGTTCTACAATATTTTCTAGTGCAATCAATGTGGTGTACATACTGTATTCTGACGTGTAGTCAAATTTTAAAGTATATAACTCCGAGTGTCGTTATGCGGCGCACAAAAATTTTACCTTTCTTCAAAAGCTGCACAGCTGATATTTTATGCGCACACAGCCTACAGAAAATTAGAGGGAACATTGATTCTGTCCCACCTGTTACTCATGGAAAAATATAAATATTTTGCAGATCCTGTGCAAAAGGTGATCCTAGGTGTGTCGGACCTGGAGAAATCTGTAAATTATTGGTCCAACCTCATTGGAATGAAAATTTACAATAAGGATAAAGAGAAGCAAAGAGCTGTCCTGGGATTTGCAGATAATCAGGTTAGTTCTTTGACCTGGGGAGATTTTCTTTTAGGTGTTTTGGGGTGATTAGAATCCAGAGAGGCTTTGGATCCGATATAAGTGAAGCCTTGCAAGTCACGGTGCGAGTCTTCCCACCCTCTTCCTCAACCATACCATAGAAGAGCCATGTCTGTGAATGAGGGGGGGGCGGGGGCGGTATCATAGCATCTTAGAAAAGTAGGGTTGGATTAGAAACCATGAGATTTCAGATACTTCTGCAGATGGAAAGACTCTTGACTGAGACCACTGAACTGCTCTTATATAATAATGCTGATCATTTCTGATGGACATGGCGGTGGGAGGTGGACATGCTTACCTTTCCCTTTTAATTGGCATTGTGCCTGTCTGTGCTGTTGCAGTGCAAACTGGAGCTCCAGAACATCGGAGAAGCTGTTGATCACGGGACAGCTTTTGGACGGATTGCCTTCTCCTGTCCAAAGGAAGAGGTATGCTTTCTTTGACTCTAAAATCTTCATACATTGTGAGTTTGCTGCATCAGAGCATAACTAAAGAGTGCAGGGCCAGATACACTGAACCTAGAAACATGGCCCATTAGGAAGTTATTCTGTGCAAATACGTGGAATATTATATAAAAGGAAATGTTTGGTTCATGTGTTTGGGAAGTAATTTCAAGTCTTATTAAACCAAAGATCTAGAAAAAACAGAACCAGTGACTCCTTGACCTTCAGATGTAACATCCCATGATGCAGATTGAGGACTTTTCTGAGAAACTTGAACAAGATGGCACGTAAATCATTTGAGTATCAAACTTGGAAGTCTTATGTGAATAACTTCAAAGTTAACTGTGTAATTGGGTGGGCTGAAAATTTGAGACTAGCTGCCACATAACATTTGGCATTGATGACTTGCCTGAAATGATGCGGAAGAAGAGAGAGTACCGGGCGTCATTCTAGAAGTGGGGCTTAAAGGCAGTCATTATTGATGATATTCATCCATTTGTCTGGTTAGCTTATCCTTTAACATAGCCTGGCTTAAACAGACAACTTACTCATTTAGGACAGCATATTGAGCAGTCCAACTCAGATGGATAGCGTGGCTGAAAATGAGGTCTGAGGATAAGCAGATGAATCATCTGATTATCTTTGTGGACACCGCCTTGCTGAATGTCAGCTGCTTCCATTTATAAAAGAAATGTTGCAGTGGTAATTCTATTTTGCCAAGCATAAAGAAGGTGATAATCTTCAGGCTTGGTGACCGAAGTTGATAATGCAGACTTGTGCTACAGGTTTGCCATTTTGACTCTATAAATACATACTTTGGTATAAAATGCTTTGTTTCTAGAAGATGCTTTTTAAAGATATTTTGGAAGTCATTCTAAAGGCTTGTACAGACATCTCTGTAGGGATTCGGGATGCTTGTCCATGGCATAAATAGTTTCCAGAGAAGAGCGATCTCTAGGAACAAGCAGGAATAAGTCATCACATATGGGTACGTCGGTACCGACGGAGCCTGCGCGGGAAAGCTCCCCAGCTTTTCAAATGAAAAGCTTTTGGGGCCTCCCACTGCACATGCGCGCTGCCTTCCCGCCTTCCTGACCAGCTCTCCTCAGTTCTTCTTTTTCCGCGGAGCCAGCAGGTCGTGTTCCTGTCACCGCTGAAGAATTTGTTACTTTTGTTTGTTTCTTTAGACCGCGTACCTGCCTTCCCCATACCGATACCGGTATCGCCGGTCTTTCTTTCTTTCTATATATAAAAAAAAAAAACTTTTTTATTTTTCTTCAGCACAGCTTGGTACCCGGCGTTAGGCCTTAAGGCCTACACAATTTCTCCTCATGGAGAAGCCAGTCCCTGGTTTCAAAAAATGTACCAAATGCAGTGCTGTCATTTCTGTCACAGACACCCATGAATGGTGTCTCAAATGTTTGGGACCTGAGCACTCCATACCGGACTGCCCATCCTGCACCCAGATGTCTAAACGCGGTTTGCAGAACCGGGCTAACAAGCTCCATGTGCTGTTTCCTTCAGAAGCATCACAGTCGTCCAGGTCTTCCTCTCCGGATGGATCTCAGGTAACCAAAACTTCTGTGGGCAAATCCTCTAAAAGCAAATCTCTTTCTAAAGATCGAGAGGCTCTCAGTTCTGAGTTCGAGGATTCTGCCCAGGCCAAAAAACCCCGGCGGGAGGTTCCGGCCTCCAAAGCAATCATGGGGTCACAGGTTGACATCGATGGCACGGCCTCGACAGATCACCTGCTGGACTGCTCTGGGGTACCGGCCCATACCGGTACCGACATCCAGGCAGTAGTGGCGTCTATGGGCAGTACTGTCCAGACCATGCAGCAGGCCGTACTGGCCTTCATTAAGGCTGCGACGCCCTCGGTACCGATTTCATCGGTACCGACCCCGGTTCCGGTATCTACACCGGAACCGAGACCATCGACTTCTAAACGTCGATCGGTTTCGCATACCGGATTCCGGCTTTCGCCCGGTACCGATCCCATGCCCGATACGCCCGATGTCGATACCGATCGGTATGCGTATCGTACATTGGAAGCACAGAAAGAGTACTCAGATTCTTCTGATGAATTTAATTCCTCTGATGACTCTGTTGAGCTTACTCTTCCTGAGGAGCCCTCTTCTCCCAAGAGGAGGATGTCTCCTCCAGAGGATTTATCCTTTCAGGATTTCATTGTTGATGTAGCTAAAGCACTTTCTATTACTACATCTTCTGAAAGAGAACCCAGATCAAAAAAATTGGACATTTTAGGATACTCAAAAGCTCCTAAAGAGGCAGTCACTCTGCCTGTCCATGAAATCCTTCAAGAACACTTGATGGATTTGTGGGAGACTCCTTTAACACTGTCTCCCCATTCCCGCAGGTTGGACACCATGTATCGGGTCCCTCCTTCGCCTGGGTTCCAAAAAACTCAGCTGCCTCACCACTCCATTGTGGTGAAGTCGGCTATGAAGAAAATAAAGAGTCCTAAGAGGCATTCTTCTACCCCTCCAGGGCGTGAATGTAAGAACCTAGACTCTTTTGGAAGAAAGATGTTCCAGGCTAGTATGCTTATAGCCAGGATCAACTCTTATAGCCTTTATATGGGCATGTATCTTGGGCAACTTGCCCTAAAAATACAGAATTTTGCCCCCTTTATCCCTGATGATCAAAGGGCGGACGACTTTTCTATGGTGACACAACTTTCAGAGGTCTCCAAGTTCTCCAACAGGGCAGCCTTTGATTCTTTCGAGGTTGCAGGCAGAGCTTCGGGAATTGCTATTGCAGCCCGACGTCTCGCTTGGCTCCAGGCTTCTAACCTAGAACCCTGGGTTGTAGAAGGCCTCAGGAATCTGCCCTGTACCGGTGAGAACTTATTTGGGGAAGACTGGCAGATTAAAGCTGCTCAAATGGATGCAGAAAATGCCACTCTAGATAGACTTTCCAAGTCTACTTCTACCCCTACCAAAAAGAAGCCTTTTAAAAGGCCTTACTATAAAAAGACCAGATTTCCCACAAATACTGGCCAGCAATCTGCTCAGCCTCGCCTTGCGGCTAAGCGACAACAATCTAAGCAGGTAAAGTCAAAGCCTGCAGTGTCTGCTACATCCCAGCAGGCTCAACCCCCTCAGGGGTTTTGACTTCCCTCTAGAGAACTTGCCCTTTCTGGCTCTAGCACAGCCAGAGCCCCTCAC
Source organism: Ichthyophis bannanicus (assembly GCA_033557465.1). Taxonomy (NCBI): domain Eukaryota; kingdom Metazoa; phylum Chordata; class Amphibia; order Gymnophiona; family Ichthyophiidae; genus Ichthyophis; species Ichthyophis bannanicus. The sequence continues at coordinate 165,463,782 of CM066042.1, forward strand.
CATTCCTGGAAGGCTAGCTCACTTTGCTCCCAGATGGGAGCAAATAACATCAGAGCAATGGACCCTCTCTATTATCCGAGAAGGCTACAAACTTCATTTCTCCAGCCTTCCTCCCCATACCATGGTGAGGCAATTCAGTTCTCCCCCATCTCTTCTGACCCTGTTGGGTCAGGAAGTGTCTTCTCTCCTTGCCCAAGGGGCAATAGAGGAGGTTCCTCCTCCACAACAGGGGTTAGGTTTCTACTCCCCTTACTTTCTCATAACAAAGAAGACAGGGGGCTTCAGACCTATCCTAGATCTGAGAGAATTAAACAGGTTTCTATTCAAGGAAAAATTCAAAATGCTCTCTCTGGGCCTTCTCCTTCCATACCTTCAGAGTCAGGATTGGCTTTGTTCTCTAGATCTCAAGGATGCGTACACTCATATACTCATCCATCCATCCCACAGAAAATATCTAAGATTTCTGTTCCAGGGAAAACATTTCCAGTACAGAGTACTACCCTTCGGTCTGGCCTCTGCTCCAAGAGTCTTCACAAAATGCATGGCAGTCGTAGCCGCATTTCTCAGAGGCATGGGAATCTTTGTCTTCCCATATCTGGACGACTGGCTCATCCGAGCTCCATCTCAGTCAGAAGCCCAGATTTCTCTGGACCGCACAAGGCGTATTCTTCAGTATCTGGGACTTGTGGTAAACATTCCCAAGTCCCAACTCATCCCTACTCAGTCCCTGGAATTCATAGGGGCCCAATTGGACTCCACCACTGCAAGGGCCTACCTCCCTCTGGTCCGAGGCCAAAGGCTAATAAGCTTGGCCTCCCAGGCTCAGTCCAGAAATCACTTGTCAGCCAAAGAAATGCTGCAACTTCTCGGGCACATGGCCTCCACGGTTCATGTGGTACCTTATGCTCGTCTCCATATGAGAGCAGCTCAATGGACATTGGCCACCCAGTGGTCTCAAGCATCGGGACTGCTGTCAGACCAGGTACTCACCTCAAAACGTCTGTTTTAGTCTCTCCAGTGGTGGACATCCTCCAAAAATCTGTTGTTGGGGACCCCCTTCCAACCTTCGTTGCCCCAAGCAACCCTCACAACAGATGCCTCCCAAACAGGGTGGGGAGCTCATCTTCAACATCTCTCCACTCAGGGACTCTGGTCTCCCCAAGAGACCACCCTTCATATCAATCTTCTGGAACTGCGAGCAATCTTCCTTGCCCTCACAGTCTTCCACACCCTCCTTGCCAACCTGACTGTCCTAGTTCAGACAGACAATCAGGTGGCCATGTTTTATATCAACAAACAAGGAGGGACGGGCTCTCTGTCGCTTTGCAACGAAGCTCTCAGATTATGGGCCTTCGCCAGAGAGCACCAAATTCATCTTCTGGCAGTATATCTTCCAGGAGTTCAAAACTCTCGAGCAGACAGACTCAGTCGAGTTCTGCTCCCACACGAATGGTCCCTACATATGGACCAAATACGCAGAATCTTTCAGGAATGGGGGACCCCGGACATAGACCTCTTTGCAAGTCCGTGGAATGCCAAACTTCCCCGGTTCTGTTCCAGGACTCCGTGTCAGGGAGCTCAGGCCAACGATGCCTTTCTCCTGCATTGGGGTCAGGAATTCCTGTACGCTTTTCCACCCATTCCTTTGATTCCCAAGACTCTGTTCAAAATTCAGAGGGATCACGGATCCATGATCCTCATTGCTCCACGCTGGCCACGCCAAGTGTGGTTCCCTCTCCTTCTACAGCTCTCCCAGGGCTCCTCCCTGGACCTGGGAGCTGCACCAGACCTTCTGTCTCAGGAGCAGGGGACTTTGTGGCATCCAAACCCCAAGTCCCTACATCTCCGAGCTTGGTTACTGAAGGCTTAAGCCTTCAAGAGTTTAATCTTTCTCAACCAGTGAAAGATATCCTTTATGCCTCTAGGAAACCCTCTACCAGGCGTTCCTATGCTTTCAAATGGAAACGTTTTTCCATTTGGTGTGCTCAACAGGGTCTTGACCCTCTGGCACTTCCTTTGAATTCTCTACTAGACTATCTCCTGCATCTTTCCAATGCAGGCCTCAAGACAAATTCAGTACGAGTCCATTTAAGTGCTATTACAGCATCCTTGAAACCTATAAATGGACAATCTGTTTCCTCTCATCCTCTTATTGCAAGATTCATGAGAGGCCTAAGCCTCCCATCCGGCCTCCTCCGGTAGCATGGGACTTGAATTTAGTTCTGGGTCAACTTATGAAGCCACCCTTTGAACCATTGGTATCTACCTCCCTGAAATTTCTTTCTTGGAAGGTCCTTTTCCTTATTGCAGTCACTTCGGCTCGCCGCATCAGTGAACTGCAAGCTTTGGTGGCGAATCCACCTTATACCAGATTTCATCATGATAAGGTGGTCCTTAGGACGAATCCCCACTTTATGCCTAAAGTGGTCTCGCCTTTTCATCTTAATCAAGAGGTATATCTACCTGTCTTTTTTCCGGCTCCTCATGCATCCAGTGCAGAGAGGAACCTTCATACTCTTGACTGTAAAAGAGCTCTCGCCTTTTACCTCAATAGAACTCAGCCACATCGAAAGTCTTCTCAGCTTTTCGTGGCTTTTGATCCTTCTCATTTGGGACTTCCAGTCACCAAACGCACACTTTCCAACTGGATTGCTCAGTGTATTTCCTTTGCTTACCAGAGTAAGAACATTTCTCTGGAAGGCCATGTCACGGCTCACAATGTGAGAGCCATGGCCACTTCTATGGCTCATCTCCACTCTGTTTCCATAGACCAGATCTGTCGAGCAGCCACTTGGGCCTCGGTGCATACCTTCACAGCCCATTACTGCTTGGACAAGGACTCCCGCCGGGATGCCTTGTTTGGTCAGGCTGTCCTCAAACACCTGTTCCATACTTAAACAACTCCTGCCCACCTTCCCAGAATGGATGCCTGAGATCCATCCGAAGATGGTTACCCTTGGAGGGGGATCTCCCAGGCATCTCAGCTAGGGAGTCCCCATATGTGATGACTTATTCCTGCTTGTTCCTAGAGATAGCACAGTTACTTACCTGTAACAGGTGATCTCTGGGAACAGCAGGAATTAGTCATCACAACCCACCCACCTCCCCTAGGAGTTGTCTCTCTATTCCTCTATCTTCCTGTCCTCTCTCTCTATTGTCTCAGCTTTAAACTCGAACTGAGGAGAGCTGGTCAGGAAGGCGGGAAGGCAGCGCGCATGTGCAGTGTGAGGCCCCAAAAGCTTTTCATTTGAAAAGCTGGGGAGCTTTCCCGCGCAGGCTCCGTCAGTACCGACGTACCCATATGTGATGACTAATTCCTGCTGTTCCCAGAGATCACCTGTTACAGGTAAGTAACTGTGCTTTCTAAGCAGGGATGAAAAAATGTGTATTTCTTCTTTTGCAAAAGAAATGTTTGTTTCATAAAATCTAGACTTTTTGATATTTACATCTGTGTAAGCATCAGCTAATTGTTCATTAGAATCTGGAAGAATGATGGGGACAGTTAGTTCTTACATTTCTGGTGTTGAAAACCACTTCAGAATTGCCAAACTGAGCTGCGTAGCTCCGCTTCTTACTTGGTGCCCCTTGGAAGCTGCAACATTTACACATTTTTTTAAAATTAAACACACAAAAAAAATCAATCTTCTTTAGGTTGAGAGATCTCTGAACCTTTTTCCACAGATAGATCCAATGTTAGCTGGAAACAGAGAAACATGACAACAGAAAAAGACCACATGGCCTGTCTAGTCTGCCCTTCCATATCAACCACTACAACATTCCTCTTTTTTCCTTTAGAGATCCTCCCATGCTTCTTTGAATTCAGTTACTGTCCTCATCTCTACCACCTCCATTGGAAGACTATTCCTTGGATCCACCACTCTTTCTGTAAAGAAATATTTCTGCATATCGCTCCTGAATCTATTCCCTTTCACCCTCATCCCATGTCCCCTCGTAGCAGAGCTTGCTTTCAATCAAAAGAGGCTCTCCTGTGCATTTATGCCATGGAGGTATTTAAACATCTCAATCATATCACCTCTATCCCGCCTTTCCTCTAAGGTGTACATATTAAGATCCTTAAGTCTGTCCTCATATGCTTTATAATGAAGATCACTAACCATTTTAGTGGCCACCCTTTGTACAGACTCCAGCCTGTTTATATCCTTTTGAAGGTGTGGTCTCCAGAATTGCACACTATACTCCAAATGACATCACTCCAAAGACTTATACAGAGGCACTATCACCTCCTTTCTTCTGCTGGCCATTCCTCTCCCTATGCACCCAAGCATCCTTCTAGCTTTTGCCGTCGCCTTTTCTACCTGTTTAGCTACTTTAAGATCATCAGACACAACCACACCTAGGTCCCGCTCTTCTTTAGTGGACAAAAGTACTTCACCCCCCTATACTATATCGCTCCCTTGGATTGCTGCAGCCCAAATGCATTGTCTTGCATTTTTTAACATTAAATCTCAGCTGCCAAATTCTAGACCATTCTTCAAGCTTAACTAGATCCCTCCTCATGTTATCTACACCTTCCTGGGTGTCTACTCTATTGCAGATTTTGGTATCATCCGCGAAGAGGCAAACCTTACCCGACAGCCCTTCCGCTATATCACTAACAAAGATGTTAAACATGATTAAGTTGAAGAAATCACTGAAGGAATTTCAATGGAATTACAATCAAATGATATAATTCGTGCTACCTATATTTCTCCGGAGGCGAGCAGAGGGATGCAGTCACGCTCACTGGTGAAGTCCCCGGACTGGGCCATGAGCAGATCTCCCACAGCTCTGTCCTGGGATTTCACCATTGAGTGTGATTTGCAGCTGCTGCTCCTCCTCCTCTCCCCCACACAAACTCACATGGCAGAGCCAGCACAGCAAACTTAAAGCCATGAGTGGCTAGCTGCGCTGCCTGCGCTCCAGGCCCAGGGGCTGTCCTCTCCCAGGCTTGCAGTGGGGGCAATGCAGCTAGCCACCCATGGCGTTAAGTTGGTGTGCTGGCTGCAGTGTGGGCCCAGCGGGGGTGCACCCCCTCCTGGCCATCATCTGGGGTGGGCCGCGCACAAAGCCCCACTTTCGTTAAACCATTGCTCGGTTGTGTCTAACACCACCTCAAAAATTAAAAAATAAAATTTGCTGGACTTGTTAATTGGCTGTTCTTGTCCATGCAGTCTTGTGAAATCTGCACCCTCGCATGTATTTACCAGCACATACACATACACTGATTTTTTTGCATGTGGTTCTTTGTGAATCAGTGCTCCTGCCGTACATGACAGCAATACACATATATTTGGGGGTCATATATATTTTACAAAAGGCTCCAAATTCAGCGGAGCCTTTTTATAAAATACATTGCGAACTGTGAGTATCCCGACCTATGCAAAATGAGCTTCACGTTTATTGAATGCTGTGGTTTTTGTTTTGTTTTGTTTTTTAAGCTGTCAAGCATCGAAGCACTGATGAAACAGCAGAACCAAAAGATTTTAACTCCTCTAGTGAGCCTGGATACCCCTGGGAAGGCAACTGTGCAAGTTGTTATTCTGGCCGATCCTGTGAGTCTAAGAGAAGTACTCTTAACTTAAAACAAGCAGTAAAAGAGATTTATTTCCACTGATGCCTCTTCTCACTAAAATGTGTTCACAGCAAGTAATTAAAAAGGTTTTACAGCCTAAAACTGGAGCGTGTAATATGCTTTTTAAATCGGTGCTTTCTAAGCATTTATCCCATGTGACCTCACTTTTAACAACTGAAAATTCACGTGATCCCAGATAATGATGAAATCAAAATAGCAGGTCTCCAGCCTCCTTCCCTTTCCCTAAAACATTCACTGCTTGTTTACACTTTCATTTCTATTGTATGTTTTTTTGTTAAACCGCTTTGATTATATGATAAAGCGGAATAGAAATACTATTAAATAAATAAATAGAAAGCAGTAGCAGCAGTCAGCACAGGGTCCTTTGTGTCAGTGTTCAGTGTGTGCTTACAGACCCCGGTACTTAGCATGGGTTTCCAGCCTAACAGGAAGCTTACCCAGGTGCAGGCCTGGGAACGTTCACTGGCTCACAGGCCACATGCTGACTGGTGGCTGGTACTACTTGGCACAGGTCACAGTGAACGTCCAGAGAGAAGGGAAAATGAACATGTTTCTGTGACCCCTATCCAGTGATGACGTGACCCCAAGTTTGGGAACCACTGTTTTAAGTGGTTTACTTGTATTTCCCTGAGCCACTGAGGGCACAAGGCATGGGATTTGATCGGTTCATATAGTACGTGATTATTTGTGACACTTTAGGTACCATGGACCAATCCGATTAGAGGAGTGTGAAGTAATTTTGTAATTTTCAGTTTATTCACAAAGCCTGTTTAGAGGAGTTTGTGTTTAAAAGCTATTTAAACCTTTTAAAGGCCCATTTTGTATAAAACGTTGAGTTTGGAATTGGGATGTCCGGGTCGGGACATGCGCGGTTCCAGCAGCATTTTACAAAAAGCTCTGCCAAATGCAGCACCTTTTACAAAAGCCATCTAAGAATATGCAGGCATGCACAGCGGGGGAGTCATTTTACAAATATACATGTGGGAAAATGAACAGCACCAACTTGGCAGTTCCCACGTGAAAGTAGCGATTGTGCAACTTTCACATGTACCCAAGCTATTTTGCAAAGCTATATGTATAAGTGCCCACAATGAAGTATCTCCAAGTTATAATGCCCCGTTCAATGTAATTTCAGTTTGTTCAATGTAAACCGTACTGATGCAGAATAGCACGGTATATAAGAGAATGTAAATAAATAAAATAAATAAATGTTCATTTCAGAGGAGGAAATACAGGGAAACAAGGAGAATTGGTCCCTTGTGTAAAATCCCTGGCCAAAATGAGCACTTTTTAAAATCTGTGTGTCTCTGAGCTGGTGTAAAACCAATAGGGGAAATATTTTCCCACAGTCGTGCATTCCCTTGTAAAATAAGGAGTACACGTATAGATTTTTGGCCTGCCAATGTCCCCACTATGCTCCCCTGAAATCTCTGCATGGTATGGATCTCCACGAGTTAAAAAGTAGCTTTCTGAAATTGCATGTACTGTGTATACCAATCTGCACATTTAAATGCCACTAGTTACATGTGAGGATGACTCTAAAATAACCCTCAGAGTTCCTTATTTAAAATGTTTATTGGAAACCCAGTATTACTGCTTCTCTTTCAAAATGTTTAGGGCAGAAGTAGAGCACTGGTGGGCTTGTGCTCAAAAGGAGTATATTTAAGGATTGCACACAAGTCCCACAGCATTGTCTGCAGAATATTTTGCCTTCTTGAAATGAAGGGCAAATGATTTCTTTTTCTGAAAATGGAGGCTCTTGGCATCACCTTTTGCTCAGAACGTAACTTTGGCCCTTAAAGTAGAGTTTTGTTGTAAGGCTGGATTTAATTAAGTAGAACTGCAGTTAAATCCCTGATGCACCCGGCTCTCCTGGCTTTTAGAGATCTGAACATTTTTAGCTCTATAGAAATATTATATTGAAAAATGGGTACAATTGTTCTTTTCAAATATGACACCAAATAAGCATGCTGCAGGATGAGAAACAGAAAAGAAGAATCCATAAATAACATAGTTATTCATTTTTTATATGCCACTTTCCCGGTGTTTCAACTCTGGAATGGGACCCTTCATTAGGGAATCAAAATGTCCATACAATTTTAATTTCTGATCTAACAATCTCTTTGCCTGGTAGCTGAAGCATCTGATAATATAACTTTTTTTTGTTTTTATTATTCACTCCATGCTGCTGTTTGAATTTGCTGCTATTGCTATAGGATGGTCACGAGATTTGCTTTGTGGAAGATGAAACATTTCGAGAGCTTTCTCAGATAGACCCAAATGGGAAGCAACTGCTGGATGCTGTGAGTATGGATCTCCTAATGCATTTCTGCACTTCTGGTGGAAGATAAGCATAAGGTCACGCACGTAAAAATAAATTTAAATGGGCAAAGTTTGGTCTCTTCTGGTGGAACCCTAACTCATTTGCAGGGGAAATGGGATTATTTGGTTCCATTGACTGTTTTGGTGCCCAGTCCAACCATTTGCCTGTCTCCTTTTGTTGTTTTTTTTCTTTTCTTTTTGGACTGGAAGTAGATGGAATCTAGTATGGCCTTTTCTAGAAAATAAAACTCAGCTGTTCAGTCATATGCTGACTGTATCATTATCTTCATTCGACCCCCCTCCTTTTTGTGTGCTGGGGCCTCCCAGCTCCATTGGGCTTTCTGCTTGACCAGAATTGGTGTCTGCTAAGGCACTCCGAGCCTGCAATAACTCAGTTTCTTCTCCAATTTTTAGCCATCTCTTTCCTTAAGTCTAATCTAGTCTTGGCAATGAGAGTCAGGCCACTAGGTGTCCCCATTGAATAGTGGTTGTGAATGCTACCTCAACAGCATCCAGCTCCCCAGACCCCCACTTGTTCCTAATGTTCTTACACTATGCATTGGAGCAGGGATGAATTGGGAAATGAGTTTGAACTCTTTATTAGCTTCACGAAGATGGAGGAGTTTACTCTGCTCTCAAAAAAAACAAAACAACGGTATTGTTAAATTCTCTGAAAACAAGATTTGTGTTTTTCCATCTTCTTTTTTTATGGCGGTGAGGGGGAGGGGGACTGTGATTCTGTTATAGTTCCACTCATTGTATTGCTTGCATGTTTGGTTTTTTGGACGTAGATATGTGCTATCCTTAACCAATGGTAGGATCCTATGTAGCATGTTAACATGTCGCTGGAAAGAATCCCAAGGAGATCTATCACTGTCAGTTTTATTTCTTAGTAAAATCAGAGTTATAAAAGTGATCTTGGTGAGCATTTTGCCTGACACACAGCTCACACAGTGCTCTTTTGTTAGTGTGCATTGATTGCTCTGGATGATAAAAGTTGAGATTCGTAGGTTATTCTGTCCATGTGTGTAACTTAAGCTTTCTCTTTTCACAGGCCATGGCAGCTGACAAGAGTAACGAGTGGTTTGCAAAACACAAAATGCAGAAAGTGTCTGCATAAATTAACTGACCTGATTTGTTCCTTTGCTTTACTGCATGTTGAATCTGTGATCAGTTCAACAATACTGCTCTTTCCAAGCAGCCTGCCGGGCCCCTAGATTCATCCAGTCATCTGTGCTAGAAAATATGCCTTGAAGAGCATCCTGTACTGATTCATACCTGAGCTTAGAGATGCTGCTGCAGTTGCTACAAGACCTCAGCTCACGCCGGGCGATCTCTGTTGTATATTCGCCGATGATCAAGAGCCAAATCTCTCTGAGGCTTCTTATACCTGGAGGGGAAAGGAAGGTCATAAATGTGTATTAGGTCACCAAAACCTGTTCTAGCCCAGTGCTGGTAATGTTTCTCTCTGGAGCCGCAAGGAGATGTCCAGATAAGATCAAGAAAACATTTTCACAAATCTCTTTGAGAGAGAGAAAAACATCCATAATTTAATTTGTCTCTTATGCTTTTGAGAATTTTGCAAGAACATCTCAATCAGGTGAAGTAGAATTGCCAATTAACAACTGTGAGCTCCATGGTTGGTCTGGTAATAGTATAGTGAGATGCTGTCTGGTTGAGGCTTGTACTGAACAGATGAGCCTGTATTGAACTTGCATCCGATAATATACAAAATTTCTGTATGATGTGGCCAATAAAATGATTCAAATATACAGATTAAATACTGCTATTGTAAAATTGTCTCCTGGACATTTTTCTTATTCTGAAAACTGAGTGGTGCTAAATTCTTGCTTTCTCTAGACAGCCTCTGACCCTGGTAATTCTTGCTTTGCATTTCCTGTTATAGTAATGAATGAGGGGGAGAGGCATGAGAGAGCGCCTAGTAAATATTTCAGTCTGATGTTCGACTGTGATGTTAATACAGTTGTGTGCAAATGTTTAGAACAATTGTATGTTTCAATGAACTCCTAAGTGAACAGAAGCCGACACAACTCTACATGGTACAAAGTTAAACATGGTTTCCTTATCGTCCCTTCAGTCCAGTCCCACACTTCTGGGTTGTGTTCCTCTTCCAGCAGCTTGGAGACTGAGCATGTCATCTTTTTGAAGACACCAGTACACTTAACCAGCTGGCACCGCCCAACAGCTCCAGTATGTTCAGTCTCCAAGCAGCTGGAGGAAGCAGTGAGCCAGGGTGCTGGACTCGCTGGAGGGAACAGCTAAGGAGAGTTTTGTATTTATTTTTTGGCTTTTTTTTTTTGTTGGTAACTGACGATTAAAAAAAGAAAAAAAAAAAGCACAAAGGTCCCGGGCACCGGAGGAGTAGATTTTCCCCCTCTCCTCCCCCCTGCACAAGGGAAAAAAAAAAAAGGGCCAGCGTGAGCAAGGTGGCTCCCAAACCCCTTACCAGGTGAGGAGCCGTGTACTGCCAGTCAGCACTTCCATCCCCTCCTTGCCACTGAAGCCGGGAAGTGTGACAGCGCAGGAGCAGCAAACTGACAGAAGAGCCTCGCAGCAGAGAAGGATGAGGTAAAGAGAATCTTCTCTGAGGGATGTGAGAGGGAGGGAAGTCGCTCGGGCTCACGGCTGCAGACTGCATGGTTCTCGCGACCTAACAGCTGCTAGGAGGAGAGTTATTTAGGGGCAGTTGAGCACGGGGAAAATCTGCTTTTTTTTTCTTTTTTTTTTTGCTTGGCAGCCTATGCTACTGCCCGTTTGCTCTGAGGTTGTTTAGTATTTTTCTTTTCTGCCCTTAGAGATTGTTCTCTTGGAGAATGGGGGGGGGGAAGAGGAGCATAAAGAGGGAAGACATTGAGCATGGCCTAGGGGATTTTCTGCCCTTGTAAATGAATTTAATTTTAAAGTTCTCTTTTGTTTTGAGTTTGACTTTCGGGCTAGGCTGGTAGGATGGGATAGCCCAGTGACCATGCCCGCCAGGCCACATTGTGTAGTGTGCGGATCTCGGGAGAGAGAGGCGGTCTCAGATACCGACATGTGCTGTGGGTGCAAGACGGAGGCCCAGTCTGTGGAGGAGGTCTTTCATGAGGGCACAGAACAGGAACACACCTCAGAGACACTGCAAGGCGCAGCAGAGACCATTCCGCCACTACTGGAGTCGGCAAATGGATCACAGCCTTCGCCCAGGCCGTCCACTTCTCAAGTCCTGGGGGAAGGGGAAGCTCAGGAGGATTTTCACGGGAATTTGTCCTGTTACTGCATAGGGCTTTCTGCTTGCACCAGCAAGGAGTAGTCAGCCACTCGATGGCACAGGAGAGCAGCCAAAAAAGGTCAGGCAAGCCTGCCGCGGAAGCAGTGAAAGAGGCTCAGGCTATCGGAAGACTGGGGAGAGCAGTTGCCATTGTTGGAAGATCTGGAGGAACTGGACATGGAGTTCAATGTGGAAGGAGAAGAGCTAGAGAAAGGAGAGATCCCGCCGGAGGAAAAGGTGCGGATTGTACGGGTCTTCCGCTGGGAAAAGTTATCGGCACTCACTGTGGAGTCCTTAAAAGGCCCTAAATATGTCTGCAGGATTACCGATAGAAGAAGAGGCATTAGAGGATCCACTACTCCAGGCAGTATGGAAGCCACAGAAGATGTTTCTAGTGCATAGAGTGGTCAGGCAGATGATACAAGATGAGTGGGACCTGCCGGAGGCCGGTCTCCCAGGCATGCGAACAGTGTCATGCCTCTACCCATTCCGGAGCAGGACCGCAAGTTGCTCCGGTCTCTGAAAGTGGATGTGGCAGTGACCAAGAAGATGACAATTCCAGTAGAAGGTAGTACAGCGCTCAAGGATGTCCAGGATAGAAAGTTGGACACCTTGTTAAAGCAAGCCTTTGATATCAACGCCCTCTTGTTGCAGGCTTCCATTTGTGGGGCCTGGGTGGCTAATGCCTGCCTCCGCTGGTTGCAATAGGTTCTCGATATGAGTACAGCGACTAAGGACTTGACAGGTGAGGCTGCCAAGTTGAAATCAGGAGCAGCATACCTTGCTAACCCCTGCTACAATCTCATTAGAGGTTTCTCCAAAAGTATGGCCTCAGTGGTCGCTGCATGACGTTAACTCTGGCTGCGGAATTGGGCGGCAGATGGTTCCTCCAAGGCCCGGCTCAGCAAGCTGCCATTCAGAGGGAAGCTCCTGTTTGGAGAGGAATTGGACAAGTTAGTGAAGGACTTGGGAGAGAAGCAGAAACAGTCATGGTGCTCCTCCAGCACAGGTTCAGCCACAGGACTTTAGGTGGTTTTGTACGTCCCGTCTGGCCCCCAATCCGAGGGGATGTTTTTCTTCATGAGACCAGGGATTTTGAGGGTTTAGTGGAACTGGTAGGAGATTTGGGGCCTCCTCCTCCTTGGGCCCAAAGAAAGCACAATGAAGTGAGGTGTGGTCCAGGCAGTGGTGCAGTCCATGGGAGGTTGTCTGTGGGATTTTTACCCTGTCTGGGTCCAGATCATGTCTGACCTGTGGGTCCTGGAGGTTATCAGAGATGGCTATGCACTGGAGTTCGCACGTCCAGTGGGCCAGTTTTTTTGTTCTCTCCACCTGCCGGATGTGAAACAAGAAGGTGGCAGTAGAGGACACCCTGGTGAGACTTCAACAGTTGGGGAATAGGCATCACAGCCCCTAATACCAGTGCGGCTCCGGTCGGTATTCCATTTATTTTGTGGTTTCCAAAAAGGAGGGCTCCTTTCAGCCAATTCTCGATCTCAAGCGGGTGAACCATTGTCTGTGGGTGCCACATTTTCATATGGAAACGTGGCGGTCAGGAGAGGGGGAATTCTTGACCTCTCTCTACCTCACGGAAATGTATTTACATATCCCCATCTGTTCAGATCACCAGCGTTTTCTCCGCTTTGCGGTGCCAATGAGATATTTTCAATTTTGGGCTTTGCCATTTGGACTAGCAATGGCCCTGCATACCTTCCCCAAGGTCATGATGGTGGTAACAGCAGCACTGCGCAAGGAAGGGATACTGGTGCATCCTTACTTTGACGAGCGAGCAAGCAATAGCGAGAGTTGTAGAGTTCCTGCAGTGTCTCGGTTGGGTGATCAACAGGGCAAAGAGTCATCTAGTGCTGTCTCAGTGCTCGAGTATCTGGGAGCACGCTTCGGCACTCATATAGGGAAAGTTTTCCTTCCGAGATATCGGGCCCAGGGGCTGTGGCAGTTGGTGCAGCAATTCCTAAGGATGTCAGAGCAGACGGCCTGGCATCTGCAGGTGCTGGGAACCATGACAGCAACGCTTGAGCTCATGCCCTGGACCAGAGCACACATGCACCCCTTGCAGAGAGCGTTACTCTGCAGATGGTCTCACAAAAGGCATCCCTTGTCGCAGAGACTCCCCTGTCCTTGAATGACCAGGAGGGCGCTCAGGTGATGGCTTCTCCAGAGAAATTTGGAGGAGGGAATGCTCCTCAAGTCACCGTAGTGGATCCTCCTGATGACAGATACCAGTCTGATAGGCTGGAGAGCCCACTGCGAAAGGCACTTTGCTCAGGGACAGTAGGATCCATAGGAAGCCACTTGGCCGATCAACTGGCTAGAGATGAGGGTGGTGGCTCTGGTGTTACAGAGGTTCAGTCCCTGGTTGCTTGGGAAGGCGGTCCAGGTCTTGGACAATGCCACCATGATGGCCTACATCAATCGCCAGGGAGGCACAGGCAGCGTGGCTTTGGAGGAGGAGGCTGAGATGCTGCTGTCATGGGGCAGAAAGCCATCTCCAAGCCTTGTCAGCAGCATATGTGGCAGGCGTCAACAATGTGATGGTGGACAATCTCAGTCGGGTGCGAGTAGACCTGGGTGAGTGGATGCTCTTCCAGGAGGTGCCCTCGCAGGGGACATGAAGATGGAGCACAACGATCATGGATCTAATGGCTATGTCCGAGAATGCCAAAGCAAGTCGGTTTTTCAGCAAGAGAAGAGAACGAATCTTGGAAGTTCTGGATGCCCTGGTGCAGAGGTGGCCCGAGGAAGGGTTGCTCTGTGTTTTCTCCATGGGCGCTCATAGGCAGGGTCGTGCAGCAGATCGAAGCGCACCGGGGGTTGGTCATCCTGATCATCCCGGATTAGCCAAGGCACCCATGGTACGCAGATCTGGTATGGCTAGTGGCGGGAGCTGTGGAGGCTTTCAGCGCGGGAGGATCTCTTGACTCGGGGGCCAGTGCGGATGCCCCAGGTGGCCCTTAAAAGGGAGCATTTTGAGGAAGAGGGGCTACCCAGGGCCGGTCATTGCCATGTTGCTGAAGGCCCAGAAGTGGTCCACCTTCCTATCGCACATCTGCGTGTGGCGCATTTTTGAGACTAGTATGAGGAAAGTCAGTGTTGGCTGTCCTTGTCAACAGTGCCAGACATCCTGGCATTTTTGCATGCCGGGTTTGAGAAGGGCTTAGCCGCCAGTTCTCTAAAGGTGCAGATGACAGCAATTTCCTGCTATCGAGGTAAGGTCCAGGGGGTGTCATTAGGCTCACACCCAGACGTGGTGCAGTTCCTAAAAGCCATGACTCTCCCCCACAAGCCAAGGCGGCCAGTGGTGCCGAACTGGGACCTCAATTTGTTGTTAGCAACCCTTATAGGGGAGCCCTTTGAGCTGTTGAGTCGGGCTTCACTGAAGGACTTGATCCTTAAGACAGTTTCCTGGTCGCGATCTGCTTAGCACGTAGGATTATGGGGCGTCAAGCCTTATCTTTTTAGGAGCCTTTCTATCTCAAAGGAGAGGATAATTCTCCATCCGCTATCCTCGTTTTTGCCGAAGGTGGCATCTGTTTTTCATGTGAATCAGCCAGTGACCCTGCCGACTCTAGGAAGAGGGGGACGTGAGGCTGAGGATCTGCAGTTGCAGCTCTTGATATTCGGAGGGTGCTGCAGTATTATTTGAGGAGGACAGCCTTGGTCAGATTGCCTGTTTGTACTTTTTGGGGGCCTGCAGAAGGGAGAAGCGGTGGCCCAGGCATCGATTTTGCAATGGATCAGGGATGCCATCACATCGATGTATATTTTAAAGGGAAAAGCAGTGCCAATGGGATTATGGGTGCATTTCATGCGAGCGCAGGCCACCTCCTGGGCGGAGTGCAGCTTGGTGCTGTCGGTCGAGATCTGTAGGGCAGCCACATGGACTTCCCTTCATACGTTTGCTAAGCATTATCGTCTGGATGTGCAAACAGTAGGGGATGCCCGTTTCAGATCTGCTGTGCTTCAGGCCAGTTTTGTGGGCTCCTCCCTTGTCTAAAACTGCTCTGTTACATCCCAGAAATGTGGGACTGGACTGGAGGAACGATAAGGAAAGTTAAATTAGTCCTTACTTGCTAATTTGACGTTCCTTGAGAAACACCAATCCAGTCCTGGATCCCTCCCTGATGGGCTATGCTTAATAGGCCTGGGGACGCGAGACAGACTGAAGAGGGGAGCCATTCCTGGCTAGTGGCTCTGGGGGTGTTCAGGAGTGGGAGGGCAAGGTGTCGCAGCAACGTCTATTACGGTGACCAGGTTTGGCAGGAGTACTGTCAGGCTTTTCAGTAGCCTGGTTGGTGGCTCTGTTTTCTGGGGCAGTTTACAGGGAGCCACCTCGTGGGGGAGGGAACATGGGAATCCCTTCTCGGGGAGGGGGGATAAAGTATTTGTTTGATTACGATTGGCTACTTATTTGTTGCTTCTGTGAATCTTCTTTGTCAATAGGTTACTGGAGCTGGTAGGCGGTGCCAGCTGCTTATGTACACTGGCATCATCAAAAAGATGACATGCTCAGTCTCCAAACTACTGGAAGAGGAGCACAACCCAGAAGTGTGGGACTGGGCTGGAGTTCCTCAAGAAACGTCAATTAGCAGGTAGGAACTAATTTAACTTTATGGTTAATATACCGCTTTTAAAACAAATGATATCTTTCTGGAAATGTTAATGCATAATTTATTATTTGTAGATTTTGCAGATTCAAAATAAGAAAGCAGTGAATGTGGCAAATGCAAAGGTTTATGCACCTTTTAGTCAGAACTTTGTAATACCTCTTATGACAGAAATAATGGTTCCTATAGCCAGCTAAGTTTTCTGTTCTTGTTATTGAAACTTTTCCCCTACTCTTCTAGCTCGGAAATATTCTTAGGTCTCTTTGTATGCCCTGCATGTTTGAGATTGCCCACAGATTTTCAATAATCAAGTGGAAACTGGTGTTTCCTTTTGTAAGCAAATAATTTAATACATTTGGACTAAAAGGTTTGGAAACCTGTGAAGGTCATTCCAAAACTTTTAACTTTTTAAATAAAAGTTTTATTTGACACCATATCTAACATCACTTGGGTGAAGTTGCTTCTAGGATATGCTGATATTTATTTCAACCCATTCTTCCTCCCACCTGTGCCACTAGTTTCCCTTAACCCCAGTGCATAATAGATCCACCCCTGTGCTTAATGTTTGGGAAGGTATTCTCCTTTTCCTCAAATGTTCTAATTTCCCAACAAATAGGGGTGTCCTACACGAAGCGGTGGGTTCACCCCTAAACAAAGACATGGGGATGGGTGGCCTGCACAGAGCGGCAGGTGCACCTACTCTTGCCAACTTACTGGGCAGACTAGATGGACCATACTGGTCTTTATCTGCCGTCATTTACTATGTTACTATGTTTTCACTTTTTTTTCTTCAAATGTATAATGTGTGGTTGTGGCCAAACAGTTCATTTCATCAGCCCAAAGTACTTTTGTTTCCAAAGATTCAGGACTTATCAAGATTTTTCTTTTGCATACATCAGGTGGTAGTGGGTACAGGCTAGTGCTGCAGCAGGGTGAGACCTAGGGACGTAGACATGGGTAGGGCCTGGCTGAGCTTTGGCCACTCCACTTTCAAGTATGCACTCCCCCTCCCAGTCAGCAGTGTGGGCTGAGAGGAATTAGAGGCAGTATCAACATCTCCACTGTCTTGTGCCCACTCATTTAACTTTGGGCCCCACCAAAAAATTGATCCAGGCTATACCACTGGTGAGGACCCCCTTTGGTCTCCATCACTGAACATGGCACTTGTGGCTGTCACTCCAAGGCTTTCAAGTATCATCCTGGATGCTAGGGTGCATGGGGAGTTGGGATGCTCTCCTCTTGCTGGGTATGATGTGCCAAGAATTGCAGAAACCCTTCCAGGTGTTTGGAGGCATTGTGTGGCAGCAAGGCATGGCTCTCTCCATCTTTTATCATGTGGGCCAAGTTCTATCACACTGAAGCTCTCTGACATTTTGCAGGGCACTACAGTAGGATAGACCCATGCTCCCTTCCACCCTCTCCATGGGCTTCACACTGGCTTTGGATCCTCTCTTTCTAGCAAACCTGTGAATGCCAGTTGCTCTTTCTAAGGGTCTCTCCTGCCTCAGGAACATTTCACCCAGAGAAGCCGGATGTTTGCCCCAGGGTTTGTTCACCTACGAGAAGTTTGTTCTTAAGGCCCCCTCCTGCGCCTGGAGGGAAGGGGGAGGTTCTACTGTGAGATCTCCAGTAGTGGAGGGAGGGTGTAGCTGGGTGTTTGTATTGGATTTGGGTCCAGGGCCACCTGCTTTTGATGCCAGTTGTTAATGGCAATACTGTGATAGTGAATAGTTTGTGTTGAAGGATAAGGTAGTGTTTCTCAGCCTTTTCTGGAAACACACCTTGCCAGCTGGGTTTTCAGGATGCGCACAATGAATATGCATGAGATAAAGTGATCACTACTTGAATTTTCAAGAATGCTGCTTGATTTTTCAATATATCTGTTTATATCTTTGCATTTTAGCTCACAGCTCTCCAGTAGTAGTTCAGAGCTAGTTGTATTCAGGTGTAGTGGGCATTTCTTTGAAAGCCCTCCGGGACAATCTAAGTGGCCCTACAATCTCATGTATATTCATTGCTGCAATCCTGAAAACCCACCAGCTTGGTGTGGCTCTAGGAAAGAGTTGAGAAGCACTGGTATAAGGTTCCAAATATCTTTAGAAATACTAAAACACAAGTTATTACTGCCAATGTTTTTCCCTTTAAGTTGGGATGGTGTGCTATTGTTGAATTAACTATGACTGGATTTTCAAAACCTGTGCCACAGGTCTGAGGAACAGAAGACATTGGCATGCTGCAGACTCTGTTACATAGAAACATGATGACAGAAAAAGACCACATGGCCTATCTAGTCTGTCCTTCCATATCAACAACTACAACAGTCCCCTTTTTACCTTTAGAGATCCTCTGTGTTTGTCCCATGCTTTTTTAAATTCAGTTACTGTCCTCATCTCTACCACCTCCACTGGGAGACTATTCCATGGATCCACTATTTCCGTAAAGAAATATTTCCGCATATCACTCCTGAATCTGTCTCCCTTCACCCTCATCCCATGTCCCCTCGTAGCAGAACTTGCTTTCAATTGAAAGAGGCTCTCTCCCTGAACATTTATGCCACGGAGGTATTTAAACATCTCAATCATATCACCTCTATCCCGCCTTTCCTCTAAGGTGTACATATTAAGATCCTTCAGTCTGTCCTCATATGCTTTATAATGAAGACCACTAATCATTTTAGTAGCCACCCTCTGCACCGACTCCATCCTGTTCACATCCTTTTGAAGGTGCTGTCTCCAGAATTGCACACTATACTCCAAATGAGGTCGCACCAAAGACTTATACAGAGGCACTATCACCTTTTTTCTGCTAGCCATTCCTCTCCGTATGCACCCAAGCATCCTTCTAGCTTTTGCCGTCGCCTTTTCTACCTGTTTAGCTACTTTAAGATCATCAGACACAACCACGCCTAGGTCCTGCTCTTCTTTAGTGGACAAAAGTACTTCACCCCTATACTATATTGCTCCCTTGGATTGCTGCAGCCCAAATGCATGACCTTACATTTTTTAACATTAAATCCCAGCTGCCAAATTCTAGACCATTCTTCAAGCTTAGCTAGATCCCTCCTCATGTTATCTACACCTTCCTGGGTGTCTATTGCAGATTTTGTTATCCGCAAAGAGGCAAACCTTACCCAACAGCCCTTCCGCTATATCACTAACAAAGATGTTAAAAAGAATCGGACCAAGCACAGATCCCTGGGGCACACCACTGGTAACATCCTTCTCCTCAGAGTGAGCTCCATTTACTTGTACTCTTTGTCGCCTCCCACCCAACCAATTTCTAACCCAAGCAGTAACTTTAGGGTCCATCCCAAGGGTGCTCAGTTTGTTTATAAGTCGCCTGTGAGGAACAGTGTCAAAGGCTTTACTGAAATCTAAATACACCACATCTAGGGCTCTCGGTCCAACTCCCTGGTCACCCAGTCAAAGAAATCAATCAGATTTGTCTGACAAGACCTGCCTCTGGTGAATCCATGCTGCCTCGGATCCTGTAATCCACTGGACTCCAGTAACCTCACTATTTTCTGTCTCAGCAGCGTTTCCAATAATTTACTCACCACCGAAGTTTAAACTAACCGGCCTGTAGTTTTCAACCACATCCTTACAACCGCTTTTGTGTAAAGGCACCACATGAGCCTCTCTCCAGTCCTTTGGCACCACTCCCAACTCCAGCGAAGCATTGAAAAGGTCAGTCAGTGGAGCTGCTAGAACTTCCCCAAGTTCCCTCAGTATTCTAGAGTGTATCCCATCCGGTCCCATTGCTTTGTCTACTTTAAGTTGAGCTAGTTTCTCACACAGTCTTCTGAAAATTGTTCGAGATGTCCCTCGCTTCTGTTCCTGTTTGTGGGTGTTTTCTGAGGTCCTGCTCCTGGTTCTTCAACTGTGAACACAGAACAGAAATATTTGTTAAGCAATTCCGCTTTATCCTTATCAGCTTCTACATATTCCTCCCCTGCACCCTTGAGTCCGACAATACCACTTTTGCCCTTCCTCTTCTCACTAATATATCTGAAAAATGTCTTATCCCCCCCCCCCCCCCCATTTTATTGCATTGGCTATATCCTCCTTTTGAATCTTTGCCTTCCTGACTACTTTGCTAGCTTCTCTAAGTTTTTCCAAATACAGATGCCTGTCTTCCTCTCTCTGTGATCTCTTGTATTTCATGAAGGCCTCCCTCTTTTTCTTCACTTTTTCAGCTACTTCTTTCGAAAACCATAGCGGTCTCCTTTTCCTTTTACCTTTATTTACCATTTTAACAAAGGTTGGTTGCCCTTAAAATATCCCCTTTCAGTTTTGCCCACTGTTTTTCTACATCCCCCAGCTGTTCCCTTCCCACTAACGACTCCCTGAGGTATTGGCCCATCTTGCCAAAGGTAGTCTTCCTAAAGTCTAAGATCCTCACCTTTGAATGGATTCTAACAGCCCTAGTTCTAATACTGAACCACGCCATCTGGTGATCACTGGATGCAAAATGATCTCCCACTACAACATCAGAAACACTTTCACCATTGTTAAGCACCAAGTTCAGTATGGCCCCTTCACATGTGGGTTTTTTTACCAATTGCCTCAATAGTTCTCCCTGTAGAGAATCCAGGATCTCCTTACTTCTAGATGATACTGCAGCAGGAATGTGCCAATCAACATCTGGCATATTGAAATCTCCTATCAGTAGCACTTCCCCTTTCCTAGCAATGCTGCGTATGTCTTCAATTAACTCTTTGTCCACCTCTTCCTCTTGTGAGGGAGGTTTGTATATCATACCAATGCAAATAGTTTTCTCTTTCTAGTTTAACCCACAATGCCTCCTCTCTCCCTTTTAAGCTCTGTAATTCCAAATCTTTACTAGTAGTTTTTACATATAGTGCCACTCCTCCTCCCCTTCTTCCTACCCTGTCCTTTCTGAATAAAGTATAGCCAGGTATAGTTACATCCCAATCATGGTTTTCTGTGAACCATGTTTCTGTAACTGCCACTAAATCCAAGTCAGCCACTCCCACCAAAGCTTCAACATCAGGGATCTTATTTCCCATGCTATGGGCATTTATACACACTGCTTTCCATATGTTACCCATTTCCATAAAGGTATTTAATGTATCACCTACCTGGGGGCTTTCCTCACCCATCCCCAACGAATCTAGTTTAAAGCCCTCTTCAGTAGATTAGCCAGTCTACTACAGAAGACATGATCTTTTGTGGACAGATGGATGCCATCTCTGCTCTGCAACCCTTGGAACAGCATCCCATGGCTGTTCTCAGCTTAAAGGAAAGAAAGTCACTTTATAATAAGTAATCCTTCACGGCAGTGTTGGGTGTTTGTCTTGTTGGGATGGGAGCAGTCAAAGGAAGCAAATAGCACTGGATTTAGATATGTTGGGACCTGTCTGTGCTCTTCTTGGCTTGTTAAGCTCAAAACCTACCCTGGTGTTTTAATGTTATCTGCCTTGCTATAAAGAGGAGACAGCTTCTTGGTACTATTTGCCCTGCCTGCTCTCCATGAGCAGAATCCTAAAATACAAGGGCAGGTAAGAACCATAGGGTCATCTTTTCTGCCAAATTACTGCTGTACTGCTTTTTGTGTAGAATGAAAGATAACTAAAAGTGCAAAAACTTCTCCAAATATGAGCCTGCAGCAGTGGAGATAGCTAAAGCCAGCTGTGACATACCTCCTTAAACGAAACTGTTGGGCAATGGCATCATTTACTTCCATGATGAAGGTCACCTTTATCAAGGCATGCTCCTTATTGGCAGCTTGGCTTCTAGTGGAAGTACTAGGAGACTACTGCTAGAGATCAGAGCTGCCATTTTGAACCTGGACCAGCATAGGGTGAGATTGTAGGAGGATCGCTCCTACCTTGATACTATACCTCCCGAGACACACACACACCCCATAAGTGCTAGGAAGGTGGGTATGGCAGTGGCATTTTCCTCAGGCTATTTCTTGGGGGGAATTGGATTAGGGATTAGTACTATGATTAGGCAATGTGTGCCTTCAAGTCCAAGCTGACTCCTGGTGATCCAGCAGCTCCTGGGTTTTCTTGGCAGTATGACCAGAAGTAGATTGCCAGGCCTTTCAAGACAACGGAGGGTTAAGTGACTTGCCCGAGGTCACAAGGAATACCAGTGGGACTTAAACCCTAGTCTCATGGTTACTACTACCCAAGATATTTGGGTTTGATTCCCGCTGGCACTCATTGTGGCCTTGGGCAAGTCACTTTTACCCTCCATTGCCTCGGAAGAAAAGCCTGGCAATCTACTTGTGGTCATACCTTGCCAAGAAAACTCAGGAGCTGCTGGGTCATCAGGAGTCCACATTGACTTGACGGCACTTAAAAAAAAACCTGCTTAGGGGTGGATGAAGGTCTTGGGAATACTATTGGGGGATTAGGGTTTAAATTATTAATTGGGTTGCAGCCATGCTGCCAGTAGTGTGCCTGTATGTAATGTGACTTCATAAAGTGGCAGTAAGTGCATAAATGTTGTTGGCAACCTGGACATGAGGGGGATTTAAGAAAGGCCGTCTAAGACAGAATTCTGGGGGGGGGGGGAAAGCAGGCACATCCAGGTGCAGATACGATTTCACAAACATGGACATGTCCAATATGGAGGTCTGTGGGGCCATCTACATCGACGTCCCCACAATCTGGATGTCTAGGACAGCTTTATGGTTAAGAGTAGCCAGGTTCAAATCCCACTTCTGCCACCACTGACATTGTGCTGAGTACTGAGAATGATGGCGTGTTAGCTTCTGTACATCCTATGGATGTGTTTCAGGTGCCAGGAGCAGGTCTAAACTTAGACATGATGCCAGACATCCAGGCTGTTTCTGATATCAGGGGGAGACATCCAGGTTCCTGTGAATGCCCAGCCTATGCCTCCACCATGCCTCCGTTCAGACTTGGATATCCTCACACTGTGGACATCCCCAAAACTGGCTTCTAAAACAGCTCTGGAGACGTCTCTGTGCATTGGATGTCTCTGTGTCCATTTTTGGACGTCCAAGGCATGAATAGGGCTTCTAAAATTACCACTTTATTGTTCAATAACATATCATGTGCTGCCTGTACAGTACATGTCCATTCTCCTCCCATACCCTGACATGGTCCCACCCTGCAGCACGCTAAGCAGTTCAGTTAGTACAGGATTTTTACTGTGTGGTTATTTGTAGCAGCGCATGATAACTGTTATTGTAGGCCCACACTAAAATCCACAGTAACTGCTTAGAGCACTTTTGTAAACATGTCTTAAAATGCTTTAGAAGCAGTTGTGGGAACTCGGACCATATAGGGCTTCCCAAACCCATCCTGAAGAACCCCACGGTCCATTGGATTTTCATGATCTCTACAATGAATATGTATGAGATTAATGCAGATAGATTGTAATCTAAAGACCCATCATATGCAAATTATTATCCTAAGAACATAAGATATGCCATACTGGGTCAGACCAAGGTCCATCAAGCCCAATATCCTGTTTCCAACAGTGGCCAATCCAGGTCACAAGTACCTAGCAGTTTCCCCAAAAGACAGGTTCCACAATGCTTGTATTGGGGAACCTGCTTATTCATTGTGGGGATCTTGAAAGCCCAACTGGTTGTGGGGATCCCCAGCACAGGTTTGACAAGCTTTGCCTTCAGAACTTTAAGATGAACTATTTCAACAGGAAGGAGCAGTTGCCAAATTCAGTGGCCTCTCTATAGATATCAGCTTGTTTACCCTAGTTTCTGAGGGGTAAAGGGCTTTTGAAATCACCATGTTTGTGTCTCTCCACCTTTTTTTCTTCACCAATGATACTTTGGGGATGTGTTAGAAGCATCTCCAAGTATAAAAAGTAGCATTTCCTTATCATCCCTCCAGTCCAGTCCCGCACCTCTTCCAGCAGCTTGGAGACTGAGCATGTCACAAATTTGACATCAGGATACTTAGGCAGCTGGCACCACTCCCAGCCTCCCAGTAAGCTCAGTCTCCAAGCAGCTGGAGCAGGTGATTCCTGGGTTAGGACTCACTGAAGGGACAACTGAGAAGAGCTTAGTTTAGTTAAACTTTAGTTTACCTTTTAAATTGCCCTTGTTCTGTTGGAGCTTCTTCCTTCCTCTCTCAAGGCACTCAACACTGCTGCCGGTAAAGTTAAAAAAAAAAAAAAGACGAAGAAGCAGATTACCTGTCAGACCTGGCTCTAAGGGCCGAGGAAACTTCCAGCCGGTAAGCCTGTGTCTTGCTATGCTTTCGAACCACCTCCCCCCATCCCCCCGGGACGGGTGAGGAGCGTTTGCTGCGGGAGCAAAGGCAGCATCTTTCTCCTTCAGGACAGAAGCGTCTTCTTCAGAGGTAGGCGGGCGTGTTGGACCGGAGCTCTGTTTTTTCTTGCTGCGGGGGCCGATACGGATTCAGGGGGTGTTTTTGGCAAGCTGCATGGCAGGGGAATGGGCAGAAGCCATCCGGTGTTCCGGCGCCATTTTGTTTGCGTTGGAAGAAGGGATCGCGGCCGGTGTTTTGCTGTTAGAGCCCTTCCTTCGTTTACAGCTTTTACTTTGGTTTTTAGGTCCCAGTTTTGTTTTGGGGGGAAAATTGAATTACTTTAGTTCTTTTGTTATGTTTCTTTGGTTTTGTTCGTTTCCCAACTGAGTTTAAGTAAAAAAAAAAAAAAAAGAAACAGACAGGGCTTTCTTTTCTTTTTTGGTTAGTTTTCTGTCAGAGACAGAATGGGGCCACAATGCGTGTGGAGCGCATAGGAGCACACTCTTTGCTGAAGGGGTCTGCAGAGGTTGTGCTGCAGATACCCGCTCGGCAGAGCAGAACATGATGGAGGAGGCTATTGCTGTTAATGCACCTGCATCCCAAGTGCCGGGTCCCTCACCTCGGAGAGAGGGGGATTTCAGTTTTGGCTCCACTGGTGCTGCAGCAGGGTCAGCAGGAGGTTTTCCCTGGTCCTTTGTCCTCACAGATGCCTAGAAGAACGATGCTGAGCGATTTGTTTTCCCCCAAGTTTGTCTTGTTGCTTCATAAGGCGTTTTGCCAAAAGCAACAGGGAGAGGCTAAGGCAAAGAAGAGGGGGCTCTGGTAGACGTACTGGGTGCGGAGCCGAACCCATCGCAACTTTGTGCCAAGAGGTGTCTGGAGGGTCAGTTAGCTGATGAGGTTGGTTTTGTTTCCTCAGAGAGGGAACTAGAGCCAGGTTTTGAACAGGAAGATTTGGAGGATTGAGAAATCCCACAGGAGGATGAGTCCCAGATTGTTAGGGTCTTCTGGAAGGAGGAACTGGCCGGGCTCATTACCGAGTCACTCAAGGCACTTAACAAGCTACCGGCAGGAGTGATCAAAGAGGACACGCTCGAAGATCCAATACTCCAGGCGGTGTGTAGGCCTCGGAAGGTTTTCCTCTGCATAGGGTCATTAAGCAGATGATCCTGGAGGAGTGGGAACTCCCTGAGATTGGGCTCAAAGGATCTCGCATCATGTCCCGGCTGTATCCCTTGACAGAACTGGAAAAGGAGATGTTTCGTTCCCTAAGGATCGACGCCGCGGTGTCGGCTGTGACTAAGAAGACCACAATTCCAGTTGAAGGCAGTGCAGCCCTCAAGGATGTCCAAGATAGGAAGCTAGATACACTGTTGAAGCAAGCGTTTGATGTGAGCACTCTATCGCTTCAGGCCTCTGCTTGCGGGGCGCTAGTGGCGCGTGCATGTTTGCGTTGGGCGCAAGGCCTCCCGGGGTCGACTGGGGAGGCACAGGGTCCGGAGACCGCAGCAAGGCTGGAATCAGGGGGCGGACTACCTTGCGGACACCTTCTATGATCTGGTAAGGGCGCTTTCGAACAGCATGGGCTCTATGGTAGCGGCTCGCCGTTACCTCTGGCTCTGCAACTGGTCAGAAGATGTATCCTCAAAGGCCCGCTTGAGTAAGCTACCTTTCAAAGGGAAGCAGTTGTTCAGAGAGGAGCTGGAGAAATTGATAAAGGATTTGGGGGAGTCCAAAGCTGGACATCTTCCCGAGGATAAGCCAAAACAGGTTTGGACTTTGGGGCCATACCGGGGTCAGGCTCGTGAGTTTAGGCGGTTTTGGTCAGTAAGGTTCTCCCCTTTCCAGAGAGGTTGGTTTGCGGCCAGGGCGCCATCCTTTTGGGGGTTTCAGGAGACTGGTAGAGGATTTTACGGAGCTTCTGCCTTTACCTCGACCCAGAGGAAGCAGCAATGAAGCGAGGGGGGCCCAGGCAGTGGTACATCCCGTGGGAGGTCAGTTGAGGGATTTTTATCACGCCTGGGTCCAGGTTACATCGGACCAGTGGGTTCTACGAGTAATTCGGGAGGGCTACGTGCTGGAATTTGCCAAACCTCTAGCACCAGCCTTCGTTCGTTTCCCCCTGTCACGCACGAGCAAAAGCATGCAGGGTGCAGCAGACGCTGCAGCGTCTGTTACACTTGCGGGAGGTGGTCCTGGTTCCTGCAGAGCAGTGCGGTACAGGTTAATAATCTATTTATTTCATAGTACCAAAGAAGGAAGGATCTTTTTGACCCATTCTCTATCTCAAGCAGGTAAACCGGTGTCTCCAAGTTCCATGTTTTCATATGGAAACTCTTCGGTCGGTGATGATGGCCGTGCGAGAAGGGGAGTTCCTGACCTCTCTAGACCTCAGGGAAGCATACCTGCATATTCCAGTTCATCCAGATCATAACCTGTTTCTTCGCTTTGCGGTGCCCATGGTCATTTTCAATTTCAGGCGTTACCATTCGGTCTCACAATGGCCCCACGGAGGTTCACCAAGGTGATGGTCGTGTTTGCACCCGCCGTGCGTCACAAAGGCATACTGGTACATCCCTATTTGGACGATTTGGCTCATTCGAGCAAAGTCCGAGGAGAAAGTGCCCAGGTAACAGGGCGGGTGGTCCGTTTTCATGAGCGAGTTAGGCTGGATCATCAATGTCGACAAGAGTCACTTGACCCCTTCACAGGATCTCGAGTACCTCGGGGTGGTTCGACACTCTCAAGGCTTAGGTGTTCCTCCTTCAAAGGAGGGTGGTGGCTCTGCTGGTGCAGCAGTTTCTATGTATGGTGGAGCCGACTGCATGGCATTATCCTCAATGCATCAGGTAATATCAACCCAAACCCTGGGCCCCCTAGATTTCTTTCTCACCCCAAAAAAGAGTTCCTCACGTACCTTATCTAATCTCATCCACATCCCGCTCCTCCCCTCTTCCGCCCTCCCTCATTCATCCCCTAATCACTCTTCCAGAGATATCAACTCCAACCTCATCTCCAAAAAGGAATCCTCAAATAACCTACCTGATACCATCAATATCACCCCTCATTCACTCCTCACTTCCCCTCCCACATATCCCTCTTGGGGGGGCACACACACCCAGACATACCCACCCGCACCCTGTTTCCTCTAAATCTCTGCACTACTCTAGAAATAGACACTCACATTACTCTGATAAGAAATCCTCTCGTAACTTATCCAACCTTATCCATATCCCGCTCCTTCCCCCCTCCACTCTCCCGTTTTCATGTGCCCTATGGAACACATGCTCAGTCACTAAAAAAACCTCCTTTATTCACGATCTCTTTATCTCCAACACCCTACACCTTCTTGCCCTGACTGAGACCTGGCTCCCCCCAGACGACACCGTATCCATTGCTTCTCTCTGCTATGGGGGCTACCAGTTCTCCCATACACCTCGATCTTCTGGTCGCGGTGGTGGTGTTGGCCTCCTACTTTCTCCCTCCTGCTACCTCCATCACACTCCCCCCCTCTCTTTTGAAGTCCATTCCATTTGCCTCCTCACACCACTTCCCCTCCAAGTAGCTGTTATTTATCGCCCTCCCGACAAATCCAAATCAACCTTCCTCACGGACTTCGACTCCTGACTTTCCGCCTTTATAGATCCCTCCTCTCCCACTTTTATCCTTGGCGACTTCAACATTCACGTCAACAACCCCTCTGACCCTCATACCTCAAAGTTCCTCGCTCTTACCTCCTCGTTCTAACTCCAACTTTGCTCCACCGCCCCCACCCACCTACACAGCCACTGCCTTGACCTAATACTCTTCTCTAATTCCGCTCCCTCAAACTTCCGCAACTCAATCCTTCCCTCATCTAACCATCACCTTCTAACCTTTACTCTTCAGCTTCTGCTGTCTCAACCTCATCCTGTCTCCTCCAACCTATTTAGAAACCTTCATAATATTGATCCCCTGACCCTCTCCTCCACCATTTCTTCATCTCTTTCCTCCATTATATCCTCCAAGTCCGTCGACGAGGCACTATCTTCTTACAATGCTACACTATCCTCAGCTCTTGACACTCTTTCCCCTCCCACCTCGCATCCTGTCAAACGATCTACTCCCCAACCCTGGCTTTCGCCCACTACCCGCTACCTACGCATCTGCGCCCGCTCTGCCGAACGTGCTTGGTCCAAATCCCGTTCCCCGGAGGACCTTCTACACTTCAAATTCATGCTTGGCTCCTTCCAGTCAGCCCTATCACTTGCCAAACAAGACTACTACATCCATCTGACCAACTCCCTTGCCTCCGATCCTCGCCGTCTCTTTAATACCCTCAATTCTCTCCTCAAAGTCCCCCCGCTCCCGGTCCCGCCCTCCCTTTCTGCCCAAACCCTAGCTGACTACTTCCATGACAAGATCCACAAGATTACCCTTCAATTCCCCACCCCTTCATCCACCTCCCCCTCCCCATTTCTCCCCCCATCCATACTCCCTCTGCTACCCTCTCTTCCTTCCCCCCAATCTCTGAAGAAGAAATCGCACTCCTTCTTACCTCCTCCAAACCTACCACCTGTTCATCCGACCCTATCCCCACCCATCTCCTACACTCCATCTCCCTCACCATTGTCCCCCCCCATCTCTCACATCCTCAACCTTTCACTCTCCACTGCTACTGTCCCCGATGACTTCAAACATGCTGTTGTCACACCCCTCCTCAAGAAACCCTCACTCGATCCCACATGTCCTTCTAACTATCGACCCATCTCCCTCCTCCCCTTCATATCCAAACTATTAGAATGAGCAGTCCACCGTCGCTGCCTCGACTTCCTCACCTCCCAGGCCCTCCTGGACCCACTACAATCCGGCTTCTGTCCCCTACACTCCACCGAAACAGCACTCACAAAAGTCACCAATGACCTGTTCCTGGCTAAATCTAAGGGCTTCTATTCAATCCTCATCCTTCTTGACCTGTTTGCCTTTGACACCGTTGACCACAACCTTCTCCTCACCACCCTCTCCTCACTTGGCTTCAAGGACTCCGTACTATCCTGGTTCTCCTCCTACCTCTCCCATCGCTCATTCAGTGTATGCTCTGGTGGCTTCTCCTCCTCCCCTACCCCGCTCCATATTGGTGTACCCCAGGGATCCATCTTGGGCCCCCTCCTTTTCTCGCTTTCTATATCCAAGGCTTTGGCGCGCTTATCTCCTCCCATGGCTTTCAGTACCATCTCTATGCCGATGACTCCCAAATCTACTTCTCCACACCTAATATTTCCCCGGCAACCCAGTCCAAGATTTCTGCCTGTCTTTCGGACATCGCTGCCTGGATGTCTCATCGCCGATTGAAACTGAACATGGCCAAGACTGAACTCCTTGTCTTTCCCCCCCAACTCCTCCCCCCCACTTCCCCCTCTCTGTCCATGTGGATGGATCTACTATCCTTCCTGTTCCCTCGGCCCACAATCTAGGGGTTATCTTTGACACCTCTCTCTCCTTCTCCGCTCATATCCAGCTTATAGCTAAGACCTGCTGCTTCTTTCTCTACAACATTAGCAAAGTCCACCCCTTCCTCTCTGAACACACTACCAAAACGCTTATCCACTCCTTAATCTCCTCTCACCTCGACTACTGTAACCTACTCCTTGCTGGTCTCCCTGTGAGCCTTCCCTTTCCCCTTCAATCTATACAAAATCACGCTGCTCGACTAATCTTCTGCCAGCCTCTCCATGCCCACATTACTCCTCTTCTCAAGTCGCTTCACTGGCTCCCTGTCCAATTCCGCATCCAATTCAAATTTCTCCTACTGACCTATAAATGCATTCACTCTATGGCCCCCCAATACCTCTTATCTCTCCCTACGTCCCCTCTCGTAATCTGCGCTCTGCTAACAAATCACTTCTATCAATGCCTTTCACCCGCACTGCGAACGCCCGACTGCTCCTTTCACCTTGCTGCACCATACACCTGGAACAACCTACCCGCGTCTGTGTGCCAGGCACCCTCCCTGGCCCTCTTCAAATCCAGGTTGAAGACCCACCTCTTCACCATTGCATTCAGATCCTGACTTCCATTCTCATCTTATCCCAATCCCCATCAACGTTTATGACCAAACTATTGATCAAACCGTACCACACCGTACCTTGCGATGAACTGACTAGTGCTCTGTACTGTTCTGACTATCTTGTAAGCTCCGATGAGCATGACTCTGACGGGCAGGGACTCTCTCTTGTATGTTGGCTACCTCTTGTTGGTTACCTGTACAGCGCTGCGTGCGTGGCGCTTTATAAGTGCTGAATAGTAGTAGTAATAGTAGTAACTCTTGGGTACCATGGCGGCGACGATCGATCTGGTTCCCTGGGCACGTGCTCACATGAGGACGTTGCAGAGAGCTCTGTTACGACAGTGGTCTCATCAGCATCAGCCACTAACTCGCAGGTTGGTCTGTCCACGACAGGTTCGGAAAGCCCTTAGGTGGCGGCTGAGCGAAAAGAACCTGACGGTGGGAGTCCCATTAGAGTGGCCGTGCTGGCTTCCCCTGACGACAGATGCAAGTCTATCAGGATGGGAAGCCCATTGTGAGGGGCGAGTGGTGGATTCGCCAGCCATAGTGGGAAATCATGAACAAAAAGATGGAACAGCAAGAGTCTTAGTGTCACCTCAAATCAGTACATGTCCACCTTTTCTGATGAGTTCTGCTAGTCACTTGAATGATTCCTGAGTCTTTACAAACCTTTCTACCCAGTACAGGTGTCCTCATGGTTTATGGGTTAAAACAGCTGAAAGGTAACCTTGCACTTTCAAAGCTGAAGTATTATTGTTTCTGCCAGGCTGAATCATATCAGTAAGTGCTTTTAGATAAGAACTCAGACTTGTTACTGTTGAGATGTATTTAGAGAAACTAGTGACGGGTGCAATTTCTGTTTGCAAGTCATATATGAAATCTAATGTCACTAAGAGAACTTAGCTGCTAGGGTGAAAAAGGTCAAGAGAAATTTGTGCAGTGCATCACATTTGAATCTCACTGGAAGCCAGACTTAAAGATCTAAACGTGTATATCGTGGAGGAAAGGTGAGATATGATAAAGGCATTTAACTATCTCCATGGTATAAATGCATAAGATGCATGCCTTTCTCAGCAGAAAGGAATAAATGGTCATGGAATGAATGAAAAGGGTACACTCTGGAGTAATCTAAGGAAATATTTCTATCTCCAGGAACAAGCAGGAATGTAGTCTTCACATATGGGTAACATCAGTACCGACGGAGCCCGCGTGGGAACTCTCCCCAGCGTCCAATAGGAAAGCTTTTGGGAGCATCCCACAGTGCCTGCATAGCTGCCTTTCCAACTCTCCCTCAGTTCTTCATTTTCTGCGGAGCCGACAAGAAGCAATTCCTGTCACCGCAGAAAATGTGCTTTTTTTTCTTATTTTTTGTGGTTGCGTCTGCCTTCCTCTTGACGCTGGTATCAACCCAGCGGTGCTTTCTTTCTTTTTTTTCTTTAAAAAAAAATCTCTTCAGTGAGGGAAGAAAACTTTCTTCCTTCAGGCGCATCAACACCATCTTAGGCTTAGCCTCTCCCTTTTGTCACAGACAAAATGGAGAAACCATCCAGTTGTTTTAAGAAGTGTTTCAAATGTGGCAGTACAATTTCGGCCATGGACACCCATGACTGGTGTCTAAAGTGTTTAGGACCGGATCATCAACCATCAGAATGTCCTCTCTGTAGGAAGATGACAAAGAAGCCTATAGAATTGAGCTGCAAAACTGGGCACCCTCTTTGCCTCTGATGCAGTGTCTTTGGCATCAACGTCATCGAGAGCTTCATCTTCCTCCCAAGGATCTTGGGTATTGAAACCTAGGTCTTCATCGAAGACTGGCCAGCCCTCCAAGGGTAGATCTCCTTCTAAGCATCGAGATGCCTCAGACATTGCTCTGGAGGGGGACACACCAGCCAAACAACTCCGGCAGGAGGACCTTGCCTCCAAAGCCTTAGTGGGGTCCCAGGATGCTCCCGAAGCCTCCACCTCCAGAGAGCTCCTGGTGCCATGCTCAGGGATTGTGGCCCGCAATTCCAGTACTGATACCCAAGCATTGGCAACCTCCATGGATCAACGTATCCTGGCCATCGAGTGGAGTATAGCAACCTTACCTGCGGCCTCCATACCGGTAAAACCTTTACAGTCGATTCCTCAGACATCTGTACTGGCTATGGTACCAAAAGAGCCTGCATCGACTTTTTTGCCGCTTACCATGCTACCACCCATGCCAGCCCTCGAGTCCATTTCCGGTACAGAGGTGCCGGCACCGCAACCTTCAGCTACTGGTTTCGAATGGTATCGCGTACGTGCAAAGCCACGAACACCCTGACATCAATACTTTGAGTCTTCAGACTCCGATTCGTCGGATGATGAATCAGCCAGTACCCGGGAAATGAGAACTCTCCCGAAAGACCAATCTCCTTCTCCACAACATCGCATGTCCCCTCCGGAGGCCATGTCTTTCCAAGACTTTATTCGCGATGTTGCTCGGGGTCTGTCCATAACTGTGACTTCGGAGAAAAAACTGAGGGCTGAGGAACTTGAAATCCTTCAATACCCTGCAGCCCTAAAAGAAGCTGCTACTCTCCCTATTCATCACATACTTCATGACCTTATGCTTTGTATGTGGGAGACACCCCTAACCATCTCTCCACATACTCAATGACTCGCTACAATGTACCGAGTACCGGAGTGTCCTTGCTTTCAAAAGATGCACTTATCATACCATTCCATCATGGTGGAATCGGCAATGTATCAAATAAAAAGTGCTAAGACACATTTCTCGAACCTACTAGGTAGGGAATCGAGAACCCTCGATGCTTTTGGTTGACGACGTTTTCAGGCCTCCATGTTATCAGCCAGAATCAGTTCCTACATATGGGTATGTTTCTTAGGGAGGTGGCTAGAGATTAAGAACATAAGATATGCCATACTGGGTCAGACCAAGGTCCATCAAGCCCAGTATCCTGTTTCCAACAGTGGCCAATCTAGGTCATAAGTACCTAGCAGGTCCCCAAAAGACACAGGTTCCATAATGCTTGTACTGGGTCAAGCATTGATATCCTGGGTCCCTTCTTAATGGTTTATGGACCTTTCCTCCAGGAACTTGTCCAAACCTTTTTTAAACCCAGCTACACTAACATTCTTTACTACATCCTCCGGTAACAAATTCCAGAGTTTGATTACATGTTGAGTGAAAAAATATTTTCTTTTATTAGTCTTAAATAGTTTAGTTTACCCTGTAGCTTCACTGCATGTCCCCTAGTCTTTCTATATTCTGATAACGTCAACAATCGATCTACGTTTACTGGTTCCACTCCGTTCATTAATTTATTGACTTCTATCATATCTCCCCTCAGCCGTCTCTTTTCCAGGTTAAAGAGACCTAACCTTTTTAGCCTTTCTTCATAGGAGTATCCTTCCATCCCCTTTACTATTTTGGTGGCTCTTCTCTGAACCTTTTCTAATAACGCTATATCCTTTTTAAGATACAGCGACCAGAATTGCACACAATATTCAAGGTGCGGTTTCACCATGGAACGATATAGAGGCATTATAATATCTTTTGTTTTATTTTCCATTCCTTTCTTTATGATACCTAGCATTCTATTTGCTCTCTTGGCCGCCGCTGCACACTGGGCCGATGGTTTTAACATGTTATCCACAATGACGCCTAAATCTTTTTCCTGGGTGGTGGTTCCTAATGTGGAACCTTGCATCGTGTAACCATAGTTGATTTGGAGTTGATGGCTCCTCTTCTCCCAGATGATAAGAGAGCTGATTATCTCACCCTTGTAAAGCACGCCCAAAATGTTTCAAAGTTTGTTAAAAGGGCAACTTTTGACTGTTTTGAATGTGTCAGCAGAGCTTCGGCTATATGCATCGATGCATGCAGGATTGCTTGGCTCTAAGCATCTGATCTTGAACAGTGGGTTCAAGATAAGATGGGTAATATCCCTTGCACTGGTAAAAACCTTTATGGCAAGGATTGGCAGGACAAGGCTTCTCAGCTAGAATCTGAGAACACCACTCTTAATAGAGGCCAACCCAGCTAGAAAAAAGACAGCAGAGAAGGCTTTTTTCAACTAGAAGAAGAAATGCTACCCTTCTTGCATCCCTGCAGTGCAGTGCCCAGTCCATGCTCCCCAGAAGGGGCAGCAGCCATCGAAACAACATAGGAAGGCTCAGACTCCTAAGTCACAGCCACCTCAATAGACCCAACCTCCTCAGGGTCTTGGACTCCTTTTTGGAGAACATAGGTGTTCTGCCTCTGGAGATTCCAGATTCCATCTGCATTCCTGGCAGACTTTGTCACTTTGCCCACAGGTGGCATCTTGTAACATCAGTGCAGTGGACTCTTTCCATAATACGGGAGGGGTACAAACTTCATCTACGAAGTCTACCCCTTCGAACTCCTCCAAGAGAGTTCTGTTCTCAACCCCCTCTCACCGATCTGTTGTTGCAAGAAGTCACCTCCCTTTTCTCACAGGGCGCAATAGAGGAGGTACCACTCTCCCTGCAGGGACTGGGCTTTTATTTTCCATACTTCCTCATTCCAAAGAAAAAAGGAGGATACAGGCCCATTCTGGACCTCCAAGAACTGAACAAGTATCTACTACGGGAGAAATTCAAAATGATCTCCCTAGGTACTCTTCTGCCCTATATGCAGAGTCAGGATTGGCTCTGTTCTCTAGATCTAAAGGAGATAGTCGCATACTTATTCATGCACAACACAGAAGGTTCTTGTGCTTTCTGTTTCACGGGAGACATTATCAATACAGAGTCCTGCCTTTCGGCCTTGCCTCTGCCCCAAGAGTCTTTACAAAGTGCATGGCAGTAGTAGCCGCTTTTCTAAGGACTTTAGGATATTTGTCTTCCCTTACTTAGACGACTGGCTCATTTGAGCAAGCACCTTTCTAGAGGCCAGTCTTTCCCTCTCATGCACCATGCAGGTGCTGCAACACTTGGGATTTGTAATAAATCTTCCAAAGTCCCAACTCGTTCCCTCTCAGACTCTAGAGTTCATAGGGGCTCTCCTAGACACTCAACAATCAAAGGCTTTTCTGCCCCAAGCCCGCTGCACTCGACTCAATCAGCTTGCATCTCAGGCATGCCTCAAGAACTTTCTCACTGCTTGAGAAATACTGCAACTTCTGGGTCATATGGCATCAACAGTATGTGTTGTTCCATATGCTCGTCTACATATGTGTGCAGCTCAATGGACCCTGGCTTCCCAGTGGTCTCAGGTCGCCTGGGAGACAAAATAATGGTCTCTACACGTCTAATCTCCTCTCTCCAGTTGTGGCAATCCCCAGAAAACCTTCTTGTAGGGTCACCTTTTCAGATGCCTCCACATCAATGTACCCTGACAATGGATGCGTCAAAATTGGACTGGGGAGCTCATATGGACAATCTCTTCACTCAGGGTCTTTGGTTTCATCAGGAGTCACAACTCCACATAAATCTGCTGGAACTCAGCCATCCACAATGCTCTGAAAGTGTTCCAGTACCATCTTCGCTTCCAGAGAGTTCTAGTCCAGACAGACAATCAGGTAGCCATGTTCTACTTGAACAAGCAAGGCAGAACAGGCTCTTGGACCTTTTGCACTGAAGCCCTGCATCTGTGGTCTTTTGCAATACAGCATCACATTCACCTACTTGTGGTGTATCTTCCAGGCAAGAAGAATGTCTTGGCGGACAAACTCGGTCGAATTCTGCTGCCCCACGAGTGGTCTCTCCATGCGGACAAGGTTGCTCACATTTTTCAGATCTGGAGAACCCCAGATATAGATCTGTTCGCGAGTCCTCAGAATGCCAAGCTTTCCCGTTTCTCTTCCAGGACATCTGCACAGAACAACCAGCAGGTTTCCCCTCCTACCAGCACCTTCACTCCTCCCCTCCTTATCTCCCCTTTACCATCCTCACTTCCCCCTCCATTCTGTCTTCTACCCTGTCATCAGCTCTTGAGCTTCATCACTTTCTCCCTCTCATTCAACCATCTCCTCTTTCTCTAAGGCAACCTCACCCTCATTTCCGCTGTACTGTCTCCTCTCTTCCCCGTACTCTGCTACTCCTTCTCTCATCTGGAGATATCAACCCCAATCCTGGCCCCCCTAGACGTCTGTCTCATTCTGAGAAGAGATCTTCATGCAACATGTCTAATCTTATTCATATCCCTCTCCCCTTCCACTCTCCCTTTCTCTTGTGCCTTGTGGAATGCACACTCTGTTTCTAATAAGCTTGCTTTTACTCATGATCTCTTTATCTCTAATGCTCTACATCTTCTTGCTCTAACTGAGACCTGGCTCCTCCCAGATGATACTGCATCTATTGCTGCTCTCTGTCATGGGGGCTATCAGTTCTCCCACACGTCCCACTGACCGTGGTGGTGGTGTTGGGCTTCTACTTTCTCCCTCTTCCCAATTCCAACCCCTCCTGCTGCCTCAGTCTCACTCCTTTCTCTCTTTTGAAGTCCACTCCATCCGCCTTTTCACGCCACTTCCTCTCCAGGTAGCTGTTATTTATCGACCTCCTGACAAGTCTGCTTCTATCTTTCTCACTGACTTTGACGCGTGGCTTCCCTTCTTTCTGGATTCCTCTTCCCTCACTCTTATTCTTGGGGATTTTAACATTCATGTCGATAACCCCTCTGATCCTTATGCTTTAAAGCTCCTCTCCCTTACCTCCTCTTTGACTTCCAGCTTTGTTCCACTACCCCCACTCACCAGCATGGCCACTGCCTTGACCTGATATTTTTCTTTAGTTGCTTACCCTCGAACTTCTTTAGCTCAGTTCTTCCCTTATCTGACCATCACCTTTTAAGCTTTAATCTTCATCACCCGCTGCCTCAGCCTCGTCCTGTCTCCTCCAACCTATTTAGAAATCTTCATGCTATTGATCCCTTGGTTCTCTGTTCCACTATTTCTTCATCTCTTTTTTCCACTATGTCATCTAAGTCTGTTGACGAGGCAGTAACTTCCTATAATGCTGCACTCTCCTCGGCTCTGGATGCTCTCTCTCTGCCCATGCCACGTCCTGTGAGACGTTCTGCACCCAAGCCCTGGCTTTCATCCACTACCCGCTATCTACGCTCCTGTGCCCATTCTACTGAGTGTGCTTGGCTCAAATCCCGCTCCCCTGCAGACTTGCTACACTTCAAATTCATGCTTGTCTCTTTCCAGTCAGCCATAGCTCTTGCCAAACAAGACTACTATGTCCATCTGACTAACTCTCTTGCCTCTGATCCTCGCCGTCTCTTTACTACTCTCAGCTCTCTCCTCAAAGTGCCTCCGCCTCTGATCCCTCCCTCCCTTTCTGCCCAAACCCTGGCTGACTATTTCCATGACAAAATCCACAAGATCACTCTCAAATTCCCCACAAAGTCAGCCACTTCCACACCTCCCCCTCTTCACTCCCAACTCCCCCCCCCCACCTCTGCTACCCTCTCCTCCTTTCCTGCGATCTCTGAAGATGAAACTGCACACCTTCTTTCTTCCTCCAAACTCACCACCTGCTCCTCTGATCCTATCCCCACCCATCTCCTAAGCCTCATCTCCTCCACTGTTGTCCCTTCCATCTCTCATATTCTCAACCTATCGCCTCCACTGCAACAGTCCCTGCTGACTTCAAGCATGCTGTGGTCACACCTCTCCTCAAGAAACCCTCACTTGATCCCACCTGTCCTAATTATCGACCCATCTCGCTCCTTCCCTTCATTTCTAAACTACTTGAATATGCGGTTCACTGCCGCTGCCTTGACTTCCTCTCCTCTTATGCCCGCCTGGATCCCTTACAGTCTGGCTTTCGTCCTTTACACTCTACTGAAACGGCTCTTGCCAAAGTCTCCAGTGACTTGTTCCTGGCTAAATCCAAGGGCCTTTACTCTGTCCTCATCTTTCTTGAACTCTCTGCCGCTTTTGACACTGTTGACCACAACCTTCTCCTTGATACCCTGTCCCTCGCTTGGTTTTAAGGGCTCTGTACTATCCTGGTTCTCTTCCTATCTCTCCCATCGCTCCTTCAGTGTGTGCTCTGGTGGATCTTCTTCCTCTTCCGCCACCCCGCTCCCAGTCAGTGTACCCCAAGGATCTGGCTTGGGTCCTCTCCTTTTCTCTCTCTATACCCAGTCCCTTGGTGCGTTTATCTCTTCCCATGGCTTTCAGTATCATCTGTATGCTGATGACTCCCAGATCTACCTCTCTACGCATGAAATCTCTCCAGCAATCCAGACCCGGATCTCTGCCTGCCTCTCTGACATTGCTGCCTGGATGT
The DNA here is from genome assembly GCA_033557465.1 of Ichthyophis bannanicus. Taxonomy (NCBI): domain Eukaryota; kingdom Metazoa; phylum Chordata; class Amphibia; order Gymnophiona; family Ichthyophiidae; genus Ichthyophis; species Ichthyophis bannanicus. The sequence goes on from CM066042.1 coordinate 165,502,116, forward strand.
CTCACCGCCGCTTGAAATTGAACATGGCCAAGACTGAACTTCTTATCTTTCCCCCTTTCTCAGTCTCTGTGGATAACTCTGTACTCCTTCCTGTTTCTTCAGCCCGCAATCTGGGGGTTTTCTTTGACTCCTCTCTTTCTCCACACACATCCATCTGATAGCTAAGACCTGCCGTTTCTTTCTCTATAACATCAGCAAAATCCACCCTTTCCTTTCTGAACACACTACTAAAACGCTTATCCACACCTTAATCACCTCCTGTCTTGACTGCTGTAACCTACTCTTTGCTGGTCTTCCTTTGAATCATCTCTCTCCCCTCCAATCTGATCAACACTCTGCTGCGTAGCTAATCTTCTGCCAGCCTCGTCATGCTCATATTACTCCTCAAGTCACTTCACTGGCTCCCTGTCCGTTTCCGCATCCAGTTCAAGCTTCTCCTGCTGACCTATAAATGCATTCACTCTGCGGCTCCTCACTACCTTTCTTCTCTTATCTCTCCTTACAACCCCCCTCAGGAACTCGCTCTCCTGGCAAACTGCTTCTATCTGTGCCCTTCTCTTCTACTGCTAACTCCAGACTTCGCTCTTTTCAACTTGTTGCACCTTACGCCTGGAACAAACTACCTGTGTCTGTACGCCAGGCACCTTCTCTAACCCTCTTCAAATCCAGGCTGAAAACTCACCTCTTCGCTGCTGCTTTTGGATCTTGGTTCACCTGATCGCCTTTTCTTTCCCCTTGTTTTATCCCTGCCTACACCTTCTGTGTTTGTCTTGACTAGATTGTAAGCTCTGATGAGCAGAGACTGTCTCTTATATGTCTGTGCAGCGCTGCGTACGACTTGTAGCGCTATACAAATGCTCAGTAGTAGTAGTAGTAGATGCCTTTCACCTTCACTGGGGTCAAGGCTTCCTATATGCCTTCCCTCCCATTCCACTAATTCCCAAAACTCTCTTCAAAATCCAGAGAGACAGGGGCTACATGATTCTTATAGCCCCGCGTTGGCCACGACAACTGTGGTATCCTCTCCTTCTTCGTCTGTCTCAATCTCAGCCAGTAGATTTGTGGTCTGCATAGATCTCGCAGGAGGACGGGACACTACTGCATCCCAATCTGCAGTCCCTACATCTTACAGCATGGCTGCTGAAGGCATAGCCTTCCAGGACATCAACCTGAGTGGAGGAGTGGCCTAGTGGTTGGGGCACGGTACTTCAGGCCGGAAGGTCGGGGGTTCAAATCCCACTAGAGGACAGCAACCTTGGGCCGGAAGGACTGGGGTTTCTAATCCCACAGGTGCTCCTCGTGGTCTTGGGCAAGCCACTTAACCCTCCATAGCCCATGTTCCCTGTAAAATAGTTATCTCCAAGTTATAATGCCCTGTTCAATGTAAATGGCATTGATGCAGAATAGCGCGGTATACAAGAGAATGTAAATAAATAACTAAACCTCTTTCAACAGGTAAAAGACATCCTCTTAGCTTCTAGGAAACCTTCCACCAGATGCTCCTATGTCTTCAAGTAGCATAGATTCTCTCTCTGGTGTTCTGAAAGGGATCTTAATCCCTTCTCGGCTCCAGTGGATGCATTACTTGAATATCTTCTCCACCTGTCTTCTTTTGGACTCAAAACCAATTTGGTAAGAGTGCACCTAAGTGCAATTGCGGCCTCTCACATACCCCTTTATGGTCAGCCCATCTCTTCTCAGCCATTTGTAGCACACTTCATGAGGGGTCTTCTGTTGACTAAACCTCCATTAAGCCACCTCCAGTGGCATGGGATCTTAATGTTCTCAAGCCGCCCTTTGAACCTCTAGCCACCATTTCTCTGAAGTTTCTCACCTGGAAGATCACTTTCCTTATTGCCCTCTCACTTCAGCAAGACGCATTAGTGAGCTGCAGGCTTTGATGGCTGACCCTCCTTATGTACAATTCCACTATGATAAGATAGTCCCTTAGGACTCATCCCCACTTTATGCCAAAGTTGGTTCACCCTTCCATTTAAACTAGTCTGTTTACCTCCCTGTATTTTTCCTTAGACCTCATTTACTCTAGGGCAGAAGCAACCTTTCACACTCTAGATTGCAAACGTGCTTTGGCTTTTTATCTCCAGAGAACTCGAGAGCACAGAAAAGCTTCCCAACTTTTCATCGCCTTTGACTTGAGTCACCGGGGATTGCTAGTATCCAAGCAAACTCTATCCAGAAGGATAGCAAATTGCATCTCCTTTGCTTACAAAAGTGCAGGTCTCTCTCTCAAGGGTCATGGCTGCCTCTAGTCTATGGCAAATCTACGCTCTGTAGCCATTGATGAAATATACAAAGCAGCAATCTGGTCTTCTGTCCACACCTTTGCTGCTCACTATTGCTGGACAAGGACTCCCGCCGGGATACCTTGTTTGGCCAAACTGTTCTCCAGCATCTCTTTCAGACTTAGATCAATTTTTACCCTCCGTCCCGGGTTTTGATACCAGACATTCTTGGAGGGTACATGACCTACCTCCTTATGCCTGTGATCCACAGCTCACTCTGAGCTCATCTCTCTGGCATCTTCGAGCTAGGGAGTCCCATATGTGAAGACTACATTCCTGCTTGTTCCTGGAGATAGCAAAGTTACTCATCTGTAACAGGTGATCTCTGGGAACAGCAGGAATTTAGTCTTCACAACCCATCCACCTCCCCTAGGAGTTGTACTTTTCCTCTTCTCTCATTTTATCTCAGCTACAAACTCAACTGAGTAGGAAGAGTTGGAAAGGCAGGAAGGTAGCTACACAGGCACAGTGGGATGCTCCCAAAAGCTTTCCTATTGGACTCTGGGGAGCATTCCTGCACAGGCTCTGTCGGTATTGATGTTACCCATATGTGAAGACTAAATTCCTGCTGTTCCCGGAGATCACCTGTTACAGGTGAGTAACTATGATTTACAAGAAGAATGGTAGATGCATAGAACAGTCTCCCAGTGGAGGTGGTGAGGGCAAGAACTGTCCAAATTCCAGAAAATATGGGATGATCACAGAGAAACACTGAAGAAGAGGAAGGGATTGTAAAGCTGAGGAGATGGGATGGAAGGGATGGGGGAGGAGTGGTCTAGTGGTTAGGACAAGGTACTTCAGGCCGGAGGTTCAAGTCCCACCTGGGGACAGCAATCTCAGGCCGGAGGGACTGGGATTTCTAGTCCTATAGGCACTCCTTGTGGTCTTGGGCAAGCCACTTAACCCTCCATTGCCCATGCTCCCTGTAAGTATTAGCGTATGTGTCTCATATCCCCTTGTGTTAAATGTATCCCCCAATTGACCGTTTTGACCCTGTGAAAAGCAGGATATAAATACAGCTAAATAAATAAAAAAGGGTAAACTGGACAGGTCATATATGAGCTGATATTCAGTCTATGGCGGTCAGCATTTTTTAAACACTGGCCACCACAGAAAAAAATGAAACTGGACATTTATCAGAAGTATTCAGGTAGTGGCTTACACTGAATATCAGGTTTCATTGGTGAGTGGTGCCGGCTAGCCAGCCCACAAAGTTAAGCCTGCTTTTTTTTTTGGCCTAACTTTGTGATCACTTATCCGGTTAGCAAACTGCTTGCAGCACCCTCATCCTGCCCATGGACCACTCCCAGGGCCAGCCCAAGAGTTTCTGCCACTACAGGCAGAAGCCCCAGTCACACTGCCAACCTCCCCCCCCCCCCTTCCGAATCTCCCCACCCCTCTGCTGTTGATTCCATTGGTGGGAGGGGGAATGGCTCGGCTTGGCGCAGCAGTAGCCTGCGGCAGGCCATGTATACAGAAGTACATGGGCGCTGTGCCGTACCAGCCACAGAGGTCTGCCAACCCCGTCTTCCTAATGGATGGGCCGGCCCTAACCACTCAGCGCTATCCACATAGGGCCTGATATTCGAATCGATTAACGTGGTTAGCAGAGCTTCTAACTGCATTAATCACAGTGAATAGGATAGTCCCAGCGGTCAGTGCTGCTGAAAATCCACGGGTGCCACCTCTACATGCCCTGATGTTAACCAGTGAGCAGTGGGGTGTGTCATAGGGCAGAGTGGAGGTGGCAGCGATCGCTAACCAGGCAGCAGTGATATTGAGCCACTGCCTGGATCGCAATATGCGGCAAACGCTGGTGCAGGAAACCCTTGCCTAACTTTTGCTGCCTATCACTAACCGGGTAACAGCTTATTATAGCTCTTGCCCAGCTAGCGATCTGCAAATGCGGTGAACCTGGATGTTCAATGCCAGGGCCGGTTATGACCCTAGCGTTGAACATCCAGCTTCCTGATTTAAGTTAGCTTCACATTGCTGCTCTTCCTTGAGTGTTAGCATCATAGAAAAATAAAAAAGATATCTCACCAGAATTAGCCAAAACAGGCCTCCCTCTAGAAAGCCACGTAAAAGCACATAAAACAAGAAGAAAGTTGGGGCTGAGAGCTCACCTTGGCTCTATCTCTGCTGGAGAAATAAATAGAGCTATTGCATACTGTTCAGTCCATTTGAAAGCAAAAGCTCATGAGGAAGGCTCCATAGGTGATCTGGGAAACAACATAAGAAATGCCATACTGGGTCAGACCAAGGTCCATCAAGCCCAGGATCCTGTTTCCAACAGTGGCCAATCCAGGTCACAAGTACCTAGCAGTTTCCCCAAAAGACACACAGGTTCCACAATGCTTGTATTGGGGCAAACTGTGGATTTCCTGGGTCCTCTTTAATAATGCTTTATGGATCTTTCCTCCAGGAACTTGTCCAAATCTCTTTTAAGCCCAGGTACACTAACAGCTTTTACCACATCCTCCAGTAACAAATTCCAGAGTTTGATTACATGTTACCTAAAAAAATATTTTCTCTTAGTCTTAATTAGTTTCCATTGTAGCTTCATTGTGTGTCCTCTAGCTTTTCTACCTTTTGATGGCATAAGCAACAGATCTACGTTTACCCCTTCCATTCCATTCATTAATTTATAGACCTCTATCATATCCCGCCTCAGCCGTCTATTTTCCAAGTTGAAGAGCCCCAACCTTTTTAAGTCTCTCTTCATAGAGATATCCTTCCATCCCCTTTACTATTTTTGTCGCTCTTTTTTGTACCTTTTCTAATTCGGCTATATCCTTTTTTAAGATATAGTGACCAGAACTGCACACAATATTCAAGGTGCGGTCACACCATGGAATGATAAAGAGGCATTATAATAGCCTTTGTTTTATTCTCCATTCCTTTCCTTATGATTCCTAGAATTTCATTTGCTTTCTTGGCCGCTGCTGCACACTGGGCAGAGGGTTTTAACATGTTATCCATGATGATGCCTAAATCTTTTTCCTGGGTGGCAGTGGTTTCTAAGGTGCTACCTTGCATCATGTAACCGTAGTTTGGGTAATATACTATTACAATAAAACAACAGTACAATTAAAACAAACCACACAGCTTTTACAGGACACATGCTTACAGTAGATATGATGAAGTTCAATTGGAACATTACTAGTAACCAAAATGGAACTTTCCATGCAAACCAGTTTGGAGGCCAAAGTTTAGTTCGGGGGGTCCTGCAAGGTTCTGTATTGGCTCCTCTAATCTTCAATATCTTTCTTGCTCCTCTGACTCGCTTGGAGCAATCTTTCGGTAGCTCTGCATATTACTGTGCAGGCCACATTCTTCACACTCGCCATTTGCTGCCTGATCTTGCTCCTTTGAACATCTGTCTCTCTGCTGTGTCCTCCTGGTTGACTGACAACCATCTCTTACTCAATCTCCAGAAAACTGCAGCAATCCGGCTCTCTCCTTCTTGTGTTCCTTCCACCATGGTCCCCCTACTATCAAATTCCCTCATTGCTTTTGGGTCACCTTGATTCCTCTTTGTCTTTTCATGATCCTATTAGCTCTGTTGTCAAGTGTTCTTATTTTTCTCTCTGGCAGATTAGGTCTATTCTCCGGGAACAAGCAGGAAGTCAGTCTCCAGGGATTAAGGTCTCCAAATGGGTCAGTTATATGCATTAAATACACACAACACCACCCTTTACAACCCCAATCACAATAAACTATAAAATACAAACTTATAACAAACTATACTTTGGGTACATAGAGGCCTCAGAAGAAGCTCATGCCATTCATTTGGCGAACAGTGTCACCATAGGACAGAGCTCAGAACTTGTACATCACGGGCCTCACCCTTTTAAACTTTAATATATTTACCAATACAACTATATCCAAGAAAAGTACTTTTAAAGGATTCGAATATCAATTAAAATCTATCTTATCAACCCAATTATTAACGATATTTTATAATTAATTTAATTTAATTTAATTTAAAATTTTATTATAGTCAAGAGCAATTCTTTCTTGCTCGCACTATATAGGAAACTCTTTCACCTATTACCAACAGCTTAGCACCTGATAAAAGCGATTGAATATCTAGAAAAAATAGAAAAAGAAAATCCAGATGGTAAGGTACTCTCTCTTAATTAGTCAAATAGTAATACGTTACTTATCTGAACAGTAAACTTCAAACGTATATCCTTCGTCTCCAATGCTACAGAGTCAGATTTTCAAAAGAACTGCCTCAGAAGTCTAGCGCTAAACGCCAAGTGCCTGCTCGAGGTCTCTCTGACCAGCTGTTGCGGCGCTAGACTTCTGAGGCAGTTCTTTTGAAAATCTGACTCTGTAGCATTGGAGACGAAGGATATACGTTTGAAGTTTACTGTTCAGATAAGTAACGTATTACTATTTGACTAATTAAGAGAGAGTACCTTACCATCTGGATTTTCTTTTTCTATTTTTTCTAGATATTCAATCGCTTTTATCAGGTGCTAAGCTGTTGGTAATAGGTGAAAGAGTTTCCTATATAGTGCGAGCAAGAAAGAATTGCTCTTGACTATAATAAAATTTTAAATTAAATTAAATAAATTATAAAATATCGTTAATAATTGGGTTGATAAGATAGATTTTAATTGATATTCGAATCCTTTAAAAGTACTTTTCTTGGATATAGTTGTATTGGTAAATATATTAAAGTTTAAAAGGGTGAGGCCCGTGATGTACAAGTTCTGAGCTCTGTCCTTTGGTGACACTGTTCGCCAAATGAATGGCATGAGCTTCTTCTGAGGCCTCTATGTACCCAAAGTATAGTTTGTTATAAGTTTGTATTTTATAGTTTATTGTGATTGGGGTTGTAAAGGGTGGTGGTGTGTGTATTAAATAGTTATTTACCCTTTTGGCAGGGATTTCATATCAGTTATATGCATACCATGACAGTAATAAAACTCGCTCCTGAGCCAGGATCTGTGCAGTATGACCTCGGTCTTTTAAATTCCTTGTACTCTGCCTCTGCCGTTTTTGTTCATGATAGCAGTGCATTCTGTTGTTGGTCATCCGTTTTTAATTTGGTTTTTAAAAGGTTACACACAGTCTAAGTGAAAAGCTATCAAACCTTCTGCCTTGCATTCCCTTATGCCCCCCTCAACCAATTCATTTGTTTGTAGTGTGTAATAGTCTGAGCACAAACTGTACGTTTATAATTACAGATCTTAAAATAAAAAAGAGTAACATGCTAGTGATTGTAACACAGTAGATGATGGCAGGAAAAGTCCAAGTCCCCTATTACTCTGTAGGCATTTCCAGCTTCATCTATAGCAGCAGCGGCATTACTAGGTATTTAAGGGCTGGGGCTTGGGTTCCGTCCTGAGACTTTGGCAATCTCAACAGTGATATATGCTCTTCTCTCTGAAAACAAACAGGCATGTAACTGAGAACCCGCTGGCCTTAAAATGTGACCCAACCATGCAGGCAAACCCACTGGTTGCTTCTTAGACAATTGGTGTCACGCTGCCAGTTTCTTAGCACAGGGACTACAACAGCTCCGTTCTATGTGGTAAAGCAAGCTTTTTCACAAAATTAAATTTCAAACTCCTGACCCTACAGTGCTGTGCATACTACAAGCTGAGGCGTTTCCCTCTGAAAACATGGCTGCATGCCAGAAGTCACATATGGAGATTTGACTATGGAATGTCTGTGTGTTATTTTTAAAAAGGTGCACACAGAGAGGCAAGATGGCGTCAGAGCTTTTCCGGCGGTAAGCGGCTCCGCGGTTTTCGTGCCCTGCTTGCTGCCTCGGTGTGCATTTTGAGATGGGGCGCCGAAAGAGGAAACAGGCTTCCTTACCCTCGGGGACGCCTGTATCTGGAGCGACGGGGCAGAAGATGCTTGCGGCGTGCGGCTTTACCTTTCCGGGGAATGGAGCAGCGTCTTTGGCTGAGCCGGGAGTTTTGGAGTCCTCGGCTCTGAGTGCATCGGGGGTGTGGCTGTCGCCAGAGCTGCGCTCACCCCCTCCTCGACCAGGAAGCAGTGACCCGGGTTCCAGTGTGCTTCCTGCCAGGGCTGTTCGATGCTCGTCGGCGGTTGGGAGCGAAGAGGGCTCTGTACCGGTGAGAGAGTTGTCAGCGTCTGCCACTTCTGTTCAGGCTGCTGCGGATGGGAGACAGGTGGAAGAGAAGGGTCTGCAGTATGGAAGATCTTTGGAGCCGTCAGAAGGTTTGGACATGCTTCCAGTTTTGCGAGGGTTGATTAAACCACCTCAGGTAGATATGGAAGCACTGTGGGACGCTGTTGCTACAGTTAATACTTCCCTTATGGCTGTTGTTGGTGTATTAAAAAAGGATTCTCTTGTGGTTCATAAGGATATTTCAGAAGTGAAAAATGCTTTGGTGGAGCAAGGTCGACGTTTGGAGGGAGTTGAAAAGGACTTGGAACATCTGCATGGGTTATGTGCTGCCCAAGCTAAGGATAAGATCGTGTTATCAAAAAAGACTGAGTATTTGGAGAACTATACTCGTAGGAATAATTTACGACTGTTAAATTTTCCTAAATCCCCAATTATGTCTGCTATTGATATGGTCCGTAAATATCTGCAGGAGGTGCTTAAACGTCCTGCAGATAATTTGCCTCCAATTGTTAGAGCACAATATCTAACGGTGGGTGGCGGGTCTGGTGGGCTAGCCTCTGGGAGCCTGGCGGTGGGGATTGGGGATCTCACTGCATTTTTGGAGGACTCCCTGGAGATAGTAACAGGCCGTACTACCTTACTTGTGACCTTAGCTTTGGAGCTTGATAAATCTTTAATTCTTCGGGCATATTTTAGGAATTTCAATTGTAACTTCCTTGGATCCAAAGTTTATATGTTTCCTGATTTGTCTCGCGCTACTCAGGTGAGGAGGAAAGAAATTTTGGGCTTGCGCTCTAGAGTTCTTTCCCTGGGAACTAGTTTTCAGTTAAGATTTCCCTCTTGTTGTATAATTTCCTATGATGGTAAAGTATTCTTATTCTTTGAACCAAGGCAGCTGCTTGATTTTCTGTTAGCTAGGGAGGGATTGGAGGTGCAAATAGCGACCACTCCGGCTGACGCTTAAGTCTCTGCTCTGTAATGCATTTCTTTTTTTTCCTGTTATTGATTTCCTGTGGCCTCTCCAATTTTGCCTTGTATTTTGTGGTCGAAAATGATGAAGTATACGGAATTTTCTTTGTGGGGTAATTAGCTTCTTTATTTTTTTAGGTTGATGTATATTTTCATCTCTCTTATTTCATTCTTGTTATGCATGAATGTTAAAATTCAATAAAAATTTAAATTTAAAAAAAAAAAAAGGTGCACACAGGCCTAGTGAAAAGATATCAAGTGCCCTAGGCAAACCTACCTTGCATTCCCTATCCGTTTCCATATCCAGTTCAAACTTCTCCTACTGACCTATAAGTGCACTCACTCTGCTGCTCCTCACTACCCTTCCTCTCTTATCTCTCCTTACACCCCTCCTGGGGAATCCCTTCTCTCTGTGCCCTTCTCTTCTGTTGCCAACTCCAGACTTCACTCCTTTCGCCTTGCTGCTCCTTATGCCTGGAACAAACTACCCGAGTCTGTAGTCGGGCTTCATCTCTGGCCCTTTTCGAATCCAGGCTGAAAAGTCACCTCTTCAAGGCCGCTTTTGGATCCTGATCCGCTTGATCCCCCATGTGTTACCTTACCGTTCCCCTAGTTGTGTCGTTTGTCTTGACTAGATTGTAAGCTCCAATGAGCGAGAACTGTTTCTTACATGTGTCAGTAAGGCGCTGGGTGTGCCTTGTAGCGCAATACAAATGATCAGTAGAAGTAGTAGTTAATTTCCCCTCTCTTCATACACTCTAAGCACACACGGGGAAGGGGAGGGGAACATTTTTCTACAGGTTAAACAGCTTTAGGATTTTATTTATTTCACTTGAATACGCACCTCCTACATATCATTTAAAGAGAGGAACAATTCACAAATAAGTAACAATCAAAACCCAGACCCGGCACCTTTTTTCTAGGAAAACTACATTGCTCCAAACAAATATCTTCCAGAAGAGAGCTCCATAGCTCTGGACCTGCAAAACCAAAAGCAGGCCGCCTCATACAGTGCAACCTCACACCAGCAGATAAATGCAAACTGGACTCTGGATGGAGTGTAAAATTTCTGGCTTGTCCCTAAGAAACCAGACATCTTTGACTGAGGGCCCTACAAATCAAGCAAAGAATTCTAAAAACAATGCACAAAGCATCTGGCAAGCCAGTGGAGGCCTTTAAATAGGGTAGTCACCTGATCATAAATCTTCTTCCACAATAACAGGCAGGCCACAGTATTCTAGACCAGCTGTAAATGGTGTAATTGTTTCTTTGTCAATTCACAAATGTATGACTTCAAGAAGCTAGGTCCTCGGGTGTTAGCAAACAGTGAACCCCCTCCATATTTGACGTAAGGCGACAAAAGAGATACAAACTACGCCTATGATCCAGTTCTGCAAATTGAATCCACCATCCAGTAAAAAACCTAGATTATGCAGTGAACAGACATGTAACTGATAACCTGTGTTTTGAGGGGCTGCAGATATCTGTTTAAGATCTACAGTACCATAACAACTCACTCTTATCTGGGTTCAAACACAACTGATGTAACACCAGCCATTTTGCTATTGCAGAAGCGAGCATTTAGTTTATTTATGGATGAAAACAAGTCGACTCCCACCAAATATTCTCAGTTGGATGTCATCTGCAAACGGATGGAAAACCAACAATACAAAAAAGCTGAAAAAACAAGAGTTTTGTGAAGGTACAGACAGAATCCAACTCTGAAAACCAAGGACACATTTTTGGGAACACTAAGGAAAAAATGTTGAGAGCCTCAGTAATATAGCTCAATCAATGATAGACAATGCTACAAGTACCCTATAATTGAGTTTTTTCCTGTGTAAAAGGAGCTTTACTGCAAATTTAATCATAGGCTGTCTGTTTTTTGTTTCAACTTTAAAATGAGTGTTCCTTCCAATATCTCAGTTTCATAGAAGCATTTGACACTATCGAAACCCATATAGGCACAAAATATTTAAACTTAGCTCAATATCTAACGATACTCCAGGAAAGAGAGTCTCCCACACTTTTTGGCTTGCTAATATGTTCACTCAACTTCTCAAATGGCTCTCACAAAACACTCAGTCTTTTTGAGCTGCTCCCGCTGCTCACATGCAACACTCAAAAAGATTCCCAAGCTGCTCCTCAAATGGATGACATGCAAAACCATGCTCCAAGATAATAGGAAGAAGAAGACTCAAACGTTAAATAAGAGTGGGGCCAATACAAAGCCTTGTGGTAAGCCACAGACCAAGGGACGTGGCTGTGCATGAAATGCTTTGGACCCTATCTGTCAGAAAGGACAACAACCAGGCAAAGGCAACCCTTTTTATCCCAATGTTTTCCAATCACTGCAAGACCAACATATGAGTCGCTGTATCAAAAGTGGTGAACAAATCCAGAAACCATCACATTGTCCAAACCCTTATAAATATCATCCAACAGAGCCACAGTACCATGACCCTGTACAAAGCCTGATTGTAAACCATGGAGAGCTCTACAGATTGCTGGATTTTTTGGAGAGCCCAAACACATGTAAAGTGAAACAGCTTATTATTTCTTAATGCAGTTATTTTAGATATCAAGACACCTTGTCCAAATGATTATAAACTATCCCCATAATGTAAGAACATAAGAAATGCTATTCTGGGTCAGACCAAGGTCCATCAAGCCCAGTATCTTGTATCCAACAGCGGCCAATCCAGATCACAAGTACCTGGCAGGTTCCAAAAAAGGTACAAAGATTCCACAATGCTTGTCACAGGGTAAGCAGTGGATTTCCCAGGTCCTCTTTAATAATGATTTATGGACCTTTCCTTCAGGAACTTGTCCAAACGTTTTTTAAACCCAGCTACACTAACAGCTTTTACTGCATCCTCCGGTAACAAATTCCAGAGTTTGATTACAGGTTGAGTGAAAAAATATTTTCTCCAATTAGTCTTAAATGGGTTACATTGTAGCTTCATAGTATGTCCCCTAGTCTTTCTACTTTTTGATGGAGTAAACAACCAATCTATGTTTACCCGTTTTTTACTCCATTCATATCCTGTGGGTCCACTTGCTTCCAAGCAGCTGCAAGGGCCATTCAAACAGCTATCATAAAGTGCCCACAACAGGATGGGACACAGTCTGTTTCTGTACAAACTCGCAGCATTGTCATGAACCATTTATGGTTTGCTATTTCAAATATTGATTCTAAATTGTCTAATGCTGTTACTTCCTTTTGTAGCTTTCACAAGAAACGGTTTAGAAATTGTGGGAAGTAGATAATAGGCTTTTGGATTTGGGTAGGTCAATTTCAAAATTTGATGGCTGGCTGCAAACTTTGCAGCAGACCAGTGTTTCCCCAGTTAGAGATTCCTTCTCTGTTCATTACAAAATACAAGCTCTTGAGAATGTTTCTAGAGCTAGAAATCTTTGTTTTCTTAATTTCCTAAGGAGCACTTAGCTTCCGAGAAAGCAGTTTCTAGCCTTAAAACCTTAGCTAAGTGCTCCTTGTGACATCAGGGAATCTGTTCAGCTTCTGTGCACAAAAGATGCAATCCTTGTTTTAAAAAGGAGTTTCAAAACCTTAACCTTGTCAGCTTCAGAAGAAAAAAGTTGCAAGGAGAGTGGCTCTTTTGGGAGCAACTCTTTTTCCCTGCAAATGTTTCATTAACTTGCAGGGTAATACATATTTATTTTATGATACATCTCATTTGGAGAAGCTTTTGTTAGATAAGAAAGTATTTTGATATCTAGATCTCAAGAATTAATAGCCCATTTGGTTTTTCTTGGAAGGTTTTTTTCCCCCTTTTATCTTCCTCATTTGCTTATTTTTTTTTCCTTTAATCATCTCACTTTTTCCCCTTCATGTGGACTGCTGTTCAATTACTTGTTTTTTCTTTTGTTGTTGTTTATTATTCTTGTAAATTGCTTGTAATTTTGTGGAGCATTGCTTGTATACTTTATTGATTTGTATTGTGGCAAAAGCTTATAAATAAAAATAATAATAATAATAATTAAAATGATCAACTGGCCCTTCCTATCATTCAGGCCTTCAACTAATCCATTCAATAAACGCACACTCATCATCTTTGGCAGGATCATACCAAGCTAGACATGCGCCCTGTGAGAAATGAATTTGGTGTCCCCCCTCCACCCAGCCATGTTCAGTAACTCACTCTTTTTGAGCTTCCTGGAAGCCCAGTGATGATATCAGTGCCCCCTTCTATGCTTGTGCCCTGTGCGGCCACACTGCTCGCACAGCCCTTCGTATGGCCCTGGTCTTTGGTACCTCATGCCCCAATAGCAATGCAACCCAGTCCATGACCTCATCCCAAAGCTCTTATATGGTGCCATTTCCCCAAGATACACATAGAAATGTGTCCTCCTGATTGCATTGCCTCCAACATTGCAAGGGCCTCTTCCCATAAATCTATTGTTATGTGTACTGGGATGTGATAGCACGGGCACAACATCTTATGATCTCTCATCATATTACATGCCAATATCCCTTCATGTAACCTTTTATAAAGCTGCACCCATCCTTCAGCGTCCAGCTGTTGTCCCATATCTCCTTCCCATTTCTTCAAGTGCCAAGGCTTTGATTGTTCACCTCTAGTAAGGAAGGAAGGATACCCCTATGAAGAGAGGCTAAAAAGGTTAGGGCTCTTCAACCTGGAAAAGAGATGGCTGAGGGGAGATATGAGAGAGGTCTATAAATTAATGAACGGAGTGGAACGGGTAAAATTAGATCAATTGTTTGTCATCAGAATATAGAAAGACTAGGGGACATGCAATGAAGCTACAGGGTAACCTATTTAAGACTAATAAGAGAAAATTATTTTTTCACTCAACGTGTAATCAAACTCTGGAATTTGTTACCGGAGGATGTAGTAAAAGCTGTTAGTATAGCTAGGTTTAAAAGAGGTTTGGACAAGTTCCTGGAGGAAAGGTCCATAAACCATTATTAAAGGTGACCGGGAAATCCACTGCTTGCCCCAATACAGGTATTGTGGAACCTGTGTCTTTTGGGGAAACTGCTAGGTACTAGTGACTTAGATTGGCCACTGTTGGAAACAGGATCCTGGGCTTGATGGACCTTGGTCTGACCCAGTATGGCATATCTTATGTTCTTAAGGCTTCACATATATGTGATATACCCCCTCTGGTGCTTCCAGATGAGACCGCCTTTTCAAGGGATGTTCTTCTCCCAAAACATCTGCCCCACTTTCCCTTTCAAAAAATGCCACAAAATCTATGACTTTGTCATATGAATCTTAAAACCAGATAGTTTACCAAAACTTTCCAACTCAGTCAACAGAGATGTATTTATTTCTTTAAAACGTTTTCTGCAGATATGGCAGGGACTCCATTGGTTGGCCAATCAATAAAAGAATGTCACCCACAAATAGAATTTATAATGGTCCCCTCCCACTCTGCCTGAATGTCTTCATTAGCTCGTATTTTATGGATGAGAGGTGCCATCACCATTGCACAAAGTATTGGTGAAAATGGACACCCCTGCCTAGTCCCTCTACAAATCTGTCACTATATGCAGAAGGGTTGGGGGGGGGGGGGAAGAGGCAGGGGACTTAGCTGACTGCTAGCCAGAACTTTTTTTTTATATTGAAGGTTCCACTGATTCCCCCAAGCAGCTCCCAGTGGGGATCAGAAGCTGTCCAGGGGGAATCGGTGCTTAAGGAGGGCACACACAGCTTTTTTATATTGTCAATGCTGCAGATCGCTTAGGGTCCCAAGGAAGAGGGCACTGATGTCTTCCCCTAAGAAAAAATAAATCCCGGCTAGTCAGCCAGCAAAGGGAAGGGAAGGGAAGGGAAGGGGGGGGGGGGGTAGGGCCCAGGGGCCTGGCAGCCTCCCTGCCCTAACCTTAGAATCCATGGTGGTATAGGGTGGGAACAGAGCAGGGGCAATCCTATACGCATGCTCCTTCTCTATCGAACAGCCAAATCAAAATGTCCACCGTCATAAGCTGCTGACTTCTAGCCTCTCGTTAGGGGACAGTACCGTGAGATTGTGGCCATATTTGATTGGGCCTATGAGAAGACCCTACCCTTTCTATCCTAGAACACCATGGATTGTAAAGTTAGGGTGGGGTCAATTTAAACTGCCTGCCTCACACTGCATCTGACAGATAATTTCTTTACCCATAAAAGTTCACGTTTTCAGGTACAAAAACATGCATCTTACATACAGAAATGTAACTCTACATTTACACGGATACTGAAGAAGAAAAATATCTCCAAGAGTTAGTGTCTCTTGTCTCATAGCCAGAAACATTTTTCTTCTCTCCTGTGATGCACGAGCATTATCGGGGAAAATTCTAATGATCTGGCCAAGGAAAGATTCCTTCATTTTTTAAAACAGTGACATAAAACTAAACTTAGAGCCATGCTGTTGGTGTCTTTTTTTGAACAAGACCTATCTTGACATTCCATTATTGAAGACTCAAGCAAAACAGAGACATCCATTTGCTGCTCCCCTACCTAATCATGTTTCTTCCTAGTAGGCAGATAATACATTTTATTTAAAAGCGGTATACATATATCTCTTGAAGACATGTAGCATGTGTAAGAGTCTAGGAAAATTCAGAATCCGTAAATTCAAGTGCCTCCTCTGGTTTTCAAACTATTCCACTTTGTGATGAATTACGATTTTTTCCTTCACAAGGGAATCAGCAGTTTATTCTGAGCTCTTGGTTTTCTTTCTCTAAATATAGAATCTTCTCTGACCTTTTTAATAAAAATATCTTGCTTCTGGCAAAAGCACATTGAGAGATAGTAGCTTCTAATTTAAGTAGCATTGCCCAAATAGACTGTAAAGGAATCTCAGGCATTCCATTTATATGTGTTGCCTGAACACCATGTTGTTGTTCCTGAGACACAGCAGAACCAACTATTCCAAAAGTGGTGTTGAGTGCAGCTGAGGGATCGAAGCCGGTTTGCCTCCCAGTGGCCCTTGACCTCCACCCCCAAAAGCTGCAGCAGAGGACTTTCTTGCAGCTGAAAAACTCAGACAGCTTCCATTGATGGCCCTTGATTGACTGCTGCTTGGGGTCCACAGGAACGGCTTCAAAGTCTTAGCCACCCTCTTTGCCTTTCTCTTAGGAGCCATCAAACCAGAAGCAGGTAAAGAGGCGATCATGCAGCCAACCTCAAGAGTCTAGCTGAGTGCACCCATCTTGCTCTGCCCCCTTCTCCGTCCATGGCTGGTGTTTCCTAAGATATTTGTATTACATTACTATAATCCCTAAATATCCAAGAAAGTCTGGGGCTTCCTCAAGCACCGTGTTGTAGCTGCATAGGGAGAAATTGCACTCCACTGGAAACAGCAAGTGCCACCCTCTACAGAAGGCTTCTGTACAGGCTGAGAAATATATATAACTTATATAAATTAGGGTCTTTCTGGAGTAATAAGGAGAAGGGATTTGAGAAGATGTGGAGGAATCTTTGGAAGTGGTTATACTCTTTGAAAGAGAATTGGGAGACTGGGCATCCAAATGGCAGACAAAATTTAATATGAATACGTGCAAAGTTATGCACTTAGCGAAGAACCCAAACTACGGCTACAAGATGCCAGGTTCCACAATCACTACCTAGGAAAAGGATCTAGATGGCATCGTGGATAATCTGTTGAAACCTTCTGCCCAGTGTGCAGGTTATCATATCTTAAAAAGGATATAGCAGAATTAGGAAAGGTACAGAGAAGAGTGACCCATATTCTCAAAGTATCCCTAAGGTTGTGGGCAACTCGTAGCCATACACTGCATGGTGAATATCCCAGCACAATGGAAAGGCCCCTGTGTACCTGGGCCTTCGTTAGTATACTGTAGGTGTCTAGGAACTTTCTCATCATCATATATAAGAATTTGATTGCTTTGATAGAAATAAAAATCGAAGACATGTTCTGTGATACCTTTTTATTGGACTACTTCAACACATTTGTGACTAGTTCCTGTCAGCTCTGCTGCTATCATCAGCTCCATGCAGAAACTGTGCAGCTACAGTTGTGTGCAAAAAGGTTTAGGCGCCTCTAGTCAAATTGTATCCCTAAGTTTACACCACTTTGACATGGGATATAAACAGGTCCTTCTAAGCTGCCACTAAGAATTGTATTATATATGTACATATATATTACACAGGTACACTAAAAAACTTTTTTTTTAAACTGCCTCTAATGTTTCGATTGATTTTTACGTTTTTTGGTGCGCTGAATCCAAATCTGGTAACCAATTTGCTCCATCACGTACAGATTTTTTGCTACATTGGGTTAGCAGTTTGAGGTGAACGTTTCAGATTGAGTGCGATCGAGATAAAAGTTTCTTGGATGAATTCTTTATACTAATTGTTTAGTAGTTATTCAAATAAGAATAAAGAAAATTGTAACAAGGCAGCACATAAGAATAGAGTAATGTCAACAAAAACACACTGTGATGGTAGCAAAATTGTCTGCACTTAAAACAGCCACATACATGTGCACAAACATTGAGCATATAAGAGCGAGGTTAGACACAAAGCAAAGCAAAGAAATGTGCAAAAAAATGTTGTACAGGTATGTATGTAAGAATAGAAAACGCAAACCGCACCATTGCAATACATGAAGACAAACACCCAATGGTGTGAAAATAAAATTCTAATAAATGAGATCCGACACTGTGGTAATAACTAGCAAATTTTTATTTCAAAGTTTAGTAAAAACACGATATTGTCAACACAGTTTAGATTTTAAAGTCATTCTTGGGTCAATCAATCTCCTGGTGGGCCCGTTTCTTCTTCCCCCGAATGCTTCTCTTGGTGCGCTGCTTGGTGTATTTTTCATCTGGGGTTTCCCGCTGCAGCAACCAGCAGAAATCAGCCATCATAGTGGTGTTCCATCTTCCTTGGTACCTTCTCCTGCATCCTTGATGTCCTGGTGAAACCTTTCACCTTGTTCTTCACTGTACGCCCCCAAGTTTTCGGGAAAGTAGTTCACATGGGAGTGCAAGAAATGGACTTTCAGGCTCATGTTACAGCCTTGTTCTTTGAAGGCATTGAGCATCCTGGCAACAATATCCTTATAGTTCTCATCCCGCCTGTTCCCCAAGAATTTGAGAACAACATCCTTGAAGGAATCCCAGGCTTCTTTTTCCTTCTCAGACATCGTTTCAGCGAATGCTCCATCTGAAATGAGTTTCCTTATATCAGGGCCAACAAACACTCCTTCCTTTAGCTTTGCTTCAGAAAGTCGGGGGAACTTTGAGCAAAGGTACCGAAAGCACTCACCATCTTTTGGAAGGGACTTGATGAATTGCTTAATGAGACCCAACTTAATGTGGAGAGGTGGTAATAGAATTTTATCACGAGGTACCAAGCTCTCATGAAGAACATTTTTCTCACCGGGTCTCAAATACTCCGAATTGGCCAGTCTTTTTCCCCCAGTGTAGGTCGCGGGCCGGCTATCCCACAAGCACAGGAAGCAGGGATATTTGGTGAAACCGGATTGCTGCCCTAATAGCATGGATAGAATTTTAAAGTCTCCACAAATCATCCACTTATGCTCATCATAACGATTCTTCTGAAGAATCAGGGCCAAATTCTCGTATTTTTCTTGGAGAATAACAGAGTGCAATAGGAATGAAGCGAATGTGTTGCCATTATGAAGAAGAACACCTTTTATGTTGTCTTTTGACGAATCAATGAACAGCCGCCATTCAGCAGGATCATACTTGAGTTTAAACTTTTCCATCACTCCGTATATATCGTTGCAAAATACCAAATCTTCCTCTTTGCTGAAATACTTCAAAAATTGTGTCTCGTGGTTGCGGTACCAATAAAAAGTTGTTCCTGGTGACAATAGATTTTTCTGTTTAAGCCGAGAACCTAGCAGTTGGGCAGCATCTTTTGGGAGTCCTAAATCCCGGACTAAATCATTCAATTCAGCTTGAGAGAAAAGTTCAGGTTTCGGATCTGGTTCAGTTTCAAACTCGGAAGTACTGGACTCATCGGGAAGCCATCTGATGAGTCTCATCATGATCAGAACCGTCCACACAAATATGATCCAAAGATTTTGGTGGTTCAGGCACAGGTACTTCGTTGCTATGAGGCATAGGCCTAATTGCTGAGGGAAGGTTGGGGTAACTTATTACGTTCTTATTTTTTAAGTTGTATCCCTTCACAATGCAAGAGCAAAAATAGCAGTCACTGCTGTGGTCTCTTTGTTCACGCCACATCATAGGTATTCCGAAACGAAATGCTTGTTTTTTACCTTTCATCCATAAGCGTAGATCTTCCTCACATGTCTTGCACACTTTGTGAGGAGCCCACGGTTTGTCTTGATCGCCTAACTTCAAACCGAAATAGGCGAAATATACTTTTTTAATAAATGCAGAAATGTTCCTCTGCCGCTTTTTCACGGTATATTCCCCACAAATAAAACAAAAACTGTCCGGAGAGTTGACGCAACCTCTGGCTCTGTGAGCCATCACAAATACACAGCACTGCAAACTACAACTGTAGTGAACCACTTCGGAATAAAGCTGGATTACGACTGAGCAAACAAAAGGTAATAATGAACTTGCAAGAAACTGAAATTTGACAGGAACGTTCATGTCGCAACCACTGTGTTTGAGCGAGCAAACGAGGCGAGGCGAACAGGAAAGAACATGCGCCAGCACGAGTACTGGATTTAGCCCCCCGCCTCCCAATTGTCCTGTTAACGTATAAAATGAATACAAAACACTCTAAAATATCATGAGGGAGTGTTTCTAGTTAGTTAACCATTACAACCTCTATTTTGGGCCAAGAAAATAAACTGCAGTCGGCTAAAAATAAATTATGTGAACATTCCTTATATGGGTAAGAAATCTAATTTTGCAAGAAAACATGACGTGATGGAACATTTTGGCTATTTTTCCTGGATTCAGCACCCCAAAATCTATAGGAATCAGTTGCAAAACTGGAGGCAGTTTTTTGGTAGTGTACCTGTGTTATTAATACACTAGCTTAGCCACAATTTTGAGACATTTTTGTAATCATGGTCTGTTTTCCCTAATATTTCCTAACATGCCTGTTTCTTTTTCCCCTGGCTGGTCTAAAGAACAGGCTACCAGACATTCTTTTGTTTCTCAAAGCTTGACTCTGATAAGGACATAACTGCAGGCTGTGAAGCAGTTAGCAACTCACAGTGGGAAACTAGTCAAGGACAGATAAACCGTCTCTTAGCACAGATCTTCCTTACTGTAAAAGCAAGTAAGAAGTAATCTTATTTCACCTCTCTTCAAAATGCCTTTTTATTCCTAAAGGAAACAGCCTGTAAAATAATTTTCTCCTAGGACAAGCAGGATGAGTCAGCCACACCTGGTGATGTCATCCGACGGCGCCATGGATACAGACGTGCTCTCCTGGAGCTCAGAAAGGTGAGCCTTTCTGAGCACGTGCTGATTACCTCCACCCCCGGGCCCGCCCCTACCTGGCTCAGTTCTTGTTCTTGTTCTTAAGTTCCACCCTGCCACTTGGACGGAAACTTCCATTACCATGGATAAAGAAAAAACTTCCAAAAGAATCAAGGATAAACTAGAGAAGACCAGCAAACCCAGTTTCAAGAAATGCCCACGCTGCTCTAAAAAGATGAATTCTACAGATGCACACGATCGCTGCCTGGGTAAGGACCACCGCATGGAAGACTGTCCCAACTGTGGCCACATGTCTCCCAGGGCCCGCCGATCCCGCAGCCATGCTCTGCAAGATTACCTCTCAGAAAAGGACTCACCCTCTGAATCTCAATCTGCATTTCCTCCTGTTTTTACAGCCCTCAGCTCCAGTGGAAAGAAGATCAAACAGCCGACTGGGACAGTAAAGAGCAACCGCATGGCTACTTCTAAGATGGCCGCCATCCAGAGCTCTTCCTCTTCAGCCGTGATCCGGGATGTGCCTCTTGGGGCCTCCACCCTTGGTCCACCTGCACCTCCTCCCTGTGCGCCTGATGCCTCTCCACCTCTGCAAATCTCTGCAGTTCCTGCCCGAACCTCCACAGCCGCAGGCTGCAAGAAGGAGTCCTTCCTTACCGGCACCGTCTCCCGCACCATGAAGAAAGACCCGCCCACAGACCACATGATTGGCTAGCATCACAGTGAAGTCAGCAGTGACGTCTGCAACCCCTGCGTCGGCCCCAAAACCAGCTGCATCGACATTTTCCGAACCAGGCTCTCTTCCCCCCCCCCCCACGGCGCAAAAAACAGCGCCGCTCAGGCAGCCACTCCAGCACAGTCCTCACAGGGGCAGCATCAGACATTCCACTTCCCCCCGATGCTGACACCAGCACCGCTCGGGCAGCCGCGCCAGCACAAATTCTCATAGAAGCAGCAACTGGGAGACACTCCGGAGGCACAGACATCACAAGAGGAACTCCTACAGTAGCTCTCTGTCTCCTACCTCCTACTCGCCCTCACGGAAAAGTCAAAGGCAAGATCCCAGAGGGCACAAGCGACGCTCCCATCTGTACCCATTGGCTCCAACCCCCTTCGATCTTGAGTGCACCCCTGCAGCCACGATAGACTTGTGGAAGAGTTTCTTAGCTCAGAACTTTCCCTCACAAGACACACTGACAGCTCAGCCTCACCCATCATTACCAAGCATTAGGACACCGATTCTGCGAAGATCACCCTCGCCCACTGGATTCTCCCCAGAGCCCCTCTCCTCAGAGAGTAAAGCAAAGGAGGCGGCCGAGCGTATCTCTTCACGCAGTCCCTCACCAGCAGGCAGCAGCAGAGAATTGCCCTCAGAACCTTCTACAGCACCGCCTCTCCTGCTTTCACCTCCAGAGGACTTAACGTATCTGAAGTGCCTCCAGAAACTGTCCTGATGCCTTGCCCTCAACCCTGTGGACATCCCAGACCCTAGGAATGAAGTGCTGGGGCTTCTGAAGTACCTGGATGTGCCTAGATCAGTGGTTTCCATACCGATCCACCGCCTCCTACTGGACACCCTCAGCCACAACTGGCAGACACCTGCATCCATCCCTGCCACAACACGCAGACTAGATGCAAAATACCAAGTCCAGCCATCACCTGGGTTCGACAAGCCCCAGTTACCACACCAGTCAATCATTGTGGAGTCTGCCCTGAAGCAGGCAAAGAGCTCCCGCATGCACGCAAATGAGCCACCAGGCAAGGACCACAAGATCCTGGATGACCACGGGAAGAAGATCTTCCAAGCCACCATGCTGAGCGCAAAGATTGCAGCACATCAATTCCAGCAGGTCCTCGACCTCAACACCATCCTCGACAGCCTTAAGAAAGCCTCAGATGAGCTGTCTAATGAAAGCAAGGCTACCTTCTCTCCCCTTCTGGGGGACCTGAGCGAGTGCAGCAAGCACCTCATCCGCTCCACCTTCAACGCCTTTGATGCCGCCTCCAGGGGAGCTGCAACATCCATTGCAGCGAGACGCACAGCCTGGATCCGGGCATCAGACCTAAGAGAAGACACGCACGAATGTCTGGCAGATGTCCCTTGCATCGGAGACAACCTGTTTGGAGCCAAGGTAAAGAAGACTGTCAGCAATATGAAGGAACACTTTGACACACTCCAGACTAGCTTCTGATGGTATGAATAAAAGCTCCAGTTCCAGGAAGTCACAGGGCTCCTACTACCGGAAACCCCAACCTCCCAGAAGGTACCAGTCTCACCAAAGGTGGCAGGCGAAGACTAATCCTGCTGTCCATGGAGAACTCCCATTATAGGTAAGTAACTTTGCTTTGTCCATGGGAAAAGTTCTAAGATGCATTATAGCCCACCTACTTTCCTTGTACCTGAAAAGGTATAAATGTCTGTACTTTGCTAGTGACGTTGTCACTGGTGGTTTCATTACTTATGACCTTTTGCTGCAGCAAAGAATAAATTTGCTTTTGCCTTACAGACTGGTGTGTCATGGTTAATTTTCCCGGCTGAAGTTCGAATCCTAAGTGAGAGACAGGATTTGGGGCTCTCACGACAGTTTGGTGACCATGAAGGGACCCCCCAGCCCACCTTTCTTCAGCCTCGGATCAGGACAATGACAGTGCACACCAAAAGGTTAGTGCTTTATTTACATTCTCTTATATACTGCGCTATTCTGCATCAGTGCGGTTTACATTGAACAAACTGAAATTACATAGAACAGGGCATTATAACTTGGAGATAACCCTCCATAGCCCATGTTCCCTGTAAAATAGTTAAGTGGCTTGCCCAAGACCACAAGGAGCACCTGCGGGACTAGAAACCCCAGTCCTTCCGGCCCAAGGTTGCTGTCCTCTAGTGGGATTTGACCCCCGACCTTCCAGCCTGAAGTACCTTGCCCCAACCACTAGGCCACTCCTCCACTTTACCTTTACCTTCTGGTTCTGTTCTTGATCCCAGGCTTTAGATGGGCGATGAGTGGGTACTAATATTAAAGCTCAATTCACATGCCAGCCTGTATTGCAAAGGCTAACTAGTCACCATTTAACAGAGTTTGAGAGGCAAGACTCTCAGTGACTGAATACGGTATTTAAAATGCTTAAGTGTTTGATGTTTAAAGTAATCGCCCCTGACAGGTGGTAGGATGCTGAGAGTGTGCACTAGAAGCTACAGGGACTTGACTAAACTGAAAGAGTATACAAAAGAATGGGTAATACTGAATCTAGGGATCCCACTCCCTTAAAATGTGTCTTAAACAATTGGTACCAATTAGGAGGTATGGCCACGCTCTCTAAGAGGACCTTAACCAAATCGTGCCAAATTGCATGGCTCTCGTATATGGGCACTGAGCCTCTTGAGCAAAGGAGGCATCGGCAGGGATCTTCTGACCCTCAGATTCTTTCCGGTCTAAGATGCATCTTAACAGAGCAGAAAATTCAGCAACTAGATTATTACTTTATGTTTTG
The DNA here is from genome assembly GCA_033557465.1 of Ichthyophis bannanicus. Classification (NCBI taxonomy): domain Eukaryota; kingdom Metazoa; phylum Chordata; class Amphibia; order Gymnophiona; family Ichthyophiidae; genus Ichthyophis; species Ichthyophis bannanicus. Next base: position 165,526,384 of record CM066042.1, read on the forward strand.
AAAACACTATGAATCATTGTATAAAGCCTCTTCACCAGGATGCTCTCATGTATCCCAGACATGTAGAAAAGTACACAAGTAAGCCTGAAAAGAAGAAACCAACTGCCACTCCTCCATATGAGGAAGACCCCTTTGATCCATTAGCACCTGAAAATCTCATTGTTTTAGGACACAGAGTAGCAGTCCCCCACCCCTCCCGAACATCAGGCAGCTGGGCAGGGAGCAGTAGTGAGAGACACAGACACAACTCACTCTAGTCAAATGAGCACAGACCACGCAGACCTGAAAAGGACTGTAAGTGCCTTGAGCAGAACATTGCCCAGAGACTCTGGAACTAAACCAAAAATTAAATCTGAATCACAAAAGGAATTAATGCCAAAAACAAAGAAATCTCAGGACCATTCAACCTTTTCTCAGGACTCTAAGGATGAGGCCAAGGTGAACCTTGGATTTCCTTTCAGGGGCGGCCCAAGGGGGTGCGAGGCCGTGTGCGGAGACTCGGTGCGGGGCCTCTTTTGCATAAAGGGCCTCATTTGCATAAATGTTTGCATAATGTTATCATACACTAACTTTTAGTAAACATACCTCTTAATGAGTGTATGGATAAAGAAAGACTAAAAGATTTCTACATTACTATAATCCAGTACCAACCGCCAGGCACATTAGAAACTACTACAAACACTGCCCATTTAAACCCATAGCAAACCCGCCGTATCATAACAGCACTACCAGGACTCACAAAAGCACCATACCCTACCTATCAAAAGGAAACACTGCAAATATTAAACCAATACATTTCAGAGAATAACAATACATGACCTAACGGGGAAAGAGAACAAGTGACAATGTCAAATAGGATTTACATAAACAGAATACCTCAGCTCAGTTACACATGCAGAACATAGACCATCACCAAACAAGGAATCACAATTTAGAAACAGGAACACAATAATTAAACTGGGAACCCCAAAAGCCAAACTTGGAATGTACAACAACACTGTAGAAACAAAACTATAAATTAATTTCCTCTTGTACTAAACAAAGCGCAGACGTTAATGATGCACATTTCCCAGAGCTGACATATTCCAGTTAATAAATTCAAAATAAAGAGATATCTTTCTACCTTTTGTGCATTTCTTTTTCAGTTGCAATTGCCCAGCCACTTTCTTCTGGTTTCTTCGTGTCTTCTGCTAACTCTCCATCGTCTGCTGTCCATTTGTCCTTTCTTCTCTCTTCTAGTTTATTTCCATTCTCTCTCTACATCTGCTTTAACATAGTAATCTTTCTCCGTTTGCTCTTTCCTCATTCCTATTTCATCCACTCAAATTTTACCCCGCCATCCTCAATCCCCACTTACTCTCCCAATGCCCGGTCAATTGTGATTTTACGTCCCTCCCACACAAAATATTTTTCCCCTCTCCATTTCACTCTCCCAGCTCCATCCCATTCTAATCCTTCCCCAACATCAGCTCCCTTCTAGTTCCAGCCCCACCCAGCATCCACTCCCTTCTAGTCCCCGCATCAGCCCATTTCCAGTCCTAGCCCCCCCCCATCAGCCCATTTCTAATCCTATCCTAGCCCCACCATCAGCCCGTTTCCAGTCCTAGCTTCCCCATCCATTTCCAGTCCTATCCGAGTCCCTCCATCAGCTCATTTCCAATCCCAGCCCCCCATAAGCCTATTTCTAGTCCTTTCCTAGCCCCACCATCAGCCCATGTCAAATCCTAGCTCCCCTCCACTCAGCCCATTTCCAATCCAAGCCCCCCATGAGCCTACTTCCAGTTCTAGCCCCTCCATGAGTCCATTTCAATCCAAGTCCCCACCACAGCCCATTTCCAATCTTAGCACCCCCCAACAGCCCATTTCCAGTCCTATCCTAGCCCCTCCATCAGCCCATTTCCTGTCCTAGCTCTCCCCCACCACTCAGCCCATTTCCAGTCCTAGCTCCCTCCCCTCACAGCCCATTTCCATTTGAAGCCCCCTCCCCATCAGCTATTTGCAGTTATAGGCCCCCTTCCACTCAGCCCATTTCCAGTACTAGCAACCCCCCAGCCCATTACCGGTCCTAGCCTCCCATAGCCCATTACCAGTCCTAAGCCCCCCATCACCCTATTTCCAGTCCTAACCCCCCCATCAGCCCATTACCAGTCTTAGCCCCCCATAGCCCATTACTAGTCCTAACCCCCCATCACCCTATTTCCAGTCCTAGCCCCCCATAGCCCATTACCAGTCCTAACCCCCATCACCCTATTTCCAGTCCTAGCTCCCCCCATAGCCCATTTCAATTCGAAGCCCCTGTCCCCATCAGCTATTTGCAGTTCAAGTCCCCCCTTCTACTCAGCCCATTTCCAGTACTAGCAACCCCCCCAGCCCATTACCAATCCTAACCCCCCATCACCAGTCCTAACCCTCCCCCCCCCTGCCCATTACCAGTCCTACCCCCCTCCCCCCATCAGCCCAGGGAAACCTTAAAAGAAAAAAGAAACTTGCCGCTGCCGCCGTGGCAGCAGCAGAATGAAGTGTCTCCTGCAGTCAAATGTCTCCCACGGGGCCCCCCCAGCTGCCCGGCAGACCCCGCCTCAATCACTCTCCTTGGCAGGACTTTCAGAGATGCGAAGGGAGAGTTTCTCTCGCGGCTCTGTTAAGCTCTCCGGGGCTGATGGGAAAATTCATGCGGAGCATTAGACCATTTTAAACGAGATTGCCCACAGCAGAAGGGCATTTTTCCCATTCCGCAAAGCGCCCCTGGTCCCTTCCAAGGGAGGGGTTCGAGGAAGAGGACAGGGGAGAGGAAATTCATTTCCCCGGAACATGGGAGGTTCCTGGCCCCAAACCCCAGAGAAAATCAGATTGATTTTTCTGCAGATGGGAATTATGATTTTTATGATTTATTTATTTATTTATTTATTTATTTCAGTGTTTTTCTATACCGCCCCTTCCAGAGATCAGGGGCGGTTTACAAGGAACTTAAACAACAATATAGCAGAACATTGCAATATTGAATTACATTAAACATTAGTTGAGTAAAAACAAGGAACTTAAACAACAATATATAGCAGAAACAGTGCAATATTGAATTACATTAATATTGGTGAACATAAACTAGGTTACATAATAACTAGGTTAAGTGGAAAACAATGTGAGGGTTATTAACATAAAAGGAAGTATAAAAACTATGTTACAAGGAGTCATAAAACTATGTTACAAGGAACCAGAAGGGTAGATTTACATGGTTAGTAAGAGACTATAATAGTTATTTGTGATCATAAATAAAGTATTGGGAGTAGACTAACTTGAGTGGATGAGAAATGAATTAACAGCCCGAAGCCCAGAGAGAACTAAGTCCCCCTGTTCCCCAGATGGCCACTTTACCTTTTGCCCCCAGACAGACAGGTGAGAGGGTGCACAGATAGCAAAGACCAGTGCCCCTCCTCCTTGGCAGGACCCTGTGGTTTCCTTGCCAGGCAAGGGTAGTGTGATAGGTCTGAAACTACTTCTTTGGGGGCTGCAAATGAGTCAGAGCCTGATTTTGATTCCTTGGCTGCAGATATTGGAGAAGAACTGGAGGAGCAGATTCTAAGATGGAGAGCTATAAATTCTTCCCACTGACTGTGGTCAAATGCTGATGTTTGAAAACTTTTCTTCCTGGCTCACTGCCAGAAGCCGCTTGTCTGTACCGATGGGGAGAGAATCCTGTGCATGCAAGATTTCAAAGTGGTTTGCCCAAGGGCATTTTTGTTTTTCAAACACTAGAGGTGTTTTCAATTTGTAAGCAATAAGAATTATTCACGATTAATTAATCATGCCTTTTCTTCTTTGTTCCCAAGAAGAAATTACTTTGTTTAAAACTAACTAACATTGTTTTCTCTTAGGTCATTTAAAGGACAGTAGTCTTGAGTGCAAGTGTGGGTGGGACAGATCGAAAGACTCACGTTATATTGATAAGGATTCAGTCTACCCATTTGATGTTTGTGAATATAAGTATTAATTTATGTTTGAATTCTCTTGGCATTTCCTAGAACTGCTAGCAAGTAGACCTCCAGGTGTGATTTGACTTTATTTGCACATAAGAAAGTTTAATTTCCATTTCTAATGGTTCTCTTTAAGGGATTTTAATTTAACATTTTATCCTTGCTCCATCTGAATTATTAGACACCGAGCACATGCAGGTTTACTCAGGTCAAGTAATTAAAAAAAAAATAGGAAGTGACCTCTGGTATTTGCTTAGGTAAAGCTGTATATATACGTATAGCTTTTTCTCCTTGGACAAGCAGGATTCGTCAGCCACACCTGGTGACGTCCTCCGACGGCTCCGTACACGGAAGTGCTCTCTAGAGCTCAGATCTTTCTGAGCATGTGCCAGAGGCCCAACCCACTAGCCTGCCCCTAGCCAGCCAGTCTTTTTTCTTTCACCGTGCCGTACACATGTGGATTCCTGCTCTCTTAACCACAGCCAGAGAAGAAAGAAGAAAATAAATCTACTCACAGTAAGACCATGCTTTCCAAACCGGGTTTTAAGAAATGCTGCCTCTGCTCCCGAAAGATGAGCAGCTCCGATGCTCACGACCGGTGTGTTAGATGCCTAGGGGCAAACCACCAGGTCTCCGACTGCCTGCACTGCTCACAGATATCTTCCAGAGCCCTAAAATCAAGAGGCCACGCTCTGAAAGACTTTCTCTCATCTCTGCCGCCTCCGGAGGTCTCCACGATGGCTCGCAGTTCCTCCCAGACCCAGGATGTGCCCCAAGGGGCCTCCATCCCCAGTCACTGCAGTCCGGACCTCCCCGTTCCACCGAAGCACCCGCGGGCCATAAACCCGCTTCCAATGGAGACTGGATCGTAATCGCAGCTGAGACTCCGGCAGAGAAGGCGCACACTTCCTCAGCTCACCACAGCTCCTCCGGTGCTCCCCACTGTGATCAGCCACGCCATGCTCCCTACGCTGCTCCTGGCGGCCATCATTTTGATCATGTCATCACCGGAAGCTCCGCCCACTCACCATCTATCGGACATTGTCACGGGCAGTGTAGCTCCGCCTCCAAGCATCCCACTGGGCAGCCACATGGATACACACCCCCTCTCACCGGCGCAGACTCCAGAGCCTCTGACAACGCCGGCACCATTCTCCCACCAACACAGCCAGCTAGCAAGAAGCATCGGGACAAGGGCAGAGGCAGTGATCGGTACAGAGGCAGAAAGAGTGATAGGGGCAGAGACACCGATAGGTGCAGAGAAGCTTGGAGCAGTGGTCAGAGTCGGGAGCACGGCCAGCACCTAGGCAAGCACAATCACTCCTGCAGCCCCAATGCAGCCAGAAGGGAGCACAGACCCCACAGATCCCACCAACGGCATAAACGAGGCATCTAAGGCAGCCCAGACACCAGGCCCCATAAAAAGGCTACACCGGTAACATCTAGCCCTGCACAAGGAGGTCAACAGATGCCAGCATCCAACACCTCTGCAACAGCGCTTCCTAACCAGGGAGCTATACTACAGCTCCTATCTGGCCTTACGGATGCCCCCACCACTCCAATGGTGAGTTCCGACGAACCTCGAGGCACATCCCACGACTACACGCAACGCGTGCAGACCGACTCGGAAACTTCCTCCTATCCTTTTTCCCGCCTGAGCTCTGAGGAGGAGGAGGAGGCGACTCTGCTTGGAGCGGGATCCCCAAATAAAGACACTCAATCTGCCTTAGCATCGGACTCGCCCGGGGGGCTCCACCATGACCCCTACTGACCCAGACCCGCCTGCGCCGGCTCCTCCCCAGAAAGACCTCACATATCCCAAGTTCCTGCACAAGGTTGCATCCACCTTAAGCTTTACACTGGCTGAGTCCTCAGAACAACCTGGACCGTTGGTTCTCATGTACCTCAATGCCCCAAAAACACCAGCTACATTACCAATACACCAGCGCCTCTTAGATACGCACGCCAAACTCTGGCAGAACCCGGCCTCGTTGCTTGTGTGTCCCTGAAAACTTGACACGAAATACCAGGTCCAACAAATCATCGCGCAACCATGCCAACACCCCCCCCCCACCCCCCGGAAGAGACCCCAAACTTCTAGACGACGTGGGAAAGAAAATCTTTCAAGGGGCGATGCTGAATGCAAGGATTGCTGCGCACCAGTTCCAGCATATACTCTACCAAGACACTCTGCTAGCCACTTTCAAAGATTGTAGCTCTCCCACCCGAGGAAAAAGCGAAAGCTATGTACACAATTGGGGATCTCAAGGAATGCGGCAAACACCTGATTAGCACAATACATGACGCCTTTGAGACAGCCACACGTACTGCCGGTACTGCTATCTCCACCCGGAGGCTGGCATGGCTGTGGGCATCAGGCCTGCGCGAAGACACTCACGAATGCATCGCGGATGCGTTCGTGAAACGGCGAGTCACTCTTCGGAGAAAAGGTCACCGACACGGTCAATGATATGAAAGACCACTGCACCACCCTGCAGACCCTCGCTGAAGACAGTCTAGAATGTAGCTCCAACGCCAAGGGAAACTACAGCTGCAAGACCTACCCCACACACAAAAAAATACAACTCCTACTGCAAATGGCAACCACCGCGCTACAAGCAGCCATAATATCATTCCTCTTACGGCGCTTCAAACCAACAGAAACACCAAAGGGACAGAAAACAAAAGAAACAACCGCCCCAAGCGGGAAAAGGCGGCCCTTCCTTTTGACAATCAGTATCTGGCCAACAATGATCCCGGTGGGAGGGTGATTAACTGCCTTCTTGGCCTCCTAGCAACTTATCTCTACAGACACATGGGTCCTATAGATCATCCGGGAGGGTTACTACCTACACTTCCTCGCTCCCCCTTGCCAGCGCTCTGCAGCGGCCCAGGCCAACGAAAGACCTCTGCTAATTCATCGCGAATTGATATGCCTTCTGGCATCTCAAGCTATCGAGCCAGTTCCCCCCGACCAGACCAATCGGGGTTTCTACTCCAGATTTTTCCTGGTATCCATAAAGTCGGAAGGGGTGTGACCCATCCTGGACCTCCGGAACTTGAACAAGTTCATCCACAAAGAGAAATTTTGTATGTACTCCCTGGGCTCGATCCTACCCCTCCTACAACCCGGAGACTGGATCGCATCCCTGGACCTGCAGGATGTCTACACTCACGTCCCTATCCATCCGAAGGACAGACAGTACCTGCGGTTCCAAATCCTGGGTGGGTACTATCAATACAGGGCCCTACCATTCGGACTCTCCCCAGCGCCATGGATATTCACAAAATGCATGGCCGTTGCAGCTGCGCACCTGCGAAAGCAAGGCATCCACGTCTTCCCATACTTGGATGACTGGCTTCTCTCTTCACCATCTGCATGAGGCACACAGATGGCGGTCAGGCAAACCATTCGCCTCCTTACCTCCCTTGGATTCTTGATAAACTACAGGAAATCACATCTCATCCCCACTCAACGCTTAGAATTCATCAGGGCTGACATAGACACCGTAAAAGCAAAAGTGTTTCTCCCCATGCCGTGAGCAGAGAAGTTGGCCGCTCTAGCGGTGGAAGTCCCTCCAGACTGTCTCAACAGCTCGGACCATCCTGCGACTCCTGGGCCATATGGCTGCCACCACCCAAGTGTTGCCTCTAGAGCGCCTGCACATGCGCACCCTCCAGTGGCGCCTACGCTCGTGCTGGAACCAGTGCACGCAGCCCCTCGACGTATGGACCAGGAGAAGCCTACAATGGTGGATGATCAAACAGAATCTCACGGCGGGGAGAGAACTACAACAACCCCGCCACCACATCACCATCACTACGGATGTGTCGAACATGGGCTGGGGAGCCCACATGGGCCACTTTGCATGCAAGGAGCCTGGACAGCGGCAGAGGCGCACATCCACATAAACCTTCTGGAGCTCAGGGCCATAAAATATGCCCTACAAGCCTTCCAGCCACACATCAGAAGGAAATCCATACTTATCCAAACAGACAACTAAGTCGCCATGTTCTATATCAACAAGCAAGGAGGAATGGGCTCCCGACCCTTGTACAAGGAAGCCCTCAACATTTGGGCACTAGCCTTGGAGAATTACTGCTGGCTAAAATCATCCTACCTCCCAGGAGAACAGAACTCCTTGGCGGACAGATTGAGCCGAAAGCTGAGTCCACATGAATGGACCCTGAACTCCTCGACCGCCAGCGACATCTTCTGCTGCTGGGGCCAGCCCCAGCTTGATCTCTTAGCCACGGAGCAGAACAAGAAGTGCAACCTATTCTGCTCCAAATGCCTGTCAATCCACAGCATAGCTTCAGATGCATTCAACATGTGCTGGGGGGAGTGGTCTCTAGTGTATGCCTTCCTGCCCACCCCTCTGATCTCCAAGACACTGCAGAAGGTGATCCAACACAAGGCCCACATCATCCTGGTGGCTCCATACTCGCCCTGCCAGATGTGGTTTCTAACCCTCCTACACCTCTCACAGGAGCGGCCCTTCCACCTCTCTCTCCAGCCGTCTCTGCTCACCCATGACGACGAACTCACCCTTCACCCCAACCTCAAGGCCCTTGCCTTGACAGCCTGGAGGTCGAAAGGATGAACCTCTCATCAATTAACATCTCAGAGGAGGTTCAACACATCATCCTGGCAGCCAGATGCCCCTCCACCAGAAAATCCTACGGTCTCAAGTGGAAAAGATTCAGCCTATGGTGTGTATCCAAGGGGCTTGACCCGTCAAGCTGCCCCGTCCCTCGTATCTTGCAGTACCTTGCGTCAGTCTCCGAACAGGGGCTGAAAACCGCCTCCGTCTGGGTCCACATATCAGCCATTGCAGCCTTCCACGACCATGAGGGCGACGCAACCATCGCCGCCTTGCCCCTGGTGGCAAGCTCAATGAAAGTGCTCAACAACTTGCGGCCCCCTACACGGGCTCCCGCCCCAGCTTGGGATCTCAACGTTGTCCTCCAGCAGCTGACTCAACCACCCTTCGAGCCTATGCTCTCAGCCTCAATGAAGCACCTGACATGGAAGACGCTCTTCTTGATAGCTATCATGTCAGCCCGCAGAATCAGCAAGCTTCAGGCACTGGTGGCGCACCCCCCATACACCCAGCTCCTCCATGACAGAGACACCCTACGTACTCACCCCAAATTCATCCCCAAAGTGGCGTCGGACTTCCACATCAACCAAGTAATTGAGCTATCAACATTTTATCTGGAGCCGCACTCCTCCCCTGAAGAGCAGAGGCTACACACACTGGACTGCACCAGGGCCCTCCGAACCTATATCCTCAGGACAGGCCCACTCCGGAAGGGCTCTCAGCTGTTTGTGTCCTACGATCCCAACAAACCGGGACGCCCAGTCACAAAGCGCATCATGGCTCAATGAATCTCCGACTGCATCAGTCTCTGCCACGAGCTGGCGGGCACAAAAGCTCCACCGAATGTGGGACCACACCAACTCAGGGTGCTGGCAACCACCATTGCGAACCTGCGCTCTATTCCCCTGATGGATATCTGCAAAGCCGCCACGTGGTCCTCTGCCCACACGTTCCAGAGACACAATTGCTTCGACCGGGACACCCAAACGCGTGCCGCGGTTGGACAGGCAGTACTCTCCACTGCTACCAGCAGCTCCATCAGACCTGTGACTGCACCGCTGGGCTAATCACATTGAAATTGGAATAACTGTATACATTGAACCTCAATTTACCAGGATACCATTTCTGGCCATGTTGGCCCCTGTTTCCGGCCATGTTGGCCTTGTTGTTCGGCCATTTTGGCCACCCAGTTAACGTAAGTTATGTTAGCCAAAACCATGTTTGCTGTGCACACTGCTTATGAAAATAAACACTCATTGACTTCAACTGGTCTCGACCTCCCTCTCCACGGCCACTTCGCGCTATCGCGTAGCTAGGGAGGCACCAGGTGTGGCTGACGAATCCTGCTTGTCCAAGGAGAAAATGGGGTTACTTACCTGTAACAGGAGTTCTCTGTGGACAGCAGGATAAGTCAGCCACACAATCCCACCCACCTCCCCAGGCCGAGGTAGGCCTCCACACGCCCCTAGCCACGGGCCCTCCAGGCACAGCTAGAAACTCTCTGGCTGGCTAGGGGCGGACTAGTGGGTTGGGCCTCTGGCACATGCTCAGAAAGATCTGAGCTCTAGAAAGCACTTCCGTGTATGGCGCCGTCGGAGGACGTCATCTGTGTATGGCGCCATCGGAGGACGTCACCAGGTGTGGCTGACTTATCCTGCTGTCCACGAAGAACTCCTATTACAGGTAAGTAACCCCGTTGAACTCTAAGGCTTTGGTTAATTACTTTGCATTGTTAAGCTCAGTGCTGAAAAAAAAGAGGTTTCCTTTCATGATTGTGGATTGATGAACAGAACAAAAACACCATATGCTTAGGGTTTTGTTTGGGTTATTTCACTGTTAGGTTTTAAGGTAATTTCACTTGTTTTGTATATGTGAATTATATGTTCTGGTTTAAAAAATGCACTTTGGTTAAAAAAAAACCCCAAACATTCCTGATTTCAGTTTTGGAGGAACAAAGAAGAAAAACTGAAATATATTGTAACACTATGAGATACTAATTTTATCTAGTTTATACATTGATATAGGTTCCCAGAAAATATGAGAATATCTCTTCTTTTTCTAGCTTATTTGTAAATTTAAAAACACTAATTTAAGTTGCTTGGACAAAAAACAAATCTTGCTTGTCAGCAATAATCCAGGAGAGATTTGAGAAGCACACAGGCAGAGAGAGGAAAAAGAAAAGCTATAGTTTTTTAAGAATTTCATGTTATGTTTTATTTAGAAGGTTGTTATTTTAGCTTAAAGAATAATGTTAAACTTTAATAATTGTTTGATGTGTTAAAAGAGCATTACCAAATAAGGATACATTAGTATGTTATAAACACAAGGACTTATGCATGTAGTTTGGTGGAATGATGTATGTGGAAAAAAAAAAGTGAGAGAAGTGCGATGGAATATTCATGTTGGAAAACTCAGATTGGCAGTAAAATGGTGAAGGTAAATTCAGATGTGAAATGATGTATCCACCTAAGGAATAATAAATTTAAAAAAAAATGAACGACAATGAACACTGTACTATGCAACCCTAGAAACATGATGACAGAAAAAGACCACATGGCCTATCTAGTCTGTCCTTCCATATCAACCACTACAACATTCCTCTCTTTTCCTTTAGAGATCCTCTGTGTTTGTCCCATGCTTTTTTGAATTCAGTTGCTGTCCTCATCTCTACCACCTCCACTGGGAGACTATTCCACGGATACACCACTCTTTCCATAAAGAGATATTTCCACATATCACTCCTGAATCTATCCCCTTTCACCCTCATCCCATGTCCCCTCATAGCAGAGCTTGCTTCCAATTGAAAGAGGCTCTCCCCCTGTGCATTTATGCCATGGAGGTATTTAAACATCTCAATCATATCACCTCTATCCCGCCTTTCCTCTAAGGTGTACATATTAAGATCCTTAAATCTGTCCTCATATGCTTTATAATGAAGACCACTAATCATTTTAGTAGCCAACCCTAATATTTGATTATGCCATCTCCATTAGTTCCAATTCCAGAAGTCATCTAGCCCAGACTCATACTCAATAATTTGAAATAGTCACTTGGAGATATGCTGGATGTACTTTGCATCCTGATGGGCTTTGGAAAAACCCCACACTGGCCATGTGGTGCTTCCAGATGCTTTTATCCCCTTTATGGCCTCTATGTGTCCTGGCCCGACCCATGAAGGCAAAGGAGGAAAGATACCTACACAAATTTTCACAAGGTTGCCACAATCATAAATTTGCCAAAAAAAAAAAAATTGCAGAACTGTGTGCATCTTGTCTGCAACTTCTCGGATTTGTAAATAGTCCCCCCCCCCCCAGGTTTTTAGCTAATGAGTTGTTTAGGATTGGCTGCTGTGTGCAAGCAGCAATCCTAGGGGTGATCCTAGAGGGCTTCCCAGAGCAAAACCATGGACTTTTATTCCTTTTGAATGGTTTCAGATTAATCTTACTGACTTATCTCTGTATAAAGGTTTAAATATGTGTTAGTTATTGTTGATCAATTGACTGGATGAATGGAAGCATTTCCAACCACAAATAAAAAAAGCACAAGTTGCCAAGGTGTTACTAAAAGAGATTGTACCCAGATACGATCCTCCGCGAGTAATAGACTCTGACCAAGGACCTGAATTTGCTTCAAAAATTATTCAGAGTTTGTCAGAATCTTTAGGGTTTACCTGGAAGCTTCATACTCCCTGGTACACTCAGAGCTCAGGACAGGTTAAGAGAATGAATCAGACTTTAAAACAGCAACTGTTGAAACTCTGTAAGGAAACTAAAGCGTCCTGGTTAGAAGCTTTGGCTCTTGCTTTGTTCAACATCAAAATTGCCCCAAGGGGGTAGAGTGAAAGTTCCTCTCTTTGAACTGTTATATGGAAGCCTCACAGTTGACCTCTTATATTTCCGAGCAGCAGAGGCAATTCCCTCTACAGGTATGCTCAGCAGTACCAGTCCCTTCTGCTAGATATCTCAGTACATTTCTTTCAACCTGGAGATTGGATCCTGATAAAGGCATACCGTCAGCACATGCTGCTGCCTACTCTCCTTGTACCAGAAAAGGTATAAAAGTCTGCACTTTGCTAGTGACGTTGTCACTGGTGGTTTCGTTACTTGTGACCCTTTGCTGCAGCAAAGAATAAATTTGTTGCCAGAGGATGTATTAAAAGCTGTTAGCATAGTAGCTTGGATTAAAAAAGGTTTGGACAATTTCCTGGAGGGAAAGTCCATAGACCATTATAAACATGCACGGGGGATCCACTGCTTATTCCTGGAAGAAGTATCGTGGAATCTGTCCACCTTCTGAAATCCTGGCAAGTACTTGTAATCCCGATTAGCTACTGCTGGAAACAGGATACTGACCTTAGTGGATTACTGGTCTGATCTAGTAGCAAATCTTATAAAGTATTATGTTACGTTCTTATGACAATATAAAGCCCATAACCGTATGATTACTGTAGAAAGGTACAGCCTGGCTCCAGTCTCAAAGACTGTTACAGCTACTCCTAATTTCCACTTGAAAGTGACTCTTGAGTGTAAAATGGAATTAAAGTTGGCCATAGGGATGGATGACCAGTGGTAGACAGCCTAGACTGCTTCCATGGCATAAAGGTCCTGCTCTGGCCAGCTGTCCTTTTGCCTGATGGGCTTCAGTCCCCTGGACATTTTGATCATGAGACCAAAGAGGTTGCATTTTGAGACAGCTCCTCCCATCCTCGAAGGGTACCACTTGCCATAGAGTTGGCTCTAGCCCTGCCCCATGTATACACAGTGTGGAGCTTAAGATTCCTATTCAAGGAAATCACTGAATTAGAATCAATTAGCATGACATCTATCCCTCAACCATTGCTTGTCATACATAGACACAACCATAGCACATGCCAACTACCTGCCTTCCCCAAAGATTATAAAAACAGCTAGCCCACAATAAAATGATGCTTACTTATTAAATTTTGTGGGGATACAAACTGAGTCAGTAGAGTGCTTGGATACTCTTCCTCTGCTCTTACCAGATAGATACTGCTGGTTCTCCTAGGCCAGGACCTGTTGCAGAATCAGGTACTTTGTAACGTTCAGAAGTATGGCTGCCTCCTGGGTGATACCATTTTGTGACATCTTAGGTCATTCTGCTCTCACAGTCATGTGTGCGCATGTTTACATTCAGTTTATATTGTATTGACAGTGTAAGTTAAGCAAGAAGCTTCCTGCTTTGGTCCTGTAATCTTGGCTCCTATAGGTCAAACGGTTGCATGCAACCCATTCCCTCCAGTCTCCTTCGCACCTGCCTGGCTTCATGCTTCTAAACAATGTATAAAACCTCTGATCCCACTGGACAAGCCCGGAGCCGCCTCCTCTTTTTTTTTTTTTTTTAGTAATTCTCTGCACCTCTCTCTCTGGTGAAACAAAATCTCCATCTTGGCGTTTAGAGAGCAAGCATGCCACAGCTTCTTTCACCCTCTCTAGCCTCCTGGAATTCCATCATCATTTCACTGGTTCAGTATCCTATTGCTCCTCCTTCATCTAGTCAGCAGCTGGGTAACTGAAATAACTTCAGAAAGACTGTGTCTGTATGCACTGAACTAGTACTGCACTCTTAGTTTCAAATTTTACAGTAAGTTCTTTATTCTATTTAAGTGTAATAAGCAGTTGGAAGTTAAGAGACTGAGGGGGAAAATTACTAAGGTATGTTAATGCATGCTAATTCACCATAGCATGCGTTATTTTAATGTTGGTTCCCTGGAAAGGGAAAAAAACCAGAGCTCCAGAACCCCAAAGTTACAGAATCAGTGACAAGGAAACGAAGGAGTGGTGGTTGGTGACTCTCTTCTGAGGGGTACTAAGACATCCATCTGCCGACCAGACTTGATGTCCAAAGAGGTATGCTGTCTGCCAGGTGCCAAAATCCGAGATGTTAAGGAGAGTTTGCTAAGACTCATCAAGCCCAATGTGCTAATCCATCTCAGCACAAATGATACTGCTAGGTATTCCTCTGAGCATATCAAAAGTGACTTCATGGTTCTAAGACAGATGGTGAAGCAAATAGGGGTGCAGGTGGTGTTCACTTCATTTGTCCCTGTTGAGGGTAAAGCCAAAGCAGAGAAGCTTGCATTCTGGAGATGAATGCAAGGACGGTATCATCAAGAGCATTTTGGTTTCCTGGACCATGGGATGCTGTTCTAAGGGTTGTAGAGCAGTGATAGCATCCATCTGTCCAAGAAAGGTCAACTTGTCTTCAGTAGCAAACTGGCTAATGAAGAGGGCTTTAAACTAAATTCGTTGGGGATGGGTGAAGAAAGCCTCCAGTTAAGTGAAACATTAAGTACCGTTATGGAAATGTAAAAGGGGCAATATATGGAAAGCAGTATGTATAAATGCCCACAGCATGGGAAATAAGATCCCTGCTGTTGAAGCTTTGGTGGGAGTGGCTGACTTGGATTGAGTGGCACTTACAGAAACATGGTTCACAGAAAACCATGACAGGGAAGTAACTATACCAGGCTATACTTTATTCAGAAAGGACAGGGTAGGAAGAAGGGGAGGAGTGGCACTATATGTAAAAACTACTATTAAAGCTTTGGAATTACAGAGCTTAAAAGGGAAAGAGGAGGAACTGTGGGTTAAACTAGAAAGAAGGAAAGAGAAATCTATCTGCATTGGCGTGATATACAGACCTACCTCACAAGAAGAAGAGATGGACAGAGTTAATGGAAGACATACGCAGCATTGCCAGGAAAGGGGAAGTGCTACTGATAGGAGATTTCAACATGCCAGATGTTGACTGGCACCTTCCTGCTGCAGTATCATCTAGAAATAAGGAGATCCTGGATTCTCTACAGGGAGAACTATTCAGGCAACTGCTAACAGAACCCAACATGAAAGGGCCTTACTGGACTTAGTGCTTACAAATGGTGAAAGTGTTTTTGATGTTATAGTGGGAGATCGTTTTGCATCCAGTGATCACTTGATGATGTGGTTCAGCATTAGGACTAGAACTGGTGCTATTAAAATCCATTTAAAAGCGAGGGTCTTAGACTTTAGGAAAACTAACTTTGCCAAGATAGGCTAATACTTTAGGGAATCGTTAGTGGTATGCGAACAGCTGGGGGATGTAGAAAAACAATGGGCAAAACTGAAAGGGGATAGTTTAAGGGCAACCAACCTTTTGGTGAAAATGGTAAATAAAAGGAAAAGGAGACCGCTATGGTTTTCAAAAGAAGTAGCTAAAAAGGTTAAGAAAAAGGAATCACAGAGAGAGAGGAAAACAGGCATCTATATTTGGAAAAACTTAGAGAAGCTACCAAAGTAGTCAGGAAAGCAAAGATTCAAAAAGAGGAGGAAATAGCCAATGCAATAAAATGGGGGGATAAGACATTTTTCAGATATGTTAGTGAGAAGAGGGAGGGTAAAAGTGGTATTGTCAGACTGAAGGGGCGGAAGATGAGGATAAAGCAGAATTGCGTAACAAATATTTCTGTTCTGTGTTCACAGATGAAGAACCAGGAGCAGGACCTCACAAACAGGAACAGAAGCGAGGGGCACCTTGAACAATTTTCAGAAGACTGTGTTCGTGAAAAACTATCTAAACTTAAAATAGACAAAACGATGGGAGCGGATGGGATACATCCTAGAATACTGAGGAAACTTGCGGAGGTTCTAGCAGCTGCACTGAGGGACATTTTCAATGCCTCGGAGTCGAGAGTGGTGTCAAAGGACTGGAGAGAGGCATATGTGATCCCTTTACACAAAAGCAGAAGTAAGGATGTGGTTGAAAACTACTGGCCAGTTAGTTTAACTTGGGGGGTGAGTAAATTATTGGAAGCGCTGCTGAAAGAGAACATAGTAAGGTTTCTGGAGTCCAGCAGATTACAGGATCTGAGGCAGCACGGATTCACCAGAGGCAGGTCTTGTCAGACAAATCTGATTGATTTCTTTGACTGGGTGACCAGGGAGTTGGACCGAGGGAGAGCCCTAGATGTGGTGTATTTAGATTTCAATAAAGCCTTTGACACTGTTCCTCACAGGCGACTTATAAGCAAACTGAGCACCCTACAGATAGACCCTAAAGTTACTGCTTGGGTTAGAAATTGGTTGAGGGGGAGACGACATATGTCACAGGTAAATGGAGCTCACTCTGAGGAGAAGGAAGTTACCAGTGGTGTGCCCCAGGGATCTGTCCTTGATCCGATTCTTTTTTAACATCTTTGTTAGATATAGCAGAAGGCTGTCGGGTAAGGTTTGCCTCTTTGCGGATGATACCAAAATCTGCAATAGATACCCAGGAAGGTGTAGATAACATGAGGAGGGATCTAGCTAAGCTTGAAGAATGGTCTAGAATTTGGCAGCTGAGATGTAATGTTAAAAAATGCAGGGTCATGAATTTGGGCTACAGCAATCCAAGGGAGCAATATAGTATAGGGGGTGAAGTACTTTTATCCACTAAAGAAGAGCGGGACCTAGGCATGATTGTGTCTGATGATCTTAAATTGGCTAAACAGGTAGAAAATGCAATGTGTGCCTTCAAGTCAGTCCTGACTCCTGGCGCCCCAGAAGCTCCTGGGTTTTCTTGGCAGTGTCACCGAAAGTAGATTGCCAGGCTTTTCTTCCAAGGCAATGGAGGGTTAAGTGACTTGCCCAAGGCGTGCTAGTGGGAATCAAACCCTGGTTGCTTGGTTACCAAGCCAGTGTTCTAAGCACTAGGCTACTCCTCCACTCCTTAACAGGTAGAAAAGGTGACAGCAAAAGCTAGAAGGGTGCTTAGCCCACACCTTCAAAAGGACATACATAGGTTGGAGTTAGTACAGAGGGTGGCTACTAAAATGGTTAGTGGTCTTCATTAGAAAACATATGAGAACAGACTTAAGGATCTTAATATGTACACCTTAGGAAAGGCAGGATACAGGTGATATGATTGAGATGTTTAAATACCTCCATGGCATAAATGCAGAGGCGGAGGGCCTCTTTCAGTTGAAAGCAACCTCTGCTACGAGGGGACACGGGATGAAGGTGAAAGGGGTTAGATTCAGGGGCAATATGCAGAAATATTTCTTTACGGAAAGAGTGGTAGATCCGTGGAATAGTCTCCCAGTGGCGGTGGTAGAGATGAGGACTGTATCTGAATTAAAAGAAACAGGGAACTTTTGTAGTGGTTGATATGGAAGGGCAGTCTAGATAGGCCATGTGGTCTCTTTGTCATCATGTTTCTATTATTCAGTGGGACTTAGTTACTAAAAAAAAATGAGTTAACAATAGTTAACTAACCTTGCCAAGATGGGACAAGCAGAATGGGAACAGCTGAGGGATGCAGAAAAACTGTGGGCAAAACTTAAAAAGGGGATATTTTAAGGGCAACATGCTTTGTTTTTTAGAAAGGTAAACAAATGTAAGAAGAAATTGAGGCCGCTATGGTTCTCAAAATAAATAGCTGAAAAGTGAAGAAAAAGAGGGAGGACTTTAGGAAATACAAGAGATCACAAAGAGGAAGACAGGCATTTATCTTTGAAAAAACTTAGAGAAGCTAGCAAAGGAGTCAGGAAAGCAAAGATACAGAAAGAACAGCAGTCAGTGCAATAAAAAGGGTGTAGGGGGGATAAGACATTTCTCAGATATGTTAGTGAGAGGAGGAAGAGCAAAAGTGGTATTGTCAGATCGAAGGATGAAGGGGAGGAATATATAGAAGCTGATGAGGATAAAGTGGAATTGCTTAACAAATATTTCTGTTCTGTGTTCACAGATGAAGGGCCAGGAGCCAGCGCTCGGAAAACACCCACGAATAGGAACAGAAGTGATAGGGAGCTTGAACATTTTTCAGAAGACTGATCATGAGGAACTAGTTAAACTAAAAGTAGATAAAACGGTGAGACAGGATGGGATACATCCGAGAATACTGAAGGAACGTGGGGACATTCTAGCAGCTCCACTGATTGACCTTTTCAATGGTTCTTTGGAGTCAGGAGTGGTTCCAGAGGACTGGTGAAATGCAAATGTGGTCCCTTTACACAAAAGCGGAAATAAGGATAAGGTTAAAAACTACAGGCCTGTTCATCTAACCTCTGTGATGAGTAAATTATTGGAAATGCTGCTAAAAGAAAGAATAGCGAGGTTTCTGGAGTCCAATGAATTGCAGGATGCAAGGCAGCATGGGTTTACCAGAGATAGGTCTTGTCAGACAAATCTGATTGAGTTCTTTGTCTGGGTGACCAGGAAGTTGGATCGAGGCAAAACCCTAAATGTGGTGTACTTAGATTTCAGTAAAACCTGACACTGTTCCTCACAGGCGACTTATAAGCAAACTGAGCACCCTAGGGATGGACCTAAAGTTACTGATTGGGTTAGAAATTGGTTGAGTGGGAGGTGGCACAGGTAAATGGAGCTCACTCTGAGGAGAAGGAGGGTTACCAGTAGTGTGCCACAGGGATCTGTCCTTGGTCCGATTCTTTTTAACATCTTTGTAAGTGATATTACAGAAGGGCTGTTGGGTAAGGTTTGCCTGTTTGCAGATGATATCAAAATCTGCAATAGATACCTAGGAAGGAGTAGATAAAAGAGGATGGATCTAGCTAATCTTGAAGAATGATCAAGAATTTGGCAGCTGAGATTTAATGCTAAAAAATGCAGGGTCATGCATTTGGGCCGCAAAAATCCAAGAGAATGTGCAGTATAGGTGGTGAAGTACTTTTGTCCAAAAAGAAGAGCAGGGCCTGGGTGCAATTGTGTCTGATGATCTTAATGTAGCTAAACAGGCAGAAAAGGCAACAGTGAAAGTCGGAAGGATGCTTGGGTACATAGGGAGAGGAATGGCCAGCAGAAAAAAAGGAGATGATAGTGCCTCCGTATAAGTCTCTGGTGCGACCTCATTTAGAGTATTGTGCGCAAGGCTGGAGACGGCACCTTCAAAAGGAAACAAACAAGTTGGAGTCCATGCAGAGGTTGGCTATTAAAATGGCTAGTGGTCTTCATTATAAAGCATATGAGGACAGACCTTTGTATACTTTAGAGGGAAGGCAGAATAGAGGTGATATGATAGATATGTTTAAATACCTCTGTTTCATAAATGCACAGGAGGAGAGTCTCTTTCAATTGGAAGCAAGCTCTGCTATATGAGGACGAGGGTGAAAGAGGATAGACTCAGGAGTAATATTCGGAAATATTTCTTTATGGAAAGAGCGGTAGATCCGTGGAATAGTTTCCCAGTGGAGGTGGTAGAGACGAGGACAGTATCTGAATTCAAAAAAAGCATGGGACAAACACAGAGGATCTCTAAAGGTAAAAAGGGGACTATTGTAGTTGATATGGAAGGACAGACTAGATAGATTATGTGGTCTTTTCCTTCTGTCATGTTTCTAGTGCATCTTAATTAGCTCCCCCACCCCTGGAATCTTCTCCTTGGATGTTGAACTGGTTTAGCTAAATGTTGTACACTGTACTGGTGTACAGATTAGGAGAACAGTACCTAGGTAATACCAGACACCAGAAGGTGCCCAACCCACAGTAATCACGTGGAGGCCAATTCTAATCAAGGCACATCTGGATGTCCAAAAAAGGGACGGTCCGAAAGTGTATCCAATTCTGCACCCGTGGGAGCTAGACGTTCCTGTGGGTGCAGAATCGGGCACTTAGATAGGCCGGACTGGCCGCTATTCTGCAGCACGGGTGTCTAACCAGCCAGCCCTCCCCATGCTCCTGCTGGTGTGGTGGTGCCACCATGGCATTCCATCACCATGGCACCAGGACGCCCAGCAGGAGCGCTGAAAGCCCACCGCAGTCAAACATCTTTTTTCCCTGCCGCCTGACCCTTGGCGAAGCCGGACAGGGCTGGACTGGGTGGAGGGTCCTCACCTGCTGCAGCTTGTTTGCTGGTGGGGGGCTGCTGGCCCGATCGTCATCTATTTCACCCCCGCCGGAGGTACAGGGCCATGACCTAAATAGGCCCTGTACATCTGGGTTGTGTGGCCTGCCTGTGCCCCGCCCCCACTCCACCTCCAGCCCTCCCACTCCTGCCCCATCCAGAGCTCCCTGCACAACAGCGCTGTACTGCAGGGAGCCTAGGGCTCAGAATACAGTGCAAGCAAATAGCGAGGTTTGTGGTCCAAACTGGATGTACATCCCCGCTATTCACTGTTCAGAACGACCCCCATAGTGAATCGGTTTAAGTTCTATACTCTACAAGTCCAGCTATGTCATTGTGAGCTGCTGAGTACGACTATTCAAATGTATCTGGCTAAACCAATATGCGGCTAAGATTGACCAACATCGTCACAGGACAGAGGCCAAAGTTTGGTTAATTTTAGCCACAGCTCCCTTCAGCTAAATCTGGACATTTTTAAAAATCTAGCCCTTATCTAGCTTGGAGCCTCTCTTAAAAGCCAAACTCAAATTGAGCAAAAAAAAAAAAAAATCCAAGATGGTGAGAGACCTTGAGGTTTGGGTCTTGTTGACTTCTAGACCAACACTGAAGTTAGACAAGTTGCACTGCATCCAAAAGTAAAGCTCATGGTAGTACTAATAACAAAACAAAATCATTTTCTAAAATGTAATTCAAGTTTTTAGGAATTTGATAAAACAAGCAAAACAGTAGCAACCCTGAAGACACACACAGGACTCTCCATTTTGCTTTTTCCATATTTGATTTATTATGTATAAAGGCACATTTTAGAAAGGCCGTTTGTGAAGTTGCAGCAACGTCCAAAAGAAAACATCTGCAAATCTGTCAATTTTAGAGAAGAGGATGAGCACATGTAAGTCTGATGGAAAACTGACATCTCTCTGTCCCCCACCGTGGACCTGGGCTTCAAATGAAAAAAGGAAGCCCGGGAATGCATGGCTGGGCCTCAACGTGCAACTGCATGAGTCATTTTAGAAAGACAAAGGAAACCAGCTAACGTACACGTGTGAGAGCCAGCATTTTACAACTACACACTAAACATAACTCTGCAGCTGTCATAAATATTAGGGACCATTAGAAGTGAGCTGTTGAAATGTATCAATGAAGACTCACAGGGCTTCTATCATCAGTCCCAATTTAAGGATTTTTTTTCTCATCGGAACAGCGATGGTCCCATATCTGTGTGCTGCAGCTTATGGATCAAATAATAACTATTCAATCTCTACAGGCACAGTGCCAATATGCAAGAACTCTGTACATATCTTAAAAGATTGGGACATGTGAAATAATCTCACAGTGCAGCCAAGCTCTTCAAGATCTTGCACTTCTGCAAGTACCAGACATAAAACCCGATACCACAATTTTGATAATCCTGCACTGGGGCTTGACAAGAAAGCTTCACAATGGCCGCAGACAACATGTAAATCTCAGCACTTACACATATCTCTGCAAGGTCTCAAATCTAGATGTGTAGATTCCACAGATTAACTACAGAGGCCTCTACTGCTGTAATTTAGAGAGCAACAAACATTGGTGGATTACGGTTTTATCCCCTTTAATCCCTCCTGTAAAGGGAAGGGCAAAAAGGGGGCACCTTTTTCTCCTATTTATGCCAGGGAGTAGGTATAAATCTAGATGTTGGCAGTTTCAGTCGAATGTGCATCCCCTATCTGAAGGGGGTTACACATATAGCTTTTGGTGTCACCCTGGCCACGGCCCCCTGCCACACAAATGTTACATGGACATCCAGAAGTGAAATCAGTTCCTTTCTACAAATGGCTTTTGATACGTGGATGCAATTGATGCATGAAAGTGGTCGTTTTTGCATGTGCAAATCACAAATTAGGTTTCTAAAATAACCCCATTCATATCCCACATGTTGCAACATCACCAGTACCAAAGTGGTTTATAATCAAAATTACAATACAAAACCTTTGCATATTTCCAGCTCAGTGGGAGACAGAGCTGTTTGATTACAGTACTATGAAACCTTGTTTGCAACCAAGTTGGATTTTCCCCATTTTTAAACTTTCCCAACTCCATTAACTCAGTCATAGAAGCAACAATCCTTGACCGAGGGCTATGCACAAGGTTTCTCAATAGGCTCTAAATCCAGGCATTTAGAGGGTAATTTTATAAAGCACCTACTTGACTTTAGAAAATACTAGCATGGGTGGCAGAACGCGAACCTACCTTATAGGCAGACATTTACACCAGCACTAGAACTGCTGCAACTGTCCAAACATATATTTTGCAAGTACATTCTTAAATTAGAATATTTTTATAGGGCAGCATTTTCAAAGGCATTTACACGGATAACTGTCCTAGTTACCCGTGTAAATGCCTTAACCGGGATTTTTGAAAGGCATCTACATTGGTGGTGCTCTTCAAAAATCTCGGCTAAGTCCCTAAAGCATCCAGTGCTATGTGGCTAGCATCGGGGCGTTAAGGGTGTTCCAAGGCAGAGGAAAGGGCTAAATGGGTAGTACCAATTTTCGATGCTACCCACGTAGTCCTCTGCATCTTAAAGATAGGCAGTTTTTCCTGTACATCCAGTGGGGGTGAGATAAGTGTGGGACTTAGCTGGGTAGCACCTGGGAGGTGGGATAACTGCTGTAGCTTCCAAGTTGTGCAGTGAGACCCAGATTTTCAGTGTCAGGGCAATATATGACCCCGGCATTGAAAATCTGAGTTAGATGGATGGCGGGTGCGCTATGCACCGACGCGGCACATAGCACCACCCAAATGAAAATCAGGCCCATAGTCTCCAGGCGTACTTCCATGCTTCACTGATGTGCACACCCACAGCCAAAGTATGTTTCTTGATGCTAAAGTGAATACATTCCATGCTGGTTGGCATTTTACAGGAGGTCATTCTCATGTGCGTGTGTGTGGCCACAAATGCACAGGAATGGATTTATAGAAGTCACATCCCTGGTGTTATTGCCGAGTGTTTGCAGAAACCCCCCACCCCTTAAGGACCAAGTGCTCTATCTTCAGCATTCCCAGCCCGGGGGAGGGGGGGGGGGGCCAGGGAGCAGCAGGCACCCTGGCATGAGAGTGCAGCCCAGGCTTCTGCACGCAGGACACAATGCTGTAACTGAGCCACGTCCCCGGTACACCATCGTGATTTTTTAAAATTTCAAATTGGGACAAAAAGGACTACATACAATATTTTCTGCATTTGCCCAGTACAACTCCTGTGATCGTCCATACTATTTTAAAGATTTATATGGCTGTTCCTGTCCCTGGAGTCACTGTTAGGTTAAAAGGACTCATCTGTCTACACCTCTGATATATGATAATCCAATGGAAGATCAAACTCTACAATGAATGCAGTAGCACAGTATTAAAAAATGATTCTTTCCTGAACCAAACAGGAGGCGAGCATTAACTGTAAAGTTGAGAGATCGCGATAATCTCCAACCTCCTCGCCCAGGGAATATGTTTTGCACATACTAGCTCAGTAGTTCACTTAACCCATTTGGAGACATTACCCCGAGAAAATCTAGATGCCACGGTTCACTACAGCTCCTTACAGTCCAACTTCTGCGTCATCCCTATTAACCGCTGGTTTTCTCTTCCAGGTCTAGTTTTGATCAGGGAGAGCTGCTGGATTTTCCATATAAAAAAAAAAAAGTTTGGGTTGTGGACATAGAAGTGAAGTCCTCACCCACATCAATGTATGAACAATTTTGAGTTTTCATAAGTGTGTTCCTTTAAACAATTTTAAGTCTATGAAAAATATTTTTTTCTGAAGTTGTTTCTGTAACATTGTGTTGCCTGAACAGTAATTAGAACGTCCAAGGTCAACACCAACACTTGTGTGATAAATAAAGCTACATTCGAAAGGCATTAGTAGCTCGGGTTGGCACACTGCATTGCTTCTACTGCAAGCATCCCTTTGTTATTAGTGATCCGGGGATACTGTCCCTCTTCTTCTCTAGATCATTAGCTGGCCTTCTTTGTTTGTGCGCTGGCAAACAATCTCACAGCCTTTCGGCAAATTAGGCAGAACCAATAGAGCTGCGGTGCCAGGAAGGAAGCATTGGCCACGTTGCAGTGCAGGGGAATGTGAAAGGGCACTTTGTACAAGGGAATCCCGTACTGTCTCCCATAGGCGTAATACATGAACGGGAACAGGAGGATGCGACACAGGAAGAATGTCAGTAGAATAAAGCCACCGTTGATCTTATGCAAGAGCGTGTGCTGCCTCTTCAGCTGTTAACAAAATGGAAAGACATGTTAGGGCCAAGCACCGCAGGAGACAAATATGCGTTTTATGCACAAATAAATACAGAGAGGTCAAAACCAACAGAGCAAAGCAAAGTCTGCTAAAAGTACCCCAACTACTGTTTTTTTGGCACTGCATCACGTCTCGAGAGACCTAAACCAGTGCAGGGGTCTACGTTCAGATACATTCAAAATGTTAACAAAACACTTAACTAGATTTCAGGCATTTATCATTCCTCACTGGATGAGTACATCACTTTGTAATTTTAGTTGTTGGGCATGGACAGAACAACTGCTTTTACAATGCCCTACAAACTCTGTGAATCAGGTCTATGGTGGCACACCTAAATTTATGTAATACCTTTGATACTTTGTTAAACTTCCAGATTTCATCACCTTGCATCTCGGTGTTAAATACATGAATTAGGGGAAGGGGGAATTTATATCTAATGAAATAAGCATTGTAACCCCCCCCCCCCCCCCCACAACTAAATTAACAGGCCAACTTGGCAACATTTTGTGAGAAGCAGGGCTCAGGTTTAAATTCCTACTTCCCCCACGGACACTATTTGCGTCCTTGGGCAAGTCACTTTACCTCCCATGACCTCAGGTACCCAATTAGACTGCATGGTTTTGAGGGAGTAAGTTTCCCCACCTGACTGCCCAATGCCACTATATAACACTGCGCATGTTCTGTAGCACCATACAACGATATTATTAAGTGATGCTGCCTGGGATACCAAAGTATGATTGCCTAATGCAGCCTTTCATGCCAGCCAGAACTGAGGATGCTGAGCAGGACAGGGGACAGAGTCCCAGCCACCATGGAACAGTTGACTCCTACTACCTGGAGCTTAAAGTGATGGGGTGAAGGAGGCTTTGGAAGATCTAGGAGGCTGGGAATGGAGGAAGTATGACACTGCAAACCCGCCAGGGCAGGTTTTAGTTGGGCTGAAAGTTCCAGGCAGGGGAATTAGAGGCTGGACACGGCAAGTAGAAGCATGTTCACAAGGAACTAAAAGCCTTTTCATTCAAGAACTACTACAGAGAAGAAAAAGAATCCAATTTCCCTGCATCACCTCAGTGCAGATGTCTGAGAATTCTTCCTCACTATCTAACCCAGTAAGCAAACTACTGTAAATTTCACCAACTGCTATAAAACGTCATTCCCTATAACCTTTTGACTCTTCAAACTGCAACCGAACACAAATGTTAGATCAGGTTCTACACATAGAATATTCTATAAATATTTACTGTAACCCACTGACATAGCGATAGCAAGCTATAAACAGCATAAAGAAATAATGTTTTCAAAATTCACATCGAACTTTGTTTCAAATAGCGTAGTGTAGAAGGGGATGGAAAGCAGTTCCCATTTGCTCGTACTCACCTGGATCAGAGCTTTGCCAAGCGACACAAACGGTGTGCTCAACTCTGCTACCAAGAGACAGCCCACGAAGAAGTCGCCAAGATCTCTACGAAAACACTGTGGAAGAAAGAGGACTGCAGGGACCAGCAAAGAAATGAAAGCAGCAGCACATGCACTGCTCGTTAGCAGTGTAGGCGGGTCACAACAGGCTCTGTGGCCATAAGACAACAGATCTTGGGTATCTTGTACTTGCACCCCATCCACTCAAGCATATTAACTTCCTGCTAGGAGAAGAGGGGCTTACTGGAACATATGCACTAAAGGGTTAAGAACATAGGATACTGGGCTCGAGAGACTCTTGGTCTCACCCAGTATGGCATCTCTTGTTTCCAACAGTGGCCAATCCAGGTCACAAGTACCTGTCAGGGTCCCGAAAGGTACACAGATTCCATGCTGCTTGGCCAATGGGTAAGCAGTGGATTTCCCCAGTCCTCTAATAATGGTTTATGGACTTTTCCTCCAGAAACTTGTCCAAACTTCTTTTAAATCCAACTTTTACTACATCCTCTGGTAACAAATTCCAGAGTCTGATTATGCTTTGAGTACACTGGAGCCCTGCTGCTGAAAACAAAAAACCATCCTAGGGTTTTATCATTAAAACACACACGATAGAATGAGTAATTGTGACTGGACATTGTGATACAGAATGCTACCCATATTCTAGATGGGTGGAGCTTCTAGATCACATCATGCAGACTGACAAATCATAGGACTTACCTGCCCCGTCATGTTGTGTGCGTATTTATATACATATATAATTGATAATCACTTAATGTGGGTATAAAGTGCTTTTGAGAGATTATTAAAAAGGTCTGGATAAAGTTAAAGGAAGACAATCAAAGCAATGCAACTTTTATAATAATCCCTCAAAAGCACTTTAGACAAATATCAAGTCATTATCATTAATTAA
This sequence comes from Ichthyophis bannanicus, assembly GCA_033557465.1. Lineage (NCBI taxonomy): Eukaryota > Metazoa > Chordata > Amphibia > Gymnophiona > Ichthyophiidae > Ichthyophis > Ichthyophis bannanicus. The sequence continues at coordinate 165,553,402 of CM066042.1, forward strand.
ATTACAGTGGGAACACATTTTGTCTTCTTGGTAGGATGACAGGCTGATGTTACCTCTGGTGGAAACTGAAGTGGGATTCTCTGGGTTTAAAGTGAAAATCTAGCTTGTATGCTTTGCTGCCCTGAATGAGCCTTACCTTGGCTAATGTCAGCAGTTAAGCAAAGCCAGGCTTGGCTACTACTTGGATGGGAGACCACCCTTGAATAGCAGGTGCTCTAGACTTACTGTGCAGAAGAAACCCCTTGTCAAGAAGGCCCAGGGACTGAGTCAGCATTGACTCAAAGGCACACACACACACATGACCCTCTAGGGACAGGGAAGTTTCCACCGTAACTGGTCTGGAAAGGTCTGAACTAAACAGAAAATGGTGTGCACCAAAGAGGAATTTCAGGCACAGGAAAACAGAGGACCCAGGCCAACCTCTATAACTCTTCTTCTAACAGTGGTACTTCCTGGGCAGGATTTTTCTAAATCATTTTTTGTCTTTTGGCATTCTAAATATTATCTCAAATTAAAACATGAATTTCCTGATTTTAAAAAAATCTAGACGTGTCAAATTTGGTGTTACTAACAGAACTACAAATGGGAAAGTGAAGAGACTGAGACAAGTCTCCCTGTTGCTAAACCTTTGTCAGGAAGAGCACAGATCCACACTTATGCTAGCTGCATTTGAAATGACTGGGCAGTGAAACATTTTCTGCTCTGTGCTTACCAAGCCAATGGGCACAAGAATGGTGAGAATTGCCATGTGGTGTACAAGCATAAGGAAATCCTTCTGCATAACACTTTTCACTGCACTCACGACGGGTCTCTTTCCATCCATATTCCCCTTCTCTATGTTTCTGTACCAGTGACAAAGGTACATGGCATAAGTGTCGTACATCATGTATGGAATTATAAACCACAGATACGCAGTGGCCAACCAGTGCCTAGAAGAAAAAGAATGAACAAGAAAGACTGTCTGCTTTAGTACTTTTAACCACCATTGGAGTACAATCTCCACCTTACCAGAGTTGCCAAGTTATCTGGTTCCAGGAGCGACTTTTTGCCAGTTCTGGTTTTAAATGTGCATTACGATGCAGTATGGTTTTTGTAGTTCCCAATTTTACCCATTGGAATCAGTACTGCAGGTCCCATAATGCATCTGGCTAAGCTTCTCAGAAATCCAGGACTGGCTTACAATCTCACTCATGGAACTGGGTAACTTGGCATCTCTGCCTTACAGAGAAGGCAGATGAAGTTCTGCAATCCCACAGCCAATAAAATAAAAGTGTACTGCAGCCCCACTTGGATAAATTTTCACTTTCATTTATATAAGCCGCAAGTAAAGAGTATGAGGCCTTGTTATTTCAAGTCAAACAGGTCAGAGAACAGATTTAAGTTGTAGTACTACTGAGGACAGCTTTAAGTCAGAGCAAAAGCACCATTGTTTCAATCTGGTGCGTTCCTAAAATCCAAAGAGGGCGCTAGAGAGCAATAAAGCCTGAGATGGTGACAGGATTCTCTCATGATTCCATGGAAGTAGATCAGAGCAGAAAAGACAGAATCCAGGAGCATAGGGGGATGGGAGACATGCCGGTAGTGGGCACTCACATGGTCTCCTAGTATCAGGAAGCAGCTCAGAATCAAAGTACACTTGACAGTCAAAAGCAATAAATACTTTCAGCTACGTTTTACTCCAGCAAGAAACAAGCTTTGTATATAAGAAAAATTGTAAGTATTTATCCAGTTTATAACCCAACTTTTTGAAATTTGCTTGAGGTGAGGAACAAAATAAATACATATGTAAGCTCAAAGCTGGGCAATTGAACTGGGCAGTTTCTGGGCTGCCTTGAGCTCAAACTCTGTGCCTATATTTAGTCCAGTGCAAGAAGTGACGATTCAGCTTGGATAGAAAGGCAGCAAAGACTCTTATTCCCTTCCTGTATGCAAGGGCACTATTCAAAGACCAACCTGAGAAACTGCTCAGACTCTTGCAGCGACTTGCGAGTGTCAAGCATCACCTCTCCTCACCAGAGCAGGAGGCTCAGCATTTGTGAATTGCTGCTTTCCAGAAATCTGCTACTTCTAGCCAGTCATTGTTGCTGCTGTGTGGTGTGCAACTGGAAATATGTTTAGAAAGAGCAGTTTCTCCTGTCCTCCCGGGTCACATTTGGCAGAAATCTACCCTTAGGCTTCTGCTTATAAGTCAGCAAGGCCAAAGCTGTTGGGCATCATGTGATCAGGAAGCATTTGATCTGTTCCTCGGCTGATAAAGGCACAAAAGAGTCTGTTTACATAAGAACATAAGATATGCCGTACTGGGTCAGACCAAGGTCCTTCAAGCCCACTATCCTGTTTCCAACAGTGGCCAATCTAGGTCATACGTACCTAGCAGTTTCCCCAAAAGACAGGTTCTGCAATGCTTGTACTAGGTCAAGCATTGATATCCTGGATCCCTTCTTAATAATGGTTTATGGACCTTTCCTCCAGGAACTTGTCCAAACCTTTTTTAAACCCAGCTACACTAACAGCCTTTACTACATCCTCCGGTAACAAATTCCAGAGTTTGATTACACGTTGATTACAGTCTGCATCATGCATGGTGCGCTCTTGACCCAGACAAATTATCTATAGAACATGCAGACTCAATAGCTGGTAAACTGTGATGGCACTTTCTTGTGCCAATAATATCAAGAAGAAAATTTGATAGATTCCAGGAAAGCAGATTTCTAGCACTAGAGACCATGCTGCATGTATTCTAAGCTCCTGATTCCTAAGGCTTAAATAGCAGGAAAGCCATTGTAAGCAAAATGCATTGGCGATCCAGCAGTTCCTGGGGTTTTTGGCAGTACGACCGCTAGTAGAGTGCCAGGCCTTCCTAGGCACTTGGGCATTTAACATGGCATAAGAAGTTCAAAAGCCTATGGGCAGATGCTCACAGCAAGACAATACCTATTAGATCTAGCTCAGAAACTCAGACAAGAGAACCTCCGTTCCTTCTGTATGAATGGTCGGCTGCAACTTTCACAAAATAGTCATCTCAGATGTAACCACATTTTACCCTATATGATACAGGTCAACAATGTGGAGACGATACCAATACCTATTTTTTCACTCAATGGTAATCAAACTCTGGAATTCGTTACCAGAGGATGTAGTAAAAGCTGTTAGTGTAGCTGGGTTTAAAAAAAGGTTTGGACAAGTTCCTGGAGGAAAGGTCCATAAACCATTATTAAAAAGGACTCAGGTAATCCACTACTTACCCTGGGATAAGCATTGTGGAACTGGTGTATTTTTTTGGGAACCTCCCAGTTACTTGTGACCTGGATTGGCCACTGTTGGAAACAGAATACTAGGCTTGATGGACTTTGGTCTGACCCAGAATGGCATTTCTTATATTCTTGTGACAGGCCCAACTTCAAAAAGCTGATGACAGATGTTTTGAGTTTTACACCTTTTGTGGTGATTGCCCTGCTCCTGAAACCACTAGTGTTAAATAAGTTCCCTTTGTTACAGTCAGTGCAAATTAAGCTAAGAATGATATTGCCGGGATATCCAAGTAAACGACATGTTGCATTACGACCAAGTGTTTGATTTCAAAGCTATAAAGAGCTGTAAAGTGAACAGATGGGGAGGGAGAGAAAGGAACAGGTTGATGGTCTGCAGATAAATGAGACCACTAAGGGGCATGTTTACTAAAGCCTAACACGTGTTAAATGCTGCAGCTGTACATGGAATGAATAGGCAGTGGCAGCATTTAACATGCGTTAACCGTTAGTAAACATGACCCTAAGGGAAATGAGCCCAAACATCCAACCTAGAACAGCACTGCACATTCGCACGAATGTATTGAAGGACCACCAGGCTACAACGAAGTGTGATACAACCTTTATTAAATTACTTCACCCCAAGGGGTTGCTGGAAGGCCTCTAGCAGCCCCTTGGGGTGAAGTAATTTAATATTTATTTATTTAACTGTATTTATATCCCGCTTTTCACCGGGTCAAAGCGGTGGGACACACAACAAGGGGAGGGGGATCAAATGAGGGGGGGCCATCACCAGGGGCTCAACATTGATGATTTTGGGGTGAACATAGAGACTGACAAGATAGTATAGTTCTTGGTTCGGAGTTCTTGGAGAAAATGGGGGGATTCCTATTCAGAGATGTTCTTGGAATAGGACGGTTTTTAGCTGCTTTTTGAATGATGGCAGATCACCGTTGTTCCTGATGTGGTTTGGTAGAGAGAGTTCCAGAGGGATGGGGCATAGAGTTCAAAGGCTCTGTTGCAGGTCCGTTGTGTTGCCTTGGTTCTTTTGTGGGAGATGGCAATGGAGCTGTTGGAGGATTGTCTGGTTGTTTTGCTGTGGGTCGGACGAGGCAGTAGGGCGCGGAGTGGGGTGGCTTGTGTTTGGTGGATGGTTTTGTGGGTGAGTAGAAGAGTTTTGTACTTGATTCTTGTTTCGATGGGGAGAATATGAAGGTCTCTCAGAATTGGGGTGATGTGGTCTCATTTCTTTGCATTGTGAATTATTCTCGCCGTGGTGTTTAGAGCAGTTCGGAGGGGATTGGTCTGTGTGGCAGGTAGGCCATGGTAGATTATGTTGCAGTAGTCCAGATGAGGGAGTGTCAGAGCCTGCATTACTGTCCTGAAGTCCTGCGGTTCAAGGAGGGGTCGGAGACGTTGTACCGTTTTTGCCTTGTGGAATACAGTTACAATATAATAAAGGTTGTATCACACTTCACTCTAGCCTGGTGGTCCTTAGGGAAATGAGGACAGCATATGATCAGATATCAATGTCCCCTTCCTCTTCCGCTGCAATCTTCCCTTCCCTATTGGTATTTGAAGGCTCTATCACAGTGTCAAAAGTTCTAAATGAAGGGCCCCCAAGCAAAATTTTGCTGAGGGGCCCCCCTTGTTGCACCTCTCTCCCCATGTGTGCAACAAACTTACTTTAAATTTGTTTGCCATGTTGCCCCTACTCCAAGCCTGGCAGTTGTTACCTCTTAGGCCGAAGTCTTGGTGTAGCTTTTATTGCAAGACTTCAGCCAGGTAAAGCTGCTGCGTGTGGAGTAAAGGCAGCGCGGCAAACAGATTAAAGTAAGTTGCCATGCCGCCACGTGAGCCCCCTTCCTGCATGGGTCCTCCCACATTGCAGGGGCTGCTTGGGCAGAATTTAAGCCACTGCTCCAGTGTATTCTGTGGACATACAGCTTTTTCCAAGCTTGAGCCAGTCCAACTTCCTAAGGTCATTTATCCTACAGTGACGGAACTCTCTTTTGTAGATGGTGGGTGAATTCACAGATGGGTTTAAAATGTGGGTGCCCACAGGTCAGTGGGGGAGGGAGACCCTCCCTCTAAAAATAAAGTTATAGGTGGAATCGGGGCAGGCCCGTACCTAGCCCTGTGCAAGTGGTGCGCCGCACAGGGCGTAAAGGCTTAAGGGGCGCATTTTAGCTGTCTGCCATTGCCTGCCGCCGCCATTTTTTCTTCTCTAGCGGCAGCAGGCAATGGAAGACAGCTAAAATGCGCCCCTTAAGCCTTCTCACTGGCATGCTAAGCAGGGAGGGACAGATCTGCTTAGCATGCCGGCGACTTGCACATCAGGTGCACCTCTTCTCTCCCACCACTGGGGGGGGCACACCCATTGTGCAAGTCGCCAGGAAAGAGCTGGTGTGCTGATGGCACCATGCACTTTTGCAGTATGGTGATAAACTTGGCCCTGCTGACCATTCCATCGACGATGTGAAGACGACCAACGCCAGTGGCAGCCATGCAGCCCCAGACCATGACCTTCAAAGGATGCTTCACAGCGAGGTTGAGATACTCAGGCTTGAATTCCTCTCCAGGAAATCTCCTCACATAGGTGTGGGCCTGGTTACCAAACAGGCAGAAGGTGCTATCATCGTTGAATAGCACCCTTTTCCCACATTTTAGTCAACCAGGGAGTGCTTTCTCGCCCACACGATCCAGTTGTGCCTTTGTATGTCAGTCATCAGTGGCTTATTCTGTGCTTTGCAGCCCCAGAGACCAAACTGCAGGCACAGGCGACGAACTGTTGATGAGCTGACACTGACCTCACTCTTGTCTGACCACTCTCAAAGTAGCTGAGGAGAGGTCAACCTGTGATTAGTCAGTGAAATGCGTCATCGTGCGTGGTCCTGGCGTGATGTTAATGCACGTGGATGACCTGAACGAGGCTTGTCCACCACTGAACCCGTTTCTTTCTTCTGTACAATCTTAACAGCGCTCTGACTGCTGCCAACTTTCCTGGCTATCTGACGGCTTGAAAATCCTTCCTTGCTCATAAAGGACACACGAACATGCTCCTCCAACGTCAGGGTCCGAGTCATTTTCATGGTCGATCCAGAAAGCGTATGAAATTCAAAAATTCTGTGCGTTTTTATAGCTGCACTGTTAGCTAGATATCTGCATTGTGATTGGTTAGTGAAACCAGCCTCCTGATTGGTCAGAAATAACGTGTGCATATTGGATAATCTCGATCCAGTTTTGACGCATGATCCACAAAACTCGCAGTAGCTATCTCCCAGTGTCTGTAAAGTATTTAAATTGGAAGCAAGGAATGCAAAAAAAGTTAACTCTAATAGCCAAATGTATCCCTTTTAACGTGGTAGAAAGACGAATATGCTGGGCTAACACAAAATTAAAAAACAAAACAAAGTACGAAAAAGCAAAACTCACAAGTGATTCCAGACTTTTGCACACCACTGTACTAGGATGTGGCATAGCCGGACAATTGCAAAAATCACAATACTAGCCACAGAAGCTTAAGAGAAAATCATTTGATAAGCTTTTCTATATAGGAATGAAGTCTGGATTCTATAAGGGATTGGGCAGAACGTCAATATAAACTCTGCACCTTCAGTCTTTAACATGCCACCCCCCCCACCAAAATGGACCTAGGATTTTCCTCTTTACAACTCACCATGTGTGAAAAAAAACCCAAACATTCAAATTGTGGTGTCACCTCAAATAGCAATATGCTCTGCCTTCTACTGCCAAACAATGAAATAACGCAAAACTTTGAAAGACACTCAGAACCTGTATATCACACTTACCATAGGATATATCATAGCCCTATCTCCCAGGCCTCAAACTGCAACAACCCTACCTTTAAAAAGGCAGGACTGTAAATATCACTCCAGGCTCTAACACACCCAATACACCTACTATTGGTAAACAAATGAGCAGGGGGGAGAGCTGGCAGAAGAAAGAATATTCCAGAGGGTGGAGCCCCCAGTCCACTGGAATACTGCCAGCTTTTATCCCCTCCAAGCTGGGGGAGGCAAAGATAAATAATATTCAAGTTCTCTGCAACATTCCTTTCCCCCCCCCAAACCAGAAATAGAACCAAGATCAGGACCAGTGCCACCCCCTCTGGACCTCCATCTACTTCTGCCAATTCCCCCCCCCCCCTCCATTGCTGGGAGAGGGGAAGCTGTCAGAAAATATTACAACAGCTCCCAAATCCTTGCTGGGACTGAAGCGCTATTGTTGCAGCTTCTGTGTCACCAAGTGCACTCTGAGATTGGGACCCAGCATGCTGTGGGGGTAGGGCCTCGCTTTTGGGGGTTGATTCTCCACCTTTGCCATAACGGCTGCCTGGATTTAATAGGAATAAAGATAAAAACGGGCAATTAGCATTTTGGTGCTTTTTTCCTTATGCACCCTGAGCCAGTGCCTCCCCGGTTCACCTGTTAAACCAGCCATGAATGTCATCAACTAAAGGGCATGTTTACTACAGTGTGCCAGCATTTACAAGGTGCTAAACGATGTGTGACCAAGGTAACTGCCACTGCATGCTAAAGCAGCCAGCATGGTAAAATGTCCGGTAAGATGATATGGGGCCTGTGCCAGACGGCATTTGAAAAGGAGACTTGAAGACTTAACTATGTATACCCTAGAGAAGAGGAGAGATAGGAGGGATATAACAGTATATGATGGCAGATAAAGCCCAGTATGGTCCATGAAATCTGCCCAGTAAGGTGGCTAGAGTGGCTGTACCTGCCGCTCCGTGTGGATCACCCCCCTCTATCCCTATATGATACAGGCCTTTAAATACTTAAAGGGTACTGAATTAATGAACAAACAAACCTTTTTCAAAGATGAGGAAGCTGTAGAACTAGAGGACATGAAACGAAGCTACAAAGAGCTAAACTTAAAGAAAACATCAGGAAATACTTTTTCACAGAAAGGGTGGTGGATGCCTGGAATGCCCTCTCTGAGGAGATGGGAGTAAAAAGAGTAACGGAATTCAAAAAGGCGTGGGACACACACAGAGGAGCACTACAGAACAAGAGAGTGGAATGAAAGCAAGCGTAAATGATGTCAGAGCGGCAGGTAGAACCTTGAGCAAAGGCATAGAGAGGAAGCAACCTGCACCGAGCGGCAGGTAGAACCTTGAGCAAAGGCATAGAGAGGAAGCAACCTGCACCGAGCGGCAGGTAGAACCTTGAGCAAAGGCATAGAGAGGGAGCAACCTGCACCGAGCGGCACGTGCAGCTCTACAGCTCCAGCAACCTTACTGGCAGACTAGATGTCCCATGCTGGTCTTTTTTTGCCATCATTTACTATGTAACATGGGATGGGGAGGGGCGGGGCAGGAGCAGAGAGAAGGCATTGACTGCACATTACAGTTGGGTGGCATTAAGTGCATCTGCGTTTACTGTGACAGCAGTTTCAGCAAGGTAAGGTATTCCTCACTACAGCAACTGCTTCCCTTTGAATTACCCTAGCATCCAATTGTTGTGTGGTTGGTCTTGATTAGACGGTGAGCAGTGATGAGCAGGGATTGTCTCTTACTTGTAATGTACAGTGCTGCATATACCTTGTAGCACTATACAAATAATAAGTAAGAGGTCATGTCAGGCACGCCCCTAGTTAATGAGTTTGTTTCATTTCCAATGATAATTTTTTGCCTCTTTGCAAATACGCCCCTACAGAAATAAGATGACCGATTTACAAAACTCAGATCTGCAGCTTTTTTATAGGCTATGGTGGGGAGGGGAGAGGTAATATTCAGTGGCAGCGATGAGCACTTCTACAGCATCTAGCCCTCACTGCTGAACTTTGCACCCAGATCTTCAATGCTGGGGCATATCCAGGTTAACTGGGCAGGGGTGATATTCTGCCACTACAGTTAGCTTCAGCAGCTAAAGTAAGGTGAGCCTTTCAGGTGTCCAATGTTTGCTGCTTCGGGATAACCAGTTAGTGGATAAATACTGCCACTAGCCCATGAACCCGCCACCTTCATGATGGCACCAGGGATATTCAGCGGCACTTAATGACACACAATATCAGGAATGGCCTAGTGGTTGGGGCAAGGTACTACAGGCCGGAAGGTCGGTGGTTCAAATCCCACTAGAGGACAGCAACCTTGGGCTGGAAGGACTGGGGTTTCTAGTCCCGCAGGTGCTCCTTGTGGTCTTGGGCAAGCCACTTAACCCTCCATTGCCCATGTTCCCTGTAAGTATTAGTGTATGTGTCTCATATCCCCTCATGTTAAATGTATCCCCCAACCGCTTTGACCCGGTGAAAAAGCGGGATATAAATGCAGCTAAATAAATATAAAATAAATATTCTACACAGAGCTATTTAGGCAGTTTGCAAGTCTGCAAAGTACCTAAATGGCTTTGAAAAGCTCTCCTATATGTTTAAAAATATTTGTCCTTCATTTTCGAGTATAGAATGCATTAAAAAAAATTCTCTGAATTGACCATCTACCCTCATTTCTTCTGTTTGGCAAGTACTTTCCTTACACAATATCTGCAAAAATGATTCGTTAGGTTTAGTATATTACCTGTCATTCCTCACATCTCTACAAGAAGAGACGATGAGCAGCCCCGAGATAGTAGCCAGCACAGCTTGTACAGAAGACACAAGTCTAAAATACCAAAAAAACAAAAATGGAAGAGGATAATGACGCCAAACATTTTACTACCTGAAGACGAAAAGTGCAGGAGGGGGGGGGGTACATGCAGGAGGAAGCGGTGCAGCCGTGCATTAGGTGCATACAGTGGCCAGCCTCTGGCTACACGCGGAACCGGGCAGCGGTCGCTCACCGGGTGCTGAGGAGCGAGCAGTCTCCCACCGTCCAGGCGGGCAGTGCCCTGAGAGCGCATCTCCGGGCCAGCAGGAAGAGCCCCGGGAAGAACAAGGCTCCGAACCCCAGAACGAGCAACATCACCCCACGCAGTCCTGCTAGCAGCGGCCGGAGGGCAGCTGTGATGTCACCGCAACAGTAGCGCTCCTGCGCAGTCGCGCTTTTCGCCTCAGCCTGGCAGGGGATAGGGAGAAGGGCGGATCCGGACCCCGAGCCCACTCGGCGGCCCCGCCCCTCTGGAGCACGAGAGCCCACTTGGCGGCCCCGCCCCTCTGGAGCGCGAGAGCCGGGGAGGACAGACGTTCGCTCGCGCTGCTCAACCTTGCAACTCGCATTTGTGAGCTATGATGCTGCGCACGAGCCTTTTATTAGAGGCGAAATGCGACGGGGGAGGCGTGGAACTGGAAGACTGCGCTTAGATTTCATCCAGCAGTCTCAGAGGCCGTCGTTGCTTTGCTGCCGTTAACTTGCTGCCAAATAGGACACTGGGCTGCCGATGCAGCATCCTGCGCTATCCCCCTGCTGATCTTACTATTCGATGCAAGAAGCACGGGGAAATCAGCATAAAGGGCAATCTCTAATCGCTGCCAAAGCCAGTGCAAGGATGTGAGGTGCCCTAGGGGAACCCCTGTTCCTGGCGCACTTCAAGTACCGTGGGTAGACTTTTGGTGGCGGGCAGCTGCCACATTGCTACCGGGAAGTGCGACCCCAAGTGTGGACAAGAATAACTGACTTAGTTGCTCTTTTTCTGCCATTGTCTTCTATGTTGCATGCTCTGCTGGACAATTATGTTCACATTTAACAAACAAACGCTGCTTTGCCAAGGTTTTACCATTGTATTTTAGGGCAAGAAAGGGTGTTTGATGGGTTTTAAATATTACTTCATTGACCGCATCCTGTACACGTCTTCATAAATCCTTATTTGTTCTTTGTGAATTTTTCCCCTTCACTTTATGCAGATATATTAATGCATGCTTTAGGACCAAACCCTTCTGCCCAAAGGTATATCTTGTGCCAAGTGACTGACTCATCAGCAAGGCCGTCTTTGGATCATTTTTCTATAACCAGACCTTATGAGCAATCAGTAACTGCAACGGAGGCCAGCCTGTAAAGTGGACCAATCCCAGTCCTGTAGGAGAAAGTATGTTTATCAGGTAAGTAGAGGAACATATTTTCTTTCCCGTGTTGTGCCAAACCATTTCCTATAGCCCAGACAACTTACACAGTGGCCCTATCTGGCCTACTCCATTGGTGGATAAAAGTATGGAGGGTATATTCAAAGGCATTTATGCACATTGCAGATCTGCAGACTGCAAAAATGCTGCTGACTGGGATATTCAGCGGCACTACCCAATTAGTGCCACCAGATATCTCCCACTAATTGGCTTAAATGCCCTGGTGTTATCCGGTAGTGCCAGGGCATTCCATGGGTGGCAGTGGCAGCTATGAGGTTAACGGCAGTATTCAGCCAATAACTGCATAGAGGGCAGGTGAAAGGCTGAATATCACCACTAACCATCGCAAAACCTCGATCTAGCCAAACCACATATTCACCATCAGCCGCCAATATGCACCGGCACTGATTATCCAGCCCTCAGCTCTCTCTCTTCAATCCCACTTCTCTTCCCAACCCTCAAGCTCATCCTGTCCCCTGGTTCTCTCTCTCTAACTTCTAGCAAGATCCCTACTGCTGTCTGTCCTTGAGGTTTATCCTTATGCACGTACCCCACCTCTCCTCCTTTCTTCCCTCCCCATGTATCCACCCTTAACTCTCCCTTACCAGGCACATACTCCCACTTTTCTTTCTCCCCACCCCCCAGCATTCATCCCCCTTCATAGTAACATAGTATATGACGGCAGATAAAGACCAGTATGGTCCATCTAGTCTGTCCAGCAAGGCGGCAAGAGTAGGTGCCCTTGCCGCTCCATGCAGGTCACCCCCTCCCCATGCCTTTGTTTAGGGGTGTACCCACCGCTCCATGTAGGTCACTCCTATTTGTTCAGATATAAGAGATAGTTATGTTTATTATGATTTTATCCTGTTGCTGTAAAAGGATCCACTGTGTCTGTCCCTTGCCATTTTGAATTCTGTCACAGTATTTGCCCTCACCACTTCCATCTCCATCGGGAGGGCATTCCAAGCATCCACCACCCTTTCAGTGAAAAGTATTTCCTGACATTACCTTTCATTTTACCTCCTTGCAGCTTCATGTTATGTCCTGTAGCTTTACAGCTTCCCCGTCTTTGGAAGAGGTTTGTCCATTAATACTGTTTAAGTACGAGTAGTTAAAGGTCTGAATCATATCTCCCCTGTCCCTCCTCTCCTCCAGAGTATACATATTTAGCTCTTCAAGTCTCTTCTCGTAAGTCTTCTGATGCAGACTCCAAATCATTTTGGTTGCCTTCCTCTGAACAGCTATCAATTCGCTATCCATTTCTTTGGTTTGAGTTGGAGGCCTGTAGACCGCACCAGTATGGATGACAGTGCCATCTCCTGTTTCCAACACAATCCATAGCGCTTCTTCTTTTCCCCACGTCCCCTGCATTTCAGCAGCTTTAATATTACTTTTGACATATAAGGCTCCTCCTCCTCCTTTTTTACCTTCTCTGTCTCTTCTAAATAGAATATAGCCAGCTATGGCTATATCCCATTCATGCGACTCGTTAAACCATGTTTCTGTAATGTCCAAGTCCATTTCCACCATTAGGGCTTCCAGATCAGGAACTTTGTTGGCTAGGCTTCAAGCATTTGTGCTCATTGCTTTCGAGCATTTGTTGATTGACTTGCCTGCATTTTGCATGGATTTTGTTCTACATGTCCCTTCCTGCTTGCCATTTGCCATTGATGTGTGGTTCAAAAGTGTGGCTATTTCCAATGGCTATTTGCTTTTGTTGGGAGTGATGTACTGAACTTGTCCTTCTCCATCCATCACCCCCTTTCCCTAGTTTAATTGCCTGTCCACATACTGCCTGAATTTTTCACTTAGGATCCTTTTCCCTGCAACGGAGAGATATAGTCCATAAGCACAGCATAGTCTCTTGTTGATCCATCTGTTTCCCAAGTTGCCTATATATCTAAATCCTTCTTGCTTACACCAGGTTTGGAGCCATATATTAAAGTTGTTTATGTGATGCAGCCTTTCTGCCCCCTTACCATGAACAGGTAGAAGTTCTGAAAATGCTATAGTGTTAGCAATGGACTTGAAGTTCTCTCCCAGAGTCTGGAAGTCCCTTTGAACTACAGAGGCACTGTTTCTAGCCAGGTCATTTGTACCCAAGTGGATGATAATATCAGTTTTGGAGTGCTCACTTTCTGCACCGACTATGCCAACAATTTGGTTTGTATTCCTGCTGGCTGAAGAGCCTGCGAGGCATTTGACCATCTTCTGTCCTTTGGACGGTGTTCCCAAGTTGGTCCCTCTGATGATAGAATCTCCAAGTAGTAATAGGATTTTGTTTTGTGATTTTTTTTCTTCATATCTGGTGTATTATCAGTAGATTTGGCATTGGCCTTCTCATTTAAGGGCACTTCAGTTTCCACTCACTGGGCACTTTCATTTTCCAAGGCAAAGAAGACATTGTGCAGAGATATCTCTTGATGGAGAGGGTGTCTCAGTGTTACAGGTTGCAACCTAGCAGAGCCCACCGTGATCCATCTGTTCCTGGGCTGCTTGATTCTTTGTGGGAGCGGTGATGGATTTTGTTTGGTTTGTACCCTAGAGGAGGTGTGTTTAATTGCAGCTAATTCTTCCCTTAGTAGAGTCAAGTCTTTATGCACTTACCCTGAATTGAATGTGATGCACGTCAGGGCAGCAGTCACACTGCTCTTTATCTGCCTCCTGAGTGTCAAGACTCCTCCCATGCCTTGCCCCTTCTTCATCTCAATGGCACCTTCCTGCTTCCCCGCCACCTCCTGTTCCTGCTTCTTCTCCACTACGTCTTGGCCACTTGACTGTTCCCACCACGTAGGAAAAGGGGCAAAAGCCACCAACATCTGGAAAAGAGCAGCAGTGGCAGTAGGTGCAGTTGCTTCCCACCCCTCTCTTTGGCACTGGCTCATGCTTCTGCCCCCCAGTGCCTGTGTGCATCTGGCACATCGAAGAGCTCTTGGCGGACGCGGCCCTTGGTTTCCCTCTTTGCACCGAAGTTCTGCCTGCTCTGGCTTGGTAAGCTTTGGTTCAACAGGTGGCATGTGGAGTGAATAAGGCGCACACCCCCTTCTCCCTTCTCAGTTTCTGGGTGCTCTGCACTGATTGGCTGAGGAATCGGGAATGGGAGCAAGGAGAGTCAGTGATGTCGATGCTGGTGTCTGTGCAGAGTTCTGCATAGCAAATGCAAAATTCTGCATAGATGGGGAATTCTGCATTGAACTGTTGTACAGAATTCCCTCAGCAGTAAAGATTGTACTTGAAGTAATGGAGGACTAAGGGATTTACCTAAGGCTACAAGGAATCGCCGGGCATCACTATCTGAATGGAGGAGTAGCCTAGTGGTTAGAGCACTGGCTTGGGCACCAAGAGACCAGGGTTCGATTCCCACTAGCATGCCTTGTGGCCTTGGGCAAGTCACTTAACCCTCTATTGTTCAGAAAAATCCAAGTTATCAATGTCCCTGTTTAATGTACATTACCAAGTTTGTTACAATGTAAACTGCTTTGATTGAAATGATAAAGCGGTATAAAAAAAAACCTTAAATAAATAAATCACTCATAGCTCCCGATTGGTCACAGCAGAAGGGAGCAGGCAGGTGAGCCCTCCCTGCTTCCCACCACTGGGAGCAATCAGCAGCACATCGGCTTCAAAAAGGAGAGGCATGCTGAGGCGCCGGCCATCACTCATAGCCCCGATCGGCCACAGCGGGAGCAGGCAGGTGAGCTCCTCTCCATTCCCCACCACCAGGACCAATCAGCAGGAAAGCCATCGGCTTCAGAAAGGAAAGGTACGCTGAGGCGTGCCTGTCAGGTCCACGCCTGAGGGCCTCACTAGAGGGCTCATAGAGTGGCCTGCAGAGTGAGACACCACTTCAGCAGGAACCTATTCAGATAACCCTGCCTGCAAACTGGTGACAGCAGACCAGACGGCAACCCCTCCATACTGCATAACTTCTCTGGGAAACACAAGACCTTCAACAGATCCAACCAGCCAGACCACAGCTCACACGAAAGGAAGAAAATTCCCTCCCTGAACCTCCCATAACTCAGTCCAGAGATCACAATCAGCAACGACCCTAAAAATCATCTCCACAATCCACATAAGCCAAAAGAACTGGGATTTCACCACCACAAGGTAAACTACAATCAGCTTCATAATTCCCTGCCTCTGGCACTGTCTGCAATCCTCCATACTTCTGCCTCACCTCCAACCCACAGCAACCGATGAAACCTACACCACAAGCCATCATGCCATTCATACGCATGATGGCTATTGGAACTCATCCTTATAATCTACTACTCTTAACAGCCAACACCCAATACATTCCAATCATTGCCAGAACACAACGTCAACAGCTCAACAACACACAACACAACCCTTGGGTCAGAGACTATAACAGGCTTATACAAATACACCCCACACTACACACCCTGAATAAAGAACCAGTCCCAACTACAAGCAATACCTGAAATGCACCCTCATCAACTCATGCTCAGTATGCAACAAAATCCCAATCATCACCGACATCCTCAGGAAAGATGGCCCAAAACTTGGCTATCAGCAACAGACACCTCAACCAACTCACAACAAGCAAATACACAACTCTAAACTGTCCATGAACAAACGAAATAGGGGGGAGGAGTCCTAATCAATGCTAAAACCAGCCTACAATTCTGAATCACATCATCCACATCCATAGATGACCTAGACAGCTTGTCAATAACAAATGACCACATCACAATATACTTACTATACCAAGCACCCTCGCCCAACATCAACAACTTAACCAATATACTAGGAACAGCAAGTGAAAACATCACACAAAGTAGACCCCTTATAGTACTAGGAGACTTCAAATTGATCACGCTCCCCAAAAACCATGCAAACACATTCCTTGAGGCTACGGATGCTCTGGACTACCAACAAATAGTAAACAACCTCACCACATGAAAGGAAATATACTAGACCTTATATTCATACCAAAATACTTGATATAAGATAACAACATCTCTGTGACACAAACATTCCCTGTCCCATGGTCCAACCATACTATGATTAACTTCTCTACCCCTCACTACTCTGACATTCACACGAAAAACACCTTTTCACACCACGAAATGCAGATTCTGCATCTTTGACAAAAAAGCTTTCCTGGAGGAAATAATATCCCACCTTCAACCTAGCATATCTAACATAGATACAACAATCACAAGCTGGAACTGGCCCATAAGCAACGCAGCATCCATGCTACCAACCAGATCTTCACCAAAACACAAACCAAATGCAACACGGTATACCAAAGATCTTAGAAATTTAATGAACTGAACGAAAATGGAGAACATCTAAGCAACCTGAATTACAAACCAGCTTCATGCAAAAACTAAAACAATACTGAACCATGGTAAACAACACAAAGAAGGATCATCACACAAAAATCTTAATGAACTCACTGAACCGCCCTAGAGAGCTATTTAGCATCATGCGATCCCTATCATGAGAAATCTGACAACTCCCCCACCCACTAACTCTGGCAGACTTCTTTCAAAACAGAATGGGACCCACCAACAATATAGAATACACACCATTAGACAATAAACCTGCCAAGAATCAATGGATAATCCCTGGCTCCATCTCTAATGAGAACATAGAACACAGCAGCAGCAGCAACCTCAACACCACTACCTCACCGCTGGATTCATGCCCTGTCAGCTGGATTAAGATAGCCAAAACTGAGCTATCTCCAGTCATCTGCCAGCTAGCATGGATGTCACTTGAACAAGATTTCCTTCCCAAGGAACTAAAAATGGCTTCAATATGACCAGTTCTAAAAAGCCCCACAGCTGACAAAAGAGACCCAGGATTCAAAATGAACAAATGAACCCTACCTCTTACAGGCCCATCAGCTGCCTACTCTTCATCTCCAAAATAATTGAATGAATAGTATTCCAGCAACTCCAGAACTATGTTGACAAACACGCTCCACTGGATCAACATCAACACAGATTTAGACCACACCATGGGGTCGAAACTCTTCTCACATCATTAACAGATACAATAACAAGAGGCATTGAGACGATTAACCATGCATATGTCCTAATCTTCCTTGACATTACTGCAGTGTTCAATTCCATTCCACACATCCTCCTACTTGCCAGACTAAGCCATTGGAATTGGTGGCACCCCACTCAAATGGATGCAGTCATACTTATCAGACCATCACCAACAAGTATGCATAGGAACAAACAAATCAGCTCCATACAAACAACACAAAGAAGTACCACAAAGCTCTGCATTATCCTCACGACTCTTCAACATATTCGTGCAACCCATATGCACCATATTTCACAGACACGACATTCAAACAGGATCTACGCAGATGACATAATGATGTTTACAGTCTACGTCATCCTTAATCCAAACCTAAACAAAATATCTACAATTTCCAAGAAATCTCACAATGGTTACATGAATATGGGCTGCAGATCAATTACAAAAAACAGACACACTCCATATCTCCAGAAACAAAACACTCTCATCCCCCAAAACAATCAAAATACATGACATGGAACTAGAAAGCAAGCAGGAGGTGAAATACCTGGGCATAACAATCGACCAACAGCTTACCTTCTCCCCCCATATCACCGGAATCACAAAAGTGACATATCACAAGATAAAAATACTTTGCAACCTTCAACTTCTACTAGCAACTTCCGCTCTGTACTCCAGGCACTCATATTCCCCCAGCTGGACTTATGCAGTAGTATATAGTGGTGACTCCCTAAACATGCACTTCGCCAACTACAAATGGCTCAAAACACCGCAGCACGCACCCTAGCAAAAGCAAAAAACAACAACCACATTACACCAATATTAAAAGATCTACACTGGCTAGTTGTACACAGCAGAATCAAATACAAATCAACCATGAACATATTCAAAACTTTGCATGATCAATCATAACATACCTAAATTTCCTTATCCACACACCAACAATCAACAAAATGAGGCGAAAATGCAACACAAACCTTCTTGACCTACCAGCAGAAATAACACAGATTAACCAAAATACTTGCAACAGGGCCTTCTCCACCTATGCACCAGATCTATGGAATGAACTCCCCAGCGACCTCAGGGAAAAACATGAACTAAACAAAGTCCACAAAGATCTCACAACTTTACTATTCAAAGAACACTTCAACACCTAAATGATGTTCCCCCAGCCAGCAGCAAAACCTATGGAAACATATGCTACAAATTACCACCCTCCTACCTTCCCTGTCCTGCACTCCTTCCCCCCACCCCCTACGGTTAAGCTTGTATATGAGTTCTGATTTGTGAATACGTTATAAACTATAGACTTTGGTTCCCATTTGTAATCATACCGTTCAATGCTGTTACGGATTTAAAAGTTCAATGTGACTTGATTCCCAGATAAGGTGATATTAAAAAAACCATCTATATATATCTATAAATAAACAAGCAGTGTTGGGATTTGAACCCAGTATTCTAGTTCTCAACCCACTACCCTAAGTGCTAGGCTACTCGTCCACTCCAAAAACAAACAAAGGCTACCCTAAGTTATCCAGATAGCAGATTGAATATTGCTGCTATCCAGATGACTCTAGTGCTGATTGTACATTGGGGGTTATTTTAGAGGTGGATTCACATTTGCAACATGGAAAATTCAGTATTTACATATGGAAATGGCGATTTTAGAAAGGACTAAATTTACACGCTGTCGATACATAGAAATTGCAATGGGATGTGTTGGGGGCATGGTTCGGGCCATTTCATATAGGGAATGCATGTCGGGCTTTACAGCTGCTCCCTGGTACACAATAGGCTCTCAGAAAGTACTCCTTTTAGCCAGTCCTTTACAGGAGGGATTAAGGGGGTCATCCTTTTTAATGCCCCATTGTTTATTCTTCCTCCCCCCCCAAAAATCTAATGAGATAAAGCTAACAGCCTCTGTAGTTAATTTGCAGCATTTATAGGTATAGGGTTGCAAACAGATCCGCATACACATAGAAGTCGTGAAGTCCCATTTTACACATAGAAGCGTGTGCACTTACACATGTTAGTTGCTGAGTTTTGTGCATTGATTTTTCCCACTTGTAGGTTTGTAAAATGTCTGCTCTCGCTCCACATTTCAGCAAATGCACACGCACTCCTCTACTATTTCACAAAAAAGCTCCACATGTGACAGAGCCTTTGCTAAATTGTGTACATCCTGACCTTGACATCTCAATTCAAGTCTTCACCGATTACCTAAAATCTGCCTTCACATTGTAGATTTAGGGGTATGTTTACTAATCATCAGTAGTGGCTTCCGTGCAATATCCGAGCCGCAGCTCCGATATCGCACGGAAGCCACCACCATTGATTAGTAAACATACCTCTTAGTTGCAGCTACTAGTGCAGCCAGTGTTTAAGAAAATGCCCGACTGTAATGGCTGAATATTAAATTAATATATTTCTTGATGAATTTTCAGGAGTTAAACCCCTTTCATGTGGTCTTTATTTTAGTGTTTTGTTTGTGTTCACTTTTTGATAGCACTTACAACAATGTATGCCAAGGTAAATTTAGTACATATTTGAATGTTTTATTGTACTCCCACCTTGAAATGCCAATAGGGTAGGTAATAGATATTATAAATAAATAAACAAGCAGGTAACCACACCGGAGAGGAAAGAGTAGAGAGCATCAAAGTGTTTACTGCCCAGCCCCTTTGTGAGCTAAAATCAGAAAGAACTAGCCCTCCCGACTTCACAAGTAAAAGAAAACCCACTTCAAAACATCCCCGACCTTGGCTATTTACAGTTCTGATCACAGCCCATGGCACCCTATGTCCCATTCAAGGGTAGATTCCGTAGCAAGAGAATTCTGCAGCACAGTTTCCAAATTCTCTGGTAATTAAATGACACAATTGCATAAATGTCTATATTTGCAGATTCAATTATGCACTTGTTCTATATTTACTTTCTAAAAATAAAGTCATTTTCAGACTGTTTTCTATGTCTCAATCTATTTGGTTCTTTTTTTTTTTGGTTTGGGAGAATGTATCATATGATGGGTGCTTGAAAGAAAGGGGATCTAGAATCAGGAGGAGGAAGAACAATCCCCTCACTCGCTCTCTGCCCAAATGCCCTTATCCACTCCCCTCACTCACCAGCCCCTCTGATCCTCCGACATTCTCCTTGCACCTCACCTCTGATCTGAAATCGCCCATATGATCCTGTTGTTGCACTCCAACGTCCTGCACCCTTTCTGATCCCCCCTTTCCACTTTAAGGCACCTGGGATTCCTTCTCACCCTGTTCTGCTCCTCATACAACCCACAGTCCCTTCACTAATCCTTACCTCTCACATTCCCTCACTGTCCTACGCCTTCCTCTTCCCACTCACTATTTTGCTCCATCTATATCACCTCATTCAGTCTTTTGTCCCTCCCCTGTTCAGGGACAGGGTAAGGGGTCAGGCACTGGTCAGGGTAACTAAGCTTAAGGATGCTGAAAGCCTGCCTTGCTGGTTCACTCTTCGCAACGGCAGGAGCTTATTTCCTGCACTTTCACCGCTGCCATCTCTTCTGCACATACTGCATTTTCAGAAAGTGAGAATAGACGCTTGCTGCTCTCGTGAGAAGCAGAAAATGCCACGGGGTGCGCGGCAGCACTGGCAGAAAAGCACAACAGCAGGAGTGAAATAATGAGCGCCCACCAGCTGTGCCAAGGATTAACTGGAGCAGGGGCTGGGCTGATGCTGGAGCTTGGAGAAGAGGGCTGGTGCTGGCAAACACTTCAGAGAGGGTGGAAAAAGGGGCAGGTGCTGGGGAGTAAGGCAGGAGATGGAGAGACACTGGGAGATGGACAAATAAGTACATATGCAGGGGAAGATAGAGAGAGAAGGGCGTAGGGATGGATTGTGGATTAAGGAGGAGGAAAGACAGTGTCCATGAATACTGGAAAAGGAAGGAGACGGGCTGGGAAAAAAAGGGCAGTTACTGAGTACATGAGGCACTTAGACAGATGGAGACACTGAGATTGGATTGGGGGGGGGTGTGACTCAGGGCTTCAGTGGGTTTGTGAGTGAGAACTCAGGAATTGGGTAGAGTGAAAGAGTAGCGACTTGGGGGATAGTGGGCGCCTAAGAAATTGAGAAGGGATTAGAAAGACAATGGGGAGTAAGCTTGTGAGATTGAGTACAGAAAGATGTGGAGGGGAAATGGTTTGAAGGACTTGGAAAATTTGGGGAAAGGGTGGGAGGCAGTTGAAAGGGGCAGAGGGCTAGGAAAAGGTTGAGACAAAGGAAAGGGGAAAGTCTTTGAAGGAGGTGAGGGAAAAAATGGGGATATAAAAGAGAATGGAAACCTGGATGTGTGGTAAGACATCAGTAAGGGACTGGAGGTGGATAGGGGATGAGAGGCAGAGGAAGGTAGATGAGGCTTGGGAGGGGATAAATACAAACGATGGAAATACGTGAAAGACATGGGGATAGGAGACGAGGGGAAGGAATAAGACAGGTGGGGAATGGGATATAAAAATATGAAATTGCTGTGAAAGGTGAAAAGAGGGTGAAGGCTGGAGGGATAAAGGAGGAATGAAATCTAGCTATAGTTAGGTAAAACGGCAGATGGAGAAATAGAGAAAAGAGATGAAATACAAAGATCAACATCAGAGAGATATGTATGGGAGGAAGGGAAAAAGAGAGAGAGTGTGAAGAAGCGGAAAATGGAAATGAGATCCTGGAAGAAGACTAAGGAGAAAACCAACAAGAGGAAATGGTAAAGAGAGTCAGGGAACCTAATTGTCAAAAAAATGATCAGACAAAGGTATGAAAAAATATTCTTGTTTTATAGAGAATAAAAAGTCAGCTTTCAAAATGTGCATATTGTTTTGTATTTTGTTCAGTACGAGAGGAAGTACATTTCTTTTTCTTCAGTGTTCTACTCATAGAGTCCAGGGCCAGTCCAACCATTAAGCAAACTAGGTGGTTGCCTAGGGCAGTAGCTTCTTGGGGGGGGGGAGGGGTGTGTGTATGTATGTGTGGCAAAGAGCAGGATATTCAAAGCTAAATAATATATTCTGACAGCCAGGGTGGGGCCATAAGGCTTAAGGTTTGCTTTGGGTGCCAACACCTTGAACCAACTCTGAGGCTGACAGAATTTTGCATTTTCTGGGTTTTTTTGTTCTTTGTATTTAATTTTCAGTGTGTTATTCTTCACTAGGTGATTGTGCTATGCCAGTGTAACCATGTCAAAGGATTCTATGTAGGAATCTATAGCACTCCGGGTTGTTCTCTTTTCCCAGCTCGATCTGTACTGAAGGGCAAATAGGTTATATGTATATGGGAAGGCCTATAATGCACATCCCTTCCTAAAATCTAACACTACAAGTGCAAATCAGTACCAAATGACATAATGGTTGACAAAATTATAATACTTGTAGCACAATAGATGATTTAAAGTAAATATGTGTAATCACTAATATTTAAAATACACACAAGTAATAATGTAAATTAATATTGAAATTGCATTAATGAAATCAAATCAATAAATGCAATGATTATAACTACAGCTTGGTTTAAAAACATTGTATATACTGCATGTAATAAAAAGTAATGTTGTTAAGTGCAGTTGGGGCAATGTCGACTCATGATGACCTTCTGGATAGTTGTCCTAAACTGTGTTTGTTCTTCAGTCAGACAGCTAATTGTTGATAGGCATCCAAAGCTGCTGTTATTTTATCAATCCATTGCATTGCTGACCTTCAACCTTGTCAAGCATGATGGCTTTCTCTAACCTTTCTCTTTGCATGATTTATTTATTTAGCTGCATTTATATACCACTTTTCACTGGGTCAAAAAGGTTTACATTGAAACAAAGGTATTAACGATTTTTTACAGTGTAACTGGAATTATATACCCCATGCATTAGGTATAAAGTGTTATTCAACTATGTACAGGGGTTTATGTTTTGAAGATTTAGTTACATTTGGGGGTACCTATATACATAGTATTATGCTTCAGTCGTGGCAGTCCAGGAGGATTATGTAGTAGGGTTAAAATGTTTGGAGATGAGGTGGATCTTTAAGTGCTTTCTGAAGACACTGAGGTTAGTGATGTTTCTCAGTGGGTTTGGTAATGAGTTCCATATGGTTCTGGTGTGTGGAATGACAAGGGTGTTCTTTGTAGAAACACGTCTTGATCTGTCACGGTGAGGTGTTTGTAGCATGGAGCGGATGATTTGGGGGGGGGGGGGGTCAGAGTGTATGGCCTTGTGAGTCAGGAGGAGGGTTTTGTATTTTATCCAGCTGGGGAGAGGCAGCCAGTGGAGCTGTTTTAGGATGGGTGTAATGTGGTCCTGTCTTCTTGCTCCTTGTAGGATGCGTGTAGTTGTATGGCGTGCTGTCCATAGTGGGTGTAGTGCTGCTTGTGGGAGACCTGGTAGATTGAGTTGCAGTAGTCAAGTTGCGGAAGGATCATAGCCTGGAATGCAGAGCAGAAGTGTGGTGGTTCAAGAAATGGTCGGAGACATTGCAAGGTTTTTGTTTTGAAATATATTGCTCTGATGTTTTTGTTTATGTGGGCTTTGAAGAAGAGTTGTTGGTCTAGAGCAGCGGTTCTCAACCTTTTTTGTACTGCAACCCCTTTTACCATTGGTCAACTTGTGATGATCCCCAATGATAAAATCAAATGTGTCTCTCTTCCTTTACCGTTAACGCATTGTTGCTGTACTCATTTGTTGAATTATTTATATATTATAGGTCTTTGCAATATGTTTTTATTTATAAAATTTACTTATTTAAACCACATCACAATAACAAGTAACAATATTTGATTTCAAAATTATTATGATTTTGTAGTCAATGGTTTTAGAATGCTTTATTCAAAAAGACTGACGAAGGGCAATGGTGTGAGCTTTCTTGGCTTTGGCGATTCTGAGAGCCATCATATATGAAGCTTCAACAGCGGCTATGTTTTGCTGGAGAAATTTTCCGCCAATATCAAGTCTGCTTTTCTTGATTCCATCAGCTTTGTTCTTAAAATACCAAATATCCTTGCCTACAAAGGTGGGATGCTTACTGTCAAAATGCCGTTTCAGTTTGTTTGGCTTCATGGATTCCGCTGATAGAACTTCGTTACAAATAACGCATTGTGGTGTCTCAATCCCTGCTGAAAATATGGAGGTGAAACCATACCTTAAAAAGTCATCGCAATATTTTATTTTCTTGGTATTCTTCTCTCTGTCATTCATTTTCAATGGAGTCGCTGGTGTTATATAATATTACATAGAAAATTTAATTTTAGTAGGACCCATGTCCGCCATTACAAACCGGAAGTGATCTAAATAACATATCGAGGTGCATCGTTTCTGGCGAACAGGTAAAAGTAAGTAAGGATAGCCTAAGTAATATATAAATTGATTAAATTCAAAAGTATTTGGCATTTTAGGCTTTGCGATTGAATTAGAACAATAAATTAGAAAAGAAATAATAATTCCTGGGATTTGTCAGGCGACCCCTGGTAAATCCTGAGGCGACCCCCTTAGGGGTCCCGACCCACAGGTTGAGAACCGCTGGTCTAGAGTGATGCCAAGGTACTTGAGCTCATCCTGGACTCTCTGTTGTATGTTGTTCAGTGCCACATTGGTTGGATGGGAAAATGTGTTGTCCTTTGTTATGAAGAGGGCTTCAGGTGGTTTTTAGTTTATTTCTAGGTTGTTGTCCTTTAGCCAGTTGGAGACGTCAGTGAAACAGCTTTGGTGGGTAGAGTTGGATGGATTTTTCATGTTGAAGGTCCCGTACAGCATGATGTCATTCGCGTACATATAGAAGCTGAGGCCTTGAGCCTTGATGATTGAACAGAGAGGTCGAAGGTAGATGTTAAAAAGTAACGTTGAGAGGGTAGATCCCTGGGGTACTTCTTGTGTTTGATGGTAAGGAGCAGAGGTGTTTGGTCTGATTTTTATTTGTTGGTGTCTGTTAGTTAGGTAAGATGTAAACCATTTGAGGACTCTGTTCTGGAGGCCATTGGCTTGTAGACGTGCCCGAAGTATGAAAATCAAAATCTTGCCATTTGAGCTTCTAAAGAAAGCTTAAAGTGGAATTTTAGAAGGGATGTCCAAGTGCAATCTGGAATGTCTAATCCAGAACGTCTGAAAATATGCAGGCACGTCCAGGTGTAGACGTGATTTCACAAATGTAGCTGTGCCTGATATGGTTCTGGGGATGTCTAAGTAGACACTCCCACAGATGTCCATATTTCAGAACCAAGATGTCTAGGATACCCTAATGGTTAGAATAGTGAGTTAAGAACAGGAAAGCGAGGGTTTAAATCCCACTGCTGCTAACATTGAAATTCTGCTGAGTACTGGGGATGTTGGAGTGGTATCTTCTCTACACCCTCTGGATACGTTTCAGGCAAAATAAGCACTTTCATGATGCTTATTCATGCCTGGAGCAGGTATAACCTTAAACTTGATGCTAGATGAGCAGGACATTTCTGAGATCAGGCAGCAATGGCCAGCTCTCTATGAATGCCCCAGCCATGCCTCCACCACGCCCCCATTCAGCCTTAAGAAGAAATTAAACCTTACCTGCTAATTGTCTTTCCTTGAGTTCTCTCCGGGCCAGTCCAGAACATGAGGGTAGTCAATCTTCCTCCTCTAGCAGCTGAGGACTGAAAAACTGATTCTTGTTGCCAAGGTTACCCAGCTCCCCCTTGGTGTCAGAACCCAGTCTTATGGTAACAAAGCAGTAAATGCACACATCCCCTACACCAAAATAAAAACAAAAAACCGATGTCTACTAGGAAGAACTGTTCGAGCAAAACCCTGCAAGAGTATTGCAGAAGGCTTCTTGTTGTGTCTCTAAATCAATTATTGTGGGGTGTTTTTTTTTACAGTATGCAAAACCTCCCACAGAGGAGCTCTTTGACCTGCTCACTAACAACCGAAAAAACCAGACCGCTCACAGAAAAGATCAATATACATGGGGTGGGTTCTGGACTGGCCCGGAGAGAACTCAAGGAAAGACAATTAGCAGGTAAGGTCTAATTTCTTCTTCCTATTCGTCTCTCTGGGCCAGTCCAGAACATGAGGGTAGTACCAAAGCAGTACCTAAACCCGGGAGGGACCTGTGAGCCCCGCAACAATGGCCGAGGCCCCCACCCTCGCATCCTGACGAGCCTGTACATCCAACTGATAGTGTCGGGTAAACGAATGAAGGGAAGACCAAGAGGCTGCTCGACAAATATCCACCGGTGGCACCAAGGCCGATTCCGCCCAGGATGCAGCTTGACCCCTGGTAGAATGAGCACGGAGTCCAACCGGAACCGATTTGCCCCGGACTCGTAAGCCACACGAATAGCATGCTTCACCCATCTAGCTATCGAGGCCTTGGTGGCTGCCTTTCCCCTGGACGGACCCCCAAACAGGACGAACAACCTATCTGATTTACAAAAAGATTCCGTCTCCTTAAGGTAACGGCGGAGGACACGACCCATGTCCAATTTTCGGAGAGACCGATCTAACCGATCTGCCCCCGATGCAGAGAAGGTGGGAAGCGAGACCGGCTGATTTACGTGAAAAACGGAAACCACTTTAGGCAGAAAAGACGGCACCGTCCGCAAGACCACTTTTTCCGCTAAAATTAAAGAAACTGCTCCCGACACGAAAGCGCCTGCAAATCCGAAATTCTCCTTGCCGAACATAACGCCACCAAAAAGGCCGTCTTCCAAGACAACTCCCGGACACTACTTGATGCACGAGGTTCAAAGGGAGGTTCCGTTAAAGCTTCCAACACCAAATTCAAATCCCAAGGGGGTACGACTGGCCTAACCGGTGGCCGAAGGAGTCTAGCCGCTCTAAGAAATCGCAGAATATCGGGATGAGCGGAGAGAGATTTTCCATGAATCGATCCTCTATAAACGGCCAGAGCCGCCAACTGTACCTTGAGAGTGCTAAGCGCCAGACCTTTCTCCAGACCGCACTGCAGAAATGCCAGAATCTCTGGTAGGAACGCGCGTTCCGCACACCACGCTTCAAAGACGCGCCAAACCCGAATGTACGCTAGCGAGGTGGACCGTCTTCTGGACTGCAACATCGTGGCTATTACTGCCCCCGAATAGCCCTTCCGGCGCAAGCACTCCCTTTCAAGAGCCAAGCCATAAGCAAGAACCAATCCGCCTGAGGCATTAGGACAGGCCCTTGATGAACCAAGTCTACTCGTTCGGGTAACCGCCAGGGCGGCTCCACCAGAAGATGCATCAGATCTGCGTACCACGGCCGTCTGGCCCAATCCGGAGCAATGAGGATCACCAGTCCCTCGTGTCTCGCTATCCGCTGGATGACTCACCCCACCAACGGCCACGGGGGAAACACGTAGAGAAGCTGACCCAATGGCCAGGGCTGAACCAGACCGTCGAGCCCTTCCGATATGTGCTCCCGACGTCTGCTGAAAAACCGCGCTGCTTTGGCATTGCCTAGGGTCGCCATAAGATCCATGACCGGTTGACCCCAGCGCCTCGTGATGTCATGAAAAACGGCTGCATTGAGTTCCCATTCTCCGGGATCCAGCACGTGCCGACTGAGATAATTGGCCTGAACGTTGTCTTTTCCGGCCACATGAGCCGCCGAAATTGCCTCGAGATGAAGTTCCGCCCATCGGAATAAGAGCTGACTCTCCTCCAAGAGGGAGACACTGCCGGTGCCCCCTGGCGATTGATGTAGGATACCGTCACCAAGTTGTCGGAGAAAACTCGCACTGCCTTCCCTTCGAGTAGGCTGGCGAAGTGCAGGAGCGCTAGACGCACCGCCCGCAGTTCCAGCCTGTTGATTGACCAAAGACTCTCTTCCGCCGTCCAGGGTCCTTGCGCAATCTGTGCTAAACAATGCGCCCCACAACCAGACAGACTGGCATCCGTAGTGAGTAAGACCCACTCCGGCAGATCTAGCGGAACCCCCGCTCGCAGATGTCGTGGAACTAACCACCAACGAAGACTGACGCGCACCGGCTCCGGACAGCTCAAGCAGCGTGAAAGAGGGTGATACTGAGGAGACCACCGCGAGAGCAGAGCCTGTTGCAGGGGCGTATATGCACTCGAGCCCAAGGAACGCCGCCGCCATCGTTCCCAGCAATTTGTGGTGAGGAAAGCACTGCTGAACATAGAGATACACAGGGAAATGAGTCCTATCACTTTAATTCAGAAAGTATCAAGGGTTTCCCTAGCAACCAAGAGTCTCTGACTCAGAACCTAGTCATCCCTAAGCCCCGCCCACAGCAGCCACGTCGGGAGAAGCTTGACCCTAATCACATGTGCTGGGAGCAAGGTGTGGCTCAGGAGGAAGGAAAGTTTAAAAAGCTGACTTTCAAAAACACAGATAGAGACGGAGAGGGAGAAAGTAGCAGAGGCAGAAGGAGAGATGAGAGTGGAGCTGGAAGTGAAGCAGCAAGAACAAGGAACGCAAAGAGGGAAGCGAGAGCAAGTGAGAGAGTGCTTGCAGAGAATGAAAGACAGTGTGAAGGAAACACTGGAAGCCGAAGAGAGAGCCGATGGAGAGATTGCCAAGCACAGCTGAGAGAGCAAGGAAAGAGAGGCTGGTGCAAGCAAACGACCAGCTGCTTGCAAACGGAAGACAGCATGACTGGCTTGCAGGGCAGAGAGAGATTCTGAATACCTCTGAAACCAGGCAAGTGTGTCCTTTTCAGTTCTTAAACAGTAAAAGTTTGGGAGGATTAGCTTTAGAGTTAAAAGCTGATTCCAGCAATAAGCCAAACCCCAGGATAAAGAGAGACTGTTTATCTAAGTATCAAGAAGCTCATATAGCAGACGAGCTAGTGCAGAAACAAGAAAAACAAGCCCGCTTAAGAAATTAAGTGAATGGATTAAGAAAGAGAATAGCAAGCTCTCCCCTCAGATGTCTTTGGATTGTGTGTGAGAATGATAGCGTTTGAAGATATGGAGATAACAGATATGGAAGACAGTTCCTTTGAAATGCAATGTGCTGTATGTCAAGCCTCTGACGTAGAAGAGAGCTGAGCCAGAAAAGCCATTGAATGTATGCCTGCTTAGGAAGCAGCCTGAATTGAAGACGTCACAACCAAGAAAACAGCTGAGTGCTAAGTTCAACTGATAAGGGTTGAAAGCTGATACTAATGTTCAAGGGACATTTAAAGAGTTGTTTTTGCTGCAAGAGTTTTGTTCTTGTAACAGAAGAGAAACCTTTAAGAATTTAAAAGTTTTGGAATAAGTGGCATTTTGATTTACAAGCAAAGTTGTGCCTGTTTCTTTGCATTTTTGAAATACAAGCAAAGCGTTCCTATTTCGTTTGAAGCTGTAGCGTGGGGATTAAAATCCTTTATTTGATTTTTCCACTTGTGTCCTGTGTATGAAGGAACCCCTGATTACATTAAATAATTTTCTCTGTCTTATGCCTAACCCTCGGATCACAACTCCTTTGCTTTAAGATAGGACTACAATTCCCAGCAGCCCTCCTGGCAGCCATTTTGAGGGAAACTTATTTTTAAAGCTGAAAAGGCGACCTCACCTGGTATCAGTTATCTACCTGGCCAGGCGGGGGCGACAAATTGCAAGTATCTCCAAGCCGTCGGGGCCTTGATGCGCAAAAACGCCGACACTTGCGCCAAAATCTTCCAAACTCTTTCCGGAGGTAGATGGACGACTCCTCTCTCGGTATCGAATAAGGCTTCCAGGTAAGTCAACTGTCTCACCGGATCCAACCGACTTTTTGCCTGGTTGACCATCCAACCGAGACTCTCGAGGAATGCTACCACACGCGCTGTGGCCCTGACAGACTCTTCCCGAGATGCTGCTCGGATCAACCAGTCGTCCAGGTAAGGATGCACTTGAATTCCTTCTTTCCGGAGTGCTGCTGCCGCCACCACCATCACCTTGGTAAAGGTGCGGGGCGCCGTCGCCAGACCGAAAGGTAACGCTCGGAACTGAAAATGACCCATAGGAACCGCAAACCTAAGAAACCTCTGATGGTCTGCCCTGATCGGAATGTGCAAATAGGCCTCCGTTAGATCTATGGAGGACAGCACCTCTCCCGGACGAACCGAGCGTATAACCGATCACAATGTCTCCATCCGAAAATGAGGAACGCGTAAACACCTGTTGACATGTTTTAAATCCAGGATCGGCCGAAAAGAACCCTCCTTTTTGGGAACTACAAAATATATCGAGTATTGACCGAATCCGTATTGGTCGGGAGGCACCGGAACTACTGCTTGGAGCCGCAACAAACGTTGTAACGTGTCGTGGACCGCTGTCCGCTTTGCGACAGGCCCGCACGGAGAGAAAACAAAGGCGTCCGCCAAAGCCTGCTCGAACTCGAGAGCATAGCCCTCTGTGATAACCTGGAGAACCCACCGGTTGGTAGTAATGGCGGCCCAAGAGGAGGCAAAATTCTGCAACCGCCCCCCTACCGGAATCTCCCCCTGGGCCAGCCTCACGTCATTGCGGCTTTCTCGCTGAGGCTGGGGAGGTGCCAAAAAAACCTCTGCTGGAACTCTGGGCTCCGCGAAAGGACTGTCCCCTCGCAACAAAACGGCCTCGCTGATAAGGAGCAAAGCGAGCTCCCCGAAATCTGCGAAATTCACGTCCCTGACCTCTCTGGAACGAACTCGGCTTGGCCGTTCGTGGACGATCTTCGGGAAGATGACCCCCCTTGGAGTCCCCTAAATCTTTCACTATCTTCTCTAAAGCCTCCCCAAAGAGCAGCTTACCCTTATACGGAAGCTTACTGAGGCGTGCCTTGGACGAAGCATCCGCAAACCAATTCCTTAACAAAAGGAACCGCCGCGCCGCGATCACAGAAGCCATGGATTTTGCTGAAATCTGAACAAATCATAGAAGGCATCCGCCAAATAAGACGCCGCCGACTCGAGCTTCGCTTCCTCCATCGAAGGAGCAGCTTCACTCTCCTGACTGGGGCTCATCTGAATCCACCGGATAGAGGCTCTGGACACATACGCCCCACACACCGATGCCTGAAGCACTAGCGCACTGGAATCAAACGCTTGCTTCAAAAGCGCCTCTAACCTGCGATCCTGAATATCCTTAAGGGCCGTGGCTCCTTCCACTGGAATCGTGGTCTTCTTGGTGACCGCGGAAACCAGCGCATCTACCTTAGGCATCCGCAATAACTCTTTCTCCTCCTGGGGCACGGGATACAAACGCGCCAAGGCTCTAGCTCCATGCAAGGATGCTTCCGGGCATTCCCACTCAGATTCGATCATTTGTTTAATCACCCTGTGAAAAGGAAAACAGCGTTGTTCCGCCTTGAAACCTTGTAACAAGGGATCCTCTAAAGGTTCCTGCTGCACCACAGGTGGTGCTAAATTAAGAGCTGCCAAAGATTGTACAATTAAAGCCGTCAGCTCCTCCTTCCTAAAAACCCTAAAAATACTAGGATCCTCTCCGGGGCCTAACTCTCCTTCCTCCAAGTCTGTTGGCCAAGACTCAAAACCGGAGTCTGATAAAAGCTCCCTTTCCTCCAGCCCTAGAGGCTCCGGAGCCAAGGAAGAGGACTGTTCCACCTTGGTATGCCTAACCTTAGCCATCGAGACCCCTTCACCAGGATCTGTTAGCACAGAGTCCTCAATCTGAGAGACCCCCCCGGAGGAAGGCATATTACTGAGAGGCACCTGAGACTTTTTAATTAAATATGCATTGTGAAGCACCAAAATAAATTCCGTGGAGAGCAAAGAATCTACAGACTCTGGCACCACCGACAACGGTAGCTGCCCCTGCTCCGCCGACGAGTGCGCTCTGTGAGACTTTGCCTTGCGCTTTCCTGACGGAGTGGGCAGCGCGGGAGGAACGGACGGCACTTCCAAAATGGCCGCCGTTCCCGCTCTTTCCGTCGGGGACTGAAGCTGGCCCAACTGCTCGCCTTCAGCCCTATGCTGGTCAGCCATACCGCGGTTCTGCTGTCCCTACCACGGGAACCCCGACACTAGCGAAATAAGCCCCAAACCGGAAAGAAACAAAAAAACTAAACTCCCGCGCACCGAACAAGCTACACCGCCTGCACTCAACGAAAACCGCCGAAACTAATCCCGCTAACAGAAGGCAACCTCAGATAGCACGTGGCGGCAGGTAAGAGAAAATACTGAGGAATTACCTGCGAGAAGCAAGGCTGCCACCTCCGTCTCTGGCTGTGCCGTTGCTAACGGCTGCAGGAAAGGGTAAGAATTGCCCCAGGAAAAACAGACTCTGGGGCTCCCAGAGCTGTTTCCAAAACCCCGAGTCACTGGAGAAAAAGAGAGACAGGCTCTGCCTCGAATCTCCGCCAACCTCCGGCTGTCCAACTCCAGGGGAACGGGCTGTTCTGTTTTGTGTCAGCAATGACCAAAAAGAAATTTAAAATGCCGTTTCACCCTGCTAGGGCAAACCAGGCAACACACTTCTGCTTTACTCTTGCATCTCATTCCCCACTATTACTAGCAGAGAAGAAAATAAAATAAAGGAAAATAACACTTCTAGGCCTTTGTGGGGAGCTTGTCATCCACACATCCAGCTCAGCTGCTGAGGACAAAAAGTCTGGGTTCTGACACCAAGGGGGAGCTGGGTAACCTTGGCAACAAGAATCAGTTTTTCAGTCCTCAGCTGCTAGAGGAGGAAGATTGACTACCCTCATGTTCTGGACTGGCCCGGAGAGACGAATAGGAATGTCCCCAGAGCCACCTTCTCAGATGGCTCTGGAGACGTCTCTATACCCATTTTCGGATGTCCAAAGCAGGAATAGGGCTTCTAAAATTCCACCCTTAGTTGTTTTCTCCTCTAGTACTGACTGATTTGTTCTTTGGGCAGTCCATGGTGTGCATAGTATTCTTCGCCAGCACTATAATTCAAAGGCATCGATTTTCTTCCCATCTTCTTCAGTGTCCAACCTTTGCATTCATATGACATTGCTGAAAAAACCATGACTAGAAGAAGTCAAATCTTTGTATGCAGAGATGTGTTACTGCGCTTGAAAAGTTTGTCTAAGTCGTTCATAACCATTCTGCCAAGAGCAATGTGTTGTCAGATTTCTTGACTGCTTGTCATTTCTCTATAGATTATTGATCCAAATAGATTAAAGTTGTCTACTACTTCTTCTCCATCAAGGATGAAATGATTGATTTTGTTAGTCGGTGTAAATTCAAGCTTAACAATTAAATGTAAAATAAGTAAAATAATTAGCAAGTAATCATTCATATAAGAAAGTAGCTCATTTTAAGAGTACTGAAAACATTGCATATTGCATGAAGTGATTATTCATCAAGCTGTGTTTCCATGAAAGCTCACAGATGTAATGGGAATAGAGCCACATCTTATCATGCAAAACAGGCTACAAATCTGTCTTTGTTGGTAGACAGAAATTAGAAACTGATGCAGAGGACTGCAAAAAAAAAAAAAAAAAGAATGACAGTAGTCAAAACATAATCAGTTTGTAAAATGCTCTTGTTATGGAAGTCATAATTGTAGTCTGTATTCTGCACAGCTTTTTTTTTAACAACAGAATGTTCAATTTTCTGGGAGTCTTTATAAGTAACTCAGGTCATGGGTAAAGTTGATCTCATGGCTACAAAAAAAAAATTCCAGCATTTGAAGCTCTTTAGGAACAGGATCTGGTTCCAGATAAAATAAAGATGCTCCATCCAAATTAACAATAGAATTCTTTGGAACAGTAATCAAAAAAACATTTCTGAGAAGAGGAACTCTGTTGTTGATTTCATGTTTGTTAATGGTAACAGTAACTTCATTCAATGGTGTAATAACCAATTAAACATTATTTGCAACAGCAATATTTGTTTCAAAAATATTGCTCATCATACTGAGCCAAGGTAACTTTGTATTGCTCTTTCACATTCCAAATTGACAAACCACAAAGAGCTTTAGGAGTGTCCTTCGGGAAAGGTTTACCTGGGCAGAACCAATGAATGTCTTTGGTTTGTTCCTAAATAGGAAACAGGTGTTGTTTTGTATCGTCATGCATCGACATGCATGTAAAGGTCATCAGTCTACGTGCCAACTTTAAGTACCTATTCCAACTGGTAAACATTATCAGGTAAAAAGAAAAATAAGTTCAAAGCATAAGTATTCTCCATTCTGTGTACATCTACATATAATGGAATGGCAATTCCCATGTGGAAAGCAATCTGGATATGAATAGACTCAATCAGTTGTGTACAAAAGGCAGGACAGTGGGTGTGGCCCACCCCAGGTGCAGGCCGAGAGGAGGTGCACCTCCTGTCAGGCTCATGGAGGCAGCGCGGCAAACTTACCATAAAGCTGGCTTGCTGTGCTATCTCTGCTCCAGGCCCAGCTGCTCTTCTCTCCTGGCTGATGTCTTGTGAATCGTGAGATTTTGGTCCAGGAGAGAAGAGCTACTGGGCCTGGAGGCAGTGTGGCAAGCCAGCTTTTGAATAAGTTTGCCATGCTGTCTCCATGGGCTGGTGTGTGTGTGTGCATTGTGGCACATAGTGCCGGTTGTGCGGGGGGGGAGAGGGAGGGAGCACCCGCCTTGGGTGCCGAGGGGGACTGGGAACGCCACTGAGCTCAATGCTATTTCTGGTTATCTTAGCAAAAGCCTCAGTAATAAGGTCTGATGAAACCAGATAGGTGGGAATCCGGCCTTGCATCAAGGTACTGATGCTATTATCCAGTTCTCTAAATAAATCATAAGTAAATTCATGCACTGGTTGCATAAAAGTATGTTTTTCATTCAATATTTCTTTACGGAAAGAGTAGTGGATCCATGGAATAGTCTCCCAGTGGAGGTGGTAGAGATGAGGACAGTAACTGAATTCAAAAAAGCATGGGACCAACACAGAGGATCTCTAAAGGTAAAAAGTGGACTGTTGTAGTTGTTGTTATGGAAGGACAGACTAGATAGGCCATGTGGTCTTTTTCTGTCGTCATGTTTCTATGTTTCTACTTTTTCAGCAATGAACAGTTCACCTTTGTTTTGGTCAATGTCTCTGGAACAAAGGTTGATCACCATAATTACCATATCATGCAGGGTCTTGTCTTCTGCAGTTAATTGACTTTGCTGTGAGTGACTCTAAGTACTGATATTATGGATATCAGCTTTTAACTCTTGAACACAAGTTTGTAGTTTACTAATAGATACAGCATTCACAATGGGCATGGCAGAACCAAATAACCTAAATTTGTGAGTAGGAGTGAACCTGTGGCAAATCCTCTAAGTCTTTTAGATCTGGAGTATCCCTGTTGTGTGAGTTGGATCATGATCTTCTCAACTGGCTAAATGTTTTCTATACATTGGCAGATGCATAGTCCATATGTGCTTTAAACCATTGCTGCATATCAGAAAGGTTAAAGTGTGTCTGTAAAACATGCTGTGGGTCTAGTGATACAAAGACTTTCTAACAGTCTGTGACTGGATGATCAGGAATCCAGGCATATCTATAGTACAGTTTGAGATGGTAGGCCAGGTTTGGCCAGTTAATCCACTTCTGCTCACAGTAGCAGCAGGAACAGGACCCTCATGGTACAAATTTCCATCTGCAAAATAAAACAAACAGGTTATCCTCTTCTGGATTAATAATAGTCATTTTAAACAGTAAGAGATTATGATACATTTCTGCATTGTGGCCATGATTTAATAGTCTTAGTAAATCTGGATCTTTGGAACAAATCCAATTCCAAAAACACTGTGTTTAGTTTATTGCCACACCCATGGTGGTACCAATGAAATGTGATGAAGCTTTGAACTTATGTGCAGGTTCAAAATTCCCTTCTGTTAACAGTTTGGTAAGATAAAACGCTTGACATCATTTGTGCCTAGAGGCTGTCCTCCGCGTGGCTCAAACATTTTCTGTTTCTTCACTAAATCTGCATACACTCTGAGTCTAAAAAAGACATTCTGAGCTGTAATAAAGATAAATCAGGATCTTTTAAAGAGAAAATTGGAAATGGTGATTTAAAGTTTTTTTTTTTATTTCCTAACTTAAAAGTAGCCGAAAACCTTTGACTCATAATTTCTTATCTTTTCTGAAAATCTGCATAAAAGTATTACTTCATTTTGATGATGTAAGTAAATTGTCTTTGTGTTACAAAGGTGTTTAGTTCTCTGTTTCACTTACCTGATGTGGATTGGATTACTCCTTCTGCAAATCTGGAAAGAAGCAAAACAATTGTGGATGCTCTCCAAGATGCGTTACTTAGACAAATGGTTATGGAACCAACCAGGGAAAGCTCAACGCTGGATTTAGTGCTCACCAACGGCGATAGCGTGTCGAATGTCTGCGTGAGTGCCCCTGTGAGCAGCAGCGATCATCACACGGTGTGGTTTGAGATAAAAGCCATGGTACAGGCCAATCATAGCAGGCTCAAAGTCCTAAACTTTAAAAACACCAACTTCAATAAAATGGCCGAGTACCTAAAGGAGGAGCTGACAGGGTGGAAGGAAATAAGGGAAGTGGAATTGCAATGGGCTAAACTAAAGATGGCAATAAAAGGGGCAACAGATAAATATGTAACAAAAGTAAACAAAAACAAGAGGAG
This sequence comes from Ichthyophis bannanicus, assembly GCA_033557465.1. Classification (NCBI taxonomy): domain Eukaryota; kingdom Metazoa; phylum Chordata; class Amphibia; order Gymnophiona; family Ichthyophiidae; genus Ichthyophis; species Ichthyophis bannanicus. The sequence continues at coordinate 165,590,193 of CM066042.1, forward strand.
AAGAAAGCCTATTTGGTTTTCCAAAGAAGTGGCTGCTCAAATAAAGGCAAAAAACACAGCTTTCGCAAAATTCAAAAGCTCGCAAACAGAGGAACACAGAATTGAATACAGGATCAAACTCAAAGAGACAAAGAGAGAAATAAAGATAGCAAAATTAAAGGCAGAGGAAAAGATGGCTAAAGATGTGAAGTGTGGTGACAAAACCTTCTTAAGGTATATTTGGGAAAGGAAGAAGATCAGAGGTGGAATTGCAGGACTCAGAAGTGCTGTGAACGGACTCGTGGAAAGTGACATTGAAAAAGCGAAATTGCTAAACGAATACTTCTGCTCTGTTTTTACTATAGAAAGTCCTGGAGAAGGACCACCTGTGACTCCCAAATATAAAAATGGGAATGAAGTAGTTACCACACCATTCACAGAAGATGAGGTGTTAGAACAACTTGCAAAACTGAAAGTGGACAAGGCCATGGGACCGGATGGGATACATCCCAGGATACTGAAAGAGCTCAGGGAGGTTCTTGCAGGGCCGTTAAAGGATGTTTTCAACAGATCCTTGGAAACAGGAGAGGTTCCTCAGGACTGGAGAATGGCTGATGTCGTACCTCTACACAAAAGTGGTGACAGGGAAGAAGTGTCAAACTACAGGCCTGTGAGACTTACCTCAGTGGCGGGAAAAGTCATGGAGGCGCTCCTGAAAGAGCGAATAGTGAATTTTCTCAAAACCAACAGGTTGCAAGACCCAAGGCAACATGGTTTTACCGAAGGACGATCTTGCCAAACAAATCTGATTGAGTTCTTTGACTGGGTGACCAGGGAGCTAGATCAGGGGCATGCGATGGATGTCATCTACCTGGATTTCAGCAAAGCCTTTGATACTGTTCCTCATAAGAGGCTTATCAATAAACTCAGTAGCTTGGGGATGGATCCTAAGATAAATTGGATCAAAAATTGGTTGACTGACAGACGACAGAGAGTGATGGTAAATGGAGTTCACTCGGATGAAGGGAAGGTGATTAGTGGGGTGCCGCAGGGGTCGGTCCTGGGCCCGACACTGTTCAATGTATTTGTGAGTGATATTGCTGAAGGACTGAATGGAAAAGTCTGTCTTTTTGCAGATGACACAAAAATTTGCAACAGAGTAGACTCTCCAGAGGGAGTGGTTAAGATGAGGAAAGATCTACAAAAGCTGGAAGAATGGTCAAATGCTTGGCAATTAAGATTTAATGCGAAGAAGTGCAGAGTCATGCACTTGGGTAGCAGAAATCCAAGGGAAATGTACACAATAGGGGGCGAGAGGTTGGTGTGCACAGATCAGGAGAAAGACCTTGGTGTGATTTTTTTCTGAAGATCTCAAGGTGGCAAAACAGTGCGACAAGGCGGGGGCAAAAGCTAGGAGGATGTTGGGCTGCATACTGTTGGGGCTTTTCTGGGCTTCCCCTAATTAGGGATTTTCTATTTTTGTTTTTGGCTGTTTGTGTTCGAGGAATCACCAGCAGAAAGGAAGAGGTACTTATGCCACTGTACAAGTCACTGGTGAGGCCTCACTTGGAATACTGTGTTCAGTTTTGGAGACCATATCTTGTAAAGGATGTAAAAAGACTGGAAGCTGTTCAGAGGAAGGCGACCAAAATGATTTGGAGCCTGCATCAGCAGCCTTATGAGAAGAGACTTGAAGACCTAAACATGTACACTTTGGAGGAGAGGAGGGACAGGGGAGATATGATTCAGACCTTTAAATACTTAAAGGGATATAATGAACAAACAAACCTCTTCCAAAGACGGGGAAGCTGTAAAACTAGAGGGCACAACAGGAAGCTGCAAGGTGGTAAATTGAAAGTCAATGTCAGGAAATACTTTTTCACGGAAAGGGTGGTGGATGCTTGGAATGCCCTCCCGATGGAAGTGGTGGGGGCAAACACTGTGACGGAATTCAAAATGGCATGGGATAGACACAGTGGATCCCTTTACAGCAACAGGATAAAATCAAAATAAACGTAACCATCTAATTTCTCAACAAATAGGGGTGTCCTGCATGGAGTGGTGGGTTCATCCCTAAACAGAGACATGGGGAGGGGTGGCCTGCATGGAGCGGCAGGTGCACCTACTCTTGCCATCGTGCTGGGCAGACTAGATGGACCATGCTGGTCTTTATCTGTGTCATTTACTATGTTACTATGTTACTTCAAACTATGTATGAAATGAGACCAAACCTCTATTAGAGGTTTGCCAGCTCTAGGAAGTGACACATTAATTCAGATGTAACTTAATACTTACAGACTTCAAAAGCTCTACACCTTGTGCATCAGGTTTAAGTAGTTAGAAAGCTTGCCTAGGAAATATTCACCAACAGGAAATGAGGTAGACTGAACCCTTGTCGGTACAACCTCTTGTATCTATGTAATGCCTTTTCCTTGAGGCTCAGAGATTTGTAGTGGAGCTTGGAGATTTCATCCAAATGAGATTCTTCAGTTCTGTGGCACTGGAACCTTTTCCACTCTTGTACACCTCAAGAGTTTTAGATGACTAAGCACTTGAATGCATCTTGAGCAAGGGCGGCTCAAGGCAATCTGCTGCATGAGGCGAAGGATGAGATGGTGCTCCCCTCCTACCCCCGTAGAGGGGAGTGGGACTTTCTCAAAACTCCAATTAGGGACTGAACCAAACCAAAAAGCTGATTAGATTATATGGATGAAATGCAAGATGTTTGTACACTAAGGAACTAAAAGAGAGCGAGAACCACAGCACAGTTTATAAAACTAAATTATAACTCATTTTTATTTTGTTATCAGCTGCGTTATGCTTCTTGCTTTTTCTTTTTCAACATATATTTTGCTTCCACAGAACCCCCTTCAACAGTGGGTGCAGAGCAGAACCAGGAAATTCACCCACAGAACTCAATATCTTAAAAAATTCGGATTCTTATCATCTCACAAACAACAACAACAAACATTCTCCAGTACCAGGTATATTGTGAACTAATATAAAACCCTTCAACAAAGTCACTGAGTATCTATAGAGCAAATCTACCATACCATACCATATCAGCACCGACTTCCAAAACTCACATAAGGAGCCCTTCCAAAAAAAGCATTGCTGTAAATACTACAGTAGGCCCTGGAACATCCTACACCTATTTGAAAAGCTGAACATGTCAAATTACTACAGTACAATATAGATACTTATGTACAAACTCCACGTTAACAGAACACCTGGGCTCAGTCACACACTCAGAACACAGACTCTCACCAAGTACAGAATAAGTAACCACAATCTAAAGTAAAAATAAAAATATGTAGACAAAATTTAAACTGAAACCCCAAGAAGCCAGACTCCTCAAGCAGTGCAACATCAAATAAATAAGATATGCAGTTCCCCCACACAGTGTAAAATATGAAGATAGCAGAAAGTCCAGTCACTAAAATGAAATAAAATTATTTTTTCTACCTTTGTTGTCTGACAATGTTTTCTCTGATCATGCTGGTCCCGATCTGAGGCTTCTGCTTTCTTGTCTTCTCTTAACTCTCTTTCTGTGGTTTATGGTCCATCTGCCATTTCTTATCTCTTCTTTTGTTTTCTTCACTTCCTTCCATCAGCCTTTTTCCAGTCCTGGTAACCCTCCCCAGTATCAGCCCCCTTTCCAGACCTCCCCTCTCCGTACCTTCCAGTGTCAACCGTCTTGCATTCCCAGGACTGCCTCTGGTGTCCATTCCCTTCTGGTCCCCCTCCTTCCCCACTGTCTAGCCCCTTCTAGTCCAAATACCATTGCAGGTATCAGTTCACTTCCACTCCCAGTGCCCCCCCTGTCAGCTCCCTTCCAATCACCCTACCCTCTGTCCATCCCCCTTCCAGTGCCATCCCCACGTGTCAGCTACTTTCCAGCCTCCTCCCCATTACCCAGTGACCTACCAGTCCCATCCCCAAGTATCAGCTCCCTTCCAGTCCTCCTTCAGTACCATCTCCAGGTGTCAGCTCACTTCCAGCCCCCTCCTTCCCCCTGTGTCAGTTCCCTTCCTACCCCCACCTCCCCCATGCCAGCTTCCTTCCTGCACCCTCCTTCCCCTGGCAGAGCATCTCAGCATCCATTCCCTTCCAGTCCCATTCTCCCATCCCCCTGCATCAGCCCATTTGAAGCCCTAGCCCCCCAGTTTTCTTTCAGAGCTAGCAGCTCTCTCCTCCCCCCCCCATGAGCCCACTTCCAGTTCTAGCCCCCAGTCTTCTAGTGCCAGCAGCTCTCTCCTCCCCCCATCAGCTCATTTCCAATCCCAACCTATTTCCAGTCCTAGTTCCCCCCATCAGACCACTCCAGTCCTAGCTCCCCCCGTCAGTCCATTAGCATCCCTAGCTCATTTCCAGTGCTAGCTCCCCGATCAGGTCATTTCCAGTGCTAGTCCCCATCAGCCCATTACCAGTTCTAACCCATCCCTAATAAGCCCATTTCCAGTCCTAGCCCTCCTCAGTCTACCCATTTCCAGCCCTAACTCCCCTTATCAGCTCATTTCCAGTTCTAGACCCCCAGTCTGCCCATTTCGTCCTTACTTCCCCAATCAACCCATTTCCAGTGCTAGCTCCCCATCAGCCCATTACCAGTCCTAATCCCCCAACAAGCCCCCCAGTCTACCCATTTCCAGCCCTAACTCCCCCAATTAGCTCATTTTCAGTCCTAGCCCCCCTAGTCTTCCCATTTCCGGTCCTAACTCCCCTGACCAGCCCATTTCCAGTTCTAGCCCACCTAATCAGCCCATTTCCAGTCCTAGCCCCCCCCCCCAGTCTACCCATTTCCAGTCCTAAACCCCTGATCAGCCCATTATCAGTCCTACCCTCCAATCAGACCATTTCTGGGGATACCCTCCCCCCAGCCCAGCCCAGCTCATTACCAGTCAAGCCCCCCCCACGGAAGAGCCCTGCATTTCCCAATCAGCACCCCAGTTCACCTTTGCAGAGCCGCAGGAAGGAAAAGCGTTTCTCATCTTTCCTGTGGCTCTGTTAAATTTGAGCCTGCCAGTGCTGAGGGTAATCTAGGAATTTCCTGTCTCACGCTAAAGCATTCACAGCGATTTACAATAAAATAAAAATACAACACCATTGATCCCACCCAGCAGGATCCATACTCCCTTAAGAAGACAAGTGCTTAACAGGCTGATCCTGAAATCACCTGCCAAAAAACCCCCAAGAAACCACTGCTCATCCTCTTGAAAACAGGAAGGTTTTTAATGCCTTCCAAAATAACAACAGGTTTGTCTCCAACCTGAGTGCCAAAGGCAAGGCATTCCACAGAGCTGGCATGACCACCGAAAAAAGTCTCACCCGCCAGCGCTGCAAACGAACCTGGGACCAACTAGGGAGCTTCAATAGACCTTCACCCTCCCCCCCCCGAGTGCAACACCGTACTGAATCTATACCATTGCAGCAGCTCTCTCAGGTACCATGGGCCATTACCCCATAAGACTCAAATGCTAGCACTAACAATTGAAATACACATCTGGACTGAATCGGGAGCTAATGCAACTGTTGCATCACCCCAGCCACACCTCCGTAGGCCCCAAATGATTTATGCGGCTGTGTTCTGCTCCACCTACAACCTCCTCAATATACATGCTGGCAGCCTCACATATAAGGCTTTGCAATAATCCAGGCATGGCAGTACCGATGCCTGGGTCACCCAATGCAGAGCATCTTGATCTAAATAGGATCTGAGCTGCCGCACCAACTGCAAATTAACAAATTTACAGGGGAATCTTAACTGGAACATCACCCCTAAGGCCAAAGCAGCTTCAGAAATTTCTTTCTCTTGAGCTGCGTCCATTTTGAAACAGCTGGAAAGATCTGGATTTTCCCACCCAAGAAAGTAACAGCAGATTTAAAATACAGATGCAGCAATGCCTCTTTATCCCGTAGGAAAACAAAGGAAACTAATAATGTATCTCTGGCTTCCACCACCTCAGTGGACTGCTCCAACATATCAGTCAAATTACCCAGATCTAAAGAGTCCGAGGAAACATCCAAGGAGGAACCCGCCTGCGAAGGGGCATCTTTGACCGACAGGGGAGGAAGATAATAAATCTTCTTGTTGGGAGGTATGCCAGCATCTGGTTAGTTAAAAATCTCATTCAGGAACCTAGAAAATAGGCCCCGAGGTGAAACCAAGACAACCTGAGGAAAATTTACAACCAGATGTTTTTGCAATGGTTTTCCAAATTCTCCACTTTTTGCTGAACAACCAACCTGTTCTGAACCAAAGTTCTGTGAACTTGTTGACGTTGTTTAATAGCAATCTGAGACTCCAACAATTGCTCCTGCTGGCCATCCAGCCTCTTCTCTAGGCTGCCTAAACAAGGAGAGCTCAGAGCCAAAGCCTGAAGGATGGCCAAACATATCTTGTAGAAAGATTCAAGGGCAGTTAAGATTTAATGTGAAAAAGTGCAATGCCATGCACGTGGGAAGCAGAAATCCAAGGGAATTGTATGCGATAGAGGGCGAGAAGCTGGAGTGCATGGGCCATGAGAAGGACTTTGGCAGGTTTGTTCCTGAGGTGGCGAAACAATGTGACAAGGCAGTGCAAAAGCCAGAAGGATGCTGGGTTGCATAAAGAGAGGGATTACCAGCAGAAAGGAAGATGTACTAATGCCACTGCATAAGTCACTGGTGAGGCCTCACTTGGAATACTGTGTTCAGTTTTGGAGACTGTATCTTGCAAAGGATGAAAAAAGAATGGAAACTGTTCAGAGGAAGGCGACCAAAATGATTTGGAGCCTGTGTCAGAAGACTTATGAGAAGAGACTTGAAGACCTAAATATGTACACTCTGTAGGAGAGGAGGGACAGGGGAGATATGATTCAGACCTTTAAATACTTAAAGAGTATTAATGGACAAACAAAACTCTTCCAAAGATGGGGAAGCTGCAAAACTCAAGGGCATAACATGAAGCTGCAAGGTGGTAAATTGAAAGGCAATGTCAGGAAATACTTTTTCACTGAAAGGGTGGTGGATGCTTGGAATGCCCTCCTGATGGAAGTGGTGGGCGCAGAATCAGTGACAGAATTCAAAGTGGCATGGGACAGACACAGTGGTTCCCTTTATAGCAACAGGATAAAATCAAAATAAACGTAACTATCTAATTTCTCAACAAACAGGGGTGTCCTACATGGAGCGGTGGGTTCACCTCTAAACAAAGACATGGGGAGGGGTGACCTGCACGGAGCGGCAGGTGCACTTACTCTTGCTGCCTTTCTGTGCAGACTAGACGGACCATACTGGTCTTTATCTGCCGTCATTTACTATGGCAGTCCATATAGAATCCAAAGTGATCTCCTTCGGTCTGATTAGCATTGGAACAGGCTCAGAAGCAACAGGCAAAGAAGACGTAGGCACAGGTGATACACTGGAGGAACACTGACCCTCCTCTCTGATTCCTGCAGGGGAGGGGCTCTCCCCCCTTACCTATGGTGGAAGGCAGCGTGGCTCCGAAGGCTTCAGACGCCGTGGCTGCAGCTGCCCATCCAACTCTATCACCTGCATTTCCCAGGCCAGCGGCAGGAGGCAGATGAGCAGGAGGATGGGTCAGATAGGCTGAGCGATACATCGCTCCCCAAGCCGGGGCTCTCCCCAAACCCATCAAGGGGTATGCCTGCAGGAGGCACAGACATCGCAAAAGTGTCTAAAGTCCTTTGCCCAGCTGCAAGAGCTGCGGGTTTAGAGGGAAGACCTCCTTACCCTTGGCCTTGCGTTTCAGCATACAATCTGATGAGGATCAACCAACGAAGAAACTAGGTAAGTGGACCACACCGAAGAGCTTGGACTCTGATGCCATCTTGGCCACCCCCCAGTAACTTACTCTTTTACAGAATGTTTACATCTCTGTATGCAATCCTTTGAAAATGTCTTCAAAATACCTAAGATAAAACAATTCTCGTTCTACTTTGGAAGAGAAAATTCTTGTCAGAAACCTGTAAATAAGAAAAATAAAATGATTAGTTAATCATTAACATTTTAGAACGTTTCAGTTGGCACAATATCCCATAGTAGAAGAAAAAGCTGAAATAAAATTCAAAAAGTAGAAAGACTAGAGGACACACAATAAAGCTACAATGTCACCCATTTATTTATTTATTTATTATTTAATTTACAATTTCTTATATACCGCACTATTCAGCATCAGCGCGGTTTACATGGAACAGAAAGATCAGACAGGATACATGTGTCTGAGTTTACAAATAACAGGACGCAAAACTTGGATAACAAGGGAGAGTTTACAATTAACAGGTCAGCAAAACTTGGATAACCAGGGGTAACTATTTAGACTAATAAGAGAAAATATTTTTTCACTCAACGTGTAATCAAACTCTGGAATTTGTTACCAGAGGATGTAGTAAAGGCTGTTAGTGTAGCTGGGTTTAAAAAAGGTTTGGACAAGTTCCTGGAGGAAAGGTCCATAAACCGTTATTAAACAGGACCAGGGAAATGCACTGTTTACCCCATTATAAGCATTGTGGAACCTGTGTCTCTTGGGGATACTGCTAGGTACTTGTGACCTAGATTGGCCACTGCTGGAAATAGTATACTGAGCTTGATGGACCTTGGTCTGACCCAGTATGGCATATCTTATCTTCTTATGTTCATATTCTGGCATTCATGGGCACACATTTGTGGTGGCTATATTGGAGAAAACTGGGAAGCACTTTTAAGTTTTGCATACACAGAACGCTGGCTTGCCTGTTTTTCAAGTAAGTTTAGTCATTTGTTTTATTTATTTATTTATTTATTTGTTAGTATGGAGAGGTAATTTCCTTTTCCTATTTGTTCTGGAATGAACAGTATTACATTTTAAGCTTTAACTGCACTCAGAGAAGGGATGTAGTCCAGATTCCAGGTTTTCTCAGTGCTCTGTAAGCAAGTAAGTTACAGTCTGGGGAAGTTGCCAATTCTCACATTATCTCTTGGCTTTCTCTATGTGGAAGAAAACGTTTCACATTAGTGAACAGATCTGAAATTTCTTTGTCTCTTCATGTAAACAAGTAATGAGACATTGTGCAGAGTTTAGCAAAAACGAGCTTGGGAAATTAAGCATGCAAATGTACTCTCCCACCTTTGCATGGGGTTGATTCTGTTTTTCCCTGATAAGTGGAGATTGCTAAGAAAAGTTCTGTTTCTCCTTTTGCCCACAATTCCGAGTCTGCATGTTCAGTGGAGAAAATGTATGGTTCTCTCCCCCAGTGTATGCAGAAGAGAGGGGGGGGGGGAGGAAGTCTTTCTCAGAATTAACTTGCACACAGGTAAACTCTCACAGGACTGTGCAGAGATGCCCTGTTATCTTTACCTATTAAGTAAGGAGTTAAGCTCTAACTCTGTATGATTAACAGTATTCAGAGCACAAAACAGCTAAAGTGCTCAACAACTGACAACCATTGGATGGAATCCCAAAATCTGTAGGTGTCAAAGTCTATCCCAGATGAGCCCCCACTTTGAAGAGCAAAGATATGTGTATAGCCCATGGATTATGCCTTGGCAGGGCCAGCCCTACCATTGAGTGACTGTGTTCTTTGCATATGGCCCTACTTTTCAACCCCACTATTCAACCCCTATCGACTTATGCATATGAGGCCCCGCAATCAGTTTCTGCACATGGCCTCTCTTCCCTCTGTATCCCCCTCAGGCTTCCCTCTGCCTAGAGGTATGTTTGCCAAAACCTTTTGGTTCTTATGACTTACAGCAATGAACAGCAGTAGGACTAGTTCTTTATATATTAGAATTTATCATGTGTTATACAGTGGCCAGCACAGAACCCCTGGGTACAGGAAAAAAGGAAGAGCTTACCTTGCAGTCACAAGGGCAGAAAGCAGGTTCAGGTTATGAAAAGCCAGAGAATGGTGGAACAAGCTTTCCCTGCACTGGGTGTGACGCAGCAGAGAGCCAGAAAGCATATTCAGGTTGTAAGGTTCCAGAAAATAGCAGAACAAACTTTCCCTACACTGGCTGTGACGCAGTAGAAAGCCAGGAAACTAATCACGTCCACCTGGGCCAGGAAGCACGTACAACATGCAAGAGCCAGGAGGATAAAAGTGTCTGGGAAATCCCAGAAGGGGTAGGTGCATTGGAAGGCAAGGGAGGAGCAGTGAATAGAGGTGCATTGAGAGGTGTTCGTGCACAGGTCTCCCAAGCCAGAGGGGGCATCGTCCCAAGGAGAGTGAGTAAGCAGCTGGAGGGTAGAGGTCACAGGCAGGAGAGCTTGCTGGGACCAGGAATCATCGGGTGTGTCCCTGCAGTAAGGCACAGCAGAAGGGAAGCCTTTCCTGGAGGTTACCACAGCCCAGACCAGACAAGTGCTGAGAGGAACTCTCATGGCAAAGCAGGCTACAGCCCAAGTAAAGGTGCCTGGTTAAGAGAGGAAGGAGTGGAAGCTGGTTATCCAAGAAACAAAGCTAAGTACACTAATTTCTCCAGAGGGCAAGAGGTGGGCTCGGCTAGAAAAGCAAAGGCTCATTGTTGGAAGGAAAACCCTTGGTGGAGGGAAAGGGGAAGTCTCAGAGAAATAGGCTCCAGTACAGGTCCCCAGGACTTCCCTTATACAGAACGGTTCCTTGCCCGAAGAGCTGATACCTCTCGAGAGAGCTCTGTGAATGATAGATGTGGAAAGTGTTACCCACTTACAAGTTTAGACGCTGAGCAGATGCAATGGGAGAGCACTAATCAGGACATTGATTATAGCCCAATGGATTGCACGCTCTGTATATCGGATGAGATTACCTCTTTATGTTAATCAAAGAAACAAGAGCATTGTTATACCTGTTTTTGAAAGAAGGTGCATTTTTGGTTATTTTGCTGTGAAGAAACAGTTTGTTTAATCCTTTGTTTACTGTATGAGAAAAACAGAAATCCACACGGGAAAGGGAATAAAACCTCATCATTATAATTTTGCCTTAAACACACGGCTACAGAGTTTTCTTTATAAAGGCAGCTTGCACCACACGCCCTAGGCGACCGCCTAATAAGGACAAGGGTAGCAAACGTCTGACACCTGATAGAAAAATAGTGCTCACACAAACTATTAATAAGAAATACAAAAATGAAGTAAGAATGATTTTTTTTAAACTCTATTTATTAATTCACACCAACACTTACACAACTCAATTCGAATACATACATAGAACCCCAGGCAGGGCTGTCTCTTATCCACCACCCCGGGATCCATCAACCACATCCAGCATTGCAGACAATAATTGAAAACACCAAATAGTTTTTAGTTTCATTATTCCCCTCTCCCTACCCTCTCCCTCCCTCCCCACCCCCTCCCCCTTGCAGCCTCGTCTCTTTTATATTACTGTCCTAAGGGACACACAAGAGCTAGAACCCTTACTGAACCCTTGCCATCTCACCATGTCCCTTGCTTCCCTGGAGTCTAGCCACCTCCCATTTACCCGGCCTGTAGCATTGCACTGCGAGCCTGTGGTCTTAGCTGTTGAATGTAGGGCTCCCAAATCAGTAGAAAAGAGGCCCAATGTTTAACACTCCCTCTCGCTCCCCTCCTTTCCAACAGCATCAACTGATGGAAATTGTTGCGCCATTCCCAAAAGGTAGGGGCTACAGACTCTCTCCATTTATGCAGTATGGGACTCTTACCCACCAAACATGCCTTCCGTACTAACACTCGCTCCCATCTCCTTTTCGGGCGGAGTGGTCAGAGCTGATCCAACACCACCAAGGACCCTGTCCAGCGGATTTGTTGGTTTATCAGACTGCTCATATAGTTACCAATCCGCATCCAGAAACTGCGAATTTTCAAACACCCCCACCACATGTGGCCCAGGTCTGCCAGGGAGCTAGAACACTTCGGGCACCCACCATCCAATGTAAGATGACTTCGCATTGCACGCCGTGGGGAGAAATTTGCTCGAATAATACATTTAAACTGTATCTCCCGCCACCGCGCCCCTTCCACCATCCCCATGATCTGACCCAAGACTCTCCTTACCGACCCCGGGGCTACCTCTTGTTTCAGCTCCCTCGCCCACGCGGTCTCCTCAATCGCATAATCCGGTGGAGCTGCGCATGCATCCAACCGTCTCTTTAAATCTGCAATTTGGGGCGGGGAGTCTGCCCCCAGTGCAAAGAATGATAAAATCTGCTCAGAACGCTCCACTCCCAACGCATCTCGCAGAAGCAATGTCACATAGTGAAAGAGCTGAATGTACGCAAAATACTGTCTGTTTGATAGTTCATATTCCGTGCGGATGCTTTCAAAAGACTTGCACCTCCCGTCCTGCTCCACCACATGTCCCACATTATGAATGCTCATTCTTCCTCATTCCCGCAACATAGCTGTATCTGTCCCAGGGGAGAACTGAGCATTCCCCTGCAGGGGCAACCAGCTAGAAACCCCCGGGACTCCCCCCCCCCAGTATCTATTTAATTGCTGCCAGGTACGACGTGCCGGAGCTATCAAAACACTACTAGTCACTCGACGCGATAGAATTGAGTTCTCCAAATGCAATGCTGCCATCAAAGTCTGGGGAGCCACGAAGGCCTCCTCCAGCCCCCTGGGGGTATAGATGTCCGTGTTCCCCAGCCAGTCCCCAATATGTCTCGCCTGACAAGCCAAAGCATACACCCTTAGGTCTGGAACTCCTATCCCCCCATGTTTCCACCCTCCCCGCAGGTGAGTTAACGGGATACGCGCTCTTGCCCCTTTCCATAGAAACCCCTGAATTTCCCGTTCTAGACAGTTGAGATCTCTCCATGTCAACCACACCGGGAGAGTCTGCATCCAATACAGAACTCGCAGTAGGATCACCATTCCTAGTGCTGCCGCCCTCCCCAACAAAGAAAATGGAAGAGGGGTCCATGCCTGCAATTGCACCCAGGTCCTAAGAAGGATCCTCTCAAAATTTTTTTTGTACAGCTTCTGCGGTTCTTTGGTCAGAAGAATACCCAGGTATACAAATGAATCATTCGCCCATCTAAACGGAAAGGTCTCCTCCCACCTCCCCTGCAGTGTGCCCGCTACATCCAATGCCTCTGACTTCTCCATGTTTATACAAAGTCCTGCAAAGCTTCCAAATGTCTCAAATTCCTCTAGCAAGCAAGGCAACGACTGTAGCGGGGACATCAAATGTACCAACATATCATTTGCAAAGGCAACCATCTTAAAACCCTGCCGCCCAATCTGCACTCTCCGTCACTGTTCCCTCTAAGCTGTGCGCATGTGCGCACGCACACACCTCGCCGAGCGAGCGCACATACTTTACAACAGAGCGCACAAAAATTACAGCTCTGATTCTGATAGAAAACACAGACGTCTTAAAATTTAAAAGTTATGATTGTAATTACTAGAAATTTCCTGCTTCATTTAGTAATCGTCTATTTTCATTTAATTTGATAAAAATCAATGTGGTGTACATACTGTATTCTGACGTGTAGTCAAATTTTAAAGTATATAACTCCGAGTGCCATTATGTGACACACAAAAATTTAACCTTCCTTCAAAAGCTGCACACAGCTGATATTTTATGCGCACACAGCCTACAGAAAATTAGAGGGAACATTGCTCTCCGTATGTCTCTGGACGCCTCTATCTTCCACACCAATGGATCCAAGGATAGCACAAAGAGCAAAGGAGAGAACGGACAACTCTGTCGCGTTCCTTTCTCCAAGCAAAATGTATCAGACAATACTCCATTACACAGCACTCCTGCAGTTGGCTGCGTAGAAAGAAGCTCCACCATGTTGCAAAATGGCTCCCCTAACCCATAGAATGGCAAGAGCAACTTCAAATAATCCCAGTTCACTTGATCAAATGCTTTCTCCGTGTCAAAGCTGATCAAGAGCGACTGCTGCTTTCTCTCTCGTACCCATTCTAATGATGCCAGAATTTTACAGAGATTACGCACCGCATATCTTTCTTTCACAAAACCCACTTGCGAGTCATGCACCAGCCCCCCCATGAACTGGGTCAAGCAATCAGCCAATATCTTAGCCAACATCTTTAAATTGAAGTTTAACAGAGAAATGGGCCGGTAAGACATAGCCTGCGTGTGATCTTTACCTTGCTTAGGTATGAGTATAATATGCGTGTGGTTCGCCCCCCAGGCAAACCCTCCCTGCTCCACTCTTTGGTGGTACATTACCACCAATGAAGGGGGTATCATATCTCCCAACAATTTGTAAAATTCTGCCCCAAATCCATCCGGGCCCGGTGCTCGGTAACAATTCGCCCTCTGAATCACCTGTTGAACCTCCTCCAAGGTTATCGGCGCATCCAACTGTGCCCTCTGATCTGTTGTCAGCCTGGGGATCTGCACACCTTGAAGATACTGTTTCACATTGCTCAGTGACCCCTCACTTCTTGAGTACAATTTTTGATAAAAAGATCGGAACACTTGGGCAATTGCCTGGCTGTCCTTATGCAATCTCCCCTGCTCATCTCGCAAAGCTGCTACCGAGCGCAAGCCTCTACTACCCTGGAGGCATCGTGCTAGTAGTTTCCCAGGTTTATCCCCAAAATGGTAAAGCTGATAGTGATAATACATCATGTATTTTTTTGCCCTCCCATGGAGCACCTCATTAAGGGCCGTTTGGGTCTCCCACAATCTTTTTTTATTTATAGCACACGGGTTACCTGTACTTTGTCGTCTATCTTTCATCGCTTGCTTTTCTAAATGGACAATCTGTGCTATCAGCAATTTCCATTTCCGTGCAGCATACCCAATAATATCTCCATGCAAGACCACTTTCGCAGTCTCCCAAAACAATTCCGGGTTCTCCCGATGTCCCTCATTGTGATAGACAAACTCTTTCCAGCGGTGTTTTAAATAAATATGGAACTCGGCATCCCTATATAGGTCCATCAGGAATCGCCAGATTCTAGTCTGCGCCACTGCATCCTTCCATTCTACGCCTATCCAAATCAAGGCATGATCTGAAATCTCAGTAGGACCAATTTGGGCATCTACTACTTGGGCAAACAGCCTTTCCGACACCAAAATATAATCAATCCTAGCGCTTGAACCATGGGCCCGCGATTGATGAGTAAAATCTCTCTCCAGTGGATGCAGCAATCGCCAGGGATCTACAGCCCCCAACCTCCGCCGCAGCCCCTGCAATGCTCTCGTTGTCTGTGTCCGTGTCCCTTCCCCCTGGTCATGTCTAGTTCCACATCTAGCACACCATTAAAGTCTCCAGCCAGAATCAGAGGGATATCTGGCAATTGTTCCACGTGAGAGGCCAAGAGGGCGTAAAGCGCCCGGTCCAATACGTTCGGACTGTAAAGATTCCCCAACACAATGGGCTGTCCCTCTAACAACCCATACAAGAGCACATACTGACTTCTGGGTCTACAGTACATACTCACGCTCTACAACAAATCTAATCCGTTTGTGTATTAAGATGACCACTCCACCCTTTTTCCCCTTCCCTGGTGCCCCCCACTCTTGCCCCACCCAATCCCTCTTCAACTTAAGGTGTTCTTCCGCAGTCTGGTGGGTCTCCTGTAACATGGCGATATCACATTGTTGTCTAGCCAAGGCTCGCAGTATTTTATATCTTTTAATAGGGGTCCCTACCCCACACACATTCCATGAAATAATCTTCAGGGCGGGGATACCCAAAAAATTCCAAATATCTCAGCTATCCACTTTTGCAATAGAAAGGCCTCCCCAGCCTGAGGCCCTCCTATAACCTCTCCTGTGTTCCCTAGTCCTATTCTACCTTTCTCTTTATGGCTGCTAACTACCCACCCCTGTACCTCTCCACCCGACCCCCTCACTTCCGTCTTATTCCAATCAACCCCCTTCCAGAAAACTCGCCCTCCCACCCTCCTCCATCCCCCTCCCCCCTTGAGCCCTCCCCTTATCTCCACCCCCCACTCTCCACCGACCTCTTCTCATCTTACCTCTTACCTCTTATCTCTCCTCTCTTCCCCTCTCTGAATCACACTAATGTGTCTGGGCCTCCCCTGCCCCACCTGTATTTCCTAACCCTCAGCCCAGTACCTCATTCCCACTCCCAAACCTCCGATCCCCATTACACATATCCCCCAGTGAAGCCTACCCCAATAGCCATCGGCTCCATATCCTCATATACAAAAACTAGATTCATATAATAGCATACCTAAACACATATACATCTCTCACCACTTCATCAACCTTCCCCCCCACTTTCACCCCAGAAAACCCAAACATGACAAGACCAGTGTCCCCGTCTTCTCTTTTCCAATAGTCCTGCATAGGAGGGCTGTGTCTCTGTCTTTGTTCTCATACCAATCCAGAGCCATTTACCAGCAACCCCCAACATCTTCAGCAATCAGCACCTTCTCCAGGCCTGCCTCACGACCCACTGCCTTGCGCCACTGCCTCCACCAATGCTGCCACTCCTGTTGCTCTCCTCGATATTTCCGCCACATATTGCACTGCTGCCGCCGCTGTCTCAAAAGTCAGATGTTCTGCGTACGTGACATGCAATCTGGCGGGGTACTGTACGGTAAATTTAATATGAGCGTCCACTAACTGCTGGCATAGGGGTGCATAGGCTCGCTGGCATTGGCTCAGTGCCACTGAGTAATCTTGCGCCACTTGGATTTTAACATTGTCCTGTACAAAGACCCCTAGGTTCCTGGCCGCCCGCAACACTGCTTCTTTTTGCGGGAACTCTGAAAATTTGGCCAGGACCACTCTTGGCCTGTGATCGTTGGTCTGCTTAGGCCCCACTCCGTGCACTCTTTCAAACCAGATAGGCCCATATTCTTCTCCTCCTAGGATCCGTAGGATCAACGCCTCCATATAGGCCCTCAGCTCCATGTCTTGAATCCAGTCTGGGATGCCCAAAAACCAGAGGTTGCTCCACCTGGAGCGGTTTTCCAGGTCATCTATTTTAGCTGCCTGGGCCTGGAGCACCGTTTGCATTTGTTTTACCTCCTGGGTAGCCGCCTCCAGGCCTTCCTCGTTCTTTGCAATCCTCGCTTCTGCCTCTTGCATCCGGTTTCTGAGAGATTGCAAAGTCTCCTGCAACGTGTCCATTTTGCTATGCAACATATCGAATTGGACAGCCAACGCACTAGACACCACTGCGGAGACCTCTTCCAGAAAGGCCGGTGAAACGGGCGATCCCGATGCTGGGGGTGAGTCTGCCATCTTAGGCTGTCCGGCTACTTGTTCTTTCTCCCGCCTGCCCGCTTTCGCCGCTGCTGCCATTCTGTTTCTGCAGCAACCTCTGCTTGCTCTGCCCTCCAATCTCCCTGTCGATATCTATTTCGGAGCGCTCCGGCCAAAAAACACAGCTCTTATCTCCAGCGGGGATAAGGGGAACCCAGAGAGCGAGTGATCCGTGTACACTCGCTCTCACCACATCACGTGACTCCGTAAGAATGATTTTTAGCAGCAACTGATAGCAAATTCTTAAATTGCCAAAAGTAACATGTATGAAAGCAAAAGTTAAGTTTTCTATCTCTCTCTGACCCCACCAGCAAGCGGACATAAAGATCAATGTCCTACAGCTTTAGATGGGTGGTCAGCTCCAGATTGTTTTTCAAAGATAGCGCTGGAAAGATAGGTTTTATTTTTTATACTGGTCACAGCTTTTGTAGGCAAACTGCATGCAGCCCAGTAATTAGCCTCCTTTCACATGCCAGGGTGAGAAGACAGTACAGAACACCTGAGATGTTTGCACAAACCTTGGCTTGACTCTCAGTAACAGCAGACCAGTTTTAGTTAACAATGTGGTGTCTTTGGTAAAGCAAAGGCCTTGGTAGCAGAAGCACAAAGTCTTTTTCCTTGGTGTTAGGAACCAAAAAGGCAAAAAGCATAGTCTTTGTGCAGACATTTTTTATTGCTTGTGCTGAGTTCTTATCTTGGCACATGCACAGCTTTCTGATTGGTTAGACCAGAGCTCCTCTGGGTGACTTAGGAAGCAGCTATCACAAGGTGGTCGCATGCACTGTAGGGGTCCTGATGAGAGATGGAATGCAGCAAAAGATGGTATGTATCCCAATATAGTGTTGCATCTTCCAGCATTCCAGTTTGTTTGTTGCTGTCACCGCTGGGCCTGGGAGATATGGCATGTCAGCAGTAAGGGGGAGGAGGGGGTGGGAAGTGGGAGCATGCCACCCTCCAAAACCTTGTGCTCTAGGCAACCGCTTAGTTCACCTAATAGTAGTGCTGGTCCTGGCTAAAATTATCTCCTATCTTGGGAGATAATTTTAGAACTGGTTGCATAATTTTATATAGTGCTGATTTTAGAAATACACACATGTATGTCTTTCAGGTTATATTTGTGTATTCTATTAACCTCTGCCCCTAGAAACCCCTGCTTTATACACATATAAAGTATAGATAGGACAGCTTCCAACCTCTACTTATATACATGCCTATGGTGGTATACTTTCTAGAGGTATACTCTTAAGCTTCCTACAAGCCCCTTCTTCCCCTTACCACCACCCTCTTTTATCTGTCCCAAGCCTCCTTGATTTCTGGCATCGTCTTTACTGGTAGGTTATTAAAAGGATCCCATTTCCGCTGAATTTGTTTCCCTCTGACTTCATATTGGGTCCAATTATGTGAGGCGACTGGTGGGGCTGAACATCCCGGTGGGACATGCAGCCCTGCTAGCTGTCCTGCCTGATTCCCTAACCTCTCTTTCTGCACGCACAGAGTTGCTGTGCGGGGAGAGCAGGATGGGACGGCACAGGAGTGGAGCATGGATGGGGCGTGAGCGGGCCAGGCACCTGGATGTAACAGGGCTGATTCAGATCATGGTCTGTATGTCCAGGGTGCACTGGGGGGGGGGGGGGAATAAGCATGGGGTGCTCATACGGCCTGGCCCAGCAGCCCCTCCAGAGGCATCAGGGTGAGGGAGATGAGTCCCCACTGCCACTCCCAGCCCTGGCGGACCCCACTGCATGGCGGGCAGTGGGAGAACTGGGCAGGGGTGTATCTGGCATCAGTGCAGCAGCTGGCGTGGGGGAGACCTGGCAGTCCAGCTGGCTGTACATCCCCCATGGCCTCTGAAGGGCATGCCAGGCTGTCCTGTTGCCTAATCCTGCTACCGCATGAGTGTCTTGCTCCCATGGGGCAGAATCAGTTACAATAGAGCCTGTCCTGGTCTGGGATGTCTGGATGGCACGGATGTGTCCCTTCCAAGATCAGGCTCACTGTGTCTATGACCCATTATTCCTCAGCTTCCTTTTTAATAAAAAAAGCTACCTTACCATGTTACCATCACATATTTGAATATTTCTACATAAGAACATAAGAAATGCCATACTGGGTAAGACCAAGATTCATCAAGTCCAGTTTCCAACAGTGGCCAGTCCAGGTCACAAGTACCTGGCAGGTTCCCAAAAAGGAACCTATCATATTGCTATATTCTTTCCTTTATATGTTTTAAGTTTCTTAAGCTTCTCCGTGTAGCTCTTATGTTGCAATCTCAGTACTGCACCCATCCCTTTAACGTTCTAGTCTGTAGGATTTCCCGCAGATTCGAGTATTCTAATCCATGCTACCCACCTCTTCGAGGCTGCTTTTGGATCTGGAGCCCCTTATTCTCTTGTGGTATAACCATTTCCCCTTAGTTCTATCCTAGTCCCCTGTATGTTGTATTTGTCTGTCTTGGATAAATTGTGAACTCTGTCACGCCCTCACCACTCGCCTCTAGCTTAGAGGGGCGTGGTTGTATGAGGAACTTTCCCCTTTCAGCCTTAACTGACTAATTCCCGCAATGTTTTCTGCGAAATGTAGTTTAATTGCACTATATATGGGCTTCAGGTAGAAATCTGTAGTCGGGCTCCTTGGGGTAAAGCAATGACAGAAATTTATTAAGCACAAAAAAGGTTCATAAATACCACATTCAGGCATACTTCTCCAGGCTTCTTCAAAGTACAACAGGTTATAAGCAAAACAAAAACCCAAAACCAAGGTGGCAGCTTAAAGTATTCTTCAGCTTAGAAAAACATAGCCTTTTAACAGCAAGGCTACCAACTTCCTTTAGCCTTGCTGGTTAAAGCACATAACACAAAACAGGCTTTCTCCTAGGACAAGCAGGATGAAGTCATCCACACCAGGTGACGTCATCTGACGGCGCCGAGACGGAAGTACTCTCTCTAGCCCAGAAGGCGTTTTCCTTCTGGGCATGCTGCACACTGGCCCTACTCCCAGGTCCGCCTCTAGCCAGCCACTTTTTCGTCTTCTGCCTTGCCAGCAAGACGGATGCTAACCTCTCTCCAAACATTTTAAAGAAAATACAGCTACTCCAGTCATTTTAAAGAAAATACAGCTTCTCCAAGAACTTCGGGGTCAAGAAGCCTAAGCCGGGTTTTAAAAAAATGCCCAAGCTGTGCTAGGAAGATGAACTCCACTGACCTGCATGATCGCTGCCTCCGGTGTCTGGGTATCTCCCACCGAGTTGAGGACTGTGCCCACTGTGCAAGGATGTCGCCTCGAGCTAGAAAATCCCGCAAAAATGCCCTCAAAGAACTGTTTCCAGCTCCTCCAGTTGGGCCTCAGCTGATCACTACTCCATCGGCAGTGCCCTCCGGTTCAGGAGCTCAGGGCAGTAGCGTGGACAACGGGACCTCGTCAGCTCCAGCGCTACCTCCTATGACTCTGGGTGCGCCCATAGGGGCCTCCTCCCACAGCCTTGCTAATTCGGGCTCTGCTTCTGCTCCAGAGGCACTTTCCTCCTCTGTCCGGCTGCCCCAAACAGCTCTGCTTCTCTGCAGCCATGAGGCTTCCATGGCGGCGGCCATGTTTGATGACATCAGCGCTCCTAACTCCTCCCCCCACGGCGCCATTGGTCTGCACCAAAGCCCGCATCACAGCAGGAGGAGGAGCTGCTCCCGCGGGCACGCCCACCACCGGAGCTCTCACTCGGCACGGAGGCATCGCTCGGACACGCGCCGTTGATCCAGCCACCGGCACAAACGGAGGAGAGGCACAAGAAGCACCAGCAGTAACAGAAGCAGCTCTGCCCAGCACCACGGAAGGAGCAGTTCATCACAGCACCATAGAAAGCATCGCCAGACCGACAGGGGCAGCTACAGAGGAGACTCCATATCTGACAGCAGCCAAGCCAGCATCAGGTACAGCAGCCAACGCGATCTCTCCCCACTCCTGACTTTTGCTGCCTCCCCGGGACCCCAGGAACAACTCCTAATCTCCAGGGATCCTACTTGCTCTGCTCCCGGACTTCCTGAATCACCTGAGCCGCGCTCAGTTCTTCAACTTTCTTTCTGATCTCTTTGCTCAATGGACTTCCACAGCTCAGATCCCTACTGCAGGAACCCCTCTCAGTGCTCCTCTTCCTTCCCCTCCCAAGGTCACAGACCCGGCCTCTGTACCCTGTGACGCCGCTGAGGTGAGCGCAGCTCAAATATCTTCAGGAGATCCCCCTCCCTCCGTGGATCTCGAGTCCTCGGCACCGTCAGCCGAGACCCCGGCGGACGTCCCGGCCAGCAGCCCAGAGGATTTAACCTACCCCAGGTTCCTCATGAAGGTTGCCAATGCGCTAAACCTCTCCAGTCCCTGTGTCTTGTCCGACCAGCACCCTGAGACCCAAGCGGCCAGGAAGTTCCTGGAGGCCCCACGACCCACTGCGCTTATCCCGGTGCACCCTCTTCTTAAGGAGAACCTCCTCTCCCTTTGGCAGAACCCTACCTCCGGGGCAGCCGTCTCACGGAAGCTGGATGCCAAGTACCAAGTCCAGGCCTCACCGGGCTTCGTCAAAACCCAGCTTCCTCACAACTCCATAGTGGTGGAGTCTGCACTCAAGCGCTCTAGGTCCAACCGGACCAACAATAACTACCCCCCCCGGAAAGGACCTCAAACTCCTGGATGATGTTGGCCGCAAGACATTCCAGGGAGCAATGCTTTGCTCCAGAATCTCTGCACACCAGTTGCAACAGACTCTTTACCAGGACACCTTGGTGGAGCAGTTAAAGTCATCCCTCTCCACCTCCAGCCCGGAGGCACAGACAGCTACCACCGCCACCATCGCGGACCTACAGGAATGCATCAAACACCAGGTGCGAGCATCTTTCGATGCGTTTGATGCAGCGGCTCGCACGGCGGCCACCTCTATTTCTGCCGTCAGCAAGCCTGGCTCAGAGCGTCTGGCCTGTGGGAAGACACCCACGACCGCATTGCTGACGCAACCTGCACGGGAGATACCCTGTTCGGTGAAAAAGTCAACGACACCGTTAATGCCATGAAGGACCGCTGCACTACACTGCAGACCCTTGCCGACGAAGGGCATGGAGCGGCCCAACCGCAGAAGCTCCTACCAGCACAAGCCCTACTCCTTTTCTTCGTCAAAACGCCAATACGGATCCTATCGAAGATGGCAACAGCCCTGCTACATATCCCAGCCTCACCCTTCACAGTCGGCCTACAGGCCAAAGCCCTGCCAGCGTGACAGGAAACAACCGCAGAAAAGCTCACAACCGGGACAGGGGAAAGCTAACCAGCCCTTTTGACGCCGAGACTGGGGCCAACGCTCCTATGAGGGGTCGCTTGGCCATATTTCTGCCGGCCTGGGAATCTATCACTACGGACAAGTGGGTCCTAGCAATCATGCTCTACCCCCAGAGATTCGGGCTATCACTGATTTATCCCTTTTTAGAAAGGCTCTCAAATCCCACCTCTTCCCCCAATATTACTTGACCAGCTAATCATTCCTAATCACTACCCAAAATAAGAACAAATCCTGTTATGTATACATGTATATATTCTTGTAAATAGTTGCATTAATGATGTCCCATGTTTTATCCAAGTTCTCTGACCTTGTTCTATGTTAAAACCAAACAATATGTTGTTATGGTATGTTTATATTGTGAACCGCGCTGATGCTGAATAGAGCGGTATATAAGAGCCTGTAATAAATAAAATAAATAAATAAATCTCCAACGGATATCAGATAAAATTCCTGTCACCCCCGCTACAGCGGGTGATTCCAGCCTGCAAAGAAACTACCTCATCTTTAGAGAAAGAGATCTTGCCCTCCTATCATCCAGAGCCATCGAACCTGTCCCAGAAGCGGAGCGGAACACTGGATTCTACTCCAGATACTTTCTAGTTCCCAAAAAGTCTGGCGGCATGCGTCCTATCCTCGACCTCTGCAAGCTCAACCTATTCATCGCAAAGGAAAAATTCAGGATGCACTCCCTCGGATCCATCCTGCCTCTCATCCAGCTCGAGGAGTGGCTCACATCCCTGGATCTCCTGGATGCATACTGTGATGAGGTAACTAGTACAGAGCCTATATTATATGAGGAAATGGCTAGCTCAGAGCCTATGGTAATAGGAAAAGAGGAAGAGCTTACCTTACAAACACATAGGCAGCAAACATATTCAGCTTTCAAAAAGCCCAAGTATAGTGGAGAAAACTTTCCATTCACCAAAGGTGATGCAGCAGAAAGCCAAAAGGCTAATCAAGCTCACCTGAGTGGAAGGACACGTACAACGTGCAGAGAACAGGAGCATAAAAACTACAGGGAAAGCCCAGTAGTGGAGCAAAGGGAGGGGCTGGAGCCAAGGCAGCAAAGGCAGGAGCAGAAGCCAAAGGGTGGAGCAGGCTGTAGCTGCAGAGGAGTCTCCCAAGCCAGAGGGGGCCTCGGTCACTGGAGAGTGAGTAACCAAGAGGAAGGAAGTCCTCTCAACCAGCAGACCTTGCTAGAACCAGGAAGTAAAGGAAGTGTCACGGTAGCAAGAGGCAGCAGACACAGACTCTCTTCAGAAAGTGATTTCAGCTTGGACCCGGCTACAGAGACGTGGAAGTCTTGGAGAGGAGCCAGCCAAAGCCCAGAGAGAGAAGCTCATTACCCAGGGACAAAAGCTAAGTACCCTGTTGTAGCTAGAGGGAAAAAGCCAGGCATTGGCCAGCAGAGCAAAGCCCAGTAATTGGGAGGAAAATCCCTATTGGAGAAGGAACCTGAGAGATACAGTTCCTAGCACAGGACTCTTGAACCCTGTTGATGTAGAGCACTTACCAAATAGAATAACCAGTGTCATTCAAGGGAAGAGCTGTGAGGATTTCAGTTATAAAGATTGTTATGTGTCTCCAGATACAGACTATGAGCAGATGCAATGGGAAAACCAGGAGTGTGATATAGAACTGGATTCCATGGATTGCACGCTTTGTCTGTCTGATGAAATTACATCCCTATGTTAGCCAGGCAAGCAAGAGTTCTGTGATACATTGTGCTGGCGAAGAGTTTATTTTTATACTGTGAAGAAGAAACAGTTTTCTTTTGTGTTCCTTTGTGCTGTTCATAAAGAATCCTATGTGGGACGGGGAATAAAACCCAAATTATTTCTTTTGCCTTAATTACACGGCTACTGACTATTTCTTTAATAAGGCAACCCACACCTCCCAGCCCTAGGCGGGTGCCTAAAAGGGCCAAAAAGGGGTGCTGGTGACAATACACGCATGTCCCCATACACAAGGACCACAGACAGTACCTACATTTTCAGGCCGCGGGGCAACACTTCCAGTACAAAGTCCTTCCGTTTGGCCTGTCACCTGCTCCACGGGTGTTTACGAAGTGTGTCGCGGTGGCAGCCGCACACCTCCACAAACAAGGGATCTGCGTTTTCCCCTACCTGGACGACTGGCTGATTTTCGCCCCCTCCTCGAGGGATTCCAAGCGCTCAACTCAGGCAACCATCAACCTGCTGACTTCCCTCAGGTTTCTGGTGAACTATCCGAAATCGCAACTCCACCCCTCACAGCGGCTGGAGTTCATCGGAGCACTGATAGATACTGTCCGCTTGAAAGCCTTCCTCCCCTGGCCACGAGTGAACAACGTCAAGGAACTGACACAGCTCGTGCGAGCAGAATGATCCCCTACGGCCAGGGTACTCCTTCGCCTCTTGGGTCACATGGCATTGGCTACTCAGACGGTACCCCTAGCGAAGCTCCACATGCGCTGCCTTCAGTGGCACTTACGGACTCACTGGTCCCAACACTCACAACCTCTGGAAACTACCATTCCCCTGGACAAGACAGTAATCTCCTCCCTCACTTGGTGGACCCGCGAAAGGAACCTATCATGCGGGAGACCCCTCTCCCAACCAGTGCATCAACTGACTATCACCACCGATGCCTCCCCAATGGGCTGGGGGGCAAATTGCCTTCACCTCCGGACTCAAAGAGCCTGGTCGCAGCAGGAACAACAATGCCACATAAACTTCCTCGAGCTCAGAGCCATGAGGTATGCTCTGGAAGCCTTCCAAGACATGATCAACGACAAAACTGTCCTAGTACAGATGGACAGCCAAGTGGCCATGTTCTATATCATCAAACAGGGTGGCACAGGGTCACGGACCCTTTGCGGAGAAGCCCTTCGGATCTGGGCCTTCGCAATCTCTCATCGCTGCACTCTCCAGGCCTCCTACCTTCCCGGTCTGCAGAATGCATTAGCGGACAGACTCAGCCGACATCTCAACCCACACGAGTGGTCCCTCAAACCCCAAGTGGCCCACTCTCTCTTCCAGGAATGGGGCCAACCAGCAGTCGACCTCTTCTCTACAGAAGTGAACACGAAATGCAAGATCTTCTGCTCGAAATGCCCCTCTACTCGGAGTCATGCGGCAGATGCATTCGATGTGTCATGGGGGGAGTGGTCTCTAGTGTACGCCTTCCCCCCCATCCCGCTGATCTCCAGAACCATCCAACGCATCATCTCCGACAGGGCGCAGGCCATCCTAGTGGCCCCAAACTGGCCACGCCAAGGGTGGTTCCCGCTTCTCCTCCGACTTGCGGTGCATCCTCCGATCCGGCTCCCCCTGATACCGGACCTACTCTCACAGGACGACGAGAATACCCTCCACCCGAGCATAGGAATACTGGCCCTAACGGCCTGGAAGCTGAGCGGATAGCCCTCTCCCCTTTTCACCTCCCTCATGAGGTCGAACAAGTGGTCCTCACATCCCGCCGCCCCTCAACCAGAAAATCTTACAGCCTCAAGTGGCGGCGCTTCACCTCCTGGTGCTCCCCTTAAGGTCTGGATCCTTTCTCCTGCACAATACCTAACATCCTACAGTACCTGACGTCCTTAGCTCAACAAGGCCTGCAGACACAGTCCATCCGTGTCCACCTAGCAGCCATTGCGGCCTTCCACAACCGGCCAGGAGACAGCTCCATCGCGCAGCTCCCCATCATTACTCGCTTCATGAAGGGCCTCTCCAATCTTCATCCACCAATCAGGAAGCCCATTCCGCACTGGGACCTCAATGCGGTTCTCCACCAGCTAACCCTACCTCCTTTCGAGCCCATGCAGTCGGCTAACATCAAGTTTGTCTCCTGGAAGACCCTTTTCTTGGTCGCCATCACTTCGGCTAGGCGCATCAGCGAACTCCAGGTCTTGGTGGCACACCCACCATACACACAGCTCTCTGAGGACCGCGCTTCTCTCCGGACACATCCTAGATTTGTCCTAAAGGTAGCTTTGGCTTTCCACATTAACCAGACTATAGAACTTCCTACCTTCCACCTGGAGCCCCATGCTTCCCCCGAGGAGGAGCGGCTTCACAAGCTGGATTGTGTCAGGGCCTTGCGCCTCTACCTTCTCAGGACTGTGGCCCAAAGACAAGGCACACAACTCTTTGTCTCCTATGACCAAAACAAGCCGGGCCGCCTGGTCACCAAGCGCACTTTATCCCTATGGGTCTCTGCCTGCATCTCCTTCTGCCTGGACTAAGCCGGCACAGGGCCCTCACCACCTGCAAATGCGCACCAGCTGAGGGCACTCGCAACTTCCATTGCCAATCTACGCTTGGTACCGGTGGCCGACATATACAAAGCGGCTACCTGGTCCTCTCTCCAAACCTTCCAGAGACACTACTGCCTTGACCTGCAGATGGGTTCCTTCGGACGGGCGGTCCTGACGGCCGCCACCGGACCACCCACTCCTTGAATCATTGAACCATGGCCATGCCGTGCTGGCCACTTGATACATGAACCTGTACCCGGACACTCAGGGGTGTTTGCACAACTGCTGCTTTCGCACGCATTCTTGGTGCACATGGCCTTATTTTTGATTGTTACATATGTGCTGTGGCTTGCACATGTTGTTGATCTGACTCGCGCTATCTATTGCACATGTCGTTGATTTACTATGCATTTATTGCGTTATTTGATTTGCACATATTGCACGTTACTATTGATTGCACATGTTGTGGTTTTACCTTGCACATCTTGCGTTTACTTTGCACATATTGCACATGTTGTTGCTCATTCTGACCAGCAATTAAAGCCTTGTCGAAACCCACCATGCTTCTGTTATATATCCCGACAGGGCCCCTTCCACCTCAGCCATTCATAGCTAGGGAAGCACCTGGTGTGGATGACTTCATCCTCCTTGTCCTAGGAGAAATCAGAGTTACTTACCTGTAACAGGAGTTCTCCGTGGACAGCAGGATAAGTCATTCACACTTTCCCTCCCTTCCTCCCCTGTAAGGGACCCTGCCTCGGTCCTGGCCCTCTTCGCCCCTAGCATCTGGCTAGCTCGAGACACAGTGGCTGGCTAGGGGCGGACCTGGGGGTAGGGCCAGTGTGGAGAATACCTAGAAGGGAAACGCCTTCTGGGCTAGAGAGAGAGTACTTCCGTCTCGGCGCCGTCGGATGACGTCACCTGGTGTGGATGACTTATCCTGCTGTCCACGGAGAGCTCCTGTTACAGGTAAGTAACTCCGATTTCTTCTGTGGCAGTTTGCCTTCTTTTTCAGTCTCAAACCTTTCCAGGCTGTTTTTCAATTAACAAGCAAAAACAAAAACTCCAAACAGGAACAAACCTTCAATGTGCAAGCAAAGTTCTATTCAGGTTTCTCAGGAAAACTCAAGAGTAAAAAGAAAGCTTTTTCCTCACAGTTAATTTGGCTTCTTGCCATCTCACTTCACA
Source organism: Ichthyophis bannanicus (assembly GCA_033557465.1). Lineage (NCBI taxonomy): Eukaryota > Metazoa > Chordata > Amphibia > Gymnophiona > Ichthyophiidae > Ichthyophis > Ichthyophis bannanicus. Next base: position 165,618,067 of record CM066042.1, read on the forward strand.
GGTAGCAGGTAGTTAACAAGCACAATTCACAACTCCAGCTTGTTCTTACGTCTTAGTAAAACTTCCCCTCTTTACCTCGTGGGAATTTACAATCCATCTACGTGCTTCTTATGGTTACCTTTCTCTGGAGGGCTTCCTCTCATGGCTGGCTTTCCTTCAACCCTTCTGTAGCTAAGGCTTGGCACAAAGAGCAATCCATGAGGGTGTCTTCCTCATTCAGCTCAGCATCAGGCTCTCCTAGCTGCATGGACTCTGACTCTCCTTCTGGCTCACCGGGCTCGGCTAACAGCCTCTCGTTAGAGCTGAGAGCGTCTCCTGTTCCTCTGCATTGCCCAGCATTAGTCAGGCTTCTCCTGCTCTGCTCAGCATTAATCAGGCTTCTTAGGCTCGTTCCTGTGCCTCGGCTTGTATCAGTTTCTCTCCCTCTTTCTCCTCTTCTTGCCTTTGCCTCTGCCCTTGCTTCTGGCGTTCCTTCCACCCTCTCTCTTCTACTATAATCTAGCATAGGCTTATATCTCCAGGGTTCTAGCCCCATCTCCTCTCTTCCCAGGTGACAGAGATCACTCTGCCTTCTGGCACCTGAGTAATCAGGTAGCTTACTGATGTAGGGGTCTTGGACCTTAGGTCTGTATTCACTCTCCCTTATTTCACTAGGGGAAACATGAAACCTGTTCCATCTGGGGGTTTTCTGGTTCCTAGGTGAGGTTGTGGTTTTGTTACCCTGACCTTGCAAAAGGGGCCCTTTTACTAGGGTGAACTCTTTGCCTTTTTCCCTTTTCCCCTAAGTCAGGATAGGCTTCCTTACTACAACTCTATTGAGTAGGGTCTGTCTCTTACATCTACATGTACAGTGCTGCGTATATCTTGTAATGCTATACAAATGATAAATAGTAGTAGTAATGGTTGAAGCAGTTCCTTAGGCTGAGAAAGACATGGAAGTCTGGTTCTTGGCACAAGACAGAACAAAGAACAATGGGTTTTCATGTCAACACACAAGACTTGGCAGGCAGTAACTTCTGGGACATCACCAAGTCAGAGGCCTGTGCATGTCAATTTGGTTCAGGATCTTGGTTCAAGAGGCCACAGGCAGGCTGTAGGACACCCAGAGAGACTACTACAACTGGAAATAGATCTGCACTTGTAAGTATTTATCTTCTTGGATATATTCTAAATCTTGGGGGAAAAGGGTAATTCTGGAATATATTCTAAATCTTGGGTTAAAGCAGAGAAATCGGTGTATTTTAGAATTCAGTGTGTTTTCTGAGTCAGTCAGGTCTTAGAACCACCAGAGAGCTTTTAATTTAAATCAAATCAGAGTATAGCTTAACATACAAGTAGAATAAATAGTCTCTGAGTACAAAGAACTAAACTTGTTTCTAGTGACCTTTACAAAGAGGCCTTCCAGTTAGGAAGCAAAAGATATGTGAAGTTGTCTTAAATAGGTGTTAAAGGCTATTGAGAAGTATATAGACGAGACCAACAGGGATGTAGTACTGAATCCCACCTCCAGTCTGGCAACCTCCCTGTTGCCATGGAGAAGAGAGGCCATGTGACAGGAAAGGATCACCCTGGTGTAGCAGGAAGTGATCCTATAGCTAGGACCTGTCCTCCAGGTGATGTAAAACCCTCTCACATTAAGGAGGCTTCTCCAGAGCTATATGTCCATGAGAGGAGGGTTAAGATGGCTGTTATAGTTGGTGATTCAATCATTAGACATGTAGATAGCTGGGTGGCTGGTGGATGTGAGGATCGCCTGGTAACATGCCTGTCTGGTGTGGGTAGCGGACCTCATGCGCCACCTAGACAAGACATTAGATAGTGTTGGGGAGAGGAGTCTGCTGTCTTGGTACATGTTGGTATCAATGACGTAGGAAAGTGTGGTAGGGAGGTTCTGGAGGCCAAATTTAGGCTTTTATGTAGAAAGTTGAAATCCAGAACTTCCAGGGTAGTATTCTCAGAAATGCTTCCCATTCCACACGCAGGACCCAAGAGGCAGGCAGAGCTCCAGTCTCAATGTCTGGATGAGATAATGGTGCAAAGACGAGGGTTTTGGATTTTTTAGGAACTAGGGAAAATTCTGGGGAAAGAAGAGGCTTTTCCAAAGGAATGGGCTCACCTAAACTGGGATGGAACCAGGCTGCTGGCATTAACCTTTAAAAGGGAGATAGAGCAGTTTTTAAACTAGATAATAAGGGAAAGCTGACAGTCACCCAAGAGCGCATGGTTCAGAATGATAAATCCATGAAGGATATTAGCAGAAGACTGAAGTTAGGGCACACTGCCAGAGAAGTTCCAATAAAGACAAAAGTAACCCAAATGCCCTTGAGCAGACAGAGCTTAAAGATTCCAAATTACTCCTGCCTACTGATAACTAGATTAATATAAATAACATACAACCTCTAAAAAGCTTGTATGCAAATGCTAGCAGTCTAAAAAATAAGATGGGAGAGAGAATATATAGCACTAAATGAGAGCTTCAATATGATTGGTATCTCAGGAAAAACAGTGGGACACTGTGATACGTGGTATAAATTGTATCGCAATGATACAGTAGATCAAACTGGTGGAGGAGTTGTGCTCTATGTTAAAAGAGCATTGAGTCACACAATATTAAAGTGTTGCAGGAAACAAAATACACGGTAGAATCTCTATGAATTGAAATTCCATGTAAAAAGGGGAAGGCGATGGCAGTGGGAGTGTACTACCGACCACCTGGCCAGAATGAACAAATGGATGATGAAATGCTCAAAAGGGATGCTAACAAAAGTTACAATACAGTAATAACAATGGGTGATTTCAATTACCCCAGTATTGACTGGGTCAGTGTCACAGCAGGACATGCTAGGGAGATAACGTTTCTAGATGAAATAAATGACTACTTCTTGTAGCAGCTGGTTCACGAACTCACAAGAGGGGAAGCCATTTTGGACCTAGTTCTTAGTGGTACACAAGATCTGGTGCAAGAGATAAGGGTGTTGGGGCCACTTGGCAATAGTGATAATAGCATGATTGTGTTTGATTTCATAAATGGAGGAAGGATGGAAAGGAAATCCACAGTACTGCCTTTTAACTTTTAAAAGGGAGACTATGATAAAATGAAGAAAATAGTTAAGAAAAAACTAAAAATAGCAACTGCATACATTAAAGATTTGCATCAAGCATGGGCATTGTTTAAAAATACTATCTTGGAAGCCCAGACCAGCTTATATTCCACACTTTAAGAAAGGTGGAAGGAAATCCAAAAAACCTTCAGCATGGTTTAAAGGTGAGATCAGAGAAGCTGTTGATGCCAAAAAAGCATCTTTCAGGAAATGGAAAAAGGAGCCAAATGACGAAAACTGGAACCAACATAAACAATGGCAAGTTAGATGCAAGGAATTGATAAGGCAGGCAAAGAGAGTATTTGAGAAGATGTTTGCTGTGGAAACACAAACACATAATAAAGACTTTTTCAAGTACATTTGTAGCAAAAAAACATGTGAGAGAGTCAGTTGGATCGTTAGATGATAGGGCAGTAAAAGGGACACTAAGAGGGGACAAGGCCATAGCGGAGAGATTGAAAGAATTCTTTGCTCTGATCTTTACCGAAGAAGATGTAGGGAAGTTATACATGACTGAAATGGTATTTAAAGGTGATGCATAAGAAGAACAGTAAGAAGAATCGATAAACTGGAAAGATATATTACAACTATTTGATAAACTAAACACTAGCAAATCATCTGGACCGAATGGTATACATCCAAAGGTGTTGAAAGAACTGAAATATGAAATTGCAGACCTACTATTAGTAATCTGTGAACTATCATTAAAATCATCTGCAGTACCTGACAACTGGCGAATGGCCAATGCAATGCCAACTTTTAAAAAGAGTTCCAGGGGTGATCCGGGGAACTACTGGCCAATGAGCCTGACATCAGTACTGGGAAAATTGATAGAAACCATTATAAAGAACAAAATTACTGAACATGTAGATAGTCATGGTTTAATGAGAGAATGTCAACATGGCTTTAGCCAAGGAAGGTCTTGTCTTACTAACCTGTTATATTTTTTTGAAAGTGTGAATAAACAGGTGGACAAAGGAGAGACGGTCATTATAGTGTATCTGGATTTTCAGAAAGCCTTTGACAAGGTTCCTCATGAGAGACTCTCTTGGCGAAGTTAAAAAGTCATGGGATAGGAAGCAGTGTACTATTGTGGATCAGGAATTGGTTAAAAGGTAGAAAGCAGAGTGTAGGGTTGAATAGCCAATTTTCCCAAAGGAGAAAGGTGAATAGTGGAATACCCCAGGGATCTGTGCTGGGTCTGCTGCTTTTCAACATATTCATAAATGATCCGGAAATGGGAATAACGAGTGATGTAGTCACATTTGCAGATGACACAAAATTATTCAAAGTTGATAAAACCCAAGAAGATTGTGAAAAATTGTAAGGGGACCTTGATAAATTTGAAGTCTGGACATTCAAATAGCAGATGAAATTTAATGTGGACAAGTGCAAAGTTATGCACCAAGGAAAGAACAACCCAAGCTATGGTTACACGATGTAAGATTCCACATTAGGAGCCACCATCCAGGAAAAAGATTTAGGCATCATCATGGATAGCACGTTGCAACCCTCTGCCTAGTGTGCTGCAGCAGCCAAGAAGGCAAATAAAATGCTAGGAATCATAAGGAAAGGAATGGAGAATAAAACAAGGATATTATAATGCCTCTGTATCGTTCCATGGTGCAACCACACCTTGAATTTTGTGTGCAATTCTGGTCTTAGAAAGAATACAGTGGAATTAGAAATGGTACAGAGAAGAGCCACCAAAATGGTAAAGGGGATGGAAGGATACCCCTATGAGGAGAGGCTTAAAAGGTTAGGGCTTTTCAATCTGGAAAAGAGATGGCTGAGGGGAGATATGATAGAGGTCTATAAATTAATGAATGGAGTGGAACGGGTAAATGTAGATTGATTCTTTATGTCATCAGAAAGTAGAAAGACTAGGGGACGTGCAATAAAGTTACAATGTAACCCATTTAAGACTAATAAGAGAAAATGTTTTTTTTCATTCAATGCGTAATCAAACTCTGGAATTTGTTACCAGAAGATGTTGTAAAAGCTGTTAGTGTAGCTGGGTTCAAAATAGGTTTGGACAAATTCCTGGAGGAAAGGTCCATAAACCATTATCAGGTAATCGACTGCTTGCCCCAATACAAGCATTATGGAACCTGTGTGTCTTTTTGGGAAACTGCTAGGTACTTGTGACCTGGATTGGCCATTATTGGAAACAGGATACTGGGTTTGGTGGACCAGTATGGCCTTTGTTATATTCTTAATGACCATACAGTATTGGTGTTTTAAAATATTTGCAATGCTTACTTTTCATAAGTAGGGTTTTTGCAGTTTGAGTTAATGTATTTGGTGCTGCTGGTATGGTATTGTAAGCTTCTGAGTGTCTGAACAGTTTTGTGTTACTTCACAGATTTTGTGGCAGTGGAGGGAGTTTAAGTTGCTGTTACTGATTTGAAACTAGAATTTGAATAGATAAAGTGAAACATCCTACTTCTTGAAGGACTAGAAAAAGGGGACTGCTACTTCTGGAGAGAGATCTGCATTTGTGAGTATATACTTCTGGGAATTTTTCTGAAGGGACTTCTTTGGATTAAAGCTGATTAATCTGTGAACCTAGTGTATTTATTAAATCAGTCAGGGCCTAGTAGCAGCAGTTTAAGTTTAAATTTAAAACACAGAAGAGAGCTTTCTGGTTAAGATTTCATACCCAGCAGAGAGCGCGTAGTTTCAATGTAATACTCATTCAGGGCCTAGTATCAGCAAAGTACTTTTAGTTTAAATTTAAAACACAGAAGAGAGCTTTCTGGTTAAATTTAGAACCCAGCAGAGAGCTTCTAGTTTAAATTTCATAATAAGTCAGATCCTAGCAGCAGCAAAGAGCTTTAATTTGAATCAAATCAGAATATAACTTAGCATAAAAGGCAAAACAGGGTCAGTATTCTTTGAGCAACAAATAAAGTCTTCTAGAGACCTTTACAAAGAGGCCTTCTACCTAGGGGGCAAGAGACCTGTGAAACCTTTTCAATAGGTGTTATCGCCAGGTGTTAAGGCCATTTTGAAAGACTCCTTCTATCCAAGCAAGGACTGTTAATCATCCAGGAAGTTGGTCACAGCTTACCTCAGCAGCACAGGACAGGGTACTGTGTAACAGCCCTCTTTTAATAAATGTTATACAGTCTATAAATTAATGAACGGAGTGGAACGGGTAAACGTAGATCGATTGTTTACGTTATCAGAATATAGAAAGATTAGGGGACATGCAATGAAGCTACAGGGTAAACTATTTAAGACTAATAAAAGAAAATATTTTTTCACTCAACGTGTAATCAAACTCTGGAACTTGTTACCGGAGGATGTAGTAAAGGCTGTTAGTGTAGCTGGGTTTAAAAAAGGTTTGGACAAGTTCCTGGAGGAAAGATCCATAAACCATTATTAAGAAGAGACCCAGGATATCAATTCTTGACACAATACAAGCATTGTGGAACCTGTGTCTTTTGGGGAACTGCTAGGTATGTATGACCTAGACTGGCCACTGTTGGAAACAGGATACTGGGCTTGATGGACCTTGGTCTGACCCAGTATGGCATATCTTATGTTCTTATGTTCTGCTCTGCACCCATTGTTGGGGAAGTTTTATTGGTTGATCTTGGAATGTTCTGTGTGAACAAATAATTATATTCTATAGAATTTACATTAAAAATGTACATCATAATGACACTAAGGGGTATGTCTACTAAAGGGTGTTAGCTGCTACTGCAGGACTAACAGTTTTATTGCCGTGTGGTAGCAATTAATTGCAGGCACTCTTGGGACGGGTTGGAGCAGGCGCTGTAGGGGTGGTGATGGATGGCAACCACTATGTGAAGTTTTTTTGCATGATGGCTGCCAAAATCTGACTGGATCGCAACAGCACATAATGCCACCTGAAAGGATGGTGAAGCAGATAATGCGGAGTTCCACAGTAAATCCAGAACCACCGTGGTATCTGCAGGATATAACCTTGGAACACCCCTGCATTTACTGTGTTCCAAGGTTACTGCGATTTTGTCTTACTGTGCGGTATTGGCAGTTAATGCACCATGTTAGCTGCGAAACCTTACCGCAGTTTGGTAGACATCCCCTCAAGTTAAATTAAATTATAATGGTAGTTTTAGTGGGTGGTTGAGAACTGACCAATCAAAAGAGAGCTTAGTGGACAGTCTGAGCTGGGTTTGTATTTCACTTCAGGAGCTAATGCCCTGCGCTGCTTACTCTCTTCCTATTGGCTGTGGCTGAAGCTAGCTGGGCACAGCTGTTGGACTCACTGGATCAGTACAAGGCACCTAGGAGGGAAGGTGTATAGTCTGCATATGCACAAATCAGGAGACAGAGCATTGCAGCAGCCCTGAAAGCTGCAAAAGTGCTCAATTATGGAGGAAGATGAACTCTAGGATCTAAATGTATGGAATACTTTTAAGTCTAAATACTGGATAAGCAAGAGCTGCAACACCAGCTTCTTTCTGGTATGGGGCCATTCTCATGAGGCCTGACACCTGCATGGTTCATATCACAAGATTGACCCCAAAATGGGGGCACAAAAGCAAAACCTGGGGAAGAGTGCTTCCCTTCCTCTCATCCCCTCATTCATACCATTTGCTCCTAGTCAACTCCAGCTCATTGCAGCAGTCAGCCCTTCAGCACCCCCCTCAAGAACCCCTTAATCTGCTTATTCCCCGCCCTCTCTCACTTTGAACAGGCAACAGAAGTAGGACGACATCAGGCGCATCCTCCCCTTCTGGTTCCTCGGGACCAACTGCTTTGAACTATGACATCATTTATATTCAGATGCAAATTGTGTCATTAGACCCGTCTCTATGGGTGCACTTCAGTCTAAGATGCTCTTTCAATAAAATGCAGTCATATATAAATAGCTGCCACTGTGTTACCATTACTCCCCTCTCAGGCATTAATTATTTTACTCAGCTTTTGACTGGGGCGTAAACTAGAGGAAACAGGTTACATGGGAGCAGGGAGAGTGGTGTATCGTTTGGGTTTGGGGGGCCAAACAAACCAACCTCTGCCCCTCTCTCCCCCAAGATTCCTAGTTGTTGATGCTGTTTGGGGCAAAATGTGATTAGATCATGACTCCTGTGGCCTACCCTGTAGGAAGCCAACACTTTTTTTTTAATTTTCAGTTTAAGATTTCCTTTATCACCATTCATTGTTTTCACTTTATTATGAAAAGTTACATAGGATCACATAAAATGGTTTTTAACATATACAGTTGTGGTCAACATTATTGGCACCCTTGCAGTTCAACCCCTTAAAGTCCAATATCTGAAATGGCTTTGGACTACAAATGCACACATATTTAACACATAACAAAATCAAATAAAACAATTAAAAAAGGAAATAGTATAAAAACTGGGACATTGTCAGGACAAGATTATTGGCACCCACAGAAACAATTCAAATCTGTTTGAACAGAAGAACCACATTCCCACTCCAGTAAAATTACACGAACCTGTGATGAATTGTCAGTACTCACATGACTTGAGTCAACCAATGAATGATGACTCTAATGTTTAAAATGGCCCCATTCACTCCCTATTCCATTTTCACAATAGTAGAGACGAGAGCTGCCTGAGACTATCAGAAACGCCATTGACACCAGACATCAAACTTCAAAGGGGTATAAAGCCATCTCCAAAGATCTTGGGATTCCTGTGTCTGCAGTTTGCAATGTTATTAAGAAGTTTTCTCCTGCTGGAACGGTCAAGTACCTCCTAGGACGTGGTGGTAAGAGGCAAATTAATTTGAGAAGTCTTCAAAGGTTAGTGTAAACTGTTGGAAAAATACCACATACAACATCCAAAGGCTGTTGAACCTGGTGTAATCTGGAATGATGGTTTCAACCCGCACCATACGCTGCGCACTAAACAAAGAAGGACGTCATGGGCGAAGGCCAGGGAAGACCCCACTGTTCAAAGACAGACATAAAAAGGCACACTTTTATACCATTTTTCTACAAGTCAAAACAGTTTACATGGAACTGGGTTGATACAGAGAATGAGTTACAAGGAACATCAAAAGACATTTACAGTTAACATGAAAACTATTTAAATGTGAACAGAAATCAATGACCCTTTTGTATATTTCAATATATTTGAATCAGTATTTCTCTAATGAACTATGTATATAGGGTCGGGGTGGGGGGGAGGGGGAGGGGGAGGGGTGAAGGGGTTAAAGAGCTTTATGGGGGTAGATTGGAGGATGAAGTGATTATTTGGGGTAATCCTGATGGTTGTTGGGTGCCTGATGCCAAAATGTTCTATGAAGAGCCGAGTTTTAAGCTTTTTACAAAAATCTGTGGTTGATTTGATATTTCAAATTGAGGGGGTAGTGAATTCCAGAGGGTGGGGGCATACAAGGAGAATGCTCTCATTCTTGTGGTTTGCTTGGATTTGCGAGTCTGCGGTGGGAGACTGAGGAGATCCCGGGAGCTCTTTCTTCTTTTAAATTGCACACTTCTGATATTGAACAAACTCTAATTTGCTGTTAGGTATAGCACCTCCAATCATTTTCAAAAGTTGGTTCCTGTGCACGTTGTGATTATTTTGATCTGGTGATACCCTGGTGGGAGCTTGTTTTTCGTCGCTTGTTTTTCATCACTTGAGCAGCCCTTAGGGCATACAGTGACATGTTGTAAACTTGTAATTTAATCCTGTTATTTATTTACAATCAGTACAGACTGGCGTGTTCATCTGTATCCAGAAGCATAACTTACAATGTAAAGCCTGTGTCAGGAACATGGTGGTCTGGACACTGCACTCTCGGTACAGCTTCCTTGATTTTAGCCATGTTTTCTACAATAGAGCAGAAACTCTCTTATGAGGTTGGAAAAGTGTGAAAAAAATGACTTTAATGATAATCTGTACAGTGCTGTGTATATCTAGGAACACTATAAAAATAATAAGAATATTTATAATGTTTATTTTGATTAGCCACCTTATGCTGCAGAAAGGAAAGTAGTGTAAGGAGCCGAAAAGGACATGAAAGGAGAAACCTGGTAACCCAAAGCTGCAGTTCTGTCAGTGAAAGAAGGTGTGTCACTTATAGAATAAAAGGAGACAGGTGAGGGACCCAGGATATAGCAAGGAACAGAGTCCGCAACAAGCAACAGGCAAAAACAAAACAATACAAGCAGGCCTGGATTTAGGCATCGGCAACAAAGACAATTGCCTAGGGTACCAAACACATGGGTTAACAAGAAGCCTGATTCCATTTGCTCTTAAGGCCATGATTCCTGATTGTTGGGGGAGAAACCTCTCCTTTCCACTGCTTTCCAGTCCTGCCTATGGGTGCCAAATTCTTAATTCTGGCCATGGATGCAGCACTGGTCTACCGACCTCAGAGAGTAGACCAGCACAGGGAAAGGAGACCTCGAAGGGAGCAAATCAAGTCTTTACTCCAGTCTTGAATCTGAGATAAGAAGACCAATGTCATCTGGCACTTTATTGCAAAGGAACGGGGCCAAATACATCAAAGACGTCTTATGTGGAGGTGGTAACTAGAAGGCTCGTAAGATTACACAGTGAAGACCTTAACGATCATAAGGAAGCAGAAGGGGTAAGAAGTTTTGAGAAATATTTGGGGAGCCCGGCGTGAAAGGATCAATGAGTCAGAAGCAGAATTTTGACTTTGAGCCTATATGAAACAGGAAGCCAGTAATGAATGAAGGGGTGGGGTGGGGGGGGGGGGGAGAGAAAACGCAGTAGTAGTAGCTTAGCATGAAATTAGATTGGTAAGGCTGATCATATTTTTCCTGGTGAGAGCAAAGGATCTAGGATCTAAACCTATTGCATTGTTTCATACAGACATACCCTGGAAATATGACACCTAACATCACAGAACATAATTCAGGGTAAAACCCCATCTTTTTAGAGGCTGCTTTTGGATCCTGTTGCCCCTCACTTTCTTATTCACCACCTACATGTATTTTACTATACTCTAGTCTCCAGTTTTGTGATGTTCATCTTGATTAGATTGTAAGCTCTGATGAGCAGGGACTGTCTCTTACATCTATAGGTACAGCGCTGCGTATGCCTTGTAGCGCTATGCAAATGATTTGCAGTAGTAGTAAGGGTAGTAGGTCAGTACCTGGGTCATTATCTGTACAAAAATATGGCTAAGATTCCTGTTTGGAAGAGAAGACTGGGGATTCAGAAGCGTACGCTAAACCTCTCCGAGTGATTCTTGTGCTGAGTCCAAGAAAGGTTATCACAGCCTACAATGACTCCTGTTCCTTCTAATTCCACAGCAGTTCTGCAATGCCACGCTTGCATTTAGAAAAAGGGTTACATTAAGAACAGTGGTAAATGCAACTGGGCACATTCATTGCTTTGGTACGATGCCTCTCTTGCGAGTGTCTCAAACTAATCTAGGAATGACAGAGAAGCTGTCAGAACTTGGAAAGTTTTATCGTGTTCTTCAGATGTTATGTGGGGCGAGCACTCTGGGCATGTCAGCATGAACTCAGCAGAGAATGATCCCGGTGGAAACAATTCCTGTTCAAGGAAACTGGCAAAAGCCGGAACGAATGCAACTGAAAAGGAGAGGAACTAAACGGGATCCTAACCAGAAAAGCGTGTAAACATTTCTCCGCTCAACTGGCAGCAAAGAAGAACAAAATGTGACCTTGAAAAAAATTTGGCCTGGCAGCGATGTTACATGCGTTCAAAAGAATAACTTGCACACAAAGCAGCGCCTGTGCTGGGGAGATTATTCTCAGGGAAACATTCAGATCTGTAGGTTTGGCATAGTCCACGCTTATTGTGGGACACCCACAGGAATCTAGTAAAACAAGGAAGCGGTGGCAGTCTGACCTACTCTTGCTGATGTGCATTAGTGATAAAGACGTGTGAGTGAGTAATGCATCAGAGGAGAAAGCAAGGGGTTTTCTGTTAACTCCACTACTCTCTGGACAAACTCAGCTTCCTGAAGTAGCAAAGGTGGGCAGGATTGCCGAGGCGATCTCTCTAGTTTCCCACTGGTGAAACCTTAGCAAGTCAAGGATAAGGGAGAGCTCACGGAATGCAAGGGAGGAAAGACCAATTGGCATTTGGAGGAGACAAGCCAGTCCGTCTTTCTACTCAAATCAAACAAAAAATCACTCTACCAATGTCGAGACTTTCACATTAGGCTCATCCAGTTTGTCAATGGAAGGAGAAGGCCTCAGAACCACTGGAGGTTGGAGCATAGGCACAAGGCAAATATACACATTAACCTAGCTCATCCTCAGCACATCAATGGCCCTGAAAAAATGCCTTCAACTATCAATATTTCTTAATCCGAATACATATAAATGTAATTTTTCAATTATTTCTTTTTTAAATTATTCCCTTTTTGCCCTCAGGTCTCCCTCAGAGCATGCAGAACCATACACTGGAAAACATCCTTGGAAAACGTTTTCTTAAGCGCTTTTTGACTTAGCTTAGCTTTACTTAGCTTTACTGGGTGCTTGTGCTGCTGTTGATTAACCGCACTGTTTTCCACTAGCTCCCCGACGCTACTCACGGTGCCTTGCTTCCTCAGGGGGATGCACACTATAACTTTAAATGCTGTAAGGGAGAGTAGAGAGTTATAGCTATAAAACCACTACCTATGTGAAAAAAACTTGGCAAAAAATATCCCCAGACTCTGACACATTGAAAAACTGGATGAGCCTAATGTGAAAGTTTGGACATTGGTAGAATGATTTTTTGTTTGGTTTGAGGTTATCAGTCTCACTCTGGAAGTGACATTATTGTGTTGAGTCAGTCTTTCTACCCAAGTTAATGCCAGATCTCGCTAAAGGGGAAATTATAACAGCCTTTTCCACATGTAAAACAAGATTTACATTCAGAAGAAAGCTTTTACAAAATTGCATACCGCATTCATGCATAAAACGTACATACATGGAAAGTGCGCAGCTATTCTTATGCGATCTGCATGTAGGCGTTCCTAAGGGCGTAGTTTAGGTAGAGTGGAGGCGAGGATGTGATGCACATGCATAAGGCTCAGTAATGAGCCTGCAGTGGTCAGCATTTCTAAAGTGACTGATTGTCATGAGCAAAAATGAGGGCTGGAGCCAACAGTTTTTGCTCTCCGGTCAGTGTGGATATTCAGTCACTAATCGGATAGCAAAACCATAGTTAGGACAGCCATTGACCTGTCCTAACCTTATGTGATAAGCTATGTTAGCGGGCTGAAAATCGACACTAATCAGATAGGTTCTGGGACCACCGCAGCCCTGCCCATGGACTGCCCTGGCACTATCCAGTTAGTGCCAAGGCGGTTTGTGGGGATATTCAGCAGGAATGGCCGGTTAGTGTTGCTGAATATCAGGCTCAATGGAGTTTATGTGGTTTAGAGATCCTGCAAACTGCATAAATCCCTTTGAATATTGGGCCCATATTTTATAAAACACATGGGTGCACACTTAGAGCACACACACACACAATTGCAGGGTTTTTTTGGAGCAGGTAGAAGTTTGTGCATCACCATTTGTGCACTGTTGGGGCTGGTTCTAGGAGCCTGTTTTATAAAGGTGGATAGGTGCCTGTGTTGCCTTTATAAAATATATACTCAGCCTGTATGTACATAGGTTTCTGTGACCTGAACGGAAGCATTCCTGGGGGTGAGGGTGGGAAGGAGTTAGCATTTACTTGCTTACATTATAAAATATCCCTAAAATAAGCTGGGGAAATTGTTCATATCACATAACAAGTGAAAGTGTGTGTGCCTACAGAAGAGGTAGAAATATTGGGGAATTATTAGCTGGGCGTTGAAACCCGTTGCTGAAAGATCTAGGCAACACACTGCTTGTGGCCGATGTTCGTGGGGGAAATCTACAAACATTTGATAAAGTTGGATGTGCCATGCGAAACAGAAATGTTTGCGTTCCCATTCTAATATTAATTGTGGTTCCTCAGTTACACTATAATATGTCCTTGTTTCCTTGAGTTTATCAGCAGGACCAAAAGGCAAATCTCAGTAAGACTTAATGAGCACAAAGTAGAAATGTCAGGGAGAAACAGTTTGTTCAGGATCTCCAGTGGTGTGTCATAGATCCTGTTCTCTACCCCCAGGAATGCTTCTGTTCAGGCAGGGGTGGCCCAAGGGTTATGCAGGGCCATGTGTAGAGACTCATTGCAGGGCCTCATTTGCATAGCCACTAGACCACATAAGAACATAAGATATGCCATACTGGGTCAGACCAAGGTCCATCAAGCCCAGTATTCTGTTTCCAACAGTGGCCAATCTAGGTCATATGTACCTAGCAGTTTCCCCAAGAGACACAAGTTCCACAATGCGTGTACTGGGTCAAGCATTGATATCTTCGGTCACTTCTTAATAATGGTTTATGGACCTTTCCTCCAGGAACTTGTCCAAACCTTTTTTAAACCCAGCTACACTAACAGCCTTTACTACATCCTCCGGTAACAAATTCCAGAGTTTGATTACACGTTGAGTGAAAAAATATTTTCTTTTATTAGTCTTAAATAGTTTACCCTGTAGCTTCATTGTATGTCCCCTAGTCTTTCTATATTCTGATAACGTAAACAATCGATCTACGTTTACCCATTCCACTCCGTTCATTAATTTATAGACTTCTATCATATCTCCCCTCAGCCGTCTCTTTTCCAGGTTAAAGAGCCCTAACCTTTTTAGCCTTTCCTCATAGGAGTATCCTTCCATCCCCTTTACCATTTTGGTGGTTCTTCTCTGAACCTTTTCTAAAATCGCTATATCCTTTTTAAGATACGGCGACCAGAATTGCACACAATATTCAAGGTGCGGTCTCACCATGGAACGATATAGAGGCATTATAATATCTTTTGTTTCATTTTCCATTCCTTTCCTTATCATACCTAGCATTCTATTTGCTCTCTTGGCTGCCGCTGTACACTGGGCCGAGGGTTTTAACATGGTATCCACAATGACGGCTAAATCTTTTTCCTGGGTGGTGGTTCCTAATGTGGAACCTTGCATCGTGTAACCATAGTTTGGGTTGTTCTTCCCTAGGTGCATAACCTTGCACTTGTCCACATTAAATTTCATCTGCCATTTTGATGCCCAGTCTTCCAATTTATCAAGATCCTCTTGCAATTTTTCACAATCCTCTTGGGTTTTAACAACTTTAAATAGTTTTGTGTCATCTGCAGATTTGATAACCTCACTCGTTATTCCACTTTCCAGGTCATTTATGAATATGTCAAAAAGCAGCGGACCCAGCACAGATCCCTGGGGTACACCACTATTCACCTTTCTCCATTGGGAAAATTGGCCATTTAGCCCTACCCTCTGCTTTCTATCTTTTAACCAGTTCCTGATCCACAATAGTACACTGCCACCTATCCCATGACTCTTTAGTTTTGCCAAAAGTCTCTGATGAGGGACCTTGTCAAAGGCTTTCTGAAAGTCCAGATACACAATATCAACCGACTCACCTTTGTCCACCTGTTTAATCACTCCTTCAAAAAAACCATACAGATTAGTAAGACAAGATCTTCCTTGTCTAAAGCCATGTTGGCTGTCTCCCATTAGGTCGTGACTATCTACATGCTGAGTAATTTTATTCTTTATGATGGTTTCTACCATTTTTCCCGGTACTGATGTCAGGCTCACCGGTCTGTAGTTTCCCGGATCACCCCTGGAACCCTTTTTAAAAATTGGTGTTACATTGGCGATCCTCCAATCTTCAGGTATTAGAGATGATTTTAATGATAGTTCACAGATTACTAATAGCAGGTCTGCAATCTCATATTTCAGTTCTTTCAACACCCTTGGATGTATACCATCCGGCCCAGGTGATTTGCTACTCTTCAGCTTATCTATAGTTGTAAGACATCTTCCCGATGTATCGATATTTCCTTCAATTCTTCCGCACCTTTAAATACCACTTCAGTCATGGGTAACATCCCTACATCTTCCTCAGTAAAGACTGAAGCAAAGAATTCATTCAGTCTCTCCGCTATCGCCTCTTAGTGCTCCTTTAACCCCTTTATCATCTAATGGACCAACTGACTCTCTCACAGGTTTTTTGCTACGAATGTACTTGAAAAGGTCTTTATTTCATGTTTTTGCATACATTTGCATACATTTAATTTATTTTATTTTAAAATGTATATGTTGCCTATCTAAAATTTTAGGTGGCTTTCAAAGGAGCCCTTCACAAAAGCCTCTTTTATTTTGTCCTGGCAATGACTTAGGGGCATGTTTAATGTGCGTTATGTGCCACTGCGCAAATAAAAATAAATGGGTGTTGCTGCACTTAGCACACATTAACATTTGTGAATGCGCATTAATTTTTAGTAGATATACTCTTAATGAGTATCTCAATACCACTTACATAGGCAATGAGGATAAAGAGACTACCAGATTTCTACATTACTATACTCCAGTGTCAAACTACCAGGCACATTAGGAAGTACTATACACCCTGCTCATTTAGAACCTATAGCAGTGATGGCTAACCTTTTTGAGCCCGAGTGCCCAAACTGCCGCACAAAACCAAAGAATTTCCTCAAAGTGCCAGCACGTCAATTTGCATAAATATTTGCATAATGCTAACATACACTAACTTTTAGTAAACATGTTCTTAATGAGTGTATGGATAAAGACAGACTAAAAGATTTCTACATTACTATAATCCAGTGCCAACCGCCAGGCACATTAGGAACTACTACAACACTGCCCATTTAGAACCAATAGCAAACCCGCCGTATCCTAACAGCACTACCAGGACTCACAAAGCACCACACCACCATACCTAAAAAGGCAACACTGCAAATATTAAACCAATACATTTCAGACAATAACAATACATGACCTACTGGGGAAAGAGAACAAGTGGCAATGTCAAAAAGGAATTACATAAACAGAATACCTCAGCTCAGTTACACAGTTGCAATTGCTCCAGCCACTTTCTTCTGGTTTCTTCATGTTTTCTGCTAACTCTCCATCATCTGCTGTCCATGTGTCCTTTTCTTTCTCTCTTCTAGTTTTTTTTTCCATTCTCTCTCTCTACATCCGCTTTAACATACTAATCTTTCTCCTTTGCTCTTTCCTCATTCCTATTTCATCCACTCAAAATTTTACCCCTCCTCCTCAATCCCCACTTACTCTCCCAATACCCGGCCAATTGTAGATTTTTATCCCTCCCACAAAATATTTTTCCCCTCTCCATTTTACTCTCCCAGCACCATCCCATTCTAATCCTCCCCCAACATCAGCTCCCTTCTAGTTCCAGCCTCACCCAGCATCCATTCCCTTCTAGTCCCTGCATCAGCCCATTTCCAGTCCTAGCCCCCCATCAGCCCATTTCCAGTCCTAGCAACCCCCCAACCAATACCAGTCCTAGCCCCCCCCCCATCAAACCCACTTCCAATCCTAAACCCCCATCACCCCATTTTCAGTTTAAGCCCCCCTATAACCCATTACCAGTCCTAACCCCCATCACCTCCATTTCCAGACAGCCCCCATCAGCCACAGCCCATTAGCAGTCCTACCCCCCCAGCCCATTAGCAGTCCTACCCCCCCCCCCGCCCGCCCGCCCGCCCATTAGCAGTCCCCCAGCCCATTAGCAGTCCTACCCCGCCGCCCCCCTGCCATTAGCAGTCCTAACCCCCCCCCTCCCTGTTAGCAGTCCTAAACCCCCCCTCCCTCCCTCCTGCCATTAGCAGTCCTAACCCCCCTCCCTCCCTGCCCATTAGCAGTCCTAACCCTCCCTCCCTCCCTCCCTCCCATTAGCAGTCCTAACCCCCCCTCCCTCCTGCCCAGTAGCAGTCCTAACCCCCCCTCCCTGCCCATTAGCAGTCCTAACCCCCCCCTCCCTCCCTGCCCATTAGCAGTCCTAACCCCCCCCTCCCTCCCTCCCTCCCTGCCCATTAGCAGTCCTAACCCCCCCTCCCTGCCCATTAGCAGTCCTAACCCTCCCCCCCTCCCTCCCTCCCTGCCTGCCCATTAGCAGTCCTAACCCCCCCCTCCCTCCCTCCCTCCCTCCCTGCCCATTAGCAGTCCTAACCCCCCCCTCCCTCCCTCCCTCCCTCCCTCCCCTGCCCATTAGCAGTCCTAACCCCCCCTCCCTCCCTCCCTGCCCATTAGCAGTCCTAACCCCCCCCTCCCTGCCCATTAGCAGTCCTAACCCCCCCCCTCCCTCCCTCCCTCCCTGCCCTGCCCATTAGCAGTCCTAACCCCCCCTCCCTCCCTCCCTCCCTGCCCATTAGCAGTCCTAACCCCCTCCCTCCCTCCCTGCCCATTAGCAGTCCTAACCCCCCCCCTCCCTGCCCATTAGCAGTCCTAACCTCCCCCCTCCCTCCCTCCCTGCCTGCCCATTAGCAGTCCTAACCCCCCCTCCCTCCCTCCCTCCCTCCCTGCCCATTAGCAGTCCTAACCCCCCCCTCCCTCCCTCCCTCCTCCCTCCCTCCCTGCCCATTAGCAGTCCTAAACCCCCCCCTCCCTCCCTCCCTGCCCATTAGCAGTCCTAACCCCCCCCTCCCTCCCTCCCTGCCCATTAGCAGTCCTAACCCCCCCTCCCTGCCCATTAGCAGTCCTAACCCCTCCCTCCCTGCCCATTAGCAGTCCTAACCCCCCTCCCTCCCTCCCTCCCTGCCCATAGCAGTCCTAACCCCCCCTCCCTCCCTGCCCATTAGCAGTCCTAACCCCCCCTCCCTCCCTCCCTCCCTGCCCATTAGCAGTCCTAACCCCCCCCCTCCCTCCCTCCCTCCCTGCCTGCCCATTAGCAGTCCTAACCCCCCCTCCCTCCCTCCCTCCCTGCCCATTAGCAGTCCTAACCCCCCATCCCTCCCTCCCTGCCCATTAGCAGTCCTAACCCCCCCCCCCCTCCCTCCCTCCCTCCCTGCCCATTAGCAGTCCTAACCCCCCTCCCTCTCCCTCCCTCCCTGCCCATTAGCAGTCCTAACCCCCCCCTCCCTCCCTCCCTGCCCTGCCCATTAGCAGTCCTAACCCCCCTCCCTCCCTGCCCATTAGCAGTCCTAACACCCCCCCTCCTGCCCATTAGCAGTCCTAATCCCCCTCCTCCTCCCTGCCCATTAGCAGTCCTAACCCCCCCCTGCCCATTAGCAGTCCTAACCCCCCCCTCCTCCTCCCTGCCATTAGCAGTCCTAACCCCCCCCCCTCCTCCCTGCCCATTAGCAGTCCTACCCCCCCCCCTCCCTGCCCATTAGCAGTCCTACCCCCCCCCCCTCCCTGCCCATTAGCAGTCCTAACCCCCCCTGGCAAATTTTTTTTAAAAAAGCAGGCTCTGGCTGCTGCCGCGGCAGATTGCAATGTCCCGCGGGTCCCCCTCCGCCCGCTAAGCCCCTCTGGAAGGGCTGTCAGATTCGCGAGGGAGCGCATATCCGTCGCGTCTCTGTTAAGCCCGCAGGGGCTATTGGGAAATTTCCCATCAGTCCCTCGCGTCTAAAGGGGCTGATGGGAAATTTCCCATTAGCCCCTGCGGGCTTAACAGAGACGCGAGGGAGACACTCTCCCTCGCGAATCTGAAAGCTCTTGCAGAGGGGCTTAGCGGCGGAGGGGGCCCCGCGGGACGCTGCATTCTGCCCTTGCCGCGTCCGCCCGGCAGCAGTCAGAGCCAGCTTTTATTTTTCAGCGGACCTTCCCGCGTGCCAGCTGCAAGGCCTTCGCGTGCCACAGCTGGCACGCGTGCCATAGGTTCGCCATCGCTGACCTATAGCAAACCCGCTGTATCATAACAGCACTACCAGGACTCACAAAGCACCAAACCCTACCTATCAAAAGGCAACACTGCAAATATTAAACCAATACATCTCAGAGAATACCAATACATCTTCTACTGGGGAAAGAGAACAAGTGGCACTGTCAAATAGAAACTACATAAACAGAATACCTCAGCTCAGTTATACATGCAGAACATAAACTGTCACCAAACAAAGAACAAGGGATCACAATTTAGAAAAAAGGAAGACAATAATTAAACTGGGAATCCCAAAAAGCCAAACTTGGAATGTACAACAATATTGGAGAAATAAAACTATAAATGAACTATAAACGTTAATGATGCACATTTTCCAGAGCTGACATATTCCAGTTAATAAATTCAAAATAAAATATTTTTCTACCTTTTGTTGTATGGGCATTCTATTTTTCAGTTGCAATTGCCCCAGTTGCTTTCCTCTGCTTTCTTTGTGTCTTCTGCTAACTCTCCATTGTCTGCTGTACATTTTTCTAGTTTTTTCCATTTTCTCTACATCTGCCTTTAACTTACTGATCTGTCCTCTTTTGCTCTTTCCTCCATTTATTTCTTTATTCCTTTTTCATTCATTCAAATTTCACCCCTCCATCATCAATCCCCATTTACTCTCCCAATCTCAGCCAATCATAGATTTTTCTTCCCTCCCACACAAAATGTCTATTCCCCTCTCCATTCTAATTCCCCCAGCTTCTTTTTTTCTCCCGCCAGTCCCAGCCTCACCCCCTTCTGATCCTCCCCTAGCATCGTCTCTCTTCTAATTCCAGCCCCTCCCAGCATCCACTCCCTTTGAGTCCCATTGCCCATCCCCCCGCATCAGCCCATTTCCAGTCCTAGCCCCCCAGTATCAGTCCTCCTCCAGTCCCTCCCAGCATCAGCTCTGTTCCTGTCCCCCAGAATCAGCTCATTGCCAGTCCTAACCCCCCAGCATCAGTCCCCTTCCAGTCCCTCAGCTTCAGCCCATTTCCAGTCCTAGCCTGCCAGCATCATCTTCCTTCTAGTCCCAGTCCCCCATCCCCAGACCATTTCCAGTCCTAACCTCCATTATCGGTCCTCCTCCAGTTCCTCCCAGCATCAGCTCCCTTCTAGACCCAGTTCCCCATTCTTGGCCCATTTCCAGTCCTAACCCCCAGTATCAGTTCTCTTCCAGTCCCTCTCTGCATCTGCTCCCTTCTAGTCTCAGTCGCCCATCCCCCAACATCAGCCCATTTCGTCCTGCTCCCCATTCCCGCTCTAGCCCCTAGTCCCCACTGTTCCATTCTAGCTCCCAGCCCCCATTACATTCTAGCCCCTAATCCCCCCATTCCCATTCCCATTCTAGCCCCCTACCCCAGCCACGCACCAAAAGGGGCCCCGCACCTGATCGACTTCAGAGGGATCCGAGGAAGCCCAAAAGCCCGGTTCGCCTCTGAACAGCTGTGAGAGTAAAGAGTGGTATTTGCCTTCCCTCCTGCAGCTGTGATAAAAAGGTGCCCGCCAGCGTGCTGAGTGCCGGGAGGTCAAACGGGGGCACGTCGGACCTGAAAGGTTAACCGGATACTACTATACCAGTGATGGCTAACCTTTTTGAGCCCGAGTGCCCAAACTGCCGCACAAAACCAAAGAATTTCCTCAAAGTGCCAGCACGTGAATTTGCATAAATATTTGCATAATGCTAACATACACTAACTTTTAGTAAACATGTCTCTTAATGAGTGTATGGATAAAGACAGACTAAAAGATTTCTACATTACTATAATCCAGTGCCAACCGCCAGGCACATTAGGAACTACTACAAACACTGCCCATTTAGAACCAATAGCAAACCCGCCGTATCCTAACAGCACTACCAGGACTCACAAAGCACCACACCATACCTATCAAAAGGCAACACTGCAAATATTAAACCAATACATTTCAGACAATAACAATACATGACCTACTGGGGAAAGAGAACAAGTGGCAATGTCAAAAAGGAATTACATAAACAGAATACCTCAGCTCAGTTACACAGTTGCAATTGCTCCAGCCACTTTCTTCTGGTTTCTTCATGTCTTCTGCTAACTCTCCATCATCTGCTGTCCATTTGTCCTTTCTTCTCTTCTAGTTTTTTTTTTCCATTCTCTCTCTCTACGTTCGCTTTAACATACTAATCTTTCTCCTTTTGCTCTTTCCTCATTCCTATTTCATCCACTCAAATTTTACCCCTCCATCCTCAATCCCCACTTACTCTCCCAATACCGGCCAATTGTAGATTTTTATCACTCCCACACAAAATATTTTCCCCTCTCCATTTTACTCTCCCAGCCCCATCCCATTCTAATCCTCCCCCAACATCAGCTCCCTTCTAGTTCCAGCCTCACCCAGCATCCATTCCCTTCTAGTCCCTGCATCAGCCCATTTCCAGTCCTAGCCCCCCATCAGCCCATTTCCAGTCCTAGCAACCCCCCAACCCAATACCAGTCCTAGCCCCCCCCCATCAACCCACTTCCAGTCCTAAACCCCCATCACCCATTTTCAGTTTAAGCCCCCCCTATAACCCATTACCAGTCCTAACCCCCATCACCCCATTTCCAGACAGCCCCCATCAGCCAACAGCCCATTAGCAGTCCTACCCCCCCAGCCCATTAGCAGTCCTACCCCCCCCCGCCCGCCCGCCCATTAGCAGTCCTAACCCCCCCAGCCCATTAGCAGTCCTACCCACCCCCCCCACCCGCCCCCCCTGCCCATTAGCAGTCCTAACCCCCCCCTCCCTCCCTGCCCATTAGCAGTCCTAACCCCCCCTCCCTCCCTCCCTGCCCACTAGCATGCCTAAACCCGCTCCCTCCCTGCCCATTAGCAGTCCTAACCCCCCCTCCCTCCCTCCCTGCCCATTAGCAGTCCTAACCCCCCCTCCCTGCCCATTAGCAGTCCTACCCCCCCCCTCCCTCCCTCCCTCCCTCCCTCCCTGCCCATTAGCAGTCCTAACCCCCCCCTCCCTCCCTCCCTGCCCATTAGCAGTCCTAACCCCCCTCCCTCCCTCCCTCCCTGCCCATTAGCAGTCCTAACCCCCCCTCCCTCCCTCCCTGCCCATTAGCAGTCCTAACCCCCCCCCTCCCTCCCTCCCTGCCCATTAGCAGTCCTAACCCCCCTCCCTCCCTCCCTGCCCATTAGCAGTCCTAACCCCCCCTCCTACCCCCCTCCCTGCCCATTAGCAGTCCTAACCCCCCCCTCCCTCCCTCCCTCCCTGCCCATTAGCAGTCCTAACCCCCCCTCCCTCCCTCCCTGCCCATTAGCAGTCCTAACCCCCCCTCCCTCCCTCCCTGCCCATTAGCAGTCCTAACCCCCCCTCCCTCCCTGCCCATTAGCAGTCCTAACCCCCCCTCCCTCCCTCCCTGCCCGCCCATTAGCAGTCCTAACCCCCCTCCCTCCCTCCCTGCCCATTAGCAGTCCTAACCCCCCCTCCCTCCCTCCCCTGCCCATTAGCAGTCCTAACCCCCCTCCCTCCCTCCCTCCCTGCCCATTAGCAGTCCTATCCCCCCCTCCTTCCCTCCCTATTTGCAGTCCTAACCCCCCCCTCCCTCCCTCCCTCCCTCCCTGCCCATTAGCAGTCCTAACCCCCCCTCCCTCCCTCCCTGCCCATTAGCAGTCCTAACCCCCCCTCCCTCCCTGCCCTGCCCATTAGCAGTCCTAACCCCCCCCTCCCTCCCTCCCTGCCCATTAGCAGTCCTAACCCCCCCTCCCTCCCTCCCTGCCCTGCCCTGCCCATTAGCAGTCCTAACCCCCCCTCCCTCCCTCCCTGCCTGCCCTGCCCATTAGCAGTCCTAACCCCCCCCCTCCTCCTGCCCATTAGCAGTCCTAACCCCCCTCCTCCCTGCCCATTAGCAGTCCTAACCCCCCCGGCAAATTTTTTAAAAAAAAAAGCAGGCTCTGGCTGCTGCCGCGGCAGATTGCAATGTCCCGCGGGGCCCCCTCCACCCGCTAAGCCCCTCTGCAAGGGCTTTCAGATTCGCGAGGGAGAGCGTCTCCCTCGCGTCTCTGTTAATCCCGCAGGGGCTAATGGGAAATTTCCCATCAGTCCCTCGCGTCTAAAGGGGCTGATGGGAAATTTCCCATTAGCCCCTGCGGGCTTAACAGAGACGCGAGGGAGACGCTCTCCCTCGCGAATCTGAAAGCCGTTGCAGAGGGGCTTAGCGGGCGGAGGGGGCCCCGCGGGACGCTGCATTCTGCCCTTGCCGCGTCCGCGGCAGCAGTCAGAGCCAGCTTTTTCTTTTTTTGCGGACCTTCACGCGTGCCAGCTGCAAGGCCTTCGCGTGCCACAGCTGGCACGCGTGCCATAGGTTCGCCATCGCTGTACTATACCATGCATACATTATATAAATTCTGGTTCAGAAATACTCTGCCCTAGGACAATACATTCTAAATACTGTATCAAAATACCGTATGATATAAATTTTCACTGTATCCCACACCTTGCATTGATATATAATGACATATGCAGACAGCCCAGAGCCTAGATGAGTTTGTACTATTTAAACCCAGTCTCACTCCATTATCCCTTTGTAGACCTGATGAAGAGAGTATATACTGTAGCTCTCAAAAGCTTGTCAAAAATATATTGTTAGTCCAATAAAAATGTATCACCTACAACATGTTTGTTGACCTTAGTTGACAGCAATTTCAATTTTCCATAGCAAAATACATAAATCAATTTGTTCACTTTCACAAATATATCGCTCAGCTCTGTACAAGGGCAATCACAGGGTAATTCAGGTATACTGCATTAGCAAAAGTTCATGTTGAGAAGTAGTGTAAACAGGGCTGACCCTCAGGCACCCTAGGCAAACCTTCAGCCATTGCTGCCCTCCCCCCTCCTCTCAGCAGCCCTTCAGCCCCCACCACCCCCACCTTCCAGGAGCAGCTCCCTTCTTTCTGCTACTCTGAATATCACCACTGAAAAAAAGAAATGAAGCCAAGCGTGCTGGAAGTCCCTGCCAGTTCTGCCCCATGCGATTCGCAGATTGTGCTGCTGTGGGGGCAGGCCTGGCAGAGGTTTTCAGCATGTTTGAACATGAGGCTCCATGGTGGCTTCATTTATCTTTTCAGTGCCCACATTCAGAAACAACAGAAAGAAGGGAACCGCTCCTGGAAGAACTGGGGGTCAGCAGTGGTGGCAGCAGCTAAGTTCGCTGCCTCCGCTGTGACTTCCATCCTTAAGGCTGTGTCACTCTAGGTGATTACCGAGCTCACCTAGTGAAAGGGCCGGCTCCGAGTGTAAAAGAGAAAGTTTCAATGCAGTTCAAAGACAGGAAAAGAAACAAAAGGCAAGAAAAAAGCCTCAATCCTTGGTTAATATCTAGGGGATTTAAGCTTGACGCAGTCTCTGTTCACTTTAGGAATGCTTTTTTAGCTAGAAGATTTTACATTGATATATACGTAAATGATTAGAGTGACAGGGCTCAATTCCCTCTTGCAGCGGATCATAGAGTTCTCTAGTAGCTCTTAGTTTCTACTTGCAAAAGTGTGTCTCTACTGGATTTGTAGCTCTAGTGTATGAAAATCAAGGGAGCAATAGCTGGTCCTCTTTACAGGACTGACCCTAGGCATCCACCTAGAGTGGCATATTCTGGGGGAGGCCCTGGCACAACTGGGAAACACAGCGACAGATCGGGTAGTGACAACGCAGCGGTGTGCTCAAGGCCTACATGTCCCATTCCCTCTGACAAGATTGCTGTGGGAGGGATGGTAACATAGTAACATAGTAAATGACGGCAGATAAAGACCAGTATGGTCCATCTAGCCTGCCCAGTAAGATGGCAAGAGTAGGTGCACCTGCCACTCCATGCAGGCCACCCATCCCCATGTCTTTATTTAGGGAACCCACCACTCTGTGTAGGACACCCCTGTTTGTTGAGAAATTAGATAGTTAAGTTTATTTGATTTTATCCTGTTGCTGTAAAGGGATCCACTGTGTCTGTCCCATGCCATTTTGAATTCTGTCACTGTATTTGCCCCCACCACTTCCATTGGCAGGGCATTGCAAGCATCCACCACCCTTTCAGTGAAAAAGTATTTCCTGACATTGCCTTTCAGTTTACCCCCTTGCAGCTTCATGTTATGCCCTCTAGTTTTACAGCTTCCCCATCTTTGGAAGAGGTTTGTTTTTTCATTATTTTGTTCATTATTATTGTGTTTAATTATCAAAATCGTGGGGGAAGGCATAAGACTTAAGGTTCACCTAGGGCACCATTCTTATTAGAGGGGGCAGAACACTTAGGCCTCGAGCTGCAGGGGCGGCTCAAGGCAATCTGCTGCCTGAGGCGAAGTATGAAATGCCCCCCCCCACCTTAGAGTGGGGCGGGGATTTTCCAGAAATCCAATCAGAGACTGAACCAAACCAAAAAGCCGATTAGATTATATGGAGGAAATGCAAGATATTTGCACACAGGGCCATATCGAGCTGCAATCGCACCCTGTGAAACTTGCAACTCGGGTGCATGCCCCCCCTCTCCCCCCATACCTCCATCCAGCACTGCCTGATCTTTCCCTGCTGCTGCCGCCCTCTTTTTTTTTTCATGGTGGCGCCGGCAGCAGGGAAAGAGCAGGCAGCGCTGGACGGAGGTATGGGGAGGAGGAGGAGGGGGGCATGCACCCAATCTGAAAGTCACCAGCACTTTAAGCAGATCTGTCCCTCCCTACTCTGACACTGCATCGGAGGAGGGAGGGACCAGACCTGCTTAAAGTGCTGAGAAAAAGCTTGGGGGTGCATTTTGGCTGCCTGCTATTGTCCTGCCAGTGGTGGCAGGGCAACAGCAGACAGCCGAAATGTGCCCCCCAAGCCTTTCTGCCCTGTGCGGCTGCACCGCTTGCACAGGTCTAGGTACGGTCCCGTTTACACATCAAGGAACTAAAAAACAGCAAGAACCAACAGCACAGTTTATAAAACTAAAATATAACTCATTTTTATTTTGTTGTTATAAACTGCGTTATGGTTCCTGCTTTTTCTTTTTCAACATATATTTTGCATTCACAGTAGGTGCAGAGCAGAACCAGGACATTCACCCACAGAACTCAATATTTAAAAAAAAATCTGATTCTGATCATCTCACTAACCACCACTATTCTCCAGTACCAGGAATATTGTGAACTAATACAAAACCGTACAACAAAGAGCAAACTTACCATACCATATCAGCACAAACTTCCAAAACTCACATAAGGAGCCCATCCAAAAAAAATGTCACTGTAAATACTACAATGGGCCCTGGAACATCCATACCCCTATTTGAAAAGCTGAACAAGTCAAATTACTACAGTACAGTATAGATCTTTATGTACAAACTCCATGTTTACAGAACACCTGACCTCAGTCACACACTCGCAACATCGACCCTCACCAAGTACAGAATAAGTAACTACAATCTAAAATAAAATAAAAATATGTAGACAAAATTTAAATTGAAAACCCAAGAAGCCAGAGTCCACATGCAGCGCAACATCAGATAAATAAGAGATGCAGTAACCCAATACTGTGTAAAATATAAAAATAGCACAAAGTCCAATCACTAAAATTAAATAAATTTTTTTTCTACCTTTGTTTTCTGACCATTTTATTCTCTGATCATGCTGGTCCCGATCTGAGGCTTCTGCTTTCCTGTCTTCTCTTAGCTCTCTTTCTGTGGTCCATGGTCCATCTGCCATTTCTTATCTCTTCTTTTGTTTTCTTCACTTCCTTCCATCAGCCCATTTCCAGTTCCAGTAACCCTCCCCAGTATCAGCCCCCTTTCCAGTCCTCCCCTCCCAGTACCTTCTAATGTCAACCGCCTTGCATTCCCACGACTGCCACTGGTGTCCATTCCCTTCCAGTCCACCTCCTTCCCCACTGTCCAGCACCTTCTAGTCCAAATACCATCCCAGATATCAGCTCACGTCTACTCTCAGTGCCACCTCCCAGTCAGCTCCCTTCCAGTCGCCCTACCCTCTGTCCATCCCCCTTCCAGTGCTATTTGCATGTCAGCTCCCTTCCAGCCTCCTCCCCATCACCCAACCACCGACCGCTCCCAACCCCAAGTGTCAGCTCCCTTCCAGTCCCCCTTCAGTACATCCCAGGTGTCAGCTCCTTTCCAGCCCCCTCTTTCCCCCATGTTAGCTCCCTTCCTGCCCCCTCCTTCCCCTGGCAGACCCTCTCATTATCTGCTCCCTTCCAGTCCTATTCTACCATTCTCCCGCATTAACCCATTTATAGCCCTAGCCCCTAGTTTTCTTCCAGGGCCAGCAGCACACTCCTCCCCTCCCCCATTAGCTCATTTCCAGTCCCAGCCCATTTCCAGTCCTATCCCCCTTATCAGCCCACTCTAGTCCTAGCCCCCCAATCAGCCCATTACCAGTCCTAGTTCATTTCTGGTGCTAGCCCCCCATCTGCCTATTACCAGTCCTAACCCCCCACCTAATGTCCATTTCCTGTCCTAGCCCCCCTCCTGATCAGCCCATTTCCAGTTCTAACCCCCCATCAGCCCATTTCCAGTCCTAGCCACCCCCGATAGCCCATTTCCAGTCCTAGCCCCCCATAGCCTATTACCAGTCCTAACCCCCCCAACAGCCCACTTCCAGTCCTACCCCCCATAGCCCATTACCAGTCCTAATACCCATCAGCCCACTTCCAGTCCTAATACCCATCAGCCCACTTCCAGTCCTAACACCCCCATTAGCCCATTTCTAGCCCCCCCAGCCCATTACCAGTCCTAACCCCCCCCATCAGCCCACTTCCAGTCCTAACACCCCTCCCAACAGCCCATTTCCAGTCCTAACCCCCACCCCTACCCCCAGGGAAATTTAAATTAAAATTTAAAAAACTGGCTCCTGAAGTTGCTGCTGCTGCTGTCACTGCAGCGGCAGCAGCAGAAGGAAGTGCCCAGTGGCCATCCCGGCAGAGCCCTCCTCTCTCTCTCAGCGCCACCGGCTTTAGAGAGCTGCAAAGGGAGAGTTTCGCTTTCTCGTGGCTCTGTTAAGCCTGCTGGCACTGATGGGAAACAGTTTCGGCTGCTGCTATACTCTATGAAAAGCCAGAAATAGAGCTGGTGCAAGGACATTGAGCGCCCTCAGGGACAGCCATCCACTAGGAGAGCTAGGCAGTCACCTAGGGTGGCTGGCCCAGGTGGGCGGCGGCATCAGCAAACATGGGCAGCTGTGCTGACCCCCCCCCCCCCAGCTGCCTCCAATTATTTTTGGGGGGGAGGCAGGCAGCGTCAGTATTTCCAAAAGCGGCGGCAAAAAGCCACCGCTTTTGGAAATACTGCTGCTGCTGCTGCCTGCCTCTCCCTCCCAAGATGGAATTGGCGGCACTGCAAGAGGGGGTGGGGGTGGGGACAGTGATAGGGGGCCAGCCCTGGGTGCCCTCTCCCCCCCAACTGTTGATGATTAAACTCAACAATGATGATCGTCCCAAAATTACCCCTCCCACAACAATCTTGTAAAAATGCATAATTGGACATTACTCTTTTAAATATGAAACTGTGCATGTCATATATGTATGTGCCTGCTCTCCCTGCAGGTAAAATAATGTGCTGATGGGTCTCTCAGGATCTACTGTTTCACTTTGACTGCTGCTGCTCTCTGCTATCCCTCAGAAGTTGCCACCCTTGTTGACCACCTAGTCTTGCTGTAATGGTTTGGTTTGCTGTGAACAGAAAACAGGTTCTGTCTTTCTCTTTACCTCTGACTTGCAGACAAGCTACACAGCAAATTTCTCCTTGTAGGCCACTCTCAGGGGAGAACAGCTTGGTCTTGCTTTCCTTCGTACCGACACCGGGCCTCCCACTGTTCCTCTCAGCTATGCCTTGCACACTTTTCTTTAGCCTGGGTGATTTGAAACAAAACTCCCTCTTTCTTCCCTTCTCATTGGTCAAGACCTTTCCTTTTGTTTCAGTTGGTTTCCAAAGTCAGATGGGATGGAATTAAGTGCAGTCCCGCGAACTGTTGATCATCTGGGACAGCCATTTGTAAAGGGTCCAATGTCTGGAAGCCATGCATCCCTTATATGTATGCCTGACATTTGGTGGCCCTCAGGTTCTCTCTTAAATTAGGAATGCAATTTGTGTGATCCTACCAAACAGATACAGTTATCTAGATAGCAGCTGAATAATACTGCTGCCTGGATGCATTTTGGTCCTGTCTTTCTTATGTGGATAATATTTGACCTGACATTGAGCTGTCTGGCCAAAGGTTCTCCATTTGGCAACCTGCATTTTTAAAAAGAGAACTTATGCAGTTAGCTCCTAATGCTAACTACATAGGTTCTTTTGAATATTGATCTAATAATGTATCTGAGTCTTCAGTTAAATCCATGAAGATCTCCTGCAGATGTCTGCAACCATGTGGAGGCTAAACATTTCCCCACTGTGATTTCCTCTAAGGGGCAAAACAAAGGGGTACAGGAACTGAGATCCCATGTGACGAAGGACTTCTAATTCTTTAGTGGCAAAGCAACAGTAAACTGAGGCTTTGGGAAGACAAGAGAACTCTTTCCAAGCTGACATTACCGCAGGGACTCAGGTACTCCCAGGAGCTCAGAAGGGGACAGTTCTCTTGCTTCCCTGCTATGGTGCTGCCCACATCGGATCTGGCCGCCATCTAGAAGTCTTTCTTCTTACTTCAAGCAGAGGCAGAGGGAAGTGGCAAAGAAATGAGGAAGAAGCACTGAAAGGAAGGATAAGAGTGTCAGAGAAGAAATCGAGAGGAGGGGAGAAGAAAAGGACGAGTCTACTTTCTTCATGGTAGCATGGGGGAATGGGAAATGGGTGTCCTTTTGGGACTTTATATACATAATCATCCCAAATCACTGCTGGGCAGACTGCTTGGGCCATTTTGATCTCTATATGTTGTCATTTACTATTTTACTAGAGGATGAGGGATTGGGAGGAGCGAACATAGGATGACGATCAATGAAAGAGGGGGGAGAGGGCACAAGGGTGAGAACATAAGAACTGTCATTCTGGGTCCAAGCGAAGGTTGATCAAGTCCAGTATCCTGGCCATAAGTACCTGGCAGGATCCAAAAAATAGATTCCATTCTGCATACTCCCAGGGTAATCATTGGATTTCTTTAAGTCCACCTTAATAATAGGTTATGGACTTTTCCTCCAGGAACTTGATCAAGCCTTTTTTAAACACAGCCACTCTACCTACTTTTACCACATTCTCCAGCAAGAAATTCCAGAGCTTAATTAGGAATTGAGTGAAAAAAATATTTTCTTCAGTTTTGTTTTAAATGTACTACTTAGTAACATCATGATATGCTCTTAAGTCTTTTTATTTTTTTAAAGAGTAAAATTGATTCATGCTTACTCATTCCACTCTACTCATGATTTTATAGATCTCTATTGTATCTTCTCTCAGCCATCTCTTCTTCAAGCTGAAGAGCCCTCACCTCTTTAGTCTTCCCCCATAGGGGAGTCGTTCCATCTCCAATATCATTTGGTTGCCCTTTTCTGTACCTTTTCTAATTCCATTATATATTTTTTGAGATGCAGTGAGCAGAAATGCACACAATACTCAAGGTGTAATCACACAGTAGAGCAATACAGAGATGTTATGATATTCTCTGTTCTATTTTCCATTCCTTTCCTAATAATTCTTAACATTTTATTTGTTTTTTTGTCTGTCTCTGCAGTTGAGCAGAAGATTTCAACATATTGTCCATGATGATGCCTAGATCCTTTGCCTGGGCAGTGACTCCGAATGTGGAATCTTGTATTATGTGGCTACAGTTTGGGTCGTTCTTTCCTATGTACATCACTTTGCACTTGTCCACATTAAATTTCATCTTCAGTATTGTGTGCAATTCTGGCTACTTCATCACAAAAAGGATATTGTGAAATTAGAAAAGATACAGAAAAAGCCGACAAAATGTTAAAGAGGATGCAATGATTCTCTAATGAGGAAAGGCTAAAGACGTTAGTGCTCTTCGGCTTGGAGAAGAGACAGCTGAAGGGAGATATGATAGCGGTCTTTAAAATAATGGATGGAGATCCGCTCAGCGCCCTTCCATCTCCACCGGGTACATGGCAAGGTTGCCCCCTTTCCCCCTTATTATTCACTCTGGCAATTGAGCCCCTAGCAGCTGTGCTACAATCCACTCCCAACATCCAGTCTATAGTTATTGAGGGTGTTCCACATTACATATTTTTGTATGTGGATGATACTAATTGTTTTAGAAAACCCTGCTCTCTCAATGCATGGACTGCTTCGGATACTTCAAGCCTTTTTCCCGAATGTCAGGCTATAAAGCCAACCTTGATAAAACCGAGGGGTTTACAGTTGGGTGGAGCGGGTCAAGATTTGCACAAGGCTATCCGTTTAAGATTGCAGCATCCTCGATTAAGTATCTCGGGGGTACGTGTGTCAGCTGCTGTGACAGACCTGCTCCGCCTGAACTATACAGCTATTGCCTCTCAGATTATGGACAAACTTGCTTGGTGGGATGGGCTTACTCTGAGTTGGATCAGCTGGATAGCAGCCTTAAAGATGACAATTGTTCCCAAACTATCTCTTCTCACAGTTACCAATTGTGGTGCCTGCCAGTTTTTTCAACAAACTGGAAAAACAATTCAGTAGATTTGTTTGGCAGAAACCTAAGGTGAAGATAGCCTGGAAATGTTTAATACTGCAAGTAGATGATGGCGGGGTAGGCTGCCCGCATCTTTCTCTATATTATAAAGTGACTGTTCTGTGAGGATTGTGCTATCATTACATGTGGCCTCCCGATGCACATTGGGCAGTACTGGAGTGTGCCTGGATGGCTCCATATTCAATCTCTGAGGGTCTTCTGGGAACTCTGGGGGCATCGAGGGTCATGTGTTTCTGAACCCTTAGGATGTGGGTCCAGGTTCACAGAAAAAGGGGAGTAATTTGTCAGATGTTTCCAAAAGCGCAACTAGTGGACTTTTTCCCCTTTAGTAGTTTATCCTTTGCTGAACTGCGGCAGATCTAGCGGTGCAAGGGCATACACTGCTTTGCAGACCTGCTAGACCAAGGTTCCTGTATGAGCATGGCACAACTGAAGGAAAAAGGGGAAATCTGAATACCCTTCTATCAATTTCTTTTCAGTTGTGACACTTCCTTATGCGTACCAAGCACCGTACGCAGTTTACTCACCCATCCACAAATTTGGAACGTGTTATATTTCATAGGGTTGCGTGCTGGAAGGGGCTGCTCTCTTGCATTTACCAAGCCTTGCTAGATTTGTATTCCTCCGGGCTGGATCCACATGTGGGCACTTGACACTGGCTACTGGGCAGAACATTTACCCCAGCAGAATGGCGCACTATATATAGGAGGGGATATTGCTGTGTTTGGAATATTCACTGTCATCAAACACAGTTTCAGCTTCTGGAAGCAGGCTTACATGACCCCTATTAGGATGACACAATGTGGTTTACGAGCGGAGAATGACTGCTGGAGGGGCTGTGGATAGGCAGGTACTTTTTTCCACATGTGGTAGAATGTCTCCGAATTTGAACCTTGGGGGCGCGTATGATGGTGGTGCATCTCTGGAAAGATGCTGGGGGACCGACTATCAGGGCTTGGACATCCTGAGTGGATGATCTCATGCAATTAGAGCTTATAAACACAGGAATGTTCTGAATCGTGGGTATAGAATATAAATCTTTTGAAGTTGTATGTCATGTATTTGTGTTGACAACATCGTATTTCATCAATAAATGCTTTAAAAAAATAATGGATGGAGGTGAATGGGTAAATGCGAATCAGTTATTTATTCTTGCAAAAGTACAGGGACTAGGGAAAATGCAATAAAGTTACTGAGCAGTACATTTAAAAATTTATTTATTTTTATTTATTTATTCTTTTCTTCTATACCGCCCCTTCCAGAGATCAAGGGCGGTTTACAGGGAACAGTTAAACATTTATATAGTTTTCAATGGAACAGTAGTTGTAACTATATACAGATAACATTGTATGCAACTGTGTCAAAAACTATTTACAAAGAACTATAAACATATATATTACAATGAACAAATAAACAAACCTATATTATAAAAGAAGCAGAAGAAAAATTTTCACTCAATGCATACTGTAATTAAGCTCTGAAATTTTTTGCTGGAGGATGTTTTTAAAAAGGTTTAGTCAGATTCCTAGAGGAAAAGTCTATAAACCATTATTAAGGTGGACTTGGGGACATACACTACTTATCCCCTAAGGATAAGCAGTATGAAATCTGTCTACTGGTTTGGGATTCTGCCAGGCACTTTTGACTTGGATTGGCCACTATTGGGAGACAGGATTCTGGGCTTGATGGACCTTTTGTCTACAGTTACCAGATATCTGGGACCCCTGGACAGGGCTGAGCTGGGCTGAGAGGGGCAGGGGTCCTCCTTCCTTGGGCATCTTTCCCCCTATCTTTCAGAATGACCAGTCTAAGTAGTAGTCAGTAATCTCAAAGATTTAAAAAAGACAGCAGCAGCCCTTCTTTAATTATAAGCACACCTACATGCATATATGCTTAAATTGTATTTTATACATATAGATAAATATTCTATATATTTCTAAAATTCCTCCTCTTTTTTTCAGAAAATACATCTTATCATACTAGGAGCAAGGATACTGCAATAGGGGGTATGCAAGGGAAACAAAGTCCTTTGCCTCTGTCCTCAGTGAAATCGGGGACAGGAGGTGGTTTTAGTCCATGAAGTTGAGGACAAAATTGAGGGCAATTCCTGAAAATCGGGGACATCTGGTATCCCCCAGGGCAGCTTCTCCAGTTGGGTTGGTTTTGCGCATACTGAGACAGTCATGAACCTCACTTCTAAGCCAGGGTATGTGGAGTATGATCTCAGTCTCTCACATGCACGGCGTAGTACTTGCATCATGCCAAAGAGATCTTCCTTCTGGATTTCATAAGATGTAACAGGTGTGGGTATTTTGTCAAGACGTGCTTGGAAATTCTTCTTTATCAAGCCTGTGGCTCCCAGTACAATGGGAAATATTTCTGTATCTTTCTGCCACATGTTCTTGGTCTCTGACTGCATTTCTTGGTACTTCAGGATCTTCTGCCTCTCCACGTGATTCACAGAATAATCACTTGGAACTGACACCTCTATTATCAGTAAGAACAAAAACACAACCCGGAAAAACAAAGACACCAGTGAAAAGCAAAAATTATTTTTGTTGGAATAGCCAACCCAGTAAAGAGGAAGACATCCTCATACCGCCGTGGCAGTTTCCATTTTAATAAAGTATTTCAAGTATTTCATTTAAAAATCAGTGAACACTTAACTGAAAGTATTAGCAGTCCATCTTTATCCAGTCAGCAATGTAGCAGATACGACGTGGCACGTTTCGGGGCAAAAACAGTGTGTACCCCTGCTTCAGGTCAAAGACATTGCTCGATGAACTTATGTAATGTGACAATGCTCATAAAAGCCGGTTTATATCATGGCAGTAGCAACGTAAATCCAGCTGTTCAGCGTCAAGCCGTGAGGAACGGCAGACCAAAAGCCAATCAGAACCAAAAGGTCACTGTACAAAGACCAATCCCTAAGTCTGAAAGAAGGCTGTCAAATTGGACTTCAAATGAAATGATAGTATACCAGTCCTGTTGTAAGTTGAGACCATAAGGTGAAACAGAGTTCAGTCGGAAAATCCATTGTTGCTCTCGATACTGTAAAGTTTGTAAACGATTGCCTCCACGTGGATTCTGAGGTATAAAATCCAAAATCCTCCAGGTTAATGAATCAATAGTGTGGAAATTAGTAATGCAATGCTCTACTATTGGTGCTGATAATGTCATCGTACGCAATCTTGATGCATGCTCACTCAAACGAACCTTAAAAGATCGAGAGGTACGTCCAATATAATATAAACCACATGGGCAAATAATAAGATAAACCACAAAAGAAGTGGTACAGCAAGTGTGCCATTGAGCATGGTATACAAAGTGAGTATGGGCATCCTGCCAAGATGGACCCGAAATGGTATTAGGGCAATAAACACAATTTCCACAAGGGAAATGTCCCGCGTTTTCATGAGACGACTGCGGATGATCCTGAACCGCCGTCGTGTGTACTATCATATCCCGTAAGTTGGACTGCCTTGAGTATGCTATCCGTAGACGTTTACGAAAACAGGGATGCAGCCCTAAAATAGGCCAATATTGGTGTAAAATCGCTACTATTTTAGAGGAACCCCTCATATAGGGGAATACTGCCGTGACATCATCGGACGGATGAGAAGGGGAAGAACCCTGCAAGAGCCATTCCCTATGAATGTGACATGTTCGCTTATAAGCCCTATGCACCAAATACGAAGGGTAACCCCTCGCTATTAGGCGAGAACATAAATCAGCAGCATGATGCTTAAAATCCACTAGATGAGTACAGTTTCTTCGAAGGCGGACCAAATTGTGGAAATTGTGTTTATTGCCCTAATACCATTTCGGTAGTCGAAAGTTGTGCTGGCTAGGTGTTTGCTGCACTCGGACATATCCATAAGTGCGCTGGATGCCAACGCTTGAGATTCCTTTGGAAGGGATGCGATGGCGGTTTTGAGGTTAGCTACGCAGGCGTCTTGGAAAAGCACCTGCAGAAACTGATGCGCCGCGATCTTTGCGTTGAGCATGGCTCCTTGGAAGACCTTCTTGCCGATGTCGTCGAGGAGCTTGTGATCTCGACCCGGTGGGCTATTGGCGTGCGTGCGCGAGGATTTAATGCGCTTGAGGGCTGAAGACACCACAATGGATTGATGCGCCAGTTGGGGTGACGAGAACCCTGGGACAGGTTGCACCTGGTACTTCGTCTCAAGCCTCCTGGGAAAGGGGCGGCCGGACGCCGGGGTCTGCCACAGCCTCAAATGATTGTCCCACAGTGTCTGGTGAATAGGCAGTGCAAACGCGGGCTTTGGGGTTGCGAGGTATTTTAGAACCTCAGGTACCGGCTCCTTCTTATCATCTGAGCCCCTCAGGGATAAGGTGGAGACGAGTTTGTCCAGGAATTTAGGGTACGTAAGATCTTCTGGAGGGGGTGGAGGATCTTCTGGCTCCGGGGAGTGACTCTTTTCTGGGGTCGCATGTTCGTGGGATGCGGACCCCACAACCGCCACCTCGAGATCCTGTTCCTCCGCGGTGCCGTCAGGGGACGGATTACCTGGGAGCCGGTTGTCTGGAGTGGATGCCCAATTGTCCAGGACGGTCGGAGCCGCCTCCCGGAGGTTCCACGGGCTGTCCATCGAGGGAGCGGGCTGAAGGGAAGAGTTGGAGGAGCAGTGTAGGAGGACTGCTTTAAAAATTGAGACAGAAGGCTTACAATGGCTGCGGAGCTGGATCTACTGGACTTGCTCCGGCGGCTGCAGTAAGGACTGGAGGAGCTACTGTGGCTGCTCCTGAATTTCTTTCGTTGGCCCTCGCGATCTCCATGGTGTCGGGAGTGATGGTGGTGTTTTGGGCGCTTTGAACTTTTCCTCCGGTGGCTGGAAACGCTGCTGCTGCAGGAACTGCTGTGCCTCTTGCCTTTACTCCGTTTGCGCTGGGTCCTCTTGCTTCTCTTATGGGTTCTCCCGCTTGAGCCACTGCTGCTGCGGTCGCGCGCAAGGCGCGCGGGCGATCCGGCGCCGATCAGGTACATTGCGCCGACCTGGCTTACCGGGTCCTCGGATGCAGAGGGAGGACGGTGGGCGGAGTCGGAGGACCGGCGCCGACGGCAGCGCTCTGTGCTACTGCGTGGCTCTGAGGGCTGTGATGCAATCGTTCCGCCCCTAGAGTGGGCGGAGTTGGAAGACTGATGGCTGGAGGTGGAGGACCAAGGCTCGACGCCATCTTTAGGGTCCACGTGGTTTCCTGATGTCTCTCTCGCAGGTTGGGAGCCGGCGATCAACATATCCAGGCCCGATGGTAGCACCGAAGAGGGGGACAGCAGACAGCGGCGGAAGGCCCGCAGGGAAAGCCTCAACACCGCGGCAGGGGATGGAGGCTGCAACGGGCACATTCGGAGCCGGGGCAAGCTGCGGGGAGACAGCCGGAGCTGGATCAGGTACAGTCATAGGAGCAGAGGCAGAACTTGCGTTTTCGTTGAAAAATTCTCTCAAAGCGTGGCCTCTGAATTTCAGGGCTCTCGGGGACATCCTCCCACAATGTGCACAGTCCTCCACCTTGTGGTCCAAGCCAAGACAGCGCAGGCAGATGTCGTGTGTGTCTGCAAGGCCCATCTACTCTTTTGCAAAGGTGGCATTTTTTAAATCCGGGTTTTGGCATTGTTTCAGTTAGTTTTAGCTGGATATTCTTTCTTGATTGAAGATAGTTGGTGGATAGGAGAGCAGGGTCCGTCTTGCTGGCAAGGCGGAAGGAAGAATACTGGCCGGGCTAGGGGGCGGACCGGTAAGGTGGGCTACCTGGGCATGCTCAGGAGTCTCAATTCTGAGCTCTGGAGAGCACTTCCGTACCTATGGCGCCGCCCGGAGGACGTCACCAAGTGTGGCTGACGCAATCCTGCTAGTCCATGGCGAACACTTGCTCTCACCACATATCTATATTTATATCTATATTCTAGGATTACTCCTGGAGAGCATTGAAGGGGTCTGGAAAATGAGACAATTGCAATATTTACAGACAGCCCCTGCTCGTCAAAGCTTACAATCTAAAAGGCAGACAATACAATAGCTGAGAACAGGGGTACAAATAGGGAAGGGTAAGGAGATACATTGAGATGGCCACACGGTAACTGTTACCAGGGGCCTGAGCATGCCAAATCGTGCTTTAACTGCAAAGAGCACTTTAGTAAAAGGACTGCATAGATATTTATCAGATTAATAAATAAAATCCAAAGAACAGATTTCTGAGATAAAACTATCACTTATAATAACATAATAACTGTGATAATAAGCAGAACGATTACTAAAAACTCTGCAAAAACATTTGCCACTTACATAGAAAATATGCCATATCAAAACAATACTAACTTCCAGGACTCAGGCAGCACTGCAAATAGTATAGGAGGCCACAGCCCACCAGCACATCTACTGGGAGAACAGAACCCTACATGAGGATCCTTCATCATAGGCACACAATAGAGAATATGGGACCACACATTTGAAACAGAAATATGCTGACAAGCCGAACTAGAGACTCCAAGAAGCTGGCCTCTGTGGAAATAAAACAAAAACCTATCTTATGACTGAGCAAAATAATTGTACATTGTTTTCAATATGACCACGCATGAAGATTCAAGTAGTGGAGGAGTGGCCTAGTGGTTGGGGCAAGGTACTTCAGGCCGGAAGGTCGGGGGTTCAAATCCCACTAGAGGACAGCAACCTTGGGCCGGAAGGACTGGGGTTTCTAGTCCCACAGGTGCTCCTTGTGGTCTTGGGCAAGCCACTTAACCCTCCATAGCCCATGTTCCCTGTAAAATAGTTATCTCCAAGTTATAATGCCCTGTTCAATGTAATTTCAGTTTGTTCAATGTAAACCGCACTGATGCTGAATAGCGCGGTATATAAGAGAATGTAAATAAATAAATAAGTAGACCGAAGATTTCAAAAACTGACCCTGAAAATGTCATATTGACAGTAAGAATTACTACTTTTCTGGAGTACTTTGACAGCTGGCAGAGTGCACAGAACCAGGCTGAATTTGAAGAGAAAGAAAATAAATACTGAAACGATGTTTAAATGCGCGGCTTTTACAGTATTTGCGACTTTTTTTAAACATTGCATATGTCATAGTAATCGGTCTCGGCGGCATATAACTTATTTTAAATAACGTTTTGGGCGATGAATACAGCTTGGGTGCGCTGCAATTCATTCGTTGCACAAACACCGAGTTCCTGGTTGCAACCGGACCTAAATCCACTCTGCCCTTAGAGGCGGAACCCGGCAGCTGGATGCCAGCCTCGCGCCGCCACGCTTTACAGCAGCGCAGCACCCTCTGCAGGGCATCTGCCAACAATGCAGCCTTGGCTTAGGCGCGCATCGCTTCCGCCCCTCTGCCTTGACCCGGAAGTGAAGCACAGCACGGAAGTGTAGGGGTTGGTTGACGGAATGGAGGATGAGGAACTAGCGCTGGTGGCGGAGTTGGAGGCTGTGTTGCATCTCAGCCCGGAGGTGCAGCAGGCCATTGAACAGGTGAGGCGTCTCCGTCCTGGGGGTTTACAGCGGCAGTGGCGCGGCATGGAGACCCTCGGGGCCTTTGGCAGCATTACACTTGAGTTGCCGGCTCTGGCAGGAGGTCAGGATGCAGCTCTTGGTAAGAGTGACCTTTCCTGCAAACACTTTCCGACTCCCTTTCTCCTTGCATCCACCCACCAGCACTCGTCAGTTCGTCGCGGCAAGATTCTGGACTGTGCAGAGTCAGACTTCAGTCTGGGCAGACCTGAAGGTGTTGCATGATGTGCCTCTCGCCAAAGTCGTAGGTCTGAAATGGGAAACAGTGTCTCCCGTTTAGCAATGCCGATCTTCATTCGTGGACTTAAGTACTGAGGCGATTTAACAAACTTTTAGAGCTGCAGCTTCTTAGAGGTTTACCTGAGACTCGGATCCAGTGACATAAGATATGCCATACTGGGTCAGACCAAGGTCTATCAAGCTCAGTATCCTGTTTCTTACAGTGGCCAATCTAGGTCACAAGTACCTAGCAGTTTCCCCAGAAGATATAGGTTCCACAATGCTTGTTCAGCAGGTGAAAGTGCTGCGACTCTACAATAATGACCTCTTGACGACCATTGTTTGTGTTCAATAAGGATTGCCCCAAGATTTTGTACAGGATAATTTCAGCATTCCGGGATGTACCATGTAGGGTCATGTAACGCGCTTTCAGTGATGGTAGCCCTCAAGATACTGGTACAGTTAAAAAGGTTAGGCTATAGGCAGGAGCAGCCTTGGGAGATTGCAGGGTCCAGGACAAATGAGCCTCTGTGACAACAATGACAGCTGCTGGTGTGCAGACTAACATGGCTACTTCTCTGGAAGATTTTATATATACAGTAGTGTGGAAAAATTCTTGCATAGGTAGTGCTGAAATGGCAGTGTTTAGTAGTTTGGATCACAGGGACAAAATGTGTTACAGTTTACAACCCTTTCTGCATGCCATTCCCCCCCTCCCTTTGTCTTTTGTAGGAATCTGACAAATTTGCCATTACTTGAGTGTTTGTTTATTATTATTTAACGCCCAGTTTCGTTTGGTTGTGAACCTGTGTACAATAGAGTTATGACTTTTTTGTAACCCTATGTTCTTGTGTCATAATTCAATGAACAATTATTCAAAAGTAATAAAAAAGTATCTGTTTGATTTACTTTTTGAAAAAGGTCACCCCAAAATGAAAATTCAATTTTAAGATATATGCGTGTAATGCCGTATATAACTGAATATTTTAAAAAATTAATTGTAGAAGTATTCTGGTATAATTTGATAGTGCTTGTGCAGTTTTGGTTTTGCTATACTTTTTTGTTTGGTTGTGGACTGTTCTTCTGATTTTTCAGACTCTTCATATTCACCCTCAGTTTCTGATTCAGCAGTTGGGATTGTTGTTGTTACTATTGTTGACATAGGCTCCAAGGTCATTTTCCTTCTTTTGGATGGATGAATAGTTTTGAAACTCGAAGCCTTTCTAGTTGCATACCCAACCTGGCCTTTGCTTTCGATCTGAAGGTGATATATTATCTTCGGTCCTCGCTGCATAAGCATTCACCATTTTCTTTTGTGATGTCAAAAACTTCACTCAAAGGATATTTTCTTCGTTTTACACATTCATCGTAGGTGTGTAGGATTTGGTCCAGTTTAGCTTGTATGACTTGAATTGATTAAAGTTGGAAAATTAAATTTCTTTTGCCATAAACTTGTTACTTCTTTCACAATTTCCTTTACACGTTCTTTCCTTCCTTTTATTGATGCTCCAAGGAACAGATAGCGACCAACAATTTAGATTTTGAGTGGTATTCTGCTTTTTGTTTTCCAGTGATTCTTCTTCCAGTGGAACAGTTCTTCTTTTTCTATGTGTTTCTTTAAATCGCACAAGATTCTTAGTCCCAATCTTCTTGTCTTTTTCAATTGTAGAAGCACTTTTCTTTATGAGACATTGTGAATAAAAAATAATCTCAGAGATCTAAAAATGATACAGAAAATCAATTAGCATGCTCAATCATAAAGCTTATAGAAAGTTCCATAAAGTTCCAGAAATTTTAAGAAAGGTCTAATGGGCTCCAGATAGTTCTATTACCTGCATATACTACTTATATACGATTTTAGAAATTTCGTGTGTGGGGTGACATTTTTTGAAAACAAAACAGAATTAAACCTTTTATCATCACTTTTTAGCAAATGTTCATCGATTCATGACACAGGAATTCAATAATTTTGCAATAAGTCAAAAAGTCATAACCCTAGTGTACAAGGATGCAATGTGTGCCCAAAAGGTGGTTGTGTTTTCTGTTCTGTGTATGTTGGCAGTTGCATGTTTTCTTCTTATTTCATTAGGTAGCCCTGAAAAGGGCTGTTTTTTGTTGTTGGTGGCCATTAGCACTTGATGGGCCAGCCCTTGCTCTTTCTCACCAGACCAAACAAACCAGTCCCAAAACGAAGAAGATAAAGGTATCAGTAAACAATATGTTTCTTTCTAATATCCCAAATAGAATAGAAGAAAAAACTGATGGGGTTATTATACACAATAATTATATACAATCCTTAAAGGAGAAAAAGGATCTCTGATCAAATTGAGCATATTTAGCATAGGCATAGAATGTTTCAACCTTTAGCATTCGCTTTTGCATTAATGAGTCGATCTTCAATTTCAGTATTTCAATTTTTCATAATTTTTTAATTTTTTAAATTTTAACCTTAAAAATAGTGTTAATTCAAAAAACTTACATGCCTCATAGCATGTGCCAGAATTTCATATAAAACCTTTTGGCTGTTGGAAGCTTTGCCCGCCAATGCCTTGTGGCAGTGTGTTAGTTCTTGAATATCATTGATGGAAATGTCAAGCATGACTTTCTGTAATGGGTTCTATTAGCCCCTTGAAGAAGTACTGATGAAACACCGGGAATGGCGTTGCAGATAAGTGCAGTGAAACACTATATGCTGTCTGAATTATTTTTAAGCTAATGTTTCATGTAGGACCATATTTATGAAATGCTGGCACAGTGGTTGATATGGAAGGACAAACTAGATAGGCCATGTGGTCTTTTTCTGTCGTCATTTATTTAAAGTCTCTTTTATACCGCGCTATTCAGCATCAGCGCGGTTTACAATAAACAGTGAACATACACATTTCCAATAGTACTTTGTGTTTACATATGAACAGGATAATCAACTTGGCTAACAGGGTAACTATGTACAACCATAAAATATACAATATATTCTATCTGGGACATGGAGTCATATCTGTTTTTTGAATTAACACTTTTTAAGGTTAAAATTTAAAAATTAAGGGAGAAATGGAGGATCCAAGATGGCGATATGCAAGCACGTCTGAACGGCTGTTCTTAACTATGGGTAGAAAGAGGAAAGGTAGGGGGGCTGGTTGCCCCTCTCTGGTTGCCCCGTCATCCTTTCCTTTACCTTTGGTCACTGGGCTGTTGGATTTCTTTTTTGTTCGACCATTTCACAACCAACAGTAGTGGGGGAGTTAAGCTCGATAGAACCAGCACTGGGGCAGGTGACTCAGAGTTGACGGTGGGCAATGATTCTGTCTTCCCTGCATTGCGGCGGCTGGTGAAGGAGTTACATGTACAGGAGCCTCCGGAAGTGCTGCGGTGTTCCGATGCTGATAGCATTAATTCCCTTGCAGTTTAGGGACCATTCCGTGTCCTTCATCTGGAGGGAGTGGTTTTCCTTCGGGGGCAGCAGAGTGGCGGCGTCCTTCCTGTGCGTGCAATGAGAGTGCGAGCTGTTGAGGCAACTTCTGTTCAAGCCATGACGCCGATGCTGGTTGAAGGTTGGGCCAGGGCAATGGAGATGTCCTTCTCTGTTTTTTTTTCTTTGCAGTGTCCAGAGTTGTTTACATTGGAAGCAATGTGGAAGGCAATAGAGCAGTTGAGAACAGCTTTGATGCCACAGGTTGCTCTGTTGGCTCAGACAGTACCACAGCATTCTCTTGCGATGGAAGATACTTCAGCCAAGGTACTTTCACTGCAAAATTTGTTGTCTTTGGTACAATCTCAAGTCATGTTGGTGGAAGAGCATTCTTATGTCCATATTAAAGAAACTGGTATTATAAGAGCTAAGCTGGAAACTTTGGAGAACTCCATGAGAGCGGTTAACTTGCGATTTGGTGAATTTTCCCCATGTGGCGTTTGATTTCTGCTAGGGATGTATTTCATAGCTGAGATACTTGGTATCCCGCCGGAATCCCATCCTCCTCATGTTAAAGTTTATTATTTGCCGACTACAAAAAAGGAGAATGTTTCAAAGCCTGTTTCAGGATTAGATCAAGTTGAGGTTCTCAACCTAAATGCTATGTTGGAAAAATCTCAGGATGAGCAAGTTGTACCAGCTACATTGTTGATTACTCTTGCACTGTTGTCTGATAAGGAATAGTTAATGAAGATTTTTTTTAAAAAGCATAATATCTATTATAAAGGATTACTGGTGCGAATGTATCCTGACGGCATGTGAAACT
This sequence comes from Ichthyophis bannanicus, assembly GCA_033557465.1. NCBI lineage: Eukaryota > Metazoa > Chordata > Amphibia > Gymnophiona > Ichthyophiidae > Ichthyophis > Ichthyophis bannanicus. Next base: position 165,662,447 of record CM066042.1, read on the forward strand.
CAGAGAAGGAGGTGTGAGTTTCTCTTCCTTCGCTCTGGGGTTTGGCTGTTGGGAGGGATTTTTTCCCTAAAATTTCCATGTAAATGCTTGATTAAATATCAAGCGGTTTCTTATATTTTTTTGAGCCTTCCCAATTACTGTCCTTCCTTAATTCACATGGGGGTATGTTTACTAAACTGCGGTAATGCCATTCGCGTTAGGTTCCATGGTAGAAGCAGAAATGGCCAAATAAGGACATGGGCGGTACATCGTTGCAGATAACGCACGTTACAAGGCGCCATAGAGTAACGAGCGTTACAAAGTGCCATGTAAAGCGCCCTATAAGGCGTTTAATAAGGTGTCTAGCAAGGTGTCTAGAGCTGTAGCACAATGGTTAATACACTGACTAATGGTGCAGGGGTTGTGAGTTCAATCCTCCTGTGGGTCTAATGAGTAAAGCTGGCTGAGGCATTACCCTTTACTTTAAATCAGTGCTGTCTGAAGCATTTTGTTTTGTAATTTTAATTAGTGCTGCCAGCAAACACACCCTCACAGGGCCGTAACCTAAGGTGCCGCATAAGGCGCCCTATAAGGCATTCCAGAGGGCACATTATAAAGTGCACTGTCCACCAAGACAACCTATAATGTTCCCTATGGGGCGCCTTATAAGATGCCATATAGGGCGCATTATAGGGCGCCTGATGAGGCACCGTAAGGTGTCAGCACTGTGAGGGTGTTTTTGCTGGCAGCACCAATTTAAATTAAAAAAAGAAAATGCCTCAGACAGCCCTACCAAATAACCCCACTGTGGGATCAAACCCATGACCTCTGGCTCCACAGGCAGTGAAGTAACTAGTGGGCTACATCTCTAGTGCTACTAACAAACCCCTGGCTGGCTACTGAAGGACGTCAGGTCACCACAGAAACTGTCTGCTGTAGTTACCAGGATTTGGGTTAACCCACCCTTACCCATGGTGCACTGCACATGCAGATCAGCAGTCTACAGATGACCACAAGATGGGGTATGCACCTCCACAGCACCTCGGCCTGGCAGGGGGAACTGACCATGTGCGTTACTGGCACAGAGTAGCTACAGACCGTCACAGTGTGCGGGTCCTTTGCTCACCTTGAGGGTGAGGTGGGGTGCCCAGCACCATTTTCGCAGCACCTGGCTTTGCTGAGATAGGCTATGCTGCAGGTCCCCATCAGTGCCAGTGTGTGATAGGTAGTCCTTGCAGACACACCTAGGATATGCCTGTGTCCATCTGTATTTCACATCTAGCCCTTGTGGACTATAATGCACCCAGAATAGTGCATACCCTGTGTGGGTGCCATGGTCACATGATTTAGGTGATGGGGGGTGTTTGGACCCACAGGCTGATTACGTACAACCACCCAACCCACCCTCTGTGGCTCAGGGTGGGGGACAGGATCTCCCACCAACAGATCCACATTCTACCCCCCTGCAATGGTGGCAGTAGAGAGGACAATCAACCCCAGTCCTGCTGGGGAATAGACACCCTACAGGGCAGTCAATGCAGATCTGTACGCATCCATAAATATGGCAATGGCAGACAGACAGTAGGCCTGGAAATGCACAGCTGCCCCCACCACCATCTGACATTCTCCAGCAGCAAGCACAGTGAGTCACCAGCCGCTGCACCCTGCAAGGTGTTCCAGCCACACACATATACTAACTGCAGACAGCCTGCTAGCTAGTCCATAGTGCATGTTCCTGGAGGAGATGTGTGCACCCAAACCTGGGATGTGAGCACACCCACCAAGCAATGTTCCCTCTAATTTTCTGTAGGCTGTGTGCGCATAAAATATCAGCTGTGTGCAGTTTTTGAAGGAAGGTTAAATTTTTGTGCGCCACATAACGACACTCGGAGTTATATACTTTAAAATTTGACTACACGTCAGAATACAGTATGTACACCACATTGATTTTAATCAAATTAAATAAAAATAGATGATTACTAAATGAAGCGGGAAATTTCTAGTAATTACAATCATAACTTTTAAATTTTAAGACATCTGTGTTGTTTTCTGTCAGAATCAGAGCCGTAATTTTTGTGCGCTCTGTTGTAAAGTATGTGCACTCGCTCGGCGAGGTGTGTGCGCGCGCACACGCGCACAGCTTAGAGGGAACAGTGCCACCAAGCAGATAAGTCAGTGATTGGGCGCCAGAAAACAGAACCCATATATATCACGTAAGAGAGAAACTGAATAGCACTATGGGGGAACCCAGCCATGCCATGGTCACTGCACAGTCAGGGTGAGAGTGCCCTCACAGCAGGACATACTGTGGCCACACTGTCCGTGCAGGTGGTGGCCGGGCACTACAGTATCCCAGCCATTGCCCTATGCCCTGTGCAGATGCATCCAGGCCAGGCCACCCTGTCCAGGCTTTACCCACAGTACTTTGCTCCTCATTATGCACATTGGCAGGCTAACACTGGCAACAGTGCAAGCAGTGTGGGCTGAGGAAGGTGTTGGCAGCCACCACACACTGGATAGACAGACACACACTCCCACACCTATGCCAGCATTGTGCAACTATAGAGGCTTTTGGCAGCCCTGGCCACCGCAGCAGTCCTGGGTACAGTGCAGGCATGGCTATGGTATGCAGTACTGTTGGGGTCACTCCCCAGGGTGGTGGACACTGTCAGATACCAGACCTGACACACACTCCACAGACATCAGAGAGGTTGGTATGATACAGCTCACTGAGCAGATTGTGCAAAACTTAGGAATTGCTATCTGCCAGTATAATCATAGCAACCTTTTGATATCTGTGTACCGTATTCCCAGGTTTAGGGTGGCATTGCTAAGGTATGCAAGTGCTAGTAGTGGGAGATGCACGCAGGGCCCAACATCCTGCCTCTCCAGGAGGCTGTGGATAATGGGGCCTGTGGGTGCAGGTGTTTCTGCCCCTGTTGGCCGCTGCTCTGGGGCAGGGGTTCCCAACTCCGGTCCTGGTGGGCCACACACTGTTCGGGTTTTCATGCTGTCCCTGATGATATGCATGGAAGATATCTGCATACCATGGGGGCGGCGCATAGAAATGCAGCACAGGCATCTTTATTAGTGACAGCATGGAACCTGAATGGTGTTTGGCCCTCCAGGTCTGCATTTAGGGAAACTCTGCTCGAGGTATTGCACATGTTTATGGTGTCTGTGCTCTGTAGGGTAAAATTTGGGCGTATTGGGCATGTTTCTGTTATCTGCAATAAAGGTTCTGTCTGTATTACCATGTTTTAGTAGTGGGTAAAATATGGGGACTGGGTTGGTAGGAACCACAGCTGGGACTTGAACCCGTGACCTTCTGCTCCTGAACACACTGGCTGTGTTCACTGCACCACCGTGTTGCCACAGATACTGTGCATTCCCTGGAGTTACCATGACTGTTTGTCAGACAGAGCCTGTCTGTTGCAGCGCACGGCACCCACCTAAACAGGGCTAGGCCATGGTCTGCTCTGGGCAGCTGCCACTGCCCCCTCCACCACCAGTCCCCCGTTGCCACCATGCTGACATGCCCTTCTGCTGGTAGTGCTGGTGGTGTGCAGTCTCAGGCCATCCAGTGTGTGGGTAGGCGGCTGCCTATGGTGTGGGTTCTGGGGTAGGGGTGCCTGCATAGACGTCCGCGCTTCCCCCAAGCACCGCCTGCCACTGTTCTGTGCCCTTGGGGGTAGCTGCTGGGTACTATCCCTTGTGACACTGTGGGAAACACAGTCGTGCCCATGTTAGGCCTTCATCAGTTGCTGTCTGGCTGCTCTGCTGTTTCAGCATTCGTATGGGCCACCTAGGCATCACCCTAGTCCGCACTGTGGCCCAGCTGCACCACAGCATGTGCTGCCTGCGGCCCTCTGTATCCCCTTTTCCAGCATCTGTCCAGTTGCCCGTTCCGACATGCCCACCCTGCTGTTGGGGAACATGTGCACACCATAGGAAACCTGTCCAATAACAAGGGAAAGCCCTGATCAGCGCTATTTCACTGTGGGATCATTCACCTTGTCGGGGGACAGAGCATAGACCCTTCCACGATTAATATCTTTTTTTGTGAGCTTTCTCGGTAGTGTTTTTTGCTGTTTCCCAATATTATCACTATTGGTCAGCTTGGTTAAATTTTTTACCAGTTTGTTGAGGTCATTTTCAATGTTTATGTGCCCTTTTGTTCTGTGCACATGTATCACACTTATCACTTTTTGTAGGTTTCCTTGCCTATGCTGTACATTGCTGACACTTAAATGGTTTCTCTCCCCTGCAAATGTGCATCTAACGGCAGGTTTTCAATCGCGTTAGGAGTCAGCTCTTCAGATCAGCGCGTTAGTGTGAATGGAGCCTCTCCCCGCCCACACTCTGCCCATTGACCCCCTCTCTCCACCTTCTGCGGTGTTTTACCGCGCCGTGGAACGTTTACGATCGTTAAGTAACGTTAACGTTATGCACCTAGGGAAGAACAACCCAAACTATGGTTACACGATGCAAGGTTCCACATTAGGAACCACCACCCAGGAAAAAGATTTAGGCGTCATTGTGGATACCATGTTAAAACCCTCGGCCCAGTGTGCAGCGGCAGCCAAGAGAGCAAATAGAATGCTAGGTATGATAAGGAAAGGAATGGAAAATAAAACAAAAGATATTATAATGCCTCTATATCGTTCCATGGTGAGACCGCACCTTGAATATTGTGTGCAATTCTGGTCGCCGTATCTTAAAAAGGATATAGCGATTTTAGAAAAGGTTCAGAGAAGAGCCACCAAAATGGTAAAGGGGATGGAAGGATACTCCTATGAGGAAAGGCTAAAAAGGTTAGGGCTCTTTAACCTGGAAAAGAGATGGCTGAGGGGAGATATGATAGAAGTCTATAAATTAATGAACGGAGTGGAACGGGTAAACGTAGATCGATTGTTTACGTTATCAGAATATAGAAAGACTAGGGGACATGCAATGAAGCTACAGGATAAACTATTCAAGACTAATAAAAGAAAATATTTTTTCACTCAACGTGTAATCAAACTCTGGAATTTGTTACCGGAGGATGTAGTAAAGACTGTTAGTGTAGCTGGGTTTAAAAAAGGTTTGGACAAGTTCCTGGAGGAAAGGTCCATAAACCATTATTAAGAAGTGACCGAAGATATCAATGCTTGACCCAGTACAAGCATTGTGGAACTTGTGTCTCTTGGGGAAACTGCTAGGTACATATGACCTAGATTGGCCACTGTTGGAAACAGAATACTGGGCTTGATGGACCTTGGTCTGACCCAGTATGGCATATCTTATGATCTTATGTTCTTATGTTCTAATGTGCGTTAACGTTACATAACGCGCTTTATGTAACATTACCGCAGTTTAGTAAACATACCCTATGGTGTCTGTGGTTTAGTGGACCCCCTGCTGATCCACCGTGAATATGGAATTGCTGGTTGAGTGCTTGTTTTATTATCCTGTAATATTTTTGATGACTTTTGACCTTGTACTTGGATCCTCTCTATTGTGGGCTAGAGTGGGTATTGATTTAATATTTTGCCTTGTGATATTTCTTCAAGTGTTTTGTTTTTGTATCAATTTCCAATTTCTGTACAAGATTGTTTGTCTTGGTTATAATGTAAAATTGCATAAATATTAAGAAAACATAAAAAATTATTAAAAATTGAAATTGGAAATTGAAGATCGAACCATCATTTTAAAGGAGGGTTTTTTTTAGGATCATTGATGCAATGAGCGAATGCTAAAGGTTGAAAAATTCTATACCTATGCTAAATACGCTCAATTTGGTCCAAGATCTTTTTTTCTCCTTTTTAAGGATTATATATAATTATTTTGTGTATGATAATCCTGTGAGATTTTTCTTCTGTTCTATTTGGGATATTAGAATGAAGGGAATGAAGTGGACCATTTTGATGAGGTGTTCTCGCATTATGATGCAATTCCGGGCTGCAATTAATGACTCAATCAGCTCTTGCTTGGTCCATGGCTGCTTCTTGGTGATTTCAACTGATAGCTTGCACCAAAGATTCTTAGTCAGGTTGAGATTGGGTGATTGAGCTGGCCAGTCAGTGGTCTGAATTCAGTTTATTTTCTTCCAGTCGGTGACAGTTTTCCTGGAAGAAATATCTGCCAGGAAACAGTTGCTCAGCTGATGGCAGCATGCACTTCTGCAGAATTCCTATGTATTTCGATGCATTCACCTTCCTGTCAATGATATGGAGTCTTCCAACACTATTGGCTGCCATGCATCCCCAGATCATGACCTTGGTTGGATGCTTCACGGAGATATTCAAGCATTCTGGTTTGTACTCCTCGTGATGAAACCTCACATAGGTTTGGCCCTGGTCACCCAGAATACAGAACAGAACTTTCTCCCAGTCGGCCTTGCTTCATTTTGAGTACTTGGATGCCTACTCAATGCGTCTCTTCCATTATTAGTAGTGTCTTCCTCCGCGCCTTACAGCCTCTCAACCAGTACTCCAAGCATCGTTTCCTCACAGTAGAAGTACAAACTGCAACGGAACACTTCTCCTTCCATTCCCACAGAAGCTAAGGGGCAGTCAGCTTGCGGTTGCCAAGAGATGTCCTTATGAAGGCCCCGTTGTCCCATTTGGTTGACTTTCTAGGCCAACTGCTATGATGTTGGTCCTGCATATTTCCCGTTTTCTTATGCTTCTGCAGAATGCGGACAACCGTGCTCTGATTACAGCTGACCTTTGCTGCAATCTGTGGGCTGAAATACCCCTCCTTGTGCAAAGCTACCACCCGGACCTGGTCTTCCATTGATAAAAGATGCGACCTCTTCACCATGCCAGGACATTGAGCATTAGATGCGATATACACCAGTTGATCTACATTAAATTCAAAACCTGTGTGCTGCCAAAATAACATGCACTGATTGGTTATCAGATACTATTGGCTGAGGAAGCACAGTATTCTATTGGTTCATTTTGATCCCGCTTTGAACAGAAATCCAGTTGATCGTACTTGGATATTGTTTTCTCATGACAGCCTATGAAGAAAGGCTAAAAGGTTAGGGCTCTTTAACCTGGAAAAGAGACGGCTGAGGGGAGATATGATAGAAGTCTATAAATTAATGAACGGAGTGGAACGGGTAAACATAGATCGACTGTTTACGTTATCAGAATATAGAAAGACTAGGGGACATGCAATGAAGCTACAGGGTAAACTATTTAAGACTAATAAAAGAAAATATTTTTTCACTCAACGTGTAATCAAACTCTGGAATTTGTTACTGGAGGATGTAGTAAAGGCTGTTAGTGTAGCTGGGTTTAAAAAAGGTTTGGACAAGTTCCTGGAGGAAAGGTCCATAAACCATTATTAAGAAGGGACCCAAGATATCAATGCTTGACCTAGTACAAGCATTGCAGAACCTGTGTCTTTTGGGGAAACTGCTAGGTACGTATGACCTAGATTGGCCACTGTTGGAAACAGGATACTGGACTTGATGGACCTTGGTCTGACCCAATATGGCATATCTTATGATCTTATAAAGTTCAGACAAGTAATTTTGCATGCAGAAATGGCTGCGGAATTAAATTTGCAGCAAAACAATATATAATAAGCCAGGATTTTGCCACAGACTTTGGAAAGATTGTCAAAATAAAGCTGTGAATAGCTTGATCATGCAGCCTATGTAAGACGTTTGCACACCACTGTAATATTCTGAGAGTGGTTGTCTGTCCATTGGTGATTAGTGGGGCATGCATTGGTGCTAGTGCACTTATGCACATGCTGCCAGAAAGCATCCCTGCCAGGCTGATGATCACCTTGTTGACTCTGGCATTTATGTGGGCTTAACACAAGTCTTGCAAGCTAATGGGAGATATTTCATCAGATGACTTAGTTGTTATATAATTAAAAATAAGTTCATATGTATTTTTTTTAAAACCCTCTTCCTCCCATTATCTCTTTCTCTCCCATAAGATATCCTCTTTCACCTGCAGCTCTCCTGCCTCCAAAAGTCCTTTATCTCCTTTTCCTCCTACGTGATTGTCACCTCTAACAATCTTCCATACCCTTGTTGATGTGATCCTCACCCTCCTTCCACTTGCAGCTTATAAAGAAACTGAATGCCCTTGGGATGAATCTAAAAGTGACTTGCTGAGATAGAAACTGGTTCAGGAGGTGGTGACAGAGAGTACTAGTAAATGGAGCTCACAATGAAGAAAGGGGGAGGGGAAGGGGACTATTGTAGTGGGTATGGAAGGGCAGACTAGATAGGCCATATGATATTTTTCTGCAGTCATGTTTCTGTGTTTCATTACCAGTTGTGTACCTCAGGGATTGGTCTTTTAATATTTTTGTAAGTGTTTTTGCAGAAGGTCTCTTGGGAAAGGTATGCCTTTTTGCGGATGATACCAAAATCCCTCCCCCTGTTGATAACAGGGGGAGGGATCTAGCAGAGCTCGAAGAATGGTTGAAAATTTGGCAGCTGAGATTTAATGCTAAAAATGCAAGTTCGTGCATTTGACATGCAAAAACCAAAGGGTATGGTGTAGTATAGGGGATGAAGTACTTCAGTGCACAAAAGAAGAATGGGTCCTGGAGGTGAAAGCATCTGATAATCATAAAGTGGCTAAATGAGTAGAAAAGGCAATGGCAAAAGCCAGAAGGATTCTTAGGTGCATAGGGAGAGGAATGTCTAACAGGAAAGAGGAGGTGCTAGTAGTGCCTTTGTATAAGTCTCTACTGTGTACAGTTCTGAGACTGCACCTTTAAAAAAATATAAATAGGATGGAGTCGGTCAAGAAGGCAGCTGCTAAAATGGTCAGTGGTCTTCGTCATAAGGCATATGGGGATAGATTTAAAGATCTCATTATGTATATTTGTAGGAAAGGTAGGAGAAGGGAGATATAATAGAGAGATTTAAATACCACGGTGGTATAAATGCACAGGAGGTGGCCCTCTTTCAGTTGAAAGGAAGCTCTGGAACAAAGGTTCATAGGATGAAGGCGAAAGGGGATAGACTGAGGAGTAATCTGAGGAACTGTTTCTTCACAGATAACTACAGAGGATCTGTGGAGGGAGAGGGATTATAGAAGTTCTTATGGGAGGGGGCAAACTGGATGGGCCATATGTTGTTTATCTGTCATCATTTTCTATGTTTGATCTGCTCCTCTTATGCTGGCTTCAGCCTAAAGTCTGAACATGCAGGGCACCATAGTCTCACAGGACCTGTCAGCACTGCATATTTTGAGTTCAGATTAAACCCAGCAGAGGAGGTGGTAGAGACAGGTAGGAAACACTACTTTTTTCTCGTTTTGTGGAGGTGTTGGGGAAGAGGATAAAACCAGTGGGGTGAGGGGATGGGAAATTGTTAAAGGAAGGTGCTGTCTGTACCCCTTGTAGGTTGATTGTGTGTCTCAAATAATAAGATCAATCAACCTAATCTCGCCAACTAGAAATACCAGCTATTATAAAGGATCTAAAGATGAAAAGAATAAACAGTCATTATACCATAAAGATCAAGTGGACAAACAGCCATTTCAGCATCTACCTTATGATCAGGAACCATTGGTAATGAAAGAAGATGTCGAAGCAGCATTGAAAACTTTGCCAAAGAACAGAGCACTGGGCATTGAAGTATTACAGCAATCAGATGCAGCTGTTACCAAACTTACAATGCTCTGCCAGGAAATCTGGACGATAACATCATGGCCAACTGACTGAAAAAGATCTGTGTTCAGACCAATACCGAAGAAAGGTGATCCGACTGACTGTGAAAATTATCGCACAATAGCTCTAATCCTACATGCCAGCAAGATTCTACTTAAGATCATTCAGTGGAAACTACAGCCATACCTGGAACAAGAACTGCTTGAAGTGCAAGCAGGGTTCAGGAAAGGGCAAGGAACAAGAGACAACATCACGGATATGTGATGGAATCCTTGAAAAGACAAAAGAATACCAACAGGATAACTATATATGTTTTATTGACTATAACAAGACCTTTGACTGTGTAAGTCATGAGAAACTTTGGACCACATTAAAAAGCATGGGTATATTGGAACACCTGATAGTTCCCATACGCAACCTTTACATTGATCAAGAAGCAAGTGTTCGATTGGAACAAGAGGAAAGAGAATGGTTTAAAATCATCAAAGATGTACATCAAGGCTGCTTCCCCTACCTGCTTAATTTTAAATGCAGAACAAATCATCAGAGAAGCAAAATTGCGTGAAGATTGGTAGAAGATTCATCAGCAACCTTCACTATGCTGATGATACCATATTATTAGCTGAAAGTGAAGATGATCTGTAACATTTGCTTCTCAAAATCAAAGAACATAGTCTTAAAATGAGCCTGCACCTTAATGTGAAGACGAAGATCCTGACAACTGGCAAAATAAATAAGTTCATCATTTGATGGAAAAGAAATAGAAATAGTGGACAACTTTAACCTACTTGGATCAATAATGAATAAAGAAACGACAAGCAATCAAGAAATAGTTGTGAAGGACCTAAACAAGATTCTCAAGAGCAGAGATGTATCTCTCCACATAAAGATTTGAGTTCTTCAAGCCATGGTATTTTCAATAATGTCATATGGATGTGAAAGTTGGACAGTAAAAAAGATTGATGGGAAGAAACTTGATGCATTCGAATTATGATGCTGGCAAAGAATACTGTATATACCATGGATTGCCCGAAGAATAAACCAGTTGATATTAGAGGAGATCAAACCTAAGCTTTCTTTAGAAGCTCAGATAACAAGACTTTGATTTTCATACTCTGGACACATCATGCTTGGCAAGGTTGAAGGTCAGTGCAAAAGAGGAAGGCCAGCAATGCGATGGATCAGTACAATAACAGCAGTTATGGATGCCACTCTATCAACAATTAGCTGCCTGACTGAAGACCGAACACAGTTTAGGACGACTATCCAGAGGGTCGCCATAAGTTGGCACGTTAAGACCAACATCATATGGCATTTTCTTATATACCGTTTTTTCATAAAATGTTTATGTAAGGTGCTCTAGGTGCACAATTAAAGTGAAATAGTGCAGTTTATAAAATTAAACATTCATATAGAGTAGAACGCCTTATAGCCGAACTTCTCTATCTGAAAATAGTTGTGGACTGTGGCCCTTGTTCTGATATTTAGGAAAACTTCTATTATCTGAAAATTGCTTGGCTTCATATGTTCTGTTATCCAGGAAAACTGTTATCCAAAATTCTTTTAATAGGGAACTCCCATTATTTGTAAGGTCTTTTATTTGGAAGTATCTATTATCCAGAATAAGCCTGGTCTCAATAAGCCTGGATATTAGCTGCTCTATTGTATGTTCTAAAGAATCTAATTTCAATGTGAAACAGTTGAATATATGACATTCACTTGAAAAATAGCAACAAGCACATACTTCCCAACTCGAGTGAAATCCATGTCTGTGTCAGGGTAAACTGCTCTTCAAAAATAATAATAGTAAAAAGAAAATAATTTTGTCATGGCCTTCATGCATATTTGTTTGCAAAACTCCATGGGGGCTTTTAAGTAGATTAGCTGACATGTCAAAGCTTGCATACCAGGAGTGGAGGAAGAGCAGCTTATTAGAGCACTGGCTTGGGAACCTAGAGACCAGGGTTCAATTCCCACTTGAACCCTTGTGGCCTTGGGCAAGTCACTTAACCCTCCATTGCCTAAGAAAATCCAAGTTATCAGTGTCCCTGTTTAATGTACATTTCAAGTTTAAGTTACAGTGGAAACCACTTTGAATGATAAAGCGGTATAAAAAAAACCTGTTAAATAAAATAAATAAATACAGTACTAGACCCAAACTATGAATAGAAAATTGTGATGTTGTTTATAAGCACCACTAAAACAAACTGGTAAGGGATATAGTAATTATGAGATTAATATGTATTGGTTTTCTTTTAGTTAAAAAGGAGGAAACAGCATCTCTAAAAATAGAAATATAACATAGGGATTCATCATTAAATAGTGCAGGAAATATCTTCCAATAGAAAAATGAAATAAACACAGTTCCCTCGGTGTCGCTGTTGATGCTATTAGGATTGACAGAGATGATTTTAAAAATCCACCTGTCCATCCTTAACAGCAAAACACCTTTGTCACTCACATGCCAATCAATTTGTTCCTAATCCAATGCAGAGTTCATCCCATGTACGTTTGTGTCCTTATGAAATAAAATCCGTTCTCCAAGGACAAGCAGGATGAGTCAGCCACACCTCCATAGCTCAGAAGTACTCTCCATAGCTCAGAAGGGCTTTTTGCCCTTCTGAGCATGGGCCAACTGGCCCTGCCCCCCGGCCCGCCCCTAGCTAGCCAGTTTCAGTTCTTCCGCCTTGCCAGCAAGACGGACCTCTCTACTCTCCAACTGAAATTACACATCTGAAAGAAAGAGGACTCCTCCTTACATACTCTTGTTTTAAAATTCCTAACGCTGTCTCTGATGTCTCGTCTAGATTCCTAATTTATATATCATCAGAAACCTGGAATTAAAGAACAACTTCTCCTGATCCAGGATGAACCAATTCGGGAATGCCTGGTGAAATACCAGTCCCCTCTTCTCCAGCGCAGAAGAAGAGGATTCTAAAAAGAATGGGCTTGAGAGGAAAACTTCCAGGCAGCAGTAGCCTAGAAGCAGAGGACTCTGAAAAGAATGGGCTTGAGAAGAAAAACTCCGGTAGCCCACGGCAGCCCAGGACGTGCCTAAATAAGGCCTCCGTCCCCGGCCAGCCTCCTGCCTCTCTTCCCAGGTCGGCAGAAACAACGGATCCCGGAGAACGCAGCAGCCCAGGACGTGCCTTATAAGGCCTCCGCCATGTGCTCGGCGTCTTCAGCAGAGTGGGCTGCATGGCCGTAAGCAGAACAGGCACGCCTTCCCGTAGTTTACTTACTGCCTCCTTCAGTCTGGCCCGGCAGAAAAACGCTCCCGATCTCTGCTACCCCACGGCTCGCTGCTGCTGCTGCTGTGATGCTGCCACTCGCGGGAGGCGTCTCTACGCCGGATCCGAGAACTCTTCTCTGGAGGTGAGGCAGCAGCCCTAGGTCGTGGGACAGGTCTAACTCCTTTCCGGCCTCCATCCCTCGTGTAATCCATGGGGGCGGCCATCTTGCCCTGCCAGGCTGCTCTGCAGGCCGCCGCCCCCATCTACAGGATTGGGCAAATTTACAGGCACGCCCCTCTGCAGGATTGGTCTGCATTGTTCAGCACCCCGGCAGCGCCATTGGCTGGCGCCGTCGAACCTGTCCATGGCGCCTTGGTTGAGCATAGGGTAATGCTCACCCTCGGCCCCATTGGCTGCTGCAGAGATGGCACCGGAGCCTTCACCGTGCCGAGAAACAGCGCACCGGAACCCGCCGTCTGCGCGGAGAGGAATCACAGACGGCTCCCCCCGTTTAAATTGATATGCACGGCGCCAGCTGCTAATACTGCAGTTTTGCAGCAGAGCTAACTGAGGAGAAAGCAGCTGCACCCCTCAGTTTTCAGGAACAGTTTAAAAGGTAGATTTGTTCGCTGCCCTCCCCAGACTTGGAGGAGTGCAACGGCGCCCTGAAGCCTAGCACCGCCGAGGGCACCCCCTCCCTCCTGGCGGTCAGGCTCCAAGGCCAACATCCATCACTGGTGGGGAGCTCATTGTCCATGAGCAGAGAGGCGGCAGGGAAGCCCTTCTGCTCACCAGAACCCTAACATTTGGAGCCCGTCTTGGTCTCTCCCGTGCAAAAAAACCCAAAACAAAACCCCTCTTGACGACCTTCCGCATGGACCTTCGACCCTGACAAAGATCCTCGCTGGCATCTCGAGGCATCAATTCTTGCCACATAGTGGCAACACGGTGGTGCAGTGCACATAGACAGTGTTCAGAAGCAGAAGGTCACAGGTTCAAGTCCCAGCTGTGGTTCCTGCCAACCCAGTCCCCATATTTCAGCACTGGGTCTGGGTCTGGGTCTGCGTGGGATGATCTACAGCCGTGTTAGGGAGACACACCCCTCCCTCGGGCGTCAGGATCACTCCCAGGCCTGATGAGGAAGGACCGGATGGCTTAGCCAGTGGAAGGTACTTCTTCCTTGACACTCACTGCCCAGTGGAAGGTACTTGTCTTCTTCACACTCGCTGCCCCACGGGCAGGGCAATATCAACTGGAGACTCTCCTGATATCGGCACCTTAACCTCCGCATCAGCTTACCCCTATTCTGAGCCTACACCAAACTCTAAGCCTAAGTATTTCGGCACTGTTCCTCATGGAGGTGTAGCTCAGGCACTGCTCCTATGCAGGGGACAGGGATTTCATTCCTTCCATTCTTCCCTCCTATAGGTAGGAGTCTGGCCACTTAATGATGCAAGCCCTCCGCTAGAGTCACACTCTTGCTCCAGCCAAGGCTGGGTCCTGTTCATGGTTTGAACCTGATCATGGGTCTTCGGCTAACAACCACTGAGCCCCCGGCCAGCGCCACCCTCCAAATTGGTGGCAATTTGGTGCAGTACCATACAGTCAGTGTGTTCAGGGGCGGAAGGTCACAGGTTTGAGTCCCAGCGGTGGCTCCTGCAGACCAGGTTCCTATATTTAGTGAAAGATCAAGGACTACCAATGTGACATCTTCCAGCTGGAGCTGTAAACACAAACAGACCTTTCGACCCCTCCAGCTTCCACTGCGTTTTGCAAGAACCAGCTTGTGCAATGTGAAGGACTCATATCCACAGATTGGCGAGCAGATCGGGCACCTGCCCCAATCCCTCACACCCGGCAGCACCGTTAGCTCAACAGACTTGGCCTTACTGCCAGGCCTATCGATTCTATACGTCGGGCGGTACATTGCGTCCCCGGCACATCCTCGCTTACAGCTCAGGAATGGTCAGAGGTCCATGCTGCATACCTCACAACGGGTGGTTGCAGCAGACTCCTGTGACAGCTATTGGTGTCTCACCCATCTTGAAAATGAACCGACCTCTGCCTTGCCTCCTTGAGGCCAATCCAGTAAAATATGCCTATCCGTAAGCGCCCAGAAGCCTCGCATCGGCTGGGCGCTGTGGGAGCGCGCATCGGAACCAACTGGGTGCTGTTGACGTGAACAGTGAGCATCAGCACCATTTGGGTGCTGTTGGACTGAACATCAGCACCGCGGCACCCGAGACATCTTCTTGACTCAGGGCCCCTCCCAGAACCGAAGGGGCTACAGTGCGGGACACTACTGCCCACTGTATCTTAACACGAACAAGCGACAGGACGCGCTATCCTTGCCCTTGAACTTCGGTTCTTAGTCATCTACCCAAGGTCTCATCTCCAGTCCTGGAACACTTCGGTTCTTAGTCAACTGCCCAAGGTCTCCTCTCCAGCAAACCCGAAACATGGCGTTCGCAAAGGGCAGCTGGACATCATCAAGGCCAAGGCTTCTTACATGAGGCAGAGCCCTGCATCTCCAGATGCTTGCAGAGTGCTCTCCAGGCACTTGCAGGGGGCACTGTCGCCCTGCATCTGCCCAACACATGCTCTTTCTACTGGGACATATGGCATCAATGGTAGACATCACCCCGGACTCTGCCTATGTGAGTAGTCCAGGGGCGCTCTGCTCTCAGTGGTCCCAGACCATAGGGTCCCTGCGTGACAGGCTGCAATTGGATTTGTACCACCTTCTCAATGATTTTGGCTAGAAGGGGTATACTTGAAATTGGACGATATGAATCAGTTTTCGCTGGGTCGAGTTTATTGTTTTTCAGGAGAGGGCGTATTGAAGTTTGCTTGAGAGATGATGGGAATGATCCGGTTGTGAAGGAAAGTTGCATGATAAGGGCAAGTGTGGGGCTCAGTTCAGCACGCATTGTTTCTGATCCAGTAGGCAGGACACTTGACGAGCTGAAGCCGCCACCAGGTATCCAGGGCACATCTGGGACATCCAGCCCTGATATCGTGTCTTCTGAACCTGATCTCGGCCTTCCCCTTTCCACTGCATCACATTACAGCTTGGGAGGCACCAGGTGTGGCTGACTCATCCTGCTTGTCCTTGGAGAAAGCGGAGTTACTTACCTGTAACAGGAGTTCTCCGAGGACAGCAGGATAAGTCAGCCACACATACCCACCCTCCTGCCCTGGAAAAGGTCTCGGCCTCTGACCAGTGCCCGCCTCCCTAGCGGCTAAGGCTCAGCTAGTGACGAACTGGCTAGCTAGGGGCGGGCCTGGGGGCAGGGCCAGTTGGCTCATGCTCAGAAGGGCAAAAAGCCCTTCTGAGCTATGGAGAGTACTTCCGTCTCGGCGCCGTCGGATGACGTCACCAGGTGTGGCTGACTTATCCTGCTGTCTTCGGAGAACTCCTGTTACAGGTAAGTAACTCCGTTTTCATCTGCAGGAGGTGGAACCCTTTCTGCCAGCAAGGAAAAATCCAAGGTTGTTCCTCTGATCTCCTGAGACAAAGGACAACCAGTTCCATTTCAGTGAGCTAGATAAACAAACTTCCCTTTGAAATAGATTTGCATGCATTTTAGTGTGAGAGAAAAAAGGCAAAAATGACAAAAATCAAAGCAACAGAGATGTTCTCTGTATTAGGGTAACAAGTGTTTTAGGAATCATTTAGGACTTCTGAGGCGGCCCCTTCTTGTCCATATGTCTGTCGGTTTTATTTTTTAAACATTTTCTTTTTAAAGGTTTAGCTGATAAAAGTTGTTTTGGTTCTTTTCATTCCTTAGGTGTTTCCAAGTCAGGATCCCCTGGACAAGGCAGATTTCAATGCTGTAGAGTATATCAACACGTTGTTTCCAACAGAACAAGTGAGTGTGAAATCCCTCTGTTTGCTGCTACTGCTTTTCCTGCCCCCGCCCCTCCATGCATGCATATGGAGGATTGTGGCAGGATAAGCCAGACTCCTCCCAAAGGGAAATAAAGCAGCTCAATGTTTCATGTGCAGTCCAAATGCACATAACTGCTGTTTAATATATTCATTAATCTTGGTCTTGTGTGCAGATTTCTGTGCTGCTAGTTTTCCTTTTTGGTCCTTCTACTGTATGGTTTTCTCTCTTGGCAGGAGTTGGCTAAACATTATTTCCAGCCAGTGCTTCTCTGTAACTCACAGTGTAATTTGTCAATAAAAAAAGTGTCCAAACAACACTGGATAAGCATCCTTTCAAAGATCAGCATTCTGTACTCTTCCTCAGAACACTCAAACTGCTTAAATTCTGCTTGTCTTTCTTTCTGTGACAGTAATTCGGTTTTCAGAGCATGCATAGGCAGGGCCGGCCTTAGGGATGGTGCTGTCAGGGCCATTGCTCTTTGCCCCCCTGTGTCACAGGGACCTCAGGCCTACCTGAAGCTGAAGAAGGTACAGCTTGCTGGTAAGCTTTGGGGTCCCCTCCTGAATTTCTTCCCTGGGCTCCAGCATGGCTAGCATTAGTTAGCCCTGCCTAGAGATACATTTTTATTTATTATTAGTATTTGACTCATGCCTTTCCAATGGTAGTTCAAGATTGATTCTGTTCATGTTCTTACAATATAAGTCAATAACCCTGAGCTTTGGTGCCTTAGTGCTCATCATCCACAAGAGGTCACCAGTACTCTTAATATTGCGGTAGATCATTACATGAAGGAAGAGGCAGGAAAGATAGTACTCTTGCCTGTGAGCACTTAGGAACAAGTAAGTCAGTGCTAGCAGAGAACGGCTTGTGATGTTCAGGAGGAGAGGCTTTTAGTCTTTGGGACCACAAGGTGGACAGGGTCTGTTGCCAATGTTCTCATGGTTTTGTTGTGTGGAAATAAAGGTCAACAGAAGAAATTATAAGGCTATACATATTTATCGGACTAGTTTAACACATTTCTTGACTGCCTTTTGAGAGTTACATTCCCTTTACATGTCCCAACAAAGAAATCTGCTGCTTATTTTTTATGCATTTAATTTCATTTTGCTACGTTCTTCATCAAGGGGATGCCAGAAGTGAGTTTACAATATCTAAAACTTCTATTCCAGTAATTACAATTAAAACTAAAAATACTCCCCCAATTACAATGAATATAAGACAAATTTAATCAATAGAATCCCAATCCCCATTCAACCTAGCCCATTTCATCTCTGTCATCCTCTCAACACCCTGCTCTAAAGATCCCTGCTCACACCTTCCAACCGCTCTCCCCCAACACCAGTAAATCCTCCATCCACCCCAACTCACCACTGTATTAAGTTGGTCCATTAAAAAGCGTTACCGAATAATAAATGTTCTATTGACTTTATTTCTATGCATTCAGGTGGATTAGCATGGTTATCATAATTATTTTATGAACCTTTTGATTGAGAATCATAATTGCTAATCATATTTGCATATAAATTTAAAATAATGTTCTATCAAACACACTATAGAAGTAATCATGCAAATAGAGTAGCTTGGTTCATTAGAGTGGGTCTTCATGAATCTGTCCTGAGCACGCAGAGCTAATCCACAATGACTCTGTATTGGGTATACTGGCATATATTGGGCATCCAGTATATATTGATGTATTTCATGTATGTTCGTTTTGAGTATCCTGAAAAACAGTGGGATCTCTAGGGATTCTTAGAAGAGCTTGTCATCGTTAGTTGATTTAAGCTGCCTTCTCTTTGTTTTTCTTGTAGTCTTTGGCAAACATAGATGATGTCGTTAATAAAATTAGACTGAAAATAAGGTAAGTTCCACTCATGTTCTGCTTGGAGCCCACTGAAAAGATATTTAGAGTCTTGGCTGTGAAACGATTGATTATTTTGGATCAGGGCAAGACATTGCAGGGGTACTTTGAGGGAAGAGTTTGCAAAATTTCCATAACCAATGTGAGCAGTATATTGAAATTTTGCAAAACCGGCACAAAAGCTCTTGCTTTTCCTTTTTTGTGTCACTTTGTTCTTGTGTCTAGTATGTACCAAATTTTGGGCTACGTTTCTGTCACTGGTCTGCTCTGAGATGAGGGAAAGAGAACACAGTGGCAGTTTTGTGCTTTACATAGGTAGTGCTATGATTGGTTTATATAATACGCCATAAAACTGTCAGCTGCACAAAGCCTTGACAGATTTTCTTGGAATCTAGGAGCCAGTCACTGAAACCTAGGTCACAGTGCATGCCTCTCTCCTCACTCCAAAAAAAGGTGTATCACGGTTGCTTTTTTTAGATTTTGGGACCTGATTTACTGTTTTCCTATTTGACATGGGAAAAAGCTTAATACATCAGGCTCTTAATGGGCCACTGCACAGGGCCAGCAAAAGGCAGTGGCCTCACTCCTCCTCCTCCCCCCCCCTCCCAGTACTCCCACTGGCCCATTAAGCTACACCTGTATGTGTGGTTCAGAGGTGGGTTGCTGTGAGGAGTATTGGCAGACATACAGGTAAGATATGCTCGGTTACGTCTAGGGGAGTCTGTTGCTTCCCTGCCCAGGGTTTGGTGAGACGTTCTGGCAAATGAGCCAAGTCTGTTTTGTTTAGATAGAAAAATACGAGATATACAGACTATATAGTAGAGATATGAGATAGCAAGTTGTAGCAGCGCTATGATTACGATTATGCAAGCATAGTAAGTCACTGATTAATAACCGGGTCACAGACTTGCTCTGCACTTAGGAAAAGTACAGTAGTGAATTAGCTGACTGATAATCACCCTGTGGGTGAAAACATAAGACTGGTACCTTAGCTGTGCCAGATGGACAGATGCAGCTGGGGTTTGAGGGAGTCTCTGGAACAGCACGAAGTCCAAAGGAGGCAGCTAAGCTAGATAATGCTGGCTCTAGCCATTCAGAGGAGAGCAAAGGAACTAAGGAATCTGTGAGAGTTGGGAAAATGTCTCACAGGGTTAGTGGAAACACACACAGTGTATGTGTATATTTGTATTTGCAGAAGCAACAAGGAAGGCAAAATGGTGCAGTGGCAAAATGGTCCTGAGCTCTGTGCACACTGTATTCTTGTGATGAGTCCTTGTCACATTTTTGTGATTGGTTGGCATGAGATAATGCGATGTGTCTCAGTGAATCAGAAGGTGGTAATTAGGTGGTTATCTTGCAGACAAAGGGTCCATGGTGAGGGTCGAAATGCAGAAGATGATGGTATGCAGTCTCATACATTGTTTCAAATGTCCAAGACCAGTAGAATAGTTTGTGGATGAGAAAGTTCTGAGAAGCAGGTTCTCTCGCATATAGTCATGACCAGGAAAAAGTCTTCTCTATGGACACATACAAACACTTAGCAGGCAGTTGCTGAGAGGTCACAAGCCTGAGGCTTTAAACACAGCAAAAGGTTTGTAGAAAGTATCCATTTTGTTTGGTTCAGGCTTTTCATTCAGAGCAGGTCCCAGGGTACCATTTCTACAGTGCCTGTGTGTGTGTGGTGCCTGCATGTGTGTGTGTGGTGCAGAGGCGGGGTGCCTGTGTGTAGTGCGGAGATGGGGTTGCCTGTATGTGTGTGTGTGGTGCAGAGGCGGGGTGCCTGTGTGTAGTGCGGAGATGGGGTTGCCTGTGTGTGTGTGGTGCCTGCATATGTGTGTGTGGTGCAGAGGCGGGGTGCCTGTGTGTAGTGCGGAGATGGGGTTGCCTGTGTGTGTGTGGTGCCTGCATGTGTGTATGTGGTGCAGAGGCGGGGTGCCTGTGTGTAGTGCGGAGATGGGGTTGCCTGTGTGTGTGTGGTGCCTGCATGTGTGTGTGTGGTGCAGAGGCGGGGTGCCTGTGTGTAGTGCGGAGATGGGGTTGCCTGTGTGTGTGTGGTGCCTGCATGTGTGTCTCTGGGGCAGAGGCGGGGTGCCTGTGTGTAGTGCGGAGATGGGGTTGCCTGTGTGTGTGTGGTGCCTGCATGTGTGTATGTGGTGCAGAGGCGGGGTGCCTGTGTGTAGTGCGGAGATGGGGTTGCCTGTGTGTGTGTGGTGCCTGCATGTGTGTGTGTGGTGCAGAGGCGGGGTGCCTGTGTGTAGTGCGGAGATGGGGTTGCCTGTGTGTGTGGTGCCTGCATGTGTGTATGTGGTGCAGAGGCGGGGATGCCTGTGTGTAGTGCGGAGATGGGGTTGCCTGTATGTGTGTATGTGGTGCAGAGGCGGGGTGCCTGTGTGTAGTGCGGAGATGGGGTTGCCTGTGTGTGTGTGGTGCTTGCATGTGTGTATGTGGTGCAGAGGCGGGGTGCCTGTGTGTAGTGCGGAGATGGGGTTGCCTGTGTGTGTGTGGTGCTTGCATGTGTGTATGTGGTGCAGAGGCGGGGTGCCTGTGTGTAGTGCGGAGATGGGGTTGCCTGTGTGTGTGTGGTGCCTGCATGTGTGTGTGTGGTGCAGAGGCGGGGTGCCTGTGTGTAGTGCGGAGATGGGGTTGCCTGTATGTGTGTGGTGGGAGAGGGGTGCGCCTTTTGCACATACACATTGTGCCTTTTATTTCACATGCATCCATCCCTTTTCTTGCTGCTCCAACCCCTCTCCTGCTGTCCCTCCTCGTCAAATCCAACCTTGCACTTACCCCTACCATTCACATATGATCATGGCTGGGAGAGCCAGTGTCTGCCCGCAGGGGTTGCAACTTCCATGGACAGAAGGACTGAAACGGGTGGGCAGAAGTGAAAAGGGTCTGGTATCGGCTGGGAGAGCTGGTGTCTGCACAGCCTGAAAGAAAAAGAGAGGTTAGTAAGTTTGCTGCACAGATGGCTGAATAAGTTAAAACCTGTGCAGCAAACTTACTAACTTTTCTTTTTTTGCAGGCTGTGCAGACATCGGACCCTTTTCATTTATGTTTGCGGGGTTTGGGATGCTCTGGGGCAGTCACTGGCTCGCCCGGCCGCAATGGTGGACCGTTTCAGCTCTTCTGCCATGTGCTCTGAGTCCCAGGCACCAGGTATGATTTTTTTGGTTGCCAAGGCGGTCTGGACACCTGGAGTTTCTCGAACTCTGAGCTACACCATCTTTGTCTTTTTCTTGATGGCTCTGCCTTGTCTCAGTCATCAAGGCTTGTGTGATTTCCTGACTAGATTACTGCAACTTGCTTTGTACTGGGTTTCCAACAAAGCTAAATTTGCACTTTCAGCTCATTCAGAAATTTTTAGCTTGTAGGTTGTTGAATGCAAGAAGATTCAGAAAGGATCAGACTAGATAATAGGGGAGAGCCGACAGTCACACAAGAGCATAATGTTTGGAACAATGTATCCTTGAAGGATACTAACAAAAGATTAAAATTAGAGCATATCACCAGAGAGGTTCCAATAAAGACAAAAGTAGCCCAAATGCCCTTAAGTACAGAGCATAGAGCTTAAAGATTCCAAATTACTCATGCCTTCTGATAGCCAAATTAATATGAATAAAATACAGCCTCTAAAATGCTTGTATGCAAATGCCAGAAGTCTAAAAAATAAGATGGGAGACTTAGACTATATAGCACTAAATGAGAAGTTAAATATGATTGGGATCTCGGAGACATGGTGGAAAGAGGACAACCAGTGGGACCCTGTGATACCTGGGTACACACTATATCGTAATTATAGAGCAGATCAAATTGGTGGAGAGGTTGCGCTCTATGTCAGAGAGGGCATTGAGTCACAAAGGATTAAAGTTTTGTAGGAAACAAAATTCACTGTAGAATCTCTATGGATCGAAATTCCATGTAAAAGGGGGAAGGGGAAGGCGATGGCAGTGGGGGTGTACTATTGACCACCTGGATGATGAAATGCTCAAAGAAATCAGGGAAGCTAGCAAAAGTTACAGTACAGTAATAATAATGGGTGATTTCAATTACCCCGGTATCGACTGAGTCAGTGTCATGGCAGGACATGCTAGGGAGATAAAGTTTCTAGGTGAAATAAATGATTGCTTCTTGGAGCAGCTGGTTCATGAACTGACCAGAGGGGAAGCCATTTTGGACCTAGTCCTTAGTGGAACACAAGATCTGGTGCAGGAGATAAGGGTGTTGGGGCCACTTGACAATAGCGATCATAGCATAATCACTTTTGATTTAATAAATGGAGGAAGGACAGTAAGGAAATCCACAGTACTACCTTTTAACTTTCAAAAGGGAGACTATGATAAAATGAGGAAAATACTGTAGTTAAGAAAAAACTAAAAGTAGCAGTTGCAAAGGTTAAAAATTTACATCAAGCATGGGTGTTGTTTAAAAATACTATCTTGGAAGCCCAGACAGCTGTATTCCACACTTTAAGAAAGGTGGAAGGAAGTACAAAAAACTGTTAGCATGGTTTAAAGGTGAGGTCAGAGAGGCTGTTTTTGCCAAAAAAGCATCTTTCAGGAAATGGATAAAGGAGCCAAATGACAAAAGCTGGAAACAACATAAGCACTGGCAAGTTAGATGCAAGGCATTGATAAGGCAGGCAAAGAGAGAATTTGAGAAGAAGCTTACTGTTGAAGCAAAAACGCGTAATAAAGATTTCTTTAAGTACATCCATAGCAAAAAACCTGTGAGAGTCAGTTGGACCATTAGATGATGTTGTTGTTGTTAAGTGCCGTCGAGTCGGAGTCGACTCATGGCGACCCTCAGGATAGCTATCCTAAATTGTGTTAGATGATAGAGGAGTTAAAAGGGCACTAAGAGGGGACAAGGCCAAAGCGGAGAGACTGAATGAATTCTTTTCTTTGGTCTTTATTGAGGAAGATTAGGGATGTTACCCATGACTGAAATGGTCTTTACAGGTGATGCTGCAGAAGAATTGAAAGAAATATTGATACACCAGGAACATGTATTACAACTATTTGATAAACTGAAGAATAGTAAATCACCTGGGCCGGATGGTATACATCCAAGGGTGTTGAAAGAACTGAAATATGAGATTGCAGACCTGCTATTAGTAATCTGTGAACTATCATTAAAATCATCTGTAATACCTGAAGATTGGAGGATGGCAAATGTAAGGCCAATTTTTAAGAAAGGTTCTAGGGGTGATACGGAAACATAGGGCATGTGGTCTTTTTTGCCATCATGTTTCTATCTAGTCTGCCCTTTTCTATCAACCACTACAACAGTCCCCTTTTTTCCTTTAGAGATCCTCTGTGTTTGTCCCGTGCCTTTTTGAATTCATCTCTACCACCTCCACTGGGAGACTGTTCCACTCATCTACCACTCTTTCCGTAAGAAAAATATTTCCACATATTACTCCTTAGTCTATCCTCTTTCACCCTCATTCTATGTCCCCTTGTAGCAGAGCTTGCTTTCAATTGAAAGAGGCTCTCCTCCTGTGCATTTATGCAATAGAGGTATTTAAACTTCTCAGTCATATCACCTCTATCCCACCTTTTCCCTAAAGTATACATATTAAGATCCTTGTCTGTCCTTTATATGCTTTATAATGAAAACCACTAACTATTTTAGTAGCCACCCTCTGTACCATCTCCAACCCATTTATATCCTTTTGAAGGTGTGGTCTCCAGAACTGCACACAATACTCCAAATGAAGTCGCACCAAAGACTTATACAGAGGCACTATTGCCTCCTTTCTTCTGCTGGCCATTCCTCTCCCTATGCACCCAGGCATCCTTTTATCTTTCTACCTGTTTAACTACTTTAAGATAATCAGACACAATTAATGCCTAGGTCCCGCTCTTCTTTTGTGGACAGAAGTACTTCACCTCCTAGGCTATATCGCTGCCTTGGATTGCTGGAGCCCAAATGCATGACCTTGCATTTTTTAACATTAAATCTCAGCTAACAAATTCTAGACCTTTCTTCAAGCTTATCTAGATCCCTCCTCATATTATCTGTGCCTTCCTGGGTGTCTACTCCATTGCAGATTTTGATATCATTCGCAAAGAGGCAACTCTTAACCCGACAGCCCTTCCACAATATCATTAACAAAGATGTTAAAAAGGATCGGATCAAGGACAGATCCCTGGGGCACACCACTTGTAACCTCCTCGTCCTCAGAATGAGCTCCATTTATCTGTTCCCTTTGTCGCTTCCCACTCAACCAATTTCTAACCCAAGCAGTAACTTTAGGGTCCATCTATAGGGTGCTCGGTTTGTTTATAAGTCGCCTGTGTGGAACGGTGTCGAAGGCTTTACTGAAATCTAAATACACCACATCTAGTGCTCTTCCCTCAGTCCAACTGCCTGGTCACCCAGTCAAAGAAATCAATCAGATTTGTCTGACAAGACCTGCCTCTGGTGAATCCATGCTGCCTTGGATCTGGTAATCCGTTGGACTCCAGAAACCTCACTATTTTTCTCTTTCAGCAGCACTTCCAATTATTTACTCACCACCGAAGTTAAACTAACTGGCCTGTAGTTTTCAACCACATCTTTACTTCTGCTTTTGTGCAAGGGGCCACATGTGCTTCTCTCCAGTCCTCTGGCACCACTTCTGACTCCAATGAGGGATTGAAAAGGTCAGTGGAGCTGCTAGTACATCCCAAGTTTCCTCAGTATTCTAGGGTGTATCCCATCCGATCCCATTGCTTTGTCTACTTTAAGTTTAGCTAGCTTCTCACGAACACAGCCTTCTGAAAATTGTTCAAGATGCCCCTCACTTCTGTTCATATTTGTGAGTGCTTTATGAGATCCTGCTCCTGGTTCTTCATCTGTGAACACAGAACAGAAATATTTGTTAAGCAATTACGCTTTATCCTCATCAACTTCTACATATTCCTTCCCTTCATCTTTGAGTCTGACAATACCACTTTTGCTCTTCCTCTTCTCACTAACATATCTTAAAAATGTCTTGTCCCTCCATTTTATTGCATTGGCTGTTTCCTCCTCCTTTTGAATCTTTGCTTTCCTGACTACTTTGCTAACTTCTTTAAGTTTTTCCAAATATAGATGCCTGTCTTCCTCTCTCTGTGATCTCTTGTATTTCATGAAGGCCTCCCTCTTTTTCTTCACTTTTTCAGCTACTTCTTTTGAAAGCCATAGCGGTCTCCTTTTCCTTTTACCTTTATTTACCCTTTTAACAAAATGATTGGTTGCCTTTAAAATATCCCCTTTCAGTTTTTGCCCACTGTTTTTCTACATCCCCCCGCTGTTCCCATCCTGCTAATGACTCCCTGCGGTATTGGCCCATCTTGGTAAAGTTAGTTTTCCTAAAGTCTAAGACGCTCACCTTTGAATGGATTTTAGCAGTCCTAGTCCTAATACTGAACTACACTATCTGGTAATCACTGGATGCGAAATGATCTCCCACTGTAACATCAGAAACACTTTCACCATTGGTAAGCACCAAGTCCAGTATGGCCTTTTCACGTGTGGGGTCTGTTACCAGTTGCCTGAATAGTTCTCCCTGTAGAGAATCCAGGATCTCCTTACTTCTAGATGATACTACAGCAGGGATGTGCCAGTCAACATCTGAAAATCCCTTTTCTGGCAATGCTGTGTATATATTCAATTAACTCGCCATCCACCTCGTCTCCCAGTGAAGGAGGTCTGTATATCATGCCAATGCAAATAGATTTCTCTTTCCCTCTTTTAGTTTAACCCACAGTGCCTCCTTTCTCCCTTTTAAGCACTGTAGTTCCAAAGCTTTAATATTTTTTACATATAGTGCCACTCCTCCTCCCCTTCTTCCTACTCTGTCCTTTCTGAATAAAGTATAGCCTGATATAGTTACATCCCAGTTATGGTTGTCTGTGAACCATGTGTCTGTTGCTGCCACTAAATCCAAGTCAGCCTTTCCCATTAAAGCCTCAACATCTGGGACCTTATTTCCCATGTTATTGGCATTTATACACACTGCTGATATGTTGCCCCTTCAGACCAGTGAGCCTGATGTCAGTACCGGGAAAAATGGTAGAAACCATTATAAAGAACAAAATTACTGCATATGTTCATGTCTTAATGGGAGACAGCCAATATGGCTTTAGCCAAGGAAGGTCTTGTCTTACTAATCTGTGTTATTTTTTGAAGGTGTGAATAAACAGGTAGACAAAGGTGAGTCAGTTGATATAGTGTATCTGGATTTTCAGAAAGCCTTTGACAAGCCTTTTGGCAAAATTAAAAAGTCATGGGATGGGAGGCAGTGTACTATTGTGGATCAGGAACTGGTTAAAAGATAGAAAGCAGAGGGTAGGGCTAAATGGCCAATTTTTCCAATGGAGAAAGGTGAATAGTGGAGTACCCCGGGGATCTGTGCTGGGTCCGCTGCTTTTTAACATATTCGTAAATGACCTGGAAATGGGAATACCGAGTGAGGTAATCAAATTTGCAGATGACACAAAATTATTCAAAGTTGTTGAAACCCATGAGGATTGTGAAAAATTGCAAGAGGACCTTGATAAACTGGAAGAAAGGGCATCCAAATGGCAGATGAAATTTAATGTGGACAAGTGCAAAGTTATGCACCTAGGAAAGAAAAACCCAAACTATGGTTCCACATTAGGAAACACCACCCAGGAAAAAGATTTTAGGCATCATTGTGGATAGCATATTGCAATCCTTTGCCTAGTGTGCAGCAGCGGCCAAGAGAGCAAATATAATGCTAGGTATCATAAGGAAAGGAATGGAGAATAAAACAAAGGATATTATAATGCCTTTGTATCTTCAATGGAGCTACTGCACCTTGAATACTGTGTGCAATTCTGGTTGCCGTATCTTAAAAAAGATATGCATTATTAGAAAAGGTACAGTGAAGAGCCACCAAAATAGTAAAGGGGATGGAAGGATACCCCTATGAAGAGAGGCTAAAAAGGTTAGGGCTCTTCAGCCTGGAAAAGAGACGGCTGAGGGGAGATAGGATAGAGGTCTATAAATTAATGAATGAAGTGGAACTGGTAAAGGTAGATTGATTGTTTACGTCATCAGAATATAAAAAGACTAGGGGACATGCAATGAAGCTACAGGGTAACCTATTTAAGACTAATAAGAGAAAATATTTTTTCATTCAACATGTCATCAAACTCTGGTATTAGTTACTGGAGGATGTAGTAAAAGCTGTTAGTGTAGCCGGGTTTAAAAAGGTTTTGGACAAGTTCCTGGAGGAAAGGTCCATAAACCATTATTAAAGGGGACCCGGGATATCCACTGCTTGCCCCAGTACAAGCATTGTGGAACCTGTGTCTTTTGGGGAAACTGCTAGGTACTTGTGACCTGTATTGGCCACTGTTGGAAACAGGATACTGGGCTTGATGGACCTTGGTCTGACCCAGTATGGCATATCTTATGTTCTTATCACCCCTAACAAACCAATCCTAAGCCAAGACCACTTCAGAACAGTTTGTCAGGCACTCATCACACCTATCCTAGACTATGGTAACCAATTGTATATCGGTCTCCCCAAACAAACCATGCACCCACTTCAACTGGTGCAGAATACAGCAGCTAGAATCATCACGAACACACCAAGAAATGAACACATCACTCCAGTACTCCAGAACCTCCACAGGCTGCCTATACTAGCTCGCGCAAGATTCAAAGCAACTCTAAAAATTTTCAAAATCCTCAACAACATGTCAGCGAATCTTCTCCAGAACCCTAATAACTAGACACATCAGCGCAAGAGCACCGAGAAGTAGCATGGATAATAAGATAGCCACCCCACCTGAATACCAAAGGACTACACACACAACATCCAGAAGGGCACCATCCCTCTACGCACCAGAACTATGGAACACCCTGCCTGACAGCATGAGATCCATGAGGGACATAAAGGACTTCAAAGCTATGCTCAAAACCACACTATTTATACAATACTGTGGACCCTCCCAGAACCTACAAACCAACATATGAGCACCATCGCAACCGAGCAACTCATGGCACCCTCACAGGTCGCAAACTTCCTTCCCAAGTGCCCACCCCAATGACCTTTCCATACACACCCCCCACCTAACCCTAATGCACCCTTAGCAACATGTAAACCACTTTGATTGAAGGAAAAGGTGGTATATAAAACTGGTTAAATAAATAAAATCCCCCCCTTACTGTCTTGATACACTACAGAGCCAAATGTAAAGCTCCTGATGCTGCAACACTGCAGAAGCAAGAATCACGCAGAGCTTAGAACAACCAATCCAAGGCGTGATAAAAGGAAAGACAGAGTACTTTATTAAGCCTTCAACTGCCCGACACAGGCCGTGTTTCGTCACCCTTCGTCAGGGGCTAGTTAGGCATAACACTCTGTTGGAGACCGTTTAAAACAGTTGGTTTAACATCAAGTTCTTATGAGACTGACCAAATAAACATGACCTCCATGTAGTGCAAAATCATAAGTGAAGAAAGTAATCCTCATCAAGCTGCCGTCTGATACAGGATTGGTTGTTCTAAGCTCCTGATGCTGGCCATTGTTGCTGTGTAGTGCTGTCTTTCAGCTGTCATCTCATTCCTTAATATGCCTTCTCAGTATCTACTCCAACTCCTAAAGAGCTGTTTGGAATTAGCTTGAACATTTTCAGTAGTAGCTCAAGGCACGTTACATTCAGGTGCTATAGATATTTCCTAGTCCCTAGAGGTCTTGCAGTCTTACGTTGTACCTGACTTGCCCTAGGTAACAAGAAGCATTAGTGGGATTTGAATCCTGGTTTTCCTGATTCTGAGCTCATTGTTCGAATCACTAGGCTACTAATCCATTCAGGATCAGCATCATCCCTGTGCAACTCCCTACTTCTTAGCATCGGGCAAATCCCCAACCTGCCAGTCTTCAGAAAATGAATAAAAACCTGGCTCTTCAAAGTGACTTTTGCTGCAGGAACTGTAGTATGACAGGACTGCCAATGTGTATTTCCCGGCCCTTAGAATACTACCTCTCAACATAAGAACATAAGATATGCCATACTGGGTCAGACCAAGTTCCATCAAGCCCAGTATCCTGTTTCCAACAGTGGCCAATCTAGGTCATACGTACCTAGCAGTTTCCCCAAAAGACACAGGTTCCGCAATGCTTGTACTGGGTCAAGCATTGATATCCTGGGTCCCTTTTAATAATGGTTTATGGACCTTTTCTCCAGGAACTTGTCCAAACCTTTTTTAAACCCAGCTACACTAACCGCTTTTACTACATCCTCCAGAACAAATTCCAGAGTTTGAACAAATAGGAGTGACCTACACAGAGCGGTGGGTAAACCCCTAAACAAAGGCATGGGGAGGAGCGACCTGCACGGAGCAGCAGGTGCATCTATTCTTGCTGCCTGGCTGGGCAGACTAGATAGACCATGCTGGTCTTTATCTGCTGTCATATACTATGTTATGTCACCTCATGTGAAGCACAATTACTCCTAGTCTCTCTAAATACTGTACGCCTCTGCTATCTTCTTATGCTCCTACCTACTGAGCCTATTTCAGCTCCCTGTAGTTTCTTGCATTCTTCCTTCTACTGTGCTTTATTTTCAGCTGAATATGTGGCCTAGTGAATAGTGGCCTAGTGGTTGGGGCAAGGTACTTCAGGCCGGAAGGTCGGGGGTTCAAATCCCACTAGAGGACAGCAACCTTGGGCCGGAAGGACTGGGGTTTCTAGTCCCACAGGTGCTCCTTGTGGTCTTGGGCAAGCCACTTAACCCTCCATAGCCCATGGTCCCTGTAAAATAGTTATCTCCAAGTTATAATGCCCTGTTCAATGTAATTTCAGTTTGTTCAATGTAAACCGCACTGATGCAGAATAGCGCGGTATATAAGAGAATGAAAATAAATAAAAATAAATAAATAATGTATACTTTGGTGTTCAATTATAACTTGTTTTTTGCTTTGAGCTCTTTTGTTTGAAAAGCATTTAATAAATAATGATGATGAGGATGGATAAACACAAAATTTATTGCAAACATTTTTCTTCTCCCAGACGATTGGATGACAATATCAGAATGGTGGTGAGAGGTCAGACGAATGTAGGACAAGATGGCCGGCAGGTACGTAAATAAGGCAAGGTCTTGTCATACAGGTGAATATTGAATTCTGGAAGAGCACTTTACACTGTGAAGCTTTCCGGCTTTGCTCTTCCTCTTTTTATTTTGGGAAGAAAATCTTTCTTGCATGCTCCAAACATGTAACCTTATTGTTTTGTTTATTGTTTATTAATATTTATATACTGCTAAATTTCAACATTCAAGGCGGCTTTCCAATAAACATTCACAGTAAAAACAATCACAATAAAACTGTTGACAGAAACAGTAACAGATAGCAATAGATCAGTAGTCGGAATCAAGTGTCCAAAGGTTGCCGTAAATAAATGCACCTTTACCAGTTTCTTAAATTTACAGATGCTGTTGATTTATTCTCAAATCATATGGACGCCCATTCCAAAATCCCAGAGCATAAAGACTAAAGTCCCTCTGGGGATTGGAAGTCTACTGATTTTTCTTGAGGCTAAAACCAAAGTCTCCTGCTGGCTAGATCAAATAGGTCAAAAAAGGGGGTGTATCAATTCAAGATCCGTGTCATAACTAGAGCCAATGATGCATACTTCAGTTTAAATATAATTAACAATAACTTGAAGCAGATATGATAATCGATTGACAACTAGTGGCGTTCTTTCAAACAAGATGTGATGTGATTAAAACGTAGATTTCCTCAAGATGATCTGAGCTGCAGAATTCTACATCTAGCTGCAAGGCCTTGATTGTACGAATCGGCAACCCAACTAATATCCTGTTACATCAGTTGGTACATGGAAGAAACATAGCTTGGAACACTGTATGAAATTACAGTTAGATAAATATGGCCAAATTTGACGCAGCATATGGATTTTAAAAAAGGACTTCCGAACAATTTTTTAGCGTAAAACCACAAATTAAGTTGTTGATCCATTACCACCTCTAGATAAGTGACTTTCGATTTTACAGCTACAGCTTCATCATTCAGAAAGATCGAACTGGGAGGAACAAGTGTTTTATGTGTAGCAATTAATATTTCCGTTTCTGATAATTGACCTAAAGTCCATTGGCTAATAGCCATGCAGTAGAAGATTGAAAACAGTAAAAATATGCAAAGAACTATATCCCTTTTTATACTGAAGTGAAGGAATAACCTAATGGTTAGAGCAATGGGCTAGAATCACTGCTCCTCCTTGAGATCTTGGGAAAGTTACTTAACCCTCTATTGCCTCAGGTATAAAGTTAGATTGTAAGCCTTTCGGGGCCAGGAAAATACCTACTGTACCTGAATGTAACTTGCCTTGAACTTCACTTTTGGGAGGGGGTGGCATGGTGAGGCCTCCACTGCTTTGGGTTTTACTAGTGCCCGCGCTAGTGTGCTCATGGCCTGCTGCTCCTGCCCCTTCCGATGCAACTAAATTGACGCTTCTTGTCCCCTCCTCACCTGGAGGTTGTATAGCACAACAATGTAACGATAAATGCTCTAAAAAGAAAATTATTTAACATAGAAACATGATGGCAGATAAAGACCATATGACCTATCCAGTCTGACCTGCCAACTACTAAGCTCTGCAGTCCCTATTTTTCCTTTAGAGATATTCTGTTTTTCCCATTCTTTCTTGAATTCATATAGAATCTTTTGTCTCTATTACCTCCACTGGATGACTATTCCACGCATCTGCCACTCTTTTCGTAAAGAAATATTTCTGCAAATTACTCCTGAGTCTATCTCCTTTCACATTCATTCTATGCCCTTCATTGGAGAGCTTTCTTTCAATTAAAGAAGCCCTTCTCCTGTGCATTTATGCCACTGAGGTATTTAAATGTCTCTGTCATATCTCCCCTGTCCCGTCTTTCTTCCAAAGTATACAACATGAGATCTTTAAGTCTGTCCCCATATGTCTTATGACTAAACCCACTGACCATTTTGGTAGCCACCCTTTGCAATAATTCCATCCTGTTTATCCTTTTGAAAGTGTGGTCTCCAGAATTGCATACAATACTCTAAATGAGGTCTCACTAAACACTTAGAACATAAGAACATAAGAACATAAGATATGCCATACTGGGTCAGACCAAGGTCCATCAAGCCCAGTATTCTGTTTCCAACAGTGGCCAATCTAGGTCATACGTACCTAGCAGTTTCCCCAAGGGACACAGGTTCCACAATGCTTGTATTGGTTCAAGCATTGATATCCTGGGTCCCTTCTTAATAATGGTTTATGGACCTTTCCTCCAGGAACTTGTCCAAACCTTTTTTAAACCCAGCTACACTAACAGCCTTTACTACATCCTCCGGTAACAAATTCCAGAGTTTGATTACACGTTGAGTGAAAAAATATTTTCTTTTATTAGTCTTAAATAGTTTACCCTGTAGCTTCATTGCATGTCCCCTAGTCTTTCTATATTCTGATAAGGTAAACAATCGATCTACGTTTACCCGTTCCACTCCGTTCATTAATTTATAGACTTCTATCATATCTCCCCTCAGCCGTCTCTTTTCCAGGTTAAAGAGCCCCAACCTTTTTAGCCTTTCTTCATAGGAGTAGCCTTCCATCCCCTTTACCATTTTGGTGGCTCTTCTCTGAACCTTTTCTAAAATTGCTATATCCTTTTTAAGATATGGCGACCAGAATTGCACACAATATTCAAGGTGCGGTCTCACCATGGAACGATATAGAGGCATTATAATATCTTTTGTTTTATTTTCCATTCCTTTCCTTATCATACCTAGCATTCTATTTGCTCTCTTGGCCGCCGCTGCACACTGGGCCGAGGGTTTTAACATGGTATCCACAAGGACGCCTAAATCTTTTTCTTGGGTGGTGGTTCCTAATGTGGAACCTTGCATCGTGTAACCATAGTTTGGGTTGTTCTTCCCTAGGTGCATAACCTTGCACTTCTCCACATTAAATTTCATCTGCCATTTTGATGCCCAGTCTTCCAATTTATCAAGATCCTCTTGCAATTTTCCACAATCCTCCTGGGTTTTAACAACTTTAAATAGTTTTGTGTCATCAGCAAATTTGATAACCTCACTCGTTATTCCACTTTCCAGGTCATTTATGAATATGTCAAAAAGCAGCGGACCCAGCACAGATCCCTGGGTACACCACTATTCACCTTTCTCCATTGGGAAAATTGGCCATTTAGCCCTACCCTCTGCTTTCTATCTTTTAACCAGTTCCTGATCCACAGTAGTACACTGCCTCCTATCCCATGACTCTTTAGTTTTGCCAAAAGTCTCTCATGAGGGACCTTGTCAAAGGCTTTCTGAAAGTCCAGATACACAATATCAACCGACTCACCTTTGTCCACCTGTTTATTCACTCCTTCAAAAAAACATAACAGATTAGTAAGACAAGATCTCCCTTGTCTAAAGCCATGTTGGCTGTCTCCCATTAGGTCATGACTATCTATATGCTGAGTAATTTTATTCTTTATGATGGTTTCTACCATTTTTCCCGGTACTGATGTCAGGCTCACCGGTCTGTAGTTTCCCGGATCACCCCTCGAACCCTTTTTAAAAATTGGTGTTACATTGGCGATCCTCCAATCCTCAGGTATTAGAGATGATTTTAATGATAGTTCACAGATTACTGATAGCAGGTCTGCAATCTCAAATTTCAGTTCTTTCAACACCCTTGGATGTATACCATCCGGCCCAGGTGATTTGCTACTCTTCAGTTTATCTAATAGTTGTAAGACATCTTCCCGATGTATCGATATTTCCTTCAATTCTTCCACACCTTTAAATACCACCACTTCAGTCGTGGGTAACATCCCTACATCTTCCTCAGTAAAGACCGAAGCAAAGAATTCATTCAGTCTCTCCGCTATCGCCTTGTCGCCTCTTAGTGCTCCTTTAACCCCTTTATCATCTAATGGACCAACTGACTCTCTCACGGGTTTTTTGCTACGAATGTACTTGAAAAGGTCTTTATTTCGCGTTTTTGCTTCCGCAGCAAGCTTCTTCTCAAATTCTCTCTTTGCCTGCCTTATCAATGCCTTGCA
This sequence comes from Ichthyophis bannanicus, assembly GCA_033557465.1. Classification (NCBI taxonomy): domain Eukaryota; kingdom Metazoa; phylum Chordata; class Amphibia; order Gymnophiona; family Ichthyophiidae; genus Ichthyophis; species Ichthyophis bannanicus. The sequence goes on from CM066042.1 coordinate 165,697,104, forward strand.
TTTGACTTGCCAGTGCTTGTGCTGTTTCCAGGTTTCATCATTTGGCTCTTTTTTCCATTTCTTGAAAGATGCTTTTTTGGCAACAACAGCCTCTCTGACCTCAGCTTTAAACCATGCTGGCAATTTTTTGGACTTCCTTCCACTTTTCTTAAAGCGTGGAATACAGCTGGTCTGGGCTTCCAAGATAGTATTTTTCAACAACACCCAAGCTTGATGTACGTCTTTAACCTTTGCAACTGCTCCTTTTAGTTTTTTCTTAACTGTTTTCCTCATTCTATCATAGTCTCCCTTTCGAAAGTTAAAGGGTAGTACTGTGGATTTCCTTACTATCCCTCCTCCACTAATTAAATCAAAGGCGATCATGCTATGATCACTATTGCCAAGTGGCCCCAACACCCTTATCTCTTGCACTACATCTGGTGTTCCACTAAGGACTAGGTCTAATATTGCTTCCCCTCTGGTCGGTTCATGAACCAGCTGCTCCAAGAAGCAGTCATTTATTTCATCTAGGAACTTTATCTCCCTAGCATGTCCTGTTGTGACACTGACCCAGTCGATGCCGGGGTAATTGAAATCACCCATTATAACACTTATTAAAAAAGGGCTGCTACACAGTACCTTGTCCTGTGCTGCTGAGGAAAACTATATTCTGATTTGATTTAAATTATAGCTCTTTGCTGCTACTAGGCTCTAACCTATTATGAAATTTAAACTACAAGCTCTCTGCTGGATTCTAAATTTAACCAGAAAGCTCTCTTCTGTGTTTTAATTTGAAACTAAAAGTACTTTGCTGATGCTAGGCCCTGAGTGACTATGAAATTTAAACTACAGCTTTCTACTGGGTATGAAAGGTAACCAGAAAGTTCTCTTCTGTGTTTTTAAATTGAATCTTAAACTGTTGCTACTAGGCCCTGACTGATTTAACAAAAAAAATAGTGGGTTCACAGATTAATTAGCTTTAAAAGAAAAAAAAATTCCTTTCAGAAAAATTCCCAGAAGTATATACTCACAATTTCAGATTTCTCTCCAGAAGTAACAGCCCCCCTTTCCAGTCCTTCAAGACTTATACATAGACACTATCACGTCCTTCTTCCTGATGATCATTCCTCTTCTTATATACACAAGCATCCTTCTGGCTTTCTCTGTCACCTTTTCTACCTGTTTGGCAATATTAGGGGGAGGAGTGGCTCAGTGGTTGGGACAGGTTACCTCAGGCTGGAAGGCCGGGGCTTCAATTTCCACAAGGGGACAAGCAACCTCAGGCCGGAGGGACAGGGGTCTCTAGTCCCATGGCCACTCCTTGTGGCCTTGGGCAAGCCACTTAACCCTCCATTGCCTCAGGTACACTGAGATTGTGAGCCCTTCAGGGACAAGGGAATAAAAAGTGCCTGTTAGTATATATGTAAACTGTACTGATTCTAAAGAGCGCTGTATAAAAAAAATAAAAAATAAATAAATATTAAGATCACCAGAAGCAATCACTCTCGGGTTCTGCTCTTCTTTCATGTACAGAAGCACTTTATCCCCTGTACTATATCGCTCCCTTAGATTTTTGCAGCCCAAATGCATGACTTTGCATTTTTTAGCGTTAAATCTCAGTTGCCAAATTCTTGACCATTTTTCAAGCTTTGCTAGATCCACCCTCATGCTATCTACACCTTCCTGGGTGTCTACTCTGTTGCAGATTTTGATATCATCTGCAAAGAGACAAACCTTACCCGATAGCCCTTTTTCAATATCGCGTACAAAACTGTAAAAAGAATCAGACCAAGGACAGACCCCTGCGGCACACCACTGTTAACATCCTTCTCCTCGGAGTACGCTCCATTTACCTGTACCCTTTGTCACCTCCCACTCAACTAGTTTCTAGCCCAGTCAGTCACGTTAGGGTCCATCCTCGGGGCACTCAATTTATTTATAAGTAACGTGTGTAGAACAATGTCAAAGGCTTTAATGAAATCTAAGCACACCACATCAAGAGTTCTCCCTCTGTCCAACTCTTGGGTCACCAGTCAATGAAACTGAGATTTGTTTGACAAGACTTGCCTCTTGTAAAACCATGCTGTCTTGAATCCTGCAATCCATTGGATTCCAGAAAACTCACTTTCCTCTGTTTTAGCAGCCTTTCCATTAGTTTACTCACCACAGAGGTCAGACTAATCAGCCTATAGTTCCCAACCTCATCCTTTCTTCCGCTTTTGCGTAAAGGGACCATGTTCACCCTTCTCCAGCCCTCTGGGACCACTGCCAATTCTATAGAAGCATTGAATAACTTGTAGTAAAAAATGATTTTCTCACTAATTGGAATCTCAGCATACACCACGGGATCTTTTTCTGCTAGCAACACTTCAGCAGATTCTTGAGACCTGTTGGAGAGATGTGTGCCTCCACTGAAACCTCTGTAGACTAAGCCAGAAGGGAGAAGAGGTTAAAGGGATAGCTGGATGCCGCTTAGAGGATTGTCCCAAACTACAGAGTACTATGTTTTTTAAAAATGTTTTCTTTGCCCGGGAGGGGGAGGGGAGTGATGTCCCTTCAAGGAGCATGGACACCATCAGGCTGAAATGGAATAATTCCTCTTTAGAGAATCTTTGGCTCAAAATACAACAGGAGAGAGCCAGCATGGTGCATGAGCTATTGGGCACCATTAAATCAGAGTGGGAGGCTCAGAGCTGTCTTAAGTGGGTCACAAGGGCTGATATTAGAGGCATGCTGACTGAGCTGAATCATAAAATAAAACAATGTTAAGCAAGAGATTACGGACACAGTTGAGACTTTGCAGTGTGATCTGAATGACCTGAAGAGGCCATGTAGAGGAAGTGGAGGACTGGGTTGCATGACAGGGAGAAAACATGTTGGCGCTGCGGTGGCAGCACTAGGTGTTGGCACAAGACCATGAGGTCTTGCTTGAAAAAATAGATGACATTGAGAATCAAACTCGGAGGAACGACATCAGAATCCCAGATATCTTGGAGGAGTCTGTTTATCTTGACTAAGGCAATGGTGGCGTCCTTAAGTGCATCTTTACCGGGGACAGGAGCCTCAGATGATATAGCACCAATCGTTGAAGTGGAGCACGCTCATCGCAGTTCAGGCTAAAAATAATTCTCTGTGCCTTGAGACAGTTTTATAGATAAAGAGAAGCCGATTTCTGCAGCCCGTAAGTCTGGCAGAATGCAGTACGAGGGCTCTGAGATTGACATATCTTTTATATGTTTTATAAGCATGCTGCAAAAGAGAAGGGAACTGAGAGAGGTGACCACTTTTCTTCACAAAGAAAGCATTAGATGTGACATCCAGGGCAAAAAGAAATAATCATATCAAAAGGAGTCACTCAGCGAATTTAAAGTGAAAGTGTGGAAAGTGTTCTTTGAGTTGGGTTTCAGTAATCTGCCTCACCGTCCAAAGGAGAAAAAGATTCAGAGTCCTCCTCCAGTGGATTCTTCGCGATGGTACAGTGTTACGGCAAGTAGTTGCAGCAAAAGAACATTTACATGAGCAGACCCAGGAGTGGAGAACTGTGAAACTGATGACTGAGAGCTCAGATTATTCCTACCAAGAGACACATCTAATGCTTTTGTGGAATGGCTGAGGAGCCTATTGGGCATGAGGGTTCTAAGGGGGGAGTTGGGATCAGCTGTTCTGTTCTAAATATGTACATATTGAGCGAGGGTGAGTGGTGTGTAGTGGGTATATGCTATGTGTCTGTGACTAGAGTGGTGTCATGTGTTATTGACTGGGCCTTTGGGTTGATGCTTTCCTTCCTGAGAGTAGTGGAGTATGAGAAGGCGACACCTTGTGTTGATGTGGGAGGTGGTGAGGGGAGTGGACTGATTGGAGGGGAGGGAGAGGTGAGGTGGGTGGGGAGTACAGCGCTTGACTTTAAGAGATATATAAGGGGTAGGATGCAGATTGAGATCTTCATTGTAAAAGGATTAAACTTGCCAAAGAAAAGGCACATGTTTGAAAGAATTAAAAGGATATTGTTTTTATTCAAGAAACCCACCTGCTGAAGAAATAGCAGTCTTTGAGGGATCGGGCATATGATCAAATCTATTATAACTCCAGTAAGGGTGAGAGGGCACAGGGGTTGTGCAGTTGCAAGAATCACAATATTTATAAGGACTGGGAGGGGAGGCTACCTTTGGTAGGGGATATCTGCACGGTGAATTAATTACATTGATAAATGTCTATGGACCTTATGAGCAGTTTACTTTGTTTTGGGAGCAAACTAGACAGGTGGTAGAGGTATAAGGGAAGGGGGACTTTAACATAGCATGGGATGTGGCCTGGACAAGCAAGAGTCGGGGGGGGGGGAATGGATGCAGTAGTTTTGTTTGATATTTGGCATAAGCTCCGTCCTTGGAGTTAGGACTTTATTTCTATCCCCATGATAATTACACTAGAATTGACATGATTTTCATGGATCATCATTGGTTGCCTCCAGCCATTCAGGCAGAGGATACGGAAGGTTGACCCGGTCAGATGATAAGCCCATACAGTGGGATCTCCAGACGGAGGCTAGAAGAGTGGGAAAAATCTTTTGGAGGCTCCATGAAAGCCTCCTACAGGATGGAAAAAGGTTACAGGATATTTAGCCCCATGTAGATTAATATATTTGAAATAATACTAGTACCGTGGGGATGGTTTGAAGGCGGCAATCTGGGGATGCTTTCCAGTGTGGGGAACTAGGAAAAGAAACTGAGGCAGGAAAAGCAGGAAGTATTGCTTGAGGACCTCAAGATTCTTCATAAAAGCAGGGGAGATCAGAGTATCCTGAGCTAGAATATGGGTGGAGCTGGGCGATTTGCAGTTTAACCTGGTGGGCTTTCACTTAAAAGAGGGGTAAGCAAAAGTTCTTTGAATCTGAGAATAAGCCCAGTAGGCTGCTAGTGAGAGGGTTTAAAATCAAGCAAATAAGGAGGTGATTAGGAAGATTTGGGGGGACAGTGGCAAAATTGATCTATAGGGATAATACAATTCAGGAACAATTTTTCATTTCCATATGGCTGACTCTTCTATATCAGAGGCGGACACTGATACTTATTTAGCTAAAGTGGAACTCCCTTGTCTCTCGACAAATGTGTGGGAATGATGGAGACATCTTTAGCGATATTTCAGTTGGATGTTGCTATGAGAGGATAAAGCTCTGGACCTGTATGGGCTGTTTGGAAAGTTGTGTAGTGATTGTGGTGGAGTTGGTGCCGGGTTTAATGGCCCTTTACATTGGGCTTTTGGAAGGTGTTCTGCTGCCAGAGTCGATGAAGGACGTGGAGATGTCCTTGATACATAAATTTGGTAAAGATATGGGTCTTATTGATCCGTTTGTCTCTAAAATGTTGATGTCAAGATTTTTGCAAACCATTTAGTGAATAGATTGGCCAGCACTCTCTCAGTGTTAATTAATGGATCAGGCAGGGTTTATTGCAGGTTGTCATTAAACAGAGGATAATATAAAGCATATATTCTGCATTTGTTGGGGGTGGTATAAAAACAGAGATGGTCCCTGATATGCTTTTGTGAGGGTAGGTCCCAACTTTTTGTTGTGGGTTATGAGGATTTATAGCTCTCCTGAGTTGCAGGTGAATGTTAATGGACTCTATTTTGATAGCTTTAGGAGGGACAGGAGCACCTGGCAGGTTTTCTCCCTTTTCCCCTTGTCACTTGCTGTTATTGGACTTCTGGTGCAAGTCTTTCGAGCTGATGAAAGAATTCAGTGGGATTAGGGAGGGAACCGTAGGCACGAAATCTCTTTATTCACTGACGACATTATGTTATCATTGTGTCAGCCAGAGCAACCTTGCCATGAGTGATGAAGACGATAGGGACGTATGGAGGATCTTGAGATTCAAAATCAACATTGATAAGACTGAAGCCTTAAATGTTGCTTTAGTGATGGCAGATGCCCTTGAGTTGAAAAAGAGATTTCCTTTTAATTGCATAGTTGCCGCGGTAAAATATCTGGATGTTCAGATTCTGTGGGACCCTACCAAGGTTTATGAGATTAATTATTCCTCCATATTTTGCCAGATTTCAGCAGATTTGCAGAGCTAGCAGGGTGGGGATCTTTCCGGGGTTAGTTGGGTAGCTTCACCGAAAATGAAATCAGCAGAGGGTAGGGCTAAATGGCCAATTTTCCCAATGGAGAAAGGTGAATAGTGGTGTACCCCAGGGATCTGTGCTGGGTCCGCTGCTTTATGACATATTCATAAATGACCTGGAAAGGGGAATAACGAGTGAGGATATCAAATTTGCAGATGACACAAAACTATTTAAAGCTGTTAAAACCCAAGAGGATTCTGGAAAATTGCAAGAGGATCTTGATAAATTGGAAGACTAGGCATCAAAATGGCAGGTGAAATTTAATGTGGACAAGTGCAAAGTTATGCACCTAGAGAAGAACAACCCAAACTATGGTTACACAATGCAAGGTTCCACATTAGGAACCACCATCCAGAAAAAAGATTTAGGCGTCATTGTGGATAACATGTTAAAACCCTCTGCCCAGTGTGCAGCTGCGGCCAAGAGAGCAAATAGAATGCTAGGTATCATAAGGAAAGGAATGGAAAATAAAACAAAAGATATTATAATGCCTCTATGTCGCTCCATGATGAGACTGCACCTTGAATATTGTGTTCAATTCTGGTTGCTGTATCTTAAAAAGTATATAGCGTTATTAGAAAAGGTTCAGAGAAGAGCCACCAAAATGGTAAATGGGATGGAAGGATACTCCTATGAAGAAAGGCTAAAAAGGTTAGGGCTCTTTAACCTGGAAAAGAGACGGCTGAGGGGAGATATGATAGAAGTCTATAAGTTAATGAATGGAGTGGAACAGGTAAACGTAGATCGATTGTTTACGTTATCAGAATATAGAAAGACTAGGGGTCATGCAGTGAAGCTACAGGGTAAACTATTTAAGAGTAATAAAAGAAAATATTTTTTCACTCAATGTGTAATCAAACTCTGGAATTTGTTATTGGAGGATGTAGTAGAGGCTGTTAGTGTAGCTGGGTTTAAAAAAGGTTTGGACAAGTTCCTGGAGGAAAGGTCCATAAACCATTATTAAGAAGGGACCCGGGATATCACTGCTTGACCCAGTACAAGCATTGTGGAACCTGTGTCTTTTGGGGAAACTGCTAGGTATGTATGACCTAGATTGGCCACTGTTGGAAAGAGGATACTGGACTTAATGGACCTTGGTCTGACCCAGTATGGCATATCTTATGTTCTTAGAAACATAGAAATATGATGACAGAAAAAGACCACATGGCCTATCTAGTCTGTCCTTCCATATCAACAACTACAACAGTCCCCTTTTTACCTTTTAGAGATCCTCTGTGTTTGTCCCATGCTTTTTTGAATTCAGTTACTGTCCTCATCTCTACCACCTCCACTGGGAGACTATTCCATGGATCCACTACTCTTTCCGTAAAGAAATATTTCCGCATATCACTCCTGAATCTATCTCCCTTCGCCCTCATCCCATGTCCCCTTGTAGCAGAACTTGCTTTCAATTGAAAGAGGCTCTCTCCCTGAACATTTATGCCATGGAGGTATTTAAACATCTCAATCATATCACCTCTATCCCGCCTTTCCTCTAAGGTGTACATGTTAAGATCCTTCAGTCTATCCTCATATGCTTTATAATGAAGACCACTAATCATTTTAGTAGCCACCCTCTGCACTTACTCCATCCTGTTCACATCCTTTTGAAGGTACGGTCTCCAGAATTGCACACTATACTCCAAATGAGGTCGCACCAAAGACTTATACAGAGGCATTATCACCTCCTTTTTTCTGCTAGCAATTCCCCTCCGTATGCACCCAAGAATCCCTCTAGCTTTTGCCGTCGCCTTTTCTACCTGTTTAGCTACTTTAAGATCATCAGACACAACCACGCCTAGGTCCCGCTCTTCTTTAGTGGACAAAAGTACTTCACCCCTTATACTATATTCCTCCCTTGGATTGCTGCAGCCCAAATGCATGACCTTACATTTTTTAACATTAAATCCCAGCTGCCAAATTCTAGACCATTCTTCAAACTTAGCTAGATCCCCCTCCTCATGTTATCCACACCTTCCTGGGTGTCTATTGCAGATTTTGGTATCATCCGCAAAGAGGCAAACCTTACCCGACAGCCCTTCCGCTATATCACTAACAAAGATGTTAAAAAGAATCAGACCAAGGACAGATCCCTGGGGCACACCACTGGTAACATCCCTCTCCTCAGAGTGAGCTCCATTTACCTGTACTCTGTCGCCTCCCACCCAACCAATTTTTAACCCAAGCAGTAACTTTAGGGTCCATCCCTAGGGTGCTCAGTTTTTTTATAAGTCGCCTGTGAGGAACAGTGTCAAAGGCTTTACTGAAATCTAAATACACCACATCTAGGGCTCTCCCTCGGTCCAACTCCCTGGTCACCCAGTCAAAGAAATCAATCAGATTTGTCTGACAAGACCTGCCTCTGGTGAATCCATGCTGCCTCGGATCCTGTAATCCGCTGGACTCCAGAAACCTCACTATTTTCTCTTTCACCAGCGTTTCCAATAATTTACTCACCACCGAAGTTAAACTAACCGGCCTGTAGATTTCAACCACATCCTTACTTCTGCTTTTGTGTAAAGGCACCACATGAGCCTCTCTCCAGTCCTTTGGCTCCACTCCCGATTCCAACGAGGCATTGAAAAGGTCAGTCAGTGGAGCTGCTAGAACATCCCCAAGTTCCCTCAGTATTCTAGGGTGTATCCCATCCGGTCTCATCGCTTTGTCTACTTTAAGTTGAGCTAGTTTCTCACGAACAGAGTCTTCTGAAAATTGTTCAAGATGTCCCTCGCTTCTGTTCCTATTTGTGGGTGTTTTCTGAGGTCCTGCTCCTGGTTCTTCATCTGTGAACACAGAACAAAAATATTTGTTAAGCAATTCCGCTTTACCCTTATCAGCTTCTACATATTCCTCCCCTGCATACCACTTTTGCCCTTCCTCTTCTCACTAATATATCTGAAAAATGTCTTATCCCCCCATTTTATTGCATTGGCTGTTTCCTCCTCCTTTTGAATCTTTGCCGCCTTGACTACTTTGCTAGCTTCTCTAAGTTTTTCCAAATACAGATGCCTGTCTTCCTCTCTCTGTGATCTCTTGTATTTCATGAAGGCCTCCCTCTTTTTCTTCACTTTTTCAGCTACTTCTTTTGAAAACCATAGAAGTAGCTGAAAAAGTTGTCTTATTTTGTCTTGCTTACTTTCTTTTTCAATCTCTGCCTGTATGGTTACCTAATAAAGCACAATTTTATAGTTTAATCTGGAGGAAAAGACCACTTGGCATAGCATGGCAGATAATGCTGAGAGGTAGGGAGAAAGGGGGGGGGGGGAGTTGGGTGTCCCAAATGCCCATTCTGTAGCAGTCCAATTAAGACATATCTTGGATTGGAAAGGAGGGTCTGAGGCTGATAGCTTTGTCCAAATTGAAGAACATTGAACATTATCTACCTGATTGCCTGTTAATATATTGGCCTTGGTTGTTCAGCTTTCAGAGAGTAGGGATGAAATTGGGTAATCCTTTTACACCTAATGTCCTGCAGCTGTGGTTTAAGGAGCGAGACAAATGGGAGAGCAAGTGGAGGTTTTCTTCCATGGCTCCTATGTGGTAAAATCCTGACTTGCTTCTGGGGCCAGGGGGAGGTAGCTTTATTTCTTGGGATAGGTCTAATCAGCTTTAGATTCATGAGGAACGTTTCCCTTTTGAAACCTTGCAGGAAGAGTTTGGGGTGGGGGAGAAGGTTAAGTTTTCTTATTTTCAGACTGCACTTTTTGAAGTTAAAGTGCTGGGCCATTTTTCAGGAGGGAAGTTCAGATCTGGAAGATATTTGGAAGAGAACTTTGGAAGTGGGAGTGGAGGTCAAGGTCCAGGTGACTTATACTTATGCTCTGTAAAGCAGTGCAAAGCTACAACTTTCAAAAACTGCCTTGCATTTGGCAGTGGGAACGGACTTAGGAGATGCTGTCTCAGATAAATATTGGCAAAAGATTATAGGGAGTACCATTAACCACTACTACTACTGAACATTTGTAAAGCGCTACAAGACATACGCAGCGCTGCACAGATACATGTAAGAGACAGTCAGAACTTATCAGAACTTACAATCTAGTCAAGACAGACAACATAGTCAAGACAAACAACACAGTAGCTGTAGGATATGTAGGAGACATGTAAGAATGGAGAAAACTGAACAAGCTTACAGATAAATAGATAGCACACTAACAATGGTATAGATAAAGAAACAGCACACTAACAATGATAAAATAAATATTTCAGTAGATACACAATCAGGAAGGTAAGAGTGCCCAAACTGGCAGCAAAGCAGAGGAGAGAGAGATAAAAGCAAGGTTACTTACCTGTAACAGGGGTTCTCCAAGGACAGCAGGGTAAGTCAGCCACACCCGGTGATGTCATCCAACGGTGCCATACAAAGAACTACCCTCCATTTGCCTTTCTGAGCATGAGCCCTATGGCCCAATCCACTGGCCTGCCCCTAGCCAGCCAGTACGTCCCAAGCTGTGGCCCTGCTACTAGGCAGGTGGATCCCCGGTTGAGATGCCGACCCCCTCCAGGGGAGGTGGGAGGGTATGTGTGGCTGACTTATCCTGCTGTCCTTGGAGAACCCCTGTTAGAAGTAAGTAACCTCACTTTCTCCAAGGACAAGCAGGATGAGTCAGCCACACCTGGTTAGCTGCAAGGGCACTGAGATGTACTCTGATGGAGTTGGATTTGAGCTGCAAGTCGGAGAGGTGGAGAAGGTATTGTAGTACCATGGCCACCGGGCAGGAGAAAGGGTCGGTTCTCCGAGCCGCACACCAGAGCGCAAACCTGCGCCACTTAAAGGCATAAGCCCGTCTGGTAGACGTTCTGCGGGAAGCCAGCAGGACATCCTCCACTTCCCTCGGAAGTAGGAGCGGAGCTAGTGAGACACTCTCAGCAGCCACGTCGTCAGCAACAGAGATATGGGGTTGGGGTGCAGGAGAGAGCCCCCCTCCTGGGAGAGGAGCCATGAGCCTGTCCCCAGAGGGATAGGAGTCTCCACCGCTAGCTGCAGGAGGAGTGGGAACCACAGGCCGAAGCCACCGTGGGGCTATCAAAATGACTGAGGCTCTGTCGCGAAGAATGTTGAACAGGGGTCTTGGCGATCAGAGGTGTCGGGGGAAACGCATACAGGAGACATCCAGATCATGAGATCAGAAAGGCATTGGCAGCCACCCTGTTGGGGTGTGGTTGTCGAGAGCAGAAACGGTGCAACTGGTGGTTGTCCGGGCTGGCGAAGAGGTCCAGCCTTGGGTACCCCCAGATCCGAAAGAGCCTGTGGGCCACTTTGGGGTCCAGCTGAAATTTGTGGGGCTGAAGCAGTCTGCTGAGCCTGTCGGCTAGCCAACTGCTGTGGCCCGGAAGGTACACCGCTTTGAGGAGAATGCTTTGTTGGACTGCGAATGAGCACAGGTCCAGCGCTTCCCGGCAGAGGGCACAAGATCCCATGCCCCCCTGTTTGTTCACGTAGAACATGGCGACTTGGTTGTCGGTCTGGACTAGGATGAAGCTGTGGCTCAGGGATTTCCAGAACACCCTCAGGGCAAGACGGATCGCATGCAGCTCCAACAGGTTGATCTGTTGGGCACTCTCATCTAGAGACCAGACGCCCTGGGTGTGGAACCCCTGGCAGTGGGCTCCCTAGCCCAGCAGAGAGGCATCTGTGGTGAGGACCCTCGAGTGCTGAGGGACCTGAAAAGGCATTCCCGCTTGCAAGTGGTGGTGGGGGGGGGGACTGCCACCAGTTTAGAGACCTTACCAGGCGCCCGGTGACTCTGATATTGTCCTGGAGGCGCCCTGTTGCCTGGGACCATTAGTCCCTAAGGCACCACTGTGGAAGTCGCATGTGTAGGCAGGCATCTGGAGTGACATGGATTATGGAGGCCATGTGCCCGAGGAGGCACAACAGGATTCGTGCCGGTACTGAAGGGCGGCGCTGTACCCTTCTGGCCATTAGCCTGTTGACTGTCTGTAGGCAGGAAGGCCTTGGCTGGGAGAGTATCAATCCTTGCCCCGATAAATTCTCAGGCTGGACTTGGGGCAGTTTATTATGAAGCCCAAGTGCTGAAGGACCTGGATAATGCGTGCCATGGCCTGCTGCACCTCGGGGGCCGTGGTGCCCCTGATGAGCCAGTCGTCGAGGTAGGGGAAGACAAAAATCCCCTGAAGCCTGAGAAAGGCGGCGACTATCACTAGGCACTTCATGAATACCCTGGGGGCTGAGGCAAGGCCAAAGGGCAGCACCCGGTACTGGAAGTGAAGGCCCCCTACCACAAAGCGTAGGTATTGCCTGTGGTTTGGGTGGATTAGGATGTGCGTGTAAGCATCCTTTAGGTCTAAGGAGCACAGCCAGTCTCCCTGGCAGAGGTAAGGCAGCAAAATTCCAAGGGAGAGCATCCTGAACTCCTCCCGCACCATGAATCTGTTGAAGTTGCGGATGTCGAGGATGGGCCGTAGGCCCCCTGACCTTTTTGGCATGAGGAAGTATGTGGAGTAGAACCCCTTGCCCCTGAGATGATGGGGCACTGGTTCTACCACTCTCTCGAGAAGACCCGCCATCTCTTTCAAGAGAAGGTCCCGGTGAAGGGCAGGTCGGGAGGGCTCTCCAGGAAAGAAGTGCAGAGGCACTTCGGCTAGGCGAAGGAGGTAACCCTCCTTGACCACCTGTAATGCCCAGGTGTCAGTGGTGATGGTTCCCCACCTGTGGGCGAACAGGGAGAGCCGACCTCCTGTAGGGTGCTTGGCCTTGCTGGAGCGAGGAGCCATGCTTTAAGAGTCAAAAGCTTCCCCCTGGTTGAGCTGGGGTCGAAGCCTGGGGCTTAGGGGCCTTCTGCTTACGCAGACCATGCCCCTGCCACTTGGCATGCTGCCCCGGTCTTTTCTTTTAACAGCTTTTGTGCCTACTTTAAAGCCTCCCACCTGCACTGCAGGTGTCCCAGCATGTCTGACTGGAGTTCTATTTGATTCTCATTTTCCTCCACTCTAGCGCCAAGGTCCACTATGTCTTGTCTCAATGCTCCCTGGATCTCTTTAATTTCAGTTTTAACCCCATTAATTTTGGCTTTCAGCTCTTATTTCAGTTCATCCAGACATGTTTTTAGTACTTCTGCTGCTCCGAAGCTCAAGGTCTCATCTGCCTCCGCCTCAGTGTCATCAATCGCCCTCCCAACGGCCATCTCCTTCCTCTCCCCGTAGGGCTTCAGCAATGGCATATGCAGAGAGAGATGCCGCCAATCTTTTTTTGCTGACAGTCCTCCCTTCGCCTTGTCCATCGCTCTGCTACTGCTCAGGGCTTAGCAGGGTTGAGTCCTGCCACCTTTATAGCTCTATTAGAGACCATTTGCCGCGGAGCTCCCTCACCATGCGGCCATCCTGCCTGCTGACCTCCGTAGTCTTCATCTGAATCATTTTTAAGTGAATTTTTTCAATAACTGAATGCTTATGTTCCTCTGCTGTGGTGGATAAGGGGAGGCCAGAGTCATGCCAGGCAGAAAGACGGGCTGTGGCGCTCTTGCCCTTGGGGAAAAAAGAAAAAAATGCTTTCTTGGCACAACAGGCAGTTATAAAGAAACAACCACAACACTGAGAGCATGCGTGATAACTACTTGTGCAACAACTACAACAAATGGCACACGCCGCTCATGGTAATGTAAGGCAACAACAACACAAACTGCTAGGTACATATGACCTAGATTGGCCACTGTTGGAAACAGGATACTGGGCTTGATGGACCTTGGTCTGACCCAGTATGGCATATCTTATGTTCTTATGTTCTTAGACTTACTTGTGCAACACAGTCATGTGGTGCTAGTCACACATGGTGAGGCAACTGTGTAAAAATGTTACAGCAATGGTAAGGCAACTGGGTAAGGTATACCCCTGTAATGTGCAAAAGCAATGTAATCCAAAAGGTACATTGTTACTGTGCAACAACAATGGCCTTAAAAGCTCGATAGTCTGGTGGTACCCTGTCTAGGCTAGTGGGGTGTGATGAGAGTGACCTGAGCTTTGGCCGGGTGATGCGCTGCAGAGTTCTTGATGTAAGTGATGCAGGGAGAAAGTAACCACACCCCCAGGATATGTCAAAGGCATCCGTAGCAAGACTGCGGGTGGATGGGTGCTTTGAGCAGATACAGGACAAGCAGAAGCAGGGACAGTTCACGTTCGCCTCTGTGACCAAAAGTTGACCTGTGGGTATTCATACAACAAATATTGAGGTCATTATCAGAGCTTATTTATGATACTTCATCTAACCAGATTTCAGCTCTATTTAATAACCATACCGTAGTATTATTTACATAGCAAACAAAAACGGAAAAGACAAACCTCAGACAACTCCAAAATCACCCATTGTCCACAAAGTAAACGTGGGTATTTTAATGAGTTAGCACATCAGCGGTTTGCTCAAACTTTTCCTAATAACCAGGATGGATCTCAATGGCCAATTATATAATTCATAACATGATAACATAAGCAAACTTTTTACATTTCTCTGTAATATTGTAATCAATTTCCATGATAGTACATTCTGAATATTATCATTCGCTTAATACTCTTATGGCACACGATTTCCGTCACATTAAGCAGGTAAACCGGGGTTGGTTTACCTGCCACTGGGAGGGGTAGGGAGGATGCCGGAAGTATCAACTCGTGCAGGTCTAGTTGGCAGTGGAGCTTGCCCAGGGCATGGTTTGCCTGGGGAACATGCGCGGAAGGCAGGATGGGTGGGGTTATTCCACCATCAGTCAGACACTGCCGGACGGGTGGGGCTAGTCCATTATCGGCCAGTCATCGAATTAAGGGCACCATGGAGAAGGACTCCTTGTAATGAGTGTCCTTGCAGCTGGTTATCCATGGCCAGGGCACGTGGGATACAATATTGGGAACCGCGGTTGGCAGGTCCCTGCCAGAAACCTTAAGTATCTCCAGTATTCCTACTGTATTGGGCGAGGCCAGGGTGTGTTGATTCTGAGGCATCGTTGGTGGGGGTGCCAACTGTGGGCTGTTCCCCTTTCTCCAGGACCAAGCAGGAAGTCAGTCCTCACATATGGGTGACGTTGGTGCCGACGGAGCCCCCGTGCGGAGCATTTCCCCAGCTTTCAAGGAAAGCCTTTGGGAATGCAGCGCGCATGCGTGGTCCCTTTCCCACCCAAGGGTGCCATCTTGCTCAGTTCTTTTTCCGCGGAGCCCAACGGACATGAGTTTGTGTCACCTGGTAAAAGTAGATTTTTTTTCTGCGTTTTTTGCGTCTTCTGATCCGGTTCGATGCCAGTTCCCCTTCCCGCCTGGGCTCGGTACACTGGTATTGAGTCTGGCATTCTTTTTTCGGTTTTTGTCCTTCATGGCTACCGTTCGCGCCTTTTTTGTTATTTTCACTGGCAGCCACTGTTCCCTCTAAGCTGTGCGCGTGTGCGCGCGCGCACACACCTCGCCAAGTGAGCGCACATACTTTACAACAGAGCGCACAAAAATTACGGTTCTGATTCTGATAGAAAACAACACAGACATCTTAAAATTTAAAAGTTGTGATTGTAATTACTAGAAATTTTCCGCTTCATTTAGTAATCGTCAATTTTCATTTAATTTTATTAAAATCAATGTGGTGTACATACTGTATTCTGACGTGTAGTCAAATTTTAAAGTATATAACTCCGAGTGTCGTTATGTGGCGCACAAAAATTTAACCCTCCTTCAAAAGCTGCACACAGCTGATATTTTATGCGCACACAGCCTACAGAAAATTAGAGGGAACATTGCTGGCAGCCCGGTCTTTTGACCTTGCAGGGGCCCTTTTTCCCCCGATGGCTGCCAGCGGGTTCAAAAAAATGTGATCGGTGCAAGAAACTTATGTCTCTCACAGATACACATGCCTGCTGCCTCTGATGCCTCGGGCCCGACCATGACCCGCTGACCTGTGGCCCGTGCGGCAAAATGTCGTCGAAGGCACTTCGGAGCCGTCAGCATCAACGTGAGAGAATTTTCTCAGAGTCCGCGTCCGGCCGGGCCCGGACTTCATCAGAGGCCTTGACATCTCGGGAGTTGGAACCCGAGTGCCGTCGTGGTTCCTCTGAGAGGGGGGTCTCCCACCCGGGAGCACAAAAGGAAGAAGAAGCTCATGAGGGCGGCATCAGTGGAGGCCCCTGAGTCCTCGAGGGCCAGGTCGCGTAGCCCTGACCGCCGCCCCGGGCTCTCTGAGTCGGAGAGGCCGTCCAAACTACCTCGTATGGAGCCGGAGTCCCTGAGTCACGTAAGTTCTGTTGTCCTCGTGGACTCTCCTCCGGGAGAGCCGACGTCGGGCCCGACGCTGTCGGGGCTCGAGTCGGAGGCTGCTGGGTCTCCTTCATTTCATTTTCATTTATTTAGGCTTGATATACCGCCCAAGATCGAGGTATCAGGGCGGTGTACAATAAAAGGCAGCTGTGGAAAAGCAAAGAGAGAAAGGAATGCCATTGGAAATAGGAAAGAGTAAGAGAGAGAAAGAGAGAAAATTAGAGTAGAGTCTACAGAGCTAAACACAGGGACATGGGGAGGGAAGGGAGACAGGGTGTGGGAGTTGAATGTGATGTGGGAGTCAGGAGTTGAGTGGTAGTTGGATGTAACGTGAGGGGCATGAATTGGTATGTTGACTACATATCAGGGGGAGACCTGTAGGTTGTACGCTTGAGAGAAAAGGTGAGTCTTGAGGAGAGTTTTGAAATGGGGGAAGGAGGGTTCAATACGAAGGGTGTGAGGGAGGGAATTCCAGAGGGCAGGGGCCAGAAAAAAAGAAGGCAGAGTGGCGGGTAAGTTCGAGGTGGGCCTGGGATGGAGGAGGAAGGAATAGACGATTGGTATGAGATGAGCGAAGAAGACGGGGAGCGGGCTGGTGGAAGATAAGGTCAGAGAGATACCGAGGAGTGCTGGTGTGAAGAACCCTATGAGTGATAATGATATACTTGTAGATAAGTCTGAATTTGATGGGAAGCCAGTGAAGGGAGAAGAGGCAAGGGGTAATATGATCAAAGGGGGAAGAAGAGGTGAGAAGGCGGGCAGCAGTATTCTGGAGAAGCTGAAGACGACGGAGTTGACAGGAAGGGAGACCAGATAAGATAGAATTGCAGTAGTCTAAGCGGGAAGTTACAAAAGAGAGAACCAAAGTGGTGAGGGATTGAGGGGAAAGAAAAGGACGAAGGGAGCGAATACGGCGCAGATGAAAATGGCAAGTACGAACAAGGGAGGAAATGTGAGGGTGAAAAGAGAGAGAAGAATCCAAGGTAACACCCAGATAGCGGAGGGTAGAGACAACAGGAATGGGAAGGGAAGACATCACAGGGGCTAGACTAGGTAAGAGGAGAAAGAAAACCAGATGGCAGAGGATTTAGAAGGGTTAACACAGAGGAAATTTTCAGAAAACCAGGAGGCAACAGAGGATAGACAGGCGTTAAGGGTGGAAAGATCAGGGGAAAGGGAGCTGGTATGATGAACAAGAAGGATATCCTGAGCTTGGACTCAGGCTGACGGCCTTGGCGAGCAGCTTGGCTGCCTTCATGGAACAGCAGTGGGTGCTGATCGCCGGTCTGACTGGTGCATCTGCCCCGACCACCGGGACCTCGACGTCTACGTCGACCCCGGAGACCGAGCCGATCCTCGAGTCCATCAAGTCTCGAGGCCATCCTCGGGCACCGTCCCCCTCGACCTCCCGTGTGGGGCTGAGGTCATTGACGCTGGTGCCCTCAGCGTCGGGGCAGGTGGCACCAAGGTCCGCACGGCCAGAGCCGCTTGACGACGACTCCTTGGAGTCGGCGTGGGAGACGGAGGACGAGGAGGCTCTGGACCCGGTGCGTCCCTTCAGACTCGCTGGAGTCCGAGCCTTATAGAAGGTCCCCCCCCAGAGGATACCCAGTTCTCGGACTTCGTAAGGGACATGGCCAAGGCTTTGGCATTCCCTGCGGACGCCGAGGAGGAGCCTCGAGCTGAGGAGCTTGATGCCCTCCAGTATGACTTTCCTCCGAAGGAAGCCTTTACTGTACCGGTTCCTCCGATGCTGGAACAGCTGCTCTTCCGTATGGGGGAGGCCACACAGCAGATCATTCTTTTGGAGCTGCGAGCAATCCGCTTAGCTCTACAGACTTTTTCTCATGCCCTCTCTGCCACCTGATTGTCCGTCTGAACTAAGACTGGTGAATGTTCTATGTGAACAAACAAAGGGGCACGAGGTCCAGGCTCCTGTGTCATGAGGCGCTGGCCCTTTGCTCCTTTGCAGTCAAACAAGGCATGTTTCTCAAAACAGTTTATCTACCTGGTCAGGAAAATTTCCTAGCAGACAAGCTAAGCAGGATTCTCCAGCCTCACGAATGGCAGTTGAATCCTTGGGTGGTCCATCAGATCTTCCTCCGCTGGGGACTTCCATCCATCGATCTCTTTGCCAGTCCACAAAACCGTCAGCTGCCCAGGTTTTGCTCCAGACAGCTGCATCCCCTGCGAATGACAGCAGATGCTTTTCTACGGGCCTCCTGTATGCGTTTCCTCCCACGCCCCTGGTGGCCCAAACTCTGTTCAAGATTCTCCAGGACAAGGTCTCGGTGATTCTGGTAGCCCCCAGATGGCCGAGGCAACCGTAGTTTCCACTTCTGCTGCAGTTGGCGGTAGAACCTCCATTCTCTCTGGGGTTGCAGCACGATCTCCTGTCTCAAGATCAGGGTTCCCTTCTGCACCCCAATCTCAGATCCCTCAATCTGATGGCCTGGCTGTTGAAAGGATAGTGCTAGCTCCTTTGGTTCTACCTAAGGAGGTTGAGGAGGTGGTTTTGGCCTCTAGGAGGCAGTCCACCAGAAAGTCCTATGCCCTCAAGTGGCGTAGGTTTACGGTATGGTGTGCTCAGTGCAATGATGATCCTTTCTCTTGCCTTGTGCCAGTAGTTCTGCAGTATCTACTTCACCTTTGAGACCTAGGCCTTAAGTCTAACTCTGTTTGGGTCCACCTCAGTGCTCTCTCAGCGCACCACTCACCGGTGGAAGGACAGTCTCTGTCGGTTCACCCCTTGGTGTCCCGATTTCTCAGAGGTCTGCTTCTTCTCAAGCCTCTGGTTCATCCACCGGCGACTGAGTGGGATTTGAACGTGGTCTTGGAGCAGCTTACTCGCCCACCGTTTGAGCTGATGGCTACTTGCCATTTGCTGATGGCTACTTGCCATTTCTTGGAAAGCGCTCTTCTTGGTAGCTCTTACTTCGGCCAGATGTGTGAATGAACTACAAGCTCTGGTTTCTGATAGAGCGTACACACGGTTCTATAGGAACAGGGTGGTCCTACGGACCCATCCGAAATTCCTTCCAAAAGTGGTCTCCTCTTTCCACCTCAACCAGGAGTTGGTTCTTCTGACCTTCTTTCCCAGACCGCATACCAGCCAGGCTGAAACAGTCTTGCATACCCTGGACTATAAGAGGGCGTTGTCTTTTTACATAGAACGTACGCGGGGCATTGAAGGGCTACTTAGCTCTTTGTCTCCTTTGACCCTAAAAGGTTGGAGTTACCTGTCTCCAAGCGTACGTTGTCCACTTGGGTAGCAGATTGTATCGCCTGGGCATACAAGGCAGCCGGCCTCCCCTTGCAGGGTCGAGTCACGGTCCACCGTGTCAGGGCGAAAGCCGCGTCAGTAGCTCATCTCCGCTCTGTTTCGTTGGCAGACATCTGCTGGGCCGCAACTTGGTCTTCAAGCCAGACTTTTGCAGCCCATTACTGCCTCCAGAGAGAGTCCCGAAGGGACAGCGCTTTCGGACAGGCAGTACTCCATAATCTCTTTGAGGTTTAGGCAAATCCTACCCTCCGGCCCTTGTCTTGGGCTACCGTACGGGGCCGTTCTCAGAGGATATTCTTATCACGGATGCTGAGGCTCTTGAGAGGGAGCCATTTTTTTCAGCTTAGGGTTCCCGGTAGCTTAGAGCTCGGGAGTCCCATATGTGAGGACTGACTTCCTGCTTGGTCCTGGAGAACGAGTAGTTACTCACCTGTAGCAGGTGTTCTCCAGGAGCAGCAGGAATCGGTCCTCACGACCCTTTCTCCTCCCCTGGAGCTGCAGTCATATACTTCATTTTGATTTTTTGCTGTCTTTTAGCTATGTCATCAGACTGAGCAAGATGGCACCCTTGGGCGGGAAGGGGACCGCGCATCCACACTGCATTCCCAAAGGCTTTCCTTGAAAGCTGGGGAAATGCTCCGCACGGGGGCTCCGTCGGTGCCGACGTCACCCATATGTGAGGACTGATTCCTGCTGCTCCTGGAGAACACATGTTACAGGTGAGTAACTACTCTTTCTCTGATGGGGGACATCAGGACCGGAGGCCAAGACATGCTTTCTTTTTTTTTTTTTGTGTGTGTGGGCCCCTGCTGGCAGTGCTGGGTGCCCTCTGGGCGAGGAATGTGTAAATTAAAGTTTCCTGATCTTTGTGGATTCCCTGGTAGGGGTCAAGGATCTCTGCAGGGCAGAGTCCCCCTTGACTCTGAAGGCGATCACCTGGTCAAGTCATTCCACTGGTGTTGGAGACCTGGGACTGTGTCAGTACTGTGGGAATTGCATCTCGAGAACCATAGTGAAGTGATTACACACATGTGGGGCTTGACATGTCGATGTCTTTCTCTGTGTGAGGCCTAGGTTTGCTCACCTTTTCCTTCCTTCCTTCCTTATTTACTTATTTATTCATATAAGTGAACCATATCCATATATCCAGGAGCCATTTCATAATAAAGGTGGTGAACAGGCTATGGCGCCGCACTGAGGACATGAGCCTCCATGAGAAGGTGGAAGAACTAGAGAAGGGTGATGCGACGTAGCCCATGTAGGTAATACAAGGCAATATCCTTTCTCTCTGTGTGTTTTTTTTTTTTGTGTATGTTTTGAACAGCTCTTTGTGAGCTGATGTTTGGCTACTGAACTGGCTGCATTTTTATGTAACTGTTGAGTCGGCTTGTTGACCTTATATATTTAGGTCTTTTGGACAACCTGTTGGGTGACTGAAATATATGAGAGCCATATTGCTCTTTATCTTGGCTCTGTATATTTGATTTTTGGTGCAGTACTTCAACTGCCAGGAAGGGGATCCCATTGCATCTGAGTGGCTAAGCCAGGGATGAGTTGGAGTTAGACACTGGCTGCTTTTGCTTACTGCCTGCTGTCATCAACCAGACCTGGGTGTGGTTGCCCATGGGCTGAACAGTTCTAGGTAGACAACCTTGGATTGTTTAGTTGGCATTCCTGATGTGGACAAATTGCTCCTTTTAAAATCGGGATGGTCAGCTATCTGACCTGTGTTGGTTTGAGCTACTACTGAACAAGGCCAGCACAGGGCATGGGCCACTTCTACTGCTGCCATGCCAAGTCTCCGGGGTCCAGCAGTGAAAGTAGAGAAATGGAAGTGCAATGCGGAGGGAAACCTCTGAATCCCTGCACAATGTCTGGAAAACTTACTGCCAGTATCCCTAGGTGCACACTGGTTGATGTTCAAGGCCATAGAGTCATGGACTCCGCATCCTGGGAGACTCGCATGGCCAAGGAAGGTGTTGCCAGTCCCATATGCTGGTGCAGAGTCTGAAGGAGCTCTGGTGGGAATCAAACCCTGGTATTGTGTAAATGCCAGGCTGACTCCAGCAACCCAGCGGTCCCCTTGGTTTGGTTTTTTTTGAGACAGTTGAGGGTAAGTGACTTGCCCAAGGCCACAAGAAGAGCTGTTGGGGATTGAACCCAGATCTCCTGGGTTGTAGGCTGTTGCTCTAACCACTAGCGGTGGTTCGGAAGCTCCGGATGCCATTGTCTGGCCACTGCTACATGGTGGCGGTTGCAGGCCTCAGGGGGAGGGGGGTATGAGCATCCATCAGCAGAGGACATCCCCTCAGTGGGTTATGGTTTGCTGTTGCCGGGCCAGTGATTTGCAGGGCCAGCAACTTACTGGGCGAGCCATCACCTTCCCATAGGTGCGCCTGAACCAGGGATGACATCCCAAAACTCCACTCCTGTTGTTCTCCTCCTGTGAGGAGATCTAAGTGGGGGGTTCAACACGATTTCTTTAAAATGGGAGAGTGAATGTGCTGGAGGCCTTTGTTAATCCTGCACAAGGCATTTCATTTTTCGATGGCACCTGAAGTTGAGCTGCTGACCCTAGTTATGTGGATGCCGTGCCCCGGAGGCCCCATCACTATACTGTTTCTGCTTCTGTTTCTGAGGTGCTCCCTCTAGACAACTCCCTTTCCTGTGCCCGGGTATGAGGGCTTATGGACCACGGGCCCACTAATGACCAGAAATAGATTTCCAGCCTTGCATCTGAGACAATGGAGGGGTAAGTGGAGCGCGGATTTACCGCCGTGTCTGCTGCCCTTCGGGGGGGGGGGGGAGACCCCACTTTGGTATTGTGACAGTGTCCCATGCTGTGAAAGTCTGCATCATGCCCCTGGCTTGCCAGCGTTCAGTCCTGCCCAGGAACAGATGCTCGCGGGATTCAGTGCAGGCAACTAGGCGTGGTGGAGTGTGATCTTGCCTCTGCACTGGGCGGCCCAGCACTCCGCGCAGTGATCTACAGGGGAGAGTGGGGAGGAACAGGTCTTTTCATGCCGATGAAGCACATCAGGTGGCGCGCTGAGGTCCTCCAAGGAGGGCTGGGAAGCCCCATGTCTGCAATTGCCAGGCTGAAGTCATGTGGAGCATCGTAGCGACTCAGTACCTACAGTGTTGGTGCCACTGCTGCTTGTGCCGTGGCTCCACCTCCACGAAGTCAGTGCTGATTGCGCCCAGACATGAATTTTTCCCAGAGCCACTCCATTAGCGATGACTCTGGCTGATGCCAATCCGCACCGAACCATCACACTCTGTCGGTGGTCACTGTGTTGAACAGATGGGGCCATCCCAGCATGCTGCGAGGGTAATCTCTGGTGTGCTGCTGCTCTTGTGAGTGTGAGCCGTGCGGCCTCGCTTCCACTAGTAGTACTGCGCATTGTAGGCGGTTTTTCCTCAGCCTTCTGTGAGCTTGGCATACCATGCCGAAGGCCGTGGATTCCTTCAGGGTTCTCCCACTTTCTCACTGGGAGTTCAGAATTGCCACGATGAGTCCAGCCCTTCCCTTGATGGAACACATTAGTCTAAGGCGCTCGGGAGGGCATATCAGGCTGAGATATGGCTGGAGGGCAAGGGTTCAGGGGAGGGCCCTACCGCTGCGGTCCACAAGGCGGGAGGTGGTTTGTTCAGAAGCTGCTTGATCGGTTCGTTCTGTACTTCTTCAGCCGGTGGAGTTCATAGTCCTGAGCAGCGGCATCCGTTTGGAGGAAAGCTTACTAGATTTCATTGGCCTTGCTGCAGGCTGTGAGAACATGGCCAGTAGGCCTGGAATATCTGAGCCTCAGACCCTATAGGCAGAGAAGATCTTGAACACCACTGGGACTCATCTGGAAGCAACAGAAAGCATTAGAGACATTAAATTCATATATATAAGTAAATACAGAAAGAAGGATAGCAGAAAATCCGTCCGCATGGCCGGGCAGATAGAATAGACTGGCTGGCTAGGGGCAGGCCAGTGGGTTGGGCCATAGGGCTCATGCTCAGAAAGGCTTTGCCTATTTGAGCTATGGAGAGTAATTCTGTGTATGGTGCTGTCGGATGACGTCACCAGGTGTGGCTGACTCATCCTGCTTGTCCTTGGCGAGCAGAGCTAAACACATGTGGAAGACAGGAAAAGGGGTTATACAGTGCCTCAGTTGGTGGGGGGGGGGGGGGGTTAGTCACTCAGATTAGAGCAGGGACGGGAAAGTTTAAAACTCTGCAGCAATGGAGACAGAGTTAGGATAGGTATTAGAAACATAGAAACATGATGACAGAAAAAGACCACAAGGCCCATCTAGTCTGTCCTTCCATAACAACAACTACAACAGTCCACTTTTTACCTTTAGAGATCCTCTGTGTTGGAAATATTTCCGCATATCACTCCTGAATCTATCTCCCTTCACCCTCATCCCATGTCCCCTCGTCGCAGAACTTGCTTTCAATTGAAAGAGGCTCTCTCCCTGAACATTTATGCCACGGAGGTATTTAAACATCTCAATCATATCACCTCTATCCCGCCTTTCCTCTAAGGTGTACATATTAAGATCCTTAAGTCTGTCCTCATATGCTTTATAATGAAGACTACTAATCATCTTAGTAGCAACCACTGTTCCCTCTAAGCTGTGCGCGTGTGCGCGCGCGCACACCTCGCAGAGCGAGCGCACATACTTTATAACAGAGCGCACAAAAATTACGGTTCTGATTCTGATAGAAAACAACACAGACATCTTAAAATTTAAAAGTTGTTGTGTATTTACGGTTTTCACAAGTTCTACAATATTATCTAGTGCAATCAATGTGGTGTACATACTGTATTCTAACGTGTAGTCAAATTTTAAAGTATAGAACTCCGAGTGTCGTTATGTGCCGCACAAAAATTTAACCTTCCTTCAAAAGCTGCACAGCTGATATTTTATGCGCACACAGCCTACAGAAAATTAGAGGGAACATTGGTAGCAACCCTCTGCACCGACTCCATCCTGTTCACATCCTTTTGAAGGTGTGGTCACCATACTCCAAATGAGGTCGCACCAAAGACTTATACAGAGGCATTATCACCTCCTTTTTTCTGCTAGCCATTCCTCTCCGTATGCACCCAAGCATCCTTCTAGCTTTTGCCGTCGCCTTTTCTACCTGTTTAGCTACTTTAAGATCATCGGACACAACTACGCCTAGGTCCCGCTCTTCTTTAGTGGACAAAAGTACTTCACCTCCTATGCTGTATTGCTCCCTTGGATTGCTGCAGCCCAAATGCATGACCTTACATTTTTTAACATTAAATCCCAGCTGCCAAATTCTAGACCATTCTTCAAGCTTAGCTAGATCCCTCCTCATGTTATCTACACCTTCCTGGGTGTCTACTTTATTGCAGATTTTGGTATCATCTGCAAAGAGGCAAACCTTACCCGACAGCCCTTCCGCTATATCACTAACAAAGATGTTAAAAAGAATCGGACCAAGGACGGATCCCTGGGGCACACCACTGGTAACATCCTTCTCCTCAGAGTGAGCTCCATTTACTTGTACTCTTTGTCGCCTCCCACCCAACCAATTTCTAACCCAAGCAGTAACTTTAGGGTCCATCCTAGGGTGCTCAGTTTGTTTATAAGTCGCCTGTGAGGAACAGTGTCAAAGGCTTTACTGAAATCTAAATACACCACATCTAGAGCTCTCCCTCGGTCCAACTCCCTGGTCACCCAGTCAAAGAAATCAATCAGATTTGTCTGACAAGACCTGCCTCTGGTGAATCCATGCTGCCTCGGATCCTGTAATCCGCTGGACTCCAGAAACCTCACTATTTTCTCTTTCAACAGCGTTTCCATTAATTTACTCACCACTGAAGTTAAACTAACTGGCCTGTAGTTTTCAACCACATCCTTACTTCCGCTTTTGTGTAAAGGCACCACATGAGCCTCTCTCCAGTCCTTTGGCACCACTCCCGACTCCAACGAGGCATTGAAAAGGTCAGTCAGTGGAGTTGCTAGAACGTTAACTTGGGCTCCACAGACAGACGAGACAGTGGAAGGAAAGTTGCAATTAGTTATGGAGAGGAGCAAGTAAGAGTGCTGAGAAAAGCTGAACTGTATTGCAAAAAGTATAAACATACTAACAATGATAAATATCTATATCTATATATAGAGAGACAGACAGACAGGATTCACAAAGCAAGCAGATTCACTGTGCCAAGCAGAGCCGGTAATAGAGCCGTTCTCTTCCCAGAGGAGAGGCAAACACGTGAAAGACAGGAAAAGGGGCTATACAGTGTCTCAGCAGGGGGGTCTTCAATTTCAGTGGTTATAAAATACTTCTTTTCTGGTATGATATGTCCGCTTACAGAAAGTCCTTTCAGAAGTGAGTGGATGTTGTTGGAAGAGAGTGTCGGGTAAAGGAGACGTTCTTTCATATTTGGTGGACATGCCTTAAAGTAAAAGTATTTTAGCAGAAGGTGTTCAAATTATTTTCCAGCCCTGCTAGAGTTGTGGCCAGTGGGAGTGCATAGATTACATTGGCAGTCTATGATTTTGTGTTTAATTACCACCCGATGTGAGTTGGCTTATCACTGGAAGAAAAGTGAGCTTCCAACATTTGAGCGGTGGCTCACACTCCTACGCACAGTGGTTCAGATGGAGCAATTAACTGCTAAGCAGCATAATTGCAGCAAACATTTTGAAAATGACTAGAGAGTTTGGGATTTTTTGACTGAACATGTTATAGTTGGAAAAGAGATGGTGGTGGGGGGAATATTTCATTTTCTGCTTGTAGCTATGCAGTAGCTTGTTGTGTTTGCTTTGTACTGGCCTGTTTCAGTGTTTCTCAAGCCGGTCCTGTTGTACTCCCTAGCCAGTCTAGTTTTCAGGATACCCGCAATGAATATGCATGAGAGAGATTTGCACGCACTGCCTTCAGTGCATGCAAATCTACATAAGAACATAAGATATGCCATACTGGGTCAGACCAAGGTCCATCAAGCCCAGTATTCTGTTTCCAACAGTGGCCAATGTAGGTCATATGTACCTAGCAGTTTCCCCAAGGGACACAGGTTCCACAATGCTTGTATTGGTTCAAGCATTGATATCCTGGGTCCCTTCTTAATAATGGTTCCTGTTCGGTAATCCAGTTTAGTCCTCCACAATCGGGTAGTGCCCCTCCTCCTGCAGCCGGGAGACTGGACCAATCAAATCTTCTGTAGTATATATGCAGCCGGAGCTCCCAGAAGCCCCCAGTGTGTCCAGTCTCCCTGCAGCTGGAGGACTTCTGTGCCCCTACTGGGCACGCTAAGTGACACTTGAAGGAGCAACACTAGTTAGTTAGTTCTTTTGGGGTTTATTTCTGGTCCTTTATTTTCTATTTCTTTTGCTAGGTAGCTGTATCTTTAAAAAAAAAAAAAAAAAAAGCCACAGGGGACATCCTGGGGGAAGCCAGACCTGCCTTGGGCTCCTGCCTTCCTGCCTGGGAATCTCTAGAGCCTGGGTTGAGCTCTCCCCAAGGCTGTTCGGGGAAGAGCCATACCGGCTGCAACATTGCCTGTCACTTGGAGAAGTGGGCTGAGTTCCTTGCTGTTCCCTGAGCTGGTAGGAATTTTCCTTGTTTTAATCTTTCAGCTCTCTGTTCTTTGCTTGGTCAGAGGCTCTGTCGGCTCCCCTGGCTGCCAAATTGCACTTTTTCCTGCTTTTTTTCGCTTGCCCTGTATTAGAGGGTCGTTTTCTTTCTTTTCCATATTATTTGGGTACCTTTGTATTTTCGCGCCGTTTTTTACCGCGGGTGAAAAAGTGCGGCGGCCATTTTGGATTTCTAAAGGGTGCTTTTTAAGGGCACTTTTTAACACTTGCGCCCGGGTTCCCCTGGTGTTTTTTGGGTTTCTTTTTCTGGCGCTTTTGCTCAGGGCCCCCCTAGGATTCTGGGGAGTTTTTTGTTTCCTTTAAAAAAAAAAAAAAAAAAAAAAAAAAAAAAAAGGTTTTAAATTTAATACTGTGCTGAATTGAATAAGGTTAGTCCCCTTGGTGTGGGCTTCCCTGTTCCTGTTGCCTTATTTCTCCCTGAGAGCAGGTTGCCTTGGCATGGCTGCCAAACCTCAGTGTGTAATTTGTGGGTCCCGCAGAGGTACAATGACTGACTCTGGAATCTGTAAGAGCTGTGCTGCAGTTTCTTCAGACCTGGAGCTTCCTATTGAAATTAAGGAACAGCATGTGCCCGGGGAACCTTCTCTTTCGGGGGACAGTGTCCCTTCACCGAGCATCCTCCCTTCTGGTCTGGGCCCGGCGTCTAATACGTCGGTCCCTGAGCTCCAGCAGGCAGCTATGGTAGCGTCGCCTATAGACTTTTTCCCGGATTTTGTTCTTCTCATGCATCAGGCCTTCCGCTTAAGCCGGTCTGGTCACTTGCCGGAGGCTTGGCCCGCCTCTCTCCCCCCAGCATCCGCAGGGGGGGTTCAGCGGTCTTCCCAACCCGCTGTCAAGCGGCCCAGGTTGGGGGACCAGGATCAGGACACCCTTTGCCTTCCGGATTCCGAGGCTGAGGGGGATCCGGAGATTGAGGCGGAGGAATTAGAAGACGGGGAGCTTCCGGAACCGGAAGATCAGGCTCGCATCATTCGGGTGTTTCGAAGGGACGAGCTGGTACCTTTGGTCACGGAGTCTCTCCAAGCGCTTAACCTCTCTGCGGTGCGGCCGCTGGAGGAGGAGGGTCTCGAGGATCCTCTCATTCAGGCGGTCAGGGATGCCCAGGTGGTTTTTCCTGTGCACCGCGTGGTTGAGCAGATGATCCATGCGGAATGGGAGCAACCGGAATCCGCTTTGAAAGGGATTCGGACCATGAATCGTCTTTACCCCCTTGCCGACAAGGACAGGGACTTGTTTAAGTCTCCACGGGTGGATGCTGCCGTTTCGGCAGTGACTAAGAAAACCACCATCCCGGTTGAAGGGGCCGCGGCCCTGAGGGATGTTCAGGACAAAAAGGTTGATAATTTGTTGAAGCAAGCCTTCGAGACCAACGCCTTATCGTTACAAGCTTCTATATGTGGGGCGTGGGTAGCTCGAGCTTGTTTGCGATGGTCGCAGCACCTGCGCTCGGGGTCCGGTATGGACCAACAGGGGCTGTTGGACGTTACCCGCGTGGAGTCGGGATCAGCCTACTTGGCGGATCTGTTTTATGATTTAATACGCTCCCTAGCTAATAGCATGGCCTCCATGGTAGCGGCACGACGGTCCATCTGGTTGCGCAATTGGGCGGCCGACGGTTCTTCCAAGTCTCGCCTCAGTAAACTACCCTTTAAGGGCAGGTTGTTATTTGGTGAGGCTCTGGATAAGTTGGTGAAGGATCTCGGTGAGTCTAAGGGTGGTCGGCTTCCAGAGGATAAGCCTAAGCTTAATAGGTCGTCCACCTCAGCGCGCGGCCAGTTTCGGGATGCTCGCAGATTTCGTTCTTCCCGGCTGTGGACTTCGCAGCGCGGTCGTTTTGGAACCCGTCATCAAGGGTTTCGTGGTTTCAGAGGAGCGGGAAGGGGCTTCTCTGGAGCCGCCTCTTCCTCGGCCTCTTCCTTTAATGGCAAGCCGCAATGAAACGAGGCGGGCTCTAGAGGAAGACCCGGTCATCGGGGGTCGTTTGCACGACTTTCTTCCTTCTTGGGCCCAAATTACGTCAGATCGGTGGGTGCTGCAGATTATAGAAGAAGGTTATGCCCTAGAGTTTGCGCACCCACTTCCGGATTCGTTTGTTCTGTCTCCCAGCAAGGGAGCTCAAAAGGAGCGGGACATCCGCGTGACCCTGGATCGGCTGCTCTCTCTGGGGGCCATGATTCCGGTCCCGCCTTTGGAAAGAGGCGCAGGTCGCTACTCCATCTATTTTGTGGTTCCCAAAAAGGGCGGTTCTCTTCATCCGATCTTGGATCTCAAAGGCGTGAATCGCGCTCTCAGAGTACCGCACTTCCGCATGGAGACCCTGCGGTCAGTCATCGTAGCGGTGCGTCAAGGGGAATTTTTAACATCCCTCGATCTTACCGAGGCCTATTTACACATTCCCATCCGGCTCTCCCATCAACGGTTTCTCCGCTTTGCGCTCCCGTGGGGCCATTTTCAATTCCGGGCCATGCCGTTCGGACTCGCCACGGCTCCCCGCACCTTCACAAAGGTAATGGTTGTAGTCGCGGCGGCGTTGCGCAAGGAGGGCATCCTGGTCCATCCGTATCTCGACGACTGGTTGATTCGAGCGAAGTCCAGTCGGGAGTGTGTGCAAGTCACGAGCAGGGTGGTGGATCTCCTTCGGTCCCTCGGATGGGTGGTGAACGAATGCAAGAGTTGTCTGTCTCCGACACAGGATCTCGAGTATCTGGGAGTCCGCTTCGACACAGCAAGGGGCTTGGTGTGCCTTCCGGAGCGACGCGTGCTGGCGTTGCGGGCTCTGGTCCGTCTCTTCCGGGGGATGCCAGCTCCGTCGGCGTGGTGGTACCTGCGGCTCCTCGGCACGATGGTGGCGACTTTGGGGGTGGTGCCTTGGGCGCGCTTCCACATGCGTCCGCTGCAGAGTGCTCTTCTGCGACGTTGGTCCAACCAGTTCGACTCGTTGAACAAGAGATTGCCTTGCCCAAAGACGGTTCGCCGATCCCTCCGGTGGTGACTCTCCGCAGAGAACCTGTCACGGGGGATTCCCTTGGAGCCGCCTCTGTGGGTTCCGTTCACGACGGATGCGAGCTTAACCGGCTGGGGGGCTCACTGCGAGTCCCGCTTTGCTCAGGGGGAATGGTCTCCCCTGGAGGCCTCTTGGTCGATCAACCGTCTCAAATTGCGGGCAGTCCGGCTAGCCCTGGTGGACCTGGAGACCCTGGTTCTCGGACGGCCGGTGAGAGTCCTGTCGGACAATGCGTCCACCATAGCTTACATCAATCACCAGGGGGGTACCGGCAGCGTGGCCCTGGAGGCCGAAGCGGCGGCCTTGTTCAACTGGGTGCAAACTCGCCTTCCGGCAATCTCGGCGGCTCACATTGCGGGCGTAGACAATGTCCAGGCCGATTTTCTCAGCAGAGTGCGGGTGGACCCCGGAGAATGGGAGCTCAACCCACAGGTTTACGCACAAATCGTCCGGCGGTGGGGTCCACCCATCATGGATCTCATGGCGACCTTTCAATCAGCCAAGACAGGGCGCTTCTTCAGCAGGCGAAGGGAGCGCATGTCCGAGGGGCTCGACGCTCTCATTCAGCCGTGGCCAACGTCCGGTCTTCTTTATGTCTTTCCTCCGTGGGCTCTGATCGGCCGGGTCGTACAACGTATCGAGAGCCATCGGGGTCGCGTGTTACTGGTGGCCCCGGAGGCCCTGGTATGCCGATCTGGTCCGGCTGCGCGACGGCGTTCCTTGGCTCCTGCCCGCGCTACCGGATCTTCTTCTTCAGGGTCCCTTGCGGATGCCCCAAGTGGATCGATTCTCGCTTACGGTTTGGCCATTGAGAGGGCTCGGCTGAAAAGGAAGGGCTACTCCCCAGCGGTGATTTCTACCCTTCTGCGGGCGCGGAAAACGTCCACTTCTCTTACTTACGTTCGGATTTGGAGAATTTTTGAAGACTGGTGCTCCCGGCGGGGAGTCCGGGCGGCGGCGGTTTCCGTGCCCGTCGTTTTAAGTTTTCTTCAGGATGGTTTCGATAAGGGCCTTGCGGCTAGTTCCCTAAAAGTCCAGTTGGCGGCTATCTCGTGTTATCGCGGCAAGGTGTTGGGTCGTCTGCTCGGGGCTCATCCGGATGTCCGCCGATTTCTTACGGCTGTCTTTCATTTGCGGCCCTCCCGCAGAGTTTTCGTTCCTCCTTGGGACTTGAATTTAGTTCTGAGGGCCCTGGTTCGTGAACCTTTTGAGCCCCTGCGCAGGGCGTCTCTGAAAGATCTCACGCTGAAGGCGGTTTTTCTTGTAGCCATCTGTTCGGCACGGCGCATTTCGGATCTGCAGGCATTGTCCTGTCGAGAGCCTTTCTTGTCTTTTTCCGAGGATCGGATCGTTCTCCGTCTGGTTCCTTCCTTTCTGCCAAAGGTGGTGTCTCCCTTTCACATGAATCAGGCAGTGTTTCTTCCAGTGCTGTCTTCGCAATCTGTCGGGTCAACGGACAAAGGTCTTCTCCGGCTCGATGTGGGTCGTACGCTCCATCATTATTTAAAGGTTACCGAGTCTTTTCGGAAATCTGACCGGCTTTTCGTGCTCTTCGGGGGTGCGCGTAAAGGGGAAGCGGCGGCTAAAGCCTCCATTGCTAGATGGCTCAAAGAGGCGATCGCGTCCGCGTATCTGTTGCAACAGCGGTCTATTCCGGAGGGTCTGAGGGCTCATTCCACTAGGGCTCAGGCGACCTCTTGGGCGGAGTATAGCCTGGTTCCGCCGGCAGATATCTGTAGGGCGGCCACTTGGTCGTCTCTGCATGCTTTCAGTAGACACTATCGCTTAGATGTGTCAGCGGCTCGGGATTCCTGTTTTGGTTCGGCGGTTCTGTGCGCCGGATGGCAAGGTCCCGCCCGGTCTTAACTGCTCTGTTACTTCCCGATTGTGGAGGACTAAACTGGATTACCGAACAGGAAATGGAAATTACACTAACCTGGTAATTGTAGTTCCTGGAGGGTCCAGTTTAGTCCTCCTTCCCTCCCGACTATCTGCTAATGTGGTGTGGCGCGCCTTTCCGAACGGTTGATATTAAGACGGTTCCTCTTGCCGTTCGGTCCCTCTGTTGCAGCCGCGTTTTTTGCTGAGGCTCTTCCCTGTCTCGGGGGTTCAGGTAGCTCCTGAACTTCTGGTGGGGAGCGGTGTTTTGATTCCTGAGGCGTCGGTGCCGGCGCAATGCAGTGTTCTGACTTCCTCGTTTGGGGAGGGGGTTGGATATTTCTTGGGGGGGAACAAATTGTTCTTTAATTATGTCATTTTGTATATTAATCTAATGTGTTGCTTCGTTAAGTATGCTTTGTTACTAGTACACTGGGGGCTTCTGGGAGCTCCTGCTGCATATATACTACAGAAGATTTGATTGGTCCAGTCTCCCGGCTGCAGGAGGAGGGGCACTACCCGATTGTGGAGGACTAAACTGGACCCTCCAGGAACTACAATTACCAGGTTAGTGTAATTTCCATTTTATGGACCTTTCCTCCAGGAACTTGTCCAAACCTTTTTTAAACCCAGCTACACTAACAGCCTTTACTACATCCTCCGGTAACAAATTCCAGAGTTTGATTACACGTTGAGTGAAAAAATATTTTCTTTTATTAGTCTTAAATAGTTTACCCTGTAGCTTCATTGCATGTCCCCTAGTCTTTCTATATTCTGATAAGGTAAACAATCGATCTACGTTTACCCGTTCCACTCCGTTCATTAATTTATAGACTTCTATCATATCTCCCCTCAGCCGTCTCTTTTCCAGGTTAAAGAGCCCTAACCTTTTAAGCCTTTCTTCATAGGAGTATCCTTCCATCCCCTTTACCATTTTGGTGGCTCATCTCTGAACCTTTTCTAAAATCGCTATATCCTTTTTAAGATACGGCGACCAGAATTGCACACAATATTCAAGGTGCGGTCTCACCATGGAACGATACAGAGGCATTATAATATCTTTTGTTTTATTTTCCATTCCTTTCCTTATCATACCTAGCGTTCTATTTGCTCTCTTGGCCGCCGCTGCACACTGGGCCGAGGGTTTTAACATGGTATCCACAATGACGCCTAAATCTTTTTCCTGGGTGGTGGTTCCTAATGTGGAACCTTGCATCGTGTAACCATAGTTTGGGTTGTTCTTCCCTAGGTGCATAACCTTGCACTTGTCCACATTAAATTTCATCTGCCATTTTGATGCCCAGTCTTCCAATTTATCAAGATCCTCTTGCAGTTTTCCACAATCCTCTTTGGTTTTAACAACTTTAAATAGTTTTGTGTCATCTGCAAATTTGATAACCTCACTCGTTATTCCACTTTCCAGGTCATTTATGAATATGTCAAAAAGCAGCGGACCCAGCACAGATCCCTGGGGTACACCACTATTTACCTTTCTCCATTGGGAAAATTGGCCATTTAGCCGTACCCTCTGCTTTCTATCTTTTAACCAGTTCCTGATCCACAATAGTACACTGCCTCCTATCCCATGACTCTTTAGTTTTGCCAAAAGTCTCTGATGAGGGACCTTGTCAAAGGCTTTCTGAAAGTCCAGATACACAATATCAACCGACTCACCTTTGTCCACCTGATTATTCACTCCTTCAAAAAAACATAACAGATTAGTAAGACAAGATCTTCCTTGTCTAAAGCCATGTTGGCTGTCTCCCATTAGGTCATGACTATCTACATGCTGAGTAATTTTATTTTTTATGATGGTTTCTACCATTTTTCCCGGTACTGATATCAGGCTCACCGGTCTGTAGTTTCCCGGATCACCCCTGGAACCCTTTTTAAAAATTGGTGTTACATTGGCGATCCTCCAATCTTCAGGTATTAGAGATGATTTTAATGATAGTTCACAGATTACTGATAGCAGGTCTGCAATCTCATATTTCAGTTCTTTCAACACCCTTGGATGTATACCATCCGGCCCAGGTGATTTGCTACTCTTCAGTTTATCTAATAGTTGTAATACATCTTCCCGATGTATCGATATTTCCTTCAATTCTTCCGCACCTTTAAATACCACTTCAGTCATGGGTAACATCCCTACATCTTCCTCAGTAAAGACTGAAGCAAAGAATTCATTCAGTCTCTCGGCTATCGCCTTGTCGCCTCTTAGTGCTCCTTTAACCCCTTTATCATCTAATGGACCAACTGACTCTCTCACAGGTTTTTCTGCTACAAATGTACTTGAAAAGGTCTTTACTTCGCGTTTTTGCTTCCGCAGCAAGCTTCTTCTCAAATTCTCCCTTTGCCTGCCTTATCAATGCCTTGCATTTGACTTGCCAGTGCTTGTGTTGTTGCCAGGTTTCGTCGTTTGGCTCTTTTTTCCATTTCCTGAAAGATGCTTTTTTGGCAACAACAGCATCTCTGACCTCACCTTTAAACTATGCTGGCAGTTTTTTGGACTTCGTTCCACTTTTCTTAAAGCGTGGAATACAGCTAGTCTGGGCTTCCAAGATAGTATTTTTCAACAACAGCCAAGCCTGATGTACGTCTTTAACCTTTGCAATTGCTCCTCCTGAAATCTATTTCATGCATATTCATTGTGGGTATGTTAAAAAGCAAGCTGGCTAGGCGGTACAACAGGACTGACTTCAGAAACACTGGTCTAGTTTTCTCGCCTGGTAGTGTTACCTCCCGATGGAAGTGGTGGGGGCAAATACAGTGACTGAATTCAAAATGGCATGGGATAGACATAGTGGATCCCTTTATAGCAACACGATAAAATCAAAATAAACTTAACTACCTCTCTTATATCTCAACAAATAAGGGTGAACTGCATAGAGTGGTGAGTATACCCCCTAAACAAAGGCATGGGGGGGGGGTCCTGCTTGGAGCAGCAGGTGCACCTACTCTTGCCACCTTGCTGGGCAGACTAGATGGACCATGCTGGTCTTTATCTGCCGTCATATGAGTACTATGTTACCTCTTTTTTTTTGTATTCTCTGGTTAAGTTATTAAAATACCAATACAATTTAAATTTAAAAAAGTTTCCCTTGGAGACGATGGAGAAGGAGAGGGTATAGTGCAGATTTCAGTTATGCTTCCTATGGGAGCAGGGGAATAGGTTGTTAATAGGCTTGCAGTGTCTCTTTAAAGAGAGAGAAATTGCCTATAAATGCTTTAGTGAAGCTTAAACAAGGACTTTATTTTCTCATCTCATGGGGTGTGTTTTCCTTTATGGTTGCTGGTACGGGACTGCCAGCATTTGAAAAGACAGGCTTAGAAATGTGAAACATGCAGGAATGCCAATAATCTTGAGCTCAAGACATTAGTGAGGTCATATTACAGGGAGCAAGACCATGTTTTCAGGAATGTTTAAGTAGCATTGCAGTTAGGCATGGAATTTTGCAGGAGTCTCTCCATAGCCCAGACAGAGGAAGCCTGAATGAGCTGATTGCTTATCCTGTCTTCTCTTCCATTCCTTAGGCTGTGAAAATTGTGAGGATGCTGCTCTCTTTCTAAAGGGACTCTGCTTATACTAACACTTGCTGCATAAAATCATAGATGCAAAGAGACTCTGAGCAGTTCTGTAGAATAGGGGAGAGGCCCAGAGATGCTTCCTCCCATAGACTAAATGAACAACCTCAAAACAGAGACCATGCTTTGGATTTCTGAGGCACGCCTTAAGCTTTCCAGACACTTTTGATAGGAACAGATGCAGGCAGGGTGATTTTTTTCAAGGAGTTGTTTGTTGCAGGAGGGAGATTTAAAGGCATAGGAAGGCAATTAGTGCTAGTTTTGGCTCAGAATGCTGGTTTATGTGATCAGTTCTTAAACAGCAGTTCAGCATGTCTGAGAACCACTAGCTTTGGCACTCTAGTGAGTCCAACTGGCACCATGCATCAGCTGGGCAGATACGGGTTCTCGGACATGCTGGACTTTGGACCGCAGGACTTTGGGGTACAATCAACCAACCGCTGTTTCCCTAGTATGCACACACTCTGGGTAAGCATGTGAAGTCATCTGTCTGTAAAGACATTTGTTGGTGATTAGGTCCAAGTGCCAGCTTTTATATAGCGATGGGGGAAGAGGAGAGTTTGAGGAAGAAAACTACTGGATAACATATGAAGATTATTTCTGGTGCTCAGCAGTATATGATATCTCCACTGCAGAGTTCAGCTGCTGAGACTATGCTTTCTGATTGGATATGTTGAAGACAAACATCTACCAGCATCCTTCCGATTCTTGTTAAGGATGCGCCACATTACTTTAATTACTCATGCACCTGCTGCACAGCTGAATGTTTCCTTCAGAGAGAGAAGTATTTATGTTTTATAAGAGCAGCTGATAAAAAGTTTATTGTTCAACCTGAGAGCAAGGGACAGAACTTTTAAAAAGCTGTTTTGTCTGTTATGTGTTAGGTTAAAATATGATTTAGGAATTCTTTTAACACTACAGAGTCCATTTAAGCACGCAGGTCACCTGGCCATAAATGTGAAAGGAGATTCCGGATGTGGAGTACCCTGCGTGCCAGTTTTGCGTGTGTGCTGGAGGAATAAGGGAGCAAGTCCACTTGTCTCTTCATTTTCTCAGGTGCAAGACTTGGATTGTAAGGAATTACTCTACCTGTATGTAACTTGGCTCAAATTAAGCTCAAATTTGGAAAGGCAAATGAAATCTAAAATCCAGTTCCTGCAGATGACAAAGATAGCCTAAGTGCTTTTATGCAGGCAGTGTGGAACGTGGTCCTGTTATTTTTGGGATTAATGAGGATATACTTGGTGACCAAACAGCAGCTGGTGCACAGGGAGAAAGTGTTGAATATTATTGGCAGCAAATTTATGTTTATCCATGTGGAATGTGGACCAGTATTTCTCCAGCAAAAGAGAACAGAAGAAGTCCGAAACACCCGGGGTCTGTTTTAAGGTTGGTATTCTGACACACAGCATCTGCGTATTGAAGTTTTTGTCCCAGAAGCTATTTCAGACTTTAAGTAAAACAACAACCAGAACATAAGTGAGGGCCTGAAATAGTCTGGCTTGCATGGCTCTGCTTTTGTTGGGATATTTTTGTTCTGTCTGCAGACAGTGCCTAGCTAAGGCTGTCTAAGTGGAAATGGCTTTCTCAGGAGTCCCGAGACCTACACTATTTCTGATGTCTGGGAGAGGCCAGGAACGCACAGACTGCTATGGGCCATTTCTACACAAGCTCAGTTGTACCTGAGAAAATGAAGAGACAAGTGGACTTGCTCCCTTATTCCTCCAGCACACACGCAAAACTGGCACGCAGGCTACTCCACATCCGGAATCTCCTTTCACATTTATGGCCAGGTGTCCTGCGTGCCTAAATGGACTCTGTAGTGTTGGGCTAAAATATGATTTAGGAAATCTTAACACATAACAGACAAAACAGCTTTTTAAAAGTTCTGTCCCTTGCTCTCAGGTGGAACAATAAACTTTTTATCAGCTGCTCTTATAAAACTTACAAATACTTCTCTCTCTGAAGGAAACATTCTGCTGTGCAGCAGGTGCATGAGTAATTAAAGTAATGTGGCGCATCCTCAACAAGAATCGGAAGGATGCTGGTAGACAATGAGAGCACAGTCTGAGCGGCTGAACTCTGCAGTGGAGGTATCATATACTGCTGAGCACCAGAAATAATCTCCATATGTTATCCAGTAGTTTTCTCCCTTAAACTCTCCTCTTCCCCCATTGCTATATAAAAGCTGGCACTTGGACCTAATCAACCAACAAAATGTCTTTACAGACAGATGACTTCAAATGCCTACCTAGTGTGCGTATACTAGGGAAATAGCGGTTGGTTGACTGTACCCCAAAGCCCTGTAACTGATATACTCGGAGACCTTTAGGGTAATATGACTGCTTGAGATGAAGATGCTCATACCTTTGTTTTGGGTTTTTCTTATCATAGTGATAAAATGACTGAATGAAAATGGAGCCTTTATTGAAAGAGCGTTACTTTGCTTGCTTTTGTGTTCTTACCTATTTTTGATTAACTGATGGATGAATGCTGCTTCCTGCTCGACCTCTACCTGAATTAGCCATGAGACAGATCAACTAAATCACCTCCTGAAGACTTTGCACAGAGCTGACCTCTGCTGAAACACTTTGGTTTCAGTGGTAACCAAAGTGCAACACTCCTGAAATGATTAGTCTGACCGCTATCCATCTTTGAGTTAGTGTTTGCTTCTTGTACAGCCATTAGCAGTTTAACACATCATACATTTTTACTGTTTACATGTCTCACCTCTCTTTATTGCTCAAACTCCTTGTGAATTGTGCTAAGCCATTTTCTGTATCATAAAGTGCAGGGATCATGATGCTTTTATATGACCAGTTCAAAATAAAATGGTGATAATACTAGTTTAGTTTATTCAATATTTGATATACTGTTTACCCCAAAGAGATGATTCAAAATGGTTTACAATTAAAAAAAAATAGAAAAAAGGAAAAAAATTACAATATCATTAAAGAAAGAAAGGAAAAAAGAGAGGTCAGCATACTTTTAAGGAAAACAAATACAGTCGGACATCTTATTCAGATATTTTCCAGAGGGGATACTATTGCTACCTTATGCCTCTTTTTTTCTTTTTCTCTATTTTTTTTCTCAAATTCTTCCTCCACTTCGTGATTTATGTTGCAAACAGTTTTGAAAATGTTCAGTAAGGAACTGCTAAATAAATAACTATGTAGGTACTAAGCACTTCAGCAGCATCATGTTTGTGGTTGGCAGTGCTGAAATGCTGCTTTAGTATCTTTAACATTAAACAAAAATGGGGTTGATTGCTGCATCAGACCTATGACGTCTGAAACTTCATGGCTGCAATGGAAGGATCTGATAGCTAACAGTACATCTGCTAATATTCAATATGGGTTTCAGAGCACAGAAAGAAAGCTGGCCATTCAAGTACAGATCTTCGATCTGCCCTCCTTCTTAAACAGATGAAATATTTATGCAGTTTCTTTATATGGACCATTTTGAAACTTGTGGAAAATTTGTGTTTATGATACTGTAGGTATGCAATTGTCTTTTCCCAAACTAGGTATTATTTATTTATTTAGCTGCATTTATATCCTGCTTTTCACCGGGTCAAAGCGGTTGGGGGATACATTTAACACGAGGGGATATGCGACACATACACTAATACTTACAGGGAACATGGGCAATGGAGGGTTAAGTGGCTTGCCCAAGACCACAAGGAGCACCTGTGGGACTAGAAACCCCAGTCCTTCCGGCCCAAGGTTGTTGTCCTCTAGTGGGATTTGAACCCCCGACCTTCCGGCTTGTGGTACCTTGC
Source organism: Ichthyophis bannanicus (assembly GCA_033557465.1). Classification (NCBI taxonomy): domain Eukaryota; kingdom Metazoa; phylum Chordata; class Amphibia; order Gymnophiona; family Ichthyophiidae; genus Ichthyophis; species Ichthyophis bannanicus. The sequence goes on from CM066042.1 coordinate 165,736,604, forward strand.
CCCAACCACTAGGCCACTCCTCCCTCCCGGTAAGGGAAGATCTGGTGATGGTGTCCCCTCTGTGAATGAAATGTTTAGTTTCATATGTAAATTGCTGTATGCTTACACAGAGCAGAATATCTAATGTGAGGAAATAAACAGATCAGCTCACCCATGCAGAACCATAGAGTAGAATAAAGCTCAAATCCTTTTTATCAGATTCATGTTTGTAATGGTCTTTCAGAGTTATGTTCCCTTCATGAGATCAGTGCAAAGTGAGCCAAGGAGAAGGAGGCAAAATATATTAGCAAATGGTGGGTGGATTACAGTTTCAGTGTTTGGTTTAAAAGTCATATATGTAGATCTCGTGAAAAGAGGGGGGTGAGTGAGGACACTGAGAGGCTATTACAATAGATCAGGGTCTGCCTCACGAGCCCTGCACAGAGAAGCCAGCAGTCAGTTTGAGAGACTGAAACACTTTTATGAGTGACGTTTGTTCCTGTCTCGGTATGAACAAAACACATCTATCTAGAGATACTAGCTCAGGGGACAAGCTCAAAATGTGCTCTTTGGGGGAAGCACAGGCAAAGCGGTATCTGATAGAAATGTTCTAAGATCTAGCAGGGTTCAGTACATTAACAGAAGGCAGCATTTTTTGTAAGAAAACAAATATGATCTGGACAGGGACAGGGAAGAAGGGTTTTGACTGAGATGAAAGGAGCTTTGTGGTGATACTGTTAATAAGGACCACTGTGCATGCCAGTAGCTCAAGAGAGCCCTTGTCTGTCAGATATTGCCACGTCTTGTTCCTTGTGCTGGAGATGTCTAGGCAACCTTCCCGCCATTTTGTGTGAGATCTGTTAATATGTAAGGGAATTTTTTTTTTTCTAATTTATTTTTGATTTCTGAATTAGATTTATTTTTTATATAATTAATAATATCTAATAAAAGAATATGTAAAAAAATGTAAGAGGAGGAGGTGGGAGTGTAATTTATTTGAAAACGTCTTTCTATTACTCAACAGCAGAGCTGTACGGGGGAACAGTCATTAATAAAAAGATCAGACTTTGTGTCAGATTTCTGCTTCAAGTTAAACTTAAAATCGTAAGCAGGGAGTTTCTGTTCCAAATGCCAGTGATTAGCCCAGATGCAGTTTCTTGTTTATCAGTGCTTAGAGACGCAGGTTCCTATTATAAGATACATTTGAGTTTCAGTTTTGTAGTGGAAATCTTCTAGAATAGCGAATAATGGATACAATGGTTAAAATAAATGTTGATAAAGGTTGAATAATATGGGCTATTTTAGAGTCCAATAACAGTCAATATATAGAAATAGACAAGATCATGCTGATATTGTATTAAACAAACAGCATCCTTGAACACCATCGGAGGAGAAAAACAGCTGAAAGAACCTGTTCAGCATTATAAGCACTTTAAACAAAAAAATATTCTAATAAATATTTTGGTGTTGCTTTACCAAGGAACTGAGCTTTCTTCGAAGGTAGCTTGTGAAATGTTAGCAAAATCTACATTCCATAGTTTTCTCTTGCATACTGCTGTTGATTTTGTAAACTACACCAGAGGGAATGTCTCAGTGAGCACAAAATCAGGCAGCCACAGCCCTCCCATCCTCCATTTACTGAGGATCCATAGTAACATAGTATATGACGGCATATAAAGACCAGTCTGATCCATCTAGTCTGTCCAGCAAGGTGGTTATAACTGCAGCTTCGTGCAGGTCACCTCCCTCTATGCCTGTGTTTAGGGTTGTACCTGCTGCTCGGTACAGGTCAGCCTCCCTTTATTTATTGAGTATAAAAAATACTTAAATTTACTTTGATTTTATCCTCTTACTATAAACGGATCTACCGTGTCTGTCCCATGCCGTTTTGAATTCCATCACTGTATTTGCCCCCACCCCCTACATCGGGAAGGCATTCCAAGTATCCACCACCCTTTCAGTGAAAAAGTATTTCCTGATGTTGCTTTTAAGTATGCCGCTTTGCAGCTTCATCGTACGCCCTCTAGTTTTGCAGGTTCCCCTTCTTTGAAAAAAGTTTGTTTATCAATACAGACCTTTAAATACTTAAAGGGTATCATATCTCTATTGTCCCCCCTCTCCTCTAGGGTATACATATTTAGGTCTTCAAGTTTCTTCTCATACGTTTTTATTGGCGCAGGCTCAAAATCATTTTGGTCGCTTTCCTCTGAACTGTTTCAAGTCTTTTGATATCCTTTCTGAGATATTTGGCAGCAGAGATTTAATGCTAAAAAATGCAGTCATGCATTTGGGCTGCAAAAATCCAAGGGAGTGATACAGTGTAGGGAGTGAAGTACTTCTGTCCACAAAGGAAGAGCAGGATTGTGTCTGACGATCTTAAAGTAACTAAACAGATAGAAAAGGCGATGTTGAAAGCTAGAAGGATGCTTGGGTGCATAGGGTGAAAAAAGGAGGTGATAATGCCTCTGAATAAGTCTTTGGTGCAACCTCACTTGGAGTATTGAGTGTAATTCTGGAGACCGCACCTTCAAAAGAATATAAACAGGTTGGAGTCTGTGCAGAGGGTTGCTACTAAAATGGTTAATGGTCTTGTTATAAAGCATATGAGGATCGACTTAAGGATCTTAATATGTATACTTTAGAGGAAAGGTGGGATAGAGGAGATAAGATAGAGACGTTTAACTACCTCTGTGGTATAAATGCACAGGGGAAGAGTCTCTTTTGATTGAAGGCAAGCTCTGTTACGAGGGGACCTAGGATGAGGGTGAAAGGGATAGACTACGGAGTAATATGTGGAAATATTTCTTTATGGAAAGAGAGGTAGATGCATGGAATAGTCTCCCAGTGGAGGTGGTAGAGATGAGGACAGTATCTGAATTCAAAAAAGCATGGGACAAACATAGAGGGTCTCTAGAGGAAAAAAAGGGACTATTGTAGTTGATATGGAAGGGCAGACTAGATAGGCCATGTGGTCTTTTTCTGCCGTCATGTTTCTATATGGTCCCCAAAAGTGAATAAGTGAGGCCTTTCTAATGACATTAATACCTCCTCCTTTCTGCTGATTATTCCTCTCTGTATGCAGCCCAGCATCCTTCTGGCATTGGCTACCACCTTGTTGCATTGTTTCACCACCTTGAGATCCTCACAAACTTGCACTCTGAGGTCCCTCTCCTGGTCTGTGCACATCAACCTCTCTCCCCCTATCGCATACGATTTCTTTGGATTTCTGCATCCCAAGTGCATGACTTTGCATTTCTTTGCATTAAATCTTAACTGCCAAGCATTAGATCATTCTTCCAGTGCTTTTAGATCTTTTCTCATGTTGTCCACTCCCTCAGAAGTGTTCACTTTGTTGCAAATTTTTGTGTCATCTGCAAAAAGGCGGACTTTTCCATTCAGTCCTTCTGCAATATCATTCACAAATATATTAAACTGTATCGGTCCTAGGACTGATCCCTGAGGTATGCCACTACGCACTTTACTTTCTTCTGAGTGAGTTTACCACCTTCTGTTGTCTGTCAGTCAACCTATTTCTAATCTAGTTTACCATTACCTATCCCCAGGCTGCTCAGTTTATTGATAAGCCTCCTATGAGGAGCAGTTTCAAAGGCTTTGCTGAAATCTGGATATATCACATACATCGCATGCCCTTGATCTAGGTCTCTGGTCAAAAAATTCAGTCAAATTTGTTTGGCATGTTCTTCCCCTGGTAAAACCATGTTGCCTAGGATCATACAATTCATTGGTTTCCAGGAAGTCCACTATTCTTTCTTTCAAGAGCGCCTCCATTAGTTTTCCTACTACAGAGATCAGGCTTAACGGCTTATAGCTGGTCACCTCTTCCCTTTTACCACTTTTTGAAGAGGTACCACAAGTGAATGTTAAACTACCAAGGAGCAGATGTTACTTTGAGCTAGTTGGCTTGTCCCAGAGCTTTTTCACTTGTTTGAAGAGCACTGAGAGAGTGCAAAGAATAAGAGTAAACAATGAGGAGAAGATTTTTGGTCTCCAATGTGCTTTCCCACCCCAAGTATCATGTAGCTTTCTTTCAGATCCTGAATTTTTCACTAGAAAGAAAATAAGAGATTAATTCATTGGTAGGACCAATGAAAATGTATCACATCGAGTGGAAGGGCAGTTTATAAGAATGCAATGATGTTGATTTCACGGCTTTTAATCGTCAAGAAGAATAAGGAATTCTGCTGAGCTTGTTTTCAGCATAGCTGATAGATATTGGAGGATAAAATAAGTGCTTATCCCTGGGGGTAGGCAGCATGGGATCCTGCTGGGTTCTTGTGATCTGGATTGGCTATCATTGGAAACTGGATTTGATAAACGTTTGATTGTGCCCAGTATGGTAGTTCTGATATTGTGTTCTTGAAAAGACGGGTTCTACCTTAACCAGGGTGGAAGCAGGCTGCTTCTACTAATGTTTGGAAAGGAGACAGAGTAGCTTTTAAGCTAGAGAAATCTCCCAGCTGCTCAGGAGTACGTGGCTCGGAGTAAGGTATCTGAAGTCAGAATATCCCAATAGAGATGATGTGGTAAAGGCTCAAATAACAGAGGTGTATTTAAATAAAGAACAGACAGGGGTATATGACTGTAAATTATCCCCATCCACTATTACATAAATTGTGAATGCAAATAAAAAACATACTTCAAATTTGTCTATATATGAATGCCAAATGTCTGAAGTATAAGATTGAAAAGTTAGAATGTTAGCACTGAATGAAGATATAGACATCATTAATTTATTTAGCTAGGCTTGTATACTGCTTTTCTCCATGTCAAATGGCGTACGTTTCACTTGGCCCCGAAGGGCTCACAATCTACATTTTTGTACCTGAGGCAACGGAGGGTTAAGTGGTTTGCCCAAGGCTATGAGGACCACCTGTGGGTCTAGAAACCCCCAGCGGGATTCGAATCCCCGGCCCTCTGGCCTGAGTCAACTTGCCCCAACCATTAGGCCACTCCTCCCATAATATATATCTTAGAGACCTCGTGGAAGGGGGACAGCCAATGGGACATATAGGGTGGGCATGTTTATTAAAGCTAAACCCGGTAGCATGGGGTTTAGTGGGCAGTTTGAGTGCCACACTAAAATATAGCGTGAGTCAGGATGTTTCTGTGGCTGCGCAGCTAGCTTGGTGTTTATAGCCCACACTACCTGCACACGGTGGAAGTAGGATGAGTGCAACTAGCGTCACCTTGGTGGGTGGTGTGTGTTCCACCTGTGATCGTTTTGCCAATATACCCAGCTCGTGCAGTTAGCTTGCAGCCCTGCACTGGTAACGCAGCCAACACATGCAATACCAGTGTGGCACTTAGTTAACATGCCTCTATGAAATCAAGAAGCAAACTAAATTGTATCCTGGGGTAGCACTATATATAAAGGATGGCATATTGTCAAATAGGATAAAAGTCCTGCAGGAAATAAAATTAATGTGGAACATTTATTTATTTAACAGGTTTTTTATACCGCTTTATCATTTCAGTGAGAGCAGTTTACATTGTAACTTAAATTTGGTAATGTTCATTAAATAGGGACATTGATAACTTGGATTCTTCTGAGGCAATGGAGAGTTAAATGACTTGCCCAAGGCCACAAGGAGTACTAGTAGGAAAATTTATGGATAGGAATTCCATGTGTGATGGGGAAGAATTTAATGGTGGGGTAATCTACTGAACAGCTGAAGAGATGGAGATAGTCAAATGCTAACAGAAATTAGTAAGGCCAACACATTTGGTGGTGGTTGTTAAATGCCTTTGAGTGTTTCGACTCATGGCGACCTTCTGGATAGTTGACCCAAAATGTGTTCGGCCTTCAGTCAGGCAGCTCACTATTGATAGAGTGGCACCCATAGCTGCTGTATTGTATCGATCCATCTCATTGCCAGCCTTCCTATCTTGCGTTGACCTTCTACCTTGCCTTGTCTTTCTCTAACGATCTTTCTTTTCACATGATGTGTCCAAAGTATGAAAGTCAAGCTTATGTTTGATCTCCTCTAGTACTGACTGGTTTATTCTTTGGTCAGTCCATGATATACACAGGATTTGTTGCCAGCACCATAATTCAAAGGCATCAATTTTCTTCCTGTCTATCTTTTTCACTGTTCAAATTTCGCATCCATATGATGATATTGAAAATACCATGGCTTGAATGAGTTGAATCTTTGTATGGAGAGAGACATCTCTGCTCTTGAGAACCTTGTCTAGGTCTTTCATAGTCATTCTGCCAAGAACATTTTGAGTTTATTATATTATTTTATTTTTCCTTCATACAATCCAGTATGTTATGATTTTATTTTTGACAATTTGTGGTTATATATGCTTTTTAATGTATTTTTATGTTTTTATATAATATTTTGTTGTAGAGAGGTCAATATCCCCTGAAGAAGGCCTCAGCCAAAACACGTGTAGGGTGACCTCATGGATATTACAAAGCTCCCTGATACACCCTACGGTGTGATATGACTTGCTCTTTTCTGTACCTTTGGTTGCTGCAGGTGGGGTGGTCCCCTCTGTGTCCCTCGAAGGATGTTGGGGTCATAACCACATCAGAAACCTCTTTTATACTTTACGTTTGTTAAATAATACAGAAAACAGAAAAGAATGGCATGGAAAAAGAAAAAGCAAGTACCATTACTTGATGCAAAGATCAAATAAAACAAACATATGCTACTAGCCCACATAAAAAAGAGGAGCGAGCATTTCCACGGAAATAAAACAAATCCCAAAAATTCACAAAGAGCAAACTGTTCCAATAACTTTACAAACCCAAATTATGCAAAGCACCTGGGATAATTCAAGAGTTGTGGGATTTAAGATAATCTTCAAGTTGCAATGGATTAAGAAACAATATCGTCTATCCTGATGTACCACTTGGCATTTGCAAGGAAACTTAAGAAAGAAACTAACTCCCAGAGCCAAGATTCGAGATCAAAGCTCTAGGAAAGCTTTACAACGTAATTGTGTTGGCCAAGATACATCAGGGAACAGCATAACTCGCTATCCACAAAACGGAAAATCTTTTTTTGGGAAATAAGATTTGAGTACTGAAGCTTTATCAAGTCCAGAAGCAAACGTAACTAAGAGAATAGATTGAGAGGCTATAACATCTGATGGTGACTCTAAATACTCAGAAATATCTAAGCTTTCAGGAGTTCACCACCTGATCCAAATCCCGCCCCCCCAGCCAATCCTTTTCCCTTGAGGAATATAAAAAATATTGGAGATCCTGATTTCCTTCGGGTTAGAGAATAACAGGACCTCCTTCAAATACCTTTAGAATAATATTGAAGGAGACAAGTAATGACTAATAGGAAAGTTCAAGCAATATGAATTCCTCGACCAAGTCAAATTTTTTAAGTACTTCAAACTGATGATAAGAAAAAAAAGACTATCTTTGATAAACACAGCTGAAGCAGACTGAACAGTGACGATTTGAGCCTCAACCTTATCTACCCGAGACAACACATTATCAATTTTCATTCCATGTTCACTTAATTTTGCCATAGAGTTTCTAGTAAATTCTTGTAATTGACTCAAAGTGCCACTCAGAGCAGCCTCTGTTCTCAAAACTACCGTCCAGGTATCCTTAAGTGAAATTTCCCATCTAGAGAGGTTTCTTGCAAGTCACCAGAAAAAGACAGCAACTGCAGAACTTTAGGCATCGGAACAGTTGTAGCTGTCGGAGCTTGAGCCACCACCAAAGGCTATCCGGTCACCAGTTGTGGTCCCGGAAGGGAAACTGGGCGACGGATACCTTCCTCTTCCACAAATACAGCTATCCCAGGGGTTAGGGGTTGGGTTAACTCCCCACTACCAGAGATAAATCCAAAGATGAACCAGTACTTATAGAAGCAGACAAGATGGACAAAGAGTCCTCCATTTCTTTTCTTGCCAAAAACTTGTTAAGGGGGCTCTCCCACTTTGGGGCTTTCACTGTAGATTCCACCGGGAAGACTTGCTTCTTCCACCTGCCCGTCTTTATTTATTTATTTAATTTAATGTCTCTTCTATACCGCGCTCTTTAAAAATCAGTGCGGTTTACAGGTAACAGATTTGTGCAGGCAGGCCTACACTGGACGTACAATAAACAGGGGATTATATACAGGGTTAACAGGGTAACTGTGTACAAGATAACTTGCTGTCATACGTTATGATGACAGTTCGGCACTATTTACACGTTGGCTCAGCTATATACATGGTGACGGGGCAGGGGATTATACCTTTCTCCAGGACCAAGCAGGAAGTCAGTCCTCACATATGGGTGACGTCGGCGCCGACGGAGCCCTCGCGGAGCAATTTCTCCAGCTTTCAAAGAAAGCCTTTGGGAATTGCAGCGCGCATGCGCGGTCCCCTTCCCGCCCAAGGGTGCCATCTTGCTCAGTCTTCTTTTTTCCGCGGAGCCCTACAGACGTTGTTTGTGATCGCTGCTGAAAAAGTTGATTTTCTTTAATATTCTTTTCTCGGTTCGACGCCGGATCCTTTTCCCGCCCGGGCCCGATACGCCGGTATCGAGTCCGTTCTTTATTTTTTCGGTTTTTTGTCCTTCGTGACTAGCGTTCGCGCCATTTTTCTTTTTTCACTGGCAGCCCTGTCTTTTGACCTCGCAGGGGCCCTTTTTCCCCCAATGGCTGCCAGCGGGTTTAAAAAGTGTGATCGCTGTAAGAAGCTTATGTCTCTTACCGACACACACGACTGCTGCCTCTGCTGCCTTGGACCCGATCATGACCCGATGATCTGTGGTCCGTGTGGCAAAATGTCCTCAAAAGCGTTGAGGAGTCGGCAGCATCAAAAAGAAAGAATCTTCTCTGACTCCGCGTCCGGCCGGGCCCGGACCTCGTCAGAGGCTTCGACATCCCAGGACTCTGGTCCTGAGCATCGTCGGAGTTCCTCTGAGCGGGGGTCTCCTGCCCGGGAACATCATAGGAAGAAAAAACCCGCGAGGGCATCGTCGGTGAACGCTCCTGGTTCCTCGAGGGCCAGGTCGCATAGCCCCGATAGCCGTCCCGGGTCCTCGGAGTCGGAGAGGCCTTCAAAACATCCTCGTCTCGAGATGGAGTCTCCTGGACACGTGAGTACTGTAGTCCTCGTGGACTTGCCTCCGAAGGAGCCGACGTCGGGCCCCGAGTCTGGGGGCTGCTGGGTCTCCTGAGCTCGGACTCAGGTTGACGGCCTTGGAGAGCAGTTTTGCTGCCTTCATGGACCAGCAGCGGGCATTGATCGCTGGCCTTGCCGGTGCATCTGCCCCGACCACCGGGACGTCGACGTCCAAGTCGACCCCCGGAGACCGAGCCGATCCTCGAGTCCATGCGAGCTCGAGTCGATCCTCGGTCACGGTCTCCCTCGGCCTCCCGTTCGGGACCGAGGTCGTCGACGCCAGCCTCAACGTCGGGGCGGAGGGCATCGGTGCCCACCCGACCGGAGCCGCTCGATTCCTCCTCCGAGGAGTCGGGCTGGGAGACGGAGGACGAAGAGTCACCCGGTACTTTTCGGACTCGGTGCGTCCCATCGGACTCGCCCGAGTCTGAACCTCAGAGAAGGTCCCCCCCCGGAGGACACCCGGTTCTCGGACTTCGTGCGGGATATGGCCAAGGCCTTGGCCTTCCCCACAGATCCCGAGGAGGAGCCTCGAGCCGAAGAGCTAGATGCCCTCCAGTATGACTCTCCACCGAAGGAGGCCTTTACTGTACCGGTTCCTCCGATGCTGGAGCGACTTCTCTTCCGCATGTGGGAGAGCCCGGCATCGGCGCCGGTGTTAAGCAAGTGGGTCGATTCCATTTATCGAGTCTGCAAGAGCCCCGGGTTCCAAAAGGCACAACTACCTCACCATTCCATGGTGTTGGAATCGGCCATGCATCGACTCAAGAGTCAAAAGATGCACTCCTGAGTGCCTCCCGGCCGGGAGGCCCGGAACCTGGATGCCCTCGGTAGGAAGTGCTTCCAGGGCTCTATGCTTGCTTGTCGAGTCCAGACCTACCAGCTCTACATGGGCATATATCTCCGAGACCTGGCAAAGGAGATTGCCGGGTTCTCTGCTGGTCTCTCCGAGGAACCTTTGCAGAGGTTCCAGGCCTTGTCCACTGGTATTCGAGAGTGCTCGAAGTTTATTTCTCGAGCAGCCTACGATGGCTTCGAAGCATCGGCTCGGGTAGCCGGAGCCGGCATCGGTGCCCTCCGACAGGCTTGGCTTCAGTCATCCGACCTTGAGCCATGGGTACAGGACAAGTTGGTCGATGTCCCCTGCAGAGGTGAAAACCTCTTTGGCAAGCCCATGGCTGAAAAGGCTGCACAGATTGAGACCGAGACTCTGACCAGGACTCGGCTGTCCAGAAAAACCTCTGCCCCTTCTCAGAAGAAGAAGGGCTTGGGAAAAAAGCCCTTTTACCCGAGGAAGGCGGCTGCCTATAAACACTACCCTCATTTTCAGGCCTCAGCAGCTCCCCAACAGGGTCAGCAGGCCAAGGGACGGGGTAATGGGTCCCGTAGGCAGCAGGCCCCCAAGCCCACAACACCGGCCCCTGCTCAGCAGGGTGGGTTTTTTTGACTCCGTCAGCATAGCCTCTTCCCCTCCGCTGGTTCCTCTCAGCACAGGAGGCCGGCTGGTCCACTTTGCCCACAGGTGGACAGCCATCACATCAGATACCTGGGTGCTTCATATAGTTCAAAAAGGCTATCTTCTACACTTTCACCAGGTACCTCCCTCCTACTTTCCAGGGGAGCCTCCAAGACTCCCTCTGCACAGGGACTTACTCCTTCAGGAGTTAGCAAGTCTTCTTCAGGAACAGGCTGTGGAACCGGTGCCCCACCACCTGAGAGGTCACGGCTTTTATTCCAGGTACTTTCTGGTACCAAAAAGGTCAGGAGGCCTCAGACCCATCCTGGACTTGAAAAACCTCAACAAGTTCCTGGAAAGGGAAAAGTTCAAGATGCTTACCCTTGGAATCTTGCTGCCCTACCTCCAGCAGGGAAGACTGGCTATGCTCCTTAGATCTAAAGGATGCGTATACTCACATCCTTATTCATCCAGACCACAGACAATATCTCAGATTTGTTGTGGGTGGAAATCATTACCAGTACAGAGTACTGCCCTTTGGCCTATCCTCCGCCCCCAGGGTGTTCACCAAATGCCTAGCAGTGGTGGCGGCCTATCTAAGACTTCAAGGCCCTTTTGTGTTTCCATACCTGGATGACTGGCTCATCAGAGCCCAGTCTTCCCAGGAAGCCACTCAGGCCACTCATCGCACTGTGACTCTACTCCAGCACTTGGGATTTGTCATAAACTTCGCAAAGTCCACTTTGCTCCCATCTCAAAATCTCGAATTCATAGGCGCCAGGTTGGACACTCTTCAGGCGCGGGCCTTCCTGCCTCTGGACAGGGCCCACAGGCTCATGGATCTCGCCAGCCACTTTCACAGCAATTCCCTGGTCTCTGCCAGGCAATTTCTGAGACTGCTCGGCCATATGGCTTCCACGGTCCATGTAACCCCCAATGCTCGCCTGAACATGCGACCTGCTCAGTGGTGCCTTCGCACTCAATGGCATCAGGCCACAGGAAGCCTGGCGGACTCAGTACAGATATCCGACCTGCTGGTCTCTTCTCTGCGGTGGTGGCTTCATCTGCCAAACCTAGTGCTGGGAGTGGATTTTCAATCTCCTCCGCCTTCTCAGGTACTGACATCCGATGCTTCTCTCCTGGGTTGGGGAGCACATTGCCAAGGGACATGTACTCAAGGCCTCTGGACTCCTTGGGAGTCTGCTCAGCAGATCAACTTCCTGGAGCTCAGAGCCATCCGCCTAGCTCTGAGAGCCTTCTCCCACCTCACTTCTCACCAGTCTGTGCTGGTACAGACGGACAATCAAGTTGCAATGTTCTACGTGAACAAACAAGGAGGCACAGGCTCCTTCCTTCTCTGTCAGGAGGCACAAAAACTGCTCTTGGGCCGTCGGCCATGGCATCCTCCTCAAAGCTGTCTATCTCCCAGGTCAGGAAAATTACCTGGCAGACAAGCTGAGCAGGATCCTCCAACCACACGAGTGGAGATTGGATCCGTTGGTGGTTCAACAGATCTTTCTCAAGTGGGGCCTCCCCACCATGGATCTGTTTGCCAGTCCTCTGAACCGGCAACTTCCCAGATTCTGCTCTCGACAACCGCATCCTCTCAGAGTAGCGGCGGATGCTTTTCAGATTCCATGGTCCACGGGCCTCTTGTATGCCTTTCCTCCCATGCCACTAGTGTCTCGGATGCTCTTCAAGGTTCTCAAGGACGGGGCCTCGATGATCCTGGTGGCTCCCCGGTGGCCGAGACAACCCTGGTTCCCGCTTCTGCTGCAGCTGGCGGTGGACACTCCTCTTCCTCTGGGGTTTCAACCCGATCTCCTGTCACAGGATCAGGGGACTCTCCTACACCCCAACCTCCGGTCCCTTCATCTGATGGCCTGGCTGCTGAAAGGGTAGTTCTTGCTCCCCTCCTGCTGCCTCGGGAGGTGGAAGAGGTCGTCTTGGCCTCCAGGCGGCCATCCACCCGGAAGTCCTATGCTCTTAAGTGGCGTCGCTTCTCCGTGTGGTGTGCTCAACAGTGTGAGGATCCTTTTTCCTGCGTGGTGGCAGTGGTCTTGCAATATTTGCTTTACCTCTCCAACCTTGGCCTTAAGTCCAACTCTGTCAGGGTGCACCTCAGTGCTCTCTCTGCGCATCACGCTCCGGTGGACGGCAGGCCTCTTTCCAACCATCCTTTGGTAGCTCGTTTTCTCCTTAAGCCTCCTTTGCGCCCACCAGCCCCAGAGTGGGATCTGAATGTGGTTTTACAGCGGATTACCTGTCCACCCTTTGAACCTATGGCTACCTGCCCTCTTCGTTTTCTCTCCTGGAAAACATTGTTTTTGGTAGCCCTTACCTCTGCTAGGCGCGTTAGTGAACTGCAGGCCCTAGTGTCTGATCCTCCTTACACTAGGTTCTACAGAAATCGGGTAGTCTTACGGACTCACCCTAAGTTTCTTCCAAAAGTGGTTTCTCCTTTTCATCTCAACCAGGAGGTGGTTCTTCTGACCTTCTTCTTTCCCAGGCCGCACGCCAGCCGGGCTGAAATGGTCCTGCATACCCTGGACTGTAGGAGGGCCTTGTCCTTCTACCTTGACCGTACGCGAGAGCATCGGAGGGCTGTTCAGCTCTTCGTTTCTTTTGACCCCAATAAGTTGGGGCTCCCTGTCTCCAAGCGTACTTTGTCCATATGGGTTGCTGACTGTATCGCTTGGGCTTATGGGGCGGCTGGCCTCTCGTTGGAGGGTCGAGTCACGGCTCATCGTGTTAGGGCGAAGGCTGCGTCAGTGGCTCATCTCTGCTCTGTTCCATTGGCAGACATCTGCCAGGCCGCTACTTGGTCTTCAAGCCAGACTTTTGCGGCCCATTACTGCCTGGAGAGGGAGTCCCGCAGGGACAGTGCTTTCGGACAGGCAGTCCTCCATAATCTCTTTGAGGTTTAGGCAACTCCTACCCTCTGGCCCTGGTGTTGGGCTACCGGTCGGGGGCGTTTTCAGAGAAGATTCCTTCCTTCTGTGCTCCTGAGCTAGAGGGAGCTCATTTTTCCGCTTGAGGTCTCCGGTAGCCTTAAGCTAGGTAGTCCCATATGTGAGGACTGACTTACTGCTTGGTCCTGGAGAAATAGTAGTTACTCACCTGTAACAGGTGTTCTCCAGGAGCAGCAGGAATCAGTCCTCACAACCCTCCCTCCTCCCCTTGGAATTGCAGTCCTATCATTTCGTTTTTGCTAATTTTTTTGCTGTCTTTTAGCTATGTCATCAGACTGAGCAAGATGGCACCCTTGGGCGGAAAGGGGACCGCGCATGCGCGCTGCAATTCCCAAAGGCTTTCTTTGAAAGCTGGGGAAATTGCTCTGCGAGGGCTCTGTCGGCGCCGACGTCACCCATATGTGAGGACTGATTCCTGCTGCTCCTGGAGAACACCTGTTACAGGTGAGTAACTACTCTCTACCCGGGGTAGAGGGGAACGGGGTCTAGCGGGCTGGGCTGCAGACTCGTGGAGTGGCTGCGTCGGGGGCGTCAACCAGGGTCCTGAGTGTGACTGACTGCGGTTTGTCATCTGTTTTGGTGTAGTGCTGGAGGAACGGATAGTGCTTCAATGCCTTCCTAAACTGGGCGAGGTCATTGATAGCCCGGATGGCAGGTGGCAGGGCGTTCCAGCATGGGGGTGCATATAGCGAGAACGCTCTGTTTCTAGTTGCTTGCGAGCATTTTGTGATCACACTCGGGAGTTTGAGTATTGACAGCGGCTGATCTCCTTAGTCTGTTGAGGGGGGTGGTCTGTATGAGATCTGTGAGGGAGGTGGAGGAGCACTTGTTGATGGCTTTGTAGGTCATCATTAGGATCTTAAAGGAGATCCTGCAGTGGACCGGGCGCCAATGCAGGTGCTTCATAATTGGGGTTATATGTTGCCTCCTGGAGGCTCTGTGCAGGATTCTGGCGGCCGCATTCATTGCAAGTTGCAAAGGATTCAGCATGTTTTTTTGGGAGACCGTGTAGTATGGCGTTTGCATTGTCGAAATGTGGGCTCACTAGTGCTTGCTAGACTGTCCGAAAGTCTTCTGGCTCAAGTAGTTGCCGCAGGTGGCGAAGCGTCCGAATTTTGTTATAGATCTCCTTGACCATGTTGCTTATTTGGGCCTTCATATTGAGCTGTTGATCCAGCGTGACCCCTAGGTACCATATCGTGGGCTTGCTAAGGAGCTCTGTGTCTCGCACCTTCAGTGAGGTGGGCGGAGTGAATGTTGGGTTCCTGGTGATAAAGAGGACCTCTGTTTTTTTTAAATTTATTCTGAGTTTCTGCGTGTGTAGCCAATCCGTGACAGCATCGAAGCAGGCGGATAGTAGTGAGAGGTCTGGATGATCTGTCAAGATAGGCATGTATAGTAACACGTCGTCGGCGTAGATTAGGCAATTAATATTGAAAGAGCAGATGAGGTTGCAGATGGGCTGCATGTAGACGTTGAATAGTAGAGCTGAGAGCGAGGATCCCTGTGGCATGCCTTTCTCTTGCAGAAAAGGTGAGGAGGTGGAGGTGCTGGTGTGAACGTGCTGCCATCTATCTTTTAAGTACGATGCACATCAGGTTAGCGCAGTGCCCTGGACGCCCTTCTCACTGAGACATGTCAGGAGTATTTTGTGGCACACAGTGTCAAAGGCTGCTGTAATGTCCAAGAAGATCAGGGCAAACCCTTGTCTGATGTTGTCCAACCCAGTGGTTAATGTGTTGAATAATGTGGTCAACAGCGTTTCCACCCCATGCGATTCCCGGAATCCGTGCTGGCAGGGGTCGAGGGGTGCACTAGTCTCGATGTGGTAGTGAAGTTGGCGCTGTACGACCTTTTCAATGATTTTTGCCAGAAGAGGGATGCTTGAAATTGGTCTGTAGGAGTCCATCTTTGCTGGGTCCAACTTGCTGTTTTTTAGTAGCGGCCTGATGGCTGGCTGTTTCAGGCTTTGGGGGAAAGTCTCAGTCGAGAATGACAGTCCTATGAGTTTGGATAGAAAAGGGCTGAGGTCAGCACGCAGGGATTTTATCCAAAATGCTGGACATGGATCGTTAAGTGCCGTGGTGGTGTTTATGGTTGCGATGATGTCTTGGATGCCTTTTTCAGTTGGGGTGGAGAAGGTGGTGAAGGTGGTGATGTGCTTGGTGTCCTTCGTGGATGGCGTCAATGTGGGTGGAGGGGTCGGGTGGGGTGCCCCGTACGAGGAGGACATGCTGGTCTGGCTTATTTTGGCCTGCAAGTAGTTAGCATATTCCTGAGGGTCAGGAAGGCTGGATTGCATGGGGAAAGGCTCCTTTGTTAGGGTCTTAATTAGGCTGAAGAGCTTGTGTGGTTTATTTAGGGAGTGCTGTAATATCTCTGCATGGAATTGCTTCATTCTCTTTGTGACTACTGAACGGTGTCTTTCCAAGTGAGCAGTGTATGTTTCGTGGTTCTCAACTGATTGTGAGCGACGCCAGTGTCTTTCGAGCTTTCTGAGATGGAGAAGCGACATCCGTAGCTCCGGGGAGTACCAGGGGGCATTCTTTCTTCTTCCTGCTGACTTATTGATGGGAGGTAGTTGGACTACGGCATCCAGGCTTGCGTTCCATGTGGAGATCATGTCGTCGAGGCTCTGTGTCGGCGGGTTATGGAGAGGCTGGGCTCTGTCCATGATTTCCTCCTTGTTGAATGGCCGGAAACGTTTTGATGCCGCTGTGGTGGATTCGCTTGAGGCCTGGGTTCTATTTTTGTTGAGGTGTGATGGCATCTGGAACCTTATCAAGCTATGGTCGGACCATGGTACTGGACTGATGGATAGCTCCAGCTTGTGCGTGGGGTCAAGGACAGCTTGTGGAGAGAAGAGCAAGTCCAGTTTGTTTCCTTTTACATGAGTAGGGGCATTGACCAACTGGGTATATCCTAATTCTTTAAGGTCTCGATGAAGGCCTTGGAGTGAGTGTCCTGGAGAGCTGGAAGGTTGAAGTCGCCCAGCACCCAGTTTGAAACACGAGAGTTCTTGGGGTTGCAGGCAATGTCTATAATTGTGGATAAGTCCTCTGGGGAAGGGGATGGGGCCCTGTAGAACAAGTTGATAGCACTGTGTTTATTCAATATGGTGATGGAGTCAAGGTTCATAGAGCTGCTGGAGGCGGTTAGCTGGAATTGTAGTTCCGTCTTAGTCAGGATGAGTGCTCCTCCACCTCTTCGGTCAGCCCTGTAGCATGAGTGGATGGCGAAGTTGGGGGGGGGGGGGACAAGTTGGTGTAGGATGGCGGCGTCTGAGGTGGACAACCATGTCTCAGTGATGAATAGGATGTCCAGGTCATGGGTGGACACCAGGTTGGCCACGGCTGGCCATGTCTTTCGGATCGATCGTGCGTTTGAGGGCGCACTTCAGGTTGTAGGGATGGGTGTGTTGTCCCCTCTGGGGAGGCTTGGCTTGCTGGAGGGCGACAGATTAGGTGTGAGCATGGCATGCGTCCGGTCCCACCTGAATGGTGGCGGGGGGGCCCGGACCACCTCCTTAAACACACAGTTTAAGGAGCTAGTTTAAGGAGTGAGTCCAAGCTAGTTTTCTTGGACTCACTCCGACAAGCACCAAAGGGGCATGTCCTGCCCCTTTTATTATGCCCCTTCAGGCATGTGCCCGAAGAACGCACCCATGGCCATGTCCCACGGAAAGAGCCACCCTTTTATCAGTCCCAAAGGACGTAACCTCTGTGTGTTTAAGGACCTGCAGGGCTGGAAACAGCTGCAATGAAGATCTCACTCCCAATTGCCTGCTGCAGAGGGCCGCGCTTTTATCAGGCCCGAAGGATGTCACCTCTGTGCTTTAAAGCACCTGCAGGGCTGGAAACAACTATGCTGAAGATCTCACTCTCCAGAAGATGATGATTCGGATCAACTAAAGCAAATCAATGTAAATTTAGAAGATGTAAGAAAAATTGACAAACTGTTGAGTAACAATTCACCAGGACCAGGTGGTATAACATCCTAGAGCTCTCAATAACTCAAGCATGAAACTGTTTGTGTGTTACTAGTATGCTATCTTTTAAATCAGCCCACAGTATCTGAGGACTGAAGATAGCCCAGTGCAACACCAATTTTTAAAAACCTACTGGTGGTCCAGGAAACTATATAGACTGGTGAGCCTGGTTCCAGGAAAAATGGTAGAATCTATTTTAATATACAAAATTATTGCTCATATAGAAAGCCTGGGCTTAATGGGAATGAGTACAGCAATGGTATTATACTACTGTCTGCCTTGCTAAGATGAAGAATCAGCCATTGAAATGCTAACAGAAATTTGCAAATTTTATTTGTTTTTCTAGACAGTAATAATGGGAGATTTCAGTTACCCCAGTATTTGCTAATAAGTATTTTGGCAGTGTATTCTATGGAATAATTTGCTAAAGTGTGTGGTTAAGGCAACTGATATAGCAGGGTTCAAGTGAGGTGTTTGGACAAATTTCTGGAGACAAAGTCCATAAGAATGATTCAGGTAGACGAGAAAGCCATTGGTTTCTCTGGACATTTTCTGATCTATTTTTTGAGATCCGCTGGGCACATGTGACTTGGACCGGCCACTGCAGGAGACGATGCTGCTTTCAGTGGGCCTGGATCTGACTCAGCAAGTTACTTCAGCAGGAAGCAGAGCAGTGACAAGTAGAGAACTGGTTGCATTATGTACACCTAATGAGCAATCCCTTTTTTTATTTTTTAAGTATTGTATTATCCTTCCACAGCCAACAGTTTGCAACATATTGTAGCTGAATTTCTTTTAAATGTTACTGCCATATACATTTACTGGCTGCTCATTCAGCAACTGCATTGCAGCTTTTTAAAATATCATTACGAAGTAAGCAGTGATCTAATTTCCCCCATTTTGCCGTAACAGAAAAACTTAAAATCGTGGAACTTCTTTCCATGGCATGTAAAAATGCCTCTTCCTTGATGAATATTCCTAACTTAAAGATTGGAAATATGTTCTAATACCGAGTTTGCTACTCTAAGCTCCTGCTCTAAAATTCTACCCTTTGGCCCTATTGTCCTTCACCCAGAATAATCTTGGGATTTAATAGCATGTTTAGTCAATGTCATATTAATTGCACAGTGCTAGTACTTTTACCAGTTTTGAAGATCATGCCTGTATGAAGGAATAGCTGTAGACTAGCAAGTATTCATCATTTTTCCATCTTTTATGTTGTGTTGTACACCGTGTAAGGCCAGACTTACTCTTCAAACAGGACCTGAATTCCCTATTGTCTAAGCAGCATGCATCCTGGAATTTAAAGTGGGTCCTCTGCATTTGTGAAAGTGTGAAATACTAGCATCAGTTGGGGGCAGCTGTCAGCATTCCGGAGAGTGAGCTGTTCAAATGTGACTTTGATCTGAGGTATTTAACTTGGTGGCTACATGAAATGTTTCAATTGCATTTGTTAGCTTAGGAGTTTAGCAGAGGGGTTGGTGTTCCATCTCTAGTAGGAAAAAGAAAAGTTATCCATGCAACATGAGAAGCAAAGCATAAACTGGGTTCAGCTAAAGGCCTTTCGTATCGGTTTTGTTTTTATTCTTTATCTGAAACATACTTAAACCTGATCACTTTTGAACTTCAAATGATAAGATTTTAACCACTAGGCAGATAAGTGTTATTTCACTAAGAACTTCTCTTTAAACATAATATTCCATTCCGATTGGGTCAGCCTAGACTTTTCTGTGGTATGTTTAGTTTTATGTGGTTCAGGAATTTATTTATTTACTTATCTCCAGAAATATGTATAGTACAATATAGGGCAAGACAAGTGAACCTCACCCAATCCAGTCTGGCAACAATACCAGGAAGAGAAGAGGTACCAATGACATAGGAAAATGTGGTAGGGAGGTTCTGGAGGCTAAATTTAAGCTTTTAGGTAGGAAGTTGAAATCCAGAACTTCCAGGATAGCGTTCTCCGAAATGCTTCCTGTTCCACGTGCAGGACCCAAAAGACAGGCAGAGCTCCGGAGTCTCAATGCGTGGATGAGACAATGGTGCAAAGATGAGGGTTTTGGATTTGTTAGGAACTGGGGAACATTCTGGGGAAAGGGGGGGCTCTTCCGAAGGGATGGGCTTCACCTTAATCAGGATGGGACCAGACTGCTTGCATTAACCTTTAAAAAAGAGATAGAGAAGCTTTTAAACTAGAAAGCAGGGGAAAGCCGACAGTCACCCAGGAGCGCATGGTTCGGACGAAGGTATCCTTGAAGGATACTACCAAAAGCAGTGAGGTTCCAAAAGGGAGTATAGTAGCCGAAATGCCCTTGAGTAAGGAGCAGACAGAGCATAAAGATGCCAAATTACCCATGCCTACCAATAGCCAGATTAATATGAATAAAATACAGTCTCTAAAATGCTTGTATGCCAATGCTAGAAGTCTAAACAATAAGATGGGAGAGTTAGAATACATAGCACTAAATGAGAGGTTAGATATGATTGCACTCTCAGAGACATGGTGGAAGGAGGATAACCAGTGGGACACTGTGATACCTGGATACAAACTATATCGTAATGATAGAGCTGATCAAATTGGTGGAGGGGTTGCGCTCTATGTTAGAGAGGGCATTGAGTCAGAAAGGATTAAAGTTTTGCAGGGAACAAAATTTGCTGTAGAATCTCTATGGATTGAAATTCCACTTATGAAGGGGAAGGTGATGGCAGTGGGAGTATACTATCGACCGCCTGGCCAGAATGAACAAATGGATGATGAAATGCTCAAAGAAATCACGGAAGCTAACAAAAGTCACAACAGAGTAGTAATAATGGGTGATTTCAATTACCCCGGTATCGACTGGGTCAGTGTCACGGCAGGACAAGCTAAAGAGGTAAAGTTTCTAGATGGAATAAATGACTGCTTCTTGGAGCAGCTGGTTCATGAACCGACCAGAGGGGAAGCCATACTGGACCTAGTCCTTAGTGGAATGCCAGATCTGGTGCAAGACATAAGGGTGTTGGGACCACTTGGCAATAGTGATCATAGTATGATCATGTTTGATTTAATTATTGGAGGACAAATAGTAAAGGAATCCACAGTACTACCTTTTAACTTTCAAAAGGGAGACTATGATAGAATGAGGAATATAGTTAGGAAAAAACTAAAAGGAGCGGTTCCAAAGGTTAAAGACTTACAGCAAGCTTGGACGTTATTTAAAACTACTATCCTCGAAGCCCAGACCAGCTGTATTCCACGCATTAAGAAGAGTGGAAGAAAGTCCAAAAAACTGCCAGCATGGTTTAAAGGTGGGGTCAGAGAGGCTGTTGCTGCCAAAAAAGCAACCTTCAGGAAATGGAAAAAAGAGCCAAATGATGAAAACTGGAAACAGCACAAGCACTGGCAAGTTAAATGCAAAGCATTGATAAGGCAGGCAAAGCGGGAATTTGAGAAGAAACTTGCTACGGAAGCAAAAACACGAAATAAAGACTTTTTCAAGTACATTTGTAGCAAAAGAGTCAATTGGACCGTTAGATGATAGAGGGGTAAAAGGGGCAGTAAGAGGAGACAAGGCTATAGCAGATAGACTGAATGAATTCTTTGCTTCGGTCTTTACTGAGGAAGATGTAGGGATGTTACCCAAGACTGAAGTGGTATTTAAAGGTGATACTGCAGAGGAATTGAGAGAAATATCGCTACACCGGGAAGATATATTACAACTATTTGATAAACTGAATAGTAGCAAATCACCTGGACCGGATGGTATACATCCTAGAGTGTTGAAAGAGCTGAAATATGAGATTGCAGACTTGCTATTGGTAATCTGTGAACTTTCATTAAAAACATCTGTAATACCTGAAGATTGGAGGGTCGCCAACGTAACACCAATTTTTAAAAAGGGTTCCAGGGGTGACCCGGGAAATTACAGACTGGTGAGCCTGACGTCAGTACCAGGGAAAATGGTAGAAACCATCATAAAGAACAAAATTACACAGCATGTAGATAGTCATGGCCTAATGGGAGACAGCCAACATGGCTTTAGACAAGGAAGATCTTGTCTTACTAATCTGATATGTTTTTTTGAAGGTGTGCATAAACAGGTAGACAAAGGTGAGTCGGTTGATATAGTGTATCTGGACTTTCAGAAAGCTTTTGACAAGGTCCCCCATCAGAGACTTTTGGCGAAGCTAATAAGTCATGGGATAGGAGGCAGTGTACTATTGTGGATCGGGAACTGGTTAAAAGATAGAAAGCAGAGGGTAGGGCTAAATGGCCAATATTCCCAATGGAAAAAGGTGAATAGTGGAGTACCCCAGGGATCTGTACTGGGTCTGCTACTTTTTGACATATTCATAAATGACCTGGAAAAGGGAATAACTAGTGAGGTTATCAAATTTGCAGATGACACAAAACTGTTTAAAGCTGTTAAAACCCAAGAGGATTGTGGAAAACTGCAGGAGGATCTGGATAAATTGGAAGACTGGGCATCCAAGTGGCAGATGAAATTTAATGTGGACAAGTGCAAAGTTATGCACCTAGGAAAGAACAACCCACACTATAGTTACACGATGCAAGGCTCCACATTAGAAACCACCACCCAGGAAAAAGATTTAGGAGTCATCGTGGATAACATGTTAAAACCCTCCGCCCAGTGTGCAGCGGCGGCCAAGAAAGCAAATAGAATGCTAGGTATCATAAGGAAAGGGATGGAAAATAAAACAAAGGATATTATAATGCCTCTGTATCGCTCCATGGTACGACCGCACCTTGAATATTGTGTGCAATTCTGGTCACCGTATCTCAAAAAGGACATAGCATTATTAGAAAAAGTACAGAGAAGAGCCACCAAATTGGTGAAGGGGATGGAAGGCTACTCCTATGAAGAGAGGCTAAATAGGTTAGGGCTCTTTAACCTGGAAAAGAGACGGCTGAGGGGAGATATGATAGAGGTCTATAAATTAATGAATGGAGTGGAACGGATAAACGTGGATCAATTGTTTACACTATCAGAATATAGGAAGACTAGGGGACATGTAATGAAGCTACAGGGTAAACTATTTAAGACAAATAGGAGAAAATATTTTTTCACTCAACGTGTAACCAAACTCTGGAATCTGTTACCAGAGGATGTAGTAAGGGCTGTTAGTATAGCTGGGTTTAAAAAAGGTTTGGACAAGTTCCTGGAGGAAAGGTCCATAAACCACTATTAAAAAGGGACCCAGGATATCAATGCTTGACCCAGTACAAGCATTGAGGAACCTGTATCTTTTGGGGATATTGCTAGGTACGCATGACCTAGATTGGCCACTGTTGGAAACAGGATACTGGGCTTGATGGACCTCGGTCTGACCCAGTATGGCGTGTCTTATGTTCTTAGGTAGAATTGAGGAAAATATTGATGCTAGAGGCTATTCTGAGATTTATTTCACAAAGGTGATGTGGCAAATGGATCTGATGTTTCAGTTTGAGTAATTCTGTAGTAGTGGAACATCATATACTCTTCTGGATGGAACATAGGTGATGTGGCAGATGGATCTGATGTTTCAGTTTGAGTAATTCTGTAGTAGTGGAACATCATATACTCTTCTGGATGGAACATAGGTGATGTGGCAGATGGATCTGATGTTTCAGTTTGAGTAATTCTGTAGTAGTGGAACATCATATACTCTTCTGGATGGAACATAGGTGATGTGGCAGATGGATCTGATGTTTCAGTTTGAGTAATTCTGTAATAGTGGAACATCATATACTCTTCTGGATGGAACATAGGTGTGAGATCTGGCATAGGTCAGTGGGGAGTGACGAAGAACCAGTGAGAGAAACCTTGTACTAGAGCTCAGAATACACATTTTGGGGTATGGAAATTTGAGATGGGCAGCTGAGATTGAACTTTGCCTAAACCCGAGACTGTTATGATTAACTGAGTGTAGTAGTTTATTGAAGGCATGAAGAGAGGGAAAGGAATGGCCATAAGTGATGAAATGAGGATGATAAAAGATGCAGGATACTGAAGGCGAGTGGACATCATTGTGCAGGGAAGTGAAGGATCCATAATTTGACCTAAATTTAGGTGGAGGAAGAAAATGCAGAGTTGCCAAGTTACCCAGTTTCAGGAGTAAGATTTTAAGCCAGTCCTGTATTTCTGGCAATCTCATTCTGATGCATTATGGGAACTGCAGCACTGATTCCAAAGGGTAAAATCAGGGACTACAAATACCATGCTGCATTGAAATGCAAAATTTTTTTTTTTTTTAAATTTCTGTTTATTGAAAAGTTTTCAAGTATATACAGCTTATTACACTATCCAAGAAAAACAGACACAACACGGAAAAGAATACACTAATAAGTCACAACTGGCACGCTGGCAGGCGCACCAAATGAACTCAGCAAGCATCAATAAAACAGTGGAACCAAACACAAGAACCCTCCCCTTGAAACCCCCCCCCCACTCCCCCAGGTCCTCCCCCCTCTCCCCCCGCCCCCTATACCCTCCCTCGCCTCCCGAACCCCCCATCCCCCCCCATCCCCCCCCGCCAGAACTCACTCCCCTTGGGCTCTCAACCCTTCAAATATTCTAAGAGAGCCTGCCACTGGGTCTGAAACTTTTCCACCGTCTGACGGCGAACTGCAGTCAAGTGTTTCATCAGAGCAATTCGCCGAAGCCGGATTTCCCACGCCCCAAGACCGGGTAGATGAGGTTGTTTCCAGGCCCGGGCTATTTCACTCCTAGCAGCCTGGATACAAGCTCGAGCCGGACGGTCCAGGCCCCCGGGCACATCTTCAGGTCGGATCCCTAGCAACCCAAACCCCATATCCACATCTCCTGGCAAGCCCAAGACAGTGTGGAGCACCCCCCCCCCCACCATATTCCAATAATCCCGGACTTTCGGGCACAGCCACCACATATGTACGAAAGTCCCTCGCTCCCCACAGCCCCGCCAACACTGGGCGGAAAATCCCGGGAACATCCGATGGAGCCGAACCGGGGTATAGTACCACCGATAAAGTAGCTTATAGGACGTTTCCCGAATAGCCGTTGATAGCGCCTGACGCCCTATATTCATATACACCCTCCGCCACCCCATGGGTCCCAATACCTTCCCCAGATCTTGTTCCCAATGTTTCTGATGTGGAAACTGCCCCAGGGCACTCCCCAGCCCCAATTCCCGATATAGGCGGGAAATCAATCCCCTCGAACCCTCCCAACTTTGCCAGAGTACCACCCCAGGGTCCGAAGCCGCCTCCCACCCCTCCCGAATAGCCTTTTGGGTCAAAAAATGCTTTACCTGGAGGTAGGGGAAAAAATCGCTCCCCCGCAACCGATATCGCAGCCTAAGGTCAGAAAAGGGAATCATCTGCCCCCCCTGGAGAAATTTCCCAAAGGTGTCCAAACCCATCCGTTCCCATCTGCGAAAAACGCCTTCTCGCCCCGGCAAAAACGCGTCCGTGGCACCAACCGGGGCCAGCACCGTAAATCCCCCCTTAGCCCCACTCCGCCTTCTTTCCTGCCGCCATACAGTTGCCAAATGCCAAACGTAGGGGTTATCCTTCCAGCGGCCGGCGGGCCACTTACCAAATACCCAAGGCAGGTCCTTCAGCGCAACATCCCCCACCCAATATTGCTCTATATCCCGAAATCTCTTCTCACGCCCCGCCGGTTCTCGCCACTCAAACACCTGTCTCATTTGGGCGGCTCGATAGTAACGGGCCAACTCTGGGACCCCCAACCCCCCAGACTCCCGGTCAGCATATAGCACCCGCCGACTCACCCGGGGCTTACCACCCCCCCACACGAAGGCAAAAAGTGAATTTTGGAGGGCCCTCAGCTCCCGTGATGGAATCCCCACAGGAAGGGTCTGGAACAGATATAGCAAACGAGGAAGGAGATTCATCTTCAAGGCGGCCACTCGGCCCAGCCAAGAAATCTCCAGTCCCTTCCATCAGACAAGATCTTTCCGGAGCTGGCCGAAGACCGTAGGATAGTTAGCATGGTAGAGATCCCGAGGGTGAGCCGTCACCCGCACCCCCAAGTATTTGAGTGATCCCGTCGCCCACTTAAAGGGAAACGAGCGCCGCAAACTCTCACTAATGCGGGCCTCCAACGTAAGGGCCATAGCCTCCGTCTTATCCCAATTCACCTTAAACCCGGAAAGAGCCCCATACGTCTGAAGTTCGCCCATCAACAACGGCACCAAAATAACGGGATTAGTCAAAGCAAAAAGCACGTCATCGGCAAAAAGGACCATCTTGTGTTGCGTGGACCCCACCGCAATCCCCTGAATATCTACATTTGCCCGAATCCGGGCGGCCAACTGCTCCATAACCAAAGCAAACAATAAAGGGGAAAGCGGGCACCCCTGCCGGGTTCCCCTGCCCAACGGAAAAAAATCAGAGAAGCCGCCATTAACATTCACTGCCGCAACCGGGGCTGCATATAGGGCCTGAATCCAAGAGCGAAATCTGGGACCCAAACCTACATGGGCCAGGACCTCATGGAGGAAGGAGAAGCTCACCCTATCGAAGGCCTTCTCCGCGTCAATGGAGAGAAACATAGCCTGCTGATGCTCTTGCCGCGCTAACCAGCCGAGTTGTAGAACCCTCCGGATCCCATCGGCTGGCTGTCTTCCCAGAATAAAGCCCGATTGATCGGGATGGATCAAAGCGGGCATATGAGGACCCAATCGAAGGGCTAAGACTTTGGCTAAGAGCTTGACATCAATATTCAATAAAGAGATGGGGTGATAGGACCCGCATGCCGCCGGATCCCGACCCGGTTTGGGGATCACCGTAATAGCCGCCTGGCTCATAGATGGAGGTAGGGCCTCCCCATGCAAGACCGCGTTAAACACGCGAGACAAAACGGGAGCCAGGGTCCCCCGCAGCAATTTGTAAAACGCCCCAGAAAAACCATCTAAGCCTGGGGCCTTTCCCGGGACCAAGGCTCTGATCGCCCCCTGCACCTCGTCAACGGAGATATCCGATTCCAATTCCTCTCCGTCCCGGTCCCCCAATTGGGCACTCCCACGGCCGTCATTAAACAAATATCTCCGAAGATCCTCCACTGCACTGGGGGAGTCAGCCGTATATAACTGCTGATAGTAATCCCGAAACCTATCCCTAATGTCCCCCGCTTTGTAGAGCAATTGGTCACCCTGGCCTTTAATCTTAACCACGGTACGCCGCTGCCGCTGGGACCGAAGCTTCCCAGCCAACAACCGCCCCGATTTATTGTCAAATTCATAGTAACGTTGCCCCGCCCTATCCATCTGTCCAGAGATCTGCTCTAACTGAAGAGCATTAAGCTGTTTACGCACCTCCTCCACCCGACTCCGCAGCCGCCGCCCTCCGCGCTCCTTATGTGCTCGCTCTAATACGGCCAATTGGCCAAGGAGGCGACGTTCCTCCTCAACTCGACACCTCTTGCGCCTAGCCCCCATCTGAACCAAGTGTCCTCGCAACACTGCTTTAAGCCCATCCCAAAGTATACCCGTGGACACTTCCCCGTTGTCATTAAGGGCAAGATAGTCCGCTACCACCTTCTGAAGGAACACATCTACCCCCTTATCCCGCAACAAATAGTCATTCAGTCTCCAGAAGGTGCGGCGGCCACGATCCCCAAAGCCGCCAAACAGAGCCTGCACCGGGGCATGGTCGGACCAAGTGACCGGGCCAATCTGAGCTCTATCTAACCGCTCCCACCAGTAACTATCTCCCATCAAATAATCGATACGACTATAGGAGCCATGGACAGATGAATAGTAGGAGAAGTCCCTAGTGGATGGGTTGGCAATCCGCCAAAGATCCTCCACCCCTAGCCCCTTCATCCAATGTTGCAAAAGCTTACTGTCTCCCCCCACCCCCCCGCGCTTCTCATCCAGGTCAATATTGCAATCCCCTCCTATCAGCACTCTACCGGTTACCCGCCCTCCCAACCATACCTCCAGATCCCTCCAAAATTCCCGCTTCCCAGAATTAGGGCCATAAATGGAAATGAAAGTCACCCTTTCCCCCCCCAATTCCCCCCCCACCACCACCGCCCTCCCATCTTCCTTCCTATGAATTTGATCTACTTGGAGGGGAACCCCCTGCCCCACCAAAATCGCAACCCCCCCCTTTTTCTTTCCCCCCCATCCGCAGCAAAGAAACCCTGATAGACCCCCAAGCTTAGCAATCGCTCATCCACTTGACGCAAATGCGTTTCCTGCAGAAAGGCCACCCCCCACTTCCGGGTCCGTAGCGCATTCCACAGTAACCGCCGCTTTTGCGGGGAGTTCAGGCCCCGCACATTAAGACTACCCACAGTCAGTCCCGCTGCCATGACCAGTGTATTACCACCCCCCTCGCAGCCCACTGCTCATGCCTACCCCACCTTCCCAACCCCTCCCCTCCCTCCCCACCCCGGCCCCCCCCCCCGCCCTCCACCCTCTCCACCCCCCCCTTCCCCCCCCTGTACGGAACATCAATCCGACCACCGGCGAGGAAGTGTCGTTCCCCAGGACAAATCCGCTGAATTTCCCCCCAACCTCCCCCCCCCCAGAGCCCATCTTGACAGAGGAGGAGGGTTCCCCACTACTTACAACTGGTAATATAGCATTTAAGTAAACCCCCAAAGGGGCACATTGATCAGGCATAGATATAACCCCAACAACGTATCCCTCCAAAACCCCCCCCCCCCAACATCAACAGTAACCTTCAGATCAACAGAATTAGGCAAGGAGGGGCCCTTAAGGGCAAGCAGGGCCGAAGGCAATGGAGCAAGTTCAGACAAAACACCACAGGCCATCACCCGGTTCCTATTAGGGCACTGCCAGACTGGTCATCCGAATGGTCCGATGACGCGGTGACCCCCGAGCGACGCCGAAGTCTCTGTCCACGCACTGGTACCCATTCCCAAATGGAGCGTCGCTCCTTCCCCGGGCCTTGTTGATCGGCGGCCGCACTCAGCTCCGGAAGTCCAGGGGCCCCCTCTCTCCGCAATATGCTCCAGGCCTCCGCCACGGTACGTGCCCTGAAGCTCCGTCCATTCACGTCCAGCATGAGGGCAAAAGGAAACAGCCATCTGTAGCGCTTTTGCTCAGACTGCAAATATGTTGTGACTGGCTTCATTTCGCGCCGTCTTTGCAGAGTGGCCGCAGAAAGATCGTGAAACACTTCAACAGTCTGACCTCCCCAAGTGAAGCGTCGTCGGGCCGCTGCTACCCGCATCACCTGCTCTTTGATAGCGTAGGATCCAAGACAAGCCACGATGTCCCGCGGCAGACCCTTCCTGGCCGGTCCCAAGGCCCTGTGTGCTCGCTCGACTGCCACTGCACGCCCATCGGCATCATCGCCGCGTTGCAAAAGGTAACAGCACACTTTCTGCACCACCGCCGTGGCATCCGCAAACTCCGCAGTCTCTGGCAGCCCCCGCACCCGCACGTTATTGCGGCGCGAGCGGTTTTCTAGGTCCTCAAGTTTATCTTTCAAGAGGGCCTGCTCCAATTGATATTGCTGCAAGCGGGACTCCAGAGCCACTTCCTTCTCTCCATTCTTGTCGGCCTGGTCCTCCAGGGCCACCACTCTATCGCCCAATTCCTGAAGGTCAGCTTTAATGGTAGCCAGGGTCTCTTTCAATTCCGTACGCAGCCCGCCAATGTCTTTCTTGAGGGAGTGCATCCAGCTCCACATATCGCCACGTGTACAGGCCTCATCAGCACGCTCAGGCACCTCCTCCATTTCATCTCCCGAGGCCATGCTTTCCGCTCCTGTCCGATTTGCACGTTCGGCTTGCAGAGCGTAGGAGGACTGGAACTTAGCCAGTCGTTTGGTAATGGACATCACCGGCTATTCGCAGCCCCGATGCCACCCAAAATAGAGTTGGGGGGGGGGAAGGCTGGCCGCTCTATTTCGCCCTAACAATTACGTCCTGCCGGGAGCTCCCGATTCAGGCCGCCATCTCCCAGGTGACGTCACTTCCTCCCTTGAAATGCAAATTTAAAACCAGAACTAGCAAAATAAAATCTCTCTCCTGGAACTGAGTAACTTGGCAAAGGACCAGGACAGTGATCATGGCCAGGACCGGCGCTAGTTGCCCTAGCTTGCAAAAAACCTCAAAAAAAAGGTTGGAGCTTTTTTTGCAGGCTGAGGCAGCCAATGTCCTCTCCAAATGGCTTAAAACACCACAGCACGCTTAATCAACAGAACATCCAGGCAAGCCTATATCACCCCAGTCCTGAAACATCTACACTGGCTCCCAATCCATGCTAGAATAAAATATACATGGGATATAGTTGGGTTGATTTCAAGGGGTGTAATTTGAAATAAATTTAGAATAAAATATAAAGCAGTCACATTGATCTATAGAGTTATAAACAATGATTCAGCACCCTGTTTTCTCTCCCTCCTCTCCAGACCAAATAGTGACAAACTACAAAGACTCAGCTCTATAATCCTCCTCAATATCCCAATCCAAAAATAAAAAGCAAACAATCCACATGTAACCGCGCATTCTCCCTCTTCACCCTTACTGTATGGAACACTCACCCATCTAATCTGAGAGGCTGTTCCGACCACTCAGACTTCCGGAAAAAGCTTAAAACTTTCCTCTTCCATGAATACCTTAACACATCCCCAATACGTCACCTGCGATCAAGTGTGACCTAGACCTCACAACATTAACTGCATCAGATGCTTCCGTATCACGCCATACAAGTCAAATTCCCCTTACTAGTGACCCCCGTCTCCCTACCCTCTAAATAAGTACCCTCTTGCCCTCCTCGCCCCCTCTCAGTACATAGTTGACAAACTCTGGCATAAGTTCTTAGTTCGTTGAATGTTAATAATGTACCAAGTTCTTGTTCTATGTACAAAAGCTGTATCTTACACTATCATACGTTTTGTTTCATGTAAATCATCTTGAAAGGTAGAAAGACAGTATATAAATCATTTAAATAAATAAATAAATGAGTGTGTGTGTGGGGGGGGGTTTCGTACAGCAGTTTCCTTCTGTTCCTTTGGGCTTCTAGCTCAATCAAAATTGAGGCTCCAGGTCGAGATCTGGCACCTTCATTTGCAGTTATCAGTTGAATCCTTTCTTTTAATATCCTTTTCTAAATCACTTAGTGCAGTCATCACAGTGACATTACTTATTTAGGAGCCATGGGCAGGGAACCTTTTATCTTTATTTAGATTCTTGATATACTGCTCTTTGAAAAAAACCCACCAGAGCGGATTACAATGGCTCTAGGTGTGGTGGTATGAATGGGCTCCTCTAACAACCTCCCCTCCCGACAAATCCCTGCACAATATGATATAATATGTTGCCTCTTTGGTATTTCTTGTCAGTCCTGTGTAGTGGAAAACCTGACCCAGGAATCAAATCTAGGTCTGTAATGTCATTGAACCACCAGGCTGGCCTCGAAGGTGGGAGTTCTAGTGGAAAAGGAAGAAATTAGATTAGGGAAAAGAGAAAATGAGATTAAGGAACAAACAGCTCTTAGTTTTGTCCATGTTGAGTTTCAGTTCATGAACATTTGGACAGAGATAACAGCAATGCATGCAGAGGTCTATAAATTAATGAATGGAGTAGAATGGGTAAACGTAGATTGGTTGTTTATCAAAAAGTAGCAATACTAGGGGACATGCAATGAAGCTACAGTGTAACCCATTTAAGATTAATAAGAGAAAACAGTTTTTCACTCAACGCATAATCAATCTCTGGAATTCGTTACCGAAGGATGTAGTAAAAGCTGTTAATGTAGCTGAGTTTAAAAAAGGTTTGGACAAGTTCTTGGAGGATAGGTCCATAAACCATTATTAAAGGGGACCCAGGAAATCCACTGCTTGTCCCAATACAAGCATTGTGGAACCAGTGTGCCTTTTTGGGAACCTGCCAGGTACTTGTCACCTGGATTGACCCCTGTTGGAAACAGGATAATGGGTTTGATGGACTTTTATCTGACCCAGTGTGGCATTTCTTATGTTCTTACATAAATGTTGTGCAAGATAGGTGAACTAGGGAGGGGAAAATAAGAAAAAAGTACTGTGTTACACTAGATGATGAAATTGGAGAAATCGAAAGAATAGGTACAAAGAAAAGTAGACCAGAAACTGAAACCGAGTAACTCCAGTTGGGCGGGGGTAAATGAGAAAAGTTTAGCTTGGCAAAGATTGATTAGAGAAACTCTTGATCTCAGTAGAGGCAATATGGGAAGATAAATGGTTCACTGTCTCAAGGTTAGCAATGAAGGCCAAGTGACACATGATTTAGCAGCTTGTTAGCCACTTACGCAACGCAGGGTGAGGATTCTTCATCTAAACATTTCTTATTATATATTGTTCCTACTGTTATCTCTTTTTAGTTGAAGTTAATCTGTTCTATGCAAAATTGTTCCATGTAACTGTTCCACTGTATTTGTTCTTGTTATCCGGTTCTATGTAAAATGTTTGGTTGTCTGTGTTATATGTAAACCGCACTGATTGATAAAAGCATGGTATTGAAAAGTAAATAAATAAATAAAATTCTTGTGCAGGTCATGACAGATTTTCTTGGAATCCAGGAGCTGACTGACAAAGCCTAGGTCATAGTGCATGCTTCCAACCCCCAGCAAGGTGTATTGCAGTTACTTTTTTAGGTTTTAGGGCCTGATTTACTAAGACTGTTTTTCCCATATTCTGTGAGAAAAAGCTTAGTAAATCAGGCTCTTAACGGGTCACTGCAAAGTGCCAGCAGAAAGCAGTGGCCCCACTCCTCCTCCTCCTCCTCCTCCTCCTCTTCCCTCTCCCATTCCCCCTGACCTTTTAAGCTACACCTGTATGATGAGAGGTGGGGTGCCTGTGTGTGTGGTGCTGGCATGAGGTGTGCCTTTTGCAGTACACATTGTACCCTTTACTTCCCATGAATTTATCTCTTCAGCCTCCAACCCCTTGCACTCTCCCCGAACCCCTTGCACGTTCTGCCCTCCATTCACCCACCATTCTTTATTTAAACTAGTGCGCTTTAAATTTTTTAAGCTGTGTGTGTAGCAAACTCTTCAACGGGTAGTGGTTGGCAGAAGGTGCTGCAAAGGACCAGCGCTAGTTGACCCAGCTTTCAAAAGAACTCAAAAAAGGTTAGAGCTTTTTTTGCAGGCTGAGGCAGCCAGCGCTGGTCCAGCACTTCTGCCTGTGGGAGAGGGATCCCCACTGGCGGTCAGTGCCGGTCCGAGCCCCAGGCGCCAGGCCTGATTTTTTTTTTTTTTTTTTTAGGTGCTATGGAGACCTGACACCTGGGTTTTGTCAACCCTGCTCTAGTGGTAAGAGAAGGGAAAAGAAATGGCTGCTCCATGTAGATTCTTTCATTTCCTAATCATATTGCCAGTTCTGGCTTTGACATCCTATGACACTACTTTCTTTGAAGGCTCTTGGCTTCTCTTAAATCAACTGGAAAAATCCTACTCCATGTTAATATCTGTCCTTTGCAGACACTGAAGCAGATGTAACTGATGACTTTGATCCTGTTGGGTCTGAATTGAATTTTCTTTTACAGGCATCTCAGAATTTTGGGATTTTATATGAGCACGATGTGGTTGTGGTCTGGCATTCAGTACTGAGACACTAGATAAAGAAATTGAAGATCAGTCTTATAATCAATATGTCTTTGAAATTGAATACATGGCAAGGTTTTATATTAAGGAATGAAGATTTGAAACAGAGGCACAGCACTACTCTCCATTGGACATATGGCTGTTTCTAGGTCACTGGTTCCCAAATCTAGCCCTTCATTCCTTGGGTAGGAGCCATATTCCAGGGCTCCTTCCAGATGTCTGCCCTAGGCAGTGTTTGTGTATGATGAGTGGGATTCCTCTCTACACTTTCCCCCTTCAGCCCTGTGCACAATATAACTAGGGCTTCTAATCTTAGGTGTTTGTCACTTGGAATTTTAGGAATATAATTTCGAGGCAATTAGGAGCTTTCCTAGGGTTGGAAAAATAGGAGTTTATTGATATATTCACATTGTGAAAACATTTTCTGTGGCTTTTTAGGTGGGTTCCTGATAGATTCCATTCAGTGATCCAAAACCGTTTTCTAACGCAGCCCTTCTTCTCCAAGAACCAGCATCGGCATCAGCTCCAGCCCTAGTTCTAGACCCCCTTGCTGCATTTCTAAGGCCCAGCAACAGCATCCTCTTCAGACCACGTTTCTCAAACCTCATCCCTAGCCTCAACATCAGCCTCTCTTTAGCCCAACATCAGCCTCTGTTCTGCCTCCCTTTAGCCCAGCTCCAGCCTCAGCATCTTCCAGCTCTTTCCTCCTACTTTCTACAGAACAGCAGGAGATTTTCTGCTAGCACTGCAAGAGGGTTTAAAATGCAAGAACAGGGGACAGAATGATCCAAGGTGACATCCTGTTCAGACGCACCAGAGGGACACACTGAGGCTCCTCTGCTCTACTCATGGAGGTAACATTTAATCTCCAGGAACAAGCAGGAATGAGTCTTCACATATGGGTACGTCAGTACCGATGGAGCCTGCGCGGGAACGCTCCCCAGCGTCCAAAAAGAAAGCTTTTGGGAGCATTCCATGCGCATGCGTGCTGCCTTCCCGCCCATTTACTTCCCTCTCATCAGTTTTCCATTTTCCGCGGAGCCGGCAGGACGTATTCCTGTCACCGCAGAAAATTATTCTTTTTATTCTTAGTTTTTTGTGGTCGCGTCTGCCTTCCCTCGACGCCACCGGTACCACGGTGCTTTTCTTTCTTTTTACTAAAGAATTTCTTCTTTTCTTAGAAATTTTTTCCTGTTTAGTGCCTGACGGTTTCTAGGCCACTAGGCCTCTATCCTTCCATTATGGAAAAGCCAGCCACTATCCTTAAGAAATGCTCAAAGTGTGGCGGTACAGATATATTTTCAGACACTCATACTTGGTGTCTAAAATGTTTAGGTCCTGACCATTGCCCTCTGGAGTGTCTCTCCTGCTGGAGTTCAGTCTTCAGGATCGAGCACAACTCGATACCCGGTTCACATCGCACTCGATGTCACCTGCTAGAATATCTTCTTCTTCACAGGATCAGGTAACCAAACAAAAGTCTGTAAAGACTAGCCAGTCCTCGAGTGGTAGATCTCCTTCTCAGCATCAAGATGGCTCCGGCCTTGCCCTTGAGGACATTTTGGCAATAAAGCCCCGGCAGGAGTCTTCGGGCTCCAAAGCATTAACGGGGCTTCAGGTTGTTCCCGGGGTTCTTACCTCGATGAACATACCTGGGCCATGCTCAGTGGTTGTGGCCGCTTCGAGCGGTACCGACACCCTGGCATCGGCTATGGTGATGGATGAAACACTCCTCACCGGTGAACGTAGTCTAGCGCTCTCAGCTACTTCGGTACCGCTAGAGTTGCTGCAGACCTTCCTCGAGTATCGGCATCGGTGTCGGTACCGTCCATGCTTGCTTCGACAGACTCGCTTCCTTCGATGCCGAGCCTGGAATCGTTCTCTAGCATGGGGGATTCAGTAAAGAAAATCCGATGCTTCATCCTTTCAAGTCTTCTGATCCCGATGACTGGGATGCATCCATCGGTACCAAGGCTGATTTTTCAACAAGTCTAGCCTTTACCCCTCATTTTAGAGGGTCCTCCTCGGGGGAGATTTCTTTTCAAGCTTTTCTGCTTGATATGGCAAAGTTACTTGCCATTTCTATACCTGGTAAAGAATCCCTACCGGGGGGATTCAGAGACAATGCAATTCCCCTGGATTCCAAAGGAGGTGATCATGCTTCCTTTGCATCAGATCTTACAAGATCTACTATTAAGAATGTGGGAACTCCTTTAACGGTATCCCCACATTCTAAGACACTTGACACTATGTACAAGGTGCCACCTTCTCCAGGTTTTCAAAAGACTCAACTTCCTCATCATTCTATTGTTGTAGAATCAGCAATGAGGCGTATTAAGAGTGCAAAGAAGCACTCTTCTTATCCGCCAGGTCGTGAGTCTAGGACTTTAGATGCCTTTGGACGTCGATGCTTCCAGGCATCCATGCTTTCAGCAAGAATTATCTCATATATTTTCTATATGGGATTATCTCTTGAAGAGGTCACAAAGAACTTAAAGTTTTTGAACCCTTTTCTTCCAGAGCATAAAAGAGCAGACTATTTCTTATTAGTCAATCATGCTTAAAATATCTCTAGGTTCCTTAATCGTGCTTCCCTGGACTGTTTTGAGTCTATTAGCAGAACTTCTGCTATAGCCATAGGAGCACGACGCATAGCCTGGCTCCAAGCTTCAGACTTGGACAGATGGGTACAGGAAAGGCTGGGAAATACTCCTTGTACTGGTGAAAATCTCTTCAACAAGGAGGCTTTATTTCAAGCTAATCAGTTAAGCACTGATGCTGTTGCTTTCAGAGGATTGTCAAAACTTTCCTCTATCCCAGCTAATAAAAAAATCTCCTAAAAAGCTTTATCCCCCTAGGGGGAAAAAGTTATCTCCAGGAACAAGCAGGAATAAGTCCTCACATATGGGTACGTCGGTACCGACGGAGCCTGCGCGGGAAAGCTCCCCAGCCTTTCAGATGAAAGGCTTTTGGGGCCTCCCACTGCACATGCGTGCTGCCTTCCCGCCTTCCTGACCAGCTCTCTTCAGTTTCTCTTTTTCCGCGGAGCCAGCAGGTCGTGTTCCTGTCACCGCTGAAGAAATTGTTAAATTTGTTGTTTTTCTTTAGACCGCGTACCTGCCTTCCCCATACCTAAACCGGTATCGCCGGTCTCTCTTTCTTTCTTTTAAAAAAAAAAAAAAAAGACTTTTTTTTATTTTCTTCAGCACAGTTTGGTACTTGTTGTTAGGCCTTAAGGCCTACACAAATTCTCCTCATGGAGAAGCCAGTCCCTGGTTTTAAAAAATGTACCAAATGCAGTGCTGTCATTTCTGTCACAGACACCCATGAATGGTGTCTCAAATGTTTGGGACCTGAACACTCCATACCGGACTGCCCATCCTGCACCCAGATGTCTAAACGTGGTTTGCAGAACCGGGCCAACAAGCTCCATGTGCTGTTTCCTTCAGAAGCATCACAGTCATCCAGGTCTTCCTCTCCGGATGGATCTCAGGTAACCAAAACGTCTGTGGGCAAATCCTCTAAAAGCAAATCTCTTTCTAAAGATCGAGAGGCTCTCAATTTTGAGTTCGAGGATTCTGCCCAGGCCAAAAAACCCCGGCGGGAGGTTCCGGCCTCCAAAGCAATCATGGGGTCACAGGTTGACATCGATGGCACGGCCTCGACCGATCACCTGTTGGACTGCTCTGGGGTACCGGCCCATACCGGTACCGACATCCAGGCAGTAGTGGCGTCTATGGGCAGTACTGTCCAGACCATGCAGCAGGCCGTTCTGGCATTCATTAAGGCTGCGACGCCCTCGGTACCGATTTCATCGGTACCGACCCCGGTTCCGGTATCCACACCGGAACCGAGACCATCGACTTCCAAACGTCGATCGGTTCCGCATGCCGGATTCAGGCTTTCGCCTGGTACCGATCCCATGCCCGATACGCCCGATGTCGATACCGATCGGTATGCGTATCGTACATTGGCAGTACAGAGGGAAGACTCAGATTCTTCTGATGAATTCAATTCCTCTGATGACTCTGCTGAGCTTACTCTTCCTGAGGAGCCCTCTTCTCCAAAGAGGAGGATGTCTCCTCCAGAGGATTTATCCTTTCAGGATTTCATTGTTGATGTAGCTAAAGCACTTTCTATTGCTATATCTTCTGAAAAAGAACCCAGATCAAAAAAATTGGACATTTTAGGATACTCAAAAGCTCCTAAAGAGGCAGTCACTCTGCCTGTCCATGAAATCCTTCAAGAACACTTGATGGATTTGTGGGAGACTCCTTTAACACTGTCTCCCCATTCCCGTAGGTTGGACACCATGTATCGGGTCCCTCCTTTGCCTGGGTTCCAGAAAACTCAGCTGCCTCACCACTCTAATGTGGTGAAGTCTGCCATGAAGAAAATAAAGAGTCCTAAAAGGCATTCTTCTACCCCTCCAGGGCGAGAATGTAAGACCCTAGACTCTTTTGGAAGAAAGATGTTCCAGGCTAGTATGCTTATAGCCAGGATCAATTCTTATAGCCTTTATATGGGCATGTTTCTTGGACAACTTGCCCTAAAAATACAGAATTTTGCCCCCTTTATCCCTGATGATCAAAGGGCGGACTTCTTTTCTATGGTGACACAACTTTCAGAGGTCTCCAAGTTCTCCAACAGGGCAGCCTTTGATTCCTTTGAAGTTGCAGGCAGAGCTTCGGGAATTGCTATTGCAGCCCGACGTCTCGCTTGGCTCCAGGCTTCTGACCTAGAACCCTGGGTTGTAGATGGCCTCAGGAATCTGCCCTGTACCAGTGAGAACTTATTTGGGGAAGACTGGCAGATTAAAGCTGCTCAAATGGATGCAGAAAATGCCACTCTAGATAGACTTTCCAAGTCTACTTCTACCCCTGCCAAAAAGAAGTCTTTTAAAAGGCCTTACTATAAAAAGGCCAGATTTCCCACAAATACTGGCCAGCAATCTGCTCAGCCTCGCTTTGCGGCTAAGCGTCAACAATCTAAGCAGGTAAAGTCAAAGCCTGCAGTGTCTGCTACACCCCAGCAGGCTCAACCCCCTCAGGGGTTTTGACTTGCCTCTAGAGAACTTGCCGCTTCTGGCTCTAGAACAACCAGAGCCCCTCACCATTCCTGGAAGGCTAGCTCATTTTGCTCCCAGATGGGAACAAATCACATCAGAGCAATGGACCCTCTCTATTATCCGGGAGGGCTACAAACTTCATTTCTCCAGCCTTCCTCCCCATACCATGGTGAGGCAATTCAGTTCTCCCCCATCTCTTCTGACCCTGTTGGGTCAGGAAGTCTCGTCTCTTCTCTTCTTGCCCAAGGGGCAATAGAGGAGGTTCCTCCTCCACAACAGGGGTTAGGTTTCTACTCCCCTTACTTTCTCATAACAAAGAAGACAGGGGACTTCAGACCTATCCTAGATCTGAGAGAATTGAACAGGTTTCTATTCAAGGAGAAATTCAAAATGCTCTCTCTGGGCCTTCTCCTTCCATACCTTCAGAGTCAGGATTGGCTTTGTTCTCTAGATCTCAAGGATGCGTACACTCATATACTCATCCATCCATCCCACAGAAAATATCTAAGATTTCTGTTCCAGGGAAAACATTTCCAGTACAGAGTACTACCCTTCGGTCTGGCCTCTGCTCCAAGAGTCTTCACAAAATGCATGGCAGTCGTAGCCGCATTTCTCAGAGGCATGGGAATCTTTGTCTTCCCATATCTGGACGACTGGCTCATCCGAGCTCCATCTCAGTCAGAAGCCCAGATGTCTCTGGACCGCACAAGGCGTATTCTTCAATATCTGGGACTTGTGGTAAACATTCCCAAATCCCAACTCATCCCTACTCAGTCTCTGGAATTCATAGGGGCCCAATTGGACTCCACCACTGCAAGGGCCTACCTCCCTCTGGTCCGAGGCCAAAGACTAATAAGCTTGGCCTCCCAGGCTCAGTCCAGAAGTCACTTGTCAGCCAGAGAAATGCTGCAGCTTCTGGGCCACATGGCCTCCACGGTACACGTGGTGCCCTACGCTCGTCTTCATATGAGAGCAGCTCAATGGACATTGGCCACCCAGTGGTCTCAAGCATCAGGACTGCTCTCAGACCAAATACTCACCTCAAAACGACTGTTTTGGTCTCTCCAGTGGTGGACATCCTCCAAAAATCTATTGTTGGGGATCCCCTTCCAACCTTCGTTGCCCCAAGCAACCCTCACAACAGATGCCTCCCAAGCAGGGTGGGGAGCTCATCTTCAGCACCTCTCCACTCAGGGCACCTGGTCTCCTCAGGAGACCACCCTTCACATCAACCTTCTGGAACTGCGAGCAATCTTCCTTGCCCTCACAGTCTTCCACACCCTCCTTGTCAACCTGACTGTCCTAGTCCAAACAGACAATCAGGTAGCCATGTTCTATGTCAACAAACAAGGAGGGACGGGCTCTCTGTCGCTTTGCAACGAAACTCTCAGATTATGGGCCTTCGCCAGAGAGCACCAAATTCATCTTCTGGCAGTATATCTTCCAGGAGTTCAAAACTCTCGGGCAGACAGACTCAGTCGAGTTCTGCTCCCACACGAATGGTCCCTACATATGGACCAGATACGCAGAATCTTTCAGGAATGGGGGACCCCGGACATAGACCTCTTTGCAAGTCCGTGGAATGCCAAACTTCCCCGGTTCTGTTCCAGGACTCCGTGTCAGGGAGTTCAGGCCAACGATGCCTTTCTCCTACATTGGGGTCAGGAATTCCTGTACGCTTTTTCACCCATTCCTTTGATT
The DNA here is from genome assembly GCA_033557465.1 of Ichthyophis bannanicus. Taxonomy (NCBI): domain Eukaryota; kingdom Metazoa; phylum Chordata; class Amphibia; order Gymnophiona; family Ichthyophiidae; genus Ichthyophis; species Ichthyophis bannanicus. Next base: position 165,776,416 of record CM066042.1, read on the forward strand.
CCCAAGACTCTGTTCAAACTTCAGAGGGATCACGGATCCATGATCCTCATTGCTCCACGCTGGCCATGCCAAGTGTGGTTCCCTCTCCTTTTACAGCTCTCCCAGGGCTCCTCCCTGGACCTGGGAGCTGCACCAGACCTTCTGTCTCAGGAGCAGGGGACTTTGTGGCATCCAAACCCCAAGTCCCTACATCTCCGAGCTTGGTTACTGAAGGCTTAAGCCTTCATGAGTTTAATCTTTCCCAACCAGTGAAAGATATCCTTCATGCCTCTAGGAAACCTTCTACTAGGCGTTCCTATGCTTTCAAATGGAAACGTTTTTCCATTTGGTGTGCGCAACAGGGTCTTGACCCTCTTGCGCTTCCTTTGAATTCTCTACTAGACTATCTCCTGCATCTTTCCAATGCAGGCCTCAAGACGAATTCAGTACGAGTCCATTTAAGTGCTATTGCAGCATCCTTAAAACCTATAAATGGACAACCTGTCTCCTCTCATCCTCTTATAACAAGATTCATGAGAGGCTTGACCCTCACTAAGCCTCCCATCCGACCTCCTCCGGTGGCATGGGACTTGAATCTAGTTCTGGGTCAACTTATGAAGCCACCTTTTGAACCGTTGGTATCTACCTCCCTGAAATTTCTTTCCTGGAAGGTTCTTTTCCTTATTGCAGTCACTTCGGCTCGCCGCATCAGTGAACTGCAAGCTTTGGTGGCTAATCCACCTTATACCAGATTTCATCATGATAAGGTGGTCCTTAGGACGAATCCCCACTTTATGCCTAAAGTGGTCTCGCCTTTTCATCTTTATCAAGAGGTATATCTACCTGTTTTTTTCCCGGCTCCTCATGCATCCAGTGCAGAGAGGAACCTTCATACTCTTGACTGTAAAAGAGCTCTCGCCTTTTACCTCAACAGGACTCAGCCACATCGAAAGTCTTCCCAACTTTTTGTGGCTTTTGATCCTTCTCATTTGGGACTTCCAGTCACCAAACGTACACTTTCCAATTGGATTGCTCAGTGTATTTCTTTTGCTTACCAGAGTAAGAACATTTCTCTGGAAGGCCATGTCACAGCTCACAATGTGAGAGCCATGGCTACTTCTATGGCTCATCTTCACTCTGTGTCCATAGATCAGATCTGTCGAGCAGCCACTTGGGCCTCGGTTCATACCTTCACAGCCCATTACTGCTTGGACAAGGACTCCTGCCGGGATGCCTTGTTTGGTCAGGCTGTCCTCAAACACCTGTTCCATACTTAAACAACTCCTGCCCACCTTCCCTGGATGGATGCCTGAGATCCATACGAAGATGGTTTACCCTTGGAGGGGGATCTCCCAGGCATCTTAGCTAGGGAGTCCCCATATGTGAGGACTTATTCCTGCTTGTTCCTGGAGATAGCACAGTTACTTACCTGTAGCAGGTGATCTCTGGGAACAGCAGGAATTAGTCCTCACAACCCACCCACCTCCCCTAGGAGTTGTATCTCTATCTATCTTCCTTTCCTCTCTCTATTGTCTCAGCTTTAAACTCGAACTGGTCAGGAAGGCGGGAAGGCAGCGCGCATGTGCAGTGGGAGGCCCCAAAAGCCTTTCATCTGAAAGGCTGGGGAGCTTTCCCGTGCAGGCTCCGTCGGTACCGACGTACCCATATGTGAGGACTAATTCCTGCTGTTCCCAGAGATCACCTGTTACAGGTAAGTAACTGTGCTTTATCCATCTTCTACCCATTATGCAGATGTTTCCAAAGATGGGCAAGATCATACCAGGCTAAGAAAATCAAAATCTCAACAGGCTCAGCAAACCCAGCAGTCACAGGGTTTCTGATATTTTATCCACTTTTTCTGTGTGAGGTTTAGAACCTATCAGCCTACTTTTTTTCAACAGAAGTATCTAAAATTCATCTCATCCATGCTGAGATATCAGTCATACATTGACTCAATCCTCGACTCTGGGCATGAATCTCTTGCTACAAGAGAAATCTATCCTTTTGGCTCTAAGAGCTATTAAGGACTATCATACCCCAGAGATAACAGGTTTCTCCTTTTAAAACAAAAGGAGGACTAACAACTAACAACAGGGTGAGCTATACCCTTCTCCTTGACGGGGATATCTCATACTTTTAACTGCAAGGGGAACCTATCTCTTCAAAGACTTACCAAATTGTAAGTCTTCCCAACTCTGTATTACTTTCTATCCCTCTTAGCCCAGACATTCAGTCTCTAAGAGTACTACTAATCAACTGGAAGGCTTATTCTCTAAGCCATAGGATTTTCTTCAATACCTTCTCCAGTAAGTAGTTTCCATACAGAGTTTTCTCCCCCTTTGCGGTTCATCTTCTTCTCAGATATTTTTTAAGGCAGCTTTTTGGACAGAAATTGGGTATCACTACTCCAAATTATGTCTGTCGGTCCTCTCCAATCTATAGGACCTAACTTTTTATGCTGCCTTAATAACAGATAATTCCAAAAGAGGTCCAGAACTCATTTGGACTTTTTATTGTTGCAGGCATCAGGCCTGTCTACTATTCTTAGCCACCTTCAATTCTCTTTGGCTCCAACAGAATAGATTAGGTTGCACACTGGCAATTCGACAGCCAGATCTAAGCAACCTACAACATGCTCTCTGCAATTCTACAACAAAGCTCTGCAACTGTGGGCCTTTGCCAGAGAGCTTCAGAGCTACTCCTAATAGGTAGCTGCCAAATAGTTAAGAAGGGCTTCAGCTGGTAGACTCTGCCAATCATGCTCCTACATGACTGTTTTTTTCCTACTCTTATCATATTCCTTAAAATTTCCTTTTAAGAAAAGGTAACCAGGGTTTAGACCATGTGAAAGCGTAGAAGATTGCATAATTCCCTGGTTTGTTCCACATCTCACTGGAACTTCCACAACAGGGATGCATTTTTTTCACTGCAGTTGGTCCTTATTCACTACTTTCCTTCTAATTTTCTATACTTTATGGTAGCTTATGTTGAACAAGAGAACGCATGATACTCATATTGCCCTCATAAAGAGGCAAACATGGTATCCCCTTATATTGCGTCTTTTTCTCCAGCTACTATTTGAAATTATAGAAGGATCCAGACTTGCTGTCTTAAGACTAAGGATCTCCTCTGCACTCATTCACGTACGTCTCGAGACCTGGTTATTCAGGGGCTAGATCTTTTCAAGAAGTCTAGTTCCATCCCTGTAAGTGAAGAACATAATACCAGTTTCCACGAAACTTTCTCTATAGTTCTTCCATATTTAACCAGACAGAGATTCTCCATCAATATTCTCAAGTAGGTCTTAATCCTTCTTGTTATTGTGTCAATCTCTATACAACATCTGACTTTGAAAGATTTGTTTACTGTCCATATTAATGCTGCCCCAGCATACCATAAAACTCAATGGACAACCAATTTCTATGGTAAATTAGGAAATACCTTCTTTTACCGTTACCTTTTAGGTTACATCACATCTGAAGCTCTACATGTAAGGTCATCATCATAAGTGACATCACTTACAAAAGACTTTTACTGATCTTCAAGAAATTGGAGGCTCAACGCCTAGTACAAATTTCTTTGTCTTTCATTGGAATAAAGAGGGTCTTAAAGACCTATACCCTTTTTTCTGCAAAGGGTATTTCTGCCTTTTCATCCAAACCAGTCAGATTATCTCCACTCTTTCCTAGGACCTTATTCTACTCCAAGGACAAGAAGTTCAATTTTTTGGACTTTACAGAAGCTTTAGCTATTTTTCAAAAGTCCAACCTCATTGAACTCCCCCAGTACTTCTTCTGGGGTTAGTTCTGGTCATGAGGGCTTCTCATCTCTTCCTGTATTGCAAAATTTATTTTTTCCCCTCTACTTCACATTGAGGGAATTTCTTTGAGGTAATGTACTGGCTCTCAACCACAGATCCATATTACCCTCAACAAGTATTTTTGCAATTAATGTACTGGCTCTCAACCACAGATCCATATTACCCTCAACAAGTATTTTTGCAATATTTTTGAGTGAGATCCACATTAGAAAATTGGGACTCAATATTTTCTAATATTTATGATTTACACAAGGACTCCCCTCTGGATAGCTTGTTTAGTCAAGCTGTTCCACAGCACCTCTTTTTTCTTTTCTAGTTCAACTCCTACCCTCCATCCCTTGGATGCCTGAGGTTTTGAAGGTTAAGCATGGCCCATCTTTAGATTTGCAACATGCCCGGGCCTCCTCTAGGCATCTTAGCTTGGTAGTCCCCATATATGAAGACTCATTCCTGCTTGTTCCTGGAGATAGCACAGTTACTTACCTGTAACAGGTGACCTCTGGGAACAGCAGGAATAAGTCTTCACAACCAACCCACCCACCTCCCCTAGGAGGAGTTCTCTCTCTCTCTCTCTCTTTTTCTCTCTAATTTGTCTACTTCCCTCCTTCGGTCTCAGCTACAAACCCAACTGATGAGAGAGAGGTAAATGGGTGGGAAGGCAGCGCGCATGCGCGTGGGATGCTCCCAAAAGCTTTCTTTTTGGACGCTGGGGAGCGTTCCCGCGCAGGCTCCGTCGGTACCTACGTACCCATATGTGAAGACTTATTCCTGCTGTTCCCAGAGATCACCTGTTACAGGTAAGTAACTGCTTTCTAGTCATGACCAAAAGAAAGGGGAAGGCTGTATTCTTGGATGGTGCCTCTTCTCGGCCTTCGACTCTAAATTTATTTATTTATTTATTTACATTCTCTTATATACCGCACTATTCAGCATCAGCGCGGTTTACACAGAACAAAGGTCTCAGTACAATAACAAGCATGAGTTTACAGATAACAAGGGAAGGAACTTGGATAACAAGGGAAACTATTTACAGTCTATTTACAGATGTAATACTACAGAATGAGTACAGGTTATTAGGAACAGGTGCTCATGTGTGTTCATGCTGGCCCTTCAGCAGCTGCTTCCCAGGACTGGCCGTTGGGCATGCAGCAGGCCGCAGTAAGGGGACTTCACTGAGACCTATTGCACGCACTCCACCTCCAAGACCTGGAAGTGTTCGGTCTGCAGGGGGGTTGGAGGATTCCCGGACCAAAGAGGTTGCTGGAGTCTCCCTGCCTAGAGGCTCTCCTGTTGCTGCGTCCTCCCCTCTTGTGGAAGGTAACTCCATGGGGAGTTTGGTTCCTCCCCAATGAACTGTAAGTGAGATCGCATGGGGAGCGGTGAAATGATTTCTGTGTTGTTCATGCAAGAGGTTGTAAGGCTGGGTGTGGTGACTATAGCGTCACTCTGGGATACTATATAAGAGTTCAGCTCCTCATTGCAAGTTTATTCATCGTGTTTTGTAGGTGATTTGTCAATTGTGTCTCAGGCTGTGGTTGAACAAGCACAGGCAATGGAACAACTGACTGTAATATGTGATACCATGGAGCCTCGGGTTAATGCTTTTCGTCTTGGGAGAGGCTCTGGTCAAGGACAGAAATCTAATCCATCTCCAGATGGAATACTTGGAGAACTAAGTTAGGGAGAATTAAATTAGAAAGAACAATCTCAGATTCCTTTTCGTCCCTCTAGTCCAGTCCCGGAACCATAGAGTTCTGAACCTCCACCAGCAGCTTTGGAGACTGAAAGATGTCATCGCTTTGATGTCACTGGTATAACTTGGCTAGCACCGCCCCTCTTCCACCAGTACTTTCAGTCTCCAAGCAGCTTGGAGGTTCTGAGCCTAGGACTGGGCTCAATAGGAACAAATAAGCAGAGCTTTCTTTATAGTACTTATTTTTAGTTTGGGTAATTTTGTTTTTTGGGTTTACTCTAGGGGCTGACCTGCTGCTGCTGAAAGGTTTCCGGCTGGCTGTGCCCTGGTTTTTTTCTGTTCCCTCTTCTTTTCTCTCTGTGGTTTTTTCTCTCTTTCTTTCTGTCAGTGGCCCCAATGTGTAAACGAGCATTGTTTGAATTGCTCAGAGCCTCCCTGCTCCGGAACCCGCTTAGGAGGGGTGAGGAGCAGGTAGAAGGCTGAAAGGCAGGGCAGAGACCGGACAGGAATTTGTGAGCCGGTGAGGGCTTTCCCTGCACGACGGAGAGGAGATCAGCATCCCTCCCTTGCCTCCCTGCTCCCGAACCCGCTTAGAAGGGGTGAGGAGCAGGTGGAAGGCTGAGCAGCAGAACAGCGGCAGCACAGAAGTCGGCAGGTCAGTCGGTTTTCCCTGCACCTTTCAAATACTGCCGGGGCTGAAGCCGCGAAGGCAGTGCCCCAGGGCAGATTGACTTCATCTGCGCCCCTTCCTCCTTCCGCTGGGTCAGGATAGCGGCAGCGGTGCGTGTTGGCTCCAGACAGCTTGGTTTCCTGCGGCCTCCGTCGGTCGGGCAGTTAGAGAGCTGCCGCATGGTTTCAGTGTGTGTTAGTTTTTGAGCGGGAAGCTGTTGCCGGCGGCCATTTTAGGTGCTGCGTAGTTTTGGAGCTGGGGGTCCAGCGGGTGTTTTCCAGCCTGGGGAGCCTTGTTTTGGCAGTTGTCGTTGGGACTTCTGCTAGTTAAGCTGTTTCCTCGCTGGGGAGTGTTAAAAAAAAAAAAAGATGTTTTTTCGGTGAGGGGTTCCCGGGATAGCTGGGCTTCTCCCTGTTTCTCTCTTGGTCTCCCGCTCCGGTTACTGGGATTTCTCCCCTCTAGAAGTGGCATTCATTTAAAGGGGGGAGGTCTCCAGAAGATGCCGGCAAAACACCGCTGTCTTGTTTGTGGGGTGCGATGTAGTGAAGTTTCGGAGTCAGGGGTGTGCAGGGGCTGTTCTTTGGAGGCAGCAATAATGGAAAATGCGCTCGGGGGACCGGCTGCGGAGGCGGCAGCGATCCCTTCGGAGGCAGGAGACTCCCAGCCGCCTACCTTGGATCTCGCAGAACTGACAGCGGGGCCCTCATCGGGGACAGGAGCTTCGGTGGTGGCGGGAGGCGGCCAGAGCGCAGGAGTGACGGGTATCCCCCCGGATATTTTCTCTCTTATGCAGAAGGCGTTGGCTTTGCTGCAGCCTGGACTGGGGATGCAGTCCCCGAGGTCAAAGAGTCAGAAAAGGCCCGGGAGTCTTCTGGAGGGGGAGGCTGGTCCGGGAAAAAGGCATAAGGAAGTGATGGAGGAGGGTCCGTCTTCGGTGGAGGATGACGACGGCCGGTTCTCGGATGTAGAGGTGGAAGGTGTTTCAGAGGGAGAGCTAGAAGAGGGAGAGCTGCCGGACGCGGAAGAACAGAGTAGAGTGGTCCGGGTGTTCCGGCGCGAAGAGCTGCCGGCGCTGATTGTGGAGACATTAAAGACGCTCAATATGCCCGCAGTGGTGCCGTTGGCAGAAGAGGCGCTAGAGGATCCTCTTTTGCAAGCCGTTCGGAAGTCTCAGCGAGTGTTCCCGGTTCATAGAGTACTTCGGGACATGATTCAGGAAGAGTGGGACGCTCCGGAATCGGCACTGCGGGGCACCAGAGCTTTGGCCCGATTATATCCGCTTTCTGACCAAGATAGAGAGGTGTTCCGGTCTCCAAAGGTGGATGCGGCAGTGTCCGCGGTTACTAAGAAGACCACGATTCCAGTGGAGGGCGCCGCGGCGTTAAAAGACATGCAAGACAGGAAATTGGAGACTCTGTTGAAGCAGGTCTTTGATATGTGTGCCCTTTAATTGCAGGCTTCAATAGCGGGAGCGTGGGTAGCCAGAGGCTGCTTACGGTGGTCCCAGCGGCTGCAAGAAGGACTCCTGGAGTTGCAGGCGGAGGAATTGGCGCGGCTGGAATCAGGCACAGCTTATTTGTCGGATATTCACTACGATCTCATTAGAGGTTTGGCCAAGAGTATGGCTTTCGTGGTGGCGGTGCGTCAGTATCTATGGCTGCGTAACTGGTCGGCGGACGGGTCTTCCAAAGCACGGCTTAGTAAGCTTCCCTTTAGAGGTAAACTTTTATTTGGTACGGATTTGGAGAAGCTGGTTAAAGACCTGGGAGAGTCCAAGGGCGGTCGACTCCCGGAGGATAGGCTGAAACAGAGCCGAGGGACTACTGATTCCAGGGGTCTCTCAAGGGATTTTCGTAGGTTTCGGTCCTCGCGTTTTGGCCAATCTCAGCGAGGGCGGTTTCCTTCGAGAGGTCAGGCTTTTCGAGGGTTCCGAGGGGCAGGTCGGGGTTTTTCCCCCTTCCACTCCTCTGGCGGTAAGAAATCGCAATGAGATAAGGCGGACCCGGGTGGGGAACGTTCCCGTAGGAGGGCGGTTGCGGGAGTTTTACCCTGCCTGGGTCCAAATTACCACGGATCAGTGGGTGTTGGAGGTCATTCGCGAGGGGTATGCTCTGGAGCTCCATCGACCCGTTTTAGATTCCTTTGTCCTTTCCCCGAGCAAAGCTCCGCCAAAGTTGAGGGCGGTCACCGAAACGCTTCGGCGGCTACAGCAGCTCGGAGCGGTGGTGCCTGTGCCGCGAGATCAATACAGGTGCGGTCGATACTCCATTTATTTTGTCGTTCCAAAGAAAGGAGGGTCCTTTCGGCCGATTCTGGATTTAAAAAGAGTGAATCGTTGCCTTCGGATAACTCACTTTCGAATGGAAACCTTGCTCTCGGTCATTGCGGCGGTCAGGAAGGGAGAATTCTTGACGGCATTGGACCTCACGGAGGCATATCTGCATATCCCCGTGCACCAAGAGCATCAAAAGTTCCTGCGCTTCGCCGTGCCCATGGTACATTTTCAATTTCAGGCGCTGCCCTTTGGGCTGGCGACGGCACCTCGGACGTTCACGAAGGTCATGGTAGTTGTGGGGGCGGCGCTCCGCAAGGAAGGGATTCTGGTGCATCCTTATTTGGACGATTGGCTGATTCGGGCGAACTCCAAGGAGGAGAGTGCTACGGCCACCGATCGCTTAGCGGAGTTCTTAGAGAGCCTAGGATGGGTGGTCAATTATGCAAAGAGCAAGCTAGTTCCGGCTCAAACCCTGGAATACTTGGGGGCGCGTTTCGAGACAGAGCACGGAGTGGTGTTTCTCCCAGCACAGAGAGCCCAAGCCTTGAGGGAGCTCGTGCGTAGGTTTTTGGCGTTCAGGGCTCCGACGGCGTGGCAGTATTTGCAATTGCTCGGGACGATGGCAGCCACGATCGAAGTGGTACAGTGGGCCAGGTTTCATTATGCGGCCATTGCAGAGCGCTCTTCTCCGGCGGTGGTCTCATCAACGGAACACCTTGTTTCAACGGCTGGTGTGCCCTCTGCAGGTGCGGATAGAGCTTCAGTGGTGGCTGCGGCCCGGAAGCTTGGAAAGGGGCGTGTCGCTCGAAGCTCCGTCCTGGAGGCTGGTGACAACGGATGCCAGTCTCACGGGCTGGGGGGCACATTGCGAAGGGATTTTTGCCCAGGGGACCTGGTCTGGTCCGGAACAGCGTTGGTCTATAAACCGGCTGGAGATGCGCGCGGTGTATCTTGCGTTGTGTCAGTTTCAGGAGACCTTGGGTTGCGTGGCGGTACAGGTGCTTTCCGACAATGTGACGACGATAGCCTATATCAATCGCCAGGGCGGCACGGGGAGTGCATCGCTGGAGGAAGAGGCCAGTCAGCTGTTGACTTGGGTCGAACGGCACTTGGTGGCATTGTCGGCGCAGCACGTGGCCGGAGTGGAGAATGTCGAAGCAGATTTTCTAAGCCGCCGCAGAGTGGATCTGGGGGAGTGGAGTCTTCATCCGGAGATCTTTGCGATGCTAGTTCAGCACTGGCGGACGCCGGTGATGGATCTCATGGCCAGCTTCGAGTCCGCGCAGGTGGATCGGTTCTTCAGCAGGCGCAAGGAGCGAATGTTGGAGGGCCTCGATGCTTTGGCACAGCGGTGGCCGGTGGAAGGTCTTCTGTATTGTGGTGACCACACCCCTACCAGGCGGTTGCCTAGTATGGACGGGAGACCATCTTTTATTCCTTTTCCAAAGGGTTGTAGTTGTGTAGTCAGAAATGAACCAAGTGGATGTTTCAAAGCGCACAGGAATTTTTATTAGCTTCCTTTAGGTAAGATGGTAACAATCTTCAAAGCAACTTTACACTCCAGACAAAGAAACAAAGGATAATCTTCTTCAATTAAAGCAAACATCAAAACAGTGTTTCCGTGGAATTATTTACAATGACTTTCCTTTTCTTTTCCTTTAAGATGCTTCTTACTTCAGCAATAATAAAGGCACATGTATTTACAACTTACAATCAAAGCCAGTAGGGCTGCTAGCTCCTTCTTTGCTGTTTCGAGTTAAACAGTTCTCAGCTGTCTAGCCCCGCCTTGGTTGCACTAGCCACTTCTTTAGGAAAGAACCTTAGTGCTTCAATATAAGACTCATTCTCTCCTTTTTCTTCAGGCTTTCAGCTATAACAAAGTTGTAACAGCTTTCTTAATTTCTTTCTGCTATTTGGCTTCCATTAATTAGCATCAATACAAACAACACAGTCCATCTCAGAACAAGAAGAACCCATGTCAGTTCCTCTACCATCTACCTCCATACTTTCTTCTGAGCTGCATATTGGTAAAGCTTGGAAACGTTCAGGTACTTTTTCCTTTAAGTCATTTAAAGCTCAAATAGCCTATTCCACTGCACTGCCCCTCCTTCTCGTGGCAGAACTTCAACAGGCTTCTCCTGTTCAACTTTTCTTGAAAACCCCTTCTTTCTAATCTGGGTTTTCCCAGGTACAAATCCCTCTTCAGAATCAGAGCAAGAGATATAAGCCTTAGGCTTCACTGCTTTCTTTCTCCTACCTTGGAGTTTTACTGCAGGACTTCCATATCTGGGGCTTCTGTTGGCCGTAGCTATCTCTGCCTCAGAGCCAGTTAGGGAATCAGGGTAAGATTTCCTCTCCACTTCCTGGGGCTTCTTCTGCCTGGAGACACACCCTTCACCCGAGGAGTCTAGGCTCTCTTGCCTTAGCTTTTCCAACGCCAGCCTTCTCTCTCTCTCTCTCTCTTGCCAGTATACTTGGTCCTCTCCCTGGAACCTTCTCTGTAGCTCTCTTGGCTGCAGTTCTGGCTGCTCTTGCTCTCCTTGCACTTGTTCCTGTTCCTGTTCCTCCTTCCGTCTATCTCTGTTTGTTTGCTCAAACTTAAACGTGGAGCAGGGCACCTCCCCTTCTGACTCCACCCCCATGTACCTCCTACTCTTACTTAGGGTTGCCATGGAGTCTGGGTGTGGCTTTAGCCTAGCTCTACCCTCGTGGTTTCTCTCACTGCTTTTACTAGGGTGTATGTGTTCTGGTGCACCCATCCCCCGCAAAGAAGAAAAAGTTATTTTTCCCTTTATTTCTTTATGCTGGACTGCAGTCTCCTTACCACAGTATGTGTTTCCTCCTTGGGCGCTCATAGGAAAGGTGGTTCAACGCATAGAGCATCACAGGGGGGTAGTGGTTCTGATAGCGCCCGATTGGCCCCGGCGACCGTGGTATGCGGATCTGATTCGGCTGCTAATCGACAGGCCGTGGAGACTCCCGGTTCAGGGGGATCTCTTAAGGCAGGGGCCGTTACGCATGCCGCAGGTGGGTCGTTTCTCGCTTATGGCATGGCTCTTGAGAGGGCTCGGCTGAGGTCCAAGGGGTACTCGCCGGCAGTTATTTCCACCTTATTGAAAGCGCGGAGGCATTTCACGTCGCTGGCGTACACCCGGGTTTGGCGGGTGTTTGAAGCGTGGTGCCAGGAGCACGCTCTTCAGCCTTTGAGAGCTTCGGTACTGCATGTTCTGTCGTTTTTGCAAGATGGTTTGGAGAAAGGGCTGGCGGCTAGTTCCTTGCGGGTGCAGTTGGCGGCTATCTCCTGTTTCCGGGGGAGGATTCAGGGGCAGTTGGTAGGAGCACACAGTGATATTCGGCAGTTTTTGCGAGCGGTGATGCTTCTGCAGCCGCCGAGACGTCCTTCAATTCCTCTGTGGGATCTCAATGTGGTGTTAGAGGCATTGATTGGGGCGCCGTTCGAGCCGTTGGCTGAAGCCTCTCTTAAGGACTTGACGTTGAAGACAGTGTTTCTAGTGGCTATTTGCTCCGCTAGGAGGATTTCGGAGTTGCAGGCGTTGTCTTGTAGAGAACTGTTTTTGTCCTTCTTCGCTCACAAAGTGGTTCTGCGCACGGTCCCGGCCTTTTTGCCTAAGGTGGTGTCGGGTTTTCACGTTAACCAGGTGGTGTCACTCCCGGTTTTTTCTCTGGAGCAGAAGTCTCGGTCGGGCGGTCGTTTACATCGTTTGGACGTTCGGCGCGTGCTTAAGAAGTATCTCCGTAGGACGGAGACTTTCAGGAAGTCGGATAGGCTGTTGCTTTCAGGGGGCCGTGGAAGGGTGAAGTGGCAGCAAAGTCTTCGATTTCTAGGTGGTTGAAGGAGGCTATTGCTTCGGCCTATCTGTTGAAGGGTAAGGTGGTGCCAGTAGGTCTACGTGCGCACTCGACCAGGGCGCAGGTGGCGTCTTGGGCGGAATTCAGTTTAGTGCCGGTGGAGGACATTTGTAAGGTGGCAACTTGGTCCTCGTTGCATTCTTTTGCGAGGCACTATCGGCTGGATGTTCAGGCGCAGGAGGATGTGCGTTTTGGCTCAGCGGTTCTTCAGGCTGGGCTTGTGGGTCCCTCCCGTTGATTTTAACTGCTCTGTTACATCCTCTGTGGTTCCGGGACTGGACTAGAGGGACAAAAAGGAAATGAGAATTAGACTTACCTGCTAATTATTGTTCCTTAAGGAACTCTAGTCCAGTTCCGGACCCCTCCCAGGGTGTTTTGCTCTACACAGCCTGAAGATTTTTTCATGAAGATAGGAATGAAAAGTGGTAGAAGTTAGCGGACAATTTCTTTGTTCGGTAGGGGTGCGACTGAGTCACAGTGAGGTCTTTCTTGAGCAGCAGGACCAGGTGGGCTCGGGGGCGCCAGTGGGCAGGCATCCGGAGCCTGTAGTTTTCTTTTTTCCATGTTTTTATTACATGTTGACCTGTTTGAGATGTTAATAATTTTCTTGTTCCTGCTTATTTGTTGCTCTGCTTAGTCTGCTTTGTCAATAGGTACTGGTGGAAGAGGGGCGGTGCTAGCCAAGTTATACCAGTGACATCAAAGCGATGACATCTTTCAGTTTCCAAAGCTGCTGGTGGAAGTTCAGAACTCTATGGTTCTGGGACTGGACTAGAGTTCCTTAAGGAACAACAATTAGCAGGTAAGTCTAATTCTCATTTTCTGAACTTTCCTAAGTCCCCCATTATCTCTCCTTTAGATATGGTTAAAAAATATTCAACTGAGGTTCTTGGCATGTTGCCCGAGTTACTTCCCTCTTTAGTAAGAGCACATTCCTTGTCATTCAAGAGAAAAATGTCCCTTCGCGTGAATGAGGGAGCTCTGTGGGAGGATAATCTCATAGAGTTTCTTGAGTCCTCACTGGAGGTGGTGACTCAGCGAACTACTTTGATAGTAACATTCATGCTGTAGTTTGACCGCAATACGTTGTTTACAATGTCCTTGGGTAATATTAATAAGTTGTTTCTTGGTTCTAAAGTAAGAATATTTTCCTAATTCTAAAGTAAGAATATTTCCTAATTTATCAAGATTTACGCAAAAAAGGTTCCTGGAATTCCTGGCCCTGTGGCCCAAGGTTTCGGCCTTGGGTCTCCATTTTGCTTTACGTATAAGTGTGGTTCACTCAGAGGGGAAAAACATTTTGTATTTTGAACCAAGACAACTTTCTGAATTTCTTTTGGCAAAAGAGGAGATTGAGTCCAGATTGGTACCCCAGGGGCAGCACTGTAGGGTCCATTGGAAAAAGTTTCTGTTGTTGAAGGGGGTTTTACTGACAGTATGTATTATTTCCTAATTTTTGTTTCGACTTGGATCTATTTTAGTTTCATTGTGGTCTAATGGGGTATGTACTCTTAAGAAGCCAAGCGCTTATTTTCTTGTTTTATTTGTTTTCTGAATTTCCGATTCACTTTTTGTTTTTCAGAAGTGTATAATTGAAATTTTTTTTAAAAATATTAAATTAAATACAAGAACAGGCACTTCCTACATGCTTGTTCTCAGGTTTTATATCCTCCCACTATGCCGACAGGTGAGCTGGATAAAGCAGTCCAGAGCAGCTGTAAAGAGACAAACTTTTGCTGCTGGAAATAGACTCCATTAGTGGTGGTCTATTCTAATGCCATCATCCAACCATATAGCAGTTGCCAGATCTGTCTGCGAGGGGGCAGTTTTAGGAGTTTTTTGGTTATAACTGGAAGGACAAATTTCCCCTTCGGTGAGGTTTTATCGGGTTTTTTTGGTTGTTTTTTTAGTATAACTGAAAATCAGAAGCTCTAAATATAACATGCTTCCCCTGCTGTATCTCTGGCTGGCCTGGAAGAAAATCCACTTCAACAAACAGTTTTTAGGTTTGTCCATGCTGAGTTTCAGTTCACAATAGAATATTTAGGCAGAGCAGTTAATAATACAAGAAGACATTTTGTGCTCCTAATGTTTGTTTTTTTCAGGCTGTGCACAATATGTAAAATACATATTTTCACACATTAGGCCTCAAAGCTAGACTATTTTGTAAATTTTGGTTATGTCCCCTACCACCATTGGGGTTCTTAGGTATCACATTTGGGAATTCTTGGGCCAGGTGATGTTTTCATTCATTAAACATGTTCATTGCCTCTGCAAAACTGGGCAGAGTTGAATGGGAGTCTGACCACTGCAGAATTATAACTTTTCTCCCCGTCAGACACTTTGAGAGTAAAACAGTAATGCATATCGTGGAAAATCCTAGTGGATAGTTTAACTTCATGTAATTTTTCAGTCTGCTGAAAATTGGCTTGATCCTATGACATTGTCTTACATTTCCCTGCCTTAACTGTTATAGCTGTTGAAATGTCCATGTTGCCCTGATGCTGGAAGACATAACTTGACTGGATAGGAAAAGGAATTTGGAACAAATAACTCATCGTTCCATTGCAGCATGAGTGGCTCTCCAAACTGCTCATAAATCCTGCTTCAGGGTCAGATCTTGATGCCATGTTTCCAGCGGCTATATTTTACTTTGGCTTCCTGCACAGTTTTCATTAAGAACGGCTTCCTTTGTATTTTCCATATTCACCATTAGCCATCTTTGTTTCCTTTCAGCTGGTCCATATGATGGAGTCAGAAATGATTGGGGCTGGTTGTCTTTCTGACATTGCTATGGGAATGATTTTAGAGCTTTTATTGAGGCTTCTAGCCAGGACGTCTTTGGAGATCAGTGCATTTAGAAACTGTGAGTTGACTAAGAAATTGATTAGTAAGTACCTCAAGAGAGCTAAATGACTGAAACAGTATAGCAGAAAGGATTCCTTCAACCTGCAGGGAAAGCACAAAGCCTTTTCTTTTTCAATAATTGTCATTCTCCGCCTTCACTCTGTGGTGCTGTCTGGGTGACAGCACCAGTGCCAGTTTATTTATTTATTATTTATTTATTTATTTAGCTGCATTTATATCCCGCTTTTCACCGGGTCAAAGCGGTTTGGGGATACATTTAACACGAAGGGATATGAGACACATAGACTAATATTTACAGGGAACATGGGCAATGGAGGGTTAAGTGGCTTGCCCAAGACCACAAGGAGCACTTGTGGGACTAGAAACCCCAGTCCTTCCGGCCCAAGGTTGCTGTCCTCTAGTGGGATTTGAACCACCTACCTTCCGGCCTGTAGTACCTTGCCCCAACCACTAGGCCACTCCTCCCTCAGTCTTCACTGACCATGGCAGCCAGCCAGCTGCTTCTCTCCCTCGCTTCTCTCAGTTGCGTCATTTTATTTCTTTACTTTTATTTTTGATGCATTTCAGCTGAATTGTTTTAAAAGGAAAGAAAACAAAAAGTGCTTCTCGGAAGATCCCTGCCGCCGTGGGATTTTTTTTTTTCCATTTCACCATCGGTACCTGCTTCCTGACAGGAAGACCGGCTCAAAAAAACCAAAACAGTGGAGGCAAAAACAGCACAGACTGGGGAGAGGACCAAGCTGCCTCCTCTTTACAGAACCTGTAACTCTTAAAAAAAAAGAAAAACAAGGCACTATATCTCACTACTTCAAAACCAGAACCACTGGGCACTACTTCACTGCCCACTTCTCTTCAATCTGAGAATTCGAGACCTGCCTACAGCAATCTCACTCCTTATAGTCAGTACACTGTTGTTTTCTACCGGCTATCCTATTCCATGGCATCTTTTGCTTCATCACTTGTCCCTATCCCATCGGGCCCAGACAAGGCACGACCAAGAATGGATGGGGCTGCCATGTGGTTGGAGTCAGACCTACCAGTACCTATGAAGATGGCCCAGACCTACCAGTGCCTAAGAAGATGGCCCAGAGCTTTAAACAGCAGGCCAGAGGCCCTACGCCATCTCTGCCTCACCTGGCCTCAACAGGACACTCTCCAAGGCCAAATTCTCTGCTGGGTGTTAAACATAACTCTAAATCAAACCACAGCTGTAGGGATGACCCCGCAGATGCATGTAATTCCCAGGACACGTGTCCTCATAAACGTAAATCCGAGGGAACCTCATCTGACGCCTCCTCCCATAAATCCAGGAAAGTGAAGCAGCAGTTGGGCTCCTTGTTCACCTTGTTTCCACCAGCTCCACCGCTCGGAGACAGGTTGTCCGCCAGTGACCTTCTACAATTGTTATGACGTTTTATCCAAGATAGTGTAGCCCTGCTGGGGGCCGCCCCTGCTAGTGACCCACTGCCATCCTCAGAGATCCCCTCATACCAGCCTCCAACCGTTTCTCCGCAGGGACCTCCTTCCCTCATGGATTACAGGGTCCCTGAACTGTTGGATGAGGGTACTTACTTGACCAAAAGTTCCCCTTACTCTCACCAGTGGGAAATGGAACCCTCACTCTTCGGAGATGTTGATGCAACACCTTCCTCAGACCACTCACTGGGGGAAGAACCCCCGGAAGATTTCTCCTACCCAAAATTTCTCCAGAAGGTCTCCAAAATTCTGTCTCTCAGTGATACTCAGACTTCTACCAACAAAAAGGATTTCTAATCTATCCTGCGGGCCTATAGTACCCCAAAAGAAGTCCTGGCCATGCCAGTCCCCTAAGTCTTGCAAGACCACCTTGTGTCTGTGTGAAAGATGCCAGCATCAGTAAATGCCATGACTCTGCGACTTGATCTCAAGTTCAAAGTACTTAGCCTGTATGGGGTTTTCAACATCAGCAACTTCCCCATCAGTCAGTCATCTCTGTGGTTGTACTTCAAATGGCGTGAAATTCTCCAAGTCTTATGCCTAGACTCCACCAGGGAAAGACCGACGAATATTGGATTCAGTGGGAAGGAAAACCTTTCAGAGTGGAGTGCTAGCCATGAAAATCTTAGCCCATCAACTTCAAATACTGCAATACCATCATGAACTCCTTTTGCAGATGCCAGACCCTGATACCAATCCAGCACTGGAGGCACATGCCCATCAGGATAATTTACCTCTATCATATCATTTGGGCTATGTATGATGCCTTTAACTTAGTTGCCCAGTCAATGGATATTTCCATATTTTCCTGCCGCACGGCATGGCCCCGTGTCTCTGGGTTACGGCACAATCTTCATGACCGCCTGGCAGATGTTCCCTGCCAGGAGGATGGTCTCTGTGGACCTAAGGTACAAGAGGTGGTCTCAGAAAAGGACCACTCTTCTACAGTGCGAGAACTTTCAGCTCAGCCTCACAAGGTAGCCAAACAGTCTCACCAGCCTCAATACCCACAGTACTGGAGGGCATACCATTATCAATATTTCCAACAATTTTACCCTCGTCAACGTTTTTCAGCCCTACTCTCATCCACCACCACAGCACCTGCCTGCACCTACCTATGATCAACACCCCAGGCAAAGAGAAAGGAAACAACCTGCAACTGTCTCAGCACAGCCGCCCAAGGCGGCCCCCAGTTGTTGACTATCTACCAGTAGGAAACCATGTACGGCACTTCCAGGAGGCCTGGCTGGCTATCACTACAGATTGCTGGATCTTCAGCATTATTTCATCAAGCTACTAGCTCAATTTCATAGTTACACTCACTCAGAGGCCTCCCCCGCCCAGCAGTGTCACTCCTCTGCATCTTCCCCTCTTAGCACAAGAGATTGCAACTCTATTCTGCAACTGTGCAATCGAGCCTGTACTGCCACAACTCCCAGTTCTTCCTTATCCCCAAGAAGACGGGAGGCCTCCAACCAATTTGCGACCTCCGAGAGCTCAACCTCTACCTCAAGAAAGAAAAGTTCTAGCAACCATTCCATTACTTTTGGGGCAGGCCGACTGCCTCACCTCTCTGGATCTCAAGGATGCCTAGACCCATATCCCCATCTTCCCCCGCCATTGGCAATACCTTAGGTTATGCTTCAAGACAGAACACTATCAATACAAAGTTCTACCATTCAGGCTTTCTTCAGCCCCAAGAGTTTTCACGAAGCGTCTGGCAGTCGCCACGGCACACCTGCACAAACAAGGCCTGTGCGTTTACCCTTATCTGGATGATAGGCCCATCTCAGGGCCAGACAAGACATCAACTCAGGCATCAGTCCACAGGACATCCTTTCTCTTGCAACAACTCGGCTTTATCATCAACTTCCAGAAATCCAGAGTGCGAACCTCGTCAGGTCCTCGACTTAATTGGCACTCGCTTAGACACCACAGTAGCTCGAGCCTTTTTGCCGCCAAGCAGAGTAACTGCCCTCCAGTAGCTCAGTACCCATCTGCTCAGTTTGCAAAGCTCTTCAGCTTGAATCATCTTATGCTTCTTGGGTCACATGGCAGCCTCAGTACATATGGTTCAGCTGGCACATCTTTATATGCGTCCGCTCCAGTGGCATCTCAAACTCAACTGGAATTGGCATACTCAATCCCTTTGTCAACAGGTGCCCTTCTCGGAGCCCAACATTCAATCTTGCGTCAATCTCTTCACTGGTAGACTCTTCCATCCAACTTCACAGGTGGCCGGCCGTTCCTAGAACAGTTACATTAGCTCACTCTGACTACTGATGCCTCCCATATGGGCTGGGGAGTCCATCTCTTAAATCTTATGACTCAGGGACACTGGTCCACCAGAGAGGCATCTCTGTACATCAAGATGCTGGAGATGTGCTCAGTTCTGCATAGTCTACACGCCTTCCACCTTTGGGTCCGCAATGAACTAATTCTGTTGCAGACTGACAATCAAGTCGCTATGTATTACACCAACAAACAGGGTGGCTCAGGCTCCCTTCAACTCTGCCTTGAAGCTGCTTACCTATGGCTGTATGCTCAATCCACCAGAGTCTACCTTTTGAGCAGTCTACCTCCCAAGTACCCAGAACCAATTAGCAGACTCCCTAAGTCATTAGCTCAACCCACACGAATGGTCTCTGGATCACACACTCCTAACTTCCATCTTCCGTGCCTGGGGGATGCCAGAAGTGGATCTGTTTGCAGCAGACAACAAAACAAAATGTCCACTCTACTGTTCCCTTCATCCCAGCCCGCATAGATGGGCAGGGGATGCTTTTCTTATCTCCTGGGCAAACCGTTTCCTCTATGTATTTCCCCCATTTCCACTCATTCTGTGGACCTTCCTCAAGGCCCGACTGGACAAGACTTTTCTGATCCTCATCGCTTCAAGTGGCCCATGCAAATTTGGTACTCACATGTCCTCAGCTTGGCGCAACACAGACCCTGGCTGTTACTGCTTCATCCTGTATCCCAACCTACGGTGACTATCCTTAGTGGCCTGGAAGCTCAGCGGCTGACTGAAGTTATTTCTCCTCTGCCAGCGGTCATTCAAACTATTCTCCAAGCATCTCGCTGACCTTCTACACAATGCTCTTATTAGTGTAAATGGACTTGTTTCTCTCATTGGGCTATTCTTTGGGATCTGGACCCTGTCTCCTGCTCCCTCAGCCACTTCCTCACTTATCTCCTTTATCTGTCTGACTCTGAACTTCAGACTTTGTCCCTTCATTATTATCTCTCTGCCATAGTAGCATTTCATTGTCAGGATGGCTAACCCATTTCCATGCACCCAATAGTTACATGCTTCATGAAAGACCTCATGAATACCAAGCCTTAACTGAAGCTGCCTGCTCCAGCGTGGGAGCTTAATGTTGTTCTCTCTGAGCTCATGAAGCCCCTCTTTGAGACCCTGGGTTTGGTTTCATTAAAATGCTTCACTTGGAAAACCATCTTCCTAGAGGCTGTTACCTCTGCAAAATGTGTAGATGAGCTCTATGCTCTAGTTCATTATCCTCCATACACCCAGTTCCTTCATGATAAGGTACTGTTGCATACTCATCCTAAGTTCCTTCCAAAGATTGTCTCCAGTTTTCATCTCAACCAGTCCACTGTGCTTCCTGTGTTCTTCCCAGTAGCACAACCAGATTTCCTGGAGCAATCGCTGCACTCTTTAGTGTCGACGAGCTTTGCTTTATTATCTGGATGCCACCAAGCAGCTCTATCAATCTTCCCAGCTTTTTGTCACCTTTAACCCTAACAATCTGGGAAGACCTGCATCTAAACAGACCATTTCCTTCTGGATTGCAGACTTTGTTGCTTTTTGTTATGTTCAGGTGGGTCGCACCGCTCCTGGACAAGTGGGGCCCCACCGCCGCTCTACGACAGCCACTGGTGCTAATTTAGTTGCTATTCCTTCTCAGGACATGTGCAAAGCTGCTACATGGTTATCTCTGTACACTTTCACAAAACACTACAGCCTGGATTGCTCTTCAGCCTCTGACCTTGCCTTCAGCCAGGCTGTTCTGCGAAACCTTATTGCTTAAATTCTTCCGCCTCCCACTTTTCATCGGGCTGTGACTATGGTCAGAATTTTAGGCGGCCTTCAGCTCTGGACTCACCTTAGAGTGTGCCTGCATCCCCCTGCTTGAAGATTGAGAAAGCTTAGTTGCTTACTTGTAATGTGGGTTCTCCATATTCGGCAGGGGGGTGCAGCCACACTCACCCACTTGCCATCTCCACAAAAAAAAAGCAAATGAGAATCGATCAAGAGGAAACCAAGAGTGAAGAACATGCAGGAATGTACTCAACAATCAACTTGCTCTGCCAGTCCCATCCTGTACTCTATAATCCTTGCTATTTAGTGTACTTCTACGTTCTCACCAAGTGCCTTCAGTACTGCGCTTACCTGCTGTGGGATAGACTGAGGGGATGTACGCCGCACCAGTGCGGTGGGAAGCTGCATGCATGCTTGGAGAAGTAGCTGAGGGAGAGCTGGCACTGGCATTGTCGCCCGGACAGCACCATAGAGTAGCTGCAAACCCCTGCTGAATACGGAGAACCTCTGTTACAGGTCAGCAACTACGCTTTCCCAGTTTGATAGCACAAGTATGTGGAGTTATATGCTCCTTGGATATAAGAACTGCCATTCTGAGTGAGAACAAAGGCCCATCATACTCAAAATCTCATTTCATTGGTGGCCAATCCATATCATAAGTACCTGGCAGAATCTCATAGAGTAGATAGGCTCTATGGTGCTTATGCTCAGGGATAAATAGTCATCATTAAATAAAGTCCCATATATAGCGATCACCTCATGAACTCCAAAAGATACTAAATCACTATATCCTCTTTGTGAAACTCAACTTATAAATGTCGGATGTTACCGGAAAGGGACAGGCATTAAAAGTCATGTCCTCCACTCGGTTTCATCCTTTTAATCAAAATTGTGTAAATCCCTAAATAAACACCATAAAGTAAAGTCCCAGCTACTTAGCTGTTTCCAAGATCCCAAATCCTGAAGAACCAGGCACGACGTGCACGTTTCGGGTTATCACCCTGTTTCAAGTGCTATCATCATGTAACATTACTTAACCGATCACAACGCTGAGGAACAGCTGATTCATTCAAAGGGTCATATTGTTGTGGAATGGACAAAGTTTGCCGTCACTCAAAACAATCATCCAATATGTGTACCGGAATTACCCACTGAATCGGGGAAATCCCGTTTCCTATAGGAAGGTGTTAGATAATACTGGACCAATCAATTTCTCTATTGAGACCGGTTGGGTGTACCGTTTGTAAACGGAATATCCAATGTTGTTCACTCCACTGAAGTTTTCGAGTCCGATCCCCCCCTCGAGGATCCAACGGGATATGGTCTATGACCGACCAACGTAGATCTGAAAATTCGTGATTAAATGCAATACAATGTTCGACTATTGGGGCTGTTTCCGATTTTTGCCGAAGACGTGAAGCATGTTCTCCAATTCGAAGTTTAATCATACGAATTGTTCTGCCCACATAAACCAGAGGACAGGAACATTGAATTATGTAAACCACATAGGAACTATTACAATCCGTTTCCCACCGCCGTGATATAACATAATCTGTCAAAGGATGAATCCAATCAATCCCCGTTAGAGAGGAAGCACAGTAGATACAATTGCCACAAATTTTGTGTCCACCGGCTTGCTTAGGTGGTGCAAAAGGTCTATCCAATGGTACCGACGTTTGAGCCACATAATCACCTAAGTTTGCTCCCCGAGAGAATGCTGCCATAAAAGGTCTATGGAAACAAGGATGCAATTCTAAAACTGACCAATGGTTTTTAAGAATATTAATAACCTCAGTGCTGGACGTCATGTATGGTAAAACTCCCACAATAACTGATGAGGAGCCATCTTCAGTACTAGGTTGTCGATCAAGCAAAAGCCATTCTTGATGCGTGTATAAAGCTCGACGATAAGCACGTTGTATTATTTTTTCTGGATAACCTCTGACTCGAAGCCTCATAATAAGCTCTGCTGAATGGACCTTAAAATCAGCCACAGAAGAGCAAATCCTTCGTATCCGCAAGAATTGTCCATAGGGGAGACCTTTTTTCAATGAATTAGGATGAAAACTTTGATAAGTTAGCAGGCTATTTCGTTGGACCGATTTTCGGTACAGAACTGTGCGAAAGTAATTAGTTTCTTTTATAATGGTAACATCCAGAAAATCAACATGACGATTGTCAATTGATGCTGTGAAAGTTAGATTGGGTTTAAGAGCATTTAGCCACTGCAAAAAATCTTGTAACATCACAGACGTGCTTGTCCATAAAAAGAAGATGTCGTCTAAAAAGCGCTTCCACAAGGGGATATATTGAAAGTAAGGAGCTACATATAAATATGTTTCTTCAAACTCCGCCATATATAATGTAGCAATAGAGGGTGATGCTGTCGCCCCCATGGCGATCCCAAATATTTGTTGGTAAAACAACCCCTGTGACAAAAAAATAATTACGAGTTAGCACTAAAGAAATCATTTCCAATAAAAATTGTCGTGGAAGTCTCGAAGGAGCATATTCAAACTTTTTTTGCAACATATCTAAGGCTTCCCTCTGATTTATATTTGTGTATAGGGCAGTGACGTCCAAGGTAATCATCTGGAAATCCCAACTTGGTAAATCAAAAGATGACTCAAAAGATGACAGTTGTTGAAGAAAATGGGCTGTATCTCTTATGTAGGACTTAACTAAAGCAGCTTCTTTACGTAAAAAGACATCACAGTATTTAGATAACGGCTCCAAGAGCGATCCCCTACAAGACACTATTGGTCGTCCCGGAGGTGATGTCAACGACTTATGTACCTTCGGTACCAAATATAGTATTGGGATCTTAGGACATTTAGGAGTTAAGAATTGATGTTCTTTTTTAGTTAGCCAGCCGTTCGTAAGAGCTATATCCACCAAAGATTTTATGTCGGTCTGTAAATCGTTAGTGGGATCACCAGGTAATAAGCGATAAGTGGAGGCATCTGATAAATGGATTTGCAAAAGCCGCAGATAATCCGAAGTGGATTGAACCACAACGGCACCCCCTTTATCAGCCCTATGAATAGTTAGCGTAGGATCTCGTCTCAATTGCTGTAAAGAGTCCCACCCCCTTCTGTCTAAATTCACCCATTTGGACCGGAAGGATTGTTCTAACCGATCCAAATCACGCAATACTAAATTCTGGTAGGTTATAATAGAAGGATCCACATTCTCATGCGGCATCCACGTAGATTCAGGGCGTACAACAGAGATATCAGGATTCGCTGGTTTATCTGCAAAGTAATGTATAACTCGCAACTTACGGAAAAATTTATATAGAGCCTGCCGTATTAGAAAAGGATCATGGTGAACTGTAGGCACAAAAGACAGACCCAGATTAAGTATATACTCCTGTTCTGGGGAAAGTTCAGAGGCCGACAAATTAATCACTATTGATTCAGTTGGCGGGATCGTTGTCGTCTTGTGGGAGGTTCCCATCCCTCGGCATGATACACTCGTCGGGTTCGGCCTGCTCTCCCTTGTCCCCTCTGAAAAACCTGAGGATGTTTTCTAGACTTAGAGGCATCAGAGAAACCACCGCTCTCATCAGTATCATCTGAAGAATCTTCAAAGGAAACCCGCTTCGGATCAGAGTTAGCAGTAGAGTTATACATCCAATAATATACTTTTTCATTATCATAATCGGTCTTATCCCTCGTAAACTTTCTCTGTTTCAAAGATTTAATATACTCAAAATAACCTTTTATTTGGCGATCCATATCCTTAAGTTTGGTTTGGTTTGGTATATATCTTCCTCAAATGCAGTTTTAAGACTCGATTTCATCTCCACAATCTTTTTTGATAGTTCCTCCTCCTCTCGAGTAGTATGGTCGATAATCAAAAGCTTGGAAACAGCTAAGTAGCTGGGACTTTACTTTATGGTGTTTATTTAGAGATTTACACAATTTTGATTAAAAGGATGAAACCGAGTGGAGGACATGACTTTTAATGCCTGTCCCTTTCCAGTAACATCCGACATTTATAAGTTGAGTTTCACAAAGGGGATATAGTGATTTAGTATCTTTTGGAGCAGGGATAAATAGTGGCTTTCCCTAAATCTACCTGCATTTACTACAACCTCTGGCAATGAATTCCAGAGCTCAGCAGTGTGTTGAGTAAAAAAAAATATTTTTCTGATTTAACCATGCTACTTAGAAACTTCATGAAATATCCCCTAGGTTTTGTACTTTTTGAAAGCATAAACGATCATTTTGTAAGTAGTTGTCATTCACAGTTTGTGCAACACAAATGCATGGCGTTCTGTACTTTTGATTAGACTAGTAGGAGTTCCCAAACCTGTCCTGGCAGGCTCCCTGTCCATTCTGGTTTTTAACATATGATATTCTGAAAACCTGACGGGCTTGGCATCCTCAAGGACAATTTTAGAAACCCCTGGATTAGAGGATAAACTTGAGACATGAGACTCTATAGATGTACTGACCATTTATTTTTGATCTCTTCACTGCTTGTTGGTGTTTGTAAAATATTTGGATGAAGTAGTGTGGTTGCTATGTTAGTTCATTTGAATATGCAGAAATAACATGTAATAAATAGAGATAAAAAATACAAGGTGATAATACCTTTTTATTTGGCTAACAATGCATTTCTTGACTAGCTTTTGGAAAGTAAAACTCCTTTCCTCAGGTCAGAATATACATAGCAGATTGCCACTGTTCCATACATCTGCTGTTCATTCATCTATCAACAAGGCAGATGTTGATTTCCATGCTGGAAAATGCTTTTGCTGATTATGCACAGGGCTTTTAGCCATAATCTTGTTCAAGTCCCTGGTGTACTTGCTTCTCAGTTATCAAAATTACTGCTTTCATCAAAATAGTGGCCAGGAGCTTTGGTAATCATGACCAAAAGATGGTGTATTGCTAGTTTTTTGTACAGAGAACACTCACAGTTCTGTAAGTTTTGAGCTGGGGGGGGGGGGGGGGACTTTTTCCCTAACGTTTTAGACATGGCCATGAGTGAGATGATTGTGACTTTTGGTTACGCAGTGCTGTAGGTTTCTTCTCATTCTTGCCTCAGTTTATGCATCTGAATGTGCTATGCAAAACCTACCTTATATTTGTCTCCTTCCTTCTTTACCATGTTAGCTGCAACTTGTGAAATCTTTCTCTGTCTTTAAGACCACCTGCATAGAGGTCCCAGTGCCTTTTTGCCTTCGTTTTCATATCCCTGCAAAGGTCCCACTTCTTCCTTGCCTCCTTGCTCTATTAATTGCATGTTTGATTTTTCCTTTGGAGTGCACTGGAGAATTCACTCTGTATTTGAACACTGCATTGTTTAATAATTTTCAAGCATGTGAGTAGACTTCTGAATAGAAGATACTGCATAAAATTAACTCTGATCATATAATCACATGCGACTCCTTCAAACATACAAATGCCAGCATCTTTCATCACTTTACAGTGTTTATTTTAGCCTCAAGATTAAAGACATTATCCCATCTAATTGACTACATTGCTCAAGGGCAGACTGCAGATTCTTTAAAATTAGCAGTAATCAAGCCTATGCTTAAAAAACATTTCTTGGACATTTCAAAATGTAATGATTACTGGCCAATTTATAAAATACCATTTATTGCAAAAATGATTGCATCAATTGTTATAGCACCATTAAAGGATTTTCTTAATTTTTGCAAGGGATTTATGTATCTGATGAGCTATTTTTTCTGTACTAACATGCTCCAGTTTCCCAGGCAGCATAGGCAGTAGTTGCGGGTGTTGGTCCCTGATATCATTTGACTGCAGCGGACACATTTTTTGAACCCACCGAGGGACATGGTGGGGAACACCTGGACGGGATCGACAACCCCCAGGTGAGAAAGGGCATGAACGCGGGCCAAGGTGAGCCTCGATCAAAAAAGATAAGAGGAGCCAAGAGCAGTGCTGGAGATGGCACTGGCTCGAGGTGGGAAGAGGAACTGTTGTGCAACCCGGGAAACTAACTATTTTAAGGATAATTAGCAAGAATTTTTTCAGGGACACAGGACAGATGTCTGTTGGGCTCCATGGAAAAAAAGAGACCGAGCAAGATGGCACCCTTGGGTGGGAAGGGAACCACGCATGCATGGTAGCATGTCCCAAAGGCTTTCTTTGAAAGCTGGGGAAATGCTCCATATGGGGTCTGTCGGAACCGACATCACCCATATGTGAGGACTGATTCCTGCTGTTCTGGAGAACACCTGTTACAGGTGAGTAACTACGCTATTTATATGGATGATTACATTTCCTTGCCGTTAGACTCTAATTGGAAGCACTTTGTAAAACCTTTCACATCTGTATGTTCTCTCTAGCAAAATGAATGTTGAGAAATAAGCTCAAATTAAATGTAGAAGAGTTGAAAAAATATTCTGGCTAAGTGGCTCATTGTCTCCTGATGATTTTTTAGTCTTGCTGTGCAATGGCATGATACAACAGGTTAAGAACTTAGCGAGGAGGGACAGGGAGATACTGAAAGGGTATCTATGAATGAACAAAGAAACCTTTGGTTTTAAAGAAGGGGAAGCTGTAAAACTAGAGGGCATACAATGAAGCTGCAAGGTGGTAAACTTAAAAGCAACATCAGGAAATACTTTTTCACTGAAAGGGTGGTGGATGCTTGGAATGCCCCCTCCCAATGGAAGTGGTGGGGGCAAATACAGTGGCATGGGACAGACACAGTGGATCCTTTTATAGCAAGAGGATGAAATCAAAGCAAACTTAAGTATCTTTTATATCAATAAATAAAGGGGGACTGACTTGCACAGAGTAGCAGATACAACTCCAAACCTGGAGGGTAACATGCATGGAGCTGCAGTTACAACCACTCTAGCCACCTTACTGGGTGGATTAGATAGACCAATACTGGTCTTTATCTGCCGTCATATACTATGTTACTATGAAGTCATTTTGGACTCCTCTTTGCTGGAGAGTCACGTATCTGCAATTATGAAGACGTCGGGCACCCGTGCCTATTTTTAAGACCAACAGATCTTAGTTTAGTAATACAGGTGGTTGTTTTGAGCCATTTAGAATACTGCAGTTCTTTCTATGTTGGACTCAAAGGAGTCTCCTAAAGAAGTTGCAAGTAGTTTAAAAAATGGAAACAAAGATCATCATCTAAATGCTGTCAGATCAATGCTGACTCATGGTGACCCTCTGGATAATTGTCCTAAATTGTGTTTTGACTTCAGTCAGGTGGTGAATTGTTAGAGTGGCGTCCATAGCTACTATTGTATCCATTCATCGTATTGTTGACCTTCAACCTTGCCAAGCATGATGTGTCTCTCTAATCACAGGTACACTAAAAAAAATTTTTTTAAAACTGCCTCTAATGTTTCGATTGATTTTTACGTTTTTTGGTGCGCTGAATCCAAATCTGGTAACCAATTTGCTCCATCACGTACAGATTTTTTGCTACATTGGGTTAGCAGTTTGAGGTGAACGTTTCAGATTGAGTGCAATCGAGATAAAAGTTTCTTGGATGAATTCTTTATACTAATTGTTTAGTAGTTATTCAAATAAGAATAAAGAAAATTGTAACAAGGCAGCACATAAGAATAGAGTAATGTCAACAAAACACACTGTGATGGTAGCAAAATTGTCTGCACTTAAAACAGCCACATACATGTGCACAAACATTGAGCATATAAGAGCGAGGTTAGACACAAAGCAAAGCAAAGAAATGTGCAAAAAATGTTGTACAGGTATGTATGTAAGAATAGAAAACGCAAACCGCACCATTGCAATACATGAAGACAAACACCCGATGGTGTGAAAATAAAATTCTAATAAATGAGATCCGACACTGTGGTAATAACTAGCAAATTTTTATTTCAAAGTTTAGTAAAAACACGATATTTGTCAACACAGTTTAGATTTTAAAGTCATTCTTGGGTCAATCAATCTCCTGGTGGGCCCGTTTCTTCTTCCCCCGAATGCTTCTCTTGGTGCGCTGCTTGGCGTATTTTTCATCTGGGGTTTCCCGCAGCAGCAACCAGCAGAAATCAGCCATCATAGTGGTGTTCCATCTTCCTTGGTACCTTCTCTCTGCGTCCTTGATGTCCTGGTGAAACCTTTCACCTTGTTCTTCACTGTACACCCCCAAGTTTTCGGGAAAGTAGTTCACATGGGAGTGCAAGAAATGGACTTTCAGGCTCATGTTACAGCCTTGTTCTTTGAAGGCATTGAGCATCCTGGCAACAATATCCTTATAGTTCTCATCCCGCCTGTTCCCCAAGAATTTGAGAACAACATCCTTGAAGGAATCCCAGGCTTCTTTTTCCTTCTCAGACATCGTTTCAGCGAATGCTCCATCTGAAATGAGTTTCCTTATATCAGGGCCAACAAACACTCCTTCCTTTAGCTTTGCTTCAGAAAGTCGGGGGAACTTTGAGCAAAGGTACCGAAAGCACTCACCATCTTTTGGAAGGGACTTGATGAATTGCTTAATGAGACCCAACTTAATGTGGAGAGGTGGTAATAGAATTTTATCACGAGGTACCAAGCTTTCATGAAGAACATTTTTCTCACCGGGTCTCAAATACTCCCGAATTGGCCAGTCTTTTTTCCCCCAGTATAGGTCGCGGGCCCGGCTATCCCACAAGCAAAGGAAGCAGGGATATTTGGTGAAACCGGATTGCTGCCCTAATAGCATGGATAGAATTTTAAAGTCTCCACAAATCATCCACTTATGCTCATCATAACGAATCTTCTGAAGAATCAGGGCCAAATTCTCGTATTTTTCTTGGAGAATAACAGAGTGAGCAATAGGAACTGAAGCGAATGTGTTGCCATTATGAAGAACACCTTTTATGCTGTCTTTTGACGAATCAATGAACAGCCGCCATTCAGCAGGATCATACTTGAGTTTAAACTTTTTCATCACTCCGTATATATCGTTGCAAAATACCAAATCTTCCTCTTTGCTGAAATACTTCAAAAATTGTGTCTCGCGGTTGCGGTACCAATAAAAAGTTGTTCCTGGTGACAATAGATTTTTCTGTTTAAGCCGAGAACCTAGCAGTTGGGCAGCATCTTTTGGGAGTCCTAAATCCCGGACTAAATCATTCAATTCAGCTTGAGAGAAAAGTTCAGGTTTCGGATCTGGTTCAGTTTCAAACTCGGAAGTACTGGACTCATCGGGAAAAGCCATCTGATGAGTCTCATCATGATCAGAACCGTCCACACAAATATGATCCAAAGATTTTGGTGGTTCAGGCACAGGTACTTCGTTGCTATGAGGCATAGGCCTAATTGCTGAGGGAAGGTTGGGGTAACTTATTACGTTCTTATTTTTTAAGTTGTATCCCTTCACAATGCAAGAGCAAAAATAGCAGTCACTGCTATGGTCTCTTTGTTCACGCCACATCATAGGTATTCCGAAACGAAATGCTTGTTTTTTACCTTTCATCCATAAGCGTAGATCTTCCTCACATGTCTTGCACACTTTGTGAGGAGCCCACGGTTTGTCTTGATCGCCTAACTTCAAACCGAAATAGGCGAAATATACTTTTTTAATAAATGCAGAAATGTTCCTCTGCCGCTTTTTCACGGTATATTCCCCACAAATAAAACAAAAACTGTCCGGAGAGTTGACGCAACCTCTGGCTCTGTGAGCCATCACAAATACACAGCACTGCAAACTACAACTGTAGTGAACCACTTCGGAATAAAGCTGGATTACGACTGAGCAAACAAAAGGTAATAATGAACTTGCAAGAAACTGAAATTTGACAGGAACGTTCATGTCGCAACCACCGTGTTTGAGCGAGCGAACGAGGCGAGGCGAACAGGAAAGAACATGCGCCAGCGCGAGTACTGGATTTAGCCCCCCGCCTCCCAATTGTCCTGTTAATGTATAAAGTGAATACAAAACACTCTAAAATATCATGAGGGAGTGTTTCTAGTTAGTTAACCATTACAACCTCTATTTTGGGCCAAGAAAATAAACTGCAGTCGGCTAAAAAGAAATTATGTGAACATTCCTTATATGGGTAAGAAATCTAATTTTTCAAGAAAACGTGACGTGATGGAACATTTTGGCTATTTTTCCTGGATTCAGCACCCCAAAATCTATAGGAATCAGTTGCAAAACTGGAGGCAGTTTTTTGGTAGTGTACCTGTGTGATCTCTCTCTTTGCATGATGTGTCCAAAGTAGGAAAGTCAAAGGCTTGTCATTTAAGCTTCTAAAGGAAGCTTAGGTTTTAGCTCTTCTACGAGGTACCGACTGATTTGTTCTTCAAGCAGTCCATGGTATACACAGTATTCTTCACCAGCACCATAATTCAAAGGCATCACATTTCTTCCTGTCTTTCTTCTTCACTGTCCAACTTTTTCACATCCATATGACGTTATTGAAAATACCACGACTTAGACAAGTTGAATCTTTGTATGCTGAGATACATCTCTGCACTTGCAAATCTTGTCTAGGTCCTTCATAGCCATTTTGCCAAGAGCAATGCATCGTTGAATTTCATGACTGCTTGTCATTTCTTTATTGATTATATTGATCCAAGCAGGTTAAAGTTGTCTATATTTCTATTTCTAATCAAGTACAATATTATTGATTTTGCCAGTTGTCAGGATCTTTGTCTTTATGTTAAGGTTAAGGCCCATTTTAAGACTATGTTCCTTGATCTTGATAAGCAAATGTTTTAGATTGTCTTCACTTCCAGCCAGTGAAATGCAATTAGTTTAAAATATGGCAAGAAATCCTGGGATAAAGCTTTATCTTTGTTATTTCATTACATTGACTCCTATCTGTCGATGGATTATATTTAGAATCTTGGGAGGTTTTTTGGATGCTTAAAGGCAGTGGGCCAGACCCATTCTGTCTGCTCATCTTCAGGTAGCAGAGCCTGTCCTTCTTGCCGTTCTGCTACTTCTACTGCTCTGCTTTTTGCAGAGGTTTGTTTGCACATATCCATACAGGCGGATGAACAGACAGGCCCTCTCCAGTACCTATCAGAACTGGAATGAAACAAGCTTAAAAAGGCTTATGAGGTTTCTGTGTGCATGTGTGTCCTCTCTGCACCAAATTTTCAGATCATAAGGACTCTGAAAGGGGTAATTTTATTTTTCCAGATCTACAGATATCCTTAGACCATGGATTTGTGCTCATCCCAGAAAATAGGGCCTTTAGTTCTGGTTGACACTTCTTGTCTTGAACTTGATTTATGAAGAGTACCTTCCATTTCAGGACTGTGATAAGCCAGGACCATAAAATCAAACATTTCATCTGTGAAGACAGAACCTCAATTTTTTACTTGGTATGCTTGTTTCACAGGCACTGGAAGAGGCTCAGAAAGCCATTCAGCAACTATTTGGCAAGATCAAAGATATTAAAGATAAAGCAGAAAAATCTGAGCAAATGGTAAGTCATCAAAATGTATCTGAGAACTCTCTTTTGGGGCCAGCCCAGTAGGTCAGTGGCAGCGCTTTGCCTGGATTTGATTCCCAGCTTAGGTCTTCTGGTCACAGAGCCATGAATGCTGCAAATGCAAAATTCAGATCCCCTGGGTGGAGGGCATTCATCACCGCACTGTGGCAGGATTTGGGATCCAAGATTTCAAGGTTCTGAAAGAAGACCTGTTGTCTGGCCCCCCAGCACAAGTGGGAGGGGAAAAATCCCCAGATAGTTGTAACTGAAGATTCATGGTGCAATAGTCCATTTAGTCCAGTTCTGATTGAGCTGGAAGCCTAAAGGAGCGGGAGGAAAATTCAGAAGAAAAGAAAATCTAATCCTGTATCAGCACAACATTTGGAATTCTTCATTACAACCATGTGAAACTTGGTTATTAAAACCGAAAACTGCGGAGCAGAGCTTTTCAAATCTGTCCTGGTGACTTCATAGCCAGTCAGTTTTCAAGATATCCATAATGAATTTGCATGAGATACATTTGCATACACCAGAGGCCCAGCATATATATATGTTCATTGTGGAAATCCTGAAAACTTGCCTGGGTTTCTTGGAAAAATTTGGAAGGGGCTACTGTTGAGGTTTTTGCTGTTTATGCTGTGGAGAAGGGTGTACTGTGTTGGTGCTGAAGACTTTCCTATTGTTACCCCTCCTATACATAGAGAGGCAGGGTTTAGTTACTGAAGGAAGGTCTGATTTAGGGGGAGGGGGTGTTCTGAAGACCAGCTATAACTTATCTATGGATGATTTTTCTGTGTAAGGTCTGATCCAGCAATGCAGAAAGATATCTCGCTTCTGCCTTTTGGCATTGACATTTTACAGTATACGGTAGCTGATTTTGGAATTCATTGAGCTATATTTTATATAATACAGCTTAAGTAAACTGTAATTTTAATTTTGTGTGCTTTGATAGTGATTTAATGATGATTCTTAATTTTTAATGGTAGGTGAAAGAAATTACTCGTGATATTAAA
Organism: Ichthyophis bannanicus; assembly: GCA_033557465.1. NCBI lineage: Eukaryota > Metazoa > Chordata > Amphibia > Gymnophiona > Ichthyophiidae > Ichthyophis > Ichthyophis bannanicus. Next base: position 165,809,538 of record CM066042.1, read on the forward strand.
CAACTGGATCATGCCAAGCGCCACTTGACTACCTCAATCACAACGCTGAATCACTTGCATATGTTGGCTGGGGGAGTGGATTCACTTGAGTAAGTAATGGCCATCTTTCGATTTTGATTTAAAACTATTACAATCCACCAGAGCAAACAGATACCTTCAAAGGATTTGACCCACGGCACTGGACTCTTGGGGGGAAAATGGGATCTCGCAAAGTATATATACTCTAAGGTTTAGCCCCTTTTAATACTGGCTAGCATTCCCTGGAGTAAGCTAGTCTTTGTGATACCACCAGTCCATTTCCCCATCTTGGGAAGGGAGAGCCTTAGCATGTCAGCTGCATAGCATACCCAAACCTTACCCAGTCATGTCGCCAGGCCGTGTGATTTATTTGCATGTGCCTGTGTTGGCTAAAGGATCCCACTATGATAGGATATCTATCATGTAGACAGATCAAGGATTAGTGGAAAATTTATTGTGGTTCGAGGGTGAGGTGAAAACCAGGGAAATTATGGTTCAAATCTGATTTTTCTCATTGATGCTTCTTGTGATACTGGGCAAGTCATTTCAGCCTCCATTGACTATATGAATATTTATGTGTAATGTTACCATTATAAGGAATAAATGCTATAGGCCTCACCTAGTATAGAGGTGAATGACTGGATAACAACCGAAGTCTGTTCTCCCTATATTTAGTGGAGGGGAGGAGTAGCCTAATGGTTAAGAACAGTAGCTTGGGAACCCAGAGACCAGGGTTTGATTCCCACTAGCACTCCTTGTGGCCTTGGGCAAGTCACTTAACCCTCCATTGCCTCAGAAAAATCCAAGTTATCAATGTCCCTGTTTAATGTACATTACCAAGTTTAAGTTACAATGTAAACCACTTTGATTGAAATGATAAAGCGGTATATAAAACCTGTTAAATAAAAAAATATAATTCTTAATGATTTCTTGTGCAGGGCTATGACCCGAAGGAGACAGTATGGAGAAGTCGCCAATCTCTTACAAGGGGTGGTGAATGTGCTGGAGCATTTCCAAAAGTACATGGGAATTCCTCAGATACGGCAGCTGTCAGAAAGGTAAAAAAAAATCAAATAAAACAGCAAGAGGAGGAAAGATATTCCAGCAGAAAGAATAGTTTACAAATGCATCCCATGGTCTGATTTGCTAAAGATCGGACCTCAGCCCTAGAACTTTTCTCCAGACAAAATAGAATGAAAATTATAAAGTGCACAATATAAGTAGCCAGAGCACGCAGTGACGTCTCACACCATGCTTTCTCCTATAAACCAGTTTTCATGTGGTCTTTTTCTGCCATCATGTTTCTATGTTTCATAGATAGTTTGAGCTCCTTTTGCTTTTGTTGGGAAGCAGTTATTATTTATTATTTATTACAATTTCTTATATACCGCACTATTGTCAGCGCGGTTTACATACAACAAAATGACCATAACAAACTGTTTGGCTTCACATAGAACAGGAGAAAACAACTTGGATAACATGCTTTTGCTTTACATAGAACAGGAGTAATAAACTTGGATAAACGGGGTATGCAAACTAAACTAATTACATATGAACAATGAGATCGAGTATTGGGAATTCAGTGTGAACATGTATACAATAGAGTTGATATGTTAACTTGAGGGGGTGAGGGAGAGGCACTTATGTAGGGTTAATCTGGTAGTATTGAGTAAATAAATGGGATTTGAGAGCCTTTCTGAATTGTGTTAAGTCAGTAATCGCACGGATGTCTGGAGGTAATGTGTTCCAACATTTTGGGGCATAGATACTGAATGCCCTGTTAGATGTTGCGGTTGTGTACTTTGTAGAAGCCTTTGGGATTACTAGCACATTTGTAGATGGGGTTCTCCTTGTTCTGTTGGGAGGAGCGGGCTGGATGATGTTGGTTAATGAGGGGGAGGTGATGCCATGGATGGATTTGAAGGTGAGTGAGTAACAAAGATTTGAAAGTAAGCCTTCCTTGTACGGGGAGCCAATGAAGTTGTATTAGGATAGGCGTTATATGGTCGCATCTTGCTGCTCCTACTAAGATTCTAGCTGCGGCATTCATGGCAAGTTGCAACGGGTTTAGAGATGATTGAAGGAGACCTTGGAGAATAGCGTTGGCAAAGTCAAAGTGTGGCAAGATAAGGGCTTGATATATTGTCCGGAAGTCTTCAGGGCTTAGAAGGGATTGCAGGTGTCTGAGTGACCGGATTTTGAAATATACAGCTCTGACTATGTTGGATATATGGGTTTTCATATCTAGTCGTTGATCGAGGGTGACCCCTAAGTACCGAATTGCTGATTTGGTTTGGAGCTCAGCTTCTTTAACCTTTATATGAGGTGGAGGGCAGAAATTCTGGTCTCTGGTGATAAATAGCACCTCAGACTTTTTGTGTTGAATCCTGAGGTTTTGTGACAGAAGCCATTCGGAGACTGTGTTGAAGCATTCAATCAGTGGCGAAAGGTCCATTTGTTCTGTGGAAAATGGCATGAAGAGGAGGATGTCATCAGCATAAATTAGACAGTCGACCTTGAATGATTCGATAATATTGAAAATAGGCTGCATGTAAATATTAAATAATAGAGATGAGAGGGAGGACCCTTGGGGGACGCCTTGTCGCTGATGGAAGGGTTCGGAAGATCTTGAACCTGATTTTACATGCTGCCATCTGCCATCAAGGTACGATCTGCACCAATCGAGGGCGACGCCACTTATGCCCTTTTCTTTTAGTCGTTCTACTAGCAGACCATGGTGTACAGAGTCAAAGGCTGCCGCAATGTCTATAAAGATGAGAGCGAAACCTTGATGGATGTTGTCGATACCTGTGACGATTTTATTGAAGAGGGAGGTAAGTAGGGTTTCGACGCCATGGTATTCCCTGAAGCCATGTTGCCGATGGTCTAGTGGGGAGGCTAAATCTATATGGTCTTGCAGTTGCCTTTGTGCTTCCTTTTCGATTATTTTGGCTAATAGAGGTATACTGGCTATGGGTCTATAGGATTCAACTTTGCTTGGGTCCAGTTTAGGGTTCTTTAACAGAGGTCTGATGGATGTTTGCTTGAGTGCTGCAGGGAAGGATCCATTTGAGAATGATAGGTTCATCAGTTGCCTCATGTCTCTGCAAAATTCACACACAGATTTATAAATCAAATAGGGCACACTTTTTTATCCCTTAAAATGTGTCTGTAGCCGCTTCTTTTCCAACACAAATACATTTGTAAAAGAGCATTTCAGTTTAGAAAGATTTATTATTAAAACTTTCACTAAACACCGTCTTTTCCTTCCTCCCTCTGATCTGTCCTGTTTTTTTTTTCTATTGCAAATTGCTTTGCTTTTTTGGCTAATGAAAGGCAGTATATATCAAGCTAGTAAAGATCCCCTGAAAAGGAGCTGGCTGTTACACAGATAGTGCCTCAAATGTTTATCTAATGGAAGGCAGCTGACAAGTCTGTGATCAGCTTTGCAAACCCTCTTTTCTAGAAATATATTACTAAGTTAAGAAGTAGAAAGAGGGTTTGCTTAGCATTTTTTAAGGTTTTGGTGCTATATGATTATATCTTTATCTTCTTTATCTTTATTTGCATATTTAATATACCGCTCTTTACCAATGGCATCAGAGCGGTGTACAATGAAATATAAAATATAAGGCTGCTGAAACAGAAAAGGAACGCCAAAATCATTGACAGGATAGAATAGAGAGAAAGAGGAAGGCAATAGAGAAGGACATCAGAGGACAAGACAAAAGACAGGCACAAGCAGAATCACCGAGGTGGGGGGGAGAAGGGAGCAGAAGGGGGGGAAGATTGAAAGCGGTGCAAAAAAGGTGGGTCTTTAGCCTAGCCTTGAAAGTTTTATAAGATGGTTCTAAGCGGAGGGCGACAGGAAGCGAATTCCAGAATTTCGGACCTAAGAAGAAAAACGCTGAGGAACGAGTGGACTGCAAAGCAAATGAGCCTCAGAAGGTGTCTGGTCAGGTACTTTGAGCTGTATAGAACTTGGCATCTTTGGTGCCTTGCTTGATATTCAAGGGTAGGCCTAATATTTGTATGTACAACATCCATTACTTCAAAGTGCAACTGCTGCAGATGTTGCTAAAAATATTACTTTACATGACACTGGAAAAGGCTGTGACTGAAACATGATCTTAAAAATTGGTATGTGTTGTAATTTTTTTTAATGCGATGCTATGATAGCAGAAACTTAAGTTCTGATATTACTGAAGGTGACATTGCACTGACATTGTTCTAGGTGTGAAGCTCCTTGATATGATGATGCAGCGATGTCGGTCTGGGCATAATGCTCACGATATGGCACTGTCATGACCTTGGTGCAAGCAAATGGCTCTTGGTGTCGTCTGTGCTGCAGTGATGTTGTGGCAAGCATTCAGTTACAGGTGTGATGCTATAGTGATTTCACAGTAGGTAGATGCGGTGTATCTGCAGTAGCGTCAGAAGTCAGGTCTCCCATTGTGTAGTACCACATTAAGGGCCTGTTTTTTTTTTTTGTTTTTTTTAACAGGACGCCTATGTGAGAAGTCTAAAAGGGCACCTATTTTAGTGCAAATATTTTTTATTGAGATGTAAAACACTTGCAATTTGTGAACCATCCATATCACACTATATTACAAAAAGAACAGACTTACAACATCTAAAACCATCTTGAAAAGCTTCCTTCATTGTGTCCGTCCATCGCCCATACTATAGAAGGGCTATCTTCTTTCCTCAACACATCTTATTGTCTCTACTTTTATATTTCCCCCCTCCCCCTTCTGCACCTTCCATAATATTACCAATCCCACCCCTTATATGTGAATTGCCCCTGTACCCCAAATGTCCTTAACCCCCTTCTTCCAACCTACCCCTGAAACACTCACATATCTCCCGCCCCCGAATATGTAATATCTCCATCCATGATATGTTATCCATTCCCCACCCTTAACCATTCCTAAACCAAAGTACATTAATGTAATACTATAACTTACCACCCCTCCTTATATTACTTTTAACCTTAGTCTTCAACCCCCCAATCCCCCCCCTTAATGCAGACTCCCCCTTCCCCCCCCCCCCAATGCAGACTCCCCCTTCCCTTTTCCCCCCTCCCCTTTACTTTGGAGACATCATTCTAAATCCTATTCTTATATCATGTCAATACTCACATATCTTTAAGACCATCAGTGGAGGACATTAAGAATTCTACTCCTATTCCGTGGGGTCAGTGTTTGTATGTATGGACCCCATCCCGCATAAATGTTTTAGTAGCTCTCTCATTAACTTGAGCCCCCACCTGTTCAATAAGTAGCAGCGCATACACTTCTCTCTTACATTGTCCCATTGTGGGCCCCCTTGGAAGCAACCAATTTTGCAGTATTACTCTACGTGCCACCAACAACACCCGTACCAGCCATTCCCTCTGAGCACTCCCCAACCCCTGCACAGATGCCAACATGCCCAAAATTAAGACCCTAGGGTCTTTCCCCAAATTGAACCCCAGGATGGATGTGAGGTGTCTTAGTAGGGCCCCCCAAAACCGCACCATTCCCAGGCACTGCCACCACATGTGCCCCAGGTCTGCTCTCGCTATCCCACATCTCGGGCAACTTGCTGTAGTATTTCATCCTGCTTTGAACGCTTTACAAGGGGCAAAATGGCTCCTTCGCAGTATCCGATACTGCAGCTCTCGGAGACCTGCATTCTTACTCACCCGAGGGGTGTCGGCAAAGGCTCTAACCATATCTACCCCTCCAATCTCCACACCCAGATGATGGGACCATGCCGATGCCAATCCATGCTCTTGCGGTTCCCCCTCCAAATTAAAGTATTCCTTCTGTAAGGTCGTGATCCTGGCCTGTGATTCCATACCAGAGTATAAAAGCTCTTCTAGTTTAATACAGATACCTACGTGTAGGTTACCCAAATCAGACATACATTTGGGTGAAAAATAGACAAAAACTTTCTCTATTTCCTTTCCTAATAAGGGATTATCTCTCATCATCCGTTCGACCGGAGTCACTGGGGGAACTTGATTTACCATTATGTCTGATTGTCATCTTTCTTTCTCCTAAACAGAGACATAATATTAAAAGCAAATCTATAATACTAAACCCCAAATCTATCATACTTAACCTCTACCTCTACAAGCACTTAAACCCTACAATACACTAAGGACCTGAGATTAATTAAGCTTCAGGTGAACAAGGTATATTAAACGTATTAGGTACAGTTTTATTGGTATAAATATCCATAGCAACCCTTAGTAAGTAAAGTACTTAAAGATCTAAACAAAAACTTAAAACTAAGATGCAGATAGCAGTCCAGCAGCGGGATGGGGGCTTTCCAGTCTTTTGCATTGAGTGTCACATGTATGATTTTCTCCCAGTTGGTGAGAGGTCTTACGTGTGCACTAGGTGCAAGGAGCTCTTTGCTCTCAGGGAACGAGTCCGTTCTCTAGAGGCTAGAGTAGCAGACTTGGAAAACATAAGAAGGACAGAGAGGTACATAGACGAGACCTACAGGGATATAGTCCTGAAGTCCCACCTCCAGTCTGGCAGCATCTCTGTTGCCATGGAGGAGAGAGGTCACGTGACAGGAGAGCATCACCTGGTGTGGCAGGAAGTGATCCTGTAACTAGGACCTGTCCTCCAGGTGATGTAAAACCCTCTCGCACCGGGGAAGTTTCTCCAGGGCCATGTGCCCATGAGGGAAGGGTTAGGACAGCCGTTATAGTTGGTGATTCGATCATTAGGCATGTAGATAGCTGGGTGGCTGGTGGACGTGAGGATCGCCTAGTAACATGCCTGCCTGGTGCGAAGGTAGCAGACCTCACGCGCCACCTAGATAAGGTCTTAGATAGTGCTGGGGAGGAGTCTGCTGTCTTGGTACATGTCGGTACCAATGACATAGGAAAATGTGGTAGGGAGGTTCTGGAGGCTAAATTTGTGCTTTTAGGTAGGAAGTTGAAATCCAGAACTTCCAGGGTAACGTTCTTCGAAATGCTTCCCGTTCCACGTGCAGGGCCCAAAAGGCAGGCAGAGCTCCGGAGTCTCAATGCGTGGATGAGACAATGGTGCAGAGATGAGGGGTTTGGATTTGTTAGGAACTGGGGTACATTCTGGGGAAAGGAGGGGCTCTTCCGAAGGGATTGGCTTCACCTTAACCGGGATGGAACCAGGCTGCTGGCGTTAACCTTTAAAAAGGAGATAGAGCAGCTTTTAAACTAGATAATAGGGGAAAGCCGACAGTCGCCCAAGAGCAGATGGTTCGGAAGAATGTATCCTTGAAGGATACTATCAAAAGCAGAGAGGTTCCAAAAAAGAGTAAAGTAGCCCAAATGCCCTCGAGTATGGAGCAGACAGATCTTAAAGATCCCAAATTACTCATGTCTACCAATAGCCAAATTAATATGAATAAAATACAGTCTCTAAAATGCTTGTATGCAAATGCTAGAAGTCTAAAAAATAAGATGGGACAGTTAGAATATATAGCACTAAATGAGAGGTTAGATGTGATTGGAATATCAGAGACATGGTGGAAGGAGGACAACCAGTGGGACACTGTGATACCTAGGTACAAACTATATCGTAATGATAGAGCTGATCAAATTGGTGGAGGGGTTGCGCTCTGTTAGAGAGGGCATTGAGTCAGAAAGGATTAAAGTTTTGCAGGAAACAAAATTTGCTGTAGAATCTCTATGGATTGAAATTCCATGTAAAAAGGTGAAGGCGATGGTGGTGGGGGTGTACTATCGACCGCCTAGCCAGAATGAACAAATGGATGATGAAATGCTCAAAGAAATCAAGGAAGCTAACAAAAGTTACAGCGCGGTAATAATAATGGGTGATTTTAATTACCCTGGTATTGACTGGGTCAGTGTCACGGCAGTACATGCTAGGGAGATAAAGTTCCTAGATGACATAAATGACTGCTTCTTGGAGCAGCTGGTCCATGAACCGACGAGAGGGGAAGCCATATTAGACCTAGTCCTTAGTGGAACACCAGATCTAGTGCAAGAGATAAGGGTGTTGGGGCCACTTGGCAGTAGTGATCATAACATGATCGCCTTTGATTTAATTAGTGGAGGAGGGATAGTAAGGAAATCCACAGTATTACCTTTTAACTTTCGAAAGGGAGACTATGATAAAATGCGGAAAATAGTTAAGAAAAAACTAAAAGGAGCAGTTCCAGTATCCCCGGCTCACGTCCACCTCTCCCGGCGGGGATCGAGAGAGCCGGTGGCACCAGCACCACCCCCTAAAGCCTACTCTGCCCAATCGGGGCAGCCGGCGGGGCCCACAAAAAGAATCGCTGCTCGGCGTGCTGCCTCTTTCTTCCAGCACCCCCGGCTCACGTTCACCTCTCCCGGCGGGGCTCGAGAGAGCCGGTGGCACCAGGACCACCCCCTAAATCCTTCTCTGCCCAATCGGGGCAGCCGGCGGGGCCTACAAAAAGAATTGCTGCTCGGCGTGCTGCCTCTTTCTTCCAGCACCCCCGGCTCACGTCCACCTCTCCCGGCGGGGATCGAGAGAGCCGGCGGCACCAGGACCACCCCCTTAAGCCTCCTCTGCCCAATCGGGGCAGCCGGTGGGGCCTACAAAAAGAATCGCTGCTCGGCGCGCCCGCGCCTTAGGGCCTCGCAAGAGGGCCCTTTGGCGTGGCCCTTAGGTGGAACACAAGGCGGAGGAGGGAACGCAAGCGAAGGAGGAAACCACTTGCCAAATCCACATATTTGCTGTCCTTCAGATAGAAAGTAATCGTGCCCATCAACATTTAAACCTTGAGAACTCTAATCAGAAAGCTGCTAGCAAGAGAAAGCAACGTAATTTTGAAGTGATCCCTCAAGTGAGTGTGTCTACTGCTAGTAACCACGGGTCTGCCTTGGATGTCCCATTATGTGCTCCACTGCCCAATTGGGGCAGATCCCATCATTGCAAAAGAGGAGCACCTACCAACGATCCAACCATCGCGGCCTGCACTCTCAGGTACATGCTGCTATAATAACTGAAGCTAAAGCTTTTATGTGATAACATTCCAATTTGATAAAATTTCTAAAATGCTCAAAACTGAAACTTAACATAATAATCATGATATTGCTGTACTCTCTTATACTACCGGTTACAAAGACCTATTGTGGTGTTTGTCATTGATTTACTGCCTTTCACAAAAGTGTTACTATGTTGCTAGAAAGTGGATACAATACTCAAACTACTCTAGAGTCAATACAATATTGAATTTCTAATATTTTGATACATTGTTGGCTTAAATAGTAACACTCTTGGACACTCAAGGATAACAAGACCTAAATACTATCTCAACCAGATCATACAAATATCACCCTTATACACATATTCTCACAACACACAGGTAAGATATTACTCACAAAAAGCTAAAGATGGAATTCCTAAATATGCTTCTTATCATCCTGTGTAATGGAAAAAAATGGAGAGCTAGGAAATCAACTGAGACCAAAAAACAATACTTATCACTACTTAAATCCTATAAAGAAATAGTAAATACGGCAAAAAAGAATTATCACACCAAAAAACTAACTAATGCTTTAAATAAACCAAGAGAATTATTTGAGCTTGTAAAATCACTCACCAAACCCCCAAAAAACGTTAATTCAAAATATCCTATAAATGCTCAAGCACTGGCTGATCACTACTCTAAAAAATTAAACCCTAACGAAGAAAGAATCTCCCATAAAATTGAAAATAATGCATCTCAAAGGGTAACACAAAATACTAACCTCACAGTAGTGTGGGAAAACCTTTACTCAATAGATAACAGACAGCTTCTAAACATCATCACAAACATAAACACCACCACATCCCCCCTTGACCCATGTCCAGTAGACTGGATCAAGAATACTAAAGCAGAAATTGCACCCATAATACTAAACATTGTAAACCGATCTCTAATACAAGGAAACATGCCAACAGAACTAAAAAGATCTCTAATACGACCTATACTAAAAAACAAATCACTAAACAAAGCAGATCCATCTTCATACAGACCCATATCAAGTATACCTTTTATAGCCAAAATTATTGAAAAATCAGTACAATACCAATTGCAAGATCACATAGATAACACAAATGCACTTGTGGCTTTCGACAATCACATGGAGTAGAAACACTACTACTAGTACTATTTGATAAACTTTATAAAGGCATTGAAAACTGCAAAAAAATGTTTGTCTTAATTTTCATCGACATAACTGCAGCCTTTGATTCAGTGAATCATAAGATCCTCAGAGAAAGATTAGAAACAATAGGTATAAATGGAACCCCCCTAAAATGGTTCTCTTCTTATATATCCAACAGGATAAAACAAGTATACTTTGATAAAAATCTATCCAATACCTTCCCACAGACACAAGATATTCCACAGGGCTCAGCATTATCTGCCATATTATTTAACCTATACCTAAGACCCATCTGCACAATATTCCAAAAACACAAAATTGACTATCATCTCTATGCGGATGATATAATGCTTTATACACAAATGGATATATGTAACCCGAATTACAGCCACTTAGAAAATTGCCTTAATGAAGCATAACAATGGCTCCAACAAAACTGGAATTTAACCCCCCCCCCCCCACAATCATACTAAATAATACAACCTATAACACTAAACAAGAACTAAAGTATCTAGGTGTCACTCTAGATGTGACACTTAACATGGAAACCCACCTAAGACTATTAAATAGAACCATTTTCTACAACCTAAGAACCCTACAGCCCTTACGTAACATCATTGAACTATCAGACTTTAGATCAATAATACAAGCAATCATAACGCCACATCTGGACTATTGTAATGGCATATTACAAGGCCTGCCCAAAAAAACAACAAACATACTCCAGATGGCACAGAATGTAACAGCCCGAATCCTAATGAACATACCCGTCTCGGATCACATCACACCTATCCTAAGAGAACTTCACTGGCTACCTATACATGCACGCTTACGATACAAAATAATAATTACAACATTCAAACTAATACACAATTCTGCCCCATCCTACCTTGCCTCACTCATAAAGCCACAAACCACCAACAGGAAAATACATACACACAACCTAAATACACTACAAACCCCCCTCTCCATTTGCAAAGCAAAGGCATTCACCAGTAATAGAGCATTCACATACACTGCTCCAACACAATGGAACAAACTCCCTGACACCTTAAGAGCTAACAAAGATCTCACATCATTCCGTAAAAGCCTTAAAACACATCTATTTCAAGAATACTTCAATCAGACAGAAATAGCTTAGAGTAATTCAGTGATGAAAACAACTAGACGGAGGTCATCCCACTGTTACCATTTTGAAACCTCAAATCCACAAAGAATTAAATAGTAAATCTACTTGTATTTTCGTTCACAAATACTGTATATAGTTAAATATATAACATGTATGTTAACATGTTCTCTTCTTTCATGTAAACAGTTTTGAACTATTTATTGAGTTATCTTAAAACAATGCTACCTTTCAATGTTCTAATGTTATTTTCTTACTGTTTTATGTAACTGCTAAACTATGCAGAGTTAATTGTTAAATGTAAACCACTGCTGATCACTGGAAGGAGCGGTATAAAAATGTGCTCAAATAAAAAATAAATAAATAAATAAAGACTTACATCAAGCTTGGGTGGTGTTGAAAAATACTATCTTGGAAGCCCAGACCAGCTGTATTCCACGCTTTAAGAAAAGTGGAAGGAAGTCCAAAAAACTGCCAGCATGGTTTAAAGGTGAGGTCAGAGAGGCTGTTGTTGCCAAGAAAGCATCTTTCAGGAAATGGAAAAAAGAGCCAAACGATGAAACCTGGAAACATCACAAGCACTGGCAGGTCAAATGCAAGGCATTGATAAAGAAGGCAAAGAGAGAATATGAGAAGAAGCTTGCTGCAGAAGCAAAAACGCGAAATAAAGATTTTTTTCAATTACATTCGTAGCAAAAAACCTGTGAGAGTCAGTTGGACCATTAGATGATAGAGGAGTTAAAGGGGGCACTAAGAAGCGACAAGGCGATAGCGGAGAGACTGAATGAATTCTTTGCTTCGGTCTTTACTGAGAAAGATGTAGGGATGTTACCCATGACTGAAGTGGTATTTAAAAGTGCGGAAGAATTGAAGGAAATATCGATACATCGGGAAGATGTATTACAACTATTAGATAAACTGAAGAGTAGCAAATCACCTGGGCCGGATGGTATACATCCAAGGGTGTTGAAAGAACTGAAATATGAGATTGCAGACCTACTATTAGTAATCTGTGAACTATCATTAAAATCATCTCTAATACCTGAAGATTGGCGGATCGCCATTGTAACACCAATTTTTAAAAAGGGTTCGAGGGGTGATCTGGGAAACTACAGACCGGTGAGCCTCACATCAGTACTGGGAAAAATGGTAGAAACCATCATAAAGAATAAAATTACTCAGCATGTAGATAGTCATAGCCTAATGGGAGATAGCCAACATGGCTTTAGACAAGGAAGATCTTGTCTTACTAATCTGTTATGTTTTTTTGAAGGAGTGAATAAACAGGTGGACAAAGGTGAGTCGGTTGATATAGTGTATCTGGACTTTCAGAAAGCCTTTGACAAGGTCCCTCATCAGAGACTTTTGGCAAAACTAAAGAGTCATGGGATAGGAGGCAGTGTACTACTGTGGATCAGGAGCTGGTTAAAAGATAGAAAGCAGAGGGTTGGGCTAAATGGCCAATTTTCCCAATGGAGAAAGGTGAATAGTGGTGTACCCCAGGGATCTGTGCTGGGTCAGCTGCTTTTTGACATATTCATAAATGACCTGGAAAGTGGAATAACGAGTGAGGTTATCAAATTTGCAGATGACACAAAACTATTTAAAGTTGTTAAAACCCAAGAGGATTGTGGAAAATTGCAAGAGGATCTTGATAAATTGGAAGACTGGGCATCAAAATGGCAGATGAAATTTAATGTGGACAAGTGCAAAGTTATGCACCTAGGGAAAACCAACCCAAACTATGGTTACACGATGCAAGGTTCCACATTAGGAACCACCACCCAGGAAAAAGATTTAGGCGTCATTGTGGATAACATGTTAAAACCCTCTGCCCAGTGTGCAGTGGCAGCCAAGAGAGCAAATAGAATGCTAGGTATGATAAGGAAAGGAATGGAAAATAAAACAAAAGATATTATAATGCCTCTATACCGTTCCATGGTGAGACCGCACCTTGAATATTGTGTGCAATTCTGGTCGCCGTATCTTAAAAAGGATATAGCGATATTAGAAAAGGTTCAGAGAAGAGCCACCAAAATGGTAAAGGGGATGGAAGGATACTCCTATGAAGAAAGGCTAAAAAGGTTAGGGCTCTTTAACCTGGAAAAGAGATGGCTGAGGGGAGATATGATAGAAGTCTATAAATTAATGAATGGAGTGGAACGGGTAAACGTAGATCGACTGTTTACGTTATCAGAATATAGGAAGACTAGGGGACATGCAATGAAGCTACAGGGTAAACTATTTAAGACTAATAAAAGAAAATATTTTTTCACTCAACGTGTAATCAAACTCTGGAATTTGTTACCGGAAGATGTAGTAAAGGCTGTTAGTGTAGCTGGGTTTAAAAAAGGTTTGGACAAGTTCCTGGAGGAAAGGTCCATAACCATTATTAAGAAGGGACCCAGGATATCAATGCTTGACCTAGTACAAGCATTGCAGAACCTGTGTCTTTTGGGGAAACTGCTAGGTACGTATGACCTAGATTGGCCACTGTTGGAAACAGGATACTGGGCTTGATTGACCTTGGTCTGACCCAGTATGGCATATCTTATGTTCTTATGCAAATCCCTTTCCCCCAAGCTACGTATATAACTACTCATTTGAATATAAGAAAAACTGTCCTTACATTCCAACCCATACCTGGTCCGCAACTCATTAAACTCCAAAAGCTTCCCAGATTCATTAACTACCTGTTCAGTAGCTATTATTCCCTTAGCTTCCCATCTGCGAAACGCTCCCCCCTGCATCCCCGGAATAGAAGCCCCATTACCATATAACGGTAAAAAGGGTGTTACTTGTGGGTTTCCAAGACATTTACTTCAGGCTATCCGCCACACTTTCCTCATCACCTTAAACACCGGGTGGTTGCTAATATTCCGGGGTAATTCTGCGGCCTTCGCATGCAACACATATCTCAAAGCTAGTGGACGAGCCACCTCCTGTTCATGTTCTAAAGGCGTGTAATCTGCTGTCGTACCGAACCAGTCCCTCAGATTCTGCAACAAGCACGCTATGTTGTATCTCCTAATATCAGGGGCTCCCATACCTCCATACTCCCAAGACCTCTGCAGCCGCCTTATACTAATCCGCGGTCTTCTCCCTTTCCAAAAAAATATGTTTAGACTTCTTTCCAGTTTAGACATTAATATAGGCAAAACTTGCAACATATACAACCACTTTGGGAATATGGTCATTTTTTATAGGGCAATTCGCCCTCCTAACGACAACGGCAGATCTCTCCAGCCTCGCAAACGAATCCCAGTCTGCTGCAATAATATACCAATGTTAAGCTTCTGCAACCTACCAATGTCTACCGGCAGACGTATGCCCAGATATTTAAATTCAGTATCGGCCCACCGCAATGGAAAGTCACTATCCCATCCCAACTGTACAGATTGATGTAAGGCCAATGCCTCTGACTTGTCTAAATTAAGCTTCAACCCTGAAAATTTCACAAATTCTTCAAAGGTCTGTAACAACACTGGCAGTGTTTTTTGGGGGACCCCTAGATATACCAAAATGTCATCGGCAAAAGCTGAAATACGAAACTCCTCCCTCCCTATCCTTGCCCCTACCAAACCCGTATGGGTACGGATTCTCTCAAGTAGTGGCTCTAAGGTTAAAACAAAAAGAAGTGAAGAAAAGGGGACAACCCTGCTTAGTCCCACGCCGACTTAGTAAATGGATCCCTTTCGGGGGACTTTCCAACACTTGCCCTCTAGGGTCCGTGTACAAGAGCTTAATCGTATCTAAACCCCCCCATACCCATAACTTCCAACACCTGATACATATACTGCCAGTTAACTCTATCAAACGCTTTTTCCGCATCAAAATTTATCATAAGCACCTGTGCACTAGCTGAAGATGTCATATATAAGGACGAGATAATCTTACGAACATTTTTGACCACATGTCTTCCCCTCACAAAACCCACCTGATCCTCATTTATCATTTGTGGCATAAACCCTGCCAACCTCTCTGCCATAACTTTTGCCAGAATTTTGATATCAACATTTAATAGGGAAATCGGTCTGTACGAATCTGGTAACAACGCATCCCTGCCAGGCTTAGGAAGCACTGTAAGTATTGCTCGGTTTGCTTCATATGGGAATGTCTGACGATTCACCAAATCAGTGTAATGCTCTGATAAGGGGCCCACTATCCGAACATTCATCAATTTATAAAACTTCCCTAAACCCATCAGGCCCTGGGGCCCGGCAGTTATGTAACATTTTAATTACTGCCAAAACTTCTGATTCCACAATCAGAGCATTCAACACTTCTCATTGTTCTACCGACAGACTAGGCAGGCTAACATGACTCAAAAATTCCTCAACCTTATCCTTGTCCACTGCCTCTGTACCATATAGAGTCTTATTATAATCTCAAAAAATTCCCTCAATGTTAGATTGAATAGTCTGCAATCTGCCCTTTGCATCCCACAATGCCCCTATATGCGTCTGCCCTCTGCTTGTCCTGACTAGCCCCAAGAGCAGCCTCCCAGTCTTATTCCCAAACTTATGCAATTTATATTGATAATATAACATAGATTGGGTTGTTCTCTCTTGTAATATGGAATTAACCTCCCTTTGGAGACAATTCAACATAGCCCTCCCCCCTGGCGTGGGCCTTCTTAGCATATTCCTCCTTGCCTTACATAATTCCTTTTCAAGAAGAAGCAATCTGTCATATGCCTTACATTTTGTGGCCACATACTCAATAATCCACCCTCTTAGCACTGCTTTAGCTGCTTCCCAAAATAATGTTGGATCATTCTTATGCTCTCCATTGTGCTGAGCATATTCCTCCCAATGAGTGTATAAGAATGTCTTGAATTGTTCATCTGCATTATTCCCAAGAGGGTACCTCCAAAGACTCCCTTTTTATGTGGCCCCACCTCAAATCCATCCATACATATGCATGATCTGACACATGCACAGGGCCAATCTCAGCTCTACTCTGTCAAAAAGCACCCGAGACCCCAAAAAATAGTCTGTCTGGGACCCTGTATCATATGCCCTAGATACATGCGTATAGTCTTTGTTTAATAGGTGTAGAGCTCTCCAGTAGTCCACCAACTCATATCCTTCAGATATGCCTCTGACCCATTGAGATCTTCGGTCTCTGGTTTTCACTCTGGTACCCGATCTATCCATCGATTCTTCAATAACACAGTTAAAATCACCCCCCATAATAATCGGAATCTGACTGATTTCACTCTTGCCTAATCGGGCATAGAACTGTGCATCGTATACATTAGGGGTGTATACATTGACCAAACCTAATCTACATCCCTGTACTTTCCCCACAACAATTATATATCGACCTCCCGGGTCCACAATAGTCTGCTCCACCTCCAATCCTACCTTTTTACCAACTAGGATTACCACCCCTGCTTTCTCCCCCCCCCCCCCGCCCCCCCGAGGAAGCTCCAAAAACATTGCCCACCCACCACCTTTTCAACTTTTCATGCTCCGCAGGGTCTGGTGTGTTTCCCGCAAAACGCAAAGTCAACGTGCTTATCTCAAAGAACCCGCAACACCTTATGTCTCTTAACAGGATTCCCTATACCACACACATTCCATGATATCAAACGAACACCATTATCCACCCCCATGGCCTCTAATTGGACTAATTCTCAAATTCACCTTGCGTTTCTGTATTGGAATGAACCCCCCAGCCTAGGGCTCACCCTATGTTCCCACTCTTCCCATGTTCTCCAATCTGGTGCCATCCTATCCATGTCATCTGCACACATCCCTTGTCCCCTCCACAATGCAATTCTCTGAGTCCCCATAGTCTACCCTTCCAATATCTTTAATATTCCTTTTGTCAACATCAATACCAATACCCCCTCCCCCTCTCCCTCCTACATCCTCCCCCCTGGTACTACCCCCCTGTTACTCCTATCTCCCTCCATATTGGAGTTTCCTAGTAAATCACTATGATACATTGGGCTCCCCCCATATTCCAAGAACAAGAAACAATCTGTTCTCCCCCCCCTTACCAGCCTATACATAAATAATAACACACCCATAATTCTCCATCTTATTCCAACATCCTCTATCAAACAATTGTTTGTACACAGTGTACACAGTTATTTATTTATTATTTATTTATTTATTTAGCAAACATTTATATACCGCCACTTCCAGCGATCAGCAGCGGTCTGATTACATAAGGAGAACTGTCAAATCAGTACAGTAAAATTAGGGGGTGTACAGGTTGATTCGGAGGGTAGGCACATCACACAAGCGGGTTCTGTTTGAGGATATGGGGACTAAATACATATATACATTTTACATAAATGATCAGGTGTTTGAGGATATGGGCACTAATTACCGATATACATATATACATTTTACATAAACGAGCAGGTGTACATAAATATGTTTTGGTCTCCCGGGGTGGTAAAGCTTAGATCCCTTGGGTTAAATCAGATTGAAATGACTCTGGAATAGATGAGTCTTTAGGTTTTTTCTAAATCCAGTTAGGTCTTTGCAAGCACGTAACTCTGGCGGCAGGAGATTCCAGAGTGTAGGTGCAGTGTACGAGAACGCTCTGTTACTAGTATTGGTTTTAACTGCTCTAATATCAGCTGGAACGAGGGGGGTGTTGGAGTTGATGGTTCTTCTGCTTCTGTTGGGTGGTTGCGAGCAGATCAAGGTGGAGAGGAAGGACGGAGCAATGTTATGTAGGAGCTTGAAAGTGGTCGTGAGTGTGTTATATTTTATACGAGCAGAAATTTATTGCATAAATCACATGCCCCGCTATACCCCTCAGTACTCTTCCCCCCCACAAATCCCTTAACAAGATGTAAACCAACATTCCCTTACTCCCACCTTCCTTTCTGCGTATACATAAGCCATTTTTTAATTCAACCCACCTATAGCCACCCTCCTCCCCAATTCAATTATACAAATACAGATCCTCTACCCCTCATTCCTCATCCGCTTCACCTTCCAATAGGCAAAGCCTGAACCACCATGTGTGTTGTCAGTAAAGATATCTAACCGCACACTGTCCTTCAGCTGCTACCCACCAGTCTCCTGCTGCTCCGGTGACGCATCATCCCCCATATCTCGCACCAGCTCAGTCACAAGTTTTTAGCCTCTGTTGGCATTTCAAAAAGGCGCTGTCTGTTCTTATATTCCACTCTTAATCGCGCTGGGTATAACAAGGCAAAACGTACTCCCCTCTTGGCCAGTGTATCACACGCTACTGAAAATTCTTTCCGCTTCTTGCTGACCATGGTAGAATAGTCTTGGAAAATCAGAACTTTAGTGCCTCCTTGCTTTTGTGTACTTTGTTTCCGCGCAGCTCATATAACATCATCCTTTTGTGCATAATTCAGGAAACGTGCAATCACCACTCGGGGCCTATCCCCCGGTCCTCTCTGCGCTCCAAACCAGTGGGCTCTTTCTATCTTTACCGAGCCTAATGTGGTGTCCAGTGGGTAGTTCGTCACCAGCCATGTTTCTAAATATCCTCTCAGCTCCCCATCCACTATGGCTTCAGGTATGCCCGCAAACCGTAAATTTTTCAGACGTTCACAGTTCTCTAGGTCATTCAGCTTTTCCTCCTGCTTTCTAAGCAGTTCCTTGAGCCGTTGCACTTGCTGGGCCTCTTCTTGCTGTGTGTCTTCTGCATGTGATATTCTTTGCTCCGCCTGTTCCATCCTTGCGCCAAAATCACTGACCGCTTGGCCCACCTTTGTCAGCTGCTCCAACAGTCCCTGAAATCGGCTCTCCAGTGCTGCCATTACAACATTCGTGACCTCCTCCACCATATTCATATCATGCTCCGAGCGTGGGCTAGATGCTGGCTTAGCCGCCATTTTATCCTCCAGGACCCGGTTTCTCTCTTTCCTTGTGAACTTTGCCGCCATGGAGCACTTTGCAGTCCGAAACTCCGTCTGATGAAAGAGAAGCACTCCAACCACTCCCGCTCTCAAAAAAATATGCGTTCTTAATGGGTTTGAACAAACGCATATTTCAAATTGGGTGGGAGCCCCTGGAGCCAGGCAAGAAAGCTGCTGCCTCGCTCACTGCATCATGTGATTTCCAGGGCACCTATTTTATAAAAGTAGCATAGGCATCTATATACCTTTTATAAAATAGGCTCCTAGAACCAGCAGCACCTGTAGCACACAATTGCCAAACTAGATATTGCTCTGAAGTTGGTGTAAATATGTATGTGTACTTTGGTATTTTACAAAATATGCACATACATCACAACTATGCCCCTAAGCAGGGCTGGTGTGAACTAGGTGGCTGCCTAGAGCGCCAGTAGTCCAGGGGAGGTCCTTCGCTCCTGCTGCTGCCCCTCTCTGGAACCTGCAGTGGTGGCAATGGTCACAAACAGCCCCATGGCACTTACCTTAAAATTTCAGCGCCGCAAGGCTGTTTGCTTCTCCAGGAACAAACCAGGAAGTCAGTCCTCACATATGGGTGACGGCATTGAGCCCGTGTGGAGCATTTCAACAGCTTTCAAAGAAAGCCTTTGGGACATGCTACCACGCATGCATGGTCCCCTTCCCGCCCAAGGATGCCATCTTGCTCAGTCTCCTTTTTTCCTCAGAGCCCAAAGCAGTCTGTCCTGTTTCCCCCCAAAAAAATCCTTGCCAATTATCCTCAAAATAGTTAGTTTCCCAGTTTGTGTACCAGCTTCTCTTCTCACCTTAAGCCGGCGTCCTTTTGTCTTTTTTGATTGAGGCTTGCCTCAACTGGCGTTCATGCCTTTTTTTCGCCCGGGGGTCGTCGACCCTGTCTGGGTGTTTCCCACCATGTCCCCCGGTGGGTTCAAAAAATGTGACCGACACCCACGACTGCTGCCTGCACTGCCTGGGACCAGACCATAACATCACCTCCTGCGACCTTGCCACGCCATGACGCCTAAAACCAATAAAAAGAGGTCGGAGTTGCAAGAAAAGCTGTTCCCCAGGTCTGACTCGGCACTGACCTCCCCGATGCTGAGCTCTAAGCCCCAAGCCCAGCACTTCCCGTGAGGCCCGAGCGTCCTTGGAGTTCCACGGTGGTGGCTCCTCCAAGAAGACCTTGGATCCTGAGAGAAAAAAAGAAAAAAATCCTTGAAGTCCACTGAGGTTACACTGCAGAAACCAGGTAAAACCGCCCGGAGGGACTCGGGTGGCTCTGAGAAACACCTTACCAAGGTCCTCGAGAAGGATTCCTCGGCCAGTGGAGACCGTGCGAGGTTCCTTGAGACCGTAGTCCTCGTCGAGGATGCACTCACGAGAGTGCCGGTGCCGGGCCCGAAGTCTTTGGTGCCCACACCGAAAGCTCTGCGGATCCTTCTTGCTTGGAAACCAGAATGGCAGCCTTGGAGCTGAACATCACTGCTATCCTGGCCATGCAGCAGTCAATGATGGCTGGTTCATCCGCATCAACTGCCCCGACGACCGGACCCCCAACTGCAGGGGAGTCCCTGGTCATCGAGCCGAGCTTCGAGCGCCATCGGCCTCAGGTAAGTCCTCGGTGCCGGTTGAGGTCTCGGTCCCTTTCCTTGGGCATCTGGTCCTCCCCAGTCAGTTTCCACAACTTGGACCCCAGGTCCTCCGGAGGCCACCGGCCACTTGACCCCAGCCCCAATGTTATGAGTCGCAGGGCTTTGGACTTGTCATCACCTCTTGACTCAAAGGCGTTCCTGGAAACCAAGCGGCACTGAGATATTTCCTTGAACCCAGTGCCCAGGCACCATTCTTCTCCGGAAGATGTGGCCTTCCACGACTTTGTCAAGGATATAGCCAGGGCCCTCTTGGTGCAAACCTGGAAAAGAGACGGCTGAGGGGAGATATGATAGAAGTCTATAAATTAATGAACGGAGTGGAACAGGTAAACGTAGATCGATTGTTTATGTCATCAGAATATAGAAAGACTAGGGGACATGCAATGAAGCTACAGGGTAAACTATTTAAGACAAGAGAAAATATTTTTTTCACTCAACGTGTAATCAAACTCTGGAATTTGTTACCGGAGGATGTAGTAAAAGCTGTTAGTGTAGCTGGGTTTAAAAAAGGTTTGGACAAGTTCCTAGAGGAAAGGTCCATAAACCATTATTAAAAAGGGACCCGGGATATCACTGCTTGACCCAATTACAAGCATTGTGGAACCTGTGTCTTTTGGGGAAACTGCTAGATATGTATGACCTAGATTGGCCACTGTTGGAAACAGGATACTGGGCTTGATGGACCTTGGTCTGACCCAATATGGCATATCTTATGTTCTTATGGAGGAAGATCCGCACGCCGAGGAACTGGAGATTCTCCAGTATCTCCACCCAAGGAGACTCTCACGGTGCCTATGCAGCTGATCCTCAAACGGCTGCTGCTCAGAATGTGGGAGACTATGGCCTCTGTGCCAGTGGTGAGTTGGCGCCTCAACGCCATCTACCATGTCCGGAAGGCCCCAGTTTCCACAAGCCTCAACTCCCACATAACTCCATGGTTGTCGAGTCAACCATACAAAAACTCAAGAGCCAGAAGACCCACTCTTCGGTCTCTCCTGGGAGGGACGCTAGAGCCCTCGATACCCTCGGGCGCAAGAGTTACCAGGGCTCCATGCGGGGTTGCTGGATCCAGGTCTACGAATTGTACATAGGCATGTACTTAAAGGCTCTAACCTAAGAGTTGTCTGGGTTTTCAGCAGGGCCTACCGGGGAACCCCTCCAGCGGTTCCAATCCCTGACCTCCGGGATCAAGGGCTGTTCTAAATTCCTGTCCCGGGTGGCCTATGTCTGCTTTGAGTCAGCAGCTGGGTAGCAGCGGCTGGCATCGGTGCCTGATGCCAAGCCTGGCTGCAGTCCTCGGACCTTGTGCAATGGGTCCAAGACAAAGCTGCTCGACCTCCCCTGCATGGGGGAGAACCTGTTTGGCAAACCGATGGCTGACAAGTCGGCCGAGATCGAAGCCGACGTGGTGATTCGACAGAGGCTCTCCAAGAAGACCTCATCCTCTCCCCTAAGAAATCATTGGGGAAAAGACCCCTGTTCCCGAGGAAAACGGGGCCCTTTCAGCAGAGTCACCACTACCAGCCCTTCTCAGGGCAGCAACAGGTTCGCACCCTAAAAGACAAAGCCATAGGGCTCAGAAGCCCCAGGATCCAGCTCCCACCCAGTCCAGGGGGAGCTTTTGACTCCTGGGGCAGTGCCTTCTCTCTCCTGGAGACCTTCACCAGCCCACAGGGGGCTGCCTGGCACTCTTTGCCCACAAGTAGGCCAGTGCCCCCTCGGACCAGTGGATACTGCAGGTGGTAAGGGAGGGATACCTCCTCCACCTACTACAGGTAGCACACAGGTTCTTTCCAGGAGAGCCAGTGTGACCTCTCTTTCACCAGACCCTTCTGCTCTCAGAGCTCGCAGGTCTGCTCAGGGACAACTTCCTTGTCCCGAAGAGGCCTCAGACCCATACTAGACCTAAGAAACTTAAGCAAGTTTCTGATGAGGGAGACGTTCAAGATGCTCTCCCTTGGAACACTGCTGCCTTGCCTCCACCAAGGAGATTGGCTGTGCTTCTTGGACCTAAAGGATGCATATACTCACATCCTGATCCACCCCTCCGATGAGCAGTACCTACGGTTTGTGGTGGGAGGAGGGCCTACCAGTACAGGGTGCTACCCTTTGGCCTGTCCGCCTCACCAAGGGTCTTTCCAATTGCCTGGTAGTGGGTAACTGCCTAACTGCGCCTACTAGGGGCTTTCATCTTCCCCTACCTGGACAGCTGGCTCCTTCTGTAGCACCTGGGGTTCGTCATCAACTATCCCAAATCCCATCTCTCTTTAGCCCAAAGCCTGGAGTTCATAGGTGCTCAGTTGGACATGTTACAGGTCAAGGCCGTCCTCCTAAGGGAAAGGGGAGAATGCCTCTGACAACTGGCAGGAGAGGTACAACGCCACCAGTCAGTGCCAGCTCGCTGCCTCCTGCAACTACTGGGCCATATGGCCTTGATGATCCATGTTATGCCCTCAGACCGCTTACATATGCGAGCAGCCCAGTGGTGCCTATGCTCGCAGTGGACTCAGGCCACGGGCAGGCTACGGGACAGGGTCATGGTTAGTCGCCAACTGGCAGAGTCTCTAAACTGGTGGCAAAAGTACTCCACCTCCAGGTGGGAATGCCCTTTCAGGCACCCGCGCTGCAGAGGACCCTGTCCATAGACGCCTCTCTCCTGGGTCATTGCGGAGACCACTATACGCAGAGCAGCTGATCTCAGGAGGAGTCGCTCCTACAGATCAGTCTCCTGGAACTCAGGGCAATCTTCTTGGCCCTATGAGCATTCTGCCACTGACTGCGACACCGGCGTGTATTGATCCAGACAGACAATCGGGTCGCCATGTTTTATATCAACAAGCAGGGGGACATGGGTTCGTTCTTCCTCTTTCAGGAGGTGGCGGCCCTCCTCTCCTTTGCAGCACCCAGTATTATGCTTCTGCATGCGATGTATCTCCTGGGCCAGGAGAACTGCCTAGTGGACAGGCTGAGCAGAGTCCTTCATCCAAACGAGTGGCAGTTAAACCCCACAGTAACAAAGCAGCTCTTCCACCTCTGTGGCAGACCTGTGATGGACCTAGTCACCTCTCTGGACAACACGTAACTACCCCACTTCTGCTCCCATCAGCCGCACCCGGAGAGAGTGGCGGCAGACGCCTTCCTGATCTCGTGGTCCAAGGGTGCGTTCCCACTGACCCCCTTGGTCGCCAGGACCTTTTTCAAAGTCCAGAGCGAAAGGGCATCAGTTATATTGATTGCCTCCAGGTGGATCAGGCAACCTTGGTTCCCTCTGTTGCTTTCCCTGTCAGTGGCACTCCCAGTCCCTCTCGTCCAAGTCCCAGACCTCCTGTCCCAGGAGGAGGGCTCCCTCCTGCATCCCAATCTGGGGTTGCTAATGCTAACAGCATGGCTGCTGAAAGGTTAACATTGGCTCCTTTCAGTTTTCCAGGAGAAGTCAAGGAGATCTTACTGGCCTCCCAAAAACTCTCCCCTAGATGAGCTTATGCCTTTAAGTGGAGGAGGTTCTCTGCTGGTGTGCGGAAAAGGAGGTACCTACTGCACCTCTCACACACTAGGCTGAAATATAACTCGGTGAGGGTACACCTGAGTGCCATAACCGCTCACCACCAGCCTATTGAGGGAAAACCCTTCTCAAGCAAACCACTGGTCTCCTGGCTCCTCACGGCCTCTTGTTATTCAAGCCCTTCTCCGCCCTCCAGCATTAGAGTGGGACCTCAACGTGGTGCTCTCCCAGCTCACCAAGCCGCCGTTCAAGCCCCTAGCCACTTGCCACGTGCGGTACCTGTCTTGGAAAGTGGCCTTTCTGGTGGCCCTTATCTGCTCGAAGAGTGAGTAAACTCTAGGCCCTGGTGGCAGATCCACCATATAGAAGATTCTACAAGAATAGGGTAGTGCTCCACACACACCCCAAATTCCTCCTGAAGGTGGTATCTCCTTTCCACCTCAACGAAGAGGTGGTGCTTCCTATCTTCTTCCCGCGACTTCATGCCGGCAGGGAGGAACTAGTGCTTCATACATTGGATTGCAAATAGGCCCTGTTCTTCTACTTACAGCGGCCCATCGCAAAGCTCCTCAGCTTTTCGTGTCTTTTGACCCCAGCAGACTGGGGCTCCCTGTGACTAAGTGAACTCTGTCCACTTGAGTGGCGGACTGTATTGCCCTCACTTTTGAGCAAGCTGGCCTCTCCCTTGAGCACTGGATCACAGTACATCGCATGAGGGCAATGGCCATGTCGGTTGCCAACCTCTGCTCAGTGCCAGTGACGGAGATCTGCAAGGCTGCCACATGGTCTTCAGTTCATACGTTCGCAGCTCACTACTGCCTGGAGAGCAAATCCCACAGGGACAGTGCTTTTGGCCAGGCAGTACTCCGTAATATTCTGGGGGTATAGGTAACTCCTGCCCTACGACTCTTCTGTGTTTGGCTACCGGAGTGATAGTGTCGCTGTATGCTAGGGTCTTGCAGAGTCTTTCAGGGGACTCACATTCTGCAACTCATATCTGGTCGCCATTGGGGTGTCGTGGTTCAGTCCTTGGCAGCCTGGAGCTAGGGTGTCCCATATGTGAGGACTGACTTTCTGCTTGTTCCTGGAGAAAGTGTACTTATTCACCTGTAACAGGTGTTTGCCAGGAACAGCAGGAATCAGTCCTCATAACCCTCCCTCCTCCCCTGGGAGTTGCCTCCCTACCTTGTTTTAGTTTTACTGCAGTCCTAGCTATGTCATCTGACTGAGCAAGATGGCACCCTTGGTGGGAAGGAGACCATGCATGCGTGGTAGCATGCCACAAGGGCTTTCTTTGAAAGCTGGGGAAATGCTCCATGTGGGCACCGTTGGCGTCATTGTCACCCATATGTGAGTATTGATTCCTACTGTCCCCAGAGAACACCTGTTAAAGGTGAGTAACTACGCTTTCCACTCCCTCTGATGTCTGATGCTGACTTCCTCTTTGCATTCAGGAAGTCTGCATCAGGTGGCCCAAGGGGTTGAAGCAAACAGCCCTGTGATGCTGAAGTTCTAAGGTAAACACAGTGGGGCTTTTTGCGGCCATTGCTGCCGCTGCAGGTCCCGGAGAAGAAAGGGGGCACAAGGGATGAGTTTCACCTAGGGCGCCTCATCTCCTTGTGCCGGCCTTGCACCTTAGAATGCATACACACAACTTGCATGTAAATATGTGCTAACTCGCTGCCATGCAATTTTATTGAAGCCCTTTCCACATGTAAAAGTATCCCCAAGGTTGGGTAATTTTACAATTGTTCGCCTTAACAAAAATGCATGCACACATTTTATTTCATTATGCAGACTTAGCTAGATTTTTTAACTGAAAGCTCAAGCATGCTTTTATTTTGACAATTAAACTAGAAAACTATGTGCACTTACATACACTTGCTGTTTGGGGAGCACAATTTTCCAAAGATAAATTTTATGCAACTTTTGAATATTAAAATGCATCCACCAAAATGCAAATCCCTCCTCATCTGTGTTCTCAGGAACCCTTCCCCCAAAAGTGGATAAAATCGCACACCTACAAGCTGTATGCCCTTAACTTTAGGTCAGGCATATCCATGGGTAAAGCACTGCTGGCTTTGACAATAATCCTCAAAAAAATAAAAGAAAAAGGACTGATTTTTAAATGGAAATTGCTTCATAATCACAGCCTCTTGTCTTTCTTAATTATAGTGTTCATTTTCTGTAATAATATTTTTAAAAATGCTGGTAGTTCTACTTTGACTATACTGTCATTTTTTCAGACATCAGATAATTGTTCCTAACCCCCTTAATTGGATATAAAATAATTTAGATGAAAACCATTTGGATTGTAGAGAAGAATTACTTGTACAATGTTTGACACACCTACTGGAAAATGGTATGGATGCAATGTTTTTTATTTTGGGTACTCTTTAGAAATTCCTGAACATAAGAGAGCTGGAGACGCTGAGGGATAGTCTGGACTTGCTATTTTTAGCTCTATTTATGTTACATCGTGAAAATTGTACCATCTGGTAGTGATACATAAGATCAACTTGTAGGAAACTGAGGAACACTGTACACACCCTATAGACTTATGCGATGATGGGCTCAACATGTGTTACAGTCGGGGCCTGTCCCAGAGTTGGTTCAAGGTGTTGACATCCTAGGCAAACCTTAAGCCTTATGTGCCCCCCCCCCCCCAGCTGTCACAATCTATTGTTTAGCTTTAAATGAACCTTGTTCTTTGCCAGCCCCTTCCCCATGAAGCTGCTGATCTAGGCAACCACCTAGCCTGCCTAATGGTTGGTCCAGCCCTGGTTGCAGTACTACTACTAATCATTTATATGCCACTACAAGGCATACACAGTGTTATACAGAGACAGTCTGTAAGAGACAGTCCCTGCTCTTCAGAGCTTACAGACTAGCCAAAACAGACAACACAACAACTGGGGACTAGGATATATCTAAGTGAAGAGAAACAGAATAAAGTATGTTGTTTTGTCTGTGTATATATGTATACATGCTTATGTACACATACCTGCGTAGGTGTGTGGCTGCTGGTTAGCCTGAAACACATACTTTAATTGTATCACTGCAACAACTTGGGTGGGACATCACATGCCTCGCATTCTATCATGTAGGCCAATGCAGAAAGTTTAGCGTGGGCTTTACCAGCCCCTAACGCCACGTTTAAGCACTTTTAACAATCCTCCAAATGCAGGAAACTGATGTAAATTTATTTGTGTGTTTTTTATACCGCCCCTTCCAGAGATCAGGAGCGGTTTACAGAGAAACATGTCAAAAATTAACATTAACATTACATGGAACATTAACAGTGTAAAATTAGTTACATAGGAAACTAAAAATATAATTGTAAACGTATTAACTATTTACATTGGTTGAGAGAGATTAATCATACTGATGTATGTAATTCAATGACAGCCATAGAGATTATCTGCATTAATTGTTTACAATTGATTGAGAGAAATTAATCATACTGAGGTATGTAATTCAACAGTAAAGAGATTATTTACAACAGTCATACTAGGATTGACTAACAGTATGAGTGACAAATGAGAAAGTGTGTTTTGGGTTAGGTTGGGTATGCTTGTGATATTAGAGTTTGTCAGATGGCTGCCTGGGGTGAGAATCTTCACAGTCTTGGCAAGTGCATATCTCTATATGATTTGCAAGGGATTGTGGGCAATGTAGTTCATTCACACCAGTCACAGCTGCTGACAATAATTTAGTTGTGCTCTTGGGTAAAGCCAATAAGATATTTATTTATGGGGTTATTTCTCCCAACACAGATATGCTTGGTAGCACATAAATTAGGTTACTTGCTTTCAGTGTTAACTTGGAAAAACAAAGTCAAAATCAGGAAAACAACAAATGAAAAGCCACAAAGCAAGAAACAAACTGTTCTTTTCAGGTTAACTTCCGATTACTTCCCACATAGATACAGAAGTGATTCTCTCCTAGCTCACAAGCAATTAGGTAAGGCTTAATTGATAGCAGTTATCCAGCTGAAACCCCTTAGCTGGCTTGCTTTCTACTGTGTGGGTCAAATCCTGCTTCAGGAGCTTTTCTGGGTAGATTAAAGAACAAATTTGTATTTCTTTGTGATGGTTGCTGTACTTTATAACAGAAAGTTACCAACGGAGTTTAGATAGAGAGCAGTCCATATAAACAGGATCCTCATCTGCTATTATTCCCCCTTGTTCAACAAGCATGGGTTCAATATCATGGATTGGCACAGATGAATCTCTCAATGGAGCATTTTCAGGAGAATACTTGTTTCCCTGCTGTCTTTCAAGGTTATAGCTAGGGCATAGATCAGTGTTCATACCTGAGCTTCCATTGCTGCTAGAGTTCCTCTCTATATAGCCTGGCCAGTATGTAGTCCAGTTCTTATGTCCAGCCTTCCAATCCAGATCCCTGGACACTGGATCTCTCTTCACATACCTTCTGGCACAGGTCTTAGGGTCCCTTCCACGTGCAGCCGTCTCCCTCACAGGTAGCCTCTGGTGATTCCTAGCTCTGCAGCACCATTCCTCTGGCTTTCCCCAGTCCAATGGTGTATGCTGGCCCTTGGAATACCTCCCAGTATACGTACTGCTTTGGACTCTTCTAGACCTCTCAAAGGCTTTTCTCTTCCTTCTTCCAAAGGGTCTCTTTCCCTCTCTGTCTGTCCGGTTTGGCTTCTGCTTCTGATGATCCTTCAGATGAAACTGAGGATAATTCTCTGGATATCCAAGGTGATCATGAAGATGGTCATCTGTAGAATAAACTCTACTCTGAATCAGGCCTTGCCCTTTGAGATGAGTGTTCCATCCTAGCACAGTGCAGCTGTGCTGAATCAAGCCCTGCCCTTTGCAATGAGTGCTTGGGGATTACCTCATAGCCCTTTTGATTGAACACACGTTTTCTCACTTCAGCTCCTCTAATGGCTGTTGGAAACCTGGTGCATTCTGGGACTGGTTGTCTTTTTTGGCAAAATTCTGTTTTCTCATTTCTACCAGCACTGACAGGTTGCTTGTTCAGAGACACTTCACCTTTTCTATAGCCCCTTCCTGAGCTATGATAAGCTTCCTTATCACAAGTTGCATAATCTTGTGCCTTTTGTTGAGTGTAGGTTGTAAGTCATGAAAGTGTTGGGTGAACAAGTGTGTTTTTAGTTCCTTCCTGAAGGAACTAAGGTCTTTAATCTCTCTCAGATTGCAGGGTAATTTGTTCCATTGACTGGGGGCGTAGAAAGAAAAGGCAGTATTAGTTGTTATCTGTTTAAGCTTTTTCATAGAGTCGGGATTTGGCAATGTATTGAGGTTTGCTCTTCTTCTTAGGGGTATGTTTACTAAACTGTGTTAGTTCGAGTCGCGTTAGCCGCGGTAGAGACAGAAATCCCAAATAAGGACATGGGCGGTACATCGTTACCGAGAACGCGCCGAGAATGCACGTTACAAGGCGCCATAAATGAACGAGCGCTACAGGGCACGTTACCACGCGTTAATCTTAAGAAGGCGCGCAGGCATACAAGCACAGCAACAGAGCTGTAGCACAATGGTTACAACATTGACTGATGGTACAGGGGTCATGGGTTTGATTCCCCAGTGGGCCAATGTATAAGGCTGGCTGAGGCAGCACCCTTTACATTTAAGTAGTGATTGTTGAGGCATTTGACGTGTATTTTAATTAGTGCTGCCAGCAAACACACCCTCACGGTGGCATAACCTAAGGTGCCGCATAAGGCACCCCATAACGCACTCCATAGGGCACATTATAAAATGTACTGTCCGCCAAGGCACCCTATAATGTCCCCTATAGGACACCACACAAACTGTCTGCTGTGGTTACCAGGATAGGGTTAATCCACCCATACCCATGATGCACTGCACATGCAAATCAGCAGTCGACAGATGGGCACAAGATAGGGTATGCACCCCCACAGCACCTCGGCCTGGTAGGGGGGAACAGACCGTGTGTGGCACTGCCACAGAGTAGCCACAGTCAGTCACATTGTGCGGGTACTGTGCCCACCCTGAGGTTGAGGTGGGGCGCCCAGCACCAGGTCCACAGCACCTTTCATGGCTGAAAATACGCCATGCTGCAGGTCCCCATCAGTGTGTGATAGGTAGTTCCGTTAGACACACCTAGGATACATCTGTGTCCTGCTGTATGTCTCGGTCATGTCTAGTCCTTATGGGCGATGCTGCACCCAGAATAGTGCATATCCTGTGTTGGTGCCATCGTTACCTGCTGTAGGTGAAGGGGGGGTGTATGGACCCATAGGCAGATTATGTACCACCACACAACCCACCCTCTGGGGCTCAGGGTGGGAAACAGGATCACCCACCAATAGATCCACAGTCTACCTCCCTGCAATGGTAGCAGTAGAAGGGGACCAGCAACCCCAGTCCTGCTGGGGAACAGACAGAGCGGTACACATCCATAACGCAATAGCAGACAGACGGCAGGCCTGGAAATGCTCAGCTTCCCCCCACCATTATCTGACATTCTCCAGCAGCAAGCCTCCAGCCGCTGCACCCTGCAAGGTGTTCCAGCAAGACACATCCTAGCTGCAGACAGTCTGCCAGCTAGTCCATAGTGCATGGTCCTGGAGGAGATGCATGTACTGTGATGTCCTTGCCCCCTAATGGCCACCCTAGGCGGTCGCCTAATAGGGCGCGTCACCTCTTTATTGTGTAGTTGTGGGTTCTCATGTAAAAATGAAAGTCCGAGAGGCTTTAAGGCTAACACAAGAAATTTATTGATTTTTACTGCTTCTCCAAAATAGAGCTTGTATAAAGCTCAACGCAAAACAAGAAAGTAAAAGGATTTTTTTCTCCTGATACAATTAGCTTCAAATGCTTCCAGACTTCATGAACAAAAGCTTCATTACTTCTCCTAGCCTCTTTAACACCAGGGCTAGTTTGCCTTGCTAAAACTTCTTCACATGCAAGCACTTTCTGGTTTTACTCCAGGAACATTTCTAAAAGGAAACAAGGCTTTTAAAACACAGTCCAGCCTGTTTACACCTTTTAACTCTCCAAGACAGCTGTTTGAGCTTTTCCCTTTCCAAGGCTCAAACGCTTGTCTTGTAACATATAGCACATTCCATCGGGCATTCACTTTCACTGTCAGAAGGATAACTTCCTATTTCCATATCTTCAGTGTCTGGCTCTGGTACATCAAGATTAAAACTCCTCCTGGTAATACCTGGCTCTACACTTTCTAAAAGTTTAAGAATTTCCTTCCACCTAGAGGTTTTTCTGTCTCTAGGCTGCTTAGCACATACTGGCAATTCTTCCTCTCTCCATGAATGGCTTAATGCTTTCAGCTTGTTTAACTGTCTGTTAGACAGAGGGTTACTCACGGTTCTCCTGTTATCAGTTGGGCTTTTACCAAGCCTTTGGCTTGTAGTAAAACTGTCCTCATTCAAATCTCTCCCCAAAGGAAATCTCCTGCCTCCAGGTTCCAAAGCAAACCTCCCTGCTTTGTGGCTTGTTCCTTTGAATACTCTAGCAGTTTCCTCTAAGGCTGGGCTGTCCTGGGAAATACCTCTCTCTTCAAACACCCGAGAGCTTTTTCCTCCCTCCAGCACATTAGGCTTCCTGCTCCGTTCTGAGTCTCCAGTAGCTCCTCCCCTGGGAACTCCCTTCTTCCTGTAATGCTGCTTCTCTACCTCAGCATTGGCATAGGCATCAGAATATGCCTCAGGAAGCAGGCTGCTCTTCAGACTTTCTTCATTACTGTCTGAACTGCCTGACTCAGCTCTCTCCACTCTGTGTCTGTGTTCCAAGTGCTGCAACCCCATCTGCTCTAACCCTGACTGTTCTCTGTTACTTTCCTTTTGTAATCCCCTGGGAACTCCCTTTGCACGTGTCTGAGCAGTGATCACGTGCTGCTTCCCCAGCTGGTCTTCATTACCCTTACAGCTTGTTCCTAAGCTGGGGCATGGCCTGCAGCTATTCACTAGGTGAGTTTTTTCCTGTTTCAAAACATTTTGTGTTTCACATCCCCGCCTGCTGCTTCTCTCCCTTAAGGTAAAAGTGTGCTCTTTTCCCTTTCCTAAGGGCTTGGGAACATTTTGGCCATCACAGTACCCAGAACGGGGATGTCAGCATACACACCAAGCAGATAAGTCAGTGATTGGGCCCCAAAAGAAAACCCATAAATATCACATGAGAGAAATGCTATATAGCACTATGGGGGAACCTAGCCATGCCATGGTCACTGCTCAGTCAGGGTGAGAGTGACCTCCCAGCAGGACATGCTATGGCCACCCTGTCCATGCAGGTGGTGGCCATGCACTACAATGTCCGAGCCATTGCCCTATGCCGTGTGCAGATGCATCCAGGCCAGGCCACCCTATCGAGGCTATTCCTACGGTACCTTGCTCCTCATTATGCACATTGGCAGGCCAATACTGGCAACAGTGCTAGCAGTGTGGGCTGTGGAGGGTGTTGGCAGCCGACACACACTCCCCACACCTATGCCAGCATTGTGCAACTATAGAGATGTTGGGCAGCCCAGGCCACCATACCAGTCCTGGGCACAGTGCAGGCATGGCTATGGTCCGCAATACTGTAGGAGTCACTCCCCAGGTTGGTAAACACTGTCAGACACAAGACCTGTAGCACACTCCACAGACATCAGAAAGGTTGCTATGATGCAGCTCACTCAGAAAAGTGTACTTAACCTAGGAATTGCTATCTGCCAGTAATCATAGCAACCTTTTGATAGATGTGTACCATATTCCCCGGTTTAGGGTGGCATTACTAAGGTATGCAAGTGCTAGTATTGGGAGATGCACGCAGAGCACAAAGTCCTGCCTTTCCAGGAGGCTTTGGATAATGGGGCCTGTGGGTGCGGGTATGTCTGCCCCTGTTGGCTGCTGCTTTACAGCACAGGTTCCCAACTCCAGTCCTGCGGTGCCAAACACTGTTCGGGTTTTCATGCTGTCCCTCATGAATATGCATGAGATACATCTGCATACCATGGGGGTGGCGCATAGGAGACCATGCATGCGTGGTAGCATGCCACAAGGGCTTTCTTTGAAAGCTGGGGAAATGCTCCACGTGGGCACCGTTGGCGTCATTGTCACCCATATGTGAGTATTGATTCCTACTGTCCCTGGAGAACACCTGTTAAAGGTGAGTAACTACGCTTTCCACTCCCTCTGATGTCTGATGCTGACTTCCTCTTTGCATTCAGGAAGTCTGCATCAGGTGGCCCAAAGGGTTGAAGCAACCAGCCCTGTGATGCTGAAGTTCTAAGGTAAACACAGTGGGGCTGTCTGTGGCCATTGCTGCTGCTGCAGGTCCCGGAGAAGAAAGGGGGGCACAAGGGATGAGTTTCACCTAGGACGCCTCATCTCCTTGTGCCGGCCTTGCACCTTAGAATGCATACACACAACTTGCATGTAAGTATGTGCTAACTCGCTGCCATGCAATTTTATTGAAGCCCTTTCCACATGTAAAAGTATCCCCAAGGTTGGGTAATTTTACAATTGCTCGCCTTAACAAAAATGCATGCACAGGCATCTTTATCAGAGGCAGCATGGAACCGGAATGGTGTTTGGCCCTCCAGGACTGCATTTGGGAGGCTCTGCTCTAGGTAATGTGCATGTTTATGGTGTCTGTGCTCTGTAGGGTAAAATGTAGGTGTCTTGGGCATGTGTACGTCATCTGCAGTAAAGGTGCTGTCTGTATTAGCACGTTGTAGTAGTGGGTAAAATATGGGGACTGGGTTGGCAGGAACCACAGCTGGGACTTGAACCTGTGACCCTCTGCTTCTGAATACACTGGTTTTGTGCACTGCACCACCTTGTTGTCACAGAGTCAGTACATTCCTTGGTGATACCATGACTGTTCGTCAGACAGGGCCCGTCTGTTGCAGTACACGGCACCCACCTACATAGGGCTAGGCCACGGTCTGCTCTGGGCAGCTGCCACTGCCCCCTCCACCACCAGTATCCCTCAGCCACCATGCTGACATGCCCTTCTGCTGGTGGTGCGCAGTCTCAGGCCATCCAGTGTGCAGGTAGGCGGCTGCCTATGGTGCGGGTTCTGGGGTAGGGGTGCCTGCATAGACGTCCACGCTCTCCCCAGCCCCGCCTGCCAATGTTCCGTGCCCTTGGGGTAGCTGTTGGGTACTATCTCCTGTGACACTGTGGGAAACACACTCGTGCCCATGTTGGGCCTTCAGCAGTTGCTGTCTGGCCGCTCTGCTGTTTCAGCCTTCGTATGGGCCACCTAGGCATCACCCTAGTCCGCACTGTGGCCCAGCTGCACCACAGCATGTGCCGCCTGCGGCCCTCTGTATCCCCTTCTCCGGCATCTGTCCAGTTGCCGTTCCGACATGCCCGCCCTGATGTTGCGGGACATGTGCACGCCATAGGAACCCTGTCCGATGGTGGGGAAAACCCTGATCAGCGCTATTTCACTGTGGGCTCGTTCACCTTGTATGGGGACGGAATATAGACCCTTCCACAATTTATATCTGTTCTATGGAGCTTACTCGGGGGGGGGGGGGAGGGGTTGATGTTTCTCATTGATACCACTATTGGCCAGCTTGGTTATGGTTTTTTTCCAGTTTGTTGGGGTCATTTTCAGTGTTTGTGTGCCCTTTTGTTCTGTGCACATGTATCACACATCACTTTTTTTAGGTTTCCCTGCCTGGGCTGTACATTGCTGACACTGAAATGGTTTCTCTCCCCTGTAATGTGCATTTAACGGCAGGTTTTCATTCGCATTGGAATTGAGCTCTTCAGATCAGCGCGTTAGTGTGAAGGGAGCCTCTCCCCGCCCACACTCCGCCCATTGACCCCTTCTCTCCGCCCTCTCTCCACCTTCTGCGGTGTTTTACCGCGCCGCGGGAGTTTACGATCGTTAGCGCATCATAACGCGCGTTATGTAACGTTAACGATCGTAAGCGCATCATAACGCGTGTTATGATGCGCTTACAATCGTTAACGTTACATAACGCGCGTTATGTACGATTACCGCAGTTTAGTAAACATACCCCTTAGTCTAGTTTCTGAGGGGGACTTAATTAATGTTGATAGATGTGAAGGGGCTATATCATTGACGAGCTTAAAAATGGTGACTAGTGTTTTGTATTGAATCCTGCTATGGATAGGTAGCCAGTGGAGGGCGTATAAAATTTGAGAGATGTGGTCAGATAATTTGGCTTTAAAAATAATCTGGGCAGTAACATTCTGGGCCCTTTGAAGGATGAGTAGATTCTTCTTGGATGTACCCTGTAGTAAGCCATTACAGAAATCTATGTGTGGCATTATCAAGGCCTGGACAACTGATCTAAAATCACTAATGTCGATAAGTGTTCTGAGATGTTGGATAGTTCTGAGTTTAAAGAATATAGTTTTGGCAGTCTGTTTTATGTGCTGTGTCATGCTTAGGGTTTTGTCCAGAGTAACTCCTAGGTATTTTACTTCGGATTTGACTGGGAAAGTAATGTCTAATAGATTGACAACAGATGGGGGGGGGGGGGGGAATTAGAGTTTCTGGATACAAAAAGTGCTTCAGTCTTTTTGAAATTTATATCCATATGAATTGAGCGCAGCCATTGTTCAGCTTCAGTGATACAAATTGCATTACAAATGTGCTCCCCCATGTAACACCGCTTTGACCCGGTGAAAAGCGGTATGTAAATACAGCTAAATAAATAAATAAATAAAATTAGGGTTAGCTACGTCACAGGGGGCGAACAACATGATATAATCTGCATAGATGAAGTATTTTAGATTGTGGCGTTTGAAGATTGAGCAGATGGGTTGGAGATAAATGTTAAAAAGTAAAGCCGAGAGAGATGATCCTTGTGGGATACCTCGCTCTTGTGGGAATGGTAGAGAAGGGGAATGATCAATTTGGACATATTGGAAACGGTTAGAGATGTAGGATTTAAACCAGCCAAGTGTTTTATCTTTTAAACCTAATTGCGATAACCTGGCTAAGAGGATGTTGTGATTTACACTGTCAAAAGCTGATGAAATGTCAAGGAAAATTAGCAAGAAAGCCTGCTTGGAATCATCCATGCCCTGGATTAGTGAGTCAAATAAGAATACAAGTAACGTTTCCACCCCATGATAAGGGCGGAAACCGTACTGATGTTCATCTAAAGGAAAGTTAGTGTCAATATGGTCTTGCAACTGTATTTGAATTACTTTCTCAATGATTTTAGCTAGGAAAGATATACTGGCTATAGGACGGTAGGAAGAGGTGTCGTTGATAAGAGATTTATTTTTTAGAAGCGGGCGAATTGCTGTGTATTTAAGGTCATCTGGCATGAAGCCTTGTAGTAGAGATTGGTTTACTGTTTTAAGAATGTATGGAGCAAGTTCAGACTTTGCTGCCTTAATCTAATGTACTGGGCAAGGATCAAGTAGTGAGGTGGTAGTATTGAGATTTGATATTATCTCTAGAAGTTGTTTGCTTGAGATTAGATGGCAAGAGCTCCATTCAGTGATATTTGCTGTGGTAGGTATCATGATAGAACCTGGACGAATATCGTGTTTAAGCTTGCTAGCAAAATGGTTTGCTAGGAGTTGGGGATCTATTAGTGTTTTGTTCACGGTGGGATCTGGAACTTTCGATAGTGATTTAATAATCTGGAAAAGGTCTCTTGGCCGGTTGATAGCTTTTGATAATGTTCTAGTGTGGTATAGCCTTTTAGCGGTATTTATAGCTTCCTTATATGCTTTGAGGTTTGTGAAGTATTGTGCTCTGAGTTCAGGTGTTTTTGATTTGCGCCATTTAGCTTCCAATTTCCTGAGATCTTTCTTTAGTGTAGCAAGTTCTGAAGTGAACCATTTCTCAGATAAGTTTTTTCTTAGTCTTTTATTTGATGGCAAAGATTTAGCTTCCGCCCCTATAACAGAGTTCCAAGTTGATACTAGATCATTGAGATTGTTTGAGTCATTGTCTAGTTTTGTAAGGAGTGATTCAATAAAGTTTTCCTTGCTAAACTGGCGAAATCTTTGTTCTATGGGTTTGTTATTGGTATGTGCTGAGATGGTGTGTTGGAAAGGGAGAGAGAAATGTATCAAGAAATGATCGGACCATGGAACCTGAGTCATAGTAGGTGGAATAAATTGTGGTAATTGTGTATAGTGTGAAGGGAGGAATATTAGGTCTAGAATGTTACCTTTGCAGTGCGTAGGGTGGTTAATTATTTGTCTAAAACCCATTTCATCCATTGCTTCAAGGAAGGATTGTTCCTGAATGTTTGATAGGGAAGCAAGGTTAAGATCTCCTAAGATAACATAAGGTTTCCTCAAAGAAGAGTTACATGCAACCTCGAGGATAGTGTCTAAAGTCTACATATCATTTGTTGGTGGTCTGTATATAAGGCATATAGCCATGGTGTGACTTTCTATTTTGAGGATATCTATTCCATCATGCTTATCAAGTAACGTGGATGAGAGATTGAGGTTAGCTTTAGCTATTATAAGTACACCTCCACCTCTTTTTCTGTCCCTATTACAGCTGAGAATAGTATAGTCATGCATTCTTAGTTGATTAAGAAGAACTGCAGCAGATTCATGTAGCCAGCTTTCCATTATGCAAAGGAGATGAGGTTCTTCATCAAGAATGAGGTCAATTAGAATCGGGATTTTATTTCTAATTGACCTGGCATTGATGAGTATGCATTTTAGTTGTGTTGACTGGGTAGTGCTTTTTTTGGGGTAGTCAATTGGAGTTGGATTCAAATGGATCAACCTTCGAATATGAGTGCGCTGGTGAGTGTGTGGGATTCCTTATTGATGGATGTCTGAGATCATATTTTTGGGTATCATGCCTAGGCCTGTAAGGGATGATGTGAATGTGTGTCAATGTAGGATTAATTATAGCTGGGGTTAGAGAGAGAATGGGGGGAAATGCTGGCGGAAAAACTAGCACCCAACTAATGCCACGCATATTTAAATGAACTTCAATTATTTAAATCTATTATATTCAGCCAGGCTGGTATGCAAATCATAGCTACGCCCGATGCAGAGGCAGGCATAGAGGATTTCGCAACCAGCCACAGCGCCAGAATTTTTACTTCAAGGTCCGAGTAGAAGTAAACCTCTAACCCGTGCCCCTGACAGTATTTTGACGG
The DNA here is from genome assembly GCA_033557465.1 of Ichthyophis bannanicus. Lineage (NCBI taxonomy): Eukaryota > Metazoa > Chordata > Amphibia > Gymnophiona > Ichthyophiidae > Ichthyophis > Ichthyophis bannanicus. The sequence goes on from CM066042.1 coordinate 165,847,926, forward strand.
CACTGGGTGCTTTCCCTGATGCCCCCAAAGCCATGAAAATTCTGTCGGGGGCCGTGCCCCACAATAAAATGATCCCTAGTGGTCTAGTGGCCCCAATTCCACCGCCCCCACTAAATAAAAGAAGAACCAGGTGGTCTAGTATCCTCTCCCCCCCATTAAATAAAAAACAAAACCTGATGGTCTAGAGCAGCGATGGCGAACCTATGGCACGCGTGCCAGCTGTGGCACGCGAAGGCCTTGCAGCTGGCACGCGGGAAGGTCCGCTAAAACAGGTGTCTGCCTCCCTTCGTCTGCAGCCGCGGCTCCCTGCCTGTTAGGGAACCGCGGCTGTGCTTGTAAAATCGTTGCGGAGCCCTTCCTGTCTTGACGGGCTCCGTGCAGCATTGTCCCGCCTCTAAAGGAAGTTGTAAGTACAACTTCCTTTAGAGGCGGGACAATGCTGCACGGAGCCCGTCAAGACAGGAAGGGCTCCGCAACGATTTTACAAGCACAGCCGCGGTTCCCTAACAGGCAGGGAGCCGCGGCTGCAGACGACGGAAGGAAGACATGGGGAGAGGGGGGGGGGGCTACCATCGACATGGGGAGAGGGGGGGGGCTACCATCGACATGGGGAGAGGGGGCGGGGGGCTACCATCGACATGGGGAGAGGGGGGGACTACCATCGACATGGGGGGAGGGGGGCTTACATGGAGGGAGGGAGCTGATATGGATGGATGGAAGGAGGGGGGCTAACATGGAGGGAGGGAGCTGATATGGATGGATGGAAGGAGGGGGGCTTACATGGAGGGAGGGAGCTGATATGGATGGATGGAGGGAGGGAGCTGATATGGATGGATGGAAGGAGGGGGGCTTACATGGAAGGAGGGATAGATGGAGGGAGGGGGCTGACATGGACAGAGGGGGGACTGACATGGAGGGAGGCTGACATGGACAGTGGGGCTGACAGGGAGGGAGGGAGGGAGCTGACATGGACAGATGGAAGGACGGGGGCTGACATGGAGGGAGGGGGGCTGGCATGCACAAAGGGGAGAGACAGGGACATACTGGACAGACGGGATAAATGCTGGAGAGAGGCGAGAGACATTGCGGCTTAGGATTATAATGGGCTGATGGGGGAGCTAGCACTGGTAATGGGCAGATGGGAGGGGACTAGGACTGGTAATGGGTTGAAGGCTAGGACTGGGAATGGACTGATCAAGGGGGGGGGTTGGGACTGGTAATGGGCTGATAGGGGGGTATGACTGATAATGGACTGATGGGGGGCTAGCATTGGAAATGAGCTGATCGGTGAGGTTAGGACTGGAAATGGGCTGATGGGGGGATAGGACTGGTGATGGGGGGGGTAGGACTGGTGGTATTGGGCTGATTAGGGGAGGCTAGCACTGGTAATGGGGTTGAGGGGGGATTAGCACTGGAAGTGAGCTGATTGGGGGGCTTTGACTGAGAATGGGCTGATTGTGGGGAGGGGAGGATAGAGCTGCTGGCCCTGGAAGAAAACTGGGGGCTAAGGCTACAAATGGGCTGATGCGAGGGGATGGGAGAATGGAACTGGAAGGGAGTGGATCTGAGAGGGGCTGCCATGGTATTTGTACTAGAAGGGACTGGTCAGTGGGGAAGGAGGGGGACTGGAAGGGAATGGACACCAGTGGCAATCATGGGAATGCAAGTTGACATTGGAAGGTACTGGGAGTGAGGACTGGAAAGGGGCTGATACTGGGGAGGGTTACTGGGACTGGAAATAGGCTGATGGAAAGAAGTGAAGAAAACGAAAGAAGAGATAAGAAATGGCAGATGGACCATAGACCACAGAAACAGAGCTAAGAGAAGACAGGAAAGCAGAAGCCTCAGATCGGGACCAGCATGATCAGAGAATAAATTGGTCAGACAACAAAGGTAGAAAAAATAATTTTATTTCATATTAGTGATTTGACTACAAAATCATCATAATTTTGAAATCAAATATTGTTACTTGTTGTGATTAATTAACCGTATTTTCCGGCGTATTTTTTTTGGTGTGCGCTGGAAGTGGGGTAGTCTTATACGGCGAGTATAGGCCAAACACCTATATTTTAACAGGAAAAGTAGGGGGTCGTCTTATACGCCCAGTCGTCTTATACGCCGGAAAATACGGTAAGTAAATTTAACGTTTTCTATGAAAAGTAGTTCTGAGGGGGGTCAAAAAAATATTAAAAGAAAAGTGACAATAATATAATAATATATTTATAATGTGGATTACATTTGGGCCCTCATATTTACCTCAGGCTATGATTGTGATTGTGATTATGATGGTACACTGTAAGAAACAATATATGCAGTGTTAGATTTGTTTTAAATGTCGCAATGGTTTTGCGGCTCCCAGTTTTTTTTTTTCCCTTCGGAAACGGGTCCAAGTGGCTCTTTATGTCTTAAAGGTTGCAGACCCCTGTGCTAGGAGAAAGGCCCCAGCCCGGCCCCGCGCTTCCCCTTCCGGTCGGAGCTTCTGCGCGCCTCTCGCCGAGAAGCTGCACGCTAGAGCTCGTGCGCCGTCCTCTCGCGAGATTATAGGACCCGCGCGGGAGCTGGGTTCCAAAGAAGAGCAAAACCTACCACTTTCATGATGAATGGGAAATGGACTACTTCTTCATCATGGTGAAAGACAAGTGTTGTGTAATTTGTAACGCCCCAGTATCCTTGCCCAAAATGGGTGATCTGGAACATCATTATAAGGCTCTAAAATATTGTTGTTAAGGTTTAATTGACGTGCTGGCACTTTGAGGAAATTCTTTGGTTTTGTGCGGCAGTTTGGGCACTCGGGCTCAAAAAGGTTAGCCATCACTGGTCTAGAGGGCCCTACCTGGTGGTCTGGCGACCCCCAAATGCTCCTTAAGCAGGAGCACCGTCTACGTGCTCCCGCTCTGCATCAGCCATCTTGCAAAATTTATTTATTTATTTTACAGTTTTTATATACCGCGCTCTTTGGTATCAGCGCGGTTTACAGATAACAAATTTTCGCATTAGAACAAACCTTTGCTTATATTATAACAGGGTCAGTAACTTGGAGATAACAGGGGAAGCTATATACAAACTATATACAGAAAGATATATCACCTCTGGAATATTTACAGTTCAAGTTGGGATCATAACTTTGGGTGTGCAGAGAATCTGGTTCGTGTTCTGTTATGACTAAGTTGTTGGAGTGTCAGAGGCTGTGTGGGTGATTTGCGAGATGGGGGGAGGAGGTGTAGAGTTAGGGCCTAAAAGGTGATGACAGAATAGGTAGTGTTTAAGGACCTTTCTAAATTGAGAGAGGTCTTTTATTGATCGGATATGAGGAGGGAGATTGTTCCAGCAAGTTGGAGCGAATAAGGTAAAGGCCCTATCTCTGGTTGCTTGGTTACATTTAGTGTACTCCTTTGGTACGACAAGGGTATTAGCGGCTGCGGATCTTCTCAGTCTGTTCGTGGGGGTGTTAATAATAAGTGAGGAGAGGGAGGGTGGGGCTATTTGATTGATTGCTTTAAAGGACAGCAGTAGTGCTTTGTAAGTTATCCTGGCTTGTAGGGGTAGCCAGTGAAGCTCTGTTAGTATGGGGGTGATGTGGTCTCTACTGGAGGTACCGCAGAGGATGCGGGTTGCTGAGTTCATCGCCAATTGGAGTGGGTTGAGGGTGCTCTTGGGTAGACCATGCAGGATGACGTTAGCGTAGTCAAAATGTGGTGTTACAAGGGCTTGGAAGATTGTTCGGAAGTCATTAGGGGCGAGTAGAGGTCTTAAGGGTTTCAGCGTTCTTAATTTGTAGTAAATGGATTTGACGGTCTGCTTTATGTGATCTTTGAAGGTCAGTTCTTGATCGATGGTGACTCCCAGGTAGCGAATTGATGATTTACATGGTAGTTCCGCGTCTCTCACCTTCAATGTTGCGGGGGGGGGAAATTTCTTATTCCTGGTTACGAATAGGACTTCCGTTTTCTTGAAGTTTATTCGCAAGTTCTGGGTTAAGAGCCAGTCTGTAATCGCGTTGAAGCAATCGATTATTGGGGAGAAGTCGGGGGCATTGATTTTTATTGGAGTGAATATCAGCACGTCATCTGCATAGATCAAGCTGGAGGCGTTGAATGTTCTGATGATTTCACAGATTGGTTGCATATATATGTTAAATAGAAGAGCTGATAATGAGGATCCTTGGGGTACACCCTGTTGTTGCTGGAAGGGATCAGAAGTTGAGGATCCTATCCGCACCTGTTGCCAGCGGTTAGTTAGGTAGGATCTACACCATTCCCAAGCTGATCCCTGGACTCCCTTTTCTTGAAGACGGTGAAGAAGTTGTACATGGTTAACAGAGTCGAAAGCTGCCGAGATGTCGAGGAAGATAAGGATGAACCCATTTTCAATTTTGTCAATTTTGTGTTTGGCCCCACGCGGTGCATCCTGGGATGCACCAGGTGGGAACAGACTGCCATATAAGGCATAACCTACCTTATATTTATTTTTATTTATTTAACAGTTTTTTTTATACCGCTTTATCATTTAGTCAAAGCGGTTTATATTGTAACTTAAACTTGGTAATGTACATTAAACAGGGACATTGATATGACAGTCGGACCTCACCTCAGGATGCACCGCGCATGGCCAGACACCGCCATTTTGCAAGATGGCCGACGCAGAGCGGGAACACGTAGGCTAAAGGTTCAACCAGGACACCAAGTAGGGGCCTCTAGACCACCAGGTTTTGTTTTTTATTTAATGGGGGATGGAGGGGAAAGGGGCCACTAAACCACCAGGTGGTTCTTTTATTTAGGTGGCCCCGACAGTATTTTAATGGCATCGGGGGCCTTTCCCGATGCCTTCAAAATACTGTCAGGGGTGGGATTGGGGCCACAGGACTACCAGGGTTCGTTTTATTATGGAGCACGGCCCCAACAGTATTTTGATGGCATCGGGGGCTTTTCCCGATGCCGCGATCGTCCCCCAATGCCATCAAAATACTGTCGGGGCTGCTATTTATTTATTTAATGCTTCTATACCACCACTTCCAGAGATCAGGGGCGGTTTACAAATAACATAACAAGTTACATAGAACAGTAGTAAAACTATTTACATAGTAAAACGGAATATTTAACAAGAAACCACATTTGCTATGCAAATTAGCCACGCGGTGCCCGGAGAGCAAGCCAAATTAGCGCAGACTTCTTGTGTGCATGTGTTTGGCTTGCTCTCCCAGTTTAATATTGTGATGGCTCATTTGTATGAGCACGATTAACGTGGGGGTCATTTGCATGTCATTTGCATGTCCTATCTTTGCTGCATCTGGCGTTAATAAAAATATGCATTGTTGGGCTGCGTTAAAGTCGTCTTCAGTGCGTGTCTAGCACTGGTTTTCTGCATCAGCCTGATGGTTAGCCACTTCTCCCATGGAAGTCCAGTCTTTAAAAGATAAAAAAGCTTGAGACTGTATTAATACAGATAGAAACTAGAGACATGTTTACAAACAGGGGGCCATGTACATCTCTATTAAAAGTATACTTCTCAGCTGGCTGTAGCCTCCAGTCTCACAGTGCATGTAAGGAAACAGTCTATGCTCTCTCTTCTGTTCCTGTTGTAATTTAAAATTATTCTTTGCTATACATGGATCTGGTCTCTAGCTTGGTCTGAATCAGTAGAAGCTGGGTAGATTAGATGGGCATTATGGTCTGATCCTTAATCTGCTCTGATATTCAGCAGGTAGTCATTGCGAGCACCGACTGGATGAAATACTTCGTATATCAAATTTAGGTGGTAGGAGTGAAGAGTAATTTAGAATAGTGGGCTGAGAATCAGGGAAACCAGGGTTCAAATCTTGCTTCTGCCACTGATGTTCCTTGTGACCTTGTGCAAGTCACTACCTCCTCTGTTGCCTCAGGTACAAACTTGGGTAGGGAAATATTACCCACTGTACCCAAATCTAACTTGCCTTGATTTGGATTTGGGAAGGTGAATATTATTTATTTATTTTAATTTAGATAGTTCTTAACAAAAAAGCTCTCAATGATGTACTTAATAAGCAAAATACAAATAAATAATCCTATAAGCAAAATTGCTGAAATGAAAAAAAAATCATCATTTTTCAGGCCATCTAAAATCTAACATAAATTACGTACAAAATCAAATCCAAAAATTGAAATTATTAAAAATACATATAATGAAAATCATCAAGCTATCAGCTGAACACCCCATCAAAATAAAAAAAATAGCTGTGAAAGGCCAGATTAAAAGACTGGATTTCAGATTCTTAATACAATGATCCTCCTGCTGAAGTACTTTCAGGAGGGGATTTCATGAGAACGGGCTGGGGCAACACATGAAAATGCTTGAGCTCTTGTCCTACCCAGTTTATAGTCTATAGGAAAGGGTATGCACAGATGGAAATCATTTTCCAGAGTGTGTTGACTTTGTTAAATCAAAAATACAAACTCATAATCCAGAAAACGTTTCCTAGCCCACAAGGTGATTAGCCCACTTGGAGAAATCGCCATATTTCTGTCAGAAGAAGGGTGTCGATCTGGCAGCAGGGGGTTGGTCTGGTTTTATTGTCCCAGGTTTGCTCTATGGTCCATCTGCCATTTCTTATCTCTTCTTTCGTTTTCTTCACTTCTTTCCATCAGCCTATTTCCAGTCCCAGTAACCCTCCCCAGTATCAGCCCCTTTCCAGTCCTCACTCTCAGTACCTTTCAATGTCAACTTGCATTCCCATGACTGCCACTGGTGTCCATTCCCTTCCAGTCCCCCTCCTTCCCCACTGACCAGTCCCTTCTAGTACAAATACCATGGCAGCCCCTCTCAGATCCACTCCCTTCCAGTTCCATTCTCTCATCTCCTCATATCAGCCCATTTGTAGCCTTAGCCCCCAGTTTTCTTCCAGGGCCAGGAGCTCTATCCTCCCCTCCCCACAATCAGCCCATTCCCAGTCGAAGCCCCCAATCAGCTCGCTTCCAGTGCTAGTCCCCCCTCAACCACATTACCAGTGCTAGCCTCCCCTAATCAGCCCAATACCAGTCCTACCCCCCCCCCCCATCATCTCATTACCAGTCCTAGCCTCCTCTAATGAGCTCATTTCCAGTGCTAGTCCCTCCTCAACCCCATTATCAGTGCTAGGCTCCCCTAATCAGCCCATTACCAGTCCTACCCCCCCATCAGCCCATTTCCAGTCCTAACCTCCCTAGCTAGTTTCCAATGCTAGCCCCCCATCAGTCCATTACCAGTCCTACCCCCTATCAGCACATTACCAGTCCCAACCCCCCCTTGATCAGTCCATTCCCAGTCCTAGTCTTCCCTAATCAACCCATTACCAGTCCTAGCCCCCCCATCTGCCCATTATAATCCTAACCTGCACTGTCTCTCCCCTCTGTCCAGCATTTGTCCCTTGTCTGTCCAGTATGTCCCCCTGTCTCTTCCCTTTGTCCATGTCATCCCCCCTCCCTCCCTCCCTCCATGTCAACCCCCTCCCTCTATCCATCCATCCCTCCATGTCAGCCCCCCCCTCTATCCATCCATCCCTCCATGTCAGCCCCCCCTCTCTCCATGTCAGCCCCCCTCCGTCCCTCCATCCATCCATCCCTCCATGTCAGCCCCCCTGTCCATGTCAGCCCCCCCTCTTCCCCCATGTCAGCCCCGTTGCAGATTCCCTGCCCCCTTCTCCCCTCTCCCTGTCTGCCTACTACTGCCCTGTTCTTCTTCTGCAGCCGCGGCTCCCTGCCTCTTAGGGAACTGCGGCTGAGCCTGTGAAACAGTTGCGGAGCCTTCGACGGGCTCCGTGCAGCATTGTCCCACCTCCAATGGAAGTGGTAAACAACTTCTTTTGGAGGCGGGACAATGCTGCATGGAGCCTGTCGAGAGACAGGAAGGCAATGGTTTCGCAGGCATACCCGCGGTTCCCTAAGAGGCAGGGAGCCGCGGCTGCATTAGAAGGGAGGCGGTGAGTTTGCCGCTGCCGAGAAGCGGACTCGGCAGCGGCAGCAACTTGTGTGCTTTTTTTTTTTAACGACGGAGTGAGGCGACCCCCGTGGGGGTTGCGACCCACAGGTTGAGAACTGCTGTGCTAGACCAATCCAGGCAAGTGGGTTGTGTTCCCCTACCAGCAGATAGGTGGAGACAAAGAACCAATGAAAAGCCCAAATTTTAATGACTTCTATGCCTCTATTTGTCTCTGCTACCAGATGTTCCTTCAGTATTTCTTTGTCTCCAGCAGATGGTGCATATATTTTCTCCTCTCTGAAGGAAAAATCTGAAGATTGAAAGGAAAAGATTGCTTAAACGCTCAAGAACGACCACCTTGAGTACAGAAAAGTAACTCTCTCATTTGAGCATGACGTGGGAGGCTCCACTAGACTGCGGTCTTTTTGGTAGCCATAGGAGGAGGGAAAATCGGTTTAGCTCAATGCTCATACCCTGGATAAGAGCCTATTGAGCAGCCAGAAAATTGGAAGGATCTGGAAGTTTGGGAAAATTCAGCAGTCTCACACAGCCTGAATGCCCCTCCCTCCTCCTCTGTTCCCCTTGCTCTCTCCCAAAGATTGCAGAAGGCTCTCAGAGAAATCTGCCTACCAGTGCTGCCAAGCTATAGAAAGTTTCAGGGCCTGATGAGCCTGACACGGATCATCTGCCTGGGGCTGTCAGGGGGTGAGTATCAAGGCTTGACCTTGTCATTATCCTTGTTGGGTGCTTCTTTGTCAGTCTTCATGGGACGTAATTTGGGGTGGACTGCTGGTGACCGTTGGCACGGTGTGGAGGTTTCATGCCTTTTTCTGCATGCTTTAGTAGTGTTTTTACCTATTGTGTGCTTAGTAGTGCAGTCCTAGCGCGCATTCCTCCCAAGTGGCTCCAATGTGTGCTCCTTCCCTAGCAAGCTGCATTCTCCTCTGCTCTGGATGCTTTCACTCCACCCATTCCACGTCCTTTGAGGTGCATTAAACCCCTGGCCCTGGTTTTCATCCACTACCCGCTATCTACATTACTGTGCACGTTCAGCTGAGCATGCTTAGCTCAAATCCCACTCCCTTGGAGACTTTCTACACTTCAGATTCATGCTTGTCTCTTTCCATTCTGCCATAACACTCGCCAAACAAGATTATTATGTCCATCTGACTAACTCTCTTGCCTCTGACCTTTGCCATCTCTTTACTACTCTCAACTCTCTCCTCAAGGTGCCTCCACCTCCAGCCCCTCTCTCCCTTTCTGCCTAACCCTGGCTGACTATTTCCATGATAAAATCCACAAGATCACCCTCCAATTCCCCACAAAATTAGCTATTTCCCCTCCTCCCCCTCTTCACTCCCAACTTTCCCCCTCTACCTCTGCTACCCTTTCTTCCTTTTCTCTGGGAACAAGCAGGAAGTCAGTCCTAACATATCGGGTGATGTTGGCACTGACAGAGCCCTCGTGGAGCATCCCCCCAGCTTTCAAAGAAAGCCTTTGGTAGATGCCACCACTCATGCGTGGTCCCCTTCCCGCTTAAGGGTGCCATCTTGCTCAGTCTCCTTTTTTCCGTGGAGCCCTTCAGTTGTTTTTCTGGCTTGTCCCCGGAAAAAGTAGATTTTTCTCTCTGACATCTCGGGCAGTGTCTTCCGAACCTGAGTCTCGTCGTGGGTCCTCAGAAAGAGGGTCTCCCTTGAGGGAACCCAGGAAGAAGAAGAAGAAACCCTCGAAGGTGGCGTCCTTGGACAGTTCCGACCAGCCGGGTGCTTCCCAGGCCTGGTCCCGCAGTCTTGAGATGTTCGTTCGAGATGTAGGAGAAGGAGCAGCCTGCAGAGGTCTCGAAAAGATCTAACTGCGGATCGGCCTTGGTCCCCAGACACTATCCTCGTTGAGAATTCCCCTTAGGGGGAGCCGGCGTTGGGCCCGAGTTCCTCGGTTCCTGTGCCAAAGACTTCCGAGCCTTCTGGTCTGGAGGGCAGAATGGCGGCCCTGGAGCACAGTTTGTCTGCCTTCATGGACCAGCAGCGAGCGCTGTTGTCCGGCACAACCGGTTCATCTGCCCCGACCACCAGAGACCGAGCTGATCCTTGAGGTCCTTAGGCCTTGAGTCGATCCTTGGCCGAAGTTGCAATCCGAGTTCCGCTTGACGGGACTACGATCATCCCCACCAAGTTTTCCGGGCACCAGCCACAGAGCATCGGAGGCTCCGAAGCCTGTGGAGCAGCCTTCTTATGAGACCTCGGTGGACTACTCTGAGTGGGAGACGGAGGACAAGAAGTACCCGATACCCGTTGCCACTCTGACGTCCCATCTGACTCTCCCGTCCCGAATCCTCGATGGCGGTCCCAGCCCAAGGATATGGGCTTCTTTGATTTTATCAAGGACATGTCTAAGGTCCTGGCATTCCCGACCGAGTAGGAGGAGGACCCTTAGGCGGATGATTTGGAAATCCTCCAATAATGAGGCCCCTCCGCTGGAATCGCTCACGGTGCCCAGCCCTCCCATCCTGGAATGGCTGATGCTCCGATGTGGGAGAGACCAGCTTTGGTGCCGGTGATGAGTAAATGGCTCGACTCGATGTATTGAGTCTGTCAGAGCCCGGGCTTCCAAAAGTCACAGCTGCCACATAACTCCATGGTGGTGGAGCCAGCCATGCGTCGGCTGAAAAGCCAGAAGACGCACTCTTCATTGCCCCCCGGCAGGGAGGCCCCTCTCTGGATGCCCTCAGCAGAAAGTGCTGCCAGGGCTCAATGCTCATCGGCTGCATCCAGGCCTACCAGCTGTACATGGGCAGGTACCTGAGAGACCTGGGAAGGAACTCGCCAGGTTCTTGGCTGGTCTCTCTGAGGATCCTTTAAAGCGGTTCAAGAACCTGGCCAAAGCAGTCCATGAATGCTCCAAATTCATGTCTTGAATGGCCTATGACAGGTTCGATTCGGCAGCTCAAGTAGTGGCGGTTGGCATCGGTGCACGCTGCCAAGCTTGGCTACAGTCATCCGACCTTGAGCAATGGGTTCAGAACAAATTGGTCAATGTCCCCTGCCAAGGAGAGAATCGCTTTTGCAAACTCATGACCGACAAGGCTGCTGAGCTGGAGACCACGTTCATGACCAGGACTAGGTTCTCTAAAAAGACCGCTGCCCCTCCCTGACGGAAGGGCTCGGGTAAAAAGTACTTCTACCTGAGGAAGGGAACTGCTTACAGAAACTACCCACTTTATCAGGCTTCCCCAGCTCCCTAACAGGGTCAGCAAGCCAAGAGGCATGGGCATGGCACACGTAAGCAGAAGGCTCTAAAACCCCAGGCACCGGCTCCGGTCCAGCCAGGGGAGAGTGTTTGACTCCTTGAGCATAGCCTCTCTACCTCAAGGAGATCAGCAGCCCAAAGGAGGGACATCTGGCCCTCTTTGCCCAGCGGGGGGTGGCCATCACCACTGATTCCTGGGCACTAAGGATGGTCAGGGAGGATTACCTCCTCCACCTGACTCAGACACCACCTTCTTATTTCTAGGGAGAGCCCCTCAGATCTCCCCTCCACTGGGGCCACCTTCTGAAGGAATTGGCAGGTCTTCTTGAGGGCAAAGTGGTGGAACCGGTGCCCCACCACCTCAAGGGCAAGGGGTTCCTCATGCCAAAAAGGACAGGGGTCCTAAGGCCCATCCTCGATCTGCGCAATCTCAACAGGGAGAAGTTCAAGGTGCTCTCCCTTGGAACATTGCTGCCATACCTCCAGCAGGGAGACTGGCTATGCTCCTTAGACCTCATGGATGCTTATACCCACATCCTCATCCACCCCAAACACAGGCAGTACCTGCGGTTTGTAGTGGGGGACAGGCACTTGCAATACAGGGTGCTCCCCTTTGGCCTAGCCTCTGCCCTAAGAGTTTTCACAAAATGCCTGGTGGTCCAGGGTGTCTTAATCTTTCCCTACCTGGACGACTGGCTCATAAAGGGAGGCACGGCCTCAGAGATGCAGCAGACCACTGCACACACCATCCGAGTTCTGCAGCACTTGGGCTTTGTTATAAACTACCCCTCCTCCCGACGCAGTGTCTGGAGTTCATTGGAGCAAGAATCGACACTCTCCATTTAAAGGCTTTCTTGCTCAAGGACCAAGCCGACCGTCTTAGAACCCTGGCTCGGGACATACAGTACTGTCCCTCGGTGCCCAATCAGCTTCTCCTGCGCCTCCTCGGGAACATGGCCTCCACGATCCATGTCACCCCAGACACTTGCCTCCACATGAGGGCAGTGCAGAGGTGTCTCCAGGACTAGTGATCTCAGGCCACGGTCCACCTCCGAGACAGAGTTTCTGTGACCCGCCAGTTGGCGGACTCCCTGGTCTGATGGCAGTCGCCCCAGCATCTCGAGGTGGGCATGCCTTTTCAGGCCCCATCCCCCTCAAGGGTCCTCACCACTGACACCTCCCTGCTTGGCTGGGAGCCCATTGTGGAGATCTCAGCACACAAGGCAGCTGGTCACCAGATGAGATCACCCAGCAGATCAACCTCCTGGAGTTCCGAGCCATACACCTACCCCTGAGGGTCTTCTGTCACCAACTGTGTCACCAGCTGGTGACAGTCTAGACGGACAACCAGGTGGCGATGTTCTACATGAACAAACAGGGGGGCACGGGGTCTCGTACCCTTTGTCGGGAAGCACTGGTCCTGTGCTCGTATGCAATCCAACAGGGTATCCTCCTATGGGCAGTGTACCTGCCAGGCCAGGACAACCTGCTGGCTGACAGACTCAGCAGAGTTCTCCAGCTGCATGAGTGGCAGCTGGACCCCAGGGTAGCTAGTCGGCTTTTCTAGCTTTGGGGGGAACCCATGATGGACCTGTTCGCCAGCCTGGACGACTTTCAGTTGCCCCGCTTCTGCTCCTGACAGACCCACCCCTCCAGGGTGGCAGTGGGACACGCAGATCACCAAGACCTCGTTCAGGACCCTCCGCAACAGGGCCTCGCTCATCCTGATAGCTCCTTGGTGGCCCAGGCAACCATGGTTTCCGCTGCTTCTACAGTTGATGGTAGAGAGCCCCATCCCCCTGGGGACCGCCCCGGGACGCCTGTCTCAGGAGGGGGTTCTCTCTTCTGCACCCCATCCTGGGGCCTCTGTCGCTGGCAGCCTGGCTGCTGAGAGGGTGACTCTGGCCCCTTTCAATCTCCCGGTTGAGGTGGAAGACATTCTGCTGGCCTCTCGCAAGGCCTTTACTAGGAAGGCTTACACCTTCAAATGGCACAGGTTCATATTCATATATATTTACAGTCTCTTATTTGATAGACCGCCCTTCATTAATAGGCAGAGCGGTTTACAATAAAATTACAAATGAAAGGCACAAGGCCAGGAGTCAGAAAGGAAGTTACATATTAGATAGGAAAGAAGAGCGAGAGGAGTAACAGAAGGGTAGAGGAAGAGGTGAGAGGATCAAGGGTCGGGGGGGAAAGGTCAAAGGCAAGGGAGAAGAAATGAGTTTTAAGGGAACGCTTGAAGGTGGGGTAGTGAGGCTCGAGGCGGAGAGGTGGGGGAAGGGAGTTCCATAGAGCAGGGCCAATAAAGAAGAAAGCTGAGGATCGTGTGGACTGTAGATGGGCACTGGAGGGGGATGGTAGTACTAGGCGGTTGAGGTGGAAAGAGCGAGGGGTATGGCGGGGGGTATGGAAACGGAGAAGATCAGACAGGTATTGGGGGGTAGAGGTGTGGAGCGCTTTGTGAACTAGTGTAAGAAGTTTGAACTTGATGCGGAAGGAAATGGGGAGCCAGTGAAGTTGGAGAAGGAGGGGAGTGACGTGATCCTGAGGAGAAGAATGAGTGATAAGACGGGCGGCAGTGTTTTGGATGCGTTGGAGTCGTGAAAGTTGTAATTTAGAGATACCGGAAAAAATGGAATTAGAAAAATCAATGCGTGAGATAACCAGGGTCAGTAACAGTGTAGTTATGGCAGATGGAGAAAGGAAAGGACGGATAGCGCGAATCTGACGAAGGTGAAAAAAAGAGAGTTTAGAGACGTGAGAGATATGCGCTGAGAAGGAGAGATCGGTTTGGTGCGCCACATACGGGGCTGACCCTTTCTCCTACCCAGTGGCTCTGGTGTTACAGTACCTGTTCCACCTCTCCCAGTCCGGGCTCATGTCTAACTCCATCCGAGTGCACTTCAGTGCCCTGGCGGCGTACCACAATCCGGTGGATGGTAAGCCCCTCTCGGCCCAACTGTTGGTGACCTGTTTCCTTTGGGGCCTGTTCTTATCCGAAGCCCCCAGTTCGCCATCCGGCAACCGAATTGGGACCGCAATGTGTGTTGGGGAACTCACTCTCCCGCCTTTCGAATCTCTGGCTACCTGCCATCTCCACTACCTCTCTTGGAAGGTGGCTTTCCTGGTCGCGCTTACCTCCACTCACAGAGTTAGCGAGCTTCAGGCACTTCTGGCAGAGGCGCCCTATACAAGGTTCTTCAAGAACAGAGTGGTGCTTTGCATGCACCCCAAATTCCTGCTGAAGGTATTGTCGCTCTTCCATCTCACCCAGGAGGTGGTGCTTCAAACCTTATTTCCAAGACCTCACTCCAGTCGGGCGGAGGCGGTCCTTCACAACTTGGACTGTAAGAGGACTTTGGCCTTCTATATCCAACGCACTCAGGACCACCGTAAAGCTTCTCAGCTTTTCATCTATTATGACCCCAGTAGGATGGGGGAGGCAGTGACCATGTGTACGCTGTCCACATGGGTGGCGGACTGTATCGCCCTCGCTTATGAGCAGGTGAGGGTCCTGCTGGAAGGCTGCGTCATGGCGCACTGTATTTGGGCCATGGCGGCCTCGGTGGCAAACTTGGCTCTGTCCCGATGGTGGACATCTGCCGGGCTGCCACCTGGACTGCAGTCCATACCTTTGCAGCCCATTACTGCCTGGAAAGAGAGTCCCGACGGAACAGTGCCTTCGGCTAGGCTGTGTTCCTTAACCTTTTCAGGGTTTAGGCAACTCCTACCCTCTGACCCTTCTGTGTTCAGGCTACCAGTGTTGGTTTCATCGGATACAGGGGTCCTAATGTGATCTGTGGGCACAGACTCAATTGCTGCTACTTGCGGCTCCCCATGAGGGAGCCCTTTTTTGCTATGGACTTTCGGAGGCCTGTAGCTGGGGAGTCCCATATATGAGGACTGACTTCCTGTTTGTTCCCAGAGAAAGCGTAGTTACTCACCTCCTCCCTTTTGTTTCTAAACTACTTGAATGTGCGGTTCACTGCTGTTGTCTTGACTTCCTCTCCTCTCAAGCCCTCCTGGATCCTTTATAATCTGGCTTTTCTCCTTTACATTCTACTGAAAAGGCTCTTGTCAAAGTCTCCACTGATTTGTTCCTGGCAAAATCCAAGGGCCTTTACTCAGTCCTCATCCTTCTTGACCTATCTGCTGCTTTTGATACTGTTGCCCACAATCTTCTCCTTGATACTCTGTCCTTGCATGGTTTTAAGGGCTCTGTCCTATCCTGATTCTCCTCTTATCTCTCCCATCGCTCTTTCAGTGTTTGTTCTGGTGGATCCTCCTCTGCTGCTATCCTGCTCTCAGTTGGTGTACCCCAAGGATCTGTCTTGGTTCACTCCTTTTCTCTCTCTATACTCAGTCCCTTGGTGCGCTTATCTCTTCCCATGGCTTTCAGTATCATCTTTATGCTGATGACTCCCAGATCTACCTCTCTACGCTTGAAATCTCTCTGACAATCCAGACCCAGATCTCTCCCTTCCTTTCTGACATTGCTGCTTGGATGTCTCACCACCGCTTGAAATTGAACATGGCCAAAACTGAGCTTCTTATTTTTCCTCCTAAAACCTCTCCTCTTCCTTCTTTCTCAGTCTCTGTGGATAACTCTCTACTCCTCCCTGTTTCCTCTGATCACAATCTTGGGGTCGTCTTTGACTTCTCTTTCTCTCATTCTCCACACACTTCCATCTGATAGCTAAGACCTGCCGTTTCTTTCTCTAACATCAACAAAATCCGCCCATTCCTCTCTGAACACACTACTAAGACACTTATTTACTCTTTAATCACCTCCTATCTTGACTATTGTAACCTTCTCCTTGCTGGTCTCCTGCTAATTCATCTCTCTCCCCTTCAGTCTGTTCAACACACTGCTGCATGGCTAATCTTCCACCATCCTCATCATGCTCATACTACCCCTCTTCTCAAGTTTCTTCATTGTCTTCTTATGCGTTTCCACATCCAGTTCAGACTAAGTGCATTCACTCTGCAGCTCCTCACTACCTTTCCTCTCTTATCTCTCCTTACACCTCTCCTCGGGAACTCAGCTCTTCTAGCAAATCACGTCTGTCTGTGCCTTCTCTTCTACTGCTAATTCCAGACTTTGCTCCTTTCTCCTTGCTGCTCCTTATGCCTGGAACAAACTACCTGAGTCTGTACGTCAGGCACCTTCTCTGGCCCTTTTCAAATCTAGGCTAAAAGCTCACCTCTTCGCTGCTGCTTTTGGATCTTGACTCATCTGATCTCCTTGTGTTTCCTTACCATTCCCCCTAGATGTATCCCATTTCTACACCTACTGTGTTGTCTTTACTAGATTATAAAACTCATAACAAAGGAGGAGCCTTAGACCTCATCTTTCTCCCAGAAGTATTCCATAAACTCTTTAATCAGGAATCACTGCAGTGCACGCCGATTCCATGGTCAGACCACTACCTGATTAAGTTCAATCTTATACACGCTGACTCAAATACCAAAAGCAGCTTGCAAAAATCCCCACCCCCCAGATTTAAAAATTTTAATGCAGAAGATTTCCTGGATCGAACAATCCCTCACCTCTCCTCAGCACCTTCCAACCTCGATGAGGCTATAACAACTTGGCATAAAACAATTTCAAAAGCAGCTGCATATAATCAACCAAACAAGATGAACATCCGTCCCAGAAATGGCGATGCCCCCTGGTTCAACAATACCTTAAAGGCTATGAAAAGAACTCTCAGGAAAATAGAATTAAAATGGCGCAAAACTAAATCTACATCATACAATGAATTATATCATACCCACCTTAAAAATTACAAAGACGCTACAGACAGCGCTAAAAAAAACTTCCACTCAACTATTCTAACCAAATCTATCAACAGACCAAGGGAACTATTCTCCATTGTCCAAAATCTAACTAAGAACACATACAACTCCAGTCAAGAAGGCAACGATATATCTGCTCAAACTTTAGCAAATCACTACATAAATAAATCAAAAATAAATAATGCCCCACCAATTGCACACGCCATATCCTACCAACCCCTACCAGTTGCTTGGAACGAATTCTACCCCGTAACTAAAGAAACACTTAAGAACATTATGTCAAACCTAAATACTACAACTTCTCACCGAGATCCCTGCCCCATAACTTGGATAAAGAATACCCTTCCAACATTATCCTCTTTCATCCTACCACTAATTAATCTCTCACTAAATCAAGGCTACCTCCCACCCATACTAAAACATGCACAAATCCGACCCATACTAAAAAACAATACTCTGGACAAAACATCACCGAATTCATATAGACCCATCTCTAGTATACCTTTTATGGCCAAACTCATAGAAAAAGTAGTTCAAACCCAAACACAGGAATACATTGACACATCAGCTCCCCTTGATGACCAACAATATGGCTTTCGCCCTGGTCACGGAGTAGACACACTCTTAACAGTACTCCTAGACACCCTAGTAAGAGGAATAGACAACCCTAGAAATGCATTCTTACTACTTTTTCTGGATGCATCTGCAGCATTTGACAGTGTTCACCATACACTAATGCTCAATAGGCTCAGACAAATAGGTGTCAACTCAATAGTACATAAATGGTTCACATCGTACCTATCCAACAGAACTCAAACTGTCAGGATTAACACCCAAACCTCTAACACATGCAAACAGGAAATAGGCCTCCCCCAAGGATCTGCCCTCTCTGCACTCCTTTTTAATATTTATATACAATCAATTTGCAACATCTTTAAAAAATTCAAAATCCAATATCACATATATGCGGACGACATCATGTTGTACATTCCTTTCACAATCCCTACGCTTCCACTTCAGCTATTAACAGATTGCTTCAATGAACTAACAACCTGGCTAGAAGCCCACAACCTTTTTATTAACCATTCCAAAACAGACATATTGATTGTTACAAAAAACAAATCTTACACCCCCCCCTACCCACATTACACTTCAGAAACATGACATTTCACATAAAAAACGAGATAAAATACCTAGGGGTTATCTTAGATACACACCTTAGTATGAACACCCACATAAGAAATACCACGAAGAAAATATACTTTAAACTCAAAGTTCTAAAACAATTACGCCCATTGGTCCACCTGCAAGACTTCATGAGCATCATTCAAGCTATTATCACACCACATTTTGACTTTGCCAACCTCTCTCTACTTGGCACAACTAACCAAAACATCAAAAGGCTCCAACTGGCCCAAAACGCTGCAGCCAGAACCATAATGAAGGTACACCCATTTGAGCACATATCACCCTATCTAGTCAAACTACACTGGCTCCCTATTCAATACAGAATAAACTACAAATTAATAATAACCACCTTTAAAGCTTTAAATAACACTGCCCCAGCTACTCTAAATAAACTACTCAATAAAGACTCACCTCAATCAGCTCAGAGAAGAGGCAACGCCAATAAAATAAGGATTCCAAAAGAGTTCACAAAGACTAAAAAAACAACCAATAAAAAAGCGTTTTCCCATGCAGCACCTATACTCTGGAACTCACTACCTGATGAAATCAGAGCCTTAACCGATCTTAAAAGATCTACGCAAAACATTAAAAACTCACCTCTTTACCTCCTACTACGGCCCACTGGCGAATACCCATCACCAAAACGAAAAGGGATAATACATAACACATTGAGCCTAATACCACATTGTCCCACGATATTACGACCTTTAACACTGCCTATGATGTTTATAAATCGCTACCTTCCTCGTTGAACTCACTTTCGCTGATTGTACATAGTTGATTGTACATAGTTCTCCAAAGTTTAATTGTTAAAGTTAAAATGTACATAATTCATGTAATGTTTAATGTAAAAACAGAGATGTTATCCTGTTTCCTTGACTGTTATATGTAAACCGCACCTGATCACTGGAAGGTTGCGGTATATAAAAGATTGTTAAATAAATAAATAAATAAATTGTAAGCTCTGATGAGCAGGGACTGTCTCTTACATGTTTGTGCAGCACTGCGTATGTCTTGTAGCGCTATACAAATACTCAGTATTAGTAGTACCTGTAACGTGAATTGCAATAAAACCGCAGTTAATGTGCACCTTTGGGCTGCCGCAGCCCTAGTGCACGGTGTTGTGATACTTGTCTTAACTCTGTCTTCTTCCAGGAAAAGTCGTTTGACCTTTGGCAAGTGATGTGCCTCATCTCTGGATTCTGAACTCTGCTTTTCTTGTGTGGCAACTTCTGAGTTGTCCCTGGCGGACCTGCTTTCCCTCTCCCATCTGGGGGATGCAGTTAGTCTGGCCTTACCTCCTTTAGGTCAAGAGGTGATGAATGGCACTATGGGTAAGAATATCCATCCTGCCGAAGATCCAGTGACCATCCTGTGAGCTACTCATTGTCCTCTAGGCGGTCTGTGGTGACTGTGCCCCCTGGTGTTGGGGGGGTCATATCCAAGAGCAGAGCTTCCAGGCTCAGGATTGTCCTTCCCAGAATCCTTTCTTTTTGCAGCAGGTTTGGTCCTTCTGCTGTGAAAATTCAGACTCTGTGGCCTCTGGGTGCTTCCCAGATGCAGTCTTGTGCAGGGCAGGCTGAGAGTGGAAGTTCTGTTCGATTATCTTGGCTAAGCATGTCTAATAAGGGGCAACCCCTGGAGACGGGGAACAGCTGGTTGCTGTCTAAGTTTTTGACTATGACTTGGATTCTGATGGCTCGGTGCTGGGCTCTGACGTGGATGAAGTACTCTCGCTTCAGGAGATTGTGAAGAGGCTGGAGTGATCTGCCTATTCCAGAAGGAGGAGCTGGCAGCATTGATGGCCAGGGTTTCATCTGCCTTTGAAATTGACGGATGCTTCCAGCATGGAGTAAGAGCTGAAGGTACACCCACTCCTTCAAGGGATGTGGAAATCCACTATTGTCTTCCCATTCCCAGATGTGATCAAGGATATGATCTGGTTGGAGTGGCACTCTCCCGACTCTCCACTTAAGGGGTGTAAGAAGGTCTGTGCTCTCCCGGAGAAGGAGTGCATTGAGTTGTTTGGTATTCCCAAGGTGAATGCGCAGGTCATGGCGGTTACCAGACGGGCTACCATTCCTGTCAAAGGCGGATTGGCCTAAAAGGATTTTCTGGACCGTAAGGTGGATTTGTTGTTGCAGAGCCAGTTCGCCATGGCAGCGGCTATTCTGCAGCTTGGATATGTACAAACCTGGTGTCTCTAGCCCTGCTCCAGTGGATTCCATCTCTTCCACTATATATGCCTGGTACATTTGGCAGCCAGAGGTGGTGCCCTGAGAATGATGTCACGGCATTGGTTTTGGCTTCAACACTGGGCAGCAGATGCATCTTCCAAAGCCCTGTTGGCCCAACTAGTTTTTAAAGGGAAGTTTCTGTCTGAAGCTGAATTGGAGAAGCTGGTGAAGGACTTGAGCGAGACAAAATCATGCCGCTTTTCAGAAGACAGGTCCAAGGGGCCTGAGAAATAGGCTGATGCCTCTTTCTCATCAGCCTCTGTCTATCCACTGAGGGCGCACTGGCCAAATTCCCAGAGGTCTCGGGCGCCTCTTCATTGCTGACCTGGAAAACCTTTTTCCCCTCTGCTTCCAGGCTTCAGGCTCATTCTCAGTCCTTTTATGGAGCGTATCAGCCCAGGGATTCTGTCCCTTCCAGAGGAGGAAACTCCCGGGCTGAACGCTGAAGGTTTGGGGGTCCATTCCCTGGTTCCTCCCATTGCAGGCAGGCTTCACCTATTTTTTTCAGGAATGGGCCCGGGTTACTAAGGATCTCTGGGTGCTAGACACCATTCAGTTCGTCTATGTCCTGGAGTGCAAAGAGCTGATTTTGGATGCCTTCATCATCTCCCATTGTGGGTCTGTGATCAAAGTACCTCTGCATGGGCCACCTTGGACAAGTTACTGCGCCCAAATGCAGTGGTGCCCATCCTGCTGGACGAGCGATGCAAGGGCAGACATTCCATCTATTTTGTGGTGCCCAAAAAGGACATTTCCTTCCGGACCTTCTGGTCCTCAATGGGGTCAACAAGCACATGTGTGTCCTACACCTCTGAATGGAAACCTTGTACTCCATAATTCAAGCAGTGCGCCAAGGGGAATTCTTGGCTTTTCTGAATCTGTCCGAAGTATATTTTCATATCCCAATCCAGGCTGATCAGCAGCAGTATCTGCATTAAGCCATGCTTGGCTCTCACTTTCACTTTGCTGCCCTCCCTTTCATGCTATCCACCTCCACGAGGACATTTCCAAGGTCATGATGGTAGCGATCGCAGCCCCAAGGGATCTGTGTTCATCCATATCTGGACTACTGGCTTAACTGGGCCCATTCATTTCAGAGGCATTTCGGGTGTCGTCCTGAGAGGTGTCCTTTTTGGAGAGCCTCAGCTGGGTGATCTATTGGGGAAAGAGCCAGCAGTTGCCATCCCAGTCCCTGGAGTTTCTGGGAGCACATTTCGACACTTGAGTGGGCAGAGTTTTTCTGCTAGAGGAGAAAGTCAAAAGATTGTTGGATTGCCTGGTGCTGTTCTCTGCACAGCAGGCTCCCAGAGTCTGGAATTGATGTCGGCGACAATAGAGATGGTGCTGTGGGTGTGTGCTCACATTAAACTGCACTAGCGGTCCCTACTGACTCTGAGGTCTCGGAGTTCTCAGGAGTTCGAGCGCAAGCTCCCACTCCCATTGATCATGAGGTCCAGCCTGCGGTGGTGGTAGTAGCCTGGTCATGTGAGGAAGGGCATGCTACTAAAAAAATTTCTCCTGGATCCTCCTGGCAATGGATGTCAGTTTCTCAGGCTGTGGAGCCCATTGCCAAGACTGTATGGCCTAAGGCCATTGGAACCGCAGGGAAGCAGTGTGGTCCATCAACCACCTTGATGCAAGGGCGATCAGGTTGACGCTTCTGCATTTCGAGCTCCTGGTCGGGGGCTGGGCAGTTTGAGTATTTTCAGATAATGCCATGACAGTGGCTTCTGTCAATTGGAAAGGCAGCACGATGAGTGCCAGGATAACTCTGGCGATGCCACGCCTTGTTGTCTTGGCACATTGCCAGGGTGGACAGTGTGGAAGCAGACTTCCTCAGCTGACACTCTCTAGTTCCTGGAGAATGAGAGTTGAGTCAGGAAGCATTTCAGTTGATTCAGCACCACTGGGGTTGCCCCGAAATGGATCTGATGGTGACCCGCTCAAATGCCAAAATTTTCCTCCTCTTCAGTTGCCACACTGAGACTCGGTCCAAGGGCATAGTCACCCTGACTGAGCCTTGGCCAAGTCAACACCTGCTGTATGTATTTCCTCTGTGGCCCCTGGTGGGGCATGTGCTTCGGCGTATAGAACTTCTTCCAGGCAGGATTGATTTGGTGGCACTGGGCTGGCTGAGGAGAGCGTGGTTCAGAGTCCTGATGTGGCTCCTGCAGGTGCTGCCTCTTCGGTTGCCCCATCTCGAGGCCTATTGTGGTAGGGATCGATCGTTCTCAAGGATCCGGCTCCCTTCTTGCTTATGGCTTGACTCTTGAAAGGAGATGGCTAGCGCGTAAGGGCTACTCTCCAGCGGTAGTCTCTACTCTGCTCGGAGCCTGGAGGAGGTCTATCAAGCTGGCATACATGTGAATTTGGTGCTTTTTTGAGCTATGGTGTGGTGCTCAGTAGTTCTACAGGATGACCTGGAGAAGGGTCTTTCCCTTAGCTCCCTAAAAATTCAGGTGGCAGCTTTGTCCTGTTTCTAAAGTCTGGTGACTGTTAAGTCTCTGGCCTTGCACTGGGATATCTTGTGCTTTCTCCAGGGGATTCAGCTTCTGCATCCTCATCTTTAGTCTGTGATCCCTGCCTGCAATCTGTGTCTGGTGCTCAGGGTCCTGATGTCGGTGCCCTTTGAGCTGTTGAAGTGCTCTACTTTGAAAGATTTGACGCTCAAGACAGTCTTTTTGGTTGCGATTTGTACCGTAAGGCAGATTTCCAAGCTGCAGGCTCTGTGTTACTGAGATCCTTATCTGCCTTTTTCAAAGGAGGCTGTTTGCATTTGGCCTGTGCCTTCCGTCTTGCCTAAGGTGCTTCCTGCTGTTCACATGAACCAGGTGGTCTGCCTGCCCTCCCTCTCAAAGGAGCAGTATTGGGGGAAGGATAAAGATCTTCGCCTTGTGAATGTTTGGGGGGTGTTTCTCTGATTCTTGGAGGTTACAAATTTCTTTCATAAGTCTGACCATCTTTTTGTGTTTGCTAGCCCCCACAAGGGTGATGCAGCGGTCAAGTTGACTTTGGGGCACTGGATTAAGGAGGCCATTGCCTTGGCGTATCTGTTGCAGAACCAGCTGGTTTTGGAGTGTTTGTTGCTAATTCTTCCCGAGCAGAAGCATCCTTGTGGGCAGAGCATAGCTTTGGTGGCCCTGCAGACATTTGTCAGACAGCAACATGGGCATCTCTTTCCACTTTTGTCAAGCGTTACTGTTTGGATGTCCACATGGAAGCAGACATGCCCTTTGGTTCAAGGGTTTTGCGAGCTGCTGTGTCTTCCCATCCTGTGGAGTTGTAGTTTTGGTACATCCCACTTCTTTGGACTGGTCTAGCAGGACGATATGGAAGGTGATATTTTACTTACCAATTAAGGTCCTTTCCTTGAATCCTGCTACACCAGTCCAGGACCTGCCCCTAAAACTGTATTTGCTCTATTCTTCTGCTTCAGTACCCTTGGTTCTGCTAGGATTTTTTTTTCACTTGGCTCTGCAGGTTCATCTTCTTCGGACAGCTTTCTGTTTATGCTTCCCTGTACATAGTTCTTTACTGTTGATTACTCATTCTTGCCCACAATTGAGGTTGTGTGAGGCTTGCCATGTTTGTCTCATATGCTTTGGGATGAATACTGAAGGGACCTCTGGTGGCTGAGGTGATTAGAGGCATTTAAATCTGGGATTTTCATTGGCTCTTTGTCTACACCAATCTGTTGGTAGGGGAACCCAACCCACTTGTCTGGACTGGTCTAACAGGACTCAAGGAAAGGACTTTAACTGGTAAGTAAAATGTCACCTTAGCAGGGTCTGTATCCATCCCATAGCCTACATTCCACGGGTTTTTTAGGTAGTGGAAAAAACCTGGAAAGTGTTTGGAATGAGACATAACGATGGCATTATGGAAGGAATGGGCTGTTTCATCCTCTTTTTATCTCAGCAAGCTGCCAGTAGCAATCTAATATTTCTAGTAACTCCAGCAAGTGGAAATGTGGTCTTGAGTGATTTACTGTTATTTGAGACTTTAGTGTTTTTAATTTAGAAAGGAGGACCTGTGGGGCTTGTGGAGAAAAAAAACCTCATGTTTCGTATTCTCAGAAAAGAGGTTTCATGTCTGGAGGGGCTACCATCAGAAAATGTGCATACCAAGCCAGGAACCTGTCAAAAATTTACAGTTAACTAGTTATGCCAGTTCTCTCTTGCAAATGATGTTTGGGTTATAAAATTAACATGAATTTCTTGATTGACTGACTGTGAGTTTTACATTTATTAAGTGCTTCTAAGCCAAAGTGCAGTGTCTAATATTCAGTTTAATGACATGGAAGGTCTGATATTGGAGACTGGTAAACACATTACCAAGAATGATTTGGTGATGGTGCTGGAGGTAATACCTAAGGACCATGCATATAGGAAAGATGCATCAAAATAAAAAAAGACAATAAGCCAGAACAAGGGAAAAGACATGTTTATTTCATCTTAGAAAAGCATCGCCTAGTTGCCTCGGGGCAGTTTCTCTAAATGGGTTAGTTTTGCGCAGACAGGCGTGAACCTCACTTCTAAGCAAGGACATGGAGAGTATGATCTCAGTCTCTCAAATTTACTGCTAAGGCTCGATGTAATACTTGTATCGTGCCAAAGAGAGCCTCCTGCTGGAGTTCGTAAGATATAACATGTATAGGTAGTTTGTCAAGCTGGTGGTACCCAACATGATAGGAAATATTTCTGTATCTTTCTGCCAAATTTTCTTGGTCTCTGACAACATTTCCTGGTATTTCAGGATCTTCTGCCTCTCCACATGATTCACAAAGTAGTCGCTTGGAACTGACACCTCTATTATCAATGCCGTTCTGGGGTTTTTCTCCTTAATCACTATATCCGGCTTCCTCGCATCCATCTTTTAATCGGTCAGAATAGAAGTATCCCAGGTGATCATAACCACCTCATTCTCTGTAATTCTCTTAGGGTTATGATCCCAGTGCTTTTCGGGCACAGTGATGTAGTGTTTACAGAGTTTCCAATGGATGAGGCGCACTACTTTATTATGTCTTTCTGTATAGAACTTTTCTGCCATCAGAACTTCACAGCCAGCTATGAGGTGAGTCACCTTTTCCAGGTCTTTCTTACAGAATCGACACAGGTCTGTATTGCCAGTTTTTTCAATGCTCACTGTAAACCATCTCATCCTTAAGCCGCTGTCCTCGGCTGCAGCTATCAATCTCTCATCCTTCGGTTTCAGCTCACCCTCCTTAACCATTCATGTATCCGTTCTTGATTAACAAAGGTTTCCTGGAGTAGCACTCTGTATTTCCCACTGTATTTGTGTTTCTGCCACTTATCTTTCCTTGTTTGCTGATCTAATTCCTTGAAGAGTTTTTTTATCTTGTTTTGCAAATTCTGTTGCTGTCTTCCCAGTGCATGCTTGTGGATTTTCACTCATTCCTTCTAGTTGTCAGAACACTTGTCCAAGTTTAATGATGGAGACAGAGTCTGGACGTTTACTCTCATATGGCGAGATGTGATGAGGTGGTCATAGAGATTGATTACACATACAGAGATACTATTATAGGCCTATTTCTATGTTTCTATGGGAGATAGATTCAGGAGTGATATGCAGAAATATTTCTTTACGGAAAGAGTAGTGGATCCGTGGAATAGTCTCCCAGTGGAGGTGGTAGAGATGAGGACAGTAACTGAATTCAAAAAAGCATGGGACAAACACAGAGGATCTCTAAAGGTAAAAAGGGGACTGTTGTAGTTGTTGATATGGAAGGACAGACTAGATAGGCCATGTGGTCTTTTTCTGTCGTCATATTTCTATGTTTCTATGTTACTTCTCCAGGACCAAGCAGGAAGTCAGTCCTCACACATGGGTGACGTCGGCGCCGACGGAGCCCCAGTGCGGAGCATTTCCCCAGCTTTCAAAGAAAGCCTTTGGGAATGCAGCGCGCTTGCGCGGTCCCCTTCCCGCCCAAGTGTGCCATCTTGCTCAGTCTTCTTTTTTCCGCGGAGCCCGACGGACGTGTTTCGTTTTCACCCGAGGAAAAAGTTGATTTTGTTCTGCGTGGACCCGTTTTCTTTGGTTCGACGCCGGCCTGGGCCCGATTCATCGGTATCGAGCCCGGACTTCTTTTTTCGGTTTTTGTCCTTAGTGACTAGCGTATGTGCCATTTTTCTGTTTTCACTGGCAGCCCTGTCTTTTGACCTCGCAGGGGCCCTTTTTCCCCCGATGGCTGCCAGTGGGTTTAAAAAGTGTGATCGGTGTAAGAAACTTATGTCTCTCACTGACACACAAGACTGCTGCCTCCGGTGCCTCGGACCCAATCATGACCCGATGATCTGTGGTCCGTGTGGGAAAATGTTCTCAAAGGCGTTGAGGAGTCGGCAGCACCAAAAGGAAAGAATCTTCTCTGACTCGGCATCCGGACGGGCCCAGACTTCGTCGGAGGCCTCGACGTCTCGGGACTCCGGCCCTGAGCAGCGCCAAAGCTCCTCTGAGAGGGGGTCTCCCTCGCGGGAGCATCGCCTGCCTGACCGGAGCCGCTTGATTCCTCCTCCGAGGGGTCCTGCTAGGAAACGGAGGATGAGGAGTCACCCGACACCTTTCGGACTCGTGTGTCCCATCGGACTCGCTGGAGTCTGAGCCTCGGAGATGGTCCCCACTGGAGGATACTCGGTTCTCGGACTTCGTGTGGGATATGGCCAAGGCCTTGGCCTTCTCTGCGGATCCCGAGGAGGAGCCTCGAGCCGAGGAGCTCGAGGCCCTACAGTATGACTCTTCCCCCAAAGGAGGCCTTTACTGTACCGGTTCCTCCGATGCTGGAACGGTTGCTCTTCCGTATGTGGGAGGCGCCGGCCTCGATGCCGGTTTTGAGCAAGCGGGTCGATTCCATCTATCGAGTCCGCAAGAGCCCCGGGTTCCAAAAGGCACAATTACCGCACCACTCCATGGTTGTTGAATCGGCCATGCATTGTCTGAAGAGTCAGAAGATGCACTTCTTGGTGCCTCCCGGCCGGGAGGCCCGGAACTTGGATGCCCTCGGTAAGAAGTGCTTCCAGGGCTCTATGCTTGCTTGCCGTGTCCAGACCTACCAGCTGTACATGGGCATGTACCTTCGAGACCTGGCAAAGGAGATTGCCGGTTCTCTGCTGGTCTCTCCGAGGAACCTTTGCAGAGGTTCAGTGCTCTGTCATCAGGTATTCGTGAGTGCTCGGAGTTTATCTCTCGAGCAGCATATGATGGCTTTGAGGCTTCGGCCCGGGTAGCCGTGGCCGGCATCAGTGCACGCCGTCAGGCCTGGCTACAGTCATCGGACCTCGAGCCATGGGTGCAGGACAAGTTAGTCGATGTCCCCTGCCGAGGTGAAAACCTCTTTGGCAAGCCCATGGCTGAAAAGGCTGCAGAACTCGAGACCGAGACTCTTACCCGGACAAGGCTGTCCAGGAAAACCTCCGCCCCTTCTCAGAAGAAGAAGGACTCGGGGGGGAAAAAGACCTTTTACTCGAGGAAGTCATCTGCCTATAAACAGTACCCTCATTTTCAGGCCTCTGTAGCTCCCCAACAGGGTCAGCAGGCCAAGGGGCAGGGACATGGGCCCCATAGGCAGAAAACCCCCAAGCCACCAGCTCCAGCTCCTGCACAGCAGGGAGCGGGGTTTTGACTCCAGTGGCATAGCCTCTCCTCCTCCGCTGGCCCCTATCAGCACAGGAGGCCGGCTGGCCCTGTACGCCCACAGGTGGTCAGCCGTAACAAGGGATACCTGGGTACTAAGTATAGTCCAGAAGGGCTATCTCCTCCACTTCCACCAGGTACCCCCCTTCTATTTTCCAGGGGAGCCTCCAAGACTTCCTCTGCACAGGGACTTACTCCTGCAGAAGTTAGCAAGTCTTGTAAAGGAACAGGCAGTAGAACCGGTGCCCCACCACCTGAGAGGTCAAGGCTTCTATTCCAGGTACTTTCTGGTACCAAAAAGAACAGGAGGCCTCAGGCCCATCCTAGACTTGCAGAATCTGAACAAGTTCCTGGAGAGGGAAAAGTTCAAGATGCTTACTGTTGGAATCCTGCTGCCCTACCTCCAGCAGGGAGATTGGCTATGCTCCTTAGACCTAAAGGATGCTTATACTCACATCTTCATTCATCCAGACCACAGACAATATCTCAGATTTGTAGTGGGAGGAAACCACTATCAGTACAGAGGACTGCCTTTTGGCCTAACCTCCGCTCCCAGGGTATTCACCAAGTGCCTGGTGGTGGTGGCAGCCTACCTCAGGGTTCAAGGCCTCTTTGTCTTTCCATACCTGGACGACTGGCTCATCAGGGGTCAATCCCCACAGGAGGCCAATCAAGCCACCTTTCGCACTGTCGCTCTGCTTCAGCACCTGGGGTTTGTTATAAACTTCGCAAAGTCCACTTTGCACCCCTCACAGAACATGGAGTTCATAGGAGCAAGACTGGACACCCTTCAGGCAAAGGCCTTTTTTTTGTAAAGTCATTTTTATTATTTCCATTTAAAACATACAAGGACCACATTACAGGCAATGAGGAGTCAAGGGGTCAGGCCCAGAAGCCCCGAGAGCTCAACAGTAAAGAAAAGAAAAGACAAGTATCGTCATAGAGATATATATACACATGGGAGAATAGCTGAGCTCAGTGCCCCGAAATACAAACCAACAAACCAACAAACAGCATCAACGATGAGGCACAAAAGCATCGCTCGACGTCACCCAGGGTAATAGGATGAGTCAGGGCTTATGACAATGCGCCACCCTGATAAAGGTCCAAGCGGCCATGCTCGGACATCGACATAAGAACTCCCCCATGGGCAACAAACAGGGCCCTCCTCTGAATGTACCACCCCCCCTTACCCCCTAGAGTACCCCCCCTTCCCTAAATAAAGAACCCCTAATCCCCTATATACTCCCTACGCTCAACAGCTGAAACTCCCCCATAGAGACGCCTCTCTCCAGAGGGATCAACTACCCCGGAGTCTCCTCCCGGTCCCAAATAGGGTCAGGGACCCGGCCCGAGAGCAGCGGTGCCCATATGGACTGAAAACGGGTCCAGGCTTTAGGCCCCAAAAGCCGTGCCGTTCTACCCTCCATAGCTCTTAGTTCCCCCAGCAAGCGCTCCCATTCCACTATCCCAGGACCACCTGCCGATAGCCAATTACGTAAAATACAATGTTTAGCTACCAGAAAACTCTTTTCGCAGAGCTTCGACTGTGCAAGCGGACCCTGAGTCCCCACAGTACCCACATTAAAGAGACACCACAGGGGGTCCAGGGCCACGTCCCCCCCCCCACCCAGATCGCCACTTTACTCCTCACTGCTTCCCAAAAGGCTTGAATTAAAGGGCAGAACCAGAATCGGTGAGACAGGGTGCCCGGATGCCTCTTACAGAGACCACACACATCAGAGGTCAGTAGTCCCATTTTCGTCGCTCCTGTTTCAGAGACATACGCTCGCCACACAAGCTTAAATTGCAATTCGCGGTATCTAACCGCTTCGGAAACTGCTTGGATTTTATGAAAAGCGAGCTCCACTAACTCCACCGTGAAGCTCTCCACTCCGTCTCGCTGCCAACGGTCTGCCAAGGAGAGAAGTCTTGCCAAGCTACCTGGGGGAGCCAAAAGTTCCCTCAGCTGCTTCGCAGTAAGTTGGTCCTGGCATTGTTCCAGCACAGACCAGAGGCTATGTACCCGAGAGAGGATTGCCAGGCCACCCGGCAGGCTGTTAACATAATGCCGGACCTGCAAATAATAATAGAAGGTTTCCTTCTTCAGGGCATACTTCTGCGACAGATTCTGAAAAGAGTCGAGCTGATCCGTGTTATCCATCCGTAACTGCCCAAGACACTCAATACCAGCCCGCAGCCAGAGCTGGCCCCCCCCACTAGCCGCGCCCGGTGAGAAATTCCTGTTGCCGCTCAGGGGCAAACAATCTGTGAGCCTCCATGACCGACCGCGCGAGCTACAAAAGAACTTCCAAACCACTCGAAGTGTACGGAGATAGGGAGACGCCCGCCACGCCAGGGGAAGGGTCATGCCCCCACAGTGGAGCAGGGAAGCCCTATGCCAGCTCCCTGAGAATTGATCAAGCAGAGTGATCGGCAGCCTGTCAGCATTCCCCATCACCAAATCACTCAGACGCCGCATGAAATAGCGGAGATTATAAAACCGCAGCGGAGTTAATCCAAGACCCCCTTCCCCAGCCGGCCCCATAAGTGTCTCTAAAGCAATTCGTGGTCTCCGGGAGCGCCACAGAAAGCGATTAAGCTGCTTATGCAAATCACGTAGATCCTGCCCCGTCACCCAAAGGGGAAGATTCCGCAGTAGATACAGCCATCGCGGCCATTCTATCATCCGTACCAATGCCACCCGCCCTAACAGAGACAGGGGGAGATCCTTCCACTTCAGTAGCCGCGCTGTGGTAGATTGAAGAAGGGGGCGAATATTGATTTCATACAAGGATCGCAAGCGGGCGGGAAGGAAAACACCCAGATATCTAATAGAGCCAGTCGCCCAACTGAGCGGAAAATCACCTCGCCACTGGCCCCGCGTTTGGTGATCTACATCTAATACCAGCGACTTCGTCTGATTAATTCGAAGTCCTGAGAACGTACCAAAGCGCTCAATCATTCCTAATGCTTCCGGTAGAGACTCCAGCGGCTTCGTCAGACACAACAAAAGGTCATCAGCAAACGCGCTTACCTTAATACCTCCGCCGCGCCAGGCAATGCCCGATATCCGTGGGGATGCAATTAAGGAGAGGAGAAGAGGTTCTAGCTGTAACACATAAAGGAGAGGAGACAGCGGGCAGCCCTGACGCGTACCGCGATACAAAAGAAAGGGTGAGGAACAAAGCCCCCCCACATCAACCACCGCTCGGGGGGCTGCATACAATGCTTGCAACCCCTGCAGAAAAGCCCCTTGAAAACCAAATCTCTGGAGGGCCGCAAACATATAACGCCACGATACCCTGTCAAAGGCCTTTTCTGAGTCCAAGCTAGCAAGAATCAGCGGGTCTTGTGCAAGTATAGTCTGCTCCATGCCCAGCAACACTGTACTAATATTTATTGAGGCTTCTCTGCCTCGGACAAAGCCAGCTTGGTGGGAGCCCACTAGGCCCGGTAAGCACCCCTGAAGCCGCTCTGCGAGTATAGATGCAAACAGCTTCTGGTCAACATTGATCAAGGAGATAGGTCGATATGAGGCAGGGTCCTCCAAATCCTTCCCCTGTTTCGGAATCAGCGTGATTCGAGCCGTACGCATGTCTCTGGGGAAACTCCCAGTCTGCACTACCTCAGCGTAGAGTGCTGCTAATGTGGGGATAACCGGAGCCTCCAGCATTTTGTACGCCTCATAGGTGAAGCCATCTGGGCCAGGAGCCTTGTGCGACTTCCCATTTCTAATCGCTCTCTGTAATTCCGCGCCCGTAATCTCACGATTGAGCATAGCAACTTGGTCTGGATGAAGCTGGGGAAGCGAGACCCGCTCCAGGAATGAAGCCATGGAGTCCTCGTCTCTCTCCTCAGCTGCGTACAACTTCTCATAGAAGGATCGGAAGACCCGCGCCACATCCGCTGGCCTAGTGTGCCGCTCTCCCTCCCCATCGCGGATAACCAGAATCCCACGGGGCCCAGCCTGATCTCTTACCAATCGAGCTAACAGTTTCCCTGATCTATCTCCATAACGAAAAAATTGATGGCGATAATACTGCTGTGATTGGATGGCTCTTTCCTGCAGCAGATCATTCAGCTGCTTCTGAATCTCCAAATACCCTGCCACACCTTGGGAGTGCTTGAGGGCCGTCTGTTTCGCTGCGTGTAGCTCCCCAGTCAGGCGAAGCACCTCCGCATTAATTCGCTTACGTTCCGCACCCACATATGCAATAATATGTCCCCGAAGAACCGCCTTACCCGCCTCCCAGAACAGCGCCAAGGAGCCGACCGTTCCCTCATTAAATTTAACATATTCCGCCCAATGCCTGTCCACAAAGTCGCGAAAATCCGGTCGGTTTGCGAGATGGCTTGGGAATGACCAATGGGAAGCTCCCAGCCGTTCACATCTCCAGGACAGAGAGACCATAGCATGGTCCGACACCAGGACCGGCCCTATCTCCGCGTGACTTACTTTCCTGAACCAATGTTGAGAGACCAAAATGTAATCAATGCGAGACCACGTCTGGTGGGCACGTGACAGATGTGTGTAATCTCTGCTATTCTGATGTAGCACTCTCCAGGCATCCACTAGCCCCCCCAATTCACACAGATATCGGACTCCCTTTTTGTTCCAGCCCCCCCCCTGAGAAGAGCGAGAGCGATCCAGTTGGGGATCATGAGGGCAGTTATAGTCCCCAGCTAAGATTACCGGGATTTTTGGGGCACCTAAGACCTTGTGCAGAATATTTTTAAGAAAAACATGATCATAATTATTGGGGGCATACACGTTTCCCAGAAATAACTCTTCACCCTGAAGCTTAAGATGGGCGAACAGAAAGCGGCCCTTAGGATCTAGTTCTACCTTTAAGACTTCACATGCCAAGTTCTTATGAAGCAGAATTGCAACACCTTTTTTCCGCGTATCCGAGGGAGCGGATAAAACTGTCCCCACCCAGTCTCGTTTCAACTTGGAATGTTCTGTGGCTGTCAGATGCGTCTCCTGTAATAAAGCCACGTGGGCCTTTTGGCGTTTTAAAGCTTGGAGAATTTTTGTACGTTTCACAGGAGTGGTGATCCCCCCAACATTCCAAGTTACAACGTTCAACTCATGGTGGATGATATCTGCGTGCGATACATACAAACTTAGGACGAAACATTTTGTTTGGAGCATGGGGCAGCCCAGCCTCCACCCCCTCTCCCATTGATGGCGCTCTCAAGCTATGGAGTTCCCAGACAGGCCAGAGCAAGAGCCCAGCTTGGGGTAGGATCCCAAGAATAAAGCATCCCCCCCCGAGATTCCCCTCCCCCCGTTATAGCCCTTACCCCCTTCCCAACCTTTCCCTCCCAACCGCCCCCCCTCTCCCCCCCATCCCCCCTCCCCCCTCCGCCCCCCAACCAACCCTCATCTACCATTCCCTCAGTATCCTCAACTGAGGTCTCGGTCAGAGCGATGCTGCAGGGCAGCCTCCGTTGCTCTCCCCGCCCCACCCCCGACCCCAGATGTAAAGGAGCGCATCACGGTCAGGCGCTAAATAGCATTGAGGACAGTAGTAATATACCAAAACATAACTATACATTCACATGAAGGAAGAAAGGGACAAAAGACATGCAATACATAAGTTACATGCAAGGCTAAATGTTCTGCCGGTTATCCACAGAGTCACATCCTCCTCCAGGATCCTACCACCGGATTCTCCATATCTGCGGAGCACATGTGGTCTCAATCTGTCCCCTCAGCGGGCCGAGGGCCGTCCCTCTCAGCGTAATACTGCTTTCCCCTCAGTGGGGAGACTGGCCCAGCACTTAATTCTCCGGTGAGGGATCAGGTAGCCCAGCCATAAATTGCTTCGCTTTCTCAGCTTGCGTAAAGGCATGCGCCTTCCCCTGAAAAGTGATCCGCAACGTGGCTGGAAAGGCCAAAGTAAAACGTATCTTCCTCCGGAACAACTCGGAACAGAGTGGAGCAAATTCCCGCCGCTGTGCCGCTACCACCGCAGAGTAATCTTGAAACATCAAGATTTTCTTGTTATCCAGCATCAATTCAGGAAGTTTCCGATAGGCTTGCAAAATTAGGGCCTTATGTTGAAAGTTTAGCACTCTTAATATAACCACACGTGGTCGGCCGCCATCTTCCCGCCGGGGCCCCATGCGGTGTGCTCGCTCAATTTTAAAACGGCCGCGCAGATCTGCAAGGCCCAGCGCCTCCGGCAGCCAGGTTTCCAGAAAAGGGAGCAACTCCCGTTCTGCCTTTTCCTCTCCGATCCCCAAGAGGCGCAGGTTATTACGCCTTGAACGATTTTCAAGGTCGTCCAGTTTCTGCTGCATCTCCTGCAAGAGCTGTGCGTGTTTAAGCAGCTCACGCTCGCGGCACCCTTCGTCGCTCTCGAGGCTTGTGACTCTGTGCTCCAGCTCATCCACCCGCTTTCCAAAATCCGCCAAGGAATCTTCCATATTGTCAAGCTTTTTCAAAAGCAGATCGAACTTCGGGTCTAAGAGTTTGACCACTTCCTTAGCGAGCTCCGCGGGGGCTGAGTCTATGCTCTCACCCCCGGGAGAGGCAGGCTGTGCCGTCGCCGACGTGGAAGGCCCAGCTTTGGAGAGTTTCTCTCGTTCCCGTTTCGGCACCGGAGGCATAATGGCGAAGTGCGAATGCCGGGTGCTGGTAGTAGGCAGCTTCAGGTACCGATTTCCCGTGTCGGGGAGTATTGGGGAGGCAAATTGCAGAGTTTAACGCAGTTTATTGCCTGGGGCTGCCCCGGAGCGAGCGAGAAGGCGTCCACGCTCACTCACGCATCACGTGACCTCCCAGGCAAAGGCCTTTTAACCCGTGGACAGGGCCCACAGGTTGATGGATCTAGCCAGGCAGTTCCACAGCAATTCTCTGGTCTCCGCCAGACAATTCCTGAGGCTCTTAGGCCACGTGGCTTCCACGGTCCTTGTAACTCCAAATGCCCGTCTACACATGAGGCCAGCTCAATGGGGCCTCAGAACTCAGTGGCACCAAGCCACAGGAAGCCTCACGGACAGAGTGAGTGTGTCCAAACTACTAGAGTCTTCTCTACAGTGGTGGCTTCATCTTCCGAATCTAGTGCATGGGGTGTTTTTTCAGACACCTCCACACTCTCAAGTGCTGACAACTGATGCTTCTCTTCAAGGTTGGGGTGCATATTGCCAAGGAGCATGTACTCCAGGCTTGTGGTCTCCTTGGGAGGCCGCACAGCAGATCAATCTCTTAGAACTGAGAGCTATCCGCTTGGCTCTGAGAACTTTCTCTCATCTCCTCTCTCACCAGTCTGTCCTAGTTCAGACGGACAACCAAGTTGCTATGTTCTGTGTGAACAAACAAGGGGGCACAGGGTCCTGCCTTCTATGTCAGGAAGCGCAGAGCCTGTGCTCCTGGGCTGTCAATCACGGCATTCTTCTCAAAGCGGTCTATCTCCCAGGTCAAGAGAATCACCTGGCAGACAGATTGAGCAGGATCCTGCAGCCGCACGAATGGCAGTTGAATCCTTTAGTGGTTCAACAGATCTTCCTGAGATGAGGTCTTCCCACCATAGATCTCTTTGCCAGTCCTCTGAACCGTCAACTGCCCAGGTACTGCTCCAGACAACCGCATCCTCTCAGATTAGCAGCAGATGCGTTTCTCATTCCGTGGTCTACAGGCCTCCTATATGCCTTTCCTCCCACGCCTCTAGTGCCCAAAACACTGTTCAAAGTGCTCCGGGACAGGGCCTTGGAAATTCTGGTGGCCCCCAGATGGCCACGACAGCCGTGGTTCCCACTTCTTTTGCAACTAGCGGTGGACACTCCTCTTCCTCTGGGGATGCAACCAGATCTCCTGTCTCAAGAGCAGGGGTCTCTTTTACACCCCAATCTCCAATTCCTCAATCTGATGGCCTGGCTGCTGAAAGGGTAGTTCTAGCTCCCTTACTACTGCCTAGGGAAGTGGAGGATGTGGTCTTGGCCTCTAGGAGGCAGTTCACCCGAAAGTCTTATGCCCTTAAGTGGCGTAGATTCTCTGCCTGGTGTACTCAGCACAACGAGGATCCTTTCTCATGCCTGGTACCAGTGGTGCTGCAATATTTGCTTCACCTGTCTAACCTAGGCCTTAAGTCCAATTCTGTGAGAGTTCATCTTAGTGCTCTTTCAGCGCACCACACACCGATGGAGGGTCAGTCTCTCTTCAGCCATCCTTTGGTGGCTCGCTTCCTCAGAGGCTTGCTTTTGCTTAAGCCTCCAGTGCGTCCACCTGCCCCTGAATGGGATCTGAATGTGGTCTTGCAACGGCTTACTTGCCCTCCATTTGAGCCTATGGCTACTTGCCCTTTGCGCTTTCTCTCCTGGAAAGCGTTGTTTCTGGTAGCTCTTACCTCAGCAAGGCGAGTGAGTGAACTTCAGGCCCTAGTATCGGATACTCCATATACTACATTCTATAGGAACAGAGTAGTCTTACGGACTCACCCTAAGTTCCTTCCGAAGGTTGTCTCCTCCTTCCACCTCAATCAGGAGGTGGTGGTTCCAACTTTCTTTCCCAGGCCGCATGCCAGCCGGGCTGGGATGGTCTTGCATACCCTGGACTGTAGGAGGGTGTTGTCCTTCTACCTTGACCGTACGCGGGAGCACCGAAGGGCTGTGCAGCTCTTCGTCTCTTTTGACCCCAATAAGTTGGGGTTACCTGTCTCCAAGTGTACTTTGTCCATATGGGTGGCCGACTGTATCGCCTGGGCATACAGGGCAGCCGGCCTCTCCTTGCAGGGTCGAGTTAGGGCTCACCATGTCAGGGCGAAGGCTGCGTCAGTGGCTCATCTCCGTTCTGTTCCGTTGGCAGACATCTGCCGGGCCGCTACTTGGTCTTCAAGCTAGACTTTTGCGGCCCACTACTGCCTTGAGAGAGAGTCCCGCAGGGACAGTGCTTTTGGACAAGCGGTACTCCATAATCTCTTTGGGGTTTAGGCAGCTCCTACCCTCCGGCCCTGGTGTTGGGCTACCTTTCGGGGGCGTTATCAGAGAAGATTCTTTTCTCACATGCTGAGGCTCTAGAGGGAGTTCATTTTTTCAGCTGGGGTCTCCGGTAGCCTTAAGCTGGGGAGTCCCATATGTGAGGACTGACTTCCTGCTTGGTCCTGGAGAAAGAGTAGTTACTCACCTGTAACAGGTGTT
Source organism: Ichthyophis bannanicus (assembly GCA_033557465.1). Classification (NCBI taxonomy): domain Eukaryota; kingdom Metazoa; phylum Chordata; class Amphibia; order Gymnophiona; family Ichthyophiidae; genus Ichthyophis; species Ichthyophis bannanicus. The sequence continues at coordinate 165,885,122 of CM066042.1, forward strand.
CTCCAGGAGCAGCAGGAATCAGTCCTCACAGCCCTCCCTCCTCCCCTTGGAGTTGCAGTCATATGCTTTATTTTGTTATTTTTGCTGTTTTTTAGCTATGTCATCAGACTGAGCAAGATGGCACCCTTGGGCGGGAAGGGGACTGCGCATGCGCGCTGCATTCCCAAAGGCTTTCTTTGAAAGCTGGGGAAATGCTCCGCACGGGGGCTCCGTTGGCGCCGACGTCACCCATATGTGAGGACTGATTCCTGCTGCTCCTGGAGAACACCTGTTACAGGTGAGTAACTACTCTTTAACTGCATCCTTGAATAAAAATACGCAAAAAGTGCCGAAATATGTAAACTGAAGTCCCAAGTAGAGCAGATGCACTCACTGAAACAACAAACCACAAAGGGCGAGATGCGATGAGGTGGTCACAAACGTTTTATTCAAACCCAAACCCCTATGTGTTTCGGCAAACTCCTCAAAGGTTAAAAGACATAAAAATATAAATAATGTAATAAATCATGATAATATAAATCAAAATGACATAAACATAATAATAAAACTAAGATAAAATACAGTAAAAGGCTGCATAGAAATCATAAACAAACATGCTTAATACATATAAAAAAAAGTATGGGGGCCGATGCTAAATAAATATATAGGTGGAGAATCTCCAGTGACCAGACTGAGAGGAGTCATAAAACCATAAGTTGGCCCCCATATTTTTTTTATATGTATTAAGCATGTTTATGATTTCTACTCAGCCTTTTACTGTATTTTATCTTAGTTATATTATGATGTTTATGCCTTTTTGATTTATATTATCATGATTTATTACATTATTTATATTTTTATGTCTTTTAACCTTTGAGGCTCACCCCCCTGAGGAAGGCCTTTGCCGAAATATTGAATAAACGTTTGTGACCACTTCATTGCATCTAGCCCTTTGTGGTTTGTTCTGTCTCTGCGAGTGCATCTACTCTACTTGGGACTTCTGTTTACTCTCATATTTCAGCACTTTTTGCGTATTTGTATCTGAAGATGCAGTAAGTAGGCCTGGAAGCCTATGATAGTAGCTCTCTGTGTAATCAATCTCTATGAATCCTAGCCCTCCTTCAGCTCTAGGGATGTACAGTCTTGGTATACATTGATTCTTGTAAATCACTTCATGGGCATGGAGGAGTTTTCGTGTTTGCACATCTAGTTTTTCACGATCTTTAAGAGGCCAGTCCACAACAGCAAAACTATGAAAGTACAGGAATTGCTAGCTGATTGATGGCTTTTATCTTATTCTGTGATGTTCAAAGCACTTTTCAGTAATGATTTTAATCTCCTATAGCAGGGGTGGGCAATTCCGGTTCTGGAGGGCCGCAGACCAGTCAGGTTTTCATGATGTCCCTAATGAATATTCATGAGATCTATTTGCATCCACTGCCTTCCATTGTATGGAAATAGGTCCATGAATATTCATTAGGGACATCATGAAAACCTGACTGGTCTGCGGCCCTCCAGGACCGTAATTGCCCACCCCTGTCCTATAGTATTCTTTACATATCTTTTCTCTCAGTAATTTCTGCTTGTCTCGTTTCTTCTTCTACTCCGATAAACTTATATATGCTTTCCTGTTCAGAGTCCTTGATGTCACAGCCTTCAGCCAGGGAGATGTTTTCTGTTTTGCTCAATTTTCCTCTTAAAAAAAAAAAGTTGCCTTATCACATTTGTCAAGGCAAAAAGTCATCCTGATGTCATCAGAAAAGCTTTTCACCACGTGCAGTTGCTCTGCTAATTGTTGGTTGCTGGAACTATAGAGCTTTAGATCATCTACAAATAATAAATGAGATGTTGTTTTCTGAGTTGTTACTTTTTTTAGGGTTCATGCTAAATCCATATCCCAAAGAGTTGATGAGAGTACTCATTGGATTAAGCACCAAACAAAACAGAAGGGGCGACAGGGAATCCCCCTGAAGTATTCCTAGCTGGATCCTCATGTTAGGAATAATATACTGACCATTTTCATATTTCAAATAGAGTGTGGTTTACCACATTGTCTTGGTGAACTTAATGCACTCTATCAAACCAGGAATTATTTTATACACTTCAAGGCAATTTATTATCCATGAGTGTGGGATGCTGTCAAAAGCTTTCTTATAATCAATCCATTCTTTACTGAGGTTTATGCTCTTCTTAGTGCTGGCCATGATAGCCTTATTCAATTTTAGCTGGTCTTTGGTGCCATATGCCCCTCTCTTGTTGCCTTTTGCTCTATTGCCATGATGTTATTGGACTCAATATGATCATATTTTCTATCGGCATCTATTGCAGTGACCAGCTTATAGATTGTAGGGTGGACAAGTTATTGGTCTATAATTGTTGAAAGTGTTACTTGCATTTCCTTTTGGAAGGAGAAATGTTTTTCCTGTAGTAAGCCATTGTGGTGTTAAGTTTGGCTGCATAAACAATTGATTTTTGCAGTTCACTAAGCCTGGGTGGAGTGATGTTAATTGTTCATCTCTATAATCATATTTTTAATCTTAGGTGTTAAATTTAAATTGGGTAATCTTTCCCTTGCCTGAAACCCAGCATATACATCTTTTTCCATATGGACTAGGTTCGAACTTGAATTCCTCCACCTCTGGGTCTTTCTCCTCCCTTTCTTCCCCCTCTTCAGTTGATTGGTTGACCTGTCCTGTAGTTCCCTCACTCTCCTGCAGTTCCAGAGCTCAAAGCACCAACTGCCCCTCAGTTGCTCCTTCTGTTTCTGCGTATTCCTTTCTTCTGGTATTCTCACCCAGATCACTGCCTCCTCTTTGTGTTTCTTATTCCATGAAAGCCCTTAGTTGCTTCAAGATGCTATCATCCACATACTACTTTGCTTTGATCTGCAAAATTAAAGATCTTAAATTTACATTCATTGCATTGCCCAGCACTCAATAGCCCTCTCGGCTGGGCAATATCACATCTCTGCCATACCCTACTTGGGCAAGAGGAATCATTCTAACCCCTTCCACCCTGATACCAGCCCCTCACACCACTCTAGACACTCTCATCTACTGTACGTAGCCCTCAATCATCCCGACAATCCCAAACAGAAACCAGAGTCACAACACTTTCTGAAATGTGCCCTTGTAAACTCACGCTCAGTACGCAAAAAATGGCCAGTCATCACTGACTTGATAGCTGTCCATGGCCTGGATCTCCTCATGGTGACAGAATCGTGGCTTAAAGACACCGATACAGCCCTCATAAACCAACTAATCCCTCCCAACTTCTCCATTCATACCTGCCACAGGGTCAACCGGAAAGGTGGCGGAGTCTTTATACTTGCAAAAACTGAACTCGGATTTCAACTACTCACAGCCAAGAGCACCATAGACACGGACATAATCACCATTGCCAACAAAGAAATTACCATAAACCTAATTTACAGATCCCCCTCCTCTCCACCGGAGGTCATCTCTACCTTTATTGACCTTGCCTGCAACCCAACTAACCCTCGCAACCCCAACTGGCTACTTGGAGACTTTAACCTGCCCTCCCTGCAATCCATCCAAGCAGATGCCTTCCTAGAAGCTATGCAAACACTTGGGTTCGAGCAAATAGTGAACACCTCCACTCATCTTAAAGGAAATCCACTGGATCTAATTTTTGCTCCCCAATCCGCTATCAACCAGAAGGCCAACCTAAACATGGAGATCACCCCCATTCCTTGGCCAGACCACAAGCTAATCACGTTCCAGATACCCACCCATCTTACTCATTCCTCATCCAAAGACTCCAGTACAGAATCCAGACCTACTTCTCACTTCAGAACACTTGATAAAGATGAGTTCGTTAAACTGGCCTTACCTAAGCTTAATCCAATGCCTCTGAACCTTGAAGAAGCAATCACCAATTGCAACATCACGCTGAAAACATTTGCTCAACTACCAGCCATAGACAAATCTTTAGCTCCTAAGAGACCTAAAGGAAGGAGACATCCAGCCCCGTGGTTTACAACAGATCTTCGGTCATCCCTCCTCTCCCTTAGGAAGCTTGAAAGAAAATGGAGAAGATCCCGATCCGAAATCGACAAAGAAACATACCTATCCAGCCTTAAACTCCACCGTGAAACCATATACCTCAGAATGAGTGAATACCATGCCAAACTCCTTCTCCGCTCTCTAAACAAACCTAGAGACCTCTTCAGCCTGGTAAAATCCCTAACCAAGGAACCTTCACCTACCCAACTTGACTCTATCTCCTCCCAATCATATGCGGACTACCTCCAATCTAAAACTTCCATAACCAACACAGTTTCAGCAACCACTCCTAGCTATGCACCCACCTCAATTCCACCTATCACAATGTTCACAACTCCAACAGAGAAAAACATCCAAGACCTCATCGCCATCATCAACGCATCTACAGCTCCAAGTGATCCCTGTCCAGCATACTGGATCAGAGCTCTGCGAGTTGAACTTAGCCCAACTCTAATCAACATCATTAAACTCTCATTTAAAACAGGCTGTTTCCCCACATTCCTCAAACAAACATCAATAAGACCACTTCTGAAGAATAACAGACTTGACCCACTAAAAACTGACTCCTACCGACCAATCTCCAGTATACCTATAATGTCCAAGATAATAGAGAAGGTTGTTCAGCGGCAGATTCAACACCACATTGATGATGTGGCACCTCTCGACCCCTGTCAACACGGATTCAGGGAGTCTCACGGTGTAGAAACTCTCCTCACCACCCTAACCAACGCTTTGAACAGAGGATTGGACAAGGTTGAAAACGGCTTCGCTCTCATTTTCCTAGACATCTCTGCCGCATTTGACTCCGTTAATCACATTCAACTTCTCACTCGTCTCCAGGAGAAGGGCATCTGTGGCCTCGCCTGGGAATGGTGTAGGTCTTATCTATCAGATCGTTGGCAGCATGTCAGAGTTGGTTCCACCACATCCACGCCTTTCCGCCAACACCAAGGTGTTCCGCAGGGCTCCTCCTTGTCTGCGCTGCTGTTCAATGTATACATGCAGCCGATATGCGGCGACATTCGCTCCTTCAATATCTCCACTCTAATCTATGCAGACGACGTCCTGCTGTTTACACCATTCAAAATCAAACAACCAGACTTCTCCACCCTTATCAATTGTTTCAACGCCATCACTGACTGGTTACTATCTCAAAATCTCCGCATAAACTTCAAGAAGACGGAAGTTCTCTTCATTTCAAGGAACAAAGATTTCTCACCTCCATCCTCCCTAAAAGTAAGAGATGCGGAACTCCCTAGCAAACCTTCCATTCGCTACTTAGGGATTACTCTTGACCAGCATTTCAACTTTAAGGAGCACATACGAAACACCACCAGAGCTGTTTACAATAAAATTAGAACGCTAAGACACCTCAGGCCCATGTTACCTCATAATGACTTCAGGACCATCTTCCAGGCCCTCATTCTCCCACATTTTGATTACGCAAATATGGCTCTTTATGGACTCCCCAAGAACACCCTTAATCCGCTACAACTCGCCATGAATGCGGCCGCGCGTGTTCTCTGTGGTTTAACAAGATCAGACCATATTACCCCGATACTCAAGGAACTCCACTGGCTTCCTATTCACTGCAGGTTAACATACAAGATCCTTCTCATCATCTTCAAGATCATCAACAACCTAGCCCCCACAACACTCAGTGACCTTATCACCCTCACCCCGAAAAACAGACTCAGAAGATCAGTAACTGACAATACCTTGATCATCCCCAAAGAATCCATCAAGTGCACACAGACGACCAAGAAAAGAACATTCGCCTTCTATGCCCCAAAATGTTGGAACGAACTTCCACCTGAAATTAGATCCATCAAAGGCCTTATGCAGTTCCGTAAGGCAATTAAACACCACATTTTCCTACTTCACTTTGCTCAAGCATCCACCCCACCTCTACTCGCCCACCTGCCAATGTCTACAAACCGCACCCTGTCACAAGTATCTTGAACCCGCCTTAGACCTCCTGTATATACAATCCAAATCTAATTATATTTTGTACATATGTTTTTAGTTCCCCTGTTGCTCCAAGTTTATGCTCCTGTTACAATGTATGTTCCAAGTTTAAACTCCTGTTACAATGTAAGCACAGAACAGACTTCTGACTGTGCACCCTTGTTGTATGTAAACCGCACTGATAACAAATAGCGCGGTATATAAAAGTTATAAAATAAAATAAATAAATAAATAAAATAAATTTGCAGTTTTTCTTGTGACAATTTTCCTTTATCTTCCAGTTTTTGGCGGATTCTCCTTGTATACCCTCTTGATTTAAATATAGGGTTTGTAGCATAAAAGTAGCAGTACATTATCTCCTCCTTATCTGCAGAAATCCACTTAACCATAATTATCTTAACGTTTTCATTAATTTCTGTGCTTTATCTCCTGCCACAGTGGGTCCGCGAACATGCTCACCACAGCCTTTATCTTTGGCAAGGATGTTATCTACATCTGCAGTGCTTGCAATATCACAACCACCATTGTTAGCCCTAGTGCATAAGCTATACGTGGGCACCTTTTTATCCTAGGCGACGTGCGGCCAATATGTATTTTTCTTTTTCATTCCTATCCTACTTTAATTGTAGTGTCGCCTTGTTTGGGATTTATAGATTTTATACAACGGGTCACAATATGCAGGTACCAGCAAGACTTGGGGAGGGAACTATAATCCCACTTCTTTTTTTTTTTTTTAATTTATATTTTATTAACTTTAACAGAAATTACAAACATAAACAATCTTGCAATGGAAAAAAGGGGATGCTTCCAAGAAAACAAACAAATACAGAATAATCAAAGGTATTAACAATCACAAGCAAAACCCTACACTAGCCCACAAAAATACAGATCCAAGATGAACAGGAAAATGAAAATACAGAAAAGAAAGGAAACGAGAGCAACAAAGCAGCCAATTTAAATACAGCAACAAGAGTACTTGCTCATTCCCCCCCAACAGAGCCCTGAGAATTCAAAAAGGAAAGCAATTGTGAAGGAAACAAAAAAATAGGAATTCCCATGAAGTTTCACCAAGCATTTACAAGGAAATTTTAAGAAGAATAAACCCCCCAGCTGGAGAACCCGCGGTCGCAGGATCAAAAACTCAGTCCTACGCCGACGGGTTTCCCGAGCTAGATCTGGAAAAGCTCGAACCGAACAACCCTTGAACAATACATTCCTTTTACGAAAGAATAACCTAAGCAGCCATTCTCGGTCTGATATTAAAGCAAAAGTAACTAAACAGGTCGCTTTCTTAACCAACAACAATTCAGAAGTTTCTAATAAAGCTGAAACACTCAAAACATCAAATTGCTCCTGACCACCTACTGCCCCAGAGGCCAAGGCCTTCCGCGCAGTAGGAAGATAATAAATTCTAACAATAGGAGTGCATGAATCTGGAGAAACCCCCAGTACTTCAAGAAGATACACTTTAAACATTTCTTTCGCTGAAATATTTGGTAACATAGGAAAATTTACCAAACGCAAATTTGCCAGTCTAGAAAAGTTTTCTAACTGTTCCAGCCGGGCTTTCGCCTGGTTAGAATCCTTAATAAAGAGATCCGACAAAGTTTCCATCTGTTTAGTTTTTTCAATAGTCTCTTCAAGCTTAATTTTAATCCCGGAGACCTCCTGCTCGAATTGATCGATTCTAGCCAAATTTGATGCCATATCTAATTGAATTCCATGTGTTTGTGTAAGAAACGTTTGTCCCAATTGGTTAATAGCAGTCCATATAGACTCAAGAGTAAACTGTGCAGGTCTTGGCAAAGAAAAGGAAACAATAGACCTGGATTGTTCAGCCGGTAAAACTTCAGCAACCTCAGGGAGCTGTTGAGGGATCTCGGCATCTACATTGACCGCCGCCGACAAGTTCTCAATCTCGCCAGCAAGAGCCCGCTGATCCATCGAAGAGTCCACTCCCTCCGACTCGCTAGACAGGTGTGGCCCCAACGAAGCCTCAGAAACTCCCAACACCGGGGACACCGTGGCCTCCACCACCTGCCGAGACAAATCTGGGCATATTTGCTTAGAGGGCTGTTGCAAATCCGGGGGTGTAAGATCACTGCTTGAGGGAGACGCCTGGCTACCCAGCCCCTGCGGTCTACCAGCCGAGCTACCAACTCCCGGTTGAGGCTGCGAAGGCTCCTGACGTCGCAATACAAACGAATTCAAAGGACACTCACAGGAGTCGAGGTCACCGGAGAAGCCTGGGCCTGCGTACTCCGCTTCCCCTTTCTCTTTCGTCCCATCAGTAAAGGCCGTCAGGAGCGAGCACTCACTGAACCGCCATCTTGGATCCTATAATCCCACTTCTAAGGAAAGCACAGCAGTTCACAGCTAGTTTATGCCGCACTTCTCTTTGACCCCTGATGCACTCCCTCTTGGTTTATCAGTCTAATAAAACTGTAACTGTTTTGTTAAAAATATTTTTTTTTAAATTTCTGGTAGCTAGAACCAGAACAGCATTGTTTATTCTTATAGCTGTTACTGGAGCTACTAGAGGAAGGTCAGAGAATTTCTGTGTACTGTGGTATGTTTCCAGGGTTGCACTGGGGGCCTATGCACTGACGATTTTCTTCAATTTTGTATCTGTGACCTTGCTTTTCAGCCCCTACTGACTTATGCAAATGAAGCCGCACAGTGAGTCTCTTCACATGTCCCTGCATCCCTTGCCATCCTTGAGGGCCCTAGTCATGAATTTTGGAGGTCTTTAAGTCACCTTCATGCAGTTTCCCTTGCTATGTCTAGGATGGGTGGATTGAGATAATAACACATGATCTGCCTACTGGCTACATATATTTGGTTCATATTAACTAATAATTGGTGGAGGAGTGGCCTAGTGGTTAGAGCAGCAGTGCAGTACCAGAGAGATCAGAGTTCAGTTTTCACTGGTGCTCCTTGTAACCTTGGGCCTTGGAAGAAAATCCCTGACAATCTACTTCCAGTCATACTTGTACTTGCCAAGAAAACCCAGAGGCTACTGGTTTGCCAGGAGTCAGCATTGACTTGATGACACTTCATTATTGTTGTTGTTGTTAAGTGCCGTTGAGTCGGTGTCGACTCATGGCGACCCTCTGGATAGCTATCCTAAATTGTGTTCGGTCTTCAGTCAGGCGGCTCATTGTTGACAGACTGGTACCCATAGCTGCTGTTATTGTATCGATCCACCTCATTACTGGCCTTCCTCTTTTGCGTTGACCTTCTACCTTGCCAAGCATGATGTCTTTCTCTAATGATCTCTCTCTTCGCATGATGTGTCCAAAGTATGAAAGTCAAAGTCTTGTCATCTGAGCTTCTAAAGAAAGCTTAGGTTTGATCTCCTCTAGTACTGACTGGTTTGTTCTTCGGGCAGTCCATGGTATACACAGTATTCGCTGCCAGCACCATAATTCAAAGGCATCAATTTTCTTCCTGTCTATCTTTTTCACTGTCCAGCTTTCACATCCATATGATGTTATTGAAAATACCATGGCTTGAACAAGTCAAATCTTTGTATGGAGAGAGAAATCTCTGCTCTTGAGAATCTTGTCTAGGTCTTTCATAGCCATTCTGCCAAGAGCAATGCATCGTCTGATTTCTTAACTGCTTGTTGCTTCTTTATTGATAGCTGATCCAAGTAGGTTAAAGTTGTTCACAATTTCAATTTCTTCTCCTTCAACGATGAACCTGTTGATTTTGCCAGTTGTCATGATCTTTGTGTTCTTTACATTAAGGTGCAGGCCCGTTTTGAGACTGTTCTTTGATTGTGAAAAGCAAATGTTTCAGATCATCTTCACTTTCAGCCAGTAATGTGGTATCATCAGCATAGCGAAGGTTGTTACGTCTTCCACCAATCTTCACACCTCTGTCGTCTTCATACAATCCTGCTTCTCTGATGATTTGTTCTGCATATAAATTAAACAGGTAGGGGGAAAGTATGAAGCCTTGTCTTACACCTTTGCTTATTTTAAACCATTCTGTTTCTCCTTGTTCCGTTCGAACTGTTGCTTCTTGATCAATGTACAGATTGTGCAAGAGAACGATCAGGTGTTCTGGTATACCCATGTTTCTTAATGTGGCCCAGAGTTTCTCATGGTTTACACAGTCAAAAGCCTTGCTATAGTCGATAAAACACAAATAAATATCCTTTTTGTAGTCTTTTCAAGGATCCATCTCACATCCGCGATGATGTCTCTCGTTCCTCGCCCTTCCCTGAACCCTGCTTGCACTTCAGGTAGTTCTTGTTCCAGGTATGGTTGTAGCCTGTATAAACACAGATATTTTCCATTTTCCATTTTCCAGTCAGTCTTCCAAATTTCTTGGCAGAGCCTTGTAAGTACGGTAACAGCTGCATCAGATTGCTGTAATACTTCTATGGGAATGCCATCAATGCCTGGTGCTTTGTTCTTTGATAAGGCTTTCAATGCTGCTTGATGGCACTTAATAAATAATAATAAATAAACGAATAAATGATTTCACATACTGTGTAAAACCAATCAGATCTTATGCTTAGTGGTGTAGTTTATGACATTGTTCTCATTGTGATTTTCTCCAGGACATTCAGGTTTATAGAAGGAAAACCTCTTAAATAATTTTGAAAAAATTACAGAAGTATGAAATGTATATTTAATTATTTATTTGGTTTTATATACCACACTATTTCAAAATCAGCGTGGTTTACAAGGGACAGGTAAGAATGCTTTATACAGAACAGGCTTTACATACAACAGTTGGAAAGAGATTAGTGACATTAGTTAATAAAACTAAACAGTTAACCTTATCCATTAAACTGTTTTGTCAACTTGGGTAACAGGGTAACTATCTACAGGATAGTTGGAGGGCTATGCGGTAGGCGTGTCTGAGGTCCGGCAGGTGAGATCAAAGTGATGCTATGCTATATGGTTATAATGTATTTGGAAGAGATGGGTCTTTATTGCTTTTCTGAATGTTGATAGGTCGGATATGGCACAAATTGGGGCAGGGAGGGAGTTCCAAAGTGATGGTGCGTAGAGTGAGAATGCTCTGTTTCTAGCAGCTTGGGAGCTTTTTCTTATTGCTGACGGGATAGTGAGTGCATTGGCCACGATAGCTCTTCTCATTCTATTATTCAGAGTTCATTGTAGGATTTCTTCCAGGGAAATTGCAGAGAGGTTGTGTAGAACTTTAAATGTTATTAGGAGAGCTTTGTACTTTAGGCGGCTATCTATTGGGAGCCAATGCAGATCCCAGATGGGAGTAACATGTTCATGTCTGTAGGCACCACACAGGGTTCAGGCTGCAGTGTTCATAGCCATTTGCAGGGGATGAAGTGCGCAGGTTGGGAGGCCATGAAGAATGATATTCGCATAATCAAAGTGTGGGATATGCTTGAAGTATGGTGCGGAAGTCGGGAATCTCTAGCAAAGGCCATAGGTGACGGAGGGTTTTTATTTTATGGTATACTGTCTTGGTAATCAACTTCGTGTGCTTCCATGCTTAGATGCTGCTCTAGTGTAATACCTAGATACTGCACCTCATGTTTCGTTATGAGATCTGCATCTTACCCGTAAGTGGGGTGGAGGTATGAAGGTTGGATCTTTGGTGACAAACAGCACTTAAGTCTTCTTAGAGTTGACCCTCAGGTTGTGTGTACTCAGCCAGTCCGAGACAACATTAAAACATTCAGAGATTCCGATGTAATTGGGACTGTCCAAAGCAAAAGGGGTGTACAGCAATACATCATCGGCATATATGTGGTAAAGTATGTTGTAAGACTGGGATTATAGCGCTGAATAGCAAGGCAGATAGGGATGAACCCTGCAGTACCTCTTGTGTTTGTTGGTAGGTTGCTGATATTTAATCACCCAAGTGTACTATCTGTTGACGGTTAATCAGGTAGGATCTACACCAGTCTAAGGCCAGGTTTTGTATGCCCTTTTGTTGTAGTCATTCAAGCAGGCGGTTATTACATCTATGCTGACGATGTGATGCTGTACACACGCCTAAACACAACGCAGCCAGATTTCACTCCGTTGGAAAAATGCCTGGACATGTTACAAACATGGCTTCAGCAAAACAACATGTCAATAAACCACAAAAAAACAGAGGTCATGTTCATCTCCAAAAAAACCAACTTCTCCCCACCCACCGCAGTCACCCTCAACAAAAACACATACCATGCGAAGCCTGCAATAAAGTACCTAGGAGTCCTACTAGACAACAACCTTAAGATGAATAACCATCTCCGAACAGTCAACCGAGCCATCTTTTACAAATTAAAAGTCCTCCAACCACTTCGCAGTATCCTGGAAAAATCTGACTTCAGGACTGTCGCACAAGCGCTAATCATTCCACACCTGGACTACTGCAACGCCATTCTCCAAGGGCTGCCAAAGAACACCCTAAATATCTTACAAATGGCTCAAAATGTTGCTGCAAGAATCATCATGGAAAAAAAGGTCACAGATCACATAACACCAGTACTTATGGAACTACATTGGCTCCCTGTAGCCGCCCGTATCATCTACAAACTACTCATAACAACGTTTAAACTCATTCACAATATTGTGCCCTCATACCTTGGCAACCTAATCACTAAGCAAGCACACAACAGGAACAGAAGAACCATACATCTCAACACTCTCTGTGTCCCAACCAGCATAAGATACGTTAAAACAGAAACAAGCAACAGAGCTTTCACCTATGCGGCGCCGATCCACTGGAACCAGCTCCCCTCTGAACTCCGAATGTCAAATAACCTGAATGAATTCAGAAGGAACCTCAAAACCCATTTATTCCAGGCATACTACAACCCAACCTAATTACATCACCTTACCACAACAAGTTCTCTTCTGCCCACCATAATGACACTCGGAATACACGCAGCATATTGACGACTGATATGTAATCCTGTATATATGTATATTATATCCCCCTCCCACGCACCTTTTAATCTAATGTATATTTAAAGTTGTGAAAAGTATCTAATCTCTAATCCGTATGCTATGTAATCATTGCTCTAATCAAAATTGTATTCTTAAAAATTCATTGTATTGTACGATACATGATGATTCTGTAAAGTAAACCGCAGCTGATCGTAGGAAGCAGCGGTATATAAATGTTTGCTAAAAAATAAATAAATAAATAAATAAATTATGACAGACTGTGTCAAAGGCCAAAGCGATATCCAGGAATATTAGGATGAATCCCTGTTTTGCTTTGTTCATGCCCATGACGAGATTGTTAATGAGAGTGACCAGTAGGGTTTTGACGCTGTGTTGGCCGAATCCGTGCTGTTGATGGTCTAGAGGAGCGTAGGCATCAGTGTGGTCATGAATTTGCTGCTGGACTATTTTTTCTGTCATTTTAGCCAAGAATGGGAGGCTAGAAATGAGTCTATAGGAGTTTAAGTCACGAGGGTCCAGCTTGGAACTTTTCAGAAGAGGTCTGATGGTGGCGGTCTTTAAAGGTGCAGGGACTAGACCCTTGGAGAAGGAGAGGTGTACGATTCTTGCAATGTAAGTGCTTAGGTTAGCATGGGCTGATTTGATCCAGTGTGATGGGCATGGATCGGCTGGGGAGGTGGTGGTGTTGAGCCCCATTATGATGTCCTTGATGTGCTCAGCAGAGCATGGATGGAAGAGGTGCAGGCTGGGGCTGGAGGTGTTTATATTTGGAAGGGTGACTGGGAACGGATGCCTTGTATTAGTGGGATTTGAGTTGGCTTTATTTTGGAAGTGGGTAGCGAAGTCCTGTGGATGAGGGGTGCCAACAGGATGCCGCTTCGTCGAGTCCTTTATGAGGGACTGAGTGATTCCAAAGAGTTCTCAGGGCTTGTTAGGGGAACGCATTAAAGTATTGGAGTGGTATTCCTTTCTTTTCTGGTTAGTAGCATCGCGGTGTTCTTGCGGGGATTTCATACAAACAGTGGGGAAGTCTAGAGTGCCGCCATTTCCGCTCTAGCTTCCTGAGTTGTATCAGAGACTCACGCAGATTGGCTGTAAACCATAGGGCTGTGTGATTCCTTTTGGAAGGTTTAGTAAGTAGTGTTGGAGTGCAGCTTTGCTTAGGGTCGAGTTCCATAGGTGTACAAGCTCATCAATCTCGAAGGAGTCGGTAATGAGGTTGGGTCAAGTCTCTTCAAGGAATTCGTCTTTGTTGAAAAGCTGGAATCGCTGGGCTTGTGATGATGTGGTAGTCATAGCAGGGTCAAGTGCATGTGGGGATGTGGAAAAGTTTGGCCTTGTGATCAGACCATGGTACTGGTATGGTCTCTGGTTGGTCAAGGTTTTGCTGTCCATGAATGTGGATGAGGGTGCAAAGATGAGGTCCAAAGTGTTTTCTCTTGTGTGGGTGGGAGCTTGTATTCGTTGTTCATAGTTTAGTGCAGACATAGCCTCAAGAAAGGCAGAGGAGTGCTTCATTGAGAGTGCGGTGAAGTTGAAGTCACCTAGCAGCCAAAGTGGTCTCCTCTCAGTTGATTGGTTGCATGCTAGATCAAGAATTATGGGAGGTCATTCGTTCATATAGAAGGGGCTCGGTAGAATAGCGATGTTGCCAGGTGCTTATTTGCGATCATTATGGTGTCCATGGAATTAGTGTTGTGTGACGTCAAGTCTTGAAATTGAAGGTCACATGTGCCAATGATCAAGATGCCTCCCCCTCTTCGGCTTGTTCTTGGGCAATTAAAGAGGTCATAGTTTGGAACTTCAGTTGACTTGTAATTACGGAGTCTGTATCGGTGAGCCATGATTCTGTGACAAAGAGCATGGCCAACTTATAATGCTCAACATAGTCGATGATTATTGGCCATTTATTTTGAATAGATTGGGCATTTATGAGCATACAGGTTAGATTTCTTTTGTGTGGAGGCTTCCATCTGAGACTCTTATCTGGGGGGTGGCATATGATGTGAATGAGACGATTGTGGCACACTGTGCATGGTGGCTTCTTATAAGTGAAAGCATCTTCATCTCTTCTCCGGGTATAACCGTTTATGGTGGGGATTAGGCCTTGTTGTTGGGAGAAAGTTTCAACCTGTGTGATGGATTGCGCAAGGCAATATAGAAATAATATTCTGGTCAGTAGGTCCTGCATTATGTAAGTGAGAGGAGAGAAGTTAGGAATGTTGGGCTGAGTGAAACTGAGGGATTATGAGTGTGGGACATCGAAACAGTGAGAGACTAGCTACTATATAGTGTGCCAGCAGGTGTCTTCTAGGAG
This sequence comes from Ichthyophis bannanicus, assembly GCA_033557465.1. Classification (NCBI taxonomy): domain Eukaryota; kingdom Metazoa; phylum Chordata; class Amphibia; order Gymnophiona; family Ichthyophiidae; genus Ichthyophis; species Ichthyophis bannanicus. The sequence continues at coordinate 165,900,313 of CM066042.1, forward strand.
GGCTAGAGTGGAAGAGTTGTAAACTAGTTTAGTATTTTTTCATCTGATGAAATATGAGAATTATCATTTGCTGGCTGTACTTTTCAATATGTATATTGCATGCTTTTGTTTATATTTAGAAACATAGAAACATGTTGTATTAGCAGAAAAAGTCCACATGGCCTATCTAGTCTACCCTTCCTTATTACCCACTACAAGGGTTCCCTTTTTTCCTTTAGAGAGCCTCTGTGTTTGTCCCATGCTTTTTTGAAATTAGATACTCCATTGGGAGACTATTCTACGCATCTATCACTCTTTCCGTTAAGAAATATTTCCGCATATTACTCTTAAATCTGTCCCCTTTCACCCTCATCCTATGACCCCTTGTAGCAGAGCTTGCTTTCAATCGAAGAGGCTCTCCTCCTGTGCATTTATGCCACGAAGGTGTTTAAACGTCTCAGCCATATCACCTCTGTCCCGCCTTTCCTCTAAAATATACATATTAAGGTCCTTAAGTCTGTCCTCATATGCTTTATAACGAAGACCATTAACCATTTTAGTAGCCACCCTCTGTACGGACTCCAGCCTGTTTATATCCTTTTGAAGGTGCGGTCTCCAGAATTGCACACACTACTCCAAATGAGGTCACACCAAAGACTTATATTATACAGAGGCACTATCACCTCCTTTCTTCTTCTGACCATTCCTCTCCCTATGCACCCAAGCGTCCTAGTTTTCGTCATTGCCTTTTCTACCTGTTTAGAGACCGTCAGACACAATCACGCCTAGGTCCTATTCTTCTTTCATGGACAGAAGTACCTCACTCCCTACACTGTAGCGCTCCCTTGGATTGTTGCAGCCCAAATGCATGACCCTACATTTTCTAGCATTAAATCTTAGCTGCCAAATTCTAGACCATTCTTCAAGCTTAGCTAGATCCCTCCTCATGTTATCTACACCTTCCTGGGGTATTTACTCTGTTGCAGATTTTGGTATCATCTGCAAAGAGGCAAACTTTACCCGACGGCCCTTCCGCAATATCACTAACAAAGATGTTAAAAAGAATCGAACCAAGGATAGATCCCTAGGGCACTCCACTGGTAACCTCCTTCTCCTCAGAGTGAACTCCATTTACTTGTACCCTTTGTTGTATCCCACTCAACCAATTTCTAACCCAAGCAGTAACTTTAGGGTCCATCCCAAGGGTGCTTAGTTTGTTTATAAGTCATCTGTGCGTAACGGTGTCAAATGCCTTACTGAAATCTAAATATACCACATCTAGGGCTCTCCCTCTATCAGATATGTCTGACAAGACCTGCCCCTGGTGAATCCATGCTGCCTCGGATCCTGCAATCTGTTGGACTCCAGGTTCATTCTCCGCACATGATCAAATCCTCTTACTTTTGTGACTTGTAAAAAATGTTTTCTTTAATGGGACTTCCTTACAGATGTACCAAAACTATCCATAAAAACTGATGGAAAGCCTGTTGTGGAGATTACACCTTTGGTTGCTCTATGGATCAGTTCAATCTTTTTTGGAATTGTCTTCTTTTCACTAAAACAAACAGAAGTTGATTTCAAGTGCCGATTAGAAAGAGAGATTGGATTGATGTGTGTTAACTTATTTTACATAAGAGCTCAGTTTTGTTTCTGTGATCACATCCATTACAAGGGACCTTATTTTCTCCACTGCACATGAATGCTATTGAGTGGGCTAGAAAGTAGTACAGTTCATTCCCAGTAAAACCAGGCATCACTAACGTTTCCACACTTACTTTCTTCAAAGACATTCTGCTCTCAAAAGAAGGGAGCATCCTCATGGTTCAGCGGCAGTGCTGCACACTTCTATTAGCCCCTAGCAAGGATGGCATCCCAACCATCCCGCAGTGAATTTACAGACCCCTGATTGCAGGGATCTGGAGTGAGCCATAGTGATTGATGGCGGTTATGCAGTGACTGGGTAAGTGAGATGGGAAAGGGATATAAAACTAGGGAAGAGATCCTTGGATAGTTGCAAATGAAAGCTCATGATGCCAGATCCCAATAGAGGCTGGTTTAAATTTAGCTGAAGACAGAAATGAACAAAGGAAATTGTCAAAGGGGCAAAAACAATCCAAAGTACTTTCTTCAAAAAGGAAAGCTTTTTCGTTGGGAAAATTTAACTGAATATGACCGTGTATATTTGGTGCTTATTAAGAGAAGTATTTGTGTTTTGTCTACTTTGTGTTTTGAACCATTTTGCTCATTTTAATACCCATAGTAATATTTACTTGTTATGTCATCTGGTACAAGTGTATATAAGAGTATCAACACAATAGCTTCCTTTCACGTTCCTCCACATGTCATGATGTCATTGGGCCCTTTTACTAAAGGCTAATGCATGTTAAGTGGCATTGCACCCATGGAAAGCAATGGCACTCAACTCACATTAACACCTTTAGTAAAGGAGCCCCATAGTCCACTAGTCCTTCCTTCACTTTGGGAGTTTAATCATTTTTCCTGACTTTTGCTTATCTCTATATATCTGAAAACCTCTTGTGGCCCTAACCTCTTTATTCATGAGTGTTAAAGCTGTGTGGGGGAAATGAGACTTTGAAAATAAACTAGCTCCTGCTTTCTTAATGCACTCAGTGTAGAAATATGGAAGAAATAACATTGTTTTGTGTCGTTTCATAACAGGGTGAAGGCTGCCCAGTCAGAGTTAGGGCAACAAATTCTGGCTGATTTTGAAGAAGCTTTCCCCGCCCAGGGCACAAAGGTAAAAATTCAGAGTAAATGTGTGTTTGTACTGGTCATGTGGCCTGATAGGTGAGACATCTGACTTTAGATTAGAATTGAAGAGTTTCAGTTCCTTCATGTCAATAATACATCTTTTACTGGTAGTATAGCTGAGTTTTAAAAAGGTTTGTATGTGTTTCTAGAGAATAAGCCCTTTAACAGTTGTTATCCAAGACCTGGCGATCGCAACACATAATAGCCATTAGATCTGTCAGGTGCTTCCAAGTATCCTGGACTGAGCACTGTCAGAGGAGGTTACTGGACTCAGTGGACCATTGAACTGATCCAGTGTGACACTTCTGTGTTCTTCTGTTTTAATTGTCTCAGAAGGCTTGTTTTAAAGGACAGCCATTCACAGAAGTGGCCACAGCTATGCTCTAGGCCAGCGATGGCGAACCTATGGCACGCGTGCCAGCTGTGGCACGCGAAGGCCTTGCAGCTGGCACGCCTGAAGGTCCGCAATTGAAAAAAAAAAAAAAACCTGTCTGCTGCCGCTGTCGGGGCCGCCGCGGCAGAATCGAGCGTGCCGCGGGGCCCCCCTGTACCCGGCAGAGCCTGCTCTCCCCGTAGCAGCTGTCTCTTTGGAGCTGCAGTCTGACGCGCCGGCTTGCAGAGCGCGAAGGGAAGAGTTTCCCTTTCGCGACTCTGTTAAGCCCGCGGGGGCTGATGGGAACTTCCCATCAGCCCCCGCGGGCTTAACAGAGCAGCGAGGGAGAAACTCTTCCCTCGCGCTCTGCAAGCCGGCGCGTCTGACTGCAGCTCCAACGAGAGAGCTGCTACGGGGAGGGCAGGCTCTGCCGGGTGGGTACAGGGGGGCCCCGCGGCGGCCCCGACAGCGGCAGCAGACAGGTTTTCTTTTTTTTTTAATTTTCCCTGGGCTGGGCTGGGCTGGGCGGGGGGGGGGGGGGTGGGGTGTGGTGATGGGCTGGGCTGGGCTGGGGGGGGTTAGGAGTGGTGATGGGCTGGGCTGGGCTGGGCTGGGCTTGGGGGGTTAGGAGTGGTGATGGGCTGGGCTGGGCTGGGCTGGGGGGGTTAGGAGTGGTGATGGGCTGGAGGGGGGGTTAGGAGTGGTGATGGGCTGGGCTGGGCTGGGGGGGATAGAAGTGGTGATGGGCTGGGCTGGGCTGGGCTGGGGGGGTATTAGGAGTAGTGATGGGCTGGGGTGGGGGGGGTTTAGGAGTGGTGATGGGCACTGGGCTGGGGGGGTTAGGAGTGGTGATGGACACTGGGCTGGCTGGGGGGGGTTAGGAGTGGTGATGGGCACTGGGCTGGCTGGGGGGGTTAGGAGTGGTGATGGGCGCTGGGCTGGGGGGGTTAGGAGTGGTGATGGGCGCTGGGGGGGCTTAAACTAAAAATTGAGTGATGGGGGATTAGGACTGGGAGTGGGCTGATGGGGAGGTTAGGACTGGAAATGGGCTGGTGGGATTAGGACTGGGAGTGGGCTATGGGGGGCTAGGACTGGTAATGGGTTGGGGGGGGTTGCTAGGACTGGAAATGGGCTGAGTGGAAGGGGGCTTGAACTGCAAATAGCTGTTGGGGATGGGTCTTGGAATGGAAATGGGCTGAGGGGAAGTGGGTGGCTTGAACTGTAAATAGCTGATGGGGACTGGGCTTGGAATGGAAATGGGCTGAGGGGAAGTGGGGGGCTTGAAGAAGGGAATGGATGCTGGGTGAGACTGGAACTAGAAGGGAGCTGATGTTGGGGGAGGATTAGAATGGGATGGGGCTGGGAGAGTGAAATGAAGAGGGGGAAAAATATTTTGTGTGGGAGGGATGAAAAATCTACAATTGGCCAGGTATTGGGAGAGTAATTGGTGAGTGATGATGGTGGGGTATAATTTGTGTGGATGACATAGGAATGAGGAAAGAGCAAAAGGAGAAAGATTAGTATGTTAAAGCAGATGTATAGAGAGAGAATGGAAAAAAAACTAGAAGAGAGAAGAAAGGACAAATGGACAGCAGACGATGGAGAGTTAGCAGAAAACATGAAGAAACCAGAAGAAAATGGCTGGACCAATTGCAACTGAAAAAAAATGCACAAAAGGTAGAAAGATATCTCTTTATTTTGAATTTATTAACTGGAATATGTCAGCTCTGGGAAATGTGCATCATTAACATCTGCGCTTTGTTTGGTACAAGAGGAAATTCCTATTTGACGTTGCCACTTGTTCTCTTTCCCCAGTATTCTCTGAAATGTATTGGTTTAATATTTGCAGTGTTGCCTTTTGATAGGTAGGGTATGGTGCTTTGTGAGTCTTGGTAATGCTGTCAGGATACGGCGGGTTTGCTATGGGTTCTAAATGGGCAGCGTTTGTAGTAGTTCCTAATGTGCCTGGCGGTTGGCACTGGATTATAGTAATGTAGAAATCTTTTAGTCTTTCTTTATCCATACACTCATTAAGAGACATGTTTACTAAAAGTTAGTGTATGGTAACATTATGCAAATATTTATGCAAATAAGACCACTTATGCAAATGACGTGCTGGCACTTTGAGGAAATTCTTTGGTTTTGTGCGGCAGTTTGGGCACTCGGGCTCAAAAAGGTTAGCCATCACTGCTCTAGGCCTACAGTTCAGGTTTATCAGGTGGTGAATCTACACTCGTCTGGAATTCAGTACTGGGGTCACTGAGCATCTAAACAAACCAGGTGTTTTTAGCACATGCTGCGACTGCAATTTTTATTTAAAAACAAAACAAAACATAGAAAGCCTTCAGTGTCGCTATCGGGCTCTGATCAAATCCCAAGTAGCATGGTCATTACTCTTGGAGAATAAAGATCGGTAAACAAAAACAAATAGATAAGGTGAGACTTTTTTATTGGGCTAACTTAATACATCTTGATTATCTTTTGGGCATTACAATCCCTTCATCAGATTGAAACAAAATGGGCAAAGGTTGGCAGTTTCTACCATGCAAGTGAATCACAAATTATATTACAGTAGTGATGTGAAGAACAAAAGGGGGACTTGTTAAAAAAAGAATCATTGAAAGACAATTCATTTTTGTCACTGTAGGGTGAAGTGCAACATGATTTTTGATTGAGAGAATTATCCAAGTGAAATTGTGCATATTTCCTAGAGAAAATGAAACCTGTATACAAAGGCTACCACACAATGCATACCTCTATGGTCTTTATAAGCACATGGCCCAAAATAGTCAGGATACTTACTATAAAGTGATTTGATGCATGCATTAAGAATCTTGAACACTGGACAATGTTCTTTAGAAACCTTCTGCTTGTGATCCCCTTACTTGACTTCCGCCAGCCTGTGGCTATCTGGTAGTATGCCTGGTGTTGACATTTTACCATAAAGAAATGGTGTTAAGTCAGAAAGAAACCAGACTGTTACTTCAGGCTTTGAAAACGAACACTTAAAAATTAACAGATAGAAAATGAGGCAGGTACAGTTATCTTTCTCAAGTAGTTCTAAGCTATCTCTTGCCTGAACTTGGAATCCCTGGGCTTCATTTTTTTCTGTTTGATGCTATAAAGATGGACTTATTTAGCTGGCCCGAAATCCCCATCGCCAGAATATGGATCCTTGGAGCAGTAGAAAAGGAGTCATTCGTGGTGTGCTCACAGACTGCTTGCTTCCTCTTTGCTAAGACACATGAGCCCTGACATCTGTGGAGTACTGGCACTGGGTGCCTTGTGCTTGGCAAGTTAGCTTTGCCAGGCTTGTGAGGTCAGAAAGCTGTGACTTAATGCGAGTCAGTGATACATTCATAGTTTCAGATATTTGATCAGCAAATACTGCAGTGACTTAATGGACCCAGAAGAAGAAAAGAAAGAGACAAGAAGCTATTCAACAATTGAGGTCAGGCCATATTATCGGCAAAAAGCATGTAGGAAAGGGATGAAGATTAGGGAAGAAAAGCAAGGGGGAGGAGGGTACTAAGATTTGTGGAGACTTGCAGCTCTCTTCAGACCCTCAGCAATTCATCTTGTTTCATGGTGTGTGTGTGTGTATAGTAAAATTAAGTGTGTTTGATTTTTTTATTTTTCTGATGCTTTTTAACAGAGGCCTGGAGGACCCAGTAATATCCTGCGTGATGCTTGTCTGGTGGCTAATGTGCTTGACCTCAGAATCAAGCAAGAAATCATCAAGAAATTTATTCGACAACACCTTTCTGAGTATTTGGTGCTCTTTCAGGAAAATCAAGATGTAAGTGATGCTTGGGGAGTTCTTTGGAAGATTCGGAAAATGGTTACTTCAGAGTAATTTTTACTTTTAATACTAGTAATCCATTTATGAATTGTAACTATTCACTCATATATTTTAAGCCTTTTAGGAAGATATTCAAAGATTGCTGAGTTTAGGAGCCTATTTTCAGCTGATCTGTTGTGTGCCGTCAAATAACTCCTGGCGACCCAGCCCCTGGGTTTTCTTGGCAAGGTGCAAGTAGATTGTTAGGCTTTTCTTCCACACAGTAAGCCTACTGTACTTTATATTCCAAGGAAGTCTCCCATCACAAGTACTAATGCGGCTAAAACAGGCACCTAACTTTAATATTAGGAACCTAATACTGAGGCACCTAAATGTAGGGCAGATATTGATTCTCTAAGTTTGGGTGCCTGGTGCTGGATATCAGCTCTGAATGTGAATTTCATTCTGCTGACCCTGGCTGTTCCATTTTATATGTGTCTAGCAAAACTAAATAGCTACATTTGTGCTCAGCAGGGGAGAATTTGAATTAAAAAAGTTGTAGGCACCTAATCCTTACAAGTTATACACCTAAATCTTTTGAATCCGGCAAATACACATCTTCCGTTTGTGTGTATGTGTGTGTGTGCATATACACACACACATACACACAATACAGGACACATTGTATTATAGCGCACAATGTATATAGTTCAACTAATCAAACACACTATAACCTCACACATACAATCCATGATATAGCTTTCACTGCATGAAATACACACACAACGTTTGTGATTGTTTTGCTGTGATACCGCCTTGATTGTAGGATAAGGCAGTATAGAAATACTGTTAAATAAATAATTAATAAATACACATAAACATACAGTAATGTTCTTTCTCCATGTTCATACATTCAGTGGGCAATTTTATAACAGGACACCTATGTGAAAAGTCCATAAAGGTGCCTATTCTATAAAGGCAACATAGGTACCTATGTGCCTTTATAAAATAGGGTACAGGTCCAACCCCAATAATATGGAAATGCCTACTCACAAATTTACACCTGCTCCGAAAATGTTGTAAATTTTAATTTATTTAAAAGAATTTCTATTCCACACTATTACAAATGCTAGGCGGATTACAATCAAAGCATACACAATGATCATTTCCAACTCATACTGCTAGACCAGTCCAGACAAGCGGGTTGTGTCCCCCTGCCAGCAGATCTTGGAGACAGAGAAAATCCACCAGAGTTGCGATTGGCTGGACTCTGGTGATATGGATCTACTCCTAGGGGTCCTCCTCAGTATTTTCTCTGTCTCCAGCAGATCTGGTTGTATTTGTTGTTTTCTCCTCAAAAGATTTATTATTCACTGGATGTACCCAGAGTATGCAAAAGAGTGCTCCTCTGGGTTTCCCAGTACAGACGTCAAAGTTAGATCAAGGTGTCCTGGGCTGAGCTCCTGATCACAGATCAGTTGAGCTCACTCAGTCGAGCAATCCCCAGCATCTTGCCACAAGGGCCTGCCTGCTGGAAGAAGGGCTCACTGAAATCAGTTTCCCAGTTGGATTGATTTCATGTTAATTAATTAGCCTTGACACCCGTATTGTTTATCAGCCCTTTGGATCCACTGCACAGATCGGCACTGTAAGTGACAACTTTTCTTTTCTGTTTCTGCCTCCTTTTGCTCAGCGGCGACGAAACCGGCTCCTTGTCTTTCTTTTGCCTACTTCTGTCAGCTGTGGTGCTTTCTTTCCCTCCAGTCACTGTCTGTCGGGTCCGATTCCGTCGAGATCGCCAGAAACGTGGTAATCTCCTCCATCTCCCGTTGCTAGTCTCCGGTTTGCTGGCGGCCATTTTGACATCGCAACAGAGCTGTTTCTTTTGGCGGGAAGGGTTTTTTTTTTCTTCATCGGCTCCTCTCAGGTTTTCAGGCTGCAGTTTCTGGCCTTCTATAGCTCGTTTCTCCAATCAGGCACTAATTTCTGGCTAACGTTTTAGTTGTTTTTCTTCCGGTACAAAAAAAAAAGTCACACTATGCCCTCCTCAGTGCAGAGGTGGTTAGTGTGCAATAAAAAGCAGAAGGAGCTTAAGAATCGGCTGTGCACAGCTTGTTTTTCCCACCCAGGTGAGTCCTCTTCATCACTGCCAGATGTAGGCGCCAGTGTCTCAGCTCCTCCCTCCTTGGATGGTCCGCTACTATCTTCTGTAGATTCACAAAGTGCTCCGCCTTTGACTCTTCAGCCTTCTCCAGCCTCCTGAGCTACCCTCTGATGACATGACCGGCTTTTGGCGCTGTTCTGCCAGGCATGGTCGCTGTGGCGCACTGAATCCTCTGGAGCTGTGTCGGGGCAGCTGGCAGTTTCAAATGACTCCCTACCTGCGGCTACAGATCCTAAACGATCTAGGAGCTCCACGGTCCTCAAAGGGGGACGTCCCCCTAAAGGATTGTCATTGATTCTGGAGGACGAGCTGGACCCTGAAGATGGTTTATCCTCAGCTGACCGGAGCTTAGAATCCTCAGATTGTGAGGGTGGCGAATACCCACCATCAGATTCCTCCATTCCACTGCAGGACTCGCAGGATATACGGCTCTTTCGAAAGGAGGAATTGTCCGCCTTGATAGGACAGGTCATAGAGGCGCTCAGCCTTACAGATCCACCAGAGCTGCAGACTTCACAGTCACAGTCTCAGGCAGACCCTATTTTACAGGGCATTTGTAAGCCATCAAAGTCCTTTCCGTTCCCGACAGAATTGCAACAAATGGTATCTCGGGAATGGGACGCCCTGGATATTTCTCTCAGTACAGCTCGCCGCCTGGGTCAGTTATACATATGGTCTCCGGCAGAGCTGGAGCATTGGGTTGGCTTATCCTAAGGTGGATGCCTTAGTAACAGGAGTCACTAAGCACACCACCATTCCGCTGGAAGGAGGAGCAACACTCAGAGACCCACAAGACCGTAAGGTGGAGAACCTTCTGAAAACATCCTTCTCCTCATTGTCTCTCTCTCTCTCCAGGCGACGGTCTGCATGGGATTAACAGCCTGTGCCTTGCTGCGCTGGATTCAATGGCTACCAGAAGATTCGTCTCTCGGTTGTCTGGAATCAGCTACAGCGTTCTTGGCTGATGCTTTCTGTGATTTGCTGCGCCTTTCGGCTCGCTCGGTGGTGGCAGTAACAGTAGCCAGAAGATGGCTTTGGCTCCGTTCGTGGGCGGCAGATGTCATTTCAAAGGCAAGACTCTCCAAGTTGCCCTTTAAGGGCAGGCTTCTCTTCGGTGAGGAGCTGGAAAAGCTAGTGAAGGATCTTGGGGAGGAAGATAGACTGAATGCATCTTCATGTCATGCCTCTCGTATGCAGGCATTTCGGCATTTTTCTAGATACAGAGATTCCCGGAGGTATCATTCCTTCAAGCCCACTTTGCCCGCAGCCCCTCCTAATCGTTATGGGCAGAGAGGGCAGTCCTTTCGCAGAGCCTGCAAAGGCACAGACTCCTACTCCGATACAGGGAAGCTTTCAGGAACTGCGCGCTCTTCCCGCTGACGGGACGGGCGGCCTACACGAGGTCTTACCACCAGTAGGAGGTCACTTGGCTATGTTTTCTCAAAAGGGGGCTCAAATCACCTCCGATCAGTAGGTCCTCAACAGTGTTTCCCGGGGGTATTCCCTGGAATGTTGTCGACCTATTCGCGATGCCTTTCTGATCTCTCCAAGGGGATCTCCCCAGAAAAGAATGATCATTCAGGCCACCCTTCAGCGTCTTCTCTGCTTGAACGCTATTTGTCCGGTCCCCTCCCTCAAAAAGGGATCAGGCCGGTATTCCATCTGTTTCGTGGTGCCAAAGGAGGATGGTTCTTTTCGTCCGATTCTAGACCTCAAAGGGGTAAATCGCAGTCTTTGAGTGCCTCATTTCCGGATGGAAACACTCCACTCGGTAATTCAAGCGGTACGCAAAGGCGAGTTTCTGGCATCTCTCGATCTCACGGAAGCGAATTTTCATATTCCCATTCGAGTCGAACATCAGCATTTTCTTCGTTTCGCAGTTCTCGGGCAACATTCTCAGTTCCGAGCAATGCCGTTTGGGCTCGCTTCTGCTCCTCATACCTTCTCCAAGATAATGGTAGTAGTGGCGGCAGCCTTACGCAAACGAGGAATCCAAGTTCACTCCTATCTGGACGACTGGCATGTTCGGGCTGACTCGCCACCGGAAGCTCACAAAACCATCTCCCTCGTAGTAGCCTTCTTAGAAGACTTAGGGTGGGTGATCAATCTCGCCAAAAGCTGTCTCCAGCCTGCTCAGCTAATCGACTTTCTTGGGGCACGATTCGACACCTGCAGGGGGTGAGTATTTCTAACGCAAGAGCGCTTTTGAAAGCTCTCATCTCAGCTCAACCTATTTCTGGGTCAAGATTCACCTCGGTCTTGGGACTACCTTCAACTCTTGGGATCCATGGCAGCTACCATCGACCTGGTTCCGTGGGCCAGAGCACACATGCGCAATCTGCAGAAGGCGCTCCTTTCTCGTTGGTCGCCGGTGTCGGAGGACTATCAAATTCGTCTACCGCTTCTACCGTCGATCAGACACAGCCTCTGCTGGTGGCTGTCTCCGTGCAATCTCTTTCGGGGAGTACCCTTAGAGACTCCATGCTGGATATTGGTGACAACCGATGCCAGTCTCTTCGGTTGGGGAGCGCACTGCGGCTCTCACACAGCGCAGGGAACTTGGTCCCCTCGAGAAGCTCACTGGACCATCAATAGCCTTGAAACACTGGCATTGCGGCCAGCCCTGCGGTGTTTTCAGCCTCTTCTCCAACATCAAGCGGTGCAGGTACTGTCTGACAACGCCATGACGGTGGCGTATCTCAACCGCCAAGGGGGCACGAAATGTCCAGGGGTGTCAAGAGAAATGACTCTTCTGCTTCCATGGGCGGAGAAGCATCTTCAGGCAATTTCGGCACAGCATATCGCAGGAACGAGCAACGTCAAAGCTGAGTTCCTCAGCTGACATGCTCTGGATCCCGGAGAGTGGGCACTCGCCACTGAACCCTTTCAGTCAATAGTTCGAAGATGGGGCTGGCCATCGGTAGATCTCATGGCCTCGGCATCGAATGCCAAAGCGCGCCGATCTTCTTCAGTCGGTGGAGGGACAACGGGACGCATGACATAGATGCCCTAGTGCAACCGTGGCCAAGTCACCTCCTTCTATACGTGTTTCCACCATGGTCCATGATCGGGAAAGTTCTCCAGCGAGTCAGGGAACACCAAGGACCGGTGATCCTAGTGGCTCCAGACTGGCCTCGAAGATCGTGGTATACGGATCTCATGAGATTATCTCGGGCACCTCCTCTGCGACTGGTAGCTCCCTCCAGCCTTCTGCAGCAGGGACCAATCGCCATGGAAGACCCGGCTCCTTACTCGCTTACGGCTTGGCTCTTGAACGCCGCAGATTAGCTGATAAAGGGTATTCGCCTAAGGTGGTGGCGACACTGCTCAGCGCGTGTCGATCTTCGACGTCCTTGGCTTACACTCGCGTGTGGCGTCTGTTTGAAACATGGTGTTCTCAGTGCCAGGCCTCTCCCTGGTGTTGCGGGATTCCAGAGATTCTCTCCTTCTTGCAAGATGGCCTTGATAAAGGCTTAGCACTCGGAACCTTACGGGTACAAGTATAGGCCCTAACATGTTTTCGTGGGCCAATATCTGGGTGTTCTCTTGCATCACATTTGGATGTGTTGCACTTCCTTAAAGGGGTCAGGCTTATATGGCTTCCGGTACGTCTGGTGGTTCCTTCCTGGGATCTTGTCCTCAGAGCGCTTATTGCTTGACCTTTTGAACCTCTTAAGGGGTGTACCCTTTGGGATTTAACCCTTAAGACGGTGTTCCTAGTGACCATCACCTCGGCACAACGAATCTCTGAGCTTCAGGCTCTGTCTTGTCGGGATCCCTATCTCTCCTTTTCTGCGGAGGGTGTTTCTCTACAGACGGTTCCCTTTCTTACCGAAAGTCCTTACGCCATTTCATATCAATCAACCTCTTCTCTTGCCTTCTTTTTCAAAGGAGCAATGCTTGGGGCATCATCGGGAGTTTCGGGTGGTAGACCTTAAAAGAATTCTTTACCGCTATCTGAAGGTGACAAATTCCTTTCGTAAGAGGGATCATCTCTTTGTTCTGTTTGCGGGTCCTCGACGAGGTTTCGCAGCCTCGAAGTCCACTATTGCTAGGTGGCTACGGCGGGCCATTGAAGCAGCTTATATTCTTCAAGGAAAGCAGATGCCGTCAGGTCTCCGGGCTCACTCCACTCGGGCTCAAGCTACATCTTGGGCCGAACGTTCTCAAGTGGCGCCTCTCGATATTTGCCAGGCGGCGACTGGGTCGTCCTTGTCCACCTTTGTGCGTCACTACTGTTTGGACATCCAGGCTCGAGAGGATGGTCATTTTGGCACTGGTGTGCTTTCGGCGGCGCTTGGCCCACCCTGAGGGTCGGTAGCTTGGGTACTTCCCGCTTGTCTGGATTGGTCTAGCAGTATGAGTTGGAAGGAGAAATTTCACTTACTGTTAATTTCCTTCCCTGGAATACTGCTAGACCAGTCCAGGACCCACCCTATTGTCAGTTGCAGTCCTGCTGGTGCAGTGGAGCCGCCGTCCAGTTTTTCCATCACTTTCAAAGTTTCTAACCAAGATGGCCTATGGCTGTTTTTTCTTTTACAACCTTTATATTCTGGGGATGCTTCCAGCACCTTTGTACATAGTTGAGTTAGTGGCCGCGATTGGCCTTACTTATTACAAAGTTATAATAGTTAGTTCAAGTGTAAGTTATGCTTTTCAGACGATACTAAGGAGGACCCCTAGGGGTAGATCCATATCACCAGAGTCCAGCCAATCACAGCTCTGGTGGATTTTCTCTTTCTCCAAGATCTGCTGGCAGGTGGACACAACCCGCTTGTCTGGACTGGTCTAGCAGTATTCCAGGAAAGGAAATTAACAGTAAGTGAAATTTCTCCATAATAAACATAAAATAACAGCAAATAAAGTTAATATGACCACAAAACATGGTGTGTAAATAAGAATATAAGAAACTAAAATGCAAGACTTGTAACATCATGAGAAAACGTCATAACCTGTCTCACCCTGTCCATAAAGAAGTGTTGAAGGCCTTTACCCTTAGTACCTGATGGAAAACCCTGTCAAAATAAATTTTTATTTATTTTATTTATTTAGACAGTTTTGTATACCGCCTTATCCTTCAATCAAAGCGGTCACAACACAATTGGGGGATACATTTAACACGTGAGGATATGAGACACATACACTAATACTTACAGGAAACATGGGCAATGGAGGGTTAAGTGGCTTGCCCAAGACCACAAGGAGCATCTGTGCTTTCTGTGCTTTCTGACAAAGTATGCAAGTCCAGTGGTAAGGAATTCGAATCTTGAGGTCTGCCACCAAAAACATTTGGTCTTGAAGTTCATTAAAGTATGTCTGCCTTCTCCCTAAATGAGGGAAGATGCACGTGCACATGCACTAGGTGGGCAATACACATTGAGGATGAAAGAAATACTAAGTGTTACCTCATAGGTCAATGCTTTGTAAATGAACATTAGAATTTTAAAGACGGCATGCCATCTTACAGGCAGCCAGTGTGAGATATGCCCAAAATGACCAGTGCCAGTATTGATGCATGCTGCTGAATCCTAAATAATTTGAAGAATTATGGATGATAAAAGCTGGATGCCTCAAGTACAGAAAGTTACAGTAATCCAGATGCAAAAGTACCTGGATTGCAGTACAAAAGTTATTTTCCAACAAAAAAGGTTTCAGTCTCTAGATAATGTGTAATTTATACAGTAAAGACTTGGCCACAGTTTGAATTTGCCTTTGCATAGTTAATTGTGTATGCAGTTTCACCCCTAAATTTCGTACCTGAGAAGAAATTGATATGATCCAATCATCAACTTTCATCTAGGTGGATATATCAGGTGAATCAACCAAGCTTAGGTAGAGAATTTGGGGGTCATTCTGAACTCTGTTTAGCGGGTCTGGATGTCCGATCCGGATGTCCAGATCCGCTAAAAGGCTGGGCAGCCTGCCGGGGATAGAGCTGCCCATATGAACAGGCGATTTGTACAGGGAGCTCTGTTCATGGGATGGGAGGGGGGGGGGGCGATGGGCGGAGAGCGATCCCAGATGTATAGGGCCGATTATGAGATTGGCCATGGAGACAGGGGACCTATTCCACCTCTAAGGTGGAATAAGTCCCCCTGGACGTCGGGGGACCGCAACGCCGGGCAGAGATGGAAGGTGAGAGGGTGCAGGGGGATCCCCACAGCCCGACTCTGGCCATGGGAGGCCAGATCAGGGGGTCAGGCTATGGGGAAAGGACAGTGTCACTGTCGGCTGGGGATCATGGCTCCTGAATGGACCCGCAGTGCCATGGCGACGGGACACCATGGCACTGTGGGCTCCATTCAGGAGCCTGGCTGAATTAGCCGGGTATGTGGGCTTTGCGTGCGGCTGATCAGAATCAGGGCCTGGCCTGCACGTCCAGACCGTAGACCCTATTCTGATCCTGCAGGCACGTCTAGCCCCCCGTGGGATCAGAATCGGGTCTACCTCTGTACGCCCCGATTCTGATCGGCCATACAAGTGCTGAATGGCCATTATGGAATTGGCCCTTATTGTTCCTCCAGTTCAGTCCTCCACCTCTGGGTTGTGTACCTCCTCCTGCAGCTTGGAGACTGGGCATGTCAAAATCGTGACATCACTGGATGTAGCCTGCTGGTCTCTCCCATCAGCCCCAGTGTGTCCAGTCTCCATGCAGCAGGAGGACATAGTGAGCCTAGGTGCTGGGCTCACTTGAGGAACAGATAAGGAGCAATCTAATTAATGTTTAGCCTTTACAAATTTGTTTTGATCCGTTTAACTTAATTCCTTTTGATTTCCTGAGGGTTATCTCTTTAATAAAAAAAAAAAAAAGCCGGCCTCAGTCTTTTCTGCCTTTCTCTCTCTCTCTCCCCTTCATACCGGGACAGTAAGCATCTCAGATCTCTTCCCCTGGGCTGTACGGGGGAGAACTCTGCCGGATGTGCAAGCGCACACACACGTTGTGGTGTTTTCCGGCCCCGCTTCACAGCGGGGAGTCAAGCAGGGCAGTCCTGGCCGGCGAAACAGCTCTCGCCGCGGACGTCGCTCGCGGCAGAGCTGAGCGACGTCGCGACTTGTAGGGCTGCACTTCGGAGTTAAGCCACACTTTTTTTTAAACTTCTCGGTGGCACAGGGAACAGCTTCGGGGCCGCGCAGCGGGACACTGAGTCTGTCAGCGCTCTCTCAGGCCTTTTTTGGCACCAAAAGGACTCCAACGGTGGTCGCGGCCATTTTTCCTGCGCTCTGGAAGCCGCGTGGTGGTGTCGATGCGGCGGCTTGATTCAGATAGGCAACCAAGTTGCCTTGTTTTATGTCAACAAGCAGGGGGGCACGGGTTCGTACTCCTGCTGTGAAGCGGTGACCCTTCTGTCCTTTGCAGTGTGCAACAACATGCTCCTGCAGGCGGTTCACCTCCTGGGCCAAGACAGCTTCCTGGTGGACAGGCTGAGCAGGGTCATCCATCCACACGAGTGGTGCCTGGACCCCAGAGTGGCTGCTTGACTCTTCTGCCTCTGGGGCAGTCCTGTGATGGACCTATTCACCACCCTGGACAACACCCAGCTGCCCCATTTCTGCTCGCGGCAACCACACCCCGGGAGGGTAGTAGCAGATGCCTTCCTGATCCTGTTGATGGAAGGCCACCTCTATGTTTTTCTGTCGATCCCTCGAAGACTCTCTTCAAGGTCCAGCGCAAGGGGGCATCTCTAATACTAATCGCCTCCAAGTGGCCCAGACAGCCCTGGTTCCTACTACTGCTCTCCCTGGCAGCGGAACTCCCAGTCCCGCTGGACCATGCCCCGGACCTCCTGACAAAGGAGGAGGGCTCACTCCTGCACCCCATTCTGGGGTCTCTAACGCTAATAGCATGGTTGCTGAAAGAGTAGCATTGGCCCCTTTCAACCTCCCAAAGGAGGCCAAGGAAGTCCTGCTAGCCTCCCAAAAGCCCTCCACCAGGCGACCTTATGCCTTTAAATGGAAAAGATTCTCCGTATGGTGTGCAGAGAGACGGGAAAATCCATTCTCCTGCCAGGTGCAGTTAGTGTTCCAATACCTACTGCATATGTCACACTACGGGCTGAAGTCTAACTCAGTGAAAGTGCACCTGAGTGCAATAGCCGCACACTACCACCCTATCGAGGGAAAATCTCTCTCGGGTCAGCCCCGGTCTCTTAGTTCCTCCAGGGCCTCCTGTTGTCTAAGCCCCCTGTCCGCCCTCCGACGGCAGAATGGGACCTCAGTCTGGTGCTCTCACAACTCATTAGACTGCCTTTCGAACCGCTTGCCACTTGCCATCTGTGGTATCTTTCATGGAAGATTGCCTGCCTGGTGGCCCTCATGTCTGCTTGGAGAGTAAGCAAACTTCAGGCCCTAATGGCGGAGCTACCATATGCTAGTTTCTTCAAGAAACAGGGTGGTTCTTGAAGAAACTCTGCACCCAACCCAAATTCCTCCCAAAGGTGGCATCTTGTTTCCACCTCATCCAGAAGGTGATTCTTTCCATCTTCTTCCCACGGCCTCATGCTGGTCGGGAGGAAATTGTACTCCATGCACTGGATGGGAAATGGGCCATGTTCTTCTACCTACAGCGGACTCAGGTCCATCACAAAGCTTCTCAGCTTTTCGTTTCTTATGATTCCAGCAGACTGGGGCTTCCCGTGACTAAGCGAGCTCTGTCCACTTTGGTGGTGAACTGTATTGCCCTTGCCTGTGAGCGAGCTGAGCTCTCTCTGGAACACCGGATCACAGCGCATCGCATGAGAGCGATGGCCACGTCAGTGGCGAACCTGCGCTCAGTGCCGGTGACAGAGATCTGCAAGGCCGCCATATGGTCTTCATTTCACATGTTTGCGGCTCACTACTGCCTGGAGAATGAGTTCCGTCAGGACAGTGCCTTTGGCCAGGCAGTACTCCACAATCTTTTTGGGGTGTAGGCAACTCCTGCCCTCCAACCTTTTTGTGTTCAGGCTACGGAGTGATGGTGCTGCTCAATGCTAGGGTCTTGCAGAGGCTCTCAGTGGGGACTAAACTTCTGCAGCTCACAGCTACCTGACTTGGCTACCATTGGTGCTGTCTTGGTTCGGTCCTTGGCAGCTTGGAAATAGGGAGTCCCATATGTGAGGACTGATTTCCTGCTTGTTCTTGGAGAAAGCGTAGTTACTCATCTGAAACAGGTATTCTACAGGGACAGCAGGAATCAATCCTCAGAACTCTCCCTCCTCCCCTGGAAGTTGCCTCCCTACCTTGTTTTAGGTTTGTCTGGGGGGGGTTTGGGGTTTTTTTTTTACTACCGTCATAGCTATGTCATCTGATTGAGCAAGTTGGCACCCTTGGATGGGAAGGGACCACAATGCGTGGTAGCATATTCCAAAGGCTTTCTTTGAAAGCTGGGGAAATGCTTCCGCGTGGGCTCCATCGGCACTGACATCATCCATATGTGAAGACTGATTCTTGCTATCCCTGGAGAACATCTGTTACAGGTGAGTTACTACATTTTCTCCAGGGACAGCAGGAATCAGTCCTCACAACCCTCCCTCCTCCCGGTGGAGTTGCTTCTTTATCATTTTTGCCGTCTTTAGCTATGTCATCTGACTGAGGCAAGATGGCGCCCTTGGGCAGGAAGGGGACCATACAAGTGTGATGGCATCTTCCAAAGGCTTTCTGTTGGTGCCAGTGTTACCCATATGTGAGGACTGGTTCCTGCTATCCCCAGAGAACACCTGTTACAGGTGAGTAACTACACTTAATTTAGATTCACATCAAAGCACATTTTAGAAAGGTCATGAGGTGCAGTCTGGGGGTTCCAAGTCAAAACATCTGAAATGGGAGAGGCAATAGTTGAAGGTAGGTATATGTAAGTTCCATCTAAAATCGACCCCTCTCCACCCTAAAAGATAAACGTCTCCAAGAGAAAAAGAAATGGGAAAGTGCACAATAATGGATCAGACATGTGCAGGTTTTTAGCCACTTTTAGAAACTTGCATGGATCAGATTTGATCGGAGGCGAGTCTGGTAACATAGACTTGTCCATGACGCTATTTCAGAATGTGCACGTGTATCTCTTGCCACATACACATCCCAGCCTGACATTTTGCAAATGGAGACGTGCAGTGGCACTGCAGCTAGGGAAAAGGCCCCTCTATTTACTGACATGCTTTTTTGAAGGAGTGAAAATTATTGGAGGAGTGGGAGGGCATGTTCCTTCTCTTCTCTGTACAGTTAGGTTGCCGAATTGAGCACTTTTCAGATAACTATTTGCTCCTTAGAGCATAGGTAGACATGAGACATGTGGCACCATTCTAAAGTCAAGTGCACAGATGTATCTTTTTCAGAATGCCCTGGACATGCATCCAACATGCCCCTATGTGACATAGATGTGATTGTGCCAGATGTGTAAATTCAGGGCTTTCTAAAATGGCTCTTGGATTTGGCTGTGATTAACAAGTCTGAATGGACATTTTCAGAGATGCAAATCATGAATAAAGCTTCTAAGATGACCCCCTTAATATAAGATAATCTCCAGGAACAAGCAGGAATGTAGTCTTCACATATGGGTATCGTCGGTACCGACCTCCAGCGTCCAATAGGAAAGCTTTTGGGAGCATCCCACAGCGCCTGCGTGCTGCCTTCCCGCCTTTCCCAACTGTCCCTCTCCAGTTCTTCGTTTTCCGCGGAGCTGACAGGTCACACATCCTGTCACCGCAGAAACAAAATCCCTTCTATTCTTCTTTTTTGTGGTCGCATCTGCCTTCCCTTGACGCTACACTGGTACCGCCGGTTCTTCTTTCTTTTCTTCTTAAAAAAAAACAAAAAAACCCCCCTTTCTTCTGGAGTCTTTCCAGTAATTTTCTCTTCAGGTGCCACGTGCCATTTTGGGCACTAGGCCCAACTTTTTCCTTCAAAATGGAAAAACCCGCTTCGGGTTTTAAAAAGTGTTCTAAGTGTGGCGGTACCATCTCCGTCACCGACACCCATGAGTGGTGCCTCAAATGTTTAGGTCCTGACCACTCTATTTCTGAGTGTGTTGCCTGTGGGATGATGTCGAAAAGGGGCCGGCAAAACTGAGCTGCTAAACTTAGCACCCCTTTTCCCTCCGATGCAGCTTCCATGGCATCGACGTCTTCCAGGGCTTCGTCTTCCTCCCATGGATCTCAGGTAACTAAACATAAATCTAGCCGGTCCTCAAAGGGTAGATCTCCTTCTAAACATCGAGATGCCTCTGGCATTGCCCTTGAGGGACTTTCACCGGCAAAATTGCCCCGGCGGGAGGCTTCGGCTTCCAATTGAATCCACAAAACTCAACCAGATCACCACCAATAGGGCTTTCAGGAACTATGCCCCCGTATGCTGGAACAAACTCCCCCCACACATTAGAGCTATTAGAGACCTTATTCAATTTAGAAAAGCCCTCAAACACCACCTTTTTCTCTTACATTATAGCCATCCCGATACCCCATTACCTCCCACACACCCCCACTATATCATACAGCCGCTACATGATGTAAAACACTGTAATCATACCTAATATGTAATACAATCGATTTGTACATAGTTTCCTAAGTTTGCTATAAACTTGAATGTAAATAGTTCCCCAAGTTCTCCTCCATGTTAACTCCCCGTTTTATGTAAACGACGGCCAATGTATCTGGTCAAGTGTTCTATTGTTTTGATGTAAACCGCGCTGATGACAAATAGCGCGGTATATAAGAAATGTTAAATAAAAAATAAAAATAAATAAAAAGCACTAACGGGGTTCCAGGATGTTCTCGAGACTTCAACCTCGGCAGAACTACTGGTGCCATGCTCTGGTGTACCGGCCGCTTCATCTGGTACCGATACCCAAGCATCGGCAGTGTCGATAGACCAGAGATTCTTGGCTATTGAACGCAGTCTGGTGGCTCTTCTCACGACCTTGATGCCCCTGAAACTGCTTCAGACAATTCAGCCGGTGCCAGCACCGACTGCATCGACATCGGCAGGTATTCTACCAGGACCGAGTCATGCGTGTCTATCCGGCATCGACAAGTCGGTACCGGACCACTCCGATGCCGACTTCAATCGGTACCGTACCTTGCACGATCTCCCGGATCGGAGATACTTTGAATCCTCGGATGAGTCTGAAGACTCTGAAAGCTCTACCGATACCAGAGTACTTCTTCCTGAGGATTCCTCTTCTCCTCAGCGTAGGATGTCTCCACCAGAGGATATGTCCTTTCAGGATTTTATCCAAGATGTGGCCCGAGGTCTTTCCATCACAGTGGCTCCTGAAAAAGAGCCTAGGGCAAAGGAATTAGAAATCCTGCAATACCATTAAGCTCCCAAGGAGGCAGCTACCTTACCTATTCATGAGATCTTGCATGATCTCATGTTAAGGATGTGGGAAACACCTCTAACCACATCCTCCTCACTCTCAAAGACTCAACACCATGTATCGAGTTCCTCCTTGTCCTGGGTTTCAGAAGACTCATTTACCATACCATTCCATGGTGGTGGAATCGGCTATGAGAAGGATAAAGAGTGCAAAAAGGCATGCATCTAATCCTCCAGGATGTGAGTGTAGGACTCTTGACGCCTTTGGAAGTCGAACCTTCCAGGCTTCCATGCTTTCTGCTAGGATCAGTTCCTATATCTTATATATGGGAATATTCCTTAAGGAGTTCAAAGGAGATTTAGACCTTATGAGCCCTCTCCTTCCTGATAAGAGGCAAGATTACCTCGCCCTTGTCATATATGCCGAGGATGTTTCCAAGTTTGTGAATCGTGCAGCCTTTGACTACTTTGAGTGCATAAGCAGAACCTCTGCCATTGCCATAGGTGCACGTAGGATTGCCTGGCTCCAGGCATCTGACTTGGAAATTTGGGTACAGGATAAACTAGGGAATATTCCTTGCACAGGAGAGAATCTCTTTGGCAAGAATTGGCAGGAGAAAGCTAATGAGATAGATGCTGACAATATCACTTTGGATAGATTGTCTAAATCTACAGCTGATCCTGCGAGGAAAAAATCCTCTAAGAAACCATTCTTCAGTAAGAAGATGACGTTTTATCCCTCCTATACCCAGCAGGGGCATCGTTTAGGTCAGTCTGCCCAAAAGAGAAGCAGCAGCAACCTAGGCAAAGAAAGACAAAAGCAGCTAAGCCTCAACTGGCTCAGCAGACTCAGCCTCCACAGGGGCTTTGACTCCTATTTAAAGAACTTTGCCTTCCTGGCCCTGAACGGCCCAGAACCCTCCACCATCCCAGGAAGGTTATGTCATTTTGCCCCCAGATGGGGTCAGATAACAGCAGAAAATTGGACTCTGTCTATTGTAAGAGAGGGGTACAAGCTTCATTTCCTCAGCATGCCCCCTCCTACAATGGTAAGACAGTTCAATTCTCAGACCTCTCTCAATGACCAGTTAGGTCAAGAGGTCACTGTGCTCCTTGCTCAAGGGGCAGTAGAAGAGGTACCCATTCCCCAATGGGGTACAGGGTATTACTCCCCCTATTTCCTTATTCCAAAGAAAACAGGAGGACACAGATCCATTTTAGACCTCAGAGAATTGAACAAATTCCCGTTCAAAGAGAAGTTCAAAATGATTTCTCTAGGAACTCTGCTGCCATAACTTCAGAGTCAGGATTGGCTTTGTTCTCTAGATCTCAAGGATGCGTACACTCATGTTCTTATCCATCCAACTCACCGAAAGTTCCTTCGCTTTCTGTTTCAAGGGAAGCACTACCAATACAGGATTCTTCCCTTTGGCCTGACCTCGGCACTAAGGGTGTTCACAAAATGCATGGCTGTGGTGGCAGCATTTCTCCGCACCCTGGGAATATTCGTCTTCCCTTACTTAGACGACTGGCTCATTCGAGCCCCTTCAGAGCCAGAGGCCAGCGTTGCCCTCTCTCACACAATGCACATCCTTCAGTATTTGGGACTTGTCATAAACTTCACAAAATCCAACCTGGCTCCCACTCAGTCCCTAGAGTTTATAGAAGCTCTGCTGGATACCATACAGACAAGGGTCTACCTTCCACAGCCCCGCTGTCTTCGCATTGTGCAGTTAGTGTCCCAAGCAGTGCTAAAACCTCACCTCACTGCTCGGGAAATGTTATAGTTGCTAGGCCACATGGCATCCACCGTGCATGTGGTTCCTTATGCTCGCCTCCATATGAGGGCAGCCCAGTGGACTTTATCCACTCAGTGGACTCAGGCATCAGGTTGCCTGTCAGACAAAATAGCAAACTCAGATCGGCTTATTTTGTCCCTCCAATGGTGGCAATCACCCCAAAACCTTTTGGTGGGGGTCTCCTTTTCAGCAACCCCCACCCCAAGCCACTCTAACAACAGATGTTTCACAGGTGGGTTGGGGAGCCCACCTGCAAGGCCTTTCTACCCAGGGTACCTGGACTCTACAGGAGGCCTATTTACACATCAATCTCCTAGAACTCAAAGCAATTTTCCTTGCTCTTAGAGTATTCCACACCCAGCTCAGCTACAAGACAGTCCTAGTTCAAACGGACAATCAAGTAGCCATGTTCTACGTGAACAAGCAGGGCGGAACAGGCTTTCTGTCACTTTGCAATGAAGCTTTGCGACTATGGGCCCGCGCCAGAGAGCATCAGATTCATCTCCTTGTGGTGTATTTTCCAGGCATTCAAAACTCTTGGGCAGACAGACTAAGTCGAGTTCTGCTTCCACACGAATGGTCTCTCCATGCAGACCAGGTGGCCCAAAATTTTCAAATTTGGGGAACCCCAGACATAGACCTCTTTGCAAGTCCGCTGAATGCCAAGCTTTCCCGGTTCTGTTCCAGAATTTCGGCTCAGGGTTGTCAGGCCAGGGATGCTTTCCTTCTCCATTGGTGTCAGTACTTCCTGTATGCCTTTCCACCCATTCCCCTAATTCCCAAAACCCTGTTCAAGCTTCAGAGAGACAGAGGTCATATGATCCTCATAGCTCCACGTTGGCCACGGCAAATGTGGTACCCTCTGCTCCTACATCTCTCTCAAGCGCCGCCTCTGGAGTTAGGATCTGCTCCAAATCTCCTTTCTCAAGAGGACGGGATGCTGTGGCATCCCAATCCCAAGTCTATGCATCTCAGGGCCTGGTTGCTGAAAGCCTAGAACTTCACGGTCTTAACCTTTCCCAGCAGGTAAAGGATATCCTTTATGCTTCCAGAAAGCCTTCTACAAGACGCTCTTATGCATTTAAGTGGAAAAGGTTTACCATATGGTGCTCGCAGAAGGGTCTTAACCCTCTTGCGATACCTCTTGAATCATTACTGGAGTATCTCCTTCATTTATCAAATGCAGGGCTTAAGATCAATTTAGTGAGGGTTCATTTGAGTGCTATTGCAGCTTCTTTCAAGCCTCTAAATGGATAACCTATTTCTTCTCATCCTCTCATAGCGAGATTTATGAGAGGCCTTCTTTTTACTAAGCCTCCCATTAAGGTACCACCGGTGGCATGGGACTTAAATCTGGTTCTTGGACAGCTCATGAAACCGCCTTTTGAACCATTAGCCGCCAGCTCTTTGAAATTCCTTTCCTGGAAGGTCATCTTTCTTATTGCAATCACATTATCACGTCGCATCAGTGAATTGCAAGCGTTGGTGGCTGATCCTCCTTATACAAGATTCCATCACGATAAGGTAGTCCTTAAGACTCATCCACACTTTATGCCAAAGGTGGTGTCACCTTTTCATTTAAACCAAGCGGTTTACCTTCCTGTATTATGCATAACTGCATAACTGTGAGTCTGTTTGTCTTCAAATAACTGTGAATCTGTTTGTCTCCACATATTTATCTATCTATCTGTCCTTAGTAGTGGGTTCCCTTACCCACTCCATTGCTGTAGAGTTTTAAACTTTCTCTT
Source organism: Ichthyophis bannanicus (assembly GCA_033557465.1). Taxonomy (NCBI): domain Eukaryota; kingdom Metazoa; phylum Chordata; class Amphibia; order Gymnophiona; family Ichthyophiidae; genus Ichthyophis; species Ichthyophis bannanicus. Next base: position 165,925,214 of record CM066042.1, read on the forward strand.
AGCCTACCTGAGGGACTACCCCTCCCCCCCTGCTGAGTTAGTGTTGTGGACCTCCATTTCCTGTGCTGCACCTGGGCTTGCTCAGATTTCCTTTCTGTTCCTTAAGAAAAGGAGTGCTTTCCAGAGCTCTCCCAAAAGGTGATTTTTGCTGAGTTTGCTGCATAACTGTGAGTCTGTTTGTCTTCAAATAACTGTGAATCTGTCTGTCTCCACATATTTATCTATCTATCTGTCCTTAGTAGTGGGTTCCCTTACCCACTCCATTGCTGTAGAGTTTTAAACTTTCTCTTAGCCTACCTGAGGGACTACCCCTCCCCCCTGCTGAGTTAGTGTTGTGGACCTCCATTTCCTGTGCTGCACGTGTCTATTTGTCCTTAGTGGTGGGTTCCTGTGCCCACAGTTCAGGAACAGCCTACTGGCCAGAGACACTTAGGTTCCCGCCCACCCTATCCCTCGCCCCACCCACCCCAGGGGCTACATTACCTATATAGTGGTCACATACGTGCCATCTATCGTCCCTAACCTGGGTTAAAAGCCACATCATCTTCATCTTTTCTTCTTCTTCCTCTTCTGGGACTTCATAAACAACATGTCGTGTATTCAGTGCAATAACTGCGGTACTTTCATTCCAAGACGAATCATTTGGAGCCTAAGAGCTTGTCCTATATGCCTAAAGTCAGCCGCCATGCATGAAGAACTGACTCTGCTAAGGAAAGACGTAGCTGCCATGCATAAAGAAGTGTCTCTACTGAGTGAGGAACTGGCTGCAATGAAGCGCACCTCTTCTAGGATACAAACTGAACAAAGTCCACCACCGCTCCCACAAAGAATCAAACGCCCCAGGAACAAATGGATCACAGTGGGTTCTGGTAGATTACGACCAGTAACACAGAGACATCCTGTACATCAAGAGATATCCCTGCACAATGCCTTCTCTGCCTTGGCTAATGAGGATGCCCAATCCAAAGAAACTGTGAAGGGCCCTTAAATGAGTCAGACAATGCCCAATCCCCTGCTAAAGCACCAAATATGAAGAAAACCTCACCAAACAGAAAACTACTACTACTTGGAGATTCCATCATCAGAGGCACCAACTTGGGAACACAGTTCAAAGGAGAGAAGATAGTCATGTGCCTACCAGGCTCTTCAGCCAGCAGGAATACAAACCAAGTTGTTGAATTACTTAGCGCAAAAAGTGAACACTCCAAACTTGATGTTATTATCCACTTAGGCACAAACGACCTGGCTAGGAACAGTGCCTCCACAGCCCAAAAGGACTTCCAATCTCTGGGAGAGAAACTCAAGCGCGTTGTTAACACTGTTGCATTCTCAGAAGTTCTACCTGTTCTTGGTAAGGGGACAAAAAGGCTGCATCGCATTAACAGCTTTAATACATAGCTCCAGACCTGGTGCAAACAAGAAGGATTCAGATTTATTGGTAACTGGGACAACAGATGGACCAACAAGAGACTATACTGTGCTGATGGACTACATCTCTCTGTCGCAGGGAAAAGAATCCTAAGTGAAAAATTCAGGCAGTATGTGGATATGCATTTAAACTAGGAAGAGGGGGTGACGGATGTGGAAGGTCAACATCTGCGTGCCAACCCCAGCAAAAGCAGAACACCATCAGAAACAGCCACACTTTTAAACCACACATCAAAAACATGTGGGAAGAAGTAGGCAGAACAAAATCAATGCAAAATACACACAAGCCAGGAAAATGCTGGAAAACATGAGCACACATGCTTGAAGCTTAGCCAGCAAAATTCCAGACCTGGAAGCCCTAATAGTGGAAATGAATTTGGACATTGTGGCCATTACAGAAACATGGTTTAATGAATCGCACGATTGGGATATAGCCATAGCTGGCTATAATCTATTCAGAAGAGACAGAGAAAATGGAAAAGGAGGAGGAGTAGCCTTGTATGTCAAAAGCAATATTAAAGCTACTGAAATGCGCAGGGGACATGGGGAAAAGAAGAAGCGCTCCGGATTGCGTTGGAAAGAGGAGATGGCACTGTCATCCATATTGCTGTAGTCTACAGACCTCCGACTCAAATTGAAGAGAGAGATAACGAATTGATTAAAGATATTGCCAAGATAGCAACACAGGGGGAAGCGATCATATTGGGTGACTTTAATCTACCTGATGTGGATTGGATTACTCCTTCTGCACATCTGGAAAGAAGCAAAAAAATTGTGGATGCTCTCCAAGATGCATTATTTAGACAAATGGTGATGGAACCAACCAGGGAAAGCTCAACGCTGGATGTAGTGCTCACCAACGGTGATAGTGTGTCAAATGTCTGCGTGAGTGCCCCTGTGAGCAACAGCGACCATCACATGGCGTGGTTTGAGATAAAAGCCATGGTACAGGCCTATCATAGCAAGCTCAAAGTCCTAAACTTCAAATACACTGACTTCAATAAAATGGCAGAGTACTTAAAGGAGGAGATGACGGGGTGGAAGGAGATAAAGGAAATGGAATTACAATGGGCTAAACTAAAGAAGGCAATAAAAGGGGCAACAGATAAATATGTAAGAAAAATAAATAAAAACAAGAGGAGAAGGAAACCTATTTGTTTTTCCAAAGAGGTGGCTGCTCAAATAAAGGCAAAAAGTATAAAGATAGCAAAATCAAAGGCAGAGGAAAGGATGGCTAAAGATGTTAAGGGTAGCAACAAAACTTTCTTCAAGTATATTCGGGAAAGGAAGAAGATCAGAGTTGGAAATGCAGGACTCAAAAGTGCTGGGAAAGGACTCGTGGAAAGTGATACTGAAAAAGCAAAATTGCTAAACAAATACTTCTGCTCTGTTTTTACTAAAGAAGATCCTGGAGATGGACCAGCTGTGACTCCCAAATATAAAAATGGGAATGAAGTAGATACCACACCATTCAGAGAAGACGTGGTGTTAGAACAACTTGCTAAACTGAAAGTGGACAAAGCCATGGGACCGGATGGGATACATCCCAGGATACTGAAAGAGCTCAGAGAGGTTCTTGCAGGACCGTTAAAGGATGTCTTCAACAGATCCTTGGAAACAGGAGAGGTTCCTCAGGACTGGAGAATGGCTGAAGTCGTACCTCTACACAAAAGTGGTGACAGGGAAGAAGTGTCAAACTACAGGCCCGTGAGCCTTACCTCGGTGGCGGGAAAAGTAATGGAGGCGCTCCTGAAAGAGCGAATAATGAACTTTCTCAAAACCAACAGGATGCAAGATCCAAGGCAACATGGTTTTACCGAAGGACGGTCTTGCCAAAAAATCTGATTGAGTTCTTTGATTGGGTGACCAAGGAACTAGATCAGGGGCATGCGATGGATATCATCTACCTGGATTTCAGCAAAGCCTTTGATACTGTTCCTCATAGGAGGCTTATCAACAAACTCAGTAGCTTGGGGATGGGTCCCAAGATAATAAACTGGATTAGAAATTGGTTGACTGACAGACGACAGAAGGTGGTTGTACATGGAGCTCACTCGGATGAGAGGAAGGTGATTAGCGGGGTGCCCCAGGGTTTGGTCCTGGGTCCGGCACTGTTCAATGTATTTGTGAGTGATATTGCTGAAGGACTGAATGGAAAAGTCTGTCTTTTTGCAGACACAAAAATTTGCAACAGAGTGGACTCCCCCGAGGGAGTGGGTAACATGAGGAAAGATCTTCAAAAGCTGGAAGACTGGTCTAATGCTTGGCAACTACGATTTAATGCGAAAAAGTGCAGTGTCATGCACTTGGGTAGCAGAAATCCAAGGGAAATGTACGCGATAGGGGGCGAGAGGTTGGTATGCACGGTTCAGGAGAAAGACCTTGGTGTGATTATCTCTGATGATCTCAAGGTGGCAAAACAGTGCGACAAGGCGGTGGCAAAAGCCAGGAGGATGTTGGGCTGCATACAAAGAGGGATTACCAGCAGAAAGGAAGAGGTACTTATGCCACTGTATAAGTCACTGGTGAGGCCTCACTTGGAATACTGTGTTCAGTTTTGGAGACCGTATCTTGCAAAAGATGTAAAAAGACTGGAAACTGTTCAGAGGAAAGCGACCAAAATGATTTGGAACCTGCATCAGAAGCCTTATGAGAAGAGATTTGAAGACCTAAATATGTACACTTTGGAGGAGAAGAGGACAGGGGGAGATATGATTCAGATATGATTAAATACTTAAAGAGAAATGATGAACAAACAAACCTCTTCCAAAGACGGGGAAGCTGTAAAACTAGAGGGCATAACATGAAGCTGCAAGGTGGTAAATTGAAAGGCAATGTCAGGAAATATTTTTTCACTGAAAGGGTGGTGGATGCTTGGAATGCCCTCCCGATGGAAGTGGTGGGGGCAAACACGGTGTCGGAATTCAAAAAGGCATGGGACAAACACAGTGGATCCCTTTACAGCAATAGGATAAAAACAAGATAAACGGTACCATCTAACTTCTGAACTATATAACATCTCAACAAATAGGGATGTCCTACATGGAGTGGGTGGTTTACCCCTAAACAAAGACATGGGGAGGGGTGGCCTGCACAGAGCGACAGGTGCACCTACTCTTGCCATCTTGCTGGGCAGACTAGATGGACTATGCTGGTCTTTATCTGCTGTCATTTACTATGTATTCTTCCCAAGGCCTCAATGCCTCAATGCAGAAAGGAATCTTCATACTTTGGACTGCAAAAGGGCTTTGGCCTTTTACTTGCAAAGGACACAGCAACATAGAAAGTCCTCTCAACTCTTTGTTGCGTTTGATCCTAGTCATTTGGATTTCACAGTGTATATCTTTTGCCTATGAGAGTAAAAACCTTCCTCTTGAAGGCCATGTCACAGCTCACAATGTGAAAGCCATGGCAGCCTCTATGGCTCATCTTCACTCTGTGTCTATCGACGACATCTGTTGAGCAGCTACTTGGACTTCGGTTCATACCTTCACAGCCCATTACTGCTTAGACAAGGACTCCCGCCGGGATGCCTTGTTTGGTCAGGCTGTTCTTCAACACCTGTTCCATACTTAATCAACTCCTACCCACCATCCCTGGTAGGATGCCAGAGATCCATGGGGGAAGTGGAGCCCTTTCACAAGAGCACACAACTTCTGGGGCCTTCTCCCTGGCATCTGCAGCTAAGGAGTCCCCATATGTGAAGACTACATTCCTGCTTGTTCCTGGAGATAGCATAGTTACTCACCTGTAACAGGCGATCTCCGGGAACAGCAGGAATTTAGTCTTCACAACCCACCCACCTCTCCTAGGAGTTGTATCTCTCTATCTCTCTCTCTTTCTCTCTTTCCCTCTCTCTTTGTCTCAGCTTTAAACTCAACTGGAGAGGGACAGTTGGGAAAGGGCGGGAAGGCAGCATGCAGGCGCTGTGGGATGCTCACAAAAGCTTTCCTATTGGACGCTGGGGAGCTTTCCCACGCAGGCTTCATCGGTACGACGATACCCATATGTGAAGACTAAATTCCTGCTGTTCGCGGAGATCACCTGTTACAGATGAGTAACTATGCTTTATGATGATGGTAACTGTTTTTTTGTTTCGTGGGTGTGTGTAATGTTCCGTTTATTATTTCATGTTTGTTGAAAATTGCGGAATATGCATAAGATTTGCAGTATACAAAAGAAATAAAATACATTTGGATTAAGTAGGAAGCATGTACAAACCAAACTGAGGAAATGGACAGAGGCTTGATTATTGATTTTGCAATGGTAGCTATGAAGGGAGAATTGTTCATATTGGGTGACTTTAATCTACCAGATATGGAATGGAGTATTCCTTCTGCAAATCTGGAAAGAAATAAAAAAATTGCAGATGCCTTCCAAGAAGCATCACTTGGACTACTGGTGATAGAACCCACCAGGGAAAGTTCGATGCTGGACTTAGAACTTGCCAATGGAGATAGTGTGTTAAATGTCCGGATGGGAGCCCACTTGCGCAGCAGTGATCATCGCATAGTGTAGTTTGAGGTAAAAGCCAAGGCAGAGTCCAGTCACAGCAAACCAAAGTCCTAGACTTCAAAAACGCTGAGTTCAATAAAATGGGAATGTGTCTGAATGAGAAGTTGGCAGAGTGAGAAGAGATAAGGGACGTGGAATTGCAGTGGGCTAATCTTAAAGAGGTAATAAAAGGGGCAGCGGATATATAAGTAAGGATAGTAAATAAAAACAAGAGGAAAGGGAAACCTGTATGGTCCACCAAAGAAGTGGCTGCACAAACAAAGGCAAAAAACACAACTTTCACAAAATTCAGAAGATCACAAAAAGAGGAGCACAGAAAAGAATGCAGGATAAAGCTAGAGAAATAAGGATAGCAAAAGCAAAGGCGGAAGAAAAGATGACTGAAATGTGAAGTGTGGAGACAAAACTGTTTTCAGGTATATTTGGGAGAAGAGGAACGATCAGAGGTGGACTTGCCATACTCAAAAGTGCCAAGGATGGATTTGTGGAAAGTGACATTGAAAAAGTGAAAATGCTAAACAAATTCTTCTGTTCTGTATTAATAAAATCCTGTATTAAGAAAATCCTGGAGAAGGACCACGCAAGATTGACAAACGTACAAATGGGAAGGGAGTAGATACCACACCATCCACAGAAGACGATGTTTTTGACCAGCTTGCAAAACTGAATGTGGACGAGGCCATGGGACCGGATGGGATGCATCCCAGAGTACTGAAGGAGCTCAGAGAGGTTCTGATAGGGCCTTTAAATTATGTTTTTAATAGATCCTTGGAGATGGGAGAGGTTCCGCAGGACTGGAGGAGAGCTGATGTGGTACCTCTTCACAAAAGTGGTAGTTGGGAAGAGGTGACAAACTATAGGCTGGTAAGCCTTACTTCTGTGGTGGAAAAAGTAATGGAGGCACTCTTTGAAAGAAAATAGTGGACTTTCTGGAAACCACTGGATTGCATGACCACATGGTTTTACCATGGGAAGATCATGCAAAGCAAATTTGATTGAGTTTTTGACTGGGTGACCAGAGAACTAGATCAAGGGCATATGATGGATGCGATCTTCCTAGATTTCAGATAGGAGACTTGTCAATAAACAGAGCAGCCTGTGGATAGGTCCCATGGTGGTGAACTAGATCAGAAATGATTGACTAACAGACAACAGAAGGTGGTGGTGAACTGAACTCACTCAGAAGAAAAGAAAATGCGTAGTGGCATGTCTCAGGGATCGGTCCTAGAGCCGATACTGTTTGATATATTTGTGAGGGATACTACAGAAGGACTGAATGGAAAAGTCTGCCATTTTGCAAATGACACGAAAGTTTGCAACAGAGTGGACACTCCTGAGGGAGTGGACAACAAGAGGAAAGATCTAAAAACACTGGAAGAATGGTCTAATGCTTGGCAGTTAAGATTTAATGCGAAGAAGTGCAGAGTCATGCACTTGGGATGCAGAAATCCAAAGGAATTGTATGTGATAGGGGGAGGAGGTTGGTGTGCACAGACCAGGAGAGAGGGACCTTAGTTTTTCAGGATATCCATAATGAATATGCATGAGATAGATCTGCTTCCACTGCTTCCATTGTATGCAGATCTATTGCATACATATTCATTGTGGATATCCTGAGAAACTGACTGGCCTGAGGGTCCCAGAGGACTGGGTTGTGAACCACTGCTTTATAGCAAACTTAAGTATCTTTTATACCCAATAAATAGAGGGGGCTGGCCTGCACCAAGTAGCAGGTACAACTTCAAACACAGGCATAGTGGTAGGTAACTGCACGGAACTGCAGTTACAACCACTCTAGCCATCTTACTGAGCAGACTAGATGGACCAAACTGGTCTTTATCTGCCATCATATACTGCCTTTCTATGTAGAAGATAACAAGGGCTAGAATAGCCCATTAGCAGAGGATGGAGAAGCCACAGTAACATAGCATAAATATATCTGGGACAGATATGGAGGACAGAAATAGGAATACGGCTGAGAGGGAGGGTTAAAGATGATGGAGAGGTTGGTGATGATAGCATTGGTTCTGCTGTGGAAATTCATTTGCTCATCTAGATTGAGAACTAGAGAAGAGGACAATTGGGAAGACTGGCCAATTTGTCCTTATCTACCATTCTCTGTTACTGTGTTAGGCTGAATGTATTTTGGACAGAATGAGATATTTTGCTGCAGGGTCACCTTTCTGGATGCATTCTACCACTGTTTACAAGGAAACAAAGAACCTTCTTTGTAATTGCCCTCTAAAATGCAGGGCAGAGGTAATAAAATATGTCTACCTGTTTCATTTATTATCAAGTGTATCTGATGACTTTCTTAGGTTCAGGCTTAAGTTGGAGGGGAAAAGATAGTATCTTGATGCAGTGAATTCATTCCTAAATAAACAGTATTTTTCCAGCATGCAGGACTTCATTGTAAAGCATTATTCTGCATAGAGCTGATGCTTAGTACTAGAAAAGATAAACCTAACATTCTGATTCAGGGTCTCATAGTGAGTGTTAAGAGGAAGGACTGGAGCTGCACTGTCACTGAAAACAGGGTGCTTTCCTTAAGTTATGTTTTCTCCTTGTAAAGGTCGCCTGGCTGGACAAGATTGACCGGCGCTATGCCTGGATAAAGCGCCAGCTCGTGGACTATGAGGAGAAATATGGACGCATGTTTCCTGCAGAGTGGTGCATGACCGAGCGTGTCGCTGTTGAGTTCTGCCATATTACAAGGTAAGCAGAGATCTCTCAATGTGTGCAATGCAAGCACATCTTAGCAGAGATTTAGAAGTGGATCTTTAGTGTTAAATCACCATTTACATGTAAATGTTTTGCAATTTATCTGCTTGTATATGACAGCCTTGAGGTTTATTTGCATCTGATCAGTGCATTTAGATCTTTAGAAAAATGTATGCTGTGTTCTGCATGGTAAAAGTAGAATGTTAACCTCAGACCGTTTTGTTTTCTGAGATTCCAAATACATCCTGCTAGACCAGTCCAGACTAGTGGGTTGTGTCCCCCTGCCAGCAGATGGTGAGAAAGGTTTGTGAAGCTTTGTATACTTTTGGTATAAAAACCCATTCCCCAAGGGGACCTTCAGTATTTCCTCTGTCTCAGCAGATGGTGGACTTCTCCTAGCTCCTGGCGTTCTCTGAGAAGAGATGTGGTGTCAGTGTAGCTATCTGTGGTGCCCCTTCTTTGCAGACAGTTTTCCTTTCTTCACTTTCCATAGCTGCTCCTGGTCTACAGGACCAGTAGAGCACCTCTGAAGGGAAGTGCGCCTGCTCATGAGAAGCAGTTGCAGCCTTCTCCAGGACCAAGCAGGAAGTCAGTCCTCACATATGGGTGTCATCGGCGCCGATGAAGCCCCAGCGGAGCATTTCCACAGCTTTCTATGAAAGCCTTTGGGAATGCAGGCACGCATGCGCGGTTCCCTTCCCGCCTAAAGGTGCCGTCTTACCTCAGTCTCTTTTTTTCCGTGAAGCCCACCGGACGTGTGTCCAGTTTTCCCGGTTAAAATTAGATTTTTCAGCGATTTTTTGCTCTTTTTCTACCGGTTCGACGCCGATTCCCCTCCCGCCGGGTTCGGTACACCGGTATCGAGCCCGATTCCGCTTTTTCGGTTTTTGCCCTTCGTGGCTGGCATTCGCGCCCTTTTTTCTCTTTTTCCCTGGAAGGCCGGTCTTTTGACCTCGTGGGGACTCTTTTTTTTCCCGATGGCTTCCAGTGGTTTTAAGAAGTGTGATCAGTGTAAGAAACTAATGTCTCTCACCGACACACACGACTGCTGCCTTCGGTGCCTGGGCCCTGACCACAATCCTAAGTCATGTGGGGCCTGTGGAAAAATGTCTTCCAAGGCACTACGAAGTCGCCAGCAGCAAAAGGAAAGGCTTTTCTCGGACTCAGCCTCCGGCCGGGCCCGGACCTCGTCTGAGGCCTCGACATCTCGGGATTCCGATCCCGAGCGCCGTCGAAGCTCCTCGGACAGGGGGTCCCCCGACCGGGAACGCAAGAGGAAGAAACGGCTCACGAGGGCGTCGTCGGAAGAGGTCCCTGGCTCCTTGAGGGCCAGGTCTAAGACCCCCGACCATCGCCCCGGGCCTGTGGAACTGGAGAAGCCTGCTAAAGTTCCTCGTGTGGAGCTGGAGTCTGCTGGACACGTAAGCCCTGTAGTCCTCGTGGACTCTCCTCCCAGGGAGCCGACGTCGGGCCAGGCGCCGCCAGGGCCCGAGTCGGTGGCTGCTGCGTCTCCCAAGCTGAGCCTCAGGATGACAGCCTTGGAGAGCAGAATGTCTGCCTTCATGGAGCAGCAGCGGGCACTGATGGCCAGCCTGTCTGGCGCATCTGCCCCGACCACCGGGACATTGACGTCGAAGTCGACCCCGGAGACTGAGCCAATACTCGAGTCCATCGTGGCTCGCAGTCAACCTCGGTCGCGGTCCCCCTCGACCTCCCGTTCGGGACTGAGGGCGTCGACGCCGGTGCTTCCGGCGTTGGGGCGGGTGCTCCAGGGCCCTGCGGGGTCGGACACCGACTCTTCCTCGGATGAGTCGGCTTGGGAGACAGAGGACGAGAAGTCTCCTGACACCTTTAAGACTCGATGCGTCCTTTCGGACTCACTGCAGTCTGAGCCCCGGAGTAGGTCCCCCCCCGGAGAACACCAGGTTCTCGGAGTTCGTCCGGGATATGGCCACTGCCTTGGCTATTCCGGCGGATCCCGAGGAAGAGCCTCAAGCTGAAGAGCTCGAGGCGCTGCAGTATGACTCTTCTCCGAAGGAGGCCTTTACTGTCCCGGTTCCTCCGATGCTGGAATGGCTCCTCTTCCGTATGTGGGAGGCACCGGCCTTGGCGCCGGTTCTTAGCAAGCGAGTCAATTCGATCTATCGGCTCCGTAAGAGTCCTGGTTTTCAGAAGGCACAGCTACCACACCATTCCATGGTTGTGGAATCGGCCATGCATCGTCTGAAGAGTCAGACGATGCACTCCGCGGTGGCTCCTGGCAGGGAGGCCCGAAACCTCAATGGCGTCGGTAGAAAGTGTTTTCGGGGCTCGATGCTTGCTTGCCTTGTCCAGTCTTACCAGCTGTACATGGGCATGTACTTGCGGGATCTGGCCAAGGAGTTGGCCGGATTCTCTGCTGGTCTCTCCGGGGAACCCTTGCAGAGATTTAAGTCCTTGTCCTCGGGGATTCGGGACTGCTCGAAGTTCATGTCCCGCACAGCCTACGATGGCTTCGAGGCTTCGGCTCGATGCCAGGCATGGCTGTAGTCATCGGACCTCGAGCCATGGGTTCAGGACAAGTTGGTCGATGTCCCTTGCCGAGGTGAAAACCTTTTTGGCAAGCCCATGACCGAGAAGGCCGCTCAGCTCGAGACCGAGCACCTCACCTGGACAAGGCTGTCGAGGAAGACCTCTGCCCCTTCTCATAAAAAGAAGGACTCGGGTAAAAAGCTCTTTTACCCGAGGAAGGGCACTGCCTACAAACAGTACCCACAATATCAGGCTGCCCAAGCTGCCGGCCAGGGTAATGGGCCCCATAGGCAGAGGACCTCCAAGCCTCAGGCCCCTGCTACCACTCCGCAGGGTAGGGGCTTTTGACTCCTTGAGCATAGCCTCTCCTCCACTGCTCTCCTAACCCTGCACAGGAGGTCATCTCGCCCTCTTTGCCCACCAGTGGCCCCTTATCACCGGGGACAGTTGGGTGCTGGAGATAATCCACAAGGGATATGCTCTCCATTTCCACCAACTGCCACCCTCATATTTTCCAGGGGAGCCTCCAAGGCCTCCTCTGCACACAGACCTTCTCCGTCAGGAGCTTCAGGGTCTGTTGGTGGACAGGGCGGTGGAGCCTGTGCCTCCCCACTTGCAAGGTCACGGATTCTACTCCAGGTATTTCCTGGTGCCCAAAAGGACCGGTGGCCTTCGCCCCATTCTGGACCTCAGGAACCTCAACAAGTTCCTAATGAAAGAAAAGTTCAAGATGCTTACTCTTGGAACCCTTCTGCCTTACCTCCAGCAGGGAGATTGGCTATGCTCCTTAGATCTAAAGGATGCGTACACTCACATCCTCATTCATCCAGACCACAGAAAGTACCTAAGGTTCATCGTGGGAGGAAACCATTATCAGTACAGAGTGCTGTCTTTTGGCCTCACCTCCGCCCCCAGAGTCTTTACAAAGTGCTTAGCAGTGGTGGCGGCCTACCTGAGAAATCAGGGAATCTTTGTCTTCCCCTATCTGGACGACTGGCTCATCAGGGGTCAGACAGGTCAGGAGGCCAATCAAGCCACCTTCAGGACCATTGCTCTTCTGCAACGCCTGGGGTTTGTCATAAACTTCGCAAAATCCACTTTGCTCCCTTCCCAGAACTTGGAGTTCATAGGGGCAAGGTTGGACTCTCTCCTGGCAAAGGCATTCTTGCCAGAAAACAGAGCCCGAAGGTTGATGGCCTTGGCAGGTCAGTTTCTCAGCAGGTCCCTGGTCCCCGCCAGACTCTGCCTGCGGCTTCTAGGCCACATGGCTTCGACAGTACATGTGACCCCCAATGCCAGGCTCCATATGAGGCCTGCACAGTGGTGCCTTCGGACTCAGTGGTCACAGGCCACAGGCAGCCTCAGAGACAGGATAAGGGTGTCCAGACCATTTCTGCACTCCCTCAACTGGTGGCTACACCCACCCAATCTGCTGAAAGGGGTGCCCTTTCAGATTCCCGGTTACACAGTGATGCTAACAACAGATGCCTCCCTACAAGGCTGGGGAGCGCATTGTCTGGGCAAGTGCACCCAGGGCCTCTGGTCTCCCTGGGAAGCTGCACAGTAGATCAATCTCCTCGAACTCAAAGCTATTCGATTAGCACTCAAAGCTTTCACTCCTACCCTGGCTCAACAGTCTGTCCTGATTCAGACAGACAACCAAGTTGCCATGTTTTATGTGAACAAACAGGGCGGAACTGGATCCAGGATCCTTTGTCGGGAAGCTCAGGACCTTTGTTCTTTTGCCCTCAAGCACAACATGCTCCTCAGGGCTGTGTACCTTCCAGGCCAGGGCAACTACCTGGCAGACAGGTTAAGCAGGATACTGCAGCCCCACGAGTAGCAGCTGCATCCTTCAGTGGTTCAGAAGATCTTCCTGAAATGGGGTCTCCCTTTGATGGATCTCTTTGCCAGCCCCATGAACAAGCAACTGCCAAAGTTCTGCTCCAGGCAACCACATCCTCTGCGGATAGCAGCGGATGCTTTTCTGATATCTTGGTCTCAGGGCCTCCTCTATGCGTTTCCTCCCACACCCTTGGTGGCCTGAACCCTATTCAAGATTCTCCAGGACAAGGCCTCGGTCCTGCTGGTAGCTCCCAGGTGGCCGAGACAGCCTTGGTTTCCTCTTCTGCTTCAACTGGCGGTAGACCCTCCACTGCCTCTGGGGTTGCAACCCGACCTTCTCACACAGGACCAGGGTTCCCTTCTGCACCCCAATCTCAAATCTCTCAATTTGATGGCCTGGAGGCTGCAAGGGTAGTTTTGGCTGCCTGGGGCCTACCTCAGGAAGTTGAGGAGGTTGTCCTAGCCTCTAGGAAACAGTCCACTAGGAAAACCTATGCTCTCAAGTGGAAGACGTTTTCTGTGTGGTGTCACCTACGTACAGAGGATCCTTTCTCCTGTACTGTGCCAGTAGTTCTTCAGTACTTACTGCACTTATCCAATCAGGGACTTAAGTCCAATTCTGTTCGGGTCCACCTCTCAGCTCTAGCAGCTCACCACTCATTGGCAGAGGGGCAATCTCTATCTGGTCACCCCTTGGTGTCCCGCTTTCTCAGGGGCTTGCTTTTTCTCAAGCCTCCCATCCGTCCTCCTGCCCCTGAGTGGGAGCTGAATGTGGTCTTGCAGCAACTGACTCGCCCACCTTTTGAGCCGATGGCTACTTGTCCACTACGCTTCCTCTCCTGGAAGACACTCTTCCTGATAGCCCTTACCTCGGCTAGGCGAGTAAGTGAGCTTCAGGCCCTGGTCTGTGACAGGCCTTACACCAGGATTTATAGGAACAGGGTAGTCCTCAGGACTCATCCAAAGTTCCTCCCTAAGGTTGTCTCCTCTTTCCATCTCAATCAGGAGGTGGTTCTTCCAACATTCTTCCCTAGGCCTCATGCTAGCCAGGCTGAAGCAGTCCTGCATACCCTGGACTGTAGGAGGGCCTTATCCTTCTACCTTGACCGTACGCAGGGGCATAGAAGGGCTACTCAGCTCTTCGTATCCTTTGACCCCAATAAGTTGGGGTTGGCTGTGTCCAAGCGTACCTTGTCATCTGGGTGGCTGACTGTATCACCTGGGCTTACAAGGCGGCTGACCTTCCTTTGCAGGGTAGGGTCACGGCCCATCGTGTCAGGGCAATGGCTGCCTCAGTGGCTCATCTCCGCTCTGTGCCCTTAGTAGACATCTGCAGGGCTGCAACTTGGTCTTCAAGCCAGACTTTTGCGGCCCATTACTGCCTGGAGAGGGAGTCCCGTAGGGACAGTGCTTTTGGCCAGGCAGTACTCCGGAATCTCTTTGAGGTTTAGGCAACTCCTGCCCTCCTGCCCTCTGTTGGGCTACCGGTGGAGGTTGTGTCCTTGAAAAGCCTTTCTTTGCTGCTGAGACTAGAGGGAGTTCTCTTGTTCAGCCTGGGTTCCTCGGTAGCCCAGAGCTGGGGAGTCACCCATATGTGAGGACTGACTTCCTGCTTGGTCCTGGAGAAAGAGTAGTTACTCACATGTAACAGGTGTTCTTCAGGAGCAGCAGGAATCAGTCCTCACAACCCTCCCTCCTCCCCTTGGAGTTGCAGTTGTACTTAGTTCATTTTTCATTTTTGTGTGCTGTTCTTAGCTATGTCATTTGACTGAGGTAAGATGGCACCTTTAGGCGGGAAGGGAACCGCGCATGCGTGCCTGCATTCCCAAAGGCTTTCATAGAAAGCTGGGGAAATGCTCTGCTGGGGCTTCATCGGCGCCGATGACACCCATATGTGAGGACTGATTCCTGCTGCTCCTGGAGAACACCTGTTACAGGTGAGTAACTACTCTTTCTGTTCTTACTGTTCTGCAAGCAAGACTTCTATCAGCTAAGTTAGCCAGTCAACTTTTGTTATTTTTCTAACTCATTAAAGTTGGTTTAAAAAAAAAAACCCCTCCTACAAGGACCCGATTGCTGAGGAAATTGTTGGGCAGTTTTTTTTTCTCCAGACCGTTCCTTCTTCATTTTTTTTCCTCCTTCGAGAGCAGCGAGTGTTTTATTTCTTTTGCAGTTCTCTCTTAAAGCAGTATCCCGGTATCTCTTGTTCTGGCCGTGCGTGTCTCCCTGGGGTTTTTCCCTCTTCCTTCTTTGGTGTACTCCATTTTCTGCAAGTGCAAGTTTTTTTCAGGCTCTGTTCTTCAGCAGTTACCTTTTTTCTGCTTCTCTTCACGCGGTCAGTCGGTGCCATTTCCTGCTGCTTCCCTGCTCTGTTTTGCAGCTTCCCGCCATAATTTTTGTGCCGCAGCTGCCATTTTTTCTTCAGAGTCTGTTGATTTTTGGCTCCCCCTGTGACTTTTTCTTTTAACCTGTTGTGAATATGCTTTCTTCCCTGCTCGCTACTTGGGCTGAAGAAAAGTAAGACTTTGATGGGTAGTTTGTGTTCCTCCTGTGTTTCTGATCAAAGGGGTCCTTCTGCATCTGCTGGTCCTTGTTCCGGTAGCCCTTCCAGGTCTCTTGCTTTAGCTCCCTCTGGGTTATCTCAGGGTGATGCTAGATCTGAAGATGCCCTTCCCCCGGTTTTGTTGCCAGTGCAGCCTGCTCACCCTGTACAACTCTCTATGCAGACTCCAGCTGATGGCTCTAATCACCAGTTTATGAAGCTGTTCCATCAGGCCTGGGATATGTAACACTCAGGGACTTTGGCTACTCCAACCACTGCTGACCCACCATCTAGAAAGCATGCCTGCCGGAGTTCGGCTGCAGCTTCTTTAGATCAGGCCAAGGATACCTCTTATCCTCCAGGGGACTGGCGCCCTGCAGGGGAAGACGATGACTGTCCTTCAGATTAACATTCTATCACTTCTGAGTCCATCCGGGAAGAAGGAGAGCTTCCATCATTGGAAGACGACCAGGAGCCTAGAAAAAGATGTTCAGGATATCCAGTTATGAAGTACAGAAGATCTTCCTGCTCTCATTGCTCAAATTACAGAGGCTCTGCACCTCTCGGACTCTCAAGTGCAACATTCTTTGGATCCCTCTAAACCTCAGACAGACCCCATCATCGTGGGCATCAGGAAACCTTCCAAGGCTTTTCTCTTTCCCTTGTAACTACAACAGATGGTCTTCTTTGAGTGGAATTCTCCTGATGTGTCTCTACGCACCACTCATTGCTTGGGACGTTTTTACGTTTGGTCTTTGGATGATCTTGCAAAGTGGTTGCGTTCCCTAAAGTAGATGCCCTGGTCACTACTATCACTAAACGCAGAACCACTCCTGGTCCAGATGGATCGCAAAATGCAGGGCCTCTTAAAAATCATTTTTTTGTCATTGACCTTGGCGTTGCAGGCCTCTGTTTGCAGAGGTCTCACTGCACGTGCTCTGCTCTGATGGCTTCAGTCATTTCCAGATGATCCGGCTTTGCTTTGTTTAGAGTCAGTCACTGCCTTTCTTGCAGATGCCTTTTATAATTTGTTGCGCTTATCTGCTCTCTCTGTGACTGTTACCACAATGACTTGGCATTGGCTGTGGCTCTATCATTGGAATGCGGATGCTATTTTGAAGTCCCTTTCAAGGGCTGCTGCCTTTATGGTGAAGATTTGTAAAAACTTGTGAAGGATTTGGGGGAAGACAAGCCTCAACATTCGCCAGAGGATAAGCCCAAACCCAGTTCTTTTTGTCCTGCCACGCCATTGTCCGCGTCCTCATCTTATAGAGTCCACTTCAGAGATGTTTATTGCTACCAGCCTGGCAAATCCAGTTCTTTTTTGAATAGGTTTGGTTCTAATCTCAGTCCTTTCGGGGTATCCGTTGCAACAGGGACAATTTCTCCTCATCCAAAAAGTTTTCTGGATCCGCCAAATCTTGCCTTTGACAGTTTCCAGGTCCATTCTGGGGTGCCTGTGGGCAGATGATTACAGGATTTTTCCCGTGAATGGACCCAAATAGCATCGGACCCGGTGGGTGCTCGAGGTAGTAACACAGGCTTATGCTCTCAGCTTCGCCATGCCTGTGCCGAATGTCTTCCTCATCTCTCCATGCGGTTCCACGGTCAAGGCAGTGACGGTACGCCTGACTGTCCTCCACTTTCTTCAACTCAGTGCAGTGTGCCCAGTTCCCCCCTCAGAAAGAGGTTCTGGTCACTATTCCATTTTCTTTGTCATCTCAAGAAGGACGGCTCCTTCCGTCCTATCCTGGACCTCAAGGGAATCAATCGCTGTCTTCAGATGCCACAGTTCCAGTTGGAAAACCTCAGGACATTCATTCAAACTGTTCAGCCAGGTGAATTTCTTGCATCCCTGGACCTGGTGGAAGCATATTTTCACATTCCAATCCACCAAGATCTTCAGTAGTATCTACGCTTCATGGTCTTCTGTCAGTGTTATCAGTTGCATGCCCTGCCCTTTGATCTTACCACAGCGCCTTGCACTTTCTCCAAGGTGATGGTAGCAGCGGCAGTATCTCCAGGAACAAGCAGGAATGAGTCTTCACATGTGGGTACGTCGGCGCCGACGGAGCCCGCATGGGAATGCTCCCCAGCATCCAATCAGAAGGCTTTTGGGAGCATCCCTCGCGCCTGCGCGGTGACTTCCCGCCTTTCCCCCTGCCTCTCCCCAGTTTTCGTTTTTCCGCAGAGCCGGCAGGACGTACCTCCTGTCACCGCAGAAACATTTTTTTCTCAAATATCCTTTTGTTTTTGTTTTCTTGTGGTCGTGGCCTTTTCCCGCCGATACCGGCGTCGCCGGTGCTCTAATTTTTCTTTATCCTTTCTTTTTCTTTCAAAAAAAAAAAAAACAACTAGTTTTGGTTTCTCTTTGGAGGCCTACGGGTCCTTCCAACATGGAGCCTTCTTCCCCCTAAGAAGTGCCTTCACTGTGGAAACTTAGTTTTCTTTTTAGACTCCAACGCCTGGTGTCTAACCTGTTGGGGCCTGACCCTTGTTCCCCCAATTCATTGGGCTTTAGTGTCGGGAGAAGACCTTTTCTCTTTCGGGTGTCCCTCGACGCCGTCTTTCCACCTGAGGTGCGGATACCGGTTTATTCTTCTCTCCGGGATCAGGTAACCCACAAACAGTCTGTTAAGACTAGCCAATCCTTGAGGGGTAAGTCTCATGCCCGGCATGATGACGGCTCCGGCCTTCCCCTCAAGACCCCATTGGCAAGAAAACCCCGGCGGGAGTCTTCGGGCTCCAAAGCATTCACGGGGTTTCAGGTTGTTCCTGGGGTTCACTCCTCACAGAACATACCTGAGCCATGCTCGGGGGTGGTATCCGCTTCGAGCGGTACCGATTCCCCGGCATCGGCATCGGCGTCGAGTGCTCCACTCTTCGCCGAGGATAGTCAACTGGTGTCCTCGGTGCCTTCGGAGCCGATCGACTCTACCCAGACTGGCTTTCCTGCATCCCAGCCATGCATGGGGTTGGCACCGACTTCGAGCGGTGCCGATTCCCCGGCATCGGCGTCGGTGTCGAGTGACTTGCTCGTCACCGGGGATCGGCATCGGGTGTCCTCGGTTCCTTCGGGGCCGATCGATCTGACCCGAACGGCCTCTCCTGCAACCCACCCAGGCGCGGGGTTGGAGCCTGCTTCGGGCGGTGCCGATTCCCCGGTGTCGAGGCCAGTGTCGAGCGCTCCGCTCGTCACTAGGGGCCGTCATCAGGGGCCCTCGGGGCCCTCGGTCGATATGACCCAGACTGGGTTCCCGCTGTCCGGACCAGCCGCAGGGTGGGTTCCGGCTTCGAGTGGCGCCGATGCCCCAGCATCGGCGTCAGTGTCGAGTGTCCCATTCTCCACCAGGGCTCGTCGCCGGGTGTCCTGGGCCTCGGGGCCGATCGATACGCCTCGGATGGGTTTCCCCCCCATGCTCGGAGGGGTACCGGCCTCGGGCGGTACTGATACCTCGGCATCGGTGTCGAGTATTCCTCTCTTCGCCCTGCGTCATTTGCGGATGTCCTCGGCGCCTTTGGCGCCGATCGATGCGGTTCCGCTTGACCTTCAGGGGCCGGCATCGCCGGCGCCTCCTCCGGCGCCAGTGAACTCCAGGCGGGCATCGGTAACCTCGCTCGGTTCGATGCCCAGTCTAGAATCGTTGTCCAGTCTGCATGACTGGGTTCCGACACGCTTCGGATCCGATCCATGTCCCTTCCGGCTACACAGTGCCAAGGATAATCACCGAAGCTCCCTGGTGGCCTCGGTACCGCCTCGGCAATTCCCACTGCCTGCTACGAGGGCCTTGCCGTCCCCGGCGCCGAGGTCAACTCCCGCTGTTCCATCGGTGTCGTCGATCCGTTCTATGCCTAGCTTGGAATTGATACCGGGAGCCGACGATGCAGTACTCACTGCCTCGAACCGGAGCGGTCGGTATCCCTCTCCCTCTAGCGGGCTTCCTTCTGGCGCTCAAGCTGCTGAAGCCACATCAGCATGCCCAGGAATGGTTCAGCTGGGAGATCCTTCCTTTCAGGAATTCCTCCTTGCCATGGCAGCCTTTCTTGCCATTCCTATTCCTGGTCCCACTCTTGCCCAGGGTCCTGCAGACAAAGAAAGCATTATGCTTCCTTTGCATCCTTCCTTGCAGGATCTTCTTCTAGGGATTTGGCAGTCACCCCTGAGGGTTCCAGCGCCTTCTACAGCCATGCATGCTCTGTATCAGGTGCCCCCCTCTCCGGGGTTTCAGAAAAACCAACTCCCACATCATTCTATTGTAGTGGAGTCTGCGATGAGGAAAGTCAGGAGTAAGAAGAAGCATTCTTCCTACCCTCCAGGTCATGCATCCAAGACACTGGATGCCTTTGGACGTCAAACCTTCCAGACTTCGATGCTGGCTTCAAGGATTATCTCATATATTTTTTATATGAGTCTAACGCTTCGGGAGGTCACGGAGAAGTTATCTCTTATGTCTCCCTTTTTGTCAGAACCGAAGGTCTCTGACTATTCCTTGCTTCTTAATCTTAGCAGGAATATCGCTTGGTTTCTCTCCCGTGCTGCTCTAGACTCTTTCGAGTCTGTTAGCAGGTCCTCGGCTATTGCCATTGGAGCACGTCGTACAGCCTGGCTGCAGGCTTCAGACTTGAACAGATGGGCACAACATACACTGGGTAACTCTCCGTGTACTGGGGAAAATCTTTTCAATAGAGAGGCTTTACGTCAGGTTGCTCAGAGCTCCACTGACTTTCCTAAGCCTGGAAACCGTCCTAAGCCGCCGCCTTCCCCAGGATGGAGGAAATGTCCTTCCAAATCATCTTTCCCTAAGAAAGGAAAGTGTCATCCTCCTTCGGCCCATCCCCCAGCTGTGCCCCAGCCTGGGGCATTCTGTCCTGGTCTGAAGTTCCCAGGCTCCCACCAGGCTACTACTCAGAACCAGCAACCATAGGCTTCTGTATGCTGCAGACTACAATGTGCCTTCTTATTGCCGGAAGTTTGCTCTTCCAACTCTACGCTGTGGTGTTTCTTTCAGTATGCCCAGGATACTTTGCCCATGGGCTACAGTACCCTCCCATTCTTATTTCTCGAAGGGAGATCGCCACTGTGGATATTCTTCCTTCAGCTGACTTACCTAGTGGTACGTCACCCTCAACCCCTATCTCTCAGGGTTCCCCTGCTGGAGCTGGTACAATACTGGAACATCTCTCTCTCTCTTCCAGGGTAGATTTCCTGTTATCCTTAATGCATGTTCTGGACATCTGACAGGGTCGGAGTATCCCCGCTCCCTTTGTCGGTGTTCTCCACTGTTTTAATATGGGGGAATCCCCTCGGCCATTGGTTCAGTGGCTGGGCGTGCAGGAGTCCGGTGAGTACTTTCTGCTCTGCAAGCACTCACTGCAGACTATCTTCTTCGGGCCATATCCTTTTTAGGATGTGGCGTCATGCCTGACTTCTGACAGTTTTATCCCATGATTCTCCTCTATGATCTCTGCAACCGTCAGAGAAGCTTCCCACTATGGGGGACTTCGTCTCTGAGGGTCCTCTTCATAGCAGCGGCTTGTATAGTCCTTCCAGGGCTATATAGCTTATTATGCCCTCTGGTCTCTCCTTGGGATACCGAGGTCAAGTTTTTCTGTGTGAATGTCCAAGGAGCTCCCAATCTGGCAGGAATCTACCCCCTTTTTCCTTGCAGCTTGGCATTCTGTTTCTACCCCACTTGGGCAGCGCATGCTCTTCTACTGGGCATAATGGCTGGGTCTTCCCGGTATCTTGGTCGGTGCGCTTTCTTGTCCTTGGACGCATCAGAAGCCTAAAGTATTCCTGATGGGCTCTTACCAGATTGATGTCATCATCTGTTCCTCACGCAAACATGCTGCTCCTTCCACTGCTCTGCCTCCTGCACCGCAGAAATAGATTCGCGATAATTCTTCTGGTGGGTTTCACCTCCCCTCCCCCGTATTAGACGAATCTGTCTCCGTAACATCCCCCGTGAGGTGTTTCTTCTGTGGCCCAGTGGCAGGCCTGGATTCTCAGTATTATTTTTCATGTACGGATGCATACATGTTTTTGTACCCTGGGTGGGCATAAGCCCTGCCCATCTATACTATCTCTGTATATGTATACATCTCCGTATATATATATATATATATATATATATATATATATATGCCGGACTTGGCTGGACATATCTATTCAGGCCTGCATAGATATGTCTGCAGTTCTATGTCAATATGGTTATATGTATGCCGTATGGTATGCGCATATTGGAAGAAGTCAAAGCATGCTGTGTTTTGCCTTTATCTCCCTGACTGTCGGCATTAAAGTTTTTACTGTCTTAAGAGGTCCAGGCAGTCTGCTTACCTAATTTTATACGACTCGGTAACTGGGTTGGGTTATACTCCCTACCGCTTCTATTTTTGGAGTATACACCTCCCTACCTATGAGGTGTCTACTTCCATGTCTCCCTATCTCTTACCAGCTAGGAATGACAGTGTACTTCTTCAGTAGGCCGGAGCATACTTCTGTTCTCCCTGGGGAAGGGGTTCCTTCTACACCCTCTCTTCCCTTCAGGACTGGGCTAAACTCTGGTTCGGTCAGTCTTCCTCTTTTAGTCTTCAGTGTTACTAGCGCTGTACCTGAAAGAGTTCTCAGCTTTTCCACATAAAGCTTTCCATTGAAGACCTGCCGTTCTTCTCCTGCACCAGGTGTCACCTGGGTCACCTGCCCATCCCGGCTTTGTGGCTTCATCCTCACTGTTGTGAAGTTCCCTTGGAGGTCCCGCTGCTGCGTCTACAGTTACCTCCGTCACAGCTCTACTCCTACAATCCAGTAGGTAAGCTCTCTATTGCACTAGTGCATTAACTACTTAATGATAACTGGCATGCATTCTAAAGACACACCTCCCCTGTAGTCTTTAGTTCTTGCTGTTCCTCTTATTTATTTATTTATTTATTTATTTATAGTTCTTTTATACCGCACTCTTTTTCGTCAGCGCGGTTTACATTAAACAGAATACTCATTGCACGCAACAGACTGTAATGAGTTTCTCTTCTCAACTCCCCCCCCCCCCCGTCCCTCATGGGATGCCGGGGATCCAGGTTGGGGAAATGCGTCTTCCCAGGGGCGCGCTTTTCAGGGGATCTCCCCTGGCACCCTCAGCTAGGGAGTCCCCACATGTGAAGAATCATTCCTGCTTGTTCCTGGAGATAGCACAGTTACTTACCTGTAACAAGTGATCTCCGGAACAGCAGGAATTAGTCTTCACAACCCTCCCACCTCCCCTAGGAGTTGAATCTACCTATCTCCTTTCCTCTCTTCTCCTTCTGTCTCAGCTATGAAACCCAACTGGGGAGAGGCAGGGGGAAAGGCGGGAAGTCACCGCGCAGGCGCGAGGGGTGCTCCCAAAAGCCTTCTGATTGGATGCTAGGGAGCATTCCCGTGCGGGCTCCGTCGGCGCCGACGTACCCACATGTGAAGACTAATTCCTGCTGTTCCGGAGATCACCTGTTACAGGTAAGTAACTGTGCTTTCCCTGCGGCGCCAAGATATTTGGGTTCATCCTTATCTAGGCGATTGGCTGATCAGAGCAATGAGTTTCAAGGAGGCTACTTCTGCGGTCTCGCAGGTCCTCTCCTTTATGGACCATCTCAGCTGGGTGGTCAGTTATGCCAAAAGCAATCTACGCCCAGTTCAGTCTCTGGAATTCCTCGGCACCTGCTTTGACATGAGAGTGGGTCGCATGTTCCTCTCTCATAACAGATACAAGAAGCTCTGCATTCAGGTCCATGCCTTCAAGCGCTTAGCAGCTCCCACAGCCTGGGATTACCTATAACTCCTTGGCACCATGGTGTCTGTTCTCAATGTAGTCTTCTGGGCCTGTGCTCACATGAAACTGCTTTCATATGCTCTTTTGTTGCACTGGGCCCTATCCACCCAGGGCTATCAGATTCGTCTACCCTTTCCTCAGTGGTTCGCCACAGTCTTCACTGGTGGCTTTGTCCTCATCACTTGTTGAATGCCTCTGTATCGTTCCATGGTGCGACCGCACCTCAAATATTGTGTGCAATTCTGGTCGCTGTATCTTAAAAAGGATATAGCAGAATTAGAAAAGGTGCAGAGAAAAGCCACCAAAATGGTAAATGGGATGGAAGGATACCCCTATGAGGAGAGGCTAAAAAGGTTAGGGCTCTTCAACTGGAAAAGAGTTGGCTGAGGGGGATATGATAGAGGTTATAAATTAATGAATGGCGTGGAATGGGTAAATGTAGATCGACTGTTTACACCATCAAAATGTAGAAAGATTAGGAGACATGCAATGAAGCTACAGTAACCCATATAAGACTAATAAGAGAAAATATTTTTTCACTCAATGAGTAATCAAACTCTGGAATTCGTTACCAGAGAATATAGTAAAAGATGCTGGTGTAGATGGTTTTAAAAAAGGTTTGGACAAGTTCCTGGAGGAAAAATCCATAAACCATTATTAAAGGGGACCCGGGATATCCACTGCTTGCTCCAGTACAAGCATTGTGGAACCTGTGACCTAGACTGGCCACTGTTGGAAATGGGATACTGGGCTTGATGGACCTTGCTCTGACCTAGTATGGCATATCTTATGTTCCGTTTGGTCCTGCTGAAATAGGCTTTGCTGTTCTCTAAATATTTACTTTTTTTTTTCCTTTTTTAAATGGGGAAGAGAAAGGGGAAAGTCAGAACTTACCCCGAAGTTGGACAGTCTCCTGGACAATTGCCTATTACAGTTTGTGACCATCAGAGCTTTGGAAGAAGCTGCTGGGGTTAGTACTGGAGCTGATGGAAAGGTGGTCTATTCAGCCTCAGACGCCAGTCTGAGCCTAAAGCAGCGCATACCAATGAGAGAATTTCTTTCTCCGGAGGTTCCTGTGCTGCTCGGGCCCTTCTCCTAGCTGGGGAGATGGAACCATGTTCGGGTGAGCAGTCTGGTGTTGAAGCACTTGGGAAACCCTGTGGAGGTGTGGGGGAACTCTTTTTAGGGTTTCCTCTAGCTGTGTCCGATGCAGTCCCGAGTGTAATGGCGTCAGTGATGGCATCTGACCTGGGTGTTTCATCGATGCCGCAGCCTTTTCACCTCCCAGGGGAAACAAGTGTTTTAATGAAACCCTCGGTTGTTACATTGGATACTATCTGGGCTGCGATTGTGCTGCTGGAGAAGATAGTATCCAGCCGTTTAAATGTAGTTGAAAAGACCACCCAGGATCTAGAGACACAAATCGCATTGCAGAAGCAAGCTGTTTCAGGTACCGGAGCAAAGGTGGAAAATTTAAATGCCCAGGAATAATCACTTCATGCTCAGAGTGCCTCATTTGTATGGGACAGCTTGGCAACACAGGTAAAATTGGAGAAGTTAGAAAATGTCTCCAAAAGGTTGAATTTATGTTTTTTGAACTTTCCTAAGTCTGCTACTGCAACTCCTGTTGATCTGTTTAAGAAATATCTTTTGGATATATTGGTGCTACCAGAGAATGCGTTGCCACTCACATTTAAACATCTAAAGTGTATTATCTTCCTATCAAGAAGTGGTCAAGCAGTTTGGCTTTGACTGAGGGGCAAGGCGCTGCATCCCTGGATATCTTTAATCTAATGCAGGTC
Source organism: Ichthyophis bannanicus (assembly GCA_033557465.1). Lineage (NCBI taxonomy): Eukaryota > Metazoa > Chordata > Amphibia > Gymnophiona > Ichthyophiidae > Ichthyophis > Ichthyophis bannanicus. The sequence continues at coordinate 165,950,380 of CM066042.1, forward strand.
TTGGAGGATTCAGCTGGGGAGAGTATGCAGAGAGCTACATTATTGGTCACCTATGTTCTGGAACCTGATCGAGTTTGGATGCTGAGGTTGTATTTTTGGAACTCTCAAAAGCTTTTCCTTGGACAGAAAGTCTGGGTTTTCCCAGATGTTTCCTTTAGTACGCAGCTTAAAAGACGTCAATTTCTGTCTATGCAAACTGAAGTGATCCGTTTGGTTTTTTCCTATTTGCTTAGATTTCCATGTAAATGCCTGATTAAATCTGGGTCTTGTAGATATATTTTTTATGATCCTAAGCAATTGCAAGTATTTCTGGATGCTCGAAAGCCTCCCAGCACAGTTCCAGGCCTGGTTGAGCTATCTTGACGATCGATTCTCTGTAGGATGCACAAGTTGTATATGGGCCATGTGACTGTTGTTTACCTAATGACATTTATTTCCATTTATAATTTATGATGTGATTAGACTATCAAGCCTTTTTTCTATGGTTCTCCCCCCTTTTGGTATCGAGGGCTATTAGTGTTTAGCACAAGGTGGGACTTGTATTTCTAATTGTGATTTGTCCCTTTTTCCCTTTTATTTCCTTTATTTTTACTTGTGCTTTTCCTTTCTTTGAGTATATGTAAATATTACTTGATGTATTTGTTAAATGAAAAAAAAAAAAGGGACCTGGGAAATCCACTGCTTGTCCTACTACAAGCATTGTGGAACCTGTGTGCCTTCTGGGGAAACTGCTAGATTGGCCACTGTTGGAAACAGGATACTGGGCTTGATGGACCTTGGTCTAACCCAGTATGGCATATCTTATGTTCTTACGGGTGTTCCCTTGGAAATTCCACATTGGCTGGCGGTCACCACGGATGCCAGATTTGCAGATTGGGCAGCACACTGCCAGGGACAGACCGCACAGGGATCTTGGTCCATCAATCGTATCGAGGCTTGGGATGTTCGTCTGGCTCTACTTTACTTTCCGTCCCACCTCAAGGGTCAAGCAATTAGAGTACTTTCCAACAATTCCACCACTGTAGCTTATCTCAACAGAAAGGGTGGGACCAAATGTCCCGGAGTGACCCTGGAAATGAGTCTTCTATTTCCCTGAGCAGAATCCAACCTCCTGGCTCTCTGCGTAGCACATAGCAGAAATGGAGAACATTCAAGTAGATTTCCTGAGTCGTCGTACCCTGGACCTCTGTGAGTGGGAACTAGCTCTGTGGGCATTTGCGAACATTGTACGTCAATGAGCTCATCCAGCTCTAGTCCTGATGGCCACCTCTTCCAATGCCAAGACATCAATCTTTTTCAGTCGTCAAAAGGAACCAAAGTTTCACGGCCCAGATGCTCTGCAAACCAGCTTCTCTACATCCTTCCTCCTTGGCCGCTAATCAGCCGTGTTCTCCGTCGGATAGTCACACTCCAGACAGGTAATGCTGGTGGTCCCAGATTGGCCATGGTATGCCGATTTCCTTTGCCTCCTGCATGAGGCGCCCCTACCCCTCAATGTCCAGAGAGGTCTCCTGTTTCAGGGACTGGTTCTCATGGATGACCCCGCTCCTTACTCACTTACAGCTTGGCTATTGAGCGGTGTTACTTGCCGCAAGTAGTAGACACTCTACTATGGGCTAGATGGTCTTCTACCTCACATGCCTATGCCCGGATCTGACATCTTTTTTCTTCTTAGTGTTTTAAGAGATCTCTCTCCCCTTGGCGCGTTGATATTCCAGACATTCTTTTCTTCAGAACAGATTTGATAAGTGTCTCGCACTTAATTCTTTATAGGTGCATATTGCAGCCTTGACATGCTTTCGGGGGCCTCTCCATGGGCTGTCTCTTGCTTCTCATGTAGATGTTTCCTGTTTTCTGTGGGCGTTTGCACTCTGAGGCCCCCATTCGTCCAATCGTCCTTTCTTGGGATGTGTCCTTAGTGCTTCATGTGTTCACCCATACCCCGTTTGAGCCTCTCTGTAGGGCATCTCTCAAAGATTTGACTTTCAAAACTGTTTTTCTTATAACCGTCACTTCAATATGGCACCTTTTGGAGCTCGAGGCACTTTCTTGCCAGGATCCTTTTCCCCAGTGGAGATTACCATTCGAACAGTGCCCTCTTTTCTACCTAGGGTCCTTTCGGATTTTCATGCCAACCAATCAGTTGTGCTTCTTTCCTTTTTTTAAGGAGCAGTGTTCAGGTGACAGCCAAGTCCTTCACCTTTTGAATGTTGGTAGGGCGTTACACCGTTACCTCAAACTCACTAATTTGTTTCGTCTCTCCGATCACCTTTTTATCCTGGTTTCTGGTCCACGAAAAGGAGCGGCCGCTTCCAAAGCGACCATTTCGCACTGGATCAAGCAGACTTTTGAGTCAGTTTATATTTTATTGTACAAACCTGTGCCCGTAAGTCTTCAGGCACATTCTACATGGGTCAAGGCTACCTCCTGGGCAGAACGTTCACGGATAGCTCTGCTAGGTATTTGCAGGGTGATCACCTGGTCCTATCTGTCTACTTTTGCACGTCATTATTGCTTGGATGTCCAAGCTTGAGAAGCAGCTTCCTTCAAAACCTGGGTCTTGGCTGCTACTGTTCCTTCCTGCCCTGGAGTGATTTAGCTATGGTACTCCCCACTTGTCTGGACTGGTCTAGCAGGATGTATTTGGAATGAGAAATTTTACTTACCAATAATTTCCTTTCCTGGAATCCTGCTAGACCAGTCCAGGACCCGCCCCTTTAAACTGTTTAGTCAGTTGCCTAGCTAAGATTCTCTTTATGTATCGGCGACATTGCTGTACCTCGCCATGTACATACTTCCTAGGCCTACAGGTCCTGTTTCACATTGTTCAATTTAGCTGCTTGTTATGAGTCATTCATTTAAGAGCTCATTTTTAGTCTGGTATTGTGCTGCTTTGTCTGTTTGAACTCCTGCTGCTTGTTATTGGTATACTGAAGCTCCCCTTGTAGGATGGGTTTTTATACCAAGAGTGCTGTCACAAAGCTTCAGGAATTTTTCTCTGTCTCACCATCTGCTGGTAGGGGGACACAACCCACTAGTCTGGGCTGGTCTAGCAGAATTCCAGGAAAGGAAATAATCAATAAGAAAAAAATTCTCCTTAGTCAGTAGTCTTTTTGTTTTTTAACGGCTCTGGAGGAAAAACATATCCTGAATTTTAATTTCTGTTTTAAATGTTACATTAATTGAGTTGTATTATCTGAGCAATCATTCTATGTACTGCCTTGTAAGAGATATAGCTTCTGTTCATAGGGCTGGCAGAGGCTGGAGGTGCTATAGAAGCAGCACGCAGGGCCCTCCAGAATTGGGGAACATCCCAGATCTACTGAGAGACTTGAGATGCATAATATTTGATGCCTGAAGAGACTACAGTCTTTGACTCTTGGGAAAATATAGCCACTGCAATGGTTGGACTAAATGGGAGTGGGGAGACCAGGTAGTTAAGGATGAAGGCTTATGATACTGCAGCCCTAATAGAAACCAATTTTGATTGCACTAGAAGATTTAAAAAATATATAGGAGGAAACTGCTGGGGAGAAACCAAAAAAAAAGTCTCTTAAGTGGCAAATTAAGAACATCTCCTAAAGAATATATAGCTATAAAAAAATAAGAACTTTTTATGAGGTTCAATCTATGTATCTTGTCCTTCACGTTTTCCTTTCCCATGACTGCTGCGTAGTGAAGGTTTGTTACTGCACAGAACACCTGGTATGGCAGCGCTACAGCTTATCTTTCTCTTTCTCATTTGACTTATTTATTGTGACTGGTCTATATATTCAGTGCATTTACCAGTCTGATTCTCTCTCCCTTGGATAACTTGACTTGATCTTCATGCAGGATGGACCTTGCAAAGATCATGCGCACGAGAGCAAAAGAGATTGAAGTGAAATTGCTTTTGTTCGCCATACAGAGGACAACCAATTTCGAAGGACTACTAGCTAAGCGCTTCTCCGGCAGCACCCTGACTGACGGTGTAGTGGTAAATACAAAAGATTTATTGAAAAGAAACGTGGTATGCACCCTTCTCTCTATCTGCTCTCCAAATGCTTTCTGAGCACCCAGGGATCCAGACCCAGAAAATAACCGCTGAGCTGCACTTGACTGAAAAGGAAGCACTAGCAAAGAAAGTGATGCTTCACTGATGATTCTTTTTGTATGTTATTCTAGTATAAAGATATTTGTTTTTCCCCAGAGAGGCTACAATTCAAGTTGACCTCGCTCCGTGTTTATACATTAAAGGGGTCATTTTATAAGAAGTCACCTTTGTGAAAAGTTCAAAAAGGTGCATATTTTAAAAAGGCAAAGCAGAAATTATAAAAAAGCAGTCCTTATTCCAAGGTACATATGATTCAGTTCCAACAGATTAGTGCCCCGTTCTTCTATATTTATATAGTCTCTTATTAAATATAATTTATTTTGTTGGACTTCCATATTATTATAGTTCAATAGCATGCTTTTCTATTGGCCTGAAACGTCCTTTATACTTTAATCACTCTCAGTTATCAAAATTAGCGTCTAAAAAGGTTCCAAAACCTTTAAAATTATTATTTTTTATTTTAATGTCAAAATACTTTATGATTTGGGCAGTTCACTTGTGCTATAGTAATATGGAAGTCTGACAAAAAAATTATTTTAGTAGGAAACTATATAAATATAGAAGATTGGCTCTATGTGCCCCTTTATAAAATAGGCTCCTGGTCCAGCCCCAATAATGCGAAAATGCCTATGCACAAATTTACACCTGCTTTGAAAATGGTGTAAATGTGTGCATGTACTCCACATATATACCCATGAGTTTTATAAAATATGCACCTACATCGCAGCTCCACCTAAACCCTCCACACCCAGAATGCCTACATTTGCAACCACACAATTTTATAAAAACCCTTTCTGCATGCAAAACATACGTTACACACGGAAAAATCTTTATAAAATTTCCTCGTGAAAGGATAGCCCTCTACTCACTATTTTGAAGTAGGTTTTGAAGACATTAGGAAAAAAGCTGCTTTTTATTAAGTGGATAAAAAAGGTATTTATCCCCCGGTCCAAACAGAACTGCTTCTCAAAATCTGAAACAGACGGAAAGCTTATGTATGAATTAGATGTAGCAATTTGTTTCACTGGATGGAACATCTGAAACCCACATTTGCTTCACGGCATGGATATTATTGTAAGCAGCTCTCTAGTGGGTTTGCAGAAGAATGAAAAAAAAAGTCTCAAAAACAGCACTGCTCAGCGGCAATCAGAGCTTCATTACCCAGAAGCAAAGGGCTGGCAGCTGATCGGCTCATCAGATTTGCTGACCTGCTTTCTGCTGCTTGTTTTGGGCTTGGACCTTCTGTGTGTCTTTAGGGTGGGGAGGGGGGGTCTTTTTAAAAACATAAATGTCATGTGAAAATTTGGGAGCACTTTATAGTTATAACAGACCTTAGTTTTTATGGGACAGGAGCCATAGGAGAACCTGATGACGTTTTTTCACACTCTCTCAGTCCAACGAGCACGAGAAAACATCTATACCACAAGAGTTCATAAATCTATCCGTATTAACTAATAAGTAAGTGTCAAGTGAAAGAAAGATTGGTGTAATACTGAAAATAGTGTCAACAAGTGTAATATTTACTTAGCCATCACTGCTGAATGATGTGGTTAAGGTTTGGTCTTAATGGTAATAAAATGCTGCTGCTGTTACTTACAAAAGCATAAGATTAGGGAAGCTATAGGGATCAGTGTGGAGTGTTACTGTATCAGCAGGCGGAATAACAAAGAGGAATGGGCATACCTGTTAAATTTCAGGGTGATGAATATTGCAAACTGGAAGAAAACAATTTTTGCAGCCAAAATTTGGAATGAATTTGCCCCAAGCTGATATGTTTAATGCGGTGGGGTGATATAGAGTGAAGGGAGGCATTCACAGCTCTGCATCTATCTCCATGGAGTAAAGAGAGCACATGCAAAAGCTTATAAATTAATTTAAATGAGAAGGAAGGGAAGACTTTTATTCGAATATGTGTACATAAGAACATAAGATATGCTATACTGGGTCAGACCAAGGTCCATGAAAGCGGGGTTACTTACCTGTGACGGGGGTTCTCCGTGGACAGCAGGATAAGTCAGCCACACCTGGTGACGTCCTCCGGGCGGCGCCAAGGTCGGAAGTGCTCTCCAGAGCTCAGATTACAGAGCGTGTTCAGGTAGCCCACCTCCCTGGACCGCTCCTAGCCTGGCCAGTTTGTTTCCTTCCGCCTTGCCAGCAAGACGGACCCTGCTCTCCACCTGCGAATACTCAAAGAACATCAACTTTCTGCACAGGAGATCAAGATCAACTAGAGGAATGCCTAAACCGGGATTCAAAAGATGCCCCTGCGGCAAGAAGATGAGCAACTCTGACCTGCACGAGTTGTATGTGCGCTGTTTAGGACCTACACACAACGTCGAGGACTGCCCCCACTGCTCCAGGATGTCTCCTAGAGCACGGAAGGCCAGAGGGCATACCTTGAAAGATCATCTCGCCGCTCTCAGCAACCCCGCAGATCCAAACACCACCGTTGCTGACGCCGAGGCCCGGGGTGCGCCCTATAGGGCCTCCACCTCCTGCCTTGCCTCTGGAACTCCTGCTTTTCCTGTTACTGCCGCAGCGGATCTTCCCGTGAGGAACGCATCGGGAGTATCTTGCCCCTCTGCTTCGGGCCATGTGGCGCTTCTGGAGCATGCTGTTCACCAAGATGGCGCCGCCGGTGAGTTCTCTGACTCCTGCCCTCACCGACGCTCCCGCAACGTCAGCCTCCTTAGCTCCTCCCACTTGCCACGTCATCACTCCGCGACCGCAGGACCTCCCTTCAGCGCCGATATCGGCACCAGGAGCCTCAAGGAGCCTCAGCACAGCTCCCACAAGAGGAAGAGAAGCCGGGATCAGAGCGACTCGGAGGCTCCGAGTCGGGGCGATTCCTGGAGAGCGCGTAAGCGCGGAAAGCACAGGAAGGAGCGCTCCAGCAGCAGTGATGCCTCCAGCTCCTCCCATGGACACCACAAGAGGCATGGGCATCGTGGGAGACGTAGCTCGCGGCGCTCTGCGTCCAGGCGCTACAGGTCTCACAGGAGCCCCTCCTCTGTCTCTTCTGAGCCATCCAACACTTCAGCTATATTACCAGGTGTGGCTGACGCAATCCTGCAGTCCATGGAGAAGCCCAGTATCCTGTTTCCAACAGTGGCTAACACAGGTCACAAGTACCTAGCAGTTTCTCAAAAAGACACATGGGTTCCACAATGCTTGTATTCGGGCAAGCAGTGGATTTCCCAGGTCCTCTTTAATAATGGTTTATGGACCTTTCCTACAGGAATCTGTCCAAACCTTTTTTTAAACCCAGCTACACTAATAGCTTTTACTACATCCTCCGGTAGCAAATTCCAGAGTTTGATTGCGTGTTGAGTGAAAAAATATGTTTTCTAATTAGTCTTAAATGGGTTACATTGTGTTTTCATTGCATATCCCCTAATCTTTTTACTTTTTGATGGCGTAAACAATCTGTCTACATTTACCCGTTTCACTCCATTCATTAATTTATAGACCTCTGTCATATCTTCCCTCATCCATCTCTTTTCTAAGTTAAAGAGCCCTAACCTTTCAAGCCTCTCCTCATAGGGGTATCTCCAGGAACAAGCAGGAATGTAGTCTTCACATATGGGTATCGTCGGTACCGACGGAGCCTGCGCGGGAACGCTCCCCAGCGTCCAATTAGAAAACTTTTGGGAGCATCCCACAGCACCTGCGTGCTGCCTTCCCACCTTTCCCAACTGCCTCTCTCCAGTTCTTCGTTTTCTGCGGAGCCAGCAGGTCGTGTTCCTGTCACCACTGTTCCCTCTAAGCAGTGCGCGTGTGCGCGCGCACACACCTCGCCGAGTGAGCGCACATACTTTACAACAGAGCGCACAAAAATTACGGTTCTGATTCTGACAGAAAACACCACAGACATTCTTAAAATTGAAAAGTTGTTGTGTATTTACGGTTTTCACAAGTTCGACAATATTTTCTAGTGCAATCAATGTGGTGTACATACTGTATTCTGACATGTAGTCAAATTTTAAAGTATATAACTCCGAGTGTCGTTATGTGGCGCACAAAAATTTAATCTTCCTTCAAAAGCTGCACAGCTGATATTTTATGCGCACACAGCCTACAGAAAATTAGAGGGAACATTGCCTGTCACCGCAGAAAATTCTTCCTTATTACTTAATTTTTTTGTGGTCGCGTCTGCCTTTCCCGACGCTTTACCGGTACCGCTGGTTTTTCTTTCTTTCTTTCTTTCTGTTCTTTAAAAAAAAAAAACTTTTTCCCTTTTTTCCCAGGTGCACGCACCATTTTGGGCCTTAGGCCCCCAATTTTTCCTACAATGGAGAAACCTGCTTCGGGTTTCAAAAAGTGCACCTAGTGTGGCGGTACCTTCTCCGTCACCGACACCCATGAATGGTGTCTAAAATGTTTAGATCCTGACCACTCCATCACGGATTGTATGTCCTGTGTCATGATGTCTAAAAGAGGTTGGCAGAACCGAGCTGCTAAGCTCAGTACCCTGTTTCCCTCTGATGCAGCTTCGGTGGCATCGACGTCTTCCAGGGCTTCCTCTTCTTCCCGTGGATCTCAGGTAACTAAACACAAGTCTAGCCGGTCCTCAAAGGGTAGATCTCCTTCTAAGCATCGAGATGCCTTTGGCGTTGCCCTTGAAGATTCTGCACTGCCAAAATTGCCCCGGTGGGAGGCTTCGGCTTCCAAAGCATTATCGGGGCTCCAGGATGTTCTCGAGGCCTCGACCTCGGCAGAACTACTCGTGCCATGCTCTGGGGTACTGGCGATCTCCTCCGGTACAGACATCCAGGCATCGGCAGCGTCGATAGACCAGAGAGTCCTGGCTATTGAACGCAGTCTGGCGGCTCTCCTTGCGGCATCGACACCCTCAGAACCGCGTCAGACAGTTCAACCGGTACCGGCACCAACTCTGGCACTGGTATCGGTACTGGTACTGACAGCATCGGCATCAACATCGGCGTCCACATTACCGGCACCCAGTCATTAAATGCCTTCCGATACCGCTACACCGGTACCGATTCCCCTCGGTACCGACTTCGGTCGGTACGGGTATCGGGCTCTTCAAGAGCATCCAGACAGAAGGTACTTCGAATCCTCAGAGGAATCTGATTATTCTGATAGTTCTGTCGATGCGGGGATACTTCTCCCAGAGGAGCCTTCCTCCCCTAAACGCAGGATGTCTCCTCCAGAGGACATTTCCTTTCAGGATTTCATCAGGGAGGTGGCTCGAGTTTTGTCCATTACTGTGGCTCCTGAAACAGAGCCCAGAGCAAAGGAGTTGGAAATTTTACAGTATCCTAAAACTCCTAAAGAGGCAGCTACCCTGCCTATCCATGAGATCTTGCATGATCTCATGTTAAGAATGTGGGAGACACCTCTTACCACCTCTCCTTATTCTCGTAGACTGGACACTCTGTATCGAGTCCCTCCTTGTCCTGGTTTCCAGAAAACTCAGCTTCCTCACTACTCTATTGTAGTGGAATCAGCTATGAGAAGGATCAGGAGTGCAAAGAGACATGCCTCTAATCCTCCAGGACGTGAGTGCAGAACTCTAGATGCTTTTGGACGTTGTGTCTTCCAAGCTTCCATGCTGTCTGCCAGGATCAGTTCCTATAGTTTATATATGGGAATGTTCTTGAAAGAAGTTACAGGAGATTTAGAGGTTTTCAGCCCTCTTCTTCCTGAGGATAGAAGGCAAGATTTTCTCACATTGATCAAACATGCCCAGGATGTTTCCAAATTTGTCAACCGTGCAGCTTTTGACTGTTTTGAGTGCATAAGCAGAACATCTGCCATTGCCATAGGTGCACATAGAATTGCTTGGCTCCAGGCATCTGATCTGGAGCTCTGGGTACAAGACAGACTGGGAAATATTCCTTGTACTGGTGAGAACCTGTTTGGCAAAGATTGGCAGGAAAAGGCCAATGAGTTGGATGCTGACAATTCCTCCTTGGATAGATTATCCAAGGCCACAGCTGATCCTGCAAGAAAGAAATCTTTCAAGAAACCATTCTTTTCTAAAAAGAAAAGGTTTTATCCTGCTTATTCTCAGCAGGGATGTTCTGCAGGTCAACCTGTCCGGAAAGGTCAGCAGCCACCCAAACAAAGGAAAGCAGACTGCTAAGCCTCAACCATCTCAGCAGTCTCAGCCTCCGCAAGGCCTTTGACTTTCAACTAGAGAACTTAGCCTTCCTGGCTCTCAATGGGCCAGAGCCTTCCACCATTCCAGGAAGGTTGTGCCATTTTGCCCCCAGATGGGGGCAAATAACAGCAGAGCATTGGACACTCTCCATCATAAAAGAGGGGTACAAGCTTCATTTTTTGAGCATGCCCCCTCCCACACTGATAAGACAGTTCAATTCTCACACCTCTCTGATCAACCTGTTAGATCAAGAGATCACCATGCTTCTTGCCCAAAGGGCAATAGAAGAAGTACCTATCCATCAACAGGGTACAGGGTTTTACTCCCCTTATTTCCTTATCCCGAAGAAAACAGGGGGATGCAGACCTATTTTAGACCTCAGAGATTGAAGAAATTCCTATTCAAAGAGAAATTCAAAATGATTTCTCTAGGAACTCTGCTGCCATACCTTCAGAGTCAGGATTGGCTTTGTTCTCTAGATCTCAAGAATGCGTACACCCATGTTCTCATCCATCCAACTCACAGAAAGTTCCTTTGGTTCCTTTTTCAAGGAAAGCACTACCAATACAGGGTGCTTCCCTTTAGCCTGGCCTCAGCACCAAGAGTGTTCACGAAATGCATGGCTGTGATAGCAGCATTTCTCCGCACTCTGGGAATTTTCGTCTTCCTCTACTTAGACGACTGGCTCATTCAAGCCCCAACAGAGTCAGAGGCCAGGACTTCTCTATCCTGCACAATGTGTACCCTTCAGTGTTTGGGTCTGGTAATAAACATCCCAAAATCCAGTCTAACTCCCACTCAGTCTTTAGAGTTCATAGGAGCTTTGCTGGATACCAAAAAGGCAAAGGCCTATCTCCCCAAGGCCCGTTGCCTTCGCATAGTGCAGTTAGCTTCTCAAGCAGTGCTAAAGCCTCATCTCACTGCCCGAGAAATGCTACAACTACTGGGCCACATGGCATCTACCGTGCATGTGGTTCCCTATGCTCGCCTCCATATGAGGGTAGCCCAGTGGACTTGATCCACTCAATGGACCCAGGCATCAGGATGCCTGTCAAGACAAAATAGCAAACACCAGTCGCCTTATTTTGTCCCTCCAGTGGTGGAAGTCCACTCAAAACCTGTTGCTGGGGTCCCCTTTTCAGTAACCCTTACCCCAAGCAACTCTCACAACAGATGCTTCTCCGATGGGTTGGGGAGCTCATCTGCAAGACCTCTCCACCCAAGGCACCTGGACTCCACAGGAGACTCATCTACATATCAATCTCTTGGAGCTCAGAGCAATCTTCCTTGCTCTTCGAGTGTTCCACATCCTGCTCAGCTACAAGACAGTCCATATTCATATGGACAATCAAGTAGCCATGTTCTATGTGAACAAGCAGGGGGGAACAGGCTCTCTGTCGCTTTGCAATGAAGCTTTGCGACTATGGGCCCTTGCCAGAGAGCATCAGATTCATCTCCTAGCAGTGTATCTTCCAGGCATACAAAACTCTTGGGCAGACAGACTCAGTCGAGTTCTGCTTCCATACGAGTGGTCTTTGCATGCAGACCAGGTGGCCAAGATTTTTCAAATTTGGGGAACCCCGGACATAGACCTCTTTACAAGTCCATGGAATGCCAAATTTCCCCAGTTCCGTTCCAGAATTCCGGCTCAGGGGGCTCAGGCCAGGGATGCTTTCCTCCTTTACTGGGGTCAAGACTTCCTGTATGCCTTTCCACCCATTCCCCTAATTCCCAAAACCCTGTTCAAGCTTCAGAGAGACAGAGGCCTTATGATTCTCATAGCTCCACATTGGCCACGGCAAGTGTGGTACCCTCTGCTTCTACATCTCTCTCAAGCTCCCTCCCTGGAGTTAGGGTCTGCTCCAGATCTCCTATCTCAGGAGGACGGAATGTTATGGCATCCCAATCCCCAGTCTCTGCATCTGAGGGCTTGGTTGCTGAAGGCTTAGATCGCCATGATCTTAACCTCCCTCAGCATATAAAGGATATCCTTTATGCTTCCAGGAAGCCTTCCACAAGACGCTCTTATGCTTTCACGTGGAAAAGGTTTACCATATGGTGTTCGCAGAAGGGTCTTAACCCCATTGCCATATCTCTGGAATCATTACTGGAGTATCTCCTTCATTTATCCAATGCAGGACTTAAGACTAACTCAGTAAGGGTCCATTTGAGTGCTATTGCAGCTTCCTTCAAGCCCCTAAATGGACAACCTGTTTCCTCCCATTCTCTTATAGCAAGGTTTATGAGAGGCCTTCTGCTGACTAAGCTTCCCATTAAGCCACCACCTGTGGCATGGGACTTAAACTTGGTTCTTGGTCAGCTCATGAAGCCACCTTTCGAACCCTTAGCTACTACCTCCTTGAAATTCCTTTCTTGGAAGGTTATCTTTCTCATTGCAATCACGTCAGCACGTCGCATCAGTGAGTTGCAAGCACTTATGGCTGATCCACATTATACAAGGTTCCATCATGACAAGGTAGTCCTTAGGACTCATCCACACTTTATGCCAAAGGTGGTCTCGCCTTTTCATCTAAACCAAGCGGTCTACCTACCTGTGTTCTTTCCAAGGCCTCATGCATCAAATACAGAGAGGAATCTTCATACTTTGGACTGTAAAAGGGCTTTAGCTTTTTACTTGCAAAGAACACAGCAACATAGAAAGTCCTCTCAACTCTTTGTTGCTTTTGATCCTTCTCATTTGGGACTTCCAGTCTCCAAGAGAACACTATCTAACTGGATTGCTCACTATTTCCTTTGCCTATCAGAGTAAGAATTTTCCTCTGGAGGGCCATGTCACAACTCACAATGTGAGAGCCATGGCAGCTTCAATGGCTCATCTGCACTCCGTGCCTATCGACAACATCTGTTGAGCAGCCACCTGGGCCTCGGTTCATACCTTCACAGCCCATTACTGCTTGGACAAGGACTCCTGCCGGGATGCCTTGTTTGGTCTGGCTGTTCTTCAACACCTGTTCCATACCTAATCAACTCCTACCCGCCATCCCTGGTTGGATGCCAGAGATGCACGGGGGGAAGTGGAGCCCTGGTTCAGGGACACACAACTTCTGGGGTCTCTCCCTGGCATCTGAAGCTAGGGAGTCCCCATATGTGAAGACTACATTCCTGCTTGTTCCTGGAGATAGCATAGTTACTCACCTGTAACAGATGATCTCCGGGAACAGCAGGAATTTAGTCTTCACAACCCACCCACCTCCCCTAGGAGTTGTATCTCTCTATCTATCTCTTTCCCTTTCCCTCTCTTTCTCTTTGTCTCAGCTTTAAAACTCAACTGGAGAGAGGCAGTTGGGAAAGGCGGGAAGGCAGCACGCAGGCTCTGTGGGATGCTCCCAAAAGCTTTCTAATTGGATGCTGGGGAGCGTTCCTGCGCAGGCTCCGTCGGTACCGACGATACCCATATGTGAAGACTAAATTCCTGCTGTTCCCGGAGATCACCTGTTACAGGTGAGTAACTATGCTATCCTTCCATCCCCTTTACCATTTTGGTGGCTCTTCTCTGTACCTTTTCTAATTCCACACTATATCCTTTTTAAGATATGGCCACTAGAATTGCACACAATATTCAAGGTGCACTCACATCATGGAACGATATAGAGTCATTATAATATCCTTTGTTTTAATCTCCATTCATTTCCTTATGATGCCTAGCATTCTATTGGTCATCTTGGCCACCACTGCATACTAGGTGGAGGGGTTCAACGTGTTATCCATGATGATGCCTAAATCTTTTCCAGGGTGGTGGTTCCAAATGTTCTTTCCTAGGTGCATAACTTTGCACTTGTCCACATTAAATTTCATCTGCCACTTGAACGTCCAGTCTTCTAATTTATCACTGTCCTCTTGAAATGTTTCATAATCCTCTTGGGTTTTAACAACTTTGAATAATTTTGTGTTATCTGCAAATTTGATCACCTCGCTCATTATTCCCATTTCCAAGTCATTTACGAATATGTTAAAAAAACAGTGGACCCAGCATAGTTCCCTGGGGTACTCCACTATTCACCGTTTTTCATTGGGAAAATTGTCCATTTAGCCCTACCCTCTGTTTTCTATCTATTTATCAGTTCCTGATATACAGTAGTACACTGCTTCCTATCACATGACTTTTTAATTTCACCATGAGTCTCTCATGATGGACCCTGTCAAAGGCTTTCTGAAAATCCAGATACACTATATCGACCATCTCACCTTTGTCTACTTGTTTATTCACCCCTTCAAAAAAATATAACAGATTAGTAAGACAAGACCTTCCTTGGCTAATGTCATGTTGGCTTTCTCCCATTAAACCATGACTATCTACATGTTCAGTAATTTTGTTCTTTATAATGGTTTCTACCATTTGCCCAGTACTGATGTCACATTCACTGGTCTGTAGTTTCCGGATCACCCCGGAGCCCTTTTTAAAAATTGTTCTTACATTGGCCATTTGCCAATCTTCAGGTATTATAGATGATTTTAATGATAGTTCACAGATTATTAATAGTAGGTCTGCAGTCTCCTATTTCAGTTCTTTCAGCACCCTCGGAGATACATCATCCAGTCCAGGTGATCTACTGCTCTTTAGTTTATCTAATAGTTAGAACACAGCTTCCTGGTTTATCGATATTTCTTTCATTTCTACCAATGCATCACCTTTAAATACAATTTCATTGATGGGTAGCTTCCATACATCATCTTTAGTAAAGACTGAAGCAAAGAATTCATTCAGTCTGTCTCTCCGGTGTGGCCATGGTCCCCTCTTAGTACCGCTTTTACCCTTCTATCATCTAATGGTCCAGCTGACTGACTCACAGTTTTTTGCTATGAATGTACTTGAAAACATTTTTATTATGCTTTTTTGCTTCCACAGCAAGCTTTTTTTTCACGTTCTCTCTTTGCCTGCCTTATCAGTGCCTTGCAACTAACTTGTCAGTGCTTATGTTTCCAGTTTTCATAATTTGGCTCCTTTTTCCATTTCCTGAAAGATGCTTTTTTTGGCAACGAGAGCCTCACCTTTAACCTCTCTGGAAGTTTTTTTGGATTTCCTTCCTCTTTTCTTAAAGCGTGGAATACAGTTGGTCTGGGCTTCTAAGATAGTATTTTTAAATAACAGCATGCTTGATGTAAATCTCTAATCTTTGCAGCTGCTCTTTTTAGTTTTTTCTTAACTATTTTCCTCATCTTATCATAGTCTCCCTTTTGAAAGTTAAAAGGTAGCACTATGGATTTCCTTGCCGTCTTTCCTGCATTTATTAAATCAAATGCCATCATGCTATCATCCCTATTGCCAAGAAGCCCCAACAACCTTATCTCTTGCAGTAGATCTTGTGTTCCACTAAGGACTAGGTCCAAAATGGCTTCCCCTCTTGTTGGTTCATGAGCCAGCTGCTCCAAGAAGCAGTCATTGTTTCATGTAGAAACTTTATCTTCCTAGCATGTCCTGCCATGATACTGACCTAATCGATATCAAGGTAATTGAATTCACCCATTATTATTACTATGTTGTAAATTTTATTAGCTTCCCTAATTTCTTTGAGCATTTCATCATCCTGCAGTTCATAGGGGCTCGACTGGACACCCTACGCCTCCAAGTGCTTGCGGCAAGCACATAGTGCCATCGCTCAGCGTCGGCCTGCCTCATGCTCTGACTACTGGGGCATATGGCATCCATGGTGCATGTCACTCCAAATGCTCGCCTGCAGATGCGGATGGTCCAGTGGTCCCTCCACTTGCAATGGTCCCAGGCAACAGGATGCTTGTGGGACAGGGTGCTCATCAACCATCCCCTGGCTTTCTCTCGACTGGTAGCAAGACCTCCAGTGTCTACTGGCCAGGATGTCCTTCCAGCCCCCTCCCTCCACACCTTAAAGGACCCTTACTACGGATGCCTCCAAGCTGGGGTGGGGCGCACATTGTGACGACCTCTGTACTCAGGGCAGCTGGTCACAGAGAGTTTCCAGCAAATCAACCTCCTGGAGCTATGAGCTGTAGCCTTAGCCCTCTGGACATTTCGCCACCACCTGTAGCACCAGGTGGTGCTGGTTTAGACTGACAATCAGGTGGCAATGTTCTACATAAACAAGCAGGGGGGCACGGGTTTGGCCCCGCTCTTCCAGGAAGCGGTGAACTTCTGCTTGTATGCCAGCAGCAACGTGATTCTCCTGCAGGCAGTTTACTTTCGGGCCAGGACAACACCTTGGCAGACCAGCTCAGGCAGGTCCTCCAGCCGTACGATCCCAGGGTGACCATCCAGCTCTTCCAGCGTTGGGGGCTCCTGAGGCTGGACCTCTTTGCCAGTCCGGTCAATGCACAACTGCCCCGCTTCTTTTCCTGGCAGCCACACCCCTCCCTGGTAGCGGTGGATGCATTTCTGATCTCATGGGTGGGGGGCCTCCTTTACACCTCACTGATTACCAAGACCCTATTGAAGGTCCAGCGTGACAGGGCCACAGTGATCCTGGTGGCACCAAGTTGGGCCAGGCAGCCATGGTTTTCCCCTGCTCCTCCGCCTGGCCACATCAGCCCTGGTTCCCCTGGGGTGTAACCCAGGCTTACTGATGCAGGAGGAGGGCTCTCTCCTGCACCCCAATCTGGGGTCTCTGACACTCATGGCCTGGCTGCTGCAAGGGCAGTCCTGGCTCCTTTCAACCTCTCTATCGATGTGGAGGAGGGTCCTCCTTGCTTCTTGCAAAACCTCCACCCATCGGACGTATGCCTTCAAGTGGCAGAAGTTCTTGGTCTGGCGTGTGGAGCGTTGGGTCGACCCCTTCTCCTGCTCCATCCAGCTAGTTCTGCAGTACCTACTTCACCTGTACAGGGCAGGGCTGAAGTCTAACTCCGTAAGAGTGCACCTCAGCGCTCTCGCTGCACACCGCCATCTCATTGAGGACAAACCCCTCTTTGCTCAACCTTTCGTGTCTTGCTTCTTGAAGGGCTTCTCCTGTCGAAACTGCCTGTCCGCATGCCTGCGGTGGAGTGGGACCTTAATGTCGTACTCGTCAAGCTCACAGTGCCACCCTTTGAACCTCTTGGCTCCTGCCACCTCAAGTATCTCTCCTGGAAGGTGGTATTGTTCATGGTGCTCACCTCTGCCCGCAGAGTCTCTGAGCTTCAGGCATTGGTGGCAGAACCACCATACATTAGGTTCTACAAGAACAGGGTCATGCTGCGCAAGCACCACAAGGTTCTACCCAATGTGGTATCTCTGTTCCACCTCAACCAGCAGGTGGTGCGCCTCACCTTCTTCCAGCGGCTTCACACCAGCAGGGCAGAGGCGCAGTTCTCCACATACTGGACTATTTTATTTTTATTTATTTATTTAAACATATTTCTATACCGCCTTATCCTGCAATCAAGGCGGTCTGAACAGCAAACAATCAATAAGATACAGTGTATAGTGTGCACATGCAGTGAGTAGTGTATGCGTGTGAGTGTGTCTGGACGTTGATTCTTGTGGTGCTATTTACAGCGTGCGCTATTTACAATGCTATGGGTATCAGTTCCTTGCTTAATTACAATTATAGTGACGTGGGGGGAATTGAGGTGTATAAGCGGGTGCTCGCCTTTTATCTCACCTCCAAACTTCTCAGCTCTTTGTTTCCTACGACCCAAGTTGGTAGGAAGTTGCTGTCCATCTGAGTTGCTGACTGCATAGCCTTTGCATATGAGCAGGCTGGTCTCTCACTGGAGCACCGTGTCATGGCGCACAGCATCCAGGCCTTGTCGGAAATCTGCCGGGCCGCCACCTAGTCCTCAGTCCACACTTTCGCAGCTCACTAATGCCTGGAGAGAGCGTCCCATCTCGATAGCGCCTTCGGCCAGGTGGTATTCTGTCATTTGTTTGGGGTATAGGCAACTCCTGCCCTCCAGCCCTTTGGTGTGTTCAAGCTACTGGAACATTTGCTCCTTGCTGGGCACTTAGGCTGCTCGGGAGTCTGATATCTCTTGACTCATTGCTGCTGCTCACGGTTCCCCCTTTTTCTGGTCACCTGTGAGCTTTTTACAGGTTTTTTGGTAGCCTGTCGCTAGGGGGTCCCATAGGTGAGGATTGACTTCCTGCTTGTTTCCGGAGAAAGTGTAGTTACTTACCTGTAACCGGTGTTCTCCGGGAACAGCAGAAATCGGTCCTCACAGCCCTCCTCCTCCCTATGAAGTTGCTTTTTCTTTTTGACATCTTGTGCTATGATATCATACTGAGGCAGGATGGCACCCTTGGGCGGGAAGGGGACCGCGCATGCATGGTACATCTCCCAAAGGCTTTCTTTGAAAGCTGGGGAGAGGTTACAGCGTGGGCTCCATCAGCGCCATCATCACCCATATGTGTGAACTGATTCCTGCTGTCCCCGGAGAACAGCTGTTACAGATGAGTAACTACGCTAATTCTCCCATCTTATTTTTTAGACTTCTATCATTTGCATACAAGCATTTTAGTGGTTGTATTTTATTCATATTAATCTGGTTACCTGTAGACAGGGGTAGTTTGGAATCTTTAATGTCTGTCTTCTCTGTACTTAGGGGCATTTGGGTTACTTTTGTTTTTATTAGAACCTCTCTGTCGATATGCCTTAAGTTCAGTCTTTTGCTAGTATCCTTCAAGGATACATCCTTTTGAACCATGCGTTCTTGGGTGACTGTCAGCTTTCCCTTATTATCTAGTTTAAAAGCTTTTCTATCTCTTTTTTTAACTTTATCTTTATTTTCATTTTTCATAAACACATATCCAATAGTTACCATTATCCATATACCATTAAGTCAACACATAATATCACAATCAATCACAACAGTTTTGCTACAAACCTTCCCCCTCCTCCCCTGCCATCAACATCAAAGGAAAGGGAAATTTTTTATTTTTTAGCCTAAACCCCTCCGCCCTCCCACCCAACCCCCTCTCTTACCCCCCCCCCCCATTCCCCCCTTTTACCCCCCCATTCCCCCCTCTTACCCCCCCCTTCACCCCCTCCTTCCTCCATGTGCTTGTAAATAGTCCAGTAGTGGTTTCCATTGTTTGTCAAATTATCCTCTTTATCTATGTGCAGCGCTATTAGGCGTTCCATGGCCACTGTCTTGCGAAGCCAGGAAATGATCTCTGAAGGGTTCCTCTGCTTCCATCTCCAAGCTATTTCACACCGGGCTGCAATAATACAAGCCCGCACTGGTTTACACCATTGAGTCGGTAAATTAATTGGCCACACTCCCAACAGAAACAACAAGGGACATACTTCTACCGACACTCCAAAAATAGCTTGTAGCTGGTTCCCAATATGCACCCAATACGCCCGAACTACAGAACATTCCCACCACATATGAATATAAGTCCCCTTGGCCCCATATCCCCTCCAATAACGATCAGAAGCCCCAGGGAACATCTGACTATATCTAGCAGGTGTATAGTACCACCTCATCAATATCTTATAGGTATTTTCCTTAATTAGAGTACATATAGAGGATTTTATTGCCCCCTTAAATATAGCTTTCCAATAATCCTCGTCCCAATTTACCCCTAAATCCCTTTCCCAGTCTTCCATATAACAAAACTTCTCTCCCTCCCCCTCGAGAGGCGTAGACTGGCATACAATATGCGAATCAAGCCCCTAGACTGATGATGCCCCAACCACAATGCCTCAATATCATTAAACCCTTCCACAATCGTATCTTTATTATGTTTTTGTTGCAGGAAATGAGCCACTTGTAAGTAAGCAAAAAAAGGTTCCGTGTTCTCAATTGATACTCCTCCTTTAACTGTTCATACTGTTTAATTACCCCCGATTCTATTAAGTTTGCAAACGTTTCCAACACCTTCTCAGTCCAATGTTTAAAAATCCCCTCTCTCCCCGGTCTGAAGGCTGCAGTGCCTGCTATTGGGGCCAGCATGGATATAGAGTTTGTGGGCCGAGAATTCACCCTCCGCCACCCTCTCTGCCATTCTCCCCACAAATGGCGATGAAACGGGTTCTCCGTCCACTCCCTCCTTAAAGTTCCTGTCCCCAACCATGGGATAAACCGCAAACTATAACCCCCCGCCCAATACTGTTCAATAGACCAAAACCGTTTGTTATCCCCCGACTCCCTCCTGTCGCATTTGTGCTGCTAGATAATAAACCGCGATCTCGGGCATTCACAAACCCCCTTCTCCCGCTTTACTATATAACACCCTCCTTGCTATTCTCGTTGGTCTGTGCCTCCACACAAACAAAAACATTTTCCTTTGTAGTTTCTGTAATACTAATCTCGGCACCCTCAATGGTAATACCTGAAAGAAATACAACTGGCGAGGAAGGGCCACCATATTTAGAGCAGCTATCCGGCCAAGCCAAGAAAGTTCCTCCTTGTGCCATTTCTCCAAATCTCTTTCTATCTGAGCAATCAGGGGTGGATAGTTTGCCCCATATAATCCCTCATACTCCCGTGTAAATTGGACTCCCAGATATTTAACCGATTTCTGGGCCCAACGAAAACTATAATTTCCCTGCAAGTGCTGCTTTAATCCATTCAGCATATTTATACTCAGGGCATCCATTTTGTCCCAGTTGATTTTAAATCCTGACACCATCCCAAATAATTTCAACTCCGCCATAAAAATGAGCAGTGCCAATAATGGCTGTGTGACAAACAACAAAATATCATCTGCAAATAACGCCAGCTTGTGATCTTCCTCCCCAATTTGTATGCCAGTTGCGTCTCTATTCCTCCTCAGCCTTTCAGCCAAAGGTTCCATCACTAAGGCAAAGAGTAAGGGAGACAGCGGGCACTCCTTCCGTGTGCCCCTCTCCAACGGGAAGAACTCAGAATACCGCCCGTTTATCTTCACTGCAGCTTCCAGACTCTCATGTAGTGCCTGGATACACGATAGCAGTCCAGGTCCCATCCCTAATCCTTCTCAACACTGCAAACATAAATCCCCACTCAACCCTATCGAAGGCCTTCTCCGCATCTATCGCAAGCAATAACATCTCCCTCTTCAATTTTTTAGCCGTCCAAATTACCTGAAGAGCCCTACGAATATTATTGCCCGTATTTCGCCCTTGAATAAAACCAGTTTGGTCCGAATGCAACAGCCTTGGTAATATTCCCCCCAGCCTGGTAGCCAGAATTTTTGCTAAGATCTTTCCATCAGTATTCAGAAGTGAGATAGGTCTATAGGATCCACATAGAGCTGGATCCCTACCCGGCTTTGCCAGGACAGATATACACGCCTGGCGCATTGATGGAGCTAGACGGCTCCCCTGCAGCACCTCATTAAAGAGCCGCTGTAACACCGGGCCTAGCTTCTCCCCACATTTTTTATAAAAGATCACAGGAAGGCCATCCAAACCTGGGGATTTATTAGCCGCCATCCCAGTTATTACCCGGTAGATCTCTTCTAGTTCAATCTTCTCATCCAACACCTCTCTTTCTTTCTCATTAATCTGCTTCAACCCTCCCCCTCCCTCAGATAATCCTCCACCCCTTCACCCGAACTCCCACTCTCACTGGTATACAACCTTTTATAATACTGCACAAATTGCTCCCTAATATCTCTAGTCTGGAAGAGTAACTTTTCCCCCAATCCCTTAATTTTTACAATAGTGGTCCACCGTTCACGTGCCCGCACTTTCCGAGCAAGAAGTGTGCTCGCTCTATTATTAAACTCATAATATTGTTGATTTACTCGCTGCAGCTGGTAATGTACCGTCTCCATCTGCAACGCCACCAGTTCCACCGTGTTTGTTCCAACCTCCGCCGGATCCTAAGCCCCCCTCCACTCTTATGCTTTTGGTCCAGATCTTTGACTAACCTTAACAAACTTCTAACCCTCCCTTCTCTCTCTCGTTTTTTCCGGGCTGCCCACTTCAATAATATCCCCCTTATAACCGCTTTCAGCCCATCCCACAAAATACCTCCCAAGATCTCCCCTGTGTCATTCACTGCCAAATAGTTTGTGATTTCTTCTTCCACATCAAGTATCACCTGTTTATCACGCAGCAAACTCTCGTTCTCCAAAAGGTTCATCCTCCCTGATCTATTCCCCCGATAGACTCCACCCATATCGGCCCATGATCTGTCCATGTTGTGGGTTCTATCTCCGCTTGTATCACTTTTCAAAACCATTATTCATCCCCCAGAAATAAATCGATCCTACCATAGCTTCGATGAACATTAGAAAAGTATGTATAGTCTTTATCTTGGGGGTGCATTTGGTGCCATATATCTTGTAGGCTAAAACGCTGCAATAACTCATGTAAACTATTCCTCTCCCTATTCCCCCCTCTACCCACTTTCCCTGATCTATCCAACTTGGGTTTCAAAACCTCATTTAAATCTCCCCCATTAATAAGGCCTCGTGGACTTTATCCTCCATCCAACCTGCCAGTTGTTCCCAAAAGCCAACCCCAGAATCGTTTGGACCATATAAATTTAAAAAGGTGACCTGTAATTCCCCCCAAACCAATAATACTCGCCCCTGGATCCCTTTTTATCACACCCCCCCCCCACACACACTTGAAAGGGAACATCCCCCCGAATCAAAATCGCTACTCCTGCCTTTTTATATGTGCCCTCAGCATTGAAAAACATTTGAGTATAGGCCCCGCTTCGCAACAAGTGCTTATCCCTGGGCAACAAATGAGTTTCCTGTAAGAAGACATTGCCAGCGCTGCACCTCACTAAATAACGCCTTTCGCTTTTGTGGGGTATTCAACCCCCGAACATTTAAAGATCCGATCCTAAGCCCCGCCATCATAACCACCTTGTATTCCTGTCATTGCCCCTATCCGTTTCTTGCATTCTACCCACCCGCTCGCCCCCTCCCCCCCAAGACCCGATCTCTTCTCGGTCTGCTTTCCCCCTCCCCCTCCACCCCCTCCCTTCCTGCTGTACCCTATCTCCCCTTCCCCTTCTCGCAGGCCAATCCCCTCCGACTCCTATTTTAGAGAACATAACCCCACCTCCCGGGACCCTTCTATATCTGACCCCCCCAATACAATCATTTCCCTCTCCTCCTCCCCCCTCTTTTTTTTTTTTTTAACCTTTCTATTACCCTTCCCCCCCCTTTCATTCAGCCCCTATATTCCCTCCTGGGTACATTAACGCTTAAACATTAACTTTATAAACCAACAATGCATACATCAACTTATACTCCCCTTCAATAATAACCGTCTATACTTCAATAGTTGGGAGAGGGAAAGAAGAGCCACGCACATACCTCTCTATTAGCTACTCCGTTCCCTCTCCCCCCAAACCAGAGTCTTCCCCTCTTCAAAAAGACTCAGTTCACATCCATATCCAGCAATTCAATTCTTCCAGTTCATGAAGCTGTTGCTGAGGTGCTGCTCTCTTCCTCCTCCTTGCCATGCTGTCCCTCCAGAGGTGTCGCAATCGCTGGCCCTTCTCTGGGATCCTTTGCCATTTCAATTTTTCTAATAATGCCACATGATTCCTTTCAGGCTCCGGGGATTTCTATCTCTTTTTTAAAAGTTAATGCTAGCAGCCCTGTAGGTCTCGTCTATATACCTCTCTGCCTTCCTTGTGGTCCTCCAAGTCTGCTACTCTAGCCTCCGGAGATCGGATTCTTTCTCTGAGAGCAAAGAGCTCCTTGCAACTAGTGCACACGTAAGACCCCCCTCACCAACTGGGAGAAAAGAAAAATGGAAAAAGCTTCAGAAATAAATAGATAAGGATTCCATTGAAGTTGGATGGTTACCTTGAATTTAAGTTGGTCATGAGGCTGTATGAATATAGTAGAAATTATATGATCCCTTGCAAAACCAGCTGTGCATTCACAAGACAGTTAATTTGTAAAGATTCTGTTACACACACCTAAGTGCAGGGTCTGTTTTTATGTCAGTATGAGGTGCAAGGTTCACCTTTTGGTGGGCTTTTTTCTCATTTTGTTTTGGTGCCTGGTTTATATACCTGCAGAATGTAATTCTGATGTGATTCAGACCAAGGTCTGGCTACATGGGAGGTTTTGTGGACTCAAAGGCCCCCAAACAAGTCAGTCCAGTCTGAGATTTATGTCTGGATTAGTTACAGCATGAACAGAGCTATACATACATTTTTTTTAGCTTATCAAATTGTATTTTTCCACAATGTGCTTTTTTTTTCTTAAAAGTGTAGTTAGTTAATTGACCTATTTGGACAACAATTCTGTTCCTGTGAATTAATTCCGAGAAAGCTATTGCTCTGTTGTGACTAAAAGTTAACAGATCATTGCACAGGAAAGGTTCTTTCCTTTTTTCATTGCCCCCTTAGTAAAGGTAGAAGCTGGGGTGGCTTTTGAAGCCCTCACAGAGAGTTTTAATGAGAGCTGTGTGTGTATAAAGTATAGGTGAGGGTGAAACAGGGAATTACACTGTTTGTGTCTATGGGTTAGTATGCCTTTGTAATTCTGGAATGGGTGGGATCTCTTTGAGAGCTGACCCCAGGGCATTAGAACCGGAAGGTTCACTATCCTATCACTGCTTCTCTCTTTGTCATTTCCTTCTGCTTTGGGAACTCTTCATCACACATTCATTATTCACTACAATAATATGTTTCCAAAGACAAGTGGTTTTGATTGAAATAACCAGTATCAGACTATTGTCTGGGTTGCTGTGTATTTTTCCTTCACTGTATCTTTGCTTTTTCACTGTCTTCTCTTTCAGAACACTTATTTTTTTAGGGAGGGGTTAAAGGAAGGCACAGGAAGATTTATTTTTTAGAACGTTTCATGTTCTGCTCCACTTTGTTCTTATCAGAGGTGAATGGCTAACCTCTTTTGCTAATTCCCTTTTCCCCAGTCCTTGCCCCTTTCTCACACTGCCCCAAGAAAATGTCTAAAATTTCAGAAGAACTGGCAAATTGTCATTTTGTAGTCTTTATTTCTCATTGTTGTCTTTGTGCCTCTTAAGTTTACATGCCAGAGTTTATGAAGGGTGAGAGAGTATGTAAAGTGGTATTTGCCTTTTCTTTTAGGGACTAGGATTAATGACTTGATTATCTTTGAGGACTAGCCATAAACTGGAAACATCTCCTTAGTCTGTCTCTGTTCTGCTCACTGTGCCTGCATTTCACATTGATGAATAGTGAAAACAGAGAAAGCTATGAGAGAGAAAATACAGCCTGACACCAGGAAGAAAACCCTTTTTTAACCTTCTGTTTCTCTGATACAGAAAAAGCCTGAACCACCGCCGCCACCTCCCTCCACAAACCCCTTTCTGGAGGACGAGATCGGGACTGAGGAGATGGCAGAAACTGTGCTGGATAAAGAAGGAGACCTGGAGAGAGTAAGTCCTCCCTAACAATTCAAAATATACCTCTGTGCACCTCAGAAGGACAAATAGGTTTTTCATTCAGTGTTTTTTTTTTCTCTGTAATTTTAAGACATTCTTCTGGGTGTTCTCTGACTTCTGTCCAATTCCTCTGTGTTTAGCAAGAATCGACTTTGGGAATGTGGAGCTCCTTAGTTAGGTTAGCAAGGGATAGGAACACATCAAGCCTCAAATTGGGCAGAAAATTACTATTTAATTTGAAAAACTGTTTTCTACCTTTTTTTAGCTGAACAGCCTGCTTCTCTTTAGTGAATCCAGCTCCATCTGAACTTTCCTTGAGTCTGGCACGCTATGCCTCTATATAATGTTTGGGTTGGGCAGAGAGGAGTTTCCTTATTTTCAATCTCTCTCCCGTCAGCCCTCTGGCACAGAGGCACAGGCCTCAGTTAGTTCCAGAACTGGCACAGGTGTGCTGTTAAACCAGCTGGTTGCCCAAAAATGTATACACATGGATAACTTGAAGAGTCGTTTCCTAATGATGCCAGTAGAGAAACTTATTGCATTCATGGTGAACACATGAATATCTGTAAGTCTACGTAAAGTAACTCGCTGTTGACTTGATATTTCTAACTAATAACGTACTGTAGAAAGATGAGAGGTTAGGAAATAAAATCAAAGAATCTTCTTGTTAAAGAGACACACACTTCTGGTGATCAGAACCTCTAGATTGTATCTGTTTTCTTTGGATTTTAATAAGAGGAAATGTCAGCTGCAAACCTCCTTGCTGTGACAGTGTAACCTTTTATAAATCTGTTAAAATTCAAGAGGAAATATCTTAAACATCTGCAACTCTTGGACAGGAGTCACACTCAACATTACAGCCTTTGTGCTACTGTTAAAAGATTTAGTATTGTTCCTTAAAGCAAGGTGGTGATCAGCAGGGGAAAACAAATGACGCAGAAAGAGAAAAGAAAAGGGGTGGGAGAGGAACCCTCAAGCAAATCCATCACACACTGACAGCTAGTTCCCATTTATGTGCTCATGTGGTCAGTCCAGGCTGTGAGCAGGGCACTGCTTCCTGGGGAGACATGCAAGAATGTTGTTTTATTCCTTACAATCAATATAAATCTACATTAGTAAAAGGGTCCCTTTATTTTACGTCAGGCCTTGATAAAATTTCTTGGAATCTATGAGCCAGCCTAAAAATCTAGGAGCTGGCCACAGAAACCTATGTCAGAGTGCACACACCGCCCACCCAAAAAAAGGTATATTGCGGTTACTTTTTTTAGGTTTTAGGGCCTGAATTGCTAAGACTTTTCCTATTTTATATAGGAAAAAGCTTACTAAATCAGACCCCACTCCTCCTCCTTCCTTTCCCACCATGATCCTTTGTGTGTGGGGGTGGTGCGGAGGTGGGGCGCCTTCGTATGTAGTGCTTTACTTTCCAACCGCTTGCACCCTTCCCTTCTCCCCAGCACTCTAACCCTTCTCCCCATCCCCATTTCCCTTCCCAGAGTCTCTCACCCCCTGCACTCACTCTCCTGCCCTCCATTCGCTCCCCCCCAATTCACTTTTAAATAAAACCTGCTGTCCCTTTAAAATTTCTTCAACCTCTGCACTCTTTTTCTTGCATCCTCCAAAGGCGGTTGCAGTACTTCTGCCTGTGGGGATACCTTCTCCCGTGGGCAGATAGCACCGGTCTCTATCACAACCTTGCAGCACTTCTGTCCACAGGAGATGGAATCTCTGCAGGCAGAAGTGCTGCAAAAGGGGAGAGGACGTGACATCACCGACTGGTATGGCTGCCTGAGACGAGAGCTCTCTTCGGGACGGAGAGTTAAGAGCTACTAGCAGGAGCAGTTGGCCTCTAATTATTGTCCTGTGCAACGGATCGTGGTCGGGGAGTCCTCTACAATGTCTGTGAGGAAAAAATTGGATAAATTCCGATCCTCCTATGCCCCACTGGCGTCTCAAAGTGATAGCGGTGCTGGAGTGGAGGCCGACACAGATGAGGAGCCTGACAATGCGGAGGAGCAGTGCACGAGGGGAGACCTTTGGCGCTGGTGCAAGGAGCTTAAGAGAGAGGTAATCGTTGGGAAGATGGAAGTTAAAGAAGTGGTTAAAGAATTACGCCAAGACCTGCAAGCGCTGGGCCAGCGGGTTGATTATCTTGAAGAGCACGTGGATGCGGTGGTGATGGCGGCGCAAAACACGCAAGCAACACTTAGCAGCTGGGAGAAAGAACGGGATGACCTGAAAGATAAGTTGGAGGATTTAGAGAATAGATCACGGCGCTGCAATATCAGGATAAGAGGGGTCCCGGAGGGCGCTAAATTTCAGAAAGCGGGACAGATTGTCAAAGATATCTGTGAGGCCCTACTGCGTGATGGGGAGGAGGGCGCGACAGCCGAGCTCCCAGACATCGGCATCGACCGGGCTCATAGAGCGCTGGGACCCCAGTTACCCAACAGACCGAGGGACATTATCGCTTGTCTGTCGAGTTACAGGCTAAAGGATGACATCATGCGTAGGGCAGCAAAGAAGGGCAAGATGCCCTGGGGGAATACCTTCATTGAGATTTTTCAGGATCTCGCGCCCTCCACTTTGCAACGACGACGAGCCCTTCGACCTGTGACGGCCTACTTGCAGCGTGAGCACATCAAATATAAATGGCTCTTCCCTTTTGGGATTCAATTTGAAATTAGGGGATCCCCTAAGCGAGTTCGGACTGAGATGGAAGCGTGGGAGGTTTTGGAGAAGAGTAAGGCTCCCAACTTGCCGGAACGGCCTAGGCTGCCCTCTGCATCAGAACATGTGCAGGGACAAGTGCTGGACAAACTGAGATGGCAGCGCCTCCCGGAGAAGGGGCACCGATTACGGCGCTTATCGAAGGAGCAGGCGAATGGATGTGACAGTGATAGCAATAGCCATCAGGCTGGAACAACGTGAACTGAGAAAGAGGAGATGTTAGATGGCTGTATGTTTGGTGGGCCCGGGGTGTATAAGGGCGCGGGGAGGTGTGGATTAAGCGCATGGTTATGATCCTGCTGGGGGTTTTTCTTTCCTACTGTTTTTCTCACTATGTTTCTTTTGTGGAGGCTGGGGGGGGGGGGCACTTGCTAGTTAGCAATACTAAAGGGCTTAACGGGGAATGTATGAATGTTGTTCAGTTGTTATTCTGTTATAATTCATTAGAAGGGTGATAAGGGGTGATTCGGGAAGGGATGGGGGGGGGTCTGGGGGTGGATTGGGGAGAACGAGAGGTTATTTAAAGGTGTGGGTGGTCCCGGGAGGTGGGGGTCATGTCCTCTGAGCTAGGCGCAGCAGAAGGAGGGTCTGCTGGTGAGGGGGGGAGGAGGGGGGAGGGGGATGGGATATACTGGGCGGGGGAGGAGGGGGGTCCAACGAGGGGATACTGGGAGAAGGGCACAGCGGGTAGGGGGAGGGCGGGGAACTGGTACGGGGGGGTTACGTATCGGATCTTTGAATGTGCGTGGGCTAAATACTCCTCAGAAGAGGAAACTGCTATTTGCTGAGGTGCAGAGATGGCAGTGGCAAGTTGTGTTTCTTCAAGAGACACACCTGTTGCCGAAGGATGAACATCTCTTGCGCAATGGGGCTTTTCCACATTTGCTTTTTAATGCTGAGGGTACTACTAAAAAGGCAGGAGTAGCGACCTTAATACGGGGTGATGTGCCCTTTCAGCTGGGGGGGGTGTTGAAAGGGATTAAGGGAAGGGTATTGCTGGTTTGGGGGGAGCTGCAGGGCCAGGAGGTCACGTTGGTTAATATCTATGGCCCCAATGACTCTGGGATAGATTTCTGGAAGGAGGTGGGGGATTGGTTGGAGGGCAAGATACATGGTGCTTTATTGATTGGGGGGGATTTCAATGAAGTTTTGAATCCTGGGTTGGATAGGTTTGGGGGAGGTAATAGAGGGGGGACCAAGGGGAGGGCTGGCTTATTGGAGCTGGTACAGCGCTATCAACTACAGGATTTATGGCGGACTCGGTACCCGCAGCGTAGGGACTATACATATTATTCCACGGTGCATGGTAGCTATAGTAGGATTGACCTCCTCCTGGGCGACGAGTCATGGGGGCAAAAAGTGGAGCAGGTGGAGATAGGGCCAAAAACTTGGTCTGATCATGGACCACTGTGGGGAGATTTCCTGGGGGAGGTGGACACGGGCGGGCGCACCTTTTGGCGGCTTAATGAGAGCTTGCTGCAGGTTCCAGGGGTGCGGGAGGAGATGGAGGACGCCATTGCCCACTATCTGGAGGAGAATGACACAGATGAGGTGTCTGTGGGAATCTTATGGGATGGGTTGAAAGCTGTGCTGCGGGGGGTATTAGTGAAGTGGGGGGCTAGGAAAAAACGGGAACGTTTAAAAGAGGTTGAGCGCCTCACCAACTTGATCATAGAGTTAGAGCAGCAGCATATGCGGAATGGGGGGGTACGGGTTCGGCAGGCATTAGAGCGCGCCTGGGCTGAGTTGGGGGAGCTTCAATTGTCGCAAATACAATTTCAATTGAATAGGCTTAATCAATATTACTATGAGTTTAATAACAAGGCAAGCTCTTTATTGGCCAGGCGGCTGCGGGAGAGGGAGCGCCGGACCAATATCATTAAAATCAAGGGGGCGAAGGATAAAGTTCTTTATCAGGCCAGCGGTATTCGTGAGCAATTTCGGCAATTCTATCAAAGTCTCTATTCCAGTGAGACGCAGAGCTCGCTCGAGGACGTGGAAGAGTATTTGAAGGGTACGGAAGGGTTGGGACTATTGACAGAGGACGAGCGTGAGCTGTTGGATGCGCGGATCGGTCTCGGGGAAATAACTATGGTTATTAAAAATCTGGCAAATAATAAATCTCCCGGCTTGGACGGACTCCCGGCGGGCTTTTATAAAAAGTTTTGTGAGCGTCTGGCACCGGTGATGCAGAGGGTGTATAATGGCGTGCTTGAAGGGAATTGTTTAGCGCCTTCTATGTTACAGGCCGGAATATCGATCCTGGTCAAGCCCGGTCGAGACCCGGCCGTTTGTGGGTCTTATAGACCCATATCGCTCTTAAATACTGATGGCAAAATACTGGCGAAGGTCTTGGCCGCTCGGTTGGGCCGAGTTTTGCCGAAATTGGTACATCCAGACCAGACCGGCTTTGTCCAGGGCCGCTGCACGGGGGATAATGTCCGACGAGCTCTGCAGATCATATGGTCGGCCCAGACTTTAAAGCAAGAAATGTTGCTCGTAGCAGTTGACGCGGAGAAGGCTTTCGATCGCGTGGAGTGGGGTTTTATGTTTTCAGTACTGCATAGGGTTGGGGTGGGACCGGGCTTAATGGCATGGATCAAGGCGTTGTATGCGCAGCCAGTAGCAGCGGTGAAGATTAATGGCCGTTACTCGGAATTTTTTCCATTGCAAAGGGGGACGCGGCAGGGGTGCCCTCTATCTCCACTGCTTTTTGCCCTGGTGATGGAGCCGCTT
The DNA here is from genome assembly GCA_033557465.1 of Ichthyophis bannanicus. Lineage (NCBI taxonomy): Eukaryota > Metazoa > Chordata > Amphibia > Gymnophiona > Ichthyophiidae > Ichthyophis > Ichthyophis bannanicus. The sequence goes on from CM066042.1 coordinate 165,981,308, forward strand.
GCGGAACGGTTTGCGGAGGAATCTAGATGCATCAGGGGTGAAGATCGGGAGCGAGGAACATAAGATAGCGTTATTTGCGGATGATATTTTGCTGTTTATTACACAACCATTGTTGGCATTGCCTAATTATATGTTGGAACTGAAGCGATTTGGGCGGTTGTCCGGGTTTAAAATTAATTGGGACAAGACAGAGGCCTTGGATGTGTCCCTCCGTAGTGGTTTACAACAACATCTCCAACGGACCTTCAAGTTTCGTTGGGCTCAGAGGTCCATTAAGTATCTTGGAGTTCAGCTGCACAGGGATTTTCAGGGCCTGTATGGTGCAAACTATCCCCCTCTGATTGCTCAAATCGACAAAGATCTTCTGCGCTGGCATAAGGACGATCTGTCTTGGTTAGGGCGTATCGCCGCCTTAAAGATGGTGGTGTTGCCGCGCCTACTATATTTTTTTTCAGGTGTTACCACTGAGGGTGCCGAGATTGGTGTTGCAAACCCTACAGCGGAAGATGTTTCTCTTTGTGTGGCGACATCGGCCGCCCAGGGTGGCGAGGAGGGTGTTATATGGTACCGCTACTGCAGGGGGCTTGGGTATGCCGGAGATAGGGATCTATTACATGGCGGCGCAATTGCGACAAATAATGGACTGGAGAGAACCTGAGGGAACTAAGCGCTTTGGGAGTATTGAACAGTTCTGGGCTGGGGAGCATAATTTGCAGTTTCTTCCATGGCTGTCGCAGGGGGGGGGTGCACTGGAATTGGACGGAGAATCCGTACCTTCGACATCTGTGGGAGGTGTGGCAGGCTGGGTGGCGAAGGATTAATACCAGGTCCCGAGATTCGGTCTCCATGCTGGCCCCCATTGGCTGCACTCAGGCTTTTGGGCCCGGGAGGGAAGGGATTTTCCGTCAGTGGGCGGTGAAGGGATTGGATAGATTTATACATCTGCTTGACTCCGGGGAGGTTAAATCTTTCTCTCAGCTGAAAGGGGAGTACCAATTGGGAACCCGTGATTTTTTTGCCTATTTACAACTAGTGCATTTTTTGCAAACTAAACCGAATCTGGCCGTGATTAAAGATGGTCTTAATGGGCTTGAGGGGATCTGGTGGGGACATGGTCAATCCCGGGGTCTAATTCGGGTGCTTTATGCTACTTTGAGCCTATCCAGGGCGGACGGAGAGAAATTTCGGTACATGACGGAGTGGGAGCAAGACCTGGGGGTAATCTGGGGGGAGGAGGAGTGGAGCCGGATTTTTAGGGAGATCAAGCGCTCCTCGGTCTGTACGATAATAAAGGAGAATTCGTATAAGATCCTGATGCGCTGGTATTATACTCCTGTTCGTTATAGTAAGATGGGGTTGGGAGCGTCAGATCGGTGTTGGAGGGGCTGTGGGGCACAGGGGACTTATCTGCATATGTGGTGGGCATGTGAAATCATACAGGGCTATTGGGAGGGGATCCAAGATAAAATCTGCGAGATATTTGCTTTGGGGGCAGTTTTCCCTCTTTCTCCACCTCTCTCTTTCTGCTGGGGTTATGTCCGGAGGTTTTTCCACGTTTTTTGTCTCGACCGATTCGAGCCTGCTTAATAGCGGCTCGGTGTGAAATAGCTTGGCGATGGAAACAGCCCCACCCTCCTAGCTTGGAGGTGTGGGTGACCCGGCTGCGCAGGGTCGTCCTGATGGAACGATTAACGATGCTGCGTAGAGCTAAGGAGGCCAGCTTTGATACACAGTGGAAGCCCTTATTGGAATATTTACGGAAGGAGGGGTAAGGGACGAGCATTGGGGGGGCGGGGGTGGGGGTGGAAGGGGGGATAGGAAGAACAGGGGGGGGCATGGGGGGGTTAGGTCTGAGGGGGTAGGGGAAGGTGGGGGGGGGGAGGGGAGGGGAGGGGAGGAGATGGAATGAGGTTGGGAGGGGGTACTTACTTGGGTTCTGATTATATGCTTACTAGAATGTTTACTAGGGTTATATGATCGCTGGATATGTACCTTGTGATCTCTTTATAGTTGTATGATTACTATTTGAATGTGTTGTTAATTAGTACCCGCTCCCCACTTGGGTGGGGAGGGGGAAAAACTTGTTTTTTTCTTTCCATAAAAATAAAGTTATAAAAAAAAAAAAAAAAAAAGAAGTGCTGCAAAAGGCCATGATCGTGGCAGAGACTGACGTTATCTGCCTGTGGCAGATGGGGATCCCTGCTGGCAGAGAGCATCGGTCTCGTCTGTGATGGTGACCTTTTCCAGCCCTTCTCCTCACATGTGCTCTAAGTCTCAGATGCCAGGTCAAATGTTTCAGTCGCCATAGCGACCTAGCACCTGGGGTTTATCGAGTCCTGTTTTAAGTGCGGTGTTTTTGCACTTATTGCACATTAATAGCAAAAATTAATGAACGATAAGCTCAAAGGCTGTGTTCTGTTGGGGCATGTCGAGCATGTCCCCTGCAGTTACCATGTGTTAAGTTAATTTGCAGTTAACATGTGTGCACTTAATGCCACCTCTAGAGGAGACGGTAAGTGCCCTACACTAACTGCAACATTGACCCCCACCCCACTAACTGCATTATGTGATACACACCCCCTCTCCACCCCATCCCTGCCTCATTGCGAGCTAAGAAATTAGCGTTTGGTAGCCATTCCAATGGGCCTCACTTACTACTTATTGTGTGTTAAAGCATACATTCCAAATCATTCTCCTAGACCAGTCTAGACTAGTTGGTTATTTCCCTAGCCAGCAGATGTTGGAGACAGAGGCGGTACCAAAAGCTTTGTGATGTCATCACTAGTACATATACCCATGCTCCAAGGGGCGAGCTTCAGTATTTCTGTCTCCAGCAGATAATGGACTTCATTTTCCTCTGCTCCTGTCAGTCACTCTGAAGGCGTTCTTGACAGTGTGCCTTCCTTAGCGGACATCCCCAGGGTGCACAGAAGGTGCTCCCCTGCTCCATTTCTGGATTTAGTTCCTGGTCAGGAGGACCAGTAGAACTTCCCTGAGTAAGCGGTTTGCCTGACCAGGAGGAGCAGTTCTGCCCTGTGGGGGAACCTGGTCTTCCTAGCCCTGCAGCAGCTGCTTCTTTAGTATTAGCTGGGACTGTAGCTTATTTTTTCTATTAAAGTTCTTCAGTTTAAAAAAAAAAAAGCAGAAAATAAGGAGAAGGATCTCTCAGTGGGCTCTGCAACAGACTAGCTTCCATCTTTGGGGTTGCAGTGAGTTTTTACCTCCTTGCCTCCTCCCCCCCCCCCCCTTTGGATTGCTGTTTGTGTTTTTTTCTCTTCACTGGGTGCACCTCAGTGTCAAGCCTTTCACCGTGATATTTTTCTTTACCTTCGCGGCTCAGCGGCTCTCCTCACAACTTCCTGCTCACCTCCTGACTTGCTGATTTCAAACTCTGCTGCATTTCTTTTGCTCCCATACCTTCTGCTTCATTTTCTTTGAAGGCAAGTGGCTTTTTTCTTGCCCCCATTGGCCTGCTGCAGCTGTAGCATTCCAGAGCCATTTTTTTTCTTCACAGCTGTTTTTTCCCGCTGTTTGTAGAGGTCAGCTTTTTGATTGTTGTCAGGCATTTTCCTCTTTCTTCATTCTCAGTTCTCCTGCTGTTCTCTGAGGATGCTGTTTTTCCGCCAGGTAAGCCTGCTTGCTTTTCTTTTGCCAATCGATGCCCTCCAGCTTGCAACACTGTTTGGGCTGTGGGTGTAAATGCCATGCCCTGGAAAATATGTTGTGCACAGCGTGTGCTTCTCATCCAGGGGAGACATCTGCTTCAGCTACCTTTCCTTCAGTGGCTGGAGCCAGCGAGGATGCAGCTTCTTCAATAGTCTCTCCCTCCGAGCCATTTGTGGTGGGTGCAATATTGCATTCATCCAGGGATCTTCCTCTGCCCCCCATTCTGCTTCCTCAGCTCATGGATCAGTCTGAGGACCAGGATTCTGCACAATTTATGGCCTTGTTTTGACAGGCATGGGATCTCTAGCGCTCTGCCCCCTCAGTTTCTCCATCAGACTCAATGTACCTACAAGCAGTGGAACCTCCAGTTCAGTCTTCCAGGAAAAGGCATAGATCTGCGCATGAGGGGGAGTGTGTTTCCAAGAGCGTCTCCTGGACCTCTTGGGACTACTTTCCCAGTGTTCACGACGGGGATCTCTTGGATGCTGGCAGCCTTGCCATTTGGTTCCAACTGTGAAGCGGTGAACGGTCCCCAATGGAGGATGACTCAGTGGTTCAGGGAGAAGGCCAGGACGTTTGCTTGTTTCGTAAGGAGGAACTTCCTGCCTTGATTTCACAAATCACTGAAGCTCTTCATATTGTTGACTCCCCATGAACAGCATACCTTTGCACAGGCTCAGTCTCAGGCAGGCCCCATTATTGTGGGTATTTGTAAGCCTTCTAAATTCTTTCCCTTTTCTCCAGAGCTTCAACAGATGGTATCTCTGGAGTGGGATTTTCTGGATGCTTTTTTGTGTTCCACTCGGTGTGTCGATCGTTTCTGTATCTGGTCAACTGCCGATTCGGATGCCTGACTTTTATTTCCTAAGGTGGATGCTCTGGTGACAGCAGTGACAAAACATATTACCTTTCCAATGGAGGGAGGAGCTGCCCTTCACAATCAACAGGACCGGAAGGTTGAAAGTCTTTTAAAGACAGCTTTTTCCTCCTCTTCTCTCGCCCTACAAGCTTCAGTCTGTGGAGGTCTAGCGACCTGTGCTCTTTTGAGGTGGATTCAGTTACTGCCTCAGAACCCCTTAGCATGGGTGGAGTCGGTAACGGCATTCTTAGCTGATGCTGTTTATGATCTTCATCTGGCAGCTTGCTCGGTAACTGCTGTTTCTGTGGGACATAGATGGTTGTGGCTGCGTCATTGGAATTCTCATGCTGCCTCCAAGGCTGACCTTGCTAGACTTCCCTTTAAGGGCAAACTTTTGTTTGGTGAGGATCTTAGTTAACTTGTCCAGGACTTAGGAGAAGTGAAGCTCCAATGTCTACCTAAGGACAGGCCTAAGTCCAGCTCCTGCCATTCAGCTGCAGCTTCATCATCCTCATCTTCCTTCAAGACTCGTTTTCGTGATTCCCGTCGTTATCAGCCAGGGAAATCTTCCTCTTCTTCCATCTGTTCTGGTCAGAAGCCTCAGCCCTTTTGAGGAGTCATCACTTGAGAGACAATTATTCTGCCCTTGCCAAGTTCTCGGGGTCTGCCCGAGCATCCTGCTGACAGACTCGGGGTCCATTCAGGGACGCCACAGTTCAGTGGACATTTGCAGGTTTTTTCCAACGAATGGACTAGTGTCACCTCGGACAAGTGGGTGCTAGACATGGTTTTTCAAGGTTACGTCCTCGACTGTCCCAGCCCATTCCAAACCCTTTTCTGATTTCTCCATGTGGCTCCGACCGCAAGATAGCAGCAGTACAGGCAACTCTTCAACATCTCCTGCTCCTTCAAGCCATTTGTTCAGTTCTCCAGTCCGAGGTTGACTTGGGGCATTATTCCATCTATTTTGTCATTCCCAAAAAGGATGGATCCTTTAGTCCTATTCTGAACCTCATAGCAGTCAACCGCTACTTGCGAGTGCCCCGTTTTCAGATGGAAACCCTCAAATCTGTCATTCAGGTGGTGCATCCCGGAGAGTTTCAAGCCTCTCTGGATTTTGCGGAAGCCTACTTTCATCCACTAAGATCAGAAGTGCTTTCTACGGTTTGCCATTCTCAGGCATCATTATAGTTCAGAACTCTGCCGTTTGGTCTTGCCATTGCTCCACGAACCTTCTTCAAGGTTATGGTAGTCATTGCAGCTGCCTTGCGTTGCAAGGAGATCCGGGTCCATCCATATCTGGGCGATTGACTCATTCAAGCAAAGTCTTTCGAGGAATCGCAGGAGGCCATTGCATCTGTGCTGGCTCTTCTGTAGAAACTCGGCTGGGTGGTCAATTATAACAAATGCGCTTGCCATCCGTCTCAGTCCCTCGAGTTCCTTGGAGCTTGTTTCAACACGAGACTAGGCCGGGTCTTATTCACTCAAGAGAGATGCCATTCCTTCTGCAATCTGGTCGGCCATTTTCAGTTTTGTCAGGTTCCCACAGCTTGGGATTATTTATTTATTTTATTTATTTAAAAGGATTTATATACCACTTTGTCCTGCAGATTCTGGGGGCCGTGGTGGCCACACTGTACGTGGTTCCCTGGGTTTGAGCTCATATGCATCCACTTCAGCCTTTCTTGCTGTCGTTCTGGAACCCTTACTCCCAGGATTATGCAATACTCCTTCCTTTCCTGTCCGCTGAGCACCACAGCCTTCTGTGGTGGCTGTCGCAAGACCACTTGTGTGGCATTCCATTGGCAGTTCCTCACTGGGTAGTCCTTACCACCGATGCCAGCCTAGCCGGTTGGAGTGCACATTGTCTTGGTCACACTGCACAGGGCACCTGGACTCGGTGGGAAGCTGGCTGGACCATTGACCGTCTCAAGACTCAAGCAGTATGTCTGGCACTCCTTTCCTTTCCTCCACTTCTTCATGCTTGACCAATATGGGTTCTGTCGGACAACTCCACAGTGGTCTTCTACCTCAACAGGCAAGGTGGCCTTGGAGTTGGTTCCATGGGCTGAGCACCATCTACAGGCCTTGTCAGCACAACACATTGCAGGAGCAGAGAATGTGCAAGCCGATTTCCAAAGTCGCACTATGCTCGACCTGGGCGAGTGGGAACTTGCCTCCTGGGTATTCCAAAGCATCGTGAATCGTTGAGGTCAGAACTCTCTGGACCTGATGGCCACAGCTTACAATGCCAAAGCCCATGCCTTTTTCAGTCATCAACGGGAACACAGGACTCAGGGGCTGGCTGCTCTAGCTGAATTGTGGCCTCCCTCGCAACTGCTTTGTTTTTCCTCCTTGGGCCATGATATCTTGTGTGCTTCAACACATCAAGTTTCATCTGTGCTGGGTGATTCTAGTGGTGCTGGATTGGCCTTGTCATCCTTGATATGCCAACCTCATCCATCTCTTACAGGATGGCCCATTGGCTCTCGGAACAAACAGAGGGCTGCTACAGCAATGTCCGATCATATTAGATGACCCCACTCCTTACTCGCTTATGGCTTGACTCTTGAAAAGCATCGATTGATGCATAAGGGCTATGCTCCTTCAGTAGTGGCATCTTTGCTTAAGGCGCGGCACTCTTCTACTTCAATAACTTATACTCGTGTTTGGTGTCTCTTTGAATCTTGGTGTTCCTGGCAGTCCTTTTCGCTGTGGCAGGTCTAGGTCCCATCCATTCTGGCTTTTTTGCAGGATGGTTTTGACAAGGGTTTGGCTTTAAATTCCTTAAAGGTACAAGTGGCTGCCCTCACTTGTTTTCGTGGACCAGTTGATGATCACTCTCTTGCCTCTCACAGCGATGTCAGTCACTTTCTCCGGGGAGTCTATGCCTTACAACCTCTGATGCGGCCAGTCATACCATCTTGGGACCTTTCTTTTGTGCTCCAGGCTTTCAGAGAAGCCCCTTTCAAGCCTCTGAAAACAGCTACATTGAAGGACCTTACTTTGAAAGCCCTTTTCTTGGTGGCTATTACCTCCACTTGTCGGTTGTCCAAGCTTCAAATGCATTCCTGCCAGGATCCTTTCTTGTCCTTTTCGGTGGAGGGTGCCACTCTGGACTGTGCTGTCTTTCTTGCCTAAGATGCTTTCAGTCTTTTATTTGAATCAGACTATCACGCTTGCTTCCTTCTCAGCAGAGCAGTATACGGGACATGATTGCGATATCCGCTTCTTGGGTGTTAGTCGGTTTTTGCGTCATCATTTGGAGGTAACTAACTCATTCCGTCTATCGGATCATTTTTTTGTTCTCTTTTCCGGATACCATAAAGATTTTGCAGCCTCCAAGGCTACCATTGTGCATTGACTTAAAAAGGCCATGAGTCAGCCTATATTTTGTAAGGCAAACCTGTCCCAGTGGGTCTTAAAACTCTTTCCACATGGGCTTAGGCAGCATCTTTATTTATTTATTTATTTATTTATCAGGTCTTTTATACCGCTTTATCATTTCAATGAAAGCAGTAATTAAACAGGGACCTTGATAACTTGGAATTTTTCTGAGGCAATGGAGGGTTACATGACTTGCTCAAGGCCACAAGGAGTGCTAGTAGGAATTGAATCCTGGTCTCTTGCTTCCCAAGCCTGTGCTTTAACCATTAGGCTGCTACTCCACTCCTGGGCAGAGAGAACCAATGTTGCACCAATTTACATTTGCCAGGCAGCGATTTGGTCCTCCTTTTCGATTTTTGCCCGTCATTACCGCTTGGACCTCCAAGCTCAGGATGCAGCTCATTTTGGAGCCTCAATGTTGGCAGTGGCTGCTTCATCCCGCCCTAGGGTGATGTAGCTATGGTACTTCCTACTAGTCTGGACTGGTCTAGCAGGATGATTTGGAAGGTGAAATTTCACTTACCGTTAATTTCCTTTCCTGGGATCCTGCTAGATCAGTCCAGAACCCGCCCTTTATCTGCTCTATTAATCTAGCCTTGCTGGCATCAGAGGTTCACTTTCGCCATTTCGACATCTTCTGTTCAGCTAGTTCTTGTATATAGTTTGGCTTCTTTGCTGCCCTGTCTATAGTTCTCTACTATTTTGTAATTCTTCATAGGATTTTTTAAGAGGTCTGTTGCTAAACTGGGAAGCTGGGGTTTTAGCGTCCTGTTTGCTTTGCCGGTGTAATACTGAAGCTCACCCCTTGGGGCACAGGTATATGTACCAGTGATGACATCACAAAGCTTCTGGTACTATCTCTGTCTCCAGCTTCTGCTGGCTAGGGGAAATAACCCACTAGCCTGGACTGATCTAGCAGGAATCCAGGAAAGGAAATTAACGGTAAGTGAAATTTCACCTTAAGTGTTGGTGCACTTTAGTAGAAGGGGCTCCAAAGTCTTGGGAATTCTGGACAAGAGCTGTGTTAGAGGGTAGCCTTATGTGAATTATACTTTACAATACTAAAAAGTATAAAAATCATGATTCCATTGCCCCCATGATTCCAGCAAATCATTCAAGGTAGCAAGTTAGAATTTTCTTAGAAGGAAATACCTCCACTGAGATTGACTCTTCTCTAAGTGCCTCTCTTCTGCTGGCATGGCAGAGTTGGGGGGCAGTGATGCCCCTTTGCATGGAGGAGTAAACATTCATTTTTTAATGTTGATAATGTTAAAAAGTAATCATATTTTGATTAGCTAACGGTAGCAGAAGAATGTGAGCACAGTACAAACCATTTACAGCCGCACATCTGTTTTGACACCAGTTAAAGCCCAGACAGTGAGCGTCATATCATCAGAAAAGCAAGCTGACAGTAATTAGTGGGATGTGTAATTTGGCAGATGAAAAGTAAACTGGTCAGAATATTAAAACAAATTGACTGCGATAAATATCTTCCTTTAAAGCCCAAGAAACCAAAAGTGCCGGATAACCCTTTTCATGGCCTCATTTCCAAATGCTTTGAGCCTCATCTTTATGTGTATATCGAGTCACAGGACAGGTGAGTAACAAGAACACTCACACTGCAAGGCTGGAAACGATAGTACAGTGAGTATTTAAAGCATCTTAAAACGTGTAGGAGCTGAATGGATGCAAAAGTGCTATTAATCAGTTGGTGTGAGTGGGCAGGCTGGATAGGTCATATGATCTTCATCTGCCATCATGCTCTTTGTTTCTGTGTTTCAGTGTTCTGGGGTAGAACTGATTCCTACAGTTAGTTAATCCTTCAAGACAGAGTGAAAAAGTGTGTCTAGGTGCTCTCCTTAGTGTGTCATGGAGTACTTTAATCCCATATTTTAGTATTCCTACCTCACCCTGTAATTTATCATCCTTAAAATAAATGCTTTCTTCTCTTTTATTTAAAGAAAATTGGTCAGGATTAGTTTTATAGCTGGGAAGCAGTACCAGGAGTTTGCTTTTGTTTATGTTTTCTAGATCTCTTTCTGCATTGTTTACTGTCTCAATAGGAGGTTACTTAGACAGCTGTGGATATGGCCAGAGGCAGAGATACTGATTATTCTTCCCTTTCCTCTAGGTCAGTACCACTGCCTTTCGTTGATTTTTAAGTTGTTTCAGGAACTAGTTTAGTACCAAAAAAGACAAGTGAAGGGAAGATTGCAGAACATCAGTTATGTTAACAGATTGTGTTCTTTGGTTTGTATTGGATGTCATAGCAGTCAGGCAGTTTGGCCAGGTGTATGCATCTGCCCCTTCTGAATTAGGAAGCTGGGAATTTGTCCCTCTTGTAAAAAAAAAATAGATTGGTGCAAGCAGATCAGACTAGATGGATTTCACAGTGCTTACACCCGAAAGGTACCTAACAACATTGGACCAAAATGAAAGAAAGCAAAATAACTTCCTTATCTTGACAGATCAGTCCAGATGAGTAGGTTCTGCTCTCCAACCGGCTGGTGGAGATAGACAAGAGCAACTTTCAGTGATGTCATCACTTATATATACGCTTGTGCAGCACTGAGAGAAGCCAGTATTGTCTGCCTAAAGCAAGAGGCAAGGTGTAGCAGGGTGCAACAGTGCAGATAGGCCTATCTCCCCTGGCCAAAATCATAGTCTTTTGGCCTATATATTTGCAACCTTGGCCCACCATTTGCTCGGAGTTTTGAGTACACCCATTGTATCCTTGAGCCAACAGTTGCCCTGTGTTCAACACTTTTACCCACATGTTCCAGCACTGGTGGGCTGGAGAATAGACAGGAAGACTCCATGGAAACATGAGGGGGGGGGGTTCCCAAAAAGATAAACAGGTTCCACAATGCTTGTCCCGGGGTAAGCAATGGATTTCCTGGGTCCTCTTTAATAATGATTTATGGACATTTCCTCCAGGAACTTGTCCAAACCTTTTTGAAACCCAGCTACACTAACAGCTTTTATGACATCCTCCGGTAGCGAATTACAGAATTTGATTACGCGTTGAGTGAAAAAATATTTTCTTTTGTTTCTTTATTTGGCTCTCTATCTTTCCTACTTGAATAAAGCAGTTTAAAAACAAGCTCCTTTCAGGCAGCTGGGCCTTCCCAGGCTTTTGAGAATGCCTGAGGAGGCCCTTCTTGTGTTTTTCCAGACGGCCTGACAGGTGCAGGGCTTCCCTTACCGATCGAAGCCTCCTTTTCTTGCCACAGTTTTCTTTTCTGTTTTCTGTCAGAATTTTTTCCTTTGTGTTTTTTTTCTTTAAGCACATTTATTTATTTACTTATTTAACAGGTTTTTAATACTGCTTTATTATTTCAGTCAAAGTGGTTGACATTGTAACTTAAACTTGGTAATGTTTAAACAGGATCATTGATAACTTGGATTTTTCTGTGAGGCATCTGAGTTCTGCTGCAGTGCCAGGTGCATGGAGGTGTGCTGCTTGCAGCTTCTATAGAGTGAGCTCTGTGGCTGGCTCTTTTTGCAATGGAGAAGCCAATTTTGTTGCCGCCATGTGTTTTGTGTCTCCAGGGCTGGCCCGTCCACTAGGTGGGCTAAGCAGCTGCCTAGGGCGTCAGATCTTTATGGGTGGCAGGCCATGTGTTTTGGTACACATGGCCTACTGCCCCCCCTCCCCCGCGCACCAAGCAACGCTGACCCCCCCCCCCCGCACTGCTGTGCTTTGCTGCTGCCCCCTGCTGCTACTGATTCCAGCGACAGGGAAAGGTGGCTAGGCTCATCGGCAGGCCATGTGCTTTGTCATATATGGGCTGCTGCTTCTGAACCCCCAAAGTTATGCCAGGGGGGTTGGGGGGTCAGAAGCATCAGGCCATGTGTGCTGAAGCACACGGCCTCCTGCCAAGCCAAGCCCCTCCCCCCTCTCGACCCCACTGCTCAGCACGGGGGTGAGGGCACAGCTTGGGGGGGGAGGGGCGGCATGGCCAGGACATCTGCCTAGGGCGGCAGAAACCCTTAGGCTGGCCCTGCGGGTCTCCCACAATTTTCCTGCTGGTGGGAATGGCAGCCATCTTGGATGGCTGTATAGTCTCAATTAGAGGTGAGTGTGTTGAAGTGGCCGCAGGCTCAGGCTGGTAGACCCTTGAGGCCTTTTTTCAGCCAGCTTTGGGCATTATCTCCTGAAACAGCTAATGGGCTGTTTTCAGTCTCGTAGCTGTGTGGCAGTCCCTCTTTTGGGGGGCCCTAACATCCCCTACTGGGGACTTGGGACTCTATGGCATCTGACGGCAAGGGTGTTAAGCACCCCGCCCTTTATTTTTGCCTGTCCCAGCCCTGTCTGGGAGGAGCTGGGAAGAAGAGCAGGAGTCTCTTGTACATCAGGTGAAGGAAGGGAGAAGATCCATTGTTGATCCATCTTTTTCACAAAGACCACCTTTCTACCCTTATTCAGGATGCCATGATGGCTCTACATATTACGGAACACCCCTCTGGTGGAGGTTTCACAAGTGGAACCTATCCTAGAGGGACTGTAGCATCCCTTTGGCTTCTTTCCCCCTTCTGGAGCCTTTGCAAAAGTTCTTGTTCTCTCAGTGGGACACACCAGAACTGGTGCTTATGGTTGCTAAGGACCTGGCTAGGCTGTATCCTCGACCACAGGAGGAGATAAAACAGCTCTTTGGAGTATATAAAATGGATGCCCTACCTCATAGCTGTGACAAAACACATGACCATTCTGGTGGAAGTTGGTACTGTGCTGAAGGAGACTCATGATAGGAGGGTGGAAGCCTTCCGCAAGAATGTCTTCACAGCTTTGGCCTTGGGTACTCAGGCAGCACTTTGGTGCAGGAGTAGTGGTTAGAGCACACTTAGGCTGAATCCAGCAATTGCTACACAGCCTGGAGATAGCAAGATCAGAGTCTGGAGTGTCATTTGGAGTGCCCTGTACGGTTTGATCAGGATCTCTTCTAAGTTCATGGTGGTGGCTGTGGTAGCCTGAAAGTGCCTTGGCTCTGGAATTGATCTGCCAGTGTTATATCCAAGATGTGGCTCAGTATATTCCTTTTAAGGGTAGGTTACTCTTTGGGGACAACCTGGAGAAGCTGCTGAGAGACCTCGGAGAGGCTCACTGACAGAGGCTGGGGACAGAACAAACAGGCCACTCAGTGCTGGGGGTAAAAAGCTATCTCCAGGAACAAGCAGGAATGTAGTCTTCACATATGGGTATCGTCAGTACTGACGGAGCCTGCGCGGGAACGCTCCCCAGCATCCAATAGGAACGCTTTTGGGAGCATCCCTCAGCACATGCGCGCTGCCTTCCCGCCTTTCCATCTGTCCCTCTTCAGTTCTTCGTTTTCTGTGGAGCCGACAGGATCTATTCCCTGTCACCGCAGAAAATTCCGTCTTTAAATTTCTTTTCTTGTGGTCGCGTTTGCATACCGCACGACGCTTACCGGTACCGCCGGTTCTTTTCTTTCTTTTCAAAAAAATAAAAAATAACTTAGACTGTTTCTCTTCAGAAACTTTTCTCTTTGGTGCCAGGCGCCATTTTGGGCACTAGGCCCCATATTCCTAAAACATGGAAAAGCCAACTAGTGGTTTTAAAAAATGTACTAAGTGTGGCGGTACCATCTCTGTCACTGGCACCCATGATTGGTGTCTTAAATGGTTAGGACCTGAACATTCCCCAACTGAATGTCCCTTCTGTATGGGGATGACTAAAAGAGGAAGGCAGAACCGGGCTGCAAAGCTTGGTACCCTCTTTTCTTCGGATGCCAGATCCATTGCATCGACATCGTCAAGGGCCTCTTCTTCCTCCCATGGATCTCAGGTAACTAAACATAAAAGTCGGTCCTCAAAGGGTAGCTCTCCTGCTAAGCATCGAGAGGCCATTGGCATTGCCCTTGAGGGAACCACACCGGCAAAACAGCCCCAGCGGGAGGCTTCAGCTTCCAAAGCATCGTTGGGGCTTCAGGATGTTCTCGAGGCCTCAACCTCGCAAGAGCTACCTGTGCCATGCTTAGGGGTTCTGGCTGCTTTTACCGGTACCGACACCCAAGCATCAGCAGCGTCGATAGACCAGAGGTTCCTCGCTATCGAGCGCAGCATCGCAGCTCTTCTTTCAGCTGTGGTACTGGTGATCCATCGGGCACCGGTACCGACACTGGTACTGACACTGACGCTACCGGTACCGACGGTACCGGCCCCGGTGGGAACTCTTCCCATGCCATCTCTGGCTGGAATTGACAGATTGGTATTCGGTCAGCTCGGTACCGACTTCGATCGGTACCGGGACCATGCCTTGCAGGAGCATCGGGGTCAGGAATACTTCAATTCCTCCGATTCCGAAGACTCTGACAATTCTGCTGGCACTAGAGGGGTTTTCCTAGAAGATCCCTCTCCCCCCCCCCCCAGCGCAGAATGTCATCTCCAGAAGACATGTCCTGTCAGAATTTTATCCGTGATATGGCCAAAGGTCTTTCAATCACAGTAGCTCCTGAAGAGGAACCCAGAGCAAAGGAGATGGAAATTCTCCAATATCCTAAAGCTCCTAAGGAGGCAGCCACTCTGCCTATCCATGAGATTCTGCATAACTTGATGCTCAGAATGTGGGAGACACCTCTGACTACTTCTCCTCACTCTAGGAGACTTGATACTATGTATCGAGTTCCGCCATGTCCTGGATTTCAGAAAACTCAGCTGCCACACCATTCAATGGTAGTGGAGTCAGCCATGCGTAGAATGAAAAGTGCAAAGAGGCATGCATCCAATCCTCCAGGTCGTGAATGCAGGACTCTGGATGCTTTTGGGTGCCGCACTTTTCAAGCTTCCATGCTTTCAGCTAGGATCAGTTCATATATTCTATATATGGGAATGTTCCTTAAGGAAGTCACAGGAGACTTGGAACTTATGATCCCATTTCTCCCAGATGATAAGAGACCAGATTTTCTTGCTCTAGTTAAGCATTCTCAAGATGTCTCCAAGTTTGTAAATCGTGCAGCCTTTGACTGCTTCGAATGCATCAGCAGAACCTCTGCTATTGCGATTGGTGCACGACTGATTGCCTGGCTGCAGGCATCAGACTTGGAGACTTGGGTACAGGACAAATTATGCAACATTCCTTGCACGGGTGAGGATCTCTTCGGCAAGAACTGGCAGGAAAAGGCTAATGAGTTAGAGGCTGACAATACTACTCTAGATAGATTGTCAAAATCTACAGCCACTCCAGCCAAAAGGAAGCCTTATAAAAAACCCTCTTTTAGCAAAAAGAGGAAATTTTATCCTTCCTATACCCAGCAGAGTCAGACTCAGGGTCAGGTTGCCCAAAAAGGACAAACTAGACAGCAAAAGAAGCCAAAAGGTCCGAGAGCCCAACCAGCTCTCCAAGTTCAGCCCCCTCAAGGGCTTTGACTCCTTCCTAGAGAGCTTTGCCATCCTGCCTCTGAGGGGTCCCCAACCCCCCAATATCCCAGGCAGGTTATGCCACTTTGCCAACAGATGGCATCAGATAACAGCAGAAGATTGGACTTTGTCCATTGTAGGAGAAGGGTACAAGCTTCATTTTCACAGCATGCCCCCTCCTACAATTCTAAAGCAATTCAATTCTCAAACAGACAATCTGTTAGATCACGAGGTCTCCACACTTCTTGTCCAAGGGGCAATAGAGGAAGTGCCCATTCTTCAACGGGGTGCTGGGTTCTACTCCCCCTATTTTCTTATTCCAAAGAAAACAGGGGGACACAGACCCATTTTGGACCTCAGAGAATTGAACAAATACCTATTTCAAGAGAAGTTCAGAATGATTTCTCTAGGAACTCTTCTGCCATACCTTCAAAGCCAGGATTGGCTTTGCTGTCTAGACTTAAAGGATGCATGCACTCACATTCTCATCCATCCAGATCACAGGAAATTCTTACGATTCCTTTTCAGGGGAAGACATTTCCAGTACAGGGTTCTTCCTTTTGGTCTGGCTTCAGCACCAAGGGTATTCACGAAATGCATGGCAGTAGTAGCCGCATTTCTACGAACCCTGGGGATATTTGTCTTCCCTTACTTAGACGACTGGCTCATTCGAGCCCCTACTGTTGTAGAGGCCAGCACTGCACTGTCCCATACAATGTGAATTCTCCAATACTTGGGATTGGTAATAAACTTCCCAAAATCCCAACTTCTTCCTTCCCAATGCCTGGAATTCATAGGAGCCTGTCTAGATACCAGACAAGCAAAGGCTTTCCTTCCACAGGCCCGGTGTCTTCGCATAATACAACTAGCTTCTCAAGCAGCAGGCAAATCCTCCCTCACTGCTCGAGAGCTACTACAGTTACTAGGACATATGGCTTCCACAGTTCATGTAGTCCCATATGCTCGCCTCCACATGAGAGCAGCTCAGTGGACCCTATCCACACAGTGGACACAGGCCACAGGTCATTTGTCGGACAAAATAATAAACTCTCAACGATTAGTTTTGTCCCTCCAATGGTGGCAGTCACTAGAAAACCTGACAGTGGGGTCTCCTTTTCATCAACCCTCTTTTCAGGCCACCCTAACAACAGATGCATCACAGGTGGGTTGGGGAGCACACCTGAATCATCTCTCTCTACCCAGGGAACCTGGACTCCACCGGAGACCGGTTTACACATAAACCTCCTGGAATAAAGAGCAATCTATTTAGCACTTCGAGTATTCCATGCCCAGCTCAGCTACAAGACAGTCCTAGTCCAGACGGACAATCAAGTAGCCATGTTCTATGTGAACAAGCAGGGCGGAACAGGCTCTCTGTCGTTATGCAACGAAGCTTTGCGACTGTGGGCCCTCGCCAGAGAGTATCAAATTCACCTTCTAGTGGTATATCTTCCAGGCATTCAAAACCTTTGGGCAGACAAACTCAGTCGAGTACTGTTGCCTCACGAGTGGTCCCTCCACCTAGATCAGGTGGCAAAGATATTTCATCTCTGGGGCACTCCAGACATAGACCTCTTTGCAAGTCCCTTGAATGCCAAACTTCCTCGATACTGTTCCAGGATTCCGGCTCACAATTGTCAGGCAAGGGATGCCTTCCTCCTTCACTGGGGTCAGGACTTCCTTTATGCCTTCCCACCCATTCCCCTCATCCCCAAAATACTCTTCAAGCTTCAGAGAGACAGGGGTCGATGATCCTCATTGCACCACGATGGCCACGCCAAACGTGGTATCCCCTGCTTCTACATCTCTCTCAAGCAGCACCTCTGGAGTTAGGGCATTCTCCAGATCTCCTTTCCCAGGAGAATGGGACGCTATGGCACCCGAATCCCCAGACCCTGCACCTCATGGCCTGGTTGCTGAAGGCTTAGACCTCCAGGATCTCAACCTGCCCGAACAAGTAAAGGATATCCTTCAGGCTTCTAGGAAACTTTCCACAAGAAGATCTTATGCCTTCAAGTGGAAACGTTTTACTATATGGTGCTCCAAGAAGGGATTAAAGCCCCTTGTCATACCCTTAAAATCGATACTAGAGTATCTCCTTCACTTATCGAATTCTGGTCTAAAGACAAATTTGGTAAGAGTCTATCTTAGTGCAATTGCAGCTTCTTATAAGCCTCTGAATGGACAACCAATTTCCTCTCATCCACTCATATCAAGATTTATGAGAGGCCTTTTATTAACTAAACCTCCCATCAAGCTACCACCGGTGGCATGGGATCTAAATCTAGTTCTCGGGCAGCTCATGAAGCCGCCTTTTGAACCTTTGGCCACTACAGCCCTTAGGTTTTTGACCTGGAAGGTCATCTTCCTAATTGCAATCACCTCTGCCCGTCGCATTAGTGAATTGCAAGCTTTAGTGGCTGATCCTCCTTATACTAGGTTTCATCATGATAAGGTTGTTCTTAGAACTCACCCACACTTTCTGCCAAAGGTGGTTTCGCCTTTTCATTTAAATCAATCAATTTATCTTCCTGTATTTTTTCCCGAGGCCTCACGCCTCTAATGCAGAAAGAAACCTTCATACTTTGGATTGTAAAAGGGCCTTAGCCTTTTACATACAAAGAACACAGCAACATAGAAAGTCCTGCAACTTTTTATAGCTTTTGACCCTAGTCATTTGGGACTTCCAGTCTCCAAAAGAACTTTATCTAAATGGATTGCCCATTGCACATCCTTTGCTTATGAGAGTAAGGGTCTTCCTCTTCAAGACCATGTCACAGCTCATAATGTGAGAGCCATGGCAGCTTCTATGGCTAATCTCCACTCTGTGTCTATTGATGACATTTGTCGAGCAGCCACCTGGGCTTCGGTACACACCTTCACAGCCCACTACTGCCTGGATAAAGCCTCCCGTCAGGATGCCTTCTTTGGCCAAGCTGGTCTTCAAAATCTCTTTCAGACCTAAATCAACTCCTACCTACCAACCCTGGTGGAATGCCAGAGATCCATGGGAGGAAGGATTCCCACCTTCTAGGGTGGCACCTTCCTGGGGCTATCTCCCTGGCATCTTCAGCTAGGGAGTCCCCATATGTGAAGACTACATTCCTGCTTGTTCCTGGAGATAGTGTAGTTACTCACTTGTAACAAGTGATCTCCGAGTACAGCAGGAATTTAGTCTTCACAACCCACCCACCTCCCCTAGGAGTTGTCTCTCTATCTCTTTGTCTCTTTCCTCTCTCCCTCTATCCTTTCACTCAGCTACAAACTTAACTGAAGAGGGACAGTTGGAAAGGCGGGAAGGCAGTGAGCATGTGCTGAGGGATGCTCCCAAAAGCGTTCCTATTGGATGCTGGGGAGCATTCCCGCCCAGGCTCCGTCAGTACCGACGATACCCATATGTGAAGACTAAATTCCTGCTGTTCCCGGAAATCACCTGTTACAGGTGAGTAACTACGCTTTATTGAACAATCCTGTTTTAAAAAATACCAACACGCTTTGGCTTGACCCCTTCTTGAGGGGTATTAGCCTCCAGAAACAATCATAAAAAGGAAAAACATGATTCTATAAGTACAGTTCAAATGAATATAAAAACAAAAGTCAGAATATAAAACAAAAATGCAGACATAGATAAATAATGATAAAACTGTATTAAACAATATCATAAAAATCATAATCATATATGCACTGCTCAGCAGAAGTTCTATAGACCATGGTAATCAAAGACACAAGCAGCAGACCCAGGTGAACCCTAGGCAGCAATAAACTCTGCACCCCAGACGGATATCACGGGACGAAGCAAGCAACTTCCAGAAGGGCGCTATCACTCTCAGCGCCGGACCTATGGAACTCTCCCCCAGATGATCTAAGGGTACAAAACGACCTCAAGGACTTCCGCAAATCCCTTAAAACCTACCTGTTCATGGACGCATTTGAACAAGCACCATAACTCCCACTCACTGCCAATATAGACACCAAACACCTACGACTCAGATCTGGGCTCAACTCCCAGAATTATATGTCTGTCCTGTCACCCTCTGTTGAATATAGACCCCTGTTATGTCCCTAACCACTTTGATTGTAGGATAAGGTGGTATACAAAACTGGCTAAATAAATAAAATAAATGCAAACGTAGAAACAATAATGCATAAATAATTTAAAAGCAGCGGGAATAATAATGCCATGGATGCCTAATCTTACAATTAGAAACCAATAATGGTTGTTAAAATGGCTGTGGATCAAGACATTTAAAAGCAAGATGAAAAACGGTCAAATGTACCATAGATATAAAAAAACCCAAAGCAGCATGGATGAGGGATGAGGAGGACAATAGTTACTGTGGGTACTGGAGAAATACCACAGAAAAAACTAAAGATATCAAAAATAAACCCAATGTGCCTGTGGTAAATATTGTAAAGAGAGACAGAGCCACCGTGTCTCATATATTACAATTTATAAACTCACTGTGATTCTGCTTACAAAGGGAGTAATGAAACAAAGAACCACTTAATCTCCAGGAACAAGCAGGAATGAGTCTTCACACGTGGGAGACGTCGCCGACGGAGCCCGCACGGGAATGCTCCCCAGCATCCAATCAGAAAGCCTTTGGGAGCATCCCCCGCGCCTGCGCGGTGGCTTCCTGCCCTTCCTACTGCCTCTCCCCAGTTTTTCGTTTTCCGCGGAGCAGGCAGGACGTCCCTCCTGCCACCGCAGAAATTTTTTTCCTTTATTCTTGTTTCTGTAGTTGCGGCTTTTCCCGCCGACGGTGGCACCTTCGTGCCCCTTTCTTTCTTTCTTTTTTTTTCAATTAATTTTCATTTAAATTTCATTTCTTTGGTCGCTCCCTTCTGGGCGCCGAGGCCTTCCGGGCTTACAGCATGGAGCCTTCTTCTCCCCAGCAGTGCCCTCACTGCGGGGATCTAAATTTCCAATTGGACTCCAATGCCTGGTGCTTCTCCTGTTTGGGGCCTGACCCTTCTTTCCCGGATCCCCCGGACTACAGTGTCGGGAGAAGACCGTCCCTTTTTCGGATATCCCTCGACGACGTCTTCGCGCCCAACGTGCGGTCATCGGGTTGTTCTTCTCTCCAGGATCAGGTATCCACACAACAGTCTGTTAAGACTAGCCGAGTCTTGAGGGGCGAGTCTCATGCGCGGCATGGTGACGGCTCCGGCCGACCCCTCAAGTCCCCCTTGGCTACTATACCCCGGCGGGAGTCCTCGGGCTCCAAAGCATTTACGGGGTTTCGGGATGTTCCAGAGGTTCGCTCCTCACAGAACATTCCCGAGCCATGCCCGAGGGAGGTACCCGCTTCGAGCGGTGCCGATTCCCCGGCATCGGCATCGACGTCGAGTGTTCCACTCTTCGCCAGGGATCGTCAGCTGGTGTCCTCGGTGCCTTCGGGGCCGATTGACTCGACCGGGTCTGACCTCCCAACATCCCAGCCATGCTCGGGTGTGGTACCCGCTTCGGGCGGTACTGAGACCCCGGCGTCGGTGTCGAGTCCGCTCCTCACTGAGGATCATCGGCTGCTGTCCTCGGCACCTCCGGGGCCGATCGACTCGGTCCAGCCGGGCGTTCCTCCATTGCCGCCATGCGTGGGAGTGGCACCCGCTACGAGCGGTGCCGGCCCCTTGACGTCGGCGCCGGTGTCGAGCGTTCCGCTCCTCACCGGGGATTGGCGGCTGCGGTCCTCAGCGCTTCTGGGGCCGACCGACTCGTGCCAGTATGGCGCCCCTACGGGGGTAGTATCCGCTTCGGGCGGTGCTGACCCGTGGGCGTCGAGTAACCCGCTCCCCACCGGGGATCGCCAGCCGCTGCCCTCGGTGCCTCTGGGGCCGATCGGCCCGGCACAGCCTGGCCCTGCGTTCCGGCCATGCGCGGAGGCGGTACCTGCTTCGAGCGCGCCGGCGTCGATGGTTCCACCCCTCGCCGGGGATGATCCCCTTGCCTCACTCCCCTCGAAGCCGCTTGCTTCGACCTGAGCTGGGTCGCCGGGACCCCAGCCCTGCGCAAGGGTGGGACCGGTTTTGAGTGGCGCCACTCTGCCGGCGAAGGCAGGGGCGTCGAGTTCAAGGAACCGCCATCAACCCTCCCCGGGGACGGGCGACCCCCCGGCATCGACGCGGCCATCGAGGGCCCCTCCCTCTCCTAGAAAAGGGGCTTCGGGGTCTTCGATCGCCTCGATCCCACCGCAGGGGCCTTGCACTTCCCCCCCCCCCCCCCGCAGGGACTCGTCGTCGGGTGACCTGGTTCCCCTCGGGGACGAGCCGTATGCCCCGGCAGGTTTTCCCTCCGGGTAGGACGGGTTCAAGAGGGGGCACGGCATTGGGCAGCGCCCGCCGATCGACATCGGCGCTGGCGTCAGATGGCCCCCTCTCCACCGAGCACCGTCGTCGGGGGCCCTTGATGCTCGTGGCACCGGTCGGCGCGGTTCTGATCCGCGCTCCGGGATCTCCACCACCAGCGCGGTCGCCCCCGCTGGGGTGCTCGAGGAAGGAGTCTATCTCCTCGCTCGGCTCGATGCCCAGCCTGGAGTCGTCGTCCAGCCTTGAAAGCCTGGCCACGGCACGACTCGGGATCTGCCCCTGTCCCCTCCTGCAGCGCGGAGCAGAGACCGCTGGCCCCTGCCCTTCGGCGGCCGTGGATTCGCTCCAGTCACGGGGGGAAGCGCCGCCCCCGGGTTCGGGGCCGAGTCCGATTCCTGCGGCGCCGTCGGTGCCATCGGCCTCTTCGATGCCTAGCTTGGACCTCCTTACCAGAAGTTTAGAACCGAGCTCTACTCTGGGGCTCGTTCAGTTGGAAAATGGTTCGGGGACTTATCTAGGGGTTCAGGTATTCTCCTCCGTGGGAAAGGGAGACCACCCTATGCCGTGATAGCTATGGCCCACGGTCACCCTACTTATTTTTCGGTGCGTCCCCTAACCCCTCTCAGCCAGTATTCCCTTGCTGATTGCTTCCGTACCGGAATTCCCCTTCCAGCCGCTATAGCCCCCCTATACTCACCGGGGACTATACCCTCATGTCCCCCGATTGTGCGGGGGACAAGTTTTGCGTGCAGTTCCTGGGGACACATATAGGGCCTCCAACCCCTGCGGCATTCTACCGGACTGATGCTATCCTCCGTCCCCCACGCTACCGCGCTCTTAGCTCTCCGATCTACCCTTGCCCTCCGGAAAAGATCCCTCCTCTGACGGATCTTGAGGCCACCTCTCCCGGTGGACGTTCTGGGGATCAATGGCAGATCCGCCTTGCCAGGGTGCTACTCATGGGGGTAGGCCCCCCGGCGTACCTGCGTTAGTACCGGAGGGGGCGTCCCCATGTCTACCGGCTTAGATATACTAGATATCACCTGCTTGGCAGGCTCCTATTGGGGGATGCCCACAGTACCTGTGTTCCACCGCCTTTTCCCCCTATGGCCGGTACTCACCCCCCACCCCCGGGGGTCCGGCCAGTCCGCCTGCCTATTTCCCGATCGGCCCGCGGACTGGTGGTACCCTACTGCTGTGAAGTCAACAGCTCCTTTTTTCAGTTAGGTCCTCCTCCCGGAGGTCCGGACCCTTGTCTCCCTATCTCTCGCTAGGGCAGACTGTGTACCCCTTCTGCTCCGGGGTACACCTCTACTCTTCTCCGGGATAGGCTCTCTAGTTCGGCCTGTCTTCCACTGTTAGTCCTCTGAGTTATGGACTCTACTCCTAAGGGAGTGCTCAGCTTGCCGTGAGCCCCCTGGGAGACCTGCCGTCCTTCTCCTGACCCAGCTGACGCCTGGATCTCATGGCCTTCCGGATTTGGAACTTCCTCCTCGCTGCGGTGAAGTTTCCTTGATGACCTCGCTACTGCGTCTACAGTGCCTTCATCACAGGACTACTTCCGACAACCCGGTGGGTAAGCTGTACAGGGTTCTAAACCATTAATTCATTAAAACTTAATGGCCGGTAAGCTCTATATGGTACTAGGTCATTTGCTCATTAAAGGCTTAATGATTCTCTCCATGCACCCCTCTGACTACTCCCGTAGCCTGGGTTTTTTTTTGCTGTGTCTTAATGGTACCTGTTCTGCACTCTAAAGACTTTCCTCCGTAGTCTTTAGATTCGCTGTTCCTCTATTCAACTCCTGCCCTCCATCCCTCAGGGGATGCCGGGGATTCAGGTTGGGCAAATGCCATCCCGTCCTCGGCTGCGCTTAGGGGATCTCCCCGGGCATCCTTAGCTAGGGAGTCCCCACGTGTGAAGACTCATTCCTGCTTGTTCCTGGAGATAGCACAGTTACTTACCTGTAACAGGTGATCTCCGGAACAGCAGGAATTAGTCTTCACAACCCGCCCACCTCCCCTAGGAGTTGTATCTCTTTTTTCTCTATTCCTTCCTCTCCTCTCCTTCCGGCTCAGCTATGAAACTCAACTGGGGAGAGGCAGTAGGAAGGGCGGGAAGCCACCACGCAGGCGCGGGGGATGCTCCCAAAGGCTTTCTGATTGGATGCTGGGGAGCATTCCCGTGCGGGCTCCGTTGGCGACGTCTCCCACGTGTGAAGACTAATTCCTGCTGTTCCGGAGATCACCTGTTACAGGTAAGTAACTGTGCTTAATATGCCCTAAGATGATAAAGAATCAAAGTTTTAATGTCACAACTATCTTTGGTGTCAGTACCATCTCTCAAGAAAAGAAAAAAAGTAACTTGCCTTCTGAATCGGACATGATGCTTTCAGCAACACCAAATAGTTAGCCAAAGAAGCACAACGGTAGTGTGCTACTGTTCAAAAAGTGCTGCGGTCAGAGGTCAAAAGGTACAAAGCATCATGGATATCTCAAAGAAGGAGGAAGGGGAGTATAACCAGTAGACCACTATTAGTGAATCAAAAAGTCAGTATTAGAGCCAGTAAACTGGTCAGTCCTATACAATATACTAGCTGTAAAACAAAACAATAGATTTATGTTGCACTGCATCATAATGTGCAAAACCTATTGAGCAGGACATAAAACACAGTGATTCCAGTCAATGCTGAGAAATAAACAAGGGGCAAAAATTCAGACTCATACTAATAAAACATGTATAAAAAAATGAAAATGAGCCATCTGTGACTCTGATCGCGGTTCCAAACGTGTTGAGGTCATTATGCCTTATCATTGGTTAAAAAAAACAGATACGACCCGGTGAAAAGCGGGATATAAATGCAGCTAAAAAATACAAGACAACAGACTGATACTATATGTCCGCTGGTGCACTTATGTCATTCTGCGTTTTTGTTTTATGTTTTGTTTTATATTTTTACTTTTGTTTTTATATTCATTTGTACTATATTTATTGAATCATGTTTTTTCCTTTTTATGATTGTTTCTCGAGGCTAATACCCCCTGAAGAAGGCGTCGAGCCAAAATGCGTTTTTTTTTTAAACCGGATTGTTCAATAAAGCTTTTTACCACCAGCACTGTGTGGTGCACCGGTTTGTTCTGTCCCCATATCACCCATGGGTGTTTGTGCACCATTTTGACTCACTGACAGATCTACTGCCAGAAGATAGGCCCAGAGGTTCCACATATAGGGCTCAGCTGGGAGCGTGGGGGCAGTTCAGGCATACCTATTCCTCCTATGGGTCTAAACCAAGAAGTGTCAATCCTTTCAGGGAGATCGATGATCTCGGGACTCAGCAGGCACTTCCTTGGAGTAGTTTGGGGGATATCTCCAGCTGTTTGACTCACAATGGACCTCCATCATGTCAGACCAATGGCTCTCGAGGCCCTTGAAAAGGGGTATTTGCTAGAGTTTGCGGAGCCTCTTCAGAATACCTTTGTGAAATCTGCTTGCGGCTCTTCAACTGAGAGAGTGGCAGTAAGGAAACTCTTCAATGGCTCTTGCAATTGCAGGCTATTGTGTCCATGTCCTCTGCAGAACAAGGTCCGGGGCAGTATTTCATTTACTTTGTGGTGCCCAAAAAAAAGCAGATCCTTCATACCATTCTGGACCTGAAGGTGATCAGTGCCAAGCTGAGTGCCCTATTTCCACATGGAGCCTTCAGGTGAGTCATTGCCCCTGTCCAACAAGGGGAGTTTCTAATCTCCTTGGAACTTTCCAAGCGTGCTTCCATATTCCAGTCCAGGAGCAACATCAGTGGTTCCTCCACTTCTGCATCCAGGCTGCCATTTTCCGTTTTGTGCCCTGCCATTTGGCTTGGTCATGGCGCCTCACACCTTCTCAAAGGTCAAGGTGATGGTGGTTTTCTGTGGAAGCAGGGAGTGTACCCAACAATTGGCTGATTCAGTTTGACTTCATGAAGAAGACCAGAGCGGAGGGTGGTTGGAGAAGCTGGGATGAGTGATAAACTATCCCAAGCGCAGTCTAGTTCCCTCCCCGGACTTGGGGTGTCTGGGTGCCTGCTTCATTACTGGCCTGGGCAGTGTGTTTCTCACCTTGGAAATGTTGGACAAGCTGTAGTTCAAGGGTTTTTTGCTCTCAGGGCCTGGGGCTATCTGCAGCTCCTGGGGTCAGTGGCATTGACCTGGGAACTGGTAACTCGGTAACTCCCTGCAGGGACACCTTCTGACCCACTGGTCCTTCTCTCAATTGTTTGAACACCTGCCTCTTCCCGAGAAGATCTGGTGGCTGAAACTCAGTCTCTGATGACAAGATGCCATACTTTTTTGACTGCAGGAAGGATCTGTGGGCAGTGGACTTGGATGCCCTTCTTTGGGAGTGGCCCCAGAAGGGACACATATATGTTTTTCCCCCCATGGCCCTTGAGCCGATTTCTGTGCAGAATTTGGTCTCACCTGGGCTTGGTCATTTTAGTGTCACCAGACTGTCCATGCAGGCCATAGCACACAGATCTCTTGAGCCTTTTGGTGAGGTCCTCTCTTTTGCTACCTCAGGATAGAGGACTTCTGCAGTAGGGTCCTCTGATCATGGAGGATCCCATTCCCTAATTGCTTAGGGCTTGGCCTTTGAGAGGCATGCGCTGTGTATGAAAGGATACTCTGGAGTGATAGTTAACACCCTCCTGAAAGCCCAGGGGCCTTATATCTTGACTTATCTGAGGTTCTGGAGGGTCTTTGAGAGGTAGTGTTCTCTTAGTCCCTGGATTTCAGGAAGGTGGGCAGAGTCATCATTTTATCCTTCTTACAGTCCGGATTGGACCAGGTTATAGCTATGAACGTTCTCAAAGTTCAAGTGGCAGCCCTTCTATGGTACTGGGGCCGTGTTCAGGGAGCAACCTTAGTAATGCAGACTGATGTATCCTGCTTCCTCATGTGTGCTGTATACATCTTGTAGTGCTATACAAATGATCAGTAGTAGAGGGTGAAGCAAGTCAGTCCCCTGTGCATCCAATTGTATGGCAGTGGAGTCTTTATCTAGTGTTGAAGGTTCTGAAAGAATCCCCCCTTTGAGTCTCTTCAGATGGCCTCTCTCAAGGATATGTCTCTGAAAATGGTATTCCTGGTCGCTATTGCATCTGTCAGGTGAGTGCTGGAGCTGCAAGCCTTATCCTGTTGGAGCCTTTTCTGGTCATCTCAACAGTATCTATCTTTCTGAGGACAGTACTTTCATCTTAATCATTCTGTGATTCTGCCCTCCATCTTAGAGGAGGACTTTTGGATGGACCCCTTGCTGTGTCTGTTAGACGTGAAGAGGGCTTTAGTGAAGTATCTGAAGCTTGCTAATACATTCTGTTGGTTGTGCCATCTCTTTGTCCTATTCAGTGGTCCAGGGAAAGGATAGGCAGTGACCAAGTCCTCAATTACCTGCTAGATTTTATAGTTTATCACTCATCCCAGCTTCTCCAACCACCCTCCGCTCTGGTCTTCTTCATGAAGTCAAACTGAATCAGACAATTGTTGGGTACACTCCCTGCTTCCACAGAAAACCACCATCACCTTGACCTTTGAGAAGATGTGAGGCGCCATGACCAAGTCAATGTCAGGGCACAAAACGAAAAATGACAGCCTGGATGCAGGAGTGGAGGAGTGGCCTAGTGGTTGGGGCAAGGTACTTCAGGCCAGAAGGTCGGGGGTTCAAATCCCACTAGAGGACAGCAACCTTGGGTCGGAAGGACTGGGGTTTCTAGTCCCACAGGTGCTCCTTGTGGTCTTGGGCAAGCCACTTAACCCTCCATAGCCCATGTTCCCTGTAAAATAGTTATCTCCAAGTTATAATGCCCTGTTCAATGTAATTTCAGTTTGTTCAATGTAAACCGCACTGATGCAGAATAGCGCGGTATATAAGAGAATGTAAATAAATAAATATAAATAAATAAATAGATTGAGGAGGTTATAAGTTCAGCCTACCTTTGTGTGGAAACGCATCCCAGAAGGAGTCAGAGCTCACGCTTCTATGGCACAAGCCACCTCCTAGGTGGCGTCCATCTTAGTGTTGTCCATCTTGGTGTTCTCCGGAAGATATCTGTAAGGTGAATACCTGGTCATCTCTGAGCACCTTTGTGACTCACTGCCAGGTTATATGTGGGACCTACAGTGGATGGTGCCTGTGGCAGAGCAGTTCTGTTCAGTGCATTGTCTTCCTATCACCCTGAGTTCTGACTACTTGGGTACATCCCACTCATTTGGATTGTTTTAGCAGGATGATAAGGAAGGAGACATTTTCCATATCTGCTAATTTCCTTTCCTTGAATCCTGCTAGACCAGTCCAAGACCTCTCTAGAAGACTATCTCTACAAATCTGAAAGTCCTGCTGTCTTTCAACTGCATTTTCAGTATCAGTGCCTGATGCAGAGTCAAGTACGATAAGAGAGAGCCAAATGTTTGTATAAAATTATTGTTGATTAATACTTTTATCTGAATTTTTCAGTCTTGCTTTCTGCTTGGGAAGTATCATACTGCTTCTCTCAGAGCTGTATCAGTGTATATACAAGTGATGCAATAACTGAAAGTTGTTCTGGTCTGCCGCCACCTGCTGACTGAGGAACATAACCCACTTGTCTGAATTGGTATAGCAGGATTCAAGGAAAGGAAATTAGCATATTTGGAAAATTTTCCTTGTGTGGTGTCTTTTATTAGATCACTGCATGAGTTTGTTGCCTGTTGCTTCACTTAACAGTGTCACATGACCTTACTGAACACTTAAGACAGGGCTTCCCAAACCTGTCCTGGGAACCCCACAGCCAGTTGGTGTGTCAAGATATCCATAGTGAATATGCAGGAAATAAATTGCATGAATTGAAAACCCATTATATGCAAATGTAGCTTATGTGAATTCATCGTGGATATCATAAAAACTTGACTGTCTATGCGGTTCCCAGGACACGTTCGCAAAGCCCTGCCTTAAGACATCACCACTGATTATATTTACTAGACACCATTTTGCATAGCACATTGAAGGGGGAATTAGAATATTCAGGTTGGGTGTTCTGTTTTACCGAAGGCTATGCTATACGCAGAGCCTTTTGTAAAATATGCTTAAGGGCACCGGCAAATACAGTGTATTTATCAGCACACATAGCAGGGGCAACGATTTTAAAAAGAAAGTATATATGGAAAAAGAGCAGCATTACCCAGCATTTTCCACATATACATGGAAGTCATGAATTTGCAACTTCCACCTCTATGTGCCGACTCTTAGACATGTAGTGCCCCAATTTAATAAATGTGTCACCAATTAGCTAGGAAAGCCACAAAAGATGTAGAGCTTTTTGCATTTAAAGGCAAAAATAAGAAAGGGGAGATTAAGAAAAGTAACACCCTTAATCCTTTGTTTAATCTCAGTCCTAAAACGAAAAGCACTCTCCAAAATTATATGCATGCCTCAGAGCTGATGCATAAATGGATGTGGGTGTTCCCATTTTAAAATGGAAAATATACACATCAATTTAGCATCCATCCTAATCATGCCTAAAACATGCCCTTTTGAAATATCTGCATTCAGCCTTTCTCCATATGTAAATAGTGGCTTTCTGAAATGATTGTTCACACATGTAGCCATCTGGATAAGTTCCCTTCACAATCTTGTGATTGCCTATACATGTACAGTAGGTGTTTTTTAAAGCTGTCTTTGAACAGTTCAATGGAATATTAATTGGAAGTCCCAACAGCTGACTCAATATTGCTTGGGTTGAATCCTTTACTCATGTCTTGCCATCCCAAACTTTGCTCCTGTCCACCCAGTTTGCACAACAGATTAATTATTAATGGCACATCGTTGACTAATATCCAGGAATTTTCTCCAATACGAGATTTTCTTCCATCCAAGAAAAATGAAATGTTGGTTGTTGGTACCATTATGCTGCCAGTTTGTGGGAATGTTTTTTTGTAGCTGTCAGGACACACTCTGCAGTCATTGGAGCCAGGAAAGGCACCAAAAGTAAGGAGGAAGGAAGAAAGAAAATGCAAGAATCTTAAAAAAAAAATGTACATGCCAACAATAGGAAAATGAGGAGGTGGGGAAAACACGTGCACTGAAAATCAAGATGATAAAACGTCATGCGACCAAGAGGATGCTTGTTCTTGAAAGCATATGCTTCAATAATTCTCTTAGTCTATAAGGTGCCATCAGCTTCTGTGTTATTTTTACTGAAAAATTGGGGAGGGATATTCAAAGGGATTAACGCGGTTAGCACACCTGCTAACCATACCATTCCCCCTATCCGGGATATTCAGTGGCACTAACATAGTTGATGCCCCTGGATAGGATATCCCTGGGTGCCACTGGGGCATACTGGGGTGGCACCCAACCATAACCAGGCGCAAGGCGATGAAAGTAAGGTGCAGCAATGGCTGCTCTAACTTTTGTTGCGGAAGCTAACTGGGCAGTAGCTGAATATCCCCCCCCCCCCCCACACCCATTATCTTTATCTTTTCTTCCAAGAAACCAACATGCTATAATTTCTAGGGGTGTGCTTTCATTTTAAAAATGAAGCAACAATAGTGCTCCCTATTCTACAGTAGGGTGCACTATTAAAAAAAATGATACGGCAGCGAAAAAAAACAAAAAACCCCAATGAAATGAAACTAAACAAAATGAAAATCTTTTCCCCTGTACACCCTTAAAAATGTCTGAGTTTGGCTCTCTGTGTTTATTTGTGTCTCAGCCTCTGCCTTTTCTGGACAGGGGATTTAATTCTTTTCTCTCTGCTTTAGCATTTTATGTGGGAATTTGTGTTGTACCTCTAAGAACAAAGTAGCATTAAGGCAACTGTGTCTGATCTGGAAATCTAGAACAATCTCTACTAGCAAAGCAAAGGCAAGAGTGCTGTCGTTCTCTTCATGTTTACTATGTGCTAGTAAAATACTCTGTTTTAGACTGAATAGTGCATGAGATCTGCCTCTTACATGTTTGCCAGTGTTCTCCACATGTAGCTGCTTTCTGGCATTGATTTTGTAGCTGAAATATTCTTGCTGCTCTTTTATAGTTACATAGAAATAGAGAAAATGAGGACAGTAAGGTACTAGCTAGGCTTGCCCATTTCTTAATCCCAGATCTTACCCTCAAATTCTCATATTTAACACTAGAAGCCCCAAAGTGCGTCAATTGACGTAAATGCATCTTCGAAGTTGTATACCAGCGCCACTGCTAGAACCATGTCAGTCATGTTCCATGACTTTGTTAGCAAGGTCAAGATGTTCAAATATGTGCATTGAAAATTAATGACAGATGCACCACCTAGCGGGAAAATGAATTTATACCTAGAAGCCCCAAAGTACGTCAATTGACGCACTCAATTGTCTTGGATGCGTCAATTGACGTACTTTGGGGCTTCTAGGTATAAATTCATGTTCCCACTAGGTGGCGCTTCTCAATCACTGTTTACAGTTTTACTCCAACATTACAAACAATAAACACACAATGACGTCACATACTGCACGTATTTAACAAATAAGTAACTTCACATTAATTCACATCTGCATTTCATGCTAAACGCAGTCGTCGTGATAATGCGTCAATTGACGCACTTTGGGGTTTCTAGGTAAAATTCTTTTTGGAGCTTCTAGTGTTAAGGATCTGCTGTACCTATCCCAGGCTTTCTTGAGTTCCTGCACCATTTTTGCCTTCACCATCTGCCTTGCTGAGAGACTGTTCCCTTTTTGTGAAAAATGTTTTCTTCTATTACTCTTGAGTCTGCATACTTGGCCTTTTCTCTACTCCTTTTGCCAAGCAGTGACTCCTCTGTGTGTGTTTCCACACATAGTACCACTTCCTCTGCTTCCAGTGTTCCAAAGATGTGTTGGCTCCATTTTCACAGGCATTTAGAATTTTTGTATCAAAGTCCTGCCAGCTAAAGCCATAATAACTGATAGTCACCTGGCGGAACCCTGACACACTCATATGATGCCAACACTGGGAGTTAGATATCTGTGCTGTGTGTTTGCTTGATGCCTTCTGGGCCTCTGACCTGTCAGAATTTGTAGGGCATTACTTGTTTACTACAGAATGTATATAAATCACTATTATAAAAAAGGTTGTTATTGCTTCTGCCCACTTTATAGTATGTAAGGAAGGTTGGGTTAAATTAGATTGCTTGTTAATATCCTGCCCATCAAATTGCTCCTAGTTTAATAAGATTGTTCTTATTTCACAGTATTCCACTTTAAAAGAAGTGTGTGATGGGATATGCTAATGTTTATATCTGTTGTTTTTATTTTTCTTGTAAAATCAGAAACCTGGGTGAACTGATTGACAGATTCTTAGTGGATGTTAAGGCTCAGGGTCCCCCCAGATCCAACATAGATGAAGGGGGTGCCGTGCTCCCCAGCTGTGCGGACCTCTTTGTGTACTACAAGAAGTGCATGGTACAGTGCTCTCAGCTCAGCACTGGAGAGCCCATGATTGCGCTCACCACCATATTTCAGAAATACCTGAGGGAATACGCCTGGAAAATCCTCTCTGGAAACCTGCCAAAGTGAGTGCTTCACTGGTGTTGGGGGTGGGATCACCATCCAGATCAGGAGTAATTGGCAGAAACCAAAAAAATATATAGATAAATTGCTTTATAAATCAGAAACTTCAGTATAGAATAAAAAGTGAAATCAGTACAATTCTGATAGGTAATCTCAAAGGAATGCACAACATTTCTATATAGTCATTGGGTCATTGCTCTTTTATTATCAGTTTGGGAAAGAGCGATACACTGGAAGAGAACACTGCCTTTCTGGCACAACTGTATCTACTTCTTTATGTTAAATGCACTATATCAAACTTTGTTCAATGTAAACCTCTAAACTTTGAACTCCTTGTAAACCACTTTGATTCACGAAAAGCAGCAAATAAGCACAAATAAATAAAATAAATAAATGTATTAGGAGTGCCATTATACCTAGAGACAGCTCTACTGATCTCTCTTGCCTTTGTCATCATAGACCCCAAAGACCTGAGTAACAAATTTCCATCTTTGAATTATCACACATTTTGTGAAGTCTTGATTATTTTCCTGCATTTCTTTTGCAAGTGAAGAGAGTGTTAAGGAACCGATTCTTTTGGGGGGGGGAGGGCATGGTGGGGCAATTTTAGGTATGGCAGTTTCCTCTTACTCATTTGGGCTTGCTGCTCAATTGGAACATGGCCTGGTATTTGGCACACATGGGCTGGTATTTTGTTCCTTCACCTAAACCACTCATTACAGAGACAGTCTCAGCTAAGTCCGTGTATGTCATCTTTGAACCTAGCCATCATGAGCTTACTGGCCATCTTGTGCAGTGGCTGGGACTCTTGCCCCAGGGTCTCTAAACACTGCCTCTGCAGCAAGTCCAGGGAGCAGAAGAATTGATCTGGGAATTGAACTTTTGCCCAAAATTAATAAAATGTGGTTTTCATTTGACATAGCGCACTGGGGAGAGTACTGCCTGACAGGCTGACTGGCATGCGGTTTTTTCCAGGGCTTCTGAAGGGTTTATGCTTGAAGGCACCCAGTTTTCTATTTGTGTATCTTGGTCTAGCTACATCTGCAAAATCTGAGCTTGACTACAGAAAATGTGGAGGAATTGTAGTTCTTCCAAGTTTGGCATTGGCAAACTATAGCAACAGAGTGAATTCTGAGGCCAGTAAAATGTGGCATGAACAGATCTGGGATGCAGTAGTACAGCAAGGTCCTCAGACATTCTTTCAACAGACGGTCTTTTGAAACCTTGGCTTTTCCTGCCCCACATGAATATCACTGCCTTGTTTTTCAGGGATTTATAATTAAGGGAGTTGGAATAGGCAGGGCGTTTCCTGACCATCAGATGCCCTGCTGATTAACCACTGTAATCAGCCGTCACTAAGTACAGTATGGGAGTGTGTATAGAAGGGCTTTTTTTTCTGCTGGATTTGCAACTTCCAGCCGAAAAAAGACCAATTCTTGTCTCCAAGGTGTAATCAGGAGCCTGTTTAATTATGTGACATGCCTGACATTTTACCAAGATGAAGAATCACTAAGACCCCTTCATTTTCTTTCTCTGGTTGTTACTTAAAAGATGGAAGTGTCCGTGCCAAAGCAGCCTACTTTCTGCTGTCTGATCATACTGCACTGCCCTGCCCTATTTTCTATGTGGATATAATTTGCATTGTGTAGTGTCTGCTATGAAGCTTACTTCTCTATATAGTCATTTGTAATAGAAATGACTTTAAGAGGTTTGCATAGCTCTGTAAGATCTAACAATGCGTTTTCTTTAAAAGGTCTTTAACTGTTGGAGCAATTTTCAAAGTGCCTGTGGTCTTTGCTGCAGCTTTCAAAATTAAAGCACGCTTATACTGTCACTTTGAAAATTGCTGCAAGTGCAGTGTACCCACAGACATTTGGATATGGATTTAATTACTTGTCCTTCCAAGCCCATGCTCCAGGCAAGTTACAATTCAGGAATAACAGATGGGCTCCTGCTTTCAGCTGCTTTTTCTGTGGGTACCTTTTGTGAAACATAATGGTCAGAACATACAATATGGCTGTTGCATGAATGAAACAAACTTTAGGAAAGTGTTAATACTCTTCTTCAGGACAACCAGCAGTAGTGGTGGGCTGACCATCACCAGTTTGCTGAAGGAGAAGGAGGGCTCAGAGGTGGCTAAGTTTACTTTGGAAGAGCTGTGCCTGATCTGTAGCATTCTAAGCACAGCAGAATACTGCCTGGCCACCACACAGCAGGTGAGTAGCCTCTGCAGTGCCTCCTCATAAAGCCTTACGCATGAGGGGTGAACTTTGTGATGCTTCTGAAAATGAAAGATCACCAGGGCTGGCACAACCATTTGATATTGTAGGCAGCTGCCTAGGGTGGTAACCTCTTTTTTTTTTTTTTGTGTGTGTGTGTGTAGGAGGGGAGGGCAAAGAGCAGGGCATTCAAAGCTAAATAATAGATTTTGACAGCCAGCAGGGTGTAAAGCTTAAGGTTTGCATAGGGCACCTACACTTGAACCAACTCTAGGGAAGGCCCTGAAAATCGCCACTTCAATTTCGTCCTGCTAGACTAGTCCAGACAAGTGGGTTGTGTTCCTCTACCAGCAGATAGGTAGAGACAAAGAACCAATGAAAAGTCCAGGTTTCAATGACATCACTCCCATGCCTCTATCCGCCTCAGCCACCAGAAATCATAAGAAATGCCTTACTGGGTCAGACCAAGGTCTATCAAGCCCAGTATCCTGTTTCCAACAGTGGCCAATCCAGGTCACAAGTACCTGGCAGATTCCCAAAGAGAGACACAGGTTCCAGTGCTTGTCCCAGGGCAAGCAGTGTTTTTTCTGGATCCTCTTTAATAATGGTTTATGGACCTTTCCTCTGGAACCTGTCCAAACGTTTTTAAACCCAGCTATGCTAACAGCTTTTACTACGTCCTCCAATAACGAATTCCAGAGTTTGATTGTGTTGCATAAACAAATATTTTCTCTTATCAGTCTTAAATGGGTTGCATTGTAGCTTTCTTTGTCTCCAGCAGATAGTGGATGGATTTTCTCCTCTCTATTGAAAATCTGAAGATTGAGAGGAAAAGAGATTGATTAAACACTCGTAAACGACCACCTTGAGCCCTAAAAAGGTGACTCTCTCACTTGAGTGTGACGTGGAAGGCTCCACTAGACTGTGGTCTTTTGGGTAGCCATAGGAGGAGGGAAAATTGGTTCAGCTCCACACCGTTATCATAAGAACCTGTTAAGCAGCCACAAATTGGAAGGATTTGGAAGATTCTGGAAGAGTATAGCAGCCTCACGCGACCTCTGCGCCCCCTCCCTCCTCCTACAATCCCCCTTGCTCTCTCCCAAACTTTGCAGAAGGCTGTCAGAGGGATCTGCTTGCCAGCTGGCTTCAATACAGTGCTGTACAAATAAAACCAACCAGTGAAGCAGTTTCAGGGGAGTAGAGCTGAGCCCAGCATGGATCCTATGCCTGGGGCTCTCAGGGGGTAAGTACCAAGGCTTGACCCTGTCATTGTCCTTGTTGGGTGCTCACAGTTCTGTCTCTGAGGGGCGCAATTCGAGGTGGACTGCTAGTGACCGTTGACGCTGTGTGGGTTTCCTGCTGTTTTCTGCACAGGTTAATAACGTGGTTGACTAATGTGCACCTGGGGGTCATGCTGTCCTAACATGCGTTCCACCTAAGCAGCTCCAACACATGCTCCTTCCCTAGCACCTTTAACGTGCATTACGCTAAAGTGCCGTTAACCCATGTATGCGGACCGACACAACCTTAGCGCTGCTCTTGTGATACTTACCCTAACTTTCTTTGTTCTTCCAGAAAATGTTGTTTGATCTGTGACAAGCGAGGAGCCTCATCCTTGGATTCTGGACTCTGCCTTTCCTGCATGGCAGCTTCTGAGTCGCCCCTGGAGGGCATGCTTTCCCCCTTTCAACTGGGGGATATGGTTAATCCATCCTTACCTGCTGCAGGGTAGGAGGTGTGCAGGATGACACTAAGGGTAAGGATGCTCAGCTGGCTAGAGGCTCTGGTGACCATGCTATGAGCCGCTCTTCATCCTCTAGGGGGACAATGGTGGCTGTGCCCCTAGTGTTGGGGAGCCTTATCTCAGAGGAGAGCTTCCGGAATATGGATTGTCCTCCCTGGAATTCATTTCCTTTTTTTGCAACAGGCCTGGTCCTTCTGGTGTGGAAATTCAGACCCTGCAGCCTCTAGGTGCTCCCAAACGCAGTCTCATGCTGGTCAGGCTGAGCGTAGAAGTCCTGTTCAATTACCTTTGGCTAAGCGTCCATGACATGGGGCACTTCCTGAAGATGGGGAACAGTTGGGAGCTATCAGGGATGTTGTTATGCCTTGGATTCAGATGAATCGGTAATGAACTCCAATGTAGATTAGAACATGCTCTCACCTTCAGAAGATTATGCAGAGGCCAGTATGATCCATCTATTCCGGAAGAAGGATCTGGTGGCATTGATTTCCAGGGTCTCATCCACCTTGAACTTGATGGATGCTTCCAGCATGGAGCAGGAGCTGAAGGTACACCCGCTCCTTCAAGAGGTGTGGAAGTCACTACTGTCTTCCCATTCCTGGAGGTGATCAAAGATATGATCTGGTCAGAGTGGGACTCCCCTGACTCCCTACCTAAAGGGTTAAGGGTGTATAAGAAGATCTATGCTCTCCTGGAGGAGGAGCACAGTGAGTGGTTTGACATTCCCAAGGTGGATGCAAAAGTCATGGCAGTTACCAAATGGACCACCATTCCTTTGGAAGGTGGATCGGCTTTATAGGATGTTCTGGATCGCAAGGTCAATTCCTTGCTGAGGAGCCAGTTTGCCGTGGCAATGGCTACTCTACAGCTGGGAGTATGTACCAGCTTGATGTCTTAAGCCTTGCTCCAGTGGATTCAATTTCTTTCATCTGATGATACTATTTCCCTCTTGGAGTCTGCTATGGTCTTCCTTTCTGATGCCATGTATGATCTAGTGCGCTTGGTGGCCAGGGATGGTGCCCTAATGACAGTGTCATGGCGCTGGATTTGGCTCTGTCACTGGGCAGCGAACACATTCTCTAAAGCACAGTTGGCTCATCTGGCCTTTAAGGGAAAGCTTCTGTTTGGAATTGATTTAGAAAAGCTGGTGAACAACATAGGTGAGACAAAATCTTACTGCTTCCTGGAAAACAATTTCAGGGGGCCTGTGAAGCGGAGTAGTGCCCCTTTCTCATCAGCCTCCATCTGACCACCAGAGGCACGCCAGCTGGATTTCCAGGGGTCTCGGGACTGTCGTCTTTACCGATCTGAAAAACCTTTTTTCCCCTCTGTTTCAGGACCTTGGGCTTGTACTCAGTCCTTACATGGAGAATGTGGACCCAGAGACTCTGTCCCCTCCAGAAGAGGGCCCTCCTGGACTACGCATTGAAGGTTTGATTCCTTCTGTGGGCGGCAGGCTTTGCCTCTTTTTTTCAGGAATGGACCCAGGTTGCCACGGATTTCTGGGTGCTAGACACCATTCAGTTTGGCTATGTCCTGGAATGCAAGTCTTTGGCATTGCACCAGGACATCACGGTTTCTACCAGAGGTTTGAAATCTGCACCCTCCCATTTGGTCCATGATCCCTTCCTGGGATCTGTGTCTAGTACCCAGGGCCCTGATGGTGGCCCCCTTTGAGCTGTTGAAGCATATTACCTTAAAGAATTTGATGCTCAAGACTGTCTTCCTAGTCACAACTTGCTCTGCAAGGCAGACTTTCGAGCTGCAGTCTGTCTTTCCGGGATCTTTAGCTGTCTTTTTCCACAGAAGCCTTTTCCATTCAGCCTGTGCCTTCCTCCTTGCCTAAAGTGCTGTCTCCCTTTCATGTGAACCAGGTGGTTTGCTTGCCCTCCTTCCCTAAGGAGCAGTGTCGGAGGAAGAATAAGAATCTTCGCCTTGTGGATTTCTGGAAGTACTTGGGGGTTACGAATTCCTTTCGTAAGTCAGACCATCTTTTTGTGCTGTTTGCTGGCCCACGCAAGGGTGAAGCAATGGCCAAGTCTAATTTGGGGTGCTAGATTAAAGAGGCCATTGCCTCGGCATATCTGCTATGGGACTGGCCAGTTCTGGAGGGTATGTGTGTCCATTCTACCCGAGCACAAGCATCCTCGTGGGCGGAGCGGAGCTTGGTAGCCCCTGCAGACATTTGTCAGGCATAATAATATGGTCAGGTAATAGAGTGTGAATTAGCCCAAATCTTGTTGAAAAACACACTCAAAACAGCACACATACAAATGTACAAATATGGTAATCGTCTTCAAAATACTTTGTAAAATATTCATCTTCACACTAAACTAATACCCATGAAGAGGAAGGTCTCAGTACCAGAAGGCCCGTGTTTAACGTGACTACGGATCACTCAAGCAATCAGTCACAAACACCAGTACTCATAGCCCATTTCACATCAACGACGACTTCAACATGAGTCCCCAGAAAATAGAAGCCGGAAAAGATTAACCTATCTTATAACCAGTACAAGGTGTCAAACCGGCGAACCAGCCCCGATGCCTCAGATCAAGCGCTTACAAGCGTTTCGCAAATAAAATCGCTTCTTCAGGGGGGCACTAATAAAAATACAAAAAACAAATATAAAACTATCAAAATACAAAAAATTAAACCAAAGACCTACCTACAACCATTTTAAAAAAACTTTCACTCACCTCACGAGTGTCATAGCTGTCACAAATGAAACAAATAGCTGTACTGCTCAACGGCTCAATTTCAATCAGCCTGCATTTTGCATACGGCCACACATGCCCTCAACTCCAGCATCATCTACCTTTAAATATCCCATAGCCAATCAAACCACTAGGACTAAAAAACAACCAACCCCAACACCCAAAGAAACAACCACCCAGCGTCTCACAAACAAAACATTCAAATACAATTACTCCATTTAATCTGGGCATTCAAGCCCCTAGGAATCACTGTACCAACCTTGAAGATCCATCTTTGCTCACAAATAATTAACGATTGCTCCTGCGTATGACCATCACGTCCCACAGTTGGGTAATCACCTATTCTCCAGGACCAAGCAGGAAGTCAGTCCTCACTTATGGGTGACATCGATGCCGATGGAGCCCCCATGCAAAGCAATTCCCCAGCTTTCTAAGAAAGCCTTTGGGAATACTGCGCGCATGCGCGGTCCCCTTCCCGCCTAAAGGTGCCATCTTGCTCAGTCTTTCTTTTTCCGTGGAGCCCACCGGACGTCTGTCTGTGTCACCTGGAAAAATTCACGTTTTTTTCTTGCGATTTCATCGTGTATTTTTCTCTGGTTTGACAACGGTTCCCCTTCCCGCCGGGTTCGGTACACCGGTATCGAGCCCGTCTTCTATTTTTTGTTTTTTGCCCTTCGTGGCTGCCGTTCGCGCCCTTTTTGTCTTTTCCCTGGAAGGCCGGTCCTTTGACCTCGTGGGGGCCCTTTTTTCCCTGATGGCTTCCTGTGTTTTCAAAAAGTGTGATCGGTGCAAGAAACTAATGTCTCTCACCGACACACACGACTTCTGCCTTCGGTGCCTCGGCCCTGATCATGATCCTGAGATCTGTGGCCTGTGTGGCAAAATGTCCACCAAGGCACTTCGAAGCCGTCAGCATCAGAAAGAGAGGATTTTCTCGGACTCTGCCTCCGGCCGGGCCCGGACCTCGTCTGAGGCCTCGATGTCTCGGGAGTCTGATCCTGAGCATCGCCAGGGTTCCTCGGACAGGGGGTCCCCTGACCGGGAACGTAAGAGGAAGAAACGGCTCATGAGGGCAGCGTTGGAAGAGGTCCCTGGTTCCTCAAGAGCCAGGTCTAAGACCCCCGACCACCGTCCCGGGCCCTTGGAACAGGAGAAGCCGTCCAAGATGCCTCGTGTGGAGCCGGAGCCCGTCGGACACGGAAGTCCTGTGGTCCTCGTGGACTCTCCTCCGAGGGAGCCGACATCGGGCCCGGCGCCGCCGGGGCCCGAGTCTGTGGCTGCTGAGTCTCCTGAGCTTGGACTCAGGCTGACAGCCTTGGAGTGCAGACTGTCTGCCTTCATGGATCAGCAGCGCGGGTACTGATGGCCAGCCTCACTGGTGCATCTGCCCCAACCACCGGGACATCGACGTCGAAGTCGACCTCGGAGACCGAGCCAATACTCGAGACCATGAAGGCTCGAAGTCGTCCTCAGTCACGGTCACCCTCGACCTCCCGCTTGGAACTGAGGGTGTCGACGCTGGTGCCTTCGGCATCAGGGCGGGTGCCACCGAGACCCGTGCGGTCGGAGCCCCCCAACTCCTCTTCGGATGAGTCTGTGTGGGAGACTGAGGACGAGGAGTCCCCCGATACTTTTCGGACTCGGTGCGTCCCTTCGAACTCACCGCAGTCCGAGCCCCGGAGTAGGTCCCCACCAGAGGACACCAGGTTCTCGGAGTTCGTCAGGGATATGGCCAAGGCGTTGGCGATTCCCGCGGACCCCGAGGAGGAGCCTCGAGCCGAAGAGCTCGAGGCCCTCCAGTATGATTCTCCTCCGAAGGAGGCCTTTACTGTACCGGTCCCTCCGATGCTGGAACGGCTCCTCTTCCGGATGTGGGAGGCACCGACCTCGGCGCCGGTTTTAAGCAAGCGGGTCGATTCTATCTGTCGACTCCGTAAGAGCCCTGGATTCCAGAAGGCGCAGCTGCCGCACCATTCCATGGTGGTGGAATCGGGCATGCATCATCTGAAG
Organism: Ichthyophis bannanicus; assembly: GCA_033557465.1. Classification (NCBI taxonomy): domain Eukaryota; kingdom Metazoa; phylum Chordata; class Amphibia; order Gymnophiona; family Ichthyophiidae; genus Ichthyophis; species Ichthyophis bannanicus. Next base: position 166,022,122 of record CM066042.1, read on the forward strand.
AGCCAGAAGATGCACTCTGCAGTGTCTCCCGGCAGGGAGGCCCGGAACCTGGATGCTTTCGGCAGAAAGTGCTTCCAGGGCTCGATGCTTGCTTGCCATGTCCAGTCCTACCAGCTGTACATGGGCATGTACTTACGAGACCTGGCAAAAGAGATTGCTGGGTTCTCTGCTGGCCTCTCCGGGGAACCTTTGCAGAAGTTCCAGACTTTGTCCTCAGGAATCCGTGACTGCTTGAAGTTCATGTCCTGAGCGGCCTACGATGGCTTCGAGGCTCTGGCTCGTGTAGCGGCAGCCGGCATCGGAGCCCGACGCCAGGCATGGCTGCAGTCATCGGACCTCGAGCCCTGGGTGCAGGACAAGTTGGTCGATGTTCCTTGCCGAGGTGAAAACCTTTTTGGCAAACCCATGGCCGAGAAGGCGGCTGAGCTCGAAACTGAGCACCTGACAAGGACAAGGCTGTCCAGAAGAACCTCTGCCCCTTCTCACAAAAAGAAGGGCTCGGGTAAAAAGCCCTTTAACCCGAGAAAGGCAGCTGCCTAACAAACCTTTCCCTCAGTACCAGTTCAGGGTCAGCAGGCCAAGGGGCAGGGACATGGGCCCCATAGGCAGAAGACCCCCAAGCCTCCGGCTCCTGCTCCTACTCAGCAGGGAGGGGGTTTTTGACTCCCACAGCATAGCCTTTCCACCTCTGCTGCCCCGTTCCTGCACAGGAGGTCGTCTAGCCCTTTTTGCCCACAGGTGACCACCCATTACAGGGGATGCTTGGGTATTGAGCATAGTCCACAGAGGCTGTATGCTCCATTTCCAGCAGTTGCCCCCTGCCTACTTCCCAGGAGAGCCTCCCTTGCCTCCTCTACACACAGACCTCCTCCTTCAAGAACTTCAAGGCCTCCTTCTGGACAAGGCGGTGGAGCCTGTACCTCCTCGCCTGCAGGGGCACTGTTTCTACTCCAGGTACTTCCTGGTCCCAAAGAGAACCGGTGGCCTCAGGCCCATTCTAGACCTCAGGAACCTCAACAAGTTCTTGGAGAAAGAAAAGTTCAAGATGTTTGCTCTTGGAACACTTCTGCCCTACCTCCAGCAGGGAGATTGGCTATGCTCCTTAGATCTCAAGGATGCGTACACTCACATCCTCATTCATCCAGACCACAGAAAGTACCTCAGGTTAATTGTGGGAGTTAACCATTACCAGTACAGAGTACTGCCCTTTGGCCTAACCTCCGCCCCACGGGTCTTTACAAAGTGCCTGGCCGTGGTGGCGGCCTACTTGAGGACTCAAGGTGTTTTTGTCTTCCCCTACCTGGACAACTGGCTCATCAGGGGTCAGACTTGCTAGGAGGCCAGGCAAGCCACCCTCCGAACTGTTTCCCTTCTTCAGCACCTAGGCTTTGTAATCAACTTTGCAAAGTCCACTTTGCTCCCCTCCCAGAACCTGGAGTTCATAGGAGCAAGGTTAGACTCCCTGCAAGCAAAGGCTTACTTGCCAGACGACAGGGCACAAAGACTCATAGACTTGGCAAACCAGTTTCTTTGCCTGCCAAGGGTTTCCGCCAGACACTGTCTAAGGCTCCTAGGCCACATGGCTTCGACAGTGCATGTGACCCCCAATGCCCGCCTCCACATGCGGCCTACACAGTGGTGCCTCAGGACCCAGTGGAAGCAGGCCACAGGGAGCCTCACAGACAAAGTGAGGGTGTCCAAACCATTCCTGAACTCCCTACAGTGGTGGCTATACCCCCCCAACTTACTACAGGGGGTGCCTTTTCAGGTGCCTGTCCCCACAGAGGTGTTGACGACAGATGCCTCATTGCAGGGCTGGGGTGCACATTGTCTGGATCGGTGCACTCAAGGCCTATGGTCTCCATGGGAGGCCACGCAACAGATCAACCTACTAGAACTTCGGGCTATTCGCCTAGCCCTCAAGACCTTCTCTCACACCTTGGCTCGCCAGTCTGTTCTGTTGCAGACGGACAATCAAGTGGCCATGTTCTATGTGAACAAGCAGGGGGGCACGGGGTCCAGCCTCCTCTGTCGGGAGGCACAGGCCCTGTGCTCTTTTGCTCTCAAACATAACATGTTTCTCAAGGCTGTTTATCTCCCTGGCCAGGAAAACTTCCTGGCGGATAGGTTGAGCAGGATTCTGCAATCCCACGAGTGGCAACTGCATCTCTTGGTGGTTCAGAATATTTTCCTGAGATGGGGGCTTCCCTCCATAGATCTCTTTGCCAGTCCCCTGAACCGGCAGTTGCCCAGGTTCTGTTCCAGGCAGCCGCATTCCCTGAGGATAGCAGCGGATGCCTTCCTGATTTCTTTGTCCCAGGGCCTCCTGTATGCGTTTCCTCCCACACCTCTGGTGGCCCGAACCTTGTTCAAGATCCTAAGGGACAAGGCCTCGGTACTTCTGATAGCTCCCAAGTGGCCGAGGCAGCCCTGGTTTCCACTTCTGCTCCAGCTTGCCGTGGACACACCACTCCCTCTGGGGCTGGAGCCCGATCTTCTCTCTCAGGATCAGGGCTCCCTTCTGCACCCCAATCTCAAATCACTCCAGTTGATGGCCTGGAGGCTGCAAGGGTAGTGTTGGCTCCCTGGGGCCTACCCCTAGAAGTGGAGGAGGTGGTCTTGGCCTCTAGAAAGCAGAAAAACCTATGCCTTGAAGTGGAAAAGGTTCTCCATCTGGTGTAAGCAGCGCAAGGAGGATCCTTTCGCCTGCACTGTACAGTTAGTGCTTCAGTATCTGCTGCACTTGTCCAATCAAGGCCTTAAGTCCAATTCGGTTCGGGTCCACCTCTCTGCTCTAGCAGCTCATCACTCACTGGTGGAAGGGCACTCTCTGTCTATTCACCCCTTGGTGTCCAGGTTTCTCAGAGGCTTGCTCTTGCTCAAGCCTCATCTCCGTCCACCAGCCCCTGAGTGGGAATTGAATGTGGTCTTGCAGCAGCTGACTCGCCCACCCTTTGAGCCGATGGCTACATGTCCTCTCCGCTTCCTTTCTTGGAAGGCTCTCTTCCTTGTAGCCTTGACCTCGGCCAAGAGGGTGAGTGAGCTTCAAGCCCTGGTTAGTTTAACTTCGGTGGTGAGTAAATTATTGGAAACGCTGCTGAAAGAGAAAATAGTGAGGTTTCTGGAGTCCAGCGGATTACAGGATCCGAGGCAGCATGGATTCACCAGAGGCAGGTCTTGTCAGACAAATCTGATTGATTTCTTTGACTGGGTGACCAGGGAGTTGGACCGAGGGAGCTCTAGATGTGGTGTATTTAGATTTCAGTAAAGTCTTTGACACTGTTCCTCACAGACGACTTATAAACAAACTGAGCACCCTAGGGATGGACCCTAAAGTTACTGCTTGGGTTAGAAATTGGTTGGGTGGGAGGCGACAAAGAGTACAAGTAAATGGAGCTCACTCTGAGGAGAAGGATGTTACCAGTGGTGTGCCCCAGGGATCTGTCCTTGGTCCGATTCTTTTTAACATCTTTGTTAGTGATATAGCGGAAGGGCTGTCGGGTAAGGTTTGCCTCTTTGCAGATGATACCAAAATCTGCAATAGAGTAGACACCCAGGAAGGTGTAGATAACATGAGGAGGGATCTAGCTAAGCTTGAAGAATGGTCTAGAATTTGGCAGCTGGGATTTAATGTTAAAAAATGTGAGGTCATACATTTGGGCTGCAGCAATCCAAGGGAGCAATACAGTATAGGAGGTGAAGTACTTTTGTCCACTAAAGTAGAGCGGGACCTAGGCATGGTTGTTTCTGATGATCTTAAAGTAGCTAAACAGGTAGAAAAGGCGACGGCAAAAGCTAGAAGAATGCTTGGGTGCGTACGGAGAGGAATGGCTAGCAGAAAAAAGGAGGTGATAATGCCTCTGTATAAGTCTTTGGTGCGACCTCATTTGGAGTATAGTGTGCAATTCTGGAGACCGCACCTTCAAAAGGATGTGAACAGGATGGAGTCGGTGCAGAGGGTGGCTACTAAAATGATTAGTGGGCTTCATTATAAAGCATATGAGGACAGACTTAAGGATCTTAATATGTACACCTTAGAGGAAAGGCGGGATAGAGGTGATATGATTGAGATGTTTAAATACCTCCATGGCATAAATGTTCAGGGAGAGAGCCTCTTTCAATTGAAAGCAAGTTCTGCTACGAGGGGACATGGGATGAGGGTGAAGGGAGAAATATTCAGGAGTGATATGCGGAAATATTTCTTTACGGAAAGAGTAGTGGATCCGTGGAATAGTCTCCCAGTGGAGGTGGTAGAGATGAGGACAGTAACTGAATTCAAAAAAGCATGGGACCAACACAGAGGATCTCTAAAGGTAAAAAGTGGACTGTTGTAGTTGTTGATATGGAAGGACAGACTAGATAGGCCATGTGGTCTTTTTCTGTCATCATGTTTCTATGTTTCTATGGTCTGTGACAGGCCTTACACTCGCTTCTATAGGAACAGGGTAGTCCTTTGGACTCTTCCTAAGTTCCTCCCTAAAGTTGTCTCCTCTTTCCATCTCAACCAGGAGGTGGTTTTCCAACGTTCTTTCCTAGGCTTCATGCCAGCCGGGCTGAGACAGTCCTGCATACCCTGGACTGTAGGAGGGCCTTATCCTTCTACCTTGAGCGTACGCAGTGGCATAGGAAGGCTACTCAGCTCTTTGTCTCTTTTGACCCCAATAAATTGGGGTTGCCTGTTTCCAAGTGTACCTTGTCCTTCTGGGTGGCTGACTGTATCACCTGGGCTTACAGGGCAGCTGACCTTTCCTTGCAGGGTTGGGTCACGGCCCACCGTGTCAGGGCAATGGCTGCCTCAGTAGCTCATCTCCGCTCTGTACCATTGGCAGAAATCTGCAGGGCTGCAACTTGGTCCTCAAGCCAGACTTTTGCGGCCCATTACTGCCTGGAGAGGGAGTCCTGTAGGGACAGTGCTTTCGGTCAGGCAGTGCTCCGGAATCTCTTTGAGGTTTAGGCAACTCCTACCCTCCAGCCCTCTGGTTGGGCTACCGGTAGAGGTATGTTTTCAGTGAAATCCTTTCTCTGATGCTGAGGCTAGAGGGAGCTCATTTTTCAGCTCTGGGTCCCCGGTATTATATAGGGTATCCCTCTAATGAAATTAATCAAAGCTAGTGTATCAGAATCCACAAGGTGCAATTGAAAACCTCTTATTAATATGCCAGTTATTGTTTAACCACTGGTCTCAGCCTATAGCGTGCACTGCTCAGGATACATATCGCAAGAGCTACGTGCTACAATAACATCAATGACCAGGTTTAATTATTTAGAGTATGGCTTAGAAAATGTCATGTACCAAATTTTGGGATTCTCAAAGAAAACCAGACTTATCTTAAATATTGATCCAGTTTCAGTTTTTGCCAATATTGCAGTTGCCCCAACGCCACCACTTCGGTATCCGATGTACGTTTCGTTGCTTCTTCAGGGGGCTTGCAAACAAAAATTGGCTCTGCATACAGAAGAAAATGCAGCAATTACTAAACAGATATGTTTGCTTTGTGAGAGCAGAGATAGAAGATAAGAAATCAAACCTGAACTGGGATGTCTCTGATTCAGGCTTGTGCGGATAACGGTATACTTGATACGGCTGCCTAGCCCTCTCAAAAGACGCCGCGCATGCGAGTTTGGGGAATGCTCAAAAGGATTTAAATACTAGTAGCAAAGGATGATGTCATTCTCTGTGTGCCACCAATCACATTTCACCATCTCACAGACAAGCTCTCCATTCGATCATGCTATTCAGCCCTCCAGGAAAAACAGTTTGCAATGTGTAAATCCATTTCTGTTCCCGTAAGAGAAGCATTTTCGCTCGAGATCTACCAGAGCTACCTCCGAGCACCCGATCTATGCCAAAACAACGAAGATCTTGAAACACATGACCTCGTTGTACACAGTGGGTTACTAAAGGGGCTTCCATCATTTTGCAGTGAAGGCGGCTGCGATGTTCCCCCAGTCGAACCTTCAGGGAACGGGTAGTTTGCCCTATATATAGCAACCCACAAGGACATCTGATGGCATAGACTACATGGTCAGTGGTACAGGAGGTGTAGTGCCGTAAATTATATCGCTTCTCATGATAAATAAAAGTGTCTGTGTCTTCAGTGATAGCGCAAATAGTGCACTGACCGCATTTCTGATGACCGCCCTTGACACCTTCGGTCAATGAAGCCCCTCGTAGTTTTGCTGGGCTAAGCTGTTCCTTCAGATTAGCTGAGCGCGCCCATACACAACGGACCCGTTTAGCTTGTAAACCCGGGAGCATGGTTAGTACATTCTGATGTTTCTTAAAAATGCGTTGGATAGAGCCGCTCAAAGGGGAATAACGGGTAATCAAATTTATATGATCTTCTTCCTGTTTTTCAGAATGACGAGGAATTCGTGATTGCAATAGAAGTCCCCTATTATTATACAGTGCGCGTTTATAGGCAGCCTTAATCACTGGCGTTGGGTACCCTCGAAGTTTAAAATTCTGAGTTAGCTGTTTTGCTTGATTTTTATAATCAATTAATCGAGAACAATTACGACGGTATCTAATGAACTGCGACAGCGGTAGGCTGTCTTTCAGTTGTTTAGGATGCTGGCTGGTATAGTGAAGAAGGGTATTCCTGTCAGTTGGTTTTTTATGAACCCAGGTTATCCAACTTTGAACGCCTTTCTGAACTTCTACATCTAAAAAAACCACCTTCTGGGTATGGTAAGTGTAAGTGAAGGTGATATGGGGGTCCACCCCATTGAGCCAATCTATGAATTCTATCAAAGCTGCCGCTGTTCCTTCCCACAAGGCAAAAACGTCATCGATAAAGCGTTTCCATAATATGAGCTGATGTCTTTTGGGGGATTTAACCACGCTCCCGGGTTTACAAGATAAACGGGTCCGTTGTGTATGGGCGCGCTCAGCTAATCTGAAGGAACAGCTTAGCCCAGCAAAACTACGAGGGGCTTCATTGACCGAAGGTGTCAAGGGCGGTCATCAGAAATGCAGTCAGTGCACTATTTGCGCTATCACTGAAGACACAGACACTTTTATTTATCATGAGAAGCGATATAATTTACGGCACTACACCTCTTGTACCACTGACCATGTAGTCTATGCCATCAGATGTCCTTGTGGGTTGCTATATATAGGGCAAACTACCCGTTCCCTGAAGGTTCGACTGGGGGAACATCGCAGCCGCCTTCACTGCAAAATGATGGAAGCCCCTTTAGTAACCCACTGTGTACAACGAGGTCATGTGTTTCAAGATCTTCGTTGTTTTGGCATAGATCGGGTGCTGGGAGGTAGCTCTGGTAGATCTCGAGCGAAAATGCTTCTCTTACGGGAACAGAAATGGATTTACACATTGCAAACTGTTTTTCCTGGAGGGCTGAATAGCATGATCGAATGGAGAGCTTGTCTGTGAGATGGTGAAATGTGATTGGTGGCACACAGAGAATGACATCATCCTTTGCTACTAGTATTTAAATCCTTTTGAGCATTCCCCAAACTCGCATGCGCGGCGTCTTTTGAGAGGGCTAGGCAGCCGTATCAAGTATACCGTTATCCGCACAAGCCTGAATCAGAGACATCCCAGTTCAGGTTTGATTTCTTATCTTCTATCTCTGCTCTCACAAAGCAAACATATCTGTTTAGTAATTGCTGCATTTTCTTCTGTATGCAGAGCCAATTTTTGTTTGCAAGCCCCCTGAAGAAGCAACGAAACGTACATCGGATACCGAAGTGGTGGCGTTGGGGCAACTGCAATATTGGCAAAAACTGAAACTGGATCAATATTTAAGATAAGTCTGGTTTTCTTTGAGAATCCCAAAATTTGGTACATGACATTTTCTAAGCCATACTCTAAATAATTAAACCTGGTCATTGATGTTATTGTAGCACGTAGCTCTTGCGATATGTATCCTGAGCAGTGCACGCTATAGGCTGAGACCAGTGGTTAAACAATAACTGGCATATTAATAAGAGGTTTCCAATTGCACCTTGTGGATTCTGATACACTAGCTTTGATTAATTTCATTAGAGGGATACCCTATATAATATAGTTGTTTCATAACTACCCTCTGTAAACAGACCAAACACTTTTCACTGGGTCCCCGGTAGCCTGAAGCTGGGGAGTCCCATAAGTGAGGACTGACTTCCTGCTTGGTCCTGGAGAAAGAGTAGTTACTCACCTGTAACAGGTATTCTTCAGGAGTAGCAGGAATCAGTCCTCACAACCCTCCCTCCTCCCCTGGGAGTTGCAGTTGTACATAGTTTATTTTTACATTTTTTTGTGTGCTGTTTTTTAGCTATGTCATTGGACTGAGCAAGATGGCACCTTTAGGCGGGAAGGGGACCGCGCATGCGTGCAGTATTCCCAAAGGCTTTCTTAGAAAGCTGGGGAATTGCTCCGCATGGTGGCTCCATCGGTGTCGATGTCACCCATAAGTGAGGACTGATTCCTGCTGCTCCTGGAGAACACCTGTTACAGGTGAGTAACTACTCTCTATGATTTATGTATTTCTCTGTTTACAGATTGTTTTATATTTGTTTTTTGTATTTTTATTAGTGTCCCCCCTGAAGACGCGATTTTATTTGCGAAACGCTTGTAAGCGCTTGATCTGAGGCGTCGGGGCTGGTTCGCCGGTTTGACACTTTGTACTGGTTATAAGATAGGTTATTCTTTTCCGGCTTCTATTTTCTGGGGACTCATGTTGAGGAGGTCGTTGATGTGAAATGGGCTATGAATACTGGTGTTTGTGACTGATTGCTCGAGTGATCTGTAGTCACGTTAAACACGGGCCCTCTGGTACTGAGACCTTCCTCTTCATGGGTATTAGTTTAGTGTGAAGATGAATATTTTACAAAGTATTTTGAAGACGATTACCATATTTGTACATTTGTATGTGTGCTGTTTTATTTGAGTGTGTTTTTCAACGACATTTGTCAGGCGGCAACGTGGGCATCACTTTCCACTTTTGTCAAGCATTACCGCTTGGATGTTCATGTGCTGGAGGACATGGCCTTCGGCTCAAAAGTTTTGCGAGCTGCTGTGTCTTCTTCCCATTCAGTATCTTTGGTACACCCCACTTGTTTGGACTGATCTAGCAGGATAATATGGAAGGTGACATTTTACTTACCAGATAATGTCATTTCCTTGAGTCCTGCTAGACCAGTCAGGGCCCACCCATGAAACTGTATTTGCTATGTTCTTCTGCTGCGGTACCCTTGAATCTGCCATGATTTTTTACTTGGCTCTGCAGGCTCATCTTCTACTGACTGGCTTCTGTTTCCAAACTTCCTGTACATAGGTCTCTACTGTTTACTCATTGTTGCCCACATTGAGGTTGTGTGAGGCTTACTCTGTATCTCCCATATGCTTTGGGACAACTACTGAAGAGACCTCTGGTGACTGAGGCGGAGGCACAGGAATGATTTCATTGAAACCTGGGCTTTTTATTGGTTCTTTGTCTCCCCCAATCTGCTGGTAGGGGAACACAACCCACTTCTCCGGACTAATCTAGCAGGACTCAAGGAAAGTACAATATCTAGCGAGTAAAATGTCACCTTTCATCAGAGAACGTGACAGTAAGTTACTGCAGAAGATCATATTAGTGCTATTAACCCCTTAGCTGGCATATTGCCTCTTTTAACAAAACCAGATATCACAGCTGAGTAGTGACCTTTCGGGTCATTAAACTGAGACATTTTTTGTTTGCCACTACTCTCCTTTATTGAAGCTAGTGGAAACTTCTGGAAAAGGAGCACTTAGCATGGAGAGAACGGCCTTGTATCCACTCAGACCAGAATCTCCAACTTCACTTTTTGATTTGTATTTTTTGTCCTAAGCAGATTGCTTTTTTCATGGTAAGAGTTTATTTTCCTAGCTTCAACATGTAGAACCCTCCAGATTTCTTTTCTAACCTCTCATTCTTTCGACATCTCTAGAATCTGCGCTTTGATGATAAAATAAGTTCTTTTCAACTGTTTACATAACAGTAAATTTTGAAATAAGAAATTGCTCCCAAAAGTTATCGACTTAGAAAAAGATAATTAGCACGCTGGCACATCTCGGTATTCAAGATGCATAGATTTGGGATTTTTTTAACAGCTCAGATGCATATTAATAACTGTAAATTTTGTGGTTTATTTCAGATTGCCACTTAGTTTATGTTAGAATTCTTTTTTCTTTCCTCTCCCAACAGCTTGAAGAGAAACTGAAAGAAAAGGTGGACATGAGCCTAGTGGAAAGAATTAACTTGACAGGAGAGATGGACACATTTAGCACGTACGTAGAATCTCCCACCATTTGCTAGATGCTTTCAGCAAACATGATTATACGTATTATTGTACACACACGATAGAAGCTGGGACTTGGCAGGCTTGGTGTAGTACTCTGGGTAGAGCATATGTTTAATATGAGCTCTGCCACATGGTAAGATTATCTTTCAACGGCACATGGGAAACAGTTTTGATTCCTGGCATTCCCTCTTACTTCTGATCTGTTTCTTAAAAAGTACCATAACACTTTTTCTGCTGTAATCTGCTGGCGTAACTATTCGCCTAGGGTAGTATTGAGCTAGAGATTCAGGGCTATTTAAGCAATCTCTGATCTTAATTCTTTTGTGACCCTGATAATCCAAGGCATGAAAACCATACACTATTTCCAGGACAATGATTTAGACTTGTTGGTCAACTTTCCTGCTTGGAGCTGGAAAACTGTTTCATCTTTTTAATTTATGAATCAGAAAGCAAAACATTTATTGTGCTGTGATGTAAAATTATTAGTTAAGATGCTATTTCTCACCATGTCCTTCCGTAACCTAATTGGTTCTGAAAAGCTCATTTTGACCTCAACTGTGTGAAATAACAGAAAAAGATGTTAGATCTGATTACATTCAAAGACATTTTTATTTGGATCTAACAGTTGGTTCTCATTTATTTGGATCTAAGAGTTGGTTCTCATTAATTCACAAGGGTATAAATGATACGCGGCTTCTCCAAGAATCCTCCTTCACGCTTTGTGAGCTTGTACCCTACCCTCTAGCCCATCTCATACTCTGGAACATGACACATTAGGGAGCTCTTGTATGTATACCGTTCCCTCTCCCCAATGCCTTAGTTAAGGCAGTTGGGTAATCACCTACTATGATTTATGTATTTCTCTGTTTACAGATATAGGCTAATGGCAGCAAAAGGTTATTGAATCTTTTCATTCAGCCACAACAAAAGATGAGATTAAGTGAAAAATATGATTTATATGTAGATCATATTGGCCAAAGATTCTAAAAGACAACTTTATTCGAACAGAACAAGGAGAAACAGAATGGTTTAAACTCAGCAAAGGTGTATGACCAGGCTGCATGCTTTCCCCCTATCTGTTTAATTTATATGCAGAACAAATCATCAGAGAAACTGGACTGTATGAAGACCACTGAGGTGTGTGAAGATTGGTGGCAGACTCATCAACAACCATTGCTAGTTGAAAGTGAAGATGATCTGAAACATTTGCTTCTTAAGATCAGGAAACATACGTAAAATGAGCTTGCACATTAACACAAAGAAAGCAAAGATCCTGACAACTGGTAAAATCAATAAATTCATCATAGACGGAGAAGAAATAGAAATAGTGGACAACTTTAGCCTGCTAGGATCAATAAAAGAATCAACTAGCAGTCAAGAAATCCAATGATGCATTGCTCTTGGCAGAATGGCTATGAAGGACCTAGATAAGATTCTCAAGAGCAGAGAGATCTCTTTCCGTACAAAGATTTGACTTGTCCAAGCCATGGTATTTTCAATAACGTCATATGGATGCGAAAGTTGGACAGTGACAAAGAGATAGGAAGGCAATCAATGTCTTTGAATTATGTTGCTGGCAAAGAATACCGTGTACACCATGGACTGTCAGAAGAACAAACTAATCAGTACTAGAGCTCAGATTAGAAGACTTTGACTTTCATACTTTGGACACATCATGCGAAGAGAGGGATCGTTAGAGAGCGACATCATGCTTAGCAAGTTGATGATCAATGCAAAAGAGGAAGGCCAGCAATGAGAAGGACTGATACAATAACAGCAGTTATGGATGCCACTCTGTCAACAATAAGCCACCTGACTGAAGACCGAACACAGTTTATGAGAACTATCCTACTTGACGGCACTTAGCAACCACAACATTTCATGTATTACTTGCTACAGTCTCTCTTGTGCCTGTACAAAAATGCAAGTGACTAAAAACAGGATTGGTAGCATGCTTTATTTTTATGTAGCAGAATAAAATTAGTCTAATCCTCAACATAGGGTAATTTTATAATGGGGTGCCTAGGCAGTCATGGTGGTAGTTGTGTGCTATCAAGTCGATGTTGAGTCCTGACGACCCTGGGTCATCTTCATGTTGTGACTATCCCCTGGGTTTTCTTTGCAAGATGCGACTGAAACTAGATTGCCAGGCCTTTCTTCCATGCACTGAAGGTACATAGGCACATATGTTGCACCTGTTTTATGAGGACAGCATATATGCCTATGTGCTTTTATAAAATAGCTCACTGGAAAGCTGCTGCACAAAGTTGTATCTTCCCTTGTTTTTATAGATTACCTCATGAGCATAGAAGAGTTTATTATTTGTACATCCAGTTTTTCAAGAACTTTATGGGATCAGTCTATAAAACCAAAGCTGTATGAAAGCACAGGAATTACAAGTTGATGGCTTATATCTGTGTCTTGTGCAGAGAGTTTGATATAGCACATTTCATTCACACCTACTGCTCAAGATTTGCTCTGAGAAAACAAGATCTTGGTTAGAGCAATTGTTTTTTTCTTTAAAAGTACAAGACCTGTGGAACTGGAGGGGTAAAAACAGGCCCATAATGACTGACACCTCATCAGATAGCTGTTTGCCTACTTTTAGCCTGGTCATATTTCATTCTAATGTTAAACCACAGCTATTTCCTCTGTCCTGCTGAGAAAAGATGCTTCTGAAACTCCAAAGTGCTCAAATATTCTAGTTATCCCCTGCAAGCCAGCTTTGGTATTGCTTGCGTTTGTGGATTTTCCTAAGACGCTAACTCATCTGATGCCAACCAGATGGCAAAGAAGCTAATCAGCCAAAATAGATTTGGTCACAAATGTTTTTCGTTTTAGCATGAAAACCACAGCATTTATTTTAACAAAAAACACTTCACCGTGTTTAGTACGACATTTGTTCTTTTTTTAGGCCAGACTTTCTTATCAGCATGAGTGTTTTTTTTTTTTTTTACTGTTCCCTGTAATTCAGTTTAATTTACAGATTTATATCCTGCTTTTTCCACTGGAAGAGGAGGTACATAGTTTACCAGTTTAATTAAAGAAATCTTGTGATATTTTATTGTGGTTTTCTTTTGTGATCTTGTTTTTCACAACTGGGAATTGACAAGGTGCACATGTAGTTGGTGAAAGGGTGAAGTAGTGACTGTCCGATTTCTGATAGTGAGGCGCTTGCTCTCCTCAGTTATATTTGCAAGTTTAGAGAAGTATGATTAAGGAAAGCTGGGGATAGGGTTCAACTAGAATATACAAAACTTGTGTAGCATGTACAGTCCTCTCAAATCATAGTAACATATAGTAACATAGTAAATGACGGCAGATAAAGACCAGCATGGTCCATCTAGTCTGCCCAGCACGATGGCAAGCGTAGGTGCACCTGCCGCTCCGTGCAGGCCACCCCTCACCACGTCCCTGTTTAGGGGTGAACCCACCACTCCATGCAGGACACCCCTATTTGTTCAGAAATTAGATGGTTCAGTTTACTTTGATTTTATCCTATTGCTGTAAAGGGATCCGCTGTGTCTGTCCCATGCCATTTTGAATTCCGTCACCGTGTTTGCCCCCACCACTTCCATCGGGAGGGCATTCCAAACATCCACCACCCTTTCTGTGAAAAAGTATTTCCTGACATTGCCTTTCAATTTACCACCTTGCAGCTTCCTGTTATGCCCTCTAGTTTTACAGCTTCCCCATCTTTGGAAGAGGTTTGTTTGTTCAATATTTCCCTTTAAGTATTTAAAGGTCTGAATTATATCTCCCCTGTCCCTCCTCTCCTCCAAATTGTACATGTTTAGGTCTCCAAGTCTCTTCTCATAAGGCTTCTGACGCAGGCTCCAAATCATTTTGGTCGCCTTCCTCTGAACAGTTTCCAGTCTTTTTACATCCTTTGCAAGATACGGTCTCCAAAACTGAACACAGTACTCCAAGTGAGGCCTCACCAGTGACTTGTACAATGGCATAAGTACCTCTTCCTTTCTGCTGGTGATTCCTCTTTGTATGCAGCCCAACATCCTCCTGGCTTTTGCCACCGCCTTGTCGCACTGTTTTGCCACCTTGAGATCTTCAGAAATAATCACTCCAAGGTCTTTCTCCTGATCTGTGCACACCAACCTCTCGCCCCCTATCGCGTACATTTCCCTTGGATTTCTGCTACCTAAGTGCATGACTCTGCACTTCTTTGCATTAAATCTTAATTGCCAAACATTAGACCATTCTTCCAGCTTTTGTAGATCTTTCCTCATGTTAACCACTCCCTCGGGGGAGTCCACTCTGTTGCAAATTTTCGTGTCATGTGCAAAAAGGCAGACCTTTCCATTCAGTCTTTCAGCAATATCACTCACAAATACGTTGAACAGTGCCGGGCCCAGGACCGACCCCTAGGGCACCCCGCTAATCACCTTCCCTTCATCCGAGTGAGCTCCATTTACCATCACCGTCTGTCAGTCAACCAATTTCTGATCCAATTTAACATCTTAGGATCCATCCCCAAGCTACTGAGTTAATTGATAAGCCTCCTATGAGGAACAGTATCAAAGGCACAGTATCAAAGGCTTTGCTGAAATCCAGGTAGATGACGCCCATCGTATGCCCCTGATCTAGCTCCCTGGTCACCCGGTCAAAGAACTCAAATCAGATTTGTTTGGCAAGATCGTCCTTCGGTAAAACCATGTTGCCTCAGGTCTTGCAACCTGTTGGTTTTGAGAAAGTTCACTATTCGCTCTTTCGGGAGCGCCTCCATTACTTTTCCCGCCACCGAGGTAAGGCTCACGGGCCTGTAGTTTGACACTTCTTCCCTGTCACCACTTTTGTGAAGAGGTATGACATCAGCTGTTCTCCAGTCCTGAGGAACCTCTCCTGTTTCCAAGGATCTGTTGAAAGGCCCTGCCAAGAACCTCTCTGAGCTCTTTCAGTATCCTGGGATGTATCCTATCCGGTCCCATGGCCTTGTCCACTTTCAGTTTCGCAAGTTGTTCTAACACATCATCTTCTGTGAATGGCGTGGTATCTACTTCATTCCCATTTTTATATTTGGGAGTCACAGGTGGTCCTTCTCCAGGACTTTCTTTAGTAAAAGCAGAGCAGAAGTATTCGTTTAGCAATTTCGCTTTTTCAATGTCACTTTCCACGAGTCCGTTTGCAGCACTTCTGAGTTCTGCCGATCCTTCTCTACCCTGGCCCCTCTTTGACCTATCTCCCTCTCATGGACTTTGATATAAGTGTGTGAGGAAATACGCATTTCCACTTTGAAATATTTTCCAGTGTTTTATTCTTCCAGCAGTGCCTTGGCCTGCTTGTGTTATTTTTCTTTATTAAAAAAGAAATCACCTGTAGCTTTTTTCCTTTGCTCACATTTTCCTTGCCCCCCCTCCTCAACATTCTCTGTTTGTATCACAGAGAAATTTTATAACAGATTACTCTGAGCACAAATGATGGAGCCAGTCAATGAAAGCTTCAGCCTTGTTTTGTGATTCTCTCACTAAAAATACATAGAATTTATTTTTTTTAGGCCTTTATTCTAAATAAAAAAAGGAGGAGTAGCCTAGTAGTTAGAGCAACTGCCTAGTACCCAGATCATCAAGGGTTCAATTCCCACTGGCACTTTACCCTCCATTGCCTCGGAAGAAAAGGCCTGGCAGTCTACTTCCGGTGCCAAGAAAACCCAAAGGCAGCTGGGTCGCTAGGAGTCAACACTGACTTGACTGCACTGAAAAAGAAATTCTAAATAAAAATGACCTCATACAGGTCTCTGGAAGAGGGCATGGATGGTAGCATTTGATTTGGTTCTTAATGGTATTATACAAAGGTGAGACTTTAGCTGGCACAGAGAAATTTCTGAACATGGTAACTGACTTTTGTCAGAGGATACATAGCAAAACAAAGCCTTTTGCATGCTGTTCGTCATGAAATTCTTCAGATAGTCTTGAACCGACTGGGAAATCCAGGTAAATACAAAGATGTGTTAGTTGTTTGCACTGAAACAGAATGTGTAAGAAAAGTTTTTATTCTGCCCCCATGAAGTCTTCTCCATACTGGTAATAACATCATATGATGTATATGCACACTGAACTGTTTCTGTTGCTTGTGCCCTTGGACTTAATCTTGCACAAATTGGTAAGAAGATGTTTCAAATAGCATGGGAGACCTACGCTAATATAAGAATGAAACAAATGCAGCAGCATTAGAAGACTTACCAAGCATAATATGAGTAGTAGGATGGCTGTCTCATCATGCAGCGCCTCCAGCTTCTCCTCCATCCCTGGTTCTGCAGAAAGGTGCTAAGCACTCGTGTCTACTTGATTTTGCAGAGTGATCTCAAACAGTATCCAGCTGCTAGTTCAGGACCTGGATGCAGCCTGTGACCCAGCTCTCACGGCGATGAGTAAGGTGGGTGCAGCGTGCTGAAGTGATGCTCTGCATTTACATTGAATCGTTTAGCCTTTGTTTCCTTGATGATCCGGTCAGCTGAAGAGCTGTCTCCTTTATGGAAGTGGGGCTCTGGGGTCATTCAGTTTTAATTTGCATCATCTTTACCTGTTCAAGAACAGCTGGTTCTATGTGCTCCCGTTTTCAAAACTGTGCTAGGATTTCACGAACTCCAAGGGGACTCTCTTCTATAAAGGTGAGCTGACTTGAAAGATGGGATTTAGATATAGGTTGAATGAGGTGATATAACTCAGTTAGCCATGAAACCCAGTGCAGTCACTTCTGATAAAATCTAGGACACAGCACACAAATGACAGAATCTCAGCAGTTCTCAGAAATAGAGATCAAGGCTTGGGTTAAAAATGGGTGAGAGCATTCACAGATGGAGTAGGATGCTTGATAATCCCCTTGCGGAAAGGGGAATGATAGCAAGGGCCCAGTACATACTTTGTAATGAAGGTTTCATGAATGATGTTCTAGAATTCCTGTGGGATAAAGACGACTTTCTGTTTGCTACAATCAAAATTTAATGAAACAGAATTTGCTGTAGAAAGGGATTGCTAGATTATGTGGAGGGCGATTTTCAAAGTTAGCTTACTCAGATAAATTGGCTTGTCTGAAAATAAAATTGTGCATGCTTAATCTGGCTGAAACTGTGCGGGCTTCCATAACACACGTACTTTCAGCCTGATTGTGAACAGGCTTTCTGGAGGGAAATAGCATGTTTTCCATTGCTTTAACCTCCTTAGGATTGTGTACCTTGATTACACATTGTGGGACTATTTTCTTTGAAGATTATTAGTCCTTAGATTTAATTAAATGCATATATTCCTGACAGTAATTTTTTAAGCAGACTGTCAGTACGTGAATAATCATGGGCAATGTAAAAATGTGCTTGAATCTTTTAAATGTGGGTACCTAGCTAGTAAAGTCCCCAGTTGAGTAATCTCCACATGATATGGGGTGTAATGTACATCATACCAGAAAGCACTTGTCTGCCCAGACTCGAAATCCTCCTGTTTTTTCAGCTGATAGTTATAAAAGGCAGGTTTTATGGTGTATGAAACCATAACTTGTTCTTCCTGATATAAGAAGATAATAATCTAGTTAAGGACCCGCTTTTGACGGCTTGGTGCTCATATGCTGAGATGACACACATGTTGGTGGCAATGTTATCATAACCCCTGTACCACTGGATCCCAGATGGGTCTTAAAGTTTTATTCCATGCTCTCTTCCCAGTTCCAAATTTATCAGTATTTAAGATAGCTAAACTAAGTATGGTTATTTATGCCTCTTAAATGCCATCTGGTCACTGATGCAGTCCATCCATTAATTCAGCGCCTGTAAATAATTGCCTTACACTTGATTGGTGTCTTGGATGAGAGGGCAAGGGGATGAGGAGGAACACATTAACTTATTAGTGAATGTCTTTGTCAGGGTCAGTAGAGCAAGATGTGGCACCCCAAATACTTTTGACTGGCTTCACAATTATAATGTTGACAAGGCTAAAGGGTCTGGGACAGTAAACCATGAGCAGACCTTTGCGAGTTGCTGAAGCTTTGTAAGCTTGACTTTCCATGCACAATAGAATATGTAGGTTGGTTTCATGCTGTTGGTAATAAAAATTCAGCTAATGATGGGGGATATTTTAGTTTATTCAATGGCTAGTGGATTGCTTTCTTCATTGCAAAAGCACCTCATCAGGTTTAACGCATCAGGTGTTGCTTATCTGAACTGTCGGCTGATGTAGTGCTGTTTTATACCATAGACAGTACATTCCTGTCAATTAACACCCATTGTTTAGTCTGTGGCAAACCACTAAGTGAAGGGAAGAGCAGCTGCAAGGACATGGATGACTTCCTGTCTGAAGGCTCTGGAAGGTCCATGTGGTGAAAGCTATATAATAAGAGTCATCAGCTCTAAATGAGTTTGTCAGTACTTAGCTGGCTAAATTAATGCCTATCCTCATTTATATACAACTTCTGCCCTGTGAAACCAAGATCTGTATTTTCAGGATTTTCTTCCACTAGGAATTTGTGAAAAGAAATGCTGTTATTAACAGAGAGTTTAATTATTACTTGTTTGTACTGGAATAATGAAAAACTTCGGACATTAAGAGGGGTAATATTAAAAAGCATTTCCGCAGGTAAAGCAGTACTTCGCTGACAGAAACCTTGTTTTATAAATTTACCCCCCTCATATGTGGTAAAAACACACACACAAGTTTTATATGTGTGCACTTTTACCCGCATTTTGGGGGTTTGGGGTGGGGGGCCAAGCAAAGTTTTTTTTGTTTTCTGAATAATTGCTAGGGCGTAAAAAGTTAAGATCCCATCTAAGTGGGAGGCAATACTGATGCCAGTATTTTGATAATTTGGTTTGAGGAAAATCTTTTGATAGGACCCCCACCTGGTTTCTCTCTCTCTCCCCCAGATTCGTATATGAGTACACTGTTTGCATGATTCTGCAAATGTCCTCGGTTGCCTGCTACCACCAATTTCTCACTCACTTCCTGCAACACCGGTGCTGCCATTTCGTCTAAGATTTTGTAAAGCTGTCCTCTTAGTCCAACAGGGCCAGAGGTTTTAGCTAAAACAAGGCGTTTTATCATCTGTTAGATTTCTAGAATCTCCATCAGTTTGTTCAGAAATCTTACTTGCTCTTTACTAATGCCAGGAATAGTAATATGGTAAAATAAATCAGCTCTCTCAGTGTTATTACTGGAGCCTGTGTTTTAAGAAGCCGTAGGTATAGTCACCTCTGTAGTATGGATGTTCCCATCTTTGGTTCATATTTTACTGATGGTAGTTTTAGCTGATCTAGGTCACACCAGGTTAGCTTGTAGTTTACCAGTCCGATTGCCCCACTGATACACATATTGGATTTTACAAATATAATTTGAGTGCATGCATTTTCAATATTTCATCCATCTCTTCCTTAAAGCCTCTATTCTTTGCCTGTTTCCATCATTTGAATAATGTGCTTTTGTCTATATTGTTCTTTTATTTTCCTTAAAAGTTCTTTACCTCTTTTCTTCCTTATCCCATTTACGTAGGCTATAATTTTACCTCTTATTACAGTCTTAGCTGCTTCTCCTAGAGTAAGTCTTCAATCATCTGACTTGCACTATCTTGAAGATACTCCTGTCATACTTTGTTTAAATATGCATTGAAATCTGTATCATGATAGAGAGTGGAGTTCATTTTCCAAATAAAATACTGTTGCATTCCCCATCACCTCTGAATGCTCTGTATCTGTGCCTCCAAAACAGCAGAAATCTGAAATCAAGATATAATCTAATCTTGTGTATGTTTTACGAGTATTAGAGTAAAAAGTGAAATCTCTCTCTGAGTGGTATAGTGTTTGTCGAGCGTCTATCAGTTCTAGTTCTGATTCCAAAACATTTATACCCCTCCTTCCCTGATCTTTTGGCTGTATACAGGATAGCTTACAATCCATTTTAGGTTCTGCTGTTATGTTAAAATCACCAGCTACTACCTTTACATAATCATTATATTATGAGGTATTCAAGAAAAATTTGTGATCATAAGCATTAAATGTGTCAAAATTACAAAGTACCACTTTACACCTCTGTGGTTCCACCACCAAAAGAACATATCTGCCTTTTACATCCCTTGTGGGTTTATGGGTTACAAAAGAAATGCGTCTATATATTAAAATGGCTACCACCCATTATCTGTTGAGAAATCCAAATCTTCAACCCATGCTCTTTTTAACTTCTTGTATTCTGTGGCATTCTAATGGGTCTCTTGGATAAATGCTGTATCTACTCCTGATCTTTTAAAATATGGCAATATTTTTGTAAATTTGATTGGTGAGTTTAGCTTATCAACATTCACAGAAACCACTTTGAAGTTAGCTGCGAATATCCACAATTACTATTGAGAACTCTATGCAATTCCAACTACATTGGCTGTGGCTGGTTGAGGCCTCCCAGCTGAGCATCATCGTACTCTCGTTTTCACTCCACAAAGATAGCCCTGCCCTGCTCTGTCCTGTCCCTTCCCACCCCCACCCCTTGATCCTTAGGTGCTGTAGAAAACAGAAGCTTTGGGCAAGAAGTGAGAGATTTCAAAATTGCTCAACCTGACTTGAAGGTTGTCTGCATTCTGTCCTACTTGTGGTCAAACTTAATGGAAGCAATTTTATAACTAGCCACATAACTTTATGTGCCATAAAGGCACATAAATCATCTATTTTCAGTGACTTATGTGTGAACTGGGCACTTATGCGTGTAGTTAGGTGAGTGCTATTCTGTAACTATGCATGTCAGGGTAATGGCGCCTTCAGGGTGGAGCATGGGCGAAGCTTACGTTTATACATTTATGTTATCAAATGCTATAACTTACACGCATTCTTTACAGATCTAGGCATGCGCATTTACACCAAGTCTAGTGCCATAGCCATATCCTGGTTGTCCGGATTGCCATGAAGCTAACTGAGCAGTGCTGATATTCAGCCGCTGCCCAGTTAGCTTCAATGGTGAAAGTTGCGTTGGCCTTTTTCACCACATTGCTGTAACCAGGCAGCGGCTCAGTATCTTCGCTGCCTGGTTATTGCTGGATGCCACCCCCGGAAAGCCCCGGTGCTAACCAGTTAGCATTGGGATGTGCTGCAGCGGCACTAACCATGTTAGTGTGGCTCAATATCCCAGCCTAGGGGATTAACACAGCAGGTCTGCTAAGCGAGTTAATTTAATCTAATAACATTGCTTATATTCCGCGTCTGCCATCCATAGACGTACAAAGAGGAGCACAAAAGACAATTACAAACAATACAATCAGGTATCATTAAAACATTTCCTCCATAACCACATCTTTAAAACTTTATGAAATTGAACATATTTATTTATTTGGCAGGTTTTTTATACTGCATTTCCAAGGGTCAGTGCGATTTACATAGAACTGAACTCAACGTTACATAGGAACTTACATGGAACAATTGCATGTTAAACATAAATAACATAATAACTTAATATATACAACAGCTATTTACATGGTGCTAATGTAACATAATCCACAAGATCCCTAATCGCAGGAGGTAGATCATTCCACAGTTTTGGAACTGCGTTAGTCCATTTGAATATCAGGCCCTAAGAATTTATATAATAGTCTATATGCATGCATGTATTTAAATATTGCAAATATATGTTAACATAAAAAGTAGACTGTTTTTCTGTGTATACTTTCCATGTTAACATAATCAGTTAAGGCCTCTTTGGCACAGTCCCAAGAATAACACATAGGGTGAAGGTGGAACTCCTAAGAAGTGAATTGGAGGTGATGAACAGTGCTTTAGCAGGGTCAGACTGCAATTAATGACTTTTCAGGCTGTATGCTCGGCTTCTTTTAGCACCGCTACTGTTTAGTCTAAAAATAAAAACACTTTTTTGCGGTCTGCATTTTTGTGCCTGTCATGTTAAAAGGTATTGCAAGAATTCCTCTGGAAACAAGCCAGACTAGGGCCATCAGTAAGAATCTGAACAGGTCATCCAATAAAAGTTACTTTAACCATTTCAATGCTTTGGCTTGGACCTGCTTCTCCTGCACTGCCTTTGACTAGGCCTTCTAATATTGTACTGGTGTGATGATCTGGCCATTTTGTATTCACTGCGCAGGGGATGTAATTTTATAACAGGGTGCTTAGGCAGAAAAGGCATATGTTGCTTCAATGTAGAAAGGCCTGTGATTTTATAAAATAACCTACCCAAAAGTCCCCACACATCTGCTCTAAAGCAGGAGTAACTTTGTATGTGTTGTGTGCTGATAGAAAGCGACATAAAATAAATATGTAAATGCCGATCCTGCTCCAGAAACACCTACATTTATATCACATAAAAATAGGTTCTTTTCGTTCTGAGCACCTACTTGGTGCGCTTAGCCTCTGAGCAGTGTTATAAGCACCCAGTTAAGTATTAAAACATTGTTGTACGCCTCAAGTTGCTTATACAGTTATCCCCACTATGTGTAAATAAAAGAGATTACTCATGTTTTACAGGAGTGTCACTTAGGTGAACCCATGCTACTGATAACATGCATACCTGCTGCCTGAACACACCTATGTGTCCTCAAGATATACCATTCTTTTAACATTTATTTCATTTTGTACATATTGCTTTTTGTCTGAAAGAATGCAAATAAAACAATAAAATGTCATTTTCATTTCAACAAAAGAAATGAAATAAAAAAGAAATACAAAACAAAACAACATTTATTTTTATGCACACCTTAAGTGTGTCCCAGCCCGATACAGTATTCTCTTGGAGCCAGCTGTAATCAGCATTTCTCCCATAGACATATAGGGCTTGATTTTATAACAGGAAACCTTTGGGAGAAGTTAAAAAGGCAGTTATTTTAAGCTTGATTTATAAAAGCAGTGTTGGCCCCTCTAACTGTCTTTATAAAATAAGCACCCAGATCCAGCCACAATCGCATGCAAATGTCGGTGCACAAATTTACACTTGCTCCGGTATGAGTGTGTACCTGCCTATCTTTTAAAATACCTACATATATTGTAACTCTGCCTCCACTCCACCCAACCTGGGCCCCTGTGAACACCTAAATGGGCACAAATTTTCGATATGCATAATTTTTACATGTATATATGCACTTCACAGTTTTATAAAAGCCTTCATAAATTGCCTTTCAAATGTGGAAGATCATTTAGCACAGGGGTCTCAAACTCCAGTCCTGGAGGGCCGCAAACCAGTCAGGTTTTCAGGGTATCCCTAATGAATATGCATGACATATATTTGCATGCACTGCCCCCCATTGTATGCAAATATATCTCATACATATTCATTAGGGATACCCTGAAAACCTGACTGGTTTGCAGCCCTTCAGGACTGGAGTTTAAATAAAGATTTGAATTTGTCAATGAAAAAATCAATGCTGTTCTCGTCTGATGATGCGACATGTAAGTCTCTGATGCAGGTGTTTTCCATGACAGACATTTTGGCTTCAAGTCGTGGTTTGAAAGAGCCCGTTCTGACATCACGCTGTATGTGGACTTCTGATAGCACAGCATAAGCAAAATCTCTGCTCTCTTCTTATCAACGTGAATACCACGAGCACCTAACTCCCTTTAACCAAAATGAGTCAGACGAGTTCAAGTAGAGATATGGTAGGCATGGAGAGCAGGGCTTATCCCACCATCATGAGGTAAGACTAGGCAGTCGCCTTGGGCAGCAGCTTCTAAGGAGCAGCAAAGAGCAGCAGCAGTCAAAGCAAAACACTAGATTCTGACAGCCAGACAAACTTAGGGGCTGATGCAGAAAGCCGGCTCTGAAATCGCACACTATTAGCTCTGTACACCTCTATGCAGCGCACCAATAGCGTGCGACTTCAGCACCGGCATGCAGAAAGGGATGCATGTGCAAATTAGCCGCACATTAAACTGTGGCGCAAATGGCAGCGTTAAACTGAGAGAGCAAGCCAAGCACATGCGCACAGAAGTCGGCACAAGTTTGGCATGCTCTTCCAGAGAAACAGGGGCACCATGTGACAGTATTTTGATGGCATCGGGGGCTTTCCCCAATATCTGGATCATCTGAGGCGAACTGTCAAACTTCCCCTCAGATGATCCAGACATCGGGGAAAGCCGCCGATGCCATGAAAATATTGTCGGGGAACCAGTGCCCCCAACAGAAATAAAATTCCTGGTGGCCCAGCAGCCTGATTTCCCCCCCCCCCCATTCTATTAAAAATAAGCCTGGTGGCCAGCGACCCTGAAACCCCCTCCCAGTATCTTTACAATGGAGTGGGGCTTGCCCACATACATTGCTCCTGTTCCGCCATCTTCAAAAATGGTACCTGGCCCACGAGGGGATACACTGAGCGTGGTCAGACTGCCATATAAGGTACTTATATGCTTTGATTGCAGCTGCCCTTCAGAAGCTGCAGCCCAAGACAAATGCCTAGTTTTACCTAATGATGGTTGGATCAGCCCTGCTGTCCGTGTCCACCTAAGTGACACTGCCCGATGCCTGGATCATCTGAGGGGAAGTGTCAAACTTCCCCTCAGATGATCCAGGCATCTGGGAAAGCCCCCAATGCCATCAAAATACTGTTGGGGGGCCAGTGCCCCTAACAGAATTCAAATTCCTGGTGTTCCAGCGGCACCAATTCCCCCCCTCCCCACCTAATTAAAAATAAGCCTGGTGGCCCAGCGGCCCTGAACCTCCTACATCCCTCCCAGTACCTTTACAATGGGTGGGAGCATTGTCTATGCGCTCCCGCGCTGGCATCTTGTAACATGGCGGTTCCTGGCTCTGGGCGGTGCATCCTGGGATGCAGTGGGCGGGATCAGACTGCTATATAAGGTAATGTGATTCAGACATCAGGGAAAGGTGCTTATATGGCAGTCTGACCCTGCCCGGTGCATCCCAGGATCTGAAGTGAACTGTCAAACCTCCCCTCAGATGATCCAGACTTCGGGGAAAGCTGCCGATGCCATGGAAGTACTGTCGGGGAAACAATACCCCCGACAGAAATAAAATTCCTGGTGGCCCAGCGGCCTGATTTCCCCCCCACTCCCAGGATGTACCGTGCGGAGCCAGGTGCCGCCATTTTTCAAGATAACAGCATAGGCATGGGAGCATGTGGGCAATGCTCCCGCTCCATTGTAAAGGTACCGGAAGGGAGTTGGGGGGGGGGTTGAGACTGCTGGGCCAGCAGGCTTATTTTTAATTGGGTGGGTGGGAGGGGGATCGGGGCCACTGACAGTATTTTGATGGCATTGGGAGCTTTCTCTGATGCCTGGATCATCTGAGGGGAAGTTTGACACATCACCTCAGATGATCCAGTCATTGGAAAAAGCCCCCGATGCCATCAAAATACTGTCAGGGGCATGCACAGGACATTTAAACCACCTTGGACCCAGCTGTTGAAATAGTGATGCTTCAGCTCATTACGAAATCCTCTGTGTGTTTCTCTGCATCAGGCGCAGACAATATTAGCATTCCATTTTAATACACGCAGCTCATTTGCCTGTAATGTAAATACGTTTGGCTTTACTTTGTGCGCTTGCTTTTCCTTTGCTGTTTACGCACGCATTACTTCTTTTCTGCATTAGGCCTCTCAGAACTTGTGCTTATAAGTTATGTTATCTTCGTGCACATTGGTCTTTCTGCATCAGCCCGTTAAAGCCATCGGCACATTCCTTCGCTTGCAGGGAGAGTGGGGCACACCATGCGAAGTTTACTATTTTAAGTATGATGGTCATTAATACATATTTAGAAGATTGTTATGGAAAGGGTAGTGTTCAGTGAACATAACTGAGTTTAATTATAAAATATTGGGGGAGAGGGGGCGGTCATTAAGGCTGAAGCTTCACCTAGCTAGGGCACCCACTACTCTTGCACCAGTCTGATGGAGAGGCTTTGGAACTACCAGACCCAGCTGGAATCTTATCAAATTCGTGTGTGGTATTAATCTAGAAAAGCTGATTAAACAACAAGTCTGCCACAGTTTAATCTCTTATTTGTGCCATTTTTTCCCCATTAGAAATGCTATTTTTTTTAAACAGGCTTGTTTGAAGCACATATCAGACATACTCAGTGCACACAGTAAAACTCCAAAGATCGTTCTCTCTCTCTCTCTTTCTCTGTCTTCCATCTCATGCCTTCTTTTTAACCCTCTGTACTCCCTTACTTTGTATGTCTTGTCATATCTTCTGGATTTTCTTCGCTATTGACAGGCATGATAACTAATGGTATATAATAGAATTACAGCATAGAATCTTTAACAACCATCACTTCTCATTGGCTTAGCCCATTCAATAATTAAGCAACTTCGCCTTGGATTCTTCTCCCCACCCAATCCTAAGATTGGTTAATATAAAGACCACTTTTGCCAAGCACCTCAAGGCTGTTCCCATGTTTTTCTCCTCAGACAAGCAGGATTTGTGCAGCCACACAAATGATGATGTCATGATGAGATGGAACCAGAGACAGATCTGCTATCCAGAGCCCAGAAAAACCTTGAAGGTTTTTCTAAGATAGGGCTCAGGTCCTGTGCTAGTATAGTTCCTCCTGCACCTCAGCCTTTTTCATCTGTCAGAACAAACATACTTACCCTCTCTTCTCCAAAGAAAAATCCATACTCTGAAGCCAAAACTTACCAAAAAACGATTAAAAGAAGAGAGAGCATCAGGCTACCTGACCCAACAAGCTCTTATGCAGCACCCGTAGATTCAGTCATAAAAAGAACAAAAAAACCCAAAACATAGTATAGCAGTCCCAATATGCTCCTCAAAAGCACCCATGGTTCCTACTGGGAATTGGATTGAAAACGCCAAAGCATGGCACCGGCAAGGGATCAGGTCGAAAACATAAACAGCTGGATCCCCCCAAGCATCCAGGGAACTTCAGCTACAAGACCACAAAAATCTGCAAAGCTCGGACTCCTTAATCACTCTAGGGCCAAGTTCTTGCTCCTTCACTCTAGTGCCGCTGATGTCATTCTCTGCTCTCACTGCTGAACTGCCACTTCTAGCCCTGATGATGGATGCAAGAGCACTTTTGCAGAAACAAACACGACTTGAAGCATGCATACCAGAATCTCCACAGACAATGCATGATCACCAGGCTGCCAACTAAGAGCAACAGGGAATTTCTCAGAAATGGCACAACGCAGGCGCAGCTAAGACTTTCTCAGTTTACACACCTGATTGGCGGGACACCCTTGACTTTTGGCTGCTGGCTAAACAGCACTCTGAGACTTGTCATTACTGCACACATTAGCTTCTCTAACTTTGATGACGGTCTGATTTTAGCATATATGCATTAAAATACTCAATACACCCTTCAGTCTACTATGGCAAGGTTGCAGTCGACACTTACACTAACCCAGACCCAACTTTTAGGATCCATAGAGAGTTGTCGCTACACTGTCCTGTAACAGCTTTCTTGCTTAAGAAATGTTTCCACGCGATCATAGCGATAGGCACCGACATAGCCAATACCTGCTCATTTTCTGCTTATGCTGTCCTCAGAGTTTTGGAGCACATGGTGGTAGCAGTCAGTGTCCTCCCCTTCATCAAGTTACATATGAGACACCTGCACTGGTCAATGAAGTTCCGATGGAGCCAACTCTCATCAGATAACTGTGAATGCCTCCATTCTATGCTCCCTGCAGTGGTGGCAAATATTCAGCAATCTTCAATAAGGAAGTACATTTCAATAGCTTCAGCTCCACATAATTGTGCCCACAGATGCATCTAACAGACTGGGGGGGGGGGGGGAACCTTTATCTTTGCTTGCAGTGATCATGAACATGGCATGACAAATTCCTCCATATTAATATGGTGGAAGGAGATAAAGGAAGTGTAATTGCAATGGGATAAACTAAAGGTGGCAATAAAAGGGGCAACGGACAAATATGTTAAAAAAGTAAACAAAAACAAGAGGAGAAGGAAACCTATTTGGTTTTCCAAAAAAGTGGCTGCTCAAATAAAGGCAAAAAACACAGCTTTCGCAAAATTCAAAAGCTTGCAAACAGAAGAACACAGAAATGAATACAGGATCAAACACAAGAGTCAAAAAGAGAAATAAGGATAGCAAAATCAAAGGCAGAGGAAAAGATGGCTAAAGATGTTAAAGGTGGCAACAAAACTTTCTTCAGGTATATTCGGGAAAGGAAGAAGATCAGAGTTGGAATTGCAGGACTCAGAAGTGCTGGGAAAAGACTCATGGAAAGTGACATAGAAAAAGCGAAATTGCTAAACAAATACTTCTGCTCTGTTTTTACTAAAGTAAATCCTGGAGATGGACCAGCTGGGACTCCCAAATATAAAAATGGGAACGAAGTAGATACCACACCATTCATAGAAGATGAGGTGTTGGAACAACTTGCTAAACTGAAAGTGGGCAAAGCCATGGGACCAGATGGGATACATCCCAGGATACTGAAAGAGCTCAGAGAAGTTCTATCAGGGCCGTTAAAGGATGTTTTCAACAGATCCTTGGAAACAGGAGAGGTTCCTGAGGACTGGAAAATGTCTGATGTCATACCTCTACACAAAAGTAGTGACAGGGAAGAATGTCAAACTACAGACCCATGAGCCTTACCTCGGTGGCGGGAAAAGTAATGGAGGCGCTCCTGAAAGAGCGAATAGTGAACTTTCTCAAAACCAACAGGTTGCAAGATACGAGGCAACATGGTTTTAGTGAAGGACGGTCTTGCCAAACAAATCTGATTGAGTTCTTTGACTGGGTGACCAAGGAACTAGATCAGGGGCACGCGATGGATGTCATCTACCTGGATTTCAGCAAAGCCTTTGATACTGTTCCTCATAGGAGGCTTGTCAATAAACTCAGTAGCTTGGGGATGGGTACCAAGATAGTAAACTGGATTAGAAATTGGTTGACTGACAGACGACAGAGGGTGATGGTACATGGAGCTCACTCGGATGAGGGGAAGGTGATTAGCAGAGTGCCCCAGGGTTCGGTCCTGGGCCCGGCACTGTTCAGTGTATTTGTGAGTGATATTGCTGAAGGACTGAATGGAAAAGCCTGTCTTTTTGCAGACAACACAAAAATTTGCAATAGAGTGGACTCCCCCGAGGGAGTGGATAACATGAGGAAAGATCTACAAAAGCTGGAAAAATGGTCTAATGCTTGGCAATTACGATTTAATGCGAAAAAGTGCAGTGTCATGCACTTAGGTAGCAGAAATCCAAGGGAAATGTACGCGATAGGGGGCGAGAGGTTGGTGTGCATGGTTCAGGAAAAAGACCTTGGTGTGATTATCTCTGATGATCTCAAGGTTGCAAAACAGTGTGACAAGGCGGTGGCAAAAGCCAGGAGGATGTTGGGCTGCATACAAAGAGGGATTACCAGCAGAAAGGAAGAAGTACTTATGCCACTGTACAAGTCGTTGGTGAGGCCTCACCTGAAATACTGTGTTCAGTTTTGGAGACCATATCTTGCAAAAGATGTAAAAAGACTGGAAAGTGTTCAGAGGAAGGCGACCAAAATGATTTTGAGCCTGCGTAAGAAACCTTATGAGAAGAGACTTGAAGACCTAAATATGTACACTTTGGAGGAGAGGAGGGATAGTGGAGATATGATTCAGACCTTTAAATACTTAGAGGAACGATGAACAAACAAACCTCTTTCAAAGACGGGGAAGCTGCAAAACTAGAGTGCATAACATGAAGCTGCAAGGTGGAAAATTGAAAGGCAATGTTAGGAAATATTTTTTCACTGAAAGGGTGGTGGGTGCTTGGAATGCTCTCCCGATGGAAGTGGTGGGGGCAAACACGGCGACGGAATTCAAAACAGCATGGGACAAGCACAGCGGATCCCTTTACAGCAACAGGATAAAAACAAAATAAACTGAACCATCTAACTTCTCAACAAATAGGGGTGTCCTACATGGAGTGGTGGGTCCACCCCTAAACAAAGACATGGGGAGGGGTGACCTGCACAGAGCATCTGGTGCACCTACTCTTGCCGTATTGCTGGGCAGACTGGATGGACCATGCTGGTCTTTATCTGCCGTCATTTACTGTGTTACTATGTTTAGCTCTGTGCCATCTATTATGCTTTCCAAGTTTTCAAAAGATAGGTTCAGGAGAAGGTGCTCTTCATCTCTGTGGACAACCAGCTTGTTATGTTGTATATTAACAACCAGGATGGTTCTGGCTCTTTGAGCCTCCTTCAGGCCTTGCCAGGAAGCTGTCAAAATATGGGGCCTTGTAATTTCCATGTGCACATTCCTTCAAGTGACCTAGCTGCCAGGTGACCAGAACTAAACAGTGGACAAACTAGTTGCAGACTAGATTCCCGTGAATGTCTCTCAGCAAAGATTTTGCCCTCATTCTATCCGAAAAAAAGGGCTTTCCCAGCATAGACTTAGTTGCAACTCATTGTTTTGTTCCAGGAGACCAGAAAAGAACATATTAGTGCTGTCACTTTTACCATTTCCTACAAATTGGGTCTCCGGCTCATTCCATCCATCTCACTCATATCTAAGACCATCCAGAAGATCTTCAGAAAGTCAGCCCACATAATTCTGGTAGCCTCTCATCAGCATTGACAGATTAGGTTCTCATGGTTCACTGCGCTGATGAGCAGGACACCCATTCACCTGGAGACTCACCCCTGCTTCCTGACATAACAGGGAGGCCAGCTGCTGAATCCTAACTTGGAAACTCTAACACTCCTGGCATGGAATTTGAAGTGACAAATCTCTCCCTCCCTCTCACTTGAGGTATAAGATATACTTGTGGCTTCTGGCAGGTTGTCAACTCGGAAGTTGTACCGCTTCAAGTAATCCTTCCTTACTCACTGGTGTTGAAGGAGCTGCACAGACCTGTTTCCAGGGCCAACCCAACCATTAAGCAAACTTGGTGGCCACCTAGGGCGGCAGCTTCTTGGGGTAGCAAAGAGCAGGGCATTCGGACAGCCAGGGGATGCATAAGGCTTAAGGTCTGTCTATGGCACCAAAACCTTGAACCAACTCTGGAGCTAGCCCTGCCTGTTTCAGTGCCTTATCCCAGATCTGCCAGCACACTTCCTTTATTTCTCTAATGCCTGGTTGAAGAAAAACTCAGGCAAATCCATTTCAGCACATAGTAGTCTCCTATGAAAATGGTAGAAGGGGGCTTCATTTCTACACACCCTTTTGTTTTTAGGATCATGAGAGGTTTATTGAACCCAAGACCTTCAATCTGGCTGCCTCCTCAGTGTTTCCTTGCACAGTGCATGAAGATTCCCTTTGACCCATTAGAGGAGCTGCTTCTCGAGGTCCTGTCATGGAAAACCCTGTTCCTGACTGGCATCACCTCAGCCAAAAGAGTCAGTGAAATTCAGATCCTCATGCATTGTTGTCCTTAATGCAATTTTACCCAACCATGTGGTGTTTTACTCTCATCTGAAGTTACTCTGAAAAGTAACTTCAGACAGAAAGGTAAATGAATGTGCAGTTATATTCGCCTTTTACTGATTCTGAGAATTCACAAACTGGAATGTATCTTACAATGTTGAGAAAATATTTGTGAACTGCAAGTATAATGACAGTCACCAGTTCTTACAATGATACCCTTGTCTCTCTTGATCTCTCCTTTGGTTTTGACCATGTTAACGACTCTCCTATCACGTCTCTCCTCTGGTCTGAATGCTACTGTGCTATGTTGGTTCCATTCTTTCCTCACCTCACATGCATACTACGTTTCCCTTCAGGCTGCCTCTTCCTCTTGATTCCTTCTTTTTTGTGGGGTTCTCCAAGGGTCCGTCTTGGCCCCCCTCCTCTTTAATATTTTTATGCCCTCATGCCACCCTTATCTAGCAGCAGGGTGTCTCTGCATATTTGCAGACAACATCTTGCTGCTTTTTCACACTCACCCTATCTCTCCAGATCTTGCCCCTATAAATTCCTGCCTAACTCTGGTAGCATCCTGGCTTCACTATAATTGTTATAAACTCAGTCTTTCCAAAACCTCCGCAATCTGGCTTACAGGGTCTTCTACTTTACCGTCTGTATCACACTCTCTTAATGGCTTTTCCTTTCCTGTTGTTTCCTCCCTCAAATACCTTGAGGTTACTCTTGATTCAGCCCTTACCTTCCACACACATCAGTACTGTCGTGAGGCGGTCTTTCTATACACTTCTCCAGATATGTTCCATCCAGTCTCCTCTCTTCTATCATCACTCTCCTTCTGTCTCTGGTTATCTCATGACTCAATTATTGCAATATTATCTATTCTGCACGTCCTCATTACCAGCTCAAATGCCTTTAATCTGTTCAAAATACTGCCATCTGCCTATGCCATCATGCCACTAGATATGATCACATCATGCCACTTTGTATTAAGTCCCATTGGCTCCCTCTGACCCATCACATTCAATACAAACTACTCATCCTTATTCGCATGACTATACACTCGGGCATCCCTGCTTATCTGTCATCACACCTTATTCCTTATGCACCTTCCCGTGTCCTCCGGTTTATTTACTCAAATTGCCTTTACCTTCCCTCCCCATCACAGGCACGTCTTGAATGCACATGGCACTCGGCATTTCTCCAGGACCAAGCAGGAAGTCAGACCTCACTTATGGGTGACGTCGGCGCCGACGGAGCCCTCGCGGAGCAATTTCCCCAGCTTTCGAAGAAAGCTTTTGGGATTGCAGCGCGCATGCGCGGTCCTCTTCCCGCCCAAGGATGCCATCTTGCTCAGTCTTCTTTTTTCCGCGGAGCCCTACAGACGTAGTTTGTTACCACCGCTGAAAAAGTTGATTAATTCTTTGTTTTCTCGGTTTGCGTGTCTTTTTCCTGCCCGGCCTCGATTTTTTCCTTATTGAGTCCGTTCACATTTCTTTTTTGTTTTCAGTTTTTAACTGGCGTTCCCGCCACTTATTTTCCACCCCTGGTGGCCCGGTCTTTTGACCTCGCGGGGGCCCTTTTTCCCCCTATGGCTACCAGCGGGTTCAAAAAATGTGATCATTGTTCTAAACTAATGTCTCTTACAGACACGCATAATTTCTGCCTCCGTTGCCTCGGACCCAACCATGATTCTGGGAGCTGTGGTCCGTGTGGCAAGATGTCCTCCAAGCCGCTGAGGAGTCGGCAATCGCAAAAGGACAGAATCTTCTCTGACCCCGAGTCCGGTCCGGCCCGGACCTCGTCGGAGGCTTCGACGTCTCGTGACTCCGGCCATGAGCTCCGTCGGAGTTCCTCTGAGCGGGGGTCCCCTGGACGGGAGCATCGTCGGCAAAGGAAACTCGCACGGGCGTCGTCGGAGGACGCACCTGATCCCTCGCGGGCCGGGTCGCATAGCCCCGCCAGCCGCCCTGAGTCCTCGGAGGCGGAGAAACCTTCTAAACTTCCTCGACTCGAGGTGGAGCCGCACATGAGTACTATTGTCCTCCTGGACTCCCCTACGGAACCGTCGTCGGGCCCGACGCCGTCGGGGCCCGAGTCGGTGGCTGCCGGGTCTTCTGGGCTTGACCTCAGATTGACATCCTTGGTGCACAGTATCTCTGCCTTCTTGGACCAGCAGCGGGTTTGGATGACCGGCATCGCCAGTGCATCCGCCCAGACCACCGGGATGTCGACGGCCAAGTCGATCCTCGAGTCGATGCATGCTCGAGTCGATCCTCGGTCGAGGTCTCCCTCGGCCTCCCATTCGGGACCGAGGTCGTCGGCGTCGGGACGAACCCTCGCCCGCACAGAGCCCCTCGATTCCTCCACGGAGGCGTCGGACTGGGACACGGAAGGGGACGAGTCGCCCAGCTCTTTTCAGACCCAGTGCGTCCCCTCCGACTCGCCCGAGTTGGAGCCTCGAAGGCGCTCCCCTCCAGAGAATATGCGCTTCTCTGATTTTGTGCGGGATATGGCCAAGGCTTTGGCTTTCCCCGCGGATCCAGAGGAGGAGCCTCGCGCGGAAGAGCTCGAGGCACTCCAGTACGACTCTCCCCCGAAGGAGGCCTTTACCGTGCCGGTCCCTCCGATGCTAGAGCGGCTGCTCTTCCGCATGTGGGAAAGCCCGGCCTCGACACCGGTGTTAAGCAAGCGGATCGATTCGATTTATCGAGTCCGCAAGAGCCCCGGGTTCCAGAAGGCGCAACTGCCACACCACTCCATGGTGGTGGAATCGGCAATGCATCGGCTTAAGAGTCAAAAGATGCACTCCTTGGTGCCCCCGGGTAAGGAGGCCCGTAACCTGGATGCCCTCGGTAGGAAGTGCTTCCAGGGTTCCATGCTTGCCTGCAGGGTCCAGACATACCAGCTGTATATGGGCATGTTCCTCCGAGACTTGGCGAAGGAGCTCGCCGGGTTCTCGGCTGGTCTCTCCGACGAACCTTTGCAGAGATTCCTGGCCTTGTCCGATAGTATTCGAGAGTGCTCAAAGTTCCTTTCTCGGGCGGCCTACGACGGCTTCGAGGCGTCGGCCCGAGTAGCCAGAGCCGGCATCGGTGCCCGCCGACAGGCCTGTCTCCAGTCATCCGACCTCGAGCCGTGGGTACAGGACAAGTTAGTCGATGTCCCCTGCTGAGGTGACAACCTTTTCGGCAAGCCCATGTCCAATAAGGCTGCGGAACTCGAGTCCGAGACTCTCACTCGGACTCGACTGTCCCGAAAGACCTCCGCTCCCACGCAGAAGAGGAAGGGGCCGGGGAAGAAGCCTTTTTACCCGAGGAAGGTGCTTGCCTATAAGCAATCCCACCTTCAATACCAAGTACCGGCGGCGTCCACTCAGTGCCCACAGACTAAGAGTCAGGGGAATGGCCCCCGCAGGCCGTGGGCCCCCAAGCCCACTGCACAGCCCCCTGCCACGCAGGGTGGGGGGTTTTGACTATGCCAGCATAGCCTCTCCCCCTCCGCGCCCGTCGCTCAGCACGGGGGGCAGGCTGATCCACTTCGCTCACAGGTGGCCAGCCATAACATCCGATTCCTGGGTGCTGCAGGTGGTTCAAAGGGGCTACCTCTTGCATTTTCACCAGGTGCCTCCCCCCTACTTTCTGGGGGAGCCTCCGAGGCCCCCTCTGCACAGAGACTTACTCCTCCAGGAGCTGCAGGGTCTACTGGAGGAGCAGGCTGTGGAGCCAGTGCCCCAACCTCAGTGGGGTCAGGGGTTCTACTCCAGATACTTCCTGGTCCCAAAGAGGACGGGAGGCCTCAGACCCATTCTAAACTTGCGCAACCTCAACATGTTCCTGCAGCGGGTAAAGTTCAGGATGCTTACCCTTGGAATCTTGCTGCCCAACCTCCAGCAGGGAGATTGGCTATGCTCCTTGGATCTAAAGGATGATTATACTCATATCCTGATTCATCCGGACCACCGACAATATCTCAGATTTGTAGTGGCCGGGAAACACTATCAGTACCGCGTGCTGCCTTTCGGCTTGTGCTCCGCCCCCAGGGTGTTCACAAAATGCCTGGCGGTGGTCGCGGCCTTCCTGAGGCTTCAGGGCCTGTTCGTTTTTCCTTACCTGGACGACTGGCTCGTACGGGCGCAGTCGGCTCCAGAGGTCGCGCAGGCCATGCAGCGTACGGTGGCTCTGCTTCAGCACTTGGGCTTCGTCATAAACGTCGGGAAGTCCACGTTGCGCCCCTCTCAGGATCTCGAGTTCATAGGAGCTTGGCTCGACACTCTGCGAGCTCGTGCCTTCTTGCCTCGAGAACGAGCCGACAGGCTCATGGCTTTGGCCGGCAGGTTCCACAGT
The DNA here is from genome assembly GCA_033557465.1 of Ichthyophis bannanicus. Classification (NCBI taxonomy): domain Eukaryota; kingdom Metazoa; phylum Chordata; class Amphibia; order Gymnophiona; family Ichthyophiidae; genus Ichthyophis; species Ichthyophis bannanicus. The sequence goes on from CM066042.1 coordinate 166,058,011, forward strand.
GCGTCTCCGGTTCCGGCCCGGAGGTTCCTGCAGCTGCTCGGTCATATGGCCTCCACGGTCCATGTCACGCCGAACGCCCGACTGCATATGAGGCCTGTCCAGTGGTGTCTCCGCACTCAATGGTATCAGGCCACAGGAGGTCTGGCGGACCTTCTACAGGTCTCCGACCGCCTGGTCTCCTCTCTGCAGTGGTGGCTCCACCTGCCCAACCTGGTACGGGGTATGCCCTTTCAGTCTCCCGCACCCTCCCAGGTGCTGACGACCAATGCCTCTCTCTTGGGATGGGGAGCGCATTGCCAGGGAGCGCGCACTCAAGGCCTTTGGACTCCTTGGGAGGCGGCTCAACAAATCAACTTCCTGGAGCTGCGGGCGATCCGCCTAGCTCTGCGGACCTTCTCTCACCTCACCTCTCGCCAGTCCGTACTGGTGCAGACGGACAATCAGGTGGCCATGTTCTACGTGAACAAACGGGGGCACGGGCTCCCTCCTGCTCTGTCAGGAGGCCTGGCGACTGTGCTCCTGGGCTGTCGACCATGACATCCTCCTCAAGGCTGTTTACCTGCCCGGGCAGGAGAATTGCCTGGCCGACAGGCTGAGCCGGGTCTTGCAGCCCCACGAGTGGAGGTTGAACCCCGGCGTTGCCCAGCAAATCTTCCGCCGGTGGGGCACCCCCGCCGTGGACCTCTTTTCCAGTCCCCTGAACCGGCAGCTTCCCCGGTTCTGCTCTCGGCATCCGCATCCCCTCAGAGTGGCCCCGGATGCTTTCCTCATTTCGTGGTCCAAAGGCCTACTGTATGCCTTTCCTCCCACGCCGCTGGTGTCCCGGACGCTCTTCAAGGTTGCCCGGGATGGGGCCTACGTGATCCTGATAGCACCCCGATGGCCGAGGCAACCCTGGTTTCCTCTGCTTTTGCAGTTAGCGGTGGACATCCCTCTCCCTCTGGGGTTTCAGCCCGATCTTCTGACCCAAGATCAGGGTACTCTTCTGCACCCCAACCTCCGGGCCCTTCACCTGATGGCCTGGCTGCTGAGAGGGTAGTCCTGGCCCCGCTCTCGCTCCCCACGGAGGTGGAAGCTGTCGTCCTGGCGTCTCAGCGACCTTCTACCCGGAAGTCTTACGCACTCAAATGGCGTAGCTTCTCCGCCTGGTGTTCTCAGCGTTCTGAGGACCCCTTTGCCTGCCTAGTGTCAGTGGTACTGCAATACTTGCTGCACCTCTCCGATCTAGGCCTCAAGTCCAACTCTGTCAGAATCCACCTCAGTGCTCTCTCTGCACATCATTTGCCGGTGGCGGGCCAGCCCCTTTCCTCGCACCCCTTGGTGGCGCATTTCCTCAGGGGCCTGCTTCTGCTTAAGCCCCCGTTGCGCCCTCCGGCTCCTGACTGGGTCCTCAATGTGGTTTTACAAAGGCTTACTTGCCCGCCTTTCGAACCCATGGCTACCTGCCCCCTCCGCTTCCTCTCATGGAAAGCTCTCTTCTTGGTAGCCCTCACCTCCGCTAGGCGCGTTAGTGAACTACAGGCCCTAGTGTCGGAGCCCCCTTACACTAGGTTCTACAGGAATAGGGTTGTCTTACGGACTCACCCTAAGTTTCTTCCTAAGGTGGTTTCCTCTTTCCACATCAATCAGGAGGTGGTTCTTCCGACCTTCTTTCCCAGGCCACATACCAGCAGAGCTGAGACTGTTCTGCATACCCTGGACTGTCGAAGAGCCTTGTCCTTCTACCTTGACCGTACGCGTGAGCATAGGAAAGCTGCCCAGCTTTTCGTTTCCTTTGACCTCAACTGGTTGGGGTTATCTGTGTCGAAGCGTATGCTGTCCATCTGGGTAGCTGACTGCATCGCCTGGGCGTATGGGGCAGCCGGCCTCTCTTTGGAGAGTCGCGTCACGGCGCACCGTGTCCGGGCGAAGGCGGCGTCGGTCGCACACCTCCGCTCGGTTCCGTTGGCAGACATCTGCCGGGCCGCTACTTGGTCTTCTAGCCAGGCTTTCGCGGCTCATTACTGCCTGGAGAGGGAGTCCCGCAGGGATAGTGCTTTCGGACAGGCAGTCCTCCACAATCTCTTTGAGGTTTAGGCAACTCCTACCCGCCGGCCCCGATGTTGGCTACCGGCCGGATTCGTATTCAGAGAAGATTCCTTCCTTCTGTGCGGTTGAGCTGGAGGGAGCTCTCTTTCCAGCTTGAGGTCTCCGGTAGCCTTAAGCTAGGGAGTCCCATAAGTGAGGACTGACTTCCTGCTTGGTCCTGGAGAAAGAGTAGTTACTCACCTGTAACAGGTGTTCTCCAGGAGCAGCAGGAATCAGTCCTCACTACCCTCCCTCCTCCCCTGGAGTTGCAGTCATTCTTATGGTTGCTGTCTTCCGCTATGTCATTCGACTGAGCAAGATGGCATCCTTGGGCGGGAAGAGGACCGCGCATGCGTGCTGCAATCCCAAAGGCTTTCTTCGAAAGCTGGGGAAATTGCTCCGCGAGGGCTCCGTCGGCGCCAACGTCACCCATAAGTGAGGACTGATTCCTGCTGCTCCTGGAGAACACCTGTTACAGGTGAGTAACTACTCTTTTTCTTCTTAGGTCCCAGCCTTTGGAATTCCCTCTCTGTCGATCTCCGTCTCGAATCCTTCTTCCCAAAGTTCAAGACTTCTTTGAACACCCACCTATTTCGACTTGCATGCAACCTCATCCCTTAGGCCATCTTGGATTCTGCCTTCTTCCCCTGTACCCCCTCCCATCTTGCTCTTGCCTCTTTCCTGTCCTATCAATTTCAATGGTGTAGCTGCGCATGAAATGCGAGTCAGAAGTTGCAAAGATGTCTTACGTATTGGGACATGGAGTGTATGAAGAATGAACCAAGGGAAGGTGGAGGTGGTCAAGAATGAAATGGATCGTGTACAACTCAATTTGTTGGGTGTCAGCGAACTGAAATGGATTGGCATCGGGTACTTTGTTTCTGATGATCACATGGTCTACTATGCTGGAAATGAAAGACAAAGAAGAAACAATGTTGCATTTATGATTAAGAAGAAACTTGCAAGAACTGTAAAGAAATACAGTGCAGTGAGTGAACCATTAATTTCTATTCGTCTACGAGGAATGCCCATCAACACAACCATAATTCAGGTATATGCACCAATAGCGCAGCAGAAGAGGAAAAGGTTGATGCGTTCTATGAACAAATACAAGCTGAAATTGATAGAACATGCAAACAGGATATCCTGATAGTCATGGGTGACTGGAATACAAACAGCAACAAAGAAGAAGGCATAGTGATCGGAAAATATGGACTTGGCAACAGACATGAAGCTGGAGAAAGACTGATAGAATTCTGCAAGAACTATGATCTATTCATCTCAAACACCTTCTTCCAGCAACACAAGTGCTGACTGTACACATGGATTTCACCCAGTGGATTGTTCAAAAATCAAATTGACTACATCTGTGGAAGTCAACAATGGAAAAGCTTGATAGCATCAACAAAGACAAAACCTGGAGCTGACTGTGGTACAGATCACCAACTACTAGTATCAAACTCAAGCTAAAGTTGAAAAAGAGCAAGCCATTCATTAATGTAGCAAAATATGACCTTGAGAATATACCACCAGAATTTAAAAACTGCCTGCAAAATCGATTTGCTGCTTTAGATACAAATGACAGAGTTCCAGAAGAGTTATGGGATGATATCAAGAAGGTTGTGTTAGAAGAAAGCGAGAAGTATCTACAAAAGGTGAAAAAGCAAAAATGGCCAAAATGTATGACTGAAGAAACTCTGAAAAGTACCCAGAAACACAGAGAAGCTAAAGCCAGAGGAGAAAGAGAGGCAATCGCAGAACTCGGCAGAAATTTCCAAAATGCAGCAAGACAAGACAAGAAGTACTACTTTGACACATGCAAGGAAATAGAATCAGAAACTATTAGAGGAAGAACAAGATCGGCTTTCCTAAAGCTACGAGAGTTAAAGAAAAAATTCCAGCCTCGAATTGGAATGCTACAAGATGCTCAAGGATGCATGTTGATTGATGCTGAGATCATCAAAAAAAGGTGGAAAGAATATGCAGTCATTGTACCATAAAGATCAAGTGGACCAACAGCTGTTTCAACTTGTACCTTATGATCAGGAACCATTGGTGATGAAAGAAGAAGTTGAAACAGCATTGAAAGCCTCATCAAAGAACAAAGCACCAGGAGCTGGAGCTGAGACAACTTATGCTACTATTGAACCAGCCTGTGCCACCATTGAAAATGATGGAGAATCAGGAGAAACAAGCCTGTAAAGATGGGTTCCATCTTAGAAGCAATATTAGCAAGGCTACAAGCAAAATGTATAAGCACCTGATCATGAGTTATGCTATGTCAAAACTGTACATGTAAGCACAATTATGCAGTTTAGCTAAGGTTAGGCCCTAGCTTGCAAGCTTGAGCAGTATTTTTAAGGACTTTCTCGGAAAAGAGAACTGTTACTGGCAGAAGGTCATTTAGGGATGTTCTGTAATAACCTGTACTGGAAATGAGCATTATAATGTTTAGCAAATCAAGATAATTAGCAGAAAATGTAGCAAATCAGCAAATTATTGGTGTCTGTGTAATCAGATTTGTAATTGTCCTGTGATTTTCCTTGTGACCCAGAGGTGAAATCACCCCTGTAAGATGGTCAATAAAAGGCAGGACTCTGGAAGGGGATTTTCGAAGGTGGTCAGGAGAGATCCACTGCTAGTCCAGGCCTCCCTGATGATCTTCCTCTAGAGCTCTGTATTAGTATAACATTACTGTGTGTTTGTGTCTTCTTTCCTCCTCTTAGAAGGACCAGGTAAACAAGGACTAAGAGAAGGTAGGTCTGCACCTGGACGGGTTCCACAGATGGCATTCCCATGGAAATATTACAGCAATCGGATGAAGCTATTACCGTACTTACAAGGCTCTGTCAGAAATTTGAAAGACAAATTCATGGCCAGCTGACTGGAAAGGATCTGGGTTTATACCAATACTGAAGAAAGGTGATTAGACTGACTGAAAATTATCGCACAATAGCTCTGATCCCACATGCCAGCAAGATTCTACTCAAGATCATTCAGGAGAGATTACAACCATACCTGGAATGAGAACTGCCTGAAGTGTAAGCAGGATTCAGGAAAGGGCGAGGAACGAGAGACATCATCGCAGATGTGAGATGGAGTCTTGAAAAGAAAAAAGAATACCAAAAGGATATCCATATGTATTTTATTGACTGCAGCAAGGTTTTTGACTGTGTGTAAACCATGAGAAACTCTGGGCCACATTAAGAAGCATGGCTATACCAGAACACCTGATAGTTCTCTTGCACAACCTTTACATTGATCAAGAAGCAACAGTTTAAACAGAACTAGAAGAAACAGAATGGTTTAAAATCAGCAAAGGTGTACGACAAGGCTGCATACTTCACCCCTAACTGTTTAATTTATATGCAGAACAAATCATCAGAGAAGCAGGATTGTATGAAGACAACAGAGGTAGCAGGATTGTATGAAGACAACAGAGGTGTGAAGATTGGTGGAAGACTCATCAAGGAGGGAGCAGTTGCAGGCCCATTTTAAGACTATGTTCCTTGATTTTGAGAAGCAAATGTTTCAGATCAGCTTCAATTTCAGCCAGTAAATGTGGTATCATCAGCAAAGCTGATCTGAAACATTTGCTTCTCAAAATCAAGGAAAATAGTCTTAAAATGGGCCTGCAACTTAACATTACGAAGACAAAGATCCTGACAACTGGTAAAAATCAGTAAGTTCATCACCGATGGAGAAGAAATTGAAATAGTTGACAACTTTAACCTACTTGGATCAACAATCAATAAAGAAAGGACAAGCAGTCAAGAAATCTGATGACACCTTTCTCTTGGCAGAATGACTATGAAGGACTTAGACAAGATTCTCAAGAGCAGAGATGTCTCTCTTCATACAAAGATTTGACTTTTCGAAGCCATGCTATTTTCAATAACATCATATGGATGCAAAAGTTGGACAGTGAAAAAGATAGACAGGAAGAAAATTGATGCCTTTGAATTACGGTGCTGGCAACGAATGTTGTGTATATTATGGACTGCCGGAAGAACAAACCAATCAGCACTAGAGGAGATCAAACCTAAGCTTTCTTTAGAAGCTGAGATGACAAGACTTTGACTTTCATACTTTGGACACATAATGTGAAGAGAGAGATCATTAGAGAAGGCAAGGTCAGCGCAAAAGAGGTAGGCTGGCAATGAGATGGATCGGTACAATAACAGCAGCTAAGGGTGCCACTTTATCAACAATGAGCCTCCTCACTGACGACCGAACACAGTTTAGGTCAACTATCCAGAGGGTTGCCATGAGTTGACACCAACTCGATGGCACTTAACAACAACAGCAATTCCTTATAAATATTTGAAAGTAATCCCTTACATTGCACACCCCCATACAGCACTCTTTCCAGTCCCAGTTGGGTTCTCTTCGGGATAAACCAATTTTGTTCCTTCAAAAAAAAGTAATGTAACTGAAAATACTGAAAAAAAGGGAACTTGAATACCAATCTCCATTTCCAGCTGATACATAGACATAAGTGCATTTCCACCCACTAGATCCTCAAACAAAGCTATGTCCATTGTTAGTCCTGATGCTTCATAGCTCCTGAAAAGCCCCCTTGCTAAACAGAAAGGAATCTTTCCGTTTTGGCCAGAGGGAATAAAAAACCCTGTAGCTGACATTTTTTCTCACTTCTCCCCAAATCCACAAATGTGGGCTTAACAATATATGCTTGACCTGTCACTGGAATGCTGTCTCCATGTCCCACCATAACTTCAAAAAGTGACGTGCTAACCAACTCTGTTCCATCCTCACCCAAAGAGCCCCAGGTGGTTTAGCATAATGATATTGGATTGCCCTAAGTACTGCAGTCTTATAAATACCTAGTTCGCTTTGGGCAAGCAAAGCCGCTGTCTTCAACTGCTAATGCCAAATGGGTTCTCAACAGGGTTCTCTTTCCATACCATACAAATTTACTGAGCTTCTGCTCTAATTTACCTGGGAAGGTCAGTGGAATAGCAAGGGAAGTTGAGTAAACATATAAAACTGCTTGGGTACAATAACCATCTTAAGAGCCACAATCCTGCCCAATCCAATCCAATCAGTCCTTCCCATCTATTCAATTCTTCTTCAATTTCTTGTACCAGTGGAGGCTAATTAAGGTGAAAAAGGCCATCTAAATGCTTGGTAATTTGCACCCCTAAATATTTAATACTTTCAAAGCAATCTGAAATGGGCACATATCTGGTGATAATGTAATCTTCCGATCTGTAAAACCTCAGATTTGTCAAGGTTGACTTTAAAACCAGATACCTCTGAGAAGTGTAGCTCCTCCAGCAGCGAGGATATGGACCTCTCAGGATCTCATACAAAAATCAGCATATAAGGAAACTTGATGTGATGCCTCCCCAACAATCACCAGAAAAATGTCAGGGCTATCTCCCAGGATACAAGCCAGTGGTTCATTCGCCAAGGCAAATAAAAGCAGACAGTTCTGTCCATGTACTCATGTGTAACAGGAAAGTTTCAGAGTGAATTTCATTTGCCAACACCTTAGGCTTCATGTACAGGGCCTTTATCCATTGTACAAACTGCTCACCCAGATGTAATCTCTCCAATACAAAAAACAAGTACTCCCATTCCACCCTGTCAAATGCCTTCTCAGCATCCGTGTTTCACATCACGCACATGGGCACTATCTCTGCACTGCTAATATGGTTTCAGCAGTCTCCATACATTATCAGAGATCTTGTTGCTTCTCATAAATATGGTTTGATCTGGACGTACCAAATTCTGGGAGACATTTTGCAGTCTACTAGCTTTGCAAAATGTTTTGCATCACTATTCAGAAGCAAAGTAGACTGGTAACTACTACACTGAGATGTGGGCTTTCCACATTTAGGAAGCAAGATAAATTTTGCCTCATACATGTTTGTTTATGTTTATTTTGAATTTGATATACCGCTCAGGCCAGAGGCATTAGAGCGGTTTACAATACCATATCATACTGGTGGTTAGAAGCCCCATCAGCAGTGCTTCATTGAAAACTCTCTGCAACATAGACAGCAATAGCCCCATCATCCCTTTATAAAATTCTGTAAGGAACCCGTCCATTCCCGTTGCCTTTCCTGAAGCTAAGGCGTTAATGGCAACCTCTAACTCCAGCACAGCAATATCTATTTAGTATATGCCTCTGTTGTTCCTCCAATGAGTTCAATTGGGCCTATCTGAAAAAGCTTTAAGATCCTCTGCATTACCGCCGATCTCAGATGCATATAGCGTAGTAAAGGACTCCTGGAAACCAGCAGCAATTCCTGGACCGTCTTTTCTTAACCCTCCACATGCCATCGCTAGCCTCACTAACAAACTTAGAGCACCGCTTCTTCCTCAACTGCCATGTGAAAAGTTTGTCCACTCTCCTTTCATATTGAAAAAGATTCTGTTTAGTTTGCAGCAACAAAAATTCAGTCTTCTCTATTGTCAATTTTATTTCTCAATTTCACCAATCTCCAATATATCTTAATATTACCAGTTCTTTTGTGCCTCCCTCTGTTTCTTTGCTTGCACTGCCAACAGTAGCAGATGATCCTGCATAAAGACCTTCCTGACCTCCCACAAGAGGCTTGCCGAAATGCCCTCCCGATCATTATATTCCAGATATTCAGCCCATCATGTGCTCCTGTACTTTCTTATCCTGTAACAACTTAACATTTGCTTGCCATCGCATTTCCTCCTGCATTCCCTTATCCCCTATCCCCTCCCAATGCTAATAAAATAAACACTAATGCATGACAACCTACCAAGATGATGTGGCTATAGATGTGTTTTAACTAAGACCAAATCTAATCAGGAGTGTGATTGAGTCTTCACAGAGCAATGGGTATAATTTCTGCCAAATATTTACCCACCCAAACTCTACCATCCCTATACCCAATACGCTGGCATCATTTATTTATTTATTTATTTAGACAGTTTTGTATACCGCCTTATCCTTCAATCAAAGCGGTCACAACACAATTGGGGGATACATTTAACACACGGGGATATGAGACACATACACTAATACTTACAGGGAACATGGGCAATGGAGGGTTAAGTGGCTTGCCCAAGACCACAAGGAGCATCTGTGGGACTAGAAACCCCAGTCCTTCCGGCCCAAGGTTGCTGTCCTCTAGTGGGATTTGAACCTCCGACCTTCCGGCCTGAAGTACCTTGCCCCAACCACTAGGCTACTCCTCCCTCCCTCATGAAGTTCCCTATGGGCATCTCCAGAGGGACCTATCCTGAGAGCTCAGGGCACTATTCATATCTCCCTCCGTAACCATAAACACTTTAGCCTTGGTATCAAATTATAGTAATGTCCTTTAAAAAAAAAAAGAAAAGAAAAACTCCCCTTAGGTCCATTTGGGGCTTAAACCTTTAGGATTGAAAGTCTTTTTCTTCTATTCTCCTAACCACCCATATCACCCATTCCTGCCCGTCCTGCCTGGTCTCATAAACAGTAAAAGGGGTCATCTTATTTACCAAAATAACCACACCCCATTTCTTAAATGTATTTGAGGAATAAAAAAATCTGATAACACTTTGAAGTTTCTCTATTTCCAGAGGGATTAATCACAATTCTTGTAGGAAGACAATGTCCATTCTTTCCTTTGCCAAATTAGCCAACACCTGTTTTATTGACGGGGTTTTTAAAACCCTCAACATTCAAAGCAACATTCTTAAGAGTCATCCTAAGCCTGCAAAATTTCAGAAAGCCAGTCCCACCAATGTATTTGCATCACCTACCCACTATGCACTGTCCCTCCCACGTCCAACCACTGTCCATTCGCAATTCTCAGTAAAGTACTCATACTGCCTTCTGCACGCCCACACATCAATCACAACTCATGCAAACATAACACAAAGCAATACTGAATCCAACAACTCCATCTCTCTTTCATTTACCATTTATTTGCACAGCCCTGAGGCTTCCATACAGGCAACTGTGCATCCCCACCCTCTTACCTTCAAATGCCAGTCACCCAAGTACCCTATCTACATTCCACCCCATCAACACAATCACATATACCACAGCAGGCAAGCTAACACTCCCAATGTTCCCCAAACACAGAACAGAGTATCAGAATCTCTCCGCACTAACTACCCATTTACCTCATCACTGTTATTGCTTTGCCCCCCCCCCCCAATCCCCATACCAACACAATATCTCTATAATCTCTCACACATCCTGCTCAGCCACCCCCATGTTCTCACTTTAAAATGTTATCCACCCAAGGGGAAAAATATGCCATCTTCCCACTCCCTTTTCCCAAGTAGCCTTGTAAGTATCCAAGAAAGAAAGAAGGCCACAGGCCCCACATATTTTCAACAGATGCAATCAAAGAAATTTCCTCCCTGATTATTCAAAGGGGAGTCAAGACAGAACCAGCCACAGTCCTCACTAACTCAGCAACTCAAGTGATAGTTGTGTACAATCATTGTAGCTATAGGCCTGTAAGTACATCTATAGTCCTCTCCAATGTAATCTTTTACTGACCATCACTTCCCATGCTTGTCATCTTTGCACTCATTTCATCGGCGGCCACCCATACAATGGGATTCTCTGTTCAACCTCACCTAGGGCCAGCTGCTCAAAGTTGCCCTCATGGTCTAGCCCCTCTTTGATGCAAGCAGCAACACTGTGTGCTCTGTAGCTGTGACAACCGCTTCAGAGCCACACTCCACCTGACCTGAGGGGGGAAGGCCTCTTTTGATTCTCTTCAGCTGCAGACCTGCTGAATCCCCCTTGCTACTTCTTAAAGTGTCAGAATCAGCGGGAGAATGTCAAAACTTGCATGCGCCCTGTTCCACTACGTTTAGTCTGGCTGGGAATCAAATACTGGTGCTAAATCCATCTTCATTTTATCAAGGCCAGCTTCAATGCTGAGATCTGGAAAGATAGAAATTTTCCAGTTTTTATAGGAGATAGAATGGGACTTCCACACTTCCATCACAACATGCTGCTCCTCCTGGTAATAATAACTCGCAGCCATTTGCCTGGCTCGGACTTGGGCCTGATCTCCTTGTGTGCACTTTCAATTTTGTAGCTGGGAGAGACTATGGCCAATAGAAAGCACGTGTAAAATAGTTGCTTAACGCACACTTTAGGATTGGGGAGCTTGGTGCTTTCTAGAACACCAAAGATACGAATATTGGACCTTTGGTCTTCTGCCTTATCCTGAAGCCACCAAACCGTCTTTCAGAGTTTAACAACTTGTTCTTTCCAGTGACACATTTATCCTCTAGAACTACATGTTCCTCCACCTCAATAAGCCTGATTGATTCACTTGTAAATTTGTCCTCAAAATGCTTCCGAACCGCTGTTACCTCAGCTTTTGAGTCTGATCTCTTGCAGGATCATAACTAAGTCCACTCCGTCTGCACTAACATCTTCCTAGCACTTTCCCACCAGGATCTGCCATCTTAGCAGGCTCATTACACAGAAGAAAAAGTGTTTTGCTTTGAGGGTCTTGCTTGCTTTTTCTTTTTGTAACTTGGACATTTTGATCTCACCAATTTAGCAAGTTGAGGTTTTTTCTGAAGATGAAATCACTGCATTTATAATGCAGTGGTATCAGAACTCCACCAGCTTCTACCCAATCACACCCTCACTGGAACCAGAAGCTTTAATTCTGTTTTAAAATAGAAAATTCTAGAGGGAAATGCCAGGCCATCCATCCATTAGCTTAAACAGCCAAAAGGTGTCATGCAGCAAGCAGCTACCCTAAATATTCAAGTATTACAGAATGGCTGAAAAAGAGATTTGTGTTTTGGATTGCCCAAATCAAAGTTCTGACCAAAGACCTCAAATCGTGCTGTGAGAGACTGCTGAGCAGTTCTAAGAAATGTTTAGTTGATGTTGCTATTATTCAGAGAGGTGCCACCAGTTACTGAATGAAGGGTTCATATACTACGTTTTCACGCAAGAATACTTATTGTCGAATCTCTTTTGACTAAATAATCAACATGTATCCTTTCTGGCTGAATTATTTATTCATTGGGGTTTTATGTCTCTTTCTTTTCAGGGGTATATTAGGATCTAATCGTGTCTGAGTATAAACTGTGTTAAAATGAAGACCATCCTAAAGGATTCATAAACCTTTTCTCAGCTCTTTATGCATGGCACAATAACATACTGCATGCCCCCATCTCTTGAAAGTCTTTTATTTATACCATTTCATAGAAAAGTGGTGGTTACATCTTTTTAGTACTGTTTCATTCATATTCAAGGGAGACATATAGACTCATAGCAGTTTGTTATATGTACTGTACAGAGGCAGAGGTAGAATATTCTAAAAAAAATACAACACACACACAACTCCTCTTATGTTTTCTTTACAGAGGTAATGGCAAAATAATTTGTAGAATAATGCATAAAACTCCTCTGTGCCCCCCTTACAGATGCAGTGGCAGAATGTGGAACATGTTGGTGATCAAAGCCCCTATGTTACCTCAATTATCCTTCACATTAAGCAGAATGTGCCTATCATCCGAGATAATCTTGCTTCAACCAGGAAGTACTTTACTCAGTTCTGTATTAAATTTGCCAAGTAAGTATGTGACACTTCATTTTATACAAAGCCAATTTCATTCTAAGTGCATTAAGCTTGCATCTTTTAAATTGATTCTTAATACCCTAAGGCCTCTCTGTTATTACTCAATAGGCATTTAGGACCAAACTCACTAAGTCTTTTCTATCATTCTGTGTGTGTGGGTGGGGGTATGACGCTTAGTAAATCAGGCCTTTAGCCTGTTATCTGCCTTGTCAAGTACTACAGTTTGCCAGGTTTTCTATAGTATGCATCCAAAAGCAGGGTCAAATCTTGAAAGAACTGTCCAAAATGACTGTGAAAAAATAGACATCACAGATACAGTACATTAATCCCAAAGACAAAAGAAAGCAAACTTGTCGATACACAAGAAACCCAAAACCAGGGACTGCAGCTGTTTTAAGAAGAAACTGAAACCTAAACTGTCTTGTCCAAGCTTTATTTTTTTTTTTTGTGCTGAGGATTTACTTTCTTTAGAAACTTTACAGCAGGCCAGGTGTTCCTTGAAAAGGAAGAGACTGCTTTCTTGTTCGAGCGCTGTCTGAGTAACTGGAAAGTCTTAGACCTACAGCCTGGATGGAAGGAGTCACTGATCCTTCATCTGCTACTAGGGCAGAGCACAGCCAGCTCAGCTGCTTCCAGTTTCAGTAACTCCAGATGTTCTGGCTCTGCCCCTTCTTTTTTCTGCTACTTATTTACACACCTGAAAGATGGATTTTAAAAACAGCTAACTTAGATTTGTGTCTTAATGCTCTCCTGCAGCTTTGCCCCTCTTTGTTTGCCACTCTTCAGTCTCTGTAATCATTTGAGGTAGCTTTTAGCTGGTAATTGATTTGACATTCTCCCATGTAGGCTCCCTTTCAGGAAGAGATTATTCATTCTTGGAAACTAGGATGATGGGCAAAGGAAGGCAAACTCTGTTTATATATATTTCCTTGAATCAAGGTTGATTCATTTTCCCATTGTTTTTCTATGCTACCTGTGTGCTACACAGTTTCTATTCTGGTTTCAAGTAAGAATAAAGATAAAGAGTGTTGCTAGAATAACTGGTCACAGGATCCCTTTAGCAATTTCACTCCCTATAATCGGGACTTGAAATTGATAGCTTAGTTTAATACTTGATATGCCGCCTTTCATTTCAGTACCAAAGTGGTTTACAATGCTAAATTTAGAATCAACATGAAATTACAATAATAATTTTAAATAACTATTAAACCACAACAATAAAACTTATACACAATCTACAAATTGTAGAACTCTGTTTAATCTGCCTAGCAGTCCAGTTGTTTAGCTTGACCTATCCAAAAGCTTGAGTAGCCAGGCCTTGGTTTTGGTTTTAAACCATCCAATAATCAATATAAGGGAAAACATAGAACTCTGAAATGAACATGGTACAAAAGTCTTGAACTGTATTTAATAGGGAAAAAGGATGTAGTCTACCAAAAATAGTATATAAACACAGGATAGAACGAAAATATTTGCAGAATATATAAAAGGCTGGTGAAAGATTAATTATATTCTACCTAGATAACAGGTAGGGGATGGGTTGTGAAAGGCCTTATCTGCATCGGCCTGAATATCTGCAGGGGCCATCGAGCTCCGCTTCGCAAACGAAGAACGCTCATGTTCAGGTAGAATGGGCACTCAAACCTTCCAGAACAGGCCAGTTCTGTAACAGATATGCCAAGACAATGGCCTCCTGAATCCAGCACCCCAGAGTCAACTTGGCTGCTATGTCACCTTTGCGTGGGCCAGCAAACAACACAAAAAGATGGCCAGACTTACAAAAGGAGCCCGTAACCTCCAAGTATTGGAGAAGCACCCGACAGACATCCACAAGGCGAAGATCCTTATCCATCCCCCGGCACTGCTCTTTAGAAAAGAAGGGCAGGCGGACCACCTGGCTCACGTGAAGGAAGAAAGCACGTTAGGCATGAAGGAAGGAACAGGCTGGATGGAAACAGCCTCCTCTGAAAAAAAAACAGATAAGGATCCTGGCAAAACAGAACCTGCAGCTCGGAAATCCACCTTGCGGAATAAATCGTGACCAAGCACAGAAAATGGCACATTTGAGCTAACATCAGGTGCCCTCCAAGAGCGTGGAGATGGCTGAATGGGATGAAGAAAAGCAAATGAACTAAACTAAAATGTTAGAACTCAAGAGCCAGATGATAGAGTAGAAGGCAAAATGGCTGGAGAGCTGAATATGATAAAGAATAGGTGATATGGACTTGCGGTTTGAAGTTGTTTGAATGAAGGGAAAAAATTGGGCAAAGTAGTCCTCAAGAAGAGAAAACTATGTGGAGCCATAGGAATCGATGGGGAAGAGAAACTACAGATCTGAGGAGATATGATGTGCTAAGGCAGAAGAGGAAGCCCCAGTGGGGTGGGGTGCGTCTGGGAATGATAGTGTTAATGAGCCCCAGGAATGCTATATAAAAAATTTAGACCATAGGGTAGGTGGGCGTGAAGTAGAAAGCCAGCAGGTCAAAAGGAAGATGCCAAGTTCGGTAATGAACAGTAAGGCTTTGATCAGTTAATTGAGGCTTCAGTAGATATGTTTATAAGAGCTTTATTTCAGTCAAATGGTGCCCACTGAATATAATTGTTTCTGGATTTTTACATTTCTTAGTGCTTAACTGTAGTATGTATTTCAGATATTATTTTAATTGCATTCATTTACTGTCCATATATCTGCGCAATATCTAAAATCTGATAACTGGACCCTTCATCTTCTGTATGGAAATAAGTCGTATCTAATCAGTTGTACTCAAAAATGTTCTGGCTCAGCAGTGCCAAATGTATGGAATCTAGTTGGCCATGTAAATACAAGGAAATAATTTGCAGCAAATGAAAAGGTTAAGTATTAGTCCATAAGGCTCTGGTGTATTTGCTCTTTCTCCAGGACCAAGCAGGAAGTCAGTCCTCACTTATGGGTGACGTCGGCGCCGACGGAGCCCTCGCGGAGCAATTTTCCCCAGCTTTCAAAGAAAGCCTTTGGGAATTGCAGCGCGCATGCGCGGTCGTCTTCCCGCCCGAGGGTGCCATCTTAGCCAGTCTTCTTTTTTTCCGCGGAGCCCTACAGACGTCCCCGTCTTGTCCCCGCGAAAAAGTCGATTTTCTTCATTATTTTATTCTTTTTCCTTTCGGTTCGACGCCGATCGCTTTCCCGCCCGGACTCGCGACGCCGGTCTCGAGTCCGCTTACTTTTTTCGGTTTTTCTGACTTAGTCAGCTTTCGTTTTCGGTTTCCCTGGCAGCCCGGTCCTTTGACCTCGCAGGGGCCCTTTTTCCCCCGATGGCTGCCAGTGGGTTTAAGCGGTGTGGTCGGTGTGACCGCAATATGTCACTAACCGACACACACGACTTTTGCCTCCGCTGCCTGGGCCCGGATCATGAGGAACTGATCTGTGGGCCCTGCAGCAAACTGTCCTCAAAGGCGTTGAGGAGTCGGCGGCATCAGCGTGAGAGAATCTTCGCTGACCCCAGCCGTACCCGGACCTCGTCGGAGGCCTCCGCGTCGAAAGCCTCCAGCTCGGACCGTCGACGGAGCTCCTCCGACCGGGGTTCTCCCTCCGGGGACCATCGTCGGAAGGAAAAACCCGCGAGGGCGGCGTCGGTGGACGCTCCTGGCTCCGCGAGGGCCAGGTCGCATAGCCCCGACAGCCGCCCCGGGTCCTTGGAGAAGGAACACATCCCGAAGCGACCTCGCCTGGAGTCGGAGATGCCTGCCCGGGTAAGTCCTGTGGTCCTTCTGGACTCGCCTCCGCGACAGCCGACGTCGGGCCCGACGCCGTCGGGGCCCGAGTCGGGGGCTGCTGGGTCACCTGAGCTCGGACTCAGGTTGACGGCCTTGGAGAGCAGACTGTCTGCCTTCATGGACCAGCAGCGGGCACTGCTCGCTGGCCTCGCTGGCGCCGCTGCCCCGACCGCCGGGACGTCGACGTCCAAGTCGACCCCGGAGACCGAGCCGATCCTCGAGTCAATGAGAACTCGAGTCGATCCTCGGTCGAGGTCACCCTCGGCCTCCCGTTCGGGACCGAGGTCGCCGACGCCGACTCCCTCGACGTCGGGACGGCTGGCGCCGCACCCTGCCCGGGCCGACCCCACCGAGTCCTCGTCGGAGTCGGTCTGGGAGTCTGAGGAGGAAGAGTCACCTGATTCTTTCCGGACTCGGTGTGTCCCATCGGACTCACCGGGGTCCGAGCCTCGGAAGCAGTCCCCCCGGAGGATGCCCGGTTCTCGGACTTCGTTAGGGATATGGCCAAGGCTTTGGCCTTCCCTGCGGATCCCGAGGAGGAGCCTCGAGCCGAAGAGCTCGACGCCCTCCAGTATGACTCTCCCGCGAGGGAGCACTTTACTGTGCCGGTTCCTCCTATGCTGGAACGACTACTCTTCCGCATGTGGGAGAGTCCGGCCTCCTCGCCGGTCCTGAGCAAGCGGGTCGATTCTATCTATCGGGTCCGCAAGAGCCCTGGCTTTCAGAAGGCACAGCTGCCACACCATTCCATGGTAGTGGAATCGGCCATGCATTGTCTTAAGAGCCAGAAGATGCACTCCTCGGTGCCTCCTGGAAGGGAGGCCCGTAACCTGGATGGCCTTGGCAAGAAGTGCTTCCAGGGCTCTATGCTCGCATGTCGTGTCCAGACTTACCAGCTCTACATGGGCATGTATCTCCGGGATCTGGCTAAAGAGCTAGCCGGATTCTCCGCTGGTCTCTCCGAGGAGCCCTTGCGGAGGTTCCTAGCCTTGTCCACGGGCATTCGGGAATGCTCAAAGTTCATGTCCCGAGCAGCCTATGATGGCTTTGAGGCCTCGGCTAGAGTGGCCGCAGCCGGCATCGGTGCCCGCCGACAGGCTTGGCTTCAGTCGTCGGACCTTGAGCCCTGGGTACAGGACAAGTTGGTCGATGTCCCCTGCCGAGGCGAAAACCTCTTTGGCAAGCCCATGGCGGAAAAGGCTGCACAAATTGAGACTGAGACTCTCACCAGGACCAGGCTTTCTAGGAAGACCTCCGCCCCTTCCCAGAAAAAGAAGGGCTCGGGAAAAAAGTCCTTTTACCCGAGGAAGGCGGCTGCCTACAAACAGTACCCCCATTATCAGGCCCCTGCAGCTCCCCAACAGGGCCAGCAGGCCAAGGGACGGGGTAACGGGTCCCGTAGGCAGCAAGCCCCCAAGCCTGCACCACCAGCCCCTGCTCAGCAGGGTGGGGGTTTTTGACTCGCTCAGCATAGCCTCTCCCCCCCCGCTGGTTCCTCCCAGCACCGGAGGCCGGCTGGTTCACTTCGGCCACAGGTGGTCCAGCATCACCGCAGATGCCTGGGTACTTCAGGTCGTGCGAGAAGGCTACCTTCTCCACTTCCATCAGGTCCCTCCCTCCTATTTTCCGGGAGAACCTTCGCGCCCCCCTCTGCACAGGGAGTTGCTCCTTCAGGAGTTAGCAGGTCTTCTGCAGGAACAGGCGGTGGAACCGGTGCCCCACCACCTGAGAGGTCAAGGCTTTTATTCAAGGTATTTTCTGATACCAAAGAGAACAGGGGGCCTCAGACCCATCCTGGACTTGCGCAACCTCAACAAGTTCCTTGTGCGGGAGAAGTTCAAAATGCTTACCCTTGGAATCCTTCTGCCCTACCTCCAGCAGGGAGATTGGCTATGCTCCTTGGATCTAAAGGATGCCTACACGCACATCCTCATCCACCCAAGCCACCGCCAATACCTAAGGTTTGTGGTGGCAGGAAATCATTACCAGTACAGAGTACTGCCCTTTGGCCTATCCTCCGCACCGCGAGTCTTCACAAAATGTCTCGCGGTCGTGGCGGCCCATCTCCGGCTTCACGGCCTCTATGTCTTTCCGTACCTCGACGACTGGCTCATCAGAGCAGCGTCCGCTCAGGAGGTCGCCAACGCCACGCGCCGCACGGTGACTCTGCTGCAGCACTTGGGCTTTGTCATAAACTTCGCAAAGTCCACTTTGCTCCCCTCACAGGATCTCGAGTTCATCGGCGCAAGGCTGCACACTCCTCGGGCACGAGCGTACCTACCGCTCGACAGGGCTCAACAGTCATGGACCTAGCCGACCGCTTTCGCAGCCAGCCCCTGGTCTCCGCCAGGCGCTTCCTGAGACTGCTCGGCCATATGGCTTCCACCGTCCATGTGACCCCCAATGCCCGCCTGAACATGCGGTCTGCTCAATGGTGTCTCCGCCAGCAGTGGCGACAAGCCACAGGCGGCCTGGCAGACCTAGTGCGCGTCTCCGAGCCGCTGCTCTCGTCTCTCCGGTGGTGGCTCCGGCAGCCGAACCTGATATTCGGAATGCCTTTCCAGTCACCTCAGCCGACCCGGGTGCTGACCACCGATGCATCCCTCCTGGGCTGGGGAGCACATTGCCAAGAGGCACGTACTCAGGGCCTCTGGACCACGTGGGAGTCTGCTCAGCAGATCAACTTCCTGGAGCTCAGGGCGATCCGCCTAGCTCTCAAGGCCTTCTCCCACCTGACTTCCCAACAGTCCGTCCTTGTCCAGACGGACAATCAAGTTGCCATGTTCTACGTGAACAGGCAGGGGGGCACGGGCTCCTTCCTCCTCTGCCGGGAGGCACAGAAGCTCTGCTCTTGGGCCGTCAGTCACGGCATTCTCCTCAAGGCAGTTTATCTCCCGGGCCAAGAAAATTGCCTTGCAGACAAACTCAGCAGGGTCCTCCAGCCGCACGAGTGGCGTCTGGATCCCTTGGTAGTTCAGAAGCTCTTCCTCAAGTGGGGTCTCCCCACGGTGGATCTCTTTGCCAGTCCTCACAACCGGCAGCTTCCTCGCTTCTGCTCTCGTCAGCCACACCCCCTTCGGGTTGCGGCAGACGCCTTTCTGATCTCGTGGTCGGGGAGCCTTCTGTACGCTTTCCCTCCCATCCCGCTGGTCTCTCGGACTCTTTTCAAGGTTCTCCGAGACAAAGCCTTCATGATCCTGGTGGCCCCTCGCTGGCCCAGGCAGCCGTGGTTTCCGCTCCTGCTGCAACTGGCGGTGGAGGATCCAATCCCTCTGGGGGTACAACCGGATCTCCTCACTCAGGATCAGGGGTCCCTTCTGCACCCCAACCTCAGGTCTCTCAACCTCATGGCCTGGCTGCTGAGAGGGTAGTCCTTGCTCCCCTTCTCCTGCCGGCGGAGGTGGAGGAGGTCGTCTTAGCTTCGCGACGGCCTTCTACCCGCAAATGCTACGCCCTTAAATGGCGTCGCTTTGCAGTTTGGTGTACCCAACAGTCTCAGGATCCCTTCTCCTGCCCGGTGTCGGTGATCTTGCAGTACTTGCTGCACCTCTCTAATCTGGGACTTAAGTCCAACTCCGTCAAAGTTCACCTCAGTGCTCTTTCAGCACATCATGTGCCAGTGGACGGCAGACCTCTCTCCAATGACCCTCTCGTAGCGAGGTTTCTCCGAGGTCTCCTTCTACTTAAACCACCTCTGCGCCCGCCAGCGCCTGACTGGGACCTGAATGTGGTTTTGCAGCGGATCACCTGTCCGCCTTTTGAACCTATGGCTACCTGTTCTCTCCGTTTTCTGTCTTGGAAAACACTGTTCTTGATAGCCCTCACTTCCGCTAGGCGCGTAAGTGAATTGCAGGCCCTCGTGTCTGATCCCCCTTACACTAGGTTCTACAAGAATAGGGTAGTCCTACGGACTCACCCAAAATTTCTGCCTAAAGTGGTCTCCCCTTTTCACATCAATCAGGAGGTGGTACTTCCAACCTTCTTTCCCAGACCACACTCCAGCCGAGCTGAAACGGTCCTCCATACCCTGGACTGTAGAAGGGCATTGAACTTCTACCTTGACCGTACGCGGGAGCACCGTAAAGCTGCTCAGCTTTTTGTGTCTTTTGACCCCAATAAATTGGGGCTCCCGGTCTCCAAGCGTACTCTGTCCATCTGGGTTGCGGACTGTATCTCTTGGGCTTATGGGGCAGCCGGACTCTCCTTAGAAAGTCGAGTCACGGCTCATTGCGTTCGGGCAAAGGCCACGTCAGTGGCTTACCTCCGCTCTGTTCCGCTGGCAGACATCTGCCGGGCCGCTACTTGGTCTTCGAGCCAGACTTTTGCGGTCCATTACTGTCTCGAGAGGGAGTCCCGTAGGGACAGTGCTTTCGGACAGGCAGTCCTCCGTAATCTCTTTGAGGTCTGAGCAACTCCTACCCTCCATCCCGGATGTGGGCTACCGGTGGGTGATAATTCAGCGAAGATTCTATCCTTCTGTGCTGCTGAGCTAGAGGGAGCTCATTTTTGTGCTTAGGGTCTCCGGTAGCCTTGAGCTTGGGAGTCCCATAAGTGAGGACTGACTTCCTGCTTGGTCCTGGAGAAAGCGTAGTTACTCACCTGTAACAGGTGTTCTCCAGGAGCAGCAGGAATCAGTCCTCACTACCCTCCCTCCTCCCCTTGGAGTTGCAATCGTCTGCTTATGTTCTTTTTTTTTGCAAATTTTTCTGCTGTCTTTTTTAGCTATGTCATCTGACTGGCTAAGATGGCACCCTCGGGCGGGAAGACGACCGCGCATGCGCGCTGCAATTCCCAAAGGCTTTCTTTGAAAGCTGGGGAAAATTGCTCCGCGAGGGCTCCGTCGGCGCCGACGTCACCCATAAGTGAGGACTGATTCCTGCTGCTCCTGGAGAACACCTGTTACAGGTGAGTAACTACGCTTTCGTGAGCTTGTATGGCTGTTTAAAGACCTTCTGATAGTGCTCTGATGAAAAATCTATATTGATGCAGACTTACTGTCATGCCATAAATCCATTGTTGTATAAACGAAAGATTAATTCTTCGGTGTACGAGGATGGAAAAAGACTTGGCTAGGAGGCCATTTTTCAACTGGCTTACTAGTGGCCCCTTCCTTAAGCTGAATTGTGGAAATGCATAGAACACGTGCATTCATGTCCATACAACATATTAAGATTGAGCTGCACACAATCTTGCTTGCAGGGGGGGGGGTCAAAGGGGGATGGAATATTTTTCTCCCCAAATCTTGCTAAGTACCTTCATGTACAGCAGTGTAGCTCCCTGGGTGACTAATTTGGTCTTTTCTGTAGCTGCTTGTTGTGTAGAA
The DNA here is from genome assembly GCA_033557465.1 of Ichthyophis bannanicus. NCBI lineage: Eukaryota > Metazoa > Chordata > Amphibia > Gymnophiona > Ichthyophiidae > Ichthyophis > Ichthyophis bannanicus. The sequence continues at coordinate 166,079,713 of CM066042.1, forward strand.
GATAGATTTCTATAGGCAGAGGGAAATCTGAGCCATAGTTAAGGTTGCTACCAAGCATTTGCCCGTAAGTCTGGCTATAATCCTAATACTCAGCCACAGGGCCGGCCCGTCCATTGAGCAAGAATGTTTTTTGCACAGGGCCCCGCGTTTCAGGGGGCCCCGCGCAAAGAACATTCTGCTTTTTTTTTTATTACATTTAAAAACAAAAACCTGGCTCTAGCTGCTGCCGCTGCCGCGTCCGTCGCAGCAGCGGCAGAATGGCGTGTCCCGCGGGGCCCCTTCTCCTCTTCGAGCCCTCTGCAAGGGCTTTCAGATTCGCGAAGGGAGAGTTGTGCTCCCTCGCGTCTCTGTAAAGCCCGCAGGGGCTAATGGGAAATTTCCCATCAGCCCCTTTAGACGCGAGGGGCTGATGGGAAATTTCCCATTAGCCCCTGCGGGCTTTACAGAGACGCGAGGGAGCACTCTCCCTTCGCGAATCTGAAAGCCCTTGCAGAGGGCTCGACGTGGAGAGGGGGCCCCGCGGGACACGCCATTCTGCCGCTGCTGCGACGGACGCGGCAGCAGCTAGAGCCAGGTTTTTGTTTTTAAATTTGCCGGAAGGGATGGGTTGGGACGGGGGGGGGCTGATGGAGGCTGTCTGGAAATGGGGTGATGGGGGGTTAGGACTGGAAATGTGCAAGGGGGGGTTAGGACTGGAAATGTGCAAGGTGGGGGGGGGGTTAGGACTGGAAATGTGCACGGGGGGGGGTTAGGAATGGAAAAGTGCAAGGGGGGGGGGGTTAGGACTGGAAATGTGCAAGGGGGGGGGGGTTAGGACTGGAAATGTGCAAGGGGGGGGGTTAGGACTGGAAATGTGCAAGGGGGGGGGTTAGGACTGGAAAAGTGCAAGGGGGGGGGGTTAGGACTGGAAATGTGCAAGGGGGGGGTTAGGACTGGAAATGGGCTGGGACTGATGGAGGCTGACTTGAAATGGGCTGGGGGGGGGTGTTAAGACTGGTAATGGGCTGGGGGGGTTAAGTCTGGTAATGGGCTGTGGGCTGATGGAGGCTTACTGGAAATGGGCTGGGGAGGGGTTAGGACTGGAAATGGGCTGGGGGGGGTTAAGACTGCTAATGGGCTGGGGCTGATGGAGGCTGACTGGAAATGGGCTGGGGGGTTAAGACTGGTAATGGGCTGGGGGGGTTAAGACTGATGGAGGCTGACTGGAAATGGGGTGATGGGGGGTTAGGACTGGAAATGGGCTGGGGGGGGTTAAGACTGGTAATGGGCTGTGGGCTGATGGGGGCTGTCTGGAAATAGGGTGATGGGGGTTAGGATTGCTAATGGGCTATGGGGGGGGTTAGGACTGCTAATGGGCTATGGGGGCGCTAGGACAGGAAAAGGGCTGATGGGGAGGGGTTAGGACTTGAGGTGGGCTGATGTGGTTAGGACTAGTAATGGGCTGTGGGCTGATGGGGGGGGGTTAGGACTGGCAATGGGCTATGGGGGGCTGACTGGAAATGGGCTGATGGGGTTAAGACTGGAAGTGGGCTGATGGGGGGTTAGGACTGGTAATGGGTTATAGGGGGGGGGCTTAAACTGAAAATGGGTTGATGGGGGGCTAGGACTGGTAATGGGTTGGGGGATTGCTATGACTGGAAATGGACTGAGTGGACGGGGAGGCTTGAACTGCAAATAGCTGATGGGGAGGGAGCTTGGAATGGAAATGGGCTGTGAGGGAAGGGAGCTAGAACTGAAAATGGGCTGATGGAGCAGCTAGGATAGGACTGGAAATGGGCTGTTGGGGGGAGCTAAGATTGGAAATGGGCTGTGGTGGGGGCTTGAATTGAAATGGACTCATGGAGGGGCTAGAACTGGAAGTAGGCTCATGGGGGGGCTTGGACTGGAATTGGGCTGAGTGGAGGGGAGCTAGGATTTGACATGGGCTGATGGTGGGGCTAGGAAATGACTAGAAATGGGCTGATGGGGGGCTAGGATTGGAAATGAGCTGATGAAGGGACTCAGACTGAAAATGGATGGGGGAGCTAGGACTGGAAATGGGTTGATGGGGGGCTAGGACTGGAAATGGGCTGATGCAGGGACTAGAAGGGAATGGATGCTGGGTGAGACTGGAACTAGAAGGGAGCTGATGTTGGGGGAGGATTAGAATGGGATGGGGCTGGGAGAGTAAAATGGAGAGGGGAAAAATATTTTGTGTGGGAGGGATGAAAAATCTACAATTGGCCGGGTATTGGGAGAGTAAGTGGGGATTGAGGATGGAGGGGTAAAATTTGTGTGGATGAAATAAGAATGAGGAAAGAGCAAAAGGATAAAGATTAGTATGTTAAAGCAGATGTAGAGAGAGAGGATGGAAAGAAAACTAGAAGAGAGAAGAAAGGACAAATGGACAGCAGACGATGGAGAGTTAGCAGAAAACATGAAGAAACCAGAAGAAAGTGGCTGGAGCAATTGCAACTGAAAAAAAATGCACAAAAGGTAGAAATATATCTCTTTATTTTGAATTTATTAACTGGAATATGAAAGTTCTGGGAAATGTGCATCATTAACGTCTGCGCTTTGTTTGGTACAAGAGGAAATTGATTTATAGTTTTATTTCTACAGTGTTGTTGTACATTCCAAGTTTGGCTTTTGGGGTTCCCAGTTTAAATTATTGCCTTCCTGTTTCTAAATTGCGATTCCTTGTTTGGTGATGGTCTATGTTCTGCATGTGTAACTGAGCTGAGGTATTCTGTTTATGTAATTCCTATTTGACATTGCCACTTGTTCTCTTTCCCCAGTATTCTCTGAAATGTACTGGTTTAATATTTGCAGTGTTTCCTTTTGATAGGTAGGGACTGGTGCTTTGTGAGTCCTGGTAATGCTGTCAGGATACAGCGGGTTTGCTATGGGTTCTAAATGGGCAGCGTTTGTAGTAGTTCCTAATGTGCCTGGCGGTTGGCACTGGATTATAGTAATGTAGAAATCTTTTAGTCTTTCTTTATCCATACACTCATTAAGAGACATGTTTACTAAAAGTTAGTGTATGGTAACATTATGCAAATATTTATGCAAATAAGGCCACTTATGCAAATGAGGCCCCGCACCGAGTCTCCGCACATGGCCCCGCACCCCCCTTGGGCCGCCCCTGCTCAGCCACATTCTTACTTTAAGAGGGTAAGTTTATAACAGGGCACTTATTTTAAGACGGGCAAAAAGTGCCTATTTAAAACCTGTTTTATAAAGAAAAGTAGGCACCTACTTTTATCTAATAAAATACTAGTGCAATGGCTGAAATGTGCCTTAATTTAAGAGATGGTCATTTAATACCAGCCCTAGAGCTAGTGTAAATGTCCATGCCTACATGTTGCAAGCATGCATGCAAATTGTAATAGTTTATAATCTTTGTGCGTACTTGTGCACCTTGTCCACTCTCCTCCCATGTGCACACCCACTGTTAACGTACGCATCGTGCAAACAAGGCATGTACTTTCACGCTAGTTGATATTCTGTAAGAGGTTTATGTTTGTTTATTAAGCTTTTGATATATTGCCTTCCACAATATTGGTATCAGAGCAGTCGTTAACATGCATAAATCGCCACTTAGGCACATAAATGACCTGCTCTTGCCGCCTTGCTGGGCAGACTAGTTGGGTCATACTGGTCTTTATCTACCGTCATATACTATGTTACTATATGTTACTAAAATACCGACATTTAGCCATGTACTTCCTAAATCTAGACAGCGCCTTATAAAATTACCTCTTAAATGGCTAAGATCCCAGTGCTTGTGTGTTTGAAACAGTTTATGAATAACTTACAAGAGTCATTTATTGCATGTGGGTCTTTAAATACATGCTGTGGTGAAACTGAACTCTATAATGCGCAAATCTCTGTGGTTTATTTTTTCAGTTCTTTTATTCCCAAGTTCATCAACCATCTCTTCAAATGCAAACCTATTAGCATGGTTGGGGCAGAACAGGTAAGAAAGGTCTCCTGTAGTGTTAGTTCAGCACCCACATGATTGTTTGCTGATTGTGTGTCATTCAATTGACCTGTCTCTGTCTCAATAATAATGTTAGCTGATTAAAATATATCCAGTCCCTGAGTATATCTGAGAGAGTCTGTGTACAAAGTTGAATTAAGTGTGGCTTTATTAAGCATTGGCTGATATATAAGGACAAACTGCTGCTGATCAACTTCTTCTATGGTGATGTATTTCTGATCTAAATTCAGAAGTATCTAGGAGTTTGCTATGGTATCTTTTCCTGTTTTAATAAACTTGTCGGGATCAGTGGTAATGTTGGGTCAGTCTGAATCCCCCTTTCATTAGGGGGAGGAGCAGTCTGGACAGTGGATGTCTCTTCTCTTCTGCAGTAGTAACAGTTCAATGTAAAGCATAATCGTGCCTTCATTAAAGGAGGTGTCTGTTTACAGGCTTAAGATTATTTCTTTCAAACATGTATCATTTAATAACTTTTCATTTGGAACACCAAGGCCATTGAACCATGTAATTAGACAAGTTAGAAAATATCACAGAGGAAGGAACATAATCAGATGACAAAAGATCTCTTCTCTGGGTTTACTGCACCTTCTGATAGATACCAGGCATTCAGCAGCAGTTTCAGTAGAGCATTGTCCGGTTTCTAAACTGGGGGGAGGGGGGGACTTTAAACCCTGCAGGTAAGTGTTCAAGCACATTTTCAAAGGGAAACACTGTGGAGATTCTGTTTGAAAACATGGGTCCAGCCAAGTGCAAAGTCAGAGCAATAAATTGTGTGCAGGGCCCTCTTCTCCCCCCCCCCCCCATGTGCTTTGCCCTGTAATGTTGTTCTCCCTTGCTTTAGGCTCTGCCCCTTTTCAGCATAGGTGAAATTGCTTCCATTGTGGGGAGGGCAGTTTTCGATCAATTGCTTTCAGGGGCGGCTCAAGGCAATCTGCTGCCTGAGGCGAAGGATGAGATGGCGCCACCCCCCCCCTCCCATAGAGGGAAAGGGGCTTTCTCAAAATTCCAGTCGGGGACTGAACCAAACCAAAAAGCCGATTAGATAATATGGAGGAAATGCAAGATGTTTGCACACTAAGGAACTAAAAGAATGAGCAAGAACCACAGCACACTTTATACAATTAAATTATACCTCATTTTTATTTTGTTATAAACTGCGTTATGGTTCTTGCCTTTTCTTTTCAACATATATTTTGCATCCACAGAACCCCCTCCCTCAACACTAGGTGTGGAGCAGAACTAGGAGATTCACCCACAGAACTCAATATCTTAAAAAAAAACTGATTCTGGTCATCTCACTAACAAACATTCTCCAGTACCAGGCATATTGGGTACTAATATAAAACCCTACAAAAGTTACCAAAGATCTACCAGGCCAAATCTACCATACCATACATACTAGCATAAACTTCCAAAACTCATACAAAGTGCCTACCCAGAAAAAAGCAACATTATAAATACTGCAACGAGCCCTAGAACATTTAACACCTATTTGAGGGAGGAGTAGCCTAGTGGTTGGGGCAAGGTACTTCAGGCCGGAAGGTCGGGGGTTCAAATCCCACTAAAGGACAGTAACCTTGGGCTGGAAGGACTGGGGTTTCTAGTCCCACAGGTGCTCCTTGTGGTCTTGGGCAAGCCACTTAACCCTCCATAGCCCATGTTCCCTGTAAGTATTAGTGTATGTGTCTCATATCCCCATGTGTTAAATGTATCCCCCAATTGTGTTGTGACCGCTTTGATTGAAGGATAAGGCGGTATACAAAAACTGTCTAAATAAATAAATAAAAATTTGAAAAGCTGAACAAGGCAAATTACTACAGTACAGATCCCTGCGTACAAACTTCATGTTAACAGAACACCCGGCCTCAGTCACACACTCAGAACACAGTCTCTCACTAAGTACAGAATAAGTGATCACAACCTAAAGTAAAAATAAAACATCTAGACAAAAATTAAACAGAAACCCCAAGAAGCCAGACTCCGTATGCAGTGCAACACCAGATAAATAGAAAATGCATTTCCCCATATTGTGTGAAATATAAAGATAGCACAAAGTCCAATCATTAAATTGAAAATAAAATTATTTTTTCTACCTTTGTTGTCTGACCATTTTATTTTCTAGTTATGGTGGTCCTGAGCTGAGGCTTCTGCTTTCCTGTCTTCTCTTAGCACTCTTTCTATGTCTATAGTCTATCTGACATTTCTTGTCTCTTCTTTTATTTTCTTCATTCTTTCCATCAGTCTATTTCCAGTCCCATTAACCCTCCCCACATATTAGCTCCCTTCCAGTCCCAGTTCCCCCTCCCTGCGAGCTTCCTTCCCATTACCCAGTCACCTAGCAGTCCCATCCCCAAGTGTCAGCTCCCTCCAGTCCCACCCTCAGATATCAGCTCCCTTCCAGTCCCCCTCGAGTCGCACCTTCAGGTGTCAGCTCCCTTCCAGTCCCCCTCCAGTACCATCCTCAGGTATCAGGTCCCTTCCAGCCCTCTCTTTCCCCCTCTGTCAGCTCCCTTCCAGCCATCTCTTTCCCCCTCTGTCAGTTCCTTCCAGCCCTCTCTTTCCCCCTCTGTCAGCTCCCTTCCAACCATCTCTTTCCCCCTCTGTCTGCTCTGTTTCGCTCCCCCTCCTTCCCCTGTGTCAGCCCCATTCCGCTCCCTCTCCTTCCCCCCCCTTATAGCTCCGTTCAGCTCCCTCTCCTTCCCCCAATGTAGCTCCATTTCTCTCCCTCTGCTTCCCCCATGCAGCTCCATTCTGCTCCCTCTTCTTCCCCCTGTGTACCTCCATTCCGCTCTCCCTACTGCCATCCATGTTAGCTCCGTTCAGCTCCCTCTCCTTCCCCCATGCAGCTCCGTTCTGCTCCCTCTCCTTTCTCTGTGTAGTTCCGTTCCGCTCCTTCTCCTTCCCACGTGTAGCTCCATTCCATTCCCTCTCCTTCCCCCCATGTAGCTCCATTCCACTCCCTCTCCTTCCCACTGTGCAGCTCGTTCTACTCCCTCTCCTTCCCACAATGTAGCTCCATTCCGCTCCCCCTCCTGCAAACCGTGTCTGCTCCGTTCTCTCTCACCTTCCCCCTGTGTAGCTTGATTCTGCTCCCTCTGCAGCCCGGTTCCACTCCCTCTCCTTCCCCGTGTCATCTCCATTCCGCTCCTTCCCCTTCCTCAGCAGCTGCGATAGTGGTAATAATTTAAAATGAATAGGAAACCGGTGCGGAGCCTTCTTGCCCTATGGAACCCCTGCTGCTGCACCTCCCCCCCCCTCCTCAAAGGAAGTGATGCTAGAGCAGGACACAGCAGCAGAGGTTCCATAGGGCTGGAAGGCTCCACACTAGTTTCCTTTTTGTTGTTGTTTTAAATCTGAAGGTGGAGTGAGGTGGCTGTTTTGGTGGCATTTTTTCCGCCCCAAAAAATTTGCCACCTGAGGCCACCGCCTCACTCTGCCTCATTATAGAGCCGAGCCGCCCCTGTCATTTCCAGTGCTAGCCCCCCATCAGCCCATTACCAGTCCTAGCCCCCCAATCAGCCCATTTCCTGTTCTAGTCCCTCCAATCAGCCCATTTCCAGTCCTAACCCCCCTCCCGATCAGCCTATTTCCATTCTTAACCCCCCATCAGCCCATTTCCAGTCTTATCCCCCCCATCAGCCCATTACTATTTAAAGTGCTCCCCCCCCCCCCCCAGCCCAGCCCAGCCCAGCCCAGACCTTCTCAGCTGATATGCAGTCCAAGATGCCTCGGGAAATTTAAACAAAAAGAAACCCAGCTGGAGAAGCTGCTGCAGCAGCAGAATCAAGTGCTCAGCGGCCCCGCACTGCCCCAGAAGAGCCCTGCCATTATTTTCCTGGTGCTGGCTCAGCTTTGCACAGCCGCGAAGAGGGAGAGTATTTCCCTTCTTTCCCACGGCTCTGTTAAAGTTGAGCCCGCCGGTGCTGATGGTATACAGGCATTTCCTGGCTCGTGCGAGACAGGAAATGCTTGTTTACCATCAGCGCCAGCAGGCTCAACTTTAACAGAGCCACGGGAAAGGGAAACGCTCTCCCTTCGCGGCTCTGCAAAGCTGAGCTGGTGCTGGGAAAACAATGGCAGGGCTCTTCCGGGGCAGCAAGAGGCCGCGGGGTACTTAATTGTGCTGCTGCAGTAGTGGCAGCAGCTTCTCCAGCCAGGTTTTTTTTTTTTTTTTGGTTTAAAGTTTGAAGGCTGAGTGAGGCGGCCTTTTTGGGGGCATTTTTTGCTGCCCACAAAATGTTGCCGCCTGAGGACACCGCCTCACTCAGCCTCATTATAGAGCCACCCCTGACTGCTTTAGCCACATAACTACATTATGTACTTCTCAAGTAAAATTATTTAAGAAGGCCTCAAAGAGGGGCCATTGTCTGGTAATAAATAATCATGAATGAATACAAATTTTTAAATATTTTGGAAGGGTAATTCCATAAGTGCTCAAAACTTGTATGCAGACAGTACTGTATAATATCAGATCCTGCAAGATAGGAATGAAATAATCAGAGTCCTGCTGACAGAACCTTAGTAGCAAAGGGCCTTCATATTGTAGTTGGTGGTGATGTCCAACACTTCATATTTTCTGGACAGAGATTTAGTCATGGATTCACGAGATAGTGGGGTAATTGCTGCCAGCAGATTAAGTATCTTTTTGTTTTAAAAAATGTATCATGTTAAATTGGTGGCAGGGAAAGGGCAAAATTCTAGTCACTGTAACAATCCTATTGTTCTTCCTCAAGAGAATTGGAATATGTCTGCATTGAAACATCAAAATAAATCTATCTTAATTCTGAGGATATTTGGAAAGCTCCTGGACAGGGATAAGAGAACAGGAGTTAGTCTTTCTTGACTGAGCATGACTCCTCTTTACTTAGTCTATTTGAAAGTATGTGTCTTGGAAAATTTTATATCTATTTTATTTAATTTTATTTTCATTTATTATTATTGAACTTTTAAATTTCTTCTCGTATGCTGAGGGGAAGGTAGGAAGAGAGGTTATTGATGTTTCATAAGAACATAAGATATGCCATACTGAGTCAGACCAAAGTCCATCAAGCCTAGTGTCCTGTTTCCAAAAGCCACACAGGTTCCACAATGCTTGTATTGGGGCAAGCAGTGAATTTCCCGGGTGCCCTTTAATAATGGTTTATGGACCTTTCTTCCAGGAACTTGTCCAAACCTTTTTTAAACCCAGCTACACTAACAGCTTTTTCTACATCCTCCAGTAACGAATTCCAGAGTTTGATTACACGTTGAGTGAAAAAATATTTTCTCTTATTAGCCTTAAATAGGCTACACTGTGCTTCATTGCATGTCCCCTAGTCTTTCTATATCTTGATGGCATAAACAATTGATCTACTTTTACCCTTTCCACTCCATTAATTTATAGATTTTTATCATATCTTATGTTCTTAACGCACGGCTACCCGATGGGTCACTGGTGGTACTGTCGTGGCTCGGTTCTCAGCAGCCTGGAGCTAGGGAGTCCCAAATATGAGTGCTGACTTCCTGCTTGTTCCTGAAGAAAGCATAGTTATTCATCTGTAACAGGTGTTCTTCAAGAACAGCAGGAATCAGTCCTCGCAACCCTCCCTCCTCCCCTTAGAGTTGCCTCCCTATATTATTTAAGTCCATTTTTGCTATGTCACCTGATTGAGTAAGATAGCACCCTTGGGCGAGACGGGGACCACGCATGTGTGGTAGCATTCCCAAAGGCTTTCTGTGAAAGTTGGAGAAATGCTGCGCGTGGGTTCCATCTGCCCTACAACACCCATATGTGAGGACTGATTCCTGCTGTCCCTGGAGAACATCTATTACAGGTGAGTAACTACGCTATATCTTCTTTAGTGAAGACCAAAGCAAAGAATTCATTCAGTCTCTCCTCTATGGCCTTGTCCCCTCATAATGCCCCTTTTAGGGGACAAGACCATAGTGGAGAAACTGAATGAATTCTTTCTTTTGGTCTTTACAGAAGAAGTTGTAGGGAAGTTGCCCATGACTGAAATGTATTGCTTTTTGCAATTGTATTAATTTAAATTCAATAAACATCATCATCATGTATAAACAAGGTGCTGTCAGCGTACTCTGTGGTCTCTGAGATTAATTGCAAGGAGACTTCCCCCTGCTCTTTGTGGCCAGGTATTTGTCGCTGTTCGGGACAAAAAGCTGCACTGCTTAATCTGACCAGGCATTGTAGCAGTTTCCGGTGACTGTCCCAATTTTTGCATCTAATACACAGTAAGGCATAGCATTGATTGAATCCCCTGTCCCTCCCTCAAAAAGCATTGGCGACGTGCATGGTGTTATAATGTTATACATAGCTCAGTTTTGAAACTGATATGGCCGTGATGACACATACTGAGGTCTTTTTCCCTTCCTTGTAAAGGGTATTGTAATGTGTACACTGAAGAGAGATCGGCAGTAAACAGAGGATAGTCTGTTTTGGATTTCAGTTTTGAAATTGCCTTTGTCCTAAATATGCTAGCAACCTTATTTTGGACAAGTCAGTAGGGAGTTACTTAACTGAAAGCCTTGGGTTTTCTGTGATATCATCATTTAGACTTAACGACCTATATTCATCCGTGTCCTGAAAATAAAATCGATGTGGTGTCATTCTCTTGTATTACTACAGTCTGTGACAGGTAGAGACGTGGTCTCAGGGATTCGATGAATTGGGTGGGAAGGCACAGCAGAGATGTCTTGGTGGTAGCGGGGTTCTAGATCTTGGTATGCCAGAATGCGAAGGGCCGGGAGCTTCTGAAATCTAACAGGATAGAAGACATTTTTTCTTTGTGTAGTGACTTCTTCCCAGATACCGATGGGAACCGATTTCCTTAGAGTATGGGGCATTGGACATTTTTTTCAGTTGTTTGCAGAGTCTGTGAAGTGTAAGCAAATACTGGATGCTTCACCATTGTCATTCAAAAAGAAGATTAGGGAGCTTTCGATGAGCATGCTTTACTACTACTCCAGCGGGCCGCTGCTTGTCCCACCTTGGCCTATTATTGCTTATTGATGATAGATGCTGTTTTGCTACGATCCTCCTGTTTCTGATACTGCATGCACAAACGTCTGAGTTTGTTTCTGTTCCAGCACGAAAAAGGACAGCAGATGCTGAAGTGCTGGGAGAGTGCTGTTCATCTAATGTTCAAAACATCAGCTCCGATGGGAAAGCAAGTGCAATATGCTTATGTATTTATTTCTTTATTTAAGATAATTTATAAATCGCCTCATCACTAAAGTTCAAGGCGATGTACAATAAACATTGGCAGATATATGTATAACATACATGTTTGTAAATTTGCCAGAGTCTTTGTATGGATTTCTAAATTGTGTTTTATTTAAAGAAGTGCTGATATATTAGGGAGAAGTGAGAGAATTTGCCTGTCATAAAATGGAATTTGCCTGTGATTAAACAATAATATCTGACAGGCTTATCCAAGATTTTCAATATTGTGTTAAAATTTCCGGCATCCTTACTTGTTAGCAGAGTTACAGCATTGGCAGTGTGATATTGTTATGCACTCCTCTGTTGGTGCTCTCTATATGAGGGAATAAGCTTTCAACACTTCAGCTGTTTTGCTTAGAGGCAGCTGTTTCAGCACAGGCTGGGCAAGAGTTGTTTTGCCCTCATATGGGTAACTGAAGTCCCGACAGGTTGATTAAAGAGTGGCTGGTTGATAAAGGATCTAGTTTACATAGAAACAATATTTATTTATTTATTTATTTAATTTAATTTAACAAACATTTCTATACCGTGCTTTCCCATGGATCAAGTGCGGTTTACAATGAACAGTGGTAAAATGCATACCTAGTCATATTGCATGGAACATTTGTGAACTTTTTATAGATAACATGGCAACTATATAGATTCAGTACAATTTACATTCCAGGAGGTATACTTGGAGTGTAATCTGAGCTTTTTACATTTTTACATTACCAAGGGAATGGAGAAGCAACTATATACAGGGTGAAATGTTTGTTTGAGACAGTATTAGTTTAGTTTTAACATATAGGTTATTGTTAGTTTAGCCTATGTCCCTTTGTGTATCTAGGTTAACCTGTGTGACATAGTGTGTGGTAAATAGGTGTGTTTTTAATTTTTTACGGAATTCACTAATGTTAGTCAGCTGTCGGATGTCATCAGGTAGTTCATTCCAGAGGGTTGGGGCTGAGTGTGAGAAAGCCCTATTATTGGTAAGTTTTTTTTAGCTTTTGTAAATTCTTTTGGTATCACTATTTTATTTGTGTTATTACTCCTTTGGCTGTGTTTAGGTATTTCCTTGGTGATTAAGGTATTGAGAGCTGATGGCGCAAGATTATTTACTAATTTGAAGGTAGTTACTAGTATTTTGTAGTTTATTCTGCAGTAGATTGGTAGCCAATAGAGCTTAGCTAATATGGGTGTAATATGTTCTATTGAGCGGACCTTCAGTATGATCCTGGCTGCTACATTTTGTGCTAACTGAAGCCTTTTAAGATTTTGTTTAGGGATGACTTGAAGGATTGTGTTTGCAAAGTCGAAGTGGGGTGTTATGATTGCTTGGATTATGGCTATGAAGTCTTGCAGGTGAATCAACGGACGTATTTGTTTCAGTGTCTTGAATTTAAAGTGTATTTTTTTTGTTATGTTTTTAATGTGTGAGTCCATACTAAGTCTCTTATCAAGTATCACTCCTAGGTACTTTACTTTGTTTTTTGTTTTAATCTCATGGTTATGTAAGACAATGGAAGTTGGGGGTGTGTAAGTTTGGTTTCTTGTGACATATAGGTCATCTGTTTTTGCAAAGTTAATGTGTAGGTTGTGTTCATTGAGCCATGTTGTCAGTTCATTGAAGCATTCTGTTATTAATTGCATTGGTGGGTTTGGGATCCTGAATGGGAGGTATATCATTATATCATCCGCGTAAATATGGTAGTGGACGCGGAACCGTTTGAAAACGTTACAGTGGTTGAAGGTAAATATTAAAGAGGAGTGCTGAAAGGGCAGATCCTTGTGGAAGGCCCTGTTCCTGCTTGAAAGTGTCTGAGATTTGATTGTTAATTCTAACTGTTTGGGCTCTGTTGTTTAGATATGAGGTGAACCATTTGTGTACCGTAGAGGTTAGCCCTATTTGTTGGAGTCTGCTTAACATTGTTGTGTGGTTGACGCTGTCAAATGCAGCAAATCAAAGTATTGTGTCTTTGGAGCCTTGTAATATTTTTGAGTATGGGTTTCTTTTATAGGAAGAAAGAAACAACTGTTAGTAAAACATTTAGGTCCTTGCTATAAAACGGATTCTCCTCTGTTCTTTTTGGCTGCAACCACAGTGCTTCTGTCTCATGGCAAAATTTACAGGTTGTTCTGAATAGGAAACCAGATTTACAGAGCATAAAAAAATAACCTCCGTATCTTGCCATGAAAACCCAATGGATAATCACAACAAAACTAATTGCATTATGGTGTTGGAAGATGAGACCCTCCAGGTTGGAAGGCATTCCACTGACTACTGGGGAGGAGCTGAAGATTTTTCAGAGTAAAGCCAGCATTTATGATGTGGTTGTATCAAAGTCCTCGAGACATCTGACTGTTTTATTTATTTATTTATTTATACACATTTATATACCGCATCTTCCGAAGTTCAGTTGCGGTTTACAGTGAACAACAATTAACAAAACAGGTTTGTTGTACAAGGAACGTCATATTATAAGTATAATGATTAACAGAATATATTTTACAAGGAACGTCATATTATAAGTATAATGATTAACAAAACAGTATATGTATTGAGGAACGAAGTAATTAACTAGACAGAATATATTGTCTAAACAATGTGAGACAATACAGAACAGAATAAACTTATATACAAATATATATATGGAAGTGAAAGGATATAAGATGCGGGATCATCAAAAGAGTTTAACTAAGTGTGCTATCTGTGTGAGTTGAAGGGTTTTTATTTGAAGCAGTCAGATACCAGTTTAGCCTTTATCTAAAGTGGGTGAGGGATTATCTATGTTGTTATAGTGTTTGGTGAATAGATAAGTTTTCAATTTTTTGCGGAGTTCCATGATCTCAGATAGTGTTCGTAACTCCTCTGGGAGGGAATTCCAGATAGTTGGGGCTATGTGAGAAAAGGCTCTGTTGTTTGTTGATTTATGAGCTCTTGTGTAATCTTTCGGAATCTTTAGTTTGTTTAATTGTCCTTTTCTGTGTGTAGTCTTAGATGGTTCCTTGTGTATTAAGTTACATAGCGTAGACTGTTGATGTAGTTGCGCATGAAATGAGAGTCAGAAGCTGCAAAGATGTCTTAAGTATTGGGACATGGAATTTACGAAGCATGAACCAAGGGAAATTGGAGGTGGTCAAGAACGAAATGGAACATGTACAACTCAATCTATTTGGTGTCAGCGAACTGAAATGGATTGGCATCGGGTACTTGCATCTGATGATCACATGAGGAGATGTTTTACTAAACAGCAGTAGCAGCTTCCGTGCGATATTGGAGCCATGACCCCATTGAATTCAATGGTGCCAGGGCTCCGATATCGCACGGAAGACACTACCGGTGTTTCGTAAATATTCCCCATGGTCTACTAATTTGGAAATGCAAGACAAAGAAGAAATGGTGTTGCATTTATAATTAAGAAGAAACGTGCAAGAACTGTAATGAAATACAATGCAATCAGTGAACGCTTAATTTATATTCGTCTACGAGGAATGCCCATCAACACAACTATAATTCAAGTATATTCTACAGAAGAGGGTGAAGTTGATAACTTCTATGAACAAATACAAACTGAAATTGACAGAACATGCAAACAGGATATCCTGATAGTCATGAGTGACTGGAATGTAAAAGATGGCAACAAAGAAGGCGGCAAAGTGGTTGGAAAAGATGGACTTGGCAACAGAAATGAGGTTATTTATTTAGAGTTGGAGAAAGACTGATAGAATTTTGCAAGATCAACAATCTATTCACCTCAAACATCTTCTTCCAGCAACTCAAGCGGTAACTATACACGTGGACTTCACCCAATGGCTTGTACAGAAATCAAATTGACTACATCTGTGGAAGTCAACAATGGAAAAGCTCTAGAACATCAACAAAGACAAAACCTGGAGTTGACTGTGGTACAGATCACCAACTACTAGTATGCAAACTCAAGCTAAAGTTGAAAAAGAGCAAGCCACTCATGAATGTGGTCGGGAGGATATACAACCAGAATTTAAAGACTGCCTGCAGAATCAATTTGCTGCTTTAGATACAAATGACAGAGCTCCAGAAGAGTTATGTAATGACCTCAAGAAGGTTGTGTTGGAAGAAAGTTAGAAATATCTACAAAAGGTGAAAAAGCAAAAATGGCCAAAATGGATGACCAAAGAAACTCTGAAAATTGCCCAGAAATGCAGAGAAGCTAAAGCCAGAAGAGAAAGAGAGGCCATCACAGAACTGAACAGAGATTTCCAAAGGGCAGTAAGACAAGACGAATGCAAGGAAATAGAAGCAGAAATTATTCGAGGAAGAACAAGATTGGCTTTCCTAAAGCTACGAGAGTTAAAGAAGAAATTCCAGCCTTGAATTGGAATGCTACAAGATGCTCAAGGATCCATGTTGAATGATGCTGAGAAGATCAAGAAAAGGTGGAAAAAATATACAGTGTTGTTATATGATAAAGATCTAGTGGACAACCAGCCGTTTAAACATGTACCTTATGGTCCAGAACCATTGGTGATGAAAGAAGCAGTCACAGCAGCATTATCAAAGAACAAAGCACCAGGCATTGATGGCATTTACATTGAAGTATTACAGCAATCTGATACAGCTGTTACCATACTTAAAAGGCTTTGCCAGGAAATTTGGAAGAAGACATCATGGCCAACTGATTGGAAAAGACCTGTGTTTATACCAATACTAAAGAAAAGTGATCCAACTGACTGTGGAAATTATTGCACAATCACTCTGATCCCACATGCCAGCAGAATTCTACTGAAGATTATTCAGTAGAGACTACAACCATACCAGGAATGAGAACTGCCTGAAGTGCAAGCATGGATCAGGAAACGGTGAGAAATGAGAGACATTATCACGGATATGAGATTGATCCCTGAAAAAACTAAAAAATATCAAAAGGCTATCTATATGTGCTTTATCGACAACAACAGGGCTTTTGGCGGTGTAAACCATGAGAAAATCTGGACCACATTAAGAATCATGGGTATACCAGAATCCCTGATTGTTCTCTTGCACAACCTTTATATTGGTCAAGAAGCAACAGTTCAAATGGAACAAGGAAAAACAGAATGGTTTAAAATCAACAAAGGTGTAGGACAAGGCTGCATACTTTCCCCCTACCTGTTTAATTATATGCAGAACAAATCATCAGAGAAGCAGGACTGTATGAAGACAACAGAGGTGTGAAAATTGGTGGGAGACTCATCAACAATCTTTGCTATGCTGATGATACCACATTATTGGTTGAAAATGAAGATGATCTGAAATATTTGCTTCTCAGGATCAAGGAACATAGTCTTAAAATGGGCCTGCACCTTAATGTAAAGAAGACAAAGATCCTGACAACTGGCACAATCAATAAGTTCATCGTTGATGGAGAATAAATTGAAATAGTGGACAACTTTAACCTACTTGGATCAACTATCAATAAAGAAACAACATGCAGTCAAGAAATCAGATGACGGATTGCTCTTGCAGAATGGCTATGAAGGACCTAGGCAAGATTCTCAAGAGCAGAGATGTTTCTCTCCCTACAAAGATTCAACTCGTTCAAGCCATGATATTTTTAATAATGTCATACGGGTGCGAAAGTTGGACAGTGAAAAATATAGATATAAAGAAAATTGATGCTTTTGAATTATGGTGCTGGCAACGAATACTGTGTATGCTATGGACTGCTCGAAGAACAAACCAGTCAGTACTAGAGGAGATCAAACCTAAGCTTTCTTTAGAATTTCAGATGACAAGACTTCATCTTTCATACTTTGGACACATCATGCGAAGAGAGAGATCATTAGAGAAAGACATCATGGAAACATAGAAAAATGATGACAGAAAAAAACCACATGGCCTATCTAATCTGTCCTTCCATATCAGCAACTACAACAGTCCCCTGTTTTCCTTTAGAGATCCTCTGTGTTTGTCCCATGTTATTTTGAATTCAGATACAGTCCTCATCTCTACCACCTCCACTGGGAGACCTTTCCAAAGATCCACCACTCTTTGCATAAAGAAATATTTTCGCATATCACTCCTGAATCTATCCCTTTCACCCTCATCCCATGTCCCCTCGTAGCAGAACTTGCTTTCAATCGAAAGAGGCTCTCCCCCTGTGCATTTATGCCACGGAGGTATTTAAATGTCTCAATCATATCACCTCTATCCTGCCTTTCCTCTAAGGTTGTACATAATAAAATCCTTAAGTCTGTCCTCATATGCTTTATAATGAAGACCACTAACCATTTTAGTAGCCACCCTCTGTACTGACTTCATCCTGTTCATATTTTTTTGAAGGTGCGTTCTCCAAAATTGCACACAGTACTCCAAATGAGGTTGCACCAAAGACTTATACAGAGGCACTATCACCTCCTTTTTTCTGCTAGTCATTCCTCTCCGTATGACAGAAGCATCCTTCAAGATTTTTCTGTCACCTTTTCTACCTGTTTAGCTACTTTAAAATCATCAGACACAACCACGCCTAGGTCCTGCTCTTCTTTAGTGGACAAAAGTACTTCACCCCCTATACTATATTGCTCCATTGGCTTGCTGCAGCCCAAATACATGACATTGCATTTTTTAACATTAAATCCCAACTGCCAAATTCTAGACCATTCTTCAAGCTTAGCTAGATCCCGCCTCATGTTATCTACACCTTCCTGTGTGTCTACTCTATTGCAGATTTTGGTATGATCCGCAAAGAGGCAAACCTTACCCAACAGCCCTTCCGCTATATCACTAACAAAGATATTAAAAAGAATCAGACCAAGGACCTGTACTCTTTCTCGCCTCCCACTCAACCATTTTCTAACCCAAGCAGTAACTTTAGGGTCCATCCCTAGGTGCTCAGTTTGTTTAAAAGTCGCCTGTGAGGAACGGTGTCAAAGGCTTTACTGAAATCTAAATACACCACATCTAGGGTTCTCCCTCGGTCCAACTCCATGCTCACCCAGTCAAAGACCTGCCTCATGCTTGGCAAGATAGAAGCTCAACACAAAAGAGGAGGGCTATCAAAGAGATGGATCGATACAATAACAGCAGCTATGGGTGCCAGAGTGTCAACATTGAGCCGCCTGACTAGATTCTAGAGGGTCGCCATGAGTCAACACCGACCCAACGGTGCTTAACAACAGTCTGTGCATCTACAAACAAGGTCACCTGCCAAGATAGAGGCAAGGAGTGGTGTTTGACAATATTTCACTTAGTGGAAATTTTTTTTTGGTGGAGAGGCGAGGAGCGGGGGAGGAGTGCCTGTGATGCTCCCTAACTCCAAGTGTCTAGAGAGGAAACACCAGTCTTTTTTGGCTGATATACAAGGTGCAATCAAAATGTATAGAGACTTGTACAGTAATACAAGAAGTGTAACAGACAGTTATTGCATTCCTTCTCCTTCAAAGTAGTCCCCTACTGATAAAACACACTTCCTCCAGCATTCTTGCCACTGTTGTAAACAATTTTAAATACCTCTTTCATTATGCTGTGAAGCTGCTGTGTCGAATTTTGCTTAATGGTCATCAAATCTCCTTCCTTTCAGTGGTAATTTTAGATCTCCAGGAACAAGCAGGAATGAGTCTTCACATTTGGGAGACGTCGCCGACGGAGTCCGCACGGGAATGCTCCCCAGCATCCAATCAGAAAGTCTTTGGGAGCATCCCCCATGCCTGCGCAGTGGCTTCCCGCCCTTCCTACTGCCTCTCCCCAGTTTTTCATTTTCCGCGGAGCAGGCAGGACATCCCTCCTGCCACCGCAGAACTTTTTCACCTTTTTTTCTTGTTTCTGTAGTCGCGGTTTTTCCCACCGACAGCGGCACCTGTTTTTTCTCGCTTATTTTTTCGTCGCCTAGCGGGACCTTCTTTCCCCTCTGGGCGCCGAGGCCTACCGGGCTTACAGCATGGAGCCCCAAAAGTGCCCCCACTGCGGGGACTTAGTTTTCCACATGGACTCCAATGCCTGGTGCCTCTATTGTTTGGGGCCTGACCCTTTCCTCCCGGGTCCTCCGGGCTACGATGTCGGGAGAAGACCTTCCCCTTTTCGGGTATCCCTCGATGACATTTTCCCGCCCAAGGCGCGGTCATCGGGTTTTTCTTCTCTCCAGGATCAGGTAACCACACAACAGTCTGTTAAGACTAGCCAAGTCTTGAGGGGCGAGTCTCTTGAGGGGCGAGTCTCATGCGCGGCATGGCGACGGCTCCAGCCAACCCCTCAAGTCCCCCTTGGCTACTATACCCCGGCGGGAGTCCTCGGGCTCCAAAGCATCTACGGGGTTTCGGGATGTTCCTGGGGTTCGCTCCTCACAGAACATTCCCGAGCCGTGCTCGAGGGAGGTACCCGCTTCGAGCGGTGCCGATTCCCCAGCATCGGCGCTGGTGTCGAGTGTCTCACTCTTCGCCAGGGATCGTCAGCTGGTGTCCTCGGCGCCTCCAGTGCCGATCGACTCGACCGAGTCTGACCTCCCTATATCCAAGCTCTGGGCGCTGCAGACCCCCCGGTGTCGGTATCGGTATCGAGCGTTCCGCTCCTCGCCGAGGATCGTCCGGGGCCGATCGAATCGGTCCAGTTTGGCGTTCCTTCATCCCTGCCATATGCGAGGGTGGTATCCGCTACGGGCGGTGCCGACCCCTCGACGTCGGCATCGGTGTCGAGCGTTCCGCTCCTCACCGGGGGTTGTCAGCCGCAGTCCTCGGCGCCTCTGGGGCCGACCGACTCCTGCCGGTATGGCATTCCTACGAGGGTGCCGCTCCCCACCGGGGATCGCCTGCCGCTGCCCTCGGCACCTCTAGGGCCGACCGACTCGACACGGTCTGGCGGCTCTACGTTCAGGCCATGTGCGGAGGTGGTACCCGCTTCGGGCGTGTCGGCGTCGATGGTTCCACTCGTCGCCGGGGATGGTCTTCTGGCCTCGCTCCCTTTGGGGCCGGTCGCTTCGACCCGCGCTGGGTTGCCGGTATCCCAGCCCTGCGCGAGGGTGGTACCGGGTTTGAGCGGCACCGCTCTGCCGGAGACGGCAGGGGCGTCGAGCGCCAGGGACCGCCGTCAGCCTTCCCCGGGAGCCTCGGGGTGTGTCGATCAGCCCCAGACGGGCGACCCCCCGGCATCGTCGCAGCCGTCGAGGGCCCCGCCCTTTCCTAGCAGCCGTCGAGGGCCCCGCCCTTTCCTAGCAAGGGGGCCCTGGGGTCTTCGATCGCTCCGATCCAGCCTGGATCCGCGCTGTCCCGCAACGGTACCCCGGCGTCGGCGAAGGAGTTTTGCACTTCCCTCCCCGTAGGGGCTCGTCGTCGGGCGACCTGGGTACCCTCGGGGACGGGTCGTATGCCCCGGAAGGATTTCCCTCCGGGCCAGATGGGCTCGAGAAGGGGCCCGGCGTCTGGCAGTGCTCGCCGCCCGACATCGGCGCCGGCGTCGGATGACCCCCTCTCCACCGAGCTTCGTCCTCAGGGGCCCTTGTTGCTTGCGACGCCGATCGACGCGGTTCCGATCCGCTCCCCGGGATCAGCACCGCCGGCGCGGCCGCCCCCGCCGGGGCCCTATAGAAGGGAGTCGATCTCGTCGCTCGGTTCGATGCCCAGCCTGGAATCGGTATCCAGCCTCGAAGGCTCGGCCACGACACGTCTCGGGATCGGCCCCTGTCCCCTCCCGCGATGTGGAGCGGAGATCGTTGGCCACTGCCCTCCGGCTGCCGCGGAACCGCTTCAGTTGCCGGGGACGGCGCCGAGGCCGATTCCGGCGGCTCCGTCGGTGCCATCGATCCCCTCGATGCCTAGCTTGGAATCAATTCCAGGAGCCGACGACGCCATGTTGACTGCCCCGATCCGGGGCTCTTGGTCACCTCCTCTGCCCAGCCACCGCCTCCCACGGCATAGCCCCTCCGGGGGAGCCGTCTTTTCAGAATTTCCTCCTTGACATGGCGGACTTGCTGGCCATCCCTATCCCGGACCTAACTCCAGGCCCTGCGGAACGGGCCGCCGTGATGCTTCCTCTGCATCCCTCCCTGCAGGATCTCCTGCTGGGGGCTTGGCGGTCGCCTTTGAGGGTTCCGGCACCGTCGACTGCGATGCATGCTCTGTATCGGGTGCCTCCCTCCCCGGGGTTTCGGCAGCACCAGCTTCCACATCGTTCCATTGTGGTGGAATCGGCGCTGAGGAAGGCTGGAAGCAAGGAAAAGCATTCTTCTCGCCCTCCAGGCCGCGCCTCGAAGACGCTAGATACCCTAGGACGTCAAACCTTCCAGACGTCTATGCTGGCCTCCAGAATTATTTCATATATTTTCTATATGAGTCTGTCGCTCCGGGAGGTCACCGAGAGATTATCTCTGTTGTCTCCCTTCTTATCTGCAACCAAGGCCTTTGAATATTCCTTGCTTCTTTATCACTGCAGGAATATCTCTGTGTTCCTTTCTCGTGCTTCTCTAGACTCCTTCCTGTCGGTCAGCAGATGCTCTGCTGTTGCCATTAGAGCACGCCGTACAGCATGGTTGCAGGCGTCCGAGTTGTGTAGACGGGCACAGCATAACCTGGGTAATTCTCCCTGTGACGGAGATCACCTCTTCAATAGCGAGGCCTTACGTCAGGTCGCGCAGTGCTTTTCTAACCTTCCCGGCGTTAGAAGCCATCCTAGGACACGGCTTCCCCCCGGCGGTGGTACACGCCTCTCCAGACCCTCCTTCCCTAGGAAGAGGAAATGTCACCCCTCAGCCCACCTGCCAGGTGCGCCCAAGCAAGGGACCTTTCACCCTGGGTTGAAGTTCCCGGGCCCGCGTCAGAACTCTCATACCAAGCAGTTTTAGGCCCCGATGGGCGACTGCCTGCAGTTTACCTTCTTACCAGAAGTTTACAATTGAGATGGGGCTCGTTCAGTAGGGCAAATGGTTCGGGGGCTTATCCAGGGGTTCAGGTATTCTCCTTCCATTGGTAGAGGGAGACCACCTCTACTCCTTGATAGCTCTGGCCCACGGTCAACTGGCTTGCCCTTAGGTACGTCCCCGAACCCTTCTCGTCCAGTATTCCCCTGCTGATTGCTTCCGTACCGGAATTTTCCCTATAGTCCCCTAATGATTACCAAGGACTATGCCCTCATAGTGCGGGGGGCGAGTTAGTGCGGGGGGCGAGTTCTGCGTGCAGGTCCTGGGGACACCTATAGGGCCTCAAGCCCCCTGATGTGTTCTTCTGGACGGATACTATCCTCTGTCCTTCACGCTACCGTGCTGTTAGTTCGCCCTTGCTCCACCGGAGTAGATCCCTCTCCGGACGGATCTTGACGCCACCTCCCCAGGTGGACGTTCTGTGGATCAATGGCAGGTTCCTCGGCATACCTGCGTTAGTGCCGGGGTGGGGCGTTCTACATGCCCAACGGCCTAGATATGCCAGATGTCACCTGCTCGACAGGCACATTTTTGGGGGATGCCCACAGTGCCTGTGTTCTGCCGCCTATTTTTCCCAATGGCCGGTACTCAGGCACCCCCCCCCCCCTCCAGGGTCCCGCCAGTCCGCCTGCCTATTCTTTAGTTTGGCGCTCGGACTGGTTGTAATCTACTGCTGTGAAGTCAACAGCTTCTATTTTCAGTTATGCCCTCCTCCCGGAGGTTCCGACCCTTGTCTCCCTATCTCTTCGCTAGGGCAGACTGTGTACTCCTTCTGCTCCGGGGTACTCCCCTACTCTTTTCCGGAATAGGCTATCCAGATCGGCCAGTCTTCTACTGTTAGTCCTTTGAGTTATGGACTCTGCTCCTAAGGGAGTGCTCAGCTTTGCATAAAGCTTCCTTGAAGACCTGCCGTCCTTCTCCTGACCCAGCTGGATCTCCTGGCCCAGCTGGATCTCCTGGCCTTCCGGATTGGAACTTCCTCCTCGCTGCGGTGAAGTTCCCTTGAAGACCTCGCTACTGCGTCTACAGTACCTTCATCACAGTTCTACTTCCTACAACTCAGAAGGTAAGCTCTACATGGTACTAAGCTATTAATTCATTAATAACTTAATGATGCTTCCATGCTTTCTCATGACTACTCTCCCAGTAGTCTTTGGGTTTTGCTGTTCCTCTCTCTCAACTCCTACCCTCCATCCCTCAGGGGATGCCGGGGATTCAGGTTGGGCAAATGCCATCCCGTCCTGGGCCGGACTTACGGGATCTCCCCCGGGCATCCTCAGCTAGGGAGTCCCCATATGTGAAGACTCATTCCTGCTTGTTCCTGGAGATAGCACAGTTACTTACCTGTAACAGGTGATCTCCGGAACAGCAGGAATTAGTCTTCACAACCCGCCCACCTCCCCTAGGAGTTGTATCTCTTTCTCTCTATTCCTTCCTCTCCTCTCCTTCTGGCTCAGCTATGAAACTCAACTGGGGAGAGGCAGTAGGAAGGGCGGGAAGCCACCGCGCAGGCGCGGGGGATGCTCCCAAAGGCTTTCTGATTGGATGCTGGGGAGCATTCCCGTGCGGGCTCCGTCGGCGACGTCTCCCATATGTGAAGACTAATTCCTGCTGTTCCGGAGATCACCTGTTACAGGTAAGTAACTGTGCTTTTTGGAAACAAGAAAGTCACAAGGTGCAGGGTCAGGTGAGTATGGAGTCTGACGGACTTGCTCGATTTGGTGTTTGGCCAAAAACTGCTGGATAAGATGTGATGCATAAGCCAGGGTGTTATTGTGATGAAGCAGCCATTCACCATTCATTGTACAACTCTGGCCTCTTGCAAGAAACTGTATCTTTCAAACGAGTCAGAACTTGGACATAGTACTTCTTATTGATGGTTTGGCCTTTTGGAGAATGCTCATGATGAACAATACCCTGATAATTCAAAAAAAAACTGTAAGCATGACCTTGACATTGTTCCTCACCTGACGGGCTTTCTTGAATCTGGGAGAGTTTGGAGTCTTTCATTGTGAGAATTGAGCCTTAGTTTCCATGTCATACCCATAAACCCATGATTTGTCGCCAGCAATAATCTTTTTGATGAAATCTGAGTCACTCCAATGCATTCCAAAAACTGCCTGGCTGCAGACAGTCAATCTTCTTTTTGGTCAGGGGACAGGAGTTTCAGCATGAATTTTGCAGACACATGTCTCATCCCCAAATTGACAGTAAGAATGGACTGTCCATGTCCTCAGCAAGCTCCCTGATAGTCAATCGACAATTTGAGCATATTGTGGCATGCACTACTTCAACTTTGTCTTCATTCCTGCTCGTGAATGTCCTTCCAGAGGGTCATCACTGTCAACACTTTGGCGGCCCTCTTGGAAACATTTGTACCAATCCTAAACTCGAGCTCGACTCATGCATTCAATGCCACATACTTGCTGTAACTTGTCATAAGTCTGTTTGCACAAATCTCCTACTTTCTGTCAGAATTTAATGCAAATTCGCTGTTCACATTTTTCACTCATCATAAATCTGGTGAACTGCTTTTACATGATACCAAACATCATGTGATTTAAAAAAGTACAGGTATGCTGCAGCCATGTACACTCTGCAGAGCACATTAACTAGGTCACTGCATGCTTAATAGCATCATGATGCGACATATTGTGTTATAGCTACACATCAAGTCTCGATACTTTTTGATCACGCCTCGTAAATGCTGATTAATTTCTCATATTCATTATAATGTATCCTGCTGCTGGAAATGGAATCATACTGCACCCTAGGACTACATTTAAGATTTTAGCATCCATAAGCAGAACTGGAGAAGGTAGAGCACCACAGAGGCGCTCCTTTGAAGCCATACCAGTGCGCAATCCTAAAGTGCTTGCTGGCCTCTGAGGCCCAGGTATTTGGTGCCTTAAGCAGTTGCCTGTTCCTAAATCCAGGGTTGCTAAACTCTCTCTTTAGCAGGTTCTGTTGAGAGCATTAGCAGGTGCTAGGGCTCAGTGTTCTACCACTGTTTGTCAACAAGAACATTACTGTATGCCGATCGCTAAATAGAGGAGCCAGGCTGCCCTCAGGGTGGGGCTCTTTTGCTCTCATGTTCTTATAGAGCATAGCTACTTAGATAAAAGCTTTTTTCTGTGCAACAAAGATTAACTAAATCAACAAGTGTTGCCTTGGGAGTATTAGGAGATCATCTTCTAGTCAGAAATGACAGTCATGCAGAGATCAAATCTGTCTTACCCAGGCTTTGTTGTGTAACTTGGTACTGATGGTGAAATGAAAGAAAGCATGGGGGAAAGAGAGTTAGTGCTAGTCATCCCTGAGGTAACAATTCCATTGTGCCCCCAACGCTAGCTCATTCACTGCTCTGGTCCTTTGACTTCTAAAAGAAAGGTTTTTCTCTCTTCTCTGTGGCAGCTGCTCTTGGATACGCATTCCCTGAAGACGGTGCTCTTGGATCTGCCATCCATTGGATCCCAGCTAGTGAGGAAGGCACCTGCCAGTTATACGAAGATTGTGGTGAAGGGCATGACACGAGCTGAAATGATCCTAAAGGTGAGCTGAGATTTCCCAAACAGTCTGAATTGGATTATAAGGATAGGAGAAGAAAACGCCAAACTTTAAGATCTGTTATCTCATTTTCTGTGGTGGGGAAGAGGGTTTGTTTTATGATCTGAACATTGAAAAGGGCCGAATTCAAGTCTGTGGGCATCAGCAAGTAAAATAAAGTAACCCAGAACTTGTTGGCATCTTGGTGCAAGGGTTCAGCATCAGCTCACGTTGAGAGAGAGAGAAAAAGCAGCTTATGGACAAATTTCAAGGTTGCCTGGGCCTGAAGCTTTGAACTTCTGCTTAGACGAGCAGCAGAGGTGCCACTTTCTTGCACTGTAAATACCACGCACATTTAAAGTAGCTATCACAACAACTCTGAAGACACCTTCAACCTCTGTTAATATTAGTTCAGAAATGGATAGTCAGGCCGCCCTGAGGTAGATCACGGTTGTGAACCTCACATTTTATATGGAAAGTACAAACGGCCTCTGTTTATTGTTATCCTTCAGCACAAGGTGGACAGACTGAGGTAGAGGGAGATAAAGTGACTCATCTGATTGCACAGGGGTTAGAAGTGAGGTACAGTAAAGAGAGAAAATGACCCCATGCTTAAGAGTCTCAGCCCCACTAGGATTAAAACTTGCATCTCCAGGAACAAGCAGGAATGAGTCTTCATATATGGGTATCGTCGGTACCGATGGAGCCTGCGTGGGAACGCTCCCCAGCGTCCAGTTAGAAAGCTTTTGGGAGCATCCCACAGCGCCTGTGCGCTGCCTTCCCGCCTTTCCCAACCACCTCTCTCTAGTTCTTCTTTTCCGCGGAGCCAGCAGGTCGTGTTCCTGTCACCGCAGAAGAATTCTTTATTTTTTTCTTTATTTTTCTGTGTCACGTCTGCCTTCTTCGACGTCAGACCGGTACCGCCGGTCTTTTCTTTTCTTTCTTATACAAAAAAAAAACAAAAAACTTTTCTTTCTTCAACTGTGCATTTGCGGTTTGGGCCTTAGGCCTGAACATTTTTCTCCTCATGGAGAAGCCCGCTTCCGGGTTTAAAAAGTGCACAAAGTGTGGCGGTACTATTTCTGTCACCGACACCCATGATTGGTGTCTAAAATGTTTGGGTCCTGACCATTCCATCACGGATTGTGTGTCCTGTACCATGATGTCTAAAAGAGGTCGGCAGAACCGAGCAGCCAAGCTCAGTACCCTGTTTCCCTCTGATGCAGCCTCGGTGGCATCGACGTCTTCCAGGGCTGCTTCTTCCTCCCATGGATCTCAGGTAACCAAACATAAATCTAGCCGGTCCTCGAAGGGCAAATCTCCCTCTAAGCATCGAGATGCCTCCGGGCTTGTCCTCGAGGAATCCGCACCGGCAAAATTATCCCGGCGGGAAGTTCCAGCTTCCAAAGCATTATCTATGGGGTCACAGGTTGACATCGATGGCTCGGCCTCGACCGATCACCTGTTGCTGTGTTCTGGGGCACCGGTGGCCTCCACCGGTACCGACATCCAGACTCTGGTGGCATCGATGGATCAGAAGATTCTGTCCATGCAACGCACCCTAACGGCGTTTATGCAGGCTTCGACGCCTTCGGTACTGCAACAATCTCTGTTGCCGGTACCGACTCCGGCACCGGCATCGTTTCCGGTGCCGGTACCGATTGCATCGACATCGGCTTCGGTGTCGACTGCAACGGTACCCTGTCCTATGATGCCCATCGGTACCGAACTGGTACCGCTTACTCCCGATGTCGATCCCACTCGGTACGCATATCGGGCTTTACAGGAGCATCCAGACAGGCGATACTTCGATTCCTCCGAAGACTCTGATGAGTCGGAGGCTTCTGTCGAGGCACCGGTACTTCTTCCTCAGGAGTCTGATTCTCTAAAACGAAGAATGTCTCCTCCAGAAGACTTGTCTTTTCAAGACTTCATTAGGGAAGTGGCTAGGGGCCTCTCCATTACAGTGGCCCCTGAGTCAGAGCCTAGAGCCAAGCAATTAGATATTTTGCAATACCCTAAGGCTCCTAAAGAAGCAGCTACCTTACCTATTCATGAGATTCTCTATGATCTCATGTTGAGCATGTGGGAGACTCCCCTTACTACCTCTCCTCATTCTCGTAGGTTAGACACCATGTACCATGTCCCTCCTTGTCCTGGCTTTCATAAGTCTCAGCTTCCTCACCACTCTATTGTGGTAGAGTCTGCCATGAGGAAAATAAAGAGTGCAAAGAGACACTCATCTAATCCTCCAGGACGTGAATACAGAACCCTTGATGCTTTTGGCAGAAGGGTTTTCCAAGCTAATATGCTTGCTGACAGAATCAACTCCTATAGTCTCTATATGGGGATGTTTCTAAAAGAAGTCACAGATCATCAACAGACTTTAGCTCCTTTTATTTCAGAAGATAAGAGGCAGGAATTTCTCACTTGGCTTAAACATGCCCAAGATGTTTCCAAATTTTCCAACCGTGCAGCCTTTGACTCTTTTGAGTGTGTAAGTAGAGCCTCGGCTATTGCCATAGGTGCACGCAGAATTGCTTGGTTACAAGCATCTGATTTGGAACTCTGGGTCCAAGATGAATTGGGAAATCTTCCTTGTACAGGTGAAAACCTTTTTGGCAGGGATTGGAAAGCAAAGGCCACTCAGATGGATGCTGAGAACTCTGCTTTGGATCGACTTTCAAAGTCTACCTCTGCTCCTGCTAAGAAAAGATTGTTCAAAAAGACACCTTTTTCTAAAAAAAGGAAGATACTATCCTGCTTATGGTCAGCAGGCATCTTCTGCAGGTCGTTTTGCTGTAAAGCGTCAGCAACCACCTAAACAGGCCAAGTCAAAGGCTGCCAGGCCTCCCACGGCCCAGCAGCCTCAGCCTCCTCAAGGCCTTTGACTTGCAACTAGAGAACTTAGCCTTTGTGGCTCTGGAAGAACCAGAGCCCCTCACCATTCCAGGAAGGTTAGCTTACTTTGCTCCCAGATGGGAGCAAATCACAGCAGAGCAATGGACCCTCTCCATTATAAGGGAAGGGTACAAGCTTCATTTCTTAAACCTTCCTCCCCACATCATGGTGAAACAGTTTGATTCTCCAACATCTCTCCTCAACCTTCAGGGTCAGGAGATTGCTACCCTTCTTGCCCAAGGGGCAATAGAAGAAGTACCCCTGCTTCAACAGGGCTCAGGGTTCTACTCCCCTTATTTTCTTATTCCAAAGAAAACAGAGGGCTACAGACCCATTTTAGATCTCAGAGAATCGAACAAGTTTCTATTCAAAGAGAAATTCAAGATGATTTCTCTCGGTACTCTGCTGCCATACCTTCAGAGTCAGGACTGGCTTTGTTCTCTAGATCTCAAGGATGCGTACACCCATGTCCTCATCCATCCAACACACAGAAGGTTCCTTCGGTTCCTTTTTCAAGGAAAGCACTACCAATACAGGGTGCTTCCTTTTGGTCTGGCCTCTGCACCAAGGGTGTTCACGAAATGCATGGCTGTAGTAGCTGCATTTCTACGCACTCTAGGAATGCATCCCTTGAGCTCTCCACCAGGACAGCGCCGCCCAGCAGAGTGTTGCCTGACCAATCGGGTCCCTCCCAGGCTCCATAAAAGAGCACGGCTGAATCGAGGACTCCCTCTGCATCCCCGAAGCTCTCCCAGGAGGGATTGAGCTCTCCACCAGGACAGCGCCGCCCAGCAGAGTGTTGCCTGACCAATCGGGTCCCTCCCAGGCTCCATAAAAGAGCACGGCTGAATCGAGGACTCCCTCTGCATCCCCGAAGCTCTCCCAGGAGGGATTGAGCTCTCCACCAGGACAGCGCCGCCCAGCAGAGTGTTGCCTGACCAATCGGGTCCCTCCCAGGCTCCATAAAAGAGCACGGCTGAATCGAGGACTCCCTCTGCATCCCCGAAGCTCTCCCAGGAGGGATTGAGCTCTCCACCAGGACAGCGCCGCCCAGCAGAGTGTTGCCTGACCAATCGGGTCCCTCCCAGGCTCCATAAAAGAGCACGGCTGAATCGAGGACTCCCTCTGCATCCCCGAAGCTCTCCCAGGAGGGATTGAGCTCTCCACCAGGACAGCGCCGCCCAGCAGAGTGTTGCCTGACCAATCGGGTCCCTCCCAGGCTCCATAAAAGAGCACGGCTGAATCGAGGACTCCCTCTGCATCCCCGAAGCTCTCCCAGGAGGGATTGAGCTCTACACCAGGACAGCGCCGCCCAGCAGAGTGTTGCCTGACCAATCGGGTCCCTCCCAGGCTCATTTAGAGGAGTGTGCCTTACAGGCGTGCCTGCGCCTGCGTGCCTGCACCGGAGGGCCTCGCCAGAGGGCCCTTTGGCGTGGCCCTTAGGCGGTGGCACGTTGAAGAACACCAAGAACAAGAAGAAATACCTCTAATTTGGACCCATTTCCACGCTGTTGTGATCCCTTTTCCTGAACCGCAAGTAGTACCAATCACCATAATATTTGTAATATCTAACCAGTAAACCTGTTGTCTGTTGATTATCACACATTCACTAGCACTAACGCTGACAGTCATTACCAAGCGTCACATCTAAAGAAATCACCATAGTGAGAAATATATACCTTAAGAGTTTATTATTGTTGCCAATACTCCATTCACATACATCAGTGCTAATTGTATACTATTGCTAGTATCACTTAACTGCTATCACTTAACTGCTAGATATTATTTCTGTTACCAACAATACATTTTCATGTAGCAGCGCTAATCCTATTACCATTGTTAGTATTTTACATCTACTTCTATCAATGTATTTTACATTTACATGTATTCTACATTGCTAGATTTTACATTTATATGTAACAGCTCTAATTGTATACTATTGCTAGTATCACTTAACCACTAGAGTCTATCTTGTTGTCAAAAACCCATTTTACATTGCTAGATTTTACATTTACATGTAACAGCTCTAATTGTATACTATTGCTAGTATCACTTAACTACTAGAGTCTATCTTGTTGTCAAAACCCATTTTTCATACATCAGTGATAATCTTATTACTGACAACTGTGTCATACCTCATTACTGTTGGCAGAATCTCACCCTTACCCAAAAGTGTTAACTTATTACTGTTGGCAGTATATTATTCTGTTTAGTTCCTTGCTGAATGTTACATTGTCTTATATTCTGCTGACAACTGTTATATTGTCTCATTTTCCACTGACTGACACATTGCCTCATTGTTTGCTCGATGCTGTACTGTTCCTGTCTTGCCACATTGTTCCAAATACATACTCATCGCCAGACAGTAAGTTTATACACTGCCAATAGCTAGCACAATAGTCAAGCCAGCACAATAGTCAATACCGGTCCTACTAATTACCCAGCAACAAACAGTTCACATACTATTTCACAAAGACATCACAAAATGCACCCATTCCTAGCCTTGGCATGTCTACACCTAGCCTCCTGGCTCCCCCTTACATCCCACGCCTTTCACACAAGCACTAACCACATCCCAATACTCCGCAGTGACGGGAAAAGATGGACGGAGAATCACCAACACCCCCCAAGAGAACCCAAGGACGCACATCACTCACATTTATTACACATCCCACTTCAACATCTCAAGAAGTCACATCTGGACCGTCAGCAACACCATCAAGCCCTGAAGTGTGCACTCATCAACGCAAGGTCAATACGTACAAAATGGCCAATAATTACCGATCTGGTCACGACCCATGATCTTGATATCATCATGATCACAGAAACTTGGCTATCAGAATGTGACAACGCAATCATCAACCAGATGTTACCCACAGGTTTCTCAGTCCACACATGCCATAGAACCAATCAGAGAGGAGGAGGAACACTCATCCTTGTCAAAACTTGCCTAGGCTTCCAGATGTGCAACTCAACCAGCACAGCTCACCTGGACTCCCTCACCATAACAAATGACACCTGCACGATCAACCTACTCTACCGGGCACCAACACCATCCTCAGAAGATCTTGCAACGATAATGGGCCTCGCTTGCAACTCAAACAAACCACGATCCCAGAACTGGATCCTAGGTGATTTCAACTTGCCTACGCTACAGGAATCGCAAGCCTCTGCTTTCCTAGAAGCGCTACAAGAACTAGGCTACGATCAGATAGTCAATAATCCCACCCACGTCAAGGGAAACAAACTTGACCTGATCTTTGCCCCACAGACAGATAAAGATACCACCCAACCAATGTCACCAACCATAACGCCTGTGCCATGGTCTGACCACAGCCTGATCCAATTCCAGATACCTATTAACACACACAATAAAAACTCCAACAAAAACAACACTGGCCACGAAATCTCTTTGAAGCGCTTCCGCCCCTTCAATAAAGAAGAGCTTCGAGAGAAGATCCTCCCACTCCTCAACAACATACCACACGACCTAGATGCATTGGTGTCCACCTGGGATGAGAGCCTCAAGACCATCGCATGTCTACCAGCCACAAATAAAACAACAACAAAGAAACGAGAGCATGCACCATGGTATACCAGAGAACTCCGAGACTCACTCAAGTGCCTGCGCAGGCTCGAGAGAAGATGGCGCCGATCTCACTCTACTGAAGCACAAGATACTTACATCGCTCACCTAAAATCACACCGCGATGAATTAACAAAAAAGCGGAAACAATACCATTCCGACATCTTGAAGCGGTCACTAAACAAGCCACACGATCTCTTCAATATAGTGAAATCTCTCATAAGAGAACCTCCTGCAGACCAGTCACAGATGCCACACCCCCAGGCATACTCCAACTACTTACAGTCAAAAATGATCCAGACTACTACATCTGCAACCAACTACCTACAACTTGAAGTCACCCAGGCTGGTGCAACCTCGAACTCCGCGGAAAACAGCTCTCAGCACAACTTGCCCCAACCATCACCACTATCCGACTTTGAAAAAATATCACGCAGAGAGATTGAAGACACGATCGCTGCAATCAACCCCACTACTGCACCCAATGACCCATGCCCTGCTTTATGGATAAAGGAGTTACGATGTGACTTAAGCCAATATCTGAGCGAATTAATAAACCAATCTCTTACAACCGGATCGTTTCCACAAAGTCTGAAACAAACATCAATTAGACCACTGCTCAAAAATAACAAGCTGGACCCAACGAAAGTGGAATCATACAGACCAATTTCAAGTATCCCTATGCTTGCCAAAGTAATCGAAAAGTTAGTACAGCGCCAAATCCAACAGCATATTGATACTGAAGCCCCACTGGATCCTTCCCAGCATGGGTTCAGAGAAGCACATGGGGTTGAAACCCTCCTCACCAACCTATTTGACCATCTAGTCTCTGGAACTGACAAAATGCATCAAGGATTCGCCCTCATATTCCTCGACATTGCAGCGGCTTTCGACTCGGTGAACCATGAGATCCTCATACAACGCCTCAGCGAGAAAGGAATTCAGGGAACAGCCCTAAAGTGGTGCAAGTCATACCTGACTAATAGATGGCAACATGTAAGGTCAGGCTCCACAACCTCTGAACCATTTTTACAGAACCAGGGTGTACCACAGGGCTCGTCACTATCTGCATTGATGTTTAACATCTACATGCAGCCCATATGTGCCCTAGCACGTTCATTCAAGGTCAACTGTCTAGCCTACGCAGATGACATCCTACTATACATCCCATTCAGGACCAACCAACCAGACCTCTCCCCTCTAACAAGATGTTTTGAGGCAACAGCAGAATGGTTCAGCACACAAAACATGAGAATCAACTACAGTAAAACAGATGTCCTTTTCATCTCAAGAAACCAGGACTTCACCCCTCCACTCTCTTTAAAGGTCGGCAACACAGAGCTGAAAACCAAACCCACAATCCGCTACCTTGGCGTTACACTGGATCAACAACTGGATCTGAAAACCCACATAAGAAACACAGTAAAAACAGTATACATGAAAATAAGGACCCTAAAACATCTCCGACCGCTGCTTGACTTCAGCGACTACCGTTCGATCTATCAGGCATTAATATTACCACATTTCGACTATGCCAACGTAATTCTACACGGTCTCCCTCAAACAACACTGGCTCCTCTCCAGCTTGCAATGAACACTGCGGCAAGAGTACTAACATGGGCTTCACGGAGAGAGCACATAACGCCAGTACTGATGAACCTCCATTGGCTACCAGTTCAAGCAAGAATCCGCCACAAAGTTCTAACCTTAACTTTCAAAGCCGCAAACACCCTGACCCCCACAGCCCTCAGCAAGATGATACATAAAGTACCACAGAACAGAAACAGAAGACCCATGATGCAAAACACACTAGAGGTCCCAAAAGTAATAACGAAATGCACAAAAGCAACGACAAATAGGGCCTTTACGATTTACGCACCCAGAGCATGGAACGCTCTCCCCACCTCTATTCGAAACATCACTTACCTAATTGACTTCAGGAAGGCATTAAAGCAGCACCTATTCACCACATACTACCCTGAATCCAGCACTAGTAATCATACATATGCCCCCTCAGACAATCACTCATTGCAATTAAACAATCAGACTCAGCATGAAAAAGGATAATCAACTGATCCCTCAGAAGATACCCACTGAAATGGAATCAGGACCCCCAGTGTAAATAAGATGTAGATATGTTATACAATGTACATAGTTCCCCCCAGTTACTTCCAAGTTGATCTCCTGTTTATTGTAAATACAACTCAGGGTTCCTGTGTTGTATGGTTGATGTTGAATGTAAACCGCTCTGATCTAAAATAGAGCGGTATAGAAGAACTGTTAAATAAATAAATAAATAAATAAAATAAATATTCGTTTTCCCATATCTGGACGACTGGCTCATTCGAGCTTCATCCCAGTCAGAGGCCCAGATTTCTCTGACCTGCACAATGCGTGTCCTTCAGTATTTGGGACTGGTAATAAACATCCCAAAATTCCATCTCACCCCTACTCAGTCTCTGGAGTTTATAGGGGCCTTGCTGGATACCACAACTGCACGGGCCTATCTTCCTCAGGCCCGTTGCCTACGCTTGGTGCAGTTAGCCTCCCAGATACAGTTAAAGTCCCATTTAACTGCTTGAGAGATGTTACAACTATTAGGCCACATGGCATCCACCATGCATGTGGTTCCATATGCTTGCCTTCACATGAGGGCAGCTCAATGGACTTTGTCCACCCAATGGACTCAGGCATCAGGTTGCCTGTCAGACAACATAGCAAACTCCAGTCGCCTATTTTGGTCTCTCCAGTGGTGGAAGTCCCCTCCAAATCTGTTGCTGGGGTCCCCGTTTCATCAGTTTCTACCCCAAGCAACTCTGACAACAGATGCTTCTCCAATGGGTTGGGGAGCTCATCTGCAGGATCTCTCCACCCAGGGCATCTGGTCTCCACAGGAGACTTCTCTGCATATCAGTCTCTTGGAACTCAGAGCAATATTTTTAGCTCTCAGAGTATTCCATTCCCTGCTCAGCTACAGGACAGTCCTCATCCATACGGACAACCAAGTAGCCATGTTCTATGTAAACAAGCAGGGCGGGACTGGCTCTCTGTCGCTTTGCAACGAAGCTTTGCGACTGTGGGCCTTCACCAGAGAGCATCACATCCATCTTCTGGCAGTATATCTTCCAGGCATTCAAAACTCTTGGGTGGACAGACTCAGTCGAGTTCTGCTCCCACACGAGTGGTCCCTCCACATGGACCAGGTAGCCAGGATTTTTCGAATTTGGGGAACCCCGGACATAGACCTCTTTGCAAGTCCGTGGGATGCCAAACTTCCCCGGTTCTGTTCCAGAATTCCGTGTCAGGGAGTTCAGGCCAAGGATGCCTTCCTCCTTCACTGGGGTCAAGACTTCCTTTATGCCTTTCCACCAATTCCCCTAATTCCCAAAACACTATTCAAGCTTCAGAGAGATCGAGGGACCATGATCCTCATAGCTCCACATTGGCCACGCCAAATGTGGTACCCTCTACTTCTGCATCTCTCTCAAGCTCCTTCCCTGGACTTGGGCTCTGCACCAGACCTTCTGTCCCAGGAAGGGGGAACATTGTGGCACCCAAACCCCCAGTCGCTTCATCTCGGGGCTTGGTTGCTGAGGGCCTAGACTTTCAAGATTTTCATCTCTCTCAGCAAGTCAGAGATGTTATTCATGCCTCTAGAAAGCCTTCTACTAGGCGTTCCTATGCTTTCAAATGGAAAAGATTTACCATTTGGTGTTCAGAGAAGGGTCTAAACCCTCTTGCAATACCTCTGAATTCTCTACTAGAGTATCTCCTGCATCTATCCCATGCAGGCCTGAAAACGAATTCAGTAAGAGTCCATTTGAGTGCTATTGCAGCGTCCCTCAAGCCTCTCAATGGACAACCTATTTCCTCTCACCCTCTTATAGCAAGATTCATGAGAGGCCTTCTTTTAACTAAACCTCCCATTAGACCACCTCCAGTGGCATGGGACTTAAACCTGGTTCTTGGCCAGCTTATGAAGCCACCCTTTGAACCTTTAGTCACCACCTCCTTGAAACTTCTTTCTTGGAAAGTTGTTTTCTCATTGCAGTCACCTCAGCACGCCGCATCAGTGAGTTGCAAGCTTTGGTGGCTAATCCACCTTATACAAGGTTCCATCATGATAAGGTAGTCCTCAGGACCAATCCACACTTTATGCCTAAAGTGGTCTCACCTTTTCATCTAAACCAGGAGGTATATTTACCTTTCTTTTTTCCAGGACCTCATGCATCAAATGCAGAGAGGAATCTTCATACCTTGGATTGTAAGAGAGCTCTCGCTTTCTACTTACAAAGAACACAGCAACAAAGAAAATCTTCTCAACTCTTTGTTGCTTTTGATCCTTCTCATTTAGGACTTCCAGTCTCTAAGAGAACACTGTCCAACTGGATTGCTCAGTGTATTTCTTTCGCCTACCAGAGTAGCAACATTTATTATTTATTTATTTTATTTATTTATTACAGGCTCTTATATACCGCACTATTTGGTATCAGCGCGGTTTACAGTATAACAAAAGACCAGAGCAACAGGCTGTTTGGTTTTACATAGAACAGGTTTTACATAGAACAGGTATGAGCAACTTGGATATACATGGGGAACATGGTTAACTGAAACTATTTACATGCTATATATACATTTATGTACAGTAAGAATTATTCTTAGTTTGATAAAGTCTTGTAGAACAGGAGGTCAAAAGGGGATGGCCAATCAGGGCGGTGGATGGCTGGTATAGTAGTATTGTGGGAATAGGTAAGATTTGAGTGCTTTTCTGAATAGAGTTAGATCGGCGATGGCCCGAATCTCTGGTGGTAAAGAGTTCCAGCACTTGGGGGCATAGAAACAGAAAGCCCTGTTAGACGTCGCTAGTGTGCATTTTGTGGCTGTCTTAGGGATTACTAGCGCGTTTGTAGATGTCGTTCTCCTAGATCTGTTAGGTGGGATGGTCTGAATGATGCCTATTAGTGATGGGGAGGTGATGCCCTTGATGGCCTTGAAGGTGAGTACCAAGGTCTTGAATAACAGTCTTCCATGGATGGGGAGCCAGTGAAGCTGTTTTAGAATCGGTGTTACGTGGTCCCTTTTTGACGCCCCATAGAGTACTCTGGCCGCAGTGTTCATGGCAAGTTGTAAAGGGTTTAAGGTGGACTGAGGGAGGCCTTGAAGGATGGAATTCGCATAGTCTAAGTGCGGTAAAGTTAAGGCTTGGAAAATAGTCCAGAAATCGTCAGGATCAAGTAGAGAGCGAAGGTGTCGGAGTGTTTGGATCTTGAAGTAGATCGCTCTGACTACGTTGGTTATGTGTAATTTTAAATCAAGGCGTTGGTCCAAAGTAACCCCAAGGTATCGAATTGAAGGTTTTGTTTGGAGATCGGCTTCTTTCACCTTTATCTGGGGTGGGGGGATGAAGAGTGGGTCCCTAGTGATGAAGAGAACCTCAGTTTTCTTATGCTGAATACGGAGGTTCTGGGATTGAAGCCATTCAGACACAGCATCAAAACACTTGGTTATCAGGGACAGATCCATATGAACTGTGGAGAAAGGCATGTATAGAAGGATGTCATCCGCGTATATCAGGCATTCGACCTTGAAAGACCTGATGATGTTGCAGACGGGCTGTATGTATATGTTGAATAGAAGCGATGAAAGGGAGGACCCTTGTGGTACACCCTGACTTTGATGGAAAGGGGTGGATGTTGCCGCTCCTGAAGTTACATATTGCCATCTCTGATCTAGGTATGACCTGCACCAATCGAGGGCAGTACCGTTGATGCCCTTTTCTTTTAGCCGCCATATTAAAAGATCATGATGTACCGAGTCAAAGGCCGCGTCAATGTCTAGAAATATAAGAACAAAGCCTTGGCGGATGTTGTCAATGCCTGTGATAATGCTGTTGCAGAGGGTGGTAAGGAGGGTTTCTACCCCGTGGAACTCCCTGAAACCATGCTGGCATTGGTCTAGAGGGGAGGCAAAGTCAATGTGATCTTGTAATTGCCTTTGAGCTTCCTTTTCAATTATTTTAGCTAGAAGAGGTATACTAGCTATAGGTCTATACGATTCGACCTTTTGTGGGTCGAGTTTAGGGTTTTTCAAGAGGGGTCTAATGGAGGTTCTCTTGAGAACTGATGGGAAGGAACCAGATGTAAAGGATAAATTCATCATTTAATGATGAGAGGGCTGAGATCACAGCGTAGCTCCTTTATCCAATAAGCTGGGCAGGGGTCGGTTTGTGCAGTAGTGGTGTTAAGGGAAGCGATGGAGTTCTCAAGATGTTTTTTAGATTGTGTGGAGAACATAGATAGGTTCGATAGACAGCTGGAGTCTTGCGCAGAGATTGTTGCGATGTTATCAGTTTGCAGCAGCTTGGATTGTAGATACTCGGCGATACATTTCTCTGGAGGGCCATGTCACAGCTTACAATGTGAGAGCCATGGCAGCCTCAATGGCTCATCTAAACTCTGTGTCCATTGACCAAATCTGTCGAGCGGCCACCTGGGCCTCGGTTCATACCTTCACAGCCCATTACTGTTTGGACAAGGACTCCCGCCGGGATGCCTCGTTTGGTCATGCTGTCCTCAAACACCTGTTCCATTCCTAATCAACTCCTACCCACCTACCCTGGTTGGATGCCAGAGATCCATGGGGGGAAGTGGAGCCCTCTGCAAGGGCACACAACCATGGAGTCTCTCC
Organism: Ichthyophis bannanicus; assembly: GCA_033557465.1. Classification (NCBI taxonomy): domain Eukaryota; kingdom Metazoa; phylum Chordata; class Amphibia; order Gymnophiona; family Ichthyophiidae; genus Ichthyophis; species Ichthyophis bannanicus. The sequence goes on from CM066042.1 coordinate 166,118,478, forward strand.
CTGGCATCTGCAGCTAGGGAGTCCCCATATGTGAAGACTCATTCCTGCTTGTTCCTGGAGATAGCACAGTTACTTACCTGTAACAGGTGATCTCTGGGAACAGCAGGAATAAGTCTTCACAACCCACCCACCTCCCCTAGGAGTTGTATCTCTCTATCTATCTTTCCTTTCCTCTCTCTCTCTTTGTCTCAGCTTTAAAACTCGAACTGGAGAGAGGCGGTTGGGAAAGGCGGGAAGGCAGCGCACAGGCGCTGTGGGATGCTCCCAAAAGCTTTCTTACTGGACGCTGGGGAGCGTTCCCGCGCAGGCTCCGTCGGTACCGATGATACCCATATGTGAAGACTTATTCCTGCTGTTCCCAGAGATCACCCGTTACAGGTAAGTAACTGTGCTTTCTCAGGAGTTCTCTAGGCCACTAGGCCATCTCACTATCCAGTGGCATACATCACATTAGGTCATTTTCATGTCTCTCCAAATCTAACTGGCAGCCAAAGGAAGAAGGTGATTCACGTCCTAAAGTTTCATATATACTTTGCTTCTCTCCATCTGGTTGTAGGATTTTAATCTCCTTGAAAGGCATTTCATCATTTGAAAATGAAAGAAAAACAGGAGACTCTGAATAATTTAAATGAACAAGGTCTTTACTTTTATGAATGCCTTACAGTAGAAAGAGAAGTGTACCCACTACCCAGTAGAAAATGTAGGGCAGTAAAGAAGGGTAAAGTGGCCTACAGAAACACCAAAGCAGCAAAACACTTTTCTCAGAAAGATACCTTATTAGTTAGTAGTTGAGAGAGCGCCCTATCTCCAGGAACAAGCAGGAATGAGTCTTCACACGTGGGAGACGTCGCTGACGGAGCCCGCACGGAAATGCTCCCCAGCATCCAATCAGAAAGCCTTTGGGAGCATACCCCGCGCCTGTGCGGTGGCTTCCCGCCCTTCCTACTGCCTCTCCCCAGTTTTTCGTTTTCCGCGGAGCAGGCAGGACGTCCCTCCTGCCACCGCAGAAATTTTTCCTTCTTTCTGTAGTCGCGGCTTTCCCGCCGACGGTGGCACCTCCGTGCCCCCCTTTTCTTTCTTTCTTTTAATTATTTTCATTTAATTTTCGTCGCCCCCTCCGGGCGCTGAGGACCGGGGCATGGAGCCTTCTTCCCCCCAGCCTCACGGCAGGGACTTAATTTTCCACGTGGACTCCAATGCCTGGTGCCTCTCCTGTTTGGGGCCTGACCACTTTTTCCCGGATTCCCCGGGCTACAGTGTCGGAAGAAGACCCTCCCTCTTTCGGGTATCCCTCGACGACGTCTTCGCGCCCAAGGCGCGGTCGTCGGGTTGTTCTTCTCTCCAGGATCAGGTAACCACACAACAGTCTGTTAAGACTAGCCGAGTCTTGAGGGGCGAGTCTCATGCGCGGCATGGCGATGGCTCCGGCCAACCCCTCAAGTCCTCCTTGGCTGATATACCCCGGCGGGAGTCCTCGGGCTCCAAAGCATTTACGGGGTTTCGGGATGTTCCTGAGGTTCGCTCCTCACAGAACATTCCCGAGCCATGCCCGAGGGAGGTACCCGCTTCGAGCGGTGCCGATTCCCCGGCATCAGCATCGGCGTTGAGTGTTCCACTCTTCGCCAGGGATCGTCAGCCAGTGTCCTCGGTGCCTTCGCGGCCGATCGACTCGACTGGGTCTGACCTCCCTACATCCCAGCCATGCTCGGGCGTGGTAGCCGCTCCGGGCAGTACTGAGCCCCCGGCATCGGCGTCGGTGTCGAGCGCTCCGCTCCTCACCGAGGATCGTCGGCTGCTGTCCTCGGCGCCTCCGGGACCGATTGACTCGGTCCAGCCTGGCGTTCCTCCATCCCTGCCTTGCGCGTGGGCGGTACCCGCTTCGGGCGGTACTGACCCCTCGGCATCGGTGTCGAGCATTCCGCTCCTCACCGGGGATTGGCGGCTGCGGTCCTCGGCGCCTCCGGGGCCGACCGACTCGCGCCGGTATGGCGTTCCTATGGGGGTGGTATCCGCTTTGTGCGGTGCCGACCCGTCGGTGTCGAGTGACCTGCTCCCCACCGGGGATCGCCAGCCGCTGCCCTCAGCACCTCGGGGGCCGATCGACTCAACACTGTCTGACGGCCCTACGTTCAGGTCATGCACGGAGGTAGTACCCGCTTCGAGTGCGCGGGCGTCGGTGGTTCCGCCCCGCGCCGGGGATGGTCATCTGGCCTCCCTCCCCTCGGGGGCCGCTCGCTTCGACCCGTGCCCGGTCGCCGGTATCCCAGCCCTGTGCAAGGGTGGTACCGGGTTCGAGCGGCGCCGCTCCGCCGGCGACGGCAGGGGCGTCAAGCACAAGGGACCGCCATCAACCTTTCCCGGGGACCTCGGGGTATGCCGGCCAGCGCACGGGCGGCTCCCCGGCATCGATGCGGCTGTCGAGGGCCCCGCCCTTCCCTAGAGAAGGGTCCTCGGGGTCTTCGACCGCTTCGACCCAATCTGGATCTGCGCCGCCCCGCAACGGTACCCCGACGTCGGCGCAGGGGCTTTGCACGCCCCCCCCGCAGGGACTCGTCGGGTGACCGGGGTCCCCTTGGGGACAGGCCGTATGCCCCGGAAGGTTTTCTCTCTGGGTCAGACGGGTTCGAGAGGGAGCCCGGCATCGGGCAGTGCCCGCCGATCGACATCGGCGCCGGCGTCAGATGATCCCCTCTCCACCGAGCTCCGCCCTCGGGGACCCCTGATGCTCGTGGCACCGATCGGCGCGGTTCCGATCCGCGCTCCGGGATCTCCACCACCGGCGCGGTCGCCCCCGCCGGGGCCCTCTAGAAGGGAGTCGATCTCCTCACTCGGTTCGATGCCCAGCCTGGAGTCGGTATCCAGCCTTGAAAGCCTGGACACTACACATCTCGGGATCGGTCCCTGTCCCCTCCCGCGACGCAGAGCGGAGACCACTGGCCCCTGCCCTCCGGCAGCTGCGGAATAGCTTCGATCGCCGGGAGCAGCGCCACCCCCGGGATCGGGGCCGAGGCCGATTCCTGCGGCGCCGTCGGTGCCATCGACCCCTTCGATGCCTAGCTTGGAATCAATCCCAGGAGCCGACGACGCCATGGGGACTGCCCCGATCCGGGTCGGTTGGTCCCCTCCTCTGCCCAGCGGGCATCGGCCCGAGCGGCCTCTGTGTGCCCTGGCAGCCTCCCCCGCCATAACTCCTCCGGCAGAGCCACCTTTTCAGGATTTCCTCCTTGACATGGCGGACTTGCTGGCCATCCCTACCCCGGACCCGAGCCCGGGTCCTGCGGAACAGGCAGCCGTGATGCTTCCTCTGCATCCCTCCCTGCAGGATCTCCTGCTGGGGGCTTGGCAGTCGCCTTTGAGGGTTCCGGCACCGTCGACTGCGATGCAGGCTCTGTACCGGGTGCCTCCGTCCCCGGGTTTTCGGCAGCACCAGCTTCCACATCGGTCCATTGTGGTGGAATCGGCGCTGAGGAAGGCCGGAAGCAAGGAGAAGCATGCTTCTCGCCCCCCAGGCCGCGCCTCAAAGACGTTAGATACTCTAGGACGTCAAGCCTTCCAGACGTCTATGCTGACGGCCAGAATTATTTCATATATATTTTATATGAGTCTGTCGCTCCGGGAGGTCACCGAGAGGTTGTCTCGGTTATCCCTCTTCGTATCTGCAACCAAGGCCTTTGAATATTCCCTGCTCCTTTATCACTGCAGGAATATCTCCGGGTTCCTTTCTCGTGCTTCGCTGGACTCCTTCCAGTCGGTCAGCAGAGCCTCTGCTGTTGCCATTAGAGCACACCGTACAGCATGGTTGCAGGCGTCCGAGTTGTGTAGACGGGCACAGCACAACCTGGGTAATTCTCCCTGCGACGGAGATCACCGCTTCAATAGCGAACTTTGCGTCAGGTCGCACAGTGCTTCGCTAACCTTCCCGGAGTTAGCAGCCAGCCTAGGGCCCGGCCCCCCGGCGGTGGTAAACGCCTCTCCAGACCCCTCTTCCCTAGGAAGAGGAAATATCAGCCCTCCACCCATCCTCCAGGCGCGCCCAAGCAAGGGACCTCTCATCCCGGGTTGATGTCCCCGGGCCCGCGCCAGGACTCTCATACTAAGCATTTTTAGGCTCAGGCGGGCGGCTGCCTGCACTTAACCCTCTTATCGGAAGTTTAAAAATTGAGCTCTACTCTGGGGCTCATTCAGTTGATAAATGGTTCGGAGGCTTATCTAGGGGTTCAGGTATTCTCCTTCCGTTGCAAGGGAGACCACCTCTATTCCGTGATAGCTGTGGCCCACGGTCAACTTAATTACCCTTCGGTACGTCTCCGAACCCTTCTCAGCCAGTATCCCCCTGCTGATTGCTTCCGTACCGGAATTCCCCTCCAGCCGCTATAGTCCCCCAATGCTTGCCAGGACTATACCCTCCTGTCCCCCGTCTGTGCGGGGGGCGAGTTTTCTGCGTGCAGGTCCTGGGGACACATATAGGGCCTCCAGCCCCGGTGGCGTTCTACCGGACTGATGCTATCCTCCGTCCCCCACGCTACGCGCTGTTGGTTCGCCGATCTGCCCTTGTCCTCCGGAATAGATCCCTCTACTGACGGATCTTGCTGCCACCTTCCCAGGTGGACGTTCTGTGGATCAATGGCAGATCCGCCTTACCAGGGTGATGCTCAGGGAGGTAGGCCCCTCGGCATACCTGCGTTAGTACCGGAGTGGGCGCCCTCATGCCCACCGGCTTAGATATACTAGATATCACCTGCGCGATAGGCGCATATTGGGGGGATGCCCGCAGTACCTGTGTTCTACCGCCTAATTTCCCTATGGCCGGTACTCACGCCCCCCCCCCCCCCGGGGTCCGGCCAGTCCGCCTGCCTATTCCTCGATCGGGGCCGCGGACTGGTGGTACTCTACCGCTGTGAAGTCTACAGCTCCCTTTTCAGTTAGGTCCTCCTCCCGGGGGTTCGGACCCTTGTCTCCCTATCTCTCGCTAGGGTAGCCTGTGTACTCCTTCTGCTCCGGGGTACACCCCTACTCTTCTCCGGAATGGGCTCTCTGGTTCGGCCAGTCTTCTACTGTTAGTCCTCTGGGTTCTGGACTCTACTCCTAAGGGAGTGCTCTGCTGTGCACTAAGCCTCCTGGAAGACCTGCCGTCCTTCTCCTGACCCAGCTGATGCCTGGATCTCCTAGCCTTCCGGATTTGGAACTTCCTCCTCGCTGCGGCGAAGTTTCCTTGATGACTTCGCTACTTCGTCTACGGTGCCTTCATCACAGGTCTGCTTCCGGCAACCCGGTAGGTAAGCTCTACAGGGTTCCACACCATTAATTCATTAAAACTTAATGGCCGGTAAGCTCTATATGGTACTAGGTCATTTACTCATTAAATGCTTACTGATACTATTTATGCATCCCTCTGACTACTCTTCCTGAAGCCTGGGGTTTTTTTTTTGCTGTATCTTAATGATACCTGTTCTGCACTCTAAAGACTTCCCTCTGTAGTCTTTAGATTCGCTGTTCCTCTATTCAACTCCTGCTCTCCATCCCTCAGGGGATGCCGGGGATTCAGGCTGGGCAAATGCCATCCCGTCCTGGGCTGCGCTTATGGGATCTCCCCGGGCATCCTTAGCTAGGGAGTCCCCACGTGTGAAGACTCATTCCTGCTTGTTCCTGGAGATAGCACAGTTACTTACCTGTAACAGGTGATCTCCGGAACAGCAGGAATTAGTCTTCACAACCCGCCCACCTCCCCTAGGAGTTGTATCTCTTTTTTCTCTATTCCTTCCTCTCCTCTCCTTCTGGCTCAGCTATGAAACTCAACTGGGGAGAGGCAGTAGGAAGGGCGGGAAGCCACCGCGCAGGCGCTGGGTATGCTCCCAAAGGCTTTCTGATTGGATGCTGGGGAGCATTCCCGTGCGGGCTCCATCGGCGACGTCTCCCACATGTGAAGACTAATTCCTGCTGTTCCGGAGATCACCTGTTACAGGTAAGTAACTGCTTTCTGGGGAATCTATTGGACTGCACTCTTAATTCTTCCGTAGGACTTCTATGATTGTCTTTCTACCTTTTACCTTAGAGCTTTTCCTGTATCTAGACAAGCCGTCAAAACTCAACAGTGGTTGTGCATATCCTTTAACATTAGCAAAATGCCAGAGAGATTTCACTAATTTTTACAGCAAAACTCACATACCTTGATATTCTATATAACTATGTTCAAAATGAAAATTGATAGAAAACAAGGACTGCATTTCTGTGTTATACACAGAGGAGGTCATTTTATAAAAGGGCATCTGTGTTTCATGTCCAAAAGGCGCCTGTTTTATAAAGGCAATGTAGGTGCCTATGTGCTTTTATAAAACAGACACACAAAGTCTGCTTCAGCAGTGCACAGATTTATGTGCACTCTCAAGTGGGTATAAATGAGCGCATGCACACTATGCATATTCATATGTGTTTTAGAAAATATACACACACATTGCAAGTGCATTTCTGCTCCACTCAAACTATGCACCCAGAAACACCTGTGTGCAGTGTGCACAAAAATGCATGCCATCTTGTCGTTATGCACACTTACACATGCGTATTCTGCCAGGCAGTTTTATAAGAGCCATTCCATATCATCCTCCTAGACCAGTCCAGACAAGTGGGTTGTGTTCCCCTACCAGCAAATTGGTGGAGACAAAGAACCAATGAAAATCCCAGGTTTCACTAACATCACTCCTATGTCTCTTCACCTTAGCCACCAGAGGTCTCTTCAGTATTTCTATGTCTCCAGCTGATGGTGGATGGATTTTCTCCTCTCTGAAGAACTGAGAGGAAAAGATTGATTAAACGCTCATGTCAGACCACTTTGAGAGTGATTCTCACAAGAGCGCGATATGGGAGGCTCCACTAGACTGCGGTCTTTTCGGTAGCCATAGGAGGGGGGAAAATTGGTTCAACTCCACGCTGTTAGCCTGGGTAAGAGCCTGTTGAGCAACCAGAAAATCGGAAGGCTCTAGAAAGATGGAAGAATTCAGCAACCTCACGCAACTTCATCGCCCCCCCCCCTCTCTTCTGTCCTCCTTGCTCTCTCTCCCAAAAATTGCAGAAGGCTTTCAGAGGAATCTGCTTGCCACCCACCTTAAACACAGTGCTGCCAAACTGGAGAAAACAGTTTCAGGGGAATAGAGCTGAGCCTGGCATGAATCCTCTGCCTGGGGCTCTCAGGGGTTCAGTACCTCGTCATTGTCCTTGTTGGGGGCTCCTGATTCCATTTCTGTAGGATGCAATTTAGGGTGGACTGCTAGCAACTGTTGGCACTGTGTGGGGGTTTCCTGCTGTTTTCTGCATGTGCTAGTAGTGTTTTTAATATTGTGCGCCTGGCGGTCGCAGGGTCTTTGCATGCATTTCACCTCTAGCACCTGTAATGTGCGTTGCAATAAAAGCACAGTTAACGCACGCTGCAGTTAATGTGCTCTTTCGGGCTGCCATGGCCTTAGCGCACATTGCCTTAAACTCTCTGTCTTCTTCCAGGAAATGTTGTTTGACTTGTAGCAAGCGAGGTGCCTCATCTCTGGATTGTGGACTGCTCTTCTTGCATGGCAGTTTCTGAGTCGTCCCTGGAGGGCCTGCTCCCCCCTCTCTCAGCTGGGGGATGCAGTTAATCTGACCTTGCCTGCTGCAGGGCAGGAGGCGACAGATGGTGCTATGGGCAAGGATAATCCAGCTGGCTGGAGGTTCCAGCGAACGTGCAGTGAGCCACTCCTCGTCCTCTAGGGGGTCATTTCCAAGAAGAGAGCTGCTGGGCTCCGGATTGTCCTCCACATAATTATTTTCTTATTTGCAGCAGACCTGATCCTTATGGTGTGGAAATTTGGATTCTGTGACCTCTGGGTGCCCCCGGGGCAGTCTCATACCTTTGGCTAAATGTCCCCAGTGAACTGTTGAGATTTTGACTATGACTTTATTTTATTTATTTTTATTTATTTATTTAGCACGTTTTTTATACCACTTTATCATTTCAATAAAAGCGGTTTACATTGTAACTTAAACTTGGTAATGGACATTAAACAGGGACATTGATAACTTGGATTTTTTTGAGGCAATGTTAAGTGACTTGCCCAAGGCCGCAAGGAGTGCTAGAGGGAATTGAACCCTGGTCTCTTGGTTCCCAAGCCAGAGCTCTAACCATTATGCAGCTACTCCACTCGATTCAGACTTGGATTCAGATGGCTCAGTACTGGGCTCTGACATGGATGAAGAAGTAATCTTGCCTTCAGAAGATTGTGAAGAGGCCAGAGTGATCCACCTATTCCAGAAGGAGGAGCTGGATGCATTGATTGCCGTGGTCTCATCTGCTGTGAACTTGACGGATACTTCTGGCATGGAGCAGGAGCTCCTGCTTCTTCAAGGTGTGCAAAAATCCACTACTGCCTTGCTGTTCCCAGAGGTGATCAAGAATATGAACTGGTCAGTGGGACTCTCCTGATTCCCCCACCTATGGGGTGGCGGTTGTTATTAAGTGCCGTTGAGTCGGTGTTGGCTCAAGGCGACCCTCTAGATAGTAGTCCAAAACTGTGTTCGGTCTTAAGTCAGGCGGCTCATTGTTGACAGACTGACACCCATAGCTGTTGTTATTGTATTGATCCATCTCATTGCTGGCCTTTCTCTTTTGCGTTGACCTTCTACCTTGCCAAGCATGATGTCTTTCTCTAATGATCTCTCTCTTCGCATGACGTGTCCAAAGTATGAAAGTTGAAGTCTTGTCATCTGAGCTTCTAAAGAAAGCTTAGGTTTGATCTCCTCTAGTACTGACTGATTTGTTCTTCGGGCAGTCCATGGTATGCACAGTATTCGTCGCCAGCACCATAATTCAAAAGCATCTGTTTTCTTCCTGTCTATCTTTTTCACTGTCCAACTTTTGCATCCATATGATGATGTTGAAAATGTCATGGCTTGAACAAGTTGAATCTTTGTATGGAGAGAGACATCTCTGCTCTTGAGAATCTTGTCTATGTCCTTCATAGCCATTCTGCAAGAGCAATCCATCGTCTGATTTCTTGACTGCTTGTTGCTTCTTTATTGATAGTTGATCCAAGTAGGCTAAAGTTGTCCACTATTTCAGTTCTTCTCCATCAACAATGAACTTATTGATTTTGCCAGTTATCAGGAACTTTGTCTTCTTTACATTAAGATGCAGGCCCATTTTAAACCTATGTTCCGTGATCTTCAGAAGCAAATATTTCAGATCGTCTTCACTTTCAGCCAGTAATGTGGTATCATCAGCATAGCGAAGGTTGTTGATGAGTCTTCCACCAATCTTCACACCTCTGCTGTCTTCATACCGACCTGCTTCTCTGATTTGTTCTGCATATAAATTAAACAGGTATGGGGAACGTATGCAGCCTTGTCATACACCTTTGCTGATTTTAAACCATTCTATTTCTCCTTGTTCTGTTCGAACTGTTGCTTCTTGATCAACATAAAGGCTGTGCAAGAGAACGATCAGGTGTTCTGGTATACCAGTGCTTCTTAATGTGACCCAGAGTTTGTCATAGATTACACACAGTCAAAAGCCCTGCTGTAGTCAATAAAACACATATAGATATCCTTTTGGTATTCTTTAGTCTTTTCAAGGATCCATTTCACATTCGCGATGATGTCTGTCGTTCCTCACCCTCCCTGAATCCTGCTTGCACTTCAGGTAGTTCTCGTTCCAGGTATGGTTGTAGTCTCTGCTGAATAGTCTTCAGTAGAATCTTGCTGGCATGTGGGATCAGAGCGATTGTGCGATAATTTCCAGTCAGTTGGATCAACTTTTTTAGTATTGGTATAAACACAGATCTCTTCTAGTCTGTTGGCCATGATGTTGTCTTCCAAATTTCCTGGCAGAGTCTTGTAAGTATGGTAACAGCTGCATCAGATTGCTCTACTACTTTTATGGGAATGCCATCAATGCCTGGTGTTTTGTTCTTTGATAAGAATTTCAATGCTGCTTCAATTTCTTTTTTCATCACCAATGGTTCCGGATCATAAGGTACAGGTTGAAATGACTGTTGGTCCACTTGATCTTTATCATATAATAAAGCTGTATATTCTTTCCACCTTTTTTTGATCTTCTCAACATAATTCAACATGGATCCTTGAGCATTTTGTAGCATTCCAGTTTGAGGCTGGAATTTTTTCTTTAACTCTTGTAGCTTTAGGAAAGCCGATTTTATTCTTCCTCTAATAGTTTCTGCTTCTATATCCCTGCATGCAACATTATGGTACTTCTCCTTGTCTTGTCTTTCAGCATGTTGGAAATCTCTGTTGAGTTCTGCGATTGCCTCTCTTTATCCTCTGGCTTTAGCTTCTCTTCACCTCTAGGCAATTTTCAGAGTTTCTTTGGTCATCTATTTTGACCGTTTTTGCTTTTTCACCTTTCGTGGGGATTTCTCACTTTCTTCCAACACAACCTTCCTAATACCATCCCAACCTTCCTAATACCATCCCATAACCACTGTTCCCTCTAAGCTGTGCGCGTGTGCACGCGCACACCTCGCCGAGCGAGCGCACATACTTTACAACAGAGTGCACAAAAATTATGGTTCTGATTCTGATAGAACACAACACAGACGTCTTAAAATTTAAAAGTTGTGATTGTAATTACTAGAAATTTTCTGCTTCATTTAGTAATCGTCTATTTTCATTTAATTTGATTAAAACCAATGTGGTGTACATACTGTATTCTGACGTGTAGTCAAATTTTAAAGTATATAACTCCAAGTGACGTTATGTGGCGCACAAAAATTTAACATTCCTTCAAAAGCTGCACAGCTGATATTTTATGCGCACACAGCCTACAGAAAATAAGAGGGAACATTGCTCATAACTCTTCTGGAGCTCTATCATTTGTATCTAAAGCAGTAAATCGATTTTGCAGACAGTTTAAATTCTGGTGGTATATTCTCAAGGTGATACTTTGCTACATTCATGAGTGGCTTGCTCTTTTTCAACTTTAACTTGTTTGCATACTAATAGTTGGTGATCTGCATCACAGTCAGCAACAGGTTTTGTCTTTGTTGATGTTATAGAATTTTTCCATTGTTGACTTCCACAGATGTAGTCAATTTGATTTTTGTACAATCCATTGGGTGAAGTCCATGTGTACAGTTGTCGTTTGTGTTGCTGGAAGAAGGTGTTTGAGATGAATAGATTGTTGGTCTTGCAGAATTCTGTCAGTCTTTCTCCAGCCTCATTTCTGTTGCCGTCCATATTTTCCAACTATTTTGCCGCCGCCTTTGTTGCTAACTTTTGCGTTCAGTCACCCATGACTATCAAGATATCCTGTTTGCGTGTTCTGTCAATTTCAGCTCCTACTTGTTCATAGAACTCATCAATTTCATCCTCTTCTGCAGCTGTTGTTGGGGCATATACTTGAATTATAGTTATGTTGATAGGCATTCCTCATAGAAGAATAGAAATTAAGCATTCACTGATTGCATTGCATTTCATTACAGTTCTTGCAAGTTTCTTCTTAATTATAAATGCAACACCATTTCTTCTTTGTCTTTCATTTCCAGCATAGTAGACCATGTGATCATCAGATGCAAAGTGCCCGATGCCAGTCCATTTCAGTTCGCTGACACCCAACAGAACCAGTTGTACACGTTTTGTTTCATTTCACCTCCAACTTCCCTTGGCTCATGCTTCGTACATTTCATGTCCCAATATGTAAGACATCTTTTCAGCTTCTGACTCTCATTTCATGCGCAGCTACATGAGCAGTCAGATGTCCCGAGGGCTTTGATCCAACCACATCATAAATGCTGGCTTTACTCTGAAAAGTCTTCAGCTCCTCCCCAGTAGCCAATTGAGTGCCTTCCGACCTGGGGGTCTCGTCTTCCAGCATAGTGCAATTTGTATTGTTGTGACTATCCATTTGGTTTTCGTGGCAAGATACGGAAGCAGACTGCCAGGCCTTTCTTCCGTTCAGGTAATTCTAGTGTTGCTGTTGTCACAGAAATGTAATCCTCCACTGCCAACACCGTCCCATTCTGCTGTTGCCCAGATGGGTGGTTTGTCTTGGTCTGGCACCTCAACTGAGACCTGTCCATCTTGGGAGACCCTGCCAGTAGTTAAGCAACCGATAGCTGAGCCCTCAGCATCACTGATGCACACAAGCCCTCACAGCACAACATGCTGCAAACCGAGTGAGGGTTAAGGGCGTATAAGAAGATCTATGGTCTCCCGAAGAAGGATTGCATTGAATGGTTTGGTATTTCCAAGGTGGATGCGCATGTCGCAGTGATTACCAGACGGACCACCATTCCTTTGGAAAGTGGATCAGCCTTAAAGGATTTTCTGGACCATAAGATAGATTCCTTGTTGAAGAGCCAATTTGCTGTGGTGCCTGCTATTCTGTATGTGTTAGCCTGATGTCTTTAGTCCTGCTCCAGTGGATCCAGTCTCCCCCACCGGATGATACTACTCCTCTTTTGGAGTCTGCTATGGATTTCCTTTCTAATGCATGTATGATCATTGTGGCCAGGGATGGAGCCCTGACGACGGTGTCATGGAAATGGATTTGGCTCCGGCACTGGGCAGCGGACTCATCTTCCAAAGCCCGGTTGACCCAACTGACTTTTAAGGGGAAGCTTCTTTTTGCTAGAGAAGCTGGTGAAGGACTTGAGTGAGTTAAAATCTTACCTCCTTTAGGAGGACAGGTTCAGGGGTCCTGTGAAGTGGACTGGTGCCCCTTTCTAGTCAGCCTCCATCCATCCACCAAGGGTGCCTTGGCCAGATCCCTGGGAGTCCTGGGACTTTCATTGTTAACGACCTGGAAAGCCTTTCTTCCCCTCTACCTTCGGCTTCGGGCTCATTCTCAGTCCTTTTGTGGAGTACATGGACCTAGTGACTTGGTCCCTTCCAGGAGAGGACCCTCCCAGCTGCACAATGAAAGTTTCAGAGCCCATTCCCTGGTTCCTGTGTTGGAGGTAGTCTTCGCCTTTTCTTTCAGGAATGGGCCCGGGTTGCCAAGGATCGCTGGGTGCTAGACACCATTCAGTTTGGCTATGTCCTAGAATGTGAAGAACTGATTCCGGATGCCTTTGTCATCTCCCCATGTGGATCTGCGATCAAAGATGCCACTGTGCCGCCCACCTAAAGGTGGGTGGTGCCCATCCCCCCAGATGTATGGGGCAATGGCCGATTCTCTATTTTGTGGTGCCCAAAAGGACTGTTTCTTCTGGCCTATTCTGGACCTTGGGGGGGGGGTCAATGAGCACTTGTGCGTTCTGTGCTTCTGGATGGAAACCATGTGCTCCGTGATTCAAGCAGTGCGCCGAGGGGAGTTCTTGGCCTCTCAGGATCTGGCTGAGGTGTTTTTTCTTATCTTGTTCACGGCGAATCAACAAAGTATCTGCATTTTGCTGTGCTTGGCTCTCCCCATCAGTTCGCCACCCTTCCCTTCAGGTTATCCATTGCTCCAAGGATGTTCTCCAAGGTTATGGTGGTGGCAGTGGCGCTGTGGTACCAAGGGATCTGTGTCCATTCATATCTGGACAACTGGCTCATCCATGCACATTCCCTTTCAGAAGTCTCAGGTGACATCCTGAGTGGTGTCCTTTTTGGAAAGCCTTGGCTGGGTGATCAGTCGGAAAAAGAGCCAGCTGTTGCCTTCCCAGTCCCTGGAGTTTCTAGAAGTACATTTTGACACTTAGTGGGCAGAGTTTTCTTGATAGATGAAAAAGGTAAAAAGACTGTTGGATTGCCTGGCACAGTTCTGTGCACCAGGCTCCCAGAGTGGTCTCCAAGCACTCAGGATTTCAAACACAGACTCCCATTCCCAATGATGGTGAAGACCAGCCTGCGGTGGTGGTGGCAGCAGCCTTATCATCTGAGGAAGAGCTTGCAGCTGGATCATTTCTCCTGGATCCTACTGATGATGAATGCCAGTCTCTCGGGCTGAGAAGCCCATTGCCAAGACTGTAAAGCCCAGGACCATTGGAACCACAGAGAAGTGGGATGGACCATCAACTACCTCAAGGTGAGGGCCATCAGATTGTCTCCTCTGCGTTTCCAGCCTTTGATCAAGGTCCAGGGGATTTGAGTGTTTTCAGACAATGCCACAGCAGTAGCTTATGTCAATCGGCAAGACAGCAACAAGGAGTTCCAGGTTAGCTCTGGAGATGGCTCTCTTGTTTGCCTGGGTGAAGAAGAGCCTCCTAGCCTTGTTGGTTTAGCAGATTGCCAGGGTAGACAGTGTGGAAGCAGACTTCCTCAGCCAGCACTCTCTGGATCATGGAGAGTTGGAGTCGAGTCAGAAGGCATTTCAGTTGATTCTGTGATGCTAGGATCTCACAGAAATTGATCTGATGGTGACCCACTCCAGTGCTAAAATTTGCCACTTCTTCAGTTGCTGCATGGAGATGGGGTCCAAAGGAGTCAGTGTCCTGACTGAGCCTTGGCCAAGTCAGCACCTGCTGGATGTGTTTCCTCCATGATCCCTGGTGTGGTGTGTGATTTGACATATAGAACATCACCTGGGCAGGATTAGCCAAGGAGAGCGTGGTTCAGAGACGTGATGTGGCTCCTGCAGGCACCTCCTCTTTGGTTGCCTCCATCTTGGGGCCTATTGCAGCAGGAATCGATCATCCTGCAGGACCCAATGCCCTTCTCACTTACAGCTTGGCTCTTAAAAGGAGACAGCTAGCAGGTAAGGGCTACTCTGCAGCGGTGGTCTCCACTCTACAGTAAAGAACTATGTACAGGGAAGCATAAACAGAAAGCTGTCCGCGTTCTGGTCATCCTTTGCTTCAAAATTGATTTTTCTGCACTGCGGGAGTCCTGTGCTTCCGAGTTTCATCAAATTGTCAATGCTGTTGTGTTTCTTTCCTTTCTTCCTTTGTTTTGTTGGTTTATTTTCTCCACCTTTTTGTGGTTCTTAGGCGCTGGTTACACGGCTAGGGCTTTCAGCCAGTTGATCTCTCTGCAGGAACCAGTCATCAGCTTAGTAGCAATTCCTGTATGCTAGGACCATATCCACCAGATATGGTGCTTCCGGTGCTTGGGACATCCTGGCAAATCGAAGGCTTCCAGGGCTGCTTCGGATGTGGGTGGAACATCAGCATCGAAGAGTCTCCATAGAGGAAAATCTGCAGGGCTGCAACGTGGGCTTCTGTTTACATATTCAAATCTCACTACCACCTGGAAGGGGATTCCTGACGCAATAGTAACTTCAGCCAATCTGTACTCTGGCTCATATTGTGGTTTGGAATCCTACTCTGTTCCCCCCAATGCCTTTCTGTCTTTCCAGGCTAGCAAACCCCCCTCCCCCCCCCCCCCCGAAATAAAGCAGAAGAGTTGAGGTGCAAATCACCATCTCTGTACATAGCTATTTTGATTTTGCATGTTCTGCAGTTAAGGTTGCCCCTGTTAGGCTTCTGGGTGGCCACCACTGTTTTTGGTGGCCTGTAGCTTGGGAACTCGATACTTGAGGACTTTCTTCCTGCTTGTCCACGGGGAGAAAAGGTAGTTACTCATCTGCAGCAGGTGTTCTCCATGGACAGCAGGAATAAGTTCCCATAACCCTCCCAACTCTCCAGAGGAGTTGTCTTCTGTTATAGCTATATTATCAGACTGAATCAACATAACGCCACCATGGCAGGTGGGAAGAAGGCATGCAGGCGCTATGGAGCCTCCCACAACCTTCCAATAGAAGCTTGGGAGCATTCCCGTATGGGCTCCGTTGGAGGATGTCACCCATACATGAGTACTTATTCCTTCTGTCCTGGAGAACACCTGCTACAGATGAGTAACTACCTTTTGCCCACTATTGAAGTTGTGTGAGGCTTGCCATGTTTTGCCTGTATGCTTTGGGATGAATACTGAAGAGACATCTGGTGGCTGAGACAAATAGAGGCATAGGAGTGATGTCATTGAAACCTGGGCTTTTCATTAGTTCTTTGTCTCCACCAATCCACTGGTAGGGGAACACAACCCACTTGCCTGGACTGGTCTGGCAGGACTCCAAGTAAGGACATTAACTGGTAAATAAAATGTCACCTTCCCCATGCATAAAACATGCTTTACATGCAGAAAATATGATATAAATTAATGCTCAACACTGTGTTGTAAAGCTCTGTTTTCAGGTGTCAGGGTTATAGGAGCTTGACTTAGGGGCCAAATTTTTGGCATCACAGATTGTAATCTTTTTTCACAATTTTGCAATCCACCGCAGGGTAAGATCCAAGCAAATTGCATGGATTGAATTTTTGGGATTCAGGATCATAATCCAGATAAATCTCTTGGAAACACCTCCCCCTCAAAAAAAAAACCCACAAGCAGATAATGGTTAGGATTTAGTATTGCACTCCTGGATTTGGTGTGATTGGCCCAGTTTTTTCTTTCTGTTCATTTTATTGCACGTTGGTTTAGTTTAATGGTTTGATATACTGCTTATAATTTCTTCTCTCTGTCAATTTCACCTTTTCATCTTACACTTAGCTGGGAAGTAAACCAAATGAGAGCAATGAGAGGTTACCTGCAGAACCCTTTGCATTGTCCTAAAGCACTAGAAGAAAAGTCCAAAATACATAGTTTGGTACTGTGGTTGTAATGTGGTTTTCCATATTCTTATTTGGCTATTCGTCCTCACTAACATTGACAGTAGAAAGTTCATGAACAAGAGAGTGCACACAGAACACTTAACTGAAGTGTGTTGAAAGGATTTTCCCTTGTGATAGTTCTGGGCTGCTTCTCCGAGGAGTGATGCAGTTTGCTCCTGGGGCTCTGCATGAAATGCGATGAATAGAAACGTATGGCACTGTGTGGCCAGAATGTTTGCAGACCTGACCTTACAGTTATGAAACCATGTCAATTTGCAATAAACGTCACCTGTTTTTCTGGCTTATGTTTTCCAGGTGGTGATGGCCCCCCATGAGCCATCTGTAGTCTTTGTGGATAATTATATTAAACTTCTTGCTGACTGCAACACAGACACTTTCCAGAAGATACTAGATATGAAGGTGAGGGCCTGGGGCTTCTTCTAATATCATGTAGCAAACGCTGCTCTTGAGCTTTCCCTACCTGTCAGTTTGAGATGACAGCATGTTTATCTTTATTATATTGCTTGCTTGACCGCCCAGACCGAAGCATCAGGGCGGTTTACAAATAATTAAAACTAGTAAGTTGCGCTAGAAAGGAGAAAAGAATGCCAGTTCATGACAGGAAAGATAAGAGACAGCAAAAGTACAAATAGACTGACTAACATCACACAACTAGGTGAGAGAGGGAGGTAGGTCAAAGGCCTTGCAGAAGAGGTGGGATTTTAGGAGGGATTTAAACCGGGGGTAGGACTGTTCGGAGCGGAGGGAGGCAGGAAGGGAATTCCACAGGGCAGGTCCAAGAAAAAAGCAGAGTGACAAGTGTGTTCTAGGTGGGCCTGGGCTGGGGATGGAAGGGCCAAGTGGTCATTTTGGATAGCACGGAGGGTACGTGGGGGGAGGTGAACCTGGATGAGATCAGTGAGGTACTGAGGCTGGCCAGTGTGGATTATTTTATGGACAGTGGTAAGAAGCTTATACTGGTAACGGAAGGACATTGGGAGCCAGTGGAGCTGAATAAGAAGGGGAGTGACATGGTCTCTGTGACTGACGTGGGTGAGGAGGCGAGCGGCGGTGTTTTGAATAAGTTGTAGATGACTTAGCTGGTATTGGGGAATACCCGCCAAGTTTACATTGCCATAGTCGAGGCGGGATAAGAGAAGAGAAACTGTTAGCGTGACTAAGGAAGCATTGAAAACTTTCAGCCATAGGTCAGGTCTTTCAGTGCCACTCTGGTGTGTAGTATGAGCTGCTGGAGTGGAAGCTGATCTGTGCAAGAACCGGGCTGTTTACCAAATAAAAAACAAACAAGATTTTGTTCTGTATATGCTGTAGATTTCTTTGCTTATTGTAAAAGTACAGAAGATGGAAAATCCAGACATGCCAAGCGACTAAGTTTTCAAAGAAGGAGATTTTAGGCCAGTGTTCGATTTCTGACAACCCAATCCTGATCCATTCTTATACCCGAGCTCTGATTTCAGATGCTGAAAGCAGGGATTGCAAATCCCACCATGCATTGCAGTGTTAAGTTCAAAGCCCAGGACTGGCCACAAAGCCCCCTCCTTGAACCTGGGTCACTTGGCAGCTATTGGAGTCCCTTGCAGCTGATCATGGAAAGAACCTTGATTGAAGAAAAGGCTTTTGGCCTTAACTGGAGAGAAGAAAAGAAGGACATATATTAAAAATGTGTCTCTCTGTTTTCTTGCCTTCCTCCCCGTGTCAGGGCCTGAAGAGAAGTGAGCAGAGCAGCATGCTGGAACTGTTTCGGCAAAGGCTCCCAGCTCCTCCCTCAGGGTTAGAGAACACCAGTTCCATCTCCCTACCAACCCCCACGCCAGAGCAGGAATCCTCACGAATTCGAAAACTGGAGAAGCTGATTAAGAAGAGGCTGTAAACTCTGTATGGTCTCCTGCCCTGTGCATGCTGTTAAGGATTGCCCATGTTAACTGTTCCACTCTGGGTTGCTGAGCCTAGCTCCTTCCACCTGAAGTGAAGAAGCAGGGCTTTGATGTTAACTTTCCTATAAGGAGATTTTCACTTATAAAGTGAGTATGTTACTGCTGAAGGAAGAACCAGCTCTGTTGTGCAGAAGATGGTCCTCCAGTTCATTGATGTGTAACCCATGAAATGTATATATGATGGTGAAAACTATGTCTAGACTTAGCACGTCAGGGCCTTGGTGGAGGAGGGGAGGGCAGCAGTGAAGGGGTTAAATATGGCTATTTTGTAGGTTCATTTACCGTCCGAACCTCTGGTCTAGTGTTCTAAAGTTGCTCATGTGGTTGTGGGTTTGAGTGTCTTCAGGCATCGTTCCCTTCCTGTCTGTGGCACCTTGTTAGTTATCAAACAATTTACGTTGTTCTGCTAGCTGAAATCCTGGTTCCGTCACTGTAACCTCTGGTTTTCTGTGAGGAAGGCATGTGCTTGTCTTCAGTAGCTCCCTAGAAACAGAAACTTGTGAGGAAGCAAGTTTATAGCCTAGTGAACACAGCACAGTCACTTTAAAGGCTGTTCCTTTATAGTTTATGTCTCCCTTTGCACAGTACCAAGAAGCCGGATCACTGATACATTCCAGCTGTCCTCACAGCCCTGGGACTTCAGGGAGGGTCAGGGTGAGAGCTGGACCTCCTTTAAACTTGGGCTGCCTCCTTTCATTCCTTAAATGCCTGTTTCCATATTTCACAGTCAGGGGCAGGGAGGTGAGGAGTAATTTGAGTGTTTAGTGCCTGCCACTGAGGCAGACGTTATGGTGCTGATAATCCTGATGTTTTTGGTGACCTGGTTTGCATCAGGGAGAGCCCTCAGTCTGGTCAATAGTGATTTAAAGGTCATGACCCCCCCCCCCCACTAAAGAATCGTCATAGCCAGAGATTTAAAAAATAAACCTAAAAATAAACTGTTCATTGGAAGAACTTATTTAAAATTTTCACATAAAATAAAACGGATGTATATTTTATTTAAAACACTAAGTCTGTAAATAAAATATTGCTGTGGAATAACATAATCTGTGACTCTTCTTTGATTGTTCATATCTTCTTACAGTTCATCCACTGGAATGGGTATTTCTGCTTAATTCAGAAAGGAGGGACCTTGATTTTCAGTGTTTTATGGTAGTTTATTTTTTCTGGCATTGTTTGTTTCAAAAGGAACAAAACTGGGAGAAAGTCGGAGGCTCCCACCAACCACGGTCCCCCACATTACTCTCACCCATTTCCTTTTCTGAGCATTCACTTTTTTGTTTTGTTTTGTTAACTTTTCCTACCACCCATAGCCTCACTTACTTTTGGCTCTTATACATCTGGAGTTACCTGATGTACCCATAGTCCTGAGCTACTATCCATTCATGAGAAGAGTGCAGAATTATGGGTATGGAGCTATGGAGTGGAGAATTGCCTTTGTCTGCTCCACCCAAAAATGTGGTACTTCCTTTGTTGGAGTGATAAGCATCTGTGCTTGCAGTAGCGATCACAAGTTTTAACAGGCAGCGACGGTACGCAAAAGAGGGTGAAAATGGATTTAAACTGAAAACAAGCATACCCATGTGTAAATCAACAATGCATCCTTTTGTGCCAATAATTCTCAAAAACACTTTCATATATAGTGCTATGGGATTTTAATAGTGCTTGAAGTGAGAGCTTGCGGAACAGCTGGTTTGAGTGTGGCAGGTCCCTGAGGCCAGTTGCTCTAAAATAGCATCATCAGCCAACGAATTTGAAAGTTTACTTCATATCCTCTGCTCTTATTGCTAATTATTTCCCCCAATGACAGGACCTCTAGTGTTTATAATTAGAGCCCCAGTCTCCTCTGATCTCATGGGAGGGGTTACCAAATCTAGACCATCCTGTGAAATTCATTGATCCCCCATGGAATCACTATAGGAAATGAAAGCCCAAGTTGCTATACTGACTGTTGGGATAACCACTCTATATTTGTCACCTTGCTGCTTGTCAGAAAGGGACAAGTTGGACATGGGGAGAGTCCTGAGTCTGATGTGGAGGATCATAGTGTCCTGCATTCAGTAAGTATGGATAAGCTTTTTGGAGCTCATTTCTTGTGTTACTGAGGTTCTTCAGATTTTGGAAGCTGTCCAACCTCAGGCAGGACCAGCCCAGAGATCCTGACCTTGGGGAGGGAGGGAGTACAAGGCATTCCCGGTGCATTCTGCCATCAAGGAGATGATGGTGAAAGAGCAGGAGCCACCCGGTACTAGGCTTAGGAACTCTTATATCCTTATTCAAGTGATATCCCTAGCCGAGGGAAGAAGTAAAGCAATTTCTTGCCCTCCCCAGAGTGGATTCCCAAGTTTCAGCCATTTCTCAGCAAACTACTACTCTGTTGGAAGGCAGTACAACTTTGATTGGCCTCCAGGATGGAAGATTGAAGCCATGTTGAAACAGTCTATCCAGGCTGCAGTTTGTAGTGGTTGTATTGCTATGTTGCTGCTCATATGGATCAAGCAGTCCTTTCTGCTGTAAAAGCCATCGGCAGAGTCCCAAGTCAACATTAGGCTAACCCTGTTAAAATGAGCTGCAGCTTTCTTAGCAGATGCCATGTATGACTTGGTTCAGCTGTCTGCCAGGCCTATAGCTTTGTCAGTTGCCTCTTGGAGATCTCTATAGTTGAGGAAATGGATGGCAGACACAGCCTCAAATACCCATCCGAGCAAGCTTCCTTTAAGAGGGTGACCATTTTTTAGGAGACTCTTTGGAGAACTTAGAAAAAGAGTTGAAAGATTGCACATCTTTGCATCTCCCTGAGGATAAGCCTAGAGACTCCAGAAGAGGCTCAACAGCAATAGGGAAATTTTGTCCCTTTCAGAAATTCCAGTGCAGGTCAGGGGCTTTTCAGAGAGAGAGAGATTCTACCAGACATTCCAGTTTTTGCAGCTCTGAGGCTGTGAGGACCCACCAAGAAGCATGGGGCCAAGAAAGGCCTCAAGCCTCTCATGATGCTGCTAGGAACCCTATGATAGTGCCAGTGGGGGTCCTTTAAAAATGGAGTCTCGAGAGCTACCTGACATGTGCGGCGTTTTTTCGCAGAGCCGGTTGAAGTCCCCCTGTAATCGGGAGTGGAATGTAAACTCTTGCACATTATTTCTTCTATAAACACATGCACTTCTCCCACTGACCCATGTCCTGTATCGTGGATCAAGTCTACAAAGTCAAATTTTATTCACATCATACAAAACATTGTGCAAAATTCCCTCTCTCAAGGTATTTTACCAGAGCAACTTAAGCTTGCAACTGTTAGACCAATTCTGAAGAAAACAACGCTAGACAAGAATAATCCAGCAGCCTACCGGCCAATTTCCAGCATACCCTTTTTAGCAAAGATCATAGAGAAGATAGTGCAACTTCAACTTCAAGAACACATTGATGTTCATGCACCCCTAGATATTAACCAACATGGTTTTCGCCCAAACCATGGAGTTGAAACTTTAATGATTTGTCTTTTTGACTGCATACTCCGCACCATTGATGACATTAAGAAAAGTATTATAATGATTTTTATAGACATCTCTGCAGCATTCGACTCAGTAAATCACAATAGATTATTAAATAGATTAGAGGAGATTGGTCTACATGGGGTCACTTTAAAATGTTTCCATTCCTATTTGACAGAGAGATTTTTACAAGTAAAGATAGGGGAAAAAACCTCTATGCCCATAAGAGTAATACAAGGTGTACCACAAGGATCTGCACTTTCATCGCTCCTTTTCAATATTTATATGCAACCAATATGCAAAATTCCTTTGAAAAGTGGAATTAAGTATACAATCTATGCTGATGATATTATGATTTTCACAACTATCACTATTGAGAACCCTGATTTCTCGGGCATTACAGAATGTCTCTCAGAAATGTCCAACTGGTGTAAAACAAACAACATGGAAATTAATTTTAGCAAAACAGAGGCGTTATTTATTTCTCATAACCATAATTTTGCGCATCCTCCTGACATCAAAATAGATAACTCAACTATTCCTATTAAATCAGAAGTGAACTATCTTGGAGTTACTCTGGATAATGAGTTGAATCTCAGATCACACATAAATAAGACAATTAAAAGCGCTTATTACAGAATGAAGCTCATCAAAAGACTAAGGCCGCTTCTTGATACTGTTCACTTCAGAAATGTTTGTCAAGCATTGATTACTCCATTACTTGACTTCTGTAATCCAATATATCTGGGTTTATCTAAGCAAGCACTTAAGCCTTTACAACTGGCGCAGAATACTGCTGCACGTATAATTTTTGGTCTATCAAGTAGAGAACATATAACTCCCATCTTGAAAGAGCTTCACTGGTTACCTATAGCTTCACGTGTAAAATATAAAACTATAATTTATATTTTCAAGATAAAACAACAATATTCTGCAGAAAGCCTGACATATCTCATACAGTCAGATATTAGCAACAGACCTAGAAGAAGAGGATCTGACAACAGAATCAGCTTATCAAATGATGTCAGAAAAACACGTAAAGACACCTCTGAAAGGGCTTTCTCTTTTGCTGCACCTTCCATCTGGAACTCTCTACCTAATGAGCTGAGAGCAGCTCAGGACATCAATGACTTTAGAAAGCAACTGAAAACATCTTTGTTTATAGAACACTACGGTCATGCAATTAACTAACTTAATTTGTCTGGAATGTAAATCATATACATATTGTATAATAGCTCACATTATAGTATAGCTCACTATGTAGATAATGCAACTCACTCTAACACATTATACCATAACTTTAACTTTTATTTCTTTACATTTTCTCACTAATACTCTTAATATCTTTGTTTGTAAGACCGCTTTGATTGTATGATAAGGCGATATAGAAATCCAATTAAATAAATAAATAAATAAATAAATAATTGCTGAGAGTAAAAACGTGGGCAGCATCATTGGTAAGATTCTGAAAATTTTGGTTTTTTTAGGTGGTTTTAAGTGTGGGTGATATAGATTTAACATGGTAGGATTGGAGGTTTATTGATTGGATTTCTATTTCGTTTATTCTTAGAGTTATTACGATCCCCTGAGGAAACATTGTTGTGAAACGTCTCAGTGGTACCGGGGATTGACGTTGGGATCATAAGAAGGAGAATATGAGTGCAGACCCTTTTCTTCGGGAAGCTGATATATTTGTTTTTGTTACGTTAATACCTGAGTTTTAAGAAGAGCACAAGTAATGAAAAACTTCACCAGGATTAGGGTTCTGTTTCATTTCTGATGAGGTCATTGATGTGATCACGCAATTTGCCTTACAACGGCGTAAGTCTAAAAGGCAATGCTATTGTTTAACGGAGACCTCAAAGAAATTTTGAATAAGATAATTTTTGAAGAATATTTTTGAATTTCTCTAGTCTAGATTTACAGCGAACGAAAAAATTTTTCTACGTGCAGAGTGCTCGTTCAAGAAGTTGTGGCCATTGTATTTTGTGGGGAGCCGCTGGCCAGGTTTTTCCCACAGTGGGTCCACATTACATCAGACAAATAGCTTTTGGGGTTTATTTATCATGATTATATGCCCCCAAATTTGAATGCCTTCATTTGAAACAATATTTTGTGTCAGGATGCTCATTGCCCCTAGAGGTGGGCCTGATCCAGGGACACACTGCAGTGTCTTCTGGCCATGGAGGTCATAGTGCCCATTCGCTTAGAAAAACAAAGCCAGAGACACTATGCCAGGTATTTTATAATCCTCAAGAAAGGGGGTGGTGGTTTTTGGCCCATCCTAGATCTCAGAAAAGCCAATCTTTCCAACATGTCTCCAGATTTTGTATGGAAACTTTGTGAACTGTTATGGCAGGAGTAAGGAAGGAGGAGTTCCTCTCCTCCCTGGATTTGGCAAAAGCATATCTCCATATTCCAATCAAGCACAAGTTCCAGCCTTATCTATGCTTTGTGATGTTGAATTGCCTTTTCAGTTTCAGGCCCTGCCTTTTAGATTTGTTACCATCTTGCACACCTTTACCAAGGTAAGAACGTAAGATCTCCAGGAACAAGCAGGAATGTAAAGTCTTCACATATGGGCGACATCGGGTACCGACGGAGCCTGCACAGAAAGCTCTTCAGCTACCAATAGGAAAGCCTTTGGGAGCACTCCACTGCGCCTGTGCGCCTGTGCTACTGCCTTCCCGCTCTTCCTACTCCCTCTCCTCAGTTCTTCTTTTTCTGCGGAGCCAATGGGGAAAAGAACTTCAAAACTTTTCAAAAAAACAATTCTGCCTAACTGCACCAGTATCACTCAGTACTGGTCCACTTTTTCTTTTCTTTTTCTTTAAATTTTTTTTTCTTTACCTCAGCGCCTCATGCCCACCGGCCTTACCCACCATCTTTACCATCGAAAAGCCCTCCAGTGGTTTTAAAAAATGCACCAAGTGCTCCAGCACCATCTTAGTGACAGACAAACACGATTGGTGTCTGAAATGCCTTGGTCCCGACCATACTCCCCAAGAATGCTCCCTCTGCAAGCAGATGATGAAGAGGGGCCTACAGAACCAGACCAAAATGTTTGGAGAGGTCTTCCCATCGGTCTCTATGTTGCTGGCCTCCACTTTCTCCAAAGCATCTCATGCTCACATGGTTCCAAGCATTCCAAAGAGTCAAGACATTCTGACAAAAAGACCACATCTCCTTCAAAACCTACAAAAAGACAAAGTAAAGCTCCAAGAGTCCTCAGAGAAGTTGAAGGATCCGAAGGAAATGCCCAAAGATTCCTCGGGCAAGTCTTGGGAACCAAGAGAGAGATACCACTCTAAACTTCAGGACTCTTCCAGGATATCTTCTGACTCTGGTCATCAGTCTAGGCATCCCCAGCGGGAGGACGTGTCCTCCAAAACTTTAATGGGGAATTGGGAGACACCCTGGGTCTTGGCCTCCTCAGAGAGCCACTGATGCCTTGCTTTGATACGGTGGTGCCCAGCCCCATTCTTTTATAGGACCAGATGCAGGCTACCTCCCTGGATCAGCGCATGCTTTCCTTGGAGAGGAGCTTAGCAAACCTCCTCGCGACTTCAGTTGCCCTTGCACCAACAGCTACAGGACCGCAACCGGGAACATCGACTTCGATGACTCCATCGACTCCGGTGCAGGCTTCAGCAGCAGTACTAGCTTTGGCGCTGATGCACTCTGCACCAAAAATCGACACCTCGGTACCAACAATCAGTATCGGTACCTGATAATCCGTGGACTACCCCAGGTGTAGACCCCGCAGACATTACCAAGCATCGACACCATTCATGCCGCTGCAAGCATCGTTGATACCACTGTTCTTTCGATTCCAATGACCTTCAGGACATAGCCTCAGAACCCTCCCCTCCATCCATCAGTACTCATAAGTCCCCTCCTGAAAACATGTCGTTTCAGGAGTTCATGCCTATCGATTCTGCAGGCCTATCGATTCTGGCAGCATCGGAACCGAAACCCAAGAGCAGAGGAGCTGGAAATTCTCTAGTATCCTACAGCCCCAAAGGAGGCTGCAATCCTCCAGGTACACCGGATTCTAAATAACTTGATGCTCAGGATGTGGGAAACCCCTCTCCCCAATCAGTCACCGACTGGACACCATGTACAGGGTTCTGGAGTGTCCTGGTTTTCAGAAGCCACAGCTTCCACACCATGCTATGATGGTGGAATCGACGATGCCTTGCATCAAAAGTGGCAAAATCCATGCCTCAATTCCTTCACCAGGCCTTCCTTTCAGGCATCCATGCTAGCCAGCAGGATTAATTCTTACATCCTCTATATAGGGATGTACCTAAAGGAACTGAACAAACACTGGGAAGGTTTCCTTCCTTTCCACCCAGAAGAAAAGAGTCCTGCCTTCCAGCAGTTTTGGCACATAGTCAGAATATCTTAAAATTTGTAAATAGGGCAGCATTTGATGCCTTTGAGTCAACCAACAGGGCCTCTTCCATTGCCATCGGTGCAAGATGTTAACAGCTCCAGGCTTCGGACCTGGAACAGTGGGTCCAGGATAAATTGGGCAGTATACCCTGCACTGTGGAAAATCTTTTTGGAAAGAACTGGAGGGAGAAAGCAGGAGAGCTCGAAATGGATGATACCACCCTAAAGACGCTCTCTAGAAAAACTGCTGACCATACCAAGAAAAAGGCAGCACCTAAAAAACCTTTCTACCCTAAAAAGAGAAGGTCCTACCCCTCCTACTCCCAACCGGCTTATCAGACCCAACAGAAACAACAGGGTCCTAAGCAAGCAAAAAAGCCAAGATTAGCCAAGCCACAGCCAGCCACCCAGGTACCAATATCACCAAGCTTTTGACTCCCACATAGGGAGCACAGCCAGTCTTCTCCTGCACATTCAGGAACCCATCACTATCCCAGGGAGAATATGCCACTTTGCACATCAATGGCATTCTGTCATCACAGAGCAATGGACTCTATCCATAGTTCAAAAAGATTATCAACTAAATTTTTGGGAACTTCCCCCTCACCTCTTCAGGGGAAATTGTACCACCCATCCTCCCCTAGATGCCCTGCTCAGGCAAGAAGTCGTCAATCTTCTTTCCCAAGGAGCAATAGAAACAGTTCCCCCAAATCAACTTCTAAAAGGCTTCTACTCCCTCTACTTCCTCATTCCAAAGAAGTCAGGCCTATTCTCGATCTCAGGGAGCTAAATAAGTTTCTTGTAAAAGAAAGATTCAAGATGATCTCTCTGGGAATCCTCCTTCCCTACTTACAGGAACACAACCTGCTCTGTTCCCTTTACCTCAAAGAGACCTACACTCACATTCTGATTCATCCAGACTACAGACAGTACCTTCGCTTCACCTATCAGGGCACTCATTCCCAATACAACGTCCTGCCCTTCGGTCTTGCTTCTGCACCAGGGGTCTTCACAAAGTGCACAGCCATGGTCGGCAGCATATCTTTGAAACAGCAAAGTCTTCGTCTTCCCCTACTTAGACGACTGGCTAATAAAGGCAGACTCTCATGGAGAACTCTGCTCATCTTGTCAAAGAACTCTTGCACTATTGCAGCATCTGGGATTTGTGATAAAACTCCTGAAATCCCATCTCACTCCAACCCAAAGGTTGGAATTCATAGGAGCCGTACTGGACACCCAACAGTCCAGAGCCTTTTTTCCTGTAGACTGCATGAGCAAACTAGTGGACCTAGCCAACCACATGCGCCAACAACAGACTGCCATGACTCGAGACTTCCTGTGCCTCTTCGGACACATGGCTTCCTCAGTACATGTAGTACCGTACACGAGACTCCACATGCGACCGACGCAATGGACTCTCTCGACCCAGTGGACCCAGGCCACAGGGAATCTATGAGATGATATACATGTAATGCGCCCTCTGGCCTAATCTCTCCTGTGGTGATACACCCCAACAAATCTCGTAGGGTCACCTTTTCGGATGCCCCAGCCTCAACATGCCCTGGCTAGGAAGCTTAGTTGGGGAGCACATCTGGATTCCATCTCCACACAAGGTCTGTGGACAGCCCAGGCATCAACTCAACAGATAAACCTCCTCGAGCTTCGAGCAGTCACGAATGCCCTGCAAGTTTTCCAACAGTCAGATACTGATCAGGACAGACAATCAGATGGCAATGTTTTACATAAACAAACAAGGGGGGACAGGATCCCTTCCTCTCTGTCAGGAAGCCTGTCACCTCTAGAACTTCACCATTCTCCACCACATGCATCTTCATGCACTTTATATTCCAGGAGAGTGCAATCACTTGGCGGACAAGCTGAGTCGGATCTTACAACATCATGCGTGGTCCTTAGAACCAAAAACAGTGGCAAAGCTCTACCAGATCTGGGGAAATCTAGTGATAGATATCTTTGCCATGCTACAGAACTCTCAGCTTCCACAGTTCTGCTCCAGGATGCCATCCAAGTTCAGTCTGGCGTCCGATGCCTTCGTGATCCACTGGGGTTGGAGACTACTTTATGCATTTCCCCCCATTCCCCTCATCCCGAAGACCCTCCTCAAACTACAAGCAGACAAGAGATCTTTGATTCTCATAGCCCCTCGCTGTCCCCATCAGCCTTTGTTTCCCCTCCTGTTTCAGTTGACACAGATTCCTCCGATTCCATTGGGATCCAAGCCGGGTCTTCTGTCTCAGGACAATGGAGCACTCCTCCATCCCAATCTGCAGGCTCTCCGTCTGACAGCATGGATGCTGAAAGCATGATCTTTCAACATCTATCACTATCAACAGCCATAAAGGATATACTCCTTTCTTCCAGAAAGCCTTCCACCAGGAAGACGTACTCTTTCAAATGGCGTAGATATGCCTCGTGGTGCTCTCAAAATGATCAAAATCCCTTCAAAGCATCAGTACCCATGCTTCTTCAATACCTTTTGCATTTGTCCTCTCTAGGACTCAAAACGAATTCAGTGTGGGTGCACCTCAGTGCTATTTCAGCTTTTCATAACTTGCGGATGGTCGACTCATCTCCGCAGTTCTTCTCGTGGCACATTTCATGAGGGGCCTCCTTCTCACCAAACCACCTCTTTGACAACTCCCAGTAGCGTGGGATCTCAATGTGGTATTGGCTCAACTTCTCAAGCCTCTGGTTGAGCCCTTAGCAACCACACATCTGCGTTATCTATCTTGGAAAGTTTTATTCCTCATCGCCCTGACCTCAGCCAGACGCATCAGTGAGCTGCAGGCCTTAGTGGCGCATCCATCGTATACAAGATTTCATCATGACAAAGTTGTCCTTTGTATACATGCCCGCTTTCTGCCAAAAGTGGTGTTTCCTTTCCATATCAATCAGTCAGTCATCCTTCCGGTCTTGTTCTCAAGACCTCATGCATCTTGTGCAGAGGAACCCTGCACATACTTGACTGTAAGAGAGCTCTAGCCTTCTATCTTCAAAGGACAGAAGACATTAGGAAGTCCTCCCAATTGTTTGTTTCCTTTGATTCTAATCTGGGTCTTCCTGTAAGTAAATGTACGCTCTCCTAATGGATAGCGGATTGTATGTCTCTTGCATACGACAACGCGGGACTTACCTTCACAGGTCATTTCACTGCACATAATTTCCCCAGGAACAAGCAGGAAGTCCGTCCTCACTTATGGGTGATGTCGGTGCCGACGGAGCCCCATGCGGAGCAAATCCCCAGCTTTCAAAGAAAGCCTTTGGGAATTGCTACCACACATGCACGGTTCTCTTCCCGCTCAAGGGTATCATCTTGCTCAGTCTCCTTTTTTCCGCGGAGCCCTTCGGACATTGTCCCTCCATGTCCCAGAAAAAGTGATTCTTTTTTCTCTCTTTCCTTTGCCGGTCGACACTGGTATCCTTCCCGCCTCCGGCTTCAGTACTCCGGTATCGAGCTGGGTTATTTTTTTTCCACTTGTACTTTTTGTCCCTGAGGCGATTTCTTACCCTTTTTGTCCCTGTTTTCCTCGCTGGCAGCCTGCAAGGTCTTTGACCTCGCCGGGGTCCTTTTTCCCCCGATGGCTACCAGCGGTTTTAAGACGTGCGATCGGTGCAGAAAAATCATGTCCCTCACCGATACACACGATTGCTGCCTCCATTGCCTCGGGCCGGATCACGACCTGATGGCCTTTATAAGAGGATGTCCTCTAAGGTCCTGAGGAGCCGTCAGCAGCAGCATGAAAACAATTTTCCCGAGTTCCCCGTGCCTCTGAGAGCCAGGACCTCATCCGAGGCCTCGACTTTTCGGGGGGAACACTGAGCCCGAGCGTCGTCGAGGTTCCTCAGAAAGGGGGTCCCCTTCACAGGAGCACAAATGGAAGAAGAAGTCCTCGAAGGCGGTGTCTCTGGGTGGCTCCGGCGTCGGGCCTTCTTGGGGGCTGTCGTGGAGCCCCAAGCGCCTGCCCTTGCTGAAGAGGCAGTATTGCTGATGTACTGGGCATACTGCCATCTGGTAGCTCTATCCACAGTACACATGGCCAGGGGAACTCAGTGCGGTCATGGAGTTTTTCAGCTGGACCCCTCTCAACCCCAGCGAGTGTGAGCTAACATCACAGAGAGATAGGGGTCTCCTACATGAGATGTGACGGTGACAAGGTGTACATGTTTTACAACTGCAGGGATGAGCATGGGTCATCCAGTGAATGCTCTCATCCAGGATTGGTGGTGGATGGGTTATTCATATGTCTTTCTGGTTGGCAGAGTTGTGAGGGGGGCCATCCAGGAAGGGTGATCCTGGTTGCCCTGAATTGGGCCAGGAAGCCATGGTCAAATATCATGTCAGGGGTGTCCTCCCTTTGGGAGGACAAGAGACCCGCTGGTGAAGAGCCCCATGCCCATGGAAGATACATCCCCCTTCTCTCTTATGGCCTGGCTATTGAGAGGAAAATGAGTAGAAAAGGCTTGCACGAGCCCAGTCATAGAGAGTTGTCTTCAGAACTGGAAGTCATCAACTTCAAGCCATACTATCCAGCCCCACCAACAACTCACCGAAGCCACTTACCGTACTCACGACACCATCAGACACATATATTGAGGACATCATTTCTAGTATCAATGCCACCAATACACCTAACGATCCATGTCCAGCATTCTGGATAAGAGCACTACATAAGGAAATCAACCCTATAATTGTCAATATCATTGACCTATCCTTCTCCACAGGTCAATTCCCACTGTGCCTAAAACAGACATCAATTCGACCCCTGCTAAAGAAGACATCAATTCGACCCCTGCTAAAGAACAATAAGCTAAATCCCCAGAAAGCTGAGTCCTACCGACCAATATCAAGCATCCCCCTGCTAGCAAAGATAATTGAGAAGGTCACTCAACGGCAAATACAGGACCACATTGATAACACAGCTCCCCTTGACACATGCCAGCATGGCTTTAGGGAAGCACATGGCATTGAAACTCTTCTTGCCACCCTCACCAACACGCTGATCACAGGGACTGATAATATCAAACACGGATTTGCCTTAATCTTCCTAGACATCGCGGCTGCATTCGACTCAATAAACCATGAACAACTCAAGATACAGCTCCAGGACAAGGGAATCAATAGCGCAGCATTAAATTGGTGCAAATCTTACCTGACAGGCAGGTGGCAACAGGTACGGACAGGATCCACAACTTCTGAGCCATTCCGACAAAACCATGGGGTACCGCAGGGCTCATCCCTCTCTGCACTCCTATTTAACACATACATGCAGCCTATATGTGAACTAATCCGCTCATTTAACATATCTTGCCTGATCTACGCAGATGATGTGCTTCTCTTCACCCCATTCATGACTGATCAACCAGACTTATCCCCACTAGTAAAATGTTTTGATGCTGTAACAGACTGGTTATACTCACAGAGCCTCAAAATAAATTTCAGCAAAATGGACGTCCTATTCATAACCAGAAACCAAGCATTCTCGCCATCTCCATTTTTAAGGACAAGAGATGCTGAACTCCCAACTAAATCCAGCATCCGCTACTTAGGCATAATGCTAGACCAACATCTCGACTTTACCCACATCAGTAACACCACAAGGCAAATCTACGAACACTACGACACCTCTGACCCTTGCTTCAACCAGAGGACTTCAGATCAGTTTTTCAGGCCATGGTAACCCCTCACTTTGATTATGCTAATGTTATCCTGCAGGGTCTACCCAAAAGCACGTTAAACCCTCTACAGCTTGCAATGAACACAGCCGCATGTTTCATACAAGGAGCCTCCAGGAGGAACCACATCACCCCAATACTGAAGGACTTACACTGGCTTCCAATCTACTGCCAGCTCATATATAAAGTAGTCCTGATGACCTTCAAGGTCATCAACAAAATATCCCCAACCTCTCTGACTGGCCTCCTCCACCCCACCCCAGCAAACAGAACAAGGAGAGCATTTGCTACCAATATCCTACAGATCCCCAAGGACGTAACAAAATGCACCCAGGCAACAAGGAACCGAGCATTCAAATTCTATGCTCCCAGCTGCTGGAATGCACTCCCAATGACCATCCGAGCAATCACAGACCTAGCCCAGTTCAGAAAAGCATTAAAACACCACCTCTTTCTCCTACACTACTCCCATCCTGCATCTCAACAACGCCCACCAAAAACCTGGCCACGAATTAGAAAGCCACAAGCACCTCAAGTTAATATTGCAGATAAATGTATATAATTGTTGATAGTTTCCCCAGTTGATATCCAAGTTGTACCTCCCTGTTTTACTGTAAGTACACAACAAGTGACTGCTATGTACAAATCTGTTATACGTAAACCGCACTGATTTTAAATAGCGTGGTATATAAAAGCAATAAATAAATAAATATTCACCCATGTTTGGAAAATCTTTTCTAGATGGTGCCATTCTTAGGCATGCAGCCCATTTGACACGTATATCTCAGCCATTCTGGATAAGTGACTCTTACTACTTGAACCTTAAGTGAACTCCAAGCCAATCTCCTGTTTCAGGTGAAGGCTGCACAGTAGGTTAGTGGCAGTACACCTAGATGTGTTGCATTTTATCAAAGGGGTGAAAAATATTAGACCCTCAGTCAGATCCCCAGTACCTGCGTGGAATCTGAATATGGTCTTCAGGCATTGGCTGCACTATCCTTTGAGCCTTTCAAGAGGGCAATGCTGAAGGACATTTCCTTGAAAGTAGTCTTTTTGGTGGCCATCACTTGGCAAAACATATTTTGGTTAGACCCTAGCCTATAGGGAGCCATTCTTGGTATTTCATAGAAACAAGGGGGGGGGGGGGCACGAAGATGACCCCTTTGTTACATCCCAGTGGTGAAGGACTGATCTGGCAAGGACAATTAGGAATTATTAATTTTTTCTTACCAGATAATTGCATTTCTTTGGGTTCTTCCAGAGCAGTCCTTACCTGTTTCTCTCCCAGGCTAAAGAATGGTGTAATAGCATAGCCTATTGTATGTGGAAGCCCAGTCTGCTAAGGTTGAAGGCTCAATAGGAATTTGAGTCTAATATAATCTTATTTGAAGTGTGCAATTGTGTAAGGGTGCTTAGAGGCTGGGGTCTTGGAAGGGTTAAACCAGCCAAATAATCTGATTGGTTGTGGGTTTCCAAGTACTGAAGTTCTTAATTTGGCTGGAGGTGCAATTGATTTGACCTACAGATATCTTATGCATTCTGCACCTCCTAGCTCCTGGCATACGCTTGCACATACCAGTGCAGATTAAGAGATGAGCTGCAGGTGTGCAATTATATTACATTTTGATAAAAGCCACAAAGTATAAAATACAGGAAGTGAGAAGGATGCAATTTACTTGTCATTCTTTAAGAAAACACAGGAGCATGACTGATGCCACCTTGAAGTTGCTCTGAGTCTACAGCTGCAAGAATTTTATGTCACATTAAAATCCACCAAGGATCTTTTTTATATTTTATAATTTTTAGTTTATTTCATCTTAATTTTGAACACTGTGGCAACAGAAACAAATGTCCTAGATGCCGTTTTCTCTGCAAGCTGGGCAGTATGTGATTACAGGTGCCATCCAAAGTTTTAGCTGTGGTGCAGAGTGGTGAGGCATTTGGACTGGTGTCACAGAAGCCCTTCCATCATCCTCATTCCTCGCAAGCAAGGAATTCTCACAGCCACTCATTCATAACATTAAAAATATTAGATGTTGAGATTTTGTGTCTTGTGGTGAACTGATTAAAATTATTTTCTATACTTCCTAGTGTTTCAATTCGCTATAAAGAAATTGTGTTAAAAAGTAAATAAACCTGTTTGCAGAGATCAATGCGGATTTGTTTTGCTGCTTCTTATCCATGCATTCCTCCCCTCCCCCCTCCCCTCGTATGTATTACACAGCTTGGACACGTTGTCCTTTTTCTCTCTTATTCTAGTTTATAAACCTGAAGCCACTTAGACTATCTAAACTCAAATGATTTGTAAAGCAAAGAAAGGCAGTGTGTTGATGCTCAGCTACAGACCACCTAAAGGGATAGGTCTGACAAGCAACATGATGTATTTCAAAATGAGTAAACGGACTAACCATTCCTTTCCTTGCTGCATCCACGGTAGCAGGTTTATTATATCTAAACCCTTGAAACTAATCCTGAGACCCTGAACAACATTGCGGTTGTTGACATTTCCTATAGCTTTAATGAAAACAATTCAGACAGCCTAGTTTCTATAGAAATATAAGTTAAGTAGGGTGTGTTTAAATATGTTTTTTTAAAGCAACATTTTTAATATCCTCCTTTGGCAAGGATGCTAACATCATTGTTTCCATAGTGAAGTCAAATGCCAGGATCTTAACCCTCCATATTGTCCAGGTTTCAGGCTTCAGGCCCTGCTTATGTCCCAGACCCTACATTTGGTCTTAGTTGGAAAGACCAAGGAGCAACCAGTTTGTCTTTAGTTGAAGTGCTTGTGTGGTCCCTGTTTCTCGTGGTGGCACTGAAAATTGCTACTATGGGGATAATTTTATAAGGAGCTACAGAAACACACATCATGAATTTCCAGTGATTCACATGCAAAAATTAGCCTTTATGTGCAAGCTTTCTCCACTCGCTATTCTATAAGTATGTGGTAAGTCCGATGGTGCGTACTTTCACTGTGGGCAGAGGCTACAAGTACGTGTGTAAATTATAAAATACTATCATTTACGTGTGTTCTTGCAAAATCTGGGCGTGCGCATAGAGGTGGCTTAAGTCATCATGCCTAGATCTAACATGCATTTTGAAACACTTAGGCTTCTCTTTATAAAGTAAAGTACATCTTTTATAAAATGAGTTTGAAAAATACGCAAACAATCCTGCATTAACTACATGAAAGTTTTTCAAATTACTCTTCATGGGGGTAACTTCTCACCCCAGCACTATCCAGAGAGCAGCAATGAGTATTCCTTTCTGTGGCACTTGTCAACATAACAGGTGTTTCTAGACAGCTAATGAATGTCGACCCCTAGTGTGTTCTGAAGAAGGAGGTCACCGTAATACCAAAGAGCATTGTTGGGACTAGAGTTTATGCCTTTAATAAAAAGGCATCCTCAGCACACATTGTCTAGATTAGACAAATGCTGTAAAACTAGGTTAGTTGGCAATGTGAAACAACTGCTTTAGGACAAAGTTTAACTATTCCAAGGAATTCAGCAGTTTTTTAATTCCTCAGATCTATCTGGAAACAGCAAGAACCTTGGATGGAAGAGTGCTAAATCCCTGCAAGAAAGCCCAGCATTTGGAAGCCATTTGCCATAGTTATCAAATGTCATCATTTGATCCTAATCTCTGATCATCAATTTCTGTCATTGGTTTATTCAATAAGAGCTGCCAAAACTCGGGTGAGACCAAAGCGGCTATCCAGCCCAAGGTCTGGTCTCTAAATGGTAAAAAGTGGGTGTGACTACAGCAGTAGTCTGATAAAATATGAGCATTAATGAAAACTTTCTAGACAACCTTCCTAGAAGTGGTGTGGACATCAAGAAGTGAACAGAGTGGGTAGATACAGTGACCATTCAAGGAAACTATTCCTCAGAGATGCTTTTCTCTAGCTATTTGTGTATCTTAAATATTTACAGCGTTTGACAAAATTGACTAGATAAAGCAGTGTGGTTGTTGGGTTAGTCTACTTGAATGCATAATCTTTGTTATTTGTAAACCGCACCTGATCCATGGGAAAGTGCGGTATATAAGTGTTTGTTAAATAAATAAATAAGTAATAATAAAGACAAAACAAATAAGGTGATACTAGCATAATACATTTTTGACTAGTTTTCAGGAGCTAACACCCTCCTTCCTCAGGTCAGAGCACAATGAGGAAAAGACAGTAGACTGAAAAGCACTTACCAAAGATCGGGGCTGTCTAACACCTTAAGAGTCATAAATTCGCTTTCTGATGACTCATCAGCCCCTCCCTCATTCATCCCCACCTTTCCTTTTCATACTATCGATGGAATGCTTTGCATAATTCATTTTTATATTTCAGTATTGCTATCTTTTGTTCATTGTGTTAGCAAATTCCAAGTCTGAATAGTCTGACATGGGGACGGCTGCATAAGAAACATTGACAAGAGTAGGGCTAGTCTGAACAGGCAAAAAAGAGGTAGATACTTTGGTGCAATTTTTCTTACAGCAGGATATAAACATAGAAACAAACAACAGAAGAGTAAAGCAATGATTTAAAATAAAGCCAGCAGAAAATCAATAAACCTTTCAAGCCAGAGCCAAGGGAGTGGAACCAGAGGAGAGAGATGAAAACCAATCTCCAATCTGGAAACACCCTTAAAATCATCAATATGTAGTTCTGACAAGTGACGTATTTTATCCATAGCATTAAGCACAAACACTGAATGATTCGCTATGACTATACACAGATAGTGGCATTAATAAAAGAACAAAAGGCCTCATTCAGAAGCAAGGAGCAAATCTAGGGCTTGTCTATTTTGCAGAGTCATTTGTGTATTCTGCTCTAGGGACTCTGACACTTAGTTATAGAATCAATAACAGCTTTCATTTGAACATACAGTAAGCATTGTAGACGGCAGATAGCCATACCAAGTCCAGCAGTTATGGCAGGGGTCTAGAAAGATATCAAGGAAGTCAGCATCTAACCTACGTGTAATAGCAATGGAGCAAAAGTTCAACAGACTGTCCCGATTTCAGTTCAAGGCAGGGGGTGATTGAGAACCTCTTTGGAGATGTGGGTTGTACTGTGAACACGCAGAAGTAAGACTAATTGTCCATCAGGATGAAGGAAACAGATGGTGTCCCAAGGAGCAGGTTTTGGCAGCAATTATCTTGGTCAGCAACAGTTCATACAGGAAGGAAGTAGATCAAGCAGAGGTGACAGTTGAAGAAACCTTCAAGAGTCCAAGTGTCAGTATCATTCAAGTGGGCAACAAAGGGGAAAGTAACGGTGACAATGGTGAGCTGGATCACATATTCAAAAGTAGCCCTAAAGAGGTAAGCTTAAAGCATGGCTTAGAAAAGAGCAGAAATACAGCCAGATACACTAGCTTCCAGGCATAATAATGATTAAGTACAACAGCAGTGAAACTTAGATACAATACAGCATTTAAAACACAATGCAGCAAACACTTGCCATTCTTCAGAGAGAGCAGAAGGAGAGAACACACCATACTGTTTATACCATTATACCATTCTATATAAATTTCAATCAAGCTTGAACCAGTTCAAAAGGTCACACCTTTATTTCTGTGCAAAACTGGCTGACATATGAAACAGGTACAGGAGCTTTTAAGCTGTAGGAATAGGAGAAACTAGATATACCATAGTATACTAAATAAATAAATAAATATGCATTTCAGGTGCCTCTCTCCTTGCTCAAATTTGCACAAGATGCGTACTGTGCTGCCATATGGTACTTATTAACTTATACAGTGGAACAACTTAATTCCACTGTACAAATATTTTCATTGGTTTTGCCGAAAATTCCTTCCCTGTAAAAATGTGGTCTGTCATTGAATATTTTGACCCGAGTACAAGCAGAGGCAGTTCCACAAGACAATGATGTCCTTTTTCAGCCCAGGGTTGAAATGTGGGTTAAAAATCCTGCAGTCTCATAAGTGAGACAGCCTGGAGAGCAGCTTGCTAGAAAAGGTGAACTGACATGTTCTCGATCAAGCCACAGAAAATTCAAACACTGGAGTATCAGATTAAGACTGGAGGGCTCCAGCTTCTCTGTACCATTAGCCCATAATGAGAAGAGTTTGGTGGAACTTTGGTGGAAGAGAAAAAA
Organism: Ichthyophis bannanicus; assembly: GCA_033557465.1. Lineage (NCBI taxonomy): Eukaryota > Metazoa > Chordata > Amphibia > Gymnophiona > Ichthyophiidae > Ichthyophis > Ichthyophis bannanicus. The sequence goes on from CM066042.1 coordinate 166,156,669, forward strand.
GTGTTTTGTAGCTGCCCCAGGCATAAGATGGTTCTTTCTTCTTGGACCAACATGTAACCCCAATATTAAATGCATGAACCACCCCAAATATTTAGGGTAAATGGACTTTGCTCTGCCTCATTCCATGACTGACTTTACAGAGGCAGGGCCCATAGTCTGGCTTCAAGAGGAATCATTGGCAAGTCTAGGGAGGAAAATGATCTGCTTTCCTGTATGAAGACTCACTGGCAGTGTGACACAATGGCACATTACCCCCATTTCCATAATCAGGCATGTGTGTATGTGTGAGGGGCGGGGGGAGGGGTCATATATGTGTCTCATAAGTGTCAGGGTCTGTGTGTGTGATTGCGAGTGTCAGAGGTTGCATGCGTGGGTGTGTTAAGGGGACTGTCAGGGACTGCATATGTGTGTATCTCTCTCATGATCTCCCTCCCAGGCTTCCTTCAGTCTCTCTCTCTCATAACCCCCCTCCAGCTTTCCCCCAGTCTCTCTCTCTCTCCTAACCCCTCCCCCGCCACCAGCCTTCCCCCAGTCTTTCTTTCTCTCTCCTAACCCCTCCCCCCCCCCGCCACCAGCCTTCCCCCAGTCTTTCTTTCTCTCTCCATCCCCCCGCCACCAGCCTTCCCCCGGTCTTTCTCTCTCTCTCCTAACCCCTCCCCCCCCCCCGCCACCAGCCTTCCCCCAGTCTTTCTTTCTCTCTCTCTCTCTCATAACCCCCCTCCAGCTTTCCCCCAGTCTTTCTTTCTCTCTCTCTCTCATAACCCCCCTCCAGCTTTCCCCCAGTCTTTCTTTCTCTCTCCTAACCCCTCCCCCCGCCACCAGCCTACCCCCAGTCTTCCTGTCTCTCTCTCTCTCATAACCCCCCTCCAGCTTTCCCCCAGTCTCTCTCTCTCTCCTAACCCCTCCCCACCACCACCAGCCTTCCCCCGTCTTTCTTTCTCTCTCTCTCCTAACCCCTCCCTCTCTTTCTTTCTCTCTCCTAACCCCTCCCCCCGCCACCAGCCTTCCCCCAGTCTTTCTTTCTCTCTCTCTGTTGAGCCTTTGCCCTCTGTCTCCCTCTTTCTCTGTCTCATGACCCTCCAGACTTCACCCATAAGAACATAAGAAATGCCATACTGGGTCAGACCAAGGTCCATCAAGCCCAATATCCTGTTTTCAGCAGTCACCAATACAGGTCACAAGTACCTGTCAGGTTCCCAAAAGGTACACAGGTTCCACAATCTTGTCCCAGGGCAAGCAGTGGATTTCCCGGGTCCTCTTTAATAATGATTTTTGGACCTTTCCTCCAGGAATTGTCCAAACCTTTTTTAAACCCAGCAACATTAACAGTTTTTACTACCTCCTCTGGTAATGAATTCCAGACTTTGATTATGTGTTGAATGAAAAAATATTTTATCTTATTAGTCTTAAATTGGTTACTTTGTTGCTTCATTGTGTGCTCCCTAGTCTTTCTACTTTTTGATGGTGTAAACAACCAATCTACATTTAATCGTTCCATCCCATTCATTAATTTATAGAGCACTATCACACCTCCTCTCAGCCGTCTCTTTTCCAAGTTGAAAAGTCCTAACCTTTCAAGCCTTTCCTCATAGGGGTATCCTTCCATCCCCTTTACCATTTTGGTGGCTCTTCTCTGCACCTTTTCTAATTCCGCTATATCCTTTTTAAGATATGGTGACCAGAATTGCACATGATATTTAAGGTGCAGTTGCACCATGGAACAATACAGAGGCATTATAATATCCTTTGTTTTATTTTCCATTCCTTTGCTTATGATACCTAGCATTCTATTTGCTCTCTTGGCTGCTGCTGTACACTGGGTGGAGGGTTTTAACATGTTATCTATGATGACACCTAAATATTTTTCCTGGGTGATGGTTCCTAATGTGGAACCTTGCATTGTGTAACTATAGTTTGGATTCTTCTTTCCTAGGTGCATAACTTTACACTTGTCCACATTAAATTTCATCTGCCATTTGAACGTCCAGTCTTCCAGTTTATGAAGGTCCTCTTGCAATTTTTCACAATTTTCTTGTGTTTTAACAACTTTGAATGATTTGTGTTATCTGAAAATTTGATGACCTCACTCGTTATTCCCAGTTCCAGCTCATTTATGAATATGTTAAAAAGCAGTGCCGCCCTACCCATGACCTCCCACCAATCTTTCTCCAGTCTCTCTCCCTTTTTTAAGATCCCCCCATCCCAGGCTTCACCCAATGTCTCTCTCTCTCATACTTCCTCCCCCCCATCCAGTCCCTTTTTCAATGATCCATTCTTGTTTCTGGCTGCAGCTCTTCAAAAACTCAATGGTTCACACTTCCCCCTCCGTGATCACTCTCTGCATGGTGCAGAAGGTTTGGGCAAACAAACATGCCTACTGACAGCTCATTTCCCTGCCACTGAATACTACACCTTAGTGAAACATGACTAAAAATAGGCCAGGTTAGGTATGATCCCTAGATAAGAAACGAACTACCACTCTCCCTGCAATATTTATGTCAAGGAAATGGTAGAAGTTGTGTTTCTTCAGATTAATAATGTTCCTTTAATCCTTATTTCAAGATGCTGATACTTGTCAACAATATATAATAATTTTAGCACAAGACACCCTCCCCCCCCCCCCAAAGACAGACCATTGGCATTTTCTCTGTAGTTATGCTGTGCACTCTCTTTATAAAAGGGCATGTGCCCAGGATGTTTGCCAAGCAGCACAAAATCCTGCATCCTTATCTTTAAAAGCAAGATCAGAGACCAATATGCAGTAAGTTGTATATAAAGTTCTTTACAATAGAATTATCTAGATAACGTTATAGTGCGGTTTCACTCTGCCTAAGCCACTGACAAAACTCTTGTGTTTTGCCAATGAAGTGCATAAGGCTCAATAAAAATTAAAATGTTCTGTTTTCCTTTTGGGTGATGTGGAATTGCAAACTGGAACTACAGACCAGTGAGCCTGATGTCAGTACCAGGCAAAATGGAAGAAACAATTATAAAGAACAAACTGGAATTTGTTACTAGAGGATGTAGTGGGGTTCACAGTGTAGCTAGGTTTAAAAGAGGTTTGGATGAGTTCCTGGAGGAAAAGTCCATAAACCATTATTAAAAAGCAGGGGCAGCCCAAGGGGGCTGCGAGGCCATGTGTGGAGACTCATTGCTGGGCCTCATTTGCATAAATATTTGCGTAATGTTACTGTGCACTAACCTTTAGTAAAAATGCCTCTTAATGAGTGTCTACATAAAGATTTCCAGATTTCTACATTACTATATTCCAGTACCAACTGCCAGGCATGTTAGGAAGTACTGTAAACACTGCTCATTTAGAACCCATAGCAAACCCACCATATCATAACAGCAGTACCAGGACTCACAAAACACCAAACCCTACCTATCGAAAGGTATCACTGCAAATATTAAAAAAAATACATGTCAGAGAATACCAGTACATCTCCTACTGGGGAAAGAGAACAAGTGGCACTGTCAAATAGAAACTACATGAATAGAATACCTCAGCTCAGTGACACATGCAGAACATAGACCATCACCACATAAAGAACAAGGTATCACAATTTAGAAATAGGAAGGTAATAATTAAATTGGGAACCCCAAAAGCCAAACTTGGAATGTACAGCAACACTGGAGAAATAAAACTATAAATTAATTTTCTCTTGTACTAAACAAAATCGCAAAGATGTTAGTGATACACATTTCCCAGACCTGACATATTCCAGTTAATAAATTCAAAATAAAGTGTATTTTTCTACCTTTTGTTTGGACATTTTATTTTTCAGTTGCAATTGCTCCAGTCACTTTCTTCTGGTTTCTTCATGTCTTCATACTGATCTTTCCCCTTTTGCTCTTTCCCCCATTTCTTTCTTTATTTCTTTTTCATCCACTCAAATTTCACCCTTCCATCCTCAATCCCCACTTACTTTCCCAATACCCAGCCAATCGTAGATTTTTCTTCCCTCCCACACAAAATATCTTTTCCCCTCTCCATCCTCACTCCCCCAGCCCCATCCCCTTCTAGCCCCCACTAACATCAGCTCCCTTCTAGTTTCAACCCCACCCAGCATCCGCTCCCTTCTAGTCTCATTCTCCCCCCGCCCGCATCAATCCATTTCCAGTCCTAGCCCCCCATCAGCCCAATTCCAATTCTAGCCCCCATCAGCCCATTTCAAGTAAAAAAAAATCTGCCCATTTCCAGTGCTATCCTTGCCCCCCATCAGCCCATTTCCAGTCCAAGCCCTCCCAGTCAGTCCATTTCCAATCCTAGCCTCCCATCAGCCCATTTTCAGTCCAAGCCCCTCCAATCAGACCATTTCCAGTCCAAGCCCTCCCAATCAGTCCATTTCCAATCCTAGCCCCCCCATCAGCCCATTTCCAGTCCAATCCCTCCCACTCAGTCCATTTCCAATCCTAGCCCCCCATCAGCCCATTTTCAGTCCAAGTCCCTCCAATCAGACCATTTCCAGTCCAAGCCCTCCCAGTCAGTCCATTTCCAATCCTAGCCCCCCATCAGCCCATTTTCAGTCCAGGTCCCTCCAATCAGACTATTTCCAGTCCTATCCTAGCTACCCATTAGCCCATTTCCAGTCCAAGCCCCATCATTCCATTTCCAATCCTAGCCCCCCATCATCCATTTCCAGTCCATGCCCCCATCAACCCATTTCCAATCCTAACCCCATCAGCCATTTCCAGTCCAAGCCCCCCCAATCAGCCCATTTCCAGTCTTAGCACCCCATCAGCCATTTCCAGTCCTAGCCCCCCCCCCCCCCATCAGCCCATTTCCAGTCCAAGCCCCTCCAAAGCCCATTTTCGGTCCTTGCCCCCCATCAGCCCATTTCCAATCCTAGCCACCCCATCAGCAATTTCCAATCCTATCCTAGCCCCCCCATCAGCCCATTTCCAGTCCAATCCCCCCAATCAGTCCATTTCCAGTCCTAGCCCCTCATCAGTTCATTTCCATTCCCACCCTAGCCCCCTATCAGCCCATTTCAAGTCCTAGCCACCCATCAGCCCCTTTCCAGTCCTATCCTAGCCCCCCCCCCCTAAAGAGCCCCATGCCTGTCTGTCTTCAGAAAGAGCCAGGGAGGCCCAAAGCCCCAGCTCACCTCTTCACAGTCGCCAGCTGTATTCTCATGAAGCCCGCTGGTGTCAGAGGTTAAATGGCATTTCCTGTTTCCTAGCATTCAGCACACTTCACAAGAACACAGTTGCGATTGAAGGAACACAACGCTCTTCATTTCGGCAGCTGTGCAGAGGTGAGTCAGGGCCTCGGGCCTCCCTGGCTCCTTCTGAAGCCAGCCCTGCAAACTGACTATGTGCGGAATGAACTTGTCACAGGGCCTTGTGCGAACAACATTCTCGCACAATGGACGGGCCAACCCTGTTAAAGAGGACTGTGAAAATCCACGGCTTGCCTCTGGGACAAGCAGCATGGAATCTGTCTGCCTTCTGGGAACCTGATAGGTAAATGTGACCTGGACTAGCCACTTTTGGAAATAGGATAATGGACTTGATGGACCCTTGTATGACCCAGTATGGCATGTTCTTATATTTGAGCAGAGGAAATAATTGTTTTCTGAGCCACCATCTCCTGGATTGAGGAGGGAAATATTCCACAGATTTGCTCCTTTCACCTGTACAAGGGATATGGAGAATTCAGTTATTCCCAACTTTAGTCAAGACAAATAACCTTAAGAATTCCTTCAAAGAAGGCATATTATTTAGGGGAGCATCAGGAGGTCCCAACAGAGTGTAAGTGGAGCTCATAAATACCTGTGGCTCATGGTTTTGCACTGTTCTTAATTTGGATGTAACAGAGGAGATCTAAAGGTTTAGATTTGGTGGTGCTGGGCAGGGAAATCCAAAATGTGCATTCGTGTACAGCAGAATGCTTGACTTGCCATGGTCAAATAAACCTCTACCTAAAATGTATCTCCTTTGCTTATGCCTGAGCAAGTCTGAGCTTACAGGGTCATGCCAAGACTCACAATATCAAAAGTATATTAGTTGTATGTTAGGGGGTCTGGGCCAGAAACTGGTGAGGGGGTTCCAAAGCCTGTCTACAGACTGTGCTTCATTCAGCTTGAGGCAGACCTGGGGCTCCTTGTGGCACGGGGGCCCTGTCTGCCCTCCGCTCCCCAATGCTGGTCCTGATTTTGGGAGCCCACTTAAGTTTAGCCTCTGTAGAGGAGAGCTGCAAAGCTGTGACATGGGCTCTAGGCCATGCATTGACATCTCATTATTGCTTGAAAAGGGATTTCTGATGAGATAGTAGGTTTGGTCAATTTGTCTAGTGGAATTTCCTTGAGGTTTAAATTTATTTTTTTTATTTTTGCATTTGGTGCAATTTGGGTACAGTACTACGTATTTCCCTGTCCCAGAGGGTTTAAACTCTAAGTTTAAAATTCAAGTCAATCTCCCTTATATCCCATTTTTATATGTTGCCAACTGCCAAGTCCATTTTCCCTTTTTTATGTTAAAAGCAACCTGTAGATAGAAAGTCACATTTGTGAGGGCATTCCATCTTGCTTGTCCTCAGAGAATGGGAAGAGATTGTGGAGTTAGTTCATACTTTTTCAGGGGTAGCTCAAGGTGAGTTACATTCAGGTACAGGAGGCATTTTCCTGCCCCCAGAGAGAGCTTATAATCTAAGGGATATGTTTACTAAACCAGGCTAACGGTTAATCCGGGCCATCTACAACACAGGATCTAGTTGTAAATAGCCCAGGTTAACCATTAGCCCGATTTAGTAAACATAGCCCTAAGTTTGTACCTGAGGCAATGGGGGTTTAAGTGACCTACTCAAGATCACAAGGATCAGCAGTAGGATTCAAACCCGTCTTCTCTGGCTCTCAGTCCACTGCACTAACCTCCACAGCCAAGTTGCATGCCATGGACAGCAGTATAGAAGGCCTCACACAACCCTCTTGGAGTTGGATGCTATATTAAGTTACAAAAAGAATGGAGGGGGTCCTTCAGAGTGATTCAGCGTGGGACCTGATACACATGCACAGTGGAGTTAAAACTCCTGTGACGCACCAAAGCCAGGGGATGTTTTTTTTCCTGCATGGCCTCTGTTGGATATCGCCACCCATTTGTGAAGATACTCTATGCTGCTGTCTTCATAGAGAATACACGCTAAAGGGAAGTAAGTGAAGTACAACCAGGGAACATTACAATATTATTTTTGTGTATGTATTTTCTCAGGGAGCTTTATAGCAACACTCCCCCATAGACACGACCCTCTCCTTTAGGTCAAGGAATGTTGACTGTGATCTACATTGCTCTTCTTAGTTCTTGCCCTGTGTTAGTAAGAGCATAGCTTTGGTGCTTCTAACATGTGATATACGCAGGCATAGAAGCCAACTTTTAAAGTCATTGGGGCTGCTAAACTCAGCACGAATTATCCCTCCCTGAACACAGTGAAGGAATATGCTCAATACTGAGGGTATTCCAGCATCGCACTGCACTGTATAAAATGCAAATGGCATGTCTGGATGGCTTGGATATTTTCCTAACTTAGTTAATCAGGCTGTCTCACCTCCCTAACAGTTGGAGGTTTTGCTTTTCTAGCCTTGGCCTGAATCAGGGAGGCTATGCCATTCTGGGATGTCATGACAATAATCACCTAAAAGAAAGCAGAAAGCAAATAGCAGGTAAGTGACAGTGGAAATGTCTGACAAAGCAGCTTGTAGGACCTCAAAAAGGTAATGCACAATAGCAGCTATGTGAAGTCCAATCTATTATCCTATCCTCAGCAGAACAATAAATGTTGGATCCCAGACAATGGAGCAATCAGTGAGCTGCCAGAAGATTTAGCGAGGTAACTTACCTATAATGGGAGTTCTCCATGGAGAGCAGGATAAGTCAGCCATACCTGGTGACATCACCCAATGGTGCTACAAGGACGGAAGTGCTCTCCAGATCCCAGAAAGCTAGACCTTTCTGGGCATGTGCCAGGTAGCCCAACCCATGGGCCCACCCCTAGCTAGCTCAGTGTGTCCCTAGCTGTGGTCCTGCAGATGGCACATGTGTAGCTTGGCAAGGGGCAGTACTTGTGTTGTTGCTGCCATATGGCCCAGGAGCGAAGGAGAGTCCGCACTGTGGTCCTGTTGACTGAGAAGATGCTGCATGCCCAGGTGGAGATCACAGTTGCCTGGTGTGCAGGGAGGAATGCCCTGGTGGCTGCGGTGTCTATATATTGTCATGAGGTAGACAGCGCAGAGTCTGAAGTATTAAAAGGGTTTAGAAATGAAGAGCTTACCTCACAGTCACAGGGTCAGTGGAGACATTCACAGTGCGAGGGGGCAGGGAGTGAAGAAACAAACATTCCTCAGGGCTGCAGTGACGCAGAGAGAATTCAGAGCTCTAATCAGGCTCACCTGTGGGAACAGTCACGTTCCACGTCCAATAGGCAGCTCAATAAAACCAGGGGAAAATCAAGTGAAGAGGAGGGTGAACTCACAGGCAGAGTCAGACTGAGACCCAGATGCAGTTTCAGATTCAGAGACGGAACAAGCTTTCCCCAAGCAAGGGAAACAAGCCTAGAGCACAGCCAGAGTGTGGAGAAGAGTCTGGAACCTAGCCTGGAGAAACAGACAAGGAGCAGAGAGATCCTCAGAGAGGCTGAGTTGGGAACTCCAGACCAAACAGTAAGAGACCCGTGGTCTTGGAGATCCAGGTTTGAGCAGAAGCAGTCTGACGAACCCAAGTGGATCAGGAGAGATAGAGCTAAGGTCTTCCCAACCAGAGGGGTCCTCACACCCAGGCAAGCAGTCAGATCACCAGAGAGCAAAGGTCACACTCTGAGAGTCCCACAGGAAGCAAGTGCTACCCTGCTAGACCCAGCAACAGATACTGCCGGGGCAAAGCAGTCTGCAGCTCTGATAGAAAACCATGGCTAGAGGAAGAAGGACTAGAAGCCATATTCTCTCGTGGGAAAGATAAGTACCCTCTGTATTATAAAGGGAGTGGAGTAGATTCGGGGAGGAGAAGCAAAGCATATAGGAAGCAAGAGTTCCCTCAATGGCTTAGGGACTGGGAAGAATTCCCCAGCCCAGCTCCTGTTGCCTCTGACCCCCAGCAGCAGCACTTGTATCTCCCAAGAACAGAGTTTACCCCAGAGCAGAGGTCTGAGCACAGGTTTGCAAAAACTCAGAGATCCTACGCAGGTCAAGCCCAAGAGGGGATGCAGTGGGAAAGCACTATCCCAGAGAATATTCAGGAGCCAATGGTTTGCAGTTTGGGAGTAACAGATGATTTAGAATCTCTGCGTTAAAGAGAAGAAAAGGAAGTGTGTTTTTGATTTCTTTGAAGGAAGATAATACTTTTGTGTTTTGGGGAAAACAAAGAAGAAGCTTGGTTTTGTTAAAGTGTTCTTTTGCCTGTGATGTAACAGCTTAATTTGTGTTATCCTTATCTGAAAGCCATCCGTATGGGACAGGGAATAAATCCCATCCTTAATTCCACTTTGGACACGACTCTTGAGTCATTATTCTTCCACAACTCAAACTGGGTCTCCATCTAGGCAGCTGCCTAGGGCGACACAGTCAGCCAACAGGCTTACAATATGCTCCAATGAACTCCAAGCATTGGGAGGGGCACACGTGCAACTTCTGGCAGTTCACCTGGGACCCCGGGGAGGTCAGGAGTGTGGTATTTTTTTTGATTGCCACCTGTGTTTCCCATGGCAAGGGTGCCAACAGGAGCCAGTCATCGAGGTAGGGGAAGATACAGACCCCCTGCTTGCATAAGTGGGCTGCTGCTAGCACAACACATTTGGTGAACACTCTCGGTGCAGGTGACAGGCCAAAGGGAAGGACTCTGTACTGGTAGTAGCACCCCAGCACTTTGAACCTCAAGAATTGCCTGTAATCCTTGTAAATTGGAATGCATCTTGGAGGTTCAGGGCAGCCAGCCAGTCTTCAGGCTCGATGAGGGGCAGTATGGAGCCCAGGGAGTACATCCTGAACTTCTCTCTCCCTGATGATGAACTTGTTCAGCTTCTTAAAATCCAGGATGAGGCGGCTCCCCCCCCTCCCCCCAACTTCTTGGTGATAAGGAAATATCTGGAGTAGAAGCTGTTGTGCAAGTCATTCTCTGGTATGGGCTCTATCGCCTCTGATGCTAGGAGGGACAAGATAGTGGCTGACATGATGGATTCCAGTTCTGGTGGCGTTTTGGTGCACGGTGAAGACCATTGGGAAGGTGGTGAAAATAAATGGATACGGTAGCCTTCTGCTATAATATGGAAGACCCAGTTGTCCATCATGATCTGGGTCCATGCATCAAGAAAGAGGGACAGATGCCCTCCCTCCCCCACTGGGGCCTCTGGGCATGCATAGTCAAAAGAAGGGAGTACTCTTTCTGGGTGATGTCGAGGCCTGCTTCTGCTGCTTGTGTTTATGGTGATAGTTTGGCTGGTAGGCCTGCTGCTTGTAATGTGGAGCCTGCCACTTGTAATGTGGGGCATGCCACTTTTGATAGGGGTTGCCCTTATGGTTGAAGGAGTACGGTTTGCAATGGTAGCTGCTCTTTCTGCTGTTGGAGTTGCACTCAAAACCTTCCTCCGCGAGAGTTTGTAGGATAGTGCAGTGCTCCTTCATGCTGTTAACCATGCTGTCAGCCTTGTGGCCAAAGAGCGAATCCCCTGCACAGGGAGCATCCACTATCTTGTTGTATGTGTCCTCTGTGAGTCCCAAGGCACATAGCCATGCTAGTCATCGTGCCAATATGCTTGTTCTGGCTGTGTGTGCAGTGGTGTCGAAGGCTGCCTGGATCAGGTGTTTTGTGCACTCTGTGAGGTCAGCAAGGTCTGATGAGGTGGTGGCCTGGGACTCTGCTGGCAGGGTGCCAAGGTGCTTTTTAGCTTCTCTCCAGGATGAGGTCCTGGAACAGGGCATGCTGAAATTGGTGTGCCACAATGCACGTGCTGAGCATGGCCCCGTGGAAGACTTTCCTCCCCACCTCATCCAGAAGCTTGGGGTCTCATCCGGGAAGGTTATTGGCATGGCATTGCACAGACTTGTTTCTCTTGGGCACTGACTTGACCACAATAGACTGGTGAGACAGCTGTGTCTTTGAGAAACTTGGGGATGCCTGCACCTGGTACTTCGCTTCCAGTTTGTGGGCGCAAGCAGTACCCGATGCTGGGGCAAGCCACAATTGAGACAGAGTGTCCTGCAGCAGCTCATGTACTGGTAGAAAGGGCTGCGACTTTGGAGTATCCAAGTATGTGAGTCCTCCTGTGGGTGCAGAGTTCTGTGCCGCATCGTCCACCGGTACCAGAGCAAGCTGGGACGTAACCCTTTGCAGGAACTTGGGGTAGGTCAGGTCCTCTACATGCAGTTTGGTTGGGTCTGGGTGCAGGGAGCTTCATGGCCTGTTTCAGGGGTTGCAACTATGCCGGGTGAGGTGGGGATATCCCTGCCGTCTGACGCTTCCAGGGTTGCAGCCTCCTCTGCCTCGCTGTTGGTAGGTGGGAGCGACAGGAGGGAGCAGGTTTATGTTTGGAGTCCAAGACCCCTCCCCCAAAGATTCTGAGCCCGCCTTGCTTGTCTCCTGCATCAGCAGGGGTGTTCGTGCATTGCAGTTTCCCCCTCCATCCTGCTGGTGGTGCTGTAACAGGCATGTGAAGAGTCCCAGCAGGGCAGCTGATGGGCTTGGCTTGGGGCTGCACCATCTCCTGTGCTTACCGCTGCTGCCCCTTGAAGAGGATGATGAGCTATTTGAATTGTGGCCCTGGTGGTGTCCACAATGGTCTTTTCTGTCCTTTCCATCGGAGGAGCGTGAGGAGGAGAGGGACTGCTACTGCAGCCTCCCACAGCTGCTCCTGTGCCTGCTGGCCCAGCGCAGCTTACTTTTGTGTTTTTGCACCGATGGAGGAGTCCTTCCTGCAGCATCACAGCTTCTGCTCCTCCTCCTACTTTGTTTCCACTTATGCAGCTGCTGAGAGTCTGGTCATGAAGGGGATCCCAGTCAGTGGCGCAATGCCATCAGGGGTCTCTTCACTGGCGCAGTGATGCTGATCGCTGGACTCCTCATTGTCATGGTGCCTACCAGTGGTCAGAGGGCGTCACTGACCGAAGCAGCACTGCCAGTGCCATCAGGCCATGCTGGAGGGCCTGAATCCATCGCCGCAGTTTTTTCAGAAGTGCGCTGGGACTTTGAAGAGCCGGAGTGGAGAACAGCATGTTCTTGGCCATAGTGGCTGGGGATGGAGGCCCCAGGGGGCACATTCCTCGCCAATGGCTAGGAACTGCTGCAACACATGCCGCATGGATTTTTGAGCATGGGGAGACATGCGGGAACAATACTGGCAGTCCTCCACTTTGTACCCTGAGCCCAGGCACCGAACACACCAGTCATGTACGTCAGTGCTGTTCATTTTTCCATATGTGAGGGATTTTTTAATAGCCGGTTTGGACATGCTACCTTAGAGAGTCTCTTTATCTGTTTGGTTTCAGTCGTTTCTTCTTCTGCTGGTTTTTTTTTTTTTGGAGAGCTTGAGGATCCCTCTTGCTGGCAAGGCCGAAGAATAATAACTGGGCTAGCTGGGGTGGGCTCAGGGTTGGGCTACCTGGCACTTGCCCAGAAAGGTCTATTTTTCTGGGCTTTGGAGAGCACTTCCATCCTTGTGGCGCTGTTGGGTGATGTCACCAGGTGTGGCTGATGCATCCTGCTTGCTCAAGGAGAACCTATACATCCAGCAGGGCAAGGTGCCAGGAGGAGGCAGGGGCAGCCGATCATCTTGCTGGTTGGAGGGGGTCAAACAAACCATTCTCCCTATCCTCAAAACAGGACCCATCCGGCAGAGTTCTCAGCTGTTCGTCTCCTATGACCCCAACAAGCCAGGGCGCCCGGTCTCCAAGCGCACGATGGCACTCTGGATCTCAATCTGCATCGGCTTCTGTCACGAAATGGCAGGCACACACGCGGCTCCCAACGTAGGGCCGCACCAGCTCAGAGCGCTCGCTGCCACCATAGCCAACCTGCGCTCCATCCCACTTACTGAAATCTGCAGAGCTGCCACATGGTCCTCCACGCACACCTTTCGGAAACATTACTGTCTGGACCTGGACACGCAGACGCGTTGCGCCTTCGGGCAAGCTGTCCTCTCCACCGCTAACAGGACATGACTTGGGTACAGCCACATTTCATTGTCTTACGCTAGCCCAGTTCTTCCGGCCATGATGGCCTTATCGTACGGCCATATTGGCGGGCATTCAACTTGTATACGACTTGGCCATGTTGGCCACGGTTCTGTAGTGTGTTTTTGGCATTCAACTGTATACGACTTGACCATGTTGGCCACGGTTCTGTAGTGTGTTTTTGGCCACGTTGGCCACTTTTCATTAGTGATTGTATGACCTTTGGAATGTTTAATCTGTTGGTGCACTGACAATAAAGCTTTTGCCTCAGCCTCCCTCTCCACTGCTATTCCGCGCTACCGCGCAGCTAGGGAGGCACCAGGTGTGGCTGACGAATCCTGCTTGTCCTAGGAGAAAGCGTAGTTACTTACCTGTAACTGGAGTTCTCCGTGGACAGCAGGATGAGTCAGCCACACATTCCTGCCCACCGCCCCAGGCCGAGGTCGGCCTCCGCATGCCCCTAGCCACGGTTATGCCGGGCACAGCTAGATACTCACTGGCTGGCTAGGGGTGGGCTCGTGGGTGGGGTCTCTAGCCCATGCTCAGTAAGTCGGAGGGGGGAGGGAGGAGCACTGGCTAAGTCTGGGAAGGGGATTCAGATACCTTCTCTGGCCTGGCAGTTTTTACATGTGTTACCAAAGTACTAAATAAAGTGCTTAAAAGAGAGAAAGTGCAGAAGAGTGATGGAAATAGTAAGAGAAAACCACAGGGTAGAGAAGGATAATGACAAGGTCTAGCTCCCATCTTTTGCGTAGTGCTGAGGCTGCTGCAGCAGGGAAAGGTCCCACACCCAGCAGCAGCCGGTCCTCCAGGAATCCTGCCTCCCGTGTTTTCCTGGAGTCGCAGCTGCCTGGATTGGAAGGTCTCTGAGTCTGGACCCTCCTCCTCCAGTGCCTCAGCGAGCGGAGAGCTCTCGGAAGGAAGCCGACCCACCCGGAGCCATGGTCGGCGGGCTGAAGCTGCCCGACGTCCCCGATCCACGGGGGCTGGACAGTCCCGACTCCGGGCTGCCCCCGAGCCCGTCCCCCAGTAGCTGGCTCCTGGCGCCGGCAGGTGCGGAGAAGGCGCTGGAGCCCGAGCCTGCAGGGGTGAGTAGGGTCCCGATGCGCCGGGGTGAGGGGTTGGCCGCCTCTGCAGCAAGGTGCGGCGCCGCTGCCCTTTGGACTCTGGGCAGGAGCGGGGCAGCCTCCGTCCTTCCGCCACTCTCAGCATGGACCGTGCAGACAGGTGGCAGGAGGCGAGATCGGGGCCGCACACTGGAGAGGTAAAGGGGCACGTGCGGCTGCAGAAACGCACATCTGCCCTTCAGACGGGGCAAATGCAAAGGGGCTGGGGCGGGGGGCAGCTTTCGCAGAATTTCACCCCCCAAAGAAACTGGAAAGACATCCGAGGATTCCGTGGCCAGTCAAAACTTTGCTTAAGAAAAAGATATCGATTGTCAGGGTCCTAAAAGCAACTTCTCGTAGGAAACAGAGCCGGGGCTTTTATTTTGCGGTCCGCCTGCCAGTTGTCGGGTTTGGTTCTTTCCCTAGCTTCGGATTCTGCGTTAACTGCGCGTATATGTTACAATTAAGCATGAAAGGGAACGCTCACACCCTTCTTTTCGCTGCCGCACTCGAGGTTACTGTTCTACAAAAAATCAGCACATTTATTAAAAAAAAAAAATCAAAAAAGCGATGCCATATGCACACCCAGCAATAACCTGGAAGAAAGACAAGGCAATATTTTGTTAAAGGCGCACACCCTTTGTGGTATATGACCTGAGCTAAGTTGTGTATATGCGCACGCTGTTACGTTGTTAAAGATATTTTACTGTCTCCAGAGATTTCCCCCTCGGTGGTGCATCTATCAGAGCTTATCATCTGTAGCTAACTCTGGAGTTGAGCGACTCGACGGGGCTTCCTTGCTTAGAAAGTGCCAACGCCGAGAGCCGCTGCTGCAGTCATGCTTCCATGTGCTGCTTGCTGAAAGCATCGGACACTCCTTGCAAGGCATGGAGCACCCAGTTCTGTCTCTTCAACTGGGGATGGAGGGCCCTCCTTAGTCTAAATCATGCCTTGGGGGTGGAGGCTTATGACTCTCCTTGGGTTCCCTGCCTGGAAGGGTTTCCTCTCTGGATAAGAGGGTTGACTTAGTCCACGACCCTGTTTCTGCCATTATGAGGGTTGCAGAGAGTTTGCAAAGAGAATGTTTCCGGGAGCAGGAACCTGAGAATTCTTAACGTTCCTAACATTCCACCAATGGAACCTTTCAAGAAGCTTTTGGTTAATGTTTTAAAAATTCCAGTGGAATCGGTCCCTCCAACATAGAGCCTACTATCCGCCTTCTGCTAAGATTCGTTAGATAGATGGTCAAGGTCAAGGTTTGGATATGTCACCTGCTTTGTCCTGTAATAGCTTGAATCTTACTGGTTTTCTGGAAGGGATAGAGTCTGATCCTGGGGTGACCACAACTTTATTGGTCACCCTAGCATTGGACGTTGACCAGGGCCGGATCCTAAAAATGTATTTTCGATCATCTACTAAAGAGTTTATGGGTTTTATTATTAGAATATTTCCTGATGTTGCCAGGGCTACACAGAAAAGGTGGAAACAATTTCTTATGCTTAAACCTGGAGTTTTACATCTGGGTGGGTTGTTTTATCTTTGTTTCCCATGGAAGTGCCTAGTCAAATTGACTGGGTCTAATTATATATTTCTTGATCCCCAACAGTTGTCAGCTTTTCTCTCCTCCAAGCTTGCAGGGTGGCACCCCTCCCCCCTCTATAGAGCCCGCTTAAATCAAGTCCTATGTTGGTAGGGTAACTGGTGGTAAGGAAATCTCCTTTGTCTGTTTGGTTTGTTTGTATGGTTTTTTTGGGGATATGTTTCCTTTGTATGGTGTATACTTCCCCTCATGTGGGGGACTGGTGGGGGAAGTGTAGTTTAATTTTCTTTGTATGGATGCAAGATTTGTTCTTGTTGTAAAGTGTAAATTGCATAAAAAAATCATGCATTGCGATGGTCCTGAAGGGGCCTCCCTCAAACTTGCATCAGCCCACTGGCTTCAGATAAGGATAGTGCCTTGCAGAATCATCTATGGCAAGGGCATGCTTCCAGTGGTGGGGCAACCGCCCTGGGCATCACCTGTTCTTCCTATTGGGAAGTCTGCCCCTGGTAACGAGAGGCCCCGCCTTCCTGTCCCTCTTTGGCCCTCTCCACTCTCACTTTCTACACGTCTCCGTCTGCCATCCTGTCATCCTAGCACATGGCTATTGTCAGTTTCTTCTTCTCCCTTTAGATCACTTTTGCTCTCATGTCTCTTAATATTTCCTTTCTTTAACTTCTTTTTTATTGAAAACTAACCTGCAGTGATACAACCAGGGCAGGCCCAGGAGTTGGTTCAAGGCAAACCTTAAGTCTTAAGCCCCGGCCCCCCTCCCCCCCCCCCCACCAGCAGTCAGACTCTGTTGTTTAGCTTTGAATGTGTTGCTCTTTGCTGCCCCCAGGGCCAGCCCAAGGGTTTCTACTGCCCCAGGTAGAAATTCTGGCCACACTGCCCCCATGCTCCACTTCTGCTGATCCCTTCTTGGGGGGCAGAGGTGGGCAGGTGGCAGCAGCTTTGTGCCATCGCTTTGTTGCCCGCAGCAGGCCATGTGCTTCAGCACACATGACCTGCTGCTTCTGACCCTCTCCTTGCATTAGAAGCGGCAGGTCATGTGTGCTGAAGCACATGGCCTGCTGCGGGCAATGAAGTGGCGGCACAAAGCCACACACCTGGGTCGGCCACCCTAGACAGATGCCTAGCTCACCTAGTGGATGGGCTGGCTTGGGCTGCTCCCCCCTCCCCCCCAGAAGCTGCCACCCTAGGCAACTGCCTGGTTTGCCTAATGGATGCCGCCAACATCTCTTGATATTTCTTATGAGAATGAAAACAATGGATGTGTGGCATTCAAAGTGTAAACTGCCAAGTGGAGTGGAGGAGTGGCCTAGTGGTTGGGGCAAGGTATTTCAGGCCAGAAGGTCAGGGGTTCAAATCCCACTAGAGGACAGCAACCTTGGGCCGGAAGGACTGGGGTTTCTAGTCCCACAGGTGCTCCTTGTGGTCTTGGGCAAGCCACTTAACCCTCCATAGCCCATGTTCCCTGTAAAATAGTTATCTCCAAGTTATAATGCCCTGTTCAATGTAATTTCAGTTTGTTCAATGTAAACCGCCTTGATATCATGAAAGGCGGTATATAAGAAATGTTAAATAAATAAATAAAGTGCCTACAGAATGTGGCTTTGCCATGCAACATAATACCCCTATGTGCCAGGAACTACCCAGGAAAAGGCTTTGTTACATCCCATGTAAACCAGTGTACAGTGTACCAGTGTATGTACAATGTAGGGCTTTGGGTAACCTCATTAACAGACAAATGCTTGTACAAAATCCTGCGGAATGCTTTGAGCAAAGTTTACAGGGCTATAAACAAAAAAGAAACTGGCCAGATTCCAAAAACAGTATTATCTTTTTTATAGACTCCCAGGTAGGGGAAGAGAAGGCTGAGGGGAGATTTAATAGAGGTCTGTAAAATTCTGAGTGGAACAGGTAGATCCAAATCAGCAATCTTTGATAAACTACAAAGACTAGGAGATAGGTCATGAAATTGCAAAGCAGTACATTTAAAACAAATAGGAGAAAATAACTTTTCATTCAGCACATAGTTAGGCTTTGAAACTCTTTGTCGGGGGATGTAGTAAAAGCCATTAGTGTAACTGGGTTTAAAAAAAATGTTTAGACAAGTTCCTGGAGTAAAAGTCAATAGACCTGGGGAAAGCCGCTGCTTGTCCCTGAGGGTAAGTAGCATGAAATCTAGCCACGTACTTGTGATCTAGATTGGCCAGTTTTGGAAACAGAAAACTGGGCTTGATGGACCCACTATGGCAATTCTTATGTTTTTAGGGTACGTGAAATTCAAGGAAAACTCAAATTCAAATGTCAACATCTGGAACAACTGCTGGCGCAGAAATGATAACGTCCATTTACCTCTCATCATGGCTCATCTTAGACTAAATTTGCAGTGTTTATCCTGGAAAAATCTGGAATTGTTGTAGGATGTGATACATTATAATGGATTTCTAAAAAAAGACATTGTACTGGGAGAACCTTCCTTCCTTGTAATCACCTCTGAAAAAAGGACCTTTGTGGCTTCCAGAACTTATCTACTACATCTGTTTTCTTAATTCAATAAAAGTTATCACAGTTTAGTAAAATTCAGATATATGATTTTTAAAATCAGATTCATTTCTTTGAGCTTCAGGACATGCAAAGATTTAATTCCTGTGTTATTCTAGAGCAGGGCTTTTTTTGAAGGGACATTTAGTGGTATTGTATACCGGCACTTTTTTCATTGCCTGCTAAAATTGGCCCATGATGTATTAATGAAAGAGCCCTACATACGAGTAGAGGCACTTTTTTGCTTGGGAAAATGTATTGTTCTACAGTACACAGCAAGGCTTCTCAACCCTTAGCCCAGGGGTTTTCAACCCAGTCCTCGGGGAACCCTGGGCCAGTCAGGTTTTCAGGATTCCCAGAATGAATATGCATGAGAAAGATTTGCATGTTCTGCCTTCATTGTATGCAAATCTATCTTATGCATATTCATTGTGGGAATCCTGAGAACCTGACTGGCCTAGGGTTCCCCGAGGACTGGGTTGAAAACCTATGCCTGTTGGGTTTTCAGGATTACCACAGTGAATATGCATGAGATAGCTTTGCATACAATGAGTCTCCAAGATATGCAAATTTATTACTGCATATTCATTGTGCTAATCTTGAAAACACAGACTGGCTAGGTGTGCCCTAAGGACTGCGTTGAGAACCCCTATTCTAAAGCAGTGCTTCTCAACCCTCTCCTGGAGGCCAGTCAGGTTTTCAGGATTCCCAGAATGAATATGCATGAGAAAGATTTGCATGCACTGCCTCCATTAGATGCAAATTTATCTTATGCATATTCATTGTGGTTATCCTGAAAACCTGGCTGGCAAGGTATGTCCCAAGGACTGGGTTGAAAATCCCTGCTCTAGAGGACAATTTCCAGAGCCGTTTGCAATCATAAATCACAATTTATGTGCATCCCTTGGCTGTGTAAAACTGCCCTCTTCGGTTTTGCTGAAAGCAGGTGTGTTATTCCAATATGAGCACTGAGACACATTTGGAGAAGACGTTCCAAGCTGCAGGTGTAGATCAGGGGAGGAAGACAACATGTATTGATTTCATCGCCAAATCTACCTGCAGATAGAAATATGCATAGCTTTTTAATATTTTGCATGCATGTACCTTCTCATTGAAAATTGGCACAGTTTTTAAATTGTTTCCCTTATGTCCAGTTAGGCAACTACCATCCGTTTCACTCTGCCTCCGCACCTATCAATCACCGAAACTTCTGTTCAGTTTTTGATTGCACTGAGTTGCTATAATGTTCACAGAATTCTTTTTCTCTCTCAGAGTTTGTCCCTCTCTCCCACACCTGGGACTCCAAGACTGTGCCCATTATCCTTTGGAGAAGGAGTGGAGTTTGATCCCTTACCACCAAAAGAAATAAGGTAAGAGAACAGCTAGCCTGTTTATTTCTCCCCAACTGACGACTTAACAGAAGTAAATCATTAGGATTTTCCCCTTTTCTGTTCTGGTTTCTTTTTCATTTCTGAAGTATAGCATTTAAAGTTTGTGACAGCTTTCTTTTGTGAAATCATGGTGGTGTAATGTTCATGATCAGAAAATGTCAGGTCAGGTCCACAGTGGTTCTCAAACCTCTCTGGAGGCTCCCCAACCAATCGGGTTTTAAGGATATCCACTGTGAATGTTTATGAGAGAGATTTGCATACACTGCCTGCAAATCTACCTCATGCATATTCATTGTGGATATCCTGAAAACGTGACTGGCTGGGGAGCCCCCAGGACAGGTTTGGGAACCACTGTGTTAGGATCCTAATATAAGTGAGGCACATTTTATTACCCAAATGAATGCAAGTACAAGCATTTCATTTTGGAGAGAATGAAAGGAAGAAGGTAGACAATGCCAAGAAACAGAGAAGTGATATTCTGATAATTTCTTCTTTAAAAGAGCAACGACTTCCTTTCACCATCCAGTAGAATGAAGAATTCCCAGCGGAGTTTTAACATTCTAAGTGCTCTTATTCTCAACTTTCAGATTCCAATTAAAATGTGAAAGAGTGGTTTTGTAATTGCCTGATTAAGCCTAGATTTTTCTTGTTGGGAATGGAGTTTTCTGTCGGTGATTACGAAGCGACCTTGTCCACTTGGAGTAAGTTTCAGGCTTGAGAAAGTCAATAGTAAAAAAGATAAGATTCTTCTTGGAGAATGCATTGTTCCGGAGCAGGCGATATATTACTGGGTGTGCACTCAGCAGCAGAGGCTGCCCACACCTCCCTGAACAAACAGGCTCACCTGCCAACTTAAGCAGCAACCCAGAAACCTCTGCCATGAGAAGCACCTACCACTGGGCAGGGGTGCTCAACCCCATCCTCGGGACACACCTAGCCAGTTGGATTGTCAGGATTACCACAATGAATATGCATGACACACATTTTCAAACACTGGAGACACATCGAATGCAGATCTATCACATGCATATTCATTGTGGTAATCCTGACAACCCAACTGGTTAGGTGTGCTTCCAGGAGAGGGCTGGAAAGCACTACACTATAATTTAAAAGTAACAGCAAATAGGTTTCCCCTTTTAATGATGACCTTGAACAGACGACCTACACAAAATAAAGCTTATGGGGGAAATATTCACAGCAATTAATGTGTTAATTGTGCTGACACGGATATTCAGCTAGCATCAGGGCGTTCCGGGATGCGGCGCCCAGTCGTAACCAGGCAGTTCTGATATTGAGCCGCTGCGCGGTTATCACAGAGCTGCAAAAAGCACAGTAAAGGCCGACCTTTCACTGCAGAAGCTAAGCAGGCAGCGGCGCTGCTCCTTTAGCTATCTGGCTGCCCCGGATATTCAACGCTGAGGGCCGGAGATGACCCCGGCATTGAATATCCAGATTCAGGTTTCAGCAGCGACAGCTGGCTGCTTAAACAGCATTAGCCGCTACCTCTGAATATCCCCCCCCCATCCCTCCATCCCACATGCTGCCATGTGTAATTCCTTCAACAACCTACAGGAACCTTGCTGTGATTGCTTTGTTCGTCTGTGTGGCAGGCATGCACATAAGATACACCCATTGTAAACAAGAAAAGCTTCCAATATTACTCCCCAAGAGGCACACACACACAATTTTCCGCTTTATTTTATGCACTTATATGTGTATATTGCAAAATATATGCATACGTGCAAACCCTTCCCCAGGATGCCTTCATTTGTGTTGGAGAAACATACGTGTATGTAGCGGATACGTGCATAAATTTACACACTTATACATCGGGCCAGGGTTGGCCCAACCATTAGGCAAAACTAGGTAGTCACCTAGGGCAGCAGCTTCTGAGGGGCAGCAAAGCAAGATAGATCCTGCCAGCCAGCCAAATTCAAAGAGCCACCTGCACCTTCTTTTACCTGCAGAGAGAGCGGGCACAGACACATATACATACAAAGCAAAATGTAGTATCTAAATGTATGATGTTTGATTATGCATTTGTACAGGTTAGTTGTGGGAGGAATAGTGTTTCGATGACCCTGACTGTTGAGTTTAATTGTCAAAACCTAAGGGGGGGAAAGGGGAGGTAAGACTAAAGGTTCACCTAGGCCAGGGCACCCAGTACTCTTGCACAGACCCTGCACAGGACAGTGGCCACTTTTGTGCATAAAATGCTGTTTTCTCTGCAGAAATGCCTTCTAAAAGGACCTCCTCGTAATTCAGTGACTGTGGAGTGACACAGAGAAGACAGCTGTCAGTGAAGAAGTCTGAACTGCTATACCGAATGCTCCTTTTACCTAAAATTCATAAACAGGCAGGATTTTCACTGACAATAAGACAATATTTCAGTGGATAATCACAGGCTACCTGAGGTGTGAGTCTGTCATCTTGTCTTTTGTTTCAGGTACACTTCCTCTGTTAAATATGATTCTGACAAGCACTTCATCGACAACATTTTTCTGCCGGTGGGCTTAGGGCTTTCGTCCTGCAGTCAGACGGTCTTCTGTGTCCCCGACTGCACATGGCGCAGCTACAGAGCAGAACTTCACCTGGAGCCTCGGAACAAACCCTCCCGGTTTGTGAGCACCACCATCGTCTACCCCAAGCACACCAAAACCATCTACACTACTACGCTGGATTACAACTGCAGGAAGTCCATGAGACGCTTTTTGTCCAGTGTGGAGCTAGAAACCACAGACTGTTTCCTGGAGGACGACTGACGTCACACCACCTTAAGTTGACACAATTCAGCCATGTCTCCTGAGCATACCATTCCATCTTTTATCATGATAAAATGGGATGGGAGGGAGCAATTCTACCAGTAAGTCCCTTGAACCTTAGCAGAGTCTAGAATCTTTCTACCCCCATCTCCCAGCCCTCTCCTGTGCACAGCCCTGAAGAACCAGGATCCTCTATTTTCAAGCAAAGCCCAGAGATTGTTCACCAGGGTGACTTCAGATATCACCTCTGATGCCAGCTGTTTTCCCTATAGTCAGACGAAGGGTCAAAGTCTAAGGACTCAGTTAACAAACGTATATTTCTTGTGCAGTTCAGCTTGTCATTGAGAATCTGAGGAAGCAGAAGCTAGCTGGAGGGATACGTGGCCAGGATAAGAGCAGGGATAAAACAATTCCTATCCTTTTATTACTGACATTCCAAGAAGCAGGTGCTGCTCTTAGACACACTGGGGTCAGGACAGCAACAAAGGAACGGGCATGGCCACTGCAGGGAGCCCCGGTGCTTGACCTCGGTATCATCGCTCAGCTGTGCTGGGGCCCTGGGCAGTTCACCAATCTTCAGCGCCGGAGGCTAGCGTTGCTGAAGTGGCTAGCCGCCAGTGCTGAACGTCAGTCCCAGATATTCAATGCTGGGGTCGTATTTGGCCAACGGCATTGAATATCTGGGTTGGCTGCAGCAATATTGAGCCGCTGCCTGGTTAGTGATGGGTGCTGCCCTGGAAGGCCTCTGACATGCCCCAGTGCTAACCAGTCAGCATCAGGGTGGTAGCAGTAGCATTAATCATGTTAGTGCCGCTGGATATCCAGCTCAGTGGCCTTTACAGGGTTTGCAGGTCTGCAAACCGTGTAAATGCCTTGGAATTCCCCACTCCACCCCATGTGTATTCTTTATAAAATATACACACATGCAGGTAAATTGATTTAGGAAATGTGTGTGCTGAAGCGCAGGTATGTGTGTATATATATATATATGTGCATAAATTCTCTGGGGCACTTTTCACAGCAAACATATGCACAAACCTTATGTTTGAAAATTCCCTTGGTACCCACACAGGGAAAATGATGCATATGCTGGTTACACAGCTGCACAGTTATGAATATTTGCTGCTTTAGTGTGTGATTAGCCTGGATTAAAGACCCCTGGGGAGAATCAGTCCTCCCAAGTATCGTCTGCTCTGACTTCGCCTGGCCCAGTCGCCTCTCCCTTGGAAGCAGCCGCAGCAGTACCAGCACCAAGCACTTCAGTAATGTGCATCTTCAACATATCTTCCATTTAGGAACTATTTCTCAGATCAATGTTTGCTTGTTTTTAAAGCAAAACATAGCCAAAGTTCTGGAGGAGTAAAGGGATTTACTATCTATTTAGTATTTATTTAAAATCAGTGAGGAAACATTTAAAATCTTTTTCTGTTCTCTTCCAGGGCAGCTTACCGGAGGTAAAAATCGATCTTATGAGTTTGTATCTAGCTGCAGGGTAGAGTATCAGTGGGATGGATTTTTGATTACTTCAGTTGGTGATGTGATGTTTCCAGGGCCAGACTTTAGAAAATGGGAGCAGTGCATTTGAAACAGAGCACAAGCTAAGGTTTCTTGGCTTAGATGGAATGAAATTCCAGTATCGTTAAGGTTGCCACCTCACCCAGGTCAACTGATCCAGTCCTGGTTTTGTTCGGTTGCAGGCATAGAGATATGTAGGCCTCAGTTTTCTTAGGGCAACAGAACTATACCCGCACATCAGACAGAGTTGCCAAAGTTCCCAAGTTCCAGGAGTGAGATTTTAAGCCAGTCCTGGATTTCTGACAATCTCATCCTGATGCATTATGGGACCTGCAAAACTGATTCCGATGGGTAAAATCAGGGACTACAAATATCATACTGACTTGAAATCCAAATCTAAAACCAGACATGGCCAAAAAATCTCACTTCTGGAACTAGGTAACTTGGCAACTCTGCCACATACTGTCCTGGAGGCAAACCCAGGACTGAATCGGCCTCTTTGGATTGATCTAGGAAAAGCAGCACCCCTCAGTACAGAGGAAAATCTACCTTACTGATATCTATCCATGCAGCTGAATTTTCTTTTTGCATTTACCATGCAGCGCTCTTCAGGGGAATTTGCTGCACCCTCATTGTACAAACTGTCAATGCTAAACGGTGCACATTAATACAAGTGCCACAGTGGAGGCTAATTAAGTTTGGAACATGGCTGTACAGAGCTACCATTCCCCTTCACAGAGAAAATGCAAAAGCACATCTTGCCGTTTAAAGTATGTTGAGCATTTGATTGGTTTAAAGAAATATGATGTAGTGAGAAATTCATAGGGCTTCCTTGCATTGAGGCTGTTTCAGCATTAGCATTTGAACCAGGGGTGCCAGATTTGTGGGTGCAGTGAGTGCCTGAGCGCCTCCAGTAGTAAGCAAACTCCCGTGCTGTGTCCAGGAAGGGGTCATGCGTGTTGTCATTAGCACCCCCAATCCTTCTGTGAAGCTGGCTCCTAGGATGTAAAGAAATTGAATTTGGAAATGGGAAAACATGGGAGAAGCCTGTAAATTGGTTTGTAAGCAAGGTTCAGTTCAATGTCTAAATGCCCCCCGATATTGGGGGTTTATTCCATTTTGTGGCGTGAAGCAGTGAAAGGAAATATGTAATGATAAATGGGATGGTTGTTGAGAGGTTATTTATTCTGCTGGGACATGCTGAAGTATGTTGTCAGAGAAAGGTCAGAGTTAAATGATTTTAGAATAGAAGCAGATCGCAGACAAGGGATGAGTTGCCTGCCCATCCAGAGTTAGGAGAGAACTGGTAGCTGGTTACGGCATGACTTTCTCCTTATGCACGGAACATTCGAACGTGTTCTACTTAATGCTCCAGACCACGACTAATCAGAACAAAACTTGGTGGCCGCTTTTTATTCATGTGTTCAGATTGCAACGTTTCCTCAAGTTCTTGTATTCTACTACATTACTGGGCACCGTGAGAGATGTCTCTTACTACATGTCATTCTACATCGTGCAGGGAGCGAAAAGCACAAACCTTTGTGATGTAAGAGATATTTCTCACACTACTTCTTACTGTATAAGAGAATCTAATTATACCTTTTATATGGTCATAAAAATATGTTGAAATTACTACTATTACTACTGAACATTTATTTAGCGCTACAAGACATATGCAGCGCTGTACAGACACATGTAAAAGACGGTCCCTGCTCATCAGAGCTTACAATCTAGTCAAGACAGACAACACAGTAGCTGTAGACATGGGATACAGCTAGGGGGAGTGGTAAGGAAACACAAAGAAGATCAGGTGAGTCAAGATCCAAAAGCGGCAGCGAAGAGGTGAGTTTTCAGCCTGGATGTGAAAAGGGTCAGAGAAGGCGCCGATGTACAGACTCAGGTAGTTTGTTCCAGGCATAAGGAGCAGCAAAGTGAAAGTCTGGAGTTAGCAGTAGAAGAGAAGGGCACAGATAGAAGCGCTTTGCCAGAAGAGCGGCGTTTCCACGGAGGGGTTCAGGGAGAGATGAGAGGTAAGGAAGTGAGGAGCTGCAGAGTGAATGCACTTATAAACGTTCCAAATTTTATTATATTTTTAATGAGAAATAAGCATTAAATTAAAACACAAAGCAGTTTTTCAAATGGAGAATCTAAGTTATTTTATACAGTGGGGGTTTGTTTCTTAATATTTCTTTGCAAATTGTTGGAAGATTTTGCCTTTATTTTGCCTGTTAATGTACTAAATTGGGCTAATCCAAAACAATGTACAAAGACATAAACTCTTTACCAGCATCTGTGACGTGATTCTTGTTTTTTGTTTATTTGCTGCATTTTTTTTTCCATGTGACGAATCAAATTACTTGAGAAATAATGTCAGCGTATTTTAAGATGTTGCTTCTTTTTGAGCCATGACAGTGACAGGAAAGGTGAAGCTGTACACAGATATTGGTAGGTAAATGATGAAAGGAAGTTTCCAGAATCTCTGGCTGCTTCATTTACCAGAGGTCTGTAGCCGGGCCCTCAGGGGATCTTTTACTAAAGGGTGTTAGCTGACAATGCATGTTTTGGTGTGCACTGAATATGTGCTGGGATATTCATTGCCAGGTGGTGCAGGGTCTTGATAGCACTGGACAGTTTCCATGCTGTTTAACTCATGTTAGGGTAGCGATTGGATGAGGTAGGTGCATAGAGTGGGCGTGGTGTGCCCGGTGCAGTAAGCCCAAACACACAAAAAATATCTTAGAGGTGAGGCACTCTAGGCAAACCTCTGGTCTTGCACCTTCCTCCCCCATTTAACTTTCAGGTTCCCAGGTCCCCTACTTCCTCCTTAATATTTTGATAACTAAACTCAACAGTCATGATCATCTCAACACCACTTCCCTCAGAACAATCCTGTTAAAAATGAATAATTGGAAATTATGGGCCAAATATTCAGCGCCGGCAGCTAGCGCGATTACAGCGGCTAGCTGCTGTCACTGAACATTAAACGCGGATATTCACTTCTGGGATCATATCTGGCCCCAGCATTGAATATGCAGGGTCACTGCACAGCCCGATCGCTAATCGGGTAGTGGTGATATTGAGCCACTGCTCGGTTAGCGATATGGAGACCGGGCAGTGGCTCAATATTGCTGTCGACCGGTTTGCGGTTGGCTCCACCCGGGAATGCCGCGACACACCTTGATGCCAAGCGGTTAGCACTGGGCTGTATAGTGTGGTTACTCGGGGATATTCAGCGGCACTAACCACGTTAGTGTTGCTGAATATCCCGCTTAGGGGCATTTACACGGTTTACAGCTCTGCAAACCGTGTAAATGCCTTGGAATATCGGGCCCTATACGTTTCAATATCAATCGTTGTTCGATACATCTTCAGTAAAGTATTTTCTGTGCATATGTGGGCACGTACATGTAAATGACTTCTTATAAAATCGTGAATGGTGTTAAAGAACATATTTTGACATGACGGCTGTGCACAGGGAGGGATTTTGGGTGGTAGCACAGGTGTGCATAAAGGTGCGCATATTAAGTGATGGCAGCCAATGCGAGTAAAGCGGCTGGTCATCGCTGCTTTAAAGTAAAACCAGGTATTCAATGCTGCGGCCATATCTGACCAATGGCATTGAATATCTGCTGGCTGGATAGCTAAAGGGGCATGTTTACTAAAAGTTAATACACATTAATGAATGTTAACACGCGTTAAGTGCTGCCACAGCCCATAAACATGAAAGGGTAGTGGTAGCACTTAACACGTTAACTTTACTTAATGTGTGCATTAAACTTTAGTAAACATGCCCTTTAGTGTTGGGGTGTTTAAACCAGGCAGGAGGGGGTCAGTGGCACAAACTGCTTTAGTGCCGTTGAATATTCTGTTGACCATGGTTCAGCCAGTTAGCAGGGTCTGCTCATCTGCTAAATAATTTAGAATATGCCCTCCACAGACTATAAACTGCTATAATTTATGCATGTATCTAGAACCTATACGTGTGGATATTTACAGTAGGCACTTAAGCTAGTATTTTATCAAGACACGTGGCACCTTTATAAAGATGCCTGAAAACACCCTTAAACTAGGTGTCCCCTTATTTAAGGTTACCAGATGTCCCTGATTTTTGGGGATTGTCCCCAATTTTAGAGCTGTGTCCCCAACTCCCATCTGTTTGGCAGCCTCCTGTCACCAATTCCAGCAATGGGGACAGAGAGAGTAAAAAAAAAAGTAGTTTCAAAGTAGTGATTTGAATCTGTCAGTTTCTAGTATTTACATTCATTATCTTTATAAGTTGCACAGTGCAGCGGAAGAGCGTCCATTTCCATTACTCTGTGGATTGTCTACTTGGAAGTGATATTGTTGCTATCATAGGATGGACTGGGGGGGGAGTGGTCAATGTAATGACTTCTCTTCCCTCCTCCATGCCTTGTTGCTCAAACTTGGAACTAACGTGTACCTTCCTTCTCCCCCCCCCCCCACCACCCTCCCATGACACTTCCGAAAAGCGTCCCAGATTTGCCTGCCAAATAATCTGGTAATTTTACCCTTATTAAAAGGACCCTCTATGAGGGAAATGTCCAGAAGCCATTTACCTGGATAGATGGCTATTTATCTGCTAATTGTCCACTGTCCCTCTGGTGACAAACATGAGCTAATGCCTCTTCGGGGTAGTGTGGTGTCAGCTTCCACCGTTTTGCTTTGACTGCACCTGCTCTTTGCCACCACCCCTCAGAAGCTGCCATTCTAGTCAAGTGCCCACTCTGCCTAATGATGACATTGGCCCTGCTAGAAATGTTTTCCTCCTCGGTTTCAGACTACAGTAGGCGTCTCTGTAGGACGTGGGACCTCGTGCACAGGACCGGATTGGAACATTGGCGTTGCTACATTCTGCTACGCAGACTCCTTTGTTCTCGCATTCTCTCTTCTGCCCGGAAAGTGTTACCATAGAGCCTGGGAGGAGCTGCACGCTCAGAGGCCCTGCAGCCGCCCCTCGACTAAGGAAACCCACGTGAGGGCGCTGCTGCAAGGCCTGTCGGCTTGTGTCCATTGTTGCCGCAGGGAGAGCCAGGGGACATGAAGGGAATCCTCTGGATCCTTGTTAGCATGCTTCTATCTGAGATGGGATCGGCATGCCTGGGAACTTTGGGGATTACCCTAGATTTCAGCTGATCAACCAGCTAGGGGATGAGGGAAGAAATACATATCAGCTTTCTGTCTTCTACCCTACAACTCCCCCCCCCCCCAACTAATTCATACACAGAATCTTTTCACTCTTTCCAGGGGATCATCCTAACACTCGTCCCCTTCGTCCTCTGTGACTCACAGGTTCCTGACTTGTGGTCTAGGGTGTTTCCTTCCTCCTCCCCCCCTACTTAGGCCCAGAGTTAGACATAGGCAAGGACTAACGTGGTATATATAAGCCTAGTTAAATAAATACACAAACAGGAGCCTGCTTCCTAGTGCTGTAGGACTGTGCTCCATGATCTCTGACAGGGCTGGATTTAAGATTTTGGCACCTATAAGCACATCCAGACAGCAGATCCCAGAGAAGGGGTGGGAGGAAGGGTGATCCAGGACCAACACCGGTACTTGAACTGTGGCAGCTAGTGAAAACCGGCACATTGCTTGATAAACTAGAATTTTAGAAATCTAAGATTTCAGTCTTAGCTGTTTTTGTTGCTGTCTTCTTTCCATCCCACAAACAAAGCATTGAATGCTGTCACCTTTTAGCCTCCCAAAACCTTCACGGCAAGAGCGACAACCCTTTTCATGAGGGGCAGCCCATTGCAACAAATACTGCTCATATGAAATGGGTTGTAGTAGGCAGCACCCTTGTTTGCCAAGCTCTGGGTCTTTGCCAACTTGTGGAAATTTACAATTAAGAGAGTAACTGAGGCCTCTGCTGTGTGTAATTTAGAGACCTATTCAGGAACTGTGCATAGGAGTAAATCCCCTCAGGACAAAGCCAAATATGCCATGCACCAGCCCAAATAGCTGTTGATTTCTTTTGCATGTGAAAATAGAAACTGCTAACGGAAGAAGATGTTGGATATGCAGCTCAGGAACTTGGTCAAATGGAAACAGTCTCTTCCCTCCTACAATCTTCTTACCATGTATATGCTAACAACTGAAAGAGTAGCTCCATCCTGCTGAACGTAACAGCAAATTACTCCAGGGCCTAATTATTATTATTACCCTTCTGGTGGGAAAATTATTTCCCTGATTTGAAATCAAGACTTTAGTGAATTCAGTTAAATGAAAAGCACGGTTGTACTACCTTCAGAAAAGTCTAATTTCCAGGCAAGTTTCACCGCATCAGCTATAAGAAATTCCTTATGGTGAACTACGGGTGTGAGAAAAAAGGCAACCTCAATAACAAAAATAAGAATTTTGCCACAGAGTTCACAATTTTTCTAACTAGCACAAAATGGAACACATGCAGCAGATTACACATATGGTTTATAACAATCCTTGAGAGATCTTTCAAATGGCGGAAGATTCAGCTCTGGCATTTTGATACCAAGCTCTTCTTTGAGGGCCTTTTGAGGCTCGTGTCTTAAGAAATAGGCACCGGACTGTTTTTTCCTGGGAAACCCTGGATATTCATTGCTCCCGACATTAACTTGATTTTGAACTAGGAGTAAATCCTCTTCCGATTCCTGAATGATAGTAGAGTCAGTAAACATGTGTTCCTGTGCAGCCAACAAATAGCGTCTCCTCCGGTTTATTTTATATATACGTAGCCTTTCTTCCTCCTCCAGTGGGTCCTCCAGGATCCCATGCCATCGTAGGCTCTCGTTTATCTGCTCCACAAGGCTCTGCTCTACGCTGGAGGAAGGGGAGACAGAGGACACTGTGTTTTCATGGTCCTTGATGACACTAACCTGTGTCTCGGAAGATGTTGTAAGAGGTTGGTCCTTCCAGGTTTTACTCTTGAGTTTATCTGTGAAATAAACAGGCATTGTTTGTTGAGTTCTTCAGATTCAGTAAAGCCAAAATGGCATTAGTTCAATTTAAAAAAAAAAAAAGCTTGTGATTAGCAGATAATAAAACACAATCTCAGTAGCACCCAATCACTTGGACTTGGAGAGATACCACAGAAAGCACAAGGAAGGTTCCAGAAGTTCAGCTGGAACTTGATCCTCTCTTCCCCTCCTCCTCCTCCACCAGTTCGCACACACTATTTTTCTCTGTCTTCATTATAATAAGGGAAGGTCTGAATGCCATTTCCATCCACTACTCCCACATAATATACAGGTCATGTCCTACTGAAGTTGGATATAACTGGCCCTAATGTCTTCCAGTACTGATCCCTGGCAGACAGTGCAGCACAGGGGGTTATGGATTCAGATTTCACCTCCAGTGCTCTTTGTGTAACCCTGATTAAGTCACTAAGGGGTATGTTTACTAAACCGTCTTAATGTGCGCTCTGTGATGTTATCGCACGATAAGGTACCTTATCGCGCGCAGCTGCGCAAACGAGCGCTGAAGGCGGGGAAAGGCTCCCGGAGGGCGGAGGAAGGCTCCCCAGGGGCGGAGAGAAGGGGTCAATGGGTGGAGAGTGGGAGGGGAGAGGCTCTCTGCACACTAATGCTGTGAAATCCGAGGCTGAAAACTAAAACCA
Organism: Ichthyophis bannanicus; assembly: GCA_033557465.1. Taxonomy (NCBI): domain Eukaryota; kingdom Metazoa; phylum Chordata; class Amphibia; order Gymnophiona; family Ichthyophiidae; genus Ichthyophis; species Ichthyophis bannanicus. The sequence continues at coordinate 166,188,296 of CM066042.1, forward strand.
GTGAAACCCTGGCGTTAGAGCTGATTTAAAGGGAAGAGAAACCATTTCTGTCGGCAATGTACAGCAAAATCAGGGAAACCTACAAAAAAGTGATAAGTGTGATACATGTGCACGGAACAAAAGGGCAAATAAACATTGAAAATGACCCCAACAAAATATAAAAAAACATAACCAAGCTGGGCAATAGTGATATGAATGGGTAATGTCAAAAAACACTCCCAAGAAAGCTCCAAAAAAAGGATATGAATTTTGGAAGGGTCTACGCTCCATCCCCATACAAGGTGAATGATTCCACAGTGAAATAGCGCTGATCAGGGTTTCCCTCTCCATTGGACAGGTTTCCTATGGCGTGCACGTGTTCCACAACAGCAGGGCAGGCATGTCAGAATGGGCAACTGGACAGATGCTGGGAAAGGGGACACAGAGGGCTGCAGACGGCACATGCTGTGCTGCAGCTGGGCCACAGTGCGGACTAGGGTGATGCCTAGGTGGCCCATAGGAATGCTGAAACAGTAGAGCAGCCAGACAGCAACTGATGAGGGCCCAGCATGGGCACGAATGTGCTTCCCACAGTGTCACAGGGGATAGTACCCAGCAGGTACTGTGGGACCTGACACTGCAGTACCCCCAAGGGCACAGAACATTGGCAGGCGGTGCTGGGGGGGAAGCGTGGACAGCTATGCAGGCACCCCTACCCCAGAACCTGCACCATAGGCAGCCGCCTACCCGCACAATGGATGTCCTGAGACTGCGCTCCACCAGCAGCACCAGCAGATGGGCATGTCAGCAGGGTGGCAGAGGGGTACTGGTGGTGGAGGGGGCAGCGGCAGCTGCCCAGAACAGACCATGGCCTAGCCCTGTGTAGGTGGGTGCCATGCACTGCAACAGACAGGCCCTGTCTGACGAACAGTCATGGTATCCCCAGGGAATGCACTGTCTCTGTGGCAACACGGTGGTGCAGTACACACAGCCAGTTCAGGAGCAGAAGGTCACAGGTTCAAGTCCCAGCTGTGGTTCCTGCCAACCCAGCCATCTTTTACCCACTACTACAACGTGCCAATACAGACAGAACCTGTAGTGCAGATGACGTAGACATGCCCAAAACACCTACATTTTACCCTACAGAGCACAGACACCATAAACATGTGCATTACCTAGAGCAGAGTCTCCCAAATGCAGTCCTGGAGGGCCAAACACCATTCAGGTTCCATGCTGCCTCCAATAAATGTGGGTGTGCTGCATTGCCATGCACCGCCCCCATGGTATGCAGATGTATCTCATGCATATTCATTAGGGACAGCATGAAAACCCAAACAGTGTTTGGCCCTCCAGGACTGGAGTTAGGAACCTCTGCCCTAGAGCAGCGGCCAACAGGGGCAGACACACCTGCACCCACAGGCTCCATTATCCCAAGCCTCCTGGAGAGGCAGGATGTTGGGCCCTGCGTGCATCTCCCCATACTAGCACTTGCATACCTTAGCAATGACACCCTAAACATGGGAAAACTGTACACAGCTATCAAAAGGTTGCTATGATAACTGGCAGATAGCAATTCCTACGTTAAGCACAATTGGCTGATTGAGCTGCATCATAGCAACCTTTCTGATGTCTGTGGAGTGTGCCTCAGGTCTGGTGTCTGACAGAGTGACCCCAACAGTATTGCGTACCATAGCCATGCCTGCACTGTGCCCAGGACTGGTGTGGTGGCCAGGGCTCCCAAACACCTTTATAGTTGCACAATGCTGGCATAGGTGTGTGGAGTGTGTGTCTGTCTATCCAGTGTGTGGTGGCTGCCAACACCCTCCACAGCCCACACTGCTAGCACTGTTGTCAGTATTGGCCTGCCAATGTGCATAATGAGGAGCAAGGTACTGTGAGAATAGCCTGGATAGGGTGGCCTGGCCTGGCCACATCTGCACAGGGCATAGGGCAATGGCTCAGACATTGTAGTGCCCGGCCACCACCTGCACGGACAGCATGTCCTGCTGGGAGGTCACTCTCACCCTGACTGAGCAGTGACCACGGCATGGCTAAGTTCCCCCATAGTGCTATATAGCATTTTTTTCATGTGATATTTATGGGTCCCTTTTGGGGCCCAATCACTGACTTATCTGCTTGGTGTGTATGTTGACATCCCAGTTCTGGGTACATGCATCTCCTCCAGGACCATGCACTATGGACTAGCTAGCAGACTGTCTGCAGCTAGTATGTGTCTTGCTGGAACACCTTGTAGGGTGCAGCGGCTGGAGGCTTGCTGCTGGTGAATGTCAGATAGTGGTGGGGGGCAGCTGAGCATTTCCAGGCCTACTGTCTGTCTGCTATTGCTTTATGGATGTATACAGCTCTGCATTGCCTGCCCTGTAGGGTGTCTGTTTTCCCCAGCAGGACTAGGGTTGATGGTCCCCTCTACTGCTACCATTGCAGGGAGGTAGAATGTGGATCTATTGGTGGGTGATCCTGTTTCCCACCCTGAGGTGTGGTGGTACATAAGCTGCCTATGGGTCCAAACACCCCCCTTCCCTTCATCTTCATCATGTAACCATGGCACCAACACAGGATATGCACTATTCTGGGTGCATCATAGCTCATAAGGGCTAGACATGACTGAGAAATACAAAAGGACACAGATGTAACCTAGGTGTGTCTGCAGGAACTACCTATCACACACAGTAGCACTGATGGGGACCTGCAGCATGGCATATTTCAGCCATGAAAGGTGCTGTGGACCTGGTGCTGGGCGCCCCACCTCACCCTCAGGGTGAGCACAGTACCCACACAATGTGATGATCTGTGGCTACTCTGTGCCAGTACCACACACAGTCAGTTTCCCCTACCAGGCCGAGGTGCTGTGGGGGTGCATACCCCATCTTATGCCCATCTGTCGACTGCTGATTTGCATGTGCAGTGCATCATGGGTACAGGTGGGCTAACCCTATCCTGGTAACCACAGCAGACAGTTTGTGTGGCGACATGCAGTCCTTCTGCAGCCAGCCAGGGGCTTGTTAGCAGCTGTAGCCCACTGGTTACTTCACTGCCTGTGAAGCCAGAGGTCATGGGTTCAAACCCATGGTGGGGTTATTTGATAGGGCTGTCTGAGGCATTGTCTATTTTTAATGTACATTAGTGCTGCCAGCAAAAACACTACTGTAACCTTAAGGTGCCCCATAAAGGCACCTTATAGGGCGCCCTATAAGGCACCTTATAGAGCGCTTTATAAGGTGCCTTATAAGGTGTCCTATAGGGGACATTATAGGGTGCCTTGGCTGACAGTGCACTTTATAATGTACCCTATGGAGTGCGTTATGGGGTGCCTTATGCGGCACCTTAGGTTACGCCACCGTGAGGGTGTGTTTGCTGGCAGCACTAATTAAAATAAAAGTAACATGCCTCCAAAATCACTACCTAAACATAAAGGGTGATGCCTCAGCCAGCCTTATGCATTAGGCACACTGGGGGATTGAACTCATGACCCCTGTATCATCAGTGAGTGTATTAACCATTGTGCTAACCTCTGTTTTTATGTTTGCATGTCTGGGCGCCTACTTAAGAGCACCGCGTGTTAACGTGCTTAGCGGCACTTCACCCGATAATGTGCGCAGCAGCACACGTTATCACACGCTAATCCCGTTTTGCTACTTTAAGACTGAAATGCCCACTCCTTTTATGGCAGCCTGCACACTATCGCCGGGCGCACATTAAGACGGTTTAGTAAACATACCCCTAAGTATTGTGCTTAGACGTTTGGCTCTGGGGATTTCTTTGCACTATCAGAGGCACATCAATAGTACAGCCCATTTATAAAATAATGACAATAATTATTATTAAAGTATTCTTAGCTTAACGTTTCCTAATCCTTGGAGCACAGCTGTAGAGATGAAGGAAGCACTTGTGCTTAGATTTCAGAGTATCTCATTAGCCATCCAGTGGAAGTATTTGCTTGAAGGACAATTTGTTTTAGAAGCAGGTAGGTCTGGAGCTTGTCTACCTGCTGCTACTAACAGCATCTGGTTTGGGCTGTGACACAAATTTCACTGCATGGCAGTAATAAAAGACAAGGTTACAACACTGACTGTTCTATTACTGCTATTGTGCCCTCTGCAGCAGGAAGACCTCTTTAAAGTAAAATAGCTCCCAACCTCAAGTATAACAATACAAGAAGCAAACCGCAAGTAGAGAAAAGAATGTTATGGAACAAGAGGTCACAAGCTAAAGGTCCAGGGAGTAGACTCAGGACTGATAGCAGAAAAGCAGTCTTCATAGAAATGCTGGTGGATGCATGGGACAGCGCCACCCAGTGGAGGTGGGGAAGACATGCATTCTCAGGGGCCAGAAAAACCTGTGAAAGGCGCAGGCAGAGTAGGGATGTGTATTGTTAGCATGCATTCAGTTTGTTAGCATGCCTTAAAAAATTTAGTGCTAGAAATGTCCTTACACTCCAAATATAACAACTTTCAAAATAGGTAGATAAGAATATCCTTGTCTCTCTCGCAGGTAATATGACTGACCCCTGAAGAACCGAGCGGAGAAACGCGTAGGCAATGCCATTGAACGGCGTTGGGAAAGAGTAAAACATCCAAGACTAAAGGGAAGGTTAAGAATTGTATATTCAACAATAATAACACACACAAAATATATTTAAATTTTTCCAGCAAGTTTCCAACAAGTTTTTGTATTTTGAACAATTTTTAGAAGAAAGTGTTATAAGATAAGATTGAAACTCGAGTGGGAGGAGTGAATATGAAAGTATGAAAAAGAAACTGCACTGATTTCAAGTTATCTTAAGTGAGGTCGTTGATGCAAATTTGGGACTAAACGAAGGCCAAGTCAAGGCCCTGTTTTTTACCCTTGAGTCTGAGACCTCGTATGATATACTGAGAGTGTAGCCTTGGATATATATTACCTGCGAGAGAGACAAGGATATTCTTATCTACCTATTTTGAAAGTTGTTATATTTGGAGTGTAAGGACATTTCTAGCAATAATTTCACACTCTGTAAAAAGTACCTAAAAAGAGAGTCTATTAAAAAAATTTAGTGGCATGTTTACTAAAGGTTACTGTGTTACCAACATCTGCTAGTGCGCATTAAGTGCTGCCAGAGTCCATTTAATGATATGGCTGCACCGGCGCTTAATGCACACTAGCAGATGGTACCGTATTGTCAGCCTTTAATAAACATGCCCCTTAGTATGCACTAAACCATGCTACCCAATGAATAAGAACATAAGATATGCCATACTGGGTCAGACCAAGGTCCATCAAGCCCAGTATTCTGTTTCCAACAGTGGCCAATCTAGGTCATATGTACCTAGCAGTTTCCCCCAAAAGACATAGGTTCCACAATGCTTGTATTGGTTCAAGCATTGATATCCTGGGTCCCTTCTTAATAATGGTTTATGGACCTTTCCTCCAGGAACTTGTCCAAACCTTTTTTAAACCCAGCTACACTAACAGCCTTTACTACATCCTCCGGTAACAAATTCCAGAGTTTGATTACACGTTGAGTGAAAAAATAATTTTCCTTTTATTAGTCTTAAATAGTTTACCCTGCAGCTTCATTGCATGTCCCCTAGTCTTTCTATATTCTAAGGTAAGCAATCGATCTACGTTTACCCGTTCCACTCCGTTCATTAATTTATAGACTTCTATCTAATCTAGAATCCCCCTCCTCACACACACTTCACACCACTGCCCCCTCACACTATCCCTCCTGCATGATCCCCCCCCCCCGCCCTCTACTCCCCCCACACTGCATGACCCCCCCAGCACTTCATCTGATTGTTTTGATTGTGACACCGCCTTGATTTTTAGGATAAGACGGTTTAGAAATACTTTTTTTTTTTTTTTTTTAAATAAATAAATCATATCTCCCCTCAGCCGTCTCTTTTCCAGGTTAAAGAGCCCTAACCTTTTTAGCCTTTCTTCATAGGAGTAGCCTTCCATCCCCTTTACCATTTTGGTGGCTCTTCTCTGAACCTTTTCTAAAATCGCTATATCCTTTTTAAGATACGGCGACCAGAATTGCACACAATATTCAAGGTGCGGTCTCACCATGGAACGATATAGAGGCATTATAATATCTTTTGTTTTATTTTCCATTCCTTTCCTTATCATACCTAGCATTCTATTTGCTCTCTTGGCCGCTGCTGCACACTGGGCCGAGGGTTTTAACATGGTATCCACAATGATGCCTAAATCTTTTTCCTGGGTGGTAGTTCCTAATGTGGAACCTTGCATCATGTAACGATAGTTTGGGTCGTTCTTCCCTAGGTGCATAACCTTGCACTTGTCCACATTAAAATTTCATCTGCCATTTTGATGCCCAGTCTTCCAATTTATCAAGATCCTCTTGCAATTTTCCACAATCCTCTTGGGTTTTAACAACTTTAAATAGTTTTGTGTCATCTGCAAATTTGATAACCTCACTCATTATTCCACTTTCCAGGTCATTTATGAATATGTCAAAAAGCAGCGGACCCAGCACAGATCCCTGGGGTACACCACTATTCACCTTTCTCCATTGGGAAAATTGGCCATTTAGCCCTACCCTCTGCTTTCTATCTTTTAACCAGTTCCTGATCCACAATAGTACACTGCCTCCTATCCCATGACTCTTTAGTTTTGCCAAAAGTCTCTCATGAGGGCCTTGTCAAAGGCTTTCTGAAAGTCCAGATACACAATATCAACCGACTCACCTTTGTCCACCTGATTATTCACTCCTTCAAAAAAACATAACAGATTAGTAAGACAAGATCTTCCTTGTCTAAAGCCATGTTGGCTATCTCCCATTAGGTCATGACTATCTACATGCTGAGTAATTTTATTCTTTATGATGGTTTCTACCATTTTTCTTGGTACTGATGTCAGACTCACCGGTCTGTAGTTTCCCGGATCACCCCTGGAACCCTTTTTAAAAATTGGTGTTACATTGGCGATCCTCTAATCTTCAGGTATTAGAGATGATTTTAATGATAGTTCACAGATTACTAATAGCAGGTCTGCAATCTCATATTTCAGTTCTTTCAACACCCTTGGATGTATACCATCCGGCCCAGGTGATTTGCTACTCTTCAGTTTATCTAATAGTTGTAATACATCTTCCCGATGTATCAATATTTCCTTCAATTCTTCCGCACCTTTAAATACCACTTCAGTCAGGGGTAACATCCCTACATCTTCCTCAGTAAAGACCAAAGCAAAGAATTCATTCAGTCTCTCCGCTATCGCCTTGTCGCCTCTTAGTGCTCCTTTAACCCCTATCATCTAATGGACCAACTGACTCTCTCACAGGTTTTTTGCTATGAATGTACTTGAAAAGGTCTTTACTTCGCGTTTTTGCTTCCGCAGCAAGCTTCTTCTCAAATTCTCCCTTTGCCTGCCTTATCAATGCCTTGCATTTGACTTGCCAGTGCTTGTGCTGTTTCCAGGTTTGGTCGTTTGGCTCTTTTTTCCATTTCCTGAAAGATGCTTTTTTGGCAACAACAGCCTCTCTGACCTCACCTTTAAACCATGCTGGCAGTTTTTTGGACTTCCTTACACTTTTCTTAAAGCGTGGAATAAAGCTGGTCTGGGCTTCCAAGATAGTATTTTTCAACAACAGCCAAGCCTGCAACTGCTCCTTTTAGTTTTTTCTTAACTGTTTTCCTCATTTTATCATAGTCTCCCTTTCGAAAGTTAAAAGGTAGTACGGTGGATTTCCTTACTATCCCTCCTCCACTAATTAAATCAAAGGCGATCATGCTATGATCACTATTGCCAAGTGGCCCCAACAACCTTCTCTCTTGCACTAGATCTGGTGTTCCACTAAGGACTAGGTCTAATATGGCTTCCCCTCTGGTCGGTTCATGAACCAGCTGCTCCAAGAAGCAGTCATTTATTTCATCTAGGAACTTTATCTCCCTAGCATGTCCTGACGTGACACTGACCCAGTCGATACCGGGGTAGTTGAAATCACCCATTATTATTACTGCGCTGTAACTTTTGTTAGCTTCCTAGATTTCTTTGAGCATTTCATCATCCATTTGGTCATTCTGGCCAGGCGCTCAATAGTACACCCTCACTGCCATTGCCTTTCCCCTTTTACATGGAATTTCAATCCATATAGATTCTACAGCAGATTTTGTTTCCTGCAAAACTTTAATCCTTTCTGACTCAATGCCCTCTCTAACATAGAGAGCAACCCCTCCACCAATTTGATCAGCTCTATCATTACGATATAGTTTGTACCCAGGTATCACAGTGTCCCACTGGTTGTCCTCCTTCCACCATGTCTCTGATATTCCAATCATATCTAACCTTTCATTTAGTGCTATATATTCTAACTCTCCCATCTTATTTTTTAGACTTCTAGCATTTGCATACAAGCATTTTAGAGAATGTATTTTATTCATATTAATTTGGCTATTGTTAGACATGGGTAATTTGGGATCTTTAAGCTCTGTCTGCTCCATACTTGAGGGCATTTGGGCTACTTTACTCTTTTGTGGAACCTCTCTGCTTTTGGTAGTATCCTTCAAAGATACATTCTTCCGAACCATCCGCTCTTGGGCGACTGTCGGCTTTCCCCTAATATCTAGTTTAAAAGCTGCTCTATCTCTATTTCATGTATATAATCCAACCCTGTTATTTAATTGACCCCTCATGTATATAGTTCAACCCTATTATCCAAGTTGATATTCCTGTTCTATGTAAAACCAAACAGTTTATGTTTAGGTTGTTTTTGTTATACTGTAAACCGCGCTGATACCGAATAGTGCGGTATATAAGCAACTGTAATAAATAATAAATAAATAACAAATAATGCCAGCAGCCTGGTTCCATCCCGGTTAAGGTGAAGCTCATCCCTTCAGAAGAGCCCCTTCTTTCCCCAGAATGTTCCCCAGTTCCTAACAAATTCAAAACCCTCATCTCTGCACCATTCTCTCATCCACGCATTGAGACTCCGGAGCTCTGCCTGCCTTTTGGGTCCTGCGCGTGGAACAGGAAGCATTTTGGAGAATGCTACCCTGGAAGTTCTGGATTTCAACTTCCTACCTAAAAGCCTAAATTTAGCCTCCAGAACCTCCCTACCACATTTTCTTATGTCATTGGTACCGACATGTACCAAGACAGAAGACTCCTCCCCAGCACTATCTAAGACCTTATCTAGGTGGCGCGTGAGGTCCGCTACCTTCGCACCAGGCGATCCTCACGTCCACCAGCCACCCAGCTATCTACATGCCTAATGATCGTATCACCAACTATAACGGCTGTCCTAACACTTCCCTCATGGGCACATGGCCCTGGAGAAACTTCCTCGGTGCGAGAGGGTTTTACATCACCTGGAGGACAGGTCCTAGTTACAGGATCACTTTCTGCCACACCAGGGTGATGCGCTCCTGTCACGTGACCTCTCTCCTCCATGGCAACAGGGATGCTGCCAGACTGGAGGTGGGACTTCAGGACTATATTCCTGTAGGTCTCGTCTATGTACCTCTCTGTCTGTCTTATGCTTTCAAAGTCTGCTACTTTAGCCTCTAGAATCAGTGTGTTAAATCAACTTTTACATGTTAAAAAGTTCCAGGACACATAAAAAAAAGAATTTTCATTAAAACATAGGTGCAAAATGAACCAGGTCTGAAAATCAGGAAATTAAAAAGGTCCAATGAACAAAACATGCATCCCCAATTTAGGATCCTTGAATGTGTGGAAGTGAGGGGACCTCAGGCACTGCACCAGGAATGAAACTGAGCAGACTACTGTACAATGGAAGAGTAGCCTAACGGCTAGAGCTGCGGGAAGCCACTGTTTGAATCCCAGTGCTCCTCACTGTGGTCTTGGGCAACTCGCTTAACCTTCTATTACCTTGGGTACAAAGTTAGGGCCTGATATTTAGCAGTGGTGGCAAGTGCTGCTAAAACAGCTAGCCATTGCTGCTGAACTAAAGTCCTGAATATTCAGTGCCAATGCCACTGAATAGCTGGGTCAACTGGATAGTAGAGACGCTAACTGGGCAGCGGCGATATTCAGTTGCTGTCTGATTAGCTTCTGTGGTGACAGTTAGGCCATCCTGTCCCGGCTTAGCAATAGCTACGCAGTAGCTGAATATCGCTGCTGCCCAGGCGTTCAGCAGCAACACGCATGGATATTCAGCAGCAGTAATAGCGTTAGTGTTGCTGAACATCCTGGTGACTGTGATTAACATGGTTAGCAGGTCTTGACTATCCCCTCCTTAGATTGTAAGCCTTCCAGGGACAGGAAAATACCTACTGTATCTGAATGTAATTCGCCTTGATCGTCTGAGAAAGGTGAGAACTAAATCCAGTTCCCTTTATCCAGCATCATAGTCTAGGCTCCTACAAATTCAAACTTACCAAGGCTATAAAGCTACTCTGCAGTTTAAGTATATGCATTCCTCTAAGGATTAAAGCCAGCTTTCCTTACTAGTTGTACGGGGTACTGACCACTATGTAGTGGTGTGCTGGAGGGGACTCGTTAATGCACTATAAGACATCATTTTGCCTGTCACCTCTTATTACTGTAACACAGAAGTACCCAACCAGTGTGCTGTGGGAATGTGGTCGCCTGTACAGGGAAAACAGGGAGCAAGTCATAGCCACCACTGCCAATACTGAAGCCTTCTTCTCATCCCCATTTTCCCTTGCTCCAGTCCAATATGCAATAGCCTCCCACCAGAAAGGGGGGAGGGGGGGGGGTCAGTGAGCAGTGTTCCTTCCCTGCTGCTGCCGCCTCCTCCTCCTCCTCCTCCTCCTTTGAAGCTGGAATCGCACAGGGGCAGCAGGTCTTGCAAGATTACAACTTCAGAAGGAAGCTATCAGAAGAGAACAGAGCAGTAGATGTGGAACCCATGTACTTGATCAATTCCTTCTGTGGCTGGACGCAGGGCTGCCACCTGACTCCCTGTCATAAGGAACAGCTGAGTCTAAGCCTAGTTTTATCCTAATGCATAAGTGGACAGTTTTGATTTTCTTGGAACTACAACTCCATGCATGCAACTGGGGAAAAAATGGGACTGGATTAGCCTGTTCCTTATGACATGTAGCCAGCTGGCAGCAGGAATTGATCAAGCAGCATTTCTTATCTGCTGTGGCCTCCTCTTCCGAGGGCTTCCTTCTGAAGTTGTAATCTCACAAGAGGGCTGAAGGAGAGGTTATGCTAAATGCCAGGAGGGCTGAGAGGGAAGGTGGTGGCATTGCCAGAAGAAGGAAAGGGAAGATGCCAAGTTGGAGGGGCAGGGAGTAGAGAGAAGGTGGTATTCTAGATTTGGAACCACTACTCTAACACATCAGTCTTCCTTTATCCTTTTCCCATTCACATCACTGTAATGTAATATGTAATTCACTTATATCTCAAGGAACATCAGCTTTTGTTTTGACCTGATGAAGGAAATGTAAATCCTGAAAGCAAATCAAGAAATGTATTACATTTCAATTAAAATGTATCACCTTATTGATTTTTACATTTTATGAAAGCAAAGTGTCTCATCAGCAGGGGGCAGAATCTGATAGAGCCCCTTGACTAGAGATTGGTATCATATTGCTGTCATTCTGTCAGAACTCGCCTTCAACCTGGGAGTCACATTTCTTTCTCTTCAGGGTCCTAAGTATGTCTTTTTTCCATCACATAACTGTTGTTGTTATTAAAGTGCAGTCGAGTCACTGTTGACCCATGGCGACCCTCTGGATAGTCGTCCTAAAGTGTGTTCGGTCTTCAGTCAGGCGGCTCATTGTTGACAGAGTGGCACCCATAGCTGCTGTTTGTATCGATCCATCTCATTGCTGGCTTTCCTCTTTTGCATTGACCTTCTACCTTGCCAAGTATGATGTCTTTCTCTAATGATCTCTCTCTTCGAATGATTTGTCCAAAGTATGAAAGTCAGTCTTGTCATCTGAGCTTCTAAAGAAAGCTTAGGTTTGATCTCCTCTAGTACTGACTGGTTTATTCTTTGGGCAGTCCATGGTATACACAGTATTCGTCGCCAGCACCATAATTCAAAGGCATCAATTTTCTTCCTGTCTATCTTTTTCACTGTCCAGCTTTCACATCCATATGATGATATTGAAAATACCATGGCTTGAACAAGTCAAATCTTTGTATGGAGAGAGACATCTCTGCTCTTGAGAATCTTGTCTAGGTCTTTCATAGCCATTCTGCCAAGAGCAATGCGTCGTCTGATTTCTTGACTGCTTGTTGCTTCTTTATTGATAGTTGATCCAAGTAGGTTAAAGTTGTTCACGATTTCAATTTATTCTCCTTCAACGATGAACCTGTTGATTTTTCCAGTTGTCATGATCTTTGTGTTCTTTACATTAAGGTGCAGGCCCATTTTGAGACTGTTCTTTGATTGTGAAAAGCAAATGTTTCAGATCATCTTCACTTTCAGCCAGTAATGTGGTAGCATCAGCATAGCGAAGGTTGTTAAGTCTTCCACCAATCTTCACACCTCTGTTGTCTTCATACAATCCTGCTTCTCTGATGAATTGTTCTGCATATAAATTAAACAGGTAGGGGGAAAGTATGCAGGCCTGTTGTACATCTTTGCTGATTTTAAACCATTCTATTTCTCCTTGTTCTGTTTGAACTATTGCTTCTTGATCAGTGTAAAGGTTGTGCAAGAGAACAATCAGGTTTTCTGGTATACCCATGCTTCTTAATGTGGCCCAGAGTTTCTCATGGTTTACACAGTCAAATTCCTTGCTGTAGTCAATAAAACACATCTAGATATCCTTTTGATATTCTTTAGTCTTTTCAAGGATCCATCTCACATCCACGATGATGTCTCTTGTTCCTTGCCCTTTCCTGAACCCTGCTTGCACTTCTGGCAGTTCCATGTATGGTTGTAGTCTCTGCTTAATAATTTTCAGTAGAATCTTGCTGGCATGTGGGATCAGAGTGATTGTGCGATAATTTCCACAGTCAGTCAGATCACCTTTCTTTAGTATTGGTATAAACACAGATCTTTTCCAGTCAGTTGGCCATGATGTTGTCTTCTAAATTTCCTGGCAGAGCCTTGTAAGTATGGTAACAGCTGCATTAGATTGCTGTAATACGTTAGTGGGAATACCAACAATGCCTGATGTTTTGTTCTTTGATAAGGCTTTCAGTGCTGCTTTGACTTCCTCTTTCATCACCAATGGTTCCAGATCATAAGGTACAGGCTGAAATGGCTGTTGGCCCACTTGACCTTTATGTTATACTGACTCTGTACATTCTTTCTACCTTTTCTTGATCTTCTCAGCATCATTCAACATGTATCCTCGAGCATCTTGTAACATTCCAATTCAAGGTTGAAATTTTTTCTTTAACTTTTGTAGCTTTAGGAAAACCAATCTTGCTCTTCCTCTAATAATTTCTGCTTCGGTTTCTTTATGTGCATCATTGTAGTACTTCTCCTCGTCTTGTCATGTTGCACATTGGAAATCTCTATTGAGTTCTGCGATTGCCTCTCTTCTGGCTTTAGCTTTTCTACGTTTCTGGGCAATTTTCTGAGTTTCTTCAGTCATCCATTTTGGCCGTTTTTGCTTTTCACCTTTTGTAGAAACTTCTCACTTTCTTCCAACACATCCTTCTTGATGCCTTCCCATAACTCTTCTGGAGCTCTATCATTTGTATCTAAAGCTGCAAATCAATTTTGGAGGCAGTCTTTAAATTCAGGTGGTATATTCTCAAGGTCATATTTTGCTACATTCATGAGTAGCTTACTCTTTTTCAACTTTAGCTTGAGTTTGCGTACTAGTAATTGGTGATTTGTACTACAGTCAGCTCCACGTTTTGTCTTTGAAGTTATAGAGCTTTTCCATTGTTGACTGACTTCCACAGATGTAGTCAATTTGATTTTTGTACATTCCATTGGGTGAGGTCCATGTGTATAGTCGCCGCTTGTGTTGCTGGAAGAAGGTGTTTGAGATGAATAGATTGTTGGTCTTGCAGAATTCTATAAGTCTTTCTCCAGCTTCATCTCTGTTGCCAAGTCCATATTTTCCAACCACTTTGCCTTCTTCTTTGTTGCCAACTTTTGCATTCCAGTCACCCATGATTATCAGGATATTCTGTTTGCATGTTCTGTCAATTTCATCTTGTACTTGTTCATAGAATTCATCAACTTCATCCTCTTCTGCAACTGTTCCTGGGGCATATATTTGAATTATAGTTGTGTTGATGGACATTCCTTATAGACGAATAGAAATTAAGCATTCAATGATTGCATTGTATTTCATTACAGTTCTTGCAAGTTTCTTCTTAATTATAAATGCAACACCATTTCTTCTTTGTCTTTCATTTCCAGCATAGTAGACCATGTGATCATCTGATGCAAAGTGCCTGATGCCAGTCTATTTCAGTTTGCCGATACCCAATAGATCAAGTTGTACACGTTCCATTTCATTATTGACCACCTCCAACTTTCCTAGGTTCATGCTTCTTATGTTCCATGTCCCAATATGTAAGACATCTCTGCAGCTTCTGACTCATTTCATGCACAGCTACATCAGCAGTCAAACATCCCAAGGGCTTTGATCCAACCACATTATAAATGCTGGCTTTACTCTGAAAAGTCTTCAGCTCCTCCCCAGTAGCCAGTTGAGTGCCTTCCGACCCGGGGGTCTCATCTTCCTGCATTATAGTACAATTTGTTTTGTTGTGACTATCCACTGGGTTTTCGTGGCAAGATATGGAAGTAGATTGCCGGCCCTTTCTTCTGCACAGTTTAATTCTAGTGTTGTTGCTGATTTCACAGAAATGTGATTGTCTTCCGCCAACACCGTCCCATTCAGCTGCTGCCCAGATGAGTGGTTTGTCTTGGTCTGGCACCTCAGCTGAGACCTGTCCATCTTGGAAGACCCTGACAGTAGTTAAGCTACCGATAGCTTAGCCCTCAGCATCACTGATGCACACAAGCTCTCACAGAATGACAAGCTGCAAACCAAGTGAGGGATCACATAACTAGATGAACTTTATACATAAAAGTTGGGCTAAAATAGACTAGAACATTTTAATCTGACTGCAACCTGACAAATTAAAGCCATCAGCTAACCCCTTCCATAAGATCCTAACAACTCTGTAAACAACAGCCCCCCCTCCCCCCGCCATTTGCCTCTCTCCTTGAAAAAAAGAAGTTGTAAAATCATTCAGCTATTCCCACTGGTGGGGTCCTTCCTGTCTAACAGATTATGCATTTACTTTATTACGGTTCTAAAGGATTACAGAAAACAATGAAGGGAAATTGAGAATATCCATAGAAGTTTCTCACAATGGTGTGGTCACCAAGTTAGTCCACTTCCAGACACGTAACAGAAAGCTATTTGAAACAGAATGACACGCTTAACGAGGTTACTTACCTGTAACGGGAGTTCTCCGTGGACAGCAGGATAAGTCACACTTGGTGACGTCCTCCGGGCGGAGCCGAGTATACGGAAGTGCTCTCTCTAGAGCTCCGAAAGGTGAGCCCTCATGGGCCCACCTTAGGTAGCCCATCCCACCGGTCCGCCCCTTGGTCCGGCCAGTGAGTTCCTAGCTAGCCAGTTCCCGGACAGGGAGCGGATTCGGTATGTTGACCTCCTCCAGGGGAGGTGGGTGGGATTGTGTGGCTGACTTATCCTGCTGTCCACGGAGAACTCCCGTTACAGGTAAGTAACCTCGTTTTCTCCATGGACCAGCAGGATTGCGTCAGCCACACTTGGTGCCTCCCTAGCTGCAGGTATGCTGAGGTGGAGGAGGAGTAGCCTAGTGGTACATAGAGGATTAGGCGTGGAGCTTAGTGCAAAACTTTATTGCATTAATACACGTGAACTGTGCAATAACATAAGAACAAGTTGAAGATTCGTGAAACAACAGCAACATCCACAATGTGCAATTAGTGCAAGAAATGTGCAACAATGCAAATTAGTGCAAAGAACTAGTGAAATACAGCGGCTGTGCAGTCGGCCATAACAAGGGACTTGGAGGGCCTAAGCAGCTTCTCTTGTGTCCATTGCCATGGAGAGGACGGCTGTTCCTAGGGCGCAGTCCTCCTGAGCCTTGAGGTCAAGGCAGTAATGCTTTTGGAACGTGCGCGGAGAGGTCCAGGTGGCCGCTCTGCAGACGTCCAGCAGAGGAACAGAACGGAGGTTGGCTATTGTGGTGGCCATAGCCCTGAGCTTGTGAGGGCCCACTCTTGGCCGGTTCTGTGTGCCTGCGGGATCAAGGCAGTGAGAGACACATGAGGCGATCCAGTGCGAAAGGGTTCTCTTGTTGACAGGCCTGCCTGACCTGCTGGGGTCGAAGGATACGAACAATTGCTCACCTTTGCGAACGGGTTCCGTGCGGAGCAAGTATACCCTGAGGGCCCGCAGACAATCAAGCGTGTGCAGGCGGCTTTCTTCTTCGGAGGCGTGAGGTTCTGGGAAGAAAGCCGGAAGCTCAATGGATTGGTTCACGTGGAAGGCAGAGGCCACCTTGGGCACGAACTTGGGGTTGGTCCTCAGGGATGCTCTATCCTGGTGCAATTGTGTGTAGGGTGGATGGGACATCAATGCTTGTAGCTCGCTGATTCTTCGGGCAGATGTGATGGCCACGAGAAACAGTGTTTTCCAGGAGACATACTTCATTTCGGCCGACTCCAGTGGCTCGAAGGGTTCCCTGGTCAGGCGAAGAAGTACAGTGTTGAGGTCCCAAGCTGGCACGGGACGTCTGAGCGGGGGTTTAAGATTTGCCAAACCCTTCATAAAGCGAGAGGTCAAGGGTAGTGCTGCAATGGAGGTAGCCCCTTTGGGCTGAGCATGGAAAGCTGCGATCGCAGATAGATGCACTCGGACAGATTGAGTTTGCAGGCCAAGGTTAGAAAGCGAAGTCAGGTACCGCAGGACCTCGGGAAGCGGGCAAGTGGTGGGCTGCAGGCCTTGTGATGCGCACCAGATGCCGAATCTCTTCCACTTGAGGCCATAAGACTTCCTGGTGGAGGGCCTCCTGGCTGCTAGAACCACTTCTTGTACTTCTGACGGGAGCATTAGAGAAGAAAGGCTCAACCGCTCAACCTCCAGGCAGTGAGCGCTAGGGCTTTGAGGTTCGGGTGCATTATTTTGCCTCCATCCTGCGTGAGAAGGTCTGGTTTGAGTGGCAGGCGTATGGGTTTCGCTCGTGCTAGGCGTTGTAGGAGTGCAAACCACATCTGTCGTGGCCAGTAGGGTGCCACTAGGATGGCTCGGGCCTTGTTGCGAGCCAGCCGCTGGAGTGCCGCTGGAATGAGAGGTGTCGGGGGAAATGCATACACCAGAGACCACTCCCCCCAGTACACGTCGAATGCATCCGCTGCCAGTCGCTTGCTGGACGGGTGCCTGGAGCAAAAGAGGGGGCATTTCGTGTTCTGCTCCGTGGCAAACAGGTCGATGCTCGGGCGGCCCCAATGGCGGAAGAGACTGTCGGTGACTTCCGGGAGGAGTGTCCACTCGTGCGGCTGCAGCTGCCTGCTGAGTTTGTCGGCTAAGGTATTCTGATTGCCGGGTAGATAAGAGGCACGGAGCCAACACCCGTGTGTTAAGGCCAGGGACCAGATCTGTAGAGCCTCCTTGCAGAGGGAACGAGAAGCTGTGCCCCCTTGCTTGTTGATGTAGAACATAGCCACTTGGTTGTCCGTCTGGATGAGGATGGATTTGTTCTGCACGTGCGTTAAGAACGCTTGGAGGGCATACTTGATGGCCCTTAGCTCCAGGAGGTTGATGTGTAGGAGTGCCTCCTGCGGCGACCATGCACCTTGTGTGCTGAATTGTAAAATGTGTGCACCCCAGCCCAAGTTGGATGCGTCCGTAGTCAAGGTCAGTTGGTGCTCGGGTGGATGCATGTCCTTCCCTCCCGAGAGATTCGTCGAAACAGTCCACCAGTGTAGCTGGGTCTTGATTCTGGCGGTCATAGGTATGCGGGTGGAGAGGGGTTGCGAGTGTTGGTTCCAGTGGGTGCGTAGGTGACACTGTAGTGGCCGCATCCGCAACCTGGCGATGTGGATAACAGACGTCGTGGCGGACATGTGGCCCAGAAGGCGCAGGATGGACTTTGCCGAGGAAGTCTCCGCAGAAGCCAGGCTGGCCGCAAGCGATGTCAGAGCCGCAAGCCTGCGTTGTGGAAGGAACGCCTTCGAGAGCTGGGTGTCGATCTCCGCCCCGATGAACTCCAACCTCTGTGAGGGGATGCGCTGCGACTTGTTGTAGTTGATCACGAACCCCAGGGAAGATAACAGAGACTCGGTTATGCTCAGGGCTTCTTGGAGCTCCGATGATGATGGAGCTGTGAGGAGCCAGTCGTCCAGGTATGGAAAGATGGATATATTCCGCCTGCGGAGGTGCGCTGCGGGTACTGCCACACACTTCGTGAATACTCGTGGAGCTGGCGAGAGGCCGAAGGGAAGGACTTTGTACTGGTAATGTTGTCCCAGTACTGTGAAGCGAAGGTATTGCCTGTGTGACTTGTGGATGCGGATGTGGGTGTAGGCATCCTGCAGGTCCAGAGATGCCATCCAGTCTCCGGGTTGAATTAGGGGCAGGATGGAGTTGAGGGAGTACATCCTGAACTTTTCCTTGACGATGAACTTGTTGAGTTTGCGGAGGTCGAGGATGGGTCGGACGCCGCCTTTCGGTTTGGGAATGAGGAAGTACCTGGAGTAAAACCCAGAGTTTATCTGGTCCGATGGTACCTGCTCTATGGCACCGGAGGACAGCAGATGCAACAGTTCGGTGGCCATGGCTAGGCGAAGATGCGGTGGTGTAGCGCTGATGGGATGGATAGTTTGGTGAGGCGCAGAGCTGAACCGTATTCGGTAGCCTTCTCGAATGATTTCGAGAACCCAGGAGTCTGAGGAGATGCTTTGCCACTCATTTAGGAAGTGAGTCAGGCGACCCCCGATCCGGATGGCCGCCGGGGGGTAGGCGTCAAAAGGATGGCCCACTCTTCGCAGGGGGTGGGTTATTCTTCTTTTGTTTGCGGTCCCGCTGTGAGTTGCGTTGGTGAGCGGGTACGTTGTAGGAGTTGTTTCTGTATTTGTTAGGCTGCCATTTCCTGTTGGTGGGGTATTTTTTGTTGGAAGAGTAGTACGAGCGCCTGTGGAAGTTGCCCTTATGCGCTCCACTGTGGCGCTCGAAGCCTTCTTCTGCAAGGGTTTGCAGAGTGGTGCAGTGCTCCTTCATATCGTTGACGGTGTCTTTAACTTTTTCTCCAAAGAGCGATTCCCCTGAGCAGGGTGCGTTGGCTATACCGTCATGTGTGTCCTCACGGAGGCCAGAGGCTCTGAGCCATGCCCAGCGCCTCGCAGATATAGCCGTAGCGGCGGTGCGCGAGGCCGTGTCGAATGAGTCAAAGGTTGCGCTTGCCAGGTGCTTGCTGCATTCAGACAAATCGAGAAGGGCAGTGGAGAGTAGAGCCTGGGATTCCTTGGGCAGGGATGCAGTAGATGTTCGCAAGGTCGCCATGCAGGTGTCCAGGAACAGGACTTGCTGGAATTGGTGAGATGCGATTTTGGCGCTAAGCATAGCCCCTTGGAACACCTTCTTCCCGATGTCGTCCAGGAGCTTGTTGTCTCTGCCAGGGGGGCTATTGGCGTGGGTGCGCGAGGACTTGATGCGCTTGAGCGCTGAAGACACGACAATGGAGTTGTGTGGAAGCTGGGGGTGAGAGAATCCAGGTGCAGGCTTCACTTGATACTTGTAGTCGAGCCGCCTGGGAAACGGTCTACCAGATGCTGGTGTCTGCCACAGTTTGGAGTGATTGTCCAGTAGCCTCTGGTGTACTGGCAGTGCGAAGGCAGGTTTTGGTGTCGCGAGGTATTTTAGAACCTCTGAGACCGTCTCCCCTGAGGCCTCGGTGACATTCAAAGCGAGGGTAGAGGCGAGTTTTGACAAAAGCTTGGGGTAGGTGAGGTCCTCCGGAGGTGGGGGGTCCTCTCTTTCAGCGGACTGCGTCTTCACGGAGTTGGACTGCTCGATGGAAGCCGACCCCACCACTGCTGCTTCGATTTCGTGGTCCTCTGCGGTGCAGTCAGGCGAATGGACTTCGTAGACTGGGTCAGGTGAGGGTTCAAGGACAGGTTCAGTGATCCTCCCCTCCGGGGTGGAGGTAAGCGCTGCTCCCGGAGGTGTCTGTGCACGCCCTGCGCTGGGGGAGAGCGAGACGCGTGCCGAGGGTGTCGTTGAAGCAGATTGTCTCACCAGCTGGGTTAACAAGTTGAGGATAGCAGAAGACGTACTGTGGCTGGATCTGCTGCGTCTGGAGGTGCTCCGATGTCCGCTGCTGTCGCTGTGGGATTCATCCCTGCAGCTCTTGCGGCGTTGGGAGCGGTGGCGGTGGTGCCTGCTGTGCCTGCGGCGTTTCGCTGTCTGTGCTCCATGACCAGAGTCACTGCTGCTGCTGCGCCCGCTGTGCCTGGTCCGCTTCCCGCGGTGGGAGGATCTATGCCCCGAGGTGCCCTTGTTGTGGCTGCTGGCTCCGGTGCACGGAGCACTGGCGTTTGAGGGGTTAAGAGTTTCTGCATGTCCCCCGAGCTCACTGCTGTGCAGGGGGTTGATAGAGGGCAGACATGAGCTGCTGCAGGGCTCCCCTGCTGCGATTCCCGCGGCGATCAGGCTGGTCGGGTTGTTAAGCTGGAGCAGGGTCAAAGCTTCCCCGAGGCACGGAGGGACAGAGCTCTGTACATTGTCTCTCAGCGTTGAGGCCCTGCCCCCTTCGTGGGCGGAGTTGGAGGACCCGGGCCGAGGCTGGGAGGACTGAAGGAGGGCGCCATCTTGGGCAGCATGGACAGGGGCTGCAGAGAGCTGCCGTGAGTAGAAGAGTCTATCGGCAAGCCCCAGGGAGTTCAAAAGAGCAGCCGGATTTAAGCAATCAGCATATCTCACCTCCGGTGTGCCGCGGGTGACGGCGCTTGGTCCGGGGGCAGCGGCGGAGTTCACTGAAGCGTCCAGGGAAATGGCCGGAGCTTTTCCAGCAGCAGGGCTTACCTCCGTTGGAGCGCGGGTGTCGGCGCTTGGTCCAGAAGCAGCAGCAGGGTCCCTGATGTGCATCGGGCTGGGAACGGAGGCCCCATATGGCGCGTCCCGCCTGGAGGGAGTCCAGTCAGCAGCAGTGGAGGCACGGCTGAGGATGGAGGCCCGTTCAGGCACATCCTGGGCCGGCGGAGGGTCAGCCTGAGGCGTGGAAGCAGAGCACACCTCATGATAGCCTTTCTTCATTGCTCCGCAGTGGGAGCATCCATGCGAGGTATGTTTCTTGTTGCCACAGTGAGGGCATTTTTTTGCACAGTGTTTAGGCATAGTTTGGCTACAAAGAAATAAACAAATGAGAGCAGAGCAGGGTCCGTCTTGCTGGCAAGGCGGAAAACGAAAAACTGGCCGGACCAAGGGGCGGACCGGTGGGATGGGCTACCTAAGGTGGGCCCATGAGGGCTCACCTTTCGGAGCTCTAGAGAGAGCACTTCCGTATACTCGGCTCCGCCCGGAGGACGTCACCAAGTGTGGCTGACGCAATCCTGCTGGTCCATGGAGAAGTTCTAACATCAGCCATTCTGACAGGTAACTGCTGGACTTCTCAAAGAAACCATCACACTGTGGACAAGAGGAGGACTGTTCTCCAAGGACAAGCAGGATGAGTCAGCCACACCTGGTGACGTCATCTGACGGCACCGAGACGGAAGTACTCTCCATAGCTCAGAAGGGCTTTTCGCCCTTCTGAGCATGGGCCAACTGGCCCTGCCCCCCGGCCCACCCCTAGCTAGCCAGTTTCAGTTCTTCCGCCTTGCCAGCAAGATGGTTTCTCTACTCTCCAACTGAAAATATGCACTTTAGAAACTATTAAAACAAGAACAATAAGTCTCACCTTGCTTTAGGTATGTATACAAACTGCAGTAATGCTTGTTTCTGGATCTGTTCCAGCATTCTCATTCTCTCTAGGATCATCACAAAGAGCTGTCCCTCGTGAGCTGCGAACAAGAGATCAGATCAGCAGCTGCTCAATTGTGAATTCCAGATACCTCTACAGCAACTGTCGTCGCTCCGGATGTGCCTCGAGGCCTCCATCTTCAGCCGCAGGCCCCCAGTTGCCGATGCAGCTCACGCGATTCAGGACTCCTGATGGTTTGGGCCTCCTTGACCGCAGACTTCATCGAGCAGGCGGATGCTGCAGATCGAGGCTTTTGAGCCCCAGATTGGGGAGCCGCTACACAGAGGCCCTGCGCTCAGGACTGGCCCTTTCCGAGAGGCTTGGCAGCCCAGGACATGCCTACGGGCCTCCGTCCCCGGCAAGCTGCAGCTCGGCGTGCCTTTCCCCTTCCCGGCTCCGTCTCACGTGGGGACCATGGAGGCGGCCATCTTGCTCTGACTATGCGGCCCTGCAAGTCGCCGCCCCCTCTGCTGAGGCTCTACTCCATTGGCCGGTTTGATCTGTGCGACGCCATGTTCTCTCTGTCCCCGGTCAACCTTGCTCCTCCGAGCCTCGTCTTCAGGATCGAATCACCTGCCTCCTCGGCGCCTTGGCTGTAGCCACGCCTACGGATGGCGCCGCTAACAGCCAGCACCCCGGTGTCCGCGCTGACAATGCCTCTGTGCCAACATGGGAACCACCCCCACAGCGCCATTGCCTGGAACAGCCCAGACCCACAGCGCCATTGCCTGGAACAGCCCAGACCCACGGCGCCATTGCCTGGAACAGCCCAGCCCCACAGCGCCATTGGCTGGAACAGCCCCTCTGCGCTATTGGCTGGAACCGCGCCAATGGATGTCGCCACAGCAGTCAATGTCCCTGCGCTGGAATAGCAACAAGGGATGGGGGGGGGAGCAACTCCGAGAGGCTGAGACTCTCCGCCTGGCATCGATCCCTCGCCAGCGCCTATCCCTCCCAGTAGCCAAGCAAAAGGTTGAGCTCACTGCTGTCCCTGCCTGGCCTTATCAAGAGCACTCGTAGGAAATGTCTGCCCTACCCCGCCCTTGCTACTCCACAGACAAGCAGAGATTTAGGGACAAAATATGCCGGGGAGGAGATGCAGTGCGCTGTATGGTGCGGCCCTCCTCGCACGGCTCCAGGACCGGCCTGCCTCCAATGGTTTTTTTTACGGCCCCGCGCCTTCCCGATAGCCAGGTGACCTCCGCTCGGAGTTCAGCTTTCCAGTCTTGAGAGTTTCACACTGGACTCTCGCGATCGTGCTCGTGTTTCAAGGGTCCGCTCTGGCACCAGTCCTCCTCCCGAAGTGTTAATTGATGTGCTCTATGCTGAGTTCCCCCCATGCATGGAAGTGTAAGTCTGATCCCAGTAAGTCGTCAAAACTTCGCATCCACGTGCTACGGCAAAACCCAGAGCAGGTGGGAGGGTCTGGCTGAGCTGATGCAGCTACACTCCACCCTACTGTAACAGTTCCTTGTCCCACCTCTGGGGTTTGGGTGCTCGACAGGGCGCTGGTGGTGCTCTGCCCAGCCTCTCTCCAGATACCCCATGCGGAGGAGGCAAAGCCCAGCAGTCACTGACCGCTGAGTTCCGTATGCTTACCTGAGTGTTACCAGCCTCTTGCGGCTCTTGCACATAAGTCCTATGCTTCTCTCTTCCCACCCCGGTATTGTGACCAGCGTGTTACTCCAGTGGTCACAGTGTGGTGCAGTACACACAGACAGTGTGTTCCGGAGCAGAAGGTCACAGGTTCAAGTCCCTGCTGTGGCTCCTGCCAACCCAGTCACCGTATGCTTGGCTACCTATATGTAAGAGGCGATAAGAAGCTGCGAGAACGGAAATTGCTCACCCATTCAGAAATTGAGGTGAAAAGCCTGCTAGGTGGGATCTCCCGCCTTCTTCCTGTAATTTTCCGGTCAGAGAGATCCATTGCGTAGGAGAGGCCAGATCGGAAATCGCATTAATGAACGAGTTCGCTCTCCCTTTCTGCCTTCATCCCAAAGTCGTCTTAAAGCGGGTTAAGACATCATCTCTTTGGCGTTGTACTGGTCGATCTCTTCCTTGGTACGTGTTGCTCACTTGCAACTTGCGCTGGTCATTGACCTTAGCAACCTTTGTCCTCTGTTAGCAGTAAGTCCAGAGGCTGTTCCTGATGTTCATTCGGGCATCCCGAAAAGCAAGTTTCCACTGGAGATCTGAGTAGTACCGCCAGCTGGTTCTGCCCTCCACCCAGATCGGTTTGTACATGGGTACCGCCTACACAGAGTGTTAATTAGTTAATTGTCCTTTGCAACGAAACCCACATTCCACTCAATCCTCGGTTTCAATTCGAAAACTCATCTAGGCAGACCTGCTCCCCCAACCTACATTGACTGCCGAACCAGGAGTCATGAGTTTGCTTCCCCATTGGGTTACTAGTAAGGCCGTCTGAGGTATCACTCTTAGAACAATCCTGAGGAGCAGCAGCAGCAAATACACTTACCGGAAATCCTGCGATCCGAGGAAGTGGCAAGGGTGCAGTGCCAGAGGGCTTGCAGGCCCCCTCCTGAGTTCGCTACCGCTCCTACTCGAGAATGGATCACCACTTGTCCCCTGCCTAATGTAATTACAGACAGTGGCGGGTGTCTTCGTCTTCCCCTTCTGGATCACTGGTAATGGCCAGCACAGCCGCCAAAGCACAACAAGCAACAGGACGCACTATGCTTGTCCTAGAACACTTCGGGTTCTTAGTCAACTACCCAAGGCCTCATCTCCAGCCAAACCAAAACATGGAGTTCGTAAAGGACAGCTGGACACCATCAAGGTCAAGGTTTTCTTATATGGGACAGAACCCTGCATCTCCAGGCGCTTGCAGAGTGCACTGCCGCCCAGCATCTGCCCTTTCTACTGGGACATATGGCATCAATGTTGCACATCACCCCAACGTCTTCCTATGCGGGTAGTCCAGTGGGCGCTCTGCTCTCAGTGGTCCCAGACCATAGGGTCCCTGCTAGACAGGGTGATTGTCACCAGTCCCCTAGCCTACAACAACAGCACTCGGCTTGCACCATAGGGGATCCTCGCAATGGGTGCCTCCACATTGGGTGGGGGGGGGGCCCCATTGTGGTGACCTCTACACTCAAGACAGTTGGGTGCCAGCAAAGAATGTCCAGCGAATTAACCTCCTAGAGCTCCAGGCTATGGTTCAAGTCCTCCGGGCTGCTTGCCACCACCTGCTTCCCTTGCAGAAGGGAATCCTGCACTACACAGGCCCCACCAGCAAAATCTGTGGCCCTGAATGTAAGAGTCCTACAGCACCGAATCCAGGTCACTATGGCCCTTAGTGCAAGGTGACAGAGCCCTGCGACACTAAACCCAGTTTCTGTGGGCAGGAGTGCAAGGTGGTGAGGTCGAGGCTGGTCATGGGATCACCATTGCATAAAAGATCACATATTCAATACCTGACTACAGGTCCGATTGGGGATGCGAGCACACAGCCAGAGTACAGCTGACTCGGCACTCTAGGGCCATGCACAGACATAGTCAGCAAGGCAGCCGTAGTCTCACTCCTTCACAGAAGAGGAACACGTTCCCTCTTCTCTATAAGAAGGACTCAAAACCCATCCATCCAGGCGGGCCCCCGACTCGACTGCAAGAGTGGAGGAGTAGCCTAGTAGTTAAGAGACCAAGGTCCAATTCCCACTATACCCTTGGGGACTTGGACATCTCACATAACCCTCCTTTACTAACCTGCAGGTAGGATCTCACAACCCTTGGCCATCAGATCTCCTCTCCCATCGGTGGGCTGACCACAAAGCGCCCTGCCCACCTTGCGGAGAGCAGGAAGGGCAACTGTTCAAACAGTCAGAGCCAGGCCATCCGCACCAGCGTGTTTTGTTTTGTTTTTTTCCCCTAACTTATGACCCTAGGACCCCCGTCTTGCCCCTGAGATGGGAGGACTGAGCCTGGCTGAGTTAGGTAGTTGTGATGGCGGCTGGAGTTATGCACCTCCGGATAAGGACAATAAGCTCCTTGACGATGTTGTGAAGCGGGTTATCAAGGGGCCATGCTGAATGCCAGGTTTGCGGCACACCAGTCTTGTCTTCCGCCATCTCCGCTCTACCCGTCCATCAGCTCCTCCGGGACAACCTCACAAGGATGTGGCAGACACCAGCATCCAACCACTCCTGCCCACACAAATTGGACTCTAAGTATGTCGTTAAACCCATGCCTGGATTTGACAAGCAACAACTACCGTGGCAACAGGGTGGTGCAGTGCACACAGACAGTGTGTTCAGGAGCGGAAGGTCACAGATTCAAGTCCCAGCTGTGGCTCCTACCACCAATCCATTGTTGTTGAATCTGCCCTTCGGTCTCTCTCCTGCAAGGCTTACACAAGCCTCTGGAACCGGACAGGGCGGTCGCGCTTACGCAAGCCTCTGGAGCTCTTGCCCAGGATCAGTAAGGGGACCCAACTCGTCCTTAAATAAACCTGGCCAACCGGTCATGGTGTCCCCCACCGCAAGACATTCCGCATGCTCCACCATAGGATGGAGCCGCCATGGGCACATGCAGAGGCTCAAACCATACCAAAGGCAAGCACAGGACTATAGCTGTGCCAAAGGATCCATCGACAGCCTGTCAAGGATGCACCAACAACCTGTGTCCCATATCTTGGGCAGGGACACCTGCAAAAGCAGCATATCACATGGACAAACGCGGACACTCCTAACCAAGTCATGAACTTAGTCATGTCTCATGCCCGGGGCGGTGTCAATACTCTAATTGAATCACTCTGGCAGTACTGAACTCTGGTAGTACTGTAGGGATTGCTGCTGGTCCTAGCCCGGCCCGCAGCAACCTCCTCACTGCCGTAGCTGCATCAAGGCGTCAGTCTCGCGCCACTCTGGCCGCGCTTCCAGCATTGATACCGTGGTTATCCCCGCTCGCAGTGGGTAACTCAACATTCGGGGGTGCCCTCTGCTGCTGCATCTCTGCCGTTAGACCTTCTCGGCAGCTGCCCTTGAGACCATAGACCCTCACAACCAAGTGGGACTGCATGTCCACACGCTCAGTGTCCACACGCTCATTATTGTTACAAGCTCACTTCTAATGGGCGCACACCCATTAGCACTACACACTGCACATTTTGGTGTGCGTGCACATTGCAGGTTGGCACATGGCACGCTGACGCCGCCACCAGGTATCCAGGGCACATCTTTAAAACATCCAGCCCTGTTATCGGGTCTTCAGAACCTGATCTCGGCCTCCCCCTTTCCACCGCATCGCATTAAAGCTTGGGAGGCACCAGGTGTGGCCGACTCATCCTGCTTGTCCTTGGAGAAAACAGTTACTTACCTGTAATAGGAGTTCTCCGAGGACAGCAGGATAAGTCAGCCACACATACCCACCCTCCTCCCCTGGAAAAGGTCTCGGCCTCTGTCCAGTGTCCGTCTCCTAGCGGCTAAGGCTCAGCTAGTGACGAACTGGCTAGCTAGGGGTGGGCCGGGGGGCAGGGCCAGTTGGCCCATGCTCAGAAGGCCGAAAAGCCCTTCTGAGCTATGGAGAGTACTTCCGTCTCGGTGCCGTCGGATGACGTCACCAGGTGTGGCTGACTTATCCTGCTGTCCTCGGAGAACTCCTGTTACAGGTAAGTAACTCCGTTTTTTGTAATTAGTGGCCCTGGAAGGGGCAGAGCAGTGAGGCAAAGCAGCTAGGATGACCTTTCTCAAAAGATCACAGCCCTGCCAGAATTCTGACCTTCACAACACTGTATTGGCGCCATCTAATGACTGAAAAAGGAATAACTACAATTTGCAAACTTTTTTTTAACAAAGATTTTGCCCTGGGGAAAACGGTTTTCAACAACTGGACCCAAAGAAATCACAGATCAAACTTAAACAAAAAGTTTTGTTAAAATATCTTTGGACTCACAGTAAGAAAATAAGAACAGAAAAATTAAAAAAAGTGCCATGGTGGGTCAGATTAATGTCTATCAAGCCCTGCATCTTGTCTCCAAAAGTGGCCTGTCTTGATCATTTAAAAGTATGCCAGAATCCAAAAAGGAATACTGAGCTATTTCCCATCATGTTGAGTGCCACAGGCTTGATTATGAGGAATTTTCAAGCATGCCTTGACAAATTGCCTATACGAGGTGCGATCAAATAGTATTGACTTGTACAAGAAGTATAACATTGACAGTTATTGCACTGTCTCCTTCAAAGTAGTCCCTTTCCAATAAAACACACTTCCTTCAGCATTCCTGATGCAGCTGGAAACAATTCTAAAATGCCTCTTTCATTATGCTGCTGTGTCGAATTTTGCTTAATGGTCTCTAATTGTCGAATCTTCTTTTCAGTGGCAATTTCAGTTTTGGAAACAAGAAAAAAAGTCACAAGGTATGAGGTCAGGTGAGTATGAGGCTGATGGACTTGCTCGATTTGATGTTTGGCCATGAACTGCTTGACAAGATGTGAAGCGTGAGCTGGGGCGTTATCATGATGAAACAACTATTCACCATTCCTGTGCAACTCTGGCCTCTCAAAATGAACTGCATCTCTCAAACGAGTCAGAACTTGAATGTAATACTCCTTATTGATAGTTTGGCCTTTTGGGGCATACTCATGATGAACACAACCTTGACACTGCTTCTCACCTGACAGGCTTTCATGGGTCTGGGAGACTCTGGAGGCTTCCATTGTGAGGATTGAGCCTTAGTTTCTGGGTCACAGCCATAAACCCATGATTCATCACCAGTAATAATCTTTTTTGATGAAATCTGAGTCATTTTCAACGCATTCCAAAATCTTCCTGGCTGCAGACAGCCAATCTTTTTGGTCAGGGGACAAGAGTTTCGGCATGAATTTTGCAAACACGTGTCTCAACCCCAAATCGACAGTAAGAATGGACTGTACTGACCTAAAACAGATGTGCATGTCCTCAGCAAGCTCCCTGATAGTCAAGCGATGATTTGAGCGTATTGTGGCATGCACTGCTTCAACTTCGTCTTCTATCCTGCTCGTGGAAGGCCTTCCAGAACTTTCTTCACTATCAACACTTCAGCAGCCCTCTTAGAAATGTTTATACCAGTCATAAACTTAAGCACAGCTCACACATTCATTGCTATACACTTACTTTAACTTGTCATAAGTCTCTTTCCACAAATCTCCAAGTTTCTGGTAGAATTTAATGGAAAATTCGCTGTTTAATTTTTTCACTCATCATAAATCTGATGAACTGTTTTTACACGACAAACATCACGTGATTAAAAAAAGTGCAAGTGTGCTGCAGCCACACTACACTCTGCACATGCAGAGCACATAACTAGGTAGTGCTTAATAGCATTGTGGTGCGACATTGTTATATAGCTACACAGGTCTCGATTCTTTTTTGATCACACCTCGAACATGTTACATCTTATGAACACCAGAAGGAGGCTTTCTATGGCACAATGCAAGTACTATGCCACCCATTAGCAGGAAATTTGAGAGACTGAGAAAATACACCAGATACTCTGGCTTAGAAATGAGCTACATGACTATCAAGGTATGCACAAAATGAATCCAAGAAAGCCCATTCTAAGCTGCTCGCTCTCAGAAGCAGGAGGGAAACATTTAGAGGCATGCTTACTAAACTGTGCTTGAGAGTGCGCCAATGGGCCACACTAACAGGCCAATGCAGAAAGTTAGCGCTGAAGTCACACACTTTCAGCTTTTTACGCCTATGAGCATATGAGCCCCGACAGTATTTTGATGGCATTGGGCCCCAGATGCCATCAAAATACTGTCAAGGGGGCCAGTGCCCCTGACAGAAAGCAAATCCCTTGTGGCCCAGCTGCCCCAATCCCCTCGCACGCCCAACCAAAAATAAACCTGGTGACCTAGCGGCCCCAAACCCCCAATCCCCCTCCTGATACCTTTACAAACAAGCGGGAGTGCTGTCCATGTGCTCTCACTCCTATGTCACCATTTTGAAAAATGGCGGCACCTGGCCCTGCGCGGTGCATCCTGGGATGTGGCTATATGGCAGTCTGACCCCATCCGGTACATCCCAGGATGCACTGCACAGGGCAAGGCGCTGCCATTTTTGACGATGGTAGCACAGGAGTGGGAGCACATGGGCAACACTCCCGCTTGTTTGTAGAAGTACCAAGAGGTGGGTGGAAGTTCGGGGCCACTGGACCACTAGGGATTATATTTACTTGAGCGGGTGGAGGAGGATCAGATCACTGAGCCACCAGGAATTTGTTTTCTGTTGGGGACACCGGCCCCCCGACAGTGTTTTGATGGTATCAGGGGCTTTGACACTTCCCTTCAGATGATCCAGGGGAAAGCACCCGATGCCATTAAAATCCTGTTGGAGGCACACGCTAGATGTTTAACCAACATCAAGACCAGGCATAGAGATATTGGCACTAAGGCTGGTTGCAAAATCCTCTACACATTTCTCTGCATCAGGCACATACTGTTTTATTACGACCAGCTCATTTGCCTATAATTAAATACTCTTGGCATTGATTGTGTGCTAGCTTTTCCTATGCAGTTTACGCGCACATCCGTCTCTTTTCTTCATTTGGTTGTGGCAGTAATTGTGCTTAAAAGTGGCATTATCTGTGCTTAAAGGCTGCTCTGTTTTCTGCATCAGCCTATAATAGACAGCATGAGTGCTACACAGATAGCACTGGGTTAATTCGGCACTATCTGCTCAACATGCAATGGGGAGGGAAATGGGCATGGCAGGGGTGAAACATGGGGATGGCATCTGCACAGCATGGTTAATGCAGCATGTGTGAGCTGTCAATGTCAGCAGAGAGCTTGTAGTTTAAATTTAATACTCACTCAGGGCCTAGTATCAGCAAAGTACTTTTAGTTTTAATTTAAAACACAGAAGAGAGCTTTCTGGTTAAATTTAGAACTCATCAGAGAGCTTCTAGTTTAAATTTCATAATAAGTCAGAGCCTAGCAGCAACAAAGAACTTTAATTTAAATCAAATCAGAATATAACTGAGCATAAAAGGCATAACAGGGTCAGTATTCTTTGAGCAACAAATAAAAGTCTTCTAGAGACCTTTAGAAAGAGGCCATTTTGAAAGACTCCTATCCAAGCAAGGACTGTTAATCACCCAGGAAGTTGGTCACAGCTTACCTCAGAAGCACAGGACAGGGTACTGTGTACAGCCCTCTTTTATTAAGTGTTATTTCCCTCCCTCCCTTCCCAACACCCACCCACCCCTGGGATAAGAGTAGTTCTATAGGTACTTACACATCTTAAAGGAAAGGAGGTGCTCTTAGGTGCAGCTCATTATCCAAATCAGTCATACACTAAGGACCTGAGATTAACTAAGCTTCAGGTGAACAAGGTATATTAAACGTATTAGGTACAATTTTATTAGTATAAGTATCCATAGCAACTCTTAGTAAGCAAAGGACTTAAAGATCTAAACACAAGCTTAAAACTAAGATGCAGACAGCAGTCCAGCAGCAAGATGGGGGCTTTCCAGTCTTTTGCATTGAATGTCACATGTATGATTTTCTCCCAGTTGGTGAGAGGTCTTACGTGTGCACTAGCTGCAAGGAGCTCTTTGCTCTCAGGGAACAAGTCCGTTCTCTAGAGGCTAGAGTAGCAGACTTGGAAGACATAAGAAAGACAGAGAGGTACATAGAAGAGACATACAGGGATATAGTCCTGAAGTCCCAACTCCAGTCTGGCAGAATCCCTGTTGCCATGGAGGAGAGAGGTCACGTGACAGGAGAGTATCACCCTGGTGTGGCAGGAAGTGATCCTGTAACTAGGACCTGTCCTCCAGGTGATGTAAAACCCTCTTGCATGGAGGACGTTTCTCCAGGGCCCTGTACCCATGAGAGAAGGGTTAGGACAGCCGTTATAGTTGGTGATTCGATCATTAGGCATGTAGATAGCTGGGTGGCTGGTGGATGTGAGGATCACCTCGTAACATGCCTGCTTGGTGCGAATGTAGCAGATCTCACGTGCTACCTAGAAAAGGTCTTAGATAGTGCTGGGGAGGAGTCTGCTGTCTTGGTACATGTCAGTACCAATGACATAGGAAAATGTGGTATGGAGGTTCTGGAGGCTAAATTTAGGCTTTTAGGTAGGAAGTTGAAATCCAGAACTTCCAGGGTAGAGTTCTCCGAAATGCTTCCCGTTCCACACGCAGGACGCAAAAGACAGGCAGAGCTCCGGAGTCTCAATGCGTGGATGAGACAATGGTGCAGAGATGAGTGTTTTGGTTTTGTTAGGAACTGGGGAACATTCTGGGGAAAGGAGGGGCTCTTCCGAAGGGATGGGCTTCACCTTAACCGGGATGGAACCAGGCTGCTGGCATTAACCTTTAAAAAGGAGATAGAGCAGCTTTTAAACTAGATAATAGGGGAAAGCCGACAGTCGCCCAAGAGCGGATGGTTCAGAAGAATGTATCCTTGAAGGATACTACCAAAAGCAGAGAGCTTCCAAAAAAGAGTAAAGTAGACCAAATGCCCTCGACTATGGAGCAGACAGAGCTTAAAAATCCCAAATTACCCATGTCTACCAATAGCCAAATTAATATGAATAAAATATAGTTTCTAAAATGCTTGTATGCAAATGCTAGAAGTCTAAAACATAAGGTGGGAGAGTTAGAATATATAGCACTAAATGAGAGGTTAGATATGATTGGAATATCAGAGACATGATGGAAGGAGGACAACCAGTGGGACACTGTGATACCTGGATACAAACTATATCATAATGATAGAGCTGATCAAATTGGTGGAGGGGTTGCACTCTATGTTAGAGAGGGCATTGAGTCAGAGAGGATTAAAGTTTTGCAGGAAACAAAATTTGCTGTAGAATCTCTATGGATTGAAATTCCATGTAAAAAGGGGTAGGCGATGGCAGTGAGGGTGTACTATCGACCACCTGGCCAGAATGAACAAATGGATGATGAAATGCTCAAAGAAATCAAGGAAGCTAACAAACATTACAGCACAGTAATAATAATGGGTGATTTCAATTACCCCAGTATCGACTGGGTCAGTGTCAAGGAAGGACATGCTAGGGAAATAAAGTTCCTAGATGAAATAAATGATTGCTTCTTGGAGCAGCTGGTTCATGAACCGACCAGAGAGGAAGCCATATTGGACCTAGTCCTTAGTGGAACACCAAATCTGGTGCAAGAGATAAGGTTGTTGGGGCCACTTGGCAATAGTGATCATAGCATGATCGCGTTTGATCTAATTAATGGAGGAGGGATGGTAAAGAAATCCACAGTACTACCTTTTAACTTTCGAAAGGGAGACTATGATAAAATGAGGAAAATAGTTAAGAAAAAACTAAAAGGAGCAGTTGCAAAGGTTAAAGACTTACATCAAGCTTGGGTGTTGTTGAAAAATACTATCTTGGAAGCCCAGACTAGCTGTATGCCACGCTTTAAGAAAAGTGGAAGGAAGTCCAAAAAACTGCCAGCATGGTTTAAAGGTGAGGTCAGAAAAGCTGTTGTTGCCAAAAAAGCATTTTTCAGGAATTGGAAAAAAAAGAGCTAAATGACAAAACCTGGAAACAGCACTAGCACTGGCAAGTTAAATGCAAGGCATTGATAAGGCAGGCAAAGGGAGAATTTGAGAAGAGGCTTGCTGCGGAAGCAAAAACACATAATAAAGACTTTTTCAAGTACATTCATAGCAAAAAAAACTCTGAGAGAGTCAGTTGGTCCATTAGATGATAGAGGTGTTAAAGGGGCACTAAGAGGCCACATGGCGATAGCGGAGAGACTGAATAAATTATTTGCTTCAGTCTTAACTGAGGAAGATGTAGGGATGTTATCCATGACTAATTGGTATTTAAAGTTCTGGAAGAATTGAAGGAAATATCGATACATCAGGAAGATGTATTTCAAGTATTAGATAAACTGAAGAGTAATAAATCACCTGGGCCGAATGATATACATCCAAGGGTGTTGAAAGAACTGAAATATGAAATTGCAGACCTGCTATTAGTAGTCTGTGAATTTTCATTAAAATTATCTGTAATTCCTGAAGATTGGAGGATCGCCAATGTAACGCCAATTTTTAAAAAGGGTTCCAGGGGTGAGCTGGGAAACTACAGACCGGTGAGCTTGACGTCAGTACCGGGAAAAATAGTAGAAACCATCATAAAGAACAATTGCTGAACATGTAGATAGTCATGGCTTAATGGGAGACAGACAACATGGCTTTAGACAAGGAAGATCTTGTCTTACGTTTTTTGAAGGTGTAAATAAACAGGTAGAAAAAAAGATGAGTCTGTTGATATAGTGTATATGGACTTTCAGAAAGCCTTTGACAAGGTCCCTCATCAGAGACTTTTGGCAAAACTAAAGAGTCATGGGATAGGAGGCAGTGTACTATTGTGGATCAGGAACTGGTTAAAAGATAGAAAGCAGAGGGTAGGGCTAAATGGCCAATTTTCCCAATGGAGAAAGGTGAATAGTGGTGTACCCCAGGGATCAGTGCTGGGTCTGCTGTTTTTTGACATATTCATAAATGACCTGGAAAAGGGAATAATGAGTGAGGTTATCAAATTTGCAGATAACACAAAACTATTTAAAGTTGTTAAAACCCAAGAGGATTGTGGAAAATTGCAAGAGGATCTTGATAAATTGGAAAACTGGGCATCAAAATGGCAGATGAAATTTAACGTGGACAAGTGCAAAGTTATGAATCTAGGGAAGAACAATCCAAACTATGGTTACACGATGCAAGGTTCCACATTAGGAACCACCACCCAGGAAAAAGATTTAGGCGTCATTGTGGATAATATGTTAAAACCCTCGGCCCAGTGTGCAGTGGCAGCCAAGAGAGCAAATAGAATGCTAGGTATCATAAGGAAAGGAATGGAAAATAAAACAAAAGATATTATAATGCCTCTGTATCGTTCCATGGTGCGACCGCACCTTGAATATGGTGTGCAATTCTGGTCGCCGTATCTTAAAAAGGATATAGCGTTATTAGAAAAGGTTCAGAGAAGAGCCATCAAAATGGTAAAGGGGATGGAAGGATACTCCTATGAAGAAAGGCTAAAAAGGTTAGGGCTCTTTAACCTGGAAAAGAGACGGCTGAGGGGAGATATGATAGGGGTCTATAAATTAATGAATGGAGTGGAACGGGTAAACATAGATCGATTGTTTACTTTATCAGATTATAGAAAGACTATGGGACATGCAATGAAGCTACAGGGTAAACTATTTAAGACTAATAAAAGAAAATATTTTTTCACTCAATGTGTAATCAAACTCTGGAATTTGTTACCGGAGGATGTAGTAAAGGCTGTTAGTGTAGCTGGGTTTAAAAAAGGTTTGGACAAGTTCCTGGAGGAAAGGTCCATAAATCATTATTAAAAAAGGACCCAGGATATCACTGCTTGACCCAATTGTGAACCTGTGTCTTTTGGGGAAACTGCTAGATATGTGTGACCTGGATTGGCCACTGTTGGAAACAGGATGCTGGGCTTGATGGACCTTGGTCTGACCCAGTGTGCCATATCTTATGTTTTTATGTAATGTTGCAGTTGGCATGGGTGCACTTAATGCCACCACCTCAGTGGCTGGCATGCAATAAGTATGGTATCTGCTAGGGACATGCTGTACACACCCTCAAAGGGCAGCACATACCGCAAGCTGATCTCTATCCTCAGTGTGCAATAACCTGCAACTATAGTACACTTTAGTAAACAGGCCTCTTAAGATTAAATATCTAGCTAACTAATGGTTAATGGCCATAGAGAAACATAGCTAAACATTTTCAAAAATTTAGCTAAATTAGTAATCTTCACCACATTCCCTGATAGCAAATGCCATATGTATCACCTCAAAAAATACTTTTATATCTACTATTAGTAAACTACCTACTACTGACCTAGTAATAATGGAATTATTGCATCTTCTAAAAACCTGTGACAGCAATTTGTTTTGAATTGTAAAATATAACTATAATAAAGTATTTCATTTTCTTTGCATAATTCTGGTATCAAAACAATTTAAAATATTTTCCAAGATTCTTAAAAAGTTTCACACGGCATTAAAATTATGGTGACCAGATGGTCCCAGGTCATTAGGGCCATTCTTAGTTTTATTTCCATCATGGCAACATGCCTTTCCTAGGGAAATCAATGGGGAGAGGGAAAGAGGAATCAGAACTACAAATTCTGGTAGAGCAGGTGGCACAATGGAGATTGTCCCCTAGAATCCAAAGTCATCCAGCACCCCTATAACCTAATTCCACAGATACAAGCGGCTTTGCTATTTCAAACTTGAAGAGTTCTGAAGACTGAACAGTAGCAGCAACTCTCCCAACCACCGGGCAAACTAGATAATTGCCTAGACTCTTCTAGAGCATCAGCTTCTGGGGGGAGGGGACAGATAGCTACAGTCAAAGCAAGGCAATGGGTCCTGGCAGCCACCCAAACTCTAAAGAGCCATCAGTGCTTACTTTTACCTGCAGGAAACAAGAGTAATATGTAAATAGTCCATTTATCCTGGTAAGCGGCTTTTTGAAATCTTCCTCACAGGATTTTTTTTGGGGGAAGGATGATGTTGAAATGATTACAACCGAGTTTAATAATCATAATCGGGGAGGGGGGGGGGGAGCTTGCTGGGATCTCAAATTGTGAGGGGAGACAAAGCCGAAGTTTTGTCTAGGGCACTTAATACCCTGGCACGGGCCCTGCACCCAGCACACACCTGTCTCATCAGGGGTGGATGAGTGACTTCGCTTCTTGCTGGGACTTGAAGCTTTATCA
Organism: Ichthyophis bannanicus; assembly: GCA_033557465.1. Taxonomy (NCBI): domain Eukaryota; kingdom Metazoa; phylum Chordata; class Amphibia; order Gymnophiona; family Ichthyophiidae; genus Ichthyophis; species Ichthyophis bannanicus. The sequence continues at coordinate 166,224,926 of CM066042.1, forward strand.
CTTTTGTCCTTCTTTTTCTGCTTTTTTTTCTTCTTGTCGCTGGACAGCGCAACTTTGACCAGCAGCTGCTTACCACCGAGCTTATTAGCTTTGGGCTTCTCTTTCTCCTGCAGCCCTTCCCCTGCAGCAGCAACAGCAGCCATGAAGTTTCTTTGGCTTAGGCAGATGCTCCAGCACATTCAAGAGTAAAAAGATTTAAAGAAAGGACGCTTGAAAACTTTGCTGTAGATATCGAAACACTTCGAGGACCCTGCAAAATCCGTGGCAGCGGTGCCGATCTCCCTTGCTCCCAGAGCTTCTCAGTTGCCTTCTTCCTTTACGGCTGACTTTTTGAGCCCGTAGCAGGCGCTGCCGCGCCCCCACCCTGGGACGCGTCTCCATGGTGACGGCGCCTCACCTTTCAACAAAACCTTCCGCGCTGCAGAAGAGAAAGTAGTGCACCGCCTGCTGTCTGGTTTTGCATCTAGCTTGGAACTCGGTAGAGAAAGGGGGAAATTTAAACGAAGCTCGAAGGCCTACTGTTCCCTTATCTTACAATCACACCACCAGGCATACTTAAATGTGTGCACAGGAAGGCCCTTGCAAATTACCGCTGTCACTTTTTGGCTTGCACTTTGCAGCCTAATCGCATTGGCACGAGCATTTTCTGAGCCTATTTGTATCACTGCGATGAATGACTGCTGCGTACCGCTAGGGGGAGCGCTACACAAAAACTGAAGCGGCGTAAAGGTGAATGTAGCTAAAGAAACAGCTGACTCGGGCGACTCCCGGGGAAGTTCTGGAGGGGACGGGTCGGCTGAGCTGCGCTTGTTTGCTGCTCTCGGACAGCTCCGGGCTGATAATACCCGGCAAGTTTCCCTTTCCCAGCGTCGGACGGTAGAGCGTTTCTTGCCTGGCCATTCGCATTTGGAAATGGAATTAAAGGTAGTTGTTGTTTTCTTCCGTAGAGTTTTCGAAGAAACTAAGTGACCTTAAACTTCACAGGCTTTGCTTGCTCTCGCTGTGGTTCTGTGCAAAAAGTCTTCTCGTTAACTGTGAGGGAGACGAACTTCCACCGGCCCGTGAGTTTATGCATCTCATGAGAGGAACGTTGAAGTGGCTGGAAGTCAAACGTGGTCGGGGAGACTCGTGAGATGGAATGGGACTCTCAGGTGGGGGGCATAGGCAGAGGACGACCTGACTATCCAGGTAGAGCGAGCGCATACTCCAGTCCGGGTTTTTCTGCTGATCCGCCTGTTTATAGAACCAGGTCTGCGGCTTTAGCGCTGATAATGCTGTGAAGGCCAGCCTAGCGACGGTCTTAGTTCACTTGACTGCTTGTAAATAAAGGTCAATGAAAAACAAAATCGGGTCATTACTGGGCTAACGGAATACATGTCTTGACTTGCTTTGGGAGCTACGCCCCCTTGGTCAGACCAGTCCAGAACAACATTTCAGGGTGTAAACGGAGCCTGAAAGACAGAAACGGAGTGTCTCGCTTTATTGAATAGTTATCCTGACACCTGGCACTGTACACTGAAAGCACAACATAATCTAATGACCTCCTTTTCCCAGTAAGGGTAAAGAAAGCAAACTTGTTACAGCCTCCGTTTTCCGAGTCCCTAATAAATCCCTTTAGCCAAGTGAGGGATCCTGGACTGCATGCTTGCCGCATAGGCCCCGCTCATGAGGTTCTAATACACAATGCTTTGGCCGACTTAAAAAATATATATTTTTTTCAACATACTTTCTCAGTTTCCAGTTTGAAAATAGGAAACCTGCAAAGCTTTCATGCTGTCCCTATAAAATAGTCACATTGGTGGTATTGTGCTATCAGATTCATCAAAGTTGTAGGGTATCTTTGTGCGGTATGCAGAATTGGTGGTGTTGCTATCTTTCTATTGTGTTAGCATATACATACATATGCGTTTTTCCACCTTGTTTTGACCCAGAACATAACACTTAAAACTACATTTTGCATAGGATGTGAAAGGAGGGAGGTTCAGGATGTGCTAAAATCCCCCCCCCCCATATTTTACAAAAGGTTCTAACACATGCAGAACCTCTTGTTAAAATAATGTGAAAGTTCTTACTGTAGTGTTGCTGCAATTGGGAATATCATGGGCTCCTGGCTGCAGGAATGAGAGAGCTCACAGACAGCAAGTCCCAAGTCAAGCCTGCTATCAAGTTACCCCTGTCTCGTCTCCCCCCCCCCTCCCTTCCAGCAATAATTCTGCAAAACTGCCACCAGGAGGTGTAATTTTGAACAAGTTTCCCAGTGGGGCAGAGGCAACTGGGACTTGCTGTTATGCTTCCTGCTAGACACCAGACACATAAGAGTATGGAGAGGGCAGGGTGCCGCCAGCTTTTACACATGCCCCTTTATTTGATATGGGAGCTGGCAATTGTATGTGCCTCAGGGCAGATGCAGAAGCCAAAGAAGAGATTTTTCAAACTAAATATGTCTTCCTACTTAGTACAGTATAATGGAAAGTGCATGTCTGTTTGGGGCATGTCCCTGCTGCTCTCCTACTACACCCCCCTTTAAATCGCTACATCCTGGGGGGGGGGGAGAGGGGAGGACGTTATTCATGTCCAACTTGCAGCTATCTAAAATTGCTATTTGGATGTTATACAATCTAGATATGAAAATGCAGCTACTGTATTTACATGTTTAAATGTTTCTAAACTGACCTCCATAAATTGTAAATGGTGATTTATAGAAAGACACAAATCTTAGGTTGATTAGACCTCTGCCAAATTCTTTTTTGCTGTTCAGTTTAATATTTACTTATAAAATAAATTTATAACAAAATGAAGTGTTACTGCTTGGCATAATTAATATACAGTGTCCTCACACTTATATTTTGCAGTGACAATATTTCTTTATATGCATTTTGCATGCTTCTCAACCTGCTATAAAGAGAGAGCGAGTTCTTTGTCACACCAGTGCAGATGTGACAGACATCCGGGGAAAGGATGACTAACATACATATGAGGGTCATCCTTCCAACACAGCAGGTTCTGTCTGCCAACGTCAAAGACCTCTTTTCTGTCAAATGACACCTACTTGCCAAAATGTGTAGTAAAAACAAATGTGGAGTATTATCTGCAAGAGGCACGCAAAGAGTCATTTTAGCCATTGACCATAGGTAAATGGTATGAAGCTGGTGACAGCAAAACCCTACAAACCATATGGAAGAACATGCTCATTGAGATAATGACTGATAATGATTTCAGGGTTTCTCTAGTTTTTGCATTTAGAATTGCAAGCCGGAAAATAGGAAATCTGAATTTCTTGAACTAAGAATACAATTAAACAAAGCTCAAATTGCCATCTGTGACTTTAATAGCCATAGTAACAACTGGGGATGGAACGCTACCTATGAAGATGGAAAATTGGTGGAGACCTACATAAGAACATAAAATATGCCATATTGGGGCAGACCAAAGGTTCTTCAAGACCAGTATCCTGTTTCCAACAGTGGCCAATCCATATTGCAGGCAGGACTGGTGATAACATCAGGTGAACTAGGCAGTTGCCTAAATTGCTGGCCCTCTGGGGTGCCCATTGCTGCTGCTGCCGCCATCTCTCTCCGGGGCCTACAGTGGCAGCAATGGCTTTGAAATTTGTCAAGGCCTAACCTAAAACACTTCTGTTACCAGTCCACAGTGAAAGAAATGGGTGGGGAAAGAAGTAATCAAGAAATGAAGGCTGACAAAACTGCAGGCCTCGGCATCTGCACTGAACAGACTGCAAACAATTAGACCAGCTGTAAGGGACTGATTTCTGAAACAGTTGAATTTACATGCAAAGACATCTTGTATCCAAAATCTGGAGGTGCATGAATTGTGCTTCTCAGACTGGGTAAAAGGCATTTGGATTCATTTTTTTTCAGATGACTTCTTTTGTTATGGTGTCTCTACAAGCCTTATGGACCTTCATCCTGAATCAGTTCGTGTCCAGTTTAGAAAAATAATTTAACGCTCAATAAATTGATTTTTGCCAGGGCAAGTCACATATACAGGCCAAGTGCTAAATCTTAACCAATATACAATGGTGTTGAGACATGCCAAATTACTGTATCACTTTCCTCTGCCTCTTGGCAGCATATGACATAATCAACCATCATATTTTGGAAGATTTATGACCTGAAATAAAGCACTATGAGCTAGCTCTGAGAGACAAATACTTATCAAAAACCACAGTGTCTGTGTTGAGCTTCAAGGAAAATGTAGACACTGGCATCTGTAATGGATCAGTCTACCACAAGGGGGTGTCGCAGCATGACTCTTAACTTGTATGAACGATCAACATGCAACTTTATTTATGTTCATGACCTAAACATAGGTCACCATGCCCGCTTAGTTTGGTTAGCACGGCTATCGGGCTATTATATCATTAATCAAGTGACCAAATCTAAGGCATAGGTCAACTTTTTCTACCTGCATAATTATGATGCAAATAAAAAATATATATATATAATGGTTAGAATGGCTTCTACCTGAGTCATTGTACAAATCCAGAATAGCTTGGAGTGACCCTGGTTCACACACTTCAAGACCCAAATTGAGAAGATGAGATGTAAGGTCAGCATTTAAAATAACTGTGTGCAAATTCAAGCAGGGAATGCGTGGAGCTATTATCAGAACCTTATCCAAGTCCTGTGCTGAATATGCTTGCCTAGTTTGTGAATAATCTGCTTATGTGAAAAAAAATCATCTTTGTGCTGAACAAAATCTGACAAATTATCTAAGGCTTCCTTAATTCTGTTGATGATAACAACTTGTATGCCTATGCTGAAAAAGTTGTAGCCAGCCAAATGGAGAGGACAGGACAAAGGACACTAGGCACCCTTTGTATAGTCGCACATGGAAGAAAAATAATTACCACCACACCTGTGACTGCCCACAAAGAGAGAGATAACAGGCACAAATTGCAGATCTGGCACTGCAATTAGCATGGACATCAGAGTGACTGAGCAGGTTCCTGCAGGAGCAGAAGAGGAATGGGCCACCTTGAAGGCCTTAAATTGCTTCCATACCCTATCTGACTTGAGATCTCTGATTGTCTTGAGATACAGACCATACAACACCTTTTGTTTTTTCTCATTGCTTTAGGATGCCCCTTACTACTACTGCTACTATTGATCATTTTGTATAGTGTTACAAGGTGTACACAGCACTGCACAGGCACATGGAAAAGACGGTCCTTGCTCATCAGAGCTTATCGTCTAGTTAGGCTAGACAACACCACAGCTGAGGACAAGAATACATGTATGTTAAGGAAACATAGGCAAATAAGTGGATCAGGATCCAAAAGCAGCTTCGAAAAGGTGAGCTTTTAGCATGGACTTGAAAAGAGCCTGATATACAAACCCAGGTAGTTTGTTCCAGGCATAAGGAGCAGCAAAGTGAAAGGAACAAAGTCTGGAGTTGGCAGTGGAAGAGGACACAGATAGAAGCAATCCACCAGAACAGCGGAGTTCCCGAGGAGCAATGTAGGGAGAGATAAGAGAGGAAATGTAGTGAGGAGCAGCAGAATGAGTGCACTTATAGGACAGTAGGAGAAGTTTGAACTATGTATGGAAATGGATAGGGAGCCAAAGAAGGGTTATATGAGCATATTGAGGCTGATGGAAGATTAGCCCCACAGCAGAGTTTTGAATAGATTGATGGGAGAGAAATGACTCAGAGGGAGATCAGCAAGGAGGAGGTTGCAATAGTCTTGCATGGTGCAGTATCTTGCCAAGGCCAACTCCAGCCGTGAATAGAAAAATAACTTTTGAATGGATGGGCAAAAGAAGGAATTGCATGCCTCATTTTAATCCTAATATTTTTTGCAGGGTTTTTTTTTTAAATTAAATTTTAATATGAAGAAGATTCAGGGGTGCAGCAGTAGTGTTGCATTTTGGGTAAGGACTCGCTCCCCTTCTGCCCCCTCCTTCTGGGTTGGCTGGGAATATTGCTGAGGCAGCATTTTATAGCATCTGAGGCTATTGCTCAACAGTAGCACCCTAGTGGTCAGACTCCAGTATCACACTTACACACTCCGAAAAGAGCATGTTTTTATATGACTCCTGGCCAAGGGCTTTGGATGCTATAACTGACTTAAGGGCAGGGAGAGGTAACATACATTGAGTAGTTGCAGATGAAGATTACTCATGGCATAGTTTCCTATTCCTGGTTTTATGATTTGACCTGGAAGAGTACAAAAAAGAGAAGATGACAGCTTCCCCCCTGCCCCCCCCCAAAAAAAATTAGGGGTGGTCAGTGCTTTTTTCTTTTTCTTTTCAGGAGGTGTTTGGCTTAGATGAATCTTGCTAGTAAAATTATTCTAGCAGAAAATACATACATTTGTGACCTATGTACATTAGAACATAAGATATGCCATACTCGGTCAGACCAAGGTCCATCAAGCCCAGTATCCTGTTTCCAACAGTGGCCAATCTAGGTCATAAGTACGTAGCAGTTTCCCCAAAAGACACAGGTTCCACAATGTTTGTATTGGGGCAAGCAGTGATATCCTGGATCCCTTTTAATAATGGTTTATGGACCTTTCCTCCAGGAACTTGTCCAAACCTTTTTTTAAACCCAGCTACACTAACAGTTTTTACTACATCCTCCGGTAAAAAATTCCAGAGTTTGATTACACATTGAGTGAAAAAATATTTTCTCTTATTAGTCTTAAATAGGATACCCTGTAGCTTTTATTGCATATCCCCTAGTCTTTCTATATTCTGATGATATAAACAGTTGATCTGTGTTTACCCATTCCACTCCATTCACTAACTTATAGACCTCTATCATATCTGCCCTCAGCCGTCTCTTTTCCAGGTTGAAGAGCCCTAACCTTTTTAGCCTCTCTTCATAGGGGTATCCTTCCATCCCCTTTACCATTTTGGTGGCTCTTCTCTGTACCTTTTCTAATAATGCTATATCCTTTTTAAGATACGGCGACCAGAATTGCACACAGTATTCAAGGTGGGGTTGCACCATGGAACAATACAAAGGCATTATAATATCCTTTTTTATTTTCCATTCCTTTCCTTATGATACCTAGCATTCTATTTATTTATTTATTTATGTGTTTGTGATTTTTATACCGCCATATCAAGAATCATAGCGGTTTACATAAAACAACTGAATTTCATTGAACAAGGTAGTGATGACATATACATAACAAACAATCAGAGATATATACATGATTCATATTTGCTTTCTTGGCCGCCGCTGCACACTGGGCAGAGGGCTTTAAGATGTTATCCACGATGATGCCTAAATCTTTTTCCTGAGTCGTGGTGCCTAATGTGGAACCTTGCATCGGATAACTGTAGTTTGTGGTGGTCTTTCCTAGGTGCATAACGTTGCACTTGTCCACATTAAATTTCATCTGCCATTTGGATGCCCAGTGTTCCAATTTATCAAGATCCTCTTGCAATTTTCCACAATCCTCATGGGTTTTAACAATTTTAAATAGTTTTGTGTCATCTGCAAATTTGACAACCTTGCTCATTATTCCCTTTTCCGGGTCATTTATAAATGTCAAAAAGCAGCAGACCCAGCACAGATCCCTGGGATACTCCACTACTGACCTTTCTCCATTGGGAAAATTGGCCATTTAGCCCTACCCTCTGTTTTCTATCTTTTAACCAATTCCTGATCCACAATAGTACACTGCCTCCTATCCCATTACTTTTTAGTTTTGCCAAAAGTCTCTATGGACCTTGGCAAAGGCTTTCTGAAAGTCCATATACACTATATCAACCGACTCGCCTTTGTCTACCTGTTTATTCACACCTTAAAAAAACATAACATAATAGTAAGACTAGATCTTCCTTGTCTAAAGCCATGTTGGCTGTCTCCCATTAAGCCATGACTATCTACATGTTCAGTAATTTTGTTATTTATGAAGGTTTCTACCATTTTTCCCAGTACCGACATCAGGCTCACCAGTCTGTAGTTTCCCGGATCACCCCTGGAACCATTTTTAAAAATTGGCATTACATTGGCCGCCCCCCAATCTTCAGGTATTACATATGATTTTAATGATAGTTCACAGATTACTAATAGCAGGTCTGCAATCTCATATTTCAGTTCTTTCAACACCCTTGGTTGTATACCATCTGGTCCAGGTGATTTGCTACTCTTCAGTTTATCTAATAGTTGTAATACATCTTCCTGTTTTATCAATTTATTTATTTCAATTCTTTCACATTATCTCCTTTAAATATCATTTCAGTCATGGGTAACATTCCTACATTTTCCTTGGTAAAGACCGAAGCAAATAATTCATTCAGTCTCTCTGCTATGGCCTTTCCCCTCTTAGTGCCCCTTTTACTCCACCATCATCTAATGTTCCAGCTGACTCTCTCCCAGGTTTTTTGCTAAGAATATACTTGAAAAATTATTTTATTACGCGTTTTTGCTTCCACAGCTACCTTCTTCTCAGATTCTTTCTTTGCCTGCCATATCAATGCCTTGCATTTAACTTGCCAGTGTTTGTACTGTTTCCAAGTTTCATCATTTGGCTCCTTTTTCCATTTCCTGAAAGATGCTTTTTTGACAACAGCCTCTCTGACCTCACCTTTAAACCATGCTGGCAGTTTTTTGGACTTCCTTCCACTTTTCTTAAAGCATGGAATACTGCTGGTCTGGGCTTCCAAGATAGTATTTTTAAACACTACCCAAGCTTGCTGTAAGTCTTTAACCTTTGCAACTGCTCTTTTTAGTTTTTTCTTAACTGTTTTCCTCATTTTATCATAGTCTCCCTTTCGAAAGTTAAAAGTAGCACTGTGGATTTCCTTACCATCTCTCCTCCATTAATTTAATTGAATGCGATCTTGCTATGATCACTTTTGCCAAGTGGCCCCAACACTCTTATCTCTTCCACCAGATCTGGTGTTCCAGTAAGGACTAGGTCCATAATGACTTCTCCTCTGGTTGGTTCATGAACCAGCTGCTCCAAGAAGCAATCATTTATTTCATCTAGAAACTTTCTCCCTAGCACAGCAGTTCTCAACCTTTTTGTACCGCGACCCTTTTTACCATTGGTCAACTTGTGATGACCCCCAATGATAAAATCAAATGCGTCTCTCTTCCTTTACCATTAACACATTGTCGCTGTAATCATTTGTTGAATTATTAATATATTATAGGCCTTTGCAATATGATTTTATTTATAAAATGTACTTATTGTGATTATTGTGGTTTAAATAACAAGTAACAATATTTGATTTCAAAATTATTATGATTTTGTAGTCAACGGTTTTAGTATGCTTTATTCAAAAATACTGACGAAGGGCAAAAATGTTAGTGTTGTCACACCTAAAAAGTAGGCCTATGCTATCAGTGCGAAGGTAGTGCTTGCTTCCTTCTCGCCAGATGTGAAATTCTCGACTCGGTCTTTGCGAGAGCACAACGAAGATCATCTTCTGCAGCAAGTCTATTTCGGTATTTACTCTTAATAAGCAACAAGCTTGAGAAGCCGGTTTCACACATGTATATTGTTGGAAACGGAAGAAGTAGACACAACACAATCTCAGACAGTCCACTGTATCACTGGTAATGAGTTCAATGAACCCTTCTTGTGCAATCTCAGGAACATCCTCAACTTTAACTATCAATGGACTTCTGGCAAGTACAAATGGTGTGCCAGGTAAATTTGGAAAATATGCTGAAATTTCTTCTTCCAGCATTTCTAAGGGCTGTTTGACAGAAATTATAATTCCATTTCTTGTGTCAAGTTCAATCTCGTTTTCTTCAAAGAAAGTGGATAAGTTGAGCAACATGTATGTTCTATTTTCAGCTAACATTTTCTGCCAAAGCCGAAGTTCCATTTGAAATGCTTGGATCTTTTCGGACAAATCTAGGCACGTTGCGTCTGATCCTTGCAGTGATAAATTTAATTTGTTCAATATTGCATATATGTCAACCAAGTAAGCAATTTTCAGCAGCTGCTTTTTGTCACTGAAAAGTGCTTCAAATTGTGTTTTTGCTTAAAAAACGTTTTTAGTTCATCACAAAGATCAAAGACGCGCTTTAAAACCTTTCCTTTTGATAACCATCTCACCTCAGTGTGTAGTAAAAGAACATTATTGGATGCATCCAGATCATTACAAAGTTTCGTAAACAGTCGACTGTTTAAAGCACTTGCTTTTACAAAATTAACGGCGCTTCCTACATTTATCATAACTTCTTGCAGCTCTTGTGGCAGCGTCTTTGTTGCTAAAACTTGTCTATGAATCATACAGTGAGTTCCGATGACTTTCGGCGACTCATTGAACACCAAACGTTGAAATCCCGACCGATATCCTAGCATAGCTGGAGCTCCGTCTGTGCAAACAGCACAAACCTTGTCGATGGGGATATCGTGTTTTTTGCAGGAATGAACAAAATATTTCAAACACATGATGAGCAGTTGTCGTTTCAAGCGGCTTGCAAAAAAGGAACTCATCTTTAAACTCGCCATCATTAGTATATCTCACGTAAACCAGTAACTGAGAATAATTTGAAACATCTGTGGATTCATCAAGCTGGATGCTAAATAGTCCAAGTGGAGCAGATTTCATTTCCTGGATTACTTGGTCAAGGATATCAGCAGACATATCTTCTATTAGTCTACCAACGGTGGTGTTAGACAAGGAAATTGGACTCAATTTCAGTACAAATTCATCTCCAAGCATGACTCAAACAATATCTTTTGTTGCTGGTAACAGCAATTCCTCCGCAATGGTGTGATCTATCTTGGCTTTGGCGATTGAGAGCCACCATATATGAAGCTTCAACAGTGGCTGTGTTTTGCTGGTGGAACTTTCTGCCAATATCAAGTCTGCTTTTCTTGATTCCATCAGCTTTGTTCTTAAAATACCAAATATCCTCGCCTACAAAGGTGGGATGTTTACTGTCAAAATGCCATTTCAGTTTGTTTCGCTTCATGGATTCCGCTGATAGAACTTCGTTACAAATAATGCATTGTGGTTTCTCAATCCCTGCTGAAAATATGGAGGTGAAACCATACCTTAAAAAGTCATTGCAATATTTTATTTTCTTGGTATTCTTCTCTCTGTCATTCATTTTCAATGGAGTCGCTTGTGTTATATAATATTACATAGAAAATTTAATTTTAGTAGAACCCATGTCCGCCATTACAAAACCGGAAGTGATCTAAATAACGTCTCGAGGTATATCGTTTCTGGCGAACAGGTAAAGGTAAGGTAAGGATAGCCTAAGTAATATATAAATTGATTAAATTCAAAGTATTTGGCATTTTAGGCTTTGCGATCAAATTAGAGCAATAAATTAGAAAATAAATAATAATTCCTGGGATTTGTCAGGCGACCCCTGGTAAATCCTGAGGTGATCCCCATGGGCGTCGCGACCCACAGGTTGAGAACCGCTGCCCTAGCATCTCCTGCCGTGCCACTGACCCAGTCAATACTGGGGTAATTAAAATAACCCATTATTATTACTGTGCTGTAACGTTTGTTAGCATCCCTGATTTCTTTGAGCATTTCATCATCCATTTGTTCATTCTGGCCAGGTGGTCTAGTACAACCCCACTGCCATTGCCTTCCCCTTTTTACATGGAATTTCAATCCGTAGAGGTTCTACAGTAAATTTTGTTTTCTGCAAAACTTTAATCCTTTGTGACTCAATGCCCTCTCTAACAAAGCGCAACCCCTCCACCAATTTGATGAAGCTCTATTATTACAACATAGTTTGTACCCAGGTATCAGTGTCCCACTGGTTGTCCTCCTTCCACCATGTCTCTGCGATACCAATCATATCTACCCTCTCATTTAGTGCTATATATTCTAACTCTCCCATTTTATCTTTTAGACTTCTAGCATTTGCATACAAGCATTTTAGAGACTGTAGTTTCTTCATATTAATCTGGCTATCGGTAGGCAGGGGTAATTTGGAATCTTTAAGCCCTGTCTGCTCCGTACTCGAGGGCATTTGGGCTACTTTTGTCTTTATTGGAACCTCTCTGCTGATGTGCCCTAACTTCATTCTTTTGGTAGTATCCTTCAAGAATACATTGTTCCGAACCATGCGCTCTTGGGCGACTGTCGGCTCTCCCCTATTATCTAGTTTAAAAGCTGTTCTATCTCCTTTTTAAAGGTTAATGCCAGCAGCCTGGTTCCATCCCGATTTAAGGTGAAGCCCATCCCTTCTGAAGAGCCCCTCCTTTCCCCAGAATGTTCCCCAGTTCCTAACAAATCCAAAACCCTCATCCTTGCACCATCGTCTCATCCACGCATTGAGACTCTGGAGCTCTGCCTGCCTTTTGGGTCCTGCATGTAGAATGGGAAGCATTTCGAAAAATGATACCCTGGAAGTTCTGGATTTCAACTTCCTGCCTATAAGCCTAAATTTAGCCTCCAGAACCTCCCTACCACATTTTCCTATGTTATTGGTACCGACATGTACCAAGACAGCAGACTCCTCCCCAGCACTCTCTAAGACCTTGTCTAGGTGGCGTGTGAGGTCCGCTACCTTCGCACCAGGCAGGTATGTTACCAGGCGATCCTCATGTTCACCAGGCACCCAACTATCTATATAACGGCTGTCCTTAACCCTTCCCTCATGGGCACATGGCCCTGGAGAAACTTCCTCTGTTCATGCCCTCCTTCCCTGTCTCCTAGGGAACTGCTAAGTCGTTGCATTGCTGGGTCCTCGAGATAGGGAAAGTCAACAATCTACATCTATCCCATGCATATTTATTAGTAATATCCTGCAAACGTGATGGGTTTGTGACCCTTGAGGACTGTTGTACACCCGTGGGTTAGACTTTCAGGATCAATATTCAGTGGCACAGCTACTATATAATTTTAAGGGGGTAATTTTTATAAAAACTTTTTGTATGTAAATGCCTCTATAAAATTACCCATGCATAGAAGAACGCATAGCAACTAGGTTTGTGATTTTATACAACTTGGATGTAGGTGTGATTGGGGTGGAGTTGGAGCAGAGCTGGAGTGCTGTTGTGAATTCTGCATGTTTATAAGATGTGTATATACCTACTTCTGAGCAAGTGTCAATGCATGCACGTTCATCTTTAGCTGTGATTTTCTGCAGATTTTCTGCTAGTATTTTATAAAGTCATTGACACCACCTTGTCCTCCATGCCTAGGCAAACTATTATAAAATTCTTCTCTGAATATAGAAGAGATGAGTTTAAAGTGTTTGAATTTTCAGCAGCTACCTTTATATATTTTACACTGTTAAAAATATAGATATTACTTTTTAAATGAATCCCTCATCCATTTTATTTATTTATTTAAAAGGATTTGTATCCCGCCTTATCCTAAAATCAAGGCGGCTTTCACATCAAATGATTCAAGTTTGTGGTAGGGTGGGGGGAATGGCATGCAGTAGTTGTAAAGAAGTGTTTGAGAGGGGGTGGTACCTGAGTTGATTAGTTGATAGCCCATGCTGTATATATTGCACCTATTTACAATTTTAAAGCTATGGTTATTTGCCTAGCAGTATCTGCGTGTTTAGTGGCTGAGTTTCACTGCTAAATGTTTAGATTTTTTTATTCACCCTTACCCCATTTCAAATTCTCTAAAGTCAGCTGTTTTTCCAGGTTAATTTACTGAAGTTTATTATGGAGTGGGATAGCCACCTAGTGATTTAAGGATTAGAAAGGAGGGACTTATCTTCCATTGTCTCAGGTACAAACTTACAGGCCGATGTAGAAAGCCAACGCGTGCTTTTACACGCACTTGCATGTGTATAACGCAAATCTTACATGCACGCCCAATGCAGAAAAGAACTGGACACTCGTGGTATTCAGGTGCAAAGCAGTAGCACGTAGAGAACAGAACGCGTATTCAAATGTATTACAATGACGTGGATGAGTTTGGTGTGCTCAGATAACATGATAATGATGTCTGCGCCAGATGCAGTGAAGTGTGTTAGAGATTACCCAATCATGTGTGAGCTAGAAAAGCATAGTTATTTCTACACCTGGTTAGGACTAGAAGTAAAGAGCTATCATGTTCTGAAGAGCACAACTGTGCTTGAAAGCGAGAGGAAAAATAAAAGCTGTTTTGGTGGAAGCATTGCTATTTTTTAAGGGGATCAAGGAGTATATATTAATCTGCTAAGTATATATTATAGGCAGTTTAATCAAATTTTGATTGTGAAATGAGGTCTCTGTGGACAGTCCTATTGTTTTTCTATGCAGTTGATTTAGCACGGACCTTTGAAAATCCTGTTTAAGCAAGGCTTAAAACATCTTGTTCTCGGGCACTTTTGTGAGAGGATTTTAGATAGTAAGTACCAGGTAACGTGTTTCTCAATTCACCGACCTCTGAATGGGGAAGAGAAAAGGAGATGAAAATAAATTCGCACAACTTGTCACTTCTGATTAGCTCTTCTGAGGGGTGAGGTGAAATGGTTAATACTGCTAATAAGTTAGTCTGCTCTGGGGCAGCTTCCACTTTCTACGCATTCCCATTTTCTGGTCTTGGCTCTTATTTTATTATTGTTTAACTTAAGGGTGGTACTGGATGAACAGACAGGCCTGTGTGATGACACAACGGGACAGTATGTGCATGTGTTGGAACAGGTTCTTGTGCTACTCTTTTGCACACATGTTAGCTTCTTCCAAGCGTGCAAATTTAACATTCAGTTTTTATTTTGCGATAGGAGAAACGATGGATGTGAAACCCAAACGCTCGGGTTTATGCACCCTTCATTTGCATGGCTGGCGCTTCCTGCATTGCGCATTCGGACATGTGCATTTGAGGTGTGCTACTCAGACATGTTAAGATTTTTTCATGCGCACGTATAGCGTGACTTTTCTGCATCGGCCTGTTAGATTGTAAGCCCTCCGGGAACAGGGAAGTACCTACAGTACCTGATTGTAACGTGCCTTGAACTACTACTGGAAAGGTGTGAGCTAAATTTTATTTATTTATTTTATTTAAACTTATTTTTATATCTCATTTCTACCATTCAAGGCGGTTTACAAATAACTGAAGGTGTAACGGGGCCATGAAAACTAAAACAGTGGAACAGTAAACACTAGAACCAGGGTATGCAAATGCCTTCAAACTATACAATGTATTCTAAGTAGTGGTTGGCTAGATCAACATTTATACATTTATGCAGTTATGAGGGAGGAGTGGCCTAGTGGTTGGGACAAGTTTATTTATTTACATTCTCTTATATACCGCGCTATTCTGCATCAGTGAGGTTTACATTGAACAAACTGAAATTTACATTGAACAGGACATTATAACTTGGAGATAACTATTTTTACAGGGAACCTGGGCTATGGAGGGTTAAGTGGCTTGCCCAAGACCACAAGGAGCACCTGTGGGACTAGAAACCCCAGTCCTTCCGGCCCAAGGTTGCTGTCCTCTAGTGGGATTTGAACCCCCGACCTTCCAGCCTGAAGTACCTTGCCCCAACCACTAGGCCACTCCTCCACTCCGACCAGAAGGTTGGAGGTGACATACATAGAGATGGTCCTAATTTTTTTTTTCTTTCTTTTAAAATAGCTCTTAATGCACTTGACAGTGCTGCCACCAAATAAATACAGAGGGGCATTAAAGAAAGGATGTCCAAGTCATAATGTCTGCACAAAAAAAGATAAATCGGGCACATCCAGGTGCAGAGACAATTTCACAAATGTGGACAAGCCCAATATAAAGTCTGGGGGGGCATCTAGATGTCCCCAGAATAGTATTTCAGAAGTTGGATGTTTAGGAATAGTCTAATGGTTAGAGCAGTTGGCTAGGGACAGGGAAGCCAGGGTTCAAATCTCGCTGCTGCTATCATTGGGACTCTGCAGAGTACTAGGGATGGTGGAGTACTATTGTCTTTACACCCTCTGGACGTTTTTCAGCCACAATGAGCACTTCCTTATCGTCTCTCCAGTCCAGTCCCTTTCGTCTGGGTTATGCATCCCTTCCAGCAGCTTGGAGGCTGAGCCTATCATCGATTTGGATGATCCTCTGGTACAAATACTGCTGGCACCGGCACCAGTAAGCTCAGCCTCCAAGTAGTTGGAGGGTAGCAGTAAGCCAGGAAACTGGGCTTACTGGAGAGACAGTTAGGCCTTAGGGTTCCGATGCCTACTAATTGCTCTTTGGGTTGATTTCATTTGAATTGGACTAATTAATTTAATTTAAATTAATTTCTTTATTTTAATTCATTTAGTTTATTTAATTCATTGGATTTATTTAGTTAAGTAGTTTCTGCCCCCCCCCCCCGCGGTCCAGTTGCTCCTTGGAGATTAAAGGAGGGGGAGGTTTTTCTGTCTGCCACAGCGGGAAGAGACAGTGGGGGAGAGCCAGCCGGTTTGCAAGGGCCTGCTCCTGCCTGTCCCGCCTCGCGCCGAAGCCCTGTCTGATGGCTGAGCGCGGGGCTGGTGAATCGACAGTGCTGCCGCTGCCGCTGCCGCAGAGAAGAGTTACCTGAGGATGAATTCCGGCATGGAGGGAACAAGTGGCTCTAAGGCAAGAGGGCAGCGGTTGAAGGAGGACAGCCGTGTGGCGATTCGGGCCCTCGCGGCCACCGACAGCAGCGAGCTGAGCAGCCTTCGCCTGCACGTGGGGACAGGAGGTAGGTGTTGGCTTGTTTTTTCTTCACGCGGTTTTAGAGAGTGCTTAGGGGGGAAGAATTTTGGAGTTGGGCCCCCCCCCCCTGCAGTTAAAAAAAATAAATAAATAAATAAATAAAATAAATAAGAACAGAAGGAGATTAAAAAAAATTGTATTGTTTTAAGGGTGTGTGTGGAGGGGGGGTAGGCTAGAGTGTTAGTCTCTGGAGTTTCTGAAAGTGAGAAGAGAGCACCATGCCATGCCGGGTAGGCCGCAGTGTTTGGTCTGTGGCACCCGGCGGGGCATGGTGTTAGAAGCAGGGGTCTGCAGGGGCTGTACTGCAGAGGCTGCTTCGGTGGAGCAGGAAATGCAAGGGGATTAGCCCAAGAATGGATTTCTGATTCCCAGGGGTCAGGGGACCCTCTGGAAGGGGGGGGGGGGGAGAGCAGACTTCTCCCCTGTCTTTGACTGTGGATCTGTCGGGGCCTTCTCTGTCACAGCCCATCCCTTCCACTTCCTCCAGGGAAGGGGGAGGCTGGGGGGGGACTTCTCCCCTGAGTTTATTCTGCTGCTGCACAAAGCTTTTCGTATGTGTCAGCAGGGAACAGGAGGGTCTGCGGCACCACAGGTAAGCGGGCCTTCCAGAAAGGGTGATGGCAGAGGATCAGGAGGCGGGCATCCCGCCTAAGCGCGCTAGGTTGCTGAATGAGGAGAGCCTCATTTCCCCTCTGTCTGAGACTCTGGAAGGCGAGGCCTCGGACAGGGAGTTAGGGGAGGATGAAGAGGGAGAGATTCCGGAAGAGGAGCAAGCCTGGATAGTAGGAGTTTTTCGCCAGGAGGAACGCCCAGCATTGATTACTGAATCACTGAAAGTGCTGAATATGGCGGCTGACGTGCCAGCGGACGAGGAGGTCTTAGAAGACCTATTAATCCAGGCTGTCAGGAAATCCCAGAAGGTTTTTCCAGTGCACAGAGTAGTGCGTCAGATGATTCAGGAGGAATGGAATCAGCCTGAATCCAGCTTAAGGGGGGTATGATCTATGGCTCGTTTGTATACCTTGCCGGAGCTAGACAAAGAATTATTGCGGTCGCCTAGAGTGGATGTGGCGGTGTTGGCGGTCACAAAAAAGATGACTATCCCGGTCGAGGGCAGTGCAGCTCTGAAGGATGCCCAGGATAGAAAACTGGATATGTTGCTAAAGCAAGCCTTTGATGTTAGTGCCCTGGCCTTACAGGCTTCTGTGTTGGGGGCTTGGGTAGCTAGAGCCTGCTTGAGGTGGTCGCAGCAGCTTCAGTTAGCTAGTGACCTTTCCGGTAATGCGCAGGGGGAGGCGGCTAGGATGGAGTCGGGAGCTGCCTACCTGGCGGATAGTCAGTATGACCTCATTAGGAGTCTGGCTAAGAATATGGCCTCGGTGGTAGCAGCTCGGCGATACTTGTGCCTGCGTAACTGGGTGGTGGATGCTTCCTCGAAAGCCCGCCTTAGTAGACTCCCCTTTAAAGGGAAGTTGCTATTTGGAGAAGACTTGGATAAGTTAGTAAAGGAGCTAGGCAAGACTAAGGGGGCAGACTCCCTGAGGATAGGCCAAAACAGGACTGGTCGCCTGCTCCCATGTGTAGCCAGCCAAAAGACTTTCAGAGGTTTCGGCCGGCGAGGTCGACACCCTTTCACAGAGGTCGTTTCCCCTCAAGGGGACAAAGTTTCCGGGGGTTTTGAGGGGCGGGAATAGGTTTTGGGGCCTCTTCCTCCGCTGTGGGCCCTAGGAAAGCGCAATGAAACAACGGGGGCCCGGGAGGAGGTACTACCGGTGGGAGGTTGGTTAAGGCAGTTTCTTCCTGCCTGGGCCTGGGTCACGTCTGAGCAATGGGTTTTGGAGGTGGTCCGAGAAGGATATGCTCTCGAGTTTGCAAGGCCAGTTCGACCAGCATTGGTGTAGTCTCCTTGCAGTTCCCTGACAAAGAGGGCAGCAGTGGAAGACACTCTTTTAAGGCTACTGTTGCTGGAGGCAGTAGTAGCGGTTCCTTTAGACCAATACGGTTCGGGTCGATACTCCAATTTATTTTGTAGTTCCAAAAAAAAGAAGGTACCTTTCGGACAATACTCGACCTAAAATGGCTCAATCGGTGTCTCAGAGTACCACACTTTCAGATGGAAACTCTGAAGTTGGTGATTGTGGCCGTTCGGCAGGGAGAGTTTTTGACTTCCCTAGACCTGACAGAAGCGTATTTGCATATCCCCATTCGCAAAGCTCATCAGCAGTTTCTGAGATTTGTGGTTCCAAGGGGACGTTTTTAGTTTCAAGCTCTGCCGTTTGGCCTGGCAACAGCCCTTGGACTTTCACCAAGGTGATGGTGATGGTGGTGGTGGCCGCAGCGCTGCGCAAGGAGGGAATCTTGGTATATCCCTATCTAGACGACTGGCTGATCAGGGCAAAATCGGAGGCAGAGAGTCGCAAGGCGATGGCCAGGGTGGTTGTATTCCTGGAGGAGTTAGGGTGGGTTATCAATCGGTCAAAGAGCAGATTGGTGCCCACGCAGGAACTCGAGTACCTCGGAGCAAGGTTCGACACCGCAAGAGGAAGGGTGTTCCTGCCAACTCAGAGGATAGAGGATCTGAGACGCCTAGCGTCGCAGTTTCTAAACAGGCAGAAGCCTACGGCCTGGCATTACTTACAGGTGCTGGGAACCATGGCGGCAACAATAGAGTTGGTGCCGTGGACCAGAGCACATATGCGGCCACTTCAACGGGCCTTGCTTCGGCAATGGCCCCATTAGTGTTGGCCGTTGTCCATGGCGTTACCCTGTCCTCAAGTGACCAAGAGTGCCTTGCAGTGGTGGCTCTACCCGAGGAACGTAGAGAGCAGAATGCCCCTCAAGCCTCCACAGTGGGTACAGTTGACGACGGATGCGAGTTTAGCTGGTTGGGGGGCTCATTGTGAAGGCCAGTTGGCCCAGGATCTCTGGAGTGGGGTGGAGGCCCAGTGGTCCATCAACAGACTGGAAATGTGGGCAGTTGCTCTAGCGCTCAGAGCTTTCAGGGCTTTGGTCCATCAAAGAGCAGTCCGTGTCCTGTCCAACAACATCACGACAGTGGCCTACATCAACCGTCAGTGGGACAAGCAGTCCTTTGGAGGAAGAAGCGGACAGCCCATCTAATAGCCCTGTCAGCTCAGCCAGGGTAGACAACATCACGGCGGATTACCTGAGCAGGTGCAAGATAGACCACGGAGAGTGGGAACTTGGTCAGGAGGTGTTCGACCAGGTGATAACTCCAATCATGGGCCTCATGGCAAGATGGGAGTTGGCCAAGGCGAGTTGGTTTTTCAGCGGCAGAAAAGAAAGGATGTCGGAGGGCCTGGACGCTCTGGTCCAGAAGTGGCCTTCAGAAGGTCTTCTGTATGTTTTTCCTCCTTGGGCTCTCATAAGGAGAGTCCTACAGCGGGTGGAAGCCCACCAAGGATTTGTAATTCTCATTGCCCCGGACTGGCTGCGGCAGCCATGGTATGCAGATCTGGTGAGACTAATGGCCGATCGGTCGTGGCGCCTTCCCTGCAGAGGCGATCTTCTAGTGCAGGGACCGGTGCGGATGCCCCAGCTCGATCGGTTCTAGCTTATGGCCTGGCTATTGAAAGGGTGCGGCTCAGTAAGTGGGGATATTCAGGGACAGTAACTTCGACCTTGTTGAGCGCGCACAAGTGCTCGACCTGCCTCTCATGTGAGGGTATTGCGTATATTTGAGGCATGGTGTGCAAGTCAGAAAAAGAAGCCCCTTGTGGTCTCTGTGCCAGAGATTCTGGAGTTTTTGCAAGCGGGGTTTGATAAAGGCTTAGCAGCCAGCTCCTTGCGAGTTCAATTGGCAGACATTTCCTGTTATAGGGGTAAGGTCCGTGGAAAGGCCTTAGAGGACCATGCGGACATTAGTAGGTTTCTGCGAGCGGTTAGGCGCCTGCGGCCTCAGCAGAGGTCATTGATCCCACCATGGGATCTCAATCTGGTTTTGAATGCTTTAGCTGGGGAACCTTACGAGCCAGCGGGGAAAGCCTCGTTGAAGGATTTAACCCTAAAAACAGTGTTTCTGGTGACTCTGTTCCACTAGGCGGATTTCGGAGCTTCAGGCTCTCTTCGCTTCTTTCTCCCTTTCTCCAAAGAGAAGGAGGTTTTGCGGACAGTTCCTTTTTTTTTTTTTGACTAAGGTAATTTCTCCCTTTCATGTGAATCAGGTCGTATCTCTCCCATCCTTTTCTAGTGAGGGATGGGAGGCGGATGATGCGAGGCTATGCCGTCTGGATGTGCGCAGAATGCTGAAGCGTTATCAGAGTCGCATGGCGCCATTTTGAAAGTCAGATCAGTTATTCGTTCCGTTTAGGGGGCCGCGTAAAGGTGAGGCGGCGGCCAAGGCGTCCATCTCCAGGTGGATCAGGGATGCGATTGCGTCTGCTTATATCCTGAAGGGGGAGGCAGGTTCCGGTGGGTTTTCGAGCACATTCGACTCAAGCCCAGGTGGCATCATGGGCAGAGTATAGTTTGGTTCCACTGCTGGACATTTGCAGAGTGGCCACTTGGTCGTCTCTGCATACTTTTGCCAAACATTACAGGTTGAATGTTCAGGCGGCAGCAGATGCTGGTTTTGAGAGTGCAGTGCTGCTTTCTGGGATGGCGAACCCCTCCCAGGCTTGAACTGCTCTGTTACATCCCAGATGAAAGGGACTGGACTGGAGAGACGATAAGGAAAGAGTAATTAGACCTTACCTGCTAATTATTGTTCCTGAAGGAACTCCAGTCCCTGATCCCACCCGAGGAGTTTTTCAGGATTCTGTTTCCAAAGGAAGGCCGCTGGACTGAAGGTCTGTTCAGGGAGTGAAGATGATGTGTGAGAGCTCCTCGCAGAGATTTCGTTGGCGAGGTGGGATGGACTGGCAGGGCCCTTTAGAGTGTTAGGTAAGGGCTGGTGCAGTTTCAGGTGAGCCTTCTCCTTCTTCCGGGGGGGGGGGGGGTGAAGAGTCCTTCTGGGAGAGAGGGGAGGAGATATTCTAGAGTTTGAAGTTTATTTACACTTTGTTGGAAAGTTATGGTTACTTAATTGTCTCTCCGTTAAGTCTGCTTTTTCAATAGATTACTGGTGCTGGTGGGTGGTGCCAGTAGTATTTGTACCAGAGGATCATTAAATCAATGATAGGCTCAGCCTCCAAGCTGCTGGAAGGGGTGCACAACACAGACGAAATGGACTGGACTGGCGTTCCTTCAGGAACACTAATTAGCAGGTAAGGTCTAATTACTCTTTTTTCCTATGCCTGGAGCAGGTATAACCTTAGATGCGACTCCAGATGTCCAGTATTCTTCTGAGATCAGGTAGGGGCATCAAAGTTCCTGGGAATGCCCCAGACCATGCTTTCACCACGGTCCTGTTCAGACTTTGGATGTCCTCACACTGGGGACATCCACAGACCCAGCTTCTAAAACGCCTTTGGAGACATCTCTGTGCTTTGGATATTTCAGACGTCAAAAGCACAAGCAGGGCTTCCAACAACCACCTTAGTATGTTTGAATATTGATCTGACTGTATGTTCTGTTATCCTAATAACAAACAGGTCTTGATGTTCGATGTTTTATATTCAGTCCAGGTGCTGTTAGCTGTTTTTGATTAGTTTCTGATTTGTTGAAGCAGAAATATACAACTTCACGTTTTAATTGACTTAACCCAGAGTCAGTGCAGTTCATTAGCTATCTCTCGTCTTCATTTGATACTGCTTGATCATTTTAAACAAAGGCATTTTGTAGCTGAAAAGATAATTTTGCAAAGGTAATAAATGCACAAAAATGTGAGCATAAAATATGCAAGTATCTACAAAGGCATCCATTTTATACCATTTAAAAATCACATTAAATTATTTAGGAATTTAGTTTTAAGGGGACTAGAGGAGAACATCAGTTCTGCTGATTTTAGAAATATTGAACACATAACTAGAGTTGTGCATTATCTATCCTCCATTCCCTTGTTGCAGTTTTTCTCTTCTAGTATTTGAGCAATCAACCAAAATAGATGTGTATGGAAAAATTGTTGCCTGGCTGGAAAAAGCTTCAGTGTTTGCAGATCCTAGTGACTAATTCCTTGATAACCAGTGCAGCTAACCTAGCAAAAAGACTAGACAAATTTATCTTCTTGCATGGGCTGGGAGCTAGCAAGACAAACTGCAACTCTCAGCATCCCTTAGATGCATAAAGGATCTAGAATTACTCTTGCAAGGAGACTAGACAAAGAACAAATGAGAGAAAGTACTTTTACTACTACTCTTAATTTTTATGGTGTCGCAAGAGACAGACTGCACTGTGCAGATGCATATAACAACCTATCAAATGCTGCAGACGAGGCGCAAAAGACAAACATGGTGTCCAATGGTAGCTAAAGGAGCTGGGTATTGGGTTGAAAATAGAGAACCTATGCAGGAGGATGAATGGTAGTAAGTTCTAGTTCTTGTGCATAATTCTGCCAGGTTAAGGACTTACTTAAATTCAAAGTACAGGGTGTTAGTTCTGATGGATGTCCCTTTCAAAGTCTTTTAGGTCTTCTGATCATGAACGGTGCTGGTGTGGGGGTAGGATGCTTTTTGTGTGTTGTGTCATTGATAAGCTTGCTATTTTGTGTTTGCTGTTTTTTTTTTAAAGAAAAAAACATACTAATATATACACAAGGTGCCACCTGAGGCTCTATTTTCTGATTTAAAGTGGTAGAGAAATAGAGGGGGGAGGGAAGTGCCATTTAGGAGCTGTAAAATGAGAACTAAGATAAATATGGAGATTTTCTTTAAAATAAACAGCGGTATGGCGATCATGAAGTCCCATTATACAAAGATTTTCTCTCAAATAATTTGGTTTGTTAATGATAGAGATATTTGTTATATAGAGATCTAATTGATGGTCCAGGTTTTGCTTGCATGCCATATTAGCCATATATATATATATATATATATTTTTTTTATATTTAAATTTTTTTTTATTGTTGTCGGTACTTCAGTAATACAACAAACTGGTGGTAGCATCCACCGTCAAGCAACTGTACAACCAGAGGCTAAACCTTAACATGTTAATATAGCATTTCAATCGATACACACATTTGAAACTTCAGATATGAAAGTCCTTAATACATCAATACCCTTAGCCAGCCACCCCTGTTACGATAAACCTTCCAGCTCAAGCCCAGGATATAACAAATCTCTGTGTTTGTGCATGCTGCCAAGCCCATAACAACAACATTATTGGGTTAACGTCATCTATGGTTGCAATAAACAATTCAATCTGTACTTTATCGCGCAACTTTCTTTTATACACAACCTTAATTAACACAAATATCTAGAATCAGTAATATAACCCCCTACCCCCTCCCACTGTTCCCTCTAAGCTGTGCACGTGTGCGCGCACACACACTTCACCGAGTGAGCGCACATACTTTACAACAGAGCGCACAAAAATTACGGTTCTGATTCTGATAGAAAACAACACAGACGTTCTTAAAATTGAAAAGTTGTTGTGTATTTATGGTTTTCACAAGTTATACAATATTTTCTAGTGCAATCAATGTGGTGTACATACTGTATTCTGACGTGTAGTCAAATTTTAAAGTATATATGTTCCCTGTAAAATAGTTATCTCCAAGTTATAATGCCCTGTTCAATGTAATGTTCAATATAATGTTCCATGTAAACCGCACTGATGTCAAATAGCGCGGTATATAAGAGAAATAAATAAATAAATAAATAAAAATATAAATACGAGTGTCGTTATGTGGTGCACAAAAATTTAACCTTCCTTCAAAAGCTGCACAGCTGATATTTTATGCGCACACAGCCTACAGAAAATTAGAGGGAACATTGCCCCCTCCGCTCATTCCCTACTTCTATATCTAACTGTATACCCCCCAACCTCCCCCCCCACTTCATCCCCCTTCCTCCCTTATCCTCCCTCCCCACCCTCCCCTGAGGCCTGTCAAGACTTCAAATATTCCAGAATAGGAAGCCACTATTCATTAAAAAGTTCTTGCTTCCGGCGCCGCACTGCTGTCAGCTGCTCCATCAGAGCAATCCGACGTAGCCTGCTCTTCCATTGCTCCAAGCCAGGTAGCTGAGCCTGCTTCCAGGCTCTAGCAATTTCACTCCGAGCAGCCTGGATGCACGCCCTTATAGGGCGGGCCATCCTCTTACTCCACTTCGCTGGCCAGATCCCTAGCAGCCCCAGGTCCATATCCACCTCCAGCTGTTCCCCAAACACCTCCTGTATACTCGCCCCCACCATTTTTCAATATGCTTGCACCCTTGGGCACCCCCACAAAATATGCATGAAGGACCCCCCACTCCCACACCCTCACCAACACCGGTCTGATACCGCTGGGAACATCCTGTGCAACCGCTCCGGAGTATAGTACCAGCGGTATAGCAACTTGTAGGAAGTCTTCCGAATCGCTATCGACAAGGCTTGATGATTAATATTCACATAAATCCTCCTCCACTCCTGTTCCCCCAAATCCCTTTCCCAGTCTAGCTGATGTGGAAACTTCCTCCCAAACCCCAATACAGTTGGGTGATCAGCCCTCTCGAAGTCTCCCATCCTTGCCAAAGTGCCACTCTATCGTCCTGGGTCCCTTCCCATGCAACCCGTATCCTCTTCTGAGTCAAAAAATGCTTAACTTGCAGATATGGAAAGAAGTCCCCCCACGCAACTGAAATTTCACCCGAAGCTCAGGAAAGGGAATCGGGTCGCCATCCTCAATGAAACATGCGAAAGTATCAATGCCCACCCCCTCCCACCGCCTAAACACCCCCTCCCTTCCAGGATCGAACTCGGGTGTCCCCCTCACCGGAGCCAACGGTGAGAAACAGGCCCCCGGAGCAAAGTGATTGCTAGCTTTGCGCCACTGCGTAACCAGGTGCCACACGTAGGGTTTCTCCCGCCATCTCCCCTCGGGGAGCTTGCCAAATATCCAGGGCAGGAAGTTCAGATCAGTCCCTCCCGCCCAATATTGCTCAATTTCCCGGAACCGCTTCGGGACCCCACCCGTAACCCTCCACTCGAACACCTGGCGCAGCTGAGCAGCCGCATAATACCACGCTACATCCAGCACCCCTAAACCCCCTCCCTCCCTGGAATTATATAGGACCCTTCTACTCATCCGTGGTCAGCTACTGCCCCAGACAAATGCAAAGATCTGATTCTGTAAGAGATGCAGCTCCCGCCGCGGTATTCTAACTGGCAGTGACTGGAACAAGTGGAAAAAACACACATATAGTAAGGGGAATTAGGTGGTCAGAAATGCTTTATTGATTAAAAAATGCCCCAACACGTTTCGGCAAAGCCTTCATCAGGTGGCTGAGAACTGCAAAACCAACAGATAAATAATAATACATAAACATATATAAGATATGAAATATAAAATAAGTATTATAGATAATAAACAAGGGAAGAATAGAATAATAAAACATAATTATTAATTTAATGTCTAACAACATATATAGACAACTTCAAAAAATAACAATAAAGAATGTATACATACAGAGATCCAATGTGATTTATAGCATAAATACACAACAAGGACTAAAAACTAAATAGTAAAATTTATGCGCAATAAATAAGACAATACTTACAGATTTGGTCAACAACCACTATAAACTGGTTTATCTTCACGGCTGCCACCCTGCCCAACCAGGACAACTCCACCCCTTCCAACGATTCATATCCTTCCGCAACTGGTCAAACAGCGGGGGATAGTTGGCCCCATACATCCCCATTGGTTTAGCGGTAACTTGCACCCCCAGATATTTGATAGATCTGCTCGCCCATCGAAATGGAAAGGAGCCTTTCAAGCTCTCAATCACCTGAGGCCGCAGCGAAATCGGCAAAGCTTCAGTTTTGTCCCAGTTAACTTTAAATCCCGATAGGGCCCCATATTCCCTAAGCTCCTTCATCAACACTGGGAGGGAAACCACCGGATGAGTCAATGTAAACAGTACATCATCCGCAAACAGCACCATCTTGTGCTGTGCCCTCCCTACCCCAATCCCCCTAATGTCCTGAACCGACCGGATCCTAGCGGCCAGCGGTTCCATAACCCAGGGCAAAAAGCAGCGGGGACAAAGGGAAACCCTGGCGGGTTCCCCTCCCCAAGGGAAAGAACTCAGAGTACCCTCCATTCACACACACCGCTGCCGCTGGTGAAGCATATAAAGCCTGTATCCATGCACGAAACTTTGGACCCAACCCTACGTGCTCTAATACCGCCTGGAGAAAATCGAAGCTGACTCTATCGAACGCCTTCTCCGCGTCTATAGATAAAAATAAAGCTTGCTGAGTCTCTTGCCTCGCTAGCCACCCCAACTGAAGCACCCGCCTTATCTCATCCGCCTGCGTGTCTCCCCATAATGAACCCGGATTGGTCCGGGTGTATCGGTCCTGGCATGAGCAGCCCCAGTCTCATAGCCAGTACCTTCGCCAGTATCTTAACATCTATATTCAACAGCGATATGGGACAATAGGCGCTACAAACCGCTGGGTCCCTCCCTGGCTTGGGAAGCACCACTATAGCAGCATGGTTCATCGATGCTGGCAACGCCTCACCCTGTAAGACCGCATTAAAAACTCTGGTCAAAATAGGGCCTAACAAGTCTGCCAGCTTCTTATAGAATAAACCCGAAAATCCATCTAGGCCCAGTGCCTTGCCAGGTACTAATAGCCTAATGGCCTCCATCACTTCCTCAAGACCTATATCTGCGTCCAAGCCTTCCCCCTCCAGGTCCCCCACCTTTGTGCTTCCCTCTCCCCCATTCCATAAATATTGTTGGAGTGCATCCCTCTCGGGGGGGGGGGGGGGAGGTCCCGCTCCCGCTCTGTACAAATCCTTATAGTACTCCCAAAACCTCTCCCGAATATCCTTGCTTTTAAATAATATCTTA
This sequence comes from Ichthyophis bannanicus, assembly GCA_033557465.1. Lineage (NCBI taxonomy): Eukaryota > Metazoa > Chordata > Amphibia > Gymnophiona > Ichthyophiidae > Ichthyophis > Ichthyophis bannanicus. The sequence continues at coordinate 166,252,404 of CM066042.1, forward strand.
TCCCGCGATCCTTTAAGTTTTACAATTGCTTGTTGTTGCCTCTGGGTCTTTAACTTATGACACAAAAGCTTGCCCGCCTTGTTATCAAATTCGTAGTAACGCTGCCCCACTCTAACTGATGGGATATCCTTTCCAGCTGAAGAGCATTTAATTGCCTTCGAATCTCCTCAACTTGTCCCCTCAGTCGCGCCCCCCCCCTTGCTTATGGGCCCTCTCCAGTTCATCCAAGTGCCCCTTCAGACCACCAATCTCCTCTTCCCTTCTCCTCTTCCTTTGCGTCCAAGCTGAACCAGGTGCCCCCTTACCACCGCTTTCAAGCCATCCCAAAGCCCCCCCATGGAAACTTCCCCATTGTCATTCAACTCCATATAGTCCTGTACCACCGTCTTAAGCCTCTGCTCCACCCCCGGTCCCTGCAAAAGATAATTATTCAGCCTCCAGAATGTTTGTTTCCCCTCTTCCCCAGGCGGCCCAAACCACGCCCCAACGGGGGCATGATCTGACCATGTGGCCACCCCTATATCTACCCTATCCAAAGCCTCCCTCCAATATCCATCCCCCAGCAGGTAGTCTATACGGCTATACGAATCATGAACTGGGGAGTAGAAAGTAAAATCCCTTCCCAATGGGTGAGCCAGTCTCCATAGATCCTCTAAGCCCAAGTCCTTTAGCCACTTCTGGAATGGTTGCTGCCCCCCCTCCTGCCCCTTTCTCTTCCCTTTCTCTTCCCTGCCCTCCCATCCAAAGCTATATTACAATCCCCTCCCACCAAAAGCCTCCCCTGAGCTTCCCCCTCTAGCCAAATGCCCATCCCCTCCCAAAACCCCCTTTGCACCACATTCGGCCCATACACGGACAGAAAAGTCACGTGCTCCCCTCCTATCTCCCCCATTACTGCCACTGCTCTGCCATCTGGCTTCCTAGCCACCTTACCTGCCACAAAGGGAACATCATTCCTGATGAGGACTGCCACCCCAGCCTTCCTCCTCCCCCCGTCCTCCGCTGCAAAGAACCCCCGATACTTCCCTGATCCCATCAGCCTCTCGTCCCCTTTGCGCAGATGGGTTTCCTGTATAAAAGCCACTTGCCAGTTCTGGCTCCTCAACTCAGCCCACAATAACTTTAGCTTCTGGGGCGAGTTCAATCCCCGCACATTCAGGCTACCTACTCGCAAACCAGAAGCCATGATTTCCCCTGTTGCCCCTCCTGCCCCCATTGCTCTCCTTCAATGCCTCTTCCCCCCCTCCTCTCCTTCCCCCCCCTCCCAACACACGGAGCTCCACTCGACTTGCCTCCGAGGATGTGACCCTCCCCCCCCTTGGACGCTTCCTCCCCCACCAGCTTCCCCGTGCTGTCTCAGGCCACCAATAAAGCTAGGTCTAGGAGGCCCCCTCCCCCAACCCCGCTGCAAGCCCAAGACATACCTCCCCCATCTCAGCCCTCCATCTCTTAAGCCCCTGCAACATCATATTTATCCAGTCCAGGTCCCGTGCACCCTTGTCCGTTCATAAACATCACACTGTCCCAGATACAACTGCTGCAACAGTCTCTCTTCGGCTCTCTTCGTTGGTCTTTCTCTGCAGTCTTTGGCCCTTCACTGGGACTCGCTCCCAACCAGGGTGCACTCCTTTGCTGCCCGCCTGCCCCGACTCCCCCGCCTCTGCGGGCAGGCGTGGGGCACCCTCCTGTTTCAATATCTTCCATGCCTCTGCCTCCGTGCGCACCCGGAACCCACGGCCATTTATGTCCATCAATAGGGCAAAGGGAAACAGCCAACGGTACTTCGAGTTCTCTGAACGCAGGTATTGGGTGACCCTCCTCATGTCGCGACACCTTTGCAGCGTGCCAGCTGACAGGTCCTGGTAGATCTCCACTTTTTGTCCAGCCCAGGCGAAACCCCTCCGAGCCATGGCGGCTCTCATCACTTTTTCCTTCACCGCAAATGAAGCCAAGCAGGCCACTATATCCCGTGGCTGTCCCCCTCTCGCCGGACCAAGCGCCCGATGCGCCCTCTCCACTATGACCTCCTCTGGCTCCACTCCAGCTTCCCCGCTCTGGATCAGGGTACAACACACCTTGCGGACCACAGCAGCTGCATCTGTAAACTCCACCGTCTCCGGCAGTCCCCTCAGGTGTAAGTTGTTGCGCCGGGAGCGATTCTCGATATCCTCCAATTTATCTTTCAATAGAGCCTGAAAGCACCTCAACTGGGCCTCTGCTTCCGTGTCTCTCTCGGCCTGTTGATCCACCTGCTCTTCCAGCGATTCAGCTCTATGGCCGAGGTCTCTTACTACTTCTCTTATACATGCCAAGGCCTCTTTCAACTCTGGCTGCAAACTCTCTTTTTAAAGATCGCATCCAGCCCCAAATGTCTCCTCTGGTGCAGCCTTCGTCCGCACGCTCCAATTCTTCCTCTGAATCTTCACCCGACGCCATGTGCTCCGGCTGCTCCCCGGTTCTCTGCCTGGCGCTGTCCGCATATGGGGACTTAAATTTGGCTAATTTCTTTCTTACTGACATCTTCGCTTTGCCCGCCCTCTTCAGGCACCAACAGGTTTCCCGAGATGGGGTGAAATTAGCACTTTTTTCTCCTTAATTACAGCGTCTCGATGGGAGCTCAAAAATTAAGCTGCCATCACCCGGGTGACATCACTTCCTCCTATTAGCCATATTTCAACTTTAAATTTCCTTTTTCCCATTTTTTTCAGCAAGAATTCATTGTGAGCAGGGCCGATTTCTAATACCACCTTGTTCACCCTCCCACTTCTGTTCTGCTGCATTCTCTGCCTTTGCAATTGTAGATAGAAAAACTTTCCAGCAATTATAAACAATTACATTAGCGAGAAAAATGATCCAGTCTAATCCAAGAGAGACTCAATCTATATCAATTACATAAGAACATTAGATATGCCATATTGGACCAGGTCAAGGTCTATGAAGCCCAGTGTCCTGTTTCCAACAGTGGTCAATCCAGGTCACAAATGCCTGTCAGGTTCCCAAAAAAGGTAAGGTACACAGGTTCCATGTTGCTTATCCCAGGGTTAGCAGTAGATTTCCCTGGTCCTCTTTAATAATGGTTTATGGACTTTTCCTCCAGGAACTTGTCCAAACCTTTTTTAAACCCAGCTATACTAACAGCTTTTACTACATCCTCCAGTAACGAATACCAGAGTTTGATTATGTATCGAGTGAAAAAATATTTTCTCCTTTTAGTCTCAAATGGGCTATATTGTAGTTTCATTGCATGTCCCCCTAGTCCTTCTACCTTTTGAAGAAACAATCGGTTTGTTTATCCATTTCACTCCATTCATTAATTTATAGACCTCTATCATAACCCCCAATCGTCTTTTTTTTTCCTAATTGAAGAGCCCCAACTTTAAGCCTCTCCTCGATAGGGAGGGGTATCCTTCCATTCCCTTTACCACTTTGCTCATTCTTCCCTGCACTTTTCTAATTCTATTATATCTTTAAGATAAGGCGACCAGAATTGCAAATAATATTCAAGGTGCGGGTGCACCATGGAGCGATTCAGAAGCATTATAATATCCTTGGTTTTATTCTCCATAGGATTCCTAGCATTTTATTTGTTTTCTTGGCCACCGCTGCATACTGGGCGGAGGGTTTCACTGTATTGTCCACGATGATGCCTAAATCCTTTTCCTGGGTGGTAAGTTCCTAATGTGGAACTTTGTATCGTGTAACCATAGTTTGGGTTGTTCATCCCTAAAGTGCTTAACTTTGCACTTGTCCACATTAAATTCCATCTGCCATTTGGATGTACAGTCTTATCAAGGTCCTCTTGCAAGTTTTCACAATCCTCTGTGTTTTGAAAACTTCAAATAATTTTGTGTCATCTGCAAATTTGATCACCTCACTCGTTATTCCCATTTCCAGGTCATTTATGACTATTTTAAAGTAGCGGGCCCAGTCCAGATCCTTGGGGTACTCCACTATTCACCTTTCTCCATTGAGAAAATTGACCATTTAGCCTTTCTCTCTGCTTTTCTATCTTTTAACCAGTTCCTGGTCTACACTAGTAAACTGCCTCCTTTCCCATGATTTTTTAAAATTTTGCAAAGAGCCTCTCATGGGGGACCTTTGTCAGAGGTTTTCTGAAAATCCAGATGCACTGTATCAACTGGCTCACTTTTATCTACTTGTTTGTTCACACCTTCAAAAAATATAACAGATTAGTAAGACAAGATTTTCTTTGGCTAAATCCATGTTGGCTTTCTCCTATTCAACCATGACTATTTACATGTCCAGTAATTTTATTCTTTATAATGGTTTTTAATATTTTGCCCGGTACTGATGTTAGGCTCACTGGTCTGTAGCTTCCTGGATCACCCCAGGAATTCTTCCTATATAACATTGATTACAAATTAATCAGCCAATATTAATGTACCAGTGATTTTATATGAACTCTCTCTCTCTGCTTTAGGTTTTAGAGCAGTCTCCACTACTTTGGTTGACTTTCTCTCACATTTAAAATTCCAGTTGAAATCTGCTCATGTTTGTCTTGATTCTTCCCGATGGCACAAATCGATAACCAATAGTTGGATTCTAAATGCAAAAGATATTTCCAATGTGCCCTAGTGCAGACCTCAATACATTTTTCTTGGAGTCTAGGAGCCAGCCACCAAGACTAAGGTCAAAATATGTCTCCTTCCTCCTGAAAAGGTGTATCTCAGTTCCTTTTTCGGAGCCTGATGTACTAAGATCTGTGTGTGTTTTTTCCTCTTTTCTATACAAAAGGAGATTTAATAAGTCAGGCCCTTAATGTGCCTTTGCAGAGTGCCAACAGAGGGCAGTGGCCCCCTCCCCCTCCTATCACTCCCAGTCACCCTTTATAGCTGCACCTGGGGCAACTTCCTTTTTTGCTTCATGAATAACCATGTTCTGCAAAAATAGTCCTTTCTCATCTTCCTACCCCACAGCTTTCACCCAGTTTCTTCTCTCTCGCTCACAGATTTCTTGCCTTGCTGTTTGCAGCTACTGAGAAATGCTGCGTTTCTGACTTTCTCACCACAATCTGCTCTCTGCAAGCTTGAGCCACATGGTGGAGAAAGTTTGGACTGTTCTCATGATTTCAAGTCAAAACCATAAGATGAACTCAAACTTCCTTCACTGCATGGCTCAGGCTTGCAGAGATCTAATTGCGATGGGAAAGTTGGAAACGCAATGTTCACTGTAGGGTGGTGGTGAGCGAAAAAACATTTGGGGGCATGACATCCCAGGCACTAGAGTATGATTTCTAGGCACCATGGTGACCAGGATTTGTTGGTTCTGCCTTACTATTTCCTGACATGTGAAACCCTATTTTATATAGAATGCTGAGGTAGGAATTGGGATGTTCAGAGTTCCCCTGTTTTACAGAAGGCTTTGCAGAATGTGGAACCTTCTGTAAAATATGTATAAGGATGCCTGCAAATACACATACAACAGGAGCAGCCATTTCCGGAGGGAAAAACACTTAAAAACCCCAAGTGATGCTGCTCTACATGTGTAAGTGCTGATGTTGCAATATATTTGCTGCTGCTTGTGTTTGTGTGCTGGATTTTACAAGCTGCATGTACAAGAGCTGCTAATACTGGACAATGAAGACTTTGCTTCCTGAAAATGTTTGAGTATATTTTGTGGATTTTGGGTAGCTGATCACAAAAATCACCTTGAAATTTTCCTATCATGCAGCATTTTTTTGCAGTTGCCTATTTTTGTGAATTCCTCGCTTATTTTAAGTCTACTCATATGTTGCCTAGAAACTAAGCTGTTTTGTTTAGTCCAGGCATGCCTGGGCATGCATTCAGTGCATGCTCACAATGTGCAATGGAAATGCTACTGCTCGGGAATATGTGGGCATGCTTATTCAGGATGGATGCTGGCAGTACAGGCTATAAAAGCAGCTGTCATACATAGATGCTATGCATGATGTTGATATCAGTTTGTGTACTTAACAATGGCATTTACATGTAAGCTGCTTATCTAAATGATGATTCATTACAGCAGAAATGTCTTGTCAATGTCACAACAGCTGCGATAAAGTGGTTCTGTAATCTGCCTCTCTCTATCCTTAGCTCTCTCTTCTTTCTCATCTCTTCGGATCCTGTGGTCTGATCATTTTTACCTTTTCTTTAACTTCCAGTACTTTTCTTCTAGAATATTGTCTACTGAAAATCTCTCTATGCCTCATGTATCATATAGACATAGTCTCTCATCTCATACTATAGAGCAGTTTCCTCCAGCGAATGACATTTTACCTTCTGATTTCTCATCCCTTCCTGTTAACACCCAGGCTTCACTGTGGTTCTCTATACTGTACAATGCTAACTTCAACTCTGAAAAATGTGGCCCCTCTCCATCCTTGCCGTTGCTTATCACACTCCTCTCATCCCTGGTTCCACCACGATATCCATATATAGAAACATAGAAACATGATGACAGAAAAAGACCACAAGGCCCATCTAGTCTGTCCTTCCATAACAACTACAACAGTCCACTTTCTACCTTTAGAGATCCTCTGTGTTGGTCCCATGCTTTTTTGAATTCAGTTACTGTCCTCATCTCTACCACCTCCACTGGGAGACTATTCCACGGATCCACTACTCTTTCCGTAAAGAAATATTTCCGCATATCACTCCTGAATCTATCTCCCTTCACCCTCATCCCATGTCCCCTCGTAGCAGAACTTGCTTTCAATTGAAAGAGGCTCTCTCCCTGAACATTTATGCCACGGAGGTATTTAAACATCTCAATCATATCACCTCTATCCCGCCTTTCCTCTAAGGTGTACATATTAAGATCCTTAAGTCTGTCCTCATATGCTTTATAATGAAGCCCATTAATCATTTTAGTAGCAACCCTCTGCACCGACTCCATCCTGTTCACATCCTTTTGAAGGTGCGGTCTCCAGAATTGCACACCATACTCCAAATGAGGTCGCACCAAAGACTTATACAGAGGTATTATCACCTCCTTTTTTCTGCTAGCCATTCCTCTCCGTATGCACCCAAGCATCCTTCTAGCTTTTGCCGTCGCCTTTTCTACCTGTTTAGCTACTTTAAGATCATCAGACACAACCACGCCTAGGTCCCGCTCTTCTTTAGTGGACAAAAGTACTTCACCTCCTATACTGTATTGCTCCCTTGGATTGCTGCAGCCCAAATGCATGACCTTACATTTTTTAACATTAAATCCCAGCTGCCAAATTCTAGACCATTCTTCAAGCTTAGCTAGATCCCTCCTCATGTTATCTACACCTTCCTGGGTGTCTACTCTATTACAGATTTTGGTATCATCCGCAAAGAGGCAAACCTTACCCGACAGCCCTTCCGCTATATCACTAACAAAGATGTTAAAAAGAATCGGACCAAGGACAGATCCCTGGGGCACACCACTGGTAACATCCTTCTCCTCAGAGTGAGCTCCATTTACTTGTACTCTTTGTCGCCTCCAACCCAACCAATTTCTAACCCAAGCAGTAACTTTAGGGTCCATCCCTAGGGTGCTCAGTTTGTTTATAAGTCGCCTGTGAGGAACAGTGTCAAAGGCTTTACTGAAATCTAAATACACCACATCTAGAGCTCTCCCTCGGTCCAACTCCCTGGTCACCCAGTCAAAGAAATCGATCAGATTTGTCTGATAAGACTTGCCTCTGGTGAATCCATGCTGTCTCGGATCCTGTAATCCGCCGGACTCCAGAAACCTCACTATTTTCTCTTTCAGCAGCGTTTCCAATAATTTACTCACCACTGAAGTTAAACTAACCGGCCTGTAGTTTTCAACCACATCCTTACTTCCACTTTTGTGTAAAGGCACCACATGAGCCTCTCTCCAGTCCTTTGGCACCACTCCCGACTCCAACGAGGCATTGAAAAGGTCAGTCAGTGGAGTTGCTAGAACGTCCCCAAGTTCACTCAGTATTCTAGGGTGTATCCCATCCGGTCCCATCGCTTTGTCTACTTTAAGTTGAGCTAGTTTCTCACGAACACAGTCTTCTGAAAATTGTTCAAGATGTCCCTCGCTTCTGTTCTTATTTGTGGGTGTTTTCTGAGGTCCTGCTCCTGGTTCTTCATCTGTGAACACAGAACAAAAATATTTGTTAAGTAATTCCGCTTTATCCTTATCAGCTTCTACATATTCCCCCCCCTGCACCCTTGAGTCTGACAATACCACTTTTGCCCTTCCTCTTCTCACTAATATATCTGAAAAATGTCTTATCCCCCCATTTTATTGCATTGGCTATTTCCTCCTCCTTTTGAATCTTTGCCTTCTTGACTACTTTGCTAGCTTCTCTAAGTTTTTCCAAATACAGATGCCTGTCTTCCTCTCTCTGTGATCTCTTGTAGTTCATGAAGGCCTCCCTCTTTTTCTTCACTTTTTCAGCTACTTCCTTCGAAAACCATAGTGGTCTCCTGTTCCTTTTGCCTTTATTTACCATTTTAACAAAAAGGTTGGTTGCCTTTAAAATACCCCCTTTCAGTTTTGCCCACTGTTTTTCTACATCCCCCAGCTGTTCCCATCCCACTAACGACTCCCTGAGGTATTGGCCCATCTTCGCAAAGTTAGTCTTCCTAAAGTCTAAGATCTTCACCTTGGAATGGATTCTAACAGCCCTAGTCCTAATACTGAACCACACCATCTGGTGGTCACTGGATGCAAAATGATCTCCCACTACAACATCAGAAACACTCTCACCATTGGTAAGCACCAAGTCCAGTATGGCTCCTTCACGTGTGGGGTCTGTTACCAATTGCCTGAATAGTTCTCCCTGTAGAGAATCCAGGATCTCTTTACTTCTAGATGATACTGCAGCAGGAATGTGCCAATCAACATCTGGCATATTGAAATCTCCTAGCAGTAGCACTTCCCCTTTCCTAGCAATGCTGCGTATGTCTTCAATTAACTCTCTGTCCACCTCTTCCTCTTGTGAGGGAGGTCTGTATATCACACCAATGCAAATAGATTTCTCTTTCCCTCTTTCTAGTTTAACCCACAATGCCTCCTCTCTCCCTTTTAAGCTCTGTAATTCCAAAGCTTTAATAGTAGTTTTTACATATAGTGCCACTCCTCCTCCCCTTCTTCCTACCCTGTCCTTTCTGAATAAAGTATAGCCAGGTATAGTTACATCCCAGTCATGGTTTTCTGTGAACCATGTTTCTGTAACTGCCACTAAATCCAAGTCAGCCACTCCCACCAAAGCTTCAACTTCAGGGATCTTATTTCCCATGCTACGGGCATTAATACACACTGCTTTCCATGTGTTACCCCTGTTACCCATTTCCATAAAGGTATTTAATGTATCACCTACCTGGGGGCTTTCACTTACCTGGGGGCTTTCTTCACCCATCCCCAACGAATCTAGTTTAAAGCCCTCTTCAGTAGATTAGCCAGTCTACTACCAAAGATGTGTTGACCTTTCTTGGACAGATGGATGCCATCTCTGCTCTGCAACCCTTGGAACAGCATCCCATGGTCTAGGAAACCAAAACGCTCTCGAAGACACCATCCACGCAGCCATGCATTCATCTCCAGGATGCGAGCCTCTCTGCCTTGGCCTTTACCCTCAACAGGGAGGATTGAAGAGAACACCACCTGTGCACCTACCTGCTTCACCCTCTGTCCCAGAGCCATGAAGTCACTTTTGATACGTTCCGAGGTATACCTGGCAGTATCATTTGTTCCAACATGGATTATGTGGCAAGGAGAGAGTAGTGCCACCTAGAAAAGCAGGAAACATTGAAGGTTTTACCTTGGCTGGGGGGATGGGCACATTAGAAAACACTTGTCAGAGAAAACCCAGGGTTAGAAGTTCACAGCAGAAAAACCCCAGGGTTGATAGTCAGTGGGCCAAAACTAGTGTTGAGTCATTCCCACGTTACACACCAGATAGGAATCAGAGAAGCAGGTACTCGGAGGAGGAGCCTGCAAGGGAGTGCCCTTGTCACGTAGCTGCTTGTAAAAAAGGGCAGACAGAAACGGAAGAGAGAAGGGAGAGAGAGAGGAGAGCAGAGGAAGAGAATCACCTGTCTTACCAGCACGAGGATTCTGAACCTGACTGGAACCAGGCTCCCAGGCTCTATGCTGAGAGGAAGGGAAGACCTGAAGCCAGATTCGCTCCCCAGGAGAAAGGGAAATACTGCTGCTCTCCAGGAAGAAATACTCACAGGCCAGGCAGCTGCTGTTGCGAGGCCCAGAGATACACTGCTAGTGCAGTGAAACCACAATGCAGGTTAGTGGGCAAGCTAAACCCTGTATTTGAAAGAAGCTTAAAGAAGCCACAAGAAGGCAGAACTTTTACCCAGGCAAAACCCTTGCTGGAACCTAGATGCAGGCATTTGCTCTGCTAGGGAAGCTTCCAAAGCAAGAACTTTTTATAGAGCCCGAAGGAGGTCTGACCGGTCCTCTGATTACAGCTCAGAAGAGGATTTTATTGATAGAAGGCCTGTATGTAAAACTGTGCAAGTTAAGCATCAAACCAGGAGAAAGCCTAGGCCCAAAACTGAACACAGGGACAGTTCTTCAGATGAGGAGGAGATTACCTGTAGACATTTACATGAAAGGAAAGGAACTTTTAAACCACGGCTTTTGAAACCCCATGAGCTTTTACTTAAAGGGGAGAAACCTATTAGGTGGCCAAGACTGAAGAAACTGTTAATGTATGGAACTAATACCATTCCAGTTAAGAGTCCAGAACCACTACCTGAGAGTCCTCCAGAGAGCATGGAAATTGACTCTTTCAAAGGGGATTCAGATCCTTCAGTCACTGACATGGAATGTGATTGTTGCACTGTATGTGAATAACTGTTAAGAGGGAAAATACCTTTTGTAAGAGCTAATAAGAAAAGCTTGTTTAAAAGACTTTATTTTTGACCTGGCAAAGTTTGCATATATTTTCTTTGGGAGGAGTATCCCTACTTTTGTTTTCCTATGGACATTACCTGTTGTGAGTTTCTGAGAACCCAAATAAAAATCTGTGATCTTTAACCAACGGCTCAACTACAAATTCTTATACAACCTCAAGGTTAAGGTGCAGCGCCTCCTGCTGGTCAAGCTATTTGGCACAGGGGCGGGGCTCACAATTAGCAACATTGGGTACTAGTCAGTGGGCTTGATGAGTCTCGGCAAACTCTCCGTAACATCTTGGATCTTGGCACCAGGCAGACGGCACACCTCTCTGGACATCAAGTCTGGTCGGCAGATGGACGCCTCAGTACCCCTCAGAAGAGAGTCTCCAACAACCACTACCCTTCGTTTCCTTCTGGTCATTGATTCCGCAACTATGGGGTACTTGAACTCTGGTTCTTCCCTTTCCAGGGATGCTTTCACCTCCTCCACTTCCAGGGCTGTATAATGGTTCTTCAATTCAAGGGCTGGAGAAGTTGGATTGCTGATTTTGCAGGCTCTGGTGACTGTTGTCCAACCATCGACATTCTGTTGGCAGCCATCTTCTCCTGTGCTGGAGAGCCTGGTTGCTGCAAGAAGCATCTCATCAATGTACTTCTCACTGTCTTGAATGCTCCTCAGCCTCGCCACCTCCTCTCTGAGTTCCTCCACTTGTTTCCTCAGAGCTTCAGCATGCAGGCACCCTGCACATGGAACCGGTTCTTCAACTGGCATTAGGACCTCTGTCTGGACCGAGGCAGAAGCTGCAATGGGGGCAACAGCTTTAGCAATACGATTTTTCCCAGCCATTGTTCTGTTTGTGGAGCTTAGGTATCTGTTAAAGCAAAAGAGAGAGATCTACCAAGTACCAGCTGGTTTCGCAGCTGTCCTTTCAGAGAAAAAGCAGTTAAATCTCTTTAATTATATTCAATATGTGCTGGTCCAATTCACTGTGATTTGCTAAAGGGGGAGGTGCCCTATAAAGCAAGACTGCTCACTAGGGGTGGGTGGGAGCCGGGGTGGGTAGGGAGGGAACTAACACCTGATTAGGTGTTAGCAGTTTCTGAATCTGAGGAGGTTACAGAGTTCAGCAACCTACTGTGCTTCAGTAAAGTTCCCCTAAAACAGCAAAAATGTAAGTAACCTTGCTTTTAAAAAGTATAAACAAAACCCTTTTAAGAGCTCCCAGTCAGAGAGCTAGCAATTTAATTTAAAAAAAAACAAAAAAAACCCAAACAAAGAAACCCTCAAATCCTTACTTACTGTTTGATGTGTGGAGCCCTGGTTAGGAAAGCCTCAAAAGGGCAGGGCACAGGAGCCTTTTATGCAGGCTTCAACTGCACTCAGGAAACAGGCCCACTAACACCTGATTAGGTGTTAGCAGTTTCTGAATCTGAGGAGGTTACAGAGTTCAGCAACCTACTGTGCTTCAGTAAAGTTCCCCTAAAACAGCAAAAATGTAAGTAACCTTGCTTTTAAAAAGTATAAACAAAACCCTTTTAAGAGCTCCCAGTCAGAGAGCTAGCAATTTAATTAAAAAAAAAAAAACCCCAAACAAAGAAACCCTCAAATCCTTACTTACTGTTTGATGTGTGGAGCCCTGGTTAGGAAAGCCTCCACATATATCCACATTCACCGTTCCCAGCTGCTCACGGCAGAGTGCCTGTGGAGAAGGCATCCCCCTCCTTCTTCCCTCCAGCTTTATAAAGCTCTATATTAGCAGTAGTGTTCCATGATCTACATGGCCAAAAAGAATGACTATTCCTCATCGTCTCTCCAGTCCATCCCGCACCTCTGGGTAGTGTACCTCTTTCAGCTGCTTGGAGACTGAGCAGCATGTTATCTTTTGATGACATCAGCATACTTGGGGCTGGTAGGTGGTGCCATCTGCCTAATATGCACAGTCTCCAAGCAGCTGGAGGAGATTGTGAGCCAGGGGTGCTGGACTCACTGAGGACAACTAAGGAGATAGATTTTGTTGTTTTCTTTGCATGTCTTAGGACTCTGTGCTCAGTATTTGTTTTGTTTGCCTTTATTTATGGAAAAAAAGGGTTTTCAAGACTTACTTGAGGAGAGCACCACAGGCAAAAGGAGGGGCTCCCTCGTTCTCCAGAGTGCTTGGGAAAAGGCTAGTGGGGGGGGGGAACCCTCCTCCTCCTCCTCCTCCTCCTCCTCCTCCTCCTCCTCCTCACTCCTGGAAAATAGACGGTTCCCGAAGCAGTCATTGGGTGAGGAGTCGCCTCCCGAACAATGACCTTGCTTCAGGCAGCTCCCAGAATGGTCCTGTCAGTGCTGATACCAGAGTGAGTGGCTGAGCATGATGGGAGAAAAGAGGCCCAGGGGGCAGCTGCGGTAATTGGAGGTAAGCCCCGAATGGTCAGAAAGCAGGGGAGAGTCCTTTTCGTGGACAGCAAAAGACGTGGGAGGTAGGTCCTTTGGTGGTGGATTGGTACCAACGCAAGACCTATAATACCTGGGAACTTGCTTCCACAGAAGAAGCCGTGCGGTATTCCTTCTGTGGAAGAGGGCTTGGAACCAGCAACAGGGGGTAAAGCTGTTTCCCTGTAGGAAATAGCCAGCAGCAGGACTTGCTTTCAGCTATTAGGGACCATAGTGGCAAACATGGAGCTGGATTATTTGGCTTGCGCCTATTGCAGGGAGCATTACTACGCTGAGGGTCCCATCAACTGGATCCTCTGTCCTTAGGCCACCCGGAGCACACAAAGGTGGAAGTTACGTCCTGGAGGTTTGGCAGCCGGGATGCCCATGGAGTCGTCATGATGGATACCTCTGACGATAGAGGCCAGCTTAGCAGTCTGGGGAGCACACCGAGAAGTAAATTTTCTCAGGGGCAATGGACTCTGAAGCAGCAGGGATGTTTCTTCAACATGCTGGTGATGAGGCCAGTCCTTCTGGCTCTGCAAGTCCGTTTTCTCTTTCTAGGGGGATCGGGCGGTGCGAGTCTTCTCGGTTAATGCTGCCACAGTAGCTTACATTAATCGTCAGGAGGCACTGACAGCGTGGACCTCGAAAACGAAGCCGAAGTCTGGCTGATCTGGTACAGAAAGCTGTCTACAAGTGGGCTCAATGGCACATGTTGTGAAAACAGAGAATGAGATGGCTAATTGTTTGAGTTGCGGTTGACTGGACCTGGAGGAAAGGGCGATCAACAGCGACATCTATGCCCAAATATGGCACCAGGGTGACATGCCTGTAATGGATCTGCTGTCGATTTTCGGGATGACCAAGGTGAGCCTGTCTTTCAGCAGAAGACGTGAGTGTAAGTCAGGGGACTTGGATACCCTGGTGCATTGGTGGCGAGGGGAGGGGTGGCTCTGTTTCTCCCTCCTTGGGTGCTCATAGGGCGAGTGGTGCAAAGGATAGAGACGCATGGGGGGCTGGTCATTCTTATTGCCCCTAATTGGTCTGGGCGCCCTGGGTATGCTGAAACATGTGCCGTCTGACAGCGGACAAACCATGGCGGCTGCCGAGCCTGGCCGACCTTCGGATCCAGGGTCCAGCATAAAGGCCTCCAGTGGATCTTGAGAGGGCTCTGTGGCGAAAGCGGGACTACTCGATGCTGGTGATGGCGACTTGGTGGAAGACCCCTAGAAACATCACGATCTTAAACCTGAGGGTGGCAATCTTTTTTGAGGCCTGGTGTGCGGAGCAGCTAGTCTGGCCTGTGGGGACCTTTTGCGGTTGAGGGTCCGGCTGGAGAAAGGTCTGGCATCTACTTCCTGAGGGTGCAGGGGGCTGCACTGGCCTCATCGTGGCTGGGGGTGACATTGGGATCTCACCCAGATGTTCGCCATTTTCTTTGCGCGGTCAGGCAGCTCCAGCCTCTGTTGCGGGTGGTTAGTGTGCCGCCCTGGGACCTCAGCTTGGGGTTGTCGGGGCTTGTGGAGCCGCTGTTCGAGCCATTGGGGTTCCTGTACAATGAAGAATTGGACACTTCACATGATGTTTCTGGTGATCTGCTCAGTCAGGAGGATCTTCAAATTCCAGGCATTGTCTGACAGGAAGCCTTTCTGCCCATCTCCTTGGAAGAGGTGGTGCTTCTGCCTCCAGTGCCCTTGGTCATGCCAAAAGTGGTCTTGGTGGTCCACTTAAATCAGCCGGTAGCCTTGCCCATCCTGTCAGGGGCTGCCGGGGATCTGGCAGACCTGCAGCTCCATCCCCTAGAAGTCCAGGAGGACCTTGCGGGAGTATTTTGAGAAGGATAGCTTTCCTTTTTGAAAAGTCAGATCAGTTGTTCACTCTCTCTTTGGAGGGCCGCAAAAGAGTCAGTCTGCAACTGAGGCCTCCATCTCTAGGTGGATCAGAGATGCAATTGCCTCAGCATATATGTTACCAGGGCAGAGTGTATCAGAGGTACTGGGGACTCATTTGACCAGAGCGCAGGCCACTTCGTGGGAGAAACATGGCTTAGTTCCAACGGGGGATAGCTGTAGGGCAGTTATGTGGTCACGTCTGGATGTGCAGGCGGCAGGGGAGGCGAGATTTCAGTGTGGCAGTATTTCGGGCCAGGCTTGCAGGTCCTTTCCGTAGTTAATATTGCTATGGTACATCCCAAAGGTGTGGGACTGGACTGGAAAGACAATAAGGAAGGTGAAATTAGACCTTACTTGCTAATTGGCTTTCCTTGAGGATCTCCAGTCCAGTCCCAGAACCCTCCCTGTTGCAGTTGCAGTGACAGTGACAAATTGACGTGCCGGGCCTGAAGTGCAGCAGCATGTTAAGAAAGGTCTGGTGGCACATGAACCAGTTGTCGACACCAGTAAGAGATTTTTGCCACCTCCTGATGAAAAACTTTGTGAAAGCGATGAACAAGGAAGGTGAAGGATTTCGATATTTGAGACAGATGCGACTTCCTGCTTGTTCCTGAAGATATTCTTCACATATGGGTGACATTGGCACCAATGGAGTCAGGCGTGGGAACACTCCCCAGCATCCAATAGGAATGCTTTTTGGGAGTGTTCCTCCATGCATGTCTGGCTGCCTTCCCGTCTTCCCTCCTGGTCTCCTCAGTTGATTTTTTTCCATGGAGTCATCGGGACCTTGTCCCTGTCAGCCAAATTTAGAGACTTCAAACTTTTTTTGCTAAGTACTGTCAAAAGTACTCGGGTTGCCTTCCTGTCGACCGATTAGACTCTCCATCGATTCTAGTTCTCTTTTCTAGTTTTTCTTTCTTTAAAATTTCTTTTATATTATATTTTCTTCATTTTTTTTCTTTTGAGGCCTATGGCCTCGGGCACCATTGCCCAATTTGATTTTGCCTCCATACTGTTTCCAAGCATGGAGAAACCCCGCAGTGGGTTTAAAAAATGCTCAAAGTGCTCCAGTACAATTTCCATCACTGATGAGCATTCTTGGTGCCTCGGATGTTTAGGCCTGGACCATAATGTTGAATCCTGCCTTTCCTGTCTCCATATGACTTCCAGAGGCTGGAAGAACAGGGACAAGCAAAAGGCTAAGCTGTTTACCACAGACTCGGCTTCTTCAGTGCACTCCTCGGGAGTGTCCACTCCATCAAAATCATCCCATGCGTTAAAGTCCTCACCAGTGCAGGAAAAGCATCGCTCGAGTCACCAGTGCCTAAAAAGAAGACGACATTGACTTTGGCCTCAAGGTCATCGACATCCAGATCGGCATCCGCTTCCGATACTGAGCATTGGCATCTTCATTCATCGCACTCTGACACCAACCATCCTTCAAAGCAATCCTGGCAGGAGGTATCACCCTCCAAAGCCATTCAGGGGTCCAGGGATGCCCCAGAGGTTCAATCCTCAGTGGAGCTCCTTACTGGCATTGGGAGTTGTGGCCCACGCTTTGGTATCTGGAGTCACTCCTTCTTCGGTTACATCACTGGACGACCGGGTCATCGCTATCGAGCAGAGCATCACTAAACTCTTGGCAATTGTAGCACTGATAGCATAGACTACTTTGCTACTGGTACAGATTCCACCAATACCTACGGTGACCACGGAACTTTACATCATTCCGCAGGCATCCCCTGTGTCTCATTCCATACACCCACTGATATAGAGTCCCTCAGGACTGTTGGTTCCAGTGCCTTCAACTTCCAAGCAACAGCCTTCTGAACACCGAAGATATCGAACATCTCATAGAGATTATTTTGATTTTGACACAGACTCAGAGGAGGTATCCAAGGTGGGATTCCATAGAGTCCGATACTCCCAGAGATGTACTGTCGATCCGTTGCCTCCATATGAACTTTGCTGCTCGCCGCCCGAGGACATGTCTTTTTTTCAAGACTTCATTAAAGACATGGCAGCAGCTCTTGATGTTTCAGTGGCTACAGAAATGGAGCAGAGAACTGAAGAACTCTATATGCTCCAGTATCCTTCAGCATCGAAGGAGGCTGCTACCCTTCCAGTGCATAACATTTTACAGAACCTGATGGTTCGAATGTAGGAGGCCCCCATGTCTACTCCAGAGGTAAGCAAGAGGTTTGATACCCTTTATAGAGTACCTCCCTCACCAGGGTTTCAAAAGCCACAATTTCCCCCACTGTTCTATGGTGGTGGAGTCTGCAATGAGGAAAATCAAAAGCCAGAAAAATCACCACTCAGTGCCTCCAGGCAGTGAGGCTAGAATTCTTGATGCGTTTGGCAGGAAAGCTTTCCAGGCCACTATGCTAGCCTCCAGAATAGACTCATATATGCTGTATATGGGTATGTTCCTTAAGACTCTATCAAGGGACCTCTCAGAATTCACCTTCCTCTTGCCTCTTGTCAGGCAGGCAGTTCATCAGTGATGCGTGCTCAAAATACATCTAGGTTCCTGTCAAGAGCAGCATTTGATGCTTTTGAGGCTAACAGCAGATCTGCAGCAGCTTGCATAGAAGCCAGAAGAACATCATGGCTCCATGCATCGGTCCCAGATAAGTTAATTGATATTCCATGTAATGGGGAGAACCTCTTTGGCCAGAGGTGGAGAAAAAAGCGGGTGAGATTGAGATCGATGACCTCGCCATGAGGCTGTCAAGAAAGACAGCTGACTCTTCGAAGAAGAAAGCTGCAACCAAGAAACCATTCTTCCCTAAGAGGGTGGATAATACCTTTTCTTATCAGGCCTATTCTGCCTATCCTGGCTCATAGCAACAGCAGAGTTAAGCAGGACAAAAACAGGCTAGGAACCCTAAGGTTACCAGACTACAACCTGTACCAACTACTTGGCCCTCTCCGAGTTTTTGACTCCTTCAAAAAGAGCATGGCCAATTATCCCATGTTTCTCCCTCCTCTCCCCATGATTCCAGGAAGATTAGTGCACTTCGCACACTGCTGGATCACCATTACCTCCGAGTCCTGGACCCTACACCTGGTCACTCAGGGTCTACAACTAAAATTCCAAACCAGTCCTCCCAATCATTTTGTAGGACAACCCAAACTATATCCCCTTCAGTCCTCTTTGCTTCAACAGGAAATTCTCTCACTTCTGAAGCAAGGAGCCATACAGGAGGTACCCTTCAACCAAAGAGGCCTGGGATTCTACTCCAGATATTTCCTAATCCCAAAAAAGACAGGAGGTCATAGACCTACATTAGATTTTTGAGATCTTAACAGATTTCTCATCAAAGAAAAATTCAAGATGCTCTCTGGGCACTCTACCTTCAGCAAAATGATTGGCTATGCCCTTTGGATCTAAAGGATGCTTCCACTCGCATCCTTATTCACCCAGACCACAGGAGATTCCTCAGGTTTGTGTTTCAAGACAACCACTACCAATACAGAGTCCTCCCATTCAGACTGGACTCAGCACCCAGTCTTCACAAAGTGTTTAGCAGTCGTTGCAGCCTACCTACGAACTTTGGGGATCTTTCTGTTCCCCTACTTAGATGATTGGTTGCTAAGGGCAGACTTTGCTTCAGCAGTTGTCTCTGCTCTACATCAGACCTTTTATGTTCTACAGGAATTGGGTTTTGTCATAAACTATCCAAAATCACATCTCGGCCCAATTCAAGACCTCGAGTTTATAGGAGCTCACTTAGATACCATAAGAAGCAGAGCTTTTTTCCCAGAGGACAAATGTCTCCGTCTCATGGCCTTAGCCACACAGATTCTGCAGCAACTATCAGTTACTGTCAGAACATTTCTACGCCTCTTATGCCACATGGCTTCTACAGTCCATGTTGTGCCCTATGCACGTCTCCACGTGAGGTTCAGACAGTGGACTCTCTCACAACAGTGGAAGCAGTTCATGGGTCATCTCTCAAACCTTGTGAACATCACTCCGCAGATGAGGGTAAATCTTCAGTGTGGTGCACACCACAGAATCTAATTGAACAGTCCCCTTTTTCAGAAAGGTCACCAGTCTTTCCTAACGACCGATGCATCAAAACTAGGCTAGGGAGCCCATTTCCAGGGCTTCACAGCACAAGGGCTTTGGTCTGCTCAGGAAATGCTCCTACAGATCAATCTTTTGGAGCTCAGAGCGGTCTTCAATGCCATCAAAGTCTTCTCTCCCCAACTCGGGGGACAATCTCTTCTTGTGTAGACTGACATCCAGGTAGCAATATTTTACATAAACAAATGAGAAGGGACAGGATCTCTACCCCTGTGCAAGGAGACAATACGCCTTTTGGAACTGGGCAATTTCTCAAGGTATTCATCTTCACGCAGTCTACCTTCCGGGAGATTAGAATCAATTAGCCGACAGGCTAAGTTGGATTTTCCATCCACACGAGTGGATGCTGGATACCCAAGTGATCCAATACTTGTTCCAACTATGGGGGATGCCACTGATTGACTTCTTTGTGTCTCACCTCAATACTCAGCTGCCTCTGTTTTGCTCGAGGATTTCTTCTTCCCACAGGGAATCGTCGGATGCCTTCCTCATCCATTGAGGTCAAGAGTTTCTTTATGCTTTTCCTCCACCTCTGCTCATAGTGAAAACACTTTGCAAGCTGCAAGCCGACTGGGGACAAATGATTCTCATTGCCCCTTATTGGCCCAGACAACCATGGTTTCCATTCCTCCTTCAACTTGCTCAAGCACTTTCCCTCCGGCTCGGTTATTCACCAGCCCTATTCTCCCAAGATCAGGGGACCCTTCTACACTCCAGTCTTAGGCCACTCTGCTTAACAGCCTGGAGGCTGAGCGCTTTGTCCCCTCAGACTTAAATCTCCATGAGGATGTGTTGCATGTTCTTTTATCATCAAGAAAGGATTCAACCAGGCACTCTTATGTCTTTAAATTGTGCAGGTTTTCCATCTGGTGTTCCTTAAAACACTAGATCCCTTCACATGTCCCGTTCTGGACTTGCTGCAGTACCTGCTACATTTATCATCTTCTGGTCTCAAGACCACTCAGTGAGAGTACATTTATCCACCATTGCGGCCTTACACCATACTCTAGGGAACCGCCCACTCTCAGCATACCCTTTAGTGGCCAGGTTCATGAGAGGTCTTCTGACCAAACTGCCCTTCCGTCCACCTCCCACTCTGTGGGATCTAAATGTTTTTGTTCTTGCACAACTCATGCGTAGTCCCTTTGAACCAACGGGTTCAGTTCCATTAAATTTAGTCACATAGAAGTTTCTCTTCCTCATAGCAGTCACCTCAGCTCGCAGAATCGGTGAACTGCAGGCTTTAGCTAACTATGCACCATATACTACTTTTCATCATGACAAGGTGGTCCTTTGCACACATCCAAAGTTCTTACCAAAGGTTGTCACCTCCTTCCACTTGAACCAAGCGGTCTCCCTACTGACTTTCTTTCCAAGACCCCATGCCTCTCTTGCTGAGGCTAAACTTCACTCTTGATTGTAAAAGAGCTTTGGCGTTCTATCTAGACCACACCAAGAAGCATCACCAGTCCTCTGTTGTTGGTCTCTTTTTGATGAAAATCATTTGGGGTCACCAGTATCCAAGAGAACACCCTCCAAATGATTAGCAGATTGCATATTCTTTGCTTATTTGCAAGCTGGCTGTCCCTGCCAACCAGGGTCAGAGCTATGGCAACTACGGTGGCTAACCTCTGCTCTGTACCTATCTCAGAGATCTGCCAAGCGGCAACTTGGTCTTCTCTGCATACCTTTGCAGCACACTATTGCCTGGATAAAGACTCCAGAGCTGATGCTCAATTCGGACAAGATGTTCTGTGAAACCTCTTTCAAATTTGGACAATTTGCCTACTGCTCTTCTGATTACCTCCCGAGGAGTGCTCTGAACAAGCTGAGTCTGTTGGATTCCTGCTGCAGCCTTCATCTGTGCCAAGATCCTTCCCCCACTTGATAGTCTTGGGCTAGGGAGTCCCATATATGAAAACTGACTTCTTTCGTGTTCCTGGAGATAGCATAGTTACTCACCTGTGACAGATGATCTCCGGGAACAGCAGGAATTGGTCTTCACAACCTGCCCACCTCCCCTTCAAGTTGTCCTTTTTGGTTCTTAATCCCAGTATACAATTTTTTTTAAATTCTCTGCTATACACCTGACTGAGGAGACCAGGTGGGAAGGCAGGAAGGCAGCCACGCATGTGTGGAGGAACACTCCCAAAAGCATTCCTATTGGATGCTGGAGAGTGTTTCCACACCAGGCTCTGTTGGAGCAGGTGTCACCCTGCTGATCCTGGAGTTCACCTATTACAGGTGAGTAACTATGCTTTCCAAGAATAACTCTTATTAAGGAAGACTTTTTTTGGGTCCACAAGTCAGACACTGTCAAGTGGTTCGAAGATCTGCTAGTGGGGTCTGAGAAAATTGCATGGAAGGCATTCAGGATATTAAGAATTTTCTTGGCAATTACAGGGCACCAAACTACGTTCAGCTGGTTGACAACATGCTTCAAGCATGCAAAACCATTAAATGCAGCATGTCGCTAAAGATTCATTTTCTGCATTCACACGTGGACTTCTTCCCTGCTAATCTTGGTGCAGTCTATGATGAATACGATGAAAGGTTTCACCAGGACATTGTGACAATGGAAAAGCGATATTTGAGCAACTGGAACCCATCCATGCTGGCCGACTAGTGTTGGACATTGAGACGAGACGCATCAGGAACAAAATATTTTTAGCTCAGGTGACCTAGTGCAACATCATTGTGATTAAACATGCTATATTCAGTCAAAATGTAATTTCATGTTTCTCCAAATTCCTACTTGATACAGTCAGTCTGAAATTATGTTTGTGTTCAACTTGAAGCTGTCTATCATCACCAAAAGGTTTTCAGGAAGCAAAACATTTTTGAACAAATTTTTTGTCCAGTGCAATTAGTGAAATAATTATTTTTAATGAATTTTTCAGCTGGTCTCAGAGGTTAGCCCAGTTTGCCCCCGAATAACTGGTGGAGACCCCAGTCCAAATTATCTGGCAGCAAGCAATTGCATTTTGCTTTGGAGCAGATGCAAAAGCTGGTACAGAAGTGGTTAAAAATATACATGTATAAAATGGTAATTACACATACAATTTTTGACTTGTCCAAATCATGACACTTTATACTTTCTGCCTTGGGGCATCTATACATGTAAGTAACTGCTTTCTGAAATCAACTTTTGCACGTATATGTGTGTGTGTGTGTAATATATATATTCGCTTTTCTATACCGTCCCTTCCACAGAGTTGAACAGAGTTAGTAACTGATTTTAAATGTAACTATTTACATAGAACTAATAACATATATACACATCCTTATGGAATGACAGATAAAATATTTACACATGTATGTGATCTACATGTGTAAATACTGCTGTATCCATGTGTTGATGCTTCAAAAATGACCTCTTTCTCCAGGAACAAGCAGGAAGTCGGTCCTCCCTTATGGGTGACGTGGGCACAGGACAGAGCCCACGTGGAGCAGTTCCCCATCTTTCAAAGAAAGCCTTTGGGATTGCTGCCACACATGCGTGCTCCTCTTCCCACCAAAGGGTGCTGTCTTGCTCAGTCTCCCTTTTTCCGCGGAGCCCTTCAGACGCATGTCCTCGTCCCTCGGAAAAAGTGTTTCGCTTTTCAGCCACTGGCTTTCTATTTTTCCAGTTGCACCGATCTTCTACCTGTCCTCCTCCTGCTCTTTCTTTTCTTTAAGCAAGGGGACGTGTTTTTGTAGCATTTTTCCTTCTTGCGGGCTTTGCGCCCTTTTTTTCTCCCAACCGCTGGTCGCATGGGTCTTTGACCTCACGGGGGTCCTTTTTGCCCCGATGGCCACCGGTTTCAAAATATTCGACAGGTGCTCCAAGAACATGTCACTTACGGACACCCATGATTGCTGTCTGTGGTGTCTTGGGGTCGACCATCATCTGGAACTCTGCTCGCTTTGTAAGAAAATGTCCTCGAAGGCCCTGTTCAGTCACAAGCAGAAGTCCAGTGATATTTTCTGTAAGGCTGCCACGGAATCCCCAGTGGCGCCCTCAGTCGTCTCTCTGCAGGTGGAATCCCCTACCTCGGCCCCACGCTCAAGGCAGCACTCTGACCAGGGATCCCCCGATGAGGAGTGGTGTAAGAAGACGACCTCGAAGTCGCTGTTGAGGGCCCCAGACAAGCACGAGCACTCCCGCGCTCGGTCGCTCAGCCCCCCACGGCGTTCCTGAGAGTCTGACAAGGAGCGGCCTCAAAAGGTACCTCGCACAGATACAGAGGCCTTCAGCAATGGTGCCCGGTCTCCTGAGGGCCGTCCCAGCGAGGACCCCTCTCCTCCTCGATGCCTGACCCGGTGACTTCGGTGTCGGCATTGCAGGGCCCCGCGCCCGTTTGGGAATCCCGTATGCTGGCACTAGAACACCGCGTTTCTGCATTCTTGGCTGCCAAGCAGGTGCTCACACCCAGCTCAGCTGATTTGCGCCGAGAGACTGTGACTCCCTCAAAGGGGATGTCAAAACCTGCCTTGGAAACCTCCGAGAGCCATGGGCCTCGTGAGGGTCCTCGGCATCAGTCTCGCTCGCCTTCCTGTTCCTCAGGGTCGAGATCCTCCAGGGCCTCCGGCTTGAAACGGGCCTTGGCCTCTGGACAGGGCAACCTACCCAAATCATATTCCTCCTCGGATCTCTCGGGTTGGGAGTCAGATGGGGATACTTCCCCGGAGTCCCGCGCCCACCGGGACCTCCCTTTGGACTCGTCCTCACCCGCATTTCAGCAGCATTCACTGTCCGAAGACGACACCTTTTTGGTGTTCGTGAGGGATATGGTGCGGGCCGTTAACCTGGCTACCCAGGCCGAAGAGGAGCCTTGAGCTGATGAGCTCGATATCCTGCAGTACGAGTCTCCACCTTGGGAGTCTCTCATTGTCCCAGTGCATCCATCCTATCCATGCTGCTTCTCCGCATGTGGGAAACACCTGCCTCAGTCTCCATTGTGAGTAAGCGCCTCGACGTGATGTACAGGGTCCAATGCAGCCCTGGGTTTAGGAAGACCCAGCTTCCCCACACCTCCATGGTGGTGGAATCAATGATGCGGAAACAAGAGCCCGAAGTCTCATTCTTTGGTCCCGCTGGGCAGGGAGTTGAGAGCCCTCGATGCCCTGGGTCGCAAGGCCTACCAAGGGTCCAAGCTTGCATGCCATATTCAAGCTTACCAATTGTACACGGTCATGTTCTTACGTGACCTCGCCAAGGAACTCTGATTTCTCCGCAGATCTCGTGGGCGAACCCCTCCTGAGGTTCCAGACCCTCCTGAGGTCGGCCGTGGAGTGCTCCAAGTACATCTCCCACATAGCTTACGATGGATTTGAATCCTCGGCCCTGGTGGCGGCTGCTGGCATCGGGGCTTGGTGTCGGGCATGGCTGCAACCCTTGGACTTGGAGCAGTGGGTCCAGGAGAAGCTCCTGGACATCCCCTGCCTTGGCGAGCAACATTTTGGTAAGCCCATGGAGGACAAGGCCGTTGAGAGAGACTGAGTTCATAACCCGAACTCATCTCTTGCGCAAGACCTCCTCCTTTCCTCGGAAGAAATCTCAAACTTAGAAGCTGTTCTTCCTGAGGAAAGGCCTACCCTTCTGGGGTTACCCACCCTATCCATCCACTCCTGCTCCGGCCACAGTGTCGCAGGGGACGGCACCCCACACCTACCATAAGCCGAAAGGGCCCAAGGCACAAACCCTGGCACCACCTCAACCCGCTCAGGTTTTTGACACCAGCAGTGTAGCCTTTTATCACCCAGCAGCTTCGCAGCCAATGGGGGCAAGCCTGTCCCTCTTTGCTCCGCCATGGGCATCCTTATGTCGGACACCTGGGTGGTCCTGGTGGTCCGAGATGGGTACCATCTCCATTTGGACAGACTTCCCCCCCCCCCTTCTCCCCAGCGGAGCCTTCTTAACTCCCCATGCACCAGACATATCTACAGCGCAAGCTGGACAAGCTCTTTGCCCTATGGGCGGTCAAGAAGGTACCAATGCACCTTCAGGGTCGGGGCTTTTATTCCCAGTACTTCCTCATCCCGAAAAAGA
Organism: Ichthyophis bannanicus; assembly: GCA_033557465.1. Taxonomy (NCBI): domain Eukaryota; kingdom Metazoa; phylum Chordata; class Amphibia; order Gymnophiona; family Ichthyophiidae; genus Ichthyophis; species Ichthyophis bannanicus. The sequence continues at coordinate 166,277,686 of CM066042.1, forward strand.
CGGAAGGACTGCAGCCTATCCTCAACCCCAGAAAGTTAAACAAGTTCTTAGTGCGGGAGAAGTTCAAAATGCTATCGCTTGGCATCCTGCTGCCCTTCCTCCGGCAGGGCGATTTGGCTATCCTCCTTGGATCTCAGGGACGCTTATACCCACATCTTGATTCACCCCCAGCACAGGCAATATCTGCACTTCAGGGTACAAGGGGAACATTACCAATACAGGGTGCTCCCCTTTGGACTCGCGTCCGCCCTGCGCACCTTCACGAAGTACCTCTCCCAGCCTTCCCTTATCTTGATGACTGGCTCATCACGGTGCCCTCAGCCAGAGAAACTTGATCGGCAGCATCCCTCATGATTCTCCTCCTTGAATGCTTGGGGTTGCTGGTCAACTATTCCAGGTCCCACCTCGAACCAGTGCAGGCCTTGGAGTTCATCGGCGCACACCTCGACACCCAGCGAGCATCCGCCTTTCTGCCAGTGGACTGGGCGGCCCGCCTCTGAGCCCTGGCGGCTGAGGTCCAGAGCAGCACTCACGTCACGGCGCTACTATGCTGTGCCTCTTGGGACCATGGCTTCTACCGTCCATGTCATCCCCCAAGCTTGCATGCACATGCGGACAACCCAGTGATGCCTCAGTGCTCAGTCGAGCCCGGCCTGAGGTCACCTCAGAGACCTTATTTGGGTCTCCCGCAGCCTTCGCATGTCTCTGGACTAGTGGCAGGACCTCCGCAACCTACTCTGTGGGCTGCCCTTCCAGACCCCACAGCATGAGCTCATCTTGACAACGGACGCTTCCCTGCTGGGGTGTGGAGCCCACTGTGGTGCACTGTGCACTCGGGGGCAATGGACACCTGAAGAGTCCCAGAAGCAAATAAACTTGCTCAAGCTTTGGGTGTTCCAATGGGCCCTGAAAGCCTTTGAAGAACATCTGAAGGGGAAGTCGGTACTCGTGCAGACCAACAACCGCGTAGCGATGTTTTATATCAACAAGGAGGGGGCGCAGGCTCCCGCCTACTCTGCCAGGAGGTGGGCCTACTCTACTCCTTTGCCTTCCATCGGGGAATGACCCTACGAGCAGTCTACCTCCTGGACCACGAGAGCATCATTGCAGACAAGCTCAGCAGGATTCTCTGCCCTCACGAGTGTCAGCTGGACCCCGCGGTGGCTGGCCTCTTGTTCCATCAGTAGGGGACCCCAACCATGGACTTGTTCGCCAGCCTGCTAAATGCACAGCTTCCCCGCTTCTGCGGCCTGATTCTGTACCCAAGGAGGGAGGCCCTGGATGCGTTCCGCTTGAGTTGGACCTCCGGTCATCTTTACGCGTTCCCTCCCACTCCTTTCATCATGAGGACCCTCCACAAGGTTCAGCGGGATCAGGTGTCAGTGATCTTCGTCACTGCTTTGTGGCCTCGACAGCTGTGGTTCCCACTCCTGCTGCAGCTTGCATTTGAGCCCCCAGTTCCCCTGGGCTGTGTCCCGGACCTGCTAACACAGGAGGACAGACAGGTGCTCCACCCAAACTTGGCCTCATTGTCCCTCACAGCCTGGTGGCTGAATGGGTATCCCTAGCCCTGCTGGATCTTCTGGAGAAGGTCAAGGAGGTCCTCCTCGCATCGAGGAAAGACTCGACGAGATGAGCGTATGCCTTCAAGTGGTGGCACTTCTAGATTTGGTGCCCCAGGCTCTAGCTCGACACATTTTCTTGTCCTACCCAATGGGTCCTCCTGTACCTCCTTCACCTCTCGAAGGAAGGGCTGAAGTCTGACTTGGTCAGGATGCATCTGAGTGCCATCTCAGCGAATCATCTCCCCGTCAAGGGAAAAACCCCTCTCTGAGCAGCTCCTAGTCTCCCACTTTATGTGGGTCCTCTTGCTTTCCAAACCTCCTATCCGGCCTCCCCCGGCAGAGTGGGACCTGAACGTAGTGCTCATACAGCTTACACGTCCACCTTTCAAGCCGATGGCAACCTGCACGCTTCGGCACCTATCCTGGAAGGTGATCTTTCTGGTGGCTTTGACCTCAGCCCATCAAGTCAGTGAGCTCCAGGCCCTCATGGCCGATGCCCCGTCCACCAGGTTCTATAGGAACAGGGTGGTTCTCCGTACCCACCCCAAGTTCCTGCCAAAGGTTGTGTCGGATTTCCATATCAACCAGGAGATAGTCTTACCAACTTTCTTCCAGAGACCCCATGCCAACCAGGCATTGGTAGTTTTGCATACACTCGACTGCAAGAGGGCTCTTGCCTTCTACCTCCAGCGCACCCAGCCTCATGGCAAATCAGGCCGGTTCTTCATGTCCTACGATCCCAGTTGCTTGGGGCAGGCAGTCATAAAACGCACGCTCTCCATCTGGGTGGCAGACTTGCATCGCCTTCGCTCATGCGAAGGCAGGCACCCCGCTGGATTGAAGGGTCACCGTCCATGGCGTCCGAGCCAAGGCGGCCTCGGTGGCTTCGCTGCACTCATTGCCTCTGACAGACATCTGCCGGGCTGCGACCTGGACTTTGGCAAATACCTTTGCTTCACATTACTGGCTGGAGAGAGAGTCCTGCCGGCACAGTGCCTTCGGTCAGGCTGTACTCCGTAATCTGTTCGGGGTATAAGCAACTCCTTCCCTCTGACCCTTCTTGATGGCTATCGAGAGTTTTGCCACGGGGTCCTGAGGACTTGGGCTCCTTCGGTCATCCGCTTCTGCTTGCGACCTCGCAGAGGCATTTTTGGTTACAGGTTTGGTAGCCTGTAGCTAGGGAGTCCTATAAGTGAGGACTGACTTCCTGCTTGTTTCTGGAGAAAGCGTAGTTACTCACCTGTAACAGGTGTTCTCCAGGGACAGCAGGATTCGGTCCTCACTACCCTCCCACCTCCCCTGATGAGTTGCTGGATTTTTATCCTTCCCTTGCCATCTGCTTGGTAGGGCTCAAGCTAAGGGACCTGACTGAACAAGATGGCACCCTTGAATAGAGGAGCACGCATGTGTGGCAGCCATCCCAAAGGCTTTCTTTGAAAGCTGAGGAATTGCTCCGCACAGGCTCCATCAGTGCCAACATCACCCATAAGTGAGGACTGATTCCTGCTGTCCCTGGAGAACACACCTGTTACAGGTGAGTAACCCAGGAAGTTGGTCACAGCTTACCTTAGAAGCACAGGACACGGTACTGTGTAGCAGCCCTCTTTTAATAAGTCTTATTTCCCACCCACCCCTGGGATAATCATAGCTTTATAGGTACTTACACATCTTAAAGGGAAGGAGCTGCTCTCAGGTGCAGCTCTTTATCCAAATCAGTCATACATTCTGAGATAGATTAAGCTTCAGGTGAACAAGGTATATTAAACGTATTAGGTACACTTTTATTAGTATAAGTATCCATAGCAACCCTTAGTAGGTAAAGAACTTACAGATCTAAACATAAGCCTAAAACTAAGATGCAGACAGCAGTCTAGCAGCGAGATATGGGCTTTCCAGTCTTTTGCATTGAGTGTCACATGCATGATTTTCTCCCATTTGGTGAGAGGTCTTACGTGTGCACTAGGTGCAAGGAGCTGTTTGCTCTCGGACCGAGTCCATTCTCTAGAGGCTAGAGTAGCAGACTTGGAAGACATAAGAAAGACAGAGAGGTACATAGAAGAGACCTACAGGGATATAGTCCTGAAGTCCCACCTCCAGTCTGGCAGCATCCCTGTTGCCATGGAGGAGAGAGGTCACGTGACAGGAGAGCATCACCCTGGTGTGGCAGGAAGTGATCCTGTAACTAGGACCTGTCCTCCAGGTGATATAAAACCCTCTCGCACAGAGGAAGATTCTCCAGGGCCATGTGCCCATGAGGGAAGGGTCAGGACAGCCGTTATAGTTGGTGATTCCATCATTAGGCATGTAGATAGCTGGGTGGCTGGTGGACGTGAGGATCGCCTGGTAACATGCCTGCCTGGTGTGAAGGTAGTGGACCTCAGACGTCACCTAGATAAGGTCTTAGATATTGCTGGGGAGAAGTCTGCTGTCTTGGTACATGTCAGTACCAATGACATAGGAAAATGTGGTAGGGAGTTTCTGGCTAAATTTAGGCTTTTAGGTAGGAAGTTGAAATCCAGAAGCGTTCTCTGAAATGCTTCCTGTTCCACGCGCAGGACCGAAAAGGGAGGCAGAGCTCTGGAGTCTCAATGCATGGATTTAGATGATGGTACAAGGATGAGGGTTTTGGATTTGTTAGGAACTGGGGAACATTCTGGGGAAAGGAGGGGCTCTTCTGAAGGGATGGGCTTCACCTTAACCGGGATGAAACCATGCTGCTGGCATTAATCTTTAAAAAGGGGAGAGAGTAGCTTTTAAACTAGATAATAGGGGAAAGCCGACAGTCGACCAAGAGCGTATGGTTTGGAACAATGTATCCTTGAAGGATACTACCAAAAGCAGAGAGGTTCAAAAAAGAGTAAAGTAGCCCAAATGCCCTTGAGTATGGAGCAGACAGAGCTTAAAGATCCCAAATTACCCATGCTTACCAATAGCCATATTAATATGAATAAAATATAGTCTCTAAAATGCTTGTATGCAAATGCCAGAAGTCTAAAAAATAAGATGGGAGAGTTAGAATATATAGCACTAAATGAGAGGGTAGATATGATTGGAATCTCAGAGACATGGTGGAAGGAGGACAACCAGTGGGACACTGTGATACCTAGGTACAAACTATATCGTAATGATAGAGCTGATCAAATTGTGGAGGGGCTGCGCTCTGTTAGAGAGGGCATTGAGTCAGAAAGGATTAAAGTTTTGCAGGAAACAAAATTTGCTGTAGAATCTCTATGGATTGAAATTCCATGTAAAAAGGGGAAGGCGATGGCAGTGGGGGTGTACTATCAACCGCCTGGCCAGAATGAAAAAATGGGTGAAATGCTCAAAGAAATCAAGGAAGCTAACAAAAGTTACAGCACAGTAGTAATAATAATGGGTGATTTTCAATTACCCCAGTATCGACTGGGTCAGTGTCACAGCAGGACATGCTAGGGAGATAAAGTTCCTAGATGAAGTAAATGACTGCTTCTTGGAGCAGCTGGTTCAGGAACCGACCAGAGGGGAAGCCATATTGGACCTAGTCCTTTGTGGAACACCAGATCTGGTGCAAGAGATAAGGGTGTTGGGGCCACTTGGCAATAGTGATCATAGCATGATCGCGTTTGATTTAATTAGTGGAGGAGGGATGGTAAGGAAATTCACAGTACTACCTTTTAACTTTTGAAGGGGAGACTATGATAAAATGAGGAAAATAGTTAAGAAAAAAACTAAAAGGAGCAGTTGCAAAGGTTAGAGACTTACATGTAGCTTGGGTGTTGAAAAATACTATCTTGGAAGCCCAGACCAGCTGTATTCCACGCTTTAAGAAAAGTGGAAGGAAGTCCAAAAAACGGCTAGCATGGTTTAAAGGTGAGGTCAGAGAGGCTGTTGTCAAAAAAGCATCTTTCAGGGAATGGAAAAAAGAGCCAAACAATGAAACCTGGAAACAGCACAATCACTGGCAAGTCAAATGCAAGGCATTGATAAGGCAGGCAAATGGAGAATTTGAGAAGAAGCTTGAGAAGGAGTGGAGGAGTGGCCTAGTGGTTGGGGCAAGGTACTTCAGGCCGGAAGGTCGGGGGTTCAAATCCCACTAGAGGACAGCAACCTTGGGCCGGAAGGACTGGGGTTTCTAGTCCCACAGCTGCTCCTTGTGGTCTTGGGCAAGCCACTTAACCCTCCATAGCCCATGTTACCTGTAAAATAGTTATCTCCAAGTTATAATGCCCTGTTCAATGTAATTTCAGTTTGTTCAATGTAAACTGCACTGATGCAGAATAGTGCGGTATATAAGAGAATGTAAATAAATAAATAAATTGCTGCTGAAGCAAAAACGCAAAATAAAGACTTTTTCAAGTACATTTGTAGCAAAAAACCTGTGAGAGAGTCAGTTGGTCCATTAGATGATAGAGGGGTTAAGGGGGCACTAAGAGGCGACAAGGCAATATCGGAGAGACTGAATGTATTCTTTGCTTCGGTGTTTACTTAGGAAGATGTAGGGATGTTACCCATGACTGAAGTGGTATTTAAAGGTGCAGAATAATCTCCTGCTAAAGCACCAAATATGAAGAAAACCTCACCAAACAGAAAACTATTACTCCTTGGAGATTCCATCATCAGAGGCACCAACTTGGGAGCACAGTTCAAAGGAGAGAAGATAGTCATGTGCCTACCAGGCTCTTCAGCCAGCAGGAATACAAACCAAGTTGTTGAAATACTTAGCGCAAAAAGTGAGCACTCCAAACCAGATGTTATTATCCACTTGGGCACAAATGACCTGGCTAGAAACAGTGCCTCTACAGCCCAAAAGGACTTCCAATCTCTGGGAGAGAAACTCAAGCCCATTGTTAACACTGTTGCATTCTCAGAAGTTCTACCTGTTCTTGGTAAGGGTACAAAAAGGCTGCATCGCATTAACAACTTTAATACATGGCTCCAGACCTGGTGCAAACAAGAAGGATTCAGATTTATTGGCAACTGGGGCAACAGATGGACCAACAAGAGACTATACTGTGCTGATGGACTACATCTCTCTGTCGCAGGGAAAAGAAACCTAAGTGAAAAATTCAGGCAGTATGTGGATATGCATTTAAACTAGGAAAAGGGGGTGACGGATGTGGAAGGTCAACATCTGCATGCCACCCCCTGCAAAAGAAGAACAACATCAGAAACAGCCACACTCTTAAACCACACATCAAAAACAAGTGGGGAGAAGTGGGCAGAATAAAATCAATGCAAAATACACACAAGCCAGGTTTATGTTTATGTTTATTAAAATACTTTCTATACCGCCCCATACCAATAGCGTCTGGGCGGTTTACAAAACTAAAAGAATAATTACATTACAGGCTGTTAGAAAAGTTAAAAAGAACGCCAATTAAAATATTAAAAGCGACAGAAAAGAGGCAGAGGATAGAAAACATAGCAAAATAGAAAAACATCAACAAAAGGAGGAAGAGGGAGACAAAGACGGGGGAGGGAGATCAAACGCCAGACTACACAAATGGGTTTTGAGTTGCTGTTTGAAGGCATGATATGATTGCTCTGCGCAGAGGGGGGGGGCGAAGTGAATTCCAAAGCCTAGGACCCAGAAAATAGAAAGCCGAAGAACGTGTGGACTCCAAGTGGGCTTGAGAGGGAGAAGGAAGGGACAGACGATTAACGTGGATAGAACGGAACAGGCGATGGGGAGTGCGGAAATGAAGAAGATCTGCAAGATAAAGAGGGGTACCTGTGTGAGTCACCCTATGCACAAACGTGAGGACCTTATACTGTATACGAAATGAAACTGGTAACCAGTGATTGTGCAAAAGTAGGGGAGTGACGTGGTCGTAACGAGAAGCACAAGATAATAGACGGACAGCTGCAAATGCTGGAAAGCAATGAGCACAAATGCTCGAAGCTTAGCCAAAAAAATTCCAGACCTGGAAGCCCTAATGGTGGAAACGGATTTGGACATCGTGGCCGTTACGGAAACATGGTTTAATGAATCGCATGATTGGGATATAGCCATAGCTGGCTATAATCTATTCAGAAGAGACAGAGAAAATGGAAAAGGAGGAGGAGTAGCCTTGTATGTCAAAAGCAGTATTAAAGCTACTGAAATGCAGGGAACATGGGGAAAAGAAGAAGCGCTCTGGATTGCGTTGGAAAGAGGAGATGGCACTGTCATCCATATTGCTGTAGTCTACAGACCTCCGACTCAAATTGAAGAGAGAGAGAACGAATTGATTATAGATATTGCCAAGATTTATTTATTTATTTATTTATTTATTTTTCTTATATACCGCGCTCTTAAATCAGTGCGGTTTACACATGAACAAATATAAACACAATGGTACAAACAGCATTGGTTTTTTTACAATGAACAAGGTAATAAACTTGGTAAAACATGGTAATTATATATAAATAACTATATACATGGCACTATATACATGGATATTTTGGTTAATTAATTATAATGCCGTGGATAAGAAGTTAATTAAATTAGAGAGTAAATATGCTAAATATAGTGAGAATAAATATGTCCAATAGTGAGCAGGTAATAATCATCGTTAATTATCCATTCTCTACAGGGTCAAATATGAAAGATCTGCATGAGAGCTGTTTTCAGATGGAGTAGCTTCGGATGGAGTAGCTTCGGGGTAGTATGTTAGGAACAAATAGTGCTTCAGTGCCTTTCTGAACTTAATCAGACTTGAGATAGCTCTGATTTCGGGTGGAAGGGCATTCCATGCTCTGGGTGAAAACAGAGAGAAAGCTCTAGAGGCTGTTGATTTAGAACATTTGTGATGACTTTTGGTAGGTCTATGGAGTTTAATGTAACAGATCTCCTGGATCTGTTATTTGGGGTGATATGAATCATATTGCTGAGAGGTGATTGAGATGGGCACTTTGATGCTTTAAAAGTTCATGACCAGGGTCTTGTATAGAGTTCTGGCTTGTAGGGGTAGCCAATGTAAGCTCATCAATATTGGGGTTATGTGCTCTGATCGTGGAGCACCTACGAGGATTCTCGCGGCTGCATCATGGCTAGACGGAGGGGATTTATGGTGGATTGCGGGAGACCGTGTGTAGAATGATATTGGCGAAATCCAAGTGTGGTAATACCAGGGCTTGGAATATGGTACGGAAGTCGGAGTAGTTAAGTAAAGGTCGGAGATTACGTAATGATCGTATCTTGTGGTAGATTGCACTCGTTGTTTTCTTAATGTGGGCTGCCATATTAAGCTGTTGATCTAATATAATTCCTAAGTATCGAATTGTGGGTTGTGCTTTCAACTCAATATTGTTTACCTGGAGAGAGGTAGGTGGTATGAATGTTGGGTTCCGTGTAATGAATAGAACATCTGTTTTGTTATGGTTTATCCGTAAATTCTGATTGAGGAGCCAGTTGGATACAGCTTCAAAGCAGTGAACTATTGGTGTAAAATCTGGTTGTTTTATGTTGAATGGGGCAAACATCAGGATGTCATCAGCATAGGCAAGACATTGTATGTTGAAGGTGCGTATGAGATCGCAGATTGGCTGCATATAAATATTGAACATTAAGGCGGACAATGAGGAACCCTGCGGGACACCTTGTTTAAGGGGGAAAAGATAAGATAGCAAAAGAAAAGATAGCAACAAAGGGGGAAGCGATCATATTGGGTGACTTTAATCTACCTGATGTGGATTGGATTACTCCTTCTGCACATCTGGAAAGAAGCAAAAAAATTGTGGATGCTCTCCAAGATGCATTACTTAGACAAATGGTGATGGAACCAACCAGGGAAAGCTCAACGCTGGATGTAGTGCTTACCAACAGTGATAACATGTCAAATGTCTGCGTGAGTGCCCCTGTGAGCAACAGCGACCATCACACGGTGTGGTTTGAGATAAAAGCCATGGTACAGGCCAATCATAGCAAGCTCAAAGTCCTAAACTTCAAAAACACTGACTTCAATAAAATGGCCGAGTACTTAAAGGAGGAGATGACAGGGTGGAAGGAGATAAGGGAAGTGGAATTGCAATGGACTAAACTAAAGGCAGCAATAAAAGGGGCAACAGATAAATATGTAAGAAAAATAAATAAAAACAAGAGGAGAAGGAAACCTATTTGGTTTTCCAAAAAGGTGGCTGCGCAAATAAAGGCAAAAAACACAGCTTTTGCAAAATTCAAAAGCTTGCAAACAGAAGCACACAGAAATGAATACAGGATCCAACTCAGAGTCTAAAAGAGTAATAAGGATAGCAAAATCAAAGGCAGAAGAAAAGATGGCTAAAGATGTTAAGGGTGGCAACAAAACTTTCTTCAGGTATATTCAGGAAAGGAAGAAGATCAGAGTTGGAATTGCAGGACTCAGAAGTGCTGGGAAAGGACTCGTGGAAAGTGACACTGAAAAAGCGAAATTGCTAAACAAATACTTCTGCTCTGTTTTTACTAAAGAAGATCCTGGAGATGGACCAGCTGTGACTCCCAAATTTAAAAATAGGACTGAAGTAGATACCACACCATTCACAGAAGATGAGGTGTTAGAACAACTTGCTAAACTGAAAGTGGACAAAGCCATGGGACCGGATGGGATACATCCCAGGATACTGAAAGAGCTCAGAGAGGTTCTTGCAGGACCATTAAAGGATGTCTTCAACAGATCCTTGGAAACAGGAGTGGTTCCTCAGGACTGGAGAATGGCTAATGTTGTACCTCTACACAAAAGTGGTGACAGGGAAGAAGTGTCAAATTACAGGCCCGTAAGCCTTATCTCAGTGGCAGGAAAAGTAATGGAGGCGCTCCTGAAAGAGCGAATAGTGAACTTTCTCAAAACCAACAGGTTGCAAGATCCAAGGCAACATGGTTTTACCGAAGGACGGTCTTGCCAAACAAATCTGATTGAGTTCTTTGATTGGGTGACCAAGGAACTAGATCTGGGGCATGCAATGGATGTCATCTATCTGGATTTCAGCAAAGCCTTTGATACTGTTCCTCATAGGAGGCTTGTCAATAAACTCAGTAGCTTGGGGATGGGTCCCAAGATAGTAAACTGGATTAGAAATTGGTTGACTGACAGACAACAGAGGGTGATGGTACATGGAGCTCACTCGGATGAGAGGAAGGTGATTAGCGGGGTGCCTCAGGGTTCGGTCCTGGGCCCGGCACTGTTCAATATATTTGTGAGTGATATTGCTGAAGGACTGAATGGAAAAGTCTGTCTTTTGCAGATGACACAAAAATTTGCAACAGAGTGGACTCCCCCGAGGGAGTGGATAACATGAGGAAAGATCTACAAAAGCTGGAAGACTGGTCTAATGCTTGGCAACTACGATTTAATGTGAAAAAGTGCAGTGTCATGCACTTGGGTAGCAGAAATCCAAGGGAAAAGTACACAATAGGGGGTGAGAGGTTGGTATGCACGGTTCAGGAGAAAGACCTTGGTGTGATTATCTCTGATGATCTCAAGGTGACAAAACAGTGCGACAAGGTGGTGGCAAAAGCCAGGAGAATGTTGGGCTGCATACAAAGAGGGATTACCAGCAGAAAGGAAGAGGTACTTATGCCACTGTACAAGTCACTGGTGAGGCCTCACTTGGAATACTGCATTCAGTTTTGGAGGCCATATCTTGCAAAAGATGTAAAAAGACTGGAAACTGTTCAGAGAAAGGCGACCAAAATGATTTGGAGCCTGCGTCAGAAGCCTTATGAAAAGAGACTTGAAGACCTAAATATGTACACTTTGGAGGAGAGGAGGGACAGGGGAGATATGATTCAGACCTTTAAATACTTAAAGAGAAATGATGAACAAACAAACCTCTTCCAAAGACGGGGAAGCTTTAAAACTACAGGGCATCACATGAAGCTGCAAGGTGGTAAATTGAAAGGCAATGTCAGGAAATATTTCTTCATTGAAAGGGTGGTGGATGCTTGGAATGCCCTCCCGATGGACGTGGTGGGGGCAAACACGGTGATGGAATTCAAAACGGCATGGGACAAACACAGTGGATCCCTTTACAGCAACAGGATAAAAGCAAAATAAACAGTACCATCTAACTTCTGAACTATCTAGCGTCTGAACAAATAAGGGTGTCCTACATGGAGTGGTGGGTTCACCCCTAAACAGAAACAAAAACATGGGGAGGGGTGGCCTGCACAGAGCGACAGGTGCACCTACTCTTGCCATCTTGCTGGGCAGACTAGATGGACCATGCTGGTCTTTATCTGCCGTCACTTACTATGTTACTATGTATAATTGAAGGAAATATCGAGACATCGGGAAGATGTATCACAACTATTAGATAAACTGAAGAGTAGCAAATCACCTGGGCCGGATGGCATACATCCAAGGGTGTTGAAAGAACTGAAATATGAGATTGCAGACTTGCTATTAGTAATCTGTGAATTTTCATTAAAATCATCTGTAATACCTGAAGATTGGAGGATCGCCGATGTAACGCCAATTTTTAAAAAGGGTCCCAGGGGTGAGCCTGACGTCAGTACCAGGAAAAATGGTAGAAACCATCATAAAGAACAAAATTACTCAGCATGTAGATAGTCATGGCCTAATGGGAGACAGCCAACATGGCTTTAGACAAGGAAGATCTTGTCTTACTAATCTGATATGTTTTTTTGAAGGTGTGAATAAACAGGTGGACAAAGGTGAGTCTGTTGATATAGTGTATCTGGACTTTCAGAAAGCCTTTGACAAGGTCCCTCATCAGAGACTTTTAGCAAAACTAGAAAGTCCTAGGATAGGAGGCAGTGTACTTTTGTGGATCGGGAACTGGTTAAAAGATAGAAAGCAGAGGGTAGGGCTAAATGGCCAATTTTCCCAGTGGAGAAAGGTGAATAGTGGTCTACCCCAGGGATCAGTGCTGGGTCCACTGCTTGTTGGCATATTCATAAATGACCTGGAAAGGGGAATAACGAGTGAGGTTATCAAATTTGTAGATAACACAAAACTATTTAAAGTTGTTAAAACCCAAGAGGATTGTGGAAAATTGCAAGAGGATCTTGATAAATTGGAAGACTGGGCATCAAAATGGCAGATGAAATTTAATGTGGACAAGTGCAAAGTTATGCACCTAGGGAAGAACAACCCAAACTATGGTTACACGATGCAAGGTTCCACATTAGGAACAACCACCAAGGAAAAGGATTTAGGCGTCATTGTGGATAACATGTTAAAACCATTGGCCCAGTGTGCAGCGGCAGCCAAGAGAGCAAATAGAATGCTAGGTATCATAAGGAAAGGAATGGAAAATTAAAACAAAAAAGATATTATAATGCCTGTATATCGTTCCATGGTGAGACTGCACCTTGAATATTATGTGCAATTCTGGTCGCTGTATCTTAAAAAGGATATAGCGTTATTAGAAAAGGTTCAGAGAAGAGCCACCAAAATGGTAAAGTGGATGGAAGGATACTCCTATGAAGAAAGGCTAAAAAGGTTAGGGCTCTTCAACCTGGAAAAGAGACGGCTGAGGGGAGATATGATAGAAGTCTATAAATTAATGAACGGAGTGGAACGGGTAAACGTAGTTTGATTGTTTACGTTATCAGAATATAGAAAGACTAGGGGACATGCAATGAAGCTACAGGGTAAACTTTAAGACTAATAATAGAAAATATTTTTTCACTCAACATGTAATCAAACTCTGGAATTTGTTACCGGAGGATGTAGTAAAGGCTGTTAGTGTAGCTGGGTTTAAAAAAGGTTTGGACAAGTTCCTGGAGGAAAGGTCCATAAACCATTGTTAAGAAGGGACCCAGGATATCAATGCTTGACCCAGTACTGTGGAACCTGTGTCTTTTGGGGAAACTGCTAGGTACGTATGACCTAGATTGGCCACTGCTGGAAACAGGATACTGGGCTTGATGGACCTTGGTCTGACCCAGTATGGCATATCGTATGGTCTTATGTTATAGTGTTCTTATGTATGCTTTATCTAATTGTCTTGGTTTATGTCAAGCAGTTATTGCAAAATATGTTTTTGGAATACAGGTGTCTGCAAGAAACTGTTAAAACAGAGATGTGGCGTTTGCTACTGGACTGAAAACACATGAGGGCAGGCTTTGAGTGGACTTATCCATTCATCCCATGGTCTCCATGTAGTTATACTATCATTTAAAGACAGAAGCAGTTCATTGGCCATTCATTTATTGAATTTGCTTATGAACACTTGCTTTTTCATGACATTTGCTGCAGGAGAGTCATTTAAGGGGATTTTTACCTCCTAGAAAAGCAGTAAAACCTTTCCAGTAGGACTTTTATCTGAAATGATACGAAGTTTTGTGATTGCTATTTGTCAGGTTCTCTCTTAAGATGAAGTATGTTTCATAATTTTAGGGAATGATTTTATAATAGGATGCCTGTGAAGTCCAAAAAGGCACCTAATTTATGAAGGCAGTTGAGGCCCCAATAGCGCACATATGATGATGCATAATTTTACACCTACTCCAAACAAAGTGTAAGTATGTGTGCGCACACTTGGCATGCATACAAGCATATAATTAGAAAATACATGTGTACATCGAAACTCTGCCTCTGCTGCATTAAAATGACTCCCCCCTAGAGTGCCCGCATACACAGTGTTTAAAAGTACATGCACACTTTCCATGCGCACATCGAATTGCACCATTTTATAAAAACCCTTTTTATTGTCTGTAAAATAAACTTCAAATGCAGAGAAAAATTTATGACGTGACTCTGCAGAGTAATTTTATAACTGGGTGTCTAGTTTAAGGCATAAGTACCATCTACATTTTGCAAGTATGCTTGTAAATCATCATGTATTATAATCTGTGTGCAAACTTGCACATTCTGCCTACACGCACTGCCCAAACCTTGCTCCATGCATGCCCACAGTTAAAGTGTGTGCTATGAGATTAATGTGCTCTTTAAGTTGGACACAGTTTTAGAAGAAGCATTTAGGTGTGTAAACCGCAATTTACGTGAATAGATGACTAAAATGTTCTTTTTAGGAACCTACTTTCATATGTAAAGTTAGGTTCATCCTTATAAAATTATCCTTTTAATGTGTGTTCCCGTGGGTACTTTTAACTAAAGTTTTTATCTTGGCTGTGGATAGCCTTAGACAGTTTTTCTGTAAATCATATTTAGTCTTTGTGATAGTTATGTAGGGGTTTTTGTTTGTATCTATGTAAGCACAAATAGGTTTTTTTTTGTGTGCCATTCTTTGCTTTTGAACTTTTTGAAAAGGAAGATTTTGTACTTTTAATGCAGACTCAAAATTATTAATGCCATGCATCTTTGAAGTACTACTTGAAAGATGTGAGCTAAATACTTCATCTATTCTATTTATCTCTAATTTTATTCATTTCTCTATGTAAATAAATCATTCATAAATGAAATCACCCCACAACCTCAACAGGAACAAGACACCCTGGACCTAAACATAGAAGAATGGAACACAATAATATCCAACGCAGCATCTGCCCCAGCCACCAAAGAACCACAAAACACACAAGAGATCCAACGCCCCATGGTACTCGTATGAAATCAGAGTTGCAAAGCGCACCCTCAGAAGACTGGAAAGAAAATGGAGACGGGACAAATCACACAACCTCCTAACCCAATACAGAAACAAACAACTGGAATAATAGACCAAGAGAACTCTTTAGCATTGTCCAAAAGCTCACCAAGGACGACACGCAACAAAGCACCCACCATCTTGACCCACAAAAATATGCAGACTGCATGAAGTCAAAAAACACAAACCAAACATACACTACTTCACCACAAACAAACGATCACACGATAATAGAGCAACATTAAACATGGGAGAGCTTCAACATACCAACAAAGCAGCAAGTAGAAGACATTATATCTGGACTAAACACAACAACTTCACCGTCGGACCCATGCCCAGTGACTTGGATCAAAGCCACAAAAAGCCAGCTCTCTCATCACATTCAAAAAATTGTCAAAGATTCACTCCAACAAGGATACATGCCGCAACCCCTAAAGCACGCAATGATACGACCAATACTTAAAAGTAGCAATCTAAGCCCATCCGAACCAAAATCATACCATCCCATCTCCAGCTTGCCATTCCTTGCTAAAATCGTGGAAAAGGCAGTACAAGGGCAACTCCAGGACCATATAGATATCAATGCCCCACTGGACATACACCAGCATGGATTTAAGCCCCGACATGACGTGGAAACACTACTCACCTCCCTCTTTGATAATCTCCTAAGAGGCATGGACAACATAAAAAACGGCTTTGTGCTAGTGTTCATGGACATCTCGGCGGCCTTTGACACTGTATCACATACTAAGCTATTGCAACGCTTACAACAGATAGATAGGATTATGCAAGAATACCTTGAAGTGGTTTACATCATACTTGAAAGGACGAACGCAACAGGTCAAATGCAACCAAAATAAATCGCTACAATTCCCCGTCACGGAAGGAATACCGCAAGGCTCAGCCCTATCATCAATGCTCTACATCTACATACAGCCCATATGCAACATCATCAAGCACCACAAACTACACTACCACATTTATGCTGGTGACATAATGGTGTACGCTCCAATCAACTTACTAGCACTAAACACTACAACAATAACAAAATGCCTCGAAGACATGAATGACTGGCTCATAGCCAACAACTTAACAGTAAACTACGACAAAACTGAGGCAATGTTCGTCACTAGGAACCCCACCTTCATACCTCCACAAACTATCAGCATCCTAGACAAACACATAGTAGTCAAAGAAGAAGTCAAGTATCTGGGCATCACACTAGACAGAGCTTTGAACCTAAAATTCCACATCACCAAAACTGCAAACAAGGCATATCATCGATTGAAAACAATCAGACAAATCAAACCAATGCTCCGTCAAGACCACTTCCGCACAGTGTGCCAAGCACTCATTACACCACTACTTGATTATGGAAACTCACTTTATCAAGGCCTTCTCCAGCAGACACTCCACCCACTACAGATGGTACAAAACACCACAGCACGCATCATTACAGACATGCCAAGGACTGAGCACATCACTCCCGTCCTACAACAACTACACTGTCTCCCAGTGGTGGCAAGAGCGAAATACAAAACAATCATGATCATCTTCAAAATCATTCACCATCTCTCAGCAGACGTACTCCAAAACGTAATAACAAGGGACATCAACAACAGACCAAGAAGAACCAATAACGACGACAACATGATCGGCACACCTGCAGGCTATCAAAAAACCAAACAACCTCAAAAAGAGCACCATCATTGTTAGCATCCACACTATGGAACTCCCTCTCAATGAGCCTAAGGGCATTAGATGACCTCACAGACTTCCACAAAGACCTCAAAACATTCTTATTTATAGAAACCTATGAGCATTTAGGCAACATCCCCTACCCAAACAATAACACTACTACCTCCACCAACTAAACGCACACCCATCCTACCCTCACACACAAATTTATCATATCACGTTACTAATTACCTTCATGTTAAATGTTACCTCAATTATACTGCTAAATACTGTTAAGTAATTGTACTGTCTAAATGTTTACACATACCCTAATGTTAAATGTAACCCTCCAAGTGTGGTGTGACATGACCACCTTGATTGAAGGAAAAGGTGGCATACAAATCTGTCTCAGTAAATAAATAAATAAATAACAAATAAAAATTGATGGAATTTTGCTTACATTGTGGTTCTTAATTTGGATTTTAATGCACACTTTTGTAGCTCAAGGTCACTTTTTTGGTATTTCCCTGTCCCTTGTATCTGTGGTGTTGGATGGTGAAATAACTTGCTCATGGCCACAAAGGATGCTATTGGAAGAGCAAGATTTAAGCCCTGGTCTCCCTGCAACAGTCATGGCAACCTAGTTAGAGAGAAGTGTAAAATGTTTATGATTTAAGTCAAATACAAAATTAGTTGCAAATGCAATGTATGCCTTCGAGTCAATGCTGACTCCTGGCAACCCAGAAGCTCCTGGGTTTTCTTGGCAGTGTGACCGAAAGTAGATTACCAGGCCTTTCTTCTGAGGCAATGGATTATTAAACTGTAATTCTGAACATACATAACTACTACTATTATAGCTGGAGTAGACTGAGACCTCCTTTTTTTTTTCCTGTTGGGCTTCCAACATAATTGTAACTAGTCTCTACTGGGCTTATAGTACATGGACTTTCATTCTATCTACCCAAGTGGCTTTCTCCATCTATATCCTCTCATTTAGATCAGCCCTGTTAAACAACCATCCTGGTATCTCTTTTTAGTACCCAGTATAAATCTCCAGTCTGTTCAGTAAGTGTGCTTGTCGACTGGATTAAGGCACAGGGAAACTAAGGACATGCTTGGGACCAATGTTCCCTCTAATTTTCTGTAGGCTGTGTGCGCATAAAATATCAGCTGTTTTGAAGGAACGTTACATTTTTTGCGCAACATAACGACACTTGGAGTTATATACTTTAAAATTTGACTACACATCAGAATGCAGTATGTACACCACATTGATTGCACTAGAAAATATTGTGGAACTTGTGAAAACCGTAAATACTCAACAACTTTTAAATTTTAAGACGTCTGTGTTGTTTTCTATCAGAATCAGAACCGTAATTTTTGTGCGCTCTGTTGTAAAGTATGTGCGCTCACTCGGTGAGGTGTGTGCGCGCGCACACGCGCACAACTTAGAGGGAACAGTGCTTGGGACCCTGTCGAATGTGCTGAGGACCCAGGAGTCTGGGGTTGCTCACTGTTTGGATTTTGTCGGGACACTAGAGATTTTTGCATTGTCTAGAAGCTAAAGGAGTTTAGACATCTTATCTGCAGCTCTCCAGTCTTCCTCCTTGGTGTGAAAGAGTTTGCCCTATCTGCATCCAGTTTCAGTAGCAGCAGAGACTTTGGGTTGAGTCCAGATAACGGGAAGGCACTAGAGTTGGGAGCACTGAAAGGCAGCTCTAGCAAAGGGAAGGATGGGGGTGAGTTGGGAGAATACCTGTGCTGTGTAAGTGAAGCTTCTCAGTGAGGGGGAGCCAGAAGAGCCAGTGCATGCCCAGGGAAGAGGGGGGAGTTGAGAGGGTAGGAATGGGAGAGGGATGTTTAGTAAACATGAGGGCTTGCAGTAGACTGAGGGAATAGGGCTGGTGGCAAGTGCAAGAACTTTACACAGTGGGCAGAGCTGGGGAAGAGGACTCGCAGTGTTGAAGCTCTAGCTCAGGGTTTTTAATGCATGCTTAATGCAGAAGGTTTTGCTCATCCATGCTGTAAGCAAACAGTATGCAAAGGAGCTGTGCATGAAAAGTCTATATTACATTAAACATGGAGAGCAAGCCAGACACATGCACACAGCGGTCTGCATTAGCAGTCTGGCACCTGTGCATGTATACTGGATTGCGGGGAATAAAATCAGATGATGTGAGGTTTGACACTTCACCTCCAGATGACCACCGTAGACCCTCCCCCCCCCCCAACCCTGACACCATGGAAAATCATTGGTGACGTCTACCTCCCACCACCTGAGCCCATGTAGCTCTAGTACCAGCCCCTATCCCCTCTCAGTACCTTAACTATTAGCAGACATGCGCAATACCCCACACTCCTGCCCCCATACTACCATCTTGGAAGATTTCAGCACATGATCCTGTGTGGTGCATCCTGGGATGGACAGGATGGGTTCTGCTGAACCTCCCTCCTCTCCCCCCTCCAAAACAATGTAGCCTGGGAGGCTCTATGCATGGTCCAGCACCATCATTTCCAAAGATAGTAGAGGTCACCAGGGAAATAGGATGTTTGTGTGGGCTATTTAAGGCCACTGGGCCACCAATTATTTTTCTGTGGTGTTGGGAGTGGGTGGGAGGGAATGCACGATTGAGGGTCTGGTCCTCTGAGGTGAGGTTTCAAATTTCAGTTCAGTGACCCTTTTGCTCCCTGCTGCATCATTATGCTTGCCCGAAGCTGGCATAAAGATCTAGTGTTTAAAGTATAAAACTGTGCTAAGTTTCAGCATAGTGTCTTTTATCAGAAGCAAGAGAATAATTCATTCTTTGGTAAGGCATATCCACTGTGTTGTGCTTTAGGTTGGTGGTTTTGCTCCTTATTTTCCTGAGCTAGCTTTGTTTTTGCATTGGGGAGCAAGATTAGTATGGAAAATCTAACAAAATGCTGCATTAGAACGCAGCATGGTTTGCTGCATCAAGCTCTGAATGAACACATGAGGAGAAGGCGACATCGCAACACCAGAAGTGTGTATGTGTCCCGTCGAGCAAGAGCGCATTTGTTCTGATGGGAATGGTGACCTATATATATAGTCTGAAACTTTGGGCTGGCGTAAAGTGGAGGGAAGTTTTCAGCCTGAGGAATTTATCTAGAATAAGTATTTCTTTGTTACCTGAGCACATACCTTTGAAAACTGTCCTGATATTGCCTCCACTCTGTCTATATCCTTTCCGAGGCACCAGAATAAAGTTAAATGTCATTTTGTGGTGCCTCTTCCATTTGTAAAGCCTTTTGGAAATCTAAGGGGCTTGTTTACAAAGCTGTGGTAGCGGTTCGCGATCGTTATCGGAGCCGCGACCCCATTGATTTAAATGGGGCCGCGGCTTCGATAACGACCGCAAACCGCTACCGCGGCTTTGTAAACAAGCCCCTAAATGTCTCTGGATTAAACCTTGAGCACATTGCCCTTAAATCTCATTCTTTGGGACATTCCAGCCTTGGCATCTCTAGTTTTGTACCCAAGGCAATGGAAGGTGAAAAATGACTTGCCCAGTTTTCCTGGTTTTCAGCTCACTGCTGTAACCACTAGAGCATTCCACCTGAAGCATGTGCTTGTAAGTTTCCCATGTTTACTCAGAATCTGTTACGTCTGCCAGAACTAGAGCAAAGAAAGAGCGTCGGGAGACCACAGCCGCACAAAATGGTGGTCTATTAACACACTTTATTGAAGACCCAACTTGGCTTGATGTTTTAATTGCTTTATATTGCATCAGCTGAAATATGTGTTCCTAGAAAAAAAGGTGCCAGTACTAATATGCAGGACTCTTTAATACACGAGGGCCATGAGTCAATTTTAACAGGCAGTGAAAAAGGGGCCAGTACTCTGTACCACCGTGTATCCCTAAAAAACAAAACCTGCCCCTGATGCAGGCATAGTTGTCAATTTGTCCAATTTGAGTCTTCAGTAAAGCGTTTTAATAGAAAACCTTTTTGTGGGGGTATGATCTCTCTCATCTCTTTCCTTTCACATTCCTGTTTACAGAGGTCACTTTCCTCTTCTTTTCTATAATTAGCCCAAAACCTTACTATAAGGTTACCAGACATTCCTAATTTTTGGAGATTGTCCCCAATTTCAGTGGGACGGAAGCACATGATTCTTTTTTTCACTTGCATGTCCCTCCGGTGCAACACAAATTACTTTCCCCCCTCTCAGACATTTTTTCCCTGGCAGCAGGGGCAGTGCTTAACAGCACATGTAGAGAAGGGACTCAGGATATCAATGCTTGAACCAATACAAGCATTGTGGAACCTGTGTCCCTTGGGGAAACTGCTAGGTACGTATGACCTAGATTGGCCACTGTTGGAAACAGAATACTGGGCTTGATGGACCTTGGTCTGACCCAGTATGGCATATCTTATGTTCTTATGTTCTTAGAGCCAGTCTTGCAGGCAGAGGCTTGGGGATGGAGGGACACTAAGAAAAGAGTACAGGGATTTAGGGTTTGGGTAGACAGTATGAGCGAGGAGTGAGATGGGACTGGAGATGTGACTTGGAGGGGGGGGGGAGTGAGGAAGTACTGGTGAGAGGTATGAGGAATAGGAGGGCTGAGAAAGGAGTAAGAGGCAGTGTTGGAACCCTGGTCTCTGCACTGTATGCTGTCATCTCCTGCCAAATTCTGCCATTTCCCACCTGTTCAACCCATACTGTACCTTCTTTACTGAGTCTTCCCACCTCCCCCCAGTCTTCCCCAGCACTCCTCCTCACTCTGTAGGCTTAACTCCCTTCCTGTCCCCTTCCCGTGCTCTCTATCCTCCAGTGTTCCCCATCCTTCCCTTCATTACTCTCACCTGTCCTAAGCTTCTCCTCCTGTGCCTGGCACTGTTTCTGTCTTGCTCGTGCGCCCTCTCTCCTTTTCATTTCTGCCCCTCCTGGTCCTTTATACTTTCTCTCTCCTTCCCCCCACCCCCCCCTCAGCGATATTTTGCTCTCTCTGATCCTTCTTGCAAATTCTTATTTCCCTTATGTTTCAACCTCTGTCTAACTCCTTCTTCCCAGCTTTGTTGTCTTCCCACTTCCCCCTCTCACTAGACAAAAGGGGAAGAGGAGGAAAGGGGAGGTTAATAGCACAAGGAAATGGAGAAAGTGCCAGGGAAAATGAGGGAGAATGGAATGAAGCAGTTACTGAAAGACTAAGAAGAATCTATCAAAATGGAACATTTTTAAAAAGGAAAGTGAATAGCCAGCCACGCCAGGGAGACAAGAAAAAAACAGGCAGAAAAAAGTGAAATGATGGGTGAATAAAGGGAAACTGAAGAAAAAATAATACCTGAGACAGAAAAGGTTGAAATACTGTTTTCTGAAAGAGTATATTAAGAAGCATAATATATTGGAACCAAGTTCAAAGTTCTTTATGGATTCTGAAGTGTCCCCAGTCTATCTGGAAGTGATTTAGTCCCACAGGTGCTCCTTGTGATCTTGGGCAAGCCACTTAACCCTCCGTTGCCCATGTCCTCTGTAAAATAGTTATCTCCAAGTTATAATGCCCTGTGTCAATGTAATTTCAGTTTGTTCAATGTAAACCACCTTGATATCATGAAAGGCGGTATATAAGAAATGTTAAATAAATCAATTTAGCTGTCACAGGCCAGATGGTCTTGATCCTCTGAAACTCCTCCCCCCCCTGCTGCTCCGTTCCAAAACTCAAGACATCACCACCTTTTCAAGTGTCTCACATTTACACCATCTCCCCCAAATCTGATACGTTTTCCTCATGCTACCTCTGAAGAGGGGAAGTGATGGGACCTGGAAGAAGGTCATGAGTGAAGATTTTTGGGACGGGGAGGAATCCGGGAAAGAGTGAATGTGACCCTGGAGGAGAGAGTTCGAGAAGAAGTTAGAGGGTCCATGTATGCTTGTGTAGGGCCCAATTTAATATTAATTTGGCTCTGCTAATGGCCAGTTCCTTATCGTTCCTCCAGTTCAGTCCTCCACCTCTGGGTAGTGAACCTCCTCCTGCAGCTTGGAGACTAGGCATGTCAAAATCGTGACATCACTGGATGTAGCCTGCTGGTCTCTCCCATCAGCCCCCAGTGTGTCCAGTCTCCATGCAGCAGGAGGACGTAGTGAGCCTAGGTGCTGGGCTCACTTGAGGAACACACAAGGAGCAGTTTAGTCAGGGATTAGGTTTTATAAACTTTAAATCATCCAGTTTTAATTTAAATTGGCAGAGATTAATTAAAATTGCTTTAATTGCTGTAATTACTTTAATTCAATTCAGTTTACTTCAATTTCATATAATTTACCTTGTTAATTTAATTTGAGGAACTGTCCCTTAAAAAAAAAAAAAGCTCCCGCCTAGCTTTCTCTTCCTTTTGTTTCACCTCGATCAGTCAATTCACCGCTTTGGATCTCTCCCCCTGGCCTGTACAGGGGAGAGCTCCGCGGGCTGTACCTGCACACTGAGTGTGTGTGTGATGGCAGCTTTCCTTCGCGGCGGGATCATCTTTTTAATTTCTTGAACCGGCAGAGCAGCTCTCACCGCGACTGCCGCTCGCAGCAGCGCCAAGCGGCATCGCGGCTTGAGAGGCTGCTTTCTCCAGGGTAAGAGGAGCGTTCTTCTTAAATTTCGGCATCACAGGTAAGGCCCTCGGGCTCGGAAGGGATGATTTGAGCTGTTTTCAGCAGTAAGAGTTTTTGGCGCCAAACAAGCCTGATGGATTGGCGCCATTTTCTCTACACGGTTGGTGCCGCGTGGCGGGGGTTACAGTGGCCCATGTTCTGGGAGAAAGCACCATGGCACAGAGATAAAGTATTGTTTAGTTTTCTTTTTCCTTCATTTTGCTTATTTTAGTTTCGGGGGGTCCCTTCAGTTTTTAGCAGGGGGGATTCTTTGAGTAGTTATTTCATATTCTTCTTTTTTGTGGCTTCATTTTTGTTTAAAAAAAAAAAAAAAAAAGGGAACAGCTTTTCTTTCAACCTGACTTTCCTTCTTGGCAAGCAGTTGTTGGGGGTATAGCTAATGTCATCGCGCCCACAGTGTGTGGTCTGCGGTTCCCGCAGAGGCACAGTCGCTGACACCGGAATCTGTCGGGGCTGCACTTCTGTTTCCACCAGCGTGGAGCAGCAGATGGAGAATACTGTTGTTTTAGATTCCCAGGGTTCATCCGCTGCGACCGGAGACGAGGCACTGGTAGTCACGCCGCCAGGGTCCTCTCGAGAGGGCCTCGCGGGCCCAATGTTCCCTCTAATTTTCTGTAGGCTGTGTGCGCATAAAATATCAGCTGTGTGCAGCTTTTGACAGAAGGTTAAATTTTTTGTGCGCCACATAACGACACTCGGAGTTATATACTTTAAAATTTGACTACACGTCAGAATACAGTATGTACACCACATTGATTTTAATCAAATTAAATTAAAATAGACGATTACTAAATGAAGCGGGAAATTTCTAGTAATTACAATCATAACTTTTACATTTTAAGATGTCTGTTTTCTATCAGAATCAGAGCTGTAATTTTTGTGCGCTCTGTTGTAAAGTATGTGCGCTCGCTTGGCAAGGTGTGTGCGCGCGCACACGCGCACAGCTTAGAGGGAACAGTGCACGGGCCCCTCTAGTTTGTTACCTACAGTAGGCTCAGGTCCGCAGTTAGGGGATTTCTGTCCGGATTTTGTGTTAATTATGCATCAGGCATTCTGCTTGAGGCATCAGGGGAAGTTGCCTGAGCCATTGTCGATGGCAAATCCTATGCAGCAACCCCGATCAGGGGAGCCTGGTAGCATTTCTCTGAGGCCCCCAAAGAAGTCAAGGCCTCGTGAACTTTCTCCCCTAGATTTGGAGTGGCATGAAACAGATGAGGCCGAAGTAGAACTCGAAGCCGGTGTGGACGAATTGGAAGAAGGAGAAATCCCTGAGCCTGAGGATCAGGCAAAAATCATTCGGGTATTCCGGAAGGATGAACTGACAGCACTTATCACGGAATCCCTCCAGACGCTAAATCTCACTTCCGCACAACCGATGGAAGAAGAAGAGGTGGAAGATCCCATCATTCAAGCGGTGAGACAGGCGCAGGTAGTGTTTCCCTTCCACCGGGTGGTTGATCGGATGATCCAGGAGGAGTGGGATCAGCCAGAAGCAGGACTAAGAGGGATCAGGACCATGAACAGACTCTATCCCATGGCGAATAAGGAAAAGAAGAGGTTCCATTCTCCGCAAATTGATACGGCAGTCTCAGTGGTCACAAAAAAGACCACTATCCCGGTGGAAGGTACCGCGGCCTTAAAAGATGCACAGGATAGGAAAGTACATTGTTTCAATAAACCATCATTTGAGGCTAATGCGTTATCCCTGCAGGCTTCCATTTGTGGAGCTTGGGTGGCGAGAGCGTGCCTCAGATGGTCTCAACGTTTATGCCAGTCCCCGCAATTAGAGCAGGAAAGTATAAGAGAGCTAGATCATCTAGAGTCTGGATCGGCGTATTTGGCTGTTGTGCACTACGACTTGATCAGAGCTCTAGCAAATAGTATGGCTGCGTTGGTGGCCGCCCGGAGATCCCTGTGGTTGAGGAATTGGGTGGCTGATGGCTCTTCTAAGTCGCGTCTCAGTAAGCTTCCTTTTAAAGGAAAGTTGTTGTTTTGGAGAAGATCTTGACAAGTTGGTTAAGGATTTAGGAGATTCCAAGGGCGGAAGGCTCCCGGAGGATAAACCTAAACAAGGGAAGTCTTTGCCGGCCTTTCGGGGTCAGTTTAGAGATTTCAGGAGATTTCGTACTTCTCCCTTGGGTGGTTACCAAAGGGGAAGATTTTCTTCTAGAACCCAGGAGTTTCATGGGTTTCGTGGAGCAAGTAGAGGTTTCGCAGCGGCTTTCCTCAGCGACTACTTGAAAACCACAATGAAAGGAGGCGGGTCCCGGTGGGAAGCCAACTGATAGGAGGTGATCTTCGGGGATTTCTTCCTGCCTGGACCCAAATAACTTCCGACCAGTGGGTGTTGGAGATCATTCGCGAACGTTACGTGCTGGAATTGGCAAGACCGGTGCTGGACCCATTTGTGATGTCTCCCTGCAAAGGTCAACAGAAAACTCTTGCGATTCATCGTACGTTAGACCGGCTTTTACAGTTGGGAGCAGTCGTGCTGGTCCCAATGGCAGACTATAGCGTGGGTCGCTACTCCATTTATTTCGTGGTGCCAAAGAAAGACGTATCTCTCCATCCTATTCTGGATCTAAAAGGGGTGAATCGCTGCCTTCGAGTGCTGCATTTCAGGATGGAAACGTTGAGGTCGGTCATTGTGGCGGTGCGCCAAGGAGAATACTTGACGTCCCTCGATCTCACGGAGGCATATTTGAACATCCCAATAAGAGCGATTCATCAAACATTTCTGCGGTTCGCTCTGTCTTGGGAACATTATCAATTCCAAGTATTGCCTTTCGGTCTGGCGACGGCTCCACGAACCTTCACCAAGATCATGGTGGTGGTAGCGGCAGCATTATGAAAGGAAGGAGTTCTGGTTCACTCTTATCTCGACGATTGGCTGATTCGGGCAAAGTCAAAGGCTGAGAGCGTTCAGGTTACAGACAAGGTGGTGAACTTTCTACAGAATCTCGGCTGGGTGGTCAATTCGACCAAGAGCCGCTTAGTTCTGTCCCAGGATCTCAAATATCTGGGGGTACGGTTCGACACGCAGAGAGAAACTGTTTGTGCTGAGTCGTCGAGTTCAGGTCCTTCGGCAGTTGGTACACAAGTTCAGGTCTGTCCCAGCACCCTCAGCGTGGACTTACCTTCGCATGCTGGGAACTATGGCAGCGACATTGGAAGTAGTTCCATGGGCCAGATTTCATATGCGACCATTACAGAAAGCACTACTTCTCCATTGGTTGCATCAGTCCGACTCTCTGAACAAACGGCTTCCCTGTCCTCTCCGGGTCAGGCAGTCCCTTCAGTGGTGGCTGCTTCAAGGATCTCTGAAGGCAGAAATGCCTCTGGAACAGCCGGAGTGGCTTCCTTTGCTGACGGACGCAAGTCTTGCGGGATGGGGAGCACATTGCATAGATCTCTTCACGCAAGGCACTTGGACTGTGCAAGAGAGCAAATGGTCAATCAACTGGCTAGAACTGAGAGCAGTCTGCCTGGCATTACAAATGTTCGAAGCTACGGTGACAGGTCGAGCGGTACGCGTGCTGTCTGACAACTCCGCGATGGTGGCCTACATCAATCGACAGGGCGGTACAGGAAGTGTGGCCATGGAAGAAGCAGAGGCACTGTTCTCTTGGGTAGAGCCTCGACTACCAGCGATCTTGGCGGCACACATTGCAGGGAAGGACAATGTGATAACACATTTTCTCAGCAGGGTCCGAGTCGATGCCAGAGAATGGGAGTTGCATCCGGACGTGTTCGCGCAGATAGTTTGCAAATGGGGACCGCCGATAATGGATCTCATGGTGACATTTCAGTCAGCAAAAACGGGTCGTTTCTTCAGCAGACGGCATAAGAGGATGTCGGAAGGAATCATTGGCTGTCGTCAGGCCTCCTCTGTCTTTCCTCCATGGGCGCTCATAGGTCGAGTGGGTCAGCGTATCGAAGCTCACCGGGGAAAAGTGTTGGTGGTGGCCCCGGACTGGCCAAGGTGCCTGTGGTATGCTGATCTTACTCTGTTGCTCGACGGCAGTCCTTGGAGGTTGCCTACGTCGGAGAATCTGTTGCTGCAGGGTCCACTTCGAATGCCTCAGGTGGATCGGTTCTCGCTTACGGTATGGCCATTGAAAGGGCAAGGTTAAGGAAAAAAGGCTACTCGACAGCAGTCATCGTGACTTTACTTCGAGTGAGGAAAAAGTCCACGTCTCTTGCATATGTGCGCATATGGCGTATTTTTGAGGACTGGTGCTCGCGTAGGCAAGTTTGTGCGGCTACTGTATCCATTCCCTTGGTGTTGAGCTTCCTGCAAGACGGGTTTGATAAGGGTCTGGCAGCCAGTTCTTTGAGAGTTCAGTTAGCAGCCCTGTCCTGCTATAGTGGCAGGGAGTGGCTCTAGGTTCGCATGCAGATGTGTTGCATATTTTTAAAGCGGTATCCAGGTTGCGGCCCTCTCGTAGAGTCATGGTCCCGCCGTGGGATTTCAACTTGGTTTTAGAGGCATTAGTTAAGGAACCTTTTGAGCCTTTACACCAGGCGTCGGTTAAGGATTTAACCTTAAAGACAGTGTTTTTGGTAGCCATCTGTTCAGAGAGGTGAATTTTGGAGCTACGGGTGTTGTCATGTAGAGAACCGTTTTTGTCTCTTTCCAGAGAAAAGGTGCTGTTGCGACCAGTTCCGTCATTTTTACCAAAGGTAGTTTCTCCGTTTCACTTACAGTAAATCAAACGGTTTCTCTTCCAACTCTGTTCGGTGGAGAGGAACATCTCAGACTGCAGTTTTGTGCCGTTTAGACATAAAGAGGGTGCTGAGGCAGTATTTAAAAGTCTCAGAAATGTTTCGCAAGTCGGACCGCCTATTCGTGGTGTTCGGAGGTCTCCGCAAAGGGGAAGCGGCGGCAAAAGCATTCATTTCCAGATGGATTAAAGAGGCGATTGCGTCAGCATATCTTTTGCAAGGCCGTACAGTGCCAGTGGGCTTGAGGGCTCACTCTACTAGAGCGCAAGCAACATCATGGGTGGAACACAGTTTGGTTCCACCAGTAGAAATTTGTAGAGTGGCCACCTGTTCCTCTTTTCATACTTTTAGTAAGTATTACCGCCTGGATGTCCTGGTGGCAAACGATGCCTGTTTCGGGGCAGCGGTGTTGCGATCTGGCTGGAAAGGTCCCTCCCAATAATTACTGCTCTGTTACATCCCAGAGGTGGAGGACTGAACTGGAGGAACGATAAGGAAATAGAAATTACACTTGGTAATTGTTGTTCCTTGAGGAACTCCAGTTCAGTCCTCATTCCCGCCCGGGGATGGAGTCATTCATTAGTATGGTTGTTCAGTTGGGAGAAGTGCAAGGCTACAGGTGGGTATAACCCTTAATTGGTTCGTAGTTGTCTTAATTTGTCCTATCTCTTTTCTCTCTGTCCTTGCTCTCTCTTGTCTCTGGCTAGGCATAGGGCGGAAAGGAGTGAATGCAAAAAGCAGTCCCCTTGTCTCTGGAGGAGAGGTTAGTTGTTAAATAAGTTGTGTTATGTGTTCAGTTGAGTATAAGGTTGAAATTATTTTGAAAGCTACTTATTTGTTGCTCCTTTGAGTCTGCTTTGTCAATAGTTCACTGGGGGCTGATGGGAGAGACCAGCATGCTATATCCAGTGATGTCATGATTTTGACGTGCCCGGGTAAGTGTAATTTCTATTTCTTCTGCTGTATGCTTGATCTCTTCTACTCAGTGAACTTCAACATTTAAACCCAGACTTTTCTTTCTTTCTCTCTCTCTTCTCATCTAGTGCCACCAGCAGGAGGCATCCTATGGGGAATGCGGGGCCATGTATACAGACTCGCTGTGGGACTGAAAAGTGAGGCCATCCTGCAAAAATTATAGTTGCTTAAGCATAGGGCCAGGGCTGCCCTTTCCACAGGCTAAAATTAATCTTCACTAAAGGTGAAATCCTTTTAATTGTGTTTATTGCCGGGAGTACATTATAGTTTTTCCTGTGCGTCAACATTTTTGTTTGGGTAGGAAAAAGCAGAAATGGTCTTCTGTGGATTTTAACGGCACCTCAGGAGGTTCTTGTCTCTTGGGGAGGTGATACAAATCAAACCTGGGTCTCTAGCATGGTGCACCTGGCCTCTGACTTTCCATACAGCCTTCTGTTTGATTAAAGTTTTATGATGTGCTGCTAGGTTTTGTCCTCTTGTATACAGAAGCTCCAGCTGCTTCCTCTCTGCTGGCAAATCCAGGTCTTGTTTTAAACCCAGCCTTGCAATCCTCTGATAAATGCCACATATTTGTTTAGGGGCTGAGTAATAGGAGGTGTCTGGCTGAAACATCTCTTTGTTGGGAGCTGACGGAACTATTTGGTTTCCACTAAGGATTCTCTTCCCATGTTTTGGTATAGATGTCTTAGACAATAATTACCCTCCAGGTGGCTTCTTAAATGCTGTTTATGGTAAGTATTAATGGTTTGCTTAAATGTTCCTCATCTTTCCCCATTTCCTTTTTATATATGTGATGTCTCATCAAAATGCTATAATTTTGCTAATATACTTCATTACATTTTGCTACTTTTTTTATTAGCATATTAGCTGTTTCATGAGTAATTTAATATGTTAAGTATCTGAACTTATGTAGAAAGAAATTACATCTAGTCTATAAACAGCATGCAAACTTGTGACGGCTTCAAACTTGCAGTAAATGCAAAAAAATACTGCTTTATCTAACGTACATGGAGGTATGATGAGTGTCTAGTCATTAGTTAGTTATTACATCATAAAGTGCTGATGCCTTCAGACCTGTGCAAGAAAATGGTTTAGAACTAATGTGCCGTTTTTGGTAAATACAACTGTTGTATTGACATGAGGCAAGCTGTGTTTGCAGCATAATCTCTGAAACAATCCCCAGTGAATCACTTATTTTTTCTTGTCGGATCACACTGAGGGAGGATTAGAATGGCATCTTAACCCCACCAGACAGATGAAATCCATTTTATTCATGTAAAAGTTCTTTGGTCAATTAATTAACTATTTGAAAAACACCAACTTATCTGAAATGGTGTAGAAGAGAAGCCAAACTCATTCCCGTGTAACAAACATCCGAATCCTGAGGCACCCTGATACAGGGATTGGGGTCCCGAAACGTGCCATTCTTATCCTCCCTCGGTGTGATCCGACAAGAAAAAATAAGTGATTCACTGGGGATCGTTTCAGAGATTTTGATTGGGACTTTATGCATCTCTGAATTAGGGATTATTTTATTTGTGTTTGCAGCATATGCATAAGTCATTAAATGCTACCATGCCATGCCATTGCTTTGCTTAGCACTCCAGACCTTACCGTGGTTTGCTTCTCCGTAGAAAGCCGAGAGAGGTTTCTGTACTATTTTTATAGAGAATGTATTACAAGACTTCTATGAGGAAAGCAGAACGTGGATAGTTTTGAAATAACTTGTTTTGTTGGTGCATCTTGTGTTTGCTGAGCTAACCCTGAAACCACAAAAGCATTTACTATGTTGGTATTACTCTAGTTAGACATGTTACATGTTTTTTCATGCCTAGATAATGCAGATTCCATTTTCTATCTCTTTTGAGCTTTAAAAGTTGAATTTTGCAATACTCACACTCAATTTAACCAGTATTTGAAAACTTTGGTGCTCTTTTTACTAAAGTTAAGTAAGTCGTTAAAATGCATTAATTGTTAGCATGGGCCGTGTTAGTTTACTGCGAGCTGATTCCTGCATTAATTGCTCAGTAGTGTTGGGCAGGGAATGGGCAGGTTTTGGGTGGAGAGTAGGCAT
Organism: Ichthyophis bannanicus; assembly: GCA_033557465.1. Taxonomy (NCBI): domain Eukaryota; kingdom Metazoa; phylum Chordata; class Amphibia; order Gymnophiona; family Ichthyophiidae; genus Ichthyophis; species Ichthyophis bannanicus. Next base: position 166,308,824 of record CM066042.1, read on the forward strand.
GGATTGCACATTGCAGTTAGAGTACGATATCACATGTTGTGAACATACATGCACTTCATGTGCACCTGCAGTAATTGCGAATAATCGTAAGGGACTCCTCAGTGATGTAAGTGCAGGGAGTATGCTAGTCATAACCCAAGACTTGCACACAGCCTTTGCACTTACTATGCAATGAAAACACATACTACACTTCTTAATCATCATTTTTAACAAAAGGGACCTTCTACTGATGTATGTGTAAATTGTATGTAATTAACTTAGTTATCTAGTAGTTGATGGCATAAAAAGACAACTTGGCTCATTCAGTCTTCCCTGTTATCCCTGTCCATGCTGCAAGGACATATTCCAGTTGCCAGTAGTAGAAGCTTGGCTGCTTGTAGGATTTTACTCTTAGACAGGTCAGGGTTTTCTGGTTTTGTTTTGCTTTTTTATTCTTATGTTTTAATTCTTATTTAGGAGAGGTAATAAGTTTTCTGTTTAAATAATCTTTTTGTAGTATTTTATTTATATAATCATGTATTTGTTTTTCTTAACCAGTGTTTTGCTTGTACATGTAACCCTGGGCCCTTTGTTTGCCAGCAGCAACCCCACTGTCGGACACAAGACCCTCTTGCTGCTTCAGGCCCCCAGAGCTCTCTGAGGGTGAGCACGCTAGGTCCTGGGTTTAGGATTCTTCAGCTTAAACCCTATGGAGCTGAGAAGCTATTTGGCAAGAGGGGTTTGTGACTCTGGTGTTTTTCCAGCACAATCATATTTCCCATCTGTACACTCTGATCCTGGGGAGTTTCCAAAAACACATAGGAGCAGTTTCAAAATGATTTAACTGGTTAGCAGATCTTTTAACAAGCTAAACTATGGTCAGCTGGATATTCAATGGCATCAAATCGCTTAATGCCACAGAATAATTACCCCTGCTACCTGCTTAGCGTTGGGACATTGTGGGGGTGGCACTGGGCGTTAGCAAGTCAGCAACAATATTGAGCTGCTTGCCAGTTAAACCTAACTGGCTAAAGTTAGTCCAAAATGGCTCTAGCCTAAGTTTAGATGGTTTAGCTTTCTGGCCAGCGGCAGAGTATTGCTGCTGGCTAGTTAGCTAACTGGGCAGTCTGGATATTTAGTGACTATGGATGGATATGGCCTTTGGCATTTAATATCTTGGTCCAAATTAAAGCAGCAATGGCCAGCTGCTCTGTGTGCGCCCCTTCTGCTGAAAATGGGCCCCTCTCCAAAGAATATAAACATCAGCTTCCTCATCTCTCCAGGCCTGTCCAGGTACCAATGGGTTGTCAGCCCCCTCCAGCAGCTGATTACTGAACTTGACAGTCTTTGTGATGCAGTATATAAGTTCCACCTACTGCATCAGATTCCAGTCTTTCAGTCCTCAGCAGCTGGGGAGGAACTCCTGTTAGGTGGACTTCCAGGACAGATGATAGGACAGATTTAAAAAAAAAAAGGCTAGGGAAAAGACAATGAATGCATAAAGAGCTGATCAGAATAGAGAGAGGACGTAAGAAACTATATAAGACTGGTTTGCTCTAGCAGGGCACTGATTCCAGTGAGAGGAGACAGAGAGGCTGGGAGCACTCCCCTTTGGGGGAACAGTGAGGTAAAAGGGGCAGCAGAGGCAGGGCCTGCCTCTGTATCTGTTTTGATGATCAGGAACTGCCTGGGAGTGAAGTGCCTGGGAGCCCCAAGTTACTCCTCCTCTCCCAGAGGATAGTCAGATGCCCGTTAGCTTTGGGAGATCTGACTATCCCCAACCGGCAAAGTCATCCATGAGGCAAGTGAACTCTATCAGGCTCAAGTCGTGGTGGTTCATTCATAGCATGGGGCAGAGGAGACTGTGGAGGTCTGTTTCTCTCTATTGAAACAGTCAGCAAGGGCTCCTCCATGTGCTGCGGCTGCCTTTCATGCAGCGGGGTGGCATGTGTGCATGCTGCTGTCCACTTCGGTGTGTGCACCGTGTGGGAGCTGTCATGGTCTAGCCTTCTCTGGCCTTTGTCGCACGTGTATTAGACAGGGGAGCAGGCTGGAACACGGTTTTTCATATGCAGCCAAGCAGGAGACACAGGCTACATCGGAGGGAGAAATTGAGAGGCTGTTTGGTTTCAGCAGTAATGGCGGGAACTGTGGTCATTTTGCAGGCAGCAGCCATTTTCCCCGCACAACAGAAAAAGCAGGGGAAAGGAAAGGCTAAGGCCAAAAAGTATATTGAGGGCGATTTACCACCTCAGCCACTGATGCCAAGGCTACAGGAGGGGCTTGAATCAATTTTTTTTGCCGGATTTTATTCTGTGTCTGCAGAAAGCATATTGTCTGAAAAGAAAACAGTCAGAAGTGTTCATTTCTCTTGGTAAACCCTCAGGTCCCTCAGTGGAAGAGGCTGAGCTGGCAGGGGATCCCAGAGGGACCTTCTCAAAGGGGACACGGGATAGATGATGACGCGGAGTGGTTGGGTCATTTAATCCTCAAGGGCACGGGCAGAGGAGGAGTTTGGAGACGTCTTCTCTGACCTCGGGAACAACCCGTGGACCCTGGAGTTAGAGGAAGATGAAATTGCCCCGGGGAGGATCCCAATGTTTTCCGGGTCTTTTCACAGGGAGGAGCTGGGGGCCCTCATCGCTCATTCCCTGGTGCCATTAAACATTGCACAGGCAGCGACCCCAGAAGAACCACTGGAAGACCCTCTGCTTCAAGGTTTTAAGGGAACACAAGTCTGCTTTCCGGTCCATAGAGTGATCAAGAAGATGATTGAATCGGAATGGTTGTACCCAGAGGGGTGACCTTGCGGGGCAGCTGTGCCATGGGGCATCTCTATCCAATTCCTCAGGAGGAAAGAAATCTATTACGGATGCCGAAGGTAGATGCCTTGGTGTCGGCAGTGACCAAGAAGATAACCATCCCTTTGGAAGGGGGTGCGGCTCTGAGGGATCTACAGGATAGGAAACTGGAGTCGATTCTGAAGCAGGCGTTAGGCCCTGCAAATGGATGCCTGCAGTGCCAAGGCACTCTAGTCAATGTCGCCAGGGCCTCCATCCGTTGGCTCATAAGATCGATCGGTCACGGAAGGAGTTAAACTGAGGTCAGCTGCTGCTTATATGGCCGCCGCCTTTTACGATTTGATTTGGATAACCTCGAAGACTATGGCTTCAATTATTACGGTGAGACGGTTCCTATGGCTTAGGAACTGGGCGGCAGACGCATCTTCAAAATCCATACTTGGCAAGCTTCCTTATAAGGGCAAGCTGCTCTTTGGGGAGGCATTGGACAAGATCATGAAGGACTTGGGTGATTCCAAAGGAGGCATCTGCCAGTGGATAGGCCAAAGGGACAGAAACCGGGTGGCTCACAGAGAGGACAAGCAAGAGATTTCCAAAGTTTCCGGGAGCAGCAGTTCGCGCCTTACCAGAGAGGTCACTATAGGGCCAGAGGGCAGCCCTTTCGGGGGGTTCTAGGTTTTTGGATGGGGTTATCAAACTTTGGGTAAGAAGCCTCAATGAAGCCAAGCAGGCCCAGCCAGAAGTAGCGATAGGAGGTCGGCTACAACAGCTCTACTCCGTCTGGGCCACTTTGACAACCTCGTATATGACAACCGACCAGTGGGTCTTGGAGATCATCCGCAAAAGTTATGCACTGGAATTTTTGAGTCCTCTACCTGAAGCATTTGTCACCTCACCATGCAGGGCACCAGGGAAGAGGGAGGCAATCTCAGACACTCTTCGGCATTTATTACAGCTGCGGGCAGTAGTACCGGTGCCCCAAGATCAGTATGGGTCCAGTCGGTACTTCATTTACTTTCTGGTACCCAAGAAGGAAGGGTCCTTCTGACCCATCCTCTATCTCAAGCATGTGAACTGGAGACACAGAGTACCACATTTTTGAATGGAAATGTTGCACTCTGTAATATTGATGGTGAGGCAGGGCAGTTTCTTTTGGCACTCAACCTCATAGAGGTCTATCTGCACATCCCCAACAAGCTGTAACACCAGAGGTTCCTATGTTTTGCCTTGCCCATGGGCATTTCCAGTTCAGGGTGCTGTCCTTTGGCCTGGCCACCACACCACACACCTTTACAAAGGTCATGGTAGTAGCGGTGGCGTTGAGGAGGGGATCTTGGTGCATCCCTACCTGGACGATTGGCTCATTTGGGCAAAGTTCGAGGCAGAAGCATATGTCTCTACACAGCGAGTGCTGGAGTTTCTACAACAGCTAGGCTGGATGGTCAACCACCCCAAGAGCTAACTTTACTCTTGGTGTATCTCGGGGCCTTGTTTGACATAGTAGCAGGGATGGTTACACTGCCCAAGGACAGGGTGCGAAAGATCTTGCGGCAGATTTGACAGTTCCTGCGGCTAAAGATGCCAACAACATGGTGCTATATGCAACTGCTCGGCTCGATGGTGGCAGCCTTAGACATGGTGCCGTGGGCCAGGGTCTACAGGCATCTGCTACAGCAGTCGCTCCTCTTGAGGTGGTCTGTGCAGAGACACCCTTTTGTCCCAGAAGTTGGTATGCCCAGAGGAAGTTGGAATGAGTTTGCAGTGGTGGCTGGAGCCCGCTCATCTCAAGGCAGGCATGCCTTTGGAACAGCCACAGTGGGTTGCAGTGACCACAGATGTCAGTATCTTTGGCTGGGGAGCATACTGTCTGTCACAGGTGACACAGGGATGCTGGACCCCAGAAGAAGCTTCATGGTCAATCAACAGGCTCAAAATGAGAGCTATTCTGTTGGCGCTTCAGGTCTCTGATAGTGGGGAAGGTGGTCCGAGTCTTCTCTGACAATGCATCGATGGTAAATTTCATTGACCAAGGTAGCACTGCCCGTGCCCCCCCTGCATGTTGATGTGAGTCAGAAGCTGCTGCAATTGGCAAAGCAGCATCTAGTAAGCCCGTCAGTGGCTCATGTCATGGGGAAGGACAATGTTCAAGTGGACTATCTCAGTTGACACACATTGGATCCCGGAGAGTGGGAGCTAAATGTGGCGGTGTTCCACAAGATCATGGTGCATTGGGGGTAGCCGGTCATGGACCACATGACGTCCCATGTTTTATCCAAGTTCTCTGACCTTGTTCTCTGTAAAACCAAACAGTTTGTTGTTCTGGTCTGTTGTTATATTGTGAACCGCGCTGATGCTGAATAGAGCGGTATATAAGAGCCTGTAATAAATAAATAATAAATAATAAAATAAATAAATATCAAGGCTGCATGTTTCTTCAGCAGGTGCAGGGAACATATGTCGGAGGGGCTTGATGCCCTGACTTAAGCTTGGCTGATGGAAGGGTTCCTATATGTATTTCCTCCATGGGTGCTCATCGGTCGCCTTTTGCAGCGAATAGAGGCACACAATGGGCGGGTGATTCACATAGCCCCAGATTGGCCCTGGAGGACGTGGTATGCAAATCTGACCCGTCTTCTCATTGATTGGCCATGGAGGTTGCCTGACAGTTCAATCTGTTGGGGCAGGGACCAGTGCTAATGCCACAGTTGGGTCGATTCTTGCTTACAGCCTGGCTCTTCAAAGGGTGTGGTTGCACCGCCGGGGCTACACAGCGGAAGTCATCATCACCATGTTGAAGACACGGAAGCATTCAACCATGCCGGCCTATGTTCATATATAGCGCATCTGGCACGCAGACCCCCAGGAAGCCTAAAGGACAGAAGACCCAGCCGCTAGCTCCAGCACAGCCGACTCTGGGTTTTGATGCCCCCAGCATAGCCTCTCAACTGCTGGACGATCAGCTGTCAATGAGGGGGAGGCTGGTCCACTTTGCCCACAGGTGGGACTCCATCACCACAGACACGTGGGTTCTTCAGGTTGTCTGGGAGGGTTACTTCCTCTATCTGGACTGGCTGCCTACCCCCTACTTCCCCGGGGAGCCCCCAGCGGCTTCCCCTGCACCAGGCCTTACTAATTCAGGAGATTGCAGACCTCCTCAGAGACGGGGTGGTGGAGCCCATACCACCTCACCTAAGAGGAAGGGGGTTCTACTCCAGATACTTCCTTGTCCTGAAAAGAATGGGCAGTCTCAGGCTCATCCTTGACTGGAGGAACCTGAACAGATTTCTGATGCGGAGACGTTCAAAATGCTCTCACTTGGAACACTGCTTTGCTCCTTTGACTTGAAGGATGCTTAACCCACATCCTTATCTACCCCAACCACAGACAGTACCTGTGGTTTGTGGTAGGAGGCGATCACTACCAGTATAGGATGCTTCCCTTTGGCCTTGCCTCTGCACCATGGGTCTTCACAAAGTGTCTTGCGGTGGTGGTGGTCCACCCTTACCTGGACAAGTGGCTCATAAAGGGAGACATGGCCTCAGAGGCCCTGCAGATTGCAGGCTGCATCATCTGGCTTCTACAGCACTTGAGCTTTGTGGTCAAGCACCCAAAATCCCACCTTACTCCAGTGCAATTCCTGGAGTTCATAGGGGCTCACCTGGATACACTCCAGGTGAAGGCCTTCCTCCCCCAGGAGAGGGTAGACCGCCTCGTGGCCCTGGTGTCCGATGTGCAGAGTCACCGCACAGTCTTAGCTCGGTTGATGCTTCGCCTCCTGGGCCACATGGCCTTCTTCATGGTCCACATTGTGCCCAACACCTGCCTCAACACACTTGCAGCACAGTGATGCCTCCACACACAGTGGGCCCATGTGACGGGCCGACTCTGCGACCCCATATCTGTCTCATCGCGGGTGGCGGAGTCCTTGGTTGGTAGCAGGATGCACAACACCTTCTCCGGGGACATTCCTGATGACATATGCCTCCCTTTCAGGTTGGGGGCCCATTGCGAGAAGCTGCGCACCCAGTGGGCCTGGTCCTCTGAGGAGAGTCGGAAGCAGATCAACCTTCTGGAGCTCCAAACCTTTGTCCTCGCAATGAAGGCGTTTCAGCATAGACTGCGGCACCAGGTGGTGCTCATGCAGATAGGCAATCAAGTCAGTATGTTGTACTTGAACAAACAAGGGGGTAACAGCTCCTACAGCCTCTGCCAGGAGGTGGTGAGCCAGGGTATTGCCCTCAGAGCCGTCTATCTCCCGGGCCAAGACAATGCCTCGGCGGACCAACTGAGCAGAGTCCTCCAGCCGCACGAGTGGTGCCTGAGCCCTGCAACAGCACAGCAGCTATTCTGGCTCTGGGGCACCCCAGACCTGGACCTCTTCACCAGTCCAGCCAACGCTGGGTGGCTCCAGACACCTTCCGCCTCTTGTGGGCGATGGGCCTGCTATACACCTTCCCTCCCACGCACACTGATAGCACGGACCCTTCCCCAAGATCCAGTGGGACAGGGCCTCAATGATCCTCGTAGCTCCAAGGTGGCACTGACAGCCATGGTTCCCCCTGCTGCTCCTTCTCTTGACAGAACCCCCGGTCCCTCTCGAGGGGTCACCGGGGCTCCTAACACAGGAGGGAAGTTTGCTTCTCCAACCCAATCTGGGGTCCCTGCCACTTACAGCTTGGCTGCTGAATGGGTCACATTAGCTCCCCTTCATCTCCCCAGGGAGGTCGAGTGCATCCTTCTGGCCTCTCGTAAGGACTCGACAAGACAGGCTTACACCTTCAAGTGGCGCAGGGCTTTGGTGTGGTGATCGGAGAACCATGTGAACCCATTCTCCTGCCCGATACACTCTCGGTCCTGCAATACTTGCTCCATCTCTCACAGTATGGGCTAAAATCTAAGTTGGTCAGGGTTCACCTGATCGTGATATCGGCGAACCATCATCTCATCAAGGGCAAACCCCTATTGGATACCAGACAGACAAGGGGCCTACCTTCCACAGCCTCGCTGCCTTCGCATTGTGCAGTTAGCTGACCAAGCAGTGCTAAAACCTCACCTCACTGCTCGGGAAATGTTACAATTGCTAGGCCACATGGCATCCACCGTGCATGTGGTTCCTTATGCTCACCTCCATATGAGGGCAGCCCAGTGGACTTTATCCACTCAATGGACTCAGGCGTCAGGTTGCCTGTCAGACAAAATAGCAAACTCGGATCGCCTTATTTTGTCACTCCAATGGTGGCAATCACCCCAAAACCTTTTGGTGGGGTCCCCTTTTCACCAACCTCCACCCCAAGCCACTCTAACAACAGATGCCTCACAGGTGGGTTGGGGAGCCCACCTGCAAGGCCTCTCTACCCAGGGTACCTGGACTCCACAGGAGACCTATCTACATATCAGTCTCCTGGAACTCAGAGCAATCTTCCCTGCTCTTCGAGTATTCCACACCCAGTTCAGCTACAAGACAGTCCTAGTTCAAACGGACAATCAAGTAGCCATGTTCTATGTGAACAAGCAGGGCGGAACAGGCTCTCTGTCGCTCTGCAACAAAACTTTGCGACTATGGGCACTCGCCAGAGAGCATCAGATTCATCTCCTTGCGGTGTATCTTCCAGGCATTCAAAACTCTTGGGCAGACAGACCCAGTCGAGTTCTGCTTCCACACGAATGGTCTCTCCATGCAGACCAGGTGGCCAAACGTTTCCAAATTTGGGGACCCACGGACATAGACCTCTTCGCAAGTCCGCTGAATGTCAAACTTCCCCGGTTCTGTTCCAGAATTCCAGCTCAGGGTTGTCAGGCCAGGGATGCTTTCCTCCTCCATTGGGGCCAGGACTTCCTGTATGCCTTTCCACCCTTTCCCCTAATTCCCAAAACGCTGTTCAAGCTTCAGAGAGACAGAGGTCATTTGATTCTCATAGCTCCACATTGGCCACGGCAAATGTGGTACCCTCTGCTCCTACATCTCTCTCAAACTCCACCTCTGGAGTTAGGATCTGCTCCAGATCTCCTTTCTCAGGAGGACGGGATGCTTTGGCATCCCATTCCCCAGTCTCTGCCTCTCAGGGCCTGGTTGCTGAAAGCCTAGAACTTCACGGTCTTAACCTTTCTCAGCAGGTAAAGGATATCCTTTATGCTTCCAGGAAACCTTCCATAAGACGCTCTTACGCTTTCAAGTGGAAAAGGTTTACCATATGGTGCTCACAGAAGGGTCTTAACCCCCTTGCGATACCTCTGGAATCATTACTGGAGTATCTCCTTCATTTATCTAATGCAGGGCTTAAGACCAGTTCAGTGAGAGTTCATTTGAGTGCTATTGCAGCTTCTTTCAAGCCTCTAAATGGGCAACCTATTTCCTCCCATCCTCTCATAGCGAGATTTGTGAGAGGCCGCCTTTTGACTAAGCCTCCCATTAAGCCACCACTGGTGGCATGGGACTTAAATTTGGTTCTTGGGCAGCTTATGAAACCGCCTTTTGAACCATTAGCCACTATCTCCTTGAAATTCCTTTCCTGGAAGGTCATCTTTCTTATTGCAATCACATCAACACGTCTCATCAGTGAATTGCAAGCATTGGTAGCTGATCCTCCTTATACAAGGTTCCATCATGATAAGGTAGTCCTTAGGACTCATCCACACTTTATGCCAAAGGTGGTATCACCTTTTCATTTAAACCAAGCAGTTTACCTTCCTGTATTCTTCCCAAGGCCTCATGCCTCAAATGCAGAAAGGAATCTTCATACTTTGGATTGGATTGCTCTGGCTTTTTACTTAGAAAGGACACAGCAACATAGGAAGTCTTCTCAACTTTTTGTTGCTTTTTGATCCTAGTCATTTGGGACTTCCAGTCACCAAAAGAACACTGTCCAACTGGATTGCACAGTGTATATATATATATATTTTTTTTTTTTTTTAAATTTCAAACATATTTCTTTATTTTTAAAGCACAAACCATACACTGATTACACATTATGCTGGTCACCACAACAGTGAAAACAGTGTAAACATCATATCATCTCTTCTACCCCTGAGACAACTTACGACTTCCAGCCTCCTTTCCACAATATCAAATTGTACCTTACAGAATACTTATCATATTACATTCCCCCCCTCCCCTTCGCCCCCCATTCCGCCCAACCCCACCCCCCTTCCTACCACCCCCTCATCCCCCCCTCTCCCCCTCCACCACTCCCTAGTAACCCACCATATCCACCAGAAACCCCCTCCTTCCCTATAAGTAGGATTAGGATTATCTCACCCTTCCCTCTTGATGCCCCCTCCCTCCCCTACTTCCCAACCCTACTGCCCACCCTCCCTCCCTCTTATCCATTCCTTATATCTTCCCCATACCTCCTGAAATTGACGCATTTTATGGGCCTTATATGCTGCAATCTCACACATAATCTTCAACCGTGCCATTTTGGCCAGGTTTTCCGCTACCGTAGGCTCCTGAACACATTTCCAGTGTGACATAATCTCACCCCTCGCCGCCCCAATAAAGTACCCTATCAACAACTGCATATTTCGCTCCCCTTCCTCTTGCATCTCATTCAGGAGCACCAGAGCCTGTGTGAGTATAATCTGGATGCCCACTACTTCACTTATTATCCTTGCCCACTCCTCCCACATTCTTTGTATACTCCTACAATCCCATACCAGGTGCTTAAGATCACCTTTCCCAGAACACCCCCTCCAGCACTCCCCCTTTTCTGTAGTACTAAAAGTCCGAAGCCGCCAGGGCGTCCAATACATCAGGTGACACCCTTTCAAGCTGTTCTCCAGGTACGGTGTACCCGGCGCTAATCTATTTGTCCACTTGTAAATATTATGCCACCTCCCTCTACTCCATTCCCCCACCCAACTCTCTTTCCCACTCCTCCTCCCCTCTACATTTCCCTCTCAAGTTCCTCCCCTGCCCTTCCTGCTGAATCAATTCCGCATATATAGTAGCAATCACCCCCTTTCGAGTGCCTACTCTATTCATTAATTTTTCCATGCCCATTTCCTCTTGCTGCAGGTCTGCTTTCACCCCATGTTTCGTGATATATGAGACCAATTGCATATATGCCAAATAATCACCCCCTCCCCTAATGCCAAATTCTTCTTGCAACTCCTCAAAGCTCTTGAGTTCCTCTTCTTATGCACCACTTGCCCTAAGGTTACCAAGCCCTTCATCCTCCAGCCTCGAAACGCCCCCCCTTCTCTTCCGGACAGGAATTCCCTCATTCCCATGATTTGTGTATTACGAGTGTACCTCTTCCCATGTAATAAATGAGCCTTTGCTCGTAACCACAGCTTCTTTGTACACGCTCTAAAGGGATTACTATCCCTCCCTTCCTCTCTTTTCCCCCCGGGATCCCACACCCAAGCCTCCAAACCTCCCCCATAACTCGTTTCCTGTTCCTGCTCCAAAGTTACCCACAGCGGCACTTCGAGGTCCCCCACCCAACTCTTCAATGCCCGCAATTGCGAAGCTAAATAATATTTCTCCATCCATGGTACTCCCAACCCCCCCTCCCGTTTTCCCCTATACATTGTCTCTCGCGACACTCTAGGAGCCTTCCCAGCCCACACAAACTCCATCATAATCCTCTGCACCTGCTTCAAGTAGCGACGGGGTACTTGACATGGAAGAACGCTAAATAGAAAAATGAAACGTGGTAAAACATTCATCTTTAAAACTGCAATTCTACCCAGCCAGGATAAGTATAAACCCTTCCATCTTTGGAGGTCGCCCTGCACCGCTCTCAATAACGGTACATAATTCCACTGCCCGAGCTTGCCAATATCATCCCCCATGTTAATCCCTAAGTACCTATAAGTCCCTTCCACCCACTTAAAAGCAAACCCCCCTTTCAAACCCGCTATCTCCATATCTGATAAGTTGAAACACAAAATCTCCGACTTACTTCCATTAATTTTGTATCCTGCCACTAGACTATATTTGTCAATTTCCCGCATCAGAACCGGTAGAGAAGTCAGCGGTTCCCTAATAGTAAACAAAACATCATCCGCAAATAATGTTATCTTCGTTTCCTTCCCGGTCATTGGAACCCCTTTTATATCAGAGGGTGACCTCACCTTTTCCGCCAAGGGCTCAATAACTAATGCAAAAAGTAAGGGAGACAGCGGACACCCCTGTCGAGTACCATGCTCTAACCGAAATACTTCCGAATAACTACCATTGACCCTAATCCTGGCCTTAGGCGAATTATACAATGCTTGTACCCACCTCACAAAGTTCGGCCCTATCCCCACCTTCTCCATTACCTGAAACATAAATGGCCACTCCACCCTATCGAACGCTTTCTCAGAATCCACAGTCAAAAATACGACCTTTTGCCCCATCCTCTGTACCTCCCACGTCAAGTTGCATATTTTTCGGATATTGTCTCCCCCCTGTCTTCCAGAAATAAATCCCGCCTGATCTGGCTTTATCAGGGTAGGCATAAACCTGTGCAACCTATTTGCCAAAATTTTCGCTAGCAACTTGGCATCCACATTTAGCAGCGAAATCGGTCTATACGACTCACATACCATATGGTCTTTCCCTGGTTTAGGCAGAACGGTTATCCCAGCCTCCGCCATCGACTCGGGCAACCCCCCTCCCTGTAACACCCCATTAAATACCTCAACCATCAGAGGTCTTAGAGTCGATTGAAACACAGTATAAAATTTCCCCGTCAGGCCATCCAGTCCGGGAGCTTTCCCCCTCTTTAAAGAACCTATGGCCTCCTCCACTTCCCCTTCCATGATCAATCTATCCAACCATTCCGCCCCTCCTTCACAACGGTGGGCAACTGACACTCCTCCAGATACTGCTTACTCTTCCTCTCTCCATCCTCTACTTCACTCCTATACAGCTTTTTGTAATATTCCACAAAGGTTTTTCTAATCTTTGTTACCATGCACCAATCTCCCCGAGGTTGTACGTAGGCTACCTATAGTAGCCTGCGCTCTTCTCCTTCTCAATCTGTTTGCCAGTGTCTTCCCTGCCCTATTCCCTCCCTCGAACATCTCCTGCTTGAGAACATTAAGTTCATACGCTATCTTACTAGTCCTCACTTGACTAAGCTGCCCTCTCAACTTCTGTAATTCACCTAATAAGCCCGGCTTCCTATCACACTGATGCCTTTGTTCCACCCTCGCAATCTCCTCCAAGAGTTGCCTTTCCGCGTTTCCCTTCATCCTATTTATTTATTTATTACAATCTTTTATATACCGCGCTATTTGGTATCAGCGCGGTTCACATACAACAACATCAACAGAATAACAGGCTATTCCGTGTTTACAGCAAACAGGTATATAAACTTGGGTAACATAAAGTTAACTTATTACAAACATGATTATATAAAAGGTATCATGACAACACAAGTCCTAGTAATCTTACTGAGAAAATTGGAGAGGCTATTTGAAGATAAGGCGTGTCTCTTATTTGGGGGGGCTTTTGCTGGGGGTAATATTTGGTGGGTAGTATATGAGGAAAAGGTGATATTTAAGTGCTTTCCTAAATTGGGTTAAGTCGGTAATGGCACGAACGCTTGGTGGTAAGGCGTTCCAGCATCTTGGGGCGTAGAATATAAAAGATCTGCTTGTCGTTATCTGGGTGCATTTTGTTACAGCCTTAGGAAGTGTTAGTGTGTTTATAGCCGTCGGTCTTCTGGATCTAGTCGATGGAGTTACATGGATGAGATTTGAGAGTGAGGAGGATGAAAGTCCGTGGATGGCCTTAAAGGTCAGCAGTATGGTCTTGTAAGTGAGCCTACCATGTATGGGGAGCCAGTGGAGTTGTTTTAATATAGGAGTCACGTGCTCAAATCTGGCGACTCCCTGAAGGACCTGGTGTTCATAGCAAGTTGTAGAGGGTTAATAGTGGATTGCGGAAGGCCTTGTAGGATAGCATTAGCAAAGTCAAAATGTGGTAGAATTAACGCCTGGTATATTGTCCTGTAGTCTTCTGGATCAAGTAAGGAGCGAAGATGCCTGAGAGAACGAATCTTGAAATAAACTGCTCTTACTACATTCTCTATGTGCACTTTCATATCAAGATGTTGATCCAGTGTGACCCCCAGATAACGAGTTGTGTATTTTGTTTGCAGTTCTGCTTCTTTAACTCTTACATATGATGGTGGGGTGAAGTTGTGGTCCCTTGTAATGAATAGAACCTCTGTCTTCTTGTGTTGGATACGGAGGTTTTGGGATAGGAGCCATTCAGAAACTGCGTCAAAACATTCTATCAGAGGGGAGGGATTCAGAAGTTCTGTAGAGAACGGGGTGTAGAGCAGGATATCATCAGCGTATATCAGGCAGCTCACATTAAAAGATCTGATGAGATTATAGATAGGTTGTATGTTGAAAAAGAGTGATGATAGTGAGGAGCCTTGAGGGACTCCTTGAGTTTGGTGGAAAGGTTCGGACGTAGCTGATCCAGATTTCACACATTGCCATCTTTCGGCTAGGTATGATTTACACCATTTTAGCGCATTACCACAGATGCCCTTCTCTTCAAGCCGCCCCAGAAGAAGTTCGTGATTCACTGAGTCGAAAGCTGCGGCAATGTCAAGAAAGATGAGCGCGAACCCCTGCCGAATGTTATCAATACCTGAGATTATGTTGCTGAAAAGGGTAGTAAGGAGAGTTTCTACCCTATGATACTCCCTGAACCCATGTTGGCATTGGTCGAGTGGGGCTGCGGTGTCTATGTGATCTTGAACTTGTCTTTGTACCTCTTTCTCAATGATCTTGGCTAATAGAGGTATGCTTGCTATGGGTCTATACTAATCGACTTTCTGGGGGTTTAGTTTGGGATTTTTTAACAGGGGTCTGATGGAGATATATTTGAGGTCTATGGGGAAAGTTCCAGTTGTGAAGGAGAGGTTCATAAGTCTTGTGATGAAAGGACTGACTTCTTTACGTAGCTCTTTTATCCAATAGGCTGGGCAGGGGTCGGATTGTGCAGTAGTGGTATTGATGGATGTAATCCTATGCACTCTAGATGCCTCCTTTAGTAAATGCCCCCTCACCACAGCCTTTAATCCATCCCAGACCGTTCCCAGCCCCACTTCTCCATTCAGATTAAATTCCTGATATTCTCATTACCCGTGTCATTTTTTCCACTATCCCTGGGTCTTCCAATAAAGACTCATTAAGCCTCCAAAATTTAATTCCCTCGTCCACATATCCCAAGCTAAACTTCACCCGTACCGGTGCATGGTTGGTCCAGGTTATGGAGCCATGATCCACCTCAACCACCTTGTTCACCCACCCCCCTCCCACCCATATCATGTCGATCCGACTATATGTATTATGTGGTGCCGAATAAAAAGTGTACTGCTTTCTCCCTGGATTATGACACCTCCAAAGATCTACCAAACCAAGCCCTGCCTTCAACTGTATTAACTTCCTCCTCTTCGTCTTTTTCCCTGACCCTCTCCCCTCTCCGTTATCCAATCTAGGATTAAGCGTTAAATTATAATCCCCTCCCACAATTATTGGAACCTCTCCCAGGCCCGCCAATTCCCCTTGAAGTCGTTCATAGAACTCCCCTTGTCTCTCATTGGGCCCATACAGATTTAGCACCCAGACCTGCTCCTTCCCCACCTGAATCTTCGCTCCCACACATCTACCTCCCTTGTCCCGATACTCCCCCTTCACTTTCCCCACCCATTCCGCCCCTATCAATAACCCTACCCCCCCTTCCGAGGCTCCGCCCTTTGCCCTGCTAATATTACCCGAGGGTATTTTTTTGTTTGCAACATTCTTTCCTGCCCCACCTTCAAGTGCGTTTCTTGTATACACAAGAAATCGGCTTTCAACCTTCCCCCTTCCTTTTCCACCAGTCGCCTCTTCCTCCATGTTCTAAGTCCCTTGCCATTGATAGTGACCACTGTCATGCTCTGCTCCGCCACTCGTTCCCCCTTCCCATCCCTTCCCCCCTCCCTCCCTACTCCCTTCCCTTCCCTGCCCTCCCCTCTCCCTCTCCCCTCAACTCCCTCCTTTCCCTTGGAGGCTCCCTCTGGAGTAGTACCCATCAGCCTAGACCAACCCCTCTACACCTTCACCTCCCCCTCCCCACCTAATATTGCAACCCTTCCCATTCCCCCCCCCCATAACACATCATCACCAGCTTACCAACCCCTTTTTTTGTTTATCTTTTCTTTTGTTTATCTTTTCTTTTTTTTTTCCTTTTTGTTTCATATTTTTGTATGTTAACATTTTTTCCTTCTCATATTTTTTCCTTTTTTTCCCCACCCCCACTATTTTTTTTGTTTTTTTGCGGTTTGATAAACATACCTCTACCTCCCCCTTAAAGCAATCCCCCCCACCACAGCAGGCTTACCCATCTTACTAATTCCCAGATTTCAAAACCTTAGCTACCTCCCCCGCTGCACACACTTTCCCCTATCATTCCCGTACTATCCCCCCACTCCCCCCACATCCCCCCCATATTTAACTCATACCCACCCGTTTTTGTTTGTCTCTTTTTTTTTTTATTTTTTTTTATTTTATAATTTTATCTACCTATTTTTGTATTTAGCATTGTTTTCCTTTTTTTTCCCCCCTTTTGTTTTTTTGTTTTAGTGTTTGAGATAATTGTCAACAACACACCCTTAAAGCAATCCCCCCAACACATCAAACATAACCCATCATACCAAATCCCAGATTTCAAACCCATAGCTTCTTCTCCCACCTCCCCCAAACATGACTCATTTACTTTTACTTTCCCCTCTCCTCCCCCCCCCCCTCTGCCCCCAGCATCAGTCTCACATCCCTACACTATACCCCTCTCCCAGAGCTGCACAGATCCCTGGTCGTCTTCCGTAGCCTCTCTTCAAGTGTCCCCTCTGGAATTCTGTCCAGCTTCCTCCTCTACTCCATTCCAGAGTCCTCTGCTTCTCTGTCCCATTGACTTCCGGGCCCCAGTAGTAGCCCCGCCACCTCCTTCTGCTTGCTTGTGTTCCACCAGGCCACTCCCCAGCCCTGCCGCTCTCAAGGCTTTGACCGCCTCCTCATACGTGCGCGCTCTCCAGCTCTTTGTCCCCACAGTGAAGTTTATGCCGAAGGGGTACAGCCAGCGATATCGCACATTGTCCTTTCGCAATACTGATGTTATCGGCTGCATTTCTCTCCGCCTTTGTAAAGTCCCAGCAGCCAGGTCTGCATACAGCTGTATCGTGTACCCCTGCCATACAAAATTCCCTTTCCTCATTTGCTTCAGTATTCTCTCCTTTACCGCATACTCATGTACACACAATACAATGTCTCTCGACTTTTTCATCCTACCTGGCCCCAATGCCCTGTGGGCTCGATCAATTTTCACCTTTGCTCCTCGGTACCCCCATCATGCAGGATCGCGCTGAGCACTGCCTTCGCCACTCTCTCACAGTCCTCGAACTCCATTTCCTCCGGAACCCCTCTGATTCTCAAGTTATTATACCTGGATCTGTTCTCAAGATCCTCAAGCTTCAAAAGCGCTTGATCTTTCCATGCTGCGATGCCTTGCAGCGTGCTCTCTACTTCCTTTTGCCTGCCATGCAACTCCACCATCTGCTGCTCTTGCTCCTCTGCTCTTCGCGCCAATTCCCCCACCTCCTCTCGCAGCTCACCACAAACTTCTCCAACTTCGGCTTTCACTGCCACCAGCTCCGATTTAATCTCCTCAAACCACGCTCGCAACTCCTCCCGAGTCACGTTTTGTACTTTCATTTCCACCGCTTCTCCGTCTCCACACTTACTGCTTTTCCGCTCCAGTGTTTCTCCGCCGCACATACCCTCCACCGCCATCTTGCTGCCAGCTCCGTCTTGCTTCCCTCCACCATAAGCGAAATCGCGGAGGTCTGCAGCCTTCTTTCTCGTTGTCATTGTCAACCACTACTTCTCTCTCGGCTCTCCTCGCCCTCCGGCCACTTTTTATTACACTTGGGGGGGGGGGGGGAACCGACGATAATCGGGTTTATCTCAGGAACTCGTTCTCTACCCAGCCATCCAGGCTGATGACGTCACTTCCTCACAGTGTATATCTTTTATCTCTGGAAGGCCAAGTCACAGCTCACAATGTGAGAGCCATGGCAGCCTCTATGACTCATCTTCACTCTGTGTCTATTGACGACATCTGTCGAGCAGCTACTTGGGCTTCGGTTCATACCTTCACAGCCCATTACTGCTTAGACAAGGACTCCCGCCGGGATGCCTTGTTTGGTCAGGCTGTTCTTCAACACCTGTTCCATACTTAATCAACTTCTACCCACCATCCCTGATAGGATGCCAGAGATCCATGAGGGGAAGTGGAGCCCTTTCACAAGGGCACACAACTTCTGGGGTTTCTCCCTGGCATCTGCAGCTGGGGAGTCCCCATATGTGAAGACTACATTCCTGCTTGTTCCTGGAGATAGTATAGTTACTCACCTGTACAATCACCTAGGTGATCTCCGGGAACAGCAGGAATTTAGTCTTCACAACCCACCCACCTCCCCTAGGAGTTGTATCTCTCTATCTCTTTCTCTCTTTCCCTCTCTATTTTGTCTCAGCTTTAAACTCAACTGGAGAGGGACAGTTGGGAAAGGCGGGAAGGCAGTACGCAGGCGCTGTGGGATGCTCCCAAAAACTTTCCTATTGGACGCTGGGGAGCGTTCCCGCGCAGGCTCCATCGGTACCAACGATACCCATATGTGAAGACTAAATTCTTGCTTTTGCCGGAGATCATGTGTTACAGGTGAGTAACTATGCTTTATTTTGAAATGCCTCTTTCCAGTGGTTGTCAGGTTCTATAATAAAGGGGGCACAGTGTTAGACTTTCAAAGTTTAAAAAAAAAAAAAAAAAGAGACCAAAGGGAATCCAAGATGGCAGCATGCTGATTCAGAGCAGCACGACAATGCAGTTAATATTGCCTTAATGCTTATTTTGTGTTTTTATGGGAAGGGAGAGGATGGGCAATGTCCAAAGTGTTGAACCCAGAGCCAGCTCAAGAGTTAGCTCAAGGTGTTGGCATCCTAGACAAATCTTAAGCCTTATGCACACTCTTCCCCCCCCCCCCCCGGCTGTCAGAAGCTGCTATTTAGCTTTGAATGCGTTGTTCTTTGTCTTCCCACCCCCCTCCCCCGGATGCTGCTGCCCTAGGTGACTCTCTAATGATTGGGCCAGCCCTGTTTGAACCCCCGCAGTCTTTGAGATAGTGAGAGCTGATGGGCAGTCTTGTTGCTTGGCCTGCGGTGAGGATCCTGTTGTGTGCATGATATTTTGAGTTCTCGCCACTCCATGCCATGCTATATCACAAATGGTTTATGGAATTCTCCTTTAACATTCTATTTCATATGCATTTTATGACTTCAGAAGGAATAATAATTTGAAAACCAGTATTATAAGATTAAGTGTTCTAACTATATATTTTTTTTTCAAAGATTATTTTCTGGAGTTTGCTCTTTCTTGGCAGTTTGCCAAAGTCTTCAAGCACCTATTCAAAACATTTTAAAATGGTTTCTAAACCTTTTTACACCATGTTTTGGCATCCTAGGAATTCTGAGAATGCTACACTTTAGGAAATATGTTTTCTCAGAACTGTGCTGTTCTAAATTTATAATGCTTGGTACAGAAACAAGTTTGAGATTTTATCTTCAGCATCATCATCATTTAAATGAATAAAGAGAATCCTCCATTTTACAATCTTCCAAAGCAGGGATGCTGAAAGACCAAAGTTGCAAACATACAATCACCTAGTCACTAGTTTCTAATGCCCATGTGCATATTAAGTTTCATCAGGCGTTGTCTGACTTTACAAGTACAGCTGGTGACATTTTCCTTCACCAGTTGTAATTTAGAAACATGATGCAGAAAAAGACCACATGGCCTATCTAGTCTGCCCTTATATCAACTACAATAGTGTCCTTTTTTTTCAAATTTAGAGGTCCTCTGTGTTTGTCCCATGCTTTTTTGAATTCTGATACTGTACTAGTCTCTCCCACCTCCACTGGGAGACTATTCCACTCATCTACCACTCTTTTTGTAAAGAAATATTTCTGCATATTACTCCTGAGTCTATCCCCTTTCACTCTCATCCTATATCCCCTCATAGCAGAGCTTGCTTTCAATCCGAAGAGATTCTCCTCCTGTGCATTTATGCCATAGAGGTATTTATATCTCTGTCATATCTCCCCTATGCCACCTTTCCTCTAAAGTATACATATGAAGTCTGTCCTCATATGCTTTATAACGAAGACCACTAACCATTTTAGTAGCCACCCTCTGCACAGACTCCAACCTGCTTATATCCTTTTGAAGGTGCGGTTTCCAGAATTGCACACAATACTTCAAATGAGGTCACACCAGAGACTTATACAGAGGCATTATCACTTCCTATTTTTTTCTGCTGGCCATTCCTCTCCCTATATACCCAAGTATCCTTCTGGCTTTCGCAGTCATCTTTTCTACCTATTTAGCTACTTTAAGATCATCAGACACAATTACGCCCAGGTCCCACTCTTCTTTCATGGATAGAAGTACTGCTCCTTTCGATTTTTGCAGCCCAAATGCATGACCCT
Source organism: Ichthyophis bannanicus (assembly GCA_033557465.1). Lineage (NCBI taxonomy): Eukaryota > Metazoa > Chordata > Amphibia > Gymnophiona > Ichthyophiidae > Ichthyophis > Ichthyophis bannanicus. Next base: position 166,329,136 of record CM066042.1, read on the forward strand.
GTATTTTTTAGCATTAAATTTCAGCTGCCAAATTCTAGACCATTCTTCAAACTTAACTAGATCCCTCCTCATGTTATCTATATCTTCCTGGGTGTCTACTCTATTGCAGATTTTGGTATCATCCACAAAGAGGCATACCTTTCCCGACAGCCCTTCTGCAATATCACCAACAAAGATGTTAAAGAATCTGAGCAAGGACAGAGCCCTGTGGCATATTTCTCTTCAGAGTGAGCTCCAGTTACTTGTACCCTTTGTCGCCTCCCACATAACCAATTTCTAACCCAATCAGTAACTTTAGGGTCCATCCCTAGGGTGCTCAGTTTGTTTATAAGTCACCTGTGCAGAACAGTGTCCAAGGCTTTACTGAAATCTAAGTACAGCACATCTAGGGCTCTCCCAGGGTCTAACGCCCTGGTCACTCAGTCAACAAAATCAATCAAATTTGTCTGACAGGACCTGCCATGCTGCCTTGGATACTGCAATCCACTGGACTCCAGAAACCTCACTACTCTCTCTTGTAGTAGCCTTTCCAATAATTACTAACTACAGAGGTTAGACTAACCAGCTTGTAGTTCTCACTGTCAACCTTATGTCCACATTTGTGTAAAGGGACCACATGTGCCTTTCTCTAGTTCTCTGGCACCACCCTTGACTCCAAAGAAGCATTGAAAAGGTCAGACAGTGGAGCAGCTAGAATGTCCCCCTCAGTATTCTTGGATGTATCCTATCTGGACCCATTGCTTTATCTACTTTTAGTTTAGCTAGTTCCTCACGAACAGTCTTCTGAAAATCCTTTGAGATCCCTGTCATTTCTGTTCCTATTTGTGTGTGTTTTCTGAGGTCCTGCTCCTGGCCCTTCAACTGTGAACAAAGAACAGAAATATTTGAGTAAAAGCAACTCTTGATATTTCAACATTTCAAAAGTTGTTTTGCTGCCTGTAGAAGGGATCCCAACAGTCTGAAATGTTTAACGGTATAAACTTTGGTCAGCCTTATTACGAAGGTATTATTTTACTAAAACACTCTGTTGGTTTTTTGGTAATTAATTCTATATCTGGTAGAATAACCTGTTTAATGTCTTGTACAAATGAGAAGACAAATCTACACTTATTGTTCACACAGACCATGCTGGTGAGCCATCATTACTAATAAGAGATTCAACCTAAACAGTAATTTTAAGGTTTACCTCATATAAAAGCAGGAAAGGGGCAGATAATACACTTAAGTTTACTTCCAGATTCAGAGATGGAATACTTGGTTATGCAAACCATATTTATCTCATAGTACATCTTTAGACAGCTCTCAATAATCATGCTGATCCCTAGAAAATCAAGCTCTCTGAGGCTTTGGCTTTTTAGAACAAATGCAACTACAGAGATACACACAAGAAACATAAAAACATGATGTCAGAAGACCACATGGCCTATCTAGTCTGCCCTTCCATATCAACCACTACAACAGTCCCCTCTTTTCTTTTAGAGATCCTCTGTTTGTCCCATGCTTTTTTGAATTCGGATACTGCCCTCATTTCTATCACCTCCACTGGGAGACTATTCCATGCATCTCCCACTCTTTCTGTAAAGAAATAACTCCACATATTACTCCTGAGTCTATACCCTTTTCACCCTCATCCTATGTCCCCTCGTAGCAGAACTTGCTTTCAATCGAAAGAGGCTCTTCTCCTGTGCATTTATGCCATGGAGATATTTAAATGTCTCAATCATATTACCTCTATCCCGCCTTTCCTCTAAAGTATACGTATTAAGCTCCTTAAGTCTGTCCTCATATGCTTTATAATGAAGACCACTAACCATTTTAGTAACAACTCTCTGCACAGACTCCAACCTGTTTATTTCCTTTTGAAGGGTGCGGTCTCCAGAATTGCACACAATTCTCCAAATGAGGTTGCACCAAAGACTTATACGGAGGCACTATCACTTATGACCTAGATTGGCCACTGTTGGAAACAGGATCCTGGGCTTTATGGACCTTGGTCTGACCCACTATGGCATATCTTATGTTCTTCTGTTCCTTTCTTCTGCTAGCCATTCCTCTCCCTATGCAACCAAGCATCCTTCTAGCTTTTGCCATTGCCTTTTCTACCTGTTTAGCTACTTTAAAATCATCAGATACAATCACACCTAGGTCCCGCTCTTCTTTTGTGGACAGAAGCACTTCACCCCCTATACTATATTGCTCCCATGGATTTCTGCAGCCCAAATGCATGACCTTGCATTTTTTAACATTTAATCTCAGCTGCCAAATTCTAGACCATTTTATAAGCTTAGCTAGATCCCTCCTCATTTCCTGCATGTGTACTCTATTGCAGATTTTGGTATCATCCGCAGATAGGCAAATCTCACCCAACAGCCCTTCCGCAATATCACTAACAAAAATGTTAAAAAGAATCGGACCAAGGACAGATCCCTGGGCACACACCACTGGTAACCACCTTCTCAGAGTGAGCTCCATTTACCTGTACCCTTTGCTGCCTCCCACTCAACCAATTTCTAACCCAAGCAGTAACTTTAGGATCCTAGGGTGCCCAGTTTCTTTATAAGTCGCCTGTGCGGAACGGTGTCAAAGGCTTTCTTCCATCTTCAAAAGATTCGGGCTGTTTGGTCATTTCTTCCAGTCTCATCCCTCACCATCCTTGTCCTCTCACTGGTGATCACTCACTTGACTACGGCAACTCACTCCTTGCAGGTATCCCCCAATATCAGCGCCTTCAATGAATTAAAAACACAGCTGCCCGTCTCCTTACCCATTCCTCCCCTATTGATTATGTTACCCCCTGTCTCCTGGCCCTTCACTGGCTCCCCATCAAGGTTAGATTTATATACAAGCTTCACTATCTCACACAAGGTTCTTCATACTAGCACGCCCCAGTATTTGGCTGATGACATCTATCTTCAGCCCACTCCCCGTCTACTTTGCTCTGCTCACGGCAATCGTCTTTCTCCCATCTCCTGCCCAAGCTCATCTTGAACTAACTCGTCATGCCGCTTTCTTCATTTTGAGTCTGGCCCGTTGGAATTCCCTCCCACTCTCTCTCCGTACCGAATTGTCCTTTCCTAGGTTCAAGTCCCTCCTCAAGACCCACCTTTACTGTCAGGCTTATGATCTCCCTACTCCACCCGACCACTCCACATTCCCCCAGGCAGATCCCCCATTTGTGAAAATCTCATGACACAATTTTGTTCAGTCACCACAGCTCCCCTACCCCCCTACCCACCATTGGTCCCTTGTGTCTAATATTCATGGTGTCTTTTGTCCATTACTGTCCTTTGCTATCTTTCTCTCTGCCTTTTCTATTTGCTTTTCTATCAATTTGATGGCTTTCTTTTTTGTCTTGTTTCTAGCAGTTTTGATTTTTTATTATACACCGCCATGACACCTTGGTAAGGGCAGTATATCAAATGATGCAAATAAAGATATAAAGATAAACCTAAATATACACCACATATAGGGCTCTTCCTCCTGTCCAACTCCCTGGTCACCTAGTCAAAGAAATCAATCAGATTTGTCTGACAAAACCTGCCTCTGGTGAATCCATGCTGCCTCGGATCCAGTGATCGGCTAGACTCCAGAAACCTCACGGCCAAGAGAGCAAATAGAATGCTAGGTATCATAAGGAAAGGAATGGAAAATGAAACAAAAGATATTATAATGCCTCTATATCGTTCCATGGTGAGACCGCACCTTGAATATTGTGTGCAATTCTGGTTGCTGTATCTTAAAAAGGATATAGCGTTATTAGAAAAGGTTCAGAGAAGAGCCACCACAACGGGTTTGAGTCTTCCGACCAAGTGGCGGTGGTGGGCATCAGGGCCCAGTGTCAGGCATGGCTGCAGTCTTCAGACCTGGAGAAGTGGGTCCAGGAGAAACTCTTGGATGTCCCCTGCCTAGGTGAACAACTGTTCAGCAAGCCCATGGAGGATAAGGCTGCCGAAATTGAAACTGAGTTCATAACTCAAGCCAGCCTCTCGCATAAGAACTCTTCTCTCCCATGGAAGAAGCAGCAAACAAAGAAATCATTCTTCCAGAGAAAGAGGCTCCCCTACCGGGGATATCCACCTTACCCACCCAGCCCTCGCACCGCTCACCAGCACGCAGGGTAAGGGGGGAGCGCATGGCCATCGCAAGCCTAAAGGGCCCAAAGGCCAGCCACTGGTGCTACCCCTGCCCATTCAGGGGTTTTGATGGCAAAGACATAGCCTCTCGCCCCCTGGTGGCACTTCCGCCTGTGGGGGGACGCCTGTCCCTCTTCACCCCCCCCAGTGGGCATCAATCACATCAGATACCTGGGTCCTCAGGGTGGTCCGAGACGGTTATAGTCTTCACCTGGACAGGCTTCCTTCTCCCCAGCGGAGCTTTCTCGGCTTCCCTCGCACCAGTCTTGCTTGCAAAATGAGCTAACCAACCTCCTCGGCCAGCGGGCGGTCAAAAAGATACTGCTGCACCTCCGAGGTCGAGGGTTCTGCTCCCGATACTTCCTTGTTCCGAAGAAGACTGGGGGGGGGGGGCCTACGCCCCATCCTCGATCTCAGGAACCTGAACAAGTTTCTGGTGCGGGATAAGTTCAAAATGCTATCGCTTGATGGCCTGCTGCCCTTCCTTCAGCAGGGCAATTGGCTATGCTCCTTAGACATCAGGGACGCTTACGCCCACATTCTGGTCCACCCCCAGCACTGGCAATACTTGTGCTTTAGGGTGCAGAGAGAGCATTTCTAATACAAAGTTCTCCCCTTCGGGCTCGCATCTGCCCCGTGGGTCTTCACCAAGTGCCTTTCTGCGGCCACCGCCCACCTCCAGTGGTAGGGCATACCCGTGTTTCCATACCTGGACAACTGGCTCATCACGGGGGCATTGGCCAGGGAAGCCCGCCTTGTGGCATCGTGCATGATCCTCTTCCTCGAGCGCCTCGGCTTCCTGGTCAATTACTCCAAGTCCCACGTGGAACCTGTGCAGACCCTGGAGTTTGACGCACTCCTCGACATGGAGCGGGTGACCGCCTTCCTGCCTCGGGACCGTGCAGATCGTCTCCATGCCCTGGTGGCCAAGGTTCAAGGCAGGGCTTGGATTCTGGCACGCGCCAGGTTGCACCTCCTGAGACACATGGCCTCCACCGTCCATGTTGTTCCCCACACCCTCATGCACATGCAGACGGCTCAGTGGTGCCTCAGGATACAATGGAACCAGGCCTCCGGCCGCCTTCGGGGCCCTGTCCAGGTCTCCTGCAGTCTTTACACCTCCTTGGATTAGTGGCAGGAGCCCCGAAGCCGCCTTCGAGGAATGCCCTTCCAGGCCCCTTAGCACAAGCTTGTCCTGACGACGGATGCCTCCCTGCTGGGTTGGGGAGCTCACTGCAGCAACTTTCGCACCTAGGGTCAGTGGTCGCCCAAGGAATTTCAGCAGCAGATCAATCTGCTTGTGCTTTGGGAGGTCTGGTGGGTTCTGAGGGCCTTCGAGTACCACCTGAGGGGAATGTCGGTGCTCGTGCAAACCGACAACAGGGTAGGCATGTTCTACATAAACAAGGAGAGGGGAACAGTTTCCCGCACACTCTGTTGGGAGGTGGTCCTCCTTTGCCGTTCACCGGGGCATGACCCTCAGGGCAGTCTATCTCCGGGCCAGGAGAATGTCCTCTCGGACAAACTCAGCAGAATCCTCCGCCCACACAAGTGGTGCCTGGATCCGGAGGTGGCCAGCCTCTTGTTCCATTGGTGGGGGACTCCGTCTGTGGACCAGTTTGCCAGCCTGGTGAATGTGCAGCTCCCCTGCTTCTGCGGGCCGGTTCCACACCCGAGCAGGTTGGCCCAAGATGTGTTACTCTTGAATTGGACCTCCGGGCTTCTTTACGCCTCCCCTCCCCACTCCTCTCATTCCGAGGACCCTACACAAGGTCTAGTGGGAGTGAGCTTCAATGATTTCGTGGCTCCATCGTGGCCTCGACAGCCTTGATTCCCGCTTCTGCTGAGGCTCTGATCCGATCCTCCATTCCCGCTAGGCTGTGCTCCGAGCCTGCTAACACAGGAGGGAGGGGGCAGGTGTTCCACCCGAACCTGGCCTTGTTGTCCCTTACAGCCTGATGGCTGAATAGGTCTCCTTAACCCTGCTGCATCTCCCGGGGGAGGACGAGGAGGTCCTCCTCGCATCTAGTAAGGACTTGATGAGGCGAGCCTATGCCTTTAAGTGGTGGTGTTTCTCGACCTGGTGCTCCAGATCGACCCGTTCTCCTGCTCTCTCCGGTATGTTCTCCAGTACCTCCTCCACCTCTCAAAGGAGGGACTGAAGTCCAACTCGGTCAGGGTGCACCTGAGCGCCATCTCGGCTGACCACCTCCCCAGTGAGGGTGAAACCCTCTCGGGGCAGCCCCTGGTCTCCCGCTTCATGTGGGGCCTCTTACTTTCCAGGCCTCCCATCCAGCCTCCTCCAGCGGAGTGGGACCTGAACATCATGCTCATGCAGCTCACGTAGCTGCCCTTCGAGCTGATGGCGATGTGCTCTCTTTGGCACCTCTCCTGGAAGGTGGTCTTCCTGGTGGCTCTGACCTTGGCTCAGCGAGTTAGCGAACTCCAGACCCTCATGGCTGAGGTTCCTTACACCAGGTTCTATGGGTATGGAGGACAACAGGGTGGTCCTCCGTACCCACCCCAAGTTTCTACCGAAAGTTGTCTCGGACTTCCATCTTAATTGGGAATAGTCTTGCCGACCTTCTTCCCGAGATTTCATGCCGACTGGGCATCAGCGGTCTTACAAACTCTCGACTGCAAGAGGGCTCTCACCTTCTATTTGCAGTGCACCCAGGTTCATCGCAAGTCCAATCGGCTCTTTGTTGCCTACAATCCCAACCGCCTGGGGCAGGCAGTCACCAAGTGCACCCTCTCCATCTGAGTGGCGGACTGCATCGCCTTCGCCCGGGCAAAGGGGGGCGCCCCGCTGGATCAGCGCATTACTGCACATGGTGTCCGGACCAAGGCGGCTTCGATGGCTTGGCTTGGCTTGGCTTCGCTCAGTGCATCTAGTGGACATCTGCCAGGCTGCAATCTGGTCTTCAGCAAACACCTTTGCTTCACATTGCTGCTTGGAGAGGGAGTCCTGTTGGGACAGCTCCTTCGGCAAGGCTGTACTCTGTAATCTGTTTGGGGTATAAGCAATTCCTGCCCTCTGACCTTTCTTCAATGGCTACCGAGAGAGCTTTGCCCCAGGGACCCGAAGACCCGGGCTCCTTTGGGTGTAGGCTTCTGCTCACGACCTCACAGGGGTGGTTTTTCTTTTTGAACTAGAGGTTTGGTAGCCTGTTGCTGGGGGTCCCATAAGTGAGGACTGACTTCCTGCTTGTTCCTGGAGAAAGCATAGTTACTCGCCTGTAACAGGTGTTCTCCAGGGACAGCTGGAATCAGTCATCACTACTCTCCCACCTCCCCTGAAGAGTTGCTAATTTTTTTATCCTTCCCTTGCCATCTGCTTGGTAGGACTCTAGCTAGGGGACCTGACTGAGCAAGATGGCACCTTTGGGTGGGAAGAGGACCACGCATGCGTGTGGCAGCAATCCCAAAGGCTTTCTTTGAAAGCTGGGAAATTGCTTTGCATGGGCTCCATCAGTGCTGACGTCACCCATAAGTTGAGGACTGATTCCTGCTGTCCCTGGAGAATACCTTTTACAGGTGAGTAACTACGCTTTTTCTGAGGTCCTGCTCCTGACCCTTCATCTGTGAACACAGAAGAGAAATATTTGTTAAGGAATTCTGCTTTATCCTCATCAACTTCTATGTATTCCTCCCCTTCACCCTTGAGTCTGACGATACCAATTTTGCTCTTCCCCCTCTCACTAACATATCTGAAAAATGTCTCCATTTTAATTGCATTGGTTATTTCTTCTTTTTGTATCTTTGCTTTCCTGATATACTCAATTCTGGCAATGTTTTAGAAAAGGCTTTGTTGAATGTGGAGCCATTTTGCAAATCTACACATGATAAAACAATGCTGTAGCAGGTCAGCAGCTGTTGTGTATACGTGACATTGCTTTTACATTTTATCTGGGCTGTTTTGGTAAACTATGCGTAAAAGTGCCGACTATTAGTCTGCAATTTTTTTTCTTTTACATTTGAGAGGAAGAAATAAAGAATGGAGGATTGAGGAAAATTGCTACCTTAATCCCTTCTGTAAAGCTCTGGATGAAACAAGGACGATTTAAAAAAACAAATACCAAACCTCCTCCCTCCCCTCTCCACCCCCCCCAAAATAAAACTATTTGTGCTTCTGAGCTGGTGTAAAACCCGATGGAGCATTTTTTGCCATCTACGTAGATTCTCTGTAAAATGGGGAATACACATGTACATTTTTAGTCTGTCCTAGCCATGCCTAACACTTCTACCACACCCTCTAGGAATTTCCGTAAGGTGGGCATTTTCATGTGTAACCTAGTGGCTTTCTGAAATCGCATTTACACAAATATTTGCCTATATGTGCAGATACTTCTAAAATAACCCCCATAACATGTTAATGATGAGGAGCCTGGATTAGATGATTAGCCACTGAAAAAGACAGTGGCAGGGTGAAAGAAATAGATGGATTGATTTATTTGTGATGTGTGGGGTGGTTAGTTGTTGTGGGTTGGGTTTATTTTTTGTTTTTTAACAACATTTATAATCTGCTGGTCCAAATAACTTGCTCTCAGCAGTTCCACCATCTGACCTTTTCAATGCTTCTTTAGAGTCTGGAGTGGTCGCAGAGGACTGGAAAAAGGCACATGTGGGGTCTCAACACAAAAGTGGAAGTAAGCATGAGATTGAGAATTTACAGGCTGATTTGTCTGACCTCTGTGGTGAGTAAGTTAATGGAAATGCTGCCAAAAAAAGAAGATAGTGAAGTTTCGGGATTCCAATGGATTGCAGGGTCCAAAACATCAAGGGTTCACTAGAGGCAGGTCTTGTTCAACAAATCTGATTTTCCTTGGCTGGGTGACTAGAGAGTTGGATTGAGGGAGAGCCCTAGATTTGGTGTACTTAGATTTCAGTAAAGCCTTTGACACAGGTGATGTATAAATAAATTGAGTACCCTAGGGATGGACCCCTAAGGTGACTGACTGACTGACTGGGTGGGTTAGAAATTGGTTGAGTGGGAGGCGACAAAGGGTACAGGTAAATGAAGCTCACTCGGAGGAGAAGGATGTTACCAGTGGTGTACCACAGAGATTTGTCCTTGGTCCGATTCGGGGGATTTTTTTTTTTTTTTACATTTTTGATATTGCAGAACTTGATGTTGGGTTTTGCCTCTTCGCAGATAATACCAGAATCAACAATAGACACCCAGGAAGGGAGTAGATTACATGAGGAGGTATCTAGCTAAGCTTGAAGACTGAGAATTTTGCAGCTGAGATTGCTAAAAAAAAAATGCAGGGTGATGCATATGGGCTGCTAAAATCCAAGGGAGAGTAGCACAGTGTAAGGGGTGAAATACTTCTGTCCACAAAAGAAGAGCGGTACCTGAGTGGGATTGTTTTGTTTGTTTCTGATGATCTTAAAGTGGCTAAACAGATAAAAAAGGTGACTGTGAAAGCCAGAAGGATGCTTGGTTGCATAGGGAGAGGAATGGCGAGCAGGAAAATGGAAGTGATAATGTCTCTGTATAAGTCTTTGGTGAGACCTCATTTGGAGTATTGTGTGCAGTTCTGGAGACCGCACCTTCAAAAGGATATATAAAGAGGATGGAGTCTGTGCAGAGGGTGGCTGCTAAAGCAATCAGTGGTTGTCATTAAAAATCATATGAGGACAGACTTAAAGATCTCAATATATATGCTTTGATGGAAAGGCTGGAGAGGGGAGATATGATAGAGACGTTCAAATACCTCCATGGTATAAATGCATAGGAGGAGAACCCTTTTCAGTTGAAAGCTCTGCAATGAGTTGGCATAGGATAAGAATGAAAAGGGATAGTCTCAGGAGTAATAGGTGGAAATATTTCTTTATGGAAAGAGTGGTAGATGTGTGGAATAGTCTCTCAGTGGAGGTGGTAGAGACAAGAACAGTATCTGAATTCAAGAAAGCATGGGATAAACACAGAAGATCTCTAAAATGGGGGAAAAAAGGAAGTTGATATGGAAGGGCAGACTAGATAGGCCATATGTTTTTTTTTTCCTGTAGTCATGTTTCTTTGTTTCTGTGTTAACAATAAAACGTACGTAATAAAACAGAACAAACATATTAAAATGGGTATATTTAAAAGATACTAAATCTAACATAAATAACATAAAACAAAAGGATACAGCCCTTCTTTATAGCACCCTTGAGGACTCATTAACTCTAACCCCTTGATCCAAATGGGGCCTCACTCAAATGCCTCTGTGATGGAAAGGATTTGCTTGGTTAATTCTTATCTTTACAGTACTTCAATGCTGATTTATTCCTTGTCATAGCAACCAGAACAAATACTCTCACGGTTGCTACGGTTTCCTTGGGGCAATGGTGTCTGGTGTGGGGATGCTGAGCGTAATTGCATAGCGTCTTTGAATAGATGATGGATTAAGGGGAAAAAAGTCCATTCTGCAGCAGCAAGATTTCTCATATTTTTAAGGCAGGTAACCTTTTAAGACTAGAACGGCAGGAAGCTTGATTATATTTGTACTGCTGCTAGCTGCTCTGAAAGGAAACTTAGCTTGATAACACAGATATTTTTGCCTATGATACATATTTACCAGCTATGTGAACTTGCTTCTGATTGAAGATTGGATTTAGGGCTGGCTCAACCATTAGGCAACACTAGACAATCTCTTGGGGCAGTGAAGAGAAACAGCAGCAGTCAAAGCAAATCCTGACAGCCACACAGTCGGAGAACATACACCCTTTTTAATCCGCAGGGAGACTGCGGACATACATACCTTGTTTTTACAGGATTGTTTTGGGAGGGGTGGGGTTTTAATGATCATGACTAAGCTGCTTAATCAAAACCTCAGTGGGGAGGGAGTGTAAGGTTGAAAGTTCACCTAGGGCACTCAATACTCTTGCACTGGCCCTGAATGGATTACAAAAGTCCACTTGTCTGATTGAAGAGATCATGAGGTCATAAGACAGTGCAATGCTTGTGATGTCATCACATCACATCTCAGTGATATAAAGGCACCTTTAAGCAATGCTTGATGAATCTAGCTGATGTAAACCTCAGTCTCCAGGAACAAGCAGGAATGTAGTCCTCACTTATGGGTATCGTCGGTACCGATGGAGCCTGCGTGGGAACGCTCCCCAGCGTCCAATAGGAACGCTTTTGGGAGCATCCCTCAGCACATGTGTGCTGCCTTCCCACCTTTCCAACTGTCCCTCTTCAGTTCTTCGTTTTCCGCAGAGCCAACAGGACCTATTCCCTGTCACCGCAGAAAATTCCGTCTTTAAAATTCTTTCTTGTGGTCGCGTTTGCCTACCGCACGACGCCTACCGGTACCGCCGGTTCTTTTCTTTTCATACAAAAAAACCAAACAAACCTTAAACTTAGACCGTTTCTTTTCAGAAACTTTCCTCTTTCGTGCTAGGCGCCATTTTGGGCATTAGGCCCCATTTTTCCTAAATCATGGAAAGCCAACTAGTGGTTTTAAAAAATGTACTAAGTGTGGCGGTACCATTTCCGTCACTGACACCCATGATTGGTGTCTAAAATGTTTAGGACCTGATCATTCTCCAACTGAATGTCTCTCCTGCATGGGGATGACCAAAAGAGGAAGACAGAACCGGGCCGCAAAGCTCGGTACCCTCTTTTCTTCAGATGCCAGATCCGTTGCATCGACATTGTCAAGGGCCTCTTCTTCCTCCCATGGATCTCAGGTAACTAAACACAAAAGCTGGTCCTCAAAGGGTAGCTCTCCTGCTAAGCATTGAGAGGCCATTGCAATTGTCCTTGAGGGAACCACACCGGCAAAACAGCCCCGGCGGGAGGCTTCGGCTTCCAAAGCATCGATTGGGGCTTCAGGATGTTCGAGGCCTCAACCTTGCAAGAGTTACCTGTGCCATGCTCAGGGGTTACGGCCGTCCTTACTGGTACCGACACCCAGGCATCGGCAGCATCGATAGACCAGAGGTTTCTTGCTATCAAACGCAGTATCGCAGCTCTTCTTTCAGCTGCGGTACCGGTGGTCCCAAGGGCATCGGTGCTGACATCGACACCAACATCGATGCCATTACTGACACCGGTACAGACACCAGTACCGACACTGCTGCCGGTACCGCCGCTACTGGCCCCGGTGGGAACTCGTCCCATGCCACCTTTGGCTGGAGTGGACATAGTGGTACTGGGTCGCCTCGGTACCGACTTTGATCGGTACCGGGATCGTGCTTTGCAAGAGCATCGGGGTCAGGAATACTTCAATTCCTCCGATTCCGAAGACTCTGACAATTCTACTGGCACTAGAGGGTTTCTCCTAGAAGATCCCTCTTCTCCCCAACGCAGAATGTCACCTCCAGAGGACATGTCATTTCAGGATTTCATCCGTGATATGGCCAAAGGTCTTTCAATCACAGTAGCTCCTGAAGAGGAACCCAAAGCAAAGGAATTGGAAATCCTCCAATAACCTAAAGCTCCTAAGGAGGCAGCCACTCTGCCTATCCATGAAATTCTGCATAGCTTGATGCTCAGAATGTGGGAGACACCTCTGACTACTTCTCCTCACTCTAGGAGGCTTGATACTATGTATCGAGTTCCACCATGTCCTGGATTTCAGAAAACTCAGCTGCCACACCATTCAATGGTAGTGGAATCAGCCATGCGTAGGATGAAAAGTGCAAAGAGGCATGCATCCAATCCTCCAGGTCGTGAATGCAGGACTCTTAATGCTTTTGTACGCAGAACCTTTCAAGCTTCCATGCTTTCAGCTAGAATCAGTTCATATATCCTATTTATAGGAATGTTCCTCAAGGAAGTCACAGGAGACTTGGAACTTATGAGCCCATTTCTCCCAGATGATAAGAGACAAGATTTTCTTACTCTTAAGCATGCTCAGGTTGTCTCCAAGTTTGTCAATCGTGCAGCCTTTGACTGCTTCGAATGCATCAGCAGAACTTCTGCTATTGCCATTGGCGCACAACGGATTGCCTGGCTACAGGCATCCGACTTGGAGACTTGGGTACAGGACAAGTTAGGCAACATTCCTTGCACGGGCGGGAATCTCTTCGGCAAGAACTGGCAGGAGAAGGCTAACGAGTTAGATGCTGACAATTCTACCTTAGATAGATTGTCAAAGTCTACAGCCACTCCAGCTAAAAGGAAGCGTTATAAAAAACCCTCTTTTAGCAAAAAGAGGAAGTTTTATCCTTCCTATACCCAGCAGAGTCAGACTCCAGGTCAGGTTGCCCAGAAGGGACAAACTAGACAGCAAAAGAAACCAAAAGGCCCGAGATTCCCACCAGCTCTCCAGGCTCAGCCCCCTCAAGGGCTTTGACTCCTTCCTAGAGAGCTTTGCCTTCCTGCCTTTGAGGGGTCTTCAACCCCCAATATTCCGGGCAGGTTATGCCATTTTGTCAACAGATGGCATCAGATAACAGCAGAAGATTGGACTTTGTCCATTGTAGGAGAGGGGTACAAACTTCATTTTCACAGCTTACCCCCTCCTACAATTCTAAGGCAATTCAATTCACAAACCTCTGCAGACAATCTGCTGGATCACGAGGTCTCCACACTTCTTGCCCAAGGGGCAATAGGGGAAGTACCCATTCTTCAACAGGGTGCAGGGTTCTACTCCCCCTATTTTCTTATTCCAAAGAAAACAGGAGGACACAGACCCATTCTAGACCTCAGAGAATTGAACAAATATCTGTTTCGAGAGAAATTCAAAATGATTTCTCTGGGAATTCTTCTGCCATACCTTCAAAGCCAGGACTGGCTCTGCTCTCTAGACTTAAAGGATGCATGCATTCACATTCTCATCCATCCAGATCACAGGAAATTTTTACGTTTCCTTTTCAAGGGAAGACATTTCCAGTACAGAGTTTTCCTTTTGGTCTGGCTTCAGCATCAAGGGTATTCACGAAATGCATGGCAGTAGTAGCTGCATTTCTACGAACCCTGGGGATTTTCGTCTTCCCTTACTTAGATGACTGGCTCATTCAAGCCTCCACAGTGACAGAGGCCAGCACTGCACTGTCCCTTACAATGCGAATCCTCCAATACCTGGGATTGGCAATAAACTTCCCGAAATCTCAACTAGTTCCTTCCCAATGCCTAGAATTCATAGGAGCCTGTCTGGATACCAGACAGGCAAGGGCTTTCCTTCCACAAGCCTGGTGTCTTCGCATAATGCAGCTAGCTTCCCAAGCAGCAGGCAAATCCTCCCTCACTGCTCGGGAGCTAGTGCAGTTACTGGGACACATGGCATCCACAGTTCATGTAGTCCCATATGTTTTAGTCCCATATGCTTGCCTCCACATGCGAGCGGCTCAGTGGACCCTCTCCACACAGTGGACACAGGCCAGGGGTCATTTGTCAGACAAAATAACAATCTCTCAACAACTAATTTTGTCCCTCCAATGGTGGCAATCACTAGAAAATCTGACAGTGGGGTGGTCTTTCCATCAACCCCTCTTTCAGGCCACCCTAACAGATGCATCACAGGTGGGTTGGGGAGCACACCTGAATCATCTCTCTACCCAAGGCACCTGGACTCCACAGGAGGTTGGTTTACACATAAACCTCCTGGAATTAAGAGCAATTTATTTAGCTCTTCGAGTGTTCCACGCCCAGCTCAGCTACAAGACAGTCCTAGTCCAGACGGACAATCAGGTAGCCATGTTCTATGTGAACAAGCAGGGCGGGACAGGCTCTCTGTCATTATGCAATGAAGCTTTACGACTATGGGCCCTCACCAGAGAGCATCAAATTCACCTTCTAGTGGTATATCTTCCAGGCATTCAAAACCTTCGGGCAGACAAACTCAGTCGAGTACTGCTGCCTCACAAGTGGTCACTTCACCTAGACCAGGTGGCAAAGATATTTAATCTCTGGGGCACTCCAGGCATAGACATCTTTGCAAGTCCACTGAATGTCAAACTTCCCCAGTTCTGTTCCAGGATTCCGGCGCACAACTGTCAGGCAAGGGATGCTTCCTCCTTCACTGGTGTCAGGACATCCTTTATACCTTCCCACCCATTCCCCTCATCCCCAAAACACTCTTTAAGCTTCAGAGAGACAGGGGTCGCATGATTCTTGTAGCACCACGATGGCCATGCCAAACGTGGTATTCCCTGCTTCTGCATCTCTCTCAAGTGGCACCTCTGGAGTTAGGACATGCTCCAGATCTCCTTTCCCAGGAGAACGGGACGCTATGGCACCCGAATCCCCAGTCCCTGCACCTCACGGCCTGGTTGCTGAGGGCTTAGATCTCCAGGATCTCAACCTGTCCCAGCAGGTAAAAGATATCCTTCAGGCTTCTAGGAAACTTTCCACAAGAAGATCTTATGCCGTCAAGTGGAAATGTTTTTCTGTATGGTGCTCCAAGAGGGGATTAAATCCCCTGGTCATACCCTTAGAATTGATACTAGAGTATCTCCTTCACTTATCGAATTCTGGGTTAAAGACCAATTCGATAAGAGTCCATCTTAGTGCAATTGCAGCTTCTTATAAGCCTCTCAATGGACAATCAATTTCCTCTCATCCATTCCTATCAAGATTTATGAGAGGCCTTTTATTAATTAAACCTCCCATCAAGCCACCACCGGTGGCATGGGATCTAAATCTAGTTCTCGGGCAGCTCATGAAGTCACCTTTTGAACCTTTAGCCACTACAGCCCTTACGTTTTTGACTTGGAAAGTCATCTTCCTAATTGCAATCACCTCTGCCCGTCGTATTAGTGAATTGCAAGCTTTAGTGACTGATCCTCCTTATACTAGATTTCATCATAAGGTTGTTCTTCAAACTCACCCACACTTTATGCCAAAGGTGGTTTCGCCTTTTCATTTAAACCAATCAATTTATCTTCCTGTATTTTTTCCGAGGCCTCACGCCTCTAATGCAGAAAGAAACCTTCATACTTTGGATTGTAAAAGGGCCTTAGCCTTTTACATACAAAGAACACAGCAACATAGAAAGTCCTTGCAACATTTTGTAGCTTTTGACCCTAGTCATTTGGGACTTCCAGTCTCCAAAAGAACTTTATCTAAATGGATTGCCCAATGCACATCCTTTGCTTATGAGAGTAAGGGTCTTCCTCTTCAGGACCATGTCACAGCTCACAATATGAGAGCCATGGCAGCTTCTATGGCTAATCTCCACTCTGTGTCTATCGATGACATTTGTCGAGCAGCCACCTGGGCTTCGGTACACACCTTCACAGCCCACTACTGCCTGGATAAAGCCTCCCGTCAGGCAGCCTTCTTTGGCCAAGCTGTTCTTCAAAATCTCTTTCAAACTTAAACCAACTCCCACCCACCAACCCTGGTGGGATGCCAGAGATCCATGGGAGGAAGGATTCTCACCTTCAACAGTGGCACCTTCCTGGGGCTATCTCCTTGGCATCTTCAGCTAGGGAGTCCCCATATGTGAAGACTGCATTCCTGCT
Source organism: Ichthyophis bannanicus (assembly GCA_033557465.1). Taxonomy (NCBI): domain Eukaryota; kingdom Metazoa; phylum Chordata; class Amphibia; order Gymnophiona; family Ichthyophiidae; genus Ichthyophis; species Ichthyophis bannanicus. The sequence continues at coordinate 166,345,674 of CM066042.1, forward strand.
TGTTCCTGGAGATAGCATAGTTACTCACCTGTAACAGGTGATCTCTGGGAACAGCAGGAATTTTAGTGTTCACAACCCACCCACCTCCCCTAGGAGTTGTCTGTCTCTCTCTCTTTGTCTCTTTCCTCTCTCCCTCTATCCTTTCACTCAGCTACAAACTTAACTGAAGAGGGACAGTTGGAAATGCGGGAAGGCAGCACGCATATGCTGAGGGATGCTCCCAAAAGCCTTCCCACGCAGGCTCCGTTGGTACCGACGATACCCATATGTGAGGACTATATTCCTGCTGTTCCTGGAGATCAGGTGAGTAACTATGCTATATACAGAGAACATGTGTGTTTCAGAAATTTAACAATGTGGAAACCTTTGAAAATGTCGTGCCAATAGGTACCACTGAAGGATTGTGGATTGTTGGTTATTTTTAGTTTTCAACAACATGGGAGGGGAGGAAGGCTCTGGTAATTAAACCATTTGGTTCCCTTCATTCCTGAAGACTACTTTCATTTATCATATTAAATATCCTGAGCTGTGAAACTGAATTGAAGTTCATATTTATAGTTCAAGAACATCTGCCAGATGTTTAAGGAATGCTCTATGAGAAACTTTGCCATGCTGCTGCTTCTTTCTTCTTTTTTTTTTGGCCAGAAGTGGATTTTCCTGTGAACTGTGCTGTGAATCTTGGGAAAGGTTCTGTGCTTTTCAGGGTTGCTATGCTGTACAGATGTTTATCATCTTAAGGGCCTCTTACCAAAGTGCATTCGTTTTGTCATTACCATGAGTTAATGCCCAAAATGGAGGTGCAATAACTGCAAAGCCTCTGATAACTGTTGAGGCATAGATCGGTTTTTTACTTCTTCAAGAAGTAGAAAGACTAGGGAACATGCAGTGAAGCTACAAGGTAGCACATATAAGACAAATCAGAGAAAATATTTTTTGTCTATCTTTTGGGAACCTGACAGGTACCTGTGCCCTGGATTGGCCACTGTTGGAAACAGGATACTGGGCTTGATGGAACTTTAGTCTGACCCAGTATGACATTTCTTATGTTAAGTGTCAAGCCACTGCATTAATGATTAGCACAGATGTGTGCCAACAGTGTGTAGTAATTCCCACATTAAAAAGGGCCCTAACTTTGTGATCCTTGGGGATTTGAGGCCAGAATGAATTTTCAGTTGTCTTAGAAAAAGTAAACAAATATTGATGAAACTTCTGGAAATATTTCTGTGCTGTTGGTGACCTTAGAAAATTTCAAACAGATTTCAATAGGCTATTTAGGTGGGGGGGTTTCCCTCTCACGTTGCCTACCTTTTTATCCACTTTCCAGTTCTTTCTTCATTGCATTTGCTTTAGTGTTTGAACACTACATGAATCTAACCATAAATGTAAAGCTGTTTTCCTCTTGCTGCTTTTTTTCCCTCTTTCAAACAGTATCTCTGCTCGCTTCTCTCCTTAATCAGACTTTCTTTTCTTTTTTTAATCAAAATATTAAGCCTATCACATTTTGTCCATTAATAATTTTGTGTTGGACCCAAACTCACCACATTTAGTAGTAACTGCCTACTAGGTCACAACTGAGGTCATTGTTTTCCTGAAATTCATTTAACAATCCATGTTTTTATTATTGCACTACGACTCATAAGAAAAGTTCTGCAAAGTGTGGTTTATATCCAAGTAGAATTTCACTCATCACTTTTGTAGCTTATTTGTAGCAAATTGTTTACATATTAAGCAATTGTAGTAATTGTATCCCAGCAGAGCCATTCGCTTAAACTTTTAGCAGAGCTTCACCACTTGACACAACATAGTTTCGGACGACAACGGATTATACTTGTCCTGCTTCAATGGTCCCATAATATTGCAATTGCAGCACCATCCATTCGGTTCAACAAATGAGACAACTCTTCTCTCCACACACAGATGATCTCTTTATTCATTCATTACCTTTAGAAAAATTCAGTGGTCACGATAAGTTGCAAAGCTTTCAGGACTATGCCTTCCTTCTCAAGTGGTGGTCTCTTTTTGGTTATTCCCTGCTGAGTCAGCAGATTTAAGGGTCTGCTGAGCAGTACATTTGCGATCAAGAGTAGGGTCAGATATCTTCTATAGGGTTATAACTAGGGCTTTTGATTTATAATAGTTGTTTATTGGATAACGACGACCTCTAGCACACTTTCATTCCTCCCATGACTTGTCTTGTATTCTCCACTAGCGTACGTGTTTGATTCCACTGGAAAATGCATCCAGTCAAAATACTTGTGGCGTGAAAATGCTGATAAAATGATTTTTTTTGTACACTTAAAACATTCCCTAATTAGCAGTAACATATCACCTAAGTTTATATTTTCTAATTAACCTAAGAATCAAAGCCCTAGTTATAACACATGGCCTGCTTAAGCTCTGTAGTGGGGACAACTCAAAGATCTCTGCTTGTTCAGTGTTCCCAAAGTCTTGCAATCCTGAGCTATGTCCTTGCTCAGTGTTATCCTCGCACTTGAAAATTTGGTCATGGCAGTAGAGCTTCTCATGGAAGTAAGTTGCCAGCTCTCTTTAAGAAGGAAGCACCCTCTATTTTTTGTCCAGAAAATATTATTTCACCATCTCGCTCCTAAGATTTCCATGATGCCACTGCATTTCAGTGGGAAACTGATGTCTCCTTTTTTTCACTACGACTCCCTCATAGAAGCTTTCAAATGCTATTGTGTATGAGCTGCTCTTACAGCTGAGAAATAAAAACATCCCTTTGAAAACCTAATGGAATGATGCTGTGTTTTTTGTCAAGTTGAAGAGAATTTTTGCATGATATCATGCATGGTTGCCAAAGCGATTGCTAATTTTCTCTTAAATAGTGAGCTGCTTAGCTGAATCAGTGCATTCAGAATATCCACTGACCAAGCTTCCAGGAAGCCAGACTTTTATTTTAATGAATGAATAGAAAATTGTAGGCCATCTTTGGCCATTAGGTTTCTGAGAAACATTTCTAAAGATGAGCATAATAGAGAGATGGTGAAAATGTTCAGAAATTTGTACTAAATGAAGAACGTTCTATGTGAAACAATAAGTCTGTAAGGTTTTTTTAGATTAGTTTTCACCATCACAGGCTGCAATTCCTTTTTGCTGTCTGGATTAAGGTTGAATATAAAAGGATAAGCAGTGTGTTGGTGAGGATTGCTTGTCTGCCGGCAGAACCTGTGCAATATGAGAGGAGGAGTATTTAAAAAAAAAAAAAAAAAGTTGAAAAGCGTACACTTGTAGCGTGACACAATGGCGTGTTACCCCAATTCATTGAATCAGACTGGGGGGGGGGCAGCATGTCATAGGGGGTTCCCACTCTTACCCCTCAGTACTCTCCCTCCTGCACTCTGGCTTTTCTTCCCTTCACCCAACTGTGCACTCGCCCTCCCTTTCTCTCCCAACCAGCTTTGCACTCGTCCCCTTCCCTGCCTTTCACTCCCTCACTTGCACTCTTTCAAGTCTGTCTCTCCTCCAACCTTTCCTCTCTCTTATGTTATGCCCCCTCTTCTCCCTCCCTCCACTCTAGACTTGCTCATTCCTTTATGCTTTCCTTGTCTTCCATATCTAATGTGAGACTATACCCTCCTTAGGCACCTGCCTAGGTAGGTGGTATGGCTGTATTTCTTAAAAGAATAATCTGTAGTCGTGTGTCCAAGTATAATTAAAGCTGGGCTTTATTCCCCTTCCCTTGAGGATTGCCTTCCAGATACAGTAGATAACGATAACAAAAATAAACTGTTGCTTCACAGGAAAAATAAAAGCTTTTCAAACTATAACAAGGCTTCTTCTTGCTTTTTAACATAAAGAGTCTATCTCATCAGAAAAACAAAGAGCACAATCCATGGGTTCTGGACCAATCTCTGGGTTTGAACTTTCCCACTGCATTAAATCAGGACCTGGTCCTGTAAACGGGCACCATGCTTCAGCATTGCTGGTTTCACCACCTGGCCCCTGAGAGACCTCAGCTTCTATGGGAGGAGACTGTTCTGTGCAGACATGGACATGAGGAGCTGTGCTTGGGGCTTCTTTCCAATACCCACTCCAATAAGGGTTGTCTGACCCACTGTAAGCTTGGCTCTTTATAAAAGGACCCCCTTCCTTCCTTCTGGAGAAAACAGGGTATTTATCTTTCTTTCTGGTGTAAAGAGTTTCCAGGCCTTCCTCTGTTAACCAGGGTTTCTTCTCTGGAGTGTAAGCTGCTTTTCTCCGGGAGTTCCAAGCCATTAGGCTTAGCTGAGCTGTAATCACCTCCTGGCTTCAGTGAGCTTTCTTGAGTGTGACGTTTGCTCTCTACCTGCTTGGTTGCCTTCCCCGGTACGAGGACCCCTCTGGCTTGGAAGTCTCTTGCACTGCTTTTCCCAGCACACTCTGGTTCAACAGCTTGCTTCCACTCTGCCCTCTCTCTTCGTGACAGCGTCTCTCTCTTTGTCTGCCTCTGAATCTGACTCCCTTCCTGAGTCTCGGTCTCCTCCTCTCTCTGCTCCTCTCTCTGCCCCTCTCTCCTCTGAGATTTCCTACCTGGTTTTATCTCCCTGCTTGTTGTACATTGTACGTGATTTTTTCCTCAGGTGAGCATGATTAGGACTCTGAGTTTCTACTACGTCACCAATGCTTTGAGGAAAGTTTGTTTCTCCATTCCTTGCTTCCCTGCAACCTGAATGCCTTAACTGCTCATGTGGCTGTGAGGTAAGCTCTTCTTTTCCTTTTCCTTTTATTATCCCAGGCTCAGTGCTGTCTACCTCATGACATATCCCCCCCCCCTTAAGCTATTTCGGGCTGGGGGACACACGTCCTCACAGCACGGAATGCATGATAATGTGTCTGCATTGAGGTGGAGCTTTACCTGTAACTGACCAATAGCAGCCGTCCGCTCCTGCCAGGATTTTAGGACATTGACATGATACACCTGATGGCACCCCTTGTCGGTCTCAACCACATAGGAGACTGGTCCCTTGCGAGCTACTACCGTGTAGGGCCCCCTCCACTGGGCTTCGAATTTTGGCCCAGGGTCTGCTACCATTATGACTACTTTCTCGCCTATGATGAGTTGACGGGGTTTCTTCCCCCGGTCATAATATCATTTCTGCTGCTGCTGACTATCTTGCAGATGTTGTTCCGCAGCTTGTGAAGTCCTCTGTAACCGCGATCGGAGCTCCTGGAGGAACTGCGGTACTCCTATTTCCTCCCCTTTTGGTTCTGCCCATTGCTCCCTTAGAATGTCAAGGACTCCCCTTGGGGCACGGTCAAACATCAACTCATATGGTGATACTCCTAACGAGGCCTGTGTGCATTCCCTGCTGGCATATAAAACAAATGGGAGCATAATGTCCCAGTCAGCCATTTTCCCATCTAGTCATAAGAACATAAGAACATAAGATATGCCATACTGGGTCAGACCAAGGTCCATCAAGCCCAGCATTCTGTTTCCAACAGTGGCCAATCTAGGTCATACGTACCTAGCAGTTTCCCCAAGGGACACAGGTTCCACAATGCTTGTACTGGTTCAAGCATTGATATCCTGGGTCCCTTCTTAATAATGGTTTATGGACCTTTCCTCCAGGAACTTGTCCAAACCTTTTTTAAACCCAGCTACACTAACAGCCTTTACTACATCCTCCGGTAACAAATTCCAGAGTTTGATTACACGTTGAGTGAAAAAATATTTTCTTTTATTAGTCTTAAATAGTTTACCCTGTAGCTTCATTGCATGTCCCCTAGTCTTTCCATATTCTGATAAGGTAAACAATCGATCTACGTTTACCCGTTCCACTCCGTTCATTAATTTATAGACTTCTATCATATCTCCCCTCAGCCGTCTCTTCTCCAGGCTAAAGAGCCCCAACCTTTTTAGCCTTTCTTCATAGGAGTAGCCTTCCATCCCCTTTACCATTTTGGTGGCTCTTCTCTGAACCTTTTCTAAAATCGCTATATCCTTTTTAAGATACGGCGACCAGAATTGCACACAATATTCAAGGTGCGGTCTCACCATGGAACGATATAGAGGCATTATAATATCTTTTGTTTTATTTTCCATTCCTTTCCTTATCATACCTAGCATTCTATTTGCTCTCTTGGCCGCCGCTGCACACTGGGCCGAGGGTTTTAACAAGGTATCCACAATGACGCCTAAATCTTTTTCCTGGGTGGTGGTTCCTAATGTGGAACCTTGCATCGTGTAACCATAGTTTGGGTTGTTCTTCCCTAGGTGCATAACCTTGCACTTCTCCACATTAAATTTCATCTGCCATTTTGATGCCCAGTCTTCCAATTTATCAAGATCCTCTTGCAGTTTTCCACAATCCTCCTGGGTTTTAACAACTTTAAATAGTTTTGTGTCATCTGCAAATTTGATAACCTCACTTGTTATTCCACTTTCCAGGTCATTTATGAATATGTCAAAAAGCAGCGGACCCAGCACAGATCCCTGGGGTACACCACTATTCACCTTTCTCCATTGGGAAAATTGGCCATTTAGCCCTACCCTCTGCTTTCTATCTTTTAACCAGTTCCTGATCCACAGTAGTACACTGCCTCCTATCCCATGACTCTTTAGTTTTGCCAAAAGTCTCTCATGAGGGACTTTGTCAAAGGCTTTCTGAAAGTCCAGATACACATTATCAACCGACTCACCTTTGTCCACTGGTTTATTCACTCCTTCAAAAAAACATAACAGATTAGTAAGACAAGATCTTCCTTGTCTAAAGCCATGTTGGCTGTCTCCCATTAGGTCGTGACTATCTACATGCTGAGTAATTTTATTCTTTATGATGGTTTCTACCATTTTTCCCGGTACTGATGTCAGGCTCACTGGTCTGTAGTTTCCCGGATCACCCCTCGAACCCTTTTTAAAAATTGGTGTTACTTTGGCGATCCTCCAATCCTCAGGTATTAGAGATGATTTTAATGATCCCCGCCTCAACATCTGTTTGAGGGTCTGATTAAAACGTTCCACCAATCCGTTGGACTGTGGATGGTAAGCTGCTGTTTTTAGGTGACGTATCCCAAAGGCGTCCCAGACTTGTGTTAGATATCTTGATAGGAAATTGCTTCCCCTGTCCGTTAACATCTCCTTTGGGAATCCCACTTCACAGAATATTTTGACTAATTCCCCCGCTATTGTCTTAGCTGAAATATTCCTCAACGGTATTGCCCAGGGGAACCGGGTGGCCAGGTCCATTATGACCAACATATATTGAAACCCCCTAGGGGTTTTTACTAGTGGCCCCACTATATCCATCGCCATCCGGCGCCCTGGTTCAGATATAGTGAGTGTTGGTATCATGAGAACCCCTTTTGGTTTTGCGGCAGAGACCCTCTGACACGAAGGGCATGCCTCGCAAAAACGCTTAGTCTCTTTGAACACCCCCGGCCAATAGAAACGGGCCAATATCTGGTCCAGGGTACCTACCACTCCTTTATGCCCTCCCACCGGGTGGTCATGGGCCAATCTCATTACGACCGCCTTAAAAGCGGTGGGCACCACTAGCTGTTTTCTAACAGCGCCAGTCTGGGGATCGTTACTCTCCCGATATAGTATCTCCCAGCAAAAACCTGGGAAGAAAGTCTCTATCAGACTGGGCATACTCAAATGCACGCTTCAACGCGGGGTCCGCTTTTTGTTCTTTCGAGAATGAGGGAAACCTCTGCACTAGCTCAGCTGGTACCCAGGGAAAACCTAGCCCATCCCCTGCTCCTGCCCTCAGTTGGGCCCTATGCTGGCGCTCTCGTCGTTTATCACCTTTGCTTTTCTTACTAGCCTTTTTTGGAGGGTTGATGAAATCATCGTGTTTGGGTAGCTCTCCTAACAGGTCCTCTAGGAGTCTATCTCCCTCCAACCGAGGTTCTGCCCCTTCCCCTGAAGGGAGGTCAATATCCTCCAGGAGTCCAATGCTCTCCCTCGAACTTTGGGCCTGTGACCTTGTGGATACCAGCCCCCTTTTCTCTTGCATGCCCTCCCTAATGCTCTCAGAACAGCGGCCAGTCTCGGCCTAAAACTATATTATAGGGAAACTGGGGTATTACCGCTACTAAGACCTTTCTTCGTGTGCCTAAACCTTTTACCGCCACCCTATATAGAGGATAGGAAGTGGATGACCCGTGTATACAGCGGATCTTAGTTCTGCCCTCTGGTTGATTCAGGGGAATTACCCCACTATCCTGTAGGAGGCGCCAGAATTTCTTTGGCACCATAGTTTGGTCTGCCCCTGAATCCAGGAGGGCCTTGGCTAACACGCCCTGTACCTCCACATCCAGGCGGAACCCTTCCTGCCTATATTTTCCCTTTTCACCCATCAGTGCTATGCGCGACATGCATTCATCCCTCCTGTGACCCCTCTTCCCACATTTAAAACATTTCATGTGGGTGTCATTTCCCATGCCTCTACCGATACATTTCTTTGTATCAGGTGTACATGACCTAGGGTCTTTCATTACTCTGCTAAAATTGGCCACCCCATACGAGTTGCTAGCTCCTCCGTGAGGCTCATGGGCTAACCGAACCTCCATGAACCTTTCGGTTAGGTGAGCGGCCTCGTCTGAAGTCTGGCAATTTTGGAGAGTGAGGAATGCTCTTACTTCAGCGGGCACAGCCTCAGAGAATTGTTCCAGCACGAGCATATCAAGAATACTCTCAATTGTTTTCCCTTCTGGAGTAAGCCACTTCCACACCAGGCTACGTATCCGTTGGCCTAGTGCCTTAGGAGTTTCACCCGGCTAAATTTTTGTCGCCCTTAACATCCGGCGATACACCATAGGCGACAGGCCTAGCCTGTCTCGGATGGCCGCTTTTACTTCTTTGTAATCAGTTGCCTGGGCGGCGGGCATAGCTTTATAAGCCCCCAAGGCTTCTCCTGTCAGGGAGGTGGCTAACCGGACCGCCCACTGCTTCTCGGGCCAAACTGCACCTCGAGCTGCCCGCTCAAAGGCCTTGAGAAAGTCATCTATATTGTCATTGCCTGACCATTGTCCGAAAGATAAGACCCCACAAGTTTGTGGGCCTACCCCACAGTAGTGTCCTTCAGGCATCTTGTCTGTCAGCCGCTCCTTCAGCAAAGCCTGTACCAAGTCTGTTAGCGGCTTCTGCTGCGCTTGCATGGCTGCTAAAGCTTGCTCCTGATACTGCTGGGCCAGCTCTCTTTGTTTTTCAAATTGGAGCCCAATCCAACGCAGCGTGTCTTGAGGAGTCTCCATGTTGGCAGCCTACAACAATAAAGGAAAAAAAACACACCAAGTGCGGCCCCTTTTTTTTTTTTTTTTTTTTTTTAATTGCAGTTAAGCTGGGGGTTTTCAGTCCCTCTTATCTCTCCTTACAGAATCCCACCCTGGCTGTACCCGGATACCTTTACCTGAGTGAGGTGGTGATTCTGGCTTTGAGAAAGTTCCTTTTATTATCCCAGGCTCAGTGCTGTCTACCTCATGACACTAACCCTGCCCCTTCTCTCCATGCTCTGCTCCTTACCCACCCCTTCTATTCTGCTCCGTCCCTTTACCTGCCTCTTCACTGCTTTCAGGCAGCCAAGCCGCAGCTCTGCTCTTCATGCTGGCAGGACTGGGACTCCTAACAGCTCTTTGACTTGCTGCTTTGTAGGGGGGAGGGAGTGATGCAACATGCATAAGTTTGTTTGTGCATGCATAAACAGTCGTGTATGGCAGGGCATGCCCCACAGTTGTTTCAAGGTATTGGCACCCTAGGCAAACCTTAAGCCTTTATACCGCCTCCTGGCTGTCAAAATCTACCTTTCAGCTTTGAATGTCCTGCTCTTTGCCACCCTTGCAGAAGCTGCTTCTCTAAGTGACCCTCTAGTTTGCCTGATGGTTGGGTCAGCCGTGGTGTATGGACAACTATCCAAACAAGTTCACCAGACTTACTGGAGCCTCTTTACCTTCATCCACTCATTACATCCTAGGCTCCTCCTCATGCACCACCTCCTCTAGCCAAGCATTCACCTGTACATGCTCATCCCTGTCATGTGTGCACGCACCCTAGCCGCCGCCTCATGCACCACCTCCTCTAGCCAAGCATTCATCTGTACATGCCCATCCCCTATCATGTGTGCACACACTCGTTTGCATGATTCCCCTTTCCTACATTCACAGAATCGGGCACATCTGTCCGGATGACTTCCTTGAAACAGCCGTACTAAAATGTATCTAAGGAGGATAGTAAGGGTTTTGCTGGCTGGTAGGGATAGTGGGTATGGGGTATGAATCATGATTAGTGGTGTATGTACATAGTGGCCCAAAAAAAGTGAGAACATCTCATAAATTAAAAGCTTAAATAGTTTTACTTATTTACCTTTTTTAGCTATATAACGTATTTATTTCGACAATTTCCGGTTGCCATCTTTTTCTTTTTTTTAAAATTTGTCAATCGTTTACATTTGTCTTTTTGAATTTTTAAATAACATATGCTACGAGGTGTTCTCACTTTTTTTGGGCCACCCTGTTTATGGGTGTGTATGTATTAGTGATACTATGTGGAGAATTTATCTCTGAGAAATGTGTAGGTGGGATACCACAGAGTAGTAAGGTGATGTGTATAATATGTCTGAGGAGGGGAGAGGGTGCCAAGTGAGTGTGTATCTGATGCAGGTGAGGCTGCATCATCTGTGTGTCTCTGAGGGGCTGGGTTGGTGGGTGCTGTCAGAAATGTATATGTTGGGAAAGCGCATATATATATATATATATATATATATATATATACCCATCTTTTCACCGAGGCCTATGGGCAACCACCTTAAGTTGCCAAGCACTAGATACCACCCAAGTGGCCCACTAGCTACCCTCACCACTTAGCCCCAACCACCCATCCCCATTTAGACCTATAAGTAGATAGCTTTTTACGTATGTGAATTGTATCTCCTCCTGTTGAATGTATGCCTCCCAATGTCTTGTTGATCACTTTGATTGAAGGATAAGGTGGTATACAAAACTGTCTAAATATATAAAATACGAGGGGCATGGATGATTTGTTTTCCCTTGTTCTTTACCCTGCATACATTCACTCTATCGCCCTTCCTTGCCAGTTCTTGTACACTCTCACTTCCCCTCACTCACTTTAGCTCGACAGGCTACAAATTCCAGTTCTGTTGCTGTGACTGAGGCTTTGTACTGCCAGCTCCTCCAACATCAGTGTGCAAGGCCTGGCCTCCCCACTGCCCATGGCTACTTCTGCGCTTTTCCTGCAGGCTCAATCTCTCTTGAGCTGGGTGGAGACTATGCCCTGACTTTGCCTCGTATTCAGCCATGGGTCCATCAGGGTTTCCCACATGGGTTCTCTCGGTCGGAAGGGGGGGGGGGGGGACACGAGGCCTGGCATCTCCAACCACAGAGAAAACTGGCAGGGAAACCCCTGAGAAGAGCTGGTGGTACAGTTTATTTTATCTCTCCACTGCTGATGGGGGAGTGAGAGATCACCGTTGGAAACAGGATACTGGGCTTGAGGACCTTGGTCTGACCCAGTATGGCATTTCTTATGTTCTCCTGAGCTTCCATTGCTGCAGCACTCTTTGGGAACTGGGAACCCTTGCCAGCTCCCGAACTACTCATTTATCTATTCATTTTTTTAAAACCGTTTTGCCGGTGGGGGTCGAGAGGTAGGGAAGAAGGGAGGAGGAAAGGATGTGTCGCACGCTTTCAGCATTTTAAAAACGATGTTACTGAATATGATATTATGTTGCCAAGGTTTCCTTTCTCTAGATTACAGTGTCTGCCCCAACTCCTTATCCTGTTTCCAGGAAGTAATTTTCTAGGTAGATTCAGCTATTTTCATGTGTGTGTTTTTTCTCTCCCTCAGATGTTTGCTTTGACATATGAAAGATGTTTTCTTGTTAATTTTGAATGGAGGCTCTAATATTCAAATTTGTTTTTTATCCCATTGGCCTTTTACAGGCTGACCGATTTGATTAATATAGGGATCCTCAGACTACGGACCCCAGACCCATTTTCCCCAGTCATCACCACCAAGGCCAAACTGCAACAGGCCACTGCCTCTCTCCCCAGCCCCCACCCCCACATGGTGCAGCATTCCTTCCTCTTTATCCACGTGATCCTGCACCTCCCCTTTCAAGCCGTAACCTCTGCCTGGAGTCCAGCATCGTTCCCTTTTCTCCCTCCTCCCCTCCATTCTCCCCCTTGCCTTTACTTGCCATGGTTGCCGGTACTGGCAATGATATACAAACACTGGCTGTTGCTGGCCCTGAAGTCTTTTCTTAGCCGTGTCCTCTCCCTGCTGGAAATGGGAAGTGGAGTCTGAGGGGTTAGTATATGGCAGAGGGAAGGCTCTGGGACTGGCAAGAGGTAGCGTTTTTGTAAATCACTATTGGTGACTGCTGTAAATAAAAGCAAGTGGAAGGGCCATTGGATTGAGGGGCGAGGGGCGACGCAGTGACTTCTGCAAGGAAGGACCATGAGAGGAGGGAGGGGAGAGATGCTGGCCCACAGATGTGAAGGGTGCAGATTGAGAGGAGATGCAGGACCACAAGGAAAAAGGGAAGAGAGGGGGAGAGTTGCTGTACTATAAGGGAAGGGGGATGCCAGGGTCCCCAAACTATTGCCCTGAAGCTTTAGTGGCATCTGCTACATGGGGCTTCAGGACAAGAGGTAGGAGGAGCTACTCTTTTTAACAGGAGGAGGAGAATCCTTGGCCTTTTCAGTGATCTGAAAGATTCAGTGTGGTCCTTGGCCCAAACGTTTTGGGGACCCCTGCATTAAAGCAAATAGGATGTATTCAGTAATAACACTTGATAAACGGGAGATACACTGGTGAATTGGCCTGTTGATATTTGATTCCTTACTTGATGGGCATTATTTGTAGGAAACATTCAGAGCAGACATTTAATGATTCATCATTGTGGCTTGCAGTGCAATGTGTGCCTTTGAGTCGATGCAGACTCCTGGAGACCCAGCAGCTTCTGGGTTTTCTTGGCAGTGTGACCGGAAGTAGATTGCTGGGTCTTTTTTCCAAAGCAATAGAAGGTTAAGCGACTTGCCCAAAGACACAAGGAGTGCTAGTGGGAATCAAATCCTGGTCTCTTGGTTAGCAAGCCAGTGCTCTAACCAGTGGCAGCACGAGGATTTCTGCTGCCCTAGGCAGACCCTCTCTGCTGCTGCCCCCTCCCCAAAGGTCTGTGCCTCGATCCAGCGCGCCATGCCACCCCCCGCTTGTGCTGAAGTGGTAGTGGCTGAATTTCCACCTCATTGGTGTGTTCACTGTTAAACTGCCCATGCACATGCGCACTCACGGCCTGCTGCTCCTGCCCCCCCCCCCAAGCAACTTTCTTGGAGGGAGGGAGGGCGGGCAGGCAGGCAGGAGTGGCAGGCCAGAACTGTGTGTTCATGTACGGACATTTTAAAGTCTGCCATGGCAATGAAGTAGCAGTTCAACTGCTGCTTCCCAGAGAATTGGGGTTGTCATGCTGCCCACCAGGGTCTGCTGCCCTAAGCGACCACCTAGTTCACCTAGTGGACAGGCTGGCCCTGGCTCTAAGCACTAGGCTACTCCTACACTCCCCAGTGGCTTAGCCACAACTATCTGGGGGTTTTTGACTCGTCAGTTCCCCTTTAATTCTCTATTTCCAGCTCAATTAGAACAAGGGCTGGGATTTGCCATTATGAGCCATCATTCACAATCACATGGAGAATTTCCTCTTATACCCTCCTACCACCAGCATACCTATTCTCGTCATTGCGGTGACCATCATGCATTGGAGGGCCATGCACCAGGGCTCCTTACAATCATTGACCCTGAATCTGACTACCAGATATCATTCTTAAGCATTAACCATGACTCCTCCCCCCTCCCCTGAGGCTGTGAAGGCTTACCTCCACACCATTCCCTGCTCTCAACCAGGGAAGCAGAGAAATAAACTTGTGGTTTGAACCTGGATCCTTGCTTATGGCAGTGCACAGCTCTTGTCACTGAGTCGACCCTGGGGTTTTATTAGGTTTGGCAAATTTCTACAGGTAATCCGGCATGCTGGTTCAGAGCTGATTTTGTCACCATCAAAGCTATGAGCCCTGTCTTATTGATGTACAGAGAAATGTACATCACAAATTCATAATTACAATGGAGCAAAGCCAGAACTAGTTCAACCTGTCCTTGAGGACCTGAAGACATGTTGTGACCAGAAAATGAAATCTAATCAGATTTGAACTTTTGTCTTTTAAATGAAGACCTGCTAATGTATTTGAAGCTGGCATCAGGGTAGTTTGTCATCTTACTTGGGGGGGGGGGGGGTGGTGGAGGGAAAAGGCTAAGGAACTCATACTGACAGGGGGGCAGGGGACCAAATCACCAATAGTGCCTGCAACCTTTGGAGGAGCACCTCTCTCCCCCCCCCCCAATTCCCCCACCCACCCAAACTACACCTATGGAAGCTGGGTGTGTGAAAACCAACTTGAGTCGTATCCCAAATGCGTCTTAAGACACAACTGTTGTAGTAGATAACAACAGAACTGATCTTCTAAAGAAGACAAGTATGGGGGGGGGGGAGGGGGAGATTTCAGTGTATTGTGACAGCTGATTAATAACCAAGCAATGGAAAGCATGCACAACTTCCTCTGAGGCATTTCCTAGAGGCTTTCTTTTTCTTATATTTGTCTCCCTCCCTGAAAAGATTAAATTCTATGGGAACAAGCAGGAAGTCAGTTCTCACATATGGGTGATGGCACAGACGGGAGTCCTCGCAGAAGCATCTCCCCAGTTTTCAAAGAAAGCCTTTGGGAGATGTCACCACATATGCATGGTCCCCTTCCAGCTCAAGGGTACCATCTTACCTCAGTCTTTTTTTTTTTGCGGGGCCCACCAGACGTCCATCTGTTTTCCCCGGAAAAAGTGCTAGGTTTTTGAATTTTATTCTCTTTCTCTGGTCTTGCACTGGTATTCTTCCCACCCCTGAGCTCACTTGCCTTGGCATCTTGTCTCTGGTTTGTCTCCTTTTCCCTTTTTTTTTCCTCAGTATGGTTGCACATCTTTTTCCACTGGCAGAGCCTTGGGTCTTTGACCTAGCTGGGGTCCTTTTTCCCCACATGGCCTCTGCCAGCAGCTTCAAAAAATATGATCGGCTCTCGAGGACTGTGTCTCTCACCGACACGCATGACTGCTGCTCCATTGCCTTGGGCCAGGCCATGACCCTTTGGATTGTGGTCTTTACAAGAAAATGTCATCCAAGGCCATCAAGAGCTGTCAGCAGCAGCATGACAGAATTTTCCCAGAGTCTCAAGTAACACCATGCTCCAAGGCCCCTTCTGAGACTTCAGACTTACATGGTGACTCCACAGGCCCCTATTAAGGTTGCAGGTCCTCCGAGTGGAGCTCCCTAGGGGGGAACACAAGAAGAAGAAGAAGAAACCCCTCGAGGTCCACGTCTTGGACAGATCCGGGAAGGTGGTTAAGTCCTGAGCCAGATCCCACAGCCCATGCCACTCGTCTGAGGGTTCAGAACAGGAGTGGCATACCAAGGTCATCCGAAAGGAATCATCAGCCTCCGGTTATTGGCCTCGGACCCCTGAGACCATCCTGGTCGAGGACTCCCCTTCAGTGGAACCAGCGCCAGGCCAGAGTCCCTCGATGTCCACGCCAATGGCTGTGGAGCCTTCTGGACTGGAGACCAGAATGGTGGCCTTGGAGCGCAGCTCGTCAGCCTTCATGGCCCAACAGTGGACCCTGACACCTGGCTACATCAGATCACCTGCCCGGACCACCGGGTTCTCGACCTCTAGGACTTCCCTGGATATCAAGCTGATCCTCGAGCCTGCAGCCTCTGATCTATCCTTGACATTGGTCTCGATCCCAGTCCTGTTCCATGGGACCGAGGTCCTCCCCGGTGAGTGCTTGTGGCTTTGGGTGCGAAGCCTCTATCGAGGCTTGGAGCCTGATCACCCGGCCCAGCCTTCCCTCGATGAAGCCACCAATTACTTGGACTGGAAGACTAAGGAGAGGAATCCCAGACACTCGCCAACACCGCAATGTGCCCTCACATCCATCTCCCTTCAAGACTCGGTCAGTCCCTGCCCAAGGACATGGTGTTCCTTGACTTCATACAGGACATGTTGAAGGCATTGGCATTTGCCACAGTGTCGGAGGAGGACCCTTGCACAGAGGAGCTCGAAATCCTCCAGTATGAGGCCCTGGAATGGCTGCTCCTGTGTATGTGGGAAACACTGGTGTCAGTGTTTGTGAGCCGATGGCTTGACTTGATGTATCAAATCCACCAGAGCCCAGCTTTCCAGAAAGCACAGCTGCTGCATAACTCCATGGTGGTGGAGTTGGCAATGCATCTGCTCAAGAGCCAGAAAATGCACTCCTTTGTGCCCCTGGGTAGGGAGGCCCACACCCTGGGCACCCTTGGCAGAAAGTGCTACCAGGGCTTGATACTCATCGGCTGGATCCAGGCATACCAGCTGTACATGGGCATGTACCTGAGAGACCTGGTGAAGGAGCTTGCCATGTTCTCTGCTGGTCTCTCTGAGGAGCCCCTCCAGCAGTTCTGGAACCTGGCCAAAGCCATCTGTGAGTGCTCCACGTTTGGCAGTCTATGATGGCTTTGAGTCATCAGTTAGAGTATCAGAGGCAACATTGGTGCCCGACACCAGGCTTGGCTACTGTCATCTGACCTGGAGCAATGGGTTCAGGATAAATTGTTTGATATCCCCTTCCAGAGAGAGAATCTCTTTAGCAAACCCATAACCGATAAGGCTGCAGAGTTGGAGACAGAGCTCATGACCAGGACCAGGCTCTTCAAGAAAACCGCTACCTTCCCCCAATGGAAGGGCCGAAGTAAAGAGCTCCCTCACTTGAGGAAGGGAACTGCTTACAGAAACTACCCTCAGTATCATCCCTCTCTAGCTCTCCAGCAGGGTCAGCAGGCTAAGGGACATGGGCATGGCCCTCATAAGCAGAAAACTCCTAAGCCCCAGGCACCAGCCCAGCCTGTCAAGAGTTTTTGACTCCTTGGGCATAGTCTGATCCACTTTGCCTGTCAGTGGCCAGCCATTGCCACCAACACTTGGGCACTCTAGATGGGCCAGGAGGGTTACTTCCTCCACCTGGCACAGACTCCTCCCTCTTTATTCCCAGGAGAGCCTCCTCCCCAGAACTTCCCTTCACTGGAACCTCTACTGCAGGAACTCGCAAGTCTCCTTGGGGACAGGGCGGTGGAACTGGTGCCCCAGCATCTCTGGGGCAAAGGGTTCTACTCCTGTTACTTCCTCATAACCAAGAGAACCAAGGGTCTTTGTCCCATCTTGGACCTGTGGGATCTAAACAGGTGCGTTTGGGAATGCCACCACATATGCATGGTCCCCTTCCCGCCCAAGGGTGCCATCTTGATCAGTCAGATGACATAGCTGAGGCAAGGGATAAAAATCCAAAAAAGAGTGGGCAAATCCTAGGGGAGGTAGGTGGGTTGTGAGGGCTGATTCCTGCTGTCCCTGGAGAACATCAGGTGAGTAACTACTCTCTCCAGGAAGAAGCAGGAAGTTAGTCCTCGCATATGGGTATCCCCAGCTACAGGCTACTGAGGACCCGTAGAAAAAATGCCATGGCAAGCCGTGGTCAGAAACTGGTAACTGAAGGCAGCCTGAGAACCCTGGGTCCCTGGAGGACCACACTCCCGGTAGCCACAGAAGAAGGGTCGGAGGGCTGGAGTTGCCTAAACCCCAAACAGATTACTGAGTATGGCCTGGCCGAAGGCACTGTCCTAATGGAACTCCATCTCCAGGTAGTAATGGTTGCGAAGGTACTAGCTGAGGACCAGGTTGCAGCTCGACAGAGGTCTGCCAGGGGCACGGAGCGCAGATGTGCCACAGATGCTGCCCTCACATGGACACAGTGTGCCATGACTCAGCGGTTCAACGGTAGCCCAGCCTGGGCCTGGGCGAATGCGATGCAATCCGCCACCCAGAGGGAAAGGATCTGCTTGGTGACCGCGAGCCCCAAATGGGCAGGGTCGTAGGAAATGAAGAGGATCGCAAAGGACCATAAGGCTACTGCCTCCAGGCAGAGGCTGTGAGTCGGTGCCCCCCTGTTTGTTTATATAGAACATTGCCACCCAGTTGTCCTTCTGGGCAAGCACCGTCCGATGGTGAACATGGTGCTTGAATGCCCGAAGGGCGAGGGGGACCGCCTGGAGTTTGATGGAGTTGATCGGCAGTTGGGACTTCTCGAGGGACCATGTTCCCTGCATGTGGAGCTTGCTGCAGTGTGCTCCCCAGCCCATTAGAGAGGCATCCATGGTCAAGACCATGTCATACTGTGCAGCCTAGAATGGCATGCCTCGAAGCGGATTCTAGATGTCCTGCCACCAGTTGAGAGTCTCGGACAGTTGGGGGTAACTAAGACGGCCTCTCTGAGATGGCCCGTCGCCTGAGCCCATTGAGTGCGAAGGCACCACTGTGCCGCTTGCATGTGTAGATGGGCGTCAGATGAGGTGGACTGTCGAGGCCATATGGCCAAGAAGACGGAGCATTGCCCAGGCCGAAACTACATCGCAGCGCTGGACCGCGGAAGACAGAACGATGAGACAGTCTACCCTATCCTGGGAAAGGAAGGCTGTCACCAGGTGGGAGTCAAGGCATGCGCCAATGAACTCCAGGGATTGGACCGAAGTGAGGTGGGACTTCGTGTAATTCACTATGAAGCCGAGGTGCTCGAGGAGATGTACGGTGCAGACCAAACCCACCGTGCTTCATCGGCCATCTCCCCTGTAATGAGCCAATTGTCTAGACAAAGGGTAGAGGAAGGTAGGCTGCGGCTACTGCGAGGCACTTGGTGAAGACTCGTGGGGTGGATGTGAGACCGAAGGGAAGTACCCTGTAGTGGTAGTGTTTCCCTTGTACTCTGAAGCGTAAGTATTTTCTGTGCTACGCATCCCAAAGGTCCAAGGAGCATAGTCGGTCACCCTGCCAGAGGAAGGGTAGCAAGGCACCAAGGGAGAGCATTTTGAACCTCTCCCGCACAAGGTATTTGTTGAGATTTCTTAGATCGAGGATGGGTCAGAAACTGCCTATCCGCTTTGGCACAAGGAAGTAACGGGAGTAGAACCCGCAACCTCTGAGGTGTGGTGGGATCATTTCCACTGCTCGCTCCTCGAGGAGGTTGGCAAGCTCCTGTGCCAAGAACTGGTGCATGGGGAGCCGAGGGGGCTCCGTGGGGCAGAAGGGTGGAGGAAGTCTGTCCAGATGGAGGTAACCCTGTCAGATGTTATGGGAGGACCCAGGTGTCTGAGGTGACAGACTCCCATCGGGGAGCAAAGTGGACCAGGTGCCCTCCCACTGGTACCTGGGTCACCAGAGGGCGAGCGGCTATGCATCTGGCGTCAAAACCCAGGGCCGACTGGGCTGGTGCCAGTCTGGCTGTTGGGGCACTTTGGCTTACACAGACCTGGGTGGCTGCTCTTGCTCTGTCCACCTTGAGGCAGAGCCAGCGCTGGAGGATAAGGTGGGTAGCCCTGATAGGGGAGACCCTTCCTCTGAAAGAAATGCTTCTTGCCTTGTTGCTTCTTCCACGGGAGGGACAAGTGTGGGTTACATACTCAGTCTCAATCGCCACTGCTTTGTCCTCCATCAGTTTGCCGAACAACTGTTCGCCCAGGCACAGTACATCAAGCAGCTTTTCCTGGACCCATTGAGACTGGAGCCAGGCTACAGGCCTGGCTCCAATACCTGCAGCCACTACCCAAGCAGAGGACTCGAAGCTGTCGCATGCAGTGCAAGAGAGGTACTTCGAACGGTCCCCCACTGATTTCAGGAGGGACTGGAAATGACTGAGGTAATCTGACGAGGCCTGCTTGGAAGTTCCCGAGTTCCTTCGTGAGGTCATGAAGGAATATACCAATATATAGCTGGTAAGCCTGGATGCGGCAAGCCAGCATGGGATCTTGTTAGGCCTTTCACCCGAGGGCATCGAGGGTGCAAGACTCCCTAGCCAGCAGAATCGAAGAGTGGGTTTTTGGGCTTGTTTGCTTCCGCATAGCAGATTCCATTACCATTGAGGTTTGGGGGAACTGGACCTTCTGGAAGCTGGGCCCCCGCTGGACCCTGTACACGGTGTCCAGGCACTTGCTGACAATGAGGATAGCAGGCATCTCCCACTTACGGAGGAGCAGCCAGGTCAGAATGGGTGGGACCGGAACCGTGAGGGATTCCCTCGGCGGGGCCTCGTATTGCAAAATATCGAGTTCCTCTGCACTGGGCTTCTCCTTGGATTGTGCAGAGAGTGCCAGGGCTTGAGCCTAAAAAGAGGTATCCTCGGGAGGCGACTGCCGCTTCTGAGAGTCCAAGATTCAGGAGAAGTATCCCCGTCGGAGTCCCAACCTGAAATCTCTGAGGGGGACTCTGAACTAGGCTGCTTGAGCAGAGCTCATGAAGCACACTGGGCTCTCGAGGCTGAAGCCCCTCTGGAACCGGAGGCACTGGCCCAGGAAGATCTCACACCTGAGGACTGGGACAGAGATCGAGACTTCTGCCAGGATCCCTCATGAGGCCCTTGGCTCTCGGGGGTTGCCATGGCAGTCTGGAGATCCAAGACAGGCATCACCCTCGAGGTCTCAGAGCGCATGCCAGCAGGACCTGGTACCAGCACCTTTTGGGCAGCAAGGAAGGCAGAGACACTGTGCTCCAGTGCTAGCATTCAGGCCTCCCACTTAGGAGTGGGGCCCTGCAATGTCGACAAAGGGGTAACCAGGTTGGGCGCCAGGGAGGAGAGGGGGTCCTCGCCAGGATGACCCTTAGGAGACCGGGCACCTTGCTGGAGGCCTCTGTATCTGTACGAAGTACCTTTCAGGGCTGCTCCTTCTCAGACTCTAGGGATTGCTGAGGAGGGCTAAGGGACCAAGTGTGAGGATGCTCACGCTTGTCTGGAGCCCCTGACAGAGTCCTTGAGGCCGCCGCCGCCTTCCGCTCCTTTTCAGGGGACCCTTGCTCAGAGTGACACCGGGGCCATGGGGCAGCTGCGGGGGACCCCAGATACAGAGGGTCGGTGGAGTGGGAAGCGACGGGGACACCGAGGCCATTTTGCAGAAAATATCATCCAGTTTCTGCTTATGGCTTTGGATGGCTTTGGAGGACATCTTCTTTTTACAAAGAGAGCAGAGCTCCGGATTATGGTCCGCTCCAAGACACCAAAGGCAATAGTCATGGGTGTCCATGAGGGACATGTTTTTGGAGAAAAATGAAAAATAACAAAGTCCCAGGGTCTGCTGCTGAAGCAGGAGCACTGGGTCGGTGGGAAGAGGACCAGAAATCGGAATAGAAGACAATATGAAAAAACGTTTTCTGAGGTACAGGAACATACATCTGAAGGGCTCCGTGGAAAAAGGAAGACTGATCAAGATGGCACCCTTGGGCGGGACCACGCATTTTGTGGTGCCATTCACAAAGGCTTTCTTTGAAAACTGGGGAAATGCTCTGTGTGGGCTCAATCTGTGCCGATGTCGCCCATCTGTGAGGACTGACTTCCTACTTGTTCCTGGAGAATAATTGTTCACCTTAAGCTCTCACATACCTCTCCTGCCTTGCTATTGCTGCTTCTAACCTTTCCAGGTCGCCACCACTGCCTTAACAAAAAATAAATGATGGTGAATGAGGTTGCAAGACGAATGTCCCTTACCCAGAGGCGGGGAATAAAACATGTGTGAATTAGTGGAGGGGGTGGGGGTGGGGGGGAGGGCGACCGGAGCGGGAGCCCTTTTGACATTCCTGCCCAGGGTGCCATCTGCACCAAATGCAACCCTGTGCAAATGGCTCCCACAGTGACTTGAATGCAAATAAAAACCTGGTAATAAATCATTAACTTTTTGGGAAAAAAAAACCATTTAACTACATCTTCCTATGATGTGTGTTTTTTTTTCAGGAGATATTGTTCATTTACCTGATGATTTTCCATGAAATTTAACTTATGCTGAATTGCTAATGAGCTGATTTTCATAACTTTTTTTTCAAGAGTGCTGCATATGTTGTAAGAATGGGTTTGCAAGAAAAATGTAGTGCACGCAAAAATGGCAAAAATATAACATGGAGAAATCTGCAACATGATTAATCTCTGTGGCAGTATTCGACCCTCTCTAAAGAAGAAGCTACAGTGTTTCTGCTGTATTTGGATATTTCATAGTAAGAGTTATTGAGCTTGCTCCTGAATTATTTCTAGGAATTGTTTCACTGACCATGAAATGCTGATGCCCTGCCCCTTTAAATCCTACATGCTTATTTAAAGAACATTTTGAACTGGGATGTTTTTTCTGCTAGAGCAATAGAGGTCAAGTGACTGAAAATCCCAAGCTTGGAGGACTTTGAGAGTTGTTTTATTGTATCAAAGTCTTTAGTTTTTAAAGTAGTAACTAAGTGCAAATAACTTATTTTTCAAATAAATGCAGACTAAAAATATGTATAAAAAATATGTATAATTATGTGACCATAATTTTTTAAAGATTTTATGGTAGAATTTGAACTCTAATTGTAATATTACTGATTTGCTTTCTTTTTGGTGTGTGTGTGTGGTGGGGGGGGGGGAGTTGTACTCAACATGGAGTAAACTTAATGAATGGCATTTCAGGAGATGGAATAATCTGAGACATAACTCGGGCAGCCATATTGCCCCATCTCCGATTCTGTTCTCCCATCCAAGCTGCAATAACCTTTCAATAGTATTTGCAACAGAAGTCCAACACACAGAATATCTAAACAGCTCAGGCGGAACTAGTGCAAGGATATTAGATGTCCTAGGCAAACCTTCATTCTCCAGGAACAAGCAGGAAGTCAGTCCTCACTTATGGGTGACGTCGGCACTAACGGAGCCCGCACAGAGCAATTCTCCAGCTTTCAAAGAAAGCCTTTGGGATTGCTACCACGCATGCATGGTCCTCTTCCCGCCCAAAGGTGCCATCAGGCTCAGTCTCCCTTTTTCCGCAGAGCCCCTCAGACGCACGTCCTCGTCCTTTGGAAAAAGTGTTTCATTTTCGGCCTCTGGGCTGTGTTTTTTCCGGTAGCACCGGTCCTCTTCCATCCTCCCCTGCTCTCTTTTTTTCCTCGAGCGAGGGGATATCCTCTTAAAGTGTGGTGGTTTTTTTTCCTCTTTTCATTTTCCCTGTCTCTCTCAACTGTTGGCCGCAAACGTCTTAGACCTAGTGGGAGCCCTTTTTGCCTCTATGGCCACCGGTTTTAAAAAATGCGATAGATGCTCTAAAAACATGTCTCCCACGGACACCCATGACTGTTGTCTTTGGTATCTTGGCCGACCATGACCCGGAGCTCTGTTCTCTTTGCAAGAAAATGTCCTCCAAGTACCTGCTCAGTCATAAGCAGAAGTCCGATGACATTTTCCGGAAGGTGGCCCCCAGAATCCTCTGCGGCATTCTCTGTCGTCCCTCCGCTGGTGGGATCCCTCACTTCAGCTCCGCGTTCTTGGTGGCACTTCGACCAGGGGTCCCCTGTAGTGGAGTGGCATAAAAAGAAGGCCTCAAAGTCGCTGTCAGAGGCTCTGGATAAGCGCGAACACTCCCGCGCTCAGTCGCTTAGCCCCCCATGGCATTCCTGAGAGTTGGACAAGGAGCGACCTCAAAAGGTACCTTGTAGAGATACAGAGGCCTCCAGTGATGGTGTCCGGTCTCCCGAGGGTCGTCTCAGTGAGGACCCCTCTCCTCTTCCACGCCAGACCCAGTAACCCCAGTGTCGGTGTCGCAGGGTCCCATGCCTGCATGGGAGTCCTGAATGCTAGCACTAGAGTGCAGCATTTCTGCCGCCTTAGCTTCCCAACAGGCGCTCATGGCCAGCACGGCTGGCCCCCACCTCGAGACAGGTTCCCTCGAGAGGGACACCAAATCCCGCCCTGGAAACCCCCGAGAGCCACGGGTTCTCGGCGCTGGTTTCATTTGCCTTCCTGAACCTCCAAGGTCTCTGGCTCCAAGCGGACCTCTGCCTCTGGATGGTGCAACCTGTCCGAGTTTGATTCCTCCTCAGACCTCTCGGGCTGGGAGTCAGATGGGGATACTTCCCTGGGGACCCATGCCCACAGGAATTTCCCTTCAGACCCGTCCCTGTCTGCCTATCGGAGGCATTTGCTGCCCGAGGACACATCATTCCTAGCATTTGTACGGGATATGGCACGGGCCCTCAGCCTTGCTGTGCAGACTGAAGAGGAACCGTGAATAGAGGAGCTCAATATTCTACAGTATGAGTCCCCACCTCGGGAGTCTCTTACTGTCCCGGTTCCCCCCATATTGTCAAGGCTGCTCCTCCACATGTGGGAGACACCCGCTTCAGTCTCCATTGTGAGTAAGCGCCTCGATGCCATGTATAGGGTCCAACGTGGACCGGGGTTTCAAAAGACCCAGCTTCCACACACTTACATGATTGTGGAGTCAGCAATGCAGAAGCAAAAAAGCCCAATGTCTCACTCTTTGGTCCCCCAGGTAGGGAGTCAAGAGCCCTCGATGCCCTGGAGCATAATCCTATCAGGGTTCCATGCTCACTTGCTGAATCCAGGCATGCCAACTGTATATGGGCATGTTCGTGCGTGACCTCACCAAGGAGCTCGGCGGTTTCACCGTGGGCCTCGGGGTAAACCCCTCCTAAGGTTCCAAACTCTTCTGAAATCCATCTCGGAGTGTTCGATGTACCTCTCCTGTGCCACGTATGACAAGTTTGAGTCCTCCGCTCGGGTGGTGGCGGCCGGCATCGGTGCCCGACACCAGGCATGGCTCCAGTCTTAGGACCTGGAGCAGTGGGTCCAAGAGAAGCTCCTGGATATCCCTTGCCTTGGCGACCAACTGTTCAGTAAACTGATGGAGGATAAGGCCGCTGAGATAGAAATGGAATTCATGACTGAAACTCATCTCTCGTGCAAAACCTCCTCCCTCCCTAGGAAGAAGCAGCAAACCATGAAGCCATTCTTCCAAAGGAAAGGGCTCCCTTACTAGGGTTACTTGCCTTTCCCGCCCACCTCTGCACCGGCTCCCAGCACGCAGGGGAAGGGAGGTGCACATGGCCACCGTAAACCTAAAGGGCCTAAGGCCCAACCATTGGCACTGCCCCAGCCTACGCAGGGGTTTTGATGCTGTCGGCATAGCCGTTCACTCACCGGCAGCTCTTCCGCTGGTAGAGGGATGCCTGTCCCTGTTCGCTCCACAGTGGGCGTCAATCACGTCGTACAACTGGGTCCTCCAGGTGATCCGAGATGGATACTGTCTCTGCCTAGACAGGCGCCCTCCTCCCTTCTCCCCAGTGGAGCCTGCTCGGCTCCTCATGCACCAGACCTTCTTGCAGCGGGAACTGTCCAACCTCCTCACCCAACGGGCGATCAAGAGGGTACCACAGCACCTTTGAGGTCAGGAGTTCTACTCCCGCTACTTTCTCAACCCGAAAAAGATGGGGGGCCTACGCCCCATCCTCGACCTCAGCAACTTCCTGGTGTGGGAGAAGTTCAAAATGTTATCGCTTGGTGTCCTGCTGCCCTTCCTCCAGTAGGGCATTTGGCTATGCTCCTTAGACCTCAGGGATGCTTACGCCCATATCCTAGTTCACCCCCAGCACAGACAATACCTGTGCTTCAGGGTGCAGGGGAAACACTACCAGTACAGAGTGCTCCCCTTCCAGCTTGCGTCCGCACCACGGGTTTTCACAAAGTGCCTCTCCATGGCCGCCGCCTCCCTCAGGCGGCAGGGCAATAGGGCATACCCATCTTCCCCTACCTCGATGACTGGCTTGTCTCGGGGTCCTCGATCTGCGAAGCCCTCTTGATGTTGCCGTGCATGATCCTTCTCTTCAGCTTCCTGGTCAACTACTCCAAGTATCACCTCAAGCCGGTGCAGACCCTGGAGTTCATCGGCACATGCCTCGACACAGTGCGGGTGACTGCCTTCCTTCCCATGGACCGAGCAGACCGCCTTCGGGCCATGGTGTCCAAGGTCCAAAACAGTACTTGGGTTACAGTGCGGACCATGTTGTGCCTTCTGGGGTACATGGCCTCCACTGTCCATGTGGTCCCCCACGCCTGCATGCACATACGGACAGCCCAGTGGTGCCTCAGGGCACAATGAACTTGGAGCCAGGCCTTTTGCCACCTCAGAGACCCTATCCGGGTCTCCTGCAGTCTCCACAACTCCCTGAGTTGGTGGCGGGACCCACAAAGTCTCCTTCAGGGAATGCCCTTCCAGACCCCACAGCACGAGCTCGTCCTAATGACGGATGCTTCCCTGCTGGGGTGGGGAGCCCACTGCAGCGCATTGTGCACCCAGGGGAAGTGGTCGCCCGAGGCGTCTCAGCAGCAGATCAACCTGCTCGAGCTTCGGGCAGTCCAATGGGCCATCTGAGGGGGAAGTCTGTGCTTGTGCAGACCAACAACAGGGTAGCCATGTTTTACATCAACAAGGAGGGGGGGGAACAGGATCATGCCTCCTCTGCCGAGAGGCAATCCTGCTTTGCTCTTTTGCGTCTCGCCGGGGAATGACCCTGCAGGCGGTCTACCTCCCTGGCCAGGAGAATGTCCTTGCGGGCAAACTCAGCAGGATCCTCTGCCCACACGAGTGGCGCTTGGATCTGGAGGTTGCTGGTGTCTTGTTCCATTGGTGGGGGACCACATCCATGGACCTGTTTGCCAGTCCAGCAAATGCACAGCTCCCCCGCTTCTGCAGCCGGTTCTTCACCCAAGTAGGGTGGCTCCTGATGCGTTCCTCTTGAACTGGACCTCTGGCTGCCTTTATGCGTTCCCTCCCACTCCTCTCATTGTGAGGACCTTCCACAAGATTCAGCAGGATCGAGCTTCGGTGATCCTTGTGGCCCCCTCATGGCCTTGACAGCCTTGGTTCCCGTTTCTACTCCAGCTCTCATCCGAACCCCCAGTCCCCCTGGGCTGTGCCCTGGGCCTGTTAACACAGGAGGAGGGTCGAGTGTTCCACCTGAACCTGGCCTCCCTGTGCCTTGCAGCCTGGCGGCCGAATGGGTCACCTTAGCTCTGCTGCATCTCCCGGAGGACGTCGAGGAGATCCTCCTCACGTCCAGGAAGGACTCAATGAGATGGGTGTATACCTTTAAGTGGTGACGTTTCTCGATCTGGTGCTCCGAGCTTTAGATCAACCCATTCTCCTGCTCTACCCAGTGGATCCTCCAGTACCTCCTCCACTTCTCAAAGGCTGGGCTGAAATCCATTTCGGTCGGGGTGCACCTGAGGGCCGTTTCTGTGAACCACCTCCCCGTCGAGGGGAAAAATCTCTCGAGGCAGTTCTTGGTCTCTTGCTTCGTGCGAGGTCTGTTGCTTTCCAAGTCTCCCATCTGGCCTCTGCCGGCAGAGTGGGATCTCAACGTGGTGCTGATGCAGCTCACACGAGTGCCCTTTGAGCTGATGGTGACGTGCTGACTTCAGCATCTCTCCTGGAAGGTGATCTTCCTGGTGGCTTTGACTTCGGCTCGTTGAGTCAGTGAACTTTAGATCCTCATGGCTGAGGCTACATACACCAGGTTCTACAGAAGCAGGGTGGTCCTCTGAACCCATCCCAAGTTCCTACTGAAGGTGGTCTCGGACTTTCATCTCAACCAGGAGATAGTCCTACCGACCTTCTTCCCGAGACCACATGCCGACCAGACATCGGCGGTGTTGCATACACTTGACTGCAAGAGTGCTCTTGCCATTCTACCTGCAGCGTACCCAGGATCATCGCAAGTCCAACCAGCTGTTTGTCACCTACGATCCCAATCGCCTGGGCAGGTAGTCACCAAGCGCATCATCTCCGTCTGGGTGGCAGACTGCATTGGCTTTGCCCAAGCGAAGGTGGACACCCCACTGGGTCGGTGGGTCACTGCGCACGGCGTCCGAGCCAAGGCAGCTTTGGTGGCTTTGCTAACGGACATCTGCCAGGCTGCAACCTGGTCTTCAGCGAACACTTTCGCTGTCTACTACTGCCTGGAGAGGGAATCCTGCTGGGACAGCGCCTTCGGCCAGGCTGTACTCTGTAATCTATTTGGGGTATAAGCAACTCCTGCCCTCCGACTCTTCTTTGATGGCCACCAAGAGCTTCGCCCCAGGGACCTGAGGTCTCGAGCTCCTTCGAGCGTCGACTTCTGCTCACGGCCTCGTGGAGGCATTTTGGGTTACAGGGCTCGGTAGCCTGTAGCTGGGGAGTCCCATAAGTGAGGACTGACTTCCTGCTTGTTCCTGGAGAACACCTGTAACAGGTGTTCTCTGGGGACAGCAGGAATCAGTCCTCACTACCCTCCCACCTCCCCTGAAGAGTTGCTATTTTTGTCCTTCCCTTGCCATCTGCTTAGTAGGGCTCTAGCTAGGGGACCTGACTGAGCAAGATGGCACCTCTGGGCGGGAACAGGACTACATATGCGTGGCAGCAATCCCAAAGGCTTTCATCCGTAAGTGAGGACTGATTCCTGCTGTCCCTGGAGAACACCTGTTACAGGTGAGTAACTACGCTATCTTATCCTACCTCCCCCCCCCCATTACCCTACCTATGGGCAATAGGTCTGGCATAAACAATTATACATTCATAGGTGACATTCTGTGTATATATAATATAAAAATTCTGGAGTCAACTCGGTAACAGCAACACAAACTCTCCGCTTCCAGGCAGTTTGAAGATAACACAAAAACCAAAACTTGTATAGCAGACCTGCTATATCAAAGCAGCACTAGCTCCCAGGACTTAATTACCAAAGATTCCACTAATCCAGACCCTAGAATACCTATACACCACCTATTGAGCAAACAGAACTGTTTAGACTGCCAAAGATCCCTAAACCAAAAAAAAATAGTGTTGGTAAAAATTCTTATTTCTATCACACGCAAAGAATACAGGCAAACCCTCACTAAAATAGGCTTGCCACCTGGCTCCAGAATAGGTTGTTCCAGTCCTGGTTTACCTCATTGCATGGAGTAACTGGTAGTTCTGATTTTTCCATTACATTTTTTAGGAAAGGCAGGGCTACAAGTCCATGCATGCACTGGTAAGCCCACAGCTGGATCAGCTTATCTTGAAAAAATGAAGCCACTTGGTAACCTGATCACCAAATATATGCAAATGCAATGTGTGCCTTTGAGTCAATGCTGACTCCTGGTGACCCAGAAGCTCCTGGGTTTTCTTGGCAGTGTGACCGGAAGTAGATTGCCAGGCCTTTCTTCTGAGGCAATGGAGGGTTAAGTGACTTGCCCAAGGCCACAAGGAGTGCTAGTGGGAATTCGTTTCCAGCAGTGGCCATCCCATTGGGGGATGAGCAGACAGGAGCCAGCTCCAGCAGCCACGTGCAGCCTCCTCAGCCCAATCGGGGCTCACCAAAAGCGCTACTTAAGAAGTGCCATCAGGAGCATCCCCCTCTTTGTTTCCAGCAGCGGCCATCCCATCGGGGGACGAGCAGGCAGGAGCCAGCTCCAGCAGCCTCATTCAGCCTCCTCAGCCCAATCGGGGCTCACCAAAAGCGCTACTTAAGAAGCGCCCTTTGGCATGGCCCTTAGGCGGGGTCCAAGGATGAATTCAAGTTAGTCCCAGGAGGATTGAAGCCCGCAGAGTCGAACAATGAGAAGCTACTTACAGACTCAAGGAGACTCGAGCCATCATTCCTGGCATCTCTGATAAAGTCTCATTCACCGTCGCAACAGCTGGAGCCTTGTGGTGGCAAAAGCAAATTTTGAGCCCCAAGAATTAGGTGAAATAAAAACATTTACCTTTCAGCAGAGAGATAGCCCTGAGAGCAGTGAGGGTCAAACTACAGCAAAAGAAAAAAAACTACATTCAGTTGCTGAGTGCAGGCCATGCCCAAGCTCCAAGGCAACCAGGGAAAGTAATGGGAATCACCTAGGGGGAGGTGTGGAAAGGATAGTGCAGCCACTCTCTTTAAAACCCCAGGGATCAGAGAAAAGAGACCAGGCCGGGAAACAGGAGTCCGGGAAAGAGCAGTTGTGGAAAGCACAGCACCCGAGAAAAGCAGAAAGAAAGGAGCACCAGACCTCCAGGGAAACAGGGGGGAGTGAATCCAGTGAGGAGGAGGAAGAAAGAACCTTCAGGAAGCTTGAAGGGAGGAAATCTTCCAGGGACAGCCTCAGAGGGAATTCCCAAAGGTCTCAGCGTACGGGAAACCACAGTCCAGGTGGATGCCAGTGCTATGGAAGTGCAGCTGGGTCTGGAGACGGGAAAGCTTTACCAGGGAAAGCTGTTGACCAGGAGCAAGGTACAAAGGCTGTGTTACAGAAATCTGCCCGGAAGTTACCAGCTCTGAAAAGGTCTGTGCATAAAACTTTTACTGAGAGTAATTTAAAACTGTTAGAATCTCTGAATCGTTTACTACCAGATAAGGATCAGTACAGCTCTGCTAGGATCCCTGAGGGTAGAAACAGCTCACTGTTGGAAGGCACTCTTAGACTTGTTAGAAAAGATTAACCCTTCACATGCTCCAGCTGAGGGAAGCCAGGAGACAAGAGAACAGGAATATGAAGCCATGCAAACAGATCCTTACCCTTCTGATCAAGAATCCATAGCATCTTGTATGGATTGCTCTTTTTCTGAGAAGGTAATATAAGGGCAGTTCTGAGTTTTAAAGGAAGGAAAACCAGGACTGGATTAGCTGGACAACAAGTACTTTAATTGCTGCAAAGGTTTGTGAAAGTCAGCTGTGTTTAAAGTGAACCAGTAACATTTAAAAGCTGTGATTTGAATGTTAACCTTTTGGTCAAGAAGCAGTTCTTAAGTTTAAAGGCTGGACACTTTTGAATGAAGCAGACACCAGGCTCAAAAGTGAGCAAGAATCTTTTATGCTTTATTGTAAAACACTGAGACTGAAAAGAAACACATGCCTATGGTTATTAACTGCCAGAAACAGTGCTATCTTTAAGTTCCTGTGAAAACTTTGTTATAAAACTTCTTTTGTGTTGGAGAAGCATCCTATCTTTTGTTTAACATGCGTTGAGCTACCAAATGCTCTGTTTGGGGGAAGTAAAATAAATTCCTGTGATTTTTGCCTTACAAACCCTCGGACTCAATTATTATACACAACTACATTTCCCAGAAGCCATGGCTCTGGATCCTCTTGATAACAAGGGACAACAAAAGGCACGCCGCTACTTCCAGGCAACCGTCTAGGCAGTAGTGGGCGCAACAGCCTTGAGCAGCAGAGACTGAGAAAGTACCACCGAGAACTGATCAATTTCGAACCCCGGCGGCCAGTGTAACATCACCAACGAGGTAACATACTGTAATAAAGAGGACCCACTAAGCTTGTCTGACCTAGCTAACGTGATACACTTTACCTAAATAGAACGCTAGGCTACTAGTTAACTTGATACAATATACCTAAGTAGAACACTAAGCTAATAGCGTGATACTTTGTAACTCTTTGATTGTGTATAAGTACGTAACCATATGTTTTTCTTCAACTCTGCCACCCTGTTGTATAACTTCTGCAATTGTATTATTTCTGAAATTGTACAACTTCTTCAATCTCGTGAGTTAATTTTGCTTACTCGGTGCTCAGAGCAGAGCCCATTATTTTAAGTGTACAATGGCCCAGACATCCCAGGCTATCTAGACATCTAGTAGCTCCAGATAAACCAACTGCCTAGCTGTATGTGCTCTCATCCATAGCATGCCACCCGATTTAATCATATAACTCACCTGTGCTCACTCTAACCGTACCCAACACTAGGCATAAGGCCCACGCTTGCCTGCCCTACTCGGCTCTGTTGCATCAAGACCCAGGAGTTGGTTCACACACTCACTAACAAATCATCATCCTTTATTCCCATCAAGCACATCAGGAGCAACCTCATGATGCACCCAATCTTTTCATTAATATGTATCTTTCTTACCTCTGCGCTTCCCAGCGCAACACACGCCTTCAACCCATGCACCAGCTACATCCCGATCCTCCGCAGCAACTGGAGGAGATGGACTGAAAACCCACGTCACACCCCATCTGAAACCGACAACATATTTCACCCCCACTTACTACACATCCCACTACAAAATATTAAGAAGACCTAAACCGAGAGACATCAACACCAACGCCTGCTGAAGTGTGCCCTCATAAATGCTAGGTCAATACGTGCAAAATGGCCAGCAATCACTGACGTGATAACCTCCATGATCTTGACATTCTAATGATCACGGAGACATGGTTATGCGACTGTGACAACGTACTCATCAATCAGATGTTACCGCCGGAGTTCTCACTATACGCCTACCACAGGACCAACTTGAGGGGAGGTAGAGTACTCATCCTCGCCAAAGCCGAACTTCATTTCAAACTAAGCAATGCCACCAGCACAACCCATCTGGATATGATCTCCATAGTAAAGGATCACTGCACAATTAACTTTACCGAGCTCCGACTTCATCGCCAGAAGATCTCTCGACAATAATTGACATCGCCTGCAATACAACCAACCCACGATCCACGAACTGGCTACTGGGCGACTTCAACCTGCTTTCCCTACAAGATGCCCAAGCGACTGCCCTCCTAGAAGCATTTGATGAGCTGGGCTACTAACAAATTGTCAATTCTCCCACACACGTGAAGGGAAGTAAACTAGATTTGATCTTCGCCCCACAAACAGGCCGTCACAACCCAAGGCTTGATGCTATCTATAATGCCAATACCCTGGTCCGACCATAGCTTGCTCAGATTCTACATACCTACTATCCATGGTAACCAGAACAGCAACAAAGCCAATACCCCCCTCAGAACACCAGCAAAACGTTTTCGGCCCTTTGACAGAGAAGAAATTCTCGAGAAAGTCCTCCCACTACTTATGAACACAACACTCGAGCCTGACGAAATGGTATCTAACTGGGACGACAGCCTCAGAGCCATCACCTACCTCCCATCCACGAGTAAGAAACCAAGGAAATGAGAACATGCACCATGGTACTCTACAGAACTGCGAGCTTCACTCCTCCACCTGCGCAAACTCGAGAGACATTGGCGCCGAACTCGATCCACCGAAGCACAATATGCATACACCTCATACTTAAAAACACACTGAGATGACATAAAGGAGAAAAGGAAGCAATATCATTCGGGTATACTAAAGCGATCAATAAACAAGCCACGTGACTTGTTCAATATCGCAAAAACTCTAACAGGAGATCCAGCATCAGATCCACCACACATGCCACAGCCACAGGACTACGCCGACTATCTACAATCAAAGATGATCCGGACGGACAAGAGCACAACCGCCACACCACTCCACTCCGCAAAAAAGTCCACAGCCATCACCTCTGCTCAAATTCAATGAGATATCTAGAAAAGAGGTTGAAGACACTATCGCCTCTATCAACCTCACCACTGCACCCAATGATCCTTGTCCAGCTCTCTGGATAAAAGAGCTACGTCGTGACCTAAGCGAACTCCTGAGCAAAATACTGAATCAATCACTCTCAATGGGATTGTTTCCACAGAGCTTAAAACACACATCTATCAGACCACTCTTGAAAAACAACAGACTTGACCCATCCAAAGTTGAATCTTACAGACCTATTTCAAGCATCCCCCTCCTTGCCAAAATAATAGAAAAGATAGCCCAGCGACAAATCCAACAACATGTTGACACCGAAGCCCCACTGGATCCATCCCAACATGGTTTCAGGGAAGCACACGGTGTGGACACTTTACTCACTACCCTCTTCAATAACCTAGTCTCTGGAATTGACAACATTCACCAATGATTTGTCCTCATCTTCATGGACATTGCAGCGGCCTTTGACTCGGTGAGCCATGAGATACTATTAAATCACATCGAAGAAAAAGGGATACAAGGCACGGCACTGAACTGGTGCAAATCATACCTGTCAAACAGATGGCAACAAGTGAGGACCGGCTCCTCGATCTCAGAGCCATTTCTATAAAAACAAGGGGTGCCACAGGGATCATCACTATCTGCATTGATGTTTAACATTTATATGCAGCCCATCTGTGCTTTGATCCGATCTTTCAACGTCAACTGTCTTGCCTATGCGGACGATATCCTACTATACATCCCATTTACGATTAGCCAGCCAGATTTTTCTCCAATAATAAGATGCTTTGAAGCAGTAGCAGACTGGCTCCTCATGCAAAACCTACGGATCAACCACAGCAAAACGGATGTCCTCTTCCTCACCAGGAACCAGGATTTCACCCCACCTTCGTCATTACAAGTCAACAATACCGAACTGAAAACTAAAACTACAATTCACTACCTAGGCATTACACTCGACCAACGGCTGGATGAAAACTCACGAAACACTGTGAAGGCAGTATACAATAAGATACGAACATTATGACACGACCTCTCCTTGACCTTGCTGACTACCGAATGATCTACCAAGCCTTAGCAATCCCACACCTGGATTTTGCCAATGTAATCCTTCAAGGTCTCCCACAGGCAACACTAAGTCCGCTACAGCTTGCGATGAACTCAGCTGTGAGAGTTCTTGTAGGAGTAGCAAGGACAGACCACATAACGCCAGTTTTGATGAAACTCCACTGGTTACCTGTGCAGGCCAGAATCCATTACAAGACTCTAGTCCTGACCTTCAAAGCACTAAATAATCAGCCCCCCACGCCCATCAGTAAGCTCATTCACAGATTACCGGATAATAGAAACAGAAGATCCGCAATGACGAACGCATTAGAGGTCCCTAAAGCAATAACAAAATGCACAAAGGCAATGTCCAACAGAGCCTTCACGATTTACGCGCCTAAAGCCTGGAATGACCTCCCCACAGATATCTGAACCATCACAAACCTGGCCGTATTCAGAAAAGCGCTGAAACATCATCTGTTCTTACGATACTACCCTGAATCTAATACTGGAAAGCAGGTGATAAGCACTCTGACTACCCACCCAAACCACCCCAACATACATACCCAGCAAGAAAACGGTTAGCCAGCTTGAACCCCTCTACCCAAATTGCCTATATCTAGGAATATATTCACCAATGTATATGAAATGTAGATAGTTTTCCCCAGTTATACTCAAGTTTACTACCCTGTTCAATGCGGCTTGCTGCACTGTAATGTGTTATGTTTTGAATGTACACCGCAATGATCTGAATAGCGCAGTATATACAAAAGGTTTAATAAATAAATAAATTGAACCCTGGTTGCTTGGTTACCAAGCCAGTGTTCTAACCTCTAGGCGGCTACTCCACTCCCACCAAATATGTAAGGAAGCATAAATTAGAAGCGAAACCCCAAGAAGCTATGCTCTACATATAGTACGATACTGGAAAAAGAGAAACAGAAATGTATTTCTTCCCCTACTGTATAAAATACAAGGACACCTGTCTTACTACATCAAAGGCTAACACCTTGTAATGAAGACGTGCAGTTTATTTACAAACAAAGCAAGGATACTTATTCAGAAAAGCAAGTAATTCTCTTAGTTACACATGAGTAGTTAGAAAGGATAACTAGAAAGCAATTAGAATAATAACTAATACTTCACTGAAAGAGTTATGAAATAGTGCAGCTATTTACAAAGAATACTTCACCAAACTTGTCGTCATACAGCCTTTTTAAAGCATCAGCTGGGAGAAATCAGCGAAGGTTGTAGAAGTCTGGGATTCTTCATGCATGGCCAAGCAGATCTACGCTCTCTCTGCTCTGGACCTTCTCTGTCTTTATATAGGCTGCAACAAATATGTTGCAGCCAGCTCTCACACATGAGCTCCCCACAGACACTCTCCACCTCATCCACCTTTCCTTTTAAATATTTTATTTTGCATTTTCTTGAGATACAGATTTACAAAAGAAGAATAAATTCAACCACAAAATAATACACTCAACAAGAATATATCCTTCACATAACCAGAAATCACATTAAAGGAAGGAGAGGTTAACACTAAATAAGAAGAAATATTATAAAGCAATAAGGGATCCTGGGATCCCACAAAAGGGAGCGAAAATATCTAAGCAGTCACCTTCTTATACATTCAACCAGCTTCCTTATTAACCAAGAATTGCTGTAATTGGTTTACCTCTGTAAAGACATAATCCTGCTCTTCGTATGTTATAAGACAATGACAGGGAAATTTTAAAAAATAGGATGCCCCCAGTGCAAGTACTCTCGGTTTTAAACCCAGAAATTGTTTACGATGAGACTGAGTAGTCCGTCCAATGTCAGGAAAAACCTGAATTTTAAACCCACAAAACAGATGGTCCTTATGCTTAAAATAGGCACGTAGTACCCTTAATTTTGCAGACTCAAGAGAGAATGTTACCACCAATGTACAACGTTTAGGAATAACATCCATCGAGTCCTCCAAAAAAGCTGTCAAATTTTGGGCAACCGAATCCTGGGGAGGAGGTAAGTCCCCCTCAGGATTAGGCACCGTCCTATTAGCAATAGAAAAGGAAAACATTTGAAGGACATCTATAGTTTCAGTAATTTGTAAAACTTCCACAAAATACTTTTTTAACAGTAAATCAAAAGAGAGAAGATGTGTGGAGGGAAAATTAAGAAAGCGAAGATTCCGTGCTCTTGACTGGTTCTCAACAAGCTCTAAGCGGTAAGAAACCGCAGAGAGCTCTTTAACTAAAACCACATCATTAGCAACACATGCCTGAAGCTGAGAATCAGCATGAGCTAGGGAACCCGTTAAAGAAGCCAATTGTGAATCAATCTTTTTCACCTTACCAACTACATCAGAAGAAAAAGAACATAAAGATGAAACTGTGCCCGTTAAACGTGTGTCCATTTTCTTAATAGCAGTCCAAACATCCAAAAGAGTAACATCTCCAGAAGGAGAAGCAAAGGATCATCAAATACCACTGGGTCGACCGAACAAAGAGCAGCACCTTCGTCTAATACAGAAGTGTCCACAAAAGTAGATGAAAGTGGAAACTGTGAGAGAGGAGGTGGCAACCGGACATCTGGGCTTAGAGAGGCCCCTTCCGGTGATTGCATAGCTGGCTGCAGAGAAGTGACATGCTTGTCCATGGGACCAACCTTACCCCCTTTTACACTGCCAGAACATGTTACTGTAGCAGCAGATTTACCTTTCTGTTTTCCCATCGACAAGCCGATACTTCCAGCGCCTCAGACGCGTCGAAGGGGCGTCAAAGGGGCGTGTCCTGCCCCTTGTGTCACGCCCCTTAGGTCACGACCACGCAGGCCGCGATCACGTGGCCGCGTATAGCGCTCGTCGGGTTTTGTAGAGAGCAGGGGGGTCCTCCGGAGCACTGGTGCCCACCCCGTGCCTGCAACTGACAAGACAGGCCCTGGTCCCGATCCGCAGCACAGCTCCGCGGCACGGTGGAAATCGCCGCAACTGCTCCCAGGAACAAACGCTCTCCTCCACTGAAGCCCCGCTCTCGTCGGGCTTTGTAGAGAGCAGGGGGGTCCTCCGGAGCACTGGTGCCCACCCCGCGCCTGCAGCTGACAAGACAGGCCCTGGTCCCGATCCGCAGCACAGCTCCGCGGCACGGTGGAAATCGCCGCAACTGCTCCCAGGAACAAAACGCTCTCCTCCACTGAAGCCCCGCTCTCGTCGGGCTTTGTAGAGAGCAGGGGGGTCCTCCGGAGCACTGGTGCCCACCCCGCGCCTGCAGCTGACAAGACAGGCCCTGGTCCCGATCCGCAGCACAGCTCCGCGGCACGGTGGAAATCGCCGCAACTGCTCCCAGGAACAAACGCTCTCCTCCACTGAAGCCCCGCTCTCGTCAGGCTTTGTAGAGAGCAGGGGGGTCCTCCGGAGCACTGGTGCCCACCCCGCGCCTGCAGCTGACAAGACAGGCCCTGGTCCCGATCCGCAGCACAGCTCCGCGGCACGGTGGAAATCGCCGCAACTGCTCCCAGGAACAAACGCTCTCCTCCCTCATCCACCTTTCCTAATCCTTCTCCAGCCTTTGGTTTCGGGGCAGGCATCTGACATTGCTAACCCCCTATGGTTTTAGAAGCTCAAAACGTACACAATCAAGATGCTGGTCAGACATCTGAGAATGCTCAAGGGAGACACCCCCCAAGGTTTTAGAAGCAGCTCAAAGCTTCTACATTATAATTGATGAATTCTTATCCTGTCTACATTGGCTAGGTAAATGTTTCTATATTGGCTAAGAGAATTGTTCAAAGGCCAAGAGAAGAATTCTGTCTCCCTCACCCTAGGACATTTGCATTTGTTAGAAGAAGAACCAGATAAGAAGAATTCTGTCTCCCTCTCTGGCCTTCCAGCATTCCCTAGGCTAGATGTGTAAAGATCTCTCACTAGACTGTAAATACAGCTTTGGTCTCTGGGCTAGCAAGCTGGCTCAGCATGATTCCTCAGTTGATTTCTCACATGGAGAATGGCTCAAAGCAGAATGGCTCAAGAGTTCAATTTCCTTGCAAAGTTCAATATTCCTTGCTGATCCAAATAAATCTTTAATTAGTAATACAGACACCAGAGTGTGCATTCCCAAATCTGACCCATTCTATCAGTATTTAAAATAAGATTATTTTTTTTTTATCTTTGATATCTGGTCATATTTCTCTAATCACATTGGTTTTGGTCTTTTTTTCTGCTTTCAATGCTTTCCTTTTCTCTTTTTTTTTCCGGGTCTTGTTTCCATTTTCCCACAATAAGTGAGAGCTTTGGTGTCATTGGTCTCTCACGTTTGTTCATTTCTGATAGAGGAAATCTGAAGAGCTGCTACTTGGTTTTCTGTTAGACTGTCATATCTCATGACCCACTGGACAGCATCTTTGAAAGGACGATGCCTTCTGTCAAAACTGCTCTGCAATTACTTTCTGTTCATAGACCATTTCTTTTCTCTTTGGGTTGACACAAGATGACTCTAGTTTACACTCAGTAGTGGGTCCCTCTGCTATGAGATTTCCCATTAGTGTCTCTAATTTCATCCTGCTTGTCAATGAATAAAGCTACCGGTAATAAAAAAAAAAAAATATCGTCCACTAGTATATGCGATTTTAGCCTGCTAATAAAAAAAAAAAAAGACCAAAAAACTCAGTTATCCCGCTGTCTAGGGAGAGCCCCTTTACAGGGAAGCAACTTGGTGGTTTTTTCCCTAAGGCTCTTGCAATAGCTTCAAAATATGCTACAAAGAAAAGAAATATCATTGGTAGATTCTCCTTAAGAGAGAGTTGAACAATCCAATTGCTCTTATTTGGCAAATCCTCTCCTCGATGTGATGTCTGTTCTTTGCCCTGGATTGTCATTGACCAAGCATTTTCAGAAGAAATGTCTACCTGCTCCTCAGATGTTCTATATATCCAGGCAGGAAAGCAGAGCCAGTTTTTCATCTGCTCCAGCTGCAGTCACCTGCAACACCACAAGTAGACTCCCACTTTGTGGGCTCTGGTTCTCAGCAGCAACTTTATTCTCCTCAGCTATAAGCTTATTAACATCTGAACTTGAAGAGAGATCCTGCTTTTCATTTTTGCACTGAAAATCAATTGAAAATGGATTCTCTTCTCATGCAGGTTTTTTTTCTGATTTTCTGCATGTTGATTTTTTTTTCTGTTGCAAAGCGAAAGTTAGAAGTGTGAAATTCTAGCAAGCCTAATTCATCTGCTTTTCTCAAGACCCATTCCTTGACTTATCTATGGAGCCTACGGGGGCAAGCACAGTTGTATTTTTTTCCTTCTGGACCCCAAGAATGTGATGGAATCTCTCTGTGATAAGTGATGAATCATGACTTCTCAGCAAATTTTAAGAAATTCTGCATAAGTCATATTGGGCCCTCGGATACTTCAGGTGGTCTGATTCTCAAACTTTATTATTGCCATGACCTGTCTGGAAAAGTTGAACCTTGCCTGCAGAGAACTGAGTGTGTGCTATCTGAGCATCCTTCCCTTTCTTCAATATCATTTACCCTTTATTCATACTCTAACATTCGCAGCCATACCATGTGCTAATCCTTCACCGAACAAAAATCGGTTTCAGAGTTGGCTCAAAAGCATTTTGATTTCCTTATCCTGCTAGATTAGTCCAAACAAGTGGGTTATGTTCCCTAGCTAGCAGGTGGAGGCAGACACAAGCAGCTTTTAGTAATGTCATCACTTGAGAGATTTATTGGTGCAGCACTGAGAGAAGCCAATATTTGTCTGCCTCCAGCAGGTGGCAGTCTCTGGACTGGTGCAGATAGGCCTGTCACCCCTGGCCCAGACCAAGGTCTTGTGGCTTGTGAGACTGAGACTAGTATGCCCAATGTGTACTCGGAGAGTGGGTATGCCCCTGTCTCCTCAGGCCAGAGAGTGGACAGGAGAACCCCAAGGGCCTCTGAAGGGTTTTCTTAAGTTGAGCTCAGGTACCCCTTCCCTCTTGCTATCCTCTATCTGCTTGCTGTGATTTTTCAGCTATTTTTTCTGTTTTCTATTATTTTTTCTAATGGCTTCCATTTGACTCTTTGCTATTTGCAATAAAGCAGCTCTAAATTAAAAAAAACAACAACAAAAAAACTCCCCCCCCCCCCCAAAACAAACACCACCCCCCTAGCTATCTGCTTATGTGGCAGCCAGGCCTCTTAGGCCTGCAGGGGTGGCTGGGGCAGCCTTTCTAGGATTTTCCTGGCTGATTTAACAGGTGCTGGGATTCCTTTTTTGCCATAGTTGGGTGTGTTTGTTTTTGTTTTGTGTTTTTGTTGTCCAGCAATGTTTTTTTTACTTTTGCATTTTTTTCTTTTTGCCATGTGCAGCCATGCTGAATGCTCTGTTCTATACCTCTTGTGGCTTCCACCAGGTCAGCTCCACAACTGGCTCCTTTATTCCCTGAGTGTGAACAGGCCTTCGGGTCTCTAGCATTTTTGGAACTCTCCCACCATGTGGGGCCCAGGGTTCGAAGCTTACTTGCATGTCTCTGATGCATCTCCCATGGTTTTTCCACTGACAAATTGGCTGCATGGTCTCTGTGAAAGAGGATCGTGGTGAGGAGGCCGTAGACTCAAGCCAGCCAACCCTCTTGGTTCCTTATCAGTCAGCTTGGAGCAGTAGCTGCTGAAAGAGCTCAGGGGCTGTTTTCAGTCCTCTGTTAGCTGCTGACAGTTTCTCCCTTATGGGGGACTCTGAACCTTCTGGTGCCTCTCTCACTGGCAGCAATTGGGTTGTGCCCCTGTTCTGACCTTTTTGCCCATCTGTGTCTTGGAGCCTTGCCTGGCACCTTGGTGGATTGGTTGGGATAGAGGAGGATGCCCTCTGTCCAACAGGTGAGTCAGTGGAGGAAGGTGAAGATCTGTCTGTGATCCACCTGTTTCACAAGAAGGACTTCTTCATACTTATTCAGGATGCTATGGCAGCCTTGCGCATTGTGAAGGCCTCCCAAATGGGCCCTATTACAGAGGGTCTCAGGTGTCCATCTGGGTTTTTCACTGTTCTGCAGCCTTTGTGTCAACTTGTAGTTTGCCAGTGGAAGAAGCTGGAAATGGGCCTCACCTCTGCCTCAAGGGTGAGCAGGATCATTTTTTGGGCTGCTTCTGGATACCCTGGTCATGGCAGCAACAAAGTGCATGATCCTCCCAGTGGAAAGGGGTGCTGCGCTGAAGGAAAATCGTGATAGAGTGGGAGCCCTGCTCGAGAATGCCTTCATGGCTACGGCTTTGGCCTTGGGCACTCTGTCGACTCTGTGCAGGTTTAGTGGCCAGAGCCCTCCTTTTTTGAGTCCAGCAATTGCTGGACAGCCTGAGCGTTGAGACTGTAGTCTGGAGATTCATAATTACCCTAATTAAGTATATTTGCGTTGATTTTATGTTGTTGTATTCTGTGATCCGCTTTGTGCATTCTGTTGGATGAAAAGATGGAATACTTTTATTTTTTAAAAATCAAATTAGTGTACTCTTTGTATAAGGGCTTGGTAGGTACGTATTCCAGTGACCCTGCAGTATCAGATACAGAATGATTTGCTTTTTAGGGTTGGCTTAATATGAAGAAAGGCTTATAAGGTACTGAATGTCTGTGTGTTGTGGTTTTCTAGTTTTTTCTGTGTTCCACCCTTCCTGCCCCCTACACCCATACCCTCTTTATAATTTTCAAATGATTAGAGTCACATAGTTCCACTGAATTTTGTGTGGAGGTAGATCCCTGGGAGGATATCAGACTTCTACTTTTCAAAGTTGATAAGTGATTTGGTGGGAGAGCAAAGTGAGGGGCCAAATATGGTAATTTTTCCTTAAGAAATGCATACAAGGCTTTTAAACCGGTGAGCCTGATGTCAGCATTGGGAAAAAATGGTAGAAATCATCATAAAGAACAAAATTACTGAACATGTACATAGTCATGGCTTAATGGGAGACAGCCAACATGGCTTTAAACAAGGAAGATATTGTCTTACTAATCTAATCTGTTTTTTTGAAGGTGTGAATAAACAGGTACACAAAGGTGAGTCGGTTGATAATAGTGTATTTGGACTTTCAGAAAGCCTTTGACAAGGTCCCTCATCAGAGACTTTTGGCAAAATTAAAGAGTCAGGGGATAAGTGGCAGTGTACTATTGTGGATCAGGAACTGGTTAAAAGATAGAAAGCAGTGGGTAGGGCTAAATGGCCAATTTTCCCAATGGAGAATGGTGAATAGTGGTGTACCCCAGGGATCTGTGCTGGGTCCGCTGCTTTTTGACATATTCATAAATGACCTGGAAAAGGGAATAACGAGTGAGGTTATCAAATTTGCAGATGACACAAAACTATTTAAAGTTGTTAAAACCCAAGATGTTTGTTGAAAATTGAAAGAGGATCTTGATAAATTGGAAGACTGGGCATCAACATGGCAGATGAAATTTAAGGTGGACAAGTGCAAAGTTATGCACCTAGGGAAGAACAACCCAAACTATGGTTACACGATGCAAGGTTCCACATTAGGAACCACCACCCAGGAAAAAGATTTAGGTGTCATTGTGGATAACATGTTAAAACCCTTTGCCCAGTATGCAGCGGCGGCCAAGAGAGCAAATAGAATACTAGGTATCATAAGGAAAGGAATGGAAAATAAAACAAAGGATATTATAATGCCTCTGTATCGTTCCATCGTGAGACCGCACTTTGAATATTGTGTGCAATTCTGGTC
This sequence comes from Ichthyophis bannanicus, assembly GCA_033557465.1. Classification (NCBI taxonomy): domain Eukaryota; kingdom Metazoa; phylum Chordata; class Amphibia; order Gymnophiona; family Ichthyophiidae; genus Ichthyophis; species Ichthyophis bannanicus. The sequence continues at coordinate 166,388,646 of CM066042.1, forward strand.
GCCGTATCTTAAAAAGGATATAGTGTTATTAGAAAAGGTTCAGAGAAGAGCCACCAAAATGATAAAGGGGATGGAAGGATACCCCTATAAAGAAAGGCTAAAAAGGTTAGGGCTCTTTAACTTGGAAAAGAGACGGCTGAGGGGAGATATGATAGAAGTCTATAAATTAATGAACGGAGTGGAACGAGTAAACGTAGGTCGACTGTTTACATCATCAGAATATAGAAAGATTAGGGGACATGCAATGAAGCTACAGGGTAATCTATTCAAGACAAATAAGAGAAAATATTTTTTCACTCGACGTGTAATCAAACTCTGGAATTTGTTACCGGAGGATGTAGTAAAAGCTGTTAGTGTAATTGGGATTAAAAAAGGTTTGGACAAGTTCCTGGAGGAAAGGTCCATAAACCATTATTAAAAAGGGACCTAGGATATCCCTGCTTGACCCAATACAAGCATTATGGAACCTGTGTCTTTTGGAAAAACTGCTAGGTACGTATGACCTAGATTGGCCACTGTTGGAAACGGGATACTGGGCTTGATGGACCTTGGTCTGACCCAGTATGGCATATCTTATGTTCTATATAAAATGTTACACTATCTACTGTTTTGTTAACGCAAACTACTCCATGAGGATGTGGAAACTTTAAGCTTGGTGGTGTTTTGAGTAAATGTTTTCACATGGGAGTGTAGTAGTTGGTATGGAAGCATAGACTGGATAGGCTATATGGTTTGTCTCCAGGAACAAGCAGGAATCTAGTCTTCACATATGTAATGTAGTCTTCACATATGGGTGATGTTTGTACTGACGGAGCCCATGTGGGAACATCCCCCAGCGTCCAATAAGAAAGCTTTTGGGAGCACTCCACTGTGCCTGCTTGGCTGCCTTCCCACCTTCCCAACTCCTTCTCTTCAGTTCTCTGTTTTCCACAGAGCCAGCAGGAAGAAAATCCTGTCACAGCAGAAAAAAACGTTTTGTGGATAGCGTCTGCCTTCTTTCGACACCGACACCGTCTAAGACATCACTGGTTCTCTTATTCTTTTTTCTTTCTTTATTTTCTTTCTTATTTTCCTAAAAACAAAACAAAAAAACTACTTCTGTGTCAACACCCTTTTAGGCTTTAAACCTTCCATACTCTTTATCTTTGGGAGTATGGAGAAAACATCTAGTGGTTTTAAAAAATGCACCAAGTGTGCCAGTACCATTTTGGCGACTGACATACACACATGACTGGTGTCTAAAATGCCTCAGCCCAGACCACCAGCCAAAGGACTGTTCCCTTTGCCAGAGAGTGACCCAGAGAGGCCTATAAAACCGGGCTTTTAAATTAGGTACACTCTTTGCCTAGGATGCGGTATTCTTGGCATCCACTTTATCGAGGACGACTTCTTCCTCTCCTGGATCTCAGGTATCTTTGAAGTCCAAGCACAAGGCTGCATCAAAGTCAGCGGGCACCTCCAGGGGAAGATCTTGCTCTAAACATCAAGATCCCTCAGGGGTTGCCTTGGTGGCAGATCGGTCTGCCAAATAGCCCTGGCAGGAGGCCCTGCCCTCCAAAGCCATCGAGGGGTTCCAGGATGCACCTGAGGCCTCTATCTCCAGAGAGCTACTGGTGGCATGCTCTGGGACGGTGGTGCAAATACCCATCACCAATACCTAAGCATTGGCAACCTTGATAGACCAGCGCATATTGGCCATCGAGCATAATTTGGCAGCTCTACTTGCAGCCTCGGTACCCATAAAACCCTTGGCTACAGGTACCGGGCAAGCGGTATTGTATTCGGTACAGACATAAACACTAGTTCCAGGTGCGACATCGCTCCTACCCATGCCCTCCCTGGAAACCCTTTCCGATACTGATGCAAGGCCCAAATGGCTCACTGAAACTGATACATTGGAACATCTATACTGGCACCTATCTTTCGGTGCGTACCATACCCGTCAATACTTCGAGTTCTCTAATTCGTCTGATTCACATGTGGAGTCATTCAATTCATGGGAGCCCCAGGACCTTCCTTCGGATCCTTCCCCACCTCAATATTAGCACTTGCCGCCAGAGGACATATCCTTTCAGGAATTTATTTGAGACCTAGCCAAAGGTCTCTCCATCACTGTGACATCAGAGAAAGAGCCGAGGGCAGAGGAACTGGAGATCCTCCAATATCCAATGGCACCTAAGGAAGCAGCCACCTTACTGGTGCACCGCATCCTTCATGATCTTATGCTCCATATGTGGGAGACGCCTCTCACGGTCTCACCCCAAAGTAGATATCTCAATACCATGTACCTGGTACCGGAGTGTCCTGGCTTCAAAACGTCACAGCTTCCCCACCACTCCATGGTGGTTGAATTGACTATGTGCCAAATTAAAAGTTCTAAGACTCGCTCCTCTAACCCACCCGGTAGGAAATCGAGAACCCTTGATGCCTTTGGGCGTCAGTGCTTCCAGGCCTCCATGCTCTCAGCTAGAATCAATTCCTATATACTTTATATGGGAATGTTCCTAAAGGAGGTCTCCAGAGATCTTGAGGCATTTGCTCCTCTCCTCCTGGATGACAAATGGGCAGGCTATCTCACCTTAGTTAAATATAGCCAAAATGTATCGAAGCTCATTAATAGAGCTACCTTTGCTTTTGAATGCACGAGCAGGGCTTCAGCAATTTGCATCAGTGTACATCGCATTGCATGGCTTCAGGCCTCAGATCTTGAACAGGGGAAAATCTCTTTGGCAAAGACTGGCAAGATAAAGCCTCTCAATTAGAGTCAGAAAATACTACTCTAAAGAGACCGTCCAGAGTAACAGCTGACCCTGCTAGGAAAAAGATTCCTGCAAAGAAGTCTTTCTACAATAATAAGAAATTCTTCTCTTCCTATGCCCCTGCTTCTCGGTATCAAGGTCAAGCCCCACAGAAGGGGCACCAGCCTCCAAAGCAGCAGAAGAAGCCACAGGTGGCTAAATCTCAACCAGCCCCATAGCCACAGGCTGCACCTGGTTTTTGACTCTCTTCTAGAGAACATTGCCACCCTGCTTCTGGAGGATCCCCAGCCTCTCCACATATTAGGCAGACTGTGTCACTACGCCCTCAGCTAGCATCTCATCATCTCAGAGCAGTGGACACTCGCCATAGTTCAGGAGGGATACAGACTTCACCTGCAAGCTCTGTCCCTCTCCACATTCAAGGGGGAGTATCAAACACAACCCCCACTCACTGCTCTCCTGCAAGGCGAGGTGTCCTCTCTTCTGTCTCAGAGTGCCTTAAAAGAGGTCCCAATATCCCAGCAGGGAGTGGGCTTCTATTCTCCCTACTTTCTCATTCCAAAGAAAACTGGAGGGTTCAGGCCCATTTTGGATCTCAGAAACCTCAACAAGTTTCTAGTCCACAAAAAGTTCAAGATCTCTCTCGGGACTCTTCTTCCCTATCTCCAGAGTCAGGACTGGCTCTGTTTTCTAGATCTAAAAGAAGGTTATGCACATATCCTCATCCATCCAGGAGATAGACGGTATCTACGCTTCACCTTTCAGGGAAAAAATTATCAATACAGAGTCCTTCCCTTTGGACTCGCCTCTGCCCCAAGAGTCCACAAAGTGCATGGCAGTAGTAGCCACATATCTAAGAACTCTGGGGATATTCATCTTCCCCTATTTAGATGACTGGCTAATAAAGTAGACACCTCACATAGCAGTACTACAGCATTTGGGATTTGTCATAAACTTCCCAAAATCCCATCTCACTTCAGCTCAAAGACTAGAGTTCATTGAAGCTCTGCTAGACACCCAACAGTCCAGGGCATTTCTGCCCCAGCTTCGTTATACTTTTCTAGTAGAATTAGCGTCCCAGATGCTCCTAAGAGACCATGTGACAGCCCGAGAAATGCTGCAGTTCCTTGGGCACATGGCCTCTACATATGTGTCATTCCACATGCCCAACTACATATGCAGATAGCCCAGTGGAAGCAGGCCTAAGGCCATCTCAGGGACATGATCCAAGTCACTACTCATCTAACCACATCCCTTCAGTGGTGGTTCTCTCCAGAAAATCTGCTTGTATGGTCACCTTTTCAGATGTCTCCAAACTGGGTTCGGGAGCCCATCTTGGCAACCTGATTACATAAGGACTGTGGACAGTGCAGGAGTCACAACTCCAGATCAATCTCCTGGAACTTCGGGCTATCTTCAGTGCCCTCTTGGTGTTCCAATACCACCACACAATACAACAGGAACTCGTTAGGACAGACAATCTGGTTGCTATGTTCTGTGTGAATATGCAGGGGGAAACAGGCTTTTGGGCCCTCTTCAAGGAGGCGATACACCGCTGCCATTGTGTATTAGATTCACCTCCAAGTGGTGTACCTACTGGGAGAATCCAGTGCCTTGGCAGACAGGACAAAGTTGCATCCTTCTTCCACACGAATGGTCTCTGCATCTGGACACAGTGTCTTACATCTTCCAGACCTGGGAAACTCCAGACATATGAGGTATGACAAAACAGAAACGAGACTGTGGCAGCCACGCCCATGTCTCAATGCCAATTGGATAACCGCTTATGTCACTGTGTTGTAAAACATCTCGCCACTATTCTGCTATAATATTTTTCATTTCTCTCACTCTGTTTTTCTTTATTAGGTGTTTTTGTAGCACACTGCTCCATCGTTTTGTCACGCAACTGGAGGTGGCAGAAATATGGAGCAAAGAATCAACTTGAAATTTCTGGTTAAGTTGGAGAAGGGCCCACGAGTGTCTCCAACTTCTCCAAAAGGCTTATGGAGAAGATGCAATGTCAAGGCCGCGAGTCTTTGAGTGGCACAAATGCTTCAAGTCTGGCCGCGAGGAGGTGGAGGATGACCCCAAGTCAGGACGGCCTTCCATGACAAACGGCTGCGAACATTGACAGAGTGAACCAGCTGGTGCGGTGTGATCGCAGATTGACGGTACGGATGATAGCTGAGGAACTCGGCCTGAACAGGGAGTCAGTGCGGACCATCTTGATGCAGGAGCCGGGGATGCGGAAGGTGTGCAACAAGATGGTACCCAAGCTTTTATTGGATGACCAGAAGGAGCACCAGGTCAATGTTTGAGACTTGCTAGAGAAGATCGGAGAAGATCCAGAGTTTGTTGGCCGAGTCATCACAGGAGACGAGACTTGGGTCTTCCAGTATGACCCTAAAAGCAAGAGACAGAGCCTGCAGTGAAAGACTCAACTGTCACCCAGACCCAAGAAGGCACGCATGTCCCCAAATCAAGGATCAAGGTCACGCTGATTGCATTCTTCGACCAGAAGGGAGTAGTCCATCATGAGTTTGTGCCTGAGGGTCAGACAGTCAACCAGCACTTCTACCAGCAGGTCCTCAATCACCTCCATGACCGGGTTCGGTGCAGCAGGCGAGCTCTGTGGAGAGAAAAGTTGTGGCTGCTCTACCACGACAACACGCCCACACACACTGCGCTCAGTGTGAGGCAGTTCTTGGCCAACAAGAACTCTGACATTCACCACCCAACGGGTGGTTGCCTTCCAGCTGCCCTGGGGCCAGGGTCTGCTTTATGCATTCCCTCCCATACCCCTTATGCAAGGTTCCACATTAGGAACAACCACCCAGGAAAACGATTTAGGCGTCATTGTGGACAACATGTTAAAGCCCTTGGCCCAGTGTGCAGCGGCGGCCAAGAGAGCAAATAGAATGCTAGGTATCATAAGGAAAGGAAAGGAAAATAAAACAAAAGATATTATAATGCCTCTATATCGTTCCATGTTGAGACCGCACCTTGAATATTGTGTGCAATTCTGGTCACCGTATCTTAAATCTTAAAAAGGATATAGCGTTATTAGAAAAGGTTCAGAGAAGAGCCACCAAAATGGTAAAGGGGGATGGAAGGATACTCCTATGAAGAAAGGCTAAAAAGGTTAGGGCTCTTTAACCTGGAAAAGAGACGGCTGAGGGGAGATATGATAGAAGTCTATAAATTAATGAACGGAGTGGAACGGGTAAACGTAGATCGATTGTTTACATTATCAGAATATAGAAAGACTAGGGGACATGCAATGAAGGTACAGGGTAAACTATTTAAGACTAATAAAAGAAAATATTTTTTCACTCTATGTGTAATCAAACTTTGGAATTTGTTACTGGAGGATGTAGTAAAGGCTGTTAGTGTAGCTGGGTTTAAAAAAGGTTTGGACAAGTTCCTGGAGGAAAGGTCCATAAACCATTATTAAGAAGGGACCCAGGATATCAATGCTTGACCCAGTACAAGCATTGCGGAACCTATGTCTTTTGGGGAAACTGCTAGGTACGTATGACCTAGATTGGCCACTGTTGGAAACAGGATACTGGGCTTGATGGGCCTTGGTCTGACCCAGTATGGCATATCTTATGTTCTTATGTCCCAAGACACTTTTCAAGCTTCAGTCTGACAGGGGCTCCATGATTCTCATAGCCCCTCACTCGCTGCGACAACCGTGGTTTCTACTGCTACTACGCCTGACTCAGACTTATCCTCTCTGATTCGGATATGCACCAAATCTTCTCTCCCAGGACAACAGCTCACTACTCCATCCCAATTTACATCCACCGCCTCACAGCTTGGTTGCTGAGAACATAGCTTTACAGGTCTTTGACCTTACTCAAGAGGTTAAAGAGATCCTCTTAGCTTCTAGAAAGCCCTCCACCAGGCGTTCATATGGTTTCCCAGAAGGATCTTGATCCTTTTTCTGCTCTAGTGGAGTCACTCCTTCAGTATAACCCCCACCTGTCCTCGACAAATTCAAATTCATTGAGAGTCCACCTTAGTGTCATTGTGGCCTCTCATCTGCTGGCTGGACAGCCCTTCTCACCACCACTAGCGGCACTTTTCATGAGTGGTCTCCTGTTGTCCATGCCTCCCATTAAGCAACCTCCGGTAGCTTGGGGCCTCAGTGTTCTAGTGCAGCTCCTCAAGCTCCCCTTTGAACCATTAGCCACGACCTCACTTAAGTTCCTCTTGTAGAAGGTGATCTTTCTAATTGCCCTCACTTCAGCTAAACATATTAATGAGCTTCCGGCTTTGGTGGCAGATCCTCCCTATACCTGCGTCCACCATGACAAAATAGTCCTTTGGACTCGCCCACACTTTATCAAAGGTGATATCTCCCTTCCAGTTTTCTTTCCTAAACCACATGCGTCTAGAGCAGAAGCAACTCTGGACACTCTTGACGCAACTGTGCATTAGCTTTTTACCTCCAAAGGATTCAGGGTGGTCATAAAGCCTCACAGTTGTTTATCTCTTTTTACCCCAGTCAACTGGGATTTTCTGTCTCTAAGCATACACTCTTCAGCTGGATAGCGGAATGCATTTCATTTGCTTATGGCAAAGCAAGATTTTCCCTGGAAAGGCATTCCACTGCTCACAATATTCGTGCCATGGCCACCTCGATGGTAAACCTATGCTCAGTAGCCATCGGCGAAATTTGCAAAGCAGCAACTTGGTCTTCTGTCCATAGCTTTGCTGCCCATTATTGTCTGGACAAGGACTCCTGTTGGGATGCCATGTTTGGTCAGGCTGTACTCCAGCACCTCTTTCAGACTTAGATGTAACTCTTACCCTCCGTCCCGGACTTTGAAGATACCAGAGATCCATTTGGGATCCATGACCTCATCGTGTCTACTCCAAGGTGAACCTCAATCAGTTCTGAGGTCACTTCAGCTGGCATCTGCAGCTAGGGTGTCCCATATGTGAAGACTATATTCCTGCTTGTTCTTGGAGATAGTGTAGTTATTCACCTGTAACAGGTGATCTCCGAGAACATAAGATATGCCATACTGGATCAGACCATGGCCCATCAAGCCCAGTATTCTGTTTCCAACAGTAGCCAATCTAGGTCATATGTACCTAGCAGTTTCCTCAAGGGACACAGGTTCCACAATGCTTGTATTGGTTCAAGCATTGATATCTTGGGTCCCTTTATTAATAATGGTTTATGGACCTTTCCTCCAGGAACTTGTCCAAACCTTTTTTAAACCCAGCTACACTAACAGCCTTTACTACATCCTCCGGTAACAAATTCCAGAGTTTGATTACACGTTGAGTGAAAAAATATTTTCTTTTATTAGTCTTAAATAGTTTACCCTGTAGCTTCATTGCATGTCCCCTAGTCTTTCTATATTCTGATAAGGTAAACAATCGATCTACGTTTACCCGTTCCACTCCGTTCATTAATTTATAGACTTCTATCATATCTCCCCTCAGCCGTCTCTTTTCCAGGTTAAAGAGCCCTAACCTTTTTAGCCTTTCTTCATAGGAGTATCCTTCCATCCCCCTTTACCATTTTGGTGGCTCTTCTCTGAACCTTTTCTAAAATCGCTATATCCTTTTTAAGATACGGTGACCAGAATTGCACACAATATTCAAGGTGCAGTCTCACCATGGAACGATATAGAGGCATTATAATATCTTTTGTTTTATTTTCCATTCCTTTCCTTATCATACCTAGCATTCTATTTGCTCTCTTGGCAGGAATTTAGTCTTCACAACCTGCCTTTCTCCCCTAGGAGTTGTAGGGATTTATTTACTCTTTTCTCAGCTACAAACTCAACTGAAGAGAGGGAGTTGGGAAGGTGGGAAGGCAGCCATGCAGGCGCAGTGGAGTGCTCCCAAAGGTTTTCCAATTAGACACCGAGGAGTGTTCCCACGCAGGCTCCGTTGATACCAATGTCACCCATATGTGAAGACTAAATTCCTGCTGTTCCTGGAGATCACCTGTTACAGGTGAGTAAGGGCAGGGACTGTCTCTGTATTTTGGCTGCCTCTTGTAGGTATCTGTACAGCGCCACGTGCTTGGCGCTATACAAGTGCTAAATAGTAGTAGTAGTAGAACTATGCTTTATCTGTCATGTTTCTCTGTTTCAATGCTGGGTGGTATTACGGAAGTGTGAGAAACTAGCCATTGTCTCCATGTTAAAATGTGGAGTTTGCCAACATTCCATGCACAGAACTGGCTGATTATTCAGCCAGGAAATACTGTGCCTGTTAAGTTTCAGATCTAGATGGCCTGTGAGTGAGTTTGTCTTGAGTTTTACTGTTTGCTGAGAGCAGCAGAACAGTCTCCCATGTCAAAAATGCTTCCTCTGGCCGCATTTTTCATATTTTCCTTTCATCTTTTTTTTAAAATCTGTTTTAACCCCCCCCCCCCCAAAAAAAACAAACAAACTTTGGTTCTGTCTCTAATATTTGTCGTGTTTTTTTTTTTTTCTTCTATCATAACCCTGGCCATGATGCACGCACAGAAACAATTTGTCACAGATATCAAATTTCTGAAGAAAGAGAAATATGTTCTTTGGCTGGACAAGCCAGGGTTTTCAGTAGAATGACTGGATTGGAGGTAACTGCTGAAGGATTTGTTTCTCCCTTATTTGCCTTGAGGGGATGTGACTGGAGTGAAAACAGGTCATGTCTCTGTGCCCCAGGGAGTGGATCCTGTGCAGAGCTCGTCAGAGGAATCTTTATGCCTCTCTTATTAAACAGCAGGCCAGTGCTGCAGATTGTATGTAGCACATTCACAGCTTGCATGGAGATGTGTGGCTCTCTGTGGTAACAGGAGCTGTTCAGCCCATCTTTCGCCTTTTCCTCCACAGATTCTCTTGGGTAAGTGTACTACACCTAGGAGATTCAAGATCTGCTTTATTAGCTGTTTGTAATTTCTTTTTCGTCTAAAAAAAAAAAATCTTTCCGTGGACTTATTTCCTTAATACACGTCAGATTAATATTCTACCAGGGTTGTTGAGTTCAAATGTATCATTATTCCCACTGGCAGTATAGTTTTAATGGTAATGCTTTTCCTCATTGCATTAGTATATTCTGTTATGCCTATAAAAAAGTGATTTTTAATTGATTTGTGAACTTGACTAGGCATTTTCTCTGAGAGCTAGTGATTAATATTTAGGTGCTAATCAGACTGTGCTTAGAGTATTGTGTAATACAGATGGATTGGTTTATCAGATTGTGAACCAAAGGGGGCAGGGGTAAGATTGACATCTGGCTGGTACTTGGCTAGCCTGACTAACGTTTTCAGTAAGTGGTGGTTAGTGGGAATGTAGTTGAAAGTAGTCCACTAACAGCCTGCCTGCCCGGCTCTTCCCACACATCTCTTCTCCCTTCACATACCCCTAAGCTCCCTTTTCCAGGCTTTTCGCAAGCACAGAAGCCACAGCAGTGGGAACTGCGACTAGGGAACCAGCTGACGGTCCCCATGTGCATAAATGCTGCTGTGCTGAAGAGAAGCTGGGCTCAGGGTCCGTCCACACACTAGGCTTCCTAACTGCTTTCCCAGTACTTCTGAGGTGAAGTATGGTGTGGGGTGGGGGTGGGACACAGACATTTTTTGGTACCATGTTGGCTTGGCTTATCGTACACATGTTCAATTATTGTCTTGTTTTTGGGATTCTTGTCCATAATACTTTCTGACATCACAGCATTTTACCAGCAGGTAGGGGAAGGACTGAGGAAGCATATAAGGTTCCCCAGACTGAAAGAGTTCTTTAAGGTATAAGCTCTGGCTTCAAGAGATGTAAACGGGGCCCACAACATCATAAACTGCTGCTGAGCAATTGTAATATATGAACATGTCTGTTGGATTCAGAGGCAGCAGGATGCTGCACACAAGACATTTAGTAATGGATATGTTTACTATAGAAAGCAAGCAGATGCAGAACATTATAAATAGAAATAATCCCCAATCCGTGAATCTCAAAATATGTCCGACAAAATGCAGCTCTTCAAGGTACTTCATTCAACTTTTACATTTCAGTAATTAAATAGAAAGCGTCTCCAGAGCAACAGCTATCCTTCAGAGCTGAAGCGTAAAGTGGGCTGGGCAAGTGGGAGACATGTTTCCCTTCAGTTGTAGGTTTATGTAGAAACCTCTTTTTTTATACAGAACTTAGAATGATTGATTGTGAAGGATGTGTTAGCTTGAAATCTCTCTTGGAACAGGACTACTTCTGAGCAAGCACTGCCTTTATGTCAAGCTGAGTCTGAGTTTTAGAAATGGGCAGGAGACCTCCCACTGATTGCTGCAGAGTTGAGCTTAATCTTAAAAGAATTTCAGCTGGTAGGCACGTGGTGTATTGAGCCAAGCAAGACGTGTTGTCACTGACTCCGGGGCTCTTCCCTGTTCCTGACCAAATAGTATTCGACTTATCTGACTGAACCCCCCTGGAGTCTTGTCCCCTAGGACAGATAACTACCCCAGGCAACCATGCGCCGCAACTGAAGCCCTCTGGGGGTATGTGGCCACAAAAGGAGTCTGCTTGAAGAACCGAGCCACAGAAATAAAGATGGCTGTCGCATCACTGCCACAAATACAAGCAGAGAACAACTCCAACTTGGTGGCGGAGGTAACCTCAGCGGTAGTACAGGCCCTAGATGAATGGCTTTTGAAGCTGGATGAACGATTGATCCAAGTGACACAAACAGTGTCTGACTTTGTGGGCCAGATTACAGGAGTTGAACAGCAAGTTTCTGACCTGGAGCACAACCAACAGGCCCTCACCGCTTCTATTAAGAGACTGGAAGATGCGCTTAGCCAATCTGAAGAAAAACTGGATGACCTCAAACAGAGGTAGGCGGAAAAATCTCCGGTTTATTGGGGTGGCAGAAACAGTTACAGATGCTGAACTAAGAGGTTTTCTAGAGACCTGGCTACCTCTCAATTTACAACTAGGCGATCATGCTGGAAAAATTCTGCTGGAGCAGGTACCTAGGTTTGGGCCACGTGGCAGTAATAACTCCAGACCGCAGATGGTGATTGCACGGTTCCACAAATACACTCAGGAGACCATGCTGCGGTCAGCCAAGGCTTGCCGGAGTGCTCCCAAGGACACAAACACCTCTAATATCCTCATATTTCAAGACTACTTAGCTCTTTTGAACCGCCGGCAGCGAGAATACTCCCAACTATGCAGCCAACTAGTGAATAAGGGTATCCATTTCTCATTGTTATACCCGGCCCGGCTGCGCATTGAACATAAAGGACAACACCACTTTTTCTCTACTCCAGCTGAGGCAAGGAATTTCTTGGATACACTGCCAGCATAGGCCATAGTCTGTCCAATATGTCTTGAGTTTGGTTGGCCAAGTAAAATAAGAGGAAAATAACTGCAGCAGTTATTCATTATGTTCCTAACTGGCGCAAAAGCACTGGAAATTCTGAGCTGAAGGCAAAAGAGGCTAAGAGTTTGTGGATGGGGAGACACGTAGTGGATGTATGGTTCCTCCATATATTACAATGAAAGAAGAAGCAGCAGATAGGGAGTGGAAGATCTGGTATTCCAGGAAGACCCCTCCTTTGGTTGAACTGAGTGTGTTAGTGCGATAAGACACTACTACTCTCTGCACTATACACCTTTTTCTTTTTTCTTTCTTTTCTTCCTTCTTTCTTTCTATTCTTTTCTCTCCCTTCCTCTACTCTGTTATGTGAATAGGATTATGGGGGGGGAGGGGGGTGACTGCAGGGTGGAATTTGAGGGATGGATCGGGGAGGTGAACTTCACCTAAGGATTAGGCAGAGGGTAGCAGGGATAAAAGGGGCATGGGGTTTCACAATTTGTGACAGACAAGGAAGCTAATCACTAATTAAGGATCAGTGGGGTAGATTAAGGGGGAAGGGGACTTACTAGAGTACAAGGGGGAGGGGAGGGCCCCAATGCCACAGGCCTACAACCCACTGGTTAAAGATGAGGTGGGATAGTGAGGGCATGCTACTGGGGGAGTGGGCGGCAGAGGATGGGGAGGGGGGTACAGTGGTATAAAAGGGATCTCTGGTTTTTCTATACTGGGAAGTTACCTTCCCCCCCAACCTGCAGTATCTTAGGTGTGCTGTTAAGGGTTTCAATCGTTTCTCGTGGATGTCTCCAGGCCACTTTGGTTCCTGGGGGTTAGGCTTAGGCTGGGGAACCCCTCTAGTCAATTTGCTGCTGAGCATTGTTTGATTCCTGCTGCACCTGGGGGTTGCATGAATAAAGGGGGCTTAAGGATCGTTTTGTGTAATGTCTGTGCTATCAGTGACCCGATAAAACACTATAAGGTGCTTAGGGCACTACGAGAGTCTCATGCAGACGTCGCCATGCTTCTAGAGACTCACATGACTGAATCAGAACATGAAGGTTGGGGAAGTGTGTGGCGCTAGAGCAGGGAGCAGACATGCAGGAGTGGCCATTTTGGTTAGGAAGACATTCAATTTAATGGTGGAACATGTTGAACAGGACAGGGGAGACAGATATGTGTTGCTTTTGGGCCACCTACAGGGCTACTCAGTCATATTAAGGCACATTTATGGCCCTAACCGATATGAAAGACAGCTTTTTGATGATTTGGTACAGCATTTGACAGGTAATCGGGATCAAGAAGTAATTATGGGGGGAGACTAATTGTGTACTTGATCAATGGTGGACCGCTCCAGAGAGGGGTTGGAGGGAGGTGCCAGACAGCGGCATCGACTGCTAGGCCTTTGTGCGGGTAGAGATCTAATCGATGTCTGGTGCACACTCCATCCAGAGCAGGATTATACGCACCTCTCGAGGGCCCATGGTACGTGGTCTCATATAGACTTCTTTTTAGTCTCCCAAGACCTTTTGAGTAGAATTGAGGATGCTCAGATAGGGAATGTACAGATTTCGGATCATGCAATGGCCTGGATAGACTTTGAACTCTTAGACCAACAAGGTCGCTGTAAGGGCTGGCGGTTCCCCTATTATTGGAAGGGAGACACTGACTTTAGGAGGCATCTCCAGAAACAGTGGGATCTATTTGAGAAAACAAATGAGAATCGCAAAAACAATCCCTCGCTTTTTTGGGAAATGGTGAAAGTTTATCTTAGGGGAGTCATAATTGGTTATGTGTGCCGGAGGAGAAAAGAGGCCAACTGGAAATTGGTGGAGTGGGGCTCTCAACTCCATACTCTGCACCATTGTATGATCAGTCGGGATACGGAGGAAAACCAAACATCATGCTTAATTTTGCAAAGCCAGTTGAACACCCTTATCCATGCCCGGGCGAAACTATCTTTGATGCATTACAGATATACCCTTTACAGAATTGGGAATCAATTGGGCTTTATTTAAGAAATTGCTGAAGGAAATGGGGGGATTATGTGTCAACAGTTGTAGTTTTGAAGTGACTGCAGAACTTGAGAGTTCTTATGGAAAATTACTGAGAAAATGACAACAGGCCATACAGATGGGCAGGCTATATACTGTACATTGTATGGTCTTTATCTGTCATTTTTCTTTTTCTGTGTCTTTTGCATTCTGGAACTGGCTTTTCTGCTACTGCACTGCATGTAGGCAGTCTCACAGCCGAGCTGTGATGTACCTATGTGCATTGTCTTGGTGTATAATATATAATTTTTTCTTCATTTTCTTATTTTAATTTGTTACAGTATTAATGATTTCCTGCACTGACATAACTTTTCTGTATAGTTCTTGTTACTGAATTTGTAATTTTTAAATTCTATAAATTAAAAAAAAAATGTTGTTGCAATATATGTGCCTTTATAGATTAGCTGAATTCAAAAAAGCATGGGACCAACACAGAGGATCTCTAAAGGTAAAAAGTGGACTGTTGTAGTTGTTGATATGGAAGGACAGACTAGATAGGCCATGTGGTCTTTTTCTGTCATCATGTTTCTATGTTTCTATGTTCCCCAAAAGCTCAGACGCAGGCATACCTTTTCTGCTAAAGTTTGCTTGGGTGGGATGCAAGTTTATCAGTTTCACCTCAGCTGTGCCCTACTATGCCTTTTGGAGTGCTTTCATGTATGAAAGTACATGTCTTGTATTGATAGCATGCACTTCTATGCACGTATACCCCAGGACATTTTAGAAATGGCTGTTTCTGCACACATCTGTTAGTGCTTGGTTACGTTTGTTTGCAAGTCTTCCAGCCTTCTGACATTTTTGCTAGCAGAGCTGCAACATTGTAACAGGACTGGTGTATGGACCTTTGTCCTGATGGCCAATGTGAAAACTTGTTACTTACTGCTGAAGAACATAAGAACTTAAGATATGCCATACTGGGTTAGACCAAGGGTCCATCAAACTCAGTATCCTGTTTCCAACAGTGGCTAGTTCAGGTCGCAAATACCTGTCAGCCCTCCCTTCCTTCTCCCCTTTCCCAGTTCTACAGTTTTTTGTCTACATATGTAAGTCTAAATGCATATGTAAGTCTAAATAAATAAAGTACCAGAAACTGTTCATTTTTGAGGGGTTTTTAGCTCTAGCAAAGTACTTTTGTTGTAATAGGCAAAGGATAAATTGAAACTGCAAAGGAGAGAGGGTGAGGGGCCACTTATAGTGAGCTCCAGATTGATACATAAAAGTAGTTTATGATTTGTCTCACTGCACCAAGTGTAATATAGAAAAACACATAAAATCACTTACTTATGTAATGGTACTTTTATATTTTATAATAACATTGTGAATTATTTTCTGTGTACATCGGTAAATGAAGGCAAAAAGATATGGCAAGACAGCCCTCTTTGACTGTGAGGGATTGGCAAAGGAGGAGGAACTGAGGTTTCTGTTCAAATAATCCAGATGTCCCATGAGTTGATTTTGGAAATGGACCCTATTGGCAGGATTTGAGGTTTGGTTCAAGGTTGGCTTTGTTTTGTTTTGTTTTGCAGTACTGCACTGTATTGAAGCGGAGGAGCCATTCTCTGTAACAAAGTTCATGGTAAGAAGGTTTTGCTCTATTACAGTACGTTCATTTAAAATTTACTTGTAACCTCATCAGGACCTTTGCAAGGACATGAGAGGAAATAGGCGAACCTTCAGCCTTGTACTCTCCATTTCCTCAATCAAATTTAATTCTCTTAGGTCTGCTTCTGCCTAACAGATAAACTCAACAATCATAATCGTCCCAACACTACCCCCCCCCCCCCCAAACAATCCCATAAAAATTGCATAACTGGACATCACAGTTTTTATACTTTTGTTTCTTATTTGTATATACTATATATAATATATATATATGCCTCATAGATATGAAGGATTATCTGTGCATATATGCTAGTATATGTAAGTAAAAAGGCCTCTTATATAAAAAAAAAATACCTCATGCATAAAAGTACACATGTTGGAATTAGGTGCATACTTGAATGTGATGTCAGAGCAGGCGTGTTTAGGGGAGGAGTTTGGAGTATGGGTGGAGTCATATTTTACCCAAGTAATTTATAAAATATACATGTGCATATGTACTTTACACAAAGCCAGTCCTAGAGTTGATTCAATGTGTTGGTGCCCTAGGCAAACCTTAAGTCTCACATCCCCCCACCTGTCAAAAATCTATTCAGCTTTGAATGCCCTGTTCTTTGCCGCCCCCCCCCCCACCCCCCCAGAAGCTGCCCCACTAGTGGTTGTGTAGCACTGACATTACTTGCTAATATTTATAGCTGTTCCTGAGCAGGCGTAAATGTCTGTAGCTTTAATCTAGCCACTAGTTCTGCAGGATTTGTGCTGGTATTTTATAAAGACACATAGGAGTATGTTTACTAAATGGCGGTAGCGGCTTCCGTGCAATATCGGAGCCGCGGCCCCAATGACATCAATGGAGCGGCAGCTCCAATATCGCACGGAAGCTGCTACCGCCATTTAGTAAACATATCCCATAGGCACTGATGTGCCTTTATAAAATAGCCTAAAATAGGCACCTGTGTAGCCGTTACACAAAGGCAAACTGTTAAGAAATTGCTCTTGTAAAAGCTAATTTTAAAAAGCTATTTGCTCAAGGGAATGTCCTATTTGAAATTACTCACCCTCCTGATGAGTAAAAGTGATGATGGTTCTTGGAATTTCGGTGCCTATCAGATCCTTATTGCTTTGCTTTTGCTGCCCCCCTTAAAACTGCTGCCGTAGGTGACTACCTAGTTTGCCTAGTGGTGGAGTGATATTTGAACCTGGTCAAGAAAATATAAAGTTTGTTTTAGTAATGGTGGCAGTAGTCTGTAATCCGCAGCTCTTTTGTTGACTTTATCGAGAAAATCTCCGGAAAGATGTCACGGAAGTCCCTTGTACTAAAATTTTTCTTCATTTCTATTTCTAAGAGCGGGGGGGGGGGGGGTGTGGAAGCTTAGCAAATCAGGCCCATAGGGCTAGATTTACTAATCTGCTTTAATGTACCTTATTTAAGGTAGGCCGTACCAAGCCATAAATACGCTCTGTGCAATTTGGAAGCCTAGCTCCCCCCTCCCTCGATATCAGACTTTTATCATTTACCCCTATTCCCCCATGCCCATCATAGTCCTCCTGCTCCTATTCCCCCATGCCCATCATAGTCGTCCTGCTCCTATCCCCCCATGCCCAACATAGTCCTCCTGCTCCTATCCCCCCATGCCCATCATAGTCGTCCTGCTCCTATTCCCCCATGCCCAGCGTAGTCCTCCTGCTCCTATTCCCCCATGCCCATCATAGTCGTCCTGCTCCTATCCCCCCATGCCCATCATAGTCGTCCTGCTCCTATCCCCCCATGCCCATCATAGTCGTCCTGCTCCTATTCCCCCATGCCCATCATAGTCGTCCTGCTCCTATCCCCCCATGCCCAACATAGTCCTCCTGCTCCTATTCCCCCATGCCCATCATTGTACTCCTTCTCCATTCCCCCCATGCCCATCATAGTCCTCCTGCTCCTATTCCCCCATGCCCATCATAGTCCTCCTGCTCCTATCCCCCCATGCCCATCATAGTCGTCCTGCTCCTATGCCCCCAGGCCCCTCATTGTCGGCCTGCTCCTATTCCCCCATGCCCAGCATAGTCCTCCTGCTCCTATCACCCCATGCCCATCATAGTCGTCCTGCTCCTATCCCCCCATGCCCATCATAGTCCTCCTGCTCCTTTCCCCCCATGCCCATCATAGTCGTCCTGCTCCTATCCCCCCATGCCCATCATAGTCCTCCTGCTCCTATCCCCCCATGCCCATCATAGTCGTCCTGCTCCTATCCCCTCATGCCCATCATAGTCGTCCTGCTCCTATTCTCCCATGCCCATCATAGTCGTCCTGCTCCTATTCCCCCATGCTCATCATAGTCGTCCTGCTCCTATTCCCCCATGCCCATCATAGTCGTCCTGCTCCTATTCCCCCATGCCCATCATAGTCGTCCTGCTCCTATCCCCCATGCCCATCATAGTCGTCCTGCTCCTATACCCCCATGCCCATCATAGTCCTCCTGCTCCTATCCCCCCATGCCCATCATAGTCGTCCTGCTCCTATCCCCCCATGCCCATCATAGTCCTCGTGCTCCTATTCCCCCATGCCCATCATAGTCCTCCTGCTCCTATTCCCCCATGCCCATCATAGTCCTCCTGCTCCTATTCCCCCATGCCCATCATAGTCGTCCTGCTCCTATTCCCCCATGCCCATCATAGTCCTCTTGCTCCTATCCCCCCATGTCCAGCATCTACACATCTTACCCCACATCCTCATGTCCAGCCCTGCCTGGCCTGCCCTTGCCCCACTGCTGCTTTTCCTGTTCCCTTGGTGGTGGCAGCAGCAGCAGACCTCCAATTAAAATGTTTTTAAAAAGCGGGTCTTTCCGACTCTGCGCTCGCATGCTTGGTCTGATTCCTCCCTCCTCTGACGTATGCTTGCATCAGACGAGGGAGGGACCAGACCAGCCAATCAAGCACAGAGTTGCAAAGACCTGCTTTTCTTTTTTTTTTTTTTTTTTTAATTGGCGGCCCACTGCTGTCGCTAAGGGAATAGGAAAAATGGCAGTGGGGTAAGGGCAGGCAGTATGGAGGGAGCCGAGGCCAGCGGTCGGCAACCCTAAATCTGTCCCTATTGTTCTGCATTCTGTGCAGCTGCACTGCCACACAGGCTCTATTTGGTTATAACCTATGCTAATAGCAATATTGCACATTAATGCATTATGCAGGTTAGTAAATATAGGCCATACTTTCCTATAATTTTTCTTTTATGAGTTATGTTGAGGGCAGCAATAGAAATGCATTTTATAAAGTTTAATGAAAAAAATGCAGAGTCTAAATGGAGAAAAGACCAAACCAGAAAGATACAAATTAATCATTCAGTTCTTCTGTATTTCAAAGTTACTCAAAATATCAACAAACATAGGGGCCTGTTCACACTTGTGCATTAAGCAGTTGGTTCAGGGTTTAGCATGTGATTGCAGTTAGCATAGGCTCATGTTTTTGTCTACTAAGTGCTAAACACAGCCAGCATACTAAAAAATATCCCATACTAACTGCTTGCTAACCTATGGAGTGAGAACTTAGGGGTGACCCAAAGGTTTCTGCCGTCCCAGGCAGAAGCTCCCGCTGTGCTACCGCCAATACCTTCTTACGCCTTGCCTTCCACATACCCCCCCTCCTGCTGCTGTCCCCCCCGAATCCATTGTCTCCATCTTGGGGTGGCGGCAACGGTGGCCTGTCTCCATTTTGAGCCACTGCTGCTTTCAAAACAGGCCGTCACCACCGCTGCAAGATGAGAGAGATGGGTTTGGGGGGAGGGGGGTGGGGGTGACTCCATTTTGAAAGCAGCTGTTTTTTGCCACCGCTTTCAAAATGAAGTCAGGTCGCCCACCAGGGTGTGCTGCCCTAGGCAGCCCCCTAGTGGATGGGCTGGCCCTGTGGGAACTGTGGAGAATGGGTGTGGATAGTGTTTACAGTTTAGTGCCTGGTACATTACTATGCAGTGTCACTGCTGAAGTAGCATGGTGCACTTAATACTGCCTCACGAGGAAGTTTTAAGATCACCTGCTCAGGTAGGCAGTTAATGTTGCTGCTCAAAAAAAAAAAAAAATACAAACTGTGGTTAGCTGCTCACAAACTCCCCACCTCTCCTAATTAGTTAATATCACTCCTCCTTCCCCAAGGGCTGTTGCTGCCCTTTGTGGTCCTACCATGCCACCCCATGCTGCGCTGTGCTGTGCTATCCCCATACCCCTCCAAATCTCACCTGAGAGAGAGGACACCACTGTGATCTCTATGCTTTTTTTTGGGGTGGGGGAGCAGCAGCTTTCTGCTGCACTTCAGTGCCATGTCTTAAAGCGCGTGCACACATGTGTCCTCATGGCCTGCTGCTCGTTCCTCTTCCAATAGAAAGTTGTGTGAGAAGGAGCATGACCAGCAGGCTCTAAGTGTGTGCACACAGGCACTTTAAGGCTCACTATGGCGCTAACGAGGAGGCAGAAAGCTGCCAGTTTTAAAAACTGGAGGGGCCAGGGATCACCGTGCCGCACACTGGGATGGCAATGAGTATCGACTGACTCTTCCACCATCCTCCCTAATTGTCTCCCTGGCCCTTATTGGGGTTTCTAGGTGGGTTCTGGCAGGGCAGGAGTAATCCCCAGATGCTTCTGCCCTTTGCCACCTTGTGTTCAAAATATTAACTCCGATACTTAGCAGCACTCTTGTGGTACTACAAGAGGTTAAGCTACCAAATAAGGAGAAAAGCCCTGCTGATTATTGCTTGGCACTAGTGATGATTGCGAGACTTCATAGATGCCATTTTAAAACACAGACCAACAAAGGGACGGGAGTGTTCATGAATTGCTCCTGCCCCCCAATTAATCTAGCAGGGAAACCTCAGTAAGTGCCGGAGGTGGGATGAGGGTTGGGTAACGCACTATGGGGGAGTGATACTGAGTTTCTGAGAGAAAATGCAGGGTGGATGTTGAGCATACTCGGATGTTTTCCCCACAGGCTGTGTCCTTAATGCGCATACTACACTTTATTAAACAGGTACCTTAACAAATGTAAGTTTTTATATACAGATGTGCAATTTTAGTGTTTTACAACTTTCTAAATACCAAATATCAAAACAGAAGGCAAACAGGAAAGAACAACTATATAATGATCTGATACAGCCAGTGCTCATTAAACCATGCCGGTCATTCCATTCACTAGTTAGTAAAGCTTTAGCATTTTATAAAGGTGCTGTATGTAGGGAAGTGGCAATAGATACTACAGGAACTCATTTACCTTTTTGAAGACGTGCATTTAGTACCCTATGAAGAGGCAAGACTAAGCAAGTTTCACTGCTGAATTCACAGGTGCTTTGCTTTTGTTTCTTTAAAGGTTTTGAACAAGCACAGAACAGAGGAAGAAAACCACAGCCACACCAGATAAATCTTCACACAAGTGGTTTTATTGCATAACCCAAATTGGACATTGGATGCCCAATGATATATAGGCATCCACTGACAACACAAATCGTTGTTGAAGGGTTAATTATAACCATCAACTTTGCACAAGCACTTGTGCAAAGTTGATGGATATAATTAACCCCTTAACAACTATTTGTGTTGCCATTGGATGCCTATATATCATCAGACTGACCCCTAATGCAGGCCTGAGTGCCGAAACAAGTCTGGTTATCCAATAAAACCACTTGAGTGAAGATTTATCTGGTGTGGCTGTGGTTTTGTTCCTCCGCTCTGTGCGTTTGATATTGTCTGCGGAGTATCCGTCTCACCTTTTTGTTCATTAAAGGTTATGGCCAACAGCATAAAATGCACCCCCTCCCCCCCTCAAAAAAAATCTACCACATTGTGTGTGTAATATTTACAGGTGAGTTATGAAAACTCGCATAGGCATTTACTTTGCAGACAGGTGAGAACCTCGCCAATTCAGTCTATCTTGCTTCCCAGCCAGTATGTCACTTCTCTGTGCTTTTGACCTGTGATTCCCAATCCAATCCTGTGTGACCAGAATTCCCACATGACTACCTGGTACCAGCAATATTCTAGGAACAAATCAGCCATGATTAGTTCTGTTCTCTGTTTTCTATGGGGGCTCACTGCCAAAAGGGCAAAATATCAAAAACCAAAGAATAGTCAAAATTAGGCAAGGAGACGTAGCTGTATTTTCTTCAGGAACAAGCAGGAAGTCTGTCCTCACATATGGATGACATTGGCGCCAATGGAGCCCACGTGGAGCATTTCCCCAGCTTTCAAAGAGAGCCTTTGGGACATGCTACCATGCATGCGGGGTCCCCTTCCCACCCAAGGGTGCCATCTTGCTCAGTCTCCTTTTTTGTTCCATGGAGCCCAATGGACATCTGTCCTGTTCCCTGGAAAAAATCTTTGCTAATATCCTTAAGTTAGCTTTTCCCGGTTTGCATACTGGTTCCTCTTCCCACCTCATCAGCGCCAGTCCCAGCGCTGTTCTTGGCTTTTTCCCTTTTGTTTTGATCGAGGCTTGCCTCATTCGACATTCATGCCTTTTTTTTGCCTGGAGGTCATCAACCCCAGCCGGGTGTTTCCCATGTCTCTTGGTGGATTCAAAAAATGTGACCGCTGCAGTAAACTATGTCAGTAATCGACACCCATGACTGCTGCCTACGCTGTCCGGGATCAGACCATGATAGCACCTTCTGTAGCCTGTGCCAGGCCATGATGCCTAAGACCAATAAAAAGAGGTCAGAGTTGCAGGAGAAACTGTTCCCAAGGTCCAACTCTGCACCAGCTTCCCTGATGCCGAGCTCCAAGCCCAGCACTTCATGTGAGGTCTGAGCGACCTCCGAATAGACCTCGGACCCCTAGAGAAAGAAGAAATCCTTGAAGTCTGTCAAGGTTCCACTGGAGAAACCTGGTGAAATCCCTCTGAGGGACTCGGGCGGCTCCGAGAAGCGCCCTGTCAAGGTCCTCAAAAAGGATTCCTTGGCTGGCAGAGACCATGCGAGGTTCCTCGAGACCATAGTCCTCATCGAGGACACACTCAGAGTGCCAGCACCGGTCCTGAGATCCTCAGTGCCTGCACCGAAAGCTGCAGAGCCTTCTGGCTTTTAAACCAGAATTGCGGCTTTGAAGCAGAACATCACTGCTGTCCTGGCCCCTCAGCAGGTAGTGATGGCTGGTTTGCCGGCATCATCTGCCCCGATGACCGGCCCCTCCTGACTGCAGATGGTCCACAGTCGTCGAGCCAAGCTCAGAATGCCACCGGCCTCTGGTAAGTTCTTGGCGCCAGTCAGGATCTCGGTCCCATTCCTCAGGAATCCAGTCCTCCCCGGCCAGTTTCCGTGACTCTGACTCCAGGTCCTCTGGAGGCCCCAGGCCCCTCAGCGATGGCCTCGAGACAAGGAGTCACAGGGCCTCTGATTCATTATCACCCCTTGACTCCGAGTGGGAGACCGATAACGAGGCATCCCCGGAAACCAGATGGCACAAAGACATCCTGTCAGACCCGTTGCCCCTGGCGCTATTCTCCTTCAGAGGATGTGATCTTCCACGACTTTGTCAGGGATATGGCCAGAGCCCCCTCGGTGAAAACAAAAGTGGAGGAGGACCCGCGCACTGAAGAGCTGGAGATTCTCCAGTACAAGTCTCCCCCCAAGGAAACTTTCACAGTGCCGGTTCCGCTGATCCTTGAGAGGCTCCTGTTGAGGATGTGGAAGACCCCAGTGTTGGTACCGATGGTCATTTGGTGCCTTGATGCCATGTACTGCATCAGGAAAGGGCTGGGGTTCCACAAACCCCAACTTCCGCATAACTCCATGGTTGTTGAGACAACCATGAAAAAACCTAAGAGCCAAAAGACCCATTTTTCTGTTCCTCCTGGTAGAGATGCTAGAGACCTCAATGCCCTTGGGTGCAAGTGCTACCAGGGCTCGATGTTGGGGTGTCTGATCCAGGCCTATGAGCTATACATAGGCATGTACCTCAAGGCCCTAACTCAGGAGTTGTCCAGGTTTTCAGCAGGGCTTGCTGAGGAACCACTCCAACGGTTCCAATCCCTGGCCTCCGGGATCAAGGGCTGTTTGAAATTCCTTTCCCAGGCAGCCTATGATGGCTCCAAGTCAGCTGCTCAGGTAGCAGTGGCTGGCATCGGTGTCTGGCACCAAGCCTGGCTGCAGTCTTCAGATCTTGAACAGTGGATCTAAGATAAGCTGCTCAACATCCCCTGTACCGGAGAGAATCTAGTCGGCAAGCCTATGGCTGACAAGGCAGCTGAGAGAGAGGCCAACGTGGTGACTCGAAAGAGGCTCTCAAAAAAGACCTCATCCTTCTCCTGTAAGAAGCCATCTGGAAAAAGACCCCTATTTCCAAGAGGGAAAAAGGGGACCTTTCATTGGAGTTACCACTACCAGCCCTTCTCGAGCCAGTAGCAGGATTTTCACCCTGAAAGACAATCATGGGGCCCAGAAGCCAAAGGCAAAGAAGCCTCAGGCCCTGGCTCTCACCCAGCCCGGGGGTTGGGAGCTTTTGACTCCTGGGGCAGGGCCTCCCCTCCCCACAGAGCTGCCTGGCACTCTTTGCCCATAGGTGGTCCAGTGTCACCTCAGACTAGTGAGTACTGCAGATGGTAAGGGAGGGATACCTCCTCCACCTACAGCAGGTTCCACCCAGGTTCTTTCCAGGAGAGCCAGTGCAACCTCTCCTTCACCAGACCCTTGTGCTCTCAGAGCTCACAGGTCTGCTCAGGAACAACACAGAACTGGTACCCAAAAATCTGTGGGGAAAAGTCTTCTACTCCAGATACTTCCTTGTCCCAAAGAGAACTCTGTGTCTCAGGCCCATACTAGACCTGAGAAACTTAAACAAGTTTCTGGTGAGAGAGAAGTTCAAAATGCTCTCCATTGGAACACTGCTGCTTTACCTCCACAAGGGAGATTGGCTGTGTTCCTTGGACCTAAAGGATGCGTACATGTACATCCTGATCCAGCCCTCCCACAAACAGTACCTATGGTTCATGGTGGGAGGAGGGCACTACCAGTACAAGGTGCTAGTCTTCTGCCTGGCCTCCTCACCAAGGGTCTTTACCAAATGCCTGGTGGTACTAGCCACCTACCTGCACCTACAAGGGGCTTTCATCTTCCCCTTTCTGGACAACTGGCTCATCAGGGGCAGCATGGCCTCAGAAGTCAGTCAGGCCACAGAACGGTCAACCCGTCTGCAGCACCTGGGGTTCATCATCAGCTATCCCAAATACCATCTCTCTCCAACCCAAAGTCTGGAGTTCATAGGTGCCCAGTTGACATGTTACAGGTCAAGGCCGTCCTCCCAAGAGAAAGGACATAACGCCTTGGGCAACTGGCAGGAGAGGTACAAAATATTCAGTCAGTGCTGGCTCATCTCCTCCTTCACCTACTGGGCCATATGGCTTCAATGGTCCACGTCATGCCCTCAGGCCACTTACACATGCGGACAGCCAAGTGGTGCCTCCACTCACAGTGGACTCAGGCCACAGGCAGGCTATGGGACAGGGTCAGGGTTACCTGCCAACTGGCGGAGTCCCTCAACTGATGGCAAAATCTAGGCCATCCTCAGGCAGGAATGCCCTTCCAGACACCTATGCAGCAGAAGACCCTGATAACAGATACCTCCCTCCTGGGTTGGGGCACATTGTGGAGACTGCCGCACACAGGGCAGCTGGTCTCAGGAGTCGCTGCTCCTACAGATCAATCTCCTGAAGCTCAGGGCAATCTTCTTGGCCCTATGAGCATTCTGCCACTGCCTGCGACACCGACCTGTACTGATCCAGACAGATAACCAGGTCACCATGTTTTATATCAACAAGCAAGGGGGCACAGGTTTGTACTTCCTCTGCTAGGAGGCGGTGATCATCCTCTCTTTCGCAGTATACAACATGCTTCTACAAACAGTGTGCCTCCCAGGTCAGGACAACTGCCTAGCTGACAGACTGAGCAGAGTCCTTCACCCACACGATCGGTGTTTTAAACCCCAGCATGACGAACCATCTCTTCCACCTCTGAGGCAGACCTGTGATGGACCTATTTGCCTCTCTGAACATCATGCAGCCACCTCGCTTCTGCTCCCATCAGCCATACCCAGAGAGAGTGGCAACAGATACCTTCCTGATCTTGTGGTCGAAGGGCTTATTCTGTACCTATTCTATACCCCCCCCCCCTCGGTCACCAGGACCCTCTTCAAGGTTCAGAGCGAAAGGGCCTCAGTTATACTGATTGCCCCCAGATGGCCCAGGCAACCTTGGATCCCTCTGCTTCTTTCAATCAGTGGCACTCCCAGCCCCTCTGGGCCAAGCCCCGGACCTCCTGTCCCAGGAGGAGTGCTCTCTTGGATGCACCCGAATCTGGGGTCTCTTAACAGCGTGGCTGCTGAAAGGGTAGCACTGGTCCCTTTCATTTTTCCAGGGGAAGTCGAGGAGATCCTACTGGCCTCCTGAAAATCCTCCATCAGATGGGCTTATGCCTTTAAGTAGAGAAAGTTCTCAATCTGGTGTGCGGAAGAGGAGGAGAATAGTTGCACTTGGCAGGAGAAGGTAGTGCTGCAGTACCTACTGCACCTGATGCACACTGGGCTGAAATCTAACTCGGTGAGGGTGCATCTGAGTGCCATAGCCGCTCACCACCACCCTGTCGAGGGAAAACCCCTCTCAAGCCAGCCCCTGGTCTCCAGGTTCCTCCAAGGCCTTCTGTTATCCAAGCCCCCTCTCTGCCCCCCAGTGGCGGAGTGGGACCTCAACGTGGTGCTCTCTCAGCTCACTAAACCACCGTTCAAGCCCCTGGCCACTTGCCACCTGTGGTACCTGTCATGGAAAGTGGTTTCTCTGGTGACCCTCACATCCGCTTGAAGGGTGAGCAAACTCTAGGCTCTGGTGGCAGATCCACCATATACAAGGTTCTACAAGGACAGGGTAGTGTTCTGCACGCACCCCAAATTCCTCCCAAAGGTGGTATTTCCTTTCCACCTCAACCAATATGTGGCCCTCCCCACCTTCTTCCTGCGACCTCACACTGGTAAGGAGGAACTAGTACTTCATACACTAGATTGCAAACAGGTCCTATTATTTTATTTACAGCAGACTCAACCCCATCGGAAAGCTCCTCAGCATTTCATGTCTTATGACCCCAGCAGACTGAGGCTCCATGTAACCAAGCGAACTCTGTCCACTTGGGTGGTGGACTTTATTGCCCTTGCCTATGAGCGAGCTGATCTTTCCCTTGAGCACCAGATCACAGGGCATCACATGAGGGTGTTGGCCACGTTGGTGGACAACCTCCTCTCAGTGCCGATGACTGAGATCTGCAAGGCTGCCACATGGTCTTCAGTTCATACGTTCACAGCTCACTATTGCCTGGAGACTGATTCCCACAGGGACAGTGTCTTTGGCCAGGCAGTACTCCGTAATATTCTCGGGGTGTAGGCAACACCTGCCCTTCGACCCTTCTGTGTTCAGTCTACTAGAGTACTAGTGTCATTGGATGCTAGGGTCATGCAGAATCCCTCAGTTGGGACTCGCCTTCTGCAACTCATGGCTCACCGATTGGTTGCCATTGGTGCTGTCACGGTTCGGTCTTTGGCATCCTGGAGCTAGGGAATCTCATATATGAAGACTGACTTCCTGCTTGTTCCTGGAGAAAGCGTAGTTACTCACCTGTAACACGTGTTCTCCAGAGATAGCAGGAATTGGTCCTTGCAACCCTCTTTCCTCCCCTGGGAGTTGCCTCCCTACCTTGTTTTAATTTTACTGCCATCCTAACTATGTCATCTGACTGAGCAAGGTGGCACCCTTGGGCGGGAAGGGGACTATCCATACATGGTAGCATGTCCCAAAGCTGGAGAAATGCTCCACGTGGGCTCCATCGGCGCCAACATCGCCCATATGTGAAGACTGATTCCTGCTGTCCCTTGGAGAACACCTGTTACAGGTGAGTAACTATGCTTTCTCTGCACACAGTTAAGCTGCTGGTCCTTTTTAGACTGCTGTACTCCACCTTAGATAGTTATTTGAAAATGACATGTGATTTGTTCTTTTCTCTTGCTTTTCTGATGATGAACCTTCTTTACTCTTTGCAGCTAATTACCATGACTGATACAATCTTCGGTAATGGAACAGATCAATGGGTATGCCCGAACGACCGGCAGCTTGCTCTCCGGGCTAAGTATGCATGGTTCTTCTGTTTCAGGATTTTGGTTCTTTATTTTCTTGTGTATTGTAGTGGATTTGGAGGATATGTTCTAATTTCAGTCCATCCCCATTTAAAGCAAGTACAAACATTGCAGCTATTGGAGCTGTTATAACCACAAACGTCTCAGCCAGTCCAAGGCTCTTGAGCCTGCCTTCTCCTCCAGTTGCATCATGATCTCTTTCTTGAATAACTTTGTACATATAGTTTAATCTGGTTTATCTCCTTTTCCCTGCACAACACTGCATTAGAAATAATTCTGTGTCTTGATACACAAGAGTGAGTTGTAGCAGAAATATCCTTATTTGAAAACCTTGGGGTAGAATTGAACAGCAATACTTGATGGCATTGCTGATGTCCACTCTGACCTGTTTGAATCATTACAGCTAATCTTCAGATGCCATTTATTTCAATTAAAATGGAAGGGAAGGAGTTTGTTTCATGTATTGGGGGTAATTTTATAAAGAGCCGTGGAAAGCTACACACCATCAACATGAATAATCACATTTTCAATGACTAGCTTGTGTCGATGGGGCTTAGAAGTACTTTATCTGGTTGTATAAAGTCCCTGGGTTAGGCTAATGGGATGTAGTTTCATTGTAGGTGTCCTTTGGGTCGAGCATGGGCAAAGCGTGCAGTTGCACACAAGTTTATAAAGTACGGGCATACATGCAAACATTTACAATAGCCATAGGGCTGGTATAAATGCTCATGCCTAGAATAATACAATTTTTTGACCATGCATAGTACATGCAATAACAGCAGCTATGGGTACCAGTCTGTCAACAATGAGCCACCTGACTGAAGACCGAACACAATTTAGGATAGCTATCCAGAGGGTCGCCATGAGTCGACTCAGACTCGATGGCACTTAACAACAGTACATGCATAGTTGATTTCTTAAAGAAGATGCAAAATACATGCATTAATCTAGGCATGTCTTATAAATTACCCTCTCTGTGTGAAAGCTGAGCTTAGCAACGTGCTTTTTGCTATCCACCTGATTAAGTTCTTCCACTTAAATCATAAATGAGGATGTTCTTGTTCTTCCACTTAAATCATAAATGAGGATGTTCTTGTTCATTGTACACCGCACTGATTGTAATAGCGCGGTATAAAAGAATTGTTAAATAAATAAATAAAACATCATATGTAATGATGCTCAATAAATATCACTTTATTCCTTTTGATTCATGGCTTTGTTGTCATAGTCAGCTTGGTGCCTGTTTATATTTTCTTCTCTGTCTATCTTAACTAAATTTTAAATAGAACTTCAAATTTTAATTCCTTATCAGGACTGGCCTAGCAGGATGATAAGTAAGTTATGCTTTCCAGCCAGCAGATGGAGGCAGACCACAGTATCTTTCAATGATATCAACACTAGTATATCTGCTGGTGCAGCACTGAGAAGCCAGTATTGTCTGCCTCCAGTAGGTGGCAAGATGTATGAGGACTGGTTCAGCAGTGCAGATAGTCCTGTCTATCTTGGCCCAAATCATGGTCTTGGGCTACAGATGTCAAACGCAGGTCACAAATGATTTGGTGCCTGCGCCAGAAGACATATGAGAAGAGACTTGAAGACCTAAATATGTATACTCTAGAGGAGAGGAGGGACAGGGGAGATATGATACAGACCTTTAAATACTTAGAGTATTAGTGAACAAATAAACCTTTTTCAAAGATGAGAACGCTGCAAAACTAGAGGACATAACACAAAGCTTCAAGGGGGAAAACTGAAAGGCAATGTCAGGAAATACTTTTTCACTGAAAGGGTGGTGGATGATTGGAATGCCCTCCCGATGGAAGTGGTGGGGGCAAATACAGTGACAGAATTCAAAATGGCATGGGACAGAGACAGAGAATCCCTTTATAGCAACAGGATAAAATCAAAATAACCTTAGCTATCTCTATCTCAACAAATAGGGCGCATGGAGCAGTGGGTACACCCCTAAACAAAGGCATGGTGAGGAGTGTTCTGCACAGAGTGACAGGTGCACCTACTTTTGCCACCTTGCTGGGCAGACTTAGAAACTGGCTAGAACCCTATACAGTCACTTATCACTGTCTGCGCAGGCACACTCAATGGACCCGCTCCAGGATCAAATGCCCACGGTCTGTTCCCAGATTGAGGTGGAGTGGCAGCAGGGTCTCCAGAAACCCCTGGAGCTTTGGAGTCCACCACAATTTCAGAGATACCTATATAGTATATGATGGCAGGTAAAGACCATCATGGTCCATCTAGTCTGCCCAGCAAGGTGGCATACCCTCTACTTCTGTAGCCTGGGTATGATGGGCAGGCATTGAAATGGTGATCTCTGGCCAAGTGCCAGTTTTGGCTCCATGCAGGTCAACCATCCTCATGCCTTTGTTTAGGGGTGTACCCAGTGCTTCGAGCAGGTCACCCCTATTTGTTGAGATATCAGAGACAGTTAAGGTTATTTTGATTTTATCATGTTGCTATAAAGGGATTCACTGTCTGTCCCATGCCATCTTGAATTTTGTCACTGTATTTTCCACCACCACTTCCATCAGGAGGGCATTCCAGCATCCACCACCCTTTCAGTGAAAACGTATTTCCTGATGTTGCCTTTCAGTTTACCTCCTTGTAACTTCATGTTATGCCCTCTAGTTTTGCAGCTTCCATCTCTTTGAAAAATGTTTGTTTGTTAATTAATATTCTTTAAATATTTAAAGGTCTGTATCATATCTACCCTGTCATTTCTATCCTCTATACATATTTAGGTTTTCAAGCCTCTTATATGTCTCCTGGTGCAGGCACCAAATCATGTTGGTCGCCTTCCTCTGAACAGTTTCCAGTCTTTGTATCTTTTGTGAGATATGGTTTCCAAAACTGAACATAATATTCCAAGTGAGGTCTTGCCAGCGACTTGTACAGTGGCATTAGTACCTTCTCCTTTCTGCTGGTAATTACTCTTTGTATGCAACCTAGCATCCTTCTGGTTTTGGCCACCGCCTCGACACACTATTTCACCACCTTGAGATCCTCAAACAATCACTTTGAGTTCCTTCTCCTGATTCGTGCACAGTGTACACCAACCTCTTGCCCCCTATTGCATATGATTTCCTTGGATTTCTGCATCCCAGTGTATGACACTGCACTTCTTCACACATTAAATCTTAACTGCCAAGCATTAGACCATTCTTCCAGCTTTTGTAGATCTTTCCTCATGTTATCCACTCCCTCAGGGGAGTCCACTCTGTTGCAAATTATTTCCAGGAACAAGCAGGAATGTAGTCTTCACATATGGTCATGTCACTGCCCATAATGTTCGGGCTATGGCCACCTCTATGGCAAACCTACGCTCTGAGGTTATTGAGGAAATCTGCAAAACAGCAACTTGGTCTTTGGTCCATACCTTTGCTTCTCACTACCGTCTAGACGAGGACTCCTGCCGGGATGCCACATTTGGCCAGGCTGTTCTCTAGCATCTCTTTCAGACTTAGAGCAACTCCTATCCTCCGACCCAGAATTTCGATACCAGACATCCATGGAGGAGCCATGACCTCTTTCAGCCTCTCCTGAGGAAAACCACTACTGGTTCCGAGGTCTCTCTGGTATCTTCCAGCTAGGGAGTCCCATATGTGAAGACTACATTCCTGCTTGTTCCTGGAGATAGCGTAGTTACTCACCTGTAACAGGTGATCTCCAGGAACAGCAGGAGTTTAGTTTTCACAATCCACCCTCCTCCCCTAGGAGTTGTAGGTTTTCTTTTTCTCCTCTCTTTATCTCAGCTACAAACTCAACTGAGGGAGAGTGGGAAAGGCGGGAAGGCAGCTACGCAGGCACAGTGGGATGCTCCCAAAGGCTTTCCTATTGGACGCTGGTGGAGCTTTCCCGCGCGGGCTCTGTTGGTACCGATGTCACCCATATATGAAGACTAAATTCCTGCTGTCCCAGATGTCACTTGTTACAGGTGAGTAACTAAGCTTTCGTGTCATCGTCAAAAAGACCTTTCTGTTCAGTCCTTCAGCAATATCACTCACAAATACATTGAACAAGTGCCCAATCTCCGGGGCACACCACTAATCACCTTCCTTTCATCCAAGCGAGTTCATTTTACCATCACCTTCTGTCGTCTGTCAGTCAACCAATTTCTGATCCGGTTCACCGTCTCGGGACCCATCCTCAGGCTGTTTAGTTTGATAAGCTTCCTATGAGGAACAGTATCAAAGGGTTTGCTGAAATATAGGTAGATCACATCCATCGCATTCCCTTGGTCTAGTTCTCTGGTCACCCACTATGTACACCATTCCCATTTGTATATTTGTCAATCACAGATGGTCCTCCTCCAGGATTTTCTTTAGTAAAAACAGAACAGAAGTGTTTGTTTAGCATTTTCACTTTTTCAATGTCACTTCCCATGAATCTGTTCTCGGCACTTTTGAGTCTTGCAAGTCCAACTCTGATCTTCCTCTTTTCCTGAATATACCTGAAAAGGTTTTGTCATCACGCTTTAGATCTTTAGCCATCTTTTCTTCTGCCTTTGATTTTGCTATCCTTATTTCTCTTTTTGTTTATTTTATCCTGTATTCTTTTCTGTGTTCCTCTGTTTGCAAATTTCTGAATTTTGTGAAAGCTGTGGTTTTTTGTCTTTATTTGTGCAACCACTTCTTTGGAGAACCAAATAGGTTTCCTTTTCCTCTTGTTTTTATTTACTTTCTTTACATATGTATCTGTTGCCCCTTTTATTGTCTCCTTTAGTTTAGCCCACTGCAGTTCCACTTCCGTAATCCCCTTCCACCCTGCCAGTTACTCCCTCAGGCACTTGGCTATTTTACTGAAGTCAGTCTAGAACTTTGAGCTTGCCATGATTGGACTCTGCCTTGGCTTTTATCTCAAACCACACCATTTGATGATCACTGCTGCTCACATGGGCACTCACCCGGACATTCGACACGTTATCTCCATTGGTTGGTTCCATCACCATTTGTCTAAGCAATGCATCTTGGAAGGCATCCACGCTTTTTTTTTTTTTTTTTAAACTTCTTTCCAGATTTGCAGAAGGAATACTCCAATCCACATCTGATAGATTAAAGTCACCCAATATGAACACTTCCCCCTTCATGGCTACCTTTGTAATATCAATTATCAAGTCTCTATCCATTTCTTCAGTTTGAGTTGGAGGCCTGAAGACTACACCAGGATGGATGGCAGTGCCATCCCCTCTTTCCAACACAATCCACAGCGCTTCTTCTTTTCCCAGTGTCCCCTGCATGCCAGCAGCTTTAATATTGCTTTTGATATATAGAGTGGCTGCTACTCCTCCTTTTCTGCCTTCTCATTCTCTCCTAAATAAATTATAGCCAGCTGTGGCTATATCCCATTCATGTGACTTGTTAAATCATGTTTCTGTAATGGCCACAATGTCCAAGTCCATTTCCACCATTGGGGCTTCCAGGTCAGGAACTTTGGCTAGGCTTTGAGCATTTGTGCTCATTGCTTTCCAGCGTTTGACTGGCTTGCCTATATTTTGCATGGAGTTTGTTCTACATGCTTCTTCCCACTTGCCATTGATGTGTGGCTTAATAGTGTGGCCATTTCCAATGTAATGTTTTTGCTGGGAGTGGCATCCTGAACTACTTGTTCTCCATTAGTCACCCCCTTTCCCTATCCACATATTGCCTTCATTTTTCACTTAGGATCATTTTCCCTTTCTCTTCAACCAGTTAACTCTGAACTGAGTGTGACCCCTCCCCCAACACTGCCTTGGATTCCCAAATGCTTGGTTTGCTCATATACCACAGAATATTAAACTGCTTCCTGCAGGAGCCTATCAGTGTAGATATTGTCTGCTTGTAAGGATCACCTGGCACATCCAGTCTGCTCAGTTGTGCCTGCCTTCTGCTACACTGCAGACCCAACTAAACCTCCAGTTATCTCACTCCTTTGTTCTTACCAGTGGCCCTATATCTGTCCCAGGTATGCTTGAATTCTGTCACTGCTTTGGCTATTATGTCACAAAAACACAGAATATGAGGGTAGATAAAGGATGCATTCATCTGTACCCTTGCTGATCTGTGGTATCCTCTTCATGTCCTGCCTCTTCCCCAAAAAGGAGCTTTTGTTTCACAGTTTGAGCAGTGAATTGCTTTAAAAAGAATTTTGGAATTCATTTTAAACAGAAAGTGGGGCAGCTATGGTGAGAAACTTGTACATACTGTTGTCTTGTGACAGCCAACTTATTTTTCTTGTGGAAAAGAAATATATTTAATCCTGTTGTTCCCCTTGAGGTAAATTACTGGAATTGTCGAGATTCTTGAATTTAAAGACTGAATTGTCTGAATCAAGGACTTAAATCTGGAACATTCCCCTTTGATTTGTTTCTTGTTCTAACACTTAGCCTGTGTACCCAACAGGGCTGGCCCATCCTCTAGGGCTAGGCGGCCATCTAGGGCAGCCAATCTCTGTGCGTGGCAGGTCATGTGCTTCAGCACACATGGCCTGCTGCCCGTCTCCTCCCCCAGTGCAGTGAGCCATGCCACCCTTCCTCCCTCCCATTCAGAGCTGTGCTGCCTTCTGCTGATTCTGGTGGTGGGAGGGGGGGATGGCTAGGCTTGGCAGCAGCCATGTGCTCCGGCACACATGGCCTGCCGCTTCTGAACCCCCAAAGTTCTGTCTGAGGGGGTTCAGAAGTGGCATGCCATATGTGCTGAAGCACATTGCCTGTCACCGAGCCGTGCCCTCCTCAACCCTGCCACTGGAATCAGTGATAGCATGGCTCAACATGGGGGAGTATGGCTCAGCTTGTGGGGGAGGGGGGCCCTGCAAGTCGGGGCTTCTGCCTAGGGTGGCAGAAACCCTTGGGCCAGTCCTGGTTCCCAAAGTGAAGTTAGGTGCACAGATGTGGGTTCACACCATGCATAAGCTGAGTCTTCCAGCTCTCTACACAGCAGCCCGTTTTCAAAGTGTTATGTTTTGTTGTGTTACAGGCTTCAGACTGGTTGGTCTGTACACACATTCCAGACTGATAAACAGAGGAAAACTCAGAGCCTGGAGCAGAAGGAAATAGATGTTATCCTTGAGGTCATCAGAAGGGCAGAAAAACTGGATCTCATTGAACAGCAGAGAATTGGGTAACATCCAGTTTTCCTGAAAGTTTTGCTGATCTGTGTAGAATAAGGGTGTGGTGATATCCGTTCACTAATGCATGAGGAAATGGCTGTCAATCAAATTTCATTGGTTTTGCTACATTTTGAAGTTGTAGCCAATGTATGGGTATCAATCTCCAAAAGGTTTTAAATATGTGCAGCCTTTCGATACATATGACATGAAAAAATGGAGCTCAACTCACTTCACGGTAAGTAAAGGGTACTAATGACTTGGTGTCATCTTCACTCCAAAGATGCAAGAATAAATATGCAAAATTGCTTTCAAACAGTCCATATAAAGTATTTTTACTTTTTTTTTTTTTAGTTCTCATAGCCAATAAATGTATATGCAAAAAACATATATGTGAACATTGCCTATCATGGTCCTGATTTCATAATGGGATGCTCATGTGCCTTTGTAAAATCAGCACCCAAAACCATCCTCCGGAGTACACAAACGCCAATGCATATATTTTATAACCAGACGCCTAGTTTTAGGCACCCAGAACACACCTATCCTGAGCCTATTTTTAAAGAGAAGTGTGCACCTATTTTCCTTTATAAATTAGAGGTGTAAGTGGTGCCAAACTGTAGGCACCTATGTTTACACCTACCCTGGAGCAAGTAGAAATGTGGGTGCTTAGATTTTTTTCAAGTACACATGTAAGTCATAGTATTTTATAATTTACACACATAAATTTAGGCTATTGCCTATGGTTTGCCCAAGCTTCACCCCGTGCATGCCCGTGCTGAAAGTATGTGCCTAAGTCTTTTAAAATAGGAACTTAGGTACCTAAATAGTGGCTATCTTTAGGCGCCTCCTTTATAGAATCGGATCCTAAATGTGTGCTTGTGCAATTTATAAAATATGTGTGTATTTGCCAACTCTGCCCCATGCCACTTAGTGTGCCTCTTGGAATGCCTGCTTGCAGTGTACCTGTAATATGTGCTGTATGTACTTATATGCATGCTGTACGTACTGATATACTGCTGCACCACTTTATAAAAGGCCCTTTCTGCATGTCAAACAGGCTTTACACCCAAAAACACTCTATAAAATGACCCCCAATGTGTGTGCATAAAAGTGTTTGCGTTACTCCGCAGTGCACATAGTTTTACCCATATAAACAAATAGAGGCATACCCAGGAGAGGGCTTACGGCATGGACTGTAACATTGCACATAAGGGACACTTTTACTAAAGTCTGCTACTGGGCAGTGTGGGTTCAGTGTGCACCAAGAGCACTGCAGTTAAAAGTACCGCACGCTGAAAATCCCACGCCACCTGATCAATATGGGTTGGGGCAGAGAATAGGTGGTTCTTGGACCGCAGCGTCCATCTTGTGGGTAGCTTGGACATTATTGATGCACTTACTGCCACCTCAATGTGTGACATTAAGTACACCCATGCTAAATGGACAAAGGCAGCAAGCACAGGGGCAGCATGATACCTGTGTTAGTAATGTGGGGACATGCCGGGATGTCTCCATTTACTAGTGTGAGTCAAGCACCATTTGCACACTAGCAGCCCACCATTTAGTATAACATGCCCCATGGTTTTATATTTCCAAAACTGTGTGCTATTTTAGTCAAACCCACAGAAAAAGCAAACACGTCAGCAGATATTCTTCCCTGAGGCACTTTCCAAATTGAAAATAGCATATTTTTCACTTTCAAATTGATGAAAATACCAAGATAAAAAGTACTCATGTACTTTGCAACGTGTGGCCAGTATGAAAATTGCCATCCAAGATGGAGCATAGTATTATGAACCAGTGATGGACAGCACTGGGGAAATATCACAAGATAGCAGACACCCTGGCTTGGTGGAAATGCTGAAGGATGAGGAATTGGTCTTGTTTTGCAATCTTATATAATGCTTACAAAATACCTGAAATAAAGTAATTTATGCAAATAAAATAGAAGAAAATTCTAAATTTAGCAAGAAGCAAATTTAAATCTGAGTGACTGTTTCAATATCAGAGACCCTTCAGGTGAATGGGCTGATAATTCTGTGAAATTGTCCTAAAAGGTTCGCTGACTGCGCCACCTTCTGGTACAAGTGAAGATACACAACAGTTTTAGATACTAGGATACCCAACGGCTGGGAAAGCAGAAAGCCTTTTCTGTAAACTCCAGTCATATGATCCCAAGTCATTTTATGTTATTAACATAGATTCTTTGGCTTGCATTTATTTCAGGCGCCTAGTGGAACGTTTGGAAAATATGAGGAAGAATATGATGGGTAATGGGGTATCCCAGTGCCTTCTGTGTGGGGAAGTCTTTGGCCTGCTGGGGTCAACATCTGTCTTTTGTCAGGACTGTAAGAAGGTTGGTGAGATCTAATGAGTTCAAATCAATTTCTCAACTTTCAGCTTTACCTAGAAAAGGTATAGGTAGAATTTTCCTTTTTAAAACTAAAAAGGGAATTAAGTTTTCTTAAAGGGGCGTAGTTCTTAACGTGGTTAATAAAACAAAATTACTACCTCATTTGTTTTCTTAAATATATTTTTGCATTGTAGCACCTTCTGATCCAATCTTAAATATATAGATCCTGTAGTATTACTTATATTGCAGCAGCCATCTGACTTTGCCCCCCCCCCCCCCAAAAAAAAAGCCTGCTCACTATTGTAAGGTGTGTACGAAAGGAGATGTGACCCTATGGACAGAGCCTGCAATTACTGACCCAGACAATCTGTGAGGCTTCCTTTTGTTATCTTTGCTATACTCTGCATTGATCATGCTGTTTTGGAAAGGCAGCTTAGAACAACAAAGCATCTGTGCCATTGATTCTGGTGATAACATTGGCAAACTATTTAGTTTTCATAAACTTCACTTTCATGTGTGTAATTGGCTAAGAGAATTAACTGTAATGAGGTAACAGCAGTAAAATTTTCGGTTTCCACTTTGGAAGTTGCTATGCTGTATAAACTGATGCTAGCTTAATCACAACCTCAGATGGCAGCATGAACTCACTTTTGTCCTGTGTGTTTTTATTATTATTTGAAGGAGGGGGGAGAGGTAATTTTTTTATTAGTCTTAATTGGCTTTGATTTGATTTTATCTTGTGTAGCTATTTGTTAGGATGGGATTGTTACTTTATGCAATTTTGTAACTTGCTCTATGTGACTTAAAATAAGTGGGGAAAACAGGATAACAATGTTATAAATAAGTCCAAAAGAGCAAGAGGAAACTACTGGACCAAAGAAAGTGTAATCATGAAGACACTATAAGGTGCTAAAGTATAAATTCTTTATGCTGACATGCTCATTCTCTTTTCAAAAAATCAAACTTAAAAAAAAAATGTGTTTGGCTTTACCGAGAATTTGGGAATTCTGTATAGCAATATGGCTCCATGGTGTTCTTTCTGGTGAACCACAGTACGTATGGAAGGACATTATGCCCAGAATAAAATGTACAGAGATGCTCAGCCAGTCTTGAGATTGAATTGCCTGAATATTCCCTTTGTAGAAACTGAATTCTTGGTGAAATCCTAGGGGGCCAGGATCCTTTGTATTGCTAAAAGGAAGATGCTGCATGGTGAAGTGACGTTAGGTATTAGGTCAGAATAGATGAGTTTGCATAGAATGACATGCTAATTGACTTATTTTATATGTAGATGATTCCTGGAAGAAAGATTAGGGATTTTTCTTTCTTCTAAGCAATTTGCATATCATCTTGGAGAGTGCTTCCCTTCTTCCTTGGGAATGACAGCTCCTGAGATGAGCTCCAGGGCAATAACAGTATTCTAGCACAGATTTTTTTTTCTAAAGTAGATTTCCATTGTGGGAACGCACACTGTCTTTCCTCGGGGACAAATTTCCATTTCAAATTATTATGCTTCAGTGACATAACAAATTCAAGTTCGTCTGCCAGGGTCTTTGTGTTGATAAGGTGAGCGAAGGTGTTAATTGCTGCAGAATAGCACAGA
This sequence comes from Ichthyophis bannanicus, assembly GCA_033557465.1. Taxonomy (NCBI): domain Eukaryota; kingdom Metazoa; phylum Chordata; class Amphibia; order Gymnophiona; family Ichthyophiidae; genus Ichthyophis; species Ichthyophis bannanicus. Next base: position 166,427,558 of record CM066042.1, read on the forward strand.
GAACTGCAAAGGGCATCATTGGATGGATTTCTAGGAGGTAATATGCCCCCTTCAAAAGTAACACCACTAAAGAAGCAGTTTTACTCATCCTTTTCTTTTTATTTTTTGCACATTTTACTAATTTTGTTCAGATTTTATTTTTATTTGATTTTTTTTTATATTTTACCTCTTGCAACAAACATTGAATGGGATTACAATAAAAATATAATGAAACACATGATTTCTTTGTCCTTATGGGAGCACCAAACAAACAGACTTTTTGTTTAGTGGAGCTATCATGAACCTAGCTCTGGGCATCATTGGTCTTATCTCCAGGAGCAAGCAGGAATGTAGTCTTCACATATGGGTATCGTCGGCACCGACGGAGCCCACGTGGGAATGCTCCCCAGCGTCCTATAGGAAAGCTTTTGGGAGCATCCCACTGCACCTGCGCTCAGGGGCGGCTCTATAATAAGGCAGAGTGAGGTGATTGCCTCAAGCGGCATCTTTTTGAAGGCAGCAAACATTGCCCTCAAAATGTCCGCCTCGCTCGGCCTTCAAAATAAAAAAAAAAACCAAACAACAAAAAAACCCGGATGCAAAAGCTGTTGCTGCTGCTGCTGGAGCGGTGGCAGCGGCAGCATGAAGTGCCCTGCGGCGGCCGCCTTCCCGGGAGAGCCCTCACAGGCCGCCCCTCTCTTCCCCCCCCTGCTCAGCTCTGCAGAGCGTTTCCCTTTCGCGTAGCTCTGTTAAAGCTGAGCCCGTGGTGCTGATGGGAAACTGCAAATGCAGCCGTGTTTGCAGCCGTTTTCCACCCACCCTCCCCAGTTCCCTACAGGTCTGGAGATGGGGTGGGGTGTTGGAACTGGAAAAACCTATCGGGAGGGGGAGCTAGGACTGCTAATGGTCTATGTGGGGGGGGGGCTAGGACTGGAAATGGGTTGATGGGAGGGTTAGAACTGGGAGGGGGGCTAGGACTGCCAGTGGGCTATGGTGGGGCTAGGTCTGGAAATGGGCTGATGGGGGGTTAGAACTTGAAATGGGCTGATCAAGGGGGGAGCTAGGACTGCTAATGGGCTGATTGGTGGGGTTAGGCCTGAAAATGGGCTGATTAGAGGGGCTAGGACAGAAAATGAGCTGATTGGGGTTCTAGGAATGGAAATGGACTTACTGGAGGTGGTTAGGACTGGTAATGGGCTGATGGGGGAGCTAGCACTGGAAATGAGCTAGGACTGCTAATGGGCTGATTGGGGGACTAGGACTGGATTGGGCTGATAAGGGGGATAGGACTGGAAATGGGCTGGGACTGCAAATGGGCTAATGGGGGAGGTGAGGAGGGTGCTGCTGGCCCTGGAAGAAAACTAGGGGCTAGGGCTACAAATGGGCTGAATCGGGAGGATGGTAGAATAGGGCTGGAAGGGAGCAGATACTGAGAGGGTCTGCCAGGGGAAGGAGAGGGCGGGAAGGAGGGGGCTGGAAAGGAGCTGACACCTGGGATGTACTGAAGGGGGAATGGAAGGGAGCTGACACTTGGGGATGGGAGTGGTAGGTGGCTGAGTAATGGGGAGGAGGCTGGAAGGGAGCTGACGTGTGAATGGCACTGGAAGGGGGATGTACAGAGGGTAGGGTGACTGGAAGGGAGCTGACTGGGAGGGTGGCACTGAGAGTGGACATGAGCTGATACCTGGAATGGTATTTGGACTAGAAGGGGATGGACAGTGGGGAAGGAGGGGGACTGGAAGGGAATGGACACCAGTGGCAGTCATGGGAATGCAATGCAATGGTACTGGGAGGGGAGAACTGGAAAGGTGGCTGATACTGGGGAGGGTTACTGGAACTGGAAATGGGCTGATGGAAGTGAAGAAAACAAAAGAGATAAGAAATGGCAGATGGACTATAGACCACAGAAACGGAGCTAAGAGAAGACAGGAAAGCAGAAGCCTCAGATCGGGACCAGCATGATCAGAGAATAAAATGGTCAGACAACAAAGGTAGAAAATTATTTTTAATTTAATTTTAGTGATTGGACTTTGTGCTATCTTTATATTTTACACTGTATTGGGGAACTGCATCTCTTATTTATCTGATGTTGCACTGCATGTGGACTCTGGCTTCTTGGGGTTTCAGTTTAAAGCTTGTCTACATATGTTTATTTTTACTTTAGATTGTGGTTACTTCTTCTGTACTTGGTGAGGGTTGATGTTGTGTGTGTGTGACTGAGCCCAGGTATTCTGTTAACATGGAGTTTGTACATAAAGATCTTTACTGTACTGTAGTAAATTGACTTGTTCAGCTTTTCAAATAGGTGTATGGATGTTCCAGGGCCCACTGTAGTATTTAGAGGGACGCTTTTTTTGGATGGGCTCCTTATGTGAGTTTTGGAGGTTTGTGCTGATATGGTATGGTAGGTTTGCTCTTTGTTGTAGGGTTTTGTATTAGTTCACAATATGCCTGGTACTGGAGAATAGTGATTGTTAGTGAGATGATCAGAATCATTTTTTTTTAAATATTGAATTCTGTGGGTGAATGTCCTGGTTCTGCATCTACTGTGGATGCAAAATATATGTTGAAAAAGAAAAAGCAAGAACCATAACGCAGTTTATAACAACAAAATAAAAATGAATTATAATTTAGTTTTATAAACTGTGCTGTTGGTTCTTGCTGTCTTTTAGTTTGCACCGTGTGCAAATATGACCGTACCTAGTCCTGTGCAAGCGGTGCATCCACACACAGTGCAAAGGTTTGGGGGGCACATTTCGGCTGTCTGCTGTTGCCCTGCTGCCGCTGGCAGGACAATAGCAGGCAGCCGAAATGCACCCCCCAAGCCTTTTCGCAGCACTTTAAGCAGGTCTGGTCCTTCCCTCCTCCTCCGCGATGTCAGAGCAGGGAGGAACAGATCTGCTTAAAATACCGGCGCCTTTCAGATCGGGCGCATGCCTGCCCCTCCCCCCCCATACCTTTGTTCAGCGCTGCCTGCTCTTTCCCTGCTGCTGGCGCCACCCTGAAAAAAACAGAGGGCGGCAGCAGCAGGGAAAGAGCAGGCAGCGCTGGACGGAAGTATGGGGGAGAAGGGGGGTGTGCGCTCAAGCTGCAAGTCGCACAGGGTGCAATTGCAGCTCGTTACAGCCCTGTGTGCAAACATCTTGCATTTCCTCCATATAATCTAATTGGCTTTTTGATTTGGTTCAGTCTCTGATTGGATTTCTGAAAAAGCCCCGCCCCCTCTAAGATGGGGGGGGGGGGCACGGTGCCATCTCATTCTTCGCCTCAGGCAGCAGATTGCCTTGAGCCACCCCTGCCTGCGCTGCTGCTTTCCCACCCTTCCAACTCTCCCTCATCAGTTTTTCGTTTTCCGCGGAGCCAACAGGCAGCAAACCATGTCACCGCAGAAATTTTTTTTTGTGGCACTGGCCAAGCAACCCCGGCAAGAGGTCCTTGCCTCCAAAGCATTAACGGGTTGTTCCTGAAGCTTCTACCTCCAGAGACCTCTTGGTGCCATGTTCTGGGGTCATGGCCTGCTCTGCTGGTACTGACACCCAGACATTGGCGGGCTCCATGGATCAACATATCCTAGCCATTGAGTGCAGTCTTGCAGCTTTGTTAGCAGCCTCGGTACTGCTAAAGCCGCTGCAATCTGGTCTGCAGCCATCGGTACAGATAACGGTACCGGATGCAGCTGCATCCACCGGTGCGGTACTCTCCATGCTTTCACCCATGCCGGCCCTTGAATCGGTGTCCTCCGATTCCGATGACTCTATCGATACCAGAGTGGTTCTCCCAGAGGATCCCTCTCCTTCGCCACAATGTCGGATGTCTCCCCCGGAAGATGTCTTTTCGAGACGACATACAAGATATAGCTCGGGGCCTCTCGATCACCATGACCCCTGAGAAGGAATCGAGAGCTGAAGAACTAGAAATTCTTCAGTATCCGGCAGCCCCTAAAGAGGCCGCAATCCTTCCCATACACCGGATTTTGCATGACCTCATGCTTAGGATGTGGGAAACACCTTTAACGGTGTCTCCACATTCTCAGAGACTCGATACAATGTACAGTACCAGGTACCGCAGTGTCCTGGGTCTCAAAAAACGCAATTACCACACCACACCACTCCATTCCATGGTGGTGGAATCAGCAATGCGCCGAATCAAAAGTGCTAAGACGCATTCTTCTAATCCTCCAAGCCGTGAGGCGAGGACTCCCGATGCCTTTGGTCGTCAATATTTTCAGGCCTCTATGTTATCGGCCAGAATAAGTTCTTACATACTTTATATGGGTATTTTTCTTCGAGAGGTTGCAAAATATTTGGAACTCATGGCTGCTCTTCTTCCCGATGACAAGAGGGCCGATTTCCTCATTCTTGTTAAGCATGCCCAAAATGTTTCTAAGTTCATGAACAGGGCAACCTTTGATTGTTTCGAATGCATTAGCAGAACCTCTGCTATTTCTATCGGTGCACGTTGAATTGCATGGTTACAAGCATCTGATTTGGAACAGTGCGTGCAAGACAAGCTGGGAAATATTCCTTGCATGGGAGAAAACCTCTTTGGCAAGGATTGGCAGGATAAAGCTGCTCAGCTTGAGTCCGAGAACACTACCTTGAATAGACTATCCAGGACCACTGCCAACCCAGCCAAGGAAAAGGCAGTTAAGAAACCCTTTTTCAACAAAAAGAAGAAATTCTATCTCTTACACCCAAACTGTCCACTGCCCAGTCCATGATCCCCAAAAGGGGCAGCAGCAGCCCAAGCAACAGAGAAAGGCTCAAGCCCCCAGAGCTCAACCAGTTCAGTAGGCACAGCTTCCACAGGGTCTTTGACTCCTTCCCAGGGAATCTAGTCATCCTACCTCTAAAAGGTCCAGAGCCTCTCAACATTCCAGGCAGACTGTCATTTTGCCAAGAGGTGGCAGCAGATAACATCAGAGCAGTGAACTCTCTCCATAGTGACAGAGGGGTTCAAACTCCACTTCCACAGTATGCTCCCTCCCTCTACTCCAAGAGAATTCAGTTCTCAGCCCCACCTCGCCACTCTCTTGTGTCAAGAGGTCACTTCTCTCCTTGCTCATGGTGCAATAGAGGATGTACCTGTTTCTCAACAGGGCCTGGACTTTTACTCCTCCTACTTCCTCATACCAAATACGACAGGAGGGTACAGGCCCATTTTGGACCTCAGAGAGTTAAACAAGTTTCTGTTCCGAGAAAAATTCAAAATGATCTCTCTCTCGGAACACTTCTCCCTTACATTCAGAGTCAGGATTGGTTATGTTCTTTAGACCTAAAGGGCACATATGCACATATCCTTATTCATGCAGAACACAAAAGGTTTATTTGATTCCTCTTTCAGGGAAGACATTACCAGTACAGAGTTCTACCCTTTGGCCTAGCTTCCGCACCAAGAGTCTTCAAAAAATGCATGGCAGTAGTAGCAGCATTTCTAAGGACTCTAGGGATATTCGTCTTCCCCTACTTAGACGACGGGCTAATCTGAGCATCAACAGCTCCAGAAGCCAGCTCCGCTCTTTCCTGCACAGTGCAAATCCTGCAATACTTGGGACTGGTCATAAACCTCCCAAAATCCCATCTCGCCCCTTCTCAATTGCTAGAGCTCATAGAGGCTCTCCTAGACACACGACAGTCAAGGGCTTTCCTGCCACAACTCAGTTGTGCTCAGATACTCCAACTGGCCTCTCAAGCATCTGTGAAAACTTTCCTGACTGCTCGAGAAATGCTTGTTACTGGGGCATATGGTGTCCACTGTTCATGTGGTCCCCTATGCTCGCCTACACATGCGAGCAACCCAGTGGACCCTAGCCTCTCAGTGGACACAGGCGTCGGGTCGCCTGGAGGACAAAATCAGAAACTCTGCATGCCTCATTTTGTCCCTACAGTGGTGGCAATCACTAGAAAATCTTCTCATAGGGTCACCTTTTCAGCAGCCACTACACCAAACTACCTTGACGACGGATGCGTCTAAGTCGGGTTGGGGGGCTCATATGGACAATCTCTCCACCCAAGGACTCTGGACTGAACAGGAGGCTTGTCTTCACATAAATCTACTGGAACTCAGAGCCATTTTCTGTGCTCTGAGTATTTCAGGACCACCTGAGCTACAAGACAGTTCTTGTCCAGACAGACAATCAGGTAGCCATGTTCTATGTGAACAAACAGGGTGTAACAGGCTCTCAGGCATTGTGCAATGAAGCTCTGTGCCTCTGGTCCTTCACAAGAGGCCTTCAGATTCATCTACTAGTGCTGAATCTTCCAGGCACACACAATCTTCTTGCAAACAAGCTCAGTCGAGTACTGCTGCCACACGAGTGGTCTCTTCATCCGGAGCAAATTGCTCGACTCTTTCAGATCTGGGGAACTCCAGATATAGACCTGTTTGCAAGTCCTCAGAATGCCAAACTTCCCCGATTCTGTTCCAGAATTCCAGCTCAGAATAGTCAGGTAATGGATGCTTTCCACTGGGGTCAGGACTTCCTATATGCCTACCCGCCCATTCCTTTCATTCCCAAGACTCTGTTCAAGCTTCAGAGAGACACGGGCCATATGATCCTTATAGCTCCATGCTGGCCACGACAGACGTAGTATCCACTGCTTCTACGTCTCTCTCAAGCTAGACCTCTGGAGTTGGGATGTTCTCCAGATCTTCTATCTCAGGAGGAAGGGACGCTTTTGCACCCGAATCCTCAGTCCTTACACCTGATGGCGTGGCTGCTGAGAGCTTAGAATTCCAGGATATCAACCTCTCTCAACAGGTTAAGGATATCCTTTTAGCTTCTAGGAAACCTTCCACAAGGCGTGCCTATGCCTTTAGGTGGAGAAGGTTCTCTATCTGGTGATCAAAAAAGGAACTTAATCCTTTCTCAGTTTCAGTAGAGGCGCTACTAGAATATCTCCTCCACCTATCATCCTCTGGTCTTAAGACTAATTCAGTGAGGGCCCACCTTAGTGCCATTGCGACTTTCCACAAGCCCTTTGATGGACAACCTATCTCCTCTCAACCGCTTGTACCACGGTTTGAGAGGCCTACTCTTCACTAGACCTCCCATTAAGCCACCACCCATGGCATGGGATTTAAAGCTTGTCCTTGGGCAGCTTATGAAGCCGCCCTTCGAACCCTTAGCCACTATATCTGTTAAGTTTCTTTCTTGGAAGGTAATCTTCCTAATTGCCCTCACTTCTGCCAGACAGATCAGTGAGCTACAAGCTTTAGTGGCTGATCCTCCTTATACAAGGTTCCACCATGATAAAGTATTTATTTAACATTTTTTTATATATACCGACTTTCATGATATCAAGGCGGTTTACATTGAACAAACTAAAATTACATTGAACAGAGCATTATAACTTAGAGACAGCTATTTTACAGGGGACATGGGCAGGGGTGGCCCAAGGGGGGTGCGGGGCCATGTGTGGAGACTCAGTGCGGGACCTCATTTGCATAAGGTGCCTCATTTGCATAAATATTTGCATAATGTTACCATACACTAACTTTTAGTAAACATGCCTCTTAATGAGTGTATGGATAAAGAAAGACTAAAAGATTTCTACATTACTATAATCCAGTGCCAACCGCCAGGCACATTAGGAACTACTACAAACACTGCCCATTTAGAACCTATAGCAAACCCGGCGTATCCTAATAGCACTACCAGGACTCACAAAGCACCATACCCTACCTATCAAAAGGCAACACTGCAAATATTAAACCAATACATTTCAGAGAATAACAATACATGACCTACTGGGGAAAGAGAACAAGTGGCAATGTCAAATAGGAATTACATAAACAGAATACCTCAGCTCAGTTACACATTCAGAACATAGACCATCACCAAACAAGGAATCACAATTTAGAAACAGGAAGACAATAATTAAACTGGGAACCCCAAAAGCCAAACTTGGAATGCACAACACTGTAGAAATAAAACTATAAATTAATTTCCTCTTGTACTAAACAAAGCACAGACGTTAATGATGCACATTTCCTAGAGCTGACATATTCCAGTTAATAAATTCAAAATAGAGATATTTTTCTACCTTTTGTGCATTTTTTTTCAGTTGCAATTGCTCCAGCTACTTTCTTTTGGTTTCTTCGTGACTTCTGCTAACTCTCCATCGTCTGCTGTCCATTTGTCCTTTCTTCTCTCTTCTAGTTTTTTTCCATCCTCTCTCTACATCTGCTTTAACATACTAATCTTTCTCCTTTTGCTCTTTCCTTATTCCTATTTTATCAACTCAAATTTTACCCCTCCATCCTCAATCCCCACTTACTCTTCCAATATCCTGCCAATTGTAGATTTGTCTTCCCTCCCACACAAAATATTTTTCCCTCTCCATTTCACTCTCCCAGCTCCATCCCATTCTAATCCTCCCCCAACATCAACTCCCTTCTAGTTCCAGCCCACCCAGCATCTGCTCCCTTCTAGTCCCTGCATCAGCCCATTTCCAATCCTATCCTAGCCCCACCATCAGCCCATTTCCAGTCCTATCCGTCCCTCCATCAGCTCATTTCCAATCCCATCAGCCCATTTCTAGTCCTTTCCTAGCCCCACCATAAGCCCATGTCAAATCCTAGCTCCCCTCCACTCAGCCCATTTCCAATCCAAGCCCCCCATGAGCCTACTTCCAGTTCTAGCCCCTCCATGAGTCCATTTCAGTTCAAGCCCCCCACTAGAGCCCATTTCCAATCTTAGCACCCCCCAACAGCCCATTTCCAAACCTATCCTAGCCCCTCCATCAGCCCATTTCCTGTCCTAGCCCCCCACCCACTCAGCCCATTTCCAGTCCTAGCCCCCCACCCACTCAGCCCATTTCCAGTCCTATCTCCCTCCCCTCACAGCCCATTTCCATTCCAAGCCCCCTCCCCATCAGCTATTTGCAATTTAAGCCCCCTTTCACTCAGCCCATTTCCAGTCCTAGCACCTCCCTTCCACTCAGCCCATTACCAGTCCTAGTCCCCCCATAGCCCATTACCAGTCCTAGCCCCCATTTAGCCAATTACCAGTCCTATCCCCCCCATCAGCCCATTTCCAGTCCTAGCACCCCACATAGCCCATTACCAGTCCTAGCCCCCCACATAGACCATTACCAGTCCAAATCCCCCCATCAGCCCACTTCCAGTCCTTCCCCCCATCAGCCCATTTCCAGTCTTAGCCCCCTGCCTCCATAACCCATTACCAGTCCTACCCCCCCATCAGCCCACTTCCAGTCCTACCCCCCTATCAGCCCATTGCCAGTCTTAGCCCCCTGCCCCCATAGCCCATTACCAGTCCTAACCCCCCATCAGCCCACTTCCAGTCCTAACCCCTATAACCCCATTTCCAGTCCTAGCCCCCCCATAGCCCATTACCTGTCCTACCCCCCATAGCCTATTACCAGTCCAGCCCCCCCATCAGCCCACTTGCAGTCTTAGCCCCCCCCCCATAGCCCATTACCAGTTCTAACCTCCCTCCCCCCCATCAGCCCAGCTAGATTAAAAAAAAACACAAACCGGCTGCCGCCGCCGCCGCCATGGCAGTGGCAGAATCGAGCACCCCGCGGAGCCCCCCCTGCCCAGCAGAATCCTCCTTTCAGCATCAGTTTCCAAAGCGCGGGCTTTTCAGAGCCGCGAAGGGAGAGCTTCTCCTCTCGCGGCTCTGTTAATCCCGCCGTAGGGCTGATGGGAAATCAGTGGGGTTTTTTGTGGTTTTTTTTTTTTTTTTAAATCTAGCTGGGCTGATCGCTGATGCAAGATGTTTTTTGAGCGGGGCCCCCTGAAACGTGGGGCCCTGTGCAAAAAACATTCTTGCTCAATGGACGGGCCGGCCCTGGACATGGGCAATGGAGGGTTAAGTGGCTTGCCCAAGAACACAAGGAGCACCTGTGGGACTAGAAACCCCAGTCCTTCCGACCCAAGGTTGCTGTCCTCTAGTGCAGGGGTGGGCAATTTGTGGGCCGCATGTGGCCCACCACAGTTTTCTGCGGTCCGTGACACAGATATAAAACCGGCCCTTGAAAAGCCAGTTTTTTGCTCTGGCCACAAAGCACAGAGCAGCGGCTGCAATAAAGTTAATTTGAAAAGGAAAAGAAACGAAACCTGTGAGAAGCCCGTCCCCCTCTGACATCACTTCCTCGGACGCTGACCAGAGGGCTCCTCACAGGTTTCTTTTCCTTTTCAAATTAAGTTTATTGCAGCCGCTGCTCTGTAAAAAGCAGAAGCAGCGGCTGCACGGGGGTGAACTTTGAAGCGGCACTAAGGGGGAGAGGGTGTGAAGCGGCACTAAGGGGGGAGAGGGTGTGAAGCGACACTAAGGGGGAGAGGGTGTGAAGCAGCATTAAGGGGAAGGGAGATGAAGCAGCAACAGTGGCTGCAAGGGGAAAGAGGTGGCAGAAGGAACTGACAGGTGGAAGATGAGGGCTGGAAGAGAGCTGAAAGAGGGGGGAAGGAGGTGGCAAGAAGGAACTGACAGGGTGAAGGAGGTGGCTGGAATAGAGCTGAAAGGGAGGAAGGGGGTGGCTGGAAGAGAGCTGAAATGTGATCTCAAAATATTTTTGTATATAGATATATTTGCTCCTTTTTGTCGCTTTTTGTCGAGTTCCTTTGCGATCGCTTTTTATTTATTATTATTATGCAATTTACACTTCACATTAAATGAAATGTAATGTTAACTAATGAATACGATCAGTTTTAGAAGGTGCGGCCCTCCTCTAACCACGGCCCTCTCAAAATGGCCCCTGAGCCAAAACAATTGCCCACCCCTGCTCTAGTGGGAAGTAGTCCTTAGGACTCATCCTCACTTTATGCCAAAGGTGGTCTCGCCTTTTCATTTGAACCAGTTGGTTTACCTTCCTGTCTTCTTCCTTAGGCCTCACACCTCTAGTGCAGAAAGGAATCTTCACACTCTGGATTGTAAAAGAGCTTTAGCTTTTTACCTTCAGAGGACTAAGCAACATAGAAAGGCTTCACAGATTTTTGTTGCCTTTGACTCCAGTCACCTGGGCTTACCAGCTTCCAAGAGAACTCTAAGTGGATTACAGACAGCATATCCTTTACCTATGAGAGTAAGAGACTTTCTCTCGAAGGTCATGTTACAGCTCACAATGTGACAGCAATAGCTGCCCCTATGGCCAACCTTTGCTCGGTGTCGATTGACAACATTTGCAAAGCAGCCACTTGGTCTTCGGTCCACACCTCTGCAGCTCATTACTGCTTGGACAAGGACTCCCGTTGGGATGCCTCATTTGGCCAGGCTGTTCTCCAGCATCTCTTTCAGCCTTAGAACAACTCCTGCCTGCCGTCCCAGGTTTCGATACCAGAGATCCTTGGGAGGAAGTATGACCCACCTCAGCCTGGGTTTCACAACTTCTGGGGGTCATCTCCCTGGAATCTCTAAGCTTGGGAGTCCCCATATGTGAAGACTACATTCCTGCTTTTTCCTGGAGATAGCGTAGTTACTCACCTGTAACAGGTAATCTCCGGGAACAGCAGGAATTTAGTCTTCACAACCCACCCACCTCCCCTAGGAGTTGTATCTCTATCTCTCTCTCCCTTCTTTCCTTCTCTCCTTTTGTCTCAGCTTCAAACCCAACTGAAGAGTTGGAAGGGCAGGAAGGCAGCAGCACAGGCGCAGTGGGATGCTCTCAAAAGCTTTCCTATAGGACACGCGCAGGCTCCGTAGATAGCGATAATACCCATATGTGAAGACTCAATTCCTGCTGTTCCCGGAGATCACCTGTTAGAGGTGAGTAACTACGCTTTTTCATCTGACATCTTTAAAGATTTTTTTTTATTTTCTTTGTGGTAGTGACTTCTAGGGAATTTTTTAAAAAATCGGTATCATATTGGGTGTGACAGTATTTGATGGCTGTTGTATCCAGTGTAATTTATACTGCAAGTGTGTGTTCCCTGTGGGAGGATGCTAGTTCAATTTTCTTTCTCAAGGATTAAATATCAGAATCTGGCTGCCAGGCTTTTCTAAAAGGTCCAAAACACAGCTGGTGTGCTGGCACTGATAATATAAAACAGAACAGCTTTTTGTTGAGAGAGATCCTGGATCCAGTGCAAGAGAAATAATGACACCACAATGAGTCCAACTGGAGATAGCTGGGTTTTTAGCTTACTTTCTGAAGAAAAGGTGGCTTATGAAGTTGTCATTTGTGCGTCTGTGTGTGCATGCATGTCTGTCTATCCCCACCCCCCAGTAACTAGAATGGGATTTTCATCTAGCCCATGGTGCTTGTAGGCCTCTCTGTACTTTTGTATCTAGGGGTCTGCAGAGCAGTTTTGAAAACCCTGTGGTGGTTGATGACATTGGAATTATTTTAACCCATATGCTTTGCAGATGCAGTTTGGGCAGGTTTACAGGTTTCAATTTCTAGGCCATCTGGGCAATTAAAGGCTCTATGCAGACAGTGCATGGGGCTCTCAAATCGAAATTGTGGAGGGGGAAGTGCAGTTTTCAAAGGACCTTCTTAGCCTCTAAACTTACTTTGACCTCTGGGGAATCCCTTTGAAAGTTGCCCCTTAATGTTTAGTGTCTGATCTATACCATATTTCAATATATGCAAGGAATCCTGACAGATGTGTGGGGTTTTTTGGATCCCCCTTACATGCACATCCAAGAAATTCAGCTTCATTTCTTTTGCATGGAACTTGTTTGTTTTAAACTTAGGCCCTGATTCAGAGAGACGATTCGCAGGGCTGCACATGCAGCCCTACAAGCCATCCTGCCCCTATTCCCCCTCAGGCCTTCTCTGCACAGCTAGAGCAGTGGGCGGGAGGGGTTGGGCCAAGGCGGCAGGACGTACAAGGCCAATTCATGTCACAGCCCTGTTTGTCCTGCCGGGTCAGGGGGTACATGCTGCCTATTTCGACTGGGGCCGGAATTCCCCCCTCCCCCCTCCTGTGCTGGGGCCATGGACGTGGACAGGTAGGTCCTCTCTTCCGCCCAGTCCAGGGTCAGGCAGCGGGGGTTGGCATCTTGGAAAACAGGGGAGCCTGCTGGGCTGTCTTGGGATCTGATTATGCATGCCATGGGAATGTTTTGCTCCCGCATTGCACAATCTGGTTCTAACGGGCCTGTCCTGCTCAGGAACATTCGGATGTGCCCCTTTCTGAATCGGGCTATTAATCTTTACTGGAATATTGTATTTCTTTACATATTCTAACTGGACATGAAATAGTCTGTCATGCACCAAGGTTGTACTTTGTACTTTTTTGCTTCCCTTCCCCATTCCCCAGGAGAAACTCTGACACATAATGTCATCCATAGAGAATATACTCTCAACCAATGTTCCCTCTAATTTTCTGTAGGCTGTGTGCACATAAAATATCAGCTGTGCGCAGCTTTTGAAGGAAGGTTAAATTTTTGTGCGCCACATAACGACACTCGGAGTTATATACTTTAAAATTTGACTACACGTCAGAATACAGTATGTACACCACATTGATTTTAATCAAATTAAATGAAAATAGACTATTACTAAATGAAGCGGGAAATTTCTAACAATTACAATCATAACTTAAATTTTAAGACGTCTGTGTTGTTTTCTATCAGAATCAGAGCTGTCATTTTTGTGCGCTCTGTTGTAAAGTATGTGCGCTCGCTCGGCAAGGTGTGTGTGCGCGCACACGCGCACAGCTTAGAGGGAACAGTGCTCTCAACCCATATGACCAGTGCCCTTTAACCACTGAATAAAAAGAGCGTAGTCCTTTTTTTCAAAACACTTTTTTCAAGCTGCCTCTGTGTTGATGTTAGTCTACTCATTGCGCGTACTGCATTGATGCTAGATAATTAAAGAATCTTTGTTCGGCATCACAGCACATTTCCATGCCGAGGCAACTTCTATTCTGGCCGCAAGGATCACATTCAAGAAAAGCGCTTTGCAATTATCAGGTAGCTCGACAGGCACAAGGTAGGAGGCAAACCCTTAGGGCTAAAATGTAGGAGTTATCCAGAAACTCCCCTAAAAGTTGCTTCACTGTCTGCCAGTAATGCTTTATCAGCCAGCAGTGCCACTACGTATGAAGGAAGGTGCCTCTATCTCCACAGTCTCCTCAGTCTATCTATCTATCTTCCTTTCTTCTCTCTCTATTGTCTCAGCTTTAAACTCGAACTGAGGAGAGCTGGTCAGGAAGGCGGGAAGGCAGCGCGCATGTGCAGTGGGAGGCCCCAAAAGCCTTTCATCTGAAAGGCTGGGGAGCTTTCCCGCGCAGGCTCCGTCGGTACCGACGTACCCATATGTGAGGACTAATTCCTGCTGTTCCCAGAGATCACCTGTTACAGGTAAGTAACTGTGCTTTATTGTTGGGAGGGAGTGCTCGGGAGGGGAGCAGCCTTGGCTAAGAGGTGGGGATGTTTTTTGGTTTTTTTTTTCTTTTTAAGATCCGCTTTGGGCAGTGGCTGCGTTATGACAACCATGCTTTAACAAACGTTAGAAAAGCTGTCAAAGCAAGCCACACCTGATATCCATCCAGAACCATACCAGTTTTTATCGCAACCCGCACTTAGCACAGGTGTGGGGTGTGGTTTTGTTTTTTTACCGCTTTCTGTGCAGTGGCTGTTAACACAGGCACCACCGGCATCACACCTATCCAAAGAACGCGAACAACCAAAGCATACAGCCCACAAACCATACAATGCCACATGTAATACACCCACATACCACACAAATAACGAACACACAAACCCAATCATCATAAAAAACATCAGGTGTGCTCTTCTAAATGCCAGACTTATCAGGAACAAACCAAATACCATCCTTGACCTCATCCATGACAAGAAACTGGACATAATATGCATCACCGAGACCTGGCTAGACAACTCAGACCAAGTCATATTAAGCCAAGTAACCCCAACAGGGTACTCAGCATTTAACTGCATCAGAACACAAAAGAGAGGAGGAGGAGTATTAATACTTATGAGAAAAGAATACAGATTCAAAACAATCACCACCACTAACACAATCGAATCTAACATGCTCACTATAGCCAACAAGTACCTAAGCATCTCCCTCACATACAGACCACCTGGAACCACAACAGAACACCTATCCACAGTAATCGAAACGATATGCCCACATAACAGAAGATACAAACCTCTCATCGCACTAGGAGACTACAACCTAACATCCGCACCAACCAGAGAAACCACAACGTTCTTAAAAGCCATGGAGTCATTAAAATACTGCCAGACAATTAAAACCCCAACGCACCAGCATGGTACAACTCCGGACATGATCTTCATGCCAATGCAATTAGTGGAACAGAACAAGACCACAAAACCAACAATCACGCCAGTCCCTTAGTCAGACCACCATGTTATCGAATTTACCATGACCCTGAGCAACCCCGCCCAATGCAAAGAAGATGAAAGAACAACCAGACGGTTCAAAACATTTAACAGAGACGCATTCATAAATAAAATCACCCCACAACTTCAACAGGAACACGACACCCTTGACCTTAACAAAGAAGAATGGAATACAATAATATCCAACGCAGTATCTGCCCCAGCCATCAAAGAACCACAAACACACAAGAGATCCAATGCCCCATGGTACTCGCATGAAATCAGAGCTGCAAAACGCACACTCAGAAGACTGGAAAGAAAATGGAGACGGAACAAATCACACAGCCACCTAACCCAATACAGAGACAAACAACGGGAATATAACAACCTAATAAATGAGCGTAAACAACACCATACCAACTTAATTATGAAATCTACTAATAGACCAAGAGAACTCTTTAGCATTGTCCAAAAGCTCACCAAGGACGACACGCAACAAAGCACCCACCATCTTGACCCACAAAAATATGCAGACTACATGAAGTCAAAAAACACCAACCAAATATGCTCTACTACACCACAAACAGACCACACGATAAAAGAGCAACACCAAACATGGGAGAGCTTCAACATACCAACAAAGCAGCAAGTAGAAGACATTATATCTGGACTAAACACAACAACTTCACCGTCAGACCCATGCCCAGTGACATGGCTCAAAGCTACAAAAAGCCAACTGTCATCACATTCAAAAAATCTTCAAAGATTCACTCCAACAAGGATACATGCTGAAACCCCTAAAGCATGCAACGATATGACCCATACTTAAAAGTAGCAATCTGAGCCCCTCTGAAGCAAGATCATACTGTCCCATCTCCAGCCTGCCATTCCTTGAAAAAATCGTGAAAAAGGCAGTGCAAAGGCAACTTCAGGACCATATTAATATAAATGCCCCACTGGACATACACCAGCATGGATTTAAGCCCCAACACAGCGTGGAAACACTACTCACCTCCCTCTTTGAAATCTCCTAAGAGGCATGGACAACATAAATAACGGCTTCCTGCTAGTGTTCATGGACATCTCGGCGGCCTTCGACACTGTGTCCCACACCAAGCTATTGCAACGCTTGCAACAGATAGGACTATGCAATAACACCCTGAAGTGGTTTACATCATACTTGGAAGGGTGAACGCAACAAGTCAAATGCGATCAAAAGAAATCACTACAATTCCCCGTCACGCAGGGAATACCTCAGGGCTCAGCCCTATCATCAATGCTCTTTAACATCTACATACAGCCTATATGCAGCATCAAGCACCACAGACTTCACTATCACATTTATGCTGACGACGACATGGTGTACGCTCCAATCAACCTACAAGCACTAAACACCACAACAATAACCAAATGCCTTGAAGAAATGAACGACTGGCTCATAGCCAACAACCTAACGGTCAACTATGATAAAACTGAGGCAATGTTCGTCACTAGGAACCCCACCTTCATACCTCCACAAACTATCAGCATCCTAGATAAACACATAGTAGTCAAAGAAGAAGTTACGTATCTGGGCATCACACTAGACAGAGTGCTGAATCTGAAATCTCACATCACCAAAACCACAAACAAGGCCTATCAACGATTGAAAACAATCAGACAAATCAAACCAATGCTGCGTCAGGACCACTTCCGCACGGTGTGCCAAGCACTCATTACACCACTGCTTGATTATGGAAACTCACTATATCAAGGCCTTCTCCAGCAGACACTCCACCCACTACAGATGATACAAAACACTACAGCACGCATAATTACAGACACACCAAGGACCGAGCACATCACTCCCGTCCTACAACAACTGCACTGGCTCCCAATGATGGCAAGAGCCAAATACAAAACAACAATGATCATCTTCAAAGTCATTCACCATCTCTCAGCAGACGTACTCCAAAACGTTATAACAAGAGATATCAGCAACAGACCAAGAAGATCCAGTAATGAAAACATGATCGGTACGCCTGCAGGCTATCACAAAACCAAACAACCTCAAAAACAACCAAACAACCTCATCACTACTGGCATCCACACTATGGAACTCCCTCCCGACAAGCCTGAGGGCATTAGATGACTTCACAGACTTCTGCAAAGATCTCAAAACATTTTTATTTATAGAAATATGTGAACATCCAGGCAACATCCCAAACCCATACTGAAACACTACAACCGCTACCAACTAAGCACGCACTCATCCTACTCACATACACAAGTTTATCATACCGAGTTATTAAATATTCTTATGCTAAATGTTACCTTATATTGTACTGTCCATATGCTGACAAGTAACTGTAATGTCTAAACGTAATGTCTAATGCCTGACTGTAATGTCTAAATGTTTACACGTACCCTAATGTTAAATGTAACCCTCCAATTGTGATGTGACGTGACCACCTTGATTGAAGGATAAGGTGGCATACAAATCTGTCTAAATAAATAAATAAACATGGGCCCGCACTAAAACCTGCGCAGAGTTCTTACCACACTTTAGTATGCATGCCCACTTGTATACAGGATCATCTTTGGATAATTCTTATGTTTTGTCCAGTACAAGGTATTGCAGCCCGTGGTGAAATCTTGTTTTCTCCAGGACCATTATGATACAGTATCTGTGCCAGCTAGTCACAAATGTTTTTGCTAGTTTGTTGGTCTTTGTCTATTTGGATACATAGAAATAAACACAGCAACCACAAATGAGGTGGAAATAAAACTTGATTCTGTCCTCATTTAAGGTTTAGCAGTTTTGCTTCCAATCCTAGTGATAGCATATTTTTCCAAGAACTGTATCTAGAAATACAATCTAGAATGCAAAGTTCTGTAGCCCACCACAGGGTGGGGTACATGTGTTGAATGTGTAATCCTGAGCTTTGTTGTGTGACGTGCCAAGAGTTTCCAAAGGAAATTGCTGCTGCTCCCTCAAAAGAAATGAAGCATCAAGGTGGAGATTTTGCCACAGTGATTTCCGCTTTTTCATGTTGGTGTCTCTTATGAGAGAAGAGACGTCAGTTCTGCAGTGCTTGAGTCTAACCACTGTGAGATGTCGTTTTTTACATTATAAAAAAAAAATCAATGGGAATTCCTAACTGCATTGTAGTTATTCCAGTTATTGATGTTGAATTTAGGTTAAATTGATGAATAAGAATTTGGTATCGTGATGCCTTCATATTTGGAGTGTAGGGGGTTTGTATGTGTGTGAGAGAGAGCAAGAGAAAGGATCAGAGATGAGCATAGGAGTGTCTTCCACAGTCAATGATTAGAAGATGGACAATATACTGTGCTTCTGGGGAACAAGATGAACTGTAAGAGAAGCTTTGCACTTGCATGATAGGCTGTAAGATAAGTGATGACACATCTTTTAGTTTGAAAAGTACAGCCTGATATTCAGCTGCAGCAGTGAGCCTGTTTTTGTTAAATTCTGGCTGTAGTAGTTAAAGTATATTCAGTGCCAAATATACATGGAGAGTATTTGCTGCCAGCCACTATATGAATAAGATAAACAGTTTAACAGAAAACCTTTTTCTCTCTCCTAAATTAAACCAGTTAGCTATATGGATAGTAGGTAATATTGTTGCTATCTGTATAGCAGGGTAAAATATGTTCACTCCATCCTGGCAGTATGTGGCTAGTACTGGAGCAGTTAGAAGGAATTTTCAATGGCACGGTCTGTAGTGTTGCTGACAATTCATGGATAGAGGACTCATGTTTAGTGACAACAGCTGCTGCTAAACATAGAAGTCCATTAAATACTGGGCAAATAATTGTCCCACTGTACCGAGTCTACATTTCGACACCATTTAGCTCTAGGCTTGCTTACCTTCAACCCATGAAAACTTTAGCCAGCCCTTATCTGCTGGTGTAGTCCGGGCTTTATTCTAAGATCTCAAACTTGAATATCTGTGTTTGACCATTAGAGAATTGTGGGTACACAGGAAGAGCTGGCCTAACCACTAGGCAACCTAGGCGGTCGCCAGGAACAGCAGCTTCTTGCTGGGTGGGCAGCAAAGACCAGTTGCAATGAAAGCAAAACAATGGATCCTGGTAGCAACACACACTGAGTCATCGGTGTATGTTTTCATCTGCAGAAAGAATGGGCAATATGCACGTAGTCCATTTACCCTGGTAAGTGGCTTTTCAGATCTCCCTCATTTATTTATTTATTTAGGTGGGTTTTTTATACCGCCCCTTCCATTGATCAAGGGCGGTTTACAAAGAACAGAACAATTACATTAAACTTTTTAAAAAAACGTTAGTGGAACATGTGACAATCAACATATTTACAAGGAACTATTTTACATTAATTACATACCTAAATGTATTATTGGGTAGGAGAAGAGAAGGCTGTTCTTTATGCGCCTGAGATTATGGGTAGCTATACAGTAGTTATAGGAGGAGTAAGGGGTTAGGGTTAGGAAGTGCGGATCAGAAACTGTTGGGTAGAGCTGTTCATGGTTGCCATTATCTCCAAAATGTTCAATGAATAACAGTCTTAATTTCTTTATGAAACAGTTGGAGGCCATTAATAGCTCTCAGTTTATCCGGGAGAGCATTCCATAAGATTGGGGCAAAGTATGAAAATGCTCTATATCTCGTGGATCGGTTTGCGCATCTGTATTTTAGGGCCCGATGTTCAGTGACAGTGGCTAGAGCGATTACAGCGGCTAGCTGTCGCCACTGAACACTAAACCCAGATATTCAGTACCAGTGCCATATCTGGCCACTGCACTGACTATCCGGTTCAGCCACCAAAGCAGGAAGCTCACTGGGCAGTGGTGATCTTCAGCCGCTGCTTGGTTATTCCTCAATGGTAAAAGCTGGGACAGCCTTTAATGTGCTTATCTGTTGCTGCCAAGGGATAACCGGGCACTGGCTGAATACCACCTCTGGCCGGTTATCCCTGGGTACCGTTCTAGGAACCACCCCATTGCTAACCAGTTAGCATTGGGTCATGCAGCAGCAGTACCTGTGGATACTCGGCGGCAGGTCTGCAAACCATGTAAATGCCTTTCAATGTCAGGCCCTTAATATTTAAATATATGATATCCAAATATGGATTTTTCTAGGAATGTTCTGGGAGGGATGGTGTTGAGATGATTACAATTGAATTTAATAATCAAAATCTTAAGGGGGCGATACTAGGAGTCTAAAAGCTAATTGTGAGAGGGTGCAAGGTTGAATTTTCATCTAGGATGCCTAATATCCTTGTACTGGCCCTGTATACATTGGACACTGTGGTGAAAGACTTGATCTGTAAGAGCAAATGTCTGCGTATTTTAAAAATTGACGACTTATTGTACATCACAAGTTTTATAGAACTCTTCATGGATCATATCAGATGACACGTGAATCAGATGTTCAGAGACAGCAAAGTATAATGCTTGCTGTCTCTTGTATGGACTGAAACTCTCTTGGAACTTCAAAAGACCTTTGGTATCAAGCATGCGCTATGGAAAATCGAAGACCATAATTTTTGGATACCATGGCCCAACAACTGACTCCTTTCTGTCCAGGGTAAGACCTAATTAAAGGCCTGGGGCTGTGGTCCAGTGAGATGGAACAGCCCTGAAGTGCTGGGTTGTGTGACTCACAAAAGCAAATTAGAACTGGAAGCACCCCAGTGCAAACAGGAAGTCTGCATCAGAGGGGGGGGGGCAGAGGCAGTGGGTCACAGAGCAGGAAGAGCAACGCAGCGCCAAAGAGCTTGGGTAAGCATTGTGTTGCCATTTAAATGGCATTGCTGCCACTGCAGGTCCCAGAAAGGGACAGCAGCAGTGACAATTGGGACAGGAGTGGGGGTGGGGAGCAGCTGGGTTGAGGGTTCGCCTAGGTACTTCATATCCTTGCACTAGCCCTCTTTTAAGTGGCTGAATACCACCAGCTCTGCCTTTTCTCCTCCCTGAAGTTGGTTTCTTATTATATGGATAATATCCAGCCATTTAGTGAGTTAAATTGCCTGATAATGATCATAGAATTTTTGAAAATACACATCTAAACAATTTATGAATTCACCACCTGCTGGCAAATGCATAAACTGCTTTGAAAATTAAGCCCCAAGTATCTAATAATCACTTTGTAAAACATTAAGTGTATTAATAGTTTATTTTGTCTAAAAAAGTTTAGGAATGCTCAGGAACTGAACAGTAGGTTTAATTTTGTTTGAAATGTTTTCTTTTATCTTCCATTTATGGTGTAAATGCTTTAAGGGTTCTGTGGCTGTGTAGAACAAAATATAAGTGTACTATTGTAACATCATTTACCAAGGATTACCGAAACACACCATCAACCCTCTTAGTGCAAATTACTGCTGCACCAATAATAATTGGTAGGGCAAGACACAACCACAACTCCAACTCTGAAACAGCTACACTGGCTACCCATAACTCCCAGACCAAATACAAAGTGTTACTCACCATCTTTAAAATTACTCAACAAGCATCACCACCCATTCTTCAGTCTCTCATTAATAGTGACCTTGAAAAGAGAGCTAAATGGAAGCCTAACACAAACCTTTTGCTTATCCCCAAGTCCAGAGCAAGAGCAAATGAAACATGTCACAGGGCCTTCTCAATTTTTGTGCCGTCACTCTGGAATTCACTCCCTGAGAACCTAAGAGCTAACTGGGGACTTCAGGAAGGCCATAAAAATTTTCCTCTTTTCAGAATACTATGGGATAGACCCCTGATACACCCATTGACCCTTCACCCTCATCTGCTATGAAGAAACAGATACCCCCACTCACCATACTCTAAACCCTTTCCTCTCCGACCTCCCTAGCCCCATCTGGCTTCCATATACTAAATTCCCAGTCTCAAAATATACCCCCATATAACCTTCTGTTAATAAAATAGATATTTTGATGTAAATTTACCATGTAAATAAGATAACTGATTGTTTCCCTTGATAATATCCCAGTTGAAATCCCCTGTTCTATGTAATGTTCTATTTGTTTTGCTGTAAACCACTTTGAATATAAGATAAGGCGGTATATAGAAAAGTTGTTAAATGCACATGAGATGCTCCTTTACCAGGAAAGGAGTGTTTCAATGGTATTTGGTTCATTTCTCAGACTCAAGGGTGCAGGGGAGAAATATGTAGAAGCTGATAAGGATAAAGTGGAATTGCTTAACAAATATTTTTGTTCTGTGTTCACAGATGAAGAACCAGGAGCAGGACCTCAGGAAACACCCACAAACAGCAACAGAAGCGAGGGACATCTTGAACAATTTTCAGAAGACTGTGTTCGTGAGAAATTAGCTCAACTTAAAGTAGACAAAGCGATGGGACCGGGTGGGATACACCCTAGAAATACTGAAGGAACTTGGGGATGTTCTAGCAGTTCTACTGACTGACCTTTTCAATGCCTCGTTGGAGTCAGGAGTGGTGCCAAAGGACTGGAGAGAGGCTCATGTGGTGCCTTTACACAAAAGCAGAAGTAAGGATGTGGTTGAAAACTGCAGGCCGGTTAGTTTAACTTCGGTGGTGAGTAAATTATTGGAAACGCTGCTGAAAGAGAAAATAGTGAGGTTTCTGGAGTCCAGCGGATTACAGGATCCGAGGCAGCATGGAGTCACCAGAGGCAGGTCTTGTCAGACAAATCTGATTTCTTTGACTGAGTGACCAGGGAGTTGGACCGAGGGAGAGCCCTAGATGTGGTGGTGTATTTAGATTTCAGTAAAGCCTTTGACACTGTTCCTCACAGGCGACTTATAAACAAACTGCACACCCTAGGGATGAACCCTAAAGTTACTGCTTGAGTTAGAAATTGGTTGGGTGGGAGGCAACAAAGAGTACAGGTAAATGGAGCTCACTCTGAAGAGAAGGATGTTACCAGTGGTGTGCCCCAGGGATCTGTCCTTGGTCCGATTCTTTTTAACATCTTTGTTAGTGATATAGCAACCAACACGGATTTCGTCCCAACCATGGAGTCGAAACTCTCCTGATCTACCTCTTCGACAGCATCATAAGAATAATTGACGACATCAGGAATGGAATTATAATGATCTTCATCGACATCTCCTCAGCGTTCGACACAGTTGATCACAATATACTCCTGGAGAGACTGAAGAACACTGGTATACACGGTACCACTCTAAAATGGTTCCACTCGTACCTAACAGAAAGACAGCTACAGGTCAAGGTGGGACAGGACACCTCCCGGCCCATAAACGTCCAACAAGGAGTACCACAAGGATCCGCACTCTCAGCACTCCTTTTTAACATCTACATCCAACCAATATGCAACATTATGAAAGAGAACAACATCCAATACACAATATACGCAGACGATATAATGGTATACTCCCCGATATCAATCGAAAACCCGGACTTCTCTAAGATAGCAGACTGCCTTACCCAAATGGCGAAGTGGTGCCAAAACAACAATCTAGCTATAAACTACAACAAGACTGAAGCTTTAATCATCACTCGAAACCAAAGCTTCACACACCCACCAAACATAAAGATACAAAGCACCACGATACCGATAAGATCGGAGGTGAGATACCTTGGGGTTACTCTGGACAGTAAACTCAACCTCAAACCACACATAGACAAAACAATCCAAAAAGCATATTACAGGATGCGAATCATCAGGAGACTGAAACCACTCCTCGCTCCAGAACACTTCCGTACAGTCTGTCAAGCACTGATAACCCCAATACTGGACTTCTGCAATCCGATATACCTCGGACTACCAAAACAAGCTCTCAAACCACTACAGCTGGCACAAAACACTGCAGCTCGAATCATATCCGGAGCCGCAAGGCAGGAGCACATCACACCTACACTAAAGGACTTACACTGGCTCCCAATCATTGCTCGCATCAGATACAAGACTATCATAAACCTATTTAAGATAAAAGAACACACATCAGCCAACAGCCTCCACCTGCTCATACAACCGGAGACCAGCGCACGTCCCAGAAGAAGTCAAACACGCAACCGAGTCAGCACCCCAAATGAGTACAAGCACACACGCAAGGACACAACAGACAGAGCTCTCTCCATGGCTGCTCCAACAATATGGAACAATCTACCGGACGATCTAAGGGCAACTCCAGACCTCAAAGACTTCAGAAAACAACTGAAAACCATCCTGTTCATAGAGCACTATGGTCACATCACATAACCTAAGAGAATGGATAACAGCACTCCAATCCTCCCAAACAACTGAATATATATAAAATATGATTCTAGCACCACTGTAAATAGCCCACCCTGTATATAGCTCAAACAAATCAAGCACCCAACACATCCCTCACACAACTAAGTTTTATCCTCACTGCATGTACAACACACACACTTTACCTGATTGCTTGCTGTGATACCACCTTGATTATTAAGATAAGGCGGTTTAGAAATACTGTTAAATAAATAAATAAATAAAATAGCGGAAGGGCTGTTGGGTAAGGTTTGCCACTTTGCAGATGATACCAAAATATGCAATAGAGTAGACACCCAGGAAGGTGTAGATAACATGAGGAGGGATCTAGCTAAGCTTGAAGAATGGTCTAGAATTTGGCAGCTGGGATTTAATGTTAAAAAATGTAAGGTCATGCATTTGGGCTGCAGCAATCCAAGGGAGCAATATAGTATAGGGGGTGAAGTACTTTTGTCCACTAAAGAAGAGCGGGACGTAGGCGTGGTTGTGTCTGATGATCTTAAAGTAGCTAAACAAGTAGAAAAGGCAACGGCAAAAGCTAGAAGGATGCTTGGGTGCTTACGGAGAGGAATGGCTAGCAGAAAAAAGGAGGCGATAGTGCCTCTGTATAAGTCTTTGGTGTGACCTCATTTGGAGTATAGTGTGCAATTCTGGAGACCGCACCTTCAAAAGGATGTGAACAGGATGGAGTCGGTGCAGAGGGTTGCTACTAAAATGATTAGTGGTCTTCATTATAAAGCATATGAGGACAGACTGAAAGATCTTAATATGTACACCTTAGAGGAAAGGCGGTATAGAGGTGATATGATTGAGATGTTTAAATACCTCCGTGGCATAAATGTTCAGGGAGAGAGCCTCTTTCAATTGAAAGCAAGTTCTGCTATGAGGGGACATGGGATGAGGGTGAAGGGAGATAGATTCAGGAATGATATGCGGAAATATTTCTTTACGGAAAGAGTAGTGGATCCATGGAATAGTCTCCCAGTTGAGGTGGTAGAGATGAGGACAGTAACTGAATTCAAAAAAGCATGGGACAAATACAGAAGATCTCTAAAGGTAAAATGGGGACTGTTGTAGTTGTTATGGAAGGACAGACTAGATAGGCCATATGGTCTTTTTCTGTCGTCATATTTCTATGTTTCTATTTTTTGAAGTAGTTTGTAAGGTTAATTTGGAATTGGCATAACTCCTTAAACTGATGCATGTAAGCTAAGAAGGTATTTGGTTAAAGGTTTGCATACAGATGTTTAGTACTATAGTGCTCTTTTCATTTAGCTTGCTTCCCCAAAGAGTTTGGAAACCAGCTTCAAGTCCTTTTTAAGTAACAAAATGAATGGTCTGCAAATATCAGGGAATGAATCTCAAGCTGGTTTGACATCAGGGAAAAACCAGAAAGAAGCCTCTTCTGCCTGTGAAGACCCCCCTCTTCTTTACTTACTTCGCTTATTGAAGTGGCATGGAAGGTGTCGGAAGGACCATATCTCAGCTTTATCTTATTGTCTCGGAGAAGGAGAAGTTGTCTACCATAGGTTTGGTGGTGGCGGCCACCAGAAAGACCATGATCTTGGTGGAAGGTGAGGCCGCCCTGAAGGAGCCATAAAATTGCTGCATTACAGGCTTCATTCTGGGGGTGTGTGGGGGGGGGGCGCGGGGCCTATGTGGTGAAGGCCTGGCTTTGGAGGACTATCTGGCCGATACAACTTGTTTGGAGTCGGGGTGGCCGCCTTAGCTGATCTACTCTGTGACCTAATCCAGACCTCTGCTAAGAATATGGCTACTGTGGTGGCTGTGTGGCACATCTTGTAGCTCACAAATTGGTCAGCAGACATTGCTTCCAAGACACGACACAGTAAGTTCCCTTTTTGGGCGAGATTTGGAGAAGCAGGTCAAGGACCTGGGCATCCAAGGTTCCTCGGTTGCCCAAGGATTGACCCAATGGGTCTGGAAAGGGGGCTGCCTTGCGGGGCAGGGGTTGTGAGTTTCAGAGATTCCAGATAGGGCGTGAAGGGAGGAGTGGCCTAGTGGTTAGGACATGGTACCTCAGACCGGAGGGCTGGGGGTTCAAGTCCCACCTGGGGACAGCAATCTCAGGCTGGAGGGACTTGGGGTTTCTAGTCCTATAGGCACTCCTTGTGGCCTTGGGCAAGCCACTTAACCCTCCATTGCTTCAGGTACACATAGATTGTGAGCCCTTTGGGGATGAGGGAATATATCCATTACCTCTTTGTAGTAATTACATAATGTAAACCGTTTTGATTGAAGGATAAGGTGGAATAGAAAACTGGTTAAATAAATAAATTATAGATGCCTTTCATGCTCGTTTAGGGACTCTACAGGAGCATGCTGGCATTTTCCCAAATGTGTTGATGCCAGGGCTGGAGAGCTTGGTGGCTTCCTCGGGATGTGAACTGTCACTGGTGCTGTAGCTCCTCCCCGCTTTGCCTGCCAGATTATCTCACCTGGGTGTCTCCAGACCAGCCCGACCCCACATTGAGCCATGACACTGTCCCCCAGTAGGAGAAAGTATATCTGGGTCAGGTTCATTTTTCCAAGCCGGTGATTGGGACTTGTTGCTCCCCTAGATCCCCACCCTGGCTGGAAGCAGATGGTCAGTGTTGAGTCTGCTCCGATTCTCAACCCTGAAGTAGGGGGGGAGTTGCTGGGAATCAGACCCGAGTGGGTCCCCTACAGACTCTTACTTTGGGAGGAGAACAATACCCAGGAGGATATGGAGGGCAAGGGAACAACTGCTCCCCAGGCTGGTGCAACTTTTTAGGCCTTCCAGCTTCCTTTACTGACACAGGAGTCTTAGACCTGACTTTACTTTCTCTTTTTCCCTGGAGCACCTGGTGACTTTTTCCTTGGAATTGATATGGACTGTAATATCCACATTAGGTGATGTGCTGGTACAACAGACTAATAAGATTGAACCTGCATAACAATCTAATACTATGGTGTCCCATAAATGAATTGGTTGATGTGAAAGACTGTAGTGAAATTGCAAACGGAGGTTCAAAAGCATGAAAATTATTTCTCTACTGTTGGAGAATCAAGTTCACTCTATGAACCTTCATCTGGTTAATTTTCCACAATCCACTCTAATTTCGGCATGAGACATGTTTAAACAATATTTGGCAGAAATACTTAGTGTTCCACCTGAATCCCATCCTCTGTTATCAAAGGTCTATTATGTTCCACCTCAGAAGAAAAGTTCTGCTGGATCTCAGCAGCCCTCTCTTCCTGAGATACAGCATGCAGATATTTTAAATATATTTAATATAATTGTCTAGTGATTCTGAAACTGTTGTTGCTGCTACTTTGTTAATTATTCTAACATTGCCGTCTGATCGTGAATGACTTTTCAAAGTTTTTCAGGAAGTGCTCCATGCCCCTTAAAGGATTACTTGTTCGTAGTTATCCAGATCTGGAATGTGAAGTGAAAGGAGACAGAAGGAATTTCTTCTTCTTAACTTCTTAAATGGGAAAGTAGAGTCCCATTCCCAATGGGGAAGATGAGTTATCTCGTTCCCCATAGTGATCGCTGCTGCTTCCGCCGTTCACCGATCTCCCTGCTTCTCTCTGCACAGTCTGTCAGTCACTGCAGTGGTGTTGGTGCTCACTGCGGGGAGAAAACTTTGCAGTTGGAGAGTTTATTTTCTAGGCAGTGGTTGACTAGGCGTTATGCCTTTTCCCTAGTTAAGAGGTTAAACCGGCAGTGGTCCAGTTGGAGGGTTGGGGTGGGGCATTTTTTTTTCTAAAATTTCCATGTAAGTGCCCTGTGAAGCTAAATTCTGTAACTTGTTTTTTTTTCTCTGGGAACAAAAGCAGGAAGTCAGTCCTCACATATGGGTGACATCGGTGCCGACTGAGCCCGCACAGCAGCATTTCTCTGGCTTTTAAAGAAAGCCATTTGGAGATATACCACACATGCATGGTCCATTTCTCGCCTAAGGGTGCCATCTTGACTCAGTCTCCATTTTTCCACAGAGCCCATTGGACGTTGTCCAGTTTCCCCCAGAAAGTGTGATTTTTGTTGAGTTTTGTCCGGTTTGCAAATTGGTTTCTTTCCGCCCCCGAGCCAGCTTGCCTCTGCGTTGCTTCTTGGGTTCGTTCATTTGTTTAACCTTTTTTCATCTGTATTCCTCGACTTGCGTTTGTGACCTTTTTCAGCCGGAGGCCTCAGACACCTGCTGGATGGTGGGATCCCCTTTTTTCGATGACCTCCAGTGGCTTCAAAAAGTGTGATACTGACCCATACGACTGTTGCCTCCGATGCCTCGGCCTTGAGCATAGCGACTCAGACTGCGAACTCTGCAGAACCATGACCTCAAAGGCCTTAAAGAATGGCCATCAGCAGCAGGAAACAAATTTTCAGAAGTCTGACTTTGCGCCAGAGTCTCTGGTGACATCACGTTCCACGGCCCCCTCCGATATCTCAGTGCCCTGTGAAGCCAGAGCCTCTTTGGAGTCCTGTGGCCATGGTTCCTCTGAGCGGAAATCCCCAGAGGTGGAGCATAAGAAGAAGAAATCCTCAAAGATTGCTTCGGAGGACGGCTCCAAGAAGGAGGATAAATCCCACCCCAGGACCCGCAGTCCCAGATGTGAGTCTGAGGAGTTGGGGCAAGAGCAGCCTTCCAAACTGCGCTGTAAGGAGTCATCTGCACCTGCCAACCGTCCTTGGACCTCCGACACCATCCTCATCGAGGACTCCCCCTCGACAGTACCAACGCTGGGCCCGAAGTCCTCTATGCCCATGTCAAAGGCTGTGGAGCCAAATAGTATGGAGACCAGAATAGTGGCCCTAGAGAGCAGTACATCTGTCTTAGTGGCCATGCAGCATGTGTTCATGTCCGGTTCATCTGCCCCGACGATGGGACCCTCGACATCGAGGGCTTCCCCGGACATTGAGCAGATCCTCAAGCACCACCGGCCTCAAGAGAGCCCCTGGAACTAGATGAGGTCCTGGTCCCATTCCTCTGAACACTGATCCTCCCCAGCAAGTGCCAGAAGCTCAGACCTCAGATCCTCCGGAGGTCATGGACTGCCTGGAGCAGACCTTGACCGAGGTGACCATGTAGCATCGGAATCGTACTTGGACTTAAAATCCAAATGGGAGACCAAGGACAAAGAGTCCCCGGTCATGAGGCGACACCGAGACGTGCCCTAGGACATGTCTCCCCCAATGACCTGACACTGTTTCCGCCTGAGGACGTCGTCTTCCTCAGTTTCGTACAGCAGATGGCCAAGGCTCTCACTATCAAAACCTAAGCCAAGGAGGACCCTCACACCGAGGAATAGGAAATACTCCAATATGAGGCACCCCCAAAGGAAAACCTTATGCTACCGGTGCACCCGATCCTTGACTGCAGCCTCCCTCAGATGTGGGAAACACTGGCATCGATACCAATCGTTAATAGGCACCTCCGCCATGTACTGGGTATGCCAAAGCCCTGGGTTTCAAAAGACCCAGCTTCCCCACAACTCAATGGTTGTGGAGTTGGCCATGTGTCGACTTAAAAGCCAAAAAACTCATTCATTGGTCCTACCCAGCAGGGAAGCCTGAACCTTTGATGCCCTTGGCCGGAAGGCTTTTCAGGGCTCAATGCTAACATGCCGGAAGCAATCCTATCAGTTCTATATCAGCATGTAGCTGAAGGAACTGTCAAAAGAGCTTGGTGGATTCTCAGTAGGCCTCGAAGGGGAACTCCTACAGAGGTTTAAGACTCTGACCTCGGCAGTTAAAGAATGCTCTAAGTTTTTGTCCCGAGCAGCCTATGATAGCTTTGAGTCATTGGCCAGGGTGGCCGCCGCAGGCATCAGGGCATGATGCCAAGCATGGCTGCAGTCCAACCTTGAGCAATGGATGCAGGACAAACTGTTTGATGTCCCCTGCATGGGCGAGAATCTATTTTTTGGAAACCCATGGCAGATAAGGCAGCAGATACAGAAACTGAGTTTGTGACTAGAACTAGGCTGTCAAAGAAGACATCTGTGCAACCCCAGAGTAAAGTCCTGGGGGAAAAAGCCCTTCTTCCTGAGGAAGAAGGGGGCTTTTTGCGGTACACCGTACTTCCAGGCTTTCTCGTCCCATCAGCAAGGCCAGCAGCACAAAAGGCCAGGGACATGGTCCCAGAAAACAAAAGACCCTGAAGTCCCATGCGCCAGCTCCAGCCCAGCCTGGCGGGAGCTTTTGACTGGGTGCGACCTCCCCACTCCTAGGGGGTTCTCTGCTGACCACAGGGGGGGGGGGGCGCCTAGCCCTGTTTGCCCACAGCTGGACATCCATCACCTCTGATATCTGGGTGCTACAAGTGGTCAAGGAGGGCAACCTCCTCCACCTCCAGTGGGCGCCTCCCTTGTACTTCCCAAGAGAGCTGACCAGATCTCTCCTTCACCAGACCCCGCTTCTCACCGAGCTAGCAGGCCTAGTCAACAACAAAGTAGTGGAGCCAGTGCTGAAACATCTCTGGTGCATGGGCTTCTACTCCAGGCATTTCCTCTTCCCTAAGAGGATAGGGTCCTCAGGCCCATCCTCGACGTATGAGAGCTCAACAGGTTTCTGGTCAGGGAGAAGTTCAGATGCTCTCCTTTGGGACACTACTGCCATTCCTCCAGCAGGGAGATTGGCTATGCTCCTTAGACCTAAAGGATGCCTACACACACATCCTAATTCATCCCAGCCACAGAACATACCTCCAGTTTGTGGTGGGTGGACAGCACTACCAATACAGGGTGCTGCCCTTTGGTCTGGCCTCATCACCAAGGGTCTTCACAAAATGCCTTGCGGTGGCCACAGCCCACCTCAGGCTCCAAAGGGCCTTTGTCTTCCCTTACCTGGATGACTGGCTCATAAAGGGGACATGGCTACAGAGGCACAATGTGCCACCAGGCACACCAACAACACACTGTAGCACCTTGGTTTGTCATAAACTACCCTAAGTCTCACCTCACTCTAGCCTAGTGCCTAGAATTCATAGGGGCGCAAGTAGATACCCTCTGGGCAAAAGCCTTCCTCCCTCAGGAGAGGTCAGAACATCTTAAGTTCTTAGCCGCAGAGGTATGCTGTCACCGGGCGCTTCTGGCCCGGCTCCTACTCCGCCTGTTGGGACACTTGGCCTTCATGGTTCACGTACCCCAAGCGCCTACCTGCACATGAGAGCAGCCAAGTCGTGCCTCTGCTTTCAGTGGGCACAAGTCACAGGCAGGATCAGGGACAGAGTGAAGGTAACCCATCAGTTGGCAGACTCCCTCAGAGGGTGGCAGATTCCACATCACCTTCAGATCAGGATGCTCTTCCAGGCACCCAACTCCCAGAGGTTCCTTACCACGGACACCTCTCTAATGGGCTGGGGAGCGCATTGAGAGCCTCCAAACGCAAGGTGGCTGGTCCCAAAGGGAATCCCGGATGCAAATCAACCTGCTAGAGCTCTGGGCACTATACCTAGGTCTCTGGCCTTCCCGCCACCATCTGCAGCACCACTCTGTGCTGATCCAGACTGACAATCAGTCACAATGTTCTACATGAACAAACAGGGGGGAGCACAGTTGTAGCCCCTCTACTGAGAGGGGGTAGCCCTCTCCTGCTATGCTGTATGCAGAGGGATGCACCTAAGGGCTGTGTACTTCCTGGGCCAGGACAATGCCCTGGCAGACAAGCTGAGCACCTGGGTGGCACCTGGATCCAGTAGTAGTCTCGTGGCTGTTTTGACTCTGGGGTGTCGTCCTCGATTGACCTGTTTGGCAATCTGGACAATACGCAGTTGCCATGATTCTGCTTTCGCCAGCCTCACCCATCCCAGGTGGCAGTGGATGCATTCCTCATCCCGTGGACACTTCCCACTGACACCACTGGTAGCCAAGACACTATTCAAGGCCCAGCATGACAGGCAGCCCTGGCTTTCACTGTTCCTCTCCCTATCAGCGGTGTTGCCGTTTCCCCTGGACCGAGCCCCAAGGCTACTCTCACGAGCAGGGCTCTGTCCTACACCCCAACATGGGGTCCCTCACACTCACAGCTTGGCTGCTGAAAGGGTAGTGTTAACCCCCTTCAACCTCCCTAGTGACGTGGAAGAGATTCTTCTGGCCTCTTGTAAGGCCTCTATGAGAAGGGGATATGCCTTCAAGTGGTGCCAATTCTCTGTGTGGTGTGCAGAAAGGTGGGCAAACCCATTCTCCTACCGCACATGGGACTGAAGTCCAAGTCAGTCAGAGTACACCTGAGCGCTATCGCAGCACATCACCATTCTGTTGAGAGAAAGCCCCTCTTGGCTTAGACCCTTGTGTACCGATTCCTGCAGGGTCTTCATGTTATCCAAACCTCCCGTCTGCCCTCCAGGGTGGAATGGGATCTCAGTGTGGTGCTCTCGCAGCTTGCTAAGCCTCTGGTTGATCTTCTGTCTACCTGCCACCTCCAGTATTTGTCCTGCAAGGCTGCCTTCCTGGTAGCACTCGCATCACCACGCAGGCTCTGATGGCAGAACTGGCCTACATGAGGTTCTACTTGAAAAGGGTGTTTTCTCCATACAAACCCCAAATTTCTGCCAAAGCTGGTGTCCCCATTCAACCTCAAACAGGGAGTGGTACTCCCCACCTTCTTTCCAAGGCCTTATGCTGGTAGGGCGGAGATTGTCCTCCACAATCAGTATTGTAAGAGAACCCTGTCCTTTTATCTGCAACTGATTTAGGACCATCGCAAAGCACCACAGCTTTTTGTATCCTATGACCCCAGCTGTCTGGGGCTCCCAGTGACTAAGTGAATTCTGTCCACTTGAGTGGGGGGACTGCATTACCCTTGCCTATGAGCAAGCAGGGATTGCACTGGACCAGAGGGTCACGACATTGGTTACTTCCATGGCAAATCAGCACTCTGTCCCCGTGATGGAAATCTGCTGGGCTGCCACCTGTCCTTTGGTCCATACCTTTGCAGCTCACTACTGCCACAAGAGAGCGTCCCAGTGGGACAGCACCTTCGGTCAGGCTGTACTGTGTAATCTCTTTGGGGTGTAGGCAACTCCTGCCCTCTGATCCTTTTGTGTTCAGGCCACTGGAGTGCTGGTTCTCTGCCGGACACTTCGGACTTGCTGATTCCTCCTGTCCTTGGAGAACACCTGTTACAGGTGAGTAACTATGCTTTCAATTCCCCCTCTCCCCCGTCTTCATTAGTTCCTGTCTTACCACTGCTCCCCAGGAAATAGTTGAGTAAAGACTTATTGCTGCAGTTATGAATGAGGTCTGTAGATTAAACTGTCTTTATTATGTTTGCCTCTTGTATTTGGTATGTATCATTGTGTGTCTTCCTTTTTTGGGTCCTCGTTGTTTTGCTAGTGGGATAAGGGCACTTAAATCGATTTTTCTTCTTTTTCACTTTGATATTTGTTTTGATTTGTTCTTTTTCTGTGCCCTGCCTTTTTTGTTTGCAAGTGTTTACGCTTGGAAAATATTTGTAAATCTATAAATATAAAATAAAAAAAAAATAATAATAATGAGAAAGCTAAGTGAGGTTTGCATTTTACCTGTGAAAATTCCCAGGGACCTATAATTTTATCATATATGTTCTTGCCAAGATGTTCTGTACGTTCTAGCAATAATCAAGTGCAACAATATTTTTATCTTTATATATAGATGCATGTGCTTTACCACATTTATGTTTAGATTTGGAAAATGCAAAGTTTTTTCCTGTGTCAACCTTCTTGCAATAGAAGGTTTAGTTTGTGCCATCAGGATGTTTTCTGAGCAACAGCTCACATTGTTTGAGAATGATGGATTTAATAATGTGACAAGACAATATGAGTGTTCATTTACTGCATTTTTGATATACTAGTTAGTGACATAAGCATGCTGAAAAGAGACAAAAAAAGCAGTAGAAGAAAATGGTTACAAAACTTTGGAATGATTTCAACATCTTGCTCAAAAGCAATTACAGCTTTTGCTATGAAACTCAAATTATGGAACAGCTGGCACACACAATCAGTAAATATTAGTAATGTATTCCTTCCTTATTTACATTTTCTGCCTGATATCCCTTATACCAGAAGATGGATGTTCATGTATATGGATGGTCTGTGCTATTTTTGTTTCTTTTGAAGAGTGATTTTACTGATAGTCACTAGTGTGTTCTGAATTTTCAAAAATTCTATCTAATTTAATGTTTTCTTTTTTTGTGGCTTGGGGCAAGTGTACAGATCAGGTGCTCAAGATCAAATATATAAGCCTCATTTTTATTTATTTCTTGTCTATCCTGTCTGTCTAAGCAAAAAAGGGACAATCAGCATGGTTTTCAATAAAGACAGTAACCCAATTTTAAAAAATACAATATAATACAAAAAACAAGAGAGGGACAAAAGACATAAGTCAAAACCCATGGTGGGGCAATAATGCCTCCCAGCTAGCACTTAAAAAATATTTAATGTTTTTGAATATTTCAACTAGCATTTCATGTCTATGCCCAGCACAGGACCATCCTAGAGCACAAAAAATAGACTGTAAACCAACGCCACCAATAGCATATTGCCCAAGCAGGAAATAACAAGTGGAGAAAGCATGCAAAGCATGGTTTACTGAATTCTTTCCAGTCTGTGTGTGCGCATACATACATGCACCTGTCTGTATTTGCATTGACTATGTTCATGCATGCATATCTCTGTTTTATATGTTTATCTGGTATGTGTGTGTGTGTCCGGTATATGTATGTATGTGGCGCTTCTATAAATACTTGCATGTATGTTTCTGTGCATGGACATGTTAAGTGTATTTGTGGTGTTTCTCTGCATATGTATCTCTGATCAGGAGGGGAGGACTCTTTGACAGCTGCAATTCCATAATCATAATGTTAATATGAATCAGTATGCTGTGGCTGTTAGAACAGCTTTTCTTACAGGAATGCGTTAAGGTATTTTTTGGGGAGAGGAGGAAGGGGAGGCTTCATTTCTCTTCCATCTCCCAGCACAGACAGAAATGTAACTTGTACAGCACAGGAAATGCCATCAGCTCACCTTTCCATTACTGTGACAAGGAATGTTTGCCCCGCAGCCTTCCCATTGACTGATTCCTATCCACCTTCTCTGCTGCTAGTTACATTGGAAGCAAGAAGAGTAAGTTCATTTCTCCGGGAACAAGCAGGAAATCAGTCCTGTCATATGGGTGATGTTGGTGCCGATGGAGCCCTTGCAGAAGCATCTCCCAAGCTTTCAAAGAAAGCCTTTGGGAGATGCACCATGCATGCGTGGTCCACTTCCTGCTCAAGGGTGCCATTTTGACTCGGTCTCCTTTTTTTCCACAGAGCCCATTGTACGTTGTCTCCTCCCCCGAAAAAGTTTGATTTTTTTTTTTTGTGTTAAATTTTGTCCGGTTGATATACCGGATCCTTCCTGTCCCTGAGCCAGCTCACTTCTGCGTTGCTCCTCTGGTTCATTTATTGTTTTTTAACCTTTTTCATCGAGGTGCTCCTTGACCAGCGTTTGTGCCCTTTTTCAGCCAAAGGCCTCGGACATCTGCTGGATGGCAGGGACCCCCTTTTTCCGATGGCCTCCAGTGGCTTCAACAAGTGTGACTGGTGTGGCAAAGTGATGTCACTCACCAACCCATACAACTGCTGCTTCTGATGCCTCGGCCTGGAGCATAGTGACTCAGACTGCAAACTCTGCAGCACCATGACCTCAAAGGCCTTAAAGAATCGCTATCAGCAGTAGGAAAGGTTTTTTCAGAAATCTGACTCTGTACTGGAGTCTCCGGCGACACCACGCTCCAAGTTCCCCTCCGATACCGTGGTGCCCTGTGAAGCCAGGGCCTCTTTGGAATACCGTGGCTATGGTTCCTCCAAGTGGAAATCCCTGGAGGTGGAGCACAAGAAACCCCCGAAGACTGCCTCAGAAGACAGATCCAGGAGGAAGGGTAAATCCCACCCCAGGACCTGCAGTCCCAGGAGTGAGTCCGAGGAGTCTGGGCAGGAGTGGCCTTCCAAGCTGCCCCGTAAGAAGTTGTCGGCATGCACTGACTGGCCTCGGACCTCTGAGGCCATCCTCACCGAGGACTCCCCCTTGACAGTACCAATGCCAAACCTGAAGTTCTCGGTGCCCGAGTCGAAGGCTGTGGAGCCAACTGGTATGGTGACCAGAATGGTGGCCCTAGAGAGCAGTAAATCTGCCCTAGTGGCCATGCAGTGGGCATTCATGTCCAGCTCGTCTGGTTCATCCAGCCTGATGGTGGGTCCTTCGACATTGAGGACTTCCCCTGTATGTCAAGCCAGTCCTCGAGTGCCAGCAGCCTCAAGAAAACCCCTGGAACAAAGCGAGGTCCCGGTTCCATTCCTTGGGGCACCAGTCCTCCCCTTCTTCATCTGTGAACACAGAACAGAAATATTTGTTAAGCAATTCTACTTTATCCTTATCAGCTTCTACATATTCTTCCCCTTCACCCTTGAGTCTGACAATACTACTTTTGCCCTTCCTCTTCTCACTAACATATCTGAAAAATGTCTTATCCCCCATTTTATTGCATTGGCTATTTCCTCCTCTTTTTGAATCTTTGCTTTCCTGACTACTTTGCTAGCTGCTCTAAGTTTTTCCAAATATAGATGCCTGTCTTCCTCTCTCTGTGATCTCTTGTATTTCATGAAGACCTCCCTCTTTTTCTTCACCTTTTCAGCTACTTCTTTTGAAAACCATAACGGTCTCCTTTTCCTTTTACCTTTATTTACCATTTTAGCAAAAAAGGTTTGTTGCCCTTAAAATATCCCCTTTCAGTTTTGCCCATTGTTTTTCTACATCCCCCAGCTCTTCCCATCCGGCTAATGACTTCCTGAGCTATTGGCCCATCTTAGCAAAGTTAGTTTTCCTAAAGTCTAAGACCCTTGCTTTTGAATGGATTTTAATAGCTCTAGTCCTAATACTGAATGAAATCCTAATGAAACCCCAAAGTCTCTTTTCAATACCTGTAATCCCACAGACATGCAAAACCCTAGATCAGAGGTACTCAAATCCAGTCCTGGAGGGCCGCAAACCAGTCAGGTTTTTGGGACATCCCTAATGAATATGCATGAGATATATTTGCATGCACTGCCTCCATTGTATTTGAATCTATCTCATGCATATTCATTGGGGATATCCTGAAAACCTGACTGGTTTGCAGCCTTCCAGGACTCGATTTGAGAACCTCTGCCCTAGATTCTTCCTAAAATGGAGATATCTTGGTTCCTCCCTTAACTCTTTTGGCAACTTGTTCTACAATTTTAGAACCAATGTCTCTTGCAGGTGATAGCTGAATAACTGCCAATGTCCTGCTGCGATGGACAAATGGACCTGCCCATTTCATATTTAGATAGCTTATCAGCTAAATAGCAAGGTAGCTCCTTGAGCAAAATCACATTATTGCCATTTGGAGCCAGAAAGCCAGAAAGAAGCACCTACAGGCTTAGAGCGATTTTGCAGCATCGTGCTGAGGCTTGGGGAGACTTAATTCTAGAAAGAAAATTGCAGAACTCTTGAGTGCTATGCAAGGGCTTACAGAAAACTATGATGAGCTCAATAATTGAGACTTTTTTGGGGCGTTTTCATGTATGTACTTAGTGATGCATGCCCTAGTTTTATGCATTATTGTCTGCTATAATGCAGTCAGTAAAACCAATAATTGTCACACACTTCCTGCCCTGACTCATATACACCACCTCTGTGGTTTTAGCTATTTTGCCCTTTGCCTTCCTCTGCCTCTGATGGGGAATGAAGGAAGTATTTTGTACCATTGACTTCATTTTTAAAGTTTGCTTCAGGTGCCACTTTTGCACTGCAATTTTCATGTCGCGTATTCTTTCACGCTTTTGGTTGCCACAGCAACAGAACTAGACTTTTTTTTTTTTAAATTACAGCAATGCATTTCTGATGTAGTTCCTTAACTATCAGGAAACTGAGCCTCATTCTTGCCCTCCCTCTTTTTCGCCCTTTTCTCTGCAACATTTTATTCAATAGCCAAAGCATAACCAATTAGAGTAAATGGGGGTGTAAGCTAGCATGGAGGCAGAGTGCAAGAGGACGTGCCTGGAATAAAATGCTAGTTGAGTTGTATTAGAAATAAGATGGTTGTGATGGGAGGGAAAGAGAGGAAATATTTCACGTGCTCCTTATTAGAGAGCCGTGTCACCAGTAAGAACAGCCACTTAGGTCACACTGAGGTTTTGAATAGTAATGGACAAAATATGTTTTATGTTGTTTATGCTAAAAGATTTATAAATTAAAAAAAAAAAGTTTAAAAGTCAACACAGCATGTCAATCCTTTTTTATTTGGTTCCCAGCACAAATGACTGTTTAAAAAGCATAAACCCATAATACAACGAGACTAAGATGCACTCTGTCGTTCTTCTAATTTCCTTGTATTGCAGTGCTGTGGCCTTTGAAACTGGAAGCGTGTGTTAAAATATATTTTTCCCAAGTGAATCATTTTATAATTGTACAGGGTGAGGGGTGATAGATACAGCAATTGGGGCTGGATTAATTTGCCTGTGCCTTTAATCCTGCCCTAACAGAATTCACTACACATAACAAACATCGGATCCCTTTATAGCAGGAGGATAAAGTCAAAATAAACTTAACTATTTTTTTTTTTTATACTTCAACAAATAGAGAGAGGTGACCTTCATAGAGCAGTGGTACCGTTCTAAATGAAGGCATGGGGGAGTGATATGCACGGAACAGCAGATACATCTACTCTAGCCACCTTGCTGGGCAGACTAGATGGACCATACTGGTATTTATATGCTCTCATTTACTATGTTACTATGTATATGACTTTATTTTCCTAGGGCCAATCTGGATTGCGTTTGGGGTTTGCTGTGGGAGACTTGGGGTACATGAATGTGCTCTATTCCAGAGGCTGCTTTTGTCTGTGATTGCCAAAGCTTGGTGATACGCAGATGGAAGGATTGCTCTTGTAATTTCTGACTAATGCCCACCTGCCAGTTGAGGCATGTTGCAGTAGTTCCATCCCATTATTAGGGACATGTACTGGATTTAGTCTTTATGCCCAGTCTTGTAAACTTAAACTTGATCTTTCCTCAGTGCAAGTTCCCTGGTCTAACTGTGCTTCTAAATTTTCAAATTAAGCTGATGAACATAAGTGACCTCATTACTAATACCCCATATAAGATAAGAAAATTAGTTCTTCGACCTTTCTGCCTTTAAGGTTGTGGTCATCTGTAAATGAGGCTTACCTCGATCACTTAAAATTCTATAAGCTTTCTGTAGTGAAACTAAAATGGCCGCCTCTTTCTTTCAAAATGTCTTGAAGGGGCACTGAATTGTCCTTGAGAGTATTTGGGATTGTTAGTACGTTGAGTTAACTCCCCCGATGCCCAACTTTTAGCAAACCTCTTTGCTGAAAAAGTCAAGAAGTTTGCTATTAGTACTATCACCTCTACTGTTCCACCCATTACTGATGAGATGCCTAAGTCTTTGCAGTGTTGGGAGAAATTCACCTCTGTGAGTAACAAGGATATTTGAAGACTTCCTAAGGAAAATGAATCTACCTTTTGTGTGTAGAATATTCCCCCCCCCCCATCGGCTTTAATGGAAGGCATATGTGATCAAATTGATTGCTTCATTCTTAGCCCTCTTTGTATCCCTTTCTCTGAATGACAGCATTGTACCATCTGTGCTAAAACATACAAGTGTCGGATCATTGCCAAAAAATCCACACTTAGGCTGGGCTGACTGGTCAAATTACCACTCAATTTCAACCATGCCATTCTTGGCCGAGCCATATTAATTCTATTACATCAGTTTTAGACTGTAATGGAATATTAGACAATAACTAGTATGGTGCTCATCCACTTCATGGTACTTGAAAGCCTTTTGGTATTGTTGTTTGATTGTTTTGCAGGAGATGAATAATGGTTGAGTTATAGTCATTTTTTAGACTGATCTGCTGCCTTTAATATGCTGTCCCCGCCATGCTTTTTTTTTATTAGTTGTATAAAAAATTGTTTTATTTCATCTCCCCTTCCCTCTCCTCTCTCCCCACTCCAGCGGGGACCAGGAACTCTGATGGACCCCCATGGAGCTTACCTAACCCCCCCCCCAAACCCTCACAACCCCTCCCCCAAACCCTCACAACCCCTCCCCCAGGCATCGCATGCAGACCAGTCGAACCCCCTCCACCCTATTGCCCTTCAGTGCTTTCAAGGAGGTTGGCAGAAGTGGGAGTTGGATCTGGTGTTCTCTCCTGGTTGTAATCTTTACATGGCTGCATCTACCAGTTAATATGCTATTCTTGGTGCTCCTCCTCCTGTGGGTACTACAAAGTCAGTTTTGTCTGCCATCCTCTCCAGTATTTACATGTGACCCTCATGCAATTTATTATGGCAGTGTGACGTAACTTTCCATATGTATGCTGATAAGTATGCGGATGATATCAAGATCTGCAATGGGATAGACACCCAGGAAGGAGTAGATAACTGAAGAGGGATCTAGCTAAGCTTGAAGAATGGTCTATAATATGACAGCTGAAACTGAAAGCTAAAAAATGCAGGGTCATCCATTTAGGCTGCAGAAATCCAAAGGAGTTGTACAGTGTATGGGGTGAGGTACTTCTGTCCACAAAAGAAGAGCAGAATCTGGGCGTAATTGTGTCTGACGATCTTAAAGTAGCTAAACAGGTAGAAAAGGTGACTGCAAAAGACAGAAGGATGCTTGGGTGTATAGGGAGAGGAATGGCCAGCAGAAAAATGGAGGTGATAATGCCTCTGAATAAGTCTGTTGCGACCTCATTTGGAGTATTGTGTGTAGTTCTGGAGATCGCACCTTCAAAAGGATATAAGCAGGTTGGCGTTGGTACAGAGGGTGACTACTAAAATGGTTAGTGGTCTTCATTATGAAGCATATGAAGATAGACTTAAAGATCTTAATATGTATACTTTAGAGGAAAGGTGGGGTAGGAGTGATATTTATTTATTTGTACATTTTTCTATACTGCCTCTTCCAGAGATCAGAGGCGGTTTACATAGAACAAAACTATAATAATAATGAAATAATATTGTTTACAATGAATATTTTAGAAAACAAGTTTAACTAAAATGCGGGTACAATGAAACATGGACAAACATGCCAACAAATTAGAGATTATTAACATTCTATTTACATCATAGAGCTATGTACAGAAATATAGCATAACAATTCCATATGGCATGTGGCTAAGGTATTATCTTATTTAATGAAAAAGGAAAAAGAAAACAGTGTGTAAGTGTTATGTTTAAGTAGGGTCGGGTTGTGGTAGTTGGTTCGTGCTGCCCTGGGGAATCGGGACATCATTGTGTTTGTTGTAGAAATGCTGGGCAAATAGATAGGTCTTTAGTTCCTTTCTAAAGGATTGAAGGTCCTTAATCTCTCTTAGTTTGACAGGGAGGTTGTTCCACAACGTAGGTGCAAAGAACAAGAAAGCAGTGTTGCTAGTCTTCTGCTTTGATTTCCAGATGGATTCTGGAACCAGCAACCTGTGTAGATTCACTCTTCTTGCCCTGCTCTCCTGTGGGGCATGTATTAGCATTGTCAGGTAGGATGGAGCTATGTTATTAATGAGCTTGAATGTAGTTACAATTAATTTATAGGTAATTCTACATGACACCGGGAGCCAATGCAAAGCATACAGGATAGGGGAGATATGGTCAGATAGTTTTATTTATTTTATTTATTTATTTTATTTAATAAATAAATAATAAATAAAATAAATAGTTTTGCCTTGAAAATAATCCTTGCAGCGACATTTTGAGCCAATTGTAGTGTGTGCAGGGTTTTCTTACATGTTCCCTGAAGTATGCCACTGCAGTAGTCTAGATGCGGCATTATTAGCATTTGAGCAACAGTCCTGAAGTCTGTACTGTCTAATATCAGCTGTAACTAGAATTGTCCTTGTTTTGAAGTACATAGTTTTAACAGTTTGCTTTACATGAGACGTTAGGCTGAGCGTCCTGTCAAGCGTGACGTTGGAATATGGCGTAGATAGGCTGGAGATATAGATTAAATAGTAGGGCAGAAAGGGCGGAGCCCTGTGGGATACCCTGTTCCTGTGGAAAAGGCAACGAGGCATTGTGGTCGATTTGAACATATTGGGTCCGGTTAGTGAAGTAAGGTTTAAACCATTCAAGCGTTTTGTCCTTAATGCCTAATTGAGAGAGTCTAGAGATGAGCATGGCATGGTTTACATTGTCAAAGGCCAAGGAGATATCAAGGAAAATGAGGATAAAGGCTCTCTTGGTAATGGTATCGATTAGTGCTAAAAGGAGGATTTCCACACAGTGGAAAGGGCGGAAACCATATTGGTGTTCATCTAATGGTGAAGATGAATCTATATAGTCCTGCAATTGTAAATGGACAGTCGTCTCAAGATGTTTAAATATCTTCGTGGCTATTGAAAGCAAGCTCTGCTATGAGGGGACATAGGATGAGAGTGAAAGAGGATAGACTCAGGAGTAATATGGGGAAATATTTCTTTACGGAAAGAGTGGTAGATGCATGGAATAGTCTCCCAGTGGAGGCAGTAAACACAAGGACAGTATCTGAATTCAAGAAAGCATGGGACAAACAGAGGATCTCTAAAGGTAAAAAGGGGACTTTTGTAGTTGATATGGAAGGGCAGACTAGATAGGTCATGTGATCTTTTTCTGCCCTCATGTTTCTTTGTCATGTCCCATTTGGCATTTATGAGGACATCCCTTTAGCCAAAATCTACTAACTCAGGTTGATTGTTGGATGTTGGCTAATAAACTTGCCTTTAATGCTTCCAAAACAAAAGCTATTATACTCTTATTTGAAAAGCAAGTTTCATTTCCAGATCACATTCTCTGGAGTCAGTCTATCCCAATTGTCCTCAAAATTTGCTACTTAAACAATAGTCTAAGGTAATTCTTATCAGTGAAGCCCCATCTAAGAAACCACACAAGATCATTTTTTTCCAC
This sequence comes from Ichthyophis bannanicus, assembly GCA_033557465.1. NCBI lineage: Eukaryota > Metazoa > Chordata > Amphibia > Gymnophiona > Ichthyophiidae > Ichthyophis > Ichthyophis bannanicus. Next base: position 166,470,962 of record CM066042.1, read on the forward strand.
AAGTTTCAAATGTTGTGTAGATTGAAGAGTTTAATGCCTGCTTCAGATTTTTGCACCATCCTCCAATATCTTTTATGTCCTTTGCTAAACTATTATAATGTCCTCTATTTCAGTCTGCTGCCTTCTTATATTAAGGCTCTGCAATTTGCACAAAATTCAGCCACTCGTTTGCTTCTAGGGAAGTCTCAGAAAGACCACACAATCCCTTACTGTGCAATTCTTTCATTGGCTTCCCATCAAAGCACATATTAAATTTAAATTAGTGACCTTATTGTTTAAAGCCCAGGCCACCTTTATCGCTGTGGGACTGTGTTCACTAATTGGTTCCTACAATCCGTCACGTTCCTTACATTCTTCCCAAAGAAATCCTTTTTTTTTTTTTTAACTTTGATATTTTCCATGAACAACAGTTGTTTAAATCATAAAATACAATCGAGGCTATATAAACCATAAAAAAAAAATCAGATCCTAAAAGTAAAGAGGGACAGAAAAGAAGACTACTAGACCCATAGTACGAGGATTAGCAGGAGCATTAAAAGTATGTATTCATTAGTTTGAGCAAGGGTAATCCTCCTCCAACTTCCAAATTTTTTAAAATTTTGTTCATGGAACTAGTTTGAAGTGATGCAGCCCCATCCAACCTATGAACCAGGCAAACAGTGTTCCACCAGAAGGAAATTTTCAGAAAAGTGACACCCTTCTACTCGTAGTTGCCAAAGACAGTAAAATGTCAACCTTTTAACCATCCCTTCTCATCTGGTCACAGGAATGAAAACTAGGAACTGAGCCGCCTTGGTTGCTGGTCCTACATTCTGTAATGAATTACCTGATCAGATCCGCAGAGAGACTGACCTGTTTGACCTTCAAAAGAAGGTTAGGGGGCATGTTTAGTAAACTGCGTGAGCTGCTAGCACAGCAGATATTGCATGCTATTTGGCTACAGTAGTAAACGCAGGGAAACTGCACAGTGATTTTTGTAAGATTTGGTCAGTTATTCTTCTGTAGGTCCTCGGTTCATTTCACAGAGGCAGTAGGGTTTGAAATAAAACAACCAAACAGGTGTGGCTTGGAGAGAGGTTTTTTTATGTAGAAATAGGCTTAATACATAGGTATTGAACAGAGGTATATAGTGATTGTTACAGAGCTGTTTCAGTGTGCATCAATGAATCTGTGTGTGCATGTGTGAAGTGTAAGAGAGAGAGATAGGCCCGAACATGTGGCTCAGAACCTCATGGCAAGGGAGAGAGAGAGCGGGGGAGGGGTGAAGGGAATTGATTATCAGAGCCTCCTGTCCTTCATGTCCGATGGATGGTGGGAGAGAGAGAGAGACAGGAAGTGTTTCTGTCCTTTATAGTGAATTGAATCCTCTCCAGCCCTTCCCCTTGAGGTCTGCTAGCCACTCCCTTTAAGGTCTGCCATTCTTGATTTAGCAAGGAGGGGGCTTCAGACAGGCCTTGGAGAATGAAATCACCAGGGGGTCAGAGTTAATCTCATCTTGTAAACTGTCCTATTACCTTTGGACCAAAAAAGAGAATCCGAAAAAACAAGGTGATTCCCAACAATACAGAATACGATTTTTTTGTCGGAGCTTAATCAGCCCAGTGCTAGGGACTTATCCCACAGCACCACTGTGACTGCTCCCTTTTAATAAAGAAAAATATTTTAAAACTAAAGTCCAAACTTAGCTGTAGCAGTGCCAGTATCAGAACGCTGAGACTTAATTTGACGACGTGGCTCCACGTTTCGGGTTTGCCACCATCCAGTGTAGAAACCCTGCTTCAGGTCCAAAGAATCAGCAAACAGCAGTTGATAATCAGCTTATACTACAAAGGGAATGTGGCGTCCTTTTAAGTTTGCCGTGTCTGACGTCAGCGGGACGTGCAAAGCACGAACAGCCAATCACCGACAAAGTGACCCCGGGGCAAACCAGGAGTTCCCACTGCACAGGGAATCCCCAGATAAACCATCAGGGGTGACAGGCAGAGCATAGTATTATACAATGGTGTGCCAGTCAAGTTGAAAATTGAGGCCATTCGGAACCACCGAATTGAGAAGGTAAATCCAACGTTGTTCACTGTGTTGAAGTTTCTGTGCACGGTTACCCCCTTGAGGGTCCACAGGAACAAAATCCAAAAACCTCCAACGAAGTGAAGAGAAAGCATGACCCTTGTGTAAGTTGTGCTCCACCATGGGAGCCGTCAAAGACTTTGTTCTAAGGCTGGAAGCATGTTCGGAGAGGTGTGTTTTCACATGCCCGTCTTAGAGAGAGTGAACAGTGCATAAGGTCTGCAGGAATTTTTGAGGAGGCTAAAGCAAAAAGGTACCAGGATGCTATGAGTGAGGATAGGAAGCAATACTAGACTGCAGCTGACTCTGGTATTCAGTGTAATAGGAAATGCCAAATTAGCCAAATTAGCCAAATTAGCAGGCCAAATTAGCCTGGATGTAGGGGTGAATGCTGGAGAAGTTCAGGGTAACTACCTTAAAATGTTGTTGATGTGTATGACATGCGTTGCAAGGATATGTACATTTGCTTCATCTTACAGCACAGGAAAATTACGATAATGCATAGCAATATTTGTACAGCAGTTAAAATAATAATAGGGTGAATAAAAACATTAAAGACATGATCAGCAGTAGGTGAGTAACCAAATAACAATTCCCACACAGACACATGAGCATCTTGTAGCAAGTGTCCAACAATTTGTTGAATGTGTCCATTCTCATAAGCGATGGTGTGATTCACTTCAGTGGATGTTGTTTTAAGGTGATCAATATAGGCATGGAGTTCTGTAAAGTTGAGCAGTTTATGTAGTGTCTCTTCTCCCATGCCAAGTGGTAAGGGATGCACAGCATATGAGATAAAGTCTGGACTGTCCATAGAGTCATTGGTAACCAGCAGTGTGGAATAAGTTGTCCCATTAATGGTGAGGGAGACCAGTGGTGTATAACTGCACCAGGTATTGTTTGGTAAATAGTTCGAACTGTACAACAAAGTGTTCTTGGGAAGGCGAATGTCATGCATTCTGGGAGCAATCGAAAAAGAAACATTCTGGGGAAAGAACAGATGAAAACAAAAGTGTCCAGCTCCAAGATAATACAAACTGTGTGAGGTAGTCAGGGAATATGAGAGCTTAACAGTCAGGGAGCAAGAGGAGGAATTGTTCCAGCTGGAGGTGTCAGCCTCTTTAAACTGGTGAGGTTGACACTTGAACTGAAATGTAGTCTGCTCACACAAACTGGGGTCCATCGGCTTGAATGAAGTCCAGGTGTCGTCCAGTGGCTGCACCCATGTGAGATGGTCCACAGGATACATAAGCATATTATCAAACTGCACCCCAATATTAACAATAGGATAAATAACTATGTGTTGTCCTGACCTGTCATCCAGTCTGGCAATTGTAAATGGTCACAAGGACTTTTGATTCTGTCTGAAATCTACTTAATGTATTATACAAAATTATTACTTACCCAACTGGTGATCTGCTGTGAAATCCGAGAGACGAGCCCCCATAAAGATGTAAGATTTGGTCAGTTATTCTTCTGTAGGTCCTGGGTTCATTTCACTTCACAGAGGCAGTAGGGTTTGAAATAAAATAACCAAACAGGTGTGGCTTGGAGAAAGGTTTTTTTTTATGTAGAAATAGGCTTAATACATAGGTATTGAACAGAGGTATATAGTGATTGTTACAGAGCTGTTTCAGTGTGCATCAATGAATCTGTGTGTGCATGTGTGAAGTGTAAGAGAGAGAGATAGGCCCAAACATGTGGCTCAGAGCCTCATGGCAAGGGAGAGAGAGAGAGAGTGGGGGAGGGGTGAAGGGAATTGATTATCAGAGCCTCCTGTCCTTCATGTCCGATGGATGGTGGGAGAGAGAGAGAGACAGGAAGTGTTTCTGTCCTTTATAGTGAATTGAATCCTCTCCAGCCCTTCCCCTTGAGGTCTGCTAGCCACTCCCTTTAAGGTCTGCCATTCTTGATTTAGCAAGGAGGGGCTTCAGACAGGCCTTGGAGAATGAAATCACCAGGGGGTCAGAGTTAATCTCATCTTGTAAACTGTCCTATTACCTTTGGAGACTGAAGTCACCAGAGTCCAAAGCTGCATGAAATGTATGCTGACAATTTTCTGCTCTATTTGCAGAAAGCATGTTATCTGCAGGAATGGGAGGGATTAAGGTGAAATGTAGGTGAGCCTTAACAGCACATGGTAACAGTCAGATTTACAGACAGTGTGGGTGCAGCTAACGCCTCCTCAATGGGTGGTTTTAACTACCTCCATAATGCTGCCCAACCATGATCTCCAGGAACAAGCAGGAATGAGTCTTCACATATGGGTATCGTCGGTACCGACGGAGCCTGCGCGGGAACGCTCCCCAGCGTCCAATCAGAACGCTTTTGGGAGCATCCCACCATGCCTGCGTGCTGCCTTCCTGCCTTTTCCAACTGTCTCTCCTCTGTTTTCCATTTTCCGCGTAGCCGGCAGGACGTATTCCTGTCACCGCAGAAAATTCTTCTTTTTAATTTTTACTTTTTTGTGGTCGCGTCTGCCTTCCCTCGACGCTACCAGTACCGCCGGTACTTTTCTTTCTTTTTCCTGAAGAATTTCTTCTTTCCTTAGAAATTTTTTCCTGTTTAGTGCCTAACTGTTCTAGGCCACCAGGCCTCTACCCTTCCGTTATGGAAAAGCCAGCCACTATCCTTAAGAAATGCTCAAAGTGTGGCGGTACAGATATTTTTTCAGACACTCATACTTGGTGTCTAAAATGTTTAGGTCCTGACCATTGCCCTCTGGAGTCTCTCTCCTGCTGGAGCTCAAACAGAAGAAGTCTTCAGAATCGAGCAGAACTCGATACCCGGTTCACATCCCCTTTGATGTTACCAGCTAGAATATCTTCTTCACAGGATCAGGTAACCAAACAAAAGTCTGTAAAGACTAGCCAGTCCTCGAGTGGTAGATCTCCCTTCCAGCATCGAGATGGCTTCGGCCTTGCCCTCGAGGACATCTTGGCAATAAAGCCCCGGCGGGAGTCTTCGGGGTCTAAAGCATTAACGGGGCTCCGGGTTGTTCCCGAGGTTCTTACCTCGATGAAGATACCTGGGCCATGCTTGGTGGTTGTGGCCGCTTCGGGCGGTACCGACACCCCGGCATCGGCTATGGTGATGGACGAAACACTCCTCACCAATGAACATAGTCTAGCACTCTCGGCTACTTCGGTACCGTTAGAGTTGCTGCAGACTGTTCCTCGAGTATCGGTATCGCCTTCGATACTGGTACTGGTATCGATATCGGTGTCGGTACCGTCCATGCTTACTTCTACAGAATCGCTTCCCTTGATGCCGAGCCTGGAATCGATCTCTAGCATGGAAGATTCGGTACCGACTCGTCTCGGTACCGACCTTGGGCGGTACCAAAGACATCGTTTTAAAGAAAATCCGATGCTTCATCCTTTTCAGTCTTCCGATCCCGATGACTGGGATGAATCCATCGGTACCAAGGCTGATTTTTCTACAAGTCTAGCCTTTACCCCTCATTTTAAGGATTCCTCTTTGGGGGAGATTTCTTTTCAAGCTTTTCTGCTTGATATGGCAAAGCTATTTGCCATTTCTATACCTGGTAAAGAATCCTTACCGGGGAATTCAGAGACACTGCAATTTCCCTGGATTCCAAATGAGGTGATCATGCTGCCTGTACATCAGATCTTACAAGATCCATTGTTAAGAATGTGGGAAACTCCTTTAACGGTATCCCCACATTCCAAGACACTTGACACTATGTACAAGGTGCCACCTTCTCCAGGTTTTCAAAAGACTCAGCTTCCTCATCATTCTATTGTTGTAGAATCAGCAATGAGGCGTATTAAGAGTGCAAAGAAGCACTCTTCTTATCCGCCAGGTCGTGAGTCTAGGACTTTAGATGCCTTTGGACGTCGATGCTTCCAGGCATCCATGCTTTCAGCAAAAATTATCTCATATTTTCTATATGGGATTATCTCTTGAAGAGGTCACAAAGAACTTAGTTTTTGAACCCTTTTCTTCCAGAGCATAAAAGAGCAGACTATTCCTTATCAGTCAGTCATGCTCAAAATATCTCTAGGTTTCTTAATCGTGCTTCCCTGGACTGTTTTGAGTCAATTAGCAGAACGTCTGCTATAGCCATAGGAGCACGACGCTTAGCCTGGCTCCAAGTTTCTGATTTGGACAGATGGGTTCAGGAAAGGCTGGGAAATACTCCTTGTACTGGTGAAAATCTCTTCAACAAGGAGGCTTTATTTCAAACTAATCAGTTGAACACTGATCCTGTTACTTTCAGAGGATTGTCCAAACTCTCCTCTATCCCAGCTAATACAAAATCTCATAAAAAGCTTTATTCCCCCAAGGGGAAAAAGTTTTATCCATCTTCTACCCATGCTACAGATGTGTCCAAGGATGGGCAACACCACACCAGACTAAGAAAATCAAAACCTCAACAGGCTCAGCAAACCCAGCAATCGCAGGGTTTCTGATATTTTATTCATTTTTCTGTGTGAGGTTTAAAACTTGAACCTCCTTCTTTTCAACAGAAGCATGTAAAAGTCATCTCATCCATGCTGAGATATCAGTCATACATTGACTCAATCCTCGGCTCTGGGCATGAATCTCTTGCTATAAGAGAAATCTATCCTTCTAGCTAAGAGCTATTAAGGACTATCATACCCCAGAGATAACGGGTTTCTCCTTTTAAAACAAAAAGGAGAACTAACAACAGGGTGAACTATACCTTTCACCTGGTCAGTTTTCCTGTACGAGGATATCTCATACTTTTAACTGCAAGGGGACCCTATCCCTTAAAAGACTTACTAAATTATAAGTCTTCTCAACTCTGTATTTATTTCTATCCCTCTTAGTCCAGATATTCCGTTTCTAAGAGTACTACTAATCAACTGGAGGGCTTATCCTCTAAGCCAGTGATGGCTAACCTTTTTGAGCCCGAGTGCCCAAACTGCCGCACAAAACCAAAGAATTTCCTCAAAGTGCCAGCACGTCAATTAAAGCCCCATTTGCATAAGGTGCTTCATTTGCATAAATATTTGCATAATGTTACCATACACTAACTTTTAGTAAACATGCCTCTTAATGAGTATATGGATAAAGAAAGACTAAAAGGTTTCTACATTACTATAATCCAGTACCAACCGCCAGGCACATTAGGAACTACTACAAACGCTGCCCATTTAGAACCCATAGCAAACCCGCCGTATCCTAACAGCACTACCAGGACTCACAAAGCACCATACTCTACCTATCAAAAGGCAACACTGCAAATATTAAACCAATACATCTCAGAGAACAACAATACATGACCTACTGGGGAAAGAACAAGTGGCAATGTCAAATAGGAATTATATAAACAGAATACCTCAGCTCAGTTACACATGCAGAACAGACCATCACCAAACAAGGAATCACAATTTAGAAACAGGAAGACAATAATTAAACTGGGAACCCCAAAAGCCAAACTTGGAATATACAACAACACTGTAGAAATAAAACTATATATTAATTTCCTCTTGTACTAAACAAAGCGCAAAAATTAATGATGCACATTTCCCAGAGCTGACATATTCCAGTTAATAAATTCAAAATAAAGAGATATTTTTCTACCTTTTGTGCATTTTTTTTCAGTTGCAATTGTTCCAGCCACTTTCTTTCTTCTGGTTTCTTCGTGTCTTCTGCTAACTCTCCATCTGCTGTCCATTTGTCCTTTCTTCTGTCATTCTCTCTCTACATCTGCTTTAACATACTAATCTTTCTCCTTTGGCTCTTTCCTCATTCCTATTTCATCTACTCAAAATTTACCCCTCCATCCTCAATCCCCACTTACTCTCCCAATACCCGGCCAATTGTAGATTTTTTATCCCTCCCACACAAAATATTTTTCCCCTCTCCATTTTACTCTCCCAGCCCCATCCCATTCTAATCCTCCCCCAACACCAGCTCCCTTCTAGTTCCAGCCTCACCCAGCATCCATTCCCTTCTAGTCCCTGCATCAGCCCATTTCCAGTCCTAGCAGCCCCCCAACCCAATACCAGTCCTATCCCCCCCCTCATCAACCCACTTCCAGTCCTAACCCCCCATCACCCCATTTTCAGTTTAAGCCCCCCCCTATAACCCATTACCAGTCCTAACCCCCCACTTCCAGTCAGCCCCCCATAGCCCATTGCCAGTCCTAACCCCCCCATCAGCCCACAGTCCATTACCAGTCCTAACCCCATCAGCCCACCTCAAGTCCTTACCCCTCCCCATCAGCCCATTTCTTGTCCCAGCCCCCCCATAGCCCATTATCAGTCCTAAACCCCCCCATAGCCCATTACCAGTCCTAACCCCATCAGACCACCTCCAGTGTTAACCCCCCATCAGCCCATTTCCAGTCCTAACCCCACCCAACAGCCCACCTCAAGTCCTAACCCCTCCCATCAGCCCATTAGCAGTCCTAACCCCCCCCTAGCCCATTAGCAGTCCTAACCCCCCCTCTCTAGCCCATTAGCAGTCCTAACCCCCCCCCATAGCCCATTACCAGTCCTAACCCCCATCACCCCATTTCCAGACAGCCCCCATCAACCCACAGCCCATTAGCAGTCCTAACCCCCCCCTAGCCCATTAGCAGTCCTAACCCCCCCCTAGCCCATTAGCAGTCCTAACCCCCCTCCTCGCCCATTAGCAGTCCTAACCCCCCCCTCCCATTAGCATTACTTACCCCCCCCTTTCCCATTTTCTGTCCTAACCCCCCCGTCCTATCCCTTTTGCAGTACTAACCCCCCCCCCAGCCCATTAGCAGTCCTAACCCCCCCTAGCCCATTAGCAGTCCTAACCCCCCCCTAGACCATTAGCAGTCCTAACCCCCCCTCTCTAGCCCATTAGCAGTCCTAACCCCCCCCATAGCCCATTACCAGTCCTAACCCCCCATCACCCCATTTCCAGACAGCCCCCATCAGCCCACAGCCCATTAGCTGTCATAACCCCCCCTAGCCCATTAGCAGTCCTAACCCCCCCCCTCCTAGCCCATTAGCAGTCCTAACCCCCCCAGCCCATTAGCAGTCCAAACCCCCCCAGCCCATTAGCAGTCCTAACCCCCCATCACCCCATTTCCAGACAGCCCCCATCAGCCCACAGCCCATTAGCAGTCCTACCCCCCCCTCCTGCCCATTAGCAGTCCTAACCCCCCCCCTCCTGCCCATTAGCAGTCCAAACCCCCCCCCCAGCCCATTAGCAGTCCTAACCCCCCCCTAGCCCATTAGCAGTCCTAACCCCCCCCCCCCTCCTAGCCAATTAGCAGTCCTAACCCCCCCCAGCCCATTAGCATTCCAAACCCCACCCCCACTCGCCCATTAGCAGTCCTAACACCCCCCCCCCACCCCCGCAAATTTAACAACAGAAAAAGCGGGCTCTGGCTGCTGCCGCAGACGCGGAAGCATGCAGTGTCCCGCGGGGCCCCCACCGCCCGCTAAGCCCCTCTGCAAGGGCTTTCAGATTCGCGAGGGAGACAGCGTCTCCCTCGCGTCTCTTGTTAAGCCCGCAGGGGCTAATGGGAAATTTCCCATCAGTCCCTCGCGTCTAAAGGGGCTGATGGGAAATTTCCCATTAACCCCTACGGGCTTAACAGAGACGCGAGGGAGACGCTGTCTCCCTCGCGAATCTGAAAGCCCTTGCAGAGGGGCTTAGCGGGCGGAGGGGGCCCCGCGGGACACTGCATGCTGCCGCGTCCGCGGCAGCAGCCAGAGCCCGCTTTTTCTTTTTTTGCGGACCTTCACGCGTGCCAGCTGTAAGGCCTTCGCGTGCCACAGCTGGCACGCGTGCCATAGGTTCGCCATCGCTGCTCTAAGCCATAGAGTTTTCTTCAAAACCTACTCCAGTAACTAGTTTCCATACAGAGTTTTCTCCCCTTTTTGCAGTTCATCTCCTTCTCACATATCTTTTTAAGGCAGCTTTTCAGATAGAAATTGGGTATTACCACTCCAAATTATGTCTGTCGGTCCTCTCCAACCTATGGGACCTAACTTTTAGGCTGCCTTAATAACAGATAAGTCCAAAGGAGATCCAGAACTCATTTGAACTATTTATTGTTGCAGGCATCAAGCCTGTCTACTATTCTTAGCCACGTTCAGTTCTCTTGGCTCCAACAGAATAGATCAGGTTGCACACTGGCAATTCAACAGCCAGATCTAAGCACCCTACAACATGCTCTCTGCAATTCTACAACAAAGCTCTGCAACTGTGGGCCTTTGCCAGAGAGCCTCAGAGCTACTCCTAATAGGTAGCTGGCCAGATAGTTATAAGGGCTTCAGCTGGTAGACTCTACCAGTCATGTTCCTACATGACTGGTTTTTTTCCTACTTTTACCATATTCCTTAAAATTTCCTTTTAAGAAAAGGTAACCAGGGTTTAGACCATGTGAAAGTGTACAAAATTGCACAATTCCCTGGTCATTCCACATCTCACTGGAACCGCCTCAACAGGGATGAATTTTTTTCACTGCAGTTGGTCCTTATTCACTATTCTCCTTCTAATTTCCTATACTTCATAGTAGCCTATGTTGCACAGGAGAACGCATGATACTCATATTGCCCTCATAAAGAGGCAAACATGGTATCCCCTTCTATTGCGTCTTATCTCCAGCTACTAATTGAATTTGTAGAAGGATCCAGACTTGCTGTCTTAAGACTAAGGATCTCCTCTGCATTCATTCACGTATGTCTCTGGGCCTGGTTATTCAGGGGCTAGATCTTTTCAAGAAGTCTAATCCTATCCCTGTAAGTGAAGAACATATTACCAGTTTCCATGAAACCTTTTCTATAGTTCTTCCATATTTAACCAGAGATTCTCTATCAAGATTCTCAAATAGGTCTTAATCCTTCTTGTTGTTACATCATCTGACTTTGAAAGATTTGTCTACTGTCCATATTAATGCTGCCCCAGCATACCATAAACTCAGTGGACAACCAATTTCTATGGTATTTTACCAAATACCTTATTTTACCGTTACCTTTTAGATTACGTCACACCTGAAGCTCTACAAGTAAAGTCTTCATCATAAGTGACATCACTTACAAAGACTTTTACTGATCTTCAAAAAATTAGGGGCTCAACGCCTAGTACAAATATCTTTCTCTTCCACTGGAATAAAGGGGGTCTTAAAGACCTAGCCCCTTTTTTTTGCAAAGGGTATTTCTACCTTTTAATCCAAACCAGTCAGATTGTCTTCACTCTTCCTAGAACCTTATTCTGCTCCAAGGACAAGAAGTTCAATTTTTTGGACTTTACAGAAACTTTACCTATTCTCAAGTCCAACCTCATTGAACTACCCCAGTACTACTTCTAGGGTTAGTTCTGGCCATGAAGACTTCTCATCTTTTCCTATTGCAAAATTATTTTTTCCCTCTACTTCTCATTAGGAGTATTTCTTTGAGGATAATGATCTGGCTCTCAACCACAGGCCCTTATTACCCTAATCAAATATTTTTGCAATATTTCTGAGTGAGATCCATATTAGAAAATTAAGACTCAACTTTTTTCTAATATTTGTGATTTACACAAGGACTCCCCTCTGGATGCCTTGTTTAGTTGAGCTGTTCCACAGCATCTCTTTTTCTTTTCTAGTTCAACTCCTACCCTCCATCCCTTGGATGCCTGAGGTTTTGAGGGTTAAGCATGGCCCATCTTTAGATTGCAACATGCTGGGGCCTCCTCCAGGCAACTTAGTTTGGGAGTCCCCATTTGTGAAGACTCATTCCTGCTTGTTCCTGGAGGTAGCACAGTTACTTACCTGTAACAGGTGATCTCTGGGAACAGCAGGAATAAGTTTTCACAATCCACCCACCTCCCCTAGGAGTTGTATCTATCTATCTCTTTCCCCTCTCTCTCTGTCTCTCTCTCTTTGTCTCAGCTTTAAAACTCAACTGAGGAGAGACAGTTGGGAAAGGCGGGAAGGCAGCACGCAGGCGTGGTGGGATGCTCCCAAAAGCGTTCTGATTGGACGCTGGGGAGCATTCCTGCGCAGGCTCCATCGGTACCGACGATACCCATATGTGAAGACTTATTCCTGCTGTTCCCAGAGATCACCTGTTACAGGTAAGTAACTGTGCTTTCTCTGCACTTTTGGTATGTTATCTGCAGAGGAAATGCTTTGCATGCTTCAGCAGATAAACAGACAACACATGGCTTTTGCAGCTAACGTGGTGCTTTCTGCACTTTTTTTGGCATGTTAGCTGCAAAAACCTAATGTGGTTTAGTAAACATGCCTCTCAGACCCATTTTATGCTATCAAGTGTTTGGATCATGGTCTACTCATACATCAGGTTTATGTTTTGTATTTGTAAATTTGTATTGATGTCTTGTTCTGATTATTTCTAATATTTCTGATGTAATCTGCTTAGAATGGAATAAATAATATAACTATGTAATTATGCAAAGCCCCGCACCATGGCTTTAGAGACCCTGTAGAAACTGTTCCAACAGAAAACATGGTGGTCCAAAAAAAGAGATGAATGTATATTTGCCTCTGAAGTTTTTCAGCTTGATTTCCCTTAGGCGGCTGATAGCTATATATTTATTACTGTATCTTTGTCTTGATTTATTCCTTCAACACAGCACAATACTTCAGAACATCACCAATAATCTGCATAACCACCAGGCAAATAAATATTATTAATAATTTGTCCTTTTGGCCCCCTTCACATTGATGTATCTTCTAAAGTGTGGGAGTACAGGAGGTAGATATTTTCAGTAGCAATGCCCATTCCCTGCCGAATATCTTTAGAGATAACAAAAACATGAATTCCTTTCTTGCCCGGTTAGCATATCTACTGATATCATCCGCCCCCTAGCATTTTAGAGCCTTAGCCCCCTTTTTAAAATTGTTTGTTTATTGACGTTTTAGCAATAATTTCATTCTTTTGATGCCAACCGTGATTATATCAAAAACCACTTAGACAGTTTGTAAAGATTTTATGCAGATTTGCTGCCAAACATCTGAAAATATCTTGAGGACTGTAAGAAGAAATCCTCTTGTAATACCAGGTGGTCCATAGAAGGTATTCACACAGCTAGGAAATAATCCCATTTCGTTTTTGTGGAATGCTTGGCTTTCTTTCATGCAATATTTTCAACTTGTTAGCTGACATTCAGCCAAAGCTGGGGAGTGTGCTGTGATTCCCAGTTTCATGATACTGGGGGGCGGATGTGGCGCTTTGTTGTCACCAATAAAGTTCTATTAAATCCTTTTGACAAAATTACGGTATTTCGTTTTATCTAGTGGAGTAAACATGCACCAATTATAGGAAATGGATAACTAATATTTCCAATGGTTGTGATAACCAGCTCTGGCTAGTCCGACTCCTGCAGTATTTCATTATCAGACAGTATTGTACATAGGATTGTTAAAAATCTCTTGTATTAAGGAGTAACCTGGGTTTAAAAGTCTATTCATTTGCATTTAGTGTGGAAATTGTTCGCAATCTCACCCAAAAGGCTAAGAAAGTCCTTGGCTCATGGTTCAGACCTTACGTTTGTTTTCAGTCAAAAAGAAGTGATCGAGGACTTTGTTTTTTTCTAGATACGCCCAGTGTAAGCAAAGGAAATCCCTTACAAGAGCTCAGTACAGACACATTATCAAGATTCACTTGGTAACATTCACAGATTCACTTGGTATATCAAGGGTGTATGAAAATTAGGGTAGTCATAGGTCACAGTTCCCATAAAGGTCTGACCTCAGGCCAGGAAATTGCTTGAGAAATTTAATTGATTGAGAGGTTAATGGCACAAAGCAAATACATTAGCTCCTCATCATGGTCATTTATCTTTGGGGAAGTGACTTTTGTTAATTATGAAATGTCGTGGATGGTTTTATAACGGCAACACTGAGTACTCTTATTAATTACATCAGACACATGCTAGTTCGAGCTATCAAGTGCATGTGTATGGCCTTATCAAAAGAACTGTGTAATTACCATAATTTCACATGTTTATGTACATAATTACTGTATAATTCTTCTGCTGGTAATCGAGAAAAATGCTTTTAGATATATCTTGACATGGTAGAATATAGAAGAAACAATAAGCAGAATGACACTGCGGTAGATGGCTTTACCATTTTTCTAACCAGTGTATTTTTCCTAGCAAAATAGGTGCGGTACTCATGCAAGTTTAGAAGACAAATAAGTGTTAGTATTCAGTACCACGGAATACCCTCTAAAAGCCCTGTTGCTAACCTCTAACATTCTTAATGTCAGTCGCCTAGCTTCAGGGAAGAGTTTTTTAAATGAAGAGGAAAAATTAAGTGTAATAATCTCCTACTTGCAGAATTCATATCTGACTTTCCGTGACACACAGGTAATTTTTATGAACAATTTTCACATGTAAAATGCTGCTTTAGTATGAGCGATACAATCCAGGGTGTATTTTTACAGTAGGCATGCACAGGGATGGAGATTAGGCGGATTGTGGGTGGAGTCGCAAAATATGTGCTGACAGTTGCACCTGCTCTCAAGTCTGCGTAATGTCCATACCTGCAAACTAGGCACGATTTACACTGGACCTTGCTCTAGTGTTTTATAAAGATAGGTACCTGTTTGCTTTCTAAAATAAATGCCATCACCTTACCTAGGTGCCCTGTTATAATCTTAACCTCAAAATGTCCTCTAAGGTGTGTGCAACTCAGACTGTGTCCCTGCCAGTAACATTTACTTTCACAACTGAAACACAAAAGAGCATTAAAAATGGCTGTTCTTTTATTTTTGTCTATGCATAGAACACGTAACATTCAGTTGCATACAAGGGCAGATTAATTGACCTATAGTAGAAATAGGGAACTGTCCCTGTTACTGTAAGTAGTTGTTGTTGCTTGCTTTCATATGTTTAATCCTAGCTATTGGTTTTTGTTCATGAATTGTATCTTCACTATTGTATTGCAGCAAGGGGTTCAAACTACTTGTTTTGCATATAAGAAATGCACAATATATTGATTTCTCCAGGAACAAGCAGGAAGTCAGTCCTCACATATGGGTGATATTGGCACCGACAGCCCTCGTGGAAGCATCTCCCCCCCTTTCAAAGAAAAGCTTTTGGGAGATGCTGCCATGCATGTGGTCCCCTTCCCGCCAAAGGGTGCAATTTTACTCCGTCTCCTTTTTTCCATGATTTATTTGTGCATTAAACTGCCTTTCTTTTCTTTGGTTGCACTGGTCCCTTTCCCGCCTCTGAGCTCATTTGGCGGCAAGTCTCGGACCTGTTTTAGGATTTTTTTTTTCCCCAGTGCGGTTCACATCTTTTTCTGGCAGCATCAAGGATCTTCAGCCTCACTGAGGTTCTTTTTATCCCAATGGCCAGTGGGTTTAAAAAGTGTGATCGGTGCACAAAAAACATGTCTCTCACCAATATACACAATTGCTACCTCTGGTGTCTAGGGGCCGACCATGACCTTGAGGTTTGCACCTTGTGTAAAAAGATGTCCACTAAGGCCATCCAGCGCCGTCAGCAAAAGCAAGACAACATCTTCCACAGGTTGGGCCCTGCCCCGGTATCCCTGGTAGGCTTGCACTCTAAGGCCCCGCATAGGTCCTTGGAGTTGCGTAAAGCCCCCACGGCCCCTGATCGGGTCCGTGTACACTCTGACAAGGGTTCCCTGGAGCGGGAATGCAAAAAGAAGAAATCCTCAAGGACCTCATCCTGAGATCTGACAAGCAGGGCAAGCCCCGTGCCAGGTTCCACAGTTTGCGGAGAGAACCCAAGGAGTCGGAGCGGGAACACCCAGTGAAGGTTCCCCAAATGACGTTGAGGCCTCTGGTGATGGGTCCCGGACCCCCAAGGCCTTTCTCATTGAGGGTTCCCTCTCCTCACAGATGCCGGACCCTGTGACCCCGTATCGAAGGCTGCAGCTCCTGAGTGGGAAGCCAGGATGAAGGTGCTGGAGCGCAGTATTACTGCCTTCCTCGCCTCGCAGCAGATGTCGACAGCCTGCCCAGTGGTGTGTGCATCGAGACCATGGAGACCTCACTGTTGAGGACTCCCTGAGCTGCCGAAATGATCCTTGAGAGCCCGGAGCCTCAAGCCGATCCTCAGCATGTGTCTCCATCTAGCTCCCGGTTCTCGGGAGTGAGATCTTCCCCGGCAAGCGCTTGTAGCTCCAACCAAGCAGCCACCATGGGTCACCGACCCGGGTCCTGCGCCCCAGGCGCTGTCGGTCATTGGCTTCTCAACTGACTACTACAACTGGGAGTCTGAGGATGCGGCATCTCTGGAAACGTGGAAGCATCTTGATCTCCCATCTCCCCCTGGTGTCAAGGCATTTAAGGCAATCAAAGGCACCTCATCCCTCTCACTCACGAATCTAATCCACATGGTCCCCCCCAATAGAGCAAGAAGAACATCAGCTGTAAACTTGCTAGCAATACCAAAGGCTTCAACAAAGTCCAACACGAACACCACAAACAGGGCATTCAGTTTTTATGTACCAAAATGCTGGAACACCCTACCCCCCGACATTAGAGCCATTACCAATCTATATCAGTTCAGAAAGGCTCTCAAAACATACCTTTTCCGCCAATATTTCCCAGACAGCAACTGAACCAGATATCCCCTCCAAGAAATAACCCAATCTAGAAATGCCCGCACACTGCAGTGTAGATAGATTATGTATATAGTTAACCCAGTTATCCAAGTTTGTACTCCTGTTCAATGTAAAACCTGACAGTTTGTCGTAATGGTCGTTTTGTTATGATGTAAACCGCGCTGATTCTAAATAGCGCGGTATATAAGAAACTGTAATAAATAAATAAATAAATAAGGCACTGGTCCCCGCCTAAGAGCACATTGTTCCTCAAGTTTGTTTGGGACATGATGAAAGCCTTGTCCCTTACCACGGAGTTGGAGGAGGACACCCACACGGAGAAGCTTGAAATCCTCCAATATGAGGCCCCCACCCAAAGAGGACCTGACAGTTCCTGTCCCTGCCATTCTCGGGTGGCTCCTCCTCCGTATGTGCGAGACACCAGCATCGGTACCCATAGTTAGCCAGTGCCTCAACACCATATACTGGGTCCAGCGGGGCCTCGGTTCTGGAAGTTGCAACTCCAACACACCTCCATGGTTGTGGAGTTGACCATGAGCTGGCAAAAGAGCCCCCTGGTAGGGAGTCCCATGTTCTCAATGCCCTCTGCTGTAAATGCTACCAGGGCTTGATGCTGGTTACCCGAATCCAAGCCTACCAGCTATATTTCGGCATGTATCTCCAGGACCTGGCAAAGGAACTCAGTTTTCTTGGTGGGCCTCATTGGGGACCACCTCCAGCAGTTCCAAAGCCTCACAAAGTGCATCAGTGAATGCTCGAAGTACATGTCCCGGGCTGCCTACAATGGCTTCGAATGAAACACGAGGGTGGCCGCCTCAGGCATCTGTGCTTGACACTAGGTCTGGCTGCAGGCATTGGACCTTGAGCAGTGGATCCAGGAGAAACTCCTTGATGTCTCCTGCCTCTGTGAAAACCTCTTTGGCAAACTGATGGAGATTGAGACACAGTTCCTCACGAGGACTCTGCTCTCAAGGAAGACCTCCCGCCTTCCTAAGAAGAAACCATCAGAGAAGAGGACCTTTTTTCAGAGAAAAGGCCAGCCTTACCGGGTATACTCGCAATACCAGGCTCTTCCCCCCCCCCCCTAGATCTCACAGCAGGGTCACCAGGGCAAGGGAACGGGACAAGGCCCATGCATGCCTAAGAGCCCCCAGACCCCAGCTCCTGCCCAGGTGGAGATGGGGTTTTGATGCCCTGAGCATAGCCTCTCCAACACTGGGGGAATAGCTGCCTACCAGGGGGCATCTGGTACATTTTGCCCATCGGTGGCTTGCCATCACCATCGACTCCTGGGCACTCCAGGTAGTCATGGAAGGCTATCTCCTTCACCTGGACGAGCCACCTCCCCCCTTCTTCCCAGGAGAGCCTGTGATGAGGAAGCTGCCCAGAGCCCAGAGAATAGTGATAAAGGAAGGGAATTTACCCTAATCAAGGGACCTGTTTTAGCAGGTCACAGGAATAAAACTGCATATTTACCTAAAAGACAGGTTATTCCAGGCTGCAGTGGCCTGCAGAGAGCCTCTAGTGGAGATGAGGTGAAGGCGTATAAGCCCAGATTGAGAAACCCTTATGTCACTCCTAATTACTCAGCTGCCAGGAGAGACTTTGATCAGCAACACCTGAGGAGTGCAAGGGAGGGATTGGAAAATGGGAACTTTAAAACTAGAACAGAATATGCAGAGAGCAGAGGAGGAAAGCCTGAAGAGAAGGAGAGGAAGCCTGAGAGGAGGCTTGAAGGCAAGCGTGAGAGCAAGGAGAGAGGAGCTCTGAGAGATTCATGTTCTTGGAGAGATTCTTGGGAGAAGCCAGCTTCAAGGGATTGGGGAAATCCAAAGGCTTGGAGAACTTTTTTCATTTCCTATGACCCCAGTCATTTGGAGAGGCTGTTACTAAGCAGACCCTATCCACCTAGGTGGTGGACTGCATCGTCTTTGCCCACAGTCAGACTGGGCTCTTGTTGGAGCGACCGGGTCACGGCACACAACATCACGGCCATGGCGACTCTGTTGCCAGCTTGCACTCTGCTCTGTGGCAGACATCTGCCAGGCTTCCAGCTGGTCCTCAATTCACACCTTTACAGCTCACTACTGCCTGGAGAGGGAGTCCTGACGGGACATCGCCTTCGGCCAGGCCATACTCTGTAATCTCCTACCCTCCGACCCTTCTTGTTCAGGCTACCAGAATGATGGTTCTCCCTGAACATTGGAATCCTTAGAGTCTCTCCTCAGATTCACTTGCGGTTGCTCACAGCTGGGCCGTGTTTTCTACAAGTTCTCAGTAGTCTGTAGCTAGGGAGTCTCATATGTGAGGATTGACGTCTGCTTCTTTCTGGAGAAAGTGTAGTACTTACCTTAACAGGTGTTCTCCAGGGACAGCAGGAATCGGTCCTCACAACCCTCCCTCCTCCCCATGGAGTTGGTGTAATTTTTGCCATCTTCTTGTTGGGTCTAGCTATGTCATCTGACTGTGTAAAATGGCACCCTTGGGCAGGAAGGGGACTACGCTTACATGGTGGCATCTCCCAAAGGCTTTATTTGAAAGCTGGGGAGATGCTTCCATGAGGGCCCCATCAGCACCGACATCAGCCATTTGTGAGGACTGATTCCTGCTGTCCCTGGAGAACACCCATTACAGGTGAGGAACTAGGCTTTCTCTGCAAGATAAAATGGATTACTATTTTTTAGTTGATGTCACTATTAATAGTGCAGATTTTTTTTTAATGATAAATAAAGAGCATCAATTTATGAATTGTTTTTCTATGGAAAATCTCATCTTTAATTTATTGAAGCTTCTATTATGTCCCCTGTTCCCTTTTTTCCTATAGTAAACACATTTTGTGTGCGTGAAGCCCGTGTGGGATTTGTGTCAGGGGCTCCATGTCCTAGTACTACACCACCTCTGATCTGTTTCCATCCTCTCAGTGTCTTTCTGAAGTTTCAGCCTCCCAAATAGATTATAGCACTAAAGGTGGGGGTCCCACTTGCACTCTATATGATTGCTGTATTTACCTCCTTTTACCTACTAATAAATACCCTTCCTTATGCAACAGGGCATAATATTAGCTTTCATGGTGCCTTAATACATCAAGACAATATCTTTTATAAAAGAGTTTTTGCATGTAAACTCTGTTGGGCATGTATAAAAGTCTCTTTAACAAATTACCTGTTGAAGGAAGGTGACCCGCGAGAAGGAAGAGTTGCAAAATATGCACATAAGTTATAAAATACTCAACTACGTACATGCTTTAAGTTGTACCCAATTTACACCAGAACCTGAGCTGGTGTTAATGTAAGTGGCCTCCTTTCGGCTGCAATTTCAGCAGATTTTCTGAGGTTATTTTATAAAGAAGCTTGCATTTACCCACACTTCATACTGTCAGAACATCATCCTACAAAAAGCTGGATTCTTACATATTATTTCTTATCCGGGAAATGTTATCAGCTTCCATTAGTGTAAATGCAACCTCAATAACCACATCTGAATGTATTCTTTTTGCTTGCTGTTCAAAGTCAATTTCTGTAGAACGCTGTAATGGTTATTAGGCAGTCTACCAACTTCCCTATAGGGAGAGGTGGACTGGAGACGACTACTACTAATCATTTGTGTAGCGTTACAAGGTGTACGCAGTGCTGCACACGTAGATGTAAGAGACAGTCCCTGCTCAAAAGAGCTTAGAGTCTAATCAAGATGAAAACAGCACTGCAAAACTGGGGACTAGAGTATGGCAAGATGCACTTCATTCTTTTGTCCACTACTTATGTGGAACAGGATCCAAAAGCAGCCTCAGTGGGTCTAACTCTAAAGCCTGGACCTCAATAGGGCCAGAGGAGGAGCCTGATGCACAGACTCCGATAGTTTGTTCCAGACACATGGAGCAGTAAGGTGGAATGAATGAAGTCTGGAGTTGGCAGTGACAGAGAAGAACACAGATAAAGGGATCTGCCAGAGGAGTGGCGTGCCCAAGGAGGAGTGTAAAGTGAGATGAGATGGGAAAGATAGTGAGGGGCTGCAGAATGAATGCACTTATAGGTACAGTAAGTAGGAGGTTTGAACTGGATGCAGAAATGGATAAGGAGCCAGTGAAGTGACTTGAAGAGGGGTTACATGAGCATAGTGACACTGGTGGAAGATAAGCTATGCAGCTGAGTTTTGAACAGACTGAAGGGGCGAAAGATGAATTGGAGGGAGACCAGTGAGGAGTAGGTTACAATAGTCAAGATGGGAGGTGACACACGAGTGGATGAGTGTCTTAGTAGTGTGTGTAGAGAGGAAGGGATGAATTTTGCCAATCTTATAGAGAAAGAAGCAACAGATTTTAGCTGTCTATTGGATGTGTGCAGAGAGAGAGTAGAGTCAAAAATGACCTCCAAGGATGCGTGCTGAGAAAACAGGGAGGCATAAAGTTTATTTAGCTGCATTTATATATCACCTTTCACTGGGTCAAAGCGGTTTACAATAAAACAATATCAAACCGGGAGGGAGGGGAGGGGGATTTACAATCAATAAGGGGGGGGGGGGTGGCAATGATACTTTAAAGGAGGTGACCCGACACCGGAGAAGAGGGGGAAATATTTGCATATGTGCAATCTTTTTGTCTTAGTGGTTCATATATGTTTTATGGTTGTTCTGTTGTGGTTTCAGTGTTCATTTTGGGAGGAGTATCATTGGTTGTTGTCCTGTTCGTTGCCGAGGTGTTTTCTGAATAGGTGGGTCTTGTTTTCTAAATGTAGATAGTTCTTTGTTGCATCGGAGTTTAGCTGGCAGCGAGTTCCATAATGTAGGTGCATAAAATTCAAAGGTGTGGTTGCAGGTTTGCTGATTAAATTTGGTCCTAATATGTGGCATTATAAGCATGTTTAACCCTTTCCAGGCCGAGCCCAAAACTCTTGGGATCCAAAATTCTGACCAAATATTCCTATCAAATGGTATATAATACATGACCATAGCAGAAGGAAAATCACTGTTAGAACATATTGAATAAGACGGGTGCAATTTTCCAGAAATATGCAAAAATTAACCCGGCTGCAGAATGTGGGTTAAAAATTTAAAGTAGGCCTTGAAAGGGTTAAAACCTGCTGTGTTGGTTTTCCTGAGTTTGGTTTTTCCAGCAAGGTGTGGAGGTGTGATAGTTGCTGGAGATGAAATGCCCGGTGGATCAGTACTAGGGTTTTGTACTTGATCCGCGCTTTTGCTGGAAGAATGTGTAAGTTCTTCAGAACTGGAGTGATGTGATGTCAAATTTTTTAACCCTTTAGATCAGTGGTCACCAACCTGCGGCCCGCGAGGTCCCTTCGTGCGGCCCGTGAGGCTCTACCCCGGTGCGGCCCGCCAAGGATTTATTACCTTCCTGGTCTCGTCATCAGCTGAGCAAAGCAGCGAGGTGCCTTCGTTCCGCTCTCCCGCTGCTAGCGGGAGCTGAGAAGATGCGGCGGTTCAGCAAGGTATAGGTTATTCTCCCCTCCACTGCTGCTGCACTTTGCCGGCTGATGGGCCTAACACGCTCTCTCCGCTGGTTTTGGGCCGATGCTTCCCTGCCCCACCTGCTCTCCCGTGTGATCACGCGGCTGCACTCTCCGCCTGCCGGATTTGCTGGCTCCACACCTCACTCCTGCCTCTTCTTCATTTCAGGCGATTTCTCCACTTCGGCTCCCGTGATTTATCTCACTTCGAGGCTTTGAGCACGCTGCTGCCGGTCCTCCTGCCGAGTGCTTTGTCACCAGGGCCTCTCGGTCCTCCTCGCGGCTCCCCACACCAGCACAACTCGCCGCCTCACTGCTTTTAGGTTTTTTTTAGCACCATTTATCAGGCTTTGACGGCGGAGCCCAATTACCTCGCCGCCATAAGGGCCACTGACGTCACCAGAAGTCTCCAGCAAGGTATAGGTTATAAGCATTGGTTTTTTTTCGCGGAGGCGGGGGAGAAGGGGGGTGCGGCCCGCGAGGCTCCCGGGAGACGGCTGTGCGGCCCGCGGCCCTCTGGAGGTTGGTGACCACTGCTTTAGATGGTCCTGGCTATAGCGTTGAGCGCTGTTCAAAGCGGGTTAAGTGTGGTAATTGGAGTTCATGGTATATTAATACTCCCTCACCTGGATTATTGTAACTCATCGCCTGCATTACAAATCTGAAGTCCTTGTCTTCCAGGAGTGGTCCAAGATGCTGAACCATTCTGGCTTTGAAAAATATTGTCTTTCAGGTTCTTGCTATTTGTTGCTTGAATGACAGTGACTGATCTAGGATGATTCCCAGATACTTTGTTTGCGGTTGAATCCTTATTTGGATCGATCCGAGAATTAGATGCGTTGGCAGGGTGAATGTTTGGTCTTTTGTGACAAATAAGGCTTCCGCTTTCTTGAGGTTTATCGCAAGGTTGTTTGCTTGGAGCCATCTGGAAACATCGTCGAAGCAGTTTATTAATTAGGGGTTTGTCGAGTCTGAGGTGGTTATGGGTCCAGAAAGCATAATGTCATCTGCTTATATATGAAAATTGACTTTGTGTGACCTTATTATGGAGCACAGTGGTTGTAGGTAGATGTTGAATAGCATAGAGATATACAGAAGGGGGGAGGTGGGTTTAGGGGGAAAGATAAGGTGCTCAGTTTTTGCCATGTTTGGTTTCAGATGGTGGTGAGACATCCAGGCAGCAATGTCGGAAAAGCAGGCAGAAATCCAGGCCTGGATTCCTGCAGAGATTTCAGGCGCAGAAAGGTAGATCTGAGAGTCATCAGCATAAAGATGGTACTGAAAACCATAGGAGGAAATAAGTGCACAAAGGAACTGAGTGTAGAGAGAGAAAAGAAGCCCCAAGGCAGAGCTCGGAGGTACACCAACTGAAAGCACAATGGCAGTAGAGTAGGTTCCACCAGAACATACAATAAAAATGTGATGAGAGAGATAAGAAAATCGGGATAGAACAGTCTCTAAATCCAAGTGAGGACAAGGGTATTGAGGAGAAGGGTGGTGGGGGGGGGGGTGATGAACAGTGTCAAAGGCAGCAGAAAGGTTAAGAAGGAGGCCTTTTGATTTGGTGAGGAACAATTCACTGGAGACTTTGGTAAGAACTGTTTCTGTGGAATGTAGAGAACGAAAGCAAGATTGCAGTGGATCCAGAAATGCTTGAGAGGAAAAAGTCAAGACAGCAACAGTGAACTGGCTAGGACTGGAAATAAGCTCATAGGGGGGCTTGGACTGGAAATGGGCTGAGTTGGGGGGGACCTAGGACTGGAAATGGGCTGATGGTGGGGCTAGGAAAGGATTGGAAATGGATGGTGGAGCTAGGACTGGAGATGGGCTGATGGGGGGCTAGGATTGGAAATGGGCTGATGCGGGGACTGGAAAGGAGCAGATGCTGGGTGGGACTGGAACTAGAAGGGAGCTGATGTTGGGGAAGGACTAGAATGGGATGGGGCTGGGAGAGTGAAATGGAGAGGGGAAAATATATTTTGTGTGGGAGCAAAGAAAAATCTACGATTGGCCAGGTATTGGGAGAGTAAGTGGGGATTGAGGATGGAGGGGTAAAATTTGAGTAGATGAAAAAGGAATAAAGAAAGAGATGGAGGAAAGAGCAAAAGGAGAAAGATCAGTATGTTAAAGCAGATGTAGAGAGAGAATGGAAAAAAAACTAGGAGAGAAGAAAGGACAAATAGACAACAGACAATGGAGAGTTAGCAGAAGACAATAAGAAACCAGAAGAAAGCAACTGGAGCAATTGCAACTGAAACATAAAATGCACAAACAACAAAAGGTATAAAAATACTTTTTTATTTTGAATTTATTAACTAGAATATGTCAGCTCTGGGAAAGGTGTGTTTTTAACGTCTCCATTTTGTTTAGTACAAGTGGAAATTAATTTATTGTTTTATTTCTGCACTGTTCTACATTCCAAGTTTGGCTTTTGGGGTTCCCAGTTTAATTGTCTTCCTATTTCTAAATTGTGATCCCTTGTTCTTTGTTTGGTGATGGTCTGTGTTCTGCATGTATAACCGAGCTGAGGTATTCTGTTTATGTAGTTTATATTTGATAGTGCCACTTGTTCTCTTTCCCCAGTAGGAGATGTATTGGTATTCTCTGAGATGTATTGGTTTAATATTTGCAATGTTGCCTTTTGATAGGTAGGGTTTGGTGCTTTGAGTCCTGGTAGTACTGTTATGATATGGTGGGTTTGCTATGGGTTCTAAATGGGCAGTGTTTGTAGTACTTCCTAATGTGCCTGGTGGTTGGCACTGGAGTATAGTAATGTAGAAATCGTTTCGTCTTTCTTTATCCATACACTCATTAAGAGGCATGTTTACTAAAAGTCAGTGCATGTTAACATTATGCAAATATTTATGCAGATGAGGCCCTGCACCCCCCTTGGGCCACCCCTGGTGTAAGCACAGCATGTTTGAAGGCCATAGGAACAGTTAGTGGAAAGCAATAGGTTAAGGATATGACAGATGAAAGGGATGACTGGAAGAGAGAGAGCTTAGCAGACACGTGAGAAATGGGATCAGAGGAGCAGGTAGTCAGGGAAGATGCATCCAAAAAGGAGGAGAGCCATAGTTGATGAGAAAGGTAGATGTGAACTTGTTGGGGGTCAATAAATGACAGCTACCCAGAGAGGTAGTGGAGAAAATAGGCGGATAGCATGGGCTTCAAAGTAAGCAAAGGAATTAGATGGAGGCAAAAGGAGGGGCTGAAATTGGCAGGAATGAGAGAGTAGGGACCCAACAATGCCACCATGGCCAATGGGCCAAGGTATATGGGGAAAATAGGTAGCCTCTGTGATAGACGGCAGTGAAAGAAGCAGAATCTTCAGGGAGAAGCTAATTTTCAGTAAGAGCCAGGAGATGCAGAGTATTAGAGATAGAGGTCATGAATGAAGGCAAGCTTGTTGGAGACAGAATGTGCATTCCACAATGCACATGACAAGGGGAGAGTAGAGGGATATGAAAAGATTAGAATGGCTATGCATTGATCTGCCCTGGGAGTATGAAAAAAGTCTAGGAGGGCCAGGGTTGGGGTTGACATCCTCCAGATGAGAGACGAAGGAGGAGTAGAAGAGAACAGGGGAGAGAGGAGGAGGCATGATGGAAGCGAGGGTGAGGCTCTCACAGTGAGAATGGAGATGACTGAATGATAAGAAGAAAATGGTAAAGTTCAAGGGCAGATAACGTAGAAGACAAAATGGTAGGAGAGGTGGGATAGTAAGGCGTGGATAATGAGAAGTAGGGCCATGGAATTGTTGGAATGAGGGAAAAAAATTAGGGCAAGTGAAGATCAAGAACACACTGATGTGGAGCTATAGGAGAGGGAGGAGAAAGTCCTTGTAGGTTCAAGTGTACCTGAGTAATTGTCAATGAGCAGAGGAAGGCTCTGAAGGAATGTTAAGCCAGGGGTGGGTAGGCAGTGGGTAATAAAGTGTTGAGCAGGGAGACATATAGCACTGCAGAGAGCAGGAGCTGGATGAAGGACAGACAGAGGGGAGGAATGGTCTAGTGGTTGGGGCAAGTTACCTTAGGCCGGAGGGTCAAGGGTTCGAATCCTGCTAGAGGACAGCAACCTTGGGCCAGAAAGATTGGGGTTTCTAGTACCACAGGTGCTCTTTGTGGCCTTGAGCCACTTAATCCTCTGTTACTTCAGGTACAAAAACATAGATTGTGAGCCCTTCAGGGACAAGGGAAAAATATATGTACAGTACTTGAATGTACACCACTTTGACCGGTAGAAAAAACGGTATATAAGCCAAATTAAATAAACGGAAGATAGGGCACACTGACAAAACAGAAATATACACAGAACAATAAATAACAAGCTAGATTCTAAAAAGGCATAGAAAAATGCCTGAATAGACTGGGGCAGGAGAAGTTCTCCAGGATTTTCAATCTGTCATCTCATACAAACTTGAGACACCTCACAGCCATCTTTAAATAAATATTCAATCATCTGATTACAATTGCTTAAACAAAAACACACAAAAAATGTAGAAACAGACTGTGAGCACTAAGAGACAGTTAAAGGGGCACTAAGAGGCGACAAGGCGATAGCGGAGAGACTGAATGAATTCTTTGCTTCGGTCTTTACTGAGGAAGATGTAGGGATGTATACCCATGACTGAAGTGGTATTTAAAGGTGCGGAAGAATTGAAGGAAATATCGATACATCGGGAAGATGTATTACAACTATTACATTAACTGAAGAGTAGCAAATCACTGGGGCCGGATGATATACATCCAAGGGTGTTGAAAGAACTGAAATGCGAGATTGCAGACCTGCTATTAGTAAACTGTGAATTTTCATTAAAATCATCTGTAATACCTGAAGATTGGAGGATGGCGAACGTAACACCAATTTTTAAAAAGGGTTCCAGGGGTGATCCGGGAAACTACAGACCGGTGAGCCTGATATCAGTACCGGGAAAAATGGTAGAAACCATCATAAAGAACAAAATTACTGAGCATGTAGATAGTCATGGCTTAATGGGAGACAGCCAACACGACTTTAGACAAGGAAGATCTTGTATTACTAATCTGTTATGGTTTTTTGAAGGTGTGAGTAAACAGGTAGACAAAGGTGAGTGGGTTGATATAAAGATTTGGACTTTCAGAAAGCCTTTAACAAGGTTCCTCATCAGAGACTTTTGGCAAAACTAGAGTCATGGGATAGGAGGCTGTGTAATATTGTGGATCAGGAACTGGTTAAAAGATAGAAAGCAGAGGGTAGGGCTAAATGGCCAATTTTCCCAATGGAGAAAGGTGAATAGTGGTGTACCCCAGGGATCTGTGCTGGGTCCGCTGCTTTTTGACATATTCATAAATGACCTGGAAAAGGGAATAA
Source organism: Ichthyophis bannanicus (assembly GCA_033557465.1). NCBI lineage: Eukaryota > Metazoa > Chordata > Amphibia > Gymnophiona > Ichthyophiidae > Ichthyophis > Ichthyophis bannanicus. The sequence continues at coordinate 166,498,373 of CM066042.1, forward strand.
TGAGTAAGGTTATCAAATTTTCAGATGACACAAACCTATTTAAAGCTGTTAAAACCCAAAAGGATTGTGGAAAATTGCAAGAGGATCCTGCTAAATTGGAAGACTAGGCATCAAAGTGGCAGATAAAATTTAATGTGGAAAAGTGCAAAGTTTTGCACCTAGGGAAGAACAACCCAAACTATGGTTACAAGATGCAAGGTTCCACATTAGGAACCACCACCCAGGAAAAAGATTTAGGCGTCATTGTGGAAAACATGTTAAAACCCTCGGCCCAGTGTGCAGCGGCGGCCAAGAGAGCAAATAGAATGCTAGGTATGATAAGGAAAGGAATGGAAAATAAAACAAAGGATATTTTAATGCCTCTATATCGTTCCATGGTGAGACCGCACCTTGAATATTGTGTGCAATTCTGGTCACCGTATCTTAAAAAGGATATAGCGTTATTAGAAAAGGTTCAGAGAAGAGCCACCAAAATGGTAAAGGGGATGGAAGGATACCCCTTTGAAGAAAGGCTAAAAGGGTTAGGGCTCTTTAACCTGGAAAAGAGACGGCTGAAGGGAGATATGATAGAAGTCTATAAATTAATGAACGGAGTGGAACGGGTAAACGTAGATCAATTGTTTACGTTATCAGAATATAGAAAGACTAGGGGACATGCAATGAAGCTGCAGGGTAAACTATTTAAGACTAATAAAAGAAAAGGAGCTGCTGGTTAAGAGGGGAAAAAAAACAGTGCAGCTTGTGGGGAGCCGGAACCGAAGCCGAAGCCCCACCAGTCAGACTGTTGGAGTTGGTTGTTTTTTTGACCATGCAGTTTCCTGTTACTTGTAGATCTCCATCTCAATCAGAGCCAGAACTACTACTACTACTACTGAGCATTTGTATAGTGCTACAAGATGTATTCAGCGTGGCACAGACATGTAAGAGACTGTCCCTGCTCATCAGAGCTTACAGTCTAGTCAAGACAGACAACACAGAAGGTGTAGACAGGGATACATCTAGGGGGGAATGGTAAAGAAACACATGGAGATCAGGTGAGTCAAGATCCAAAAACAGCATTTGGGGATTCTGGTGCCATGAACTTCATTCACAAACAGTGATTTACCCCTCCCCATCCCACTCCATGTGCCTTGGATCTTGATTTTAACCATAGTACTCAGCTGGGAGCCATGCACCATAGCTCCTTTTGGAACCCTATAATCATGGACCTTGAATCTAGCCACCAGATTTCACTCTTGAGAGATGGCTATAACTCATCCCTGTGGGAGACTGAGCGATGGCTCTATGGCATCTTCAACTGACCTGAGTGATCAACCCCAGGGACCTTCTACTTGGCAGTGTACAGCCTACCATGCTGGTCTGGTTGTCTTTCTAAATTTTATACGCTAGACACACTCCCATGCAACATGTCTGGGTTGCTGTTATGAACTGAGTTTTAGGAACAAGATCTGTAGTATAATTGTGATTCTTGTTCTCCAGGAACAAGCAGAAAGTCGGTCCTCACTTATGAGTGATGTCGACACCGACGGAGCGCATGCGGATCAATTCCCCAGCTTTCAAAGAAAGCCTTTGAGATTGCTGCCACGCATGCGTGGTCCTTTTCCCGCCCAAGGGTGCCATCTTGCTCAATCTCCCTTTTTCCACGGAGCCCTTCAGATGCACGCCCTTGTCCCTCTGAAAACGTTTCTCTCTTTTTGGCCTTTTTTCCTGTTGCACCAGTCCTTTCCCGTCTTCCCCAATGCCCCAGCTTCAGCTGTGGGCCAGGGGTATCCCTGTTTTTCCCTTTATCCTTTTTTCTCACTTTGGTCTCTTTTCACGCTCTCTTCTAACCACTGGCCACCTCGAGGGCATTCGAGCTTGCAGGGGCTCCTTTTGCTGCCATGGCCACCGGCTTCAAAAAAAGTGACAGATGCTCCAAAAACATGTCGCTCACGGACACCCATGACTGCGGTGCCTGGGGGCTGACCACAACCCGGAGCTCTGCTCACTTTGCAAGAAAATGTCTGTTAAGGCCTTACAAAGCCATAAGCAGAAGTCAGATGGCATTTTCTGTAAGTCAGCCCCAGAGTTCCCTGTGGCACCCCCCTCCACCGACCCACTACTTGTGGGGTCCCCCGCAGTAACTCTATATCCCAGGCATCACTCTGACCAGGGTTCGCCCAAAGTGGACCTGCGAAAAAAGAAGACGACCTTGAAGACGCTGTTGGGGGCTCCGAATAAACGTGAGTGGTCTCGTGTTCGTTCCCTTAGTCTTCAACGGCATTCCCAAGAGTCAGACAAGGAGTGGCCTTGAAAGTTACCTTGTACAGACATGGAGCCCAGTCTCTTGAGTGTCGTCCCAGTGAGGACCTCCTCTCCTCCTCCATGCCAGACCCAGTAACCCCGGCGTCGGTGTCCCAGGGACCCAATTCTGAGTGGGAGTCCCTTATGCTGGCACTAGAGTGCAGCATTTTTGCCTTCCTAGCTGCCCAGCAGGCGCTCTTGCCCAGCACGCTGGCTTGCGCCTCGAGACAAAGGGTCCCTTGACTGTGGTCCCGAAATCTACCTTGGAAACCCCTGAGAGCCACGGGCCTCGTGAGGGTCCTCAGCACCGGTCTCGCTCACTGTCCTGTTCCTCAGGGGTGAGGTCTTCCAGAGTCGGCGCCTCCGGCTCCAGACGGGCCTCGGCCACCAGGCATGGGGATCAGCCCGACTCAGTCCTTCTCGAAACTTTCAGACTGGGAACCGGACAGGGGCACATCCCCTGAAACCCGCGCCCATCGGGACCTACCTTCAGTCCCGTCCCTGCTCGCCTTGCAAAGGTGGTCACCCCCCAAAGATACCTCCTTCTTGGTATTGCCCACGCAGACCAAGGAAGAGCCAAGGGCAGAGGAACTCAACATATTGTGATATGAGTCTCCCCCAAGGGAATCTCTCAGTCCCTGTGCCATCCATCCTGACCCTGCTGTTCCTCCGCATGTGGGAAGCACCCGCCTCTGTCCCTGTAATCAGTAAGACTTGATGCCATGTACAGAGTCCAGCATGTTCCTGGGTTTCGAAAGGCCAAGCTTCCTCATACCTCCATCGTAGTGGAATCCGCGATGCAGAAACAGAAGAGCCCGAAGTCGCATTCTTCGGTTCCGCCCGGCAGAGAATCCCATGCCCTCAATGCCCTTGGCATAAGGCTTACCAGGGATACATGCTGGCATGCTGCATCCAGGCATACCAACTATACTATGGTTATGTTCCTCCGTGACCTTGCTAAAGAGCTTGGCGGTTTCTCCACAGGCCTCGAAGGTGACTCTCCTGAGATCAGTCATGGACTGCTCAAAATACTTTCTCGTGCCGCATATGATGGGTTCGAGTCTTCTGCCCGTGTGGCAGCGGCTGGCATCAAGCATGGCTCCAGTCCTTGGACCTGGAACAATCGGTCCAGGAGAAACTCTTGGATGTCCCATGCCTCGGCAACAAGAGAGGCTAAAAAGGTTAGGACTCTTTAACCTGGAAAAGAGACGGCTGAGGGGAGATATGATAGAGGTCTATAAATTAATGAATGGAGTGGAATGGGTAAACGTAGATCGATTGTTTACACCATCAAAATATAGAAAGACTAGGGGACATGCAATGAAGCTACAGGGTAACCTATTTAAGACTAATAAGAGAAAATATTTTTTCACTCAACGTGTAATCAAATTCTGGAATTTGCTACCAGAGGATGTAGTAAAAGCTGTTAGTATAGCTGGGTTTAAAAAAGATTTGAACAAGTTCCTTGAGGAAAGGTCCATAAACCATTATTAAAGTGGACTTGGAATATCCACTGCTTGCCCTAATACAAGCATTGCGGAACCTGTGTCTTTTGGGGAAACTATTAGGTACTTATGACCTAGATTTGCCACTGTAGGAAACAGGATACTGGGCTTAATGAATCTTGGTCTGACTCAGTATGGCATATCTTATGTTTTATATTATAATACTTCTGTATAGTTCCATGGTGCGACCGCACCTTGAATATTGTGTGAAAATCTGGTCGCCGTATCTTAAAAAGCATATAGTGGAATTAGAAAAGGTACATAGAAGAGCCACCAAAATGGTAAAGGGGATGGGAGGATACCCTTATGAGGAGTGGCTTAAAAGGTTAGGGCTCTTCAACCTGGAAAAGACAGCTGAGAGGGAGATATGATAGAGGTCTATAAATTCATGAATGGAGTGGAATGGGTAAACATAGATCAATTGTTTACACCATCAAAAAGTAGAAAGACTAGGGGACATGCAATGAAGCTCCAGTGTAACCTGTTTAAGACGAATAAGAGAAAATATTCTTTCACTCAATGCATAATCAAACTCTGGAATTCATTACTGGAGGAAGTAGTAAGAGCTATCTGGGTTTAAAAAAGATTTAGACAAGTTCCTGGTGGAAAAGTCCATAAACCATTACTAAAGAGCACCTGGGAAATCCACTGCTTGCCCCAATACAAGCAATGGGGAACCTATGCCTTTTTTGGGATCCTGCTAGGTACTTGTGATCTGGATTGGCCACTGTTGGAAATAGGATACTGGGTTTGATGGACCTTGGTCTGATCCAATATGGCATATCTTATATTCTTATATTCATGCAAATTTCTCATATGCATATTCATTGTGGTTATCCTGAAAACCTGACCGGCTACGTGTGTCCTGTGGACTGGGTTGAGAACCCCTGGCAGAGAGCAATTATGAAATGCTATATAATTTTAAGAGATCTATAAAAGTAGGATATTTATCTACAGGTTTATATCAGTACACATGCACAACAATCCAGGGCTTCTGTTTAGGAGTCTGGAATGTATTTGAACAGTATGAACACACATAGTATGACCATCTATAAAAATACATGTGCCCATCTTTGTAAATCTGCCAGTGAGTGGTTAGATTAGCAAGATGAGAATCAGGATGCCAAGTTTCAAATCCTTGTCCCATTGATGCTTTTTGTGACTTTTGAGAACGCCCATTACCAGATTGTAAGCACTGTTGGGAAGGGACCTAACAAGTGCATTTGTAGATGTAAATTTCCTTAAGTTTGTATTTGGAAAAGGTGAGTAATTTGAGTCTATAATCCAAATCCATAACTTTTTATCTAATGCGTGAACAGATCTGGTAGTATAGCAGCAGTTACAACCTTAAACAATTTTCCAAGCATTTATTTTTCTTCCTCAATAAGTGTGGCAGATGGAAGTGTTGCTATTGTGACATAATAGTTGCATTATGTCTCAATTACTGTAATGCCATTCTTGCAGGTCTTCCCCAGTTTCAGCTTTGTCGCCTCCAACTTATCCAAAATAGCGCTGACCAGATCATCTCCCATGCCACCCACTATGATCATATCACCCCATTGCTTATTGACCTCAATTGGCTTCCTATCAAACACCATATTCAACAGAAGGTACTCATTACAGTTTATAAAGACATCTATATACAGACTCCGCAGTATCTATCTGTTCTTCCTCATTTCCATACTCCGTCCCGCTGTCTCTGCTCAGTCCACATCAATCGCCTACAACTTCCCTCCCCTTCCCGTGCTTACCTTGAATAACCATCACTCTGCTTTTTTCTTCTTGGCTCCCTCCCTATGGAACTCTCTCCCAACTGACCTTCATTTAGAACCCTCTTTCCCTAAATTTAAGTCCCTCCTTAAGACACATCTCTTTCTCGCTACTTTTGACCTCCCTCCCTTTGCCCCTGGACTCCTCCTTCCTCGCTTATCCTCTCCCTCTCTTACTTTCCCAACTGTATGATTGATTGTCTCCTGTCCTATAGGATTTTGTAGTTCTTTTCATTTTCCTTGGCATTTGCCTCCTTCCTGCGTTTTAATTTATTGTAAACCGCCCTGATGTCAGAAAGATGCAGTATATAAAATGGAAAAATTAAGATAAAGAATATTGCATTTATATAGCACTTATCAGGAACTGGTAAGTTTATTCAAACTATTCTCTTGGACTGTGAATTTGTTACTTAGCATTTGGTTCGTTAGCGTGTCTTAAAAAATTTAGCGCATGCAAATTGATTTAAGGAGCATTAAAAGACAGTGTGCCTTAATTCATCAGATCTCCAGGAATAAGCAGGAATGTAGTCTTCACATATGGGTATCATCGGTACTGACGGAGCGTGCACGGGAACGCTCCCCAGCATCCAATAGGAAAGCTTTTGGGAGCATTCCACAGCACCTGTGTGCTGCCTTCCCGCCTTTCCAACTGTCCCTCTCCAGGTCTTCATTTTCCGCGGAGCCGACAGGTCCCATACCCTGTCACCGCAGGAAAACTTTCTTAATCTTTGTTTTTTGTGGTCACGTCTGCCTTCCCTCGATGCTATACTGGTACCGCTGGTTCATTCTTCTTTCTTCTTAAAAAAAAACAACAACAACAAAAAAAAACCCTATAGTTTCTGAGCTATTTTACTTCAGAAACTTTTTTCCTTGGTGCTAGGCACCATTTTGGGCACTAGGCTCAATTTTTCCGTAAAAATGGAAAAAACAACTTCTGATTTTAAAAAATGTTCTAAGTGTGGCAGTACCATTTCCGTCACTGACACCCATGATTGGTGTCTCAAATGTTTAGTCCTAACCACTCTACTTTGGAGTGCCTCTCCTTTAGAATGATGTCAAAAAGGCTGAATTGAGCTGCAAAGCTCAGCACCCTTTTTCCCTCAGATGTGGTGTCTGTTGCATTGATGTCCTCCAGGGCCTCATCTTCCTCCCATGGATCTCAGGTAACTAAACATAAATCTAGCTGGTCCTCAAAGGGTAGATCTCCATCTAAGTATCAATATGCCACTGGCGTTGCCCTTGAGGAATTTTCACCGGCAAAACTGCCCCGGCGGGAGGCTTTGGCTTCCAAAGCATCAACGGGGCTCCAGGATGTTCTCGAGGCCTCAACCTCAGCAGAACTACTGGTGCCATGCTCTGGGGTTCCGGCCGCTTGTACCGGTACTGACACCCAAGCATCGGCAGCGTCGATAGACCAGAGATGTCTTGCTATCGAACGCAGTCTAGCGGCTCTTCTCATTTATTTATTATTTTATTTTATTACAGTTTCTTATATACCGCGCTATTCGGTATCAGCGCGGTTTACATCATAACATAACTACCATAACAACAAATTGTCAGGTTTTACATCGAACAGGGATACAAACTTGGATAACAGGGTAAACTATATACATAAGCTATTTACACAGTAAGGATAGTTAAAAATCAGATAATGAATATGAGGGCATTTCTAGAGTGGGTCATTTCTTGAGAAGGGTATCTAGGTTCAATTGCTGGCTGGGAAGTATTGGAGGAAGAGGTAGGTTTTGAGTGCCTTCCTGAACTGATATAGATTGGTTATGGCCCTAATGTCAGGGGGTAGAGCATTCCAGCATTTGGGGATATAGAAACTGCACGCCCTGTTTGTGGTTGTCTTGTTGCACTTTGTCGATGTCTTTGGTGTGATTAGCAGGTTGACAGCTGTTGCTCTTCTGGATCTGTTGGGGGGTACAATGTGGATAAGATGTGTAAATGAGGAGGAGGAAATGCCTTTGATTGCCTTGAATGCTAATAGAAGTGTTTTGAAGGTGATCCTCCCATGAATAGGTAGCCAGTGTAGTTGTTTGAGAATGGGAGTCACGTGGTCGCTTCTGGCTGCTCCGTAGATGACCTTGGCTGCGGCGTTCATGGCCAACTGTAAGGGGGTTAGTGTGGATTGGGGGAGCCCTTGTAAGATGGCATTTGCAAAGTCAAAATGTGGCAGGATCAGTGCTTGATATATGGTTCGGAAATCATCTGGGTCCAACAGGGAGCGTAGGTGCTTGAGTGAACGGATTTTAAAATAGACGGCTTTGACTATATTGCTTATGTGGCGTTTCAAATCCAGACGTTGATCCACAGTAACTCCCAGGTATTTTATTGACTCTTTAGTTTGCAGGTCAGCTTCCTTGACACTGACGTGAGATGGCGGATTAAAGTTGGGGTCTCTGGTGATGAATAGCACCTCTGTTTTTTTATGTTGAATGCGTAGGTTCTGTGAATGGAGCCACGTTGAAACTGCATTGAAGCAATCCGTGAGTGGGGTCAGGTCCATGTGCGTTGTGGAGAAAGGCATGTATAAGAGAATGTCTTCTGCATATATCAAGCAGTTCACATTGAATGATCTTATGATATTGCAGATGGGCTGCATGTAAATATTGAAGAGTAAGGAGGATAACGAGGAGCCTTGGGGTACCCCTTGCTTTTGATGGAAGTGAATTGACTCTTCTAATCCAGACTTCACATATTGCCATCTACCATCCAGGTAGGATTTACACCATCCTAGTGCACTGTTGCAGACGCCCTTTTCTCTCAATCTTCCGAGGAGTATTTCGTGACTCACGGAGTCGAACGCCGCGGCGATGTCTAGGAAGATGAGCACAAAGCCTTGACGGATGTTGTCGATTCCTGTGATGATGTCATTGAATAGCCCAGTGAGTAGTGTCTCGACCCCATGATGTTCTCTGAACCCATGTTGACAGCTGTCTAAGGGAGCAGCAGCATCTATGTGGTCCTGAATTTGCCGTTGTGCCTCTTTCTCAATTATGGCTCATGGCTTCGGTACCATTGAAACCGCTTCAGACACCTCAACCGATACCAGTACCAACAACGGTACTGGTACCGGTACCGACGGGATCGACGTCGATGGGTATGCCTCCCATACCAAGTCATGCGTTTGTCTCCGGCATCGACAGATCGGTACCGGAGCAACCCAATACCGACTTCGATAGATACCGGTACTGTGCCCTGCATGGTCACCGGGATTGGAGGTATTTTGAATCCTCTGAGTCTGAACTCCGAAGACTCTACCGATACAAGAGTACTTCTCCCAGAGGATTCCTCTTCTCCTCAGCGCAGAATGTCTCTGCCAGAGGATATGTCCTTTCAGGATTTTATCCGTGATGTGGCCCCGAGGCCTTTCCATCACAGTAGCTCCTGAAAAAGAGCCTAGGGCAAAGGAGTTGGAGATTCTCCAATACCCTAAGGCTCCCAAAGAGGCAGCTACTCTGCCTATTCATGAGATCTTACATGATCTTATGCTGAGAATGTGGGAAACACCTCTAACCACATCTCCTCATTCTTGGAGACTCGATACTATGTATCGAGTTCCACCTTGTCCTGGCTTTCAAAAAACTCAATACCACACCATTCAATGGTTGTGGAATCAGCCTTGCGTAGAATGAAAGTGCAAAGAGACATGCATCCATTCCTCCAGGTCGTGAATGCAGGACTCTTGATGCCTTTGGGCGTCAATGCTTCCAAGCTTCCATGCTCTCAGCTAGGATCAGTTCCTATATCTTGTATATGGGAATGTTCCTTAAAGAGGTCACAGGAGACTTGGAGCTTATGAGCCCCCTTCTTCCTGATGACAAAAGACAGGACTATCTTACTCTTGTCAAACATGCCCAGGATGTTTCCAAGTTTGTAAATCGTGCAGCCTTTGACTGTTTTGAGTGCATAAGCAAAACCTCTGCTATTGCCATTGGTGCACGTCAGATTGCCTGGCTTCAGGCATCCAACTTGGAAATTTGGGTACAGGATAAATTAGGAAACATTCCTTGCACAGGAGAAAATCTCTTTGGCAAGAATTGGCAGTAGAAGGCTAATGAAATAGATGCAGACAATATCACTTTGGAAAGATTGTTCAAATCTACAGCCGATCCTGCAAGGAAAAGATCCTCTAAGAAAACATTTTTCAATAAGAAAAATAAGTTTTATCCTTCCTATACCCAACAGGGACACCGTCCAGGTCAGTCTGCCCAAATGGGACAACAGTAACAACCTAGAAAACAAAACAAGCCAAAAGCTGTAAAACCTCAGCCAGCTCAGCAGGCTCAGCCTCCTCAGGTGCTTTGACTAGAGAACTTCGCCTTCCTGCCCCTGAAGGATCCAGAACCCTTGAACATCCCAGGCAGGTTATGTCATTTTACCCACAGATGGTACCAAATAACAGCAGAAAATTGGACTCTGTCCATTGTACGAGAGGGGTACAAGCTTCATTTTCACAGCATGCCCCCTCCTACAATTGTAAGACAGTTCAATTCTCAGACCTCTCTCGACAATCTCTTAGGTCAAGAAGTCACAACGCTCCTTGCGCAAGGAGCAATAGAGGAAGTACCCATTCCGCAACAGGGTACAGGGTTCTGCTCCCCCTATTTTCTTATTCCAAAGAAAACAGGAGGATACAGGCCAATTTTAGACCTCAGAGAACTGAACAAATATCTGTTCCGAGAGAAGTTCAAAATGGTCTCTCTAGGAACTACCTTCAAAGTCAGAATTGGCTTTGTTCTCTAGATCTCAATGATGCGTATACTCATATTCTCATCCATCCAAATCACATAAGATTCCTTCGATTCCTGTTTCAAGGAAAGCACTTCCAGTACAGGGTTCTTCCCTTTGGCCTGGCTTCTGCAGCAAGCGTATTCACAAAATGCATGGCTGTGGTAGCCACATTTCTCCGCACTCTGGGAATATTTGTCTTCCCTTACTTAGGCGACTGGCTCATTCGAGCCCCTACAGTGCCAGAAGCCAGCTCTGTTCTGTTTTGCACAATGTGAATCCTTCAGTATTTGGGACTAGTCATAAACCTCCCAAAATCCAATCTTGCTCCCACTCAATCCCTAGAGTTCATAGGAGCTCATCTGGATACCAGACAGACGAGGGCTTTCCTTCCGCAGCACCGCTGTCTTTGCATAATACAGCTAGCTTCCCAAGCAGTGCTCAAACCTTATCTCACTGCTCAAGAAATGCTACAACTGCTGGGTCACATGGGATCCACCGTGCATGTGGTTCCTTATGCTCGCCTCCACATGCAAGCAACCCAGTGGACTTTATCCACTCAGTGGACACAGGCCTTAGGTTGCCTGTCGGACAAAATAACAAACTCAGACCGTCTTATTTTGTCCCTCCAATGGTGGCAATCCCTCAAAAATCTTATCGTGGGTCGCTTTGAAGCATCATGTGTGATGTAACATAAAGCGTTCCCTTAGTTGACCAATAGGATGATGACCACTGGGCAGACTGGGTAGCCTAAGTGCTCCCTTATTTTTCTTTCTGCTATTATATTGTGTTACTATGGTGATTATTTTGGAAGCCTTATTCACAACTTCCACATGGAAATTCCTGAATTTACACACACAGTAAAAATGGTGATTTTAGAAAGGTCTCTGTTGACACTTATATGTCCATAATATGTAGAGATTACAAGAGGGCAAGTTGGGAATGTGGTATGGGCATGGCCTGGGCTGGTTAAAAATCTACACGTTTTCCCTTTTTCATAAAGAGGGTTATTCCATAAACCGAATAGGCTGTTTGCACATGCATGGGAGACGGATATCTCCCGAAAATGTCTACCCCCATATTCTGGAATATGGCTCCTGTGCATGGCGCAAAGATGGGGATCTCAGAACGTGCCTGGGAGGGGCAGTACTGAGGTGTGGTTTGCCATGGAGACATATATAGAGTGATCAGGAAAGGCATGTGTATGTTTTGTGTGTACCCCATAGATGTGCCCTGTATTCCTGCTGGAGACGTGGAATAAGACCAGTACTTAGAAATTATTCTGCTGCGTTTGTATAGAGGTTGTGACAAGTATGTTGCAAACTGGTGTGACTACGGTCTGTAAAACACCACAAGATGCATTTATAATGAATCAGAGGCGAGGGAATCTTGTAAGCTAAAGGGGCATTAACTACCCATAAAGACATTTTAAGAGTAATTGTGATTATTCTGGCTATGCTGACATTTGCTGTTTATTTATTTATTTAACAGGTTTTATATACCACTTTATCATTTCAATCAAAGCGGTTTACATTAAAACTTTAAGTTGGTAATGTACATTAAACAGGGACATTGATAACTTATAGGCAGAACCACCAAAAATGCATACCACAGGATGAGACTAGTTCGACGCCTCAAACCCCTCCTCTCTCAGGAACACTTCCGCACAGTCTGTCAGGCACTAATAACCCCAATCCTAGACTTCTGCAACCCAATCTATCTTGGCCTAACAAAACAGACACTCAGGCCACTGCAACTGGCCCAAAACCCAGCAGCTCACATAATAACTGGCAACACAAGACAAGAACATATCACACCCTACCCTAAAAGATCTCCACGGGCTACCAATCAGCTCCTGCATCAGATACAAGACAATCATAAACATATTCAAAATCAAGCAACAGTCGTCAGCTTTCAGCCTACACCCACTCATACAACCCAACAGCAGCACAAGACCGAGGAGGAGAGGCACATCCAACTGTGACAACACACCTAAAGACATCAACAAGGTACGCAAGGACACCGAAAAACAAGCCTTATCAAAGGCGGCACCAACAATCTGGAGCGCCCTCCCTGATGAACTACGGTCAACAACAGACAATGAGAACTTTAGGAAACTGTTAAAGACGACCCTCTTCATAGAGCACTATGGTGGCGTCACTTAAACAGTGCAACAGACAATACCCCAACTCAACACCCCACCCTAGCAACATGATTTAGTATTAAAGTAAAGTCCTCATGTACATAGTATTGTAAATAGCGCACGTTGTAAATAGCTCACCAAGAATCAATGTCCATCTACACACACACGCACTCACTGCTCAATGCATGCACACACTAGACACTGTATCTTGTTGGTTGTTTGCTGTGTAGACAGCCTTGATTGTAGGAAAAGGCGGTATAGAAATCTGTTTAAATAAAATAAATAAATAAACTTGTCACGGAAATAGTCAGCCAGGGTTTGGGCAGAAAGGGAAGGAGAGGTCGGATGTAGTGTTACCCTGTGAATCATTCAGCGGTGTTTTCAGGTGATAAGAGTGATTCCAAGTTTGAGAAGTGTCATTCCCCTCTGTGTATGGTCTCGAAATCGGAATTTGAGAGACTTGCTTAGTCCTAGTGCATTGAGAAGGTTAGATGGAGCGGTAGAGACTCATACTGGGCATATACCGTGTTGTCATTGCTCAGTCTGTGAAATTACAGAAACGGTTAGTGTGTTTAACTATAGAGGCCGAAATTATTGTTTGTGTTGTAACACCACTTGTGATTCCTGTTTTGTGTTTTGTGATTAGATGCCCTTGTGATATGTTATATAATGGACAGATCACTCGGCTCTTTAGATTGCGTATGGGAGAACATAAGAGTCGTTTGCGTTGCAGGAGACTTGAAGCTCCTATAGTTCAGCATTGCATAGAGAAGGGTCATGTGTTTGCAGATCTTGGGTGTTTTTGCATTGACCAAATATGGACGGGCATAGGTGAACGCACCAGCGAACTTTCCTTGCACTTTAGGGAGCAAAAATGGATTTTTTGTTTTAGATACTGTACATCCTAAGGGTCTCAATTCTCAAATTGATTGGCATTTATGTGTTTAGATGAGTGGAAGGGAGATATTGTTTCATTGCTAGTTTTTTTGAATGAGTAGAGTATTCATAACGCTGGTAATAATTACCGGATGCTGAATGGTGCTTCTGTTTGTTGAAGCGGCATCTGCTTGTTTTTGTGTGAGCTGATTAAATCTATGCTGATTCTTTATTTAAATACTGCTCATGGGTGGCATTTTTAGCCGGTTTGAGTCGCTGAGCATGTTGAGCAATATTAGCAGTCAGTTGGGGTGAGTGAAAATTTTCTGGCTCCTTATCTGGTTGATTTCTTTTTGGTTTTCTTGAGAGGTTTGATATTTGGTAGGCAGGGCCGGCCCGTCCATTGAGCAAGAATGTTTTTTGCACAGGGCCCCGCGCAAAGAACATTCTGCTTTTTTTTTTTTAAATTACATTTTAAAAAAAACCCTGTCTCTGGTTGCTGCCGCTGCCGCGTCCGTCGCAGCAGCGGCAGAATGGAGTGTCCCGCGGGGCCCCCTCTCCTCGTTGAGCCCTCTGCAAGGGCTTTCAGATTCGCGAAGGGAGAGTGCTCCCTCGCGTCTCTGTAAAGCCCGCAGGGGCTAATGGGAAATTTCCCATCAGCCCCTCGCGTCTAAAGGGGCAGATGGGAAATTTCCCATTAGCCCCTGCGGGCTTTACAGAGACGCGAGGGAGCACTCTCCCTTCGCGAATCTGAAAGCCCTTGCAGAGGGCTCAACGAGGAGAGGGGGCCCCGCGGGACACTCCATTCTGCCGCTGCTGCGACGGACGCGGCAGCGGCAGCAGCTAGAGCCAGGTTTTTTTTTTTTTTTTAATTTGCCAGAAGGGAAGGGAAGGGAAGGGGGGGGGGGGTTAAGACTGGTAATGGGCTGGGGGGCTGTTGGAGGGTGTATGGAAATGGGGTGATGGGTGATGGGGGGTTAGGACTGGAAATGTGCTGGGGGGGGGGTTAGGACTGGAACTGTGCTGGGGGGGGGGTAGGACTGGAAATGTGCTGGGGGGGGGGGGTTAGGACTGCTAATGGGCTGGGGCTGATGGAGGCTGACTGGAAATGGGGGGAGGGGGGGTGAGGACTGGAAATGGGCTGTGGGGGGTGGTTAAGACTGGTAATGGGCTGGGGCTGATGGAGGCTGACTGGAAATGGGGTGCTGGGGGGTTAGGACTGGAAATGGGCTGGGGGGGGGTGATTAAGACTGGTAATGGGCTGGGGGGCTGATGGAGGCTGTCTGGAAATGGGGTGATGGGGGGTTAGGACTGGAAATGTGCTGGGGGGGGTTGGGACGGGAAAAGAGCGGGTGGGGTAAGGACTCCAAAAGTACTGGGGGGGTTAGGACTGGAAATGTGCTGGGTGGGGGGGGTTAGGACTGGAAATGGGCTGGGGGGGGGTTAGGACTGCTAATGGGCTGGGGCTGATGGAGGCTGACTGGAAATGGGGTGAGGGGGGGTTAGGACTGGAAATGGGCTGGGGGGGTTAGGACTGGACATGCGCTAGGGGGGTAAAGACAGCTAATTGGCTCGGGCTGATGGAGGCTGACTGGAAATGGGGTGCTGGGGGGTTAGGACTGGAAATGGGCTGGGGGGGTGATTAAGACTGGTAATGGGCTGTGGGCTGATGGGGGCTGTCTGGAAATAGGGTGATGGGGGGTTAGGATTGCTAATGGGCTATGGGGGGGTTAGGACTGCTAATGGGCTATGGGGGCGCTAGGACAGGAAATGGGCTGATGGGGAGGGGTTAGGACTTGAGGTGGGCTGATGTGGTTAGGACTAGTAATGGGCTGTGGGCTGATGGGGGGGGTTAGGACTGGCAATGGGCTATGGGGGGCTGACTGGAAATGGGCTGATGGGGTTAAGACTGGAAGTGGGCTGATGGGGGGGTTAGGACTGGTAATGGGTTATAGGGGGGGCTTAAACTGAAAATGGGTTGATGGGGGGCTAGGATTGGTAATGGGTTGGGGGATTGCTATGACTGGAAATGGACTGAGTGGACGGGGAGGCTTGAACTGCAAATAGCTGATGGGGAGGGAGCTTGGAATGGAAATGGGCTGTGAGGGAAGGGAGCTAGGACTGAAAATGGGCTGATGGAGCAGCTAGGATAGGACTGGAAATGGGCTGTTGGGGGGGAGCTAAGATTGGAAATGGGCTGTGGTGGGGGCTTGAATTGAAATGGACTCATGGAGGGGCTAGAACTGGAAGTAGGCTCATGGGGGGGCTTGGACTGGAATTGGGCTGAGTGGAGGGGAGCTAGGATTTGACATGGGCTGATGGTGGGGCTAGGAAATGACTAGAAATGGGCTGATGGGGGGCTAGGATTGGAAATGAGCTGATGAAGGGACTCAGACTGAAAATGGATGGGGGAGCTAGGACTGGAAATGGGTTGATGGGGGGCTAGGACTGGAAATGGGCTGATGCAGGGACTAGAAGGGAATGGATGCTGGGTGAGACTGGAACTAGAAGGGAGCTGATGTTGGGGGAGGATTAGAATGGGATGGGGCTGGGAGAGTAAAATGGAGAGGGGAAAAATATTTTGTGTGGGAGGGATGAAAAATCTACAATTGGCCTGGTATTGGGAGAGTAAGTGGGGATTGAGGATGGAGGGGTAAAATTTGTGTGGATGAAATAAGAATGAGGAAAGAGCAAAAGGAGAAAGATTAGTATGTTAAAGCAGATGTAGAGAGAGAGGATGGAAAGAAAACTAGAAGAGAGAAGAAAGGACAAATGGACAGCAGACGATGGAGAGTTAGCAGAAAACATGAAGAAACCAGAAGAAAGTGGCTGGAGCAATTGCAACTGAAAAAAATGCACAAAAGGTAGAAAGATATCTCTTTATTTTGAATTTATTAACTGGAATATGAAAGCTCTGGGAAATGTGCATCATTAACGTCTGCGCTTTGTTTGGTACAAGAGGAAATTGATTTATAGTTTTATTTCTACAGTGTTGTTGTACATTCCAAGTTTGGCTTTTGGGGTTCCTAGTTTAATTATTGTCTTCCTGTTTCTAAATTGCGATTCCTTGTTTGGTGATGGTCTATGTTCTGCATGTGTAACTGAGCTGAGGTATTCTGTTTATGTAATTCCTATTTGACATTGCCACTTGTTCTCTTTCCCCAGTATTCTCTGAAATGTACTGGTTTAATATTTGCAGTGTTTCCTTTTGATAGGTAGGGTCTGGTGCTTTGTGAGTCCTGGTAATGCTGTCAGGATATGGCGGGTTTGCTATGGGTTCTAAATGGGCAGCGTTTGTAGTAGTTCCTAATGTGCCTGGCGGTTGGCACTGGATTATAGTAATGTAGAAATCTTTTAGTCTTTCTTTATCCATACACTCATTAAGAGACATGTTTACTAAAAGTTAGTGAATGGTAACATTATGCAAATATTTATGCAAATAAGACCACTTATGCAAATGAGGCCCCGCACCGAGTCTCCGCACATGGCCCCGCACCCCCCTTGGGCCGCCCCTGTTGGTAGGCTTGTGGTTTTTCAACCTGTATTGCTGTTTAAATAGTGGAAAGTTTGGTCGGATATACATCTGATCTGGGCCATTTATTATGTGTTTGTGATCTGTCGGGAAGTGTTTGAATGAAATCTTCTTACACAGGTTTTTTTTTTTTGCTCTCTTCTACAGCATTTTGTGTTTGTTTGGGACCCCTTGAAAAAGCGCTATGCAAAATTCTTAGTCGACAGGATTGTTGGCGTTGGGGTGTTCAGTTTGAAGCCTTGGATGCTTGAATGTGTTACTGAGATTGCTTCAGCTAAGTTTTGGGATGACGTGCTTTAGAGGAGAGCATTGTTAACTTTGAAAATGTTAAATTTTGAATACATGTTGAAAATTGATATATGTGCAAACACCTTTATAAATGTTTATATAGAAGAGGAGTTTTTTGACTGCTGATGTGATGGATGATGGCATAGGTATGTTTTGTTATACTTGCCTGATCCGTGTATTCTAAAGCCTTTTTCTCCTCTTAATACCTGTGATAGGGCTGTTTATTCATACTGGATGTTGATACCTAGCCTAATCTGTATTTCTAGTGGAGTGGATTTTTTTGTTCTTTTCAATATAAATAGTATGACAGCTTATACTGTGTTATAGGTGAAATGGCAGGCGATACCAATCTCTAGGAACAAGCAGGAATGTAATCTTCACATATGGGTAATGTCGGTACCAACGGAGCCTGTGCGGGAATGCTCCCCAGCGTCCAATAGGAAAGCTTTTGGGAGCATCCAATTGCACCTGCATAACTGTCTTCCCCAGGGGTGTCTCAAGGCAATCTGCTGCCTGAGGCAAAGGATGAGATGGTGCCCCCCCCTCCCATAGAGGGGGCAGGGCTTTTTCAAAACTCCAATCAGGGACTGAACCAAACCAAAAAGCTGATTAGATTATATGGAGGAAATACAAGATGTTTGTACGCCAAGGAACTAAAAGATTGAAAATCACAGCACAGTTTATAAAACTAAATTATAACTCATTTTTATTTTGTTATAAACTGTGTCATGGTTATTGCTTTTTCTTTTCCAACATATATTTTGCATCCACAGAACCCCCTTCAACAATGGGTGCAGAGCAAAACCAGGACATTCACCCACAGAACTCTCTATATATATTTTTTTAAATTTGATTCTGATCATCTCACTAACAACAACAAACATTCTCCAGTACCAGGCATATTGTGAACTAATACAAAACCCTACAACAAAGTCACTAAGGGGCTTGTTTTTTTTAAATCAATGGGGCCGCGGCTCCGATAACGATCGGAAACCGCTACCGTGGCTTTGTAAACAAGCCCCTAAGTATCTACCATACCATACCATACCATACCATACCATATAGCACCAACTTCCAAAACTCACATAAGGAGCCCACCAAAAAAAGCATCACTGTAAATTCTACAGTGGGCCCTGGAACATCCATACACCTATTTGAAAAGCTGAACATGTCAAATTACTACAGTACAGTATAGATCTTTATGTACAAACACCATGTTAACAGAACACCTGACCTCAGTCACACACTCACAACATCGACCCTCACCAAGTACAGAATAAGTAACCACAATCTAAAGTAAAAAATAAAAATATCTAGACAAAATTTAAACTGAAACCCCAAGAAACTAGACTCCTCAAGCAGTGCAACATCAGATAAATAAGAGATACAGTTCCCCCATACAGTGTAAAATATAAAGATAGCACAAAGTCCAATCACTAAAATGAAATGAAATAAAATTATTTTTTCTACCTTTGTCTGTCCATTTTATTCTCTGATCATGCTAGTCCTGATCTGAGGCTTCTGCTTTCCTGTCTTCTCTTAGCTCTCTTTCTATGGTTCATCTGCCTTTTCTTATCTCTTCTTTTGTTTTCTTCACTTCTTTCCATCAGCCTATTTCCAGTCCCAGTAACCTTTCCCAGTATCAGCCCCTTTCTAGTCTTCCCTCCCAGTACATTCCAATGTCAACTTGCATTCCCATGACTGCCACTGGTGTCCATTCCCTTCCAGTCCCCCTCCTTCCCCACTGTCCAGTCCCTTATAATCCAAATACCATGGCAGCCCCTCTCGGCATCCACTCCCTTCCAGTCCCATTCTCCCATCCCCTCACATCAACCCATTTGTAGCCCTAGCCCCCAGTTTTCTTCCAGGGCCAGCAGCTCTATCCTCCCCTCCCCACCATCAGCCCATTCCCAGTTGAAGCCCCCCAATCAGCTCACTTCCAGTTGCTGTTTGGGGCGCTTGGAATGGAAATGGACTGATGGAGGGGCTTGGACTGGAAATGGGCTGAGTGGGGGGGCTTGGACTGGAAATTAGGGGGAGTGGGAGGAGCTAGGACTGGAAATGGGCTGATGATGGGGCTAGTAAAGGCCTGGAAATGGGCTGATGGGGTGCTAGGACTGGAAATGGGCTAATGGAGGGTCTAGGATAGGACTAATGGGGTGCTAGGTTTGGAAATGGACTGATGGAGGGGCTAGGATAGGACTGGGAATGGATGGGGGAGCTAGGACATGAAATGGGCTCATGGGGGGGCTTGGATTGGAAATGGGCTGGGTGTGGGGGGAGCTAGGACTGGAAATTGGCTGATGGAGAGGCTAGGATAGGACTGGAAATGGGCTGGGGGAGCTAGAACTGGAAATGGGCTGATGCAAGGACTAGAAGGGAGCAGATGCAGGGTGGGGCTGGAACTAGAAGGGAGCTGATTTTGGGGAGGACTAGAATGGGATAGGGCTGGGAGAGTGAAATGGAGAGGGGAAAAATATTTTGTGTGGGAGGGAAGAAAAATCTACGATTGGATGGATATTGGGAGAGTAAGTGGGGATTGAGGATGGAGGAGTAAAATTTGAGTGGATGAAAAGGAATGAAGAGATGGAGGAAAGAGCAAAAGGGGAAACATCAGTATGTTAAAGCAGATGTAGAGAGAATGGAAAAAAACTAGAAGGACAAATGGACAGCAGACAATGGAGAGGTAGCAGAAGCAGGGCCGGCCCATCCATTGAGTGATAATGTTGTTCGCACAAGCCCCACGCGAACTCCATTACCACACAATGGACGGCTGCCGAGGGAGCCGGGGAAGCCCATATGAGGCCCCAGCTCCCTCTGCACAGCCGCCAGCATGAAGAGCCTTTTCCTTCACCTTGGTGGCTGTTTCAGTGAAGCTGCGAATGCCAGGAGAGGTTAAAGGGCATTGTCGTGGGGGGGGGGGGGCTAGGACTGGATGGGCTGTGATCAGGGGGGAACTTGGACTAGAAATCAGCTGTGATGGGGGGAACAGACTGCAAATAGGCTGTGATGGTGGAGAGGGAAACTTGGATTGGAAATGGGCTGATGAAGAGCTGGATTAGGACTGGAAATGGGCTGATGGGGGCTGGAATAGGACTGGAAGTGGGCTGTTGGGAGCTGGTATAGGGCTGGAAATGGGCTGACTAGGGGGCTAGGAATGGAAATTGGTTGATGGCGGAGCTTGGAGTGGAAATGGGCTGATGGGGGACTAGAATGGAACTGGAAAAGAGCATATGGGGGGCTAGGACTGGAATGGGCTGATGAGAAGCCGGAATAGGACTAGAAATGGACTGATGGGGGGAATTTGGACTGCAAATGGGTTCAAGATAAGCTGGGTAATCTCTTGCACTGGTGAAAACCTTTTTGGCAAGGATTGGCAGGACAAGGCCTCTCAGTTAGAATCCGAGAACACCACTCTTAATAGACTATCTAGGTCTACTGCCAACCCAGCTAGGAAAAAGACAATGAAGAAAGCTTTTTTTCAATAAGAAGAAATAGTACTATCCTCCTTATACCCCTGCTGTACAGTGTCAACACCATGCCCCTCAGACAGGGCAGCAGCCAATCAAAACATCAAAAGAATGCTCAGGCTCCTAAGTCACAGCCACCTCAGCAGACCCAGCCTCCTCAGGGTCATTGACTCCTTTCTGGAAAACATAGCTATTCTGTCTCTGGAGATTCCAGATCCCATCCACATTCCTGGCAGACTTTGTCACTTTGCCCACAGGTGGCATCTTATCACATCAGAGCAGTGGACACTGTCCATAATACGGGAGGGGTACAAACTTCATCTACGAAGTCTCCACCCCCCCCCCCTGGACTCCTCCAAGAGAGTTCTGCTCTCGGCCCCCTCTCACTGCTCTGTTGTTGCAAGAGGTCATCTCCCTTCTCTTTCAGGGCGCAATAGAGAAGGTTCTACCATCCCAGCAGGGAATGGGCTTTTATTCTCCATGCTTCCTCATTCCAAAGAAAACAGGAGGGTACAGGCCCGTTCTGGACCTCAGAGAACTGAACAAGTACCTACTGTGGGAGAAATTCAAAATGATCTCTCTAGACACCCTTCTTCCCTATCTCTAGAGTCAGGATCAACTCTGTTCTTTAGATCTAAAGGAGGCATATACTCACATACTTATTCACTCACAGCACAGGAAGTTTCTGCGTTTAATGTTTCAAGGGAGACATTATCAATACAGAGTCCTGCCTTTCAGCCTCGCCTCTGCCCCAAGAGTCTTCACAAAGTGCATGATGGTAGTAGCCACATTCCTAAGGACTCTTGGGATATTTGTCTTCCCTTAGATCAGTGGTTCTCAACCTTTTTTGTACCGTGACCCCTTTTACCGTTGGTCAACTTGTGATGACCCCCAATGATAAAATCAAATGCGTCTCTCTTCCTTTACTGTTAACGCATTGTCGCTGTAATCATTTGTTGAATTATTAATATATTATATGCATTTGCAATATGTTTTTATTTATAAAAACACTTATTTAAACCACAATAATTAATCACAAGTAACAATATTTGATTTCAAAATTATGATGATTTTGTAGTCAAATCACTAATATGAAATAAAATTATTTTTTCTACCTTTGTTGTCTGACCAATTTATTCTCTGATCATGCTGGTCCCGATCTGAGGCTTCTGCTTTCCTGTCTTCTCTTAGCTCTCTTTCTGTGGTCTATGGTCCATCTGCCATTTCTTATCTCTTCTTTCGTTTTCTTCACTTCTTTCCATCAGCCTATTTCCAGTCCCAGTAACCCTCCCCAGTATCAGCCCCTTTCCAGTCCTCACTCCCAGTACCTTCCAATGTCAACTTGCATTCCCATGACTGCCACTGGTGTCCATTCCCTTCCAGTCCCCCTCCTTCCCCACTGACCAGTCCCTTCTAGTACAAATACCATGGCAGCCCCTCTCAGATCCACTCCCTTCCAGTTCCATTCTCCCATCCCCTTGTATCAGCCCACTTGTAGCCTTAGCCCCCAGTTTTCTTCCAGGGCCAGCAGCTCTATCCTCCCCTCCCCACAATCAGCCCATTCCCAGTCAAAGCCCCCCAATCAGCTCACTTCTAGTGCTAATCCCCCCTCAACCCCATTACCAGTGCTAGCCTCCCCTAATCAGCCCAATACCAATCCTACCCCCCCATCAGCTCATTACCAGTCCTAGCCTCCCCTAATCAGCTCATTTCCAGTGCTGGTCCCCCCCTCAACCCCATTACCAGTGCCAGGCTCCCATAATCAGCCCATTTCCAGTCCTAACCTCACCGATCAGTTCATTTCCAATGCTAGACCCCCATCAGTCCATTACCAGTCCTACCCCCCCCCCCCTTGATAAGTCCATTCCCAGTCCTAGCCTTCCCTAATCAACCCATTACCAGTCCTAGCCCCCCCCCCATCTGCCCATTACCAGTGCTAGCTCCCTCATCAGCCCATTATAATCCTAACCTGCACTGTCTCTCGCCTCTGTCCAGCATTTATCCCGTCTGTCCAGTATGTCCCCCTGTCTCTCCCCTTTGTCCATTCCAGCCCCCTCCCTCCATGTCAGCCCCATCCTTCCATCTGTCCATGTCAGCCCCCCTCCCTCCATCCATGTCAGCCCCCATCCTTCCATCTGTCCATGTCAGCCCTCCTCCCTCCATCCATCCATCCATATCAGCCCCCTTCCTCCCTCCCTCCCTCCATCCATATCAGCCCCCTTCCTCCCTCCCTCCCTCCATCCATGTCAGCCCCCATCCTTCCATCTGTCCATGTCAGCCCTCCTCCCTCCATCCATCCATCCATATCAGCCCCCTTCCTCCCTCCCCTCCCTCCATCCATATCAGCCCCCTTCCTCCCTCCCTCCCTCCCTCCCTCCATCCATGTCAGCCCCCATCCTTCCATCTGTCCATGTCAGCCCTCCTCCCTCCATCCATCCATCCATCCATATCAGCCTCCTTCCACCCTCCCTCCATCCATGTCAGCCCCCATCCTTCCATCTGTCCAAGGCAGCCCCCCTCCATCCCTCCATGTCAGCCCCCATCCTTCCATCTGTCCATGTCAGCCCCCCTCCATCCCTCCATGTCAGCCCCCATCCTTCCATCTGTCCATGTCAGCCCCCTCCCTCCATCCATATCAGCCCCCATCCTTCCATCTGTCCATGTCAGCCCCCTCCCTCCATCCATATCAGCCCCCTTCCTCCCTCCCTCCATCCATGTCAGCCCCCCTCCTTCCATCTGTCCATGTCAGCCCTCCTCCCTCCATCCCTCCATGTCAGCCCCCATCTTGCCATGTCCATGTCAGCCCCCCCATCCCTCCATGTCAGCCCCCCTCTGCCGATGTCAGCCGTTTTGCAGGTTCCCTGCCCCCTCATCCCCTCTCCTCATGTCTGCCTCTCTTTTAATGCAGCCGCGGCTCCCTGCCTCTTAGGGAACCGCGGCTGTACCTGTAAAATCGTTGCGGAGCCCTTCCTGTCTCGACGGGCTCCGTGCAGCATTGTCCCGCCTCCAAAGGAAGTTGTTTGCCACTTCCTTTGGAGGCGGGACAATGCTGCACGGAGCCCGTCGAGACAGGAAGGGCTCCGCAACGATTTTACAGGTACAGCCGCGGTTCCCTATGAGGCAGGGAGCCGCGGCTGCAGAAGAAGGCAGTGAGTTTAAAGGAGTTTGCCGCTGCCGAGAAGCGGACTCGGCAGCGGCAGCAACTTGTGCGCGTTTTTTTTAAAACTTGGTGGAGGCTAAGCGACCCCCGCCAAATCCTGTGGCGACCCCCGTGGGGGTCGCGACCCACAGGTTGAGAACCGCTGCCTTAGATGAATGGCTCATTCGAGCAAACACCTCTTTATAGGCCAGTCTTTCCCTCTCGTGCACCATGCAAGTGCTGCAACACTTGGGATTTGTAATAAATCTTCCAAAGTCCCAACTCGTTCCCTCTCAAACGCTAGAGTTCATAGGGGCTCTCCTAGACACTCGACAATCAAAGGCATTTCTACCCCAACCCTGCTGTGCTCGACTCAGTTAGCATCTCAGGCATGCCTCAAAACGTTTCTCACTGCTCGAGAGCTGCTACAACTCCTGGGTTATATGGCATCAACAGTGCATGTTCCATATGCTCATCTACATATGTGCACAGCTCAATGGACACTGGCTTCTCGGTGGTCTCAGATATCGGGTCGCCTGGGAGACAAAATAATGGTCTCTACCTGACTAATCTCGTCTCTCCAGTTGTGGCAATCCCCAGAAAACCTCCTAGTAGGGTCACCTTTTCAAATGCCAGCACATCAATGTACCCAGACTACGGATGCATCCATATGGGGCTGGGGAGCTCATCTGGACAATCTCTCCACTCGGGGGCTTTGTTCTCATCAGGAGTCACAACTCCACATAAGTCTGCTGGAACTCAGAGCCATTCACAATGCTCTCAAAGTGTTCCAGGACCATCTTTTATTCTGCACAGTTCTAGTGCAGACGGACAATCAAGTAGCCATGTTCTACTTGAACAAGCAGGGCGGAACAGGCTCTAGGACCCTTCGCAGCAAGGCCCTGCATCTGTGGTCTTTTGCCATATGGCATTACATTCACCTACTTGCGGTGTATCTTCCAGATGCAAACAAGGTCTTGGCGGACAAACTGAGTTGAGTCCTACCCCACAAGTGCTCCCTCCAAGCAGACAGAGTCACTCACATTTTTCAGATCTGGGGAACCCCAGAGATAGACCTGTTCTCAAGTCCTCAGAATGCCAAGCTTCCTTGCTTCTGCTCCAGTACTTCTGCACTGGATGGCCAGCAGGTAGATGCTTTTCACCTCCACTGGGGTCAGGGCTTCCTATATGCCTTCCCACCCATTCCCTTCATTCCCAAGACTCTTTTCAAATGCCAGAGAGACAGGGGCTACATGATACTCATAGCCCCATGCTGGCCACGACAACTGTGCTATCCTCTTCTTCTACGTCTGTCTCGGGCTCAATCCATAGATCTGGGTCTGCTCCAGATCTCCTCTCTCAGGAGGGAGGGGATGCTGCTCCATCCCAATCCGCAGTCCCTCTATCTCACAGCATGGCTGCTGAAGGCATAACCTTCCAGGACATTAACCTTTCTCAACAGGTTAAAGATATCCTTTTAGCTTCTAGGAAGCCTTCCATCAGATGCTCCTTTGCCTTCAAGTTGCGTAGATTTTCTCTCTGGTGTTCAGAGGGTACTTAACCCCTTCTCAGCTCCGGTGGATGCATTACTTGAATATCTTCTCCACCTGTCTTCTGGACTGAAAACCAATTCGATAAGAGTACACCTAAGTGCAATTGTGGCCTCTTACATGCCCTTAGATGGTCAACCCTTCTCAGCTGCTTGTAGCATGCTTCATGAGGGGTCTTCTATTAACCAAATCTCCCATTAAGCCCCCTTCAGTGGCATGGGATCTTAATGTTGTTTTAGGACAGCTTCTCAAGCTGCCCTTTGAACCTCTAACCACTACCTCTCTGAAGTTTCTCACGTGGAAGGTCACCTTCCTTATTGCCCTCACTTGAGCAAAATGTATTAGTGAGCTCCAGGCTTTGGTGGCTGACCCTCCTTATACACGATTCCACCATGATAAGGTAGTCTTTAGGACTCATCCTCACTTTATGCCAAAAGTGGTCTCGCCCTTCCATTTAAACCAGTCAGTCTACCTCCCTGTCTTTTTCCCTAGACCTCATTCCTCTAGGGCAGAAGCAACCCTTCACACTCTGGATTGCAAATGTGCCTTGACTTTTTATCTCTAGAGAACTCGAGAGCACAGAAAACCTTCCCAGCTTTTCATCGCCTTTGACTCGAGTCACCTGGGTTTGCTAGTATCCGAGAGAACTCTCTCCAGATGGATAGCAGATTGCATTTCCTTTGCTTATGAAAGTGCAGGTCTCTTTCTCGAGGTTCACGTCACTGCACATAATGTTCGGGCCATGGCTACCTCTATAGCAAATCTACGCTCTGTAGCAATTGATGAGATATGCAAAGCAGCAACTTGGTTTTCTGTCCACACCTTTGCTATTCACTATTGCCTAGACAAGGACTCCCACCGGGATGCCTTGTTTGGCAAAGCTGTTCTCCAGCATCTCTTTCAGACTTAGAACAACTCCTACCCTCCATCCCAGGTTTCAATACAGACATCCTTGGAGGACATATGACCTATTTAGTTATGCCTGTGATCCACAGCTCACTCTGAGGTCATCTCTCTGGTATCTCCAAGCTAGGGTGTACCATATTCTCCTCAGTTCAATAAATTCACATATATTATCACAACACAAACACAACTCTTATCAACACCAGCAAACAAATCCTAAGAATCCTCAAAAAAGGTCTTACACGCCAACTTCCATTGAATTAATGAACACAAGATCAGTTAGAAATAAAATTCACACAATCAGAGACCATATCTATGACCAAAAACCAGATATCCTTTGCATTACAGAATCATGGCTAACTCCTACTGACAGCGTTCTACTAAACCAACTGGTCCCACCAGAATATTCCGCCTTTAACAACCCTCGCACACAGAAAAGAGGAGGTGGAGTTCTAATCATTGCAAAAAATCTTTTCAGCTACAAACTATCGCCTCTAATACCTCTGATAAATCCAGCTCTATCACAGTGGGTAACAAACACTTTGCTATCAGCCTCCTCTATAGAGCCCCTCCCGCCCCAGCTGATGAGCTAACCTCTATTTTAGAGACCATCGGTGCAGTCAACACTTGCCATAACACTATAATTGTATTAGGTGACTTCAACCTCAACTCCTCTTCTAATGCAGATAAGGAAACCTTCTTGCATGCTATGGACTCCCTACAATATACACAATTAATGCTCCTACACATAAATACGGATCTACGCCAGATCTCTTCTTTGCCCCCAACCACCTTGTAAATAATGACAGCTTCTCCTCACCCATAATCACACCCAGTCCCATGGTCAGACCACCTTAGAATTAAAATAGAATTCTCAAGCAGGATTGACAAACTTGATAAGATAAAAACTTCTACATTTACTCCCAAGAAGATTTAAAGCCTTCAATAAAGAGCAGTTCTTACTTGACACATTACCTTGCCTTGACTCAACTGAACTTGATTTGAACAAACAAGTGAACAACTGGTATAACACCATTAGCACTGCATCCAAGGCCTTTTCAGACTCAAGAACATTCAAAAACAGACATCATGCTCCATGGTATTCCAAAAACATACGCAATGCTAAGAGGGAATTAAGGAGAATTGAACGCCACTGGAGACGATCAAAATCTCCTACCTCTCAAAATTTATATTTAATTCAGCAAAAGAATTACAACGATCTCATCAACAAAACTAAAAAGAGCACCACACAAATACTATACAGAAAGCATTTAACAAACCTAGAGAACTTTTTGCAATTGTAAAAAATCTAGTCAACGAACCAAGCTCTGATAAAGACATTCAGATCAGTCCTCAAGTATATGCAGATCATCTTCAATTGAAAATAGGCCAAACACCACCTTTAAACAACCTGAAAACAACAGCCTTATGTTACCAAGTACAATTTGGAACAAGTTTACACTCCTCGACTACACAACTTTCAGACATCATGCTGCACTTAACACAAGCACTGCACCCACAGATCCTTGCCCTGTACCTTGGATCAAAGCTACCAAGTCAAACTTATTAATTTTATTCCAATCTTGTAACTAACTCCTTAACTCATGGAATCATGCCAGAACAACTTAAATTAGCAACAATTAGGCCTACCCATAAAAAAAACCACCTTGAAAAAGACAATCCAGCTGCATATAGACCAATTTCCAGCTTACCACTCTGAGCAAAAATTATTGAGAATGCAGAACAGCTACAACTTCAAGACCAAATTGATGAACATGCGCCACTTGATATACATCAGCATGGCTTCCGCCCCAACCATGGTGTTGAAACGCTCCTACTATACTTATTTAATGACATCACTCAAACAATAGATAATTTCAACAAAGGTACCTTAATGATCTTCTTAGATATTTCAGCTGGCTTCGATACTGTGTACCATTAAATCCTCTTTTCAAGAATAAAGAGCATCGGATTAACTGTCACCGTCCTATATTGTTTTGAATCCTACCTAGTTGATAGACTGTTCCAATTTAAAATTGGCCTAAAAACTTCACGTCTCATAGTAATCAAACAAGGCGTGCCGCAAGGATCTGCACTCTCTTCACTTCTTTTTTAATTTGTTTATCCAACCAATCTGTCACTTAATAGCATATCATCAAATAGATTACACGATTTATGAGGATGATATCATGATTTACAATGCATTTGATATCAACTGCGCTGATTACAGAAAAATTTCTAACTGTATTACCAGCATTCAAATTGGCTAACAAATAATAACCTTGCAATAAACCTGAACAAACGGAAGCACTTATTGTAACTAGAAACACCAGCTTTATCCCTCCACATTATTTTACATGCAACAACACAAAGATTCCAGTTAATGACGAAGTAAGATACCTCGGAATAACCCTCGATAAGAAGCTAAACCTGCGTTCTCATATAAGAAAAAATGTTAAAAACGCGTATTACAAAATGAAGATAATTAGACGACTTAAGCCTCTTATCTCTTATGATCACTTTCGAACAGTCTGTCAGGCACTCATTACTCCCATTCTGGATTTCTGCAACCCTATTTACAATGGACTGCCTAAGCATGCTCTCAAGCCACTTCAAATGGCACAAAATACAGCAGCTAGAATCATCAATGGATCCTCAAATTATGAACACATTACCCCCATCCTTAAAGAACTCCACTGGCTCCCAATAATCCTTCGCATAAAGTATAAATTAATCATAAATATATCAAAATGAAACACAACAGTCTGCAATCAGCCTTCATGCCCTCTTACTCCATGATATCAACAAAAGACCAAGAAGGTTATCCACTTCTAACACCCTCAGCACCCCAAAAAACTACTCTAAATCATGCAAATGTACTCACAAAGAGCAATTGCTTTGGCCGCCCCTTTAATTTGGAACTCTCTCCCTCCTGATTTACCGCTCACTGGATGATTTAAAAGACTTTCGTAAACAATTGAAAACTACACTTTTCATTGAACAATATGGATCAACAATTGACTAAATATATTATAGTTATTTAATTATTTTAAACTAATTTGCCTTATTGTTAACCTTGTTATTTTTCCTATATTACCATTGTACTGTTATGTTTATACTGTGTTTGTTTCCCTTGCCTATAACCTTTGTATTTCTTGTGACCGCTTTGATTGAAGGAAAAGGCGGTATAGAAAACTTGTTAAATAAATAAATAAATATGTGAAGATTACATTCCTGCTTGTTCCTGGAGATAGTGTAGTTACTCACCTGTAATGGGTGATCTTCGGGAACAGCAGGAATTTAGTCTTCACAACCCACCCTCCTCCCCTAGGAGTTGTAGTTTTCTCTTCTTCTCCTTCTCTCCTTTTATCTCAGCTACAAACTCAACTGAGGAGGGGGAGCTGGAAAGGCGGGAAGGCAGCTACGCAGGTGCAGTGGGATGCTCCCAAAAGCTTTCTTTTTGGATGCTGGGGAGCATTCCCACAACGGCTCTGTCGGTACCGACGTTACCCATATGTGAAGACTAAATTCCTGCTGTTCTCAGAAATCACCTGTTACAGGTGAGTAACTACGCTTTATGCGCCATGGTATAACATGGAGTTGGTGCAATTAAAGAGACCTGCATGGTAGGTAGAATGTAGATGGCGACTTTCTAAATCTTGTGGAGACAAACTATGATGAGTTAGTAAATGTATATCAGCCTGAGGTGATTTAAGGTTAAAAAAAAAGATTTTGCAGTGAAGATCCAGAAGTTCTTAAATCATCCACATGGTCTTGTTGATGCACTGCTCTTTTTGACCATGAAGTCAGAAAAGTTATCTGTTTTCCACTGTGACGGCCCAGGAATTAGCTAATTTCTTTTCTGAACAAAACTAAGTGGTTATATGATGGTTTAAGTACATCCTTTAAGGCCTGTGTGGATTTAAATCATTCAAATGGACCACTAAAGAATTCCCAGAATGATGTTTTCAGGTTTGAATAATTACCTGCCTATTTCTAGTTCGATTCCCACTGGCACTCCTTGTGACCTTGGGCAAGTCACTTTACCCTCCATTGCCTTGGAAGAAAAGGCCTGGCAATTTCCTTTCAGTGATACATTGTCAAGAAAACTCAGAGGCAGTTGGACTGCCAGGAGTCAGCACTGACTTGACAGCACAAAAAAAAATCTAGTATAGGAGTGGAGGGAGTAGCTTAGTCATTAGAACAACAGCCTGGTACCCAAGAGATCAGGTTTTGATTCCTAATGGCACTCCTTGTGACCTTGGGCAAGTCACTTTACCCTCCATTGCCTCAGAAGAAAAATCCTGGCAATCTACTTCTGGTCATAGCTTAGCAAGAAAACCCAGGGGCTGCTGGGTCATCAGGAGTCAGCATTGACTTGACGGCACTTTAAAAAGAAAAACTAAATTCTAGTATTCCCTTTTTGTGTAAATTGATAGAATAGATAGTTTTCCAACAATTACAGCAGTTTGTATCTGATAATGATTTTTGACTGATTTTTCAGTTTGTTTGATCAGGGACCCTGGACTGAAAGTCTGTTGCTTTCCCTGCTAGATGAAATATTTAAGGACTGGATGGTAACATCTCATATGTTTTAGTGTCTTTGGATATCTTCCTAATGTTTGATACCATCTCTTCCTCTAGAGGTGTGTGCATTGGGTCATCTGCCGGCCTTCTGGAAGGTGCTGCAAAAGGTTTTGTGTGGGGGTCTTTTGTGAAGGGGGGTTGGAAGGAGGGGCATCCCCTGTTTTTTGTATATTGCTTGTTTTACACTGTATTGGTTTATTTTTGCTATTCCTTTGTACACCCTATTGATTGTCGCTTGTCACAATGGGGTTAACTACTTGTAAGTAAATAAATAAATATTGAATTGGTTTAGTGTTTTTTTTTCTTTTTTTGAAGTATTTGATTCAAAGGATCCAGTAGTAGCTCAAGGTGAGTTACACTCAAGTATTGAAGATATGTCCCCAGATATTGGAATTGTTTTACCAGTGAAAACTGATTTGTTGGATGCCATTTGGTTTATGCAGTGAGTGCATTCACCAAATTGCTCAGTTATTGAAAGATGATAATTTTGCATTACATTTGAAAAAGCCTGATGTTCTTTTGGTTATTGGGAATGATTCTGTAGTTAGGCCTGTCCAGCTGAGGCTAATGGACACTTTTCTACCAATACGATATGAATTTTCAATACTTGGGGATCATGTTAGACTCAAGTTTATCTATGAAGTTCTAGATCAAATCATTGTAAGGGTTGTTTCATTGATTAAACATGTGAAGATGTTTAAAACCTTATTTTTCTATGAAAGATTTCCAGTTGGTGGTTCAGACCATTATTGTTTCTTTTATGGATTTCAAGTAATGCTTTCCGTATACTTTTGCCTCTGCTGTACGTTCCACTGCATTCAGAATGTTGCTGTTTTGGGGATTCACACATTTTTTTTCTACTTGTACTTCACTGGTTGCCTGTGGAGGAAAAGTTTAAATTTTGAAAGTTTAATGGTTGCTTTCAAAGCTATGAATGTAGCTGTTCCTGTCTGTCTACAATGTGTCCTGCGAAGGTATATTTCTACTCGATCCCTGAGATCAGAGCATTGGGATGTGCTGGTGTTTCAGACTGTGGCAGCTATAGAACCTGGAAACTTTTGTGTGCAGCTTCTGTTTCATGAATAGCTCAGGCCTTGACTAATTTTCTTGTAATCTATGGGCCAATTAAAAAATTTAGAAGCTGGCTGCTGAGATCTCGGTCACAGTGCCCCCCTACCCTACCCTCCCAAAAGTTGCATTGCAGTTCCTTTTTTAAGGGCATGATTTACTGTTTTCCTATTTTCTTTGTGAAACGGCTAAATTTATCTGGCCCTAGACATGCTGTTACACAATGCCAAAAGAAGGCAATAAGCTTCCTCCCCCTTCCATTACCTCTAGTGTGCATGCTGTAAGCAGCATATTGGTGACCTTTTATAGCTGCATCTGAGATAACTTCCTTTTATGCTTCACCTATCACCATGGCCTGGTAATACATTTATTTATTTAACATTTCTTATATACCGCCTTTCAGGGGGTATCAAGGCGGTTTACATTGAACACAATGGAGCTTAAGTGGCATAGAACATTGAGGAACAGTGTAACAGATACAAGATAACAGAGGTTATTTTAACTAGCCATATAATAGGAAGGGTAGGGAGTAGGTTATACTGAATACAGGTAACATATTTACAATGTGAATCAAAAGAGGATCTAATTCTGTGTGTTATTGAGTTTGCTTGGCTGTCCGATATGTGTTATGACTGTCCCATAGTATTCCTGGAAGATGTGTGTTTTGAGCCTCTTGCTGAACTCTTTTAAGACTTTTATTGCTCTTGTATTGCTTGGTAGGGAGTTCCATAAAGTTGGACTGTAGATGGAGAAAGTATGTTGGCATGTTTCTTGTATGCTGGTTGTTTTGTGTTTGGGGACTTTAAGTAGATTTGCAGTTTGATTTCTTCTTGGTCTGCTATCCGAGGTTGTGTGAATGAGTGACTGCAAGCAGTCAGCAGATAAGTTGTGTATACTTTTAAATGTGTTCATGAGAGATTTGTATTTGATGTGTGCTTGGATGGGAAGCCAATGTAGCTCTTTCAGGATTGGGGTGATATGCTCTTGTCGGGATGTCCATGAGATCAAGCGAGCTGCAGAGTTTTGGGCAGTTTGTAGCAGGAGGTGGTTACTTTTTGGTAGTCCTTGAAGTATAGAATTACAATAATCCAAGTGAGGGGTGATGATCATTTAGTAGACAGTGCGGAATAGATTATGATCCAATAGTGGGCGGAGGTTGTGAAGGATCTTTATTCTTTGATATGTCGCAGTAGTTGCTGGAAATTCAGTTTCTGGTCTAGCATCACCCCAAGGTATTTGACCTCAGATCTGATGGGGATGTCATCGTTGTTGATTGTGATCTTCTCTGGAAGTGTGAAGGTGGGGTC
The DNA here is from genome assembly GCA_033557465.1 of Ichthyophis bannanicus. Classification (NCBI taxonomy): domain Eukaryota; kingdom Metazoa; phylum Chordata; class Amphibia; order Gymnophiona; family Ichthyophiidae; genus Ichthyophis; species Ichthyophis bannanicus. Next base: position 166,531,530 of record CM066042.1, read on the forward strand.
TCTGTTAATGACCAGTGTCTCGGTTTTGCTGAAATTTAATGTGAGATATTGCTCTTGTAGCCAATGGGTCATTTCATTAAGGCATGAAAGTGTAGTAGAGAAGTCTGGATTCCTTGTAGTGAATGGAGTATATAACATAATGTCATCTGCATAAATGTGATACGTTATCTTGAACTTATGGAGGATGCAACATATGGGCTGAATATATAGGTTAAATAAGAGGACAGAGAGGGCTGATCCTTAGGGCAGTCCTTGATGGATTGGTTCCGTGATCTTGTGTAGTTTTACTTGTGTGTGTTCAGGCAATCAATGAGTTTCCTGTGGTTTACGGAGTCAAATGCTGCAGAGATATCGATGAAAATGAGGATGAAGGCTTGCGTGGATCTTTCTATTCCCTTTATCAAGTTGTCTAAAAGGGAGATGAGAAGTGTTTCTACACCGTAATTTTGTCTGAACCCGTGCTGTTGATCATCAAGAGGGGCATTTAACTCTATAAAGTCCTGTAGTTGTAGCTGAACAGTTTTCTCTATTTTGGCCAAGAGAGGGATACTAGAAATGGGTCTGTATGATGTGGATATGTCTGGGTCAACTGAGGAATTCTTTAGAGTAGGTCTGACTGAGGAAGTCTTCAGGTTAGATGGCATTAGACCTTAAGTGAGAGAGGAGTTTTATTCTGAGCAGTGGTGGGGTTAGCTCTTTTCTGGCCACTTTAATCTATGCTGTGGGGCATGGATCCAATGGGGAAGTGGTGGTGTTTATCATTGATAGGATTTGGTCTAGTTGATTGTTTGATATTGGGGTAAATGAGCTCCGTTTTGGCATGTTGCTTTATTTGATGTTATCTGATCTAGTGGAATTGTATCTTACATGACTTGTATATTCTCCAGGAACAAGCAGGAAGTCAGTGAAAGGAGTTTGTACTGATTTTGTGGTTTCAAGTCTCTTGAGACTTGAACCTCCTCTAGTGCACAGGGCTCAAGCTCCTGCAGAGAGCCGATTGCAGTGGAGGATTGGGGCAGCATCATTGCATAAAAGGGTTTCAGGAGCATGAAATCCTGGGTGCCAAGATGCAATTTCTAGGTCCCATGGTGATCTCGTGCCCTGAATTTTGTTGAGCCCTGGAATAGCTTGCCTGATGTGCCTGGGTCCATTGCAGATAGAAAGATTTCCTATTTAATTTACACAAGCATTTGGAGAGCATATTGCTTAAATTTATCATGTTTGTCTATGTTTAAATGTATGTAACAAGATAACATAACAAAATTACAATTAATGCAGAGGCTGCAATATGTTGAAACTATCAGTGTGTCCGAAAGTTTGGCCAAGTTATCTCTTTACTTATCCCTTTACTACACCAATTTCACTGGCTCCCAGTAGGCTACAGTATAAAGTTTAAAATATTATTTTGAATTTTTAAATTGCATTTGAGGACAGGTCCAGGGTACCTTCACCATAAGCCGAGGGTTTTTGTGCCCTTGCGGTCTGTACTCGCTCACTATGTGGAAAGTTTGGAGCTTGTGCCCTGGGAAGAAATAAGATTGGTGAGTTACTGCTCTAGGGTCTTCTCTATGAAGGCGGTAGAATGGTGGAACTCCTGGCCAGTAGAGATGCGTGGGATGAATTTATTAACATTTTGGAAGAAGTTGAAGATCTCTTTATTTTGGGGTGCTTATTGTGCGAAATCATGAGGCGGGGGCGGAGTTTTACTATGTGAAATTTTATTTGTATTGGATGCAATGTATTTTTTGTATGGTGTATGTTATGAATCTTGATTTGTAATCCTTGAAGAGTAATTAGATTTATAATAGTATGCAAGGATGACTGTTTATAAATAAATAAATGTTTTGCGCTGTAAGTTGCATAGGAATTTTTTTGATATGCAGCATATAAATATTTTTAAATTAATAATCATGATTCCATTTAATTTTCAAAAACTTGGCAGGAACATAGGAGCATGAAAGTTAATTGGGAGTGGGTGGGTAAAGGTTTGCAAGGGTGCTTAATATCCTTGCACTGATCCTGGATGGCAGAACAAGCAGCAGAAAGAGACTTAACTGGCAAGCAGTCCCACTGTCCTGGGAGACAGTGAGTAGAGACTGGGAGCCAGCAGAAGAAACGATCACAATAAGAGTCTCTATCATGCTTTTCTGGGCATTATTACTGACCTCTGCTGCTTCTGGTATCTGCTGCCCATTTTACAGGAGCTGTGCTGCAGCTGGTAGCAATGGTGTTACTCCATTCTCCCCCATGCCCCCTCCCCCCAGCAGTTGATTGTGGCACGTTATATAGGTTTGTAACCCTCCCACGTTCCAGAGGCAACCGCTGCCCCTCTGCCAGTTCCTTTTAGCTACGTGTTAAAAAATGAATTTTGGGGACAGTGGGACCTTGCTCCCCCTTGGCTGCTTTTTCTTAAAGGGCATCATCCCCAGCAAAACAGTTAAATAGATTTAAATGTTTTCCTTGACCACAGTACTCTTGGAGAGTGGATGTCAGGGAATGGGTAGAGCAGTGCTTCTCAACCCTCTCCTGGTAGCAGACCTAGCCAGTTGGTTGTTCAGGATTACCACAATGAATATGAATGGAATAGATTTACATACAGTGGATTTCCAGTATATACAAATTTTATCTCGTGCATATTTATTGTGGTGATCTTGAAAACCTGACTGGCTAGGTGTGCCTTCAGGAGAGGGTTGAGAGGCACTGGGCTAGGGAATAGAGCGTGAGGATACAGGGATTGGATTGGGGAAATTGGGAAGTGACTTGGGAATTGAGGAGAGTGGAAATTCATTGATTGGTGGAAGATCAGGGAATAAGGGATTGGATTATGGTGGTGAGGAGAATGGGGACTTGGGGACTGGCCAAAGAATGAGGGTTCAAGAATTGAAAGGGATAGCAGGGAGAGGATATAGGTGAGCAGAGGCTGTGGGATGATGGACAATGGGAATAACAGAAAATAGAGACCCAGAAATTGGTAGGATGGAAATGGCAAGGACTCAGCAATTAGCTGGGCATATGGGCGGCAGTGGGGAATTGCAAAGGGATTTAGGAGAATAGGAGCTGGGAGATTTGGAAACTGAAGAGTAAGAAAGGCCGACAGAGGTGTAAAACAGAGGTGATATGTAAGACCAAAGATCAGGAACATGCAATACATTAAAAGACATACAAGCATAGACATTCAAAATAGCTAACGCATGTTAATATGTTAACATAAGAAATGCCATATTGGGTCAGACCCAAGGGTCCATCAAGCCCAGTATCCTGTTTCCAACAGCAGCCAGTCAGGTTCCCAGATAGGTACACAGATGCTACGCTATGCTTATCCTGGGGTAAGCAATGGATTTCCCTGGTCATCTTTAATAATAGTTTATGGACTTCTCCTACAGGAACTTGTCCAAACCTCTTTTAAACCCAGCTGCACTAGAAAAAATATTTTTTCTGATTAGTCTTAAATATGCTACATTGTAGCTTCATTGTATGTCCCCTAGTCTTTCTACTTCTTGAAGGAGTAAACAACTGATCTGTTTACACATTTCACTCCATTCATTATTTTATAGACCTCTTATCTCTCCACAGCAGTCTCTTAAGCCTTTTCTTATAAAGGGTATCCTTTCATCCCCTTTATCATCTTAGTGGCTGTTCTCTGTACTTTTTCTAATTCCACTATATCCTTTTTAAGATACGGCAACAAGAATTTTACACAATATTGAAGGTGAGGTCACACCATGGAGCGATACAGAGGCATTATAATATCCTTAGTTTTATTCTCCATTCTTTTCCTTATGATTCCTAGCATTCCTAGCAAGAGAATGGTGTTGGGGCCACTTGGCAATTGTGATCATAGCATGATTGCATTTGACTTAATAAATGGAGGGCAGCAAAGAAATCCACAGTACTACCTCTTAACTTTCAAAATGCAGCCTATGATAAAATGAGGAAAATAGTTGAGAAAAAGTTAAAAGGAGCAGCTGCAAAGGTTAAAGGTTTACATCAAGCATGGGCTATCTTGAAGCCCAGACCAAATGTATTCCATGTTCAAGAAAGGTGGAAGGAAGGCCAAAAAACTGCCAGCATGATTTAAAGGTGAGGTCAGAGAGGTTATTATAGCCAAAAAGGCATGTTTCAGAAAATGGAAAACATGGTTTTAGTCAAGGAAGGTCCTGCCTTACTAATTTGTTATATATTTTGAAGGTGTAAATAGGTAGATTAAAGTGATCTGGTTCTGTTTTTTCAGAAAGCCTTTGACAAGGTCCCTCATGAGAGACTCTTGGTGAAATTAAAGTGTCATGGGATAGGAAGGCAGTGTATTATTGTGGATTAGGAACTGGTTAAAAGATAGAAAGCAAAGAGTAGGGCGTTCATGATCTATGCCCCCAGATGTTGGAATGCCCTCCCCACATCCATTCGAGCAATCACCGACCTGGCTCAATTCAGGAAGGCACTGAAGCACCACCTGTTCATATGACGCTACTCAGAGATCAGCTCCAAAGACCATAGTGCAAACACCCTCACCAATCACCACGACTCCCCCAACAGCACACCCAGCGCACGAGAGGGCAGCTAGCCCACCAATGCAACTCCGAGTAGATCTCAGGTGTACAGTATATTTATTAGTTAAAATAATTTGTAGAAAGTTGCCCCAGTTATAGTTCCTGTTTATTATAAATACAATGCAGCCCGACTGCATTGTATATGGTTCTGTTAAATGTACACCGCACTGATGTGAATAGCGCGGTATAGAAGACGTTAGATAAAATAAATAAATGGCAAATTTTCTGAATGGAGAAAAGTGAATAGTGGAGAACCCAAGGGATCTGTGCAGGGCCCGCTGCTTTTTGACATTTTCATAAATAGAATGCTAGGAATCATAAAGAAAGGAAAGGAGAATAAAACAAAGGTTATTATAATGCCTCTGTATTGTTCCATGGTGCCAACTGCACCTTGAATATTATGTGCAGATCTGGTCACCATATCTTAAAAAGGATATAGCAGAATTAGAAAAGATACAGAGAAGAGCCACTAAAATGGTAAAGGGGATTGAAGGATATCCTTATGATGAGAGTTTAAAAGGGCTCTTCAACCTGGAAAAGAGACGGCTGAGAAGGAGATATGATAGAGGTCTATAAATTAATGAATGGTGTGGAACAGGTAAATGTAGAAACATAGAAACATGATGACAGAAAAAGACCACATGGCCTATCTAGTCTGTCCTTCCATATCAACAACTACAACAGTCCCCTTTTTACCTTTAGAGATCCTCTGTGTTTGTCCCATGCTTTTTTGAATTCAGCTACTGTCCTCATCTCTACCACCTCCACTGGGAGACTATTCCACGGATCCACTACTCTTTCCGTAAAGAAATATTTCCGCATATCACTCCTGAATCTATCTCCCTTCACCCTCATCCCATGTCCCCTCGTAGCAGAACTTGCTTTTAATTGAAAGATGCTCGCTCCCTGAACATTTATGCCACAGAGGTATTTAAACATCTCAATCATATCACCTCTATCCCGCCTTTCCTCTAAGGTGTACATATTAAGATCCTTCAGTCTGTCCTCATATGCTTTATAATGAAGACCACTAATCATTTTAGTAGCCACCCTCTGCACCAACTCCATCCTGTTCGCATCCTTTTGAAGGTGCGGTCTCCAGAATTGCACACTATACTCAGTTGTTTACTCCATCAAAAAGTAGAAAGACTAGGGGACATGCAATGAAACTACAACGTAACCCATTTAAAACTAATAAGAGAAAATATTTTTTCACTCCACGCATAAACTCTGGAATTCCGTAACTGGAGGATGTAGTAAAAGCTGTTAGTGTAGATGGGTTTAAAAAAGATTTGGACAAGTTCCTGGAGGAAAGGTCCATAAACCATTATTAAATAGGACTTACCTCGGGAGAAGCATTGTGGAACCTGTGTATCTTTTTGGGAACCTGATAGGTACTTGTGACCTGGACTGGCCACTGTTGGAAACAGGATACTGGGCTTTGATAGAACTTGGTTTGACCCAATATGGCATTTGTTATGTTAATTTTGCTTAGCACCAAAGCAGTGCTTTACAAGGAAATATATTTATTATAATACGTGGTATTTACCACAGAAGACAGTAGTTTGAATGTCTCTCTTTATTTGTGAGCATGTATTCAGGCGTGGAGGAATAGCCTAGTGGTTAGAGCAACTGCCTAGTACCCAGAAGATCAAGGGCTCGATTCCCACTGTGACCTTGGGCAAGTCACTTTATCCTCCATTGCCTTGGAAGAAAAGGCTGGCAATCTACTTCTGGTGATACAAACACAGAGGTAGCTGGGTCGCTATGAGTCAACACTGACTTGATGGCACTAAAAAAAAAATGTAATATCCTGGCATTAGATCTATCTTTTTCTTTCTAATGTTGATGTTATGCCAAGTCACTCTCCCAAGGTCAAAGTCCCTGGTGAACCGGGATTAGAAATGAGATGCAGGAAGGGAAAGGTGACTGTCTCTAGGGGTCTAACCTCTCACTATTTATCAACCTGGGCAATTTGTAAACGGGAGCAAAAAGTGCAGAAAATTTAAAATGAAATTTCAGGAGAATATTGGATTTTTCCAAGATTTATTGACCAAATTCATTAGTTGCTCCAGGAAACCAAAAAAAAGTCTAGCTACATTTGGTAACTTTGCCGTGTAGTCTTCATTAAATCTGCCTGCTACAGACCTCCAGGAATCAGTTGAATTGCAATGAAGATTTGCTAGTTCTAGGAATCTATATCAGAATTTTTTAAAAGGTTTACCAGACTAATTCAAATCTGAGACTCTTGCAGGCTTGTCAAGCTAGTTTGTAAAATGTTTACATGATTACACATCTCTGAACGTGACTCTCTGCCTTCTCCATATATTTCATCATTAAGATGTGGATAGGTGTATGTTTGTGTAATGAGTTAGTACGTGTCTTTCCACCTCCTAGAAATATTTGAAATGGCTTAGGATAATCCAGGTTTTGGGTTTATTCTGTATGGAAGAACTTTTTCTCTATGCTTACTGACCTGGAACTTAATGCAGATAATGGCATTTATGAAGGTTCTTAATTTATATTGTCCTCTTTTAAAATGACAAAGATCCATCAATTTTTTTTCCAACTTTGTAACAGTTCTAGATTCATTGTGTATTCATTTATGCACAATGTAAAAGAGCTTATAATTCTGTGGTCATCAGAATCCATTTGCAGAGAGAGGTATAAAATATGGAGTTAGAAATACAAGCTGCCTGGTAATTGCCACTTCCCATTTAATGCTAAATGTGTATTTGTGTTCTGTTAGGGTGGGAGCCTTGAGATTTCTGAGAAATGAACTTACTGAATACTTTTAATGAATGAATTGAAATATGTAGGGTATTTACATTTTTTTTTCTCTGCCATTTTCATGTCATTTTAGAAAGTTTGCACCAAATGTGGAATTGAAACGCTTGGCAACCAGAAGCGACCTCTGTGGCTTTGCAAAATCTGCAGTGAGCGGAGGGAGGTAAAGTAGTCATTTGCCTTGATGGAGTGAACCTTGCATTGGAGATGTTGAAAAGATTTATATGCCATTAGCAGCAAAAATGCTTGTAGGAGTCTGGGGACTGAGTGCTAGGAAGCACAGTGGCAGAGCTGCCCATGAGCTGGGGTCTGAAGCAAGATTCCAGGAGTCCGACAAAAGGGGATAGGGAAGCAGTGGGGAGTATGTATATATTATAAGACATATTCTGGGGCTAGACTTATGACTTTGCAGTGATATAGGAGTTTAGTAGATGCAAGTATTATCAAAAACTGAGAATCCACATGGTTTCTAGAGATGATGCTTTCCAGAGTGCTGGTAAAGGATCCAGAATTAGATCTAGTGAGGCCTGCTTTTTTTCAGCTGCATAGTGTTGCTGTGTATTCAGAAAATTGTACATTGGAAGCTGGAAGTTGGGTGTTTTTTCACTTCCTCTTGGATTGAAGCCTCTCTCCCCAAATAATCCATTATTTGGAAGTAAATGAATCTATGACTGTGACAGTCATTATTAATAAAATGCATGCATCTGTGTCATAAATTCATGCCTATATATAAAAAAAACCCTCAAGGGGCCAACATATAAGCAAAAAACTAAAAAGTAACAACCCCAATCAAACACAAAAGGAAAAAAAATAAAAAAATCAAAGAAAAAAAGAAGAAAAACATAAAGCATGAGATGAACAAAAAACAAACCCCAACGCTGCAAAGAAAAACCCACCATGAAAGGAGGAAAAAAAGACCTCAGCAAACTCCAATGTAAAAACAAAAGGAGTCGAGTCTGTCAGGAAGACGAAAATAACGTCTAAACCAAAGATCAGACTACAGATCACATCAATGGTCTAAAAAATCCTCCAGCCGACCAGAAAAATAGAATAAAGGCAGGCTCCCAGCAGGCTTCCAAAACAGCGTGGTGCAATACTTAGCTCAAACAAAATCACAAAAGCTCCAAAAACTTATCTGCAGATGAAAAGAATCAGCAAACAATGATGATATTAATGATGAAGGTGAAGATGACGACATTAATGACAAACAGAGGTGGCAGGGAGCCCCGACAGCCGATGTTTCGCCTCACCGGCTTCTTCAGGGAGCCTAAGTCCACTCTCCACACACTGTATGCTGTCACCGCAGGTAGCTGAATGAACCAACTCTCAAGGAAATGCACCGGAGCTGAAGACAGAGCATATAAGCTGGAATTAGGGAAATAAAGAGCAACCAGAACGCGAGCTCAAGCCGTATCAATGAACGACGCATGGCCCGCCAAACCACATAAATTCATGCGACATCCTCATTAACTAGCTAGTTGGTGGCACTGCAGGAGATGGATGCTTAGGTCTGCTGTTGTGACAGAGGCATCACAATATTCCCACCCAGTAGCCTCTCTACTTTGTAGACCTTCTTAAAAGTCCCTCACTTTGAACGTCTCCAGGAACCACCGGAAGCTGAAGTACTTGAGGCTTTTCCTGAGGCTGCTCAGAATGTGTCTTTATCTGACATCTGGTGTATTCTGTCAAGGATTGAGCGCTCTTTACTATCTGTTACTACTCAGATTAATGGTTTTTCACAAGATTCTGTTTCTAAGATGGCTCAGCATGATTTACAGATTTCTGCTTTAGACAACAAATGTCAGAAAATTGATGTACAATATTCTATGCTACAGTCTGCTAATTTGTCATTTATGAGGGATAGTTTAACGTTACATACTCAACAAGAATTATTGGAGAATAATTTGAGGGCGGTAAATATTCGCTGTTTGAATTTCCCTTGTACTAGACTAATCTCACCTAAAATTTTATTTGAAAAATATTTGACAGAAGTGTTGGGCTACCAGTTAAATACTTTACCAGTAATTACAAAAATATATTACTTGCCTGGCCCGAGGCCAACAACCTCAGGTGACCGGCAATCTGTAGCCTTAACTGAACCTTTAGATTCCTTGGATATTACTAATTTTATAGAGTCTTCGCGTGACTTAATTGGTACTAGATCTACTCTTTTGGTATCTTTCTCTTCTGAGACAGATAAGAGTACTGTCATGCGACTTTATTTCCGTAATAAGAACGCTGAATTCTGTGGTGGAAAAGTTAATATATTCCCAGATGTGGCCAGACAAACTCAAGCTAGGCGTAGAGCCTTTTTGGCTTTGAAGCCAAGGGTTCTCGCTTCTGGCGCAACTTTCTTCTTGAAATTTCCCTGTAAATGTCTGGTCACATCTGGGGGTACTAAATATGTGTTTATGGATGTTGGTTCATTAGAAGTATTTCTTAAGGGGCTAGATCCTCAGGTTGTAGCGGATGCATGAATATAAGGTGTGCTTTGCCTTTTTTATGTTTTCTTGATTGGTTCTATTAGCATTGTATGTAATAATTAGAGTTTAGTTTGATTATGGCTGTCAGCTGGATGTTCCCCACCGCTCCCCGTGATGTGGACTAAGTTAGTTTTCTTTCTATTCTTGTAATAATTATTATGCCTATGTTTGATTTTTGTATAATCCCAATAAAAATTAAAGTGAAAAAAAAAAAAAAAAAAAAGTCCCTCAGAACTTTGTTTCATCAGCAGGCACAGCATCTGGTATACATATCATGTGGCAGATAAGACTTGTTAGCCTTTTTCAAATGTTCTGAAGATCAAATGTCCAAGTGGGCAAAGTCTTAATCTGTTATTCTCCCAACCATGCAGCTCTCCTGACATTCTGCTTGTTGCCAAATTCTGAATAACTGTACAATAACTGAGGAAAGCTTTGGTCTCTGAAAATGCCCAATTATTTTACTGATTTTTCTCAGTAATCCTTTCATTCCCTTTTTTCCATATTATTAACCTAAGCCTTAAAAAAGGCCATCTTTATAAATGTTTTATCCACCTTGACAAATATGTATGTCCAGGATATAAGACAGTGCAATAAAATTACATAATAAAAAAACTCAATCCAAATAAATAGCCAGAAATTAAAATACAGCAATATAATACAGCAGCTGCTGTGTTCTATTTATTATTATTTTGAGGAAGAACATAAGATTTGGCATACTGGGTCAGACCAAGGCCCATCAAGCCTGGTATCTTGATTCCAATGGTGGCCAATCCAGGTCGTAAGTACCTGCCAGGATCCTAATAGGTACAGATTTCATGCTCCAAATCAATCGTTTATGGAGTTTTTCTCCAGAAACTAGTCTAAATGTGTGGTGTTTTTTTTAAACCCAGCTATCCTAAGAGCTTATCCTAAGAGCTTTTATCACATTCTCCAGCAGCAAATTCCAGAGCTTAATTATGCCTTGAGTAAAAACGATTTTTTTCCTGATTTTTAAAATTAAATAACTGCCTCATGTTTACCTGTTCTACTCAACCCAGGATTTTATAGGTATGTCTCATATCTTCCCTCAGCCATTTCTTCTCTAAGATGAAAAGCCTTGACCTCTTTGGCCTTTCTTTGTATGTTTTCTAATCCTGCTCTCTTTTTTAAGATCTAGTGACCAGAAGTTCACACAATGCTCACAAGAACTTTCTCAACCACAGGACACCTGTTGGCAAAACCTTGATGCGCTTTGCATATACTGAAAATAAAATTTAAACCCATTCCCATTTCCATAGTATTGGTTTGAGATCACAGCACAATTTGAAAATAAATGTTTGTAATACAATCTTGTGATTTTAGGTTTATGGAAAGGATGGGAGAGGGTTGTTTTTGCTTGATTTCAGCAATTCTTCTTTACAGGTTATTGGATCACTGAATATTCAGGACAAGCTCATTGTCTCTAGTCACTGTGTTGCTTAATGGAGTTTCTCCCACAGTGTAGCGCCTCCAACAGATTCATTTTGTGTATTACCATGACAGCATGAACCTCACTTATTTCAGGGTATATTTATGTATGATCTCAATTTCCAAGATTTACTGCTTTGTACATAATATTTGTATTGTACCATAAAGCTTCCTTCTGGACTTCATAAGGCGTAATAAGCGCAGGCAGCATATCAAGTTGTTGCTTGGAAGTTCTTTTTAATTGACCATGCTTGAATTGGGCCAGAGTCTGTTAAGAAGCACAAACATTAAACCTTCACAAGGGATCTCAACTTTGATATGGTAACTTTAAAAATACATGATAACCTCAGAGTAGCTGATTTTCATAGGAATAACGCAGTCCTGCTGTAGTAATTTCCTCAGATGGTCAGTGCTGTATTTTATTTTTCTTCTTTTTCATTGGTTGTGTAAACAAGTCTCCTCAGAAAGAATGGGTAACTGTACTTGCAATATTAAAGCAAATCTTAGGAGCCAGTGGGTATGTCAGCTTTAACAGATGGTGGTGTGCAGGGTAAGAATGATATGGTAATATTGTATTGAACTTTGATACCCAGGGAGTTAATGCATTGTTACATAGTCGCTGCAATCACTTCCTAGCTGTTACTTTGACAATAAAAGCCTTTGAGTTCGCAGCACATTCAGCATTTTGCAGACATTAGGACTACTTTGCACATTTGGTGCTAGAATTCTAGTCTCTCTTGCTGATAAAGTTGTATCTCTTTTTTAATGTACTTTTAATCTCATAATTTCCAGTCCCCTACCCTTTCCTTCATAACCCAGCCATGAAGGAGACAGCCCTTCAGCCAGGGGCCACAGACTACAGTTTGTTTGAAACCTAGTGCACAGGTGTCCTAAGCCCGACCAGCAGATGTTGCTTTTGTGCAATGGCTGGAACTCCCTCCCTTTTGTAGAGGCTTGTCAGCATTCTCAAAAATGTTGAACCCTTATTTTGCTAAAAGATCTGTCTCATTCGAAGTAGAGGAAAAACAATTATGACTCAATTCTGATGCAGACGTAGATCCCCTCTGTGCATCTGGTCTGAACCGGATGCGCAGAGGGGATCGCGATTCTGATCCTGTGGGGCACTTCTCGCCCTGCAGATCAGAATTGCAAATAGTCCTGCACGTGCAGGCCGGGACAGCGATTCTGTCCGGCCTGCACGTGCAGTACTGCAGCCGGCTAACTCAAGGCATTTAAATGGAGCTGTGGTGCCATGGCACCACAGCTCCATTTAAATGCCACGATGCCAGCCGCCAACCAAAAACGGTACACTCCCCACAGCCCAATCCCCCCCCCCAATCCAGCCTCTGAAGGCCAAGGTTGGGCTGCAGGGAATGTCCCCTGGCCCCCCCCCCCTTCCCCTCCAGCCCCTTTCGTGTTCTGAATGTGTGTTAACTCCCCTGGACTTTTTTTTTTTATTCCACCTCAGAACTTTCCTGGCCATTAGTTGGGGGTGGGGAATGTGCAGCCTGCCCGGCGACTGCCCATTCCTGCCCCCAACTAACTTCCCCACACAACTGTCGGGGAAGTTAATAGGGGACTGAAGCTGGCACGAATAGTGGGGATGGATATCCCATTGGGACATCTATCCCCACTATTCGTGGTTCAGAATGACCCCCTTAGTGTATACTATAAGCATGGTCCAACTTGGCTAAAATTAGCTTCCAACAAACTTAGGGGTATGTTTACTAAATGGCGTTAACAGGTGTTAATGGCACACTGGCTCCCTTATCAGCACCCTAGTGGCTTAATGCAGCAAAAAAGCTACTTTAACAGGCGTTATAGGTTCCAGCAGTGTTAAAGGCGCAGTTGGCAGTGGGTGGTAACAACATGTGCTCCCTTAACTCCTGTTGCACAAAATGCCTAAAAGCCCTTTAATGCTGGGAACCCTACTGCCAAGTAAAACCTCATGGAAAGGATGTATTAAGAGCCCATTTCAATGTCTGCATTGTGATACGTGGACAGGGGAGCCCCAGGCAGTGATAGTAGTGCTCCATTAGCAGCATTAGCATGGTGCCCAAGTATGAAAGGGCCCTATGCTGATAGTGCAAATGGGGAAAAGGAGGTGGCACATGGATCATGCAGTGGGAGTTGCTGGTGCACAGGGGGGACCAGGCAGCTGTCCAGATGACACATAACTTAAGAACAGAAGATCATATGATATGTCAGACTAGGTCAGAGCAAGGTCCATCAAGCCCAGTATCCTGTGTCCAGCAGTGGCCAATCTAGGTCACAAGTACCTAGCAGTTTCCCCAAAAGACACACAGGATCCACAATGCCTTTACTGGGGTCAACAATGGATTTTCCGGGACCCCTTGAATAATGAGTTATGGACATTTCTTCCACGAACCTGTCTAAACCTTTTTGAAACCCAGCTACATGAATAGTTTTTACCACATCCTCCGATCATGAATTCCAGAGTTTGATTATGTGTTGACTGACAAAATATTTGCTCTTATTAGTTTTAAATGGGTTACACTGTAGCATCTTTGCATGTCCCCTGGCCTTTCTATATTTTGTTGACACAAACAATTGATCCACTTGTACCTGTTTCACTCCAATCATTGCTTTATAGACCTCTATCATATATCCCCTCAGCCGCCTTCTCCAGGTTGAAGAGTCCTAACCTTTTTAGCCTCTCCTCATAGGCATATCCTTCCATCCGCATTACCATCTGTGATGTCTGGCATGATGCCACAATGACGATGACAGCACACAGACATGCTGCTGCTGGAGAAAGGAGATGTGGGATTGTCCAAAGGTCCTGGAACCCTAGGCAGAGATCCTGGCTGCCTCTTCCCCTGCTGCTGCTGAATCCAGCTTTGGAGAAAGAGGCCGATGGTGTCAGCAGCTATAGCCCTCGTTAGCTGCAAAATGCAGGTGCCTGGGGAACTACCACAGCTCTGGCTGTCATCCTCCCCCTGAGATGTATCAGTGGCAGGGAGGATGGGGTCCCTGCAAAGGCAAATGGTTGGGGGGGGGGGCTGCCTGGCCAGCCATGTGTGCCTCTGCCCCCCCATCAGAACCTTGTGCTCTAGGCATCAGCCAAACCCACATGTTGGGACAGGCTGGGACTACACGCTACCACCACTGACAGCATGCAGGCATGTCAGCATGGTGTGGAGGTGTTGGCAGAGGGGGCAGCGGCACATACCTGCAGCAGACAAAAGCTATGTCCTGGTTCAGTGTGCCATGCGCATTGCAACATATGGCAGGATCTGTCTGATGAGAAGCATATCAGCCCCCATGGTAGCACTGTGGTTTAACACACACAGGCAGTGCGTATATGAGCAGAGGGTCCCAGGTTCAAGTCCAGGCTGAGGATCATGTATTGCATGTCCCTGTGGCTAAACTTTAGCCTACAGTGTAGGAGCAGCACCAGCATGTGCAATCCCCAAATAACTGACCAGCAAGGGTACAAACACCCATCAGTCACACAGACAGGCTCCACCATCCACAGCTGGGTGGAGAGGCAGGCTAATAGCACAGGCACAGTGAACAGGCGTTAATGCTACTAGCACCTGCACAATGAGCACATGTTAATGCTTGAGCTGATATGGAGACCAAAGTGGCGGGCAGGAATGCCAACCATCCCCACTTTCACACAGCACGGTGATGTGAGTGTGTGTGTGTGACTCTCTCTCCATTGTTCTGTGGCTTTCTGCACTTCACTGTGCCTCACATTGCCTAAACTGTTCCCAGCATTAGTCTGCAAATGTGCATGATGAGGAGCAGAGGATTGTGGGTATGGCCTGAAGCAGAGCAAATTGGCCAGGAGATGTGTCTGTCTCGGTGGTAGGATCAATGGCTGAGACATCATAGTGCCCGTTTGACACGTGCATTGCCTGGGTGGCCATAGCATGTCATGCTGAGGGGGCACTCTCACTCTGACCAAGCAATGACCATGGCACGGCTATGTATCCACATAGTGCTATATAATGTCTGACTCCAGTGATGTGCGTGCAATCTCTGTCTGGGGAGCCCCCTCTCACTTAGTTAATACTGGGTGTCCATGCAGTTCATCCCAAGCCAGGGTGCATGGTCGCTCTGTGCACATGCATTGTGTGCGGACCAGTAGTCCAGCCACAGTTGATATGCACATGGCTGAAACAGCCCAGTGGTGAGCAGCAGATGCAGTCTGACTGAGCTTGCTGTGGTGGACTGTTAGTCCTAGATGGGTGGGACAGCAGTTGTTCCTGTCCTGCTCACTGTGGTCATAGCAGGACAGTAGCAGTTTTCCACGTAGACCTAGAAGCCCCCACTGCATTTGGCATCCATAGCAGCAGCTTTGTAACACTGAGCATTGACATGCACTGTTCTAGAAGGGTCCCTGTCCATTAGAACACAGGGACCAGTTATAACTGGCACCTACAGCATGCTGCAGTTGTGCAGGAAACAAAGTGACTAGCATAGTACACTGCAGACTGCCTGCAACACACTGGCAGTGATGTGAATCTGCAGCACAGCTGACAGAGACCATCTTTAGCAGTGCAAGTTCTGAGGATCAGGTGCTGTGCGCCCATCCTCACCCTCAGGGTGACTGCTAAAACTGCTCAGTAGCACAGTTTGTAGCTGTTAAGTGATTGAAGCACACAGTGTCGGTGCATTGTACTAAACTGATGTGATGGATCAATCCATTCTCCATTTGGTGATCAGCTGCAGACTGCAGTTCTGCATGTGCAGTGCATCATGGGTACTGGAGGGGCTAAGCTATACCAGCACACACAGCAGACAGTTTAGGCAGAGATCTGCAGGCTATTTGAATCCAGACATTGGCAGTGTAGAAAGGTATGGAGATGTAGCATACTTGTTAATACAATGTCCCCATAAACAGGGGATAAGAGTTTGATTCCCACTTGTTAATGTTGGCCTTTGTGTTACTCAGGTCATATCCGTGCCTGTAACAGTCCAGGCTCTGCTATGACTTGCAGACACTCATCCTTTTACTTTGTTTGCTGACCCAAAGTGTGGCCAGAATGCATGCTATTCCCCAACATGCTGCTCTGAGAGCATGGTTTTCTTGGCTCTGCTGCAGTCCATTGCAGGGGACCAGATAGGTTCACACTGAAGATGTTAGACCCTTGCTTGGAGACGTGGCGTGATGGTCATGCCAATGGCTTGGTGGCCAAGATACCACGATTTGAGGCTTTCTAACACTCCTTCTATGACATTTCAGAATGTGTTACTGTTGCATTTTATGTCTGCCATAACCTTCATGGACAGACAACACCACCTTGTGTCCTTGAGCAGATTGCTTAACCCACCAATGGTTTGCAGGTCCATACAGTCCCTATTTAACATCAGACATTATCAATTGACTGTAAGATGTACCCCGTTGTGACCGCACTGCTACAGCGGTATACTAACAGGCAGTTAAATGCATACATCTGTAACCTACTTTGGCAACATGAGTCATATCTGACATCATTTGTTACTGTACAGCTTTGTCTCCCTTACATCTCTACAGTACATGCAGACACAGCCTACCCCTCATATATCCACCTGCAGGTCTCAGCTCATGTCCATACGTATCCCATGTGCCCAGTATGGATAACACCTGTGCAGTTATCAGCATATTTGTTTGAGGTGTTGTCTGGTGGCTGTGTGGCTAGGACAGGTGTGAGTCCAACATGTCTGGTATTGTGCCTTCCAGGTGGCAATGCCCCACGTTTTCATGCACAGTGTACATCTACAGCACATCAGCCCATACCACCCTCTCCACCGCCGCCATCTGTCCTTCAGCCCATCCATCCACCTCCATTGGCTGGGTGTACTCCTGTCTTCTCATGCAGGCTGCTATACCATGGCCTACACTGGTACTCTTTCCCACAATTTGGGACCATACACACACCTCTCCTGTGCCTGATCTGCACATCACCACTCTTACTCTGTCCTCCTGTCAGTGCACACATCCTGCCACTCTGACTCCACTGGGGGACACATGTTCCACATCCTATGCCACACAGTGACATTGCGCCATATTACATTGACACCCCCTCTGCATCCATACATCAAACTCCCACATGCTCATCCACTTTACTGGCTGCCACATAGGATGCCCACTGGTCTGGCAGATCCATCATCTGCCACCAGACCTTCCATCCATCACCTTCAGATTGTCTTCCCTTGCTGCTCCTTTATCTAGGGTTACACCTTAACGCCCAATGTCCCGATATCGCACGTTAAATTGCATATAGTGCCCTTAATGCCGGAATGCCTCCTACACGCCCAGAGCCTTTTTTGCATGGAAACCGCTTTTTGCTGCCGTTAACGCTCCGGAAACACATGCTCCCTTACCACCAAACATACCCCTTGGATAACTTAAAAAGGAATTGTGAAAAATAAGGTGGTTTTTTTTGTTGTTTGACCTGTTTTCCATACCTTTAAAGCAGAGTTGGCAACTCTGCCTTTATGCACAGAAAAAGCTTTGTAGAATTATCCCTTTTAAGTCCAGCAGTATATATTGAAGGAATTTTATAAACCATTTTATGCATAAAATGGATTTTATAAAATTACCTTGTGCTTAAAATACATGTAGTGCAACTAGCGAATACTTGTATGGGACAGAGTAGGCATCTTCAGGGGAGAGGTTTGGGTGGAACATGGGTGGGTCACGATTTGTATGCATATCTTATACTATGCACGTATTCTGTGGGCTAACATTTGCACCTCTTTCTGAACAGATGTAAATCTCTGTGGCTTCAGTGTAGGAGTGATTTCTGTAGGATGTGCTTTTGCAAAGTAGGGATAAAAATAGGTTCCTTTTTTACCTCCAAACCTAGGTGACCCATTATAAAATTACCCTCCTTATGCCGAGTCACTGGAGACATGGGTCTGTCATTTATGACATGATGATTTTATTGACAATGAAATAAATTTTATGGGCATGAAATAATTTTTGCATAGTGTGGTAATCTTTCTTTTTTTTTTTTTAAATTGGTATTAAATTTGCTAGTGACTGGCAACCAGGGTACTGGTTGAAGAACTGCTATCCAACTCCCTTTTCTTGCTCGTTTACAATTTGAGCCAGCAGTTGGAAGAAATGTGCAGATATTTTCCTCGGACTTATCTGGTATTACTTCCTTCTGATGATCCTTTCTATATCTGTCCTGGGTCACCAGTCAAACAAGGAACCCACTGTGGCAGCCTTATGAACCAATTTATACCAAATGGAACAACGTGAATCCTAGGGCTGGTGCAAGGGTGTTACATGCCCTAGGCAAATATTCAGTCGTGCATTCCCCTCAAGTAACTTTAAGGCCCCTAGTGTGCCCCCCACCTGTGATTTTGATAGCTAAACTTAACAATTATGATCATCCTAACACCACCCTTTATAGAATAATCTAATTGTAACACATTATCAGCAACCATTCATTTGTATATTTAAAGCTATTTACCGAGGTATATGGGTTATTTAGAAACATAGGCCATGTGTTCTTTTTCTGACGTCCTGTTTCTATCTAGTCTGCCCTTCCATATCAACTACAATAATCCCTTTTTTCCTTAAGCAATCTTATGTGTTTGTCCCATGCTTTTTTGAATTCACATACTGTCCTCGTTTCTACTACCTCCATGTATCTATCACTATTTTCCGTATATTACTCCTGAGTCTATCCCCTTTCACCCTCATCCTGTGTCCCCTCATAGCAAAACTTATTTTCATTCGAAAGAGGCTTTCCTCCTGTGCGTTTATGCCATAGAGGTATTTAAATGTCTCTGAATTTCTCACAGGTAGAAAGCAAATGCTGATGATTCTTTGAGTTTGTGTGATGTCGAGATCTATTGTTTGCTTTGACTGCAGCTGCTCTTTGCCAACCCTAGAAGTTGCTGCCCTAGGCAATTGCCTAAATTTCCTGGTGATTAAGCCTGAGCCATGTAAATCCCATGGAGCATGCATTGTTTGTTCTTACTGATGGCAAGGGTTAGATTCATTTGCATCCTAATTACATTCCACCTCAGCAGTATTACTTCCTTAAATTTTGTAATTCTGGCTGCCAACGTTTCTTATTGCTTTTTTGAAACAGGATCAAAAGTATAAATGCTTTTCCATTATATCTCTCTCTCTGGGGGACAGAAGACTAAACATAAGCCTGCTCCCTCAAACTTAATTTGTCAGTATTGAACTCTATGGGGTTGCAGTACCATGAGCCTTCATTTGAAGCTACTTGGATATTTTCCCCATTTACTCTCCTCGTGCTCTCATATCAACCAACCATTGCAGTGACAAATTGGCTGGAGTGTTTTCTGAAACCTAACATGCTTCTACCCCACGCCTGGCCATGTCACTGTTTGTCTTGACTGGGACTCTTTCCCCCACCCTGTGGCTGGCATATTTATGTGCCTACTTTCTTTCCATCATCCAGCATGTACTGGTTATTGCGCTTTATTATTTGAGTGATATGTAGAAACATGTCTACCCTACAATGGAGAGAGTTGAGGCACTAAGGTTCTCAGCAGAGAATGCAATACCCATGCCAGCCACCAAGTACTAATTTTCCATTTTAATGGCATTTTCATGACATTGAGGTTCAAAATATTTGCAGAGGTCAGCTCACTATTGTGCCTAAATTGAAAAAAAATCAGCTGTGACGTATTTGCATGACTACAACACACAACTCCTCTAACAATCCAGAAACTGCTGTATTTATTCTTCCACCATGTCTAGCCTGTCGCTGAGGCAATGAAATGCAGCAGAGAGCAACAATATCTTGGTAACAGAAGGTTAAATCGTCCAGTACAGCCCTACACATCTGTGTCTGTGATGTAAGAGCTACCTTCTGTTCTTTTCCTACAACCACCTGATTGTTTCTAAATTTGGATGTCAAAAACATCTGTCAACATCTATAAGTCATGACAAGTAGTTTAAAGATTTAAAAAATTATATATATATATAATGCTCGTCTGGTTGGTAATATAAAGCGAGCAATTTTAGTAGAAGAAAAAACATTTTAATCTATCATTTAGTAAGCAGCATGCTTGTTAACGTTTACACCACTATCTGCATTAGTTGATGGGAAAATTCTCCAGATGCTCCTCTCCACCTCTGTATTCATCCATTTAAATGGGGTGAGGAGGGGTGTTGAAGAGGGAGAGAGAACAGCTTTCCAAATGAGAAAAGAAGGAAGATGAATTTGAATCATCCATGAACTGGTGCACATATGTTCAACTTCAGTGTTGGGAGACTGTAATTTTACTATTCTGCCACTCAATCATTTATAGCCCGTTTTACTATATAACTGAGAGTGTGGGAAAAGTATTCGAGATGCATCACATCTCAAACAGTTAAAAGTTGAAACAATTTAATACAATTATAAATAAACTGAGAAAGTGATGTCACCACCAAAGATGAAGCAGGTGCTCTGTGGTAAACCGCTCCCTCCCCCTCCTCACCTGTAAAATAATGTTTTAAGACTTGTAAAGCCATTATTGTTGCAATAAGGTGGAGGAGGAGGAATCTCTAGTATTACAGATAGTATTGAAATGACTGCAAAAAGAAAAAAAACGTGGATTTTACAGCTGTTGCCTACATGGGCCCCGACTCGCTTATGAAAATGGACAAAAAGATGGTGCCGAGTGAGCCTGGTAAGGCACTGGTAATGTGGTATATGGCGAGAGGAAGGTGCACATGATGAGAAGGCAGATCTCCTGCCGATAAAGGACCGAATTCCAACAATGCCTGGAGGAGCTTTGAAATGATATTGTTGCAAAACCTGGGGTTTTGCAGACCTGCCTGGAGGACTTAAAATCTGACCTGACTGATTTAGGCCATCGAGTGGGGTCTCTTAGACAAAGGTGAATATGGAGTGGGACTTCATGTCCTTCAGGATCAAGTAGATGATGGTGAAAAAGCAGAAGAGGCCACATTGAAGCTAAAGGTGGTAAAAGACTGATGCAACAATCAGGAGGAGAGCAGGCTTCAGAACTGACTTTTGCTACCTGAAGCCTTGTTGGAGTGGCACACAATTCATGTCATTTAATAGAAATGTTAAAAAGAAAACAAATTCTAATAAAAATAGAAATCTAGATTCTATTAAAATATTTGTGGAAATAAAGGTCAAACAAAAAGTTGTAGGTGATACATTAAGTTAGTCCAATAAAAAGGTATCTGTGAGAAGCTTTCTGAGGAGGAAACCACATACCTTCTTTCCTCTGCGGTGGGACAGACTCTTGATCTGGGGGGCATTTGGACACTGTCAGTTTCGTGCTGTCTTCTGTTTTTGCTCTTTTGGAGAGATGTCTGTCGAGTTTCCCTGGCAGGTCGTGCTGGTGCAGGTAGGGGGAAGAAAGGACGGGGAGGAGGGGGGAGCCTGTGATGGTCCTGGCTGGACGTTGGCAGAGCCATTGGGGTTGTTGCCGTCTCTCTGTGTGGGTTAGTTTGCCTTTGGTTTGCTTTGGTTCGCTTTCGGCGCTCACTGCGGAGGGACTTTACGATCGCTCTGTAGCATTTGTTTGTAGCTGCTTTATTTGTACCCTCTTCTGGTTCACTATCTTCCCAGCTTTGGGGTTTAGTGACACAGCACTCTTATGGAGGAGTCGTTTACGTCAAACCCTTGCTCCTTTAGAAATGATGAGGGCCCCTGTCCTGTAGAATTGAGCCCAACACGGCTTTGATGGAGAAATAAAGATAGGTACTCAGCTGGCCACTGGACAATTCATTCTAAGGGCCCATTTCCTAAGTCACTTTAGGTGTTTAATGGGGGTTTTATTTCACATTAACTGCATATGCTAGTTATTAAGTTAAATACCTAACTCAGAAATTCCTATTAAGGAGCCTGAAATGGGTGGGGACTGTCTTGCAGTTAATATATGGGTCACTGTTCAATGTAATTTCAGTTTGTTCAATGTAAACCGCCTTGATATCATGAAAGGCGGTATATAAGAAATGTTAAATAAATTAAATAAATAAATAAACTGTTGGCACTGGCATGTTCAGTAGCAAACTTCACCCACTATACAAATAACTTACAAATCTAACTTTTAGGCTGTCTTCAAATCATGCTTCTTTTCTGGATGGTAACTTTGGCCATGTTTATTTGTAGAGTTACTGCAACTTTTTTTTGTTTGTTTTTAATGCTGTTGGGTACATGAATGCTTTTTAATATTAGCCTGATAATGTACTGTTTTCTCTGTTTAATCAATTGAGCAGAGTGGGAGAAGAACTGATTCATGTGGAATAGGGCATCAACTAGTTTTGTTCCGATGTAACAATGTAATTCTTCTTGTACAATGATTGTGTAAAAATACAATTGATATCACTTTACCCCCTTTGGATTTGTGTCAGTCAGTGTTGTGTTTAAAATGCCAGCTGTGGTTGCCAGCAATCCAGATATTCAGTACCAGTATCTCGATACTAGCCAGCACTGAATATGCAGGGCAGTCATTCTCCCTTAATTGTTACTGTACAGAGATCCAGAATTCAGCATGCCTCTTACAAATCATTGTGTATATTGTATAACCTATAATTGCTTCCTGGCTCCATGCACCCTCCCTCCAAAAAAAAAAAAAAAAAGCAATAGGTTAAGACATTTCTATTGCTGCTGCTGCTAATAATTTACATGCTCAGTTCAGGTGAATAAATAAGTTATCATGTGTTGCATTGGCCATACATTTTATCCTGGGCTTGTGTGAAACATTCCCTCCACCCAGGCTAAGCCACAATTTCAAATCCCTTTATTGCTTGCCAAAAAGAAAAATCAGTGAATGTGTTTAGGCGTTTGGATCATTTTTTGAACTGTGGCTCCCCATCACAAGAGCACTGAAAAGGCTCTTTGCAGGATTATATTTGCTCTAGGCTAACCTTCTCCCCTCCTGCATCCCAGCCCCCCTGTGATCCTAAATCAGTATTCTGAATGCTCATTTTCCAGAGAGAATACTGTGAAATTAGTCTTGGAAAACAGCAGTGTGATTCCTTTTAAGCAATATCCCCATTCTCAAGGGGTTATTTCGCCTGCAGACTTCTTCCAGCTGTGAGACAAATCATGGCGCTCCCTTTCACTTGGAAAAAAAATTTAATTTAATTTTTTTTTCCACAAGAGCTGTGAAATGAGCATAAGCCAGACAGCAGAAGTCTGAATTGATGTGTTTAAATAAATTTATTTCACCTTCAGTAACTTCAAAATAGCAGAGCAGGAACGTTTTTTGTTCTCAGTTAATTCAAGGATGTCTGAAGACTTCTCCCCTCTATTTCTGGGGCCTTACCTAGAAGCCCTTTTTACATTTTTTTTTTCTGTTAGTGTACATTTATGCTTAAAACAAGTGTTCCTGATCATCCCTCCAGTCTAGTCCCAGAATCTCTGGGTTGTGATCCTCCTCCAGCAGCTTATAGACTGAGAAACGTCATTCTTGTGACATCACTGGTACATAAGCCCTGGAACCGCCTCCTGTCACCAGTTATCTCAGTCTCCAAGCAGCTGGAGGTTGGGTGAGCCCAGGGATTCGGACTCACTTGAGAGATGATTAAGAAGAGTCTAGGTTTAGAGAAAGGATTTATTGATTGTTTGATTAAGGGGTTTGGGGGGGGGGGGAAAGAGAGGCAGTGTAGTTTGCCTGTGTGGGTGATAGGCTGTTCTGGTGCCAGGCTGCTCAGGAGCTGTTTTCCCTGCCCTGTGCTTTCGAGGCCTCTGTCTTCCCCCCCCTCCCTTTTTTGCTTTTCATCCTTTCCTTCCCTGGGGTAACTTTGAGAGCTATTACAGAGAGAGCGCACAGTCACCGGTGTCTGTTCCCATCAGCGGAAGAGAGGACCCGGTATGCGACAAGGCTCGGCGCATACAGAAGCATTGCCTGCAAACGTGTCTGGAGCCGGCAGGCATAACAGCAGCTCAACAGTGAAGTTTCCTGCTACGGCCCTGCCTGCCAAACCCTGCAGCTGCCGGGAGCGCAGCTTTGATAGCAGTTAAGGTAGGAACCGCTTCTTAAAAGCACAATAAAGCGCGGTTCGTGGTGGTACAGGCCGGACCGCGTGGCACTCAAGCGGGAAGCACGGTGTGCATGGAAGGTTTTTCTATGCACTGTATTTTGGCCGCGGAGCCTCGGTTTGAGGACCTTTCCTCATAATTACACTGGGGGAGCATTACTAAAGTGAACCCAGTTGAAAAAAAAAATCGGGCCTGAACAGGCAAGGGGCTCGGCTTCAGGGTCTGATTTAATTGTTAAGAGGCTCACATAAACAGGATGCCTTCTAGGCCGCTCTGTTTGCTGTGCGGTGCTAGAAGGGGATCCGTGTCCCCGGAGGGGGTTTGTAGAGGTTGCAATCAGGAGTCGGCGGCTATGGAGCAGGATGCAGCCATTGCGGGGGTTCAGGAGGGGACGTCTTCGGACCCTCTGGAACCTCTATTGGACACAGGGTCTGTGCGGGAACATGTGCCGGGTACGTCGTCGGCTCCAGACCCTACAAATGCACAGCCGCCGTTACCGGGAGGCCTAGCGGCGATTTCATAGCCCTGCTTCAGCAGGCCTTGAGTTCTGTGCTCAATAAGCCTTCTGTCAGCCCAGCCGCAGTGGGGCTGGGGGATAAGAGACCAGGTATGCCACTGTCAGTGGCTGTGTCAGGCATAGGTGGGAAGAAGTCCAGAGCAGATGGGGACCGAGAAGACGGATCGGTCATGACGGAAGGTCTAGGATCAGAGGATCACGATCCTGACATGGGCCTAGATGAGGATCTGGAGGAAGGTGAAATTACGGAGTAGAAGGACCAAGCGAGGGTGGTCCGCGTGTTTCGTAGAGAGGAGTTGCCAGCTCTCATTGCAGAGTCACTCAAGATACTTAATATGCCGCCTGAAGGCCCAGCCGAGGATTCTACTCTAGAGGATCCTTTGTTGCAGGCTTTTCGAAAGACTCAGACCTTTCCCCTTACATAGGGTGTTTAAAGAGATGATACAGGAAGAGTGGGACATGCCGGAGGCCGCGCTTAAGGGTGCTAGAGTTATGGCCCGTCTTTACCCTCTGGTGGACCAGGAGAAGGACTTGTTTAAGTCTCCTAGGGTAGATGCAGCGGTGTCAGTGGTTACCAAAAAGACCACAATCCCGGTAGAGGGTAGTGCGGCACTTAAGGATGCTCAGGATCGCAAGTTGGAGACCTTGTTGAAGCAAGTCTTTGAGGTGAATGCTCTCTCTTTGCAGGCATCTATTTGTGGCGCCTGGGTGGCAAGGGCTTGCCTACACTGGTCGCAGCGGATTCAAGGGGGTCACTCCGAGGGTACAGACAAGGAGGCATCCAGATTAGAATCCGGAGCTTCTTATCTGGCCGATATTCATTATGACCTTATCAGGGGGTTAGCGAAGAGTATGGCTTCGGTGATAGCGGGCTGGCAATGTCTTTGGCTGTGCAATTGGGCAGCAGACTGTTCCTCCAAGGCATGGTTAAGTAAGCTTCCCTTCCAGGGAAAACTGCTTTTTGGTGAAGATTTGGATAAGTTGGTGAAAGATTTGGGAGAGTCCAAAAGTGGGAGGTTGCCGGAGGACAAAAGCAGGGACGGTCTACTCCCATGACGCGAGGTCAGCAACGGGATTTTCGCTGTTTACATTCTCCGAGGTTTGCCCCAAATCAGCGGAGCTGTTTCCCTGGTCGGAACCAGGGGTTTCGTGGATTTCAAGGGGGGCAGGCAGGGGGTTTGCAGCCCCTTCCGCTTCCTCAAGTTTCAAGAAATCTCTATGAAGTTAGGGGGACCCAGGTGGGGTTGGTTCCCGTGGGAGGTCAGTTACGGGAGTTTTACCCTGCCTGGGCCCAAATGACGTCGGATCAGTGGGTGTTGGAGGTTGTTCGAGAAGGTTATGCGTTAGAATTTCAGCGCCTGGTAACAGACTCCTTCGTTCAGTCCCCATGCAGATCAGGTGCAAAGTGCAAGGTGGTGCGAGAGATGGTGCAGAGACTGCTCTCCCTCAGAGCAATCATGCCGGTTCCGCCTGCCCAGTTAGGGTGTGGTCGATACTCCATTTATTTCATAGTTCCGAAAAGGAAGGAACGTTAAGGCCAATTTTAGACCTCAAGAGAGTAAATCGTTGTCTAAGGGTGTCTCATTTTCATATGGAGACCCTCAGATCTGTTATAGTGGTGTTAAGAAGGGATGTTAGAAATTCACCCTTAGATCTATCGGAGGCGTATCTGCATATTCCGATTTGGCAGGAGCATCAGAAATTTCTCAGGTTTGCCATACCTATGGGGCATTTTCAGTTTCAGGCGCTTCCGTTTGGTCTGGCTACGGCGCCACGTACGTTCACCAAGATGATGGTGGTGGTGGCAGCTGCCTTGCGGAAGGAAGGAGTGTTGGTACACCCTTATCTGGATGATTGGTTAATCAGAGCGAAGTCCCGAACAGAGAGAGTGTCGGCTACGGCCAAGGTGGTAGCTTTTTTGCAGAGTCTCGGTTGGCTAGTCAACATGGCAAAAAGCAAGTTGGAACCGGCTCAAACTCTGGAGTACCTGGGGGCATGTTTCGATATGAGAGCGGGA
The DNA here is from genome assembly GCA_033557465.1 of Ichthyophis bannanicus. NCBI lineage: Eukaryota > Metazoa > Chordata > Amphibia > Gymnophiona > Ichthyophiidae > Ichthyophis > Ichthyophis bannanicus. The sequence goes on from CM066042.1 coordinate 166,558,280, forward strand.
CGAATTTTTCTCCCACAGCAGCGGGTGCTGGGGCTCAAAGTTGGTCAGGCAGTTTCTCGGCAAGCAGGGCCCCATGGCCTGGGATTACCTGCAGTTGCTAGGGACCATGACAGCGACGCTCGAGTTAGTGCCATGGGCGAGGGCCCACATGAGACCGTTGCAAAGGGCACTGTTGCGAAGGTGGTCGCATAAGAAGGATCACCTGTCTCAGCGGCTGCCGTGTCCACTGCGGACGTGCATGGCGCTTCAGTGGTGGTTGCGTCCAGGGTGTCTGGAAAAGGGGGATGCCCTTGGAGGCACTGGAGTGGATGTCTCTGATGATGGACGGCAGTCTTATGGGCTGGGGAGCTCACTTTCAGGGACAGTTTGCGCAGGGGCAGTGGTCCGATCTGGAGAAGAGTTGGTCGATCAACAGCCTGGAATTGAGAGCAGTGGCGCTGGCGTTGCGGGAGTTTCGGCTGGCGCTTCAGGGAAAGGCCATTCGGGTGTTTTCAGACAATGCGACTGCAGTGGCTTACATCAACTGTCAGGGAGGCACCAGCAGCGAGGCACTGGAAGCCGAGGCCAAGAGTTTGTTAGAATGGGCCGAGGACAATCTAGTGGTTCTGTCGGCGGCACATGTAGCAGGAGTCGACAATGTTGAGGCCGACTTCTTGAGTCGTGTAAGAGTAGACCCGGGAGAGTGGGTGCTACATCCAGACGTGTTCCAGATGCTGGTGTGTCGCTGGGGGACTCCGGTGATGGATCTCATGGCAACTTTCCATTCGGCAAAGGCAGAGCGCTTCTTCAGCAGGAGACGGGAGAGAATGGCAGAAGGCTTGGATGCTCTCATACAAGTGTGGCGGGAAGGGCAGCTCCTCTACGTGTTTCCACCTTGGGTGTTGATCGGATGGGTGCTGCAGCACATAGAGATTCACAGAGGGCGGGTGATTTTGATAGCGCCGGATTGGCCCAGAAGGCCGTGGTACGCGGACTTGGTGAGGCTTGTAGTGAGGAAACCCTGGAAGCTTCCAGTTCGAAGAGATCTAACGCAGGGGCCCCTGTGCATGCCTCAGGTAGATCGGTTCTCGCTTACGGCTTGGCTCTTGATAGGGCTAGGATGAGAGTGAAGGGTTATTTGGCGGTGGTGATTTCCACTTTGCTGAAGGCTCGGCAACGGTCTACTTCGTTGGCTTATGTTAGAGTCTGGCGTATTTTTGAGGCATGGTGTGCGGATAGAGGTTTCATTCCCTTAAAGGCGTCAATCCCGCAAGTTCTAGCTTTCCTACAAGATGGCTTTCAGAAGGGCTTGGCGGCTGCTTCATTGAGGGTGCAACTGGCAGCGTTGGCCTGTTATCGGGGTAAGGTGCAGGGCCAATCGCTTGGTGGACATGCAGATGTTATGTGTTTTTTGCGGGCAGTAACCCTATTGCGGCCACCACGTAAGCAAGTGGTTCCAATTTGGGATCTCCTTTTGGTGTTAGGGGCGTTAGGGGGAGCACCCTTTGAGCCATTGGTGAAAGCAACTATGAAGGATCTCACTCTGAAGGTAGTGTTCTTAGTGGCGATTGCTTCGGCAAGACGAATCTCAGAATTGCAAGCACTGTCCTGCCGAACGTTCTTTCTGGTTTTCTTTGATACTAAGGTGGTTTTGAGACCAGTACAATCCTTTTTACCAAAGGTGGTTTCCGTTTTTCATATGAATCAGGCGGTGTCTTTACCGGTGTTTGCTGCACAGAGCGAAGGACAGGCTGTGGGGCAGTTGCATCTCTTGGATATTCAGCGAGCATTGAAGAGGTATATCCACAGGACGGCCAATTTCCGTAGGTCCGAAAGGCTGTTTGTATTGTATGAAGGAGCGAAAAATGGCGAGGCAGCTTCTAAAGCTTCTATAGCTCGGTGGTTGAAGGAGGCGATCGTGTCAGCGTATTTATTGAAAGGCCAGGTGGTTCCAGATGGGCTGAGAGCTCATTCCACTAGGGCACAGTCAGCTTCTTGGGCGGAATGCAGTCTGGTGCCAGTGGTGGAAATTTGTAAGGCAGCGACCTGGTCTTTACACTCTTTTGTGAAGCATTACTGTCTGGATGTTCAGGCGGAGAGGGATACCTGTTTTGGTTCGGCAGTGCTTCAGGCTGGGCTAGCAGGGCCCTCCCGTTGAATTTGTTCACTGCTCTGTTACATCCCCAGAGATTCCGGGACTAGACTGGAGGGACGATCAGGAAGATTAAATTAGACTTTATTTTATTTATTTATTTATTTATTTAACAATGATTTATATACCGCATCTTCCATAGTTCAGTTGCGGTTCACAATAAACAACAGTTAACAAATCGGAGTTTGTTTTACATAAAACATCATATGACCAAATAACAATAAGATAAACAACTAGTGTTAATACAGAACAGTATAGAACAGTGCAAACTATATACATTATGTACAAATACACATTATGTGGGGCTTAAGCGTTATTCAAAGTACAGTATCAGCTATGAAGAATTGTATGTGTAGGTCATTTGGGATTTGTTAGATAAAAACTGGTTAGCCATTATCTAAGTCTATTGAGGGATGATCTGAGTTGTTGTAATGTTTAGAAAAGAGATAGGTTTTCACTTTTTTGCGGAATTCGATGATCTCGGTTAGTAATCTTAGATCATCTGGGAGGGAATTCCAGATTGTTGGAGCTGCATGAGAAAAAGCTCTATTGTTTGTGAGTTTATTTGCTTTTATGAAGTCTTTGGGAGTTTTTAGTTTATTTGTTTGTCCTTTTCTTTGAGTAGATTTTGAGTGCTCTTTGCTGATTAGGTTACTTAGGGTGACTGGGGCCATGTCGTCTAGAGTTTGAAATGTGGTTATCAATGTTTTGTATACTATCCTACTTTGTATAGGCAGCCAGTGAAGGGATTCTAGTATTGGTGTTATATGTTGACTTACCTGCTAGTTGTAGTTCCTGGAGGAACTCCAATCTAGTCCCGTATCCCGCCCTGACAAGTGAGTGGACTGCGGCCTGAAGCAGAAATAAGATGACAGGTAAGCATCACTGGTGGCTGTGTTGCGATGTAAGTACCATAGTCAGGGTGTGCTTTGGGGGTGGTTGAGGGGTCAACATCCTTTGCAGGGGAGGGAACCAGGGCGCATTTCAAAGCGTATGTACGTAGTTGGCGTGGCGGCAGTCAGTAGCCAGTTTGTAGATTAGGTTGTTTGATTATGGTATAGTTTACTACTTAATGGTTGCTCCGGTGAGTCTGCTTTGTCAATAGGTAACTGGTATAAAGTGCATACGTTCAAAGAATCAAAATTTGTAAAAAGCTGCTTTTTTATTTGTTTTTTTCTTTTTCTTCAATGCTTTCAAAACATATATAAACAAGCCCGGGTTTTCTTCTCTAATACCTTAAACCAAGCAAAAATTTTTATTTGAAGGAAGACTCCCCGAGTAGACTGATTCATTACATAAATAGAGACCCTTGTTTTAAACATATTTATGTAATGAATCAGTCTACTCGGGGAGTCTTCCTTCAAATAAAAATTTTTGCTTGGTTTAAGGTATTAGAGAAGAAAACCCGGGCTTGTTTATATATGTTTTGAAAGCATTGAAGAAAAAGAAAAAAACAAATAAAAAAGAAGCTTTTTACAAATTTTGATTCTTTGAACGTATGCACTTTATACATGTTGATACTTTACGTTCACTAAAATAGACCACAACTAGAATCATTTGTGAGTTCACAATAGGTAACTGGTGACAGGAGGCGGTTCCGGGGCTTATGTACCAGTGATGTCACAAGAATGACGTTTCTCAGTCCCAAGCTGCTGGAGGAGGATCACAACCCAGAGATTCCGGGACTAGACTGGAGTTCCTCCAGGAACTACAATTAGCAGGTAAGTCTAATTTAATCTTATACACATTATGCTCTAATTTAATCTTATACACATTATGCTCTGGTTAGACTGGGCAACTCCAAAGGCGTGCGCACAAGAAAAATAATTTGCTTCTCAATCCCAATGCATGGATTCGTATGGTTTAGGCACTTGATATACTGCCCTTAGCATATGTTTGTAAACTGCTTTGATACATATAGCAAACAGGCACTTTTTATTCCCTTGTCCCCGAAGGGCTCAAAATCTAAGCATACCTGAGCCAATGGAGGGTTAAGTGGCTTGCCGAAGGCAAGAAAATAGCAATAAATGGGTCAGTATTCCTTCATGGGGGTGATTGATTGCACTGTTTAAACACTGGCTGAGGCACTGAAAAGAATATGTATATTCAGCGTCACTATGCATATACCACAGTCACCACCCACTGCTATACTTATGGAGGGTAATGCTATAACAGGGTGCCTATATGTGAAGGCCATGTAGATGCCTATTTTATGAAGACTTAAGCACCTACATGCTTTTATATACCTGTAAACCAAAACAATCAATAATCCTATAACGAGAGGTATACTAGAATCAAAAATAAATAGCTCTTGTACCTTATAGATAGATATTTTCTTTAACTATTTTCAACTGCAGATGACTAATATTGAGCACTGCAGTATGTAATTCATTACATAGCACTCTGCATGGATTTAAAAGAATTATCAATAAGGGATCTTACAGCCCCAAGTTCATTAATGGGGCTTAACGTGGATACACCTTTATCATCTGTCCAATGCCCATGTGATTTGAAAGTAAATAGCTTAAAGGCACTTATCTGAAAATTATAGTGAATTACATGCATCAGATGCTGTGATACTTGGATCCAAAACCCGACATGAGTTAATGTTTGTTTATTAAAAGCTTTCTATGTCGCTCTTCTCCAAAAGATTACAGAGCAGCTTACAACTGTAAAATTTAATTTAAAAATAGAAAGGAACATCAATAAGGAAAAAAATAGGATAGGAAAGCCTGAAAAGAGACAAAGGACAGAACATAAAAACATAGTCTACAATACAGCAAACATAAATAGCTACAGTAGATACAGAAAAGCCTGATGTCAGGTTTGACCAAACTCTCACCTACTCTTTATACACAGTGTGCTTCTGGGACTCTCCATTCAACTGCAGTGGTATTCATATCTCTAAATGCTGTTGAAAATGGAGAGATGTCAGTATGTATTTAAAATACTATATGTCGCACTATTCAGCCAATGACAGTCTTGTTTGCTCGTAATCAAATCAGCGATGCCTAATCGATTTCATTATTTAGTCCTTGTGGACTCATGGTATTTAATTTAAAGATCCAGTGTTGCTCCCGGTAATTCAATAATTGTTCTTTATCACCCCTGTGCCAGTCTGATTCTACTTGTTAAATTACTCTCCAAGTAAACTCATTGGATTTGTGCTCCATAGAAACGGTGTTGAACCATTGGGACTGTCAGTGTTATGTTGTTGAGTCTACTGAAGTGTTCATTTAAACACAGTTTTACTGCTTTTAGCCCAACCAACAAATAGGAGTCTGTTTACTAAAGCACAAACGACTTTTGCAGCTAGCTCTGGGTGTTGGTTGCAAAAGCACTGTGTTAGCTGCAAAAGCCCTGCAATATCAGCTGGGGGTCTGCGCAGCATTTCTCTAGTAGATATGTTATCCAAATTGTAAATAGTTTAGAGCATGTCATGTCCCCATAAACATACCGGTGACACAACAACTCAGTTGTATATAGTTACCCCAGTTTAAAACCCAAGTTACAATACCTGTTCTCTGTAATGTACATTGCATGTTCCGCCGCTTTGTACAAATTGATGTTATCTGTAAACCACACTGATTTTAAAGAGCGCGTGTAGAAATGATTTAAATAAATAAATTAAATAGATGATGAAAATGCAGGGACTGCAGTCGGCTAGCATTGCAGATGCAGCTATCGCCACCCATTGAGGTGGTGATCGGTGTACTTGCGATGTCTGCTACTTTGATTACCACGCAGTGTTTACTTCTGTGGTAATCATGTACTGCAGGAACACCCATTCTTTGCCCTAATCTCTCCCCACTTCCCACCCAAACCTGCCACTGCTGCGCGAAATGTAGACATAGCAGAAGATCGCTGTGATGTCTGCATTTGGCCCGCATTATCACTGTGGTAATAGCTAATGTGTTTCAGTAAGCAGACCGCATAGTCTTGGACATGGACAAATCCATAACATAAATTACATATGTAGACTTGCAAGTGGTATTTACAGTGTTGTAACTCAGATGAGTCCAATCTGATCCCGTGATAGCCCGATTGCACCAGTAACCGTGTCCACATGTAGAAAGGGAATATTGGCTTGAATTGAAATGTTGAGTCGTAGCTAATAGTTCCCCAATATTTTTACCTTGTTTATATGCTATTAAAGGAGACCATTATCAAATACTAGCATAAATACTGCCAAAACAGCAGCTAGATTGAAGCTTCAAACATTTAGCCTCATTGGCATGTAAATCATGTGCACAGACGTGTATTTTATAAAATAGCTGCGTAAATAAAGTGACTTCTTTTGCTCCACCCAAACTCCTCCAAAAATATGCTTACTCTAAAGTTGAGTACAAATATGTTGCTAATTGCACAGCAGGTACTTTTACATGTAAGGCCTTATCTCCAGGAACAAGCAGGAATGTAGTCTTCACATATGGGTATCGACGGAGCCTGCGCGGAAACGCTCCCCACCGTCCAATAGGAAAGCTTTTGGGAGCATCCCACAGCGCCTGCGTGCTGCCTTCCTGCCTTTCCCAACTGTCCCTCTCCAGTTCTTCGTTTTCCACGGAGCCAACAGGTTGCACATCCTGTCACCGCAGAAGAGTCCCTTCTTATACTTCCTTTTTGTGGTCGCTTCTGCCTTCCTTCGACGCTATACTGGTACCACCGGTTCTTCTTTTCTTTTTTCTAAAAAAACCCCCCTTTGTTTATGGAGTTTTTCTCCAGTAATTTTCTTCTCGGGTGCCACGCGCCATTATGGGCACTAGGCCCAGTTGTTTCCTCAAGATGGAAAAACTCGCTTCGGGTTTTAAAAAGCGTTCTAAATGTGGCGGTACCATCTCCGTCACCGACACCCATGAGTGGTGCCTCAAATGTTTAGGTCCTGATCACTCTATTTCAGAGTGTGTTGCCTGTGGGATGATGTCAAAAAGGGTCCGGCAAAACTGAGCTGCTAAGCTTAGCACCCTTTTTCCCTCCAATGCAGCCTCCGTGGCATCAACGTCCTCCAGGACTTCATCTTTCTCCCATGAATCTCAGGTAACTAAACAAAAATCTAGCCGGTCCTCAAAGGGTAGATCTCCTTCTAAACATCGAGATGCCTCTGGCGTTGCCCTTGAGGGACTTTCACTGGAAAAATTGCCCCGGCGGGAGGCTTCGGCTTCCAAAGCAATAACGGGGCTCCAGGATGTACTCGAGGCTTCAACCTCAGCAGAACTACTGGTGCCATGCTCTGGGGTTCCAGCCGCTTTATCCGGCACCGATACCCCAGTATTGGCAGCGTTGATAGACCAGAGGTTCTTGGCTATTGAACGCAGTCTGGCGGCTCTTCTCACGGCCTCGATGCCCCTGAAACCGCTTCAGATAATTCAACCGGTACCGGCACCGACTCCGGTGCTGGCACCGACTGCATCGACATCAGCAGGTATTCTACTGGGACTGAGTCATGTGTCTCTATCCGGCATCGACAAGTCAGTATTGGACCACTCCAATGCCGTCTTCGATCGGTACCGGTATCGTGCTTGCACGATCACCCGGATCGGAGATACTTTGAATCCTCGGATGAGTCTGAAGACTCTGAAAGCTTTGCCGATACCAGAGTACTTCTTCCCGAAGATTCCTCTTCTCCTCAGCTTAGGATGTCTCCACCAGAGGATATGTCCTTTCAGTATTTTATCCAAGATGTGGCCCGAGGTCTTTCCATCACAGTGGCTCCTGAAAAATAGCCTAGGGCAAAGAAATTAGAAATCCTACAGTACCCTAAAGCTCCCAAGGAGGCAGCTACCTTACCTATTAATGAGATCTTGCATGATCTTATGTTAAGGATGTGGGAAATAGCTCTGACTACATCTTTTCATTCTCAAAGACTCGACACCATGTATCAAGTTTCTCCTTGTCCTGGGTTTCAGAAGACTCAATTACCACACCATTCCATGGTGGTGGAATCAGCCATGAGACGGATAACGAGTGCAAAAAGGCATGCATCTAATTCTCCAGGACGTGAGTGCAGGACTCTTGACGCCTTTGGACATCGATCCTTCCAGGCTTCCATGCTCTCTGCTAGGATCAGTTCCTATATCTTGTATATGGGAATGTTCTTAAGGAAGTCACAGGAGACTTAGAGCTTATGAGCCCTCTCCTTCCTGATGATAAAAGGCAAGATTATCTTGCTCTTGTTAAACATGCTCAGGATGTTTCCAAGTTTATTTATTTTATTTAGTAAACATTTGTATACCGCTACTTCCAATGATCAGTAGCGGTTTACTTTACAGAATCATAATGTATCGTACAATACAGTGAATTTTTAAGATACACATTTCGATTGGGCAATGATTTACATAAACAGGAATTAGCAATTAGATTCATTATACATTGGATTGGGGCTAACAAATCGAAATATACATTTGATTGTAGGCGCGTGGGTGGGGCCAAAAATGTACAAATATACAAGATTACATACCGGTACTCTAAATGCCGTCATGGCAGGCAGAAACCATCTAGTTGAAGTGAAGGTGTCACAACTTAGGTCAGGTTGTAGTGAGCCTGAAATAAGTGGGTTTTGAGTTTCCTTCTAGTTAGTGAATCTTGCAGCCTTTGACTGCTTTGAATGCATAAGCAGAACCTCTGCTATTGCCATAGGTGCACGTAGAATTGCCTGGCTCCAGGCATCTGACTTGGAAATCTGGATACAGGACAAACTGGGGAATATACCTTGCACAAGAGAGAATCTCTTTGGCAAGAATTGATGCTGACAATATCACTTTGGATAGATTATCCAAATCTACAGCTGATCCTGCGAGGAAAAGATCCTCTAAGAAACCATTCTTCAGCAAGAAGAAGAAGAAGTTTTATCCCTCCTATATCCAGCAAGGACATCGTTCAGGTCAGCCTACCCAAAAGGGACAGCAGCAACAACCTAGGCAACAAAGGAAGCCAAATGCAGCTAAGCCTCAACCGGCTCAGCAGACTCAGACTCAGCCTCCAAAGGGGCTTTGACTCCTATCTAGAGAACTTTGCCTTCCTGGCCCTGAACGGCCCAGAACCCTCCACCATCCCAGGAAGGTTATGTCATTTTGCCCCCAGATGGGGTCAGATAACAGCAGAAAATTGGGCTCTGTCTATTGTAAGAGAGGGGTACAAGCTTCATTTCCTCAGCATGCCCCCTCCTACAATAGTAAGACAGTTCAATTCTCAGACCTCTCTCAATGCCTTGGTCAAGAAGTCACTATGCTCCTTGCTCAAGGGGCAATAGAAGAGGTGCCCATTCCCCAGCGGGGTACAGGGTTTTACTCCCCCTATTTCCTTATACCAAAGAAAACAGGAGGACACAGACCCATTCTAGACCTCAGAGAATTGAACAAATTCCTGTTCAGAGAGAAGTTCAAAATGATTTCTCTAGGAACTCTGCTGCCAGAGTCAGGATTCGCTTTGTTCTCTAGATCTCAAGGATGCGTGCACTCATGTTCTCATCCATCCAACTCACTGAATGTTCCTTCGATTCCTGTTTCAAGGGAAGCACTACCAATACAGGGTTCTTCCTTTTGGCCTGACTTCTGCACCAAGGGTGTTCACAAAATGCATGGCTGTGGTAGCAGCATTTCTCCGCACCCTGGGAATATTCGTCTTCCCTTACTTAGATGACTGGCTCATTCGAGCCCCTTCAGAGCCAGAGGCCAGGGTTGCTCTGTCTCGCACAATGCACATTCTTCAGTATTTGGGACTTGTCATAAACTTCCCAAAGTCCAACCTTGTTCCCACTCAGTCCCTAGAGTTTATAGGAGCTTTTCTGGATACCAGACAGACAAGGGCCTTCCTTCCACAGCCCCGCTGCCTTCACATTGTGCAGTTAGCTTCCCAAGCAGTGCTAAAACCTCACCTCACTGCTCGGGAAATGTTACAGTTGCTAGGCCACATGGCATCCACTGTGCATGTGGTTCCTTATGCTCGCCTCCATATGAGGGCAGCCCAGTGGACCTTATCCACTCAGTGGACTCAGGCGTCAAGTTGCCTGTCAGACCAAATAGCAAACTCAGATCGCCTTATGTTGTCCCTCCAATGGTGGCAGTCACCCAAAAATCTTCTGGTGGGGTCTCCTTTTAAGCAACCCCCACCACAAGCCACTCTAACAGATGATTCACAAGTGGGTTGGGGAGCCCACCTGCACTGCCTCTCCACCTCCTGGAGCTCAGAGCAGTCTTCCTTGCTTTTCGAGTATTTCACACCCAGCTCAGCTACAAAACAGTCCTAGTTCAAATGAACAATCAGGTAGCCATGTTCTATGTGAACAAGCAGGGCGGAACAGGCTCTCTGTCGCTGTGCAATAAAGCTTTACGACTATGGGCCCTCACCAGAGAACATCAGATTAATCTCCTTGCGGTGTATCTTCCAGGCATTCAAAACTCTTGGGCAGACAGACTCAGTCGAGTTCTGCTTCCACACGAATGGTCTCTCCATGCAGACCAGGTGGCCCAAATTTTTCAAATTTGGGGAACCCCGGACGTAGACCTCTTTGCAGGTCCGCTGAATGCCAAACTTCCCCGGTTCTGTTCCAGAGTTCCGGCTCGAGGTTGTCAGGCCAGGGATGCTTTCCTCCTTCATTGGGGTCAGGACTTCCTGTATGCCTTTCCACCCATTCCCCTAATTCCCAAAAACCTGTTCAAGCTTCAGAGAGACAGAGGTCATATGATCCTCATAGCTCCACGTTGGCCACAACAACCGTGGTACCCTCTACTCCTACATCTCTCTCAAGCTCCGCTTCTGGAGTTAGGATCTTCTCCAGATCTTCTTTCTCAAGAGGAAGGGATGCTGTGGCATCCCAATCCCCAGTCTCTGCATCTCAGGGCCTGGTTGATGAAAGCCTAGAACTTTACGGTCTTAACCTTTCCCAGTAGGTAAAGGATATCCTTCATGCTTCCAGGAAACCTTCCACAAGACGCTCTTATGTATTCAAGTGGAAAAGGTTTACCATATGGTGCTCGCAGAAGGGTCTTAACCCTCTTGCGATACCTCTGGAATCATTACTGAAGCACCTCCTTCATTTATCAAATGCAGGGCTTAAGACCAATTCAGTGAGAGTCCATTTGAGTGTTGTTGCAGCTTCTTTCAAGCCTCTAAATGGACAACCAATTTCCTCTCATCCTCTCATAGCGAGTTTTATGAGAGGCCTTCTTTTAACGAAGCCTCCCATTAAGCCACCACTGGTGGCATGGGACTTGAATCTAGTTCTTGGGCAGCTCATGAAACCGCCCTTTGAACCATTAGCCACTACCTCTGTGAAATTCCTTTCCTGGAAGGTTATCTTTCTCATTGCAATCACATCAGCACGTCGCATCAGTGAATTGCAAGCGTTGGTGGCTGATCCTCCTTATACAAGGTTCCATCATGATAAGGTAGTCCTTAGGGCTCATCCACACTTTATGCCAAAGGTAGTTTCGCCCTTTCATTTAAATCAAGCACTTTACCTTCCTGTATTCTTTCCAAGGCCTCATGCCTCAAATGCAGAAAGGAACCTTCATACTTTGGACTGTAAAAGAGCTTTGGCCTTTTACTTGCAAAGGACACAGCAACATAGAAAATCCTCTCAACTCTGTTACTTTTGATCCTAGTCATTTGGGACTTCCAGTCTCCAAAAGGACACTGTCCAGCTGGATTGCACAGTTTATATCTTTTGCCTATGAGAGTAGGAACCTTCCTCTTGAAGGCCTTGTCAGAGCTTACAATGTGAGAGCCATGGCAGCCTCAATGGCTCATCTTTACTCTGTGTCTATCGATGACATCTGTCGAGCAGCTACTTGGGCTTCGGTACATACCTTCACAGCCCATTACTGCTTAGATAAAGATTCCCGCTGGGATGCCTTGTTTGGTCAGGCTGTTCTTCAACACCTGTTCCAGACTTAATCAACTCCTACCCACCATCCCTGGTAGGATGCCAGAGATCCATGGGGGGAAGTGGAGCCCTTTCACAGCGACACACAACTTCTGGGGTCTCTCCCTGGCATCTGTAGCTAGGGAGTCCCCATATGTGAAGACTACATTCCTGCTTGTTCCTGGAGATAGCATAGTTACTCACCTGTAACAGGTGATCTCCGGGAACAGCAGGAATTTAGTCTTCACAACCCACCCACCTCTCCTAGGAGTTGTATCTTTCTGTCTCTCTCCCTTTCTCTCTTTCCCTCTCTCTTTTGTGTCAGATTTAAACTCAACTGGAGAGGGACAGTTGGGAAATGCAGGAAGGCAGCACACAGGCGCTGTGGGATGCTCCCAAAAGCTTTCCTATTGGACGCTGGGAAGCGTTCCTGCGCAGGCTCCGTCGGTACCGACGATACCCATATGTGAAGACTAAATTCCTGCTGTTCCCAGAGATCACCTGTTACAGGTGAGTAATTATGCTTTATGCACGCTTGCTGGCATATTTACACAAAAGATCCTATACAAAATTATCTCCATAGCAGCAATCTTTAGTCACTATGTGCTTGATTTTTATAAGGAGAGATTTTCCATACCTGTTAATTTTCTTTCCTCATATCCTATTAGACCTGTTCTGATAAGTGGGTTATGTTCCCTAGCCTGCAGATGGAGGCAGACCAGAGCAACTTTCAGTGATGTTATCACTTGTATATGTGTTAGTGTAGCACTGAGAGAAGCCAGCGTGACACTTCCCAAGCAGAAAGCAAGACTGAACAACTCAGAACAAAATATTAACAATAACAGTCTCAAGAGATCCGCATACCATGGCCTATACTGCCAGTCTGGTGCTACTAGAATGACCAAGCCCGGGTGACACCGAATTCTGTGCAGAAGTCTGCTCACAAAGGGCCACAGTGGAATGACATACAGGAGCCCCTTCTGGGGCCACGCTTGAAAGAGGACATCCAAACCTGCCACAAAGGAGTTGGATCTTTCCTCTGGCTGAAAGAAACTTTCCTCTTGGATTTTCCCTGGGTGGCCATCAGTTTGAACACTGGCAGACCCCACCTCTGCATCATGGGGTTCAAATTCATGAGGGTTTAGCTCCCACTTACTGGGATTCATGATCTAACTTCTGAAATCACCCTGCATGTTGTCGACCCCTGCTATGTGGCCTGCTGACAATGTCACCTGATGAGCTTCCACCAGCTCTGTGGCCACCACAGTGCTGTGAGTGCTGCCTTGCTTGTTGATGATGTATGCCACTGCCATGACATTGTCCGAGAACACTTTGACAACTTTGCCCATCAGGAGAGAATGAAACTGCTTCAGAGCCAGGCCGTTTACCCTAACCTCTAGTCTGTTGGTCAACAAGCAGGTTTCCTGAGGTGATCAATGGCCTAAACAAACTGACCCAGACAATTCATCCTGCAGATTAGGTTGTCATCAATGATTTTGCGCAATCTGTTGCATCCAGAAGCATCCTGTCCATAAGAGGGCAAGTTTGTAGCCACTAGGCCAATCCCCCCTTGATCTTCCAGGGAAGAGGTAGATGCTGTTTGAGCAACTGGGAGCAGGGCTGACCAGTGAGTCAGAAGGTGTCCTTGCAGGGAGTGCATGTGTGCCATGGCACAAGGTGGTATGGTTGATTTCCATAGATCCCAGGCCCTGGGAGATGCCAGAGAGCAAAAATCCTTCAGCTGAACCTGCAGCTTGTCCAAACTTTTCTGGGGTGAGAAACACCCTGCCCAAGCAAGTGTTGAAGCAGGAATTCAGATACTACAGTTCATGGGTGGGGGGGACTAGGCTGCTAATTGATCACCCATCCCAGCTTCTCTAAACACTGGATCACCTGGGTAGTGTCTGCCTTGAACAACTTCAAGGAGTCAGAACAAATCAGCTAGTCATCGAGCTACAGGTGAATCCAGGTGCTGCTACCACCACCATCACTATGACTGAGAAGGTATGAAGCACCATGGCCAGGTCAAAAGATATGGCGTGAAATTGAAAATGGAAAACCAGGATGTAGAAGTGGAAGAACCACTGATGCTGCTTCTGAATTGGAATATGGAAGTATGCTTCTGAAAGGTCCAAGGAAATTAGAAACTCCCCTTGCTGGACAGACACAATAACAACCTGAGGGGTCCCCATGTTGAAGAGGGGCATTCCTAGCTTTGCAGTGAGTAAATTAATGGAAATGCTACTAAAGCAGAGGATAGTATGGTTTCTGGAATCCAAGATCAGAGATAGCATGGCTTTTCTAGAGGTGGATCTTATCAAATTAATCTGATTTCTTTGACTGGGTGACTGCAGAATTGGATCAGGGGAAAGTGCTATATGTGGTATACTTAGATTTCAGCAAGGACTTTGACATCGTTCCACATCAGCAACTTATAAATAAACTGAATGCCCTTGGGATGGACCCTAAAATTAACTGACTGGGTAAAACTGGTTGAGTAAGAGGCACCAAAGGGTAGTAGAAAATGGCGTTCATTCTGGAGACAGAGACATTACCAGAGGCACGCCTCAGCAATTGTTTTTTGGTCCTGTTCTTTTTTAACAGTTTTCTATATGATATTGCAGAAGGTCTGTCAGGAAAGGTATGCCTCTTTCTCCAGGAACAAGCAGGAAGTCAGATCTCACTTATGGGTGACATTGGCACCGACGGAGCCCGTGCGGAGCAATTCCCCAACTTTCAAAGAAAGCCTTTGGGATTGCGGCCACGCATGCATGGTCCTCTTCCCGCCCAAAGGTCTCATCTTGCCCAGTCTCCCTTTTTCCGTGGAGCCCTTCGGACGCACATCCTCGTCCCTCGGTAAAAGTGTTTTGTTTTGGCCTCTGGCCTGTGTTTTTCCGGTAGCATCGGTCCTCTACCCATCCTCCTTTGCTCTGTTTTCCCTTGAGTGAGGGTATGTCTTTTTCTGTAAAAGTTTTTCTCCTTTCTGGGGTTCGTGCCCTTTTTTCTGCAATCGCTGGCCGCAAAGGTCTTCGACCTAGCAGGGGCCCTTTTTGCCCCAATGGCCACAGGATTTAAGAAATGTGACAGATGCTCCAAAAACATGTCACTCATGGACACCCACGACTGCTGTCTTCGATGTCTTGGGGCCAACCATGACCCGGAGTTCTGCTCTCTTTGTAAGAAAATGTCCTCCAAGGCCTTGCTAAGTCGTAAGCAGAAGTCCGATGACATTTTCCGGAAGGTAGCTCCGGAATCCCAGCGGCACCCTTGGTCATCCCTCCGCTGACCAGGGGCCCCTGAGGTGGAGAGGCATAAGAAGAAGAAGACCTCAAAGTCGCTGTTGGGGGCCCCCAGACAAGTGCGATAGCTCCCGCGCTTGGTCGCTCAGCCCCCCTCTGCATTCCTGAGATTCAGACAAGGAGCAACCTCGTAAGATACCTCGTACAGATACAGAGGCCTCCAGCGATAGCGCCCAGTCTCCTGAGGGCCGTCCCAGTGAGGACCACCTCTCCTCCATGCCAGACCTGGTAACCCTGGTGTCGATGTCGCAGGGACCCACGTCAATGTGGGAGTCCCATATACTGGCACTGAAGAGTAGCATTTCTGCCTTCTTAGCTGCCCAGCAGGCACTCTTGCCCAGCACAGCTGGCCCACGCCTCGAGACTGAGGTTCCCTCAAGAGGGACACTGAAACCCACCCTGGAAACCCCCGAGAGCTGTGGGCCTTGTGAGGGTCCTCGGCATCAGTCTCGCTCACCTTCCTGGTCCTCGGGAGCGAGATCCTCCTAGGCTGGCTCCTAGTGGGCCTCGACCTCTAGATGGGGCGACCAGCCCGAGTCGGACTCCTTCTCAGACCTCTCGGACTGGGAGTCGGATGGGGATACCTCCCCAGAAACCCATTCCCACAGGGACCTCCTTTCTGACCTGTCCCCGCCCGCCTCTCAGAGGCGTTCACCGCACGAGGACACATCATTTTTAGTGTTTGTGCAGGACATGGCACATGCCCTCAGCCTTGACTACGCAGGCCGAAGAGGAGCCACGATCTGAAGAGCTCTATATTCTACAGTATGAGTCCCCACCTTGGGAGTCTCTTACTGTCCCAGTTCCTCCCATTTTGTTGAGGCTGCTCCTCTGCACGTGGGAGACACCTGCTTTGGTCCCCATAGTGAGCAAGCGCCTCAACATTATTTACAGGGTCCAATGGGGCCCGGTGTTTAGGAAGACCAAGCTCCCCCACACCTCTATGGTAGTGGAGTCAGCGATGTGGAAGCAAAAGAGCCCGAAGTCGCACTTGTCGGTCCCCCCGGGCAGGGAGTTGAGAGCTCTTGATGCTCTTGGATGCAAGGCCTATCAAGGGTCCATGCTCACATGCCGCATCCAGGCGTACCAATTGTATATGGGCATGTTCCTACATGACCTCGCCAAAGAGCTCAGCAGGTTCTCCGTTATGTTCCCCTTCTCCAGTTCCAAACCCTCCTGAGATCCATTGCGGAGTGTTCCATGTACCTCTCCCGTGCTGCGTATGACTGATTTGAGTCCTCCGCCCGAGTGGCAGTGACTGGCATTGGGGCCGATGCCAGGCATGGCTCCAGTCCTCGGACCTAGAGCAGTGGGTCCAGGAGAAGCTTTAGGACATCCCCTGCCTCGGTGAGCAGCCATTTGGTAAACCTATGGAAGATAAAGCCACTGAGATAGAAACTGAGTTCGTCACCCAAACCCATCTCTTGTGTAAGACCTCCTCCCTCCCTCCCTTGGAAGAAGCGGCAAACAAAGAAGCCGTTTTTCCAAAGGAAGGGACTCCCCTACCAGGGTTACCCTCCTTTCCCACCCACCCCTGCCCTGGTTCCCGGCATGCAGGGGAAGAGAGGTGCGCATAGCCATTGCAAGCCTAAAGGGCCTAAGGCCCAGCAACCAGCACCACCCCAACCCGCGAGGGGTTTTGATGCCGACGGCATAGCCTCTTGCTCCCCTGGCAGCACTACCGCCGGAAAAAGATTTAGGCGTCATTGTGGATAGCATGTTAAAAATCTCGGCCCAGTGTGCAGCGGCAGCCAAGAGAGCAAATACAATGCTAGGTATCATAAGGAAAGGAATGGAAAATAAAACAAAAGATATTATAATGCCTCTATATCGTTCCATGGTGAGACCGCACCTTGAATATTGTGTGCAATTCTGGTCGCCATATCTTAAAAAGGATATAGCGTTATTAGAAATGGTTCAGAGAAGAGCCACCAAAATGGTAAAGGGGATGGAAGGATACTCCTATGAAGAAAGGCTAGAAAGGTTAGGGCTCTTTAACCTGGAAAAGAGATGGCTGAGGGGAGATATGATAGAAGTCTATAAATTAATGAACGGAGTGGAACGGGTAAACCTAGATCGATTGTTTACGTTATCAGAATATAGAAAGACTAGGGGACATACAATGAAGCTACAGGGTAAACTATTTAAGACTAATAAAAGAAAATATTTTTTCACTCAACGTGTAATCAAACTCTGGAATCTGTTACCGGAGGATGTAGTAAAGGCTGTTAGTGTAGCTGGGTTTAAAAAAGGTTTGGACAAGTTCCTGGAGGAAAAGGTCCATAAACCATTATTAAGAAGGGACCCAGGATATCAATGCTTGACCCAGTACAAGCATTGTGGAACCTGTGTCTTTTGGGGAAACTGCTAGGTACGTATGACCTAGATTGGCCACTGTTGGAAACAGGATACTGGGCTTGATGGACCTTGGTCTGACCCAGTATGGCATATCTTATGTTCTTATAGGAGGACACCTGTCCCTCTTCGCCCCTCAGTGGGCGTTAATCATGTTGGACACCTGGGTCCTCCAAGTGATACGGGACAGATATCATCTCTGCCTGGACAGGCGCCCTTCTCGCCAGCAGAGCCTACTCGACTCCTTTCACAACGGGCGGTCGAGAAGGTACTGCTGCACCTTTGAGGCTGTGGATTCTACTCCCGCTACTTTCTCATTCTAAAAAAGACGGTGGGCCTACGCCCCATCCTCGATCTCTGGAACCTAAACAAGTTCCTGGTGCGGGAGAAGTTCAGAATGTTATTGCTTGGCATCCTGCTGCCCTTCCTTCAGCAGGGCAATTGGCTATGCTCCTTGAATCTCAAGGACATTTACGCCCACATCCTAATCCACCCTCACCACAGGCAATACCTGTGTTTCAGAGTGCCAGGGGAACACTACCAGTACAGGGTGCTTCCCTTCGAGCTCACGTCTGCACTGTGGGTTTTCACAAAGTGTGTCTCTGCGGTCGCTGCCTCCCTCAGGCGGCAGGGCATGCCCATCTTCCTCTACCTCAATGACTGGCTCATCACAGGGGCTTCCATCGACAAAGCCCGCCTGGAGGCTGCACGGATGATCCTCCTCCTCAAACGTCTTGGCTTCTTGGTCAACTACCCCAAGTCCAACCTTGAGTTGTTGAGGACCCTGGAGTTCATCGGTGCCTGCCTCGATACGGAGTGAGTGACCATCTTCCTGTCCACGGACAGCCTTCAGGCCATGGCAGCCCAGGTCGAGAGCAGGGCTTGGGTTACGGCACGGGTCATGTTGCACCTCCTAGGACACATGGCCTCCATCATCCATGTAGTCCCCCCATGCCCGCATGCAAATGCAGGCAGCCCAGTAGTGCCTCAGGGCACAATGGAGCCAGGCCTTCGGCTACCTCAGAGTACCTATCCGGGTCTCCCGCAGTCTCCATGACTCCTAGGCTGGTGGCGGGACTCATGAAGCCTCCTTCGAGGAATTCCCTTCCAGAACCCACAGCATGAGCTCGTCCTGATGACTGACACTTCCCTGTTGGGGTGGGGAGGCCACTGTGGCGCATTGTGCACCCGGAGCAGTGGTCGCCCAAGGAGTCTCAGCAGCAGATAAACATGCTCGAGCTCCGGGCGGTCCGATGGGCCCTGAGGGCATTCAAGGGCTACCTGAGGAGGAAGTCAGTGCTCGTGCAGACCGACAAAAGGGTAGCCATATTTTATATCAATAAGGAGGGGAGAACAGAATCATACCTTCTCTGCCGAGAGGCAATCCTCCTTTGCTCCTTTGCATCTCACCAGGGGATGATCCTGCGAGCGGTCTACCTCCCAGGTGAGGAGAATGTTCTCACAGACAAACTCAGCAGGATTCTCTGCCCACACGATTGGAGCTTGGATCCGGCGGTGGCCGGCGCCTTGTTCCATCAGTGGAGGACCCCATCCGTAGACCTATTTGCCAGCCTGGTGAATGCACAGCTTCCCTGCTTCTGCGGCCCAGTCCCGCACACGAGCAGGGTGGCCCCAGATGTGTTCCTCTTGAGCTTGGACGTCTGGCCTTCTTTACGCATTCCCTCCCACTCCTCTCACTGCGATGATCTTCCACAAGGCTCAGCAGGACCGAGCTTCAGTGATCCTCGTGGTCTCTGTTCCCGCTTCTGCTACGGCTCTCGTCTGAGCCCCAGTCCCCCTGGGCTGTGCCCAGGATCTATTAATGTAGGAGGAGGGTTGGGTGTTCTACCTGAACCTGGCCTCACTGTCCCTGCAGCCTGGCGGCTGAATGGATCGCCTTTGCTCTGCTGCACCTCCCAGTGGACATCGAGGAGATTCTCCTCGCGTTGAGGAAGGACTCAACGAGATGGGCGTACGCCTTTAAGTGGCGATGTTTCTCGACCTGGTGCTCCGAGCTTCAGATCGACCCGTTCTCCTGCTCTACCCAGTGGATCCTCCAGTACCTCCTCCACCTCTCGAAGGCAGGGTTGAAATCCAATTCAGTCAGGGTACACCTGAGCGCCATTTCGGCGAACCACCTCCCCGTCGAGGGAAAACGCCTCTCGGGGCAGTCCTTGGTCTTTCGCTTTATGCGAGGTCTCTTTCTCTCCAAACCTCTCATCCGGCCTCCACCGGCGGAGTGGGACCTCAGCGTGGTGCTGATGCAGCTCAGGCGAGCACCTTTCGAGCTGATGCTGACGTGCTTGCTTTGGCATCTCTCCTGGAAGGTGGTCTTCCTGGTAGCTTTGACTTTGGCTAGCTGAGTCAGCGAGCTTCAGGCCCCCATGGCTGAGGCTCCATACACCAGGTTCTACGGGAACAGGGTGGTCCTCCGCACCCATCCCGGGTTCCTGCCGAAGGTGGTCTCGGACTTTCATCTCAACCAGGAGATAGTCCTACCGACCTTCTTCCCGAGACCACATGCCGACCAGGCATCGGCGGTGTTGCATACACTCGACTGCAAGAGGGCTCCTGCCTTCTACCTGCAGTGTACCCAGGTTCATCGCAAGTCCGATTGGCTCTTTGTCGCCTACGACCCCAATTGCCTGGGGCAGGCAGTCATCAAGCGCACCATCTCTGTCTGGGTGGCAGACAGCATTGCCTTCACCCAAGCAAAGGCGGACAGCCCCCTCGATCGGCGCTCATGGTGTCTGAGCCAAGGCGGCATTGGTGGCTTCGCTGCGCTCAGTGCCTCTAATGGACATCTGCCGGGTTGTGACCTGGTCTTCAGTGAACACTTTCGCTGTCCATTACTGCCTGGAGAGGGAGTCCTGCCAGGACAGCGCCTTCGGCCAGGCTGTACTCCATAATCTGTTTGGGGTATAAGCAACTCCTGCCCTCCGGCCCTTCTTCAACTTCTACCGAGAGCTTCGCCCGGGAACCCGAAGACTCAGGCTCCTCCGGGCGTTGGCTTCTGCTCACTACCTCACAGAGGCGTTTTATGGTTACAGGTTCAGTAGCCTGTAGCTGGGGAGTCCCTTAAGTGAGGACTGTCTTCCTGCTTGTTCCTGGAGAAAGCGTAGTTATTCACCTGTAACAGGTATTCTCCAGAGACAGCAGAAATCAGTCCTCACTACTCCTGCCTCCCCTGAAGAGTTGCTACTTTTGTCCTTCCCTTGCCATCTGCTTAGGAGGGCTCTAACTACGGGACCTGACTGGGCAAGATGGCACCTTTGGGTGGGAAGAGGATCACGTATGCATGGCAGCAATCCCAAAGGCTTTCTTTGAAAACTAGGGAATTGCTCCACATGGGGCTCCATTGGTGCCGACGTCACCCATAAGTGAGG
The DNA here is from genome assembly GCA_033557465.1 of Ichthyophis bannanicus. Lineage (NCBI taxonomy): Eukaryota > Metazoa > Chordata > Amphibia > Gymnophiona > Ichthyophiidae > Ichthyophis > Ichthyophis bannanicus. The sequence goes on from CM066042.1 coordinate 166,579,310, forward strand.
ACTGATTCCTGCTGTTCCTGGAGAACACCTGTTACAGGTGAGTAACTACGCTTTACAGATGATACCAAAATCTGCAACAGGGTAGACACATTAGAAGGTATGGATAAAAGGAGGAGGGATCTAGCGAAGCTTGAGGAATGATTAAGAATTTGGCAGATAATGCTAAAAAAATGCAAGGTCATGTAATTGGATTGCAAAAACTTAAAGGAGTCATATAGTATAGGAGGTGACTACTTCAATGCATGAAAGAAGAGCAAGTCCTAGGTGTGATTGTATTGGATGAAAGTGGCCAAACAGGTAGAAAAAATGACTGCAAAAGTCAGGAGGATGCTTAGGTGCATAGGAAGAGAATAATGGCCAGCAGAAAATGAAGGTAGTAGTGCCTTTTGTGTAAGTCTTTAGTGAGACCTCATTTGGAGTACTGTGTATAATTCTGGAGACCATACCTTCAAAAGGAAATAAATAGGATGCAATAGGTCTAGAGGGCAGCTTCTAAAATGGTCAGTGGCCTTCATAAGGCATATGGGGATAGACTTAAAGATCTTAATATGTATATTTTGGAGGAAAAGTGGGAGAGGTGAGATATGACAGACATTTAAATACCTCCATGGTATAAATGCACAAGAGATGGCCCTCTTCCTATTGAAAGAAAGCTCTGGAAGGTGAAAGGTGATAGACTCAGGAGTAAACTGGGGAAATATTTCTTTATGGAAAAGGTGGTGGATGTGTGGAATGGCCTCTCTGTGGTGGTGGAGATGAGAACTGTATCTGAATTCAAGAAAACATGGGACAAATACAGAGGATCTCCAAGAGAGAAAGGGATTCTACATTTTAGGAGTTCTCATGAATGGCAGACTGGATAGACATATGATCTTCATCTGCCATCATTTTCAATGTCTGTTTTTATGAAAACAGCCTGTGAGTTGTTTCTGGAGCTGATGCTCCAAACTGCCTGAGAATGGGCCCCAGTAGATCTCGAAGGCTTGACTGCTTGAGCCTACGGCTGCCTCACCCCGCTCCCTTCAGCCAGGACTGTGCAGCCATCCAAAAAAAAGAAACCTTTCCAGCAGAAAAAGAAGCCCCTGATTGGAAAGGGAATCCCTTTGCATTCTGGATTCTGTTCAAGGAGAACTATTCAAGCAACTGGTAACAGAACCCACATGTGAAGGGGCCATACTGGACTTGATGCTTAACAATGGGAAAAGGGTTTCTGATGTTATAGTGGGAGATCATCTCTCATCCAGTGATCACCAGATGGCGTGGTTCAGTAGTAGGACTAGGGCTGAATAAAATCCTTTCCAAAACGAGGGTCTTAGACTTTAGGAAAACTAACTTTGCCAAGATGGGACAATACCTCAAGGAGTCGTTAGTGAGATGGGAACAGCTGGGGGATGTAGAAAAACAGTGGACAAAACTGAAAGGGGATATTTTAAGGGCAACAAACCTTTTTGTTAGAAAAGTAAATAAATGTAAAAGGAAAAAGGAGGCCACTGTAGTTCTCAAAAGAAGTAGCTGAAAAGGTGAAGAAAAAGAGGAAGGCCTTCAGGAAATACAAGAGATCACAGAGAGAGGAAGGCAGGCATCTGTGTTTGGAAAAACTTAGAGAAACTAGCAAAGTAGTCAGGAAAGCAAAGATAAAAAAGAAGATGAAATAGCTAATGCAATAAAATAGGGGAATAAGACATTTTTTAGCTATATTAGTGAGAGGAGGAAGGGCAAAAGTGGTATTGTCAGACTCGAGGATGAAGGGGAGGACGTATGTGGAAGCTGATGAGGATAAAGTGGAATTGCTTACCAAATACTTCTGTGTTCGCAGATGAAGGGCCAGGAGCAGGACCTCAGAAAACACCCACAAATATGAACAGAAGTGACAGGACATTCAAACGATTTTCAGACTCCGTTCATGAGGAACTAGCTAAACCAAAAGTAGATAAAGCAATGAGATCGGATGGGATACATCAGAGAATACCGAAGGAACTTGTGGACGTTCAACAGCTCCACTGACTGACTGACCTTTTCAATGCTGCTTTGGAGTCTGGAGTGGTCCCAGAGGAGTGGAGAAAGGCACATGTGATAACTGCAGGCTGGTTAGTCTAACCTCTGTGGTGAGTAAATTATTAGAAATGCTGTAAAAAGAGAGAATAATGATGGTTCTGAAGTCCAATGGATTGCAGGATCTGAGGCAGCATGGGTTTACTAGAGGCAAGTCTTGTAAGACAAATTTGATTGATTACTTTGACTGGGTGATGAGGGAGTTGGACTGAGACAGAGGCCTAGATGTGGTATACTTAGATTTCAGTAAAGCCTTTGACATGGTTCCGCACAGGTGTCTTATGAACAAACTGAGCACTCTAGGGATGGACCCTAAAGTTACTGATTGGGTTAGAAAGTTACTGGTTGGAGCTCACTCTGAGGAGGGAGGAGGTGGTTATCAGTGATGTGCCTCACGGATCTGTCCTTAGTCTGATTCCTTTTAACATCTTTGTGATTTTGTGGAAGGACTGTCTGGTAAGGTTGTCCTCTTTGTGGATGTATAAATTAATGAATGGAGTGGAACGGGTAAATGTAGATTGATTGTTTACGTCATCCGAATATAAAAAGACTAGGGGACATGCAATGAAGCTACAGGGTAACCTATTTACGACTAATAAGAGAAAATATTTTTTCACTCAACGTGTAATCAAACTCTGGAAGTTGTTACTGGAGGATGTAGTAAAAGCTGTTAGTGTAGCTGGGTTTAAAAAAGGTTTGGACAAGTTGCTGGAGGAAAGGTCCATAAACCATTATTAAAAGGGACCCAGGATATCACTGCTGGACCCAATACAAGCATTGAGGAACCTGTGTCTTTTGGGGAAACTACTAGGTACTTATGATGTAGTTTGGCCACTGTTGGAAACAGGATACTGGGCTTGATGGACCTTGGTCTGGTGCAGTATGGCATATCTTATGTTCTTATACCAAAATCTGCAACAGAGTAGACACCCAGGAAGGTATAGATAACATGAGAAGGGTTCTAGCTAAGCTTGAAAAATGGTCTAGAATTTGGCAGCTGAGATTTAATGCTAAAAAACGTAGGGTCATGCATTTGGGCTGCAACAATCCAAGGGTGACATACTTTTGTTCATGAAAGAAGAACGGGACCTAGGCGTGATTGTGTTTGATGATCTCAAAGTAGCTAAACAGGTAGAAAAGGTGACGGTGAAAGCTAGAAGAATGCTTGGATGCATAGAAAGAGGAATGGCCAGCAGAGGAAAGGAGGTGATGGTGCCTCTGTATAAGTCTTTGGTACGACCTCATTTGGAATATTGTGTGCAAATCTGGAGAGTGCACCTTCAAAAAGATATAAGTATATTGGATTCTGTGCAGAGAGTGGCTACTAAAATGGTTAGTGGTCTTTGTTATAAAGCATGTGAGGAGAGATTTAAGGACCTTAATATGTATACTTTAGGGGAAGGGTGGGATAGAGGAGATATGATTAAGACATTTAAATACCTTTGTGGCATAAAAGTACAGGAGGAGAGCCTCTTTTGATTGAAGCCATGCTCTGCTACGAGGGGACATAGGATGAGGGTGAAAGTGGATAGACTCAGGAGTAATATCTGGAAATATTTCTTTATGGAAAGAGTGATAGATGCGTGGAATAGTCTGCCAGTGGAAGTGGTAGAGATGAGGACAGTATCTAAATTCAAAAAAGTATGGGGCAAACTTTAGAGAATCTCTAAAGGAAAAAAAGGGACTCTTGTAGTGGTTAATATGGAAGGGCAGACTAAATAAACCATGTGATCTTTTTCTGTCGCCATGCTTCTATGATAAGGTATAGGACAATTGTGTGAAGAGTCCTAAAAGGAACCTATTCTAAGTCTAATTTGTAAAGGCATTAAAACAATTTTATATCTGCTGCCATTCACTAGATCACTTCATGAGAGCTGAGCTTAGAGTTTTTTTCAGCTATGTAAAAAGCAATCATTGGTCCCAAAATAATTTTATTTTACATAGCAAGTAAAAGCAATCTTCTTTGCAAAGCTTATAGTGCAAAAACAGCTCAAAAAGCAGCTTATCGAAGCAGTTTGTTCGTTCATTTAAATTTGTATTTTACAAAGGCAGCATAAGCACCTGTGCTTTTTATAAGATAGGCTTCAAGATTCAGCCTCAATAGGATGCTAATGCCAGCACACATTTACATCTGCTCTGAACACTATGTACTGTAAATACGTGTGTGCTTTGTGTGTGTGCACTCATTTTGTAAAAGTGAGTGCTTATACTGCAACCCTGCCTTTGGAAACACGTATGTACAGATTGCATAAAAGTAGATTTACACTTGCTGTGCGCATACTTTTGCATGTATAGAGAGTAATTCTATAATCTCCAGTGCAGTCAATAGCTGTTATGCTTGTATTTGGGGCCTATCCTATAAAGTAAAGGATGCACATACTTTATAGAATAGGGGCACATAACTGTACCTACACGTTGTCATGGCAGTTATGCATGCTCTAAAGCAGGTGTAACTGACCGATGCCTAGATTTGGAGAAAATGCACTTAAATCTAGGCCTGATGTGCTCTGCTCCCATGCATACCACAACTGAAATATGCATGATAGGACTTAGCAACTGCTCAACGCGTGCTTGCAAGGCCTTTAGAATAGGAATTTGCGTGTTTCAAGCACGTGCTCTATATGGAATCGGCTTCATACTGTCAGTTTCATAAAAGCCACTTCCTGTTTATAAAACAGGCTTTACATGCAAAAAAAGCTTTTTGATATTGCCTCTATGGGTGTAATTTCATAAGGGGGGGGCATACTTCTAGATGCCAGGTATTTGCCTAACTGGGGATTAGTTTAGTCGTTAACACACGTATGTGGACACCTATGCGCATTAATGACTAGTGTAAAACTATGTGCATTACTTGATTGGGTGTATTTTGCCTGTGGGTGTCCGAATTGGGGGCACATACAAGTATGCACATAGAGAAATGCTATAATTTATGCATCTTCTTGCAAACATCTAAGTGTGGGCATTTACATGAGCTCTGGGACTAATGTAAGTTTATGCACCTTAACTTAAGGCACAACTTCTACCACTTAGAGTAGTATTTTATAAAGACAAGTAGGTGTCTACTTTTTATTCTCATAAAATAAGCTTAACAGAGGTGCCCCCTTATAAAATCACCTTCTACATGTATAGCTAAGTGGTTTAATTTAGGATGGCATATTCGTAGCATAAACTGAACTGCAAAGCTAATGGATAGTGCAAGTATAAATATAGCTACTCAGTCTCTCAGGCTGAGGAGCCCATGGCTGTTTGGAACCACAGGTAGATGATGTAGTCCATCAACTCCCTTGAGGCGAGGGCCATCAGATTGACTCTTCTGCGTTTCTGGCCTGGTCGAGGGCTGGGTGTTTTGAGTGTTCTTTGGCAATTCCAGGATGGTGACTTAGGTCAGTCTGCAAGGCAGCATGAGGAGTGCCGGTCTAGCCCTGGAGATAGCTCTCATGATTGCCTGGGTGGTGGTGAATCTCCTAGTTTGTTGGCTCTGCACATTGCTGAGGTGAATACGATGGAAACTGATTTTCTCAGCCTGCATTCTCTGGTTCCAGGAGAGTGGGAGTTGAGTCAGGAGGGTTTCAGCTGTCTCTGAGCCTGGGATCACCTCGAGAGGGATCTGTTGGCAACCTGCTTCAATAACAAATGTGCCGCTGCTTCAGTCACCGCACAGAGATGGGGTCCAAGTGCATCGTCACCCTGACCCAGCCATGGCCAAGTCAGGACCTGCTGTATGTGTTACCTCCATGGCCCCTGGGTGGGAGGTGTGATTCGGCATATAGGATGACCCCAGGCAGGATTGTTCTGGTAGCACTGGATTGGCTAAGGAGAGTATGGTGTGGAGACCTGGAGCAGTTCCCGCAGGTACCACCTCTTTGGTTGCCTCCATATCGAGGTCTATTGCAGCAAGGACCGATCATCTTGGGGGACCCAATTACTTTCTGCTTATGGCTTGGCTCTTGAAAGGAGACTGCAGTGCATAAGGGCTACTCTCCAGCAGAGGTCTCTGCTTTGCTTTGCTCAGAGCTCAGAAACTAGCATACACGCAGATCTGGTGCCTCTTTGAGTGATGGTGTGGCGCTCGGCAGTTGGCTCCTGAAGTGGCCAAAGTGCCATCTCTGTTGGCCTTCTACAGGCTGGCCTGGAGAAGGGTCTTTCCCTTAACTCCCTAAAGGTTCAGGTGACTACTTTGGCCTGTTTCTGAGGTCTGGTGACTGGTAAGTCTCTAGTCTTGCATCCGCACATCTCATGTTTTCTTCAGAGGATTTGGGGTCTGCGTCCTCCCCTCCAGTCTGTGATCCCTTCCCTGGATCTGTGTCTGTTCAGGGCCCTGATGGCAGTGCCTTTAAGCAGTTAAAGCATGCTACTTTGAAGAATTTGATGCTCAAGACTGTTTTCTTGGTCACAATTTGTTTCGCCAGACAGATTCCCAAGCTCTGTCTTGCCGAGATCCTTATTTGTCTTTTTCAAGGGAGGCTGTTTCCATTCAGCCTATGCCTTTCTTCTTACCTAAGGTGCTTTCTGTCTTTCACGTGAGCCAGGTGGTCTGCCTGTCCTCCTGTAAGGAGCAGTGTTGGGAGAAGGATAAGGATCTTTGCCCTCTGGATGGTCCAGAGGGTGCTTCTCCGGTACTTGGAGGTTACAAATTCCTTTCTTAAGTCTGACCACCTGTATGTGCTGTTTGCTGGTCAGCACAAAAGTGATGCAGTAGCTAAGTCAACTTTGGGGTACTGGATGAAGGAGGCTATTGCCTTGGCATATCTGTTGCGGAACCTGCTGGTTCCAAAGGGTTTGCATGTCTATTCTACCTGAGCGCAGGTGTCCTTGTAGCCAGGAGTGGACTCTGAAACCTCTACAGACATTTGTCAGGCAGCAATGTGGGCCTCACTTTCCACTTTTGTCAAGCATTACCATTTGGATGCCCACGCGAGGGCGGACATGGTCTTTAGCTCAAGGTTTTTGTGAACTGCTGTTTCTTCTTCCTGTCTAAAAGCATTGTAGATTTGGTGCATCCCATTTGTCTGGATTAGTCTAGCAAGATTATATGGAAGGTGACATTTTACTAGCAGGGCTGGCCCAAGGGTTTTTGCCATCCCAGACAGAAGCTCGGCTGTTCTGTCTCCCTGCACGCTGAGCCGTGCCACCTTCCTCCCTCTGCTGCGTCGTGCTGCTGCTGATTCTGGCAGTGGGGTCGGGGGGGGGGGGGGCAGCTTGGCAGCAGCAGCAGGCCATGTGTCTTGGCACACATGGTCTGCCGCTTCTGACCCACCTCTGATACATCTTTTGCGGGTCAGAAGCAGAAATGTGCTAAAGCACAGGCCTGCTGCGGGTCACTGCCCTTGAGCCTAGCTGGCCTCCCCTGACCCTGCTGCTGAAATCGGTGGCAGCACGGTGTGGGGGTAGCAGGCCATGTGTGCCAAGCACATGGCCTGCCACAGGCTCTGCACTGCGTATAGAGGTTTGCCACCTAGTGGACAGGTCGGCCCTATTTTCCAGTTGATTTTCTTTCCTTGAGTCCTATTAGACCAGTCCAGGGTCCCCCCTAAAACTATATTTGCTCTGTTCTTCTGTTGCAGTACCCTTGGGTCTGCTGTGATTTTTTTTTCACTTGGCTCTGTGGTTCATCATCTTCAGACAGCTTTCTGTTTATGCTTTCCTGTACATTTATTTATTTATTTTATTTAACATCTTTTATATACTGCGCTATTCGTCATCAGTGCGGTTTACATTAAACAAACCTATCTAGACAACATAGTCATAAGATAGTTTACAAATAACAGGGAACTTAACATGGAAGAACTGGGTAAACTATTTACATATAATCTGGTATCTACAGTAATGTACATGGTTCTTTTCTATTGATTACTCATTGCTGCCCACAATTAAGGTTGTGTGAGGGTTGCTATGTTGCTCCGATATGCTTTGGGATGAATACTGAAAGGACCTCTGGTGGCTGAGGCGAATAGAAGCATAGGAGTGATATCATCAAAATCTGGGCTTTTCATTGGTTCTTTGTCTCCACCAGTCTGCTAGTAGGAGAACACAACTCACTTGTCTGGACTGTTTTAGTAGGACTCAAGGAAAGGATATTAATTGGTAAGTGAAAAGGCACCTGTTGTCTGTTTACTGTTATATAGCCTGCAACATGGAGATGGGACTTGCTGAAGGTCATACTTCAGACATGCAGATCAGGGGTTTGATCTCCAGAATTCTTTTATTCTCAGCCCTAAAATGCAAGTAGTGTTTATTAACTGAATTCTTTTTAAGAAAAACAGCTGAGTAGTTGATTAGAAGTTATTCCTTTTCTGTGTCCAGTGAAGGAAGAGTACTTTGTTTTATATTTTCTCTTGTTGTATTCTAATGTTTATTGTACATTTTTATATTGTGTTATATTTTATAATTGTATATTGCTTTTGAGTTGAATGCTTTATGAGTCAGTCTAGACGTTCAAATAAATAAAGTGCAAAATTCAAACATTGAGCTGTTAAATGCCCCCCTCTCTCCCCCAGCCTGTGTGTAGTCCCACTGTATGGCATACAGTGGTCACACCATTCCAAGCATATTAGTCTTTCACAGGGTTTGTAGAGTGGGACCAGTATATGCTGAGAGGTCTTGGCACTTAACATCCACTCTCACCTCTTACATTTTTAAGATAACTGAGTCCAGTCTAGATTTTGTGTTCTGAACAACAAGGGTTTGCTTTAAGCTTTAGGGTCACTAATAACAATGGCAAAAATTACAACTGGCAGAACATTAGGAATAGAACTATCTTTCTTTTTCCCTCTAAATAAGCAACAATATTACTACTTTGTTTTATTAGAACACTTCACTTTAAGTACTCCTTTCTGTTGCAGGGCTGGATAACCCAATCTGCTTAATCTCTCCACTTGCATTACCTCTTGAGTTACCCAGAATGGGAACCCCTCTCTTTCTTTCGTTAATATATTTTTCAGTGTACTTGGAGCTTGGACTTCTACAAATGCAGGTCCCTGATTCTGCTCCTGAGTTCACACCTGGCTCTGGTGGCACTGGTCTCCAAACATCTGATTCCCCTTTTCTGTAGAAGCAGCAGGATTGACGCTACCATTAGACGAACTAGGTGACTGTCCAGAGGGTCAGCCATCCAAGGGCACCCATTGTCATTGCTGTCACCCTTCACTGGCATCTACAGCGACAGCTATGGATCGAAACAGCCCTGCGTCACATACCTGCAAACTTCTGGCCCCACACAAACAGGAAGTTGGCCATCAGAGGAGATGGAAGCAGACAACCCTGTGGCACCAGAGTTTGCAAGCAAGTGCCGCAGGGCTGTTTCAATCCATTACTGCCACTGTAGGTCCCAGTGAGGGGCAACAGCAGAGGCAGTGAGTGGCGGGTGGGTGGCTGGCCAGCCGGCCAGGGGAGGTACAAGAGATGAGGTTCACTTGGGGTGCCTCATTTCCATGTGCCGGCCATGAGAAGCAGATTCCCCAATACTGCATTGCAGATGCTCCTGGCTCTGTTGATGCTGGAATAATGGTGTACTTGGAACCATTTGTTTCTTTCCCCTAGGCACAGGCAGGGCTTCTCTCTTGATGAGCCAAAAGAAGTGCTGACAGGTTTTGCACAGCCACTCAGGAAGTCAAGGTGTAGGCTTGAGCCCAAGACATCTTCCCTTTCCCCTACTCTCTCCTTTGCTCCTCCTATGCCTGTTGCTCTCCTGGATGGTATGAGGCGTTGGGGCTGGCCACCAACAGCTGCCACCCTAAGAGCAGATTGCTCACAGTACAGTGGCTGGCTGCTAAAGGATAGATATGTCTTTCTGAGTGATTATATATGACTTAAATTTTCCCTTCCCAAAGGCATATTCTCCCACCATGATGTAATTGGGCAGAAAGTATACTCTGTTCTGGACAATGTGAGATCATTACCTAACTATATTATAGTAAATTAGAAGGGGCAATGGATGGTGCTGCTGCTCAAAGCACTGACATCCAAGTAGTCTCTACATTAGAAAATAGAAAAATGATGGCAGATAGACCATATGGGGCCTATCCAGTCTGCCCATTTATGAGAATTATTAAGTTCTAGAATCCTTTCCTCTCTCCGAGAACCTCTGTATTTGTCTTGTGCTTTCTTGAATTTAGATACATTTCTCATCACCACCACCTCCCCTAGGAGGCCGTTTCCTGCATCCACCACCCTTGCTGTAAAGAAATTTTCTCAGATTACGCCGGACTCTTCCTTTTCACTTTCATCCTATGACACCTTGGTCCCAAGCTTCCTTTCGGTTGGAGGAGGGTCACCTCCTGTGCATTTTATACCATGAAGTTATTTAAATATCACTATTGTATCACCCCTCTCCCACCTTTCTTCCAAAGTAATCATATGGAGATCTTTAAGTCTATCCCTATATGCCTCATGATGACCACTGACCATTTTAGTAGCAGCCCTCTGTACTGATTCCATCTTGTTTATCTCCTCTTGAAGCTATGGTCTTCAGAATTGTACACAGTACTCCAAATGAGGTCTCTTTAGACACTTATACAGAGGCATTATCACCTCCTTTTTTTTTAGTGGCCATTCATCTACCTATGTACCCAAGCTTCTTTTTGGCTTTTGCCATCTCCTTTTCTGTCTGTTTGGCCACTTTAAGATCATCTGATATGAACAGCCCCAGGTCCTGCTGTTCTTTTGTGCATAGAAATACCTCACCCCTTATATTGAACCCCTCTCTTGGGGTTTTGCAGCTTAAATGTACGACCTTGCATTTTTTAGCATTAAATCCTAGTTGCCAAATCCTCGACCATTCTTTAAGCTTTGTTAGATCCCTCCTCATGTCTATCCTGTTGCTGATTTTATTTATTTATTTATTTTTATTTAGCATATATTTGTATGCCGCTACTTCCAGTGATCAGTAGCGGCTTGATTACAGGCGTGATATTGACAAATCATGACATAAATTTAATGGAGTATACAATTGTTTTAAAAGGGAAAGCACAGCACAGCACACAGTGTAGGGTCTTAAGGAGAGGGACAGATATTCATATATTCACATATTCACATATATACATGACTGCAACAATGATCTGTCTAGGTGTATTTATTTATTTATTTATTTATTTAGCATATATTAGCATATATATATTTTGGTATCATCTGAAGAGAGACAACCCTTATCTAATAGATGTTCTGCAATTTGCTTACAAAAATGTTTAAAAACAAAAAACGGGACCAAGTACTGATCCCTCAGGCACACCAGTGGTAATGCTCTATCTTCAGAATGAACTCCATCTTAAGAGGTCAAGAGACCTCTTCAGTTCATGATCTTAGAAGAGCAGCGGGCGTTCAATGGCATCTTGTCTGTTACTTGGGGATGATTTCTTGTTAATATTAAGCATGATTTTTATGGCTAAAGTAATTCAGATCCTTACCCTGTGCACCCCTGAGGATCTGAATAGTATAAGGCCAGGGGTTCTCCACCCAGTCCTCGGGACACACTAGCCAGTCAGATTTTCAGGATAACTACAATAAGTATGCATGAGAGAAATTTTGCTTCCATTGAATGCAAATCTTTCTCATGTATATTTATTTCGGTTATCCTGAAAATGTGTCTGGCTAAGCGTGTCCCAAGAATGGGGTTGAGAACCCATGGTGTAAGGCGCTCATTTATGTGAGAGTCTGTAAAAAGATTGATATACTGATCATGAAGTAAACAGAACCAAATTATTTTCATTTGCTCTTAATTTCTAAGCTAAATAATGAAATAGTTGGAGTTTAGCTGATCAGAGAGGAGATTTGTACAATCTGATTTCTGGGTCCCTCTGAGCATACTACATCTTTTGTTTGTTATTGCCTATAACAGATGACCCAATTGCATATCCATCACCAACCATGTCACCTTGTGTAATGGACAGTTAAAAATATGCTTAGTGGGGGAGAAAAGGGGGAGGGAGGTTGCTGTTTTATTACAGCAGTCATGGGGAATGCATCAGTTATCTCATGCTGTGTACTCTGGGGAAAGTATCTTGTCATCCACATTGCAACATGTTGCATGTTGCTAATTTTTCCTTTATCTCCAGGAACAAGCAGGAATGTAGTCTTTACATATGGGTATCGTCGGTACCGACGGAGCCTGTGCGGGAACGCTCCCCAGCATCCAATTAGAAAGCTTTTGGGAGCATCCCACAGTGCCTGGGTGCTGCCTTCCCGCCTTTCCCAACTGCCTCTCTCCAGTTCTTTGTTTTCCGCAGAGCCAGCAGGTCGTTTTTCCTGTCACCGCAGAAATTATCCCATCTCCTTCATTCTTTTTTGTGGAAGCGTCTGCCTTCCTCAACGCTATACCGGTACCACCGGTTCTTTCTTTCTTTAAAAAAAAAAAAAATTGTAATCTTTTTGCTGGCTTTTCCAGTCTTTTTTCTGTCGGGTGCCACACGCCATTTTGGGCACTAGGCCCAACTTTTCCTTCAGAATGGAAAAACCCGCCTCGGGTTTTAAAAAGTGTTCCAAGTGTGGCGGTACCATCTCCGTCACCGACACTCACGACTGGTGCCTTAATGTTTAGGTCCTGACCACTCCATCTCGGAATGTGTTGCCTGTGGGATGATGTCAAAGAGGGGTCGGCAAAACCGAGCTGCTAAGCTTAGCACCCTTTTTCCCTCCGATGCAGCATCCATGGCATCGACGTCTTCCAGGGCTTCGTCTTCCTCCCATGGATCTCAGGTAACCAAACATAAATCTGGCCGGTCCTCAAAGGGTAGATCTCCTTCCAAGCATCGAGATGCCTCTGGCGTTGCCCTTGAGGGACTTGTACCGGCAAAATTGCCCTGGCGGGAGGCTTCGCCTTCCAAAGCACTATCGGGGCTCCAGGATGTTCTCGAGGCCTCAACCTCGGCAGAACTTCTGGTGCCATGATCTGGGGTACCGGCCACTTCGTCTGGTACCGATACCCAGGCATCAGCAGCGTCAATAGACCAGAGGTTCTTGGCTATTGAACGCAGTCTGGTGGCTCTCCTTGCAGCTTCGGTGCCTTCGGAACCGCTTCAGACGGTTCAACCGGTATCGACATCGGTTCCGGCACTGACATCGGTTCCGGCACCGATATCGGTACCGATACTGACAGCATCGACATCGGTGACTGTGTTACTGTCACCGAGTCATGCTGTTTCCTCCGGTATCGAAAGGCCGGTACCGGACTTCGATCGGTATCGGTATCGTGCTTTGCAAGAGCACCCGGACAGGAGATATTTTGAATCCTCCGATGACTCTGAGGATTCTGACAGCTCTGTTGGTACCGTAATACTTCTCTCTGAGGAGCCTTCCTCTCCTAAACGTAGGATGTCTCCTCCAGAGGATATATCCTTTCAGGATTTCATCCGGGAGGTGGCTAGAGGTCTTTCCATCGCAGTGGCTCCTGAAACAGAGCCCAGAGCAAAGAAATTGGAGATTTTACAATATCCTAAAGCTCCCAAGGAGGCAGCTACTTTGCCTGTTCATGAGATCTTGCATGATCTCATGCTAAGAATGTGGGAAACACCTCTTACCACCTCTCCTCATTCTCGTAGACTTGATACCATGTATCGAGTACCTCCTTGTCCTGGATTTCAAAAAAACCAGTTACCACACCACTCCATGGTAGTGGAATCAGCTATGAGAAGGATCAAGAGTGCAAAAAGACATGCATCTAATCCACCAGGACGTGAATGTAGGACTCTTGATGCCTTTGGGCGTCGAACCGTCCAGGCCTCTATGCTTTCTGCCAGGATTAGTTCCTACATTTTATATATGGGAATGTTCCTTAAGGAGGTTACAGGAGATCTAGAGCTTATGAGCCCTCTCCTTCCTGATGATAAGAGGCAAGATTATCTTACACTTGTGTGGGGGCCCCTAGCCCAGGCCACAGCCTATACGTATAGGGGTGCCACTGTTTAGTCTTTGAATAAAGAATTATTTGTCCTCGTCCAGAGCTTGGGGCTGCTGGGACTTGTAGTTGTGCTACCACTTAAAAACAGTAGTATTGAGACCCGAGGTTTTTTTCAAAAGACACACAGGCTCAAACAAAACAGGATTCTTCTCCAAAACAAATGATCTTCAGGAAAATCACACAAAAACCCAACAGTGAAATTGCTTTCGCTGGCCTTCACAATATGCGTAGCTGTTTCTCAAACCTACAGCAATAAACACAGTTTTTTTTTCTTTAAAATCAAAGTAAATGTCTTTTCTTCTTTCAACAGGGTACTTAGCAATTCAGGCTAGAATCATTTTCCCTGTCTTACTCACTGCTTTTGGTGGTTTACAGGTTACAGACTTGTTCTTTTAACCAGCAGCTTCTATTCTGCCTTTTTGCACCATGAACAGTCCATTAATAAATCCTCTGAGTCAGAATCAGGTTCAACAGATTCTACCTGCATTTCCTCTGGGTTTTCAACCGGTATGTCTGGCTCTAAGCCTTCATGCAATGCTTCTTGCTTGAAACTAACGCCAGAGTGCCTCTAACTGGCTTAGGTCACTCTTAGATATATTTTTATCCACCCACCTTCTAGGAACTTGAATCTTTTTAGCTGGTCCACGTACTGGAGGAACTGCACCTTGCCCCTTGTCTGCAATTCTTTCAGCTACAGCTCTACTGGCTTCAGAACCAATTGCAGTTTCCCTGCAAGCCTGGCTGTCTTTCTGGGTGCTGCTTTCACCTCTGAAATCCCCCTGGAAATCTCTACCGTTCTCCTCTTCGGTGAGTTCTCTGGGTCTTTCCCTGGTGCTTCTCCCTCCATGGAAGTCTGCAGTGCTCTCTAGTCAGCTCTCTCATGTGCTGCTCTCTCCCTGAGTACTGCTCTCTCTTGGAATCCTCTTTCCAGCCAGTGCTGGTCCTGGTGCTGATGCTGGCCCCGGTGCTCTTCTCACGTGTTTCTCTGGGTTTATAAGGCTGCCTTTTCCCTAACTTGCACTGACCCTTACCCAGGTGTCTCTCATTATCCTCCAAGCCTGCCTTTAGATCAGCAGAGCTTGGGTGTGGCTTAGCTTCAGCAAGTGCATGTTTTTTCCCTTTGCCTGCACCCTGAATGCCACAGATACCTTGCCTGTCTCCTTCCTTAAAGGTAGATTTTTAATTTTCCTCTGTTTGCATGGGCTCAGCCATGCTCTCCTCATCACACTTGTCAAACATGCCCAAGATGTTTCCAAGTTTGTTAGTCGTGCAGCTTTTGACTGCTTTGAGTGCATAAGCAGAACCTCTGCCATTGCCATAGGTGTTCGTAGGATTGCCTGGCTCCAGGCATCTGACTTAGAACTCTGGGTATAGGACAAACTGGGAAATATCCCTTGCACAGGCAAAAATCTCTTTGGCAAAAATTGGCAAGAGAAAGCTAATGAGCTGGATGCTGATAACACCACTTTGGATAGACTATCCAACGCTACAGCTGATCCTGCAAGGAGAAAATCCTACAAGAAACCATTCTTCTCTAAAAAGAAGAGGTTTAGCCCTCCTATACCCAGCAGGGGCATTCTGCAGGTCAGTCTGCCCGAAAGGGACAGCAGCCACCAAAACAAAGAAAAGCAAAGTCTGCTAAGCCTCAACCGGCCCAGCAGACTCAGCCTCCACAGCAATGTTCCCTCTAATTTTCTGTAGGCTGTGTTCGCTTAAAATATCAGCTGTGCAGCTTTTGAAGGAAGGTTAAATTTTTGTGCGCCACATAACGACACTGAGTTATATACTTTAAAATTTGACTACACATCAGAATACAGTATGTACACCACATTGATTACACTAGAAAACATTGTAGAACTTGTGAAAACCGTAAATACATAACTTTTAAATTTTAAGACGTCTGTGTTGTTTTCTATCAGAATCAGAACTGTAATTTTTGTGCGCTCTGTTGTAAAGTATGTGCGCTCGCTTGGTGAGGTATGTGCACGCGCACAGCTTAGAGGGAACAGTGCTCCACAGGGGCTTTGACTCCCATCTAGAGAACTTGGCCTTCCTGGCCCTCAACGGGCCAGAGCCCTCCACCATTCCAGGAAGGTTGTGTCATTTTGCCCCCCAGATGGGAGCAGATAACAGCAGAAGAATGAACTCTCTCCATTGTAAAGGAGGGGTACAAGCTTCATTTCCTCAACATGCCCCCTCCTACAGTTTATTTATTTATTTATTTTATTTATTACAAGTTCTTATATACCGCACTATTCGGCATCAGCGCGGTTTACATTATAACATAAAGACCATAACAACAAGCTGTTTGGTTTACATCGAACAGGAGTACAAACTTGGAGAACCGGGGTAAACTATATACATGAGTTGTAAGACGGTTCAATTCTCGAAAATCAGTTGGGTCAAGAGGTCAATATACTTCTTGCCCATGGGGCAATAGAAGACGTACCCATTTCCCAACAGGGTACAGGGTTTTACTCCCCCTATTTCCTTATTCCAAAGAAAACAGGGGGACACAGACCCATTTTAGACATCAGAGAATTGAACAAATTCCTGTTCAAGAAGTTCAAGATGATTTCTCTAGGAACTCTTTTGCCATACCTTCAGAGTCAGGATTGGCTTTGTTCTCTAGATCTCAAGGATGCGTACACCCATGTTCTCATCCATCCAACTCACCGAAGATTCCTTCGGTTTCTATTTCAGAGGAAGCACTGCCAGTACAGGGTTCTTCCTTTTGGCCTGGCGTCAGCACCAAGGGTGTTTACGAAATGCATGGCTGTAGTGGCAGCATTTCTTCGCATTCTAGGAATATTCGTCTTCCCCTACTTAGACGACTGGCTCATTCAAGCCCCATCAGAGTCAGAGGCCAGAATTTCCCTAGCTTGCGCAATGCGTATACTGCAGTATTTGGGCCTGGTCATAAACATCCCAAAATCCAACCTAACTCCCACTCAATCTCTAGAGTTTATAGGAGCTATGCTGGATACCAGGAAAGCAAGGGCCTATCTTCCACAGCCCCGCTGCCTTCGCATTGTGCAGTTAACTTCCCAAGCAGTGTTAAAAATTCATCTCACTGCTCGGGAAATGTTACAATTGCTAGGCCACATGGCATCTTCCGTGCATGTGGTCCCCTATGCTCGCCTCCATATGAGAGTAGCCCAATGGACTCTATCCACTCAGTGGACTCAAGCATCAGGCTGCCTATCAGACAAAATAGCAAACTCAAGTCGCCTTATTTTGTCCCTACAATGGTGGCAGTCAACCCAAAACCTGTTGGTGGGGTCCCCTTTCCAACAGCCCCCACCCCAGGTCACTCTAACAATGGACGCCTGACAGGTGGGTTGGGGAGCTCACCTGCAAGATCTCTCTACCCAAGGCACCTGGACTCCACAGGAGACCCATCTACACATCAATCTCTTGGAGCTCAGAGCAATCTTCCTTGCTCTTCGATTGTTCAACACCCAGCTGAGCTACAAGACAGTCCTAATTCAGACAGACAATCAAGTAACTATGTTCTATCTGAAGAAGCAGGGAGGAACAGGCTCTCTGTCGCTTTGCAACGAAGCTTTGCGACTATAGGCCCTTGCCAGAGAGCATCAGATTCATCTCCTTGTGGTGTATCTGTCGGGCATTCAGAACTCCTGGGCAGACAGACTCAGTCGAGTTCTGCTTCCACACGAGTGATCTCTTCGTGCAGACCAGGTAGCAAAAAGTTTTCAAATTTGGGGAAATCTGGACATAGACCTCTTTGCAAGTCCGTTGAATGCCAAACTTCCCCGATTCTGTTCCAGAATTCCAGCTCAGGGTTCTCAGGCCAGGGATGCTTTCCTCCTCCATTGGGGGTCAGGACTTCCTATATGCCTTAACACCCATTCCCCTAATCCCCAAAACCCTATTCAAGCTTCAGAGACAGAGGCCATATGATTCTCATAGCTCCTCATTGGCCACGGCAGGTGTGGTACCCTCTGCTCCTACATCTCTCTCAAGCTCCATCTCTGGAGTTAGGATCTGCTCTGGATCTCCTGTCTTAGGAGGACGGGATGTGGTGGCATCCCGATCCCCACTCTCTGCATCTCAGGGCCTGGTTGCTGAGGGCCTACACCTTCATGGTCTTAACCTGTCTCAACAAGTAAAGGATATCCTTTGTGCTTCTAGAAAGCCTTCCACAAGACGCTCTTATGCTTTCAAATGGAAAAAGTTTTCCATATGGTGTTCACAGAAGGGTCTTGACCCCCTGGCGATACCTCTGGAATCATTATTGGAGTATCTCCTTCATTTTTCTAATGAAGGGCTTAAGACTAACTCAGTACGAGTCCATTTAAGTGCTATTTCAGCTTCTTTCAAGCTTTTAAATGGACAACCTATTTCTTCTCATCCTCTCATAGCGAGATTTATGAGGGGCCTCCTATCTAAGCCTCCCATTAGGCCACCACCGGTAGCATGGGACCTAAATCTGGTTCTTGGACAGCTCATGAAGCCGCCTTTTGAACCTCTAGCTACCACCTCCTTGAAATTCCTTTCCTGGAAGGTTGTCTTTCTCATTGCAATCACATCAGCATGTCGCATTAGTGAGTTGCAAGCATTAGTGGCTGATCCTCCTTATACAAGGTTCCATCATGATAAGGTAGTCCTTAGGACTCATCCACACTTTATGCCAAAGGTGGTGTCACCTTTTCATTTAAACCAAGCAGTTTACCTGCCTGTATTTTTTTCAAGGCCTCGTGCTTCAAATTCAGAAAGGAATCTTCATACTTTGGACTGTAAAAGAGCACTTGCTTTTTACTTACAAAGGACACAGCAACATAGAAAGTCCTCTCAACTCTTTGTTGCTTTTGATCCTTCTCATTGGGGACTTCCAGTCTCCAAGAGAACATTGTCCAATTGGATTGCACAGTGTATTTCTTTTACCTATCAGAGTAAAAACCTTTCTCTGGAAGGCCATGTCACAGCTCACAATGTGAGAGCCATGGCAGCCTCAATGGCTCATCTACACTCTGTGTCTATTGACGACATCTGTCGAGCAGCTACTTGGGCCTCGGTTCATACCTTCACAGCCCATTACTGCTTAGACAAGGACTCCTGCCGGGATGCCTTGTTTGGTCAGGCTGTTCTACGACACCTGTTCCATACTTGATCAACTCCTACCCACCATTCCCGGTAGGATGCCAGAGATCTATGGGGGGAAGTGGAGCCCTTTCACAGGGGCACACAACTTCTGGGGTCTCTCCCTGGCATCTGTAGCTAGGGAGTCCCCATATGTGAAGACTACATTCCTGCTTGTTCCTGGAGATAGCATAGTTACTCACCTGTAACAGGTGATCTCCGGGAACAGCAGGAATTTAGTCTTCACAACCCACCCACCTCCCCTAGGAGTTGTACCTCTCTTTTCTTTTCTTTCCCTCTCTCTCTTTGTCTCAGCTTTAAAACTCAACTGAAGAGAGGCAGTTGGGAAATGCGGGAAGGCAGCACGCAGGCGTTGTTTGCTCCCAAAAGCTTTCTAATTTGATGCTGGGGAGCGTTCCCGTGCAGGCTCAGTCGGTACCGACGATACCCATATGTGAAGACTAAATTCCTGCTGTTCCCGGAGATCACCTGTTACAGGTGAGTAACTATGCTTTCCCTTCAATACACACTGTAAGTTAGTTTTTAAACTGATGGAAAAAGGATATATTTACTTATCTACATTTATTTAAACAGCTTGATTAAAACAAAAGTTACAGTACCAAATAAAATAAATCACAACTTCAAAATAAAACATTTGCCCACCGCAATCCCTAAAAACCTCAATAAGCCCAAAGTAATTCCACAAATTCCTAAATGTCAGGTTCACCCAACTTTTAAGCAAGACTAAGTGGATGCCTAGATCATTAGCTTCTGAGGCAGCCAAGAGTGGCAGTCAGAACCAAAACATAGATCCTGACAGCCACACAGACTGAAAGAATGATCAGCACATTCTTTTGCCTGCAGAGAGAGCAGGTACACACAAATACATATAAAGCAGAATTCAGTATTTAAAAGTAGGATGGCAAGTTATGTATTTTTACACAATTGTAGTGTGTGTGTGGGGATGCGGGGGGTAGGAGTGGTATTGCAATGGCCTTAGTCTTGGGGGATAGGAGGGGTAAGGCTTAAGTTTCACTTACGGGAATGTGCACGAAAGTATGCTATCTGGTAGCACAAGGTTTAGCATGCAGTTTGTGTGCTGCACTAAAGGTAGCTCGGGCCTCAGCACCAAACTTCTGTGTTACCCATGTTGCGTGTAATGGGACGAGGCCTGGGTAGGCCAGTGGTGGCCTGGGTAGTGCTAATAGCTCATGATTGCACATGCTGCCCTTAGCATGGAGTGCATGTCATGCCACTTCATTAGTGCTCCTGCACAGAAGGAGGCACACACACACACACCCCCTGAAGTTAGTACAGGCTCCCTGCAATGGTAATGCGGTCCAAGTAACATGTCCCTTAGGGGTGCCCAGTAACTTTGCTCAGACCCTCCTAAATGGACAATAGTCCAAAAGATCTCTAACAGGATGATTCTTCTTGGACTATTTTTCTTTCCCGATTTTCTAGATGTCTGTTTTGGAATACTCGTTTTTTTTGCATATACAAATAGTAGAACAGATCAAGCATAACTCCATTAACACTGCCAATAGATCTGAAGAAAAAAGAAAATAGTCCAATAAATTTTCATAACTTTTCCTTGTCTGTCTATTACCTGGTTTATTCTCTTGTAAGGCTACTTAGGCACTGAGGTGTGTTAGGAGATCTGCACCAAGGAAGGTGAAAACACAGAAAAAAAACAAAACAAAAAAGAGCAAACCTTGCTCTTCCTGTCTGTATCCCATTTCTGTTCACATACACTTTGATCTACAGTCCTAGTGGCAAGCAACCTAACTTTTGATTATAAATTTAGGAATATTTAGCTTGCCTACATGCCTTGCATAGCCTTTTTAAATCAGACTTCTGACTGTCTTCAGTCATACAAGGTCTACTGGCCAGGGGCACTGCAGTCTTGATATTTATCTGCTTGGAATTGAAGTATACATTTGCTTTTAGATTTGCAGAGACCTGGTTTCCTACTTAGTTTTGTAGCACTTAAATTCCCACATATCCCATATCCCACCCCTCACCCCACCTACCCTGGGGTTGCATTGTCTATATAGTTGTCATATAGATTGGCATCTGTCCTCCATTTAGGTATAACACCCACTTTTTCACCTTTTTGCCTTGTCCTAGCACTGCTTTATCACAGTCTCAATCAGCATGTCATGTATTCAATACAATAGCTGTGTTGCCTTCATTCTAAGAAGAATCATTTGGAGACTGAGCTTGCCCTTTATGTCTCAAGTTTTCTACTATGCACAAATAATTGATTCTATTAAGGGAAGAATTAGCTGCAATTAAGCACACCACCTCTAGGGTACAAATTGAAAAATTTCTACCACCACTCCCACAAAGAATCAAACAGCCCAGGAACAAATGGATCACAGTGGGCTCTGGTAGGTTCTGACCTGTAACATGGAGACAACCTCTTGATCAAGAGAGATCCCTGCATAATGCCTTCTCTGCCCTGGAAAATGAGAATGCCCAATTAGTGGAAACTGAAGCACCCTTAAATGAGAAAGTTAATGCCCAATTTACTGATAATGTACGAAATAGGAAGAAAAAATCAGAAAACAGGAAACTACTACTTCTTGGAGATTCCATCATCAGAGGCAGCAACTTGGGAACACAGTTCAAAAGAGAGAAGATGGTCAAATGCCTCACAGGCTTTTCAGCCAGCAGAAATACAAACCAAATTGTTGGCATAGTTAAAGCAGAAAGTGAGCACTCCAAAATTGATGTTATCATCCACTTGGATACAAATGACCTGGCTAGAAACAGTGCCTCCACAGTTCAAAGGGACTTCCAGATTCTGGAAGAGAAACTCAAACCTACTGTTAACACTTGTGATGCAGCGGAGGCTGATGAGAGCCCTGATAGAAGGAAAAAACCTGTTTGTCAGCAAGGAAAAGATGTGCACAGAGTGCAATATTTACAGGGACCAGCTAGAGGGAGAGACACAGAAAGAGCGAGGACTGGGGCAGAAGGAGAAAGAGAAAGCTGTTTGCTGGCGGAGGAGAAAGACTTATACGGATTGCAAGCAGGGAGCAAGTAGGAATCAGCCGGGAAGGAAAAGCCAGGCTGAGCAAGGAAGCCAGGATTTGGGCTATTGCAAGAGCAGGCATTTACCCGAAGAGCTGTTCCCACGAGTGAGAGAGGAACCAAACTTTCAGAGAAAAGCTTGGCACAAAGCTTCTGAAGGGAAGAAGCCAACCCAAGGAGAAAACCTTTCCTCATCGTGCTGCTGCAATAAGAGGTATGAGAATTATATTCCTACAAAGAAACCTTTGCCCTGTAAAAGTTCTTGTGAAGGAAGTGTGGAATCTCTAAGAAGAGAAAGCCCAGTTAATACTAAGGGGACACGTGGCCAGCACTCCAGGCTAGGCCCGAGGCACTGGATAGTATTAAGGGAAATATACAAAGCTCCAGAATACAATATTCCAGAGACTGTTAACACAGAATTAGACATACCAATTCCTGAGCCGATGCAAATGGAACTGGTGGAACAGTTGCCAGACCCAGAGGAGATGGATTGCTTTCTGCATTTCCCATAGCACAGAGTCTTTGGTGGACGTATGAACTGCTTGTGGTTTCTGCAGAATGTCTATTATGTGCTGAGCAGAAGAATTGTACAAATTTGCTTTAAACTGGAAGCTATGTTTGTGCCCTGCTACTACTGTGAAGTTAACAGTTTTCTTAAACCTTGTGTTTTCTTTTGTGCCTGAAGTTAAGGACATTATTTTCAGTTGTGACCAATTTATGACCCCATGCATAAAGGGAATAAAAGCCTTTTTCATCCCTACCACTCTGCTTTAATTGTTTGCTTTAAAGGATTGGAGTTTAAAACCACTAGACCAAGTTTCCTTGGTTCTTAAAATGGACTCTCCTATCTAATAATAATAATTTTTATGCCACTGTGTGACACACTATAGCATTCTCAGAAGTTCTACCTATTCTTGGTAAGGGGGCAGGAAGACTGCATTACATAATCCTTTAATAAATGGCTCCGAAAACGATGCAAACAAGAAGGATTTAGATATATATCAGCGACTGGGGAAATAGATGGAACAGCAAGAGGCTGCACTCTGTTGATGGACTACATCTGTCTGTCACAGGGAAAAGGATCCTTAATGAAAAATTCAGGAATTATGTGGACAGGCATTTAAACTAGGGAAAGGGGGTGACTGATGGAGAAGAACAAGTTCAGGACATCACTCCCAGCAAAAACATAACATTGGAAACAGCCACACTATTAACTTGCACATCAAAGGCAAGTGGGAAGAGGTGTGTAGAATAAAATCCATGCAAAATACAGACAAGCCGTCAACAAATGCTGGAAAGCAATGAGCTCAAATTTTTGAAGCCTAGCCAACAAAGTTTCTGACCTAGAAGCGCTAATGGTAGAAATGGACTTGGACACGTGGCCATTACAGAAACATGGTTTAACAAGTCACATGAATGGGATAGCCATAGCCGGCTATAATTTATTTAGGAGAGATAGAGAAGGCAGAAAAGGAGGAGGGGTAGCCCTTTATGTCAAAAGCAATATTAAAGCTGCTGAAATGCAGGGGACATGGGGAAAAGAATCAGCGCTGTGGATTGTGTTGGAAAGAGGAGATGGCACTATCATCCATACTAGTGAAGTCTACAGGCCTTCAACTCAAACCAAAGAAATTGCTAGAGACTTGATTATTGATATTACAAGGTATCTATGAAGGGAGAAGTAGTAATATTAGGTGACTTTAATCTACCCAATGTAGATTGGAGTATTCCTTCTGCAAATCTGGAAAGAAGTAAAAAAAAATTTTGGCTGCCTTTCAAGATGCATTTCTTAGACAAATGATGATGGAACCGACAAGGGAAAGTTTGATATTGGATTTAGTACTCGCCAACGGAGATAGTGTGTCGAATGTCTGCGTGGGTGAAGAGGAAACTGCACACCTTCTTTCTTCCTCCAAACTAACCACCTGCTCCTCTGATCCTGTCCCCACCCATCTCCTAAGCCCCACCTCCTCCACTGTTGTCCCTTCCATCTCTCATATTCTCAACCTATCGCTCTCCACTGCAACTGTCCCTGCAGCCTTCAAGCATGCAGTGGTCACACCTCTCCTTGAGAAACCCTCACTTGATCCCACCTGTCCTTATTGACCCATCTTCCTCCTTCATTTCTAAACTACTTGAACATGTGGTTCACCGCTGCTGCCTCGACTTCCTCTCCTCTCATGCCCTCCTGAATCCTTTATTGTCTGGCTTTCGTCCTTTACACTCTACTGAAACGGCTCTTGCCAAAGTCTCCATTGACTTGTTCCTGACAAAATCCAAGGGCCTTTACTCTGTCCTCATCCTTCTTGACCTCTCTGCTGCTTTTGACACTGTTGACCACAACCTTCTCCTTGATACCCTGTCCTTGCTTGGTTTTAAGGGTTTGTACTATCCTAGTTCTCCTCCTATCTCTCCCATCGCTCTTTCAGTGTGTGTTCTGGTAGTTCCTCCTCCTCTGCTATCCTGCTTCCAGTTGGTGTACCCCAAGGATCTGTCTTGGGTCTGCTCCTTTTTTCTCTTTATACCCAGTCCCTTGGCTTTCAGTACCATCTTTATGCTGATGACTCCCAGATCTACCTCTCCATGCCTGAAATCTCTCCGGCAATCCAGACCCGGATCTCTGCCTGCCTTTCTGACATTGCTGCTTGAATGTTTCACCGCCGCTTGAAATTGAAAATAGCCAAGACTGCACTTCTTATCTTTCCCCCTAAGACCTCCCCTCCTCTTCCCCCTTTCTCAATCTCTGTGGATAACTCTGTACTCCTTCCTGTTTCCTCAGCCCGCAATCTGGGGGTTGTCTTTGACTCTTCTCTCCTTCTCCACACACATTCATCTGATAGCTAAGACCTGCCATTTCTTTCTCAATAACATCAGCAAAATTTGCCCTTTCTTTTCTGAATACACTACTAAGACGCTTATCCATTCTTTAATCACCTCCCGTCTTAACTATTCTAATCTACTCCTTACTGGTCTCCCTCTGATTCATCTCTCTCCCCTTCAATCTATTCAACACTCTGCTGCGCAGCTAATCGTCCACCAGCCTCGTCATGCCCATATTACACCTCTTCTCAACTCACTTCATTGGCTCCCTATCTGTTTCCGCATCCAGTTCAGACTTTTCCTGCTGACCTATAAATGCATTCACTCTGCAGCTCCTCAGTATCTTTCTTCTCTTATCTCTTCTTACACCCCCCCCCCCCTTGGGAACTCTGCTCTTCTAGCAAACTGCTTCTATCTGTGCCCTTCTCTTCTATTGCTAATTTCAGATCTCGCTCCTTTCACCTTGCTGCACCTTACACCTGGAACAAAAACTACCTGTGTCTGTACACCAGGCACCTTCTCTGACCATTTTCAAATCTAGGCTGAAAACGTACCTCTTCACTGCTGCTTTTGGATCTTGACTCACCTGATCTCCTTTTTCTTTTCCCCCTTGTTTTATCCCTGCCTACACCTTCTGTGTTGTCTGTCTTGACTAGACTGTAAGCTCTGATGAGCAGGGACTGTTTCTTACATGTCTGTGAAGCAGTGCATATGACTTGTAGCGCTATACAAATGCTCAGTAGTAGTAGTAGTAGGGTGCTCGGAGCAGCAGCGATCAGCACACGGTGTGGAATGAGATGAAAGCCAAGGCAGAGTCCAATCACAGCAAGCTCAAAGTCTTAGACTTCAAAGATGCTAACCTCAGTAAAATGGTCAAGTAACCTGAAGGAGGAGATGGCAGGGTTGGAGGTGGGTAAGGGAAGTGGGACTGCAGTGGGCTAAACTAAAGGAAGCAATAAAAGGGATAACAGATATGTAAGGAAAGTAAATAAAAACAAGAGGAAAAGGAAACCTATTTGGTTCTCCAAAGAAGTGACTGCACAAATAAAGGCAAAAAAACACAGCTTACACAAAATTCAGAAGTTCGCAAACAGAGGAACACAGTAAAGAATATAGGATAATGCTAAAAGAGACAAAAAGAGAAATAAGGATAGCAAAATCAAAGGCAGAAGAAAAGATGGCTAAAGATCTAAAGCATGATGACAAAACTTTTTTCAGGTATATTCGGGAGAAGAGGAAGATCAGAGGTGGAATTGCAGGACACAAAAGTGCCGAGAACAGATTTGTGGAAAGTAACATTGAAAAAGTGAAAATGCTAAACAAATACTTCTGTTCTGTATTTACTAAAGAAAATCCTGGAGAAGGTCACCTGTGATTGACAAATATACAAATGGGAATGGAGTAGATACCACATCATTCACAGAAGATGTGTTTGAACAGCTTTCAAAACTGAAAGTGAACAAGGCCATGGAACTGGGTAGGATACATCCCAGGATACTGAAAGAGCTCAGAGAGGTTCTGGCAGGGCCTTTAGAGGATGTTTTCATTAGATCCTTGGCGACAGGAAAAGTTCCACAGGACTGGAGAAGGGCTGATGTGGTACATCTTCATAAAAATGGCAATAGGGAAGAACTGGCAAACTACAGGCCAGTAAGCCTTTCCTCAGTGGTGGGAAAAATAATGTAGGCGCAACTCAAAGAGAGAATAGTGGGATGATCCGAAGCAACATGGTTTTATGAAAGAATGATCATGCCAAACAAATCTGATTGAGTTCTTTGACTGGGTGATCAGAGAACTAGATCAAGGGCATGCAATGGATGTGAGCTACCTAGATTTCAGCAAAGTCTTTGATACTGTTCCTCGAAGGAGGCATATCAATAAACTGAACAGCCTGGGGATAGGTTCCAAGGTGCTGAACTGTATCAGAAATTTTTTGACTGACAGACAAAAAGGTGATTGTAAACTGAACTCAGTCTGATGAAAGGAAGGTGATTAGTGGCGTGGCCCTGGGGCCGGTACTGTTCAATGTATTTGTGATTGATATTGCTGAAGGACTGGAAAAGTCTGTCTTTTTGTAGATGACACACAAATTTGCAATAGAGTGGACTTCCCTGAGGGAGTGGATTACATGAAGAAAGATCCACAAAAGCTGGAAGAATGGTCTAATGCTTGACAGTTAAGACTTAATTTGAAGAAATGCAGTGTCATGCACTTGGGATGCAGAAATCCAAAGGAATTGTATGCGATAGGGGGCGAGAGGTTGGTGTGCACGGAGAAGGAGCTCGGAGTGATTGTTTCTGAGGATGGTGGCAAAACAGTGTGATGAGGCAGTGGCCAAAGCCAGAAGGATGCTAGGTTGCATACAGAAAGGAATTACCAGCAGAAAGGGGAAGGTACTAATGCCACTGTACAAGTTGCTGGTGAGGCCTCACTTGGAATATTGTTTTCTGTTTTGGAGACCTTATCTCACAAAGGATATAAAACGATTGGAAACAGTTCAGAGGAAGGTGACCTGTGCCATAAAACACATGAAATATGTAGAGGAAAGGAGGGACAGGGGAGATATGATACAGACCTTTAAATACTTAAAGGGTATTAATACCCTTTTTCAAAGATGTGGAAGCTGCAATACTAGAGGACATAACATGAAGCTACAAAGGGGTAAACCGAAAGGCAACATCAGGAAATACTTTTTCACTGAAAGGGTGGTGGATGCTTGGAATGCCCTCCCTATGGAAGTGGTGGGGGCAAATACAGTGACAGAATTCAAAATGGCATGGGACAGACACTGTGGATCCCTTTATAGCAACAGGATAAAATCAAAATAACCTTAACTGTTTGTTATCTCAACAAATAGGGGTAACCTGCACAGAGCGGTGGGTACACTCTTAAAAAAGGCATGGAGAGGGGTGACCTGCATGGAGCGGCAGGTATTCCTACTCTTGCCACCTTGCTGGGCAGACTAGATGGACCATGATGGTCTTTATCTGCCGTCATATACTATGTTATGAGTAAGAATTCATTTTTTAAAAAAAGAGATGATAGAGGCAATTTTGTACGTCTTTTTTTTGCTGGCAAGATAGTATTTTATTCAAAGAAATGGGTTCTTATCAAATTAAACTACTTCCAAAATACACACTACTAATGCATAGCATCTGTTTTTCACTAGGCGTCCTTTAGCTGTCCTGAATGAGCCTGCTGTTGGCTGATCAGAGAAGCTAAACAGGGTCGGGCCTGGCTAGTAGTTGAATGGGTGAGCACCTTGGAATACCAGGGGTTATAAACTCACTGTGCAGAAGAAAGGCTGGCAATGTACTTCTGGTCACATCTTGCCAAGAAATCCCAGGCCCTGGGTCACCAAGAGTCAGCATCGACTCAATGTCACACATTGCATTTTTTGTCCTGTTATAAAATCAATCCCATACTGTATAAAAGTTCAAAAAACTGCCTATTTGTATAAAGAAAAAATAGCCACCTATACGCCTTTATAGTACAAGCTCCCAGAAGAGCTCCAACAGTGGGCAAATGTCAATATTCACATTCATATCTGCTCCAAAGTTGTTGTAAATGTTGTGTTTACACACACTTTCTAAAATATGTGTGCCCATGCGCCTTTGCTTCCCAAAAACTAGGCCCTTGGGAATACTTAACATGAACACTGTATAAAAGTACTTTTTCCACGTATGTACAGTTGTGGTCCTCATCATTGGCACCCTTGCATTTTAGGTATGTTTTGTACAATATCTTGATAAATAATTGGAAATATTCCAACTGTATGTCATCATAATATTTTAAAAGTATGTTCAAAGGCATACAACAAAAAAAGATGTCTGTGCAACTTATACAATGTCATTTCTGAGGTAAAAAAAAACAAAAAACAAAATATGACCTGGACAGGGTTAATAGCACCCTTCACTAATATTTGGTTGTACAACCCTTGGCAGTGATGACAGCCTTCAGGCATTTCTTTTAGCCATCTATAAGTTTTGTACATCTGTCTGCTGGTGGTTTCTCCCACTCTTTAACTATGACTTGTTCCAGCTCATGAATGTTTCCATGATTCCTTTTACCAATGGCAGATTTCAGCTCTTTCAAAAGGTTCTCGATTGGATTGAAATCAGAATTCATTGCTGACCAGTTTTAAAAAGTCCTTTTGTTCCTTTTTAACCATTCTTTTGTACTTTTGGATGCATGTTTTGGGTCATTGTCCTGCTGGAGGACACATGACCTTTGACCCAGACCTAGTTTTCTGTCATTAGGTGTCACATTTCGCTCCCAAATACCTTGGTAGTCCTCCAACTTGGTGATTCCTTTAATACATTCCAGGCCTCCAGTTCCTGAGACAGCAAAATAGCCCCACAATATTATGGAACCTCCACCATATTTAACTGTAGGAAGGGTGTTTTATTTTCCTTATGAGCTACAATTCTTCACCTGTAAATGTATCACTGGTCTGCATTGCCAGAGATTTCGAGTTTGGTTTCATCTGTCCACAGAAAAGTTTCCCAGAAGGATTATGGTTTCTCAAGGTGGATTTGGGCAAAGATTAGGCATGCCTTTTTATGTCTGTTTTTGAGCAGTGGGGTCTTTCTTGGCCTTCGCCTCCTTTGTTTAGTGTGCAGCGTATGGTGCAGGTTGAAACCACTACTCCAGATTGCTCCAGGTCAGCCTTAAGCTCTTTGGATGTTGTACATGGTGTTTTTCCAGCAGTTCTTGCTAATGTTTGAAGGCTTCTTGGATTAATTTTCCTCTTTCTACCATGTCCTGGGAGGTTCTTGATAGTTCTATGAGCAGAAAACTTCATAACATTGCGAACTGTAGAGACAGGAATCCCATGTTCTTTGAAGATGGCCTTGTGCCCCTTTGAAGTTTGATGTTTGGTGATAATGGCTTTTCTGATGGTCTCAGGCAGCTCTCATATCTTCACCATTGTGAAAATGGAACAGGGAGTGAATGTGGCCATTTTAAACATTAGAGCCATCGTTGGTTGATTCAAATCATGTGAGTACTGACAATTGATCACAGGAACGCCTATTTTTTCTTTATTTCAATATGTTTATTGCATTTTCAAAAGTATGACAATACAAAAACTTAGGAGAAAATCACCATCATAATTAAAGAACATAAATACAAGAAAACAATATAAAAATATCAAAGGATAACAAAAGGATTAGTAAACCTAGGATAAAGCACACCAATGATCAAGCCCACATCATGAAGCTATGCTAAAAGACAAATGTACTTGGGTAATAAACCATTGGAAACTTAGGAATAAAAAAAAAATATGCCCCCATTAGAGAAGCTATCAATTTAAATTAACCTCTTTAGGAGTTGACCACAGAACACCACCTCCTTATTTTGGAAATACAATTTCAAAACTCATATTTTAACAGTTTCAGAAGTAAGTCACAAGCAACGTATTCCGTCTAGATATATTATCTGTTGAATCTTCCAAAACATCAGTGAGATTCTGACTCACAGTGGGACCTAGGGTGTCTAATTTTACTACAGTGGGAATGTGGTTCTTCTGTTCAAACTGATTTGAATTGTTTGTAAAGGTGCCAATAATCATGTCTTCAAAAATAATACCCTACCTATGAATGCTCACTAAATACAATTTTATATGTCTATGTTCATCAAAGCCGCTATCTCCAACTGCTTCCAGCATAATAGTGCCTTTTGTTCTTTTTTTAGTCAATTATAATTTTTTAATTTTATTAAATTTTTCCTAAAAGCTCAGTCTCTTTTGTAGAACAAGCAGGCAACTTTAGTGCAACACACAATTCAGGCTTCAATCCTTCAATAAATCATTTATCTTCTTTGAAAATTACTGTTCTTTCACTGACCACGACCGATGCGTTTGAATAGTGAAAACGTATTCTGCTTCAGGGTCATACAGTCTTCTATGATAAAGATAAGTGCAGTGAAATGTTGTATGAGAAGTCGAATGTCACCTTCCACTCTCCAAATAACGCCTCTGTTCAATCCCAGCAAATAAAGCCTTTTTTCTCTGTGAGCGTCCCAAACTTCAAAAAATGGCCGCAGCATTTCCTTATATCATTTGGCTCTTCCTCTCCAACTATTGGTACTGTCATCTCCAATGAATTCAGAGATCCCTTGTTTTTCAAAAGTGATGTCATCCTCCATTCACAAAGAAAATCTCCTACTTCGTTTTTCAAATGAACTCTCATCCAGTGACCATCACCTTATTAAGTGAACCAATCTGCCGATTGAATCAAGCCGGAATCACAGTATTTAATGAAAAGATCCAATACCATTCCCTAGAATTTAATCTTCCTTCTCTATTACCACCCCACCAGCTTAAAGGGACATGGTCCAAAATTCTCCATTTAAGATCAGTAAACTAGTATTGAAATGACAGTGTTCCACTATTGGGGCTGAAAGGTTCCTCGTAGCAATGCGTGACCGATGTTTTCTAAGTCGTTAAAACATGGGGCATCTTGTTTGCCCCGCATATACTTGATTACAGGAGCATAAGAGGCCATATACAACAAATGTTCTACCACAAAAAGTTCTCCACCATGAATGAATCAATTTTTGTTGTCGAGGGGGTGTTCAAGATTCTCCCATAATCGCCAATGGACAGAAACCACATTCCCCACAAACCATATGGTCCACTTCACCCAAACTCAACTCTTCAGCAGAATCCCAGGTGACCAAATGGCAAACATAATTTGCGATATTCTTGTCTCGCTTATAAGCTACTATTGGAAGTTCTTGAAAACAGGAATGTCCCTGTAAAATATTCCAAAGTTCATGTATAATAGCTGCCACCATCGGAGCTTTGACAGAAAAAGGTAAAACACAAATCATTTTCTCATCCTCCATATCTTGGTGAGGCACCAGCAAATGTTCTCTCTGCACATTCAGACCTCTTATACAGTACACTGTAACAATCACCGATTTAGGGTAACCACGATCTGTATACATTGAATATATTTTTTTGCTTGGCTCACATATTCTGCTTTATCATAATAAATCTGATGCAGATGCAAAAACTAATTCACGTTTTAGCCGAATAGATGATGGCTCCTGTAAAACAAAAAATTATTTTGGGACACCGGCTTTTCATATAGAATAATCTTCAACGTGGTCCCAGACCTCAGAATTAAGACATTCAGCAAAGAAATTTGTTGAACATCAAGCACATAATCAAATTGTAAATTAGTCTTCTGTTGATTTAACCATTTCACAAATTCCTTTCATTCCAATTCAGTCCCTTTCCAAATGCAAAAAACATTATTCAGAAACCGCTTCCAAATACTTACGTTGGACATCCATCGTGAACTGTTGAAAAATTGTTCCTCAAATGCAGCCACATACAAAGTTGCTATGGTAGGGGCCACTGTGGCCCCCATAGCTATTCCATAGACCTGATGATAATATTGACCATTATAACAAACAATAATTCTCACAAAGGACCAGCCGTAACGGCTCCATCACAAACTCCTTCGTTAATCTTGTGGGGAGCTCCGTCAGCCATTCCATCTACATGCAGGCAGTAACATCCAAAGTCCAGTACTCGCTATCACAATATCTCATTGAAAAAATATTTATATCTATAAAGGACAAATTTTTAAAGCAGATGCTTCTGCTTAAATAACCAATAAAAAAGGGGCTGACTATGATCAGGGTTAAACATAAAAATGCAAACTAACCCCAACCTTTCAAAATGTTATGTTGCACTATTTATTTTATTTATTTAACCCTTTTTCTATACCGCTTAATCAGAAAATCAAAGCGGTTTACATGAAACAGGGAACTTTAACTTTTGGTTAACAAAACATAATATAATTGTAACAATTACATTTTTAACCTATATACATCTGTGGACAAAGTAACTTGTTAACTGTACCACTACTACTACTGAGCATTTCTATAGTGCTACCAGTCGTACTGTAGGGAGTTATATCTTTAGTCCTTAGTCCTTAAAGTGTTCTTTGAATAGATGAGTTTTTAGTAACGTTCTGAAATCTGAGAGATCTGGGATTATTCTTAGTTCTGTAGGGAGGATGTTCTAGAGGTCTGGTGCGTACAATTAGAATTCTCTTTTCTGTTTCCTGGTTGCATTTCGTTAACTCGGCTGGTAGAGCTAACTTATATTGCTGGCACTTCCGTGTTTCTCTGTCCTTTACCGCTGTGTATATAGTAGATCCCAGACATGGTGCAGGGATATTATGGATTATTTTGAAAATTATTGTCATCATCTTATATCTGATCCAGCTAGCTAGTGGAAACCAGTGTAGCTTTTTAAGTATGGGTGTGGTGTGGTCAGATCCTTTTTGCTCCCAATATGATTCTGGCTGTTGTGTGTTGTGCTAGTTGGAGATGATGTAGAGATTGTTTGTTTGGGGAGACCTTGGAGAGTATTGTTACAATAGTCCAGATGAGGGAATATCATTGCTTGGTAAACCGTTTTGAAGTAGTCTTCATTGATGAGAGGTCAGTGGTTTTTTAGAACTCTTATTTTTTTGATAAATTACTTTTGTGATGTTGCTGATGTGTGACATGAAGTTTAGATGTTGGTCTAGTGTTATGCCTAAATATTGTATCTCTTTTGATCTCTATGCTTGCATTGTTGATTGTAATTGCTTTGGGTGGGAAGAATGTTGTTCCTGGAGACACATATTGCTTCGGTCTTATTTATGTTGGTCTTAAGCATGTGATTTGTTAACCATTAAACCAAGTCTGTGAAACAGTTTGATATATGACTTAAGTCTAGGTTGGTTAGGTTGAATGGAGTACATAGCATATCGTCGTTGGTGTATATATGGTAATTTATTTTGTGTTTCTGAAATATACTGCATATGAGTTGAAGGTATATGTTGAATAGCAGTGCTGATAGAGACGATCCTTGTGGCACTCCATGACTTTGTATGGTGTTGATTCTTTTGTACCTATTCTTACTTGCTGGTAGTGGTTGGAGAGATAAGATTGAAACCATTTGAGTGGTGTTCCTCCTACTCGAATGGAAGTGAGTCTGTTTAAGAGCAGGTTGTCAGAGATGGAGTTGAAGGCTGCAGAGATGTCAATAAAGATGAGCATGAAGCCCTGGTTGAGGGGGGATGTTCCCTTTATTAGAGTGTCTAAGAGTGATGTCATACGTGTTTAAATTCTGTGCTGTTATCTGAAGCCATGTTGCTGATTGTCTAGTGGAGCTAAGTTGTCCAGGTAATCCTGTAGTTGTTGTACAGCGTTCTCAATGATTTTTGCTAGAAAATGTAAGCTACTTCTTGGTCTACAGGAAGCTGTATAAAAATGGCCCATCATATTTTTCAAGAAGCAATTTTGCCAGTTTCTTGTATTAAAATTGTAAGTCCTCAATCATTTGACTTCCCCCCCCCCCTAATTTTTATCTTAATTTGTTTTGCTTCTGAAATAACAGCATTCTCTGCAAATTTACTGAAGTTATTATAATAGCATTAGAAGTGGCCCATTTATGCTAATCTCCTTTTGTGCATGGATAGGTGCACACTTGAAGGCACAGTTTGCATAGAGTGCTAGGACAGAAAAGAAATGTCCAAGTTGGGGCATTCACAATTTCTAGCCTCTTTTAGAAAAGGCCTGCTAACTTTGAAGCATTTGGCAAAATGTTTAGGGGTCAAGCAAAATGCACACATGTTTTCCTAAACATGCAGGAGGAATAATAATTTCTAAAAAAGCTCATTTAAAAAACAGAGTGGCAGCACTTGGCAGCTTGCACATGAAAGCACAGGTGCTTTCAGCAACGTACAGCAACTCAAATGTTATAAGTAATTTGAATTTGGTTCAATGTGAACCTCTTTGACCCAATGAAAAGCGGTATATAAGCCCTGCTAAATAAATAAATAAATACAATGCCAAATTTCAGAAGACTATGCATAACGAGTGACAAATTACATGCCATTCTCATAAAGAAATATTTTTTAATTTTTGGGGCTCATTTTAAATACCAGAGGGTGAAACATCAAATCATACAAGCAAATTGTTGACGTTTATGCATGACTTGGAGGAGAAGTTTTTGTAAAAATATACCTGTGTTCCTATGTAAAATTGGGGGTACATTATGTATATATCTATTGCATCAACCAACCAAAGCCAGAGCATGGCCATTATTTATGCCTCCTGTGGCATTTATGCATATAAATACCAGCTTTGTTAAATCAACATTTACCAGTGTAAATCCCGCTCAACCGTTCTGAAATGATCTGCAAAACTTGCTACAAGAAACTCTGCAGCCCACCACCTTTCTGCTTACTTGTGGTGTGCTTGCTTGTCAGTTGTATGCTGATGTGTAGCATTACAGCTGGTAGGATCTGCCAGTCGACATTCTGACATGCTGAAAGAAAAAGAAATCTTTTAAATAACTAGCAAAGCTGTCATAATTACAGTTCTGTCTGCACTCTTCTGTAAGTTTTTAAGGATTTGTCACATGATGTATAGTCATAATGAAAAGAAGTTAAAAGGGAACGAGTGGCGGATGGGGAAGTTTGCAGGCACCAAAGAGAATTTAATGCCATCAGGAAAGCCAAGAAAAGCTACATGACGCCTTTCGCCTGCTGTCCATCATTTAATGATATTTCCAAGGCTGTGTGCGTCTCTAGGTTTATCGCAATAATCCATGCTTGGGAGGAAGCTTATAGCTCTGCAGGAATGTGATGTTTTTCTGTATGTCTGACAGCTTTAAATCCTTGTCACCATGAGAAGTGCAGTTGGAGGGCTTCTTGTCAGTGTTCTGTCAAATGTGCATGATCTTGTATTCTTGGGCACTATGGAGTGCATCTGGGAACAAAAGCACTTTACTTAGCTTTACAGGCCACCCAGAGACGTTGCGTTTTGAGAGAAAATGTATTTTCAAATTGTTATTGACCATACCAACCAGATTACAATTTTTCAATTAAAATTAAAGGGCTGCCCTTAATTGAACTTATTCAGCTCAGGCTGGGAGGGAAGGAGAGGGGATGTGGTGCGGGTAGGTGAAGGGGAATTCTATGTAGCACTGCTGCTATATACCCGAGATGGACTTATCTTTGTGACATAAAAGACAGTCTTGGATATGCATGTAACTGCATTGCTGTCATTTCAATAAAGAAATTAAAATAGTATAAAAATAATATATTTCTGGAATAAAATAAGAACCATCTGATGAAGAGGGGAGCCTCTGTGATCTCCAGAGCTCATGTAGGGAATCATGTTTAGAGACTTCTGATGCTTGCTTGATTAAAAAAGAGATCACATTCTTCTAAGGATAATACAACTGCCAGAGCTCTGCACTATGGAAAATATAGTAACCAGGTAAGGCGGACGTGGCCCTACGTCCCTTCAACCCCGACATTCCCCCCCCCCCCCGCTTTTACCCTTCAAATAACCACCACAGAATCGCTTATTGGCAAATTAACTGGTCGCAGCTTTATTAAACAAGCACAAAATAACATTACAACCATAACTGTTTAAATTACGGTTCCGGCAGCAGGACAATCCCTCACCAGCCATATGGGTAGTAAAGTGAGTTCCTTCCTGCCTCCTCCGAGAACCGTTCCCCGGCAATTCCATCCCCCTCTTCCGGCTTCGCCATATTACCATTATTTATTTATTATTTATTTTATTTACATTCTCTTATATACCGCACTATTCAGCATCAGCGCGGTTTACACAGAACAAAGGTCTCAGTACAATAACAAGCATGAGTTTACAGATAACAAGGGAAGGAACTTGGATAACAAGGGAAACTATTTACAGTCTATTTACAGATGTAATACTACTGAATGAATACAGGTTAATAGGAACAGGTGCTAAGAAAATATCATACGATTGCGCCCATTACATTCCTGTTTCTTGGCAAAGGGGTCAGCTCACACAGACATATAGCAAAAAGGGGTCAGCTCACACAGACATACTAGCAAAAGCCGAGGGCTTCTCCGGGTCGGGGGTACCCCCACCCCCGCCCTGCATATTGCCATGCCTCCGGACCCCGGACACCTCCGGGATCCCGCCCCCCCCCCTCCAGCTGCAACCCCCCTCCTTCCCAGCCCCTAGCCCCACCAAAGGGAGGGAGGTTGGGTACGCCCGTCCTTTCTCTCTGCTCCGGCTGATGGGGGGTTAAGACTGGTAATGGGCTGATGCAGGGAGTAGAAGGGAGCGGATGCTGGGTGAGGTTGGAACTAGAAGGGAGCTGATGTTGGGGGAGGATTAGAATGGGATGGGGCTGGGAGAGTGAAATGGAGAGGGGAAAAATATTTTGTGTGGGAGGGATGAAAAATCTACAATTGGCCGGATATTGGGAGAGTAAGTGGGGATTGAGGATGGAGGGGTAAAATTTGAGTGGATGAAATAGGAATGAGGAAAGAGCAAAAGGAGAAAGATTAGTATGTTAAAGCAGATGTAGAGAGAGAGAATGGAAAAAAACTAGAAGAGAAGAAAGGACAAATGGACAACAGATGATGGAGAGTTAGTAGAAGACACACAGAAACCAGAAGAAAGTGGCTGGAGCAATTGCAACTGAAAAAAAATGCACAAAAGGTAGAAAGATATCTCTTTATTTTGAATTTATTAACTGGAATATGTCAGCTCTGGGAAATGTGCATCATTAACGTCTGCGCTTTGTTTAGTACAAGAGGAAATTAATTTATAGTTTTATTTCTACAGTGGTGGTGTACATTCCAAGTTTGGCTTTTGGGGTTCCCAGTTTAATTATTGCCTTCCTGTTTCTAAATTGTGATTCCTTGTTTGGTGATGGTCTATGTTCTGCATGTGTAACTGAGCTGAGGTATTCTGTTTATGTAATTCCTATTTGACATTGCTACTTGTTCTCTTTCCCCAGTAGGTCATGCATTGATATTCTCTGAGATGTATTGGTTTAATATTTGCAGTGTTGCCTTTTGATAGGTAGGGTATGTTGCTTTATGAGTCCTGGTAGTGTTGTTATGATATGGTGGGTTTGCTATGGGTTCTAAATGGGCAGCATTTGTAGTAGTTCCTAATGTGCCTGGCAGTTGGCACTGGATTATAGTAATGTAGAAATCTTTGTCTGTCTTTATCCATACATTCATTAAGAGACATGTTTACTAAAAGTTAGTGTATGGTAACATTATGCAAATATTTATGCAAATGAGACCACTTATGCAAATGAGGCCCCGCACCGAGTCTCCGCATATGCCCTTGGGCCGCCCCTGACTGCTACTGTCTTTCTCTCCTTTCTGTTCCTTCTGGATCCATTGCAATCTGGCTATCACCCTCTACATTCTACTAAGATGGCTCTTGCCATATCCAAGGGCCTTTTCTTGATTCTAAACCTTCTTGATCTTTCTGTTGCTTTTTACACTGTTGATCACCTTCTCCTCGATACCCTATCCTCTCATGGATTTAGGGGTTCTGTCCTGTCCCTGTTTTCTTCCTATCTCTCCCACTATACTTTTAGTGTATGTTCTGGTGGATCCTCCTCTACTGCTATTCTGCTTTCAGCTGGTGTACCCCAGGGCTGTCTGGGGACCTCTCCTTTTCTCTCTCTACACTCAGTCCCTTGGTATACCCATCTCCTCCCATGCTTTTCAGTATGATCTATATGCTGAGGACTCTCAGATCCACCTCTCTGCACCTGAAATCTCTCTGGAAATCTAGGCCTGGATCTCTGCCTGCTTATCTGACATCAAGGCCGGCCTGTCCACTAGGCAGACCCTTATGGTGGCAGACCTCTGAGGATGGCATGGTGCCCACGGCAGGCCATATGCTTCAGCACACATTGCCTGCCACTCCTGACCATCCTCCAACAGGAAGTTGTGTCAGAGGGGGGTCAGAAGTAGCAGGCCATGTGTGCCGATGGAAGCAGCAGTATGGCACAGCACAGATGGGGGGTGACACAGCTGGGTTTCTGCCTGGGATGGCAGAAACCCTTGGCCCGGCCCTGTCTGACATTCGTGCATGGAATTCTCACTGCCATCTTAAATTGAACATGGCCAAAATTTAGCTCCTTATCTTTCCCCTAAGCCCACCTCCCGCCTTCATCCTTTCTCTATTTCTGTGGATAACTCTACTCCTCCCTGTTTCCTTGGCTCAAATCCTTGGTCATCTTTGACTCCTCCCTCTCCTTCTCTGCACACCGATAGCTAAAACCTGTTGCTTCTTTATCTATAACATTGGCAAAATGTGTCCCTTGCTTTCTGAATACATTACTAAGACCTTTATCCACTCTCCAGTCACCTCCCTTCTAGACTATTGCAACTGCCTCTTCGCTGTTCTTCCTCTGAATCATCTCTCCCCATTTCATTCTGTTCAAAACTCAGCTGCAGGGCTACCTTCCACTAGTGTCACGATGCTCATGTAACCACTGTTCTCAAATCACTTTGTTGGCTCCCTATCCATTTCTGCATCCAGCTCAAACTTCCATTACTTTTATTTTATTTTTATTTATTTATTTAACTGCATTTATATACCGCTTTTCACCGGGTCAAAGCGGTGTAACATATAACATGGGGGGGATAGTATTTTATAGGGTGGGGCCATCACCAGGGACAACAATTAGTGATTTTGGGTGGACATAGACATGTACATTTCTGCTGGGTCTAGGTATTAGATCGTGTGGGTAGGGTGGAAGTTCTGATCAAAGGTGCTCACGGAATAGGATTGTTTTCAGCTGTTTCTTGAATGATGTGATGTCATCGTTGTTTCTAATGTGGTTTGGTAGAGAGAGTTCCAGAGGGATGGGGCATAGAGTTCGAAGGCTCTGTTGCAGGTCCGTTGTGTGGATTTGGTTCTTTTGTGGGGGACGACAATGGAGTTATTGGAGGATTGTCTGGTTGATCTGTTGTGAGATGGGCGAGGCAGAAGGTGGTGGAGTGAGGTGTTCCGCGTTTGGTGGATAGTCTTGTGGATGAGTAGGATCGCTTTGTACTTTACTCTTGCTGGAATTGGCAGGAAGTGGAGGTCTCTTAGGATCGGGGTGATGTGATCCCGTTTTTTCGCATTCTGAATAATCCTTGCTGTGGTATTTAAGGCAGTTCGGAGGGGGATGGTGTGTGAGGCGGGTAATCCATGGTAGATTATGTTGCAGAAATCCAGATGAGGTAGAGTTACCGCTTGCATTACTGACCTATAAGTGCCTTCATTTGGCTGTCCTCACTACCTTTCCACTCCTCTCTCTCTAGACCTCTCTTGGGAGCTCCGCTCTTCTGGCAGATCCCTTCTATCTGTGCCCTTCTTTTCATTGCCACATGCAGACTTTGATCTTTCTATATTGTATCTGCTGATGCCTGGAACAAACTACCTGAATCAATATGCTAGGCTCCATTTGTGGCCCTATTCAAATCCAGGCTGAAAACTCACTTCTTTGAGACTACTTATGGATCCTGATCCCCCCCCCCCCCTAGCCTTCTGTTCACCTCCTATGTGTTTCCTTACCATTTCCCTAGATATATCCTAGTTTCCAGTTATGTTGTCTGTCTTCACTAGATTGTAAGAGTAGGAATTGTCCCTTATATGTCTCTGCAAAGTTCCACATACACCTTGTAGCACTATACAGAGCTAACAGCACAGAAATGTTTTATGGTTTATTTAAAATTTGATATACCACCCTTCATCACATCAGGACAGTGTACAATAAAAGCAAATTTAAAGGAAAATGAACACCATAAAATAATAGAATAGGAGGAAAGGCAAGTGAGAGAGCATTGGGAAAGAGGAGGGGGGAGGGGCAAGACTCAATGTAGACTTATGCAGAAAAAAAGTGGAAGAGGAGACCAGGGATAGGGAAGATGGAAGGTGATATGAAATAAATATGTTTTAAGGACTGCCTTGAATTTACAAAAAAAAGGTTCAAGGAAAAGCTCTATAGTAAGAGTTCCACAGAGAAGGTCACAGGAAAAAGAAAGCAGCATGTCGAGTGTGCTCTAACCAGGCCTGTGATGGAGGAGGGAGATGTAGATGATTCATGTGTGTAGACCTGTTGTTGCCAAAAAAGCATCTTTCAAGAAATGGAAAAAAGAGCCAAATGATGAAACCTGGAAACAGCACAAGCACTGGCAAGTCAAATGCAAGGCATTGATAAGGCAGGCAAAGAGAGAATTTGAGAAGAAGCTTGCTGCGGAAGCAAAAACGCGAAATAAAGACCTTTTCAAGTACATTCGTAGCAAAAAACCCGTGAGAGAGTCAGTTGGTCCATTAGATGATAAAGGGGTTAAAGGAGCACTAAGAGGCGACAAGGCGATAGCGGAGAGACTGAATGAATTCTTTGCTTCGGTCTTTACTGAGGAAGATGTAGGGATGTTACCCACGACTGAAGTGGTATTTAAAGGTGTGGAAGAATTGAAGGAAATATCGATACATCGGGAAGATGTCCTACAACTATTAGATAAACTGAAGAGTAGCAAATCACCTGGGCCGGATGGTATACATCCAAGGGTGTTGAAAGAACTGAAATTTGAGATTGCAGACCTGCTATCAGTAATCTGTGAACTATCATTAAAATCATCTCTAATACCTGAGGATTGGAGGATCGCCAATGTAACACCAATTTTTAAAAAGGGTTCGAGGGGTGATCCGGGAAACTACAGACCGGTGAGCCTGACATCAGTACCGGGAAAAAATGTAGAAACCATCATAAAGAATAAAATTACTCAGCATATAGATAGTCATGACCTAATGGGAGACAGCCAACATGGCTTTAGACAAGGAAGATCTTGTCTTACTAATCTGTTATGTTTTTTTGAAGGAGTGAATAAACAGGTGGACAAAGGTGAGTCGGTTGATATTGTGTATCTGGACTTTCAGAAAGCCTTTGACAAGGTCCCTCATGAGAGACTTTTGGCAAAACTAAAGAGTCATGGGATAGGAGGCAGTGTACTACTGTGGATCAGGAACTGGTTAAAAGATAGAAAGCAGAGGGTAGGGCTAAATGGCCAATTTTCCCAATGGAGAAAGGTGAATAGTGGTGTACCCCAGGGATCTGTGCTGGGTCCGCTGCTTTTGACATATTCATAAATGACCTGGAAAGTGGAATAACGAGTGAGGTTATCAAATTTGCTGATGACACAAAACTATTTAAA
Source organism: Ichthyophis bannanicus (assembly GCA_033557465.1). Classification (NCBI taxonomy): domain Eukaryota; kingdom Metazoa; phylum Chordata; class Amphibia; order Gymnophiona; family Ichthyophiidae; genus Ichthyophis; species Ichthyophis bannanicus. The sequence goes on from CM066042.1 coordinate 166,621,250, forward strand.
GTTGTTAAAACCCAGGAGGATTGTGGAAAATTGCAAGAGGATCTTGATAAATTGGAAGACTGGGCATCAAAATGGCAGATGAAATTTAATGTGGAGAAGTGCAAGGTTATGCACCTAGGGAAGAACAACCCAAACTATGGTTACACGATGCAAGGTTCCACATTAGGAACCACCACCCAAGAAAAAGATTTAGGCGTCCTTGTGGATACCATGTTAAAACCCTCGGCCCAGTGTGCAGCGGCGGCCAAGAGAGCAAATAGAATGCTAGGTATGATAAGGAAAGGAATGGAAAATAAAACAAAAGATATTATAATGCCTCTATATCGTTCCATGGTGAGACCGCACCTTGAATATTGTGTGCAATTCTGGTCGCCATATCTTAAAAAGGATATAGCAATTTTAGAAAAGGTTCAGAGAAGAGCCACCAAAATGGTAAAGGGGATGGAAGGCTACTCCTATGAAGAAAGGCTAAAAAGGTTGGGGCTCTTTAACCTGGAAAAGAGACGGCTGAGGGGAGATATGATAGAAGTCTATAAATTAATGAACGGAGTGGAACGGGTAAACGTAGATCGATTGTTTTACCTTATCAGAATATAGAAAGACTAGGGGACATGCAATGAAGCTACAGGGTAAACTATTTAAGACTAATAAAAGAAAATATTTTTTCACTCAACGTGTAATCAAACTCTGGAATTTGTTACCGGAGGATGTAGTAAAGGCTGTTAGTGTAGCTGGGTTTTAAAAAAGGTTTGGACAAGTTCCTGGAGGAAAGGTCCATAAACCATTATTAAGAAGGGACCCAGGATATCAATGCTTGAACCAATACAAGCATTGTGGAACCTGTGTCCCTTGGGGAAACTGCTAGGTACGTATGACCTAGATTGGCCACTGTTGGAAACAGAATACTGGGCTTGATGGACCTTGGTCTGACCCAGTATGGCATATCTTATGTTCTTATGTTCTTATGTAGAACTCGGGGAGGGGTGTAAGGGATAAGGAAGGATGAACGATATGAGGGGGAACCGGAAAGAGTAGTTACTCACCTGTAACAGGTGTTCTCCAGGAGCAGCAGGAATCAGTCCTCACATATGGGTGACATTGGTGCCGATGGAGCCCTCGTGCGGAGCATTTCCCCAGCTTTCAAAGAAAGCCTTTGGGAATTGCAGCACGCATGCGCGGTCCACTTCCCGCCCAAGGGTGCCATCTTGCTCAGTCTGATGACATAGCTAAAAGACAGCAAAAAATTAGCAAAATAAATCATATGACTGCAACTCCAAGGGGAGGAGGGAGGGTTGTGAGGACTGATTTCTGCTGCTCCTGGAGAACACCTGTTACAGGTGAGTAACTACTCTTTCTCCAGGACCAAGCAGGAAGTCAGTCCTCACATATGGGACTCCCCAGCTTAAGGCTACCGGAGACCTCAAGCCGAAAAAACGAGCTCCCTCTGGCTTGTCAGTACGTAAGGAAGGAATCTTCTCTGAGAACGCCCCCGACCGGTAGCCCAACACAAGGGTTGGAGGGTAGGAGTTGCCTAAACCCCAAAGAGATTATGGAGTACTGCCTGTCCGAAAGCACTGTCCCTGCGGGACTCCCTCTCAAGGCAGTAATGGGCCGCAAAAGTCTGGCTTGAAGACCAAGTAGCAGCCCGGCAGATGTCCGCCAACGGAACAGAGTGGAGATGAGCCACTGATGCAGCCTTTGCCCTGACACGATGAGCCGTGACTCGACCCTCCAACGAGAGGCCGGCTGCCCCATAAGCCCAGGCGATACAGTCAGCGACCCATATGGACAAAGTACGCTTGGAGACAGGTAGCCCCAACTTATTGGGGTCAAAAGAAAGGAAGAGATGAACAGCCCTCCGGTGCTCCCGCATACGGTCGAGGTAGAAGGATAACGCCCTCCTACAGTCCAGGGTATGCAGGACCATCTCAGCCCGGTTGGCATGCGGCCTGGGAAAGAAGGTCGGAAGAACCACCTCCTGATTGAGGTGAAAAGGGGAGACAACCTTAGGAAGAAACTTAGGATGAGTCCGTAAGACTACCCTATTCCAGTAGAACCTAGTGTAAGGGGGATCAGACACTAGGGCCTAAAGCTCGCTCACTCACTCGCCTAGCAGAGGTAAGAGCTACCAAAAACAAGTTTTTCCAGGAGAGAAAACGAAGAGGGCAGGTAGCCATAGGTTCAAATGGCGGACAAGTAAGCCGCTGTAAGACCACATTCATATCCCACTCAGGGGTTGGTGGACGCAAAGGAGGCTTAAGCAGAAGGAGGCCTCAGAGAAAACGAGCCACCAAAGGGTGGTTGGAAAGAGGCTGCCCATCCACCGGTGAGTGGTGCGCCGAGAGGGCACTGAGGTGAACCCTGAGTTGGACTTAAGGCCCAGATTGGAGAGGTAAAGCAAATATTGCAATACTACCACTACCAAGCACGAGAAGGGATTCTCGCTGTGCTGAGCACACCATGCGGAGAATCTATGCCACTTAAGAGCGTAGGATTTCCTGGTGGATTGCCGTCTAGAGGCTAAGACGACGACGTCCACCTCTCGAGGCAGTAGTAGGGGAGCCAGGACTACCCTTTCAGCAGCCAGGCCATCAGATGAAGGGACTGGAGGTTGGGGTGCAAGAGAGTCCCCTGTTCCTGAGACAGGAGATCGTGCTGAAAACCCAGAGGAAGAGGAGTGTCCACCACCAGTTGCAGCAGAAGTTGGAACCACGGTTGCCTCGGCCACCTGGGGGCTATCAGGATCATCGAGGCCCCGTCCCTGAGGACTTTGAACAGTGTTCTGGACACTAGTGGCGTGGGAGGAAACGCATACAGGAGGTCTGTGGACCACGAGATCAGAAACGCATCCGCTGCTACTCTGAGAGGATGCGGTTGCCTGGAGCAGAATCTCGGGAGTTGCCGGTTCAGAGGACTGGTGAAAAGATCCATGGTGTGGAGGCCCCACCTGAGAAAGATCTGCTGAACCACCAACGGGTTCAATCTCCATTCGTGTGGTTGCAGGATCCTGCTCAGTCTGTCCGCCAGGTAATTTTCTTGACCTGGGAGATAGACAGCCTTGAGGAGGATTCCGTGATGGACGGCCCAAGAGCACAGCCGTTGTGCCTCCTGACAGAGAAGGAAGGAGCCTGTGCCTCCCTGTTTGTTCACGTAGAACATGGCAACCTGATTGTCCGTCTGGACCAGTACAGACTGGTGAGATGTGAGGTGGGAGAAGGCTCTCAGAGCTAGGCGGATTGCCCGTAGCTCCAGGAAGTTCATCTGCTGAGCAGTCTCCCAAGGAGTCCAGAGACCCTGAGTACATGCACCTTGGCAATGTGCTGCCCAACCTAGAAGAGAAGCATCTGTCGTCAGCACCTGAGAATGCGGAGGGGATTGAAAATCCACCCCGAGTACCAGATTCGGAAGATGAAGCCACTATTGAAGAGAGGAGACGAGCAGGGTGGATACTCTCACCAAGTCTGCAAGGCTCCCTGTGGCCTGATGCCACTGAGTGTGAAGGCTCCACTGAGCAGGCCGCATGTGCAGGCGGGCATTGGGGGTGACATGAACCGTGGAAGCCATATGGCTGAGAGGTCTCAGGAATTGCCTGGCAGAGACCAGGGAATTGCTGTGAAACTCCCTGGCTAGATCCGTCAACCTGTGGGCTCTGTCCACTGGCAGAAAAGCCCTCGCCTGAAGAGTGTCTAGCCGAGCTCCTATGAATTCCAAGTACTGGGACGGGAGCAAAGTGGACTTTGCGAAGTTTATGACAAACCCCAAGTGCTGAATCAGAGCCACAGTGCGAAGGGTGGCTTGACTGGCCTCCTGGGAAGACTGGCCCCTTATGAGCCAGTCGTCCAGGTATGGAAACACAAAAAGACCTTGAAGCCTCAGGTAGGCCGCCACCACCGCCAGGCACTTGGTGAACACCCTGGGAGCGGAGGTTAGGCCAAAGGGAAGTACTCTGTACTGGTAGTGGTTTCCCACCACAACAAATCTGAGATACTGTCTGTGGTCTGGATGAATAAGAATGTGAGTATAAGCATCCTTTAGATCTAAAGAGCATAGCCAATCTCCCTGCTGGAGGTAGGGCAGCAGGATTCCAAGGGTAAGCATCTTGAACTTTTCCCTCTCCAGGAACTTGTTCAGGTTGCGCAAGTCTAGGATGGGTCTGAGGCCTCCTGTTCTTTTTGGTACTAGAAAGTACCTGGAATAAAAGCCGTGACCTCTCAGGTGGTGGGGCACCGGTTCCACAGCCTGTTCCTTTAGCAGACTTGCTAACTCCTGAAGGAGTAGGTCCCTGTGCAGAGAGAGTCTTGGAGGCTCCCCTGGAAAATAGGAGGGAGAGGTACCTGGTGAAAATGAAGAAGATAGCCCTTCTGGACTATATGGAGCACCCAGGTATCTGATGTGACGGCTGACCACCTGTGGGCAAAGTGGGCCAGCCGGCCTCCTGTGCTGATGTGAGCCAGCTGAGGAGAAGAGGCTATGCTTCCTGAGTCAAAAACCCCCATCCTGCTGAGCAGGGGCCGGTGTTGGTGGCTTGGGGGCCTTCTGCCAACGGGGCCCATGACCCTGCCCCTTGGCCTGCTGACCCTGTTGGGGAGCTGCAGAGACCTGATAATGAGGGTATTGTTTATAGGCAGATGACTTCCTCGGGTAAAAGGTCTTTTTTCCCGAGCCCTTCTTCTGAGAAGGGGCAGAGGTTTTCTGGACAGCCTAGTCCTGGTCAGAGTCTCGGTCTCGGGTTCTGCAGCCTTTTCAGCCATGGGCTTGCCAAAGAGGTTTTCACCTCGGCAGGGGACATCGACCAACTTGTCCTGCACCCATGGCTCGAGGTCGGATGACTGTAGCCAAGCCCGTCGGCAGGCACCGATGCCGGCCCCGGCTACTCGGGCCGAAGCCTCGAAGCCATCATAGGCAGCTCGAGAGATAAACTTCGAGCACTCTTGAATACCAGTGGACAAGGCCTGGAACCTCTGCAAAGGTTCCTTGGAGAGACCAGCAGAGAACCCGGCAATCTCCTTTGCCAGGTCTCGGAGATACATGCCCATGTAGAGCTGGTATGTCTGGACACGGCAAGCAAGCATAGAGCCCTGGAAGCACGTCTTACCGAGGGCTTCCAGGTTCTGGGCCTCCCAGCCGGGAGGCACCGAGGAGTGCATCTTCTGACTTTTCAGTCGATGCATGGCCGATTCCACAACCATGGAGTGGTGCGGTAATTGTGCCTTTTGGAACCCGGGGCTCTTGCGGACTTGATAGATGGAATCGACCCGCTTGCTTAACACCGGCGTCGAGGCCGGGGTCTCCCACATGCGGAAGAGCAGCCGCTCCAGCATCGGAGGAACCGGTACAGTAAAGGCCTCCTTTGGGGGAGAGTCATACTGGAGGGCCTCAAGCTCCTCGGCTCGAGGCTCCTCCTCGGGATCCGCAGGGAAGGCCGAGGCCTTGGCCATATCCCGCACGAAGTCCGAGAACCGGGTATCCTCCTGTGGGGATCATCTCCGAGGTTCGGACGCCGGCGAGTCTGATGGGACACACCGAGTCCGAAAAGTGTCGGGTGACCCTTCGTCCTCCATCTTCCAGCCCGACTCCTCGGAGGAGGAATCGAGCGGCTCCGGTCGGGCGGGCACCGATGCCATCCGCCCCGACGCCGAGGGTACCGGCGTCAACGACCTCGGTCCTGAACGGGAGGTCGAGGGAGATCGTGGCCGAGGATCGACTCGAGCCCGCATGGACTCGAGGATCGGCTCTGCCTCTGGGGTCGATTTGGACGTCGAGGTCCCGGTGGTCGGGACAGATGCACCGGTGAGACTGGCGATCAATGCCCGCTGCTGTTCCATGAAGGCAGCGAGGCTGCTCTCCAAGGCCGTCAACCTGAGTCTGAGCTCAGGAGACCCAGCAGCCCCCGACTCGGGTCCCGACGGTGTTGGGCCCGACGTCGGCTCCCCTGGAGGAGAGTCCACGAGGACTACAGCACTCACGTGTCCAGGAGACTCCATCTCGATACGAGGATGTTTGGCAGGCCTCTCCGACTCCGAAGACCCGGGACGGCAATTGGGGCTATGCGACCTGGCCCTCGAGGAACCAGGAGCGTCCACCGACGCCGCCCTCGCGGGTTTCTTCTTCCTGCGATGTTCTCGCGAAGGAGACCCCCACTCAGAGGATCCCCGACACTGCTCGGGGCCGGAGTCCCGAGACGTCGAGGCCTCTGACGAGGTCCGGGCCCGTCCGGACGTGGAGTCAGAGAAGATCCTATCCTTTTGGTGCTGCCGACTCCTCAATGCCTTCGAGGACATTTTGCCACACGGACCACAGATCATCGGGTCATGATCGGGTCCGAGGCAGCGGAGGCAGCATTCATGTGTTTCGGTAAGAGACATAGGTTTCTTACACCGATCACATTTCTTAAACCCGCTGGTAGCCATCGGGGGGAAAAAGGGCCCCTGCGAGGTCAAAAGACTGGGCTGCCAGTGAAAAACGAAAATGGCACGAACGCTAGTCACAAAGGACAAAAACTGAAAAAGAGAGAGTGGACTCGATACCGGCGTATAGGGCCAAGGCGGGAAAAGGATCCGGTGTCGAACCGAAGAAAAAAGAGAAAAAATAGGGAAATCAACTTTTTCCGAGGGGAAAAATGAACTACGTCCGTCGGGCTCCGCGGAAGAAAGAAGACTGAGCAAGATGGCACCCTTGGGCGGGAAGTGGACCGCGCATGCGCGCTGCAATTCCCAAAGGCTTTCTTTGAAAGCTGGGGAAATGCTCCGCACGAGGGCTCCGTCGGCGCCGACGTCACCCATATGTGAGGACTGACTTCCTGCTTGGTCCTGGAGAATTCAGGGTTCTGTGGATGATGGTTAAGAGCTTATACTAAGAGTGATGAGATCCAGAGAGCAGGGAACATGGAATAGCAGCAGGATGTCATCTGCATAAAAGTATGCAGAGACACCCTACTGCTGAATCAAAATGGCAAGGGAGGCCAGGAAGATATTAAAGAGAAGGGAGCCAAGGACAGACCCTTGGGGAACACCACAGGGGAGAGGAAAGTGGGACGAAGAGGAGCCTTGGAAGGAAACTTAGTAGGAGCATGAGGAAGGAAAGGAGCGAAACCATTGAAGGACAATGATGGCCAAGCAAGCAGAAGAGAGACTAGAGAGAAGAGAATGATCCACAAGGTCAAAAAAGGAAAATAGATCTAGGGAAACAGCTAGAGTGATGCCGCCCTTCTCCAGTGAGATATGGGTTTCATAGAGGACTGACAGGAGGATTGTTTCAGTACTATGGCTGGCTCTGAATCCTGACTGATGGGTAAAGAAAGTTGGTTTGAGTGAGATGAGAAGATAACTTGGCAAACGCTAGCTACTCAAGAAGTTTGGAAAGAAAGGGAAGGTTAGAAACATGGCAAAAAGTAGAGTGAAGAGAGGGATCAAGTATAGGGTCCTTCAGAATGGGGCAGATAATGTTATGTTTCCAACACTGGGGAAAGAGCCCAGAGGAGAGACTGAGGAGTGGGAGTGCTAAAGAAGCTTCGGAGATCCAGGAGGACAGAATGGGGTTTGAGGCACAGGTGGTTTTTGAGGAGGAAGCAATAGTTTTAATGAGAGATGGTAAAGTAATAGGGTTAAATTGTGCCCAGACATGAGAGAGAGAAGGAACTGTGGGTGGGGAGCTGATGATCAGAGGGGAAGAGAAAGAAGAGTCCGCAGAGGGAGACTGTTGCAGGAGATCAGAAGAAATGAATTCGGTACACAGGTTAAGAGCCTTATCTGAGAATTAACAAACTAGTATCTCAGCAGTAGATGTGGTTGAGGAAGAAGCGAACAAAGTGAGGTGGAGGAGGCGAGAGACTACATAAAAGAGCCTTTGGGTCGATTAATGGCATTGGCTATAAGATTGTAATAATAACTCTTTTTGGTGGAAAGAATGGCCTGTCTATAGGCGGAATGAGCCTGGTTGAATAGGGTGGAGGAGGAGGGGGAGTGATGGCAATGCCAGATGCATTCTGTGTTTCGCAGTTAGTGGTGAAGGATATGCAAGCTGGGATGAAACCATGGATGCTGGTGAGGATTGTGAGGGTATGGTTTAGAGAATAGCAGCGCAAATGAGTCAAGCTCCACTCCTAAGACAGAGTTCCAGGATGACGCCTGTTCATCAACCGGCAAAAAATCAAAGTGCAAAGGGAACAATCGGTCAGAGGGTGGGAAAGCTGATAGGGTGGTGGGAGTAATATGGCACCAACGATAGGGAAGGGAGCTGGGAGAGGCCAGAGATGGAGGGTGGAAGACTTGGAAGAAGATGGCATAATAGTTGGTCCATGGAAGAGGTAGACTTCATAGACCAGATAGCAACCAGTAAGAAAGCAGTGAAATTCGGTTAGTAGCTTTCACCATAGAAATACCAGTGAACAAAATAAAATATATATGTGAATAATTTAAAATACAGTACATAGCAGCTAAGGAAGCTAGCAAATTATTTCTAATCCTTGTGTGTGCTATTACTACTGATAATACAGCGCTAGTATTGGCTAACCAGTATTGACCTTAGTTGACCACGATCTAAACAGACATCGCATCCCAGCTGAAACTGTACTACCCCAATGCTAAAGCCCTAAAAACTGTATCTGTATATAATGTATATAGTTTTTACTGTTATGTTCTGCTCAAGCTTAACATTGTTGTTTACTTATAATATTCTTCGTTATTTGACGTTACATGTAAAACAAACGCTGCTTTGTTAATTGGTTGTTTATTGTGAACCGCAACTGATCTCAGGAAGATGCGGTATATAAATGTTTGTTAAATAAATAAAATAAATAAATAGTATGGTGTTGCAAGTTATGTGTATTTCTGTTCTGTTTGTTGTGCATGTCTTCTGTCTGGGGGAGTAACTTGATGGTGGTGGGGGAAATCTGATTCAGGGTTGGGCATAATTGTGGGGTGGTAGTAATTTGCAGGATGGTAGGCAAGTTGTTGGGAATTTTTAGGGGTAGGAGCCGGAAGTTTGGGGAGTTGGAAAAGTAGAGAACAGGGAGAGGTAGTTCAAAAGGAAGAATTCCCTAACCTCTGTTTCTATGCACGTTTTCTATGCTACCAATGTTGGTGCTTTTTCTCCCATAGAAAGGCATTGAGCCTTTTTTTTATTATTTTAAAGAGGGATTGTTTCTCCAGAGCCTCCAGTCTGATTTGGTCTCTTCTTAAACTGAGTGTGTCTTCTTGCAAGTCTTTTCCATGTGCCAAGTTGCACTCTATTCTGTTAAATTTTCTGAGAGTTTTTTTGCCCACAGCAGACCTCTTCAACTCCCTTTATATAGTTCTTTCCAACTTCCTTTGGGTTGGAAAGAACAAAAATGAATTACAGTGAATCAGTGATTAATTACTTTAATCCCTGAAAAGGTAAAAAATGATGTGCATGAGTTGCACTACTGTTTTTTTTTCCGGTGTGTTATGTTGTATCCTTTTTAGTGATACATGTTACTGCCACCATGAGGGATGGCTCAAGACAATCTGCTGCCTGAGGCGATAGATGAGCTGGCACGTTCTCTCCCTCCTCCTTCCCCCCCCCCTTCCCTCCCCCCACTCCAAGCCAAAATGGAAGGGGCTCCCCAGAGCTCTAGCTGGGGTTCAGGAAGTTCCCTCACTCAGAATACTGGTCAGGTGGTACCCCAAGAATAAAGAAAGCAGTATATTGCCATGCTATATAATTTAAAAAAATATTTTTTTGCAATTATGTTTATATGCAGCAAAAATTGTAGAGTTTAATTATCTAGCCTGGGAATCTAATGTAAAGCATATCAACTCCTGACACTACACACTGCACTGGCATGGTATTTCTTATAAATATATATATTCTGCAAAAAGACAAAGGAGATTCAAGGTGATCACTTATCAAGGAGCAAAAACAAAAAGTGAATCCAAATGGATCCCACCATTATTAGCACCTTTCAGGATGTTGTATTATGAGATCTGACTATAATTGAACAAGATTCTTTGGGAACAAAAAATCGTTTTAAATCTTTCCTTTTCTGAATAAAAAGCCCTCTTTCAGTTGAAGTACGAGAGAGATAATCATCTCACATGCTGTAAACGTTGGTGCAATTGTAGTTCAGGATTGGGTTACATATTTGAATGAAGCTCACTGTCAGTTGTCTGATATGAAATTCTATTGTATACTCCCTGTTGACTCTACGATGACTTTAAAGCAGACTATTTCTAATATTAGTCAGGCTTTAGAAATGGACAGTATTGCAACAAAGGAGGAAAAATTACTTATTGAAGAGCATCCACAAACTCCTTATTTATTTTTTGCATAAAATACATAAACGTTTGCACCAACCTCCAAGTAGGCCGCTCATCTCTACCAAAGTATCTATTCTTGAACCATTATCTACTTATGCCTTCACGTTCATACTCTAAATTCATACATACAAGATACTTCCAACCTTCTTAGAACCTTAGCCAATTTTCTGGAAGTAGAGAAGGCTACATTCTAAGTATTGTTTGACGTGACTGCCTTGTATATCAACATACCATAATGAGGCATTTTGGATGTTATTGTTGAAGTACTGGAGAATAGCTTGGAACATAATAGGATTACATTAAGCTGTTTGTTAGATCTTGCTGAGATTGTCCTTACTAAACATTATTTTAAGTTCGAGTCAACATTTTGAGCAAATGTGTGATGTGGCCATGGGAGTGGAGTGGAGGAGTGGCCTAGTGGTTGGGGCAAGGTACTTCAGGCCGGAAGGTCGGGGGTTCAAATCCCACTAGAGGACAGCAACCTTGGTCCGGAAGGACTGGGGTTTCTAGTCCCACAGCTGCTCCTTGTGGTCTTGGGCAAGCCACTTAACCCTCCATAGCCCATGTTCCCTGTAAAATAGTTATTTCCAAGTTATAATGCCCTGTTCAATGTAATTTCAGTTTGTTCAATGTAAACCGCACTGATGCAGAATAGCGCGGTATATAAGAGAATGTAATAAATAAATAAATGGGAGCCATGCTAGCTCATTCGGCTACGTCCTTGTATGTGTCTAGGTTTGAGGATAGTTATCTATATTATTCTGACAACTTTTCATTGGTGGTGTATTAGAAAAGATATCTGGATGGCATCCTTAGTTTTGGTCCAGATCTGCACAAAAGTTACATTCTTTCTCTGAATGTATCAACACTTTACTTCCTTATGTACAGTTTACCATGAAATATTTATTTTATTTGTTACATTTTTCTTTACCGCCTCTTCCAGAGATCAGGGGTGGTTTACAAGGAACCAAAACATATTGCATAGAGCAGGAGGTAACTTTTTGCATGATAACTTGACATGAAACATTTTCAAATAAGGATTTTAACTATGTACAGGTTAACTATATACAGATGTTCTTAGGTTTGGGTGCGTGTGATTAGGGCCTGTGTGGCCTTTGATTAGTCCCTTAACATCGGTTGTGTTAGGTAATGTACTGGTGTATCAGGGAAGCTTGTGAGTTTGAATGTGAGATGTCTTTTTCATAGTGTGCGGTGAAGAAGTACGTTTTGAGCTGTTTTCTGAACTCTTTGCACGGATGAGTAAAGGTAGGGAGTTCCAGAGGCTGGGGGCCGAGTAAGTGAATGCTCTGGAGCTAATGGTTTGTTTCATCTTGCGGATGAAATGTGGGCTTGTTAGGGAATGAAGAGCATTCTCCCTACATGATCTGGTGTTTGCAGGGGTATGAAGAAGAGTTGAGAGGAAGGATGGTGCAACATTGTTGATGAGCTTGAATGTTGTCACTAGTCATTTGTATTTTATCTGGCTTTGTATTGGGATCCAGTGGAAGTTGTGTAGGAGGGGTGTGACATGGTTGGTTAGTTGGGCTTTGCAGATGATTTTGGCTGTAATGTTCTGCATTCGTTGGAGTATGTGTAGATTTTTTTGCTGGTAGTCCCTGCAGCAAGCTGTTGCAGTAGTCAGAGTATGGGGAATGATGGCTTGCACAACTGACCTGAAGTCATTTGTTTCGAGGAGGGGTCTCATGTGCTGTATGGTCTTTAGTTTGTATAAGATTGTTCTGGCTGTTTTGTTTCAGATGGGGTAGAATGCTGAGTGATGTGTCAAGGATTATGCCGAGATACTTAACCTCTTGCTTGACTTGGAGTGTGATGTCATTAATGGTGATGTTTGGGGGAGGGTTATGTTTTCATTCCTTGTGATGTAGAGCGTTTCTGTCTTCTTAACGTTTATGCTGAGATTGTTGGATTTCAAACAGGATTCGGTTTCATTAATGCAGTCAGCTAGGTTATCGTAAGTGGGATTGTTTATATCTATGGGGAATGACAGCATAATGTCTGTGTAGATATAGTATTCAATGTTGTGCAGTTTGAATATCTGGGTGATGGGTTTGTAGGTACAGGTTGAATAGGAGGGCAGAGAGAGCGGAACCTTGCGGTATACCTTAGTCCTGGGGAAAGGTGTTTGGAGGTTCTTCCCCTATTTGAATCCGTAGTTTGTGGTTTGTGATGTAAGATTTAAACCAGAGTAGGACTATTCCGCCCAGTCCGAGTTGTTGCAGTCTTGCGATGAGGGTGTTATGGTTGATGTTGTCAAAGGCTGAGGCAATGTCTATAAAGACTAAGAGGAATGCATGGCTAGGGTTGTCTATGCCTCGGATAAGGTTATCAGTTAGGGCTAGGAGCAGGGTTTTGACCCCATGAAATGGGCGAAAACCATACTGATGCACATCGGGGGGGGTTGGTGTTGGTAGTCTTGAAGTTGGTTTAGGATGGGGGTTTTTTCAATTATTTTAGCAACAAATGGGATACTTGCTATTGGTCTGTAGGAGTTGGGTTTGTTTCTGTTTAGGACTTTGTTTTTTAGTATCGGGCGAATGGAAGCTGTTTTTAGGTCAGTGGGCATAATACCTTTGAGTAGAGATTGATATTACTTGAAGGGGGTATGGGGCAAGTTTGGTTTTTGTGGCCTTGATCCCATGATGCAGGATATGGGTCCGGGGGGAGGTAGTCGTATTGATGTTTTGATATTATATTTACAGTTAGAATTTCTGGATGTGTTGCTAAAAAAAGACTCTACTTCTTTTCTGACTTCTTTGAACTGTAAACCTATGGATCACAGTACTAATTTGCAGGTCCATAGTTGTCACCCATTCAAATTAAAGGAGATTCTGCCAATAAGCCAATTTTTGCAGTTATGGAGAATCTGTTCAGTGGAAGAATATTTTAAAGTTCAACCATAAGTGTTACAAGACATTTAAATTCCACAGTTATCCTACTGGCTTTATCCAACAAGCTTATAAATGAGCGAAATTTGCTAATTGGGATTTGCTACTGAATTATAAACAAACACCGGACTGTACAGTATATGCACTGCCTTTTTCTCAATTCTCAAGGCAGGCTATTAAAGTGATCAAATCCCATTGGCCTATTTTTTATCATTACATAAAGTATTTAAGACCCTCTTCTGTCTGCATTTTAGAGAGGGAGGAATATAGGAGAGAACATTAAGAGTTTCTTGCGATTAAATGAGAGGAAGAAGAAAAATGTCATTCAATCTGTGATCGCTGCTTTTGGAGTCAGTCGGGTTTACAGGGAGCTGAATGGTACTGCCCCACTAAGGGTTTTACCTTTTCAGTTAATGCATACTCGAATTATGATTCAGCCTATGTTATTTATCTTATTACTGGTCCTTGTCAGCTGATCTAGATTGGTAGGACCAAACGCAAAGTAAGAGTACATTTGAATGAACATAAAAGTAGAATTTCAACACGTACATTAGTCCTTAGCTCACCTTTTCTAAAGGTAGTTCAAGGCACGTTGCATTCAGGTTCATAAGTATTTCCTTATCCCCAGAGGGCTTACAATCTAAGTCGTACCTGAAGCAGTGGAGGTTTAAGTGACTTGCCTAACGCCAGAAGGAGTTCCAATGGGATTTGAACCCTAGTCTCTCAGTTACCAGGCTGTTGCTCTAACAACCCAGCTACTTCTCCACTGCATGTTGAGTGGTTTTGCTGGTGGAATGTTGGCTAACTGTTAATCATACAATTAATGATCTCTGTTGGAGAATAATTGAATGCATTAAGAAAACATGGTGTGGAGGTGATATGGACCTTTTGAATCTCAGACAACAGACATGAATATATCAACCAGATGGCTTGAATTTTGGAACTGAATGGATGACACTATGATACCTGCACTCCTTCTGATACACCTATCTATGGGCGTAGAGGAGTTCTGAATGTTTGATTCAATGATACTATGACATATAAAACGTGACTCTCTTCCCAGATATGGGAGAATTGAACAGGCAATGCCTTTCAGAGGCGTTTGCTGCCCAAGGACACATCTTTTCTAGTGTTCGTGCAGGACATGGCACGGGCCCTCAACCTGGCTACCCAGGCCGAGGAGGATCCTCGAGCTGAAGAGCTTGATATCTTGCAGTACAAGTCCCCTCCCCGAAAGTGTCTCACTGTCCCAGTTCCTCCCATTCTGTCCAGGCTACTACGCTGCATGTGGGAGACACCTGCCTCAGTTCCCATTGTGAGTAAGTGCCTCAACACGATGTACAGGGTCCAGCGTGGCCCTGGGTTTAGGAAGACCCAGCTTCCCCACACCTCCATGTTGGTGGAATTGGTGATGTGGAAGCAAAAGAGCCCGAAGTCACACTCTTCGGTTCCGCCAGGTAGAGAGTCGAGAGCCCTCGATGCCTTGGGGCGCAAGGCTTACCAGGGGTCCATGCTCACATGCCATATTCAGGCTTACCAATTATACATGGGCATGTTCTTTTGCGACTTTGCCAAGAAGCTCGGGGGTTTCTCCATGGGCCTCACGGGCAAACCCCTCCAAGGTTCCAGACCCTCCTGAGGTCCATCGTGTAGTGCTCCAAGTACCGCTCCCATGCTGCCTATGATAGATTTGAATCCTCAGCCCATGTGGCAGCTGCTGGTATCGGGGCCTGATGCCAGGCATGGCTCCAGTCCTCAGACTTGGAGCAGTGGGTCCAGGAAAAGCTCCTGGACGTCCCCTGCCTTGACGAGCAACTTTTCGGTAAGCCTATGGAGGATAAGGCTGCCAAGATGGAAACTGAGTTCATAACCCGAACCCGCCTCTCATGCAGGACCTCCTCCCTCCCTCAGAAGAAACCGCAAGCTAAGAAGCCGTTCTTCCCGAGAAAGGGACTGCCCTACCAGGGTTACCCACCCCCACCCTACCCACCTACTCCCACACCAACCACGACGACGCAGGGAGAGGCCCCCCACGGTCACTGCAAGCCTAAAGGGCCCAAGACCCAAACCCCAGTGCCACCTCAACCCGCTTAGGGTTTTTGATGCCAGTAGCCTAGCCTTTTGCCCCTCGGCAGCTTCGCAGTCAGTGGGGGGATGCCTGTCCCTCTTCGCCCCTCGGTGGGCGTCCATCACATCAGACACCTGGGTTCTCTGAGTAATCCGAGACGGGTATCGCCTCCACCTGGACGGGTATCGCCTCCCCCTCCCTTGTCTCCAGCGGAGCCTTTTTGACTCCCCACACACAAGACTTTTCTGCAGCGAGAGCTGGACAACCTCCTTGCTCAGCGGGCGGTCGAGAGAGTACCGATGCACCTCTGAGGTCGGGGCTTCTATTCTTGGTACTTCCTCGTCCCGAAAAAGACCAGAGGCCTACGGCCTATCCTCAACCTCAGAAAGTTGAACAAGTTTTTGATGCAGGAGAAGTTCAAAATGCTATCACTTGGCATCCTGCTGCCCTTCCTTCAGCAGGGTGATTGGCTATGCTCCTTGGATCTAGAGGACGCTTACGCCCACATCCTGGTCCACCCCCAGCATAGGCAGTACTTGTGCTTCAGGGTGAAGGGAGAGCACTTCCAATACAGGGTGCTTCCCTTTGGGCTTCCGTCTGCCCCACGGGTCTTCACAAAGTGCCTCTCCGGCGGCCGCCTCCCTCAGACAGCAGGGTGTACCAGTCTTCCCTTACCTCAACGACTGGCTCGTCACAGGGCCCTCGGCTGGTGAAGCTCGATCGGCAGCATCGCGCACGATCCTCCTTCTCGAATGCCTGTGGTTCCTGGTCAACTATCGCAAGTCCAACCTCGAGCCAGTGCAGGCCCTGGAGTTTATCGGCGCACACCTTGACACTCAGTGAACGACCGCCTTCCTGCTGGTGGACCGAGCAGACTGCCTCTGAGCCCTGGTGGTTCAGGTTCAGAGCAACACTCGGGTCACAGCCCGGACTATACTGCGCCTCCTGAGGCACATGGCCTCCACCGTCCATGTGCTTCCCCATGCCCGCATGCATATGCGGACAGCCCAGTGGTGCCTCAATGCTCAGTGGAGTTCGGCCTCAAGTCATTTCAGAGATCCCATTCAGATCTCTCACAACCTTCACAGGTCCCTGGACTGGTGGCAGGAACCCCACAACCTCCTCCAGGGGCTGTTCTTCCAAACCTCACAGCACAAGCTCATTCTGATGATGAAATACCTTCCTGCTAGGGTGGGGAGCCCACTGCAATGCGCTGTGCATTCAGGGGTGGTGGTTGCCTGAAGAGTCCCACCAGCAAATAAACTTACTCAAGCTTTGGGTGGTCCGATGGGCCCTGAAGGCTTTCGAGAACCATCTGAAAAGGAAGTCAGTACTCCTGCAGACCAACAACCGAGTAGCAATGTTTTACATCAACAAGGAGGGGGCACAGGCTCCTGTCTCCTTTGCCAGGAGGCGGTCCTCCTCTGCTCCTTTGCCTTCCGTTGGGGGATGACCATATGAGTGGTCTACCTTCTGGGCCATGAGAATGTTCTTGTGGACAAACTCAGCAGGATCCTCCGCCCTCACGAATGGCGGCTGGACCCCGAGATGGCTGGCCTTTTGTTCCATCGGCAGGGACCCCAACCATGGATCTGTTCGCCAGCCCGATGAACATGCAGCTTCCCCGCTTCTGCGGACCAATCCCAAACCCAAGCAGGGAGGCCCCAGATGCGTTCCTCTTGAGTTGGACCTCCAGGCTCCTTTACGCATTCCCCCCCCCCACTCCTCTCATTGCGAGGACAAGGTTCAGTGGGAGCAAGCATCGGTGATCCTCATCACTTCCTCGTGGCCTCGACAGCCGTGGTTCCCACTCCTGCTCTGGCTCACGTCTGAGCCCCCAGTTCCCCTGGGCTCTGCCCTGGGCCTGCTAATGTAGGAGGAGGGGGGGGGCGGGCGGGTGTTCCACCCGAACCTGGCCTCGTCTCTCACAGCCTGGCGGCTGAACAGGTAGCCCCAGCCCCATTGGACCTCCAGGAGGAGGTCAAGGAGGTCCTCCTTATGTCAAGGAAGGGCTTGACAAGATGAGCTTATGCCTTCAAGTAGCGACGCTTCTCAGTCTGGTATTCCGGGCTCCAGATTGACCCGTTCTCTTGTCCTACCTGGTGGGTCCTCCAGTACCTCCTCCACCTCTCGAAGGAGGGGCTGAAGTCAAACTCGGTCAGGGTGCACTTGAGCGCCATCTCGGCGAATCACCTCACCGTCGAGGGTAAACCCCTCTCTGGGCAACCCTTGGTGTCTCGCTTCATGCGAGGGCTATTGCTTTCCAAGTCTCCCATCCGACTTCCCCCGGCGGAGTTGGACCTGAACGTAGTGCTCATGCAGCTTACGCGTTCGCCCTTCAGGCCAATGGCGATGTGCCCGCTTCAGCATCTCTCCTGGAAGGTGGTCTTCCTGGTGGTTTTGACCTCGGCCAACCGAGTCAGTGAGCTCCAGGCTCTCATGGCTGATGCCCCTTACATCAGGTTCTACAGCAAGAGGGTGGTCTTCCATACCCACCCCAAGTTCCTGCCGAAGGTTGTCTCAAATTTTCATCTCAATCAAGAGATAGTCTTGCCGACCTTCTTTCCAAGACCTCATGCCGACCAGGCATCGGTGGTTCTGCATACACTCGACTGCAAGAGAACTCTTGCCTTCTATCTGCAGTGCACCCAGCCTCATCGCAAATCTGGCTGGCTCTTCATGTCCTACAATCCCAATCGCCTGGGACAGGCAGTCACAAAACACATGCTCTCCATTTGGGTGGTGGACTGCAGTGCCTTCACTCACCCCACTGGATCAGCGGGTCACCGCACACGGTGTCCAAGCCAAGGCAGCTTTGGTAGCTCCGCTGCGCTCGGTGCCACTGACGGATATCTGCCAGTCTGCGACCTGGTCTTCAGCGAATACCTTTGCTTCGCACTACTGCCTGGAGAGGGAGTCCTGTCGGGACAGCGCCTTCGGCCAGGCTGTACTCCGTAATCTGTTCGGGATATAGGCAACTCCTGCCCTCCGACCCTTCTTGATGGCTACCAAGGGTTTCACCCCGGGGACCCGAGGACTCGGGCTCCTTCGGGCATCAGCTTCTGTTCATGACCTCGCAGTGGCGTTTTTTGGTTACAGGTTCGGTAGCCTGTAGCTGGGTTGTCCCATAAGTGAGTACTGACTTCCTGCTTGTTCCTGGAGAAAGCGTAGTTACTCACCTGTAACAGGTGTTCTCCAGGGACAGCTGGAATTAGTCCTCACTACCCTCCCGCCTCCCCTGAAGAAATGCTAATTTTTTTTATCCTTCCCTTGCCATATGCTTGGTAGGGCTCTAGCTAGGGGACCTGACTGAGCTAGATGGCACCTTTGGGTGGGAAGAGGACCACGCATGCGTGGCAGCAATCCCAAAGGTTTTCTTTGAAAGCTGGGGAATTGCTCCGCGTGGGCTCCATCGGTGCTAACGTCACCCATAAGTGAGGACTGATTCCTTCTGTCCCTGAAGAACACCTGTTACAGGTAAGTAACTACTCTTTCTACATGGATATTTATGCATTTTCTGGAGCAGGTGTAATGTTTGCATTTTCAGTATAGATACTGTTGCTGTTGGATTTTTGCTAGTATTTTATAAAACCATAGGTGCCTTGGTGCCATTATAAAATTGGGCAGAAATAGGCACCACCTTGTCCTCTAAATCTGGTGGGTGCATGTTATAAAATTACCCTCAAAATGCATTGTCACAGCTTTGTCAAAGTATGATATTTCAGTGTTGATTGGGGGAAGTTTGTATCTCATTATGGCACTGGATTAAAGACCCTTTGTGTCCAAATTTCACTATAGGTTAGAGCCAACTGCTCTTTGGGCATGAATGAGAATCAAGGATAAGATATGAAGAAAAGTAATAAAACAGACAATTCATTTGATTATTCATAAGGAATTATGAATAGGAGCTGGCCTGAATAATTTGTTTCCATAATGTAAACATTTTGTGGCATTAGAGATCCTTATGATTTTTTTAAATCTACCATCCAGAAATGAATAAAGATGTATAGTGTCACATTTTGGTGACTGCGTGTAGCTTGATCATGAGATCCGAATTAATTCTCGTATGCTGGGTTTCGACCAATTTTGGACATCCAAAATACATAACACTCATCAGTGTTAAGCCAAACCAGTTCTTCATAGGTTAAATAGAATAGCTTGGCATCGAGGAGGCTTTCAGGGGATGTTAAGATCTAAATAATGGCACTACATTATGACAGATTGCTCCAGTGGGTCGGGTAGATGCGCTCAGGAGCTGTAAACACATTTAATGGGTAAGAGTTTTCCAACAGAATAAACATTGATAAAGCTCTCATCGGGTTCACCCCACATCTCATAAATTTAGATGCAGTAATTTGAACACAGCTTGCGTAGTAGTTGAAGAAGGACTTCCATGCCTTTTCTCACCCCCACACTGAATATATTTTTGCTACTTACATATTTGATATTTGCATTCTGCAATCCACGATAAAACTGCTTCACCACATACTGGCTTTCAAAACTGAGGGAGTGTTGGAGGAAGATTTGGAATTGTATTTTTATTATTTGAGCAAACACAGTTGCAAAAAATTAAATCTTTCAGAGAGCCACCAAATCTCCTTTCTTTTTATATTTATTTTATTTTATTTTTGTTTATAAAATTTGTTCTACAAGTCCTAAATGAACTTATTCATAAATGCAAAAAATAATCATTAACGCATACAAACAGAAGTAGAAAGAAATAATACCATATTATAAATTTAATAAACAAATACAAAATTAGGCAAAAGCCTGCATAAATTAAAAAAGCTATAATCTTCCACCGAAAAAAACAAACAAATGAAATCCTTCCTTAAGGGTAACAGGGAATTCCACAATATAAAGTCTGCAAATAAGGCCCCTCTGCACATCTAATCAAATCTCTTTAGGAGTAAGAAGACTCGGCTGTAGCAGATGTCTTCAATAACTTGGGCCACTATCTTTCAGCACCTAATAGACCAACAGTATTTTCTTAAATCTCACACATCACTTATAATAGGCAGCCAATGTACTTCCTTCAGTTTTGTGGTAATATACTCCCTGTTTCAGTGGTTCTCGACCCAGTCCTCTGGGACCCCCAAGCCAGTCAGGTTTTCAGGATATCCACAATGAATATGCATGAGAGAGATCTGAATGTATTGCTTCCATTGTATGCAGATCTATCTCATGCATATTCATTGTGGATATTCTGAAAACCTGACTGGTCTGGGAGGGTTCAAGAGGACTGGGTTGAGAACCACTGCCCTACTTAGGAGGTCTTGGAGATTTTGGTGGACTAAGGCTGCTTTGTTGTACCCCAAAGATATAAGATTGGCCTTGCACTGTTCCAGACAGACTCAGACACTTGGTCAGTAAGGAAATGAGATCTTTATTATGCCCAATCAGTTACAATCTTAGCCAAAAAGCCAAAGCAGCATTATTTCTTTGCAATACAGTTTGCCTGAGTCAGAGGTTAGGGGAGAGAGAGAACAGACCAAGCACAGACTCTCTGTATATGGATCCTGTTTATCTTTCCCCCCCCCCCCCACGAATGATACCAATTGTTCTTATATACATTATTCCAGCCTGTCACTTAGCTACGATGGGGACTTTTTACTGTGACATGTTCCTATTGGTTAGGTTAGCTCTCTTTCCTGTGCAAGCAGTTTACAAATGTCCAGACTTCCACAAATTCTAGCAGTTTGTGTTATCAATTCTCCTCCAGCTTGTCTCCAGCCCCTCTCTACCCCTCTTTCCCTCTCCATGTCTAGTCTGTGGTGGGCATATTTCCTGTTTCAGCATGACCCACTGCCACAAGCTCTCTACAAAGTTTTTGCTCTCTGAAATTTGCCCAGCAACAAGACAATGCCACATTTAGTTAGGCTTTTGCTACAGGACTGCTTCGGGTCACTCTGTTATCAGGAGAGGCCACAGGACTCCTTTAGGACATGGTATGAAGTTACCCTGCTTCATCCCAACAGAGGTAATTCTGTAAGGAGCATCTAGATTTATAGGTGTAGGTACTTTAATGGTGTCTATTCTATAAAGTCAATCCATGTGGATTTTACTGTATAAAATACTAGTGTAAGTGGCCGTGGATGCACGGAAATATTGTTGCAGTTAGTTACACCAGCTCTACAGCAGGTGCAAATGATTTTTGCATATCTTGCATGCATTGGGACCTATTCTGTAACATATTGTGTAATATGCGCTCCACCCAAACTTCACTTCAGTACATGCCCATGCTGAAAGTACATGACATTGGTCTCTGGGGTGTACTTTCAGAATAGCACCCAAATAGACTCCATGCATAAATGACCAGAATGCCTTGCTTTCTGCACGTAGACTCTTGTGAAAATTTAGCCGCTTCTTACAGAATTACCCTCTTGGTCAACTGGCCAGCTACATTTTGGACAAACTGGAGAACATACATCAAAGCATTATGCAAACCAACAGATACCGCACTGCAGTAATCGATAGATGACCAGATTAGAAATTGTAATACAGATCTAAAAAGCATCCTGCACCTCAGCAAACAGCTTAGGTGCTCTGGATTTAGGATAATAGTGGTAGAGAGGAGTCAAGCTGTGTTCCTGTGATATTTCTCAGGCTTATCCTTAGTTATCAACAGTTAGAACCTACCTTCCTTCCCACAACAGCTAAGGAAGTATGTATATAAAAGGCACAAATTTTATTAAAACATCATACAAGAAGAGGGTTGTGATTTGGTGTAACCAATCCCCCCAAATTCCTAAATACAGCTGTTAATAATAGTGGAAGTAATAAAGAGTAATTACGTTTTACCACTCATGTTGGATAGAGAGACCTTTTCTGTGATTGCTTTTGCTTTGTTGTTGCTTCCTTTGGTTCTAAATCAACGATGATTGCACTGCAGATAAAATTAACCAGGGGCTTTATGATTGATGTGCTTGATTTAATACATGCAAATTTCCAATTTATTAGGCATTGCACCAATTAGTAAAAGTTGATTGTTATTAGGGAAGAGAACCTTCAAGTAAGCATAGCAAGGATTAATTTTCAGAAGGTTACCCTGAAGACAGCAGTGCAGCTCCTGTGCACAACCAA
The DNA here is from genome assembly GCA_033557465.1 of Ichthyophis bannanicus. NCBI lineage: Eukaryota > Metazoa > Chordata > Amphibia > Gymnophiona > Ichthyophiidae > Ichthyophis > Ichthyophis bannanicus. The sequence goes on from CM066042.1 coordinate 166,643,584, forward strand.
TATCTTCTGTTGCTAGTCTTTTTTTGTGGTTTTGTTTGGTTTTGACATATTTAATCAACACAAACCTGAAGGGTTTGCCTCATATTAGAAGGTAATTTTTAAAAAGAGCATGTGTCAATATTGCATGCTTACCTTTTATTCCTGCTCTTTACAATGAGTTACTTTTGAAAATACACATGTATGTTTATAAAATATGCATATAAATGTAAATTTATCCCACCCCCAGGGACACCTCTTATCAGTCCAGATAAACTTACACAAATACAAGCTATACATGCATATTGGGAGGACAATTTTATTAAACTCTATTCCTTCATGTGAAGAACTGCTTTACCCACAGAAATACTGTCAGAAAATTACCCTCATAGTGCAATTTTTCCTTTTCAAATCATGAGTTTGGCATGAAATGGTCAGATTGGCACTTGGTCACCAATGTGTGTAGGTGACTATTTATGGGCGACATTCAATGTGTGTATGTTATGAACACACATGACAAGACGCAAAATAAAACACTTTGGGGTATGTTTACTAATCGGCGGTAGTGGTTTCCATGTGATATCGGAGCCACGGCCCCACAATGGGGTTGCAGCTTCGATAACGCATGGAAGCCCACTACCATTGATTAGTAAATATACCCCTTTGAGTACATAATCTATTAATATGTCTTCTAAATTGGTGGCGTTGAACCAGTCTGGTTTTCAAGGTATCTGTAATCAATATGCATTAAATAGAACTGCATAAATCAATCTGTTTCTTAAAGGGATGCAAATATAGCTCTTGTGCACTCATTTGGTGGGTATCTTGTAAATTTATTTTATTTATTTAACAGCTTTTCTATATTGCTTTATCTACAAGTCAAAGCAGCGTACAATTGTGTTAGAACATTTACAAAGAACTTGAGCTGTACATAAGTGAACAATTGATTTAAATAAGAATTTGGGATTAACAAAAAAGTGAAAGATAACTTGAGAAGCATATGTACAAAAGATAGAATTGCAATGGAGGGAGTACAGGATACAATGGCATAGGGTATCAAACATATTGATTAAAAGAATATTCAAGGAAATTTAACAAAGGGCAGAAAAGAGTGTCCTTATGAGCTAAAATATTGATTAAAACGAGGGCGCGGGCCAGCTCCCGAGCGCCCGGCTAGTAACCGGGTGCCCGGCCCGAGGCGAGCCGGCTCGTGCTGCTCTGGCGCGAGCATGAAGAGCGGGGGGGTGGGGGAGAGGGGGGGCGGCAGGAGCAGGTTGCAGAGGCCAAATGGGATTGGCCGGCAGAAAGGGAATTATTTAAACTGATTGGATCCCCTGGCACGGGAGCGCGTTCAGGGGATCCACTAGCCTGCACTTCCGCGCACCCGAGCCTGCTGGCATCGTGGTGCGGCGAGAGGTGCACGCTGGTTGCTTGGCTTGCGGGGCTGCGAGTTAGCTTGCCTGGTCGGGGTCCCTGGACGGAGCACGGCGAAGGTCCATCCAAGTTGTCCGAGGGGGAAGGAAGGAGAGGAACGAGCTTCCCCGCCTGAGAGGAGCGTTCGGCACGGCGACCGGCTTCGGCAGTGCACCGGTAGTAGTGCTGCGGCGGAACGCCAGGCAAGTTGGGGGCCTAGTGGTGAGGAACTGCAGGTCCCAAGCAGGGGGGTCCGACTGCGGGGAGGTGTCAGCGGCGTGCCTGTTCGCGAAATTACAATTTTCTCCGGGCGGCCTTTGCCATGCCCCCCCCGTCGGCCTGGATCGCGTAAGACTGGGAATGGTGCGGTAGCGGGGAGGCAACCGAGGGTTCAGCAGGGGCGGGGGAGAGCGGGGACCCGGAGCACCAGACGGGCGGGGCTTGCAGGGAGTCCGGGGACTCCTGCAGCAGCGGAGGGGGGACAAGGGCCTGCAAGGTTAGCAGGAGGCTCCCGCGCACGGGCCCGAGCGGTAGGTGCTCGGGGGAGGGCCGGGAGAACGGGCAGGGGGGCCTCACGGGGGGGGAGAGGCAGAGGAACGGTAGGGGAGCTTGAAGTGGAGCTGGGGGTAGGGGGAGGGGATACTGAAGGTGGGGGCATGACCACCAGTATGGGGATAGGTGCTTCAGAGCCCCTAGGTGGCAGAGTGCGTGGTTCCCATGGAGCGGCTGGGTTTATGGCTCACGCGGCCAGTAGCTCCTGCGGTGTTGACGGGGGAGGGGGCTTGCTGTGGGTCCCGGTGTGGGGTGGGGGACGGGGGCCCTGTCGGGCGTTGCTACAGGCGGGCGGTTTATGGATGGTGAGGGGTGGAGGAGGGGTGGTCAGGGCACGCCCTCCTCCGATTGGGCGGGGGTGTGGCATCCTGCCTGGGCTATGGGTTTTGCTCCCCAGGGTGTTCCTTTTCTGTCTCCGCAGGCTCCATTCCCTGACTCGCCTGGGCCGGCCCTGGGTACCTTTGGCTTTCAGCGGAACATGGCCGCGCAACAGGATCTGCAGCCTCCAAGGATTGAGGTGGCGACGACCTCTTCGGTCAGCGAGCACCAGCTGAGCGGGGCCACGGACCATGGTCTACAGACGGCGGAGCAGATGGAGGCTTCCACGGCTACGCCAGTGGGTGAGTTGCCTGTTGACGAAGGACGGGCGGGGGAGGAGTGCGGGGAAAGGGTGGGAAAAAGGGGCAAGGCCACCAGTAAACGGAAGCACTCGTGCCGGCGCAGAAGAGACACGGATTCATCGTCGTCCTCCTCGTCCGAGTCCTCGGGGTCGTCTTCGGATGGGCCGGCGGGGGGAGCGGCTGCGCGCGGCTCTGTTCCACACGTGGCTACTTTATCCGAGTTGTGGGAGGGGGTTCCGAAGAAGTTGCGGCGCAAAATTCGGAAACGGAAATATATCGATATTTTTCGCCTCCTCGATGGCCGGAAGCGTTCCGGTGATAGCAAAAAGAAGCGGAAGGAAGATGAGAAGGCAGGTAGGGTTCGGAAAGTGTCAAAAACGGTGGTCAACTGGGTTAGGGCCTTTTTGAGGCTGGCCAGCGTGTGGGGTCAGCATTGGCCTGGCCAGTATGGCATGATGCTCGCTTATGCTGATACAATCCTCGAAGCTTCCCAGACCCACGAAGGGTGGGCCTGGTTAAATTATGATGAGAAGTTTCGGGATAAGATGGAGGAGAACAGGTCCCTGACCTGGGCGACACAGGACATCAACTTGTGGCTTACCCAGATGTCTGCGAGGGCGCCAGTGGGAGCGGGGTCGGGGAGGGGTGGCTGGTCATCCCCGGCCGGGACGAGTCATTCCTTTCGAGGCGGGGCGGTGCAAACGCCTATTAAAGGGGCGGCTGGGGCGACAGGGGACGTGTGTTGGCGTTACAATCGGGCAGCTTGCCCCTTTCCGGATTGCAAGTTTCGTCACGCCTGTTCTGCCTGTGGAGGAGGACACCCGGCAGCTAAATGCCTTAAGAAAGGCCCCGCCGTGCCAACCAGTGCTGCCGGCAAGTCAGCTGGGGGTGTTTGACGTCACCCCCACGCCGATACGAATTGAAGCATTGCGAAGGTGGTTGCGGGGATACCCGAGTTCGCGCGTTAAAAGATTGTTGTTGTCAGGTTTCCAGTTTGGGTTTGTTATACCGATTGTGGGGACGATGACGTCATCAGTTGCATGGAATTCCCCGTCGGTTCGGAGGTTTGCGGCCGTAGCCGAGGAGAGAGTGAATACAGAGGTGCGGTTGGGCAGAGTGGCGGGACCGTTTCCCCGGCCGCCGTTGCAGGATTTTGTTCTATCCCCTATTGGGATTATACCAAAGAAAGAACCGGGAAAATTTCAGCTGATACATAATCTGTCCTTCCCGGTGGGGGACTCCGTTAATGATCACATACCCCGTAATTATTGCACTGTCCGTTATGCGTCGTTTGAGAAGGCGGAGGAGCTGGTCCGGAGAGTTGGGCTGGGAGCTTTGATGGCAAAGGTTGACATTGAGTCGGCCTTTCGCTTGTTGCCCGTCCATCCCACGTCCTTTCGACTATTGGGTTTTCAATTCTTGGAGGGCTTCTATTTTGATAAGTGCATGCCGATGGGTTGCGCAGTGTCCTGTGCGTATTTTGAAAGATTCAGCACCTTTTTGCATTGGGCACTGACACAACTAGTTGGGCGCAGCGAAGTGGTACACTACTTGGATGACTTCCTGTTTGTAGGTGACAGTGGTTCCCAGGCGTGTCAGGAGCTCTTGGATGGGTTTGTGGACTTAGCAGGGCAGTTGGGGGTTCCGCTAGCGGAGGGGAAGACTGGGGGGCCGTGTTCACGGCTTACGTTCCTGGGCGTGGAGCTAGATTCCGAGCTGATGGTAGTGCGCTTGCCCGGGGAAAAGGTAGTTCGGTTGCGCGTACTGGTAGCGAACACTCTGGCCTCTGCTAAATTAACGCTGCGCGAGATGCAGGCCTTGATAGGTTCCTTGAATTTTGCCTGTAAAGTGATTCCGATGGGCCGAGTCTTTTTACGGCGTTTGTCGGCTGCAACCGTGGGGGCGACGAAGGCGCATCATCGTATTAGAGTGACGAAGGGGATCAAGGAGGATCTCCGAGTTTGGGATGTCTTTTTGCAAGAATTTAACGGAACCACCGTGATAAAGGAGTTGGAGTTCTCAAGCCCAGAGCTGCAGCTCTATACTGATGCGGCAGGGGGAGTGGGTCTCGGTATCTATTTCGGAGGGGCATGGTGCGCGGAGAGATGGCCGGAGGCGTGGCGGGCGTTGGGTCTTTTGAAGAATATAACTTTTTTGGAGTTGTTCCCGATGCTGGTTACGATCGAGTTGTGGCCGGACAGATTGCGCAATTGCAGGGTGGTCTGGTGGTGTGACAATGCGGCTGTGGTGTGTATAGTCAATCGTTGCACTCCACGGTGTTTGCGGGTGGCAGCGTTGATGAGATTCCTCGTGCTTAGCTGTATGCGCTTAAATCTCTTGTTGACGGCGCGTCATGTTCCGGGGCATACTAATTCAATATCCGATGCTCTTTCTCGTTTGCAGATGGAGAGGTTTCGGCGCCTTGCACCGGAAGCAGATCCCGAAGGGAGGACGGTCCCGTCGAGATTGTGGAGCTGTGGCCGGCTGTGATGAGAGAGCTGTTGCGAAGTTCGGTGGCTGAGAGTACCTGGGCTGCTTATCGGCGGGGCTGCAATAAGGTGGTGGAGTTCCTGCGGGGGTGTGGCTGGCGGTATGGCGCGGTGACGGACCACCTGTTCAGGCTGTATATAGCTTGGGCACAGAGCTCGGGGTTATCTAGAGCGGCGGTCCGGGGGCATCTGGCGGGTTTTGATTTCTTTGCAAGGGCGGTGGGTTGGGGGTCGGTCGGGGGAGGCTTTCTGGTTCGCCGGCTTTTACGCAGTTGGGAGCGCTCTCGCCCGTCCCCTCCCGACCGTAGGCGTCCCGTCTCGTATAGCCTGTTGAGGAGGCTTTGCATTGCATTGCCAAGGGTTGCGGAGTCTCAATTCGAGGCGGTGCTGTTTCGGGCTGCATTTACGTTGGCCTTTTTCGGGGCCCTGCAAGTCGGTGAGCTGGCGGCGGCGTCCAAGAAAGATGTGTCGGGATCGGGTTTGCGCATCCAGCACGTACAGATATACGGGGGGCAGCTTAAGGTCCTGATTCCGAGATCAAAGACCGATCAGATGGGAAAAGGGGCTTGGGTAATCCTAAACGCTATAGGCGGTGTCACATGCCCGGTGTCGGCCATGCGGGATTATTTGCGGGTCCGGCCGAGGGTAGCGGGTAGCTTATTTCTGCATGAGAATGCCAAAGCGCTAACGCGTTTTCAATTTTCGGCGGTTTTCCGGATGGCATTGACCCATCTGGGCGAGGATGCCTCGTTTTTTGCGGCGCATTCCTTTCGCATAGGCACGGCGACCAGTGCGGCGCAGCTCGGCTGTGGGGACACGCAGATCCAACGGATAGGCCGGTGGCAGTCTCGGGCATTCCAGAGTTATGTACGTTTATGACGTCCAATCACAGATACCGGGCATGGCTATATATATATATATATATATATACGGATTGCTATATATATAATTACGTGGATGCATGCCCCCGGTGGGGGGGGGGGCGAGATTGAGGGGGGGTGTTATTAACTGTTATTTTCTTTTACAGAGGTCGGACACGCTGGAAGGGCGTGTTGGTTGTTGGGGCACTCCTTTGTCTTCTGGGCGGAGAATCGAGCAGCGGTGCGGCCGGTCGGGCGCAACCTGGGCTTCGATACGGCAGTGTTGTCAGTCTCATGGCTGGGTCTGCGGGGGATTTATTTATTTATTTATTACAGTTTCTTATATACCGCGCTATTTAGAATCAGCGCGGTTTACATCATAACAAAACGACCATAACGACAAACTGTCGGGTTTTACATTGAACAGGAGTACAAACTTGGATAACTGGGTTAACTATATACATAAACTATCTACACTGCAGTGTGAGGGCATTTCTAGATTGGGTCATTTCTTGGATGCGCTGGTTCCAGATGCTGCCCATGCTTCGACAGCAGCTGCAGCTCGGAGGGCAGCCAGCGATTCTGCTCGTGCACTTAGGAGGCAATGAAGTGTCATCATGGACTACCAGACAGCTGATTAACGCGGCAAAGAAAGATTTGGCAGTGGTGCTGCGTTGGTGTCCAGAGTTGGTGGTGGTCTGGTCTGACATCATCCCTAGACCCGCTTGCTTGGGTCAAAAGCGGTGGTCCAGGGGTTTGTATAAGATTAATAGACAAGTGGGCAGATGGGTGTGTGAACAGGGCGGTTACCAGGTGCAGCATTCCTGGGTGGAAGTGGGTTGTGCGGGCCTATATCGGTGTGATGGGATACACCTATCCCCGGTGGGGTTAGACCTCCTGCTTAATGACTGGCAGGAGGTGCTGGAGACAGTAGTTCGGGACAAAGGAACTGGTCGCTGATGCAGTTATTCCTCCTAGTCTTTTCTCTTTTGGGGGGGGCGGCACAGCCGGCTAAAGTGTCTGTGCCGGTGGCGGGGTCCCGGGGGTTCCCGGGGTCCGGAGTGGCAGGCCATGAGGGCGGGGGGCCCTCGGCATGGTTAAACCCGGTCGGCTTGTGCTACTGAGACGGCCAAGTCGGGGAAGGGTTATTGCCAATTGGCCGATGCTTTTACTGTGCGGGGGGCGGCGGAGAAGTCACCTTGCTAATCACACGGCGGTTGGCAGATCTTGCCGCGGGGCACAGGGTTGCTGTTATTATGTTATAACTGTTATTGAGGTTATGTTCAATAAAACTGCGACCAGTTTATGCCCAACTACTGTCTCTGTGCTTCATTGGGAAAAAGGGGGCTAGGAGAAATACGTGGGGGCCTCCTACGAGCTGGGAAGGAATGGAAGGGGGGGGCGGGGTTGAGGGTGATAAGGATTGGATAAAGGCGAGCAGTGGGTCCGGCTACCCGGATACAGGATTATTCAAGGACGTTTTAACCAAGGGAAGAGAAAATGTCCTTAAGAGCAAATAGGTTTTTTGGACTAAGTGTTTTGTGGTGTAAATGGTTAGGATATAAGATTATGTAAGGCCTGTTGAATCAAACCTGGTCTAGCAGGGAAAGGGTAGGGTAGGGTGCAGACCACTTGGAACACCACTGCTCTAAATATTAGATCCTATTTCACAAGTGTAAGAAGAGATCATCACAGAAAATTGTTTATATGATTTTTTGATATGGGACACAAAATTAAACAAAGTTGTTAAATCACAAAAGGATTGTGAAAAATTTCAAGAGAACCTCCAGAAATTGAGAGACTGGGCATCTAGATGGCAGATGAAATTTAATGTGGACAAGTGTAAAATTATGCACTTACGGAAAAACAACCCAATTATAGCTACTCCATACTTGGAGTCACCACCCAGAGAAAGGATTTAGACATCATCGTAAATAATACATTGAAATTCTTTGCTCAGGGTGCAGCAGTGGCCAAGAAAGCAAATAGAATGTGAGGAATTATAAGGAAAGGAATAGAAAATAACATAGAGAATATCATAATGCATCTATATTGCTCCATGGTACAAACATACCTTGAGTATTATGTGCAGTTCTGTTTTGCCATATCTGAAAAAAAAGATATAGTGGAAATAGTAAATACAGAGAAGGGAAACTAAAATGATAAAGAAGATAGAAGTAAACACCGTGAGAAGAGAAAAGTATTGGGGAAATGAGAGGCCTTTCTCCTCTACTCCCCACAGGTTGCTGAGATGAGCACTTTTTTATGCCTGTTCATGCCCGGGGGCAGGTATAGACATGGACATATGCATCAGCCAGTTCCAACGTGCAGTGCCATTCTAAAATTGGGTGTACACATACAGTGGTGTGCAAAAGTCTGGAATCACTTGTAAATTTGACGTTTTTTTTTAAACTTCGTGACCTTATATCTTAATTTCTTTTTCCTCCCAGTGGCTTTTTCTGTGTATCTCATGATAAGTGATAGATTTGGCTATTAGGGCCAACTTTTAGTATTGGTTTGTCCCTTATTTTCTGAGTTTGTTCCCCATAGTTGTCCTGTTGATAGATTTTCTGTGAAAATCGCGTAATGTACATCGTTGGCCAACAATATACTGTTGTAAGTATGCTTTAAAATATTATGGACGCACTCCAGGTTTCCTTCAAATTAATGTTTGTGGCTTTGAAAAAGGCCATTGTTATGTGTCAGTGATGGCTCAGTATTTGATGGGCCACCCTTCGTTCTTGATCACATGACTGCACCTTGTCGGCATTGAATGAACCAGTCTGACAAGGTGATCGTTGGTGACAACGCAGTTCCAGGCTGCAATGACTGACTCAATCAGCTCTTGCTTTGATGTCGGTTGCCTCGTGGATATTTCCAAGGCCACCTTGTGCCACAAGTTCTCGATTGGATTCAGATCTGGAGACTGGGCAGGCCAGTCCATTGACTTGATGCTGTTCCGCTGCTTCCAGCTGATCACCTGTCTGGAGCGATGGCAGGGTGCATTGTCATCTTGGAACAGGAACTGGCCAGGAAACAGCTGGTGTGCTGATGGCACCATGCACTTTTGCAGTATAGTGATGTACTTGGCCCCGTTGACCATTCCATCGACAATGTGAAGACGTCCAAAGCTACTGGCAGCCATGCAGCCCCAGACCATGACCTTCAAAGGATGCTTCACAGTGAAGTTGAGACACTCGGGCTTGAATTCCTCTCCAGGAAATTTCCTCATATAGGTGTGGGCCTGGTTACCAAACAGGCAGAAGGTGCTTTCATCGCTGAATAGCACCTTTTCCCACATTTCAGTCGACCAGGTTGAGTGCTTTCTTGCCCACACGATCCGGTTGCGCCTTTGTATGTCAGTCATCAGTGGCTTATTCCGTGCTTTGTGGCCCGTAGATCAAACTGCAGGCACAGGCGATGAACTGTTGATGAGCTAACACTGACCTCACTCTTGTCTGACCACTCTCAAAGTAGCTGAGGAGAGGTCAACTTGCGATTAGTCAGTGAAATGCATCATAGTGCACGGTCCTGGCGTGATGTTGATGCACATGGACGACCTGAATGAGGCTTGTCCACCACTGAACCCGTTTCTTTCTTCTTCTGTACAGTCTTAACAACAGCGCTCTGACTGCAGCCAACTTTCCTGGCTATCTGTCAGCTTGAAAATCCTTCCTCGCTCATAAAGGACACACACACACACTCCTCCAACGTCAGGGTCCGAGTCATCTTCATCAGTCATCAGAAAGCGTATGAAATTCAAAAATTCTCTGCGTTTTTATAGCTGCACTGTTGGCTAGATATCTGCATTGTGATTGGCGTTTTTATAGCTGCACTGTTGGCTAGATATCTGCATTGTGATTGGTTATTGAAACCAGCCTCCTGATTGGTCAGAAATAATGTGTGCATATTGGATAATCTCGATCCAGTTTTGATGCAGGATCCACAAAAATCGCAGTAGCTATCTCCCAGTGTCTGTAAAGTATTTAAATTGGAAGCAAGGAATGCAAAAATGACAACTTTAATAGCCAAATGTATCCCTTTTAATGTGGTAGAAAGATGAATATGCTGGGCTAATGCAAAATTAAAAAAAAACAAAGTATGAAAAACGCAAAACTCACAAGTGATTCCAGATTTTTGTACACCACGGTATATCTTTTTATTAACACCTCCACCACACCCCCATATGACATGAATGTAATTACACCGGACGTGTAAATTTGGGGATTATAAAATGGCTCTTGGGATGTCAATGTGATTTGCATGCCTGAATGACCATTTTCTGATGTGGAAATCATGATTAGAGTTTCTAAAATGACCCCCATAGAGTGTATGCAGATAGATGCACCTACCTTGGAGCCAAGTATACAGTTGTGTGAGAAAATTTGGTGTACTTGATGGACTGGAAAGGGAGGAGATAGTAGGAGTGTGGGTGAGTACTTGTGTGGCAGGTTAAATGTATGGGGCTTATAGTTTTCATGGTGCTTATCTTCCTCCGTTCTTTTGTTCTTTGTATTCTGTAGTATGGTGCTATAGATTGAATTTAAAGTTGTATATGAGTATTTCTGCGCTACTTGGGACGGTTCTGGAAGCGTAAAGGCACATGAGTACCTCTGTTGTCTTTATAAAATAGGGATATTTGTAGAAATATTTATAGCTGCTGCGTTATAGAATTACTCCTCCCCCATATGATGACAAAAGCCAGAAATTAAAACAACAAAGAAGGCAACATACAGCTTCAAATCACCTGGTTCTATTGAAGAATTAATCATGAAAGACAAATTTACACCCTTATCAACCATCCCTGTATAACAAGAACTAGAATAGCTATTGATATAGTATAAATATTACATTAAATATAGTGTGGTTAATTATCCTGTAATTAGTTTTCATTGAAGGAAGGAATAAGAAAAAGGGGTTCTATTTTTTAAAAAAACATAAAAATTTGCAGTTCTTGGGATCTAGCTAATTGTCATAATTTATTTTTTTTTCCAACAGGTCTGGAAGCGATCTGGTGCCTGGTTCTATAAAGGGTTACCCAAATATATCCTGCCTTTAAAAAGCTCCAATAAAATGAATGAGCTACACTTGGGGCCATTGCAGGCAGTGCCTTCCATGCCGGAGGTGAAGGGTGCCGTCCCCAACCGTGTGTACACATGGGCTAGAGGAAGAGGTTAGTAATATTGTTAAGAGAGTCAGTCCATGCCTCATACAGAGCAGGTTTTGAAGCAAAATGTCTTTATGTTGAAGGCATAATATTCTGAAAGTGTCTGTGTACCTTGTTAGGCTAGCTGGTGCAAGAGATACTGCACAAGCATTTCTCTGTAACTCCTGGAGGAAGAGAGCACTTGGGATTGGCTAAAGAGCATTCTTGAATACAATTTTTGGAGGAGCTGCATTCTTCTTTGATCATGGGAGGTAGCAAAGATTCCTACTACTATTTATCATTACTGTAGTGCTGCTAGGGGTATGGTACACTGTACCAGTAGAAAAGAGAGTCCTTTGTATGTGGTGCTTACAATTTAGTCAAGACCACATACAGGGCAAAAAGACTTCTGGAATTTCATTTATTTAGAACATTGTTAAAATCAACAGGGCTGTGATCCAGAGAAACAGGGATTAAGATTTAAAAGCAGTCTTACAAAGTTGGATTTTTAGAATGGAATAAGACCAGAGAGGAAGCATGACGTACTAATTCTGGAAATCTATTCCAAGTGTCTGGCATAACATGGTAGAAAGCACGGAGTCAGGAGTCGGCTGTTGAGAAGACTGGCATAGATAAGACATCAAATCTGTCTTGAGGGCCTCACAGCCAGATGGGTTTTCAGGTTATTTACAATGAGATATGTATGTGATAAATCTGCATGTATTGATTTATTTCATATCTAGTCATTGCATATGTTGTGAACATCCATTTGGTTCTAGGGTCCCCAGGACAGGTTTAGGAAGCCCTGGATAAGAGTTGCTTACCCTGTGGTATAGGCCCTCCTGTCAAAAGAAAGACAGCAAGCTCTCACTGCACATGTTCAAGCCATATAGACCTAACAGATAATAGCTAAGGCTAGCTTCAGTTGCTAGGTCACATGGCTGAAGTTGCATATATATAGTACTTCTGGCCTGTCTGCAAATGAGACAGCCTCACTTGACCTTGAGTTCCAATGGAATGAATACTCCTAGGTTCTACTGAAGATAATTGGTCCACTGACGTGACTTCGATCTTTGTTACGATGGTTGACTTAAAAGTCCAAGTTGTCAACAAATGCTGCTTTTTTTCTTATGATAGTACCAGTTAATCCTAACCACAGATGCTTTGAAAGCAGCATAGAGAATTCATGTCAGACTCATCATTTGCAAGGAACAGTCTCAAAGTTAGTGAAACATCTCCACATCAATCATTTAGGGCATGTGATGGATGTGATCTACCTAGATTTCAGCAAAGCCTTTGATACTGTTCCTCATAGGAGGCTTATCAATAAACTCAACAGCTTGGGGATGGGTCCCAAGGTGGTGAACTGGATCAGAAATTGGTTGACTGACAGATGGCAGAAGGTGACTGCAAACAGAACACACTCTGATGAAAGGAAGGTGATTAGCGGTGTGCTCCCGGGGTTCGGTCCTGGGACTGGTATTGTTCAATGTATTTGTGAATGATATGGCTGAAGGATGGAATGGAAAAGTCTGTCTTTTTGCAGATGAGACAAAACTTTGCAACAGAGTGGACTCCCCTGAAGGAGTGGATAACATGAGGAAAGATCTACAAAAGCTGGAAGAATGGTCTAATGATTGGCAGTTACGATTTAATTTGGAGAAGTACAGTGTCATGCACTTGGGAAGCAGAAATCAAAGGGAACCAAAGGGGGCAAGAAGTTGGTGTGCACGGACCAGGAGAAGGACCTTGGAGTGTTTTGTTTTGAAGATCTCAAGGTGGCGAAACAGTGTAACAAGGTGGTGACAAAAGCCAGAAGAATTCTGAGTTGCATACAGAGAGGAATTACCAGCAGAAAGGAAGAGATACTAATGCCACTGTACAAGTCACTGGTGAGGCCTCATTTGGAATATTCTGTTCAGTTTTGGAGACCATATCTCGCAAAGGACATAAAAGGCTGGAAACAGTTCAGAGGAAGGCGACCAAAATGATTTGGAGCCTGCATCAAAAGAGACTTGAAGACCTAAATATGTACACTCTGGAAGAGAGGGGGGGACAGGGGAGATATGATTCAGACATTTAAATACTGAGAGTATTAATGAAGAAACAAACCTCTTCCAAAGACGGGGAAGCTGTAAAACTAGAGGGCATAACATGAAGCTGCAAGGGCATAAACTGAAAGGCAATGTCAGGAAATACTTTTTCACTGAAAGAGTGGTGGATGCTTGGAATGACCTCCCGATGGAAATGGTAGGGGCAAATACAGTGACAGAATTCGAAATGGCATGGGACAGACATAATGGATTCCTTTTATAGCAACAGGATAAAATCAAAATAAACATAACATATCTCAGCAAATAGGGATGACCTACACAGAGCGGTGGGTATACCCCTAAACAAAGGCACAGGAAGGGGTGACCTGCACGGAGTGGCAGGTGCACCTACTCTTGCCGCCTTGCTGGGCAGACTAGTTGGACCATACTGGTCTTTATCTGCCGTCATATACTATGTTACTATAGAACTCTGGAAATTTATTATACTCTTGGTGTTTTCTTCATCTGCTCCAGGGTCCATCGCTCTTAATGCAGTCAAGCAACAATGTGTTAAGTCAAACAAGGAAGAATGGTATCTTTATGTCTGAGAACAGGGCTGGTGCTGCATGGTTAGTACGGCAGGGGGACACCCATGTCAGAGGGGTGGTGTTGCTAGCTGCCTCCCCTCCTCCCTCCTGCCGGATGATAAGTGCAGCACAGCACAGCATGATAGAGCAAAATTCAGAAGCTGCCTGCATGAACAGCATATCCTGTGGGCAGAACGAAGGCAAAGCAAGCCCATAGAAGTGGATCCTGCCTGTGGGACATGTTGCTCTCGTGGGCATAAGGCAGAAGAACGCACTACCCCGGCACTTCTGTTCTGTAGCCGGATGACATGGTTGCATGGCAGCAGAAGAGCCAGAGCCCCAGGAAGAGAGTGCCATATGGCCTGAAGGACTGCAACTGCATCCTGAGGGATGGAAGCCACCCGGAGCATTGCAGCTCTTCGAAGAGTGGGAAAAGTATGAATAGCCCCCGAATCCTAGTGCAGGCTAGACTTCAGGACCGGCAGTGAACAGCAGCAGAAGGGGTTGGGACCGAGGTGTTTACACTTTCCCTTCTAGGAACTGTTGCTCTCTTAAAGCTTGGTGCTCTATCCAGCATGAGGCCACAGTTGTTTGGGTTCTGTGTGCTGTTCCTGCTGCCCCACGGCTGGGCTGATAAATATGGAGGCAGAGGGGACATACTAGATGCTGGGGTCTAAGGAGATGCTAGACTTGGAAAGGGCACATAGGGAGAATAGGCTTAGGAGGAAAGATTTTTGAGATGGAGTGCTTGACATGGGGTTATTTAGAGAATGGGAAGATGTTGGACATGGGGGAGTAAGAGGGAGAGCGAGAGGGAAGATGGGCATGGGTAAATAGGTTGCAAAAGAGAGAGATGCTGGACATGGAAATTTAGAGAGGAGATAATATGGAGATGGGGAGATGCTGGACACGGGGATAGAGAGGGAGAGATGCTGGATGAGGTGAAGAGAAAGGGAAGGGGAGGACATGGAAGGATAAGGAGAGAGCAAGATAGTGCAGAGTTATTGAATGGAGGGAAAGAGAGGGAGGGAGAGAGAGAGAGAGGGAGACACTGGGTGGGGAAGAGAGATGTTAGACATGGAGAGTAGAGAGAGAATGAATAATGGACCAGGGAAGAAGAGGTGGGGAATGGCAAGCCTGGGTGAGGGTTGAAAAGTAGTAGGTAGATCTTTATCTTTATCTTTATTATAAAACTTTTTATACCGCCAAGACCAAAAAGGCATACAGCGGTGCACAATAAAACAGACTACTGAGAAAACAGAAAAGAACGCCAATTATTCATAAAAGAGACAGCAAGGATAGAAAAAGGAGAACAGAGAAACAAACCAGTCAACTGTGGGCAGGGAGGGAAGGAACATCAAAAGCAACACAAGAGGTGAGTTTTGAGGGAGGCCTTGAAAGTATTAAGACGACTCCATGCGTAAGGTTAAGGGAAGAGAGTTCCAAAGGCGGGGGCCGAGGAAGAAAAAAGCAGAAGAGCGTGTTGATTCGAGGTGAGCCCGGGAAGGAGGTGGGAGGAAAAGACGATTAGCGTGAATCGATCGAAGCGTTCTAGAGGGACAGTGAAAGCGCACCAAATCAGAGAGGTAAAGGGGAACACCAGTGTGCAGAGCTTTGTGAACGAAGATCAGAACTTTATATTGAATACGGGAAGGGATAGGCAGCCAGTGTAAACGAATAAGAAGCGGAGTGATATGAGCCGAACGTGAGGAATTAGTCAGGAGACGAGCAGCAGTATGGTGGACCAGTTTGAAGACGACGAAGCTGAGAAAGAGGAAGGCCAGCCAAAGAAGCATTACAGTAGTCTAAACGAGAAACCACAAGAGAAAGAAGAAGTGTAGTCAGAGAAGAAAAGGAAAGAAAAGGCCGGATAGCACGAAGTTGACGCAGGGTGTAGAAGGAACGTTGAACAATAGAAGAAACGTGCTCTTTGAAGGTTAAAGCCGAATCCAAAGTAACCCCAAGATAACGCATAGTAGAAACAAGAGGAATAGGCCCGGCAGACAGAGAAGGAGCAAGAGTGGGAAGAGAAGCACCAGTAGTGAACCAGATGGCTGAAGTTTTT
The DNA here is from genome assembly GCA_033557465.1 of Ichthyophis bannanicus. Lineage (NCBI taxonomy): Eukaryota > Metazoa > Chordata > Amphibia > Gymnophiona > Ichthyophiidae > Ichthyophis > Ichthyophis bannanicus. Next base: position 166,659,325 of record CM066042.1, read on the forward strand.
GACAGATTGACATGTAAAAAGATGGAGTAAAAAAGAGGGGGACTGAGGACTGGATAGTAAAAAGGAGTAGTGAAATTTGAGTGGACAGAAAGAAATAAATGGAAGAAAGCTGAAAGGAAAAGATCAATATCCAGGATTGAAGGAAAGACAAGAAATGGCAAACAGAATAAAGATCATAGTAAGCTAAGCATGAGCTTCAGGTTGGTGCTAGTATGATTAAATGGTCAGACTACAAAGACAGAAAAAAAATTCTTTTCAGTTTAGTGATCAGATATTGTGCTATCTTTATATTTTGCATGGTATACATCACCTTCTGTCTCTTTGAGTCTGGCTTGTTGTGGTTTGTTTAATTTTGTCTACATATTTTCATTTGTATTTTAATTTTTAGTTTAGGTTGTGGTCACTTATTCTGTACTTGGTGAGGGTCTGTGTTCTGAGTGTGGCTGAGGCCAGATGTTCTGTTACCATGGAGTTTGTACCTAGAAATCTGTACTGTAGTAATAATCTGACTTGTTCAGCTATTCAAATAGGTGTGTGAATGTTCTAGGGTCCACTGCAATATTTGCTGCTTTTTTTCTGGGTAGGCTCCTTGTTATGAGTTTTGAAAGTGGGTGCTAGTACGGTATGGTAGATTTGTTCTGTAGATCCTTGGTGACTTTTGTAGTGTGTTTTGTATTAGTTCACAGTATGCCTGGTACTGGAGAATGTTTGCTTAAATTACTGAAATGACCAGAATCTGTTCTTTTTGTTTTTTGTTTAAATATACTGAATTCTATGAGTGAATGTCATAGTTCTGCTCTGTACCCATTATCGAGGGAGGTGCTTCTGTGGATGCAGAATATATGTTAAAAAATAAAAAACAAGAACCTAAACAGTTTAAAACAACAAAATAAAATGAGTTATAACTTTATAATTTGGTGTTATAAACTGCACTGTGGTTCTCACTTTTTCTTTTAGTTCCTTGGTGTGCAAGCATTTTGTATTTCCTTTGTGTTTTTTGCAGAATATTTATTTATTTAGCTACTCTTATATACCGCTTTTCAAGGCGGTTTACAGGTTAATAGTGTAAACAGTTTACTTTTGTTGTTAAGCTCTGTGTAAGTATTAATTCTTACATGGAACATAAGAGAATAGGCATAAGCAGACATCTAGAAGGTAATGTGAAAAAGAACACAACACAGTGATCAGGTGATAGTAACCGGGGCAGCCTGTAGCAGGGGCCCCTTGCCCCTTCCTTCTCCCCCCCCCCCCCGACTGAATCAGAACTCGCCACAAAATATTGGTATAAACACTGGTTGCAGCTTTATTAACATAAACAGGTCAACAACCATTTTAAAAATTGACATGACATATTGACAAGAATTCGTACCCTCCACCCGGCACCTTATCCGGTCTCACCAGCCATATTACTAGCAAAGTGATTCCATCACCACTGCTGCCCAGCCCCACCGCCTTTCCAGGCAATTAAATCGCAACCCCCAATCTGCTGGCCTCGCCATATGGGTAGCAAAGGACAGCACCTCCTGGTGAAGTTCCCCAAACTACGGGGCTTCATCTGCCCTGTCACTTTGAAGGGTCCAGGCTGGAATCACCCGATCCGAGCCCCTGCCATGGCCCATTGCTGCAGCTACAACACCCACCCGAACAGTTCAGATACCCGCCATTGCACCCAACTGTGACAGATCTCACCCCCTAACCCCCCTTTCCCAACTAGGGTGGGCTGGGTGGGACACTCCACACGCCGCCCACCGACCAGGACCTGAAGAAGGAAAGAGAGAGGAGGAGGCAGCCCCTAGATAAATTACCCTGTCCTGGCCCCTCGCCCCCCCTCACCCCCCCTTGTCCCCCCCTCGTCCCCCCCTCACCCCCCCTTGTCCCCCCTCGCCCCTAGGTGCCGCCAAACCAATTCTGACCCAGGCAGGAAATTTTGAAATTTGAAATCCCCATGCCACTTGCCCCTCCCCCCTCACCATCCCCAGCCCCAACGGCCATTGGCCTATCCAGGCCAACTCTGACGCACTGATCTTGTCTCGCGGGGGTAAGGGAGACACTTGCAACGGGCAGTTACTGGCAGCCACTCGGGACCCTGGCCCTACGGCCTGTTCACTTAACCTAACTACTGCAAGAAAACAAAAATGGGTAAGCAGAATGCACGGTGCAGGAAATGAGGGGAATCAGGTAAAGTAAACTTCACCAAACATAGCATTAAGGACTTGAGTCTAGGGTATAGGGTGCTAAGTTGTCTGCACGGCACTGTTCCCTCTAAGCTGTGCGCGTGTGCGCGCGCACACACCTCACCGAGAGAGCGCACATACTTTACAACAGAGCGCACAAAAATTACGGCTCTGATTCTGATAGAAAACAACACAGATGTCTTAAAATTTAAAAGTTATGATTGTAATTACTAGAAATTTCCCGCTTCTTTTAGTAATCTTCTATTTTCATTTAATTTGATTAAAATCAATGTGGTTGTACATAATGTATTCTGACATGTAGTCAAATTTTAAAGTATATAACTCCGAGTGTCGTTATGTGGCGCACAAAAATTTAACCTTCCTTCAAAAGCTGCACACAGCTGATATTTTATGCGCACACAGCCTACAGAAAATTAGAAGGAACATTGCTGCACGGTATGTATATATTCGTCTCTAGCAACCAGAGGTAGGAGCGCTATCAAATTGTTTGATGAACAGATGGGTTTTATATTTAAATTAACACTATGCTGGTTCAGTGTGCAGTTTCAGAATTTATATTGGGGTTGCCAAGCCCCTCTTGGGGTTTATGTTGGAGTGGGAGATGTGTTGGTGTCACAAATCCCCCTCTTGTTTATATGATAGTTGAAAATGTTGTGTTAGAGCCGCCAAGTTGCTCTTGGTTTTGTGGAAGTGGGAGGTGTTGTGTTGGTGCTGTTGGGACCCTCTTGTTTGGTACATTTAGCGACATGTTTCCTAAGCTCCGTGCTGGTAACACATGTGGACAACATTACCAGCGCAGCATTGTAGGCTAACTGCAGGAAGGCAGGTCATCCTCCTAGAGTTACTGCTTTTCAGTGTGGCAAAACAGCCACAAGTGGAACTAATGCAGCACATTAAGGTGAATTAATAATAATGAGGGAGGGGGTGCTGATCTATAGGTTGCAGGAGGGCACCAGGAGCCCTAGCACTGGCCCTGTCTGAGAAGCAGTAAATATTTGGAATTTTGCCATAGCCATTCACATCCATGTATAAGCTGCCTATATCCTGGCAGTTGAGAACCATATAGCTGACAGCAGAGTTCTTCAATCTTACAAGTTCTCCCTAGACACAGGTCTCCTTCAGGCAATCTCAGGGAAGAGAGAATCCTCAGACTGACCTTCTCAAGCAGCAGAAACACAAAGCTCTCTCTCTGTTGCTCTATCCTCCCATTTCCTGTGTATCTAGCTCTGACTACCTGGCTGTTCTGTGCACCTATTATTTTCCATAAGCATATTCTCTATTCCTCTCAAAGCAAAAGTCCTGAAAAAGTTCCAGTGAAGATGAAGCACCATTGATTCTCATAGTGCTGTGTTGGCCTTGACAGAATTGGTTTCTCTTTTCAAAAGGCTAGCAGTTATACTGCCATGGAACCTGACCAATTCCCAACACCAGTAACTCAACAGGAGAGCTGTCTTCTTCATCTGTACTTGAAGTCCCTAGCCTTTGAGTGTGGAAATTGAGCAGCACCTAGTTTCTACTCTTGACTTCCCAGGGCCTATCCAATACATTCTCACTGCTGCTAGAAAACCATCTACTAGAAACATATGCTTTTAAGTGCAAGATATTTTCAATCTTGTTTCACTAATGGCCATAACCCTATTATGGTCTGCCTTACACTATATTTCAGTTTCTATACCATTTCTATTGTCTAGGTCTTCAAATGTGCTACATTAAAGTACACCTGGCTGTTTATCATACTTGAGGAGATAACCTTTCAGCATCTTAGTGTCATATTATTGCTCATTTCATGAAGGGTCGTCTTCATGTAAAATGCTTACTGTGCCTGTGGGTCCTTAGTCTGGTGTTAATATCACTTATGAAGCTACCCTTTGAACCACTGGACTCCACCATTCTTTAGTAGCAATTAGCTTAGCTACGATAGTCAACTTCAAGCATTGGTAGCCTACAAGCCATAAACTATATTTCTCCATCACACGCTGTCTTTACCTAAGGCAGTGGCACCTTTTCATATAAACATTTTTGTCTAAAACTGCATTCAAGTCTGCCTGAGCAAGCCCTGTATATTCTCGACTGTAGACAGGCTCCTTCCTTAAAAGTTCTGAATCATGTATAGGGTTGCCAACTGGCGAGTTTTCAGCCGACTTGGCTGTTTTTTATATGGTTAGGCCGGTTTTTACAGTTGTGGTCAACATTATTGGAACTCTTGCAGTTCAACCCTTTAATGTCCAATATCTCCTTTAAAAAAGTGGCTAGTGAAATGGCTTTGGACTATATAAGCACACATGTTTGACACACAAGAATCAAATAAAACACCACCGATTTAAAAAAAGAAAAAAAAAAAAAAAGGAAATAGTAGGAAACAGTATAAAAACTGGACATTGCCAGGGCATGTTTATAAACAATTGAAATCAGTTTGAAAAGAAGAACCGCATTCCCACTGCAGTAAAATTAGAGACACCTGTGATCAATTCAGTACTCACATGACTTGAATCAACCAATGGATGATGGCTCTAATGTTAAAGTGACCACTACTTTTAACATGAAACAAACCTGAAGTCATAAACAATCAAAGGAAATAAAGCTTCAGAATGTTGTTGCTAAGTGCCGTCAAGTCACTTTCGACTCATGGTGACCCTCTATAGATCAACAATATAACTCAACAACTCATTTTTAAAGCTACACTCCAGGAGACACCCTAACAAGAAGGAAAAAAGACCTCGGTAGTCTCTGTCCCTCTACACAGCAGCGATGCTTGCCTGTACGGGAACTACTTAGAACACCATCAGTGGTCTAAAAAGAAACTAAAATAGAAACTAAAAAAACCCTTCTCTTTATCCTTTCATTCACCACATAGTGATTTCCAAACCAAAAACTATTCAGTGGTTCAATGCAACTCTGTACTACTTCATATAGCTCAATATAACTCCATGCGATTCAGAATGACAACCGCAGTATTCAGTATTCTGTATGCAGTATTTGGTATTCAACACTCAAAGCCTGAGGGTCCATAGCATCCATATCAACCCTACAAACAAAGGCAGCAATCTAAGAGCCAAAATACTTTTATAATCAATCATGAAACGGAGATCTTCGTAGGGCGTTGTTGTAATGACTACATTCTCCTAGAATACACCTCAAAGATAAGTACTTGCAAGCACTCTGGAGTGATGGTTTCAACCTACACTAAATGCCATGCACTAAACAAAGCAGGACTTCATGGGTGAAGACCAAGGAGGACCGGACCCCACTGCTCTAAGACAGACATAAAAAGACACGCTTGATCTTTGCCCAAAACCACCTTGAGAAACCACACTTCAGACATGTCTCCTCATTCTGATCATTTCCAGTCTCATTCCCTCTCCCCCTTCTTCTGGCACAACTTCCTAGACTCTTCTCTCATCCACAACTAAAAGGCTCATTCCCCATATCTGCTCTCTGTCCCTCAACAGTGTCCATTTCCTTTTCAGTCACTTCTCTCACGCCCTGCCTGCCACTACTGTCGCTTTTCCAGTGTTGGCAGTGGTAGGGGCCTCCGAAGCTGAGACTTGGGGGGGAGGGGGGTGAGGAAGCTCAGGCCTGTACATCATTCCATTTCTGTTGGTGGCTTGTCTGGTCCTACCCCCTCTGATGATGCACATTAGGAACCACCACCCAAGAAAAAGATGTAGGTATCATCGTGGATAACATGTTGAAACCCTCCACCCAGCGTGCAGCAGCGGCCAAGAAGGCAAATAGCATGCTAGGAATCATGAGGAAAGGAATGGAGAATAAAATAAAGGCTATTATAGTGCCTCTGTATAGTTCCATGGTATGACAGAGAAGAGCCACCAAAATGGTAAAGGGGATGGAAGGATGCCTCTATGAGGAGAGGCTTAAAAGTTTAAGGCTCTTCAACCTGGAAAAGAGGTGGCTGAGGAAAGAAATGATAGAGGTCTATAAAGTAATGAATGGAGAGAAATGGGTAAATGTAGATTGATTGTTTATGCCATCAAAAAGTAGAAAGACTAGGGGACATGCAATGAAGCTATGGTGTAATCTGTTTAAGACTAATAAGAGAAAATTATTTTTTCACTCAACGTGTAATAAAATTCTGGAATTTGTTACTGGAGGATGTAGTAAAAGCTGTTAGTGTAGCTGGGTTTAAAAAAGGTTTGGACAGTCCCTGGCAGAAAGTCCATAAACCATTATTAGAGGACCCAGAAAATCCACTACTTGCCCCAATACAAGCATTGTGGAACATGTGTGTCTTTTTGGGAAACTTCTAAGTAATTGTAACCTGGATTGGCCTCTGTTGGAAACGGGATAACGGGCATGATGGACCTTGGTCTATCCCAGTATGGCATATCATATGTTCTTATGGGGAAGGAGTGGATGAGTGTCAGAGTCTGGGTGTAGGGGGTGTGGTCACAGCCTTCGGTTGGAGGGTGAAGGCAAGGGAAGGGGATAAGGAGAGGAGACAGATTGGAAGGAAAATAAAGAAAGAAAAAGGGAGTATAGGATGGTGAGAGCAGGCAGAAAAGAAGAATGGAGGGGGGGAGGGTAAGAAGAAGAGGGAGAAAAATAGGTGACTGAGGCATCAGATTCTTTCATACACCACACCCTCTCGCTCACTTCTTATGCAATCACATACATACATATGTACACACCACACAATCCACACATTAATCCTCATCCAGACACACAACACATTCATGCACTGACCCCATCTACACACTTAAACATTCCCCATTCACTCATAAATGCATAGCACCTAGTCACACACAAACACCCCCACAGTCATATCCCCATTCTCCCGTAAATCCACTGAGTTACACACACATACATACCTTGCATTCATTCAGGTACATGCACACAAAGACCACAATAAAGCACATTTAGACACACTCCTAACAACCCTTCACCCATATATCCCACCCACACCCACTTTGAATGACAGAATGAGCTTTGAAAGCTTGAGAATGAGGGGATGAACCTGAGGGTGTCAACCTGCAGGTTTGAGAGAGGTAGCGAGTTGGCCAAAAGTTGATGAGTTGTCGATTCTTGGGGCTGGTGAGCCTGTGGAATTACGTTTTTTAACTAAGATGAAGAAGTGTAACAGCTGGAGGGCAGAATGAGTGAGGTTTGGGGCACAAGAAGGGAAGAGTGAAGGGATGGGACAGAGGGGAGTATGGAGTGCCATCAGGCAGAATGTGGATATAGAAAAGGAGAGGAAGAGAAAGTTGTATGGGTTTGAGAGGGTGGGTGTAAGAGAGAGGAGGTAAGAGGACAACAGAATAAGGGAGAGGGGAATGTGGGGTGAAGGAATAGGAGACAAAAATAGAGAGAAGAGCAAGGGGTATGAGAGAAGGAAGTGTTTGGATACAGTGTGCAGGGGAAAAGAAGATTAGGAAGATTTGATTGTGTCTGATGATCTTAAAGTAGCTAAACAGGTAGAAAAGGCAACAGCAAAAGCTAGAAGGATGCTTGGGTGCATATAGAGAGGAATGGCTAGCAGAAAAAAGGAGGTGATAATGCCTCTGTATAAGTCTTTGGTGTGACCTCATTTGGAGTATAGTGTGCAATTCTGGAGACCACACCTTCAAAAGGATGTGAACAGGATGGAGTCGGTGCAGAGGGTGGCTACTAAAATGGTTAGTGGTCTTCATTGTAAAGCATATGAGGACAGACTTAAGGATCTTAATATGTACACCTTAGAGGAAAGGCGGGATAGAGGTGATATGATTGAGATGTTTAAATACCTCCGTGGCATAAATGTTCAGGGAGAGAGCCTCTTTCAATTGAAAGCAAGTTCTGCTGTGAGGGGACATGGGATGAGGGTGAAGGGGGATAGATTCAGGAGTGATATGCGGTGTCACCACCAGGGGCAGTGTGCTGCTGATGGTGAAGAAATAGTTGTGCAGACTCGAATGGTAAAGCAAAATGTGGATTTATTCCCCTCCCGGGGTGGATTAATAAACAAGTGAACAGAACACAAGCAGAAACAAAAGTATTCCAATCTTTTGGCAAAAACACAAAGGACATACAGCAATAACTTCTTGCTTCAAGGTAGGAACTTAAACTGTAGCACACAGGCTTTTTGCTCTGTCTAGCACAGAGATATTCTTTCAGATGAGACTAATGTACAGTCCATTAGGTCAGATACAGATGAGGATTCACTGAGAGAGTCCACTAACATGGGTTCCTCCTCACGTTCCAAACCCTCTTGGTTGAAATATGCTTGGACATTTCCCTTTGGCAAGCCCTCACGGTAAGTTTCTCTGTTGCTATCTTCTGTTTGGGATAGAGGAACTCTCTGTCCCCTCTTGCTAACAGACTTTAGCTTGTAAGGCTTCTTTTGGGGTTTAAAGCTTACTGCCAGCTCCTCTTCTGACATATACACGTCTTCTGGCCAGTCTCTAAGCTTTTCTGACGGCTGTGAATGCTCTCTATTCAGGTAGTTAGGTTGGGAGTAGCTGCCCTGCCCCCCACCTCTGGCTTCCTGTGTAAGGTTGCTCTGCATTCACTCTACAAACACTTTTATTCCTTTTAACTTTCAATGGCTCACATTCATTCCCCAAGTCCCAGCTTCTTGTTACATACTTTTTAGCTACTGGCTTGCAGTTCCTCTGGTTAGGACGTAGGTTCCATGCTGCCGTGTCTCTGCAATCAGCAGGAGCTGCCCAGCTGGCCTCGGCTCTAGCAAGCTGCTTCCTCCTAGTGGATTCTGGGTATCTCTGAGGTTGAACGCTTCCTGGTTCAGACTCTGAGTCACTTCCTATACTGAAGTGAGAGACTCTTCCTGGTTCCTCTCTGGTAGCTGCTGTAGGTAAGACAGGCTGTCTTCTCTTCCTACAGTGCTCACCTTGTCCCAGGTTTCTCCCTCTCAGGGTTTGTTCCAAATCTGAGCTCTCTGACAATTCCTCTCCTCCTGGCAACTCTTTGGAGGTGTCGTCCTTGTAATGCTTCCCCCTTGTGTTCCCTGCACTATCCTTATAAGGGCTGTGCATACTCTTCCCTACCAGGTGTGTGCTATTGGGAATTAGGGCGTTTCTTCTTACTACACGTTTCTCTAGACCTCGTGGCTGCCTTTGTTGTCGTTGCCACTGACAACAGCTATCCACCTGGTCTGTTCTCCTGTCAGCTTTTGCACTGACATGCTGCATGTTTTGTATTTTAACAGTGGAAATTGGGGCTTCTTCATCACAGCGGAAATATTTCTTTATGGAAAGAGTGGTGGGTCCATGGAATAGTCTATACACAAAACACACCATTTATTTGCAAACAATGAATACATCACAAATACACAATGCAAATACATACAATCTAAGAATAATAACTCATTAATAACTCCAAATCTTGTGAACAGATGTAATCAACACCACATCTTATTTATAATAACTAACACTAGTGTGTAGCAACAAATCTTTTATTAAGTATAAATATAAAATATTGCAATAACATATCTTTTGAAATTGTAAATATATTACTATACATTATTACCATTAAAAATATTTTAATTACACAATACTTGCATACAAAAGACATATAATAAATTGGCCAAACCAATCCTAATAGCCTTCTTCAACAGTTTGAATACGTTTGTAACACAGTAAACGGTAGAAATGACTCCTCACAGTGAGTGCATCCATTCTCTGGAAAACGCTGCTATCCGCCAAATAGCTAAAGCAAAAAATCTACTGAATATCGTGAAATTCCCGCTGTTGTTCAGCAGTTCATTCATTGATGAATTTTAGGGGCAACCCTCTTCCATTTCTTGTTGACAAATTTTAGTAAAAATACATCAGCCCCAAAAACTGCATTATGTAGCCAGCGTATTCAAACCGTCACATTTCTGCCCATATTTCATAGTATGCCAAAATCTCCATTTATTTAACAGTTTCGCCGATGACCGGCTTTCTCAAGGATTCCATTCCATCTTTGATGAAGCCACTGAATCACTAACAATATACGGTCCTCACTGGCATGGCGTGTTATGGGCAGAAATGGAATCCTTGAGAAAGCCGGTCATCCGCGAAACTGTTAAGTAAATGGAGAGTATGGGCAGAAATGTGATGGTTTGAATACGCTGGCTACATAATGCAGTTTTTGGGGCTGATGTATTGTTACAAAATTTGTCAACAAGAAATGGAAGAGGGTTGCCCCTAAAATTCATCAATGAATGAACTGCTGAACAGCAGGAATTTCGCGATATTCAGTGGATTTTTTTGCTTAAGCTATTTAGCGGATATCAGCGTTTTCCAGAGAGTGGATGCACTCATTGGGAGGAGTCATTTCTACCCTGTTTACTGTTTAGCCTTCTTCAACAGTTTGAATAAGTTTGTACTAGGATTGGTTTGGCCAATTTATTATATATCTTTTGTATGAAAGTATTGTGTAATTAAAATATTTTTAATGGTAATTATGTATAGTAATATATTTACAATTACAAAAGATATGTTATTGCAATATTTTATATTTATACTTAATAAAAGATTTGGTGCTACACACTAGTGTTAGTTGTTATAAATAAGATGTATTGGTGTTTACATCTGTTCACAAGATTTGGAGTTATTAATGAGTTATTATTCTTAGATTGTATGTATTTGCATTGTGTATTTGTGATCCATGGAATAGTCTCCCAGTGGAGGTGGTAGAGATGAGGACAGTAACTGAATTCAAAAAAGCATGGGACAAACACAGAGGATCTCTAAAGGAAAAAAAGGGACTGTTGTAGTTGTTGATATGGAAACACAGACTAGATAGGCCATGTGGTCTTTTTCTGTCGTCATATTTCTATGTTTCTATGTTTCTACACCTTCCTGGGTGTCTACTCTATTGCAGATTTTGGTATCATCCAAAAAGAGGCAAACATTACCCGACAACCCTTCCGCTATATCACTAACAAAGATGTTAAAAAGAATACGGACCAAGGACAGATCCCTGGGGCACACCACTGGTAACTTTCTTCTCAGAGTGAACTACGTTTACCTGTACTCTGTCGCCTCACACTCAACCAATTTCTAACCCAAGCAGTAACTTTAGGATCCATCCCTAGGGTGCTCAGTTTGTTTATAAGTCGCCTGTGAGGAACGGTGTCAAAGGCTTTACTGAAATCTAAATACATCACATCTAGGGCTGTCCCTCGGTCCAACTCCCTGGACACCCAGTCAAAGAAATCAATCAGATTTGTCTGACAAGGTCTGCCTCTGGTGAATCCATGCTGCCTCGGATCCTGTAATCCGCTGGACCCCAGAAACCTCACTATTTTCTCTTTCAGCTGCATTTCCAATAATTTACTCACCACCGAAGTTAAACTAACCGGCCTGTAGTTTTCAACCGCATCCTTACTTCCGCTTCTGTGCAAAAGCACCACATGAGCCTCTCTCCAGTCCTTTGGCACCACTCCCGACTCCAACGAGGCATTGAAAATGTCACTCAGTGGAGCTGCTAGAATGTCCCCAAGTTCCCTCAGTATTTTAGGGTGTATCCCATCCGGTCCCATCGCTTTGTCTACTTTAAGTTTAGCTAGTTTCTCACAAACCCAGTCTTCTGAAAATTGTTCAAGATGCCCCTCGCTTCTGTTCCTGTTTGTGGGTATTTTCTGAGGTCCTGTTCTGGTTCTTCATCTGTGAACACAGAACAGAAATATTTGTTAACAATTCTGCTTTATCCTCATCAGTTTCTACATATTCCTCCCCTTCACCCTTGATTCTGACAATACCACTTTTGCCCTTCCTCGTCTCACTAACATCTGAAAAATGTCTTATCCCCCCATTTTATTGCATTGACTATTAACTCCTCTTTTTGAATCTTTGCTTTCTTGACTACTTTGCTAGCTGTAGGTTTTTCCAAATATAGAAGCCTGTCTTCCTCTCTCTATGATCTCTTTTATTTCATGAAGACTTCCCTCTTTTTCTTCACCTTTTCAGCTACTTCTTTCGAAAACCATAGTGGTCTCCTTTTCCATTTACCTTTATTTACCATTTTAACAAAAAGGTTGGTTGCCCTTAAAATATCCCCTTTCAGTTTTGTCCATTGTTTTTCTACATCCCCCAGCTGTTCCCATCCCGCTAACGACTCCCTGAGGTATTGGCCCATCTTGGCAAAGTTTGTTTTCCTAAAGTCTAAGACCCTCACTTTTGACTGCATTCTAACAGCCCTAGTCCTAATACTGAACCACACCATCTGGTGATCACTGGATGCAAAATGATCTCTCACTATAATGTTAGAAACACCTTCACCGTTAGTAAGCACCAGATCACGTGTGGGATCTGTTCCCAATTGCCTGAATAGTTCTCCCTGTAAAGAATCCAGGATCTCCTTACCTCTAGATGATACTGCAGCAGGAATGTGCCAATCAACATCTGGCATATTGAAATCCCCTATCAGTAGCATTTCCCCTTTCCTAGCAATGCTGCGTATGTCTTCAATTAACTCTGTCCACCTCTTCCTCTTGTGAGGGAGGTCTGTATATCATGCCAATGCAAATAGATTTCTCTTTCCCTCTTTTTAGTTTAACCCACAATGCCTCCTCTCTCCCTTTTAAGCTTGTAATTCCCAAGCATTAATATTATTTTTTACATATAGTGCCACTCCTCCTCCCCTTCTTCCTACCCTGTCCTTTCTGAATAAAGTATAGCCTGGTATAGTTACATCCCAGTCATGGTTTTCTGTGAACCATGTTTCTGTAACTGCCACTAAATTCAAGTTGGCCACTCCCACCAAAGCTTTAACATCAGGGATCTTATTTCCCATGCTACGGGCATTTATACACACTGCTTTCCATATGTTACCCCTTTTACCCATTTCCATAAAGGTATTTAATGTTTCACTTACCTGGGGGCTTTCTTCATCCATCCCCAATGAATCTAGTTTAAAGCCCTCTTCAGTAGATTAGCCAGTCTACTACTGAAGACGCGTCAACCTTTCTTGGACAGATGGATGCCATCTCTGCTCTGCAACCCTTGGAACAGCATCCCATGGTCCAGGAAACCAAAACGCTCTCGATGACACCATCCACGCAGCCATGCATTCATCTCCAGGATGGGAGCCTCTCTGCCTTGGCCTTTACCCTCAGCAGGGAGGATTGAAGAGAATACCACCTGTGCACCTATCTGCTTCACCCTCTGTCCCAAAGCCATGAAGTCACTTTTGATCTCCAGGAACAAGCAGGAATGTAGTCTTCACATATGTGTATCGTCAGTACCTACGGAGCCTGTGCGGGAACGCTCCCCAGCATCCAATAGGAAAGCTTTTGGGAGTATCCCACAGCGCCTACGTGCTGCCTTCCTGCCTTTTCCAACTGTCCCTCTGTAGTTTTTCATTTTCCGCGGAGCCAACAGGTCACACATCCTGTCACCATAGAAAATTCCATTCTGATACTTCTTTTTTGTGGTCGCGTCTGCCTTCCCTTGACGCTATACCGGTACCGCCGGTGGTTCTTTTCTTTCTTTCTAAAAAACAAAAAAAAAACCTTAGTTTCTGGAGTCTTTCCTTCAGTAACTTTCTTCTGTGGTGCTAGGCACCATTTTGGACACTAGGCCCAATTTTTTCCTTAAACATGGAAAAACCTGCTTCGGGTTTTAAAAAATGTTCCAAGTGTGGCGGTACCATCTCCCTCACCGACACCCATGAGTGGTGCCTCAAATGTTTAGGTCCTGACCACTCTATTTCAGAGTGCCTCGCCTGTGGAATGATGTCTAAAAGGGGCCAGCAAAACCGGGCTGCTAAACTTAGCACCCTTTTTCCCTCCGATGCGGCGTCCGTGGCATCGACATCCTCCAGGGCTTAATCTTCCTCCCATGGATCTCAGGTAACTAAACATAAATCTAGCCGGTCCTCAAAGGGTAGATCTCCTTCTAAGCATCGAGATGCCTCTGGCATTGCCCTTGAGGGATCTTCACCGGCAAAATTGCCCCGGCGGGAGGCTTCAGCTTCCAAAGCACTAACGGGGCTCCAGGATGTTCTCGAGGCCTCAACCTCGACAGAACTACTGGTGCCATGCTCTGGAGTTCTGGCCGCTTCAACCGGCTCCGATACCCAAGCATCGGCAGCGTTGATAGACCAGAGATTCTTGGCTATTGAACACAGTCTGGCGGCTCTTCTCACGGCCTCGATGCCCCTGAAACCGCTTCAGACACTTCAACCGGTATAGACACCAGCACCGACTGCATCGACATCGGCGGGTATACCACCGGGACTGAGTCATGCGTCTCTATCCAGCATCAACAAGTCGGTACCGGACCACTTCAATACCGACTTCAATCGGTACCGGTACCGTGCCTTGCATGATCACCAGGATCGGAGATACTTCGAATCCTCAGATGAGTCTGAAGACTCCGAAGACTGCCGATACCAGCATACTTCTTCCCAAGGATTCCTCTTCTCCTCAGCGTAGGATATATCTGCCAGAGGATATATGTCTTTCAGGATTTTATCCGAGATGTGGCCTGAGGTCTTTCCATCACAGTGGCTCCTGAAAAAGAGCCTAGGGCAAAGGAATTAGAAAGCCTTCAGTACCCTAAAGCTCCCAAGGAGGCAGCTACCTTACCTATTCATGAGATCTTGTATGATCTTATGTTAAGGATGTGGGAAACACCTCTAACCACATCTCCTCATTCCCGAAGACTCGACACCATGTATCGAGGTCCTCCTTGTTCTGGGTTTCAAAAGACTCAATTACCACACCATTCCATGGTGGTGGAATCAGCCATGAGACGGATCAAGAGTGCAAAAAGGCATGCATCTAATCCTCCAGGACGTGAGTGTAGCACTCTTGATGCCTTTGTGACATAGTTTCTTTGGAGACGAGCAGGGGAGATACAGGCACACTTAAAAGTGAAGTTCCGAGACTGAGCTTTGTGCCAGATCTCCCAAAGCTCAGAGAAGCTTTGTTGTTTCACTGAGCATGTGTGCCTGCGTCCCACCTGCCTGTGCCCAGAGAATCAGTTTTTTCTGTCACTGCACAGAAGCTTGCACAGGTCTCCCTTCCTCTTCATTTTTGCTTGCATTTTTCCATCTATTTTGTTTTTTGTTGCTGTTCCATCGCTTGGTTCTCACAAAGGGTCATTTCCTTTCAGACACACAATTTTTGAACTCCCAGGCAGAAAATAATATAAGTTCCTGCCTGCACCTCACCACGGCTGTCAAAAGATAAACATGACTGCAGCAAAGTGCTTTTTAAACTCAGGCCCTGCTCTGTCTTTGTCGGCTGACAGGAAAAAGAGAAATTATAGTAATTTAAACATTGGGGAGCTGTTACTTTCTTTTACTGTATCAGAGTCAGGCCTTGCTTGGGACGACTTCTCTCTCCCCCCAGCGGACCAAGCACAGGTTTGGGGGAGGTAGGGTTTAAAGGTACCTCCGGGCTTGGCTGTGTGGTCTGGGGCTCCTCCTTGGCTACTCCTGCCCTCTGACAATACCCCTCCCCCTCCTGAACTGACTCCCAGTATGTTGGCTTCCTCCTCTATTCCTCTGGGGGACATGCCTGCGTCGGGTCAAAAGGCTAAGCATAAGCATCAGCTCCCTCAACCAGCAGTGTCGTGTAAGAACCATACAAAGTGAAAACCACTGCCCTCCCTGCCTGTCAGTCCTACCCCTACTCGGGGGGCCCTATAGGCTTCTCAGTCTTCCATTCTCTCTCTTCTCCAGAAATTCCTTAAGGATCATTCCATGCTCTTGCTAGCCTCCCCCCAAGGGATTGAGGCACCACCCAGCGCTACCTCAGATCCCCAAGTACCTCCCACACAAGAGATCTCTGGATCCCCTCCACTCTTTGACTGTCGCAAACCTTCGCCCCTGGATGATAACATTCGTTCGCTCCTGTCCTATCCTTGGGAGCCATGTGAGTCCTATGTGGAGGACCCTATACTGATTTCCCTGGCACTGGACTTTCAAGACTATCCACCCGAGGATTTTTACAATCTGAAGTTCCTCCAGAAAAACTCCCACGCTCTGACTCTTAGTGACTCGTAGGCCCTGACCAACAAGCGGGATTTTCACTCCATTTTGAAAGATTGCAGTACCCCCAAGGAGGTCCCAGAACTCCCTGTGCCTTGGATCCTTCAGGATCTACATTCTTCCATCTGGAAGACCCTGTCCAAGCAGTACTGCATCCTGCCGCATTGACCTTAAATAGAAGGTCCTGTGACTCCGGGATTCCATCATCCTCAGCTCCCCCATCAGTCAGTTGTATTTGAGGCAGTCCTTAAAAAATCTGAGCATTAAGCTGCCATTCCAGACACTTCTAGGGAAGGAACAGCAGACATTATTTACTATTCGATGTAAACTTACCAGAGCAGTACTCTTGCCATGCGCATTCTAGCTCATCAACTACACATGCTGCACTACTATCATGACCTATTGCAACTGGATGACCCCTCCTTGGCAGATCCATCTCCTTTGGTTCTGGACTTGCAGGAATTCCTTTACCATTTTTTTTGTGTCACATATGATATCTACAACTTTGTGGCCCAGTTCACAGCTACTGCTATTTCAGCCAGATGCACTTGAATGGCTTTGTGTATTCGGTCTCCGTGAGGACCTTCATGACCACCTGGCATATGTTCTTTGCCTAGGTAACAGCCTCATTGGGTCCAAGGTTCAGGAGGCAGGATTGGAAGTCAAGGGCCATTCTACCATGGTCCAAGAACTCTCAGCTCAGCTGGTGGAGGTGGTTTCCTCCCCTTGCTGCTCCTCTCTGCCAGCTTATCGCCGTCCTTTCTACTACAATTACTTTCAACAATTTTACCCACGGTGACGCTACCAGCTTTACTTACAGAAGCCCCCCCCCCCCTCGGAATCAGGGCCAGTTTTTTCAATCATACCCCCAGCGGGGTCACCCATGAGAGAGGACAACCCAAGCACTCCTGCAGATTACCCTTCCCAAACCCTCCCCTGGTTTTTGACTACCTGCCGTGGGGGGTCACATCCAGCACTTTGCACAGGCCTGGCAGTACATTACCACGGACAGCTGGGTTCTCTAAATTGTTGAGTCAGGGTAAAAGCTTCACTTCGATGTACCTCTGCCTCCTCGGCTCCCAGTCCCTACTGGCCATTCCCCAAAGCATTGTGTGCCCCAATTGGTAAAAGAGAGAGCTCAACTCCTCCTCAACAATGCCATTGAGCTTGTCCCACTTCCTGAGAGGAATCAGGGGTTATACTCCAAGTTTTTCTTGATCCCCAAGAAGTCCAGCGGCCTTTGGCTGATCCTTGATCTCCATCATCTTAATCTTTTCATCAAGCAAGAAAAGTTAACTTCGCACTCTTTGAGCACAATCCTTTCCCTGCCCATTCCTCTAGATTGGATTACTTCGCTAGACCTCAAGGATGCCTACACCCATTTCTCCATCCACTCTCTCCACTGGAGATTCCTTCAGTTCATCTTCCTCACCACCACTATCCGTACAAGGTTCTTCTATTCGGACTTGCTTCCGCCCCTCATGTTTTCACCAAGTGTCTTGCGGTTGCCGCAGCCCACTTTCAGTGCCAGGGCTACTGTGTTTACCCATACCTAAACGATTGACTGATCTCTGGCACCTCTGAAGACATAGCTCAAGCTGTGCGGGACACTGCTGTCACTTTTCAGAGCCTCAACTTCATCCTCAATGCAGAGAATTCAGAGCCCATCCCTCAACATAGTCTGGATTTCATTGTGGTGCATCTAGACAACTTCAAAGTCAAAGACTTCCTTCCCGATCAGAGGGTTCAAGCCTTGCAGTTTCTCAACATCACCCTTGCCACATGCCAATTGGCTCCTGCCCTCCTACTCCTATGTCTCCTGGGGCACATGGCGGCATCTGTACATGTAGTGCCACTTGCCCGGCTGCATATGTGTGCCCTCTTCAATGGTACCTCAGACTCAACTGGTGTCAATGCACCTATCCCCTCTGGGCCAGGATGTCCCTCGAAGGCCCATAGCAAGCAGTCGTCCTCGACAACCTCAGATGGTGGGTGACTCGGGCCAACCTTCTGGTGGGGTGCCCCTTCTAGATGCTGCAGCATCACATCATTATTACCACTAATGCATTCACTTGTGGTTGGGGAGCCCATCTACTCAGTCTTTCCACTCAGGGAGCATTGTCTCCTTAGAAACAAGCTTTGCATATCAATATGCTTGAACTCCGAGCGTCTACTATGCCCTCAAGGTTTTACATCAACAAGTAGGGTAGTACAGGCTCCCTTCATCTATGTCCCGAAGCCACGAGACTGGACATTTGCAGTTTCCATAGATGCTACGCTGTGAGCGGCCTACTTTCCAGGAACTTACAACCAGCTAGTCGACAATTTGAGCTACCAGCTGGACCTGCACGAGTGTCTCTTGATCCTGCTGTTCTTCGGAACATCTTTGCTCTTGGGGTTGTCCGTGAAGGCAAAGAGGTCCACCTCCAGTTCCCCCCCAAAGTGTCCCATCTTCTGCTCAATTCGACATGCCTCCAGAGATGAGCGCCTGATGCCTTTGCTCTTGACTGGCTCATGGTCTTCTGTGTGTGTCCTCTGTTCCCACTCAAGATCAAGCACGACAAAGCATTGGTCATTTTGATAGCATCATGCTGGCCCTGCTAGCTATGGTTTCCCCATCTGCTGATGCTGCTGCAAAGTTCTGCTGTACCTTTGGGGATTCAGCCAGGCCTCCTGACTTAGCATCAGAGCTGCCTTCTGCATCCCAACCTTCAGTCCTTATCCCTCATGGCACAGTGACTTCAGGGCACCAAGCATTGTTGTTTTTCACTGCCTCAAGATGTCCTCTCTGTTTTCACTGCTTCTCAAAGATCCTTTACGCAGTGTTTGTATCAGCATAAGTGGGCCCGTTTTGCCCACTGGGCTGCATCAAATGGACAGGATCCAGTTTACTGCTTGGTGAGCCAGCTTTTGATTTATCTCCACCTGTCCCACTCAAGCCTACAGACTAATTTACTAAATGTTCCCTGTAAAATAGTTATTTCCAAGTTATAATGCCCTGTTCAATGTAATTTCAGTTTGTTCAATGTAAACCGCACTGATGCAGAATAGCGCGGTATATAAGAGAATGTAAATAAAATAAAATAAATAAATAATTCAGTGCATTTTCACCTTTCGACTATTGACGCTTTGCACGACCCTGTCGATGACAAGCCCATTTCAGTCCATGTGGTTGTTTCCCATTTCATGAGGAGTCTTATGAACACCAATCCTCCCATCCAATTGCCTACACTGGCCTGGGACCTTAATGTTTTGTCACAACTGCCATTTGAGCCTCTCCTGTCCTCTGTTCAAATATCTCACCTGGAAAACAGTCTTCTAGTCGTCATTACTTCGGCCAGACATCTGGGGGGACTTCAATCACTGGTGGATTATCCCTCGTATATGCAATTTTTCCATGACAAGGTCATCCTCTGGACACATTCCAAGTTTCTCCTAAAGGTGGTGTCTGACTTTCACATCAACCAGCCCATAGTGATCCTTGCCTTCTTTCCAAACGCCCCTGTCGGCTCTCTGGAGGAGAAATTGCATACCTTGGACTGCAGAAGGGCTCTTCTCTACTATCTGCATCACACTGAGCCTCTCCACAAGTTGCCTCAGTTGTTCCTGACCTTCAATCCCAATAACCCTGGATAACCGGCAACGAAGCTGACTTATATCCTCTGGATTGTGGACTGCATTGTCTTCTGCTACAAGCAAGCAACTCTCCCTTCTCCAGGGTGTGTTGTCCCTCACAAATTCTGAGCCGTGGCCACTTCCATTGCCAGTCTGGCTTCTGTCTCCACCCAGGACATCTACAGAGCAGCTACTTCTTCGTCCATCTACACCTTCACTAAGCACTACAGTTTGGATCGCTCACACGCAACAGATTTTGCCTTTGGGTAGGCTGTCCTCCGGAATCCATTTGCTACCTTATTCTGCACCTCCACCCGAGCTAAGTTTGAGGCCACCCTGACTACACAGATGTTTGACAACCACAGTTATATGCTGAGGCGGCCCCTAGCTCTGGACTCACCTTTGAGTGTGACTGCATCACATTGCTTGTCTCCGGAGAAAGCATAGTTGCTTACCTGTAACGGGGGGTCTCTGTAGACAGCAGGAATATGCAGTCACACACTCCCACCTCTTTCCCCACAAAGAAAACCCCAAACACAAGAATAGACACATCAAATGGACTAGCATCATCAATTCACAGCAGCTCTGTGGCGCCTCTTCTTTAGAACTTGTCTTGGTTTCTTCTCTGCTCTGGTATGAACTGATTCTCTGGGCACAGGCAGGAAGCAGGCATGCATGCTCAGCGAAGCAACAAAGCTTCTCTAAGCCATGGGAGATTTGGAACAAGGCTCAGTCCAGAAACTTCACTTTTGAGTGTGACTCCATACCCCTGCTGTCTACGGAGAACCTCTATTACGGGTAGGCAACTACGTTATATGACAGCAGATAAAGACCACTATGATCCATCTAGTCTGCCCATTAAGGTTGCTAGAGGGGTTGAAACTGCTGCTCTGTGCATGTCCGCCCCCCCCCCCCCACCCCATGCCTTTGCTTAAGGTTGTACTCTCCATTCTCCAGGAACAAGCAGGAAGTCAGCCCTCACTTATGGGTGACGTAAGTGCCGACAGAGACCACACGGAGCAATTCCCAAGCTTTCAAAGAAAACCTTTGGGATTGCTGTCATGCATGCGTGGTCCTCTTCCCTCCCAAAGGTGCCATCTTGCTCAGTCTCCCTTTTTCCATGGAGCCCTTCGGACGCACATCCTCGTCTCTCGGAAAAAGTGTTTTCGTTTTCGGCCTCTGGCCCTCTTTCTTCCGATAGTACCGGTCCTCTCCCATCCTCCCCTTCGCTCTTGTTCCTCTGGGAGAAGGGATGTTTTTTATTTCCAGCCTTTTGGTAATTTTTTCTCTTCAGACCTTTTTGCACCCTTTCCAACCGCTGGCGTCGAGGGTCTTCAACCTAGCAGGGGCCTTTTTTACCCCAATGGCCACCGGTTTTAGAAAAATGTGACAGATGCTCCAAGAATATATCACTCACAGACACCCATGACTGCTGTGTCTGGTGGCTGACCACAACCCGGAACTCTGCTCTCTCTAAGAAAATGTCTGCCAAGGCCCTGCTAAGTAGTAAGCAGAGGTCGACGACATTTTCCATAAGGCAGCCCTGGAATCCCCGGTGGCATCCTCGGCTGCCCCTCCTTGTACGGGGTCCCCCGCAGGGGTCCCGCGTTCAAGGCAGCATTCCGATCAGGGATCCCCTGAGGTAGAGAGGCGTAAGAAGATCTCAAAGTCACTGTTGGTGGCTCCAGACAAGCGTGAACGATCTCATGCTTTGTCGCTCAACCCTCCCCAGCGTTCCTGAGAGTTGGATAAGGAGCGGCCTTGAAAGGTACCTCGTACAGACACAGAGGCCTCCGGCGATGGCACCCAGTCTCTGGAGGGTTGTCCTGGTGAGGACCCCCTCTCTTCCTCCACGCCAGACCCAGTAACCCCGGCATCGGCATTGCAGGGACCCATGTCCGCGTGGGAGTCCCCGGATGCTGGCACTAGAGCGCAGAGTTTCTGCCTTCTTAGCTACCCAGCAGGCGCTTCTGCCCAGCATGGCTGGCCCGCGCCTCAAGACTGAGGTCCCTCCGAGGGGGGTACCTAAACCTGCCCTAGAAACCCCGAGAGCCGTGGGCCTCGTGAGGGCACCGGTCTCGCTCGCCATCCCGTTCCTCGGGGGCAAGGTCCTCCAAGGCCAGTGCCTCCAGTTCCTAGTGGGCCTTGGCCTCTGGTCAGGGTGACCAGCCTGACTTGGACTCCTCCTCGGACCTCTCGGGCTGGGAGTCGGACAGGGATACCTCCCCGGAGACCCACGCCCACAGGGACCCTCCTTCGGACCCACCCCCACCCACTTCCCAGAGGCGTTCACCTCCAGAGGGCACTTCCTTTCTGGTGTTCATGCGGGACATAGCCTGGGCCCTCAATCTGGCCACGTAGGCTGAGGAGGAACCAAGGGCAGAGGAACTCGACATCTTGCAGTATGAGTCCCCGCCTCGGGAGTCTCTTACAGTCCCAGTATCTCCCATTCTGTCCTGGCTACTCCTCCACATGTGGGAGGTGCCTGCCTCAGTTCCCATTGTGAGCAAACAGCTCGATGCCATGTATAGGATCCAGCACGGCCTGGGGTTCCAGAAGACCCAGCTTCCGCACACCTCCATGGTAGTGGAATCAGCGATGCGGAAGCAAAAGAGCCCGAAGTTACATTCTTCGGTCCCGCCTGGCAGGGAGTCAAGAGCCCTCGATGCCCTTGGGTGCAAGGCCTATCAGGGGTCCATGCTGACATCCGCATTCAGGCTTACCAACTGTACATGCCAAAGAGCTCAGTGGTTTTTCTGCAGGTCTCGGGGGTGAGCACCTTTTCAGGTTCCAGACCCTCCTGAGGTCGGTCGCAGACTGGTCGAAGTACCTCATCCGTGCTGTGTATGATGGGTTGGAGTCCTCTGCCCAAGTGGCAGTGGCCATCATCGGGGCCCGGCACTTAGCATGGCTCCAGTCTTCGGACCTGGAGCAGTGGGTCCAGGAGAAGCTCTTGGATGTCCCCTGTCTCGGTGAACAATTGTTCGGCAAGCCCATGGAAGCTAAGGTGGCCAAGATTGAAACAGAGTTCGTAACTCGAACCTGCCTCTCACCTAAAACCTTTTCTCTCCCATGGAAGAAGCAGCATATGAAGAAGCCATTCTTCCAGAGAAAGGGACTCCCCTACCGGGGATACCTGCTGTACCCACCCACCCCCATGCCGACTACTGGCATGCAGGACAAGGGGGAGAGCGCACGGCCATCGCAAACCTAAAGGGCCCAAGGCCCAACCACTGGCGCCACCCCAACCTGCTCAGGGGTTTTGATGCTGAAGGCATAGCCTCTCGCCCCCTGGCAGCACTTCCACCTGTGGGGGGACGCCTGTCCCTTTTCGCACCCCAATGGGCGTCAATCACGTCGGACACTTGGGTCTTCCGGGTGTTCCGGGATGGTTACCGTCTTCATCTGGACAGGCCCCCTTCTCCCCAGAGGAGCCTTCTCAGCTTCCCTCGCACCAGACTTGCTTGCTACAAGAGTAGACCAACCTCCTCGGCCAGCGGGCAGTCGAAAACGTACCGCTGCACCTCCGAGGTCAAGGGTTCTACTCCCGATACTTCCTCATTCCGAAGAAGACAGGGGGCCTATGCTTCATCCTTGATCTCAGGAACCTAAACAAGTTTCTTGTGAGGGAGAAGTTCAAAATGCTATCGCTTGGGGTCCTGCTGCCTTTCCTCCAGCAGGGTGATTGGCTATGCTCCTTGGACCTCAGGGACGCTTACATCCACATTCTGGTCCACCCCCAGCACAAGCAGTACCTGTGCTTCAGAGTACAGGGGGGAGCACTACCAATACAGGGTGCACCTCTTCGGGCTCCTGCCTGCTCCGCGGGTCTCCACCAAGTGCTTTCCACGGCCGCTGCCTACCTCTGGCGGCAGGGCATACCCGTTTTCCTTACCTAGACTGGCTCGACATGGGGGCATCAACCGAGGAAGCCCACCTTGCGGCATTGTGCACAATCCTCCTCCTCAAACTCCTCGGCTTCCTGGTCAGTTATGTTTATTGATTCTTGATATACCGCTCTTTATAATATCAGAGCGGTTTACACTCAAAAATTTAAATCCAGAGTAAGGCTCAGGGCCAGAAAAAGGAAAAGGAACTACAAAATCTGTGACAGAAAAGAGAAGTCAAAGCAAACATTCAGACGGGACATAAAGGAGAGATCAATAAACAGATATAACCAGGTCATGAGGTTGAGACTGGGAGATTATGAGCAGTGTTGAAAAGGTGTGTTTTAAGTATAGCCTTAAATCTTGAAAAATCTTGCTCTAGTCGGAGGGGGGTGGGCAGCGAGTTTCAGAGGGTGGGACCAAGAAAACAGAAAGCTGAGTGACGGGTGGATTGTAGATGTGCACGTGATGGAGGAGGAAGATGGAGACGATTTATGTGAACTGAATATAGGCTGTGTGTTGGGACATGAAAGTGAAGAAGGTTGGCTAAGTACTGTGGAATGTGGGTGTTAACAACCTGATGTACCAGTATGAGAATCTTGTAACGAATACAGAAATCAATGGGAAGCCAGTGGAGATGGATTAGTAGAGGGGTGACATGATCTCTGTGAGAAGAGTGGGTTATAATCCTGGCTGCAGTATTTTGTAAAGCTGAAGACGGTGAAGCTGAGTGTGGGTGATACCTGCAAGAACAGAATTACAAAAGTCAAGGTGGGACATAACTACAGACACAGTGAGGATGAGAGAAAAGGACAGATAGATCGAATCTGGTGAAGAAAATAGTATGACTTCTTAGTGAGCTGGGAGATGTGATCTCTAAGGGTCAGGTCAGAATCCAATAAAACCCCTAAATACTGAAAGGATAAGACTACAGGAATAGGGAGTTACCGAGAGTAGAAGTGATTGAAGGGCAGGGGCTCCCGAAAGCGAACCAGGTGGAGGATGTCTTGGCCAGGTTGAGATGAAGGCAGTTAGTGGTTAGCCAGTCTGCTACTTGGGAAAGACAGGAATTGAGGGGCATAAGATCAGGCTGCAGGGGGTTAGTGTTGTGAAGAATGACAATGTCATCAGCGTAATGAAAAGCTGATAGTCCAGACTGTTGAATTTGGAGAGCAAGTGGTGCCAGAAAGAGATTAAACAGCAGGGGAGCTAGGACTGATCCTTGAGGGACACCACAGTGGAGAGAGACGGGATCCGAGAGAGACTGAGAGTTAGCAGGTGAGACCACAGAGAAGGAGCGAGATGAAAGAAAGGAGTAGAACCAGCAATAGACGGATCCACGAAGATCAGCATCTTGAAGACGTGACAGAAAATAAAACAAAGGATAATATAATGCCTCTGTATCGTTCCATGGTGCTACCGCACCTTGAATATTGTGTGCAGTTCTGGTTGCCGTATCTTAAAAAGGATATAGCATTATTAGAAAAGGCTCAGAAGAGCCACCAAGATGGTAAAGGGGATGGAAGGATACCCCTATGAAGAAAGGCTAAAAAGGTTAAGGCTCTTTAACCTGAAAAAGAGATGGCTGAGGGGAGATATGATAGAAGTCTATAAATTAATGAACAGAGTGGAACGGGTAAATGTAAATCGATTGTTTACGTTATCAGAATATAGAAAGACTAAGGGACATGCAATGAAGCTACAGGGTAAATTATTTAAGACTAATAAGAAGAAATATTTTTTCACTCAGCGTGTAATCAAACTTTGGAATTTGTTACCTGAGGATGTAGTAAAGGCTGTTAGTGTAGCTGGGTTTAAAAAAGGTTTGGACAAGTTCCTGGAGGAAAGGTCCATAAACCATTATTAAAAAGGGACCCAGGATATCAATGTTTGACCCAATACAAGCATTGTGGAACCTGTGTCTTTTGGGGAAACTGCTAGGTACGTATGACCTAGATTGGCCACTGTTGGAAATAGGATACTGGGCTTGATGGACCTTGGTCTGACCCAGTATGGCACATCTTATGATCAGAAGGAGTGAATGATCAACCAGATCAAAGGCCGCCAATAGGTCTAAAGAAACCGCCACCGAGATATCACCTTTATCGTGCGAGGAGTGTAGTTCATTAAGAAAGGCTAGTAGGACTGTTTCAACATTGTGACCCTGACGAAACCCAGATTGGCGAGGGTGAAGGAAATTTATAGAGTTTAGGTGATGTGAAAGTTGGGTAAAGACAGTCTTCTCCAAAATTTTAGTGAGAAAAGGGAGGTTAGAAACCAGGCGATAGTGTGATGGAACCAGAGGATCAAGGGAGGGTTTCTTCAAAAGAGGGCGTACTAAGACATGCTTCCAGGGGGAAGGAAAAGTTCCAGAAGAGAGGCAGGTATTGATCATGGCAAGAATGGGGGGCACCAGTGCAAGGGAGGGTTCGAGAATCCAATGGGAGGGGAATGGATCAAGAGGGCAAGTAGTTTTCCAGACTGAGTAGATGGATTTTATGAGTTCTGAGGTAGTGATTTGATGAAAAGCAGACCAGATGTGAAAGAGAGATGGCTGGGGAGAGGGAGAGGGGGTAGGGGAGAAGGACAAGCGGGAAGTAATGAATGAAGATTATGAATCTTAGTGTCGAAGAAGGAGGCCAGTTTAGATGGGCTGGGAATTTGGTGGGAGGGGGCTGGACAGGAGTTGGATTGAAGTGAGGTAAGGGATCTTAGTACCAGTGCAGACCCTGGAGTTCATCAGCGCACTTCTCGACACTGAGCAGGCGACCGCCTTCCTACCCCAGGACCGTGCGTATTGTCTCCATGCCCTGGCGGCCAAGGTCTAAGGCAGGTCTCGGATTCCGACGAGAGCCATGTTGCACCTCCTGGGGCCACATGGTCTCCACCGTCCACATTGTTCCCCACGCCCACATGCACATGCGGACAGCTCAGTGGTGCCTCAGAGCACAATGGAGCCAGGCCAGGGGCCACCTCCGGGACCCCGTCCGGATCTCCCACAGCCTTCACAGCTCCCTGGATTGGTGGCAGGACTCCCGAAGCCTCTTTCAGGGCATGCCCTTCCAGGCCCCACAGCATGAGCTCGGCCTGACGATTTGATGCCTCCCTACTGGGTTGGGGAGCCCACTGCAGTGACCTACACACCCAGGGATAGTGGTCGCCCGAGAAATCATAGCAGCAGATCAATCTGCTCGAGCTTCGGGCAATCCGGTGGGCCTGAGGCCTTCGAGTACCATCTGAGGGGAAAGTCGGTGCTCATACAGATTGACAACAGGATAGCAATGTTCTACATAAACAAGGAGGGGGGAAACAGGTTCTTGCCCCCTCTGCCAGGAGGTGGTCCTCCTTTGCCGTTCGCCGGGGCATGACCCTCAGAGCGGTCTATCTCCCAGTCCAGGAGAATGTCCTCATGGACAAACTCAGTAGAATCCGGCACCTGGATCCGGAAGTGGCCAGCCTCTTGTTCCATCAGTGGGGGACTCCATTCATGGACCTGTTCACCAGCCCGGTGAACGCAGTTTCCCCGCTTCTGCGGACCAGTTCCACACCCGAACAGGGTGGCCCCAGATGCGCTCCTCCTGAATTGGACCTCTGGGCTTCTTTACACCTTCCCTCCCACTCCTCTCATTGCAAGGACCCTCCACGAGGTCCAGCGGGAGCAAGCTTCAATGATTCTCGTGGCTCCTTCACGGCCTTGACAGCCTTAGTTCCCACTTCTGCTCCGGATCTCGTCCGAGCCTCCAGTCCCCCTAGGCTGTGCCCCGAGCCTACTAATGCAGGAGGAGGGACGGGTGCTTCACCCAAACCTGGTCTCTCTGTCCCTTATAGCCTGGTGGCTGAACCAGTCTCCTTGGCCCTGCTGCACCTCCTGAGGGAGGTCGAGGAGGTGGTCCTCGTGTTGAGGAAGGATTCGACGAGACAAGTCTATGCCTATAAGTGGCGGCGTTTCTCGATCTGGTGCTCCAAGCTCCAGCTCAACCCATCCACCTGCTCTGTCCGCTGTGTTCTCCAGTACCACTTGAAAGAGAGGCTGAAGTCCAACTCGGTCAGGGTACACCTGAGCGCCATCTCGGCTAACTAACTCCCCGTTGAGGGTAAACCCCTATTGAGGCAGCCCCTGGTCTCCCGCTTCATTCGGAGTTTCTTACTTTCCAAGCCTCCCACCCAGCCTCCATCGGCGGAGTGAGACTTCAACATCGTTTTCATGCAGTTTACGCGATCTCGCTTTGGCACCTCTCCTGGAAGGTGGCCTGCCTGGTGGCTCTGACAGCGAACTCCAAGCCCTCATGGCTGAGGCTCTCTATACCAGATCCTATGGGAACAGGGTGGTCCTCCATACCCACCCCAAGTTCTTACCAAAGGTTGTCTCGCATTTCCATCTCAATCAGGAGATAGTCTTACTGACCTTCTTCCCAAGACCTCATGCCGACTGGGTATGCTTGACTGCAAGAGGGCTCTCGTCTTCTACCTGCAGTGCACTCAGGGTCATCGCAAGTCCGATTGGCTCTTTGTTGCTTACGATCCCAACCGCCTAGGACAGGCAGTCACCAAGCACACCCTCTCCATCTGGGTGGTGGACTGCTTCGCCTTCGCCCAGGCAAAGACGGGCGCCCCGCTGGATCGGCAAGTCACTGCACGTGGCGTCTGGGCCAAGGCGGCTTTGGTGGCTTCACTGCACTCAGTGCCTCTGCCGGCCATCTGCCGGGCTGTGACCTGGTCTTCAGCGAATACTTTCTCTTCTCATTACTGCCTGTAGAAGGAGTCCCACCGGGACAGTGCCTTCGGCCAGGCTGTACTCCATAACCTGTTTGGGGTATAAGCAACTCCTGCCCTCCGACCCTTCTTCTGTGGCTACCGACAGCTCGTCCCCGAGGACTTTGGCTTCTTCAGGCATGGGCTTCTGCTCACAGCCTCGCGGAGGTGTTTTTGAACTACGGCTTCGGTAGCCTGTAGTTGGGGAATCCCATAGGTGAGGACTGACTTCCTGCTTGTTCCTGTAGAAAGCGTAGTTACTCATCTGTAACAGGTGTTCTCCAGGGACAGGAGGAATCAGTCCTCACTACCCTCCAACCTCCCCTTAAGAGTTGCAGTTTATCCTTCCCTTGCCATCTGCTTAGAAGGGCTCTAGCTATGGGACCTGACTGAGCAAGATGGCACCTTTGGGCAGGAAGAGGACCATGCATGCGTGGCAGCAATCCCAAAGGCTTTCTTTGAAAGCTGGGGAATTGTTCTGCACGGGCTCTGTCAGTGCCGACGTCACCCATAAGTGAGGACTGATTCCTGCTGTCCCTGGAGAACACCTGTTACAGATGAGTAACTACGCTTTCTGTGCAAGTCACCCCCCCCCCTCCCCAGCCTTTGTTTAGGGTTCTACCTGCCATTCTGTGCAGGACACTCCTCACCCCTCTCTTTATTGAAGTATAAAAGATATTTGTTGCTTTTGATTTCATCATCTTGCTGTAAAGGGATCCACTGTGTTGGTCCCATGCCAATTTGCATTTAACTGTCTTTCGAATAAACCAACAAGGCGTTGTACAATTTAAAACCGTCTTGAGCATGGATTTGGAAAGACATGTTATTAAATCTAAAGTTCACTGGCCCCATCTTCTGCACAGAACCCAGGGGAGGGAGAGGCCACTATGCAACCTTTGAGCACATGTTTATCGCTCACAACGTGCTGCCATAATCAAGATTTGTTTCTGCATCTTCTTTGGACTGATTTGGAGAGATGAGTTGGGGAAACAGGAACATTTGTTCAAAGGAGAAGACTACAGATCAAGTAAGACACATCACAGCAGAGTAAACGGGAACAAATGGGCAGACAAGGTGAAACAAATAGCTCTTTTCTGCCCATATCTTTCATGTTTCTCTGGTAGATATCTGTTCCATCATCAGAAACTTATCTGATTTAACATATTGCAGTACCTGTATTAGAAGGGCTTTGTGCACAAGAAAAAGCTGACAAACTACTTACCTAAGAACATAAGATGTGCCATACTGGGTCAGACCAAGGGTCCATCAAGCCCAGTATCCTATTTCCAACAGTGCCATTCCAGGTCTCAAGTACCCGTCAGCTTCCCAAAGATATACACATATTCTATGCTGCTTGTCCCACGGGTAAGCAGTGGATTTCCCCAGTCTTCTTTAATAATGGTTTATGGACTTTTCTTCCAGGAACTCATCCAAACCTGTTTTGAACCCAGCTACACTAACAGCTTTTACTACATCCTCCATTAATTCCAGAGTTTGATGATGCACTGAGAAAATGTTTTCTCCGATTAGTCTTAAATGTGCCAAATTGTGGCTTCATTGTGTGCCCCCTAGTATTTCTACTGATCTATGTATTTCTAGGAACAAGCAGGAATGTAGTCGTCACATATGGGTATCGTCGGTACCGACAGAGCCTGCGCAGGAACGCTACCCAGCATCCAATAGGAAAGCTTTTGGGAGCATCCCACTGCGCCTGCGCCAGTGCCTTCCCGCCTTTCCAACTCTCCCTCTTCAGTTTTTCGTTTTCCGCGGAGCCAACAGGCAGCAAACCCTGTCACTGCAGAAAATCTTCTTTTTTGTGGTCGTCTGCCTTCCCGTCGACGTCTATACCGTTACCAACGGTGCTTTCTTTATTTTCTTATTTCTTTTCCTTTTAAAAAAAACCCTTCTTTTTTGAGGGTCTGTCCCCTCTTGGTGCCAGGCGCCATTTTGGGCACTAGGCCCTCCTTTCTTCCAAAATGGAGAAACCATCTAGTGGTTTCAAAAAATGTTCAAAATGTAGCGGTGTCTTAAATGTTTAGGTCCTGACCATTTGCCATTGGAGTGTCTCCTTTGTAGAAAGATGACCAAGAGAGGCCTGCAGAACAGAGCTGCAAAGCTCAGCACCCTCTTTGCCTTGGATGCAATGTCCATTGCATCAATGTCGTCCATTGCTTCATCTTCCTCCCATGGATCTCAGGTAACTAAACCTAGGTCTTCCAAGACCGGCTGGTCCTCAAAGGGTAGATCGCCTTCTAAGCATTGAGATGCTATTAACGTTGCCCTCGAGGAAAATACACTGGCCAAACAGCACCGGCGGGAGGCCCTTGCCTCCAAAGCATTAACGGGGTTCCAGGATGTTCCCGAAGCTTCCACCTCCAGAGAACTCTTGGTGCCATGTTCTGGTGTCATGGCCTGCTCTACCGGTACCGACATTCAGGCATCAGCAGGCTCTATGGATCAACGTATCCTGGCCATTGAGCGCAGTCTTGCGGCTTTATTAGCAGCCTCGGTACTTCTAAAACCACTACAATCGATGCAGTTGTCTGTACCAATATCAGTACCGAATGTACCTGCATCAACTGATGCGCCTTTCTCCGTGCTTCCTCCTATGCCAGCCCTGGATTCAGTCTTCGGCATCAAGGGTCCGGTATCGAGGCATTCCACTGCCGACAAGCAGTACGAGAGCATCCGGCCCGACAGTACTTTGAATCCTCCGATTCCGAGGACTCTGTCGGTACCAGGGTGGTTCTTCGGGAGGATCCCTCTCCTTCACCACAGCATCGGATGTCTCCTCCGGAGGACATGTCCTTTCAGGACTTCATACGTGATGTAGCAAGAGGACTCTCGATCACCGTGACCACTGAGAAGGAACCGAGAGCTGAAGAGTTGGAAATTCTTCAGTATCTGGCAGCTCCTAAGAAGGCTGCTACCCTTTCCATTCACCGAAATTTGCATGATCTCATGCTTAGGATGTGGGAAACACCTTTAATGGTGTCTCCACATTCTCGGAGACTCGATACAATGTATTGGGTACCGCAATGTCCCGGTTTCCAAAAAACACAATTACCACACTATTCCATGGTAGTGGAATCAGCAATGCGTAGGATCAAGAGTGCTAAGACGCATTCATCCAATCCTCCAGGTCGTGAATCGAGAACACTCAATGCCTTTGGGTGTCGATGCTTTCAGTCCTCGATGCTATCGGCTAGAATAAGCTCTTACATACTTCATATGAGTATGTTTCTTCAGGAGGTTACAAGAGATCTGGAACTCATGGCTCCACTTCTTCCCGATGACAAGAGGGCCGACTTCCTCACTCTGGTCAAACATACCCAGAATGTTTCTAAGTTCATGAATCGTGCAACCTTTGATTGCTTTGAGTGCATTAGCAGAACCTCTGCTATCTCCATCAGTGCACGTCACATTGCCTGGTTACAAGCATCTGATTTAGAACAATGGGTGCAAGACAAGCTGGGAAATATTCCTTGCACAGGAGAAAACCTCTTTGGCAAGGATTGGCAGGACAAAGCTACCTAGCTTGAGTCCAAAAACACCACCTTGAACAGACTATCAAGGACCACAGCCAACCCAGCTAAGAAAAAGACAGTTAAGAAACCCTTTTTCAACAAGAAAGAGAGATTCTATCCATCTTACACCCAGGCTGTCCACTGCCCAGTTCAAGCTCCCCAAAAGGGGCAGCAGCAACCCAGACAACCCAGGGGCTTTGACGCCTTCCTAGAGAACTTAGTCATCGTACCCCTAAAGGGTCCAGAGCCTCTCACCATCCCAGGCAGACTCTGTCATTTTGTCGAAAGATGGCAACAGATAACATCAGAACAGTGGAGACTCTCCATTGTAACAGAGGGGTACAAACTCCATTTCCACAGTATGCCTCCTCCCACCATCACAAGACAGTTCAATTCTCGGGGCCTTTCACTACTCTCTTTTGTCAAGAGGTCACCTCACTACTTGCTCAAGGAGCAATAGCAGAGGTACTTACAGTATGTCCCAACAGGGCATGGATTTCTACTCCCCCTACTGCCTCATTCCAAAGAAGACAGGGGGATAAAGGCCCATACTGGACCTCAGAAAGTTGAACAAGTATCTGTTCCGAGAAAAATTCAAGATGATCTCACTCAGAACACTTCTTCCTTACATTCAGGGTCAGGATTGGCTATGTTCTCTAGATCTAAAGGATACATATACACATATCCTCATTCATACAGGTCACAGGTGGTTTCTTTGATTCCTCTTTCAAGGAATACATTACCAGTACAAGGCAGGGTTCTACCCTTTGGACTAGCTTCTGCCCCAAGAGTCTTCACAAAATGCATGGCAGGGATGCTGCTACTACTGGGATAACTCTGGGGATATTCATCTTCACCTACTTAGACGACTAGCTCATCTGAGCATCAACACCTCCAAAAGCCAGCTCCACTCTCTTCTGTACAATGCAAATCCTGCAGTACCTGGGACTGGTCTTAAACCTCCCAAAATCTCATCTCACCCCTTCTCAGTCCCTAGAGTTCATAAGGGGCTCTTCTAGACACAAGGCAGTCAAGGGCTTTCCTGCCACAACCATATTTTGTTCAAATACTCCAGCTGGCCTCTCAAGCAGCTATGAAAACCTTTCTAACTGCTCGAGAAATGCTTCAGCTGCTGGTGCATATGGCATCCACTGTCCATGTGGTTCCCTATGCTTGCCTACACATGAGAGCAGCTCAGTGGACCCTAGCCTCTCAGTGGACACAGGAGTCGGGCCGCCTGGGGGACAAAATCAGAAACCCTACACGCCTCATTTTGTCCCTACAGTGGTGGCAATCACTGAAAAACCTTCTCGTAGGGTCTTCTTTTCAGCAGCCACTACACCAAGCCTCCTTGACGACAGATGCGTCCAAGTTAGTTTGGGGAGCTCACTTGGACAATCTCTCCACTCAAGGTCTCTGGACCGAGCAGGAGGCTTGTCTTCACATAAACCTCCTGGAACTCAGAGCCATCTTCTATGCTCTTCAAGTATTTCAGGACCCGCCTGAGCTACAAGACGGTTCTTGTCCAGACCGACAATCAAGTAGCTATGCACTATGTGAAGAAGCAGGGTGGGACGGGTTCTCAGATGCTGTGCAACGAAGCGCTACGTCTCTGGGCCTTTGCCAGAGATCTTCAAATCCACCTACTAGCAGAGTATCTTCCAGACATAAAATCTCTTGGCAGACAAACTCAGTCGAGTACTGCTGCCACACGAGTGGTCTCTTCATCCAGGGAAAATTGCTTGAATCTTTCAGATCTGGGGAACTCCAGATATAGACCTCTTTGCAAGTAATCAGAATGCCAAACTTCCCCGGTTCTGTTCCAGAATTCCGGCTCAGAACTGTTAGGCAAGGGATGCCTTCCATCTCCATTGGGGTCAGAACTTCCTCTATGCCTACCCACCCATTTCCCTCATTCCCAAAACTCTATTCAAGCTTCAGAGAGACATGGGCCATATGATCCTCATAGCCCCATGCTGGCCACGACAGACGTGGTATCCACTGCTGCTACATCTCTCTCAAGCCAGGCCTCTGGAGTTGGGATGTGCTCCAGATCCTCTTTCTCAGGAGAACGGGATGCTATAGCACCCGAAGCCTCAGTCCCTACACCTCAGGGCGTGGCTGCTGAGAGCCTAGAATTCCAGGATATCAACCTTTCTCAATAGATTAAAGATATTCTTTTGGCTTCAAGAAAAACTTCCACAAGGCAGGCCTATGCCTTTAAGTGGAGAAGGTTCTCTATCTGGTGTTCAAAAAAGGAACTTAATCCCTTTTCAGTGCCAGTGGAGGCATTACTGGAGTATCTCCTCCATTTATCATCCTCTGGTCTTAAGACCAGTTCAGTACGGGTCCACCTTAGTGCCATTGCGGCTTTCCAGAAGCCATTGGATGGACAACCTGTTTCCTCTCAACCGCTTATAGCTAGGTTTATGAGAGGTCTACTCTTAACTAAACCTCCCATTAAGCCACCACCCGTGGCATGGGATTTGAATCTTGTCCTTGGGCAGCTCATGAAACCGCCCTTCGAACCCTTAGCCACTAAATCTCTAAAGTTTCTTTCTTGGAAGGTAATCTTCCTAATTGCTCTCACTTCTGCAAGACGCATCAGTGAGCTACAAGCTTTAGTGGCTGATCCTCCTTATACAAGGTTCCACCATGATAAAGTAGTTCTTAGGACTCACCCTCAGTTTATGCCAAAGGTGGTTTCGCCTTTTCATTTAAACCAGTCGGTTTACCTTCCTGTATTCTTCCCTAGGCCCTCACGCCTCTAATGCAGAAAGGAATCTTCATACTCTGGATTGTAAAAGAGCTTTAGCTTTTTACCTTCAAAGAAGCAACATAGAAAGACTTCTCAACTTTTTCTTGCCTTTGACTCCAGTCATCTTGGATTACCAGTTTCCAAGCAAACTCTGTCTAAATGGATTGCAGATTGCATATCCTTTGCCTATGAGAGCAAGGGACTTTCTCTCGAAGGTCATGTCATGGCTCACAATGTGAGAGCAATGGCAACCTCTATGGCTAAACTTCACTCAGTGCCCATTGACGACATTTGCAGAGCAGCCACTTGGGTTTTGGTACACACCTTTGCCGCCCATTACTGCTTAGACAGGGACTCCTGTCAGGATGCCTCATTTGGCCAGGCTGTTCTCCAGCATCTCTTTCAGACTTAGAACAACTCCTACCCGCCGTCCCAGGTTTCGATGCCAGAGATCCATGGGAGGAAGCATGACCCATCTCAACCTGGGTTTTGCAGCTTTCTGGGGTCATCTCCCTGGCATCTCTCAGCTGGAGAGTCCCCATATGTGAAGACTACATTCCTGCTTGTTCCTGGAGATAGCATAGTTACTCACCTGTGACAGTGATCTCCGGGAACAACAGGAATTGAGTCTTCACAACCTACCCACCTCCGCTAGGAGTTGTATCTCTCTCGCCTTCTCTTTCTCTCCTTTGTCTCAGCTATAAACTCAACTGAAGAGGATGTGTTGGAAAGGCAGGAAGGCACTGGCGCAGACGCAGTGGGATGCTCCCAAAAGCTTTCCTATTGGACGCTGGGGAGTGTTCCCGCATATGCTCCATTGGTACCGACGATACCCATTTGTGAAGACTCAATTCCTGCTGTTTCTGGAGATCACCTATTACAGGTGAGTAACTGCGCATTACCCGTTTCACTCCATTATTT
This sequence comes from Ichthyophis bannanicus, assembly GCA_033557465.1. Classification (NCBI taxonomy): domain Eukaryota; kingdom Metazoa; phylum Chordata; class Amphibia; order Gymnophiona; family Ichthyophiidae; genus Ichthyophis; species Ichthyophis bannanicus. The sequence continues at coordinate 166,694,918 of CM066042.1, forward strand.
TATAGACCTCTATCATATCTTCCCTCAGCCGTCTCTTTTCCAAGTTGAGCCCTAACGTTTTAAGCCTTTCCTCATAGGAATATCATTCCATCCCTTTACTATTTTGGTCATTCTTCTCTGTATCTCTTTCCAATTCTGCTATACCCCTTTTAAGATATGGTGACCAGAACTACACACAATATTGACAGTGCGGTCGCACCATGAAGCAATACAGAGGCATTATAATATCTTTGGTTTTATTTTTTTTCCATTCCCTATGAGGAGTGACCTACTGGTTAACCTAGAGCCGGAAAGACCAGGGTTCAAATCCCACTGGCACTCCTTGTGGCCTTGAGTAAATCACTTTGATGACCCTCCCCCCCCCTCCTCCCCCCACCATTGCCTCAGGTACAAACTTAGGTTGTGAGCCCCTTGGGGATTGGGAAATTCATACTGTACCTGAATGTAACTCGCCTTGATCATCTTCTGGAAAGGTGTGAGCTACATACTAAAAATAAATTCATTCCTAGCATTCTATTTGCTTTCTTGGCCATGGCTAAACACTGGACAGAGGGTTTCAACGTACAATCCACGATGATGCCCAAATCCTTTTCCTGACTGATATTTCCTAATGTGGAACCTTGCATTGTGCAACTGTAGTTTGGGTGGTTCTTCCCTAAGCGCATACCTTTGCACTTGTCTACATTAAATTTCATCTGGCATTTGGACACCCTGTCTCCCAATTTTTCAAGATCCTCTTGCAATTTTTCACAATCTTCATGGATTTTAACAACTTTGAATAATTTTGTATCATCTACAAATTTAATCACCTCGCTTGTTATTCCCATTTCCAGGTCATTTATAAATGAGTTCAAGAGAATTAATGAAATCTTACAGATTGTTGCTTCCATAATTGTAGGAGTGAAAATAATTTCCTTTCTAACATAGGATCTGCAGCAATTTTTATAAGGGGGCTACAGGAAACAAAAAAACCCCCAGCATCTCTAAATCTAATGTACAAACGTCGAACCTGGCTATCAGTTTCCATCCCGGAACCAGCAACACTTTGCCCTTGACACCAATTGTAACATTCTCAAATGTACTAGAATCTTTTATCCATAAAAATTTGTTTGCTGCTTTGTCATATGGCCACTGCTGCTTTCCCTTATGGCCACTGCTGCCTTCCCTTGTGGCTTATGGGCATGCAATTACACCTTTTGGTCCTTTTTTTTGTAAAGGAAAAGAAGATCTTTGAAAAAGGTTCAGACACAAATCTCTAGAATGCTAGAATCTGCAATCACATTTCATGATGGTCCCTGCTACTTGTTACTGCATTGAGGAATTATTGAATCCAGTGAACTTTTCTTAGGTCAAAAAGCATGTGGCAGAATGACACTTGCCACCTTTTGATACCTGTTGTGCTATAGCCTCTTGAGAGATGGGATTTTAAAAATATTGAATAGGGACATTGCATTGTGCGGTGAGATATTCTTAGACAGCCTGGTAACCCTTAACCTATTAATGTTTGCTGTCAGAGAGATGATGGGTTTTATGAGCCCTCTAATCTTACTTTAATGGAAAGAAGTCTGAAACCATCAATTCAAACGACTGAAGGACCCAGTTCATAAAACCATCACTGGATTTAGAGATGCTGCCGACATTGCTTCTGACCCAGGGTCGCTTACGTGGAAGGCTCTTATCCTTTTCCAAGCAGGCACTTTCACAATGCATTAACCTCCTTATCTCATCCTTTTTTATGAAGGGTGGCATCTGCATGAAACCAGACCAAAACCCATATTATGAGATTGGCAGTCGTGTCGGGGACTTTTGAAGCATGATGGGAATTAAAAAATCTTGTCTGTAGCCACTACTCAGTGGAAAAAAACAAGTAAGATCATTTCAAGAAACACAGTGTCTGCTTTTACATGCACTGTACTAAGGAAGAACATAGTACAGACATGTAGTGCCTTTCATGCAAAATAAATTTGACTAAGCTTGGTCACTTAGATCCACCACCAATCAGGTAGAGTGGCATATCTTTATTTTATATACCGGTAAAATATCTAATTGCATTTGGAACTGAGGAAGGTCTGTAGTCATCTATATATAGAAAACAGAAGGGTTTATCCATTAGTTTGTCCATGGAGGTGGAGTGCACATGCATGGATACTCTGCTGTGCTTAGTTTCACAGAGGGGTCCCCAGCACAGAAGTTCTTAGGTTGGGTTGGGGAAAAGACTCACTCGGACCTTTCTAGTTCCATGGACATAAGCCAACTCGCCACCACAGCCTCAGCCCTAGTTCGGCCCACTACTGCCTCTGACCGACCCCCATCAGAGCAGTGTGACCTGGCGGCAGCAGCAGAAGTGGTGGTCTTGCTCCCTACCACCTGCTTTGTCAAGCCTGCTCTGCTGCCACTTATGAGTCATGATTGATGCTAGCGCTATTTTCTGCTCCTCACCTCTGGACACATCGTCAGCTTGCCCTGCAGTCTGTTTTCACAAGGTTATGCCACTGTAGCCTGGAGGAGAAGGTGCTGCAGAAAAAATGATTTTTGGTTGCCTCCTGCAGAGCCACCAGTCAGGTGGACAACAAGGGAAGAGAGTGCCTGAGTGAGGTTGTGGAAGAAGGCATAGAATGCCTGGTTTAGGTTGAGGAGGGGGATTGGGAGGTGGAAGAGAGTGTACCTGGGTCTAGTTGAGGAAGAAATTAGGGGACAGAGTGCCATTGGGGAGAGGGTAGATGTGGAAGAAAATGCCCTTAGGGATGGGAGAGAAGTACATACTACCTCATCCCGCATCTTTCATTCCCCACACACCCCATGTATCCTTCCTTCCCCAACAAAACCTCACATTTTTCCCACCATACATCCTATGTACTTACTATATACCTAGTGCACAAAAAAGCAAAAAGTCTGTGGCAGTAGGAATTAAATCTATATTGTAGATTTACCCCAACGGGATGCCATGGCACTGCGGCTCCATTCAGGAGCCTGACTGAGTTAGCTGGGAATCTGCTGGGTGGTGCAGCACATCAGAATTAGGGCTCTCCTGCACGTCCAGGCCGGTAGACAGATTCTGATCCCGTGGGCACATCTAGGCCCCGCAGGATCAGAATTGGGTGCTACCACTGTATGCCCCGATTCTGAGGGGCCACACAGAGGTTGGATGGCCAGAATAGAATTAGCCTCAATGTGATCATGATCATAATAAAAACATATTGAAATTACATAAAATATATAAGTACATAAAATTGGGTTCAAAATGATTTTGGGCTCCAAAGAAAAACACACTAATAGAATAATTAAATACAAATGAAAACTAATAAAAGCCAAGGGGGTGGAAACATAAATTGTGCACCTCACAGTAATACCATTGGCTACCATTACATGCCAGAATCCAGTATAAGTCTTTAGTCCTTACATTCAAGGCACTAAATAACTGCCCCCCTACGCCAATCAGCAAGCTTATCCACTGCACCCTGGAAAACAGAAAAAGGAGAACCACATCAATGAACACCTTAATTGTCCCAAAAATAATAACGAAGTGCACTAAAGCCACCTCCAACAGGGCCTTCTCCTTATTTGCACCTCTAAACTGGAATGCGCTACCTCACGAAATCCGTGCTATCAAAAACCTAACCCTATTCAGAAAAGCATTGAAATACCACTTGTTCACAAAATGCTACCCAGAAGTCAACCCGTACATTAACAAAACTATCACCTCAATACAACCCGAAAAGGGCTAGTTGGCCAACCTTCTCTCTAGTCCTATTAGGAACCACATTGCAACATCCAAACGAGTTTTATATCACTGTATATACCATTAAGTTAATACCATTAAACAAGATATGCCATTAAGTTAATCTGTACATAGTTCCCCCGGTTGTCCTATTGTTGAAGTTCCCTGTTCAATGTAAAGCTCAATGTTACTTGTATGCATTGTAGTATGTTCTTGTTCTATGTACACCGCACTGATTTTAATAGCGCGGTATAAAAGAATTGTTAAATAAATAAATAAATAAATAAATCATACCAACAGTCATAACGATGATGCCAAAGAAATAAGTTAACATAAAAAGGGGGAACATCTAACCCCCAGCAGTGAGTGTAAAAAACAATAAACCTAAGATGATATAACAGGAAAGGTACTGGATATAAAATTGTATGAGAAAATGTAAAGGGTCCGCTTCTTGTTGGTCACTCCAGGCCAGGGAAATCCCGAACCCTCATCTGCGGTGTGCTGCTCCGGCTGGCTGGAATTCAGGGGAATAAAACTCACAGACCACACAGAAGTAAAAGTATGCAAGTTTATTCCAAAGGGTGGAGGGATTGTCCGTATTTTATACATTATCAGAAACATATTCATACGTCATCCACCCATCTTCTGGGGCCCACTATAGCTTATCAGTAACTATGCAAATACAAGTCATCTCTGAGTAGAACAATCAGTTTAGCTTAGCACAGCACATTCCTTTTCCATACCCACACCAGAATGTACAAAGGGCACATATATAGGATTCTGATTTTCCTTGTGCAGGCCTCCTGTATATGCACTTAAACTAAACATTATTATTTCCTAACAATCCCCCCCTTTGGGCCTGCATAGGCCCACTATAAGAACATCCTAACAATTTACTACAAAATAACTAAACAGACATTAATGGAACATCTGTATGCGGCAGCTCAGGTACATCAGCCACCATAAAAGCAGGAGTATAGGAATACATAAGTGGTAGAGCTTTGTAGGGCCTTTCAACAACAGCCAAGAACAAATGAAAATATACAACAAAAAAGAACAAGAATTATAAAACCGTTCAATAGGGCAATAAGCAGCCCTTTGAGACCACCCCAAAGAAAGATACATCAGAGAGTAATCATGAGAAACTTCCCTGTAGTTTAAGAACAGTATAGAGCAGTATTAGACAGGCTAAAAGCAGAAACAATAAAACAATCTGTAGCATTAAAACTAGAGACAGTTTACAATGGGCAAGGGACCTAGTCATATCCCAAAGAGAGGCGAGTAACACCAATGTTATACAAGAAAGTAGAAAAAGAAACATGGGGCTGGGTGCAGTTTAAATTATCAAGTACAGTAAACTTCTGCATTTCACACAGATTAGAAGGTACAGTAATGAGACATGTTGAGAGAAAAGCTCCAGTTTGTAGTGATCTGCGTGCACAAAAGGTAAGGCAGTCTGGACAAGTAGTATTGCCGTATTAACAGTTCCCGAAATGGGCTGAAGGAGGCACCACATGAGTGGTAGGAGGAGTCAACACAGTCTTGTGCGTGATGGTCAGGAGGCTGGAACCGAAGATGTCAGTGGAGACGATACACGCTTGATTCTTGACGCATGGATCCACGAAGGGGAGGAGTCACACAGGATGGCTGTCCATGTGATGGCGATCACTGTAGTTTGGAGGTCCATAGAGCGGGTCTAAGGTACTGTGCTTGTGAGGTGCTCTGACCTGTCACCAACCTTGAAGGGATATGTTGGTTCGGTACCTCTAGGCCGAAAGCTGCTTTTCTTCAGGAGTCTTCTCCTTTCCTCTCCAGTTGCTAGGGCCTTGGCTGCCCCGGTGTCAGCTACTTCTCATCCTGGTCCTGAAGCCTGATCTGTATATGGAGAATGTTTCCAGCGAGGGCAATGGCTTCAGGATCTTTTAGCCGCCACCTTCACTGCAATCGGTGTTATCAAAAGAACTTGGAACGGTCCCTTACTGGAAAAGGGGCTTGTACCATGTGCTGGTGGTATGTCTTTACCAAAATCCAGTCTCCGGATTGAAAGAAAAGAGCTGAGTCATCCAGCAGAAAAGACTGGACCTGCTGTGCATACCTGTGGAGGGAAGAGAGTTGCCTCTGCTGCTAGGAAATACAAGAGATCAAATGTGAGGCTCAGGAGTATAAAAAATAAGCAGTCTTCCATATAACAGTTCAGAGGGAGAAAAAGTTCAGTCTACTCCCTTAGGGCAAATTTTTTTTTTTTTTGAACAGAGTCAAAGGCAAGACAGTTTAATTTCTCAATTTAGCTAATACATTTTGACAAGATGCCCACACTTCCTCAAATTTTTCACAATTTTAGAATTTTACCAATTTGTAAAAATTTGTGTAGGTAACTTTCCTCCTTTAGCTTCATGTGTCGGGCCAGGACACATAGAGGCAAAAAGGGATAAAAGCATCTGAAAAGCACCACATGGCCAGTGTGGGTCTCCCCAAAGCTCATTAGGATGAAAAGTGCACTCAGCCTATCTCCAAGTGTCTATTTCCAATTATTGGGTATATCTCTGGGCTAGATGACTTCCAATATTGGAGTTAATGGGGATGGCATAATCAAATATTGTAGAGTATTCATTGTCAGTTTTCTTTCTAGGTGGATACATCGGATACATCATTTCACATTTCAATTCACCCTCACCATTTTATAATGTTAATCTGAGTTCTCCTTTCCAACATGAATATTCCATCACACTCCTCTCAACACCACTTTTTTTTTTTCACTTACATCATTCCATCAAACTACATGCATAGGTCCTTCTGTCTTTTTTTATACCATACTAGTGTATCCTTATTTGGCAAGGCTGCTAAGAACATCAAACAATTGTTAGAAACTTAGTATTTTTGTAAACAAAAGGTATATATAAAATATAAATGTAGATCCTTTTCAATAAGCATAACAATATGAGTAAACAGTGCTCATTCTAATTAGCAAGTCCTTACAATATAGACTAGTGCTTCACGGCATTTTATAACATTAATCCCAATAGGAAGGAGTATGGCTTCTAACAGAACAGCCACATAATCTCTCAGGTGTGACTAAAGTCTATCTTATACCTGGTTCTCAGTGAGAGTGCTGTGGAAACTTAAAAATATTTGAGGACCGATCTTGTAATTGCAGTGCCCACAAGGATCTGTGCAAGTTACTCACTAATCATGGTGTTTAAGAGATCCTTTTGAGGTGAGAGGCCTAAGAAGGTACAAGGCATTGGTGGTTGGGTCTCATGGCGATACGTCTTCAGGTTCTTCTTGGACTGCAAGGCATTTGTGGCTGGGCCTCATGACGATCCTCAGGTTCTTCTCGGCCTATTCCCCCCTGCCTATTCATGTCTCTTCAGAGGCATAAATATGCAAGGTTCATGTTCTTCAGGCCTTGTGGGTCCTCGAGGAGTCTTAGAGCAGTTAGAATTCCGGTGGCCCAGATCATCACACTCTGAGCAGCATGTTTATTGCCTTTCCCAAGGCTGTAGCCTCACCTTCTGTCTCTCTCACTTTTATTATTATTTATTTTTTTTAAACCTCTCCTAGATCGTTGCTAACAAGTGAAATTTAGTTTATCCAATCATCTCAAGTTAATATTATTATTTTGTCCACTAACTTTACAAATATTCTCATATTTCCTGGTAACTAAGCTCCATCTTTCCACTAAATGTGATCTATGTGCTTGGGAACAAAGCAATTGCAGATCAGCCTCTTTCCAAAATTCTATAATTTCTGTATATACTGAACCTCTACATAATGTACTGCTACAACAAGTATTTTGGTAACATAAAGTGCAAGTGTGTAAACTAAAGAAAATTTGTATCTCACAGTGCTGCAACATATATCTGTTTTCTCTGCAACATATATCTATTTTCTCAGGAACTGTACTGATACTGAAATAAATACTTTCAGAACAAAGTACACTTTTTCTCTGGACACCAACACGTAAAATTCAAATACAGGAAAACAGATGAATTTATCCTAAAATCCAATATTGTAATAAGTCAAATCAGAAAGATCAATATAGCCAGCACCCATGGTGCTACTGTCCTGTTCGTCAGCCATCCACACCGAGCTTAACAATGCAAAGTAATTAACTTAAAATCTTACAGTTCAGGAAACAGACATTCAAATAACATGAAACTGCAAAAAGGTGAATTCAAAATCATGCTTTGTCACATTTAAATTAAAACCTTATACATGGCAACAGGGCTTGCCACAAATCCTTGTTTTCCAGGATTACTCGGTGCTGGTGAGCCAGCAGCGGCGGGCATTCTCCGAGGTCTGTACTCAGCTCAGGAATCGCGGAGTGCGTTTCTCACTCCTCTATCCAGCTCGCCTGCGCGTGGAGACTAATGGACAGACACGGTTCGTGACGACGCCGGCGGCGGCGGCTGCCTTGCTGGAAACAATCTCTTCCTCAACCGCGTCTCCCTCATGAGAACTACGCTGCACACATGTCTGGAGATACCCTGGTTCCCCGATGACGTGAGCCTAGGGCTCAGTTAGAGGCCTGGTCTGTAGTGCTGGTAACAGCTGGACACTGGAAGCTACACAGTTGCTTCTTTGGCACTACCTTAGCTACAAACTGCTACAGTTAGAATCTTTATTACACTGTTCACTTGATTGAAACTGTTTTTGTTAATGCTGTTTCATTGTTGCCGCCTCTAAGTCCTCCGGTAGGAGGTGAACTGGCGGAGTTTGGAGCCCCGGGGGTGTGGGTCGGGGAGGGGGGATGGGGCAGATCAGCGAGGTGAAGTAACCTCGCAAATAGACTCCATTCTTTTTATTTTTTTTCTATTAGTATTATTGTGTTATTTTTACCACTTTAAGTTCTCCATGCGGGGATTGGCGTTCCTCCCCCCCCTTCTCTCGATGGGCGGGAAGAACACTGGCCTGCTCACGCAGAGTGCTGACCCGGCCCATCGGTAAGCTTACTCTCTTTTCTGCCGGGAGCCGGCTGAGGTGGCATTTGAAGGTGGAAAGTGGGATAACTATATGGGAAGGTACCTTTCTTTCTGATCTTGGGCTTCCTCTGGAATGTTTGAAACTTCCCCCCCTCCCCTCCCCTCCCCTCCCCCCCTTCCTCCTCTGTTGAGTGGGCCTGTAATGGCCCTTGCCCGTTAGGGGCTGACCCGACCGCTATGTACATTTCATTTATATCGCAGCGGAGAGCTTGATGCGGTAGTGCTTCGGGTCTAGCTTGAGGTGTATTCCCCCGATAATAGTTTAGTGAGGGCCTGCCCCGTGCAGGCGACCGGCGGAGCCAGAGCCGGTTAAAAACTTGAAAGTGCAGGCTCCGTGGGCTGGGCGGCATATCCGGGATCCCGAGGTTGCAAAGCTGAGCTGAGGCAATTATGGGGCCCCGGAAATTGAAAGCTGCGGGGGGGCCCTCTCCTGGGGGGGGAGGGAGGACTCCTTTTAACGCTTGGTGAGAGGGGGGTCTAACGGGGTGTATTGGGTGGATCAGGGGGGCATTTAGATAGATGGGGTTGCATTCGATTAACTCCCGGGGCCTGTATGGAGGTGCTTGGGTGGGGGTGTGGGTGGGGTGCTTAGGGAGCCGCCTGGACTCTACTCGTTCGGGTCGGTGAGGTTGCTCCTTGTTAGGACTGCATTAGGCTCACTGTAGGGATCCGGGAGGGGTGGGGCAGTCCCGATTGCCTTAAGGAAGTCGCCCAACCACGGGTGGTTTGGTAAGTTGGATAGTGGAAGGGGTGGGGGGAGGTAGCTGGGTGGGGGGGGGGGAGGCGTAGGGAAGGGAAAGTATGCACCTCATTGTCTTCAGATATGTTGTATTGTATGGCTCTGATAACAAATGGTAGGGAGCTCCAGGCTGGGGGAGCTCCCTTGATGGGCTTAGGCTTTTTCTTCAAGAGGCTTTTTGACACTGCCCCATGCCGCTGAAAGTAGTCACCTGGAATGTTTGTGGCTTAGGGATCCCAATCAAGCAATATAAAATTTTGCAGGCCTTGTCCAGACAACACTGCGATGTGGCCCTGCTCCAGGAAACACACCAGTCTGCAGCGGAACATGCCAAACTCTGTCGGGGCTGGGTGGGACAGGTGTGGGGGTCCCCGGCGCGAGGGAAAAAGGGCGGCGTAGCTATTCTGATACACAAGAGGGTGCGATTCACCTTGGAAACAATGGTGGCGTCAGAAGAAGGGCGGTTTATTGTCCTGGCGGGAAGCCTGGAAGGGAGATCGGTGATTATTGGCAGCGTATATGGCCCCAATGGTATCGACTCTGGATTCTATAATGCTCTCGCCTCGAAAATCGAACAGCTCCCGGAATACCCCCTACTCTTGGGGGGAGATTTCAACGGGGTTCTGGATGTCGCTCTTGATACATCCCGGGGCGAGGCGACGAGAGAGCGGAGGCAGCTGGCCAGGGTGCTACAGCGCCTCCGTGATAGACTAGGATTAGTAGACCCATGGCGCCTGCTCCACCCTGCAGAAAGAGATTTTACCCACCAATCTCGGGCCCACGGTTCTAGCGCCCGAATTGATTATTTCTTAGTGTCTGGGGCCTTGTTTACTCATGTAGAGGAGGTGCGGATCGGCCCCCTGGAAATATCTGACCATGCGTCGGTAGGGATGGAGTTGCATTGGGGGATAGTACCGAACCGGTCGAGACTCTGGAGGCTCCCTTTGGGGCTGTGCCAGGACGTTGAGTTCCAATGTTTCTTGCAGCAGCGTTGGCGAGAATTTGTGGCTGACCATCAATGCCATAGCGATGACCCCGAGTTGGTGTGGGAAACTGCAAAAGTGGTGCTGAGGGGTGACATCATTGGGTTTGCTTCTCGGAAGCGGCGGCTGATAGCGGAGTGAGTGATTGGCTTGGAGAGACTGGTTACCCGCTTGCGACGGGTCTGCGCTCAACATCCGACTGTGGCGAACAAGAAGACGCTATGGGAAGCCCAGGTAGATCTTAATGAATTGCTCCATCAAAGGGCTAAGAAATCTGTCCTTTATTATAAGTATCGTCTCCATTGTTTTGGGAATAAACCAGGGAAGCTGCTGGCGCGGTGTTTGCGGGGGCAGCGGGGATCCCCCTTAGTGTCTGCCCTTCGAGATGAACAGGGACGCTTATTGAAAGACTCTGTTGAGATAGCTCGGGCCTTTCGGGACTTTTTTCACAAATTATACAAGGCACAGCCCCCATCTGTGGTGGAGCTCGATGAGTACCTGAATTCGCTGCACTTGCCACGGCTATCCGACGAACAGAGAGAGGCCCTAGAATTGCCTATTACCGCGCATGAGATATCTGCCGCGATCTCTGCAGCCAGTTGCTATAAATCCCCGGGGCCGGATGGCCTGGGAGCCGAGTTTTATAAACTTCTGGCTGACCCGGTGAGCCCTCTGCTAGCGGAGGTGTTTAACGGGAGGGCGGAAAGAGGGGCTTACCGGTGGGGGAATAATCATGCCCATATTACGTTGATCCCCAAGCCGGGTAAAGACCCCCTATTGGTGGGGTCATACCGCCCTATCTCCCTGCTTATCTTTGACAGCAAATTGAACGCGAAAGTGTTGGCGACGCGACTGGCTGAGGTTATTGGTCAGCTGGTACATGACTCCCAGGTGGGGTTTGTTAAGGGGAGACATGCGGTTCGCAACCTGCGGAAGATTCTGGCGTCCTTGGAGTGGGTGCATGCCCAACAACTGCCTTCTCTGCTTATAAGCTTTGACGCCGAGAAGGCGTTTGACAGAGTGGATTGGCACTTTCTTCGTCAGCTTCTTCCGCGCTACGGCCTCGGAGATAAATTTTGCGGGATGATTGGGAGCTTATATGTGCAGCCCACGGCGGGGGTGCTTTGCAATGGTATCCTCTCTGAGGATTTTCCTCTGGAGCGAGGCACGAGACAGGGATGCCCCCTTTCCCCATTATTATTTGTGTTGTCATTAGATCCGTTGATTCGGACTATAGAGACTTCCAAAGAGATACACGGGATTCGAATAGGTTCCCAGGAATTCAGGCTCTCGGCCTTTGCTGATGATATTTTGGTCCATTTACTCTCTCCAGAACGCTCACTGCCGAAATTATTGGAGGAATTTGAGCGATATGGCTCACTTGCTGGATTGGGCATCAACAGCGATAAGTCTGAGGCGTTGGATGTATCCACCCTGTTGGCGGAGAACTGGGCGGGGACCTTTCCCCTTCGGTGGGCGGGCGATGAATTTACTTACTTAGGTATAATATTACCCCGTAACCCACAAACACTGTACTCGCGTAACCTAGCGAGATCCCTACAAAGGCTTCAGCAACAGCTTAAAACCTGGGAATTGCTCCCGCTATCCCTTTCTGGGAGGATTGCAGCAATTCAAATGGTGGTCTTACCAAGGCTATTGTATTGGTTTCAAACTCTGCCCATCTGGTTGCTAAGACGTGACATCTGGCGTCTTGAGAGCATCATTAGACGGTTTCTCTGGAAGGGAGGGACCGCGCGCATCGCATGGGCACGGATGGTGGGGTCTTGGCGTGCGGGGGGGATGGGACTTCCTGATCTTAAGTGTTATGCAGTGGCATGCCAGGCGCGCCACCTTGGGGACTGGTTGGGAGGAACAGAGGTTTATACTCCTCGTGCCCTTGAAGAGTGTTTTGTGGCGCCTTGGGCATTACTGGGGGTTCTACATGGGACATATCATACCCTCCCCCGTCACGTAGTGCGCAGTGAGCTGATTGGCTCTGCTAGGCGTACTTGGAAGTATCTTAATCTTTGTTGGCGTAGCACATGGAGGGCCTCCAGCTGGCTCCCCTTACGGGGGAATGCAGCATTCACTCCCGGCTTGGAGATGAAGGTGTTTCGGGAATGGGCCGCCCGAGGTATTCAGAATATCGGACATGTGGTTGAGCCTTCTGGTCACTGCAAGTCCTTCCCATCCTTGAGTAGAGAGTATGACCTACCCCCTCGGCACTGGTTTGCCCACCAACAGCTGGCGCATTACGTGTCGTCCCTTCCTCGCGAGGAGATACAGGTGGATCGCTCGGCGAGGATTTTGGAGTTTTTTGGTCTGGGAGAGGAGAATCCCCTAACGATCTCAGCTTATAAGAAGCGCTGGGCTAGGTTTAGTCCGGCCCCTGATTATAGGGGCGTCGAAGCAGCCTGGGGAAGGGGAACTGGGAGAAGAAGTGCCCCCAGGGGCAGTCCTTCAGGCCCTAAAAGGCATCGGCAAGCTGTCTCTGGAGGCCCGATGGCGAGAAACGCAATTTAAATGTATCACTCGGGCGCATTTTTCGCCGCGGAGGGCGTTCCGCAGCCGCATAACGATAGACGGGTCTTGTCCAAAATGCTCAGAACCCATGGCAACTCTATTTCATATGTGGTGGGGATGCAGACTCGTGCGCTCTTATTGGGTTAGGATTAATGCCTTTCTGAACCGATTATTACAGCGGCGGGTGCGATGGACTGGGGCTCTTGTTGTGTTGGACCGACTTGACCCGCCCTACCCAGTGACGGAGGGGGAACGGGTGTTGGTACGGAAGGCCTGCTTGGTGGGGAAGGGCCCCATTTTGCGCCTATGGAGGGAGAATAGTCCTCCTACCTTTGGTGAATGGCGCAATTGTTTTCACCAACTATTACTCACCGAGAGATGGCGGGCGCGGGGCAGTGTCAAACGCTGGGCAGTTTTTATGCGTGTCTGGGAGCCATACATACAGCAGCTTACCACCAGGTGTCGCAATGAGATTTTACACGTTGGTAACTGAGGAGTCATGTGTTTGGAGGTCATAGGGAATCGTATAGAACATAATGGGGGGAGCCCCGAGGCAGTCACGGGGGGTGCATTGGGTGGGGGGGGGGTGGGAAGGATGGGTAGTGGGTGGGAGGGATACGGGGGTTTAAGGGGAAAAATCAGTCCATCTATTATCTCTGCTTTGTTTATCCTCTGTGAGGGGATCAGAGTACACCCCTCTGAGGATTGTTGTACATTGTATTCTAATTGTGCTGATGGTTATTAAATAAAGTATATAAAAAAAAAAAAAAAAAAAAAACCTTATACATAATACTTGAGACTGGTATCAAACTGATCTGAAACAATGAAATTATGTTAAAACAATTTGCTCAGAGTAACAGTTCAACCTTGATGTTATCTCAAACACAAATAGCAAAGTAAACAGCAGGTCTGTCTTGAGTCCAGATTCCTTCAGGCAAATGCAGATAGCTGAACAAGAGAGAGAAGAGTCCTAAATACTAAGAGTTTAAAAAGAAAAAGTTGCTTGAGAATTGTCACTAATTGTGATTGCTATTAAATTCCTAGAGTTACAACTCTGTGTTTTTATAATATATGAACAATAATTATGACCTCTGAGGTGCTTGCCACAAAATATTAAATTCATTTTTTTTAACTCTTTAAGTTTACTCAATAGCATACACAAACAAAGACCAGACACATAACATAACCTTCTTATTCACTCAGGATTCAAATCATTTTTTCAAGTTGCAGTCTTTTAATTACTGGCTCAGGATGCCCCATTGTCCTGACAGGGTTCCCAACCCCTACTTTGAAGGTCAAAGAAAAACAATCCAAAACCATTTGTGCCTTCTGTAGCCCACAGAAGGGGCTGCCCCCTTTCCCTCTCTCTTCTTTGTTCTCTTTGTTAAGTTTCTGGTTTCGTTTCTGATGTTGTAGGGGGAAGGGATAGCCCCAACCTAAATTTTTTTTTCCAGGATACCCTGAAACCTTTCTTACCCAAGAAATGCAGCAGATTGTGAATGGCTTCTATCACAACTGGTTTCTCCTGCCCTGAACTTGGAAGATCATCTACATAGTGCCTAGGGAGCAGGCTCAAACATATACCTCAAATCTACAATACTGAACCATTTGTGTTCATGCAAAATTTAGCTCAACATTTTTAACCAAAAGCATAAATATACAAATCAAGGGGTTTCTTTTGAAATAAGGTTTTCAAAGGAAAGTATCCGTTGCTAGGTCTGGATAATCTTATTCAGATTCCTTAAATCCTACACCAACCAGCAAATAAAAGAAAAACAATATTTACTGTAAACAAAACATATTTTTTTTTCAGCTTGTTGGGAAGGACACTAAGGAGTTACTTATTTGGGAAACTTCTGTTTCAGTTCTTATTTAAACAAGGGACAAATCAAAGCTTACAAGTGCTTTCTTAAGAAACTTCGCCCTGCATAATGAACTAGACCCTTGGGGTATTTGGAGCCCACCCCACTCCCCGGATTTCTCCACTATTTACATTATACATCTCACTCACACACAATCAGTCTCAGTTCCCAATAGAATGTACAAACCACCAAGGTAGAAACCAAAGTCTCACTTTTCCTTACCTCGGTCTGTGCACAGAATTTACTTGGTTGCTGCAGTGCCTGCTTTTAATTCACTGTCTGTCACACTCTGATTCACAATACCTCTAGTCACCCAGGACCATTACCAGCTAGTAAAGAGACCTCTCCGCAGAGAAGGAGGTGAGACTGTTGAAATCAACAGAACACGTCTTCGCACCTCCACTCAGCAGGAGTCACTCCACTGTGGGAAAATCCCGGCGAGCCCCAGCTGTTATTTACACCTTTACCTGTGGCCAATTCACCTTTAGCCAACCTGGCCAATGAGACTCAGAGAGGGATATTGTGAAGCAGATTAAGAGCTCTTTTAATATTTTATTATTCAGTACATTGCTATAGCAATGGGTGTCTAAATACAGACACACCCTTTTACATATGTCAGTGACAGTTATACCATTGTTGAGTACAAAAGTAATTTTTTTTTCTCTATTTAGCTTGTCTTCTTACAATATGGCAATAAATAGACACTCTGCAAATAAATAATAATTTACATTTTAGTATGCCGTTTAACTTTGAATTTCTGTTCTGTCTGCCTGTCCGTAACCTTTGAACACAAAGAACAGGAAGGGAGGGGGAGGGAAGAGCGAAGCATTGGAAGAATAAACAAACACCACTTGTCACTTGCATTCCAAGGACTCTGAGTCATCAGTTTTACCTTCGCTAGAGAGGGGGGGGGGGTGTCGTATAGGCACAGAGATAAACTAAGCACAGCAAACATGCTAACAGACATCTTCAGCAGAATTACCAAATGTCCTGTAACCCACACTGACAATTTATGTAGGATGGCTTTTTTTTAGCTGCAGTTTTAAACTTTATCACAACATTTAGCTGAACATGCACTCACGCGGATTCTGGAGCGGTCCCCTCACCTTGGGACCCCCCCATCCTCTAATTAATTCACAACAAACGCACGTCTGGCCACTGGCTTTCTGCACAGTATCTATCACAAGCGCTATATCGCTTCAAAATACGGCAGGGGCGTCTAGCCAGACTCAAAACAGACACACAAACACACAGCCCTCACAGCAGCCGCAGATGAGAAAGAAAAGAAATTTAGCTTTCCCACCGATTCCCACCCAGGGAACAGGAAAGTCTTAATTACCATTTAACCATGCTACCAAAGCAATAGGGACACTCCCAACCAAAGGGAGAATACCAGTTCTAATTTAAACCGTGCTACCAAAGCACAGGGATCCCTGGCCAACGGGAGTATCCCACTTCTGACACCAAATGTAAAAGGTCCGCTTCTTGTTGGTCACTCCAGGCCAGGGAAATCCCGAACCCTCATCTGCGGTGTGCTGCTCCGGCTGGCTGGAATCCAGGGGAATAAAACTCACAGTCCACACAGAAGGAAAAGTATGCAAGTTTATTCCAAAGGGTGGAGGGATTGTCCATATTTTATACATTATCAGAAACATATTCATACGTCATCCACCCATCTTCTGGGGCCCACTATAGCTTATCAGTAACTATGCAAATACAAGTCATCTCTGAGTAGAACAATCAGTTTAGCTTAGCACAGCACATTCCTTTTCCATATCCACACCAGAATGTACAAAGGGCACATATATAGGATTCTGATTTTCCTTGTGCAGGCCTCCTGTATATGCACTTAAACTAAACATTATTATTTCCTAACAGAAAATATACAAAAATATGAAAGGGGAGGGTGTACAAAGGAACCCCCATTGGTATCTGTAGAATCTTATAGGAAGACAGAGATATTTTGTTCAGAATTCAGGCCATGAGTGTTCATCATGAAGATAAATCTTTGTTCCAACTACAACAGCATTCTGTCAACATCTCCTCCCCTCCAGTGAGAGTGCACTATTTTTAACACTAGAAATTGAAGATCTGACAGGCTATGGTGCTGAGCCTCCCAATATGCAACCAAGGGTTTGTCAGTTATCTCTCTACGCCGGCAACTTTTATTTTCCACTATTTGCATTCTAATAGAGCATTTTGTTTTACCTATGTAGAGAAGGTTGGAACAGGATGTGTGAAGCAATCCTTAATGACCATTGCGTTTTCACAGACAGAACATCTGCCACATCGAAAATATCCTTTTATTTTGGGAATCATTCTGGACTTAAGGTTGACGGTACCAAAATATCAACTATGTTGCGGTTCCTCTTGTATGCAATTATAAGCTGATGAGATTGAAAAGCAGGTCATGTTGAAAAAGGCACCATTCTTCCTTATGTATCTGTGAAATGTCCCTAGAAAGACTTGAAAAGTTAAGTACACGTACTATCTTCTCTTTTTTTGTGGAGGTGGAGCCCGACAGTAGGACCTCACAGTCTGAATCCTTAGCTCTAAGGTAAGCTTTCTGGATGCATTGCTGGGGATAACCCCTTTCTTCAAAATGTTTCTTCTGTGTAGTTTAGAGCTCAAAATCTTGATCCTTTTATTATGCTGAGCTGCCATCAGCAAGTCTGCAAACATATTGTAGTCTTGCCTGCTTGATCCCTGAAAAGCAAGAAACTCCAACATTGTTGGCTTATGCCATTTTCTTTGTATTTTCCTTTTTCTCCATGGACAAGCAGGAAGAGTCAGCCACACCAGGTGTTGACCTCCGGGCGGCACCATCGACGGAAGTGCTCTCAGATCAGATTTCTAAGTAGGAGACCCCACTTCCCCGGCCCGCCCCTAGCCAAGCCAGTTTTTCTTCTTCCGCCTGGCCATCAGGATGGATTCTATCTCTCTCTACAACTTCTTACCTTAAAAATGCCCAAACTGGGCTTCAAGAAGTGCCCAAGATGTGGGAAGAAGATGAATTCCTCGGACACCCACGACTGCTGTGTGAGATGCCTGGGTCCAGATCACCAGGTACAGGACTGCTCTAAATGCTCCCGCATGTTTCCCAGAGCACAAAAGAGCAGAGGCCATGCTCTTCGAGAGTTACTGGCCTCCTCGGTGCAAGTGCCTGCCTCCGGTTCCACCCCGGCTCCCTTGCAACGATCCTCAGCAGCCCGGGACGTGTCTCACTCAGCCTCTGTCCCCAGCCAGCTGCCTGCAGCGTCTGCAGCTCTCCCGAGCCCACAAGAGCAGCAGGAACCTCCGGTAGGGCTTGCTCTGCCTTCTCAAGATGGCGCCGGCAACGTGCATCCAAGCTCCGCCCCCAGCTGCTGATTGGAGGAAGGCTCAGCCAATCGGGGAGTCCTACTCGCACCAGCCTCTCCCGGCTCCAAAGGGCTTCCCCACATCATCGCACTGACAAACGGAGCTCTCACCGTGAACACCGGGCTGGGAATAAAGGCTCCCGAGCAGCAGTTCTGCAGATCGTGGCCGGCATCGCCCCTGGGATCGCAGACAAGGCAGCAGACAGAGGAGCAGACACAGCTCTGTCAAGCACAGCTCCAAACACTCCAAACGCTGGACAAAACCTCTTTTTGCTTCAATTCTTCTGATGAGGATCGGGCTCACCCGGGGGAAAGAAGAGAACTATGTCACATCAGTTCCAGCAGCGGTTCCCCCTGCAGGTACAGCAGAGCATCTTCTTCCAAAGATAACTCTGCCACCATTATTGAGCTCCTCTCGCGCCTGGTCAGGCAGACTGCCCCCCTAAGGTCAGGTGCTGACCTGCCTGTGCTAACTCTCTCCCCGCGGGCTGGGACGGTCTCCTCTCCAGTGCCAGCCGCTCCTGTTCTCCTTCGATCGCCTTTGAGAGCTCTTGGCTCAGATAAAGACTCCGCATCTGAGCCCAGCGATGGGGAGATTGTAGAGCCTACTCCTCTAGGCTCCACAGCCTCCAAGGACTCCCCCATTTCGGAGCTGCCACCCAACGACAGAGAGGACTCAGCGGCTAAGCACCCTCCGGAGGACCTACCTACCTGAAATTCCTCAGAAAAGTGGCGTCATTCTTAAGCCTTACGGCCGACAAAGGAGAGGAACTAGTGCCCTCACCCACAGTATACACCTACTGCCCCCTCCCTCCCCCACAACACACCCGCTAATGCCTTATATATCCTAAATGCCCCTTCATCTACCCCACACCTACAGTTCCGTACATCCTATTCCCCAACCACTGCACATACTTACACACTCCCTCACCCACCATGTACTACTCACCACCCATCCTCCCCCCCCCCCCCCACCACTTCTTAATTTCTTCAGGAGTAATTTCATAGGTCATGAGTTCAGATTGGATTGTAGTGTTTTTCCACTGGCAGGCTCTCTGAACAGGTCTCTCTACTGAAAGAGTGACTGCTGGGAAAGAGGAGGAGGGGATTGAGAGTGAGTACTGGGCACAGAGGTGGGGGGGGGGGTACTGAGAGAGTGATGCTGACAGAGATGGAGATTGAAAAGGCTGACTGAGAGCTAGCCACAAGGAGGTTGGATTCAGAGACTGAGAGTGGCTGCTGCCCACAAGAAAGGGGGATTCAGAAAGAGAAAATGCTGGGAAGGAGGATGGTGCAGACTGAAAAAAATTAAAGTATGATAGTTATAGGAAAGAGGCTAGGGTGGGTTCCCAGTGTCAAGGCTAGTTAATGAACATGCCCTTCTGCCACGTTTCAGTGGGTTTCCATTAGTTGATATATATATAAAGAAGCATTTACCCAGAATAGTTAGGATATTTGGGGGACAGTTTTTACAAGCCATTTACCTGGATAAATTGGTTATCTGAAACTTCCCACTCTCGCTTTGCAGGTAAAAGTACATATGTTTGACTCACTCAAGCCATGGTATTTTCAATAATGTCATATTGATGCGAAAATTGGACAGTGAAAAAGACAGGAAGAAAATCGATGCCTTTGAATTATGGTGCTGGTGACGAATACTGTATAAAGCATGAACTGCCCGAAGAACAAACCAGTCAGTACTAGAGGAGATCAAACCTAAGTTTTCTTTAGAAGCTCAGATGACAAGACTTCGACTTTCATATTTTGGACACATCATGCAAAGAGATATCATTGAGAAAGACATCATGCTTGGCGAGGTAGAAGGTCAATGCAAAAGAGGAAGGCCAACAATGAGATGAATCAATACAATAGCAGCAGCTATGGGTGCCACTCTGTCAACAATGAGCCACCTGACTGAAGACCGAGCGCAGTTTAGGACAACTATCCAATGTCGCTATGAGTCGACACCGACTCGATGGCACTTACAGCAATAACAATGTTCATACTAATACTTGCTGGAAAAGTAGGTGGCCTCAGCAGTGGAGGTTAGGTCAAGGAAGGAAGCAAAACACAGTTTTCCATTTTCAAAACTATATGTATTATTCTAAAGGAAAAAAAATACCCATAGAGAAAGCAGGCACAAATCTTTACGGGTTCCTTTTCCCTAGGCAGTTTCCAAAGGGAAAATAGTCATGTACTTTCCCTTTGAAAATTAGTATGAAGCCCATGGATTAAAGCATCTGTAGACATTGCACTTACGAACTTTGCACCTACCTGTATCATTTTGAAAAGTATCCACTTATTCACACATTAGCATGCCACCCTCATGCCTAATTCCTCCACAATCTGTCCTACCGTTTTGTTCTAGTTTCCATGAAGATATCCGGAAAGGAACCAAAAGTAATGTGGATAAAGAATACTGTTGAAGGGGAGAGGAGAATACAAAAGATGAAACCTGCAAACAAGTAAATGCCTTGTCTTTTTGATACCCATTCTGACCAGCAAAAATGCCAAACTTCAAATGGCACATCTTTGTCTTGTAGCATCCTCTGCAGCTATTGCACTGCCCCTCTGAGGGCAATTACAGTTTTCACAGTGTAGTGCTACAGAATGAAGAGTCCCACACACTCTGTTCATTAGATCAGTAAATTCCTCTACGACTGTTAGGGGTGCAATTCTGAGCAGCTTTCAAAAGCAAACTGTGTTTTGCACAGCAGCCTTCTAAAGAAAAAGTCTTCCATAAGCAGGTTGTGCATTTTCAGCTGGCCATAGAATTTATTTATAGCTGCATTCTGGTCTTGCCTTTCTTTGGAATGCCAGGATTAGTAAAAAGAAAGATGTGCTTATTTATGCATGCAATGCAGTATTTGTAGGATGTATAAAACTATCATTACACCACCACTCCTAAAACAGCTTAGGCAACCACAAATGAGGTATTTTATAGTCCAAAGGGAGCTCAAATTTCTTTGCGATGTATACTTATCCACATCAACTTGGTATTCATCATTGTTCCATGAGAACTGATACTTCCTTAGATACTTATTAATATGCATTAAACAATTTTTTTTACTCTGACTTTTTTGTGAATTAATATAAAATTCATTATCCTCCAATTAGGAATGTATGAAAAATGACTTATCTTGTCTTCACCATAATGAATCCTAGCAATACTAATTTTCTTCATTTATTATGTATGTACCCCACAAAGTCATTTATTGCTTGTTCTGTGTAACTATCTTTATGTGAACTTGTAGCCATAGCAACAAAAAATTAATATTTATTTTATTTATTTAACAGTATTTCTATACCGCCTTCTCCTTCAATCAAGGCGGTCTCACAGCAAACAATCATAAAAGTGTTCATGTGTTCTCATGCAGTGATGCGTGTTGTGTGTTTGAGGTGTGCATTTGATTTAATTTGATCTTTCTACAATGTGCGCTATTATACATTTTGAGCTATTATACATTCTTATATACAAGGGTCAGGGTGGTGGGTAGTTCCGTTGTTCTAGCTTGATTAGTACGTCATGTGACGTGTCCATAGTGTTCAATGAATAGAGTTGTCTTCAGCTGTTTGCAAAAGTCTTTTAAGTCTGTCGTTATTCTCAGCTCGTCTGGGAGGGTGTTCCAGATTGTTGGGGCAGCCAGGGAGAGTGCTCGTTCCGCGCTGTCCTTGCGGGTCTTGGTGAAGTCTTTTGGGGTGTTTACTCGGTTGGAGGTGCCTCTTCTCCTTGGTCGTGTGCTTGTGTCAGGTTGTATGAGTGTGTGTAGGCTGATGGCTGAGGAGTGTTGTTTGATCTTGAATATGTTTATGATTGTTTTGTATTTGATGCGTGAGCTGATTGGGAGTCAGTGTAGCTCTTTCAGTATGGGTGTGATGTGTTCTTGTCTTGTGCCAGCTATTATGCGGGCCGCTGTGTTTTGTACCAATTGCAGCGGTTTGAGTGTTTGTTTTGATAGACCCAGGTAGATTGGATTGCAGAAGTCTAGTAGTGGGGTTATTAGTGCCTGGCAGACTGTGCAGAAGTGCTCAGGGATGAGGAGGGGCTTCAGTCGTCTGAGTCTCATTCTGTGGTATGCGCTTTTGGTGGTTCTGCTTATGTGTGATTGGAGGTTCAGCTGCTTGTCCAGGGTCACTCCGAGGTACTTGACTTCCGATTTTATAGGTATGGTTGTGTCTTATCTTGATGTCGGGTGGGGGAACAAAGTCCGAGTTTCGAGTGATTATAGTGCCTCAGTCTTGTTATAGTTTATAGAGAGGTGGTTGTTTTGAAACCAGCTTGTCATTTGTATGAGACAGTTTGTTATTTTGGAGTAGTCCGGGTTGTCAACTGATATAGGTGTGTATATCATGATGTCATCTGCATAGATTGCATATTGTATGTTGTGCTCTTTCATAATGTCACATATTGGCTGGATGTAGATGTTGAATAGGAGTGATGATAAGGCCGATCCTTGTGGTACTCCTTGAAGTACTTTTATGGGACGGGAGGTGTTGTGGCCTACCTTGACCTGTATCTGTCTGTTGGTGAGGTATGAGTGGAACCATTGCAGGGTGGGACCATGTAACCTGATGTTCTGTAGTCTGTTCAGTAGAGGTTTGTGATCCACTGTGTCAAAAGCTGATGAGATGTCTAAGAAGATCATTATGATTCCTTTCTTGGTGTTGTCTATGGGGCGGAGAATGCTGTCGAAGAGGTATAACAGAAATGTTTCCACCCCATAGTTGGGGTGAAAACTGTTTTGGTTGTTGTCCAGTGGAGCGTGGTTGTCGATGTGCTCTTGTAGTTGGTGCTGTACTGTTTTTTTGATTATTATTGCCAGTAGGGGTATGCTGGAGATTGGTCTGTATGCTACTGGGTTGTTCTTGTCCAGTGTGGATTTCTTCGGGATAGGTCTTATTGTGGCGAGTTTTAGTTGATTTGGCATGAGCCCTTGTGTTAAGGAGTTGTGCACCATGTTGTGTATGGTGTGGATGAAGCTTGATTTGGTGGCTTTGATCCAAGTTATTGGGCAGGGGTCTGTAGGAGCTGTGCTTGTGTTGATTGCTGTGATGATTTGGGAGAGCTGCTCTGTGGATGGGTTGCTGAATGTGCCCCAAGTTTTCGGGGGTGCGTTATGCTTTGCGGCTGGGCTGGGTCTTATTTGTTCTGCTGAGTGGAATTTTTCTTGGATGTGGTCAGCAAATTTTTGTGGGTCTATTTGCACTTCATCTTCTGTTTTCTGCTCCTTGGTGAGGGTTTTCACGATTTTGAATAGCTCTCTAGGTTTGTTGTTGGAGTTGCGTATGATGTTTGTGTGGTATTCTCTCTTAGTTTGGTTGATGTGTTCGTTGTATTGTTTTTGCTTTGTTAGGTATAGTTCCTGGGTCTCGGGTGACTTGTTCTGTCTCCATCTCCGTTCTAATTTTCTGAGTTCCCTCTTTTCGCTTCGTATGTTTTTTAAGTACCATGGTTTGTGCTGTAATTTGTTGCAGCAACGTTTCCTGGGTCTGTGATCTGTTGTTTTGGGGGCGTTGTAGATGGTGGTATTCCAGTTGGTGATTTGGGCTTCTAGGTCATCTTTTTCTGTTAGGAGTTGTATCGTGTCCTGTAGGAACTGGTCCCTGTCGAAGCTCTTGAATCTTCTTTGTGTGCGTGTGTTGTCCGGGTATTTGTCTGGTTTATCTTCTTGTGGTACAATGTTTGTTTTAATTATGTGGTGGTCGGACCATGGTACTGGTGTTATGGTGGGTGTTGATATTAGTCCTCTCGAGGTTAGGTAGTTGGGTGCGAAGATGAGGTCTGGTGATGATCCATGTCTGTGTGTCGGGGTGTTGATTATTTGGGTGAATTGAAAGGAACTTATCGCTTGTAGGAAAGATTCTGCATCTTTGGCGTTGGTGGACTTGAGGTTGAAGTCTCCTAGCAGTAGTGTGGGTTTGTGGTTTGAGTTGATTGTGCAGACTGCTTCGATGGTTGAGGCTAGTTCATTGGGTGGTGCACCATAGAGGCTAGTTCATTGGGTGGTATTCCATAGATAATGAAAAATGTTGCTCAGCAAAATTTAAATTCTTGCAACAACCAACCAATGTCCAATAAACAATGAATGTAAGAACACCATACTAATATTACACCGCTACTCCTAAAATAGCTTAGGCAACCATGAAGGATGTATCTTATAGTCCAAAGATGGCTCAGATTTCTTCATGATGTGTACTAATCCACATTGATTTGATATTCATCATTGTTCCCTGAGAAATAATACTTCCTTTTTTGATATTACGCATAAAAAAATAATTGCACTATTTACTGGGAGGCACTTATATGCATAGATTTGCAAAAGGTGTTGGCACTTAACATCTGAAAGATGCAAAGTAGCCACATGTAGACATGCTGACTCTTCCATGTGGAAACTGCTGAATTGGTGACTTTCATTTTTCCACTTGAAGATTTCTAAAATGGCTCTTCCAGCTGTGTATGCCCACAAAGCCACATGCACTCCTCCTTTTTTACACAACACTCCGTGGTCCATACAGACCTTTGTAAAATACTGCTGAAACTGAGCGTGTACAACGTGGATGTCTCAATTCCAATCTCCTAAATAGTCAAAATACCCTCTACCAAGTTGAAAAAATCAGATAGAAAAGCAAAACCTGGAAAAATTAAGCCCGTTTTTCAAACACTTATTCAGTAACCAAGGGTTGATGTCTATAACTTTTTGTCGGAGAGGCCAGCCAAGCTGTAAGGAAACAAGCCTTAAGCCGTTGTGGCCCGTCCATTTTTTTATTTAGAAAGACAAGCTCAATTACTTTAAAAACCACAGCGTAATGTGTTATTTAGCTGAGTCCTTGAAAAGGCTGTAGAGAAATAGCGGTAGGACGACGTGACACGTTTCGGGGTATCTAAAAATAATCCCCTGCTTCAGGTCTAAGCCGCTGTGCAGTACGCTTTCAGCCATTCAAACTTGTAAAACTGAAAAACGACATTTTTATAGAAGTACCGGCCCCATAGGCTTGCACTCAATTAACAGAAATTGCTCCAATCAAAAAGCCCAGAAATGGGCCTATCAGGGTAGAGACGGGGAGGATCATTTAACAAAGCTCCGCCCCTGAAACCCCTGATGATATAGGTACTGTCAAAAAACTGTGTGCCAATCAATCTGCATGATCATGCCTTGCGGCCAAACTGAATTCAGGCGAAAAATCCAACGTTGTTCCAAGTTTTGAAGCGCTTGAAGACGATCGCCTCCTCGGGGATTTTCAGGTATAAAGTCCAAAACACGCCAATGCAAATCTTGAAAAATATGCATAAACTGTAAACAATGCTCAATCAGAGGAGCTGAGAGGGGTTTTGTCCTCAGTCGAGTTATTAAACATCAACCCTTGGTTACTGAATATGTGTTTGAAAAACGGGCTTAATTTTTCCAGGTTTTGCTTTTCTATCATTTCCAATCTCAACATTCCATGTAAAATGGGCCTTTGTATGTCATTGTTTAATTTTGAATTTATCAGTAATTCAGTCTTGAAAGTGAAAATATGGTGTTTTATATATGCAATTAAATATAAGAAAGGGTCCAAGATAATCTGAATTGAGCCTGACCATTCAGCCCTGATGTAGTTTCACTCCAGGAGAGGAGAGGACCCATGAAGTAGCAGTGGTAGGGGTGTGGGGTGTTAGTAAGAATGAGAGGTGCCAGTCATGGAGGAAGTCAAAGGAGGAAGTAGATCTAGGAAGGGATCATGGGAGTGGGAGGGGGGATAACCCTGCTAGGGATAAGGAAAGGAATCAAGAAGGGACACTGTTGAGGATAGTTAGGATGGAGAGATCCCAGGAGGGATCTATGTCGGGTTGTAGGAGGGAAAGAACTCAGGATAGTATCTTGCATAGGCAGCGGGGAAGGGTTGGAAGAAGAGGACTGAGAAAAACAAGGGGCAAGGAGTAGTTGAGAGAAGATCTTGGATGGGAATAGTGGGAGGGAACCAAAGAGGGAAGAGGAAGGAGAGACAGCATAGTTACTCACCTTCAACAGGTGTTCTCCAGGGACAGCATAAACAAACTTCACTGACATCATAAATAGCTGGAACTTTAACATAGCCAAAGCCGCACAGGCCACCAAAACACACCACACATCAAAATGAAAAGAGTCAAAATCGTGGTACACTTCCAAACTAAAAAAACTTAAGCAACAACTTAGAAAACTAGAAAATAGATGGAGAATTACAAGATCTAACTCTGATAACCATCTATACATGTCAACGCTCAAATCCTACAAAGAAGCTATCAATGAAAAGAAAGAGTATTGTACCAAACTCCTCATGAGATCACTAAATAGACCCTGAGAAATCTCTGATAAAGTCTCCTAATCCCGACTCTGAATTACCTTCCATAGATCCCCAAACCCTAGCCAATTTCTTCATGGAAAAACTTGTCCCCCCCCCAAGCAAGGACAATATTCAACTCAACCTACAATTGCCCGCTCCCACCATTACCACTTCTCACAACCAAGCCACCTGGACATCATTCCACCATTTAGATCTCAAACAACTAAGTAGCCTAGTGGTTAGAGCAACTGCCTAGTACCCAGAAGATCAAGGGTTCAATTCCCACTGGCACTCCTTGTGACCTTCGGCAAGTCACTTTACCCTCCATTGTATATTACCAAGTTGAAGTTACTATGTAAACCACTTTGATTGAAATGATAAAGCAATATAAAAACCTGTTAAATATATATATAAAAAATATAATCACAGACTTAAGCACGACCACCTCCCCATTAGACCCCTGCCCTGGCTTAAGTTACAATAGATGAGTTTGCTCCCATCATCCTTGAAATCGTAAACTGGTCGTTAAAAACAGGAATGATGCCATCTGCCCTGAAACAAGCAACCATACACCCCATCCTGAAATCTAATGTCACAGACAAGGCCCTGCCAAACTCATACAGACAAATCTCCAACCTGCCATTTCTAGCAAAAATTATCGAAAAAGTAGTGCAACTCCGATTGCAAGACTTTATTGACCTAAATTCTCCCCTTGACAGCCAACAACATGGATTCAGACCATTTCACAGTGTGGAAACCCTGATGTTAACCCTCATGGACAGACTCCATTGTGGACTAAATAATACCAAACAAGCCTTCATACTTATTTATTTATTTAAACGGATTTCTATACCGCCTTATCCTGCAATCAAGGCGGTCTGAACAGCAAACAATAAGATACAGTGTTTAGTGTGCACATGCAGTGGGTAGTGTATGCGTGAGTGTGTCTGATTGTTGATTCTTGGTGTGCTATTTACAGCATGCGCTATTTACAATGCTGTGGGTATCACGTCCTTGCTTAATTACTTACTTAATTACTTGTTTTCATTGACATTGCCACTGCATTTGACAGCATTAGTCACAATACATTAATCTCAAGACCACAGCAGATTGGCCTCCAAGGCACAATCATAAAATGGTCTACGTCCTACCTCATCGACAGCACCCTACAAGTGCAAATTGGCAAATGTACCTCCTCAACCTTCAAACAATCACAAGGACTTTCCCGAGGATCCTCAGTATCCTCTCTACTATTCAGTTTGCGTATATATGCAACCAATATGTGACATATTTACAAAACACAAAGTGAATTAGTACCTATTTGTGGATGATAATATGTTCTATCATCCAATAGAAATATCAGACCCCATGTCCCCAAATCCAAGACTGCCTTGCTGATATAACTGACTGGCTCAACACACAATCTGAAAATCAACCTCAAAAAAACTATACATTACCTGCAATCAAAACTTCATCCCTCCTCCAAAACTCCACTTATATAACTCTGAGCTGACAATCAAACAAGAAGTCAAATACTTAGGAATCATCCTTGACCAACTCGTCAGAATGGGTCCCTCATATAAAAGCCATCTCAAAGAAGTATATTTCAAACTAAAAATGGTGCAACTTCTCGGACATCCATGATTTCAGATCAATTCTGCAAGCCCTAATTACACCCCACTTCAATTATTGTAATAGCATTCTCTTCAGTCTACCCAAAAAACCCCATCCACCAACTTCAACAAAAACAAAACCTAGCTGCCCACATCATACACAAGGCCCATTACTCAGACCACATCACGCCACTACTCCACTCCCTTCACTGGTCACCCATAGCATCCAGGACCAAATACAAATACCTTACGATAATATTCAAAAGCTATAACAAAATAGCCCCATCTTTCCTCTGCTCCCTCTTCAACCTTCCCAGTACCCCAAGAACCAGAAGAAATTTTTATCAGAACACCCTTGCCATTCTAACCCGTTTCCGTAATGCAAAAACAACTACCAGCACTAGAGCATTCACCTACGTTGCCCCAACTATATGGAATGCTCTACCCGAATACTTAAGGAACATTAAGGACCTACAAACCTTCCGCAAAGAGCTTAAGACGCACCTCTTTGTAGAGCACTATGGCCCCACTTCCAACTACCATCAATCACAATCAACATAACTCTCCCGCTCACCCGGGACACAACTTTTTTAACCATCCTCCACCAAAATGCATCTACACAGTAAATCTGCTATCAAAATTTGTATATAGTTATGGTAATGCCATTCTTGTTGCCATCTTTACCATGTAAATATGTTCCACTTATGTTTTAATGTAAAGTTATGGTTGTGTTTAATAGAAACATGATGACAGAAAAAGACCACATGGCCTATCTAGTCTGTCCTTCCATATCAACCACTACAACAGTCCCCATTTTTTCCTTTAGAGATCCTCTGGGTTTGTCCCATGCTTCTTTGAATTCAGATACTGTCCTCATCTCTACCACCTCCACTGGGAGACTATTTCATGGATCCACCATTCTTTCCGTAAAGAAATATTTCCACATATCACTCCTGAATCTATCCCCTTTCACCCTCATCCCATGCCCACTCATAACAGAGCTTGCTTTCAATTGAAAGAGGCTCTCCTACTGTGCATTTACGCCATGGGGATATTTAAACGTCTCAATCATATCACCTCTATCCTGACTTTCCTCTAAGGTATTAAGATCCTTAATATGTACACCTCTGTCGTCATATGCTTTATAATGAATACCACTAACCATTTTAGTAGCCACCCTCTGTAATGACTCCAGCCTGTTTATATCCTTTTGAAGGTGCGGTCTCCAGAATTGCACACAATACTCCAAATGAGGTCACACCAAAGACTTAAACAGAGGCACTATCACCTCCTTTCTTCTGCTGGCCATTCCTCTCCCTATTCACCCAAGCATCCTTCTAGATTTTGCTGTCACCTTTTCTACCTGTTTAGCTACTTTAAGATCATCAGACACAATCATGCCTAGGTCCCGCTCTTCTTTAGTGGACAAAAGTACTCACCTCTTATACTATATCACTCCCTTGGATTGCTGCAGCCCAAATGCATGACCTTACGTTTTTTAACATTAAATCTCAGCTGCCAAATTCTAGACCATTCTTCAAGCTTAGCTAGATCCCTCCTCATGTTATCTACACCTTCCTGGGTGTCTACTCTATTGCAGATTTTGGTATCATCCGCAAAGGGGCAAACCTTACCTGACAGCCCTTCCGCTATATCACTAACAAAGATGTTAAAAAGAATTAGACCAAGGACAGATTCCTGGAGCACACCACTAGTAACCTCTTTCTCCTCAGAGTGAGCTCCATTTACCTGTACCCATTGTCACCTCCCATTCAACCAATTTCCAACCCAAGCAGTAACTTTAGGGTCCAGCCCTAGGGTGCTCAGTTTGTTTATAAGTCGCCTGTGAGGAATGGTGACAAAAGGCTTTACTGAAATCTAAATACACCACATCTAGGGCTCTCCCTCGGTCCAGCTCAGTCAAAGAAATCAATCAGATTTGTCTGACAAGACCTGCCTCTAGTGAATCCATGCTGCCTCAGATCCTGTAATTTGCTGGCCTCCAGAAACCTCACTATTTTCTCTTTCAGCAGCGTTTCCAAAAATTTACTCACCACTGAAGTTAAACTAACCAGCCTGTAGTTTTCAACCACATCCTTACTTCCGCTTTTGTGTAAAGGGACCAGATGAGCCTCTCTCCAGTCCTTTGGCGCCACTCCTGACTCCAACAAAGCATTGAAAAGGTCAGTCAGTGGAGCTGCTAGAATGTCCCCAAGTTCCCTCAGTATTCTCGGATGTATCCTATCCGGTCACATCGCTTTGTCTACTTTATGTTTAGCTAGTTTTTCATGAACACAGTCTTCTGAAAATTGTTCAAGAAGCCCCTTGCTTCTGTTCCTGTTTGTGGGTGTTTTCTGAGGTCCTGCTCCTGGTTCTTCAACTGTGAACACAGAACAGAAATATTTGTTAAGCAATTCCGCTTTATCCTCATCAGCTTTTACATATTCCTCCCCTTCATCCTTGAGTCTGACAATACCACTTTTGCCCTTCCTCTTCTCACTAACATTTCTGAAAAATGTCTTATCCCCCCATTTTATTACATTGGCTATTTCCTCCTCCTTTTGAATCTTTGCTTTCCTGACTACTTAGCTAGCTTCTCTAAGTTTTTCCAAATATAGATGCCTATCTTCCTCTCTCTGTGGTCTCTTGTATTTCATGAAGACTTCCCTCTTTTTCTTCACCTTTTCAGCTACCCTTAAAAATCCCCTTTCAGTTTTGCCCACTGTTTTTCTACATCCTCCAACTGTTCTCATCCCGCTAATGACTCCCTGAGGTATTGGCCCATTTCGGCAAAGTTAGATTTCCTAAAGTTTAAGACCCTTGCTTTTGAATGGATTCTAACAGCACTAGTCCTAATACTAAACCACACCATCTGGTGATCACTGGATGCAAAATGATCTCCCCCTATAATATCAAACACTTTCACTATTGGTAAACACCAAGTCCAGTATGGCCCCTTCACGTGTGGGTCCTGTTACCAATTGCCTGAATAGTTCTCCCTGTAGAGAATCCAGGATCTCTTTACTTCTAGATGATTCTGCAGCCGGAATGTGCCAATTAGCATCTGGCATATTGAAATCCCCTATCAGTATCACTTCCCCTTTCCTAGCAATGCTGCCTATGTCTTCATTTAACTCTCCATCCACTTCTTCCTTCTGTGAGGGAGGTGTGTATATCATGCCAATGCAAATAGATTTCTCTTTCCCTTTTTCTAGTTTAACCCAGAGTGCCTCCTCTCTTCCTTTTAAGCTCTGTAGTTCCAAAGCTTTAATATTTTTTACACCTCCTCCCCTTCTTCCTACCCTGTCCTTTCTGAATAAAGTATAGCCTGATATAGTTACATCCCAGTCATGATTTTCTGTGAACCATGTTTCTGTAACTGCCACTAAATCCAAGTCAACCTCTCCCATTAAAGCTTCAACATCTGGGATCTTATTTCCCATGCTATGGGCATTTATACACACTGCTTTCCATATGTCGCCCCTTTTACCCATTTCCATAAAGGTATTTAATGTTTCACTTACCTGGGGGCTTTCTTCACCCATCCCCAATGAATCTAGTTTAAAGCCCTCTTCAGTAGATTAGCCAGTCTGCTACTGAAGACATGTCGACCTTTCTTGGACAAATGAATGCCATCTCTGCTCTGCAACCCTTAGAACAGCATCCCATGGTACAGGAAACAAAAACGCTCTCAATGATACCATCCACGCAGCCAGGCATTCATCTCCAGGATGCGAGTTTCTCTGCCTTGGCCTTTACCCTCAACAGGGAGGATTGAAGAGAACACCACCTGTGCCCCTGTATCTGCTTCACCCTCTGTCCCAGAGCCATGAAGTCACTTTTGATACGCTCAGAAGGGTACCTGGCAGTATCATTTGTGCCGACATGGATTAGCAACATTGGGTAATAGTCAGTGGGCTTGATGAGTTTCGGCAAACTCTCCATAACATCTCGGATTTTGGCACTTGGCAGACAGCATACCTCTCTGGACATCGTCTGGTTGGCAGGTGGATGCCTCATTACCTCTCAGAAGAGAGTCACCAACACTGTTCCCTCTAAGCTGTGCGCGTGTGCGCGCGCACACACCTCGCCGAGTGAGTGCACATACTTTACAACAGAGCGCACAAAAATTACGGTTCTGATTCTGATAGAAAACAACACAGACGTCTGAAAATTTAAAAGTTGTGATTGTAATTACTAGAAATCTTCCGCTTCATTTAGTAATCGTCTATTTTCATTTAATTTGATTAAATTTAATGTGGTGTACATACTGTATTCTGACGTGTAGTCAAATTTTAAAGTATATAACTCCGAGTGTCGTCATGTGGCGCACAAAAATTTAACCTTCCTTCAAAAGCTGCACAGCTGATATTTTATGCACACACAGCCTACAGAAAATTAGAGGGAACATTGGTCACCAACCACCACTACCCTTTGCTTCCTTGTGGTCACTGATTCTGCAACTTTGGGGGCACTTGAGCTCTGGTTCTTCCCTTTCCAGGGACGCTTTTACCTCCTCCACTTACAGGGCTGCATAATGGATCTTAAAGTAGCTAAACAGGTAGAAAAGGCGACAGCAAAAGCTAGAAGGATGCTTGGGTGCATACAGAAAGGAATGGATAGCAGAAAAAAGGAGGTGATACTGCCTCTGTATATGGTGTGACCTCATTTGGAGTATAGTGTGCAATTCTGGAGACCGCACCTTCAAAGGATGTGAACAGGATGGAGTCGGTGCAGAGGGGTGGCTACTAAAATGATTAGTAGTCATCATTATAAAGCATATGAGGACAGACTTAAGGATCTTAATATGTACACCTTAGAGGAAAGGCTGGATAGAGGTGATTTATTTTATTTATTTTTATTTATTTAACATATATTTATAACCCGCAACTTCCAGAGTTCAGTTGCGGTTCACAATAAAACAACAATCTACAAAGCATAAGCTTAGTTTTACATCGAACATTTTGTAACAATAAAAGTAATGGTTAACAGCATGAACTAGTGCAAAATAGCAAACTGGCTTGTAAACTATGTACAAAAAACTATATACAAATACATGTTGTGGGTACTTTGGAATTGGATCATAGTGTTTTTATAATAGTGTATTGTCTGTTAAATTGTTGGGATTAGTATTACTCTGTCATAATTTTTAACCTTTATCTGAGTGTATCAAGGGGTTATCTATGTTGCCGTAGTGCATGGAGAATAAATAGGTTTTTAGTTTTTTTCGGAGTTCCATGATTTCAGTTATAGTTCGTAGGTCCTCGGAAGGGAATTCCACTTAGATGGGGCAGCATGAGAAAAAGCTCTTTTGTTAGTTAATTTATTTGCTTTTATGAAATCATTAGGAGTATTTAGTTTATTTGAGTATCCTTTTCTGTGTGTGGTTTTTTGAGATTCCATGCTAATTAGTTTGCTTAATGGGATTGGGGCCATGTTGTTTAAAGCTTTATATGTAGTTATTATGGTTTTATATATTATCCTACTTTGAATTGGCAACCAGTGTAGGGAGGCTAGTATTGGTGTTATGTGCTGGATAGAGTGTGCTTTCATTATAATTCTGGCTGCTGCGTTTTGTGCTAATTGGATTCTTTTTATGTTTTGTTTCGTTATACCTAAAAGAATTAGGTTGGCAAAATCAAAGTGCGGTGTTATCGTAGCCTGGATTATATTAATGAAGTCTAGTTGGTGTACTAACGGGCGTAATTGTTTAAGAATTTTAAGTTTAAAGTATATTTTCTTTATGGTGTTTCTGATGTGAGTGTTCATCGTCAGATGAGTATCTAGAATAACACCTAGGTATCTTATTTCATTTTTTATTTTAATGTCATGGTTTTGTAATGTTATATGGGTTGGGGGGATATATGATTGATTTTTTGTTACAATTAGGACTTCTGTTTTTGAATGATTAATGTGAAGGTTTTGTGATATGATTGAGATGTTTAAATACCTCCGTGGCATAAATGTTCAGGGAGAGAGCCTCTTTCAATTGAAAGCAAGTTCTGCTACGAGGGGACATGGAATGAGGGTGAAGGGAGATAGATTCAGGAGTGATATGCAGAAATATTTCTTTATGGAAAGAGTAGTGGATCCATGGAATAGTCTCCCAGTGGAGGTGGTAAAGATGAGGACAGTAACTGAATTCAAAAAAGCATGGGACAAACACAGAGGATCTCTAAAAGTAAAAAGGAGACTGTTGTAGTTGTTGATATGGAAGGACAGACTAGATAGGCCATGTGGTATTTTTCTGTCATCATATTTCTATGTTTCTATGTAATTCAAGGGCTGGAGAAGTTGGATTGGTGATTCTGCAGGCCCTGGTGACTTGTGTCCAACCTTCATCATTCTGTAGGCACCCATCTTCTCCTCTGCTGGACAACTTGGATGTTGCAAGAAGCATCTCATCAATGTACTTCACTGCCCTGAATGCTCCTCAGCCTCGCCACCTCCTCTCTGAGTTCCTCCACTTGTTTCCTAAGAGCTTCAGCATGCAGGCATCATGCACATGGAACCAGTCCTGCAACTGGCAATGGGACCTCTGTCTGTATAGAGGCAGAAGCTATAATGGGGGCAACAGCTTTAGTGATACGATTTTTCCCAGCCATTGTTCAGTTCATGGAGCTTAGGTATCTGTTAAAGCAAAAGGCAGAGATCTGCCAGCCAGTTTCCCAGCTGTCCTTTCAGAGAAAAAGCAGTTAAATCTCTTTAAGTGTGTTCAAAATGTGCTGTTCCAAGTCCCTGTGTGTAGTTAATTGGGGAGGTGCCCTATAAAGCAAGATTGCTCACTAGGGTGGGTGGGAGTTGTGGGGGTAGGGAGGGAACTAACAGCTGATGAGGTGAGGTGTCAGTAGCTTCAAAGAGCTGAAGAAAGATACTAAAGCAGAGTTTTAAACCTACCCCACTAAACAAAATATTTCCCCTTTTAAGCTAAAGCACCAAAAAAAAGTAACTTTGTTCTAAAAATATATCAAAACCCTTTTAAGAGCTCCCAGTCAGAGAGCTAGTAATTTAATTAAAAAAGCCACACACTCTTACCTTTGATTGAAATGTATAGCCCTTGTTAGGAATGCCACAACGGTGCAGGGCTCGGAAGCTTTTTATGCAGTCCTCAGCTGCTCTTAGCTCTCTGGAAGTGGTGGTATATAAAAAGCAATAAATAAATATATGGGTGAAGTCAGCACCGACTGAGCCCACGCTGAGCATTTCCTCAGCTTTCAAAGAAAGCTTTTGGGACATGCTACCACGCATGCATGGTCCTCTTCCCACCAAAGGGTGCCATCTTGCTCAGTCAGATGACATAGCTAGGATGGTAGTAAAAAACTAAAGCAAGGTAGGGAAGGCAACTCCCAGGGAGGAGGGAGGATTGTGAGGACGGATTCCTGCTGTCCCTGGAGAACACCTGTTACAGATTAGTAACTGCACTTTCTCCAGTAATAAGCAGGAATTTAGTCCTCACATATGGGACTCCCTAGCTCCAGGCTGCTGAGGGCTGAACCAGGACAGCACCAGCGGTGACCACTCGGGTAGCTGTGAGTTGCAGAAGGTGAGTCTGCAAGACCCTAGTGTCCAGCAACACTATCACTCTGGAAGGCTTAGAGGGCAGGAGTTGCCAACACCCCGAGAATATTACAGAGTACTGCCTGACCAAATGCACTGTGATGAGACACGTAAAACTGAGGAGTTTTGCGATGGGCCTGTGTCTGCTGTAAGTAGAAAGATAAGGCCCATTTGCAATCCAGTGTATGAAGTGCTAGTTCCTCCCTGCTGGCATGAGGCCGCAGGAAAAAGGTGGGGAGGACCACCTCTTTATTGAGGTGGAAGGGGAGATATCACCTTCAGGAGGAATTTGGGGTGTGTGTGGAGCACTACCCTGTTCCTATAGAACTGCGTATAAGTTAGATCCGCCACCAGGGCCTGGAGTTTGCTCACTCTTCAAGCAGACATGAGGGCCACCAGAAAGGCCACTTTCCAAGACCGGTACCACAGGTGGCAAATGGTTAAGGGCTCAAATGGGGGTCTGGTGAGGTGTGAGAGCACCACGTTGAGGTTTCATTCTGCTGCCAGAGGGTGGAGAAGGGGCTTGGATAACAGGAGGCCCCGGAGGAACCTGGGAGATTAGGGGCTGGCCCGAGAGGGGTTTCCCTCGACTGGGTGGTGATGAGCAGCTATTGCGCTCCGATGCACCCTCACTGAGTTAGACTTCAGCCCAGTGTGGGACAGGTACTGGAGTACTAATTGTACATGGCAGAAGGAAGGGGTTCTCCCTTCTTTCTGCACACCAGGGGGAGAACCTTCTCCACTTAAAGGCATAAGCCCGTCTGGTGGAGGGCTTTCGGGAGGTCAGTAGGATCTCCTCGACTTCTCTCAGAAGATTTAAAGAGGCCTGAGTTTCTCAGGTCTAGAATGGGCCTGAGGCCCCCCCAGTTCTCTTTGGGACAAGGAAGTATCTGGAGTAGAAGCCTTCCCCATAGATGTTTGGGTACAGGCTCTACTGCCTTATCCCTGAGCAGACCTGTGCTTTCTGGGAGCAGAAAGGTCTGGTTAAGGAGAGGTCGCACTGGCTTTCCTGGAAAGAACTTGGTTGGTACTTGCTGTAGGTGGAGGAGGAATCCTTCCCTTATCACCTGCAGTACCCACTGGTCCGAGGTGATGTTGGCCCATCTGTGGGAAAAGAGTGCCTGGCGCCCCCCTGTGGGCTGGTGAAGGTCTCCTGGGGGAGGGGAAGCCCTGCCCTGGGCATCAAAAGCTCCCCCCGGTTTGGGTGGGAGCTAGGACCTGAGGCTTCAGTGTTTTCATCTTCTGAGCCCTGTGGCCTTGTCTCTTAGGGTGAGAACCTTGTTGCTGGCCCAAGAAGGACTTGTATTGGTGACTCTGTGGGAAAGGGCCCTTTTCCTCAAGAACAGGGGTCTTTTCCCACTGATTTCCTGTGGGGAAGGGATGAGATCTTTTTAGAAAACCTCTGGAATGTCAGCACGTCGGCCTCAATCTCGGTCGCCTTGTCGGCTATGGGTTTACTGAATAGGTTCTCCCTGGTGCAGGGGGCATAAAATAGCTTGTCTTGGACCCATTGCTCAAGGTTGGAAGACTGGCGTTGTGCGCCAAAGCTGGCTGTTTTACTCAAGCCGCTGGCTCGAAGCCATCGTAGGCTGCTCAGGAGAGTAATTTGGAGCAGTCCTTAATCCTGGAAGTCAGGGACTGGAACCGTTGGAGGGGTTCCCTGACAAGATCCACTGAAAACCCCAGCAGCTCCTGGGTTATAGTCTTTAGGTACATACCTATGTATAATTCATAGGCTTGGGATCCAGGACCCCATTATCAAGCCCTGGTAACACTTGCGGCTCGAGGGCTCTGGCCTCCCTTCCAGGGAAACAGACGAGTGGGTCTTTTGGCTCTAATTTTTTGCATGGTTGACTTAACAACCATGGAGTTATGTGGAAGCTGGGGTTTGTGGAACCCCAGTCCTTTCCAGACACAGTACATGGCATCAAGGCGCCGGCTCACCATTGGTACCAATGCTTGTGTCTCCCACATTCTGAGCAGTAGCCACTCGAAGATTGGCTGCACAGGCACTGTGAGGGTTTCCTTGGGTGAAGACTCATATTGGAGGATCTCCAACTCCTTGGTCTGCACCGAGAGGGCTCTGGTCATGTCCTTGACAAAGTAATGGAAGGCTAAGTCCTCTAGAGGGAAGTTGCGCTGGGGGAGACTGGTCCGAAGGGATGTCTCTGTGCTGTTTAGTCTCTGGGGGAATGTTCTTTGTCGGTCTCCCACTGAGTCGAGTGGTGATGAAAAGTCCGAGGCCCTGTGACTCATATTCTCGAGACTGGCACCGAGAAGTCAGTGGCCTCCAGAGGACCTGGGATCTGAGTGGCAGAAACTAGCCAGGGAGGACTGGATGCCCAAGGATCAGGACTTGGGACCTCGAATGGTTCCAAGGGCTTACCTGAGGCTGGTGGCGCTCGGAGCTCGGCTCGATGACTGGGGACTCCCCTACAGTCAGGGGCTCGGTCCTCGGGGCAGATGATGCGGCAGAACCAGCCATAATTGCCTGCTGGAGGGCCACCATTCTGGTTCCAAGCTAGAAGGTTCTGCAGCTTTTGGCGGGGATGCCAAAGGTATTTGACCCGGCACTGGCACTCTCACGAGAGTGTCCTCAATGGGGACTATGGCCTCGAGGAACCTCGCACAGTCTCTGCCCGCCGAGGAATCTTTCTTGAGGACCTGGGTAGGGTGCTTCTCAGAGCCACCTGAGTCCCCCCTGGGTGGTTTTACCGGGTTTCTCCAGTGCAACCTCTGCGGACTTCGAGGACTTTTTCTTCTTTCGCTCGAGGTCCGAGGTCTTCTTGGAGGAGCCGACACCACTGTGGAATTCCAAGGATGCTTGGGCCTCACTGGAAGTGCTGGACTTGGAGCTCGGTATCGGGGAGGCCGGGGCTGAGTCGAACCTGGGGAACAGTTTTTCCTGCAACTCCGACCTCTCTTTGTTAGTCTTAAGAGTCATGGCCTGGCATAGGTTGCATGAGGTGCTGTCATGATCTGGTCCCAGGCAGCGTAGGTAGCAGTTATGGGTGTCTGTCACTGACATAGATTGACTGCAACGGTCACATTTTTTGAACCCATTGGGGGACATGGTGGAGAGCACCTAGGCAGAGTCAATGACCCCTGGGTGAAAAAAAAGGTGTGAACGCTGGTCAAGGCAAGCCTCGATCAAAAAAGAAAAATGTGGCCGAGAACAGTGCCGGGTTTGGCGCTGGCTTGAGGTGGGAAAAGAAACCAGTACACAAACTGGGGAACAACTAACTTTAAGGATATTTAGCAAGGACTTTTTCCAAGGAAACAGGACAGAAGTCCATTGGGCTCCACGGAAAAAAGGAGACTGGGCAGGATGGCACCCTTGGGCAAGGAGGGGACCACACATGTGTGGTAGCATGTCCCAAAGGATTTCTTTGAAATCTGGGGAAATGCTCCACACGGGCTCCATCAGCGCCGGCGTCACCCATATGTGAGGACTGACTTCGAGCTTGTTCCTGGGGAATGAAGGTTAGGATGGCAGTGTAAAGAAAAAGGAGAATCAGGAAGGGGGCCATAGATAGAAGACTTTGGAAGAGGGTATTGGGAGCATTCTCCCAAGTTCTACCCTGGACTCAAGCATTTCTAACGCTGGCCACGCCTCTGTGCTTATCCCATGCTTTATTCAACTCTGCTACTGCTGATACATGACTTTAAAGGGAATGGGATGTTATGTCTCCAAATGCAAAGCTCCCTGTAGCAAACTAAACACATTTTCTCTTCTGTTAATTGTCAGTGGGCATTACACAAACATACCTTCTCCTGGGAAATGACAAGAACTGATGTCTGACATTTCATTTCAGTTAATGCATTCATTTAGCGTCATTAGTTGAATTAATTGCCAAAACTTTTAGTATATTAAAATGTCTTGTTCATTTGGAATAGTTAGAAGTGCCAATTAGTGTAGGTTAGTGTTTATAATTTCCTGCTCTCAAATATTTATTTTTTATTTATTTATTTATTTAGACCGTTTTTGTATATCGCCTTATCCTTCAATCAAAGCGGTCACAACACAATTGGGGGATACATTTAACACGCGGGGATATGAGACACATACACTAATACTTACAGGGAACATGGGCTATGGAGGGTTAAGTGGCTT
This sequence comes from Ichthyophis bannanicus, assembly GCA_033557465.1. NCBI lineage: Eukaryota > Metazoa > Chordata > Amphibia > Gymnophiona > Ichthyophiidae > Ichthyophis > Ichthyophis bannanicus. The sequence continues at coordinate 166,734,669 of CM066042.1, forward strand.
GCCCAAGACCACAAGGAGCATCTGTGGGACTAGAAACCCCAGTCCTTCCGGCCCAAGGTTGCTGTCCTCTAGTGGGATTTGAACTTCCGGCCTGAAGTACCTTGCCCCAGCCACTAGGCTACTCCTCCCTAAATAAGATCCTGTGTTCAATTTAAAATGCCATGGGAGGAGTGGCCTCGTGGTTGGGGCAAGTTACCACAGGCCGGAAGGTCAGTGGTTCAAATCCCACTAGAGGACAGCAACCTTGGGCCGGAAGGACTGGGGGTTTCTAGTCCCACAGGTGCTCCTTGTGGTCTTGGTCAAGCCACTTAACCCTCCATTGCCCATGTTCCCTGTAAGTATTAGTGTATGTGTCTCATATCCCCTCGTGTTAAATGTATCCCCCAACCGCTTTGACCTGGTGAAAAGTGGGATATAAATGCAGCTAAATAAATAAATAAAAATAAATCTACTCTATGCTTTTAGTTTTACTTAAACATTTGACAACTTTTTAAATTAGTAGACCTTTGGTGGTTTATTATTTAACATTGATGAAATGTTTCAAGACACCAGAATTGGATCTTTTATCTAACTGGAGCGTGATTTTCCAGAGGACAAAGAACCACAGCACTAAAAAGATAAATCAATATCACAGCATTACTTGGCAGTTTAGACCGGGGTGGAGAGATTGGTGATTGAATGGTATCAGACTGAAGTCCTTATTTATCCCTAGAGATGGTCGCTCTAGAGCAGTGATGGCTAACCTTTTTGAGCCCGAGTGCCCAAACTGCCGCACAAAACCAAAGAATTTCCTCAAAGTGCCAGCACGTCATTTGCATAAGTGGTCTTATTTGCATAAATATTTGCATAATGTTACCATACACTAACTTTTAGTAAACATGTCTCTTAATGAGTGTATGGATAAAGAAAGACTAAAAGATTTCTACATTACTATAATCCAGTGCCAACCGCCAGGCACATTAGGAACTACTACAAACGCTGCCCATTTAGAACCCATAGCAAACCCGCCGTATCCTGACAGCATTACCAGGACTCACAAAGCACCATACCCTACCTATCAAAAGGCAACACTGCAAATATTAAACCAATACATTTCAGAGAATACTGGGGAAAGAGAACAAGTGGCAACGTCAAATAGGAATTTCCTCTTGTACCAAACAAAGCGCAGATGTTAATGATGCACATTTCCCAGAGCTGACATATTCCAGTTAATAAATTCAAAATAAAGAGATATCTTTCTACCTTTTGTGCATTTTTTTTCAGTTGCAATTGGTCCAGCCATTTTCTTCTGGTTTCTTCATGTTTTCTGCTAACTCTCCATCGTCTGCTGTCCATTTGTCCTTTCTTCTCTCTTCTAGTTTTTTTTCCATTCTCTCTCTCTACATCTGCTTTAACATACTAATCTTTCTCCTTTTGCTCTTTCCTCATTCCTATTTCATCCACACAAATTTTACCCCTCCATCCTCAATCCCCAATTACTCTCCCAATACCTGGCCAATTGTAGATTTTTCATCCCTCCTACACAAAATATTTTTCCCCTCTCCATTTTACTCTCCCAGCCCCATCCCATTCTAATCCTCCCCCAACATCAGCTCCCTTCTAGTTCCAGTCTCACCCAGCATCCATTCCCTTCTTCAAGCCCCCCACGTCCCCGCAGCCCCTGTCCCGTCCAAGCCCCGTCCCCATCCGCTATTTGCAGTTCAAGCCCCCCCCTTCCCCTCAGCCCATTTCCATTCCAAGCCCCCTCCCCAACAGCTATTTGCAGTTCAAGCCCCCTTCCACTCAGCCCATTTCCAGTCCTAGCAACCCCCCCAACCCATTACCAGTCCTAGCCCCCCATAGCCCACTCCCAGTCCTAATCCCACCAGCCCATTTCCAGTCCTAACCTCCCCATCAGCCCACTCCCAGTCCTAATCCCCCATCACTCAATTTTTAGTTTAAGCCTCCCCAGCGCCGATCACCACTCCTAACCCCCCCTAGCGCCCATCACCACTCCTAACCCCCCCAGCCCAGTGCCCATTACCAGTCCTAACCCCCCCAGCCCAGTGTCCATCACCACTCCTAACCCCCCCAGCCCAGTGCCCATAACCACTCCTAAACTCCCCCCACCCCAGCCCATCACTACTCCTAACACCCCCCCAGCCAAGCCCAGCCCCGCCCAGCACGACTCCTAACCCCCCCCAGCCCAGCCCAGCCCAGCCCATCACCACTCCTAACCCCCCCCAGCCCAGCCCAGCCCATCACCACTCCTAACCCCCCCCTCCAGCCCATCACCACTCCTAACCCCCCCAGCCCAGCCCAGCCCAGCCATCACCACTCCTAACCCCCCCCCAGCCCAGCCCAGCCCAGCCCATCACCACTCCTAACCCCCACCCCCGCCAGCCCAGCCCAGCCCAGGGAAAATATTAAAAAACAGAAAGCCTGTCTGCTGCCGTTGTCGGGGCCGCCGCGGCAGAATCGAGCGTGCCGCGGGGCCCCCCTGTACCCACCCGGCAGAGCCTGCCCTCCCCGTAGCAGCTCTCTCTTTGGAGCTACAGTCAGACGCGCCGGCTTGCAGAGCGCGAAGGGAAGAGTTCCCTCGCTGCTCTGTTAAGCCCGCGGGGGCTGATGGGAAGTTCCCATCAGCCCCCGCGGGCTTAACAGAGTCGCGAAAGGGAAACTCTTCCCTTCGCGCTCTGCAAGCCGGCGCGTCTGACTGTAGCTCCAAAGAGAGAGCTGCTACGGGGAGGGCAGGCTCTGCCGGGTGGGTACAGGGGGGCCCCGCGGCACGCTCGATTCTGCCGCGGCGGCCCCGACAACGGCAGCAGACAGGTTTTCTTTTTTTTTTTTCAATTGCGGACCTTCCCGCGTGCCAGCTGCAAGGCCTTCGCGTGCCACAGCTGGCACGCGTGCCATAGGTTCGCCATCGCTGCTCTAGAGCATGTTTGAGGTCCACGAGTGGGGTACTGTGGGGAGAACTCAGGTTACTGCTGTCTCTAGCCAGATAAATGCACTTATACTGTATGTTTTATGCTGTTCCAACACTTTTCACTAGCTCTAAATTCCCAAATAACTAAAGCATTCATTATTAAAGTGTTTTAATTGAAGTTGAAAACACCAACCTCTATTTTAAGTGATGTTTTTCAAAGTAGAATGCCTCAAATATGTGCCCTGTCTTTATTTTGGCAGAAATGGTCTTATGCTTTGCCGCATTAAAGCACAGTACTGCTATAGATACACATTCTGAGTTTTACAGTTTGATGCAGGAAAGTTTGAGAGGCCTGTAGCTGTATTTACTGTAGCTGACTGATGAAAGAGATCAGCACTGAGACCCCACAGGAAATGGAGAGTGAAACCAGTAATGTCCTAGCAGAAGGGATACCACAGTATCAGGATAGAGGCTTGGTGTTGAAGAAGGACTTCCAGTGGAACACCACCGCACAGAAATTTATTTATTTATTTATTTAACAGTATTTTTAAACCGCCTTATCTTATTAATCAAGGTGGTATCACAGCAAACAATCGGGTAAAGTGAGTGTGTTAATCATGCAGTGAGGGTGAAATTTAGTTGAGTGTGTGTTGTATCGTGTGCTGGATTGGGGTGAGCTATGTACAAGGTGTGGTGTATTGTGTGCTAGAGTGGTTTGAGCTATGTACAGTGTGGGCTATATACAGTGGTGCTGCAAAACATTTTCAATACAGGCGGTATCATGTGCTGTTATACATTCTCTTAGGTTATGTGATGTGTCCATAGTGTTCTATGAACAGCATGGTTTTTAGCTGTTTTCTAAAGTCTTTGAGGTCTGTAGTTGCCCTCAAGTCGTCCGGTAGTTTGTTCCATATTGTTGGAGCAGCCATGGAGAGTGCTCTGTCTGTTGTGTCCTTGCGTGTGTGTTTGAATTCACTTGGGGTGCTGACTCTCGGTTGTGTGTTTGTTTTCTTCTAGGACGAGTGCTGGTGTCTGGTTGAATGAGGGTGTGTAGGCTGTTGGCTGATGTGTGCTGATTTATCTTAAATAGGTTTATGATAGTTTTGTATCTGATGCGTGCACCGATTGGGAGCCAGTGTAAGTCCTTTAAGGTAGGTGTGATGTGGTCCTGTCTTGCAGTACCGGATATTATTCGTGCTGCAGTGTTTTGTGCTAGCTGGAGTGGTTTGAGGGCTTGTTTCGGTAGTCCAAGGTATATCGGATTGCAGTATTGGGGTTATCAGTGCTTGACAGACGGTACGAAAGTGTTCTGGAGCAAGGAGTGGTTTCAATCTCCTGATGATTCGCATCTTGTAGCAGACTTTTTGTATTGTTTTGTCTATGTGTGGCTTGAGGTTTAGTTTATTGTACAGTGTACAGTGTACACCGAGGTATGTCACTTCTGATCTTATTGGTATAGTAGTGTTTTGTAACTTGATATTTGGCGGGTGTATGAAGCTTTGGTTCCGAGTGATGATTAAAGCTTCGGTCTTGTTATAGTTTATTGCGAGGTTGTTGTTTTGACACCAGCTCGTCATTTGGGTAAGGCAGTCTGTTATCTTGGAGAAGTCCAGGTTGTCAATTGATATCGGGGTGTATATCATGATGTCGTCTGCATATATTGTGTATTGAATGTTGTTCTCTTTCATGATGTTGCATATCGGTTGGATGTAGATATTAAATAGGAGTGCTGAGAGTGCGGATCCTTGAGGTACTCCTTGACAGACATTTATGGGTCGGGAGGTGTTGTGTCCCACCTTGACCTGTAGCTGTCTTTCAGTTAGGTATGAGTGGAACCATTTCAGTGTGATACCGTGTATACCAGTGTTCTTTAGTCTTTCCAGGAGCGTGTTGTGGTCCACTGTGTCGAAGGCTGAGGAGATGTCGATGAAGATCATTATGATTCCCTTCCTGGTGTTGTCAATTATTCTTAGGATGCTGTCGAAGAGGTAGATCAGTAGCGTTTTGACTCCATGGTTGGGATGAAAGCCGTGTTGGTTGTCGTCGAGTGTTTCATGTTTGTCGATGTGTTCCTGGAGTTGTAGTTGTACCGTTTTTTCGATGATTTTTGCCAGGAAGGGTATGCTGGAGATTGGTCGGTATGCTGCTGGATCTTTTTTGTCGAGAGTTGTTTTCTTTGTGATTGGTCTTACTGAGGCAAGCTTTAGTTGCTTTGGCATGAGTCCTTGGGTGAGTGAGTTGTGTACTATTTTATGTATGGTGTGAATGAGGTTTGATTTGGTGGCTTTGACCCATGATACTGGGCATGGGTCTGTAGGAGCAGTGCTTGTGTTGATTGTAGAGATGATGTGGGATATCTGCTCTATTGAGGGAGAGTAGAATGTGCCCCAGGTTTTGGTGTGTCTGTCTGTCCTGGTGGTCCCACTGGGTGTTGTACGCTCTGTGGAGTGAAATTTGTCTTTGATGTGGTCGGCGAATTCCTGTGGATCCACTTGTACTTCCCCTTCTGTTTGCTCTTTTGTGAGCATGGAGGGAGGGACTGGCATCAGGTGTTAAAGGAGCCAGAGGAAAGTTGGCGATGCTAACATAAACAGGCAGGAAAGAACGACATGGCAGGAAGAAAGCCACTCCACATGTATACTTTTGGTCTGTGAATGTCAGGACTGCAAAGGATAATAGTTATTTAAAACAACCCGTCACGGCTGTTCTCCATCACTACATGCTTGCATCGGGGGTTATTTCATAAAATTGAAAAGTTTTACAAATACAGAGACAAAAATATATGATGAAATATAAACACTCATGGCATAATAAAATGAAAATATAAATATACCAGTTCAAAGAACAAATATATTACAAGAATTAAAACATAAAAGCATGAGTGATGTTCAAAGTACAAAAATCAAAGGATTGTGAACACGAACATAAAAATAAAATACTGGGAAAAGAGTGAAAGATATTAATATGTAATGAAGGATAAGCCACATCCAACCACCACTGTGTGAAAACTGTATATAATGGTATACCAGAAGTGAGCATACATCATCTACTGATATTACATAATTATATACAATAAACAGGAATTGGTGCCTCACAAAAAAAACGTGTGTAGAGTTGCTGACTTATTGTATGTAAAAGAATAATTATTAAATTCATTTAGCCATGTAGACCTCACAATCATAAGGCTTCTGTAAAACAAACTACCTAAAAAAATGTTGAAAGAAACATGCATGCATGTCAGCAGTCGGAAACACAAATGATAGTGACTGCCACCGCATGCTAAATGCACATTAATCAGCAATTATGGGATGGGGTGGGAAGGGGCAGCATGAATAAAGGATGAAGTCATATACCTCGGAATAACCCTTGACAAAGGACTCAACCTACAGTCCCACATAAGAAAAACCGTTAGAAACGCATACTACAAAATGAAAATAATCAGACGCCTCAAGCCTCTACTCTCCCATGAACACTTCCGCACAGTCTGCCAAGCGCTAATAACTCCCATACTGGATTTCTGTAACCCGATCTACAACGGAATATCAAAACATTCACTCAAACCGCTTCAAATGGCTCAAAACACAGCAGCCAGAATAATCACCGGCTCCACAACTCAAGCCCACATCACCCCCATCCTCAAAGAACTCCACTGGCTCCCAATAAGCCACCGCATCAAATATAAGATGATCATAAATATATTCAAAATCAGACAAAAGAGCTCTGCAATCAGCCTCCAAGCCCTCATACTCCCTAACACCAACAACAGACCAAGAAGGAAAACCACATCAGACACCCTCAGCACCCCAAGTAACTACACAAAATCATGCAAATTCACTACACAAAGAGCACTTTCTTTAGCGGCCCCATTAATATGGAACTCTCTCCCTCCCGACTTACGATCAATTGAGGATATAAAGGACTTCCGAAAGCAATTAAAGACTGTACTCTTCACAGAACACTACGGCTCAAACACCTAACTAGATTCCATTTATTGTAACCTTTATGTAATGTGATTGTCTGTAATGGTTTACCTATATTATGTATCCCACCTTTCTACTTCGATGTTTTGATTAAGCAGTGCATGTTTCCCTTTCTTTTGTTTAACCTTTGTATGTCTTTGTAACTGCTTTGATTGAAGGAAAAGGCGGTATAAAAAACTTGTTAAATAAATAAATGTGTGTGGAAAGCACATTAGCATGAGAGCCTGGGCTTCTGCCACGCACTCTGTAGCAACATGTCACCTAACATGGGTTCTCTTAACAACACCTTTGTAGAGTAGAGTTGCCATAGTGGAGCACACAATAGGCAAACCATTCGTATGTTAGCTACTGGGAATATGTTGGTCATACACCCACTAGCTAACATGGAGACTTTGCAATTAACACGTGTGACATTGGCATGTTAATGGCAAATCCTTAGTGGGCTGTAGTAAAAAGGACCTTTTGTTCCATTAAACCATGACTATATGTTCAGTAAATTTGTTCTTTATAATGGTTTCTACCATTTTGCCTGGTACTGACATCAGGCTCACTGGTTTGTAGCTTCCTGGATCACCCCTTGTGTTTCGTTGGCCACTTTCTAATCTTTCGGTACTGTAGAAGATTTTAATGATAGTTTACAAGTGACTTATAGTAGGCCTGCAGTTTCCTTTTTGAGTTCTTTCATCACCTTGGGATATATACTATCCAGTCCAGTTGATTTGCTACTCTTTAGCTTGTCAAATTGCCCTATTACATCTTCCAGTCATAAATAATTTTTTTCAATTCCTCTGATTCATTACCTTTAAATATAGGACAGCATTTTCTAAGGCCTTTACATGGGTAACTGCCCTAGTTACCCATGTAAATGCCTTATCTGGGATTTTCGAAAGGCACCTACATGGGTAGTGCCTTTCAAAAATCTCTAATGTACCCAGATGCTGTGCAGTTAGCATCGGAGCATTCTGGGGCAGAGCGGGGGCAGAGGAAAGGGCTAAGCGGGTAGCAGCGATTTTCGATGCTACCCGCTTAGCCCTCTGCACCTTAGATAGGCGAGGTTTTTTTCTTGCGGAAAATCTGGGTTAAGGGGGTCGGTGGGCAGGTTGCGCCGACGCAGCGCATAGCCTGCCTAAATCAAAATCAAGCCCATAATTCTTTGCATGGGTATCTCCTATACATCTTCAGTAAAGCCTGAAGCAAGTAATTCATTTATTCTTTCTGCTATGACCTTGTCCTCCTTTAATAGCCCGTTTACTCCTTTATCATCTAACGATCCAGCCGACTCCATCACAGGTTTTTTTGCTTGGAATGTACCCTAAAAGGAATTTATGACTTTTTGCTTCCACTGTGATCATCTTCTTTTCAAACTCTTTGCCTGCCTCATCAGAGCTTTGCATCTGCCTTGCCAATGTTTTTGCTGTTTTCTGTTTTCTTCATTAAAATCCTTTTTCCATTTCTTGAAAGATGTCTTTTTGGCTATAACAGCCTCTCTCACCTCACTTTTAAACTCACCTTTGGTCTTCCTTCCACCTTTTTTAAAGCATGGAATACAACTGGTCTGGGCTTTCAAGATGGTATTTTTAATTAATGTCCAGGCCTGATGGTAAACCCTTGTCCTTTGCAGTTGCTCTGTTTAGTTTTTTCTTAACCATTTCCTCATTTTGTCATGTTCTCACTTTTGAAAGTTACATGCTAGCGCAGTAGATTTCCTTGCTCTTCTCCCTTCATTTATTGAGTCAAATTTTCTCATGTTATGATTAGTACTGCCAAGTGGTCCCAACACTATCACCATTTCCTGCCATACCAAAGTGGTGCTGTTCTTCGGGTGACCTCTCTCCTGAGATTGCCAGACTGGAGGTGGGTCTTTTATCACTGTGGATCCCCTCTAAATACTTCTGTTTTCCTCACCTTCTCCAAGTCTTCTATTCTAGCCTTCAGAGATCAGAAGCATTCTCTCAAGCCAGAAGCTCTTTACACCAAGTGTACACATTTGACCTTTCACCAGCTGGGAGATAATCATACATATGGTAGTCATTGCAAAAGACTGGATAACCCACATCTCGCTACTGATGGCTGCACTCTGCTCAACCTCACCCAGACCCTGCCCCCTTATGTAGCAACACTTATCATGGGCTTGTGGAAGCGTTTAGCATTCATTATTTGCATAGCATACTTTAATAAATATGCCCTTTCGTGTGTGTTGCATTTCACATGTATAAGTTACATATTTTTACATTGTCAGGCAAGGAAGTATGGGTGGAACTAGCTTTTTAAATTTATTGATGGCTGCCATGGCATTCTGATAAGAGATTCTACTACTACTGAACATTTTGTATAGCGCTGCACAGACACATAAGAGATCCCTGCTCACCAGAGTTTACAATCTAGTCAGATTCCTGAAGGGAAACTTTATTTCAATTGGTATACAAGGTAAGGTTTCAATTACTCCTGTGCGTTTTTCTATGTAAGTGAGTGCCAAAGATCTTTTGAAAAATCTCTTTGATTTTTCTGTTTGGCTTTTATGGAATTGTGGTGTCAGCTCAGCTTATATGTGGTTTCACATTTTTAATGCCATTTTTGTGCTATATACACTTTATACATTTTTATGAAGAATGATTACACAGGTACACTACCAAAAAACTGCCTCCAGTTTTGCAACTGATTCCTATAGATTTTGGGGTGCTGAATCCAGGAAAAATAGCCAAAATGTTCCATCACGTCACGTTTTCTTGCAAAATTAGATTTCTTACCCATATAAGGAATGTTCACATAATTTCTTTTTAGCCGACTGCAGTTTATTTTCTTGGCCCAAAATAGAGGTTGTAATGGTTAACTAACTAGAAACACTCCCTCATGATATTTTAGAGTGTTTTGTATTCATTTTATACATTAACAGGACAATTGGGAGGCAGGGGGCTAAATCCAGTACTCGCACTGGCGCATGTTCTTTCCTGTTCGCCTCGCATCGTTCGCTCGCTCGCTCAAACACGGTGGTTGCGACATGAACGTTCCTGTCAAATTTCAGTTTCTTGCAAGTTCATTATTACCTTTTGTTTGCTCAGTCGTAATCCAGCTTTATTCCGAAGTGGTTCACTACAGTTGTAGTTTGCAGTGCTGTGTATTTGTGATGGCTCACAGAGCCAGAGGTTGCGTCAACTCTCCGGACAGTTTTTGTTTTATTTGTGGGGAATATACCGTGAAAAAGCGGCAGAGGAACATTTCTGCATTTATTAAAAAAGTATATTTCGCCTATTTCGGTTTGAAGTTAGGCGATCAAGACAAACCGTGGGCTCCTCACAAAGTGTGCAAGACATGTGAGGAAGATCTACGCTTATGGATGAAAGGTAAAAAAGAAGCATTTCGTTTCGGAATACCTATGATGTGGCGTGAACAAAGAGACCACAGCAGTGACTGCTATTTTTGCTCTTGCATTGTGAAGGGATACAACTTAAAAAATAAGAACGTAATAAGTTACCCCAACCTTCCCTCAGCAATTAGGCCTATGCCTCATAGCAACGAAGTACCTGTGCCTGAACCACCAAAATCTTTGGATCATTTATTTATTTTTTATTTATTTATTTATTTCAATTTTTTATATACCGCGCTATTTACAATCAGCGCGGTTTACAGAGAACCAAAGACCAGAACAACAGGCTGCTCGGTATTACATAAAACAGGAAAATAAAATTGGATAAGATAAACATGGATAATATGGGGGTAAAACTATATACATTGAACTATATACATAGAATATTGATCTGCTAATTCGATCACATGAGAGAAGTATTTATGTAATATTATCAATAATGTTTGGAAAAGGAGGGAATTCTGTTAAGTTTGTGGTAAATATTATGCACTTTATGTGGGGTAGTATTTGATGAATAGGTTATGTTTGAGGGCCTTTCTGAATTGGACTATGCCGGTTATGGCACGAATTTCGGGTGGTAGGGAGTTCCAATGTTTTGGGGCGCAAAACATGAAGGCTCTATTCACTGTTGCTTGGCTACAGATTGTTATGGCCTTCGGCATTATTAGGGTGTTTGTCGCTATTTTTCTTCTGGCTCTAGTTGGAGGTAAAACTTGTGTGAGATCAGTTAGAGAGTTTGCAGACAAACCATGTATGGCCTTGTATGTGAGAATTAGGGTTTTGAATATGATCCTGCCTTGTATCGGGAGCCAGTGAAGATATTTGAGAATTGGTGTCACGTGATCATTCCTGGATGCTCCTTGTAGAACCCTTGAAGCAGTGTTCATGGCAAGTTGAAGAGAACTTAGGGTGGATTGTGGGAGACCTTGTAGAATTGAATTGGTGAAATCGAAATGTGGTAGGATGAGTGCTTGGAAGATGGTTCTAAAATCGTCTGGGTCCAGTAATGAGCGTAGATGCCTGAGTGTGCGTATCTTGAAGTATACAGCCTTTGTTATATTAACGTGTGATTTCATATTGAGACGGTGGTCCAGCGTGACTCCAAGGTATCTTATTGCTTCCTTGGTGGATAGATCAGCTCCTTTGACACTTATTTGTGCTGGTGGAATGAAGTTAGGGTCTCTTGTAACAAAGAGAACCTCAGTTTTCTTATGTTGGATGCGGAGGTTCTGTGAGAGGAGCCATTCTGATACTGCATTGAAGCAATTTATTATGGGCAGTAGATCTAATTGCATTGTCGAAAATGGCATATAAAGTAGGATGTCATCTGCATATATCATACCTTTCACGTTGAAAGATCTGATGATATTGCAGATGGGCTGCATGTAGATGTTAAACATGAGAGATGAAAGAGATGACCCTTGCGGTACTCCTTGTTTTTGGTGGAAAAGATTTGATTCTCCTGTTGCAGATTTTACATATTGCATTCTGGTGTCAAGGTAAGATTTGCACCATTCCAGCGCTGAACTACCGATGCCTTTTTCCTTCAATCGTGTAATGAGTATCTCGTGATTTACCGAATCAAACGCTGCTGCTATATCTAAGAAGATTAGCACGACGCCTTGGCGGATGTTGTCTATACTGGTGAGTATGTTATTGAGGAGGGTGGTGAGGAGTGTTTCAACTCCATGATGTTCTCTGAAGCCATGTTGAAAGTAGTCGAGAGGAGCTGTGGAGTCTATGTGGTCTTGAATTTGGCGTTGCACCTCTTTTTCAAAACTTTTTGCTAGGAGGGGAATGCTAGCGATAGGCCTGTATGAGTCAGCCCTTTTAGGGTCTAATTTGGAATTTTTTAATAATGGTCTGATGGATGTGAGCTTTAGAGCAGATGGGAATGATCCAGTTGAGAATGAGAGGTTCATGATTCTTGCAATGAATGGGCTGAATACACTTCTAAGGTCCTTTATCCAGAAGGCTGGGCAAGGATCGGTTTGAGCGGTGGAGGTATTGAGTGAGGAGATTGTGTCTTCAATTTGTTTAGCTGAGGGTGCAGAAAGTGAAGATAAGGTGTTTTGGCAAGTTGATTCTTGAATAGCTGTATTCTGTAGCTCATCCGTCTGTAGGAGTTTAGATTGCAAGTAATCAGCAAATTCTTGTGGGTGAATATCACATTTTTGTTCTGAAGATGGTTCATTAGATAATGATTTTACTAGGTTGAACAAATCACGAGGTTTGTTTAGTGATCTTTTGAGCATCTGTGTGATACTGCTTCCTTTTGTTTGTGATTGCTTCACGGTGAGTTGCTAAATAGAGATTGTAGGCTGTACGATCATCAATGGCCAGTGATCGGCGCCAGCGTTTTTCGAGTCTTCTGAGGTGCATAAGAGAAGATCGCAGATCGGGAGAGAACCATGGAGCTGAGGGTCTTTTCCTTGATGTGTTTTTGTGTGGTAGCATAGCAATGGTATTGAGGCTGTTATTCCAGGCTTCAATTGCTTCTTCCAGGTTGAGTGTTGTATTGCTGAGGAGTGGTTGGGTATTTGTCATTATGACATCCTTATTGAAGGGCCGAAAGCCTCTTGATGGGGCTCTTAGTGTGTTGTCAAGGTTTCTGTTGTTTAAGGAATGAGTGTTGTCCAAAGGAATTTGTAGGATTATTAGTTTATGGTCTGACCATGGTACATCATTGATAGATTTTATAATGTTGCTGTTTTGTGCAGAAGCCGATTGTGGCGCGAAGACCATGTCAAGGATGTTTCCTTTAATGTGAGTGGGCTCCAAGATTAGTTGTTGATATCCAAGAGTTTCGATGGCATCGAGGAATGCAGAGGACTGATGTTGCTGTAGTGATGGGAGATTGAGATCCCCCATTATCCAGTTTGGAGTGTTAATGTTGCTGGTATTGGCAGCAATGTCTAATATGGTGGGCAGGTTGTCCGGAGAGCTTGAGGGGGTTCTGTAAATCAGGTTGATGGAGCATTGCTTGTTCACTATGGTGATTATTTCCAGATTGTCTGAGCTGTAGGAGTTAGTTGTATTGAAAAGGAGTTCAGACTTGGTGAGAATGAGTGCTCCTCCTCCCTTCTTATTCTCTCTGTGAGTTGTGTGTATGGAAAAATTTGGTGGGATGAGTTGGTTAATAAGGACATTATCTTCTTTTGATAGCCAGGTTTCAGTGATGAAGAGTGCGTCCAGGTTGTGAAGTGTAACTATATCTTGGATTACAGGCCATTTTTTTTTTATCGAACGAGCGTTTATAAGGGCACATTTTAGGCTTTTGGAAGGCGGGGAGTCTTGTTGCTTTGGGTTACTGGTTTGGAGTAATGCAATGTGAATCAAGTGGGAGTGCCGTATTCGAGCTTCCCTAGCTGGATAATGGTACGAGTTACTTGACCATTTCTTTCCGTAGTTTTTGAGGATGGGGATATGAGTGGTGGAAGAAGAGTAGGCTGAGGAGGTCCCGAGCCAGTCTGTGAGAAGGTAAAAACTAAGAAGAGTGAAGAGGTGATGATACATTCTGGCTTCTGTTAAGGAGGTATTAGATGTTGAGAGAATTATGTGTCTGATTAAAATTGTTTACAACTGATTAGGAAATGAATAGAAGCTGTTATGGTACAATGCAGGGAATTGTAAAAAACTGTAACAATTGTAGGAAAGTCAGTAATAGTGCAAAAACGGTAACTGTATCAGGTGGCAGTTATAGTACAGTATAGTACAATACAGGCAACTGTAACAGATGGTATAGTACAATGCAAGCGGCTGTAGCAATGGCAGTTATAGTGAAATATTACAAATACAGGCAACTGTAACAAGTCAGGCAATACAGGCAACTGTAACAAACTGTAACAGATATGTAGCGTAGGCACAGCGCCACAAGAGAGTGTACTATCAATGACAATGAAGGTGGTTATATTGAGTCTAGAGAAGAGGTTAATTCAGTCTTATGGATAGTGTATACTTGCTGTGCAACTAGACCGGGATATGCTGGAGAATGCAGGGTGATCCTGTAGTAGTATGGTAGTGGAGCTGTGGAATTCTTGGATGAGTCCTGGGTTCTTTTGAGAGGACCTTTGCCTAAGGGCCGTGCCAAAGGGCCCTCTGGCGAGGCCCTCAGGCGCGGGCCCGACAGGCGCGGGCCCGCCTGGCGGCGGCTGCTCTTGTGCTGCTGCTTGGCCCCTCCCACAACCCCGATTGGGTTGGAGGGCTGAGCGGCTTAGATGGACGGCCTGCTCAGTGCTCTACCCCGACCGGGGGAGCCGAAGATGGCTGTTCACTGAAGGGATCTTTCCCGCCGGCGGCGGCTGCTCTTGTGCTGCTGCTTGTGTGGACGGTTCTGATCATGATGAGACTCATCAGATGGCTTTTCCCGATGAGTCCAGTACTTCCGAGTTTGAAACTGAACCAGATCCGAAACCTGAACTTTTCTCTCAAGCTGAATTGAATGATTTAGTCCGGGATTTAGGACTCCCAAAAGATGCTGCCCAACTGCTAGGTTCTCGGCTTAAACAGAAAAATCTATTGTTTATTTATTTTATTTATTACAGTTTCTTATATACCGCGCTATTTAGAATCAGCGCGGTTTACATCATAACAAAACGACCATAACGACAAACTGTCAGGTTTTACATTGAACAGGAGTACAAACTTGGATAACTGGGTTAACTATATACATAAACTATCTACACTGCAGTGTGAGGGCATTTCTAGATTGGGTCATTTCTTGGAGGGGATATCTAGTTCAGTTGCTGTCTGGGAAATATTGGCAGAAAAGGTATGTTTTGAGAGCCTTCCTGAACTGATATAGATTGGTAATGGCTCTAATGTCAGGGGGTAGGGTGTTCCAGCATTTTGGTACATAAAAACTGAATGCCCTGTTTGTGGTGTTCGTGTTGGACTTTGTTGAAGCCTTTGGTATTGCTAGCAAGTTTACAGCTGATGTTCTTCTTGCTCTGTTGGGGGGGACCATGTGGATTAGATTCGTGAGTGAGAGGGATGAGGTGCCTTTGATTGCCTTAAATGCTAATACAAGGGATTTGAAAGTGATTCTCCCGTGAATTGGTAGCCAGTGTAGCTGTTTGAGAATAGGAGTCACGTGGTCGTTTCTGGATGCACCGTAGAGGACCCTAGCTGCGGCATTCATGGCCAACTGTAAGGGGGTTAGTGTGGATTGGGGCAGACCTTGTAGGATGGCATTTGCAAAGTCAAAATGCGGCAGGATCAGCGCTTGATATATGGTACGGAAATCGTCTGGGTCCAGCAGGGAGCGTAGGTGTTTGAGGGAACGGATTTTGAAGTAGATGGCTTTGACTACGCTGCTTATGTGGCGTCTCATGTCTAGATGTTGGTCCAGGGTCACTCCCAAATATTTTATTGCATCTTTAGTTTGCAAATCAGCTTCCTTGACACTGACGTGGGATGGGGGCGTAAAGCTGGAGTCTCTGGAGATGAAAAGGACCTCTGTTTTTTTATGCTGGATACGTAGGTTCTGTGTCTGGAGCCATGTTGAAACTGCATTGAAACAATCTGTGAGTGGGGTCAGGTCCATGTGGGTTGTGGAGAAAGGCATGTATAAAAGAATGTCATCTGCATATATCATGCAGTTTACGTTGAATGATCTTATGATATTGCATATGGGCTGCATGTAGATATTGAAGAGTAAGGAGGATAGTGAGGATCCTTGAGGTACCCCTTGTTTTTGATGGAAGTGGCTAGACTCTTCTGATCCAGACTTCACATATTGCCATCTATCGTCCAGATAAGACTTGCACCATTTTAGTGCCTTGTTGCAGACACCCTTTTCTTTTAGTCTTCCCAGGAGGATTTCGTGACTGACGGAGTCAAAAGCCACGGCGATGTCTAGGAAAATGAGGACAAAACCTTGATGGATGTTGTCAATTCCTGTGATGATATTGTTGATTAGACCAGTGAGTAGTGTCTCAACCCCATGATGTTCTCTGAACCCATGTTGGCAGTTATCTAAGGGAGCAACAGAGTCTATGTGATCTTGAATTTGCCGTTGCGCTTCCTTCTCAATTATTTTGGCTAAGATGGGGATGCTAGCTATTGGTCGATAGGAGTCCACCCTTTGGGGGTCCAGTTTGGGGTTTTTCAGTAATGGTCTAATGGAAGTCTGCTTGAGTGAAGTGTATTGTCACCAGGAACAACTTTTTATTGGTACCGCAACCGCGAGACATAATTTTTGAAGTATTTCAGCAAAGAGGAAGATTTGGTATTTTGCAACGATATATACGGAGTGATGGAAAAGTTTAAACTCAAGTATGATCCTGCTGAATGGCGGCTGTTCATTGATTCGTCAAAAACAGCATAAAAGGTGTTGTTCTTCATAATGGCAACACATTCGCTTCAGTTCCTATTGCTCACTCTGTTATTCTCCAAGAAAAATACGAGAATTTGGCCCTGATTCTTCAGAAGATTCGTTATGATGAGCATAAGTGGATGATTTGTGGAGACTTTAAAATTCTATCCATGCTATTAGGGCAGCAATCCGGTTTCACCAAATATCCCTGCTTCCTTTGCTTGTGGGATAGCCGGGCCCGCGACCTACACTGGGGGAAAAAAGACTGGCCAATTCGGGAGTATTTGAGACCCGGTGAGAAAAATGTTCTTCATGAGAGCTTGGTACCTCATGATAAAATTCTATTACCACCTCTCCACATTAAGTTGGGTCTCATTAAGCAATTCATCAAGTCCCTTCCAAAAGATGGTGAGTGCTTTCGGTACCTTTGCTCAAAGTTCCCACGACTTTCTGAAGCAAAGCTAAAGGAAGGAGTGTTTGTTGGCCCTGATATAAGGAAACTCATTTCAGATGGAGCATTCGCTGAAACGATGTCTGAGAAGGAAAAAGAAGCCTGGGATTCCTTCAAGGATGTTGTTCTCAAATTCTTGGGGAACAGGCGGGATGAGAACTATAAGGATATTGTTGCCAGGATGCTCAATGCCTTCAAAGAACAAGGCTGTAACATGATCCTGAAAGTCCATTTCTTGCACTCCCATGTGAACTACTTTCCCGAAAACTTGGGGGTGTACAGTGAAGAACAAGGTGAAAGGTTTCACCAGGACATCAAGGACGCAGAGAGAAGGTACCAAGGAAGATGGAACACCACTATGATGGCTGATTTCTGCTGGTTGCTGCTGCGGGAAACCCCAGATGAAAAATACGCCAAGCAGCGCACCAAGAGAAGCATTCGGGGGAAGAAGAAACGGGCCCACCAGGAGATTGATTGACCCAAGAATGACTTTAAAATCTAAACTGTGTTGACAAATATCGTGTTTTTACTAAACTTTGAAATAAAAATTTGCTAGTTATTACCACAGTGTCGGATCTCATTTATTAGAATTTTATTTTCACACCATCGGGTGTTTGTCTTCATGTATTGCAATGGTGCGGTTTGCGTTTTCTATTCTTACATACATACCTGTACAACATTTTTTGCACATTGCTTTGCTTTGCTTTGTGTCTAACCTCGCTCTTATATGCTCAATGTTTGTGCACATGTATGTGGCTGTTTTAAGTGCAGACAATTTTGCTACCATCACAGTGTGTTTTGTTGACATTACTCTGTTCTTATGTGCTGCCTTGTTACAATTTTCTTTATTCTTATTTGAATAACTACTAAACAATTAGTATAAAGAATTCATCCAAGAAACTTTTATCTCGATCGCACTCAATCTGAAACGTTCACCTCAAACTGCTAACCCAATGTAGCAAAAAATCTGTACGTGATGGAGCAAATTGGTTACCAGATTTGGATTCAGCGCAGCAAAAAACGTAAAAATCAATCGAAACAGAGGCAGTTTAAAAAAAATTTTTTTTAGTATACCTGTGTTATCAATGATTCATAAGAACTTCATTTTATATAGTTTTTATGCTGCAGTCTGGCAGTTAAAGTACATGCATTCAGTCTAGACCTGAAGACTGGAAATGAGCAGTTGGTCTTTTAAGTACTATCTTGTAAGTTGTATTGATTAACTAGCTTCTTTATGAAGTTTTTTTGTGCATTTAAACATTTTAGAATCAAATTTGTTTTATCTTAGGTCGGTCATTTATCCTTTTTCTGTTAAATGAGTATTTATTTATGCCATCTGAGATATAAGCATGGTTTTATTCAATATTTTTAGGTAGCATTGTTTTACAGGCACTTTGATTTTTCTTAGGTTTCTCTAGGTAAGTGCATTTAATAATTGCTGCTGCACACAAGTCAGCTGCACTATCTTTTTGTTCCTGATCCTTTGCATTTTCGTACTTTGAACATTGTTCATGTTTTTAATTGTAATAGATTAGTTTTTTGAACTGACATATTGATGCTTTAAGTGTTTATATTTCATCATATGTTTTTATATGTCTGTATTTGTTGTCCTATGTAATGTTTTTTTAAATTTTATGAAATAACTCCTGATGCAGGCATGTAGCAAAGATACACGGCCATGTTGAGTTTGTTGTTTTATGTGTAAATATATTTACGAGTTGTTTTAAATAAATACTATCCTTCAGAGTCTTGGCATATCGCTTGCTGTGGTTTTCTTGCTTTGTGTTTTATTGTGGGGGACTCTCTCCCTGTGTGTGTTTCTCTTGCTTGATGTCAGAACGAGGTATTTTGGCACCGGGGAAAGCAACAGGAAATGTGTTCACTGAACATGACCACTTCAGCGCTCTGATCTTCCCTCTGCAAAGCAGTGCTAGAAGTGACCTCTAAAATGACACCTGGGGCATCCTCATTCTGACTCTGTGCTTGACAGGAGTATAGCACAGAAACGGGGCAAACCTCTACATAATAGTAAATGTAGCCTAACAGCAGGGAAGCAAACAAACTGTATGTTAATCATTGTCATAAGGTGAAATAATAACAAATCATTTAAAACTATAAAGAGGAAGATTTTTAGAAAGGACGTCCAGGGCAGCACATGCAGGAAAACTGCCAGAGATGTCTCTGTGGCTGATTTTAGGAACATGCACGCGGGCATTCACATGGACATCCCAGTAGAGATGCGTGGGTTGGAATATTGCCGCTATCCAGATTGCTGCCAGGACTGCCTCCTGCTCTGTCCACATCTTTTCTGCAATCTGTGAGGCTATTCAGTGACAATATCGGGATCACTACGGTTTGGCGGGGTTGCAGATTGAGAATGCTCAAACCTGCTGCTATGTGTGTTTATATTTGTAATAGTGATGTTGTACTTGGCCATATTTCATCAGAATGAATGCATCAAGGTGTCATGCTAGGTGTCTTGACATTGTTTAGTATGTGTCATTTAACCTTGTGATTTTGGCTTACATACGGTTAGTTCACGCGCGTTTTGTTTCATTAGGTTTACTGTGGTGAGAGTATGCCTTTTGTATTTGTTTAATCTAGTGCATTTCACTTTCATTCCCTCCAGGAATGCGTGAGGGCTGGGTGTGGGCGAGGATAAATTCCGGCAGGGTTGTGACAAAATTTATTCCCCCCTCCCTTGTATCTCAAGGTATTATAGGGAGCCATAGAATTTTCTTTCTGAAATGTCAAGGTGCACTTGAGCTGCCCCATTTTATCATTCCGAGCCTCTCCTGTCAGGAAGTTTGCAAACAGTGTAACTCTGAACCCAGCAGCCTTGCCTATCAGATCCCTGAAAACCCAGAAACCACAACACTGGTGGCTTATGCCATTCTCTGTGTTTTCCGTTCTTCCCTTCTCTCTTTGATCCTCACACATCCTCCATAAAATTGAACATGACAAGCGTTTAGAAAAGTCCATTGACGGAAAGAAAGTAGGATGAAGCAGCCTCTGTCCCTAGCAGCTTTCAGTGCTGTACCTTTCAGCTTCACATTCAATCAGTTCCTGTGAGAATAAGTGAATGTTATCAAAAAGAATCTGTCGCTAAGTGAATGTTCCTCCCATTTTTCTATACTCGGGGATTCCTCTCTCCCTACTTTCTGCTGAATTTTCACAGTGAAGGAACTAAAGGGAAGAAGGAAGAATCTCTTAACACCATCAAAAATTAGATATGCACATCACTGGGAGGATCGCATTGGTATATACTGTATGTATGTGAACAAAAGTTCCCTCTGCCCCCTCCCCCACCTTTGAAATGAGTTATGCCTTTTCAGCATCTGAGTTAGGAAAAGCGTGAGAGGAACTCTGAAGACTAATTCCAAGAAGCCACTATTTAAAAATCTTTCTGTCCCTAGTGCTGCAGTTTTTCTTAAATACTGTACTGCTCTGGTGTGTAGGGAGAGAAAACCATATCACAGACACACTGCGAAAACCTTGAATGAGCCTTTGCCTGCTTTCTGTTTGCTATGTGCAATAGATTAATATTCAAAGCATCAATATATAAAACTCACTGGCATGGAAAAAAACAGCAAATGTTGAAAAGCCTAGCATGGGGCTGTCAGACATAGAACTGATCTGAGCAGATAAATGGGACAACACTCTCCTACAGCATTTTGGAAGCCAGAATGATAGCTATCTCCTAATGTATTCAGTTCACAGTTAATATCTGCAGCCTTCCAGTAGCGGGGACAGCCAGGCAGCTTGAATACTTAAGAAATGAGAATTGAAGACAGGATGAAAACTAATGCAACTAACTAATTCTTTGATTTTGTTTGTTTATATTGTGGTGTTACATTTTATTGTACCCTGCTTTGAGACTGAATCTAAATCAGGTTATCACATATAATATGGAACTAAACTAATGCTTGTGATCCATAATTTCCACTTGCAATAAGTAGGGACATTTTCATCTGTACAATCCCTCTAGTAGCTCCCAACAAAATGTGTTCAATACAAGCCAAATCATAGCTTTTGACGTTGTATTCTGATGCTCGTCCATTAATCAGATGTCATGCAACTGCTTTGCAGTTTAATTCCAAGCTAATGATTTAGATTAGCACGGAAGATAGAAACATTCAGTTTTAGGCTTTCTCACAATTCACAACAATGTGTGGAGACATTTCTCTAGCTAATTTTATAAGTGGGCATGAGTTTGCACAGTCTGGCAGTCCTCCTGTCCTGAAATCTGCTTCTCCTTGCTTTTTCCTGGTGATCTGGATCTTGTGTCATGGGAAGTTACATCCCAGGTCTCCACCTGAGTGTGTTTCTGTGGTGTACGTATGTGCAGTCTTTTATGTAACATTAAGTTCATCATGCTTTCAAGCCCAGTTATTTTGTTTATTGCAAAACAGGTGCAAAAGACACTCCTGCACCAGACCCTGCAACTGAAAGACCCCTGCAGTAGATATATTAAATCGGCCTAACAGCAACCATGTTGTGTAAGCCAGTGATATGAGGAAGAAGCTAAATCGAGAATGCAGATTAGTCCTTTCCTTACAACAGCTCTCTCCCAACACAGGAAATCTGCAGTCGTCGTCATAGACCTGGCTGCTAGGAAAGTGGTGACAGGTTGTTAAAGTCTGGGAATTGTGAAAAGTCCCTTTCCCTTATCGTCCCTCCGGTCCAGTCTAAACGCGTAGGTTATCAGCCCTCACCAGCAGCTGAAGACTGAAAATTTCAGAACTTCCGATATCACAGTAGAAGAGCCCCCCTACACTGCCTCCATGGCCATTATACTCAATCTCTAGCAGCTGGTGAAGAGCTCCCATCTGGACTCCACTGAAAGAACTTAAAGGATAAGGATTTAAAATAAATAAATTAAAACAGAACGGTGGTAATTTGGTTTCAGTCTTGCTCATGTTTTCTTTTCCTGCTGGCTTAAAAAATAAAAATAAATAGAGAGGGGAAAGCCCACAGCCTTGCTGAAAGAGCTGGTATGAGACCACTGAAACCTGTACTGTGATCGTTCAGTACCCTCACCCCTGTCTCTGATGATTGGGGCTTGATTTGATTTGTGCGCTTCAGCCAGTACAGCGGAGGTCCTTGTTCTTCGCGGCAGCCAACAGGAAACTAAAAAGGTGCAGATATAGGCTATTTTCAGCACTGACAAGTGGTGCTGGGACAGCCGGGGCCCCCGGAGAGCACAGGCAGTTAATGCAGCTCAGTGCTAATCGTCACCAGTCTGCATGTTCTGTTCTGTTGTCCATGCTGGGACTGGTTTTACTATGCCAAATGACAAGCATATTTGTGCAGCTTATGGGAGCCACAGGAGTTTGGTATCAGCAGTGGGTTTCTGCCATTCCTGCCAAAAGGAAGGCAGGACGGCAGAAGGCTGAGGCCTGGGCAGCTACGGGGGAGGAATGAGAAATGCAGAAGAGAGCGGGAAAAGCCACTCAGAATATTAGAATAGCCGTGGTTTAGGCGTGAAAGGTGGCCATTTTACCCCTCCTCCATTTCAGCATTGGGGCAGACTGGCTCGGCTGCAGACTCTCCTGAGTTCTCCAAAGAGCTTCATGCTCAGCAAATGGTGCCATTTTCATCTAATTTTGTATTGCTGTTGCATCAGGCGTGTACTGTCTTAAGTAGAGGCTAGCTGGCAGGCAGTACTCCTTTGTAAGACCCTTTGATACCCATGCTACCTGTGTGTCCTAGCTCTCAGCTTAATATGCTTGTGGAACCAGGAGCTCCAGCCCCCAAGCACAGGTGCTTGGAGCAGACTGGGAGGATCAAGGCTTCATTTGCTCAGAAGGTTCAGAGGAGCTTATGGAGGGTCCTTCAGACTTGTGGGGGGATTCCAACACTCCAATGTTCGGAGGAAGGGGAAATCACACCTGGGGAAGACCCCAGTGTAGTTTGCATCTTCCAGAAGGCGGAGTTAGCGACTCTAATTGCCCATTCCCTCTTAATATTAAACCACAATCAGCTCTTGCAATCTTCTGAGGAGCCCTTGGAGGACCCGCTTCCGCAGGGCATTAAAACTTCAAAGATGGCATTCCAGTACACCGAGTAATTAAGCAAATGATAGAGGCAGAATGGGATGTCCCAGAAGTGGGCCTGAATGATGGTAGGACCAGGGGGCACTTATATCCTATTCTGCAGGAGAAGGACCTTCTGAAGTTGCCTAGAGTGGATGCCCTATTCACAGCAGTTACAAAGAAGACCACCATTCCCATAGAGGACAAGTCAGCCCTGAGGGATGTGCAGGACCTTTCTGAAGCAGGCGTTGGAGACCTCTGCTCTTAGGCTCTACAGATGGATGCCTGCAACATATGTGACCAGGACATGTATTTGCTGGGCCCAGGCCTTGCCAGAGGCAGAGACAGGCTCCCAGTCCACATCTTCCGATGCAGCCAAGTTTGGAGACAGCGTCTGCCTATTTAGTGGATGAATTTTATGATCTAGTACGAGCCTCCTCCAAGGTTATGGTATCTCCCATAGCGGCAAAGTGTTTTTTATGGCTCCTTAATTAGTCAGCGGATGTTTCCTGTAAGACCCATCTTAGCAAGTTGCTGTACAAGGGAAGCATTGGATAAGCTGGTAAAGGACCTTGGCGATTCCAAAGGGGCTAAGCTTCCAGAGGGCAAACCCAAAGGGACTAAAAGTCTTCTGCACCAAAGAAGGAACATTCCCGGGACTATTGCTGTTTCCAGGTGGCCCAGTTTGCACCCTTTCAGTGAGATCTCTTTTGAGGGAATGAGGATCTGGCAGAGGATGGTATTCTGGCTCCTTGGCAGTGGCCAAGAAGCCCCAATGAAGCAAGGCTGGCCGAAGCAGAATTCATACTGGTAGCAGGCAGTCTACAGTTTTTACTCCTCTTGGGCCCGAATAACCACCAAGATTGTTCGCGACTGCTATTCTGTAGAGTTCACTCATCTACTGTCTGATGTTTTCATGGTGTCTCTGTGTCGAGTCTCCACCAAGAAGCAGGCATTTCACAATACCCTTCAGAGTCTCCTCCACCTGAGTGGTAGTTCTGGTCCTGTCGACCAGTTAGGACAAGGTCAATATTCTATTTACTTCATGGCTCCCAAGAAGAAGGGAACCTTTTGACTTATTCTGGACCTCAAACAGCACATCGGCAACACCATCAAACAAATCTACCACAAAATAAGAACACTCCGACATCTTCGTCCCCTGTTGCAACCAGTCGATTTCAGATCAGTTTTTCAGGCTAACGCCCCACTTCGACTATGCTAATGTAATCCTGCATGGTTTACCTAAAAATACACTAAACCCTCTACAGCTGGCAATGAACACGGCTGCACGCGTTCTGCACGGTGCTGCTAGAGGGGACCACATCACCCCAATCCTTAAGGATTTACATTGGCTACCAATTCACTGCCGGCTCACTTATAAAATATTACTCATGACCTTTAAGGCTATCAATAAGATATCCTCCACATCCTTAACGGACCTCCTCCAACCCACCCCATCGAATAGAGCAAGAAGAACATTCTCCACAATACCTTAAAAATCCCCAAAGAGATAACAAAATGCACACAGGCAACAAAAAACCGGGCCTTCAAATTCTATGCACCCATCTGCTGGAATGCGCTCCCAACTTCAATCAGGACCATAACAGACCTGCAGGAATTCAGGAAGGCACTAAAACACCACCTCTTTCTCCTGCACTACTCCCAACCCAGTAACTCGCAACATGGCAACCTAACCTCATCTTCTTACGCATAACTAAGAATTCATGAGTTGACAACTCTTATCAATGCTGTATATATCTGTAATTAGTTGTACATAGTTACCCCAGTTGAAACTCAAGTTTTGTATACCAGTTCAATGTAAGTGCTTAATAATGTTCCTGTTATGCACAATACTGTTATCTGTGAACCGTGCTGATTTTGAATAGTGCGGTATATAAAAATAATAAAATAAAATAAATAAATAAGAGTCAATCTGGCACTGAGGGTGCCCCATTTTCACATGGAGACACTAAGGTCAGTTATAGGGGCAGTTCACAAGGGCGAGTTTCTAACAACCCTGGATCTCATGGAGGCATAGCTTCATATTCTGATTTGCCCAGACCATCAGAGGTTCCTCCACTTTGTGCTCCCAAAGAGGCACTTCCAATTCAGGGTGTTAACCCTTTGGACTGGCCACTATTCCACACATCTTTACAAAGGTGATGGTCATTGTGGCGGTAGAGTTACAGCGTGAGGGCATCCTCATTCATCTGTACCTTGATGAATGGGTGATTAGAGCAAAGTCAGCAGAGGGAGAGTGCTGTGGTCACCGATCAGGTGTTGACCTTCTTACGGGAACTGGGTTAGATAGTCAACCTGGACAAAAGCCAATTGTTGCCTTCTCAAGATATGGTGCATCTGGGAGCGCACTTCAGTACCAATGAGAGGTTGGTGTCCCTGCCCCTCGAATGGGTCATGAAGCTTCAGGAGCAGGCAAGGGGGGTTTCCTAAGCCTGGGGGCATGGTCAGTGTGGCCTTACCTTCAGGTTTTTGGATCCATGGCGGTGACTCTGGAGGTGATTCCGTGGGCCAAGGCTCATATGAGGCCACTGCAACATGCCCTACTCTCCCAATGGTCTCTGCAGAAGCATCTCCTGAGGATGTATTTGGTTTGCCTGGTAGAGACCCATCTGCACCTCCCCTGGTGATTGTAGTAGTCAAAACTGGCAGGCGGGAATGCCGCTAGAAGCTCCCAACTGGATATGCAAGACAACAGTTATGAGCCTCTCGGGTTGGCTGCCCATTGTCCATCACCAATTATGCAAAGTTGCTGGTCTCCCGAGGAGAGGACCTGGTTCATCAATCACCTGGCGATGCGGGCAGTTCTCTCTAGTGTTATGGTTCTTCCGTCTGTTAGTTGTGATAAGGAAGCTTATCATAGCTCAGGTAGGAGCTATAGAAAAGATGATGTGACTCTGAACAAGCAACCTGTCAGTTCTGGTAGAAGCAAGAAAACAGAGTTTTCACATAAAAGACTACCAGTCCCAGAATGCACCAGGTTTCCAGCAGCCATGAGAGGGGCTGAAGTGAGAGAATGTGTGTGCAATCAAGAGAGCTATGAGGTAATCCCTAAGCACTCATCTCAAAGGGCAGGGCCTGATTCAACACAGCTGCGCTGTGTTAGGGAGCAGCACACATTAGGACAGAATAAGAATAGAGCTTATTCTTCAGATAACAGTTTCAGCAACAGTTTCAAGAACAGCTTCAGGAAGAGATACAGAGGGGAGAGCTTCAGCAATGGCTACAAGCACCAGTATCACCTGGAGAAACAGAAGCCAAGCCAAGCAGATAGAGAGAGAAGGAAACTCTCTGGAAGGAAGAGAAGAAAGGCCATTGGAAGGTCTGGGAGATTCCAAGGCAGTACTCATACTGGGAGGTATTCCAAAGGCCAGCAGAGTCCATTGGACTGGATTCAGCCAGAGGAATGGAGTGGCAGAGATAGGAATCACCAGTGGCTACCTGGAAGAGAGAAGACTGCATGTGGAAGGGACTTTCAGACCAAGGCCAGAAGGTATGTGAGAGAAGATCCAGTGTCCAGGGATCAAGATTGGAAGGCTGGACATCAGAATTGGATTACATATTGGCCAGGCTATACAGAGAGGAATAATGATAGCAGGAGAGGCTCAGGTATGAACACTGATCCAGACCCTATCTATAATAGAGAATGGCAGCAAGGGAATAAGCATTCTCATGATAGTGCCTTAATGAAAGACTCATCTGTGCCAATGTATGATATTGACCCTATGATTGTTGATGCAGGGGGAAATACAGCAGATGAAACTATTTACTTGGACTGTTCTCTATCTAAATGCTATTGCTAGCTTTTTATGAGCAAACACATCAGCCATCACAAAGAAACCTAACTTTGTTATTTATTTCCACTGCAAACAGCTCTTAAAGCAGGATTTGGGCTCACACAGTAGCAGCCAGCCAGCTAAAGGCTTTCAGCTGGTCCATTGATAGTAATTAGGGCTGCACCTGATTGTGTGTGTGAGCAAGGGAGAATCACTGCTGAGATCTGCGTGGAAAATAAGCAGAAGTTAACCTAACCAGCAAAGTTTATTCTTTTCTTTGTGCCTTTGTATTTGGTAATTATTTGCTAAGAAAACATTAGCTAATTGCCTGACAAGCTGAAGGTTGTTTCTGGTTTACTTTGTGACTTTTTGTTATCCATTTTTAAACACTGCAAGCAAGTAACCTCATTTATAGTGCTATCAAGCATACATGTGCTGGGTGAATTAAACCCCATCAATAAAAGAAGTATTTTATTGATCTTACCACTTGGTTTCACAACTCAAATTATTGTCATCAGCTGTGTTTGGGAGTGAATGAACTACAATACCCACAATACCTTGCAAGAATCATATGAATATATGCATCGTCAAGATTGTGTAAGTTCTCACCCTAGGCAGCCGTCTGACATAGTCTACCGCAAAGCTGTGCGAATGTGTTCCGATAACATGACCACAGTAGCATACATCAATCGTCAGGACAGCATGGGCAGTGTACTACTGGTGGAGGAGGTCTGGCCCTTGCTCCTTTGGATGGAAGTCAATCTTATGATGCTGTCTGTGGCTCACATGGCCAGAAGGGAAAATGGCATGTTTTCTATGCATGGTAAAACACTTCCAACCACCAGTTCATTCACTATTTCCTCCTTAAGACCTCAATTTTGTACTCTGTATTTGTTGAATCACCCTTCGAGCCATTGGTGAGTGCCACCCTTAAAGACATTACCCTGAAAATGGTATTTTTGGTGGCCATTTGTTCGGCTAGGCTGATTTCGGAACTACAGGCCCTGTCATGCAGGGAGCCTTTTCTGCTTATTTCTAAAGAGAAGGTGGTCTTGAGACTGCCGCCTTCCTTGCTGCCCAAGGTGCTGTCGGCTTTCCATGTGAATCAGCCAGTATCCTTGCCAATCTTTTTGGCTTCGGGTACTGCTCTGCATAATCAACAGCCACATTTACTAGATGTGCACTGAGCATAGGTATTTGAGGAGGACTTTCGGAAATTGGATCATCTCTTTGTTTTGTTTGG
This sequence comes from Ichthyophis bannanicus, assembly GCA_033557465.1. Taxonomy (NCBI): domain Eukaryota; kingdom Metazoa; phylum Chordata; class Amphibia; order Gymnophiona; family Ichthyophiidae; genus Ichthyophis; species Ichthyophis bannanicus. The sequence continues at coordinate 166,762,760 of CM066042.1, forward strand.
CGGCTTGAGACGGAGAGAGGTGGCATCCAAGGCCTCAGTGGCCAGATAGTTGAAGGAAGTGATTACCATCGTGTATTTGTTGAGACATAAGCTTCCCCTTATGGGACTGCATGCTCACTCGACCCGAGCACAAGTGGCATCCTGGGCAGAACTGGGCAGCATCCTGTGGACATTTGTAGGGTGGTGACATGGTCATTGCTGCCTATGTGTGAGGCATTACTGCCTCAATGTCCAGGCTCAGAATGATGAGCTGTTTGGAGCCACGGTGCTGCAAGCCAGGCTCTCCGGTCCCACCCATTGATTCAACATTGCTCTGGAACCACCCATGCATCTGGACTGGATTGGAGGGACAATAAGCAAGATGCAATTATGTCCTACCTGATATTATCTTTTTCTCGAGTCCCTCCATCCAGTCCAGGACACACCCTATGATTCCTTCTGAGAGGTGAGCCCAGGGGTGTTCCTATATTCTCGATACGGAGTATTTCAGCAGTTGTGCTTTCTTCAGCTCTCATCATTGTATATAGTTGGCCCTGGTTGGGACAGTTTAAGAGGGAGAGAAAAAAACCCGGAAAGGTGGAAAAGAGTTTTTGGGAAGGAGAAACTTGATTGCCATGAGTTTGTGATAATTGGGCTGTCCTTGGTGTCTGCTTTATAAATAGAATGCTGGCCGTGGAGGAGGTGCAGGGGGGCTCTTCTGTGGTGACATCAGAAGTTCTGACATGCTCAGTCTCCATCTGTTGGAGAGGGCTGATAACCTATGCGACTGAACTGGACTGGAGGGACTCAAGGAAAGGATATTATCAGGTAGGACCTAATTTCACCATTTCATTTACTGGACCAGACTCTGCTCCAACCAAAAGATGGCTCTGAGAGAACAGATATTTTGCAAGGTTAAGTGTTACACTGTGTGTCATAAAATGCAGCTATGCAGGGAAAGGGTTAAGTCTCATTCTTAAGTGCCTCCTCTTGGCCACGTTAATCTACTTGAATTTGAAGTTTCCATTGATCCTTGGGGTCCAGTGGTACTCTGTTCAGAACACACATGTGAAGACCAGAGAGCTGGAAGAGAGAAGATAAGTAATATGAGTATAAGAACTACCATACTGGGTTAGAACAAAGGTCTATCAAGCACACTATCTTTCTGTCAATGGCCAATGGAGTGCACAAGTACATGGCAGCTTATACGTGGTTTACCTGGCTAATAACACTTTTATGGACTTCCTCTCAGGAGGTTGGCCACACCTTTTTTTAAATTTAGCTACACTAACCGGTTTTACAGTTGTCTTTCTTGGAAAGCCAATTCAGGAAGGTTTTTTTTTTGTTGTTTTTATTTAATTTTTATAAATTTATACAAACAAATCAAGAATATATCTTGAAACAGAAATTGAGATGGGTAACGAAAATATAACAAAGAACTAATAAAAGTCCCTTCCATATAATACATGAAACAAAACCCTACCCAGCCCACGCTAGCCCACTAAAGAGGGAGGATACTTTAAGGAGAAATAAATTTACAACCAACATTCTGAAGGAAATAATGTTTGTTATACAGTCGATACCTAAACATGCTCAAACCGAAACAGACAGAGGATCAGCACGCCCCCCCACCCCCTCAGAATGATGGGCATTTATAAAATCCAGCAGTTGGGAGGGCTCAGAAAATATATAGGAATGTGACTGATACTTAATCAGACATTTGCAAGGAAATTTCAAAAAAAGAGCCCTCCCAATAGCTGAATCCCAGGATATAACAGGAGAAAATCCTGCCGCCTCTTCTTAGTCTCCCTGGATAGGTCTGGAAACATATGAACAGACAAACCTTTAAACAACATGTGTCGTTTCCTAAAGAACAACTTCATAAGCCATTCCTTATCCGATAACAATGCCAAAGTGATCAATAAAGTAAATGGTATTACCTGCTCTTCCTGGGATAATTCTAACATATCAGTTAAATTTAAAACATCAACATTAGACACTCCTCTAACCACTCCCAACCCCTCAACTTTTTTCCCTGATGGGAGATAATACATTTTAGCAATAGGGGGATGGTATTCAGGAGGAATACCCAAATTTTCAACCAAATAAGTCCGAAACATATCCCTTGCGGAAACCAACGCTATTCTGGGAAAGTTGACCACGCAAATGTTCACAGCTCGAGTTGTATTCTCCAACATCTCTAACTTGAACCGCATAGGTACTATATTCTTCTTAAGGCATTCCATATCATTCTCAATAGTCAGAGTTTTAGTATGGAAACTAGAAACCTCTGCCTAAAGAGTAGAGATTTTAACATTTTCATGAATATCATCAGTATTAATAGAAACCCTGGACGTCAAGCTGTTCATCCGCAGGGCCAGCTCCTCCCGAAGCTGCATAATAGCAGCCCAGATGGCCTCCAGTGTTGCCACCTCCAGGGCTCCCACCGATGCTGCAGGAACAGTCTCCACCAAAGCTGAAATCTCTGATGAAACGCCCGGCAACAGGGCAGATGCCGGCTGACTAGGCACTGAACCATCGCCGCCTCCTGCCATTCCTGCCGAAACCTCGGCCGTCAATCGCAGAACTAGGGGAGCCACAGAACCCTGGCCTCGTTCACAGACCAAGCTCTGCTTTCTGGCGGAGTCTGCCGACTCAATGCCCTCCTCTTGGTTCCCCAAGACGCTGGAATCTTGTTGAGGGACATTCGAGGCCAAATTGAGCCTGGGGAGGAAAGATCACTGTCCAAGGCAGACAGCGAGGATACCACCTCCGACTGCTGCACAACCGAGCTACTTTCCCCTTCTGCAGACAACTATCACGGCACTGGTAAGAAAAAAACGTCCAACTGTCCCGTTGCAGCTAGCGGTAAAGGCGTAGAAACCAGAGGTGCTGATGGAGGCTGTTTTGCCCCTCTGGTCTTACGCTTCTTCCCCATAAGAAAAGCCGTGCTGCTCAACACATCGCTTCAATCGCCATCCTCAGGAAGGTTTTAACAGAGACTCCAGCGATGTATTCCAGAGCTTAACTGTGTGCTAAGTGAAAAAAAATATTCTCAGATTTGTTTTAAATGTGCTACTTAATAAGTTTATGAATTGTCTCCTTCAATTTGTACTTTTTGAAAGCGTAAACAACTGATACACTTTTACCCATTCTACACCACTCATAGTTTTATTAGATCTCTATCATATCTTCCCCTCAGCCATCTCATCTCCAAATTGAAGAGCCAAACCAGTTTAGCCTTTTCATCCCCTTATCATTTTCGTCAGCCTTCTCTGTACCTTTTAATAATTCTGCTCTATCTTATTTAAGATGCGGCAACCAGAACTGCACAGTTTTCAAAGTGTGGTCACAGCATGGAATAATACGGAGTTGATATAGATTCTCCATTTTATTTTCTGTTCTTTTTCTAATAATTTCTATTATTCTGTTTTGTTTTTTGACCACTGCCACACATTGAGCCGAGGATTTACTAAACTGCACCAACGGTTAGCATGGCGTTTGCCATGTGCTAAGCATATCATGCTGTTAATGCAGAGACCACTGCTAAAATTCTCCCACTAACCGGTTAGTGCATGATTAGGTAGAAACTAGGCAGGATAGGGGTGTAATGTGGATATTGACAGCACATCATGGTTAATGCAGGCATTATGGGCATTTGCTAACTGTGAATATTGCTGTTGGCGTGGATGTACTTAATGCAACCTCAAGGAGTGGTGGTAAGTGCACTTGTGTGACAGAATTTCTAATTTCAAGCATGGCCAGCTCAGCATTCACGGCTGCTTACTGGAGGTGGTAAGAAAAAGTATTGTTGCAGAAGGGTTAGAAAGGACCTTGGAGGGAGTACAAAGCTTTACCATGCACATGAGGCTGTGGCCAGCAGATGTCTCCATTTTTACCCAGCTTTCCCAAACGCAGTTGCAGGCAGGGCCGGCGCTACCATTAGGCGAACTAGGTAGTTGCTTAGAGCAGGGGTGGGCAATTCCGGTCCTGGAGGGCTGCAGACCAGTCAGGTTTTCATGATGTCCCTAATGAATATTCATGGTCCTATTTCCATACAATGGAAGGCAGTGGATGCAAATAGATCTCATGAATATTCATTAGGGACATCATGAAAACCTGACTGGTCTGCGGCTCTCCAGGACCGGAATTGCCCACCCCTGGCTTAGAGCAGCAGCCCTCTAGTGGTGCTCATTGCCACTGCTGCTGCTCCTCTCGGAGCCTGCAGCAGCAGCAATGGCCACAAATAGCCCTACTGTGCTTACCTTAAAACTTCACTTTTAACTTCTGGCTATAATCAGGGTTCTGGTAGTATTTTTCTATCTCCCGAATGTAGTCTCAGATCAAAGCAGCGCTCATGAACACTTTATGTAGTGAAACAGTAACTGCGCTTGATGACATCAATGACTACCGGGTCTACTGGCTTTTTTAAGATTTTCTCTTCCTATTTTTTATTGATTACTTTATTTTCTTTAAATATCTTTCCTCTTGCCAATACACCAGTGCTCAAACCTCTATTACTTGATGTGTGTAATTTAAAAGTCTGTAGAGAACAATGGAACAAACTTAACTTTCTCTGTACGCTTGTTCAACTCGGCTCCCTTAATCTTAACAATCCTCCATACGCCTCACACATTCGACGTCCTCGCGTTTCACTCATCAATGGAGTTCCTTCTGGAGAATCTGAATGCAAGTAAAAAGCCTAGATTGGAAATGCTCTCTAGTTTTAAACTTATACTCATGGTTAAAAAATACCTATTTTCCTTTTGTGCAAGCTAATATTAGTACTCACTATTAGTTGCTGCCCACGTCTCTCGGTATACCTTCTGATTTTTCTTTGTCAAAAAACGCCGCGCATGCGGGTTACAAACCTTTGCCTTCTTTTATACTTAGCAGTAATGCGTTAAACCAGCTTATTACCTGCATAATTGCCACTCCACGGAGGCATTTAAACCTAATGGTTGTACCGTATTTACCAAAAAGATCCACCGTTGCTCGTGGAACAATAGTGTTTCATCTAAGGTTTTACCCCTCCTTGGTTTATCTCGAAGGATGGATAACAACTATTTATAAAAAACCTGTGACTCGCAATACATTTTTGCATTATACAAGTGCCCATCCAGTTCGTCTGAAGAATAACCTCCCGTTTTCTCAATTTCTGCGATTTTGGCGAAACTGTTCTGACAAATCTGATTTCAAGAAGAAATCCAAACAGTTGCTCCATGACTTTACAGCGAGAGGTTATCCTGAGCATATTTCAAAGAAGGCCTACAAGAGGGCATTGCACAACGATCGAACTTGGCTACTTAATGCGAATCAGGATAAGAGAGAGAGACAAGAGGTAGAGAGTGTCAACTTGATTACAAAGTTCTCCCCTCTGAGTTATCACATTCAGAATATAGTGAAAAAACATCTTTATCTAGTTCAAACGATTCCCGGAATGGCTGAAAAAACAGTGCGATGTGTATGGCAAAGGAACAACAACATCAAAGAGCAATTGAGCCCGACCAATATCAATCCTTTTCCAATAGAGGGCACAGAACCACAGAGTAGGGGACATACAGCATGCGGTCATTGTACAATTTGTCCTATAACAGAAAACATCACAGAATTTGAATATTTAGGAAAACAATATAGGTTAAATAAAGCGACTTCATGTGACACCACCTCGGTAGTGTATGCAATCAGATGTCCGTGTGCGAAATTATACATAGGAAAGACTAGCCGACCCTTTAAACGCCGGATTCAAGAACACAAAAGTCGTCTGCAAAACAAAGTAATGGCAGCACCCCTAGTTCAACATTGCATAGAAATGGGGCATGAATATTCACAATTGCGGTGTTTTTGTATTGATCAAATAAACCAAGAAGGGGTAAAACCTTAGATGAAACACTATTGTTCCACGAGCAACGGTGGATCTTTTTGGTAAATACGGTACAACCATTAGGTTTAAATGCCTCCGTGGAGTGGCAATTATGCAGGTAATAAGCTGGTTTAACGCATTACTGCTAAGTATAAAAGAAGGCAAAGGTTTGTAACCCGCATGCGCGGCGTTTTTTGACAAAGAAAAATCCGAAGGTACACCGAGAGACGTGGGCAGCAACTAATAGTGAGTACTAATATTAGCTTGCACAAAAGGAAAATAGGTATTTTTTAACCATGAGTATAAGTTTAAAACTAGAGAGAATTTCCAATCTAGGCTTTTTACTTGCATTCAGATTCTCCAGAAGGAACGCCATTGATGAGTGAAACGCGAGGACGTCGAATGTGTGAGGCGTATGGAGGATTGTTAAGAGTAAGGGAGCCGAGTTGAACAAGCGTACAGAGAAAGTTAAGTTTGTTCCACTGTTCTCTACAGACTTTTAAATTACACACATCAAGTAATAGAGGTTTGAGCACTGGTGTATTGGCAAGAGGAAAGATATTTAAAGAAAATAAAGTAATCAATAAAAAATAGGAAGAGAAAATCTTAAAAAAGCCAGTAGACCCGGTAGTCATTGATGTCATCAAGCGCAGTTACTGTTTCACTACATAAAGTGTTCATGAGCGCTGCTTTGATCTGAGACTACATTCGGGAGATAGAGAAATACTACCAGAACCCTGATTATAGCCAGAAGTTAAAAGTGGAGTGATTTACTTAAATTTCTACATTAGTTGTATTACTCCGAAAAGACCAACAATTTTCTTGTATACCTTAAAACTTCAGCAACATGGGGCTATTTGTTTCTGCTGCCTTCAACGTCGAATGCCGACATCCTGTTTGCAAACAGGAAGTTGGCATCAGAGATGGTGGAAGCAAACGGCCCTGCAGCACTGAAGTTTTACGGTAAGCCTCATGGGGCTGTTTGTGGCCATTGCCACTGCTCAAGACCGTACCTAGCTCTGTGTGAGTGGTGCGGCTGCACAGGGCGCAATGGCTTAAGGGGTGCATTTCAGCTGTCTACCGTTGCATGCCGCTGCCACTTTTTCTTCTTTCAGCGGTGGCAGACAACGGCAGACATCTGAAATGCACCCCTTAAGCCTTCTATCGGCATGAAGTCTAAAAAATAGGATGGGAGAGCTAGAATATATAGCACTAAATGAGAGGTTAGATATGATTGGAATATCAGAGACATGGTGGAAGGAGGACAGCCAGTTGGACACTGTGATATCTGGGTACAAACTATATCGTAATGATAGAGCTGATGAAATTGGTGGAGGGTTGCGCTTGATGTTAGAGAGGGCATTGAGTCAGAAAGGATTAAAGTTTTGCAGGAAACAAAATTTGCTGTAGAATCTCTATGGATTGAAATTCCATGTAAAAAGGGGAAGGCAATGGCAGTGGGGGTGTACTATTGAGCACCTGGCCAGAATGACCAAATGGATGATGAAATGCTCAAAGAAATCAAGGAAGCTAACAAAAGTTACAGTGCAGTAATAATAATGGGTGATTTCAATTACCCCGGTATCGACTGGGTCAGTGACACGGCAGGACATGCTAGGGAGATAAAGTTCCTAGATGAAATAAATGACTGCTTCTTGGAGCATCTGGTTCATGAACCAACCAGAGGGGAAGCCATATTAGACCTAGTCCTTAGTGGAACACCAGATCTGGTGCAAGAGATAAGGGTGTTGGGGCCACTTGGCAATAGTGATCGTAGCATGATTGCGTTTGATTTAATTAGTGGAGGAGGGATAGTAAGGAAATCCAAAGTACTACTTTTTAACTTTCGAAAGGGAGACTATGATAAAATGAGGAAAATAGTTAAGAAAAAACTAAAAGTAGCAGTTGCAAAGGTTAAAGACTTACATCAAGCTTGGGTGTTGTTGAAAAATACTATCTTGGAAGCCCAGACCAGCTGTATTTCACACTTTAAGAAAAGTGGGAGGAAGTCCAAAAAACTGCCAGCATGGTTTAAAGGTGAGGTCAGAGAGACTGTTGCTGCCAAAAAAGCATCTTTCAGGAAATGGAAAAAAGAGCCAAATGACGAAACCTGGAAACAGCACAAGCACTGGCAAGTCAAATGTAAGGCATTGATAAGACAGGCAAAGGGAGAATTTCAGAAGAAGCTTGCTGCGGAAGCAAAAACGCAAAATAAAGACTTTTTCAAGTACTTTCGTAGCAAAAAACCTGTGAGTCAGTTGGTCCATTAGATGATAGAGGGTTTAAAGGGGCACTAAGAGGCGACAAGGCGATAGCGGAGAGACTGAATGAATTCTTTGCTTTGATCTTTACTGAGGAAGATGTAGGGATGTTACCCATGACTGAAGTGGTATTTAAAGGTGCGGAAGAATTGAAGGAAATATCGATACATCGGGAAGATGTATTACAACTATTAGATAAACTGAAGAGTAGCAAATCACCTGGGTCGGATGGTATACATCCAAGAGTGTTGAAAGAACTGAAATATGAGATTGCAGACATGCTATTAGTAATCTGTGAATTTTCATTAAAATCATCTGTAATACCTGAAGATTGGTGGATCGCCAATGTAATGCCAATTTTTAAAAAGGGTTCCAGGGGTGATCCAGGAAACTGCAGACCAGTGAGCCTGATGTCAGTATTGGGAAAAATGTTAGAAACCATCATAAAGAACAAAATTGCTCAGCATGTAGATAGTCATGGCCTAATGGGAAACAGCAAAACACAAGGAGCAAGAGACGTATAATGGTCACAGGATTCTTTATTAGGTAAATCCCAATGCGTTTCGGCAACGCCTTCCTCAGGGGGCACACAGCTTGCAATATAAAGTAAAGTAAAATAAAAAAAAATAAACAATATTGTCATTAATACAATCAAAAAGATATATTAACATACAAACCAAAGAACAAATTAGTTAAAACATAATAGTCAAAGAATAGTCAATAAGTAATAAAGAAATACAAAACAGGACAGAAAAGAATATTGCAAAATTACTACTATAAAAACAGTTAAACAAAACCATTAAAATATATAGGCAGATACTCACAAGAACATCGTGTGATGTATTACACTTGTAAAGTAGTATATGGAGATGTACTCCTACTATAAAATCAAATAACAAAAACAAAATTGTGAATGTCAGTGTAATTGAAATTCTGAATACATTTTATATAGTACTCATGCTGCTAGCCAATAGTAGAAACAATTACTTCACATTAAAGATTAAAGTGTAGTACTATAATCTAATGTATGTCAGGTGAGAGACGAGTTAAAAAATATATATATATAAAAATGAATGTTGATATATGAACAGTGTGTGAGCTCTAAGGATACCAACAGAATAAATGTTTAATAACTTGTTGGAAAGCCTATGGTCCTATATTGGATAAAAACAACCTAGGTTTCTGGTCCGCCAGGTCAGGAATCCTAAGTGTGTACCCTTAAAATGATACATCAGAGCATTGAACAGAGGCATGTATGAGCAAATGATTCTAGTGCTAAACAATTGGAGATGAGGGCCGATATATTAGATATCCATTGATAAAAAAATCTCCAAAGATAAAGGAATTGTGTGTAGATAATCTAATGTATAAAACTAAAATAATATTGAATCAGCTGACTTACTAGTTATAATAAATGCTCCGGTTGATAAACAGTATTTAGAAAATTTCAAATGTACAATGAAGATATTACTCCACAGAGCGTTGGTATTCAAGGTTGAAAACCAAAACTACTAGATGAAAGAATTGTAAAAAATAAATATAAAGTTTTCTAATATGTATACATGCAAAATACTAAACAGTATTAAACTGGCTATTATTTGTTCATGAATGCTCCGATTAATAAACTGACAATTCAAACTTCTCACACTCGTTCACAAGGTCCTTCATACTACCACCCCGCAATACCTTGCTGATCTCATCCACTTTCATACTCCTCGGCACACCCCTCGGTCCTTACACCTCAATCGCCTTGCACTACCCCCTCCGTCACAGGCCCACCTTCATTCCACCCGCTCCTCAGCCTTCTTCTTTGTAGGTCCCGCCCTCTGGAACTCCCTTCCCGCTACCCTCCGTCTTGAACCACATCACCCCACCTTCAGACACGCTCTAAAGACCCACCTATTTACCCTCGCCTTTGACCTTCCCCCTTCCCAGCCTTAGCCTCTACCCTGTGTCTACTACTCTTTCTCTGTCCTATTATTGAGTTGTAACTTCTTTTCCTTTCTGGCCCCGAGCCTTGCTGTATTGTTGCTTTTTTTTTTTCATTGTACACCGCTCTGTTTACCCTGAAGGGCGGTTAAGTAAATAATAAACATAAACCTTTAAGTGTGAAGTCAAAATGTCACGTCGTGAGACGTTTGTTGAAAAGCTGTACTTCAAGACCGACGAGATCTAAATGGATTGAATATGTGAATAATCCAGTGTGAATGCACACAAAATACTAAACAGTGCTGAATAAGCTGGTAACAAATTGTTTATGAACGCTCTAGTTGATAAGCAGTATCAAAGAATACCGACCTTGAATTGTAATATCAAAATATCGCGCCGTGAGGTGTTTGTATCCAAGGTAAAGAAACTGACAAGATATGACGAACTGGGTGTTTATAGACGCTGAAAACTGTGCCAAAATGGGGCTGAAACCTGATCTTATGGGAGGAGTCTTGTCGCCAGTCACACTCAGTACGTTGCGAGTATTGTGAAAGAAATCATACAATTTCGACGTAGTATATAGTTTCTTCCAGACAATCTAATATTATGTGTCGATAGCAGACAATGCGTTTAAAAGTGAAGTGTACAAAACAACTCATTTTTATAAATATAAGAGCGTTGTCAAGATTGAGCATGTGACTATATTAAAAAGTGTAGTGTACTAGTCCCATAATTCATCTATGAAATAAGCATCTTGTTGATATAAATAAAAATTCTGTTAGTAATTACTAAATTACACATATGTCTAGACGTAATAGACACAATCAACTATATTTAAAAAATCCATAAGGGGAATAAGTATGCTCCTTTTTTGTAAAATTCAAGATCCATATGCGTAATTAATGTATTCTTTTTTGTAAGGCTCATAAACATGTGGGCTAAAAATACTTAGATGAAAATATCTATTTAGTGACTTAGTTTACTGAAGACTAAGTATCCACTAGTAACCGAGGCAGGTCGGACCCGGTGCTAACCCGCTCGCACACCCCCTTTTTCTTTAATCTATACATCCCCCCCCCCCACCTCCTATATCTCCCACCCACCAATACAAAAACACACCACGCATTTTCTTGGGCTTATATGGTCGCAGCTTTATTAACAATTAGGAAAAATTCCAAACATTTCTTGAACACAAATTCCTTAATAATACCCAAAGAGCGGAACGAGCCATCACCTGCCATACCACTAGCAAGATGACCTCATTCCACTCCCACCGCGGCCAAGCCAGCAGCAAACGCCAGGCCCCCTTTTCCCCGGCCTCGCCATATTACTAGCAAAGACCGGCAAGAGGTCATCCGGGTTGGGGGCACCCGCCCCCGCCCCAATTCCAGTTAAAGGCTCCGGACCCCGGAAACCTCTGGGATCCCGCCACCTGGCGTAGGAGAAGCTTGCTCCCCTACGCCGCCCCCCCAAGCCCAAGCTGCGACCATCTAGCCTCCCATTGCATGCTCCACTCCAAGGCCTTCTGCCAGTCATTGAGCAACAAATCAATTCCAACAGGGGATAAATGCACCCCACCCTGCCGATATAAGCCCTCACAAGTGACGTCAACCCAGGGGTGCAATACTTGATATCCCCCATGGTCACAAACCCACCACCCAATCTGGCGATTGATTTTTGCTAGCCCACGTGACCAGCGCCGCTGTTGCTGACAGGTAGGCCTTGGAATGATATCCGACCACAACAAAATAACCTCCGGATACATCCGAATAACTTCAGCCATGTCCCTCTTAGCTGCTCGGATTAACTGCTTGCAGGTCCAGCCGGCCAAATCATTGCCTCCAATGTGCAGTAGAATCACTGCCGGCTCTCCCCTCACTCGCTGATGGTGCCGAAGCAAAGATAACAACTGTGGCAATCTAAGACCACGCTCACCCAACCATTCGACGGACACCATATCTGGGTCAAGACCTAAATTACGCCCCAATGGTCGTTCAGCTGCCTGCCGTCCTGCCCAATGCACGAATGAGTGCCCAATCATCCAGCATCCATGCTGGCGCCGCACGGGATCTGGAAAAGAAAAGAGAAGTCAGGCATCCGAACCGAACTCCCTTAGAACCGCACATAACCCTTAAAGGCCTGCTATCGCCATCTGCCAATGCTCTGAATCTCAGCCTCAGATAACTCAGCCGCCGCCGTGCTGGTGGCCGCACCAATATGAAAGGAATGCAGTGCAAATCGCTGTGGATCCAGGCCCAGGTGATGCAACACCAGCCTCAGAACGGCCGCCACTTGGAAACGTGTCACCCCACGCGAATCCCCATGCTGGAAAAACAGCCGGCCCGCTGCCGGGCGCTCCATCATGTAGCGTCTGACGGCTGACACCGGGCACGTGGACAATAAGACCTCGTTCAAAACCACTCACAAACCTTTTCCTAACTGGTCCGTCTTTGACCTCGCCAACCTAACCCAGAGCTGCCCCTCCTGGACTTGCACATGGCTGAACAACAAGCCACCAACAGCGGTGGCCCGACTAGAGCTCGCTACCAATTCCCCCATCCGAAAGGCTCCGAAGAAAGCCACACAAAAAACTGCCTTAAACAGTATAGCTTCGTAACGTGACAGGGCCACGCTCGGCAAGGCCGCACACAGCCGAACCAGCAGTTCATGCGTAACTGGCAACCTCGAATCGCGAGGAGCCGGACAAGCGTGCTCCCAGCCATGCAACAATTTCCGAGACAAGAACCCAAGGACTGAATGACCCCAACCCGCTGCTCTAGCAAAAAAGGTGAAGCCAGCCAAGCGACTCCGTACCGCCGCCCTGGAGGCTCCCTCTCGCTTTGCTTGCACTATGTAATGCCCCAATAAGGAATCCGCCTCTATCCCCGGCTGCCAACCCCTCAACTGCAAATATTCCACCACCGCATCGAATCCTCTTCGATACGCCGACCACATCGAAGGCGCCACTGAATTCCTCAACAACAGTATCAAATCCGCTGACCAATCTGCCATAAGTTCTCCGGAACCGCCAACCCATCGACTTCCGCTTCTGGTGCCAAGGTCCGGAACAGCTCCCACTTGGAACGAGAAAGGGCATCAGCAATTCTATTAGTGCAACCCGGGATATGCTGGGCCTTCACACAAACATTCAAACGCAAACAAGTCAAAATGATGTCCCTCATCAACCCGGCCACCTGCACGCACCGCGGCGTATATCGATTAATTACCGCAACCACAGCCTCATTGTCGCACCACCAAACTACTCTACGGTTCCGCAGCTTGTCCGGCCACAAGTGCAACACGACCAATAACGGAAACAGTTCCAGAAACGTGATCTTACTAGTGAGACGTGCCGAGTGCCATGCCGGCGGCCAACTGACTGCACACAACTCCCCTCCGAAATAAATACCCAGTCCTGCACTACCTGCCACATCCATATACAACTGCAAATCTGCACTAGAGATCTCCGCCTCCATCAGAACTGAGATCCCATTAAAACCCTCTAAAAACTCATCCCAGACTCGCAAGTCATCCCTCATGACCTTGGACAGTCTGATGCGATGATGAGGCTTCCTAACCCCCACTGTAGCCGCAGCTAAAGATCGCAGAAAAACACGGCCCATCGGTATTTATTTTATTTATTTATTTAACATCTTTTATATACCACACTATTTGTTTTCAGTGCGGTTTACATATAACAAAGGTTGCACATTCAGAGGACAATTGTGTGCTTACATTATAACAGGAGATTTGAACTTGGAACAACAGGGTAAACTATATACATCTGTACAAAACATTTTAGATTCTTTAGTATTCTCAAGAAGGGCTAAGGCAAAACACGGTATGACACGGCAAGCGAAATTCAAAGAGCCAATCAAAACCTGCAACTCCCGCAACGATAACTTAGTGGATGCCAAACTGTTAGCTACCAAGACTCGCAATCGGATCACTTTGTCCACTGGAAGACGCGCCACCATTTCCACAGAATCCAGCTCCACCCCCAAAAAGGTAATACGCGTGGCCGGGCCTTCCGTTTTTCCAACAGCCAATGGGAGCCCGCAAGCCCTAGCCATATCCACAAAACCACCTAACAACTGCTGACACTCCCCCCGACTGTGCCGCCCCCACAAAGAGAAAATCGTCGAGATAATGCACGACATTAGCGCAGCCGACCCTCTGGACCAAATTCCAATGCAAAAAGGAACTAAACTTCTCAAAATACGAACAAGATACAGAACACCCCATAGGCATGCACTTATCAATATAGAACATATTGTCAAAGCAGAAACCTAATAGATAAAAATCGCCTGGATGGACAGGCAGCAACCTAAACGCCGCCTCCACGTCCACCTTTGCCATCAAGGCTCCTGGGCCACACCGTCTAACTAACCTAACCGCCTCGTCAAAGGAAGCATAATGAACCACACACAACTCTCTCGGGATATGATCATTGACTGAAGTACCCGTCGGAAAGGACAAGTTATGGATCAGTCGAAACTTCCCCGGCTCCTTCTTCAGAACCACCCCAAGCGGCGAAACCAACAGGTTCGCGAAAGGTTGTTCCGCAAAAGGACCCGCAATTCTACCCAGACATAGCTCAACAGCCAACTTATCGCGGACTACTGGCCACAAACGCCTTACTGAAGGCAAGTTGCGCGCCGGCCTGCCCGACAAAGTCCCATGCACGGGTATACGGAAACCAACCCGGAACCCCCATACCAACATATCCTTATCCCGCCCCCGTGGGTACCCCCGCAACCATTCCTCTAAAATTTCCTTCCGAATCGGAGTCGGGGCCATACTTAATACATCCAAATTACTTGGCAGCTGATGAGGAGGGACCTGCCCCTCCTTTTTTAACACATTTACTGGCTGAATGCCCGCCCCCACAGGACGAGCAGGCATGCCGGAATTTACAATCCGGAAAAGGGCACAAGGACCGGTTGAACCGCCAACAAATGTCCCCTGTCCCCCAACCCCAACCTTCTGTGGGGGGTTACCCCCCACCACACGAAAGGGCCAACCCGATCCCAAACCACTACCGACCAATGTTCTCGCTCCCACACCCACACTAGCACCCGTACGGACCGACATTTGGGTCAGCCATAAATTAATATCCTGGGTGCCCCATGTCAACCACCTACTCTCCTCCATCTTGTCCCGAAACTTCTCATCATAGTTCAACCAGGCAAAGCCTTCATGCGTCTGCACCGCTTCCAAAATGGAGTCAGCATATGCCAACAACATTCCATAATCATCCGGAGATTGCTGGCCCCATACACTGGCCAACCTCAGAAAGGCTCTGACCCAATTTACTATATTCCGCAACACTTTCCTTATTCGTCCCGCCTTCTCATCCTCCTTCCTCTTCTTTCTGCTCTCACCCGAGCGCTTCCTGCCTTCCAGGAGTCTGAAAATGTCAATATATCGCCGCTTCAAAATCTTACGGCGTAAGCTCTTGGGCACCCCCTCCCAAAGCTCTGCGAAAGATACCAGCGTAGGTTTGCCCAACCCAGGGGAAGGCGCCGCACATACTTGTCCCACCCCATGTACCGAATGCGAGGTTCCAGATGACGAAGACGATGATGAAGATACGGAAGAGGAAGAGGACCTGTGCCGACACCTCCTAGAATGCCTTCTCTTCTTCCTTGCCTTCCGACCATCCCCATCCGCCACGCCCGGCTGCTCAGACCCTTCCCCCCCGCCCACAGAAGACTCACCCACCACAGCCGCGTCTCCGGCCTGCGCCGCTCCCTGCAGGACCTCCTCCAGCTGACGCCACACATCCACCTGCTGTGTCCCACCGCAGTCCGCCACACTGGCCTGTATCCACTGCGTTAATTCGGGTGACGCTCTGGCACCTCTACGACAGACTGCTGTACAGCCGCACTCTCCCCGGCATCCCGCAACATTGAAGTAGCCTGCGGAGAAAAAGAAGGAAAAGAAGGGGGGGGGAACAAGAGGAGAACCGGCCGGCTGCCAAGCCGCCAACCAAGCAGAGGAGCCCTGCCCCCCACCCTGCCAATGGTCCCAGGATGCCCCAGCACCGGGCCCCGCAACCCCTACCAAACCTCCAGGCCAGCCCATCTGGACAGGAGGACCATAACAGAAGGCATGAGCCCCATGCCAAGGCGGGGTACACCCCTCAACCCCCTCCAACCCTGGACACCAACCCCCTCACAACTGGCCCCAGCACTCCCCAGTGACACACCCACACCCCCACATCACCGGACACCCCTTCGCCAACCACCCCATCCCTGGAACTATCCATCCCCTGAGACTGAATATCTCTCCTCCCCCCACGCTGCTGCACAACCCCAGTCCCAGCCCCCCTGGACCTCCGCTGCGATAGACCAGCTGTCTCCCTCTTGGCCGAGGCCCCCACCTTCCCCCTTTCACCTCTGGCCCCCCTACCATGAACTACACCCCTGCCCCTAATACCCTGAGCTGCCTCCCTCCCCAAGCTACTCCCCGTAGCCCCACCAATGCTCTCTCCAGACTCCGCTGCAGGCAATGCTACCTGCCCCCCCCTCCTGCCCCCTGAAACCCGACCCCCCCCCGGCTAACCCCACTAACTTTGCCCATCCGCCCCCTCCGCAACGGCATCCTGCAAATAAGCTCGAATGCAGAAGGAATGAAAATATCCTGCCCTGCACTATAAGAACTGCTAGCCCCTACCAACACTAGTGCAGAACCCGCGGCCCCAAAAAATGTACCAGCGAAAGCAATATGCCTATAGGAATGGCACAACTCTTTTGCAGCCGCTTCTTCACCCGATAGGGGCCGAACGTCCCTTGCCTTTTCCTCCGCTCTGTACCCTTTTTCCTCCGCTCTGGCCGCCGAACTGAATCGCCGCTTGAAACCCCGACTGGATCCGCGACGATGCCGAAGCCTTCCCGGAGCAGCTCAGCAAAACGTCCTGCTCCTTCTGCTACCCCACGACCAAGGAAGACACAACGTGCATCTCCCACGAACCCCAGACGCACCGGCGCCTCTCATTGGCTCGCCTAGCTGCCCCTCCGCGGTGAGCCAATGATTTCAAACGATGCCCCCCGGTCTCCAATCCCGAACCCCCATGCGCTGCCGAGAGCAGGGTCCCCGCGCCGGGCCTCGCACCCGGTTACCACTGGCCGCCGGGATCCTGCCCCGCGGCCTCTTCAGAACCGTGATCTAGTCTTTTCATTAAGATCGCTCTAGATATTATGGAATAAATAAAGTTGGTTCACGTCAGGCGATCCCGGTTCCTAGTGGATGAAATTTTATGTGGATAAGTGCAAAGTTATGCACCTGGGGAAGAACAACCCAAACTATGGTTAGACGATGCAAGATTCCACATTAGGAACCACCACCCAGGAAAAAGATTTAGCCATCATTGTGGATAACATGTTAAAACCCTCGGCCCAGTGTGCAGCAGCAGCCAAGAGAGCAAATAGAATGCTAGGTATCATAAGGAAAGGAATGGAAAATAAAACAAAATATATTATAATGCCTCTATATTGTTCCATGGTGAGACCGCACCTTGAATATTGTGTGCAATTCTGGTCGCCGTATCTTAAAAAGGATATAGCATTATTAGAAAAGGTTCAAAGAAGAGCCACCAAAATGGTAAAGGGGATGGAAGGATACTCCTATGAAGAAAGGCTAAAAATGTTAGGGCTCTTTAACCTGGAAAAGAGACGGCTGAGGGGAGATATGATAGAAGTCTATAAGTTAATGAACGGAGTGGAATGGGTAAACGTAGATTGATTGTTTACGTTATCAGAATATAGAAAGACTAGGGGACATGCAATGAAGCTACAGGGTAAACTATTTAAGACTAATAAAAGACATTTTTTTTTCACTCAACGTGTAATCAAACTCTGGAATTTGTTACCGGAGGATGTAGTAAAGGCTGTTAGTGTAGCTGGATTTAAAAAAGGTTTGGACAAGTTCCTGGAGGAAAGGTCCATAAACCATTATTAAGAAGGGACCCAGGATATCAATGCTTGACCCAGTACAAGCATTGTGGAACCTGTGTCTTTTGGGGAAACTGCTAGGTACGTATGACTTAGATTGGCCAGTGTTGGAAACAGGATACTAGGCTTGATGGACCTTGGTCTGACCCAGTATGGCATATCTTATGCTCTTATGCTAAGAAGGTCTGGTTCCTCCCTGCTCTTATGCGGTGTCAGAGCAGGGAGGGACAGACCTGCTTAGCACGCCAGAGACTTGAACATTGGGCACCTCTTCTTTCTCGCCGCCCTCCAGAAAGTGGCTGAATGGAGGTGTGGGGGTTGGGGGGCGACGCGTGCCTGATGTGCAAGTCGCACAGGGCGCAATTCACACTCTGTATGGCCCTCCCACGGCTACAGGTCCCGAAAAGGCCAGTAGCAGTGGCAGTGGACGCCAGAGAGGGAAGGGGGTGTAAGGTGCCTATGTGCTAAGTAGGATTGAGTCTGCTGTGCTGCATTTTATTGCTCCGTTTCTATGCAGGAGTGCAATGGCTTGTCATTAAAGTTGGGGGTAGGGAAGATGAAGTTAGAGCCTGGGATAAATGGTACCTTTAATTCCTGAAAGGGAACTGCTGGGCATAGGAGGGGGTGGGAGTAGAGACAGAGACTGCTGGACATGAGTGGGGGAACAGACAGAGTAACTGAAAAATAAAACTTTAAAATATTTTTTCTGCTTTCAGTGTTTTCAGACCCCTGCGGTAAACTCAAAATCGATCAGCCTCCTGCTTTGAGAATGTACTTGATGATGAGCTCCATTTGTAGATAAAAACAACTTTTTAAATTTGAATTGTATTTGGGAATTTATTTATTTATTTAGACAGTTTTGTATACCACCTTATCCTTCAATCAAAGTGGTCAACAAGACATTGGCAGGCATACATTCAACAGGAGGAGATACGATTCACATACGTAAAAAGCTATCTACTTATAGGTCTAAATGGGGATGGGCGGTTGGGGCTAAGTGGTGAGGGTAGCTAGTGGGCCACTTGGGTGGTATCTAGTGCTTGGCAACTTAAGGTGGTTGCTTATAGGCCTCGGTGAAGAGATGGGTCTTGAGAGCTTTGTGGAGGCCCTTGGTATCATTTAGGGTCCTTAAGTCCATGGGGAGGGAGTTCCATAATGCAGGCACCAGTAGCGATGGAGCTCTCTTAGATGTTACTTGCCTTGTCTTGTGATAACCTTGTGGGTAAGATGATCCTGTTGTCATTATTGGTTCTTATAGGCCTGTTACTGACATCCTTGGTTATTACATCCTGGAACGCATCTGCAGAGCGGTGGTGGAAGATTTTGAAAATGTTCAGGATTGATTTGAATTTTGCCCTTGCAATTATTGGGAGTCAGTGCAGCTGTCGCAGGACGGGGGTGAAGTGTTCAGATCTTGCAGTGCCTGTGATGATGCGTGCTGCAGTATTCTGCACCATTTGGAGTGGGTGAATAGACTGTTGGGGGGAGGCCTTGGTATAGTTGGTTTCCATAGTCTAGCAGTGGGGTGATGACTGCTTGGCAAATTGTTCGGAAGTGGTCTTGGTCAAGGATTGGTTTGAGTTTTCTGATGATCCTCAATTAGTGGTAGGCTTTTGCTGCAGTTTTAGTAATGTGAGATTGTAGGTTCAGAGATCTGTCCAGGGTGATGCCCAGGTACCTCACTTCGTTTGCTATAGTTTTGTTTAGAATGCTGATTGTTTTGGGCGGCTTGAATATGGAGTCTCTGGTAATGAACATAGCCTATGTTTTATCAAAGTTGACCATCAGGTTTTTAGCAGTGAGCCAGGTGTCCATGTCCTCAAGGCAGCTTGTCATCGATGTCATGTCAGGTGATTGCAGGTTGATTGGGGCATATACCATGATATCATCAGCATACAGGTGGTAATGTAGTTTGTGGCATTTGATGATGTTGCATATGGGTTGGATGTATATATTAGAGTATAGATGAAAGAGCTGAACCTTGTGGTATTCCTTGCGTAACGGGGAACTGAAGTGATTTCTTTTGAGCACATTTGATTTGCTGCGTCCGATCCTTCAGGTAGGAGGTAAACCATTTTAGGGTGTTCTCAATTATTCCGATCTGCTGCAGGTGCTGTAGCAATATGGTGTGGGACACAGTGTCAAAAGCCGCTGAGATGTGCATGAACACTAGCAGGAATCCGTTCTTTGTTGTCCATGCCTTTTAGGAGATTGTTGAAGAGAGAGGTAAGCAGAGTTTCCACATTGTGCTGTGGTTTAAAGCCATGCTGGTGAACGTCAAGTGGAGCATTCAAATCTATGTGATCCTGTAATTGTCTCTGCACGGTCTTTTCGATTTTTGTGAGGAATGGAAGGCTAGAGATGGGGCGGTAGGATTTTGCATCAGAGAGGCTTAGCGTGGTGCTCTTGAGGATCGGGCGTATTGTGGCTTGATTGAGGGATTGCGGCATATGTCCTTGCTGGAGGGATTCCTTAACAATTTTGTGGAATTACTAGAACTGTTGTAAATGTTCGAATAATGTTTTTTTGGCTCAGTTGAATTGCAAGCTATTTGTGGCTCATAGACAAATTAGCATACGAATAAAAAGCTGAAATTTGTTCAATAAAAAATTGTATGTTCATTTTGGTAAAATGTGACATCCCATAGGCCGGTAGGGGGAAAAAATCCCCTAGACTGATATTTCTCTACAAAATGCCTAACAGTTAACAGGGGATACTTTGGAATTTATTGACTCTGTCTGCCATTTACTTAAAGGCACCTTGGCTACTTTTGGCGTTTATTGAAATCTCTCTGTTGGGATGTTCTCACTTCCCTGTTTTATTAGTATCCTTGAAAGATACTTCACGCTGAACCATGCACTACTGAGCGACTATCTGCTTTCTCACCATGTTCTAGTTTAAAATCTGCTCTATCTACTTAGTCCTAGGTGGTAGATAATGTCCTAATGATGTCTAGCCTTCACCTTGCACAGAACAACAATTAAGTTCCAGTAAAAATGATAGTGGTGAAAGTAATTCATCTCATATACTAAATGTCAGTGACATCTGAACTTCCAGAAGAGGTGCTAGTCATAAGCAGACTAAATAATTAGGGCCCCGAGCAGGTCAAAGAGCCTCCCATCCTCCCAAACTCTTCTTTTATTATTGTTCCTATTTTCCTCACAGACCTCCAACTCTTTCCCTTTTTCCCAATTTAGGAACGTCAGTGGAGTACAACTACCTTTGCCACTTCCTCTTAACCTACCCTTTGAATTTATAAGCTGTGCACGTAATCTTATCTGAACTATATTCGAACACCTGCCTTTCACCAAATACATTTTCACCAGTCATGAGAAGTAAGACCCAATACAAGAAAAAGCTCCAGTGTAAGCAAGGGGGGGGGGGGGGGGGGGAAGCACGACATCTGCAAAGAAAGGCAGTTCTCTTGCCAGTAGCACTTTGAGGCAAAAGCAGAACATTAAATGTAAATCTTAGATTCTTTTCTCTTCTTTAAAATTAAACCTGATTATAAAGCTATGAAGAGTTTTACCTGAAGCCTGACTTAATTGTTTAAATAATTTGATATTTATTTTATTTATTTATTTTATTTAGCTGTATTTATATCCCGCTTTTCACCGGGTCAAAGATATACCACAAATCATGGTTTCCATCTAAGCAGTTTGCATTCTTTAAAACTATGAACAAGTAAAAGCTTAACAATTTTATACAGAAGATTATAGTTTGCAATAGTTAGAAGAACTTAAGCCTTCAAGTAATCATTTGATGCTTATCGGTATTAAAGAATTCAGGATGAAACCTAGCCTCTGATCCTAATCCTTCTTTTCCTGAGTATCGGTATATTTTCCTCCCTGACTTAAGCTGGAAGACCATTCATGTGGGACAGTAGCCAGCAAACCTGTCACCTTCCCATCCCCAAAAAAAAATTGTACACAGGGGCATAAATGTAACCCTCTCATTGCTAAGGCCAGTGGTTACTACTTTGCACTTGCAGCTCCTTTATTAGTACAGTTTTGCCTGACCAGGGCTGGTTTTTGAGAAGTGATTCTTGTAGCAACTGAGGATAAGAACTCAGCTAAGCACTGCACTTACAGTGCAACTACTGTTTGGTGAACAAGCTTTATTTGAAGATACTCTAAAGAGCGCCACCTCTTAGAGTTTGTCGCAAAATAGTGGAGGCAACACAGGATAACACAGATGGCAAGCAGTAAAAAGAGATGCTCTGGAGGGGAGAATAAGAAATACTTAAAATATCAATGCTGAAAATCTGTAGGACTGTTAATACAGAACAGACTGAAAATTTTGGGTTTGTTTTGTAGGAAGTGTTGATTATCTTTGAATCTTTCCTTTTGTTACCCCTCTTCTCAGAGAAGTGCCGATAACCAACTATGTTTATGTTTGTTTATTGCATTTGATAAAGCCGCCTTTCTTTAACAGTCAAGGCGGTGTACAATCGACAAACAGTCAAGAAAAGGCCAAGGGCCAGTGAAATAGAAAAGAAAATTTACAATTCTCTGATAGGAAAGTAGGAGAGAAAAGAGAGACGGGACAGGACATAAGAAGGTATAGTTCTGGGAGGGAAATACAGAGGTGGGGGAAAGAAGAGGTCACACGAAAGGGGAGAGAAGGTCGAAGGCCAGGGAAAAGAGATGAGTCTTCAGATTTCGTTTGAAGGTGACATGATGGATTTCCAGACAGAGGGAGGAGGGGAGAGCATTCCAAAGAGCAGGGCCAGCAAAAAAGAAGGCAGAGGAATGGGTGGATTGTAGGGTGGGCGCATGAAGGAGAGGGAAGGGTCAGGCGATTGAGGTGAAAGGAGCGAGGGGTGTGCCTGGGAGAGTGAAAGGTAATGAGATCCGTTATTGTGGGGTGCTGGTGTGGAGAGCTTTATGAACCAATGTAAGCAGTTTGACTTGAGTGCAGAAGGGAATAGGTAACCAGTGAAGGTGGAAGAGCAGAGGTGTTATGCGGCCCCGGAGAGTGGAGTGAGTAACAAGACGAGCTGCAGTATTTTGGATCCTTTGGAGCCGAGACAATTGGGATTTGGGGAGACCAATGAATACCGAGTTAGAAAAGTCCACACGTGACATAACTAAAGATAGCAACAGAGTAGTGAGGGCTGAAGGGGAGAGAAAGGGACAAATTGCGCGAACTATGCCTGTCTCATCACCTTGTTTTTGTTTTAAAACACAATGCCTGTGTGCAATACCCCCATGATGAGTCCAACATATAAAGATTTACACAACTCACATAATACACAAACTCTCTTCTCTTCCTTCCAGTGGCTTCCAGTGATAGTGAGAGTGACTCAGAATTCAGTTCTTCTAGTCAGGATGGCAAGTCCTCATCAGTGGCATCAAAGAGTTCCCATGGCAAGAAACACAGGAAGGAATCTGGTAAGTAGTTTGATAAACCAGTAGCCAAGCTTAGGAAAGGAGGCAGCTTGTACAATGAATGTCCTGCAGTATGACACTTTTTTCCTGTAAAGCATGGGTGTAGTTTGACTGTTTCATTTGGTGGGGGTGGGGGGGGGGGGCAGGGGAGGGAGGTAGGATGACATATCTGCATATTCATTTGCATATTCATTATGATCATCTTTAGAAAAACACTAGATGGCTAGGAAGTCGGTATATCAAACAGGCCAGGGATGAGCTGGCACCTCCAAGATACTCAGAGAGAACAGAGGTTCTCATTCAGTGGCTTTGCAAAAAGGAAAGCAACATATTCCCAGGAAATCAGCAACAATTGTAGCTGTTCAATTATTTAGCCTGGCACTCTAAGATTAAAAAGATACTGCACCTGTAAATATCTATTCTGCAAAAAACAATGGAGATATAAGGCACTCACGCGCCAAGGGACAAAAAGAAAGAGAGTACCACAGTGCAGTTTCTAGGACCAAAATAAATTATAACTACTGTAACTTTATTTTAGCATTAGAAACTGCGCTATGATTCTCTTTCTTTTTGAACCTGTATTTTGCATCCAACGAAACCCCCCTTTCAACAGTAGGTGCAGAACAGAACTAGGACATTTCACTATAGAATCCAACATGCAAAAAAAAAATCTAATTCCAATGTCATCTCATTAACAGCCTCTCCAGTACCAGGCAAATTGTGAACTAACACACAGCTCTACAAAAGTCACTTAAGACTTAAAATGCAAATCTACTATAATGACACCAGCTCCTAAAATTAATACAATAAGGAGCCTAGCCAGAAAAGAGTAGTACCATAAATATTGCAGTGGGCCTTAGAACATACTTACACCTATTCGGAAACTGAACAAGCAGGATTACTAGATATACTACATAGAAACTCTACATCCCCTGGCTTAAAAGTGAGGTTCATGACTCTCGTGGTATGCATAAAACTAACTCATTTAGAGAAACTGCCATGAGACAAACATGATGTTAACAGAACACTTGGTCTCAGTCACACAGACAAAACCTAATTAGACCCTTAACAAGTACAGATTAAAAGTAGAAATATGTAGAAAAAATTAAACTTAAACCCCAACAAGCAAGGCTCTGTATCCAATGCAACCCAAGAAATCGAGAAGGTGGGCGACACTTTACCTCACCTTTGCTGAGCAGTTGCATGAGATGAACAGTTCTCTCTGACCCCGCATGCAGGCAGCGCAGCCTCTCCCCATAGTCTTCCCCCTCCATCGATCTTAGTGCCTCTTGCTCAGAAGCATCTGTGCTTGCATGTGTGATCAGAGAGAACTGTACCTCATGTTACTGCTCAGGAAATGAAAAGCAGCAGCTAGCAGAGAGGTACACATAGTGACAGGACTTTATTTGTGCAGCTGTGCAGCCTATAGCTAGTGCCAAAATTCCAAATGTGCTGTGCCTCTATTGCAGGCCTCAACAAATTTTGTGTAGATTTAAGAACCAGTAGTAATAATTTAACAGATTTAACAATACAGTAGTAATAATGGGTGATTTCAGTTACCCCGGTATCGACTGGGTCAGTGTCACGGCAGGACATGCTATGGAGATAATGTTTCTAGTATATATTTTAAACAATTGTAAACTGCTCTGGTACATCTAGTGTGAGCAGTATATTAGGTCCTTAATAAAGATAAAGAATAAAGATAGATGAAATAAATGACTGCTTCTTGGAGCAGCTAAGAACATAAGATATGCCATACTCTTCTCTCCTGACTGCAGGAGAAGGGATCCCTGCAGGCAGACATAAGAGACCTTTCTGGCAATCATGACAGTGCTGCTGTTTTCTGCTGGTGGGAGATGGGATTCCCGCGGGCAGACAAGGGATCGTGGCCATAGGGGTATCTCCTTTGGGAAGGATAGTGTCCCCCTCCCCCCCCAAACTTACACCCATGCTGTAAAGTATGTTCAATGGGAACTTACAATCCTACTGTCCTGGGCTATGATCCTAGGAGGCATCAGAAGGTGTAAATAATAGAAGATGGTCAGCCCTTTAATGGGAGATCTTTCGGGAATGTCAAATTATCTCAAGGTCAATAGTTTTGTACTGTTGAATGCCGGAGCCATAGGAAAGAAGTAGTAGTGAACCAGTGCCCCATCATACTGCCAGGAGGCACTTTGCTTCTCAATGTGTTGTTTTGAAGATGAATTTTTGGATTATTTATTTATTTAGACAGATTTGTATACCACCTTATCCTTCAATCAAAGTGGTCACAACACAATTGGGGGATACATTTAACATGAGGGGATATGCTTGCCCAAGACCACAAGGAGCACCTGTAGGACTAGAAACCCCAGTCCTTCTGGCCCAAGGTTGCTGTCCGCTAGTGGGATTTGAACCCCTGACATTGCCTGAGGTAACTTGCCCCAACTACTAGGCCTTGAAGGATACTACCAAAAGCAGAGAGGTTCCAAAAAAGAATAAAGTAGCCCAAATGCCCTCGCGTATGGAGCAGACAGAGCTTAAAGATCCCAAATTACCCATGTCTACCAATAGCCAAATTAATATGAATAAAATAGTCTCTAAAATGCTTGTATGCAAATGCTAGAAGTCTAAAAAATAAGATGGGAGAGTTAGAATATATAGCACTAAATGAGAGGTTAGATATGATTGGAATATCAGAGACATGGTGGAAGGACGACAACTAGTGGGACACTGTGATACCTGGGTACAAACTATATCGTAATGATAGAGCTGATCAAATTGGTGGAGGGGTTGCGCTCTATGTTAGAGAGGGCATTGAGTCAGAAAGGATTAAAGTTTTGCAGGAAACAAAATTTGCTGTATCGTCTCTATGGATTGAAATTCCATGTAAAAAGGGGAAGGCAATGGCAGTGGGGGTGTACTATCGACTGCCTGGCCAGAATGAACAAATGGATGACGAAATGCTCAAAGAAATCCAGGAAGCTAACAAAAGTTACAGCGCAGTAATAATAATGGGTGATTTTAATTACTCCGGTATTGACTGGGTCAGTGTCATGGCAGGACATGCTAGGAAGATAAAGTTCCTAGATGAAATAAATGACTGCTTCTTGGAGCAGCTGGTTCATGAACCAACCAGAGGGGAAGCCATATTAGACCTAGTCCTTAGTGGAACACCAGATCTAGTGCAAGAGATAAGGGTGTTGGGGCCACTTGGCAATAGTGATCATAGCATGATCGCCTTTGATTTAATTAGTGGAGGAAGGATAGTAAGGAAATCCATAGTACTACCTTTTAACTTTCGAAAGGGAGACTATGATAAAATGAGGAAAATAGTTAAGAAAAAACTAAAAGTAGCAGTTGCAAAGGTTAAAGACTTACATCAAGCTTGGGTGTTGTTGAAAAATAATATCTTGGAAGCCCAGACCAGCTGTATTCCACGCTTTAAGAAAAGTGGAAGGAAGTCCAAAAAACTGCCAGCACGGTTTAAAGGTGAGGTCAGAGAGGCTGTTGCCAAAAAAGCATCTTTCAGGAAATGGAAAAAAAAGCCAAATGACGAAACCTGGAAACAGCACAAGCACTGGCAAGTCAAATGCAAGGCATTGATAAGGCAGGCAAAAGGAGAATTTGAGAAGAAGCTTGCTGCGAAAGCAAACACGCAAAATAAAGACTTTTTCAAGTACATTCGTAGCAAAAAATCTGTGAGAGAGTCAGTTGGTCCATTAGATGATGGAGGGGTTAAAGGAGCACTAAGAGGCGACAAGGCGATAGCGGAGAGACTGAATGAATGCTTTGCTTCGGTCTTTACTGAGGAAGATGTAGGGATGTTACCCATGACTGAAGTGGTATTTAAAGGTGCGGAAGAATTGAAGGAAATATCGATACATCAAGAAGATGTATTACGACTATTAGATAAACTGAAGAGTAGCAAATCACCTGGGCGAGATTGTATACATCCAAGGGTGTTGAAAGAACTGAAATATGAGATTGCAGACCTGTTATTAGTAATCTGTGAACTATCATTAAAATCATCTCTAATACCTGAAGATTGGAGGATTGCCAATGTAACACCAATTTTTAAAAAGGGTTCCAGGGGTGATCCGGGAAACTACAGATCGGTGAGCCTGACGTCAGTACCGGGAAAAATGGTAGAAACCATCATAAAGAATAAAATTACTCAGCATGTAGATAGTCATGGCCTAATGGGATACTGCCAACATGGCTTTAGACAAGGAAGATCTTGTCTTACTAATCTGTATGGTTTTTTGAAGGTGTGAATAAACAGGTGGACAAAGGTGAGTTGGTTGATATATTGTATCTGGACTTTCAGAAAGCCTTCGACAAGGTCCCTCATCAGAGACCTTTGGCAAAACTAAAGAGTCATGGGATAGGAGGCAGTATACTACTTTGGATCAGGAACTGGTTAAAAGATAGAAAGCAGAGGGTAGGGCTAAATGGCCAATTTTCCCAATGGAGAAAGGTGAATAGTGGTATACCCCAGGGATCTGTACTGGGTCCGCTGCTTTTTGACATAGTCATAAATGACCTGGAAAGTGGAATAACGAGTGAGGTTATCAGATTTGCAGATGACACAAAACTATTTAAAGTTGTTAAAACCCAAGAGGATTGTGGAAAATTGCAAGAGGATCTTGATAAATTGGAAGACTGGGCATCAAAATTACAGATGAAATTTAATGTGGACAAGTGCAAAGTTATGCACCTAGGGAAGAACAACCCAAACTATGGTTACACGATGCAAGGTTCCACATTAGGAACCACCACCCAGGAAAAAGATTTAGCCATCATTGTGGATAACATGTTAAAACCCTCGGCCCAGTGTGAAGCAGCGGCCAAGAGAGCAAATAGAATGCTAGGTATCATAAGGAAAGGAATGGAAAATAAAACAAAAGATATTATAATGCCTCTATATCGTTCCATGGTGAGACCGCACCTTGAATATTGTGTGCAATTCTGGTCGCCGTATCTTAAAAAGGATATAGCGATATTAGAAAAGGTTCAGAGAAGAGCCACCAAAATGGTAAAGGGGATGGAAGGATACTCCTATGAAGAAAGGCTAAAAAGGTTAGGGCTCTTTAATCTGGAAAAGAGACGGCTAAAGGGAGATATGATAGAAGTCTATAAATTAATGAATGGCGTGGAACGTGGAAACGTAGATCGATTGTTTACGTTATCAGAATATAGAAAGACTAAGGGACATGCAATGAAGCTACAGGGTAAACTATTTAAGGCTAATAAAAGAAAATATTTTTTCACTCAACGTGTAATCAAACTCTGGAATTTGTTACCGGAGGATGTAGTAAAGGCTGTTAGTGTAGCTGGATTTAAAAAAGGTTTGGACAAGTTCCTGGAGGAAAGGTCCATAAACCATTATTAAGAAGGGACCCAGGATATCAATGCTTGACCCAGTACAAGCATTGTGGAACCTGTGTCTTTTGGGGAAACTGCTAGGTACGTATGACTTAGATTGGCCAGTGTTGGAAACAGGATACTGGGCTTGATGGATCTTGGTCTGACCCAGTATGGCATATCTTATGTTCTTATGTTCACTCCTCCCTAATACATTTAAACTAAAGACATGTTTATGCTGTAGGTATTAAGGATACAGGCACTTTGCAGCCCTAGAAGCTGCTGCTGTGGCTAAATTGCACCATCACATACCCATTGAGATTTTCTTGTATATACTCTATAAAAGCTCCCTCATTTCCTCCTCTGTTCACCCGCACTGTGCAAATGCAGGAGCTGTACTGTTCTTTGTGAGGGGGAGCTGACCCAGAAGAACAAACTGGTATGATAATTCAGCAGAAAGCAACTGTTTTTCTTTTCATTGAGAGGAAATCCAGTTTTTTTCCTGTTTCAGCATCCAGCAATGAGTTTATCCTGACACCACTTCATGGCGCTAAGAAACCTCTGGAAAGTCACTCCTCAACCAGCCTTGGGAATGAGCATGGGGGGACTTTAAGTGGCACAGAGAGCTGCCAAGGAAGTCTCTCTGTGAAAGATTATGACAGCGATATCAGCCAAAATGCACCTGGTGAGAAAGAAGATGCATCGTATTTTTTCTTCTTTTTTAGGCTTTGCAGTGTATGGAGGAGGCCATGGATAGTTACAATCCTTTATGCTTCAGAGCTACTGTACTGCTGAAGTTCTAGAAGGTGGAGGAGAAGAAGGGAGGTTACATCTGCCTCTTTGTGTAGATTGTGAAAAAAGAAGTGATACTGAAATTACAGGCAGAGTGACCAGTATCATTGGTCGTAATATAATCTAGCAGTATCTGTCTAAATTAGACATATTTCTACTGAGTACCATTCTGGACTATTCTGATCTTTATCTGCATCATTTTCTATGATCCTGCTAGTTAAAATAAAGTTTGGCAGGCAGGATCTGTGTAGGCTTTCCTAATCTTCAACAGTCTACAATGTCTGTGTCTGTTTCCAAGTACTGGGGCTGTTTGAGCCGACAAACCGTTCTATAATGGAATGGACAGGTCTTCGTCAGTGTGCAATTCTGGTCGCTGCATCTTAAAAAGGATAAAGCAGAATTAGAAAAGGTACAGAGAAGAGCCATCAAAATGGTAAAGGGGATGGAAGGATACCTCTTTGAGAAAAAGCTTAAAAGGTTTGGGCTCTTGATGGCTGATGTGAGATTTGATAGAGATCTATAAAATAATGGAATGGAACGGATAAACATAAATTGGTTGCTTACTCTTTCAAATAGTAGAAAGGCTAGGGGGCACACAATGAAGCTACAATATAGCCCATATAGCACCAGTAGGAGAAAATATTTTTTCATTCAATGTAAAATCACACTCTGGAATTCGTTACCAGAGGATGTAGTAAAAGCTGTTCCTTATTGTCCCTCCACTCCAGTCCTGCACCTCTGGGTGGTGCACCTCTTCCAGCAGCTTGGAGACTGAGCATGTCATCTTTTGATGACAGTATTGCTAATAGAGCGCGGACCGCCCCTCCTATCCTATATACTCAGTCTTCAAGCATCTGGAGGTGGTGAGCCAGAGGGCTGGACTCACTGAGGGACAACTAAGGATCAATTTGGTTAGATTTGTTGGATTTTGATTTTCCTTTCTAAGTCTCTGCTGAGAGCACTTTAATTGCTTCAAATAGTTAAAAAAAAAAAAAAGAAACATGGAGGAGGCCGCTCCCCCTCTGGTAAGCGGGGTGGTGGGCAGGAAGTGCTGTGATCGGTGGATCTTGCGTCTTCCAGTTTCAGGTGAGGAGCTGTTGGGCAGTCTCAGCTTGGTAGCGGCAGCAGTCCTTAATCCCCGGAGTTCCTGCAGTGCTGAAGCCTTCAGTTCCGGGCTGAGCAATGGAGAGACAGCAGGAAAGCACAGCGCTGAAGCAGCAGATCAGGCACCTAGAGAGACTGTGGGATTTTTGTTGCCTTCTGGTTCAGTAAGTTTGGCAGTGTCCGGGGGATGTTAGAGCCGCGTGTGAGAGAGAGCATGGTGGGGACATCGTTTTGAGGCCTGTGTTCCTGCCAGAGGCCTCCTGTAGTGGTGTTTCTTGTGCAAGTCGGCAACCGCGTGCTGGATGCTTGCAGCTGTGCAGGGAGTACAGGCAGGGCCGGCCCGTCCATTGAGCAAGAATGTTCTTTGCACAGGGCCCCGCGTTTCAGGGGGCCCCGCGCAAAGAACATTCTGCTTTTTTTTTTTTTAATTATATTAAAAAAAAAAAAAAAAAGCTGGCTCTGGCTGCTGCCGCGGCCTCCGCGGCAAAATGGAGTGTCCCGCGGGGCCCCCTCTCCTCGCTGAGCCTCTCTGCAAGGGCTTTCAGATTCGCGAAAGGAGTGTCTCCCTTGCGTCTCTGTTAAGCCCGCAGGGGCTAATGGGAAATTTCCCATCTGCCCCTTTAGACGCGAGGGGCTGATGGGAAATTTCCCATTAGCCCCTGCGGGCTTAACAGAGACGCGAGGGAGACACTCTCCCTTCGCGAATCTGAAAGCCCTTGCAGAGAGGCTCAGCGAGGAGAGGGGGCCCCGCGGGACACTCCATTCTGCCGCGGCGGCAGCAGCAGCAGCGGCAGCAGCCAGAGCCAGGTTTTTTTTTAAATTTTAAATTTGCCATAAGCTGATGGGGGGGGGCTGTTAAGACTGGTGCTGGGCTGGGCTGGGGGGGGTGTTAAGACTGGTGCGGGTGCTGGGCTGGGCTGGGCTGGGCTGGGCTGGCTGGGGGGGGGCTGTTAAGACTGGTGCTGGGCTGGGCTGGGGTGGTGTTAAGACTAGTGCTGGGCTGGGCTGGGCTGGGTTGGGGGGGTGTTAAGACTGGTAATGGGCTGGGCTGGGCTGGGGGGGTGTTAAGACTGGTGCTGGGCTGGGCTGGGCTGGGGGGGGGTGTTAAGACTGGTGCTGGGCTGGGCTGGGCTGGGGGGGGTGTTAAGACTGGTGCTGGGCTATGGGGGGTTAAGACTGATAATGGGCTATGGGGGGGCTAGGACAGGAAATGGGCTGATGGGGAGGGGTAGTGACTGGTACTGGGCTGAGAGCTATTGGGGGGGTTAGGACTGGTAATGGGCTATGGGGGGGTGTTAAGACTGATAATGGGCTGTGGGCTGATGTGGGCTGTCAGGAAATGGGGTGATGGGGGGTTAGGGCTGGTAATGGGCTGGGGGGGGGTTAAGGCTGATAATGGGCTATGGGGGGGCTAGGACAGGAAATGGGCTGATTGGGAGGGGTTAGGACTGGTCATGGGCTATGGGGGGGGGTTAAGACTGGTAATGGGCGCTGGGGGGGTTAAGACTGGTAATGGGCTGGGGGCTGATGGGGGCTGTCTGGAAATGGGGTGATGGGGGGTTAGAGCTGGTAATGGGCTGTGGGCTGATGGGGGCTGTCTGGAAATGGGGTGATGGGGGGGTTAGGACTGGTAATGGGCTATGGGGGGATTAGGACTGATAATGGGCTATGGGGGGGCTAGGACAGGACATGGGCTGATGGGGAGGGGTTAGGACTTGAGGTGGGCTGATGTGGTTAGGACTGGTAATGGGCTGTGGGCTGATGGGGGGGTTTAGGACTGGCAGTGGGCTATGGGGGGCTGACTGGAAATGGGCTGATGGGGTTAAGACGAAGTGGGCTGATGGGGGGTTAGGACTGGTAATGGGTTATAGGGGGGGCTTAAACTGAAAATGGGGTGATGGGGGGTTAGGACTGGAAGTGGGTTGATGGGGGGCTAGGACTGGTACTGGAAATGGCCTGTTGGGGGGGCTTGAATTGAAATGGACTCATGGAGGGGCTAGAACTGGAAGTAGGCTCATGGGGGGGCTTGGACTGGAATTGGGCTGAGTGGAGGGGAGCTAGGATTTGACATGGGCTGATGGTGGGGCTAGGAAATGACTAGAAATGGGCTGATGGGGGGCTAGGATTGGAAATGAGCTGATGAAGGGACTCAGACTGAAAATGGATGGGGGAGCTAGGACCGGAAATGGGTTGATGGGGGGTAGGACTGGAAATGGGCTGATGCAGGGACTAGAAGGGAATGGATGCTGGGTGAGACTGGAACTAGAAGGGAGCTGATGTTGGGGGAGGATTAGAATGGGATGGGGCTGGGAGAGTAAAATGGAGAGGGGAAAAATATTTTGTGTGGGAGGGATGAAAAATCTACAATTGGCCGGTTATTGGGAGAGTAAGTGGGGATTGAGGATGGAGGGGTAAAATTTGTGTGGATGAAATAGGAATGAGGAAAGAGCAAAAGGAGAAAGATTAGTATGTTAAAGCAGATGTAGAGAGAGAGAATGGAAAAAAAAAACTAGAAGAAAGAACAAATGGACAGCAGACGATGGAGAGTTAGCAGAAAACATGAAGAAACCAGAAGAAAGTGGCTGGAGCAATTGCAACTGAAAAAAAATGCACAAAAGGTAGAAAGATATCTCTTTATTTTGAATTTATTAACTGGAATATGAAAGCTCTGGGAAATGTGCATCATTAACGTCTGCGCTTTCTTTGGTACAAGAGGAAATTAATTTATAGTTTTATTTCTACAGTAGTGGTGTACATTCCAAGTTTGGCTTTTGGGGTTCCCAGTTTAATTATTGCCTTCCTGTTTCTAAATTGTGATTCCTTGTTTGATGATGGTCTATGTTCTGCATGTGTAACTGTGCTGAGGTATTCTGTTTATGTAATTCCTATTTGACATTGCCACTTGTTCTCTTTCCCCAGTATTCTCTGAAATGTATTGGTTTAATATTTGCAGTGTTGCCTTTTGATAGGTAGGGTATAGTGCTTTGTGAGTCCTGGTAATGCTGTCAGGATATGGCGGGTTTGCTATGGGTTCTAAATGGGCAGCGTTTGTAGTAGTTCCTAATGTGCCTGGCGGTTGGCACTGGATTATAGTAATGTAGAAATCTTTTAGTCTTTCTTTATCCATACCCTCATTAAGAGACATGTTTACTAAAAGTTAGTGTATGGTAACATTATGTAAATATTTATGCAAATAAGGCCACTTATGCAAATTAATTTTCTCAGTGGTTTCTTCCTTTATGCTTAAATAAGGGTTATCTTGTGTCGAGCTTTCTTTCTAAATTTCAGCACTTCATTTAATAAAAAAAAGAAGACAGACAAGAGAATAGAAGCAGGATAGGCTAGCAGGGGAGAGCAGTTTCTTCCACTTTATGGTAGAGAGGGGAACTGCTATCCTTTTCTTTTTTTCTGCAAATTATTTGGCACTGGGGAGCCCTTACTGGCCTGAGAGAGGAGCAGAGAAGAGCAGAGCAGACCAGGGGCTCAGACAGTTCTTGGGGTGCTGTTATGCCGGCCAAACTTCAGTACCTGGTACGATCTCAGAGACAGGCATTTATAGGGGGTGCGCACAAGGGCCCACCGCAATGGAGCAGACCTTTTAAGATAGGCCAGAAAAGGAAGGGCCTCTATCCCCACCTCTGGAGGGGCAGGTGGTGGTGGGGGCTGCGCCTGCTCCTCAGGAGCCATCTTCCTATCCTCCAGTTGTTCCCGGACCATCCTCTTCTCAAAGTCTGGGGGAGAGGGATGTCCCCGGGATGTTTTCGCTGGAGTTTGTGCTTCTGCTCCACGAGGCATTCTGCTTGCGCCAGCAGGGGACAGTGGGAGGCCCCATGGCATTGGAGCAGGTTGGAAAAAGGCCTGGAGTGCTCGGTGAAAAGTCGGGGATGCTACCGGTGAAGTGACCTAAGCCCATGGAGGATGGGCAGGGGCACTCAAAATTGTCTGAAGGTCTAGAGGGGGAGGACCTGGATTTGGAGGAAGAGCTTGAAGGAGAAATCCCAGAATAGGAGGACCAAGCACCGGATAGTCAGGATCTTCCGTAGAGAGGAGTTGCCGGCTCTCATCATGGAATCTCTGAAGGCGCTTAATATGCCTGTGGATCCTCCAGCAGGGAGAAGGATGCTCTGGAGGATCCGCTTTTGCGAGCAGTACGGAAGACACAATTTGTCTTTCCCATACATAAGGTTGTCTGGCAGATGATCCAGGATGAGTGGGATCTGCCAGAGGCTGGCCTTCGGGGGACAAAGGTTATGACACACCTCTGTCGGATCAAAATAGAGAGCTGTTTCGATCTCCGAAGGTGGATGTGGCAGTTTCTGCTGTCACTAAGAAGACGACTATCCCAGTGGAAGGTGCAGCGGCACTGAAGGATGCACAGGATAGAAAGTTGGATGCATTGTTAAAACAGGCTTTTGATGTTAATGCCTTTTCCTTTAAAGTCTCCATCTGTGGAGCCTGGGTGGCACGAGCCTGCCTCCGCTGATCCCAGCATGAGCAGCAACAGGGGGAACCAGACCACTCAGGGGAGGCATCCTGGTTAGAGTCGGGGGCGGCTTATCTGGCGGATATCCATTATGACCTCATTAGAGGACTCTCAAAGGGCATGGCCTCGGTAATCGTGGCCCACGCTTATCTGTGGTTCCATAATTGGGCAGCAGACACTTCTTCCAAGGCCGGCTCAGTAAGCTGTCCTTCAAGGACAGACTACTGTTCAGGGAGGACCTGGATAAGTTGGTCAAAGTCTTGGGAGAGTCTAAAGGGGGAGTGGCTGTCGGAGGACAAGCGGAAGCTGAGCCGTGCTCCTCCAGAGCCCAGGGGACAGCAGTGGGAATTCAGGCGCTTTCGTTCCCCACGCCTGGCTTCTTATCAGAGGGGACAATTTTTCTCTAGGATGCAGGGGTTTTGAGGCTTTCGGGAAGTGGGGTGAGGATTCATTGCCGCCTCATCCTTGGGGTCTAAGAAATCCCAATAAAGTGAGGGTGTCCCAGGTGGAGGTGCAGCCTGTAGGAGGCCAGCTGCAGGACATCTACTCTGCCTGAGTCCAAATCACGTCCATTCAATGGATGTTAGAGGTCATTCGGGAAGGGTATGCCCTCGAGTGGGCTCGACCAATGGGCAACACCTTCATGCAGTCTCCTTGCAAAGCGTGAGCCAAAGCGGCTGCGGTAAGCGACAACTTAATGCGGTTCCCCGGGACCAGTATGGCTGCAGTTGGTACTCTATTTACTCTGTGGTGCCAAAGAATGGCAGGGCCTTCTGCCCGATTCTTGACCTCAAGTGAGTAAACTGCTGCCTGCAGGTGCTACATTTTCGCATGGAGAACTTGCGGTCTGTCATAGTGGCGGTCCGCAGTGGAGAGTTCTTGACATCCCTCGACTTAACGGAAGTGTACCTGCATATTCCCATATGTTCGGAACATCAGCAGTTCCTCAGATTTGTGGTGCCAATGGGACATTTTCAGTTCTGGGCACTGCCCTTTGGTCTCGCAATGTCTCCACACATCTTCACCAAGGTCATGGTGGTGATAGTGGTGGCGCTATGCAGAGGAGGAGTGCTAGTGCATCCGTACCTTGATGACTGGCTCATTCGAGCAAAGTCCAGGGATGTAAGCGAACAGTCAACAGCCCGGATGGTGCAGTTCCTTCAAAGTCTCAGTTGGGTAGTCAACGTAGCCAAGAGCCCTCAGGTGGTGGTTGCGGCGGAGAATCTGGAAAGAGGAATACCCCTCAGGTCACCATCCTGGATCGCTTTGATGACTGACGCCAGTTTCTCTGGGTGGGGAGCCCATTGCGAGGGAGAGTTTGCGCATGGACAGTGGAGCCCACAGGAGGCATGTTGGTCTATCAACAGGCAGGAGATGCGGCGGTGGCCCTCACGCTCCGGAGCTTCGAAGCAAGGTTGCAGGGTACGGCAATATGAGTTCTGTCAGACAATGCAACCATGGTAGCCTACATCAACCGGCAGGGTGGCACAGGCAGAGCAGCCCTGGATGCGGAGGTGGAGGCTGAGGCACTGATGGACTGGGCGGAAAGTCACCTCCAAGCATAGTCGGCAGCACATGTGGCGGGGGTCGACAATGTCACGACAGACTACCTGAGTTGAGTGCAGGTAGACCCCGGAGAATGGGTTCTCAATCAGGAGATGTTTGCCCAGGTAGTGTGATGCTGGGGCACACCAGTTATGAATCTGATGGCAAAGTTTGAGAGGGCCAAGGTGAGTCAATTTTTCAGCAGAAAAAGGGAAAGAATGTCGGAAGGATTAGATGCCTTGGTACAGCAGTGGCTTGCGCAGGGGCTGCTCTGTGTTCCCGCCCTGACCTCTCATAGGCAGGGTGGTTCAGAGGATCGAGGCTCATCAGGGGATAGTGATTCTCATTGCCACGGACTGGCCATGAGAACCACTAGAGTGGTCTAGTGGTTAGGACAAGGTACTTCAGGCCGGAGGGCCGGGGGTTCAAGTCCCACCTGGGGACAGCAATCTCAGGCCGGAGGGACTGGGATTTCTAGTCCTGTAGGCACTCCTTGTGGTCTTGGGCAAGCCACTTAACCCTCCATTGCCCATGTTCCCTGTAAGTATTAGTGTATGTGTCTCCATATCCCCTCATGTTAAATGTATCCCCGAATTGACCGCTTTGACCCGGTGAAAAGCGGGATATAAATACAGCTAAATAAATAAACTAAATAAATGGTATGCGGACCTGGTTAGGAGTCTGGCGGATTGTCCGTGGCATCTCCCTTTGCAAGCGGATCTCTTATCGTAGGGGCCAGTGCTCATGCCTCAGGTGGATCGATTCTCGCTTACAGCCTATCTTGAAAGGGCACAGCTGAAGAAAGGATATTTGGGCCCAGTGATTTTGACATTGCTGAAGGCAAAGAGGAAGTCTACCTCTTTAGCCTATATTCGGGTCTGGGGCCTATTTGAAGCATGGTGTGAGGACAGGCAGGTGAGGCAATCCGCAGCCTCCGTGCCCATCATCTTAGCGTTCTTACAGGCTGGATTCGATAAGGGCCTGGCTATGATTTCCTTGTGAGTACAGCTGGCGACAATCGCCTGTTATCGCGGAAAGGTCCAGGGGGTAGCATTGGGTATGCACCTGGATATAGCATGTTTTTTAAGAACAGTTCTTCACCTGCATTCTCCACAATGGGCAGTGGTCCCACCATGGGACCTCAATTTGGTGTTGACAGCTCTGTGTGGGGAGCCCTTTGAGCCCTTGACTCGAGCTTCTCTGAAGGATTTGACCCTTAAGACAGTATTCCTAGTGGCCATATGCTCAGCGCACAGGATTTCGGAGCTTCAGGCCTTCTCATGCCAGGAGCAATTTCTTTCCTTTTTGAGGAAGAAGGTGGTCTTGCAACCAGTGCCCTCCTTTTTACCTAAGGTGGTTACAGCTTTTCATGTGAATCAGTCGGTATCGCTGCCGATTCTGGCAAATGCAGCGGAGTCTGACACTAGCCCACAGTTGTGGTGTCTGTATGTTCATTGCATCTTATGCTGTTATTTGAAGAGGACTCGATCCTTTCACAGGTCAGATCGACTTTTTGTGCTGTGTCTGTAGCTGGGTTTAAAAATGTTCCTGGAAGAAAAGTCCAAAAACCATTATTAGAGGACCAGAGAAATCCACTGCTTACTCTGCAATGAGCATTGTGGGTACCTTTTTTGGAACCTGACATGTACTTGTGACCTGGATTGGCTGTTGTTGAAAACAGAATACTGGGCTTAATGGACCTTGGTTTGACCCAGTATGGCTTATTTTATTTTCTTATGTTCCTTTTTGTTTGTTATTTAGTTCAACTTATTTATTGTCTGTCAAAATTATTCCAAAACTGACATATTACATTAGGACCAATGATAGTGGTCCTCTTACCAAAGTCTCCAGTGACTTGTTCCTCGCCAAATCCAAGGGCCTTTACTTGATCCTCATCCTTCTTGACCTTTCTGCTGCTTTTGACACTGTTGATCACCACCTTCTCCTCGATACCCTGTCTTTGCTTGGATTTAGGGGCTCTGTTATGTCCTTGTTTTCATATCTCTCCCATTGCACTTTTAGAGTATGTTCTGTGGATCCTCTTTTACTGCCATCCCGCTTTCAGTTGGTGTACCTCAGGGCTCTGTCTTGGGACTAGGGGTGGCTCAGGGCAATTAGCTGCCTGAAGCGAGGGATAAGATGGATCCCCACCCCACCAAGCAGGGGGGGAGGGGGGAGCTTTCTCAAAACACCAAAAAGCTGATTAGATAATGTGGAGGAAATGCAAGATGTGGGCCCACAAAGGGGCAAGTGTTCCTGGCACTGCCAGGGGAGATTGTTTGTGCTGGACTATGTGCAATCCATACAATCTGACGAAACCACCAAATAGAGTTGCGAAATATCAAACCCAAGTTGCTCCTACGGGCGAAGTCAGGTACCAAAAATTTTCCACCAACCCCTGGTGAATACTGTCCAAGTCTCTTATTCTCTCTCACCCTGTAGCATCTGTCCAGAAATGAATAGGCTCTCGGGCGGTATATCAAGTGCCGATAAAGACAAAAAAATATAAAAAGGTGCACCACAAGACCCCCTTTCAGCTCTTAACATATATTGCAAGACACATCTTGTGTAAGGATGGAAAGCTCACCAGACCCAGTCCCAAATCTACACATCCGCCTCAGCATTCTTAGTCCAGCTTTCCACCATGCCACTGAAGGGCGAGCTTGATCGGGAAAAAAAGTGGTGAGAAGTGAGTAGCAGGCCAGAGTTTGCAAAATCAGAAGTAAACACAGCCGCTGTTGGTTCTTCCAAGCAGGGACTGATTGTGGGGCCATGTGTGGAGACTAATTGCGGGGCCTCATTTGCATATCTAATGGACCTCATTTATATAAATCTATTTTATTTTATTTTAAAATGTACATGCTGCCCATCTAAAATTTTAAGCAGCTTTCAAAGAGTCCTTCACAAGGCTCTTTTTTGTCCTAACAATGACTTAGGGGCATGTTTACTAAACATTAATGTGGGCCACTATACCCATAGACATAAATGGGTGTTGCTGCACTTGGCACAGATTTAAATTTGTGAAAGCATATTAACCTTTAGTAAACACGCCTCTTACACAGTAACATAGTATATGACAGCAGATAAAGACCATCATGGTCCATCTAGTCTGCCCAGCAAGGTGGCAAGAGTAGGTGAACCTGCCACTCCATGCAGGTCAACCCTCCCCATGCCTTTCTTTAGGGGTGTACCCAACGTTCCATGCAGGTCACCCCTATTTGTTGAGCTAGCAGAGACAGTTAAGGTTATTTTGATTTTATCTTGTTGCTATAAAGAGATCCACTGTGTCTGTCCCATGCCATTTTGAATTCTGTCACTGTATTTGCCCCCACCCCTTCTATCGGGGTGGCATTCCAAGCATCCACCACCCTTTCAGTGAAAAAGTATTTCCTGTCGTTGCCTTTCAGTTTACCCCCTTGTAGCTTCATGTTATGTCCTCTAGTTTTGCAGCTTTCCTGTCTTTGAAAAAGGTTGGTTTGTTCATTAATACTCTATGGGGTATGTTTACTAAACTGCGTTAGTGCAATTCGCGTTAGGAGCCGCGTTAGGAGCCGCGTTAGTGGAAGGAAAGCCAAAAAAGGACATGGGTGGTACATCGTAACCGATAACGCGCAGTTGCGTGCGGTATTGCGCGCCATGCAGCAACGATCGCTACAGCGCACGCGCTACTGCACGCAAGCTTAAGACAGCGCGCAGAAACAGAGCTGTAGCACAATGGTTACTACACAGACTGATGGTACAAGGGTCATGGGTTCGATTCCCCAGTGTGCCTAATGAAGGCTGGCTGAGGCATCATGTGCAACCCTTTGAAGGCCTACTATAATATTTTATCCACATTCTGCAGCTGGGTTAATGTTTGCACATGTCAGGAAAATTGTACCCATCGTATCCAATATGTTCCAATAGTGACGTTCCCTCTGGCATGGTCATGTATGCTATACCATTTGATAGGAATATATAGGCAGAGGTTTGGATCCCGAAAGTACTGGGCTTGGCCTGGAAAGGGTTAAGTAGTGGGCTGTGAGGAAGGTTACTTGTACCTGAATAGTGCTGCCAGCAAACACACCCTCACAGTGGCGTAACCTAAGGTGCCACATAAGGCACCCTAGAGGGCACTCCATAGGGCACATTATAAAGTGCCCTGTCTGCCAAGGCACCCTATAATGTCCCCTATAGGACACCATATAAGGCACCTTATAAGGCGCTTTATAGGGCGCCGAATAAGGCGCCTTATGAGCCACCCTAAGGGGACAGTACCCTGAGGGTGGTCCTGCTGGCAGAACTAATATACAATAAAAACAGACAATGCCTAAGACAGCCCTATTGATGAACCCCACTGTGGGTTTAGGACCCATGACCTCTGGCTCCACAGGCAGTGTAGTAACCAGTGGGCTAGAGCTGCTAACAAACAACTGGCTGGCTACAGGAGGACTGCACGGCACCACACCCACATTCTGCTGTGGTTACAAGGATAGGGTTAACCCACCCGTACCCATGATGCACTGCACATGCAAATCAGCAGTCGAGAGATGGGCACAAGAGCGGGTATGCACCCCCACAGCACCTCGGCCCTGTAGGGGGGACAGACCGTGTGTGGCACTGCCACAGAGTAGCCACAGACACATTGTGCGGGTACAGTACCCACCCTGAGGTTGAGGTGGGGCCCCCAGCACCAGGTCCACAGCACCTTTCATGGCTGAGATACGCCATACTGTAGGTCCCCATCAGTGTGTGATAGGTAACTCCGTTAGACACACCTAGGATGCATCTGTGCCCTGCTGTATGTCTCGGTCATGTCTAGTCCTTATGGGCGATGATGCACTCAGAATAGTGCATATCCTGTGTTGGTGCCAAGGTTACCTGCTGTAGGTGAAGGGGGGGGGGTGTATGGACCCATGGGCAGATCATCTACCACCACACAACCCACCCTCTGGGGCTTAGGGTGGGAAACAGGGTCACCCACCAATAGATCAACAGTCTACCCCCATGCAATGGCAGCGGTAGAGGGGACCAGCAACAGCAGTCCTGCTGGGGAACAGACAGAGCGGTACACATCCATAACGCAATAGCGGACAGACGGCAGTCCTGGATATGCTCATCTGCCCCCCACCATTATCTGACATTCCCCAGCAGCAGGCCTCCCTGCAAGGTGTTCCAGCAAGACACATACTAGCTGCAGACAGTCCGCCAGCTAGTCCATAGTGCATGGTCCTGGAGGAGATGCATGTACCCAGAACCCAGGGGATGTCAGCATACACACCAAGCAGATAAGTCAGTGATTGGGCCCCAAAAGGAAACCCATATATATCACATGAGCGAAATGCTATATAGCACTATGGGGGAACCTAGCCATGCCGTGGTCACTACTCAGTCAGGGCGAGAGTGACCTCCCAGCAGGACATGCTGTGGCCACTCTGTCTGTGCAGGTGGTACTGGGCACTACAATGTCCGAGCCATTGCCCTATGCCCAGCGCAGATGCGGCCAGGCCAGGCCACCCTATCCAGGCTATTCCCACGGTACCTTGCTCTTCATTATGCACATTGGCAGGCCAATACTGGGAACAGTGCTAGCAGTGTGGGCTGTGGAGGGTGTTGGAAGCCACCACACACTGGATAGACAGACACACACTCCCCACACCTATGCCAGCATTGTGCAACTATAGAGGTGTTGGGCAGCTCAGGCCACCACACAAGTCCTGAGCACAGTGCAGGCATGGCTATGGTACGCAATACTGTAGGAGTCAC
Source organism: Ichthyophis bannanicus (assembly GCA_033557465.1). NCBI lineage: Eukaryota > Metazoa > Chordata > Amphibia > Gymnophiona > Ichthyophiidae > Ichthyophis > Ichthyophis bannanicus. Next base: position 166,805,152 of record CM066042.1, read on the forward strand.
TCCCCAGGTTGGTAAACACTGTCAGACACATGACCTGTAGCACACTCCACATACATCAGAAAAGTTGCTATGATGCAGCTCACTCAGACACTTGTACCTAACCTAGGAATTGCTATCTGCCAGTAATCCTAGCAACCTTTTGGTAGATGTGTACCATAAGAACATAAGATATGCCATACTGGGTCAGACCAAGGTCCATCAAGCCCAGTATTCTGTTTCCAACAGTGGCCAATCTAGGTCATACGTACCTAGCAGTTACCATATTCCCCAGTTTAGGGTGGCATTACTAAGGTATGCAAGTGCTAGTATTGGGAGATGCACGAAGAGCCCACAGTCCTGCCTCTCCAGAAGGCTGTGGATAATGGGGCCTGTGGGTGCGGGTGTGTCTGCCCCTGTTGGCTGCTGCTTTACGGCAGAGGTTCCCAACTCCAGTCCTGCGGTGCCAAACACTGTTTGGGTTTTAATGCTGTCCCTCATGAATATGCATGAGATACATCTGCATACCATGGGGGTGGCGCATAGAAATGCAGCACAGGCATCTTTATCAGAGGCAGCATGGAACTGGAATGGTGTTTGGCCCTCCAGGACTGCATTTGGGAGGCTCTGCTCTAGGTAATGTGCATGTTTATGGTGTCTGTGCTCTGTAGGGTAAAATGTTGGTGTTTCGGGCATGTTTACATCATCTGCAAGAACGGTTCTGCCTGTATTAGCACGTTATAGTAGTGGGTAAAATATGAGGACTGGGTTGGCGGAAACCACAGCTGGGACTTGAACCTGTGACCTTCTGCTTCTGAATACAGTGGTTCTGTGCACTGCACCACCATGTTCTCACAGAGATGGTGCATTCCCTGGTGATATCATGACTGTTGGTCAGACAGGGCCTGTCTGTTGCAGTGCATGGCACCCACCTACACAGGGCTAGGCCACAGTCTGCTCCGGGTAGCTGCCACTGCCCCCTCCACCACCAGTATCCCTCAGCCACCATGCTGACATGCCCTTCTGCTGGTGGAGCTGGTGGTGCGCGGTCTCAGGCCATCCAGTGTGCAGGTAGGCGGCCGCCTATGGTGCGTGTTCTGGGGTAGGGGTGCCTGCATAGACGTCCACGCTCCCCCCCAGCCCCGCCTGCCAGTGTTCCGTGCCCTTGGGGGTTGCTGTTGGGTACTCTCCCCTGTGACGCTTTGGGAAACACACTCGTGCCCATGTTGGGCCCTCATCAGTTGCTGTCTGACTCTGTTTACGCATTCCTATGGGCCAACTGAGCATCACCCTAGTCCCCACTGTGGCCCAGCTGCGCCACTGCATGTGCCGCCTGCAGCCCTCTGTATCCCCTTTTCCAGCATCTGCCCGGTTGCCCGTTCCAACATGCCCGCCCTGATGTTGCGGGACATGTGAACACCATGGGAACCCTGTCCGATGGTGGGGAACTCCCTGAGCAGCGCTATTTCACTGTGGGCCCATGCACCTTGTATGGGGACGGAGTATGGATCCTTCCACGAATTATATCTGTTCTATGGGGCTTACTCGAGGGGGGGGGGGTGTTGATGTTTCTCATTGCTACCACTATTGGCCAGCTTGGTGGTTGTTTTTTTCCAGTTTGTTGGGGTCATTTTCGGTGTTTCCGTGCCCTTTTGTTCTGTGCACATGTATCACACTTATCACCTTTTTTGGTTTCCCTGCCTAGGCTGTACATTGCTGACACGTAAATGGTTTCTCTCCCCTTTAAAGTGCTTTTACCGGTAGGTTTTCATTCGCGTTGGAATTCAGCTCTGAAAATCAGCGCGTTAGCCTCTCCCCGCCCACTCTCCGCCCATTGACCCCTTCTCTCCGCCCTCTCTCCACCTTCTGCGGTGTTTTTCCGCGCCGCGGAGCATTACGCTCGTTAGCACGTGATAGCGCGCGCTATAGTGTGTTTACGATCGTTGATGCGCTATAGCGCACGCTATAGCGTGCTAACGATCGTTAACATCGTACAACGCGTGTTATTCACGTTTACCGCAGTTTAGTAAACATACCCCTAAGTATTTAAAGGTCTGTATCATATCGCCCCTATCCCTCCTCTCCTCTAGAGTATGCATATTTAGGTCTTCAAATCTCTTCTGTATGTCTTCTGATGCAGGCACCACATCATTTTGGTCGCCTTCCTCTGAACAGTTTCCAGTCTTTTTATATCCTTTGCGAGATATGGTCTCCAAAACTGAACACTTGTACAGTGGCATTAGTACCTCTTCCTTTCTGTCAGTAATTCCTCTCTGTATACAACCTGGCATCCTTCTGGCTTTGTTCACCACCTTGTCACACTGTTTCGCCACCTTGATATCCTCAGAAACAATCACTGAGGTCCTTCTCCTGGTCCATGCACACCAACCTCTCGCCCCTTATTGCATACATGACACTGCACTTCACATTAAATCTTAACTGTCAAACATTAGACCATTCTTCAAGCTTTTGTAGATCTTTCTTCATGTTATCCACTCCCTCAGGGAAGTCCCCTCTGCTTCAAATTGTCGTGTCATCTGTAAAAAGACAGACTTTTTCATTCAGTCCTTCAGCAATATGACTCACAAATACATTGAACAGTACCGGTCTGAGAACCAATCCCTGGGGCACGCCATAATCACCTTTCTTTTATCAGAATGAGTTCCATTTACCATCAGCTTCTGTCGTCTGTCAGTCAATCAATTTCTGATCTAGTTCACCACCTTGGGACACATCCTCAGGCTGTTCAGCTTATTGATAAGCCTCCTATGAGGATCAGTATCAAAGGCTTTGCTGAAATTTAGGTAGATCACATCCCTCACATGCCCTTGATCTAATTCTCTGGTCACGCAGTCAAAGAACTCAGATTTGTTTTGGCATTATCATCCTTTGGTAAAACCATGTTGCCTAGTATCATGCAACCTATTGGTTTTGAGAAAGCCCACTAGTTCAGACACTCACTTAATGAATGTCTGAAAACTATTTACATGTACAGTGAGGATAAAGAAAGGCTACCATATTCTTGTATTACTATCCTCCAGTGTCAACTGCCAGGCGCATTACTACAAAACCCTGCTCATTTAGAACCCATAGCAAACCTCTCATATCATAACGGCACTACCAGGACTCACACAGCACCTAACCCTATTTATCAAAAGATAGCACTACAAATATTAAACCAGTACATCTCTTACTGGGAAAGGAGAACAAGTACGTTTACTATACAGAAACTAGATGGAGAGAACAGCACAGTTGTGTCATATGCGCAAAACAGACAGACCAAAACAGAACAAGGGATCACTATTTAAAAATATGAAGACAATAATTGAACTGGTAACCCCAAAAGCCAAACTTTGAATGCACCGCAACACTGGCAAAATTAAACTATGAAATTAATTTCCTCTTATCAGTGCACATTTCCCAGAATGGACATATTCCAGTTAATAAATTCAAAATAACATAGCTTTTATTCTACTTTTTGTTTGGGCATTGTGTTTTTCAGTTGCAATTGTCTCAGTCTTTTTCTTCTGCGTACTTTGAGTCTTCTTCTAACTCTCCATTGTCTGCTGTCCATTTGTCCTTTCTTCTCCAATTTGTTTTTCCATTTTCTGTCTAAATCTGCCCCTGACATACTGATTTTTCACACTTCATTCTTTTCTCCATTTCTTTCTCTATCCATTCATCAACCCTGTCCTCAATACGCTTTTGACTTTTCACCTAGCAACTTTGCAACTACTCTTCTAACCTCCAGCCCAGCTCCCTCATTTCTCATCTCACTCCTTCACTAGCATCTTATTCCTCTCTGCCTTCTATATCCCTTCCGCCACCCAGTTATTTCCTTCTTAGATATTCATTAACTCTGCCTTTCCTCTTTCTTACCCCAGCATTCTCTTATATGCCCCTCTCTATATGACTATTTTTCTTCCCTCCCACACAAAATATTTGTTCCCCTCTCCATCCTCACTTCCCCAGTTTCTTTTTTTCTCGCCCCACCCCCATCCCCACCCCCATCCCCACCCTGTTCTATTCCTCCCCCTGCATCAATTCCCTTCTAGTTCCAGCCCCTTCCAGTCCCATTCTCCCCATCCCCAGCATCAGCCTATTTCTGGTCCTAGTTACCCAGTATCAGTTCTCCTCCAATCCCTCCCAAAATCATCTCCCTTCCAATCCCAGGTTCCCCATCCCTTAGCATCAGACCATTTCCAGCCCTACTCCCACAGTATCAGCCCCCCTCCAGTCCCAGTCCCTCCCAGCATTGTATTCCTTTGAATCACAGTCTCCCGATCCTCTAGCATTAGTCCATATCCCGTTCTAGCCCCAGTAGCAGTCCTCTTCCTGTGCCAGCGGCTCCCCCTCACACACACACACACACACACGACACCATGAAGGGCTCCATGTGCCCCTGACTGGCTTAAGAGGCAGCCGGTGAAGCTCGAAGCCTGGCACTCCAGCTCACCTCGACGAACCAAAGAAAGAGCACCTACTTGCAGGAACCTCCAAATGACACACAGAGCAAGAGGTATGGTGGTCACATGCACTTTTATTTAACAGATTACCTCTTGCTCTATGTGTCACTCCAGCTCACCTCTATACAGCCACGGGAGTAAAGAGCTGCCGGAGTGTTTTCTCTCTTTTCTCCCATGGCTGTGCTAGGTTGTAGCTACTAGTGCCGCTCTGTACATAGATTTATTTATTTATTTATTGTATTTATTTAAAAGATTTTTATACCACTTTATCCTTAAAGTAGTTTACAATTCAACCCAAGCATGTTACATGGTGTAGGCATGCAGTGGATGTTACAATGCGTTCAAGTAGGTGTAATTGTAGTATAACTATGTACAAGATACGTTATGTACAAAATGAGCTATATACAAGGAGGAGGTGTCGGTTTAACTGGGGTAAGGGAACGGGGAGGGGCGGGAGTGGGCGAGGGCTGGAAGAATTAAGACGCAGAAAGTTGAGGCCTTTGGTCAGGTCATGTGATGTCACCGAAGTATTCTATATAGAGCGTGGTTTTGAGCAACTTCCTGAAGTCCTTAATGTCCACGATCTTAAGCAGTCTGGGAAGGGAGTTCCATAGGGTAGGAGCAGCCAGAGATATTGCTCTCCCCGAAGTAGATTTCCTTGCTTTGTTGAAGGCTCTGAGGGTTGTGATGATGTCCGTGGTGCATCTCTTCCTAGGTCTGATGCTTGAGTCAGAGTTAATGAGGGTTTGCAGACTGTTCGCCGAGAGGTTCTGTTTGATTTTAAAAATGTTTAGTAGGGTTTTATATCTGATGTGAGAATTGTGAGCCAGTGGAGGTGGTTCAAAATGGGGGTGATGTGTACGTGCCTTGAGGAACCAGTTATAATGCGTGCAACAGTGTTTTGTGCCATCTGTAAGGGCCGGAATGAGTGTTTTGGGAGCCCAAGGTATATGGGGTTGCAGTAGTCTAGAACAGGTGTGATTAGAGCTTGGCAAATAGTGCAGAAGTGATCTTGGGAGAGTATTGGCTTGAGGCATCTGATGACTCTCATTTTGTGATAGGCGTTCCTGGTGGTTTTGCTGGTGTGAGACTGGAGGTTCAGATTTTTGTTGAGTGTGCCTCTGAGGTATTTCACTTCAGGCATTATGGCTATTGTGATGTTGTTCAGATTGATAGTAGGTGGGGGAGGGGGTGAATCCAGAGTTTCGGGTGATAAATAGAGCTTCTGTCTTGTATTTTATCATCAGGTTGTTTTGAAGAAGCCAGCTCATCTTTGTTGAAGGCAGTCCACTATTTTCATGTAGTCTGGGTTGTCGAGGTTGATTGGTGTGTCGATCATAATGTCATCTGTGTAGATAGTGTATTGAATCTTGTGGTTATTGATGATGGAGCAAATAGATTGTATGTAAAGATTAAATAACAGTGCAGAGAGGGAAGAACCTTGCGGTACACCCTGTTTAGCTGTGAATGGTAGGGAGGTGACAGGGCCACATTTGACCTGGAGCTGCCTGTCTGTGAAGTAAGAGGTAAACCATTTCTTGTAGTCTTGACTGAAGAATGCCGTGGGTGACTGTGTCAAAAGCTGATGTGATGTCAATGAAAATCATAATGATACTCATCTTGTCAATAACTCTGATCAAGTTATCGAAGAGGAATATTAGGAGGGTTTCGATGCTATGGTTTCGGCGGAAACTGTGTTGATGTGGGTCTAATGGGGCATGGTGTCAATGTGGTCCTGGAGTTGATATTGTACAACTTTTTCAATGATCTTAGCCAGGAATGGGAGGCCAGAGACAGGCCTGAAGGCAACTGGGTCAGTTTTGCTTAGTGGAGAGTTCTTCGGAATGGGGTGGATGGTTGCGAGCTTTAGGGCGTTTGGCATGCTTCCGTGGATAAAGGATTTGTGCACAATATTGTGGATGATGTGAATGAGATCCTTTTTCACTGATTTAATCCAAGCCACTGGGCATGGATCTGTAGGAGCGGTGCTGGTGTTGAGCGTAGCAATGATATAGGAGATCTGTTCCACAGACGGGATACTGAATTTGCCCCATATTTGATTAGGTACTGAGGGCTTGGAAGGGGTGCTCGTGGTTGGTTGTGAGGAGGCTGTGAATTTGGCTTGAAGGAAGATGTTAAACAGGAGCACTTTCTGTCAATTAATCATGAAGTAGGATGTCAGAAACTGAGAAATCAGTGGCCATCCCTTACATTTATCCATGCTGAAATAATGAGGACATGACAGGCCAAAACTGTTGATAATTTCAGTCATCCACCTTCTTGGGTCCTCAGAACAATGTTTGTATGTTATGAGGTTAGGTTTTATTAAATCATTGACCTAGGCATATTTTTCAGGCAATAGCCTAAAAACTGCATTAAAAAAAATTGATGTGAGGCCTCGAGCCTGTAGAGAGAGTCATGTTGTGGTGGCATGCTCTGAAGCTTGAGTGGAAGTCATTGAGAGGTCTGGGGCTGTGATCAGGAACATCACAGAGCATCGGGAAAGGCCGCAGATGCCATGGCTCTTCGCAGTGCAGGGAGAGGGGGGCAGAGGAGGAGTCAGGTCTGTTAGAGACCCCAGTGAGGTTAAACAGGGCACCTCCTTCCCCAATGCTCTACTGCTCTCCTTGCTGTGGTCAGTGCACCATCAGCTGTCTCTGATCACAGCCCCAGACCTCCTGATGACTCCCACTCAAGCCTCAGAGCATGCCTCTTTAGCTGGTCAGGGGTGTGCGGGCCATGTGCAGGCGACATTCCCACACATGCCTCAGGCCGGCCCTGCCTTCAAGGAACAGCCTGATTCGTCCCGAGCTTGAGCGAGAAAAACAATTGGGGGGGGGCGAGGAGGGGGGCACTCTGTCAGTCGCAGTGGTATTTATTTTTTATTTTGCCGCCTCTGGCCTGCCACTGCCTTCCAAGCGAGAAACAAAGCAGCAGGATGAGCTTGAGGAGGGGGGGGGGGAAGTGATGGGAAGGCAATGGCAGGCCAGAGGCGGCAAAATCAGAAATAAACACAGCCGCAACTGCCAGAGTGCCCCTCCTTGAAAGTGCCACCTGAGGCGACCGCCTCAGGTGGTTTAATGATAGAGCCGTCCCTGCTTGGGACCTCTACTTTTCTCTCTTCTCTCTGTGCACTTATTTGCTCCCATGATTTTCGGTACCATCTTTATGCTGGCGACTCTCAGATTTACCTCTACGCCTGAAATCTCTCCAGGAATCCAGGCCCGTATCTCTGCCTGCTTATCTGACATTACTGCCTGGATGTCTCACCAATGTCTGAAATTGAACATGGCCAAAACTCTGAGCTCCTTATCTTCCCCCTAAACCCACCTTCCGCCTTCCTCCTTTCTCTATTTCTGTGGTTGCAACTACATTCCTTGTTTTCTCAGCTTGCAACCTTGAGATCATCTTTGACTGTACGCTCTCTTTTTCTGTGTATATCCAACAGATAGATAAAACCTACCACTTCTTTCTCTGTAACATCAGCAAAATTGATCCCTTCCTTTTTACTCACATTATTAAGACTCTTCCACTCACTAGACTCCTCCCGCCTTGATTATTGTCACCTGCTCCTCACTGGTCTCCCTCTGACTCATCGCTCTCCTCTTCAATCTGTTCAAAATTCAGCTGCACAGCTTATTTTCCATCAGTGTCCACTTCTCAAGTCACTTTACTGGCTCCTTATCAGTTTTAACATCCAGTTCAAACTTCTCCTACTGACCTACAAGTGCATCCATTCTGCAGCTTCCCACTACCTTTCCTCTCTTAATCTCATTCTATACCACTCTTCAGAAACTCCGCTGCTCTTGCAGATACCTTTTATCTGTGCCATGCTCTGCCTTTGCCAATTCCAGACTTTGCTCATTCCATCTTGCTGCTCCATACACCTGGAACAAACTACTTGAGTCTGTTTGTCATGCTCCTTATCTAGCCCTATTCAAATCCAGGCTAAAAACCCACCTCTTTGAAGCCGCTTTTGGATCTTGATGCTCCTCACTCTGTTGTCTATAACTTGTGTATCTTGCCGTACTCTAGTCCCTAGTTTCGCTGTGTGTTTTATCTTGATTAGATTGTAAGCTCTGATGAGCAGGGACTTTCTCTTACATCTATATGTACAGCGCTGTGTATGCCTTGTAGCGTTATACAAATGATTAGCAGTATGTCATGCTGCTTCTTGCATGCAAATTCAGTAGTGCTATCCAGGTGGCAGACTGCATAATGCCATGTTTGGTCCACATAAAAGCCATAGTGCCATGAACCAAGAGTAATAAGGTGAGTTCTGAAGTGTAATGACAGAATACAGCCTTAGATTAACCGCCCTTCACTAGCACAGCAGAGCACTGTAGAGACAGATTAAAAATAAAGACAGAAGAGAGCGCCATTTTATGACAGGAGAGATTAAAAACACTTATACTGGGGGGGCCAGGAGGGAGAAGGCAGAGGACAGGGAAAGAAAGAAATAAAGGACAATGGAGCATTATATATAGGGAGGAGTGGCCTAGTGGTTGGGGCAAGTTACCTCAGGCCAGAAGGTCGGGGTTCAAATCCCACTAGAGGACAGCAACCTTGGGCCAGAAGGACTGGGGTTTTTAGTCCCACAGGTGCTCCTTGTGGTCTTGGGCAAGCCACTTAACCCTCCATTGCCCATGTTCCCTGTAAGTATTAGTGTATGTGTCTCATATCCCCTTGTGTTAAATGTATCCCCCAATTGTGACCACTTTGATTGAAGGATAAGGTGGTATACAAAACTGTCTAAATAAATTATATAAAGCTCTATATCACCACTCTTTAAAGTTGGTGAATGGAGCAGTTTGTGGGAAGAGTAAATCTTGTTTCCCATTTTTCTGTGACTGAGGCCCATATTTTAGAAGTATTTCCCAGTATAAATAGTGTTTTTTAAAGATATAGATTGCAAAATGCCCTAGTGGTATTACTGGCATTTTGAACCTGGGATTCTGATATAGCAGGAGTAACTGGGGACCACACCTGCTCCCCAGTAGACATCGGGCACGCTTCAGTCGGAGCTGGGGGCTTGTCTTGGTGGAAGAGCCGATTGGGGCTCTTTGCTATCAGGGGGAGTCAGAGTGGGGTTCTTTGCTGCCGGGAAGGTGTCAGAATGGATTTCTAATGGGGTGATGAGGGGATAGGGTTGCAAACTTTTTCACCGAGAAAAACCCGACACCTGTGGCTCGCCATGCTCCACCCATTCTCCACCACTAGTCCCACCCCTGCCCCGCCCCCCAGCCCCACCCACAAAAATTACCGAGGATACGTGTAGGCTAACTTCCTTGGTCAGATAATAATTAAACTGGGAACCCCAAAATCCAAACATGAAATGTACAACACTGGAGAAATAAAACTAAAAAGTAATTTCCTCTTGCACTAAACAAAAACGCAAAGATGTTAGCAATACACACTTTCCAGACCAGACATATTCCAGTTAATAAATTCAAAATAAAAAGTATTTTTCTACCTTCTGTTTGGGCATTTTATTTTTCAGTTGCAATTGCTCCAGTCACTTTCTTCTGGTTTCTTCGTGTCTTCTGCTAGCTATCCATTTGTCCTTTCTTCTCTTTTAGATGTTTTCCATTCTCTCTCTATTTCTGCTTTAACATACTGATTGTTTCCCTTTTGCTCTTTCCCCCAATTCTTTCCTTATTCCTTTATCATCCATTTAAATTTCACCCTTCCATTCTCAAGCCCCTCTTACTCTCCCAATACCCAGCCCATCATAGACTTTTCTTCCACACAAAATATTTTTTCCCCTCTCCATTCTCATTCCACATCCATTCTAGTCCTCCCCCAAAATCAGTTCCCTTATAGTTCTAGACCCACCCAGCATCCACTTCCTTCTAGTCCCATTCTCCCATGCCCCACATCAGCCCATTTCCAGTCCTATTCCAGCTCTTCATCAGCCCATTTCCAGTGCTAGCCCTCACATCACAGGCCATTTCCAGTCCTAGCCCCCCCCAATCACAGCCCATTTCCAGTCCAAGTCCACCATCACAGCCTATTTCCAGTCCTAGGCCCCCCCCACCATCACATCCCATTTGCAGTCCGAGTCCCCCCCCCCACCATCACAGCCCATTTGCAGTCCTAGCCCCCCTAATCACAGCCTATTTCCAGTCCAAGTTCCCCCTCCCTCGACCATAGCCCATTTCCAGTCCAAGTTCCCCCCCCCCATAGCCCTTTTCCAGTCCAGGTCCCCCTCCGCATCACAACCCATTTCCAGTCCATGTCCCCCCCCTCCCATAGCCCTTTTACAGTCCAGGTCCCCCCCCCCCCATCACAGCCCATTTCTTTCCAGTCCAAGTCCCCCCCCCCCCCATAGCCCTTTTCCGGTCCAGGGCCCCCCCCCCATCACAACCCATTTCCAGTCCAAGTCCCCCCCCCCCCCATAGCCCTTTTTCAGTCCAGGTCCCCCTCCCCTCCAAAAAAATTTGGAGTAAAATATCATCTATACGCAGACGATATTATGATGTATATTCCATTCACGATACCCAACCTACCGCTACAACTCCTATCGGACTGTTATAATGAAATTACAACTTGGCTAAAAGAACAAAACCTCCACATAACCCACACTAAAACTGAAGTTCTAATCGTGACCAAGAACAAATCCTATATCCCCCAACACACATAAGACTTCAAAACCAAGAAATTAAAATAAAAAAAGAAATAAGATATCTAGGCGTAATTCTAGACACACACCTTACGATGGAAACACACATTAGCAATACCATAAAGAAAATTTATTTCAAACTCAAAACCCTCAAACAACTTCGTCCGCTAGTATTTACACAAGACTTTATCAACATAATTCAGGCCACCATAACTCCACATCTTGACTTTGCCAATCTAATTCTAATAGGCATATCAAAACAAAACATCAAACGATTGCAATTAGCGCAAAACGCAGCGGCCAGAATCATATTGAAAATTAACTCACTCCAACACATATCACCAATACTAGCCTCTCTCCATTGGCTACCAATTCAAAGTAGAATAATCTACAAAACAATAATAACTTCATTCAAGGCCTTATATGATATGGCCCCAACTATGCTATGTAACTTACTACACAAAGAACCATCTAAGTCCACACACAGAAAAGGACAATTGAACAGATTAAAGATCTCGAAAGATTATACAAGAACCCATAAATCAACAAATAACAGAGCCTTTTCCCACATAGCCCCAACGATCTGGAATTCCCTTCCAGAGGAGCTACGAACTCTAACGGAGATCATGGAACTCCGTAAAAAATTAAAAACTTATTTATTCACCAAACACTATAACATAGATAACTCACAACCTGCCTTAGACAAAGGTTAAACAGGTATCTATCCGCATCAAGCAAAAACCCTTTAACCCACACAGATAGCACACACTCATGATGACCTCACAGCTTATGTCCTTTCACTTCCATGTATATAAATACATATATAAAACTGTATATAGTTTATTCTGTTCTGTATTATCCCACATTGTTTAGACTGTATATTCTATATATAATATGATGTTCCTTGTAAATATGTTCTGTTATAATATGACGTTCCCTGTAAAACAAACTTGCTTTGTTAACTATTGTTCACTGTAAACCGCAACTGAACTTTGGAAGATGCGGTATATAAATGTGTATAAAATAAATAAATAAATAAATAACCCATTTCCAAACCATGTCCCCTCCCCCCCATAGCCCTTTTACAGTCCAGGTCCCCCCCGTCACAGCCCATTTCTTTCCAGCCCAGGTCCCCCCCCCCCCATAGCCTTTTTCCGGTCCAGGTCCCCCCCCCCCCCATAGCCTTTTTCCGGTCCAGGTCCCCCCCCCCAAAGCCCTTTTCCAGTCCAGGTCCCCCCCCATAGCCCTTTTCCAGTCCAGGTCCCCCCATCACAGCCCATTTGTAGTCCTTGCCCCCCCCCCCATCACAGCCCATGCAGTCCTTGCCCCCCCTCCCCCCCTCCCAGCACCGCAGCTGTCTGAGGGAGCTGGGGAAGCCCGCGCGAGGCCCCGGCTCCCTCTGTACAACCGCCAGCGTGAAGAGCCTGTGTGGCTGCAGCGCTCGCAGAGGGCTAAGTACGGGCCTGCCTTCATGTGTCCTTCAGTAGCAAGTAGGGTTGCCAACTGGCCGGTTTTCAGCCGGCCTGGCCGGTTTTTCCACGGCCAGGCCGGCTGCCGGCGCAGAGGCAAAACCGGCCCTTTAAAAGCCGTTTTTTTTGCTCTGGCCGCAAGATCGGGAGCGGCCTGAGCAAAAAAAACCGGCTTTTCTCCGCTTCAGAGGGAGCCGGGGAAGCCCGCGCGAGGCCCCGGCTCCCTCTGAACAGCCACCAGCGTGAAGAGCCTTTACCTTCACGCTGGCGGCTGTTCCTGTGAAGCCGCGAATGCTGGGAAAGGTTAAAGGTTGCCCTTTAACCTTTCCCAGCATTCGCGGCTTCACAGGAACAGACGCCAGCGGGAAGGTAAAGGCTCTTCACGCTGGTGGCTGTTCAGAGGGAGCCGGAGCCGGGGCCTCGCGCGGGCTTCCCCGGCTCCCTCTGAAGCCTCAGACAGCCGCGATGCTGGTCCGGGGGGGGGGGGCAAGGTCTGCATGGGGTGGGATGGGGGGACCTGGACTGGAAAAGGGCTAAGGGGGGGGGGACTTGGACTGGAAAAGGGCTAAGGGGGGGGGGGACTTGGACTGGAAAAAGGCTAAGGGGGGGGACTTGGACTTGGACAGGAAAAGGGCTAAGGGGGGGGGAAAAGGACTGGAAAAGGGCTAAGGGGGGGGGGAAGTGGAAAGTAAAAGGGCGAAAGGGGGGGACCTGGACTGTAAAAGGGTTATGGGGGGGGGACATGGACTGGAAATGGGTTGTGATGGGGGTGGAGGGGACCTGGACTGGAAAAGGGCTATGGGGGGGGGGGGGGAACTTGGACTGGAAATGGGCTATGGTGGAGGAAGGGGGATCTTGGACTGGAAATAGGCTGTGATTAGGGGGGCTAGGACTGCAAATGGGCTGTGATGGTGTGGGGGGACTCGGACTGCAAATGGGCTGTGATGGTGCGGGGGGACTCGGACTGCAAATGGGATGTGATGGTGGGGGGGCCTAGGACTGGAAATAGGCTGTGATGGGGGACTTGGACTGGAAATGGGCTGTGATTGGGGGGGGGGAGCTAGGACTGGAAATGGCCTGTGATGTGAGGGCTAGCACTGGAAATGGGCTGATGAAGAGCTGGAATAGGACTGGAAATGGGCTGATGTGGGGCATGGGAGAATGGGACTAGAAGGGAGTGGATGCTGGGTGGGTCTAGAACTATAAGGGAACTGATTTGTGGGGAGGACTAGAATGGATGGGGAATGAGAATAGAGAGGGGGAAAAATATTTTGTGTGGAAGAAAAGTCTATGATGGGCCGGTATTGGGAGAGTAAGAGGGGCTTGAGAATGGAAGGGTGAAATTTAAATGGATGATAAAGGAATAAGGAAAGAATTGGGGGAAAGAGCAAAAGGGAAACAATCAGTATGTTAAAGCAGAAATAGAGAGAGAATGGAAAACATCTGAAAGAGAAGAAAAGACAAATGGATAGCTCGCAGAAGACACGAAGAAACCAGAAGAAAGTGACTGGAGCAATTGCAACTGAAAAATAAAACGCCCAAACAGAAGGTAGAAAAATACTTTTTATTTTGAATTTATTAACTGGAATATGTCTGGTCTGGGAAGTGTGTATTGCTAACATCTTTGCGTTTTTGTTTAGTGCAAGAGGAAATTACTTTATAGTTTTATTTCTCCAGTGTTGTACATTTCATGTTTGGATTTTGGGGTTCCCAGTTTAATTATTATCTGACCAAGGAAGTTAGCCTACACGTATCCTCGGTAATTTTTGTGGGTGGGGCTGGGGGCGGGGCAGGGGTGGGACTAGGGGCGGGGCAGGGGTGGAGCATGGCGAGCCACAGGTGTCGGGTTTTTCTCGGTGAAAAAGTTGGCAACCCTAGTAGCAAGTGAGTGCTCATTTAAAGGCTGTAGCATTATACTATGGCTGCCAGTAACCAACTTTGCAGAGTGTGTTATTTTCTGAAGCTTGTTATAATCCCTACCTCCTCCAATACCACTTCCTGTTACTGAGGGATGGGGACATGTCAGACATGTAGCGTGTGCATGGGTTCCAAAGCCCCACACTGATTTGTACTATCTGGAATTGCTGCCACCGTGGCAGTGCTAAGAGGAGGAAAAGAGCAGGGGGAGATGAAACAGGGGGAGGGGGGACAGGAAGCTGTTGAACTATGAGAGGGGAAAAGGTGGGCAGGAAGCTAAGAGCAACAAAAGACCACCTGCAATTCCGCAGGGATCTAAAAACATATCTTTTCATTGAACATTTTGGCGACCCAAACAATCTCACTAATTCCCAAGATATCTAAAGAACTAACAATTAACTCCATCCTTTACCTCAAAACTCTTAGAACTTGGTGGTAAACCTAGGACAACTAACCTATGCAACCATATTGTACTTAACTATCTGAATATAGTTAGAACAAGTTAAATGTATATAGTTCCAATGTTCAATGTAAAGGTTGTTGTGATGTTCCATGTAAACCATCCCTGATCTCAGGAAGGGGCAGTATATAAAACCTTGTTGAATAAATAAATAAATAAGATCCTGAGTGGTGAGGGTTAGATAGAGAGAGAGAGCAGATGCTGGGATCTGAGGAATAGACAGACAGAAAGGGAAAAATGTTGGGCTCTAAGTGGTAGGTAGAGAGGAGGTGGAGGAAGAAAAAAAGAAAGGAGAGGAGACTGGAAGCTGCTGGGGGCTTTTTTGGGAGGGAGGGAGGGGTAGAAAATGAAAAATAAGGGAAACACTGGACCATAGGAGTTGAGGGGAAGGATGAGGTGGTAGGGAGATGCTGGACTGCAGGCAAGGGGCAGGGAGAAAGAGGGAAGATGCTAGGCGTTGGGCAAGGAGATAATTGAGAGGAGGATGTCGAGTATAAAGTGTGGAAATGAGATAATGGAGAGTGAGTGAAAGACAGAAGGGAATAAGAGGCCAGGGAAGGAGTGAGGCAGAAATGGAAGAGCTAGGGGAGTGAACTGGGCTGAAGATGAGAGAAGGAGATGGAAATTGATAGATGAAAACTTCAAAGGTGATTGAAGACTAGAGGGTGAGAAAAAGGGTGAAATTTCAATGGATAGAGGGAGTATAGAAAACATATGGAGGAAAGAGCTAAAAAAGAAAGATCATTGTCAGAGACAAATACAGAGAGAGAATGGAAGAAGATAGGAGGGAGGAGAAATGCAAATAGCAGACTCTGGAAGGAGTTAGAAGAAAACAGAAAAGCAGAAGAGACCAGAGCCATCATGACTGGTCCAAAAATGCCCAAAGTTAGAAAGTATTTTATTTTAAATGTATTAACTGGAATATGTTAGCTTTGGGAAATTTGCATTGCCGATGTCTTTGTTTTGTTCAATACAAGAAGAAATGCATTTCTATTTTCATTTCTCCAGTGTTGCTGAAAATGCAGCTTGGCTTCTTGGAATTCCCGTTTCAATTATTGTCTTTTTAGTTCTAATTTGTGATCCTTTTTTCTGTATTTGGTGAGGGTCCATCTGTGTTTTCAGTATGTGAATGAGTTGTGTCATGCTGTTAGAATATAGTTTGTGTACAGATATGTAGCAGTTCCCCTTTTCTGTTTTTTCTAATAGAAGCAGTATTGATGTCCTATATACGATGCACTGATTTAATATTTATAGTGCCACCTTTTCATAAGTAGAGTTGTTGCTGCTGTTGGTATTATGTTATTGATATGACAGACTTGCTGTGGGATCTTGAGTGGTCTTTTTGCAGGGTTTTATATACATGATAGTTGAAAGTGGAGGGAAGTCATATAGAAATATGATGGCCTTTCTCTAACCCCACTGCAAATGTAAATGATGTTCAGACCCTCGTACACTTAAGTCATTTTTGAGACAAAAATGACAGAGGCAAGTAGCACCTTTTAGACTGACTGATGTATTGAGGCATGAGCTTTCAAGAACAAGAATCCACTTTGAAGTAGACTTTTGTCCTCAAAAGCTTATGCCTGAATAAATTGGTTAGTCTATAAAGTGCCACCTGCCTCTGTCATTTTTGCTACTTTAGACTAACACAGCTACCCTTCAGAAAATTTATTTTGTGTTAATTAGATCAGCAAATATACTGATCTTCTTTCTGAACTGTGAAAGGAGAGAGACATTTTGAAGATGTTTTGAACAGCAGGATTTGGTGGGCATTTTTAGTTTTCCAGCATATGCAACTGTTTCAGCAGAGGCGTACATTACCAGTGAGTGGTTTGTTTCATCCATCATTACAGCTCAATTAATCTTATAAGTATAGGTGCTTAAAATAACCGCTGGAAAGAAAACTATAGATAATGGCATGTGTTTCCCTCCCGCCGAGAAGAAATGTGTCTCTGAGCTCTTTGCACAAAACAAAACAAAAAACAGAAGTGTGTGTTTGGGTGCAAGGATGGAAAAGGTGCATTGTGTGCAGGTCTAAGTAAAGCCAATCTGGGAGAGGATCTCATTTTCTCGGGAACTGGTTTTGTTTTAGAAGCAGAGTAAAGCAGAGAGGGAAGGTCTCTAAGTTTCCATTGTTTTCTATAGTTGAGGTCATCGCTGCTGCTGCCGCCTTGTGATTTTAGGTTTTTAACTGATGAACACCTATGAAACCCCTCCGGTTCAAAACAAAGTAAAATAGATGGATGTTGGATAAATACCAAAAAATCCCCTAGTATTCTATCACTACTCCCTTTGTCTGTCTTGGAGCCTCCATGCCATTTACATGCCCTTTCCCTGCTGATGACAGCTCAGCTGCAGAAAATGCATTTGATTGCATCAGAAAAGGAACCCAGGAAAGAAGTATTGCATTTCAAAATCCATGATAAATACTGTTTGGGAGGGGGCATGGGGGTTGTAATATCAAAGAACCCCTAATTAGCTGGAAAATAAACACTTAATTTTATAAATAATAAGCATCTAAGAATAGAAGTCCTACTTATGATTAAACAAGTGTTGCATCATTGCCATCGGCACTCCCTTGGAGCTGCAGCAGAGGACCTTTGCCCTCTTTGATCTGTCTGAGTCCGATGATAGCTGATGAGGCTGCCCCAGGATTGGCAGACCTTGTTGCAACTTGGACACATGCTTTTGGGCAACATGGACCATTGATTTAGTACACAGAGTCTGATATAGTTGAAGTGACTAATCTTAATCAGTATTACAATATCTGCAGTGTTTTCATTACTTCAGTGGGCTCCTGTTTGTTTTTTCAGACTTTTAACTAAAGCTCTGCCTTTTCTTTTCTGAGTTGTTTGATGATATGGGTGCGAAATTGATGTTAAACAGAGGACTCAATTTTCAAAAAGATAAAAGAACATAAGGCTATGCCGAATGAGACCCAGGTACATTGAGTCCATCATGCTGCCTCCAAAGATGGCCAGCCCAGGTCGCAAGTAACCCAGAGACCCAAAAAATACCAACGGGGCACTGGACAGCACACTTAAAGAGGCTGTCCATTGGGGGATCCAAGATGGCTGCCTGATCTGCTTGCCGCGTGAGCTTTTTTCTTTCTTGGTTATGCCTAAGCAAAAGGGGAAGCTGTGGGGGAACCCTCCCCAGCCGTTGCAGACCCTTTCCGCTGTTTCCTCTGTGATTGGGCCAATGGATTCCTTTGTATAGCTGCATGGAGAACATCAGGAGTATCCAGAGTTAAACCGCTTGAGTCAATGCCAGGGCAGGGTAGTACGGCGTCTTCCTCAGGGTGTGACCTTACTCCGGATCTGCAGCTCCTGCCTGCATTACCTGCAGACTTCTTGATTTTCAGCCCAGCTGGAGCCGCAGGATCCGATACAGAGAAAGTTGGGCCTCTGGTGGGAGGGATTGGGCTTGGTTCAAGCTCGGCTAAGGTTTGCCCGCTGGAGTCATCGCCTGCAGTTGCAGGTTTGAGCTCAGGAGCGTGGGGCTGAGCAGTCCCCATGAGATTCTCCTGTTATTGGGGGGGCCGGGAGGCCCTTCGGCTCCACCTGAAGTTCCAGTTGACTTTTTTTTTTTTTTTTTACTTTGGCACCCTTCTGTCTGGATCGTCCGGACTCTCTTACTTCGGATTCTATCTGGACAGCTTTAACAAAACTTGGTGACTGCTTAGTGACTCAGACAAATGCTACTCTGAAGTTAATTCGGGATAATTTTGGGGCTGTTCATGCGTCTACTATCGATAAGAAGGTTGTTCAGTTGGAGGAACAAATTACCACCGTATGTAAAGACTTGATCGGTCAGAAAATTAATGTAGAGTTGTTGGAAAATCAATACAGGGCTATGAATTTGAGACTGTTGAATTTCCCCCGTTCCCCTATGGTTACGGCCTGGGACATCTTTCTGAAATTTTGGGGGTTCCAGTTGATTCTCATCCTCCGCTTTCCAGGATTTATTACATACCTACTGGCAAGAAAACTAAGGGCTCAGATGTGAAAACTTCTGCAGAGTCTGAGGCTATGGATATTTTGAACGTATCTGAATTATTGGACACTTCCATATCTGAAACTGTGGTACCAGCAACACTTTTAGTGTCATTGGCTCTGGTGTCTGATCGTGAATGGCTGCTTAGAATGTACTTTAAGAAAAGATCTGTTTTGTTTAAAGACATGTCTATTCGTATGCTTCCTGATTTATCACATGACACCCAGAGAAGAAGGGGCTTTTTGTTACTTAGGCCTGGGGTGAATCAGCTAGGGGGTATGTTTTTTCTTCAATTTCCATGCAAATGTTTGGTTAAATTACATTGTTTCCTATATTTTTTATGACCCCTCTAATTTAGCTGCTTTCATTAGTTCTCGCTTAGCCACCGACTCCTAGTTGGGGGACCGTTGTTTCTGCCCCCTTGCAAAATTGGTAAATGCCTGATGTTGTGGTAGATTTGGATTATTATTCTATGTACTTATAGTTTGTTTTCTTAAATCTATCTTGGATCCCCTTGTGTGTGAGGGTTAGTGAGGTTTTGGGTATTGCCTTTTTTTCTTTTGATAATTGTAATTATCTTATGAATTTATTTATTTAGCTGTATTTGTGTCCCGCTTTTCACCGGGTCAAAGCGGCGTTACATAAAAGGGTGGGGAAATTAAGTAAGGGCGGGGCCATCACCGGGGAGGCAACATTGATGATTTTGACATAGGACAGACTTTGGACATGGGCAGACTTTGGACATGGGCAGGTTAATGTAGCTTTGAGTCAGAGGTTCATGGCGGACGAGATCAGAGGTTAGTGCGCTTACTGTGGTACCAGCAACACTTTTGAATGAATGTTTGCTGCTCATGCCTCTTTTCCTTCCAGTATTATTAACTTGGATTTATTTTGTGAATTTTGCATAAATAAAAAATTGAAAAAAAATACTAGTGGCTGGTATCCATATAAATCCATGATCTGTAGATTTTCAGCCCATATAGGGATAGTGGCAGGCTAAAAATCTGTTTAACCACTTTACCATTGTCTGTATAGGGAGTGGGGGAGATTTAGGGCAGAGTGATGGGAGTCATAAATTATATGTATAGCAGTGATATTCTGTCACTAGATGGATAACCTGGGTGTTTAGATCTGCAACAGATGTGAGGTAAACACACAGGTGATCTATATAATGGTGGAACAGTACCACTATATACGGTAGATAACTAGTGATCAGTGGTGACTGCGGATATACATAGAGCGACACTGAATATATGGATTTATTTGAGTGCTGTGACCAGCATTTAAGTAAATCAGCTGGTTTCTTTATGGAGGTGAGTGATAAGCAGTGCTTTTTCTGGGGAAAAATGTTAAGGAACTCTTCTGTATTTTCTATCAGTTCTCTTCCCTCTCTTCTGCCTGAATTTCCATATGCTCACTACCCAAACCTGGCTGCCACCTTGACCTCTGCTTCCCCCTAACTCACTTCCCCAGAAGGCTCTTTAACAGATGCTGCCCCCCTCCAACCTCTTGACTGACCTTCATAAGGTTCACGTTTCCATCTCTCTCTTTTCTTACCCCTGCTGCTGGCTCCACTCTCTCTTCTTCGGGTCCTGGGGTATGGGGAGCCTTACGGCTTCAGTCCTTGGTTCCTCCAACCTCTCTGCAGCCTCCAAGGTCACTTCACAGGCAGTGAACTGTAGGAGTCATTGAACAAAGGGCAGCAAAGGGGATAAGTAGGACCTGTGACAAAATAGCAGGCAGGTACAAATGGGCAGACATGGTGGATCAATAGAGGTCCTTTTCTGCTGACATTTTCTATGTTTCCATTTGACTGAGCAATTAGGGCATGAATCCCCAAAGTTGAAACTTTCATTGGCTTGTATAACAGAAGTCAGTGTAGAGTTTCTGAAAAGGTTTGCCCTAGAGACAAAGGAGGCTACCAATCATATCTTTAGCTGACTGATCAAAGTTGGTTCTTTTCTGAACAAAATCAAAATGCAACTTCCGAGCCACAAGCTGAAGATGAGCTCTTCAGTTCTTTGGCTGAGATTAGCTATCATGCAGATTGGTTGGTTGTCCTAAGGTGAGTAGCCTGTGGGAAGAAAGCGGCAAACAGCAGTACAGTCAAAGCAAAACCCAGGTCCCAACAGTCATACAACTTGAAAAACCATCAGTATCTATTTTTATATGCAAGGAGGCTAGACAATTTTCCTTTAAATAAATGGCTTTTGAAAATTGCTCTTATTGGAGGGTAATATTTTAATGCTTTTTCTGTGTGTAAGGCAGTTTTGGCATGCAGAAAAGGGCTTTAATAAAGTTAAGTGGCCACATAGTCACATAAAAAGTAGGCACACCAAACATTTGTCTACTTTTATGTTATCCGTGCACAAGCCTTCCAAGGAGCATAGTTTGGGTGGCATAGAGGTGGATGGAATTCCACTATATGCACATATTTTATTTTTATTTATTTTTTTTTTCAATTTCCAAATATTTTATTCAGCAAATTCAAGAATACAAACATTCCAAAAATTAAACATTGCTAATCAAATAAGCAAACTAAATACAGTCCACATCATGAGGAGCAAAACCAAACAAACAATAAAGAAAGAAAACATACACAAAGAAAAACTGTAAGAAAAGGGAAAGCTGACCTAGTCATTTTAAACTCTTTTTTGTTACCATCTGATGACAAGAATTTAACCAAGAACTAACTATCAAACCTGTGGAGAATGTGACAAGGGAAAAGTTTCCAATGCCGATGTTTCCAGGAACACCATACCACATAAGGACACCATACCACATAAGATAAGTGGCGTGGTGACTGCGATGAATTTTTTAAGAGAGAGTTAATGTTTATTTAAATAATAGTGCAACGTAATAGTAAAAGTTTGTTGGAAGACAGTACATGCCTAAGGTCATTGATGTGAACGGACACTATATTGGGCGAGCATTATTACCCATATAAAAGTGTGTCAAATAAGACCGTTTATCTGAGACCGTTGGCAAAAAGAAGAAAAATTGCAAAAAAATGAAATAAATTAAAAACAGAAAAAATAGAAGAGGTTTAAAATATAATAGAGTGAATTTAATTTTTGTTTTTGGATGTTTCCAGGAAGACATACTTGGTGCCCTTAAAGGTAACTAAACATTTGCAAGGGAATTTAAGGAAAAACGTAGCACCAATAGCTAGGACACAGGGCCTTAACGATAAAAAGCCCCGACGACGAAGCTGAGTTTTCCTGGAGACATCCGGAAACATATTGATTTTCTCCCCGCAGAAAACAGCCTCTTTATTCATAAAATATAGTCGTATCACAGCATTCTTTTCAGCTTCAGACGCAAATGATACCAGAAGCGTAGCCCGTGTTGAAATTATATCCCAAGAGGACTCAATGAATGCAGAAACGTCCAGAGAATCCTGGGATACAACAGGGGCAGCTCCAGAAGAAATCTCCTCTGGATTTGTCCCTTTACGAGGAATGTAAAACACTTTTGTAACATGCGGTTTCATATCTTCGCGATAGCCTAAAATTTCCATCAAATACTTGTCAAATAAAATTTGAGGAGACAGAAACGTGTGTAAGGAAAATTTAAACATCTCACATTTGAAGCTCTCAGACTATTTTCTAATATTTCTTGCTGAGTATGCAAAATAATACTATCCTTTATGAAAGACATTGAGGAATTTTGCAACACATTACACTGAGCTTCCAATTTCTGGCATTTTTGGTCCAATACAGCAATCTGAGAGTCATGCTGGGCAAATTTCGCCACAGAGTCATCCAGGGGGCCTTAAAGCTCGGCGGAGCCTCTCAGTTGCTGGGAGCGTGTGAGGAGAGAAGGTTGGCTGTCCACCCTGTGCACCGCGTTGGGAGTCTCCTCAGGCAGCCCGGAGCACCCGGTCCATCTGTGCGGTGCCTGGCCCTAACGTCATCCAGGGGGCCTTAAAGCTCGGCAGAGCCTCTCAGTTGCTGGGAGCGTGTGAGGAGAGAAGGTTGGCTGTCCACCCTGTGCACCGCGTTAGGAGTCTCCTCAGGCAGCCCGGAGCACCCGGTCCATCTGTGCAGCGCCTGGCCCTGACGTCATCCAGGGGGCCTTAAAAGCACGACCGCTATGCAGTACGCGGTAGCGTTTTAAAGGGGCGCGTTATTAAGGGGCTGGTAATGCTCCTTATGCGCTCCTTTGGCGCTCGAGGAGCCGGGGAGCTGGTCTTTGGTCTTGTAGGATGGGTAAACATAGGAAACGTCATCAAAATGTGAGTACTGTGAATCCTACTAAAGTTGTTAAAGTTTCCGGTCCTATGGATAGGCATTTAGTCGCCGTGGGAAATATGGAGGCTAAGGTAGTTGCTCCATCTGAGACTCAGCTCCCCAATGACAGCTCCTCGATATCTTTGGGGGTTAGTATCTCTTCCCCTTCTGTTGGTAATGGAAAGATCATCCCAGTTACCTCCTCACCAGTAAAGGAGGTATTGCTGCAGCAGTTGGATTGTTTGCCATCTTTATCCCCTTCTGGGCCCTCTATAGACCCTGGGATTGTTCCTTTACCCCGGGTCTTGAAGGTCCCGGAGGGTTTTGCTTCAGCATACCGGGACGGTTTATCACCTGTACCTGTGGACTTACAGGAGATCTCCCTCTCGGATGTGTGGCGGGTTCTTTCTAGGATTGAATCTTCACTTAGTTCGGTTGTGTCTCAATTCTCAGATGCACATATTTTATAAAATGGGCAGGTACCTGCTTAGAGTACACGCACACCTTTACACCTTCAAAAAGCAGGTGTAAATTTATGCATTTGCATTTGTGCACTGTCAGGGCTGGAACTTGGAGTCTATTTTATAAAGTCACATAGGCACCTGCACTGCCTCTATAAAATATATGCCTTGCTGGACTTGCCACATAGACATCCTTTGATAAAATTACTCCCATTATGTATATGTGTGTGCGTGTGTGTGTATGTATTGTCACTACAGCTTTGCAGGAGGACCCTGCCACCACAGTCTTTCAGCAGCTGTTTAAGAAAGCAGTCTCAGGTCCTGCAGAACAGTGAAGCAAAACAGAAATCATTATGAGATTTTTTTTTTAACTAAGGCAAGCTGTATAGCATTCTGCAGGGCAGTGCTCCACTAGCACAAATCTTGTGGGCTGCCCAAATAAAGTAAAACACTTTTGTTCTCTTCTCACTGCTCAAATGCCTTTCTGAACATAAGCGCAAGAACAGCAGGGTAACAATGACACCGCCCCATCCCCCTCCCCCTCCCCCTCCCCCCGCTCTCCCCCTCCCCTCCTCTCCCCCCTCTTTCCTGCTCTCCCCCTTCCCCCTACTACTACTACTACTACTACTGAGCATTTGTATAGCGCTACAAGACATATGTAGTGCTGCACAGACATGTAAGAGACAGTCCCTGCTCATCAGAGCTTACAATCTAGCCAAGACAGATAATACAGTAGGTGTAGACAAGGATACATCTAGGGGGAATGGTAAGGAAACACAAAGGAGAGCAGGTAAGATCTGAAAGCGGCAGCAAAGAGGTGAGTTTTTAGCCTGGATTTGAAAAGGGCCTGAGAAGGTGCCTGATGTACAGACTCAGGTAGTTTGTTCCAGGCATAAAGAGCAGCAGCGTGAAAGGAGCGAAGTCTGGAGTTACAATAGAAGAGAAGAGCACAGATAGAAGCAATTTGCCAAAACAGCAGAGTTTCCGCGGAGGGGTGTAGGAGGTATAAGAGAGGAAAGGTAATGAGGAGCTGCAGAGTGAATGCACTTATAGATCAGCAGGAGAAGTTTGAATTGGATGCGGAAATGGATAGGGAGCCAATGAAGTGACTTGAGAAGAAGGGGGTAATATGAACATGATGAGGCTGGTGGAAGATTAGCAGTGCAGCAGAGTGTTGAACAGATTAAAGGGGAGACCAGCAAGGGTAGGTTACAATAGTCTAGACGGGAGGTGACTAAAGAGTGTGTTCAGAAAGGAATGGGTGGATTTTGTTGATATTATAGAGAAATAAACAGCAGGTCTTAGCTATCAGATGAATGTGTGTGGAGAAGGAGAGAGAGGAGTCAGACAACTCCAAGGTTGTGAGTCAAGGATACAGGGAGGAGTAGAGTTGTCCACAGAGACTGAGAAGAGGAGAGGAGAGGAGGTTTTAAGGGGAAAAATATGAAGCTCAGTTTTGGCCATGTTCAATTTCAAGCTGTGGTGGGCCATCCAAGCAGCAATGTCTCTCTCCCCCTTCTTCCTGCTTTCCCCCTTCCCCCATCCTCCCTCCTCCCCTCCCCCCCCCTCACCTTCAGCAATTTACAACGGGGTTACTTACCTGTAACAGGAGTTCTCCGTGGACAGCAGGATAAGTCAGCCACACCTGGTGACGTCCTCCGGGCGGCGCCATAGATACCGAAGTGCTCTCCAGAACTCAGAAAGATAAGCCTTTCTGAGCATGCCCAGGTAGCCCACCTTACCGCTCCGCCCCCTAGCCCAGCCAGTGTGTTCCAAGCTAGTCCCACCGGCTAGGGAGTGGCCACGTAGGTATGGCCTCCTCCAGGGGAGGTGGGTGGGATTGTGTGGCTGACTTATCCTGCTGTCCACGGAGAACTCCTGTTACAGGTAAGTAACCCCGTTTTCTCCATGGACTAGCAGGATTGCATCAGCCACACCTGGTGTCTCCCTAGCTGCAAGGTACGCTGAGGGGAGGAGGCCAGAGTACTGATACATACAGAGACCTGGGAATAGTTGTGGAACAACAGATTGTTTATTTACTACCATTATTCTGGTGAAAACCGTGCAAACAATGCAACAGTGCAAACAGAGTAAACAGTGCAAACAGTAATGCAATACAGAAAATGTGCCAAACAGAGTACTAGCGCAAATGCATAACAGGCAACAATGATCGCCACCGGTCACACGGCCCGATAGGCTGCGGTGACCGTGGTGTGGCAGGCATAGCATCAGGCACTAACTCCCAAAGCACTGGCAAGAGTCCCGGGTAGTTAGCACTCCACTGGGTTCCATAGCCGTGGAGAGGACGGCCACGCCAAGGGCACAGCCCGCCTGAGGTCAAGGCAGTAGTGCTTCTGGAAAGTTTGCAGGGAGGACCAAGTGGTAGCTCTGCAGACATCGACCAGTGGAACATCACAGAGGTTAGCGATTGAAGTGGCAAGCGCTCTGAGCTGGTGAGGGCCCACTCTCGGCTGTTCCCTGGTGCCTGTGGGGTCGAGGCAACAGGAGATGCAGGCGGTCACCCAGTGTGAAAGGGTTCTCTTGCTGATGGGTCTACCGGGTCTGTTCGGATCAAAAGATACAAACAGTTGTTCGCCCTTCCTGATGGTGTGCATCCTCTGTAAATAGGTCCGGAGGGCCCGGAGACAGTCGAGAGTGTGCAGGCGTCGCTCCTCGTCCGAAGAATGAGGCTCTGGAAAGAATGAAGGGAGCTCAATGGACTGGTTGACATGGAAGGCCGAAGACACTTTTGGCACGAACCTCGGATTGGTATGCAGGGATGCGTGGTTCTGGTGCAGCTGCGTATAAGGAGGGTGTGCTACTAGAGCATGCAGCTCGCTGATCCTCCTGGCTGATGTGATGGCTACGAGAAACAGTGTTTTCCAGGAGACGAATTTCATGTCTGCTGACTGGAGAGGCTCAAAGGGCTCTTGCGTCAGGCGCTGTAGGACTGCGTTGAGATCCCAAGGCGGCACAGGACGCCTGATCGGAGGTTTCAGATTCGACAGGCCTTTCATGAAGTGTGCTGTGAGGGGCAGCGCCCCAATAGAAATGGCCCCTGCGGGCGGTGCATGGAAGGCCGCTATTGCGGAGAGGTGGACTCGGATGGATTGTGTTTGCAGTCCGAGGCTAGACAGAGAACTGAGGTACTGTAGGACGTTGGGAAGTGGGCATGTGGTGGGATCGAGGCCTTGTGCTGCACACCAGATGCTGAATCTCTTCCATTTGAGACCATAGGACTTTCTGGTGGAAGGTCTCCTGGCTGCTAGCACCACATCCTGCACCTCAACGGGTAGTTGGAGACTGGACAGGCTCAGCCGCTCAACCTCCATGCAGTGAGAGATAGGGCTTCGAGGTTGGGGTGTCGTGTGCTGCCCCCGTTCTGCGTTAGTAGATCTGGTCTGAGGGGCAGGCGCCCTCGGGGCTCCATGAGCTAGGCGCAGTAACAGGGCAAACCACATCTGGCTTGGCCAGTGGGGGACAACCAGGATGGCGCAGGCTCTGTCCTGGACAATCCGTTGCAGTGTCACCGGGATGAGGGGGGTCGGTGGAAAGGCATACACCAGAGACCACTCCCCCCAAAACACGTCGAATGCATCCGCTGCCAGCCTCCTGGCTGACGGGTGTCTGGAGCAGAATAGGGGGCATTTGGCATTTTGTTCTATGGCGAATAGGTCGATGTTCGGCGATCCCCAGTGTCGGAAGAGACTGTCGGAGACCTCCAGGAGAAGACTCCACTCGTTCGGCTGCAGTTGTCTGCTCAGTTTGTCCGCCAGGATGTTCTGGTCTCCTGGGAGATAGGAGGTCCAGAAGTGGCATCCGTTCTTTAGGGCCAGGGACCATATCTGTAGCGCTTCCCTGCAGAGGGAGTGTGAGGCAGTGCCCCCTTGCTTGTTGATGTAAAACATGGCCATCTGGTTGTCCGTCTGGATGAGGATTGATTTCCCGCACAACTGCAGAAGGAACGCTTTCAGGGCATATCTGATGGCCCTTAACTCGAGGAGGTTGATGTGTAGGAGCCTCTCCTGCGGGGACCTCTCCCCTTGGGTGTTGAAATGTCGGGTGTGAGCACCCCAGCCAGTGTTTGATGCGTCCGTAGTGAGGATCACTTGATGTTCGTGGGGGTGGAAATCTTTGCCCACTGACAGGTTCGCCGGTACCGTCCACCAGCGGAGCTGGATGCGAGTCTGGGGAGTCATTGGGATACAGATGGAGAGGGATTGACAATGCTGGTTCCAGTGGGTGCGCAAGTGCCACTGGAGTGGGCGCATCTTCAACCTCGCTGTAGAGAGGACTGATGTAGTGGCTGACATGTGCCCCAGCAGGCGCAGTATGGATCTCGCTGAGGCAATCACCGCCTCGACCACTTTGGATGCCAGGGCTGTGATGGCAATCAGTCTGCGCTCGGGGAGGTAGGCTTTCGAGACCTTGGTGTCGATCACAGCTCCTATGAATTCTAGCCTTTGGGAAGGCATGAGGTGTGACTTGTTGAAATTGATGACAAATCCCAGGGATGATAGCAATGCCCTGGTAGTCTGCAAGGCCACCTGTAGCTCCGGGGCAGAGGGGGCTGTGAGGAGCCAGTCGTCGAGGTATGGAAAAACGGCGATGTTCCTCTTGCGGAGATGCGCCGCTGCTACGGCTGCACATTTCGTGAAGACCCGTGGTGCAGGCGACAGACCGAAGGGAAGGACTCTGTACTGGTAGTGCTGCCCTAGCACTTGGAAGCGGAGGTACTTCCTGTGCGACTTGTGGATGCGGATGTGAGTTTAGGCATCCTGTAGATCCAGGGACGCCATCCAATCGCCGGTCTGGATCAGAGGGAGGATGGCGTTTAAGGAGTACATCCTGAACTTCTCCTTGTTGATAAACATGTTGAGTCGGCGGAGGTCCAGGATGGGGCAGAAGCCGCCTGTCCTTTTGGGGATGAGAAAATACCTGGAGTAAAAACCAGAGTTCCTTTCGGCTGGGGGTACCTCCTCTATGGCTGAGAGTCCAGCAGGTGTAGCAGTTCTGCGGCCATGGCTAGGCGCAGGTGTGGAGGTGTGTTGCTGACAGGGCGGGCATTCTGGTTGGGTGGAGCCATAAAGCGTATGCGGTAGCCCTCTCGGATGATCTGTAGGACCCAGGAGTCCGAGGAGATTCTTCGCCACTCTGGTAGAAAATAGTCAGGCGACCCCCAATCCTGTGGGTTGCCTGCGATCTGGCGTCAAAAGGAGGGGCCCACTCTTGTTAGTGGGCGCGCTGCTGTTCTTCTTTTGCTTACAGTCCCTCTGGGGGTTGCGCTGGTGTGAGCGGCTGTGATAAGAGTTGTTCTTATACGTGTTATTGTGCCATTTCCAACTGGAGGGGTACCTCTTGTTGGAGAGGTAGTATGGTTTCCTCTGGAAGTTGCTTCTCTGAGTGCCGCTGTGGCGCTCGAAACCGTCCTCCGCCAAGGTCTGTAGTGTGGTACAATGTTCCTTCATATCATTGACGGTATCCTTGACCTTGTCCCCAAAGAGCGATTCGCCCGAGCAGGGTGCATCTGCGATCCTGTCGTGGGTGTCGTCATGCAGGCCAGAGGCCCTCAGCCATGCCCATTGTCTTGCTGAAATGGCTATGCCAGCGGTCCTCAGCGCTGTGTCGAAAGAGTCGAAGGTAGCGCTGGCAAGGTGTTTGCTGCACTCGGACATATCCGCAAGTGCGCTGGATGCCAAAGTTTGAGATTCCTTCGGGAGAGATGCTACGGTGGCTTTGAGGTTCGCCATGCAAGCGTCCTGGAAGAGGACCTGTTGAAACTGGTGTGCCTCTATTTTCGCATTAAGCATAGCTCCTTGAAAGACTTTCTTCCCGATATCGTCAAGGAGCTTGTGGTCTCGACCCGGCGGGCTGTTGGCATGTGTGCACGAGGATTTGATGCGCTTGAGGGCTGAAGACACCACGATGGATTGATGTGGCAGCTGTGGAGATGAAAACCCTGGAACAGGCTGTACCTGGTACTTAGTCTCGAGCCTCCTGGGAAAGGGGCGGCCGGACGCCGGGGTCTGCCACAGCCTTAGATGGTTGTCCCGAAGTGTCTGGTGAATAGCCAGCGTAAAGGCGGGTTTGGGAGTTGCGAGGTATCTCAAAACCTCCGGTACTGGCTCCTTTTTATCATCTAGGTCCTTCAGGGTCAGGGTGGAGGCAAGCTTGTCTAAGAACTTGGGATACGTGAGATCCTCCGGAGGGGGAGGTTCCTCCGGTTCCAGAGAGCGTCTCTGATCCAGGGTCGTGTGGTCATGTTCGTGGGTCGCAGACCCCACAGTCACCGCCTCGAGATCGTGTTCCTCTGCAGTGTTGTCAGGGGACCGATTACTCGGGGGCCTGTTGCCTGGAGTGGATGCCCAGATGTCTCGGATGTGTGGATCCGCCTCCCGGGTGTCTGACAGGTTGTCTGTTGAGGGAGGTGCCTGGCGAAGCAGAGACGGAAGGGCCGCAGTGGATGAGGACTGTCTAAGAGTGAGACAGCAGGCTCACAATGGCTGCGGAGCTGGATCTGGATCTACTCCGGTGGCTGTAGCAGGGACTGGAGGAGCTTGAGGGGCTCACGTGGCTACTCCTGTACTTCTCGCGGCCTCCGTGGCGCCATGAGCGATGGCTGCTTCTTGGGCGCTTCGACCTTCGATGCCGGTGGCTTGAAGAACTGCCACTGCAGCTGCCACTGGAACTACTGTGCTTTCTCCTTTTGTTTCTGCAGCGTTTGGATCCTCGCCTCCGGTGGCCTGAAGAGCTGCTGCGGCTGCTACTGGAGCTACTGCGCCTTTTTTCCCTGCGTCTGTCGTGGGTACTCTCTCCTCCCCCACGAGTCATCCCACTGGATTGACAGCTGCTGCCGCCGTGCACGCGGCGCGCGGGCGATCCGGCACCGAGCAGGTAAACAGCGTCGACCTGGCTCTCTGATGCCTCCGATCGAGAGGGAGGTCTGTGGGCGGGGCTAGAGGACCGGCACCGGCAGTGATCTCGGCCTCCGCGCGCTTCTGAGGGTTGTGCTGCTGAAGGCGTGCTCCTGGAGTGGGCAGGGCTGGCGGACTGAGGTCTGGACGTGGGGGACCGAAGCCGTCCACCATCTTTGGGGTCCACATGGCTTTCCGTGGCTTCTTTCGCAGGCCGAGAGCTGGCGTGCAGCACTTCCCCCAAAGAGAGCATCACAGCGGGGGACAGGCAAGGCGGCGGAAGTCCCGCAGGGAAAGCCTCAGCACCGCGGTAGTGGATGGAGGCTGCAGCGGGCACATCCAGGACTGGGGCATGCCGCGGGGAGATCGCTGGAGCCAGAGCAGGCACAAAAGGGAGAACAGAGGTAGTACTTGCTTTTCCAACAGAAAGTCTCTGAGATTGTGGCTTCTGAATTTTCGAGCTCTCGGGGACATGCTCCCACAATGTTCACAGTCCTCCATATTGTGTTCGGAGCCCAGGCAACACAGGCAGACATCGTGCGTGTCGGTAACACTCATTTTCCTTTTGCAGTGATGGCACTTTTTAAATCCGGGCTTTGTCATTGTCTTCAGTGAAGCAGGATGCCTTGTAGAATAGAAATTCCTTGATTGGAGATAAGGAAGGAGAGCAGGGTCCATCTTGCTGGCAAGGCGGAAGGAAGAATATTGGCTGGGCTAGGGGGCGGAGCGGTAAGGTGGGCTACCTGGGCATGCTCAGAAAGGCTTATCTTTCTGAGCTCTGGAGAGCACTTCCGTATCTATGGCGCCGCCCGGAGGACATCACCAGGTGTGGCTGATGCAATCCTGCTAGTCCATGGAGAAACACAGTACTATGGCAAACTTCTCACTCCCTGGATCACAGCAAGGCTCCATGCTGTTCTCATAGCCCTGGGGAACACTGCAAACCTCGCTCATTCCATCTCTAAGTTCCTCTGACTCAGTGGCCTATTCTGGAATCTGTTTCCAGTTGTTCCTCCAGTTCCTTCATTGCAGGTTGGCTGGGATAAGGCAAACGGCAAGCTTCCTATCCCCTGGAGCCTCTCTCCCCACCCCCCTCACTCCTGGGCAGCAGGCTCAAGGGAAAGGCCCTGCCACACCACCTCCCTTGGTCTTCTGAGAAACTGATAAATTAGGCCTGTAGCTAACTGCTCCTGCCCTGAGGGCTGCAGTATACTCCTTTCTCTGGCTAGATGGCTAGACTTTCCTAAAAAGCTATGCCTATCATTTTCCCTACCTGGGAAAGAGGATGAATTTGGCATATGAGGAGCTCTTGTTCCAGCAGTTAAGTTTCTCTCTATCTCATCTACCTCGCTTCCCTGCTACAGTATACATATAAAGTATAATATGTAAAAGCATGATGTCCAATTATGCATATTTACAAGATCATTCTCTTAGGGCAATCATGATGGTTGGGTTTAATTATCAAAATCTCAGTAGAGGCTTAGGAGGAGACTGACAGATAATTGAGGGGAAATGTCAGACTGAAGGTTTGCCTAAGGTAAATAATACCCTTGCAACAGCACTGGGGTTAGCATCCTGTCACTCATACCAGTTGGAGTCATTATAATGTAAAGACCACTGCTAAAGCAGGGGGATTAAACTGCTAACAAAAATAAAATAGTCTGCCCTGGACAATATTTGTCTGTCTTCTGTAGAGAGAGAGAAGGTGACTGTCCTTCACCAGCACTGCTACCACGGAAATTGTTTTCAATAATTCATTCTACAGTCAGAATAATTAAAGTTGGTTGCCCTTTTCCTCTCTGATTTTTATTAGTTTCCTGAGAGGAAAGGAGTGAAGTCTGTGAAAGCTGCTCTTGGGAGTTGTCAAAAACCTCTGCATCAGAGAAGGGAAGATTGCATAAGCCTCTGAAGAGTAAGCTCGCCACAGAGAGTGATATTAGAATCTGGGATGATGGCTATAACGAGATGTGTACACTTTTTACTTCTAACAAATGTAAAACATAAAATGTCTGTGGACAAATGGGGAAAGAACACTCAGGAAAGAGACAAAATGGTATCCATTGCTACCCATCGCAACCCATTGCTTGTAAGATAACATATGCTGCATAGCCTGTAGAATCCATTGCTACCTCATTGCTTGTAAGATAACATACGCTGCATTGCCCCTCTCTATCCCTCTTCTATGGCTCCACATCACATTGTCTTCCTTTTCCTCATACTCCCTCACTCCGTCCCTCCTTATCCCCCCTTTACCATCCCTCGTCCCTTTACCATCCCTCCTTATCCCCCCTTTACCATCTTCACTTCCCCCTCCATTCTGTCTTCTATCCTATCATCAGCTCTTGAGCTTCATTGCTTTCTCCCCCTCATTCAACCATCTCCTTTCTCTCTAAAGCAACCTCACCCTCGTTTCCGCCGTACTGTCTCCTCTCTACCCCATACTTTGCTACTCCTTCTCCTTCTCTCATTCAAAGATATCAACCCCAATCCTGGCCCCCCCTAGACCTCTGTCTCACTCTGAGAAGAGATCTTCACGCAACATGTCTAATCTTATCCATATCCCCCTCCTTTCCCCTTCCACTCTCCCTCTCTCATGTGCCTTATGGAATGCACACTCTCATCCGGAGATATCAACCCCAATCCTGGCCCCCCTAGACTTCTGTCTCACTCTGAGAAGAGATCTTCACGCAACATGTCTAATCTTATCCATATCCCTCTCCTTTCCCTTTACACTCTCCCTTTCTCATGTGCCTTATGGAACGCACACTCTGTCTCTAATAAACTTGCTTTAACTCATGACCTCTTTATCTCCAATGCTCTACATCTTCTTGCTCTAACTGAGACCTGGCTCCTCCCAGATGATACCGCATCTACTGCTGCCCTCTGCCACGGGGTCTATCAGTTCTCCCATACGCCTCGTCCCACTGGCCGTGGTGGTAGTGTTGGGCTTCTTCTTTCTCCCTCTTGCCAATTCCAACCTCTCCTGCTGCCTCAGTCTCACTCCTTCCTCTCTTTTGAAGTCCACTCCATCCGCCTCTTCACTCCACTTCCTCTCCATCCGTCTCTTCACTCCACTTCACTCTCCTTCCTTCTCCGTGTAGCTGTTATTTATCGACCTCCTGGCAAGTCTGCTTCTACCTTTCTCACTGACTTTGACTCATGACTTTCCTTCTTTCTGGATTCCTCCTCCCCCACTCTTATTCTTGGGGATTTTAACATTCATGTTGATAACCCCTCTGATTCTCATGCTTTAAAGCTCCTCTCCCTTACCTCCTCGTTTGACCTCCAACTTTGTTCTGATGCCCCCACTCACCAGCATGGCCACTGCCTGGACCTGATATTTTTCTCTAGTTTCCTTACCCTCGAACCTCTGTAGCTCAGTTCTTCCCTTATCTGACTATCACCTTTTAAGCTTTAATCTTCATCTCCCGCTGCTTCAGCCTCGTCCTGTCTCCTCCAACCTATTTAGAAACCTTCATGCTATTGATACTTTGGCTCTCTCTTCCACCATTTCTCCATCTCTTTCTTTCACTATGTCATCCAAGTCTATTGATGATGCAGTAACTTCCTATAATGCTGCACTCTCCTCGGCTCTGGATGCTCTTGCTCCACCCACCCCACATCCTGTGAGACGCTCTGCACCTCAGCCCTGGCTTTCATCCATTCCTGTGCCCGTTCTGCTGAGCATGCTTGGCTCAAATCCCCCTCCCCTGAAGACTTTCTACACTTCAAATTCATGCTTGTCTCCTTCCAGTCAGCCATAGCTCTTGCAAAACAAGACTACTATGTCCATCTGACTAACTCTCTTGCCTCTGATCCTTGCCGACTCTTTACTACTCTCAGCTCTCTTCTCAAAGTGCCTCCGCCTTTGATCCCTCCCTCCCTTTCTGCCCAAACTCTGGCTATTTCCATGACAAAATCCACAAGATCACCCTCCAATTCCCCACAAAGTCAGCTACTTCCCCTCCTCCCCCTCCCCCTCCCCCTCTCCACTCCTATCTCCCCCCCCCCTTCCCTTGCTTCCTTTTCTTCCTTTCCTGTGATCTCTGAAGAGGAAACTGCACTCCTTCTTTCTTCCTCTAAACTCACCACCTGCTCCTCTGATCCTATCCCCACCCGACTCCTCAGCTCCATCTCCTCCACTGTTGTCCCTTCCATCTCTCATATTCTCAACCTTTTGCTCTCCACTGCAACTGTCCCTGCTGACTTCAAGCATGCTGTGGTCACACCTCTCCTCAAGAAACCCTCACTTGATCCCACCTGTCCTTCTAATTATCGACCCATCTCTCTTCTTCCCTTCATTTCTAAACTACTTGAACGTGGGGTTCACCGCCGCTGCCTCGACTTCCTCTTCTCTCATGCCCTCCTCGATACGTTACAGTCTGGCTTTCGTCCTTTACACTCTACTGAAATGGCTCTTGTCAAAGTCTCCAGTGACTTGTTCCTGGCAAACTCCAAGGGCCTGTACTCTGTCCTCATCCTTCTTGACCTCTCTGCTGCTTTCGACACCATTGACCACAACCTTCTCCTCGATACCCTGTCCTCGCTTGGCTTTAGGGGCTCTGTACTATCCTGGTTCTCCTCCTATCTCTCCCATTGCTCCTTCAGTGTGTGTTCTGGTGGCTCCTCCTCCTCCGCTACCCCACTCCCAGTTGGTGTATCCCAAGGATCTGTCTTGGGTCCACTCCTTTTCTCTCTCTATACCCAGTCTCTTGGTGCGCTTATCTCTTCCCATGGCTTTCAGTGTCATCTGTATGCTGATGACTCCCGGATCTACCTCTCTACGCCTGAATTCTCTCTGGCAATCTAGACCCGGATCTCTGCCTGCCTTTCTGACATTGCTGCCTGGATGTCTCACCACCGCTTGAAATTGAACATGGCCAAGACTGAACTTATCTTTCCCCCTAAAACCTCCCCTCCTCCTCCTTTCTCAGTCTCTGTGGATAGCTCTGTACTCCTTCCTGTTTCCTCAGCTCGCAACCTGGGGGTTGTTTTTGACTCCAATCTCTCTTTCTCCACACATATTCTTCTCGTAGCTAAGATCTGCCGTTTCTTTCTCTATACATTAGCAAAATCCGCCCTTTCCTTTCTGAATACAGTACTAAAACGCTTATCCACTCCTTAATCACCTCCCGTCTTGACTACTGTAACCTACTCCTTGCTGGTCTCTCTTTGAATCATCTCTCTCCCCTTCAATCTGTTTAGCACTCTGCTGCACAGCTAATCTCCCGCCAGCCTCGTCATGCCCATATTACTCCTCTTCTCAAGTCACTTCACTGGCTCCCTATCTGTTTCCGCATCCAGTTCAAGCTTCTCCTGCTGACCTATAAGTGCATTCACTCTGCAGCTCCTCAGTACCTTTCTTCTCTTATCTCTCCTTACAACCCCCCTCGGGAACTCCGCTCTTCTAGCAAACTGCTTCTATATGTGCCCTTCTCTTCTATTGCTAACTCCAGACTTCACTCCTTTCATCTTGCTGCATCTTACACCTGGAACAAACTACCTGTGTCTGTACGCCAGGCACCTTCTCTAACCCTCTTCAAATCCAGGTTGAAAGCTCACCTCTTCGCTGCTGCTTTTGGATCCTGATTCACCTAATCTCCTTTTTCTTTCTCTTGTTTTACCCCTGCTTACACCTTCTGTGTGTTGTCTTAATTAGATTGTAAGCTCTGACAAGCAGGGACTGTCTCCATGTCTGTGCAGTGCTGCGTACGACTGATAGCGCTATACAAATGCTCAGTAGTAGTAGTAGTACTTTATAACCTTTAGAAGTGTTTCTTTTTTAGCATAAAAATATGTAATTCAGAGAAGTTATAAAGAATACGCATCCTGGATTATATAGACTGTATTCACTCCTAGAATTTAGCAGATTCATGTTTGTAGTTACCAGATTTTGGGTTGGGATTAATTTATCATAGCGTCTCTCTTGTGAAACAGCACTGCTTGAAGTTATTTCATGTAAATGCTGGTGCTTCCTCATAGACAAGTGATCATAGAAACATAGAAATTTGATGACAGAAAAAGACCACATGGCCTATCTAGTCTGTCCTTCCATAACAACTACAACAGTCCCCTTTTTACCTTTAGAGATCCTCTGTGTTTGTCCCATGCTTTTTGAATTCAGTTACTGTCCTCATCTCTACCACCTCCACTGGGAGACTATTCCATGGATCCACTACTCTTTCCGTAAAGAAATATTTCCGCATATCACTCCTGAATCTATCTCCCTTCACCCTCATCCCATGTCCCCTCGTAGCAGAACTTGCTTTCAATTGAAAGAGGCTCTCTCCCTGAACATTTATGCCACAGAGGTATTTAAACATCTCAATCATATCACCTCTATCCCGCCTTTCCTCTAAGGTGTACATATTAAGATCCTTCAGTCTGTCCTCATATGCTTTATAATGAAGACCACTAATCATTTTAGTAGCCACCCTCTGCACCGACTCCATCCTGTTCACATCCTTTTGAAGGTGCGGTCTCCAGAATTGCACACTATACTCCAAATGAGGTCGCACCAAAGACTTATACAGAGGCATTATCACCTCCTTTTTTTCTGCTAGCCATTCCTCTCCGTATGCACCCAAGCATCCTTCTAGCTTTTGCCGTTGCCTTTTCTACCTGTTTATCTACTTTAAGATCATCAGACACAACCACGCCTAGGTCCCGATCTTCTTTAGTGGACAAAAGTACTTCACCCCCTATACTATATTGCTCCCTTGGATTGCTGCAGCCCAAATGCATGACCTTACATTTTTTAACATTAAATCCCAGCTGCCAAATTCTAGACCATTCTTCAAGCTTAGCTAGATCCCTCCTCATGTTATCTACCCCTTCCTGGGTGTCTACTCTATTGCAGATTTTGGTATCATCCGCAAAGAGGCAAACCTTACCTGAAAGCCCTTCCGCTATATCACTTACAAAGATGTTAAAAAGAATCGGACCAAGGACAGATCCCTGGGGCACACCACTGATAACATCCTTCTCCTCAGAGTGAGCTCCATTTACTTGTACTCTTTGTCGCCTCCCACCCAACCAATTTCTAACCCAAGCAGTAACTTTAGGGTCCATCCCTAGGGTGCTCAGTTTGATTATAAGTCGCCTGTGAGGAACAGTGTCAAAGGCTTTACTGAAATCTAAATACACCACATCTAGGGCTCT
Organism: Ichthyophis bannanicus; assembly: GCA_033557465.1. Taxonomy (NCBI): domain Eukaryota; kingdom Metazoa; phylum Chordata; class Amphibia; order Gymnophiona; family Ichthyophiidae; genus Ichthyophis; species Ichthyophis bannanicus. The sequence continues at coordinate 166,842,826 of CM066042.1, forward strand.
CCCTTGGTCCAACTCCCTGGTCACCCAGTCAAAGAAATCAATCAGATTTGTCTGACAAGACCTGCCACTGGTGAATCCATGCTGCCTCGGATCCTGTAATCCGCTGGACTCCAGAAACCTCACTATTTTCTCTTTCAGCAGCGTTTCCAATAATTTACTCACCACCGAAGTTAAACTAACTGGCTTGTAGTTTTCAACCATATCCTTACTTCCGCTTTTGTGTAAAGGCACCACATGAGTCTCTCTCCAGTCCTTTGGCACCACTCCCGACTCCAAAGAGGCATTGAAAAGGTCAGTCAGTGGAGCTGCTAGAACGTCACCAAGTTCCCTCAGTATTCTCGGGTGTATCCCATCCGGTCCCATCGCTTTGTCTACTTTAAGTTGAGATAGTTTCTCACGAACACAGTCTTTTGAAAATTGCTCAAGATGTCCTTTGCTTCTGTTCCTATTTGTGGGTGTTTTCTGAGGTCCTGCTCCTGGTTCTACATCTGTGAACACAGAACAAAAATATTTGTTAAGCAATTCCGCTTTATCCTTATCAGCTTCTACATATTCTACCCTGCACCCTTGAGTCTGACAATACCACTCTTGCTCTTCCTCTTCTCACTAATATATCTGAAAAATGTCTTATCCCCCCATTTTATTGCATTGGCTATTTCCTCCTCCTTTTGAATCTTTGCCTTCTTGACTACTTTGCTAGCTTCTCTAAGTTTTTCCAAATACAGATGCCTGTCTTCCTCTCTCTGTGATCTCTTGTATTTCATGAAGGCCTCCCTCTTTTTCTTCACTTTTTCAGCTACTTCTTTCAAAAACCATAGCGGTCTCCTTTTCCTTTTACCTTTATTTACCATTTTAACAAAAATGTTGGTTGCCCTTAAAATATCCCCTTTCAGTTTTTCCCACTGTTTTTCTACATCCCTCAGCTGTTCCCATCCAACTAACGACTCCCTGAGGTATTTGGCCCATCTTTGCAAAATAAAGTCTTCCTAAAGTCTAAGATCCTCGCCTTTGAATGGATTCTAACAGCCCTAGTCCTAATACTGAACCACACCATCTGGTGATCACTGGATGCAAAATGATCTCCCACTACAACATCAGAAACACTTTCACCATTGGTAAGCACCAAGTCCAGTATGGCCCCTTCACGTGTGGGGTTTGTTACCAATTGCCTGAACAGTTCTCCCTGTAGAGAATCCAGGATCTCCTTACTTCTAGATGATACTGCAGCAGGAATGTGCCACTCAACATCTGGCATATTGAAATCTCCTAGCAGTAGCACTTCCCCTTTCCTAGCAATGCTGCACGTCTTCAATTAACTCTCTGTCCACCTCTTCCTCTTGTGAGTGAGGTCTGTATATCACACCAATGTAAATAGATTTCTGTTTCCCTCTTTCTAGTTTAACCCACAATGCCTCCCCTCTCCCTTTTAAGCTGTGTAATTCCAAAGCTTTAATAGTAGTTTTTACATATAGTGCCACTCCTCCTCCCCTACTTCCTACCCTGTCCTTTCTGAATAAAGTATAGCTAGGTATAGTTACATCCCAATCATGGTTTTCTGTGAACCATGTTTCTGTAACTGCCACTAAATCCAAGTCAGCCACTCCCACCAAAGCTTCAACATCAGGGATCTTATTTCCCATGCTACGGGCATTTATACACACTGCTTTCCATATGTTACCCTGTTACCCATTTCCATAAAGTTATTTAATGTATCACCTACCTGGGGGCTTTCACTTACCTGGGGGCTTTCTTCACCCATCCCCAACGAATCTAGTTTAAAGCCCTCTTCAGTAGATTAGCCAGTCTACTACTGAAGACGCATTGACCTTTCTTGGACAGATGGATGCCATCTCTGCTCTGCAACCCTTGGATTATGGGCCATCTAATTCACTCATGGAGTGGAGGAATAGCCTAGTGGTTAGAGCAGTGGGTTGAGAACCAGAGAAACCAGAGTTCAAATCCCACTGACATTCCCTGTGACCTTGGGCAAGTCATTTCACCTTATTTGTTTAGCAGGATCTGACAACTGGATACGTCCCAGTGAGCCCAATAGTCCTCTGATCATTGCAATGGTTTCCAAATAATGCTGGAGTAGTCTGTGGACAGAACTGGGGAGGAGCTGGATAGCAGTTATTTTCAGCATTGCTATTCGGCTAAGTATCTGCACAACTTAGAACAGGAAAAAGGCTGTTTCAGATGTATGCAGATCCACTGTCTGGATAGCAGCTGAATATCATCACTATCCGGATGACACCAAATCCAATATCTGGATTTTATTTTTTGCCCATGATGGCCAGTGTTTAAAAAACTGCCAACTGCTACAGACTCAATATTTCTCCCTTAGACTGTAAGCCCTCTTGGGGGAAAGGGAAATATCTACTGTATTGGAATGTAAGTCCGCTGTGGAGTACAACTAAAAAGGTGTCAGCTAAAGCCAAGAATAACTATAACATATTTCATGCCCGCCAACAGCCTTGGAATAAATACTATGGGGATGTTGTGTCATTGCTCAGCTTAAGTAAGTAAGCAGTACCATCGTAGACTACTGATGGCCCTGGGTAAGCTTTAGATATTGGGGTGCCCCCTTCAAAAGTACTGATGATGATTTATCAGAATTTGTCAGGTGCCTGCTCAGACACATGCTCCAGATGACACATGTCTATATGAAAAACACACATTAAAACATGTGTAGGCCAGGACAGGTGTACCATTAGGTGAACCCATTCCTGCAATTGCCACCTCTCTCCGGGACCAGCAGCAACTGCAATGACAATGAAACAGCAGAGCAGTGCTGAGCCAGAGCTTCTGAACCCAATGCGTGTTCTTGCTGCTCTGACCCACCAGTTCCGCCCCAATGCAAACAGGCAGTCTACGCTGACGGGAGCAGGACTGCCTGGTTGGGGGGCAGCGCCACCAGCACACAGCTTCACAGGCTCGGAGTAAGCACTCCTTTGTTTTATTGTCACTGCTACTGCTGCAGGTCCCAGAGAGGGGTGGGAGCAGGGGGTGCGGCCTGAAAAAGGTTAATCTAGGACACTTCATATCCTTGCACTGGCTCTGGTGAAGGCGCAGTTACAGCACTGATTTAGTAAAGGTGCTCTGAAACGTGGATACTTTTTAAAAAATCTGAAAATGGAGATGCAGGGGTGCATGCATATGTGCCGATACGTGGCGCCAAAGGAGCCATTTCACAAATCTGTATATGGAAATAAACGACGCAGAAACATAGCCAACATGCATGTGTAAGTGCAAGATTTACAAATTCTACGTGTAAGTGCTAGTAATTACACATATGTCAGCCATTTTGCAAGCCTACATGTATACATACCACTAATGAACTACACTATGTCTATTTTCAGTTTTGAGGGCGAAATAAACTTAGATTGTGAGCCCTTCGGGGACAAGGGAATAAAAAGTGTACCTGTCAGTATATACATGTAAACCGCTCTGATGTGAAAGTAAAGGGCGGTATATCAAATGCCTAAACCATAACCATAAGGGAGGATTAAGTACATAAGAACATATACGTCATACTGGGTTCAGACCAAGGTCCAACAAGTCAAGCCCTGTTTCCAATCCAGGTCACAAGTACCTGGCAGATTCCCAAAAAGGTGCACAGGTTCCACAATGCTTCTCCCAGGGTAAGCAGTGGATTTCCTGGGTCCTCTTTAATAATGGTTTATGGACCTTTCCTCCACGAACTTGTCCAAACCTTTTCTAAACCCAGCTACACTAATAGCTTTTACCACATCCTTCGGTAATGAAGTTTAGAGTTTGTTTTTGTGTTGAGTGAAAAAAATATTTTCTCTTATTAGTCTTAAATGGGTTACATTGTAGCTTCATTATATGTCCCCTAGTCTTTCTACTTTTTGATGGCATAAACAACCGATCTATGTTTACCTGTTCCACTCCATTCATTAATTTATAGACCTCTATCATATCTCCCCTCAGCTGGTTTTTTTTTTCCCCAAGTTGAAGATCCCTAACCTTTTAAGCCTTTCCTCATAGGGGTAACCTTACATCCCTTTTAACATTTTGGTGGCTCTTCTCTGTACCTTTTCTAATTTGGCTATATCCTTTTTAAGATAGGGCAACCAGAATTGCACACGATATTCAAGGTGCAGTCGCACCATGGAACGATACAGAGGCATTATAATATCCTTGGTTTTATTCTCCATTCCTTTTCTTATGATTCCTAGCATTCTATTTGCTTTCTTGGTGTCGCTGCACACTGGGCAGAGGGTTTCAATGTATTATCCATGATGATGTTAACACGCATGGCCTAGATAGCATGCTACAAAACTGGAACAATGTTATGGCCAACGCAGCTGCCATCCTCCCTCCCCCCCCCCCCCCCTGCTAAAGCACAGCATCACTACATCTAACCAAACATAGCCATATTGAAATAAAATCGAGAAGAATGCAAGACGGATCCCTTAAGGATGAATACATATCAAAACAGAAGGAATACACCAATCTGATAAACAAATGTAAAAAAGAATACCACTCTATCATCATAATGAAATCTCTCAACCAGCCTAGGAAGCTATTCTCAGTTATATCCTCCCTTACAAAAGACCCCTCCGAAATGACCTCAACCAACTCCAAATTGCCCCGTGATCCACAATTAATGGCCGACTACCTTTCCAACAGATACCCCCCAACAAAACATACCTCAACACCTCACTCAGCTCAATAACCAAGCCATCCCATGTCCATGGCTGGATGCCTTTAAAATGATCTCACTACTAAAGCTTACTGACATCATAAGGGACATCAACACTACTATCTCACCACTAGATCCATGCCCAGTATTCTGGATAAAGCTACTCAGTGAATTTTCTATAATAATTCAAAAGATTGTCCACACCTCCCTATCTCAAGGATACCTGCCACCCATCCTGAAACAAACCTCAGTAAGACCCATACTAAAGAAGCCATCACTTGACCAATCATCCCCAAGTTCCTGTAGACCCATAGCAAGCATCCCATTCATAGCAAAGATAGAACAGGTGGCTCAACATCAATTCCAAGATCACAAAGACACCTACGCACTCCTGGACACCCAACAGCATGGCTCCTGACCACAGCACAGCGTAGACATCCTCTTCACATCTTTCTTAGATACTTTCATCAAAGGAATTTAAAAATTACAGCAACGTTTTGTAATGGTATTCCTTGATATCAGCACTGCCTTCAACTCCATATGCCACCTTATATGTCTAAAAAAGAACCCCCGCTCAAGGTAAAAACCAAAAAAATAAAGCTAAACCCCGGCGTGCTAAGAAAGACCTCCCATAACCACTTATTTTTATCTGTCGGAACAGTCATACAAAAGAGGGAGGAACAAGAACCTTCCCCTCGCTGTGACTGCTCCTTTTAATCATTTGAAAAAACATGTAGCATAGTAAAGCACTTATCATATAATTTTGTGCAGAGCTTGGCAAAACCGCAAAGATCAAGATAAACGACGTGGCCCCGTTTCAGATCAGACAAATTTCTGACCCTGCTTCAGGTTAAAGAAATCCCACAGTTGTATAAGCTTCAGCTACCAAAAAATCAGAAGTCTAAGATTTTAAAGAATCAGCGTGTGACATAGACACTTGATGAACAGGCGATTATCAATGAAACCTCATTATGATTGGTCCGTCAAGTCTGAAAGAAACCAAATAACAGCCAGTGGAGGAAGGGAAAGCCCTATGAATCGGGGAAACTCCAGCTCCTATTGGATGAACTAACAAGGAATAAAAAATTGAGAACGTTGAAAAAGATCTGATTATAGCATGCTATACCATTCCAAAGAAATGTTAAGACCCGCTGGGGAAGCCGTCCTCAGATTGTAAATCCATCGTTGCTCCAATTTTTGTAATTTGGAGATGCGATCCCCTCCTCTCGGATCCATCGGAACACTGTCCAAAACCCACCATGTGAGGTGATCAAAAGCATGTGCTTTATGTAAACAATGTTCCACCAAAGGAGCTGACAGATTCTTTGTACGGAGACGGGAAGCTTGTTTCCCCAAACGGATGTTTATACTTCTCGTAGTACATCCAACATAATAGAGAGAGCAAGGACATTGAATCAAATAGACCACAAAAGATGAATCACGGTCAGTACGCCATTTAGATCTGTATATTATTGAAGTATGAACATCCTTCCAGAGGGGGCCCTGAAGAGCCTGTTGACAATAACAGCATGAGCTGGGTCCTTATGTGCCGTAGAGGGTCGATCCAAAAAAGCTGTAGTTTTTACCACCAGATCACGCAAATTAGGACCTCTTTTATAAGCAACCCTAAGACGCTTGTGTGAAAAACAAGTGTGTAGACTCAAAATTGGCCATTTATATATGGAAATACCCCCACAATATTATCCTCTCTGCTCAGTCTGAGTTGTTTGAGGCAACAAAAGCCATTCCCTATGAGAAAAACGTGCCCTCTTATATGCCACCCTCAATAACGAATGAGGATAACCACGGCACAATAAGCGATTATAGAGATCCCATGCATGCCGCCGAAATTCAGTTAATGTGGAACAATTACGGTGAAGCTGCAAAAATTGGCTATATGAGAGACCCCGTTTAAGTGGAAAAGGGTGATAACTCGAATACTCTAATAATGTATTGTGTTGTACCGGTTTTCTGTATAAAGTTGTTGTCAAACCCTCTGTAGTTAATTGAACAGTTATATCCAAAAATTTTATTTGAGACCGCTCTATTTGCGCTGTAAACTGAATATTAGACTTATAAGTGTTCAATGATCTTATAAAAACATTCAAGTCAGTTTCTGTACCCGTCCATAGAAAAAATATATCATCAAGAAAGCGGCACCAAAACGCTACATAACGAAACAAAGGTGATGTATAAACATATAGATCCTCAAACTGAGACATGTAAATGGTAGCGATAGAAGGGGCTACCATAGCACCCATCGCAATACCAAACGTTTGTAGAAAAAAAAATTGTTGATACAAAAATTAATTATTGTTTAACACCAAATCCAGCAGATTAATCAAAAAAAGGCGTGGAATTCGTGGAGGAAGTTCCAATGGAAAAGTGGACAGACAGGTGAGTGCCTCAGCCTGATTAATGTTCGTATACAATGCTTGGACATCAAGGGTTACCAAGAATGTTTATGAGGTAAAATCCGTGCAGGCAGATAACTGCATTAAAAAATCACCCGTGTCACGGATATAGGATGATACCTTAGCGGCCGCCGGCTGCAAAAAGATGTCACAAAATTTGGACAGTGGTTCTAATAAAGAATCTTGACATGACACAATTGGTTGCCAAGGAGGATTAAGTAGGGATTTGTGGACTTTAGGAACTAAATAAAAAAACTGAATTTTGATGTGTTTATTAACCAAAAAAATGTGTTCCCGTTTAGTAATCCAACCATTGTGTAAAGCTTCCGACATTATTTGCTCCACCCTGATCAACAAATTAGATGTAAGATCCTCTGACAAAGGAGAATAATGCTGACTATTATTAAGGTGACTATTAATTTCTTCTTGGTATTGAGTAGACGATAATACCACAACCGCACCACCCTTCTCAGCTCTTCGAATGACCAGATCCATATGTGACAACTGATTTATTGCTTCAAAATGCTGTTTAGTTAAATTGGAAAAAGGTTGCAACCCCTTTTCCTCCATGACACTAACTTCTCGTAGAACCAAGTCCTGAAAAGTCGCCAGTGTTGTGTCCATGGCTCCCGGGGGGGCCCACCTAGAAGGAGTAACCAATAGATTCATCTGGTGGGCTCAATTGGTGTTGAGAAAAATAGTGTATAACCCTCAGTTTTCTAAAGAAACGATAAAGAGCTAACCGAACTTCAAATATGTCATATTTTGGAACGGGTACATAAGAAAGACCGAATTCCAACACTTCTAACTGAGAATGGTGTCAGTAATTGGCCTGATAAGTTGAGGACAACTGTTTTTTGGTCCTGGACCGAGTGTCAGGGTCCTCCCAAAAATCCTGCTGATATGGGCGACGAGACCGACGACCACGGCGGGAATAACCTTGATCCGTCTCTGAGAAATACCGAGAACGGAAAGCCCCACGCCGTGTTGGTCCTGTACTCTGTGTCGGTTGATTCATCCGAACTGACCGTAAAAGTGACATGTTTTGTACCTGATTGTTCTGTTGAAGACATCCATTTATATACACAGTTATTATCATAATCTGATTTGTCCCATTTAAATTTTTTAATCTTTAAACCCCGTACATGATCACGAAAAGCCTCAAGCTGTTTGGTCACCTCTGCCCATTGTGTCTGAAATGACTGGCTCTCTTGAGTTCCCAAAATTTTTTATTTCAATTCCACCATTTCCACCGTCAATTTTTCTTGTTCTTGAGATGATCTTTCCACCAACAGTGCGATAAGGTCAAAACTGCACTTGTTCAGAATCGCATTCCATCTGGTGAGAAAAGTCATGTCATCAGTAAATTGCCGTGGGGCTTTATACATCCGTAAACCACAAGGTATTATTGATTTAAGGGGTATTATCATGACTATTGGGTCATGGCCAAGCCATGAAGCTGTGCTCTAATCAGTCGTTTATGCAAATCCTTCAACTCCTGGACCGTAGATGGTATTTGATTAGATGTAATAGAATCATCAAATAGAGATTGTCCTTGCCTCATTTTTTTGAGGTGTTCATCTCTATAAGCGAAAACGTCTGAAGCCATATTCGGGTTTTCAAAATTACCAAACAATCTAAAAAAGAACCCCCGCTCAAGGTAAAAACCAAAAAAATAAAGCTAAACCTTACATGTCTATTGAGGCTCAAGGAAATAGGTCTATACAACACCATGCTGGAATGGTTTATATCTTACCTATCCGGCAGACAGCAACAGATCAAAATTGGAACACACCTGTCAAACCCATTCAGCCTAAGACATGGTATCCAACCGGGCTCAGCCCTATCAGCACTGCTCATAACATATATATTCAATCCATATGTGACTTATTCAGAAAATTCAAACATATATGCCGACGACATCATTTTCTACTTGCCCTTCCACACACGCGCTCCCAACAACTCAACCATCTCAGACTGTTTCTCAGTCATCACGGATGGCCTTGCAAAGCTAAACCTAGTAGTAAACAACAACAAATCTGAAGTGCTACTAATAACGAAGGACCACTCCTTTATCCCTCCACCAAAAATACAATTACACCACACAGATCTCAGTGAAAGAAGAGGTCAGATACCTAGGCATAATACTAGTCAAAAACCTTAACATGCTTTCCCATATCAAGAATGCAGCTAGCATTGCTTATTTCAAGATGAGATCTCTGCAAAACCTATGCCTGCAGCTTGAGCATAACGACTTCAGAACAGTGTTCCAATCTATCATCACACTACACCTAGATTATGGCAACATTCCCTGTCAAGGCCTACCAAAGCATAAACTGTACCCACTGCAAATGGTGCAAAATACTGCTGCCAGAATAAAAGCAGGGTACCTCTGGACATCAACACATCACACCCACACTCAAGAACCTACATCAGTTGCCAATAGCCCTAAGAATAAACACAAAGTTGTCACTACAATATACAAGATCCTCCATAACCAATCAGCCCCCTGCCTTGAATCGCTAATCAATAAAGCCCCTGAAACAAGATCCAGAAGAAGCATAAAACAAAACCTTCTTTCTATCTCATCACTTAAGACAAAATGCACACAACAATCCAACAACAGAGCCTTCACCCTCTTTGCCCAGACAACACAAAACCTGAGAAGGATGTTAAAAGCCCACCTTTTCATAGAACACTATGGGACTGATGAAATTACCTAGCCCCCACACCCCAAGAATGCTAACACCCTCATACTCAAACTAAGTTTAACCCCTCCCCCCCCACACACACTTAAGGGTTAAGTACAACTTGGCCTTAAAGTTCTATGTATCCGTAACTCACTGGAGTTTGTTTATTACTGTTTTCTGTAAACCGCTTTGAATTAAAAGTGCTATATACAACTTGTTAAATAAATGACACCTAAATCTTTTCCCTGGGTGGTGGTTCCTAATGTGAAACCTTTTATTATGTAACCATAGTTTGGGTTGTTCTTTCTTAGGTGCATAACTTTGCACTTGTCCACATTAAATTTCATCTGCCATTTGGACGTTCAATCTTCCATTTTATCAAGGTCCTCTTGTAATTTTTCACAATCCTTTTGTGTTTTAACAACTTTGAATAATTTTGTGTCATCTGCAAATTTGATCACCTCACTCGTTGAGGTCATTTATGAATATCGTAGGAGCAAAGAGGGTGAAGGCTCTATTAGTTTGTTTATGCATTTTGTCTCGAGTGGTGGGATAGAAAGAAGGTTTTAGTTTATGCTGTTTCTGAAACAAATCCAAAACCCTCTTCCTTGCATCATTGTCTCTTCCATGCATTGAGACTCCGGAGCTCTGCTTGCCTTTTGGGTCCTGCGTGCGTGTTCACTACAGTCACTTAAGTAGGTGGAATAGTTCCTGGAGGTTTTTTTCTGTTGTTTTTATAAAATATTAGCCTAAATTGCAGAAATTGTTAAGGAATGGATATTTATACCAGCCCTAGAGCTGATGTAAATGTATGTGCCTAGATGTTAACTAGAATGTGCATACATTATAGCATTTTTTAATCTACATGTGTGCTTTGCACATGTTTTGCCCAAACTCTGCCCATGTGCACATCTACTGGCAAAGTATATGCTATCAAATGCCATTCATACTTGTACACTGGTTGGAATTTTATAAGAGGTTGTCCTGGGTCTGAGTCTAGTTCACCTCTCTGCTATAGCTATTGATGTGACTGAATTCAGAGTCCCTACCTCTTCCACTGCAAATAATGTGGCAATGTCAATTAGGGCATGTGTGGTGGAGATCTGGAACGCCCTACTACTTTAGTTGCAGTAGTACAAGGGTATTAGGCACCTAGACTAGAGGTGATCAACTTTTCTCACAAGAAAAAACACAAAACCAGAATGCACAGCAGCAGAGAGCTTCACTGTTGAGGAATGGAGAAAGGGGGTTCTTTCCCTTTCAGAAAGGGCCAACTCTTGCAATCTTGTGTTGGTCCCTGCCAGTCTTTCTCTCGCACCCTGTCTCTATCTCTCTTTTTTTGTTTCTCACCCTGTCTTCACTCATCACTTTCAGTCCCTCCATGCTGTCCCCACCTAGGGCCATCAGTAGAGGCAGGTAATTACCTGAGGTGCCAGGTCTGAGAGGGGGCACCTATGTGTCTTATTGAGCATGGTCTTCTGCAACCTCCTGTCTGCTTCAGCCCACATAGGCTAATGAAGCCTTTTCACTTGGCTCATGCAGACCTATAGCATGGTTACCACCAGGAGCTGTAGTTTCAATGTTGGCAACCTGCATGTGGCTCACAAAACACCAGTTGGCTATCCTGTCCTAGGTGATCTTTCAGCCTTCCACTCCCCAGCCCCCATTAATTTTCATGCCATATGCCAGCTGAGAATTTTGTAACTAAATTCAGTAATCATGGGGATCCTACTACGACCCCTCCCAGAGTAGTTCCATAAAAATGCATAATTGTATAGTTTTTAAAAGCTATTTATGCTGGTAAATACCAATTTTCTTGATAAAAGGGATTTTTGAACCTTGCCTACTGTAAAAACAATTAAATATGCATGGTACAAAGGGAAAGTAGGCTTGTACTTTACCTTTTAGAATTGGTAAAAAGCCCCCAGGTAAAGTGCCCATAGATTTTGCACCAAAACATACAGTTGTGTAAATTTCTCCCCCTTCTTTTAAGTATTGAACGTTACATACATACACCCGCATCTGTGGAGTCAATTAGAAAGGACATGGAGATGGAAATTGAAACAACCAGGTTGGAGCGAGGGCTGTGTGAGCGGTGCGGCCAGACAGGGTGCAAGTAAGTACATCCTCCCCTGGGGTCCTGGCATACTTAAACACAACTAATGCAGCGTTCCATGCCCAAGAAGCAGGTCCTGCTCTTTGGGCGAGCTCCTTGGGGCTACCCCTGGGGTGACAATATCCATCATTCCCCCCCTCTCCTCCGCGTCCTACTGCTATCAGCTGTTGCCTTCCGTCTCTCCCTCTTTCCACTCGGGTAAGTCCAGTAGTCTGTGCCTGTTACTTTTCTTTTCACTCATACTAATGTCAGCTATCCCCTCTCACTGGGGCTGACGGCTGCCGCCCCCCATGACCTGCCCAGTAAGGAATCCTGTACATCTCATCCCCTGCCGCCCTGTCCTCCCCTTGCCTCCTCCCTTCTTCTCCTTAACTTAGCATGCTGAATGTAGATCTCTCCATTCCAAAGCCCCATTAGTGCAGGATCTGATTGACCAACACTCCCTGGATGTGCTTTTCCTAACTGAGACCTGGCTCCATGATGGAGGGGAGGCCCTCCTCCACCAGTGTCTTCCCCCAGGTTTTCCGGCCTTTCATGCACCCCGCTCCAGCAGGTCTGGGGGTGGCATGGCTATCCTCTTCTGTTTTTCCCTCCCTTTCTTGGTAGCTCGTGCTCCCCTCTACTACTCCGAATCCCTTCTTCTCCACTTAGATGTTACTCCACCAGTGTTTTTTCTCCTGGTGTATACCCTTCCCTCCCTAAAACCTGAGCTCTGGGACTCGTTCCTTCTCACCTTCTCAGAGGTGTCACTAGCCTATCCCCACCTGGTAGTCCTGGGCGACTTCAAATGTCACTTTGATTCTCCTTCCTGCCCTCATGACCGGTCCCTTGCCTCTCTTATTGAAGACTCCGCCTTCAAGCAGCATGTACCCTGCCCTACCCATGTTGCAGGGCATACCCTGGACCAGATTTTTACCCCCGCCAGTGCTCAATGTGTGCCTTCGGCAGTCTCCGCTTTGCTTCTCCCCCGGACAGATCATTTTTACATAACTTTCTCTCTGCCTCTTCCCACTACCCCTCACCCCCAAACCAGAACTCCGCTGTTCCTCGCCCGTCTCGTCGTATTACGCCTTCTACAGTGTCTGATTTCTCTTCTGCTGATGCCCTCTTCCAGCAGGATTTCTCCTCCCTACATCTTGATCTCCAGGTGGAGACATTGAACTCCAAATTATCCTCTGCGTTAGACTCTCTAGCCCCTCTGGTCCCTGTCCCATTCTCTCAGACCCCCTTCCACCACCCTTGGTACCACGCTGGCCTGTATCTGCATAGATCACAGCTCTGTCATGCAAAGTGACCCTGGTGTAAGTGTCCCTCGCCTGAGTCTCTCTTGGCTTACCGGAATGCATCCAGCTATTACCGCAATTTACTCCGCTCCACTAAGTTCTTGTACTACACGGCTTCCATCACCCCAGCCTCTCTCATCAGCTCCACCTGACCCTCCGCTCCCTTTCAGCACTTCAGTCCTCTTCCAGCGTTCCCCCATCCCCTCCCAGCTCCCACCAGATCCTACCCACCTGGCTGTCGTCTTTGCTGGGAAGATCCATTCTCTGCGGCTCTCCTTCCTCTCATGTACCCCCTCCCTCCTCTTTATTCCCCTTTGTCCCCTTTATCTCCTTCTCCAAGTGTGCCCTCCCCTCCTGGAGTGCCCCCCTCCCCTCTTCCTTCCCTGATGCACACATGGAGCACCTTCTATCCAGTTACGGAGACTGAACTTTTCTCTGCCCTCCATTAGTCTCACAAGACAACCTGTCCTCTTGATCCTATTCCTTCCTCCTGTCTCTTAGTTCCATAACTGGCCCTTCTTCCCTACGTTCGCAATCTTTTCAGTCTTTTCGCAGTCTTTCCCTACGTTTGTAGTCTTGCTATGGCTCTTTTCCTGTCCGCCTGGAAGCATGCCATAGTCCGGCCTATACTTAAGAAGCCCTCCCTGGACCCTTCCGTACCAGCACATTGGAGACCCATATCCAATCTTCCCTTTTTGTCCAAAGTTCTTGAAACCCTAGTTTTTGCACAACTGTCCTCTCACCTGGACTCCACCTCTGCCCTACATCCCCGTCAGTCAGGCTTCAGACCTGGACACAATATTTGAGACTATTCTCCTCTCCCTCCTCAACGAGGTCCACATAGCACGCGAATGTGGTGACATCTCTCTCCTGGTTTCTCTGGATCTATCTTCTGCGTTTGATCTTGACTATCCCACGCTTTTCTCATGTCTCTTTGGCTACGGGTTGCTTGGAATGGTCCTCAACTGGTTCGGGTCCTTCCTCTCCTCTTGCTCCTTCTCAGTCTACGTTGGTTCATCCTCTTCCCCCTCCACCCCTCTTCCCTGCGGGGTACCCCAGGATTCGGTGCTGTCCCCTCTCCTCTTCAATCTCTTCCTTGCCCCTGTCACACTGATTGTCCAGCAGTGTGTCAGCTTATTACTATGCTGATGACATAATCCTTTTTTTCCACACTTCCCCTCTCTCCCCTGACCTTTCTCCCCTCAATGCATGCCTTTCCAATGTTTCCTCATAGCTGTCTGACAACTATCTTCACTAGAATCCTTCTAAGTCGGCAGCCATGCGGCTCACCTTCAGTGCCCCTATCCCGGACCTCTCCCCCTCCTTATCCGGGACTCCTATTCTTCTTGCTTCGTCCTTGCGTTACTTAGGGGTCACTCTTGATCTGGCTCTCTCTTTCCACCACCACATCTCTTCCCTTGTTTGGTGCTCTTTTTGTACCCTTCGCCAGCTTCGTGCAGTACACTTCCTCCTGCCTGTCTCTTCCTTGGTCTTGTTCATGGTATCTCTTCTCCTATCCTGTCTCGACTATGGCAACGTCGTCCTGGCAGGTGTCCTGCTTTGCCAAATCCGTCGTCTCCAGCTCATCCAAAATAATGCTGCTCGCCTCCTCACCCATGTCTCTCACAGAGACCATGTTACCCCTCTTCTCGTTCAGCTCCACTGGCTTCCTCTGCAATATTGCTACCAGTATAAGATCCTTACCATAGTCCAGAAGACCATCCACACTGGTACCCCCCCCCCAATACCTCGTTGATCTCATTCATATTCCTCTTCCTCCTCACGCCCTCAGCACAATACACAACAATCGCTTGGTCCTCTCTTCCCCAACCTGGGCCCGTCTTGAGCACACTCGTCATTCTGCTTTTTTCTTTTTGGTCCTGTCGTGTGGAATTTCCCCCCCCCCCCCCCCGCCCTCTGTGCAGAGCATTCCTATTTCAGGTTTAAATCACTGCTGAAATCCCACCTCTTCTGTCATGCTTTTGACCTGTCCTCACCTCTTTCCTCCTAACCTTTGATTTTCTGACATGTGCCTTTTGCATCTACATGTTCTGTCCTCTCCACTTTCCTCCCAGTAAAAAAACATGGAAAGCAAACGAAGGACGTGTGAAAATTGAAACCTTTATTGCTTAAATCCACTTCAGCCACTGGCCCGACACTGGCCGTGTTCTGTAACAACCTTCCTCAGGGGCAAAACTGGCTAAAATACATAAAATAAACATTTAAAACACTGTAACTAAATCATTCAAAGGAACTATTAAAAACTAAAGAAACAGAGAATGAGCCAAAACATATAAATAAAACATGCCAATGTTGAAACATAAACATAAATTTAGTACAACCAATATACGGAGCAAAACAAAAACAAAATGGACATAAGTAAAAAAGAATACCATTGAGATAGTTATTTGAATGTAAAACAAAATAAAGTGAATCAAAAACATCACCTTAACACAATTAAATAACACATACACAAATTAATATATAAAAATATAAAAAAATCAGTTAGTTTTTACAAATGAATTAAAAATATAAACCATTATCAAACTATAAATTATGAAATAATAGTATAATAAATTATAACTTCACATATGAATTAAAAATGTGTAAATATATAACAAAATAATCAGAAGGTTAAAAAACAACATATATAAAAAATATGTAATATATAAATAGTAAAGACATGAAAAAACTGCTAATCAAAGGATGTAACACACAACAATCACAAGGAAAAGAAACACCATACCTGTGTATTATGTGCTTCTACTACTGAATTGGCTCCTACCTTAATGCCATAAGAGAGCCTAAATAGTTAAAAACAAAATCATTAAACAGAAACACTAGATGAAATAAAGGGAGGGTCAAATAATGAGGGATGAGGACAAAAGGATAAGGCGGTATACAAAACTGTCTAAATAAATAAATAAATAAATAAAAGGCTGACCCTAAAGCATATTAATCAATATGGGGTAACTAACTCCCGGGGAAAATAACCCAAATGAACTTAAATACCTTTAACTAAATATGATAGAGTTGTCAATGTTTACAAGAAAACTAAATAATTAAAAAATTAACAAGAAAAAGTCACCTGAATGAGAATACCTTTTACTCTCACAACTTTCTCTACAATGCCATAGTACTAGTCCTAAAAATAAATATTTCAAAAAAATTTCGATTAAAGTATGTATGTTGTTGTTTATTTATTTATTTATTTAGACAGTTTTGTATACCGCCTTATCCTTCAATCAAAGCGGTCACAACACAATTGGGGGATACATTTAACACGTGGGGATATGAGACACATACACTAATACTTACAGGGAACATGGGCAGTGGAGGGTTAAGTGGCTTGCCCAAGACCACAAGGAGCATCTGTGGGACTAGAAACCCCAGTCCTTCTGGTCCAAGGTTGCTGTCCTCTAGTGGGATTTGAACCTCCGACCTTCCGGCCTGAAGTACCTTGCCCCAACCACTAGGCTACTCCTCCCCCTGTTGTTAAGTGCCGTCGAGTCGGAGTCGACTCATGGCGACCCTCTGGATAGCTATCCTAAATTGTGTTCGGTCTCCAGTCAGGCGGCTCATTGTTGACAGACTGGTACCCGTAGCTGCTGTTATTGTATCGATCCATCTCATTGCTGGCCTTCCTCTTTTGCGTTGACCTTCTATCTTGCCAAGCATAATGTCTTTCTCTAATGATCTCTCTCTTCGCATGATGTGTCCAAAGTATGAAAGTCGAAGTCTTGTCATCTGAGCTTCTAAAGAAAGCTTAGGTTTGATCTCCTCTAGTACCGACTGGTTTGTTCTTCGAGCAGTCCATGGTATACACAGTATTTGCCGCCAGCACCATAATTCAAAGGCATCAGTTTTCTTTCTGTCTATCTTTTTCACTGTCCAGCTTTCACATCCATATGATGTTATTGAAAAAACCATGGCTTGAACAAGTCGAATCTTTGTATGGAGAGAGACATCTCTGCTCTTGAGAATCTTATCTAGGTCTTTCATAGCCATTCTGCCAAGAGCAATGCGGCGTCTGATTTCTTGACTGCTTGTTGCTTCTTTATTGATAGTTGATCCAAGTAGGTTAAAGTTGTTCACAATTTCAATTTCTTCTCCTTCAACGATGAACCTGTTGATTATGCCAGTTGTCATGATCTTTGTCTTCTTTACATTAAGGTGCAGGCCCATTTTGAGACTATGTTCTTTGATTGTGAGAAGCAAATGTTTCAGATCATCTTCACTTTCAGCCAGTAGTGTGGTATCATCAGCATAGCGAAGGTTGTTGATGACTCTTCCACCAATCTTCACACCTCTGTTGTCTTCATACAATCCTGCTTCTCTGATGATTTGTTCTGCATACAAATTAAACAGGTAGGGGGAAAGTATGCAGCCTTGTCTTACACCTTTGCTTATTTTAAACCATTCTGTTTCTCCTTGTTCCATTCGAACTGTTGCTTCTTGATCAATGTACAGATTGCGCAAGAGAACGATCAGGTGTTCTGGTATACCCATGCTTCTTAATGTGGCCCAGAGTTTCTCATGGTTTACACAGTCAAAAGCCTTGCTATAGTCGATAAAGCACAAATAGATATCCTTTTGGTATTCTTTAGTCTTTTCAAGGATCCATCTCACATCCGCAATGATGTCTCTCGTTCCTCGCCCTTTCCTGAACCCTGCTTGCACTTCAGGTAGTTCTTGTTCCAGGTATGGTTGTAATCTCTTTTGAATAATCTTCAGTAGAATCTTGCTGGCATGTGGGATCAGAGCGATTGTGCGATAATTTCCACAGTCAGTTGGATCACCTTTCTTTAGTATTGGTATAAACACAGATCTTTTCCAGTCAGTTGGCCATGATGTTGTCTTCCATATTTCTTGGCAGAGTCTTGTGAGTACGGTAACAGCTGCATCAGATTGCTGCAATACCTCTATGGGAATGCTATCAATGCCTGGTGCTTTGTTCTTTGATAAGGCTTTCAATGCTGCTTCAACTTCTTCTTTCATCACCAATGGTTCCCGATCATAAGGTACAGGTTGAAACGGCTGTTGGTCCACTTGATCTTTATCATATAAAAACTCTGTATATTCCTTCCACCTTTTCTTGATCTTCTCAGCATCATTCAACATAGAACCTTGAGCATCTTGTAACATTCCAATTCGAGGCTGGAACTTTTTCTTTAACTCTCGTAGCTTTAGGAAAGCCGATCTTGTTCTTCCTCTAATAGTTTCTGCTTCTATTTCCTTGCAAGTGTCATTGTAGTACTTTTCCTTGTCCTGTCTTGCTGCACGTTGGAAATCTCTGTTGAGTTCTGTGATTGTCTTTCTTTCTCCTCTGGCTTTAGCTTCTCTGCGTTTCTGGGCAATTTTCAGAGTTTCTTCCATCATCCATTTTGGCCGTTTTTGCTTTTTCACCTTTTGTAGAGACTTCTCGCTTTCTTCCAACACAACCTTCTTGATGTCATTCCATAACTCTTCCGGAGCTCTGTCATTTGTATCTAAAGCAGCAACTCTATTTTGCAGGCAGTCTTTAAATTCCAGTGGTATATTCTCAAGGTCATATTTTGCTGCATTCATGAGTGGTTTGCTCTTTTTCAACTTTAGCTTGAGTTTGCATACTAGTAGTTGATGATCTGTACCACAGTCAGCTCCAGGTTTTGTCTTTGTTGATGTTACAGAGCTTTTCCATCGTTGACTTCCACATATGTAGTCAATTTGATTTTTATATAATCCATTCGGTGAAGTCCATGTGTACAGTCGCCGCTTGTGTTGCTGGAAGAAGGTGTTTGAGATGAATAGATCATTGGTCTTGCAGAATTCTATCAGTCTTTCTCCAGCTTCATTTCTGTTGCCAAGTCCATATTTTCCAACTACTTTGCCTTCTTCTTTGTTGCCAACTTTTGCGTTCCAGTCACCCATGACTATCAGGATATCCTGTTTGCATGTTCTGTCAATTTCAGCTTGTACTTGTTCATAGAACTCTTCAATTTCATTCTCTTCTGCAGCTGTTGTTGGGGCATATACTTGAAATATAGTTGTGTTGATAGGCAATCCTCGTAGACGAATAGAGATTAAGCGTTCGCTGACTGCATTGTATTTCATTACAGTTCTTGCAAGTTTCTTCTTTATTATAAATGCAACACCATTTCTTCTTTGTCTTTCATTTCCAGCATAGTAGACCATGTGATCATCTGATGCAAAGTGCCCCATGCCAGTCCATTTCAGTTCGCTGACACCCAACAGATCAAGTTGTACACGTTCCATTTCATTCTTGACCACCTCCAACTTCCCTTAGTTCATGCTTCGTACGTTCCATGTTCCAATGTGTAAGACATCTTTACAGCTTCTGACTCTCATTTCAAGCGCAGCTACATCAGCAGTCAGACTTCCCGAGGGCTTTGATCCAACCACATCATAAATGCTGGCTTTACTCTGAAAAGTCTTCAGCTCTTCCCCAGTAGCTAGTTGAGTGCCTTCTGACCTGGGGGTCTCATCTTCCAGCACCATAGCACAATTTGTTTTGTTGTAACTATCCATTGGGTTTTCATGGCAAGATACAGAAGTAGATTGCCGGGCCTTTCTTCCGCGCAGTTTAAGTTTGTTGGTGTTGCCGTTGTCACAAAAATGTGATCCTCCGCCGTCAACACTGTCCCATTCTGCTGCTGCCCAGATGGGTGGTTTGTCTTGGTCTGGCACCTCAGCTGAGACCTGACCATCTTGGGAGACCCTGCCAGTAGTTAAACTACCGATAGTTTAGCTCTCAGCATCACTGATGCACGCAAGCCCTCACAGCACGACAAGCTGCAAACCAAGTGAGAGAAAGTATGTATAGTAAAATAAATTATGTGAACCATTCATAAACAACCGTATGAATGAAAAAAAGAAGAAAAGAAAAAGAAGGAAAAAAGAAGAAAGAGAAACATGTATTAAAAAATCATGTGAAGGGACCAAATTGAAAATGCGATGCTATACTGAAAATAAAATCATAGGTACAGTAAATGTTTTATTAAACCTAACCTCACTAAACTACTCAAGCCAATTGGATCAAAATACGAATGGCTGAAAAGAGTTATTTTTATGTAACCGAATCATTGAAAAGGAGCACTCACCATACTCGACACATGCATTGGAGCTAGACTCCTGCATGCGTAATGAAAAACACCTTCATTTAAACGTGTAGCCATTTCAAAAAATATTTGTTCAGACTACAATAAATTTCATTACTGGCCCAACCCTATACTAACGACAATCCCGAGGTGAAACAAATTGTAACAGGTCGACTTAAACGATGCAAAGTTGTATGGTGACCAATGAACGCGAACCTATGTTAGATAAGGGTATTGAATCAAAGTTAAACACAACCTTAGAATTATATACAAGGCTGATTGAACGGATGAAAAATACCGAAGGTAAAAAGACAACTGACTATCTAAAATATTGCTAAAAGAAGGGGAAAACCCACCAACACATACAATAAAAATCCTTTAAGAAATGTCAAACTAATGACAAGAAGAAAACCTTGTGGTGTAAAGGAAACCAACCCGAGAAGTAGGAGAATGGCGCGTGGTTAGAACAAAAGGTTCATAGTAAATTAGAGCATATTTCTTATTTAAAATAACCATCTCCTCTCTCATACAATTATCATAGTAGAAAACCTCTGCATTTTAACCACCTTTTCAAAACATGTGGATAACTGAATACGATGATAATATAATTCATGGTGACCACCTTAAACACCATCAGCCCATAGAGTGCCTATATAACAGTACAATATCACATCGGTATTAACTTAAAAATGAATTAAAAGGCATAACAACCATTATTAAAATTGAGGGTAAAGGAATCAAGAGACTTACATAATTTAAGAAGGTAGAAAACCACGCTCCTGACTGCACGGAAAGAGCACCAACTCACACAAGGTAAAAAATAAAAAAACGCCGACATCTGCGCACTGAACTCCTTTAACGAATCCAAACTATGACGCACCGCCAAAAATGCAAATTCTAACCAAATCTTACTACAACTAATTGTTCGTGCCACTATAAACATATACAAAATTATTTCAAATAATGTAATAAATATATCAACTATCATGCCTTTGATATACAAAGAGTAAAGATTAAACCAATAATGACTCAAAGGTAGTTCACCCTAAATAAAACTACTAAAGATAAAACCCTATATAAATAAATTACTAGATTATGGTCTTTGCACTCTAATCATAAAACTAAACATACAAATAAAACAAAAAGCTACCCTAGAGTACGTAACCCCATCTAAATACCGAATGCGTGTTAACTACGCAAAAACTATAGCTATAAATAATTTATAAGCCATAGAGGCAAGTTGAATAAGTAGTAAAAAAAGGCTAAAATTAATGAATAATCACAAGAATGGTCCAAATGTGAAAGGATATATATCTCTCTATATATAAGTATATACAAATCTAATGAAATGAGTTCCCATAAAGAAGGGGACTAAAAAGGTTAATTAACCAAATATGAAAAAAATGATAAAAATATATATATATGTATGTATATATGTATGTGTGTATATATATATATATATATATATATACTTAACCATAAATGTAAAACCACTAGTAATGTATCGTTTATTAAAAAACTAAAGAAAGACCGAAAGGTCCCTATCCATATTTAGGCCATCAGGATGCAAACTATTAAGATTATAAATGTAACGTTGCTCAAGGCGTAAAAGAGTATCATTAATGTTGCCTCCTCGCCAATTTAATTTTACTTTTTTTATGACAAAATATTTCAAATCAGATAGTTTATGGCCTGCTGTTTGCCAATGTGAAACAAGTGGCTTATCTGCAACTAGTCTTTTGAGACAACTCCTGTGTTCAATTATTTTAGTGCGTATGGGACGTGCAGTTTTGCCATCGAATAATTTATTACACGGACACATGATGACATATATCACGTGACTTGTAGCACAATTAGAAAAGTCATCTAGATGAAATTTCCGATTATTCTCTGAATGCAAAAAATAGTTCCTAATGGATAGTGAGTGGAGGAGTGGCCTAGTGGTTGGGGCAAGGTACTTCAGGCCGGAAGGTCGGGGGTTCAAATCCCACTAGAGGACAGCAACCTTGGGCCGGAAGGACTGGGGTTTCTAGTCCCACAGGTGCTCCTTGTGGTCTTGGGCAAGCCACTTAACCCTCCATAGCCCATGTTCCCTGTAAAATAGTTATCTCCAAGTTATAATGCCCTGTTCAATGTAATTTCAGTTTGTTCAATGTAAACCGCACTGATGCAGAATAGCGCGGTATATAAGAGAATGTAAATAAATAAATAAATAATAAATAATGTATGTGTAGAAACAGAACATGAATCGCATTGGAAGTGACCCTTATATCTAGAAAGGAATTTACGTTCAGTAAAAGCTGACGACGGTACCAATAGATCGCGAAGATTTATATTGCGCTTGTGTGCCACAGTAAGGGAGATATTCTGAAAGCCTGGAATAGCTTGTATAAGGTGCCAATGTTTACGTAGGTATTTACCAATAGTGTGAGAATGATGGGAATAGAGTAGGGAGCAGACCATCCCCACATCCGATGACTTATCCTTGATCTGAAGTAAATTGGCACGGGAGGAATCGCGAGCTCTAAAATATGCCTTATCTATCTGTTGACGGGGATAGCCTCTCTCTTCAAACCTATCTCTCATAAGAGAAGCCTGTTTCTCAAAATCCTGATTCATAGTACAAACTCTCTTGGTCCGTAAGAACTGTCCTACTGGAAGATTATTTTTAAGAGCCATATTATGAAAGCTAGAGTAATGTAACAGCTTATTCCTGTCAGTCGGTTTTCGGTATAAATCTGTATGTAGTCCATCTTCAGACTTCACAATAAGTAGATCTAAAAATGAAATCTGATGAGAATCATACGTAACTTGAAACCGTAAATTATGATCACACTCATTAATCCACTCATTAAACTTCCCCAAAGTATCTACAGAACCATGCCAAAGTAAGAAAATATCATCTATGTACCTAATCCACCTAACAATGTGATCATTAAATGGATTATTGTTTTTTATAAACTTATCTTCAAAATCAGATAACATAGAGGTTGGCAATGTCCGGGGCCATGGAAGAGCCCATTGCGTCACCTTTTGTTTGCATTCCAAGTCCTAATCAGGCAGAATCAAAATACATCCAAATTTCTTACTAGAGCATCTTTTGAGGCCTTTGAATCATCCAGCAGAGCTTCCGTAGTCTGCATCGGTGCTTGCAGGGTGGCCTGGCTCCAGGCATTGGATCTTGAACAGTGGGTCCAAGACAAATTGGCTAATATTCCCTGTTCTGGAGAAAACATCTTTGGAAAGGGTTGGAGGGAAAAGGCTGGAGAGATTGAGACAGATAATCTCACCCTCAAACGCCTTTCAAGAAAGACAGCGGACCCCTCTAAGACAAGGACTAAGCCAAAGAAGTCTTTCTGTCCATAGGAGAAGAGTTTTATCCTTCTCATCCACCTGCAGCTGCTTACCAGTCTCAACAGCAGTGCCAGCAGGGCCCTCGCCAACCAAAGAAGTCTAAGGCTCCTAAACTCCAGCAAGCTGCACATCCACAACCAGCACCTGGTTTTTGACTCCTTCCTGGAGAGCATGGCCACTCTGCCTCTGCAGGGTCCCCAACGCCTATGCAAGAAGGCAGGCTCTGTTGCTATGCCCACAGGTGGCACCTCATGACATCAGAGCAGTGGACTCTCAACATCATCCAAAGGGGCTATCTGCTTCATTTCGAAAGCTTACCCCCACCACCTTCAAAGGAGATTATCCCAGAAACCCTCTGCAGACAAATCTCCTTTCAGAAGAGGTGTCCACCCTGTTAGCTCAGGCGGCCATTGAAAGAGTTCCTCTGCCCCAAGGGCATGGACTTCTACTCGCCTTATTTTCTTATTCCCAAGAAAACAGGAGGGTTCAGGCCCATCTTAGATCTAAGGGACCTAATCAGATTCCTCGTTCGAAAAAATTTCAAAATGATTTCCCTCAGCACACTCCTGCCATACCTTCAGAGGAATGACTGGCTGTGTCCTTTAGTCCTCAAGGAGGCATACACACATTTACTGATCCACCCTCAGCACAGGCAGTATCTGCATTTTCGGTTCCAGCAGAACCATTACCAGTATTGGGTGCTCCCCTTCAGCTTAGCCTCTGCACTCCGAGTATTCACAAAGTGCATGGCCGTGGTTACGGCCTACCTTCGCACTTTGGGGGTCTTCGTCTTCCCCTACTTAGACGATTGGCTAATCAAGGGAGAATGCCCACAAGAGCTAAAGTTCTCTCTTCATTGCACCATAACTGCACTCTAACATCTGGGATTCATCTTAAACTTTCCAAAGTTGCACCTGGTACCAACCCAGCTTCTCGAGTTCATCGGAGCACTTCTGGACACACAATAGGCCAGAGCCTTCCTCCCCCTGGATCGCTCTACCCGACTCATCAAGCTAACCCACAAGATAAGAAGTCACACCTGCATAACAGCTCAAGAGATGCTAGGTCTTTTGAAGCACATGGCCTCCACAGTCCATGTAGTCCCCTATGCACGCCTGCACTTGACAAGTGCAATGGACCCTTTCTTCGCAATGGACATGGGCAACTGGGCATCTTTTCGACAAAATGTGCATCACCCTTCTCAACTCCCTTCAGTGGTGGTGCTCCCCTGAAAACCTACTCGGAGGGTTACCTTTTCAGATGCCTCCATCTCTGCATCCTGACAACGGATGCTTCCAAACTTAGGTGGGGAACACATCTCGACAATTTCACCACACAGGAGCAGTGGACACCAGGGATCTCAGTTGCAGATCAACCTCCTGGAGCTACGTACTCTCACGAATGCCCTTTGTGTTTTTCAACCCCAACTTTCAGGCAAACAGGTCTTAGTCCAAACGGACAACCAGGTGGCCATGTTCTGTGTGAACAAGCAGGGAGGGACAGGATTCTATCCCCTCAGCCAGGAAGCACTTCGCCTCTAGTTTTTCAATTGCACACCGCATACACCTCAGAGCAGTGTATCTCACAGGCAAACTCAATCTCCTTGTGGACAGACTCAGCTGTATCCTACGTCCACATGAGTAGACCCTCAATCGCAAAACAGCATCTTGGAACTTCCATGTGTGGGAGACCCCACTCATAGATCTGTTCGCCATCCAGGAGAATGCACAACTTCCACGATTCTATTTACTGCTTCCCTCCCTGCACAGACAGATGACGAATGCTTTCCTTCTCCACTGGGGACAAGGTCTGCTCTATGCATTCCCACCCATCCCCTTGATACCCAAGACCCTGTTCAAGCTACAGGCTGACAAGGACTCCATGTACCTCATAGCCCCTTTTTGGCTTCTGTCATCCATTGTTTGCTGCTTCAATTAGCACAGATTCAATCTCTCAGTCTGGGACACACGCCCAACCTCCTCTCTCAGGATCACAGGACACTTCTTCATCCCAGTCCACAGGGCCTCCACCTCACGGCCTGGCTCCTGAAAACAATCCTTGTTGGATCTCAACCTCACACAACAGGTCAGGATATCTTACTTGCGTCACATAAACTGTCCACCAGACGTTCTTATGCCTTCAGATAGTGGAAGTTCACACTCTGGTATTTCCCAAAGCCAATTGACCCCCCTACCTTCCCTGTGGAATTTCTTCTACAGTATTTCCCCCAATTGTCCTTGGCAGGTCTCAGGATTAACTCATAGTGAATCTCTGTGCCCTTAAGGCTTATCACAAGCCTCTGGATACACGACCGATTTCATCACACCTCTTGGTGCAATATTTTATGCAGGGTCTCCTGGTGACCAAGACACCTATCAAACCACCACAAGTGGCCTAGGACCTCAATGTGGTTCTAGCACAACTTCTAAAGCCTGCTTTTGAGCCTTTAGCCACTACTTCACTCAAGTTTTTCACATGGAAGATGCTCTTCCTAATCGCTCTGACCTCAGCTCACCACATCAGCGAACTGCAGGCTTTAGTAATGGATCCTCTGTACATTCTGTTCTACCATGACAAGGTGGTACCCATTCCCACTTCCTTCTGAAAGTGGTTTCAGCCTTCCACCTGAACCAGCTGGTAATCTTACCAGTCTTCTTCCTGAGATACATCCCTCTCAGGCCGAAGCAGTGCTGCACACTCTAGACTACAAACGAGCGCTGACTTCCTGCTTGGATAGAAACAAGCCTCAAAGGAAATCCTCACAATTATTCATTTCCTTTCATCCAAGTCATCTTGAACTTCCAGTGACAAAGCATATCCTATCCAAGTGGATAGTGGGCTGCATTTCTTTTGCCTATATGCAACCGGGACTCTCCTTCGGGGGTCACATCACAGCTCACAACATGCGAGACATGGCTATCTCGGTTGCCAATCTCTGATCCGTCTCTATTGATGAGATCTGTCGGGCAGCTACCTGGTCCTCTGTTCATACCTTTGTTGCACACTACTGCCTAGACAGGGACTCCTGTCGGGATGTTGTCTTTGGCCAGGTTGTACTCCAGCACTATTTTGGACTTAAATGCAACTCCTTCTCTCTGTCCTGGACTTCTTTCTGGCACCAGACTTCCATTAGAGGTGGTCTAGCCGACTGCAGTCGTGTCCAATGGGGCCACATTGTATCCATGCTTTTGGCTCTATCCTTTAGCCTCAAAGATACTAGGGCTACCTGCTTCCATTCTGGTACCTGTGAGCTAGTGAGTCCCATATGTGAAGACTGCCTTCCTGCTTGTTCCTGGAGATAGCGTTGTTACTCACCTGTAACAGTTGATCCCTGAGAACAGCAGGAATTAGTCTTCATAACCCACCCTCATCCCCTAGGAGTTGTAGAGTATTCTGTTTTTTCCTCTGTCTCTCAGCTACAAACTCAACTAAGGAGAGGACTTGGGAAGGCAGGAAGACAGATACGCAAGCGCAGTGGATTGCTCCCAAAAGCTTTCCAATTGGACGCTAGGGAGTGTTCCTGTGTGGATCTGTCTATACCGACATCACCCATATGTGAAGGCTGATTCCTGCTGTTCCCAGAGATCACCTAATACAGGTAAGTAACAACACTTTCCCTGAAGGCCTCCCTCTTTCTCTTCACCTTTTCAGCTACTTCTGAGAACCATAGCGGCCTCCTTTTCCATTTTCATTTATTTACCTTTCTAACAAAAAGATTTGTTGCCCTTAAAATATCCCCTTTCTGTCTTGCCCACTGTTTTTCTACATCCTCTAGCTGTTCCCATCCTGCCAACAACTCCTTGGGGTATTGTCCCATCTTGGCAAAGTTAGTTATCCTAAAGTCTAAGACCCTCACTTTTGAATGGATTTTATCAGCCCTAGTCTTAATACTGATCCACACCATCTGGTGATCACTGGATGCAAAATGATCTCCCACTATAACATCAGAAACACTTTCCCCATTGGTAAGCACCATATCCAGTATGGCCCTTCACGTGTGGGTTCTGTTACCAGTTGCCTGAATAGTAGATAAAATCACTGTAACTACAGCCTATTTTGGGAAGGCTGTTTTTAAGAGTTTATTTCCTTACCCTACCACACTCTCTCCTTCTCTTGCCCCTCCTTCTGCCCCCTCAGTTCACTTGTTGTTTGTTTGCCCTTCAGCAGCTTAAAGCCTTTGCCTTTTGTTTTGTTTTGTTTTACTTTTGTATTTATAAGTTTTAAGGTATCTGTGAGAGAATACTTCAACTAATGTTGATTCATGTTCATCCAATATATCCTTTCCTACCTCTGTTTTTTTTTTCAAAGGCAAACAACGTGCCCATCTAAATCCATGGTGCTGATGGAGGCAAAAACAAGATGATTTTCCAGAATCTGGAGTGTTCTTTTTCACACTGAGGCATTCTTTTCATGGAAGATAATCCATGGGAACATCTGGCTTCTGCTAGCATCGTAATTGGCAAGGGGACTTGCTTATGAGATCTTTGAGTGAAAAACAGGGGCTTCTCCTTTCTGACAATTCTGCTGGCTTTTCAATTTCCTGGAGACACGTACATTGGAGGAGTGAAACAGGTGTCAATCAGCTTTCAATCAGTTGTATTTTCGCATTTGTTTCAAGGTTAACAAATTGAAATTTTAAATTGAAGAGGGGGTTCAAAATATGTTGTATTTTTAGTTAGGTCTCAACTATCTCTTAGTCCTAATGTCTGAACCCCAAACCATGGTGAAAACTGATTCCTCATTGTATGGACCTGGTTGATCCTGTTAACATAGTATTACCAGGCCTGGACATAATAAATACCAATTCAAAGAGAAAATTTTGATAATATTTCACTGCCTTTTACCTGCTAAAGAGGTTTCATCTCCTGCACAGAACATTTTACTCTCATGCTAAACAACTGTCATACTGTCATATTAGCAAATGAGGCAGGAGGACAGAACTTTGCATATTGAACTGAATCAGCTTTTTAGATTTTGGCATTTCTGGTTTAAACTTGTGCTTTTTATGTCACTAAGAGGCAGGACTGTACCAAGGGCTGTGCGTGCGGTGTGGCCACACAGGTCGCAACCACAGAAGGGGGTGCTGATAACGTTACTGAGTTTCCAGGAAACTCAAAAAGCGTGATTTACTGCATGTGGCTAGGGCGGGGGGGGGGTGGGGAGCACCAGATTCAGTAATTGCATAAGGCGCATTTTTAGCTTGGTATGGTCCTGCTAAGGGGCCCGTTTACTAAAGCCCATTAAGGTGTTGTACTTAACATTCGTTCAGCATGAAAACTAATATGCATTATGTTTATTTGGTTATTTGCTATACCACACCTTCATTACACCAAGGTGGTTACAGTACACATTAAACGCAAAGCCTCCATGGTATCTGTCAGAGGAGGAAATGGAACCTAATACACTGGTGCACTTAAAATTGCTCATAAAGGTACCTCTATGTGCACCCACACTAATTGCTACATTAACAGCATGTGATATGTAGCTCTGCGCTAACCGCAATGTGCTCTCCATACCCACACTCTGCATGTTCCTTGCCCTGTCTCATGATAGGCAATCAATGTGCGTTTAGCAGCCGATACCTGTTCTGCCCACATGCTACTTGTCCCCAGAGCTGTTTACTGACGGCTAAAACACATATTACCTGCTTTGTGGACTTTAGTAAAAAGGTCCCTAAATGTGCAGTGAGAGATAGTCCATTCAAAATGGGAAAACTGTTCTGTACTATTTCGACAGCCAAGTGTTCATAGCTGTGCTTCTCTGTCCCTCACCTGGATTACATGACAAAACCACATTCTCCAATAAGAATCTACCACGGCAGCACGTCTTAATGAATAAACCTCCTGGCACGCAGTCAAAATATTGCAATAATCAATTCTTAAGCTTAGAATTCTTATCTAGTTCTCATGACAACGCATAGCAGTCATGTGAAATGCCCTCAAGCCCCATAAATAAAAAGCCAGAGAAACCTCATAGGCAACTCGGACGTTATGACGTTAATTTCCTAATTATAATTATATTGGTTCTTGAGACAACTAGGCATGGGCATTTCCAACAGCCATAGGTCTGGCGTAAGTGCTCACGCCTTGATATATTGTGCATTTGTGTCCCTATAAAAACATAAGAACATAAGATATGCCATACTGGGTCAGACCAAGGTCCATTAAGCCCAGTATCCTGTTTCCAACAGTGGCCAATCTAGGTAATACGTACCTAGCAGTTTCCCCAAAAGACACAGGTTCCGCAATGCTTGTACTGGGTGAAGCATTGATATCCTGGGTCCCTTCTTAATAATGGTGTATGGACCTTTCCTCCAGGAACTTGTCCAAACCTTTTTTAAACCCAGCTGCACTAACAGCCTTTACTACATCCTCCGGTAACAAACTCCAGAGTTTGATTACACGTTGAGTGAAAAAATATTTTCTTTTATTAGTCTTAAATAGTTTACCCTGTAGTTTCATTGCATGTCCCCTAGCCTTTCTATATTCTGATAACGTAAACAATCGATCTAGGTTTACGTGTTCCACTCCGTTCATTAATTTATAGACTTCTATCATATCTCCCCTCAGCCCTCTCTTTTCCAGGTTAAAGAGCCCTAACCTTTTTAGCCTTTCTTCATAGGAGTATCCTTCCATCCCCTTTACCATTTTGGTGGCTTTTCTCTGAACCTTTTCTAATAACGCTATATCCTTTTTAAGATACGGCGACCAGAATTGCACACAATATTCAAGGTGCGGTCTCACCATGGAACGATATAGAGGCATTATAATATCTTTTGTTTTATTTTCCATTCCTTTCCTTATGGTACCTAGCATTCTATTTGCTCTCTTGGCCACCGCTGCACACTGGGCCAAGGGTTTCAATATGTTATCCACAATGACGCCTAAATCTTTTTCCTGGGTGGTGGTTCCTAATGTGGAACCTTGCATCGTGTAACCATAGTTTGGGTTGTTCTTCCCTAGGTGCATAACTTTGCACTTGTCCACATTAAATTTCATCTGCCATTTTGATGCCCAGTCTTCCAATTTATCAAGATCCTCTTGCAAGTTTCCACAATCCTCTTGGGTTTTAACAACTTTAAACAGTTTTGTGTCATCTGCAAATTTGATAACCTTACTCGTTATTCCACTTTCCAGGTCATTTATGAATATGTCAGAAAGCAGCGGACCCAGCACAGATCCCTGGGGTACACCACTATTCACCTTTCTCCATTGGGAAAATTGGCCATTTAGCCCAACCCTCTGCTTTCTATCTTTTAACCAGTTCCTGATCCACAGTGGTACACTGTCTCCTATCCCATGACTCTTTAGTTTTGCCAAAAGTCTCTGATGAGGGACCTTGTCAAAGGCTTTCTGAAAGTCCATATATCAACCGACTCACCTTTGTCCACCTGCTTATTCACACTTTCAAAAAAACATAACAGATTAGTAAGTCAAGAGCTTCCTTGTCTAAAGCCATGTTGGCTGTCTCCCATTAGGCCATGACTATCTACATGCTGAGTAGTTTTATTCTTTATGATGTTTTCTACCATTTTTCCCGGTACTGACGTGAGGCTCACCGGTCTGTAGTTTCCCAGATCACCCCTGGAACCCTTTTTAAAAACTGGTGTTACATTGACAATCCTCCAATCTTCAGGTATTAGAGATGATTTTAATGATAGTTCACAGATTACTAATAGCAGGTCTGCAATCTCATATTTCAGTTCTTTCAACACCCTTGGATGTATACCATCCGGCCCAGGTGATTTGCTACTCTTCAGTTTATCTAATAGTTGTAATACATCTTCCCGATGTATCGATATTTCCTTCAATTCTTCCGCACCTTTAAATACCACTTCAGTTATGGGTAACATCTCTACATCTTCCTCAGTAAAGACAGAAGCAAAGAATTCATTCAGTCTCTCCGCTATCGCCTTGTCGCCTCTTAGTGCCCCTTTAACTCCTCTATCATCTAATGGACCAACTGACTGTCTCACAGTTTTTTTGCTACAAATGTACTTGAAAAAATCTTTATTTCGCGTTTTTGCTTCCGCAGCAAGCTTCTTCTCAAATTCTTCCTTTGCCTGCTTTATCAATGCCTTGCATTTGACTTGCCAGTGCTTGTGCTGTTTCCAGGTATAATGGAAAAGTATGCATGAACTTCAGCTTATATAGTAGGCGCGATTGATGCCCATAAAAATGTGAGTTAACTACAGTATGTGGGACTTTTAAAATTGCCCTCTAATTGTGTGGGTTGTGGAAGATGGCAACAGCACTTTGATATGCAATGTAACTGACATGGGCAGACATATTTGTTTGTGTTGTCTTCTCTCACATCAGGATGTTGTTGTTGTTAAGTGCCGTCGAGTCTGAGTCAACTCATGGCGACCCTCGGAATAGCTATCCTAAATTGTGTTCAGTCTTCAGTCAGGCGGCTCATTGTTGACAGACTGGTATCCGTAGCTGCTGTTATTGTATCGGTCCATCTCATTGCTGGCCTTCCTCTTTTGCGTTGACCTTCTATCTTGCCAAGCATCATGTCTCTCTCTAATGATCTCTCTCTTCGCATGATGTGTCCAAAGTATGAAAGTCAAAGTCTTGTCATCTGAGCTTCTAAAGAAAGATTAGGTTTGATCTCCTCTACTACCGACTTGTTTGTTCTTCGGGCAGTCCATGGTATACACAGTATTTGCCGCCAGCACCATAATTCAAAGGCATCAGTTTTCTTTCTGTCTATCTTTTTCACTGTCCAGCTTTCACATCCATATGATGTTATTGAAAATACCATGGCTTGAATAAGTCAAATCTTTGTATGGAGAGAGACATCTCTGCTCTTGAGAATCTTATCTAGGTCTTTCATAGCCATTCTGTCAAGAGCAATGTGTCGTCTGATTTCTTGACTGCTTGTTGCTTCTTTATTGATAGTTGATCCAAGTAGGTTTATGTTTGTTTATTAAAACTTTATATACCGCCCATAAACGATTAGCATCTGGGCGGTTCACATGCATAAAAAGTAATTAAAAGAGATGGAGAGCTGCGAAAGAGAAAAAGAAAAAGGAATGCCATAAATTCTTTAAGAGGAAAGGAATAGAGATAGGGTCAGAGAATAGAGAGGGGGCAAAAGATGGCTAACATAGGGGAAGGTGGGGAAAACACGTTGACAACCAGGTTAAAGTTGTTCACAATTTCAATTTCTTCTCATTCAACGATGAGCCTTTTGATTATTCCAGTTGTCATGATCTTTGTCTTCTTTACATTAAGGTGCAGGCCCATTTTGAGACTACGTTCTTTGATTGTGAGAAGCAAATGTTTCAGATCATCTTCACTTTCAGCCAGTAATGTGGTATCATCAGCATAGCGAAGGTTGTTGATGAGTCTTCCACCAATCTTCACACCTCTGTTGTCTTCATACAATCCTGCTTCTCTGATTTGTTCTGCATATAAATTAAACAGGTAGGGGGAAAGTATGCAGCCTTGCCTTAAACCTTTGCTTATTTTAAACCATTCTGTTTCTCCTTGTTCCGTTCGAACTGTTGCTTCTTGATCAATGTACAGATTGTGCAAGAGTAAGATCAGGTGATCTGGTATACCCATGCTTCTTAATGTGGCCCAGAGTTTCTCATGGTTTACACAGTCAAAAGTCTTGCTATAGTCGATAAAGCACAAATAGATATCCTTTTGGTATTCTTTAGTCTTTTCAAGGATCCATCTCACATCCGCAGTGATGTCTCTCGTTCCTCGCCCTTTCCTGAACCCTGCTTGTACTTCAGGTAGTTCTTACTCCAGGTATGGTTATAGTCTCTTTTGAATAATCTTCAATAGAATCTTGCTGGGATGTGGAATCAGAGTGATTGTGCGATAATTTCCACAGTCAGTTGGATCACCTTTCTTTAGTATTGTTATAAACACAGATATTTTCCAGTCAGTTGGCCATGATGTTGTCTTCCATATTTCTTGGCAGAGCCTTGTAAGTACGGTAACAGCTGCATCAGATTGCTGTAATACTTCTATGGGAATGCTATCAATGCCTGGTGCTTTGTTCTTTGATAAGGCTTTCAATGCTGCTTCAACTTCTTCTTTCATCACCAATGGTTCCCGATCATAAGGTACAGGTTGAAACAGCTGTTGGTCCACTTGATCTTTATCATTTAAAAACTCTGTATATTCCTTCCACCTTTTCTTGATCTTCTCAGCATCATTCAACATAGAACCTTGAGCATCTTGTAACATTCCAATTCGAGGCTGGAACTTTTTCTTTAACTCTCGTAGCTTTAGGAAAGCCAGTCTTGTTCTTCCTCTAATAGTTTCTGCTTCTATTTCCTTGCATGCGTCATTGTAGTACTTTTCCTTGTCCTTTCTTGCTGCACGTTGGAAATCTCTGTTGAGTTCTGCGATTGTCTTTCTTTCTTTCTCCTCTGGCTTTAGCTTCTCTGCATTTCTGGGCAATTTTCAGAGTTTCTTCCGTCATCCATTTTGGCCATTTTTGCTTTTTCACCTTTTGTAGAGACTTCTCACTTTCTTCCAACATAACCTTCTTGATGTCATTCCATAACTCTTCTGGAGCTCTGTCATTTGTATCTAAAGCAGCAAATTGATTTTGCAGGCAGTCTTTAAATTCCAGTGGTATATTCTCAAGATCATATTTTGCTGCATTCATGAGTGGTTTGCTCTTTTTCAACTTTAGCTTGAGTTTGCATACTAGTAGTTGATGATCTATACCACAGTCAGCTCCAGGTTTTGTCTTTGTTGATGTTAGAGCTTTTCTATCGTTGACTTCCATAGATATAGTCAATTTGATTTTTATACAATCCATTGGGTGAAGTCCATGTGTACAGTCGCCACTTGTGTTGCTGGAAGAAGGTGTTTGAGATGAATAGATCATTGGTCTTGCAGAATTCTATCAGTCTTTCTCCAGCTTCATTTCTGTTGCCAAGTCCATACTTTCCAACTACTTTGCCTTCTTCTTTGTTGCCAACTTTTGCATTCCAGTCACCCATGACTATCAGGATATTCTGTTTGCATGTTCTGTCAATTTCAGCTTGTACTTGTTCATAGAACTCTTCCATTTCATTCTCTTCTGCAGCTGTTGTTGGGGCATATACTTGAATTATAGTTGTGTTGATAGGCATTCCTCGTAGACTAATAGAGATTAAGCGTTCGCTGACTGCATTGTATTTCTTTACAGTTCTTGCAAGTTTCTTCTTTATTATAAATGCAACACCATTTCTTCTTTGTCTTTCATTTCCAGCATAGTAGACCATATGGTCATCTGATGCAAAGTGCCCGATGCCAGTCCAATTCAGTTCACTGATACCCAACAGATCAAGTTGTACACGTTCCATTTCATTCTTGACCACCTCCAACTTCCCTTGGTTCATGCTTCGTACGTTCCATGTTCCAATGTGTAAGACATCTTTACAGCTTCTGACTCTCATTTCATGTGCAGCTACATCAGCAGTCAGACGTCCCAAGGGCTTTGATCGAACCACATCATAAATGCTGGCTTTACTCTGAAAAGTCTTCAGCTCTTCCCCAGTAGCTAGTTGAGTGCCTTCTGACCTGGGGGTCTCATCTATAGCACAATTTGTTTTGTTGTAACTATCCATTGGGTTTTCATGGCAAGATACTGAAGTAGATTGCCGGGCCTTTCTTCTGCACAGTTTAAGTTTGGTGGTGTTGACGTCACAGAAATGTGATCCTCCGCCGTCAGCACTATCCCATTCTGCTGCTGCCCAGATGGGTGGTTTTTCTTGGTCTGGCACCTCAGCTGAGACCTGTCCATCTTGGGAGACCCTGCCAGTAGTTAAACTACTGATAGTTTAGCTCTCAGCATCACTGATGCACACGAGCCCTCACAGCACGACATGCTGCAAACCAAGTGAGGGCACATCAGGATAGGCCTATTAAGAAGGCCTATAAGCCGCCTGCTTATTCATGAGCACAGGCAGATGTAGCTGAGGTTGCTTCCTCATTTCAAATGTGAAATTTAAAGACAAATATGAAACCTATATAAAATGGGAGAGGAGTTCCCTGATGCTTTTTACAATTGTTTGTGTTAAAGCTGATATTAAAATCTAGGCTTGTCAACAGTGCTAACAAAACTAGAAATGTTTAATGTTAGCTTATCCTTCCAAAAGAATTAACCAAAATACCATGTCTTTAATGATATGTGTTGCTGGGAATTTGACAGCTTGATCAACTCAGTATGAAACTGTTAACAGAAATATCTAGTGTTTTTGTGTGTGTGCATGTCTTGATCAGTAGGCCTTTTTCTTTCTGGAACATCTGATCAACCAGTCTCTCATCTTTCCCTTTCTTCCCTCTCTGGCATACATACCCATTGGCATTTGGAACTTAACTTGGTTGTCGGTCATCCCTGGCTCTCCTGAGCAGTATCTCCAAAGCAGAGGATATGTGGTAGTCCATTCTGTTTTCCATCGTTTAAGCCTCAGCTTTTGCTGTTTGTGCTCTGGTTTTTCTAAGAATGGAAAACAGGCCTACAATTCCAGAAGGCATTAGGAATAGGCCTTACTCATTGTCTCTGAAACTGGTGACCTAAAGCTCGATCATTACGTTATGTTTTTCAGGTTTTATTTCTGTGTGACTAGCAGCATTCCTTGGCCTTATGAACGTTCTTTGATAATGAAGCATGAATCCACCAGGCTCAACGTGAATGAAAGGTTTAAATTCTGCTTGACCAACACAGCATGCTGTTGTCATGGCTGCTGTCGCATTCAGGCCTGGCTTTTACTTTGTGCTTACGTTCTTGCTCTCTCGTGCTGCTTTTGAGCAAGCTGTCACTCTATTCCGGTTTTGGTTGGCTTCAAGTAACGATACTCCAGTTGAAAACGTTCAGGAGCAGGCAGCTGCTATAACAAAAGTCTCTATTCTACAAACAATTTAAAGTGGGCAAAAATTTAAAAAAAAAAAAAACTAGGAGCAGGATTAAATAAATCTCTGTAAGATAGAGCCAAATATAGCAATTTCAGCATGAGCAGAAAGGACATGAGGGCATGTTTACTAACAGGACAACATCTCAAAGGGAGATAAGTAATGAAATCAGTATTTTGATGATATCAGTATGTATCAATTAGGAGGTTTTCTTCTTGACCCATGATGTGAATAGAGATGTCATATTGCTGGTGGATATAACTCAGAAGCCTGAAATTCTGTTTTCACTGAGGTCTTTTTCCTCCTATTGAGATTTTTCAGCACAGCATACTCCGGATAATAAGTTTGAGTGTTAGCATTTTTTTGTACAAACAGCACTAATCATTAGCTCAGGGTTTTCTGTGTGCTAAGTACGCAGCGCTGTTAGTATGCGGCCCCATGCTAAAGATTTCATGCTTAACTGGTAAGTGCGCAATTGGGTGGGGCTAGGCAAGTTATGGGCAGAAAGTGGACATTGATGACACATTGCAGTTAATGCAAGTGCTTTGGGCTCACACTAACCATGAATGTTGCAGTCAGTCTATGTGCACCTTTTGCCACCTAAAGGGATGGAGGGAAGTGCACCTGTGTGGTGATTAGCGCGGTGCGATGTGTTACCGATGCACTGACAGGGGGATGAGTGCGCATGTCCTCAAAAGTTAGCACGGGCCTCCTGCACCTTTTTTGCAGCTCGAATGCGTGCAAATGGCATGCTCTTTAGTAAGCATGCCCTTCGCTGAATATCTGCCATCCTTATGCAACTTGAGGATTTTGTAGCTTGGAGTTGCTGGTCCTGAATTCCACAGTTTTGGTTTGTGTTATTTTTTTACTTGCAGTGTCTCTACAGTCATATTAGAAATGTGAACAGTCTTGTCCAATCTAATTTTGTTTAGTGTCAAGTTAACTAGATGATGTACTAATTTATTAAGCATGTAAAGTGAGCCTTTCACTGAATTTTATTCATGACGTGCATCATTTCACCTTGTTTGGATGAGAAACTTATATGGAATTTGTTGTTCAAACACATTAGTGTTGCATGGCATTCTCTCCTTACTAAGAAACTGCACTGTCTGTTCCTTTTCTGTGTAATTTGGTAGTGTGTGCAGATGTCTTTTTTTCCTTTGGTTTCTTTGGGCAGGTTGTGTGTGTTTAACATTTAAGTAATTTTAATGCTTTATGCATGTTGTATTTGTAAACCACCTTGACCCAGTGTTCTTTCGTTTTTAATAAAGATAAAACAAACATCCTTTTTTGTTGTAATCCCAAGCTATTGGGCCAAATGCACTCAGACGTTTTCCCATAGACACAATATGAGAAAGACCCTTGAGCATGTTAGGCCCTAAGGGACATGTTTACTAAACCACGCACCAGATAAAGCTTCAGTGTTGCACTAAACAGTAGCATGCTACCCTGGTAAGCACGCGTCAGGGTAGGTACTGGGTGGGACGGGGCATTCGCAGTGCAGTGCTGTTGGTGTGAGTGTGTGTTAGTCACGCACGCTAATGTGCTTCACTCAGATTGCATGGATGCAACTAATGCCACCTCAGTGGGAGCATTAGTTACACTTGTGGCCCTTCCACCGTATTAAAGCATGGCTTCTCTGTGCTAAGTACGTGGAGATAGATGTATGTGCTTTGCAGTTAGCTAGAAGCCCCATGCTGGTGTGTGGCCCACATGCATGTTACCAGCGTGAGACTTAGAAAACACACCCTTAAGAACTGATGCCTTCTGAAAGTCACTTCTAGATAGTTCTCGTTCTCTACATACTGCACCCCTTTTCTGCTCATTCTTTACCTTGTGATTTCTTTAATGTTTCTGTCTTAGGGAAAAATTAGTTCTGTTTGCTCCTATTTTTTTTTTTTTTTAACTTCTAACGTAAGCTTTCAGGATTTAAATGGGCACTGTTAAATGAGATTTATTTTCAGATTTTAACCCATATTAATTGCCTTACAGTTTTCTTAGCACAGAACATTTGACATGTTGCTGCCTTGGGAATGTATTCATTTTTAGAGCAGCTTGTCAGGATCTGGCAGGCCCCCAAAACAATGTCTCATTTGTTTTTTTCTTGCATTTCTTTTTCCCTTTGGAAATAAATATTGTGAGGAACACACTGAAAACAACTCCAGCACATAGGTGAAAAACCTGATGGGTGTTGACAGGATAATTGAAGTTTGTTTCTTTTTTCATTTCCTCCTTTTCTTTTCTTTTTTTTTAACTGTTAACATCTGAAAGAGTCACTAAACCTTACCAGGCCCCCAGATTCAATTTTGCTGTATTTTTTTCAAGTAGTACTTTACAGGGCACAGAATATTCTGTTTGAAATGAGTAACAGTTTGCTTTTTTGGTGAGTGCCATTTGTCTGAATGGTTTGAAACCTTGTGCTTTATAGTCATGCTGCTTAAGAAAAACATGGACAGCTGTCTCTGGTGTGAACACCTTGTCCACTTTTCCAGGACAGTGGTACGGGGCATGTTTACTAATTGCAGTAGTTTACCACACATTAAGCCCTAAAACATAGCATGGGGGTGATGCCATCTCTCACTGAGAAAACCAAAAAAACAAACTGCTAACATATCCCCACATAGACATCAAGGGGCTGATCTGGATCCCTTATCTGGACGTCCAGTGGGAGGCTGTCCAGATAAGGGTGCTGACCAAGATATTCAGCGACACTATCTGGTTTTTTTTGTTGTTTTTTATTTTACATTTTTATACCGCAATTTCCTAAAGATCAATTGCGGTTTGCAGGGAACAACAATGAATTGTACAGATACAAATTCAGCTTACATGGAATGATATCAGCTATATACAGTTGGGAACGATATCAACTATGTACAGTTATAACAATAAAACAAGATGTTTTAATTATATACAAAGTGAGTTGTGTCTTGTGTTATTGATGTGGTCAAGCTGTATATGGGAACTAGCTAAATTGGAGGGCATGCCTATGTGAAGTTAGGATTTTGTGTAATAGTGCAGGGCTGGTCCATGGGTGGAGTGAGGGCGGTATTGGCAGTACAGACACTTACTCAGTTATGATTTTAAACTGAGACTTATCCAGATAATTTAGGCTTGTTTTCTACATGGCCTAAGTTATCTGGATAAATGCCTACAAAAAATCGCACTAACCAGGAAAGTACTGGTGCTTAGCTGGATAGCGCTGCTCAGCCTGGATATTCAGCAGCAGCTCCTAACTGGAGACTGCCACTGAGTATACCATCAATATTTAAGCAGACGGCCACAGTTGCTGTATAAAGTGCCTCGGTGCGGATCACGATGACCCCACTGTCCCACTATGCCTGCAGATATCGAGCAAGAGCCGGAGAAATCGTGAAAAGCAGTGGGGGGGGGGGGGAAACATTTTAACTCAAAGGCCTCTGCCGCGGTGCCAGCATCGAGTCTGGAATTACTGCCCTCGGAGACTGCAACTGACGACAGTGTCACGTGCATGTGCTTGATCTGAGCCCTGAGTTCGCAGAGCCTAGGACTGAAGGTCGCCTTGGAGGACTTCTCCCATGGGTCCAAGACACTGTCTAAGTCTGATCCCGGAGCCGGGGGTAAGACCTCAACTCGACACCAAGGGCAGTGGCTGGGAGTGCCCCAGTGGGAAGAGACTTCCACAGCATCAGGGGATTGAGCATGGTCCTCCGAGATCAACATTGGTGATTCCCCTTCGAAGGAGCTGGCTTCATGCTCTATGCCTTCGAGGCCCGAACAAGTCACTGCGGAGCCTACTGGCATCAAAGCCGGCATGGCAGCCTTTGAACAAAGCCTGGCTGCCTTCCTCGAGGTGCAGCGGGTCCCGATGACCAGAGCCTCCGGTCATCAGTGTTGATATCGGGACCATCCACTGCAAGGACCTCCCCGGAGGATGTCCAGCCAGTGCTGGTATGATTCGTGACTTGCTTGGAGCTACGTTGGTCAGCCTCCCGCATGACGAGCATCTCACCCCCGAGCACCTCAGGTCTGCTCATCTGGCACCATGCTCTCCCTCAGCACCAGCGTACATTGCCCGATGATAGTCTGGGCCTCGGTCTCATTCAGCTGAGAGTCCGATGACGCGTCACCCATATTACACAGGGATGTCCCCTCTGAACAGTCTCCCCCTCAGGAGCAGTGGAGATCTCTGTGCGAGGACCTTGCATTCCTCAGGTTTGTCCAGGGGATGCCTTGGCCTTCATGGCTGAACCAGAGGACAAGCCTCGTACTGAGGGCTTGGAGATCCTCGAGTAATGAGGCTTCTCAGAGGGAGGCAGTGACAGTGCTGATTCCCCCCCCCCCCCCATCCTGTTGTTCAGGATGAGGGAGAGACAATAGTGAGCCAGCAACTCTATTCCCAGTATCAAGTTGGCAAGAGCCCAGGCCTTATGAAGACAAAGCTGTCTCACAACTCCATGGTGGTAGAGGTGGCCATGCCTCACATAGTTAGAAGATGCACTCCTTGGTGCCTCCTGGTAGGGAGGTCTGCACCATGGATGGGTTTGACAGGAAGTGCTACCAGGGCTCGATGCTTGCGGCCCGCATCCAGGCTTACCGGCTGTACATGGGACTTGGCGAAAGATACCTGGGGAAAGGGCTCAAGTGCTTCCAGACAAGGAATGCTCCAAATTCCAGACTCGAGCAGCCTATGACTGCTTTGAGTACATGATTTGAATGGCTGCGGTGGGCATTAGTGTCCACCGCCTGGCTTGGCTACATTCGTCGGACTTGGAGCAATGGGTACAGAACAAACTGCTGATGTCCCCTGCTGAGGAGAGAACCTCCTCAGCAAACCCATGACGGACAGGGAGGCCGGGTTGGAGTCAGAGTTTATGACCAGGACTAGGTTGTCCCAGAAGACCGCTGACCACTGTTCCCTCTAAGCTGTGCGCGTGTGCGCGCGCACACACCTCGCCGAGCGAGCGCACATACTTTACAACAGAGCGCACAAAAATTATGGTTCTGATTCTGATAGAAAACAACACAGACGTCTTAAAATTTAAAAGTTGTGATTG
This sequence comes from Ichthyophis bannanicus, assembly GCA_033557465.1. Taxonomy (NCBI): domain Eukaryota; kingdom Metazoa; phylum Chordata; class Amphibia; order Gymnophiona; family Ichthyophiidae; genus Ichthyophis; species Ichthyophis bannanicus. The sequence goes on from CM066042.1 coordinate 166,884,348, forward strand.
TAATTACTAGAAATTTTCTGCTTCATTTAGTAATCATCTATTTTCATTTAATTTGATTAAAATTAATGTGGTGTACATACTGTATTCTGATGTGTAGTCAAATTTTAAAGTATATAACTCTGAGTGTCGTTATGTGGCGTACAAAAATTTAACCTTCCTTCAAAAGCTGCACAGCTGATATTTTATGCGCACACAGCCTACAGAAAATTAGAGGGAACATTGCCGCTGACCCTTCCCATCAGAAGGCTTCAGGGAAAAAGCCCTTCTACCCATATGCAAAAAAGGCAGGAAATTGGGGGTATTTTCCATAAGCCTATCAGGCGAGTCAGCAGACAAAGGGTCAGGGGCAATGTTCCCTCTAATTTTCTGTAGGCTGTGTGCGCATAAAATATCAGCTGTGTGCAGCTTTTGAAGGAAGGTTAAATTTTTGTGCGCCACATAACGACACTCGGAGTTATATACTTTAAAATTTGACTACACGTCAGAATACAGTATGTACACCACATTGATTTTTATCAAATTAAATGAAAATAGACGATTACTAAATGAAGCGGGAAATTTCTAATAATTACAATCATAACTTTTAAATTTTAAGACGTCTGTGTTGTTTTCTATCAGAATCGGAGCCGTAATTTTTGTGCGCTCTGTTGTAAAGTATGTGCGCTCGCTCGGCGAGGTGTGTGCGCGCGCACACTCGCACAGCTTAGAGGGAAGAGTGGTCAGGGGCATAGCCCCCATAAGCAGAAAGCCCCCAAACCCCAAACAGCACCCCAGCTTCAGCCTGGGAGGGGGGCTTTTGACTCTTTGGGCATAGCCATCCTTCCTCCCCCGAGAACCAGGCCCAAGGCACACAGGAGGATGTCTGGTCTACTTCGCTCACCTCTGGCTAGGTATCACCATAGATGCCTAAATGCCGTAGATGGTGCGAGAAGCTTACCTTCTGCACTTCAACCAGATGCCCACTGGATCCATCGCTCTCAATGGACTCAGGCCATGGGCCAAATGGAGGATTGGGTCTGGATCACGCGGCCTATCCCACATGGTGGCAGAACCGACAGAATCTCATGGCTGGACTACCCTTCATTGTCCTGCCAGTCCAACACGTATTGACCACGGATGCCTCCAAGCTTGGCTGGAAAGCCCACTGCTACAGTCTTCAGTCGAAGGGCACCTGGACTCAAGAGGAAAGTGCCCTCGAGATCAACCTTCTGGAACTCAGAGCTGTTACAAATGCCCTTCAGGTGTTCCAGGCCCACCTGGCGGGCCACGTTGTCCTTGTTCAGCTGGACAGCCAAGTAGCAACGTTTTACATCAACAAGCAGGGGGGGGGAATGGGCTCATACCTCCTCTGTTGGGAGACAGTCCACCTCTGGACCTTCGCCGCAGAGAAGGGCATGACCCTCTGGGCAGTCTACCTACCAGGCAAGGAGAGTCTGCTCACCAATCAACTCAGCAGAATCCTTCAGCCCCATGAGTGGCACCTCAACCCAGTGGTAGCCATTTCTATTTTTTGACATTGGGGGACCCTGATGTTGTATCTCTTCACCATCCCTGAGAACACACATCTACCACACTTCTGCTCCCAGAGACCAACCCTGGAACAGGTGGTGGAAAATGCCTTTCTCCTGCCTTGGTCTGGGAGCCTGCTGTATGCGTACCCGCCTACTCCCCTGGTTCCCAAGACCTTGCTCCAAATTACAGTCAGACCGGTCCTCTGTAATTCTCATTGCTCCTTGGTGGCCCTGGCAGCAGTGGTTCCTTCTACTCTTGCAGCTGTTGTGGGTGCCCCTGATACCCGTGGCCATGCCCCAGACTTGCTGTCACAGGAGGACAGGACACTTCTCCATCATAATCTCCAATCCCTTGCCCTAGCTGCTGAACGGTTAGCCCTAGCACACCTCCACCTCTCTCGGGATGTGGAGGAAGTCCTACTGGCATTGTGCAAGGATTCAATACGGTGCACATATGCCTTCAAATGGCATAGGTTCTCGGTCTGGTGCACAGACAGGAATATCATCCCTTTCACCTGCTCGGTGCAAGACATCCTCCAGTATCTGCTGCACTTCTCTCAAGCTGGTCTAAAATCCAATTCCATCACTGGTGCACCTCATCACCTTGACTGTGCATCACACCTTGTCGACGGCCAATCTGTGCACCCCCTTGCAGGCTATTTTATGAGGGGCTTCTCCTCTCACGACCCCCCCCATCTGCCCACCTTCAGTGGCATGGGACCTGAACGTTGTCCTTGGGAAGCTGATGGCTCCCCCTTTTGAGCCACTGGCTTCATGCCATCTCAAGTTCCTGTCATGGAAAGTGGTGTTCCTGGTAGCGCTTACTTTGGTCAGATGGGTCAGTGAGCTTCAGGTGAGGGTGGCCCATGCCCCCTATACTAGGTTCCACAAAAACAAGGTCATTCTCTGAACTCACCTGAAATTCCTACCTAAGGTTGTGTCTGCCTTTCATATCAACCAAGAGGTGGTCCTTCCCTTCTTTCCCAGGCCTCACACATCCCAGATGGAGGCCTCACTTCGCACCTTGGATTGCAAAAGGGCACTGGTCTTCTACCTCGAAAGGACTAAGGTCCATTGCCACTTGTCAAAGCTGCTCGTCTCCTATGACATCAACAGGCTTGGGATTGTAGTCTCTAAGCATACTCTGTCTACCCAGGTGGCAGACTATATCTCTCTCACCTGTGAGCAGGCTGGACTCTCCTTGGAGAATCATGTCACTGTGCATAATATGCACACCACGGAAGCCTCTGTGGCTCACCTGTTCTTGATCTCCCTGCAAGACATCTGCCAGGCTGCCACCTGGTCTTCAGTCCATACCTTCACAGCACACTACTGCTTGGAGGAGAGCTCATAACATGGTAGCACCTTTGGCCAGGCAGCATTTCGTCACCTCTTTGAGGAATAGTGCAACTCCTTCTCTCTGGCCTTTTGTGTCCAGGCTACCGGAGAGGGGATTCCAGTGTCAATGTTGGGGCTGCAACACTGGACTTCAAGCCATTCAGCGCTCCTTGCTGCCCTTCATGGTTCGCCTTTTGGGTCACCTGTGACTCCTACAGTTTTTTCAGTAGCCTGTAGCTTGGGAGTCCCATATCTGAGGACTGACTTCTGCTTGTTCCCGGAGAAAACGTAGTTACTCACCTGTAACAGGTATTCTCTGGGAACAGTAGGAATCGGTCCTCACAACCCTCCCTCCTCCCTGTGGAGGAGTTTTCTTTTTTATACTCAATTAAGCTGTGTCGACTTACTGAGGTAAGATGGCACCTGTGGGTGGGAAGGTGGCCACTCATGTTCGGCCTAACTCCCAAAGGCTTTCTTTGAAAGCTGGGGAGTGATTCTGCGTGGGCTAAGTTGATGCTGACGTCACCCATATGTGAGGACTGATTCCTGCTGTCCCCGGAGAACACCTGTTACAGTTGAGTAACTACGCTTTTTCCCCAGTTGGCAGAAGCTAGCAAATGGGGTTTCTAATCTGATGCTTTTTTCTCTTGCTGCTTTTCCTCTGCAGTCAAGATCCACGTGGGGTCTCCCATTTGTGGAAGTTTAAAAATGAATTTATATTACAATGAAGGCTCCAATATGCTTGTTGCCTAGGCCCACCAAAGGTTGTTAATGCCTTTGGGGAGGGGAGGATCTGCTTTAGGGACTAGAGAGGCTTATCCTTTCTCTGTAGTATCTGCTCCAGGCTCTGTGCTTCAAGAATAGGAGATAAGGAACTGCATTAGGGAACAAAATGATTTTGCTGTGCTCGGTTTACTCCAGACTCACCTGCTCTCTCCTGTTACTGCCTAGAAGGTTCATGTAGCTTGAGTCAGAAGCAGAGACGGGGTGTTCTCTGCTGCCTGAAATTGGGACATAGGCCAGTACAGTTAAAGAAGCAGAGCCATTTGCTTATGCTTTGGTCCCTCTGCCGTGCCTAGATAAAAACAGCTGTGCTGTGTATGGGTCCCCTTGACATGACGCCTGCAGCAGCTGCCCACAGCACGTAAACAGAAAACTCTCAGGTTAATTCCTAGATTTGAAGCTCAGGAGACTGCCATGCTATGACTAGCCTCAGTCTTCCCAAAGTAGATTTTTTTAAAAAATTTTGACATTTTGTCATGGATTGCGGAGGTGAAACGCTCCATTCATTAGTCCTACTCCATCACAATTCATCGGCTGTGCAGCCTGTCATTTTGTTCCCACACATCCCTGGCTTTCCTCTTTCTTAAAATATTTCCATTAGCCTGATTCCTGCTGTCATCAGTACACATTATTATTAGGCATCCTTACAGGGATCTTGATGTGTGGCAATATGTTCTATTGTTAGTCTCTTAACACGAACTTTTCCGGAGTTTTATAGAGAGATACAGAGATATAGATATAACTATGTGAATGTACGTGTTTATCTCGTGGCCTTTATCTCTTATCTGTCAGTCAACTTTCCTATTGATTATGATAACATACATGATAGCATGTTCCATTAGCAAATGAGTGGCTTTGGCTCTGGCTATAATTTTATCCCTTTTGTTAATTTAATCCTTTTTATTAATTTATCCATATAGGTTCTCAAAGAAGCTAAAAGATAGCAGTGAAACAGTCATTACACAAAAATACTTTGGAAACTGAAGGAAGGTAATTTTTTTGTGCAATGCACTGTTCGGACGTTCCATGTGGAGTTATCAGATTTGAGAATTTTCAGTATTTTAGCTTGATAGTCTTTGGTTTGATAATTGCCTTCATAAGAACATAAGGGTTACCATACTGGGTCAGACCAAGGTCCATCAAGCTCAGTATACTGTTTCCAACAGTGGCCAATCTAGGTCACAAGTACCTAGCAGTTTCCCCAAAAGACACAGGTTTCACAATGGTTGTATTGGGGCAAGCTGTGGATTTCCCGGGTCCCCTTTAATAATGGTTTATGGCCTTTCCTCCAGGAACTTGTCCAAACCTTTTTTAAACTTGGCTACACTAACAGCTTTTACTACATCCTCTGGTAACGAATTCCAGAGTTTGATTACACGTTGAGTGAAAAAGTATTTTCTCTTATTAGTCTTAAATAGGCCGCACTGTAGCTTCATTGCATGTCCCCTAGTCTTTCTATATTTTGAAAGGTGTAAACAATAAAGCTGCGTTTACCCGTTCCACGCCATTCATTAATTTATAGACCTCTATCATATCTCCCCTCAGTCGTCTCTTTTCCAGGTTGAAGTGCCCTAACCTTTTTAGCCTCTCCTCATAGGGGGTATCCTTCCATCCCCTTTACTATTTTGATGGCTTTTCTCTGTACCTTTTCTAATAACACTATATCCTTTTTTAAGATACAGCGACCAGAATGGCACACAATATTCAAGGTGCACATAATATTCTTATCTTCACATGGGCTGCAGACTCAATTGCAGGTTAAAAAGTCTGAGCCTAAAAGACTCCTAGAACATCTCCAGTTTTCTCTAGAAGCTATACAACTGCCACCAACATTGAGCTTTGTGGAAGTTCTCCGGCCATAACTGCTGCTGTGATACTGTGTTTTTAGTTGCCTGCTCCTCGCGATAATTTGCTCCCGCCTTATTCTTAGTAAGAGCCCCTCCCTGTATAGCAGCAGTGTGACCAGAGGTGTCCCCCACAGCTTAGCAAAAATGTTACTAGCTATTACACCTCAGCAGTTCAAAAAAAATGATGTTTAATAGTGTCTAGGAGGAGGAGGAAAAAAGACCCATAATCCATTGAAATTGCTCACCTTTGTGTTCCATGTATTACATCAGGAGCAATTGCTATTAATAAAATATCTCAGATATTGGTTGCAAGTGAAGGTTCATGGCGCTGTAGCCCAATAGAGTCAGAAGGCCAAGAGGAACCTGCCAGGCCATTTTTATATTGAGCTTCTTGACAATGCAGATTTTTGACTAGTAGTAAGCATAATTCATAGCTGTGAGCTCGAGTTTCAAAAGTCCTATTGAAAGTAGAAAATGTTTCTTTATGAATAGATTTCCTATCCAATGCCTGTATCAGAGAAGAGGATTACTCACTTTAGGCTAGTCCTGACCATTCTTTGTACTCTTGTTCAATTTAATATTGTAAAAGTTACCTTCTTCCTCTTTTCTCAGTTTTGATCATTCGTCTAAAAGGAGTTTCAATAAGAAAAATAATTTGAAAAAAAATGTTTTTTCAAAGAAAATCGGAATCTTGAAACCCCCCCCCCCCCCACAAGCCAGTGTAGAAACTTCTAGAAAACATTTTGTACTATTCTTACAAACTTGGGTGAAGAACAGAGCTTTTATTATGTTTCTTTACTATTATGAGCTGTTGTGATTTTCTTTGGAAAAAGAGCATATCAAAGTTTTAAATAAAATAAAGGAGCACTGGGCCAGGGGAGCAGCGCTGCACCACGTTGACGACCTTCATATTAAAGACAGTACTTGATGAAGAGGAATTCTGGGATTTAAAAAAAACGATTTTCTTCCAAGAGCCAAGCAAAGACTAGCACTGGGAGAGCTCTGGTTAAAAGGTTTTGGATTTAGTTCCTACTTCTCTTATACTGAAGTTTGTGGGCAGCTAATGGGTATATATATATGTAATAATTACATAAACATTTTCCAGAAAAATAACTGATTAAGTTGGTTCAAAAAGAGGAAACTTAAGGTATGTCAACTGTAGCATAACAAAATCAAAAAATCCCACATTTAAAATGGAAGAGAAAAGGGGGGTTACTAGACATGGACACTGGTTATGTTTATCTCATGTGAGTGCAGATTTCCCTTTTACTATGACTGATGGTGGAGTTCGGGTTAGGTATGTTCTTTAAGGGACATTTGTGTGTATGTTTCTCATATTATTGGGGTGGCAGGTGGGGGAGAAATGCAAATTATAAAAGATGGTTCATCATTCCGTTTGTTCACTCCTGGCGCTGTGCAAGAGAACCCACATGCTGGGAGCGGTGTTGCCTGCTTTAATAAAAAAAATATTTGAACTAAAATGGAGGAAGAGGAAAACCTCAAACAAGCCCATAACTTTAAATTCAACAGAGGAACATATCAAGGTTAAAAATAAAATTCTTCTCTGAATCGAACATTTAATTCCCCCCAAAAAATGGTTTTAATTGGATAAAAATGTTTTAAAAGCAACCTAGCTTAAGCTAGGAGCATAACGTGTGATCCAAAAATGACAGAAGGTCCAACACAGGCTGGATTTCACTAATCACTGCTTCAGAAACTCAATTATTCACATTTCAAAACGCATAGTTCATTCTGCTGTCTCATCTTCCATTTTAAATGATGGATTCTTTAATTTTATTATATTCTCCAGGAACAAGCAGGAAGTCAGTTCTCACATGTGGACGGAGCCCACGCAGTACATTTCCCCAGCTTTCACAGAAAGCCTTTGGTAATGCTACCACGCATGCGTGGACCCCTTCCCACCCAAGTGTGCCATCTTGCTCAGTCTCCTTTTTTCCGCGGAGCCTAATGGACCCTTGTCCTGTTTCCCCAGAAAAATCCTCTAAAAATTATCCTTACAAGTTGTTTTTTTCCCAGTTTACGTACCAGTTCCTCTTTCTGCCTCGATCTGGTGCCGTTCCCAGCTCTTCCCTTCTTTTTGACGAGGCTTGCCTCGACCAGCGTTTATGCCCTTTTTTGCCCATCGATCCCGGCCGGGTATCTCCCACCATTTCTCCCAATGGGTTTAAAAAGTGTAACTGCTGCAGTCAAACCATGTCTGTTACAGATACCCATGACTGCTGCTTGCGCTGCCTTGGCCCGGACCACGACAGTACCACCTGCGACCTGTGCCAGGCCAAGACTCCAAAAACCAACAAGAAAAGGTTGGAGTTGTAGGAGAAGATGTTCCTGTGGTCCACTCAGCCCCGGCTTCCCTGGTGTTGAGTCTCAAGCCGAGCACCTCTTGCATGGCCCGGGCGTCGTCGGAGATCCGCGGCGGCTCCTCCATAAAGATCCTAGACTCTGGGAAGAAAAAGAAAAAATCCTCAACCAGTCAAGGTTCCACTGGTGAAATCCGGTAAGGTCCTGTGGAGGGACTCAGGCGACTCCGAGCAGCACCCCCTTAAGGTCTCTAAGAAGGAGTCCTCAGCCGCTGGCGACCGTGCGAGGTTCCTCGAGGCTGTGGTCCTCGTCAAGGACGCACTCTTGAGAGTGCCGGTGTCGGGCCCTCAGTGCCTACAAAGTCAGCTGCGGAGCCTTCTGGCATCGAATCCAGAATGGCGGCCCTGGAGCAGAATATCTCTGCCATCCTGGCCTCGTAGTAGGCAATGATGTCTAGTTCATCTGCATCATCTGCCCGATAGCCGGGCCCTCAACTGCAGGAGAGTCCCCCGGGCATTGAGACAGGCCCTGAGTGCCATCGGCCTCTGGTGAGCCCTAGGCACTGATCGAGATTCCAATCCTGATCCTTGGGTGTCCAGTCCTCCCCAGCCAGTTTCCGGGAGTCTGACCTGAGATCCACTGGGAGACCCATTGCCTTTGCGCTGGCCTTGAGGCACGGGAGTCCTGAGCCTGAGCGTTCGATGCCCTCCGGCTCTGACTGGGAGACTGACATCGAGGCCTCCCCTGAGACCTCTTGACACTAAGATGTCCCTTTGGAGCCATCCCCCCCGGAGCCCCAGCCCATTCCCCACCCGAGGATGTGGCTTTCCATGACTTCATCCGGGACATGGCCCAGGCCCTCTTGGTCCTGACCGAATCAGAGGAGGACCCGTGCACTGAAGAACTGGAGATCCTCCAGTATGAGTCTCTACCAAAGGAGACTCTCATGGTGCCGATACAGCCCATCCTCGAGCAGCTGCTTCTGAGGATGTGAGAGACCCTGGCCTCGGTGCCGGTAGTCAGCCGATGCCTCGATGCCATTTATCGCATCAAGAAGGGCCTGGGTTCCAAAAATCCCAACTCCCACATAACTCCATGGTCATGGAGTCCTCTATGCAAAAGCTTAAAAGCCAGAAGAATTACTCTTCTGTTCCCCCAGGCAGAGAGGCCCGAGCCCTCGACATCCTCGGGCGCAAGTGCTTCCAGGGATCCCATGCTGGGCTTTCAGATACAGGCCTATGAGTTGTACATAGGCATGTACCTCAAGGGCCTCATCCAAGAACTGGCTGACTTCTCTGTAGGCCTTGCCGGTGAACTCCACCAGAACTGTAAGAAGCATGCAACTCGAGAACATGAACTACTAGTAATCCCATTCCTTGAAGAAGCGTTCAGCGAAACGCCTTGGCAGCCAGTGCGTGGCATCGGTGTACTTGCCCAGCAAATATGATGTTACCTCAAGATAAGTTTTGGCTTTTGGGGCTTTTGATTTTTGTGAGCCTGTTTTGCTTTTAATGGCAGTTTGTTCATCTGATGTGTTATAGCATTGCAGCTAAGCCATGAACCTTGTGAAGTCATGTTATGCTTTGAGAGATTACAGGTGTTTTAAACCACAGTTTGTTACAACTGAAATAAATGTTATAATTGAAAAACTTGAAAAAAATGTGGAAGGAGTTTTTAGAGTCATTGATGTTGAGAGGTGTGGCTTCGAATGTATGAAGCTTGTATGAATTTACTTCATTGGATTCTGAGGCTCTTTTCTTCTTCCATTTATTTATGAATAATTTCTAATAGGAGCACCTGATGTGATTTTGTACATATTGGTGGAGTGATTTGCTCAGATTTTTCATTTACTGTTCACTCCGGGACTGACCTTTTTTTGGTTGTGACTACCCTATCTAATGTCAACAAGTAAGTCCATGACAAAAGAAGATTCTGGATAGAAGCTAACATTGGTAGACTTTACCTCTTGATGCTTTTGTGGCAGACCTTAGGATTTAAATTGTCATTTCAGCAACTGCAAAGCCTATTGTTGAAATGCTGCCACAAAAATGCTGAATGTTATTAATACCTTTCTCCTTTCCTAAGGGTAAAATTACTCCATACAGTAAAACTGTGTCTTCTGTTTTTGTGTTGCCATGTATTAGGCATTTTACATCCCCGGAGATACCATAACCCCACAGAGAATGCTATGCTTGAGCAATAGAGCTCTGATAGTCTTCAGCTTGGCCAGTAGGGGGCACCTAGAAGTTCCTAGCCTGGAGCTCTCCTTGAAAATTATTTTTCTGTACATTCTAGCACTACATACATCTACAGAGTAAATTTTCAGCCTAGTGGCTTTGATGAAATCTTGCTCCTCATAATAATTTGCACAAACGATGTGAGGCCACATGCTGCTGAAAGGGTGACTGGTATTACTGGCAGTTTCATGGCCATAGAAATGCTCGAAGCAGAACTGTCTTACTGATGTTATTTTCCAGCAAATTAGATTTTCTTCCTTTGTTCAGGTTTACACAATTTTTCGCAATTGCTTACACCAATTGAAGAAATTAATCTTTTGGAAACAGCTCCTTCCACTGTATGTAGGAAATGCTTCTCTGTTTCTACTTTTTTTGCTTGTGTCTGTTTCCAGATTAGGCCACTGTACAGTGTCTAAGAGGCGAACAATGTGACATTGACCCTTAAAGAACTGCTGCCAGCTATGACTGTAATTAATACTGCTGTATGGAGGGTCCCTGGGTTGATTCCTGAGTGCAGTCTTCTACTTCCAAGGTCAACTCAGGCTATGAAGTCTTAAGATGGAGTTGTGGTCATTTCTCAAGGGTGCCACCTAGTGGTGAGATTTAGGATCCATGATTGCAGGCTTCCTGAGGGAGTTGTGGTGACCTCTAGCAGAGGTGTGTTGTGATGATCAGGCAAAATAAGTTGGAGGGGATTATAAAATAGGAAGAAAAGCTACAGGTAGTTGCAAAATGAAATGATCGATCTTGTGCTTTATCAGGCAATGACAGCTCTCCTCCTACGCAGCTAAACATGGCACGCTACATGGCAATTTTTTTTTTTTGGCCTGGCATTTTCTTATTCTCTTTTGGGCTTCCAGTTCATTTGGAATCAAGGCTAAGATCTGGCATCAGGAGAGTTTATTTGCAACTACCCAGTAAATTTTTCCTTTTTTTTTTTTTTTTTTTTTTTTTCTCCCCCCCCCCCCCCCCCATATATAATTTATCCCGTCTCTCCCTACACCCCTCCGCTCTTCTGGCAAATCACTACTATCTGTTTCCTTCTCTTCTATGGCTAACTCCAGACTTCGCTCCTTTCACCTTGCTGCTCCTTATGCCTGGAACAAACTACCTGAGTCTGTACGTCAGGCGCCTTCTCTGACCCTTTTCAAATCCAGGTTGAAAACACTTTTTCGCTGCCGCTTTCGGATCTTGATTCGCCTGATCTCCTTTGTTTCCTTACCATCCCCGCTAGGTGTATCCCATGTCTACAGCTACTGTGTTGTCTGTCTTGACTAGATTGTAAGCTCTGATGAGTAGGGACCGTCTTTTACATGTGCCTGGGCAGCGCTGTGTACATCTTGTAGCGCTATACATATGTTCAGTGGTAGTAGTAGCAGTCTAGTCCTTGGGTGAGAGCTATGGACCAGGACTGTAAATACAGCCACTAAGAATCTCTAATTTTATGTATACCATGACAGCAAGGAACCTCACCCCTAAGCCAGCCAGGATATATAGTGTATGATCTCAATCTCTCAAATTTGCTGTTAAGGCTTGTCATAATACTTTATGGTTCCAAAGAAAGCCACCTCCTGGGGTTAAGATAGATCATGTATAGGCAATTTATCTAGGTGTACGCGAAAAATCCCCTTAAGTAAGCCTATAGGCGCCCAGCCTGATGGGAAATATCTTAGTATCTTTTTGCCACATTATCTTGGTCTCTGACTGTATTTCTTAGTGCTTGAGAATCTTCTCCCTCTCAATGCAATTCACAGAATAATTGCTTGGGACAGCCATTCTGGTCTTTTTCTCCTTTACCCCACTACATCCAGTTTCCTTGCATCCAGTTTATCAGTCGGAATGGGAGTAGATTTCTGTAATGTGTGATGACCTCAGAGGCTGCGGACACTGTTTCAGCAGCATCGGTAGGGAGGAGTGGCCTAGTGGTTGGGGCAAGGTACTTCAGGCCGGAGGGGCAGGGGTTCAAATCCCACTAGAGGACAGCAACCTTGGGCCGGAAGGACTGGGGTTTCTAGTCCCACAGGTGCTCCTTGTGGTCTTGGGCAAACCACTTAACCCTCCATAGCCCATGTTCCCTGTAAAATAGTTATCTGCAAGTTATAATGCCCTGTTCAATGTAATTTCAGTTTGTTCAATGTAAACCGCACTGATGCAGAATAGCGCGGTATATAAGAGAATGTAAATAAATAAAACAATAAAACCTAAGGAGCAGAGTCCTGACCTTGGCACTGAATCCAGGACCTCTGCACGCACTGCCATTGAGCCACCAGGCTGGCTGTATTCCACAATATTTCTCTGCCTATAGGGGAATGAAACTATTACTTCTACAGATGCCACAAAAATTGGGTTTCTTGGACGTCAAAGCATTAGTGTGATGTTCTTTGAAAGGGATTTGGAGTGCTAATCTCAGCTTTCAGCACCTACTTCCCAGCCAGTCAGCTGCTCCCCTTCTCCCTGTTCCCACCGTGCCCAACCCAGGCATTTGGTCAACATTGCATTTTATTGCCTTGCTATTACATAGGAAAAATGTCACATTATGGCGTCTTTTTTGAATCAAACATTTTAACAAATTTACATAAAGTAAACAGGAAATTTCCAGAGCAAAAAACAAAATGTCATCCCAAAAATAATTTATACCAAGCTTACATTATAGAGACTGTAAACAGAAAAGAAGTACAGCTCACCAGTCAAAAGAGAAGCCCCTACACAGCCTCACTCATACCACTATTACTAGTCTTTCCCCCCCGGAAAAACATATTCTAACTCAATAAGTTCTACAAAGGAATATCTGTTCCCTTCAAAGGTACCCAAACATATGCAGGGAAATAACAACAAGAAAGTAGCTCCCTGAGCCCCACCATCTTGACACTAAAGTGCATGTTTAGTAAGTTCGGTGCCTTTAGTGTATGTGTTGGCTAAGTTGCCAGAGCGGAGATTCGGGCCGACTGCAGAGGGGTATGAACATCTGACCCTTTGCATATGTAGTGTGGTGAACCTGCTACGGGTGCAACTAATGCCACTCATTGATATGGCATGCTCTGCACCTGTTCTTCCTGTACTGAACTCGGGAGTGCGAGTTACAAATGCCCACTCTAGGTGCGCCATGCCGGGAACACACTATCCCACCCAGTTGCCACCCTGATGCATGCTACCAGGGTAGCATAGCGTTTTAGTGCTGGGTCCTAGGCTACTTTTTAACTAGGCATCCAAACCATGTACTAACCCTGCACTACCGATTAGCGGCGTTTAGTAAACATGCTTCTAAGTTGCAATCAACTCTTCTTGAATAGATCGGGAAACAGATGTATCCTTTGACCACAAGACAATTCCAGCTTTTTACAAAAATAAGTTTCCTACGCTATATTCTTATCAGATTCTAGAGAAAAAGTCACCATGAGAGAGCCCCTTGTAAGAATAGCATCTGAAGATGATTCTAAAAATGCAGACAGTGCTTGACGATCCCCCCTTTATCTCTCCGGAATCTTAAGTGAGGAACCATAATAAACAGTAGAACTATTAATATTATCCACAGAAGAAAATTGCTACGTGGGGTTCCTAAATTTTCATGTTCTAAGCCTTCACTAGCTAGCTTGATACCCAAACACAAAATTAGTTGTGATTAGATTAGAAAAAGTAGATTTTCGCAAGACAAAGCAATATGCTAATAATAGGTATTCACCTATGCTGCTCCCATTCTCTGGAATGCCTTACCAGATACACTAAGATCTATCAAAGACCTCCAAAGGAACTTAAAGCACATTTATCGAACATTATGGGGACAGTCACAACATTAGTGAAATTTATCCAATCTAGTACCTCACTAGTAAATTTTTCTCCCTGCCCTCTTGCACCACTTTTACCAAGCTCCCTCTCCAATTTATGAAGAAGCATCCTGCACTTGTAAATATCTTGCCTGTAAACAGCCATGCTGTAAATAATCTTTTATAGACTATGTACATCTCTTACTGATCGATAACCCAGTTTTCTGTAACTATTTCTTGTAGTTAGCTGTTTTCACTATAGTTCTATGTTCTATTTGATGTAAACCATCCTTGATCGTGGGAAGGGGCGGTATAGAAAAATTTACAACTAAATCTAAATAAATACATTATTTATTTATTTGAACAGATTTAATATACCGCCATTCGGTCTATACGGCCAACATGCCAGTTTACCCTCCTCAGAAAAAATTTTCCAAAACAATACACCAACAAAATACAATCATCATAAAAGGTCAGGAAATAAATAGCACAATAAAAGATATCCTTATACACGATAACAAATCCCAGGGAGACACAAAGATAACACACAAAACGTTGCCGCCCATCACAATGACCCAATGGCCTAACTCCCCTCAAACGCTTGCCAAAGTAGCCATTTTCCTGACGCAGATCTACAGGCAGCATGTTCCAAAGTGAAGGAGTCATGAAGCCAAAGGCAGAAGAGCGAGTTTAATTTGAGACGAAACTGGGATGGTAACGGAATCTTAAGCAAATGAGTCTCTGACGACCTTAACCACCCAGAACACTAGGGAACAACCAGATCTAACAGAAAAGTAGGGGATCCATTATAGAGTGCCCTATGCATAAAGGAAAGAAACTATTACTTATTTCTAAAAGGGATCGGCTAGCAAGACAATCCTTTCAACAGGGAAGTGATGTGATCCCATACATTTGAATATTGGGTTGTAATATGAATAATAAGTGTAAAGCAGGTTGTGTGGACCTCTTATTAAACTCCAAAAAGTTTAAGGGACTCCTATTTCATCCCCATCACTCTTTCTGGACCTCCTTTCCTCAGCGCCAAGCCTGTCCGCACTAACCCTCTATCTCTCTTCTCGTTCTTGTCTACCCCAGTCTCTCTCTCTCTCTCTCGTTCTCCTTCTAGCTAGTCCCTACCAATCTCTGTCTTTCTCGTTCCCTCCTTCCAGTTAGTTTGTGCCACACTTTCTCTCTTCCCCCCCCCCCCCCCCCCAGCCCCTCTTTTTTTTTTTCTGTGTCCTGTGGAACCCTGTAATGGTCTCGCAGACCCACAGTGATCCACGTACCACAGCTTAGGAACCTCTGGTGTAAAGCATATGTTAGCAGAATTAAATTATATCTATACATTTTGGAAACTCAGATGTATGCATGTCCTTTAAAACACTCCTTCAGAGCATGCTGCCCCTTCTACAAGATGAGTGCATGCTTTGTGAAAGTATGCACAAATTTTAAGGCAACTGAAATCCACTTTTGCAGAAATTCTACCCCGTGTGAATACAACAGGCCTCAACAAATCCTGGGTGCCAGGCTGCCATAATGCCTAGAAATAGTACTTGGTGCCTGGAATTTTCATGCTTTAAATGTTACTGTCATGGCTGCTCTGGAGCAGCTGACCTTTTCCAATCAGGGACTGCACCACACAGCTGTCAGTGAGTTTGAATTATGGCACACAAACTCCTGCAATAATCAGCTTGGCTCAAATCTCATGAGACCTGTATAGGAGTTGTGCATTATGTGGCTGAAACTTACTAAGAACTGCACAGTATAGACCTCATCATAAAGAGCAGCTCTTCAGTGCAACAGCATTTGGAGAAGTCAACCACGGGAAGGGGCAGGGGTGGCTGGCTGAGGGAGTAGGGTAGCTAAAGCTGGTAAGTTTGTGTGGCTGGTTGGGTGGTAAGGACAGCTGGTAGGCAGAGATGTCAGTGATGGAGATTGCTGGGGATGAGGGCTCTTTGAGAGAGGTGAGGAAAGACTGCTGGAAATAAGATGGAGGCTTGAGAAAGAGACAGGGCCACAAAGAAAGATGAAGCAAAGAGGTAAATCATTTTGGGAACAGTGGTGGAGAACGGAGACCAGAATGCTGCTGATTGCATGCATACAAGGGTTGCTGGGGAAAGGATGCTAGCCAACCGCTGCTGCCAACACATCACACTGGCACATCAAGCACCTGAATTGTTCAGCTTTCCCCTCCCGTCCTAGACACAGACAGCTCATAGAAACATAGAAATATGATGACATAAAAAGACCACATGGCCTATCTAGTCTGTCCTTCCATATCAACAACTGCAACAGTCCCCTTTTTTCCTTTAGAGATCCTCTGTGTTTGTCCCATGCTTTTTTGAATTCAGATATTGTCCTCATCTCTACCACCTCCACTGGGAGACTTCCACGGATCCACTACTCTCCGTAGAGAAATATTTCCGCATATCACTCCTGAATCTATCTCCCTTCACCCTCATCCCATGTCCCCTCGTAGCAGAACTTGCTTTCAATTGAAAGAGGCTCTCTCCCTGAACATTTATGCCACGGAGGTATTTAAACATCTCAATCATATCACCTCTATCCCGCCTTTCCTCTAGGTGTACATATTAAGATCCTTCAGTCTGTCCTCATATGCTTTATAATGAAGACCACTAATCATTTTAGTAGCCACCCTCTGCACCGACTCCATCCTGTTCACATCCTTTTGAAGGTGCGGTCTCCAGAATTGCACACTATACTCCAAATGAGGTCACACCAAAGATTTATACAGAGGCATTATCACCTCCTTTTTTCTGCTAGCCATTCCTCTCCGTATGCACCCAAGCATCCTCCTAGCTTTTGCTGTCGCCTTTTCTACCTGTTTAGCTACTTTAAGATCATCAGACACAACCACGCCTAGGTCCCGCTCTTCTTTAGTGGACAAAAGTACTTCACCCCCTATACTATATTGCTCCCTTGGATTGCTGCAGCCCAAATGCATGACCTTACATTTTTTAACATTAAATCCCAGCTGCCAAATTCTAGACCATTCTTCAAGCTTAGCTAGATCCCTCCTCATGTTATCTACCCCTTCCTGGGTGTCTACTCTATTGCAGATTTTGGTATCATTGCAGATAAGGGCACTAAGGTTAGTGCAGGCATCTGAGCAGTGTTCACGCAGAATTTTCTACACCAGTGTGGGAGCAGAAGGTAGCGAAGACTCTAATGCGAACCTAAACAATGCGCAAATGACTGCACTAAAGGCAGCACACTGTGCGTTTACATCCATTTAAATGTCTGGTAAGAGAGGCTGAGCTCAATGTCAGATTTTAACGCAAGGTCTGAGAAGGCATCAAGGATTCGCTGACCTCAGATGTTTGAGGGCTATTGAGGAATTTCTGTGCGTTTCTTGAGCGTACAGCACCTGAAACTGTTTTCCGACTTTGCTGAAGAATGCTGAAAACCAAGGGCAAGGGAATTGTGCTTGAACAATGTTATGTGTGTATGTTAGATTGCTGTCTGGCGCATAAACAGCAATGAACTTCTGCTCAGAATAACATTGCTGTTTATGTGCTAGATAGCAATCTATCATACGCACTCAGGTGACAAAGTGCGCAGCATTTAAGTGCTACTAAGGTAGACCTCTGTACGCATGTGCCTGGCTTGCTCTCCTTGTTTAGCATAGGCCTTTTGGATGCACAGCTCATTTGCATGCTGGTTGCTTACAGCATTGCTCAGCAAAATAGCTGCACTAAACTTAGGAAACCCTGCACTAGGGCTCTAGCACATGGTTTCTTTCCTCCTTTCTTTAAAAGCATTTATAGCCAAGCAGTCTTTGGTAGTTTGCAATGAAACATACACAATAAATGAGAAAACAGCTTTAGTAAATCAGACCATAAATTTAATTTATTCAAAATTTCCCAGTATGGAATCTAGATGGATAGCAAATAGTGAAGAAGAAATGAAAGTTATAAAACAAATATAACTCAAAAGTTAAAAATTACATATATTAAAAATGCAAGGAGGTTTGCTGGCTGTTCCTGTGAAGTTTTTCCTGATACCTGATTGGTTCCCCGAGGACGGAGGCTGCTCCCTGCGGTGGGCGGAGCCTTCCTAAGGGCTATTTCATCGAGCCCTGCTCGCGGGACGCCGAGGTTTGCTGGCTGTTCCTGTGAAGTTTTTCCTGATACCTGATTGGTTCCCCGAGGACGGAGGCTGCTCCCTGCGGTGGGCGGAGCCTTCCTAAGGGCTATTTCATCGAGCCCTGCTCGCGGGACGCCGAGGTTTGCTGGCTGTTCCTGTGAAGCTTTTCCTGATACCTGATTGGTTCCCCGAGAACGGAGGCTGCTCCCTGCGGTGGGCGGAGCCTTCCTAAGGGCTATTTCATCGAGCCCTGCTCGCGGGACGCCGAGGTTTGCTGGCTGTTCCTGTGAAGTTTTTCCTGATACCTGATTGGTTCCCCGAGGACGGAGGCTGCTCCCTGCGGTGGGCGGAGCCTTCCTAAGGGCTATTTCATCGAGCCCTGCTCGCGGGACGCCGAGGTTTGCTGGCTGTTCCTGTGAAGTTTTTCCTGATACCTGATTGGTTCCCCGAGGACGGAGGCTGCTCCCTGCGGTGGGCGGAGCCTTCCTAAGGGCTATTTCATCGAGCCCTGCTCGCGGGACGCCGAGGTTTGCTGGCTGTTCCTGTGAAGTTTTTCCTGATACCTGATTGGTTCCCCGAGGACGGAGGCTGCTCCCTGCGGTGGGCGGAGCCTTCCTAAGGGCTATTTCATCGAGCCCTGCTCACGGGACGCCGAGGTTTGCTGGCTGTTCCTGTGAAGTTTTTCCTGATACCTGATTAGTTCCCCGAGGACGGAGGCTGCTCCCTGCGGTGGGCGGAGCCTTCCTAAGGGCTATTTCATCGAGCCCTGCTCGCGGGACGCGAAGCGGGCGCGTCCCGTGGGCGCGTGCCCGAAGGGGCGTGACCAAAGGGGCAGGCCCGCCCCTTTGGCGCCCCTTCGGCGTCAGTTCGGCGCAGGAGGTTCCCTGTGATGGGGAAACAACGAAAGCATTTTCCTCAAGCGGCTCAATCCAAGGCAGTAAAAGTGGTAGGCCCGATGGACTCCCATGTTGTCATGGGTGATAAGCCGGTTTCATCTTCGTCTGCTGCCTTGTCAGATGGTGGAGCTGAAAATCTTCTCTCTGTAAGTACTGTATCCTCCTGCGACGACTCCCGAGGAATGGGGTTTTCTCCTCCCATTCAAGAGGCCAAGCAACTGCCTGCATTAGAGTCGTCTTTATTACAAAAGGACTGTGATGTTGGGGAGTCTGTTGTGTTACCAAGCTCCTTTTTACGTTTGGATGGTGATCTTTCTCCTCCTTTACCCTCTGTGATATCTTTTCCATTGCCTGGGGAACCTCAAACCCCGCCTGCAGATTTGTCCCTAAAAGATATATGGATGGCTGTCTCACGTATTGAATCAGTGCTTGGGGCCTCTCTGCAGCAGGTTTCTGAGTTTTCCAAGGCGACGGTTCAGAAACTTGCTGATCATGATAAAAGGCTGATGTCTGTTGAATGTAAGGTTGATTCACTTGAGGCAGATTGTTCTGTTAACAAAGGTTTGTTAGCTTCTTCAGTCCAAAATTTTAGCTCTTTGTGTCGTCAAGATGAGGTTCTTGAGAACTTGATGAGGTCTAAGAATCTTCGGTTACTGAATTTTCCCTGTACACACTATCTATCTCCAATGATTCTTTTTCAAAAATATTTAAAAGAGAATTTGTTAATTACTGATGTTTTAGCTTCATCAATTTCAAAGATTTATTATGTTCCTTTGAGTAATTTGAATCAACGATCCAAGGGTGAGGGAGGAGTCTCTTTTGTTTCTGGGAAAGCTATAATTGATAAACCTTCTTCATCTACTTTGGATATCTCAGCTTTTCTGGAAACTACATCTGACGATATCTCCTCTAGAGCTACTCTTTTGGTCTCCTTTATTTCGGAATTGGATAAAGATAAAATATTGCGGGCTTACTTTCCAAAAAAGTTTGAAAATGTTTTGTGGTCAATCAATTCAAATTTTCCCTGATGTGTCTAGGACCACACAGCTGCGGCGCAAAGCCTTTTTAGAGCTGCGCCCGCGTGTGTTGGCCGTCGGCGCTGTCTTTCATTTGCGTTTTCCATGTAAATGTCTTATTATCCATCAGGGTAATCGTTATTTGTTTTTTGATCCTAAACATTTAATGGAATTTCTTAAGGATAAAATTGTGTAGTGTCTCTTTCTAGGAGTATTGAGTTTATTTCTCTAGGAACCATACCAGTTTTGTTTAAAATAGCAGCATCCCTCCTTGAAGTGGTCTATTATATGATCTGTTTTCTTTAGCTCTTTCCCAATGTAAATTATGTTTCGTTTTATATGATTGTTTTTTCGTATTGTGAAAAATTTTATAAATAAAAAATTTAAAAAAAAAAAAATGCAAATGTAAAATCATAAGCTGACCCCTCTGGAATATAAAAGCTGTGCAGTCTCCCATTAACATGAGCCTAACCCAATACATCAGGGCACCAATCAAATGAACAACAGTAACTGTCTTTCAAGCAACCTTTCAAATGGCCACTTTTTAACTTCTTCCTAAACAGAAGGTAACTGGACTTGGCCTTTCATTTGTACGGACAAAGAGGAGGCTGACTCTGTTGGCCAGATGGAATCACCAGACCACCTTCTCCGTACAAGAGGGGAACACACTGACACATGGGAGGGCTTACCACCCTTACCACCCCTCCCAATAGACCACACCTCATGCAGATTATACTCATACCTGGCACAATATTCTCACAGATTTTCCTTACAAAAAGATCCTTTATTATTTCTTTCTTACTGTCACAGAAGCAAACACAGCGAGCATAACAAAACTAACTAAATCCCAGTAATTTGGAGTATTTCCCTCACCATCTCTTTACAAGAAAAACCACTTTTCTTTCTGCTTTTTCTGTACAACTATAAACTAGTTCAGAGATTTCCTGCCCATTGACAGGTCCTAGCACAGTGAGAGAGGAGGATATATAGTTCTAGCTACACTCGAAGATAAACTAGCGAAATCTGCACACAGCACAGAGAATCAGAAACACACACACACTCGTTAAAATATACAGTGGGATTTGCAGGCCATCTCCTCTTCGGGAACATAGGGTGCGAATCCTGGCCTTTAAAAGGTTCTGTCATGTTATATAGTTCTTTTCAAACTAGTCCCTTTGTTTTAACTCCAGGCATCTGGATTTTCTCTTCCATTCCTTCCTTTGTCCTGTCATCTCTTCACCTCCATTCCTGTTGTCCTGTTGACCTTTTGAATGCCATGTTTGTAACCATTGGTTTGGGCCTTTGTCAGATTTATTCCTTCTTATCTGACCTTTTTCCCACTTATTCAGCTCTTTAGCAGGTTTGTTTTCCCATCCCTCATTTTCAAGAAATATAGAAAATATACCTTGTTAGCTAAGAACATAAGATATGCCATACTGGGTCAGACCAAGATCCATCAAGCCCAGTATCCTGTTTCCAACAGTGGCCAATCTAGGTCACAAGTATCTAGAAGTTTCCCCAAAAAACACAGGTTCCACAATGTTTGTATTGGGTTAAGTAGTGGATATTCTGGGTCCACTAATGGTTTATGGACCTTTCCTCCAGGAACTTGTCCAAACCTTTTATAAACCAAGCTACACTAACAGCTTTTACTACATTCTCTGGTAGCAAATTCCAGAGGTGGATTACATGTTGAGTGGAAAAATATTATCTCCAGGAACAAGCAGGAATGTAGTCTTCACATATGGGTATCGTCGGTACCGACGGAGCCTGCGCGGGAACGCTCCCCAGCATCCAATAGGAAAGCTTTTGGGAGCATCCCACAGCACCTGCGTGCTACCTTCCCGCCTTTCCCAACTGTCCCTCTCCAGTTGAGTTTAAAGCTGAGACAAAGAGAGAGGGAAAGAGAGAGAGAAAGATAGAGAGATACAACTCCTAGGGGAGGTGGGTGGGTTGTGAAGACTAAATTCCTGCTGTTCCCGGAGATCACCTGTTACAGGTGAGTAACTATGCTATCTCCAGGAACAAGCAGGAATGTGGTCTTCACATATGGGGACTCCCTAGCTGCAGATGCCAGGGAGAAACCCCAGAAGTTGTGTGCCCTTGTGAAAGGGCTCCACTTTCCCCCGTGGATCTCTGACATCCTACCAGGGATGGTGGGTAGGAGTTGATTAAGTATGGAACAGGTTTTGAAGAACAGCCTGACCAAACAAGACATCCCGGCGGAAGTCCTTGTCTAAGCAGTAAGGCCCAAGTAGCTGCTCAACAGATGTCGTTGATAGACACAGAGTGAAGATGAGCCATAGAGGTTGCCATGGCTCTCACATTGTGAGCTGTGACATGGCCTTCAAGAGGAAGGTTCTTACACTCATAGGCAAACGAAATACACTGTGCAATCCAGCTGGACAGTGTTCTTTTGGAGATTGGAAGTCCCAAATGACCAGGATCAAAAGCAACAAAGAGTTGAGAGGACTTTCTATGTTGCTGTGTCCTTTGGAAGTAAAAGGCCAAAACCCTTTTACAGTCCAAAGAATGAAGATTCCTTTCTGCATTTGAGGCGTGAGGCCTTGGGAAAAATACAGGAAGGTAAACCGCTTGGTTTAAATGAAAAGGTGATACCATCTTTGGCATAAAGTGTGGATGAGTCCTAAGGACTACCTTATCATGATGGAACCTTGTATAAAGAGGATCAACTACCAACGCTTGCAATTCACTGATGCGACGTGCTGATGTAATTGCAATAAGAAAGATGACCTTCCAGGAAAGGAATTTCAAAGAGGTAGTAGCTAATGGTTCAAAAGGCAGCTTCATGAGCTGCCCAAGAATCAGATTTAAGTCCCATGCCACTGGTGGTGGCTTAATGGGAGGCTTAGTTAAAAGAAGCCCTCTCATAAATCTCGCTATGAGAGGATGAGAGGAAATAGGTTGTCCATTTAGAGGCTTGAAAGAAGCTGCAATAGCACTCAAATGAACTCTCACTGAATTGGTCTTAAGCCCTGTATTAGACAAATGAAGGAGATACTCCAGTAATAATTCCAGAGGTATCGCAAGAGGGTCAAGACCCTTCTGTGAGCACCATATGATAAACCTTTTCCACTTGAAAGCATAAGAGTGTCTTATGGAAGGTTTCCTGGAAGCATAAAGGATATCCTTTACCTGCTGAGAAAGGCTAAGACCATGAAGTTCTAGGCTTTCAGCAACCAGGCCCTGAGATGGAGAGACTGGGGATTGGGATGCCACAGCATCCCATCCTCCTGAGAAAGGAGATCTGGAGCAGATCCAAACTCCAGAGGAGGAGCTTGAGAGAGATATAGGAGCAGAGGGTACCACATTTGCCATGGACAATCTGGAGCTATGAGAATCATATGACCTCTGTCTCTCTGAAGCTTGAACAGGGTTTTGGGAATTAGGGAAATGGGTGGAATGGCATACAGGAAGTCCTGGCCCCAATGGAGGAGGAAAGCATCCCTGGCCTGACAACCCTGAGCCGGAATTCTGGAAAAGAACCGGGGAAGTTTGGCATTCAGCGGACTTGCAAAGAGGTCTATGTCCGGGGTTCCCCAAATTTGAAAAATGTTAGCAACTTGGTCTGCATGGAGAGACCATTCGTGTAGAAGCAGAACTCGACTGAGTCTGTCTGCCCAAGAGTTTTGAATGCCTGGAAGATACACCGCAAGGAGATGAATCTGATGCTCTCTGGCGAGGGCCCATCGTCGCAAAACTTCGTTGCAGAGCGACAGAGAGCCTGTTCCGCCCTGCTTGTTCACATAGAACATGGCTACCTGATTGTCCGTTTGAACTAGGACTGTCTTATAGCTGAGCTGGGTGTGGAATACTCAAAGAGCAAGGAAGATTGCTCTGAGTTCCAGGAGATTGATGTGTAGATAGGTGTCCTGTGGAGTCCAGGTACCCTGGGTAGAGAGGCCTTGCAGGTGGGCTCCCCAACCCACCTGTGAGGCATCTATTGTCAGAGTGGCTTGGGGTGGGGGTTGGAAAGGGGACCCCACCAAAAGGTTTTGGGGTGACTGCTACCATTGGAGGGACAAAATAAGATGATCTGAGTTTATTTTGTCTGACAGGCAACCTGATGCCTGAGTCCATTGAGTGGATAAAGTCCACTGGGCTGCCCTCATATGGAGGCAAGCATAAGGAACCACATGCACGGTGGATGCCATGTGGCCTAGCAATTGTAACATTTCTCGAGCAGTGAGGTGAGGCTTTAGCACTGCTGGGGAAGCTAACTGCACAATGCGAAGGCAGCGGGGCTGTGGAAGATAGGCCCTTGTCTGTCTGGTATCCAGCAGAGCTCCTATAAACTCTAGAGACTGAGTGGTAGCAAGGTTGGATTTTGGGAAGTTTGACAAGTCCCAAATACTGAAGGACGCGCATTGTGCGAGAGAGAGAAGTCCTGGCCTCTGGCTCTGGAGGGGCTCAAATGAGCTAGTCGTCTCAATAAGGGAAGACAAATATTCCTAGGGTGCAAAGAAATGCTGCCACCACAGCCATGCATTTTGTGAACACCCTTGGTGCCGAGGCCAGGCCAAAAGGAAGAACCCTGTATTGGTAGTGCTTCCCTTGAAATAGAAAGCGAAGGAACTTTCGATGAGTTGGATGGATGAGAACATGAGTGTACGCATCTTTGAGATCTAGAGAACAAAGCCAATCCTGACTCTGAAGGTATGGCAACAGAGTTTCTAGAGAAATCATTTTGAACTCTTTGAACAGGAATTTGTTCAATTCTCTGAGGTCCAAAATGGGTCTGTGTCCTCCTGTTTTCTTTGGAATAAGGAAATAGGGGGAGTAGAACCCTGTACCCTGTTGGAGAATGGGTACCTCTTCTATTGCTCCCTGGGCAAGAAGCAGAGTGACCTCTTGACCTAACTGGGCGTTGAGAGAGGTCTGAGAATTGAACTGTCTTACCATTGTAGGAGGGAGCATGCTGAGGAAATGAAGCTTGTGCCCCTCTCTCACAATGGAGAGAGTCCAATTTTCTACTGTTATCTGCCCCCATTTGGGGGCAAAATGACATAACCTTCCTGTAATGGTGGAAGGCTCTGGGCCGTTCAGGGCCAGGAAGGCAAAGTTCTTTAGATAGGAGTCAAAGCCCCTGTGGAGGCTGAGTCTGCTGAGCCGATTGAGGCTTAGCAGCTTTTGTTTTTCTTTGCCTAGGTTGTTGCTGCTGTCCCTTTTGGGCAGACGGACCTAAACAATGCCCCTGCAGGGTATAGGAGGGGTAAAACTTCTTTTTCTTACTGAAGAATGGTTTCTTGTAGGATTTTTTCCTTGCAGGATCAGCTGTAGATTTAGACAATCTGTCCAAGGTGATATTGTCAGCATCTATCTCATTAGCTTTTTCCTGCCAATTCTTGCCAAAGAGATTCTCTACTGTGCAAGGAATATTCCCCAGTTTATCCTGTACCCAAAGTTCCAAGTCAGATGCCTGGAGCCAGGCAAGCCTACGTGCACCTATGGCAATAGCAGAGGTTCTGCTTATGCATTCAAAGCAGTCAAAGGCTGCACGATTTACAAACTTGGAAACATCCTGAGCATGTTTGAAAAGGGCAAGGTAATCCTGCCTCTTATCATCAGGAAGGAGAGGGCTCATAAGCTATAAATCTCCCATGACCTCCTTAAGGAACATTCCCATATATAATATATAGGAACTGATCCTAGCAGAAAGCATGGAAGCCTGGAAGGTTCGACGTCCAAGAGTCCTACACTCACGTCCTGGAGGATTAGATGCATGTCTTTTTGCACTCTTGATCCTTCTCATAGCTGATTCCACCACCATGGAATGGTGTGGTATCTGAGTCTTCTGAAACCCAGGACAAGGAGGAACTCGATACATGGTGTCGAGCCTTCGAGAGTGAGGAGAAGTGGTTATATACAGTGGTTATATACAGCTATATACATTAGTCATCATGTTATCTCACTGGGTATTCCCGTACCCCCTTACCCTTGCTATGTGCTACATTTTAATAGCCCTGACCTTTTACACCCTAGCCCTTACTTCACCTCAGAACACTATACCAGTCCTCCGTAGATTTTGTTGGAGATTCCCTGACTCCCCCAACCATCAATTCGAAACACTTCGGCGCACACCAGGCCCACATGTTATCTATGTGGACTTTCAGCAGCAAAATCTATCTCGATGATTACAGTCCCACCATCCTCCTGACCTTAAATGTGCACTAATAAATGCACGATCAATAAGGAAAAAATGGCCAGCACTAACTGATATGCTCTCAGCTCATAACCTTGATATCCTATGTGTCACCGAGACATGGCTTTCAGCCGCTGACGCCGTGATCCTTCACCAGTGTGTCCCGCCTAATTTCTCAGTCCACTCTTGTCACAGAGCTGACCGTCGTGGCGGAGGAGTACTTATCCTAACAAAAGCCGACCTCAAATTTCGGCTTGCCGCCTCAAGCAGCACCTCTACCCTTGACTCTGTTACCATTACAAATAAACAAATCACTATTAACTTGCTCTATAGAACTCCATCATCATCTCCAGATGACTTAGCAACAATAATTGATCTTGCTTGCAACACCACAAATTTGCATACTCTAAACTGGATATTAGGTGACCTCAACTTCCCAGTCATTCAGGACAGCCACACCAATGCCTTTATTGATGCTCTCAGTGATCTAGGCTATGTTCAACTTGTTGATACCCCTACCCATATAAAAGGCAACTCACTTGATCTTATCTTTGCACCACAAACAGCCCTCACACATTTGCACCAGTCTCACCTAAACGTAAGTGCGGTTCCCTGGTCGGATCACTTCCTGATAAGATTCCAGATTCCAATTTGCACCAACTCCTCCAAATCCATACCTGAAGATAAACCCATATCAGAACATTTAAAGTGCTTCCACCCTTTTAACAGAGAAGATATTCTAAAGAGGACACAGAATCTATTTGACCCTCCTCTTCAAAGCCTCGATGACATGGTCGCCGCTTGGAACTCAAGCCTAGATGCCGTGATCCACTCACCTACCACGAACAAAGCACCACATAAGAAAAAAAATGCCCCATGGTACTCCCAAGAACTACGTAATTCGCTCCTTCAACTCAGATGACTTGAGAGACGCTGGCGACGATCAAGAACAGCTGAGAGCCAACACACTATCACATCATTTTCTACTCCATCTGACAGAGTCATTCAAGACACTATCCTAAACATAAACACTACAACAGCACCCTCCGATCCGTGTCCAGCTCCCTGGATAAAGGCCCTGCGTGCCGAGCTCAGTCCATTCCTATCCAAATTGATTGATGTATCGTTCTCTACTGGAACATTCCCTCGAAGCCTGAAACAGATGGCTATCAGACCACTCCTAAAAACAGTAAGTTGGACCCTTCGATGATGGAATCCTACAGGCCTATCTCCAGCATACCTCTCCTATCGAAAATCATTGAAAAGATTACCCCACGCCAATTACAAGATCACATAGATATTAATGCACCCCTGCATCCCTGCCAGCATGGATTTCGCGAAGTACATGGTGTTGAAACATTACTCACAACCTTATTCAACACCATAACCTTAGGTCTCGATAACATCAGACAAGGCTTTGCACTAATCTTCATGGACATTGCCGCCGCATTCGACACCGTAGACTACGAAGTTCTCCTGCTATGCCTCAGAGAGAAGGGAGTTCACGCTTCAGCTTTGTCATGGTGCGCTTCATACCTCACTGATCGCTGGCAACATGTCCGTTCTGGCCCCTCCAACTCCGATTCCTTCCCCCAAACTAAAGGTGTTCCACATGGCTCATCTCTATCTGCCTTGCTATTCAGTGTCTATATGCAACCCATTTGTGATCTCATCCAATCATTTAATATCAACTGCCTGGTCTATGCTGACGACGTCTTGATGTACATGCCAATTTCGACAGAACATGTTGAACTATCCCCACTTATCAGGTGCTTTGACGCTGTCACAGACTGGCTAAATGCACAAATGCTTAAGTTAAATTTCAAAAAGACAGAAGCCCTCTTCGTCACCAGGAATCCGGCTTTTACTCCACCCCTGTCTATCAAGGTTCGCAACGCAGAGATCATATGCAAGACTACAGTAAGATACCTAGGTGTAACGCTTGATCAGCAACTTAATATGAAGGCTCATATCAAAAACATAACAAAGTCGGTCTACCATAAAATCTGGACCCTCCGCAATCTGCGTCAACTGTTAAAGCCTGATGACTTCTGAACTGTCTTTCAGGCCCTAATAATGCCTCACTTTGACTATGCCAATGCGATCTTGTATGGTCTACCTAAGTGCACGACTAACCCCTTACAACTTGCAATGAATTCAGCTGCAAGAATCCTTCATGGAGCCTCAAGAAGTTCTCATATTACCCCAATACTAAAACAATTGCACTGGCTACCCATACAAGCCAGGATCTCATTCAAGATCCTAATTATGACCCATAAAGCCATCAAGAAATACCCTGCTACTGCCATTACTGACCTAATTTCAATCACACCTCCCAATCGAGCAAGGAGATCGAATGCCGCAAATACTCTCATATTACCTAAGGCAAGCACGAAGTGTTCTCAATTCACTAGATCCAGAGCCTTCTCCTTCTTTGCTCCATCCTGCTGGAACGCACTACCAGCAACTATCAGAACCATCAGTGAACTCTCCCAATTCATTATATTGTTGCATAAAGTAGACTGTATTTATTCATCGTGTCTCCTTGTTAAGGGACTGGTTATTTATACCCTATTTTACCTGTTATACCTGCTTAATGCATACCCAAGTTTAATTTTCCTGTTTAATGTATACCCAAGTTATTATACCTGTTTCACTGTAAGCACAAATCACGAAATTGAGATGTGCAACTCTTATGTTCATTGTAAACCGCACTGATGTCGAATAGCGCGGTATAAAAGAGACTGCAAATAAATAAATAAAAATAAAATAGAGGTGTTTCCCACATCCTTAACATGAGATCATGCAAGATCTCATGAATAGGTAAGGCAGCTGCCTCCTTGGGAGCTTTAGGGTATTGCAGGAAAGAAGAACCGGCGGTACCGGTGTAGCGTCGAGGGAAGGCAGACGCGACCACAAAAAAGAAGAATAAAAGGGAATATTTTCTGCAGTGTCAGGATGTGCGACCTGTCGGCTCCATGGAAAACAAAACTAGAGAGGGACAGTTGGGAAAGGCGGGAAGGCAGCACGCAGGCGCTGTGGGATGCTCCCATAAGCTTTCCTATTGGACGCTGGGGAGCATTCCCACGCAGGCTCCGTCGGTACCGACGATACCCATATGTGAATTCTAAATTCCTGCTGTTCCCGGAGATCACCTGTTACAGGTGAGTAACTATGCTTTCTCTTATTAGTCTTAAATAGGTTACCCTGTAGCTTCATTGCATGCCTCCTAGTCTTTCTATATTTTGATGGCATAAACAATCAATCTACGTTTACCCGTTCCACTCCATTCATTAATTTATAGACCTCTATCATATCTCCTCTCATCTGTCTATTTTCCAGATTGAAGAGCCTGAACCTTTTTACCCTCTCTTCATAGGGGTATCCTTCTATCCCCTTTATCATTTTGGTGGCTCTTCTCTGTACCTTTTCTAATAACGCTATATCCTTTTTAAGATACAGCGACCAGAACTGCACAGAATATTCAAGGTGCGGTCGCATCATGGAATGATACAGAAGCATTATAATATCCTTTGTTTTATTCTCCATTCCTTTCCTTATGATACCTAGCATTTTATTTGCTCTCTTGGCTGCCACTGCACACTGGGTGGAGGGATTTAACATGTTATCCACGATGACGCCTAAATCTTTTTCCTGGGTGGTGGTTCGTAATGTGGAACCTTGCATCGTGTAACCATAGTTTGGGTTGTTCTTCCCTAGGTGCATAACTTTGCACTTGTCCACATTAAATTGCATCTGCCATTTTGATGCCCAGTCTTCCAATTTATCAAGATCCTCTTGCAATGTTTTCCACAATATTCTTGGGTTTTAACAACTTTGAATAGTTTTGTGTCATCTGCAAATTTGATAAGCTCACTCGTTATTCCACTTTCCAGGTCATTTATGAATATGTCAAAAAGCAGCGGACCCAGCACAGATCCCTGAGGTACTCCACTATTCACCTTTCTCCATTAGGAAAATTGTCCATTTAGCCCTACCCTCTGTTTCTATCTTTTAACCAGTTCCTGATCCACAATAGTACACTGCCTCCTATCCCATGACTTCTAAATTTTGTCAATAGTCTCTCATGAGGGACCTTTTCAAAGGCTTTCTGAAAGTCCAGATACACTATATCAACCGACTCACCTTTGTCTATCTGTTTATTCACACCTTCAAAAAATATAATAGATTAGTAAGACAAGACCTTCCTTGTCTAAAGCCATGTTGGCCGTCTCCCATTAAGCCATGACTATCTACATGTTCAGTAATTTTGTTCTTTATGATGTTCTGACAGCTATACTGGGGACCATTTGTTTTTCTTCATGCTAAGCTGGCATGTTTATTTCTTGTGATGCCTTCTCTCTTTGTGCCCTGTAGATAAGTGTGTTTTTTTCCCTCACATTTCTTCCATCTGATGCCACCTAATACCTCCAGCAACTCATGGAGCACATCAATGCCAATGCCAGCATTTTGGACATCATTCAGGTGTTTGTGTTAACCCTTTCCCACTGGCTCTCACAATTTCTAACAGAAGTATATTTCAAGCTTGGGGAGCAGCACTACAAAAGGCCTTGGAGAGCAAACACGCAGCCATGTCCACTTGAGTGGGGACAAACTGGTGTGGCGTGGTAATGAGGACTCTCAGCTGCTGGTTCTTTGATCCAAAGAAAATTTATTGAGGCCTGATCTTAGAAGCTTTGACCATTATTAGCCTCCATTGCAGAAATTAGTTGGTGCTTAATATAACTGCTGCATGATAAAAGTCTAAATGCATCTAGTTCCTATTTTAAAATTGTATAAATTAAGGTAAACAAAGATGATGTAGGTGATACTTTTTTATTGGACTAACTGAATATGTTTTTGACAAGCTTTTGTGAGCTATACTCTCTCCATCGGGTCTCTGAAGAGATAATGCAGTTAGTGTATCCTTGTGGTAGCGTGGCAAATGATGGAAAGGGGTTTTCATTTAGAAGACAGAACAGGCAGCAGTCAAGAAAACAATCTTAGCTTTATTCTGTCCAGCTGTTAAACCTTCACAGCCTGGTTCTCCTGGCTCTTCCTCCAGCCCCAGTTAAAGCTCCTACCTTCACAAAGCTTGCCTGGAAAGGACCTCTTTCCTTCCTGCAACCTGCTGGGTTTTTAATCTCTCCCTGGGAGCCAGGCCCTCCCAGCCCTGAACTCTGGGCTGCAAGTTCTCTTAAAAGGGCCTGTTGATAATTTCTCTGGAGGGACAGGCAATACTCTATAGACCCCATCAAAATCCTACACTTTGCTTTGATATGTAATAACATATGCAGACAGCCCAGACCACAGATGAAGATGTAACATAGAAACATGATGGCAGAAAAAGAACACATGGCCTATCTAGTCTTCTCTTCCTTATCAACTACTACAATAGTCTCCTTTTTCCCTTTAGAGATCCTCTGTGTTTGTCCCATGCTTTTTTGAATTCAGATACAGTACTCGTCTCTATCAACTCCAATGGGAGACTGTTCCACACATCAACCACTTTTTCTGTAAAGAAATATTTCTGAACATTACTCCTGAGTCAATCCCCTTTCACTCTCATCCTACCTCACCTCGTAACAGAGCTTGCCTTCAATCAAAAAAGACTCTCTCCTGTGCATTAATGCCATGGAGGTATTTAAACATCTCTATTGTATCTCCTCTGTCCCACCTTTCCTCTGAAGTATACATATTAAAATCCTTAAGTCTGTCCACATATGCTTTATAATGAAGACCACTAACCATTTTAGAAGTCACCCTCTGTACTGACTCCATCCTGTTTGTATCCTTTTGAAGGTGCGGTCTCCAGAATTGCACACAATACTCCAAATGAGGTTGCACCAAAGACGTATACAGAGGCACTATCACCTCCTTTCTTCTGCTAGCCAATCCTCTCCCTATGCACTCAAGCATCCTCCTAGCTTTTGCCGTCACCTTTTCTACCTGTTTAGCTACTTTAAGATCATCAGACACAATCACACCCAGGTCTCGCTCTTCTTTTGTAGACAGAAGTACTTCACTCCCTACACTGTATTGCTCCCTTGGATTTTTGCAGCCCGAATGCCTGACCTTGCATTTTTTAGCTGCCAAATTCTCGACCATTCTTCAAGCTTAGCTAAATCCCTCCTCATGTTATCTACTCCTTCTTGGGTGTCTACTCTATTGCAGATTTTGGTAGCCTCTGCAAAGAGGCAAACCTTACCTTACAGCCCTTCTGCAGTATCACTAACAAAGATGTTACAAAGAATCAGATCATGGACAGATCCCTGCAGCATACTACTGGTACCTCCTCCTCCTCAGAGTGAGCTCCATTTACCTGTACCCTTTGTCACCTCCCACCCAACCAAATTCTAACCCAATCAGTAACTTTAGTGTCCATCCCTAGGATGCTCAGTTTGTTTATAAGTTGCCTGTGCGGAACGGTGTCAAAGGCTTTACTGAAATCTAAGTACGCCGCTTCTAGGGCTCTCCCTCGATCCAACTCCCTGGTCACCCAGTCAAAGAAATCAATCAGATTTGTCTGGCAAGATCTGCCTCTGGTTGACTCCATGCTGCCTCAGATCCTAATCCATTGGACTCCAGAAACCTCACTATTTTCTCTTTCAGCAACATTTCCAATACTTTACTTACCACAGAGGTCAGACTAAACGGCATATAGTTTCCAACCTCGTCCTTACTTCCGCTTTTGTGTAAAGGGGCCACATGTGCCTCTCTCTAGTCCTCTAGTTCCACTCCTGATGCCAAAGAGGCATTGAAAAGGTCAGTCAGTGGAACCGCTAGAATGTCCCCAAGTTCCTTCAGTATTCTCTGATGTATCCCATCCGGTCCCATTGCTTTGTCTACTTTTAGTTTAGCTAGTTCCTCACGAACACAGTCTTCTGAAAATCGCTTGAGATCCCCAATGCTTCTATTCCTATTCGTGGGTGTTTTCTGAGGTCCTGCTCTTGGCCCTTCATCTGTGAACACAGAACAGAAATATCTGTTAAGCAATTCCACTTTAGCCTCATCAACTTTTACATATTCCTCCCCTTCACTCTTGAGTCTGACAATACCACTTTTGCCCTTCCTCCTCTCACTAACATATTTGAAAAATGTCTTATCCCCCATTTTATTGCATTAGCTATTCTTCTTCTTTTTTTATCTTTGCTTTTCTGACTACTTTGCTAGCTTCTCTGAGTTTTTCCAAATATAGATGCCTGTCTTCCTCTTTCTGTGATCTCTTGTATTTCATGAAGGCCTCCACCATTTTCTTCATCTTTTCAGCTGCTACTTTTGAGAACGATAGCAGCCTCCTTTTTTTTTTTAACCTTTCTAACAAAAAGGTTGGTCACCCTTAAAATATCCCCTTTCAGTTTTGCCCACTATTTTTCTACATACCCTGCTGTTCCCATCCTGCTAATGACTCCTGAGGTATTGGCCCATCTTGGCAAAGTTAGTTTTCCTAAAGTCTAAGACCCTCGCTTTTGAATGGATTTTATCAGCCCTTGTCCTAATACTGAACCACACCATCTGGTGATCTCTGAATGTGTGATATCATCTCACTATAACATCAGAAACACTTTCACCATTGGTAAGCACCAAGTCCAGTATGGGCCCCTTCACGTGTGGCTTCTGTTACCAGTTGGCAGAATATTTTTCCCTGTAGAAAATCCAGAATCTCCTTACTTCTAGATGACACCATAGCAGGGATATGCCAATCAACATCCAGCATATTGAAAACACTTATCGGTAGCACTTCCCCTTTCCTGGCAATGCTACGTATGTCTTCTATTAAATTTCTATCCACTTATTCTTCCAGTGAGGGGGTCTGTATATCACGTCAATGCAAATGGATTTCTCTTTCCCTCTTTCTAGTTTAACCCACAGTGCCTTCTCTCTCCCTTTTAAGCCCTGTAATTCTATAGTTTTAATATTATTTTTTACATATAGTGCCTCCTCTTCTTCCTACACTATCCTTCCTGAATAGCCTGGTATAATTATATCATAGTTATGGTCGTCTGTGAACAATGTCTCCATAACTGCCACTAAATCCAATTCAGCCTCTTCCATTAAAGCCTCAACATCTGGGATCTTATTTCCCATGCTATGGGCATTTATACACACCGCTTTCCAGATTTTGCCCCTTTTACCCATTTCTATAGCGGTATTTAATGTTTCACTTACCTGTGGGCTTTCGTCACCCATCCCCAATGAATCTAGTTTAAAGTCCTCTTCATTAGGTTAGCTAGTCTGCTACTGAAGACATGTCGACCCTTCTTGGACAGATGGATGCCATCTCTGCTCTGCAGCCCTTGGAACATCATCCCATGGTCCAGGAAACCAAAACACACTCTGGCACCATCCATGCAGCCATACATTTATCTCCAGGATGCAAGCTTCTCTGACTCAGCCTTTACCCTCAACAGGAAGGATTGAAGAGAATACCACCTGTGCACCTATCTGCTTCATCCTTTGTCCCAAAGCCATGAAGTCACTTTTGATTTGCTCAGAGGGATACCTAGTAGTATCATTTGTGCCGACATGGATGAGCAATTTCAAGTAATAGTTCATAGGCTTGATTAGTCTTGGCAAACTTTCCATAACATTTCAGATTTTGGCACCTGGCAGACAGCATACCTCTCTGGACATCAAGTCTGGTCAACAGATGGACACCTCAGTACCCCTCAGAAGAGAGTCACCAACCACCACTACCCTTCACTTCCATGTGGTCACTAATTCCTCAACTGTGGGGTGCTCAAGCTCTGGTTCTTCCTGGGATGCTTTCACCTCTTCCATTTCCAGGGCTGCATAATGGTTCTTCAGTTCAAAGGCTAGAGAAGATGGATTGGTGATTCTGCAGGCCCTGGTGACTCGTGTCCAACTTTCATCATTTTGTAAGCTCCCATCTTCACCTCTATTGGAGAGTTTGGATGTTTGAAGAAGCATCTCATCAATGTACTTCTCACTGTCTTGAATGCTCCTTAGCCTTGCCACCTCTTCTCTGAGCTCCTCCATTTGTTTTCTGAGAGCTTCAGCATGCAGGCATCCTGCATATGGAACCAGACCTTCAACTGGCATTGGGATCTCTGTCTGGACAGAGGCGGAAGCTGTAAAGGGGGGGCAACAGCTTTGGCAATATGATTTTGCTCAGCAATTGTTCAGTTGGAGGAGCTTCAATACCTGTTGAAGTAAAAGAGAGAGACCTACCAAAGTCCCTGTCTGTTCCTCAGCTGTCCTACTACTACTTAAACCCATTATAACTGCATTACCCCTTCAGAGGCTTGAAAGCTTGTCAAAAATATATTGTTAGTCCATTAACAAGGTATCGCCTGCAACTTGTTGGTTGACCTTTTATTTGTACATATCCAAGTGGACTAACACATGGCAACTACAATTTTCTGCCATTTTAATTTTTAAAATGTTTAACACTATTTGCAAGAACTTTTGCTGGTCTGGTACATTTTTATGTAGCAGAAAATTATCATTAAACTTGCCAGTTAGCTTGATATACATTTGACGGTGTCATTAGTGACTTCAACAGCTTGGTCCTAAACTTTACTCTTTATCAGGGATTATCTTTACCATTAGTTCTCTGATTGAATTCTCAAGATGTGAAAGGAGTAGGCTAAATGTTAGAGCTCTGGCTTAGTAACCAAGAGACCAGAGTTCGATTCCCACTAGCACTCCTTGTCTTGGCCTTGGGCAAGTCACTTAGCCCTCCATTGCCTCAGAAGAAAAGCCTGGCAATCTACTTCCGGTCACACTGCCAAAAAAAACAAGGAGCTGCTGGGTCACCAGGAGTCAGCATTGACTCGAAGGCACTGCATTGTATTTTTAGTTCCCTGTTTGGGTTCTCAAGATACAAACAGTCTGTGTGGTGTTTATTCCAATAATATTTAGCCCATTTCTAGTGATTTTCATGCTGCAGATTTGAGGGGGCAAAGCCTCACAGAATGTAGAGTTTTGCATTCTTGTTTGAGCTGGTCATTTAGACCAGCTTCAGGATGCATAGATTCCTCAGTATATGTAATATGGAGCAAGGCATGTGAGCCAACAGATGGCTGCATAAACACGGAGAAGTGCATTACCAGTCCTGCTCTGAAGAAGATGATAAATCTTTCTTCAGGCTTGCAATACAGCTGCCTAGTAGAATTTCTGGCTCCTCAACCTCATTAGGTCACCTGCCAATAGCTGAAAACTCTTCAGAGAGCTTTTTGAGAGGAGATTTGCAGTCTTCTAACTTCCAATTAAATTGCATAGGTGTCCAGGGACACTATAGGGGGGAGGGAAAAATAGTAATATATTTGGCACAATAGGA
The DNA here is from genome assembly GCA_033557465.1 of Ichthyophis bannanicus. Lineage (NCBI taxonomy): Eukaryota > Metazoa > Chordata > Amphibia > Gymnophiona > Ichthyophiidae > Ichthyophis > Ichthyophis bannanicus. Next base: position 166,920,632 of record CM066042.1, read on the forward strand.
GGAAGTATCTGAAGTAGAAAAGGGAGAGGTGGCACCTGCTACACCTGCTTTCCAAGGTAATTAAAGCATGTAAATGGACAAAAAGTGAGAGCGACTGACTGTGAGCAGATAATTTTCATGTGTATTCATTGTCAATATCTTGAAAAAAACTGGAACCAGGGGGCTTGTCATTCAAAAGGATTTAGCTTGCATCTTTCTCAGAAGTTCAAGGTGACTTACATTCAGATACAATCTAAGTTTGTACTTGAGGCAATGGGGAGGGTTTAGTGATTTGTCCAAGATCATAAGGGAGAAGTGTAGGATTCAAACATGGCTTCCCTAGTTCTTGGCTTGTTCCTCTAATCATTACGGTACTCCTCCAGGGGACTTAATTGGTTAGCATTTGGTACTAACTGCATAAGTCTATTGATTGAATAGATTTCTGCTGGCCAATGATTAAGTTTAGTCTAGACAACTCAATGTTTAGCTAAAGTTTACCATATAATAACTTTTGGCCCCATCACTGGAATGTCTGTGATTCTTCTTATAATTTATCTGGATAGTGGTGATATTTAGCCGTTATCCAAATAATGCTATGCATTTAGTGGGACCATACAACTTAATTAGATAAGATTTTATATTTAAATTTAGGAACATATAATAAGCTGCCCGAATTAAATGAATAGCTCCATCAAATATCAGATATGAACAGTTGCATAAATACCACCAGAGCAACCAACAAGGAACCCAATGACCTTGAATCTTCAGGGGCTCAAGCAGAGTGTTTATCTTTATTTCCATATTTGATATACTGCCCAAGTGAGGGCATCAGGGCAGTATAATTACATTAGCTGTGAAATAAAAGAGCGGAAAGGAATGCCAATAATAGACAGGATAGAGGATAGACAATCATACATACAATATGGAGGGGTAGGAGAGAGAGGTGTGAGTGCCCAGCTTAGTGCTCAGGGAGGGGAAGGTCAAAGGCAGTGTGAAACAAATGGGTTTTTAGCATATTCTTGAACTTCTGAAATGAAAATTCCATGCAGTGTTGGAGGCAGTGAGTTTCAGAGCGCCGGTCTGAGAGAAAAGAAGGCGGAAGTGTGGGTGAGTTCAAGGTGGACATGTGAAGCAGAGGGGAGGGGCAGACGATTAGTGTGAATAGACCATCAGAGACAAGGAGGGGCATATAAAGGTGGATGAGGTCAGCAAGATGACATGGAGTGCCAGTGTGTATGACTTTGTGGACGAGAGTGAGTATCTTGTAGTTAATCCTGTATCTGAACAGGAGCCAAGGGAGAATTACAGTATAAGCAGGGGGGTGATGTGATCTGAATGGGAGGAATGAGTGAGAATGTAGGCCACTGTATTTTGGAGAAGCTGTAAGTGATGAAGTTGGTATTGGGCGAGACCTGCTAGGATGACATGACCAAAGATGAAAGAGGTGTAGTCACTGAAGAGAGGGACAGAAAGGGACAGACTGCACAAATCTGAGATAAAGAGGCAAAAGAGCAGCGAATAAGAGAAGAAAAATTGACGTGAAAAGACAGAGGAATCCAGAGTGTGACCCCAAGGCAACAGAGGCATGATACAAGTGGGACAGGGGAGCATGCACGCTGAGGGGCCAATGAGGGGCACCAAAGATGAACTAGATCGTGGATTTGGAAGGACTAAGGTGGGGGTAATTAGCGGTCAACCAGAAAGAGATACGAAAGAGGCAGGAATTCAGAGGAGCCAGATCAGGGGACTGGTGTGAAAGAGGAGGATAATATTGTAGGCATGATATGCCGATATGCCCGATTGTTGAATAACAAGAGTGAGAGGGGCCAAGAAAATGTTAGAGGGAGGGGAGTCAAAACAGAATCCTGTGGAACACCACAGAGAAGAGAGGTGACTGGGGAAGTAGAAGGGCCATATTGGGCAGAGAAGGACCAAGTGGAAAGGAGCAGTACCAGTGCAGGACAGTCTCACAGATCTCAAAATCATGAAGGTGATCAAGAAGAGTGGGGTGAACAACGAGGTCGAAGGCTGAGGAGAGAGAGCTAAGGAAACGGCATCACGAATGTGAGATACATGAAGCTCATTCATAAAGGAAAGGAGGATGGTTTCCGTGCTATGACCTGGTCTAAATCTGGACTGGCAGGGGTGGAGGACATGAGTCGCATCAAGATGGGAAGACAGCTGTGAGAAAACTAATTTCTCTAAGATCTTGGAGAGGAAGGGAAGGTTTGAAATGGGGTGCCAATGTTCAAGAATGGAAAGATCTAGGGTGGACTTTTTGAGGATAGGGCAAATTGAGGCATGCTTCCAAGAAGGGAAAATACCAGGGGAGAGACTAGAGTTAAGCATACAGAGAATGAATGGAAAAAGGGCAAGAGGGGGCTCGGAGAGCCAGTGGGAAGGTGGGGTCTGAGGGACAGATGGTCTTGTAGGAGGAGGAGAGAGCTTTGGACAGTTCCGCAGAAGAGATTGGACGAAATGAAGACTAGATGTGTGATAAGGGAGGAAACCAATGGGGGGACAAGGAAGGGGTGACTGGGGGAGAAGAGATACATGGGGAGAGGAGAGGAGGACAGTCAGGAAATGTGGAACACAGCAAGAGGACTTTCTCAGAGAAGAAGGTAGCTAAATGAGCTGGGTCTGAAGTGGAAGAGGGGAGAGTCGCAGATGGAGAGGTGTGAGAAGTAGAGAGTGAATGGAGTACCGAATAAAGTTGCCGGGAGGAGTTGGAGGAAGAAGAAGAGATTAGATTGGAACAATAGGACTGCTTGCAGCATGGTGTGATAATGATGATGGTAGTAGCAGAAGTGCAGTAGGGAATTGGAGAAAAGGGTGCTTTAGCCAACAGCACTCTGCATAGCGCAGGTAGGTATGATGGAGGTGGAGCCTGGGATGGTGGGTGAGTGAACGCAAGGATGGGGTTGGGCGCAAAGTATTTGGTTGATCGAGGGTGGAGGTTAAGATAGTGTTCCAGGGCTGGGCTTGAGTTTCAGCCAGAAGAGAGGCAAAGTCTGGGGGGAAAAGGGTGTCTGTGGGAGGGAACTGTTGGAGTGCAGCGGAAGTGAGATGGTGCCTGATTCGGGCTGGTGAAGGAAGGGGGGAGGGACTAGGTGGAGAAGGTGTGACAGGGAGGGATAGGGAGAAGAATATGCATAAATGTTCAGACCAAGGGAGGAAAAGGGTGGAGATGGCAGAAGGTGTGCAGGGAGAGTCTGCAGGAGTAAGGATCAGGTCCAATGTGTGTCCAGCAGCGTGGATGGGAAAATGGATGTGCTGGTGAAAATGAGGCACAAGGCACAAACTGTGCTTCACTTTAACAATGTCATTGTGCTGCCTCCTCATCTTATTTTTCAATAACTGCATCCTGCCTGGTAGTAGGAGAGGTGCTTAAACACATCAGGACCAATATTCAGTGGTAGAGGCTAGGTGCTTTTAAAGTGCCTAGTCACTACCACTTTTTTTAAAAAGTGGATATTTAGCACCAGAACTTGACGCTGATTATCTGGTTTCACTGGGCAGCTCTTCGCTATCTGGTTAGCGGTGACACTCAGCCACTAATTGGATAGCGAAAATGGGTTAAAGTTAGGACAACCACCACAACGAGGGCAACAGATGGTGATACACTGAAATACACATCCAAAACAATTACCACAAAAAAGGTTTTCTTTTTTAATCTCTTTTGCATATCTGCATTGTTGTATATTCATCGTAATTGAAACCAGGGGAAAAGACCTCAGACGTTCGTCTAGTAATGCATAAGCCAATCTTAATTAGACTTCAAAAACTCTTCCTTGGGTCATAAAACTCCTTTAATTTCTTAAAGTATTATTAAAGCATTTTAATTTTTAAATTTTTAAAGCTTTAAAAATTCAACTGATTTAAAAATATTTTAAAAAATTAAAGGGGTTTTTATGACCTATGAGGAAGAGTTCCCAAAACCTAATTAAGATTGGCTTATGCATTACTAGACGAATGTCTGAGGTCATTTCCCCTGGTTTCAATTACTGTGAATAGACAACTATGCACATATGAAAAAGATTTTTTTAAAAAATGTGTGTGGCAATTTAAAGTTAGGACAGCCATTGAGCTGTGCAAACTTTAACGGGTTAGTGTCTGAATATCACTGCTGACCAGATAGCATCTGGGACCACCCACAGACTGCCCCAGTTTTAACTGGGCATTTTTTGTGTGGTCTGGAGATATTCAGCGGCACTACAGTATAGGGATAGTGCTGCTGAATATTGAAATTGCCATATTTTAGGAGGTTGGTAGGTCTACTAACCAGCTAAAATGCGTTGAATGTGCATCCCAGCATATCTTGCTGAGATGGGGCCAAGATGCTTAAGTGATTCTACTGCTGCTGTACTGAATGGGGTACTTGAAGAACAAGGCTGGGAGGTGGCGTTGCGAAGGTAAATTGTTTGGTACACTTGTTTCCTGCTAGCCTATATAGAGATGTTCTTTATTATGGGGGAAAAGGGAAGGGAAAGGAGAGTAGTGTTGCTCTGATCCCTCCAATGTATCCCCAACACTATACCTGAACACCCAGCTCTGACACCCCCATGCCACTGCCCCAGCCACCCTCTTCAAATTATTACTCCTCCCCCACATATACACATACACTTTTGCTTTGCACACAATATATCTCCTTTAGATTCCTGTTAAACACGCGTCCACTGTAACTCAGACACCCCCACTGTGCCATTCCTGGATCTTTAGAGGGGGCCTGTCTCTTTTGCTGTCAGATCAGGAGGTGAGCCCCTCTTCTATGGGAGGATCCTCTACAGTATTTTACTTGGGAGCCCAGAATTTGAACTTATGCCTTAATGTGATGATCATGAGAGCAGTGTTATAAAGTCCCACGTAGTAATTGTGCATTTTTCTGCGCATATGTAATGCCCGTTTTTATCAAATAAAATACGCCCGCACTTTATAAAATAGGGGCATTAGTGTTGGAAAGCATACATTACATCTAGGCACAATCACTTACACCGGCTCTCTGGCTGGCATAAATGCCTGCACCTAGATTTCTCGAGAATGTGTGTTCTGCCCGAGCACTGTCCATGCGCAAGCCCACAGTCACACCATTGGTGTTATGCATGTACCTACAGAAGAGCAACCAACTAAAACACGAGTCGTGTGAATCACTAAAAAAAACCCTAAAAAAATGATTTATGTGTAGATGGTGTATGTTTGTCTCAGTTTGAGCCCCTGCTTTCTATTACTATTTGACAGGATCAAAAACTATAGCAAAAATGAAATATAATCGCACTTCGGTTCCTAAAAGGAAAAAAAAAATAAGAATTAGCTTATACCAACCCCAACAAAATGGTGGCACTCTCGATTTCTCATATTTCCAATCCCCCCTCTTACATTCTACAAATTTCTTCTACCCAATCTTAATTAAGACTTCTATTTGTTCTCTTGGAGTCCTTCTGGATGACTGACCAACATTTCACCCCTTAATTTCAAAAACTGTTCAAAGCTGTTTTTTCGCTCTTAGGTGGATAAGGTCAATGAAACCTCAAGGCTTTACAAACAGTTATCCACTCATAGGTGATAAATAGATTAGACTATTGTAAAACTCTTCTCTCAGATATACCTCAAGCTCAAGTAAAATGTCTACAACTCTTTTTGAACACAGCAGTTAAGACTTATCTACAGTGCAAAATGAAATGACCATATTACTCTCTTCTGCATGAGCAACACCGGCTCCCTATCATTTTCCAAATCAAGTTCAAACTTCTTCTGATGACTCATCAAGCTTACAATGCTGGCCTGCCTACTTATACTCACACCTCATTCCCTACTGTCCTTCCCATACCCTTTGTTCATCAAATACCAATCTCATAGTAACTCGCACGTTATGCCTAGATGTCTACTGGTCTATTGCCCTCTGTTTTCAAGCCCCTTACTTGTGGAGCACCGTGCCCACTATACTTCAGATGGAATCCTCCTATACAAACTTCAGATCTGGTCTGAAAACCTGGCTGTTTAACCATGCCTTTGAATAATTGTTTTTTCATCTCCTGGTTCCTGAGGCAGAGGCTGATCCCCTTCCCTGTTTTCCTCTGCAATTATTTGTTTTAACAGCTGCTTTTCGGATTGATAATGTTGTGCTACTCCTCGGCTCCCTCCCTTAACATTTCATTGCTTGTCCTCTGTCTGTCTTATGATCTTTTTTGTCCCTGCAATCAAGAAACCAAGTATCTTTGTAAACCATTTTGATGTACTAAACCATTAGCAGTGTACCAAAACTGTGTAAATAAATAAACAAATGAATAACTTTAGACTTTAGAATCAGATACTGTAGGTATTTCTCTGTCCCCAAAGGGCTTACAATCTAAGTTTCTATTTTGATTAAATTTATTAAAGATGGGCTCTAACAATTTCCAGTATTTTATCCAAAATTCAAAAATAATGAGATTTCTAAAGCTTTTTGTCACCTCGCGTGCTTTTATTGTTGCCTCCCGCTCTTCCCTTCCCCCCACCACACTTTCATCCTTTCCCATCTATACACACAAACACATTCATTGCCACATATCTACTGCATCAGACAAGAGTAAGGCTGCTTGTATAGCCCAATGAACAGTGCGTTACTACAGTCGACGTTCCCATTAAAACTCCTATCTGCAGGCAGCATGCCTGCATAGTTCCCCCAGACATCTATATGTTTGTCAACATCACCATCCTATTCTGTAGGCCTTGTTTTCTAAGGTCATTGCATAATAGATAATATTTTGAAACCTCAGCCCACCAGGCACTAGATGTATTTTCTCCCTACCATCAAAATCGGATTCACAAACTTTCTTTTCCCATGTGGCCGTTGGTGTTTTCCAAGCCCCTTTTATGCAGGGTTCTGTGCATCTACAGGGTTATGTCCTCAGTTAAGAGTGGTTTAGGGAGCCAAAGTAGTATCTTAAGATGAAACCTGTAAATTAAAAGGGAAAATATAAATCGGTAGGGGTGGGGGGGGCAGAACCCCATGTGGACGTTTGTCTTCTTTTAATTTGTATGTTTGAAGGCTGAGTGTTTACCTACTCTTGTCTCGGGAACAAACAGTACTGCTCTGTACTGTCTTGTTGGGAAAAAAAAGGAACTGCTCTCAGAATGTTTTGCAAAGGGAATTTAAACAATAAAGTCATAGGAATGTACATTCCTCTAGAGACTGGTTATAGGATATTAAATGTATTGTAATATCTTGGCGTGAGGGGAAGCTTCAGAAACTTTGCAGCTATTTACAGTTTATACTGGTTAATGAAGATGAATGGGCATTGAAATGCCCTTTCAGAATTCCTGTCTGCTACATACTCAGCCTCCAGTTAAAATGGCTTTTCAGTTAATCAATAGACTCTGATTCCGATGTAAACTTGTTTGAGCTCCCCAAATTTGCAGCTGATTTTTATGCAAAGTACATTGTAAATATTTATTTAGTCCACCTCCCCCTCACCCCCAACAAAAGAAATATAGATTTGGCTGCTTTTGAGGTTGCACATATATTCGAACCCCACATCATGCTCTCAGAATCCATCCAGAGTGAGCTGGGATTCTGATCGCGTGGAGCACGTCTAGCCCCGCGGGATCAGAATCACGTACAGGTCTGTAGGTGTAGGCCAGGACCCCGATCCCAGTCAGCCTGCATGTACAGGCCTAGCCCAGTTAACTCAGTCAAGACTCCTGAATGTAGCCATGGTGCCATGGTGTCCGGTTGCCATGGCCACTGACCAGATTTTTCATTCCCCGCAGCCAGGGCCGGCCCGTCCATTGAGCGAGAATGTTTTTTGCACAGGGCCCCGCGTTTCAGGGGACCCCGCGCAAAAAACATTCTTAACCTTAAAGTAAAATTAAAAGAAAAAAAAAAGCTGTCTTCTCCGGCTGCCGGGGCCGCCGCGGCAGAATCGAGTGTGCCGCGGGGCCCCCCTGCCTAGCAGAGCCTCCCCTCCCCTCCCCTGTATCACCTCTCTCTCTCGTTGTAGGTTCTGTCACACGCGCCGGCTTTCAGAGCACGAGAGAGTTTCTCCCTCGCGGCTCTGTTAAGCCTGCGGGGGCTGATGGGAAGTTCCCATCAGCCCCCGCGGGCTTAACAGAGCCGCGAAAGGGAAACTAATCCTTTCGCGCTCTGAAAGCCGGCGCGTGTGGCTGAACCTACAACGAGAGAGAGAGGTGATACAGGGGCGGGGCGGGCAGGCTCTGCTAGGCAGGGGGGGCCCCCGCGGCACACTCGATTCTGCCGCGGCGGCCCCGGCAGCCGGAGAAGACAGCGTTTTTGTTTTTAAATTTTCCCTGGGCTGGGGGATTAGGAGTGGTGATGGGTTGGGGTTTTTTTAGGCGTGGTGATGGGCTCGGGGGGAGTGTTAGGAGTGGTGATGGGCTAGGGGGGGTAGGAGTGGTGATGGGCTAGGGGGGGTTAGGAGTGGTGATGGGCTAGGGGGGTTAGGAGTGGTGATGGGCTAGGGGGGTAGGAGTGGTGATGGGCTGGGGGTTAGGAGTGGTGATGGGCGGGGGTTAGGAGTGGCGGGGGTTAGGAGTGGGGGTTAGGAGTGGCGGGGGGTTAGGAGTGGTGATGGGCTAGGGGGGTTAGGAGTGGTGAGTGGTGGGGGCTAGGAGTGGTGGGGGGTTAGGAGTGGGGGGTTAGGAGTGGTGATGTGCTAGGGGGGTTAGGAGTGGTGATGGGCGGGGGGTTAGGAGTGGCGGGGGGTTAGGAGTGGTGGGGGGTAGGAGTGGGGTTAGGAGTGCCAGGGGGTTAGGAGTGGTGATGGGCGGGGGGTTAGGAGTGGTGATGGGCTGGGGGGGTTAGGAGTGGTGATGGACTGGGGGGTTTAGGAGTGGTGATGGGCTGGGGGGGTTAGGAGTGGTGATTGGCTATGGGGGGTTAGGAGTGGTGATGGGCTGGGGGGGTTAGGAGTGGTGATGGACTGGGGGGGGTTAGAAGTGGTGATGGGCTATGGGGGGGCCGGGGGGGTTAGGAGTGGTGATGGGCTGGGGGGGATAGGAGTGGTGATGGGCTAGAGGGGTGAGGAGAGTTGATGGGCGGGGGTAGGAGTGGCGGGGGGTTAGGAGTGGGGGTTAGGAGTGGGGGTTAGGAGTGGCGGGGTTAGGAGTGGTGATGGGCTGGGGGGGTTAGGAGTGGTGAGTGGTGGGGGGTAGGAGTGGTGGGGGCTAGGAGTGGCGGGGTTTAGGAGTGGCGGGGGGTTAGGAGTGGGGGGTTAGGAGTGGTGATGGGTGGGGGGTTAGGAGTGGCGGGGGGTAGGAGTGGGGGGTTAGGAGTGACAGGGGGTTAGGAGTGGTGATGGGCTGGGGGGGTTAGGAGTGGTGATGGACTGGGGGGGGTTAGAAGTGGTGATGGGCTATGGGGGGGTTAGGAGTGGTGATGGGCTGGGGGGGTTTAGGAGTGGTGATGGGCTATGGGGGGGCTGGGGGGGTTAGGAATGGTGGGCTAGGGGGGGGTTAGGAGTGGTGATGGGCTATGGGGGGGGTTAGAAGTGGTGATGGACTGGGGGGGGTTAGAAGTGGTGATGGGCTATGGGGGGGGTAAGGAGTGGTGATGGGCTGGGGGGGGTTAGAAGTGGTGATGGGCTATGGGGGGGTGCGGGGGGGTTAGAAGTGGTGATTGGCTAGGGGGGGTGTTAGGTGTGGTGATGGGATATGGGGGGGCTGGGGGGGTTAGGAGTGGTGATGGGCTATGGGGGAGCTAAGTCTGTATATGGGCTGATGGGATTAGGACTGAAAGTGGGTTGATGGGGGGGTTAGGACTGGTAATGGGGTATGGGGGGCTTAAACTGAAAATTGGGTGATGGGGATTTGGACTGGAAATGGGCTGGTGGGATTAGGACTGGGAGTGGGGTATGGGTGGCTAGGACTGGAAATGGGCTGGGGGGGTTGCTAGGACTGGAAATGGGCTGGGGGGATTAAGACTGGAGGTGGGCTGATGGGGTTAGGACTGGTAATGGGCTGTGGGCTGATGGGGGGTTATGACTGGTAATGGGCTATGGGGGGGTAGGACTGATAATGGGCTATGGGGGGCTAGGACAGGAAATGGGCTGATGGGGAGGGGTTAGGACTTGAGGTGGACAGATGGGGTTAGGACTGGTAATGGGCTGTGGGCTGTTGGGGGGGTTAGAACTGATAATGGGCTATGGGGGGTTAAGACTGGTAATGGACTGTTGGCTGATGGGGGCTGTCTGGTAATGGGCTATGGGGGGGTTAGGACTGATAATGGGCTATGGGGGGGCTAGGACAGGAAATGGGCTGATGGGGAGGGGTTAGGACTTGAGGTGGGCTGATGGGGTTAGGACTGATAATGGGCTGTGGGCTGATGGGGGGGTTAGGACTGGCAGTGGGCTATGGGAGGCTGACTGGAAATGGGTTGATGGGGTTAGGACTGGAAGTGGGTTGATGGGGGGGCTAGGACTGGTATTGGGTTGGGGGGTTGCTAGGACTGGAAATGGGCTGATGTGGGGCTAGGAATGGAAATGGGCTGATGCAGGGACTAGAAGGGAATGGATGCTGGGTGAGGCTGGAACTAGAAGGGAGCTGATGTTGGGGTAGGATTAGAATGGGATGGGGCTGGGAGAGTAAAATGGAGAGGGGAAAAATATTTTGTGTGGGAGGGATAAAAAATCTACATTTAGCCGGGTATTGAGAGAGTAAGTGGGGATTGAGGATGGAGGGGTAAAATTTGAGTGGATGAAATAGGAATGAGGAAAGAGCAAAAGGAGAAAGATTAGTATGTTAAAGCAGATGTAGAGAGAGAGAATGGAAAAAAAAACTAGAAGAGAGAAGAAAGGACAAATGGACAGCAGATGATGGAGAGTTAGCAGAAAACATGAAGAAACCAGAAGAAAGTGGCTGGAGCAATTGCAACTGAAAAAAAATGCACAAAAGGTAGAAAGATATCGTTTTATTTTGAATTTATTAACTGGAATATGAAAGCTCTGGGAAATGTGCATCATTAACGTCTGCGCTTTGTTTGGTACAAGAGGAAATTAATTTATAGTTTTTATTTCTACAGTGTTGTTGTACATTCCAAGTTTGGCTTTTGGGGTTCCCAGTTTAATTATTGCCTTCCTGTTTCTAAATTGTGATTCCTTGTTTGGTGATGGTCTATGTTCTGCATGTGTAACTGAGCTGAGGTATTCTGTTTATGTAATTCCTATTTGACATTGCCACTTGTTCTCTTTCCCCAGTAGGTCATGTATTGTTGTTCTCTGAAATGTATTGGTTTAATATTTGCAGTGTTGCCTTTTGATAGGTAGGGTATGGTGCTTTGTGAGTCCTGGTAGTGCTGTTAGGATACGGCGGGTTTGCTATGGGTTCTAAATGGGCAGTGTTTGTAGTAGTTCCTAATGTGCCTGGCGGTTGGCACTGGATTATAGTAATGTAGAAATCTTTTAGTCTGTCTTTATCCATACACTCATTAAGAGACATGTTTACTAAAAGTTAGTGTATGTTAGCATTATGCAAATATTTATGCAAATAAGGCCACTTATGCAAATGAGGCCCCGCACCGAGTCTCCGCACATGGCCCCGCACCCCCCTTGGGCCGCCCCTGCCCGCAGCCTGACCCCCAATCTGGCTTCCCAAGGCCAGGATCAGGCTGCAGGGAATCTCCTCTACCCTCTCCGCCACCAGGGCCTGCCGTCTCCTGCCGACTAGGGGAACTTATTCCAGCCAGGGACGGCCCAAGGGGGGTGCAGGGCCATGTACCGAGACTTGGTGCGGGGCCTCATTTGCATAACTGGCCTTATTTGCATAAATATTAGCATAATGTTACCATACACTAACTTTTAGTAAACACGTCTCTTAATGAATGTATGGATAAAGAAAGACTAAAAGATTTCTACATTACTATAATCCAGTGCCAACCGCCAGGCACATTAGGAACTACTACAAACACTGCCCATTTAGAACCCATAGCAAACCTGCCGTATCGTAACAGCACTACCAGGACTCACAAAGCACCAGACCCTACCTATCAAAAGGCAACACTGCAAATATTAAACAAATACATTTTAGAGAACAACAATACATGACCTACTGGGGAAAGAGAACAAGTGGCAATGTCAAATAGGAATTACATAAACAGAATACCTCAGCTCAGTTACACATGCAGAACATAGACCATCACCAAACAAGGAATCACAATTTAGAAACAGGAAGGCAATAATTAAACTGGGAACCCCAAAAGCCAAACTTGGAATGTACAACAACACTGTAGAAATAAAACTATAAATTAATTTCCTCTTGTATTAAACAAAGCGCAGACGTTAATGATGCACATTTCCCAGAGCTGACATATTCCAGTTAATAAATTCAAAATAAAGAGAGATTTTTCTACCTTTTGTGCATTTTTTTTCAGTTGCAATTGCTCCAGCCACTTTCTTCTGGTTTCTTCGTGTCTTCTGCTAACTCTCCATCATCTGCTGTCCGTTTGTCCTTTCTTCTCTCTTCTAGTTTTTTTCCATTCTCTCTCTACATCTGCTTTAACATACTAATCTTTCTCCTTTTGCTCTTTCCTCATTCCTATTTCATCCACTCAAATTTTACTCCTCCATCCTCAATCCCCACTTACTCTCCCAATACCTGGCCAATTGTAGATTTTTCATCCCTCCCACACAAAATATTTGTCCCCTCTCCATTTCACTCTCCCAGCCCCATCCCATTCTAATCCGCCCCCAGCACAACCCATTTCCAATCTTAGCTCCCCCAACAGCCCATTTCCAGTCCTATCCTAGCTGCTCCATCAGCCCATTTCCTGTCCTAGCTCCCTCCCCTCACAGCCCATTTCCATTCCAAGCCCCCCTCCCCATCAGCTATTTGCAGTTCAAGCCCCCCTTCCACTCAGCCCATTTCCATTCCAAGTCCCCGTCCCCATCAGCTATTTGCAGTTCAAGCTTCCCCTTCCACTCAGCCCATTTCCAGTCCTAGCAACCCCACAACCCATTACCAGTCCTAGCCCCCCCATCAACCCACTTCCAGTCCTAACCCCATCAACCCATTTCCAGTCTTAGCCCCCCCCCACAGCCCATTACCAGTCCTAACCCCCCATCAGCCCACTTCCAGTCCTAACCCCATCAGCCCATTTCCAGTCTTAGCCCCCCCATAGCCCATTACCAGTCCTAACCCCATCAGCCCACCTCCAGTCCTACCCCCCCATAGCCCATTTCCAGTCCTAACCCCCCCATCAGCCCACAGCCCATTACCAGTCCTAACCCCCCTCCCCCCCCCATCGTCCCAAGTAAAATAAAAAAAAAAAAGCTGGCTGCTGCCGCTGCCGCCTCTGCTGCCACCACAACAGCAGCAGAATCGACTGTCCCGCGGGGCCCCCCCCTGCCCGGCTGAGCCTCTCCGCGACGGCTTTCAGATTCGCGAAGGGAGAGTGTCTCATTGTCTCCCTCGCAGCTCTGTTAAGCCCGCAGGGGCTGATGGGAAATTTCCCATCAGCCCCTGCAGGCTTAATAGAGCCGCGAGGACACACTCTCCCTTCACGGATCTGAAAGCCGTCACGGAGAGGCTCAGCCAGGCAGGGAGGGCTCAGCCAGGCAGGGGGGGGGGCCCCGCGGGACAGTCGATGCTGACACAGCGGCAGCAGCCAGCTTTTTTTTTTTTTTATTAAATTTATTTTTAAAGCAGAATGTTCTTTGCGCGGGGCCCCCTGAAGCGCGGGGCCCTGTGCAAAAAACATTCTTGCTCAATGGACGGGCCAGCCCTGATTCCACCTCAGAAGTGGAATGAGTTCCCCGTTCAGTCTGCCGGCCCCGGACGTACAGGGCCTGTGTTGGAATCGGCCCTGTATGTCTGGGGCCGCAGACCGCCCACTGTCTGCCCTAATTCTGCACCCGCACCGTCCCTTTCCCACCCCTGTCTAACCTCTCCGTACAACATATGGGGGAGTTAGTCAGGGTTGGCAGAGGGGTCAAATAGTGGGGATGGACGTCTCAATGGTATGTCCATCCTAGCTATTTGCGGCTCAGAATGACCCCGTTGGTGTTTTGTAGATGTTTTTTGAAAAGTACTTTACTGATTTTTGTCTTTTTTTTATTTTGGTATATCTCAGTAGGTTAATTGCTGCAAGTACTCTGTAATGTAATTAAATCTCCAAATGTTTTTCTCTTCCCCTTTCCATTAAAATGCATTTGGGCTAAGCTTATAAAAATTCACTGTGCATATTATTCTCTTCTAATATCACATAGCATGTATTGTCTTTCTCAGTAGCTCATTCTAATAAGAATGCCTTATTTATTCATACATTGTTTTCCAGACTTGTTCTACGGCCAAGTGGGAAATGTTTACTTATTGGAATCTGTTGAGAGAAGTTAGTGTTGTGTAAGGGTAAATGTGACTCATTTCACACTGTAGATATTAAACCTACAAAGAAAACTTTATACTTTTCTTAATCCCTTAGCTGTTTTGTAGCCCTTTGAAAGTGTGATGCCGTTCAATGGCATAGATAGTACAACTCCTTTCTCACATATTTTAACCCATAAATAGAGAATATTTCACAGACTTACTAGAATATTCAGCAGCCTTCCACCTTGCTACACCATATGCCTGGAATAAACTTCCTGAGTTGCTACATCAGGCTTGGACTTTGGTCCTATTCCAATCAAGGCTCAAAGCCCACCTTTTGGAGACTGCTTGTATATCCTGACCCTCCTATTCTCCCACTTAATATCCTTGCATGTTTTAAATCATTTCCCTGTAATGAACCTCAGATTCTGTTTGTCTGTCTTGAATAGATTGTGAGCTCTTTGGGGCAGAGACATCCTCCAATGTGTATTTCTACGGCAGTGTGAATGTCTACTGTAGTAGTGCTATAGAAATTAGTAGTAGTAGCAACAACATCAGTAGATTTGGATTTACTTACTTGCCTTTCCAAAGCCATTACAATTTGGATTTAGTAAGTAGATACATTGCAGTCTAATGTGCAATAGAAGGCAAAGTAACTTGCTCAAGTTACTGGAGGCATCAACGTAAGAAGCAGGATTTGAGCCCTGGCTTTTCTAAATCTTCCTTTGACCACTAGACTTGCATTCGTTAGTGAGCATTCAGTTTGTTTGGCCACCAAAAACATTTTAGTGTGTATAGACTGAATCTCTCACTTGATTTGTGGCTGCTTGTGCCATGGAAGCTTGCGCGCATCAGTGATGCTGAGAGCTGTGCTATCGAAAACGTAACTACTGGCAGAGTCTCCTAAGATGCATAGATCTCAGCTGAGGTGTCAAACTAAGACAAACTACTCATTTGGGCATCAGCAGTATAGAAAGGTGGTAGCAGTGGCGAATCACGTATTTCTGACCACAGCAGCAACGTTGGCATTGCCTGCATGGAAGAAAGGCCAGGCAATCTACTTCCATATCTTGCCACAAAAACCCAATGGATAGTTGTAACAAAACTAATTTTGATATAGTGCTGGAAGAGGGAGCCCCCCCTAGGTCGGAAGACACTCAGTAGGCTATTGGGGAAGAGCTGAAGACTCTTCAGAGTAAAGCCCTCAGGGCATCTGACTGCTGATGTAGCTGTGCATGAAATGAGAGTCAGATGCTGCAAAAATATCTTGCTTATTAGGATGTGGAACATTTGAAACATGAACCTATGGAAGCTAGAAGTAGTCAAGAATGAAATGGAATGTGTATACCTCAATCTGTTGGGTGTCAGTAAATCGAAATGGACTGGCATCGGGCACCTTGAATCTGATGATGACATGATATACTATACCAGAAATAAAAGGCAAGAATAAATGGTGTTATTTATTTATTACTTTTATATACCGCGCTCTTTAAAATCAGTGCAGTTTACAGGTAACATTTGTGCATATCGAAAATCAGATATGTCTTTACAGAGAACAGGGATATAACTTGGATTTCAACTTGGGTAACTATATACAGTATATAGAATTCTGTACAACATAGCTACGAAATGTTTGTGGGCCATCGATGTTTAGCTGGGTGTGTTGTGGCTAGTATTGGGCTGTGCATAGTGTAGGAGAAAGAGGTGATGTTTTAGAGCTTTTCTGAATTGTATAATATCGGTAATTGCTCGGATTGAGGGTGGGAGTGCATTCCAGCATGTGGGTGCATAGAACCTAAAAGCTCTGTTCTTTGTCGCCTGTGAGCATTTGGTTATTTCTTTAGGGATCAGAAGGGTGTTGATGGCGAATGATCTCCTCTCTCTGTTACATTTATAAATACGAAGAAAACTTGCAAGGACTGTAATGAAATACAATGCAGTGAGTGAATGCTTAATTTCTGTTCATCTATGAGGAAGCCCATCAACAGAACTATTATTCAGTTATATTTATTTTATTTTATTTACAGTTTCTTTTTTTATACCGCACTATTCGACATCAGCGCGGTTTACAATGAACAGAAACTACACTTACCAAATATTGATCGGTGCTTACAATGAACAGCTGGGTATACATTAAACAGGTTTACATTCAACAGGTTTCATAAACAGAGGAACATAATAACTATGTACAAAAAGCAACTATGTACAGAACAACTAGGCGCAGCTATATGTTTCTTGATGAGGGAAGAAGCAAGGTGAGATTGCAGCTCTTTGCGTTATCTCCCTTCAAAACATGGGAGATCCCTACAGGATAAACCAGTGATTACATGAGCCCTCCGTGAAACCACCACCACAGCTTAAAGCTAAAATCCATCCTGTCTAACATTTTCCTTGGCATTTTGAGGGGATGGTTCTGCACCAGTTGAAATCAGCTTCATGCCAGCAAGGGCTGCCTACGACTCTATTTCTTTTTCCAGCTTAAATCAGAACCAGAGCTGGGATCCGGCCCCATGAGCCTTCATTCAACAAATACCCGGTGTTCCTCCCCCCTATGCACCAACAAGAGATGCAGACGATGATGAAATTGATCAATTCTATTAACAAGTACAAGCTGAAATCAGCAGAACATGCAAACGAGATACTGATAGTCATGGATGACGAACACAAAAGTTGTGAACCAAGAAGGCAAGTTGGTTGGAATATAATATGGGCTTGGCAACCAAAATGAAGCTTGATAAAAACTGACAGAATTCTGCAAAACCAACAATCTATTCATTTCAAGTGCCTTTTTCCAAAAACACAAGCAGCATCTGTACACATGGACTTTGACCACTGGATTGTACAAAAATCAAATTGACTATATCAGTGGAAATAAACAATGGAAAAGCTCAATAACATCAACAAAGACAAAGCCTGGAGCTGATTGTGGTACAGATCACCAGTTTCTAGTATGCAAACTCAAGCTAAAGCTGAAAAGAGCAAGCCACTCATGAATGTAGCAAAGTATGATCTTGAAAATATGCCACTGGAATTTAAAGACTGCCTGTGAAATTGAATTGCCGCTTTGGATACAAATGACAGAGCATCAGAGGAGTTTTGGGATTACATGAAGAAAGTTGTGCTCAAAGAAAGTGAAAAGTGTCTGCAAAAGTGAAAAAGTAAAAAGGCTTAAATAGGTGACCGAAGAAACTCTGAAAATCGCTCAGAAATGCAGACAAACTAAAGCCAGAAGAGAAAGACAGGTAATCATGGATCTCAACAGACATTTCCAATGTGCAACAAGACAAGACATAGAGAAGTACTGTAGTACACATGCAAGGAAATAGAATCAGAAGCCATCAAAGGAAGAACAAGATCTGCTTTCCTAAAGCTATAAGAATTAGAGAAAATTCCAGCCTTGAATTGAAATGCTGAGTGATGTTGAGAAGATTGAGAATAAGTGGAAAAAATATACCATAAAGATCAAGTGGATCAACAGCCATTCTAACTTTTACCTTATGATGAAAGAAGTCAAAGCATCATTGAAAACATTATCAAAGAAGAAAGCACTGAGATTGATGGTATTGCCATTGAAGTATTACAACAATCAGATGCAGCTGTTAAAATACGTACAAGACTCTGCTAGGAAATTTGGACAACATCATTATGGCCAACTGACCAGAAACGTTCTGTATTCATGCCAGTACTGAAGAAAGGTGATCCAACTGACTGCAGACATTATTGCACAATCGCTCTGATCCTATACGCCAGCAAGATTTTATTCAAAATGATTTGGTGGAGGCTACAACCATATCTGGAAAGAGAGCTGCCTGAAGTGCAAGCAGAACTCAGGAAAGGCTGAGGAACTAGAGACATCATCATAGATGTGAGATGGATCTTTGAAAAGCTGAAAGAATACCAAAAAGATATCTACATGTTTCATTGACTACAGCAAAGGCCTTTAATTGCATAAATCCTGAAAACTCTGGGCTGCATTAAGAAGCATGGGTATACCAGAACACCTGATAGCTATTGATCAAATAGCAACAGTTTGAACGGCACAAGGGGAAACAGAATGGTTTAAAATTGGCAAAGGTTTATGACAAGGCTGCTTGTTTTCCCCATATCTGATCAAATGTCTATGCAGAGGAAATCTTCAGAGAAGCAGGGCTATAAGAAGACAACCAAGGTATAAAGATTGGTGGCAGCCTCATCACCAACCATCGCTATGCTGATGTCTGATACCACGTTACTGGCTGAAAGTGAAGACCGACTAAAACATCTGCTTATCTAGATCAAGGAACATAGTCTTAAAATGGGCCTGCACCTTATCATGAAGAAAACAAAGATCCTGACAATGTGCAAAATCAAAAATGTCATCCTTGGAGAAGAAATAGAAAAAGTAGACATTTTTAACCTGCTTTGATTAATAATCAATAATGAAAAGACAAGCAGTCAAGGAATCTGGCAACGCATTGCTCTTAGCAAAACACTATGAAGAACCGGGATAGGATTTTCACACAAAGATTGGACTTGTCCAAGCCATGGTATTCTCAATAAGGTCATATGGATTTGAAAGTTGGACAGTGAAGAAGAAAATCAGGAAAATAAATTAATGACTTTGAATTATGGTGCTTGTGAAGGATGCCTGAAGAACAAATCCATTGATGCTAGAGGAAATAAAATCTAAGCTTTCCTGCTGAAACGTGTCAAATTTCACTCGCATTCTAATGTACGTTGGGTAGGTTAGAGGTGAAGCATGGGCATGGCAAACACATAGTTTGTGAATGAAGTTAACCTGGCACTTAGCGCGGATTCACCTAACAGTGCCCATGTTATTTTTCTGGTTGTTATGGTGCACATTAGCTGCTGGGATCATGCCAATCACACCCCCAACAGCTAACGCGAAGGCTTTACACTTAATGTGGTTTGATAAGACCCGTTAAGTGTGAAACCTTAGCAGCATTTAGTAAAAGGACTCCTATGCTTTTGTGATCCATTTCAGATGATGGATTTTTTTCAAAGTTAAGAAAAGTCAGAGGTTAATCAAGGTTAGATGTTCCACCCTTTCATCTGGTGGGAGGACGGTTTATAGAGGCATATAGTTAGTGGTAGTTTGATAATTTTTGCCTTCTTATTTTAAGTAAATTAAATGTTTCTCTGTAGTTTTTCCATTTTTCTTTCCCTTCCATTATTTGGGATTTTAAGGCTTATAGTTGATCTTATATGTCCTTAATATATTTATTATTCTATAACACCTTTTTTGTAAATATGTTGAGTAGTTTATTCTTCTGGGATGATGTTTGCCTTCTGTTAAATTGAGCAGTAAATATTAAATGATACAGTAATATGTAACCCACCTGTCCAGAGACAGGCATAGCTACAGCAGACCCAATTTCTTGCCTTGGTTTTTATTGTTGATTTCACTGGATAATAGGTTTATGGCAGAATCAGTACCAGGTGCACGTCTCTACTGAAAGAATCTTGGATTATAGCAAGTTTAATACTCCAGAACTAATTACCAACAAGCAGGTTGTTTGAGAACTTCCATTGCAGGGATTTATTACTGCATGTGACTGCACAAAAGCTCTGGCTTGGCAGTCCCTGAGATGCATATTTGTAAATGGCATTTGCTTTTTCCTCCAGAATCCACTTTATGTATAATTGGCCCGCAGCTTGTGTTAGCAATCAGTCAATGGAGATTCTTGGAGCCAAGGGCACCAGAAGTGCCCTGAATGGTCTTTCTGCGTCCTCTAGCGTTCCAGATTCGGTCTTCCGAATGGGCACATTTTTAGATAGTAATACTGCTGTAGAAAGCTTTTGTTTATTTCTCGTAGAGCTCACACACTTATTTTTATAATTGTATGTACTGCTTTTCATTTGCATGATTCAGGCATAAATCTCTCAAGATCACACATAGTAATTACAATCGTAAACTGGCTTAGATGTCTGTCATCACTCCAACAGAAAGCAAGCAAAGACAAACTGAGACAGCAGAAAGGAACTTTGCGCAGTCTTTTCAAGGTAGTCTTGTAAGTACAGGTGTTGTAATTATGGTCATCTCCTTAACCAAATAGCCAGGGTTATTGGGTGCTCGAGGTGAATCTTCAGCCTTGTACCCTTTTCCTCCTTGGAGAATTGGAGAATTTAAACTCAGTAATCATGATCATCTGAACACCGTCCTTTCAACAACAATGCTGTAAAAATGCAGTACTGTACAGCATGCTTTTTTTATTTTATTTTATTTTTTTTATTTTAACATTTCTTATATACCACCTTTCATGATATCAAGGTGGTTTATATTGAACAAACTGAAATTACATTGAACAGGGTATTATAACTTGGAGATAACCCCATGTTCCCTGTAAAATAGTTAAGTGGCTTGCCCAAGACCACAAGGAGCACCTGTAGGCCTAGAAACCCCAGTCCTTCCGGCCCAAGGTTGCTGTCCTATAGTGGGATTTGAACCCCCGACCTTCCAACCTGAGGTAATTTGCCCCAACCACTAGGCCACTCCTCCACTCCACTTTTAAATATTAACCTTTGCTTTGCATGTACGAGTCTGCCTGCTTTCACTGCAGGTAAAAGAATGTGCAGGTATGTGTGGCTCTCAGGATCTATAGTTTTGCTTTGACGTCTGTGGCTCTTTGGTGCCCTAGATGAGTGCCTAGTATTCCCTAATAGTGAGCCAGCCTTGCTAATAGTATAGCCATTAAAGACAAAACTCTAGTAGCTAGCTGAAACACCAATTTTTGGGGAGATATTTCATTTTATTTACAAAATTTATTTTAAGAGTTTTGTTTCTGTGTTTTCAGCACCAGTGGAGGTTAGTGAGACTTACATAAACATTTGGGGAAAGTTTTTTTTTCTTCAAACGAGGTAAGGAGTCCAATCAGCTGCTCTCAGACTCCAGGTATAAGCTTGTGATGAGATGGCAGATTTGGTGTTTACTTGGACAGTGAAAAAAATGAAATGATGAACAGGGGTCAACATGTTCAGGGTGAGCTGTTCTGCACTATTCTATCTTTGAAGTTCCTCTTTCCTTCTCTCATTTTAAATTTTTATATTGTAATTTGCTTTGCTATGCTATATAATGAAAGGCGATGAAGTTGAGAACAAACATAAACATAATGAAACATCCTGTTCCACTCGGAGACTTGTGGTCCTTGTTTTCTACAAGTCAAAGCGGTGCACATTCAAGTACGGTATATATATATATTTCCCTTGTCCCCGAAGGGCGCTCAATCTATGTGTTTGTACCTGAGGCAAAGGAATTCACTCAGTATTTCGCCATTCATATAAATGGTGCTAAAAAGGGCCCTGCAGGCACTGGTACTTAGCAAGTTCCTAGGGCTCAGGCTATTAGCGCATGCGCAGGACCGGCGCAGCCATCAGGCAAAACAAAACAGTCGCCTGTGGAAGCAATGTCTGAGAGGCAACAGAGAACAGCAATATAAGACCCATCACAAGGAGTGCCCAAGAACAGTGACTAACCTGGATGCCAAACCATGGGTGGGGCACTGTGCTCTCCTAACTTGTTAGGCCAGTCTGCAAGTTCAAGGGAAGAAGGATGCAAAAAAACCCCCAAAAACCTGCTGTGGGCTGCATTTTGTCAAGCGATTACCCTGGCTACAGGCCTCATGCAATGGGGTAAATTCAGGATGACACTATAGTAACTAACTTTATAAACACTTTGAGTCCCTTTTGCTGAAGGGCACTAAGGAGTTGAAGCTAATGCATCACAAGCTCTGAAACGATAGTGCGTTAGGTGCAACACCACTGCGTTGTCGGGAGTGTGAAAAGCATTTCCCTGCCAGTTAGCACAGAGCCCTGTCCTTTAGCACACACCATATTAGCGCAGGTGCACTTAGCTCTCATGCCACACTAATGCAGGTAGTGTGCACTGTGAACACCGCGCTAACTGCACTGAGCTCATCACGCCCCCTCTCTGCCCAGTCACGACCCCACTGCGGATTACACAGTGCAGGAATCATCTTGCACTAGCAGGCAACCAGTGTCCCAGTGCGTCTTCAGTGCATGCCAGAAGACATGCTGCCAGCTGGCGCCCTTTAGTAAAAGACCCCCTTCCCTGCATTTTACCTAGGGAAGGAGAAGAGGACCCAGGAAAGCCGTACCAGCAGTATAATACAATTGAACGGGCTTGTAAAAGCTTCCAGGTGCATTCCAAGTCTTTAGGATTCCTTGAAAAGCTCTTTATCAGATGAAAGACCTTCTGTTGTTCAAACTATTTTGCTTCTGCGAATGAGAGCGTTGTGACAGTGCCTGCCAAGCAGACGCAATAATATGCTAACAGCTGTGCTTGTGCAACTCTCAACTTGCAAATTCTTCTGAAAAAAAAAAGAAATCAAATTAGAACTTGCTTGTTTTAGTTCAGTTGTACAGTAACTTATTAATATAGCACACTGGACCTTATTCAGAAAAGGCTTTTCCCCATCCTTTGCCTATGGAAGCCAATCTTTATTCAGCAGGGCTCATGATCTCCAAACCCACAGGATATCAGAACATGGAATGTAAACCTGCTAATAATAAGCAGACTTTTTACCAAGCAGTAAACGACTATGAATTTTTGCCAGGGGTTTATACTTCCCAACCCAACAACCCCCTCCTCCCCAAAAAAGAAATTAAAATGAATTTTTGGGGTTTTAATAACTTTTTTTTTCACTGCATATTCTAATATAGATAATGGACTTTGCAACAGGCAGTATGAAATAATTGCTCCTTGCATTGTTAAATGTTCTTGCTTTTGTCTCAGGACTGCTAATGATCATCAAGGGATACCATTTTACGATAATACTCATTGCAGTTACTCCTCTCATTTAATTAGACAACGTCTATAACAGTGGTTCCCAATCCAGTCCTCAGGTACCCGCAGGCCAGTCAGGTTTTCAGGGTATCCACAATGAATATGCATGAGCTAGATCTGCATACACTGCTTCCATTGTATGTAGATCTATCTCATGCATATTCATCGTGCATTTCCTGAAAACCTGATTCTCCTGGGGGTACCCAAGAACTGGGTTGGGAACCACTGGTCTACCGTAACTAGAGGTCCAAAAGTGGAGATACAGATGCTCATGTACCCAGGTGTGTCTGGCAGGCTATACTGGGAGGCCAGAGGTTTAGGCAATGGCCATGCTTGGACTTTGTGGTTAGTCATAGTAAAGATGGGAACCGGAGGGAACAAAATGAAGATCTCATGTGCTCTTTTATCCAAGATGGTAGAGTACAAAGAAGCAAGGAGGAGGGCCTGGATAAGGAAAAATCTAGCAGTTAATCACATTCTGCGGATGGCAATTGGCATTTATTTTCAGCAGTGTGCTGGGCAGATTGGCTGGGCCAGATGGTCTTGTTCTGTTATCATCTATGATGCTATTGTACTGTATTGCTATGATTTTTGTATTGCATTTGATAATCTGTGCTGGTTATACTACTACTGTGTATCATTTCTACAGAGCTACTAGGTATAAACAGCGCTGTACAAATACACATGAGAGTCCCTTCTCTATAGTGCTTACTGTCTAGTCAAGACTTAATGTTTCTGCCAAAATGAATCCGATGGAAATTCAGAGCTATTCTTTTTCTTGTGCAAGCATGTAAGGGCTGGGATCTGTGCATCAAATTTGTAGTATTGACTTTCAGAAACTGCGCAAAGCATGGTTATTTTTTAACATAGCCTTTGCAGGAGTTTTATGAACTCCCATTATTCTATTTGACATAAGCAGAAGGCCTAGATTGTTTTATGATGATTTGAGGTTTTGTAAGTATTTGATTAGATTCTAATTTTACGTAATGTCTTTTGGAGAGAGGTGGACTACAAATGTAAATTATTTAAAAAAGACTGTGAATATTATTTGTTACAAGAATGGTAAAATCCATCAAAGTGATAATCTGAAGAAATAAGTGTTAAGGTTTAAAAGCAGCCTGAGAAGGACTTCCGGTTTGGATGGCGGTCTGAGTAGACGTGTGTTGAGCCACTCCCCGGGTTCCCCTGCACGGCATCACTAAAGGAAAGCACGGAACAGCTGGAAGGCTTTGTTCAGTATGATGCCAAAATCTGTTAAGGTAAAGATAGCAAAGACAATAAAAGATTTGTATGCAGCTAAGGCGAGGGTGGCTGGAAAGTCTGTCGGGCCGCCATCACAGCCACCATCACTCAGCTCCTCTAGTCAGTGAAACCGATGAATCGGGGCTGGAAGGGAGCTTGATGCAACAGTATCGCATGAAATCCAAGCGTTTAAGCTGGAAATTGTTGAGAAATTGGTGAACGCCTAAATCAAGCAGCAACAAGAATCGAACAGGCAGAGGATAAACAGAAAGGCTTTCCTGAGGAGGTGACTCACCTGACATGGAGGATCATGAAAATCATGATCAGAGATCCAATGTCTGTATCTTTGGCATTCCGGAAGGGGAGAAAGTAGCGAATGCTTGTAAATTTGTGTAGCAGTTATTGTTTCAAACCTGCCCTCCCCTGGGGACTATGAAGTAGAGAGGACTTGCAGAGAACTGCGGCCTTGGCCGGAGGCTAATGGACATCCATGGGCCTTTATTGTAAAACTGTTCCAATTTCAGGATCGGGACCATAACATCCGAGAGGCGTGGAAGATTAGATTTATCATATACAAAGACTGAAAAGTTATGGTCTTCCCATATTTAATGGCCAAGACTGCCTGCCAATGGAAAGAATTATTGAGAGTTCAAGAGCAGCTAGCTATGAGGGGGATCAAGGCAGTTCTCTGGTATCCTGCCCATTTAATTTTCCTAGAAAACGGCATGCAGCACTTTTTCACATTATCTGAAGCAGTGGGACAGTATATCCACAAACTCCCCGCATTTCAGCAATCTTTTCTCCCTGTGAGGTGGGAGGGAGGTCCAGAGGCCTCAAGCATGGGGCATGAGTCACTGAAGGGGTACCATCTGGGTGCTCGCACTAGAAAGGAGGTTGACCAGTGGAGCAAGTCACCGGGTTTGGGGAATGGCAGTGAAATGAAGATACAGACCACCCTGTGGAGGCCAGAGGAGTGGAGGCAGTCTGGGAGGACGGCCAGTGAAAGGAGTGTGAGGACATGTGACAGTGGGGAACTGAACTGCTGGCAAACCCATGGGTCTTTCAACAGTCACGGTAGCTGCTCTGTTGCAGCGAGCCATGAGCGATCTTTTATTCCTGTGGACTTTTTTGAACTGATGGGGCTAGTTCTCCCTGAAGGGAAATATGGGGGCCAACCTGCTCTGGTAACGGGTTGGGGTAATACTGTCATTTGCTTTTCTATTAGGGGGTTGAGCGGGATGGGGTTTCTTGATGGAGGACCAGGACGTTTGGCGGGAGGATGGTGCTGTCTGGGGAGGGGGACGTATGAAGACTTCTCTTTTCATGGAGTGCGGAGGAAGCCATTTTCAAAAAAGAGGAAGTTGGCTGACTGGAGACGGGAGGTTGGAGATTACTAATGTTGGATGTGTTGGATTTGAGTGATAAGTTGTAATGCTGAGCAGTGTAACTGGGGGTGGTATGTCTGGAAAGATGATTGGATGGGGTGCGGCTGGTTGGTGGTTGGTTGCTGATTGTCTTGAGCCATGGTGGGGTATAGAAAAATGACGACAGAAAAAGACCACATGGCCTATCTAGTCTGTCCTTCCATATCAACAACTACAACAGTTCCCTTTTTTCCTTTAGAGTATAAGATAGTGTCCCTGAATGTAAGGGGAATTAACAGCCCCATTAAGAGGAAGCGGCTCCTTGATTATCTGAACCGATCTCAAGTGGATTTCGCCTTACTACAAGAGACCCATTTGACCAGGGCAAAACACCTAGGGGCTTGTTTACAAAGCCGCGGTAGCGGTTTGCGATCGTAATCGGAGCCGCGGCCCCATTGATTTCAATGGGGCCGCGGCTGCGATCGCGATCGCGAACCACTACCGCGGCTTTGTAAACAAGCCCCCTAGTGCTTCAGAGTAAAGATTATGGACAGATGTATTGCTCTGCATATAATTCCAAGAAAAGGGGAGTTGTAATATCGATGCATAAACAGGTGCCCTTTGTGATGTATGAAACAGGAGGAGGCAGTCAGGGTTGGATAGTGTGGGTCATGGGATGGGTGGAACATGAAATTTCTATTCTTAATTTGTATGCCCTTAATGGAGTGAAGGGCTCCTTCAGGGAGTGGGTGAGGGCATTTATGAAGGTGGCTAAGGGGAACTTAGTTGTGGCGGGGGAGATGAACTGTACCATGGGTAGGTTGGACCGCTCAAACTACACGAAGTGGCGGAAGGGTAAAGAATTGCGGGATTGTGTGAAGCAATGGTGCCTGGTAGACATTTGGCAGGAGCAGAATTGCTCATGTTGTGATTACACCTGCTATTCACCTCGCACTGATACCTACTCCAGATTAGATTACATTTTTGTCTCGCAATCTGGTGTTGGGAGATTTGAGGGGCTAGCGATCAAGTTGTTGGTGATAGCTGACTATGGCTTGGTGGAAGGGTGGTGGTGACCTTCAGGGTATAGGGGGAAAATGGATTGGTTGGGGTGGCTGGCCAATGTATCCTTCTACAGAATGTAGAGGTAGTGGAGAGGTTAAAACGCAGGTGGAAGCAATATATGCTGGTTAACGATAATGGGATGGTTTCAGAGGGATCCCTATGGGATGGGCGAAAGGCCTTTCTCTGGGGTATTTTGATTCAACTCACCACGCAAAGTAAAAAAGCCAAGGAGATGCAACTGGCACACCTCCTTAAAAGATTTAAGGGTTGCAGCAGGAACATAGTTGTACGGGGAAAAGAGCAGTGCTGCAGCAGTTGACTCCGGCCTGTGGCCAACTTTGTCTTGGAGACCGATAGCATAGCTCATCTTCTTCAGTTGCAGACATTCGAGAGCCTGGTGCAGCAACAGGACTTTGACGCTTATCTAGCGCTTCTTGAGATCCGTAAGTTGGAGGAGAAAGAGGCTGAGCAGCTGAGGAGACCAATTAGTGGGCTCAAAGTGCAGGAAGCAATTAATAGCCTTCCTAGGGGGAAAGTGGCTGGGGATGATGGGTATCTGACAGAATTTTATAAAGCCTTGAAGGATGATCTCACCCCCATGTTGGCGCAAATCTTTTCCAAAGCCCGAACTCCAGAGCCCCTTCCAGAGACTATGGCTCAGGCGACTATAGTTGTTACCAAAAGAGGGGAAGCCACCCAGTCAATGTAGTAGTTACCACCCTATTGCTCTGATTAATTGTGGTGCCAAATTGTTTGCAAAATTTTTAGCTTGGTGGCTGGAGGGCATAGGGATTCATTAAAGGGCAGATTATTTCGGATAATATACGTCGGGCAGTGAACTTGTTTGTTAGTGTGAGAACAGGGTCAACTGGCCCTCGGTGTTCACTCTTGACCATGTAGAATAGGATTTTCTCTTTGAAATGTTAGATAAATTTAATTTGGGAAGCGGGTTCATTCAAGTGGTTCGGCCCTTTACAGATATCCCAAGACTATAATTTTAGTTAATGGGACTCACTTGGGAGAATTTCACTTGCACCAGGGTTGCCCCCTTTCCCTCATGCTAATTGCTGTGCTGATTGAGGCATTTGCTGCAAAGGTTAGACTGGGCTGGAAAAAATGATCATAAAATCTTACTCTATGCTGATGATACGTTGGTGTTCATGTCTAAACCACAAGAATCATTCCCTGAGTTGGGGCATGAAATTCAGTAGTTCTCACGGGTTTCAGGATTCAAAGTCAATCTTAGTAAAATGGAGGTGCTAAATTTAGGGGTGCTGTCCCAAGAGGACATTCCCAGGTTATCATTTCATTGGGCAGAGTGGAAAATCAAATACTTAGGGGTATATCTTAGACAGGATCCTGGTGAACCTTTTCCGTACAACTATGACCCCTTGGGGACTCAACTGGATGGGACAGGTAGCAGTGCTGAAAATGAATATCATCCTGAAATTCACCTTTTTATTTACTCAACTGCCTATACTGCTTCTAGTGCAGTTCCTCAAGAAGTGGAAGAAAAGATTGCTGAAATTTGTGGGGAGGGGAGGGGAGAAGAGAGTAGTATTGGAGTAGGCCATTTGTCATGGGTTAAAGAACAAGGGGGGTTACATTCCCAGCGCTGAGGCTGTACTATAAGGCAGTGATACTATGGGCGCTCGGGGCACATCGACCTCACCAAATTGAGACACCTTGGGCAGATCTGGAACATTGGATAGTCTCACTGTCAGTTTTTGAACAGGTGACCAGAGTTTGGGAATTTGGTGTGGGAGATGGAATTAGCAAGGATTAGGTGGTGTTTAGAGTTGCTGAAGGAGGGAAAGTGCATGATACACTTCGAGTCAGACGGGAAATTAGGGCAAAGAGTACCCTATTTTCAGTATTTCCAACTTTGCTTCTTTGTGACAAGACAGGGGGTAGTGACACAACTTACCCGGAAGCCCACGTGGTTAGAACAGGTTCTTTTTTATGGGTCAAGGAATGAAGGCCTTACTCTCTAAAATATATAGAGGACTTATTCAGGAGGACAGCACGCCCGGAATATGCTACAGGTTGGCATAACTGGCTTAGAAAAGAGAGGACAGAGGCATGTTGGGAAATTTGAGTTAGGTCTGCTTATATATTGGCTTTATATGACTGAACTCTTGCCTGGTGAAACTATACAGGAGGATGGATGGCACAGAAGACAAGAAGACAGACAAGAAGACAGACATGAAGACAATAGCTATATGAGAGTATATGCTTGCCATAAGATAATGGATGCGGCCTGCTATGGAAGGATTCTGGGAAACCATATTCTGGATAGAAATATGCAGAATGTTGGGGCCTAGCAAAATTACAGGTCAAGCAAAGAATTCAAACTAATGAGCACAACATACTCTCTGCCTGGTTTCAATTAGTGCCAAGAAGAAGGAAAAATACAGGAAGGGTCAAAGGTCACAGACCATGCATAGATAAATAGACCTAAAAGCATGTCCAGATGTATAGAGGTCATAGGCCATGTATAAATAAGCAGGTCTAAGAGCAAGTCCAGATGTACACATGTAAAGAGATTCTCCCCTGGGAAAAGTGTTGCAGGGCCCTGCTGACACTTAAGAAATGTATGATTAATTTGAAACAGACATTTGAGACGGGGAGAAATGTATATAAGGTGGTTATTTTGGAGGAAGGGTGGGCAGTGTTTTCTTCCCCTTCACAGAGAGAGGAAGAAAATGCTGTCTGCCATTTCTATAGACAGACCTTGCTGTTCTGCATGATGCTGGAAATAAAAGTCTTTGTAGATAAAGCAACTGCTGTCTAAGTAATTCTTTGATTGGTGATATTTGGTCAACTGTTGTGGGAACCAGAAGCCACAGGCAGAATGGGGGGAGGTCCACATGGGGTATACCAGTGGGCACTGGTGTCTTCCTGGTGACAGAATTGCAACTATTGCATCATACATATGTGACCCCCCCCCAGCAGCTAGACAAGGCACAGTGAAGGGAGTTGGAGGCATGTTGGAGGGGCTGTGGAGGGATGGACTTGTCTACATGTCCCTGTTTAGCCTCCTGGCACTCAGCGCACTGATGGGCTTCTTTTTTATGACAGCCGCAGGAGAGAAGGCAAACGCCACTCTTTACTTCTGCGGCTGTTCAGAGGTGAGCTGGGGCTTCAGGCCTTCCTGGCTCCTTCTGCAGCTGGTCAGGCGTGGGGCACCCTGTGGTGTGGGGCCATGTGTGGGCAACATTCCTGCACAATGGATGGGCTGGCCCCAACTGAAATTATTTTTTGGTTTTAAAGGATGATGTTTTGAATTTATTTTATAAACATGAGAGTGGTGTTTTATTTTTATTAGATCTGTCGTTCAATTTAGAACATTGGCCTCCAATTCCGGTCCTGGAGGGCCACAAACCAATCAGGTTTTCAGGATGCCCCTAATGAATATGTATGAGATACATTTGCATGCACTGCCCCCATTGTATTCAAATTTATCTCATGCATATTCATTAGGGATGTCATGAAAACCTGACTGGGTTTTAGTCCTCCAGGACCGGAATTGGAGATCCCTGCTTTAGAACATAAGAAATGTCATACTGGGTCAGACCAAGGTCCATGAAGCTCAATATCCTGTTTCCAACAGTGACCAAACTAGGTCACAAGTACCTAGCTGTTTCCCTAGAAGACACACAGGTTCCACAAGGCTTGTCCCGGGGTAAGCAGTCGATTCCCTGAGCCCTCTTTGATACTCTTGAATATGAAATCTTGGTTAAATTGTTTGTCTGCAGTGGGATTGGTGTGGAAGTTTTGCATTGGTTTATTTCATATTTTCAGGATAGATTTCAAATGGTTTATATTTAGGGCAGGGGGTTCCTCAGAGCTCTATATTATTCTCTTTATTATTCAATATTTATATGGTTCCCATTTGTAAAGATTTAAGGACCATTGGATTGAGTTCCCTAGGGATGGACCTTAAAGTGACTAACTGGGTTAGAAATTGGTTGAGTAGAAAGTGACACAGGGTATCCTGAGGATAAGGATGTTACCAGTCTGTTTGTATCCAGGAGCATGATAGCCATGTCCCCAACGGTTACTAGTTTTGCTTTGCTAGTTTTAATGCTAAACGTGTGTTAAATGCAGAAGCCTAACATACCTCAGTAAAAGGGCCCCTTGGAGTCCTTTGCTCGATGAATAGAGCTAAAAAGGAGGGGTGTAGGGACTGATGAGAGAGAAGTAACGAGGAGACTGGTGACACCTATTTTCTGAACCACAGTATGCCCAAGATGAATTAACTCTTTTGAATCTGCCTTTGTTTATTAACCTACTTATTGTCTTGTTACCAGGCAGTTTTCACCTTTCCCTTGAATGCTCTTTACCAATCACAGGTACATTAACGTTATTCAACTGTACATATAATTTACCTTCAATCTAGCCACCTCCTTTATTTATCTCAATGCCTTTGTTATACCCATCTTGCCTCTCTATATGTCCTAATTGTGCTTATCCCCTCTGCCATCTAATGAGCTGTTTCTTTGGACTGTGCTGACAATGTGAGTATCATACGATGTGAGTATCATATCTGTCTGATATGAATGTTCTACATTCTACCTTCTATGGTGCATCATTTGTATTCTTAATTTAATTGAATCATTTATATTCCGCCTATACTCAATATAGTACTTATCATATTTCTGTTATATGAATGTTCTTCTGTGCTGTTTTATGTGTATATTACTGACATTTCATATAATTGTTATTAGTAGGATTTAACTTGCCTATCTGTAAATGTCATTTGGCCATTTTGCTATTGTTATGCTGTTTCTACAGTGTAAGTTGTTTGTTACGCCTGTTCTACATCACCTTGGGTGAATTTCTTCATAAAAGGCAGTTAAAAATCTTAATAATAAACTAACTAACTAAATAAACTCAGTTCTTTGGCAGGAGGGAATGAGGGACTTATGTGGTAGTATTGGGAAGCTATTGAGATCTGTATGGTAAAATTAGGAAATCTGAAAGCAAACAGTAAATTAAATGAGCAGATATGTCAGATTGTGTGTGTTGGCTCAGTGGACTTCTGTTGCTGTTTCCCAGCATGGGAAACACAGCAAAGAGTTCTGCGGCTTCTGAGCATGATGCTTATAGACTAAAAGAAAACAAGCTAAACTCGGAGCATCCCTCTAAGGTCTTCAAGGCATATCGAGAGAGTTTAGCCAGAGGCTAAGAAACAGAGAAGAAGCCTTGAGCTGCAGAGGAAAGGGCCAGAAACTTCTGAGATTCCCACATAATACTGCCCTTTTGTGCAGGTGCAAAACCTGCAAGAACCCATTGAGGAACCCAGACATCAAAGCCATAAAAGAGACACGGAACTACAAATAGAGAGAGGTATGCATTCCAATATTTCTGCGGGATAGAGAATTGCCACATATGAAAGCAATACAGGAGGCTCAACCATGGGATTGGCAGGTGAATTGGTAATATTTATAACTTCACAGTTCTCCTCAGCTGCAGTGTTTCTTAAAGGGGAAATGCAGCCACCCATAGAGGATCAGATAATGTTGGTTAGTACTAACCATAAGCACAGGCTTTAGCATGTGGTAAGTGCCCAGTGCTAAACTTCCTGTGCTAATTGAGTAGTGTGGGTTGTGAGCGGAGCATGGGCAGGGTGGCATGCTGTGATTAGAATGAGTATTTTGAGCACATGCTAACTGTGAAGGTAGCTGATAGCGCAGTGGGTGACAGTAAGTGGGACCCGCATGCCGGTTAGTGTGGTGTCACACGTTAATACCATGCTAACGGCAAAGGGCTGGGTGCATGCCCTCCAAACGTTAGCATGTGTCCGAGCCCCAGGTTCTAATTTC
Organism: Ichthyophis bannanicus; assembly: GCA_033557465.1. NCBI lineage: Eukaryota > Metazoa > Chordata > Amphibia > Gymnophiona > Ichthyophiidae > Ichthyophis > Ichthyophis bannanicus. The sequence continues at coordinate 166,953,202 of CM066042.1, forward strand.
ACTGCTGCCATTCCTGCGTGACTTTGAACACATCACTGTACCTTCCTGTGTTCAAACACTCTGGGGCAGTGACACTGTAACCTTCTGACTGGTTATGCCTATTCTGATGGCACTACACAAAGAATACTAAATGTTTAACAAAAAAATAAAAAAGTGATTGTGGATTCTATATATTATCTTGTGCAAAAAAAATGTTTTCCTTCCTTGCATCCATAGGGGGTCATTCTGAGGCACATATAGCAGGATGGATTTGATTTATTTGATTTTTCTATACCGTTGGGAAGTCCATTCCTGTTGTTCGTGCTTTTCCCAGTCCTGTCTACCTTCCCTGTGTCTTGTACGGAGAAGGTAGACGGGGACGGGAAAGGGGCAGATCAGGGGCGACGTTAGGGCGGGCAGTGGGCGGTCGTCAGCCCCGGACGTACAGGGCCAATTTTAATGTTGGTCTTGTACGTCCTGGACCGGCGACTTGCATGGGGAATTTATTCCACCTTTGAGGTGGAATAAATTCCCCTAGTTACCAGGGATCGGCGGGCCCGGGGTGTGGATGGGGCAGGGGGAGGGCCAAGGTCATTCCCCGCAGCCCGACCCTGGCCTTAGGAGACCAGATCGGGGGTCGGGCTGCAGGGAAATCACTGCTGGAGCTGGCGGCCAGGGATCGCGGCTCTTCAATGGAGCCACACTGCCATGGCTCCATTGAAGAACCCTGACTGACAGCTGGGGAAGGCCTGTACGTGCAGGCCGGACGGAATCGGAGTCCCGGACTGCACGTATAGGCCTGTTCGTGATTCTGATCCTGCAGGGCTAGATGTGCCCTATGGGATCAGAATTGCGACTCCCTCTGTGCATCCAGTTCCAGCCGGACACACAGAGGGCCCGGATGTGCGGGATGGAATCGGGTCCCTAGTGTATTTGGAAACTCCTTTGCCCCCCATCCTCATTCTACTCCAAATCCATTTCTTACTTGTTTCACATCATTGCATCATCACTTACCCAAAGAGATTTTTGTCACCATTATTAATGACTTGTTCATTAGTATTCCTTTTAACAAGTGATCTGTTTCGCTCTCTATAAGTTTACAGCACATTGTGTGAGTGTCAAATGCAAAATTACTTTGACTATAACATCAAAGCATGCCTGTGTCTTGCTGTTTTACCATTGGTTTCGTTTCAATCAATTTAAAGATAGGGAAGAGCACCAGCTAGCACAGAGATAAAAGGTTTGTCTGCCTCTGCTTTCACCATTGATGCACTATACCAGTAATTAAATTGATTGCATCAGCTTAGTGTCTGCAGCTAGAACAGCTGTACTGCTGTGACTTTCCTAGTGTAGAAATATATCAATTCCTCTCACCCCTGCCTTCAAAGATACTGTGAGAGCACTTTCTGTTCTTCAGGTAAATGAAAGCTCAGTGTATTAGCTAGGACAATGCACATCAACTCTAGCATAGAAGCGGCCAAAGTGGTAGTCATATCCTGGCCGCCTGGAGGCCCAAACTCTACCTCAAATAGATTCCTACTAGAGGTATGCATTCCAGGTTCGTTTGGACATTCATTTGCATGTCTATATTTAAGAGTGCACACAAATTGCTTGTGTGCATGTATATCAATAATATGCAAGTAAATTTGGAGGTATATGCACGCAGAAGCAATTTGCGCATGCAGTAGGAGGGCAATCATAATGAAAAACAAAACATTTTCAGTTTTGTATGGAACGAAAATTTCAGTTGTGAACATGCCTATTTCCCACTGATCCTGGCCTGGTAATGGGAGAAATGTTGGAGCATAGTGCTTCAAGGCAAAAGTAAGTCTTTCTAATGACCATGCAGTGGAAGCTAGTGATGTGCATTCTGGTGTGTGTTCAGTTCATTCAGGCATCTGAAAATTGAAAGCACGTGCAAATCACTTGTACGCATGGATATTTAGGTGCTAACAGGAATGCAATCAATGTGTGTGCTTAGAAAAGCTCTAGAGAGCATGCAGCACTCTTAAAGAATGAATGCTTGGAAATAGGAAAACATTTGTTTTAAATGAGCGCAAACCAAACTTTCTCTTTGGCCGTACACACCCCTAGTAGAAGCTGATACATTTCCTCCACTCTTTCTCGTCGTTAGAGGAGGCTCACCACAGTACCTGAAATTTTAAACCTGTGTTGCTTTCTAGCACCTGAGTCCCATCATTGTCCTGGGAGATTTAGGTGGGCAGCCTTCTATTATCACCTTTCTCTCATGTATTTTCCATGATTGATTTTTATGTACCAGCCCAATAAAATAACTAGAAAATGGTCTTTATTACCCTCTCACCCCCGAAAAATTATCCTCCTACTGTGTATGAGACTCTTAGGGCTGGTTCACTGTAAGGTTTTTCCCACAGGAGGAATTGATACAATTCATCTGAGATAATTAAATGTTGATCTTTGCATTTTTAGCAAAAGAGGCTTTTTTTTATTGGGAGGATGGAAAAGCCTCTGCGCCAAAGTGTCCAGAAGGCAGCCTTAATCTGGTCATGTTGTCCCTCTCTGGGAGGGGGGGGAGTCTCTTCCACCTCCCCCCTATTCCAGGTGAGCTTTGGATAGTGGGCAGAGATGCCCTTGCAAAGGGGTTTGGGGAAGGTCAGGAGTGGGATCAAGGTGAAGGTGACCTCCCTGCCACCAATCTGAGCTCCATGATCCCTATGCCTATGGTGTTTGGATTGTATTCAATCATTTATATCAACCAAGAAAGGCAATGGTCTGGGGAGAGAGTGCAAGCTAGAGAGCAAACACCCAAGTCATATTGATGGAAACCAAGCCGGCCATGGGTTTTCTGGTGCTAAGGGATTTTAATATCTTTCGTCTGCTGGGAAACTTAATCATATCCGGGCTATTAAGAACCTACCACAGTTTAGGAAAGCCCTCAGATGCCACCTCTTCAACAAATACCTTATAGAGCCTAACGACACCCCCTAGAGCCTAAAGACACCCGGCGATACCATTTCCATACAAATTATGGTATTCTCAACACACACCAAGTTTGATACTCAAACCCTTAGTGGTGGTTATGTTTCTGTGAAACTACTGTTGTTATGACTCCATGTAGTAAGTTTTTGTAATAGTTTTCCCCTGTTATCCAAGTTTTTGTGCCCTGTTACCTGTAAAACTCATACGCGTTTAACTGTACTGAGCATTTTTGTTACATATAAACCGCGCTGATGCTGAATAGTGCGGTATATAAAAAACTATAAATAAATAAATAAATAGCACTGGCTCCTAAACTGAGTCTTACAAGCCTGCAGTTGAGGCTGAAAATTAGCTCTGTCCTGCGCTGGATGCCGTTCTTGTATTTTAAGCAAGGACATGGTTTGTGGTTCTCTCACCCTTTTAGAAGGTGCTCAGACCTACTGAACCTCTTGCTTGTTCTTGGAGCCTATCTGGCAGTATATAAGTACTGGTGTAACATTCTGTTCAAAACTCTCTTGCGTGGCTGATCTTCCGCCAATCCCATTATACATATATCTTCTTAAATCACTTCATTGGCTTCCCTTCCATTTCCATATCCAATACAAACTTCTCCTTCTGACTTATAAATGCATTCATTCTGTTGATCCTCACTAACTTTCCTCTCTCCTTACACCCCTCCTCATGAGCTCCGCTCTTCCTCTGGCTCGCTTCTCTCTGTGCCCTTCTCTTCCTCTGCCAACTCCAGACTTCCATCCTTTCATCTTGCTGCTCCTTATGCCTGGAACAAACTGCCTGTATCTCTACGTCAGGTTTCGTCTCTCGCTCTTTTCAAATCCATGCTAAAGGCTCGCTTCTTTCAGGCCGCTTTTGGATCTTAATCCTTTTTTCTCCTTCTGTCTTCCTATCCTTCCTTATTATACCCTTGTTCTTATCTATTGTTCTGTCTGTCTTGCTTAGATTGTAAGCTCTGATAAGCAGGGATTGCCATCTTAAATGTGTCTATACAGCGCCGCCATTGCTATATAAATGATTAGTAGTAGTAACATTCTTATAAACCTTATAGGATTCAGCGGCACAAAATGGCTACCTGCTACTAAATTACTACTACTACTACTGAGCATTTGTATAGCACTACAAGATGTACGCAGCGCTGCACAGACAAATAAAGACAGTCCCTGCTCATCAGAGTTTACAATCTGTTCAAGACAGACAACACAGTAGGTGTAGACGTGGGATACGTCTAGGGGGAATGGTAAGGAAACACAAAGGAGAGCAGGTGAGTCAAGATCCGAAAGCAGCAGCGAAGAGGTGAGTTTTTAGCCTAGATTTGAAAAGGGCCAGAGAAGGCGCCTGACATATAGACTCGGGTAATTTGTTCCAGGCATAAGGAGCAGCAAGCTGAAAGAAGCAAAGTCTGGAGTTAGCCACAGAAGATCAGGGCACAGATAGAAGCGATTTGCCAGTAGAGCAGAGTTCCCAAGAAGGGGTGTAGGGAGAGATAAGAGAGGAAAGGTAGGAAGGAGCTGCAGAGTGAATGCAGCAGGAGAAGTTTGAACTGGATGTAGAAACGGGTAGGAAGCCAATGAAGAGACTTGAGAAGAGGGGTAAAATGAGCATGATGAGGCTGGCGGAAGATTAGCCGCGCAGCAGTATGTTGAACAGACTGAAGGGGAGAGAGATGATTCAGCGGGAGACCAGCAAGGAGGAGGTTGCAATAGTCAAGACAGGAGGTGATTAAGGAGTTGGGTAAGTGTTTTGCAGATTTTGTTGGTTATATAGAAAGAAATGGCAGGTCTTAGCTATCAGATGGATGTGTGTGGAAAAGGAGAGAAAGGAGTCAGACAACCCCAAGGTTGTGAGCTGAGGAAACAGGGAGAAGTAGAAAGTTATCCACAGAGACTGAAAAAGGAGGAAGAGGAGAGGAGATTTTAGGGGGTAAAAATAAGAAGCTTAGTTTTGGCCATGTTCAGTTTCAAGTGGCAGTGAGACTTCCAAGCAGCAATGTCAGAAAGGCAAGCAGAGATCCGAGCCTGGATTACTGGAGAGATTTCAGATGTAGAGAGGTAAATCTGGGAGTTGTTGGCATAAAGATGGTACTGAAAGCCATGGGAAGAGATGAGTGCACCAAGGGATTGGGTATTATTTTCAATATGCCCCCTCTCTTCTTAATGGCAACTCTGGTTCTAGGTAACTAATGTCCAGCTGCTCTTCATTGCTAAAGGAAGCTTGCCATTTGATATCTGGGAATTTTGTAGCCTTGTCCTGCCCCTGAATATCTAGTTCAATTATAGTGTGCTTTAGCTTAGACCGAGAAGACCTAGCACATACAGTAATGACTTGGAGCTCTCTAACTCTTGAAAATGTACTCTGCTCCTCCCCTCACCAGTAACAGCACCTGGGCTCTTGGGTAAGTAATAATCGTTAACACAATTCACACACAATTGTATTATAAAAGAAAGCAAAGCTTTGGGAGAGAGTATAAAGCTTGCACCTTGTCTCTCTGACCACATATACTCGTATTTCGGTCACTATTTTTATTGGTCAAAATTCCATTTCACAGCATAATTTCCACCTTATTATTCTACGTCAAGCATCACGTATATTCATAATGTGCATCTCTTATGTCTCTATGTCATAGGTCAAATCTTATTAGTATAGGTCATCAGGAGGAGACATACATGTATTCCCAGACATAACTTAAACAATAATTCTAACACAAGTAGTTTTCACATCTTTGTTTCAAGACTGAAGAGAGAGTTTCTTCCCTGCACTTTCTGTATTATAAACAAACCTAGTTTCTCTGTTATGTGAAAGTTCAGCATAGTTTTTCAGTAGTGTCTCTCAAGGTCATTAGCTAAGTAACCTAGTGGTTAGAGCAACTGCCTCGTACCCAGAAGATCAAGGGTTCGATTCCCACTGGCACTCCTTGTGACTTTGGGCAAGTCACTTTACCCTCCATTGCCTCGGAAGAAAAAGGCTGGCAATCTACTTCCGGTGATACATTGCCAAGAAAACCCAGAGGTAGCTGGGTCGCTATGAGTCAACACTGACTTGATGGCACTAAAAAAAAAAAAAAAAAAAAAAAAAAAAAAAAAAAAAAAAGGCCCTGGAATGTCTAAGCTACTGAATCTGTGGTGTTAACTCTTTCTGAGGGCTTTCAGGAATATAGTATTATTAAGTACCCTCACAGTGTACACAGCCCCATACAGACAAGCTTCCTTTCACCTCTTTATTCTTTTACTTCTGCCATCTAAAACTCAGTCATCACATCAACAATTCTTGGTTGGTCCTCCAGGCTGCAGTACCCTTCAGTATCCAGTACGCCCTAAATCTCACTCATAGATATCGCTATTAGCTACTTATGTGGTGGCTGAGAAATCTACATCAAACAACACATAACCAAGGCAGTCTGCATTGTAATCGGGCATTGCGCCAAACATCCATGCAGGCCGTTAATTTCACTTAAGATAGTAGCAGTGTCAGTGTGACATGACTGCTATTATGCCCTGCTGTGCTTTTTCATTTCAGCCTTTTTGTGAACTTGTAAAACATTACACACGAAGAACACATTCTTTATATGGTGACCTTCAGGTTTAAAATCACATGGTTAGTTTGAAAATAGCCAAACAGAAATATTGCACATCACAGCAGATGAAGACCAAAATGTTGAGATTTGTAAATTTTGGGTAAATGTGTATACAAATTCCCATAGGTTACTCAACACCAGCTTCCCCTCTCCTATGTCTTCTACTTAACTCGTCCACTCACTTCATTCCACTATCCTCCACATCTGTTACAATTATGGTCAAAACCCCTTCTGCTGGTAGGCCCTGTCACACCTTGCCATCTTGCTCTTTGTTTCTTTTAACACCAGTACTTAAACCAACACCTAGACTTCTTTTTATGACTTGTTAACCAAGTTTTTCAATAATTCCTGCATCCGCCAAGGTTAGTAAGGCTAATTGTAAAAAAAAGAAAATGAAGTCTTGAAGGACTAGAAAAAGGGACTGTTACTTCTGGAGAGAGATCTGCAATTGTCAGTATATACTTCTGGGAATTTTCTGAAAGGAATTCTTTCTATTAAAGCTATTTAATCTGTGAACCCACTATTTTCTGTTAAATCAGTCAGGGCCTAGTAGCAGCAGTTTAAGTTTAAATTTAAAACACAGAAGAGAACTTTCTGGTTATATTTCATACCCAGCAGAGAGCTTATAGTTTTAATTTAATAGTCACTCAGGGCCTAGTATCAGAAAAGTATTTTTAGTTTAAATTTAAAACACACAAGAGAGCTTTCTGGTTAAATTTGGAACCCAGCAGAGAGCTGTAGTTTAAATTTAATAGTTACTCAGGGCCTAGCATCAGCAAAGTACTTTTAGTTTAAATTTAAAACACAGAAGAGAGCTTTCTGGTTAAATTTAGAACCCAGCAGAGAGCTTGTAGTTTAAATTTCATAATAAGTTAGAGCCTAGCAGCAGCAAAGAGCTATAATTTTAATCAAATAAGAATATAGTTTACCTCAGCAGCACATGACAGGGTACTGTGTAGCAGCCCTCTTTTAATAAGTGTTATTTCCCTCCATCCCCACACCCACCCACCCCTGGGATAATCGTAGCTTTATAGGTACTCACACATCTTAAAAGACAGGAGGTGCTCTCAGGTGAAGCTTGTTACCCAAATCAGACATACACTAAGGACCTTAGATTAATTAAGCTTCAGGTGAACAAGGTATATTAAATGTATTAGTTACGGTTTTATTGGTATAAATATCCATAGCAACCCCTAGTAAGTAAAGAACTTAAAGATCTAAACAAAAACTTAAAACTAAGATGCAGACAGCAGTCCAGCAGCGGGATGGGGGCTTTCCAGTCTTTTGCATTGAGTGTCACATGTATGATTTTCTCACAGTTGGTGAGAGGTCTTACGTGTGCACTAGGTGCAAGGAGCTTTTGCTCTCAGGGAATGAGTCCATTCTCTAGAGGCTAGAGTAGCAGACTTGGAAAACATAAGAAAGACAGAGAGGTACATAGACGAGACCTGCAGGGATATAGTCCTGAAGTCCCACCTCCAGTCTGGCAGCATCCCTGTTGCCATGGAGGAGAGAGGTCACGTGACAGGAGAGCATCACCCTGGTGTGGCAGGAAGTGATCCTGTAACTAGGACCTGTCCTCCAGGAGATGTAAAACCCTCTCGCACCAAGGAAGTTTCTCCAGGGCCATGTGTCCATGAGGGAAGGGTTAGGACAGCCGTTACAGTTGGTGATTCGATCATTAGGCATGTAGATAGCTGCGTGGCTGGTGGACGTGAGGATCGTCTGGTAACATGCCTGCCTGGTGCGAAGTTAGCGGACCTCACGCGCCACCTAGATAAGGTCTTAGATAGTGCTGGGGAGGAGTCTGCTGTCTTGATACATGTCGGTACCAATGACATAGGAAAATGTGGTAGGGAGGTTGTGGAGGCTAAATTTAGGCTTTTAGGTAGGAAGTTGAAATCCAGAACTTCCAGGGTAGCGTTATCCGAAATGCTTCCCGTTCCACGTGCAGGACCCCAAAGGCAGGCAGAGCTCCGGAGTCTCAATGCGTGGATGAGGCAATCGTGCAGAGATGAGGGGTTTGGATTTGTTAGGAACTGGGGTACATTCTGGGGAAAGGAGGGGCTCTTCCAAAGGGATGCCTTCACCTTAACCGGGATGGAACCAGGCTGCTGGCATTAACCTTTAAAAAGGAGATAGAGCAGCTTTTAAACTAGATAATAGGGGAAAGCCGACAGTCGCCCAAGAGCAGATGGTTCGGAAGAATGTATCCTTGAAGGATACTACCAAAAGCAGAGAGGTTCCAAAAAAGAGTAAAGTAGCCCAAATGCCCTCGAGTATGGAGCAGACAGAGCTTAAAGATCCCAAATTACCCATGTCTACCAATAGCCAAATTAATATGAATAAAATACAGTCTCTAAAATGCTTGTATGCAAATGCTAGAAGTCTAAAAAATAAGATGGGAGAGTTAGAATATATAGCACTAAATGAGAGGTTAGATATGATTGGAATATCAGAGACATGGTGGAAGGAGGACAATCAGTGGGACACTGTGATACCTGGGTACAAACTATATCGTAATGATAGAGCTGATCAAATTGGTGGAGGGGTTGCATTCTATGTTAGAGAGGGCATTGAGTCAGAAAGGATTAAAGTTTTGCAGGAAACAAAATTTGCTGTAGAATCTCTATTGATTGAAATTCCATGTAAAAAGGGGAAGGCGATGGCGGTGGGGGTGTACTATCGACCGCCTGGCCAGAATGAACAAATGGATGATGAAATGCTCAAAGAAATCAAGGAAGCTAACAAAAGTTACAGCGCGGTAATAATAATGGGCGATTTCAATTACCCCGGTATCGACTGGGTCAGTGTCACGGCAGTACATGCTAGGGAGATAAAGTTCCTAGATGACATAAATGACTGCTTCTTGGAGCAGCTGGTCCATGAACCGACGAGAGGGGAAGCCATATTAGACCTAGTCCTTAGTGGAACACCAGATCTAGTGCAAGAGATAAGGGTGTTGGGGCCACTTGGCAACAGTGATCATAGCATGATCGCCTTTGATTTAATTAGTGGAGGAGGGATAGTAAGGAAATTCACAGTACTACCTTTTAACTTTTGAAAGGGAGACTATGATAAAATGCGGAAAATAGTTAAGAAAAAATTAAAAGGAGCAGTTGCAAAGGTTAAAGACTTACATCAAGCTTGGGTGTTGTTGAAAAATACTATCTTGGAAGCCCAGACCAGCTGTATTCCACGCTTTAAGAAAAGTGGAAGGAAGTCCAAAGAACTGCCAGCATGGTTTAAAGGTGAGGTCAGAGAGGCTGTTGTTGCCAAGAAAGCATCTTTCAGGAAATGGAAAAAAGAGCCAAACGATGAAACCTGGAAACAGCACAAGCACTGGCAGGTCAAATGCAAGGCATTGATAAAGAAGGCAATGAGAGAATTTGAGAAGAAGCTTGCTGCGGAAGCAAAAACGCGAAATAAAGATTTTTTTCAAGTACATTCATAGCAAAAAACCTGTGAGTCAGTTGGATCATTAGATGATAGAGGAGTTAAAGGGGCACTAAGAGGCGACAAGGCGATAGCGGAGAGACTGAATGAATTCTCTGCTTCTGCTTACTGAGGAAGATGTAGGGATGTTATCCATGACTGAAGTGGTATTTAAAGGTGCGGAAGAATTTAAGGAAATATCGATACATTGGGAAGATGTATTACAACTATTAGATAAACTGAAGAGTAGCAAATCACCTGGGCCGGATGGTATACATCCAAGGGTGTTGAAAGAACTGAAATATGAGATTGCAGACCTGCTATTAGTAATCTGTGAACTATCATTAAAATCATCTCTAATACCTGAAGATTGGCGGATCGCCAATGTAACACCAATTTTTAAAAAGGGTTCGAGGGGTCATCCGGGAAACTACAGACCGGTGAGCCTCACATCAGTACCGGGAAAAATGGTAGAATCCATCATAAAGAATAAAATTACTCAGCATGTAGATAGTCATGGCCTAATGGGAGACAGCCAACGTGGCTTTAGACAAGGAAGATCTTGTCTTACTAATCTGTTATGTTTTTTTGAAATTGTGAATAAACAGGTGGACAAAGGTGAGTCGGTTGATATAGTGTATCTGGACTTTCAGAAAGCCTTTGACAAGGTCCCTCATCAGAGACTTTTGCCAAAACTAAAGAGTCATGGGATAGGAGGCAGTGTACTACTGTGGATCAGGAACTGGTTAAAAGACAGAAAGCAGAGAGTTGGGCTAAATGGCCAATTTTCCCAATGGAGAAAGGTGAATAGTGGTGTACCCCAGGGATCTGTGCTGGGTCCGCTGCTTTTTGACATATTCATAAATGACCTGGAAAGTGGAATAACGAGTGAGGTAATCAAATTTTCAGATGAGACAAAACTATTTAAAGTTGTTAAAACCCAAGAGGATTGTGGAAAATTGCAAGAGGATCTTGATAAATTGGAAGACTGGGCATCAAAATGGCAGATGAAATTTAATGTGGAGAAGTGCAAAGTTATGCACCTAGGGAAGAACAACCCAAACTATGGTTACACGATGCAAGGTTCCACATTAGGAACCACCACCCAGGAAAAAGATTTAGGCGTCATTGTGAATAACATGTTAAAACCCTCGGCCCAGTGTGCAGCGGCAGCCAAGACAGCAAATAGAATGCTAGGTATCATAAGGAAAGGAATGGAAAATAAAACAAAAGATATTATAATGCCTCTATATCGTTCCATGGTGAGACCGCACCTTGAATATTGTGTGCAATTCTGGTCGCCGTATCTTAAAAAGGATATAGCGTTATTAGAAAAGGTTCAGAGAAGAGCCACCAAAATGGTAAAGGGGATGGAAGGATACTCCTATGAAGAAAGGCTAAAAAGGTTAGGGCTCTTTAACCTGGAAAAGAGACGGCTGAGGGGAGATATGATAGAAGTCTATAAATTAATTAACGGAGTGGAACAGGTAAACGTAGATCGACTGTTTACGTTATCAGAATATAGGAAGACTAGGGGACATGCAATGAAGCTACAGGGTAAACTATTTAAGACTAATAAAAGAAAATATTTTTTCACTCAATGTGTAATCAAACTCTGGAATTTGTTACCGGAGGATGTAGTAAAGGCTTTTAGTGTAGCTGGGCTTAAAAAAGGTTTGGACAAGTTCCTGGAGGAAAGGTCCATAAACCATTATTAAGAAGGGACCCAGGATATCGATGCTTGACCTAGTACAAGCATTGCAGAACCTGTGTCTTTTGGGGAAACTGCTAGGTACGTATGACCTAGATTGGCCACTGTTGGAAACAGGATACTGGGCTTGATGGACCTTGGTCTGACCCAGTATGGCATATCTTATGTTCTTATCTTATGTTCTTATGTAAAGAAAAAAAGTCCACAGTCAGAGAACGTGGTACAAACCAAGGGTAAGGGTATTAACCAGGTAAGGCGGACGTGGCTCTCCCGTCCCCTACCCCTCCCTCTCCACCCCCTCACCCCCCCCCCCCCACCCCTTAAAATAACCACCACATGAACACTTATTGGCATGATAACTGGTCACAGCTTTATTAACAAAACACAACGTAAAATTACAACCATAACAGTTAATTACGGTTCCGGCAGCGGGACAACCCTCACCAGCCATGTGGGTGGCAAAGCGAGTTCCTTCCCGCCTCCGCCGAGAACTGTTCACCGGCAATTCCATCCCTCTCTTCCGGCTTCGCCATATTATTAGCAAAAGCCGAGGGCTTCTCCGGGTCGGGGGTACCCCACCCCCGCCCTGCGTATTACCATGCCTCCGGACCCCGGACACCTCCGGGATCCCGCCACAGGCTCAGTGACACCTGTCCCTGAGCCCCCCCCCCCCAAAAGCAAAGCTGCGACCAGCCATCCTGCCCGGCACCGCCAATTCCAAAGCCTCTTGCCAATCATTCAGGAGCAAATCCACCCCCACCGGGGATAGATGTACTCCATCTGACCGATACAGGCCAGCACATTCCACTTCAGCCCAGGAATGCATAATCTGGCGACCCCCGTTCTCGGATACCCAGCGGCCAATTTGCCGATTAACCTTAATCAGACCCCAAGACCATCGCCGGTGACCCCAGCAAGCAGGCCTGGGAATTAAGTCAGACCAGAGCAATACAACATCTTTGAACATCAGCAACAATTCCCCCAAATCCCTCTTGGCCGCTCTAATCAGCTGTTTCACTGTCCAAGTTCCCAAGTCATTGCCACCAAGATGTAGCAACAAGAACTCCGGGGATCCTCCGACGCGCTGATGGTGCCGGAGCAAAGGCAAAAGTTGCAGCCATCGGAGACCGCCCTCGCCCAGCCATGATAATGTCACCTCCTCAGCATTCACTCCCAGGTTAGCCCCGAGCGGCCGCAAGGCTGCCTGCCGCCCGGCCCAGTACACAAAGGAATGGCCAATGATCCAGCAGCTAACAGGCCCCCATCTAAAAGAAAAAACAGAATTACCACCAGAGCAACCATGAGCACAAGAACTACCATGCTCACAACCGCACATACCCCAGGAATGCCTTAGAACGCCATCGGCCGATCCGCTGAATCTCTGTCCCAGGCAAACCGCCACCGCGGCACTAGTAGCGGCTCCAATCCTGAAGAAATGCGGCGAAAAGTCCCGAGGCTCCAAACCGATCCGGCCCACTGCCAGCCGCAGTACCGACCCGAACTGAAAACGCGTCAGGCCCCTAGAATTGGCGTGCACAGAAAGCAGGTCCCCCCCCTAGGGGTCAGACCCGCAAGTAAGCCTGCATTGCCGCCACTGGGCAAATGGGGGAAGCCCCGACAGGCCTCAAACGCACCCAAACACCCCGTCCTCTTTGATCGGTCTTGGATCTAGACAACCAAATGCGCAGCTCCCCGGGTGCCACCCGAACATGCCGGAGCTGTAGCGCCGTGCCCCCCGTGACCGCACTGGGCGCCACCAATTCCCCCAACCGGAAAGCCCCGAAGAATGCCACACAAAACGCAGCCCGAAAAAGGGTGGTCTCATATGCCGACATCGCTATCTCCGGCAAAACAGCGCATAGCCGTACTAACAGATCGGGAGTGATCGGGCGCCGCTTGTCCCTTTGGGTAGGGATAGCTCTCTCCCAGCCTAGCAAAAGCCGGCGAGAAAGGAACCCCCCACTGTGCACGCCCCACCCCACCGCCCTGGAGAAGAATGCAAAACCAGCTAGGTGAGCCCGCACCGTTGCTCTAGCCGTCCCAGCAGCCTTCGCAGCCGCGATGTACAATCCCATGAGGTGATCCGGCACTGTACCATGCCGCCAACCGCGAGCTGACGAGAAGTCCACCACGCCGTCAAGCTGCCATAAGTGCTCGGGGACCCGCCGTCCCACGGGGTCCGCCTCCAGTGCCAAACGCCGAAACAGGTCCCACTTGAAACGATAAAGAGCATCCGCGACCTGGTTAGCATATCCCGGCACATGCCGAGCCCTTACCACTACATTCAACTGCAAGCAGACAAATATCACCGCCCTCATCAAAGCCGCCACTCGCGAGCAACGCGGAGCATACCGATTTATAACCCAGACCACCGCTTCGTTGTCGCACCACCACAACACCCAGCGATTACGAAGCCTGTCCGGCCACAGCGTCAAAACGACCAAAATGGGGAACAGCTCTAGAAAAGTTATACTGTCAGTCAAACCCGCTTCCCGCCAGGTAGAAGGCCACGGCTCTGCACACCATGCTCCCCCAAAATAGACGCCAAGCCCAAAACCGCCCGCCGCATCCGTAAAAATCTGCAGATCCAGCGTAGACTCCTCCCCCCCGAGCAGGACCATAACCCCATTAAAGTCCCTTAAAAACCGGTCCCAAACCCCCAAATCCGCCCTCAGGCTCCTGGAAACCCGTATGCAATGGTGCAGCCGCCGCACTCCCGAGGTCGCCGCCGCCGCCAACCGGCGCAGAAAAACTCTTCCCATGGGGATAACTTTACAGGCAAAGTTAAGGGAGCCCAACAGTGCCTGCATCTCCCTCAACGTCACTTTCACCGATCCCAACACATTCGCCACGAGCACACGCAATCTCGCCACCTTCTCCGACGGCAGGCGCGCTACCATGTCCACTGAATCCAATTCCACCCCCAGAAAGGTGAGTCACGTGGAGGGGCCCTCAGTCTTGCCCGCCGCCAGAGGCACACCCCACTCCTGCGCCAGCCTCGTGAAGCCATCAAGCAGCTTCTGACAGAGCCCGGACTGCGCCTGACCGACAAATAGAAAGTCGTCCAAATAATGGACCATGTTCCGGGATCCCACGTACACCCCCAGAGCCCAGTGCATGAAAGAGCTGAACATCTCGAAGTAACAACAAGAGACCGAGCAGCCCATCGGCATGCACTTGTCAAAGTAATAGTAGCCCTCAAAGGAGAACCCCAATAAGTGAAAGGAATCTGGGTGAATGGGCAACAGGCGAAAAGTGGATTCAATATCCACCTTTGCCATGAAACACCGCTGCCCACACTCACGCACCAACCCCACCACCTCGTCAAACGACGCGTACCGCACCGCACACAATTCGCTCGGGATAAGATCGTTCACAGAGGCCCCCTCCGGGAAAAATAAGTTGTGAATGAGCCTGAATTTCCCGGGTTCCTTCTTCGGGACGATGCCCAAAGGAGAAACCACAAAATTTGCGAGCGGTTGGTCCACAAAAGGACCAGCTATCCTCCCCAAAGCCAGCTCCGCGGCCAGCTTATCCCTAACCACATGAACAAAACGCCCTACCGAGGGCGCATTACGCGCCCGCACTGGACCCCCATTCCCGATCACCGGTATGGGGAACCCGTGCAGGAAACCCCTCTCCAAAATGTCCCAAGCCCGAATCTTCCTATACCGCCGCAACCAAGGCCTCAGTGCTGCTAAACGAATAGGGGTAGGGGCCAATGCTATCGCTTCCTCACTGTTTCGGGGCAGGGGGGAGGGGCACTTTCGTAGCACATCGAAGCGCTGAATGCCCCCCTCCACAGACGGAGCAACTGTGCCGGAACTTGCAGTCCAGAAATGGGCAGGAAGACTTATTGAAGCGCCAACAGACGTCCCTGACCCCCCCCCGCTAACCCCTTTTTGCGACACGGGAGCCGGGCCGCTCCGAAAGGGCCGCCCTGCACTTGCCAGCACTCCGGAGCCCACCTTTCCCCCCCCCCCACTAGCCCCCCTTTTTGCCGACATCTGCGTCAACCATAGACTGATGTCCTGGGTCCCCCAGGACAAGGATCTATTCTCCTCCATCTTATCGCGGAATTTCTCATCATAGTTGAGCCACGCCAAACCATCGTGAGTCTGAGCCACCTCGAGGATCAAGTCAGCATAGGCCAATAACATTCCGTACTGTCCCGGGTAACGCTGCCCCCACACACTCGCCAACCGCAAGAAGGCTCTCGTCCAGTTAATGACATTCCGAGGAGTCCTCCGAATCCTGCCCGCCTTCTCATCCGCTTTCTGTTTCCGTTTGCTATCCCCCGAATGCTTCCTACCCTCCAGCAGCCGGAAGATATCGACATACTTCCTCTTCCATATCTTACGCCGAAGTTTCCGCGGAACCCCCTCCCAAAGTTCCGAGAATGAAGCCAACGTAGCACCCCCGCCACCCACTGCTACCGCTCCCCCGGACCGCTCCATAGCCCCGCCGCTCGACGAAGACGGAGATGAATCCACCCTCCGCCGACGCTTACGCGAGTGATGGCTCTTCTTCCGCGCTTTACCCCGCACTCCTCCCACACAGCTAATCGCTCCACTCCGCTCCGCCAATCCCCTATGTAACTCACTCTCCGCTGAACTTCTGGGCTGCACCAGATCTGCGAGACTACCCTACTCCGGAGGTAGCCCGGGTTCCGGAAGCTCCTCCGACCAGTCCTCTTGCCGCGCCGTCGCCTGTACACTGGGTACCTCATCTGCAGCTCTGTCCCCGCTCTGCACTGCTGGATCCCCAAGCTGGTCCGGCATCCTCACATCACCGGTCCACACCTGCGGAGACAAAGGAAAATGGGGAGGGGGACCCGACAAAGCCCACGGTAGCTGCCACGCCCCCAACCATTCAGCCCGGGAGGATCCCTGCCCCCCTTCCCGCCAGTGCTCCCAACATGCAGGACCACCACCCCCAGGGACCATAGGCCAACCCCAGGACCCCCCCTCCTGCCCCCCAAATGGGCATTGCCACCAAACAGGCCCTTGTACTGCCCCAGAAACCCCCGCAGAGTCCCCCCGAACTGCGGGACCGCACCGGCCCCTGCCGCCCCCTCTAGTGACCCACCCGGCATTCCGTCACCCAGGAAAGGCCCAGCCTGGGCCCGCCCCTGAGCCCTCCCACCGGCACGAGCCGGGACCCGGCCAGGGCCGGCCCTACCCCTCCGGGGCCCACCTGAAGACCCTGGTCTGTCCAAGGCCACGTCTCTGCCTGTGCCCATAGGCCCCCTTGCCTATCGTGCCCCCCCTCTCCATCCTTTTGCCTGTCCCCCCGTTCCCCCGGCAGCCCGGCCTGAGGGCCGCCTACCGCCCCGAGCTCCCTGGCCCCGCTGTGCTGGCATCCCCCCTGAGGCCAACCGCTGCCCGGTGCTCCCGGCTATTGCCGTTTGGGCTGTAGCAAAATGGAGAAGCGCACCCCCACCCCTCAACCCAGCACCTGTCGCTGCGGGAGAAGCAGGCCCTCCGACTCCACCGCGGGGCTGCTGCTGACTGCCCTGCCGCGTGACAGCTCTCTGCCGTCCACCACCACTGCTGACTGCCCTGCCACGGGACTGCTCCCGACTGTCTCTCTGCCGGACTGCTCTGCCGTCCACCACCGCTCGATCGTCTGGCCACTGCTCGGAAGTGCTCCTCCGTGTCCTCCGCCACACGCCGTCCACTGCACCGTGAAGGAGAAGGGAGCCGCAGTCAGACGCCCGTCCTTCCCTTAA
Source organism: Ichthyophis bannanicus (assembly GCA_033557465.1). NCBI lineage: Eukaryota > Metazoa > Chordata > Amphibia > Gymnophiona > Ichthyophiidae > Ichthyophis > Ichthyophis bannanicus. The sequence goes on from CM066042.1 coordinate 166,970,602, forward strand.
GATCCGGAGGACTGGGGTCTGACCACCGCTCCAGGAAGCGCCTTGCACCTCCCTACCCCCCCATTGGCTCCCGTGCACCACGGGAGCCAATGATTTTGAAAGAAAACCCCCCGTCAACTGGCACGCGCCCCCCCCGGTGCCGGGGACACGCACCATGCCGCCCCCCCGTTACCTGCGGCCAGCGGGCACATGGGCTCCGCGGCCTTCGCTATATCAAAATTTTCTTAACATTGCCAACACATATTGCCAACCCAACACAGGCCGTGTTTCGTCAGAACTTCTTCAGGGGTAAAGGCAAACTAAAAACAAACAATTCAATAAATAAAAATGTAAACATCATACATTTAAACAAACATACAAGGCAAAATTAAAACCAAAGATATAACTAAATAAATAGCTTCTAGAAACCAAAATGTTGGAACGCTACTTAAGAACAATATAAACTTAAAAAAATTTTCACACAAAGATGGTAAGAAAATTATATACAACATTTCAAAAACAAAGTAAATTATATATTGGACAAACATGAACACAAATTTTGTATACATAAAAAATATACCTTACCGGTAAAGCAATAAACACCCTTCACTAGAATCTATGAATATATGAAAAAAGGTATATAAAGGAAAGAAGAGAAAGGAGTGAGTCTGATGTGAGCCATATACATTGATGAATCATCCAAATAACATTTCAAATAAAAAAGAAGCATGCTTAATAGCCTAAAGACTGTTCTTAAAGCTTCAAAAAAAGGGGGGAATGAAACATGGTGAATTAAATAGGATCATCACCGTATAGAAACCATTGTAAGATGTATACCCCACATAAACAAACGCACCACCATTGTGATGAACATCCTAAACCCATGTGTTTGGTTTTTTTTAAATTATCAAGTAAACGAAAAGAGCTAAAAACGCATAAACAAAACATTACTTACTTCCAGCAGTGTTTGTATTAGCATCATACAAAATACTAAAGAACAACAAAAAAATAACCATGAAACCTTAAATACCACCAAATGAATAAAATGTAATCTAAAACATCTCTAAAGTGGATTAAATAAAACGGAACTCACAGTGTTAAAAACTTTGCAGGTATCGTTACTGCAGAAAACCTCTCAAAACCGAAGAGAGATGCCGGGCGCCACACCGATGTCGCGCTTCAATGAAAAGTCATCTCATTCCAAAAAACGCCGGCGCATGTGCAAAGAAAAGCTTTATACCAATCGATGGGTGATGTCATAGGGAATCATCTAACCCTAACTAACTTTAAAACAATGAAGGAGGTAAAACGGAATGAAGTATCTCTACAGCAGACCCTTCCATTCAAAGGGATCGCTGGCAGTCACAGCGGACCTGTTCATGTCTGTAGAAAATTGAACATATCGAAGGGGGTTGGGGGGAAGACCTAAAGCACACATGGTGCTGCACATCATCATGGTATACCAAAAAACTAAAACCTTATCCCAAAATAACCAGATGAAACAAGTAATAAATAATAAACATATTAAAAATCAAAGCCACATATATGTATAGGGAGGAGTGTAAAAATACTCTACATCATCTAGACGAACGCGATCATAAAAACCAAAAACAAACATAAAACCTATCACATGTATGAATTTGGCAAAAATGCAAGAACATAATGGGGTAATACACATCGTCTGGATGGACATGATCCAGGAGGAAAATATTTTTTCATTCAACGTGTAATCAAACTCTGGAATTTGTTACCGGAGGATGTAGTAAAGGCTGTTAGTGTAGCTGGGTTTAAAAAAGGTTTGGACAAGTTCCTGGAGGAAAGGTCCATAAACCATTATTAAGAAAGGACCCAGGATATCAATGCTTGACCTAGTACAAGCATTGCAGAACCTGTGTCTTTTGGGGAAACTGCTAGGTACGTATGACCTAGATTGGCCACTGTTGGAAACAGGATACTGGGCTTGATGGACCTTGGTCTGACCCAGTATGGCATATCTTATGTAAAGAAAAAAAGTCCAGCCTTCCCATATTCGATAAAGTTTGGATTCTAAGTATAATCCCTCTGTGCAGGTTATGCAAGCCTCTTGGATGACTAGTGCTGCTGTACCACTGCTGTTTAGAGTTGTAATTGCCATTTATTTTATTTATTTATTTATTTATTAACATTTTTTATATACCGCACTATTCGTTATCAGCGCGGTTTACATGGAACAAGAAACTTCAGACAATTTACATTTATCTGATTTTTTACAGTTAAACAGGCAAACCAACTTGGATAACAGGATAACAGGAGCAACTATTTACAAAACAACTATTTACATAACAGTGTCATAGAGTCTGAATAGTGTATTGTTAATCTATTGAAGAAGTGTAAAGTGAAGCCATTCTCTTTAGACCAGCCGGGAAATGCAACCACACTTGATGGTGATGTCATCCAATGGAACCTGTAATCCCAAAGCTGCCCTCCAGCCTATGAGAAGTCTTTTTCGACTTCTCTGTGCTTGCATCAGTGTTCCCCTTCTTTCCTAAAAAACACTGTTAATTCCAAGAACCCTCCGTCTATTTTGTTCACAGCTTCCATGCAAACAAATCCTCCTCCCTAGCTCTATCACATACATTCTAGAAGGTAAGGGGACCTACATAGTTGGCTTTTCTAGCCAACCACCTTTTTCAAAAGTGAAAAGAAGAGATGCCAAGAAGTCAGTGTAGAATGTTCACCTCAGCTGCTCCTGATGGGCTTGTTTAAACAGACCACAGCTGCTTATAGACCATTCTGCGCAGTCTTCTGTAAATACCCTTTCAGCCATAGTCTCCCTGTCAGGCTCATTTTCAGCACCAATCAGAGAACAACTTCAACAGCATCTTCAGATTGCTCATCTTGAGGTGAGTGACAGCAAGGATGATAATCTTGTCAGATACAGAAGGTGGTATAGGAGATCATCATTGAATCTGGTCAGGGGTTTCTGGAATTTCATATTGACCTCATAGACTGGGTTTTCATCCTGGAATTGTCTGAATTAGCATTTTGTATAGAGAAAGTTAGGTTTCTCTGGTATGTAAAACTCGTCTTTACTAATCTTTGGTAAGTTTTCCCCTTCACCATGATATGCAGTATCAGTAACTTCCAACTCTACCCTCTTCTACTGATAGAATAACTGAGTCCATATGTACTGTATCCTGGGGACTACATGCAAGGCAGTTCCTGGACAAAGTGGCACCTAGACAAGGGTTGCTTTTGGTGCTACTACTATGACTACTACTGAGTATTTGTATAGTGCTACAAGATGTATGCAACGCTTCACAGACATTTAAGAGACAGTCCCTGTTCATCAGAGCTTACAAACTAGTCAAGACAGACAACACAGAAGGTCTAGACAGGGATATATCTAGAGGGAATGGTAAAGAAACAAGATGATCAGGTGAGTCAAGATCCAAAAGCAGCAGCGAAGAGGTGAGTTTTCAGCCTGGATTTGAAAAGGGTCATAGAAGGCACCTGGCGTATAGACTCAGGTAGTATGTTCCAGGCATAAGGTGCAGCAAAGTGAAAGGAGTGAAGTCTGGAGTTAGCAATAGAAGCAATTTGCCAGAAGAGCGAAGTTCCCGAGGTGGTGTGTAGGGAGAGATTAGAGAAGAAAGGTAGTGAGGAGCTGCAGAGTGAATGCACTTTTAGGTCAGCAGGAGACGTTTGAAATGGATGCGGAAACGGTCTCACAGATGCTCTCTCTCATCTGGAGTATTGTGATACTGGGTTTAATGGGTTAGCTGGTTTCGTGGCCTGCAAATAATACAAAATAGTGTGGCAAAGACCGCCTTGTGGAGTTCCAGGTGGAAGAGCACAACTCTCCCATCTCCCTTTTGGAATTGCATGATGGCAGACTCACAGACTGACTCAAAAGCACAGTCTACTGTAGTGCCCACCACAATCTGACGGCACCCAGAGCAATGGCTCTGCTTGTCCTCCCCTTGTGACAGCTCTGGCTGTATTGGTTGTACTAAATACTTCACCATTTTCATTAACAACACTCCACCTCTCATCTCCTCCCCTCCCCCCCCCCCACTACATCTGTCTGTATTGTCAGAACAGCTCTTCCCCCATCTGCACCCATCACTCAAAGTCCATTAGATAGTGTTTGAGGACAAGAACTCAATCATTTGCTATCTTCCTTTGCTCCCACATTTTTGTATCTGCTTTCCAATGTCTGCCTTTCATCAAGGGGAGTTTTTCTATATGGTATTACAAGCTGTCTCTTTCTGATCTCTTCACAGCAGCAGGTAAGAGGCAGGCATGGTAACACTACTTAGAAGACAAATTTACTGGAGAGGAGGATTGTCAAAAACAAGCTGTACTGTGGAAACGTCTGCACCTGCCAATTTTGTCATAAAAATGATTCAGGATCTTAATGCGTTTAGCAGTGCTTGTGACATGGTCTACCTTACTTGATGTCTTGTTACTTATTGATTATTCTTATCTGAATCCCACCGCTCCACCGCTTCCTTGTAACAGCCATATATGGACTTTGGCTCTTTGTTATGTATGTGTTCTTCATTTTCTGGATTTTAACAAAATTTGTTGTGTTTTTTTTTTAACCAAAGAGCATTAAGATGTTAATGTGGAAACTAGCGTGCACTGTTTGCGCCTGGCCACACTAACCATAAATGCAGTGGTATGACCCTTAGCACATGCTAAACCTACATTAACAATATTGCATAGAATGGGGCAGTGAATGGATTGCAGCACTGTGCCTTGCAAGTAGCACATGGTAACTTACTGCGTTATCTGGTACAGCAGCAGATAATGCAGATCTTTTTTTTTTAGGGGGGTGTCCTACTACCCCTGATGGCTCTGTCATTCAGAGGCAAAAGATGATTGGGAATTTGTCTACACAGACATCCCCAGTGGGTTCACAGAGGAAGATGAAGTGAAGAAGATAGGCTTGTGGTTGTGACAATGGGGCATGTTTACTAAACCGCGGTAATGGTACATAACACGTGTAATGTAACGTTAACGATTGTTAAGTAATGTTAATGCGTGTTATGATGCGTTAACGTAAGTTAACGTCTCATAACGCGCGTTAACGTAAGTTAACGATCGTAAGGTTCCGCGGCGCGGTAAAACACCGCAGAGGGTGGAGAGAGGGCGGAGAGAAGGGGTCAATGGGCGGAGTGTGGGCGGAGAGAGGCTCCAGGCACACCAACGCGGTGAACTCGAGGGCTGAATCCTACCGCGATTGAAAACCTGCCGGTAGATGCACATTTGCAGGGGAGCGAAACCATTTCAGCGTCAGCAATGTACAGCATAGGCAGGGAAACCCACAAAACGTGATAAGTGTGATACATGTGCACGTAACAAAAGGGCAAAGAAGCAGTGAAAATGACCATAAGAAACGAGGAAAATAACATAACCAAGCTAGCCAATAGTGATATCAATGGGAAACAGCCAAAAATACTACCGAGAAAGCCTCAGAAAAAGATATTAACTGTGGAAGGGTGTATGCCCTGTCACCATAGAAGGTGAATGATGCCACAGTGAAATAGCACAGATCAGGGCATCCCCTTGTTACTGAACAGGTTCCCCATGGCATGCACATGTCCTGCAACAGCAGGGTGGGCATGTCGGAATGGGCAACTGGGCAGATGCTGGAAAAGGGGATACAGAGGGCTGCAGGCGGCACATGCTGTGGTGCAGCTGGGCCACAGTGGGGACTAGGGTGATGCTCAGTTTGGCCCATAGGAATGCATAAACAGTAGAGCCAGACTGCAACTGTTCAGGGCCCAACATGGGCATGAGTGTGTCCCCTGCAGTGTCACAGGGGACAGTACCCAGCAGCCACCACTAAGGGCACAGAACAGTGGCAGGCGGTGCTGGGGGGAAGTGTGGGCGTCCATCTAGGCACCCCTACCCCACCACCCATACCATAGGCAGCTGCCTACACGCACACTGGATGGCCCGAGACTGCCCACCACCAGCACCACCAGCAGAAGGGCATGGCAGCATGGTGGCAGAGGGGTACCGGTGGCGGAGGGGGCAGTGACATCTGACCATAGCAGGCCACGGCCCAGACCCATGTAGGTGGGTGCCGTGCACTGCAACAGACAGGCTCAGTAGGACAAACAGTCATGGTACCTCCAGGGAATGATCTGCCCCTGTGGCATCAATGTGGCGCAGTAAGCACAACCAGTGTGCTCAGGAGCTGAAGGTCACAGGTTTAATCCCGAGCTGTGGTCCCTGCCAACTCTGTGCCCATACCTTTTACCAGTAATAAACTGGTAAGATGGAACCTTGTATTGCTGATAGAATAAACATGCTTCGAACACCTACATTTTATCGCACAGAGCACAGACACCACAAACAGGCGCATTACCGAGAGCAGAGTCTCCCAAAGGCAGTCATGGAGGTCCAAACAACATTCAGGTTCCATGCTGTCTGCAATAAAGATGCCTGTGCTGTATGTCGATGTGCCGCCCCCATGGTATGCAGAAGTATCTCATGCATATTCATCAGGAACAGCATGAAAACCCGAACATGGTGCGGCCCACCAGGACTGGAGTTGAGAACCCCTGTCCAAGAGCATTGATCCACAGGAGCGGAAACACCCGCACCCACAGGCCCCATTAGCCACTGAGTCCTGGAGAGGCAGGATGTTGGGCCCTGTGTGCATCCCCCAATACCAGCACATGCATACCCTAGCAATGACACCCAAAACCAGGGAATACGGTACACAGATAGCAAAGGTTTGCCATGATAACTGGCACATAGCAATCCCTAATGTTAGCACAAGCGGCCCAGTGTGCTGTACCATACCAACCTCTGAGATGTCTGTGGAGTGTGTGTCACGTCTGGAACCTGACAGTGTCCACCACCTTGGGAAGAGACCCCAACAGTACAGCATACCATAGCCATGCCTGCACTGTGCCCAGGACTGGTGCGGTGTCCTGGGCTGCCCTAAGCCTATATTGGTGCACTATACTGGCATAGGTGTGGGGGTGTGCGTCAGTCTATCCAGTGTGTTGCGTTTGCCAACACCCTCTGCAGCACACACCGCTAGCACTGTTGCTAGTATTGGCCTGCCAATGTGCATAATGAGGAGCACGTTACTGTGGGTATAGCCGGAGAGGGCAGCCTGGGCAGGATGCACCTGCACAGGGCCCAGGGCAATGGCTGGGACATTGTAGGGCTTGCCCACCACCTACATGGACAGGGTGGCCATGGCATGTTCTGCTGTGTGGTCATGCACACCCTGACTGTGCAGTGACCACGGCATGGCTGGGTTCCCCCATAGTGCTACATAGTGTCCTTCTGAAGTGAGATATATGGGCTCAGTCCTTTGGAGCCCTATCGCTGACCCATCTGCTTGGTGGGTGTGTGCACATCCCAGATGTGGGTGCATTCGTCATCTCCAGGAACATGCACTATGGACTGGCAGGCAGGCTGTCTGCAGTTTGCATGTGTGTGGCTAGAACACCTTGTAGGGTACAGCGGCTGGTGACTCACTTTGCTTGCTGCTGGAGGATGTCATATAGTGGTGTGGGGCAGATGTGCAGTACCAGGTCTACTATCTTTCTGTCACTGCCCAATGTAGCGAGGTATGCAGATCTGCATAGACTGCCATGGTGGGGTGTCCATTCCCTGGTAGGACGGGGGTGAATGGTACCCTCTACTGTCACCAGTGTAGGGGAGTAAAATGTCGACCCGTTAGTTGGAAACCATGTTTCCCACCCTGAGCCACAGAAGGTGGGTTGGGTGTTGGTACGTAAACTGCCAAACCCCCCTGCCTCCCTTGGACCTGAAATCATGTGACAATGGCACCCACACAGTGTATGAACTATTCAGGGTGCATCATAGTCCACATGGGCAAGACGTAATGTACAGATGGACACAGGCAAATGCTAAGGGTATCTGCAGGGGCCACCTATCATACAGAGGCACAGATGGGGACCTGTAGCATAGCCCATCACAGAAATGCCAGGTGCAGCGGAAATGGTGCTGGGCACCCCACCTCACCCTCAGGGTGAACACAGGACCCGTCCATTGTGATGGACGGTAGCAACTCTGTGGCAGTAACACACACGGTCAGAACCCCCACCAGGCTAAGGTGCTGTGGGGTTGCATATGGTCAGGACACACAACCAGGCCGAGGTGCTGGGGGGTGCATCCCGCAACATAGGACCCTCTGTAGACTGCTGATTTGCATGTGCAGTGCACCATGGGTATGAGTGGGTTAACCCAAATCCTGGCCACCACAGCAGACAGTTTGTGTGGTGACCTGACGTCCTTCAGCTGCCAGCCAGGGATTTGTTAGTAGCACTAGCAATGTGGCCCACTAGTTACTTCACTGCCTGTGGAGCCAGGGGTCATGGGTTTAATCCCACAGTGGGGTTATTTGGTAGGGCTGTCTGAGGCATTTTCTTTTTTTAATTTAAATTAGTGCTGCCAGCAAGAAAGCCTCACAGTGCTGTCTCCTTACGGTGCCTCATCAGGTGCCCTATACAGTGCCCAATGCGGGACCCTATACTGCGCCCTGTGGGGTGGCCCATAGGGGACATTCTAGGTTGCCTTAGCGGACAGTGCACTTTATAATGTGCCCTCTGGGGTGCCTTATAGGGTGCCTTATGCGGCACCTTAGGTTACGGCCCTGTGAGGGTGTGTTTGCTGGCAGCACTAATTAAAATTAACAAACAAAATGCTTCATACAGCACTGATTTTGAGTAAAAGGTGATGTCTCAGCCAGCTTTACTCATTAGACCCACAGGGGGATTGAACTCACATCCCCTGCACCATTAGTCAGTGTATTAACCATTGTGCTACAGTTATAGATGCCTTGCTAGACACCTTATCAGACGCCTTATGGGCGCGCATTGCGTGGCGCTCTACACGATGTTTTTTAACGCTCGTTAGGCTATGGCGCCTGGTAACGCACGTTATCGATAACGATGTACCGCCCATGTCCTTATTTGGGATTTCTGCCTGTACCACGGATCCTAACGCGAATCACACTAACGCAGTTTAGTAAACATGCCCCAATGTGTTTTACAGATTCCAGGAACTGAAGCATCAACATTTGAGATGACAGACGACCATGTGTGAAGACCCATCTGCCTGAACAGGAGAGCACACTATTTCAGCCACAGAGGAGGGAGTTCAAAGCTTCACTGAAGAAGACAAGACAAGAGTCATAGAGACCAAGGTTCTATAAGAGTAAAGAAAAGGATTTAAATACAGTACTTTTATTTATGTGGTTCAATCAGTATTTTTTTTCTGTTAGCACCCAATACAGAGTTTACTTTTTATTCAGCTAAAACAGGACTAGACTTCAGATTCTTTTGCATGAGTGAAGAGTGAGTGTTGTGAAAGGAGAATTCTCCCCTCCCTTTCCACACAAGCCCAGAAAATAAGCAGAGTATCTTCCCCTTTACCATCCTTAGATCTAGGATCAGGCAGATACGAAGAAGAAATTACATAAGAAATAAAAAAACACATCTGTTTGCATAATAGGCTGGATAGATGAGTGGTTTAATATTGTATTCTTGATAGAATTATGTTGATAAATGTTGCTGGTAGGAGTTAAAGGGGTTTAATGGTGTGGGAAGAGGAAAAAATCATGAAAAGATGGGAGAAGAAAGATAGTTTTAATTGTGTGAATTAGGGATGCGCGTTCTTTAGCATGCATTCGGTTCATTAATATGCCTTAAAACATTTGATGCATGCAAAATCTATTTAATGCATATAAATCTATGAATTAATGCAAGTACATTTGATTTGCATGCAATAAAAAAATAAAAATACATCTTCAAAAAATTTGATTAAACTGAATGTGTGAAACAAACCAAAAAAAAGAACCCCAGATAAACAGAAAATTTCCAAAAATTTGGAAAATGAATAATACATTTTTTGACTGTGCATTTCCATGAAGGCACATTTTAGATAGTATATGGAGATCAGAATGGAGATGTTAAGGTGGGGGTCTACTTGATTCTGACAGTATTTTAGAAACAACTCTGCTAAAGGTAGGGCCATTTCTAAAGCATCCCTCTTTCGCTTTCTGCCCAGATTTTGGCTGACTCCTTCCATGACATGGTTCATAAGATTAGTCTTATCTCCAGGAACAAGCAGAAATGTAGTCTTCACATAAGGGTGATGTCAGTACCAATGGAGCCCACACGGGAATGCTCTCCAGTGCCCAATTGGAAAGCTTTTGGGAGCACTCCACTGTGTCTGTGTGACTACCTTCCCAACTCCCTCTCCTAAGTTCTTCATTTTCTGCAGAGCCAGCAGGAAGCAAATCCTGTCACGGCAGAAAAAGTCATTTTTGTGGATAGCGTCTGCCTTCCTGACAATGCCGACACTGTCGAAGACATCACTGGTTCCTTTTTGCTTTCTTTTTTTTTTACTTAATTTCCAAAAAAAAAAATTTCAGGTGCCTCGACACCATCTTAGGCCTTAAACTCTACCATACCCTCCATTGATGGTATGGAGAAACCAACTAGTCATTTCAAAAAATGTGCTAAATGTACCAGTACTATCTCAACGACTGATATCCATGACTAGTGCTTAAAATGCCTCGGCTCGGACCATCAGCCAAAAGATTGTCCTCTTTGTCAAAAGATAATACGGAGAGGCCTACAGAATGGGCTTCTAAACTTGGGACACTCTTCCCCTCGGACACGATATCCTTGGCTTCCACATCATCAAGGGCTTCCTCCTCCTCCCATGGATCCCAGGTATCAGCAAAGTCCAAGCAGAAGTTTTCATCGAAGAAGGAGAAACCCTCCAGAGGTAGATCTCATTCAAAGCATTGAGATTCCTCTGTCATTGCCCTGGAGGAGGATCAGCCTGCCAAACAGCCCTGGTGAGAGGCTCTGTCCTTCAAAGACATCAAGGGGTCCCAGGATGCTCCCGAGGCCTCAACCTCCGAAGAGCTACTGGTGCCATGCTCCGGGACAGTGGCGCAAGTACCCAACATTGATACCCAAACATTGGCAACATCGATGGACCAGCGCATACTGGCCATTGAGCGGAGCTTGGCAGCTCTCCTGGCAGCTTCGGTACCTATAAATCCATTGGCACCAGGCACTGCCCTGTTGGTACCAGTACCAACATCAACACCGGTGGCCGATACATCCATGCAGATGGCATCGACATCGCTGCCACCCATGACTTCTCTTGAGTCTATCACTGATACTGGTACCCAGCCCAGGCGGTTTATTGAGGCCGATACCTCAGAGCATCGGTACCAGCATCTATCTTTGGCCGAGCACTGTGTCCATCAATATTTTGAGTCCTCCGATTCAGATTCCAATGTTTCAGATGCAGAGTCGCTCGAGGCCCTGGGACCTTCCCTCAGAGCCTTCCCCACTGCAACAGTGACACATATCACCTCCGGAAGAGATGTCCTTCCAGGAATCCATTCGAGACCTAACTAAGGGTCTCCCATCACCTTAACATTGGAAAAGGAGCCAAGGGTGGAGGAATTGGAGAGCTCTAATACCCAACAGCACCCAAAGAGGCAGCCACTCCGCCAGTGCACTGCATCCTGCATGACCTTATGCTCCATATTTGGGAGACTCCTTTCACAGTCATCAACTCAATACCATGTACCGGGTACCGGAATGTTCAGGCTTTCAAAAGCTGCAACTTCCACACCACTCCATGGTGATTGAATCGGCGATGCGCCGAATCAAAAGCTCGAAGACTCACTCCTCAAATCCTCCAGGTAGGGAATCAAGGACTCTCGATGCCTTTGGGTGGCGATGCTTCCAGGGATCCATGTTCTCTACCAGAATTAACTCCTATATTCTCTATATGGGAGTGTTCCTCAAGGAGGTATCCAGGGATCTCGAGACTTTTGCTCGTTTCCTCCCAGATGACAAGAGGGCAGACTATCTTGCCCTAGTCAAGCATGGCCAAAATGTATACAAATTTGTCAATAGGGCAACCTTCAATGCCTTTGAATGTACAGGCAGGGCCACAGCCATATGCAAGAGGGCACATAGAATTGAATGGCTTCAGGCCTCAGATCTTGAACAGTGGGTTCAAGATAAACTGGACAACATGCCCTGCACAGGGGAGAACCTCTTTGGCAAAGACTGGCAAGATAAGACCTCTCAATTAGAGTCGGAGAACACTACTCTAAAGAGACTGACCAGAGTCACAGCTGACCCTACTAGGAAAAAGACATCTGCAAAGAAGTCTTTCAACAATAATAAGAAGAGGTTCTTCTGTTCTTATCTACCTGCTTCTCAGTACCAGGGTCAGGCCCCACAGAAGAGGCAGCAGCCTCCTAAGCAACAGAAGAAGCCACAGATAGCTAAATCTCAACCAGCTCCATAGCCGCAGTCTGTGCCTGTTTTTTTACTCTTTCCTAGAGAACATTGCCACCCTGCCTCTGGAGGAACCCCACTCCCTCCACATAGCAGGTAGACTGTGTCACTATGCCCACAGATGGCATCTCATCGCCTCAGAGCCATGGACACTAACCATAGTCCAGAAAGGGTACAGACTACATCTACAGACTCTGCCCCTCCACTTTCACAGGGGACTATCAAACGCAACCCCCATTCATTGCTCTCCTACAGGATGAGGTGTCCTCTCTTCTGTCCCAGGGCACCATAGAAGAAGTTTCCATATCCCAACAAGGAATAGGCTTCTACTTTCCATACTTTCTCATCCAAAGAAAATGGGAGGGTACGGGTACAGGTCCATTCTGGACCTTGGAAACCTCAACAAGTTTCTAGTCCACGAAAAGTTCAAGATGATCTCCCTCAGAACTCTTCCCTACCTCCAGAGTCAGGACTGGCTCTATTCTCCAGATCTAAAAGAAGTGTACACACATATCCTCATCCACCTGGGACACTGGAAGTTTCTACACTTCACTTTTCAAGGAAAACATTACCAATACAGAGTCCTCCCCTTCGGACTCTCCTCTGCCCCAAGAGTCTTCACAAAGTGCATGGCAGTCATAGCTGCATACCAAAGATCTCTGGGGTTATTTGTCTTCCCCTACTTAGATGACTGGCTAATAAAAGCAGACACCTCCCAAGAGGTACTGCTCTCCTTGCAATGTACCATCACAGTGCTTCAACACTTCGGCTTTGTGATAAACCTCCCAAAGTCCCAGGTTGCTCAAACTCAAAAACTAGAATTCATCGGTGCCCTACTAGACACCCAAAAGCCTAGAGCATTCCTGCCCCAGCTCCACTGTGCCTGTCTAGTAGAACTAGCACCCAGACGCCCATACGAGTACATCTGACCACCTGAGAGATGCTACAGGTCCTCTGACACATGGTCTCTACAGTACATGTCATTCCATATGCCACACTATATATGCAGACAGCCCAGTGGACTCTTGCCTCCCAGTGGAGGCAGGCCTCGGCCCGTCTCTGGGACAGGATGCAAGTCACTGCCTGTCTGACCACATCCCTTCAATGGTATGCTCCAGAAATACATGAGCAGATTGTTCATAGGGTCACCTTTTCAGATGTCTCCACTTCAGTGCACCCTGACGACAGATGCCTCCAAACTGGGTTGGGGAGCTCACCTGGGCAACCTGATTACACAGGGGCTCTAGACAATACAAAAATAGCAACTCCAGATTAATCTCCTGGAACTTTGAGCTATCTTGAATGCCCCCAGGGTGTTTCAACACTACCTCAGAGCACAACAGGTCCACGTCAGGACGGACAATCAGGTTGCCATGTTCTGTGTGAACAAGCAGAGAGTAACAGGCTCCTGGGCCCTCTGCAAGGAGGAGCTATACCTGTGGTCCTTTGCCATTGCTCATCAAATACACCTTCAAGCGGTGTACCTCCCAGGAAAGTCAAATATCTTAGCAGACAGACTGTCACATCCTTCTTCCCTATGAATGGTCTCTCTATAAGGACACAATGTCCTACATCTTTCAGACCTGGGGAACTCCAGACATAGATCTGTCCACAACTCCCCAAAATGCCAAGCTTCCTCACTTCTGCACAAGAAGTCTGACAGCCACCAACCAACCAGCGGATGCCTTCCACCTACACTGAGGTCAGGATCTTTCCCTCCTTTACCCCTCATTCCCAAGATGCTTTTCAGGCTTCAGTCAGACAAGGGCTCCATGATACTCATAGCCCCCTACTGGCTGAGGTAACCGTGGTTTCCTCTGCTACTACATCTGACTCAGACTCAACCTCTGCGATTGGGATCTGTGCCTGGTCTCCTCTCCCAGGATAATGGCTCGCTACTCCATCCCAATCCACAGTCTCTCCATCTCACAACTTGGCTGCTGAGAGCATAGCTTTCCAAGGCCTTGACCTTACCCAAGAAGTTAAGGAGATCCTTTTGGCTTCTAGATAGCCCTCCACCAGATGTTCATATGCTTTCAAGTGGCGTAGATTTTCTGTCTGGTGTTCCCAGAAGGATCTCAATGCCTTTTCTGCTCCAGTGGAATCACGTCTTCAGTATCTCCTCCATCTGTCAAAGACAGGTCTGAAGACCAACTTGGTGAGAGTCTATCTCAGTGCAATTGCAGCCTCTCACCACCTACTGGATGGACAGCCCATCTCTCATCCGCTAGTAGCCTGTTTCATGAGAGGTCTTCTCCTGTCCAGACTGCCCATTAATCCACCTCTGGTAGCTTGGGATCTCAACATCGTTCTAGCAAAGCTTCTGAACCCACCCTTTGAACTATTGGCCACAACCTCACTAAAATTCTTGTCTTGGAAGGTAATCTTCCTAATTGCCCTCACTTTAGCTAGACACATTAGTGAGCTTCAGGCTTTAATGGCAGACCCACCCTAAAACCGGTTCCACCATGACAAAGTTGTCCTTAGGACTCACCCACACTTTATGCCAAAGGTGGTGTCTCCTTTTCATTTAAACTAGTCAATTCTCCTTCCAGTCTTCTTTCCCAAACCACATGTGTCTCAAGCGGAAACAACCCTGCACACTCTTGATTGCAAGCGTGCGTTGGCTTTCTATCTCTAAAGGACTTGAGATCACCACAAAGCCTCCCAGCTGTTCATCTCCTTTGACACTAGTCAACTGGATCTCCCTGTATCTAAATGCATGCTCTCCAGATGGATGGTGGACTGCATCTCAGTTGCCTATGACAAAGAAAGATTCTTCCTGGAAGGGCATGTAACTGCTCACAGCATTCATGCTAAGGCAACCTCAATGGCAAACCTATGCTTGATTGCCATTGACGAGATATGCAAAGCAGCAACTTGGTCTTCTGTCCATACTTTTGCTGCCCATTATTGTCTGGACAAGGATTCCCTTCAGGATGCCATGTTTGGGCAGGCTGTACTCCAGCATCTCTTTCAGACTTAGAGGCAACTCCTACCCTCCGTCCCGGACCCTGAGAATTCCAGAAATCCATGAGGGATCTATGTCCTCTTCAAGCCTACTCCGAGGTGAACCTCCACTGATTCTGAGATCACGGCATCTGGGAGCTAGGGAGTCCCATATGTAAAGACTACATTCCTGCTTATTCCTGGAGATTGCATAGTTATTCACCTGTAACAAGTGATCTCCGGGAACATCAGGAATTTAGTCTTCAGAATCCGCCCTCCTCCCCTAGGAGTTGTAGGGTTTCTTTTTCTCTCCTTTCTCAGCTACAAACTCAACTGAGGAGAGGGAGTTGGGAAGGCAGTTGCTCAGGTGCAGTGGAGTGCTCCCAAATGCTTTCCAATTGGGTGCTGAGGAACATTCCCACGTGTGCTCCGTCGGTACTGACAAAACCCATATGTGAAGACTAAATTCCTGCTGTTCCCAGAGATCACCTATTACAGGTGAGTAACTCCGCTTTCTCCACTGGGTTGCTGGCATCATCCCTCCCCCTCTTCACACTCAGATCTTCCTTCAACTCCTGTCATCTTTTCTTTCTTTACTAAAATCATTGTGCAATTTCCTCCTCATCTCTCCTTCTCCAAACTCACTACCTGCTCTTTGGATCTCATTGCCATTCATCTATTAAGCTCTATTTCCACTGTTGTCATCCTTTCCATCTGTCATATTCTCAACCTTTTGCTGTGGCCTTCAAACATGCTGTGGTAACATTGCTCATCAAAAACCTTCATTGGATCCTATCTGCCCTTCCAGTTATCTGCCCATCTACTTTCCTTTTGCATCCAAACTACTTGCACACACGGTTCACCGCCACTATCTTGACTTCCTTTCCTTTCAAGCCAAACCATTCTGGATCCACTGCAATCTGGCTTTCACTCTCTGCGCTCTATAGAAATTGCCTTTGTCAAAATCTCCAGCGATCTGTCCCTGGCAAAATCCAAGTGTCTTTATTTGATTCTTATCTTCATGACCTATCTATTGCTTCTGATACTTGATCGTTACCTTCTCGATAGGGAAGGGGGTTTTGTATGCATGTGTGCACATGTCTCTCTTCCTTGCATGATCCATTCCTTAGTGTCTCATCATGACCCTTCAGGCGTCGCATAGTGTCTCCCTCTCTCTCATATAACCTCCATCCCCAGGCTTCTCCCTCTCTCTCTTTCTAACATACCACCCCGCCTTCATCCAGTCCCTCTTTCACTCCCCCATTCTTGTCCTTGGTTGCAACACCTCAAACATACTGCAGTTTAGGCTCCCCCTCCCCTGCAATCATCTCTCTGAATGGTTAATCTGTGAGAGACAGGAAGTTTGGGTTGACCTCCTAGTTTCAAGTCTCGCAAGACACCGTGAGATCATCCCAAACACCTAGCACTACAAGGCTCCACCATTTAGACATCTGATTGCAGTAGCCTAAATCGTGGCACTGGCTCACATAAACATTTGTTTGCACATGCTTACACACGCGTAAGCAAACATGCATATGGACAGTTTCCCTGCCACATTATCCCTTGATGACAGGCACGATACCTTAGCGAACTGCACCTAAAAAGGGGGCAAACTCACGAGGAACATAAGGCAGTATATCTTCACAGAAGGGGGGACAGATGCATGGAATGGACTCTCATTGAAAGTGGCGGCGTTTTAATAGTAACAGTATAAAAAAAAAATTAAAGAAAAAAGAGGAGCCTTGCTATTGTGGAAGCAAGAGTGAATGCAGAGTTCAAGTATATTTACTTTAATCCAGCGTCTATAGCCTGCTTTGCCAGAACAGTCTAATTCATGGTGGGGAACAAAATCAGTCCCATAAGCATACGCACTAGGGCACTGCTTTCACTTGGATTTCAGGGCTCTGTTCCCTTTTGGTTTTCTTCTTATCTCTCCCATTGCGCTTTCAGCTTATGCTCTGGTGGATCTTCCTCCAATGTTATCCTGCTTTCAGTTAATGTACATCAGGGCGCTGTCTTGCGACCTCTTCTCTTCTTTCTCTACTCTTCGTTCTCCTCTCATTCCCATGGTGTCCTGATCTCCTGCTGTGGTTTTCAGTAGCATCTTTACGCTGATAGTAGATTTACCTCTCTACCTCTGAAATCTCTCCAGGAATCCAGACACAAATTTCAGCCTGCTTGTCTAACATCGCTGTTTGGATATCCCACTGCCATCTGAAACTAAACATGGCCAAGATGGAGCTTCTTATCTTTCCCCCTAAACCCACCTCCCCCATTCCTCCCTTCTCTATTTATTTCATTAACATTGTCGTCCTCCCTGTCTCCTCAGCTCGCAACCTCTGGGTCATCTTTGATTCTTTGCTCTTTTTCTCTGCCTATATCCAATAGATAGCTAAAACCTGTAACTTCTTTCTCTATAACATCAACAAAGTTTGTCCCTTCCTCTCATATTACCATGACCCTTATCCACTCCATCACCTCCTGCCAAGACTATGCAACTTGCTCCTCACTGGTCTCCCACTGAATCATCTATCTCCCCGTTCAAAATGTAGCTGCAAGGCTCGCCTTTCATCAGTGTCACTATGCTCAGGTAACCCCTCTTCTCAGGTCACATCATTGGCTCCCTCTCTGTTTCTGCATCCAGTTCCAACTTCTCCTTCTGACCTACAAATGGATTCATTCTGCTGCTCCTCACTACCTCTCCTCTCTTTATCTCTTACGTCTTCCTACACCCCTCCCTGGCAACTCTGCTTATCAAGCAAATAACTATTATCTATGTCTTTCACTTCTACTGCCAACTCCAGACTCTGTTCCTTCCACCTTGCTGCAGTGTGTGCCTGGAATAGACTCCCTGAATTGCTACATCAGGCTCCATCTCTGGTCCTATTCGAATCCAGGCTGAAAACGAATCTCTTAGAGGCTGCCTTTCCTTAGTCCCCTGATATTCTATTTTGGCAGATTGTATTCTCTGTAGAGCAGGGACTGTCTTTTTGTGTACTTTTGCAGCACTGTGTATGCCTGGTAGTGCTATATAAATTAGTAGTAGTAATATTAGAAGTGCATGAACGCATGGGGATTTATAACCACGTGCAGCAGAAGGAGTCATTCCACAAATATACATGCAGGAAAAATCGATAGAGGAAAGCCAGCAACTTAACATGTGTAAATGGCAGCGTTTTGCAACCTACATATGTAAATACTGGCACTTACGTGTGTATCTGAGCCATTTTGCAAACCTAAACAGGCGGATGCTCCTGATTAACTACCGAGGACTCTATCTTTACTTCATTTCAGTTTGGAGAGGGAAATAGACATTGGAGAAGTAATTCCTCCTGTAGAGGGATGAGTAGGAGGAACACTTTTTAAATGCCTGCATATATCAGGAAGCAGGGCTGAATCTGGACATAGATCATTTTGGGCTTACACATGCACTCCCTATATGAAATGGGGAATTCATGTGTAGATTTTAGTTGCACCTAGTCTCTCGACACACCCCTTGCAGTTTCAATAGGGTATGGGCATCCACGTGCAAAATGAGTCTCTTCTAAAATGGCCATTTACTGTACACATGTGAGTCGTCGTATTTTCATGTGTAAACCACAAGTAAGCCTTCTAAAATAACTCCCCTAGTGTGTATGCTTATGGGACTGATTTTGTTTTCTTTTGTTGTTGTTTTTTTTATACTTTTACTATTAAAACCCCGCCACTTTCAATGAGAGTCCATTCCACGCATCTGTCCCCCCTTCTGTGAAGATATACTGCCTTATGTTCCTCGTGAGTTTGCCCCTTTTTTAGGTGCAGTTCGCTAAGGTATCGTGCCTATTATCAAGGGATAATGTGGCAGGGAAACTGTCCATATGCATGTTTGCTTACGCGTGTGTAAGAATGTGCAAACAAATGTTTGTGAGCCAGTGCCACGATTTAGGCTACTGCAAGCAGCTGTCTAAATGTTAGAGCCTTGTAGTGCTAGGAGTTTGGGATGACCTCACGGTATCTTATGAGACTTGAAACTAGAAGGTCAGCCCGAACTTCCTGTCTCTCGCAGATGAATCATTCAGAGAGATGATTGCAGGGGGGAGGAGCCTAAACCACAGTGTGTTTGAGGTGCTGCAACCAAGGATAAGAATGGGGGAGTGAAAGAGGGACTGGATGAAGACAGGGTGGTATGTGAGAGGGAGAAGCCTGGAGATGGGGGTTATATGAGAGAGAGGAAGACATTGGGTGATGCCTGGAGGGTGTCAAACAGTCCTGCTACCACCGTCCCTATTAGGCGGTTGCCTAGGGGCGAGAGGTGCGGGTTGCCTTTATAAAGCATAGTCTGTAGCCATGTGTTAAAGGCAAAATATAATGATGAGGTTTTATTCCCCTTCCCTTGTGGATTTCTGTTTTTCTCATACAGCAACAAAGAACTTAAACAAAAAACTGTTTCTTCACAGCAAAACAAAATGCACCTTTTCCAAACAGGTATAACAAGGCTCTTGCTTCCTTAATTAACAAAGAGACGTAATCTCACCCGAGATACACAGCGTGCAATCCATAGCACTGGAATCAATGTCCTGGTAGTGTTTTCCCATTGCATTTGCTCACTGTCAGAAATTGTAAATGGGTAACATTCACCACAGCTATTATTTACACAACTCTCTCAAGAGGCAGCAGTTCTTAAGGCAGGAAACTGTTCTGCATAAGGAGGGTCCTGGAGACCTGTACTGAAGCCTGTTTCTCTGAGGCTTCCCCTTTCTCTCCACCTAGGATTATCCTCCCAAGTATTAGCTTTTACTTTCCTAGCCGAGCCCCCCTCTTGCCCTCTAGAGAAATGGGTGTACTTAGCTCTGCTTCTGGGGTGGCTGGCTTCCACTCCTTCCTCTAAACCAGGCTCCTTTATTTGGGCTGTAGCCTGCTTTTCCCCGAGAGTTCCACTCAGCAGTTGTCTGGTCTGGGCTGTAGTAACTTCCAGGAAAGGTTTCCCTTCTACTGCTACTTGCTGTCGGGACCCAGCCAGTGCTTCCTGGACCCAGCAAGCTCTCCTGCTTGTGACCTCTGCCCTCCAGCTTCTTACTCACTCTCCACGGGACAATGCCCCCTCTGGCTTGGGAGACTTGTGCACGAGCACTTCCAGCTCTCTGTGTGTCAGCTGCTCTTCCCTTTGCTGCACCTCCCTTCACTGCTCCTCCCTTTGCTGCTCCTCCCCCTACTGGGATTTCCCAGCCACTTTTATCCTCCTGGCTCCTGCACGTTGTACGTGCTTCCTTGCCCAGGTGGATGTGATTGGCTTTCTGGCTTTCTACTGCGTCACACCCAGTGTAGGGAAAGTTTGTTCCACTATTCTCTGGCTCCTTATAACCTGAATATGCTTTCTGCCCAGGTGACTGTAAAGGTAAGCTCTTCCTTTTCTCCTGTATCCATGGGTTCTGTGCTGGCCACTGTATCACAAGGGTCATGATGAGAGACTAAGGAAAGGATCATGAGAGAGAGAGAGACACACATACATGTGCATACACACACACAAAATCCCTTCCCCTAACTGTAGGGAAAGCAGGAACACCGTAACAGGGAAAAAAAGCAAATTTGAATTTAAAAGTATATCATCAAATTAAGCATGCAAAGGATGTCTGTGGTAGGGCAGGGTGTCATTGGGTATGATTGTTGAGGTTTATTTTCAGATGTAGGGGGAGGGGGGACAGATGGGTATAAGGTTCACCTAGGTTGCCCAAGCTGCCTATGCTGACCCCAACTAGCTACATGCCTGCAAACAGACATTAGCTGCCATGATGGCCTGGCCCTGTGGTATGGGCCTTGGGCTCCACAGCACAGGCTTACCTGCCATAGCCTCCCCTATCCTTACCCCCATTTAAACACCACTGTGTCTGCATCAACCAGCATTAAGCAATGGTAAGCCTCTCCATGTAGCAGCTCCATCACCACCCCATACCATGTCAAACACTCACAACACAAGCTCTGAATGTCTTAGGTCTCCAATTAGTTCTCACTAATAGCAATCAGTCTTAACCACAACCTCAGCCCCCCAAGTTCCTCAATGCAACCAAATTCCACTCAAACTCAATCCACTTTGCCCCATTCTGCCCACTCCTGACTCATCGTGGGCTTGAATCTCAGACCACTGCAGAAACCTTCTGCAAGACAGTGTTGGCCAACTCTGCTTACCCCAGATACCTTTGTGGCCACCTCACCACCAGGAACAATCCCTAATCAACACAGCAGGATGTGCTGAGAGCGCCGTGATGGCAGCTCAGCATCACTGTCAACACCCAATATGGGTTGATTGTCCATATCAAGGGTAAATGATCTGTAGCACTGACTAGATACCATCCTGTGCCTTCACCCATTCTCAGCTCTGCACTAACCTGTCAAGTAGTGGATAACTGACTGACACTGAGGTGAGCCCATAGCCCCCCAAATTGACAAAACCCAGAGGATGGAGTAAATAGGCCACAAGACAAGCAGAAAGCGGAACAAAGTAAATCTCTTCCCTGCCCCTCTTCACTGCCCAATCCCCACCAACTGTTTTCTAGCCCCCCAAATTCCAAACTCCCATCTCCTGACATCCTCTTCTCTACTGTAGATCCCCAGCCTTACCAATCTGCAACTTCCTTTCCCATGCCCCATCTTTACTACTCACTGCATCTTTACCGTGCACTCAGATTTGTTGTTGGGCCCACAGTTTAAACTGCAAATGCTCTATATCCCAATGAGTGGTACTGTATCTGAAATCTACTCAATTCAAAGAGAAAGCACTACCATAGACATAAATTCATAGAGGCCTGGTTAAAGGATATGTGCCTTGCTGTAACCAGATGTTAAAAATAAATAATAAATATTGCCTCCAGTGTTGGAGTTGTGCTGGGGGAGGGATGTTGGCTGAGCTAGAATGCAGGTTAAGAACATAAGATATGCCATACTGGGTCAGAGCAAGGTCCATCAAGCCCAGTATCCTGTGTCCAACAGTGGCCAATCCAGGTCACAAGTACATAGCAGGTTCCCAAAAAAGACACAGGTTCCACAATACTTGTCCCTCGGGCAAGCAGTGGATTTCCTGGGTCCTCTTTAATAATGGTTTACGGACTTTTCCTCCAGGAACTTCATTGCATATTCCATAGTCTTTCTGCTTTTTGTTGCAGTAAACCACCGAACTACGTTTACTTGTTCCACTCCATTCATTAATTTATAGACCTCTATCATATCTCTCCTCGGCCGTCTCTTTTCTAAGTTGAAGAGCCCTAACCTTTTTAGCCTCTCTTCATAAAGCTATCTTTCCATCCCCTTTACCATTTTGGTGGCTCTTCTCTGTACCTTTTCTAATATTTTTTTATTTATTATTTATTTATTACAGTTGCTTATATACCGCACTATTCAGTATCAGCGCGGTTTACAATATAACAAATGGAAAAAATGAACTCATTCAAGAATTCACCTTCATATCACTATTCAATATATTATAGTGTCCTACATAAGCCTCAGAAAATCCCTTATTGGCACTGCAAGACCGTGACTATATGGAAATGTCTCGGGCGCGTGCAGGGGTTTTAAACATCAATGGCTTATGACAAAAGAAGAACTAAATTAACCGACAGCTATTTATGTCAAAACAATGCTCTGAATTCACAGAAAAATCACTTAACTTTCGTGCTGATATGTCCGGTCATAGTCTTCAGTTTCAAAAAATTTTTTTTAAGAATTTTGTTGCTATTTTGTTGCTTAATAATAGCCTTTTCTCTTGTAGTGGAAAGAAAGGCTGTGCCCCAACGCCTATCTTATAAGGCGCCCCTGCGTTTCACCACTGAGGGTTAATCAAGGGATCCATTCTTCAACAAAATATCTGAGAACAGCACAGCTTCTATTTATTTTATTTATTTATTTATTAACAATTCTTATATACCGCACTATTAGACATCAGCGCGGTTTCTAGTCTTTAAACATCTGTCTTCGTAACATTCATCTATGCTCTCAAAAACTGTTTGGTTTTACATAGGAGTACCAACTTGGATAACAGGGTTGAACTATATACATGAGGGATAAATTCAATAACAGGGTTGGACTATATACATGAAATATTAGTTGCAATGAGATATACGCAACACAATGCTTACTTTAAGATGGGATGTGTCTGATCTGCAGGAAGGATGTTGGGACTGTAATAAGACTAGGAATGGGTGTTTCTTAGGTGGGGTTATTTAGATTCCATTGCTGAACGCGTGCAATAAAATGCTATATCCTTTTTAAGATACGGCGACCAGAATTGCACACAATATTCAAGTGTGGTCACACATGGAACGATACAGAAGCATTATTATATCCTTTGTTGTATTCTCCATTCATTTCCTTATGATTCCTAGCATTCTATTTGCCTTCTTGGCTGTCACTGCACACTGGGCGGAGGTTTTCAACGAGTTACGCACAATGACATCTAAATCTTTTTTGTGGGTGATGGTTCCTAATGTGGAACCTTGCATCATGTGACCATAGTTTGGGTTGTTCAATGCAAGGTTCCACATTAGAAACTACCACCCAGGAAAAAGATCTAGGTTCCAGAGGCCACGTTTACGTGGCTTACATTGGGATAACATTGATTGTGCAGGATGGGGCAGAGGCCATGGTTGGAATGCTGAAGGGGTTCAGGGCCTGCCTCAGGCCAGGTCTCTGCTGGTGAGGATGAAAGGACTGAGGATAGAATCAAAGCAAAAGTAAATAACTTCATAAAGTGGCAGGTACAACCTTAAGCAAAGGCAAAGTAGGGGAATAACCCACGCAGAGTGGCAGGTGCAGCTCTACACTCTAACCACTTTACTGGGCAGACTAGATGGAACATGCTGGCCTTTATCTATCATCATTTACTGTGTTACTATGCTCTTTTAAGGAGGCATGACTAGCAATGGGCACTGGGCAGGAAGCAGGCCACGACCCTGGGGGTGCTGTGAAAAGAAGACCTTGTTTTGATGGCAGGTAGTGCTGGTAAAAAGGGGCTCTGGGATAGGCTAAGGAGCCTGATTTGTGCTCTGGAAGGGTGTGGGAAGCAATATTTATAAAGAAAAATGGAGCTTGCTGCATGCCACAGTTGAATTAGGAAGGGTGTCAGATGGCTTCAATGCTCCAAGAGCAGAGACGAAAGTCAGGAGCTGCACTGGAAGGGGGATACAGGGGCAAGAGAATAAAAGAAACAAAATAAAATAAAACCAAAAGGGCCACAAACCCAGAAGAGAAGTGTGCACGCGTTCAGTGCTTTCGCTTGCAGCAATCTGAGTAGCCACAGAGGGAGAGCTGAGTGCAAGGACGGCACTAAAACGCGGGAAGTGCCCGACATAGATTGTGTTTTGACACATCCAAAGTGCAGGTGTTCAAAATAACAGGGTCCAAGATTTTAGTTTAGTGCCTTTAGAGCTGTCATAGGTGAGAGAGTTTTTGTTTTGCTAGAACTGAAGCTGACTGAAATGCCCTGCTAGGGACTGTTCGATCCTAAGGGAGGTGGAGGAGCGCTACTCCTATCTGTTGGAACACCTGAAGCTTAACTGTTGCTGTGGCAATTGGGACACAGTGTGTGTGAAGCAGGATGTGTGAGGGTGCCTAAGTGAGGAAAAAGCTCTGAATTTATGTTTTTTTTTTAAAGTTAGAGCTTATTTAAAAAGAAAAAAAATGTTTGTGTGTCTTGGTTGGACTGTTTTTAGGGGGGGGGGGTTCCTGTACTCAGAAGCTCTGTGGTAGATAGATTTGGGTTGTACTAGCCAACGTCTCGGTGAGAAAAGGTTTTACTGAAGCTCTGGCTATCACTGAAGAAACTACTAAAGAGGAGACATGTTTTTCTTAAGAGAAAATGAGATTGACATAATTGAGATTTGTCGCTACTTGAGTGAATGAAACTGTAAGAGTATCTAGTTTGGTTAATTCTGATAAATTTTTTATTTATTTGAGCTGGAGTGATGACTGCAAGGGAAACTTAAATGAAAACTTAAAGTGCAGATGAATGTTTAGAAAAGGAAACAGTTGTCAGTTTAAATTGATTGATCTCAATCTTAAACAGCTTGTAGGTGAAATCAAGTAGGGAAATTAATTTGGTCCTGCATGAAGTAAAATTTATTTTCCTACGCAGGCTGAGGTGTTGAGCCTCTGGAGAGCTTGCAGTGTGGTGAGCTGAGAAGGGTGGTTGAACTCTGAGAAACCATTGCTGTGAAAGATTTATTTTCTGAGCTGTGCTGAAACATCAGTTGTTTAAAAAGAGCTTATGCTCCCTGTTCTTATAAAAGTTTGGTATTTCCTACTGAAAGAGCTCGGAGCCAAAATAATTATTTAAAGGGAAAAAATGGCTGAGGAAAACTTTTAACATTGTCAGTTTGCCAACTCAGAGATTCAAAACGTCTGCTTTAAAAACATTTCATTTGTAGATTCAGTTTAGGAATTAAAAATAGTAATTGTGTGTGAAAGTGTATGCATGATATTGGGGAGGGGAAAATAGTCATTTAATTAATCTTTTCTTTTTAGTTAGTTTTTCTGCTTTAGTGAGCACTTTCTGATGCTATGCAAGGATATTTTCAGCAACAGATGTTAGGGAATTAGGGGGTTTTTGAATGATTTTCTAAAGTTAAGGAGGACCGAAGCTGGAACCTGGCAGAACACCTGGACTTGACCGTGGGGGACCCCAACACAAGACGTTCTGGAAGACAAAGGTACCTGGGACTGATTCTTAGGTACACCTTTATTGAGCTCAATAATTTTAAACACCCTTAGTCAAATAATTTTAAACACCTGGAAAAGGAAAGAAATATAGCTTTCCTCAAATTAATTTGAGCCATTTTTTTTTTAGGAAAATACTGTACTTACCTGATTTCCTACTAGGAAACGAGTACTGGGCTTCTGTAACACAAAAAGAGAAGTTAGTGGGTGTGGAAAGTCACAGCTGCCACATAACTCCATGGTGGTGGAGTCGCCATGCATCAGCTGTAAAGCCAGATGATGCACTCCTCGGTGTGTCCCGGCAGGGAGGCCTGCACCCTGGATGCCCTCAGCAGAAAGTGCTACTAGGGCTCAATGCTCATCGGTCGCATCCAGGCCTACCAGCTGTACATGGGCAGGTACGTGAAAGACCTGGCGAAGGAACTCGCCAAGTTCTCAGTTGGTCTCTCCGAGGAACCCTTGCAGAGGTTCAAGAACCTGGCCAAGGCAGTCCATGAAGGCTCCAAATTCATGTCTCAAGTGGCCTATGATGGGTTCGAGTTAGCGGCTCGAGTAGCAGCAGCGGGCATCAGTGCACGCCGCCAAGCTTGGCTACAGTCCAACCTCGAGCCGTGGATTCAGGACAAATTAGTCAATGTCCCCTACCAAGGAGAGAACCTCTTTGGCAAACCCATGACCGACAAGGCTGCTGAGCTGGAGACCAAGTTCATGACGAGGACCAGGCTCTCTAAAAAAGACTGCTACCCCTCCCCGACGGAAGGGCTTGGGTAAAAAAGTCCTTTTATCTGAGGAAGGGAGCTGCTTACAGAAACTACCTACCTTTTCAGGCCTTCCCAGCTCCCCAGCAGGGTCAGCAGGCCAAGGGGCATGACCCTCGTAAGCAGAAGGCTTCAAAATCCCAGGCACCTGCTCCAGCCCAGCCAGGGGGGAGCTTTTGACTTCTTGAACATAGCATATCTACCCCAAGGAGATCATCCCTCTATGCCTAGAGGTGGTTGACCATCACCACCGACTCCTGGGCACTTAGGTAGTCAGGGAGGGTTACCTCCTCCACCTGACCCAGACACTTCCCCCTTATTTCCCGGGAGAGACCCTCAGGTCTCCTCTTCACTGGGACCTTCTACTGAAGGAGTTGGCGAGTCTTCTCAAGGACAAAGCGGTGGAACCGGTACCCCCACCATCTCAAGGAGAAGGGGATCTACTCCATGTACTTCCTCGTCCCAAAAAGGACAGGGGGTCTAAGGCCCATCCTCGACCTACGCAACCAAAACAAATTCCTGATGAGGGAGAAGTTCACGATGCTCTCCCTTGGAATATTGCTGCCATACCTCCAGCAGGGAGACTGGCTTTGCACCTTAGACGTCAAGGATTCTTATACTCACACTCTCATCCACCCCTACCACAGGCAGTACCTGCGGTTTGTAGTTGGGGCAGACATTTTCAGTGCATGGTGCTTCCCTTCAGCTTGGCCTTGGCCCCAAGAGCCTTCACAAAATGCTTGGCAGTTGTGGCCGCCTTCCTCCGCCTCCAGGGGGTTTTTGGTCTTCCCCTACCTGGACGACTGACTCATAAAGGGAGGCACAGCCTCAGATGTGCAGCAGACCACTGCACACACCATTCAGGTCCCGCAACACTTGTGGTTTGTCATAAACTACCCCAAGTCTCACCTCCTCCCAGCACAATGCCTGGAGTTCATCGGGGCAAAGCTTGACACTCTCCAGTTGAAGGCCTTCTTGCCCAGGGACTGAGCTGACTGTCTCAGGACTCTGGCATGGGACATAGAAGTGCCATCCCTCAGTGCCTGCTCGGCTTTTTCTGCGCCTTTTGGGGGAACATGGCCTCCTCGGTCCATGAACCCCAGACACTCGCTTCCACATGAGGGCAGCGTAGTGATGTCTCTGGGACCAGTGGTCTCAGGCCACGGTTCGCCTCCGAGACAGAGTCTCTGTAACCCGCCAACTGGCGGACTCCCTGGTCTGGTGGCAGTCTCTCCAGCATCGAGGCGGGCATGCCTTTTCAGACACCAAGCCCCTCAAGGATCCTCACCACAGACGCCTCCCTGCTTGGCTGGTGAGCCCACTGTGGAGAGTTCCGTACCCAGGGCAACTGGTCACCAGACGAGAGCACCCAGCAGATCAACCTCCTGAAGCTCCGAGCCATACACTTAGCCCTGCGAGTCTTCTGTTGCCACCTGCATCACCAGCTGGTGCTGGTCCAGACAGACAACCAGGTGGCATTGTTCTACATGAACAAACAGAGAGGCATGGGGTCTTGTATCTTTTGTCGGGAGGCACTGGTCCTCTGCTCATACGCAGTCCAACAGGGTATTCTCCTGCGGGTAGTGTACCTGCCAGGCCAGGGCAACCTTCTGGCCAACAGGCTGAGCAGAGTCCTCCAGCCGCACGAGTAGCAGTTGGACCCCAGGGTAGCCAGTTGGCTTTTCCAGCTCTGGGGAGAACCCATGATGGACCTGTTCGCCAGCCAGAAAACTTCCAGTTGCCCTGCTTCTGTTCCTAAATAAGTAAGAGAAATTACTCTAGATAAACTATGGCAAAATCCAGGAGGGTTTTATAGTTCAACGTTTTCTGACGAGGCCTCGTTGAACTATAAAACCCTCCTGGATTTTGCCATAGTTTATCTAGAGTAATTTCTCTTACTTATTTTGCATCCGCATTACTCTGAAAGCTAGACCTGCTTTACTTGTGAACTGCTTCTGTTCCTAGCAGGCCCACCCCTCCAGGGTGGCGGCGGACACGTTCCTTGTCTCATGGACCGAATGCCTCATGTACGCCTTCCATCCCATGCTGCTGATCACCAAGACCTTGTTCAGGACCCTCTGCGACAGGGCCTCACTCATTCTGATAGCTTCTCAGTGGCACAGGCAACCGTGGTTTCTGTTTCTTCTCCAGTTGACGTTAGAGACCCCCATGCCCTTGGGGACCGCCTCGGGACTCCTGTCTAAGGAGGGGGGGCTCTCCTATACATCCCATCCTGGCATCCCTGTCGCTGACAGCTTGGCTGCTGAGAGGGTGACTGGCCCCTTTCAACCTTTTGGTTGAGGTGGAAGACATTCTGCTGGCCTCTCGCAAGGCCTCTACTAGGAAGGCTTATGCCCTCAGACGGTGCAGATTCTCAGTTTGGTGCGCTGAACATAGAGCTGACCCTTTCTCCTGCCCAGTGGCACTGTTGTTACAGTACCTTCTCCACCACTTCCAATCTGGGCTCAAGTCTAACTCCGTCCACCTTAGTGCTCTGATAGCACATCAGCACCTGGTGGATGGTAAACCCCTCTCGGTCCAACCTTTGGTGACCCGTTTTCTTCAGGGCTTGCTCTTATCAAAGCCCCCGGTTTGCCCTCCGGCAACCGAATGGGACCTCAATGTAGTGTTGAGGCAGCTCACTCATCCACCCTTCGAGCCTCTGGCTACCTGCCAACATCATCTCTTGGAAGGTGGTTTTCCTGGTTGCACTCACCTCCACTAACAGAATTAGCAAGCTTCAGGCCCTTGTGGCGGAGGCGCCTTATACCAGGTTCTACAAGAACAGAGTGGTGCTTCGCACACACCCCAAATTCCTGCCGAAGGTAGTATCACCCTTCCATCTCAACCAGGAAGTGGTGCTTCCTACCTTCTTTCCAAGACATCGCAAAGCTTCTCAGCTTTTCATCTCCTACAACTCCAGTAGGCTGGGGGAGGCAGTGACCAAGCGTACGCTGTCCATATGGGTGGTGGACTGTATTGTCCTTGCTTATGAGCAGGCGAGGCTCCCACTGGAAGGCTCCATTGTGGCGCACCATGTCAGGGTCATGGCAGCCTCGGTGGCAAACTTGCGCTCTGTCCCTATGGTGGACATCTGCCAGGCTGCCACCTGGTCTTCAGTCCATACCTTCGCAGCCCATTACTGCCTGGAAAGAAAGTCTCAACGGGACAGTGCCTTCGGCCAGGCTGTGTTCTGTAACCTCTTTGGGGTTTAGGCAACTCCTACCCTCCGACCCTTCTGTGTTCAGGCTACCGGAGTTCTGGATTCATCTGACACAGGGGTCCTACTGTAGTCTGTGGACACGGACTAAATTGCACGGACTGACTTCCTGCTTGTTCCCAGAGAAAGCGTAGTTACTCACCTGTAACAGATGTTCTCCAGGGACAGCAGGAATCAGTCCTCACAACCCTCCCTCTTCCCCTTGGAGTTGCTCCTTTACCATCTTTTATTTTTGCCATTTTTAGCTATGTCATCTGACTGAGCAAGATGGCTCCCTTGGGTGGGAAGGAGAACACGCATGCGTGGTGGCATCTCCCAAAGGCTTTCTTTGAAAGCTGGGGGGATGCTTCCACAAAGGCTCTGTCGGTGCTGACATCACCCGTAAGTGAGGACTGATTCCTTCTGTCCCCAGAGAACCCTGTTATAGGTGAGTAACTACGCTTTCTCTGCAGCAAGAGAAGAAAAGTTACTAGTGCATTACTACTTGGCACTTTAATTGTTGTTTGTTTTTTTTAATTAAATTTATTAAATTTTCCTGAAGTCTCAGGATTTTAAAATTCTATTTATTAAAATAAATATTTTAAAATAGTACTTACCTATTATGGTTGTGATTTCATCTACAATTTTGTTGGTCAAGAGAGCTAAAATCTCAAAAGCTGTTATGTTGTAAAATCGCATTGGGCCCAATTTTCAAAGTGATTAATGCGGTGAATGAGATATTTAATGACACTAACATGATTAGTGCCTCTAAATATCCATGGGTGCCACTGCTCGGTGCCCTGATAGTTATCCCTCAGCACCCCAGGATAACTGGGTAATCTTCAACCCAACCGAGCAATGGCTGAATATCACCACTACTTTGCCAGCTCACCTTGATATTCAATACTAGTGGCCAGATATGGCCCCAGCATTGAATATTTATTTATTTAATAAGTTTTCTATACTGCCTTTTCTTGGAATCAAAGCAGTTTACATTGCAACTTCAAACAGAACAATTAGAGAACTCATTTAGAAAATGTGGGAAAGGGTGACAAGCGTGAAATGCTCAGGAGCATAACTTATTTACAACTGATGTATTTGCTACAGTTTCGTTTAGGTGTGAGTCATGAGGGTGTGTACAGGGTGTCTTCTCTGAAATGTTCAGAAAACAGAAACATTTTTAGTTGTTTCCTAAAGTCCTTAATGTCCTTTGTTGTCCTTATCTTCCAGATGGTGGGTGCTGCTAGTGAGAGAACCCTCTTTAATGTAGTCTTGTTGGCTTTAGTGTATAAGCTGGGAGTTGGAATTGTTTCTCTTGTGCTTTGTCTTTTGGGTCTGTTGTTTGGTTTTGAGCTTAGGAGCTCCTGTAGGGTTCCGGCTGACATTTTGTTTCTGATATTGAAGATGGTTAATGCTGTTTTGTATTTGACTCTTGAGATAATTGGTAGCCAGTGTAGCTGAAATAGAATGGGTGTTGTGTCCATGTTTGGCTGACCATGTTATGAGACGGGTTGCAGTGTTCTGGACCAGTTGAAGTGGTCTTGTGGTTTGATCTGGGAGTCCTTGGAAGAAGGAGTTACAATAGTCTAGAATGGGAGTAATAATGGCTTGACAAACAGCGTGGAAGTGTTCCTGGCTGAGAAGGGGTTTTAGTCTACGGATGTTGGCCAATTTGTGGAATGCATTCCTGGTGGTTCTGCTTATGTGCGCTTGTAAATTTAGGGATCGGTCAAGGGTCATACCTAGGTATCGGACTTCTTCTTTTACTGGGATCGGTGTATCCTGTAAGATGATGGAAGTTGGGGGGCAGGGTAAATGAGGTGTCACGTGAGATGAATAGTGCTACGGATTTTCTGAAGTTGACAAGTAAGTTGTTGGAGGAAAGCCAGTTTGTTTCATGCAGGCAGTTTGTGATTGCTGTATAGAATATCTAGGTTTGGAGTTCAGCAGCAGTGGCTAGACTTTGTACTATCTCTAGCTGCCACCGATGAATATCGGGCCCATTGATCTTAACACTTAGTGAAATTTTGTTAAACCCCATTCAGATATGGCTGAGGTATTGGCATGACTACATTAATGATTCTTTCCTTAATAAAGGTTAAGTAGCCTTTGCCAACTCTGAAGCCAGAGGTTACATTACATTACAGGTATAAGAGATCCGGACATATTCCAGTAGGACATCCAAAGTAATGTACAGGTGGTACATATGAAAACAGTTGCACAAGTTATCCCCAGCTGTCTCAGAGCAGTGTTTGAGGAAGTATTGGAATGAGGGTCCTATACTATGGAATCTGTACTAATCAACTATTAATAATAATCATTTGCATTCAGCAGTGCCATCAATATGTCAACATCAATGTAATCTTTCAATATTTATCTTTTATAAAAAATTATTTTTTCTTTTTATCTTTTATCTAATATTTTTGGAAGAGGTTATCATAATACACAAGCTCAGACTATCAGCCTCAAGAATAACTGGTTTGGTTAGCTCTGTCTGTTGTAATTAGCAATGTCCCAAAATGTAGCCTCGCTCATGATACCTCTTTCTAAAAATATAAAATAAAAATATAAAAGTGAAAAGAGAGAAAAAAGAAATACTTTTTTAAATACAAGATAAATATTGAAAGACTACATTGATGCTGACATGTTGATAGTATTGCTGAATGCAGCTGATATTGATTAATTATTAATGGTTGGTTAGATACCTTCTGATTTTTGTGGTTTTCTCTAGTAAGGTGTGAGCACCCCTTTTTTATTATAGTTTATCCTGTACTGACTTCTAGATTTCTGCTGCAAGACGTGCACATCATGGAAAGATTGATTTACAAGATAATGGAACATCCCTTAATGAGTTACAGAAATTATTTTAGGCTAATCTGCAGAGTGAATAGCTGAGACTAGAGAACTCCCATGTTGCTTGGGGATAGGAAGACAATCAAAGGATGCAAATATATGCACAAGCAGGTGAATAATGAAATAATGCATTGCCATTTTACTTTATTGTGCTTTAATCTGTTGTATTATATGACAATATGGGTTTCTTTCTTTTGTCCTTAAAACTAGGACATGGAAAATTGTGATGTTACAAGTTGCTGTATCTAGAATGGGGACCTTATTAAAAAAAACAAAAAAAAACTCAATGAAATTTTCCAGTAAAAAAGAGGAAATAAATCAATACTCTGTGGTCCTGGGGCATGGTTGCAGTTGAGCATGTGAATGGACACTTCTCCTTGTGGCTCCCATGGAACAGTTCATAAATTCATTCATAGCGACATATGTTCTAATTTTTGAACAAGATCACCTTAATTCAATATTTTACTATGGTAAGTATTAAATTGGTTAAGTTTGAATAAAATATTTAGGGTTCAAAGGGAGTTAAATGCAGTAAACTTGATTCATGTTCAGACAAAATGGCAGGAGACAAGGATCAAGGACATCAACCCTCAGCTTGGTATGTTTATGTTTATGTTTATTACACTTGATATACCGCTCAGACCAAAGCATCAGAGCGGTTTACAATATTACATAAATGATACTGAAAATATGAAAAGAACGCCATTGATAAGATAGGACAGAGTAAGAGATATAGTGATAGTCAAAGAAATAGAAGAGACAAGAGGAAAGGCTCATTATAACATCCAGAGAGGTAGAATATCGTACCACCACAGCTCAGTCCTTCCAGACAGACTTGACCATAATGGCTGCTTATAAACCACTGCTGCCTGGATATACTTGATTGAAGCAGGTGATGATCTGTCTTTTTAGATCTGCCAGTATACCAACTCCGGCAAAATGCAGCAGTGCGTATGTTAGCCTCTGTGCACGGCTTTGATGGCATTACACCATTACTTATGCAATACCATTGGCTTCCTATCTCGGAACGGTTCCATTACAAAGTCTTAACTTTTGTCTTTAAAGCCATTCATGACTTGGCTCTGGAATATCTTTCTTCCTTGGTAATGCTATATGCTCCTCCTAGAGCTCTATGTTCCTTGCATGCACTGTTCCCTCTAAGCTGTGCGCGTGTGCGCGCGCACACACCTCGCTGAGCGAGCGTACATACTTTACAACAGAGCGCACAAAAATTACGGCTCTGATTCTGATAGAAAACAACACAGACGTCTTAAAATTTAAGTTATGATTGTAATTACTAGAAATTTCCCGCTTCATTTAGTAATCGTCTATTTTCATTTCATTTGATTAAAATCAATGTGGTGTACATACTGTATTCTGGCATGTAGTCAAATTTTAAAGTATATAACTCCGAGTGTCGTTATGTGGCGCACAAAAATTTAACCTTCCTTCAAAAGGTGCACACAGCCTACATAAAATTAGAGGGAACATTGCTTGCATGGTTTTCGATTAAACATACCATCCCCTGCTGCTGTTAAATTTGAAATCCAAAATATTTAAATAACACCACTCTAAATAATTAAACCCCCAAACCAAAACTAGAGTGTACATAGAAAATCCTGAGCTCCTCTTTTTTTGTTGGAAGAATGGCCTTGAGGGAAACCCCTCTCGTGGCGTGCCTTCCTTTTTAATCAATAATGGTTCACTCCTTTAGGTTCTAAAGGCCATTCTTCTGACAAAAAAAGAGGAGCTCAGGATTTCTATTTACACTCTAGTTTTGGTTTTGGGGTGACCCTGAATTCCCCACATAGTAAGTCTAAGGTTCCGCTGACCATTATGTCTCAGCCGTGCTCTAATTTAAACATGTAAATAGTTTACATTGCAATCAAAGTTTACTTTCCTGAGATTCATAATTACCTTGTTATCCAAGTTATTGACCCTGTTTAATGTAACTCAGACATTGTTTTTGTACTGAAGTTTTGTGTTCGATGTAAACCGCGCTGATGTCGAATAGTGCGGTATATAAGAAATGTAAAATAAATAAATAAAATAAATAAAATTTGAACCTACCCAACAGGCCCCTACGCTATGGAACTGTTTGCCTACTTCCGTACTTACAGTTCCTGATCTGAAGAGTTTTAAGAAGTCCCTGAAAACCCATCTGTTTAGTTCTGCTTTTGGGGTGTCCGCAGTATGAACTTGAGGGGATCATGGCTATTAATCAATAATGCAGTCTTTTTCCATCACCTCAGCTTGCCTGTTATGTTTCTCACCTAGAGATGTATGTTCTTTTATGCTATACTTTTCCTGCTTTTATTATGGTTGTCTTTTCCTTACTATGATATTGTTGTTGTAAACTGCATAGCTTTCTGTAGATATGCAGTATATGAAATAAAATGCAACATAACATAACATTAAAGAAGAATGCACCGTGGCTTTGGAGGCTAAGACAACCGCCATTACTGTGCACGAGAAAGCTATTGACAAATTGCAAAAGGAGATGGACGATTTCAGTAATCGTAACCGTAGAAACAATTTAAGAGTGCTGAGAATCCCAGAAGGTACAGACTTTTAATGCGTCCATTTATCTTTCTGTATAAAGGTCATCTTAAAACATATTTTGTATGAGTTACAAGAACTGTAAACATCATTTCTGTTTTGTTTTCAAAGATATATATAGATATTCATAATTTGATAATATCCTCTTAGATGTATATGCCATTTATTACCAAACATTAATAACGTAATTGATGAAAATCATTTTGGTTAATAAGTAAAGGCGAAAGCTAACTATTTATAACTACCATACCCATGAATGCAAGTTCAATTTGAGCTAGATTTGGATTTGTCATATGCTGATTTCATACATTGGTAGACTTTACCAATGATTTATATGATCACGTTGCTATTAAACAACTGGTGATTAAAATAATTTTGGTGCTATCCACTATGAAGACCTTGAGGAAGATTATACAGCCTTGAAGATTTATTTGTTGTCTTCATTATAAACATTATTGGCACCCTTAATATCCAATATCTCCTTTAAAAAAGTGGCCTGTAAATTTGGCTTTGTACTATATGTGCAAATATATTTGACACACAAAAGAATAACATAAAAAGACCAATTAAAAAAGGAAATAGTAAGCAATAGTATAAAAAATGGTACCTTGCCAGGACTAATTGGCACCCTTATAAACAATTCAAATCATTTTGAACAGAAGAACCATATTCCCATTGCAGTAAAATTAGATGCACTTGTGATCAATTGTCAGTACTCAAATGACTTGAATCAACCAGTGAATAATGTCTCTAATGCTTAAAATGGCCACATTCACGCACTGTTCCATTTTCACAATAGTGAAGACAAGAGATCTGCCTGAGACTGTCAGAAAAGCCATTATCATCAAACTTGAAAGGAGTACACGGACATCTCCAAAGCTCTTGGGATTCCTGTGTCTACAGTTAGCAATGTTAAGACGTTTTCTGCTTATGGAACTGTCAAGAACCACCCAGGATGTGGTGGGAAGAGGAAAATTAATCCAAGAAGTCTTCAAAGATTAGTGCAAACTGCTGAAAAAACACCACAACAACCAAAGAACTTCAGGCTCATCTGAAGTGGTGGTTTCAACCCACACCGTATGCCATGCACTAAACAAAGAAGGACTTCAAGGGCAAAGGCCATAGAGGATCCCACTGCTCAAAGACAGACATAAAAAGGCACTCCTGATCTTTGCCCAAACCCACCTTGAGAAACCACAATCCTTCTGGGAAAAATGTTCTGCCAATAGATGAAACCAAACTTGGCTCTTTGGCAATGCAGACCAGCAATACATTTGCAGTGTGATGAGGTAACTAGTACAGATAGGGTTGCCAACTTTTTCACCGAGAAAAACCCGACACCTGTGGCTTGCCATGCTCCACCCATTCTCCGCCCCTAGTCCCACCCCTGCCCCGCCCCCAGCCCCACCCACAAAAATTTCCGAGGATACGTGTAGGCTAACTTCCTTGGTCAGATAATAATTAAACTGGGAACCCCAAAATCCAAACATGAAATGTACAACACTGGAGAAATAAAACTATAAAGTAATTTCCTCTTGCACTAAAGAAAAACGCAAAGATGTTAGCAATACACACTTCCCAGACCAGACATATTCCAGTTAATAAATTCAAAATAAAAAGTATTTTTCTACCTTCTGTTTGGGCGTTTTATTTTTCAGTTGCAATTGCTCCAGTCACTTTCTTCTGGTTTCTTCGTGTCTTCTGCGAGCTATCCATTTGTCCTTTCTTCTCTTTTAGATGTTTTCCATTCTCTCTCTATTTCTGCTTTAACATACTGATTGTTTCCCTTTTGCTCTTTCCCCCAATTCTTTCCTTATTCCTTTATCATCCGTTTAAATTCCACGCTTCCATTCTCAAGCCCCTCTTACTCTCCCAATACCGGCCCATCATAGACTTTTCTTCCACACAAAATATTTTTTCCCCTCTCCATTCTCATTCCCCATCCATTCTAGTCCTCCCCCCAAATCAATTCCCTTATAGTTCTAGGCCCACCCAGCATCCACTCCCTTCTAGTCCCATTCTCCCATGCCCCACATCAGCCCATTTCCAGTCCTATTCCAGCTCTTCATCAGCCCATTTCCAGTGCTAGCCCTCACATCACAGGCCATTTCCAGTCCTAGCTCCCCCCCCCCAATCACAGCCCATTTCCAGTCCAAGTCCCCCATCACAGCCTATTTCCAGTCCTAGGCCCCCCCCCCACCATCACAGCCCATTTGCAGTCCGAGTCCCCCCGCACCATCACAGCCCATTTGCAGTCCGAGTCCCCCCGCACCATCACAGCCCATTTGCAGTCCTAGCCCCCCTAATCACAGCCTATTTCCAGTCCAAGATCCCCCTTCCTCCACCATAGCCCATTTCCAGTCCAGGTCCCCTCCACCCCCATCACAACCCATTTCCAGTCCATGTCCCCCCCCCCCATAACCCTTTTACAGTCCAGGTCCCCCCCCCCCATCACAGCCTATTTCCAGTCCAAGTTTCCCCCCCCCCCCCATAGCCCTTTTCTGGTCCAGGTCCCCTCCATCCCCATCACAACCCATTTCCAGTCCATGTCCCCCCCCCCCATAACCCTTTTACAGTCCAGGTCCCCCCCCATCACAGCCTATTTCCAGTCCAAGTTTCCCCCCCCCCATAGCCCTTTTCCAGTCCAAGTCCCCCCCTTAGCCCTTTTCCAGTCCAAGTCCCCCCCTTAGCCCTTTGCCAGTGCACGTCCCCCCCCTTAGCCCTTTTCCAGTCCAAGTCCCCCCCTTAGCCCTTTTCCAGTCCAAGTCCCCCCTTAGCCCTTTTCCAGTCCAAGTCCCCCCCTTAGCCCTTTGCCAGTCCAAGTCCCCCCCCCCTTAGCCCTTTTCCAGTCCAAGTCCCCCCCCCTTAGCCCTTTTCCAGTGCAAGTTCCCCCCTTTTGCCCTTTGCCAGTCCAAGTCCCCCCCTTAGCCCTTTTCCAGTGCAAGTTCCCCCCCTTTAGCCCTTTTGCTGTCCAAGTCCCCCCCCCTTAGCCATTTTCCAGTCCAAGTCCCCCCCCCTTTGCCCTTTTCCAGTCCAAGTCCCCCCACCCCCTTAGCCCTTTTCCAGTCCAAGTCCCCCCCCCCTTAGCCCTTTTCCAGTCCATGTCCCCCCCCCCCTTAGCCCTTTTCCAGTCCAAGTCGTCCCCCCCCTTAGCCCTTTTCCAGTCCAAGTCGTCCCCCCCCCCTTAGCCCTTTTCCAGTCCAAGTCCCCCCCCCTTAGCCCTTTTCCAGTCCAGGTCCCCCCCTTAGCCCTTATCCAGTCCAAGTGCCCCCCCCCCCTTAGCCCTTGTCCAGTCCAGGTCCCCCCCACCACAGCCACTGCAGTCCTTGCCCCCCCCCCCCCACCGCCCATGCAGTCCTTGCCCCCCCCCCCCCCCCGACCAGCATCGCGGCTGTCTGAGGCTTCAGAGGGAGCCGGGGAAGCCCGCGCGAGGCCCCGGCTCCCTCTGAACAGCCACCAGCGTGAAGAGCCTTTACCTTCACGTTGGCGGCTGTTCCTGTGAAGCCGCGAATGCTGGGAAAGGTTAAAGGGTATTGCCTTTAACCTTTCCCACCAATCGCGGCTTCACAGGAACAGCCGCCAGCGTGAAGGTAAAGGCTCTTCACGCTGGTGGCTGTTCATAGGGAGCCGGGGCCTCGCGCGGGCTTCCCCGGCTCCCTCTGAAGCGGAGAAAAGCCGGTTTTGCCTCTGCGCCGGCAGCCGGCCTGGCCGTGGAAAAACCGGCCAGGCTGGCTGAAAACCGGCCAGTTGGCAACCCTAAGTACAGAGCCTATGCTATATGAGGAAATGGCTAGCTCAGAGCCTATGGTAATAGGAAAAGAGGAAGAGCTTACCTCACAAACACATAGGCAGCAAACATATTCAGCTTTTAAAAAGCCCAAGTATAGTGGAGAAAACGTTCCATTCACCAAAGGTGACGCAGTAGAAAGCCAAAAGGCTAATCAAGCTCACCTGAGTGGAAGGGCACGTACAACGTGCAGAGAACAGGAGCATAAAAACTACAGGAAAAGCCCAGTAGAGGAGCAAAGGGAGGGGCTGGAGCCAAGGCAGCAAAGGCAGGAGCAGAAGCCAAAGGGTGGAGCAGGCTGTAGCTGCAGAGGAGTCTCCCTAGCCAGAGGGGGCCTCGGTCACTGGAGAGTGAGTAACCAAGAGGAGGGAAGTCCTCTCAACCAGCAGACCTTGCTAGAACCAGGAAGTAAAGGAAGTGTCCTGGTAGCAGGAGGCAGCAGACACAGACTCTCATCAGAAAGTGATTTCAGCTTGGACCCGGCTACAGAGACGTGGAAGTCTTGGAGAGGAGCCAGCCAAAGCCCAGAGAGAGAAGCTCATTACCCAGGGACAAAAGCTAAGTACCCTGTTGTAGCTAGAGGGAAAAAGCCAGGCATTGCCAGCAGAGCAAAGCCCAGTAATTGGGAGGAAAATCCCTATTGGAGAAGGAACCTGAGAGATACAGTTCCTAGCACAGGACTCTTGAACCCTGTTGAGGTAGAGCATTTACCAAATAGAATAACCAGTGTCATTCAAGGGAAGAGCTGTGAGGATTTCAGTTATAAAGATTGTTATGTGCCTCCAAATACAGACTATGAGCAGATGCAATGGGAAAACCAGGAGTGTGATATAGAACTGGATTCCATGGATTGCACGCTTTGTCTGTCTGATGAAATTACATCCCTATGTTAGCCAGGCAAGCAAGAGTTCTGTGATACCTTGTGCTGGCGAAGAGTTTATTTTCTATACTGTGAAGAAACAGTTTTCTTTTGTGTTGTTCATAAAGAATCCTATGTGGGACGGGGAATAAAACCCAAATTATTTCTTTTGCCTTAATTACATGGCTACTGACTATTTCTTTAATAAGGCAACCCACACCTCACGGCCCTAGGCGGGCGCCTAACAGGGCCAGAAAGGAGTGCTGGTGACATATGGCGTAGTTGTTGCGGATTCTGGAAGAGGAGTACAGCGGGAGCACGGCAGAGCTAACTGTACCGAAGAGCGGACAAAGACTGCTACTGACCACGCCCGGGAAAGTTCCAGAAACCAGAGGAAAAAGTACCATCTCAAAGTTTGATGCACCACCTAACTCAGGTAAAACGTATCTGGGCACAGGCGGTGGGGGACACCGGTGAGAATGAATACTAAGGAGGAACCTAGGCATAGCTGCCTTTTTGAAAAAAAAAAAAAAAAAAAGTACCACACTTGGTGTTTTTGTGTGTTTGTTTGTATTTCAGTCGGTGAGCATGGAGAACCCTCCGGATATGATGCAGTGGATCGGACTGCAGTTCGAAAGGCAGAGCGAGTTGGCCCAGTTGAGCCAGGAGCGAGCGCTGGAGGCCATAAGGGCCCAGCAAAAGCCTCTGACGGACTTAATACAGACATTACTGACAAGACCAGCCGAGGAGAAAACTCCTACCGGACATTTCTGTGGGGTAGGCCCACAAAGTTGTGGGGTCTTATCCTTTGGACAGCTAACAAAAGCAGATAATGTAGATGACTTTTTAGAAGCTTTCGAGCGAGTAGCACATAGCGCAAAATGGCCCTATGAGCAGTGGGCAATGAGGCTAGCCACCTCCCTGATGGGAGAGGCCCTTGCGGCATACCGGGCTATGCCCGCCATCCAAGCTAATAAGTATGATGAAGTTAAAGCTGCCATTAGAGACAGGCTAGGCCTGTCGCCGACGGTATACCGGCGCATGTTAAGAGCAACCAGTCTCCAGCCAGGCGAAACTCCTAAGGCACTTCGCCAAAGAATTAGTAACCTGGTGGAGAAATGGCTTGCCCCAGAGGGGAAAACTCTAGAATCAGTGTTTGATTTAATTGTGTTAGAACAATTTGCGGAGGCTGTTCCAGCCGAAATAAAATCTTTTCTAACGCTACAGAACTGCCAGACCTCAAGCGAGGCAGCTCACCTTGCTGAAAGGTTTATGGAAGCGGAACTTGCTCATAAACCGCAGGGTGGCACTCGTAACACGCGTGAGGTAGCCAATTCTGGAAAAATGCTTAATAACCCTGTAATGTGTGTAAAAAAATGTATGCCTAAAGGTGAGGTGGTGGACACCCGCATTAAGTGTTTTAAATGTGGGAAGAGGGGTCATAGAAGAGATGAGTGTATGGGGCGGACAGCGTTGATGAATGATTGTGGAAGGAACAAGCGAGAGGGCTTTAGCATCACTGTGGAAGTGCAGGGGGACAGGTTGCCCAAGCCTTCCTTGACTCTGGCACGGACCAGTCTATGGTGTCCAAAAGGTTCTGGCACGTTTTACAGGCCAGTAATAAGTCTACCCCAAGTCAACCCGAAGACAGATCCCGGATAAGGTGCGTACACGGGTCAGCTACCTATTACCCCCTCTACAGGGTAATGGTAAAAGGTTTAGGAACCCAAACACATGTCCTAGTAGCAGTGATACCCCGGCTACCTCATGACATAGTGCTAGGCTGAAATTGGCCCCCATTCAGTAAGGGAATGTGAGAGCGTATACAAGAAAAGAGGGGAAGGGTATCCACAAGGTCACAGGCCCGAGATTCAGGAGAGCAAACAGAACCCCTGAAGGACACTGCTCGGTCTGTAGAAGAAGATGCAGAATCTCTAGAGCAGGAAGAGAGGCCCATAAATGAGACTTTAAGTGAGCTACCCCAACATGAGGATTTAGTTAATCCACCTT
Source organism: Ichthyophis bannanicus (assembly GCA_033557465.1). Lineage (NCBI taxonomy): Eukaryota > Metazoa > Chordata > Amphibia > Gymnophiona > Ichthyophiidae > Ichthyophis > Ichthyophis bannanicus. The sequence continues at coordinate 167,012,552 of CM066042.1, forward strand.
CCAAGAGTACTAGAAAGAGCAAAGGGGAAAAACGCCGAGAGCGCCACCATAGGGATCAATTAAGAGCAGGAGTGGGGGATGGGCTAGGTTTTCCCTGGGTCCCAGCGGATTTAGTAAAAAAGTTCCCATCGTTCCCAAAGGAACAAAAGGCAGATCCTGCATTAAAGCATGCCTTTGCGTATGCCCGGTCTGATCGAGACATTCTTCCCCGGTTCCTGATGGAGGAAGATGTATTATATAGGGAGAGCAGTGATCCCCAGACCGGAGCTGTCAGAAAACAGCTAGTAGTGCCGACTACCTTTAAGGTGGTAGTCCTCCGATTGGCCCATGATCACCCGGTGGGTGGGCATAAAGGGGTTTTGGGCACACTGGATCAGATCCTGGCCCGTTTTTACTGGCCAGGGGTGTTTAGGGAGACGAAACGCTTTTGTGAAGCCTGCCCTTGTCAGAGGGTCTCGGCTATCAAACCAAAAGGGGTCCCCATGATACCTACACCCACTATATCCGAACCTGTGTGACGGATGGCAATGGATATAGTCGGTCCCCTAGTGAAAACCCCTAGGGGATTCCAATATATTCTTGTAATATTGGATCAGGCCACCCTGTTCCCGTGGGCAATTCCACTGAGGAACATTTCCGCTAAAACTATAGCAGCGGAACTAATCGAATTATTCTGCGAGGTAGGATTCCCGAAAGAAATGTTGAAAGACAGGGGAAGCAATTTCCTGTCGCGTTACTTAGCGCAGGTATGGGACGCCTTCGGGATACGCCATGTGAAGACAGCAGCTTACCACCCCCAATCGAATGGATTGGTGGAGCATTTTAATCAGACACTCAAACAAATGTTAAGGCGGGGGCTGGATGGGAGAATGGCCGATTGGGACATCTTACTCCCGTTTGTGTTATACGCCAGTAGGGAGCGTATACAAGCTTTGTTAGGAGCCTCTTCTTTCGAGCTAATGTTTGGCCGGGCTCCAAGAGGAGTCCTAGACATTTTAAGAGAGCAGTGGGCCGAACCAAAAGAGGAGGAAATAGGGGTACCACAGTTTCTTCAAGAATTACAGTCACGTTTACAGAGGGCTTCCCAGGCGGCTGAAGGTCACCTACAAGACAGCAAGCTGCATAGAAGCGCTATTATGACCGGGGGAAGAAAGCACGTCAGATAGCTATAGGAGAGAAGGTAGTTGTGATGGTGGCAGACCCAGGGCCGAAATTTGAAGCCCAGTGGAAAAGACCCTACACTATAGTTGAGAGAAAGGGGGCCTGTTTCGTACGTGGTAGAGACCGCTAGAGGGCGATCTCAAGTGTATCATATTAATGTTCTAAAACCCTGGCAAGAGCGGACAGCCGTTTTTAGCCAGTCAAAAGTTAAGCTCTCACGCCACTCTGGTATTACGTGCTGTAAGGACAGGAGTCCCCCAGCCCGTAATATCTTAAAGAGGGGGTTATGTGATGAGGTAACTAGTACAGAGCCTATGCTATATGAGGAAATGGCTAGCTCAGAGCCTATGGTAATAGGAAAAGAGGAAGAGCTTACCTCAGAAACACATAGGCAGCAAACATATTCAGCTTTTTAAAAGCCCAAGTATAGTGGAGAAAACTTTCCATTCACCAAAGGTGACGCAGTAGAAAGCCAAAAGGCTAATCAAGCTCACCTGAGTGGAAGGGGGCACGTACAATGTGCAGAGAACAGGAGCATAAAAACTACAGGAAAAGCCCAGTAGAGGAGCAAAGGGAGGGGCTGGAGCCAAGGCAGCAAAGGCAGGAGCAGAAGCCAAAGGGTGGAGCAGGCTGTAGCTGCAGAGGAGTCTCCCAAGCCAGAGGGGGCCTCAGTCACTGGAGAGTGAGTAACCAAGAGGAAGGAAGTCCTCTCAACCAGCAGACCTTGCTAGAACCAGGAAGTAAAGGAAGTGTCCTGGTAGCACGAGGCAGCAGACACAGACTCTCTTCAGAAAGTGATTTCAGCTTGGACCTGGCTACAGAGACGTGGAAGTCTTGGAGAGGAGCCAGCCAAAGCCCAGAGAGAGAAGCTCATTACCCAGGGACAAAAGCTAAGTACCCTGTTGTAGCTAGAGGGAAAAAGCCAGGCATTGCCAGCAGAGCAAAGCCTAGTAATTGGGAGGAAAATCCCTATTGGAGAAGGAACCTGAGAGATACAGTTCCTAGCACAGGACTCTTGAACCCTGTTGATGTAGAGCATTTACCAAATAGAATAACCAGTGTCATTCAAGGGAAGAGCTGTGAGGATTTCAGTTATAAAGATTGTTATGTGCCTCCAAATACAGACTGTGAGCAGATGCAATGAGAAAACCAGGAGTGTGATATAGAACTGGATTCCATGGATTGCACGCTTTGTCTGTCTGATGAAATTACATCCCTGTGTTAGCCAGGCAAGCAAGAGTTCTGTGATACCTTGTGCTGGCGAAGAGTTTATTTTCTATACTGTGAAGAAACAGTTTTCTTTTGTGTTCCTTTGTGCTGTTAATAAAGAATCCTATGTGGGACGGGGAATAAAACCCGAATTATTTCTTTTGCCTTAATTACACGGCTACTGACTATTTCTTTAATAAGGTAACCCACACCTCACGGCCCTAGGCGGATGCCTAACAGGGCCAAAAAGGGGTGCTGATGACAGCAGGCAAAAAAATGAAGCTTATAAGGAAGAAAACACCCTTCCTACAATTAAATATGGTGGAGGTTCCATAATGTTATGGGACTGTTTTGCTGCCTCAGGAACTGAAGGCCTGGAACATACTAAAGGAATCATGAAGTCAGAGGACTACCAAGGTTGCCAAGAAAGCTGTTGTTGCCAAGAAAGCATCTTTCAGGAAATGGAAAAAAGAGCCAAATGATGAAACCTGGAAACAGCACAAGCACTGGCAGGTCAAATGCAAGGCATTGATAAAGAAAGCAAAGAGAGAATTTGAGAAGAAGCTTGCTGCGGAAGCAAAAATGCGAAATAAAGATTTTTTCAAGTACATTCATAGCAAAAAACCTGTGAGAGAGTCAGTTGGACCATTAGATAATAGAGGAGTTAAAGGGGCACTAAGAGGCGACAAGGCGATAGTGGAGAGACTGAATGAATTCTTTGCTTCGGTCTTCACTGAGGAAGATGTAGGGATGTTACCCATGACTGAAGTGGTATTTAAAGGTGTGGAAGAATTGAAGGAAATATCGATACATCGGGAAGATGTATTACAACTATTAGATAAACTGAAGAGTAGCAAATCACCTGGGCCAGATGGTATACATCCAAGGGTGTTGAAAGAACTGAAATATGAGATTGCATACCTGCTGTTAGTAATCTGTGAACTATCATTAAAATCATCTCTAATACCTGAAGATTGGCGGATCGCCAATGTAACACCAATTTTTAAAAAGGGTTCGAGGGGTGATCCGGGAAACTACAGACCGGTGAGCCTCACGTCAGTACCAGGAAAAATGGTAGAAACCATCATAAAGAATAAAATTACTCAGCATGTAGATAGTCATGGCCTAATGGGAGACAGCCAACATGGCTTTAGACAAGGAAGATCTTGTCTTACTAATCTGTTATGTTTTTTTGAGAGTGTGAATAAACAGGTGGACAAAGGTGAGTCGGTTGATATAGTGTATCTGGACTTTCAGAAAGCCTTTGACAAGGTCCCTCATCAGAGACTTTTCGCAAAACTAAAGAGTCATGGGATAGGAGGCAGTGTACTACTGTGGATCAGGAACTGGTTAAAAGATAGAAAGCAGAGGGTTGGGCTAAATGGCCAATTTTCCCAATGGAGAAAGGTGAATAGTGGTGTACCCCAGGGATCTGTGCTGGGTCTGCTGCTGTTTGACATATTCATAAATGACCTGGAAAGTGGAATAACGAGTGAGGTTATCAAATTTTCAGATGACACAAAACTATTTAAAGTTGTTAAAACCCAAGAGGATTGTGGAAAATTGCAAGAGGATCTTGATAAATTGGAAGACGGCATCAAAATGGCAGATGAAATTTAATGTGGACAAGTGCAAAGTTATGCACCTAGGGAAGAACAACCCAAACTATGGTTACATGATGCAAGGTTCCATATTAGGAACCACCACCCATGAAAAAGATTTAGGCGTCATTGTGGATAACATGTTAAAACCCTCGGCCCAGTGTGCAGCGGCAGCCAAGAGAGCAAATAGAATGCTAGGTATCATAAGGAAAGGAATGGAAAATAAAACAAAAGATATTATAATGCCTCTATACCGTTCCATGGTGAGACCGCACCTTGAATATTGTGTGCAATTCTGGTCGCCGTATCTTAAAAAGGATATAGCATTATTAGAAAAGGTTCAGAGAAGAGCCACCAAAATGGTAAAGGGGATGGAAGGATACTCCTATGAAGAAAGGCTAAAAAGGTTAGGGCTGTTTAACCTGGAAAAGAGACGGCTGAGGGGAGATATGATAGAAGTCTATAAATTAATGAACAAAGTGGAACGGGTAAACGTAGATCGACTGTTTACGTTATCAGAATATAGAAAGACTAGGGGACATGCAATGAAGCTACAGGGTAAACTATTTAAGACTAATAAAAGAAAATATTTTTTCACTCAACGTGTAATCAAACTCTGGAGTTTGTTACCGGAGGATGTAGTAAAGGCTGTTAGTGCAGCTGGGTTTAAAAAAGGTTTGGACAAGTTCCTGGAGGATAGGTCCATACACCATTATTAAGAAGGGATCCAGGATATCAATGCTTCACCCAGTACAAGCATTGCGGAACCTGTGTCTTTTGGGGAAACTGCTAGGTACGTATGACGTAGATTGGCCACTGTTGGAAACAGGATACTGGGCTTGATGGACCTTGGTCTGACCCAGTATGGCATATCTTATGTTCTTATGTTCTAAGGTATTTTGGAGAAAAATGTGCTACCTAGTGTCAGAAAGGTAGATCTGGGTTGAAGATCGTGGGTCCTCCAGCAGGACAATGACCCAAAGCATACATCCAAAAGTATAAAAACATGGTTGAAAAGGAGAAAATGGACTGTTTAAATTGGTCATCAATGAGTCCTGATCTCAATCCAATCGAGAACCTTTGAAAAGAGATGAAATCTGCCATTGGTAAAGGAATCCTGGAAATATTCATGAGCTGGAACAAATCACAGCTGAAGAGTGGGAGAAACTACCAGTAGACAGATGTATGAAACTTATAGATGGCTACAAGAAACGTGTAGAGGCTGTCATCACAGCCAAGAGCTGAGCAACCAAATATTAGTGAAGGGTGCCATTAATCCTTTCCAGGTCGCATTTTGTTTTTTTTTCTTAGAAATTACTACATCAAAGTTGCACAAACATCATTTTTTGGTTGTATATGTTTGAACATACTATTCAAATATTATGACGAGATACAGTTGGAATATTTCCAATTATTTCTCAAAATATTGTAGATAACACACCTAAAATGCAAGGGTGCCAGTCATATTTGACCACAACTGTATCAATCTGCTAAAGTCTATCTTCATCTTTATATGCACAATATGCAGGAGAGATGTTTAACCATGACTCTTCATTTATCTGCCTACACAAAGATCATCTTAATACATATTTTAGCAATCATTGCTGTTTTCCGTTTTAAAGATATTCTCGGAGTCTCATAATCTGATAACACTTTTTAAGATGTACATGATTTTATGTTGAAATTATTGACATAATTGAAGAGCATCGTTGATTCTTGTGCCTTTGAGCAAATCACTTAACCCTCCATTGCCTCAGGTACAAACTTAAAGTGCAGTAGGGAGTGCGGGGTTAATGCATGGAATTCATACGTAACTACCACACCAGAACCCAGCGGCTGTGGTAGACAGTATGGGCATAGCAGCAGTATGCTACTATTGCTGCACTAGTCACGTCACTAGTGTGATAGTAGCAAATGCATGGCCCTAGCACATGTCCACAGTGCACACGGTCTCAATGCGCATCTGGAAATAGAGAGCTACAAGCGCAATGTTGGGGTATCTGTGGTCCTTGGATTTATTGTGGACAGTAATACTTGTGCCCCTAGCACCTATACAGGATGGTAACAACTGGCCAGTCCAGAATAGAGAGATGAGTTGGAGTGAGCTGAACAGCCAGCACAGCTCATAGCACAGGGGCTAAGTAAAAGAGGGTGGGACATGAAATCAGAAAAGCAAACACATGTTGCATCTCAAACCATAGGTGATGGGTGCAAATGTGGCACCTGGATATGCAGGGGGGCCATGTATGAGATCAGGCAGGATGCCCATAGTGTCCATCATGGGAGACAGGGATATGGACCCCCTCACTCTGAGGCCCCAAGGGTGGATGTACAGCTAGGCTGCAGGGAACACAGTACAAGGCCTTTTGAGGGGAGGATGAGCTCTGCAGCTCATTCCCTCTTCTGATCATGATTTTGGGCAGCACTTCAGCCATTGTATAGTGAGTTCCATGTGTTGGGGGAAGGGGGAGTGCAAGGGCCAGGAGAGTCAGAAAACAAAGCACAATCACCAAACCTGCTAAGGGCAGCCTGCACATGGGGACCATAGGTTAAGCAGCACCTCCATGGCTGTATAGAACACCCATCCCTGTGGTCAAACAGCAACTAAAGGAAGGTCACAGCCATCCACCCATAGAGGGTTCCCATCTACTGGGAAGGGTTCTGGGAGTACACCACATGGAGGTGGTGAATTCCCACACAGCCCTCAGGCTGAGCACCCTAGCAGTTATGGACACAATGGATCAAAAGAGCCCTCCAGGTCCATAGATAACAACAGCCCCCTGGGTAAGGGGGCCAGGCAGGGGACAAGCGGGTTCCAACACTAGAAGCCCACATTTAGTGATAGAAGTATTATGCTGCTGCTCAGAACTAGTAGGCCTTAGCCACATCTTCCCTTGGTCAGGGTGAGGGGCCATCAGCCCACAGGTACATGGCCCATGGCAGTAGCATGCCCCCCCCCCCGTGCATATATTCACTGCCATATGCACCCCCATGCAGAAGAACCAGGGGTCAGATTGCTCCTGTGCTGCCACATTGTCATTTATTCATGAAGTGCATCATCTAATTTACATGCCCCTCTCACCACTGTACTCTCTTATGGTAGCTCCAAGTCTGCCTTTGAGGCCAGTACTGACTGCAGTACAGAGCATAGGCCCTATCTTCTGACATCTCCACAGCATACAACACCAGCAGCCCTCTGAAACATATCCAGTGCATATGCAGACATGACCAGCAGTCTGTCATGACAGCTTTAGCTGTGTCCCTGGATGTTTGCTCATTATCCCAGCAGGGTTACTGCAGACCTTCAGGCCCTGGTTTTGAGGTTGTTTGGCAGATGTATTCCACGCCCATGTCACCTGTACCATGCAGCACCTCCAAAACGATGGCCTAGGCGTTCTCATAAGCATTCAGCTCCCATCTCCTACTGGCCCCCTATTGTTCCAATGTGTTTGCTCTGCTCCTACCATTCATATTTCTTAATGCATGTGGGAGCATGGTGAGTGCAGTTAGTGCCTGGTCAGAGGCTGATGTTATCTGCAGCCATGCTAGCAGCATGGGTGTGTAGCTAGCGCAGGACTACCGTGCCTGCCACAGCTGCCATCTCTCTGCCCTGTCTCTGCTTTGACCCCACGTATTCATGCATTACGCTGCAAGCGGCGAGTTTTAGCATGCTTGCCTTTGGGTTGCGTCATCCTTGCTACTGCGTGGCCCAAATGCTCATAAAATCCATGCTATCGGTTAGCTCACTTTAACATGCTCTTTAGATTGTAAATCTTCCGGGAATAGGGAACTACCTACCATACCTAATTGTAACTTGCCTTGAATAACTACTGGAAAGGCATGAGCTAAATAGTAATAAATTAATACAATTCATAAAAAAAATGAAAATAAGTGAAAGGTAAATGATTTATAACTATCATACTCTGTCAACACAATTTCAATTGAGCTAGATATGAATCTTATATATATTAATTCATACACCAGAGGACCCTTTGCTAACGATTTATATGACTGTGATTTATATGACTCTGGTGCTTAAATAATTGTGTGATATCCAATATAGAAGATTTTGAAGAACTGGAATCACAATTTGATATCTTGAAGTTTCTACGTTTTGACTTATATGAGACATAAAGTGGCATTTTAGAAAAGGTGTCCAAGTATAACCTGGAATGTCCAGGGCTGAATGTGTAAGAGAAATGCTGAGGACGTCTATTTTTCGGCCCAATTTTAGAAACCTATATGCCTCTAATGTGGATGCCCTTGCTGGCGTCCATAAAGATGTCCTCACATTGAAACCGTGGGACAGGGACGTCCATCTCAAGCAAGGCTGTATATTAGGATATCCAGCAGCAGCATTTTATGATTTGACAACGAACACTGATGGGGAATGGGGGGCTTATGTTTATCTTCTTCTCCACACCCTCCAGATGTTTTCCTGACAAAACGAGCACTTTTCAGATGCCTGTTCATTTCTGGAGCAGATATAATCTTTGACACAGCTTGAGACATCTAGTACGGTTCTGAACTCTGATGAGGATGTCCATGTTCTTGGGAATGCTGTGGCTGCGCCTACACCACCCCCCTGTTCTCACCTGGATGTCCTTGTGCTGGGGATGTCTACAGACCTGGCTTCTAAAATGGCTCTGGGTATGCCTCCATGCTTCGGACGTCTCTATGCCCATTTTCAGACATCCAAAGCAGACTAGGACTTCTAAAATTACCCCCTTGATGTCCTGGGTTCAATGAGATTTTTTGTTTGTTTGGATAACAGTTTCTCATTTTCTGCTGACCAAAGACTTATTGTATCTTACTTTTTTCATAGATGAATGCTGTGCTGTTATTTCACAGTTCTTGGAAGCTCTACTAGGGAACGTTTTGTTTTCAGTAGGTTTGTGGTATGAAGGTGTGTATGGCTTAATATTTTGTAAGATTGTGAGTACTAAGTACTTCTCAATGCAAAAAGATGACTAATACTTTCATAAGTAATCCTTAGAATTATGTTATTAAAGATGTTATGTTCTTGACTAATTCTAAAAAAAAATTAAGCAATATTATTTTAAAAAAGCATAGTTAAGGGTCCTGAGAGAGAGAGAGACCACTTCCGGAGATATATCATCACCAACAGAAGGTTAAACACTAAATCACTACTTTTGATTACATTTAATAATTTAGGACAAGCAGAGTTTGACAAAGCAAAAGACTGAAAAGGGTGAGTGATATTGCTGAAGGACTGAATGGAAACGTCTGTCCTTTTACAGATGACATGAAAATTTGCAACAGAGTGGACTCCCCTGAGGGAGTGGAGAACATGAGGAAAGATCTACAAAAGTTGGAAGAATGGTCTAATGCTTGGCAGTTAAGATTTAATATGAAGAAGTGCAGTGTCATGCACTTAGGAAGCAGAAATCCAAGAGAAATGTACGCGATAGGGGGCAAGAGGTTGGTGTGCATGGACCAGGAGAAGGACCTTGGAATGATTATTTCTGAGGATCTCAAGGTGGCGAAACAGTGCGACAAGGTGGAGGCAAAAGCTAGAAGGTTTGCATACAAAAAGGAATTACCAGCAGAAAGGAAGAGGTACTAATGCCACTGTATAAGTCACTGGTGAGGCCTCACTTGGAATACTGTGTTAAGTTTTGGAGACCATTTCTCGCAAAGGATATAAAAAGACTGGAAACGTTTCAGAGGAAGGCGACCAAAATGATTTGGAGCCTGCATCAGAAGACTTATGAGAAGAGACTTGAAGACCTAAATATGTACACTCTGGAGGAGAGGAGGGACAGGGGAGACAAGATTCAGACCTTTAAATACTTAGAGTATTAATAACAAAAAACCTTTTCAAAGACAGGAAAGCTTCAAAACTAGAGGACATAACATGAAGCTACAAGGAGGTAAACTGAAAGGCAACATCAAGAAATACTTTTTCACTGAAAGGGTGGTGGATGCTTGGAATGCCCTCCCAATAGAAATGGTGGGGGCAAATACAATGACAGAATTCAAAATGGCATGGGACAGATACAGTGGATCCCTTTATAGCAACAGGATAAAATAAAAATAAACTTAACTATCTCTTATATCTCAACAAATAGGGGCGCTCTACACGGAGCGGTGGGTACACCCTTAAACGCATGGGGGGGTGACCTGCACAGAGCGGCAGATGCACCTACTCTTGCCACCTTGCTGGGCAGACTAGATGGACCATACTGGTCTTTATCTGCCATCATATTCTGTGTTACTATGTTACAAAACCCCAAGGTTGCAATTTTAATCTAGATTGGAACATACCGTGTTATTGCTTTTGCGCCTGAGATCTGAGAATCTGATGACTAATAATTGTAAGGCAGCAGAATTTGAATCTGGAATACACATTCTCTGCTCCTTATTCTAAAATGCAATATTCACTCTCGTCATCCTATTCTGGCATCAAAGGTGACCAGCAGATGTTCCGCATCTGAGACAGTTGTATGCAGGTATTGCATGGTATAGGACTTCGCCCTCCAGTTTCCTCAAGAAGATCTAGATGGGTCCAGATAAAGGTTAACAAACTAATATTAGATAATACCCCATGAGAAAGATTTTCATATAATGGAGGCAGTGCATGCAAAACGGTCTTAAGCCAGAGCAGCTCTGTTTAAATTGTTTTTGAGTCTGTGAAAGGAAAATCACTATCATAGCTTCTGCTTACAGTGCCGGCCATAGGCTAGGTACCTTGTAGCAGGGATTCCATAGAAGCTTGCTCTATCACCATTTGTCAATTTCCCAATAGTCCTCTTCAGCCATGGATACCCCTGGCATACCAGCTGCTGAAGAAGCAACTTCACTGGATGCTTGCCCTGGGAACTCCTCTCCTCCCCCAAGCGTGCTCTCACCGAAATCTAGGTCACTGGGGTTGGGCAGGAGCGTGAACACTGGTTGGGATGCCGTGAGTTTAAAGGAGCCCTCTGTTTTTCCTCCCTGGGATCTGTCTCTAGCCCTCCTCTGCTTGCCCGGCCCGAGCTTTCTCTTTGGTTGAAGATGAAATTCTGCCTGTGTTAGTGCCTCCTGTGATCTCTCTCTGAGTCACAACTACTAGGATATTTTTTTCAAACAGCGGTCTATCAAATTCTAAGAAATACAACTTTGCATCCAGTTAAGACAAGAAATAATGGACATTGTAGCCTCATGCGTTGTGGTCAATGAGACACTCCACTGGTGGTACATTGGTAGACATGCCAACATATGGTTTAAGGCCTTCATTTTTTTTTTGTTATTGATGAGATCACCACCCCAAGTCAATGACAACATTCCTGTAAAGCTGTGCAGGAGTGTTCCACCTGCACTGCTGCTGGGGCATGGGGGGTTGCTGTGATATCATGTTTTTAGTCACTTCACATGACTGAAAGCACCACATCACAGCAGCTCTCTCCACCAGCAACAGCACAAGTGGAAGACTCCTGTGCAGCTTTGTGGGAACGTTGATTGATGAAGTGACCTTAGTTCTGTCTTGCTAACATGGGTACAGTGGCAGATTTCTTTTCTTTGAACACGTTGGTTCCTATGGGGGTCATTTTAAAAGTCAGTCATGATTTGGATGTCTGAAGACGTGCACATGGATGGCCAAATCATAGAGATGTTCCCCGAGCCATTTCACAAATGGCTTTTAGAGACATCTGCAGTGTGGAGACGTCTAAGTATTTATTTAACTGTTTTTTCTATACCACTTAGTCAATAAAGCAAAGTGATTTACATTGAACTGCAACTTTCCATTTACACAGAACAAAGAACTTAGGATACTTCAGATACAATTTAAACATAAATCATTACATGATGAACTTATATACAGAATGGGTGAGAATATAGGTTTTGTGTTGGAAGAGTAGAGTATTAGTCTTTGAAGCGGTCTCTGAATAAATGTGTTTTTACGTAGTTCCTTGCAGAATATTGAGAGTTCGGTAATGTTTCTTAGCTTTATGGGAAGTGCGTTCCGGAGGTCTGGGACATACATTGAGAAGGCCCTCTTCCGCGTTTCTTGGCTACTTTTCCCTAACTCAGCTGGTAGGGCATTTCCTCTTGTCTCTCTTCTTCTTGACTTCTCATATGGTGGATTTTAGGCATGGAGCAGATAGGTTGTGGATGACTTTGAATATGATTATTATTGTTTTGTATCTGATACAGCTTGTTAATGGTAGCCAATGTAGTTGTTTCAGTATTGATGTGATGTGGTCAGATTTTCTTTCTCCTAGCACGTGTTGGTAGCCATTGGACAGGTATGATTGGAACCATTTAAGAGGCGTGCCTCCAATTCTGATGGCACTTAACCTTTCTAGGAGAAGATTATGTGGAATGGAGTCAAACATTGCTGCTATATTGAGGAATATTAGGCTAAATCCTTGGTTGGGTTTAGCTATTCCTTTTATGAAGTGTGTCCATTAGTGAGGTCAACAGTGTTTCATCTCCATGCTGGTGTTTGAATCCTTGTTGTTGGTGGTCAAATGGGACATGGTTGTCAAGATGGTTCTGTAGCTGTTGCAGTAATACTTTTTCAATTATTTTTGATAGGAAAGGTAGGCTACAATTTGGTCTGTTCAATGCAGGGTCATTTCTGTCTGCAGTGGTGTTTAGTAGTAGACGTATAGATGCAATATTTAACTGTTCAGATAGGTATCTTTGTTCAAGGGATAGTTGAGTTTGTGTATTAAGGGGGATAGCTCAGATCTGGTTACTTTTATCCAGGTGACTGGACAGGGGTCGAGATATTGTGGTGTTCAGGCAGTTTATTATATAGTCTATATTTTCACTTGTTACTGAGTCAAATGTGCGCCATTGCGTGTTTAGTGTGCAGGTGGGGTCTGTTGGCTGTGATGTGGGTGTCTTATAGTTGAACTTGTTCTGGAGTAAGTTTGCTAGGGTTTGTGGGCAGGGTATTATATCTGCTTTAGTTTCATTGTGAACCTTTGTGAGTGAACAAACAATATCCAATAATTCCCTTGGACGGTTCAGGGAATTTTGACTGAGATTGTTGTGGTATTGTTTCTTTTGATTACTGGTTTGTTTGCAGTATTCATCTAGTTTGTTTTTGTAGCTTGTTTGGTCTTCTGGTGATTTTGTTCATCTCCGTTTACCTTCTATTCTGAGATGTCATTTTTTATTCCTCGGCTCTTTGGTGTACCATACTTCGGTCTGTTTGTGTCTTTGTTTCCAGATGGGGCTCTTTGAAGGAGCTATTGTTTCCTGGGTCATAATTTTGCTCCACTTCAGGGTCATTCCAAGGCGCAAATAGCAGGGAATGGGACGTCCATCCCTGCTATTTGGCCCTTCTGCCAACCCCCGACTAACTTTCCCGCACTTTCCTGTAGAGTGAGGAATGACCTTACCTCTACAGGCACAGCTTCACAGAATTGCTCTAACACAAGCATATCTAAAACACTTTCCATTGTCTTCCCTTCCGGCATGAGCCACTTCCACACAAGGCTACGAATCCGTTGGCCTAGTGCCTTCAGAGTTTCACCCTGTTGGAACTTTGTAGCCCTCAGCATTCTACGGTACACCATAGGCGACAGGCCTAGCCTATCCCATATGGCTGCTTTCACATGGGCATACTCATTAGCCTGGGCGGCCGGCATAGCCTTGTATGCCGCCAGGGCTTCTCCCGTCAGGGAGGTAGCTAGGCGAACCGCCCATTGTTGCTCAGGCCAGCCTGCACCACGAGCTACACGCTCAAAGGCTTCCAGAAAATCGTCTATATTGTCTTTTCCTGACCACTGTCCAAAAGACAAAATGCCACATGTCTGTGGGCCTACCCCACCAAAGTGTCCTTCAGTTTTTCTTTCGGCTTGCCGCTCCTGCAGTAACGCCTGCAACAAGTCCGTCAGCGGCTTTTGCTGTATCTGCATGGCGGCTAGGGCTTCTTCTTGGCACTGCTGGGCAAGTTCGCATTGCTTCTCAAACTGGAGCCCCATCCACTTCAGGATATCTGCCGGTGACTCCATATTGGCAACCTGAAATAATCAGAGAGAGAAAAAAAAAACCAAGTGCGGAACCTCTCTTTTTTTTTTTTTTTTTCCACTTCTCCCCCCACTGGGATTTTCAGTCCCTCAGGTACCTCCTCAGAATCCCACCCTGGCTGTCCCAGATACTATTACCTGAGTCAGGTGGTGATTCTGGCCTTGAGAAGGTCTTTGACTGCTCCCGGTTCCTGGGGTTGTCTGGGCGTGGTTCCACCTCCTTCCTGGTTGCGTCCTCTGGCGCTGGTGACTCCGTCCCTCTTGCACGGGTGTCCTCTTTTCTGGCATCCTGCCAACTACGCCATTTGTGAGACCATGCCGGTCCTAGGCGGTTGCCTAGACCCGGGATAGCCTGGAGTTGTGGTAAATAAAGGACACTGTAGTCGTGATCCAAATGAAATTAAAGTTGGGTTTTATTCCCCTTCCCTTGAGGATGTCGTAGAATAAGGGACAACATAAAGAACGGTTGTTTTCACCAGGGTAAAGGATGTTTAACCAAAAATAATCATGCTTCTTTCCAGCAATAAAGTCCAACACTTTTCAATGTGCAAAATACAATTTCTTTCTTGCTTTTTCCATTAACAAAGGCTCTCTATATCATCAGTCAGGCATACAACACATTCCAGGGGTTCAAAGATATTTTCTGAGCTGTTGCTCTCCCATTGCATAGGACTAAGACCTGTCCCTGTATAAGGACACGGAGCCCCTATGAAGATGCTCACTGTGTCTTGCTCTGGGGAAACCTCAGTTGCCACCAGTGGGAGTGGCTTTTGTATGTCCCGGATATCAGGAGCTGTGCTGGGGATTTCTTCCCATGGCTTGGGCAAATAAGTGTTCCCTTGCTGGTTATAAGCCTGGCTTCTATCCCGGCGACTCCCTTTTCTCCCCTTAGCACAAACAGGGTACTTATCTTTTCTTTTGGAGAAGATGAGCTTCAACCCCTCTGCTTCCAGCCAGGGTTTTCTTTCTGCCCTGTAGCCTGCTCTTCTGTGGGAACCCTGGTTACGATGTCTGGCTGAGGGAAACTCACTTCCTGCTTCCCATGTGCTTCTTTGGTCGTGACCTCTGCCTTCTGTTAACTGGACAGTTTGCCTTGGTGTGAGGACCCCTCTGGCTGGGAAGACCTTGCTGCAGTTTTGCTTATCCCACCTGGGTTGGCCAGCCTGTCTTTCTCCAGCCCCGGTTCTCCAAGGTAACGTGTCTTCCTGCAATTGCTTGGGATTTCTACTCTCACCTTCTCTCCAAGCCTGCCTGAAACAGCAGTCAGAGTTCCTTTGGTCTCTGCCTTCCTCCTGGCATTCAAGCTCCGGCTCCAGCCCTAATCCAAGCTCCAGCTTCCACTGCCAATGCTCATTCTGCTGCTTCCAACTCTCTTCCTCCTCCTTGTTCTCCTCGTCCTCCCTGTTCTCCTCATCCTCCTTCTGTGAGATTTCCCACCTGCTTTTATCTCTCAGCTCCTCTAACGTGGAACGTGAGTCTGAGTCCAGGTGAGCCTGATTGGCACTCTCAATTCTTACTGCGTCACTACAACCCTGTGGAAAGTTTGTTTTCCTTTTCTCTGCCTCTCTGCACTGTGAATGCTGCAACTGCCCCTGAGGCTGCAAGGTAAGCTCTTCTTCCTTTTCATTTCTTAATATTTCAGGGTCTGTGTTTTCTAACTCCTGACAGGTAAGCCCTTCCTCCACATTGTCCTTTAATGTTTCAGGCTTAGTGCTGTCTAGCTCCTGACAAGTAAGCTCTTCCTTTGCATTGTTCTTTAATGTTACAGGCCTAGTGCTGTCTAGCTCCTGACAAGTAAGCTCTTCCTCTGCACTACCCTTTAATATTCCAGGTTTTGTGCTGTCTACCTCATGACATATCCCCCCTCTTAAGCTATTTCGGGCTGGGGAACATATGTCCTTACAGCACGAAATACAGGTTACGACAGTCGCCTTGACCGGCCGCTGTACCTGCAACTTCCCAACTGCTGCTGTCCGTTCTTGTCAGGGTTTCAGGACGTTGATGTGATACACCTGACAGCGTCCCTTGTTCGTTTCCACCACATAGAAGACTGGTCCCTTGCGATCTATTACCGTGTAGGGCCCCCTCCACTGAGCTTCAAATTTCGGACCAGGGTCCGCTACCATCACAACTACCTTATCCCCAATTGTGAGCAGACGGGGCTTTTTCCCCTGGTCGTAATATTTCTTCTGCAGCCGTTGACTACCCTGTAAATGCTGTTCTGCCGCCTGTGAGGCTCTCTGCAACCGCGACCTAAGTTCCTGTAGGAACTGCGGTATCCCTACTTCCTCTCATTTTGGCTCCATCCACTGATCCCTTAAAATGTCAAGTATGCCCCTTGGAGCTCGGCCGAACATTAGCTCGTATGGGGAAACTCCTAATGAAGCCTGTGTGCGCTCCCTGCTTGCATACAAAGCAAATGGGAGCATAATATCCCAATCGGCCATTTTTCCCGTCTAATCCCCGCCTTAATAATTGTTTGAGGGTCTGATTAAACCGTTCTACCATCCCGTTGGCCTGGGGATGGTATGCTGATGTTTTAAAGTGACGGATCCCGAAGGCATCCCAGACTTGGGTCAAGTATCGGGATAGGAAATTGCTCCCCCTATCTGTTAGCATTTCCTTCGGGAACCCTACTTCACAAAATATCTTGATAAGCTCCCCCGCTATTGTTTTGGCTGAAATGTTCCTTAGCGGTATAGCCCAGGGAACCGGGTGGCCTTATCCATGATGACTAGGATATATTGGAACCCTCTAGGGGTCCTTACTAAGGGACCGACGATGTCCATCGCCATCCGTCGTATAGGTTCGGCTATAGTGGGCATCATTATCAAAGGCACCCCCTTAGGTCTTGCGGCAGAGACCCTCTGACACGTAGGGCATGCCTCACAGAAACGCTTGGTTTCCCGGAACACACCTGGCCAGTAGAAACGGGCCAGTACCTGGTCTAGGGTACCTACAGCCCCTTTATGTGCCCCTACCGGGTGGTCATGGGCCGACCTCATCACTGTTGCTTTAAAAGGAGTGGGTACTACTAGCTGTTTCCTCACAGCCCCAGTCTGTGGATCATTGCTTTCCCTATACAGCAACTCCTCTTCTAGGAAAAATCTGGGAAGAGCATCTCCCTCGGACTGGGCATATTCAAAAGCGCGCCTTAAGGCGGGATCCGCTTTTTGTTCCTTTGCAAATGAGGGAAACTTTTGTACTAGCTCTTCGGGTACCCAGGGAAAACCTATTCCCTCTCCTGCCCCTGCCCTTAGCTGGGCCCTATTGTGGCGCTCTCGCCTCTTATCACCCTTACTTTTCTTAACTACTTTCTTTGGAGGGTTGATCAAACCTTCATGGCTGGGTAGTTCTCCTAGCCCTTCCTCTAGGGGTGTAACTTCTTCTTCTTCCTGTGGTGCAACTTCTTTCTCCGAAGGAGGGTCACTATCCTCCTCGGGTTCAAAGTTCTCCCGTGAACTGTGGGCCTGGGACCTTGTGGACACTAGTCCCCTTTTCTCTTGCCTACCCTCCCCTATGCCCCTATAAAAATGTGGCCAATCTTGACCTAAAACGATGTCATAGGGTAAATGGGGAATTACTGCTACTAGGAGCTTCCTATGTGTGCCTAGTGCTTTTACTAACACCCTATATTGAGGATAAGAGGTGGATGACCCGTGTATACAACGGATCTTGCTATTGCCTTCTGGCTGATTCAGGGGAACTGCCTCACTGTCCTGTAGAAAACCCCAAAATTTTTCTGACATCATTGTTTGTTCAGCTCCTGAATCTAATAAAGCCTTGGCCAACACCCCCTGCACTTCCACCTCAAGGCGAAAGCCTTCTTGCTTGTATTGTGCTTTTTTCACCCATTAGTGCTGTGCGCTCTCTGCATTCATACCTCTTGTGACCCCTCCTCCCACATTTAAAACATATTATGCAAGAGTCATGGGCTATACCTTTACTTCAACCATTTTACTGTAGTTGGTATGCTCAATCCTGGGTCTTTCATAACTCTACCAGAGTTTGCCATGCCACGCGAGCCGCTAGCCCCTCCTTGGGATCCATGGGCTACCTGAGCCTCCATGAATCTCTCTGTTAGGAGAGTAGCCTCATCCGTCGTCTGGCAGTTCTGTAGAGTGAGGAATGACCTTACCTCTACAGGCACAGCTTCACAGAATTGCTCTAACACAAGCATATCTAAAACACTTTCCATTGTCTTCCCTTCTGGCATGAGCCACTTCCACACAAGGCTACGAATCCGTTGGCCTAGTGCCTTCAGAGTTTCACCCTGTTGGAACTTTGTAGCCCTCAACATTCTACGGTACACCATAGGCGACAGGCCTAGCCTATCCCGTATGGCTGCTTTCACATGGGCATACTCATTAGCCTGGGTGGCCGGCAAAGCCTTGTATGCCGCCAGGGCTTCTCCCGTCAGGGAGGTAGCTAGGCGAACCGCCCATTGTTGCTCGGGCCAGCCTGCACCACGAGCTACACGCTCAAAGGCTTCCAGAAAATCGTCTATATTGTCTTTTCCTGACCACTGTCCAAAAGACAAAATGCCACATGTCTGTGGGCCTACCCCACCAAAGTGTCCTTCGGTTTTTCTTTCGGCTTGCCGCTCCTGCAGTAACGCCTGCAACAAGTCCGTCAGTGGCTTTTGCTGTATCTGCATGGCGGCTAGGGCTTGTTCTTGGCACTGCTGGGCAAGTTCGCGTTGCTTCTCAAACTGGAGCCCCATCCACTTCAGGATATCCGCCGGTGACTCCATATTGGCAACCTGCAATAATCAGAGAGAGAAAAAAAAAAACAAGTGCAGAACCTCTCTTTTTTTTTTTTTTCCACTGCTCCCCCCACTGGGATTTTCAGTCCCTCAGGTACCTCCTCAGAATCCCACCCTGGCTGTCCCAGATACTATTACCTGAGTCAGGTGGTGATTCTGGCCTTGAGAAGGTCTTTGACTGCTCCCGGTTCCTGGGGTTGTCTGGGCGTGGTTCCACCTCCTTCCTGGTTGCGTCCTCTGGCGCTGGTGACTCCGTCCCTCTTGCACGGTGTCCTCTTTTCTGGCATCCTGCCAACTACGCCATTTGTGAGACCATGCCGGTCCTAGGCGGTTGCCTAGACCCGGGATAGCCTGGAGTTGTGGTAAATAAAGGACACTGTAGTCGTGATCCAAATGAAATTAAAGTTGGGTTTTATTCCCCTTCCCTTGAGGATGTCGTAGAATAAGGGACAACATAAAGAACGGTTGTTTTCACCAGGGTAAAGGATGTTTAACCAAAAATAATCATGCTTCTTTCCAGCAATAAAGTCCAACACTTTTCAATGTGCAAAATACAATTTCTTTCTTGCTTTTTTCCATTAACAAAGGCTCTCTATATCATCAGTCAGGCATACAACACATTCCAGGGGTTCAAAGATATTTTCTGAGCTGTTGCTCTCCCATTGCATAGGGCTAAGACCTGTCCCTGTATAAGGACATGGAGCCCCTATGAAGATGCTCACTGTGTCTTGCTCTGGGGAAACCTCAGTTGCCACCAGTGGGAGTGGCTTTTGTATGTCCCGGATATCAGGAGCTGTGCTGGGGATTTCTTCCCATGGCTTGGGCAAATAAGTGTTCCCTTGCTGGTTATAAGCCTGGCTTCTATCCCGGCGACTCCCTTTTCTCCCCTTAGCACAAACAGGGTACTTATCTTTTCTTTTGGAGAAGATGAGCTCCAACCCCTCTGCTTCCAGCCAGGGTTTTCTTTCTGCCCTGTAGCCTGCTCTTCTGTGGGAACCCTGGTTACGATGTCTGGCTGAGGGAAACTCACTTCCTGCTTCCCATGTGCTTCTTTGGTCGTGACCTCTGCCTTCTGTTAACTGGACAGTTTGCCTTGGTGTGAGGACCCCTCTGGCTGGGGGTTTTGCTTATCCCACCTGGGTTGGCCAGCCTGTCTTTCTCCAGCCCCGGTTCTCCAAGGTAACGTGTCTTCCTGCAATTGCTTGGGATTTCTACTCTCACCTTCTCTCCAAGCCTGCCTGAAACAGCAGTCAGAGTTCCTTTGGTCTCTGCCTTCTTCCTGGCATTCAAGCTCCGGCTCTAGCCCTAATCCAGGCTCCAGCTTCCACTGCCAATGCTCATTCTGCTGCTTCCAATTCTCTTCCTCCTCCTTGTTCTCCTCGTCCTGCCTGTTCTCCTCGTCCTCCTTCTGTGAGATTTCCCACCTGCTTTTATCTCTCAGCTCCTTTAACGTGGAACGTGAGTCTGAGTCCAGGTGAGCCTGATTGGCACTCTCAATTCTTACTGCGTCACTACAACCCTGTGGAAAGTTTGTTTTCCTTTTCTCTGCCTCTATGCACTGTGAATGCTGCAACTGCCCCTGAGGCTGCAAGGTAAGCTCTTCTTCCTTTTCATTTCTTAATATTTCAGGGTCTGTGTTTTCTAACTCCTGACAGGTAAGCCCTTCCTCCACATTGTCCTTTAATGTTTCAGGCTTAGTGCTGTCTAGCTCCTGACAAGTAAGCTCTTCCTTTGCATTGTTCTTTAATGTTTCAGGCCTAGTGCTGTCTAGCTCCTGACAAGTAAGCTCTTCCTCTGCACTACCCTTTAATATTCCAGGTTTTGTGCTGTCTACCTCATGATAGGGGCCAGCGACCTGAACAGGGAACTTATTCCACCTCTTTAGGATGGAATAAGTTCCCCTAGTAGGTGAAGGATGGCCTGCCTGGGGCGCAGAAAAGGCAGGAGGGGGCAGAGGGGATTGTGGCATTTGTTCCGGCAGCCGGGGATTGTGGCTTTTGAATGGAGCCATGGTGCCATGGCAACTGGATGCCTTGGCACCATGGTTTCATTCTGGAGCCATGACTGAGTTAGCTGGGGAAAGCCTATATGATCCTGTTTCTGGTCGGCCTGCACGTAGAGGCCTTCCCCAGCTAACTCTGAACCAGACATACAGAGGACATATGGACTTGCCCGACTAACTCAGAGCTTTTAAATGGAGCCACAGCACCATGGCATCCAGTTGCCATGGCACCGCAACTCCATTTAAAAGCTGCGATCCCAGCCGCTGGCTTCTGCAGCTAATTCCTCACAGCCCGACCCTGATCTGACCACCTACGGCCAGAGTCGTGCTGTGGGGAGTATGTTCGGTCTCCCCCTACCCCAGCCGTGCCCCGGGCTCACTGATCCACTGCGTCGAGGGAAGTTATTCCACCTTGGAGGTGGAATAACTTCACCATACAAGTCGCCGGCCCAGAATGTACAGGGCTGACATTATAATTGGCCCTGGATGTACAGAGCTGACATTAGAATCGGCCCTGTATGTCCAGGGCCAGCAACCACCCACCACCTGCCCTAACTGCCCCCAATCTTCCCCCTCCCCACTCCATCTAACTTTCTCATACAACCGGCGAGGAGGCCCATGAATAGTGGGAATGGACGTCCATCCCCACTATTCGGGGAACAGAATTTATATATTTATTTATTTATACATTTCTTCTATACCGCCCCTTCCAGAGATCAAGGGCAGTTTACAGAGAACAGTTGAACAACTTTTACATGGAACAGCAATATTAACTATTTTCAAACAACTTTTACATGGAACAGCGGTATTAACTATTTACAAGGAACATATTGTACAAACAAACTTAGGTGACAATCTTTGTAGTTACATATAAAGAGGAGTCGGCCTCTTCCTGATTTGTCTTTTTCTTTGGTTAGGGTGGTGTGAAGCTCTGGGGTTTTTTAGGTAGGGGGTGTGTGTGGGGGGGGGGGTTAATTGGAGGTTAGTAGGTTGGTTCAGTGTTTGTTGGGAGGTAGCTTGTGGGAGGTGAGGGATTTCAGTTGGGTTTTCAAAATGTTCAGTGAAAAGGTATGTTTTAAGTCCTTTTCTGAATAGTTGGAGGTCTTTTGTCATGTGGAGGGTCAGTGGAAGTTCATTCCAGAGGGTAGGGGCAGCAAATGAAAAGGCTCTGGAGCTTGTAGTTTTCTTTGTCTTGCAGATGGTTTTGGGTATGTCAAGTGAGTGGGTTGCGTTTTGTCTGCGTGTTCTGGATTCTGGTGGGGAGTGTAGGAGGGTGGTTAGGTGTGAGGGGGAGATGTCATTGAGGAGTATGAATGTTAAGAGTATTTTATATTTTATCCAGCTATTTATAGGGAGCCAGTGTAGTTCATGTAGAATGGGGGTTATGTGGTCGGTTAGACGTGCTTTTGCTATTACCCTGGCGGAGATGTTCTGGGCTCTTTGGAGTATATTTGTATTTTTAAGTGGTAAGCCATTCAGTAGACTATTACAATAGTCAAAGTGGGGGGTAATTAGTGAGTTGACTACAGATCTAAAATCGTGGGTGTCGAGGAGGGGTCTTAGGTGCTGTACGGTCTTTAGTTTATAGAATACAGTTTTTACTGTTTGCTTTATGTGGGGGAGCATACTGAGTGTGTGATCTAATATTATCCCTAGGTATTTTACCTCTTGTTTGACAGGGATAGTGGTGTTGATTATGATGGTTTTTGGGTAGATTGCATCGTGTTTTCGATTACAAACATAGCTTCTGTTTTTTTAAGGTTAATGCTGAGGTAGTTGGTTTCTAGCCAGGATTCAGCCTCTCTGATGCATTCAGATAGATTGTGGTATGAGGGGCTGCTAGTGTTTATGGGGATAGCGAGCATGGTAACCCCTTTTGTGTATTAGTTTGTCAAGGTCTGATATGTATTGATGCAACTGGGGAGTAACTTCTTTCAAGAAAGCTTGTTTGTCGAAGCATTTGAATCTTCGTGCTGTTGCGTTATTTATTTATTTTATTTATTTAACATTTCTTATATACCGCGCTATTTGTCATCAGCGCGGTTTACATCAAAACAATAGAACACTTGACCAGATACATTGGCCGTCGTTTACATAAAACGGGGGGTTAACATGGAGGAGAACTTGGGGAACTATTTACATTCAAGTTTATAGCAAACTTAGGAAACTATGTACAAATCGGTTGTATTACATATTAGGTATGATTACAGTGTTTTACATCATGTAGCGGCTGTATGATATAGTGGGGGTGTGTGGGAGGTAATGGGGTATCGGGATGGGTATAATGTAAGAGAAAAAGGTGGTGTTTGAGGGCTTTTCTAAATTGAATAAGGTCTCTAATAGCTCTAATGTGTGGGGGGAGTTTGTTCCAGCATACAGGGGCATAGTTCCTGAAAGCCCTATTGGTGGTGATCTGGTTGAGTTTTGCGGATTCAATTGGTATAAGTAGCATGTTGGCAGCCTGGGATCTCCTGGATCTGTTGTCTGGAGAACGCGTTATGAGGTCGGAAATGGATGGGGGAGCTATCATGTTGAAGGCCTTGAAGGTAATGAGGAGGGTTTTGTACAGGATTCTACTGCTTATGGGAAGCCAGTGTAGTTCCTTTAGAATGGGGGAGATGTGGTCGACCCTTGAGGTTCCGTAGAGCACACGGGCTGCCGCATTCATGGCTAGCTGTAATGGTTTGAGGGAGCTCTTTGGAAGGCCATGTAGAACTATGTTGGCATAGTCGAAGTGCGGTGTGACTAGTGCCTGGAAGATGGTGCGGAAATCCGCGGATTCCATCATGGGCCTAAGATGCCGTAGGGTTTTTATCTTGAAATAGATGGTCTTGACAGTGCGTTTGATATGTTCCTTGAAGTTGAGTTGTTGATCAAGAATTACCCCGAGATATCGTATGTTGGATTTGATTGGAAGTTCCGCGTCTCTGACTTTGAGTGTTGGTGGCGGAGAGAAGGCTTTATTCCTTGTGATCATTAGTACTTCCGTTTTCTTGAAGTTTATCCGGAGGTTCTGAGTGAGTAGCCAGTCAGTTATTGTGTTGAAGCAGTCAACTAGCACTGTATAGTCGGGACAATTGATGGCAATGGGTGTGAATAGCAGGACATCATCGGCATACATAAGACACGATATGCCAAATGAACGGGCGATGTCACAGATTGGTTGCATATAGATGTTAAAGAGCAACGCGGAGAGGGAGGATCCTTGGGGTACACCTTGGTGCTGTTGGAAAGGTTCAGAGGTGGTGCTTTGAATCCGGACTTGTTGACATCTGCCTTCGAGGTAGGATTTACACCAGTCCCACGCTTGATCTCGGATTCCCTTCTCATGTAGCCGGGTGAGAAGCTGCAGGTGGTCTACGGAGTCAAACGCTGCTGATATATCAAGGAAGATTAGTGCGAAGCCATTCTTTATACTGTCAATTCCATTGATCAGTGAACTGGTTAATGTTGTCAGTAGGGTTTCGATACCGTGTGCTTCTCTGAATCCATGTTGAGAGGGATCCAGTGGTGAGGAGGAGTCAACATGCTGCTGGATCTGTCTAAGGGTTATTTTCTCTAGGATCTTAGCCAGAAAAGGGATACTGGAGATTGGTCTGTAAGATTCCTCTTTCTTTGGGTCAAGTTGATTGTTTTTTAGTAGTGGGCGGATGGATGTGTGCTTGAGCGCATCTGGGAAGACTCCTGTTTCGAATGACAACTTGGTGATGTTGGCTATGATAGGGCTGAACTCCGTGCGCATTGTCTTGATCCAGTGCGCTGGGCAGGGGTCGGTTGGTGCGGTCGTGGCGTTGATTGATGCAATTACTTCTTCAATGGTCTTTGTTGATGGCGGTGAGAGTTTGGTGAGTGTGGACTGGGAAAGAGTGGTTTTGGGATTTGTGGTATGGTTAAGATGAGGTGATGATGCCATTGTAGTTACCTTTATTGATTTTGATTGGATGTAATTCGCATATGCTTGTGGCTGAATACCTTCTTGTTGAGGAGGGGAAGGTTGGTTGGTAAGGGATTTCACCAGCTGGAAAAGGTCTCTTGGCTTATTTAGTGAGCGGCTGAGAATTTCTGCATGGAATTGTTTCCTTTTGGCCCACGTTGATTCGCGATGTGTCTTCAGATATTGTTGATAGATGGCTTGGTCTGAGGTATTTCTAGTAGCTCTCCATTTCCTTTCGAGTTTTCTGAGTTGGAGTAGGGACGCTCGTAGTTCCGGGGAAAACCATGGGGCGGCGTGTTTCTTGGTGTCTCTTCTGTCCGATGCGGTTTTTTTGTTGTTGGCAGGCTGTTGAGCGTAATGGGAGAGGGTCTCGTTCCAGTTGGACATCATGTCATTCAGGTTGGTTGCTGGTTGATCAAGTTTTGGGAGAACGTCACTAACGATTGTTTCCCTGTTGAGTTGCTTGAAGCGTGTGGTTCCTGATGTTTCCGTTGCACTTGGGCGGTGGCTCGTAGAGTGTTGCGTTGGTAACTGGAATGTTATTAGATTGTGGTCTGACCAGGGGACTGGTGAGATAGTAAGGTCAAATTGGTTTGATGTACTCATGGCTGTATGTGGGATGAATATTAGGTCAAGGGGGTTTCCTCCTTGGTGGGTGGGATCAGTTATAGCCTGCTTGTAGTTGAGGTCAGCCATTGCTTCGAGGAAGGCTTTGGCTAGGGTGGGTTGAGTGGAAGCGAGATTAAGGTCTCCTAGTAGCCAGTTAGGTTTGGAGGGGTCTTCTGGATTACATGCTAGGTCAATGATGTCTGAGAGCTCATCTGATCCAATTCCTGGGGTTCTGTAAATGAGGTTAATAGTATTGTATTTGCTGGTGATGGTTAGTGTATTCAGGAGTTGCGTGCTCTTGGTAAGGCTAGTCCGGTATTGTAACAATGTTTTTGCAAGGATCAGTACACCTCCTCCTCTTTTGTTTTCCCTATTACAGGTATAGATCGAAAAGTTAGGTGGTGTAAGGTGATTCAATATGACATTGTCGGATTCAGAGATCCATGTTTCTGTGACCATTAGCATGTCTAGATTGTGCATAGTGATTAGGTCAGTGATTACCGGCCATTTATTACGGACCGAACGTGCGTTGATAAGGGCGCACCTTAGTTCTTGTTGATGCTTTGTGTTTTTATGTTTTGTGGAGTTTGAGGTCTCTATGGCTATATATATTAAGTGTGACAGTCTTCTGTGTGAAGGGTTTGAGTGCCGGTGGTATTGGTTGTTGTATGTTTTACCGTTTGCACTCTTTAGTAGTTGGATGGGGTTGCATCCATCTGCCAATACAACTGATTCATAGAGTGTGCTGACCAGTGTATAGAGTAGGGCAAAAGTAAGTAATGGGTAAGCCATTTATGTTTCCGGAATGAGACGTGTCTAGGTTTACTGGGTGTTTTGTGATGTTGTATGTGTTTTTCTAGTGATGTGTTGTGTTAGTGGAGGTGTTTAGCACTTCAATGTAGTGATTCAGTAGAGCAGTACAGTGTAGCAATATAGTATAGCAATATAGTGTGGCAATGAGGTATATCAATTCGGTATAGCAATACAGTGCAGCAATATAATGTATCAATACAGTGTAGCAATGAGATAGCAGTTTAGTAGTGCAGCAATATAGTGTGGCAATGCGGTATATCAATTCGGTATAGCAATACAGTGCAGCAATATAATGTATCAATACAGTGTAGCAATGAGGTATAGCAGTTTAGTAGTGCAGCAATATATTGTGGCAATGCAGTATAGCAATTAAGGTGTAGCGATGAGGGGTAGCAATATAGTGCAGCAATACAGTGTAGCAATGACGTGTAGCAATTCAGGTATAGCAATGAGGTATAGTAATTCAGTTAGATAGGCACCATGTGTCGGCTATTTTGTACCTTAGGTCCTCTGAGTTATTCGTCTTGCATCCAGTTCTTACGCTCTGTTGCTCTGGTGGTGAGGAAGGCTGTGCTGGCTGTAGAACGTTTGAGGAGAGACAGGGCTGTTGAGAGGGGGCGAGCTCAACCGTGGGGGAGCTCAAGCTGCTGATCTGCTGAAGTGATGCCGATGTGTCAATGTGGTCTTGGTGCTCACGTGTGTGCCACTGCCTAAGGGCCACGCCAAAGGGCCCTCCGGCGAGGCCCTCAGGCGCGGGTCCGCAAGGCGCGGGTCCGCCCTTCGACGTTCTTCTTTTAAACGGGCTGAGCTGCCGCGTTTGGGCAGGAGGAGCAGGCTGGAACGTCGGCGGTGGCCCGAGTTGGCTGAAAGCACGCTCCCTCCGGGGAGATGTGCAGGGCTTAAACGTCTATGCAGGCGTTGTATTATTGTATTGCTTAGTTTTTATGCTTTTGTAACTTGGTATAGTGAAGCATTGCATTTGCATAGCGAAATTCAATATATTATGGTCTGACGAAAGCACAGGTTGGATTTGTGGTATTGTGGTAATGCTGTTAACCATATTCTTAGGGGTGAAGATTAGGCCTAATTTGTTTCCTTTTGTATGTGTTGGTTTGCTTACTATCTGCTGGTAGTCCATTGCCATCATAGCTTCAAGGAATGTAGTTTCTTGTTTTTGTAGGGAGTCGAGAGGTTGAAGTCTCAATAGTATTCGATTTTTGGTTTGAAGGATGTTCCTACAGATCATTCAAGTATTGTTTCGAGGTCTTCAGTGTTTGTTGTGGTGATCTGTATACTAAGCAGATGGTGAAAGATTGTGATGATATGCCTGTTGCCTCTGTGTTTATAGTTTCTACTGTTTGGAATCCTAGGCTAGATTTTGCTACTATAAGTACTCCTCCACCCCTTCTGTTAATTCTTGGGCAGTTACAGAGATTGTAATTGGTATACGTAGTTGGTTTGATAGTACTGTGTCAGATTGAGAAAGCCATGATTCCATTATACATAGGATATCTAGGTGGTTATCTTTAATGCAGTCTGTGATTACAGGTAACTTGTTCCTGGCAGAGCGAGTATTGATAAGTGAGCAATTTAGTTGTATGTATTTGTCAATTCTGTATTTCTTGTTTGGGTTACCCTGGGGAGTGATAGCTATTTGAATGAGGCGGTGAGCGCATTCGTACCATCTGCCAGTGTCTGGTTTGTTAGGTCTGTAAGTTCCAGATCTGTGTAGTATTGGAATATATAGCTATTATGTTTTAATCCATCTGAGAAATTGATTAGCATAACAATTCAAACTGTTGTAACGATATAAGGTTGCCAGCCGTGCATCTTGGGAACAGTATATTTGATGGATATATAGGTATTGGGTGGGCTGCAGCACTATGTTTCAGTTGCCTTCGGGGGATATAGGTTTTGTGTCAGAGCTGTTTGTTAATCTGAGGAGCTGGTTTGTCAGGTATGCTAGGTGTTTCTTAAAGATATTTGTTACTCTTCTTACAGTGTTTCTTTCTTAGTCATGGAGATATGGCCAGGAATGTCAGCAGTTAATAGATATGGAGGTCTGCGGCAAGTTCATTTCTATCAGGTTTGTGGTTGTTTTTGAGGTGTCTTTTGATTATCTGCAAACATTAAATCGGGTTCTCTTGAGGCTCCAGTGCCAAGTGAACTCTGTATTGGGTGAAGGATGGTAGTGAAGGAGAGTATCGTTGGTTGCTGTTCATTGCTAGGGCTCTCTGAGGCCACTCTAAAGTCCTCGCCTAAGAGGTCCTTAGGCGTGGGCGTGCCTTGGGGTCTTAAATTTAAAGGCTTGCACGGAGCTGGTGGTTGGCTGGTTGTGTGGGGAAGCGAGGAGGAGGAGCTTACCTCCTTGCTCTCTCCCGAAGCTGGTGTTTCTTCCGGCAGCGATCCTGGGTCCGATGTCGGGCACGCCTTATATAAATGCTAGAAGCCCATTTGCTGTTCTCTTCCTCTTATGCCTTCCTGAACTGATGCGCCAGGAAACAGTTGATGTCATTGAAGAGGCCCACCTCATCACAGCTTTTCAGGAACCAAGTAGGTGTAGGCCTCTGGTCTACTAAAACATTGTCATTTTTTTTATTGAAGAGAACTTCAAAGTCATTTCATGCTTGTGCCTATGAATCATCAGGTGCTCCTCAGTACGAAAATGCTGCGAGCAGCCCGGGGCACTGCAGACAAAAGGCCTCTCCTGCTCCAAGTCTATCTCTGATTTCTCATAAATCTGAAGATTGGAGGGTGGCCAGTGTAATGCCACCTTTTAAAAAGGGCTCCAGAAGTGATACAAGAAACTACAGCTTCTCAAGTCTGTTCTGGGCAAAATGGTAAAAGTATTATCCATGAAATAAAGCCAGGATCAAAACACTTGCTTCTGCCAGTAAAATAGGTTTTATGTTCCCTACCATCTGCAGGTTTGCAAACAAGTGTGAAGCAGGAACAGCAGTCTGCATGAAGGAAGCACTGAAGATGTGGAGGGGCATGGCAGAGGCATGTCTGGGCAGAGGCAAAGAACTTCGATGTCCCTGCTTGATTTCAGAAACATCGGGGATGTCTACAACCCCATCCATCCATCCATCCATCCATGTGTAGACTTGCTCCAGGCAGGAACAGGCATCAGGAAAGTGCTCGTTTTGGCCTTAAAACATCCAGAGAGTGTAGAGAAGATGGAGAGTTTAGCCTGAGATCACAAGGAGCAGCACTGGCATTCGAATCCTAGTCACAGTGGTCACACTACTCTAACCATTAGGCTACTCAACGTCCCCATTCTGAAATGCAATTCTTGAGATGTCTTCTGTAGACGTCCATACTGGGCACAGCCATGTTTCTGAAATCGTGCCTGAACTTGCACGTGCCTGCATTCTGGCTTGGATGTCACAAATTGCACTTGGATGCCCTTCGTAAAATATGCCTTTAAGGACCTCAGTCAAGATATTGATGGGCTGTCCTGCTACTGACAATTTTTTTTTCAATCATATGTTGCTATTTTGTTCTCAATTTCTCTCATGACATAAGATTATATATTAAAAAAAAAACATTTAAGAATATAAGATATGCCATACTGGGTCAGACCAAGGTCCATCAAGCCCAGTATCCTGTTTCCAACAGTGGCCAATCTAGGTCACAAGTACCTAGCAGTTTCCCCAAAAGACACATGTACCACAGTGCTTGTACTGGGACAAGCAGTGGATTTCCTGGGTCCCCTTTAATGGTTTATGGACGTTTCCTCCAGGAACTTGTCCAAACCTTTTTTAAACCCAGCTACACTAGTGGAGGAGTAGCCTAGTGGTTAGAACACTGGCTTGGTAACCAAGCAACCAGGGTTCGAGTCCCACTAGCACTCCTTGTGGCCTTGGGCAAGTCACTTAACCCTCCACTGCCTCGGAAGAAAGGCCTGGCAATCTACTTCCGGTGACACTGCCAAGAAAACCCAAGAGCTTCTGGGTCGCCAGGAGTCAGGACTGACTCGAAGGCACACATTGCATTTTTTACACTAGTAAAATTAGCAAAAGCTTACATCCTCCGGTAACAAATTCCAGAGTTTGTTTATGCGTTGAATGAAAAAATATTTTCTCTTATTAGTCTTAAGTAGGTTACACTATAACTTCATTGCATGCCCCCTAGTCTTTCTATATTTTGATTTTTTATTTACATTCTCTTATATACCGCGCTATTTTGCATCAGCACGGTTTACATTGAACAAACTGAAATTACATTGAACAGGGCATTATAACTTGGAGATAACTATTTTTACAGGGAACATATAACAGGTACATAATAATACAATAATAAATGAATAACTTAACTAGATTATCTAACAATAGAATGTTTCCAACAGTTTACATTAACAAGGGACCTGGGAAGGTAACTATTTACAGGCTGATAGTATGGTCAAATGTAGGTTGAGAATATGCGATAGTAAGGGGGCCTGAGTATCTACAGAACATGGTCAAATGCAGTCTGGAAGAGATGCGTCTTAATTGCTTTGCGAAAGGTCGCCAGATCGGTGATGAGGCGGACGTGAGGGGGAGAGAGTTCCAGAGCAATGGTGCAAACTGTGAGTAATGCTCTATTTCTGCTCAATTGTGAGCTTTTTCTTACCATAGTAGGAATGACGAGAGTATTAGTCAAATTTGATCTCCTAGATCTGTTTTCAGGTGTCCATTGTAGGAGGTTTTCCAGCGATGCAGCTGAGATCTGATGAAGGATTTTGAATGAGAGTAAGAGGGCTTTGTATTTAAGTCGGTTATTAATTGGTAATGTAGGTGGATTAGAAGAGGTGAAACGTGATCATGTCTGGACGCGCCATAGATTGTTCTGGCAGCAGTATTTAATGCC
The DNA here is from genome assembly GCA_033557465.1 of Ichthyophis bannanicus. NCBI lineage: Eukaryota > Metazoa > Chordata > Amphibia > Gymnophiona > Ichthyophiidae > Ichthyophis > Ichthyophis bannanicus. Next base: position 167,043,483 of record CM066042.1, read on the forward strand.
ATTTGTAGAGGGTGGAGTGCATATGCTGGTAGGCCATGAAGTATAATATTAGCATAATCAAAGACTTGAGTGACCAGGGCTTGGAATATAGTGTGGAAGTCAGTAGGTTCTAGTAGGGGGTCGGAGCTGGTGGAGTGATCTTATTTTTAGGTGTATAGACTTTGTGATGTTTCTTATGTGGGTTTCCATATTTAGATGTTTGTCCAGGGTGACACCAAGATATCTAACCTCTTGATTTGACTTCAGGTTAGCATTCTTCACTTGTAGGTGGGATGAAAGTCGTATCCTTAGGATGAATAGTGCTTCTGTTTTTTTGTAGTTTACTTTCAGGTTGTTTTTGTCTAACCATGAAGATACTGCATTAAAACAGTCTGTGATTGGGGTGAAGTTGGGATTATCCAGTGAAAATGGTGCATAAAAGTCTATTATATCTCCCCCTCAGCCATCTCTTTTCCAGGTTGAAGAGCCCTAACCTTTTTAGCCTCTCCTCATAGAGGTATCCTTCCATCCCCTTTACCATTTTGGTGGCTCTTCTCTGTACCTTTTCTAATAACACTATATCCTTTATAAGATACGGCGACCAGAATTGCACACAATATTCAAGGTGCGGTCATACCATGAAATGATACAGAGGCATTATAATATCCTTTGTTTAATTCTCCATTCCTTTCTTATGATTCCTAGCAATCTATTTGCTTTTTTAGCTGCCACTGCACACTGGGTGGAGGGTTTCAACGTGTTATCCAAGATGACGCCTAGATCTTTTTCCTGGGTGGTGGTTCCTAATATGCAACCTTGGATTGTGTAACCATAGTTTGGGTTGTTCTTTCCTAGGTGCATAACTTTGCACTTGTCCACATTAAATTTCATCTGCCATTTGAACATCCAGTATTCCAATTTATCAAGGTCCTCTTACAATTTCTCAAAATCCTGTTGGGTTTTAACAACTTTGGATAATTTTCTGTCATCTGCAGATTTGATTACCTCACTCGTTATTCCCATTTCCAGGTCATTTACTAATGTTAAAAAGCAGTGGACCCAGCACAGATCATTGAGGTACTCCACTATTCATCTTTCTCCATTGGGAAAATTGGCCATTTAGCCCTACCCTCTGCTTTCTAACTTTTAACCAGTTCCTGATCCACAATAGTACACTGCCTCCTATCCTATGACTTTTTAATTTTGCCAAGAGTCTCTCATGAGGAACCTTGTCAAAGGCTTTCTGAAAATCCAGATACACTATATCAACTGACAGTCCCTTTTACCTCTCTGTCATCTAATGGTCCAGCTAACTCTCTCACAGGTTTTTTGCTACAAACGTACTTGAAAAAGTCTGTCTTATGCTATTTGCTTCCACAGCAAGCTGCTTCGCAAATTCTCTCTTTGCCTGCCTTATCTAACTTTCCAGTGCTTGTTTTTTTCCAGTTTTTGTCATTTGGCTCCTTTTTCCATTTCTTGAAAGATGCTTTTTTTGGCAACAACAGCCTCTCTCTGACCTCACCTTTAACCCATGCTGACAGTTTTTTGGACTTCCTTCCACTTTTCTTAAAGCATGGAATACAGCTGGTCTGGTCTTCCAAGATAGTATTTTTAAACACCCATGCTTGATGTAAATCTTTAACTTTTGCAACTTCTTCTTCTAGTTTTTTCTTAACTATTTTCCTCATTTTATCATAGTCTCCCTTTTGAAAGTTAAAGGCTAGTACTGAGGATTTCCTTGCTGTCCTTCCATTTATTAAATCAAACATGATCATGCTATTTTGTTTCCTGCAAAACTCTAATCCTTTCTGACTCAATGCCTTCTCTAACATAGAGTGTAACCCCTCCACCAATTTGATCTTCTCTGTCATTACGATATAGTTTGTACCCAGGTATCACAGTGTCCCACTGGTTGTCCTCCTTCCACCAATCATATCCAACCTCTATTTAGTGCTATATATTCTAACTCTCCCATCTTATTTTTTAGACTTCTAGCATTTGCATATAAGCATTTTAGAGGCTGTATTTTATTCATATCTGGTTATCAGTAGGCAGGGGTAATTTGGAATCTTTAAGCTCTGTCTGCTCTGTATTTAAGTGCATTTGGGCTACTTTTGTCTTTATTGGAACCTCCCTGTTGATAAGCCCTAACTTCAGTCTTTTGCTAGTATCCTTCAAAACGATGCACTCTTGGATGACGGTTGGCTTTTCCCTATTATCTAGTTTAAAAGCTGCTCTATCTCCTTTTTAAAGGTTAATGCCAGTAGCCTGGTTCCATCCTGGTTAAGGTGGAGCCCCTCCCTTCAGAAAAGCCCCTCCTTTCCGCAGAATGTTGCCCAGTTCCTAACAAATCCAAAATTCTCTTCCTTGCACCATCATCTCATCCACACATTGAGACTCCAGAGCTCTGCCTGCCTTTTGGGTCCTGCATGTGGAATGGGAAGCATTACAGAGAATGCTAACCTGGAAGTTCTGGATTTCAACTTTCTACCTAAAAGCTTAAATTTAGTCTCTGAAACCTCTTTACCATACTTTCCTATGTCATCGGTACTAACATCTACCAAGACAGCAGACACCTCCCCAGCACTATCTAAGACCTTGTCTAGGTAGAACGTGAGGTCCACTACCTTCGCACCAGACAGGCATGTTACCAGATGATTCTCACGTCCACCAGCCACCCAGCTATCTACATTCCTAATGATCGAATCACCAACTATAATGGCTGTCCTAACCCTTCTCTTATGGACACATGGCCCTGGAGAAACCTCCTCGGTGTGAGAGGGTTTTATATCACCTGGAGGACAGGTCCTAGGTACAGGATCACTTCCTGCCACACCGGGGTGATGATCTCCTGTCACGTGACCTCTCTATTCCTTGGCAACAGGGGCTGCCAGACTGGAAGTAGGACTTCAGTACTACATCCCAGTAGGTCTTGTCTATGTACCTCTCTGTCTTCCTTATTTCCTCCAAGTCTGCTACTCTAGCCTCCAGAGATTGGACTCATTCTCTGAGAGCAAAGAGCTCCTTGCACCTAGTGCACACGTAAGACTCCTCACCAACTGGGAGAAAATCATAAATGTTTCACTCAATGCAAAAGATTGGAAAGTCCCCTTCTCACTGCTGGACTGCTGTCTGCATCTTAGTTTTAAGGTTGTATTTAGGTATTTAAGTTGTTTACTTACCTAGATTTCCTGGGGATACTTATACTAATAAAACTATACTTAATATGTTTAATGGACTTTGTTCACCTCAAAATTAATTAATCTCAGGTCCTTAATGTATGCCTGATAAGGATAAACAGCTGCACCTGAGAGTGAATATGGGCAGCTCCTTCCCTTTAAGAGGTTTAGGTACCTATAAAGTTATGATTATCCCAGTGGTGGGTGGAAGTCGGGGAGGGAGGGAAAGAAGACTTATTAAAAGTTGGCTACTGTCCTGTGCTTCTAAGGTAAAGTCTTACCAATTTCCTGGGTGATTCACACAGCCCTTGGTTTGATCAGAGGGGCCTTTTAAATTGCCCCTGTGATTTGTCTCTTGCCTTTAACACCTATTTAAGGCAACTTCATGGATCTTTTGCCTCCTAATTGGAAGAGCTCTTGGTAAAGGTCACTAGAAACAAGTTTATTTTTCTTTCTATTCTGAGATTATTCTACTTGTATGCTGTTATATTCTGATTTGATTTAAGTAAACAAGCTCTCTAGAAAAAATGTATTTCAAAGTCTATTTACTCTTAATTTATGTTCTATGCTAAGCTATACTCTGCTTTGACTTAAATACAAAGCTCACTGGTGGTACCAAGACCTGACTGACTCAGCAAAAACACTGAATTCTAAAATACACAGATTTATCAGCTTTAACCCCAAGAAGTCCCTTATGCCCCAAGATTTAGAGTTTATTCCAGAAGATTATACTCACAAGTATAGATCTACTTCAGTTGTAGCAGTCCCTTCAAGATATAGCTTTACTGTAGCTTAGAACAAACTGCCTGAGTCAGTGCATCAGGCTCCTTCTCTACCTCTTTTCAAATCCAGCCTAAAATCCTGTTTCTTCGAGGTTGCTCTTGGATCCTGTTGTGCCTCACTCTCTTGCTCACTATTTAGGTGTATCTTACCTTATTCTATTCCCCAGTTTTGTGGTGATTTTTGTCTTGACTAGACTGTAAGCTCGAATGAGCAGGGATTGTGTCTTACAGTGCTGTGTAGGCCTTGTAGTGCCATACAAGTAGTAGTACTAAGTTAATTTTATTTTGATTTTTGTATGGTTTCACGGAGTTACAATTCCTTTGCATAACTAATACAAAGACAGTTTTTTTATTCTGGTGGGTTTTCTATTTGGATTAATATACTCATGCAAGCCAGGAGCTCCTTTCCTATACCCCCTGATTCATAGTGCAGATTCACACTGGACCAGGTTTCCTTTGCCCATCCTCTGCTGTATTGCAGATATTGCAGCTCGAGCTTCTTAAGGGAACTTGGGGCTTTCTTCCAGTGCATCCCAATGGAGAAAGGTGAATAGTGGTGTACCCCAGGGATCTGTGCTGGGTCTGCTGCTTTTTGACATATTCATAAATGACCTGGAAAGTGGAATAACAAGTGAGGTTATCAAATTTGCAGATGACACAAAACTATTTAAAGTTGTTAAAACCCAAGAGCATTGTGAAAAATTGCATGAGGATCTTGATAAATTGGAAGACTGGGCATCAAAATGGCAGATGAAATTTAATGTGGACAAGTGCAAGGTTATGCACCTAGGGAAGAACAACCCAAACTATGGTTACACGATGCAAGGTTCCACATTAGGAAACACCACCCAGGAAAAAGATTTAGGCGTCATTGTGGATACCATGTTAAAACCCTCGGCCCAGTGTGCAGCGGCGGCCAAGAGAGCAAATAGAATGCTAGGTATGATAAGGAAAGGAATGGAAAATAAAACAAAAGATATTATAATGCCTCTATATCGTTCCATGGTGAGACCGCACCTTGAATATTGTGTGCATTTCTGGTCGCCGTATCTTAAAAAGGATATAGCGATTTTAGAAAAGGTACAGAGAAGAGCCACCAAAATGGTAAAGGGAATGGAAGGATACTCCTATGAAGAAAGGCTAAAAAGGTTAGGGCTTTTTAACCTGGAAAAGAGACGGCTGAGGGGAGATATGATAGAAGTCTATAAATTAATGAACGGAGTGGAACGGGTAAACGTAGATCGATTGTTTACCTTATCAGAATATAGAAAGATTAGGGGACATGCAATGAAGCTACAGGGTAAACTATTTAAGACTAATAAAATCAGGGCTATCCGCGCTGTTCTACCTCCTAGTTCCTTGATCACCCTTGTGCTTGCTTTAGTGATCAATCGCTTAGATTACTGCAATGTTCTCCTGGCCAACCTTCCTCTTTATCAGCTCCAACGATTACAACGTATCCAGAATACTGCAGCACGTTTGGTCACCTTCTCTCGCTCATTCGAACATATTACCCCGATTTTGCTCCGGTTACATTGGCTGCCCCTTCGCTACCGTTTTCACTATAAATTTCTGATTCTGGTTCATCGCGCTATCCATACCAGCAACCCTCTTTATTTGGCAGACTGTGTTTCATTACACTCTCCTCATCGGCAACTTCGCTCCATCCATACCAATCTTTTATCCCTCCCGTCACCCTCCCATGCCCATCTGGAACAGACACGCAATTCAGCTTTTTTCTTTCTCGGCCCATTATTGTGGAACATGTTACCAACTCACCTCCGATTAGAACCTTCATATCTCCAATTTAAATCATTGCTCAAAGCCCATCTTTTCCAGAAAGCCTTTGACCTCACCCCTGAGACCCTTTCCTGAGTATTGTCTGTCCTTTGTCTTGTTGTCCTGTCTATGGTCGCCTTCCTTTGCCCGTGTCTTACGGTTGTGTGGCGCAGTTTAGGCCACTCTGTAATATGTTTTTGATATTTGTGTGCAGTGCCTCTGTCTTACTTTGCTCCCCTCTTTCCTATCTATTTTTTGGCGTTCATTTTCCATGTTTGCAGTGTGTAGCCAGTTTTATTGTACACCGCTTAATGTCCATACAACAGCGGTCTATCAAATGTTAATAAAGATAAAGATAAAAGAAAATATTTTTTCACTCAACGTATAATCAAACTCTTGAATTTGTTACCGGAGGATGTAGTAAAGGCTGTTAGTGTAGCTGGGTTTAAAAAAGGTTTGGACAAGTTCCTGGAGGAAAGGTCCATAAACCATTATTAAGAAGTGACCGAAGATATCAATGCTTGACCCAGTACAAGCATTGTGGAACTTGTGTCTCTTGGGGAAACTGCTAGGTACATATGACCTAGATTGGCCACTGTTGGAAACAGAATACTGGGCTTGATGGACCTTGGTCTGACCCAGTATGGCATATCTTATGTTCTTATGTTCTTATCCAGAAAAGAAAACAGAACCGCATTGCATTTGGTATTCAGTAGATATCACTTTATTTCTGTAATACTTGCTATTACGTTTTCCATTATTCTGATAATTCAAAGATATATAACTGTCCAAGAAAACATAGAAACATTGCATGCTGCGAGGTGAGACAATTTACAGCCCAGAGGGATCACTGATGATACACAAATTACCAACATCTTTTTTATGTTCATCACATTATAAATGTAGCAGTATTCATACCAACTGCCATACATTACTAAAAAACCTTTGGCTATATCTCAAACCACTTTCCTCCCTTCCGTATACTATTAGCCCGTCTGCCTTAATAAAAGGCCCTCATATATTATCAATTGAAGCTGTTTTTAACAGAAGGGATTCTTTTCCATTCACTTTCAAAGACTCTCATCCCTAATACCACCCATAAGTCCCGCGTACAAGTGTAATGAATTGGAACAAATAACTAAATAAACTGTAATGTGATACTACAGTAACTAGCCTATGACAGACTATCACTGTGCTGGGGCAAATACAGAATGTAGGGGTAAGGGAAGGTGCAGTGGGTGGTAAGGTTGGGGGAACAAGTAGAAGAAATGGAGGGGCTTGAATTCAGTCATATAAGACTTTACATGGCCAAAGACAGAAAAACATTAGCCAATGACATAGGAGGTAAAACTGCATCAGGCTAGATTGTAGCCTGAACAGCAGCAGTATAGGTGCAATAGGTTGCCATGGTTACAACTAATAGTACTGTGATAACCAGCATGGAGTAAGTTATGGAGTAGGGCACAGGTGCATGAGACTGAGTTAGCTATTACATGCACGGCATAGCAGCTGGAACCCCAACAGTGGAGGTATAGTTACATCAGGTTTCCTAGAGGACTGGGGTAAGCTGAATAGGGCGCCAGTTACAAAGAGACTGGGGAAACCTGAATAGAGTGGCAGTTACAGCCTTAATAGCAGTGGTACAATAGAAATGGGCTTCAGGATGAAGTGACCTTGATTAAGACCTAACAGTAGTCATGGGCAGGCCAAAGGTTTCTGAAACAGCCCCACAAATTTTAGTGGTGCTGTAAAAGGGGTCTGTTACAGATGTTAGTTTATACTGTTGTAAGGTTACCAGAGCTGATTTTTGAGGATTGTCCCCAATTTTAGAGCTATGTGCCCAACTCCCAGCTGTTTGGCAGCCTCCTGTCCCCAGTTCCAGAAGAGGGGTTAGAACTTCCTTTCAGAGAGACAACAATGGGCCGTATGCTGCAGATATGTCAGAAGTGCTCTTAGTGCGGCAGGAAGTTCAGAGCTTTGGAACAAGGCCTATCACATCCCCCCTGCTCCTGACAGGAAGTTTACGTAGAGAGAGTGGGACGTGCAGACCTTGAGTGCACGCATATGCAAATGCGCTGTGGCTGTGCTGTTTTTCCAAATGCAGGACAACCTCAGTGCAGATAGGGTGCAAGCAGTGAGCAGGGGGAGGGAGCAGGCTCAGAAACAGGGCCGGCCCGTCCTCTAGGTAGGCTAGGCAGTCACCTAGGGTGGCAGACGTCTGTGGGTGGCAAGCCATGTGCTTTTGCACACATGGCCTGCCGCCCCCAGCATGCACCCAGCTGCATTGCCCTCTCCCCATGCTGAACCATGATGCCGCCTCCCTGCTGCTGCTGATTCTGGCAGGGGATGGCTAGGCTTGGCAGCTACTGCCGGTGAGCCGCCTACTGCTGGAATCAGCGGCAGCAGGGGGAAGGGGCTTGGCACAGATCCATGGGGGAGGGAGGGCGGTGTGGCACTGCCAGTGCTTCTGCCTAGGGCGGCAGAAACCCTTGGGCCAGCCCTGCTCAAAAAGGGAAAGGAAGAGGGAGAGGAAGTGAGAGAAGAAGCTGAACACAGCTGCGTTGGGTAAGGAATTTAAGGGAAGGGGCATGATGGACATGAGGAGTTGGGAAGAGAAGAGGTGATGCTGAATATGGGAGGTGAAGAAGGGGAGATGCTGAATATTTGGGGGAGGGGAGATGGGAAGATGCTGGATAGCTGGGTGGGAGTTGACGAGAAGGGGCGATGCTGGACATGGAAGTAGAGAACAGAAGGGAAGGAGAGATTCTGGGCATCAGATGAGGGGGAGAGATGCTGGATATCTCTAGGAGGGAGTAGAAAAGAGAAGGGGATATGCAGGACTATGGAAGGGTGGGGAAGTGGAGAGAAAAGGAGTTGCTGGACAAGGGAGAAGGGAAGGGAAGAGATGCTGGATGCAAGGAGTAGGGACAGAAAGGGAAAATATTGGACTACAAGGTGAGGTGGGGAAGATAAGTCAAAATTGTGGACACAGAGCAGGAGGACGGAAAGAGAATGTGAGATATTGGACATGGATGGGGGGTTATAGAGAGAGGAGGTTAGTAAGAAACTGGAAAAGGGGAGAGAGAGAGTGAATGGGAGGGCTAGGGTGAGGGGGCGTGGAAAGCTATAGGTAGATGCAGTAAAAAAAAAAAAAAGGGAGCTTGAGATCTGAATAGTGAGGATGGATGAAATTTGAGTAGATGGAGAAGCAGGAAAATAAATATAAGAAAGCCAAAAGTGAAAAATCAATGATAGTTGTAGGTGCGAAAGTGAAGAAAGGAAGAGGAAAATGGCAAATGGACAGGAGACCATGGAATAGCATGAAGAGAAGACAGACAGAAGAAAGCAGAAACAATTAGAAAAATAAAATGGCCAGACAGCAAAGGAAGAAAAATTATTTTCAATTTAGTGATTTGAATCTGTCAGTTTTTAGAATGTGCATCCATTATTTTTATATTTTGCACAGTACAGGGAAAATGATCACTATTTGTATTTATCTGTTGATTTGCCTACTTGGAAGTGATATTGTTACTGCCATAGAATAGGTGGGGGAGGGGCAGGATAATGACTCCTCTTCCCTTCACGGCTTGTTGCTCAAACCTGGAACTAAAGTGTCCTTCCTGCCCCCCCCCCCCCCCCAACACACACACACAAACACCAGACAGCAAGTGTCCCAGATTTTCTGGCCAAAAATTTGATAACCTTATACTGATGCCACCTAGTGGCTCATTGTTATATCTCATTGTTTTCCTACTTCCTTTTTTGCCATCACCTATGACCTTCTGATGTAATAAATGATGGTTCCTGTGCTCTAGCTGTGTTCAGTGGTCTCTTTTTCTAGCTCTGAAACAGGAGCCTTGGAGCTGGATTAAGTATTGGTCTTATAAAAAGCAATGAGAATGCTTGAACTAGCCTAGCAGTAAACTATAGGCTGGTAAGCCTTATCTCAGTGGTGGGAAAAGTAATGGACGTACTCCTGAAAGAAAGAATAGTGGACTTTCTAGAAATCAATGGGTTGCATGATCCGAGACAACATGGTTTTACCAAAGGGCAATCATGCAATCAAATTTGATTGAGTTCTTTGACTGGGTGACCAGAGAACTAGATCAAGGGTATGTGATGGATGTGATCTACCTAGATTTCATCAAAGGGTTTGATACTGTTCCTCACAGGAGGCTTATCAATAAACTGAGCAGCCTGGAAATGAGTTCCAAGGTGGTGATCTGGATCAAAAACTGGTTGACTGACAGATGTCAGAAGGTAGTGGTAAACGGAACTCTGTCAGAAGAAAGAAAGGTGAGTAATGGTGTGCCCTAGGGATTGGTCCTGGGTCTGGTACTGTTCAATGTATTTGTGAGTGATATTGCTGAAGGACTGAAGGGAAGATTCTGCCTTTTTGCAGATGACATGAAAACTTGCAACAGAGTGGACTCCTCTGAGGGAGTAGACAACATTAGGAAAGATCTACAAAAACTGGAAGAATGGTCTAATGCTTGGCAGTTAGGATTTAATGTGAAGAAGTGCAGAGTCTTGCATATGGGATACAGATATGCCAAAGGAATTGTATGCGATAGGGGGTGAGAGGTTGGTGCGCAGACCAGGAAAAGGGCCTCGGCGTGATAGTGTCTGTGGATCTCAAGGTGGCGAAACAATGTGACAAGGTGGTAACCAAAGCCAGAAGGATGCTGGGTTGCATAAAGAGAGGAATAACCTGCAGAAAGGAGGCCCTGTACAAATCATTGGTGAGGCCTGACTTGGAGTATTGTGTTCAGTTTTGGAGACCATAATCTCACAAAAGATATAAAAAGACTTGAAACGGTTCAAAGGAAGGCAAGCAAAATGATTTGGAGCTGTGCCAGAAGACGTATGAGAAGAAACTTGAAGACTTAAATATGTATACCCTAGAGGAGAGGAGGGACAGGGGAGAAATGATACAGACCTTTAAATACTTAAAGGGTATTAACGAACAAAACAAATCTTTTTCAAAGGAGGGGAAGCTGTAAAACGAGAGGTCATACGATGAAGCTGCAAGGCGGTAAACTTAAAAGCAACATCAGGAAATACTTTTTCACTAAAAGGGTGGTGGATGCTTGGAATGCCCTCCTGATGGAGGTGGTGAGGGCAAATACAGTGACAGAATTCAAAATGGCATATGACAGAGCCATTGGCTTCCTTTATAGCAAGAGGATAAAATCAAAATAAACTTGACTATCTTTTATACTTCAACAGATACAGGGGGATGACCTGCATGGAGTGGCGGGTACAACCCTAAACCAAGGCATAGAGGGGGGTGACCAACATAGAGCGGATGGGTACACTTACTTTAGCCAACTTACTGGGCAGACTAGATGGACCATACGAGTCTTTAGCTGCCCTCATATTCCACAAAAAACAAGGTCCAAAACTCAAACACGCAAAAGTATAGCAGGTTGCAGGTAAAGCAAAACACAAATGTACTAGAAGAAAAAGACTTCAGGGATCACTTGCCAACATAATGGCACAAACCAGTAGTAGCCCACTTCTTAGGTATCAGCCGTTACCAGCTCTGCACAATTTGTATTGTCCCTTGACATCATTGGTCATAAAAAAAACCCTCCAATTGGATACTATGGGATACAACTGACTCTCAAAATAAATTGAATATTGACAAACTCTGGGATAATTGCAGATAAAGCATAGTTACTCACCTGTAACAGGTGATCTCCGGGAACAGTAGGAATTTAGACCTTACATATGGGTATCGTCGGTACCGACGGAGCCTGCGCGGGAACGCTCCCCAGCGTCCAATTAGAAAGCTTTTGGGAGCATCCCACAGCACCTGCGTGCTGCCTTCCTGCCTCTCCCAACTGCCTCTCTCCAGTTGAGTTTTAAAGCTGAGGGAAAGGGAAAGAGATAGATAGAGAGATACAACTCCTAGGGGAGGTGGGTGGGTTGTGAGGACTAAATTCCTGCTGTTCCTGGAGATCACCTGTTACAGGTGAGTAACTATGCTATCTCCAGGAACAAGCAGGAATGTAGTCATCACATATGGGGACTCCCTAGCTTTAGATGCCAGGGAGAGACCCCAGAAGTTGTGCGTCCCTGAGAAGGGCTCCACTTCCCCCCATGGATCTCTGACATCCTACCAGGGATGGAGGGTAGGAGTTGATTAGGTATGGAAAAGGTGTTGGAGAACAGCCTGACCAAACAAGGCGGGAGTCCTTGTCCAAGCAGTAATGGGCTGTGAAGGTATGAACCGAGGCCCAGGTGGCTGCTCGACAGATGTCGTTGATAGACACAGAGTGCAGATGAGCCATTGAAGCTGCCATGGCTCTCACATTGTGAGCTGTGACATGGCCTTCCAGAGGAAGATTCTTACTCTGATAGGCAAAGGAAATACACTGAGCAATCCAGTTAGATAGTGTTCTCTTGGAGACTGGAAGTCCCAAATGAGAAGGATCAAAAGCAACAAAGAGTTGAGAGGACTTTCTATGTTGCTGTGTTCTTTCTAAGTAAAAGGCTAAAGCTCTTTTACAGTCCAAAGTATGAAGGTTCCTTTCTGCATTTGATGCATGAAGCCTTGGAAAGAACACAGGTAGGTAGACCGCTTGGTTTAGATGAAAGGGCGAGACCACCTTTGGCATCAAGCGTGGATGAGTCCTAACGACTACCTTGTCATGATGGAACCTTGTATAAGGTGGATCAGCCACTAGTGCTTGCAATTCACTGATGCGACGTGCTGATGTGATTGCAATGAGAAAGATAATCTTCCAAGAAAGGAATTTCAAGGAGGTAGTAGCTAAGGGTTCGAAAGGTGGCTTCATGAGCTGACCAAGAACCAAATTTAAGTACCAAGCCACAGGAGGTGGCTTAATGGGAGGCTTAGTTAGCAGAAGGCCTCTCATAAATCTTGCTATAAGAGGATGGGAGGAAATAGGTTGTCCATTTAGGGGCTTGAAGGAAGCTGCAATAGCACTCAAATGGACCCTGACTGAGTTAGTCTTAAGTCCTGCATTGGATAAATGAAGGAGATACTCCAGTAATGATTCCAGAGGTATGGCAATGGGGTTAAGATCCTTCTGCGAACACCATATGGTAAACCTTTTCCACTTGAAAGCATAAAAGCGTCTTGTGGAAGGCTTCCTGGAAGCATAAAGGATATCCTTTATTTGCTGAGGGAGGTTAAGATCATGGAGATCTAGGCCTTCAGCAAACAAGCCCTCAGATGTAGAGACTGGGGATTGGGATGCCATAACATTCCGTCCTCCTGAGATAGGAGATCTGGAGCAGACCCTAACTCCAGAGATGGAGCTTGAGAGAGATGTAGAAGTAGAGGGTACCACACTTGCCGTGGCCAATGTGGAGCTATGAGAATCATACAGCCTCTGTCTCTCTGAAGCTTGAATAGGGTTTTGGGAATTAGGGGAATGGGTGGAAAGGCATACAGGAAGTCTTGACCCCAGTAAAAGAGGAAAGCATCCCTGGCCTGAGCCCCCTGAGCCGGAATTCTGGAACAGAACCGGGGAAGTTTGGCATTCCATGGACTTGCAAAGAGGTCTATGTCAGGGGTTCCCCAAATTTGAAAAATCTTGGCCACCTGGTCTGCATGCAGAGACCACTCATGTGGAAGCAGAACTTGACTGAGTCTGTCTGCCCAAGAGTTTTGTATGCCTGGAAGATACACTGCTAGGAGATGAATCTGATGCTCTCTGGCGAGGGCCCATAGTCGTAAAGCTTTGTTGTAAAGCGACAGAGAGCCTGTTCCCCCCTGCTTGTTCACGTAGAACATGACTACTTGATTGTCCGTATGAATGAGGACTGTCTTGTAGCTGAGCAGGGTGTGGAACACTCGAAGAGCAAGGAAGATTGCTCTGAGCTCCAAGAGATTGATATGTTGATGAGTCTCCTGTGCAGACCAGGTGCCTTGGGTGGAGAGGTCTTGCAGATGAGCTCCCCAACCCATCGGAGAAGCATCTGTTGTGAGAGTTGCCTGGGGTAAGGGTTGTTGAAAAGGGGACACCAGCAACAGGTTTTGAGTGGACTTCCACCACTGGAGGGACAAAATAAGGCGACTTGTGTTTGCTATTTTGTCTGACAGGCATCCTGATGCCTGGGTCCATTGAGTGGATAAAGTCCACTGGGCTGCCCTCATATGGAGGCAAGCATAGGGGACCACATGCACAGTAGATGCTATGTGGCCTAGTAGTTGTAGCATTTCTCGGGCAGTGAGATGAGGCTTTAGCACTGCTTGAGAAGCTAACTGCACCATGCGAAGGCAACGGGCCTGGGGGGAGATAGGCCCTTGCCTTTCTGGTATCCAGCAAAGCTCCTATGAACTCTAAAGACTGAGTGGGAGTTAGATTGGATTTTGGGATGTTTATTACCAGACCCAAATACTGAAGGATACGCATTGTGCAGGATAGAGAAGTCCTGGCCTCTGACTCTGTTGGGGCTCGAATGAGCCAGTTGTCTAAGTAGGGGAAAACGAATATCCCTAGAGTGCGGAGAAATGCTCTATCACAGCCATGCATTTCGTGAACACCCTTGGTGCTGAGGCCAGGCTAAAAGGAAGCACCCTGTATTGGTAGTGCTTTCCTTGAAAAAGGAACCGAAGGAACCTTCTGTGAGTTGGATGGATGAGAACATGGGGTGTACGCATTCTTGAGATCTAGAGAACAAAGCCAATCCTGACTCTGAATGTATGGCAGCAGAGTTCCGAGAAAAATCATCTTGAATTTCTCTTTGACAAGGAATTTGTTCAATTCTCTGAGGTCCAAGATAGGTCTGTATCCCCCTGTTTTCTTTGGGATAAGGAAATAGGGGGAGTAAAACCCTGTACCCTGCTGATGGATGGGTACTTCTTCTGTTGCCCCTTGGGCAAGAAGCATAGTGACCTCCTGACCTAACAGGTTGATGAGAGAGGTCGGAGAATTGAACTGCCTTATCATTGTGGGAGGGGGCATGCTCGAAAAATGAAGCTTGTACCCCTCTTTTATGATGGAGAGTGTCCAATGCTCTGCTGTTATCTGCCCCCATCTGGGGGCAAAGTGACACAACCTTCCTGGAATGGTGGAAGGCTCTGGTCCAATGAGAGCCAGGAAGGCTAAATTCTCTAGCTGAAAGTCAAAGGCCTTGTGGAGGCTGCTGGGACGGCTGAGGCTTAGCAGTCTTTGCTTTTCTTTGTTTGGTTGGTTGCTGACCTTTCCTGACAAGCTGACCTGCAGAACGTCCCTGCTGAGAATAAGCAGGATAATATCTTTTCTTTTTAGAAAAGAATGGTTTCTTGAAAGGTTTCTTTCTTGCAGGATCAGCTGTGGACTTTTATAATCTATCCAAGGTGGAGTTGTCAGCATCCAACTCATTGGCCTTTTCCTGCCAATCTTTACCAAACAGGTTCTCACCAGTACAAGGAATATTTCCCAGTTTGTCTTGTACCCAGAGCTCCAGATCAGATGCCTGGAGCCAAGCAATTCTACGTGCACCTATGGCAATGGCAGAGGTTCTGCTTATGCACTCAAAACAGTCAAAAGCTGCACGGTTGACAAATTTAGAAACATCTTGGGCATGTTTGACCAATGTGAGAAATTCCTGCCTTCTATCCTCAGGAAGAAGAGGACTCAAAGCCTCTAAATCACCTGTGACTTCCTTCAGGAACATTCCCATATATAGACTATAGGAACTGATCCTGGCAGAAAGCATGGAAGCTTGGAAGACACGACGTCCAAAAGCATCCAAAGTTCTGCACTCACGTCCTGGAGGATTAGAGGCATGCCTCTTTGCACTCTTGATCCTTCTCATAGCTGATTCCACTACAATAGAGTGGTGAGGAAGCTGAGTTTTCTGGAAACCAGGACAAGGAGGGACTCGATACAGAGTATCCAGTCTACGAGAATGAGGAGAGGTGGTAAGAGGTGTCTCCCACATTCTTAACATGAGATCATGCAAGATCTCATGGATGGGCAAGGTAGCTGCTTCCTTAGGAGTTTTAGGATATTGTAAAATTTCCAACTCCTTTGCTCTGAGCTCTGTTTCAGGGGCCACAGTAATGGATAGACCCCGAGCCACCTCCCTGATGAAATCCTGAAAGGAAATGTCCTCTGGAGGAGACATCCTGCGTTTAGGGGAGGAAGGCTCCTCTGGGAGAAGTATTCCCGCATCGACAGGACTGTCAGAATCCTCAGATTCCTCTGAGGACTCGAAGTACCTTCTGTTGGGATGCTCTTGAAGAACCCGATACCTGTACCGACCGAAGTCCGGTGTAACGGTACCGGAAGGTATCGCATGACTGGGTGCTGGCAATGTGGGCGCCGATGTTGATCCGATGGTACCGGTGCCGGAGTCAGTGCCGGTACTGGTTGAACTGTCTGACGCTGTTCCGAGGGTATCGATGCCGCAAGGAGAACCGCCAGACTGCGTTCAATAGCCAGAACCCTCTGGTCTATCGACGCTGCCGATGCCTAGATGTTGGTACCGGAGAAAACTGCCGGTACCCCACCGGTACCCCAGAGCATGGCACCAGTAGTTCTGCCGAGGTAGAGGCCTCGAGAACATCCTGGAGCCCCGATAATGCTTTGGAAGCCAAAGTCTCCTGCCGGGGCAATTTTGCCGGTGCAGAATCCTCAAGGGCAACGCCAGAGGCATCTCGATGCTTATAAGGAGATCTACCCTTTGAGGACCGGCTAGACTTATGTTTAGTTACCTGAGATCCATGGGAGGAAGACAAAGCCCTGGAAGATGTCGATGCCACCGAAGCTGCATCCGAGGGAAACAAGGTACTGAGCTTGGCAGCTCGGTTCTGTCGACCTCTCTTGGACATCATGGCACAGGCCATACATTCCGAGATGGAATGGTCAGGACCTAAACATTTCAGACACCACTCATGGGTGTCGGTGACGGAGATGGTACCGCCACACTTGGTGCACTTTTTAAAACCCGAAGAGGGTTTTTCCATTGTGGAAAAATTTTGGGCCTAAGGCCCAAAGTGGCGCGTGCACCTGGAAAAAATGGGGAAAAAAGTACTAAGAAATTTTTTTTTTAAAGAAAAGAAAGAAAGAAAGAGAAAAAAACCCGGCAGTACCGGTAAAACCACAAAAAGAGAAGGAAAATTTTCTGCGGTGACAGGAACACGACCTGCTGGCTCCGCGGAAAACGAAGAACTGGAGAGAGGAAGTTGGGAAAGGCAGGAAGGCAGCACGCAGGCGCTGTGGGATGCTCCCAAAAGCTTTCTAATTGGACGCTGGGGAGCGTTCCCGCGCAGGCTCCGTCAGTACCGACGATACCCATATATGATGACTACATTCCTGCTTGTTCCTGGAGATATTACTTCCCCCAAATACTTAGCTGGAGTGGCACCATCAACTGAGATCAGACTGCAACGCCAGGTGTTTCGCCAAGGCAGCTTCAGGGAGCTGAACTGCTTAAAGGTAGCCTCCTCACTCAAGCCACGTTGCCTATAAGAAAGACAGATATGTATGCAATAACCTCACTAAGGAACTCTCACCTACCAAACAATACCACCATACTACTCTCTGCAAATACAGAAACAGACTTACTTTTAATATTTGGTACAGATACAGAGGGTGTGACTGAAACAGGGTTGAGAGGATAAAATAAAAGACACAGTGAAGGAGGGAGTTGGTTTAAGCATATAAACAAAATGGTAGAGAACTAAGGTGGAGGAATCTAGACTGGACAGACATAAGGAAGCAACTGATCTTTATCTGTCATCATTTATTATGTTGGTCTGAAAACAGAATACACCAAATACCTCGTGTAAGCCTCCTGAACCAGCCCTAGCAATTTTGCTTCTTTTTACAATTAGTAAGCTTTCAAGGAACAAAAATTCTTGCATAACAGCATTCCTAATGGATAGCTTTGAGACTATGCTGCTTGTCCACAGCCATTGACTTGACTGTAGACAAGCTCTATGTATGCCAGAAGATCTTTTACATTGTGGGTACCCTGAAGGGACTATGAAATGTGCATACTAATATAAAAAGCAATGTGGTGTGATTTTTTTTTTTTGCTAGTATTGAAAAAAACATCTGAAAATGAAAAGGAACAAGGAAAAAAAGTATGAGGAGACCACCACATCCTAAATTTTCCAGCAGCAGCAGCGGTGCTACGCCCCTGTACCATTGCCCCATGTGCTACAATACTGCGCTAGCCTATTCCCTTGAGTGAAGGAACAGGAACGTCGAGAAGCTCATTCATCAGTGCTGGTACCTCCAGGAGGACAGCACATGTATCGCATACATTTCAGTTGCAGATGAGAGACTTTGCATAAATCATCTTACCAGAGCAAAAGCAAATCACTACAATTACCGTCAGATGCATAGTGCGAAAGCTCAGTAAAATAAGTCATCTACACTAATAAGAGATGTTGTACGGGAGCCAGTTTTTAATAGGGACATTCTGGGGCATAAATTGAAATGTCTAAACAAGACATTTCAATTTATGGCAAGTTTCAGCAGCGCTAAGCATTTGCTTGGCGCCACTGAAAATAGGCACGCAGGTGTACACAATAATGCATGCGTAGCTTAGACATCTGGTTTTGTAAATAGACACCTATCCATTTAGACTACATATTTGGCTAAGAGCTCCAGGTTAGACCTGGTTTGCGGCATCTAAACCAAACGCATACAATTCTAAACTGTACGTTCTGGTGACCCCGCCCCAAGAAGAGCACAAACCTGCCCTCCCTGCTGAATGCACAACAATATGCATAGGTGCCTTTAAATACTGACCTCATGGTGTTCATATCAATCTGTATTCCTTATGGGGAACAGAATGACCGCCTAGTGCAGGAGTTGTGTTTAAAGCTAAGTTATTAGCTATTTACTATGGTGGTCTTGCTGGGGCTACTAGAGGGTCGTTGATGTTATTGGGCATTAGGTGGCAGTGATTTTGCATCAAGTCTGCCTTTAGCCCTTGTTTGCTGAGACCTTCTGTGTAGCTTCTTATGTTTATGTTTTAGATAAACATTGAACACATTTTTGGGAACAGAACAATTTGTGTTTTTGTAGAGTGAATATTTTTTGACTTGGGAATTTCTGCACTCTGGTATTGACCATATATTCTTTTGGATTTACATATCAATCTGTATGCAGACTGGATATTAATTTTCCCCTAAATGCAGATAACTCCTGAAAGGCTGCACAATATTTATTATTTACCTCCTTTAGACAGTACTGTATGTTGACACATACTAAGCCCAGTTTAAGCACAACGCAGCAGCAGACAGTCCTAAGCCAAAGCAAAATAAACATTTTTCAAAGGTTGTAATGTGCCTCTGGTTATGATTTCATTTTTCTTTGTTTTTTTCCTTCCTGTTTGCCATCTCCATTCTTTATTTGTTTTTCTCTAAATTCATATTTACTTTTTCCCTTTTGCTTTACCCTATCTTTTCAGTTCCCTTGCTCTCTCTTTTGTCTCTCTTAACATACGTACTGTCTTTCTTTCATCTCCTTTCCCTTTTCTCCCTCGCATGTCATCTTTCACTGTTTCATGATGCTCACTTTTCCTTTCCTTTCTTCCCTATCATATTTCTCACTCCTATCCATTGTTTTATTGTATAGTGCTGACATTATGAGTATTCTGTCTGTCATATGAGTGTTCTACCATGCTGTGCTTTTTGATGCTTAATTTGTACTATGCTGATATTGTGTGTGTCCCATGTTATTTGAGTGTTCTTACCATGCTGCCTATTAAGGAATCTCATTTGTATTCTGCTGATATTGTATCATGTTTTGGTTATCTGAATGCTCTACTGTGCTGTTTTAAAGTATATGTTACTAACATTGTATCATGTTATTGCTTTCTATCATTGCCTATCTCATAGTTTATCTCAATGTTTTAATTGTTTATTATGCTGACATGGGGTCATTTTGCTATTGTGCTATTATAAATTGTCTGCGTCAAGTTATACCTGTTGTACCCTGCATTGTGTTAATCTCTTTATGAAGGTGGTTAATAAATCCTAATAAATAAAGAAATATTTTTTGACAAGTAATGTAGTCATTACAGTGACTAACTTTGGAAAAACTGTCCTTTAAGGCGTTCATGCTGGTGAAGATGCAATATGGGGCGTTTAGATGTTAGGGCCCCAGATTATGCAATAGGCTGCCCTTTGAGGTTTGGTGGTTGTCCAGTTGTCTTGAATTTTGGCAAGGAGTAAAAACCTTACTATACTAATCAGCATTTTCATAGATTCCATTTGAAGGTCTAATGCTAGGTTTGTTTGGAAGAGAGGCAGGCTCATCCAAGTCAGGACAATGGAAGAGGGGCTAGATTGTTTTTAAAATAGGATGGGTTGTTGATTTATTGGGGTCAATTTTTAGAAGTGCCTGTTGATCTTGATGTTTGGTGGCAGTAAATATCCTACTATAAGCATACTGTTGTGCATTCAGCGGGGAAGTTGAATTTGGGCCATTCGGGGGGGTCACCAAAATACATAGTTAGATATCTAGATGCTAACTTTCAGCATCTGGATGCCTAGAATATGCATTTGGTTTAGGCACTGCAAAATTAGGTCTAACTTGGAGTGCTTAGCCAAAAGCATGGTCTAAACATACAGTATAACTGCCTATTTTTGGTGCCCTTATGTGTACACAATGCATCCACTTTGCTACAAAACCAGGCACCTATATTCAGCAGCACTAAGCAAATGTGTAGCGCCCCTGATTAGCATTTCCATTTATGCCAAAGACATCCTGGTGAAAACTGGAGCTATTGTACTTTTTATTTTTTTTATTTGGAGATGAAATATGCAATGTGATAGTTTTCTTTATGCAATGGATGTTTTTCTATTATATTGTAATTGACCTTGAATTTCATCATGAAGGTATGAAATAAATACATTAAATAAATAGACCCCTTTCTCTGTCTCTCATTAAACATTTGGGGGTCCTTGCCCAGCCACACAAGTTCCCATTGTCTTTCTTCCTGCTCAGAGTTGGGATCACAAACTTTAAAAAGAGGAAATCAAAGTATTTGTTCCCTCATGCGTCACAATGCTTGACCTGCCTGTTTAGCTGGAGAAACTCCTGTGACTTGACTCTTGCTTGGCAAATCTCCTTTGAGGACTTTCAGTTAAGTTAGAGCTTGAGTAGAATCTGGGTTTGTTCCTGCTTTGACTCACCCAGCTCTGTCTTACAGCAGGGCAATCACAAACCACTCTTCTTTAATACCAAATCACGCCACTGCTCTGGCTTCCAGTTATTGTGGTTTATTCTGGGCTCTTTTATTCCTCAGAATACGGATCTGAAAGGGTTTCGTAAGAAACATTAACAAGCTGTAGATTTCTAAACATGACAATGTGCAGCTGAAGAGATGAATGTGTGTGGGCTGGGTGACCATGAATGGCAGGAAGAGATAAAGGCAGCAAGATCTCCCCAATAGTGGATGTTCCAGTTATGTAACTTGCAATTGTATCTGCTATACAGTTTTTATGAACCTGAAGTGTGACACTTTTTCCTGTGTCCTTCCTGATATAGGCAGGCCTCTGATACAAAACGTATTTGTGTTCAGATGACCTTCACAATTCATTTCTGTGAAAGGGGGGCACAGAGCTATGGTGAGGTAGCTGGGACAGGAGAGGTTGGAGGGGGCTTACAGGAGTATCTGATTCTCCTCTAGTGCTGTAGAGTTTATCAGCTACAAATACACTTTCCATGACCTGGATTCCTGCTCTTGCGTGAAGGGGGGGGGAGAATTTATTATAAAAATTTCACTTGTACGTACTTCTTATCAAACTACCCCCATGTAAGAGTACAAGCGATGACAAGAGCGCACATACTTTTGCACGACTCCGGCATAAGAATGTTTGCCGTGGGCTTCTGGCAGAATGCAGGCGAGTCATCGTTTATGCATGTTTTTAAAAACAAAACCTGCATGTATGCCCATATGTGCACCTGCTCTCGAGCTGATGTAAATGTCTTAAATGTAAGCAGTCTCATCATAGCTACAATTTGGGCTGCTTTTGTGGAGCAATTTTGTAGAGACACACAAGCCCCTAGATGTCTTTATAAAATAGGGTTAAAACACAGCACCTGTGAGCCTCCCAACCTAGGTTACATGTCAGAAACATGCCTCTCATCTGCCTAGGGTTAGCTCTTTCCAGCTTGCTCACTCTTCTAGCTCGGAGCCTCAAGACCTTTGTAGTTCTGTGTGTTGGAGATTGAAAGCAAAGAACCCACATTCTTGCAGCCCTCTCCTTTTCCTTGCAAATCCTAGATACTGTGCTTCACATGATCTGATTCAATGGGACCTCGTTGGGGATAGTGCGTTCTGAGATTAGCACAGCTTAGTGAAAACGCCCCTAAGAGTTTGCAGTTGTAAAGCTGTTTTTGTTTTGCAATAAGAGATGCTGCTTATGCTGAAGAGGAAGGGGCAAGTGCTTTACTTTTCCATGCTTTTTTTTTTTAACAAATTTCCGTCTGCAGTAATAAGGGGTAATGGCTAATATCTGAAGGTTTGCGCTTTGTCTCCTCCAAATGTTGTTAAGAGCACACACAAATACTGTCTCGAAATGAGTGGAGTAGAACGGGTAAATACAATTTGGTTATTTACTCTTCCAAAAAGTACAAAGATGAGGAGTTATTGAGTAGTACATTTTAAACAAATAGGAGACATTTCTTTTTTTCACTCAATGCACAATTAAGCTCTGGAGTTTGCCATAAAGGTGTGATAAAAGTAGTTAACATAGCTGGAATTTAAAAAGATTTGACAAGTTCTTGGAGGACAAGTCCATGAAATGTTGAGATTGACATCAAGAAATCCACTGCTTATCCCTGTGGGTAAGCAGCACAGAATCTGGTTACTTTTTGGGATCCTTCCGGGTACTTGTGACCTGGATTGGCCATTGTTGGAAACAAAATACCAAGCTCAGGTCTGGATTTTGGCATAAGCAATTGCCTAGGACACCAAATTTTAAAGGCATCAAATGCATGGGCTAAACAGGAGCCTGATCCTGCTTGTTTTGGGACCGTGCTCTATGAACTTTAGGGAGAAACTTCCTCTTCCTTCCACACTCTGGTTCTGCCTCTGGGCACCAGCATCTTAAATCTGGCTGGGCTTGACCCAATATGGCACTTATGTTCTTGAAGGATAATTTTATAAAAGGTTGCCTATGGACCCGATTCCGGGACACAGGTTGCAGGGCTGCACGTCATCCGGGCCTGATTCCCCCTCTGGCTCTCCCTGTGCATCCTGATGCTCAGGACGGGGAGAGCCGGGAGGGGACTGAGCGGGGGCAGGCCAGCCTGGCAGAATGTACAGGGTCAATTCAGGTCACAGCCCTGTACATCCTGCTGGGCCCATGAGGACATGCTGCTTATTTCACCTCAAAGGCTCAAAGGTGAAATAAGCAACGAAAACCCAGCAATTGGGCCCCAGGATCCCCCCCCCCCGGGGCCAGGTGTGAAGGATTCCCTGTTGCCTGATCCAGGCCATGGCAGGCAAGCCTTGGGTCGGGTGGCAGGGAAAAGGGGGGCTGGAGCCATGGGAGTTGGGGGCATTTGCAGAGAGGACGTCCCTGCAGGCGGCAGGGGCATGCCGGGCCATCCTCATGTCCGATTCTGGCCACCGTGAGAATGTTTTGTTCCCGCGGTCCAGAAACGGGTCCAAATGGGCCCGTCTAACTTGGGGCCATCAGATGGCCCAGATGTACCCCTCTCTGATTCAGGCTCCACATATCTTTATGAAACATTTGAACAAATCTGGCAAAAATGGTGGCTAAATTGAAGAAGTGGTCGTTTATGCCTGCTAGCATGTAAAGTAAGCACATAAGCATGAATTTTAGAAATTAGGCACATGAATCGCACCCACACTCTGCTCTGTGACACCGCTCAAACTCTTCTGCTGAATAAGCCTATTCTAAAATCACATACAAGTGTGTACCTAATTGCAACACATGCATCTTTATGTATGAGATAATTTTGAGAGGTCACGTGAAAAATCCTTTAAAAAATTACCTCCTTAATGCTCAAAATGAGGTAACTCCTACATAAACAACATTTAAAAAAGGTTTTGACTGTGAAGAGGAAAGTAGTCTGGTTGCCTTTTAGTCTATTTACATTGTAACACGGAAGATCTGCCCTCTGCCTCAGAAGCACAGAAATCTGCTGTTTGCAGTTTAGATTCTGACAGGCAGGCAAGTCACAAGGTTCCCAGTTACCATAGGCAACGTAAACAAACTCAGACACGAGGTGTGCAGTCATGCCTAGCTAGTAAGCATTCCCCAGCTGCTGATGAAAACGGCTTTCACCTGTGCAAGGGAACTCCCAAGAAGCTGTATAAAAAATGCTCAGTGCAGTCAGAGTTAGACTGGCAGGACACGAGAAACTTGCAGGATTGGCAAGACCCGAGAGACTTGCAGGACTCAGAAGAAAGCTCAGAATATTCAGGAAATACAGACGCAGAGTCAGAACTGCCTGAAACGTCTAGCACGAAGTCACAATGAAATTCACAGAAAGAAACAAGGAGAGTTTCACACAGAGAAGTCAGCTGTAAGAAGCACTTACCTCTGACGCAGCTTGAATTTCCTAAGCACCGGGCTGTGCTGAATGAATGGGAGGCAGCAAAAGGCAAACCGTATGTATCTGAAAAGCATGGCAGCTTAAAACAGTTACAAACCCTAGAGAGGGAAAGAAATGCTATTGAAGATGTGTGTATGTCTGACCCTGAAGAGAGTGTGCCAGTGAAACCCTGCAAAAGATTTCCAAGAGAGAAATCTTCACCTAATAGAAGAGAACAGTGTTATGGTTTACAGCCAAATATAAAAGGCAGGAAGTTTAAAAGTTTTAAGGATAAAGCTTACTCAGAGAAAGGTGTTTCTCCTTCCTGCTATTATCAGTTATATGACAGCTATTTGCCTTGCTGTGGAGAGGGCTGTTCAGAGAGCACTGATAGAGATACGGGACTAAGAAAGGTGCAAACTTTCTGTTCTAATGAAAATACTGTAAATGATAAAGCAAAGTGTGAGCCTATGATTACAGAGGCTGGTATTGAAAGCCCATGTGATGAAGCCATGGATTGTACGTTGTTGTTATCCGATATGGGTTCCTCCTTATGCTGAAGCCAGGATAAGAGTGCCTCGTGAGTGCTGAGAAAGCTAAGAAGAGACAGCTAGCATATCGGATAAGCTCTATACTGTGATTTATGAGTTCTGTTGAAGCAAGATGCTATGTTTAAGTTTTCTTCAGTTTACCAGAAGTATGGTTGTATCCTGAGTTTTTTTGTATTATAACCTTTTTGAAAATCCAACCCCGGGAGGGGAATAAAAATCCTTCTGAAAAACCTGACCACTTGACTCACAACTACAACTTTCTATAAGAAAGGTCAGGCCCAGCAGTCTGGCTGTTAGCTTAGGCCACAGTCCAGCTCCTGCTGGTGACAACATGCATGACATAAAGTAATCCAAATGCCCTTTAGCTTAAAGAATCCAAATTACCCGTCTACCCATAATCAGAATAATATGAATAAAATACAGCCTATAAAATGCTTGTATGCAAATGCTAGAAGTCTAAAAAATAAGATGGGAGAGTTAGAATATATAGCACTAAATGAGAGGTTAGATATGATTGGTTCCTCAGAGACCTGGTGGAAGAAGGATAACCAGGGGGACAATATATCGCAATGACAGAGTAGATCAAATTGGTGGAGGGGTTGCGCTCTTGTTAGACAGAGCATTAAGTCACAAAGGATCAGGAACTGGTTAAAAGATAGAAAGCAGAGAGTAGGGCTAAATGGCCAATTTCTCAATGGAGAAAGGTGAATAGTGGAGTACCCCGGAGATCTGTGCTGGGTCTGCTGCTTTTTAACAAATTCATAAATGACCTGGAAATGGGAATAACAAGTGAGGTTATCAGATTTGCGGATGACACCAAATTATTCAAAGTTGTTAAAACCCAAGAGGATGTGAAAAATTGCAAGAGGACCTTGATAAATTGGAAGACTGGACATTCAAATGGCAGATGAAATTTAATGTGGACAAATGCAAAGTTATGCACCTAGGAAAGAACCACCCAAACTATAGTTACACGATGCAAGGTTCCACATTAGGAACCACCACCCAGGAAAAAGCTAGGGGTGGGCAGGGGGGGTGGGGCCAGTTGGCCCATGCTCAGAAGGGTGAAAAGCCCTTCTGAGCTATGGAGAGTACTTCCGTCTCGGCGCCATCGGATGACGTCACCAAGTGTGGCTGACTCATCCTGCTTGTCCTAGGAGAAATTTGAGTACTGTGGGGGCTCAGTCAGGGATCCTGTTTTATAAAGGCATATAGGCACCTCTGCTGCTTTTAGAAATCAGGGGGGGGGGCATATTCAAAGTGGTTTAACCAGTTGGCAGATCTTCTAAC
This sequence comes from Ichthyophis bannanicus, assembly GCA_033557465.1. Lineage (NCBI taxonomy): Eukaryota > Metazoa > Chordata > Amphibia > Gymnophiona > Ichthyophiidae > Ichthyophis > Ichthyophis bannanicus. Next base: position 167,069,537 of record CM066042.1, read on the forward strand.
CCGCTAAACTGCAGCGATCCCAATATTCAGCAGCTCTCTTCAGATAGTGCCTCTTGACTAACGCTACAGACTGCTGAAAAGAAAGATGCCCAGTTAAAACCGAGCTGGGTTAGGGGTGGTCCCAGTTGCCATCCAGTCAGCAATGATATTCAGCTGCTTACCAGATAACTAAACCAGAAAGAGATAAGACAGGTCAATGGTTGTCCCAACTTTAACTCGTTTGTGCTATCCGCTTAATGACTGAATATTGCTGCTGACCGGAAAGCGATGGTGCTGTCCGGCAAAACCAGTTATTTAGCGCTGGACGCCAGGTAAGTTCCAGCATTGAATTTCTGGTTTAGATAAAGCAGTGCTTTAAACATGCTTGTCTGCTGCTGCTGAATATTGGCCCCCAGATGCCTTTTTGGACTTCTCCCACAGGCTCTGTTATAAAATTCCCCCCATATTGCTTATGCTTTCTGAGAGCCGGCTCTTAACACTAGAAGCCCCAAAGTGCGTCAATTGACGCAAATGCATCTTCGAAGTTGTATACCAGCGCCACTGCTAGAACCATGTGGGTGTTAGCAAGGTCAAGATGTTCAAATATGTGCATCGAAAATTAATGACAGATGCACCGCCTAGCAGGAAAATGAATTTATACCTAGAAGCCCCAAAGTACGTCAATTGACGCACTTAATTGTCTTGGATGCATCAATTGACGTACTTTGGGGCTTCTAGGTATAAATTCATGTTCCCACTAGGTGGCGCATCTCAATCACTGTTTACAGTTTTACTCCGACATTACAAACAATAAACACACGATGACCTCATGTAATGACCTCACATACTGCACATATTTAACAAATAAGTAACTTCACATTTATTCATATCTGCATTTCATGCTAAACGCAGTTGTCGTGATAATGCGTCAATTGACGCACTTTGGGTTTTCTAGGTAAAATTCCTTTTGGGGTTTCTAGTGTTAAGCACACACACCCCAGACAATTTTACCAGTGATGCCCGAGCACATAAAATAAAGTCATCACCATGAGCCTTTTTGGATTAAATGCAACCAATGTTTCAATTTTGTACATGGTTATGCCATGACGTTTGATTGCAAATGGCGCTTTATAGATTATTATGATTCTGGAAAGATAAGAGGGTAAACATTGCGGCAGAAAGAAATGCAAATCTTTGCCTTCACGCCCTGGTCACTGAATGACCTTGGCTTGGAAAGGTGACCAATCCGAGCGGTGTGAGTAGAATGGAAACGCAGACATGCAAGCTTTTAACATCATCTTGCTTTGTGAGAGAACACAGGAGATGTCTTAATCTTCTATTTCAGTGCATTACATGGAAAACATTATTAGTGGGTATAACAACAGATCTGACAATGTGATTAAATGCTAGGGGAAGGGACTGGAGTCAATTGCAATATTTGCTGTAGGCAAGACTTTTTTTCTATTGTGTAACCAAATTAGTTACAGATTCTTCGCTGGGGGAGCTGAAGGGAAACTGGCTCATACCAATATAATGCATGGACTGAATTCTGTGTTGCTAAATGATGATTATGCTTCTCTTTTTAAAATACCCTTCATGGAGCTGATTCATTCTGCTTATTTCATAAATCTCAAGAGTTTTTTTGCACCAATCGCTTAAACGGCCAACCAGATTCGGTGACTGTTTCAAGCAGGTGAACAGAGCAGGTTCAATTGTCAAAAAGTGTAGGCTCCTGATAGTTCAGCTCCTAAATTGGCTTCTTTAAAAATTTACTGGAGCTGAGTGCCTAAATTTATTCTCCTCATAAAACAAATTCTTAAATTTAGGAGTCTAAAAAAGAGGATGGCAGCAGAGGAAGATGTAGGGTGGGAAAAGAAGTTAGGAGCTTAGAACTGATTTTCAGCACTGTTGTTATTGTTAAGTGCTGTTGATTCGGTGTCGACTCATGGTGACCCCCTGGATAGTTGTCTTACTCTGTGTTTGGTTTTCAGTCGGGCGGCTCATTGTTGATAGAGTGGCACCCATAGCTGCTGCTATTGTCTTCAGCTTTTCTCCAATAGCCAGTTGAATGCCTTCCGAACTGAGAATCTCATCTTTCAGCACTATAATGTAATTTGTTTTGTTGTAGCTATCCATTGGGTTTTCATGGCAAGGTACGGAAGTAAATTGTCAGGCCTTTCTTCCACGCAGGTAATGCTAGTGTTATTGCCGTTGTCACAGAAATGTGATCCTCTGCCGCCAACACCGTCCTATTATGCTGCTGCTCAGATGGGTGGTTTGTCTTGGTCTGGCACCTCAGCTGAGACCTGTCCATCTTGGGAGACCCTGCCAGTAGTTAAGCTACTGATAGCTTAGCCCTCAGCATCACTGATGCACAAAAACCCTCACAGCACGAAAAGTTGCAATAGGACAGGACATGCTAGGGACATAAAGTTTCTAGATTAAATAAATGACTGTTCACTGGTCAACATTGAAATCGTTGCTGACTTTACAAGGCCCTAATCTGTAGTATCTTGTTGAGCTGAACACAAATATAACATTAAAAAAATTGTATTGGCTCTCGTTTTGAAGATATTGCATGTACTTCATTTTTTATGTTTCACCATGTAAATTTATCCAATAGGACATCAACAACATCCCAAATAAGCCTTGAATGATGTAATATTGATTCACATTGCATAATACAGCATGCACACATCATCCAGAGTTGATTGCATCATTTTCTGATGCAATGCAATACTACTGCCAGACAGCTGCTGAAGCCATCTGACGTCAGCAGTGTACTAAACGCAGTCGGAAAGGAATCTGGTATTCTGTTCTGATATTGAAAACCTCATGAATACCTTAAAAATCACTCATGACCCACAAGACTGGAGACTAGTTATAGACTCTTCGAAACTGAGTCTGAAGGCTATGCTTTTGAACAATGGAAACCGTCTTCCATCTATTCCAGTAGCGCATGCCATCCACATGAAAGAGACATACGATAACTTAAAGCATCTACTGACTTCCATTAACTATAACAAGTACAGCTGGCACCTCTGTGGTGACTTGAAGGTGGTTGCCCTTTTAATGGGACTGCAGCAGGGATATATAAAATACATGTGTTTCTTATGTGAGTGGGACAGCCGAGCAAGGGATTGGTACTACTTGCGGAAGGAATGTAACAGCTGGAGAGAAGAATATCCAGCACCCAACTCTGGTTGAGGCTCACAAAATCCTGCTACCACCCCTTCACATCAAACTAGGTTTAATGAAAAACTTTGTGAAAGCCATGGACCGCACTTCGCCAGCTTTCCGATTCCTGCATGAAAAATTCCCTCGACTCAGTGAAGCAAAGATTAAAGAGTGAGTTTTTGTGGGTCCTCAGATTCGAGAGCTCTTCAAAGATGACTGGTTCAACAGCTTGCTGCAGGGTGATGCGAAACAAGCATGGAATGCTTTTCGTCTAGTGTCAACAAACTTTCTCGGGAATGTTAGGGCAGAAAACTACAAGGAACTAGTAGAAGACATGCTGATGCAGTATCAGAAACTTGGCTGCAATATGTCTCTAAAGATCCATTTCCTTGATTCCCATCTCGATTTCTTTCCTGGTATGGTTAGTGATGAACAGGGCGAACGTTTTTACCAGGATATCACAACGATGGAGCAAAGATACCAGGGAAAATGGTCCACTACAATGCTGGCTGACTACTGATGGACACTTCCCAGAGAAGCTCCCGAACAGCTGTACAAGAGACAGGCAAAAAAATCTAAGATGTAGTCTATGACTTGGTTTTTTACAGGTATTAACCAAAGGCCTATTATATTTACTATTGACATGCATTTTGTGTAAACATTAATTCTTGTAGATTACAAGAAAACTAGAGCCAACTTTGCAATTTCACGGTCATATTCGTGTTCAGCATATAAAAATTGATAAGAAATTACTATTTTTATTTCAGTAACATGACTTTTGTAAAAATTTGTTGACCAGTTTCTTAGAGCAGCTGGTTCATGAACCGACCAGAGGGGAAGCCATTTTGGACTTAGCCCTTAGTGGAACACCAGATCTGGTGCAAGAGATAAGGGTGTTGGGGCACTTGGCAATAGTGATCATAGCATGATCGCATTTGATTTAATTAATGGAGGAGGAATGGTAAGGAAATCCACATTACTACATTTTAACTTTCGAAGGAGACTATGATAAAATGAGGAAAATAGTTAAGAAAAAACTAAAAGGAGCAGTTGCAGAGGTTAAAGACTTACATCAAGCTTGGGTGTTGTTTAAAAATACTATCGTGGAAGCCCAGACCAGCTGTATTCCACGCTTTAAGAAAAGTGGAAGGAAGTCCAAAAAACTGCCAGCATGGTTTAAAGGTGAGGTCAGAGAGGCTGCTGATGCTAAAAAAGCATCTTTCAGGAAATGAAAAAAAGAGCCAAATGACGAAAATTGGAAACATCAGAAGCCACTGGCAAGTTACATGCAAGGCATTGATAAAGCAGGCAAAGAGAGAATTTGAGAAGAAACTTGCTGTGGAAGCAAAAACACATAATAAAGACTTTTTCAAGTTCATTCATAGCAAAAATCCTATGAGAGAGTCAGTAGGACCATTAGATGGTAGAGGGGTAAAAGGGGCAGTAAGAGGGGACAAGGCTATAGCGGAGAGACTGAATAAATTCTTTGCTTTGGTCTTCACTGAGTAAGATGACTGAAGTGGTATTTAAAGGTGATGCTGCAGAAGAATTGAAAGAAATATCACTACACTGGAAAGATGTATTACAACTATTTGATAAACTGAAGAGTAGCAAACCACCTGGACTGGATGGTATACATCCAAGGGTGTTGAAAGAACTGAAATATGAGATTGCAGACCTGCTATTAGTAATCTGTGAACTATCATTAAAATCATTTGTAATACCTGAAGATTGGAGGATCACCAATGTAATGCCAATTTTTAAAAAGGGTTCCAGGGGTGATCCGGGAAACTACAGACTGGTGAGCCTGACATCCAGTACAGGGAAAAAAGAACAAAATTACTCAGCATGTATATAGTCATGGTTTAATGGGAGACAGCCAACATGGCTTTAGACAAGGAAGATCTTGTCTTACTAATCTGTTATGTTTTTTTGAAGGTGTGAATAAACAGGTAGACAAAGGTGAGTCGGTTGATATAGTGTATCTGGACTTTCAGAAAGCCTTTGACAAGGTCCCTCATCAGAGACTTTTGGCAAAACTAAAAAGTCATGGGATAGGAGGTGATATACTATTGTGGATCAGGAACTGGTTACAAGATAAAAAGCAGAGGGTAGGGCTAAATGGCCAATTTTCCCAGTGGAAAAAGGTGAATAGTGGAGTACCCCAGGGATCTGTGCTTGGTCTGCTCCTTTTTAACATATTCATAAATAACCTGGAAAAGGGAATAAAGAGTGAGGTTATCAAATTTGCAGATGACACAAAACTATTCAAAGTTGTTAAAACCCAAGAGGATTGTGGAAAATTGCAAGAGGATCTTGATAAATTGGAAGACTGGGCATCTAAATGGCAGATGAAATTTAATGTGGACAAGTGCAAAGTTATTCACCTAGGAAAGAACAACCCAAATTATGGCTACACGATGCAAGGTTCCACATTGGGAATCACCACCCATGAAAAAGATTTAGGCGTCATCGTGGATAACATGTTAAAACCCTCCACCCAGTGTGCAGCAGCGGCCAAGAGAGCAAATAGAATGCTAGGTATCATTAGGAAAGGAATGGAAAATAAAACAAAAGATATTATAATGCCTCTGTATCGTTCCATGGTGCGACCGCACCTTGAATATTGTGTGCAGTTCTGGTCGCCGTATCTTAATAAAGATATAGTGTTATTAGAAAAGGTACAGAGAAGAGCCACCAAAATGGTAAAGGGGATGGAAGGATACTCCTATGAAGAGAAGCTAAAAAGGTTAGGGCTCTTCAACCTGGAAAAGAGACGGCTGAGGGGAGATATGATAGAAGTCTATAAATTAATGAATGGAGTAGAACGGGTAAACGTAGATCAATTGTTTACGTCATCAGAATATAAAAAGACTAGGGGACATGCAATGAAGCTACAGGGTAACCTGTTTAAGACTAATAAGAGAAAATATGTTTTCACTCAACGTGTAATCAAACTCTGGAATTTGTTACCGGAGGATGTAGTAAAAGCTGTTAGTGTAGCTGGGTTTAAAAAAAGGTTTGGACAAGTTCCTGGAGGAAAGGCCCATAAACTATTATTAAAAGGGGCCCAGGATATCAATGCTTGACCCAATACTGATGAACCTGTGTTTTTTAGGGAAACTGCTAGGTATCTATGATCTAGATTTGTCCACTGTTGGAAACAGGATACTGGGCTTGATGGACCTTGGTCTGACCCAGTATGGCATATCTTATGTTCTTAGGCTTCTAAGTCTAGGCAAATGAATGTCAGGCCTAAATTTACTTACTTACACAAAAAGGCCCAATATGGCCCATCCAGTCTGCCCAATCAAGTGGTTAGGGTTGTAACTGCTGTGCAGTGAAAGTTACTTCCCCCATACCACTGATTTTAGGTTTGTAACTGCTGTGCAATGCATGCTACCTTCCCCATGCTTTCATAGATGTGCAAAGTCATTGTAGCTTCATAGCGTGTCCTCTTGTTCTATAGCATCCCCTCATTTGGAAAGGGCTTGTTTGCTCACTAATACATTTCAGGTACTGAAAGGTGTATTATATCTCCTCGAGGGTACTTCTAGTCTATTCTCTCATGTCTTTTTACCATTTTGTTCACTTTCCTCTGGACGTCTTCCAGCCTTCTTACATCCTTAGTGAGATACGACTTCCAAAACTGAACTGAAGTAAATATTCCAAGTGAAGCCTCGCCAGTGACCTGGGGCTTATCCTCTCCTTTCTACTGCTGATGCCCCTCTCTAAGCAGTCTAGCATCCTGTTGGCTTTGGCCACTACTTTGTCACATTGTTTGACTACTTTGGGATCCTCCAACACTATCACTTCAAGTTCAGTCTCCTAGTCTGGGTCAGGCCCTCAGCAAGGATATGAGGCACCCTAGGCCCCGGAATATACATTTAAGCGGCAATTGTGCTGGCACTATCCATTTAGATTTAGATCTATTAAAGGAAATTGATAGCTTACTCACATAGGAGGGCACCTTTAGCACGTGTGTGGCAATCTGAGTGTGTAAAATGGTTCAGACACAATTACCTCTGGTATGCAATTGTGGGTGGTAGCATGAATGCGCCTATGTTTGCTGCAGGCATTATCAGGGGTGTGGTCTGGGCAGAGCACAGATGCAGCCATGCAGCGGGCATGTTGACTGTGAGCTATACCATGCAGAGCCTCCTGGACACCAGACATCGACCTTTATGCTTGCTTCCAGGCAGGAGTAAATGGCTGTGAACTGTGTTGCTGCTGGATTTTTAGTAGTATCTTATAAAGACGCTTACATACTTATGTGTCTTTATAAAAGTGGGGCAAAATAGGTATCTGTGCCTTCTAAACGTAGGCACCTGTTTAAAATGAACCCTCTTAGATGTCAAATCTTGCCGCTAAGCGGATAATTTCTGGCGCCGCTGCAGACTCTTTTTATACAGACAATGCCTGGCCGTCTAGCGAGTTAAACAGCCTGATAGTATCTGGACACATTATTTTAGAAATGCATAAATAAGTGAGTTATGTGTTTGCCATCCACTGAGGAACGCCATAACTCATTCCGACTATTGAGACCCACGAGAAGCACAACCCAGCACCAAAGTGTTTCTCAGGGTTGCAGCAGACCTTTGGAATTAAGGCTGTGCGTTTGAAGGACTGACAAATCTCACTTACCTTATGCCCTGCTGAGATCTGTCACTTTTGCCCACTCAGACTCTTGAGTCCTGAAGCAGAAATAATTCAAAACGCAGCGTGAGGGCAGGTTTGTGAAGTATTTTTGGAGCAGGATTTTCATTTGCTTTTCACTGTTTACAGCAAGACACTGTCTCGCAGTTTGCCAAGATAAACCTTCTGGCATAAACCTGCCCCATGGCCTCTTAGCTGCATCGTACAGTGATCTTACACCCCAGCTTTGGGTTTGGACCTTGGAAGAAAGAGTCTCTGTCAGATACACTAATTCTGCATAGAGAAAGAACATGAATTTTCTGTTCCACACCTAGTTGCTTTGTGGGGTATTAGTTTTTCATAATTAAGTCATTCAAAAATTACCATCTGTTTTTTCAAAGGTAAATGGTTAGTTAAATAATGCAGATTCCTGGCTTCCCCTTGAGATAATGACTTGCTGGGGCATTGTCAAGTGACAGCTGACACATGATAAAGTATCTTTTTAGCATTTTGTTTTGTTTGCCTTGGCTACTGGACAGTTTCCTCAGCAGGAACTGCCTTTGCCTAATTTTTCCTCTCCTTTGTCTTGCTTGCTGCTAGCTTGACGTTTGGCAGCTAATATGTTGCACCACCAGGAACTGGACAGACTCTGTATGGCTTGTTTATTTCCTGGGCTAGACGGGTGGTGTTTCTCAGAGGAGATGGCTGTCTGGCGAGCAGGAAAGGATGAGCAAGATTCAGTTTGTCAGCATGGCAACAAATCTATTCTTTATTGTCTTCCTTTCTCTTTTTTGCACTTCTTTCACAGTCCTCCGGCATGAAAGCAAACAAACAGTTGCAAGGGCTAGATGGACAGCCAAGCACATGCCACCCAGACCCATCTCCCCTAGCACGCTCATCATCCTTTTGCTAACTATAAGCGCAATTTGCAAATTGAACACCAGTGGTGTAATCCAGAACCATCCTTGACTCATGTTGCTCTGATCGGATGAAGAAAGGATAACTTTGACCTCACCAACTTGTGCCTGATTTTGCAATCTGATAAAAATAAAATTAGCTTATCCATTTCCACTGAGCAATAAACCAAGAAGTGATCTCGACCAGCCAACAAACGTGAATGTGGTAGCGATTAGGGAACGATAAAGTTTATCAGTGAAAGAATGCTTTATGTGTTTAAAATATTTTTTCTTGCCAAATCATAATGTTCTTGGCAGGTTACAATAAACATATACAAGCATTTCAAGGTGGTAGGTGCTTCCGCCTTGAGTCCACTGGGTAGCTGCAGCCAGTTGATGGTGGTTAAATACTGTCCAGCAAAGCCACGGGAATTTAGCAGCAGCCCTGCTAGTTATGGTACTTCATAAGAATATTACAAAATCTTGAAGATAAGGTGTGAGAAGGGAGAAGCGCTGGGGTTGCGGGAGGTGAACTAACTGGGCAATCTGGCCTGCTCATCTACCCAAGAAGGTGGAAAACAAAGGAGAAAAACCACAACTACTTTCTTGGATAAGGCATAATAGCTGTAAATGGTGATACTCTATGGGCTAACAAATAGCATGTAGCCTTGCAGTGTGGCAGGAATAACTGAGTGAGCTGGTGAAGGGCTGGGGGGGGGGGTTCTGCCTTCACCTACTATGTTATTGTGCATGGGAACTTGTAGGGTCCTCTATTTGACATGGCAGAGAAACATAGAAGAAAACAAAAACTGGCTTGGATATGAAGCAGTCAGATGTCTACCGCAGGGATATATGCTTAGCATTGTAGATAGGAGTATCTAGGCCTAGGACCATACCTAGCCCTGTGCGAGCGGTGTGGCTGCACAGGGCACAAAGGCTTAAGGGACGCATTTCAGCTGTTTGCTGTTGCCTGCCGCTGACACTTTTTCTTTTCTCAGTGGCGGCAGGCAATGGCAGACAGTTGAAATGCGTCACTTAAGCCTTCTTGCGGCATGCTAAGCAGGTCTGGTCCTTCCCTCCTCTGACATGGTGTCAGAGGAGGGAGGGACAGATCTGCTTAGCACACCTGCGACTTCCACACCGAGCGCGCCTCTCCTCTCCTCTCCCGGCGGCCTCCAGAAAGTGGCTAGATGGAGGTGCGGGGGAGGGGGGGCACGCATCTGATGTGCAAGTCACACAGGGCGCAATTCACGCTCGGTACGGCCCTGTGTAGGCCAGTCAGGTTTTCAGGATATCCACAATGAATATGCATGAGATAGATCTGCATGCACTGTTCCATTGTATGCAGCTCTATCTCATGCATATTCATTTGCATATCCTGAAAACCTGACTGGTCTGGGAGTCCCAGAAGACTGGGTTGAGAACCACTGATTTAAGCAGACTGAATGGGCCAATTGATATTTATCTACTTCCATCTTCAATGTTGCCATGAAAACGTCACACTTAATCTTATTGTACCTGCTGTGATAGAAACCTTTCTTTCACTGAGAAAAATTGCCAGAGAAGGAGGTCTCCAAAGCCTTAGCATCAAATGCTTCCCCCCCAATGTATCTGTTTGAGGTTGCTTTGGGTCATGTGTACTAAGCTGCACTAGCTATTAATGTGGGCTCGAGTGTGTGCTAATGGCCCATATTAACAGTTGGTGCGCCTGCTAAACACAAAGCATGGGGTTAATTCTGTGCTATCTGCATAGTGTGTGATGGGGAGGGCAGAATTTGGGCATTTCTGCAAAGCATGGTTAACACAAGTGTTGGCAGCGGTACATTCACCGTCAATGTTGCAGGTAGGGCAGGGGGGTCGTTAACTATTACTACTGGTCATTTATATAGTTCCACAAGACGTACAGAGTGCTGTACAGACCACTCAGTGGGCGACGTTACCTGCATCCGTGATGCTGCCAGTGTGCATTGGTGTCCAAATCACTGTGCTATCCGCTGAGGCCATGATGCATGCGCCTACAACAGACGTGCCTACCTGCAAATTTCTAGTGCAGCTTAGTAAACATGCCCCCTTTAGGGTATTAAATTATGTGACTGTTTTATGGTATGTGATGGGAGAGATACCATCTAAGAATCTCAACTATTCTACAACAGAGTGAATCAATATGCATTTAATAATTATGTGCTAAAACCACTTCTGCCTGTCCAGCTACTTTACTGATATGAAATTAAAGGCTATTGGCGGGGCGGTGGGAGGGGGGATATTCAAAGGCATTTACATGGCGTTAAGTTCAGCACCAATGGCTAGCTACTTTAGCAGTGCTGGCCACCGATGATGAATCTTTGGCCCTAAATATTTTTTTTCTTTCTTTTTCTAGGGTCAATGCTAAAAGCAGGTCAAACATTAGTGTGAAGCAGAACTCATTAAATTATGAGAATAGGAAAGTCGATCTATTGCTACTAATTTCTGTTAAGAAAACAGGAGCAGTCCTTTAGGGAAATCACCAGGGCATCAGAGCTGAAGTCTACAACCACCACGTGCAGTAAGGACGGGCTGAGCTTTGGCTTCAAGTGTGATGATGGTTTCTTCCTTTAGACAGAAAAGTCAACAAATACATTTTTCCATTTAGGACTATGTTTTGAGCACTTTGCTCCTTTAATCCAGTCAATGCCTAACTCTCCAAACTTGCCACAAATATCCTAAGTTAGCCCAGTAAAGAAGTCCTATCCACAGCTTAGTCATTAGTCAGAGCAGGCAGTTGTCTAGGGTGCATTCTTTGGGGGGGGGGGGGCAAGGGGCAGCAAACAGCAGCTGCAGTCAAGAAAAACCGAAAGCAATGTTCAAAACAAACTCAAGGAACCACCGGCACTCATTTTTAACTGCAGGGAAGGCAGGCAATTTATTTGAAAATTGGGTAAAGGGCTCTTTGAGAACTGCCAGCCTCTGCGGATAAAAGTCCCGATGTGATGGTTTTCTGAGTGTCTATGGCTGTCGTTTTGCTTTGACTGCAGCTGTTTTTTTGCTGCCCTCAAGAAGCTGCCAACCGAGGCCAGTGTTTCTCAAGACGGCTTTGGAGTACCACTAATCTGGTTTTCAGGATATCCATAATGAATATGCATGATACAGATTTGCATTTCATATGTTTTCACGCTTTAGAAAATGTATGGACCGAAAGGTGAAGATGACCAGGGGTCTCCAATTCTGGTCCAGGAGGGGCTGCAATGCAGTCAGGTTTTCAGGATGTCCCTAATGAATATGCATGAGATACATTTGAATACAATGGGGGGAAGTGCATGCAACTATATCACATGCATATTCATTAAGGACATCCTGAAAACCTGACTGCATTGCGGCCCCTCCAGGACCTGAATTGGAGACCCCTGAAGCAGACCAGTGTTTGCTCAGAGTCATGAGAGTGGCTTCCAGTTTATGCTGATGTGTGTTTTCAGAATTATGGCAGCACTAAATTTAGTTTGTTTTTATGAAAACACAAACAATTGAACCAAATGAGGCTATTTTGTGCAACTAAGCAATAGGAGCCAACACGACTGGCTAGTTTTGCACTTTTGATGTACGTTGTCTTACCTTTTGTTTCTTCTTTTTGTCAAGTAAGGAGCAGAAATTTGCATGTTTTACTGGAGCTGTTCCTAAATTATAGAACAGTTTGCCGGTAGAGATTAGGGATTACGCAGAGTATATACAATTCTGTAAATTATTGAAGACTTCAGTATTTCAGAAATGTTTTTCAGAGTTTGTTTGAGGTGACAGTGATTTTATATTGCAATGGAGTAATGTTTTGTACTCTACTTTGTAAGTCTTTGATTTTAAAAGCAGATTATAAATGTTCTAATTAAATTAAGTCGTAAGATACGTGTGGCAAACCTAGGTATGAGCGCTTAGGCCAGCCCTAGACTTGGTGTAGATTTGTAACAACAACGCATAAGTTATAGTATTTAAAAACGTACGTGTGTAAATTTGTGCTCTGTCCGTCCTGGCCATGCCCACACCAAAAGAGCACGTCATTGGCCTGGCACATGTACTTAAAGAATAGCACCTGCCTAAAGTACACAGGCAAAGGCCCATCCGCACATGGAAGTGATAGAAAATGCATGATTTTCACACATTGATGGCAGCTCGTTATAAAATAACCTCCATAGTGCAGTGGCTTGCTTTGTGAATGTATTTCTGCATATTCATTGCGGATATCCGGAAAGCTAGATTGGCTAGGGGGTACTCCAGGACCAGCTTGAGAAACACTGCCCTAGGCAGGAACCGAATCTGCCTAATGGTTGAGATCCATTCAGATTCAGGAGAAAATCTGTACGGGTATTGCCACAGTACAATATTACATGGTTAAATAAAATAAAATGTATATAGTAAAAAAAATAATGTCAAAAGATGGAAAAGGACTTCATAAAGACAACTTCAGAATTCCAGTAATGTTCAGTATTGTCTCTGGTCCTATCGCATTTCTGGTGTGATGATGAGGCATCATGTATTTTGTGGCTAGAGCCTGCTGTTTCTCCAAGGACTGCATAGAGGGATCAATTTTCAAAGGACGTGTTAATTTAACGGCAGCCAGTAAACGTATAATTTCTTTATCTGTAGATATTATCTGTAGATAAACCGCACTGATGCAGAATATTTTTATTTATTTATTTATAGTCTTTTCTATACCGCACTATTCAGCATCAGCGCGGTTCACAATGAACAAAGAATTTACACATTTCCGATGGTACTTTGTGTTTACAGTTGAACAGGCAAAACAACTTGGATAACAGGTGTAACTATTTACAATTTATAACATAATCATGAACTCTTCTTGGTTTCAGTCTTGGGGGTTTTGGGTGCGGTATATATAGCGCGGTATATAAGAGAATGTAAATAAATAAATATTAAGCGGCCAATATTCAAAGCCCCAATATTCCGTAGCCTAGTGGTTAGAGCAACAGGGTAGCACCTAAGAAATCTGGGTTTGATTCCCATTGGCACTCCTTGTGACCTTGGGCAAGTCACTTTACCCCCATTGGCTTAGACGAAAAGGCCTGGAAATCTACTTCCGGTCCTACCTTGCCAAGAACACCCAGGGCTGCTGGGTTGCCAGGAGTCAGCATCGACTTGATGGCACTTAACAAAAAAAAAAAAAATTCAATGCCCCAAATATTTAAATGCCAATGTGGTCAGCCACAGTATTTAAATATCTGCCAGATATTAAGCGGCAGTATCTGGACAGCGACTGATGCTAAATATGAGGATTATGTGGTCACTCTCTGGATAATTGCAGGACGTATCTGGATAGTAGCAATTTTGAGCTGCTGTCCGGATAACTTATCCAGGTAGCAACTGTGGCTTACGTTCCCTGGATAATTTGCCCAGATAGCGGCTGAGAATTTCCACTATCTGCATAAGTCCTGCTATTATGCAGTTAGTGGCTGAACCACGAACGGACTAGACCTGCACTAACCTGAGACTGCCAGGGTGCTCTGTGGAGATATCCAGCGGCATGATCCGGATAAACTCATGACAAGGCTTTGAAAATCAACCCCTGAAAAGCTGTATGGATAGTGTAAAATGCGTCTAAATGCCCTGGCACACTCCATGTAGCAAAGGGTGGCTATATTGAGGGCGGCACCCATTTAGCAGGGATATTTGGCTGCTCGGCGGATCATTTATATACTTAGCAGGCCTAAATTAAACAGATAGTGGTGGCAGCAGATGTATATTCAGCATCTCTAACTACATTTATGAGAAGTGGCGTTTTAGAAAGGGCAATCGGGAACGACCAGGTCAAAACATGTGGAAAAATGCTGGGGACATCTATGCTTTGGCCTGATCATAGAAACAGACATCCCCAACATGGCTGTGCTGGCATCCGCATAGATGTCCCTGCCGCAAAGGCTTGGGGCAGGGACGTTTATCAAATGCAACTTTGCATACAGAGATGTCCATTGAAGTGGCAAAATGAAAGCAAGAGCCCTCATTCCCCATCAGTGTTCATTGTCAATATAGGCAATATGAGTACCTCCTCCTCTACACCCTCTGGATGTTTGGCTGGCAAAACAAGCACTTTTCCAATGCCTATTCATGCCCGGATCAGGTATAACCTTTGATGTGGCTCAGGTCGTGCAGGTTATTTCTGAAATTGGGCTAGGATGTCCTTGTTCTTCAGAACACCCCGGCTACGCCTCCACCATACAGGGCCAGTCACAGGGTTGATTCATAGACAAACCTCAAGCCTTATGCCTTCCTGGCTGTCAGAAGTTATTGTTTAGCTTTGAATGCCCCGCTCTTCACTGACTCCCTGAAACCTTTGCCCTTAGCAACCATCTAGTTTGCCTGGTGGTTGGGCCCAGTCATGCCACCTTCACGGATTGGACATACTTGAACCGGAGATGTCTTCAGAGCAGGCTTCTAAAATGCTTCCAGAGATGTCTCTGTGATTTGGACCTCTCCATCCCCGTTTGCAGATGTCCAAAGCATGGATAGCTCTTTTAAAATAACTGCTGGCCTGTTTTTTACCTCCCTCCCCTTCAACTTTCCTAGAAAAGCAAAGCCAGCTACCCAAGTGGCTTCGTCTACAACAAACATGAACACACCACCTGAATAATGTGCAAATGTGTTATCGGTCCAGTTTCAGAGATTTAAGAGATTCCCTTCCAAGGTCTAGTTTCCTAAAATTCTTTTAGGTGGCAGTAAGGGTGCCTGTCACAAAGTAATTATACAGAGAAAACTCAGGCAGAATCGCAGCTTCTAGAGACCACACAGGAGAGCAGCAGAGTTTAATCAAGCTGGCATGATGCAGCCAGAGCAATGTTTCTTTACTCCTTGGTTCACCCCAAGCTCCTCGCATCTGAACAGTTTGTCAAGAGTGCTGGCGAATTTGGTAATTATGGGGTACAGTGGGATTCTCCACATGGTTACCTTTTACTCTAGCGGCTGAGAAATTTGTGCTCATCTTCATATGTTTTTCCAAGAAAAAGAACAAAGAACATTTTAAGTTAGGGTAATGAATCATTCTGAAATAAACAAAAAAGAACTTAATAAGGACATTGGCCTTCTCATTCATTATCATACATAGCTACGGTTGCCAACCAACCAGTTTTAGGCTGGCCCAGCTGGTTTTAGGGGCTGAAGGCCAGCGGTCAGCAGAACTGTAAAACTGGCCAATGAAGGGCTGGTTTTCTGCTGACCGCTGGCCTCGGCTCGACTCGACTCCTCCCCCTCCCCATGCTGCCTGCCCTTGTCCCACCACCACTTTCCCTATTCCATTGACGTTGGCGTTGGCAGCAGACCTCCAATTTAAAAAAAGAAAAGCAGCACAGGTCTTTGCGACTCCACGCTTGCAAAACTAGTCTGGTCCCTCCTTCCTCTGACATATGCTCGCATCAGAGGGGGCGGGATCAGACCATCCATCCAAGGGCGGAGTTGCAAAGACCCTTGGGTTTTTTTTTATTGGCGGTCCACTTCTCCTGCCATTGGCAATACCAATGGAACAGGAAACGTGGCAGCGGAACAAGGGCAGATCGGACAAGCAATGCAGGAGGGGAAGCTGCCTGGACCTGGACATGAGGTGGGGTGAGAAGATACTAGACATGGGGGTATAGAGACAGAAGGGGTATGCTGGGCATGGGGGGATGTGGCAGAAGGAGTGTGCTGGGCATGGAAGTATAGAGACAGAAGGGGAGTGCTGGACATGGGGCGGATAGGGACAGAAGGGGGTGTTGGGCACGGGATGGATTAGGGCAGAAGTATGCTTGGCATGGGAGAAGATGCTGGACATGGGGGGATGGGGCAGAAGGGGTATGCTGGGCATGGGGCAGATGGGATATGCTGGACAGTGGGGTAGAGATACACATGAGGAAATGCTAGACATGGGGTGATAGATATAGAAGGAGGTGCTGGGCATGGGGGGGTTGGTGCAGAAGGAGTATGCTTGGCATGGGGGAAGATGCTGGATATGAAGGGATGGGGCAGAAGGGGTATGCTGGACAGTGGGTATAGATACCCATGAAGAGATGCTGGACATGGGGGGATAGGTACAGAAGGGGAATGCTGGACATGGGGGGAGGAAGAAGGGACAAAGCAGGGAGATGTTGGATATGGGAGATAAGAACACAGAGATGAGATGGTGGACATGGAGGAAGGGAAGCAAGATGGGGAGAGGGGTTGATACTGGACGTGGCGGAGAGAGGGGAGAGCTAGTGAAAGACTAAGAAATAGGCTGGGGAAGGAGTGGGAAATGGGAAGGTTGGCGTGAGGTAAAGAGATGGAAATTTATAGCTAGATTCAGTAAAAAGGGTGAAATTGAGGAGTGGTTGGTAAGAAGGAGGGGTGAAATCTGGATAAAGAAGCAGAAAAATAAATGGAAGAAAACTGGGACCAATGCCATTAGAAAAATAAAATGACCAAACAACAAAGGTAGAAAAAATATTTAATTTTGTATTTGTAACTGGAAAATGTTGGTATTTGGATGTTGGAAAGTCCATCAGTTAGGAGTCAGGATTGGTGTGGGACATGGCTGGGGACTAGCCCAAGGCAAAAACCTGAGAAGGGACCCTAAAGTCCGCTAGCGAGCTGTTGCCTTTATTAGTCTCAGGCTTGGGGGCCCAGGACAATTGCCCTGATTGTTTCCCTCTTAAGGCCAATCATGACATCTGCTGCCTTTTGTTTTGTACAATATTAGGGGAAATGCATTTCTTTCTGTTTCTCTGGTGTTGCACTGCGTGCAGCGTCTGGCTTTCTATGGTTTAGTTTAATTTTTGTCTACATATTTTTTTTTTTCAGTTTGTGGTTTCTTATTGGAAAGGGCCTATCTGTAATGTGTGTGTGTGTGACCAAGACTGGGTATTCTGTTAGCATGGAATTTCTGGTTAAGAATGTGCAGTAATCTGACTTGTTCAGCTTTCCTAACAGGTTTATTGATGTTTTTGTTCCCACTTACGGTGCCTTTTTCTGGGTAGAGTCCTTGGGTGAGTTTTGGAAGTTAATAGCGGCATGGTAGATTTGGTTTTTGTATTAATTCCAGGGCCGATCCATCTATTAGGCAACTTAGGCGATCGCTTCTGGGGGTCGGCAGACAGTAGGGCATTCCAAGCTAAACAATAAATTCTGATGGCCGGGGGGGGGGGGCTCATATGGGTTAAGATTTGCTTAGGGTGCCAACACTTTGAATCAACTCTGGGGCTGGCCCTGATTAATTCACAATATTCTTGGTAGTGAGAGAGATTTTTTTCTCATATGGTAAGATTTATGGGAAAGGTTCTAGCTCTGCTCTGCACAAATTGTCGGGGAAGGGGCCAAGGGGCCGAATTCGGTGGATGTAGAATATATGTTTGGATTTAATGCCATATGGGAGAGCATGCGTGTACTGGAGGAGACTGTGACTGAGTAAGTGCTGAAGAGTCCAAGCTCTTGTAACCCCCCCCCCCCAACACCCCCCTTGATATAGCCTGCAGACACTAAAGCCTGCACCGTTGCCCTCTCTGCAATTATTTTTATGGGCAGGGCAGGGAGGCATGGGTGGAACATGGCCAGCCACAGGCGGCGGGTTTTTCTCTTTCAAAAAGATGGCAACTCTATACATAGGCCCTTTCAATTGTACAGTTTTATAATGCCTGTAACCCCCTCCCCCTTTCTGTGTGGTCCTTGCAGTTGCTTCTAATGGCTTGGCATGCTGGGGGAGAGGGGCACAAATCCACTGAGCCTTTTTTCTCAGGCTTTACTCTGAAGCTCATAGATTTTAAATATAAGGGTTCTTTGATGAGGCCCTTGGCACTTTCATATCACTCGCTTCTCAAATAATTTTAGTCCAGGCCAATCCAAAAAAGGGTTACTGGCAAATCACTTATTTCTCTATCTCAGTTTAGGTATTTTACCAAACTCCTTTCTCTTAATCTGAATAGATACTTCTTTCTTTACTACTTTTGCACCCTTGTTACTTAATCTGGTTTCTTTATCACTTATGCACCTTTAGTATTTAATGTGATCACTCCTGAGTGGCAATCCTTCTCTTCTCCTGCTAGCCTTTGATTCTGTATGTGAGGCAGACCCGGGGGGGGGGGGTTCCATATTCCATGGCAGTGGTGGCCAGGGCAGTTAAAGCGTCTGGCCATCACTACTTGAAATTATCTCTGGGTATTCAGTCGTGGAGCCATATCTGGCCTGCTGCATTGAATATCTAGTTTCTCCGGATAGCATAGTATATGACGGCAGATAAAGACCAGTAAGATCCATCTAGTCTGCCCAGCAAGGCGGCAAGAGCAGGTGCATCTGCCGCTCCGTGCAGGTCACCCTTCCGCATGCCTTTGTTTAGGGGTGTACCAACCGCTCTGTGTAGGTCACCCCTTATTTGTTAAAATAGTTATGTTTATTTTGATTTTATCCTGTTGCTATAAAGGGATCCACAGTGTCTGTCCCATGCCATTTTGAATTCCGTCACTGTCTTTGCCCCCACCACTTCCATCGGTAGGGCATTCCAAGCATCCACCACCCTTTCAGTGAAAAAGTATTTCCTGACATTGCTTCTGTTTACACCCTGGCAGCTTCATGTTATGCTCTCTAGTTTAGCTATCTGGTCAGTGGCAATATTCAGCCGATGGTTGGATAGCTAAACCGGCTAAAGTTAGGACAGCCTAGATATGCCATGGAATATCCTGCTAAGTGAAATGCTTTTGAATGAGCTGCCCCTCAGTCCCCAGTGCTGCGCTGGGTGTCGCACTTGGCTTTGGTACCTCTGGTATAGGATGGTTGCTTGGGTTCCTTCACTTCCTGAGAGTTGGTGGCTTCTGTAGATACAGGTCCTTTGAGCTGCTCTGCAAGGCTCCTGGCTCTGATTATCTGGAGGGTTGCTGGTACAGATCTTGAAACTTCTTTCACAGGCTGAACTTTTTCCTTCTGAAGCAGTGGGGTGCTGGCAGAGTTTGCATAGACATCAGTTCTCTTCTTTCTCTTCCTAGGCAAGTGCTCTAAATCTGCTGCATACTCTAGATGAGTGGCTTGGTGCAAAAAATCTCTTCTCTCCAATGCTGCTAATGCTGTGAGCCAAAGGTACCTGCCCCTAAGGGCAGACTCTCTCAACAACTCAATAGTGCAATGGCTGGCCACCAAAGACAGAGTTCTGCCTTTGGAAGTGTCTTATATATGACGTGGGATTTTCCCTCTCAGAAGAGTTTCCTCAACTGTTCTGGAAAATATCAGGCTTTTCTCTTTAATCTCTTGCAATATTTTGTAGGGACACTGGATGGTGCTGCTGCTCTCACAGTGACATCCAAGCAGTCTGTAAACACATTATGTTTATAGCACTACTGGTCACAGAGAGCCCTGTACAGTGGGGATAAGTATTCAGGTACAATGTCTTTTTCCCAAGGAACTTACAGTCCAAGTGTGTACTTGAAGCAATGTTTATTCGTTTATTTATTTAGCATTTCTTCTATACCACTTTTCATGGTGTCAAAGCAGTTTACAATAAACATGGTTTATGGATTTACAGTGAACTTTAAGACAAGTGGAAACAAATTCAACTTTATGAACTTATAATAAACTTCTAGTGAACATAACTTGAACAGAAGTTAGTGTCATTATTTCATTTGCAGTTTAACCGGGTTCGGTTGTTTGGGTTACAAGTTGAGGTGGAACTTATGCACATTGGTTAAGGTATATTGTGGTTAATACCTGGCTGGCTTGTGGTTGTCACAAGGGTGTAGCAGAGAAGGGTGGGTGGGAGTTGGGGACATGTCTAGGGATGCTGTTAATCTTGGTGGGAGGGGGTGGGGGAGGGGTGGTTATTGGGTGAGTGGTTCGCTGCTCTGGCAGGCTTCATTAAGTGTCAGTTCCGAGGAATTCCATTGCTGCATTATTTGCGGTAGCCCCATGTTACTTGCTACCGTGTCCAGATAGCGTGCGCCATCTGCCACTTTAGCGGCTAACATGGTTTAGTAAACCAGCCCCATAGTCCTTGGTATTATCTTAAAGGATTGTTATAGCAAAACAGTCAGAACTCCAATTAAGAAAGCATCTGGTGTAGATGGGAATGTTAGGCTTTGACCACTGTACGGCCCCTTCAGTTCCTCTGGTACTACTTGTCAGAGACTAGTACTAGTACTACTATTACTGAACATTTGTATAGTGCTACCAGACGTATGCAGCGCTACAAAGACACATATAAAAGACAGTCCCTGCTCATCAGAGCTTACAATCTAGTCAAGACAGCAACACAGTAGCTGTAGACATGGGATATAGCTGGGGGAATGGTAAGGAAACACAAAGGAGATCAGGTGAGTCAAGATCTGAAAGCGGCAGAGCCTGGATTTGAAAAGGGTCAGAGAAGACTAGGTCACTAGTTTCCTGTTGCAGACTATATCTGACTGGTAGCTCACAGGCAGAGGAGCCAAGGGGATGCATTAGCCAACAGTCCAGTGTTTTCCCTGCTCCCTAGAAAATTGCTTAACTGAAAAAGCTGGCTGCTTTACTATACAAACTCTTGTTTAAATAAATCCAGAGAAACCTTTTCCTCCAACAACTGGTGACACACAAATGTACTGCTGCAGCTTGTAAGAGGGAACAATTATGATTCTTTATCTGCCCTGCATCGCTCAGACACACAGAGCAATTTCATGTTCTTACTGATCTTCAACTCTGATCAGAATTTCAGCCTTCAAAGCAATGTTTGTGTATTTAATAAAGGATTTTTTTTTTAAAATAGGTATCTAACGGAGAATTTGGATACTGGGTGTACACTTAAAACTGGGTAAGAATTTAGAGGCATACAATATTTCCTCCCTATATTTTTGCCTGCCTTTCTCATTTACTAAACTATCGTTTTGCCTCAGTCTTTCCTGATGAAGATGATGGGGTCTGTCTTATATCGGAAGCCTTTTCAGAGGGTGATGATTTGGAGCAACTAAAGCATATCACTGTAAGAGCAACAAATCACCACAGCCAGACAATATTCACCCCAGAATCCTGCAAGTGCTCAAACAGGAGATTGTTAAGCTGTAACCTCTCATTCAAAACAGCCATTTTAAAAGGGCTCCAGGTGATCCAGGAAATTATAGACTCGTGAGCCCAACATCTGTGCTGAGCAAAATAACTGAAGCTATACTAAAAAAAAATTGCCGAGCATATAGCGAGACATGGCTTAATGGGAATGAGGACGCATGGGTCCTTCAAAGTCAAGTTTTGCCTTACCAATTGGGTACATCTTTTGACATATCCCTGTCACTAATAGGGGACCCTCAGAATGAGAGCATTCAACGGTGCAAATGGCACTAAGACATGCCCAGAAGCACCATCATTAGTCTCTAAAAATGTGCACATTTGTAGAGAGCAATGATGGTTCCTTTGGGCATATATTAGTGCTGTTTGCACTATTGAATGCTCCCATTCTGAGGGTTCCTTATTAGTGACAGGGATATGTTTTGACATTTTGCTATGGAGAACCTCTTCTGATTTTTTCTGGTCCGTACTTAGCATTGTACAGACTGTTTTCAGAGATGACCAATGCAAGCATAACTAAGGATGTCTTCTACTGCCATGTATGTTGTGATACAAGGTATGTTATGACAGACATATCAGTTTCCACCTGCTTCTATACTATCTTAGAGAGCACTGAGATTATTTTGCAGTGTTCTGGGCCTGCAATAGACTGGTGTCTAGAGTCTAGTTTGAATCAACATTTATGTATCATCCGTATTCATGTGTAGTTTGCATCAGCACAACGCTGTGAGAGGAGCAGCTTAGGAGATGCACATTTTACAGGGGGCGTGGCCGTTCACGGGTATATATCAGAGATTGACGGGATCGAAAATGTCCATCTTTTCAGAATACGGTGAGCGCCGGGATGTACAAAGCCGTTTGCTGCATATAGCCATGTCTCGTATGCCATAGTTAGAAAAAAAGAAGCAACAAAGTATCTGTAAAACCTACAGGAACAAGAAAACAGATACCAAGACTGGCGAGGATTTCAGGTTTGGTCAAACCCCTTTTATTGACCCCATAGTGTCTCGTATGCCATAGTGCCTTGTTTGTGCCGTGATGAAAACATCTGTGTCCCCGAGTCCGAAACCACAGGTGTGTCTATTCCTGCAGTTGCAGAATCATGTTTAAATTGGGCCTGTGTATGATTTGGACGTGCCAGCGGGCCGGACGTGCATGTTCTGGAATTGGGCTCATAATGTATTTGTCAAATGCCTTCAGAAAATCTAAAGTTCCTCCTAAGAGACTCCTTAGGATATTAAGAGTCATGGGATTGCAAATTGGATAAAAGTGCAGGCCTAAATGGCCAATAATCCACATGAAAATGGGTCATTAGTGGAATGCTCCCAAGGGTCTCTATTGGGACCTGGGCAGTTAACTATTACTAAATGATTAGGAGATGAACAATTTGCAGATAACATTATTTAGTTGTTAAAACAGCAGAACTGAGAGCATTTGCAAAAGGATCTTATGAGACTAGGAGACTGGACATCTAAATGGCAGCTACAAGGCTTGTCATTGGCAGAAGAGGACCTAGACTACAGCTTCTCTGTTCTCAGCCCATCATTCTAACCAGTAGGCCACCTCCTCTCCTATGTTACCCTCTCTGTCAACTCCCTCTGCGAGGCCTTGACAGATGCACAGTTCAATGCAGCAAACTGCTCTATGCTCTAGGGCAGCATTTTGCTCGAGATTTTCCCCATGCCAGTCTTGCTCCCCGATGCAGAAGACAAGCTAATGCAGGAAAATTGCAAGCAAAACCCCATGTGCTAAAGCATAGCGCAATGGCCATGCTAATTATATGCAAAAGAATTCATTTTTAATTTGCACCCGATGCAAAAAATTGTGCTGAAACTTGGCACCATTTTTCATTCTTCGTTTAATGCTGGATCTTTACACCAGCTTCAGGTAAGCATTGAGATCCAATGGGGAGCAAAAGGATCATCTGAGATGAAGTCTGGAACTTCACCTCAGATGACCACTGCTTAATCACAGTTCCCCTTCCCTACCAACCCTGACACAACCAATCATCGGTGGCCCACCGGCTCCTACCTTCCAAACCCCTGAAGACCTTCCCTGTAGCTCAGTAGCCCTTAGCCCCCAACCCCTCAACCTCAACAAGACCTTCCCTGGTTGCACAGTGACCCTTACCCTCATCCCCAAACCACTGGTAGCAGCCCAATCCCCTCACAATTAAATTTGGGGGGGGGGGGCAAGAGTGATGCCCATATGCTCCTATCCCATGCCATCATCTTGGAAAATGGCAGTGCCTGATCCCATGTGTGCATCCTGGGATGGCACCAGGTGTGGTCAGTCTGCCATGTAAGAAATTTTTGCCTTATGTGGCAGACTGCCCCCTCCCCACCAGTGCATCACAGGATATAGCACGAGGGACCCAGGCAGTGTGGGATGAGAGCGTGTGGGTATTACTCCCACCTCCAGCAGTTTAAGTATGGGGGTGGACTGGGCTGCTACCGGGGTTTTGGGACAGTGGGAGTAGGGGCTGATGAGCCACTAATGAAGGCGTTTTGTAGGTTTGGGGTAGTGGGCGATGGGTGATGGGGGTCACTGGGCCATCAAGGAAGGTCTTTCAGGGTTAGAGGCCACCAGGTCAGCAGTGATCGGTGGTTAGGGATTAGGAGGAAACCACTATCGGGACGTCTGCACTAGTAGTCTGAAGTGAAGTATCAAAATTAATTTCAGATTACCTTTTTTTGGAGTGGAGGAGTATCCTACTGGTTAGAGCACTGGCTTGGGAGCCAAGAGACCAGGGTTCAATATCCACTAGCACTCCTTGTGGCCTTGGACAAGTCACTTAACCCTCCATTGCCTCAGAAAAATCCAAGTAATCAGTGTCCCTATTTAATTTACGTTATAATGTAAACTGCTTTGACTGAAATGATAAAGTGGTATAAAAAAACCTGTTAAATAAATAAATAAAGCAATCCAATACATGTACATAAGGGCTGGACTTAACACAGATCCCAGTGCACAGGTTTCTGACTTGCTCCCCTTGTTTAGCACAGATTTTTTGCACAGAGCTTATTTGCATAGAGGCCTATTCCACTCAGGCCGTCCAGCCCCTGTACATCCAGGCAGAATCGGATCTAGCGCCTGGACGTGGAGTCCGGAACCTGATTCTGCCCGGCTGTACATCCCAGCGACTAGCCATCTAGCACAGTCAGGCTCCTGAATGGAGACACAGAGCCATGCCATCCTGTTACCATGGCACCGTGGTTCCAATCAGGAGCCGCCAATGCTGGCTGCCGCAGATAACCTTCTTTCCCCACAGCCGGACCCTCAATCCTGCCTCCCATGGCCAGGGTCCAGCTGCAGGGTAAGGAGATTATCTGCAGCAGCCTCCACCCCTGCCACCCCTGTCCCCACCGGCCACCGAAGGAATGCCGAATCCAGGGGGGCTTATTCCACCTCTGAGGAGTACATCTGGGGTCACGACCTGCCCATGCCCTGTCCTCACTCCGACCCCCTTCCACCCCCGTCTAGGCTTCCCCATACAAATCCGCTGTTCGTACGGGGAGGTTTTGCCAGGGCTGGCAGGGGGTCGAATAACGGGGATGGACGGAATGACCCCCATACTGTTTTTTTTTTACATCATTACTGCACAAACGTTTGCGCTACACCTTTGTTATGAAGCCCTGCGCTAAAACTTCAGTGTGGGACTTCAGCACAAGGATTCTATATCAAACCATTTTTTTGAATTTACGAGCCAGCTGAAGAAACTTAGGAATCAGCCACTGAGACATCTCTCATAGTGCCCTCACCTCCCTCCACCCCCACCAAGGTCTACAGCAACTCCTGTAGTGCCTGATTTCCTGTTTTCCCAGGTCTTTGAGAAAAGAAAGCTTAATAAAGCAGGCCCTTAACACACCATGGCACAGTGCCAGCGGCCTTTCTCCACCCTGAACCCTAATAGCTGCACCTGAGGCAACTGCCTTTTTGCTCCATGTGTCACCATGGCCCAAATCCCCACAATTTTCAGAAGACTATGTTTGCGAGAAGCTAGCTAAACTAAAAGTAGACAAAGTGATGGAGCTGGATGGGATACATCCCAGAGTACTGAAAGAACGTAAGGAATTTCTAGCACTGTGCTGCCTGACTTTTCAGTGCTGCTTTAGAATCGGGAGTGGTCCCAGGGGACTGCAGAAAGGCACATGTGGTCCCACTACACAAAAGCGGAAGTAAGGAGGTACTACAGCCCAATTAGTCTGACCTTTGTGGTGAGCAAATGAAGGAAGTGCTGCTAAAACAGAGCAGTGAGGTTTCTGGAATCCAATGGACTGCAGGATCCAAGACGGCATAGTTTTACTAGACCAGTGGTTCTCAACCCAACCCTCTGGACCCACCTTGCCAGTCAGCTTTTCAGTATGACCTCAATGAATATGCATGAGAGAGATTTACATACAATGGAAGCAGTGCACGCACATCTCTCTCATGCATATACATTGTGGTTATCCTGAAAACCTGACTGGGTAGGTGTGTCCCAAGAATTGGGTTGAGAATCCCTGTACAAGTGTCAGGTCTTGTCAGACAAATCTGATCAATTTCTTTGACAAGGACCAGAGAAGGAGAACGCCGGATGTGGTGTATTTAGATTTCAGCAAAGCCTTTGACACGGTTCCACACAGGCAACTATAAATAAATTGAGTGGACCCTAGGGATGGACCCTAAAGTGACTGCCTGGTTTAAAAACTGGTTGAGTGGGAAGCAGTAAAGAATACCGGTGAATGAAATTCACTCTGAAGATAGGCGCGTTAACCAGTGGTGTGCCGCAGTGATCATCCCTTGCTCTGATTCTTTTTGCTATTTTTGAAAGCGATACTGTGAAGGGCAGTTGGGTAAGGTTTGCCTCTTTGCGGGTGATATCAAAATCTGCAATAGGGTAGACATCCTGGAAGGTGTGGATAACATGAGGAGGGATCTAGCGAAGCTTGAAGAATGGTTGCAAATTTAGCAGCTAAGATTTAATGATAAAAAAAATGCAAAGTTATGCATTTGGGCTGCAAAAACCGAAGGGAGCGGTACAATATAGTATTTCAATGCACAAAAGAAGAGCGGGACTGGGGATAATCATATTGGATGGTCTTAAAGTGGCATTACAGGTAGAAAAAGTGACAGTAAATGCAGGGCTGGCTCCAGAGTTGGTTCAAGGCATTGGCACCTCAAGCAAACTTTAAGCCTTATGCCCCCCCCTGGCTGTCACAACCTATTCTTCTAGCTTTGACTGCCCTGCTCTTTGCCAGTCCCTAGAAGCTGCCATCCTAGGTGGTCACCTAGTTTGCCTGCTGGTTGGATTGGCCCTGCGCAAATGTCAATAGCATGCTTGGATGCTTATGAAGAAGAATGGCCAGCAGGAAAAAGGAGGTAACGGTGCCTTTGTACAAGTCTCTAGTGAGACCTAATTTGGAGTACTTTGTGCAATTCTGAAGTCTGCACCTTCAGAAGAATAAACAGGACGGAGTCAATGCAGAGGACAGCTACTAATATGGTCAGTGGCCTCTTTGTCATAAAGCATTTGAGGACAGACTTAATCTCAGGATGTATACTTTGGAAGAAAGGCAGGAGGGAGAGGAATGATAGAGATGTCTAAATATTTTCATGACATAAATGCATGGGAGGAGAGCCACTTTCAACTGAAAGAAAGCTCTGGAACAAGGGGGCATAGGAGGAAGATGAAAGGGAACAGATTTAGGAGTAATTTGAGGAAATATTTCTTTACAGAAAGAGGAGTGGATGCGTGGCATAGTCTCCCAGTGGAGGTGGTAGAGGTGAGGACTGTAACTGGATACCACCTCAGTCAGACTATCCCTCACCCAGTCTCTCTTACCAGCAGTCCCAATCCCTTATCCCTAACAAGTCAGTAACCCCTCAGCGAGTCACCGCTTCCCCCCACCTCCCAGTCACCTGCTAGGACAGTCACTCCCACATCCCATGCACACTCTGTCAGTCACCCCTCACCCCCACTTCCCAGATACCCCTCAGCCAGGCAGCAGGATTAATGCAGGGCCAGCCATGCAATTAAGCGGACCAAGTGCCTTTCTATGGTGGCAGGATTTGGGAGTGACAACGTGGCTCACGTGGCAGGAGAGCAGCACGTTTATGCTGTTCTCAGTGTGTTGTGAGCCCTTTCAGCACAGGCCCACACTCAAACACTACTGTGTCCTGCCCCTCCGACAGCGCTGCTTCTTTAGTGCAGGAGGGCCAGTGGGGCTAGGAAAGGAAAGAAGCGAAAGGAGATGTTGTAGGTGGGGACAAGAAGGGGAGCCCCTCGCCACCTGTGAGAGGAGTAGAGAGGGAAAGGGAAATGGAGCTGCTGGACACAGAGGAGGCAGCATGGTGCAAGGCTAAAGGATCACCTAGGGCGTTGGGTACCCCTGTGACAGCCCTGGATTAATGTTCCTTCCCATTGCTGCCAGAGAAAGACGTGTTCTCTCTATACTTGCACGAGAAATTCCTATACTGTGTGACTAAAACATAATGAGAATCATGGGCGCAAGTGTTGATGGAGGAGGGGTGGAGTTTGGCAGCAGTAATGGCAGCCAGTTCAAGGACATGACATCTCAGCATCAAGAATGATTCTTAGTTGTCATGAGGACCTGGTACCTGGGATTCGTCAATCCCTGCCCCCTTCCTTTTACTGACATATGAAGGCATATACAGGCAGCCGATGACTATACTATTTAATGCAGTGCAACTGCACTGTTTCTCCACTGGTCTGATAAGAGAGGCTAACTCTTGAACACTAGTCACAGATGCAATAAGTTGGTCCAATAAATGCTGGTTCGCCCTTATTGGTACATATCGAAATGGGCTAACATGACATCACAATCTTTGTTCAAAAACAAAGGCAACGAGGTCAGGCTGCTCAGCGGATTTGCAAATGGAAAGGATAAATCCTGCCTACGGCACAGCCTTTCTCCCCCTCATCCTCCCCACCCCCAGTTTCCACTCATTACTAAAGTCAATGTTTTTTTACAGCTACTGGCGATGGCAGCAGCATCAGAATGAGCCCGCTGAGCTGCCTGGGTACCCTTCAGCAGGAGGACCAGGAACAGCAAAGCCTCATAAATTACTTGCAGCCCACTTGTGACAGCGAGGATACTTAGTGCTTAAGGGAAGCTTCTGCTTGGCTGCTTTAGCACAGAACGCCAGTATTATAGCAAACCTAATGTTCTCTTAGCAGCAAAGTTGTACTTGAATATTGAGGAAAAAGGAAAAAAAGGGTGACCATCAATTCCTGCAATTTAGTTAAAGTCATTGGGATACTGAAGCAGAGTTAACTGTGAGCCTGTAAACTGTATATCCTCTAATTATCACTAGGGCATCTGGAGCAGAAACTGAACTGTCTGAGCAAGATGTTTCAATTCATGCCGACCTCCAGCGGCAGTAAGTTTGCTTAGTGCTGCTGAATATAGATGCCAGAGTGGTGTGCACAAAAGTGAGTGCCTAGTTTAAACATCTGGGTGCAGAAAATAGTGCTTATATGTTTAGACTATGGGGGTGATTCAGAAAAGGACATGCGGGGCATAGGTAAATGCATAACATGAGCACGTCCCCACCGGAGATGGTATTCCCTGCCTATTCGCAATGACATGCAGGTGCACATGGAATAGGATCCTGACATTTTTGCCGTTGCACGTACAGTGCGCGTCCAGGCCCACATGATCTGACCATGTAAACCACACGTGCAGGTCCAGAAACCATGTCCACTTGCACTGTCTCCCATGTGGGACAGAAAACAGGATGGAGTGATGACCCCCCCCCCCACCTGCAGCAAGACCCATACAACACCTCAGAAAATGGCAATGCACCAAGTAAACTTTTCCAAGGCAGAGACCCACTTGCTCTGCAGGCTAGTTATTGAAAATGAGCGTGCACTGCTTCCCATGGCGCACAGACAGACAGCCCTAGCTGCAGCACGCAGGGGGGCTGGGAGCGTATTAGGACCATCCTAGTGCAATAAATAGGTCAAAACGGGAAAGGGGAGAGGTAGGGAAAATGCATGTGATGGGAGAACAACAGTGCCAAGAACCAGAAAGTAACTGGAAAGTAAAAGACCAAAAGGAGCAAGGGTCAGCTGAACTCACCACACGACCAAGTGTCTACATACAACTAGGCCCCCACAGGAAACAAGCAAACATAAATACAATGGCCAAGAGGAAAGCATGGGGGTAATGCAGGCACAAAGAATAAAGGGGAAAGCACATACTGAAAGGAAACATGAATATAGTGAAACATACCCACCATGTGTAACAGTGCAGCAACATGGCCTGATAATGTCAGCCAAAACACAGCATAGAAACATGACAGCAGAAAAAGACCACATGGCCTAACTTGTATGCCCTCCCATAACAACTACCACAGTAGTCCCCATTTACCTTGAGAGAGCCCTGTGTCTGCGTCATGCGCTATGAAGTCAGATACTGTCCACAATACTACCACCTCCAATGAATGACTATCCCACACAGCCAACACTGTTTTCACAAAGAAACATACCTGCATAGTACACCTGAGTCTATCCCCTACCACCCCCATCCTATCCCCTACCACCCCCATCCCCCTGTAGCAGAGCGTGCTGTTAATTGAAGGAGGCTCCCCACTTGTGCATGGAAGTATACAAATGTTGCAATCATATTACTGCCAACCTGCTGTCCCACCAACGTATACCTAAAGGACCCCTAGGTCTGTCCTCAGATGCCCAAAATGAAGACCACCAACCATATTAGTAGCCACCCTCTGTATTGACCCTAACCTGTGTACATCCGTGTGAAGGTGTGGGAACCAGAATTGCACACAATACCACAAATGGGGTCACACGAAAGACTTACAATGTGTTGCAAAGTAGTCATCCTTATGGTTGTTGTCCTGTTTTGTTGCATGACGTACAACCTGGAATGAAAACGGAGGTCCATTTGGATGTTAGCTAATGGACTTAACAATATTGCCCAAATTGGTGTAGTGAAATGACAATAAAATACCTTGTACAAACAAAAAAATAAATAAAAACTGAAAAGGTGTGAGTCCATATGTATTCATCCCTTTTGCTATGAAACTCCTAAAGATCTGGTCCAATTAATCAACCTCAGATGTCATATAATAAGTTGATTAGGGTCCACCTGTGTGCAAGCACTGTCACATGATGCCTGTAGAAATATACCTGTTCCAAAAGGCTCCTGATTCTGAAACACCACTAAGCAAGCAACATGAAGACCAAGGAGCACACCAAACAGGTCAGAGACAAAGTTGTGGAGACATACAGATCAGGGTTGTGATATGAAACAATACCCCAAATTCCGAATATCCCACAGAGTACCATTAAACCCAGTATAACAAAATGGGTGGCCACCATGTCATCCACCTTGCCTTCGGACTCACTGTCTGCTGCATCAGGTGTGGGCTGCCTCCGGTGCAGGGTATAGTTGTGCAGCATGCAGTATGCCAGGATTATCCTGCACACCTTGGTTGGGGCATAGAGCAGCTCACCATCTGAGCAGTCCAGGCAATGGAAGTGGTTCTTCAGCATGTCAAATGTCTGCTCAATGATGGAGTGGGTCAGCTGGTGTGACCAGTTATAGCTCAGCTTCTCAGGTGTGCATGGGTTCACAACCTGGGTCATGAGTCAGTCCCTCAGTGGGTATTCCCTGTTACCTGCAGAGAATGGGGGTGGCAGGCATGTCAACATGTGCCATGGCCAGCTGTGCAGGTGTCGGTATACCCAAGCACCGCATGCCACCCCACCAGGTCCAACATGAATGTGCGCTTCAACTGTGCCATGTGGTGCCCACTCCACCCCCATGCCTGGGGCCAGCCAGTCCTGATGTAGCACCGCCCCTGTGTATCCCCAACTGTGGTGATGACCCAGCCCCCAACATGTCCATGTGATGAATGTGGCCAGCCCCCCCCCCCAAGACCATGCAATGGCAGGGACACTTGTAGCCCCCCTGATACATCTGGCCAACCCACAGCCATAGTGTGGCCCCCATGTGGGCACAGCCTGCCTGCATGCACATGACAGACCATGGCCTTGTGCCTCTGGGGGTAAGCAGCCAGCCACCAGTGATGGCACCGTCCTTGAAGTCTGCATGAATCTGACCGTGCCAGGTTGTAGGCATCATGGCATGAACCAGGGAAGCGTGCCATAACATCCAGGATATCCATCTAGGCATTGCAGATGACCTGCATTTTCAGTGAGTGGTAGGCCTTCCGGTTCCTGTATGCTGCCTCGTGCAGGAGCGGTGGGTGGAGGGCTACATGTGTGCAGTCAATGACCCCCAGGATGGATGGGAACCCTGCGATCTCACTGAAAGACAAGCATGTTCTGCTGCTGTGGGGTGCGTGGGAAGGTTATGTACTGTGCAGCACATCCCATGAATGCATCCAGGAACTGGCTGATGCTGCACGACACCGGTGCTTGGAACATGCCTGTCCACAGGAAGGACAGAGCTGCGAGCACCTTCACATGGACAGGCATTGTGTCCTGTCTGTGTGCCTGCACGAGGTGTGGCCCCAGCTCCTGACACAGGTCATGGATTGCTATGCGGTCAAATCTGTACCGGGTTCTGGACATCGTTGGTGTCCAGGTACTGGGCACAGAGCCTGGGGACCCTGGCATATGAGTGATGACATGCTGCATGCTGGCACTCACAGTCAGCGATCACCAGCAGGGCAGTGGCAAACACAGTGGTGGTCCCCTCATGTACCATCCTTGGACACCTGGCAGCAGCCCCTGGAACCTGTGGAAGGATGAGACAGTCTGTGACCCTGGGGGTGTGCCACCAACTGTACCCCCCAATGCCCCCTGTGTGTGGCAGGGGGACAGGTGCTACAGTGAACTGCTGGTCCTACCCCCCTTCCCCCTTGCACATGCTATCAGGATGCTCAGTGGGTAGTGTGTCCACCAGGCACTGCTGCATGGTCACATATGTGCCTGTTCACATGCCCATTTGATTCAGGTGTACCCCCATCTGTACAATGCTAGGATGACATTCGCTCCACACACGCCATTGCATCTACAGGCCTGGTGCCTGTGGGGTCCACTCGTGTGCCCCTTGTCACCATAGCAGGCCTACATGGTGTCTCCTCCCACAGTGCATGGTCCATATCATTCACAGCCATACTGCACGGTGACCACAATACAGTTGTATGGGCATGGGGCTACAGACCTCCACCTGTGTGGGGATAGTCTAGTGCATAGGGGAAACATGTGGTCTGGCCCTGCCATGTCTCACTTCCAGCCAGTCCCTCCCTGTTCTACACAGCACCATGTCCACACCAGCCTATCCTGTAGTGTGTGTCTGTGCAGGGCACCTGGCCTCTGCACACAGGTCCATGCACACCACTGTCTCCCACAGGGCCACCAGTGCTTCAACCATGCATCTGGGGCACAGGCACCAAAACACATAGCATCCCAGTCACATCATGCCTCCTTTGTACCTATTGTGTCTGCGGCAGCGCGGTTCTAGACTCCAATATATGTAAGCAGGTCAGCCCTCATGAGGTAGAAGTGTTGCTCATGGGAAGAGACTGACATGTGCAGTCACTCATGTTTTATACATTGCACAGCAAACACACACATATACATTCATCCGCATGCATAGACGTGTTTTGTATTCTGTACACTTGGGTGTGTACGATGCAGGACATCCAACCACTATAAAATGTCTAACACCAGTGTAGCCACACCTCCACGAAATGCCATTCCTCCATGCTGCTTTCCCTGAGGGTGATACTGACACAAAGCTGCTCTGTCGTCTGCCATGGCCCCCAAGGTGTCCAACAGGAAGCGCAATTTTAGTCATGGGGAGCAGACCCTCCTCATTGAGGAGGTACTGGTCAATCTTGGAGTCCTCATGGGTACCAATGAGGCCTGTGTGGGTGCATATGAAAGGCAACCCAGGTGGCTCACCATATGCCAGAAGCTGAATGCGATCCATCACAATAACAGGGACACTGAGGATGTGAAGTGGAAGTGGCAGCAGGTGCGCCACAACACGTGCAAGAAGGCACACAGTGTGGGCCCAGATGGGCAGGGAGTGCACCTCACTGAACTTGAACAGCGGGTCCTGGCCACCATTGACATCGCTATGTTGGAGGGTATCAGGAACATGGACACCTCACAGTGCCCACAGGTCCAAGGTACGTGTCTGTGCTGGCATACACCTGCTGCAATTCTCCTGCCCCAGGTCTGCACCCATGGTGTGGGTGTCCATTGAACCACCTACTGCACTTTTCACATATATCTCCTCTGGTTTAGGGTGGGGCTCGCATAGGCATGTTGCTCTGTCACATTTCCCTCTGCTGGCTCACTGGGTGGCTCTGTGGTGGTGGCTCTGCCCTGATCTGCACTGCACTCTCCCAGCTGTCCTTCCACCTCTGTGGTGTGGTGTCCCTGGGGCCTTTGTGCAACACTGCTGCACATCTGTATGGGGGGAAGGGGGGGTTGCTGTGTGCAGTGGTCCATGATGAGTTGTTCCTCCCTGCTTCTTTCAACAGGTGCTGGCACAGATGTGGGACCCAGCACTGAACCCATGCCTGCCTCACCATCAGAAGCTTCTCTGATGCCTCAGTCAATGGATAGGGCTGTGCGCTCTGTGGCATACCAGAGGGGGGTGCCTCCCAGCCTGCAGCCCCTGTGGATGGGTGTATGGAGCCTGCCAGCAGTGACACAGAGGACCAACTCGCACCATCGCCTGAGTCCCCTGGAAGCGCCACCTCCACACCTCTGTACAGCTGGTGCATTGCGCTGAGTACCTGCTTGCCCAGCAGGAGGGGCAGGAGGTGCATGCACATGAGAAGCTGAAGCTCCTCAGGTGCACTGTGGCATTGTGGGAACAGCAGTTGGCCTTCCATGAATGGCAGTTGGCACTCAAGGAACGGAAGCTGGCAGCCACAACACACCTCAATGCCTCCATGTGCCACCTCAGGTTGCATATTGACCTTCTGGTCGCCCAGTTGGACAGGTCACAGGGTGCACCTGTCCCAAGTGATACATCTACGCTGCCCTCAGTGGCTGCCTAGACTGCATCCATGCCTCTGCCTCCAGTTGCTGCTACTTTGCCTCCTGCCACTGCCTGTGTGCCTCTGCCATCCACCAGCAGGGCATCCACATGTGCCACTACATGGGCAGATTCAGTGTCAGGGTCCACTGGCATGGGGCAGTCCTGCATCCTGGGCCCTGGGGTGTGGGCCCCCTGATAGTCTTCCCTCCATTCCATGAGGCATGTGGGAGAACCAGTGGGGAGAGCAGCAGAAGCCCGGATTCAGGGGGTGTGCAATCGCTCACACCACCCAATGGCCAACCACTAGGGTCCAGTGGTGTATCCTCTGGGTGGGGGAGGGGAAGGGGTAAGTTAGGGTACGTGGGGGACAGAGGTAGGCCTGGGTGGGATTGGTTGTCTGTTGTCGAGGTTGGGGGTTGTGGGGTATGGATGGGGGTGGTCTGTGGTGTGCTGTTGGGGGGGATTTGAGTGTGTGTGGTGTGCTTGGTTGGGCACTGATGTGGGATGTGTAGATGGTACCATGTTGTGGACTGCACACCATTAAACAGTTTGACATGCACCTGCTGGGCTCTGTGTTTCCCTCTGCCTCAGTCATTGTGGACATATCTATCAGTTGCCCAAGTCTCTGTGGCAGTGCCTGTTATTTATCCTGCACCTTGCACATGTCCCTCATCTGTGCATTCCAGTCTGCACATCTGCATCTTGTGCACTCCCAGACAGCAGGCACACAGGTACAGTACCGTAGTGTCACAGCCCTTCTTCTTGTTGGGAAGCAGTGGGGCTCGAAGCAGTATGTCCTGCCCTTATTCCACATTTTAGCAGGTATAACTTACGAGTCCACAAGGTAACATGGTAGGCATACATGGGTCGTCTCAGAATACACTCTGGACATTTTCCCTGCTGGCCATGGCCCTGCTCCACCCCTCCCCGCCAATGTCCAGAGATCCCCATATACACATCATGTACGTGCAGCTATGATCGTGCTTGGAATACGGTCGGGAACGTGATAATTGTGGAAAAGACAAAGCTTATATTTATGATCCATTACCAACCCGACACAGGCCGTGTTTCGTTACCCTTCGTCAGGGGTTGATCTGGTAAAAGAACTAAAACCATAAAAACATAAACACACATCAAAATACATAATTAAAATAAAAATATAAAAATGTGATAAGAACAGATGACAAAAACATATTGTCAATAAAAATTACATATAAATATGTCTCATAAATAAATATAATAAATAACTGGAACATTTCATAAATAGGAAGGGTAAAAATATCTCATAAATAAATAATAAAGTCATATCATATATACACATATATTAAATAATTACAAATAATAAAAAGTTAAACATGGATGTGACAGGAGGACACATACAATATAACATTAAATACCTCTATGTTGAATGTTGAGGACACACCAACTTGTGACCTTTGTGAAATAAAATCCCTGTATAACTAAAAACATAATAACCACCAATAAGATTAAGGGGCTTGTTTACAAAGCCGCGGTAGCGGTAACCGAGGCACGGCATACACGGTGTACCTCCCCTTCACCCACCCCCTCCCGCCCCCCCCCACAATAACTCACAACACTCCATCATTTGGCATAACACCGATCGCAGCTTTATTAACTTTTACAAACTTCAACAATAATTCCAAACAATACATTCCCGCCTCTACCTCAACAGTAATGACTCACCAGCCATGTGGGTAGCAAAGCGAGGTCATCGCTGTTGCTACCGCAGCGAGGCTACTGCTGACCCTACCACCCCTTCCTCCGGCTTCGCCATATTACTAGCAAAAGCCTCACCGGGGTTATCCGGGTCGGGGGTACCCCACCCCCGCCCAACTAATATCTATGGCTCCGGACCCTGGAAACCTCCGGGATCCCGCCACCCCTCCCCCAGCTGCAACAACCCCAACTCCCCCACCCTAAACCAAATATTGGGCTGGAGGGCGGGACGTCCGCTGTCTCCTGCCCCGTGCGCCTGAATGCACGCCGCCGCAGCTCCCGCTCTCACTCTCCTCCCTCGTCCCTCGCTCTGACCTTCACCGATTGGCTCCCACCGCTGTCACTCAGCCGCGGGAGCCAATCAATTCAAAAGACGCCACCAGCATTCTTCCGGCCCCCGCTGCCCGAAGGGGACGCCATGCGCCGCCGGCATGGTTACTGCCGGCCGGCCAGGTACGTGGCCCTGCGGCCTTTCTAATAACCGAGGCACGGTGTACACGGTGTACCTCCCCTTCACCCACCCAAACTTCAACAATAATTCCAAACAATACATTCCCGCCTCTACCTCAACAGTAATGACTCACCAGCCATGTGGGTAGCAAAGTGAGGTCATCGCTGTTGCCACTGCAAGACCAAGAAAATGGGACATTAACCAAAAATATATGAAATGGTGAGCTTAGGTAGTCTTAAACCACTTAAACCGCTTTAAAAATGGGGTCCACCAAAAAAATAATAATGATCAATCGTCAGCCATAAACAAACTAAAAACAAAAAATTTTAAATCCATAATCTTATGTTGATTTTCTTGCCAATGAACAACAAGGGGCTTGTCTACCAAACCCCTTTTAATACAGCTCTTATGCTCTATGATCCTAACCTTAATATTACAGGTAGTCTCCCCGACATATAACTTCCTACAGGGACATTGTATGACATAAGTATGTATGTATGTAGATAGTTTCCCCAGTTCAACCCAAGTTTTTCTACCCTGTTTTATGTAAGTCCAGTATGGTTTCTCCTTACTCATGGACAAAGTTTCCGTTATCTGTGAACCAAGCTGATTTGAAGAGCGTGGTATAGAAAAGACTTTTAAATAAATAAATAAATAAGAGCCGTCATTTTTTGTCATTAAAAAAGTGAAAATTAATTGGAGGGGCGGGGACAATAAAAAAATCATCAAGAGGCTTGAGCAAAGATATATATTTTTATTAAATTCTCTTATTCCTAATGGTCTTAATTTAGATAAAGACTTTTCTGTTTTTCTTTAATAGCCATTTTTTTAAAATGCATAGGATATATATATATTTATATAAGATTTTGTTTTGTATCCCCTATTTTTATGAGGTACACTCTTTGGTCCTCTATTCTATTATGCTTTTCTGATAGTATGGTTTTTAGTTTGTTTATGGTTGACGATTGATCATTATTATTTTCTGGTGGACCCCATTTTTAAAGCGGTTTAAGTGGTTTAAGACTACCTAAGCTCACCATTTCATATATTTTTGGTTAATGTCCCATTTTCTTGGTCTTAGATTTTGTTTTTTTAATTGGTCACTATTTTTACATTAATTAGTTGGTTGACATTTGCAATAATTCATTTTCCCTTCCCTGCGTCCCTTGTTTCCGCCCCTTTTGTCACCGTCTCCTACTAGTCTGCACAAATATGTACATGAGCTGGCATTCTTTTAAAGCGATTTAAACGGAGGCTATACGGGAGGCACTGTGTCATGGTAATAAGGAAGTATGTTTATGTATATTTTTACCTCTCTTTTAGATAAGACACATTTCTCCTTCCCTCCCTGCGTTCTTCAATCCGCCCCCCTGCCCGCCCCCTTTTTTTTCCCGCTCTCCTTTGAGTCTGCACAAATATGCGCATGAGCCGGCGTTTTTTTAAAGCGGTTTACACGAAGGCCACATGGGAGGCTCTGTGTCATGTAGTAAGGAAGCATGGTTATTAATAATTTTACTTTAGTTTTAGATATAAAAATAACATGGGTTTTGATCGGACGGTATAATTTACAATATTATGTGTAAAGTGTAGTGTTGCAATGTGACAATGATTTACCGGTGCGCGATCTATGGCCCCTTCAAACAAATCCCTTTTTGATTCGTTTGTTGCCAATATTGTTTTAAATGGATTTCCTATTTTATTCGTTTTTACTCAGTTATACAAGTGGGTCTATAGATGGCTATCTATTTTTTCATATCGCTATTACCTTGCACAGGACTCCTTTAGTATGTTTTAGCGTTTTATTTTAGATTTTTTTTTTTTTTAAATGGTGAGATTTGTTTTAAAAGGTGTGTTTCTTTGAGGGGTGATAATTTAAGTTTTTTATACTTGTAGTAGGGTGTTTTTACATCTGTTATGATATAATTGTATATACATATTTCCACTCTTTGTAGATGGTTTATATCATTGTACAGAACTATTTAATATATACTTTTTATATTGTGATGGGGTCTTTAAGATAGACCTTCTCTGAACCCTATTAGGCGGCTGCCTAGGGCTTTAAAGTTCACGATGCCTTGCTACCAAAAAGAGTCTTGCAGTCAAATGGTAAGGCAAAATAATGTCAGGGCTTTATTCCCCTTCCCAAACGGATATTCTTTGGATACAACACAAACAAAACAGCAGAAAAACAAAAAGAAACTGCTAGAAAGAAAAATATCTTCTTTTCCTTTGACACTAGCACATGGCTGCTTTCCACAGGCTTAACATAAAGATATAGCAGGATAAGGGTCACTGGCACTTTATTAATGAAACACCCCAACGCGTTTCGGCATCCTTCCTTTCCCATCCCCTTCCTCTTCCCTTCCCTTCTTTATAAAATTGAAGCAAATGCTTCTTTATCTTTGTTGAGCTGTTTTTTTCAGATTTTTGAAACATAAGTTGTGGACATGGTTCCTTTCTTTTTATAATTTAGATTATTCGCAGGATTGTTCTCACATTCATCCAAACGCAGTTGGCCATCCTTTTTGAATAGCCACTCTTTTTTAATTTAATATATTATATTGTTTTAAGGTATGAGAGGCCTTTTTCTTTGATTTAGGCAGTTGAGGACTTATTGGTGGTGATTGTTAGGAGTTGGCCACTTATGTATAGAGTTTGTTTATAGCTACATGCACTTTTCATCTATTTTATTGTATACTTTGTTTTAATGTATTTATATTGGTTATCAATGATTTCTTTTATTGTTTTAGTCGATAATGCATATATATATTTTTTTTGTGTGTTTGTATATTTATGTATTTAAATTATTTAACTATTATATTTTTTTAATTATTTATTTCATACTATTATCCTATTTATTGGATATTTTATGATTACTTAGCATTAGCATTTACATGTTATTGGTACATTATTTATAATGTTGTATATGTTGTTTTTGGTCTGGGTTTCCCATTTTCTTTATTATTCATTGCGTATTTGAATGTAATCTGCATTTTAACGTATTTATTGTGTCTTTTTCAGCTATTTCTATTGCACTATTGGTCACACACTGTTTATGCGCTTTTTTATGCATGACTAGAAGTACAATGAGTAAGTATAGTTTACTTGTGGTCATATATGGATGTTTACATTTTATATTTTTATATATTTATTGTATTTTAAATATTTTTGTTGTGTTTTTATTTATGTATGTTACATGTTTTTTAATTTATTTGCAGTCCTTTCTACCCCCTGATGAAGGCACCTGCCGAAACGCGTTGGGGTGTTTCATTAATAAAGTGCCAGTGACCCTTATCCTGCTCGCCCTTTGGTTTGTTTGGTCTCCTTGCGAGTTTGGTGCTCAATTTGTGTCTTTAACATAAAGATATGACATCATCTGAAAAACATATTGTGCAATCCATAGGGACCGGGTCAGGAGTACAGCTGTTATTCTCCCACTGCATTAATTCATATTCACTCCCGATAGCATAAGGGTCACACTCTTTACATATGCTGGCTTCCTGAAAACCCTCCCGTGGTGCATGGATTACTTTTCCCAAAAAGTGCTCTTCAAACCTAGGGCTCTGAATGCCTGGTATGGTGATAGCTTCTTTCTGGCTTTCCTTTCTCTTCCAACCTGGTGGAATCACTGGATATCTTTCAACATCAAAGTCACTTCCAGTGCCACGCCCTTGCCCTTTAAAACACATAGAGCCTTTAGCCTTTTCCTCAGAAAAGCAAGGTTCCCACCTTTTAACTGTGTTTCTGGTTCTTGTTTCTGGGCTCCTGACAGCTCTCTCCTGGACTCTCCAACCACCATCAAACCTAGCAGGCTCCTGGCCACGTCCCTGGCTGCTTCCTGCTCTGGGGTCAGACCTACTGTTTCCTTCTCCCGGCAAACTTCCTTCAGCATGACACGTGCTCACTGGTTGCTTGCTCAGTCCTCCTGAGTTGCTGCCCCTGCTGGCCTTTCCTGGTTGTAGCCAGCAATTTATATGCTTCCCTTCTCTGCACACTACGTGGGTCTTTGTGAACAGGTGTTCCTGATGAGGCTTTCTGTTGCTAACTACGTCAAGACTATCACCAGGAAAATTCATTCTAATGCCTTTTGGCTTCTCCTGAGCTGAATGTATTTGCTGCTCAGCTGTTCCTACGTGTACTGAGTTTATTTGCTGCTCAGCTAAATCTAAGGTAAGTTCCTCATTTTCTCTTACCTCCATGTGCTCTATACTGCCTACTGAGTCACAATATATTTATATAATTTTTTTATGTTTATATATTTTTTTAATATATTTATATAATCTTCAGTTAGATTTTAGATTAGTTTCACATATGATTCATAACAATTTTTAAAGGATTACATTTTTAACGAAGGGTGTTATTTTGATTCGTTTTGGGATCATGTGATGCCCCCGCCCCCCCCCCTTTTTTATTGTGATAAGTATATATTCATAACATGTAATATTTCAGCAGCTTTGCACCTATGGTGTATAATAGATGGTTTTGTCACTATTCGCTCCTGCTACGTAATTGTGCAGTTTTTATATGATCAGATAGATTTTTTTTGTGTTTCTTTTATGGTTTTTAAATGTAATGTATTACGTGACATTTAATCTTATTGGTGGTTATTATGTTTTTAGTTATACAGGGATTTTATTTCACAAAGGTCACAAGTTGGTGTGTCTTCAACATTCAACATAGAGGTATTTAATGTTATATTGTATGTGTCCTCCTGTCACATCCATGTTTAACTTTTTATTATTTGTAATTATTTAATATATGTGTATATATGATATGATTTTATTTATTTATGAGATATTTTTACCCTTCCTATTTATGAGATGTTCCAGTTATTTATTATATTTATTTATGAGACATATTTATATGTAATTTTTATTGACAATATGTTTTTGTCATCTGTTCTTATCACATTTTTATATTTTTATTTTAATTATGTATTTTGATGTGTGTTTATGTTTTTAGTTCTTTTACCAGATCAACCCCTGACGAAGGCTAATGAAACACGGCCTGTGTCGGGTTGGTAATGGATCAATAAATATAAGCTTTGTCTTTTCCACAATTATCACGTTTTGGATTGGTTTCTGTGATCTACGTGATCATTTGCTGTGTTTGTGGTGGAATACAGTTGGTACATTTTCTCCAGGCGGACGTCTCCCACATACGTTCAACCGCATTATTCGCGGTTCAGAATGAGCCCGTATGCGTTTAGCTCCAAGTTAGACCTGATTTTGCAGTGCCTAAACCAAATGCATAGTCGATGTGTCTAGATGCCAAAAATTAGCATCTATATGTCTAAACCAGGGTTCTCAATCCAGTTCTCAGTTTTTCAGGATAACCACAATGAAAATATGCATGAGAGAAATTTGCATACAATGGAGGCAGTGCTAGGTGTGTCCCAAGGACTGGGTCGAGAACCCCTGGTCCAAACTCTGCCCCCGGAGTGCCCCAAACCTGCCCTCCCCATGAACATACAATATTATACATTGAATGGGATATTTAAATCCTGCTCTATGTATAAAAATACTGAAACTCGGGAACAATAAGCACCTACACTGTGCAGCGCCAACCATCTAGGTACCCTTTAAAAACTGACCCCTATATTTTTTTTCTGTTAATGAAGATGCTTTTGCAAGCTGTTTGGCAGTCCAAGTTCTCTTCCATAGAACAGCACGGATTTGGAAGGAACGCAGAGACCTGCTTGGCTGCATGCTTGCTGAGAGCTGCTGTCAATTGCTGCTTTTTTCATTCCGACTCTCTAACCTGCTCCATCCCTTGCACTAGAGAAATAATTATTCTAAAATAACAGGTCATGGATGTTCATTCTGAGGTGCCTGAATGATTTCAATCTGCTGAGAAATAGATGTGTGTGGCAGGCAGTCCATGTCCTCTCTTTGAGGCTCTTATTACCGTTATTGTCATTTGTATATGAAGCCTGCCAAAGCTGCTCTACAGTACTGGGACAATGAAGTATGTTAAGAGGACAGAGTTACATGATAAATGAAAAGCAATTAGAGAGAGAGAGGAGTTAAGGTTCAGGATAAAGCGAAATAAATGGAAGTTTGCTTGAGACTGGAAGGGAGAGAGAGAGAAAGACAGAACATATCCAGTTCTGCCAAGTAGGGGAAACTTGTTACAAAGAGCAGAATTCATCAATGAGAACATTTAGACAAGAAGTGGCCTGTCCAATGCACGGAGCATGAAGAAGGAGGCTTGATTGGGCATCAAGAGGGTGAGAAAGAAGAAGCAATTGAGTGCAAAGCTGAGAAGGCATTTAGAGTTAAAAGTTAGCAATTTGAGCATCAAAGGTGGCTGAAGGGTACAAAACTAAGGGACTTGTTATTAAGGTTTGCTAACATTAACATGCATTACTTCATTGTTAGTGCACATTATTAGTAAGTAGGTTCCATTGAATAACAGGGGACCTGTGCTAAAATAATGCACATTAATGTTAACACACCTTAGAAACTAGTGATGAGCACTACTGTCATTTTCACCCCACTCCCTCATCAATGTGTCCACTAACTCACACCACTCTAGTACCCCTCACTATCCTTCCTCTTCCATTACACTCTCCATCTTCCTTCTCTGATACCTTTGGTGCCTTTGATTTCTTAATTCATTTTCAGTGGTGCGCTTACACCTCTGTCCAGGAGCCAGTGAAAAGAGTGGACCAGAATCGCCACAGTGCATGGGAGCAACACGAGAGGCAGGTCAATAATGGATTTGCTGAGATATGCGGGAGCTGACATGGCATGAGTGATGTATCAGGTAGACCAACACGGAGGCTGACGACAAGGGAATTGTTTTATAAAGCTTTTTCTACATGCAAGGCCTGTTTTACACACAGCAAAGGGTTTTTATAAAAGTGTGCAACCGCATATGTGTGTCTAAAGTATCCGCATGGAAAATGTATGTAGACATTCACAGGGGCATAGCTTGGGTAGAGCAGTGGTAGGGTTGCGATGTGCGTGCGCATTTTCTAAAAGACGTTCACACAACGCATAGAGAACATGCACATATTATGCCTTCTTTGGAACAGATGTAAATTTCTTTGTGGGCATTTATGCACTGTTGGAAGGTGGATCTGGGAGCCTATTT
Organism: Ichthyophis bannanicus; assembly: GCA_033557465.1. Classification (NCBI taxonomy): domain Eukaryota; kingdom Metazoa; phylum Chordata; class Amphibia; order Gymnophiona; family Ichthyophiidae; genus Ichthyophis; species Ichthyophis bannanicus. Next base: position 167,113,498 of record CM066042.1, read on the forward strand.
TATAAAGTTGGCTTACATTAGGCGTCTTGTTGGACTTCTTCCATAGGCGTCCTGTTATAAAACTAAGTCCCAATAGTCCAGTTAGAAGGAGACCACCACATGAAGCAGGCTATGTCAGATTTGGAAAGAAAAATGCATTCTATCAAATGGATGTGCTTTTACCGCCTTTTAATGGGCTAACAGTATGAATCAGCACAAGGCTGCAAGGTAAACAGCTGCCAAACTAGCAAAGAGACTAGAGCAGAGACTGGAGGCATGTGTGGAGCCTCGCCATAAAACCTCCTCCTCCTGCTCTTTCTTTTGTCTGTCCCAATCACTTATCCCCTGGCAATTATTTTGGGTGTCTGAGGTCCTCTAGGCTAATGGGTGGGATAGAAGACTCTTCTGAAACAGATCCTTCTGCAGAGCTGGATTTACAATTTCGGTACCCATAGGCAGCACTGGAGAGTGAGCGCAGGGATCCTCCCTTGGACCTTGGAGAGCCAGAGGGAGGGGGCCCCCTGCAGTCTGGAAGACAGGGGTGGAAATGGTGAGTCAGAGGTCCATGGTGGTGCCTCTTTGAAGTAACACCAGTGGATGGATCTAAAGTAAGTGGTAGACAACTCCTGTCTGTCTTGGGGATTTGCTTTTAGCACTTGCCTTTTTCAGTAATAGCTCAAGGCAAGTTACATTCAGGTAAGGTAGATGATTCCCTATCCCCAGAGAGCTTACAAATTAAGGGATTGGTATTCAAAAGAATTTAGCCGGTTAGCAGGAAATGCTAACCGGCTAAACCGCAGCGATCCTGATATTCAGCAGTACTATCTGGATAGTGATGCTGAATATCCCCACAAACCACAGGACAGATGTCCGAGTAAATCCAGGGCAGAGTGTGAGTGGAGTGGGGCTTGTCACGGAAGCAGCAATATTCAGCTAGTAACCACATGAAGTTACGCTAAATATCGCGCTGCGCTTGCTGGTGAAACCGTATATCTGAATTTCTGGTTTTAATTTCAAGGCAGCGTCCAGGTGCTTTAAAAATGACTGACTATCACCATATATTGACCCCCAGGTTTCTACCTGAGGCACTGGAAGTTTAAGTGACTTGCCCAAGATCACTAGGAGCGTCAATGGGATTGGAACCCTGCCTTCCCTGGTTCCCAGCCTACTGCCTTAACCATGTGGCTATATCTCCGCTTCATTGGGTACTTGGCATATTCAACATCGGTGCCTTAGGCAGTTGTCTGTGTTGCCTGTGCCTAAATGCGGGCCCATCCTTCAGCACTGCTCACATACAGGCCGATGCAGAAAGTTAGAGCAAGCTTTACAAGCCCATAACACCACATTTTTACAATCCTTCCCATGCATGAAATAGACATAAACGCCAGCAGAAAAACCAGTGCCCAATTAATGTCACGTGTATTTAAATGAATACTAATTATTTAAATGTATTTTAATCTGCTGGACTGGTATGCAAATCATGGCGACACCCGATGCAGAGACAGGCATAGATGATTTCACAACCAGCCGTCGTGCCAAAATTATTACTGCAGGGTCTGAACAGAAGTAAACGTCTAACGCTGCCCCCGACAATATTTTGATGGCACCGGGTGCTTTCCCCAATGCCTAGATCATCTTCTCCCCAGATAATCAAGCATCGGGCAAAGCCCCTGATGCTATCAAATCACTGTTGGGGCCATGACAACAAAAAAAGAATCCCTGACGCCCCATCCCCCCGACAGTAGGAGACAGAGAGATTGTCTCTTGCAGTTCTGGAACCTGGCTGTTCCTGCTCCCTATAGCCAACAATAGGCCCTTATGAGCATTTTTGTAGCAGAACCTCTTTTTGGCAATACGGAAATAAATGCTAATTAGCCACCGGTGCCTGGAGAGCAAGCTAAACTAGCGCAGACGTCTTGTGCACAGGTGTTTGGCTTGCTCTCCCAGTTTAACGCTGCGGTGGCTCATTTGCATGCGCAGGGTTATCGCGGTGGACATTTGCATACCCTAACCTTCCTGCATTGCATGCTAAAATATGTGCGTTGTCAGGAACGTTAAAAAAAAATCAATCCAGCGCAGGTCTAGCATCGGCTTTCTGCATTGGCCTGATAGAGAGATATTTAAGCATGCCACGCTCATGCTGCAGACTTCAGTCTGCTAACCTCAGCAAACAGAGGCCCAGAGTTCTAGCTATTGGATCACATTCTACATCACAACAAAACAGAAGGTGGAGTCATTCTTATAAAGTATTTCTCATCAAGCTTCAAAGTCTCCCAGAACAAATCCTTCTTTGTAAGAACAAAGCAAAATGAAAGGTTTATTTTATAATGAACACGTTGTTCACACCTTTTCAGCAGTTCAAGGCAAATTAAATGCAGGTATTTCCCTGTGCTTTTTACAATCTCACAGGCCAATGCAGAAGGCATTGTTTTTATTGTACTGCCAAACAGAGGTTCTGCTACAAAAATGCTCATAAGGGCCTACTGCTGGCTACAGGGAGCAGGAACAGCTGGTTTCCAGAGCTGCAGGAGACGATCTCTCTGCCTCCTGCTGTCGAGGGAACAGGGCGCCAGGGATTCTTTTTTGCCGGCACAGCCCTGACAGTGTTTTGATGGCATCGGGGGCTTTGCCCAATGCCTGATCATTTGGGGAGAAGATGATCAAGGCATCGGGGAAAGCACCCGGTGCCATCAAAATACTGTCAGGGGCAGCATTAGAGGTTTACTTCTACTCCGACCTTGCAATAAAAATGTTGGCGTCATAGCTGGTTGCGAAATCATCTACACTTTTCTATGCATCAGGCGTAGCCGTGATTTGCAAACCAACCAAGCAGATTAAAATATATTTAAATATATTTAAATAATTCATATTAATTTAAATATGCGTGGCATTAATCGGGCACTAGTTTTTCCGCCGGTGTTTACATTGGGCACTAGTTTTTCCGCTGGTGTTTATATCTATTTCCTGCATGGGGAGGATCGTAAAAATGTGTTTAAACATGGCGTTATGGGCTCGTAAAGCCTGCGCTAGCTTTCTGCACTGACCTGTAATTTTGTACCTGAGGCAAAGAGTGACTTGAGTAAGGCCACAAGGAGCATCAGTGGGATTTGAATGCTGGTGCTACTCTAACGTCTAGGCTACTCGTCCATTCAAGGTGCCTTAACTCCTGCCTACTAGACTGCAAAGAGAGGAGGAACCACTTCACTTAGAGAAAAATCAGATGAACAAAATAGGTGAATGTAGAGTGTGATATTAAAGTTGAATAGCAAAGGCTCAGATCATTCGTCCCTGGCTTCCAAATAACTGACGTATGCATGCACAAAGAAGGAAGCCTGCCAGCAACATATTTCTAACAAAAGAGTAATTAAAGGCATTTTTTAAATTTCTCAGCATGCACACCACGATTATACCTTGGAAGTAGTTAATCTTTACTGCTGTTTGAAATCACTGTCAGTGCCAGGATAAAGGTTCCTCAGCTTTATGTGTTGTTAATTGATTCACTTAAACATTTTGGGCTGAGTCAGACTGTTTGTGCCCACCATCAATGCCCATGCGGAGATGCATGATGTGCTGGAAAAGGCTGAATCAGTCAGAATGGCTGATGCCACCTTTTCCAGGACATTAAGCATCTTCTTCTGTCAAGGAGGTGTGGGGAAGATTTAAATTACAGGGCTGGCGTTCTTGTGATAAATTGCAACAAAACTGTGGATTGGCCAAAATAAAAATTTCAGAAGCTATGAAATGCATAGTAGTAAAAACAGAAAACACAAAAGACAGTCCTGGCAGGCTAGACAAGCTACCCTTATTTTGCAATATTTTATTGAAATGCATCATAATAATTATTAAATGTAATTGGACAAGAGGAGAACTTCTTAAAATATATTTGGCATTTGTATCACTTCGAAGACAGCCCATCTCATCTAGAGATGCTCTTCCATGTTCACAGAGCTATATGAGAATATCTTTGGGCCAATTTTGTGATTGATTTTGTGTGTCTGAATTCCAGCTGGCATTCTCTTCCGTATAAAATTAGATTCTCTTGTTTCACCGACTCCTGGGCCTGATCCTAATGGAATGTCTCCAGCCCACAGTCTCGTGTCCCGGCTCTATCACAGGCACAATTAATGGCTGCTGTTCTACACTGCTTTAATCATACCCATCATCAAAGCCAATTCATGTCTTCCATTTCTGAAAGAATATTACTGCATCTGACAAATCTATAAAAGATTTAGTAATCTGTCAAGGGTTTTTTATTTTTGCAAAAGCTCATTTACATTAAATACCTATTGTTGGCCAAGAACCATACAGTATAATTGATGTAACAATTCAGGTTTATGGATTCTTCTTCTTAGCCCAGCTCCTTTGGAGCTTCTGACTCAATTGATACTAGACCCTGCTGGGCTACTATGGAACCAGAAGTCTTCATCTGCAACTACCCAGATATTTTTCCCCTCTAACTCAGCCAGGGCTGGCCCCAGAATTGGTTCAAGGTGTTGGCGTCCTAGGCAAATCTTAAGCCATACATCCCCACCTGGCTATCAGAATCTATTGTTTAGCTTTGAATAGCCTGCTGTTTGCTCTCCCCCCCTCCCCCCCCCCCCAGAAATTGCCACTCTAGGCAACTGCCTAGTTTTCCAGCCCTGAACTCAGCCCAGCCGTTACAGCTACAATGTATTGTTTTTGTTATTTTTTTACTTTATATTCTGTCTAGCAAATCCATGGTCAAAGTAGATTACAAAATCATAATAAAAAGACAATAACATAAGAAAAGTCGAAACCATCCATCAGCCCCTAAAACATCTAGGACCAACAGATTGTCCTAGGACTAACTGAACAGCTTAATAAATAAAAATGTCATCAATTGTTTCTGAAAGTGCATATAATACTTCTCTAGTTATAGAGTCACGGGCAAAGAGTTCCAAAGAGATGGGCCAGCAACAGAGAAAATAGTCAACCACCCATCTGCCAACCTCACCACTTTTAAACCAGGAGCCAGAATGCAATTAGAAACATAGAAACATGACGGCAGAAAAAGACCACATGGCCTATCTAGTCTGTCCTTCCATATCAACCACTACAACATTCCCCTTTTTTCCTTTAGAGATCCTCTGTGTTTGTCCCATGCTTCTTTGAATTCAGATACTGTCCTCATCTCTACCACCTCCACTGGGAGACTATTCCATGGATCCACCACTCTTTCCGTAAAGAAATATTTCCGCATATCACTCCTGAATTTATCACTTTTCACCCTCATCTCATGTCCCCTCGTAGCAGAACTTGCTTTCAATCGAAAGAGCCTCTCCTCCTGTGCATTTATACCACAGAGGTATTTAAACGTCTCAATCATATCACCTCTATCCCGCCTTTTTTCTAAGCTGTACATATTAAGATCCTTAAGTCTGTCCTCATATGCTTTATAATGAAGACCACTAACCATTTTAGTAGCCACCTTCTGTACGGACTCCAGCCTGTTTATATCCTTTTGAAGGTGCGGTCTCCAGAATTGCATACAAGACTCCAAATGACGTCACACCAAAGAATTATACAGAGGCACTATCACCTCCTTTCTTCTGCAGGCCATTCCTCTCCCTATGCACCTAAGCATCCTCCTAGCTTTTGCTGTTCCCTTTTCTACCTGTTTAGCTTCTTTAAGATCATCAGACACAATCACACGTAGGTCCCGCTCTTCTTTAGTGGACAAAAGTACTTCACCCCCTATACTATATTGCTCCCTTGGATTGCTGCAGCCCAAATGCATGACCTTGCATTTTTTAACATTAAATCTCAGCTGCCAAATTCTAGACCATTCTTCAAGCTTAGCTAGATCCCTCCTCATGTTATCTACACCTTCCTGGGTGTCTACTCTATTGCAGATTTTGGTATCATCCACAAAGAGGCAAACCTTACCCGACAGCCCTTCCGCTATATCACTAACAAAGATGTTAAAAAGAATCGGACCAAGAACAGATCCCTGGGGCACACCACTAGTAACCTCCTTCTCCTCCGAGTGAGCTCCATTTACCTGTACTCTTTGTCGCCTCCCACTCAACCAATTTCTAACCCAAGCAATAACTTTATGGTCCATCCCTAGGGTGCTCAGTTTGTTTATAAGTCACCTGTGAGGAACGGTGTCAAAGGCTTTACTGAAATCTAAATACACCACATTAAGGGCTCTCCCTCGGTCCAACTCCCACTTGATCTAAACAGCCACAAGGGAGCATGCCAGTACAGAACATCCCTCGAATATGCAGGCTCTCCTCCATACAGGAACTTAAATATAAGGGTTCAAATATTAAGCATCACCTGACAAGGGCCACAGACCTTCTGGAACCCAACCAATGTGGACCCTATGGAAGGGGGGAAAGAAGCACATATAGAAGGCCAAAACCATTGCACAGTGTTGACACATTTAGGTACGCACTGAGTTGCAGTTTCTGAAGTGCTGCTGCTGCAGGTCCTGGAGATGGGTGGCAGTAGTGGGAACAGATGCTCTCGGAGTGTTGGCACTCTAGGCAACCACCTTGTTTGCCTAATGGTAGTGCCAGTCCTGTGTCCAAGTATGCGGTTCTGCAATTCAGAGATGTCCACATTTGTGAAATGGCCTACACACCCAAGCACATCCCAAGCCGTGCTATCTGCACAGGCCAATCACCAGAACCAGTTACTGGGACATTAATCTTTCAGAGCAGAGATGGAGCAATTTCAGAGGGCACTTATACGTGCCCCTCTCCATTACTGGCACCTCTCCTCTGACCTTTGGACCTTCTGCTCTGGATGTCCCAGATTCTTCCTGGACATTCCTTCTAAAATCCGACTTTAGAGTAGTTCTCTATATTGTGACCCCTGGTGAATCTACCTCTAAGATTTGCTACAATGTGCTCATGATGTTGGATACGCAGCTCCTTCCACTGTGCAGCTGTTTAAGCACATGAAGACGGCATCTTTGAGACCGAAGGGCAGCATGAAACGCTTGTGTGATTGTCTTTGAGAGGTTCGTGTGGATGTGAAGTTTGCAGCTTAAAGAATTCACCCCTGATATAGGCTGACAAAACTCAAGTAGGGAAAAGGTTGAGATTTCTCTTGAGGGCAGTGTGTGAGCAGTGGGAGTAGCCTGGCAGTCCCAGAGTTCTGTTTGTGAGGGTTTTTCATGAATTTGTGAAGAACTGATCCATAACACACCAGCAACCTGTAAAGTTGGAATATTTATGTATTGTGGGACATCATTGGAATTTGAGATAAGTCCATTATGTTGTTCGTGACTTTTTGAACCTGTGGAAGTGTAGCCTTGTGGCCAGATAACCAAGAGACCATGGTTTGATCCTCACTGGCACTCCTTGTGGCCTTGGGCAAGTCACTTTACCCTGCATTGCCTCAGAAGAAAGGCCTGGCAACCTACTTCTAGTCACACTTTGCTATGAAAACCCAGGGGCCGCTGGATTGCCAGGAGTCATCATTGACTCAATGGCATAAAAAATAATGGATTCAAATAGCACATAGTATCTGTATGAATGGGTTGCCTTGGAAAGAAGAAACATGCGGGGGGGGGGCATATTCGGTGTGGTTAGCAGACCTGTTATCTGTGATCACTGAGATATTCAGCAGTACAAACATGGCGGATACTGCTGCAGCGTGTTCTGGGGCAGAGTGCAGATAGCACCATGGGTTAACTGGCAGTGGCGATATTCAGCCACCACCTGGTTATCCTAACCAGCTAGAGAACGGGTAAATGTAGATCGATTGTTTTACGTTATCAGAATATAGAAAGACTAGGGGACATGCAATGAAGCTACAGGGTAAACTATTTAAGACTAATAAAAGAAAATATTTTTTCACTCAACGTGTAATCAAACTCTGGAATTTGTTACCGGAGGATGTAGTAAAGGCTGTTAGTGTAGCTGGGTTTAAAAAAGGTTTGGACAAGTTCCTGGAGGAAAGGTCCATAAGCCATTATTAAGAAGGGACCCAGGATATCAATGCTTGACCCAATACAAGCATTGTGGAACCTTTGTCTGTTGGGGAAACTGCTAGGTACGTATGACCTAGATTGGCCACTGCTGGAAACAAGATACTGGGCTTGATGGACCTTGGTCTGACCCAGTATGGCATATCTTATGTTCTTAAAGTTAGGACAGTTAAAAGGCTCTCCTAACTTTAGCCAGTTTTGCAAGCCAGGCAACCCGGATATTCAATGCTGGAGCCTGAATAGGCCCTGGCACGATGATGGTGAGCCGCTTTAACTGTGCTGGCCACCACTGCTGAAAATCCCTCTCCCCCCACCACTGTTTTTAAAAATCAAGAATTTTAAAAAAGTGGATCCATAATTAAATACGCAGTAAAGCTGCTTCAACACAAAAAACAACTCCAAATTGTGTGGTGCTTGTACCATTGCTATAGCTGATTGCAGCTATATGACTGAGGTTCTCAATATATAAAACATTCTTTTGTGATGTTGTGTTCCTTATAGTGCTTTAAAGAAGGATACTCACAGATCACAGCAGCAGCGAGCAGTCCAAGCCAGGCCATTAGGAGCAGAGCACCACAGATCTTTAAAGGGCAATACCTTCACAATGCCCAAGGGACGGGTGTTAGGAAGAGTGTTCCATGCCCGTCCTAAGATTTGATTTCCTCTGGTGACTCCCAGGGATGAGAGAATTGTTAAAAGCATTCAGCAGTTTTCTTATGGAGGAGACAGAATGCCCGGATCTTGAATAAAGATAAGGTTGGACTAGCAACCCTGAAGCTAAGAAGTACAACGTAGCGGCAAATATGTGCTGGATTCATGAGGTACATACAGTACACAGAGGCAGAGTAACCACCTAAGAGGACTTTGGGAAACCATGATGGGGAAACGGGGCCTGCTGAAAACCTTACATGGAGTTTTAGGGAACGGGATGGAGAGAAAGATGGTGGGGTTGGTAAAGGCACTAAAGAAAGCCTGGCAGTGGTGGAGGAAAACCTAGGGTCTGCTGGCACGTATATCACCCTTCTGAGCCTTGCAGGGCAACTCTGACTTTACTCTGAGAGAAGAGGCAAGGCGATTTCAATTTGTGGAGCAGAAGGAGTGCAAACAGAGGGCTTGTTGCAATTCAAAGAGGAAAATTACACCATTGTTGAATAGGTAAAAAATAATAATAATATGTGCAAACTTCCAAGTTACCATTTGTTTCATTTTTTACAGGTACATCATTATTATGAATCTCTGTTACAAAGATAGGGATAGTTTGATCACAGCAAAGCAGATGAGGACTTTCTTTCACTGCTAGGGAAGTTTAACAAGCTGGCAAAATCTGGTATAAAACGTTTAGAGCAACTGAGGATAACCAGCATGAAGAAACTTCAGCTAGTGAGTGGTCACAGGAGTTGCAGGTTGAGGTAACTAAACACAACTCAGTTATGCAAACTATGGAAAGAGATGCAAAAAATGTGCAATAGTGTCAATCTATAGGAGATGCAGGATAAGATATTCCAGAGGATATACATTTCAAGGGCTAGGGATATCAAAAGAAATTGTGCAATAGGTGCAAACAACATTGCTTCGTACTTTCTTAGAATACCCTGAACTGAAAGGGTTGTGGACAAAAGTGCTGAAAGTCCTAGAAGACGAAGTAAGAGCAGGGCTGGCCTCAGATTTGGTTCACAGTGTTGGTGCCCTGGGCAAACCTTAAGCTTTAAACCCCCTCTGGTTGTCAAAATCTATTGTTTAGCTTTGAATGCCCTGCTCTTTGCTGTCTCCCCCCCATCCCCCACCCCCAAAGACGTTTCCACTCTAGGTGACCACCTATTTGCCTGATGTTGCCTGATGTTTGGGCTGGCCCTGAGTACGAAAGGACTTGAACTAGACGTATCCTCTGCTACTTTGGGGGAAAGAGGAAGAAGTCTGTAGTGGTATCAAAAGAAAGTTGATACTGACAACGATTGGCCTGTTTAAGAAAGTAATTCTACAACCGTGCGCAGTGGAAGAAGCCTCTGTGTATGAGAAACAGGTGGGCAAGATGGTGGATATGGAAGCTCTGAGACGTGAACCCAGAGGTGGATTCCATTCAGGGGTGCCCCGGTGGGCCGAGTGCTGTGGAGGGTCAGACCAGGGAGCACCGGCAGCATCTGTACGACTGACGGCTGTGCTCCCACCGAAGAAACAGAGAAGAAGATGGAAGTAACATTAAGTGGATGAAGAGTGTGCTGAAGGAGGGACTGGGAACACGGCAGAGCTTTCAACCCTCTGGTGGCTCAGAGGCCCCGTGCTAGGGTTGTTTTTTTTTTACATGTAGAGGCCATAGGGATCCTTTGGGGTCCAGTGAAGGTGAGAGGAGAGGGTAAGGTTGCACTGTGCTGTACTAGGCTGGGCTGGGTTAGGTTGAAAAGTCAATCCCCCAGGCCAGTATCTTGCTGCAATCCACCCTTGCTTAAACATATAAAAGCAGAAATAAGGTGAAGTGGACTCGCTACATGCAGTTGTAGAGCAGATTCTCCCATCGGCATAGGCAGCCAGTGGGGGGGGGGGGGGGGAATGGATGAATGATTCCAGCCTAGTTGATAGTCAAGGATAGCGGAGGGGGTGAGAATCGCCGAGCAAATGGGTATGAATGGAATGCTGAGCAGGATGATGTGGTGAACGCGAATGGAAGGACGATGACAAATCAGCGAGACTTCTATAGCTCCAAACGTTATAGGCATTATAGACAAAAGGCAAATTGTCATTTTATGTGTAGAAATAGAAGAGGAAGGGATGTGGTAATGGTTCATCTGTTTAAGATATTGATTTAATGTGCTGAATGTACTCTTGTTGTTGGAAAATCAAGAATAAAAACACATTACATTATATAGCTACAACAATTCAATTATTCAGATATGCATTCCACAACTAATAATCAATACATACAGCTTATACCAAAAGAAAGAGAGAAGCTATTATCCGTAAGTGTCCCAGAAGTATTTTTGGGAAATCCATGTTTTCAGAGCTTGTCTGAATTGCTTGTGAGATGTTATTAATCATAAATCTAAAAGTACAGAATTAAAAAAACTTGGTATCCTTCCTGAGAGTGTACTTTTTAGGGAACCTTTCCATTAAAAATTTAAAAATGATAAGAAATCCATACAATGTAACATTTTTACAAGTGGTGCTGTGCTTTGATGTATGTTTCCTCTGATGGAGGAGACTGTCCTTATAGGAATGCTAAGACACTGTGAGGACCATACTCAGGGCAATCAGAAAGAGAGAGTGAGAAGACTAAAGAAAGTATTTTAGAAGCCCTATTTGTGAGTTGGACATCTGAAAACAGGCACTTAGACACAGGGCCGGCCCGTCCATTGAGCAAGAATGTTGTTTGCAGAGGGCCCCGCATTTCAGGGGGCCCCGCGCCAACAACATCGTGCATTGAAGACCGGCAGACAGGGCGGCTTTAGAGGGAGCCGGAGAGGCCCCGGCTCTCTCTAACAGCTGCCGAAGTGAAGCGCGTCTTTTCCCTTCACTTCAGCAGCAGTACTGAAGTTTAGAACACTGCCGTGCTGAGCACCGGGAAACAGGAAGTCCCTTTTGACCTCAGCGCGGCAGAGTTCTAAACTTCAGTACAGCTGCCGAAATGAAGGGAAAAGATGCGCTTCACTTCAGCAGCTGTAGAGGTGAGCCGGGGCCTCTCTGGCTCCCTCTTAGCTAGCTGCAGGGCTCTTCGGGAGGGGAGGGGAGGGGGGCTTGGACTGAAAATGGGCTGTGGGGGGGTTGCTAGGACTGGAAATGGGCTGTGGGGGGAGCTAGGACTGGAAATGGGCTGAGTGGAGGAGGAGCTTGAACTACAAATAGCTGATGAGGGGGGGGGCTTGGACTGGAAATGGCCTGTGGGGGGAGCTAGGACTGGAAATGGGCTGAGTGGAGGGAGGCTTGAACTGAAAATAGCTGATGGGGAGGGGGCTTGGACTGGAAATGGGCTATGGGAGGAGCTAGGACTGGAAATGGGATGAGTGGAGGGGGGCTTGAACTGGAAATAGCTGATGGGAGGGGGGCTTGGACTGGAAATGGGCTGTGGGGGGAGCTAGGACTGGAAATGGGCTGAGTGGAGGGGGTCTTGAACTGAAAATAGCTGATGGGGAGGGGGCTTGGACTGGAAATGGGCTTTGGGGGGAGCTAGGACTGGAAATGAGCTGCGTGGAGGAGGGCTTGAACTGGAAATAGCTGATGGGGAGGGGGGCTTGGACTGGAAATGGGCTGACTGGGGGAAGCTATGACTGGAAATGGGCAGATGGAGGGGCTAGGTTAGGACTGGACATAGGCTGTTGGGGGGGGGCTAGGATTGGATATGGGCTATGGTGGGGGTTTGGATTGAAATGGACTCATGAGGGGCTAGGACTGGAAATAGGCTCATAGAGGGGCTTGGATTAGAAATGGGCTGAGTGGGGGGAGCTAAGACTGGAAATGGGCTGATGGGGGGCTGGGATTGAAAATGGGCTGATGGAGGGGCTAGGATAGGACTGGAACTTGGCTGTTGGGGGGCTAGGATTGGAAATGGGCTGTGGGGGGGGGCTTGGATTGAAATGGACTCATGGAGGGGCTAGAACTAGAAATAGGCTCATGAGAGGCTTGGATTGGAAATGGGATGAGTGGAGGGGAACTAGGATTGGAAATGGGCTAATGGTGGGGCTAGGAAAGGACTAGAAATGGGCTGATGGGGGTCTGGGATTGGAAATGAGCTGATGGAGGGGCTTGGATAGGGCTGGAAATGAATGGGGGAGCTAGGACTGGAAATGGGCTGATGGTGGAGCTAGGATAGTATTGGAAATGGGCTGATGCGGGGACTAGAAGGGAGTGGATGCTGGGTGGGCTGGAACTAGAAGGGAGCTTTTGTTGGGGGGAGGACAAGAATGGGATGGGGCTGGGGGAGTGAGGATGGAGCGGGGAAAAATATTTTGTGTGGGAGAGAAGAAAAATCTACAACTGGCCAGGTATTGGGAGAGTAAGTGGGGATTGAGGATTGAGGGGTAAAATTTGAGTGGATGAAAAAGGAATAAAGAAAGAGATGGAGGAAAGAGCAAAAGGAGAAAGATTAGTATGTTAAAGCAGATGAAGAGAGAGAATGGAAAAAAACTAGAAGAGAGAAGAAAGGACAAATGGACAGCAGACGATGGAGTTAGCAGAAGACACAAAGAAACCAGAAGAAAGTGGCTGGAGCAATTGCAACTGAAAAAAATTGCAGAAAAGGTAGAAAAATATCTCTTTATTTTGAATTTATTAACTGGAATATGAAAGCTCTGGGAAATGTGCATCATTAACGTCTGCACTTTGTTTAGTACAAGAGGAAATTAATTTATAGTTTTATTTCTATAGTGTTGTACATTCCAAGTTTGGCTTTTGGGGTTCCCAGTTTAATTATTGTCTTCCTATTTCTAAATTGTGATTCCTTGTTCTTTGTTTGGTGATTGTCTATGTTCTGCATGTGTAACTGAACTGAGGTATTCTGTTTATGTAGTTTCTATTTGACATTGCCACTTGTTCTTTTTCCCCAGTAGGTCATGTATTGTTATTCTCTGAAATGTATTGGTTTAATATTTGCAGTGTTGCCTTTTGATAGGTAGGGTCTTGTGCTTTGTGAGTCCTGGTAGTGCTGTTATGATACGGCGGGTTTGCTATGGGTTCTAAATGGGCAGTGTTTGTAGTAGTTCCTAATGTGCCCGATGGTTGGCACTGGATTATAGTAATGTAGAAATCTTTTAGTCTTTCTTTATCCATACACTCATTAAGAGGCATGTTTGCTAAAAGTTAGCGTATGTTAACATTATGCAAATATTTATGCAAATGAGGTCCTGCACTAAGTCTCCGCACATGGCCCCGCACCCACCTTGGGCTGCACCTGCTTAGACATGCAAAGCATGGAGACGTACATGGCGCAGTTTTAGAAGCCGGGTATATAGACATGCCTAGCATGTATGCACCAAGTGCAAGATGCTCTTTGCTCTCAGGGAACAAGTCTGATCTCTGGAGGCTAGAGTAGCAGACTTGGAGGACATAAGGAAGACAGAGAGGTATATAGATGAGACCTACAGAAACGTAGTACTGAAGTCGCACCTCTAGTCAGGCAGCCTCTCTGTTGCCATGGAGGAGAGAGGTCACGTGACAGGAGAGCATCACTCTGGTGTGGCAGGAAGTGATCCTGTAGCTAGGACCTGTCGTCCAAGTGATGCAAAACCCTCTCACACCAAGGAGGTTTCTTCAGGACTATGTGCTCATGAAGAAAGGGTTAAGACAGCCATTATAGTTGGTGATTTGATCATTAGACATGTAGATAGCTGGGTGGCAGGTGGATGTGAGGATCACCTGGTAACATGCTTGCCTGGTACGAAGGTAGCGGAACTCAAGCGCTACTTAGACAAGGTTTTAGATAGCATTGCGGAGGAGCCTGCTGTCTTGGTACATGTTGGTACCAATGACATAGGAAAGTGTGGTGGGGAGGTTCTGGAGGCTAAATTTAGGCTTTTAGGTAGAAAGTTGAAATCCAGAACGTCCAGGGTAGCATTCTTAAAAATGCTTCCTGTTCCACACACAGGACCCAAAAGGCAGGCAGAGCTCCAGAGTCTCAATGTATGGATGAAATGACTGTGCAAGGAAGAGAGTTTTGGATTTGTTAGGAACTGGGCAACATTCTGGGGAAATGAGGGGCTTTTCTGAAGGGATGGGCTCCACCTTAACCAGGATGGAACCAGGCTGCTGGCATTAACCTTTGAAAAAGGAGATAGAGCAACTTTTAAACTTGATAATAGGGGAAAACCGACAGTTGTTTAATAGCACATGGCTGGGAAGGATGTATTCTTGAAGTAAAAGATTGAAGTTAGGGCATATCAACAGAGAGGTTCCAATAACCACAAAAGTAACCCAAATGCCCTTAAATACAGAGCAGAGTTTAAAGATTCCAAATTACCACTGCACCTTAATGTAAAGAAGACAAAGATCCTGCCAGCTGGCAAAATCAATAAGTTCATTGGCGATGGAGAAGAAATTGAAATAATGGACAACTTTAACCTACTTGGATCAACTATCAATAAAGAATCAACAAGCAGTCAAAAAAATCAGATGACGCATTGCTCTTGGTAGAATGGCTATGAAGGACCTAGATAAAATTCTCAAAAGCAGAAATGTCTCTCTCCATAAAGATTTGACTTCTTCAAGCCAAGTTGGACAGTGAAAAAGATAGACAGGAAGAAAGTTGATGCCTTTGAATTATGGTGCTGGCGATGAATTCTATGTATACCATGGACTGCCTGAAGAACAAACCAGTCAGTACTAGAGGAGATCAAACCTAAGCTTTCTTTAGAAGCTCAGGTGACAAGACTTAGACTTTCATATTTTGGACATATCATGCGAAGAGAGAGACCATTAGAGAAAGACATCATTCTTGGCAAGGTAGAAGGTCAACGCAAAAGAGGAAGCCAGCAATGAGATGGATCAATACAATAACAGCAGCTATGAGTGTCAGCCTGTCAACACTGAGCCACCTGACTGAAGACCAAACACAATTTAGGACAACTACCCAGAGGATCGCCATGAGTCAACACCGACTCAACGGCACTTAACAACAACAACCACTAATCAGATTAATATGAATAAAATGCAACCTCTAAAATGCTTCCATGCACATGCCAGAAGTCTAAAAAACTAAGATGGGAGAGTTAGATTATATAGCACTAAATAAGAGGTTAGATATGTTTATATATCAGAGACTTGGTGGAAGGAGGACAACCAATGGGACACTGATACCTGGCTACAAATTATATTACAATAACAGAGTAGATTGAGTCACACAGGATTAAAATTTTGCAAAGTTAGTTTTCCTAAAGTCTAAGATCCTTGCTTTTGAATGGATTTTATCAGCCCTAGTCCTTATACCGAACTACACCACCTGGTGATCACTGGACGTGAGATGATCTCCCACTATAACATTGGAAACACTTTCCCCATTGGTAAGCACCAAGTCCAGTATGGCCCCTTCACGTATGGGTTCTCTTACCAGTTGCCAGAATAGTTCTCCCTGTAGAGAATCTAGGATCTCCTTACTTCTAGATGACACCGCAGCAAGGATGTGCCAATTAACATCTTGCATATTGAAATCACCTATCAGTAGCACTTCTCCTTTCATAGCAATACTGCATATGTCTTCTATATAAATCTCCATCCACTTCTCCCTGTGAAGATCTGTATATCGCACCAATGCAAACTGATTGCTTTCTCTTTTTCTAGTTTAACCCACAGTGCCTCCTCGTTCCCTTTTAAGCCCTGTAATTCTATAGCTTTAATATTATTTTTTACGTATAGTGCCATTCCTCCTCCCTACCTTGTCCTTCCTGAATAAACTATAGCCTGGTATAATTACATCCCAGTCATGGCCGTCCGTGAACCATGTCTCCGTAACAGCCACTAAATCCAAGTCAGCCTCTTCCATTAAAGCCTCAACATCTAGGATCTTATTTCCCATGCTATAGGCATTTATACACACCACTTTCCAGATGTTGCCCCTTTTATCAATTTCTACAGAGGTATTTAATGTTACTATGTTTCACTTACCTGGGGGCTTTCTTCACCCATCTCCAATGAATCTAGTTTAAAGCCCTCTTCAGTAGGTTAGCCAGTCTACTGTGGAAAACACTTTGACCCTTGTTGGACAAATGGACACCATCTTTGCTCTGCAGCCCTTGGAACATCATCCCATGGCCCAGGAAACCAAAATACTCTTGATGACACCATTCATGCAGCCATGCATTCATCTCCAGAATACAAGCTTCTCTGCCTCGGCCTTTACCCTCAACAGGGAGGATTGAAGAGAACACTACCTGCGCACCTATCTGCTTCACCCTCCGTCCCAGAGCCACGAAGTCACTGGTAACCACTGTTCCCTCTAAGCTGTGCGCGTGTGTGCGCGCACACACCTCGCCGAGTGAGCGCACATACTTTACAACAGAGCGCACAAAAATTACGGTTCTGATTCTGATAGAAAATAACACAGACGTCTTAAAATTTAAAAGTTGTGTGATTGTAATTACTAGAAATTTTCTGCTTCATTTAGTAATTGTCTGTTTTCATTTAATTTGATTAAAATCAATGTGGTGTACATACTGTATTCTGACGTGTAGTCAAATTTTAAAGTATATAACGCCGAGTGTCGTTATGTGGCGCACAAAAATTTAACCTTCCTTCAAAAGCTGCACAGCTGATATTGTGGAGTGGAGTGGAGTGATATTGTGGAGTGGAGGAGTAGCCTAGTGGTTGGGGCAAGGTACTTCAGGCCGGAAGGTCGGTGGTTCAAATCCCACTAGAGGACAGGAACCTTGGGCCGGAAGGACTGGGGTTTCTAGTCCCATAGGTGCTCCTTGTGGTCTTGGGCAAGCCACTTAACCCTCCATAGCCCATGTTCCCTGTAAAATAGTTATCTCCAAGTTATAATGCCCTGTTCAATGTAATTTCAGTTTGTTCAATGTAAACCGCACTGATGCAGAATAGCACGGTATATAAGAGAATGTAAATAAATAAATAAAAAAAAATAAATTTTATGCACACACAGCCTACAGAAAATTAGAGGGAACATTGCTGGTAACATCCTTTTTCTCAGAGTGAGCATCATTTATTGGTACCTTTTTCATCTCCCACTCAACCAATTCATAACCCAGTCACTTTAGGGTCTCTCTCTAGGGCACTCAATGTATTTATAAGTGGACTGTGCGGAACAGTGTCAAAGGCTTTAGTGAATGCTAAGTACAGCACATCAGTCTGTGAGTCTACAAGTGTGTAAGTCCAAAGTGAAAGTGGGCACTGAGAGCGACCCTTGCTTGGGGCACTGTTTTTACAGTGAGTTCCCTGACTGCATCCTATTGAGCTAGACCTCTCTAGAACAGGCCTCAAAGCTGGAAATTTATCAAAACAGTGGATCCATGCTATGAGTTTTGGTCCATGGACATATCCAAAGTATTAGCTATTTGATAATGTATCTATTTAAGGGCTAGGGGTTACTACTGTGCTCTACTACATTATCGCCCCCCCTAATGCCATTAACATGAGTTATTTTACTGTATATAAGTCCCATTCTATGTAATGTAGCCTAGTTACTAATAACATGGATAGAATGGGACCTGTGTTAATACCATGCACATTCATTAATGATAAGGTTACTGTGAGTTACATTAATGAATAGGGGCCATGCGCAGTCTGTATGCCGGAACGTGTAATACCATGACCACGCTTGTGTGCTGGGTGTAAATAGTTTGCCTATATAGAAAATGTACAAAGCAAGGGGACAATTTTTAAATTGCCTGCAGTGCTGCAAAGTTTATGTACAGTTTTTACCCCCAGTCTTTGCCCCAAAGGAAAAGACATTTTGACAATTGTCATGGGTGCAAAGTATGCACAGAGATTTACATTGACTTTCTTCATGCAATAGGTGGGCAAAGCCAATCAACGTGCAAGATTTCTCCCCTCCCCCCCCACCACCTAAACACACCCCTGGGAATGCTGCCACCTAGTGTTAGCATGATGGAACCTCACATGCACTTTGAGCTGTGCCGAAGGCGGGCAGTTTTCAGACTCAGCTAATTCAGGACTTACTGGCAAATGGCTTTTGAAAATTGCCCTCTGAAGGGATGATTTCATAACAAAAATAGTCAAAAAGCACCTATTTTATAAAGGCAACACGGGTACCCAGTGCCCGCATCCCACACACCTGCAGCATTTTCACTCAGTACTGGTGTGCAGTCACAGCTTTGGTTCCTTACACTGATGTAGCAGCCCCTCTCATACAAAAGGCACACTTCTCCTTTCCCCCACTACTTCATAAGCTTTCTCCAATATAAGTTCTAATGTATACCAACCCTGTATCATACCCCCTCCCCATGTTAAATGCTGTTTTTTAAGTTAGCTGTATCTATTTATAGTTGCCTGTACACCTTCTTAACTGTTCCTTGGAACCATTTTGCCTGGTAGAAAAATGGTATATTAAACCAGTTAAATAAATAAATTGCTACCTTCTCCCCTTTACAGCTAATAGTGCACAAATTCTCACCTACCAATTTGGGCCTGCTTCAAGGCAAATGTCCAATGTGTGTACGTATTGTATTAAGTAATACATGTATGCTGCAGTTCTTCCCCAGCTCCAGACAAACTATTTTTCTGGGAGCGCCTCCGACCAGATTGCAGAAAGGTAGGTGCCATCTTTTAGTATGCCTGCTCTTTACATGTCTGTATCCTGATTCGATTTTATAAGAGCTGTTGTTTTGCTTGTAAAACATGCTTTATATGTAGAAGAAGCATGATAAAATCCCTCCTCTATGTGGCTGTAAAGGATATACCCAGTGAATGTGTGGGTTTGTATATAGATTTAGATCTAGATATATGCACATTGTATCCTGGGGCAATTTTCAGTCTCCCTCTGCAGCTTGCAAGTCCACATTTTCAAATGGAAATTTCCTGTGGAGCTTCTCTTTGAAAATCTGTCCCAGGGCACCCTGTAAGTATAAAACCTATACAAAGACTTTGCATCGACACTGCAACAAATGCAAAGTGCACACAGGGATTTCAGGTTGAAGGGATCATCTGCACATTTCTTCTCCCTAGGGCTAAACGTATGCGTGCTGTTCAACAGTGCGCCTACTTTTACTAACGTGCAATCAAATTCTGGAATTCATTACCGGAGGATGTAGTAAAAGCGGTCAGTGTAGCTGGGTTTATAAAAGCTTTGGACAAGTTCCTGGAGGAAAGGTCCACACATCTTTATTAAAGAGGACCCGGGAAATGCACTGCTTTCCCCGGACAAGCCTTGTGGAACCTGCCAGGTACTTGTGACCTGGGTTAGCCACTGTTGGAAACTTGGTTTGACCCAATGTGGCATAATTCTTACCCACACCGAGGGCACGTTCACTTTCCAAACGGTATTTTTTCACGGCTAGACATGTTGCGCCGCGTGAAGCCTCTCTACATCGTATTTCTGCGCAGTTTATAACGGGGAAGAAGCTCGTTCAGGAGCAGGCTGCCCTCTGCGGGTAGTTCTGCCCCAGGGTGGTTGCTGGCCGAGGCCTCGCTTGTGGCTCAAGCTCTGGGATCGATTCACCGAGCTCCTCCTGTTTGTTGTAGTCTGGGATTAAAGTGGAAAAGCCTCTGCTTTCAGGAAGCGGCTGCAGGCTGCTTAATTAGCCCCGGATCTGCGCGCGCCAGCCAGGAACTCCGCTTCGCGTGCAGACAAGACGCGTGCAAATATTGTGACAGGCTTTTGCCATTACTGTGCCAAGTCACTATTGTGCCTTCATTATTTATAATTGTATAGCACCTTCCTGCAATTGCAAAGTGTCGGTGCACGACAGCGCATAAAAGCAGCTCCAAGGAAAGGCAAAGAAATGCAGAGCGGATCGATGGGAAGAAGGAACCGCGAGAAAGAGGGAGGCAATTGGAGTGCTGGTAGGAGTCAATATTCTACCCTGGTCCTCGTGGTATAGCAAACCGAGACCGCGAGAAGGAAGGAAGTCTTACAGGGGGAAAGGGGAAGTTTCTTTTGTAGAAAACCCAGGAGCTTCTGGGGAGTCAGGACTGACCCGAAGGCACGCATTGCAATTTCACTGACGCTATCCACAAAGTCAGCGAGAAACGTGCATCCCTTCTTCCCAATTTCTGCGAGAGACTTTCCGAGAAGCTGAAATGGATTTCTGATCCCGTCTGGAGGAGTTTCTGCTGTAATGGGATGGGGGAGACCTTGCGCGGCCAGTGGCTGCAGTTTGCGCGTTTCCTCCGAGGGACCTGCGCGCTGCAGCACTCCGCGGAGAGGGTAGAGCTGTCCCGGCACACACCAAATGTGCTGTGCAATGTAAACTAGTAAGAATCATGTAAATATACGTGATTATTTGTACACCTGCACTGTTTAATGTTATCTCAGTTATAAATGTAAACCGCTAAAAATCACTCAAATAAATAAACAGTGCTACCGATAGTCCTCCAGAAAATTTACAATCAAAAGCCCCAGGATGTCCGCATTTTGCTGTTTTGGATTGATGCCTTCACTTATTTTTTATTAAGCGTGTTTCACATTAGGCAGTTTTGCCTGTTCTGGCGGGTCACTCTGTTGTCCGTCAGTCTGAATGCACCGGTTTGTCGTCTATGCACAACCAAATGCCTACGGAGTGCATTTATAATTGAGACAAGAGCCATAGAGGAGTCAGAGCTGATTTTCCGTGCCACACCTCCTACTCTTCACTCATTCCCTTCCACTCTTCTGCACCCAGAAGCACATCCCACATAAACCTCCAAAATGTACACTGGGTACTCCTGTGCAGGCACAGCTTTGATTCCTTGTACTCACACTATACATAAATCACATTCCTCATCACTATTACCCCCTCCCCCCCCCCACACTCACTCTCCCCCTCCCCTGCACATCTTTAGCTCCCCAACACACCAACATCACATTCCCTCTTCACACTCACAACTCCCTTGATCCATCTTCAGCATCCTAAAAGCCCCCACTTTAGAACTATACCCCTATATAAAGGCCCAAGACACCTCCCACACCCCTACTCCTGCACTCAGCCTGTCACCTATTCATAACTCCCCATCACTCAATCAGCTTCCACCACCTATCATCCACCTCATTCAGACTCTCTTTTGCTCTTAACCCCCCACCCAATCACGCATAGAGATACCCCAAGAATTCCACTGGAGCAGCAGCGGTGCACCCTTCAGCCTGGTGCAATGCTTAGTACAAGCCCGCTTCAGTTTGATATTTCTGGTATGCATAATGCATGAGAAGAGAGGCAGGCATTTTTTATCTAGTGAAAAAGAAGTTATGGAACAAGAAGTCTTGATACGAGGCTGAAGGAGAGTACACTGAGACAGCCTAAGGAAACATTTCTCCATGGACAGGGCAGGGCCAAATTTAAGATCTTGGCACACCGAACAGCAGATCTCAGACAGTGTGAGGGGGGGGGGGGGGTGGAAGTTGTATCGGTGATCCCAAAGACTGGATAGCCAGAGGAGCAGCAGAGGGGGGCCATAATGCCAAAGGGCACCCCTTTGAAACAACACGTGCCCCTGGCCTTAATGTAAGCAGCTACGGGTACTTTTTTGCCTGGGTATTTGGAAACCTCAAACTTTGGTGCACTACTAGACGGTTGCCTGTGTTATCTGTGCCTGAGCCCAGGCTTGGAAGAAGGTTGCGGATGCCTAAAACAGGCCCCTCCCCATAGAGGTCAGAGCTACCAAGTTCCAAGAGGGAGACCTTTTGCCCAGTCCTGGTTTTGAACTCACATCCTAAAGCAGTGGGACCTGCGGGGGGGGGGGGGGGGGGGGGGGGAGGGGCAGCAAAGAACATCTGCAGTCAAAGCAAAATAATAGGTCCTGACAGTCACACAAGCTCAAAGAACCATCGGGCCTTACTTTTATATATGCAGTATATAATACACACACACACACACAACGATTCTGTTTTACTGTTCTTACGCCACTGACTGGCTCTTGAGCCCTTAAGGTTGTAGGTCCAATGGGACACGCGTGCTATGAAGTGGCACTGGAGCAAACTTGGTGCACCCTTCAGCCTGGTGCCTCTAGACAGCTGCCGACACGTCCTAGTGGGAAGGTGTTCCAACAAATTGCATGATGATAACATTTGAATGGCTGGATCGGAGTTGAAGAGCAATGAGCTGACAAGAGTAGCCGGTGATGCTATACCCACATCAGAACAGGCAAGAGGTTTTATACATCAAAAGTGTATTATGTTGTTAATTGGGAAAAACTCTTTCTTGTGATAGCATGGCACCTTAAAATACACTCTCAATGCTCCATAATGATCAGCCTGTTTTATATCATTATTTATAGTGCACACTCTCTGCACCCACAGTACGGACTCAATTATTTGACCTCCAGGCCCTTCCATGGCATGCAAAATAACAATGTGAATGGAGAAAAAGAACAGACTGAGGGAAAGGTACACACAGGTTGTGAGCCCTTTGGGAAGGAGGGAATGCCCTTCAGCCTGGGCGGTACATCAAGAAAACATAACCATAAAGAAGTTCATATTTCAGCTGCCTAATGTATTGCTTAGTTTATTTAAATTTGCATGACACGATCTCTGTGTGCATAAAACCAAACATAATACCGCATGTGCTTTTGGACTCCCTGGGCCCTGCATCCAAAGAATTTTACCTTGAAACTAATGCTGTGGTCTTCGTGTTGACTCTGAGCAGATGACTAGACTGTCCGAGAGTGCGCATGGTGCACAGACCTGACTATGAATTTGTGGTGTAAACTATTGTTGGAGCTGCAGCCCTCATTAGTAGGTATATGCAAGGTTGGTGTTTCTTTCATTTCCTGACATTTTCATGTTTTCTTTTATTTTCAGCATGTTTGCTATTTGGCAATAGCATACACTAACAAAACAAAACCCCAAACTGCCACCAAACCTATCAAAAGACACACACCCCCACCCCCCCCAAGCTGACTGCCACCCTTTCTAGTCCACTAGCTCCTGTTCCAAGCATCTTGCCCGATCTATGGTCTCCAAAAGAACAGAAGTGTCCCTTACTGGGGTCATGTAGCAAAATGATGCTGCCTGACTCCAGGCTGAAAACAGAGCCAGTCTCAGGTCACCCAGCGGTGTTTTGTCATATGTCACCAGCAGGGCAGGCGCTCCTGTCCCCTTTGTAGAAGGCAGATAGCTACATTGCTGGAGAAGTTCCAGGGAGTGGGAGGGACGGGACCCCAGGTTTGATTTTGTTTTTAATGAGATGTGAGCAGGGCCTGGTTCTATAAAAAAATGAAAATGACCATTTGTTACATTTTGTTTTAAAAACAAATTGAAATGAGATAGGAAATTTGGTTGAATTTTTCTGTTTTGCTTCTAATGAAGGCAATCTGTATTCATTAATCTTACTAAGGATCACAAACTGAATTACAGGTGCCAGGGGTTAATAAAAATCAAGAGCCTAAAATCGCACTCCTCTTCCCGCTGCATGAGGTTAGTGGTAGAATATAAACTAGTGAATTCATGTGAAGGATGTTACTAGAACATCTAAGGGAGTATCAGCATCTCACAGGTCAGCTTTTCACCTTTATTGTTTTCTTTTTTTAGATCTGAGCTGATGTTGATGTAAATACTGGGCCTTATTTTAATTTCTTCTCTCCTCTTGTTGCCTCATTAGCTTTGTGTCTCATTGTCATTCCCTTTCCTGCCTGCAATATCTGGTGATAGCCTACATCAGCAGTTCTCAACCTGTGGGTCGCAACCCCCATGGGGGTCGCCACAGGATTTAGCGGGGGTCGCCTTACCCCGCCGTTAAAAAAAAAAAAAGCGCACAACTTGCTGCCATTGCCAAGTCCGCTTCTCGGCAGCAGCAAACTCACCGCCTCCCTTCTAATGCAGCCGCGGCTCCCTGCCTCTTAGGGAACCGCGGCTGTGCCTGCGAAACCGTTGCAGAGCCGTCCAGTCTCTCAATGGGCTCCGTGCAGCATTGTCCCGCCTCCAAAGGAAGTTGTTTACCACTTCCTTTGGAGGCAGGACAATGCTGCATGGAGCCCGTCGAGAGACAGGAAGGCTTCACAACGGTTTTACAGGCATAGCCTCGGTTCCCTAAGAGGCAGGGAGCCGCGGCTGCAGAAGAAGAACAGGACAGTAGCAGACAGACAGGGAGAGGGGAGGACAGGGCAGGGAATCTGCAACGGGGCTGACGGGAGTGAGGGAGGGAGGTGACATGGAGGGATGGAGGGAGGAAGGGAGGGGGCTGACATGGACAGGGGGGGCTGACATGGAGGGAGGGAGAGGGGGGCTGACATGGAGAGAGGGGGGCTGACATGGAAGGATGGATGAAGGGAGGGAGGGATGGGGGCTGACATGGACAAAGGGAAGAGACAGGGGGACATACTGGACAGACGGGATAAATGCTGGACAGAGGGGAGAGATAGTGCGGGTTAGGATTATAATGGGCAGATGGGGGGGCTAGGACTGGTAATGGGTTGATTAGGGAAGGCTAGGACTGGGAATGGACTGATCAAGGGGGGGTTGGGACTGGTAATGTGCTGATAGGGGGGTAGGACTGATAATGGACTGATGGGGGGCTAGCATTGGAAATGAGCTGATCGGGGAGGTTAGGACTGGAAATGGGCTGATTAGAGGAGGCTAGGACTGGTAATAGGCTGATGGGGGGGGATAGAAATGGTAATGGGCTGATTAGGGGAGCCTAGCACTGATAATGGGGTTGAGGAGGGACTAGCATTGGAAATGAGCTGATTAGGGGAGGCTAGGATTGGTAATGGGCTGATGGGGTGGGGTAGGACTGGTAATGGACTGATGAGGGGCTAGCATTGGAAATGAGCTGCTCGTGGGGGGCTATGACTGGTAATGGGCTGATTAGGGGAGCCTAGCACTGGTAATGGGGTTGAGGAGGGACTAGCACTGGAAATGAGCTGATTAGTGGAGGCTAGGACTGGTAATGAGCTGATGGGGGGGGGAGGACTGGTATTGGGCTGATTAGGGGAGGCTAGCACTGGTAATGGGGTTGAGGGGGGGACTAGCACTGGAAGCGGGCTGATTGGGGGGGCTTTGACTGGGAATGGGCTGATTGTGGGGAGGGGAGGATAGAGCTGCTGGCCCTGGAAGAAAACTGGGGGCTAAGGCTACAAGTGGGCTGATACAAGGGGATGGGAGAATGGAACTGGAAGGGAGTGGATCTGAGAGGGGCTACCATGGTATTTGTACTAGAAGGGACTGGTCCGTGAGGAAGGAGGGGGACTGGAAGGGAATGGACACCAGTGGCAGTCATGGGAAGGCAAGTTGACATTGGAAGGTACTGAGAGTGAGGACTGGAAAGGGGCTGATACTGGGAAGGGTTACTGGGACTGGAAATAGGCTGATAGAAAGAAGTGAAGAAAACAAAAGAAGAGATAAGAAATGGCAGATGTTGTCCCCGATATTGTTTAATATTGCATTGGAACCTTTAGTGCTCTTGCTGCGGCAGAATCCAAAGATCCAGGGGATCTTGCTCGCAGATAGGGAAGTAAAACTGTCGGCTTACACTGATGACTTGCTGCTATTTACTACCCCAGACTCAGTGTCAGAGATTCTGGAACAGATAGGGCAATATTCTCGGTGGTCCGGGTATAAAATAAACTGGTCAAAGTCCGTTGCTTTCCCGTTAAATTCCTATGTGCATAAAGGGGACCTGGCGCACTTTCCATTTGTGTGGGAGTCAGGAATGGTCAAATATTTAGGGGTGCACTATTGCTATCCGCTTGAGGAGACGATAAGTTTTAATGCGGAGGCTCTATTGGCTAAAGTCCGAGTTTTGACTGCTAGATGGTCTCCCTTGATGCTGTCCTGGTGGGGGCGTCTGGAGACTATCAAAATGGCTATAGCTCCTAAGATTAACTATGTTTTGGAAATGCTTCCGTGTTACTTGCCTATAGCTACGTATAAAGGCATTGAGCGGCTCCTGAGTCAGTTTTTGTGGAAAGGTAAACCTCCCAGAATAGCTCTAAAAAGGTTGAAATCTGATAAGGTGCAGGGAGGGGTGAAATTTCCGGATTTTTTAGTCTATCATAAAGCTTTTTTGTTGAAGCAGGGTTCTAGATGGCTGGAGCAGGTTACAGACCGGAGCCCAGTGTGGTTGGCCTTGGAGGAGAGTCTAGTGGCCCCTGTGCCGATGGTTTACTCCCAGGTTCTCTTTTGCCGTTGGAGAGAGTGCCTTTGATAATAGTGGAGACGCAAAAGGCTTTTTTAACCTTAATGCAAACGCAGGGTCAAGGGGCTAAGTTCTCAGGTTTACTCCCATTATGGTACAATCCTTTGTTTAAAATTCAACGAAAAATGTTTGCTTGGAAGCAATGGTATTCCAAAGGTATTTGGTCTATTGGGCAGTTGGTGGAAGGAGGGGTATGGAAAGCCTTTGAGGATCTCAACAAGGAATTCAACCTTCCGGGAGCAGCTTTTTTTCAATGGGTACAACTTCGGCACTGTGTTGAGCGGTCGGTAGTGAATATAAAGTTACTAGATGAGGAGGCGGGGCTTACTCCTTTGGTTCAAAAAATTATACAAACAAAAGGGGTTGCCTCCGGTTATTATAGAATCATGAGTCAGAATGAGCACTCGCAGGTGCGAGGGCTACAAAAGGTGTGGGAACATGATACAGGGGTTACCCTTTCTGTGCAGGGGTGGGAAAAATTTTGGAGGAAGCAAGTCAGGATGTCTAAATCTGCTTCTATTATCCAGACTTTGTTTTTCTTCGCCCATAGAGCCTACATTACCCCGGCTAAGCTGGTCAAGTGGGATGTTGCCGCCAATAATAAATGCTGGTCTTGCCAGAATGATATAGGTACATTTGAGCATATTATTCTGGATTGCCCGGGGGTGTGAGCGTTTTGGTCCCAGGTCTGGGAGCGTATACAAAAAGTGCTGGGTTTCAGTGCTCCTCTCACTTGGGCAATCCTGGGGTTCCGTTCGGCGGCGGGGATTCCGTCCCTACGGAAAGAATGTTTTTTTCTGTTGGATTTTATGCTGGGAATAGCGATACATTTATTAGTTTGCAACTGGAAATGTACCTATAAGGTCAACTGGCAAGAATGGTGGAACCAGGTTTGCCTATATAGCAAGTTTGAGAGGTTACCCCGAAAGGGGGTGGCCCAGAGGTTCTTTGAGCAAAACAGGTGGAAGGCTTTGACTGATTTTGTGGAAGTAGCTCAGTATGTTTCTTGCTCCTAATACTGCTTTGTTTTTGTTTCACGCAATTGCTGCTGATTGTTTTGTATAGGTGATGGGGGACCTGGGAGGGAGGGGTGGGGGGGGGAGGTGGTCGTCTTGTTGAGTTGGATTGTGTAGTGAATTTTTTGTGTTTTGTATTTTTAATTTTGTGTTGTAATTCTCTAAATAAAGATATTAAAAAAAAAAGAAATGGCAGATGGACCATAGACCACAGAAAGAGAGCTAAGAGAAGACAAGAAAGCAGAAGCCTCAGATCGGGACCAGCATGATCAGAGAATAAATTGGTCAGACAACAAAGATAGAAAAAATAATTTTATTTCATATTTATCAAATATTGTTACTTGTTATTATGATTAATTATTGTGATTTAAATAAGTAAATTTTATAAATAAAAACATATTGCAAAGGCCTATAATATATTAATAATTCAACAAATGATTACAGCAACAATGCGTTAACAGTAAAGGAAGAGAGACGCATTTGATTTTATCATTGGGGGTCACCACAAGTTGACCAATGGTAAAAGGGATCACGGTACAAAAAAGGTTGAGAACCACTGGCTTACATTAATCCATACTTACGGTTGTGCTTCATGTGTCTGGGTTTAATATAAGCCAGTAATCTGTAGTCTGGACAGATGCACAACAAAGGAGTCCACTTCTTTACAGTAGAGAAAAGCACAATTTCTACTACAGAAATTCCTCAGAGCTAAGAACTTCTAGGAGCCAGATTAAAAAATGCTTTGGCATAAAGAACGATTGTGGAACAGGAATTACTTCCACAAAAAGAGAAACAGGATTTTGAAAACACAATATAAGGATTTTCTTCATGCAATCTTGTTACGCTGTGATTCAGTATTGCAGTTTATGTTTGCAGAAAGTGCTGGGGTTGCCTTGTTAATCCACTTGAATGCATGGATATAAAATATAAGATGATACCTTTTATTGGATACTTTCATGCATTTTTTTTACTAGTTTTGAAGAGTTCACACTTTCTTCCTCAGGTCCAGATTCTGGTGGTAGGTGCAGCTATGGAGCAACAGCAGCAGTGGGTAAAGGAAAGCCGGTCCTTTTCATTTTGCTGAGTGATATTACACTTTTGGAGGGTGTAAGAAGCAAGGGAAGGATATGCTGGAGGAGGGGAGAAAGAGGCCATGGGGGGGGGGCAAATGCTGGGAGGAAAGCAGGGAGCTTGGGAGACGAGAGAGCGTGAGGCTGATGCTTGAGAGGGAGTTAGATGTCTGGTGGGGGGGGGGGGTGGAGGATGAAGGGAAAAAATGCTGGGTGGAAGAAGGAACTGCTGGGAAGGAGGAGGGAATTGTAAAGGAGATGGGAAGACGGCAGAGGCAGATGCTGGGGGAAGAGATGGCGAGGCAATGGGGAGAGGCTGGGAACAGGGGGAAGGAGACAAGGGGCTAGATGCGGGGGAAGAGGTACGTCAGCGGATGCTGGGGAAAAGAGAAATAGAGGATTGTTGCCAGCGAGAGATAAGAATGGAAAAATAGATGTGATATAGACACGGGATGACATGGGGATGAGAGCATAGAAGGACGTAGAAGGGATAGGACCCAAAAGGAATGGAAGGGAAGAAGATAATGGAGTGAAGGGTGAATAGAGGAAAGAGAAAAGACAGACGCTGAGAAGAGCAAGACAGAGCTTGGGTCTCTAGTGGTGGGCTAAAGGCAGCAGTAAGTGGTGGTATTATGACAGAAACGTCATGGTGGGGAAGGAGGTCAACTGCCCCCCCCCCCATCACTCACTTGGACAAATGCTGTGTCAACAGTAGTGCCCCAGAAAAACTCAGAGGAAACATTGGAGAGGCCTAGTGCCAGGCTCCTTGCAATGAGATGCAACTGATCCTAAGAACAATACACTTGGTCCAATATTCAAAGGCCTTTCAGCTGCCACCTGTGGATATTCAGTGACATTGTTTGGATCCTGCCACTGAATGTCCCTACGGACTGCCCGAGCATTATCCAGTGAGCTATCGAGATCGTCACCATATTCTGTCCATTATCGGGATAACTCTACAGAAACTTTAGGACAGCAAAAAGATGCCTTAAGTTATCTGAATAGTGGGCTGAGTGTCGCTGCTGTCCAGATAATGCCAGTGGTCACTGCAGCGCTGAATATTCATGAATTATTTATACGCCGTGGCCAGCGTTAACAAAAGGAGGCCAACTGAGGCGTTTCGATATCGACTCAACTTGCTTTGCTTTTGTACAATACACTTTGATCAGAAAAATACTGAAACAAGAACAGACTGGGGGGCCAACAACGTCACCTTCTGCAAACCAGTGAAAGTGTTAACAAAATACACCGCCGAGAGAGGGAAATCATTGTGAGATGTGTGTTCTGATATTTTCCTTTAAAGTCATCAGAAGGCCCCTGGAATCATTAACTTAGTTGGAGTAAAAACAATGGTATGTTCACTGCCAGAACAAAGAAATTGTCCTGCTACAAAAAGTGCTTGTTGATTCTGAGATCTTATGGCTTTGTGAGCATGTCTTTGTGTGCAGCGAATAGCGTGTACAGTAAGAAATGTGTTTATTTCAGGGATGTTAACTGTGCCAACTGGTTTGCTTTTCATTTGCAGGGCTTTGGAAAATCAGAAAACCTTGGTAGTTCTCAATGGATCAAAGCAATTGGCGAAGAATTGCAAAATCTTTCATTCCTGTGCCGCTGGTCCAGATCTAACTGGATCCCTGCAAAAGGCTGTAGAGAGGATGGAATTGGTTCAGAGTGCAGCTACTAAAATGATCAGTGGTGTTCATCTTAAAACTTAAGAGCCCAATATTGAGTTGGGCAGGCTAGCCCTGCCTGCCAACCGTAACCCCGGATATTCAATGCCGGGGTCATATGGGGCCCTGACATTGAATATCTGGGGACTGCCGCACCCACCAGAAACTGCTGAAGCGAACCGAGCATCGGTGATATTGCATGCTGCCCAGTTAGCTCCTGCGCCTTACAGATAGGCGAGGGTTTTCTTCACCTATCTTTTCGGCACAGATTGCTAACCGGGCAGCATGCAAAATCGCTGCTGCCTGATTAGTGCTTGTTGCCGCCTTGACTCTGCACCAGAAGGCCACCAACAAGCCCCGCTGCAAACTTGTTAGCATCGGGGTGTGTAGGGGAGTTAGCAGGGGATATTCCACAGCACTAACCGTGTAAGTGCCATTGAATGTCTCCATTTACTGGGCTGTAAACCGTATAAATGCCTTTCAAAAATCAGGCCCCAAGAGTCTAAACCTGTTGACCCTGAAGGAAATGAGGGAGGGAAGATATGAAACTGTCAGATGCTGGCACGAAATCAATAAACCAGAGGAAGATTTGAGAATGAGGGTGAAAGAGGGAAGGGGTGGAAGATGAGAGACATGGAATAGTCTCCCAGTGGAGGTACTGGTATAAATTCCGTCCAAGCAGCCCCCGTAATGTGGGGTGGGGGGGGGGGGGGAAGGGACCCACACAGTGGTGGTAAGGCAGTGCAGCAAAATTATTTTAACATGCTTATCGTACTGCCTCCGCTCTTTAAGTTACCAGCAGGCCCAGTGGCTGCTACCTATGGGGCCAAGGTTTCATGATAACATCTGCCGTGAGACTTTGGCCCGGGTGTAAGAGCTGCTGGAAACTTACAAGAGCAGAGGCAGCATGGCAAATATGCTACTGTAGGGTTGCTGCTGTTGTTGCTGCACGAGGGTGCATCGCCATGTCAGATTTCAAGACAGCCTGAGAGGCCGATACAAGCACAGGGGATCCCTTATGGTGGGAAGAACTGAATTACCACGGACAATTACAGGCCTTTCTACTAAAGTGCAGTATAGTGTTGCACCTAACAAGCACATAGCAGGAAAATCTTTGTGCATTAAGTGCAAAGCCTCTACATTAACTGTCGGGGGCATGGACAGCATGTCCCTGGGAGATAACACATGGTGCTGAGCCCTGACAGGAAACAGTTACTGTAGGTGCACTTAACTCTGCCTATTGAGATAGAGGTAATTGCACTGCACTAACTGCAACAGTGTCAGTCAGTGTGTGGTGTTTACCCCTGCGCTGACTGTAGTGTACTCACCACGCCCACTCTCTGGCCCTAACCAGTTCATTCATCACCACTACGTGTCAACGGCAGCTCAGAACATGGTATCTCTTCTGTCCCCGTGCTAACAGTTACTGCTAAGGCAGAACATGGGTAGACTTGGAACTTATCCAGATAGGGTTAATATTCAGTCAGCTATGCAGATGACTTATCTGGATAACTTAGCACAGGGAAAAGACTAATAGCAGACGGAATATCGCTACTATCTGGATAGGTTTTGGTGTTGACCGCATTATCCAGATATTCGGTGCTAGCACCGAATATTGTGATATTTTTAAGCCGTAGTGAGTGGCATTTAAAAAAAAAAAACTTCTGACCACTGCAACTGAATATCGACCCCCTAATTTTGTACTTGAGGTAGTGGAGGGTTAAGTGACTTGCCCAAGGTTACAAGCTACATCAGTGCGATTTGAATCCTGGCCTCCTTGATTCGTAGCCCACTGCTCCAACCACTAGCCTTTCTACTACTACTAATACTACTACTACTATTTATCATTTATAAAGTGCTAAAAGGCTTACACAGCACTGTACAAACACATAAGAAGACAGTCCCTGCTCGAAGAGCTTACAATCTAGTTAAGACAAAGAATACAAAACAAGAGAACTAAGGGATCAATAGGGAGAGGAGTCACAAGGGAAACAAGAGATTAGGATCCAAAAGCGGCCTCAAAGGGGGAAAGCCTTTAGCATGCATTTGAAGAGGGACAGAGAGAAGAGACTTGAGGTAAGGATAGAGGAAGATTGTGCCAGGCATAAGGAGCAGTAGGGTGAAAGGAACAAAGTCTGGAGTTGGCATTAGAGGAAAAGGGCATAGAGAGAAGGAAACCAGAGGAGAGGAGTAGGGCGAGAGATGAGAGGAAAGGTAATGAGGGGCATGGGGCAGTAGAGTGAATGCATTTATAGGTTAGAAGGAGAAGTCTGAAACGGAAGGGGAGCCAGTGATGTGATTTCAGAAGAGGGGTTATATGAGTGTATCGGGGCTGGCAGAAGATTAGCCGCGCAGCAGAGTTCTGAATAGACTGAAGAGGAGAGAGATGACACTGAGGGAGACCAGAGAGGAGGAGGGTGCAGTAGTCGAGACGGGAGGTAACTAATGAGTGGACAAGAGTTTTAGTTGTGTGCTCAGAGAGGAAGTGGTGAATTCTGTCAATATAGACAAAGAAACAACAGGTTGTTTTTTTTTTTTTATATTTATGAATTTTACAATAAATCCAAGCAGAAAAAAAAAATTACTTGAATGGAAATAAGAATACTGGTAACACAGACAACCAAGTCATCCAACGCAAGAAAACAACACAGGAAATACAACATACCAGCTCCTTCTAAAGCCCACAATATAGGGAGGAGAAACCTATACATGTCATACGAGAAATACAAGAAATAAACTGTAGGAATACAGCCAGAATATTATACTATGCAGTGAATCTATATTACATCAGAGGAACGACGGGCATTAATGAAGGCAAGAAGCTGAGACGGGTCATAGAAAATATACTTAGCAGAATTTAGTTTAACCAAACACTTTGATGGAAATTTAAGAAAGAACTGACTTCCTAACAGCAAAACGCCTGGGCGTAGTAAAAGAAACTCACGTCTGCGCTTCTGAGTAGATTTAGAGAAATCTGGAAAGACCCTAGTACTTAAACCAAGAAACAAAGAGTCACGTTTCCGAAAAAACATCTTAAGAAACCAATCCCGATCAGAAATCAAAGCAAAGGTAACAAAGTAGCAGGGGTTACAGTATCACTTAAAGAAGTTTCCAATAAAGCAGATACATTCAGAGAATCAGCAACCTCAACCCCAGGTATATTACCCCCACCCTCAACCTTCTTGTTATTAGACAGATAGTAAGCTTTTACCAAGGGGGGGTGTGACTCCCCCGAAACCCCCAACACATCAATCAAATATTTCTTAAACATTTCTTTAGCACCTATAGACTGAGCCTTGGGAAAATTAACCAAACGAAGATTAGGATATCTGGATAAGTTCTCCAATTGCTCAACCCTAAATTGAATAGCCATAACATCTTTTTGGTATCCTGAAATTGATGTCCCAACTTGAGTAACTTCTTGTTTATTTTTTTTTTAATTATTTATTTATAAAGATACCTTTTACATAGTCATATTGTATAAAACAATTACAACCAATAATACAGAAATAATACAATGAAAACGTATTATTTAGAAACAAATACTACTACACAGCCCACGTCTCGAAGAGAGTCTTAACAGAACTAAGGCAAATAGACAAAGAAAGAGAACAAGGCCATACCACAAGGGCATAGCCAACTTTAACCGGACAGAGTATAATACCCTCTCCGCCCACCTATATTAGTCAAGATTTACTACAAACCTTTTCCCGCTCAACAATCCACTTTTCTAAATCGGATGAGGAAAAAAAGACAAATTTATCATAATGGAATGAAATACAACACTTGCAAGGATACTTTAGTATCCTTGCAAGTGAGTAACTTCTTGTTTAAGCTCAGTAGCTGACGTCTGCAGCATAGAAATCTCCACTGTATGCTGTTGAAGAAGGCCATGATGCGACTGAATCTGAGATGACAAAGTGGAGACCTGAGGAACCAAAAGTTCAGCAAGCTTCACTATCGCCGACCAGATAGTCTCCAGGGTAAATTCAGTCGGTCTCTCAAAAGGGCCTCAAAGCCTGAGAACCCACAGCTCCAGCCTCCATATTTCCGCCAGTTACCTCCGACTCTATAGAAGACCCACACGGAACCACAGATGGAAATGTGGCAACAAGAGAAGCAGGCGCGGCAACACAGCCGAGCCCCAAAGCAGATGTCCCTCCGCTTTCCTCTCCCCTAGAAACCTCTCGGGGAGGAATCACCGCCTGCTTCAGCCTCTCAGCCAACAAGGGTTCCTTTGGAGGGCGCCACTGCTCCGGCGAGGAGATCTCAGGCCCGGAACCACCCGCCGAGCTTAAAGCAGCCGAGGTGTCCCTAGGGCCGCCAATCACCGGAGTCTCCGACTGCTGCCGCGGCACCAAAAAGGAATCGATCGGTCCAACCATCTGCTCAGGTAAAGGGGTCGAGGTCGCCGGGGTAGACGAGGGCTTCTTCACCCCCTTTGCTTTCCTTTTCCCCATGAAGAAAAAGCCGCCGCTAAGCGAAACAACAGGTTTTATCAATCTATTGAATATGAGAGGAGACAGAGAGGAGTCAAAGATAACCCCAAGGGTATGGGCTGAGGAAGAAGAAAAGTATTGTCAACAGTGATGGAGGAGGGTTTAGAGGGAAAGGTAAAAAGTTTGGTTTTAGCCATGCTCAATTTCAGACAGCAGTAAGACATCCAGGCAGCGATGTCAGATAAGCAGGTAGAGATATGAGCTTGGAGTGTAAGAGAAATGACAGAAGGTAGATAAGATTTGAGAGTCATCAGCATAAAAATTATACTGAAAGCCATGAGAAGAGATGAGGGCACCAAGGGACTGGGTGTAGAGAGAGAAAAGGAGAGGGTCTAGAACAGACCCTGGGGGTACAAGAACTGAGAGAGGGATGGCAGTAGAGGAGGAACCCCCAGAATAAACACTGAAGGAGTGATTGAAGAGATAAGAAGAGAACCAAGACATCAGAGTCTTTAAAACCAAAAGAGGATAACGTGCGAAGGAGCAGAGAGTGATCAACAGTATCAAAAGCAGCAGAAAGATCAAGAAGAATAAGAGCTGAGTAAAGGCCTTTGGACAGCCAGGAATAAGTCACTGGAGGCTTTGACAAGAGCCGTTTCAATAGAATGAAGAGGTTGAAAACCAGACTGGAGGGGATGAAAGAGGGCATGAGAAGAAAGAAATCCATATTTATATTCTGTAGTCTGACCCTAAAGGGTAGCCTAAAGTGGCTTACAAAATTAAACCACAAGTACCTGAAAGCTGTTTAGTGAACTGTGTGTGATGAGTGGGTGGTCTTATCCCTGTGTCCATTTCCCTAAAACCAGTATGACAGATTCACAGTTACTGGCACCGTTGTTCGCATTCTCAGCAAAGAGACAAAAGATTCTCCTAGGACAAGCAGGATGAGTCAGCCACAATTGGTGACGTCATCCGACGGCGCCGAGACGGAAGTACTCTCCATAGCTCAGAAGGGCTTTCGCCCTTCTGAGCATGGGCCAACTGGCCCCACCCCCCAGCCCGCCCCTAGCTAGCCAGTTTTACTTCTTCCGCCTTGCCAGCAAGACGGACTTTGATACTCTCCACCAAAATCCAATTTTATCATCTACAATATATGTATTATCCTTTTAATATTTTCTTCTTCTTGTTCTTTAGATACCTGTCTCTCTAGACCAGCCGTGAGCATGTGGTTCATGCTCAAGCAGTCAGCAGGGAAAGGCTTCCTGGACAATGGGCTTGAGAGGAAGCCCAGCCAGCGCGGCAGCCGTTGAGAGGAAGCCCAGCCAGCACGGCAGCCCAGGACGTGCCTAGCAGGCCTCCGTCCACGGCTAGCCTTTTAACATACCTCCGTTCTCCAGATCTGCAGCGGGGCTCCCACTCCTTTCGGCTAAACACTGCAGCTGCGCTGCCGTTGTGATTGCCTCCGGGACTCCCCCCGGCTATGCCGCACGCATCTCGCCTCCTGAAGCCTTCTCCTCTATCCAGACTAAGAGGCTCTCCCTCGCATGACAGGCTCTCCCTCGCTTGACGCTGCGGCGACCCTCCATCTGCCTGCCTGTATTCCAGCAACTGTTGCGACCGGCCACGAGGTGCCTAGGACGGCCACGAGGGTCTCACAATGGCCACGAGGGTCTCTGAATGGCAGCCATCTTGACGGTGACATCACGGCTCTGGCTCTTCACCCTGATCGCCATTGGCACCGATGGTTCTCTGGCGCGGAGGCAATCCCCAGAACGGAGGAGCCTCTCCTCCGTCTGCGCTGATGGCTCTTTTGGCGCTGAAGCGGCCATCTTGCCGGTGATATCACGGCTCTGGGCTCCTCCCCCTGCGGCGCCATTGGCTGGCGCCAACCAACCAGACGGCCTGACTTCAACGGCTCCTCCCCACACCGTTCCAAGCAGGAACGAGGGGCCGATCATCATCTTCGACGCCGAGGCATTCCCCCAAAAAAGGAGGGGTCACTCCTCCGTTGGCGCCGATCGTTCTTAGGTGCTGAGCCGCCCCAGATTGGCCGTTGACATCATGGCCCCTCCTCTGCAACGCCATTGGTCGGCGCAGATCAAAGTGATGTCAGCCTTCCCCACTAAACGGGAAACACAGCTCGTATCATGGCTCCTCCTGCAGCGCCGTTCGCGGATACCAGCAAAAGCGGAGGGGCATTTGCTCTGCATTGTTTGCTGCCACGGAGCCTGCGCGATTCCGCCGCCGCCGATTCACATTCCATCTGCGTGATGCTGTTGGGATGATTGTGCTTTTTCAAGTGCGATTAGCAGAGCACCGAGATTCTCTCCTTGGGGTAATTGTGCTCCATGGAGAATTGTGCTTCCTGACCACCGGCGGATCGACGCTAATTGCCTAGCCAGTTAACAACTCTACGACCCGAGAGGAGGCAGCCCTTGATCCGGAGGCGCAGTCCTGCGACGTGCTGCGACCAATCCATGCTCGGTCTAATCACCAATGCAGGTCAAAAAAAAAAAAAAAAAGGTGGGCCATGGTGCCGGGGACCTCTTGCCCTCTCCAGACATTGGGGCTAAGAACAGATGGTCCCTTAACCCTCAAGACGGTATGTCCCCCACAGTTATGGCAGCAAGGGGATCCATACCAGTTACGGATGGGTGCCCTGGCAACTTATCAGGTCGGCCCCCTAAAAGGCTGACCCTTGGGTATATGGTAGCGTATGTGTTGCGATGCCACTCCCCCATACAGTAAGTGCCACAGGGAGATCTAACACACTGCACTCCCCACCCAAAACCATAAGATGAGTAATGAAGAGGAACTTGTATACCATAGTACCACCCCAACCTCCTTCTGTGAAGGGGTTGAAGGAAATGAGGGAGCTGCAGGACCTTCAGCAACTGGGTCTCCTATTCAATGGCAACAGTGTGGTGCAGTGCACATAATCAGTGTGTCCAGGGGCAGAATGTGTCCAGGGGCAGAATGTCACAGGCCCGAGACACAGCTGTGGCTTCCTATTCATGGCAACAGTGTGGTGCAGTGCACACAATCAGTGTGTCCAGGGGCAGAATGTCACAGGCCCGAGACACAGCTGTGGCTTCCGCAAGCCATGTCCATATATATATATCTTCAGATTATGTCCCAAGGGCAAAGTGCCAACACCGCTCTTCTCGGGTGCATGTCCAAGCACCACCTCAGTCCCAGAACAGCCAGGACTGTAGTGCAGGTTCACACTATGGCACCACCTCTCATCAGCACTGAGGACCCTTATAGTCGCTGCTCAGCCTTCAGACAGTGCAGCGCAACAAGGTGAATGCCCTGCGGCGAGACCTCACCTCTCTATCTTACCTCCTCTGAACCAACTGAGCGACTGGCGCTCTCTGACGCTCACCCAGATAGCAGCCCAGGTTCATATTGTGTCCCACTCCTCCTCTGAGTACCCGCATACCTGGACGGCCATAACTCCAACTTCTCAACAATTGATACTGGTCTTCACGGCCAGTCTCTGGGTTTAGACAGTAACAGCACTGTAGCACAATGGTTAAGACACTGACTGATTGTGCAGGGGCCATGGGTTCAATCCCCCATTGTGCCCAAGAAATAAGGCTGTCTGATGCATTACCTGTTATGGGTAATTTGCTCCCCCAATGGGCCTGATGAGTAAGGCTGTCTGAGACATTACCCCTTTTCTTAATGGAACGTGTGCACTGTAGGGATGAGCAACCTGATATTAGCTCAACCGCCTATTGCCTAATAGATCAAGGGTCTACCCCAAACAGGCACTTCTTGCATGGAAGAAAGGCCTGGAAAGCTGCTTCTGGTACTCACTATCACAGGACCGCCATGTCTAGGGGACCCCTCTAACAGGGCATGCCAGGAGATCCAGTCCAATCACACCACCCCAGATGGAAATTTCATGGGACCTCTCTAACGAGATCCTACCACGGGCACAGCACCGGAGGTGCCACCAAGCATTTATCCCGCCGATGCCACCAATCTGCGCAAAGAGGCACCGTAGCAAGCGTGGTCCAGTGATAGGATCACGGATTCTGAATCCTTGGAAACCATTCTTTCTCTGAAAATCTGTCAGAGCACAGACCCACATCACCCGACTCCCCTTCACCATCAAAGCTTACCCATACTCCTTGCCCACAGCATGTGGCAGCAGCAGATTTCTGTGACATTACTATCATCATCATCGTGACTCGGGACGGTACAGTACGCTACACACACAACCACGGTGTCAGTCGCGTATCTGGGCCCCGATCTCAGAGAACAGGTCTCTGCACTTACCTTGATATCAGGGCCCTCTACCTGGATATCATGGCCTACCATGCGAAGCCAGCATCTCTGGTCTACCAGGCAGAGCCTGCGTCTCCTGCATCCCTGACCTACCGGGTGAGGCCTGCCTCTCTGTCGAAATTAGACAAGGCCTATAGCAGTCCTAAGATCCGCATTCCCTGGCTGCGCTCAGCCCTCCAGAAACAGGAACAGCAGGCCTCGCCTGTCACCCCGAAACAGAGACAACAGGCTACCTTCATGACATCCTCGCAGAGAGAACCCCAGTGAGATCTGTGACTCTAAACCTAAGAGTCCTTCGTCACTAACCCCAGCTCTCGTGGGCATGAGTTCAAGGTTGCTGCGTCAACGCCAGTCAAGGAACCGCCAATCTAGGGATGCTCCTCCATGAACAACCATGAACAACACGGTAACGCACATCCAATACAGATACATTGTACAAACTTCACAACGGCAGATATCTCGTTCAAAAGGTCACTTGCAACAGGTCCAGTTGCGGATTTGAGCGCTCCACCAGAGCGCTGCGATGACTCCGCATCCTAGGGCCTGCCCACACGGTCAACAAGGTGGCCATAATCCCACGCCTGTGCTTAAGGGCAACTGGTAAAACAGTCAGAGCCCAGGTCATCTCCTTCAGGTCCTGGCCAACACCAGCATGTTTCTCTAATCTTATGGCTCTAGGATCCTGGATACCTTCCGCCTCCTGCCAAGTGCAAGTGTGGGCGGGCAAAGAGTGAGAGGCTGACATGATGTCAAACCTAACCTTATCGTCTTCCTTCCTTCTGACCTGATACAAATGAAAATCCATCGGGTAAAATAAAAAAAAAACAAAAAAACAAACAAACCCATTATGCGAGTCCTTCAGTGCCTGGCACAAGCATCTGCAACCGGGCAAACTGATCATGCCCTCCGACGGCAGCGCCCAGCAGCCTTGCTGTCACTGGCAGACTAAACGGGGGTTGATTACCTGTAAGGTTTTTCCTTTTAGATAACGGCCCAATCTGCTAGTCCCGGGCCAGCTTGCATAGCAGTCCAAACTGCTAGTCTGGATGACACACCTGCCATGCACGGAATGCCTCCTTGACCGCCAGGCCATCGGACTGGAGGATTCCTCCCCAGATACACTCCGCCCTCGGCCCTATGCAGCTACAGGCCAAAGGCATATGCAAAAAGGCCAAAGGCATACGCAAAACAGTGCACCAACGACAAGGGAACCACCTGATCCCAGCGTACTCCATCTCTGGGAATTCCACATACTCCTCCTTCTGGCACAAGGGGATGCTCAAGCCATGCCGAAGGAAGATACAGGTCTCTAGCCGTGCCAGATAATCTATCCAC
This sequence comes from Ichthyophis bannanicus, assembly GCA_033557465.1. Lineage (NCBI taxonomy): Eukaryota > Metazoa > Chordata > Amphibia > Gymnophiona > Ichthyophiidae > Ichthyophis > Ichthyophis bannanicus. Next base: position 167,153,982 of record CM066042.1, read on the forward strand.
AGCCTGTCCAAAACATGTCAGTGGCCACAGTATGGTGCAGTGGACAGAGCCAGTATCTCTAGGACAAGAGGGTCACAGGTTCAAATCCCAACTGGGGCTACTGCCAACCCAGTCCCCATATTTTCATAACAGTCTCAAAGTCTAGACTATCATCTCCTAACCAAGTCATGACTGGACCCATGATGCAACACGCGCTAACGCATTGCCCAGCAGTCTCAAGGTTGGGCTACTACCGCCTGCCTGGACACGCCTGACCAAGGCATGACCGGACTCATGACTCATGTCCTTATGGTATTAATGCCCTTGTTACATCACCTTTGCAGTTCAGGACTCATGTCCTTAGGGTATTAAGGCCCTTATTACATCACCCTTGCAGCACTGTCGCTATTGCTGCGGGTTCTAACCCTGCTTGTAGTAACCCAACCCACCGCCGTGATAGCCTTGTTCACAGTGACCACCTCCCTCAATCACGTAGCACTGTCCGTACTGCTATACAGTGCAATCCTCACTGCCGTGCCTACATTAATGCATCAATCTTTCACCACTCTGGCAGCGCTTACAGTGCTTCCGATATTGATACCGTGCAGGGCCGGATTTAGCTATACGCCATGTACGCCATGGCGTAGGGCCCACAGCTGCAAAGGGCCCACAAAAATTGAAGTAGTTAGGCTTTTTTTTTTAATAAAATAAAAAAAAACCTGCTGGCTGCCGCCGCGGGGCCCCCTCTGCTGCCGCGGCAGCATGGACTGACCCGCGGGGGCCCCCTCTGTAAGCTCGGGCCCGCCCTCCGTGCCTCCGTGTCTCCCTCCGTGCAGGCCTGTTAGAGACGCGAAGGCAGACTGTCTCCTTCTGCCTTCCCGTCTCTGTTAAGCCCGCAGGGCTGATGGAAATTTCCCATCAGCCCCTGCGGGCTTAACAGAGACGCGAAGGAGACAGTCTGCCTTCGCGTCTCTAACAGCCTGCACGGAGGGAGACACGGAGGCACGGAGGGAGGGACCGAGCTTACAGAGGGGGCCCCGCGGGTCAGTCCATGCTGCCGCGGCAGCAGAGGGGCCCCGCGGCGGCAGCCAGCAGGTTTTTTTTTTAAAAATAAATTTTACTTTAGGCCGGGTGAGGGGAGGGGGAGGGGTAGGACTGGTAATTGGGGGGCTGGGACTGGGGCTGGAAATGGGTTGGGACTGGGACTGGAATGGGCTGGGACTGGGACTGGAAATGGGTTGGGGGATTAAGGCTGGAGGTGGGCTGATGAGAGGACTGGTAATGGGCTGTGGGCTGTTGGGGGGGTTAGAACTGGTAATGGGCTTTGGGGGGGTTAAGACTGGTAATGGGCTGTGGGCTGATGGGGGCTGTCTGGTAATGGGCTATGGGGGGGGCTAGGACTGGAAATGGGCTGGGGGGGGGTTTAAGACTGGAGGTGGGCTGATGGGGTTAGGACTGGTAATTGGGCTGTTGGGGGGGGTTTAGAACTGTAATGGGTTTTGGGGGGTTTAGACTGGTAATGGGCTGTGGGCTGATGGGGCTGTCTGGTAATGGCTATGGGGGGGGCTAGGACTGGAAATGGGCTGGGGGGGTTAAGACTGGAGGTGGGCTGATGGGGTTAGGACTGGTAATGGGCTGTTGGGGGGGGTTTAGACTGGTAATGGGTTTTTGGGGGGTTTAGACTGTAATGGGCTGTGGGCTGATGGGGGCTGTCTGGTAATGGCTATGGGGGGGCTAGGACTGGAAATGGGCTGGGGGGTTAAGGACTGGATGGTGGGCTGATGGGGTTAGGACTGATAATGGGCTGTTGGGGGGGTTTATAACTGGTAATGGGCTTTGGGGGGGGTTTAAGACTGGTAATGGGCTGTGGGCTGATGGGGGCGTCTGGTATGGGCTATGGGGGGGGTTAGGACTGGAAATGGCTGGGGTTAAGACTGGAGGTGGGCTGATGGGGTTAGGACTGGTAATGGGCTGTGGGCTGATGGGCTGATGGGGGGGGGTTAGACTGGCAATGGGCTAATGGGGGGCTGACTGGAAATGGGTTATGGGGTTTAGGACTGAAAGTGGGCTGATGGGGGTTAGGACTGGTAATGGGTTTATTGGGGGGATTAAACTGAATATGGGGTGATGGGGGTTAGGACTGGTATTGGGTTGGGGGGTTGCTAGGACTGGAAATGGGCTGATGGGTGGCTAGGACTGGAAATGGGCTGATGCAGGGACTAGAAGGGAATGGATTGCTGGGTGAGGCTGGAACTAGAAGGGAGCTGATGTTGGGGAGGATTAGAATGGGATGGGGCTGGAAGAGTAAAATGGAGAAGGGAAAAATATTTTGTGTGGGAGGGATAAAAAAATCTACAATTGGCCGGGTATTGGGAGAGTAAGTGGGGATTGAGGATGGAGGGGTAAAATTTGACTGGATGAAATAGGAATGAGGAAAGAGCAAAAGGAGAAAGATTAGTATGTTAAAGCAGATGTAGAGAGAGAATGGAAAAAAACTAGAAGAGATAAGAAAGGACAACTGGACAGCAGACGATGGAGAGTTAGCAGAAGACACGAAGAAACCAGAAGAAAGTGGCTGGAGCAATTGCAGCTGAAAAAAAATGCACAAAAGGAGAAAAATATCTCTTTATTTTGAATTTATTAATTGGAATATGTCAGCTCTGGTAAATGTGCATCATTAACGTCTGCGCTTTGTTTAGTACAAGAGCAAATTAATGTATATTTTATTTCTACAGTGTTGTACATTCCAAGTTTGGCTTTTGGGATTCCCAGTTTAATTATTGTCTTCCTGTTTCTAAAATGTGATTACTTGTTTGGTGATGGTCTATGTTCTGCATGTGTAACTGAGCTGAGGTGTTCTGTTTATATAATTCCTATTTGACATTGCCACTTGTTCTCTTTCCCCCAGTAGGTCATGTATTGTTGTTCTCTGAAATGTATTGGTTTAATATTTGCAGTGTTGCCTTTTGATTGGTAGAGTATGGTGCTTTGTGAGTCCTGGTAGTGCTGTTAGGATACGGCGGGTTTGCTATGGGTTCTAAATGAGCAGTGTTTGTAGTAGTTCCTAATGTGTCTGGCAGTTGGCACTGGATTATAGTAATGTAAAATCTTTTAGTCTTTCTTTATCCATACACTCATTAAGAGGCAACGTTTACTAAAAGTTAGTATATGGTAACATTATGCAAATATTTATGCAAATGAGGCCCCTTATGCAAATGAGGCCCACACCCCCCTTGGGCCGCCCCTGCTGGGGCCCACAATTTTTGTTGGCATAGGGCCTCACTCAAGGTAAATCCGGCCCTGATACCGTGGCTATCCTTAATCCAACGATAGTCTGCGGAGGCCCGTTACCCTGCGGCTGCCCATTGAGACCATCCTCTCAGATCCACTGCCCTCTCACATGAGCCACACATTCGCGAAGTGGGACTGCATGTCTACACGTTCAGTATTACTACATGCTGCTCCATGGGCACACACTCATTGGCACCGCATGCTGCACACTGTACTGTGGGTGTGTCTTTGCGCATCTGGCACCGCCATCAGGTGCATTACGGCGTTGCCAAACCTAACAATGATATTCCAAAGTGCTCCAGGGCACGCCATTAAAGCATCCAGCCCTGACAAGGTGTCACCTGGACCTGATATCGGCCTCCCCCTTTCCACCACATCGCGCGACAGCTTGGGAGGCACCAATTGTGGCTGACTCATCCTGCTTGTCCTAGGAGAAAACTAAGTTACTTACCTGTAACAGGAGTTCTCCGTGGACAGCAGGATAAGTCAGCCACACATCCCACCCTCCTCCCCTGGGAAGGGGTCGGCCTCTGACCAGTGCCCGCCTCCTAGCGGCTAAGACTCAGCTAGTGACGAACTGGCTAGCTAGGGGCGGGCTGGGGGGTGGGGCCAGTTGGCCCATGCTCAGAAGGGCGAAAGCCCTTCTGAGCTATGGAGAGTACTTCCATCTCGGCGCCGTCGGATGACGTCACCAATTGTGGCTGACTTATCCTGCTGTCCACGGAGAACTCCTGTTACAGGTAAGTAACTTAGTTTTATGTGGATGTGGATGTGGAGACTGAACTACTCTTTCACCCCTACAGCTGGTCCCTTGGAAATCTCTTGGAATGCATTCCCTCCGACGGGAACTTTCCTACCCTAAATTTAAATCCCTTTTGAAAACTTACCTTTTCGATATAGCACACAACCTGCCACCTTCACAATCTCCCCTTCCTCCTTCTTCTGAAGCATGAATGGGTTTGTTAAACTCTTTCCTGTCTCCACTGATATTCTCCTCATTTCTATATTTTTAACTTGTTTTTAAGCTTTGTCCACCGCTCTGTTGCTGCCACGAAGAGCAGTTAATCAAATACAAATAAACATAAATGGAAGCTCTTAGGGTTTCAGTGTTGATGACCACTTTGTCTTCACTTTGCTCCGAGCCCAGGAACAGCTGGTCTCGGCTAACAAGGGGGGATGGGCAGTAAGCCTCAGGCTAAACCCTGCCTCTGTGCGCACACCTACTCCGCCCATAGCACTAAAGAGGTCATGTTATAGTCATCCCCAAGCGTGTGTGGCCATGAGCTCTTATAAAATACCAACCAGTGAAAATATATGCGTTTTGGCAATCAAGAGGTGCTCTTTCCTGGTGGGCTTGCACATGGGTGTAGATGTGCACAAGGCTGGTTCAAGGCGTTGGTGCCCTAGGCAAACCTTAAGCACCTCCTCACCGGCTGTTGGAATTTATTGTTTAGCTTTGAATGTCTCCCCTCTTTGCCACTCCCTAGAAGCTGCCATCCTAGGCAACTGCCTGGTTTGCCTGAAGGTTGGGCCAGCCCTGGGTGTGCAGCTAGATTACAGTATTTACAGAGGTACTCGAAAAAAAGCTCACGGGCGCTAAGGGGAATTACTATGGGTCTGACTTACTTTATCCTTTTCCCCATTGTGGGGCAAAGCTTAGTAAATCGGTCTTATATCCGTGGGCGTCTTATGAGAAGGCCCAGGAGCAACACCGCCCAGGACCCCCACTTAGGTTGGACGTCGAAATACAGGATGCAAATATTTCAGTAGGCGGAACCCTTCATTGCCAGGTCCACGAATAATACGATTCCAGCGTGGCTGCCGGGCTTTCGGAGAATGTTTCGTTTAGGGAGCCGAAAGCAGCAGTGCGTGCGCCCCGAGGCGCAAGGGTCGAGCAGGGCTGCTCCCGTCCCAGCCTCGGCTCTCCATGCCTTGCTTGGCTGCAGCCGCTGACATCACTCAGCGCCCACCCCCTGCCTATCACTCGCACGTCCTCCTGGGCTCCGCAGCACTAAAGACGGGAGGCAGCATGGATAAGGCGCCTGAAACCGAAAGGGTCACCGCCACGTAAGGCGCTGCCGTCCATGCAACCTGCGCTTCCCTCCGCCTGTTGCTTTGGGCTCCTTCCTTCTTTATGCCACTAAACTTGACGAGCTTTCCCCCCTCTCTGACTTAATTCTCTGGCGTCGGCTGCAGGACAGAGTTGCATGCATGACACTCCGGAAAGGAGACAAAATGCCTATAAGCATCCAGGAGCACATGGCCATCGATGTGTGTCCAGGTCCCATCAAGCCCATTAAGCAGATTTCTGACTATTTCCCTCGCTTTCCCCGTGGTCTTCCCGTGGCAGTGAGCCGCAGCAACTCGTTGCGATCGAGCGTGAGCCAGCCGTCCGTCAGCCCCTCGGACGCTTCTCGGGAGGAGGAGGAGGACGTGGATAAATTGTTTGGGGCGTACGGCACAGCGGCGACAGCCAAGCAGCACGAAGAGGAGGCGGACGGCGACGACTCGGATGATTGCAGTGAGTTTCCCCACTTTTCCGTGCGATCGCCGCTGGGGGTGCAAACGGGATCCCGAGCGCAGAACTTTGTGCGTTTTCTGAGCGATGCTCTCTGCTTGGGAAACCGCAGGCACCCCAGTCCTTTTGGAGGTGGGCTGAAGATGAGCTTTGCTCGGAAGGAGAGAGGTGAAGGCTGCAAACAGCCATCGCCACTTGCTCTTCTGTGTCTGAGCTCGAGCAGGGGTAATGGTGGTTTGTTTTTCCGCTTTGTAGGCGCCTTTAAATTCTCCAACTTGCCTTGCGAGACGCTTTTGGCTCTGAAATGAATAAACGATCAGCGGGATTTCTTCCCGGCTCTGTCCCCTTATTGCATGTTTTACTTTGTCTAGATTCAGTTTCTGCTTCATAAAACAATAAAGAAGTGCGTTTTTCCAACCTCCTTTCTGCTGCCAGCAATGCTTTGGTAACTAGTCAGCCCAATTACCAGGCGGGGGGAAAAGGAGAGGTTGATCGTGCAGGTGTATTCTTACTATACAAATGTAAATATGTAGGGACCGAGGCTTTAGAGCAAGGGGGCTCCTTCCCGCTAAGCTGCAGGAGCGAGGGGCGTTTGCATTGCTCCTGGGGAGGGGAGCCCTAATGCCGAAGGGGATGGCGAGGGCCCGAGTGGAAGGGGTGGGGTGAGCACAGCCCCGGTCTAGTGTTGCTTTCCCCCTGAGCCAGGGTGGAGGATGAGGTTTGCCATTTCGAGGGGAGCGAGTGGCTTTTAACTGCTGCAGCCCTACAACTTCTAAAGGAAAGCCTTATAAAAAATATAAATCAAGAACCTGTTGCCTCGAAGACTGTGTTTCTGTATACGAAAACAGAGACCGGAAGGTTTCCATAAGAAGCATTGTTGTCTCATGTTTAGCACAGCCTATATTTAAAAATGTTGTTCTGCTAGGCATTTTTTTGGTCGTAGGGGCCAAACCAACCCATTTCTGGCCCTGCTCCAAAGCTCTCTAGTGGCTAATGCTGTGTCGGGCAAAATGTTGATGGGGTCATGCCCATGGCCCTGTGGTCCACTCTGTTCTGCTGCCTATACTTTTATTGATATTTCGGTAAAGCCTTGGTATCTTGCTTCCATTGATATAGTGTAGACACCTGAAGTGAGGCACTGGACCATCAAGCCCAGCATCCGGTCTGATAGTGGCCACCCAGATCTCTTGGAAGTACCTAGCGCATCCTAATAGGGGAGATCTACCAACCTAAGAACATAAGATATGCCATACTGGGTCAGACCAAGGTCCATCAAGCCCAGTATCCTGTTTCCAACAGGGGCCAATCTAGGTCAGACGTACCTAGCAGTTTCCCCAAAAGACACAGGTTCCACAATGCTTGTACTGGGTCAAGCACTGATATCCTGGGTCCCTTCTTAATAATGGTTTATGGACCTTTCCTCCAGGAACTTGTCCAAACCTTTTTTAAACCCAGCTACTCTAACAGCCTTTACTACATCCTCTGGTAACAAATTCCAGAGTTTGATTACACATTGAGTGAAAAATATTTTCTTTTATTAGTCTTAAATAGTTTACCCTGTAGCTTCATTGCATGTCCCCTAGTCTTTCTATATTCTGATAACGTAAACAATCGATCTACGCTTACCCGTTCCACTCCGTTCATTAATTTATAGACTTCCCCTCAGCCGTCTCTTTTCCAGATTGAAGAGCCCTAATCTTTTTAGCCTTTCTTCATAGGAGTATCCTTCCATCCCCTTTACCATTTTGATGGCTCTTCTCTGAACCTTTTCTAATAACGCTATTTCCTTTTTAAGATACGGCAACCAGAATTGCACACAATATTCAAGGTGCGGTCTCACCATGGAATGATATAGATGCATTATAATATCTTTTGTTTTATTTTCCATTCCTTTCCTTATGGTACCTAGCATTCTATTTGCTCTCTTGGCCGCCGCTGCACACTGGGCCGAGGGTTTTAACATGGTATCCACAATGACGCCTAAATCTTTTTCCTGGGTGGTGGTTCCTAATGCAGAACCTTGCATCGTGTAACCATAGTTTGGGTTGTTCTTCCCTAGGTGCATTACTTTGCACTTGTCCACATTAAATTTCATCTGCCATTTTGATGCCCAGTCTTCGAAATTATCAAGATCCTCTTGCAATTTTCCACAATCCTCTTGGGTTTTAACAACTTTAAATAGTTTTGTGTCATCTGCAAATTTGATAACCTCACTCGTTATTCCACTTTCCAGGTCATTTATGAATATGTCAAAAAGCAGCGGACCCAGCACAGATCCCTGGGGGTATACCACTATTCACCTTTCTCCATTGGGGAAAGTGGCCATTTAGCCCTACCCTCTGCTTTCTATCTTTTAACCAGTTCCTGATCCACAATAGTACACTGCCTCCTATCCCATGACTCTTTAGTTTTGCCAAAAGTCTCTGATGAGGGACCTTGTCAAAGGCTTTCTGAAAGTCCAGATACACTATATCAACCGACTCACCTTTGTCCACCTGTTTATTCACACCTTCAAAAAAACATAACAGATTAGTAAGACAAGATCTTCCTTGTCTAAAGCCATGTTGGCTGTCTCCCATTAGGCCATGACTATCTACATGCTGAGTAATTTTATTCTTTATAATGGTTTCTACCTTTTTTCCCGGTACTGACGTCAGGCTCACCGGTCTGTAGTTTCCCGGATCACCCCTGGAACCCTTTTTAAAAATTGGTGTTACATTGGCGATCCTCTAATCTTCAGGTATTAGAGATGATTTTAATGATAGTTTACAGATCACTAATAGCAGGTCTGCAACCTCATATTTCAGTTCTTTCAACACCCTTGGATGTATACCATCCGGTCCAGGTGATTTGCTACTCTTCAGTTTATCTAATAGTTGTAATACATCTTCCCGATGTATCGATATTTCCTTCAATTCTTCCGTACCTTTAAATAGCACTTCAGTCATGGGTAACATCCCTACATCTTCCTCAGTAAAGACCGAAGCAAAGAATTCATTTAGTCTCTCCGCTATCGCCTTGTCGCCTCTTAGTGCCCCTTTAACCCCTCTATCATCTAATGGACCAACTGACTCTCTCACAGGTTTTTTGCTACGAATGTACTTGAAAAAGTCTTTATTTCGTGTTTTTGCTTCCGCAGCAAGCTTCTTCTCAAATTCTCCCTTTGCCTGTCTTATCAGTGCCTGACTAATAATAATTATTGGACCTGTTTTCTAGAAACATGTTCAAACCTTTTTAAACTCGGTTATATTATTAGTTTTGAACACTTCTGCTAAGACATTTCAAAGCTTAATTATGTGTGGATTGAAAATAAATATGTGGGTCGACATTCTCTTTCTTATCCAGGAAATTCCCTTTGGGCTGTACTATAGAAAGAGACTGCCTCTGAACATCCTTCCAGACCGTCTCAGCACTATCCATATAGTGCATGGGCAGAGCAGTGATTTTCAGTCCTAACTTTTTATCCGGATAATGGAGCTAGTTATCTAGATCTCAGGATTATTTTGGAAGCTCTGTTCATGATGTAAACGTGTCTAGGCAGCCATATACATGAGTAAATTGCAGGTCCAGTTTGCATGTGGATGACTGTACCATGTCGAAAATGCATGGGGACTTCTCAGGGACATGGTCTGAGTGGGACAACAATCTACATGTGTTCTCCATTTCACCTAGGGAAAGTGTACGCCCGGAATTGTCCACCTCCAAATTTATATCTGCTCTCCTGCACAAATAAGTATTTAAAATGTGCTCCTTTTGGCCATCCCTTTACAGAAGGGATTAAGGGGGATATTCCGCTTAACCCCAATGTTTATTTCCTCCTCCAAATGGAAATAAGGTAAAGAGAGAGTTCCCTGTTATATTAATAGAGTACCTGCACATCTAGGTTTGCAAAAAGGCACAGCTGCACATATAAGTGGCAACGTTTCCGTATGTGTGTTGTGAAATGCCGTCACTTTTACAAGTATGCAGCCAGTTTCCTCTGTCCATTTTCCCCTTGTGTGGCATCTCCCAATGTACAGGGATACTGAACATGGATGTCCATCCCTGGGCGTTGCTGCACTTTCTTCTATGATTTAGGGTGGGGAGGGAGGGATTGTGGGTAAGGGATTTGATTTAGTCTTCTAATGTATAAATTATAATATTTTATTGTAACCACCTTGATGTCTGAGTTACATAAGGTGAGATACATTTGGATGGAGAGAAATAAAATAATTACAAAGCACATCTATTTTGAGGGGTAAAGATTGTGCATTGATATCTCACATGCAAACCCTCTCTGCTAAAACTGATGTAGGTTTGCAGACATTTTCACTTCCACGTCTCTTCCAGTGCATAAACAGCTTTTCTAGAATGTGCTGTATTGAATTATACTATTTTAGTTAAACTCTGTGGCTGGCATTTACGAAAAAACCAGTGGAGTTTTAAATATTGATCCAATTTTCTTAAACTTGTTTAAATCTGCTATGAGCCTCCGCTTGTGCTAGTAGCATTTGCAAAGTTATTTCTTTATGGAAAGAGTTGGAGATGTGTGGAATAGTCTCCCGATGGATGTAGTAGAGACAAGGACAGTATCTGAATTGAAGAAAGCACGGGACAAACACAGAAGGTCTGTAAAGGAAAATGGACTATAGTATCTGATATGGAAGGGCAGACTAGATAGGCCATATGGTCTTTTTCTGCCATGTTTCTAGATTTGTGTTTCTATGCTGCATCTCTATTCGCCAGGGGTGTGCCCTGCAACGTTTTTCCATTTCTTCCTTTTCACTTTAATTTTGTTTCTTTAAAACATAACAAATGATAGAAAAGAAGAGCCAAATGATAAAAGCTGAGGTCCCTCCCTACCTCTAGGACATTGTAGTCCCATTTGTTTTTCTCTTCCTCTTTGAATAAAACCAAAAGTATGAGTTTAAAAGTTCCTGCACAAATAGGAATGAAGATTTATGCATCTACTTTTCCTGGATTGGTTTGCAAAGGGAGGTGTTCTCTTTGAAAATCAATGTACAGTCTGTGGGTAAAACGTACCTACAGGACTTAGTCGTATGTTCATTGTCCACAGTGACCCTCGTGTCCTTTCACTCTCTCACCCGTGTAGAGCTCCGTCCAGAGAACCATGGAGGCCATTGGCAGGGCAGGGAAAGCTTTACCACCTTTGTGGATAGTAATCGGGCAGCTGCAAGAGCATTGGACTCGGTAGAAAAAACAATTCAGTTATCTTTCATTTCAGAAATATTTACATCTTTCATAAATCAAATTGCTATATTTTCAATATTATTTTAATGTAAAATTTGGGAACCCAGGATCCACTCTTTCTGACTCCTCCTCTCCTTCCTGGTCCTGGCTCAGGTAGGGGTCGACAAATTCTGGAAGCTAGCACTTTACATATAGTTTTGATCATTTTTCTCCATATGCTTAATCTTCCATTTGTCTGCATAAACTTTAGAGGGTCTTTTAGTAACGGGCGTTAGCTGACCGCGGATGTTCTGGCGCAATGCGGATAGCCAGCTGCTGCAGAGCTATGACAGTCAGAGTGGGACGATTCCTGAGCTCACTGTACAACCCGCATTAGTGGCTGGGGTAGGAGGAGAGAGAGGGTATGGCCAGCTCAGTGCGGTTAGCGCGTAGTGTTCACACCGCACAAGAACTGCAGCACACACTATGGGACAGGGCTCTGCGTGAATTGCCAGGGAAATGCTTTTTACGCCCTTGACACTTTATGTAGAGGTGTTGCACCTAACGTGCTATGGTTTTGGAGCTAATGGCATGCTAGGTGCAGCCCTTTGCCACCTGTAGATAACAGATCCCCTTAGTCTGCCATTTAGATACCAAGGTTTGCAGACTAGCAAGGTCTTCCTACAGTTCCTCATGGTCTGCTTGGGTTTTAACTGCTTTGAAAAATTTTGTGTCATCTGTAGTTTGATCACCTTGCTCAAGGCTGGATTTAAATTGTGGGCAAAGATGAAGGGGGGGATATTTCTCTCATCTCCCCCCATTACCTTGTCTGCATTTTCCTTCTTCTCTCTCCTGCTGCCCTTTAAAGCCCCTGCAGCAGCCAGTCAGCCCTGCTGTCTGTTAAGCAACTCTCCAGCATGCACGTGCCAATGGGCCTACAGTGCCCTGCTCCTTCACCATAGAAGCCTGTGCAAGGGGTGAGGCATCATAGGGCGTGCCGGAAAGCCTCACGCAGGAGAGCCAGCTGGTGTGGAGGATTTAAAATATAGTAGCACAGATAAGAGGGCTTGGTTCAAGGCATGGTAATGGCAGCAATGCTCTGGTGCCTATCAAAATATGGCACCGGAGGCAGTTGTCAGTGTTACCGATGCCTAAATCCAGGCCTGACCTAACTCATTGCTCTCTTTTCCAGATCATTTTTGAATATGTTAAACACTTGTCCAAGTACAGAGCCCTGGGGCCCTCCATGATTTTCCTTTCTCCACTGGGGAAACTGATTGATTATTTATATATTTTTCCAAAATTTGATGCTGTTACTTATTCTCTGTGTCCTATCCTTTAACATGTTCCCAGTCCACAACAGAACATTCCCTCTGAACGCATGGTTTTTATGGTTTATAACATACAGAATGCTGGAAAGTGTTATACAAAAGGGATCAATGTCTATCCTTCTATAAGCACGATAACCCTTCAAAAAGGGCTGCGAATTCACAATATTTGGCATACAGGAAGAAACTGACTATCTTTAAAAAGTTTTAAAACAGAAATTGGATAAAAATTTTCAGGCAATCATGTCTTCAGAATCAAATCTGCATTGTTTTCTACTGAAACTGTTAACTGTTAGCATGCTGGCTAGCTTTGCATTTCAAATGCAACCCCCCTCTCCCCCCCCCCTCCTCCATTTTGCCAAAGAGCAACACAATCAGAGATGCAGAAAAATAACTGAAGCAGCTGGTGATGGATGCTTAAAAGCCTTTTCCCCTACATTTCCAAAGTCATATACATATGCACCCTGCACCCCATACACATACCGAAAATCCCACAAATTCATTCATACCCACAATCTGCCACCACTTGTCCACACCACATACATCCTGACTCAAATGCACAGTCCTGTGCCTCCACACAAACCCTAACTCCCCCATGCATTCATACTTTGCTGCCACTCACATTCACCTCCTCCATGTACATCTGACACACACGCACATCTCTTCCTCTTACCCTCATATACCCACAGAACATACTCTCCCTCCCCATGGAAACCCAAAACCCATGAACCTTTATGCTTGCACATGTGACTATCCCATCACATATATACGTACTGCATGTCCCTCCCCTAATTCTCCATACATTCCCACTCGCCTGCCACACATGCTCGTACATACCTTCACTCCCTGTCCCCTCATTCCCAGCACCCATACACCTCTCACACATTCCTCTACATCTACCGCACACATCTTAAACTAAACAAAACCCTTGACCTGCACATACCATATACATCCCCTAACATAATTCTGCCCACTTGCACATATTCTACACTCCCCCTCCCCCACACCTGTGTCCTTCCCCTTTCCCCAAACATACCTACACCGCAACCTTCTACACCAACACATACCCCTTCCACAAACCTATGCTGGAAAGCTTTCCCAAAGCCCGCTTCTGCATGTTGTCCTTGCTTATTAGTCTCTTCGTGAACCTCTCATGGGGGATTCATCAAATGCCTTCTGAAAATTTACATACACTGCATTGATCAGTTCACTCTTATCCACACTCTTTATTTATATCTTCAAAGACTTCTAGTAGATTAGTTATGTAAGACTTCCTTTTTCTAATCTGTGCTGGCTCTTCCCCATTAAGCCCGCTTTATCCACATGCCTAGTAATTCTGTTTGTGACAAATAGCTTTTACCATTTTCCCTAATGCCGATGTAAGGTTCACCAATTTATTTCCTGTATAACCCTTGATTTCTCTTTTTAAGAATTGTTGTTATATTAGCTATCCTCCAGTACTTAGCACATTTTAATAATAAATTACAGATTACCATTATCAGATTTACATTTTCCTATTTAAATTTCTTCATAATTCTGGAGTGAATGCCATCAGGTTCTGGTGATTTGTTGTTATTTAGTTTGTCAATTGGCTCTAGTACAGGTGTTTCAAACTGCAATCCTGGAGGGCAGCAAACCAGTCTGTTTTTTGAGCTTTCTAATGAATATTCATGAGATGTTTGCATACAGTGGAGGCAGTACATGTAAATATATTTGCATATTTATTACGGATATTGTAAAAACCTGACTTTTGAGGTCATCCAGCATTACAGTTTGACATGCCTGTTCTAGTATGTCGTCTTTTCTCACAATGATATATCTTCGTTACTCTGACTAATTACTTAATATTAATTGTTTTTGTGGATGTTTTTATTTACATTATCTGTTGTGAAGATCAAAGCAACAAATTAATTTTATTTTTCTACTATAATCTTTTTTTCTTAAGTGCCTTCTTTACCCCTGGTCCTTTATGGTTCAGCTGAGTTCCTTTGAGGTTTCTTGTTTTTGGTGCTTGAAAAACATTCTGTTATTAATTGTTACCTCTGTGGCAAATTTCTCCTCCAGTTCTCTCTTGGCCTACCTTACCAATGTTTTACATATCATTTGCCAGTTTATGCTCTTTTTTCCTGTTTTCCATTTTTTTACAGGATGCAGTTTTGACTTTAGTAGCTTTTTTTCACAGTAACATTTAGCCTTGCTGGCAAACCCGGGGAGCGTAATTTTTCAAAAGCATTTCTGCAGGTAAAACATTGGCTTAACCCATAGAAATGGGCTTTTATAAACTTTTCTATCTGATTTGCAAGTAAGCTTACACATATACAGCTGGTGCGTTTCTAAGTTTATTCAGGCTGTGTGGAGACATTCCCGAGAGTGGGATGGAGGAGGAGCTTGCACTTATGCACATAGGGGCATGTTTACTAAAGAGCACTGTCAGCATGCGTCTGAGCTGCAAAACTAACATGGAGTCCTATTCAAACCTTTGTGCGTGTGTTTGTGTCCATCCCAGTGCTGCTATTTGGCCAACCAGGCAATTGCCTAGCGCGCTGCCCTCCCCTCTGGGACCTGCCTGCAGCAGCAGCAATGACACAGAGCTTACCAGTACACTCCGGTGCTGCGTCACGGTTTCTTTCTCTTGCTATGAAATCATTTCCGCTCCCCTCTGCTGCAGTTTCCGGTTTCTACAAACCAGAAGCTTCATCTGAGGGGGGCAGAAGCGGCTTCTTAGTAAAAGTAAGAAACTGTGATGCAGTGCTGGAGAGTATTGGTAAGTGTCGCTTCGCGGTTTGGCAGCCAATGCTGCCGCTGCAGGCCCTGGAGAGGGACGGCAGCAGTGGGGATGAGTGAGGGGTGGCAGGATGGAGGACCTGCCTAGGGCACCTCCAGTCCTTGCACCACCCTGCCTACCAACACACTAACGACAATGCACCATATCATGCTAAGTGGCACGTGGGTGCACTTACCAAATAGTGTTTTAATGGAAAGAAAACTAGGCTCCCAGCATGTGGGTACACTTACCCATCGCTACCCCCTCAGACCAGCTCCCCCGCAGAGAAACTCAATCCCCTTCACCTCCCCACATCCAGCGATGCAACCTCCGCATCTGTGGTATCCCCGAGATGGCACAGTACCACCAGGCATCGAAGGTGGTGCAGCACATGTGTCAGCACTTGTTGAAGGAGCACAGGGGAGTCCAACAGGAGAGGGCGTATCGGGCTGTGGGCCCCCCTCTAGGAACCCAGCCCAGGGACATTGTGGCTTGCCTGCCGCTGTATGCACAGAAAGATAAAATTATGAGAGTGGCTACAAAAAAGGGTGATTTGATTGGGAGGGATGCACTGTGGAAGTCTTCCATGATTTGACTTGCAGCACGCTGCAGCACTGGCGGGTGTGGCGGCCCATTACACAGTACTTGTGCTCGGAGCAGGTGCAGTACAAATGACTGTTCCCTTTTGGTCTGTGCGAGTGAGATCTGAGGAAGAAGCATGGGAGAAACTCAGGGAGCAGGGGGCCCTGAATCTGCTGGAGCATCTGGCACCACAACGCAAAGCCAAAACACTTAAGACATCTCTACAGTGGCAGAGAGTTCCCAGAAAGGACCAGCGTTTGCATCACTTCTCAGAGGAGCAGGAGGGCCCAAAGGCTTCACAAGGACCAGAGCCTGAGGAAGGAGACTGATGTCTGCCAGGAGAATCTGTTTATTACGATGAACACATAGCAGTGTACTCCATTTTCTTAGTTTCTCAGGCTGGGTGGTTTTGGGGGATGATAATATGTGCTTGGGATGAGAGTATGCAAGGGGAGGGGATGTGGAAGTGTTGCACTCAGCAGGG
Organism: Ichthyophis bannanicus; assembly: GCA_033557465.1. NCBI lineage: Eukaryota > Metazoa > Chordata > Amphibia > Gymnophiona > Ichthyophiidae > Ichthyophis > Ichthyophis bannanicus. The sequence goes on from CM066042.1 coordinate 167,170,097, forward strand.
TGGAGGGGGGGGGAGGTCTGAAGGGGATTAAGGCACCCACTGGAGTCTTTTCCTCAGGCTCAATGGACAGAGTTGGGTTCTGTGGGATCTTGGGGTTTGGGGGAGGAGAGGGATTGGGGGGGAAAGGTATGGAGGGGTCAGCAGGGGAAAGGGGGTTACAGTAAGAGATGGCTTCCAGACTGAGAGCAGGAACATTAAATGTACACGGGTTACATTCTCCTCGGAAGTGCAAATTGTTGCTAAAGGAGATGCATGATCTTCACTGGCAAGTGGCCTTCCTCCAGGAGACACCTCTGTTAGCAAGGATGAATGCTCGCTGAACCCCAGGGCCTTTTTCCATGTATTTTTTGCAGCGGAGAGGGGGGAAGGAAAAGAAGAGGAGTGGCCACCATGATTCAGGCGGATGTAGCCTTTACCTTGGAGGGAGTGGAGTGGAGGGAGGATGGATGAGCCCTGGTGGTGTGGGGCAAGCTTTCTGGTGAGCCTGTTGCCCTCTTTACTGTCTATGGCCCGAATATGGACCACAAATTGTTTTGGCTGGATTGGCGAAGTGTGTTGAAGGGCAGGTTAGAGGTTGGTTATTGGTGGGGGGACTTTAATATAGCATTGGAGGGCCATGGGGGTGGACCCTTGGGTGGGAGATCGGGACCTGAGGGCCGCAGGGGTGCTTTGCTGGATGTGGGATAGAGATCTGACTGACCTCTGGAGGGCTGCTCATCCCACCACAAGAGATTTCACTTTTTTCTCTGTTTTCCATAACTCCTATAGTCACATTGACTGACTGTATTTTGGGGGAAAATGTTTGGAGGAGGCTACTACTAGGCCTTTTTTCAGGTCGGTCCATGCTCCGGTGGGGGTGCTTTTTGGAGCTGTGCAGGAGGCGTCACTTCTGGAGGCTGAATGACAGCTTACTGAAGGCCAATAGCGAGGTGAAAGCCATGGAGGAAGCCATTAAGGATTATATGGAGCTTAACGATATGGGGGAGGTTGGTTCGGGAATTTTGTGGGATGGGTTAAAAGCGATGCTCAGAGGCCATCTGATACAATGGGGGGCTTGAAAAAAGCGAGACTGGGAGGTGCAAACCAGGCAGCTTAGGCAGCAGGTGGAGGCTTTAGAAAAGGAGCACAAAAGAACTGGGTGCAAGGGGATTAGAGCTTGTTTTGAGGATGTATGGCTGCAGCTCAATGAGCTGCAGTTGGGAGATGATAGCCTTTCAGCTGCAATGGGTTAATCAAATTTATTATGAATTTGTTAACAAATCTAGTGCTCTATTGGTACGGAAACTGCCCAAGAGTATGGGCAGCAACTGTTGGAAAAGTGAAGAGTCCTGGGGTTCGGCTCCTCTTTAAGGGGATGGAGATCAGGGTGCAATTTGAGCACTATTACCGGGACCTTCATGGCAGGCCTGGAGGTGGTGAGGGACTGGCTTAACAAGTATTTGGGACAGGGCGGGGAAGGGCTGGGACAGATTGGGGAGAGTAGTCAGGAGGGGTTGGAAAGAGATTTTAGTGAAGAAGAGGTGGGTACGATTATTTGGGATTTGGCCCTGAGCAAGTCGCCTGGCTTGGACAGGTTTACAGGAGTATTTTACAGGAAGTTGGTTTCCTCCCTTATGTCCCTCTTATAGCGCATGTTTAATGCTGTGCTGCAGGGAGAGCGGTTGCACCCATCGATGCGACAGGTGGCGATTACAGTCATTCCCAAGCTGGGCAAAGACCTGGCAGTCTGTGGATCTTATAGACACATTTCATTGTTGAACATGGATGTCAAGATTCTGGCCAGTCGATTAGGGCCCTTGATGCCTGAGATGATCCACCCCAACCAGATGGGGTTTATAGAAGGCCGACTGGCAGGGGACAGTATTCAGTGGATATTCCAGCTGCGTTGGTTGGCTAGGGCAGGGGGTCATTCTTCTCTCTATTGATGCAAAGAAATCTTTTTACAGGGTCTAGTGGGACTTCCTGTTTGCGATGCTGGAGAGAGTGGGGATGGGGCCCCAGTTTGTGCTCTGGATCCAAGCACTCTACCATGTCCCCAGAGGCAGCAGTATGGATTAATGGGAGCATTTTCAGATTTTTTTTTTTCCGTTGGGCAGGGCGACACGGCAGGGGTGCCCGTTGTCACCCCTGTTGTTTGCCCTTCTTATGGAGCCTCTTGCGGCCCAGGTACGCATGTTGAGTGACATACAGGTAGAGACTGGGCAACACAAGATTTGCGCTATTTGCTGACGATTTGCTTTTTATGCTTACTGGGCCCTTGACTTCGCTGCTGGTCTTATTGCAGGAATTGCAGACCTATGGGGAACTCTCAGGCTTTAAAATAAATTTAGACAAGACCGCAACCCTCAATATCTCTTTAGACATGGCCTTGGTGGCGCGATTACAGGAGAGATAGCCTTTCAAGTGGGCACAACATTCTGTACAATACCTGGGAGTGTAGGTAACAAATACGGTGGAAAGGATGTACTGGGCAAATTACCTTAGGCAATTGGAGGGAGATCTGGCAAAATGCTTGTCTGCCACTTGTATAGATCACACCTGGTGTGCACATCTTATAATGAGCCTTCCACAATCCTTTCCCAGCATGAGGGTCAGGGATAGCATGGTCTCTAGGAAGCCTCACAGCTCCAGGCTTTGCCTGATTCAGCAATACAGTGGAACCTCGGTTTTCGTGATTAATCCGTTCGAAAAAGTCTGACTAAAACCGAATGTATGAAAACTGAAGCAATATTTCCCATAAGAAATAATGTAAATCCAATTAATCTGTTCCAGACACCCAAAAATATTAACAAAATATACATTTTATATAGAATAACTATTTTTACATACAGAAAACAATGAGAAATAAATATAAATGACTAATGAAATGGATAAATGAACATTTAACATCACTTTTACCTTTATTGAAGACTTGTTGGCATATGGAAGACAGTCAATCAGCAAGAGAATCAAAATAAAGAAAATCCCACTTCTGGCCACAAGATGGTGCTTTATTTTCAACTGTACGAAAACCGAGACAATGTACGAAAACTGGGACAAAATCTTGACGAAAAACGTCAACGAAAACCGAATTGTACGATAACTAGGGCATATGAAAACCGAGGTTTGACTGTACTAATAAATCTCAAGTTGTTAGAAACATAGAAACATGACGACAGAAAAAGACCATATGGCCTATCTAGTCTGTCCTTCCATGTAAACCACTACAGCAGTCCTGTTTGTCCTATGCTTCTTTGAATTCAGATACTGTCCTCATCTCTACCACCTCCACTGGGAGACTTTTCCATGGATCCACTCTTTCCATAAAGAAATATTTCCGCATATCACTCCTAATCTATCCCCTTTCACCCTCATCCCATGTCCCCCCCTCCCCCCGTAGCAGAGCTTGCTTTTCAATCAAATTGTTGCAGCAGCTTCTATTTTTTTAGGTCATCCAGTTTCTCGGGTTGTTTCGCCACAGTGTTCTTTAATATGCGGATCTCTTTAGCGGCGTCTCGCACCGTGCCTTCTGCTTGAGAGACCCAGGGTTCTCCCTCTTGTAGCCTCCCACCGAAACTTGCAAACATCCGAGCTATAGAATCTAACTTGCCATTGATGATGTCAAAACGGTTGGCCGGGGCACCCACAACGGTTGCAGTGACTTTTTCCACTAGCACTTCCTGGGTCTGAGGGTTCGGCAACAGGGGCTCCTCTGCCATCTTGGAGGCTGATTGCGCGGGCTTGTTATTGTCCCTTCTTGCCAATTTCATGGTCGCTAAAGCACCGTCCAACACACAAGGGTTACCAAACCACTCCAGAGCAAGTCATGCACAGCCAAAGGGAGGGGGGTCTAAGGAGGCAGCACCTCCAGAAAAGGTAACAAAAGAGGAGGGAACCTCCGGAGAGCAACTGGGACATGTCCGTCTGTGTTCAGCACATCATGTGACTTCCTTAGCATGGGAATTTTACCACATGTCCCTACGCTAACAGCATGGCATGTTTAGTGCGCGGCAAACCCCACGCTAATGGCTAGTGCAATTTAACCTCTTACCTGGGGAAGCTGAGCTAACTCTGCTTCCCTTTTTGCTCAATGGCTATGGGAAGAGAGTTAGCACACATCCTACAGATGCCTTTCAGGATGCAAAAACAACGGTATCGATTGTGTTTAAGCACCTTCTGCTGTGCTGCGGTAGCAGCCAGCGAAGCGCTGCTATCACCCCGGCACCTCGGACATTGCAGGTACCCGGGACAAAGATGCAAACTCCCCCTCCCCCTGTCAAAACTGGAGTGGCTCGGCCACACACGCAGTCACAGCTGCGCTTGCCCAAGCGGCTCAGCCGCACTGCTCAAGCAGGTGCAGTTGCGACCTTGTGTGGCCAGGCTGCTACAGTTTTGACGGGGGTGTGTGGTCTGCATCTTTGTTTCGGGGTCCTGTGATGCCTGAGGTGCCAGGGGATGGCAGCGCTTGGTCAGTGGCCACTGTGGCAAAATGGAACAGAGGGCATCTGGACGTGTTCGGTCCCTAGGTTTCTGCATTCTGAGAGATTTCAGCAAGTCCTCCCCAATGGACCTTGCGAAAAGGCCAAAGGTATGAAAAAGGGCCTGTGTGGGTCCCAGTCGGTCACCAGCCGCTGCCGTCCGCTCTATACTGCCTGAAACCCGTCATTCTGCAAAATTCCTCAGACAGCAGTTGGCTGGGTGGTACTGCTTTTCCCCAGTTAATCATGCCCAATACTTTGAAAATTCAAGTGGATACATGTAATCTAAACCTGAAAATCTATGTGTGGCAAACGGCAAGTACAAAATGTAAGCGCACAGTTTCCAAAGGAGAAATAGAGGCATGCTTTCACTCTGAAAATCTGGCTAGTCTACATACAGAAAACTATGCATAAACTTTTAAGCTTTAATGCAGTGATACAATTATCCCATTAGGGTTCATTTGACCTTTGTTGCTATATGACTGGACTGGACTAAGTGAGTTTTTGTAGAGGGAAATAAAATAGGGGACCCCCCCCCCCCAGTCAGTTACAAATGAAGGCTTATGGAACCAGATCCCAACCCCCGTTCTGAATGAGCTAAAGTCTAATGAAGCAGGAAGAAACTGCTGGGCTAATAAGTCTTTGCCTGGGGCACACGCACAAAGGGCTGAACCCTGTAATCATGGGCCCTCAGATCTGCCACTAGATGTCACCATTGCATGACGCCCTGGATTCCCTTTTCCCTAAGGGCTGTGAATGCTGCTCCCGCATCATCATCAGTTCTGGCAGAAACAGGGAACTGGAGACCTGGTTCTGTAATTCTGTGCCAGTTACTACACAGAATATTGACAAGCTCATGGAGGGTGCAGCCTGCTGCAATAGGCCACTTCCTTCCTTTGCCTAATCCTGATGCTATACAGTTTATCATGAGCCTACAGAAATCTTCCTGTTTAGATCACTGAACTGACTTCCAATTATCATATTAGGCTGCGTTGGAGTACTGGTCTCTCTAATTACTTGATTTCACTTGGTGGCTGGGGAAGGGTCCCATTGTTTAATACAGCTGACAGAGACCGCCTTCTAGCAAAGTGCTTTAGCCTTTATTTTAAATTGGCGACTATTTCCAGGGTTCTCCATGGCCAAGCAGATTGAGTCTGCCACACATGGGTGACATCATCCAATGCCGTTTATGGATAGAATCGCTTTCCAGTAGCTCAGAAGAGTCTAGAAGACCCATCCCAGTGCCCACCCTCTTCCCACCTATATTCTGTCTGGCCATGGGGACGGATCCTTCTGCTCTCCTTTCTTTTTGTTTTCAATTAGTGTTTTGAATTTTCTTATCTTTTCAGTTTTTTTCTTGTTTTGGGTAGAGATCCCATTCCATTGTGCTGTCGCAGTCTGGATAGCTGTTGGCAAATGCAGCACTCGCCAGCTGCCTCTCACCAGGCTTCTGGATTTCCCTCAATGGCTAGTGCTTGTCTGTCTCGAAGAAGATTGGACCTGCTCCTAGCAGGAGAAACAGAAGGCCAGTGCCCCTGGTGAGGAGTGTTCCAGCTTGGGCCTATGGCAGGCCTGATCATTTCCTGACCGATTTGGTTTATGAGTGAGCCTGTTGATATCAAACTGCATCCTTGAAGCAGGCTGACAGGCCCAGCCATTGTCCGACTGATGTGGTTTGTGAGGTTGCGAATGCTCTGATGTGTCAGTGCCTATACCAGGGCTCCCAATTGTGGGGTTGCCTGCAAGGGTCTGGGAGCTTCTACGGATAGGGACAGTGCCACTGCACCAGTCATCTCTCTTTTCCACACTGACAATGGCTACTTCCCTGTATGGCTATTGTGATATCACTTCCTCTTGCCTTGCTGTGGGCTCTTCTAGATGCAGAGGTGCAGTGGGCTGGCTGGAGTGGACATGGTCAACTGGTGCTGCACAGTGCCTCCTTGAAGCATGTGCTAAATGCGCAGATCTGGAGGCAAGGATCAGCGACAGCCGCTGCACTGTGGCTAGTGAAGATCTTGTACTGGCTCTGTCCCCGCAGATGCTCGGAATAGGGAACACTCAAGGCAGATGATGTGGAGCCTTTGTGCCAGGATCCCAGCATAGAAGCTGTCTGGATTCCATTTGGGCCAGTCGATATATTGCGGGTGCAACATTACTGTTACTACTACTACTACTACTACTACTGAGCATTTATAAAGCGCTACCAGACGCACGCAGCGCTGTACAGAAAAAGACAAAAAATAGACAGTCCCTGCTCAAAAGAGCTTACAATCTAAAAAAGACAAAACAAAGAAGGCGAAGGACGAGGAAAGAACAAAGGCGAAGGAAGGATAACAGGAGAAACAAGACAAGGGACAAGACAAGGGACAGGTGAAAACAAGACAAGGGAAGAGGAGGAGAACAGGTAAGTCATGAACCAAAGGCAGAAGCAAAGAGGTGAGCTTTCAACCTGGATTTGAAGAGGGTCAGAGAAGATGCCTGACGTATAGACAGAGGAAGTCTATTCCAGGCGTAGGGTGCTGCAAGGTGAAAAGAGCGAAGCCTGGAGTTGGCAACAGAGGAGAAAAGCACAGCAAGAAGCAGTTGGCTAGAAGAGGGGAGTTCACGAGGGGGGCTATAAGGAGAAATGAGAGAAGAAAGGTAAAGAGGAGCTGCAGAATGAATGCATTTATAGGTCAGTAGGAGAAGTTTGAACTGGATGCAGAAACAGGATAGGGAGCCAGTGAAGAGACCTGAGGAGAGGAGTGATATGGGAAAAACAAGGTTGGCTGAAGATCAAACGAGCAGCAGAGTGCTGAATAGACTGAAGGGGTGAAAGATGACTCAGTGGAAGACCAGCAAGGAGCAGATTATAGTAATCAAGGTGAGAGGTAATAAGTGAATGGATGAGCGTTTTAGTAGTATGTTCTGAAAGAAAAGGGCGGATTTTACCAATATTAAAGAGAAAGAAGCGGCAGGTCTTGGCGACAAGGTGAATATGTGTGGAGAATGAGAACGAAGAGTCAAAAATAACCCCCAAATTGCAAGCTGAGGGAACAGGATAGAAAACAGAGCCATTCACAGAGACTGAAAAAGGAGGAAGAGGAAGGGAAATTTTAGGGGAAAAGATAAGAAGTTCGGTCTTAGCCATGTTCAATTTCAAGCGGCGATGGAACATCCAATCAGCAATAGCAGAAAGGCAATTAGAGATCCGGGTCTGGATTGAAGAAGAGAGATCAGGAGTAGAGAGGTAGATCTGGGAATCATCAGCACAGAGATGGTACTGAAAACCATGGGAGGAGATGAGCACACCAAGGGACTGGTTATAGAGAGAGAAGAGGAGCGGACCCAAGACAGAACCCTGAGGTACACCAACAGGGAGTGGAGTAGCAGAGGAGGGGGAGCCACCAGAACGCACACTGAATGAGCGATGGGAGAGATAGGAGGAGAACCAGGAAAGAACAGAGTCCCTAAAGCCAAGCGAGAACAAAGTGCCAAAGAGAAGATCATGATCAACAGTGTCAAAAGCAGCAGAGAGGTCAAGAAGAATAAGGACCGAGTAAAGGCTTTTAGATTTTGTCAAGAACAAGTCACTTGAGACTTTGACAAGGGCCGTTTCAGTAGAGCGCAAAGGACGAAAGCTAGACTGTAAGGGATCCAGGAGGGCATGAGAGGAAAGGAAGTCGAGGCAGCGATGGTGAACCGCACACTCTAACAGTTTAGAAACAAAGGGAAGGAGGGAGATGGGATGATAATTAGAAGGACAGACGGGATCTAGTGAGGGTTTCTTAAGGAGAGGTGTGTTAGACGTGCAAAACTTGGTGGAGCACCCTGCACCACCACAGCCGCTGCCTTGCTTCGACTGCATCAGTCTGCACCACCCGGTCCATGTAGAGCACCTCTGCCTCATCACTTCCAATGCCGTGCTTCAACCACTATCAATGCCCCAATGCTCATCCACTTGAGTTCCAAGCCATCACTAGTCTAGCTGAAGGCACAGCCAGTGCCAGCAGTGGAGATCAATTGGCTCTTCTGCAAGATGCCTACCTTCTAACCAAAAGTCACTGGTTTGAAGTTGGCCTCTAATCTTGAAAGATTCCAGCACACAGTGCATGTCAACGTAAAACAAGAGCTTGAGACTCTTCCCCTGGATGCCAATGCTGTGGATCCTGAAGTGCCTTGGCCGTCCTATGTTTCCAGACTAATTCACTTCTGTGGGCATGGAAGTGTGGTTGGGGTTATAACCCTTTTTACTACCCCATGTCCTTACACTGCAAGATTTTTTTAGGAGTCTTTGGCACCAGTATTGCCAACCCATGCAGCCACATGGGCAGCATAGATCCAGCCCCCCACAGAGACTGGAGCCCCATAATCCTCCCTCCACCTTGAGCAAAGTTACCTGGCATAACCATCCTACGGAGCAGCATGGCTCTGACCCTCCAACAGGGAGTGGAGTAGTAGACTAGTGTTTAGAACAGTGGCCTGGTGACCAAGAGACCAAGATTTGATTCCCATTCCCTTGCCTTGGGGAGGGAAAAAAAAGAAGCCCACTAGTCATCTTCACCTTGCTAAGAAAACCCAGGGGTTGCTGGGTCAGCATTGACTCAACAGCACACGCTGCATGTATCAAAAGAGCAGATAAGCTGTGTAACAAACTGCATCATATGTAAGCCTGCAAGAGGAGGTAGCAAAAGAAGTTAGCATTGCTGCTTTAAACAAACAAAAAAAAAAGTGCTTTGACGAGTTCTTGGATTTAAGCCAAAAAACATTTTTGAAGAGGACCAGGGGAACCCATATCTTTAGCCCTGGGAAAAGCATCATGGAATCTGTGTACCGTTTGGACAGATAATACTGGGCTTTGATGGTGCTTTTGTTCTGCTCCAGCATGGCATATCCTATGTTCTTAATCCCCTTTTCCCTGCGATAAAAATGCTACCAATTGGCCCAGCCCTCTCTGGTGCGGCAAAGATCATCTCCCTTAGCGGACCTTGAGCTCTGAATGCTGCTCTTGGCAGCCCTTCAGAAGCTGCTTTCCTATGCGACCCTTGTCTCCTAAGGATTGGGCCAACCCTGAAGATGCTTGCCTTCCAGCCTCTCCACCAAGCCAGGATATGGGGAAGAGCTAAAAAAAAAATCTGTTGGTTAGCTTTAAATGCCCTACTCTACCTGAGCTCCAGATGTTGCAGTCCTTGGTGACCCCACTGGGTTGCCTGAGGGTTGAGCCAACCCTGGAAATGTTTGCCTTCCAACCCAAAGGGGACTGTTTTTTGAGACAAGTCTCTCTACTCAGCCAGGGTGGGGAAATTACAGTCTTTATCTTGGCATTGATGGTTGGTGTTCTCAGGGCCTCTCCTGGGAGCTCATAAAACATTGCAGGTACAGGTATTTTTCAGTCTAATCAAGCCAATAGCTGATGGCACTCAGATGGTATGGTGCAGCAAAAGGGATGTCATTATAGAACTCCAGTTACAGTGGTGCCAAGGTGATAGAGCTGCCTATGTCCTTCAACTCCCCTACATTGCTGGCCTCTGTAGCACTCACAGCCCTCTTCTCCTGGAGCTCCAGTGATACCACCCTCTCCCCGGGTGCTACAGTTGACTGGGGTCTGTCAGTCTGTGTGTGTCTCTGTCTCACACACTATTTCTCACTCTGTCCTGCCCTAGCCCTGAGCCCAGCCATAGGATCAGTTCTGGCTATCTTCAATCCATGCAATGCTAGGGTAACCTGGAGGCCTGCACAATAGCACTCACACCTCCATAAAAACATGGTGGCGCTTCTAGTATCAGTGGGTTTATGAGGTTGGTGCCTTTGGGCTTGTGGCATTGGGCATCTTACTTGATGCTCTCACTTGAGACATTGATCATAGAGTTTTGGAGTCTTGGCTCTTGACGACGGCCACCTAGTCAAAGCTGGTTTCTGTCAAGACAGTTTCCTCGATTCTATGATCTACCTCCGCTCTTGTGGCATGGACTGATTTTTATCTACCTAGCTCTACGAGTATTTATTTTATTTATTTAACAGGTTTTATATACCGCTTTATCATTTCAATCAAAGTGGTTTACATTAAACAGGGACATTGATAACTTGGATATTTCTGAGGCAATGGAGGGTTAAGTGACTTGTCCAAGGCCACAAGGAGTGCTAGTGGGAGTATGCAGGGACACACTTAACTGAAGGTTGTGGATTTGATCCCCAGCTCCCTGGCCTCTCAGAGTACCTCTGTTCATATCTGCAGTAGCCAGTCTCTGAAAGCTGCACAAGCTCTCCATAAGGTTGTGGTTTAATATGGGGATTCATTCAGAATTGGCACCTGTCTCTATCCTGGTGATTAAGGTTTAAGACTGGTCCCATCCCAGAACATTTCATGCATTCCGGAGTCTCCACCTCCTGGGAGTACTAATTGAGTTGGTCTACTCGGTGTTAGGCGCAGCGATTATGTTATACTTATAGTGCCCCATATTTTTTGTAATAGTGTAGTATCACTTCAGCCTCCTGGAAAAGGCCTAGGATCGCCGTAAACATCAAGCCTGTTCCAAGCATTACCTCTGCAATGTCTGAGCATCCGTGTACCCCTCTAAAATGCACAGATAAAACACAAGTGAACTAGCAGCTGCATTTTTGTGTGTGTGTGTGTGGGGGGGGGGGGGGTCAACACACCATAGCATTATATCCAAAGCCAATGGTCATGAGTTCAGGACTCACAAAGGGGCAGGACCTAAGAAACAACACTTTAAGATATATATTTTCAGACATATGCACTTTGACACCTGATAGCTTAGCTATTTAACTGTGGACTACTATGCCTAGGACTTCTGAAGTTATCCTACTTGGGCCATTGTCACGAAGGAGGGATCTTCAGCACCCATCTTCCCTTTGCCATGTGGCACTGGTAACACCTCCAATCCTGAAAGAGCCCCAGCTGTTCAGCAACTGTTTTTGGATGTCTACTGGTTGGCTCATGATACCTTCCAGATTGCCTAGCCCTTCTATAGCTTTCTTTCCTGTAGGGAGGGGAGGGCAGGCTTAGATGCCTGCTCTTGGTGCATAAAACTAATCATATTATAGCGGTAACTTTCAAACTGTGACATGACACCTAATATGCCATAATGCTTATGACCAGGGTATATGAAAGACCATCTTCACAGCCCTCTCAAGGTGGTTCTTGGATATACGGGGCATAACCCTAATGGAGAGATGGATATACGGGGTATAAGTTCTTCCTCTTTCAGGGCCTTCACTGGCCATTCCCACTCAACAGACATTTGTTAACTGTATCGGTCCCAATATTCTTGACGATAGAGGGTCAGGTTGACACACACACACACCCCAAATTGGCCACTATAGGATGCGGGATACTGAGCTCGATAAATTCCTGATCTGTCCCAGTATGACATGTGTTGTGTCCACTAATAAGTCCTCTCCAGTCCTCCAAATAGGTGCGCGATATACTCCCCTGCCTTTGGCAGGGTGGCCATCACAATCCTGGATGAAGGGCTAGAAGCATCGGTGTTGGGGGGGTTTAGTCAGCACAACCACAACAAAACCCATACAGGGGGTTCAGCTCCATGGAATGCCCATGAATAATGGATAAGCAACAAAATCATGATGGGGTAGCCAAAAAACAATGAAAATTAAAAATATATAAATAAGAGGGTGTAGCCCTTTTATTGGGGGCTCAACCCCTGACATTGCAAATGCCAATGACCCTCCCCCAGGTTGAATGGACCATTGCAAATGATGCCTTAATCAGGCTAGGATCCATACTCCCAGTTTCAGGACCATCCTCTTGACCCCTGAATGTCACATTTTTATAGGGTTATGGCAGTTATACTCGCAGGGCTCGCCACTTGTTATGCCTAGTAAAGGTAGCCATCCTAATAAATGTTCTTGCTTCCCAGGAACCCGTATAATATCAGTAATGCAGAAACAAGGATCCAAGCAAAAGAAAGGCACACAAACACGCACTTGCAGGTGAATTTGGAGGAAAAAAGACCTTAGGTTATAAATACAGCCAACGCAATAGCCCTATATGGGTATCAACTCTGCCTGAGCCGTCACCAGCTTACTGCAGTCAAATATCCTCACATCATAAGTCTAAGAAAAAAACCTCCAAATATTTCAACAGTAACAATGTAACTCGTCACAATAACTTTGCCATTGCCATGTCCAGTTGATATCTAAACATAACCAGTCATGGCAGCAGCAATATAACCACTTAGCTGCAAATAAACACTCCTGAACAGGTCATATTCCTACGTTGAACATTTTGCAAAGGGTTCTTCAGGGAATAAGACCACTTTCTGGAAATAAAGCCGCATTTCAACAGCTTACAAAAGTCCCGCCATTCAGCAGTTTACCAACAATGCCACTACTCCAAGCTTGGAGGTCTTTTTTCCTATATATTGGATCCTTGTTTCTGCATTACTAGTAAAGGTAGTCACCATAGTACCATGTGGTGGCCTAGACATCATCCCCATGGGCTACCAGACCTATTTTTGACAGCTTCATCCTACCACTGCCCTGCATGGGCCAGGAAGGGTGGACGCAACCACACCAAACCCCCCCCCCCCCAAAAAAAAACCCTTTCCCAGCCCTCAGCTAGGGAATCACCCATGTGGGGCTGACTCATCCTGCTTGTCCATGGAGGGGTTCTCAGTGGACAGCAGGATAAGTCAGCCACACCAGCCCGCCCATCTCCTCTCTTTGATGATGGGGAATGGACTGAGTTGGGAAGGTGGTGGGCACTGGGGTGGGGTGGCTGGCACATGCTCAGAGGAGTCTTCTAGACTCTTCTGAGCTATTGGAGAGGAGCGATTACATCAATGGCACCATCGGATGACCTCACCCATGTGTGGCTGACATATCTTGCTGTCCATGGAAAATCCTGTTAGAAGTAAGTAACCTCACTTTCTCATGTAAGTTACGGGCTTTATGTTCAGAATACAAACTCATCATTGTCATTTAGAAGGATTATGTGCAGTATTATCATTCTCAGCATGAGCTCTAATTGACATAACTGGTGTCAATTAAACTGGTTTCTAGTGGACCAGCTGGTGTTTGTCTTGCAGAGGCTAAAGTTGCAAAGACCATTCCTTAAACATAACAGGTGGCAGCTTCTCAGTCAGAACCACTTGACCAGATGTGATTGTTTTTCTGGTACGTTTACAGCGGAAAAATCTGCCCCTGCCTTTTGGTGACACATGCATGAATTATACATTCAGATTCTTGAACTAGCCCAGTGAATAAAAATTAGTAGCCTGCTTTGCTGAAATTAAGCCACAGCTGGCTGAGGTCATTGGCAGTCAGTGTGTGTAGCAAGCACAGGAGAGGTTTGCTGGAGCTGCCTTTTTGGTGAACTCATAGTGCTCTGTGAACCTGAGTTAAGTTCCTAGGCTAGGTTGTTCACTCATTGGACCTGCTGGAGCTAGAGATGTAGAGGCTGTGTATACAGCCCCTGGGTGGAGAGGGTCCCAGTCGTCATGTACAGTAACGGTGAGCTATTTCTCTGCATAAAATGATGCTTTACATGCAGAGATAGGTGTTTTGTAAAATTGCCTGATGTATGCATGAATAAATGTGTGCACACACCCCCTCTATACACACTAGTTTCTCCATTCCGAGCAAAGACATTTCTGGGGTTGGGGTATGGTGCAATTTATAAATTACACACAGGGCCACTTTAACCACCTCTGGGGCCCTGGACAAAGTTTTGGGAATGAGCCCCCTTGGTGTGCATGTGAGCGCACGCGCGCACACACACACACAAATATACATAAATCTACTTTGTATAGAAATCTTGGTTTAGGCCAGGGGCTTATGGAGCACTCACTTATATAATAGTTAAACTTAAGCTGGAAGGAACCTTGTTTGCACACACTACTATTGCCTGCAACTAAACAAAGATCCACCCGGTAATTCACTTTTCTTAACAATGCAGCAGAGTCAGCAAGCACGCATGGCAGGTCAGGGCAAAGGGGCCGATGTCTGAATCATCGCTGTGCCACTGCCATCTCGTAACGTGGCGTCTTGTTCAGCCCTTGTCCAATTCCATCTGGATACCCACACTGTGCATGCACGTACAGTGGCCACCACTTGCTCCTTGCCTGTGTACACCTCTTTGCTATGTCTTGGTGGGCCGCTTGGGCCATCGGAGGTAGGCTTGGAGGTGGAGCCGGCCCAGAGTGAACGGGGAGCACAATCTGAGAGCGGGTGCAGGGAGCTGCTTGCTAACTGCAACTCTGCATCTGCAATGTGACTGCCGGCTTGGGATTTTGTGGGGAGTTTTGCTTGCTGTTTCCCTGTTCCGACCACTGTGCAATTCAGTCCCGTGACCCGGGCTGGCTGTGAGAGCAGAGAGGATAGAGGAATGCACTGACAAGCAGCATTTAGACAGGTGCCCTCTGGGCTGCTTTTACCTATGGGCACCTGGGCCCCCATTATTCAGGGGCCCGGGGAAGCTGCCTCTCTTTGCCCATAGTTCAAACTAGCACCTGAAATCACATAAGCATGGAAAATAAAATAAAATGGGAACATTGTGCATGCCTCAGAGCTCTCTGGGTTGGAGGGAGAGTGCCATTTGTATAAAGGCGCTTATGTGCATATATTCCCTTTTTATCAAATACTTATCAGCTATGTACATATTGTCATACAAGTTAGACTGCCTTTTATAAAATTGCCCTGCCCATGGCTAGGTTTAGGGCTCATGACTGCAGGTTCCTGGAAGGAGGTGTCGTACAGATCCCCTAGCTGAAGAATCTTACCACCATGAGTGGGCTAAGCGCGTGTGGGGGATGGAAAGAAATTATCAGACGGATGTGAATGAAGGCTCATAGTGCCAGATTCCAGCTGCTTCCAACTGAGCTGACTCTTCCCTTAATCTCTCCCGCCCCCTGCCCCCCCCCCCCAAGGCTTTTATTTATGTTCGAATGGGCAGTTTCCTCCCCTTCTCTGGCTTCTAGCTCAGTTAAAACCAGCCTCTATTGAGCTATATGCTTGTGAGTTTCCAGTCAAAATTACCTGGGCGCTCTCCTTTATTTTATATCCCAACGATAATAGCAACAGTGCATGGAGGAGGGGGGTCACAAAGCATGACAAACATGGGATCTAAGTATGATCAACAAGGGTCACTCTCGAGGCCTCTGTCAGATCTCCAGCCCCAGCTGGCCCAGCCAGCAGAAACTGGATCTGGGAATCACATCCAGGTCGTCTGCACTGCTGCTACAGAGTCAGCAGGCTGGCCCTCCTCCAACCTTTTGCTTTCAAGATTTTTTTTTTTAATTTTCTTGACTGTATGATTGTGATTTCTGATTAAGCTTTAAGATTTGGTGATAGTCCTTTGAGTTCAGGCGTTCTAAAGAAAAGCTTTGCTGGCTTCAGAGTGTGGCTACCAGTTCTTGCTGGCATAAGCAGTGCAATTGGGTGGGCTACTGGGGCCATCGCCTGACCAATATTTTGCTTGAGGCAGCATCAGCCACTAGAGCTTGGGGTGGGGCTGAGATTGATGTGTTTGGCCTCCTCAAAAAAGTGTTGCTTTGCCCCTGCATACTGATAACCACTTTGACAAATTGTCCTTAAATACGTTTAAATACCTCCGTGGCATAAATGCACAAGAGGAGAGCCTCTTTCAATTGAAAGAAAGCTCTGCAAGGAGAGGGCATAGGGTGAAAGTGAAAGGGGACAGACTTGGTAATAATATGCAGTAATATTTCTTTACAGAAAGGGTGATAGAAGCGTGGAACAGTCTCCCAGTGGAGGTAGTAGAGATGAGGACAATATCTGACTTCAAGAAAGCATGGAACAAACGCAGAAGGTCTTTAGTAGTTGGTATGGAAAGGCAGACTAGATAGGCCATATGGTCTTTTTCTGCCATCATGTTACTGTTCGTTGGCAGCTGATTCCTTCGTTTGTGGTGGCCATGAAAGGGTGGAGGAGTGACCTACTGGTTAGAACAGTGGGTTGAGAATCCCTGAAAAACTGGAGTTCAATTCCCCCTTTCCCTGCTGGCACTTCTTGTGGCCTTGAGTGTTCATTAACCCTTCATTGCCTCTGGTACTAGACTTAGCATGCATGCTCTCCAGAGCACAGAAATACTATATCTCCATGTGACTTGCCTTGACCTCAGATTTGGAAAGGAAAAAATTGAAACGTCTGATGTTACAGTGGCCCTACTTGCAGTGCTGACGAAACTAAAGTTTGCTTTTAGGGGGTTTGAGCTGTCTTATGGATTATTGCTGAGATGCTTGAAAAAATTAATTATTTCAACCCAGTATTTTAACAAATCTATTATCAAAGATGACTAATACAGGTACTTGAGCTGTTAGACTAGTTGCACACATATATTGACTATTTTAATGCTTGTTTTCTTGCCAAGCAGATGATGATTGTGTATAGAAATTCAGTGTTAAATAGATTATCCTGCAGCTTCATTGCATGTCCCCTAGTCTTTCTATATTTTGATGGTGTAAACAATCGATCTACGTTTACCTGTTCCATTCCATTCATTAATTTATAGACTTCCATCATATCTCCCCTCAGCTGTCTCTTTTCCAGGTTGAAGAGCCCTAACTTTTTTAGCCTCTCTTCATAGGGGTATCCTTCCATCCCCTTTACCATTTTGGTGGCTCTTCTCTGTACCTTTTCTAATAATGCTATATCCTTTTTAAGATATGGAGACCAGAACTGCACACAATATTCAAGGTGCGGTCGCACCATGGAACGATACAGAGGCACTATAATATCCTTTGTTTTATTCTCCATTCCTTTCCCTATGATTCCTAGCATTCTATTTGCTCTCTTAGCAGCTGCTGCACACTGGGCGGAGGGTTTCAAGATGTTATCCATAGTGATGCCTAAATCTTTTTCCTGGGTGG
This sequence comes from Ichthyophis bannanicus, assembly GCA_033557465.1. NCBI lineage: Eukaryota > Metazoa > Chordata > Amphibia > Gymnophiona > Ichthyophiidae > Ichthyophis > Ichthyophis bannanicus. The sequence continues at coordinate 167,187,402 of CM066042.1, forward strand.
TGGTTCCTAATGTGGAACCTTGCATCGTGTAACCATAGTTTGGGCTGTTCTTTACTGGATGCATAACTTTGCACGTGTCCACATTAAATTTAATCTGCCATTTGGATGCCCATTTTTCCAGTTTATCAAGGTCCTCTTGCAATTTTTCACAATCCTCATGGGTTTTAACAACTTTGAATAGTTTTGTGTCATCTGTAAATTTGAATCTCCAGGAACAAGCAGGAATAAGTCCTCACATATGGGTACGTCGGTACCGACGGAGCCTGCGCGGGAAAGCTCCCCAGCTTCCTAGAATGGAAGCTTTTGGGACCTCCCACTGCACATGCGCACTGCCTTCCCGCCTTCCTGAACAGCTCTCCTCAGTTTCTCTTTTTCCGCGGAGCCAGCAGGTCGTGTATCCTGTCACCGCTGAAGAAATTGTAGTTTTTTGTTTTGTTTCTTTAGACCGCGTACCTGCCTTCCCATACCGATACCGGTATTGCCGGTCTTCCTTTTTCTTTCTTAAAAAATTATTTTCTTTTCTTTTATTATTTTTTCAGCACTTGGTCACTTCAGTTAGGCCTTCAGGCCTACTTTAATTCTCCACATGGAGAAGCCAGCCCCTGGATTTAAGAAGTGTACCAAGTGTACTGCTGTAATATCAGTCACAGACACCCATGAATGGTGTCTTAAATGTTTGGGGCCTGACCACTCCATTCCGGACTGCCCTTCCTGCTCCCAAATGTCTAAGCGTGGGCTGCAGAACCGGGCCAACAAATTCCATGTGCTGTTTGCTTCAGAGAATCCAACATCACAGTCATCCAGGTCATCATCTCCGGATGGATCTCAGGTAACCAAACCTTCTGTGGGCAAGTCCTCAAAGAGCAAATCTCCTTCAAAGCATCGAGAGGCTCTTAGTTTTGAGGACCCTGCCCCAGCCAAACAGCCCCGGCGGGAAGCCCTACCTTCCAAAACGCCAATACAGGGGCTACAGGTTGACATCGATGGCACGGCCTCGACAGATCACCTGTTGGACTGCTCTGGGGTACCGGCCCATACCGGTACCGACATCCAGGCAGCCGTGGCGTCTATGGGCAATACTGTCCAATCCATGCAGCAGGCCGTCATGGCTTTCATTAAAGCTGCAACGCCATCGGTACCGCTTCCAGCGGTTCCGGGCCCGGTTCCGGTATCGTCCGCCATGCCGGAACCCAGGCCTTCCTCTTCTAAACGCAAATCGGTACCGTATGGGCTTTCGCTCCATACCGCTTCCATACCCGGTACGCCCGATGTCGATACCGATCGGTATGCGTATCGTGCGTTGGAGGAAGCTAGAGAATACACCGATTCCTCTGAGGATTTTGTCTCCTCTGATGAGTCTGCAGAGCTCTCCCTTGACCTTCCTGAGGAACCTTCTTCTCCAAAAAGGAGAATGTCTCCTCCAGAGGATTTGTCCTTTCAGGACTTTATTTTAGAAATGGCTAAAGGCCTTTCTATCACTACCTCCTCTGAAAGGGAACCAAGGTCAAAAAGATTGGATATTTTAGGATACTCTAAGTCTCCTAAAGAAGCAGTTACTCTGCCTATCCATGAAATCCTTCAGGAACAATTGATGGATTTCTGGGAGAACCCTTTAACTCTGTCTCCTTATTCCCGTAGGTTGGACACCATGTATCGGGTCCCTCCTTCTCCTGGTTTTCAGAAAACTCAATTGCCTCACCACTCCATTGTGGTAAAGTCTGCAATGAAAAAGATCAAGAGTACAAAAAGGCACTCTTCTACACCTCCAGGAAGGGAATGTAAGACACTGGACTCTTTTGGTAGGAAAATCTTCCAGGCTAGTATGCTTATAGCCAGGATTAATTCCTACAGCCTCTATATGGGCATGTTCCTAGGGGAACTTGCCAAGAAAGTACGGCATTTTGCCCCCTTTATCCCTGAGGATAAACAGGAGGACTTCCTTTCTGTTGTGAAACAACTTTTAGATGTTTCTAAGTTCTCCAACAGAGCTGCCTTTGATTCCTTCGAAGGAGCCAGCAGAGCTTCTGGCATTGCTATTGCAGCCAGACGTCTGGCTTGGCTCCAGGCTTCTGATCTGGAACCCTGGGTTCTAGATGGCTTACGGAATCTGCCCTGTACAGGTGAGAACTTATTCGGTGCAGAGTGGCAAGTTAAGGCCACTCAAATGGACGCTGAAAATGCCACCTTAGAGAGACTTTCTAAGTCCACTTCTACTCCCACTAAGAAGAAGTCTTTCAAGAGGCCTTATTATAAGAAGGCCAGATATGCTTCCAATACTGGCCAGCAATCTTCTCAACCTCGTTTTGCGGCTAAACGTCAGCAAACGAAACAAGCAAGAGCAAAGCCTGCAGCAGCTACTGCAGCTCAACAGGCTCCACCCCCTCAGGGGTTTTGACTTGCCCCTAGAGAACTTGCCATTCCTGGTTCTGGACCAACCAGAACCTCTCACCATACCTGGAAGGTTAGCTCACTTTGCTCCCAGATGGGAACAGATCACAACAGAGCAATGGACCCTCTCTATCATCCGAGAGGGTTACAAACTTCATTTCTCCAGCCTTCCTCCTCATCACATGGTGAGACCCTTCAATTCTCCATCTCCTCTCCTAGCCCTGTTGGATCAGGAGATCTCTTCTCTGCTTGCCCAAGGGGCCATAGAAGAGGTTCCTCTTCATCAACAAGGGTCAGGTTTCTACTCCCCCTATTTTCTCATTCCAAAGAAGACAGGGGGATTCAGACCAATCCTAGATCTGAGAGAATTGAACAAATTTCTGTACAAGGAGAAATTCAAAATGCTCTCTTTGGGCATTCTCCTTCCATACCTTCAGAGTCAGGACTGGCTTTGTTCTCTAGACCTGCAGGATGCGTATACACATCTACTCATCCATCCATCCCACAGAAAATATCTTCGCTTTCTGTTCAGGGGAAGTCATTACCAATACAGAGTACTTCCCTTCGGTCTCGCCTCTGCCCCAAGAGTCTTTACCAAATGCATGGCAGTCGTAGCCGCATTTCTCAGAAGCATGGGAATTTTCGTATTCCCATATCTGGACGACTGGCTCATTCGAGCTCCAACTCAGTCGCAGGCCCAGATTTCCCTAGACCGCACAAGGAGCCTTCTGCAGTATCTGGGACTGGTGGTAAACCTTCCCAAGTCTCAACTCAGCCCTACTCAGTCTCTAGAATTCATAGGGGCCCAGTTGGACACCACCACTGCAAGAGCCTACCTTCCACTGGTTCGGGGTCAGCGTCTGCTGAGCTTGGCCTCCCAAGCCCAGTCCAGTACTCACTTGACAGCCAGGGAAATGCTACGCCTCCTGGGCCATATGGCCTCCACAGTACATGTGGTGCCCTACGCTCGTCTTCATATGAGAGCAGCTCAATGGACCCTGGCCACCCAGTGGACTCAGGCGTCGGGAGCACTCTCAGACCAAATACAAACCTCAAACCGTCTGTCTTGGTCCCTCCATTGGTGGATATCCACCAAGAATCTGTTGTTGGGGGCTCCCTTTCAGCCCTTGCTACCCCAAGCAACCCTCACAACAGATGCCTCCCAATTGGGGTGGGGAGCCCATCTGCTAACTCTCTCCACTCAGGGCACTTGGTCTCCACAGGAGGCCACCCTTCATATCAACCTCCTGGAACTGCGAGCAATTTACCTTGCCCTCAAGGTCTTCCATACCCTCCTTGCCAACCTGACTGTCCTGGTTCAGACAGACAATCAGGTGGCCATGTTTTACATAAACAAACAAGGAGGGACGGGCTCTCTGTCGCTTTGCAACGAAGCTCTCAGATTATGGGCCTTCGCCAGAGAGCACCAAATTCATCTGCTAGCAGTGTACCTTCCAGGAGTTCAAAACTCTCGAGCAGACAGGCTCAGTCGAGTTCTGCTGCCACACGAGTGGTCCCTACACGTGGACCAGATAACCAGAATCTTTCAGGAATGGGGGACCCCGGACATAGACCTCTTTGCAAGTCCGTGGAATGCCAAACTTCCCCGGTTCTGTTCCAGGACTCCGTGTCAGGAAGCTCAGGCCACGGACGCCTTTCTCCTCCATTGGGGTCAGGCGTTCCTATATGCCTTTCCACCCATTCCGCTGATTCCCAAGACTCTGTTCAAACTCCAGAGAGATCACGGCTCTATGATCCTCATAGCTCCACGCTGGCCACGCCAAGTGTGGTTCCCTCTGCTTCTACAGCTCTCCCAGGGATCCTCCCTGGACTTAGGAGCTGCACCAGACCTTCTGTCTCAGGAGGACGGGACTTTGTGGCACCCAAACCCCAAATCCCTACATCTCCGAGCTTGGTTACTGAAGGCTTAAGTCTTCAAGACTTTAATCTTTCTCAATCTGTGAAAGATATCCTTCATGCCTCTAGGAAACCTTCCACGAGGCGGTCTTATGCTTTCAAATGGAAACGTTTTTCCATTTGGTGTGCTCAGCAGGGCCTTGACCCTCTGGCACTTCCTTTGAATTCCCTCTTAGACTATCTCCTGCATCTTTCCAATGCAGGCCTTAAGACGAATTCTGTAAGAGTCCATTTAAGTGCTATTTCAGCATCCCTGAAACCTGTAAATGGACAACCTATCTCCTCTCATCCTCTTGTTGCAAGATTCATGAGAGGCCTGACCCTCACTAAACCTCCCATCAGACCCCCCCCGGTCGCATGGGATTTGAATCTAGTGCTTGGTCAGCTTATGAAGCCACCTTTTGAGCCGTTATTTTCTACCTCCTTGAAATTTCTTTCCTGGAAGGTACTATTCCTAATTGCAGTCACTTCCGCTCGTCGCATCAGCGAACTGCAGGCTCTAGTGGCTAATCCACCTTATACAAGATTTCATCATGACAAGGTGGTCCTTAGGACGAATCCCCACTTTATGTCTAAAGTGGTCTCGCCTTTTCATCTTAATCAAGAGGTATATCTACCTGTATTTTTTCCGGCTCCTCATGCCTCCAGTGCAGAGAGGAACCTTCATACTCTGGATTGTAAAAGAGCTCTAGCCTTTTACCTTAATAGGACTCAGCCACATCGAAAGTCTTCTCAACTTTTCGTGGCTTTTGATCCTTCACATTTGGGACTTCCAGTCTCCAAGCGTACACTTTCCCATTGGATTGCTCAGTGTATTTCCTTTGCTTACCAGAGTAAAAACATTTCTCTGGAAGGCCATGTCACAGCTCACAATGTGAGAGCCATGGCAACTTCTATGGCTCATCTGCACTCTGTTTCCATTGATCAGATCTGTCGAGCCGCTACCTGGGCCTCGGTTCATACCTTCACAGCCCATTACTGTTTGGACAAGGACTCCCGCCGGGATGCCTTGTTTGGCCAGGCTGTCCTCAAACACCTGTTCCATTCTTAGACAACTCCTGCCCACCTTCCCAGGATGGATGCCTGAGATCCATACGAAGATGGCGAACCTTGACAGGGGATCCCACGCATCTAAGCTAGGGAGTCCCCATATGTGAGGACTTATTCCTGCTTGTTCCTGGAGATAGCACAGTTACTTACCTGTAACAGGTGATCTCTGGGAACAGCAGGAATTAGTCCTCACAACCCACCCACCTCCCCTAGGAGTTGTATCTTTTATCTATCTATCTTCCTGTCCTCTCTCTATTGACTCAGCTATAAACTCGAAACTGAGGAGAGCTGTTCAGGAAGGCGGGAAGGCAGTGCGCATGTGCAGTGGGAGGTCCCAAAAGCTTCCATTCTAGGAAGCTGGGGAGCTTTCCCGCGCAGGCTCCGTCGGTACCGACGTACCCATATGTGAGGACTAATTCCTGCTGTTCCCAGAGATCACCTGTTACAGGTAAGTAACTGTGCTTTACCTCACTCATTATTCCCATTTCCAGGTCATTTATGAATGTTAAAAAGCAGTGGACCCTGCACAGATTCCTGGGGTACTCCATTATTCACCTCTTTCCATTGGGAAAATTGGCCATTTAGCCCTACCCTCTGCTTTCTATCTTTTAACCAGTTCCTGATCCACAGTCGTACATTTCCTCTATCCCATGATTTTTTAATTTCACCAAGAGTCTCTCATGAGGGACTTTGTCAAAGGCTTTCTGAAAATCCAGATACATTATATCAACTGTCTCACCTTTGTCTACCTGCTTATTCACACCTCCAAAAAACCATAACAGATTAGTAAGACAAGACCTTCCTTGTCTAAAGCCATGTTGGCTGTCTCCCATTAAGCTATGACTATCTACTTGTTCAGTTATTTTGTTCTTTATAACGGTTTCTGCCATTTTCCTGGTACTGACGTCAGGCTCGCCAGTCTGTAGTTTCCTGGATCACCCCTGGAACCTTTTTTAAAAATTGGCGTTACATTGGCCATTCTCCAATCTTCAGTTATGATTTTAATGATAGTTCACAGATTACTAATAGTAGGTCTGCAATCTCATATTTCAGTTCTTTCAACACCCTTGGATGTATACCATCCGGTCCAGGTGATTTGTTACTCTTCAGTTTATCAAATAGTTGTAATACATCTTCTCGGTGTATCGATATTTCTTCTGTGGCATTACCTTTAAATACCATCCCTTCATCTTCCTCAGTAAAGACCGAAGCAAAGAATTCATTCAGTCTCTCCGTGATGGCCTTGTCCCCTCTTAGTGCCCCCTTTACCCTCTATCGTCTAATGGTCCAATTGACTCTGTCACAGATTTTTTGCTATGAATGTATTTGCAAAAATTTTTATTATGTGCTTTTCTATTTTCGCTTCCACAGCAAACTTCTTCTGAAATTCTCTCTTTGCCTGCATAATCAATGCCTTGCATGAAACTTGCCAGTGCTTATGTTGTTTCTAGTTTAGGTCATTTGATTCCTTTTTCCATTTTCTAAAAGATGCTTTTTTGGCAACAACAGCCTCTCTGACCTCCCCTTTAAACCATGCTGGCAGTTTTTTGGACTTCCTTCCACTTTTCTTAAAGCATTGAATACAGCTGGTCTGGACTTCCAAGATAGTATTTTTAAAAAACACCCATGCTTGATGTAAATCTTTAACCTCTGTGACTGATCCTTTTAGTTTTTTCTTAACTATTTTCCTCATTTTATCAGTCTCCCTTTTGAGAGTTAAAAGGTAATACTGTGGATTTCCTTACCATCCTTTCTCCATTATTAAATCAAATGCGATCATTCTGTCATCACTATTGCCAAGTGGCCCCAACACCCTTACCTTTTGCACCAGATCTGGTGTTCCATTAAGAACTAGTTCCAAAATGGCTTCCCCTCTGCTCTGTTCATGAACCAGCTGCTCCAAGAAGCAGTGATTTATTTCATCTAGAAACTTTATCTCCCTACATGTCCTGCCGTGACACTGACCCAGTCGATACTGGGGTAATTGAAATCACCCATTTATTATTACTGTGCTGTAACTTTTGTTAGTTTCCCTGATTTCTTTGAGCATTTAAGCATCCATTTGTTCATTCGGACTAGGCGGTTGATAGTACGCCCCCACTGCCATCGCCTTCCCCTTTCCATGTAAAAAGTGGATTTCAATCCATAGAGATTCTACAGTGTATTTTGTTTCCTGCAAAACTTTAATCCTTTGTGAATCAATGCCCTCTCTAACATAGAGCGCAAGCCCTCCACCAGTTTGATCTGCTCTATCATTACAATATAGTTTGTATCGCAGTGTCACACTGTTTGTCCTCCATCCACCATGTCTCTGAGATACCAATCGTATCTATCCTCTCATTTAGTGCTATATATTCTAACTCTCCCATCTTATTTTTTAGACTTCTAGCATTTGCATACAAGCATTTTAGAGGCTGTATTTTATTCATATTAATCTGACTATTGGTAGGCAGGGGAAATTTGCAATCTTTAAGCTCTGTTTGCTCTGTACTCAAGAGCTTTTGGGTTACTTTTGCCTTATTTGGAACCTCTCTGTTGATATGCCCAATATTCTGTTAGTATCCTTAAAGAATTCATTATTCCGAACCATGAGCTCTTGGGCGACTGTCGGCTTTCCCCTATTATCTAGTTTAAAAGCTACTCTCTCCACCCTGTTAATTCAATCTCTCCTCCTGCATCAGTCTCACTCCTTTCCCTCCTTTGAAGTCCACTCCATCCAGCCTTTTACTCCATTACCTCTCCAGTTAGCTGTTATTTATCGACTCATGGCTTTCCTTCTTTCTGGATTCATCTCCCCCCCCCACTCCCTAATTCTCAGGGATTTTAACATTCATGTTGATAACCCCTCTGACCCTTATGCATTAAAGCTCCTCTCCCTTACCACATCATTCAGTCTCCAGCTTTGCTCTACTGCTCCTGCTCACCAGCAAGGCCACTGCCTTGACCTTGTAATTGCTTACCCTTAAACCTCTGTACCTCACTTTTTCCCTTATCAGACCATCACCTGCTAAGCTTCACTCTTCATCACTCACCATCTCAACCTCACCCTGTCTCCTCCAACCTCTTTAGAAATCTTCATGCTATTGACCTGTTGGCTCTCTCCTCCACTATCTCATCACCTCTTTCCTCCACTATGCCATCTGAGTCTGTTGATGAGGCAGTAGCTTCCTATAACACTGCACTCACCTCTGCTCTGGATGCTCTTGCTCCGCCATGTCAAGTCTTGTGAGGCATACTGTACCTCAACCCTGGCTGTCTTCCATTACTCGCTATCTTTTTTCCTGCACCTGCTCTGCTGAGCGTGCTTGGCTCAAATCCCATACCCTCGAGGACTTTCTACACTTCAAATTCATGCTTGCCTCTTTCTAGTCAGCCATAGCACTCTCCAAACAAGACTATTATGTCCATCTGACTAATTCTCTTGCCTCTGACCCTCGCCGTCTCTTTACAACTCTCAACTTTTTCCTCCAAGGTGCCTCCGCCTTTGACCCCTCTTTCCCTTTCTGCCCAAACTCTAGCTGACTACTTCCATAATAAAATCCACAGGATCACACTCCAATTCCCCACAAGGTCAGCTACTTCCCCTTCTCCCCTTCACTCCCAATTCCACCCCCCCCCCCCACCTCTGCTACCATTTCTTCTTTTTCTGTGATTTCTGAGGCAGAAACCACTTGCTGCCTTTTCTCATCCAGACTCACTACCTGCTCCTGTTCCCACCCGTCTCCTAAGCTCCACCTCCACTAAAGTCCCTTCCAACTCTCATATTCTCAACCTATTGCTCTTCACTGTAACTGTCCCTGAAGCCTTCAAGCATGCTGTGGTCGCACCTTTCCTCAAGAAATCCTCAGACCCTGCCTGTCGTCCTCACTGTCAACCCATCTCCCTCCCTCACTCCCCCCCTTTCATTTCTAAACTACTTGAATATGTGATTCACCACCATTGGCTCGACTTTCGCTCCTCTCAAGCTCTTCTGGATCCTCTACAATCTGGCTTTCATTCTTTACATTCTACCGAAATGGCTCTTGCCAAAGTCTCCAGTGGCAAAATCCAAGGGCCATTCCTTATCGTCACTCCAGTCCAGTCCCTTTACTTCTGGGTTGCGTAACCCTTCCAGCAGCTTGGAGGCTGAGCCCATCCTTTTTGAGGATGGTGCGGTATAAATACCACTGGCACCACCCACAGATCCCAGTATTCTCAGCCTCCAAGCAGCTGGAGGGTTCCGTAAGCCAAGAGCTTACTGGAGTCTTCTGTTTTTAATTTCACCGTTAATTCTAGTTAAATTTCAATTTAATTTAATTTATTTATTTCCTTTACTTTCTTGCATTTGATTTGGTATCCACATTAGACATCTGCACCTTTAAATTTCTTCTCCTCCCTCCCCCCCCTCCCCTGTCTGTTGCCAAGCTCCACAGAGGAGGAGGTTTACCGGCAGCTACGAGGAGGATCACGAAGGCCCCTCTCTCCCTCCAGGTCGGCCGGCTCCCCGCAGACCTACTCTTAGGCCTGTCCTGCCTCGCGCCGAAGCCCTCCGGCAGCCGAGCGCTTGAGGCAGCAACGCGTGGCTCACCCGCATCCTCTGTTTTCGCGGAGCAGCACCGGGAGCCTCGGGGGTCTTGAAGCCTGCTCCGGAGCCCGGTTCCTACGCCGATCAGGACTCGGCATTGTGAATTTGTTTGGCAGCGTGAGCAGAGCCGCCGATTGCCGGATAGGACTCCACGTGGCTGAGGCCTACCATGTGTGAGCCTCTGGAGTGCTTCTCTCTTCAGCGGAGAATCGCAGTGCAGGAACAGCAAACCGCAAGTACTGGGAAGCGATTTTAGTGTCTGATTTCCTCCTATTTGGATGCTTGTCTTTAATTAAATTTCTTTCTTTCTTTCTTTCTTTATTCCCTGGCCGGGTTAGTTAATAGTTTGGGGGGTTGGTGAGGGCTCTATTGCATTTACTACCTAGAGGCCTCTCTCCTTATTCCCATTGGGATTGAAGGCATTTTTTGAGAGTACGGTATATATTTTATTATAAAGTTGCCTACTGTTTATCAGAAAAACTTGTATTTAAAGTGGCATGACTGGCAAACCACGGTGCCCATCTTGTGGCACTCGTAGGGGCACTGACTCCGAATCAGGAATCTGCAGGGGTTGTGCTGCAGAGGCTGCTTCGGCGCAACAAGGTATTCAATTGTCCATGTCCCAATCTACGCAGGGGTCAGGGGACCTTTTGGAGGGGGTGAGGGTCTCCCATCCTCCCCCCTTCTTCCTCGGTTTTGCCGGTCTCTTCTCTTCCCCCCCCCCCCCGGCAGTGGAGGAGGAGAGTTCCGGGGACCCCTTCTCCCCCGAATTTGTTCTTTTACTGCACAAGGCCTATTGTTTGCGCAGGCAGGGGCTCGAAGCTGGTGAGCCGAGTGTGGTGAAGGGGAGTGAGGGGTCCAGACCATGGAAGACAGGCTCCCAGGACTCAGGTGTCCCTCTTAAGCGCGCAAGGCTAGTGAGTGAGGAGCCTCTCACATCCTTCTCGCAGGATACTCCGGAAGAGGAGGTCTCGGACAAGGATTTAGGTGAGGATGGGGAGGAGCTTGAAGAGGGAGAGATTCCAGAGGAGGATCAATCCCGCATAGTACGTGTTTTTAGGCGAGAGGAGCTCCCGGTGCTGATTAATGAGTCCCTCAAGGTACTCAGTGTGACTTCGGACGTTCCAACAGAGGAGGAAGTGTTGGAAGATCCTTTAATCCAAGCTGTGAGGAGGTCTCAAAAGGTCTTTCCGGTTCACAGGGTGGTGCGTCAGATGATCCAGGAGGAATGGGATCAACCAGAATCAAGTTTGAGAGGAGTACATTCCATGTCTCGGCTGTACCCTTTGCCAGAACCGGATAAAGAACTGCTGAGGTCTCCCAGGGTGGATGCAGCGGTATCTGCAGTGACAAAGAAGACGACTATTCCGGTCGAGGGTAGTGCGGCTTTGAGGGATTCTCAAGATAGAAAATTGGACACACTACTGAAGCAGGCCTTTGATGTTAGTGCGCTTGTCTTACAGGCCTCAGTTTCTGGGGCTTGGGTGGCTCGGGCCTGTTTGAGGTGGTCCCAACAACTTCAACTAGCGGAGGCTCCCTCAGGGGACGCCCAATCTATTTCAGCTAGGTTGGAGTCCGGGGCTGCCTACCTGGCGGACAGCCAGTACAACCTCATTAGGAGCCTAGCTAAGAACATGGCCTCTGTGGTAGCAGCTAGGCGATATTTATGGCTCCGTAATTGGGCAGCAGATGCCTCTTCAAAGGCGCGCCTGAGTCGTCTCCCCTTTAAGGGGAAGCTACTGTTTGGTGAAGACCTAGATAAGTTGGTTAAGGACCTTGGCGAATCTAAGGGAGGCAGACTCCCGGAGGATAGACCAAAACAAGTTCGCTCGCTAGCTCCAGTGCGCCATCAGCCAAGGGATCCCCGGAGATTTCGCCCAACCAGATCGAACCCCTTTCCCAGGGGCCATTTCCCTTCGAGGGGTCAAAGCTTCAGAGGGTTTCGGGGGGCAGGGAGAGGTTTTGGAACCTCCTCCTCCTCCGCGGGACCTAGAAAACCTCAGTGACAAACCGGGGGTCCAGGAGGGCGGCCTGCTGGTGGGGGGCCGTTTAAGGCAGTTTCTTCCCGCCTGGTCCCGGGTCACGTCCGATCAATGGGTCCTGGAGGTGATCCGAGAGGGTTATGCTCTCGAATTTGCAAAGCAAATACTTCCAGCCTTTATTCAGTCTCCCTGCAGTTCTCCAGTAAAGAGGGCGGTGATAGAGACAAGTCTTACACGGCTCATAGCGCTCGGAGCGGTGGTCCCTGTTCCGCCAGACCAATGCGGTTCCGGTTGGTACTCGATTTATTTTGTGGTACCAAAGAAGGAAGGCTCCTATCGCCCGATCCTGGATCTAAAGCAAGTCAATCGCTGTCTCAAAGTGCCTCATTTCCGGATGGAAACCCTAAGATCGGTCATCGTGGCCGTAAGGAGCGGGGAGTTCCTGACTTCATTGGATTTGACGGAAGCCTATTTGCATATACTGGTCAGAAAGTCCCATCAACAGTTCCTGAGATTCGCGGTGCCAAGAGGTCATTTTCAATTCCAGGCTCTGCCCTTCGGTCTAGCTACGGCTCCAAGGACTTTCACCAAGTTGATGGTGGTGGTGGCTGCGGCCCTAGAAGAGAAGGAATACTAGTACACCCCTGTCTGGACAATTGGCTGATACGGGCAAAGTCAGAAGAGAAAAGTTGCTCGGCCACTGCCAGAGTGGTAGAAGTTCTGGAAGAGTTAGGGTGGGTCATCAATCGGGTAAAGAGCAGGTTGATGCCCTCCCAGGAGCTCGAGTATCTCGGAGCGAGGTTCGACACCAACAGAGGCAGGGTGTTTCTGTCCAAGTCGAGATCAAGAGACCTAAGGATCCTGGTCACGCAATTTCTGAGCAGGCGAAGTCCTACGGCGTGGCATTACCTTCAATTGCTGGGAACCATGGCTGCAGCAATAGAGGTAGTACCGTGGGCCAGGGCTCACATGCGGCCCTTGCAGCGGGCCCTGTTGCGTCGTTGGTCCCATCAGCATCATCCTTTGTCCATGCAGTTGCCCTGCGCTCCTCGAACCAAGAAGGCCCTCCAGTGGTGGCGGTACCCAAGGAATCTGGATTGCGGGATGCCTCTCGAGCCTCCGCAGTGGTTGCTGTTGACGACGGATGTCAGCCTAACAGGCTGGGGAGCGCATTGCGAGGACCAGTTCGTCCAGGGTCGCTGGACGTCGTTGGAATCACAATGGTCCATCAACAGACTGGAATTACGGGCGGTAGTCCTGGCGCTCAGGGCACTCGAATCCTTAGTGCTATGAAAAGCAATTTGCGTCCTCTCCGACAATGTCACCGCGGTAGCTTACATCAACCGCCAGGGCGGCACAAGCAGTCCCGCCTTGGAGAAGGAAGCGGACGGCCTATTCCAATGGGCCGAGGTCCGGTTGGAGGCTCTTTCAGCTCAGCACGTGGCCGGCATGGACAACATTACGGCCGATTACCTCAGCAGGTTCAAGATAGACCACGGGGAGTGGGAGCTGGAGCAGGAGGTCTTCGACCAGATAGTAGCCCTTTGGGGTCCACCAATCATGGACCTCATGGCACGGTATTCTTCTGCCAAGGTAAGCCGATTTTTCAGTCGAAGGAAGGAAAGGATGTCCGAAGGCTTAGATGCTCTGGCCCAGAAGTGGCCTTCGGAGGGTCTCCTGTATGTGTTCCCCCCATGGGCTCTCATCGGAAAGGTTCTGCAGCGGGTGGAGGCTCACCAAGGTTTGGTAATCCTCATAGCTCTGGATTGGACTCGCCGCCCCTGGTATGCGGACCTGGTGAGGTTGGTCGCTGACCGGCCTTGGCGGCTTCCTTGCAGAAGGGATCTGCTGAGGTAGGGTCCGGTTCGGATGCCTCACGTGGATCGATTCTCGCTTACGGCCTGGCTATTGAAAGGGCGCGGCTCCTGAAGCGGGATTATTCGGGATCGGTAATCTCGACTCTCAGTGCTAGAAAGCGCTCGACCTGTCTCTCCTATGTAAGAGTTTGGCGCATCTTCGAAGCATGGTGTGCGGAGCACCGGAGGAAACCTCTTTCGGCCTCTATTCCGGAGGTTCTGGAGTTCTTGCAAGCGGGTTTTGACAAAGGCCTAGCTCACAGTTCCTTACAGGTCCAGTTGGCAGCCATTTCTTGCTATAGAGGTAAGGTCCGCGGAAAGTCATTAGGGGCCCACGCGGATGAGTCCAGGTTCCTAAGAGCGGTCAGGCGCCTACGTCAACAGCAGAGATCGGTCATCCCCCCTTTGGATCTCAACCTGGTGCTAGATGCCTTGACCAAGGAACCCTTTGAGCCGGCAAAGGAAGCTTCTCTAAAGGATTTGACACTGAAGACATTTTTTCTGGTCGCTATTTGCTCGGCCAGACGTGTCTCCGAACTTCAAGCGCTGTCCTCCCAGCCCCCCTTTCTTTCATTCTTCAAGGATAAAGTGGTTTTACAGACAGTACCTTCTTTCTTGCCCAAGGTCATCTCCCCCTTTCATGTGAACCAGACAGTTATGCTCCCGTCGTTTTCAGCGGAGGGGCAAGTGGGGAGGGACAGGAAGTTGCGCCTCCTGGACGTTCAGAGAGCCTTGAAGCATTACCTCTCCCGCACTGCGCCTTTTCGAAAGTCCGACCATCTGTTCATTCAGTTTGGAGGGCCGCACAAGGGGGAAGCGGCGGCCAAGGCTTCCATCTCCAGGTGGATCAGGGAAGCTATTGCTTCCACCTATATCCTCAAGGGGAAGCAGGTTCCAGGGGGGCTGCGCGCTCATTCTACGCGGGTGCAGGCTACCTCCTGGGCAGAATATAGCTTAGTTCCACCGCTGGACATTTGTAGGGCGGCTACGTGGTCCTCGCTACATACCTTTACCAGACACTACAGACTGGACGTTCAGAGTTCAGCTGATTCTCGGTTTGGGGACGCGGTACTTCGGTCCGCGATAACGGATCCCACCATAGCTTGAACTGCTCTGTTACATCCCAGAAGTAAAGGGACTGGACTGGAGTGACGATAAGAAAAAAGTAATTAGACCTTTATTTATTTATTTATTTAACACTCATTTTTATACCGCATCTTCCAGAGATCAGTTGCGGTGTACAAATAACAACAATTAACAAAGCAAAGTTTGTTTTACATAGAACATCTTAAAATAACATAGAACATGGAACATCTTAAAATATGATAAATTATGATAAATATCTTAAAATATGATAAATTAATCAAAGTTAAGTCAAGGAAACTAAACAGTGAATTACCTGCTTATTAGTGTTCCTGAAGGAACGACAGTCCAGTCCCTGATCCCACCCGGTTCTTCGATTGGCGTAATGTACTAGTGGATATGTGAGGATCAGCGGACCGAATTCAGGGCCAGGACAAAGTGGATGGGTCCCTTGGTACAGGTCCAACGGGCTGCGGTGAAGGATGGCTCGGTCAGACTCAGGTAAACCTCCTCCTTCCCTTCCCCCCCCCCCTTATTTCCTCCTTTAACTTAAAAAAAAAAAAAAAAAAGAAAAAAAAAAAGAGGAAAACATTGAGTGAGTTAATTGTGGTGTTTTATATAGGCTATTAATGGAATTTTCGTTAAGTCTGCTTTTTCATTAGATTACTGGGATCTGTGGGTGGTGCCAGTGGTATTGATACCGCACCATCCTCAAAAAGGATGGGTTCAGCCTCCAAGCTGCTAGAAGGGTTACGCAACCCAGAAGTAAAGGGACTGGACTGTCGTTCCTTCAGGAACACTAATTAGCAGGTAAGGTTTAATTACTTTTTACTCAGTTCTCATCCTTCTTGATCTTTCTGCTGCTTTTGACACTGTTGACCACAGCCTTCTACTTGATACCTTGTCCTCGCTTGGTTTTAAGAGCTCTGTGTTATCCTGGTTCTGTTCTTATCTCTCCCATCATTCTTTCAATGTTTGTTCTGGTGGATCCTCCTGTACTGTTATCCCGCTCTCAGTTGGTGCACCCCAAGGATCTGTCTTGGGTCTGCTCCTTTTCTGTCTGTACCCAGTCTCTTGGTGCACTCGTCTCTTTCCATGGCTTTCAGTACCATCTTCACGCTGATGACTCCCAGATCTACCTCTCTATCCCAGAAATCTCTCTGGCAATCCAGGCCAGGACCTCTGCCTGCCTTTTCGACACTGCTGCTTGGATGTGTCATGGCCACTTGAAATTGAACACGGCCAAAACTGATCTGTTTATTTTTCCCCCTAAACCCTCCTCTCCCCTTCCTTCTTTCTCAGTCTCTGTGGATAACTCTCTACTCCTCTCTGTCTCCTCAACTCGCAACCTTGGGGTCGTCTTTGACTCCTCTCTCTCCTTCTCCACACACATTCAACTGATAGCTAAAACCTGCTGTTTCTTTCTCTACAACATCAACAAAATTCGCCCATTCCTTTCTGAAGACACTATTAAGACACTTATTCACTCCTTAGTCACCTCCCATCAAGACTACTGCAACCTCCTGTTTGCTGGTCTCCCTCTGAATCATCTCTCTCCCCCTCAATTTGTTCAACAATCTGTTGCGTGGCTAATCTTCCGCCAGCTTCGTCATGCTCATATTACCTCTCTTCTCCCTATCCGTTTCTACATCCAGTTCAAACTTCTCTTGCTGAACTATAAGTGCATTCACTCTGCAACGCCTTCCTCTCTTATCTCTCCCCACAACCCCTCCTCGGGAACTCCTCTGTTCTGGCAAATGGCTTCTATCTGTTCCCTTCTCTTTTATTGCTAACTCGAGACTTTGCTCCTTTCATCTTGCTGCTCCTTATGTCTGGAACAGACTACCTGAGTCTGTACATCAGGCACCTTCTCTGACCCTTTTCAAATCCAGGCTCAAAACTCACCTCTTCGCTGCCACTTTTGGATCTTGACTCACCTGATCTCCTTCGTGTTTCCTTATCATTACCCCTAGCTGTATCCTATGTCTACAGCTACTGTATTGTCTGTCTTGACTAGATTGTAAGCTCTGATGAGCAGGGACCATCTTTTACTTGTGTCTGTGTAGCACTTCGTATGTCTAGTACTGCTATACAAATGTTCAGTAGTAGTAGGATCACCCCTTGGAATCTTTTTTTTAAAAATTGGCGTTACATTGGACACTCTCCAATCTTCGGATACTACAGATGATTTTAATGATAGATCACAGATTACTAATAGTAGTTCTACAATCTCATATTTCAGTTCTTTTGGCACACTGGGATGTATGCCATCTGGTTCAGGTGATTTGCTGTTTAGTTGATCAATTTACCGTGTTACATCTTCTTGATTTTTCAAGATTTGTTTCAATTCCTATGATACCCATGCCAGAAATGATATTTAAAGGTGATATAAGTTTCCTACATCTTCTTTAGAAAAAATAAAGTAAAACATTTTCAGTTTCTCTGCTATGGCCTTGTCCTTTCTCAGTGCACCTTTTACCCCTCCATCATCTAATGGTCCAACTGACTCCCTCAGAGGAGTTTTGCTATGGAGATACTTGAAAGTCTTTATTATGTGCTTTTGCTTCCATGGCAAGCTTCTTTTGAAAATTTCTCTTTGCCTGTCTTGTCAATGCTTTGCATTTATCTTGCCAGTATTTGTTTCCTGTTTTTGTCATTTGACTCTTCTCCCCCCCCCCCCCCCATTTTTTGAAAGATTATTTCTTAGCTATAATTGCATCTCTGACCTCACCTTTAAGCCATACTGGCTATTTGGCCTTCTACCTTTTTTTTTAAGCATGGAATACATTTGGTCAGGGCTTCCAAGATAGTACTTTTAATAGTGCCCAGGGAGACCACGTGATTCAGTGAGCCAGGCGGCAGCAGATCACCGAGCTCTGGAGCACCCCGCCGCAAGAACAAAGTTAAAAAAACCGGAACTCCGCTTGAAAAAAGCAACCGCTGGGTTGGAAACGCAGGGGAGCATTGGAAGGAGAACATGGGAGAGAGCACGCTCGCTGTTATCCCCGATGGCAACAATAGCGGGGAGGAAGGAGAAGCTCCATGGATTGGAGAGCAAGATGGCGGCGTCTGCTCCTGCTAGCCCGATAAGCAACCAGCTTGCTGGGGCAGTAGAGGAGGTAACAAATACAGTAGTGGTGGCTCTAGAGGGGAGATTTCAGTCCCTCTCGGAACAGATTTCTCAAGTGGGGCAGGCAGTGGCAGAAATTGGGCCGAGAGTGACACAGTTGGAGCAACGGGTGTGGAGGTGGGGGAGGAAGCTCAGCAAATGCAGGCCCAGACAATGCAGGAGATGGCAGAAAAATTAAAAAGTTATGCAGACAAGATAGATGACCTGGAAAATAGAGGCAGATGGAAAAATCTGAGAATCGTGGGTATATCTGAGTCTGTTAAAGAAAACGAACTGTGTGGCTATCTGGAAAAGTGGCTGATTTCTCAGTTTTCCTTGGAGGCGAATGTGGGCTCACTGATTATTGAAAGGGCACACAGGCTGGGGCAGAAACGAGAGGGAACGGGCCGGCCTCGTGTGGTGATTGTGTACTTTCTGAATTATGTTCAAAAAGAAGCAGTGCTGAGAGCAGTGAGAACAAAGAGGAGCCAGACTTTGGGCCCACAGAAAATCTTAGAAGTCCAGGACTATTTGACCCAAGTCTGCCAGCGCAGGTGGAAATTTGCTGGGGCCTGTACCACGCTCATAAATAAAGGCATGCACTTTGCTCTTATGTATCCTGCAAGACTGAGAGTGGAACATCAAGGCAAGCAGCATATCTTTAATACTGCCACAGCAGCACAGTCTTTGACAACCATGGCAGATGGCTGAGGTATCAGACAGTGCCATGGAAGAAACTGGTGTTTTGTTTTGTTTTTTAAGTGAGTTGGGAAGGTAAATTAAGCTGGATGGAGCTTATTAAACTCGACCTTGAGGAGAGATGAACAGAACTGAATAAGCAGGGCTGAGCTGTGTGTGGTGTTCTTTTCCTTGATTGGGATATGGGACATGCTGTTTGGATCAAGAATTTTGAGAAAGACACCTCCCCCTGTCACTTGATGTGCAGGACCGGGGGAGATACTGAGAGGTAATGTGACTGAGACTGATGTTTCTGGGTTACAATCTTGTAGAAGAAGGAGCCAATGATAAAGGATGATGGATGCTGGGGTTGGAGGAGGATGAAGAAATGGACATATGAGAGAAGATATTTCTGTTTCCTGTTCCCTTTACCTTCCTGAATTGAGCTAATGTTGTTGTTGTTGTTGTTAGTGCTGACATGCATGTTAGTGCTGTTAGGATGTATCTTTAATGGTTGGAATGTTTTATATGATATTGTTTGACACCAGGAGAAGGGGTAGGGGGGGAGGTCTTGGGTGGGGATGTGGTTAGTCTAATCCATTGGCTAGATGGGTGGAAGGTGGTAGGTGGATGGAGAGAGGGGAGAAGGGTATATTATATGATAAGATCAGCAACTAGAGATAGGGTGGGGCGAGAGGGGTATGAAGAAGAGGGCGAGAGGCATTATAGAGGGAATAAATAGGGAAGTGGGGAAGTAGAATTGGTAAAGGTGGGTCCGGAATGCATCACTAATGGTCAATAGAGGGGGCCCCCAGGGAGGAGGGCAGGAAATGGAGATAGGGAAAGTAGGGAGGGAGGGATGGGGGATCAGGGGCAATGGGAGGGAGGGAATGGATTGGGCGCAGGAAAAGGAGGGGGGAGGGAAGGTTTTGAATGTGTTGAGAGGTAAAAGAGGAACTTGGGGGGAGGATAGGGGTACTGCTAATGGTCCTTTGAAGTTCTGGCAGGTCGAGAGGATGGGAAAAATTAAGGGGAGCCCTGAGCTGGGGGGGCTGTCCTTTTGGCAAATATCTGCAAATAGAATAAGTGTAGGCTATGATTATGGATAGATAATAATGGGTACAAAACTGAGATTTGTGTCATGGAATGTTTGTGGGCTGGGGAGCCCTATAAAAAAGACATAAAGTGTTGAAGGCCCTTTGGGATCGGAGGGTGGAGATCGCTTTCTTGCAAGAAACACACCACACAGTCGGGAAACATTGTAAACTCAGGAGATGGTGGGTGGGTGGGTGGGGTGTATGGAGCGTCCTCTGGTGGGAAGAAGGTGGGAGTGGCTATACTAATTCATAAGAAAGTGGGTTTTGTGATGACATGAACTATTGAAGATCCAGAGGGTAGGTTTGTCCTAGTTATTGGGGAGATCTTGGGTCAGAGTGTAGCGCTGATGAATATCTATGCGCCAAATGTATATGAGGCAGGACTTTGTGCCAGAGTTAGCAAATGTTTGAGTGAAATAGGATGTATCCCACTAATTATTGGAGGGGATTTTAATTGTGTGATGGAAGAGAGTGTGGATAGATCGCGACAGAGTGGTAATATTCGCGATCGCAAAACACAGTGGGTAAGAGGGCTATGTGAAGGGTATAATCTGTTGGACTATTGGAGGGTTTTAAACCCATTGGAAAGGGACTATACACATGTGTCTAGGGCACGTGATACTGGATCTAGGATAGATTACTTTCTGGGGTCATCCACGTTGTTTTCAAGAGTTACAGAGGTGATGGTGGGACCTATAATGATCTCTGATCATGCTTTAATATGGATAGACATCCAGTGGGGGTCTAGCACTGGCAGGATACTGTGGAGATACCCATTGGAAGTGAGCTCTGATAAGCATTTTGGTGAATTTCTTAAATCTCAGTGGGAGGACTATGTTACCCATAATATTGAGCATAAGGAGAATCCAACGTTGTTTTGGGAAACTGCTAAGGGGACAAATTATCAGTTATGTGGGACATAGAAGGGTACAGCATAATCGGAGATTACTGTGGCTGGAGAGGGAGTTGTGTACAGCAAGACAAAAATTTTGCTTGGTCCCCACCCCACAGAACAAAGAGAAGTTGTTATATTTACAGAAGGAGGCATCTTCGATGATGCAGGAGAGGGTGCTTCGTTCCCAGCTTTATTACCAATACAAATTGTATAAATTTGGAAACAAAATGGGGAAGTTATTAGCAGGACTGTTAAAGGCAGGGAGGGGTGGAAGGAAGCATGTGGGAGCAATGAGGGATGAGAGAGGACAGGTTAGGAACATGCAGCAACACATAGAGGAGGTATTCCGAAAGTATTATATCTCCTTGTATGAGGAGGGGATGGAGGACCAGAGAGGCGAGCAGGACTTTCTGGAACGCATACCCTGTTTATCGCCGGAACAGAGAGAAATGTTGAATGGCCCCTTTACCCCTACAGAAGTGATGGCAGTGGTTAAGATATTGAGTAAGGGACGGGCCCCAGGACCCGATGGATTTCGGGGGGAGTTTTATAAGACAGCAGGTGGCGGGGCCTTTATCCGCCCACTTTATGGACTTGGTGAGGAGGCAATCCTTTCCATACGAGACAAACAGGGCAGTTATTACGGTTCTCCCTAAGGAGGGCAGGGACGCTCTGAAACCAGAGTCCTATCGGCCTATTTCATTACTAAATGTTGATCTTAAGATTCTGGCTAAAATAATGGCAGAGCGTTTGGCGCTGATGGTACCGGATTTGGTGCATGGTGATCAAGTGGGTTTTGTGCGAAACAGACATATTATTAAAAATATGAAGAGGATTTTTTCTGCTTTATATATGACGGAGGTAGCGGTAGTGCCAGTGCTGTTGGTGAGTTTTGATGCTGAGAAAGCTTTTGACCGTGTGTCATGGTCATATATGTTTAGGGTTTTGGAGCACATGGGACTGGGAGGGGTTTTTGGAGAGGTTGTGCAGGTGTTGTATTCAAAGCCACACGGACAAATCATTGTGAACGATTCATTGACGGCTGCTTTCCCAATAAGGAGAGGAACTAGACAGGGTTGCCCGTTGTCGCCACTCCTGTATGTCCTGACATTAGAGCCATTATTGGAGTGCATACGGACACACCCTAGGCTGGTGCGAGAGAGGATAGGAAAGACAGAGTTTAGAGTTTCAGCTTTTGCTGATGATGTGCTGGTATACTTGGGGAGGCCGCAGGAAGCCATACCAATTTTGTTGGATATATTTGCTGAGTTTGGAAAGTTCTCTGGTTTAAAGCTGAATCTAGAGAAGTCGGAGGCAATGCCTTTGGATAAGGGACTCCGGGCAAGTTGGAAAGGGGAGTTTCCATTGAAATGGAGCACGAATGCAATAACCCCCACCACTCCTCAACAGAAGCCAAGCGCACGCTTCACCCCCACATACTGTACATTTCACTGCAACACACCAAAAAGCCACACACAGAGAAACACCCTCACCCGCACAGGCTGAAATGTGCCCTCATCAGTGCTCGCTCAATCTGCAAAAAAATGGCCAGTTGCCTCAGATTTGATAACCCTCCATGACTTGGATATTCTAATGATCACAGAGACATGGCTATCTGACTGCGACACTGTCCTTCTCAACCAGATGTTACCCCTCCAACTTCTCACTCCTTACTTGCCACAGAGCTAATCTGAGAGGTGGAGGAGCGCTCATCCTCTCCAAAACAGAACTACAATTCCAACTGATCAATGCCACAAGCACAGCTCACCTAGACACAATCACCATAGCTAACAATCATTGTACAATCAACCTGCTCTACAGAGCACCGGTGGCATCACCAGACGACCTCTCGACAATAATTGACCTCGCCTGCAACACCAGTAATCCACGAACTGGTTAATAGGAGACTTCAACCTGCCTGCTCTGCCAGATACCCAGTCTGCAGCCTTCCTTGAAGCACTCAAGGAGCTAGGATACAAGCAACTAGTCAGTGCACCCACCCACGTGAGAGGAAACAAGCTGGACCTGGTCTTTGCCCCACAAATGGATGTGGAATCGACCCATGACCTTGTGATGTCTATAATCCCAGTACCCTGGTCCGACCACAACCTGATAAGATTTCAAATACCTGGCCACTGCCACACTCATAACAATGCCAGCAGAGCTACTGTCCTCCCCAAACCATCAGCAAGATGATTCCGACCCTTTGTCAAAGAAGAAATCCTGGAGAAAGCCATTCCACTTCTCAACGCAACATCTCCTAACTTGGAAGAAATGATCTCTAACTGGGGCAACAGCCTCAGCACCATTGCTCAGCTCCCAACCGTAAACAAACATCCAAGGAGACGAGAGCCCACCCCATGGTATTCCACTGAACTGCGGTCATCACTCTTCTACCTATGTAAGCTAGAGAGACGATGGCGCCGATCATGCTCCACCGAAGCCCGGAGTGCATATAGCTTTCACCTAAGAAAGCACCGAAAAGCAATAACGGAGAAAGAAGCAATTCCACACTGACCTTCTGAAACGCTCGCTGAGCAAACCACACGACCTCTTCAATATAGTGAAGACATTAACAAAGGAACCGTCTCCAGACCAACCATGCATGCCTCAACCGCAGGAATTTGCAGACTACCTCCAATCAAAAACTCAACAGACCAACAAGACCACAAGCCCCACTCCTTTACACAAGCCTCCCCATCCGACGCCACTGACCAAATTCACCACCCTGTCAAAGAGGGACATAGAGGACACCATCGCCTCCATCAATACCACCACTGCACCGAACAACCCTTGTCCAGCGTTCTGGATAAAGGAACTATGTTGCGATCTCAGCCAGTTCCTGACTAAGCTCATGGATCAGTCATTCTCAACTGGATCATTCCCACAAAGGCTGAAGCACACCTCCATCAGGCCGCTGCTGAAAAACAGCAAAGTGGACCCTCTGAATGTCGAATCCTTTAGACCAATCTCAAGCATCCCACTTCTCGCCAAGATAATTGAAAAGGTAGTCCAACGCCAAATTCAACAGCATATCAAGACTGCCGCCCCTTTGGACCCATGTCAGCACGGATTCAGGAAGTCACATGGCGTTGAAACCCTCCTCACCACCCTCTTCAATACCATAATCTCGGGAATTGACAACATCCGACAAGGGTTTGCCCTTATCTTCATGGATATCTCAGCGGCCTTCGACTCCGTGAGCCACGAGCTACTCTTGGGACGTCTCGAGGAAAAGGGAATACAGGACGCAGCTCTAAGCTGCTGCAAATCCTACCTGACCAACAGATGGCAGCACGTAAGAACCGGCACCACAACCTCGGAACCATTCCAACAAAAACAAGGTGTGCCACAGGGATCCTCGCTGTCGGCACTGATGTTCAACATATACATGCAGCCCATCTGTGCCCTGATCTGCTCATTTAACGTCACATGCCTGGTATACGCAGATGATGTACTACCTACCATTCACAACTGACCAGCCAGACTTCTCGCCACTAACAAGCTGCTTCAACGCCGTTGCTGACTGGCTCCATACTCAAAACCGCCGAATAAACCACAAGACAGACATCCTCTTCATCACGAGGAACCAAGGTTTCACCCCTCCAGCCTCCTTAAAGGTGAAGGATGCCGAGCTGATAACCAAACCCACAATCCATTACCTAGGGATCACCTTGGACCAACGGCTGGACATGAAAACCCACATAAGAAACACAGTAAAGGCAATATACCATAAAGTATGGACATTACGGCATCTACGACGTCTACTGGACCCAGATGACTTCCGAACAATCTATCAAGCCCTTGTAATCCCACACTTCGACTACGCCAATGCAATCCTACATGGGCTCCCACAAGCATCATTGAATCCACTCCAGCTGGCAATGAATGCAGCTGCCAGAATTCTATATGGAGCCTCAAGAATGGACCACATTACACCAATCTTGAAAGAACGCCACGTTACCAATCCATAGCAGACTATCTTTCAAGATCCTAGTAATGACCTTCAAGGCCATAAACAATCAACCCTCCACCTCCATCACTGAGCTAATCCGCCCCACTCCCCCGAACAGGTCCAGAAGAACCACAGCTGTCAATACACTAATAATTCCAAAGGAAACAACGAAATGCACCCAGGCGACATCTAATAGGGCGTTCATGCTCTATGCACCCAGATGTTGGAATGCCCTCCCTACAGCCATTCAAGCAATCACTGACCTGGCCCAATTCAGGAAGGCGCTGAAGCACCACCTATTCATACGGCACTACTCAGAGGTCAGCTCACAAACAGCCATCCCCATCATCAAGATGGCACTACTCAAGGGACAGCTCACAAACAGCCACCCAAATCACCAAGACTTCTCTAACAGCACACCCAGCATGCTGTAGAGCAGCTAGCCCCATTGGTGCAACTCCATGTAAATATTAGTGAATACAATATATTTATTAGTGTAAATAATTTGTAGAAAGTTACTCCAGTTAGGTCCAAGTTATAGTTCCTGTTTATTGTAAATACAATGCAGCCCCAACTGCATTGTATAAAGTTATGTAAACCACACTGATTTGGAATAGCACGGTATAGAAGAGACATTAAATAAATAAATAAAATAAATAAATAAATAAATAAAGTATTTAGGGATAATGCTGACGGCAGAGACGGGAAGGATGCATAGTATGAATATACAGAGGCTTTTAGTGGAGACTCGGAATAAGTTGGAGAACTGGTGGGATCTTCCTCTCTCGTTGGGGGACGGATAGCATTGTACAAGATGGTGATCTTCCCAAAGTGGTTGTATGCATTGCAGGTGCTGCCTATTTTGATGCCGCGTAAAAAAACAAGGCAGTTGGGGAGGATACTTAATAAATTTCTATGAAGAGGCAAGAAACCGAGAATACGGTTAGGGCTGTTGCAACAGACATGGGAGAGGGGGGGCATGGGATTGCCAGACATTTATAGATATAATATAGCTTGTCAGTTACGTAACCTGAGAGATTGGTTAAGTGAGACAGATGACTATACACCGTTATCAGTGGAGGGAGAATTGGTGCACCCTCTGGTGTTGTGGTATGTGTTACATTCGGTGAAGAACACGCTACCTAGGATTATTGGTCAGTATGTGGTGTTTCATACAATGCATCAAGTATGGGGGATAGTATGCAAGAGATGTCAGGGGAATCCATATGCTACGCCAATGCTGCCATTATACGGGAATGGTGAGTTTAAACCGGGAATGGAGGGATCGGCATTTAAAAGATGGGAGGCAAAGGGAATAATGGCACTTGAGCAGGTGGTAGATGGAGAGGGTAAGATGCTTCCATTTGGAGAGCTGAGGGTGCGGTATGGATTAAAGGAGGTGGATCAGTTCAGGTATATGCAAGTTAGAAGTTATGTGTGTAGCATACGGACTGAAGATTTAAAGGGAGAGGTATGCTCGCATTTGGAAGAGTTGATGTATGCAGGAATGGCACAACAGGCATGTATATCGCTGTTGCAGAAGGAATATGTGGCCTTAGAGACCCCTCTGGAAGAGACAATACTGGCGGACCAATGGTCAAAGGACTTCCAGGTGCAGATTGCAGGAGAAAATGTGAGAGAGGCCTTAGAGCAGATACCACAAGCTTGTGGGTATTCAAAGTGTAGAGATATGCTATAATAGATAATACGGAGGAGCCATTATGCCCCCAACAGAGCCTATAGAGCAGGAATTGCTGACTCAGCAGACTGCCCTAAGTGTGCGGCGGGAGCAGCTACTCTGGTACATATGTGGTGGAAATGCCCTCGGATATCTCACTTTTGGAAAGAAGTATGTGGGTATATAGGTGGTCTATTTGAGGTGGAGATAATGGCGGCGCCTAAGGTGGTGGTGTTGGGGCTGAAGGAAAATGAAGGGAAGATACCAGGGAAATACAAAAATGGGATGCAACGCGCGTTATTAGTAGCGCGTCACCTTATTCTTAGAGGGTGACTATCAAAGGGAGGACCTCAATTAGGGGATTGGAGATGGGAGTTATATGATCTCAAGATGTTAGAGAAGGTTGGAACACGGGGGAATGACAAAATGATTAAACAACTTTTTGTAGAATGGGAACCCTTTGTCCAGAGATTATCCGGAGAGAGAGGAGTCGAATTATCAATACTCTGAGGTAGAGACCTGTTATACGAAGAGCAATTAGATTTCCAAGGACCATTAGTAGTGGGTGAAGGGGGAAAGGGTTATGGGAAGGGGGGAGGGTGGGATATTGGGGATGGGGAGAGAGGGGGAAAGGGTAAAGGGGGATAAGGAGTAGGGGCTCTTTACTGTTGATGCTTGTTCCCTTTACTTTGGAGATTGATGATAAGGTAGAGTTTGTTTTTGTTTAAACCTCCGTGTGGTGTGTAAGAGTCAACACCCACCAGGGGAGAGCATTGGAGGGCGAGGGACAGGGTAGTTGGGATTGAATAGGAAACAATGGAGAATGGAGTAGGGGTTGGAATCGGGGGAGGGGGAGATGTGGACGGAGGGAAGGGCGATAAAAAAAAATGGAAAGGGTGAGATAAAAACCCGATATGTAATTGTCATTGATGGATGGCTTAATATATGATACCAAGTTGTAAAGAAGAGAATAAGTTGTATATTTGTTCTTTGCCCTAATAAAAGAAAATTAACATAAATAGTGCCCATGCCTAATGTAAACTCTTAACCTTTTGTAGTTGCTCCTTTTAGTTTCTTTCTTAACCATTTTCCTCATTTTAATATAGTTTTCTTTTTGAAAGTTACATGCTAGCACAGTCAATTTCCTTGCTATCCTCCCTCCATTTATTAAATCAAATGTGATCATGTTATGATTGCTATTACTAAGCGGCCCCAAAACAGTTTCCTCTTGCAATAGATTCTGAGTTCCACTGAGGACTATGTCTAAAATAGCATCCCGTGTGTTGGTTCCTGAACCAGCTGCTCCATGAAGCAGTCATTTACTTCATCGAGAAACTTTATTTCAACTTTCTACCTAAAAACCAAAATTTGGCTTCCAGAACTTCCCTCCCACCAATATTCCCTCTAATTTTCTGTAGGCTGTGTGCGCATAAAATATCAGCTGTGCAGCTTTTGAAGGAAGGTTAAATTTTTGTGCACCACATAACGACACTCTGAGTTATATACTTTACAATTTGACTACACATCAGAATACAGTGTGTACACCACATTGATTGCACTAGAAAATATTGTAGAACTTGTGAAAACTGTAAATACACAACGACTTTTAAATTTTAAGATGTTTGTGTTGTTTTCTATCAGAATCAGAACCGTAATTTTTGTGCGCTCTGTTGTAAAGTATGTGCGCTCGCTCAGCGAGGTGTGTGCGCGCGCACATGCGCACAGCTTAGAGGGAACAGTGCCTCCCACATTTTCCAACGTGTACCAAGACAGCACTATCTAAAATCTTGTCTATGTGGAGTGTGAAGTCCACTACCTTCACACCAAGCAGGCATATTACCAAGCGATCCTCATGTCCACCAGCCATCCGGCTATCTACATGCCTAATATAGAATCTCCAGCTATAATGGTTGTCCTAATTCTTCCCTCATGGGTACATAGCCCTGAAGAGACATCCTTAGTGCGAGAGGGTAGGACATGTCCTTACTACAAGATCACTTCCTGCCACATCAAGGTGATGCTTTTCTTTCATGTGATCTCTCTTCTCAGTGGCAGCAAAGAGGCTGCCAGAATGGAAGTGGGACTTTTCTAATAAATCTCTGTAGATCTCATCTGTATACCTATCTGCCTCAGCTCCTCCAAGTGCACTACTCTAGCCTCCAGAGATCAGACTCATTCCCTTGAGAGCAAAGAACTCTTTGCACTTAGTGCACAATAAGACCTCTCACCAGTTGGGAGAAAATCATACATGTAACACTCTGTGCAAAAGACTAGCTGGCCCCCCATCTCTTTGCTGGACTGATGTCTGTCTGCATCTTGAATTTAAACATTTATTTTAGCTATTTAAAATTAAGTTATGGAAAGTTGCTTGGGGAATAGAGATACTTGAACCAATGCAATTATACCTAATAAGTATAAAGGACATTTAGTGTTCATCTCAAGGTAAACTGCAAGGACTTAATTAATCTACTACTAAAGCCTAATAACCAGCAAATGAAGATAATCAGTTAAACCTGTAATTGAGTAAGATCACCCTCTTCCCCTTAACTAGTTCAGGAGGCTACAAATCAAGGATTATGCCTGGGGTGGGTGGTAGGGATGCCTTGTTTGTATCTATGCTTCTAAGACAATCTTTTAATTTCCTGGGTGAGTCACACTGCCCTTGGTTTGGTGGAAGGAGCCTCTTTGATCTGTCACTTGACTTTAGCACCTATTTAAAACAGTGACACAGTTCTCTTGCCTCTTACTGGAAGGCCTCTTTGTAAAAGGTCTCTAGAAAACAATTTCTCTTTATATACTCAAAAAAATATTTACACTATTCTATTCTCTCTGTTAAGATATTCCCTAACTCGCTTTAATTTAAGTGAAAGCTGGTTTGTAATATTATGTCCTAACTGGCTTTAATTTAACTGACTGCTGGCTTGTTATTCTAAGTCCCAGCTGACTGTAATTTCATTGAAGGCTGGCTTGTAATACTATGCGCTAACTCACTTAATAAAGCATGGAATTTTAAAATACATAGATTTTATCAGGTTTAACTCAAAGAATTCTCTTTTTCTCCAAGATTTAGAGAATTTCTTAGGAGGGTAAGTACTCTCAAGTCCAGATTTCTTCGCAGCAGTAGCAGCTCTCTTGGTAGCTCTTCAAGATTACTACAGGTTTTCATGGAGAGCATCCACTGAACTCTCCTCATCCTCCCAACCAAACTGAACTGATTGCTTGCTACTAGCACCCCCTCCCCTCCCCCATTGGTAGGACAGCAGCACTTCGTATTGGGGCATTCTCCAAATGGGTTAGTTTTCCGCATCCATCCAAATCACCTGTGAATAATGGTAAAAAAGTGTTTGTATTTTTAAAGAAAAAGAAAAAAAATTGAAATATTATTCACAGGTGATTTGGTTGGCTTTCCTATTGAATCTCACCATTTTTGATGTTAGTTTTGCACATACCATGACAGTAATGAGCCTCGCTCCTAAGCCCCACGGTGTGTGGAGGAATCTTATCTGTGTGTCTCCTCTGCTGCTTCAGTCTGATGTCTGGCTGCATGGAGCCCTGCCATGTCACATGACCTGCTGGACTGGTATGTTCAGATGTGAGTTTGAATCCAGCAGAATGAGGCATCCAAAGGTAAAACAAATGAAATGCTGCTCTCTTCTGCCAGTGGGAGGGACGGAGTAGTGAGGATCACGCACAAAGGAGCCAGCCCAACTACTAGCAAACCAGGGCGGCAGCAGCAGCAGCTTCTAGAGGGGGAAGGCAGCAAAGAGCAGCTACAGCCAAAATTAAGCAATGGGTCCTGGCAGCTACACAGAGTCACCAGAGTGTGCTCTTGCCTGCAGGAAGAACGGGCGATGTGTCATTTAGACAAATATTTACAAAATAAAGCTTAATATTAAAGTATGATGTCCAAATATGTGTTTTCTTAGGATTGTTTGGAGAGAAATGGTGTTCATATGATTACAATTGAGTTTGATAATCAAAATCTTTGAGGGGGGAGGAGAGGGTGCTAGGGGGTCTAAAAGCAAAATTGCAAGGGGATGCCTCAAGGATTGAGCAAACTCAAACATGTGCCATAAACTAAAAAAGGTTGAGGAGCACACCTCAGGAACCTAATATCCTCGCATTGGCTCTGCACTCGTTGACTGTTGTGATACTACAGTTTTGGCAGTGGTAATATATGCCCAAAGGTCATGACAAACTAATGTCAAATGAATAACATGCACTTTGGGGCATGTTTGTTAAAGTGCACTAGCGGTTAGCTCAGTGTTTACCATGCACTAAGTGTGTAAATTTAATCATTACTGCTTGCTAAAAATGCAGCTTTAGTAAAAATACTACACTAGCCACTTAGTGTGGGTTGGGGTGCAGACTGGGAGGTTTAGGGGCAGAGTGTGCACAGTGCAGTTAGTGTGGGTGTCTTTAGTTGGCGCTAAAAGGCAGTGTTGCAATTAGCATGGGCACCCTACCCGACATATCCCTAAAGTAGCCCGTTCCATGCTACTTATCCCAAGGGATAAGCATTGGTTTTCTCTTGGACTACCTTAATAACTGTTTATGGACTTTTCCTCCAGGAATTTGTCCAAACCTTTTGTAAACTCTGGTACACTGCCTGCTTTTACCACATCTGCTGGCAATAAGCTTCAAAGATTAATTATATGTTGAGAGAATTTTTTCTCCTATCTGTTCAGCAGCCACACACTGAACAGAAGGCTTCAGTGTATTGTCTACAAGCATGCCCAGATCCTTATTTTAGGTGTCGACTCCTAATGTGGAACCTAGCATTGTGTGTTTATAGTTTGGGTTATTCTTCCCTATGTGTATCAATTTACACTTCTCCACATTAAATTTCATTTGCCATTTGGATGCTCCATCTCACAAGGTCCTCCTGCAGTGTCTCATACACCACATGCAATTTAACAACCATGAATAATTTGGTATCATCTGCAAATTTAATCACCTTGCTTGCTGTTTTCAATTCCAGATCAGTTATAAATATGTTAAAAAGTACTGGTCTCGATAAAGATCCCTGGGGTACTCCACTATTCACCTTCCTCCATTGAGAAAATTGATCATTTAGCCCTACTCTCTGTTTTCTATTTTAACCAGTTTCTAATCCATAATAGGATATTGCCTCCTATGCCATGATTTTTTTTAACTTCCCCAGGGGTCTCTGATGTTGGACTTAGTGTATTTAGACTTTCAGAAAGCATTTGACAATCCACTGGCTTACCTTTATCTACATGTTCATTCACACCTCCAAAAAAATGGAGCAGATTAGTGAGGCAAGACTTCCTTGGCTAAATCCATGTTGCCTTTGTTCCATTATACATTTCTGTCCAAGTGTCCAGTAATTTTGTTATTAATAATGGTTTCCTCCATTTTGCTTGGCATCAAGTTTAGGATCACTGATATGTAGTTTCCCCAATCAGCTCCTGGAGCCCTTTTTAAAAACAGGTGTTACACAGGCTGCCTTCCAATCTTCCGGTACCATAGACAATCTTAATCTTTCATCTTTGAGTTTTTGTAGCACTCTTGGGTGTATACCATCCAGTCCAGGTGATTTTCTGCTCTTTAGTTTATCAGTTTGTTCTGCTACACTGAGATTCACTGAGATTTCGTTGTGCTGTTCTGATTCATCACCATTAGATACCCTTTAGGCCATGGGTAGCTTCCTCACATCTTCTTCAGGAAGGACAA
This sequence comes from Ichthyophis bannanicus, assembly GCA_033557465.1. Lineage (NCBI taxonomy): Eukaryota > Metazoa > Chordata > Amphibia > Gymnophiona > Ichthyophiidae > Ichthyophis > Ichthyophis bannanicus. The sequence goes on from CM066042.1 coordinate 167,219,351, forward strand.
AATCAAAGGAAAAGCAGGTGTGAAGGCCAAAGATATAAATCTTGATTTTTTTTCTCAACTCAACAAATATACTCCAATGATGATGATCCCAAATCATCTTTTTACTTTTTGTTTTCTGCCATGCCTACTCATTTTCACTGCCTGGGGGACATGCTAGAGGGAAGGAGAATAGAGAGAATGAATTTCACGACTAGTGTGCATTCCTATGTGAGGTGCCCATTGCTAAAACAGTTGCTTGTACTGGGTGTGACTGTTTTTTGATGTTTGGTAAAAGAGTTGCACATACTAATTAGCAGAGCTCAATAGGGATCTGCATTCATTGGCATGAATTTAGTTTTAGTGTGTCTTTAAAAAAAATTTAGTGCTTGCTAAATCAATATGCATTAGCATACAAATTAACACACTTTAAGCCAATTAGTGCATGTTAAGTTTTAATGGACATTAAACATGTTTTATTAAAATGTGTTTTGCGAACGGCAAAAATCTGAAAATCTGAAATAAGACCAAACTAAACAAATCCTTTTTGCCCTTTGCACATCCCTATTACTAAGCTAGTGAGATTGTGAAGATTAAACAGTAATTTAGTAAAGGATTGCAGATAACGACCAACAGTTTGTCTGTCTGGTTCTCTACCTCTTGGGTACAGGAGCACACAGATTCCCATTGCCCAAGCCAACACCAACCCCTTCCAAATGTCTTCCACTTGACCTCTGAATCCCGTTGCCATCACTGCCCTCATGACTGTCCCAGATATATCCTTTTTGCCTTTTCTGTTGCTTCCCACCAGTCTTTAGCACCACACCCAATGCCTGTCCCTAGCAGTCTTACATTCCAAAATGGCTTTTGGTTGCTTTTATCCCTGTAGTATATGATTCTGAACATCAGTCACCCCCCTTTGCATCATGAACTCGTGTCCTTGAATTATTTTTATTGAAGCTTTCATCTTTATAGAAGCCTGTAAAATATTTGACAGGTTCTGTCTTGTTGCCCCCCTCCATCCCTTCTTTCCTCTAGCAAGTACATTTAAGAGTTCTGTGCATCTGTTCCTCTTAGAAGCTAGAAACCTTAACCTATTTAACTTCCTTCAATTTCATTTGTCCTTGCACTAATAAAGAGGTAAAACCATCAATCTGATGTAGCCATGCCGAGGCAAGTACCCGGTGAAATGAGATGAAGGCCTCCGAGCAATCTGCAGTCACCTCATCCTTGTTTGTGTCAGGTTGATTAGGGAGTATGCTGTGCTGCAACACTGCAAATCCTCAGAAACACTGGATGATGCTGTGCACAATACGAGGCAAGCTACACGACGCACCTTAGAAATCTGCCACATCTCGACCTTTATCAATGCTACATGACGGGAGCGTCAAGTCTAGCTCCCAACTGCTTTGCATCTACTAATCAGCATCTCTGGCTTATTAAACCCCTCTGTGGACTAACGGATGCAAGCAGAACATCCGGAAGAGATGCTGCTCTTCTGAGCAAGGAAGGGTACATGCTTACAAGTGCCGATCAGTGTATGGGTGGGGATAATGCCTAAGACCACCTAGAGTCAAACTGGACATCATGCTGTGAAGTTAGACTCTGTCTCAGGCTAGGGTCTTTTGTTCCATGGAGCAGATAACTAACTAATGCTATTTTTTGGCATCTCTTTCCTGGTTGCTCAGCTGATTTCACTTGGGTTGAATGTTCTGACAATTTCCTGAGAAACAACATTTTGCTCTCTTATTATATGAGCTTTGAAAGCAAAACTGGACATTCCAAATTGTATAATTGTTTTTTATAAACAATTAGAGGCATGTCTACTAAAGGGCACTAGGTTTCTGCAGCTAATGCATAGCATGGCCCTGGTAACGCAGTGAAAATTCTGAAATCGCGGCCATTGAGGTGACATTAGCTGCACTTGCGATGTCCACAAAATGTATGGTTACCGTGCACTGTCTATCCCCTCTTGTGACAGGCACAACCGCTCTCTGCCCACACTCACTAAGGCGCGGTGTGCAGATAGCGCTGGGACGTTTCCATATTATCTACATTAGCTGTTACTGTGTCAATGCTTTTCCCACGTTCTCACTGCATTAACAGCTAGTGCACTTTAGTAAACATGACCTTAAGTGACTGACTGTTTCCTTTCATTAAGTAATCGGTGCTTTTTAACTTTTGGAGTAGATAGTCTTACTTTAAACATTTATGGGGGGATTTTTAATAAATCTTTTTCCCCACGTAAAATGCTGACTTGCACACAGAAAAGGCTGCTTATAAAATTAGGTCATGCCTAAAAGTAGGCGCAGAACAAGAAACCACAGATTTTAGAGTAGATGTGCTCAGGGGAGGAGTTTGGGCGAAGCATGGGTGGAGTTCTGATATATGTACATATTTTATAAAATATGTATGTAAAATATACACTAAGGGGGCAAATTCAAAGGGATTTATGCGGTTTGCAAACCTGTAAACCACATGATTTTATTATAAGAGTGGCATGTGAAGTCTAAATAAAGCATAAATCCCACTGACTGGAATATTCAGCAGCACAAATCCATTTAGTGCTGCTGAATATCGCCCTTAAGTGGTTGAAATGCCCCATCGTTATCCCGTTAGGGATGAGACGTTCCAGGTGGGGAGCGGGAGTGACACCCTTAGCTAGCTGGTTAGAGGTGATAGTCAGATACTAACAGGGTAGTTAAACTGCCTAAATTTAGATCAGGTGAAAAGCTTTCCTAACTTTAGTTGGTTTTGCAATCTGTTAGTGGCTGAATGTCGCTGCTTACCGGATTGAAAAAGAGTAATTGGGTGAAACTGGATATTCATTGGCAGGCACCAGATATGCTCCGGCACTGAATATTTAGGATTAATTTAAAGTGGCAACGGCCAGCCATTTTAGCAGCACTGGCCACCACTGCTGAAAGTTCCTCCCTAAGATTTATGCCTCTTCTTGAATGTTCGCGCCGTCAGTCTAGGAGAGATTTCTGAAGTATTTGTTCTAGTTTTTTTTTAGTAAAGACATGTAGGTGCCTATGTGCCTTTATAAAATAGACTTAAAAGAGAGACCTTCTCCATCCCCAAACCTAGCACCCTGTTGTAAAATTACCCTCTACCTGCTTTTTGAAAGAATGGTATCTTGTGACTCCTGTCAAGGCCTGTAGAATATTAACTTGCACTTATATAAATATTGTCTTTTATCTGACTTTATGCTTCAGTGAGAGCCAGCGGTGGGATCTGGCCCTTCATTCGCAAGCTTTCCCTCCTATTTTTATGGCCCCCCTCCGCTAACACTCAGTCTGGTCAGTGCAGTGACATTCCCTAGCCACAGGCCATGCACTTAGGACTTTTTCAAGGTCCCTACAATCATGGGCCTTAAATTTAGTCCCTAGGTGCCACTGCATGATGTCTGATTCTTTCTTCCTCTGAGGCATGACCAGCCAACCCAGGAAGTAAAAGACTTGACTCTGGTAGCAAACTGGGGGATCTACTGCCTGGTAGTGTGCAAAATTTTAACTCAACCACAAGGCTAGTCCATGAGTATTTGCTTGCCTGTTTAAGAGTATTGTAGCTGATTTGATGACGGCATAATGATAGGTATAGGTGAGAGACTACGCAAGCAATTTCCCTACCAACAGTTTCACCAGAAGTCAATTGGTCAACTCAATCTGTTATCTTATCGTTGGTTATTTTTCTTTTCCATCACTAACCTGCCCGGTCTGAATTTTTCCTTTTGGCATCCCAAGATATAACTTCCAGAGTGCTGCTACTCCAGAGCTGACTCTTCTGGCATTGGAGGAGAGGGTATTTTGTCCAGATGGGTGCTGATTATTACATCAAAGTCCTTATAACTCCTGATGATATGCTTGTGCCATATATGCAGGTTCCATCATAGCCAAAGATGAATCAGCATTAATGTTGGGAGGCCAATTGCTCAAGTGGGAGGTTATTTTCTCTGTGTATAAAGTCTGTTGCATGTGCAGAAAAGGACTTTTATAATATTTTTGACAACGTATGTATATAAAAATTACATGCATAGAGAGCATGGGATCAATTTTATAAATCGCACCTGGTTTTACAAGCATGTTTACACACATACATCTGGGAATTTCTAGTCATATATGCATGCATATACAGTCACTATACTGAAACTACAGCTATTGGGCAAATCACAATGCTTTCACTGTGGGCGTGTACAAGGGCGGAGTTTGGGTGGAGCGCAAATTTATGCATATAAATTATAAAATACTAAATTTACATATACTTGAAAAAAGTGGATGCAGGCATCTACACCAGCCATAGGGTTGTCATAAGTGCTCATGGTTTACATGAGAACATAAGATTTGCCATACTGGATCAGACCAATGATCCATCAAGCCTAGCATCATGTCTCCAACAATGGCCAATGCAGATTATAAGTACTTGGCAGGATCCCAAAAGGTAAACGGATTCCATGCTGCTTATCCAATGATAAGTAGTAGATTTCCCCCTGTCCACTTCAACAATGCTTTGAGCTTTCTCTCCAGGAACTTGTCCAACCCCTTTTTAAATCCAGTTACACTAACATCTTTTTCCTTATCGTCACTCCAGTCCAGTCCCTTTACTTCTGGGTTACGCAACCCTTCCAGCAGCTTGGAGGCTGAGCCCAACCTTTTTGGGGGTGGAGCGGTATAAATACCACTGGGACCACCTCCCCAATCCAGTATACTCAGCCTCCAAGCAGCTGGAGGGTTCCGTAAGCCTGGGGCTTACTGGAGTCCTACCTTAAAAACCTAAAAACTTTTAATTTATTTTAACTTTAATTTTAGTTAATTTTACCTAGAGACTCGCGGAGATTTCGCCCAGCCAGGTCTATCTCCTTTCCCAGGGGTCGTTTTCCCTCCAAGGGACAAGGTTTCAGAGGTTTCCGAGGAGCAGGTTGAGGATTTGGAGCTCCCTCCTCCTCCTCCTTCTCGGGACCTAGAAAACAACAATGAGATGACGGGGTCCAGGGGAAGGGCGGCCGTTAGGCGGGCGCCTGGGGCGGTTCCTTCCCGCCTGGTCCCGAGTCACGTCCGATCAATGGGTCCTAGAGGTGATCAGGGAGGGTTATGCTCTCGAATTTGCAAACAAATACCTCCAGCCTTTGTTCAGGTCCCCCTGCACCTCTTCCGCAAAGAGGGCGGCAATAGAGGCAACTCTTGCCCGTCTAATAACCTTAGGGGCGGTGGTCCCAGTACCACCGACCAGTGCGGCTCGGTCGATACTCAATTTACTTCGTAGTACCAAAAAAGGAGGGTCCTTTCGACCGATCCTGGACCTAAAACAGGTCAACCGCTGCCTCAGGTCCCACATTTCCGGATGGAGACCCTAAGGTCAGTCATAGCGGCCGTGAGAGGAGGAGAGTTCCTAACGTCCCTAGACCTGACGAAGCCTACTTGCATATCCAGTCAGGAAGTCCCATCAGAAGTTCCTGAGATTCGCAGTACCGAGAGGCCACTTTCAGTTCCAGGCGCTACCATTCGGCCTAGCCACTGCCCCCGTCACCAAGGTAATGGTAGTGGTTGCGGCCTTCCTCCGAAGGAGGGAATATTAGTGCACCCCTACTTGGACGATTGGTTAATCCGAGCGAAGTCGGAAGGGGAAAGTCGTTCGGCGACGACCAGAGTGATCCAGGTCCTAGAAGAATTGGGGTGGGTCATCAATCGGGCAAAGAGCAGGATGACTCCCTCACAAGAACTCGAGTACCTTGGAGCCAGATTCGACACCCACAGGGGCAGGGTCTTCCTGTCTCGGGCAAGATCAAGGGAGCTAAGACTTCTCGTCACGCAGTTCTTGGGCAGACGAAACCCTTCGGCGTGGCATTATCTGCAAGTCCTGGGAACTATGGCGGCGACAATAGAGGTAGTGCCATGGCCAGTCCCACATGCGACCGCTGCAGCGGGCGCTATTACGTCGATGGTCCCCTCAACAGCAGCCTCTCCGGATGCAGTTACCTTGCGCTCCGCGGACCAAGCAGTCCCTCCACTGGTGGCGTTGCTCAAGGAATCTGGACTGCGGATGCCCCTCGACCTCATCAGTGGTTTACTCTTGACGACGGATGCCAGCCTGACAGGCTGGGGAGCACACTGCGAGGACCAGTTCGTCCAGGGCAGCTGGACTCTGCTGGAATCTCATTGGCCCATCAACAGGCTGGAATTGAGGGCCGTCACCCTAGCACTCAAGGCGTTCAAGACCTTAGTGCAAGGAAAAGCAATTCGCGTTCCTCCAATGTCACCACGGTGCCTACATCAACCACCAGGGAGGCACCAGCAGCCCCGCCTTGGAGAAGGAGGCGGACGGGCTTTTCCAGTGGGCGGAGATCTGGCTACTAGCAATTTCAGCTCAACACGTGGCGGGCGAAGACAACGTCACGGCCGACTTCCTCAGCAGGTGCAAGATAGACCACGGAGAGTGGGAACTAGATCAGGAGACCTTCACCAGATAGTGACCCGGTGGGGTCTCCCAGTCATGGACCTCATGGCACGGTTCGCCACAACCAAGGTAGACAGATTCTTCAGCCGAAGGAAGGAAAGGATGTCCGAGGGCTTAGACGCCCTGTCACAAAGTGCCGTCGGAGGGTCTTCTCTATGTATTCCCTCCGTGGGCCCTGATCGGAAAGGTGCTGCAGCGGGTGGAGTCCCACCAAGGTTTGGTAATCCTCATAGCCCGGATTGGCCTCGCCGCCCCTGGTACGCCGATCTGGTGAGGTTGATCGCCGACCGGCCTTGGCGGCTTCCTTACAAAAGGACCTGCTGAGGCAGGGTCCGGTGCGGATGCCTCACGTGGATCGATTCTCGCTTACGGCCTGGCTATTGAAAGGGCGCGCCTCCTAAAACGGGCTACTCAGGAGCGGTCATCTCGACGCTGTTAAAAGCTAAGAAGCGCTCGACCTTCTAGCTTATGTGAGGGTTTGGCACATCTTCGTAGCCTGGTGTGCAGAGCACCATCGGAAGCCCCTTGCGACCTCCGTCCCGGAGGTTCTGGAATTCTTGCAGGCAGGTTTGGACAAGGGACTGGCGCACAGCTCCTTACGGGTTCAACTGGCGGCGATCTCTTGCTATAGGGGCAAGATCCGTGGCAAACCCTTAGGGGCACACTCCGACGTCGCCAGGTTCTTAAGAGCGGTCAGACGGCTTCGCCCTCAAAGGAGGTCTGTCGTCCCCCCTTGGGACCTTAACCTAGTACTGAATGCCTTGATCGGGGAACCCTTTGAGCCGGTAAAGAGAGCCTCCTTAAAGGATTTAACCCTTAAACAGTCTTCCTGGTCGCCATCTGTTCGGCCAGGAGAGTGTCGAGTTACAGGCCCTGTCTTCTCAGCCTCCCTTCTTGACCTTCCTCAAAGACAAAGTGGTTCTGCGTACAGTTCCTTCCTTTTTGCCCAAAGTTATCTCCCCCCTTTCACCTGAACCAGACAGTTACCTTGCCGGCCTTTTCGGCCAAAGGAGATCCTCGGAAGGATAGCAAGCTACGTCTCCTAGACGTCCAGAGAATCTTGAAGCGATACCTCTCGCGCACAGCGCCCTTCCGAAAGTCAGGTCGACTGTTCATTCAGTTCGGGGGGGCCGCACAAAGGCGAGGCGGCGGCTAAGGCTTCGATCTCCAGGTGGATCAGAGAGGCGATTGCCTCCGCCTACATCCTGAAGGGAGGCAGGTACCAGTGGGGCTGCGGGCCCACTCCACTCGGGCTCAGGCTACCTCTTGGCGGAATTCAGCCTGGTTCCCCCGCTAGATATTTGCAGAGCGGCGACATGGTCTTCTCTTCATACCTTCTCCAAGCACTACAGACTGGATGTGCAGAGTGCGACAGACACTCGGTTCGGGGTAGCTGTTCTTCAGTCCGGGATGCCGGATCCCACCCAGGTGTGAACTGCTCTGGTACATCCCAGAAGTAAAGGGACTGGACTGGAGTGACGATAAGGAAATAGTAATTAGATCTTACCTGCTAATTAGTGTTCCTGAAGGAACGACAGTCAGTCCCTGATCCCACCCAGCTCCGGCGATCGTGAAGATAGCGGGTACTTTGAAGAAATTCGGACCGAGCGTACGGTCGGTGAGACAGGAGGGAACGCAGGAGGAAGCAGGCTCGGGCAGAAGCAGCCATCTCCCCGTCGTGGTCATTCCTTCTATCCTTCCCTCTATTCCTTCTACAAAAAAAAAAAAAACTCTTTGATGAATTTGGAGGTGTTTATGTTTTACTCCATGAGTTAAGGTTTGGTTAGAAGTTCGATATATCTGCTTTTTCATTCGGATACTGGATTGGGAGGTGGTCCCCAGTGGTATTTATACCGCTCCACCCCCAAAAAGGTTGGGCTCAGCCTCCAAGCTGCTGGAAGGGTTGCGTAACCCAGAAGTAAAGGGACTGGACTGTCGTTCCTTCAGGAACACTAATTAGCAGGTAAGATCTAATTACTATTTTTTACTATATTTTCCAGCAATGAATTCCAGAGCTTAGTTATGCATTGAGGGCCCGATTCAATTCAAGACGTAGATCTCCTTTGTACATCTGGGCTGACCCGGAAGTACAAAGGAGATCACGATTCTGATCCCACGGAGCACATCAAACCACGTGGGATCAGAATCGTGAACTGCACTGTACATGCAGGCCGGGACTGTGATTCAGTCCCGCCTTGCCCATACAGCGCTAGCCCGGCTAACTCAGTTAGGGCTTTTAAATGGAGCCGCGGTGTCATGTCGTCCCGTTGCTATGGCACCACGGCTTCATTTAAAGCCGTGAGGTCAGCCGCTTCCCACAAAGTTAATTCCCCGCAGCCTAACCCCCGATCCGGCCTCCTGAGGCCAGGGTCGGGCTGCGGGGGATTAACTTTGTCCCCCCCCCCCAGCCCCTTCCGTGCCCTGACATTGTGAAAAAAAAACATCCAGGGAAGTTATTCCACCCTGGGGATGTAATAACTTCCCCGGACATTTTGTCAGCCCTGGACATCCAGGGCTGGCCACTGCCCACTCTTCGCCCCTGGGCTGCCTCTTCCCTGCTCCCGACTAACTTCCCCGCACAACCGGCGGGGAAGTTATTGAGGGGCCTGCAGCCACACGAATAGCAGGGATGGGACGTCCATCCCCGCTATTTGTGGTTCAGAATAACCCCCTGAGTGAAGAAACATTTTCTCTGATTAGTCCTTTTGCATGTCCCTTAGTGTTTTATACTTTTTGAAGGAGTAAACAACCGAATCACATTTACTCAATCTCCAGGAACAAGCAGGAATGAGTGTTCACACGTGGGAGACGTCGCCGACGGAGCCCGCACGGGAATGCTCCCCAGCATCCAATCAGAAAGCCTTTGGGAGCATACCCCGCGCCTGCGCGGTGGCTTCCCGCTCTTCCTACTGCCTCTCCCCAGTTTTTCGTTTTCCGCGGAGCAGGCAGGACGTCCCTCCTGCCACCGCAGAAATTTTTCCTTTTTCTGTAGTCGCGGCTTTCCCGCCGACGGTGGCACCTCCGTGCCCCCCTTTTCTTTCTTTTAATTATTTTCATTTAATTTTCGTCGCCCCCTCCGGGCGCTGAGGACCGGGGCATGGAGCCTTCTTCCCCCCAGCCTCACGGCGGGGACTTAATTTTCCACGTGGACTCCAATGCCTGGTGCCTCTCCTGTTTGGGGCCTGACCCCTTTTTCCTGGATTCCCCGGGCTACAGTGTTGGAAGAAGACCCTCCCTCTTTCGGGTATCCCTCGACGACGTCTTCGCGCCCAAGGCGCGGTCGTCGGGTTGTTCTTCTCTCCAGGATCAGGTAACCACACAACAGTCTAGCCGAGTCTTGAGGGGCGAGTCTCATGCGCGGCATGGCGACGGCTCCGGCCAACCCCTCAAGTCCTCCTTGGCTGATATACCCTGGCAGGAGTCCTCGGGCTCCAAAGCATTTACGGGGTTTCAGGATGTTCCTGAGGTTCGCTCCTCACAGAACATTCCCGAGCCATGCCCGAGGGAGGTACCCGCTTCGAGTGGTGCCGATTCCCCGGCGTCGGCGTCGAGTGTTCCACTCTTCGCCAGGGATCGTCAGCCGGTGTCCTCGGCGCCTTCGGGGCCGATCGACTCGACCGGGTCTGACCTCCCTACATCCCAGCCATGCTCGGGCGTGGTAGCCGCTCTGGGCGGTACTGAGACCCCGGCTTGGGCGTCGGTGTCAAGCGCTCCGCTCCTCACCGAGGATCGTCAGCTGCTGTCCTCGGCGCCTCCGGGGCCGATCGACTCGGTCCAGCCTGGCGTTCCTCCATCCCTGCCATGCGCGTGGGCGGTACCCGCATCGAGCGTTCCGCTCCTCACCGGGGATTGGCGGCTGCGGTCCTCGGCGCCTCTGGGGCCGACCGACTCGCGCCAGTATGGCGTTCCTACGGGGGTGGTATCCGCTTTGGGCGGTGCCGACCCATCGGCGTCGGTGTCGAGTGACCCGCTCCCCACCGGGGATCGCCAGCCGCTGCCCTCAGCACCTCGGGGGCCGATCGACTCAACACTGTCTGACGGCCCTACGTTCAGGTCATGCGCGGAGGTAGTACCCGCTTCGAGCGTGTGGGCGTCGGTGGTTCCGCCCCGTGCCGGGGATGGTCATCTGGCCTCCCTCCCCTCGGGGCCGCTCGCTTCGACCCGTGCCGGGTCGCCGGTATCCCAGCCCTGCGCAGGGTGGTACCGGGTTCGAGCGGCGCCGCTCTGCTGGCGACGGCAGGGGCATCGAGCATGAGGGACCGCCATCGACCTCCCCCGGCGACCTCGGGGTATGTCGGCCAGCGCACAGGCGACTCCCCGGCATCGACGCGGCCGTCGAGGGCCCCGCCCTTTCCTAGAGAAGGGGCCTCGGGGTCTTCGACCCAATCTGGATCTGCGCCGCCCCGCAACGGTACCCCGACGTCGGCGCAGGGGCTTTGCACCCCCCCCCCGCAGGGACTCGTCGTCGGGTGACCGGGGTCCCCTCGGGGATGGGCCGTATGCCCCGGAAGGATTTCTCTCCGGGTCGGACGGGTTCGAGAGGGAGCCCGGCATCGGGCAGTGCCCGCCGATCGACATCGGCGCCTGCATCAGATGACCCCCTCTCCATCGAGCTCCGCCCTCAGGGACCCCTGATGCTCGCGGCACCGATCGGCGCGGTTCCGATCCGTGCTCCGGGATCTCCACCACCGGCGCGGTCGCCCCCGCCGGGGCCCTCTAGAAGGGAGTCGATCTCCTCGCTCGGTTCGATGCCCAGCCTGGAGTCGGTATCCAGCCTTGAAAGCCTGGACACTACACGTCTCGGGATCGGTCCCTGTCCCCTCCCGCGACGCAGAGCGGGGACCGCTGGCTCCTGCCCTCCGGCGGCCGCGGAACCGCTTCGATCACCGGGAGCAGCGCCACCCCCGGGTTCGGGGCCGAGGCCGATTCCTGCGGCGCCGTTGGTGCCATCGACCCCTTCGATGCCTAGCTTGGAATCAGTCCCAGGAGCCGACGACGCCATGGGGACTGCCCCGATCCGGGTCGGTTGGTCCCCTCTTCTGCCCAGCGGGCATCGGCCCGAGCGGCCTCTGTGTGCCCTGGCAGCCTCCCCCGCCATAACTCCTCTGGCAGAGCCACCTTTTCAGGATTTCCTCCTTGACATGGCGGATTTGCTGGCCATCCCTACCCCGGACCCGAGCCCGGGCCCTGCGGAACAGGCAGCCGTGATGCTTCCTCTGCATCCCTCCCTGCAGGATCTCCTGCTGGGGGCTTGGCGGTCGCCTTTGAGGGTTCCGGCACACCGTCGACTGCGATGCAGGCTCTGTACCGGGTGCCTCCGTCCCCGGGTTTTCGGCAGCACCAGCTTCCACATCGGTCCATTGTGGTGGAATCGGCGCTGAGGAAGGCCGGAAGCAAGGAGATGCATGCTTCTCGCCCCCCAGGCCGCGCCTCAAAGATGCTAGATACTCTAGGACGTCAAGCCTTCCAGACGTCTATGCTGACGGCCAGAATCATTTCATATATATTTTATATGAGTCTGTCGCTCCGGGAGGTCACCGAGAGGTTGGCTCGGTTATCCCTCTTCGTATCTGCAACCAAGGCCTTTGAATATTCCCTGCTCCTTTATCACTGCAGGAATATCTCTGGGTTCCTTTCTCGTGCTTCGCTGGACTCCTTCCAGTCGGTCAGCAGAGCCTCTGCTGTTGCCATTAGAGCACACCGTACAGCATGGTTGTAGGTGTCTGAGTTGTGTAGACGGGCACAGCACAACCTAGGTAATTCTCCCTGCGACGGAGATCACCTCTTCAATAGCGAAGCCTTGCGTCAGGTCGCACAGTGCTTCGCTAACCTTCCCAGAGTTAGCAGCCAGCCTAGGGCCCGGCCCCCCGGCGGTGGTAAACGCCTCTCCAGACCCCCCTTCCCTAGGAAGAGGAAATGTCAGCCCTCCGCCCACCCTCCAGGCGCGCCCAAGCAAGGGACCTCTCACCCCGGGTTGATGCCCCCGGGCCCGCGCCAGGACTCTCATACTAAGCATTTTTAGGCTGCCTGCACTTAACCCTCTTATCGTAAGTTTAAAAATTGAGCTCTACTCTGGGGCTCGTTCAGTTGACAAATGGTTCGGAGGCTTATCTAGGGGTTCCGGTATTCTCCTTCCGTTGGAAGGGAGACCACCTCTATTCCGTGATAGCTATGGCCCACGGCCAACTTAATTACCCTTCGGTACGTCTCCGAACCCTTCTCAGCCAGTATCCCCCTGCTGATTGCTTCCGTACCGGAATTCCCCTCCAGCCGCTATAGTCCCCCAATGCTTGCCAGGACTATACCCTCTTGTCCCCCGTCTGTGCGGGGGGCGAGTTTTCTGCGTGCAGGTCCTGGGGACACATATAGGGCCTCCAGCCCCTGTGGCGTTCTACCGGACTGATGCTATCCTCCATCCCCCACGCTACCGTGCTGTTGGTTCACCGATCTGCCCTTGTCCTCCGGAATAGATCCCTCTACTGACGGATCTTGCTGCCACCTTCCCAGGTGGACGTTCTGTGGATCAATGGCAGATCCGCCTTACCAGGGTGCTGCTCAGGGAGGTAGGCCCCTCGGCATACCTGCGTTAGTACCGGAGTGGGCGCCCTCATGCCCACCGGCTTAGATATACTAGATATCACCTGCGCGATAGGCGCATATTGGGGGGATGCCCGCAGTATCTGTGTTCTACCGCCTAATTTCCCTATGGCCGGTACTCACGCCCCCCCCCCGGGGTCTGGCCAGTCCGCCTGCCTATTCCTCGATCGGGCCGCGGACTGGTGGTACTCTACCGCTGTGGAGTCTACAGCTCCCTTTTCAGTTAGGTCCTCCTCCCGGGGGTTCGGACCCTTGTCTCCCTATCTCTCGCTAGGGTAGCCTGTGTACTCCTTCTGCTCCGGGGTACACCCCTACTCTTCTCCGGAATGGGCTCTCTGGTTCGGCCAGTCTTCTACTGTTAGTCCTCTGAGTCTGGACTCTACTCCTAAGGGAGTGCTCTGCTTGCACTAAGCCTCCTGGAAGACCTGCCGTCCTTCTCCTGACCCAGCTGACGCCTGGATCTCCTAGCCTTCCGGATTTGGAACTTCCTCCTCGCTGCGGCGAAGTTTCCTTGACGACTTTGCTACTGCATCTACGGTGCCTTCATCACAGGTCTGCTTCCGGCAACCCAGTAGGTAAGCTCTACAGGGTTCCACACCATTAATTCATTAAAACTTAATGGCCGGTAAGCTCTATATGGTACTAGGTCAGTGATGGCTAACCTTTTTGAGCCCGAGTGCCCAAACTGCCGCACAAAACCAAAGAATTTCCTCAAAGTGCCAGCACGTCAATTAAACCTTAACAACAAGATTTTAGTATCTAAAAACTCTTTATAAAGTTGCCTGAACTATGTAACATCATTTGTAAAGTTTGGAATCTTTGTATTGTCAGAGAATCAATTTGATTCACAATCCTTTGGTTTTCATTTCAATTTATTGGCAATTTATAATGTTTTAATGATTTCATTCAATTTAGAAACAGGAAGGCAATAATTAAACTGGGAACCCCAAAAGCCAAACTTGGAATGTACAACAACACTGTAGAAATAAAACTATAAATTAATTTCCTCTTGTACTAAACAAAGCACAGACACTAATGATGCACATTTCCCAGAGCTGACATATTCCAGTTAATAAATTCAAAATAAAGAGATATCTTTGTACCTTTTGTGCATTTTTTTCAGTTGCAATTGTTCCAGCCACTTTCTTCTGGTTTATTTGTGTCTTCTGCTATCTCTCCATCGTCTGCTGTCCATTTCTCCTTTCTTCTCTTCTAGTTTTTTTTCCATTCTCTCTCTTCATCTGCTTTAACATAATAATCTTTCTCCTTTTTTAGTCTCCCAATACCCGGCCAATTGTACATTTTTCTTCCCTCCCACACAAAATATTTTTCCCCTCTCCATTTCACTCTCCCAGCCCCATCCCCTTCTAATCTCCCCCAACATCAGCTCCCTTTTAATTCCAGCCCCACCCAGTATCCGCTCCCTTCTAGTCCCCACATCAGCCCATTTCCAGTCCTGGCCCCCCATCAGTCCATTTCCAATCCTATCCGAGTCCCTTCATCAGCTCATTTCCAATACCAGCCTCCCATCAGCCCATTTCTAGTCCTTTCCTAGCCCCACCAGCACTCAGCCCCTTTCTAATCCAAGTCCCCCATGAGCCTACTTCCAGTTCTAGCCCCTCCATGAGTCCATTTCAATCCAAGCCCCCACCACAGCCCATTTCCAAACTTAGCTCCCCCAACACCCAATTCCCAGTCCTATCCTAGCCCCTCCATCAGCCCATTTCCTGTCCTAGCTCCCTCCCCTAAGAGCCCATTCCAAGCCCCCCTTCCCATCAGCTATTTGCAGTTCAAGCCCCCTTCCACTCAGCCCATTTCCATTCCAAGTCCCCCTCCCCATCAGCTATTTGCAGTTCAAGCCCCCCACTTCCCCTCAGCCCATTTCCATTCCAAGCCCCTGTCCCCATCAGCTATTTGCAGTTCAAGCCCCCCACTTCCCCTCAGCCCATTTCCATTCCAAGCCCCGTCCCCCATCAGCGATTTGCAATTCAAGCTCCCTTCCACTCCGCCCATTTCCAGTCCTAGCAACCCCCCAACCCATTACCAGTCCTAGCCCCCCATAGCCCACTCCCAGTCCTAATCCCACCAGCCCATTTCCAGTCCTAATCCCCATCACCCCATTTTCAGTTTAAGCCCCCTCATAGCCCATTACCAGTCCTAACCTCCCCATCAGCCCACTCCCAGTCCTAATCCCACCAGCCCATTTCCAGTCCTAATCCCCCATCACCCAATTTTTAGTTTAAGCCCCCCCCATAGCCCATCACCACTCCTAAACCCCCCCAGCACCCATCACTACTCCTACCCCCCCCAGTGCCCATCACCACTCCTAAACCCCCCCAGTGCCCATCACCACTCCTAACCCCCCAGCGCCCATCACCACTCCTAATCCCCCCGCAGCGCCCATCACCACTCCTAACCCCCCCAGCCCAGCCCAGCCCAGCCCAGCCAAAATTTAAAATAAAAAAAAGCTGTCTTCTGCCGCTTCCGGGGCCGCCGCGGCAGAATCGAGTGTGCCGCGGGGCCCCCCCTGTGCCTGGCAGAGCCTGCCCTCCAGATCCTGCCTTCCCCGGTATCAGCTCCCTGTTTCCAGCTTGTCACACACGCCGGCTTTCAGAGCGCGAAGGGAACTAGTTTCCCTTTCGCGGCTCTGTTAAGCCCGCGGGGGCTGATGGGAACTTCCCATCAGCCCCCGCGGGCTTAACAGAGCTGCGAGGGAGAAACTCTCCCTTCGCGCTCTGAAAGCCGGTGCGTGTGACAAGCTGGAAACAGGGAGCTGATACCGGGGAAGGCAGGATCTGGAGGGCAGGCTCTGCCAGGCACAGGGGGGGCCCCGCGGCACACTCGATTCTGCCGCGGCGGCCCCGGAAGCGGCAGAAGACAGCTTTTTTTATTTTTTTAAATGCGGACCTTCCCACGTGCCAGCTGCAAGGCCTTCGCGTGCCACAGCTGGCACGTGTGCCATAGGTTCGCCATCGCTGTACTAGGTCATTTACTCATTAAATGCTTACTGATACTATTTATGCATCCCTCTGACTACTCTTCCTGTAGCCTGGGTTTTTTTTTGCTGTATCTTAATGATACCTGTTCTGCACTCTAAAGACTTCCCTCTGTAGTCTTTAGATTCGCTGTTCCTCTATTCAACTCCTGCCCTCCATCCCTCAGGGGATGCCGGGGATTCAGGCTGGGCAAATGCCATCCCGTCCTGGGTTGCGCTTATGGGATCTCCCAGAGCATCCTTAGCTAGGGAGTCCCCCATGTGTGAAGACTCATTCCTGCTTGTTCCTGGAGATAGCACAGTTACTTACCTGTAACAGGTGATCTCCGGAACAGCAGGAATTAGTCTTCACAACCCGCCCACCTCCCCTAGGAGTTGTATCTCTTTTTTCTCTATTCCTTCCTCTCCTCTCCTTCTGGCTCAGCTATGAAACTCAACTGGGGAGAGGCAGTAGGAAGAGCGGGAAGCCACCGCGCAGGCGCGGGGTATGCTCCCAAAGGCTTTCTGATTGGATGCTGGGGAGCATTCCCATGCGGGCTCCGTCGGCGACGTCTCCCACGTGTGAAGACTAATTCCTGCTGTTCCGGAGATCACCTGTTACAGGTAAGTAACTGTGCTTTCTATTCCATTCATTATTTTATAGACCTCTATCATATCTCTTCTTAACTGTCTCTTCTCCACATTGAAGAGCCCTAACCTTTTATGCTTTTTCTCGCGGGGGGGTGTCCTTCCATGCCCGTGATCATTCTGGGCACCATTCTCTGTACCTTTTACAGTTGTGCTATGTATTTTTCCCAGATGTGGCAACTTGAACGGCATGTAATACTTAAGGTGTGGTGGCATAATGGAACATTATGATCATGCGGAATATAAATCTTTAAAATAAATAGATTATATATTCTCCATTCCTTTCTTTATAATTAGCATTCTATTAACTTTCTTGGCTGTTACTGTACACTAAGCTGAGGATTTCAATTTATTATCCATGATGACGTCTAGATACTTTTCAGTGGTGACTCCTAATGTGGAACCTTGCATCATGTAGCTATAGTTTGGGTACTTTTTCTCCGAGTGTCCAACTTTGCAGTTGTCCACATTACATTTCATCTGCCATTTGGATGCCCAATCTCCCAATTTCTGAAGGTTCTCTTGCAAGTTTTCACAATCTTCTTGTGATTTTGTAACTTTGAATAATTTTATGTCTTCCTCAAATAACCTCACTTGTTTCCATTTCCAGGTCATTTATTTATATGTTTAAAAAGCAGCAGGCTCAGCACAAATCCCTGGGGTGCTCCACTATTTACCTTTCTCCATTGAGAAACTTGCCATTTAGCCCTATTCTGTTTTCTATTTTTTAATAAGTTCCCAGTCCACAATAGAATATTTTCTTCTATCCTATGACTTTCATTTCTTCATAAGGACCTTGTCAAAGGCTTTATGAAAATCCAGATACACTATATCCAGTGGCTCGCCTTTATTTACCTGGTTATTCACACCTTCAAAAACATGTAGCAGATAGATGAGACAAGACTTCCCTTGGCTAAATCCATGTTGGCTTTGTCCCATTAAGTCATGACTATCTATATGTTCATTAATTTTGTTCTTTATAATGGTTTCTACAATTTTGTCTGGCACTGTCATCAGGCTTACCAGTCTGTAGTTTCCCAGATCACCTCTGTAGTTCTTTTTAAAAATTGATGTTAAGTTTGCCTCTCTCCACTCTTCAGATATTGTAGAAGATTTTAATGATAGTTTACAAATTACAAATAGCAGGTCTGCAATTTCATTTTTGATTTTTTAGCACCCTAGGATGCATACTATTCAGTCTAGGTAATATGCTACTCCATAGTTTGTCAAATTGCCTTATTACATCTTCTAGGTTCACAGAGATCTGTTTCAATTCTTCCGATTCATAATTATCTTTAAATATCATTTCTGACATGGGTTTCTCCCTTACATCATCTTCAGTACAGACTGAAGCAAAGGATTCATTTAATCTCTCTGCTATGGCCTTGTCCTCCCTTGGTGCCCTTTTACTCCTCTGTCATCTAATAGTCCAGCTGACTACTTCATGGGCTTTTTACTTTGAATGAACCTGAATGTTTTTTTATGAGTTTTTGCTTCCACAGCAAACTATTTTTCAACTTTTCTCTTTGCCTGCCTTATCAATGCTTTGCATTGAACTTGCCAGTGCTTGTTTCCTCCTTTCTGCATTTGGATACTTTATTTGAAAGATGATTTTTGTCTAACAGCCTCTCTCACCTTGCCTTTAAATCATGTTTGGCCTTCCTTCCACCTTTTTAAAAGCATGAAATACATCTGGTCTGGGCTTCGAAAATGTGTGTGGGTTTTTTTTTGTTTTTTTAAAAAGGTCTAGGCCCGGTGTAAACTCCTAACCTTTTAGTTTAAGCATTTTCCTCATTAGGCTTAAGTGTATATATGAACTTTCACAATTACTTGACTCTATAAAATAGAGTGTATATGGAGTTAGTCTATTGGTTAGAGCCAGGGGCGGCCCAAGGGGGGTGCGGGGCCATGTGCGGAGACTCGGTGCGGGGCCTCATTTGCATAAGGTGCCTCATTTGCATAAATATTTGCATAATGTTACCATACACTAACTTTTAGTAAACATGCCTCTTAATGAGTATATGGATAAAGAAAGACTAAAAGGTTTCTACATTACTATAATCCAGTACCAACCGCCAGGCACATTAGGAACTACTACAAACACTGCCCATTTAGAACCCATAGCAAACCCGCCGTATCCTAACAGCACTACCAGGACTCACAAAGCACCATACCCTAACTATCAAAAGGCAACACTGCAAATATTAAACCAATACATTTCAGAGAACAACAATACATGACCTACTGGGGAAAGAACAAGTGGCAATGTCAAATAGGAATTATATAAACAGAATACCTCAGCTCAGTTACACATACAGAACATAGACCATCACCAAACAAGGAATCACAATTTAGAAACAGGAAGACAATAATTAAACTGGGAACCCCAAAAGCCAAACTTGGAATATACAACAACACTGTAGAAATAAAACTATAAATTAATTTCCTCTTGTACTAAACAAAGCGCAAAAATTAATGATGCACATTTCCCAGAGCTGACATATTCCAGTTAATAAATTCAAAATAAAGATATTTTTCTAACTTTTGTGCATTTTTTTTCAGTTGCAATTGTTCCAGCCACTTTCTTCTGGTTTCTTCGTGTCTTCTGCTAACTCTCCATCTGCTGTCCATTTGTCCTTTCTTCTGTCTTCTTGGGTTTTTTTTCCATTCTCCCTCTACATCTGCTTTAACATACTAATCTTTCTCCTTTTGCTCTTTCCTCATTCCTATTTCATCTACTCAAAATTTACCCCTCCATCCTCAATCCCCACTTACTCTCCCAATACCCGGCCAATTGTAGATTTTTTATCCCTCCCACACAAAATATTTTTCCCCTCTCCATTTTACTCTCCCAGTCCCATCCCATTCTAATCCTCCCCCAACACCAGCTCCCTTCTAGTTCCAGCCTCACCCAGCATCCATTCCCTTCTAGTCCCTGCATCAGCCCATTTCCAGTCCTAGCCCCCCATCAGCCCATTTCCAGTCCTAGCAACCCCCCAACCCAATACCAGTCCTAGCCCCCCCCATCAACCCACTTCCAGTCCTAACCCCCCATCACCCCATTTTCAGTTTAAGCCCCCCCTATAACCCATTACCAGTCCTAACCCCCCATCAGCCCACACATCAGACCACTTCCAGTCCTAACCCACATCAACCCATTTCCAGTCAGCCCCCCATAGCCCATTGCCAGTCCTAACCCCCCTCATCAGCCCACAGTCCATTACCAGTCCTAACCCCATCAGCCCACCTCAAGTCCTAACCCCGCCCCATCAGCCTATTTCCTGTCCTAGCCCCCCCCCCATAGTCCATTATCAGTCCTAACCCCCCATAGCCCATTACCTGACACCCCTCATCAGCCAACAGTCCATTACCAGTCCTAACCCCATCAGCCCACCTCAAGTCCTAACCCCTCCCCATCAGCCCATTTCCTGTCCCAGCCCCCCCATAGCCCATTATCAGTCCTAACCCCCCCCCATAGCCCATTCCCAGTCTTAACCCCCCCATAGCCCAGTACCAGTCCTAACCCCATCAGCCCACCTCCAGTGTTACCCCCCCATCAGCCCATTTCCAGTCCTAACCCCATCAGCCCACCTCCAGTCTTAATCCCCCAGCCCATTTCCAGTCCTAGCAACCCCCCCAACCCATTACCAGTCCTAGCCCCCCATAGCCCACTCCCAGTCCTAATCCCACCAGCCCATTTCCAGTCCTAATCCCCATCACCCAATTTGTAGTTTAAGCCCCCCCCATAGCCCACTTCCAGTCCTAAGCCCCCATCAACCCACTTCCAGTCCTAATCCCATCAGCCCATATAGACTTAGCTCCCCCCATAGCCCCCCATAGCTCGCCCATAGCCCCCCCATAGCCCATCACCACTCCTAACCTCCCCCAGCCCATCACCACTCCTAACCCCCCCATCAGCCCATTTCCTGTCCTAGCCCCCATAGCCCATTACCACTCCTAACCCCCCCCAGCCCATCACCAGTCCTAACCCCCCCAACAGCCCACAGCCATTACCACTCCTAACCCCCCCAGCCCATCACCACTCCTAACCCCCCCCAGCGAAATGTTTTTACAAAAAAAGCTGTCGCTGCCTCTGCCGGGGCTGCCGCGGCAGAATCGAGTGTGCCGCGGGGCCCCCCGGGCCCAGCTGAGCCGGCCGTCCCCGGTCGCGCCTCTCTCAGCTGCCTCCAGTCACACGCGCCGGCTTTCAGAGCGCGAGGGAATAGTTTCTCCCTCGCTGCTCTGTTAAGCCCGCGGGGGCTGATGGGACTTCCAATCAGCCCCCGCGGGCTTAACATAGCAGCGAGGGAGAAACTCCCCTCGCGCTCTGAAAGCCGGCGCGTGTGACTGGAGGCAGCTGAGTGAGAGAGGTGATACCGGGGAGGGCAGGCTCTGTTGGGCAGGGGGGGCCCCGCGGCACACTCGATTCTGCCGCGGCGGCCCCGGCCCCGGCAGTGGCAGCGACAGCTTTTTTTTTTTTTTTTTTTTTAAATTTTAATGTTGGATCAGAATGTTTTTTGCGCGGGGCCCCCTGAAACGCGGGGCCCTGTGCAAAAAACATTCTCGCTCAATGGACGGGCCGGCCCTGGTTAGAGCACTGGCTTGATAAGCAAAAGACCAGAGTTCAATTGCGTATTTAACGTCATACAATAGGCATTAAATAGGCACATTAAAACATGCATTAACCTAAGTATGCCTTTATAAAATTACCCGCCACATGCCTACTTTTATAGTCTGCGTATAGGCATTCCCAGGGGTGGAGTTCTGCAGTGTATACATTTTTTTTTAAATGTCCGTGTTACACATATAAAATGCAGGCAAAATATTTACAGTTTTTTTGGAGCAAACGTAAATTTGTCTGTCAGCATATATGTGCTATTGGGGCTGGGGCTGGATCTGGGATCCTATTTTACAGAAACATATGCATCTATGTGGCTTTATAGATCAGGCTTAAAATAGGCATCTTTTTGGACTTCTGACATAAGCGTTCTGTTATATTTCACTAGACAGGCAGCCTGTCTTGATTTTGTAAGACATACATATTTTCCCTTTGAAAATTGTACCACGGAAAGTACACACTAACACCTACTATTTAGCATGCACAAAATTTCCCTAAATTTATATTCATAATTTTGAAAATTCTAATTCTCACCTCTGGGAATGCTTCTGTTCATCGTGGGTAAAACTATATGTAAAATGGCTTTATATGCTTCTTTTACCCGCATCTAGTTAGGGAAATTTTAGAAGTCATTTCTGGACATAAAACTTCTGTTTACCTTTTAATCGTGTATTATATAAAACGTGCATTTTATCTTAATTGCAATGTTTTTCTTATGGAAAAAGGATAGTTGAAGCCATTTGCGAATGAAATGTGTTAAAAGCCCTAATTGCTCATGACATAAGGACCTTTTTAGTGCTGTAGAACATAATTGCATTTTTGAACAGCTCTGAGTAGATAAGTGTTTAATAAAACACTTGTAGGCTTAAAGAAACTCAAAATCTGAAGAGAGGGATTATAAGAGACCTGCCAATCTACTGCTAAGCACTGTATCGCCAAGTCTCAAATCTTGACCTTTGCTAGATCTGCATCTCGCGGGGCAACCCTGGCCCCTTGTATAAAGAAATATAAAACATAAAGTATTTTCATTGTATCAAACGTGCTCCTTGAAGCTCATACATTGTACAGAAATGGAGTTCTTTCTTTGTTATATCAGCTGTGTTTCTAACTTGATTTCTTTTTGTAGGGAGTGTAATGTGGGTGGTAGGTGCTAGATCTTTCTTATAGAAACATGATGACAGAAAAAGACCACATGGCCTATCTAGCCTGTTCTTGTCTGACCAAGTGAGCTGCAGAATTCACTGATTGAGAAGATTCGGACAGAAACTTCAATATGGAAGCCTCTGCTATGGCCCCTGAAATTGTGTTGAGACGGAGGCCACCAAGACGATGATTTAAAAGGTTCTTTAGTTCCGTAACCTTTCCTCTGAGCCTGCTTTCATCACGTTACAACTTGCAGCAACGATGATTATGAAAACGTCTCTTCCATGCACGAGTGTGCTGCTTCTTGTTGCACTTCTCCAGCTTATATTGCATCTTTGTAAACTTTCTGCAACCACGGTTGATGGTTTCTCCAGCTAAGTTGGCTGCATCAGGGAGCTCTAGCCCAATACTCACTGATCCTCCGAGTTGCTACAGTTTGTATTGTGATTGAAGAATTACTATCACTATCGTCGATGGGGCTTTACTAGATCCACATGAACGTTTGGTGGTGTTGCTACTACAACACATAAATTGGATTTAGCTCATGTCGTTTCTCTGAAGTTAGGCGAGTTACAGTAGTTATTTCCTTGTCTCCAGGGGGCTTATAATCTAAAGGGCAGGTGCAGAAAAGCTTAGCGTGGCGTTTTCTGGCGCTTTTCCCATGCTAGGCTTGCTCTCAAATGCAGAAAGCAAGCTAGCGCCGGAAAAACACCAAATAAACAATTGCACTGAACTGCAGTGCACTTGGCATGCAAATTGCTGCATAAATAATTGCGCCTGATGTAAAAAAAAACAAAAAAACAACTGTACTGAAACTTAGTGTATTTTTTGCACTATCTTTTAATGTTGGATCTTCAGGCCAGCTTCGAGCAGGCACAAAGATCCAGCTGGGAGCAAATGTATCATCTGAGGTGAAATTTGACAGCAGCAGACTGGGCCTCTCAATCATCCTGATGCTGCCACCACTGTGATCTGAATAAAATTCAGCCATGGACCCCTGCCTTAGAGCATAGTCTCATTTAGAAAATTTGTGGGAGAGGGGACTTGATCTTTGGAACCTTCAGAAATGGAAAGTTGACATCAGTAGGGTTGCTAAGAGCCAGCTTAGTTGGTGCGTCCTGGCCCTCTCACTGGTTCTTTCTAGAAGGTCAGACTTTTAATTGCCCAACATAAGAGCCATTCAGGATATGATCTTGTAGATGAGCTTTAAAGATCCACATTGATTCCTTTTCAGCAGCGTAGAGGAAGGGACTTCTGAGTTCTGTAATGTTCACGTAGATAACATATTTGCATAATTTGTTTGTTTGAAAAAAACAAAAAAAGAACCAAAAATAAAACAAGGAGCGTGGGAACAAAATTATCAGCGACAAACTTAATGAAGGGGTTAAAAATAAATATAAAACGTGAGAATGCAGACTTAACAATGCATGGATGGGATACAGAGTTCTGCAAAAACCTTCCGCGTTGAGTCTGCATTCTCACGTTTTTATATTTATTTTTAACCCCTTGATTGTCAATACAGCTTTGCCCCTGACGCTTGCATACCATACCAAAACATGCCCATGTTGTGCTCAATTAATTTTGTTCCCCTGTTCCTTGTTCTTTTTTCTTGTTTGTTTTTGCCGCAGGGGTGTCCCCTCTTGTTTTGTTTTTTTTGTTCCTAATTCTTTTAGTGGGCCAATTAAACGTATCTCAGCCTGCTGAAAATCCATTTTTCTCCAACATCCAATAAAGTTAAGAAGTACTCCGATTATCTTTACAGCAGTACCATTGCACCTCAGGCTTAAAACTGCAGACTACAGAAAGAATTTCTTTAAAAAAGACTGCTGTTCTTGTCTTGCCAGGTAGAACTTTTGTGATATGGATTGTCACCTTCAGGGGGGTAATTACTAAGATACTTTAATGGACTAATACATGATTATTCCTTAATGTGTGTTAAATGGCAAAATTGGTTGGCATTTTTACTATAACATACGTTAGTTTACCACAGTGCAAGTTCCATAATAATGAGATGCAAAACAGGCAGATGCATGCAGGACACCTCATACTGAACTTTGCAAGCTATATTATTCCAGGAAAAATAAAGCCAACTTTGAGAGGTGTTATTTTTCTACCTGATATCTTAAATGAGCTGTACAGCGGTCATCCCTCCCACCAGCAGACACTCTCTCTCTCCCTGCAAACTACCTCCCCTCCTCCATACATTCACAGATCCTCCCTCCTCCAACAAATTCCTATCCCTGGGCCCTAATCATGAACCCCCCAACACCTCTTTTAGGGCACCCTGGGCCTATCTGAACCACTTTCATCTCTCCCCTTTTTCAAATCTATGCTAAAGGCTCACCTCTTTCAGGCTGCTTTTGGATCTTAATCCTTTGTTCTCCTGTCTCCTTACCCTTCTCTATTGTACCCTCGTTCTCATCTATGTCTATCTTGATTAGATTGTAATCTCTGATGAGCAGGGACTGTCTTATTATATGTGTCAGTACAGCCCTATATAACTGATATAATATATAACACTATGTAAATGATTAATAGTAGGAGTAGTACTTCCTGGTGGTTTAGGGGATATGGGCAGAAGTGATCCCACTTAATCCTCTATGGACCAGCACCAGGTTCAAAATGGCACATGCAACTTCTACCAATAGGGGTCAGGCTGCTATATAAGGATCATGATTGGGGGCACAGGAGTGGGGGGTCTTCAGAGGGTGCTTGGAATGTGTCTTTGGGAGTGAGTGGTCTGGGTGTGGTGGTATCTTTGTGGGAAGAGTCTATGCTGAGGGGGGATGTGGACCCCTAGACTGTGGTTATATTTTTATATCATAGTCCCTCTGAGCATTGAGCATCACGTTATTGGCTCGTTGCTTCAGAGGAACAGCGGAGCATAGCTTGGGAGGTTGATCGCAAACTGCATTATTTACCACAAAAGTTACTAATCTGGGGTACTAAGTTACCACAGTTAGCGACTCCCATGGTAAACTAAGCTGCAGTAAATTGCAAACCTTTTACCACAGATTAATAATTTCCCCCCACGGTGAGATCTCCAAATTCACCTCACTTGGAACCTAGATCAACCTTGAGCTCAGATGGCTGGTGGTGTAAGCTTAGGCCGCTAGCTCCCTTCTACATCAGGACCATGCCTTTTTAGGTCACTCCACATGGCTAGAAGTAGGGCTGAAATTTTGTAAAGCAGGCAAAATAATGCTGGAGTCATCTACTGCATTAACCACATGCAACTGTGTCGAAATTGCAGCAAATTATTCCCATTTCTCATGACCAGTCACTGGTGACATTTTGGCACGCTGCTTTAAGCACACAAAATTGCTCACTGCTCTTTAGAAACTTTTAAAATTAGTTATGGGGTGAAGGAGGAAATTAAAGCTGTAGAAAGTAGGTGGCCAGATTCTGTAGTGTATTAAAAAGAGTCATGGAGGCACTGACCTGGTGTTGCCCCTTAAATACAAAATCTCTGAGCAGATTTTTGGTGACAGTAATGCTGATTAAAGGCAAAAATGTATAGTGAGCAGACTTTATAAGTTTTATGAATTCTCCCTGTCCTTACAGTTGGTCATTGTGTTTGGTAAAATTAATGGAATTCCCATGTCTGCTTCCATTGTTAATCAGAATTCTGGAATTTGGGCTATAAAGCTGTTTTTATTAGGCTTGCTTTATGGAATGCATGCCGATTTTCTGATGCTGCCTTTACCTTCGTTCTTTCCTGGCTCTGGGTGCAGCGCTCATGTCCGGATGCCCAAATTATTGGACTAGGATGAAAAGATTAGGGCAAGCAAGCTTACTGTCTCTGCTGATTTTTATATCTTAAATTCCTATTCTTTGTGATTCTTTACCTTTGAAGCTTTAAATGTAGAAATTCAGAAATGGAAAAGTGGTGGCTGCTAAGACCTTCAAAACCCACGTAGCTTCCCCATTCCTGCTGCATTCCTGCTGAGCCTGCCCTGTCCCAGACTTTACTCTCACTTTTGCATTCAAGGCTTTGAGTTCTCTTCTTTGAATTTTGGCTTAGAGCACCTCCATTGGGAGGCTCTTCCATATATGCATCACCCCTTCTGTGCAAGAATATTTCCTTTTCATCCTCATATCATGACTTCCTCTTTGACAGTAAACCAGTTGATAGCATTTTTAGATGCATTTCGCTATTGTTGAGGGTTCAGGCAGCAGGAAAATTGTCTGTATGCAAGCATGCAGATGGAAGCCAACGCTATGGTTCAGGCTTCCCTCACCGCTATCAGTTGTCTCAGTGTCTCAGCCATGAGGTGGAGGAAGTTCAGGATGATCTTGTGAGACTTGAAACTGAAAGATCAGCTGGAACTTCCTACCTCTCACAGCTCCACCATTCAGAGAGCTGATCGTGGTGAGGAAGCCAGTTTTTGAGGTGCTGCTACCAAGGGCAAGAATGAGTGTGTGAAAGAGGGACTGGATGAAGGTGTGGGGTAGGAGGATTTGAAAGAGAGAGAGAGAGAGACACACACACACACACACACACACACTGGGTGAAGTCTGGAGGGTCTTTGAGAGACAAAGACTGAGGGCTTTAAGGAAGAGAGAGAGAGATTAGGTTAAGCCTGATGGGATTATGAGAGAGAGAGAGACTGACTGGGGGAAGGCTGGGGGGGCTTCTATGAGAGAAAGACCAGAGGAAGCCTGGGAAGAGGGGTCATGACACATACACACCCCCAACACACACCAAAAAATAACCCAAAGCAATGGGTGACCACCACATAATCACTCAGAAAAGGAAGATCACATAGAACAAAAGGTGAGCATAAATATATGTTATAAATGTTAAACTCCATCAAAGGGGGAAAGAGAAATCTCACCCTCCACAGTGAAGGTTCCTTTTAATCACTTAAATTTATTTCAAGAGAAATTATAGTATATAAAATAATCTCAAACCGCCAATAAGTAAAGAAATCCGTCATACATGTATTTTATGTTTATTTCAAGAGAAATTTTAATGTATAAAACAAAGTGATTAAAAGGAATCTCCACTGCGGGGACAACGGAGTTACTTACCTGTAACATGAGTTCTCCGTGGACAGCAGGATAAGTCAGCCACAATTGGTGACGTCATCCGACGGCGCCGAGACGGAAGTACTCTCCATAGCTCAGAAGGGCTTTACGCCCTTCTGAGCATGGGCCAACTGGCCCTGCCCCCCAGCCCGCCCCTAGCTAGCCAGTTCGTCACTAGCTGAGCCTTAGCCACTAGGAGGCGGGCACTGGTCAGAGGCCGAGACCTTTTCCAGGGGAGGAGGGCGCGTATGTGTGGCTGACTTATCCTGCTGTCCACGGAGAACTCATGTTACAGGTAAGTAACTCCGTTTTCTCCTAGGACAAGCAGGATGAGTCAGTCACACTTGGTGCCTCCCAAGCTGTAATGCGATGTGGTGGAAAGGGGGAGGCCGAGGTCAGGTGACACGATACCAGGGCTGGACGTTTTAAAGATGTGCCCTGGGGTACCTGGTGGCGGCGTCAACGCGCCATGTGCCAACCTGCAATGTGTACGCACACAGTACAATGTGCAGTGTGTAGTGTTAATGAGAGTGCACCCATTATGAGGTGAGCGTGTAGTAATACTGGACGTGTAGACATGCAGTCCCACTTTGCACCTACGCGGCAGCAGTGGGAGTATATGGTCTCAATGGGTAGCTGCCGAGAAAGGTCGAAACGGGCAAGGATGCAGCAGCAGAGGGAGCCACCGAATGCTGAGTTATCCACTGCGAGCAGAGATAGCCACAGTATCAATGCTGGAAGCGCGGCAAAGTGGTGCAAGATTGACGCATTAGTGCAGCCACGGCAGAAGAGGTTGCTGTGGGCCGGGCTAGGACCAGCCGCAATAACAGTACTAAGAGTTCAGTGTTACAAGAGTGATTCCAATTAAAGCAGTAACCCACAAGGGGCAAGAGTCATGACTGAGTTCATGACTTGGTTAGGAGTGTCCAGGCAGGAGGTAGCAACCTAGACCCTAAGGCTGCCAGGCAACGCGTTTGTCCATGTGGTATGTAGTGTCCCTGCCCAAGGTATGGGCCACAAGCTGTCAATGCAACCATTGGCATGGTGTCGATGGATCTTTTGGCACAGCTAGAGTCCTGTGCTCGCCCTTGGCATGGCTTGAGCCTCTACGTGTGCCCATGGCCGTTCCAGCATGGTTTGTTCCAGCCTATGGTGGAGCATGCGGAATTTCTAGAGGTGGAGTATGCCGGGACCGTATGGCCAGGTTTAAAGAGGTTGCATGCGATGAAGGGTTTTATCCCTTGTTGTTGACTTGCTGTTTCGCGCATATCCTGAGCATGCAGGGTCACATGCTATGAATGATTGGTCACTTGCTGTTCCTGGGCAAGTAGCTGCATAGGGGTATGATGATGCTCCAGGGCGTGGGGCGTGTCTGGGGCCGTGATGGCATTACGTGTGCAGGAGGTGCGCCATCCAGACTAGCAGTTTGGATAGCTACCCAAGGTGCCATGGTACTGGCAGATTGGGCTTTGCCTGCAAGTGGGCATAAGGCTGCTTGGGCGCAGTCATCGGGGCCGCGAATGCCCTGCCGGGTTCAAGATGCTCGCATAGGAGTTTGGGCTTTGCCTGCAAGTGGGCCTAAGTCTGCTTGGGCACAGTCATCGGGGGCCGCGAGTGCCCTGGAAGGTTCAAGATGCTTGTGCAGGCCTTGCAGGATTGATTTTCATACGTAGCAGATCAGGAGATGACGAGACAGGTTTGAATTGGCGATTGCCAACCGTGTCAACATCCCGAGTTACTGCTTGTCCACCGCACTTCGTGGGGGAAAGAAGGTACCCAGGAGTCCTAGGGCCCTAAGCTTTGGGAAAATGCGCTGGCGCTGAGGCCTGGCTCTGAGTAGAAGCAGTCATCCTTCCTGCTCACCACGAGGTGGGCAGGTCGCTTTGTGGTCAGCCCCACCGATGGGGGAAGGAAGCTGATGGCCAAGGGTTGTGAGTCCTTCTTGTAGAGAAATGGGAACCTTTTCCCCTTCTGCGTAGGTGCGGAACTACGGCTATCTTGCTGACTGTGTGTGTGTGTGTGTCCCTAGAGTGCAGAGTCATAGCTGTGCTCTGGCTGTGTGCTTGCATCCTCAACCGGACCTGCAGTCAGGTCCTGAATATGTGATCTTTTATACAATGGTGATCCCCTGACCGGCTTCTACTTCACCACCTCGCACTCATTGCACTAACTGGGCTTAGTGGTGCAGGACTCTGTCACCTTGCCCTAAGGGCCACAGTAACCTTGGTTTGGTGGCGTGGAACTCTTGCGTTCAGTGTCACAGATCTCGCTGATGAGGCCTGTGTAGTGCAGGATTCCCTCAGCAAGGGTAGGCGGTGGTGGCAAGAAGCCCGGAGGGCTAAGTCCTGGTTTGTTTGGAGGCATCCGTTGCGAGGATCCCTTACGTTGTAGGGTCTAGAAGGCATCCTAGGTATAGGAGGATGTTGCTACAAGCCGAGTGAGTTTGGCCCGGGGAAGGGTGACAATCACCCTGTCTCGCAGGGACCCCATGGCCTGGAACCACCGAGAGCAGAGTGCCCACTGGACCACCCACATAGGCCGACGTCCAGGGTGATGTGCACCATTGATGCCATGTGTCCCAGTAGGACGAGCATGTGTTGGGCAGACGCTGAGCGATAGAGCACCCTGCAAGCGCCCTCCCTTATGAACTCCATGTAAATGTGGGGGCTGGGTTGGCAGGAGGCACAGCTGGGATTTGAACCTGTGGCCTTCTGCTCCTGAAGGCACTGGCTGTGTGTGCTGCACCACACTGCGGCCACTGTTCGGTTGGCTGTAGATGAAACTTTGGGTAGTTGACTATGAACCCGAAGGGTTCTGGGACAAGGATAGAGCGTCCTGACGCTTGTTGTGTTTTGGCGGCGTTGCTGCCCTTTACCAGTCATCCATATAGGGGAAGACGAAGACACCCTGCCACCACCTGTGATTAATTAGGTGGAGGACATAGCGGTGGGCCATTCCTGAGAAGCGGTAGCGAGACTCCTGGAAGGAGCCTGTAAGGCCTTTGGCACTTCCTCGGATCGCTTGGGTTTCCAGGAAAGGGTATTTGTTGCTGCTGCTGCTCCTCCTCAGGATCGTTTAAAGGGTAATGCCTCAGACGGCCTTGTTCATTAACGCCACTGTGGGAGCGAACTCATGACTCCTAGGCCAGCAGTCGATGTATTAACTTAGTGCTACACCTCTCTTTCACAAGATGGGGGTTTTGGAAGCAGGTCTTGAACCAGTGACCTACTGCTCCTGAACACACTGTCTGTGTGTACTGCGCCACACTGTGACCACCGGAGGGCAGAATCAGCAGCCGGAATTACAATCAGATCTCCAGAGGAACTTGCTCCTCGGGCTCGTGCAGGTTGGGCCCGAACTAGCGCTTCCACGAGCCTGAAGGGAAAGCTTGGTGGGTTGCGAAGGTCAACGACCAGCCCAAGCTGCAGGTGAGAGCCTCACACCAAGAGAGATCGGCCCAGCGCAAGGCAAAAGAGCGATCTCTTGATTTGGCCTCTCCTACGCAATGAATCTCTGACCTAGCAGGCCTTCCCCTCAGTTTTCTGAATGGGCGATGGCGGCGTGAAGTCCTATAAAACGAGCAATTTGCGTTCTCGCACAGCTTCTTATCTAGGTAGCCAAGTGGAGTAACCCGGTTGTCACAATACTGGGGTGGGAAGAGAGGAGCATAGGATTTACGTGCAAAGAGCCGCAAGAGGCTGGAAATACTCTGGTGAGTGTTCGGAGCTCGTCAGCCAGTGACTGCTGGGTTTCGCCTCCTCGGCAGAGGGTATCTGGAGAGAGAGAGACTGGGGCACATTACCACCCAGCGCTCTGTTGAGCACCAAGACCCCAGAGGCGGGGACAACGGCTGCTCTCCAGAGTAAGTTCATGAGTAAGTTGTCCCTCACTTGCAACAGCGGCCTGCTGTGCGAAAACGCACATGTTTAACAAGTAAAATAGATTTGTCACCATTGATCGCTCAACACTGCATCAGGAACTGTTACAGTTGGGTGGAGTGTAGCTGCATCACCTCAGTTCAGCCCGACCCTCGCACCTGCTCCGGGCTTTGCACCGTTGCACACGGATGCATGGGTCTCCATTCGCGGTTCGGGAGGAGGATTAGTGCCAGAGCCGACCGTGCAAACATGAGCATGATCGCAAGAGTCCAGCCGAAAACTTAAAACTGGAAGCTGAACTCCGAAGCGGAAGTCACCTGTCTACAGGGGACATGCTAGGGGGGGGGCCGTTAAACCAACTGGAGGCAGCCCGATCATGGAGCCGTGCACACTGCATCTCTTCCCCGTCACGCCGTGCGCACTGCATCTCTTCTCCGTCACATTTCGTTCTTAAAACTCTGCTTCAGGGAGATCCTGGCAGGGGAAACAGATGGGTACTTTAAACTCTGTTTCTTGCCTTACCACGTGGAACCCTTTGCTGGGTTACTGGGAGGGCTTTGGTGCTGGCGAGGGGCTGATCAGCTCACATGAGAAGAAGGGAAGTGTCCTCTCCCTGAGGTTCGTCCTAGTTCCCAGCCTTGATCGATGCAGGCGGTGTAGTCTCAGCCTCTCAGCCGGCTGATGGTTAACTAATTCGCAACCTTTTTTCTTGCGGCTCGAAGAGGTAAGGAGCCAAGAATAGGGCTGGTGAATGCCGATGCATAATGGTAGCGTTGTCAAGGCTTCTAAATTAGTTTGCTGGAATTGCTTCCCCCTCACCCCTTGGATTTTTAGTATTGGCGCCGACCCATGGCGCTGCAGGGGAAGAGCCGTGATCATCGGGCCATTCCGGGGAACGCCTCCGCGCCGAACAAAACCATCGGCGCCGATGGAGGAGTTGGAGGAGTGCCATCCGTGATCGGCCCCTCCTTCTTGTTGGATCTGCGCCGACCAATGGCGCTGCCGATGCAATCTGGCCATTACCGATAGTCCCGTTCGGCGCGGAGGCGTCAGCGAGGACAGCACCGACGCTCTGGGCGTCGGCACAGAAAAACTCACTTGCTGCTGGTCCTGTTTGGTGCGGAGGCGTCGGCGCGCAAAACAGAAATAAGCAAAAGTAAGTCAATTTGTTTGGAGAGTAGAAGAATCCATCTTGGTGGCAAGGCGGAAGAACAAGAACTGGCTAGCTAGGGGTGGGCTGGGGGGCAGGGCCAGTTGGCCCATGCTCAGAAGGGCATAAAGCCCTTCTGAGCTATGGAGAGTACTTCCGTCTCGGTGCCGTCGGATGACGTCACCAAGTGTGGCTGACTCATCCTGCTTGTCCTAGGAGAATGGGATTTCTCTCTCTCCCTTTGATGGAGTTTACAACATTTATAAATTATATTTATGCTCGCTGTTTGTTCTATGGGACCGTAACACATACATGCGCCCCCCCCCCCGATACTTGCTATGAGACACACATATGAACCATCTCATGGCTGATTCTGGAAATGGGGGAAACATGCCAACACGTCACATTCTTTTATGTACTTTTCAGTTTTTTTTTATGATTTAGACTGAGGGAGAAGAGATTATCAAACAATTGCACAACTCTTTTAATGCATCCTGTCCTTTAATCGGATTCAAAATGTTTCTTCACTAAAACACCCAGGGCAAATCTATGCAGTAGAAGAAAAGCAAATATCAGAGAGCACTTCCCTCACCCCAGAGCTGGAAAACTGAGAAAAAGTGTAAAACATCCTACAGACAAGTTCCTGAAAGAGATCATCTGTCCAGCTACTAGTACAGGTTTTCTAAAAACCATAGTCAGAGGAGCAAAAATGTGTTAAAAACAAGCCTCTAAAAGAAATTTAGAAAGAGAATGGCACAAGTCTCTATGGTATACCATGCTGCATACTGTGCCAGCACATATCACAGGACCCACAGTTACCCACAGGGGAAAAACATTCAGCGTAAGAGGATCCGATCCATGCTGCTGCTTCTGTTGTTGTACGTACTCTACAGTGTAGAACATAGGAAGAAGGGCTCTACACCGGGGATACAGACCAAATGTTAAAAACAAAAAGCAATTCACGTAGGGATAAGAGTGCACATCACAGAGCAGACCAAAGTGACGACTCCTTGATAGAGTGCTTTCTGGAAAGAAATCACCGCTTCAATGACCGTTATGATGAGGATGCTTAAATGAAAAATTTTAAAACAATCTTGGGATGTAAGATTTGAAGTTTTGAAATGATCAGGTTCTTTGGAACCTGTAGGGAAAAAATTAAACATCTGGACTGTTTATTCATTATATGTCATTAAATTTTAGAACTTGTCAGCTGAATACCCACCAAACTCCCCCTGCCCCTCTCGCCTCATTTTTTGCTGTGACCTGACTTGTGGCGTGGTGTGCTGGGCTTCTGAAAGCTAGTCAGGAAATGTACTGTTAGTCCAGTAGAAAGGTATCACTTTATATTTTTTTTGTTAATCTTTATCTTCTGTTCTAGACCCTCCTTTCTACTAGAATAGGGATTTATTCTTGTGCATGATTTATGATGTCTCTTATCCACTCTATCCTTCCTGCCTCCGTTCTTGCTTAGGTAAAGGGTTCTGTATTATATAAAGGAGGCGAAGAGAATGGAAACCATTTTTTGTACCCTGTTTGATATGAATTCGTAGCTATGCTATTGGGCAGACATATTGTTTTAGTTAAGAGTGGGCAAACTATAGCTTGCAGGCCAAAACTGCCCTGTAACTTCCTTTCCTCTGGCCCTCAGCTGCCCCATGTTTCCCGGCCTGCAGCAGTTCAGGGTGTGGTGCATGTCCTCACAACTGCCACAGCCTCTCTCTTTAGCTTTGCCTATTCTGCTCTTCTCCTTCCAGCTACACCTTGGTGCCTTTTACTTGCTCTGCATGAGGTTATGGTCTTCGGCTTGAAACAGCAGCATGTCGGAAGTGCATGACTCCAAGGATGGAGCTAAAGCTGTCGGCTGACAGCAGAGAGGAGCACAGGCAACACAGGGGAGGAAAACGGAGAGGTTGCCTGGTGTTACAGCTACGTGTGTGCTCCTTGGTGCCCTGCTCTCATACTGGCACATGCCTGCCACAGCAGAGGCCCTGTAGCACCTGTACTGGACAGTGGGGGAGATGGCGATGGCAAGTTTAGGGAAGAGAGGGATGTTCTTTCTGGATTTGGTTTCATTCCTGGTGGAATTCAGGTTGAGCTGAGCATACTGATGACAGGTGGAGAAAGCCATGGTGACAGCTCTCATGGGTGCCAATCCCTTTGGATCATCTCCTTGTAATCTCTCCTCCATTTCTTTAATTGTTAAAGTGCTAGGGCCTGTACAAGGGTATTGGGCTTCCTAGATGGACCTTCAGCCTTGCACCCCTTCAATTAACTGTCATCTCCCTGGCTCACCCCCCGCCTCCCAAGATTTCAATAATTAAACTCAACAACTCTGATCACCCTGTGAAAATACAGAACTGGACATCATGGAGCTGATATTCACAGTTAGTGGTATCTGCTAACTGGAATAGCTGCCAGTCAGAAAGATCTTCACTGACTCGGTCCAGATGCTGATGCCGAATCTCTCCCCCGACTGCCTCGGATGATACTGGAGCGGCCCTGGGATGGAGCTTGAGCGGAGGTAGTACTTATCCAGATAGCAGCCATATTCAATCACCATTCGGGTAAGTTAGGAAGATAAATTTAGGGCATCTGAAAGGCTGTCCTAAATCTATCCAGTTAGCTATCTGGATAGACAGACTGAATAATACCGCAGGAGTCAGTCCTAAATGCAGATAACCAGCACCGGCAGCTGGCATTTAACGCCTAGGCTGAATATTGCCCCACATAGTTTTAAGTATTAAATATATACATGCATAATGGCCCTTTTATCCACAGGGCGAGTAGGCGATTTTCAGACTGTGTACTGCTGTTGCCTCTTTGAGTTAGGGTGGTGGCAGGAACGATTGTTTTGCTCTTACTGCCCTCAAAAGCTGCCATCTTAGGCCGCTGGTTCTCACGCTGTTCCTCGGGGCGCACAGGATTTCAGGACATCTGTAATGAGATGTGCATGAGAGACATTAACATGCGCTGCCTGCACCATATGCAAATCTATCTCATGCGCAATCATTGCGGGAATTCTGAAGACCCAGCTGCTTAGGTCTGTGCAGAAGAACGGGTTGGGAACCATTGCCTTAGGTGACTGATCTACTTGGCCTTTTGCTTGCACTGGGCCATGCATGGTGCAAGGCAGTTTCTTTTTAAATATTCCACCCCCCCCTCCCCTCCCCTCCCCAGCCACTTCAGGCAGTTCTCTTTTGGCTTGTTAAGGCAAGACGTAAATCAATAGAGATCTGAGCTGCCACCCACTGCAAATGAAGTTTTCAGTCTGAGAACCTGCAGTATAGGGGGTGAAGTAATTCTGTCCATGAAAGAAGAGCGGGATCTGGGAGTGATTTGTTTCTGATGATCTTAAAGTAGCTAAATGGGTAGAAAAGGCAACGGCAAAAGCTAGAAGGATGCTTGGGTGCACAGGGAGACGAATGGCTAGCAGGAAAAAGGAGGTGATAGTGCCTCTTTAAGTCTCTGGTGTGACCTTATTGTGTGCAATTCTGGAGACAGCACCTTCAAAAGGACATCAATAGGATGGAGCCTGTGCAAAGGGCGGCTACTAAAATGGTCAGTGGTCTTGGTGATGAAAAAATGCAGGAGAGGGGAGATAGGATAGAGATGTTTAAATACCTCCATGGCATGAACACACAGGAGGAGAGCCTCTTGCAACTGAAAGAAAACTCTACAACGAGGGGACATAGGATGAAGGTGAAAGCGCATAGACTCAGGAGTCATCCACAGAAATATTTCTTTACGAAAGGAATGGTGGATACATCAGATAGTCACCCAGGGAGATGGAAGAAATGAGGACTGTATCTGAATTCAAGAAAACATGGGATTTCTAACAGGGGAAAAAAAGGGACTGCGTAGTTTAGTAGCTGGTATATAAGGGCAGACGGGATAGCCATAAGGTCTTTATCTGCTGTCCTGTTTTTGTGTTTCTAAAGCTACTGATTCATTTTTCAGAGCCTCGGTTTAGGAGCAGCCTCACAGATTGCAGTTAAGAGTGTGGTGGTGATTCCCGAGAGCTCCTCCCCTGTGAGTCTTATTGCTGTAACTTTCTTCAGAAGGGAATGAACACTGCACAGAAGATTAGTTGCATTTCTCCCTAGGTAGCGGTCTGTGTTAAATCGTTGTTTTGTTTTCTTCCAGATAGCATTAGAGTGGTACACAGCTGCCCATCAGAAACTAAGGATAAACCCCTGAAGTGACTCTGAAATAAGCTGCTTTAAGGTCAAGACCACGAGTGATGAAATCTTGATTAATTTAGAACTGTTCACCGTTCCACTTCAGTCCTTAGTCTTCAACGTGCAGCAGAGAATAATGGTACCCTAGAGAGATGTTCTTTTCCAAATCTATAGAGGAAGTTCTCATAGCATGTGCAACTTTGTCATGAAGTTTTTTTTTTTCTTTGTGTGATCAGAGAGGAAGAACTTACCACTATTCTACTTTGGTTATTTTGTGCAAACGTTTTAGGCATTAAGGTAGGAATTTTATAAAGCTTTTCTGCGTGTAAAATACTGCTCTATGTGCAGAAAGGGCCCCTTATAAAAATAGGTCATGCCCAAAGTGGGCGCAGTGCAAGATGGTACATGCTTAGGGGAGGGGTTAGGGTGGAGTATAGGTGAGGTCATAATTTATGCATATAAAGTATGTGCCGGTAGTGCTGCTACTAAGCCAATATCGTTTTTGCCTTCAATCTAGGGGCTATTTCTGCAAGATTTTTGTTAGGACTTTATATACAGGCACCTATGTATCTTTATAAAACAGTCAAAAATAGGTGCCTTCCTGCTCTATTATCCTAAGTGCCCTGTTATAAAATTACCCTCCATGGGGTAACTGTTAAATCCAATGGGGGAGCTTGCAGGTATCTGCTGATTTGTCCTTTAAACATGTGGATATGGCTAGCAGCAGCAGTTTAAAGTCCATCTTATAAGTGGCTTGGGGATATCAAAATAAAACTCTTGTGCATCATCTGTTTTCTCCCCACCTCTTGGTGACACTCTGAAAACTAGTCATGCTGTGGGGGTTACTTTAGAAGCATTCCCATGTCTAAATAGCAGCATTTATATGTAAAGATTGCTTTGCACATGTAAATTCCATTTTAGAACAGAGGCTTTAAAATGTGGGCCTGCTTGTGGTGGTATGCATCAAGTTGATGGCAACCCTTGGATAGTTGTCCCCATCTGCTGGGTTTTCTTGGCAGGTTGTGACTGGAAGTAGTTTGCCAGATCTTTCTTCTGTGCAGTAAGTTTACAGTACCTGCTATTCCAAGGTGGTCTCTCATCCAAGTAGTAACCAGGCCCAGCCCTTCTTAGCTTCCAAGCTTGGTGAAGATGAGTCTTACTCAGGGTGGTTTGGCGTTAGTGGGGGAATGCTTACCATGATTACATTTCCTGGAGACATGGTAAAGGTGGGGAGAGAAGCATAGAAATATGACGACAGAAAAAGACCGCATGGCCTATCTAGTCTGTCCTTCCATATCAACAACTACAACAGTCCCCTTTTTTCCTTTAGAGAGGGAGTGCTTTGGGTGGGCCTGCTTTACAGACATGGATTCTCCACTTCATAATGGGAATCTGGATAGCGCTGTGGTGGTCCAAGAGGTTGTATAGCTAGTGGTGATTTTCAGTCCCTAACTAGATAAGAGACCGCAGAAAGTTGAGCCAAAAAAAGCAGGTCTAACTTTTATGTGGTTTTCCTTTCTGGATAGTGGCTGAATATCAACGCTATCCAGATAGCCTGTGGTGGTAGTCACTGAAACCTGATATTCAGTAGAAGCCCCTACCCTGACACTTTTACTGAATATGTAGTTTTGTTTTGCCTGCAATGACCAGGTTTAAAAAATGCTGAACACCGCAGGCTGTATATCAGCCCAATAGATGTTTGCATTTACAGCTGCCCTGTGCCTGCTGGAAGATGCAGCTGTCGATTTGGGGAGATGGAGCTCGCCAATCACCCCTCTGACCTTGATCCCCCTCCCTCAATAGCCCCCCAACTTTGATCTTCTCCCTTCCCCCATATCAAGGCCAGCACATCGCATCCTTTCTCGAAGTCCCCAGAAATATCCAGTCCTCCCAATCCCCACCACCTGAGGTCCCCTTACTCCCCACCACCCAAACTGGGGAAACTGCTAGGTACATATGACCTAGATTGGCCACTGTTGGAAACAGAATACTGGGCTTGATGGACCTTGGTCTGACCCAGTATGGCATATCTTATGTTCTTATGTTCACTCCTATGGCGGCTTCGGTGGCAAATCTGTGCTCCATCCCGATGCTGGACATCTGCCGTGCCACCACCTGGTCTTCAGTCCATACCTTCGCAGCTCATTACTGCTTGGAAAGGGAGTCCCGATGGGACAGTGCTTTCAGCCAGGCTGTGCTCCGTAATCTTTTCGGGGTCTAGGCAACTCCTACCCTCCGACTCTTCTGTGTTCAGGCTACCGGAGTGCTGGTTTATGTCAGACATACGGGTCCTACTGCAGTCTGTGTCTGCGGACTCAATTGCTGCTGCTTATGGCTCCCCTTAAGGGCAACCATGTTTTTTTTTCCTACGGGCTTGTGGTAGTCTGTAGCTAGGGAGTCCCATATGTGATTGTTCCTGGAGAAAGCGTAGTTACTCACCTGTAACAGGTGTTCTTCGGGAACAGCAGGAATCAGTTCTCACAACCCTCCCTTCTCCCCTTGGAGTTGCTTCTTTACCATCTTTTATTTTTGCCATCTTTAGCTATGCCATCTGACTGAGCAAGATGGCACCATTGGGCAGGAAGGGCATCACGCATGCATGGTGGCATCTCCCAAAGGCTTTCTTTGAAAACTGGGGGGATGCTTCTGTGAGGGCTCCATCTGTGCCGATGTTGCCCATATGTGAGGACTGATTCCTGCTGTCCTTGGAGAACATCTGTTACAGGTGAGTAACTATGCTTTCTTGATAGTGTCTGTCTTGTTGAAGGTGCTAAACTTACCCAGAGTCCCAGCAAAAAAAATGAGGTTGATCTTAGAGAAGTTTGCACAGGTCTGTTCAGAATACATTTGGGAGGGCTTCTTCGCATTTAATCAAGTTTTTTAAAATAATTTTGGTGTGTGATAAAATAGAGGTGGGCCAAAATTCAAGCTATGTAGGTTTAGGGTTCAGTCAGGGGATAGGGTTGGCACCTTGAACCCATTATGTGTATTCCTAGGTGCTGCTGAGGAGCACATTTGGGACAAGTTGGGAAGGGAGGAGAGTAGCCTTTCCTGGGCAATAGACTGTCTTATCTCAAGAAATTAACACCTTTTAGTGGCATCAGCTTAGAACATGAAGGATTTACATTTTTCACATGATCTGAAAGCGTTAAGATTTTCTTTGCCATTCGTTCTGGCAACCCAAACGTAGGACTGAATTGTTTTAGTAGGGTACTTTTAAATGCTTATAGCTGGGTTGTGCCTTTGCTAACTCTTCACTTTTTTACATGTGCTTATGCCATGTCTTCTTGAAATCTGTTACTCTTTTCAGTTTCACCACCTCCTCCGGGAAGGCTTTCAATGCATCCACCATTCTTTCTGTGAAAACTGTTCCCTGACGTTGCTCCTAATATTAGCTTCTTCAGGCCTCATATCCTGACCCTTTATTGTGGAATTTCCTTTCTAAGGTGTATTAATATCGTTCAGGTATTTGAGCCTTGGACCTTTGCTCTGGAAGTTCTTACGCCTCTCTCTCTGCCTTGAAGCCTCCTCCTCCACCCCACCCCCCAAATTCAAGAAGAATCTTGCCATTCTAGCAAACCTTTCCTCAATTGATGTCTTCCTAATCATATTTCCTTGGGTTGTTCTGCTATTTTTTATCTTTATTCACAAATTTCATATATCGGCAGCAATAAAAAGGGCTGCCTAAAGAGGAAAAGAGTGCCGTTATTTGACAGTATAGGAACGTTAACAAGCACACTCAGAAAGAAGAGAGAGAGAAGACAGGGCTAGTAAAACCAGGGAGGAAGGGGAGGAGAGGAAATGGATGGGACTGGTGATGTCGGGACTTATCAGGAGCAACTTGAAAGAGGTAGGTCTTCAGTGCGGCTTTAAACTTATTGAAGGAAATCTCTGAGTGAAGGGTATGAGGAAGAGAGTTCTGTAGTGCTGGACCTGAGAAGTAGAAAACAGAGCAGTGTGTATGATCAAGGAAACGGGGGAGAACCAGACGGTTAACATGAAGGGGACGCAGGAGACGGTGGGGAGTGTGGAAATGTATGAGATCAGAGAGATGTTAGGGGACACGTATGTGAATAGTTTTGTGGACAAAGGTAAGTATCTTGTATTGGATTCTGAATTTAACAGGGAGCCTCACCCCCTCCCCAATAGCATAGTAACCCACTCCCTCCCCTTCCTCTTTATCTGTCTGCTCTACCTTTTTTCTCTCATCTATTTGGGTCTGTCCCAAATTTCAGTTTCTGTTTTGTAAACCACATAGACAGACATTAGTTCTTGATGCGGTATATCAAGCACAGTTAAATAAATATCTTCTAATCTCTTTTCTCCTCTAAAGAAAACACATTTCAATCCGTAATTCTCATCTCATAAGGCATTGGGTACAGTCCCAAACCATTTGTTGCCCTTCTCTGGACCACTTGCATTCTGTTTATCTTCTTCTGGAGGTACAGGCCTCCGGACGTGGATGCAGTACTCGAGGAGGAGGTCTCACAAAAAATCTGCACCATGGCGTATTCTCCCTGTGTTTGCCTCTCTGTATGCACCTAGGATCTCTCCAGCTCTGGCAACTGTCTTGTTGCACTTTTCACTAACTTGAAGTGATTGGATATAATCACCCCGAGGTCTTTTTGGGGTTAGAGAGAGAAAATTTAATATGGAAGCAGAATAAGATGGAAATCAGAGCTGTATTGATGACACTCTTCAGTTACAAGGTTGAGCTCATTTAAAAGTTGAGTGACTTGAATGGAACACGCTTATGTCCGTCAAGTTCAAAAATCCTCCTACAGTTTGCTGGCATACCCAAGGGAATAGCAAGGATCGCAGGTCAGCCCAATGCATTATGGAGGTAATTTTATAAGGTAATTCTCGCACCTATGTGGCCACACTCTTTAAATGACCTCTTACAATAGTGTAAAAGCGCACACTTGGACATGAAGACGCGCTCTTTGCCAGTAGGGTAGCTGGAGGAGTGGTCTGGACAGAGCATGTGTGGTGTTACCAGGTGCACGCATTGATTATAAAATCCTCTAATTTAGTGTGTATTTGTAAACTTTATATGCTTTCATTTAAGCCTGTTATAGACGGGTGTAAGTGGCCGTGCTTTAAATTTTAGGCATGATCTCTCCCACTTATGCTAGCATTTCATAGAGGTGAGCAGGCGCCACTTGTCTTATAAAACCGATGAGGTTTGACTCCTTAACCTAGGCACAACATGCTAAATTTAAAGTTCACTTTAATTTTCAGCAAGCTGATAATGTACAGGGGATTATAACTCGGTGCACCCTAACGGCACTCACACATTCAGAAGTGATAAGATGGGGAAGCCATTGGTGACTCGGAAATACTCACAGATTGACTCCCTTGCTGCCTATTCCAGCCCCCAGCTCGGAGGCATATTTTATAGCGACATACAGACTTCTTTTAAACTTCACTCAGTGTCATCTTCAGCGACATGGAAACAGCTTGTGTTTATATACAGCCCTTGTCATGTCCTAATGCTGAATTTACTCTGACACTGCCCTGCTTCAGTGACTCGGCTCTTTCTTTTGTTCTTGGTGCTTAGATGCAGTGCCAGGGCCAGCCTAACCATTAGGTAAACCAGGCAGTTGCCTAGGGTGGCGGGGGGGGGGGGGGAAGTGAGGCAGCAAAGAGCAGACCATTCAAAACTAAACAATGGATTCTGACAGTCAGGGAGAGGCATAAGACTTGGTTTACCTAGGGTGCCAATACCTCAAACCAATTCGGGCATTGTGCTGCACATGTTTTCTATAGGGGCTTCTTTATATAGTGTTTGTGGAGTTCGTGCACTAAGGTTTCTGATTCCACAGCACTTCAAGCTGAGCAAGGTTTCTCTAATTTAACAGGGCTTGATACTCTTTCTTGGGTACTGCTTTCTTAAGAGGTATGATTATTCAATGGGGGGTGGGGGGTGTTGCTTCTTTAGAAATGATGAACTATATCGTACCATTGTCGTCCTCCAAAAGGCAAAGTGAAAAGCTGGAAAAGGACAGGAAATCCTTCGCTGCGGAAATGAATCACT
The DNA here is from genome assembly GCA_033557465.1 of Ichthyophis bannanicus. Classification (NCBI taxonomy): domain Eukaryota; kingdom Metazoa; phylum Chordata; class Amphibia; order Gymnophiona; family Ichthyophiidae; genus Ichthyophis; species Ichthyophis bannanicus. The sequence goes on from CM066042.1 coordinate 167,262,034, forward strand.
CCGACTCGCCTGTATTCTCTAGAGGTCATGCTTGGAATCGGGCAGCATTGCCATCATGTTGGGAAAGAGCGTCCGTACTGGTGTAACGATTGCAAAAGTAATAAGGCAGGAGTTTTCCTAAGAGGCAGAAACTAGTAACAGAAAGGTTTTGAAGTACATCAGAAGCAAGAAGCCAGCAAAAGGAGTTATCTGGACCACTAGTTTTAAATCGGATCTGAGAACATATCTTTTCAACTGTGCTTCTGAACTTTCTTTCTGAGCAGGGCCGCTTGATCGGTGGTATGGGGTCACCCTACGTGTTTGGTTTCCCCGTCTTTTCTTCTCCTTTGTCTTTTTGATGTGCTTGCTTTACTGTCACTAATTGGTGTTCCTCTTCTGTTATTGTTTTAGTTTGTATTTGTTTATTTGATGCTTTTGTAAACTGCTTTGATCCCCTGGAAGAGTGGTCTATTTTTTAATAAACTATAGATGACTAGGGAGGACTTTCAGAGAGGGCAAGGACATAGCAGAACACCGAAAGGTCTTTACTGAAGAGGAGGTTGTTCTCGTCTCCACACTAAAGCGGTGATTCGGAGAAACTGGACAATTCAGAGAACAAATTGACAAGTTTATTAGCAGCAGATAACAGAACCAGATGGTCTTCACCTCAGAGTTCTCAAAGAGCTCGAATATGAAACTGCAGATGTATTACTAGCAATCTGTTATCTGTCTCTAAAATCCAGCACACTGTGAAACCAATTTCTAAAAGGGGACCTGGGGTGACTTGGGAAGCTACAGACCGATGAACCTGGCATTGTGTCAGACAAATTGGTGGAAGCCATTTTTAAGAACAAAGCACTGAACAAATAGCTAGACATGCATCAGTGGAGTAAATTCCACCCAAGCACACTGCAGTGTGTGTGTATGTGGGGGAGGGGGTGCAGGCAAGAGGGGGGCCCACATGGTTCAGCAGCCCACACTGCGCGGAGTGTGACAAACATAATTTACTTTAAAATAACTTTGCTGCGCTGCTTCCCTCAGCTGCTCTCCTATTAAAAGTGTTCATCCTAGACAGCTAGAGAAGCACCTCCCGCTGCTGGGCCAAAGTCTCATGATAGCAGCAGTGTGATTTTGTGTCCATTATCACAAGACTTTGGCCCAGCAGCGGGGAAGTGCTTCTCTAGCTATGTTTTATATTTGTTTTACAGCCTTGCTGTACAGCTCTTTACAGATCATGGGGACAGTTTGCAATACAAAATATTATTCTAGTTAGCCATTTCCTTCTCTACTTCTATTTTATGTTTTCTATCTTCCTGAATCTAACCACAGAAGAAAAAAAGAGAAGTAAGAAGCAGATGCCATACTGGAGTCCAGTCCCCAGCCCGGAGACAGCGAAGCAAAATTTTGCTATCGGGGAAAGGCTTCAGAAAAACGAATAGATTTTCAGGAGTAATTTAAGTTTCTTTAGTGAGTTTTCAAGATGAGTGTACTGAAGTAATGTCTTCCAAAGATAAGGGGCTAGGAATTGGAAAACGGAGTGATGAGTTACCTCTAATCACGTATGGCTTAGTGGGGGAAGGACAAGGAGATTGTCATCCTGGGACCTGAGTGCACATCGAGGTATAGAGCACAAGTAAATCTGAAAGATAGTAAGATAAGCCAGATTGGAGAGTCTCGAAAATCAGCAAAATAATCTTAAAGTTGACTGTGCATGTAAGGAGTAGCCAATATTCCTTGATAAGAAGAGGGGTGATGTGGTCATAGTGTCCAGCCTGTGAAACAAGCTTCACTGCTGCTTTTTGAATGATTTGAAGGTATTTGATGATATGTGTACATCCATTATAAAGTAAATTGCAGTAATCAAGCAGCTCTACTGGCTGCCCCTACAGAGCTGAATATCCCTGTAAGTATTAGTGTATGTGTCTCATATCCCATTGTGTTAAACATATCCCCCAATTGTGTTGTGACCACTTTGAGATAAGGTGGTATACAAAACTGTCTAAATAAATAAATACCAACTTGCAAAGCAATCCACTCCATCCCCCACACACCTCCAAACACTACTTCAGCCCTCCCAACACACAGATCTAGACATACCTCCATGATGAACACCCTCCTCGTCCCCCACATCAGAACCAAATCCAACCAGCAACCATGCAAACAAGCCTTCCAACTGTATGTACCCTCTACGGACCAGATAAGCAACATCCCAGAACTCAAAACCTTCAGGAAACGCCACAGAAGGAACATAACCAGATGGTGGTTACTATCACTGTAAATAAATCTTGAGTTCATAACTATATGCAATTATAATTATGATTGCATGATGTATATAGTTTAAGATATGGTTATAATGTATTTTCAAGTTGTTCCCTGTAGACCACCTTGACCCAGTGAAAGGCGGTATATAAATACAGATAAATAAATAAATAAAATATTGATAACTGATGCATGAACAAAGACGGGCCGAGCTGCCTTCTTCAGATAAGGTCTAATGGATCTAATCTGCAGTAGAGAATAGAACCAGGATTTAGTGACAGATGAGATTTGGTGATTGCACGTTAAATGAGAGTCACGGGAACAACCCAAACCTCAAAGGACTGGTTGAAAGGAGAGTTGATACACAGATATATTAGGGGTCAATGTGGGAGTAGATGGCTGATCTGTAATCCACATGGCCTGGGACTTTGAATAGGTCAATTTTAGATTATTTTTTGCAAGCCAAGTTGTGACAGCTTCAAGACAATTATTTAGTGGGGTGAGATCAAGCATGAGTGGGTCTATGAAGTCAACCAGTTGTATGTCTTCAGTGAAGTACTGTAAAACCCACTGATGCCATATGATTGGACTATGCTAGCCAGGAGACTTAGAACTAGGTTGAAAAGAACAGGTGCCAGTATGGAACCCTGCGACATGTCACAGATTAAGGAAAGAAGGAAGGAGCCAAAAGTGTTCTGCATCAACATAGAATTTCCTGTCCTCTAGGAATGACTTGAGCCAAGTGAGGACCATGCCCCTAAAGCCCAGGTCAACAAGGTGCCATAGAAGACGATATTGATTAGCAAGGTTAAAGGCCATGGATAAATCTAAGGAGACCAAAATGGCAATATCTCCCTTATCCAAATTTTCTCTGACCTTGTTGGAGAGTTTCAGTACTATGATGTCTAAATCCTGATTACTGCAGATGCAATACATTTGTTTTCTCAAAGAAGCTTCTTAGCTGCCAGAAGACCATCCTCTCAAATAACACAGGTACACTAAAAAAAATTTTTTTAAACTGCCTCTAATGTTTCGATTGATTTTTACGTTTTTTGGTGCGCTGAATCCAAATCTGGTAACCAATTTGCTCCATCACGTACAGATTTTTTGCTACATTGGGTTAGCAGTTTGAGGTGAACGTTTCAGATTGAGTGCGATCGAGATAAAAGTTTCTTGGATGAATTCTTTATACTAATTGTTTAGTAGTTATTCAAATAAGAATAAAGAAAATTGTAACAAGGCAGCACATAAGAATAGAGTAATGTCAACAAAACACACTGTGATGGTAGCAAAATTGTCTGCACTTAAAACAGCCACATTCGTCCAACAAAATGACGTGGATGGCAAAGGAGGACGTATAATACCTTTATTAACCAACATCAACCAAAGGCCCAACACAGGCCGTGTTTCGGATTACCCTTCTTCAGGGGCTAAATGGCTAAAACAACACATAAAAATAGAACAAAGATAAATGATTAAAAACAATTAAAACTTAATACAAATTGGCATAACCGGTGGACATAATGAATGTATAAATAATAAAATATATATTATTTACGGTAAACTTATATATAAAAAATATATAAAATGGGAACAAATAAGTACGGCTAACATGAAAAAACAGGAACAGAACCTAAATGTCACATCAAAACACAGTTAAAGTGAATAAAACATGTTGTTTGTAATGTATAAAATTTTTTTTTATAATATATAAAAAAATAAATAAATAGATAATAATTAATTAATACATCATTAAAATCAATAAGTAAGTAAATGCATGCGAAGGGACATATAAATAACACATACCTGAATGAAAAGTGTGTAACTTGATCAATAAAGAACTAAAACAATTTATATCTTCACAGATATGCTGAACAAAAACAAACATTACAATGATGAATCTGCCTTAAACAAACAACAACTTGATATCAACATAACAAATGGCCATCTATAATAAACTTGGAACTCAATAAAAAAATTTTTTGCATCTGAATATTAATAATGAAACAATTTTATACCTTCATAGATGTACTGAACAGACTTTACTCGAGCAAAGAATGTAAAAAATGGCGTATCTGTGAAGATATAAATTGTTTTAGTTCTTTATTGATCAAGTTACACACTTTTCATTCAGGTATATATTTTATCATTTATACATTCATTATGTCCACCGGTTATGCCAATTTGTATTAAGTTTTAATTGTTTTTAATCATTTATCTTTGTTCTATTTTTATGTGTTGTTTTAGCCATTTAGCCCCTGAAGAAGGGTAATCCGAAACACGGCCTGTGTTGGGCCTTTGGCTGATGTTGGTTAATAAAGGTATTATACGTCCTCCTTTGCCATCCACGTCATTTTGTTGGACTGCTCTGGTACGTGGTGTCGTGCCCCTTGTTGGACCCCTTAAAACAGCCACATACATGTGCACAAACATTGAGCATATAAGAGTGAGGTTAGACACAAAGCAAAGCAAAGAAATGTGCAAAAAATGTTGTACAGGTATGTATGTAAGAATAGAAAACGCAAACCGCACCATTGCAATACATGAAGATGTCCTGGTGAAACCTTTCACCTTGTTCTTCACTGTACGCCCCCAAGTTTTCGGGAAAGTAGTTCACATGGGAGTGCAAGAAATGGACTTTCAGGCTCATGTTACAGCCTTGTTCTTTGAAGGCATTGAGCATCCTGGCAACAATATCCTTATAGTTCTCATCCCGCCTGTTCCCCAAGAATTTGAGAACAACATCCTTGAAGGAATCCCAGGCTTCTTTTTCCTTCTCAGACATCGTTTCAGCGAATGCTCCATCTGAAATGAGTTTCCTTATATCAGGGCCAACAAACACTCCTTCCTTTAGCTTTGCTTCAGAAAGTCGGGGGAACTTTGAGCAAAGGTACCGAAAGCACTCACCATCTTTTGGAAGGGACTTGATGAATTGCTTAATGAGACCCAACTTAATGTGGAGAGGTGGTAATAGAATTTTATCACGAGGTACCAAGCTCTCATGAAGAACATTTTTCTCACCGGGTCTCAAATACTCCCGAATTGGCCAGTCTTTTTTTCCCCCAGTGTAGGTTGCGGGCCCGGCTATCCCACAAGCAAAGGAAGCAGGGATATTTGGTGAAACCGGATTGCTGCCCTAATAGCATGGATAGAATTTTAAAGTCTCCACAAATCATCCACTTATGCTCATCATAACGAATCTTCTGAAGAATCAGGGCCAAATTCTCGTATTTTTCTTGGAGAATAACAGAGTGAGCTATAGGAACTGAAGCAAATGTGTTGCCATTATGAAGAAGAACACCTTTTATGCTGTCTTTTGACGAATCAATGAGCAGCCGCCATTCAGCAGGATCATACTTGAGTTTAAACTTTTCCATCACTCCGTATATATCGTTGCAAAATACCAAATCTTCCTCTTTGCTGAAATACTTCAAAAATTGTGTCTCGCGGTTGCGGTACCAATAAACAGTTGTTCCTGGTGACAATAGATTTTTCTGTTTAAGCCGAGAACCTAGCAGTTGGGCAGCATCTTTTGGGAGTCCTAAATCCCGGACTAAATCATTCAATTCAGCTTGAGAGAAAAGTTCAGGTTTCGGATCTGGTTCAGTTTCAAACTCGGAAGTACTGGACTCATCGGGAAAAGCCATCTGATGAGTCTCATCATGATCAGAACCGTCCACACAAATATGATCCAAAGATTTTGGTGGTTCAGGCACAGGTACTTCGTTGCTATGAGGCATAGGCCTAATTGCTGAGGGAAGGTTGGGGTAACTTATTACGTTCTTATTTTTTAAGTTGTATCCCTTCACAATGCAAGAGCAAAAATAGCAATCACTGCTGTGGTCTCTTTGTTCACGCCACATCATAGGTATTCCGAAACGAAATGCTTGTTTTTTACCTTTCATCCATAAGCGTAGATCTTCCTCACATGTCTTGCACACTTTGTGAGGAGCCCACGGTTTGTCTTGATCGCCTAACTTCAAACCGAAATAGGCGAAATATACTTTTTTAATAAATGCAGAAATGTTCCTCTGCCGCTTTTTCACGGTATATTCCCCACAAATAAAACAAAAACTGTCCGGAGAATTGACGCAACCTCTGGCTCTGTGAGCCATCACAAATACACAGCACTGCAAACTACAACTGTAGTGAACCACTTCGGAATAAAGCTGGATTACGACTGAGCAAACAAAAGGTAATAATGAACTTGCAAGAAACTGAAATTTGACAGGAACGTTCATGTCGCAACCACCGTGTTTGAGCGAGCGCGAACGAGGCGAGGCGAACAGGAAAGAACATGCGCCAGCGCGAGTACTGGATTTAGCCCCCCGCCTCCCAATTGTCCTGTTAATGTATAAAATGAATACAAAACACTCTAAAATATCATGAGGGAGTGTTTCTAGTTAGTTAACCATTACAACCTCTATTTTGGGCCAAGAAAATAAACTGCAGTCGGCTAAAAAGAAATTATGTGAACATTCCTTATATGGGTAAGAAATCTAATTTTGCAAGAAAACGTGACGTGATGGAACATTTTGGCTATTTTTCCTGGATTCAGCACCCCAAAATCTATAGGAATCAGTTGCAAAACTGGAGGCAGTTTTTTGGTAGTGTACCTGTGTAATTTTGAAAGCAGTAATAAGTTAGAGATGGGTCTGTAGCTAGAGAAGGCTGCTGAATTGAATGAAATGGTTTTTTTTTTAAATCTAATTGCTACAGTTTTCCACATAGCGGGGACCTCCCCAGTGCTGTTATTGCCAGGCTGTTATTAATCAGCTTAAATGGAATGGGGTCAGACTAGAAGTTGTAAAGTTAATAGAAGTCATTATCTTACTAAGCATGAATTCTGTTACAGGATTACAATTTGTCCTTAATGAGATGCCAACTGCAGAGGGAAGCAGTGGTAGAGGTGTCTAGGTACTTACCAAGGTCATCTGTGTTGGGGAGGACCAGAAAAGTGGCAGGCACATGTAGTGATATGCTTTGAGTAATAATTCTTCTTGGCCATTTTAACAAGATTATTAATAGTAAGATAGTCTTTCCTTACAGAAATGGGGGATGCTACCAGAAAAGAGTACTTTTAATAGAGCAAGGAGCAGAGAGGCAGAAGGGCAAAATTCATTTTAGAGTAGGTTGTGTTTTCTGGTTCCCTTGCTTTCTTTTATTTAACTTTTGAGGAGAGGGGGAGGGGATGCCCCCCCCCTACCACTGCCATAGGGGGCCCTCCTCTGAAATTAATCCAATGATGCACATTCATTAATGTGAGAGAACCAACATAGATTTAGCAAACCTGAAAATAAACAAACATACGGATGGCAGACAGTCCGGTGATCTAGTATTACCCAGATTTTCAGACAGCATTTGATAAGTCCCTCATGAGACATCCCTGAGGGAGGAGTGGCCTAGTGGTTGGGGCAAGTTGCCTCAGACCAGAGGGCTGGGAGTTTGAATCCTGCTGGAGGACTGCAACCTCAGTCCCACAGGTGTTCGATGTGGCCTTGGGCAAGCCTCTTAATCCTCTGTTGCCTCAGGTACAAAACTTAGATTGTGAGCCCCTTGGGGACAAGGGAAATATATACTGTATCTGTATGTACGCTGCTTTGACCCAGTGAAAAGCAGCATATAAGCATTGCTAAATGAATCCATGGAATAGGAGATAATGTTCTGTTGTGGACTGGAACTGGTTAAAAAATAAGAAATAGGACTGGATGGTCAGATTTCCAAAAGAAGAGAGGCAGGAATCTGTGCTTGATCGTTCATTAATGACCTGGGCAAAAGGTGAGAGGTTCAGATTTGCAAATGAGACAAGGTGATTAAGATTGGTCAAAATGCAAGCTGACTGATGAGCTACATGAGAAAACTGTGAGACAGGAACTGCGTATTTAAATGGCAGGTAACTTCAAAGTGGTGTTTGAGAAAGACCATCCTAGCCAAATTGGGGACATCCAGGGTAGGAGGTGCAGAAAAACACCAGGGATGTCTGTCTCCAGCAGAGTTTAGTAACAGATGTCCATGCCGGTGGCCACATAGACGTCCCCTTAGGAAAACATGGAGTGGGAACATCATCTCGTACAAGCCAGCTTAAGGGGACGTCCAGGGGCATAGCAAAAGAAAAGCATGAGCCCCTATTCCCCATCAGTGTTCATTGATATATTGCAAAGTAAAGGAGACCTTCGTGCAGCTCCTTCTCCAGACGCTTGCCTGACAAACAGGTTTCAGTTGCCCGTTTGTGCCTGCAGCAAGTATAACCTTAAGCGCAACTCCGGACGGCCAGGACATTTGTGAAGTCGGGTGAGGTTATCCAAGTACTCTGCCTTACCTGTGTGTCCATAGACCCGGTTTCTAAAATGGCTTTGGAGGCTTCTCTGTGCTTGGAACATTTGCAGGCCTATTTTCAGATGTCCAAAGCATGAATAAGGCTTCTAAAATAACCCCCTTGATATAGATAAGTGCAACGTGATGGGCACACAAAAAAATCCAAACTATAGATACACAATGTCAGGTTCCATATTAGGAGTTACTACTTAGCAAATGGATTTATTATGGACAATATATTTAAATCTTTGTCTCAAAGTGTAGCAATGGCTAGAAAAGCAAATAGAATGCTAGGAATTACTCAGAAAAGAATCAAAAATGAAGCAGGAAACATGATAATATTGAAATTTTGGGCGCTTTGAGTACTGGGGCCAGTTCTGGTCACCTTATACCTTATAGGAAATGTCCTCCTTTGCAGCTTTCTCTAGTACTGTCAACAAAATTGGTCAAGGGGTTAAAAAGACTCCCTTTTAAAGAGGTTACACAGCCATGGTACCCAAACTTGAGGTCGGGACCCAGAACGGGGTCACAGAAACATGTTCATTTTCCCTTCTCTCTGGACATTCACTGTGACCTGTGCCAAGCAGTACCAGTCACCAGTCAGCATGTGGCCTGTGAGCCAGTGAACGTTCCCAGGCCTTTGCCTGCACCTGGGTAAGCTTCCTGTTAACGCTGGAAACCCATGCTAAGTACCGGGGTCTGTAAGCACACACTGAACACTGACACAAAGGACCCTGTGCTGACTGCTGCTACTGTTGCTGCTGCTTTCTGTTTTAGGGAAGGGGAAGGAGGCTGGAGACCTGCTATTTTGATTTCATTATCTGGGGTCATGTGAATTTTCAGTGGTTAAAGTGAGGTCATATGGGATAAAAGTTTGAAAAGCACTGCTACACAGGTTAGAACCCTTCAACTTGGAGAAGAGATTACGGTGACAAAATATGATAGAGGTAAATCATGAAAGGTGTACACAAGTCGATAGAGAATGGTTACTGACCCTCTCCAAAAGCACGAGTACTCCATGAAGGTAACTAGTAATGATAACATAATTTAACTATGGAATTTGCTGCCAAATAATTTAGTTGAGTTTAAAAACAGGTTTGAATAGGTTTCTAGAGGACGGGTCTATTAACTCTTCTTATTGAGCTAGATAGCCTTAGATGCCTCTACCTTCTGTATCTGGGCGTAAACACCATGGAATGGGCTTTCTTATTTGGGATCTGATGGGCACTTGCAAGTAACCCAAATTGGCTCATGTCAGAGACACAGTGCTGAGCTCGATTGGCTATTAATAGGACCCAGTTTGACATTTGTGTTGTAATATTTTGGTATATTTGTCTGAGGCTCTGTTGCACAGATTGGCCACCCCCACTCTCATAGTAACATAGTATGTGACGGTTCAGAGCTCTGGGTTATACATGTGTATCAGGAAGAGACGGAACTCTCCTTCTATGTCAAGTCGCCTTATTAATGTGGTATTTTCACATGCATTTGTTGTTCAGACTTGTTTCCTTGGAAAGGCTTTTAAGAGACCAAGTGGCACACCTACCAGTAATAACCCCGATTGTTAAGAGAGAGAAAGTTCCCAGTGTCCTTTGGACATTGAATGGTGTGTGCTCGTTCCTCATTAAGCCTGGTTTGCAAGAGTACAACTTGCTACAATGTCTCTATCCCATTTCTTCTATAGCTATCACATAATTAACCAAAAGTTACTGATCGATTGTCTTTGTTTGCATTATTAAACCAGTGTGCCTGATCTGTCTCCAGAAACAACCCTGGAACAGTACTGCCAGAACTTGTGGGCACAACTGCTGAACTGATCAGAGCTCCTGTGAAAAAGACATTTTGGTTTGGTTTGTCAGAATCATCTTTTCAGAATTCCTTGTGCGCTCCTTCAGTAAGAGATGAATGAAGCTCTCTTTATTTTTGCCCTGGAGGATTTTCCATGTTGAATACTGTGATACTTTCCCTTTCACTGTAGCAAATGTTTGATCATCTTCCTGCAGTTTTATTAGATGACCAGCCCTTCTATAGTTATCTTCTCAGTTTAGTAATCCAGAGTTGAACTGACCAAAACACCATGCATCTTAGTAAGCAGTTCTGCAAAGTAGTAAATCATGAGACTTCCTGAATACAAATTTGGAATTAAGCACATTCCCTGGATCATCCATCACTTTTTCCTAGTCTAATTCCCCTGGTGTCTAATTCAGGCCTTGACAGATTGGCTTTGGATTTAGGAAACAGCCCAAAACATTTAGGAGCAGGGGCTCAGATGCGCTCCCATATTCCATTGTCACCACAAACGAGGAGGAGGGGGGAGGGAGGGAAGGACTCCACTCTTTTAGGGCCTGATATACTAAGGCTGTTTTACCATTTGCATTGTCTAAGAAAAGCAAGCTAGTAAACGGGGCCCTTAATGCAAAGCTGCTGGCCACTGGTGAAATACACCCCCAGTCTCGTGCCCTTTCTCTCTCTCCTCCCCCTCCCTCAGCCACTCTCCCAGTCTTCTTTCCTCATCTGGTTTTGCACACTCTCCGCCCACCTTCCTCACCCAATCTCACTCTCAGCCCATTCCTCTCCACCATTTTGCACCTCCCTTAAAATCAGGTAACCCTAGCCCAGCTAATCCTCACCACCTAGCAAGCCACTTAGCCCCCAGCCCATACCCCCTCCCACAAACTACTTAGCCAGCACACCAGCCGGTACATTCCACCAGCTCCTACTCCCACCCCAGCAAGACAGTCAACCCTGTCCCCCGTACTCTCTCCTTAAACCACTATACCTTCCCCTGCCATGTTGCCCGGTTAGCGATCTGTGCTCCTGCTTCAAGGTGCAGGAGCTAACCGGGCAGCATGCAATATCGCTGCTGCCCAGTTAGTTTTGGCGGCTTCTGGTGTCTGCAGCGACCCTGGCTATTCAGTGCTGGCATTGAATATCCGGGTTAAAGGTCAGCAGGGAGGGCTATGCGCTGATGAGGCACATATCCCTTCGAAATTAGGCCTAACTCAATATTGGGCCCTACATGTCTAAGTTTGCAAAACAGCTCACATGCATATGTAATGCCCATGCCTTCATTCTAGGTGCAATTTCTGCAGGATTTGTGCTAGTATTTTATAAAGACACATAGGTGCTATATGTTTTTTATAAAACAGGTGGAAAAGATATCTTCCTGCCCTATTAACCTGGACAGTTTGGTATAAAATTATGCAGTATTCTCCATAGACAAGCAGGAATGAAGTCCTCATGTGTGGGGGACGTCGCCAATGGAGACCCATGTGGGAACGCTCCCCAACTTCTATTGGAAGCTTTTGGGAGACTCCACCATGCCTGTGCACCTGTCTTCCCGCCTGCTGTGACACCATCTTCTCCAGTCTTTGTTTTCTGTGGAACCCCACAGATGTGAATCGGTCATCCACTGGTTAGTTTATTTCCTCATTTTTGTGCTTGTTTTACTTTTCTGCCTGCCTTTGATAGTGTTGGGTTTATTGATTGCAGTTCCGCCTTTGGCCCTGGTGCCTTTTCAGTAACTTTATTTTCTCATTATTTTTCCTGAGGCCCAGCTGGGCCTCTCATCACCATCGAGTTGTTTGATTTTGCCATAGCTATCTTCCTAGACATGTCCCAGAAACCAGCCAGCATGTTCAAGAAATGCACCAAATATGCCAGGACCATCTCTGTCACAGACAAACACAATTGGTACCTCCAGTGTCTGGGTCCCGATCACCAGTCCTCTTCTTGCAATTTGTATTTGCAGATGACAAGGAGAGGCCTGAAGAGTCGAGAGAAGCAGAGAGAATCCCTCTTTGGCCAGAGGTCTGATTCAGTGGCTCCCCTAGGATCTGCCAAAATTGCATCAACGTCCAGAGGTTCCTGAGCTCAATCTGAGCCGAGTGTCCATGGTGCCCCGGAGCATCAGCCATCAGTCACTCTCTTCCTGGAATCAAAGAAGAACTTGACCTTGACTCCATCAGTGTCGAAGGGGGACCGGACTAAGTGCCATGTGCATAGGCATCGGAGCACTTTCTGATGCAATGCTGAGAGCGATGGTCGTGAATGGTCCACAAGAGTGCCCCAGAGAGAAGAATCGACCTCCACAGCTTTGGAAGGGCAAAGTCCTCCTGACCAATGAAGTCACAATACCCCTGCAGGGATGCTGGAGACATTGGTGAAAGCTGCTCAGGCCCCAAGGCCTTCAGAATCGGCAGCCATGGAGGAACACCTTCAGGTGCTCAAGGCCCACATTGCATTGATGCTGGAGCAATAGCTCTCTGCTCCTTCGATGCCCAGGGCATTGTCCTCTGCTGTTGTGCAGCCAATCCTCAAAATGCATTCTCTGCCTGCGAAGGCATCAACTTCGGGGCATTGAGGAAATCTGATGCCAGTTCCAGTGGGGCCATCTCTCTCTCTCTCTCTCGAGTGTATTGGGTTCCGATGTCCCAACAAAGCCCCAAAAGCACTCTATGTATTATCTATCCCATTGATGTTCCCACGCCCCTCAAGGCCAGAGGGACCTCCAGGCACAGTTTCGGAGGTACTTCAACTTCCTCTCGGAGTCTGACTGGTGACCATGTGGAATTAGAGAACCTGCCGGAGAGCAGGTCTCTTGAGCTTCCATCAGATCCCTCCCCTCCACACAAACGGCAGAAGTCACCTCCTGAGGATATGTCCTTCCAGGACATTGTGAGGAATATGGCCAAAGCCATCTCATTTTCACTGGAGCTGGAGGATGAGCCCGGGGCAGAGGAGTTGGCGATCCTACAATACCCCTTGGCTCCTAAGGAAGCAGTGGGAGTGCCAGTGCACCAAATCCAACAAAGTCTGCAAATGAGGATGTGGGAGAACCCCCTCACTGTGCCCTCAGTCAGTAGGAAGCTGGACTTGATGTACCTGGTTCAAAAGGCCACGAGATTTGAGTAGCCTCAGCTTCCGCACTACTTCTTGGTGGTAGAGTCCACCCTAAAAAAGATTAAGAGCACCAAGACCCATTCCTCCTTGGTGAGTAAATTATTGGAAACGCTGCTGAAAGAGAAAATAGTGAGGTTTCTGGAGTCCAGCGGATTACAGGATCCGAGGCAGCATGGATTCACCAGAGGCAGGTCTTGTCAGACAAATCTGATTGATTTCTTTGACTGGGTGACCAGGGAGTTGGACCGAGGGAGAGCACTAGATGCAGTGTATTTAGATTTCAGTAAAGCCTTTGACACTGTTCCTCACAGGCAACTTATAAACAAACTGAGGACCCTAGGGATGGACCCTAAAGTTACTGCTTGGGTTAGAAATTGGTTGGGTGGGAGGCGACAAAGAGTACAGGTAAATGGAGCTCACTCTGAGGAGAAGGATGTTACCAGTGGTGTGCTCCAGGGATCTGTCCTTGGTCCGATTCTTTTTAACATCTTTGTTAGTGATATAGCGGAAGAGCTGTCAGGTAAGGTTTGCCTCTTTGCGGATGATACCAAAATCTGCAATAGAGTAGACACCCAGGAAGGGGTAGATAACATGAGGAGGGATCTAGCTAAGCTTGAAGAATGGTCTAGAATTTGGCAGCTGGGATTTAATGTTAAAAAATGTAAGGTCATGCATTTGGGCTGCAGCAATCCAAGGGAGCAATATAGTATAGGGGGTGAAGTACTTTTGTCCACTAAAGAAGAGCGGGACCTAGGCGTGGTTGTGTCTGATCTTAAAGTAGCTAAACAGGTAGAAAAGGCAACAGCAAAAGCTAGAAGGATGCTTGAGTGCATACGGAGAGGAATGGCTAGCAGAAAAAAGGAGGTGATAATGCCTCTGTATAAGTCTTTGGTGCGATCTCATTTGGAGTATAGTGTGCAATTCTGGAGACTGCACCTTCAAAAGGATGTGAACAGGATGGAGTCGGTGCAGAGGGTTGCTACTAAAATGATTAGTGGTCTTCATTATAAAGCATATGAGGACAGACTGAAGGATCTTAATATGTACACCTTAGAGGAAAGGCGGGATAGAGGTGATATGATTGAGATGTTTAAATACCTCCGTGGCATAAATGTTCAGGGAGAGAGCCTCTTTCAATTGAAAGCAAGTTTTGCTACGAGGGGACATGGGATGAGGGTGAAGGGGGATAGATTCAGGAGTGATATGCGGAAATATTTCTTTACGGAAAGAGTAGTGGATCCATGGAATAGTCTCCCAGTGGAGGTGGTAGAGATGAGGACAGTAACTGAATTCAAAAAAGCATGGGACCAACACAGAGGATCTCTAAAGGTAAAAAGGGGACTGTTGTAGTTGTTGATATGGAAGGACAGACTAGATAGGCCATGTGGTCTTTTTCTGTCGTCATATTTCTATGTTTCTATATATCCTGGGGTAGGGAGTCTCATGCATTGGACTCCTTCAGAAGGAGGTGCTTCCAGATCTCTATGCTTGCGGCTTGAGTACACATTTATCAGCTCTACATGAACATGTTCCTGAAGGACATCATGCGTGATTTTGCCAACTTGTGCCCATTCCTTCCTCCAGAGAAACTGGAACATTATTGTACCCTTGTGGATCATGGCAAAGACTGCTTAAATTTCCTGGTCAGGGTGATGTACAACGTCTTTGAGATGGTCTCTAAAGTGGCAGCCAGGGCTGTACCGAGGGAAGATCGCACCCTGTGCGACTTGCACATCGGGCGCGTGCCCCCCCCCCCACAGCAGGAGAAAAGAGGCGCGCCCGATGTGCAAGTCGCCGGCATGCCAAGCAGATCTTTCCCTCCCTGCAAGAGCAGGGAGGGAAAGATCTGCTTAGCATGCCGGTGGAACGCTTAAGGCACACATTTTAGCTGTCCTGCCATTGCCTACCGCCACTGAGAGAAGAAAAAGTGGCGGCGGGAGGCAACTGAAAACAGCTAAAATGCGCCCCTTAAGCCTTTGCGCCCTGTGTGGCCACGCCGCTTGCACAGGGCTAGGTACGGGCCTGGTGGCAGCTGTGGGTATTGGAGTCCGCTGGCTTGCCTTTTTCTGACTGGAACAGTCTGTGCAATATAAGGTTACGGACATGCTGTGCCATGAAGAGAATATCTTCGGAGAGCATGTGGAGGAGAAAGCTGGCATCATAGAGAAGCAGCACATCGCAGTCACCAGGCTCTCAAGACACACATCCGATCCCAATTGCAGGAAGTATCAGGTGAGAGCCCAGAAGAAGGCTGCCTACCCGCGTAAGCTCATGTACTTTCCTGGCCTTCAAGCTTCGCAGGAAAAGTCACATGCTCCTTGCCCACAGCATCAGGAGAAGTCCCAAAAGGCTCAATCTTCCCCACATCCTGAACCGGGGCAGGGTTTTGACTGGTTCCTTCAGAGCATAGCCAATCTGCCGGTGTTGACAGAGAGGTACCCTTCAATGGGGAGATGGCTTACTATTTGCCCAGCAGGTAACCTGTCGTAACTTTGGATGCCTAGGTGGTACATATAGTCCAAAGTGGCTACATTTTGTACTTTGCCGATCTGCCACCTTACTGCCTTCTGAGGGTGTATCCCCTTGACTCTTTGCATCTAAACCTCCTTCAGGGGGATCTCACCATCGAGCCCATACCTCGGGAGAAGATGGTATGGGGATTTTACTCCAGGTACTTTCTGGTCTCCAAGAAGACAGGGGGGGGGGAGTGTTCTGGCCCATCTTGGTTCTTCTAAACCTCAATACTTCCCTGGTGCAAGAAAAATTGAAAATGGTCTCTCTGGGGACCCTGTTCCCTTATCTTCAAAGAGATGATTGGCTATGCTCTCTGGATCTAAAGGATGCATATATCCACATACCAATCCATCCCACCCACAGGAAATATCTAAGATTCGTCCTGGGGGAACAGCACTTTCAGTACCGAGTGTTTACCATTTGGACTGGCCTCGGTGCCCCGAACCTTCACAAAGTGCCTTATAGTGGTGGCGGCCTATCTCAGAACACTGGGAGGAGGGGGGGAGGGGTTGTTTTCCCTTATCTGGATGACTGCTGGACTCCATCTGGAGTGGTGTTTTTATGAGCCAATCAACACAGTTGACCATACAGGTGCTAAAGCTGTTCGGTTTCATAGTCAATTACCCAAAGTCCCACCTTTAGCCCACCCAACAACAGGAGTTCATAGGGGTTCTTCTCAACATGACTCAAGCAAAGGCCTTTCTCCTGCTGGACCTTCAGAGACTGACGGCTTTGGTCTGTAATACCCAGCGAAGTTGTCAGACAGTGGCTCACGGGGATGCTGACCGTGCTCGGCCACATGGCTTCCATGATGCATGTCATTCCCATGGCTCATCTGTTGATAAAACAAGCTCAGTGGACTCTGAGTATTCAGTGGAAACAGGCCACCAGCTGCTTTCGGGACAGAGTAGTGGTCACTATAACTCTGGTCCAGTCCCTGCACCTGTGGTTGGATCTTCAGAATCTGCTCAGGGGTCTCCCTTTTTAGAAGGTGCCACCCCAGAAGTCATACAACAGACACATCCAAGCTGGGTTGGGAAGCGCGTCTGGATGGCCTCTGCATTCAAGGCATCTGATCCGAACAGGAGAGCCTGCACTACAGTAGATCAATTTCTTGGAATTACAAGCCATAGCAAATGGCCTCAGGGCTTTCCAGGATTGCCTGGCTAACCAACCTGGCTAACCTGATTCAGATCAACAATTAGATTGTGATGTACTACATACACAAGCAAGGAGGCACCAGGTCGTATCTCTTGTGCTGGATAGCGGTCTGGTTGTGGAAGTTTGCCATCACTCACGGTATGGAGTTAAGGGCCTCATATCTGCCAGAGGAGCAGAATACCCTGGCAGACCAGCTGAGTTGCATCTTCCAGCCGCACGAGTGGACTCTGGACAGGGAGGTCGGTGCCAAGATCTTTAAGAAGTGGGGTACCCCCTCGATAGATCTGTTTGCAACTCAGCACAATGTCCAAGTGGATCATTTCTACTCCAAGGCCATCTCGCGTGGCAGGCTGACTCTGGATGCTTTCCTCTTGCACTGGGTGGAAGACCAACTATATGCATATCCTCCTATAGCTCTCATAATGAAAACTCTGCTGAAGCTCCAGACAGACAGGGAGTCTATGATCCTCATTACACCTTATTGGCCCAGGCAGCTGTGATTTCCCCTTCTGCTTCAACTCTCCTAGTGGGAACCTCTGCGGTTGGGCTCTGCCTTAGATGGGAGGATACTGCACCCCAATGTCGGATCTTTGGCCCTGACTGTATGAATGTTGAGAGGTTAGTCCTGTCAGAGCTTAAACTGCCCGACAGCATAGCAGATGTTCTGTTGGCCTCTAGGAGGGTTTTAACGAGAAGGTTTTATGCTTTCAAATGGAAGAGATTTGTTTCCTGGTGCACAGCACAGGTGCTGGATCACTTTAATTTTTCTGTCAACAGACTTCTTGAGTACCTTTTTGCAGCTGTCAGAGTTGTGTCTCAAGTCCAACTCTGTAAGGGTCCACCTCAGTGCGATTGGGGTCTACCATGACAGTTTGTAGGGAAAATCCATATCGAATCTGCCTTTAGTGGTTCACTTCATGTGAAGCTTGCTGCTCTCGAAACCTCCCTTCAAGCCTCCAGTGATGGCTTGGGACCTCAATGTGGTTCTTCGCAGCTCATGTTGGCTCCTTTTGAGTCACTCGACTCCTGCCCTTTGAGGTTCCTGACCTGGAAGGTCTTGTTCCTGGTGATGGTTACCTCAGCACGCTGTGTTAGTGAGCTCCAGGCTCTAGTGGCTCATGTACCATATACCATATTCCATCATAATAAAGTGGTCCTACATACTCCTCCTCGATTTCTCCCAAAAGTGATATTGGCTTTTTCTCCTAATCAGTCGGTCATTCTTCCAGCTTTCTTTCCGAGGCCTCACGCCTATAGAGGGGAAGCGGCGCTGCATATACTGGACTGCAAGTGAGCTTAGGCCTTCTACCTAGAGCGAACAAAGGTTGACCAAAGGTCCATCCAGCTGTTTCTCTTTTGACCCCATCAAACTAGGGCCTGCCATTTCCATGCACATTCTCTCAATTTGGCTGGCAGACTGCATCTCTTTCATTTATGCACAGGCTGGCCTGAGCTTTGATGGTCATGTCACAGCTCACAACATCCAAGCCATGACTGCATCGGTGGCCAACTTGCGCTTGGTCTCCATGGAAGAGATCTTCAGGGCTGCAAAGTGGTCTTCTGTCCACACATTCACATCTCACTACTGTCTGGATGGGGATTCCCAATGTGACAGCAACTTCGGTCAATCTGTAGTCTGGCATTATTTTGGGGATTAGAATCCAGTTCCATTCCCCCCCCCCCCAGACCCTTTGTTCCTTCCAGACTACCAAAAACCCCCACAGACTATGAATGATCATGTATGACACTGTATGGCGAAAAAGGTGAAGAAGCTGAATCGGATGAGTTCCCCCTTGGGGACTATCAATGCTGTACATAGTTGATTCTCCAGTTCTAAGTTCACTTTCTCCCTGAAGGGCTTTTCAGTCTTCTCAGTTTTCAGTAACCTGTAGCTTGGAAGTCCCATATGTGAGTACTTCATTGCTGCTTGTCCACAGAGAAAAGGTAGTTATTCTCACATGTTGCAGGTATTCTCCGTGGACAGCAGGAATAAGTCCTCGCAACCTTCCCATTTCCCTGAGGAGTTGTATTCAGCTACAGCTTTGTTATCATACTGAAGAAGTTGGCGCCATGGCAGGTGGGAAGACGGGCACACAGGCATGGTGGAGTGCCCAAAAGCTTCCAATAGAAGCTGGGGAATGTTCCCACGTGGGACTCCATTGGTGAAATAACCCACACGTGAGGATTTATTTCTGCTGTCCATGAAGAACATCTGCGACAGGTGAGTAACTACCTTTTCAGCTGCTATGCAGATGAGTATTTGGCTTAAGCTAGGATAGCATTGTTGTGCCTTTTTGGGCTTCAAAAGCGGTATAACAGATTATAGCTTAAACTAAACTAAGCCGAACCACTTCGCTTCTCTATACAGAATATTGCCGCTATCCATGCAGAAAGACATACTGCCCTTGCTGAATCCCGGCATGATAGGTGAAGGGTAACTTTGTATTCCACCGTGCTTGCAATGTGCAGTTCAGTGCATGCAGCCTGGACCTGTTTTATAAAGTAAAACACAAACTGCGCTTTATGTTATAAAATGGCAGCACACACATGTGCTGAAACCTAGGCCCAGCCACTTATTCCTGCTCAAGAGAAGGTGCAACATGCCATACCTAGATTGATGATCCAATGTGTAGGAGTCAAAGTATTTTATAACTTATTTATTTATTTATTTAGCAGGGGTTTTTTTTATACCGCTTCATCCTTAAGTCAGTGGTTTACATTATAACAATAAAGCATAAGAACAGGTTAAAGGAAAGATAATATACATGATAACTTATATACATGGAGATTTGTGGGGGTGGGTATCCTGGGAATATAGTTTGGGTGTTGACATATAGGGTAGTAGACCGGGCCGTGATATTCTGGGAATATAGCTTGGATGTTATCATACTGTGTGGTAAATGGGGTCATGGTCACTTGTTGGGTGGATGTGATCAGATTAAGTTGTGCTATGTGATGATTCCAAAGTGTTCTGTGTAAAGGAACTTTCAATGCATGTCAGCCTAAGCTGTTCCTAAGCGCCGCGCAAGCGCTGTCCCCAGTCGCAGCACACCAAAAGATATGTGCTAGGGCGCTTATGCACATGCTTACAGAATAGAGCTTGTTTGCGCATATAAGTCATATGTACCAGTATAGAATCAGCTTGATAGTGCTGGGATGTTGTTGAGGTAATTTTAAGTGACACTATCCATATAGTGCCACTGAAATGTCACAGATAGAGTTCTTATATTTTTAGCAGCTGCTGCAAATCATAGCATTGAAATCCATATCCATCTGTCCTGGTAAAGTATTAATTTCATAATTTCACCTCGCTTTTACTGAAGTATCCCTTCTTTTGAAAGTAGTGAAATTTGTTTCTCTTTAGCTTGGGAGGATGCCTATTCTTGCTGTAGAAGCAGGGTTGGCCCTTCCACTAGGCAAGTCAGACACTTACCTAGGGCAGCACAATTTTAGGAGCGGCAGCCAACATAGCCCGCCTCCAGCCTTCCAGGAGCAACTCCCTTCTTTCTGTTATTTCTGACTGTCAGCACCAAAAAGGTAAATGAAGCCACCACAGATCCTTGTATTCAAGTGTGCTCAAAGCTCCTGCCGATTCTGCCCCTATGGCAGCAGGAAGTGTGCATCAGATGGGGCGGGGCTTGAACAGAAGGCTCTGCAATGGCTTCATTTACCTTTTCAATGGCAGCATTCAGAAATAATATAAAGAAGGGAGCTGCTCCTAAAAGGTGTGAGAAGCAGGGGCAGCTCTGGCTGAAGGTTTGCCTACGGCAGCTGTTCGTCTTGGGCCAGCCCTGTATAGAAGAACTTCCACGTTGCAGGGGCTCTGTCTGATTTGGTGGATGTTACAGGAGGAGCTTGATTCACCTCCCTGGGGACGTTGATTTTACAGATTTATTCAACTGTTTAACTTCCCTATATTGTAAAATATTCTGTATAATCGGAGGCCTGTTTCAGCGAACGATGAGTGTTTCTAAAAGCTCTTCACCTTTTATCTTAGATTGCCACTGTAGCACACGTGCTTTCTGTTTCAAGTTGCTAAATATGGCACAACATTATTTTAGTTTCTCAGATTTGCTCTACCACTTGTCATTATTGAAATCTCCTGGCGGATACAGAAATGCAGATTTCTCCCCCCCCCCCCTCAATTCTGCAGATGTCTGAGTTGCTGTGGGAGTGCAATGGTTTCCTGTCTCATACCAATTATCTATTAATTTTTTTGTTAGGGTTTATTAATCACTTCAATGAAGACATTCACTCAAGGCAGAATACAACAGGTCTCCCTTGACAAAGGCAACTTACATTGTAGTAGCAGGATAACAATAGCAAAATGACTCCATGTCAGCACTGTTATAAACGTGAGATAAACTTGGAAATAGGCAATAATACATAGCAATGATATGATACAATTTCAGTAACCATACTTCTTAAAATAGGGTAGTAGAACTTTCAGATAATACAATAAGATGCAGTGTTGGCAGAATACAAATGATGTACAATGGCCTTTATTATGTCACATGCAGAGACGTGCAGGAAATTATGCACAGAACTAACCACCCTCAGGGAAGAGCTGAGTAGCCCCTGACCTGGCACAAATAGCTTTTTTTGGAGTATGAGAAAATATGCTGTCTTCCAAATATCTCCAAATACTGTATTGGGCTGCTTTCATGGTTCAAGAATTTTTTGCAGGCTTGAGGCCCACATGGCTATTATCTGAATGGCAAAACCAACAGGCTAGAACAGGATATACGACAGTGCAGACAGCATGGAAAGTAGTTTTATTTACTTTTATTTATTGTTAATATTTAGCTCATGCCTTTCCAGGAGATCAAGGCAAGTTACATTCAGGTACAGTATGTAATGAAATGAACTCCTTTATAAATATTGAGATATGCAGCTTACAGAAGTAAGCCATTCTTGCAAATATGCCCGGCTTTGCTTATCGTAGAGGGGTTATGTACATCATGCCTGCTTTATAAGGGAAAACATTTCTAACTCTGAGCCCAGTTTTCAAAACGCCTTGGCGGTCAGCCATAGTGCATAAATCTCTGTGGGATATTCAGCAACAGTATCCGGATAGTTGCTGCCACTGAACATGTGGGTTGAGGGGTGCTAACTGGGCAAGAGCCGCACTTACTCAATTAGCCAAATTTTCAGCCAGCGCTTGCAGATTGCAGCTTAGTAGATCTGCTTTTCATGCAGCCTAAGTTGCCTGGAGAAGGACTGCTGAAAAGTGTGCTAGGTGGGTGAATGTCGGCATGTGTCTGGTTAGTGCTCGTACCACCCATGGACTCTCCCTGCGCTAATGATAGTGCACTGACTATCGCGGCCAGTTAAGGGCTTTGATTATCAGCCCATCTGATTTTAGTATATTTCTCTTTTGACTCTGAATGTGCTCCTTCATATAATGTGTCTGGAGCTTGGTGACTCTTCAGTAATAGTAATAACAGGGATAATAAAATAAAACCAAAAAACAACAAATTAATAATAAGAGTTGATGTGATCTTGGTTTTTATATCCTGCTTTAGGAAGAAGTGAATAAGCCTTCAGGACTTTTCTAAAAACTCTCCAGAGTCAGAGGGCTTTCATTTGACTCAGAACATTTTGTGTCTGGATATGTGATCATGCTCTTGCATTGATAATGTGAATTTAGGACAGGCCTGGGGGGGGGGGAGGGTCAAGGTTCAGCTGGGAACTGGCAGCAACTGAAACGGATAGACGTGTTCGTTAACTTCAGACACAGAGTATACACTGTCGTGGAAGCCCATGTGATGATTCTGAAGACCTTGTCTGCAAAGGCTTTCCACCCATTGTGTTCTCAGCAAAGTCTGAAGCAGGAATACCACTATCGTCCAGCTATAACCTTACCAGGATGCGATAAAATACATTTTTTACATTATATTTTTGGGTCTATTCTGCTGGGAGGGGGCAAGTTTAATGTTAAAAGTCTAGGTAGAGGTGAAAAACAGCAAGAATAAGGAAAGTATATAGGAAGGAAAAGGCTTTTAGATTAAAAGACCCTGAGGCTACCATGCCATGGAGCTGAGGCCACAACATGGCCACTGACTGCATGGTAAGGAGGATCTCCTTACTTAGAGGATACTTAGGGTTATAGCTTGAGTTTTGGCCTGGAAGTAGTCATCCCATCTCGTGGATGAGCCAAGGTCAGCCCTGTGCTCACTGCAGGGGAAAGGGGGAATGGCTAGGGGTGCAGGGGTGGCCATGAACAGAGCTCATTATGGGGCCTCACTTGCACAAGTATTTGCATAGGTTGGTAAGACCACATGCAAGAAACCCAGCTCTTTAGGTATAGAGCCAGCCTTGCTGTCCATCCTGGTATTACTGTATTATATCAAAATCCCATGAATGGTAACAATGTTTTTTTTCTCTACATTGATTGTTTTTTATACACTATGATATGCGCCAACCACAGCTGCAAAAGAGAAAGAAATTGATCAATTATATGAATAAGTATAAGCTGAAATCAGCAGAACATGCAAAGACATACTGATAGTCATGGGCAACTGGAACACAAAAGTTGGGAACAAAGAAGAAGGTAAAGTGGTTCAAAAATATGGGCTTGGCAACAGAACCAAAGGTGAAGAAAGACTGATAGAATTCTGCAAGACCAACAATCTATTCATCTCAAGTGCCTTCTTCCAGCAACACAAGCAGCAACTCTTCACGTCGACCTCACTTCACTTCAATGACTTGTACAAAAATCAAATTGCCTACATCTGCAGTCAACGATGGAAAAGCTCAGTAACATCAACAAAGCAAAACCTGGAGTTGACTGTGGTACAGATCACCAGCTACTAGTATGCAAACTCAAGCTAAGCCAAAAAAACACCCTGGCTTCTGTGGAAGGTATTCAAAGGGACTTACTGTAAGCTATTTAGTTTGTGGCATAATTGAGGGGGGATTTTTTTGGTTTTGCTTATTATCGTTGTGGTGGTCTTGTGTTTTTGTTTTTTATTTTTGTTTTCTGGCAATTTATGACCTGTAAACTGCGGTGCTAAAACCGAATGGCAGTATATCAAATCTTTCCAAATAAATTTTTAAAAAAAGGTTGTCGGTCATGAATATGAACTTGAAAATATACTGCCAGAATTTAAAGACTGCTTGCAAAATTGATTCATCACTTTGGATAAAAATGACCGAGTACCAGAAGAGTTATGGGATAACATAAAGAAAGTTGTGCTTCAATAAAGTGCAAAGTATCTGCAAAAGGAAAACGTGGCAATAATGGATGACCAAAGAAACTTTGAAAATTACTCAAACTCGGAGAAGCTAAGGCCAGGGGAGAAAGAGAGGTAATCGCAGAACTTACTGGAGATTTCCAATGTGTAGCAATATGAGATAAAGAGAAGTACTACAATGGCATATGCAAGAGAATAGAAACAGAATCGATCAGAGGAAGAACAGGGTCTGCTTTCCTAAACATACGAGAGTTAAAGAGAAAATTCCAGCCTCAGATTGGCATGCTAAAACATACTCAAGGATCCATGTTGAATGATGCAGAGAAGTTCAAGAACGGGCAGAAAGAATACACAGAGTCATCATACCATAAAGATCAAGTGAATCAATAGTCATTTCATTCTCTACTTTATGATCAAAGAAAGAAGAACATAAGATATACCATACTGGGTCAGACCAAGGTCCATCAAGACCAGTATCCTGTTTCCAACAGTGGCCGATCCAGGTCTCAAGTACCTGTCAATTTCCCAAGAAGATACACAGATTCCACAATGCTTGTCCTAGGCTAACAGTGGATTTCCCGGGTCCTCTTTAATAATGGTGTATGGACCTTTCCTCCAGGAACTTGTTCAAACCTTTTTTTAAACCCAGCTGCACTAGCAGCTTTTACGACATCCTGCGATAATGAATTCCAGAGTTTGATTATGCATTGAGTGAAAAAATATTTTCTCTTAGTCTTAAATGGGTTACATTGTAGCTTCATTGCATGCTCTCTAGTTTTTCTACTTTTTGATGATGTAAACAATCAATCTATGTTTACCCGTTCCACTGCATGCATTAATTTATAGTACAACACTAGGAAGCAGTAGTCACGCAGAACCAAGAACAAACCAACCTGAAGCATGAGTAGATGGAAAGACAGAGTCCTTTATTAAACCTTAGGCCGCCTAAGGTTTAATAAAGGACTCTGTCTTTCCATCTACTCACGCTTCAGGTTGGTTTGTTTGCATTAATTTATAGACCTTTATCATATCTCCCCTCAGCCGTCTCTTTTTCAAGTGGAAGAGCCCTAATCTTTTTTAGCCTCTCTTCATAGGCATAACCTTCCACCCCCTTTACCATTTTGGTGGCTGTTCTCTGTACCTTCTCTAATTCCGCTATATCCTTTTTAAGATAAGATGACCAGAATTGCACACAATATTCAAGGTTCAGTCACACCATTGAACGATACAGAGGCATTATAATAACCTTGGTTTTATTCTCCATTCCTTTCCTTATGATTCCTAGCATTCTGTTTGCTCTCTTGGCCGCTGCTGTACACTGGACGTAGGGTTTCAACATGTTATCCATGACGACGCCTAAATCTTTTTCCTGGGTGGTGGTGGTTCCTAATGTGGAACCTTGTATCCTGTAACCGTAGTTTGGATTGTTCTTTCCTAGGTGCATAACTTTGCACTTGTTCACATTAAATTTCATCTGCCATTTGAACCTCCAGTCTTCCAGTTTATCGAGGTCCTCTTGCAATTTTCACAATCCTCTTGTGTTTTTACAACTTTGAATAATTTTGTGTTATTAGCAAATGTGATCACTTCACTCATTATTCCCATTTCCAGGTCATTTATGAATATGTTAAAAAACAGTGGACCCAGCACAGATCCCTGGGTACTCTACTGTGCACTTTTCTCCATTGATAAAATTGGCCATTTAGTCATTATCAAAGAAAATTGGTCATTAAACGTTATTGAAGAACAAAGCACTGGGCATTGATGGAATTCCCACTGAAGTATTACAACAATCAGGTGCAGCTGTTAAAATACGTATAAGGCTCTGCCAGGAAATTTGAAAGACCTCGTTATAACCAATTAACAGGAATAGATATGTGGAAAAGATCTTCGTTCATACCAATTCTGTAGAAAGGTGTTCTGACTGATTGTGGAAATTATCACACAGTCGCTCTGATTCCACATGCCAGCAAGGTTCTACTCAAGATCATTCAGTGGAGACTATAACCACACCTCGAATGAGAACTGCCTCAATAAAGAAAAGAATACCAGAAGGATATCTATATGTTTTTTAACGACTACAGGCCTTTGTGTAAATCATAAAAAATCCTGGGCCGCATTAAGAAGCATGGATATTTTATCATGCACCTGATATTTATACTGTTCAATAAGCAACCATTCAAATAGAACAAAGAGAAACAGAATGGTTTAAATGTAGCAAAGCTCAAGTATGACAAAGCTTTCCCCATACCTGTTTAATTTATATGCAGAACAAATCATCAGACTGAGGTGTGAAGATTGGTGGAAGTCTCATCATGATCTTCACTATTTATTTAGCAGTGCTTATACAGAGTGGCCCAAAAAAAGCGAGAACGTCTTGTAAATTAAAAGCTTAAATAGTTTACTTATTTACCTATATAATGTCTTTATTTTGACAATTTCTGGTTGCCATCTTTGTTTTTTTTAATTTGTCAATTGTTTACATCTGTCTTTTTGAATTTTTAAATAACTTATATGCTATGAGATGCTCTCTCTTTTTTTTTTTTTCAAAACTTTATTTAAACACCAAGGTAACACAGCAAAATCCAACAGCCACAACAGTCCCCAAGTGGGGTGGGTTTCTGATCCCCACATCCGGGGACAACATATACAATAGGTGTAAATTTTTCCAGTGAGAGAAAACAAGAAAGCCCCCTTCCACCCACCGCCCCCCCCCCACCCCATCCCCCAGGAGACATGATCACGCCCAGACGAAGAGCCCTCCCAAGGAAACCGACCCGGTTGTCCACCTCACCAGTACCGAGTCAGCCGACATCAACAGTCTTTACTTGGACATTGCCCATTGTAAAACTTCATTGCGACTTCTGGAACCCAACTGCTGAATGTAGGGATCCCACACTGAACTAAAGGTAAGCCATCACGCGGGATTACCCCGAGCACTCCAACACTCATGCAACATCAAATGATGAAACTTATTCCGCCATTCCCAGAAGGACGGCGGTCCCTGCTCTCGCCACCGGTGGAGCAAAGGCCCCTTAGCCACCAAACAGGCCTTATGCACCAATAACCTCCCCCATTTACCTTTGGGTGAGGTGAGTCCCAGGCAATCCAAAGTGACAAATAAGGCATCCCACCTCACCTGCTGACCCAGCAAAGCTTGCATGTACGTAGAGATCCGTGTCCAATAAGAACGTATTTGCCGACAACTCCACCACATATGCAGAAGGGTAGCCATAGGTGCCGAACACCTTGGACAACTGCCATCTACCGTCAAATGGCTACGAAAGGCTCGCCGCGGTGAGAAATATACCCTAGTCAGTGATTTAAAATGTATCTCTCGCCACCGCGCCCCCTCTACCAAAGGGGCCATACGTCGAAGGCCTGTAAGAACAGTTCCTGGGGGAACCTCACACTGCAACTCTGTAGCCCACGCAAGTTCCACAGACCTGTAGTCCGGTAGTTGCCGAAACTCATCTAACCGTAGTTTTAAGCGCCGTATGGATGGTACAAAGTCCCCTCCCAGATCAAAAAATTCTATTATCTGCGCCGAGCGGTCTGCATGAAGCTCATCCGCCGGCAAGGAAGTCACGTAATGTGAAAGCTGCAGGAATGAAAATAGGTGCACAGAGTCCAGGCCATATTCCGCCTTAAGAGCCGAAAAAGGCTTACAGCGCCCCAAAGTATCCACCACGTGTCCTATAGTACGAATCCCTTTCGCTGCCCAAGCACGCAAAGGGGCAGTCTCCGTACCCGGTGTGAAGTGAACATTCCCCTGGAACGGGAGCCAACTGGAAATTTTCCAACTTCGCTTCCAGAATATATTAAGCTGGCGCCAAGTCCGTCGCACGGCCCCCAACAACACACTATCAGTAATGTAAGGTGGCAACAAGCGGTCCTCCTGATGCAAAAGGGCCAACAAGGAAAACGGCACGACACAAGCCTCCTCGACCCGCCGTGGCGTAAATACCTCAGTCCCACCCAGCCAGTCTCCCAAGTGCCGAGCCTGGCAGGCCAAGGCATAGGCCCTCAGATCCGGAAGCCCCATGCCCCCTTGGCGCCAGCCCCCTCTCAGTCGCACCATCGGTATGCGGGCTTTCGCCCCTTTCCACAAAAAACCTTTCAACATCCTTTCGAGTCGGAGCAAATCCCGCCGCAGGACCCACACCGGGAGAGTTTGCAGCCAGTAAAGTATCTGAGGAAGGACTACCATTTTAATGACTGCAATTCTCCCGGATAAAGACAAGGGGAGGGAGCTCCACATATGCAGCTGAACTCGTAGTTTAGTCATTACCCGGTGTAAATTAACCTTATATAGCTGCGCTGACTGGGACGTTAGGACGATCCCCAGATATACAAAAGAGTCGTCAGCCCATCTAAGGGGGAACACGCCCCGCCACTCCGGCCGCACACAACCTGAAACATCTAAGGCCACTGACTTCTCACGATTAATACAAAAGCCGGCAACCCGACCAAAGGCCTGAAAATCCCGCAAGAGCACCAGCAACTAATCCTGGGGGGCTGACAGATGTTACTAGCAGGTCATCCGCAAAGGCCGACATTTTGAAGACCTGCCTACCCATGGCTATGCCCGATATCTCACGTGAGCCTTCCCCCCTGCGGATCAGGGGGTCAAGGGACAATACGAAAAGAAGAGGGGACAAGGGACAGCCCTGCCTAGTGCCCCTCCTAAGGGGAAAGGCCTCGGAGAGCAGCCCATTACACAGAATCGCGGCCCGAGGATCGGCATATAAACAGCTCACCATTTTACAAAAGGACTCCCCCAGGCCGTATCGCGGGAGCAGGTCTTCCAAATAGGACCAACTAACCCTATCAAAGGCCTTTTCTGCGTCAAAGCTTATAAGTAAAGTCTGCTGAGCCTTGCGTTTCACCCACTCGAGCGATGCCACAATCTTCCTCAAGTTACGTACCGCATAGCGGTGTTTCACGAAACCAACTTGCGATGGATGAATCAGCTGGTCGAGAACCCCTGCCAACCGTTCCGCCAGAATTTTGGCGAGTATCTTAAGATCGAAATTAAGCAGCGAAATCGGATGATAAGATGCTGCACTCATCGGGTCCTTCCCCGGCTTCGGAATAAGAGTAACATGGGCTTGGTTAGCACCCCACCGAAAGGAGCCTTGGGCAGCTCGACGAGTGTGCACCGCAAGGAGGGACGGAGAAATCAGGTCACTCAGAATCTTATAAAACTCTGCTCCCAGCCCATCAGGCCCAGGGGATTTATAGCAACTCGCCTTAGATATTACTGTCTGCACTTCACGCACCGTAATCGGTTGATCTAACTGTTCTCTTTGCACCTTCGTTAAGTGAGGAAGATTCAAGTCCGTAAAATAATCCCGCCGCTCCTGGGGGGAATCCGGATCTGCGGCATAAAGATTCTGAAAAAAAGATTTAAACACCTTAGCAATCTGAGGACTAGACCTATGCAACACTCCCCCTTCGTCTCTTAAAGCCGTGATTAAGCGGGATCCCCGGGGACCCCGCAAACATCGAGCCAGCAGTTTCCCAGGTTTATCCCCCTGAGTATGCAACCTGTAACGGTAATATAAAACGGATTTTTTTGCACGTTGGTGCAAGACCTCATTCAGCAATGTCTGAGTCTCTACCAATTGCTTCCGGTATTCAACAGTCGGATGCCGGGCAAGGAGTCTCCGCAGTGTCACGACCTCCTTCTCCAATCGAATAATACGCTCCGACATTAATCTCCGCTTCCGAGCCTGAAAGCCTATAATGTCTCCACGGAGTACCACCTTTGCAGTCTCCCAGACTAATTCAGGATCATCTTGATGGTTGCTATGGTCCGATTCAAACTCCTGCCAGCGCTTCCGCAGAAAGGCACGAAAATGAGTATCGGTATAAAGGTCTAGGGGAAATCTCCATAAACGGGTCTTAGGCATCGCCTCCCCCCATTGAAGGTCTAACCAGATGATCGCGTGGTCGGAGATCTCCCCCGGCCCAATCCGAGCATCACGAACTGCGGCAAACAGAGCGCCCGTGACCAACAAGTAGTCAATGCGTGCCAAAGAGCCATGGGCCCACGATTGGTGTGTAAAGTCCCTCTCCGAAGGGTGCACCAGCCTCCACCAGCCCTGGTGGATTGTCGCCGTTCCCACGACCCCCCAGAAGTAGTATCCAGTTCCACGTCCATCACTCCATTAAAATCTCCCCCCAGGATTACAGGAGTGTCCGGTAAAAGCTCCAATTTGGAGGCCAGCCTGGTATAAAACCCAGGTTCAAAGACATTAGGTGAGTAAAGGTTCCCCAGGGTCACCAGTTTACCATCCAACATACCATGCACGAGCAGAAATCTCCCAGAAGGATCAAGAACCTCTCTCACTATATCAAACCTTACATTCTTATGAATCAAAATAACAATTCCACCTTTTTTCCCTGTCGCCGGGGCCCCAAAGACCTGCCCCACCCACGCCCTGTTCAATTTACTGTGCTCCACCGCCGACTGATGGGTCTCTTGGAGCATAGCTATGTCAACTTTATGTCTGGCCAGGGCCTGCAGCACCTTTGAGCGCTTCGTTGGGCTTCCTAACCCACACACATTCCAGGAAATAATCCTCAGGGCACCATAGGTGGAAACCTGTACGTTGCCAAAAAACTATCCAATAGTCTAGTGAGAGCCCCCCCAGCCTGAGGCTCCCCCCACGCTCTTCGAGAACAGTGATTCCCAAAAAGAAAGACTCCCGCACGGGCGCGATCATGTCCCCCCTTCCCCTCCCCTCCCCCCCCTACCCCCTACCACCCCCACCACATAGTGGCACCTCATCGTCCACCTAACTGCACCCAGGTAGCTAAACTACCTTCAGAGATCACCTGGATGCGTCCAGTCTCCCGCGCCTCATCTTCCTACAGCTCGGGGTACAAAGGAGCCCGAGCTCCAGGGGCAAGGAGCGAGAAACAGAAAAGCAGGTGGCATTCAAAAAGGGGGGCACCCCCCCCTCCCGTCAACCCGCCACCCAACAAAGCCCAGGCAATACACAAAACCAACACATCATGGCATAGAACATACATAGTACCTTATACAGTATCCTATGACTGTCGTGCACCTTGAGAAAGTCATTTTAATAACTGAGCACACGGTACATTGGATCCCCTCCAGAAACTAGGACGTGACATAAAAACAGGAATGAAGAAATGAGCAAAGAAACAGCCCCCAATCCCCTACCACACCCCATCTCCCCTCCCCCCAGAGACCCTACCATGACTTTGGTAGAGCCAAGAGGCCACCCCCGGACAAAAGGGCCCCACCCCCTGGTTGATCATCTAGCTCCAGGGAGCCCCCCCTCTCCCCCACCCCCTCGACCGTAGAAGGGACCCAACCAACCCAACATAACTCCGGGATGGCAGGAAGGGGAGAAACCGGGTCCAGGGGGCTCCCTCCACTCCCCCCTAACACACATCTGCTCTTCTACCTATACCCCTCCCCCCACTCCCCCCGAGGCCCGGCGGTCTCCCGCCTCCTCCCCCCCCTCCAGCTCACTCACAACATCCCTCCCCCCCTCTACCTCCCCCCCAACTCGTCTCCTCTAGGATCCCCTCTATGCCCCCCCAGTCCCCATTCTCGCCCCGTCAAAAGTCCAGTCCCGATTGCCAAGGGTCCCTCCCCCCCAGGCTTCAGGGCACAGATAAGGTGGCAATGACAAAGTTCTAGAGCAAAGAAACAAAGGAAACAGCTCACTCAGCAATAGTGAACGGGCTAACCAAAGTCTGGCTGCGCCTACATTATTTAAGAATTAAACTAAACAACCTGTATCAAGCAACTGTACACAGCATTAGCGTCCGAGCCAAGTGCAGGCCTAGCCACGTGTTCTCCCCAGAGCAGAGCCACACGGGGATCCCGTTCCACTCCCACACTCTCCTGCAGTCTCATGGGGGGAAGTCTGGGTCCGGTAATCCAACTCTTCTGGCTTGGTCCAGAACAAAGTACGCAGCGGGCTCTGGCAAGCTCTCTTTGGAGGGAGGGGGCTCCCCAAGCTCTCCCAGTCGCAGCACACCAGGTCCAATATCCATCTCGGGGACCCCCCAACAGAAGCCAATTTCAGCGCCAGTCACCGACACAGCCTTCCAGCTAGGAGCTTGAGGTAGAAGCGCTCCCCTCTCGAGCAACACGCTCTACATATGCTGTGGCCTCCTCCGCCGAGTCAAACACCCGATGAGCCCCTCCGTGAAGCACATGCAGGCGGGCAGGATATTGAACCGAAAACTTTATGTTGGCTGACAACAATTTTTTGCAGAGAGGGGCATACGCTCTCCTTCTCTGGCTGAGGGAGACCGAGTAATCTTGGGCAATCCGGAGAGTAAAGTTCTCATAGGTAAGTCCATTCCGTTGGCGGGCGGCTCGAAGAATCTCCTCTTTCTGCGGATACTGAAGAAATTTGGCCAAAACAACCCGCGGCCGGGGTTCTCGAGATTGCTTACTACCGACACGATGAACCCGCTCTATTAGTAGATCCCCGCTCTCCAAACTGCCCGCAAAGAGCTGGGGGAGCAGAGTCTCCACGTAGCGCTTGAGATCTTTGTCTGCAATCGTTTCGGGGATGCCCATTAGTCGCAGATTGTTCCTTCGCGACCTGTTCTCTAGGTCGTCGATTTTAGCCGCCTGTGCCAATACCTGGGCCTTCAGCGTTGACAACTCCTGAGTGGCCTTCTCAATAGAGTCCTCCGCCTTGCCAATACGCTCCTCGGCCTCCTGGACGCGACTCCCCAGAGCCCCGGCCGAACTCTGAATGGCGTCCATTTTTTCATGGAGAGCGGCAAATTGATTAGAGAGCGCCTCAGCCACTGCAGCAGACACCTCCTCCAGAAAGGCCGGCGACGACAGGGAGCGGGGCAGGGTATTGCTGTCGGCCATTTTTGCCGCAGAGGCCACTCGCTCTCGCTCCCGCCGAGTCGTTTTTGTCGATGCTGCCATCCAGATCCCGGCAATCCGGTCTGGAATCCGAAGCCCAGGAGGTAAGAGAAGGCGGCCGAGGCAATTTATAGCGGAATGACTCGCTCAAATCACGATAATCTGCCGGTTTGAGTCGTGGGGGACTGGAGCACATGCAGCACACGTCTGCTGTCCTCACCGCATCACGTGATCTCCGATGCTCTCTCTTTTTTTGGGCCACCCCGTATATTGCTTTTCACTGGGTTAAGTGGCTTGCCCAAGGCCACAAGGAGTGCTTGTGGGATTAGAAGCCCCAGTCCTTCCAACCTGAGACTGCTGTCCTCCAGCAGGATTTGAACCCCTAGCACTCTGGACTGAGGTAGCTTGTCCTAACCAACCAGGCCACTCCTCCCTCCAGTGATACCATGCTACTGGTTGAAAGTGAAGATTATCTGAAATATCTGCCTATTAAGATCATAGATCATAGTCTTAAAATAGACCTGCTCCTTAACATGAAGAAGATAAAAATCCTGATGGAAAAGAAATAGAAATAGTAGACAACTTTAACCTTTTTGAATCAATAATTAATAATGAAACAACAAGCAACATGTGACGATGCATTGCTCTTGGAAGAATAGCTATGAAGGACCTAGATAAGATTCTCAAGTGCAGAGATATCTCTGCATACAAAGATTTGACTTGTCCATGTTATTTTCATTAATGTCATATGGATGCGAACGTTGGACAGTGAAGAAATAAGACATGAAGAAAATGGATCTCTTTGCATTATTGTGCTAGTGAAGAATACTGCATATACCATGGAGTGCCCAAAGAACAAATTTAGTCTGTACTAGAGGAGATCAAACCTCAGATTTCTTTAGAAGCTCAAATGACAAGATTTTGACTTTCATACTTTGGACACATCATACGAAGAGAGGGATCATTAGAGAAAGACATCGTGCTTGGCAAGGTTGAAGGTAAGTGCAAAAGAGGAAGGCCAGCAATGCAATGGATCAATGCAATAACAGCAGCTATGGATGACATTCTGTCAACAATTAGCTGCCTAACTGAAAATCTTTACTCTGCTTTACTCTTTAACCTTTATCTTCAACCTATCTGCACCATTTTTAAAACCACAATATAAACTACTTCATTTACGCGGATGACATCATGTTGTTCGCCCCATGCGTCATAGATAAACGCAATTATGACAAAATTGCAACCTGTCTCTCCGAAGCCGAACTTTGGCTCCGCTCAATACACATGGATATTAACTTCAAAAAAACGGAAGCGCTTTTTGTTTCCAGAAACCCAAATTTCATCCCCCCCGTCTGTTCTTAATCTGATGAACATCACCCTTCCAGTCAAATCCGAAGTAAAATATCTAGGAGTTATCCTTGACAAAAAACTAAGCATGACACCTCATATAAAATAGACTGCTAAAACTATATTCTTTAAACTTAGGACCATTCAGCAACTCAGACCCCTCATTGACATTGGTGATTTCAGAACGGTTGCCCAGGCACTTATAATGCCACACCTAGATTTCTGCAATGGTTTATTTCAAGGTAAATCTAAGAAAAACCTTCACATACTACAAATGGCCCAAAATGTTACTGCTTGGATTATTTTCAAAGCCAAGCTATCCGACCACATCTCTCCAATTCTATACGCTCTCCACTGGCTACCTGATTGCCAGTAGGATTCAATATAAAACATTAGTCACTATATTCAAGCTCATTAACGAAATAGCCCCTTCTCATCTAGCAACCCTAATCCAGACCCCTTCAGAAAATAGAATGAGAAGAAGGGTGAACCTTAACATGCTTCTAATCCCTGACTCTGTAAGAAAAACAAAGCAGGTAACAAGCAATACTGCCTTCTCTTATTATGCACCCAGTCAATGGAACAAACTACCATGCAACCTAAGAGAGATTAAAGAGCTTCTAACCTTCAGGAAGGAACTTAAAACATACCTTTTCACCCAGCACTATCACAACTTACAGCTCACCCCCGAGCAGATGTCACAAGAGTACACAAATCACCTAACACAAGTTTACCCTACCTAACTCATGTCCCACTCTCCCTTGCACTTTCCCACTGATAACCCTGCTATACTCCTTCCACCGAACTATAGTCAGTCCTGTTCTGGCTGTTGTAAATAGTTAATATGTTTATTATTGATGTGCATATTTGTCCTACTCTCTGTAAATAATGAATATGTGCTCAATCTATGTAAAATAGTTAATGTTTTCTCTGTAAAATAGTTATTATGTGCTCAAAAATGTTCTATGTAACTGATGTTTACCATGTTCTCTGTAAACTGCCCCTGATCTCTGGAAGGGGTGGTATAGAAAAGCGCACAAATAAATAAATAAACACAGTTTAGGATAGCTATCCACAGAGTCGCCATGAGTCGACATCAACTCAATGGCACTTAACAACAATCAAGCAACAATTATGAAATGGTTTGTTAAATTTTCAGTTACTGGGGATTCATGATGCAGTTTTATTATAATTCTCAAAATAAATTGATACTAATTTTGTAGCTGTATGATGGGTGTAAATAGAAAAATGTGCAACCATTCTCCTTTTAAGACCTGCCTTCCTCATCCCATTGACAGACCTACAATATGAGCTGTAGACAGAAATTGCCCTGTAACCAACGAGGTCTGGGAACTGGTCACTGAACTCCATAGAGACATCATGAAGATTGGTAATAGAGTGAAAGAAGTCGAGACCAAGATAGATAAAAACGTGGAGGCAACTGGTAAGCTGATGGAGAGTAAGATGACTATTAGAGTCAAGAATGTTGAGTTAATTGATAAACTAGAAGATATCAAAAATCATGCATAGTAGAATAACTTGAGATTTTGAGGTATACTGGAAAGTTTGTGGTGGAGATCATGAGTCAAGTGTGATAGCTCAAATAAAAATTGATTGCGATGAGCAAAGTTTAGACAGCAGAGGAAGCATGGGTGGCTCTAGCACTTGCTGGCCATCAGTGAAGGAGGAGCACAGGACACAATGAAAGATGGCACTCAAGTATATAGTAACATAGTATATGACGACAGATAAAGACCAGTATGGTCCATCTAGTCTGCCCAGTAAGGTGGCTAGAGTGGTTGTAACTGCAGCTTCGTGCAAGTCACCTCTCTCTCTGCCTGTGTTTAGGGTTGTACCTGCTGCTTGGTGCAGGCCAGCCTCCCTCTATTTATTGAGTATAAAAGTTACTTAAGTTTGCTTTGATTTTATTCTCTTGCTATAAAGTGATCCACTGTGTCTGTCTCATGTCATTTTGAATTCCGTCACTGTATTTGTCCCCACCACCTCCATCAGGAGAGCATTCCAAGCATCCAGCACCCTTTCAGTGAAAAAGTATTTCCTGATGTTGCTTTTAAGTTTTACTGCCTTACATCTTCATCTTATGCCCTCCTTTGGAAGAGGTTTGTTTGTTCATTGATACCCTTTAAGTATTAGAAGTCTGTATTTTATCTCCCCTGTCCCTCCTCTCCTCTAGGGTATACGTATTTAGGTCTTCAAATCTCTTCTCATACATCTTCTGACACAGGCTCCAAGTCATTTTGGTCGCCTTCCTCTGAACCGTTTCAAGTCTTTTTATATCCTTTGTGAGACAGGTCTCCAAAACTGAACACAGTACTCTAAGTGAAGCCTCACCAATAACTTCTACAGGGCATTAATACCGCCCCCTTTCTGCTGGTTTTTCCTCTCTATATGCAGCCCAGCATCCTTCTGGCTTTGGCTACTGCCTTGTTGCATTGTTTTGCCACCTTGAGAGTCTCACACACTAGCACTCTGCGGTCCCTCTCCTGGTCCATGCACACCAGATTCTCTCCCCATTGCATGTGATTTCTTTGGATTTTTGCAACCCAAGTGCATGACTCTGCATTTCTTTGCATTAAATCTAACTGCCAAGCATTAGACCATTCTTCGAGTGTTTTTAGATCTTTCCTCATGTTGTCCACTCCCTCAGAAGTGTTCACTCTGTTGCAAATTTTCATGTCATCTGCAAAAAGGCAGACTTTTCCATTCAGTCCTTCTGCAATATTACTCACAAATACATTTAACAGTATCAGTCCCAGAACCGATCCCTGAGGCATGGCACTATGCACTTTCCTCTCTTCTGAGTAAGTTCCATTTACCACGGTCATCTGTCAGTCAACCAATTTCTGATCCAATGCACTACCTAGGGACCTATCCCCAGGCTGCTCAGTTTATTGATAAGCCTCCTATGAGGAATAGTATCAAAGGCTTTGCTGAAAATTAAAGATATATCACATCCATCGCATGCCCTTGATCTACTTCTCTGGTCATCCAGTCAAAAAACAATCAAATTTGTTTGGCATGATCTTTCCCTGGTAAAACCATGTTACTTCGGATCATGTAATCCAATGGTTTTCAGAAAGTCCATTATTTCAAGAGATCCTCCATTACTTTTCCCACCACAGAGGTAAGGCTTAATGGCCTATAGTTTGTCATCGCTTCCTTATTACCACTTTTGTGAAGAGGTACCACATCAACCCTTCTCCAGTCCTGCGGAACCTCTCCAGTCTCCAACGATCTATCAAAAAACATCTTTTAAATGCCCTGCCAGAACCTCTCTGAGCTGCTTCAGTATTCTGGGAGGCATCCCATCCAGTTCCATGGCCTTGTCCACTTTCAGTTTTGCAAGCTGTTCAAAAACATTGTCTTCTGTGAATGGTGTGGTATCTACTCCCTTCCCATTTGTATATTTGTCAATCTTGCGTGGTCCTTCTCCAGGGATTTTCTTTCATTAATACAGAACAGAAGTATTTGTTTAGCATTTCTACTTTTTCAATGTTACTTTCCATAAATTCATCCTCAGCACTTTTGAGTCTGGCAATTCCACCTCTGATCTTTCTTTTCTCACGAATATGCCTGAAAAAGTTTTGTCTCCATGTGCCACATTTTTAGCCATCTTTTCTTCTGCTTTTGCTTTTGCTATCCTTATTTCTCTCTTTGCCTCTTTTAGCTTTATCCTGTATTCTTTTCTGTGTTCCTTTTATGTTTTATGTTTTTATGTACTTTCAATTCTATTGCTCCTTTGATTGCCTCTTTAAGTTTTAGTCCATTGCAATTCCACTTCCTTTATCTCCTCCTACCCTACCAACTTCTCCTTCAGGTACTTTCTGTGGTGAACAGCGCCCTCCTGAGGCTATGGAGACGGATGAAAATCCTGAGGTTCAGCAGGATTTATGCCTATTTGATAAAGCTGGAAAGAAAGAGAGACTCTATTCCACGGAGCTGAGCATGGAGACCAGCCCAGGGGAGGAGTCCTGCAGTCCTGATTGGGCACACCCTGTCCTTGGAAGGGGCGTGTCCAGAAGAGAACGTGGTTTTAAACCAGAGTATGGCTTTGCTAGTCAGAAGGAGAAGAGGGAGAAGTATAAGCTGCAGAGGAAGAAGCAGCTGGAGCATGAGAATGAGAGAGAGAATGAGATAGAGAATGAGAGGAGGTTGGAGAAGGAGAGACGGATAGAGAAGAAGAATGAGAATGATTGGAAGTCCAGAAGACAGTATGGTGATACTTGGAAGCCTGGCACTAGAAGGAGACCTGCAAAGATCTATTCAGAGGCAGTGAGTAGAAGTCCCAAGGAAAGTGGATCTAGCCCTGGAATAGACAACCGCTGGAAGGCACAGCCCTGGGAGAGGAAGCCTTCAAGGCAGGCACGAGAGAGAAAACAATCATTCTGGGAATTACCGTTTGGGCCAGAGAGCCACGGACACTCTCACAGCTGGAGAACATCGGAGCCATCTGAAGTAAGAGGGCCTTGGCAACAAGTAAGCGAGTTGCCAAAGAGTTTCCAGACTGAAGGTAAAGCTAACTCTCCTGTTTTTGAAACATTAGCAAAAGAGCCTAAGAGTTACTCTGACACACTTAACCTAAGAGAGGAGAAGAGAAACAGCCTTAAGCCAGAGGGAAGTTTTATAGCTGATAGCAATTCCCTATCTCACAAACAACAGGCTGAATTGCTCCTACAGGGGTTTAAAGAGTTTTTAGAGCTACAAGCTAAAAGACAGCCAGTGTTACAAGAAGCCAATAATTCCATACAGCTTGAAGAATCAGCACAAGATAGTTCTGACTTACCTGATTGTGAGAGCATGGATTGTACTATCTGTTGTATGGAGATACCAAGCTGAAGGAAACTGCTTTTACCGTATATGAATTGAATACTACGGAGCTGTTGTGCTGCCTTGCTAGG
This sequence comes from Ichthyophis bannanicus, assembly GCA_033557465.1. NCBI lineage: Eukaryota > Metazoa > Chordata > Amphibia > Gymnophiona > Ichthyophiidae > Ichthyophis > Ichthyophis bannanicus. The sequence continues at coordinate 167,301,504 of CM066042.1, forward strand.
AAGCTCTAATTACATGCACCTGAAATGCCCAGCACTGTGAAACGTAACAGTGTCTGAAAAGAGGCTGCAGTTAAAGCGAGTGACCTCTTGGGGCAAAGTTGAGTAACTTGCTTAGAAGTGAAAAGCAGCAGTTCTACTTTAAGTTGACTTTATCCTGAGTTCATTCTGTTTGCATTTGAAGCACCTATTTTGTTCACATTTATTTGTCATGCGATGGAAGAACATCCTTTACTATAATAATTATACTTGCTATTAAGAAACCCCATAACTACACTCTTTATTTCGGAGCGAAAGGAGCAGGAAACTACAATACCCAGCATTCCAGGGATACAGGATTACTCTCCTTCCTCACGAGGCATTAGGCCCTCGCTCCTGTCTTTAGCCCCAAGGCGGGGCAGGAGCGCCGCATTTCCCATTTTATTGAAGTCAGCGTTTTTGAAGTCTAGGACTTTGAGTTTGAAGTGATTGGACTCTGCGTTGGCTTTTACTTCAAACCACACTGTGTGATGATCACTGCTGCTCACATGAGCTCCCACCTGGACATTCAACATGCTATCTTTATTGGTGGCAGACAGTAGTGGCAGCAGGGGTGGTGCGACCATCAGGTGAACTAGGTGGCTGCCTAGAGCGCAATAGCCCAAAGGCAGTCCATTGCTACTGCCCCTCTCTGGGACCTCCAGTGGCTTCAAACAGCCCTGCAGCACTTACCTAAATCTCTGTCGCTGTAAGACTATTTGGCTTCCGTCTCCTCCGATGCCCGATTCCAACTTCCTGTTTGTCAAGCCTTTTATAAAATACTATCACAGGTTTGCACACATGGATCTGTACATTCACTTTTTGATCTAAATGTTCTCCTATACAAATTTAGGCTGCCATTTTCAGAGAATGAATGAACAAAAGCACATCATTTTCAGGTCTCGGGGTTGTCTGTAATATGTACCTCACAAGGCTTTCCTGAAGGTAGGCTGGACCCATGTTACCACTGGAAATCAATGTCAATTTCATATTTATTTATGTGAAATAATACATGTTTTATTTTAAATTACTGCAGCAGTTATTTTGAAAACCCAAAGTAGGTATTAAACTGGGTAAATTGCTCTGCAGGATGAAGCAGAAATATGCAGGATGGTCTTAAATACAGCAAAGTTGGCTTTTAACCATCTCGGGCATCTTTGCATAATTGCTGGCAGTTAATTGAGTTCTAATTTAGAAAATATGGGGCGAGAGGAGAGTTGGGAGACTAAAGCATGAAAGACAGGATTTAAAGAAACTTGATATCTCTTCTGACTCTTCCTATAGCTACTCAAGACTGCTGCATCTATTGTAGAGCTTGGGGAGAAGAAAAACGAGACCTATAGAGAGGGGGATTTTAGAAAGGATGTTCAAGTGCAATCTGGGACGTCTCAGCCGGAATGTCTGGGTAAAGAAAAGCAGGTTGACCCGATTTCACAAGCCAGGGTTCAGATCCCTCTGCTGCTCTCATTGCGATTGTGCTGAGTGTTGGGGGTGATGGAGCGCAGCCGCCTTCTCTACACCCTCTGGGTGTTTTCAGCCAAACTGAGCACTTTTCAGAGGCCTGTTTGTGCCTGGAGCAGCTCAATGTCCAGGACATTTCTGAGATCAGGTGGGAATATCCAGGCTCCTGGGACTGGCTCAACGCCCCTTTTCAGACTTGGACGTCCGCATGCTAATGGCATCCACAGACTGGGCTTCTACAATGGCTCTGGTGATGTATCTGTGCTTTGGACGTCTCTGGGACCATTTTCAGACATCCAAAGCACGAATAGGGCTTCCAAAATGATCCCCGTTGTGTTTATCTTTTCAGTATCTCTTTTCAATTCATGTAGTAGTTTCCTCCCACTTATTTAATACTTCCCACTCAGTCTGTACCAGGACGGGAATCTGATGCTGCAAACCTTCAATCACAATTATCCAGGGTTTTTTTTTCCTTTATTCTATTGCAACCTCTCCACCACCACCACATCTAGCTATACAGCAGGTAATTTTATAGAGAATGTCTGGACCATAAAGGTTTTTTATGGACATAAAAGGTCTTTTATGAAATCATGCCAGGCGTTACATGCATAAAAATACACAGTGACAAGAAGGCACGCACTTTTACTCAGCCTGCATTTAGTCAAGTTCGGGAGTAGAATTGAATGCATTGTAAAGTCACGATTTATGTGTAGGGTTACCAACTGGCTCCAGATGCGCCCGACAGGCTTGATCCAGTCCTGGGTTTACCCCATTGCATGCAGGGACATGTAGTTCTGATTTCTCCATTGCACTCCATAAGAAAACCAAGACTACATGTCCCTGCATGCAATGGGGTAGACTCAGGACTGGATCAAGCTTGTCGGGCGCATCTGGAGCCAGTTGGCAACCCTATTTATGTGCACACTTTACATGCTGACAAGCTTGCTCAGAAGTCTAGCCGCTGTTTCTGCCAGTTTAAGACATATAGATGTGCTTAAGTGACTTTCTAAAATGGTGCCTACATGGCCTTTACACATAGGTGACCCGGTTTATAAAAATATCTCCAGAGTGACGTTCTTGAATCGGGCAGTCATGCACCAAGATGTCTACAAGAACCCTGTGTTCGTGGGCCCTGAATCCAACCAGTGGGTGTCTCCCTTGAGCAGTGACTGAGACTTGCTCCCCTCAGGGGATGTGGGCTCTAGCACTACAGCATCCCAAGCCCCAGCCAACCCAGTCAGTGGAAGATCTGATTTGGGGATAAAACTGGGGGCCTTCCATGTAGGTGTGGTGCACCCCCACGGAACACTGGGCTGACCCCCTTTCTGTTTCTAAAATATTTCAGTGCTTGCAAAACATGATGGGGGAGGAGGGATATTCCAAAGCATTTGCTGGGTTTGCACAGACCTATAAATTGTGGATATTCAGAAGCACTAGCAAAAACAGTGTTGCATAATATCTCCGGGTGTTGCCGCTACATGCCCGGATGCTAAACGGTTAGCATGAGGAAACTCCAGGGTGGAGCGGAGCTGGCGCCCATCGCTAACCAGGCAGCAGCCATAGGTGTCAGAATGGGATGGACCATGCGGGCCCTGATCTCACCAAAGGTTTGCCTGCCAGGTGCCAGTCGCAAACTGAATGGAGGCTGCGATCGTGGCCTTCCCCTCCTGTTCTGCCTGCGGGGATCCCGTCTCCCACAGGCAAAAGAGAAGACAGCAGCCGTGACTGCAGCAAAAACGTCTTCAGTCTACCCGCTGGAGATCGGATCCCCACCGGTCGAATAGGAGGGGAGCATATAAGCAATCAGAAATTTAATTCAGCGTTGTAGGTATTCTGTCAACTAGCAGAAAGCCTAAAACTAGTTGGAGTATGTTCTCTATATATACTGTAGTTGTTGCAACATTACATTTTCTCATAGACCCTGCAGTCTAGAATTTTGTCTTACAAATAATGCAAAACTTTTAAGATGGTCTTATCCGTTAAAAAAAGCCCACTTATCCACGTTACTTTTATGGAGAAGTAAAATATGTCTGTTCCATTTGAGATTGTTCATCACTAGCTTTGGCTTGTAGATTCTTGATAATACTTGAGGTTACTATGGAGAGTGGTTGGGAGAAAAGGAGGAAAGATGGAAAAACAAGCTTAGAAGGGGCTGGCTTTTTTACACTGAACTAGCCCTGCTGAAGGAAGCCTAGCGCTTAATAGACGGTGACAGATGCATGGAGTTCGTTTGACCCTAATTTGCATTCTTCATAGTCTGAGGGTGGGGAAGGTCCTGTATTGGAAGAATGACTTGGGTGTGGCTGCCGACCTTTTTGAGACTGTTTTCCCAACACCCTGAGGTGTGCAGAGAGAGAAAACAAAAGTGCTTAGAAGTCTCATCCCTGCAGTTCAGTTGAAAGCCAAGAATTTTCCAGGAAAGAAAGTAGAACTGTTACAGCCTGCTGGCTTATTAGATAAAACACTGAAACATTACTTAGGAATAAAAAGAAAATGATTCGTCCATTTTTTAGGGTTCTCCTTAACATCTGGAAATTCCACACTGCAGCAGCACCCAACCATGAAAAGTAATTTGAGTCTCAATTGATTTGTCACCTCTCTTGGGCAAATTCAATTTTCAGTCATAGCCCTTTGAAAAAAGAATCAGTCAAGCTAAGCAAGTTATTTATCTGATTAAAGGGAGAACAATTCGAACTGAAGTGAACTCAGGCCAGCCAAATATCAGGGTTTTAGCAGCAGGAAGATTAACAGTCTTTTGTCCCCAGGTGAACCGCAGTCGGTGGGAATGAATTTGTCTTGGAGACTCTCTTGGTTAGTCTAGAACAGAAACCAGAAAAATATTGTGGGGTTGGGAATGGTCTGTTTTCTTTGTATAAGGGGAAACTCGTTTGCTTTGAAACATTTGCTGATTTGATGCCAGGTAGATCTTTAGAAAGCCATTTTGAATGTGATCTGTCACTGCCACTTATGAGAGGATGTTTTCTTCCCTTAGAGCCTAGCAGACTCCTTTTTCAGTTTTTTGATTGTCCTTCCTTTTCTCCTTTTGCTTTCTGGGGGAAGCTTGGTTCTCCTCTGGTTCCTAGAGACCTTTTCCTCTCCATGCCTACATGTAGTCGCTCTGTGGGCTTACCTCTCTCACCATTGACCATCTGCCATAGAAGACTTGAAAGCTCTTTTCAGACCTTAGCTTTTCTGCTTCTAAACTAAAGAGTGCAACCTTCAGGTTCACAGACTCACTAGGCCTGAGGCTCTGCAGTTTGACTTTACTGTAAAATACACAATCTGCCCAAGCATACATAAGAAAGAGAGAAAAGAATAAAGGCGAAGGAAGGAAGGAAAATAGAGAATTGAGGACAAAATGAAAGGAGCAAAGTATTAGCCTGGCTCTCTGGATCTCGTAGCATAAATACACAATTACATTTAGTGCTGATCCTCAAATCCCATTTCGGAGAACTTTGGAATAGCAGAGGTGTATTCCCTTTGTTTCATTACCATTTCTGTTGGTCATATCCTATATATGAAGAGCCCTGCGTTCAATGGATGAATACTGGGTAGTGGAACTAAGCAAGGAGTAGGTCTGACCCAACCATTAGGCAAATGAGGCGGTGGCCTAGAGCAACAGCTTCTAGGGAGCGACAAAGAGCAGGGCATTCAAAGCTGAACAATAGATTCTACCAGCCAGGCTTTGGGGGGGGGGGAGTAAGGATTTGGGTTAGGGTGCCAACACCTTGAACCAACTCTGGGGCTGGCCCTGGCAAATAGAGGGGAGTCTTTAATTTATTGTTTTTACTCATTTCTGAGTAATCATGGCCCCTGGGCACAGGGCCAGCCCATGCACTAGCAAGCTGGGCGGCTGGCGGCCGTGCTGCCCCCCTCCCAGCTGCCGCCGATTCTGTTTTGGGGGGGGGGGGGGAGGCGGCCAGCATAAAGCCACCATGTTTGGAAATGCTGCCACTGCTGCTGCTGCTTCCCGCCTCCCCCTCCCGAGACTGAATCAGCAACAGCTGGGGTTGGGGGGCAGCAGAAAATCTTGGGTTGGCCCCGACAGAGCCTCCGATTTCTTTTCTTGGTAGAATCTTTCAGAGGTTGCCATTGCTTCTGTAGCCCAGCGCCTGGTCTTTCTTGTACTAGCCAGGCCTGACAGCTACTTAAGGGCCCTTTTACTAAAGTATGCTAAGTAGTTAACATGTAAATCAGCACATACCAGCTGCTACTGCGCGACTGAGCCATTTAGTACATGCTAAATCACATGCTAGCGGCTTAATGCAGACCTGGTTGGGTTATGGGCAGAGAGTGGGCATGAACTGCACGTTTCAGTTAGCACATGGCAATTACTGTGCACTGTCAATGTTGCTTTTAGCATGGGCGGACTTAAAGCCACCTCAAGAGGAAATGTTAAGTATACCCACGGTAATTACAAATGAACGTAATATGCAGTAATGGACTTTTTTCAGGGCAGTTTCTCCAAATGAGGTAGTTTTGCACATAGCATGACAGTCGTGAGCCTCACTTCTAAGCCAATAATCATGCTGGGCACGCCCCCATCTGTTCCACGTGGCTTTTCCACTTACTGCTCCTTGGGTTTTGCTCCTTACTGGGAAAAACTTACCATCCTTGAGCAAAAAGGATGGAGGAGTGGCCGAGTGGTTGGGGCAAGGTACTTCGGGCCGGAAGGTCGGGGGTTCAAATCCCACTAGAGGACAGCAACCTTGGGCCGGAAGGACTGGGGTTTCTAGTCCCACAGGTGCTCCATGTGGTCTTGGGCAAGCCACTTAACCCTCCATAGCCCATGTTCCCTGTAAATAGTTATCTCCAAGTTATAATGCCCTGTTCAATGTAATTTCAGTTTGTTCAATGTAAACCACACTGATGCAGAATAGTGCGGTATATAAGAGAATGTAAATAAATAAAAAGGGCCCTTAGCTTCCGAGCTTTAACAAGGTCAGGCTTTCCTAGGCCAGGCTGCCTAGAATCATTAAACAATTGAACTAGGATTGAGAAATGAGTGTTATATAATCACAGTAGCAATAATAATTATTTTAGTTTATTTATTTGAAATTTTTATACCGCATTTTCCAAGGTGATCAGATGTGGTTTACAATTAACAATATGTTGAAGTGTACAGAACAGTACAGTATTCTGTTACGTAGAACAGTTAACTGTATACAATAATGTAATAATGAGTAAGTATGTACAATATCATTTACATAGAGGGTCATTGTGAATAACATTGTGAATTGTACAACTGTATCTCCATTGTTTTGTTTTGATTCTTATTAGAATGTATTTGGGATGGGTTATCTTGTGTGTTTTGTTGGAATGAAGTGGTAAGTGTTTTGCTCAGGGTGTGGTATGATTGTATTCATGTAATAATACATATAACATTTTAAAGGGTAAATAATACTTTACGATTAGTGTCTCATCTTCCTACCAAACAGCGACCTCTGGTATTTATATGAGCTTAGTGCATGCAGCATTTTCCATATGATTACTCAATTATAGTTGTGCCAGTGGAAGTGTGACAGAGCTGTGTTTGGAACCCATTAGCTGCTGACTCTCAAGTCCTAATCTCTAACCACCGGTTGAGAGAACTTTTCTTCATATACCGGATGGGCTTGCTTGCTAAAGGGTGATTCTCATTTTATGCCTGTGTCCTAGGCTCCTATAGGTCCTGGCAATATTGGAAGGGAGCCCTAATTCAAGTCTTTCCAGTTGGTACTTAGTCCCTGAACTGGAAATCATTTTTATAGAGGTAATGGCCAAATCTGGCATCATCATTGACTGGTAAAGCCTTTTCCATTGCCTAGATCTCCTCAATGGTGGCCTCTTTGCTCCTGTGGAACAGCTGGCGTAGAGCCGGAGGGAGGAGATCTATGCGTATGGTATATTAGCCGTACATGTGATGCTTTCATCTGCTTTGCATTGCTCCGTTGGGGTCCAGCATTATGTCAGAGAAGCGAACAATGTGTGTGTGCTTTACGCAGGCAGCTCTATTACTCATTAGGTTTGTTTTTCTAACAGGAGAAAGCTTAATGAGGCTCTGCAAACTATCAAATCCATTTTCGCAGACTGTTGCTTGTTTCCACACAAGGGAGACAGGTGCTTGACCCTTCTTGGCTGACGCTCTTTTTTGAGGGGGTGGGGAAGTTGACTTTGCTTAAGAAAAATCACAGTTTTCATGACAACTGAGGCAATGTTCGCAGACCTGTGACCCCTCCCTGCTTCTCAGTTTTAGCTCTGGAGATGTGTTATTGCGATTGCTCTGGGGCTCTGGCAGGGCGAGCGGAAGGCATACCCAGTGGAATAGCTTTTGTGTAAGATATTCTCACAGATTCTGCTTGCTTTAAATTAGTCTGTGGAACCTAAGCCGCAGGGGCTATAGCGGTGTTTTGTAACTTAATATACCAGTTTCATATAACATGGCATATTTTGTATGTTTATTATATAGTAATATGCAATTACACATGTTGCTAAAACCATAAGAACATAAGATATGCCATACTGGGTCAGACCAAGGTCCATCAAGCCCAGTATCCTGTTTCCAACAGTGGCCATTCCAGGTAACAAGTATCTGGCAGGTTCCCAAAAGGCACACGGGTTCCACAATGCTTGTCCCGGGGCAAGCAGTGGATTTTCCAGGTCCTCTAATGGTTTATGGACCTTTCCTCCAGGAACTTGTCCAAACCATTTTTAAACCCAGCTACACTAACAACTTTTATAACATCCTCTGGTAATTAATTCCAGAGTTTGATTATGCATTGAGTGAAAAAATATTTTCTCTAGTAAGTCTTAAATAAGTTACGTTGCAACTTCATTGCATTTCCCCTAGTCTTTTTACTTTTTGATGGCATAAACAACCGATCTACGTTTACCCGTTCCATTCTGTTTATTAATTTATAGACTTCTATCCTATCTCCCCTCAGCTGTCTCATTTCCAAGTTGAAGAGCCCTAACCTGCTAAGCCTTTCCTCATAGGGGTATCTTCCATCCCCTTTATCATTTTGGTGGCTGTTCTCTGAACCTTTTATAGTTCCGCTATATCCTTTTTAAGATATGATGACCAGGCTTCTGGTGATGTCATCGGACCTCATGGCCGCGTAGCACTTGAGCTCCGCAGCTGAAGCCTGCAATAAAGGGGGTAAAACTCCGAATAGCGGAAAAAAAGGGGCGCTAAGGAGAGGAGGTCATAGCGGCAATCCCAGTGCAAGAGAAGGCGGCAGAGTGGGCAGTGGAAATCCTCCCTTAACGAAGCGAGAACGGAGTGAGGTGGTGGACCAGGGGAGCACGAGGCAGGCCGGAAAAGTGAGTGAATCAGCCGGGAAGCAACGGTTGGGGTTGCAGAGCATGTGAGCGGCGGAGAAACACTATAAGCGAGTTGGAACGTTGGAGGAACGATCAAGGTGTCTGAATCAGTGAGCAGAAGGGTAATCGCACCATGGGAACCCAGAGCGCAGCTAGATTGGGAGCAGAGAGAAACCCAATCGGGAGAACAAGTGGCAGTCGGGAGCGGAGGCCCGTGGAGACGTGCAGCAGGTGCAAGCGGCAGGAGAACCAGAGAGGGGAGTCCTCAACCAGGCACAGAGGCTGTGGGGCAGATCGCTCAGAACTGGAGGGAAAGGAATGGCCCAACGAAGAGAAGTGCAGCACAGTTCAGTGGAATGGGGCAGAAAAGTAAAGCAGCGCAGTGCTACAAAGACCTGCACAACAAAGTGCAGGGAAGCAGGGCAGAAACAACAAGAGCATCCTGGTTACAAGAGGGAGAAAACTGACAGCCCAGACAGAGTCCCCAACGACAGGGGGAACAGACACAGAGCATTGCAGCAGAGACTACAACAGTTCAGGACATCGACGAGAGCAAATGGATAAAACAAAAAGCGGACTATCAGTCAAAAGAAAACTGGCGGAATTCAGATCATCTTATGCATCCTCATGAGGAGGGAAAGAGGGGGAGAAGGAAGGTAAACAGGTGGATGAAGGCAAGAATGAGCAGGAAGAGGCTGTTGGGAGTCCCAAAGTAGCTGAGATGATCAAGCAATGGTTAATAGAATTGAAGGAGGAGCTCAAGGTGGAAATTGGTGGGGTCAGAAATGAGTTAAGAGACCTTACAATCCTTGAGACAAGATCTGGTGGAGCTGGGAGCTCAGGTAGAAGACCCAGAGACTCAGGTGGAACAACAGGGAGAACTAATGGAAGCTTTACAAAAAGGCTGGGAGGAAGTCAAGCAGGGTCAAGAGGACTTGAAAATGAAAGCGGAGGACTTGGAAGACCGCTCCAGAAGATGTAATATAAGGCTCCGAGGGGTTCCAGAGGACCCAAAATACAAGAACTCTTAGGAGGTGATTACTAAAGTGTCTGGATCCCTGTTGCACAAAGCAGTTTAGAGGAGGGAGAAGGTGGAGAGTCTATACAAGTTGAACGAGCTCACAGAGGATTGGGGATCCCGGGATATTGTGGTGTGTCTGAACTCTTTCAAAACTAAAGAGCGTATTCTGAGGGCTTCCAGAAAATTAAGACATTTCAAATGGGAGGAGCACGACTTGGAATTGTTTCAAGATTTATCCATAGGCACACTACAACGCAGGAGGGAAATGAAGGAGGTGACAACATTCTTGAGGAGAGAAGATTTGAGATATAAGTGGTTGTATCCCTTTGGCGTACTTCTCACAGTGAAAGGAGTGTCGAGATGGGTGAAGACCAGCGAGGAAGCCTGGAGGGTGTTAAAAGATCTGGGATTAAAGAATCTACTGGATGGAGTAGAAGGACAAACCAGAACAAACAATAATCTACCTTCTACATCGAGGACAGACAGCTTGAGGTGGCAAAGAACACCAGCAGATGGAAGGAGGTTGGCGAGAATCACCAAAGGCAGCCAAGGATGGAGAGCGGCGGTGAAGGGCACCGACTGAAGTGGCAGATCCTGGCGAGCAGTATCCAAGAAGAAACTACACTGGGACTGAGTTGATGGACGTTGATAAATGATGTGTAAGGGGTTGATGTTTAGGAATAGGGAGGGGTGTGTGGGTAAGGGATTAGGGTACAAGAAGGGGGAGGGGAGGAGGTAGGGTAGGGGAAGGCAAAGGCAGAAGTGGAGGGGAGGGAGACAGAAGAGGGCATAGGTTATGAGTACCCTTGTACCACAGTTTATGGGGCTGGGGAAGGTGGGGGTAGGGAAGAGGGCGATAAGTGTCAGGGGGGAGAAGGATGCACTGGCGGGAGGGGGGGAAGAACTAGAGGAGAAACAAGATAAAGGAGGGGGAGGGAAGGGAAGGTGAGGAGGGGATAGAGAAGGAGGGGGGAGGAGGAAGAGAGGGACAGAAGCAGGCGGAGGTCTGCTTGGTAGTCACCACTACTGGAAATTAAGTCTCCCAGGTGGAGGCGGGGGATGGGGAAGGGGGTAGGGTGGGGGGGAGGGGAGGGGAGGTAGAGGGGGGTCAAGAGCTAAGGGAGAAGAGGGGGTGCAAACTTTACAGGTGAGTTAACGATAGAATCACTAAATGTAAAAGGGCTTAATTCACCATTGAAATGACAAAAATTGTATAAAGAAATAATACGCCAAAAGGCAGCAGTAGTGCTTATACAAGAAACGCATTTGACAAGAGCAACCGAGTACCTGGTTAAGCCCAGGGGATATGGAGTCTGTGTACATGCTTCTAATACAGTGGAAAAGAAAAAAGGAGGGGTGGCTATTTTGATTGCTGCAAAGTTGAAGATGTTATTGCATACTGTGGGAAGGGATAAAGAGGGGAGCTATGTGTTAATGCAGTTAAAAGTGGGAAATGAATGGTATTGTATAGTAAATGTCTATGCACCAACAGGAGTACAAAGTGAATTCTGGACAAAACTGAATGAGGAGGTGGGGAAATTGGGGGAGGGGAAATTAATCTGTGGAGGAGATTTCAGTTTAACGTGGAACCCCGCAAGAGATGCCACAGGGAAAAGAGAGGGTAAGAGGGCGGATAGGAGGAGGTACCGTAGTTTTGTCACACAACATTGTTTGATTGATGCTTGGAGATTCCATCATCCAGAGAAGCGGCAGTTCTCTTACTTTTCACCAGTACATGGATCATACTCTAGAATAGATGCTATTTGGGTTTCAAGAGAGATGGGGGGAAGGATTAAGGGGGCAGATATGGATTAGATTACATGGTCAGACCATGCACTGTGCAGGTTCGATTGGCACTAGAGGAGGAGGGGAAAGGTGCACAGTTCTGGAGACTTAACGAATCCTTATTGGAGGATGGGAAGGTAAGAGAGGAAACTGAGAGGGAAACCAGGGAATACTTTAAATGGAATGATAATGGGGAGATAGCATGGGGAGGGGTATGGGATGGGTAAAAGGCAGTGGTGAGAGGAGTCCTAATTAAATGGGGGGCGCGAAAAAAGAAGGAAAGGGAGGGAAGAGAGAAGGAACTGAGAGCAAAATTGTTGGAGCTGGAAGATTTAGATGCGTAAGATCAGTTAGGGGCCTATAGAGGTTCGGTGCTAGCAGTGAGAGCACAGTTAAATGAAATGCAGGCCGCCAAGATAAGGTACCAAATGCAGCTTTTGAGACAGGACTTCTTTGAGAGAGGAAATAAGGCGGGGAGATACTGAAAATTCGGAACTCGGGAGGGGGGCTGGTACACAAGGATAGGGAGATTAGGGAAGCATTTAGGGGATACTATCAGGGGTTGTATAAAGCAAGGGACTCTCCACAGAGGGAGCGAATACAGCGTTATCTTAATTCACTGACGTTGTCAAAACTGGATGAGGGGGAGCAACAAGAATTAAACAAGGCAATAAGAGCATAAGAAGTGCAGAGAGCAATCAAACAATTAAAGGTAGAAAAAGCTCCGGGATTAGATGGGCTTACAGTGCGCTTTTATAGGCGCTTTGGAGACATATTAACAGCACTGCTTATGCGGCTCTTCAATTTGCCACGGGAGGGAGGGGGCTTAGTGGATACTATGGGGTGGGCGGGAATAACCATAATACATATAGCCATAATACATAAGAAGGGAAAGGACCCACAGAAGTGTTCATCTTATCGCCCTATCTCGCTGCTTAACCTCGACGCCAAATTATTAGCTAAAATGTTATCTACACGTCTCAATAAGGTGATAGGGAAGTTGATACACCCTGATCAAGCGGGATTCATTCCCGGTAGACAAGTAGCTGACAATATAAGGAAGACCTTGAATATGATTTGGTCACCAGAGGGATGAGGCCTTATTGTTGTCTCTGGATGCAGAAAAGGCTTTTGACCAGGTATCTTGGCCATTTCTCTTGCAGGTAATGGAACGAATGGGTTTGGGGATAGAATTCATAAACTGGGTAAAAGTGCTATACCGTAACCTGAAAGCTTGTGTTAGGGTAAATGGTGGATTTTCTGAGTTCTTTGGGCAGGGGAGAGGAACGAGACAGGGTTGCCCACTGTCACCGTTGCTTTTCGCTATCTCCCTGGAACCGTTTGCGAAGAGGGTGCGGGAGAGGGCTGACGTACAGGGAATAACAATAGGGCGGGGAGAATATAAAATATCGTTATTTGCCGATGATTTAATTTTGAGTGTGGTCAAGCCTCGCTTCTCTATCCCAATTTTAATGTGAGAATTAGAAGAATTTGGCAAACTATCGGGTTTTACTATCAATTGGACCAAGTCAGAAATTTTAAATTTAACAGTACACGGGGACACATAGGGAATGCTACAAGAGAAATACCCATTTAAGTGGGCGAAAGAAAGTATTAGATATCTTGGAATTCACATAAGTAATAGGATAGAAACACTATATAAGCTGAATTATAAAAAGTTATTTGGGCAGGTAGAGAGCTTGTTGGATGGGTGGGGGCGGGGATACCTCTCATGGTTTGGACGGATTGCCACAATAAAGATGATGCTATTGCCCCAATTTCTCTTTCTGTTCCAGACGCTCCCAATAAAGGTCCCACCTAGCAAGCTAAAACAGTTGCAATGACTCGTTAGTCGGTTCAGTTGGCAAAATAGACGGGCGAGAGTAGCTAGGGTCGTAATGCAAAGAGCTAAAGGGGAGGGAGGTTTAGGGGTGCCAAATTTTAGGAAATACTATGAAGCAGCGCAATTGAAAGCAATATATGAGTGGCACCGAGGAACTCAGAAACACTGGGTCCAAATGGAAGAAGATTCAACAAGGGGAGGGAGCCTGGTACATCTAGTGTGGAGGGGGAGTAATCTTTCAGAAAATACACACCAAAATCCCTTCATAGCGCATAGTTTGCTAGTGTGGGGAAAAAACGGAAAAATATTAGTACAAGATAAAAGATATACTCGGGGCATGACATTGGAGGCCTGTTTTGAGAGGGGACAGGGACCAGGGGTACATATTCTACGCGGATGGGCGCAGGCGGGGTTAACACACATCTCTCAAATAGTGAGTAAGGAGGGCATTCTAGAGTGAGGGCATTAAGGATTTATATAGATTGAGAGATAGTGATTATTATGCATATATACCATTGAGCCATTTTGTGAGACAACAGAAGGTGTGGAAGGATCTATGGGAGAATAGGGGGTGGTTTGAGGCGCTCAGCACAGGGACCATAGGGCAAAAAGGTGTTTTGTCCAGGATTTACAAAGGCTTAATGGAGGGTGGGGGGGGGGGAGGGTAAATCGGGGTATATGTTAAAATGTGAGGAAGATTTGGGGGTGAGTTGGAATGAGGTATGGGATAAGATAATACAGATGGTGACAAGTATTTCTGTTGCCACGCAGGTAAAAGAGAATGCTTATAAAGTGTTGCTCCGCTGGTATTGGACTCCAGTACGTAACAGGAGGGCTGGAAGGGGAGCTACTGACCAGTGCTGGAGGGGATGTCATGAGAGAGGGGATTGGTTGCATATGTGGTGGAAGTGTGAGTGCATACAAGGTTACTGGGCAGAGATTTTAGATATGATTTATAACATGACAGGATATCGATTCCAAAGGAAACCAGAGATCTGCTTACTGCATCCACTAGAGGAAGACATTCCAAAAAGGGATAGTGGTGTGCTCCATCATTGTATTGTAGCAGCCCGCTGTGAGATAGCACAGCACTGGGTGGGGTCAGGCGCTCCACACTTGGCAGGATTTGTTAGAAGGGTGTCAGAGGTGGGTTTGATGCACCAATTGACGAAGATGAGGAGGGGGAAAGGGGGGACAGGTGCGGAACAATGGCAGAGAGTGGGTAAGTGGTTGGAATCCTGGAAGGCTGAGAGAGGGGGACGGCAGCGGAAGAAGGTGGGAGGGGCGATAGTTACAGGTGATCAGGAAGATTGAATGGTGACTGGCTGAAATGGGAGGTGATACTGCCACTGGTATGGTGGAGCGGGAGAAGAACGGATGACTACAGAACGAGAGGGGGGAGGGAAGGGGGAGGGAGAGGGGATGGAAAAGGAGGGGCACAAAGGAGGGGAGTAAAAAAAAAGGGACGTTATATGGTAGCATAAGTACATATTATGGAAATTGTACAAAGTTGGTAATGCAGAAATCTGTAACTTCCGTGAAAGGGTTAATAAAAATTTAAAATGGAAAAAAAATAAAAAAGATATGATGACCAGAATTGCACACGGTATTCAAGGTGCACTCACACCATGGAATGTTACAGAGACGTAATATCCTTTGTTTTATTCTCCATTCCTTTCCTTATGTTTCCTAGCATTCTATTTGCTTTCTTGTCCGCCGCTACACACTGGGCGAGGGTTTCAACATATTATCCACAATGACACTTAAATCTTTTTTCTGGTAGTGGTTCCTAATATGGAACCTTGCATCTTGTAACCGTAGTTTGGGTTGTTCTTTCCTAAGTGCATAACTTTGCACCTGTCCACATTAAATATCATCTGTCATTTAGATGACGAATCTTCCAGTTTATCAAGGTCCTCTTGCAAGTTTTCACAATCCTCTTGTGTTTTGAATAATTTTTCTCTCATCTGGAAATTTGATCACCTCACTCATTATTCCCATTTCCAGGTCATTTATGAATATGTTAAAAAGCAGTGAGCTCAGTACAAATCCCTTGGGTACTCCACTATTTACCTTTCTCCACTGAGAAAAGTGGCCATTTAGCCCTATTGTCTGCTTTCCATCTTTTAACTAGTTCCTGATTCACAATACTACACTGCCTCCAATCCCATGACTTTTTAATTTCGCCAAGAGTCTCTCATGAGGGATTTTGTCAAAGGCATTCTGAAAATCCAGATACACTATATTGACCGGCTCACCTTTGTCTACCTATTTATTCACACCTTCAAAATAAATATAACAGATTAGTAAAACAAGATTTTCCTTGGCTAAATCCATGACTATCTACTGTACATGTTCAATAATTTTATTCTTTATAATGGCTTCTACCATTTTGCCTGGTACTGATGTCAGACTCGCCAGTTTGTAGTTTCCCAGATCATCCCTGGAACCCTTTTAAAAAATTGGCGTTAAATTAGCCATTCTCCAGCCTTCAGGTACTACAGATGATTTTAATAATAGTTCACAGATTACTAATAGTAGGTCTGCAATCTCGACTTTCAGTTAGTTCAACAGCCTTGGATGTATACCATCTGGTCCAGGTGATTTACTACTCTTCAGTTTATCAAATACTTGTATACGTCTTCCCAGTTTATCACTATTTCTTTCAAGTCTTCCAACACATCACCTTTAAATACTATTTCAGGCATGGGTAGCTTCCTACATCTAGAAAATGAGAGTGCCCAATTAGTGGAAACTCAAGTGCCCTTAAATGAGAAGGTTAATGCCCAATCTACTGATAATGCACCAAATATGAAGAAAAAAATCAGAAAATGGGAAATTACTACTTCTTGGAGATTCCATCATCAGAGGCATCAACTTGAGAACACAGCTCAAAAGAGAGAAGATGGTCAAATGCCTCCCAGGCTCTTCAGCCAGCAGGAATATGAAACAAATTGTTGGCATAGTTAATGCAGAAAGTGAGCACTCCAAAATGGATGTTATCATCCATTTGGGTACAAATGACCTGGCTAGAAACAGTGCCTCCACAGTTCAAAGGGACTTCCAGATTCTGGGAGAGAAACTCAAACCCAATGTTAACACTATAGCATTCTCAGAAGTTCTAGCTGTTCTTGGTAAGGGGGCAGAAAGGCTGCATCGCATAATTAACTTTAATGCATGGCTCCTAGCCTGGTGCAAAGAAGAAGGATTTAGAATATAGGCGACTGGGGAAATAGATGAAAGTAGAGGCTATACTGTGTTGATAGGATACAGCTCCCCGTCACAGGGAAAAGGATCCTAAGTGAAAAATTCAGGCATTATGTGGACAGGCATTTAAGCTAGGGAAAGGGGGTGACGGATGAAGAAGAACAAGTTCAGGACATCACTCCCAGCAAAAACATAATAACATTGGAAACAGCCACACTATTAACCCACACATCAATGGCAAGTGGGAAGAGCTGCGTAGAACAAAATCCATGCAAAATACAGGCAAGCCAGTCAACAAATGCTGGAAAGCAATGAACACAAATGCCTGAAGCCTAGCCAACAAAGTTCCTGACCTGGAAGTCCTAATAGTGGAAATAAACTTGTACGTTGTGGCCATTACAGAAACATGGTTTAACGAGTCACATGAATGGGATATAGCCATAGTGAGCTATAATTTATTTAGGAAAGATAGAGAAGGCAGAAAAGGAGGAGGAGGAGCCCTACATGTCAAAAGCAATATTAAAATTGCTGAAATGCAGGGGACATGGGGAAAAGAAGAAGCGCTGTGGATTGTGTTGGAAAGAGGAGATGGCATTATCATCTATACTGGTGTAATCTACAGGCCCCCAACTCAAACCGAAGAAATTTGATCGAAACTTTTGATTATTGATATTACAAAGGTAGCCATGAAGGAGGAAGTGATCATGTTGGGTGACTTTAAGCTACCTGTTGTGGATTGGAGTATTCCTTCTCCAAGAAGTAAAATAATTGTGGATGCCCTCCAAGATGCATTGCTTTGCAAATGGTGTTTGAATTGACCAGAGAAAGTTTGATGCTGGATTTAGTATTCACCAATGGAGAAAGCATGTTGAATGTCCAGGCCTGTGCCCATGTGAGCAGCAGCGATCATCACACAGTATGGTTTGAGATAAAAGTCAAGGCAGAGTCCAATCACATCAAGCTCAAAGTCCTAGACTTCAAAAATGCTAACCAGTAAAATGGCCAAATGCCTGAAGGAGGAGTTGGCAGGATGGGAGGAAGTAAGGAAAATGGAACTGCAGTGGGCTAAACTAAAGGAGGCAATAAAAGGGGCAACAGATAGATAATGTAAGCAAAGTAGATAAAAACAAGAGGAAAAGGAAATCTATTTGGTTCTCCAAAGAAGTGGCTGCACAAATAAAGGCAAAGAACACAGCTTTCGCAAAATTCAGAAGCTCACAAACGGAGGAACACAGAAATGAATACAGGATAAAGCTAAAAGAGACAAAAAGAGAACTAAGGATAGCAAAATCAAAGGCAGAAAAAAGGTGGCTAAAGCATTATGACAAAACTTATTTCAGGTATATTCAGGATAAGAGGAAGATCAGAGGTGGAACTGCAGGATTCAAAAATGCCGAGAACGGATTCATGGAAAGTGACATTGAAAAAGCGACAATGCTAAACACATACTTCTGTTTTCTTTTTACTGAAGAAAATCCTGGAGAATGACCACCTGTGATTGACAGATATACAAATGGGAATGGTGTAGATACCACACCATTCACAGAAGATGATGTGTCTGAACAGCTTGCAAACTGAAAGTGAACAAGGCCATGGGAATGGATGGGATACATCCCAGGATAATGAGAGAGGTTTTAATAGATTCTTGAAGACAGGCGAAGTTCCACAGAACTGGAGAAAGGCTGATGTGGTACCTCTTCACAAAAGTGGTAATAGGGTGGAAGTGTGAAACTACAGGCCAGTAAGCCTTACCTCAGTGGCGGGAAAAGTAATGGAGGTGCACCTGACAGAGAGAAAAGTGGACTTTCTTGAAACCAATAGGTTACATGATCCGAGGCAACATGGTTTTACCAAAGGACAATCATCCTAAACAAATCTGATTGAGTTTTTTGACTGCATGACCAGAGAACTAGATCAAGGGCATGCGATGGATGTGATCTACCTAGATTTCAGCAAAGCCTTTGATACTGTTCTTAATAGGAGGCTTATCAATAAACTGAACAGCCTAGGGATGGGTCCCAAGGTGGTGAACTAGATAAGAAATTGGTTGACTAACAGATAACACAAGGTGATGGTAAATGGAACTCATTCGGATGAAAGGAAGGTGATTAGTGGCGTGCCCCAGGGATCGGTACTGTTCAGTGTATTGGTGAGTGATATTGCTGAAGGACTGAATAGAAAGATCTGTCTTTTTGCAGATGACATGAAAATTTTCAACAGAGTGGACTCCCTTGAGGGAGTGGATAACATGAGGAAAGATCTATCATCGGATATGTATCTGCACAAGGGGTACCACAAGGCTCTTCCCTATCCGCCTTGCTATTTAACATATATTTACAACTAATTTGTACAATCATACAGTCCTTCAGCATTCTTTATCACATCTATGCAGATGATGTGCTTCTCTATACTCCTTTCTCAACAGAAAACCCAAATTTTACCAGAATCATTGACTGTTTCAATGCTGTCTCCGACTGGCTAGCTGTGCACAATCTGAAAGTGAATTATAAAAAGACAGACGTCCTTTTGTCACAAAAGTCCTAACATTCATTCCCCGACAACTCTGCAGGTTAAGAATGCTGAACTGAAGTCTACCCATGAAATTAAATATCTAAGTGTCACGCTTGACCAGTCCCTAAACATGGAGACCCATATTAACAATATCACAAGGTCCGTATATCATAAAATACATTCCCTCCGTCATCTCCGACCCTTACCGGAGCCCACTGACTTCTGCACCGTCTTCCAAGCACTGGGTTTCCAAGATAGTAGTTTTAAACAATGCCCATGCTTGATGTAAATCTTTCACCTTTGCAGCTACACTTTTTAGTTTTTTCTTAAATATTTTCCTCATTTTATCGTAGTCTCCCTTTTGAAAGTTAAAAGTTAGTACTGTGGATTTCCTTGCTGTCCTTCCTTTTATGAAATCAAATGTGATCATGCTATGATCGCTATTGCCAAGTGGCCCCAATACCCTTAAGTCTTGCCCAGATTCTGTGTTCCACTAAGGTCTAGGTTCAGAATAGCTTCCCCTTCTTGTCAGTTCCTGAACCAGCTGCTCCAAGGAGCAGTCATTTATTTCATCAAGAAGCTTTATCGCACTACCATGTCCTGCAGTGACATTGACCAAGTCGATACTGGGGTAATTGAAATCGCCCATTATTACTGTGTTGTAACTTTTGTTGGCTTCCCTTATTTTTCTTAGCTTTTCATCATCCATCTGTTCATTCTGACCATGCGGTCCATAGTACACTACTACTACTGAGCACATGTATAGTGCTACAAGACGTACACAGCACTGCACAGACACATGTAAAAGACAGTCCTGCTCATCAGAGCTTACAGTCAGTAGCTGTAGACATAGGATATATCTAGGGGGAATGGTAAGGAAACACAAAGGAGATTAGGTGAGTTGAGATCCAAAAGCGTCAGTGAAGAGGTGAGTTTTTTCAGCCTGGATCTGAAAAGGGACAGAGAAGGCGCCTGTCGTACAGACTCGGGTAGTTTGTTCCAGACATAAGGAGCAGCAAGGTGAAAGAAGCAAAGTCTGGAGTTAGCAACAGAAAAGAAGGGCACAGATAGAAGCCATTTGCCAGGAGAGCAGAGTTCCCGAGGAGGGGTGTAGGGAGAGATAAGAGAGAAAAGGTAGTGAGGAACTGCAGGTGAATGCACTTATAGTTCAGCAGAAGTTTGAACTGGATGCGGTAACAGATAGGGAGCCAATTAAGTGACTTGAGAAAAGGGGTAATATGAGCATGATGAGGCTGGTGGAAAATTAGCTATGCAGCAGAGTGTTGAACAGATTGAAGCGGAAACCAGCAAGGGCAGGTTACAATAGTCTAGATGGGAGGTGACTAAGGAGTGGATAAGTGTCTTAGTAGTGTGTTCAGAAAGGAATGGGGGACGTTTGTTGATGTTATAGAGAAAGAAACAGCAGGTTTTAGATATCGGTTGGATGTGTGTGGAGAAGGAAAGAGAGGACTACAAAGCTGCGAGCTGAGGAGACAGGGAGGAGTAGAGTTATCCACAGAGACTGAGGAAGACTGAGGAAGGAGAGAAGAGGGCTTAGGGGAAAAATAAGAAGCTCAGTTTTGGCCATGTTCAATTTCAATTGACGGTGAGACATCCAAGCAGCAATGTCAGAAAGGCAGGCAGAAATCCTGACCTGGATAGCTGGAGAGATTTCAGGTGCAGAGAGGGAGATCTGGGAGTCATGAGCATAAAGATAGCACTGAAAACCATGGGAAGAGATGAGTACACCAAGGGACTGGGTAAAGAGAAAAAAGGAGTGGACCCAAAACAGATCCTTGGGGTACACCAATTGAGAGCGGGATAGCAGTAGAGGAGGATCCACCAGAACAAACACTGAAAGAGCGATGAGAGACATAAAACGGGACAGCACAGAGCCCTTAAAACCAAGCGAGGACAAGGTATTGAGGAGAACGTTGTGGTCAACAGTGTCAAAAACAGCAGAGAGGTCAAGAATGACGAGGATCGCATAAAGGCCCTTGGATTTAGCCAGGAACAGGTCGCTGGAGACTTTGGCAAGAGCCG
This sequence comes from Ichthyophis bannanicus, assembly GCA_033557465.1. Taxonomy (NCBI): domain Eukaryota; kingdom Metazoa; phylum Chordata; class Amphibia; order Gymnophiona; family Ichthyophiidae; genus Ichthyophis; species Ichthyophis bannanicus. The sequence goes on from CM066042.1 coordinate 167,322,692, forward strand.
TTTCAGTAGAATGTAAAAAACAAAAGCCAGATTGTAAAGGATCCAGGAGGGCTTGAGAGGAGAGAAAGTCAGGGCAACAGCAGTGAACCTCATATTCAAGTAGTTTAAAAATGAAGAGGAGGAGGAGGAAGATAGGTCGATAGTAGGACAGGTAGGATCTAATGAGGGTTTATTGAGGAGAGGTGTGACTACAGCATGCTTGAAGGCTGCAGGGTCTGCAGCCTTCAAGCCTTCCCCTGCCAGCGCCTTCCCTTTTACATGGGATTTCTATCCATAGAGATTTTACAGTATATTTGTTTCATGTAAAACTTTAAGCCTTTGTGATTCAATGCCCTCTCTAACATAGAGCGCAACCCCTTCACCAGTTTGATCTGTCCTCAGGGGTGGCTCTATAATGAGGCAGAGTGAGGCAGTGGCCTCAGGTGGCAAACTTTTGGGGGCAGCAAAAATGACCCCAAAACTGCCACTGCCTCACTCCTCCTTCAGTTTAAAATACAAAACAAATTGTGGACAAGCTGCTGTGGCCGCAATAGTTAAAATGAACGGAAACTGGTGCAGAGCCTCCTGGCACTATGGAACCCCTGCTGCTGCTGCATGCTGCCCCCAAAAGGAAGTGATGCTAGAGCGGTACGCAGCAGCAGCAGGGGTTCCATAGTGCCGAGAGGCTCCGCACTGGTTTCCTTTCATTTTAAAAGCTATCGCATGCAGCCAAAGGGGAAGGAGCAGAAGTACGGAGACACAACCGGCAGAGCAGAATGAGCTACATGGGGGGGGGGGGAGGGGGAAGGAGAGAAGCAGAACGAGCTACACGGGGGGAGGGGGAAGGAGGGAAGGAGAGAAGCGGAAAGAGCTACATGGGGGGGGAAGGAGAGAAGCGGAAAGAGCTACACGGGGGGGAAGGAGAGGAGCAGAACAAGTTACATGGGGGGAAGGAAAGGAGCAGAACAAGCTACTTGGGGGGAGGAGAGGAGTGGAACAAGCTACATTTATTTTTATTTATTTAACATCTTTTATATACCGCTCTATTTATAATCAGTGCGGTTTACATAGAACAAGAAAACATCAGATAAGGTACATGTTATCTGTTTTTTACATAGAACAAGGAACAAAAACTTGGATAACCGGGGAAATTATTTACAATGAATACAACACATTGGCTATTTACATATGAACGGAATAAAGCCTAAAAGAATGGGGGGAGGAGAAGAGCAGAATGAGCTACATGGGGGGAAGGAGAGCAGTGGAATGAGCTACATGGGGGGGGGAGGAGAGGAGTAGAAGGAGAGGAAGTGGAACGAGTTACACGGGGGTGGGGGAAGGAGAGGAAGGGGAATGAGCTAGGGGGGAAGGAGACGGAACTGAATGGAGCTGAGAGGGGCAAAGAGAGGGCTGGAAGGGAACGGACACAGGGGCAAAGAGGGGGCTGAAAGAGAGCTGACACAGGGGGAAAAGAGGGGGCTGGAAGAGAGCTGACAGGGGGAAAGACCTAGATAAGATTCTCAAGAGCAGAGATGTCTTTCTCCATACAAAGATTTGACTTGTTCAAGCCATGGTATTTTCAATATCATCATATGGATGTGAAAGCTGGACAGTGAAAAAGATAGACAGGAAGAAAATTGATGCCTTTGAATTATGGTGCTGGCGGCGAATACTGTGTATACCATGGACTGCCCGAAGAACAAACCAGTCGGTACTAGAGGAGATCAAACCTAAGCTTTCTTTAGAAGCTCAGATGACAAGACTTCGACTTTCATACTTTGGACACATCATGCGAAGAGAGAGATCATTAGAGAAGGACATCATGCTTGGCAAAATAGAAGGTCAATGCAAAAGAGGAAGGCCAGCAATGAGATGGATCGATACAATAACAGTAGCTACGAGTACCAGTCTGTCAACAATGAGCCACCTGACTGAAGACCAAACACAATTTAGGATCGCTATCCAGAGGGTCGCCATGAGTCGACTCGCTGGCACTTAACAACAACAACAACAACCAACTGTTGAGGGAGGGTGGATGCAAAATATATGTTCAAAGAGAAAAAGCAAGAACCATAACGCAATATGCTGTGGTCCTCGCTCATTCTTTTAGTTCCTTGGTGTGCAAACATCTTGCATTTCCTCCATATTATCTAATCAGCTTTTTGGTTTGGTTCAGTCCCTGACTGGAGTTTGGAGAAGGCGCCCCCCCCCCCCCACACACACTACAGGGGGGAGGGGCGCCATCTTATCCCTTGCCTCGGGCAGCAGATTGCCTTTAGCCGCCTCTGTCTACCCTATCATGCAATCTAGTTTGTACCCAGGTATCACAGTGTCCCATTGATTGGCCTCCTCCCACCAGTCTCTGAGATTTTTATTTATTTATTTATTTAACATCTTTTTTTTTTATACCATCTTTCTACAAGTCAAGACAGTTTACAGGGAACTTAGTGCAAAAACAATAACTTTAACAGCGAGGTGCCCATTACAGAGAACAATAAGTCAAAATAATTTAATGCTAACAATTTAAATGTAAGTTTTTACATGGTGGTGGTGAGCTGCATATGAATTAGGATGTGCTTTTATTCTGCGTTTGGTCCATAATGTTCAAGGAACAACAGAGATGCCAATCACATCTAACCTTTCATTTAGTGCTATATATTCTAGCTCTCCCATCTTATTTTTTAGACTTCTAGCATTTGTATACAGGCATTTAAAGGTTGTATTTTATTCATATTAATCTGGTGATCAGTTGATAGGGGTAATTTGGAATCTTTTAGCTCTGTACTTAAGGGCATCTGGGTTTATTGGAACCTCTCTATCAGAATGCCCTAACTTCCCTCTTTTGCTAGTATCCTTCCCAACCATGCGCTCTTGGACAACTGTCAGCTTTCCCTTATTATCTAGTATAAAAGCTGCTCTATATCCTTTTTAAAGGTTAATGCCAGCAACCTGGTACCATCTCGGTTAAGGTGGAGCCCATCCCTTCGGAAAAGCCCTCCCCCTCTTCCCCAGAATGTTGCCCAGTTCCTAACGAATCCAAAACCCTTTTCTTAGTGCCATCATCTCCTCCACGCATTGAGACTCCAGAGCTCTGCCTGCCTTTTGGACCTGCTTGTGGAACGGGAAGCATTTTGGAGAATGCCACTCTGGAAATTCTGGATTTCAACTTCCTACCTAAAAGCCTAAATTTGGCCTCCAAAACCTCCCTTCCTATGTGATTGGTACCAACACATTCCAAGACAGTAGACTCCTCCCCAACACTATCTAAAATCTTGTCTAGATGGCGCGTGAGGTCCGCTACCTTTGCACCAGGCAGGCATGTTACCAGGCAGTCCTCATGTCCACCAGCCACCCAGCTATCTACATTAATGATCAAATCACCAACTATAATGGCTGTCCTAACCCTTCCCTCATGGGCACATGGCCCTGGAGAAACCTCCTTTGTGTGAGGGAGTTTTACATCATCTCCAGGACAGGTCCTAGCTACAGGATCACTTCCTGCCACACCACGGTGATGCTGTCAATGGCATCGCTGGTCTAAAAAACCAAAAGCCTAATCATGTACAGCTGCCTTCATTGAAACATTTCTGCAGTACAGCCAAATCATTTTCTGGCACTAATTTTACTATTCTTGCCACCTCTGTGGGTATATACTGTACCCAATTGTGTGCTAGTTAAATTACTGGTGAAGCTAATGAAAGAATGGAGAGTTGTTGGCGTTCTGTCAGACTTTACCTACAATAGCAGCACGCCTGCTGGAGATGATCGTTGCAGGAGACCTGAGCTGTATAAGTAGGCAGAAGAAAAGGCAAATTGTGAATTCAGGGATATATTACTATACCCTGCTGTTAATTGCAGGATTGCCTTGTTTCCATTCATGCTTTCTATGTAGGCAAATGGAGTTTTTGTGGAGGAGAAGAAATATGGATATTTTTGCTCACTGACAACTGGGCACATACTTTTCTGGCATTATGCAATGTTGTTGTTTACTCTGCAAGCTGTTAGCATATATAGCCAATCTCACACGAGGAGATAAGGGTAGCCCCAGAGGTTCTACCTAAAAGAAAGAAAAGGGTGATTGGTGCTTTTAAACAGGAAAATAGAATAGAAAAATGCAACCGTGAGCACCACAAATATGGAAAAGTTTCCGGTAGAGACAATTAGATCAAGTTGCATTGAAAAGAGGAAAAAAGTGAAAGATATAAGTGGGCATTGTGGGTATATTTAAATAAAACATCTTTATTGGTGGTCTCCACAAATAAGGCATCCGCCGTTCAAAGAAGGAAAAATCAATGGCTAATGCAATAGGTAGCCAAAGCTTCTCAATTCCCATAAATTGAGTTCTTGGATCTGAAGTCTGCCTCTGGTATTCTTCACTTCTTCTTTTCTCTCTGCTGGGGTCTCGGGCTGGGTACCTCACTCCCCACTTCTCTCAGTTCTATTTCTGCAGCACAGTAGACAAAAGCACCACAACTCTAGTGCTCGGTACCTTGAAGGAGCGCTCCTGGTGTATGGTGGGCTTGGGGTTCAGATCCTTCCTAAGTGGAGATATAAACTGGGCAATATTTGCTCTCCCCAAGAGGGCAAATACTAAAATAGTTTAGAAAAATAAGAAAAAGGCATATTGCTCATCTGGGAGGTGAGGGATGCCCCTGAGAAACAGGTCCTTCCACCACACTGGGACGTTTCAGCCATGAAAATACGGATTCCCCTGGAATACAGATTCGTCTCGCTGCTCTGAGCCTCTCTCCCTCTTTCCAGGCAGCAGGAGTCTGGGCCACTTCGGTCCTGTGCTCTTCTGGTACTGTAATTTGCGGTCGATCTCTCCAGCCTAGATCCCCTTGGATTTTATTTAAGCGCAGCTGACTTATGGGACAGTAGCCCTCCAGATTGATGCCCTAGCCAGCCATGAAGGAGGCGGCACCCCAGGTTGTACCTGAGCTTCCTGTGGCTTCCATGGCCTCTTCTGCTTCCTCATGCTCCTTTGGAGAAAGGAAACACTATGTCCCTGCGTGCAGCACTATATTTCATTTTCCCACCAAAATCAAAGAAGGATCCAATCCCTGCTGAATGGAGGGCAGGTGGGCCCATCCTCAGTGACTCTGGAAAAATGAGAGGTCCAGCTAGGAGCAAGAATTCCAGAATATTCCTCTTTGTATTCAGAGGACACATTATGGCCCTGCTACAATTAAGTTTTTTTCCAGATTATAAGCTGCTTGAGGCAAAACCCTGCAGAGATAATAAAGTATGTTCAGCCGCTAACTGAATAGCGCAAAGCAGATAAAGATCGGACAGCTGTTGATCTGTCCCAACCTTATTTGGTTTAGCTATCTGGTTAGTGGCTGAATATGAGCCCCACCAACTGGAGAGCCGCCAAGAGAGTCCCAATTTTTACCAGGCATCGTTCTGCAGTCTGTGGGGATATTAAGTGGCACTATCCACATAGTGCCACTCGATATCAGGATTGCTGTGCTGCTAACTGGCTAAACCCTTTTGAATATGCCTCCCTGATTATTTTGTGCAGCACAGTGATAGTGCTACATCAAGAAATGGTGTTGTGGGACAGCCTGATGGTTCAGTGGCAGTGATGGGCTGGGTTTGCTTTCTATTTCCTGGGTCAGCTGGGTTCACAGCCTCCTGGGGAGAGAATATCCCAGTTATTATACCCCAGTGACAGTCGGGTAATCCAGTTATTTCCTTGCCTAAGAAGACTTACAATCAAAGCTGTACCTAAGGCAGCGGAAGATGAAGTGATTTGCCCAGGATCACAAGGAGTATCAGAAGGTGACGTGGGATTTGAACCCTGGTTCTTAGCCTTCTGCTGTAACCACCAGGCTAGATTTGGTGCCTCTGACTGTAGAATTCCCAAAAGAATCCTGGTGCATGACGCCTGGCTAAGGGCTACAGCTGCAATGACTGAATAAGTCAGTTGGGAGGGAGAAATGAAATTGAAGAGAACCCAATAAGATGCAAATGAAGGCTTATTGCACTGTCACCTAATAGAGGCAGGTTTCAAAGGAGATGGAAGCCAAAAGAGCAAAAAGAAACTGCTTTAATGGTATTTGAGTGGTTATGATGATGATTTATGATTCATCACACATACAAATGTCTCTGCAACACTTAACCGGGAATAAATGAGCAGGGTCTTCCCAGCAGAGCTCATGTATTCTGACTTAGTGCGTGCACAAGTGTTAATGAAAGCAGTTAAAGGCCATTCCCTGCATCTAGCAGAAGGAGATTTACATCATGGGAGCGGTACTAACAGAGCACAGTTCTATCTTTTAACCAGTTCTTGATCCACAATAGTACACTGCCTCCTTTCCCATGACTGTTTTATTTCTGTAAGAGTCTCTCATGAGGGACCTTGTCAAAGGCTTTCTGAAAATCCAGATGTACTCTGTCAACCAGCTCACCTGTGTCTACATGTTTATTCACACCTTCTACAAAATATAACAGATTAGTGAGACAAGACTTTCCATCTTGAATTCCTGCCATTAAGCCACGACATGTTCAGTAATTTCTTCTTTATAAGCTTACCGGTCTATAGTTTCCCAAATTACCCCTGGAACTCTTTTTAAAAATTGGCGTTACATTGGCCACTCTCCAATCCTCAGATACTACAGATGATTTTAAGGATAGTTCACAGATTACTATGAGTAGGTTTGCAATCTCATATTTCAGTTCTTTCAGCACCCTGGGAAGTATGCCATCTGCTCGGTGATTTGCTCCTTTTAGTTTATCAAATAGCTGTAATATATCTTCTTGATTTGTCGAGATTTTCCTCAATTCCTCTGATACATCACTTTAGAATATCATTTCTGGCATGGGTATGTTTCCTACATCATCTTCACTAAAGACTGAAGCAAAGAATTCATTCAGTTTCTCCCTACGGCCTTGTCCTCTTTTAGTGTCCTTGTTACCCCTCTATCATTTGATGGCCCAATTAGCTCTCTCACAGGTATTTTGCTACGAATGTACTTGAAAAAGTTTTTATTATGTGCTTTTGCTTCCACGGCAAACTTCTTTTCAAATTCTTTTTTTGACTGCCGTATCAATGTTTTGCATTTAACTTGCTGGTACGTATGTTTCTAGTTTTCATCATTGGGCTTCTGAAGGATTTTCTCTTAGCTATGACAGCCACTTTGACCTCACCGTTTAGCCATGCTGGCTGTCGTTTGGCCTTCCTTCCAGAGACGGCTCTATAATTAGGTGGAGTGAGGTCTCAGGCAGCAAACCTTTGGGGGCAGCAGAAATGCCCCCAAAAGAGCCGCCTCACTCCACCTTCAGTTAAAAAAAAAACAAACACACGGACAAACTGCTGCGGCCGCGACAGCTTTAGAAGTGAGAGGAAACTGGTGCAGAGTCTCCCGGTGGTATGGAACCTCTGCTGTTGCCGCCTCCCGCCCCCAAAAGGAAGTGACGCTAGAGCGGGACGCAGCAACAGCAGATGTTCCATACCGCCGGGAGACTCCACAGTGGTTTCCTCTCACTTCTAAAGCTATCGCAGGCAGCCGAAGGTGAAGGAGCAGAACGAGCTACACGGCAGGGTGCAGGGGGAGAGAAGAGGAACGAGCTACACGGCGGGGGGCGGGGGGAGAGAAGAGGAACGAGCTACACAGGAAGGGGGCAGGGAGGAGAGAAGAGGACCAAGCTACACGGGAAGGGGGGCGGGGAGGAGAGAAGAGGAACGAGCTACACGGGAAGGGGGGAGAGAAGAGGAACAAGCTACACGGGAAGGGGGGCGGGGAGGAGAGAAGAGGAACGAGCTACATGGGAAGGGGGCTGGAAGAAAGCTGACAGGGGGAAGAGAGGACTGGAAGGGAATCAAGAGGGGCAAAGAGTGGGCTGGAAGAAAGCTAACACGGGGAAAAGAGGGTTGGAAGGGAGCTGAAAGGGGAGAAAAGAGATGACTGGAAGGGAACTGAGAGGGGAAGGAGATGACTGGAAGGGAACTGAGAGGGGAAGGAGATGGCTGGAAGGGAACTGACATGGGGGGAAGTTGGGGGCTGGAAGGGAACTGACATGGGGGGAAAGAGGGGGATGAAAGGGAGCTGACACCTGGGGGTGGGACTGGAGGAAGTTGACATTTGGGGATGGGACTGGTAGGTGACTGGGTAATAGGGAGGAGGCTGGCAGGGAAGGGGCACTGGGACTGGAAGGGAGCTGACACGTGTGGAGGGTCATTGGGACTGGAAATAGGCTGATGGAAGGAAGTGAAGAAAACAAAAGAAAAGACAAGAAATGGCAGCTAGAGTGCTAAGAGAAGACAGGAAAGCAGAAGCCTCAGATCAGGACCAGCATGACCAGAGAATAAAATGGTCAGACAACAATGGTAGAAAAAATAATTTTATTTTCAGTTTAGTGATTGGACTTTGTGCTATTTTTATAGTTTACACAGTATGGGATACTGCGTCTCTTATCTGGTGTTACACTGCATGCAGAGTCTGGCTTCTTGGGGTTTCGGTTTAATTTTTCTCTAAATATTTTATTTTTACTTTAGGTTGTGATCACTTATTCTGTACTTGGTGAGAGTCTGTGTTCCTAGTGTGTGACCAAGGCTGTGTGTTCTGTTAACATGAAATCTGTACGGAGGGATCTGTACTGTAGCAATTTGCCTTGTTCAGCTTTTCAAATAGGTGTTAGATGTTCTAGGGCCTGCTGCAGTATTTATAATGCTGCTTTTTTGTATGAGTTTTGGAAGTTTATGCCGGTAATGGTATGGTAGATTTGGCCTTGTAGATCTTTGGTGACCTTTGTAGGGTTTTATATTAGTTTCCAATATTCCTGGTACTGGAGAATATTTGTTAGTGAGATGACCAGAATCAGATTTTTTTTTTTTAAGATATTGAGTTCTGGGGGTGAATGTTCTAGTTCTGCACTGTACCCACTGTTGAGGGAAGGGATTCTGTGGATACAAAATATATGTTCAAAAAGAAAAAATAAGAACCATAACTCAGTTTATAACAAAATAAAAATGAGTTATAATTTAGTTTTATAAAGTGTGCTGTGGTTCTCGCTCATTCTTTTAGTTCCTTGGTGTGCAAACATCTTGCATTTCCTCCATATTATCTAATTAGCTTTTTGGTTAGGTTCAGTCCCTCATTGAGTTTTGAGAAGGCGTCCCCCCCCCCCCCACTTTACGGAGGGGGGGATGGGGGCACCATCTCATCCTTTGCTTCATGCTGCAGATTGCCTTGAACCGCCCCTGCTTCTTTCCACCTTTCTCACAACATGGAATATGTCTGGGCTTCCAAGACAATATATTTAAATAACGCCCAGGCCTCATGTAGACTCTTAACCTTTGCAGTTGCTCCTTTTAGGTGTTTTTTAAACAATTTTCCTCATTTTATTATAGTCCACTTTTTTGAAAGTTAAATGCTAGTGCAGTGGATTTCCTTGCTTCTTCCTGCCATTTATTAAATCAAATGTGATCATGTTATGATTGCTATTGTTAAGCGGTCCCAACACCATTACCTCTCCCATTAGATACTGTGTTCCACTGAGAATTAGATCTAAAATAGCTTCCCCTCTAGTCAGTTCCTGAACCAGCTGCTCCATGAAGCAGTTATTTATTTATTTAGCTGTATTTTATATACTGCCTTTCACCGGGTCAAGACGGTTATTTATTTCATTTAGAAACTGTATCTCCCTAGCATGGCCTGAAGTAACATTGACCCAGTCAATACCAGGTAATTGAAATCTCCCATTATTACTGTGTTGTAAACTTGTTAGTATTTCATCATCCGTCTGTTCATTCTGTCCAGGCGGACGGTAGCACACACTCACTACCATTCCCTTCCCCTTTTCACGTGGAATTTCTATCCATAAAGATTATACAGTGTATTTTATTTCCTGCAAAACCTTTATTCTGTTTGACGCGATGCCCTCTTTAACATATAGCACCACGCTTCCACCTATGTGATCTACCCTATCATTGTGATATAGTTTGTAGCCTGGTATCACAGTGTCCCATTGGTTATTCTCGTTTCACCGGGTCTCTGAGATGCCAATCCTATTTTACCTTTGATTGTGCTATATATTTTAACTCACCCATCTTATTTTTTAGACTTCTAGAATTTGCTTGCATACAGGCATTTCGAAATGTTCTTTGTTCATATTAACAGTCTGGCTTTCAACTCGGTCTGGTTTTTACTTAAAGGCACCTGGGTTACTTTTACGTTTATTGGAACCTATCTGTCGAGATGCCCTAACTTCTCTGCTTTGCTTGTATCCTTCAAAGATGCATCATTCCGAACCATGCGCTCTTTGGCGACCGTTAGCTTGCCCCCATTTTCAAAACTCAGAATCTTCCCCTAGGTAGTCAGCTGTTCCACACAACTAGGATTCTCTTTCTCCCACATCCAGGAAAACCTATATATTGATCCTAGGGAAAAGTCTGAATTATATCTAATTGGCATAAGCATCATGAACCTCTTCCCCCCACCCCAAGAGCGTGCTTCTAACAGCCTTCCAAATTTGCATTATTAGCTGGAAAATGAATTCCGAGTAGACTCCCCATCCCCCCCCCCCCCCCCCAGCAACCATAGGATGTACTACATGAAGGAAGGAGCAAGGTCTATCTGTCCACTTTTTCGGAGATGGCAAACCAGTCCATCGCCTTTGGCTGCTCAGCCTGGTAGTACTATGCTTCATAGGGTATTGCAAACCCTCCTATATGTTCAGGACAGCTAATAGTTTCTGGCCTTTTCTTATTTATTTTTTATTTATTTAGCTTTATTTATATACCGCCTTTCACTGGGTCAAGGCGGTGTACAGGAAACAAGAATGATACAACGAACAATTAAACTATAAACAGCATGTACTGGAAAGTGCAGGAGTAGAGCTATGTACATAAATATACATACTGTATACAGTGGCTTCTGGTGGGTGGTCACTGCTGGAGGGGCTGAAGTGTTCTGAGAAAAGGTGTGCCTCAGGTGTTTTCTGAAGGTGGAAAAGTCTGTTATGTTCCTGAGCTTGTCTGGTAGGGAGTTCCAAATTGAGGGTGCATAAATCTGGAAGGCACGTTTGCAGGCTTGCTGGTTGGATTTGGGCCTGGAGTGTGGGATGATTAGGGTATTCATCGTGGAGATGCGCTTAGATCTGATTGGTTGGGGGGGAGTCTGTATCGGTATGTGGAGGTGTGTGGATGGCTTTGTAGGTCAGGAGTATTGTCTTGTACTTTATCCGACTCAGTAGCGGTAGCCAGTAGAGTTTCGTAAGTATGGGAGTGATATGTTCTTGCCTAGCTGCTGCATAGAGTACGCGCTGTTGTATGGAGAGTTGGTTGTTGGAGGAAAAGGTTGGATTGTGGGAGGTCCTAGCAGATAACGATGTAATAGTCGAGGTGCAGCAGTATTGTTTCTTGGAGAGCAGAGCGGTGTTTTCGAGCAATGGTCGGAGGCACTGGAGGGCCTTTGCTTTGTAGTATATTGTTTTCATAGTTCTGTTGATGTGAGCTTTGAAGGTGAGCTGTTGATCGAGGGTGATTCCTAGGTACATGACTTCTGATTGTGTCCCGATAGGGGGAGTGTTCATGGCTATGGTGGGGGGGGGGGGGGCGGAGGTGAAGGTGTCATTTCTGGATACAAAGAGGGCTTCTGTTTTCTTGTTCTAGATAAAGTGAAGTAGCTTCTTAAGCACCCCTTTTAGAAATGATGGAAGTACCCTGACAGGCAAAGTGTGGAACAAATAGACCAGTTTAGCTAAAGTCGCCATCTTGATTATAGCTATACGGCTCAGCCAAAATGAATGCAATTTAGGCCATCTCTCTGGACTGCAAGTCAGATCCTGCCACAATGGAGTGTAATTTAACTGAGAAATGTTTGGTGGGTATCACAGCACCCAGATATTTCAAACCCTCCTTTGCCCATCTGAAGGAGAAATGATCCTTAGTTATTTCTTAGACCTTTAGTGGGAGAGAAATATTTAGTACTTTCAAGTTCAACATATTCATTTTCAATCCCGACACCTCCCCACACTGCTGGAAATCCTTAATCACTGTTGGCAAGGAGGGAGGTATGCACAGAATAATGGTGCCAGCAAGATGCAGTACAGTGATAGAAACGGCCCTTGCTGGATGAAATTGTATATGCAGTCCTGCCAGAAACTACCCCTTCAGTGTTGGGATTTAATCTAATTCAGGAGGCCTGGGGTTACTGAGAGTGCCAATAATGAAGGTGAAAGTGGGTGTCACTTTCCCTGGAGAGAAAATGCTCAGGCAACCACCATTTGCTGTAACACAAGGCCATGCGAAGCAATATGTCATCAAGTCAATGCTGACTCCTAGTAATCCAGCCCCTGGGTTTCTTGGCAAGGTGTGACCATAAGTAGATTGCCAGGCCTTTCTTCTGTCATAAACATAAGATCCTGACAACAAGGAACCCCGTTGTCAAAAATTTCTTTTTTGTCGGAGATAGTCGTCAAAGTAAGCAGGAAAAGGACTACCGCTAACCACTGCGACTGCTCCTTTTTTTTAGTTTTCTTTAGTGAATCAAATGTTGAAAATTTGTACTTAGCTCATTAGAACCTCAGAGAAGCAGACAAAATGCCAGGTTTCCACCAGGTTGACGACGTGTCACACGTTTCGGGTTAAACATCTAGAATTTATAACCCTGCCTCAGGTCATCTCTCACTGGCCATATAACTCGAATTCTGCTCAAAGAATGAGAGCCGCTTTCCAAATGAATACTGGGTATGTTCCTCTTATACTTCGGCGTGTGACGTCACTTTCCAACATATGTCTGCTTCTCTGAGGTTCTAATGAGCTAAGTACAAATTTTCAACATTTGATTCACTAAAGAAAACTAAAAAAAAGGAGCAGTCGCAGTGGTTAGCGGTAGTCCTTTTCCCGCTTACTTTGACAACTATCTCCGACAAAAAAGAAATTTTTGACAACGGGGTTCCTTGTTGTCAGGATCTTATGTTTATGACAGTTATTTTCTGATTCTGACCGGTTTTTAATAATTATTGGTTTAGGCCTTTCTTCTGCACAATTATAGCCTCTGGTATTCCAAGATGGTCTCTCATCCACGCTAGACCCTGCTTAGCTTCAGAGTTCAGCTGAGAGCAGGTTTATTCAAGACTGCTGAAGACTTAAGGGAAAGCTATACAGTGCCTTAACGGACATCCAAAAATTCTCCCCAAGCCTCCTCCTTCAAGAACTTTAAATAAAAAGGGCCAACTTACCCTGTCAAATACCTTCCCAGCATCAACTGATAGCTAGACCATGGGGTCTGAATTTCTCTGGGAGACAGAAATTAAATTCAGCAGACATCTAACATTGTCCGACGACTTTCCTGGTATGAACCCCAAGTGGTCAGGATGGACCAGTCTCACAATGTATAATTGTAGCCCAGATGCCAGGAACTTTGCTAATATTTTTACAGCTCTATTCAGAAGGGAAATTGGTCTGTACGAACTGCAAAATGTCTTATCCTTGCCCCCTTTAGGGATCACCGACATGTGAACTGTGCTCACTGAATCCAGTAGGTCCTCTAGCAGTCTATTAAACATCTTAGCCACGGGCACCTTTAGTCTGTCCACAAACATCTCATACTGTAGAATTTTAGAGAAACCCCATTAAACCCTGGAGTCCTGTCGGTCTTCAAGGATTTTTTTCACCCTTCTGCTTTTCTCTATCTGTTTAACCTCCTTCTCCTCTCCTGTTAAGGAGAGTGGAGGATTTCTTAAGTATTCTTCCATAGTGTTTTTAGTTACACTAAGTTCAGATGGTATGAGAGTGATTTGCAGAGTTCTGTCATCTACATCAATAATCCATTTCCAGATTCACCTTTAAACATTAGCACTCGATTCCCGGTTCTCTCCTCCTTAAGCTTATGTGCCAGTAATTTGACAGCCAATTGCTGGGTTTATTCCATAACTCAAAAACTGTTTCTTTAGTAAGTCCAGTTGGTAGTGGGTCCTTTCCATGTCAGATTTCTGAGTCCCCCTTGCCCAACTCAAGGTACTTAGAGTCTTTGGCCTAGGTGAATGTTTGTGTAGCCTCTCCAAGTTTGCTATTTCTTGGACCAGTTCTCTTCTCTCACCTCTACTGCCTTCTTATGCTGAGAGGCTGAACTAATTAGTTTACCCCTGATGACAGCTTTCAAACCTCCCATACACAAGTCTGGGACATCTCTTCATTGTCGTTAAGGACAAAGTATTCAGTTCTGTGCCTGCCCGCCTCTCTCATCGTATCAATGCCAACACTCTCCTTCAGTTCCCCTCTTCTGATACCCTTCTCCCCTCTGACTTTCACCTTCTCCCTGTAAACACCCAGGTTCACACCTGGAACACTGCCCTCTCAACTGCTCTCGATAGTCTAGCCCCTCTCCAGCCCCGCCCACATCCTCGTCACTCTCGTCGTCACCCCTGGTTTCACCCCGGCCTTTCCCTTCTCTGCAGACATCTCTTCCATGCTGAAAGACTTTGGTGTAAACACCCCTCTCCCCCTATCTTGGGCCGTTTCCGTATTTGTCATTGTCAATATCGTCTCTCCCTCCACACCGTCAAAAAGGATTATTTTTCTTCCCTCATCTACACTTCCTCCAATTCTTCCCGCCAACTGTCCTCTGTTCTCTGCTCCTTGTCCGCTCCTCACTCCTCCTCTATGCCCTCCCTCCCCCCCGGTCATTCCTGATCCTGCCTCTCTGGCAATGTATTTCTCCTCTAAAGTCCTTTCCCTCCACCTTTCATTTCCCTCCTGTCCTCCCCCACTTTCTCCTCCTCCCCAAACTTCAGTAACATATCCCATTTCTTCGTCTTCCTCCCATTCACCCTCTCCCCCTCCACACCCCTCTCTTTCCCATCATTGGTCTTCTTTTGAGCCTATCTCTGCCTCTGCCCTTTCCAAGACTTTCAGCTCCATTCACAAAACCTTCTGCTCTTCCAATACCATTCCCTACCATTGGCTCCTAGATCCCTCTCTAGCCCTTTCCCCCCACATTCTCTCTATCTTTAACACTAGTCTTTACGCTGGTGTCTTCCCCACCCCCGGAAGCAAGCTATCATCCGCCCTATTCTAAAAAAGGGATCTCTAGATCACTCCTCCACCTCTAGCTGGCGTCCCATCTCTAATCTTCCTTTCCTCTCTAAGCTTCTAGAAAAACTTGTCTTCACTCAATTGTCCTCCCACCTCGAAGCCTCCCTCACCCTACACCCTACACCCACGACAATCTAGTTTTCGTCCCGGTCACAGCACGTAGTCTGTTCTTCTTTCACTTCTAAACTAACTACACACCGCCCACGATCGTGGCTCCTTCACCCTTGCTGTCTCCTTTGATCTCTCTGCTGCATTCGACCTTGTTGACCACTGTACTCTCCTCTCACGCCTTCAAGATGCCGGTCTAGCTGGCACTGTTCTCCACTGGTTTCACTCTTTTCTCTCTGGTCGGTCTTTCTCAGTTTCCGCTGCTTCTCTTTCTTCCCCCTCCACCCCCCTTCCCTGTGGCATCCCCCAGGGTTCTGTTCTCGCTCTCCTTCTGTTTAATATTTTCCTAGCTCCTCTCACCCTCTTGGTTCAACAACACGGTGTTTCCGCTCACTATTATGCCAATGACATCTTTCTTCTTTATCACACCGACTCAGTTTCCCCCGATATCACCCCTCTTAACAATTGTCTCTCCTCAGTGGCATCTTGGCTTTCCTCTAATTTCTTACATATCAGCCTCTCTAAAACTTCAGCCATTTGGTTCACCGCCGGTAGTCCTACCCCTTCCCTCGCTCCCTTGCTCTCTTCCTCCCCTATTCCTATTGTTGCCTCTCTGTGCTATCTTGGTGTGACTCTTGACTGCTCTCTATCCTTCAAAGCCCACATCTCATCTGTAGTTCAGTGCTGTTTTCTCACCCTATGACAACTCCGATCTGTTTGTCCTTTCTTTTCTTTCTCCTCTATGACCACCCTCCTCATCTCCCTTGTTGTCTCACGCCTAGACTATTGCAACGTCTCCTTAGCTGGTCTCCCCCAATCTCAACTCGCAACGTCTGCAACGAGTCCACAACACTGTTGCCCGTATCCTCAACTGCTCCTCCCGCTTCGACCATATCACCCCCTTCTCATTCGCCTGCATTGGCTTCCGATCCCCTTTTATATTCAGTACAAATTCCTCATCTTTGTCCACAGGTCTATTCACACCGGCACTCCCCTCTACCTTGCTGATCTGGTCCACCTCCACACTCCCCTCCGCTTCCTCCGCACGATCCACATGAACTGCCTAACCCTACCTTCTCCATCCCAAGCCCACCTAGAATCCACCTGCTCCTCCGCCTTTTACTTCCTTGGCCCCCGCCTCTGGAACTCGCTCCCCCCGGACCTCCGCCTAGAGCCCTCATTTAAAACCTTTAAAGTGAACCTAAAAACCCACCTCTTTTGCCTAGCCTTCGGCCTCTCACCTCCCCCCTGTCCTCTTTCTCCACCCCCACGTTGATGCTCCTTGACTTGCTCTATAATTCTACCTGTAATCTAATCTCTACTCTTCTCTCTCCTTTCCTATCATGCTATGGCATTCTCTTCCTTTTTCCCCAGCAGTTTTTGATGTATTTTGTAAACCACTCAGACGCTGTTGTGATGGGCGGTCTATTAAGAAACCCAATAAACATAAACATAAATAGCCTGATTCAACATTCCAGAGATCTTTGTTGTTAAGCAGGCTATCATTTAGCTTCTACTGTCCACCCTCTTTCCCTTGGGTGGGAACATACAAAGTAGATTGGAGTATGGTCCAACCATGATATGACCCTGATTTTAGATTGGAGAATGTGACCTACAAATTCCGAGCTCACTAGAAACATAAGATGGAGTGGTGGGGTCAATATTTAACAACAGCAGTTGGACATTTCTTTAAATGCCAGCTGCACGGTTTTAAATTTTCAAACTTAGAGGGCACTAGGGATTTTTGGTTAATTTTCATTTTGTTTGGCCTTTCTTCCTGACTTTTGGATATTATTTCAGTTTGTTTCACACATTTTAATAAACAGTTCTTAACACTCGTTGAAACTTAACACTCACTAATTGACTTAATAATTGTTAGGGTAATGTGCATTAAATCAATTTAGTGTGTGCTAAACAAATGAATTGAATGTGCATTGATAAATGCACATCCCTGGGTCATCGGATGGAGTGGATTTGGCAATTTTGTCATAGGCAGTTTATTCACTGAGATTTGATCTGAGTCTCGACTTCTTCATTCCCTAATCCTTCCCCCGACCTCTGTTGCCCTTTCTTCCTTTTCTAAGATCACTGAGGAAGAAACCACTCATCTTCTCTCCTCTTCTAAACTTACTACCTGCTCCTCTGATCCCATTACCATCCATCTCCTAAATTCCATCTTGTCCGCTGTTGTCCCTTCCATCTGTCATATCCTCAACATATTGCTTTCTGCCACAAACATTCTGCAGCCTTCAAGCATGCTGTGGTTACACTGCTCCTCAAGAAACTATCCTTTGATCCTACTTGTCCTTCTAATTATTGACCCATCTCTCTCCTCCTCTTTATTTCTAAACTACTTGAACATGCGGTTCACTGCCATTGTCTTGACTTTCTTTCCTCTTAGTCCCTTCTGGATCCACTGCAATCTGGCTATCGCCCTCTACGTTCTACTGAGACGTCTCTTGCCAACGTTTCTAATGACTTGTTCCTCACCGTCTCCAAGGGCTTTGACTTGATTCTCACCCTTCTTGTCCTTTCTGCTACTTTTGACACTGTTAATCACCACCTTCTCCTCAATACCCTGTCCTCGCTTGGATTTAAGGGTTCTGTCTTGTCCTGGTTTTCTTCTTACCTCTCCTCTGCACTTTGTGTATGTTCTTGTGGATCCTCCTCTACTGCTATCCCGCTTTCTGTCAGAGTACCCCAGGGCTCTGTCTTGGGACTTCTCTTTTTTTCTCTCTACACTCAGTCCCTTGCTGCACTCCATTTCCTCCCATGATTTTCTGTATGCTGATGACTCTCTGCACCTGAAATCTCTCTTGAGAATCCAGGACTGGATCTCTGCCTGTTTATCTGACATTAGTGCCTGGATGTCTCACCGCCATCTGAAATTGAACATGGCCAAAACTGAGCTCCTTATCTTTCCCCCTAAACCCACCTCCCCCCCCCCCTTCTCCTTTCTCTATTTCTGTGGATAACGCTCTATTTCTCCCTGTTTCCCTTGGCTTGCAACCTTGGGATCATCTTTGGCTCCTCCCTATCATTCTCCACACACATCCAACAGATAGCAAAAACCTGTCGCTTCTTTGTCTATAATGACAAAATTTGTCTCTTCCTTTCTGAACATACTACTAAGACCCTTATCCATTTTCTAGTCACCTCCCTTCTAGACTATTGCAACCTCCTCTTCGCTGGTCGTCTTCTGAATCATTTCTCCCCACTTCAGATCTGTTCAAAACTCAGCTGCGTGTTAGTCTTCTGCCAGTGTCACTATGCTCGTGTCCTCCCTCCTCTCAAGTCACTTCATTGGCTTCCTAGTAGTAGTAGATTGAATGGTGCAGGTTTACTAAGAAATGCCCTGGTAATACGTATTGGAGTCCGAAAGATAATGCAGACACTTGTGCTAACTTTTGGGGGTATGTGCATCTGTCCTCCTGCTATTAACTTGCTAATCTGCTTCATGGGTTCACTTATTGCCAGCCTTGAGATGGCTTTAAGTGCATCCATGCTAAACAGCTACCTTCGTGGTTAGCACAGACTCAAAAAACTCGTGCTAACTTGCAAAGAGTCATCCAACTCCATGTTCCACTCACAACACACCCAGACCCTGCCCAATCGCGTGCTACCCAGTTAGAGCAGGATCGTTGGCATGGCGCAGGGCATTTACCACATGCTAAATCCACACTAACAGAGGCATGTTTACTAACATGCACTAACCATGTTTTTAAAGGTGTACAGAATTATGTAAATATATCACATTTGCAGAATTCCCAAAGGAGATGAATAAATCCATCGGTTTGTCCATTTCTAGGATTCGATGTGTTAATTAGTGCAAAGGTAGTCCCCACTGCTTGGATGTCCTAGTTATACTGAGGGGGTTGGGTTGGGAGAAGGACTCTGGTCTTCATGAGTCCATGGAAACCATCCGAGCCCGATTTTGGTCTTTTCTTTTGTCTGGGTGTATTTCACAGCACTGCATCCTGCACTTTATTATTTTTCTCCTTTTAGGTCATTATTGTCATTTAGATTTTAATGCCATCCATCCTCCTTCCCGGGGGCGAGGAACAGAATCCTCTCAGCCTTGTAATGTGTGTCTTCATAGAAATCCAATATTTTTTTTTTTACTAATTCACTCTGCTTGTGTGTGTCGAGGTTAGTTATCGCACAGAGGTGTCATCTTACCCATGATTTGAGTGTGTCTATGGTGGAAGACGTACCTGAAGCATTCATGAGGTTTCGGTGATGCACAGAGATAACATAGGCTGAGTACCTGATTGCACTATGAGTGGGTGGTTTCACGTGAGCTATTGTTATGTTCATTGCATATCTAAATATAACTATGCTAATTTTGTTTATTTTGAGGATCCATGGCAGATCTTCCAGAGGTAGAAGACTTGTTTTGACAGGTAATAGGATATTGCATCTATGGAAAAATCATTTATTCCAGAAGACTTTGTTTAATCATTGAACACTGAGCTATGACATCTATAACTAAGATTCCGGCTGTCCATTTTCCTTTTTCTACCATAATAGTACAGACTCTCTGGCATTATCCTCACTTCTATACCATGATGAATCCTCTGCTTTCCGATGCTGAATGTCGCCTCCACCACTTCCCCTGGGAGGCTGTCCACATGCCTCCTTCCTGCAGTTTAGCATCTAACCCTTCCAACCTCTCACCACACAGCCATCATCTTTACAGTGTTAATGTGTTTTTTCTCGCTCTGAATTCTAATGCTTTTGCATATGAATCTTGGATTCCCAGAGACTGAGATTTAGGTGGCAGTTTTCGAAGGTTTACAAAAGTAAATTAGCATACACATCTAAGTATCCGTTTTAGAAGAGGTGCTGCTTATGCATATATCCATGGGCATTCCCAGATTTGAAGAATGGGTATGGTTTGGGCGGATCCTAAAAAACTATACAGGTAGGGCCCAATATTCAGTTTATGGCAGTCAGCACTTATAAAATGCTTGGCTACTGCAAGCAAACACGAAACCAGATATTCCGCACTGGGAGCTGGATATCCACTGGTGCCGGATATCCGGTTTCACCGCAGATGCCCTCTATCTGGTCAGCAATGATATTCAGCCACTAACCGGATAGTCCTAACTTTGTGGTTATCTGTCCAGTTAGCAGGCTGGAAATAGGTGCCAGGACCACCCCAGCAATATCCAGATTGTGCCAAGGATATGGGGCTCAGTGGGGTTTATGCAGTTAGCAGGTCCTGCTGAGCCCCTAAAGACGTTTGAACATCAGGCTGGTATTTTCTATTTTGCAATGCAAATACATACATACTTCAAAACTTTGCCTGTTGGCATTTATACCTGCTGTGAGACTGATATAATGGTCATCTTACTGCTCCGTTGGACCTGGGGCTCGAAGGAGTAATTGAATGGGAACTGTGCTTTTCTTTTGTGCATTTAAAGTCACCTCAAATGGCAAAAAGTTGGCGTGTTGGAACTCTGTTCCTTGATTGGCTCCCTTTGGACGTGCAGTTTTGCAGAATCTGGTCCTTATGCTTGTAAGTGCTGGTGCTTACGTATGCAAAGTCCTGAGTAATGCTGCTCTTGTTCTGCTGTATCCATCACCAAATATAGAAACATAGAAACATGATGACAGAAAAAGACCACAAGGCCCATCTAGTCTGTCCTTCCATAACAACTACAACAGTCCACTTTTTACCTTTAGAGATCCTCTGTGTTGGTCCCATGCTTTTTTGAATTCAGTTACTGTCCTCATCTCTACCACCTCCACTGGGAGACTATTCCACGGATCCACTACTCTTTCCGTAAAGAAATATTTCCGCATATCACTCCTGAATCTATCTCCCTTCACCCTCATCCCATGTCCCCTCGTCGCAGAACTTGCTTTCAATTGAAAGAGGCTCTCTCCCTGAACATTTATGCCACGGAGGTATTTAAACATCTCAATCATATCACCTCTATCCCGCCTTTCCTCTAAGGTGTACATATTAAGATCCTTAAGTCTGTCCTCATATGCTTTATAATGAAGACCACTAATCATCTTAGTAGCCACCCTCTGCACCGACTCCATCCTGTTCACATCCTTTTGAAGGTGCGTTCTCCAAAATTGCACACCATACTCCAAATGAGGTCGCACCAAAGACTTATACAGAGGCATTATCACCTCCTTTTTTCTGCTAGCCATTCCTCTCCGTATGCACCCAAGCCGTCGCCTTTTCTACCTGTTTAGCTACTTTAAGATCATCGGACACAACTACGCCTAGGTCCCGCTCTTCTTTAGTGGACAAAAGTACTTCACCTCCTATACTGTATTGCTCCCTTGGATTGCTGCAGCCCAAATGCATGACCTTACATTTTTAAACATTAAATATGTTTCCCATGACCTTATCCAATGAGCCTTTTGTAAAATACACTGCAAATGGTAAATGTCCAAACTTGGACATTCCTATATAAAACTGAACTTTACATCCTCTAAATTTGGCTATCGAGTTAGGAGTCAATTCCTTGATCTTGTTCCACCCTGGAGAATGTTTAATGTATTTATATTTCTGAAAAATGAGAAAGAAATTGTATACAAAGCATAATACAACCAGTGGTCAAAAACATACAACATATCACAATTAATTAAGTTACAAGCCATCTGTGCTATGCCATTGTATGTAAAACCCGTTGAGGCCTCTCCACTGGGAACATGTCTTACATTACATAGAATTCTGTGCAATGCCCTGAGGTGTTCACATTCCAAAGGCTGAACTTTACTTATTCGACTGCAGATTGCTTAGAGGTATCCTGGAAATTCTGCAGCGATGCTTCTAGTGCACCGTCGATTCGCCTTCTGAGTCCTTTTTCATTTAACAGGAGCAGAATGGAAATGGAAGGAGGTTCAGCTTTTTCTGTAAAGGGCCTTCCCTGGCACCTTTGCTCTCACCATAAAATGTTAGTCAGTGGGGCCTGATATTCAAAGGAAACCTGCAAACCGTGTAAATGCCGTGAAGTGGGATATTCAGCAGCATTAACATGGCTAGTGCCGCAGAGTATCGGCGGGTACTGCTGCTGCACACCCCGATGCTAACAGGTTAGTGTTGTGACGTTCCATGGGCGGCACCCGGGGATAATCGGTCAGCGGCGATATTCAGCCACTGCCTGGTTATCCCTTGGTGGCTAAAGCTAGGCACATTAAAGGCAATCCTAACTTTCGCAGCCGAAGCTAACCAGCTAGCGACTGAATATCGCCATTGCGTGGTTAACTTCCTGCT
The DNA here is from genome assembly GCA_033557465.1 of Ichthyophis bannanicus. Taxonomy (NCBI): domain Eukaryota; kingdom Metazoa; phylum Chordata; class Amphibia; order Gymnophiona; family Ichthyophiidae; genus Ichthyophis; species Ichthyophis bannanicus. The sequence goes on from CM066042.1 coordinate 167,345,062, forward strand.
TTGGCAGCCAACCTGGATATTAAATGCCGATGGCTAGATATGGTCCCGGCATTGAATATCTGGGTTTAGTGCTCAGCAGTGATGCCTAGCCGCTGCCACTGCTAAATATCGGGCCCAGTGATGTTTAGAATAAGCCAAGTTGGATACTGAACAAATTAAAAATGTTAAGTACAAGCCTGGGCAGGCTCTAGTGTGTGGCCTTACAGAATATTGGGTGCATGTGCTTGCGTGAAGATTACGAATGCTGACTTGTCATTAGATGCTCTAATGCATGTAACACAAAGGGGCTGAACTGGCTGGATTCCCCAGCATTACTCAATGAGACTCTCCACCAGCTGAAACATCTTTACGGGATCGATAACTTCCTAAGAGCAAATCTGCCTACTTCACACAAAAGAGGAATTCTCAAAAAGGAGGAATCTTTGCCAAAAACTGGGGTCAGTCCTCAGGAGCGACATGGCCTATAGTAACATATGGGCCCGTTTACTAAAGTGTGATAAGCACTTAGTTCATGAATTAGCATCACAGCTACAGTCACAGACATTGCATGTGCACCATCACTGCTGTAGGTGGTGTGAATGGACTTACTGCTTCCTGAAGAGGACATTGTAAGTGTATCTACACTATGAGCTGTTGCACTGTGAAAATACTGCTAGCCAATTTTGATCATGGGCTATTGAAGGGGCAGGAGTGTCTGGGGATTTCCTGCTACCAGGAAGCCCCCCCCCCCCCCCTTAGTAAGAGCCAGGGAGGGTTCAGGGTGGGGATCTTCTTTGATCATGTCATGGGGAGGAGAGTCAGGGGGTGGATTTTTATTCAAAATGTTGGGGGGGGGGGATGGTTTGTTTTTAGATGAAGCAGCCCCTTAGAGCATTTCCAATAAGGTAGAGGCAACTGTGGAGGAGTAGCCTAGTGGGTAGAGCAGTAGACTAGAAGCCAAGGAAGCCAGGGTTCAAATCCCACTCTCTGTGGCCTTGGGCATATCACTTCGCTTTTTATTACCTCATCTACAAAGTTATTGTAAGCCCTCCAGGCAGGGTCAGCCCCAGAGCTGGTTCAAGGTTTTGGCAGCCTTATGCCCCCTTTGGCTGTCAGAATCTATTGTTTAGCTGTGAATGCCTTGCTCTCTAGGTGCCCACCTTGTTTGCCTAATGGTTGGGTGAGAGAACTACCTGAAGGTAACATGCCTTGTGCTAAATACTATTTAAACAAAGCACCTAGTGTGTGGTAAATGTCTGCACCGGCCAGTAACTGCATGGGTAGGTGCTGGGCAGTGAGGTGGATAGGGTTGCACCTGTTGCTCCATGCAGGTTCCTCCCCATGCCACTCTGTTGAGGGTCGTAGCTGCCACTCTGCGCAAATTGCTAGGAATGCACATTCGTTTGAAACATGGGAAATGAGAGTGCTTTTCCCATGTTGTTAAATGTGAATTATTTCTCAATGGCACACACTATCAGTCAGTAAGCACACTCTTTAGTGCGCCTATTGATAGTGTGGGCTGTCGATCAGTAGTGCACACTGTTGAACAACATTTATTTTTATTTATATGTATTTAGCTCACATTTTTACAGTAGTAGTTCGAGGTGACTTATGTTCAGGTACAATAGGTATTTCCCTGTCTCTGGAGGCAATGGAGAGTTAAGTGACTTGCCCAAGGTTACAAGGAGCATCAATGGAATTTGAACCCTGGCCTCCCTGGTTCACAGCTCACTGCCTATCTGGCATCCGGTCCTAATATCCGATTAACAGTGATATTCAGCAGCTAACTAGATACCACATACTGGTTGACCTATCCTAACTATATCCAGTTAGCGGCTGAATGTCCCTGCTGATCAGATAGCTGGGGGGACATCCACTATCCTCCTACAGACTGCCCCAATTTTAACCAGGCGTCTTTTCTGCAGTCAGTGCGGATATTCAGCAGAGCTGTCAGGATAGCGTCACTGATTATTGGGATCGTCCCACGTTACCTGGTTATCAGGTCCTGCTAACCAGCTTAACGCTTCTAAATATGCCCCACCCTGCTCTTTATACATGTACAGGTCACATCCACATATACGGCCAGTTATAAAAGCGTCTCCCATACCTGCCGAGAATGCTGTGTATGTGCTGTCTTTAGCTTCCCTGCTCATTTGACACCATATTGATGCTCTATTTAATCTTGGGGTAGAATCTTAAAATCTTTTTCCCTCAAGCTTTTTAAGATAGTTTCTTATTCTCTCTATTTCCTCGGGGGTGACTACACCATTGCAGCTCTTTTTTTCCTTTACGACCCTATACAAAGGAGGAGGTGACCTGCACGGAGCAGCATTTGCAACCCTAACTACTTCACTGGACAGACTACACTATGGGATTTAGGGTAAGGTTTTCCTTTTGGTTCAAAAGGTTCTTCAAATGGATACCTCACTTTATCTTGTTGCTTTACTATGTTCTTTATCAGTCAGGATGACCCTTACTACTTGCTAAATAGGTGAACCAACATTTTATTCCCCCGATAACAGAGATTCACTTGCATATTACCAGAGGTTCTGTTTTTAGAGCCTCTGCTCCATTATACTGAAATGTGCTGCCTCCCTTTCTGAGGACTGAAACAAATCCAGGCTCATTGCAAATGAGATCTTCCGACGTTTTTATTTCAGCAGGCCTTTGGAGAAAATGCTTGACCACCTGTGGTTTAAGTGCTTTGTGAAGTATCGCTGATATTTAGTTAGTAATGAAATTAGAAGAAGATTTATCTGTTTCTGTTCTGTTTTCTGTTACTTTAACTATTCATTGTAAACCACATGGCTGCACACTGTCAATGAAAGGTGATATATAAAACTAAATAATAAGTCTATACCAAACTATTTGCCATCATTTACTATGTTCATAGTCATCAGGGCCGGCCCCAGAGTTGCTTCAAGGTGCAAACCTTAAACATTATGTCCCCCCCCCAGCTTGCAGAATCTCTTTTGCTTTGAATGCCCTGCACTTTGCCACCCCCAAAACTGCCGCCCTCGGCAACCACCTAGTTTGCCTAATGGTTAGGCCAGCCCTGTATGTCACCACAAACAGTCAAACATTTCCTTCTTGCTTCTCTGTAATGTTGTTGTTGTTAAGTGCTGTCGAGTCGGAGTCGACTCATGGTGACCCTCTGGATAGCTATCCTAAATTGTGTTTGGTCTTTGAGTCAGGCAGCTCATTGTTGACAGACTGGTACCCGTAGCTGCTGTTATTGTATCGATCCATCTCATTGCTGGCCGACCTCTTTTGCGTTGACCTTCTATCTTGCCGAGCATGATGTCTTTCTCTAATGATCTCTCTCTTCGCATGATGTGTCCAAAGTATGAAAGTCGAAGTCATCTGAGCTTCTAAAGAAAGCTTAGGTTTGATCTCCTCTAGTACCGACTGGTTTGTTCTTCGGGCAGTCCATGGTATACACAGTATTCGCCGCCAGCACCATAATTCAAAGGCATCAATTTTCTTCCTGTCTATCTTTTTCACTGTCCAGCTTTCACATCCATATGATGTTACTGAAAATACCATGCTTGAACAAGTCGAATCTTTGTATGGAGAGACACATCTCTGCTCTTGAGAATCTTATCTAGGTCTTTCATAGCCACTCTGCCAAGAGCAATGCGTCGTCTGATTTCTTGACTGCTTGTTGCTTCTTTATTGATAGTTGATCCAAGTGGGTTAAAGTTGTTCACAATTTCAATTTCTTCTCCTTCAGTGATGAACCTTTTGATTATGCCAGTTGTCATGATCTTTGTCTTCTTTACATTAAGGTGCAGGCCCATTTTGAGACTATGTTCTTTGATTGTGAGAAGCAAATGTTTCATATCATCTTCACTTTCAGCCAGTAATATGGTATCATCAGCATAGCGAAGGTTGTTGATGAGTCTTCCACCAATCTTCACACTTCTGTTGTCTTCATACAGTCCTGCTTCTCTGATGATTTGTTCTGCATATAAATTAAACAGGTAGGGGGAAAGTATGCAGCCTTGTCTTACACCTTTGCTTATTTTAAACCATTCTGTTTCTCCTTGTTCTGTTCAAACTGTTGCTTCTTGATCAATGTACAGATTGTGCAAGAGTACAATCAGGTGTTCTGGTATACCCATGCTTCTTAATGTGGCCCAGTATTTCTCATGGTTTACAAAGTCAAAAGCCTTGCTATAGTTGATAAAGCACAAATAGATATCCTTTTGGTATTCTTTAGTCTTTTCAAGGATCCATCTCACATCCGCAATGATGTCTCTCGTGCCTCGCCCTTTCCTGAACCCTGCTTGCACTTCAGGTAGTTCTTGTTCCAGGTATGGTTGTAGTCTCTTTTGAATAATCTTCAGTAGAATCTTGCTGGCATGTGGGATCAGAGCGATTGTGCGATAATTTCCACAGTCAGTTGGATCACCTTTCTTTAGTATTGGTATAAACACAGATCTTTTCCAGTCAGTTGGCCATGATGTTGTCTTCCATATTTCTTGGCAGACCCTTGTAAGTACGGTAACAGCTGCATCAGATTGCTGTAATACTTCTATGGGAGTGCTATCAATGCCTGGTGCTTTGTTCTTTGATAAGGCTTTCAATGCTGCTTCAACTTCTTCTTTCATCACCAATGGTTCCTGATCATAAGGTACAGGTTGAAACGGCTGTTGGTCCACTTGATCTTTATCATATAAAAACTCTGTATATTTCTTCCACCTTTTCTTGATCTTCTTAGCATCATTCAACATAGAACCTTGAGCATCTTGTAACATTCCAATTCGAGGCTGGAACTTTTTCTTTAACTCTCGTAGCTTTAAGAAAGCCGATCTTGTTCTTCCTCTAATAGTTTCTGCTTCTATTTCCTTGCATGCGTTGTTGTAGTACTTTTCCTTGTCCTGTCTTGCTGCATGTTGGAAATCTCTGAGTTCTGTTATTATCTTTCTTTCTCCTCTGGCTTTAGCTTCTCTGTGTTTCTGGGCATTTTTCAGAGTTTCTTCAGTCATCCATTTTGGCCATTTTTGCTTTTTCACCTTTTGTAGAGACTTCTCGCTTTCTTCCAACACAACCTTCTTGATGTCATTCCATAACTCTTCTGGAGCTCTGTCATTTGTATCTAAAGCAGCAAATCGATTTTGCAGGCAGTCTTTAAATTCCAGTGGTATATTCTCAAGGTCATATTTTGCTGCATTCATGAGTGGTTTGCTCTTTTTCAACTTTAGCTTGAGTTTGCAAACTAGTAGTTGATGATCTGTACCACAGTCTGCTCCAGGTTTTGTCTTTGTTGATGTTATAGAACGTTTCCATCGTTGACTTCCACAGATGTAGTCAATTTGATTTTTATACAATCCATTGGGTGACGTCCATGTGTACAGTCGCCGCTTGTGTTGATGGAAGAAGGTGTTTGAGATGAATAGATCATTGGTCTTGCAGAATTCTATCAGTCTTTCTCCAGCTTCATTTCTGTTGCCAAGTCCATATTTTCCAACTACTTTGCCTTCTTCTTTGTTGCCAACTTTTACGTTCCAGTCACCCATGACTATCAGGATATCCTGTTTGCATGTTCTGTCAATTTCATCTTGTACTTGTTCATAGAACTCTTCAATTTCATTCTCTTCTGCAGCTGTTGTTGGGGCATATACTTGAATTATAGTTGTGTTGATAGGCATTCCTCGTAGACGAATAGAGATTAAGCGTTCGCTGACTGCATTGTATTTCATTACAGTTCTTACAAGTTTCTTCTTTATTATAAATGCAACACCATTTCTTCTTTGTCTTTCATTTCCAGCATAGTAGACCATGTGATCATCTGATGCAAAGTGCCCGATGCCAGTCCATTTCAGTTCACTGACACCCAACAGATCAAGTTGTACACGTTCCATTTCATTCTTGACCACCTCCAACTTCCCTTGGTTCATGCTTCGTACGTTCCATGTTCCAATGCGTAAGACATCTTTACAGCTTCTGACTCTCATTTCATGCGCAGCTACATCAGCAGTCAGACGTCCCGAGGGCTTTGATCCAACCACATCATAAATGCTGGCTTTACTCTGAAAGGTCTTCAGCTCTTCCCCAGTAGCTAGTTGAGTGCCTTCCGACCTAGGGGTCTCATCTTCCAGCACTATAGCACAATTTGTTTTGTTGTAACTATCCATTGGGTTTTCATTGCAAGATACAGAAGTAGATTGCCGGGCCTTTCTTCCGCGCAGTTTAAGTTTGGTGTTGTTGCCGTTGTCACAGAAATGTGATCCTCCGCCGTCAACACTATCCCATTCTGCTGCTGCCCAGATGGGTGGTTTGTCTTGGTCTGGCACCTCAGCTGAGACCTGTCCATCTTGAGAGACCCTGCCAGTAGTTAAACTACCGATAGTTTAGCTCTCAGCATCACTGATGCACACAAGCCCTCACAGCACGACAAGCTGCAAACCAAGTGAGGATTCTCTGTAATATCACTCACAAATAAATTGTAATAATATATCACTCACAAATAAAAATAAATCATTAGTGGAGTGCCCTGGGGATTGGTCCTAGAGCCAGTTCTGTTCAATTTATTTTTTTTCTCTGTAATATCACTCACAAATAAATTGAACAGAACTGGCTCTAGGACCAATTCCCAGGGCACTCCACTAATCACCTTTCTCTCCTCTGTCATCCCTCATTAAGCCAATGCCTAATCCAGTCCACCAATGGAGGGTCTGCCCAGATTGCTCAGTTTATTTATGAACCTCTTGTTTAGGACAGTGTCAACAGCTATAGTGAAATCCAAGGAAAGTACATCCCAGTACATGTCTTCAGTCTCATTCTTTAGTCAACTAATCAAAGAACTCGATTAGAGAATCCAAGATGCACTGGCAACTTTTTTAAAAAAATTAAATGTGCTGTCAAATCAGTGCTGACTCCTGGCGACCCAGCAGCCTATGGGTTTTCTTGGCAAGGTATGACCTGAAGTTGATTGCCAGGCTTTTTCTTCCGAGGCAAGGGAGGATAAAGTGACTTGTCCAAGGTATGCCAGTGGGAATCAAACCCTGATCTCCTGGGTAGTAGGTTATTGCTCTAACCACTAGGTTACTCCTCCACATGAGCAACATAGACAACTTTTTCTGCAAAAATAAATGAATAAATACATGTGTGGATATGCATTTAACTACTAAAAAAAGAGGGCCATTTTAAGGTTCCTGTGCTGAAAAGATGCGGCTGGGGTACATGCTCATCACTTTCCTGGGAAAACACTAACAGAGCAATACTCTCTTCCACAAGAAGGACCCAATCTGTGCAATACTGTGGTACAATAGGAATAGCTGACACAGCTGGAAACTAGAGGTAGGAGTTACTCTTCTATAGTTACCAAGTTAAAATGCACGTGGACTGAATGGTTGATATTTGTGGTATAGAGTATTGCTTTAAGACAGGGGTTCTCAACCCAGTCCTCGGGACAAACACAGTCAGTCAGGTTTTCAGGATAACCACAGCAAATATGTATGTGTGAGATTTGCATGTGTGGCCTCTGCTGTATGCAAATTTCTCTCATGCATATTCATTGTGGTTATCCTAAAACCCTGCCTGGCTAGGTGTGTCCCGAGGACTGGGTTGACAACCTTTGCTTTAACCATATGTGTGTTCTGTATCAAAATGATTGTACTTATCCTTTTTAAATGGCAGACATATTTTCAGCATAAGACTCCTTTTTTATGAAATACTATGTATATATGTGTATATATGTATGTATATAGATAATTATTATTATATATGTATATAGATCTTTTTTTTTTTACTATTTATTCTTGGAGGCTTGTTTCCCCATGGTAGATCTACTCTGTTGTCTTGGAATGCCTGGCTGCTCTGTGTTTTATATTTATATATTTGTATGTGTGTGCTGGAGTTTTATGTCAGACAAATAGTGAACCCTGTAAATGACCTACTCATTGTTTTCTGCCTTTTGTTTTATTGTGCACTGTCAGCATCTATATATTGATCAGTACTGACATCTTAACCATTGTGAAATGCACTCTAAGTCCTGGGGTGGTTTTTCATCCTGTGATTTTTATTTTTTTCCTTTTCTTGCAAATTTTACATAATTAACTGAGAATAAATCTTGTACGTAAACTGAGAATTGATGACCAAACATAATAGGAAAATTCACATCAAGAAAGATTTACAATTGTTCCCACGCTAGCCCACAAGCAGTGGAGATCCAAGTTTAGGAAACAAAACATAAACACCAAGAGTGAAGATAATCAAATACAACCAGTATATCCAAACATCATCAAGACAGTTCTGCTGGAAGCCCTTGCAGATTCTCCAGGAGCCGAGCATTAATGAAGGCCAGCAGCTGGGATGGCTTGGCTTATACTGATACAGTCAAACCTCGGTTTTCATTTGCCCCGGTTTTCATACGCTTCGGTTTTCAACGTCTTTTCTGACTGAGATTTTGTCCCGGTTTTCATGCATTGCTTCGGTTTTCAACGTCTTTTGACTGAGATTTTGTCCCGGTAGCAGGGAAGAAAAGCTGTCAACGTAAGCAGGAGATGTTGCATGAATGTGGGAGGCAGTTCTTTCTCTTGCAGGGTACGTCTGAAGCTATATCATTAAGATTTTCTGCCATTCTGAAGCATTGAGCAGATAATGTAAAGGTATTTTAATGGACTGAATTCAATGTGATTCCGAAGAGAGCTGGGCACAGCAGCTTGTCAGGGGTGGCTAAGGCCAGATGTTAACATACTGTACTGTACAGTACTGTACTTAGCTTGCTTTCAGTGATGTTAAATGTTCATTTATCCATTTCATTAGTCATTTATATTTATTTCTCATTGTTTTCTGTATGTAAAAATATAGTTATTATCTATAAAATGTATTTTTTGTGAATATTTTTGGGTGTCTGGAACGGATTAATTGGATTTACATTATTTCTTATGGGAAATATTGCTTCAGTTTTCATACGTTTCGGTTTTAGTCAGACTTTTTCGAACGGATTAATCATGAAAACCGAGGTTTGACTGTACTTAACCATACACTTGCATGGATACTTCAGAAAAAAAAAGAGCGCTCCCGGCTGCTGGACTCCAGGGTGCAGAATAAGAAATTCTTGTCTCCTTTGTTGCCTATCATGAGCCAAAATCAGGAAACATACAAACCAAGAGGCCCTTGTACTGCAAGTCCCCTTTTCTAAATAAAATCTTCATTAATCATTCCTTATCAGGCAACAAGGCAAGAGTAACGATCAATGTAGCAGGGGTTATAGCTTCAGTATCAATCTTGGGAACAACTCCTAGGGTAGTTGCTTTCTTAGCTGAAGGGAGATAGTAAACCTTCACCATCAGTGGATGTGGGTCTGCTGGAATTCTCAAAATATCTGTCAAATATAAACTAAACATATCCCTGGCCGAAACCAAAGATCTAGGAAAATTTGCCAGTCTCAAGTTAGCAGCCCTAGTTGAGTTCGCCAATAGCTCCATCTTCACTTTAGTGCAAGAGAGTCCTTCACAAAAGATTCTTAGCACCCCTCCATCATATTGACCCACGTTTGAACAGCAGACATAGAATTTTGAACCAAAAGTACCTTCGAAGCATTTTCTTCAATAGCCAAACAATTCCTCTGTACTTTCCGTGTTACAGAAGAAACCTGAGGAACAAGGGCTGTCCCCAGCTGCTCAATTGCAATCCATATCACCCCCAATGTAAATGACTATGGACGCTGCAAGGAAAAAACTGTAGAAGAATCCTTCGTCCCCCTAGCAGTATCCTCCATTCCACTCAGTGCTTGTACCTGGTCCGATGAAGCAACGAACTCTGGCAGTGGGTGCCTGCTCCGCGATTAGTACATGTAAGTGCTGTTCCGGAGAGGCCGAAGCACCATCCATAGAGACCCTGGAGCTGTCCCTTGCCGGCTGTCCAACTTGACCTCACTGGGTAGAACCTCATGCCACAGCACGTCTGGGGAAACCTGCAAGTACGCCAGCTTCAAGGAGCGCTGTACATCAGGGGAGACAGAATCACTGCCTGAAGACAACGCCAAGCCACCAGACTCTGACGCAGACAAAGCCGGGCTACACTCCCCTGAGGTTTCAGGTTGCTGAGCCGGCCAAAGGAAAGAAGAATCGAGAGGCCTGATGACTGAAGGTAAAGTGGAGGTCAAGGGGCCAGGAAGGGCTGTTTTGCCCCCTTAGCCTTCTGCTTCCTTCCCATAGGAAAAATTGTGCCACTCTCACACACCTACAAACCGACGTCCCTGTGTTGTGTTTACTTTTATTGTATTTTTGTCCTGGCAATTTCCACCTGCATCCTTTTGGGCTTCCTGCTCAGTTAGAACTGCCCTCTATTAAGGTACTGTGCCATGATGCTTTATTCATAACCACTTGGCATTTTCACCCTGCATAATAACCCTCGATATACCAGTCATTGCAGTGACGGGCCTTATTCAAAAGTCACAGATGGAAGTTCACTCTCCAGAGCCGGGTGCACATGTTCTCTAGTTCTGTCAACAGGCTGAGCAATAGCTTGGCCTCCCTTCCCCAAGCTTCTCCCCCCCCCCAGCACAATCAGGTCACAGCACTGAAACTACACTCACTTCCATCCTTATCAATATCCATTCTGCCCTGGATGATGGTGATGCTATTCTCCTAGTCTCCACTGACCTTGCGGATCATTCATTGCTGCTCCATTGACTGACAGATCTTTATATCACTGCCATCATTCGCCACTGGTTCACCTCTGGCTTTTTTAGTTTGTTCAATTTTTGATAAACTGACTTTAGGCCCAAAGGATGCTTCAAAGCAGTTTAGTACCAGAAACATTTCTGTCCTTTTTCATTCTGTTACATCCCTCAGCTATCTGCTAAACTTTGGAGTACCTCAAGATGCCATCCTCTCCCCTCCTGTGTTCAACCTTTTCATTAGCCCCTTGGCCTCTCTCATTCAAACTCTTGGCATCAACATCTGTTTCTACGCTGATGGCATTCAGCTTATTTATCCTACCACCCTTTGGTCTCCTAATCTTGCCCTTCTAAATAATTATCTCATTGCATTTGCCACCTGGATTTATTCCCACAGACTGAAACTTAGCAGGGTCAAGTCTCATGCCACGTGGTTACCAGATGGGATATTTGCCTCACAATAACACTCCAACTTTTAGGCCAAGACATTACACTCACTGATTCCTTTAAGGCTCTTGGTTGTTTTATTCAACCTCTCTCTCTCTTTTGATTTGCAAACCTCCTCCACTGTGAAATCCTGCTTCTTCTATCTCTGTCAGCTTTGCTCCATAAGATCTTACCATATTCAAGATGCTCTTACCACGGCAGCACATGCATTAATTCTGTCTAGACTCGATTATGACAATATAATCTTTCTTAGCCTTCCTGTATCCTTACTAAAGCACCTCCGAAATGTGCAGAACACTACACTTGAACTCATCCGTGGTTCCAGGAAATATGGTCATATTACACCACTTCACATAACCTCACTACGAGCTCCCTATCATTGATTACATTAAATTCAAAATTGTACTCATTGTACATAAATCTTTCTTTACTGGCCTCCCCTTTCATTTATCCTTTCACCTTATTCCCTTTTCCTGCCAGTCCCCCTGCTCTCAGCACGCAAATGTACTGTATCTCCATCCAGCTAATCGAGCACAGTTAACCACTACTTGGCTGTCTGACTTCTACTTTCCCGTCTTCCGCATTTCCATTCAGAATCAAACTAGAAAAAATTCAAACCTAGTCTTAAAACTCTCTTTTTCACACAGGCCTTTGGTGAGCAATGGAACTCCTCCATAATTGCTTGTGGTAGTATGATGTACGGTAGGAAGAGGTTTTCTATTAAAACACCAAACAGACAGCAGTTCAGGGAAAACAAAATGTGTTTTTATTCAGACACAGTTTGTTAGACCTTCACAAAGCTGGTCTCCCAGCCTTTCCTCCAGCCCAGTTAAAGTTCCTTCCTTGCCCAGTTAAAGTTCCTACCTTTGTATGGCTTGCCTTGAAAGAACTCCTGGTTCCACCGGCCTTTCTCTCCAGCAGCCTGCTGGGTTTTTAACCTCTTCCTGTGAGCCACGCCCTCCCAGCCCTGAACTCTGGGTTGCAGGCTCTCTTAATGGGACCTGTTGATAATCCCTCTGGAGAAGGACAGGCAACACTCTCCCCCTCAGGTCAACCATGCCCTGATGAGCACCTGTCTCACCCAGGACTCCCACCCAGGAAAGGAAGTCCGTGTTGAGGTGTGTCTGACCAGCCCTATGGCGGACCTGGAACTGGTAGTATTGGAGACTCAAGAACCACTGCATAATATGGCCATTGGACTCTTTCTGCCGAACCAGCCAGTTCAGGAGTTGATGGTCTGTTGTCAGTGTAACAGACAGCCGAACAGGTAGTATTTGAAGGTTTCAAATGCCCACGACAGCGAGGGCCTCCTCCTTGAACACTGCATAATGCTGTCCCCACGGAAACAGTTTCCTACTAATGAAGGCTATGGTATATTCTTCACCTCTGACTTCCTGGGCCAAAACAACTTCTAGGCACACCTCTGAAGCATTGGATTGCACAATAAATGGTAGAAAGAAATCAGGGCTACTCAGGATGAGTTCAGAGCACATGGCCTTCTTGAGACACTGGAAGTCTAGGTCCAGTGATTACTGGATCCATTTGGAAGCTCTCTTCTGGAGGACATTGTTAACTACTCCGCCACCTCTGCAAAATTGGCTATAACCGCTGGTTCATCCTTAATCATTCCAAGAAAGGCTTGAACCTCTTTCTTTGATTTTGGGGTAGAAACCTGGGCAATGGCATCTACCTTCTGTACTTGAGGTCATATCTACCTATTTCTTTTTAAATACCCCAGGTATTGAATGTTGTGACCTCCCCGAAAACATTTCTTGGGATTGGCCGTCAAACCAGCCTTCCGCAGGCTGCTCAATACAGCTTGTACTTGGGTTAGATGGGTGGTCCAGTCTCTGCTGTAGATAAGAACATAAGATGTGCTATGCTGGGTCAGACCAAGGTCCATCAAGCACAGTATCCTGTTTCCAATCTAGGTCATACGTACCTAGCAATGTCCCCAAAAGACACAGGTTCCACAATGCTTGTACTGGGTCAAGCATTGTTATCCTGGGTCCCTTCTTAATAATGGTTTATGGACCTTTCCTCCAGGAACTTGTCCAAATCTTTTTTAAACCCAGTTACACTAACAGCCTTTACTACATCCTCCGGTAACAAATTCCAGAGTTTGATTACACGTTGAGTGAAAAAATATTTTCTTTTATTAGTCTTAAATAGTTTACCCTGTAGCTTCATTGCATGTCCCCTAGTCTTTCTATATTCTGATAACGTAAACAATCGATCTACGTTTACCCGTTCCACTCTGTTCATTAATTTATAGATTTCTATCATATCTCCCCTCAGCCGTCTCTTTTCCAGGTTAAAGAGCCCTGCGGGAGGAGGAGTTTCAAGATGGCAGTTGTAGTCGTGACTGAGTGAGCACGCTTTTCCTTTCTCATGGGGAAGAAGCGTAAGGGGAAGGTTGGGCAGGGGCTCTCGCAGCCCGCTCTTACCTCGACGCCTCTTGCTTTCAGTATCTGGTCCTTTGGATTCTTATTTGGTACGTGCTCCTCGGGATCCGGGTCTTACTGGTGGAGAATACCGATTGGCAGTATCATCGGAGTCGGAGTGCTCGGTGGTTGCCTCGGCGATATCTTCCTTCCCAGCTGTGAGCCCTGTGCCTAAGATCCTCCGTGGTGGTTCGCTGCCGGAAGGCTTCCTGGAGGTTTCCTCTCCTGCTGCGATGGGAGGGGTCTCTACCTTGCGAGAGCTGGGAAAAGGTGGACCGGAGGAGTTTGTGAGTGGGGCCGGTGGTGCCTTTCACTCCCCTTTGTCATCGGCGCTTGTTGGAGGTGAGCACACAGGAAAGGTTTCTTCTCCTGTGTGTCGAAGTTTCATCGCAGCCTGTGGAGATGGCAAGTGCAACGGCGTTTCCTCCGGACGGAGCTTTCTTTCTTCAACGTCCTACAAACTTTACATTAGAGGCAATTTGGGACGCTGTTGTTTCCTTTGGAGAAGTTTTACTTCCGCAAATTACATCTTTATCTTCCAAAGTGAAGATTACGATGGAAACCGTAACAGATCTTGAGAAGAAGGTATCCGGAATTTCCAGGGAATTTGAAGTTGAACGGAAGAGAATTACAAATCTAGAAGATCAAGCAGATGCCTTTAAAAATAACTTTTCATCGGTACAGGTCAAACTAGAACAGTTAGATAGTTTTTCACGTTTGAATAATTTAAGAGTTGTTAATTTTCCTAAAGTGTTTTCTGTTTCTGACAGAGATATGTTTAAAGAATATTTAACAGAGATACTGGGGGGGTCTCTCCTGACCTAATTCCACCTTTGGTAAACATTTATTATCTTCCTAAAGCTAAACGTGTTCCTCTCATGGGGAATTTAGGGGGTGGGTTGGTGCAAGGAGAGGCTCTCAATGTTACTGATTTATTGGAAAATTCGGGTCTTGATTCTCAGGAACCTTCTACCCTATTAATAACTTTTGCCCTGTTGTCTGATAAAGAGTGGATGTTAAAATTCTTTTTTCAGAAAAGGAAGCTCCTGTTCCGGGGTTTAGCTGTTCGTATGTATCCAGATTTGGCAAGAGATACCCAGAAACGGCGCAGAGAGTTTCTACTGCTCCGTCCTGGGATCTTGCAGTTGGGCGGGCTATTTTTTCTAAAACATCCATGCAAATGTTTGATCAAATATCAGTCTGTTTCCTATGTATTTTTTGAGTCCTCTCAATTGATTGCTTTTATAAATGCCAGGCACTTAGAATCTTCTATTGACTCCACTTAGTCTCATATTAGATGTTGACCTGGATTTCGACTTCAAATTTTTCTTTGTTTATTATGTATTTTATTAATTTGTGAGATGATCCCCTCCTTGTAGTGGACTAGAGAGGGTTGGCACATTAATTTATATTTTGCTTATTTGCTTTGATATTGCATTTAATATCTTGGTCAAAGATATTTTACATGTGTTGCCCTGTTTCTTTGAGAAGGGTTTTGTTTAAACCTTCTTGAATTTATTGTAAAATTTGCATAAATATAAACTAAAAAAAAAAAAAAAAAGAGCCCTAGCCTTTTTAGCCTTTCTTCATAGGAGTATCCTTCCATCCCCTTTACCATTTTGGTGGCTCTTCTCTGAACCTTTTCTAATAACGTTATATCCTTTTTAAGATACGGCAACCAGAATTGCACACAATATTCAAGGTGCGGTCTCACCATGGAACGATATAGAGGCATTATAATTTGTTTTATTTCAAATCATTTTTATTAGGGTTTTTCAAAATATTTCAAAACCAATCAGTACATAGAGAGTAAAAAGTATAAAAGTTCAATTGTCAAAACATCCTCTAAGCAATCCGGTCTAAAACACTCAATACTACTGGTAAATAAGTATGTGCAATTGGTCAGCCAACATAATAATCAAACACAGTAACAAAGGCATTAACATCAACGGGTACAGGCTATCCAAAGAGAACCCCGTCTCTAATCCCTCCCCTCCCCTCCATATCCCATTCCCCTCCCCCCCATCTCCCCCTTCCCCCCCCCCCTCTAGCACAAGCAATATGTCAATAACTCAGTAGGATGACAATGCGCAGGTCCTCCCCCAGCCATCCAACACCAAAGGCAGTCTCGGATCTCCTAGGGCAGTATTATTTTCATGTAAGGCAGATGCCATCATCAGTAAGGCACGAGTGGGGGGATACGGCCAACCTAAACATTCAGAATTAAAGCCCGTTCTTTAGGGGACATGTGAAAGATCATTGGGGACCACAAAGCCATGAACGCATCCCAACTTTTACCTCCTCTTTGCTTCGCCGTCGTTTTTTCCAGGCGGAGCAAATCGTACATAGCAGATTCCCAGACTACAAGACCCGGAGGGGAATTCTCAATCCAGCGGTGCAATAGGGACTTCTTTACTACCAAAAAACCACGCTCCAGCAGCGCCCGGTGCCCAACCGTCAACCTATCGGCGCATAGCCCCCAACCGTGGAAAAGGCATATCTCTCTATGAGCCGCAAAACTTATACCCAACCAACCATCAAGCCTCCGGCAGACCTGCAACCAAAGATCCTGGACTAGTCGACATGCCCAAAATTTGTGCAGGAGGGTGCCAGATTCTGAGCCACACCAGCCACAGAGAGCCGAGTCTTTAAGCCCCACCTGCAAAGCCCATTTATCACTGGTATATGCTCGCCACAAGAATTTATATTGAAGCTCCTGCAAATACACCCACTCTGGCCCTTTCCCAATCCCAAGAAAAGCTGCCTGGAGCAATTCCTTCGTCAAAGCATCCGCTCCATCCCGTTGCCACCGCGCGGTCAACTCCGTGAGGTACACGTCCCCCCTACTTGGCCGAGTGAGCGTCCTACAGGCCTCATCTCCCCGTTGATTGTCAATTATTCTCTCCAGAACTATGCGGGGGGAATCCGACTCTTCCCCAACACGTTGAGACAGGATCAGATCCCGCAAATAATGCCGCACTTGCAAGTACCCATAGAAATCTTGTTTTGGGAGAGAGTAGCGCCGCTGCTGATTCTGAAAACTATCTATGGTCCTAACATCCGCCATATAGAGGTCTCCCACACATACCACCCCTTTCTCCAACCAACCCTGAAACACGTTCGGCTTAGAGAAGCCTGGAGCAAAATCGGGGTTGCCCACCAGAGGAAGCAATGCCGAGCCTCTCCAATTCCACCCGAAGCGCTGACAGAGTACTTGCCAGGCGGAGCGCAAAGCACCCATGTAGCTTGCCCCCACCCCGTTCCGAATGTTCGACGGTAGCTTGCCCATCTGCACAACATAAAGGCGATGATAAGGGTCCAATGCTTCAGCAAGAGTCGCGTATCCACCAGGTCCCCCCAATAAGGCTCCCACATGAAAAGCTAAATAACGAAGATTGTAGTTCCGCAACGAAGGCATTTCCAAGCCACCTTCTTCCCTCCTGCTCATCAGGGCCTGCAATGGAATTTGAGATCGCTTACCCTTCCACAAAAACCCCCGCAAACCCATTTCAAGACGCTTCCAGTCCGCGTTGGAAATCCACACTGGTAACATACGGAGGACATACAACCAGCGTGGAAATTCTACCATTACATAGAGTGCAATTCTCCCCCTGAGAGACAAGGGCAGACGTCGCCAACCCTAGAGGGTTTGTAGGCTGCGGGCTAAGAGGCCCGGAATATTCGCTTGATATAACAAGTCTGGTCGGTCCGGCAATTGTATCCCAAGATACTTAATAGCCCCATTTGCCCAGACTAATGGGAATTCTCCCTCCCATTTTGGCTTCACCTTACCCCCCACATCCAAGACAACCGATTTCAATTTGTTAATTTTCAAACCTGAGAAACTGCCATAGTCCCTTATCAACCGGAGCAGGCGCTGTAGCGAGGCAGGCAAGTCAGTTATGCATAGTAGCATGTCATCAGCAAAAGCGCTGATTTTTAGTTCCTCCCCACCCATCCGAATGCCTGCTATCCCCCCATCCTGCTGAATGGCCCGTAGTAGAGGTTCCAACGCAAGGACAAATAACAGTGGCGACAGCGGGCACCCCTGACGTGTGCCTCTCTCCAGAGTGAAGGGCTCCGAAAAAATCCCGTTAACCCCCACCCACGCCGAGGGTTGTTCATAAAGCGCTCTAACCCAATGTACAAAATGCCCGTGTAGGCCGAAACCCGTCAAGACATCCCAAAGATACTTCCAGGCAACCCTATCGAATGCCTTTTCTGCATCCAGACTCACCAATAATAAAGCTTCGTCTTTCCTTAAACAATGCTCCATGCCTAATAGCAATTTGGTAATATTACGAGACGCCTCCCTACCCTGCACAAAGCCCACCTGTCGCTCATCGATAAGCCTTGGTAAGATCGGGTTAAGCCGGTCCGCCAAGATGGACGCCAAGATTTTCATATCGCAATTAATAAGAGATATGGGTCTGTAGGAGGCCGGGTCCACCGTATCTTTCCCTGGTTTCGGAATAACCGTAATATCGGCACACCGCATATCTCTAGGGAAAATCCCCACTGTACGGGCATCTTCATACATCACCACCATGGACGGGGCCAACCGCGACGCCAGCATTTTATAATATTCAATACTGAACCCATCTGGGCCAGGAGCTCGATGCAGTTTACCCTTTTTAATGTCCTGGAGAAGCTCCCGTACCATTAGCGGTGCATTCAGCATCTGTAGCTCGTCCGCCGACACTTGTGGAAGTGATACGGCAGCTAAAAAATTGGTTCCCTTCGAGTAGTCTCTCTCCTCTTCACTATATACCTGGGCGTAATACGCTCTAAAAATCTCAGCTATTTGGGCCGGCTGATGGTGCAGGGCAGCTGACTCTCCCCGAAGTACGGGGATAAAGCGGGCCCCCCGAGGATCCCGAACTAGTCGGGCTAGTAAAGTACCCGAACGATTACCATACCGATAGAGGCGATGCCGATGATAGTACATTGACATGCGCTCCCTACTTCCGAGTAAGTCATTTAATGCCGTCTGCGATCGTAAGTATTCCCTCTGCAAAGCCTTATCTCTCCCTCTACCCAACCGACGTTGGAGATCATGCAGGTTACGTTCCAGCACAAGCAAACTTCGGTCCATATGTCGGCGTTGCGTCGCGACATAAGAGATAATTGCACCCCTTAGCACTGCTTTACTAGCTTCCCAAAATATGATTGACGAGCACTGGGTAGTGTCATTAAAGCGAACATACTCATCCCACTGTTTTTCAAGATATTGCCGAAAAGCCTCATCCTCCCAAAGATAAGCGGGAAACCGCCACCCCATTCTCGGTGGTCCTTGAGAATCCCAGTGAATCCAGACCAATCCATGATCGGAAACCACAATAGGGTCTATTCCCGCTTGTAATACCCGGGACATCCCTTCTTCGTTGACCAAAATATAATCTATACGAGACCACGTGAGATGCGCACGCGATTGGTGTGTATATTCGCGTGCCCCTGGATTGAGAACTCTCCATACATCTATGAAATCTCCCATTCTACACAGGTATCCTACCCCCTTTCGCGCCCAAGAGCCCATATTCGTCTGCAGGGACTTATCCAGACCCGGATCGTGCAGACAATTAAAATCTCCCGCAACAATCACTTTATTCTTTCCGGGGTTGGCTACTAACTTCAGTATCTTTTTGAAGAAATCGTGGTCATAGGCATTCGGGGCATAAAGGTTCATGAACCACACGGATTCATTATACAGTTTAGCACGCATTAAGATGTAACGACCCTGGGGATCAGCCTCTATATGGCTCACTTCACAGGGCACACCCTTTTTTATTAAAATCACCACTCCCGCTTTTTTTGTGCCTGAAGCCGCCCCGTGAGCTGCCGCCACCCAATCTCTAGCAAGCTTGCGATGTTCCAAGGCATTTAAATTGGTCTCTTGCAACATGGCAATATGGACTCCCTTTCTCTTCAAGGTCTGCAAAATTTTGGCACGCTTAATTGGAGAGCCTATCCCTCCCACATTCCACGAAACTATCTTAACCTCAGGCATGGCACCCGAGCACGTCAGACAACAACAGCTGATACAACTGTGTGCGTCTCCAAGGGTGCCCAGCCTCACCCCCAGAGTTCAAGCGTAGTATCATCCCCATAGAAGACCCCCTGACAAACAGACCTGCATCCCTGACCACCCTCCAGACATCCCAAAATACCGTGCTATCCCACCTACTAGAAGCCCCCCTATCCTGTCCCCATCCCCGTTCCCCCCCCAAACAGCGCCCACCTCTCTCCCCACCCATGCCCCCCTCCATTCAACACTCCCCCCTCACATATACAAACTACCTTTGCAAAGAGAACCACATAGCCCCCAACATCCAACTCACACAATCTTCCTGCTGCACACACTCCCCCCCCCAACAAGAGAACCTCAATCAAACCCCCACTCAACCCAACACACATACAAATATACAAAATAGCAATAATATCAAAAACATTACCTTGCCCTCTCCCTCCCCGCACCCCCCCATATCTCAACATCCCTTCGGTCCTGCGGTCTTAAGACAAGACCCTCCCAAGGGAGACAGATCACAGTTCATGGCGCCTCCGGGCTACCCACAAACGGATGATGATGCCACATGGTTGAAAGAAAATATCCATGGGCACTGCACGTAGAGCCCAAAAGCTGAGCCAGCGCAAATCCTGCAACCAACAGTCACGCATGTTGGAGCTCGGCATGCCTGCGGACCTGCAGTAGTGTACACCCCCGAGCAAGATATCCTTCTAGTCCTTCAGGGCTCAGTGTCCCCAGGTGCTCCTCGTTTAGCCGCAGTCGGTGACAGAGACGGGGTCATTTTTTCTAGAAACTTGCGGGCGTCCGCCGGCTTCTCGAAGGAATGAGCGGCACCCATGTGGAAAACCTTCAGAATCGCCGGGTACAGCAGGGCAAATCGAATTCCCTTTTGCACTAGCGTGGTGCATATAGGAGAGAAATCTTTACGTTTGGCAGCGAGGGAGGCAGAATAGTCCTGGAATAGGAGCACAGCTACATT
Source organism: Ichthyophis bannanicus (assembly GCA_033557465.1). Lineage (NCBI taxonomy): Eukaryota > Metazoa > Chordata > Amphibia > Gymnophiona > Ichthyophiidae > Ichthyophis > Ichthyophis bannanicus. The sequence goes on from CM066042.1 coordinate 167,365,569, forward strand.
ATCCAGCTTCAGCTCTCGGTGCTTGCGGTAGGCCTGCAGCAGAGCAGTTTTGTGCTGAAAATTCAAAAGTCGTGCCAGCACTGGCCACGGCCTGCCTCTACCCTCAGTCCGCTGCCCCAACCGATGAGCCCTTTCCACCTTTATTTGACCCATCAAGTCCGGGAGACCAAGCTCCTTCGGCAGCCATTCCTCAAAGAGCTCGATGAGCTGGGCATCTGCCCATGATTCAGGTACCCCCACCAACCTCAAATTGTTCCATCGGGAGCGATTTTCGAGGTCATCCACTTTCTGAAGCAATGCCTCTATCTGCTTTTGCTGTGCAGTGGTGCTCCGTTCTAAAGCCAGCTCGCCCTCCTCTAGCACAGTCACCCTTTGTTCCACTTTGTCCACGCGCTTCGTGAGATCTGCAAACGTTTCTCCCATCTCCTCCAGCTTCTTTAGCACGTTGTCAAATTTGGGGTCAAGTAATTTTACCACTTCATGCGCTACCTCCTCCGGGCTAGAGTCTCCACTTTCTGCACCCGGAGATCCCGGCATAGTGCCAGAGCGGGCCGCAGCCGCCATTTTTGATTCCCTCGTGCTCGGAGGCTTCTCCTTCTTTGATGCCGCTCTCATAGCCTCTCACTATATGTTAGGCCGCCAGGAAAAGCGCAACACTCAAGCTTAACAGTTAGTGCACCAAGTCCAATGGGCAATGCCCCTCTAGCAGTTGTCAATGCCGATTAATTAGCAAGTTTCTTCGGGCAGCCCGGGAGCGCAACGAGGATCACTCCTCACCCGCTCATGCGCTCACGTGATCTCCTATAATTTGTTTTATTTTCCATTCCTTTCCTTATCATACCTAGCATTCTATTTGCTCTCTTGGCCGCCGCTGCACACTGGGCCGAGGGTTTTAACATGGTATCCACAATGACGCCTAAATCTTTTTCCTGGGTGGTGGTTCCTAATGTGGAACCTTGCATCGTGTAACCATAGTTTGGGTTGTTCTTCCCTAGGTGCATAACCTTGCACTTGTCCACATTAAATTTCATCTGCCATTTTGATGCCCAGTCTTCCAATTTATCAAGATCCTCTTGCAATTTTTCACAATCCTCTTGGGTTTTAACAACTTTAAATAGTTTTGTGTCATCTGCAAATTTGATAACCTCACTCGCTATTCCACTTTCCAGGTCATTTATGAATATGTCAAAAAGCAGCGGACCCAGCACAGATCCCTGGGGTACACCACTATTCACCTTTCTCCATTGGGAAAATTGGCCATTTAGCCCTACCCTCTGCTTTCTATCTTTTAACTAGTTCCTGATCCACAATAGTACACTGCCTCCTATTCCATGACTCTTTAGTTTTGCCAGAAGTCTCTGATGAGGGACCTTGTCAAAGGCTTTCTGAAAGTCCAGATACACGATATCAACCAACTCACCTTTGTCCACCTGTTTATTTACACCTTCATAAAAACATAACAGATTAGTAAGACAAGATCGTCCTTGTCTAAAGCCATGTTGGCTGTCTCCCATTAGGCCATGACTATCTTCATACTGAGTAATTTTGTTCTTTATGATGGTTTCTACCATTTTTCCCAGTACTGACGTCAGGCTCACCGGTCTGTAGTTTCCCGGATCACCCTGGAACCTTTTTTAAAAATTGGGGTTACATTGGCGATCCTCCAATCTTCAGGTATTAGAGATGATTTTAATGATAGTTCACAGATTACTGATAGCAGTTCTGCAATCTCATATTTCAGTTCTTTCAACACCCTTGGATGTATACCATCCGGCCCAGGTGATTTGCTACTCTTCAGTTTATCTAATAGTTGTAAGACATCTTCCCGATGTATCGATATTTCCTTCAATTCTTCCGCACCTTTAAATACCACTTCAGTCATGGGTAACATCCCTACATCTTCCTCAGTAAAGACCGAAGCAAAGAATTCATTCAGTCTCTCTGCTATCGCCTTGTCGCCTCTTAGTGCTCCTTTAACCCCTTTATCATCTAATGGACCAACTGACTCTCTCACAGGTTTTTTGCTACGAATGTACTTGAAAAGGTCTTTATTTCGCGTTTTTGCTTCCGCAGCAAGCTTCTTCTCAAATTCTCTCTTTGCCTGCCTTATCAATGCCTTGCATTTGACTTGCCATGCTTGTGCTGTTTCCAGGTTTCGTCGTTTGGCTCTTTTTTCCATTTCCTGAAAGATGCTTTTTTGGCAACAGCCTCTCTGACCTCACCTTTAAACCATGCTGGCAGTTTTTTGGACTTCCTTCCACTTTTCTTAAAGCGTGGAATACAGCTGGTCTGGGCTTCCAAGAGAGTATTTTTCAACAACACCCAAGCTTGATGTACGTCTTTAACCTTCGCAACTGCTCCTTTTAGTTTTTTCTTAACTGTTTTCCTTATTTTATCATAGTCTCCCTTTCGAAAGTTAAAAGGTAGTACTGTGGATTTCCTTACTATCCCTCCTCCACTAATTAAATCAAAGGCGATCATGCTATGATCACTATTGCCAAGTGGCCCCAACACCCTTATCTCTTGCACTAGATCTGGTGTTCCACTAAGGACTAGGTCTAATATGGCTTCCCCTCTGGTCGGTTCATGAACCAGCTGCTCCAAGAAGCAGTCATTTATTTCATCTAGGAACTTTATCTCCCTAGCATGTCCTGACGTGACACTGACCCAGTCGATACCGGGGTAATTGAAATCACCCATTATTATTACTGCGTTGTAACTTTTGTTAGCTTCCTTGATTTCTTTGAGCATTTCATCATCCATTTGGTCATTCTGGCCAGGCGCTCGATAGTACACCCCCACTGCCATTGCCTTCCCCCTTTTATATGGAATTTCAATCCATAGCAGAGTTATGAAGTTGGCAGATGGAGCATAACTGGCAATATAACTGCACCTGTTTATTGACCCCAGGCCACCACGCCCAGGTGTCCTCCTAATAAATGGTTATGAGCCAATGATAACACCTGCTAACGATAGGGCCAAGGAACTATCAGTAGTTCTACCTCTTACCCCTCTAGGGCCCCCTTGGCCACTCTGTACTATAAATTGCCCTTTAGTACAAAATAGGTAAACGTTTTTGCAGGGGGCTCTGTTAGCTACTGGAACCCCATTCATCTTCAAAACTCACTCTTGGGCATGTTTAAGGGACTCATCTTCTTACTGGGTTCTTCTGAAGCTCCCCGGGTTTTCCCCCAGTCCCCACTCTGGGAAAGGTACGATTGTATTTGGGTCACTACCACTGAGGCCTGAATTATCCCCAGGGGTTTCTTCCCTAGGCTCCCCCTCACCAGATCTCTCCCCCATAGTCGCTCAGATTCTGTTGGTAGAATAACTATTCCTGGTGACACTGATTCTGTGATTTAGCAGGCTTGGAAGTCTTGACATATAGATCCAGGTCTTCCAGGGGGAAGATCTCTAGGAAATCTTCCTGGTCTGACTTAGCAGAGCAATCATTTGGTTGGGCCTATATCACTCCAAAGTTTGGGTAGTCTTGGCCATTCACCTCTGGAAATGGGAGCCAGGGCAGCACCACAGCCTCAAACGTGGCTTGCCTGGCTGGAGTCTTAAATAAAACTTGTGCCATTGGATACTGCCTCTAGTCTCCATGCACATAGGCCAGTGTTACTCTTTACATAGTCTATTTGAAAATGGGTTACTGTTTCCCAGTGAATGAGGGTCTGCACACTCTCGGAGTCTATCAAGTTCTATGTTCCTGGGTTAGAGACTGTCTACAAAGGCAGAAGTGTGAGGGGTAGTTAAGCTGACCTCCATGGGTTTTTCCACACCGAGGGGACACTCTTGAGCAAAGTGTCCCCAGACTCCACACCTAAAACAGATGAAGGGGTCATGGCTGGAGCCCTGCCCTCGCTTAGGTGATTTTCGGGGTCAGAACATGGTAGCCAACATCCATTCCAGCTTCCTCGTTGTCTTACTTCAACAAAGGCTAACACACCTTGTTAATGAAGACGTGCGTTTATTTATAATACAAAGCAGGGATAACTTGAATTTCACTTATTTAACTTCTTAATTCGTACTTATTTAGAAAGGCAAGTAATTCATATATCTACCTATGATTAGTTAAAAAGATATCTGGAAAACTATTAGAATAAAAGCACTTAATTACAGAATAGATAACTAGAAAGATAATTACAGAAGAAGAATATACTTCACCGAAAGAGCTTTACTTCATCCCTTGTCACACGTCGATTGAATGGATCCCTGATTCAACCAGACAAGAGAGACTTCTCAATCGGGAGTTTCTCTAGGCAATGCGTCCATTCCTAGATGAATCCATTTCTCTCTGTCTAGCTGAAAACAGGTACCCATTTTATCCAGTTGCAAGAACAATCCAGTTATTTCCTATCATGTGACACATACGTAGTATAGAGTCAGTTATCCATTAAGCACATCCAAGACACTGGCCAGGTGCTTGAAAATGCTCAAGGGAACCCCCCACCCCCCCTGGTCTACATTACAATTGATGAATTCTTAGGAGAAATGTTTCCAAGGCAAGGTGAATTGTCCTGTTTTGTCCTGTTAATGGGTTTCAATTTGTCTGCTAGTAGAAAGGCTCCTAGGTGAAGTGTTCTTTTGTTCTCTGTAATGGGTCTCCATTTGCTTGCTAGGAGAAGGTCTCCTCCCTGATCTTTCCAGTATCTGTAGTTATATAAATTGTTTCAACAGTTTCAAGTGCCCCTATTCACAGATGAGGCATATTCACTGCTGAGACATATTCACTAGTGGCATAATCAATAGTCAAAATTCATCTGTACCACACTCGTTTGTCCTCCTGGGCTAATGGGTAACTTCTTCCCCTTCTCTTTAGTCACCAGCTGGGCTTCATAGTACCCCTCCACTATTTCCAGTGCACTCTCCAGTGTAAGCTTATGGTGCTGACGTACCCACTGTCTTATCGGGGTGGTCAGGCCTTCCAAAAACTGCTCTAACAGCACAATTTTGGCTATCTTGGGGCCCAGTCTTTCTCTCCAGTTGCAGCCACTTCCATGCAAGCTCCTTAAATAGGCAGAGGAACCTCCAAGAGCTCTCTTTTATCTGGAGCTACCCTTTTCTGAATTGGCGGCGGTAGGCCTTTGGTTGTACAGTCAACCTGTTCCAATATGGTGGCCTTGAAAGCTGCAAATGTAGCTTGCCCCTCAGGGTTGGCATCCTGGAATGCAGCCTGACTGCTACCCATCAGCAGATTCTCCAAGTAAATAGTCCATGTTGTCTCAGACCACCCGGAAATGCAGGTAGTTTGTTCAAAGTTCACCAAAAAGTGATCAGGTTCGTCTTCTACCATTATTTTAAGTAGCACTTGCGCTGAAGGGTGGAGTGGCAGTCTCTGCAGGGCTTGAGTCAACTGAGCCAGGGAATTCCTCTATAATTCCCTTTGCGCGTGAATAAGATTTTGTTGCTGCTGCTGCTACTGTTGCTGTTGCCCTTCTAGCAGGGCTTGTTGAAACTGCTGCTGATATTGTTGCTGCTGCTGATATTCTCTGTGAACAAGCAGGAAATAAGTCCTCACGTATGAATGACATTACAGACTGAGCCCTGCACAGGAACGCTCCCCAGCTTCCAAAGGAAGCTTTTGGGATGCACACCGAGCATGCATGCCTGCTTTCCCACCTGCCGCGGTGCCATCTTCTCTTGTCTTTTTTTCTGCAGAGTCCCTAGGACATTCTGGAAAAAGGTTTTCTTTTTTGTCTCTCGTGGGCCAGTTTTTCTCTGCTTTCCTTGCCACCTGTCATCTGCTCAGTCAGGCTCAACGTTTCTTCAGTTTTCTCGCTTTTTGGGTTTTTTGTCCCCTTTGGAGTTTTTCCTGCCTGTGGCAACTATTCAGTTTAATTTGGCCGCAGCGGTATTTTTTGACATGTCTAAGCCAGCCAGTGGCTTAAAAAAATGCACCAAGTGTGGCAGGACCATCTCGGTCACCACAACTAGTGCTTTCAGTGCCTTGAACCTGATCATCAGCCTGTGGCCTGAAATCTGTATCTGCAGATGACGTGATGGGACTGAAGGGTTGGGGAACATTGGAACAGCATCCTTGGCCCCGACCCCAATGTCCATGCCTTCCAAGGTTCCTGCTGAGGTGTTCACGAGGTGGGAGCACCATGCCCAGTCGGAACCAGTGGGCCCGAGCAGCGAGAGGAGACTCTCTGATGAGATTCCATCGATATCGAAGGGTAAGCACCACAAGAAAGTCTAGATGCATCGTCATCACAGCCCTTCTCGAAACTTATCTGCTAAAGGTAACTCTTTGACGCCACGTGATAAGCCCATTCTGACATTTTGATATTGCTACTTCAGGGTATCACTTCAAACAATGCAGAAAACAAACAGGCACATCCAGTGCTCAGCAGTCCTTGATCCCAGAATAGTCTCTGACGTGGCGTCAGGGAGTTACTGTTAGCAGATAAGTTTGATGGTTTACATGCTTGGCATATTAATGGGTTGTCATGTTCTATGGGAAAGAAGGTCTTATATATAATAACAAGTTTTGTTGTAATTGAATTGTAAAGGAGTTTTTCAGGATCTTTGATGTTTTGAGTATTAATCAAGGACTTGAATAATTGGATGCCCATTATACTCTGCTCACTGATACGGAGATCCTTTTCTCCTTTGAAATATACGTCCCATAAGATTCCACTGATACAGATTTTCTTATTTTTTGTTTATGATGGAATGAAGTATTTTATTTTTTGATTGGATGATCATCCTTCATTCTTGAAGTGGCATTTATAACAGTTGGATTGTAAGAGAGCAATAGCCTTTTATTGGAGCAGACTAAAGCCCTTAGAAGGTCCAATCAGTTTTTATTTTGACCCCCCCCCCCCCAATAAACCTAGGATTGCCATAGCTAACCAAATTCTTTCAAACTGGATAGCAAATTGCATCTCTTTCACTTATGCCCAGGCAGGTTTGACCCTCAAAGATCATGTCCATTTTATGGAAGCATCAGTGACCCACCTGAGATCAGTCTTCATGAAGAAATTTGCAAAACTACAACGCAAACATATGTCCACACAGTCACATTACATTATTGTTTGGAAAGAGATTTCCAACACAACAGTATGCTAGGTCTGTCTGTCCTAAAGCATTCCTTTAAGGATTAGAATCCAGTTCACTAGGGCCATATTTCAATAAAAGACATGTCTGCCAAAGAGTGTTGGCTGCTACCAAGGGGCTAATGCAAATTTATCGCCGGCAGTAGCAGCTAACATGGGCAAAATGCAGATATCATAAGCACTTTTCTGAAATATCTGCATTTCATGTGGTGGATCCAGGGGGAGCAGGTTGAGACAGGGAGTAAGCAGTCCTGTTTTTGGCAGTCACCGCGCAAACATATTTTGCATGATGGCTGCCAAAAATGGCCTTATCATGGCTGCAGATAAAGCAGCATTATCTGTAGGTGATTCAGTTTAGGCTGCTTTGCAAACGCTTCCCTTGAGGAAAGCAGCCCTCCAATGCCCCAATCCCCCTCCCCTCCCAATCCCTCAATATTGTCGGTGCCATGGATGTACAGATCGGCAGCACCGACAATATAAAAAGTGTGGCTTCCCCCACTCTTCAGCACTGATTTCCCCCCTCCCTCACAGACAGCTCCCAATCCTCATTGAGAACTGTCCCAGGGGGATCAGTGCATCCCTTGACAAAGACCAACATCCCAACTATTCAATCAGGCATCCTAACACCCCCTCCCTCCCCAGTTTAAAAAAAAAAAAAAAAGCTCCTAGCTAGCCAGTTGGGGCCCCAACCCACCTTCTACCCTCCATTCAAAACTCTAAATCCAGGCTAGTCAGTCGGCCTAAGGGGGCTTCCTCATAACCCCCCCCCCCCACACCAAGTCATTACCTTAGTCATCCTGGTACTCTAATGGTCACCAGGGGCAGGAGTGGTCCTCCCTGCTCCTGCCCCAGTTGTTGCCCCTCCACACAATGGCCATGATCACATGGTGATTAGTACTCACAAATATGGTGCCAGTGAAGCCTGACGCGGTCATCCTCCAGTGACCACTAGACCACCAGGATGGTTAAGGTAATGGTTTGGGGGTGGGCCTCTTAGGCCGACTAGAATTTAGAATGGGGGGGGGACCAGGGAGGGGATGTCAGGGGCCTTGACTGGCCGGGTCTTTTTTTTTATATATCAGGAGAGGGGCTGAAGGGGCCCAACTGACTAGCCGGGATGCTGGTCTTTGTCAGGGGATGTAGCTTATAGTTTAAATTTAATAGTCACTCAGGGCCTAGCATCAGCAAAGTACTTTTAGTTTAAATTTAAAACACAGAAGAGAGCTTTCTGGTTAAATTTAGAACCCAGCAGAGAGCTTGTAGTTTAAATTTCATAATAAGTAAGAGCCTAGCAGCAGCAAAGAGCTATAATTTAAATCAGAATATAGCTCAGCATAAAAGGCAAAACAGGATCAGTACTCATTGAGCAACAAATAGTCTTCTAGAGACCTTTACAAAGAGGCCTTCTACCTAGGGGGCAAGAGACCTGTGAAACATTTTCAATAGGTGTTAACACCAGGTGGCAGGTCAAAAGGCCATTTTGAAAGACTCCTTCTATCCAAGCAAGGACTGTTATTCACCCAGGAGGTTGGTCATAGCTTACCTCAGCAGCACAGGCATAAATAGCTCAACCAGAGCTCTGTGATCCTCAGTCTTGAAGGACTAGAAAAGGGGACTGTTACTTCTGGAGAGAGATCTGCAATTGTGAGTATATACTTCTGGGAATTTTCTGAAAGGAATTCTTTGTATTAAAGCTAATTAATCTGTGAACCCACTGTTTTTTGTTAAATCAGTCATGGCCTAGTAGCAGCAGTTTAAGTTTAAATTTAAAACATAGAAGAGAGCTTTCTGGTTAAATTTAGAACCCAGCAGAGAGCTTGTAGTTTAATAGTCACTCAGGGCCTAGCATCAGCAAAGTACTTTTAGTTTAAATTTAAAACACAGAAGAGAGCTTTCTGGTTAAATTTGGAACCCAGCAGAGAGCTTGCAGTTTAAATTTAATAGTCACTCAGGGCCTAGCATCAGCAAAGTACTTTTAGTTTAAATTTAAAACACAGAAGAGAGCTTTCTGGTTAAATTTGGTACAGAAGAGAGCTTTCTGGTTAAATTTAAAACCCAGCAGAGAGCTTGTAGTTTAAATTTCAGAATAAGTAAGAGCCCAGCAGCAGCAAAGAGTTATAATTTAAATCAAATCAGAATATAGCTTACCTCAGCAGCACAGGACAGGGTACTGTGTAGCAAAATAAAGACTTTTTCAAGTACATTCGTAGCAGAAAACCTTGGTCCATTAGATGACAGAGGGGTTAAAGGTGCACTAAGAGGCGACAAGGAAATAGCGGAGAGACTGAATGAATTCTTTGCTTTGGTCTTTACTGAGGAAGATGTAGGGATGTTACTCATGACTGAAGTGGTATTTAAAGGTGTGAAAGAATTGAAGGAAATATCGATACATCGGGAAGATGTATTACAACTATTAGATAAACTGAAGAGTAGCAAATCACCTGGGCCGGATGGTATACATCCAAGGGTGTTGAAAGAACTGAAATATGAGATTGCAGACCTGCTATTAGTAATCTGTGAACTATCATTAAAATCATCTCTAATACCTGAAGATTGGAGGATCGCCAATGTAACACCAATTTTTAAAAAGGGTTCCAAGGGTGATCCGGGAAACTACAGACTGGTGAGCCTGAAGTCAGTACCGGAAAAAATGGTAGAAACCATCATAAATAATAAAATTACTCAGCATGTAGATAGTCATGGCCTAATGGGAGACAGCCAACATGGCTTTAGACAAGGAAGATCTTGTCTTACTAATCTGTTATGTTTTTTTGAAGGTGTGAATAAACAGGTGGACAAAGGTGAGTCGGTTCATATAGTGTATCTAGACTTTCAGAAAGCCTTTGACAAGGTCCCTCATCAGAGACCTTTGGCAAAACTAAAGAGTCATGGGATAGGATGCAGTGTACTATTGTGGATCAGGAACTGGTTAAAAGATAGAAAGCAGATGGTAGGGCTAAATGGCCAATTTTCCCAATTGAGAAAGGTGAAGAGTGGTGTACCCAGGGATCTGTGCTGGGTCCGCTGCTTTTTGACATATTCATAAATGACCTGGAAAATGGAATAACGAGTGAGGTTATCAAATTTGCAGATGACACAAAACTATTTAAAGTTGTTAAAACCCAAGAGGATTGTGGAAAATTGCAAGTTGATCTTGATAAATTTGAAGACTGGGCATGAAAATGGCAGATGAAATTTAATGTGGACAAGTGCAAAGTTATGCACCTAGGGAAGAACAACCCAAACTATGGTTACACGATGCAAGGTTCCGCATTAGGAACCACCACCCAGGAAAAAGATTTAGGCATCATTGTGGATGCCATGTTAAAACCCTCGGCCCAGTGTGCAGCGGCGGCTAAGAGAGCAAATAGAATGCTAGGTATCATAAGGAAAGGAATGGAAAATAAAACAAAAGATATTATAATGCGTCTATATCGTTCCATGGTGAGACCGCACCTTGAATATTGTGTGCAATTCTGGTCGCCGTAACTTAAAAAGGATATAGCGTTATTAGAAAAGGTTCAGAGAAGAGCCACCAAAATGGTAAAGGGGATGGAAGGATACTCCTATGAAGAAAGGCAAAAAAGGTTAGGGCTCTTTAACCTGGAAAAGAGACGGCTGAGGGGAGATATGATAGAAGTCTATAAATGAATGAACGGAGTGGAACGGGTAAACGTAGATCGATTGTTTACGTTATCAGAATATAGAAAGACTAGGGGACATGCAATGAAGCTACAGAGTACACTATTTAAGACTAATAAAAGAAAATATTTTTTCACTCAACGTGTAATCAAACTCTGGAATTTGTTACCGGAGGATGTAGTAAAGGCTGTTAGTGTAGCTGGGTTTAAGAAAGGTTTGGACAAGTTCCTGGAGGAAAGGTCCATTAACCATTATTAAGAAGGGACCCAGGATATCAATGTGTGACCCAGTACAAGCATTGCGGAACCTGTGTCTTTTGGGGAAACTGCTGAGTATGTATGACCTAGATTTGCCACTGTTGGAAATAGGATACTGGGCTTGATGGACCTTGGTCTGACCCAGTATGGCATATCCTATGTTCTTATGTTCTACTGATTCCACCAGACAATTCTTGATGGGGATCAAGAGCTTTCTGCGGGGGATCATTGCTGAAGGGAGGGGGACGCCACACTTTTTATGTTTTTGGTGCTGCGGATTTTTGCATCCACAGTACCAACAAAATTGACAGATCGGGAGAGGATCCGATCAGTGCTTGGGAGGGGGGGGATCTGTAGCACTTGGAGGGACCGAGATAGTAAGAGCTCCGTCCACCTGATCGCTACCTGTCCTTCCCTTGCACTTATTGCAGAGATCCACGATCTCTGCATTGGCAGGCACCACGGGAATTCCCACCCTATCTGCCAATCTCTGCAGGGAGTGCAAAACCTTTGCAGTATCTGCAGGGGAAAAGCTTGGAATGCCCCCTGCAACTACAGTGAAGGTTTTGGATTTACCGCAGGCCTTTTTCAGCTATTGCACTGTGATAGCTGCAAAAGGCTATTGCAGTTTAGTAGACATGTTCCCCTGTGTTGCCTTCAAAAAACAAGGCAAAAAAATGACCTGTTAGCAACAGAAACAAATTTTGTTGTTATCTTCTGGCACCCTGATTTTTAATGTTATCCCCATCTTTGTTAAAGGCATCCTCTCACTGGACATTCCCATGTATTAGGACTATATAGTTTGCTTGTTCATAGAGAATGCAAAGTTGCTTATCTGTGACAGGGGTTCTCCAAAGACAGGAGGTTACAGAGATCCAGAAAACGCACCCTAGGAGTTAGCTTCTGTTGAGCTAAAGCTTTCTACAGAAGTGAGGAAGCCTCACACAAAAACACCAGTAGGAGAACTACTGCCCATGTGTGGTTCACTTCTCTAGAAAGCTGTATGCTTGGATAAATTGAATGTGATTTTCATCTTGGGCTCCGTCAGTAATGTCATCCATGTGTGTCAGGACTATGTAAGCTACTTTCATTAGAGAATCTTTTTTATAGCTAAGTAGTTTCGCTCCATGCACATGCTTCTACCTACAGATAGGACAGACAGTTTTATTAAATACCATTCCCTTAGGTAATGTACTGTTTTACCTATGGAAATGATTTTGAAAGTTACCCTCTTAAAAGGACCAATAACTAACCATATCCAACAGGATGTCTGGTTACATAACATAACAGACACTTCAGAAAAAATGATGCTATGATGATAAATCTTTTTATGCAAGACCCACAAGGTTTTCATATTGTATTTGGATTTGCACACTACTGTAGCTATTATTGCAGTTTACAAGAGATTTTTGTCACCTTTGATGTTTGGAGTTCACCAGTTGGATGTTGTTTCTGACTGACTGACTCTCGCTCTGTTTTGAATGTGTTCTGGCTCCGAGGGTTACTGAGGTCTTTTCCTCTGGTTTTAGATATCTCCATGGATGCTTGAATAATTGTTGATAGGCTAATGTCCATACAAAAGTCTAAGTAAGGAGTTTTTTGAATTTTTAGAGTGATGTTTGGCTCCTTGTGAGGATTTTTCATTTGTATAAATCTTTAGATGCTACATGACTGGATGTGTTGAAGGGCATCATAGACGTTGTATGAAACAGGACAAATTTAAATAAAAGCTAAATATGCAGTTTTAGAGACCCGTGTAGACTATAGGTGATCTTGATTGGAAGATGCTATTTTCGTTACCCTATGATGGACAGGTGCTGGGATCTGGGGGACATGAGGTAATTTCATAAAGCTATTTTGTGCATATGTGGCCATATATTCATGCAAATGACCTCTTATAAAATACCAACTGGTGTAAAAGTATGCACTTTGCCAGTGAGCATGCACATGGGCGGAGCTTGGGCAGATCAAGGAGGGTGTACTCAAGTATGCATGTAGATTAGAAAATATTATCATTTTTGTGCATACTTGAAAACTATAGGCAAAGATCTTTAGACTTGCTCTAGGACTGCGGTAAATGTCCATGCCTGCAAGGTTGGAGCGTGCTAGGCCACTTATGCTAATATTATGTGAAGAAAATAAGGGGTCTACTTATCTTTTTAAATCAGGCTTAACATAGGAGCCTTAAAATTCATTTTAACTAGACACCCTCTTATAAAAGTACCCTCTATTTGACTTTGTATCTGCGCCGAATATCTACATAACTACTAGCTTCCAACCAGTCATGTGCTATATACCTGTGCTGTGCAGTGTAAGGTCAGAAGCCAGCATGCATTAAACTGTCAGTCCTCATTATGTTGTTAATAGACAGACACACACACATTTGCAAGGACCATTTTGAACAAAGATTTCACTGCTAGTAGCAAAGTCTGCTGATGGCTTGATAGAGGAGCTCGTCTACAGTGTGGGAGTAATTTTCATTCTGTCTGCTTAGGCATAAAGTCTGAGCATACTGGAACAAGGATAACAAGCACAAGCAATGGACTTGATCTCTAGATCGCATGAGACTACGTTTCCCTTAGTTTAGTTTATTCATATCTCCTAGACCACCATTTGGTAGAAATCATCATAGTGGTTTACATATCTGTTAATACAAAAACCATGAACATATAACAAAAATCATTAAATAACATATCAACATAAGGAAAGCCAGTCTAGCCATCTACCCAATTGAAATTTCACAAATTTATAGAAAAAATTTAAAATTCTTCAAAGAATTAAATACAACAATAATAGAAGAAGAATCAGATTAGGAACTAAAAAACTGCTGGTAATATGTTTAAACTTTTCTGTTAGTTTTTCCTCTCTTAAATAAGGGCTAAGAAACTCCACAGTACTGGTGTTTGGAACTGAAAGCTTGAGCTATGGCCTGTTTCAGAACATATGTGACGTGGGAGGAGGGGACGCAAAGCAACTTACCATTTTGAAAAATTAGAACCCTGGCTGGAACATAAGGTATCCAAAAGTAACTGAAGTTTTTTATATTAAATTAGCTAACGCCAATGTACAAGGAGTTACAGTCCTCTAAACGTAACACAACTGTTGCATGAAGCAATATTCAGTGATCCTGTGGATGTCATTAGGACTTAAAAGCTCAAATCTGATGTAAAACAAAATTTGGTAACCACTGAAATTTGAATCTCGAAACATACTTTGGGTCAGTATGGCAGCCTGATATTTTTATGGAAGATGAACCAAATAATGTCAGGGATACTTTAGATTGAGTAAGCCTCCCTGAGATCCACATTGCTTGAGATTTTAATGGATTCAACTTACTATCGTGGAGCCGTTTAGTAACTGCCACCAGGCAGGTGCTCCATGGTACTTAATTGGGTCAGTGAGGATCTACACTCGGCAACAGCTAAATATCATCAGCCGTCAGAATCCGTAATCCCAAAAGATTCTATCAGTATAGTGAATGGGCTGAGGAAAAGGTAAAAAAGATGGGACACGTCAATCAAGAGCAAAAGAAACAGATGAAGTTCAGCCAGAGATCACATGAAAGATACAATTTTGAAAGAAATGACTGAAACCAGTATAGAACCAGTATCAAACCCAAGCAAGTTAATAAGAGATGATTATCAACAAGATCAAATGCAGAGGTTAGATCAAGTGAGACACAATCAAGGCTTAATTACCTTGGTTTAAGATGCCTCCAACCTTGTATAACAAAGTTGTCAAGAGAATTTCAGTGCTTTTGCCACAATGAAATCCTGCTTGCATAGCTTTGGTAAGGAAATTACAAAATTGTACGGAAACAACTTTCTCGGCTATCTTCGAGAAAAAGGATAGATTGGATAATTCCAGCTACCTTCCTGTAATAGCTGGATTAAGAGAGGGCTTTTAAAAAAAATAGATTGAATAATGGCTTGCTTCCAAATGAGAGACGAATTTGGCCGGTGGAAAGACTTGAAGTTAATATAGTTAGGGCCAGCATCAGAAATGTCGTTTGATGAAGGAGAGATTAAAGAAAATTCTTAACTAATGTCAGCAAATTTAGAATAAAAAATGCAAGACTTCTGCTGAAGTAATTGAGAGTTGTAGCGACTTGTGAGGGCAAAGTCAAAGATGAAAAGATATCAGAGTTTTTGTGTGGTTCCAACTTGATTGCATAAGTGAGGAAAAGGGATTTCTTTTTGGCCAGTATGACCCCATTGCAATAGTCTTGCTGACTTTCCCTGCAAAGTCCTTGGTTCTGTGTTGTCTTATTCTTATGCAAGAGTCTATCAGCCCATCTAGCCTGTTGCTTCAAAAGATGAAGACCTGAATAGTACCACGGGTTATTTGTAGACTTTGTATGGCAGACAGTTAACAGAGCTAGATCCTCCAAGGCTCTTCTAAGGGTAATTTTCCAGGTCCTACTTTTTCAGAAAGAGAACAAGGATGCAAATTTTAAAAAAAGAGGAATTGCATTTGGGAAGCAATGAATCTGCAATTACATTAAACAGGTTCCTGTTCAGCTTGATGTTAGAACGTGTAGCTGAGACAATATTAGGCATGGTAGCATTAAAGGTGACTAGCAAAAGATTTGTCCATGAAAGTGAGTGGAGAAGTCACTTAGCAAATGTGAAATGGAGTTTAATGAAAAAAACAAGTCGAAAATATGGCTAGCTATATGTGTAGGGGCAAGACCATGTTTAAGTAAAATCTAGATCAGCCATGAAGAAAAGGGTATTTTTGTCAGTAGATTTAAATGGACTAGAAGAATGCATATTAAAGTCTCCTAAAACAAATTAGGGGCTGCTATTCAGTAGTGACAGCTAGGTTATTTATGTTTATGTTTGTGTTTATTTACTTGATATACCGCTGAGGAAAAAACATCAAAGCGGTTTACATAGTACAAATACAGAAAAACCATAAGGTGTGAAAAGGAAAATAAATTACAATAATAAGATAGGAAAGCACACCAGACAGAATCACACAACGAGACAAGAGTGGGACAGAGAGGAGGACAGGGAAAGGGAGATCATACAGAGGGATCGGGGAGGTCAAAGGCAAGAGCAAAGAAATGGGTCTTGAGGCTGTTCTTGAAAGCAGAGTGCTCATGCTCAAGCCGAATAGAGGAAGGGAGGGAATTCCACAGGGCGGGGGCTAGGAAAAAAAATGCAGAGGAGTGAGTGGATTGGAGACGGGTGGAAGTAGGTGAGGGGAGGTGCAGGCGGTTGAGGTGGAAGGATTGGAGGGAGCGAGCTGGGGTGTGCAGACGGACAAGGTCAGCCAGATACTGGGGTGAATGGGTGTGAAGAGTACGATGGAGTACCAGAATTTTATAATGTATACGGAATTTAATGGGGCGCCAATGAAGTTGAATGAGGAGAGGTGTAATGTGGTCACAGATGGAGGAGTGAAAGATGAGTCGAGCAGCTGTGTTTTGTATACGTTGGAGGCGGTAGAGTTGGACGATGGGGAGGCCAGCCAGGACGGAGTTGCAGAAATCAATGCGGGACATAACGAGGGACAGGAGAAGGGTAGTAAGGGCTTGTGAAGAGAGAAAAGGTCTGATAGCACTGATTTGGCGTAGATAGAAGAAAGAGGTCTTAGAAACGTGGGCAATGTGGTCACGAAAGGTCAGGGTGGGGTCAAAGAGGACTCCCAGGTAACGAAGAGAGGAGACGATGGGAACAGGTGAACCGGAGAAGGAAGGAGAAAGTGTCGGTGGGGAAGCATCACGAGAAAACCAGATAGCGAGAGATTTTGTGAGGTTGAGATGAAGACAGTGGGTAGTGAGCCAGTCGGCGATGGCAGAGAGACAAATCGAGGGAAAGAGGGGAGGTGTGATAAAGGAGGACCAAATCATCAGCATAGTAGAAAGCAGATATCCCGTGTTGTTGGACCAGGAGGGCAAGAGGCATGAGGAAGATGTTGAAGAGAAGAGGAGCCAGGACTGAACCTTGAGGGACACCACAGAGGAGAGAAGTGGGCTTGGAACCAGATGAGGAGGGGGAGGTGGGGAGAACTGAGAAAGACCTAGAGGAAAGAAAAGAATGAAACCAGTGAAGGACTGTGCTACCAAGACCAGCGTCACGCAATCGAGCCAAGAGGAGAGAGTGATCGACAAGATCGAAGGCAGCTGAAAGATCAAGAGAAACCGCCACTGATAGGTCACCACGATCGTGAGCGGTGTGAATTTCATTAAGAAAGCCCAAAAGAACCATTTCAACGCTGTGACCAGGGCGAAAGCCAGATTGGCGAGGGTGCAGAAAATGGGTGGAGTCGAGGTAAGAGGACAATTGAGAGAAAACAACCTTTTCGAGGATTTTAGATAAGAAGGGAAGATTAGAGACAGGTCAGTAATGTGCGGGAATTAGGGGATCGAGGGAAGACTTTTTCAAGATAGGGCGGACGAGTGCGTGCTTCCAAGGCTGGGGAAAGACACCTGAAGTGAAACTGGAGTTGATCATGGTGAGAGCTGGAGGAAGGAGGGAGAGGGAGGGAATGAGCAGCCAAGAGGAAGGAATTGGGTCGAGGGCACAGGATGTTTTCTTAGACGAGGAGATTACTGCGAGGAGCTCAGAGGAAGAGAGTGGATGAAAGGAGTGCCAGACATGAGACAGCCGAGGGGTAGGAGGAGGGGAACAGGAAGAAGGGGAGGAGATGGGAGGAGGGCAGTGAGGGAGGGAGAGCCTGAGATCGGATATTTTGGAGCTGAAGTAAGTTGCTAACTGCGAGGGGGAGGGGGCAGGGGGAGGAGGAATGGTATGAGACTGAAGGGAAGTGAGCGAGTGGAGAACAGAATAAAGATGACGTGTCTGATTCGGTGCTGAAGAGATTGCAGTGGAAAAGTAGGCCTGCTTGGCCTTGTGGACTTGGAATCTATAGTATGAGTGCTCAGAACGGAAATGAGAAAGGGTGGTAGGGCGCTTATCTGCCACCACTTTATTTAAACCTAGATATTCTGCACATCGCTTTCCAATTAATGATGACATTCAGCCACTAACCAAATAGCTTACTGGTTAAAGTTAGGTCATCTCAATAGCTGTCCTATCTGGTTAACAACTGAATATAGTTTCTAACCAGATAGCGATCAGCACTATCCCCGATTCGCCCACAGACTGCCCCGGTTTGAACCAGATGCTTTTTACTAGGTCTGTTTCCAAGACTGAAGTATTACCATTAGCAGATGAGGGAGTGTTGGATACAAGCTCTTTGTAGATTGGAGGTTGTCCACAGTGCATTATGTATTTGAGTGTCAAGACTTCAGGGTGATTATGGATTTCAGCTTAAGTATTCATACCCATGTTACCTATTTGGTCTGAAATCTTTTTTTTTTTTCTTTTTTGTTACAGTGAATTTGTCAGCTATGGCTTTATTTATCAGAGGGTTCACTGGCGAAGTCATGCAGGCATTCTTGATGTCCCGTCTTGACTATTGCAATGCTTTGTTGGTGGATCTCAGAAAGATTTGCAGCATCTTCAGCGGATGCAAAACACTCTGCTAAGCTTATCAAGGGCCTAAGGATGTATGATCTTGCATCTTCTGCCTTGATTCGGCTACATTGGTTGCCAGTGAAATTTTGGGCAGAATTTAAAGTTTTATCATTGGTCCTTAAAGCCTTACATAACTCGTCACTGAATTATCTATTTTAAAGTTGGTAGCTTACATACC
This sequence comes from Ichthyophis bannanicus, assembly GCA_033557465.1. NCBI lineage: Eukaryota > Metazoa > Chordata > Amphibia > Gymnophiona > Ichthyophiidae > Ichthyophis > Ichthyophis bannanicus. The sequence continues at coordinate 167,384,197 of CM066042.1, forward strand.
TGCTTGCACGTTGCGTTCGCAGTCTAATAGATTGTTAGTGACATCTTCTTATAGGGTCATGCGGAACATTTGGTACAAGAATAGGACCTTTTCAGTACAGGCACCCATGCTATGAATTCTCTTCCCCGTGAGCTTGGATTTCTTGAGGATCTTCAGTCATTTTGCAAAGCAATGAAAATGTTCCTATTTAGGAAGGCCTTTGGGGGAGAGGTGAAGGTTTAATGTGTTGGTTTGTGGGTTGGGATGGTTTATTATTGGTTGGGAGTTTATGGGGAGAGAAGCTTGTTATTGTAAGTGTGCTTATTCTACTCTTATTTGGTAGTACATCACACTGAGTGGAATTTCGATGGTGTGGTTAAAACAAAAATTATATAAATAAAATTAATAAATCATAGTCAATGGCATACACTGGTTAGTGCCTCTGAATATTGGGCCTAGTGCATTTTAGCTGGTTAACAGGTCTGCTAACTGGCTAAGATGTTTGAATATCCCCCCACCCCATTGATTATTGTAGAGCATTGCTACATTAAAGATAAATGAAAGCAATTCATCCCAGTGGGATGCAGACATCAACTGGGGACAGTAGAGCAACAAAAATAGTAAGGAAGAGAAAAGTCAATGCACAGGAATAATGCTTCTAAGAAAACAGAAGAGATAGGTAGGTCAGATGTGGATCATGTAGTAGAAAAGATAATGGCTGCCTCACTGTCGATTCTATGTGATTTATTTTTGCAAGATGCAGAGTATTTAGGAGGGTTGCATTGGAAGAGATAAGCCAAGTCACCATCATTTAACTAGGTTTCCATGGTACATGTGGAATCAATATTTATTTATTTTATTGATTTATTTCTATACCATTTTTTTCTTGCAATCAAAGCACTTTACATTCAATGAACCATTCGTTTGTTAAACATGTTTTCAATAAACAGGGAGATGTACTGGGACAGTTAAAGAGTAACAATTAGAAAGCTTGAAATGTAATTGTCAATTGTATTTTCCTACTATTAACGAAGGAACTGTTAAGGCATAAATAGTCCTATGCTTAGTAACTTATGATGGTGTTTTATTAAATGGCAGCTACAGAGTTGTAATATATATGTGGAATTGTATAGTTAATGCATATAATAATGGTGTTATGGTTAGGATATATACAGGAGTATCTCAAGTGGTATTGTTGGTGATCTGTAGGGTACAGAAGGGTAGTAGTTATGGAGCTGTGTCCTATGTAGGGTCTGTATTTGTAGTAGCTGTATTGTTTCCAAAGTGCTTTGAGAAGAGATATGTCTTGAGTTGCTTTCTAAAGGTTGAGAGATCAGTTATACCTCTTATTCTGCTTGGCAACGAGTTCCATAGGATTGGTGCGTAGAATGAGAATGCCCTGTTGCTTGTTGTTCTATTTGTTTTCATGAATTCTGTGGAAATAGCCAGAGTATTTTGAGAGAAGGTTCTCCGCTGCCTGCTGTTGGGGGTAGTGTATATTAGAGAACAGTATGTTGTGATTTTGGAGTCAAATGCCGATGCTATGTCTAGGAATATGAGGATGAAAGCTTGTTTTGGTTTTTCCATACCCTTTATTAGTGTGTCGATGAGGGATAGCAGTAGTGTTTCAACGCCGGGTAAAGGAAGGAATCTATGCTGATGTTTATCAAGCAAGATATGTTTGTCTTTGTGTTCTTGAAGTTGATTTAGTACTATTTTGTCAAGTATTTTTTAGACATTTAGGCATTCAGCCTTGGGATAGTGATTTAACTATTTTGAGTACTGTGGGAGCAGTTTCTGTGCGGGTAGGTTTTACCCAGCTGACTGAACATGGGTCTGTTGGGGAAGTTGTTTGTATTGATGGAACTGATTATTGACTTATGAAACTGAGTGAAATGCTATTCTGTCTGCTAATTTGCTGATGTTAGCAGTCGTTGGGGGAATGAAAGTTGTGACCCCTCAGGTCCCGTATAGGCCTTCGCCTAGGGCCCCGGGGTTATAGTTGCCTCCTATCTTGCAGAACAAAATAGTCTTCAGTCGAGTGTTAAGGCAAAACAAAGATAAGGGCTTTATTCCCCTTTCCTCAAGGATATCTTTTTGTACAACAAAACTTGGAAACAAAACAGTACTTCCAAAGAAAAATATGCTCTTTTCCTTTGTAGCTTACAGGTCTTCAGCGCAAGGATTCAACATCATCCGACATGCATAACGTACAGTCCATGGGAGCACATTCAGGAATATTGTTATTACTTTCCCACTGCATCAGCTTGCATTCACCCGGTGTTACACTTGGGTTTAAATCCTCATGGCTGTTTCTGTACAAGCCTCTCTCTGAGGATTCAGTTGGACTACAAGGGTACAGTTCTAAGCAAGTAGGTTTTGGAATACCTGTTACTGCAGTATGTCCTCTCTGGCTCTCCTCCTCTAACCTTCAATGGCTAGGAATTGTTTTATATCTTCCTGTAGTTAATTCATGCTCTGTGCACTGCTCTGACCCTCCGGTACAAACAGACATTTTAGCTTTCCCTTTGATAAAGCTTGGTTCCCACCTGTATAAATGGTGAGGTCTTCTCTCTGGTAATGAGGACTGTGGACTCCCCTGCGCTCCCAGTCTGGACAGCTTTCTGACCTCAGCTTGGTCTCTCCTTCTCTCTGGAGTTATAGCTTCTACCTCTTGACTGTAAGCAGGCTCCACCTCAGACCTCCAGTTGCTAGCACTCTGAGCACTTCGACGGCCACGTTCTCCTGAAGCCTTTCCCTTGCTGCTTCCTGTTCCAGGGCTACTCCCACTGCTTCCTGGTTCTCCTTGGACAAGCAGGATGTGTCAGCCACACCTGGTGACGTCATCCGACGGCGCCGTGACGGAAGTGCTCTCTAGCTCAGAAGCTTCTGAGCATGTGTGAGGTGACCCCACCTCCCCGGTCCGCCCCCAGCCCGACCAGTTTTCAATTCTTCCGCCTTGCCTCAAGACGGATCTCAGCTCTCTCTCACCATATTGAAAAAAAATGTATAACCTTACAATGCCTAAACCGGGATTTAAATTATGCCCAAAATGCAAGAGAAAAATGAACATCTCCGATGCTCACCTGAGCTGCCTCCGATGCCTCGGGGCTTCCCACAACGTGGAGGACTGTGCCTGCTGCGCCCAGATGTCCCCCAGGGCGAAGAAAATGAGGGATTACTCCTTAAAAGAATTCCTGGCTGCTCCGGGGCACCCTGCTGATACCGGCTCTTCAGAACGCGGTAAGTCCGCTAAAGGGAAGGCACCCGCAAAGAAGAAACTCTGGGCGGCCCTGGGCTTCCCCCCCTGCCGGAGAGATCTGCCTCCTTGGCTTCCGCGGTGCCTGGCACAAGCTCCCCCACCGCCGGATGCTCCTCCGATGTTCCCACGCAGGACTCCAGCGATACGATCGCTCCTCTGCCTTCAGGAGGCCACCCTGATTCTTGCCGCGCCTCCGGACATCCTCCATTGCCATGCGGCTCAGGCGGATGCGGCCAAGATGGCGCCGCCCACATGGTCTCACCAGACTCCGCCCACAGAGATTTGCCTTCCAATCGGGTGGCCAGGTGCGGCTCCTCCCACCTTGATGACGTCAGGGCTTCCCCTCTGCACGGGCTTCCCTTGCCCCGAGCCAGCCGACAGAGGATTTCCCAAGAGGAGTTCCCTCGCGCCGAAGATCTCCTCCACGCCGAGGGCTCCCACCACAGCAAACACAGCAGCAGCAGCCGCCACAAACGCCGCGCTGACTCCCGGGAGTCCTCCCGTCGGCGTGGCGATAAGCACAAAAGACACAGGTGCAAGAGGCACCGGGGAGACTGTTCCTCTTCGCGCGGTGACATTGCTGCCAGTGATTCCTCCCGCGGCCGCGGGAGAAGCAGGAAGTCCAACTCTCAGGGGCACCGGAGCACCAGATCTTCTGGGTCTAGTACCTCGGAAGCCATATTGCAGCTCTTACAACGCCTGGTGAAACAAACTGCTCCTCCAGGCAGAGACAGCTCCGTGGCAGCCCCTTTGGATTTACAAACTCCTGAGAGGAGGGAGGCATCTCCCACTCCGGCCTCGCCAGAGCATATTCCCTCAAGGGAAAGGAGCCCTTCCCCTTTGCTGGGACAGGACTCCGAAGACAGCGCCCCAGAAGAAGGGGGCCCGGAATCACCTTCATCCAAGTCTGCTCCAGATGAGCAAGGGGAGACGCAGGCTCCGGTGCAAGAAGACCTCACCTATCCAAAATTTTTGAAGAAGGTCGTGGCCAAGCTAGGTCTCACCAAGGAAGAGCCCTCTGACGAGAAAGATCCGGAGGTAATGAAATACCTCAGCGGACCCAAGCCGGCCTTGTCTCTCCCCCTTCACCGGAAGCTTAAGGACAAACAATCCACCCTCTGGCAGTCCCCTGCCTCCGGTCAAGCCTGCGCCAGACGTCTGGACAACAAATATCTCCTCCAGACAGCTCCTGGTTTTGACAAGGCCCAGCTGCCTCACCAATTTATTGTGGTAGCATCAGCTCTCAAGAGGTCGAAGTCTTCGCGCACTCAAACTACCCATCCCCCTGGCCGGGACCCTAAGCTCCTCGACGACCTAGGGCGGAAAGTTTTCCAGGGAGCGATGCTGAGTGCCAAGATATCAGCTCATCAATTCCAACACCTGCTGTTCCAAGATGCCCTCCTAGTGGAACTTAAAAGACCATCTTCCTAAGCAAACCCAGCATACAGCCACACTCCAGGAGTTGGCAGAATGCTCCAAACACCTGATGAGCACGGCTTTTGATGCTTTCGACACTGCTATCCGGACAGCAGGCACGGCCATTGCAGCCCGCCACTGGGCCTGGCTGCGAGCCTCCGGCCTGTCAGACAACACTCACGACAGGATTGCTGACGCGCCCTGCCTGGGAGACTCCCTCTTTGGGGACAAGGTGGCAGATACGGTGAACGGCCTGAAAGAGGACTGCACCACGCTGAAGACATTAGCGGCGGACGGACTCGAACGCCCCTCCTGGTCACAGAAAGGGAGCTATTACCGCAAGCCCTTTGCCTCGTCGAAAAAGTATTACGGTTCCAACCGGCAGTGGCAGGCACCGAAATACAAGCAAAACTACAACAAATCATCCTTTCAAAGGCAACCACAAAGAGAACGCAAACAGAAACCAGCAAACACCCAGCAGGCCGGTAAGAACACTTCCTCTTTCTGACAATCCGCCCCGGCTGACCATGAGTGTCCCTGCTGCCCCGCCGGTGGGAGGCCGTTTATCCAACTTCCTACCTGCCTGGCAGGAAATCACCACGGACCAGTGGGTCATCCGGATTATCCAAGCGGGCTACCGCTTACGGTTCTCTTCCCCACCATGGCAGCGCACACAACCCAGCAGCAGACCACCGCTGCACCTGGAAGCTGCCCTTGCGGACCTCCTTCAGCAACTCATCAGAACACGAACGATCGAACGGGTTCCCCCCGACGAAATCAACTCTGGCTTCTATTCCTGGTACTTCCTTATTCCCAAGAAGTCCGGGGGCCTTCGCCCAATCCTGGACCTCCGCAAGCTGAACAACACCCTCTTGAAAGAGAAGTTTCGGATGTACTCCCTGAACTCCATCCTTCCCCTCATCAGACCGGGGGACTGGATGGCCACGTTGGATCTACAGGATGCCTACTCTCACATCCCAGTCCACACATCTCACAGGAAATTCCTGAGATTCGTAGCAATGGGGTGCCACTACCAGTACCGGGTACTTCCCTTCGGACTATCCCCAGCTCCCAGGGTCTTCACGAAGTGCGTAGCTGTGGCAGCGGCTCATCTCCGCAAACAAGGGCTCGCCATTTTTCCCTACCTGGACGACTGGCTGATATCAGCACCTTCCGCCACGGAACTCAGGGCGGCAGTGCGAAAGACTACCACTCTGCTGTCCAAGCTGGGTTTCCTGCTCAACATGGAGAAGTCTCGGCTAGAACCCACCCAACGCACGGAGTTCATCGGGGCCATAATCGACACAACCTCAGCCAAGGCCTTCCTTCCAGAGCATCGGCAGGAAAACATCATCCGCCTTGCGAAGAAGGTATCGTCCGCGAAGCAAACCAAGGCCCAGGACATCCTACGACTGTTAGGTCACATGGCAGCGACTACTTCAGTCCTAACCCTGGCTAGACTGCACATGCGCACACTCCAGTGGCACTTGCGCTCGCATTGGAAACAACGGTCTCAACCTCTCACCACCCTCATCCCAATCAAACCGAGGGTATCCCAGAGTCTCCACTGGTGGATGGCCTCGGCCAATCTCAACGAAGGCAAGAGCCTGCAACCCTGCGGCTACCATTTCATCCTAACCATGGACGCCTCCCCCACAGGCTGGGGAGCCCACCTCTTGCACCTCAGCACGCAAGGAGCTTGGAAAAAGATAGAACAATCCCTCCATATCAACGCCCTCGAACTCCGAGCCGTCAGGTATGCGCTCCAGACCTTCATGCTACATCTCGCGGGGAAGACAGTTCTGATCCAGACCGACAACCAAGTGACGATGTTCTGCCTCAACAAACAAGGGGGTACGGGCTCCCGCACTCTCTGCAGGGAGGCTCTACAGACATGGTCGTTAGCCCTAGCTCACGACTGCCTTCTACAGGCGACCTACCTCCCGGGAGAGCAGAACACGCTAGCGGACAGACTAAGCAGACAGCTCCAGCCCCACGAGTGGACGCTTCACGAGGAAGTAGCGGAGTCCATCTTCCGACGTTGGGGGAATCCACGGATAGACCTTTTCGCAACCGAGGACAATTCCAGATGCCCTCTGTTCTGCTCAAAACGCCCCTCACCCGGAGAGTGGCCTCGGATGCATTCGCAGTACACTGGGGGCAGTGGGAACTGGCCTACGCCTTTCCCCCAACCCCCCTCATGACAGCCACCATACAGCGCACCATCAACAACAAGGCGCACATCATCCTGATTGCGCCCCACTGGCCAAGACAGATGTGGTTCTCCCTGCTACTGCAGCTTTCACAGGAACCCCCCATCCGGCTCCCGATGAGACCAGACCTGCTCACACAGAACGACGGCACAACCTGGCACCCCAATCTCCAGACGCTTGCATTGACGGCCTGGAGACTGAGAGGGTGAACTTCCAAGAACACCATCTACCGGCGGAGGTACAGCGCATCGTACTGGCTTCCAGGAGACCGTCCACGAGAAAGTCATACAGTCTCAAGTGGAAACGTTTCAGTATCTGGTGCGCAGGCCGAGGAATCCCGCCAGACTCCTGCCCTGTTCCGGTTGTGCTTCAGTATCTCTCCTCGCTCTTCAGTCTGGGCTTGAAGCCCCAGTCAATTAAGGTGCACCTCGCAGCCATCGCGTCCCTGCACCAGCTGCGAAACAACTCGCCCACGGGCTTCATAGCCACTCTTCCCATTGTGACCCGCTTCATGAGAGGTCTCAGGAACCTGCAGCCCCCGGTCCAAAGACTTGTTCCCTCGTGGGACCTCAACACCGTCCTCCAGCAGCTGACGCGGGAGCCCTTTGAGCCTCTGCCCTCAGCGCAATCAAAATTCCTGTCCTGGAAGACGCTTTTCCTCATCGCCATCACTTCCGCAAGGAGGGTGAGTGAGCTACAAGCTTTGGTGGCTCACCCCCTGTACACCAAGATTCACCACAACAGGGCGTCTCTCCGGACACACCCGAAGTTTGTTCCAAAGGTCTCCTCCGTCTTCCACGTCAACCAATCAGTGGAACTACCGTCTTTTTTCCCTGCCCCTCATGGGTCACCAGAAGAGCAACGACTCCACTCACTGGACTGCGTCCGAGCACTGCGCATCTACATTGACAGGACGGCCTCAGTCCGGCAAGGGACCCAGCTCTTTGTGTCCTTCGACCCCAACAAACCGGGACGCCCGGTCACCAAGCGCACATTCTCCCACTGGATATCTGACTGTGTCTCCTACTGCCTCCAGAAGGCGGGCGCTCATCCAGCAAACAAGGCGAGCGCACACCAACTCCGCGCATTGGCCACCTCTCTCGCAAGCGCACACGAGGTTCCAGTAAGCGAGATCTGTAAAGCCGCCACCTGGTCCTCGCACCTCACTTTCCAAAAACACTATTGCCTTGACCTCCAGGCAGAAGCCGACAGCTCTTTCGGACGAGCGATTCTGTCTACAGCGGCAGGTTCCACCTTTCCCGACGTGACAGGAGCAACCGACCAAGTCGCAGCCTGCGGGGAGTAACTCCTGTACCTCCTAAACGCCACGGGCCAAGGTGGCCCACCTGGTGGGACCCTCACGATGTTTGTTACTTGCACTATGTGGTTGTTATGACACTGTGGTTGTTATTTGCACAATGTTATTGCACTGTTGCACTATATTATTGCACTGATTGTTCCGTTGCACTGTTGATTGATTGCACTATGTTCTACTTCACTGCGTGTGCCAGCCGGCCATGCACTTATGTTATTGCTTAGTTGCACAATAAACGTCTGTTCTGCACAATAAACGTTTGTTACTATACTGTCTCAGGCCTCCCTCAGCCTCAGCGCATAACAAGTAGCTGGGGAGACACCAGGTGTGGCTGACACATCCTGCTTGTCCTAGGAGAAAACAGAGTTACTTACCTGTAACGGAGTTCTCCGTGGACAGCAGGATAGGTCAGCCACACGATCCCACCCTCCTCCCCTCTGAGGGTGGCCTGCGGTCCGCGCCCCAGCCTCTGGCCGAAGCTAATGACTCACTGGTCGGGCTGGGGGCGGACCAGGGAGGTGGGGTCACCTCACACATGCTCAGAAGCTTCTGAGCTAGAGAGCACTTCCGTCACGGCGCCGTCGGATGACGTCACCAGGTGTGGCTGACCTATCCTGCTGTCCACGGAGAACTCCGTTACAGGTAAGTAACTCTGTTATTCAGCAGGCTGCTCTCTCTGTGACCTCTGCTTCCTGCACTGCTGCTGCTCACACTGACCTCTGCTGGATCTACCCAGCAGCTTTTATCTCCCTCTCCACTACATGTTCCCTGTGCTTTCCTGGACAGGTGATAATAATCAGATCCTAAACTTCTTGCTGCGTCATGGCTTGGGTGTGGTAATCCTATTCCACTGTTTCTTTGCTCCTTCTGAGCTGTGTGTGCTGGCTGCCTAACAGGTTTTAAGGTAAATTTCTCTTTTTCTTCTATTATCATAGGCTCTGTATAGGTTTCCATGTCACAAAGTTCATCTTAGTTTGTTCGAATAGTAGTTTGCTAGCTCCTGTGGCTGTATAAGTGTTTGATTTTCCATTGAGTTGGGTGCTGTGACTAGGGATTTTACAATGTCAAATAACTCCTAGGTCTGTTTATTGCTTTCATAATTGTTTTTATATAGTATTTCTTTTTCTTGTTGTTGATACATTCTCTGTATGTACAGAGGGTGGACATGTATAGCTTCTTGTCTTGAGTTAGTTTGGTTGTTTTCCATTTGCGTTCAATTTTTCTTAATTGTCTTTTTATGTTTCTTAGCTCTTGAGTGTACCATGAGTTTGAATGGTTGTTTCTTCTTTGGATTTTAACATGATTGCTAGTTGCTGCTCTATTGATGACTGTGTTCCGTTTTTCAGTCAATTTGTCTAGGCCATCTGTTTCTCTGTTCAGCTGGGGAAGGACTTCCTTTAAGAATGATTCCTTATTCAGTTGCTTGAAGTGGTATTTTATGTATGTTCTCTTACTATTATTGCACGTAGGTGTGTGATAGGTTAATGTGAAATTGATTATGTAGTGATCAGACCAGGGTACTGGTTGGGATTTAACATGTAGTTGAATAGTATTGTTGGCAATGTCTTTAGGTAGGAATAAGAGATCAAGGGTGTTCCCCTTATTGTATGTAGGGCAGTTGATAATATGTTGGAAGTCCATGTCCTCCATTGTACTGAGGAAGGAGAGCACTTGATTGTTATTGATTGATGTCAGATTGAAGTCCCCTAGTATGATTATGTTTTTGTTGGGTAGTATGTCGTCACATGCTAGTTCAATAATTCTTGCAAGGTTGTGTGCATCTGCTGTGGGAGCTCTGTAAACTAGATGTGTCTGTTATTAAATCTTGAATTTAAGGGATCTAAGATTGAGAAGACCTACCTTTAAAGAATGGTGCATCAGCGGAGTCATTGGTAAAAGCTGGTATGCATTTGGCAGGCACCAATGAGCAAGATAACACTGGTCTGTGAGTAAATTGAAAGACAGATATGGAAAATGAGTCTTTGGCCCCAGTGGACTGGAATGAGCAGAAACAAAGATTGACTTGGTCTCCCATACATTTTGGTCATTACAAAGACTACTGTGAATAAAACAGAAAAGAAATGACATGGGGGCACCCAAAGGAACTGCCTGAAATGATATGGGGCCCCCAAAGGAGTATGTCCAATTCCTTAGACATACTCTTAAGGCCCATGATTCTGTGGGGTTTATTTGATTTTATAATGATGCTAGGTGATATCTCTGCTACACATTAAACAAAGAAGGACGTTATGGGCGAAGGCCAAGGAAGACCCCACTGCTCAAAGACAGACATAAAAAGGCACATCTGATCTTTGCCCAAACCCTTCTTGAAAAAACACAGTCCTTCTGGGAAAATGTTCTATGGACAGATGAAACCAAACTTAAGCACTTTGGCAGTGATACATTTACAGGCAAAGAAATGAAGCCTATAAGGAAAAAACACCCTTTCTGCAGTTATATATGGTAAAGGTTCCATAATGTTGGGCTGTTTTGCTGCCTCAGGAACTGGAGGCCTGGAATGTATTAAAGGAATCATGAAGTCAGAGGACTACCAACATATTTTGGAGCGAAGTGTGCTACCTAGTGTCAGAAAGCTAGGCCTGTGTTTGAAGTTCATGGGTCCTCCAGCAGGACAATGACCCAAAATATACATCCAAAAGTACAAAAAATGGTTAAAAAGTTAAAAATGGACTGTTTTAAACTGGCCAGCAATGAGTCCTGATCTCAATCCAGGAAAGAGCTGAAATCTGCCATTGGTAAAAGCAATCCTGGAAACATTCATGAGCTGGAACAAATTGCAGTTGAAGAGTAGGAGAAACTACCAGTAGACAGAAAACTTATAGATGCTACAGGTTGAAGTGTTTGGAGGCTGTCATCACTGCTAAGGGTTGTGCAAACAAATATTAGTGATGGTGCCATTAATCCTATCCAGGTTATATTTTATTTTTTTCTCAGAAATTACTATGTCTAAGTTGCACAGACATCTTGTTTTGTTGTATATCTTTGAACATACTATTAAAATATTATGACGACATACAGTTGAAATATTTCCAATTATTTTTCAAGATATTGTAGACAATATACCTAAAATGCAAGGATGTCAATAATGTTGACCACAACTGTATTTTCTGTAATTTACATCTTAAATCTCATGTCTACTTTCCCAGCTTCTCTTAGTTTTTCCAGATATTGTTTCACGTCTTTATCTGTCTGCAATCTCTTGTAGTTTGTGAATACTAATCCTTTTTCCATATCTTTTCAGCTATTAAATCTGCTACAATTAGAGAAGCAGACAATATGCAGATTACCAAGTAATTAGAAACTGTCTAGGCTTTAGTGAAGAAATTGTGATCGACTGGTTATAAATCTGCTGTCTGCAGTTTCAGGCAATGTTTGTATTTAATCACAAGAATAGAAAAAGTCACTGATCCTCTCAGTTCAGACTCACTTGAATATAATGCTCGGTCAAATGTTCTCTAGCTGGATAGGCTATTACTCACACATTGTGTATTTATTTTTTTTACACTGTACATAAGGATATGCTGGAATAAGGATCACAAGCAACCAGAAATAGACCCAAGTCTCATCAGATGGAATTTTTCTCAGATCTGGGCAGTTGTCTCTCACTCAGGTCTTGGAGAGCTAGTTAATCTCCCATTGTTCTTACTACCTACAACACCCCCCTCTCCCCCCCAAACACTCACAGAACCAAAAACTCTAATACAAAATCTTCAAAATAATTTACAATTAGCACAATGGATGCAAGCTTTTTATGAAGTGATTTAGATTGTAACACATCAACAGACAATGCTACAACAAAATCACAATGGGTAAGAGAAAGGTAAGGGAGGAGTGGCTTAGTGGATTGGGCAAGTTACCTCATGCCAGACGGTCAGGAGTTCAAATCCCACTAGAGGACAGCAACCTTGGGCTGGAAGGACTAGGGTTTCTAGTCCCACAGGTGCTCCTTGTGGTCTTGGGCAAGCCACTTAACCTCCATAGCCCATGTTCCCTGTAAATAGTTATCTCCAAGTTATAATGCCCTGTTCAATGTAATTTCAGTTTGTTCAATGTAAACCACCTTGATATCATGAAAGGCAGTATATAAGAAATGTTAAATAAAAATAAATAAAATAAAAAGCCTCAGGATAGTAAATAATCCCTCTATGTGGCTACTGAAAGCCATAGGGGAATAAACCAGCTCCACATCACAGGCTTAAAAAACTCCTCCCAAAAAAATCCTTTAATATACAACACTTTTGTTATATCACTCACTTTAAGCAGCAGAACTTACTCCAAGGCGCCTTGGTAGCAACAGCCGTTCAACACACACTACAGCATCCACTAATTCAAAAAGTGCTAAACAAAGGAGCTTAAAAAGATCTCAGATCTATTAAAGAGCGCCTGTAGGAAAAATAAAGACAATAACTTAGAGATTTCATATACAATTCAAAAGGCTTGTTCAGCACGTTATACTTAACTGGTTATGCACAGCTCTCAGTACCGTCAGCTCAGAACGCTGCACTCCCTTCGTCATTAGAGAAACCTCCATAGAACTCGCCAACAATAGAGTCGTCCTGTAGCACAATATCTGCATCGCATCACCTGCCAAAACTCTTAACAAAACCCATCTTAGCATAACCCAACAAAGATCTTCGCTAAAGAACAGCTTCTTCAGGGGTTAGACTTCAATGCCAAAATTCTCCATGCAAACACAATGTCGGATGCTAATTACCTTTAAATATGGGGCAACATCCAATCAGAAGCATTTTTTTAACCAATTGGGTAAGCCCAAGGAGAATTACAAGAGGGGAGAACAATTTACCCTTGGAATTCACAGCAACCAAGCAGCAGTATAGTATTCAAATAAACGCCCCCCAATCCATTTTATTATTTAATCCCGTAGGCTCAAAGGTATTTAATTAAAAAATCCGCCTTTGCTCCCGCTGTACCAACAGTCTACCCAGATTTCCTCCATGGGAATTAACAGGTACAGAATCAAGGGCCGTGCACTGTAGATCTGTAAATACATGCTGAAATTGCACACAATATTGCACAACTGGTGCTTCTTCATGCAGACTTGAAGATTATTCTTATGCTGTGATAATCGCATCCACAGCTGTCTCATTGTCTTTCCCACATCATTTTATTACACGGGCAGCGCAGGGCATGCACTGAATATTCTGAAGTATAGGTAGTAAACCAACGATGATACACACGGATGGCATCAATGGTGAAACTTGATCCTCCTTACATAACATCACAAAAAATACAACAGCCACACTTATAATGGCTAGTGTTAACTGTAGTAAAGGGAGCGCGAGGTACTGCTGGACATAGTAAGTCTCTCAAATTTCAGCTACAAAGATTTTGTGTTAGAGATTTTGGTTCTGTGAGTGTTGGGGGGGGGGGGTGTGTGGTACTGTAGTTAGATTTTTTTCTCCAGACCACTAGGTGTTTGTAGCTATTTGGGTTGGTTTTGTAGTATGGCAGCTACTTGGAAAAAATGTTTTTAGCTATAATGAGGGAAAAACTAGAGAAATTCTAGATGTTCCTTCATTGCTACAGGGTACAAATGACTCTATTGGCCCATCCTGGAAAATACTTTTGAATAAATCTAAGAGGGTAGTACGCTTGGAACTATATAGCTTAACCCTGGCAGAGTATTATAGAAAAGAAGTGATCTCTATGATTTTGTGGATTTGGAAAGAGCCTAGGATGTTTCAGGATGATGAAGCATTTATTCTGCGGCTGGAGCAGCATTTTGAGTAAATGTTCTCTTGACTTCATGCTCTTGGTAATTGAAATTTCTCATTTTAAACATGAAACGGTTAAGAAAGAACTGGATGAGTATTTGGAAAGTCTCAAAGTACTGGATGATTTCTCTACTCATTTAGCAGACATGACCAAACAGTTGGAGAAATATAAATCAGATTTAAAATGTCTTAAAATTTAAAAACATTCTTACATGATGAGACAGAGAAGAAATAAGGGAACATTTATAATTCGGCTGCAGTACATACTCGATTACAGAAAGTTCAAAATCGTAAAACTGTTAGTTTTAACCTGACATCTGAAAGCTTTGTATCTAGTGAAGGAGATACATCGAATGAGGTGCATAAGGAGTCTTTTTTAGGAAAAGGAAGAGGCGGGGTAATTACTCCATCATCGGGGGACTATCAGTTATAGGACCATCAAGGACCTTTCGCCAGACTGCAGAAGAAGAAATATTATCGTCAAAGGGACAATTTTCAAAGGCAGGGGCAGTAATTAACTTGTCATCTGTGGAACTGACGCCAGCACAGATACTGTTGTCTAAAGATCTATCCTTTGTGCAGGACCCTTGATAGACCATTTTCAAGATCATTTGGCAGTAGAACGTTTCATTAGATCATTACAGTTTCGTGTGCTTTTTGCTGACAAGCCATCTTTTCCTGATAGTTCAGCAGTATGTTTAAAGTCTTCATGGATTCCCCCTGGACCTCTCAATGCAGTACTGCATGTTTTTAAGATTCTGGTTTTAAGGGACTTGAAAGATAGTGGAGATCATCAGTACTTTCAGTCTAATTTGGGATGGGTAGAGATTAAAGCACTCCAAGAATTAAAATCGAATGCCCATATAATCATTAAGCGGGCTGATAAAGGAGGTGCGATCGTGGTCATGGATGTGTCTGATTACGATGCTGAAGCGTGTCACCAATTGAGTGATATACATTGTTATCGGAAACTGACAAGATCTGACTAGTGAGTTGCAGAGTAAGATTAAATGGCTGACTGAGATGGCTGCATCTGCTGGGTTTATGTCTGAAAAAGAAAGGGAGCTTTTGAATCTTGTTTTTCCATAGATTCCAGTTTTCTATCTTTTGCCGAAGATTCACAAAATTAGGGATCATCCTCCAGGCCGTCCTATATTTTCTAGCAATAATTCATTACTTGAATATGTAGGAAAATATTTGGATATGTTTTTTGCGTGATGAGGTTCCAAAGATGACATCCTATTTGAAAGATACGACACATTTTTAACAAGCATTGTGGCATATTATATCAGTGTTCTTGATATAATGGCTTGCAACACTTGATGTTGCTTCTTTATCTACTTCAATTCCTCAAAGTGAAGCCATTGATGTGCTGCGTGTTGTTTGGGAAACTAGATTTTCGCCCCATCATGTTCCAACTTCTTTTCTTGTGGATTTGGCAGAATTGGCATTAACCTGAAACATTTTTATGTATGGTCAGGACTTATATCAACAAATCTCTGGGACAGCTATGGAAATAACATTTGCCCCGTCATTGGCCAATTTGGACATTAACGCATTTGAAAACTGCTGGGTATATTCTTCGGTCTATGCTTCATCCATCATAGCCTGGTGGCATTATATCGATGATGCTTTTTTTTTATTATGGAATGGTACCTATGATGCCTTTCAGGAGTTCCTGAATTATTTGAATATCTGTACTACTGCTATTTCTTTTGAGATGCAGTGTCATCAGTTTGAGATTCATATTTTGGATGTGCGAGTTTTGAGAGTTGGAGAAGTTTTGGAGACTACTCTGTACACTAAACCATCTGATAGAAATACATTGTTACAATATCAAAGTCTTCATCCACTTCATTTAAAGAATAGTCTTCCATTTTCACAACTGTTAAGGTGTCGCCGCATTTGTTCTTCTAATTTGGCATTTCATCATCAAGCGCAGAATTTATTAACTAAGTTTTGTGATCGTGGGTATCTTATGACTGTCTTACATAAGGCATATAAACATGCTTTTTCGAATCACCATGAGTGGCTTTTAGCTTCTACTAAAAAGGTTTTGGTAGAAGATGGCAAAATGCAGCTGTAACTTGTGTATTACGGTCTTGGCCACGTCTAAAGTATTGGCAGCCTCTATACAACGTCATTGGTCTGTACTCTCTGCTCTTCCCTGTTTAGTGGATACAAAACCTAGAATGGCGTATAGTTGTAGCCGAAATTTGAGAGACTTACTATGTCCAGCAGTAACTTGTGCTCCTTTTACTACAGTTAACACTGGCCCTATAAGTGTGTTGTATTTTTTGTGATGTTATGGAAGAAGGATCAAGTTTCACCATTAATGGCATCCGTGTGTATCATTAATGGCTTACTACCTGTACTTCAATGTACTGTATTTAGTGTATGCCCAGCGCTGCCCGTGTAATAAATATTATGTGGGAAACTTGGAGCAGTTTTTATTCTTTCATTCAGGATTTTTACATCAGCTTCAGAAAGTTGTAACGATGCAGTGAGGAGCAAAAGGATCACCTCAGATAATTACGGCCACCTCCCCCCCCATCGTGATCTCCCCCCTCAACCAAGAAAATAGACTGGGAGGTCCAGTGGCTCTCAGCTTCCACCCCCCGAAATGTTACTGTATGTAAGATGCATCGGGGTTTGGCCCTTCACAGTCGCTGTTTAGACTACTAAAGAAAGAAATGCAGAAAAATGGTGGCAGACAAAGAGGTACTATCACCTCCCTTTTTTCTGCTGGCTATTCCTCTCCCTGTGTACCCAAGCATTCTTTTCAAATTTACTGTTACCTTTTCTACCTTGAGATCATCAGATGTGATCACCCTCGGGTCTTGCTCTTCTTTCTTTGCAGTCACCCCCCTATATTTTTTGTGCAGCTCAAATGCATTACCCTGAATTTGTTAGCATTAAATCTTAGCTGCCAAATTCTCAACCATTCTTAAAACTTTACTAGATCCCTCTTCATGTTATCCACACCTTCCAGGTGTCTTTCCTATTGCAAATTTTGGAATTGTCTGCAAGATGCAAACCTGACCCAACAGCTGTTCCACACTATGTATTTATTTAGACAGTTTTGTATACCACCTTATCCCTTCAATCAAAGTGGTCACAACACAATAGGTGGTATACATTTAACAATATCACTTACAAAAAATGTTAAAGATTGGATCAAGGACTGATCTTTGCAGCACATCATTTCATGTCCTTATTCTAAGAGTGAACTCCATTTACAAATTTCTTTTATCACCTCCCTCTCAAACTAATTTTTAACCCCGTCAACTACTTTAGGGCCCATCCCAATGGTGCTTGTTTTATTTATAAGTTGCTTATGCAGAATCATCCCACAGCTTTGCTGAAATCTAAGTACATCACATTAAACGCATTCTCTTGATACAACTTTCTGGTCACTCAGCCAAAGAATTGATCGATTTTGTCTGACAAGACCTACCTCTACTAGAACCATGCTGCCTCAGCTCCTGCAATCCACTTGATCCTGGAAACTGCTCTGTCCTTTGTTATAGCAGCATTCCCATTAAATTATTCACCACAGAGGTCAGCCTAACTGACTAGTAGTTTCCATTTTTGTGAAGAGCAACCAAATCTAGGACCATTCCTGACCTTAATGAAGCATAGAAAAAGTCAGACAGTGGTGCCACCAGAACAGCCCCTAGTTCTACAGTATGACTGACTATCCTGTTCAGCCCCATCGCAATGACTACTTTTGGATGAACTAGCTTCTCACAAATACGGTCGTCTGAAAGTTATCCGAGATCTTCTCCATTTTCATTCCTAGTTGTGGTTGCTTTCTGAAGTCCCACTCCTGGCCCTTCATTTGTGAACATAGAACAGAAATATTTGCTAAGCAATTCAGCTTTATCCTTAGCAGCTTCTACATATTCCTCCCCTTCACTCTTGAGTCTCACAACGCCACCCTTGCACTTCCTGCTGTCACTAACACATTAAAATACCAACGAACAATCTTGTCTCTGTTTTACTAACTCCTGTTCAAGTGTCAAGATGCCAAATGGAATGGATGGAACCTGTGGGTCCTACCAACTTTTCAAGGCACACGAAATCAAATATATGCAGTCTGAGTTCTTGTGGAACCCCTCTGGCTGAATCCCTTTGGATTTCTGCTGCATCTTTTGGCTGCCCTCAGCTGGAATACTATTTTCAGATCTCACCTTAGTTCTGCTGTCCTTTCAGCATCTTGTCACTGTTTAGGTCAAGCAGGCCTGGAAATTTCCCCCCCTCTGTACAAGATTGAACTTGCCATGAAAAGAGGCTATTCCCTGCTGCTCATCCGCAACGCAGAACACCACAGGCTCCCTCAGCTCGCCTCCACTGTGGGCAATGTCTCGCACTAAAAGGCCATCAGCCCCCTAAGGACAGGTAAAAAGATTGGTATACCCACTGGTGTGACGGACACACAAGTCCATCCTTCATTGCATCACCTCAAACATGCCTCACGTTAGGAGCAGGCTCCAGAATTTTACTCATTTGACAATACAGAGGGACCATCTATTACACAGCTCCATCACTCTGGAATTCTCTCCTCCCTTATCTTTACTCAAAGACAAACTATTAAAAAAATTCAAAATCGATCATAAAACCCTCTTTTTCACATAGGCCTTTAGCGAGCAGTGATACCCCTCTATCATCACCCTTTGCCACAAATTCCTTACCTTCTACATTGTTCCTTCTCTGTCCATTTCCTAATTTTCTCCCTTATCATGCACACCTGATTTTTATTTTGTGTTTTACTCTATTTTAAATGCATTTTATTTTAAACCTCTATTGAACTGTAAACTGCTTTGACGAAACTTTGAAAGCAGTATAGCAAATATCCAGAAATAAAGAAATTTGGGAGTCCTGTCAAGGCTAAGAAGTACTAGGTTCTGAATTATGTTTCTCTAATCTGCTCTTTTAAGTGAAGCAGGACCTTTTCCAATAGTGATTCACCAGTCACTAGACCTTATCACCTCCTTTAACATATTTTGCACTGGTTTCAGGCTGCGTGACTTAGTACTTTTTAAATTTGTCTTTACAGCTGCAGTGTTAAGGAATTCCATTAGAAATGGCCTTGCATTCAGTTGATTTTTGCTTTTGAATACTATGGTTTGTTTTTTTGTCTCTCTATGCATGATGCAGATATAAACTCAGAACTCCAAGGACAGGAACAACCAGAACTCAAAACTCTTCTTGTTAAAGTTATTGTACTGTCTTGTTAAAGTTATTGTATTGTTTTGTTATTTTGATTAATAGCATCTGCTTGGATCCTGCTATTTTAATGACTATTTATACTGTTGCTACATGTGTTCAAAATGAATAAAAAATACTATTTAAAAAAAAAAAGAACTCAAAACTCTAGTTTAGTTTAGACTCTGAAGTCGCATAGCCCTCACTGAAAGCTACTTAACATTTTCATTAATTGTGATGGTTTTCCTCATTAAGACCTCTCTTGTTTTCGGCGTTTTTTGTTGCAATATTTTAAGTTTACCTTGTTGCCTGCATATTTTTCCCACTCACATGTGACTGAGGCCTTCTCTGCAGCTTGCGGACTTAAGTCAACCTAGTGCATCCGTAATCTCCCTGTCAAAAGTCAGTGTATATCAAGTTCAATAAATCAAAAAGAAGTATTTACTATACAATTTACTAACTGTATTTTTATATTTGCTCTCTTGGGGAGAAGAGCACAGGAGGGACTTGAAAGAGTGAGAAGTTTTGTATCTAAACATATTAGTTAACTTAATCACCTTCAGTTAATTATCTGAAGGAAAGTTGTGGTATTTCCAAGGAGAGATTCGTCATTGGAGGACAGTTTACTAACCAGCTAAAATGAGGCAATCCTGTTTGGTCTGAATAGTGCCGCTGAATATCACTATAGATCACACGAAAGGTGCCTGGTCTGTGGGCAGATCAGGGGTGGTCCCAGTTCCTATCCGGTCAGGGCAATATTCAGCCACTAACTAAATAGCAAAAAACAGTTAAAGTTAGAACAACCATTGGCCTGTCCTAACTTTAACCAGGTTAGCTATCTGAACATCATTGCTGTCTGCTAGTGATGGCACTGTCTGGCAATACCAGATAATCAGCACTGGACATTGGATAAGTTGCGCTGGTGAATATCTGGTTTAGATAAAATAGCAGCACCTAGCCACAGCTGCTGAATATTGGCCAATTCTTTTGAGGGTGGAAACTTTCCAAGACTTTGGGGAACTTTGCATAGAGAACTATCCCCAAATCCCCGGGAAGTTTCTCTGAGTGTATTGGGGGCATTTTGGGAGGACATGTTCTCTGGGCAAAGTTCACTTCAGAGGGGGAAAGAGAGTTCCCCAGGATCTTGGGAAATATTCTCTGGAGAAAAGCTCCCTAGGGACTCAGGGAAAGCTCCTCAAGGACAGGACCTTGCAAGGATATCAGACTATCTAGGCAAAACTTCCTTCTGGCCTCCCCCCCCTCCCCCCCACCAGCTGCCACACAAAACATCTTCCTCCTTCTGGCGTCCCCTGACGCCATCACCACCGTGACCACACACAACTTCTTTCTTCTAGAACCATCCTGCCACTGTTGCCTCGTGTCTGTCTAATGGCCATAGCTCAGCATCAGTTTCCCTGTGGCCGGCATGAATGATAAAAGGTAATTAAAAGAACGCATCAGATTCCTCTCTGGCATGGAGTTAGACAAATTCTTAAGAGCCCTCTCTCATACCAGTCATGGTGCCAGGGACAGAGCTCTTTGCCTGCCGCTGCCTATTTGCCACCTCCAGAATATTGGCAGTCTAGGCAGTTATCTAGTTCATCTAATGGAAGCACTGACCTTGCCTGAGGCAGGTTCCTCGGGCTCTCAGGAAAAGTTGCCCAGGGAAAGTTTGACATTCAAAGTTAAATCATTTCTCCATCGACAGTTCCCCGAGGACCGAGGAAGAATTCTCTGGGTACATTTCCCCTAGCAAAGTTCCCTGGGAATAGTTCCTTGTGTAATTTTCCATGGAGAACCTTTTTTGAGTTAGAACATAAGAACATAAGATATGCCATACTGGGTCAGACCAAGGTCCATCAAGCCCAGTATTCTGTTTCCAACAGTGGCCAATCTAGGTCATATGTACCTAGCAGTTTCCCCAAGGGACACAGGTTCCACAATGCTTGTATTGGTTCAAGCATTGATATCCTGGGTCCCTTCTTAATAATGGCTTATGGACCTTTCCTCCAGGAACTTGTCCAAACCTTTTTTAAACCCAGCTACACTAACAGCCTTTACTACATCCTCGGGTAACAAATTCCAGAGTTTGATTACACGTTGAGTGAAAAAATATTTTCTTTTATTAGTCTTAAATAGTTTACCCTGTAGCTTCATTGCATGTCCCCTAGTCTTTCTATATTCTGATAAGGTGCAATCGATCTACGTTTACCCGTTCCACTCCGCTCATTAATTTGTAGACTTCTATCATATCTCAGCCGTCTCTTTTCCAGGTTAAAGAGCCCTAACCTTTTTAGCCTTTCTTCATAGGAGTATCCTTCCTTCCCCTTTACCATTTTGGTGGCTCTTCTCTGAACCTTTTCTAATAACTCTATATCCTTTTTAAGATACGGCAACCAGAATTGCACACAATATTCAAGGTGCGGTCTCACCATGGAACGATATAGAGGCATTATAATATCCTTTGTTTTATTTTCCATTCCTTTCCTTATCATACCTAGCATTCTATTTGCTCTCTTGGCCGCCGCTGCACACTGGGCTGAGGGTTTTAACGTGCTATCCACAATGACGCCTAAATCTTTTTCCTGGGTGGTGGTTCCTAATGTGGAACCTTGCATCGTGTAACCATAGTTTGGGTTGTTCTTCCCTAGGTGCATAACCTTGCACTTGTCCACATTAAATTTCATCTGCCATTTTGATGCCCAGTCTTCCAATTTATCAAAGGTTCCTGGGCAATGTTCATCAGGGAAATGACCCTGAATTCCCTGGGATCTTTCTTTGAGTCCCTGGGAAACTTTCCCTGGAGAACATTGCCTAGGGAACTTTCCCTGAGTCTGTGGGGAATTTTCCCAAGTTCCTGAGGAGCATTCCCTGAGTTCTTGGGAACTTTCCCTGAGTCCCCAGGGTATATTCCATGGAAAGGTTTCCCTAAGTCCCCCTGGAACTTTCCCTGGGGAAGTTTGCCCCGAATTCCGAGGAACCTAAATCCCCCAGGGAATTTTCCCAGAGACCCCAAGGAACTTTTCCTAGATAACTTTCCATTCTTGGGGAACTTTTCCCATATCCCTGGGGAAAGTTCTCCAAGAAAGGCTATCTGGTGCAGGGAACGTTCCCTAGGAACTTCAGGAAAGTTAGAAGTTCCCTGGGGAAAATCCCCTGGAGAAAATTTTCTGGAGACTCGAGGACAGTTTTATTAGACTTGGAGAAATTCCCACATGAACTTGGGGAAATTTCCTTGGAGAAGTTCCATGAGGACTCTGGGAAAATTCCTCTGGTAAAGTTCTTGAGTGATTTAGGGAATATTTCCCAGGGGAATGTTCCCCAGGGACTCGTGAAAAGGCCTCTGAAGAAAGTTCTATCATTTGTATATCTTCACTACTTGTAAAGTTGAGGTGGGTGAGAGAAAGGGCGTCCTAACCGCTAGTTTCTTGTTCTAATCATTCTTTAGAATGACAACATACAGCCTTGGTGGTGAACGAAGAAGCAGAATGTTTCTCTAAAACACTTTTTGATCAATGCAACTTGTACACAGAAGGAAAGTACAAGGATAAGGTTGAAAGGTGTAAAGAGTATGGCCATGTCTTGTTGAAAGGTTGCAAACGCACCTATGCTATATGACATGAATAGGTAAGCTTAAAATATCTGAAAGGTATAAGCAGGAGATAGTGGTACAGAGACCTAGGTACACCCTTGTAACAGATCTTTACTGTGAGTGTAAGTCGTAATTCAAGGGTTTGAGTAGTCTCTGAGTATATTCTGACTTTTGTCGACGAGCGGTTCAGGTGTTACACCTTCATTGCTCATAGTTCAAATGCTTATGATGGATACTTCGTTGTAAGCTAACTGCTAAAAGCAAAGATGGTGGTGAGTTTGGTAGCACAGGAATGTAAGGTTTTACAAATGACAAATAGATTCCCTGGAGTTGATACTCAGTAGTGATGGGTAGGTAGTTTTAAAGCGCCTAGCCACTGCCACTTTAACTAAACCAGACACTAGGTGCTGAAATTTGTCTGGTGCTGAATATCTGGCTTCATTTGACAGCACTGTCACTTTCTGTTTGGCAGTGATATTCAGCTGCTGACTGGGTAGCCCAAATAAGTTAAAATTAGGTTAGTGGCTAAATATTGCTGCTGACTGGCTAGGAGCTGGGACCACTCCTGATCTGCCCATAGACCACCCTAGTTTTAGCTGGGTGTCTTGTGTGGTCTGTGGAGATATTCAGTGGTATTATCCAGAGAGTGCTGATGACTATCAGAATTGCTTCATTTTTAAGTGGTTGCAAAATGCAATGTGTGCCTTTAGTCAGTCCTGACTCCTGGTGACTCAGAAGCTCCTGGGTTGTCTTGGCAGTGTCACTGGAAGTAGATTGCCAGGCCTTTCTTCTGCGGCAATGGAGGGTTAAGTGACTTGCCCAAGGCCACAAGGAGTGCTGGAGAGAATTGAAGCCTGGTTGCTCAATTAAGACAGAGAAAAATTAAAATGACAAAAGATGACAATCTTCAAGGTAATAATAACAGTAAAATAAAACGACAGTGTACAGAGAGGACAACAAGGCCAGTTCCCAGGTTCTGGTCGTAGTCTGCATTGTCCCTGGTCAGGTTACATTTCTTGGCTGGTGACAGGATAGGGCATATTTTTCTGCTGTTGTACCTCTTTCCCCCAGGATTACAGGGGTCAATATTCATAGAGTTTAGCCTGTTTGCAGAATCTGCTAATCAGCTAAACCCTTCTCTGCCCAACATTCAGTGGCACTAACCGATTAAAGCCATGAAATATCACCACAGATCACCTTAGAAGCATGTGATTTTGTTGCGGGGTTGAACTGTGGTTAGAACTGGGGTGGTCCCAGTGCCTATCCAGTTAGCGGCTGAATATCGCATCTAATGGGATAGGCAAACCACATGAAGTTAGGATAGGTGTTATGTGTTTTTACCATCTGGTCAATGGATGAATATCACCACTAACCAATAGCAAATGTGTGGGCGATGAAACCGAATATTTGGTGCCAGAAGCTGTATAGGCTTAGGCGCAGAATGTCTGATTTTAGTTTTGGTGGTGGTAGCCAGGTGCTTTAAAAACGCTGATCACTACTGTTGAATTTCGACCCCACCATGTTTTTCCTGCTCATTCTTTCATGGAAAATCTTTTTTCTCTGTTGGCTTTGGGAAACGCGCCTCATTGTTCTTGGCAGGGTGTAAGAGGAAATTCATTTCTGTTTTTCTTTCTCCAATGCTGCCTTGATGGAATCTGCATGTAAAAATGATGAAATTGTGAAAGTTTCTCCAAGTATATGCACCAAGTAGATGACTGAAGACTTGAGGAGGCAGTTCTGGGTGAGACATTTGCCCATTCTGAAGAACATAATTTTCATGGCAAAGATTTCCACATTTTCGGATAAGTTTTGAGTGACTTAAAGCTTTTGTTACATTAATTTTGATTGGACTGGAATTTTTAATGAGAAGTTTTGGAAACACACAAGTAACACAAGAAACACACAAAAAAGGAAAAAAAAGAGTGTTTTCAAGTTATTTTGGACTTAAATACTTTATCAACCTTGGGAGTGGTGATGAAAGGTGCTGAGCACATTAATGGTTTTGAGCTTCCTCAGTTGCTTTGGGCTTTTTTTGTTTGTTGTATGGGGATGTGCTTCTGATTTAGTTTTGTGTATTTGTGTTTTTGAAATGACTTTTGAATAATTCAAATTTGTTTTCTGCATTTTGGGTTTTTTTGATTTATTATTTTGTGTGGAATTTATGAGGATTTGCATTGCATTTCTAATGAGCAGGTCTAAACTTCAACACAATGCCAGACGTCCATGATGTTTCTGAGATCAGGCGGAAACATCCAAGTTCCTAGGAATACCCCATCCATGCCTCCATGACGCCCCCATTCAGATTTGGATGCTGCTATGCTGGGGACGTACCCAAATCAGTTTCCAAAACGTCTCTGCAGACGTCTCTATGCCTCTTTTTGGATAACCAAAGCATGAATAAGGCTTCCAGAAAAACCACCATGGGGGTCATTTTATCTAGACATATCCTGGTTTGTCTACACCAAAAATCAGACCCATGTTATTCCTTATAGGATGTTTTAAACGGTGAAACAGGGAATAATAATGCTAGTTTGGCTATCAGAAATGGCAAAATGAACTGTTTAATGCTTTTGCACAAGTGCTTATATATATAAATTCCCTTTCACAAAATAGCAACAGCAAACAAAAATATAAATAATATATGATATACTAAAGTGGAGAGGAATAGCCGTCAGAACGGGGCTGGGGACCCAGGTTCACAGAAAATAACTCTTGTGAGCACTAAAATGTCACCCACTACTCCCCTGTATATCAATCATTGATAGAATAGAACTGAGCCAATCACCCTAACGACGTTCTTCTAAAAAAACGTTTCATAAATGTTTATCTTACATAAAACAAACCAGTGCAACCTTACAAACACCATGTCATCACATAAACTTTATATAAAAAGCACAATAAACATCAATTTATTACAAGACAACTTTTTTCAAAGCAATTCTCCAATACACTAAAAATAAGAAGAGGAAAATCTGCCCTAATCTCAACAGTTCATCCAGTTCATACCAGGGCAGAGACTTTCATATAAAGTTGATTGGCTGTATATGCGGGTGACATTTTAGCTCTCATAGCAGTTATCTTCGGTGAGCTTGGGTACTCAGCCCCGTTCTGACGGCTCTTCCTCTCCATTTTAGTGTATCATATATTTATATTTTTGTTTGCTGGTGCTATTTTGTGAAGGGGAGGTTATTAATATGTATAAATCCATTTTTTTTTGTTATAAATAATCTTTGTACAAGTGCCAGCAGCCCAAGATAAAAGCTGTGTGTGTAATTCTACAAAGGCTTCCAGTGGAAAAAACCTGATTTTCTTAATAAATGCATAAGAACATAAGATATGCCATACTGGGTCAGACCAAGGTCCATCAAGCCCAGTATCCTGTTTCCAATAGTGGCCAATCTAGGTCATACGTACCTAACAGTTACCCCAAAAGACACAGGTTCCGCAATGCTTGTACTGGGTCAAGCATTGATATCCTGGGTCCCTTCTTAATAATGGTTTATGGACCTTTCCTCCAGGAACTTCTCCAAACCTTTTTTAAACTCAGCTACACTAACAGCCTTTACTACATCCTCCGGTAACAAATTCCAGTGTTTGATTACACGTTGAGTGAAAAAATATTTTCTTTTATTAGTCTTAAATAGTTTACTCTGTAGCTTCATTGCATGTCCCCTAGTCTTTCTATATTCTGATAACGTAAACAATTGATCTACGTTTACCCGTTCCACTACATTCATTAATTTATAGACTTCTATCATATCTCCCCTCAGCCGTCTCTTTTCCAGGTTAAAGAGCCCTAACCTTTTTAGCCTTTCTTCATCCTTCCATCCCCTTTACCATTTTGGTGGCTCTTCTCTGAACCTTTTCTAATAACGCTATTTCCTTTTAAAGATACGGCGACCAGAATTGCACACAATATTCAAGGTGCGGTCTCACCATGGAACGATATAGAGGCATTATAATATCTTTTGTTTTATTTTCCATTCCTTTCCTTATGATACCTAGCATTCTATTTGCTCTCTTGGCCGCCGCTGCACACTGGGCCAAGGGTTTTAACATGTTATCCACAATGACGCCTAAATCTTTTTCCTGGGTGGTGGTTCCTAATGTGGAACCTTGCATTGTGTAAACATAGTTTGGGTTGTTCTTCCCTAGGTGCATAACTTTGCACTTGTCCACATTAAATTTCATCTGCCATTTTGATGCCCAGTCTTCTAATTTATCAAGATCCTCTTGCAATTTTCGACAATCCTCTTGGGTTTTAACAGCTTTAAATAGTTTTGTCTCATCTGCAAATTTGATAACCTCACTCGTTATTCCACTTTTCAGGTCATTCTTTCCAGCGTGTATTCTCTTTAGTTTTCTAATACATCTCTATCGTAATGTAACTTAGTCTTTACAAAACTCCTTTTTTTAATTGAATGTAAATGTCACATGGCTTAAAGTTAAAACTATAAGGGCTGATTCAAAGCCCTTGGCCGGCTGGCTAAAAGGGCGCAGAATGCCGCAGCACATTCCGGTTAATGCTGGAGCCATCCATGGGCGGAGCAGCCCTTGTCCGGACAACGTAGACCACATGAAAAGCAGGCATAAGTTACAATCTGAGCAACCGTCAGCTGACAATCACGCTAACCAGGTACTTGCCTAGTTAGAGCTGCTCAGCCTGGATTTTCACTGACCGCTTCTATCTGAATTCTGCTGCTTTATATCTGCCAATATTTAAGGGCCACGGCTGACCACTGTGGCGTTGAATATATGCAGTTCTGAACAATGGGTCTATAATTTTTCTCTTCGACATCCACTGTGGCAATTTTGTGAAAGGAGGAGGAGGAGGGGTAGGCTAGGGGGGCTTGTCACAACAAGGCAAACTACCCATTGGTAAGTGTTCACCTCCTGGCTAAGCTGGAATGTTTGAGGTTTTCCCTTAAGGTTTTGTGATCGCTATCTGTATGTGTGAGTGTGCAGACACAGTGTACAGCCCGTCACGTTTGGCTAGCAGCATAACAGAGTCAGACATAGAGAATGATTTTTAATGTTTTTCAGACTTTTACATACTCTCTGTTAAAGAGCCTTGAGGTTTTTTTTTCACACTACCCATGCTTCCTGTCAGGGTCTGTACGTAGGGTGATACCATTTCCCTGTGACACACATCCAGTCGTACTGATAACAATCTCATGTGTCATCATAGGTGAGAGTAGGCCTTCGTGGTCATGGTTAAGGTGGCGCTTCACGCCTGAAGTGAACGCTGATTGGCTGATTCAACCTGTCAAAATGAGTTTGACAAAAGCCATATAGCCTGAACTACTGAGAAGTATTAAAAAAATAAAATAAAATAGGAGGAATCAAGGAGGGGAGAGGCGAAGAAAGGAGCCAGAGGGAGGAGAGGGAAAGAGAGAGGGATGAGTAGAAATACAAATCGGTGTAGTCGGGGCACCATATAAAGCTCTGCCTGGCCGGATTCAGATGAAGTGCTTTTTAATTAATTAATTAATTTATTTATTTATTTACATTCTCTTATATACCGCGCTATTCTGCATCAGTGCGGTTTACATTGCACAAACTGAAATTACATTGAACAGGGCATTATAACGTGGAGATAACTATTTTACAGGGAACATGGGCTAATTGCTTTGGTACACCATCTTGTTTGCTATTGAAAATCATAGACATAAACATAAATGCAGGTCGCACAGATTGCTCCATGTGCTACCAAACGGTGTGAATATTTGAGTCCGGCTGATGTTCCTGAGATGCAGCCGTTTTCACTGTATCACTTCTCGGGATTCTTGTCTTAAGGGCCATGTTCATGGGTAAAGTAGATGGAGGCTGTCTGAAACTGGGCGCCTTGTTTGTGGATGAAATATGTGCAGTGTGAGACAATGTGCATGCTGAGGGCCTGATTTTATAACGAGAAGCCTATGTGAGCTGTCCAAAAGCAGCAGAGATTAGAAGGCTATTTGTACAAATGCCAGTGAATACATTTACACATACATGCTCCTGTGCGTGTACTCTACACCCGTACTGGTGTATTTTTATATATATCACAATTCCACTCAAATCTATGCGGCCCTTTTACTAAAGGGTGTCAGGCTGTTTCACGACCGCAGCAAAAGCGCTGAAACTATGGCACGTTAAGTGCAACACCACTGCATTAACTGTTGAGTTCGAGGAAAGCATTTACCCAGCAGTTAACTTGGAAAGCTGGCCCTTAATGTATGCCACATTAGCGTGGGCGCATTTAACGCCACCTATTGGCATGGCGTTAGCTGATCCCATGCTAATGCAGTTAGCGCGCAGTGTGAAGCCAGCATTAATTGCATAGAGCACATCACACACATTCTCCACCCCTACCCTGCCCACTTGTGCTCCTAATGCAAATTAGCTCAGGAAATGTTGCACGCTATCAAGGCCCTGCACTAGCTGCAACGCGTGTTCCAATGTACATTCAGCATGTGCCAGAACATATGTTGTCAGCTAACACCCTTTAGTAAAAGACACCCTGTGTTCCCAGGAACATCTACCAAA
The DNA here is from genome assembly GCA_033557465.1 of Ichthyophis bannanicus. Classification (NCBI taxonomy): domain Eukaryota; kingdom Metazoa; phylum Chordata; class Amphibia; order Gymnophiona; family Ichthyophiidae; genus Ichthyophis; species Ichthyophis bannanicus. The sequence continues at coordinate 167,413,463 of CM066042.1, forward strand.
CAGAATGTATATAACTGTGTGCCATCTTATATGTACTTATATGTGCATTTACCACCATGCAATGTTATTAAATGACTTCCATGTGTGAAACAGGTTGTACATGTGGAAAAGCTTTTAGAAAAAGGCTTCCTTAGTGGAAGTGTTCACATCCTGGGGGGGGAAAGGGTTAGCACATGGATTGTAACAATGTGCATAGGTTTGTATTCTCAGAAGTATGTGCACTGTTTTGGTCCTTGTAGGAAACAGAGATGCAAGGATCCATGGACACTTTTTTCATTTGAAAAATTTCAAAGGGAAAACGTGCATTTTTTCACTTTCAATATTGATGCAAACTTCAAAGCATTTGCTAACAAATTGCTGCATGGGCAGTCTAAAAAGTGTCCTTGTAACCTCTTTCTATGGAAGACCTAATAATGAAGACAGGATGGTCTGCAACATGTATACACACCATACGTCTTTCATTTTGTTTACATTTTTTCCAACAGTTTTTCATTTCATTTGATATTTTTTGTCTTTTTTCATTTTATTGAATATTAGGGGGTTTTTTTTAGCGCACACTGGGGCATGTTTACCAAAGTGCACTAACTGTTGGCTTGGGGTTTACCATGCAATAATTACACTGTGGCACGGTAAAAACCTAGCTTACTCACAATGGGGAGGTGACTGGGAAGATTTGGGTCAGAGTATGGGCAATGATGCCACATTTTTATTTATTTAACATTTCTTATATACTGCCTTTCATGATATCAAGGTGGTTTACATTCAACAAACTGAAATTGCATTGAACAGGGCATTATAACTTGGAGATGAGTATTTTATAGGGAACATGGGCAATGGAGGGTTAAGTGGCTTGTCCAAGACCACAATGAGCACCTGTGGGACTAGGAACCCCAGTCCTTCAGGCCCAAGGTTGCTGTCCTCTAGTGGGATTTGAACCCCTGACCTTAGGTAACTTGCCCCAACCACTCGGTGACTCCTCCCTCCCATTGTGGGTAGTGTGGGTGTCATTGATGTTGCTGTTAGTGGGGGTGCACTTACCATCACCTCAGTGGGTGGCGGTAAGTGCATCCGCATTATATGTGTTTGCAGTTAATGCAGTAGGTGCAGGAGGACATGCCAGTCACAACCCCAACAGTTCACCTGGGTCTGCTTCATCTCTTGTGCTGTCTTTTGGGATTTACTGTGCGCTAAAATAGCTCATTTTAGTAAACATGCCCCTCTGTTTGCAACCTGTGCACTAAAAACAAAATGAAATGAAAAAAAGGAATTCTGGGGTTTTTTATTTATTTTTGAAATAAACTCTGTTTTGTAGTTTCTTTTTTTCATTTTGTTGCAAAACACATGCACGTCCCTGTAGGCTATTGGTGTTTTATGGATGTTAGCTCTCTTTTGATTTGTTTTTATTTTTTTCCCATGATCAAAGAGCTCTGAAAGTTAATGCTGTCACTGATTTCCAAGGTCTCTTAGAAAAACTCCCTGCATGCACATTTGTATATATGTCTTTAAAAGTGTAAATATTAGAAAGAAATAATTTTGTCCTAGCCTTTCACCCTTGGCAGTTTTGTCTTGAATTGAATAAGCGATCAATAACACAGATTTAGTGCCAGAGGTTTTCAGCAGAGGCTTATTGGCAACTAATATTGATTTCTTTTTTCATGGAAGAACATTTCTGCATGTGATAAATGAATATACCAAAAGCTGTAGCCCAAGAAATGGAATTAGTAAGTTAAGAGGAGTTTTAAAAAATCTCAAAGGACAAATTTTGCAAAAAGTCATCGATAATAATTCTCAAAAAGGTGCCTCTCTTCTGCTTATGTAAGGATCCTTTCGGGACCCCACTGGCCCAGCATGCTCCTGTGTCAGGACCATACCATAGTAAGCTAGTTAGGAAGTGCATGCCATCCTATTGTAACACCCCCCTGTGAAGATGGCCATATTAGTCCTGCCAGCACCTATACTGTATAACCCCTGAAATTATACAGGTGCCTGTTACGGTTTGTTTGTAAAGTGTGGTTAATGAATTAGGAAGCCATTTTACTTTTAGGGGCCTTCTTTGTTTATCTTGTGTCTTTAAATGTCCTGAATGAAGCTGATTTCTGAAGCTAAGCAGGGTTGGGCCTAGCTAGTACATGGATGGGAGACCACTTTGGAATACCAGGGGCTATAAATTTACTGCAAAGGAAAGGGCCTGCAAATGTACTTCAGTCACACCATGCCAATAAATCTCAGGGGCTGGGTTGCCAGCAGTCAGCACTGAGTCAGTGGCACGTATTGCACTGTATTTTTTTTATTTATCTTGTGTCCAGTGTAAAATTTCCTTTGATCCTGAGTTTGTCCTCATATGGTCAGTGTCCCAGTCAGAAGTTTCAACAACCAGTCTGGAGCAAGGTGTAAACCAAGTTATATATATATATATTATCATGGGAAGAATCTGTAAACACAAGCCTGACAAGGCCGTGTTTCGGCACTGCCTTTGTCAGGGGTTTGGCCTATACTGAAAATAAATGAGGAACAATAAAAACAATATAAAATCAATGATTGAATCGAAAGTAGCAAATTAATAAATAATAAAAACAATAGTGAAACCATACTAGAACATAAAACATGCATGGAATGCCATCCTACGATGTGGAGCCACCAACATAATAAAGGGCACAGTCGTTACTGTATAAAATCATAGTGACAAAAATAATAGTACATCAGTATAAATAAATACTATACATAATAAAGAGAGATAAAAAGAAATAAAAACTCCAGGGTAATACATAAATACGTGCAATAAAAAACAATTAAAATAAGTGAACATTAAGTTAAAAGATGCGTAATCATAGTATCCTCTGTTTGCTTTCCATAACTAAGAACAATTATGATGGAAATGGGAAAAGAGAAGAAGGAAAGAGGAAAAACACATGTGGCATATTGTAAATACCAGTAGGCAGGGCCGGCTCAAGGCAGTCTGCTGCCTGAGGCGAAGTATGAGATGGTGCCCCCCCCCCACCTTAGAGGGGGCGGGGCTTTTTCAGAAATTCAATCGAAGACTGAACCAAACCAAAAAGCCGATTAGATTATATGGAGGAAATGCAAGATGTTTGCACACAGCGCCGTAACGAGCTGCAGTCGCGCCCTGTGTGACTTGCAGCTTTGGCACACGCCCCCTTCTCCCCTCCCCCCCCCATACCTCTGTCCAGCGCTGCCTGCTCTTTCCCTGCTGCTGCTGTTCTCTGCTTTTTGCAAGGCGGTGCCGGCAACAGGGAAAGAGCAGACAGTGCTGAACGGAGGTATAGAGGGGAGGAGGGGGGCATGCGCCCAATCTGAAAGACGCCCACAGTTTAAACATTGTGTCGGAGGAGGGAGGGACCAGACCTTCTTAAAGTGCTGCGAAAAGGCTTGGGGGGGGGGCGCATTTCGGCTGCCTGCTATTGTCCTGCCAGCAGCGTCAGGGCAACAGCAGACAGCTGAAATGCGCCCCCCTGCACCGCTTGCACAGGGCTAGGTACGGTCCTATTTGCACACCAAGGAACATAAGATATGCCATACTGGGTCAGACCAAGGTCCATCAAGCCCAGTATCCTGTTTCCAACAGTGACCAATCTAGGTCACAAGTACCTAGCAGTCTCCCCAAAAGACACAGGTTCCTCAATGCTTGTATTGGGTCAAGCAGTAATATCCTGGGTCCCTTTTAATAATGGTTTATGGACCTTTCCTCCCGGAACTTGTCCAAACCTTGGATTGTGGAAAATTGCAAGAACCAACAGCACAGTTTATAAAACTAAATTATAACTAATTTTTATTTTGTTATAAACTGCATTATGGTTCTTGCTTTTTCTTTTTCAACATATATTTTGCATCCACAGTTAGTGCAGAGCAGAACCAGGACATTCACCCACAGAACTCAATATGTTAAAAAAAAATCTGATTCTGATCATCTCACTAACAACAACAACCACTATTCTCCAGTACCAAGAATATTGTGAACTAATACAAAACCCTACAACAAAGAGCAAACCTACCATACTATACCATATCAGCACAAACTTCCAAACTCACATAAGGAGCCCATCCAAAAAAAGTGTCACTGTAAATACTACAATGGGCCCTGGAACAACCATACATCTATTTGAAAGCTGAACAAGTCAAATTACTACAGTACAGTATAGATCTTTATGTACAAACTCCATGTTAACAGAACACCTGACCTCAGTCACACACTCACAACATTGACCTTCACCAAGTACAGAATAAGTAACCACAGTCTAAAGTAAAAATAAAAATATGCAGACAAAATTTAAACTGAAACCTCAAGAAGCCAGAGTCCACATGCAGTGCAACATCAGATAAATAAGAGATGCAGTTCCCCAATACTGTGTAAAATATAAAAATAGCACAAAGTCCAATCACTAAAATTAAATAAAATTATTTTTTCTACCTTTGTTGTCTGACCATTTTATTCACTGATCATGCTGGTCCCGATCTGAGGCTTCTGCTTTCCTGTCTTCTCTTAGCTCTCTTTCTGTGGTCCATGGTCCATCTGCCATTTCTTATCTCTTCTTTTGTTTTCTTCACTTCCTTCCATCAGCCCATTTCCAGTTCCAGTAACCCTCCCCAGTCCCTTTCCAGTCCTCCCTCCCAGTACCTTCCAATTTCAACCACCTTGCATTCCCCCTCTTTCCCCACTGTCCAGCCCCTTCTAGTCCAAATACCATCCCAGGTGTCAGCTCACGTCCACTCTCAGTGCCACCCCCCCAGTCAGCTCCCTTCCAGTTGCCTTACCCTCTCTCCATCCCCCTTCCATTGCCATTCACATGTCAGCTCCCTTCCAGCCTCCTCCCCATTACCCAGCCACCTACCATGTCCATCCCCAATTGTCAGGTCCCTTCCAGCCCCCGTTCAGTACTCAGCTCCTTTCCAGCCCACTCCTTCTCCCGTGTCAGCTCCCTTCCTGCCCCTTCCTTCCCCTGGCAGACCCTCTCAGTATCCGCTCCCTTCCAGTCCTATTCTACCATCTCCCCGCATCAGCCCATTTGTAGCCCTAGCCCCTAGTTTTCTTCTAGTCCCTAATCTTGCATTCAAACTTTCTTTAACAATGTTGAACTAAGGCAAGCAAAATCAGTACTGAAAATCCCACTTTCAATTAATTTAATTCTGCCCTCATAAGACTCAAAAGAAGGACTTAATAATGCTTGCAATAGTCTAAACCGATCCTCATCTGATTGTAAAGTTATATGTTAAAATAAATCCTAAAAACCTACCTGATAGGCACAGCATACTGTCAAAGGTTCCGCTGAATTTGTAAAAGCCGAGCCGCTGTAGTTTCAGCGTTTTTTTAATCAAAGGGAGAGAAACTCAGCAATTTGCACATGTAGTTGCCACTACTTACATGTGTGTGTCGGCCATTTTGCAAACCTACACATATAAATGCTGCCAGTTAGCTACAGATGCTGCTATCTTTATCTAATTTCATTTTGGAGGGGAAAATAAATAACAGAGGATTATGGAAGAAAGCCCCTAGAATCCTTCTGTAAAGGGCTGGCCAAATCTAGTACTTTTTAAAAACCTGTATATGTCAAGGAGCTGCTGTAAATGGACAATTGCAGTCATGCATGGGAATTTCCTACATGAAATGGGGAATACACGTGCAGATTTTTGACCATTTTAAACCACTTCTTAACCACACTCCTTACATACACCCTTGCAATTTCTACATAGTAAGGACTGTGGCACACAGGGGGCACTTTAAAGTGGTCATTTTAAAGGCTTAGATGCAAGTGGGCAGCAGAGCTGGCGGGGAGTCTAGCAGGATTCAGGTGGATGGCTGCAGTGGTTTGTATACCAGCTTTGGTTAAATGTGCCGACTTTGAGGGATTCAGTATAAAGTGCTGGAGTGAAGTTTATTACTCCCCTGTTTGAGCCTGTGGGACGGGCTTTGCGGACTCTGGGACTTGCCCCTAGTGTCAACAGGGAGGGGCTCATTTGGGGCATATGATTTGGGGTTGTGAGGGCTTACGAGGTTTCTACGACCAGATTCAGTGATTTTTGGGTGAGTTGGTAGATCAACAGGTGGTACGGAGGGCCGGAATAGCTGTGTTGAATGATGTCCATGGACTTGGTGTTAAGGGACAGGGGGCAAAACTGCTAGTACAAAAGGCATGTTTGGTTGCTAAGCAGTGAATCTGGAAACATTTGGTGGGATGATGCGTCTTCCTTCTTCTGGGAATGGCAGAATACTTTTCATCTGCTAATATTGATGCACACAGTCCCTGATCGGCAGCAGCAGAAGGGAGTGGGCAGGTAAGCTCCCCCCCCCCCCACCTGCTCCCCACTGCTGAAACCTATCAGGAACTGCCCTCCGGACTTAAAAGCAAGGGCGCAAAGGCGTGCCCATGCTTGAAGGCCTCGCCAGAGGGCCCTTTGGCATGGCCCTTATGCGTGGAAATTAGGTGTCTCTTTCCAACCGAAAGATGTAACACTAACTGACAAACACTACAACAATCCTCAATACTGCCATTGTAAGTACTTTGCACTGCCATAATTTACTAATATTCTGATCTAATGTTTTATGAATGCTCAGGATTACATTCTTCAGTGTTGTTTAATTTATAGCAATAATATCATTGTAATATAATATAGGGGGTGAAGTACTTTTGTCCACTAAAGAAGAGCGGGACCTGGGTGTGATTGTGTCTGATGATCTTAAAGTAGCTAAACAGGTAGAAAAGGCGACGGCAAAAGCTAGAAGGATGCTTGGGTGCATACGGAGAGGAATGGCTAGCAGAAAAAAGGAGGTGATAGTGCCTCTGTATAAGTCTTTGGTGCGACCTCATTTGGAGTATAGCGTGCAATTCTGGAGACCGCGCCTTCAAAAGGATGTGAACAGGATGGAGTCGGTGCAGAGGGTGGCTACTAAAATAATTAGTGGTCTTCATTATAAAGCATATGAGGACAGACTTAAGGATCTTAATATGTACACCTTAGAGGAAAGGCGGGATAGAGGTGATATGATTGAGATGTTTAAATACCTCCTTGGCATAAATGTTCAGGGAGAGAGCCTCTTTCAATTGAAAGCAAGTTCTGCTACGAGGAGACATGGGATGAGGGTGAAGGGAGATAGATTCAGGAGTGATATGTGGAAATATTTCTTTACAGAAAGAGTAGTGGATCCGTGGAATAGTCTCCCAGTGGAGGTGGTAGAGATGAGGATAGTATCTGCATTCAAAAAAGCATGGGACAAACACAGAGGATCTCTAAAGGAAAAAAGGGGACTGTTGTAGTTGTTGATATGGAAGGACAGACTAGATAGGCCATGTGGTCTTTTTCTGTCATCATTTTTCTATGTTTCTATGTAACCCACCGCATTTATTTTACAATGCTGATCTTTAATAATCATTAGACAGAATTAGATGAAAAGACCTTAACATCTTCTCCGACATTAACTATCTAACCTAGGGTAATCTATTTAGTTCCTAGTGAAAACCTAACGCCAGGTTTGTCCTGTCTGACTCAATAGTGACCTACCTAACACTTACAAGCTTTTCACCTCAATAGCAAGCCCTGAACAATACCAGCTCCCTTATCTACCCTGACCATCATTACCCTTCATACTGAACATCCACCCTCCTTTGACACTCACCACTGTACTCCCTACCTCACTCCATCAACCATGGATAACAAAACTGCTTTCTGGCTACACTATATTATATGCATCACACTCTGCATTATAATACATAACCATGCCCTTCAACCAACACATCAACAATTCATTCCTATTATCTACTGCCCCACCAGACTCCTCCTCACACACCTACACCACAATATATGGCAATAAATAAAATCACAACAGACTCGTTACCATTCAGCTAAAAACAAACCTCACACCCTTAAACATAACTTCACTACACTCCAAAACTCTAAAATGTTACCTTACAAATACATGGTCAATAACGAATAAGATACCACCTTTCCATGACATACTAATTGATAACAAACCTGACCTTGCCTGCATAACTGAAACATGGCTCTCGGATACAGACTTGGCACTAATTAACCAGCTCAAAACACCAGGTTATGACATATTCCACTCTCCCAGATCTACAAGGAGAGGAGGAGGAGTTCTTATAATCATAAAAGAAGAACTGAATGCATCCTTAATCACCTCAAACAACATAGAGAATATAGACATACTCACAATAAAGACTAACAGCCTCCATTTCTGTCTAGTATACAGACCCACAAGCTCAAACCCCAGCAACCTAGACATAATAGCAGAAATAATATGCTCATCCACCACTAAACATCCACTAATACTACTAGGTGATTTCAACCTAGCATCACTACACCACAATCATGCTACAGCATTCTTAAACTCCATAGTTGACATGGACTTAAGCCAAATAATTAATGACCCAACACATAATAAAGGCAATATCCTTGATTTACTATTCATACCTAATGTAGTATATAATGCTTACCAGCCCACATCGTTAAAAATATAACTAATACAACTGGTCCCTTGGTCAGATCATCATCTCATAAAACTCCAACTCTCAGTTTACGACCCCTCCTATCAAAAACCCACTTACCTATCACAACCCAAAAGATATAAGAAATTTGATAAAGACAGTTTCCTAAAACAAACCCTCCAACACTTAAACCCAGACCCAAAAAACTTAGATGAAGCAATAACAACTTGGAATGACACCATAGCCAATGCTGCAATCATAAAAACACAGCATCTGACCAACACTATAAAACAAAATGCAGCATGGTATAAACCTGAACTCCAGACAGTTGAAAATTGACTGCACAAACGTGAGTGCAAATGGAGATACATAAATTCCACTACTTTATAATCCCAATATATGTTCAAACTTAAGCACTACAGGGATGCCGTCAACACACACAAAAAAAAAAAGAACACTACTCCAACATTTTATCAAAAGCTCTCAACCGCCCAAGAGAACTATTTGAAATTGTAAAGTCACTAACCAATAAACCACAAATAGAGACACATGGAATGCTACCATAGATCCTCAAATATTAGACAATTATTATAAAGAAAAGCTAAAGCATCAAGACTTAGGGGCTTGTTTACAAAGCTGCGGTAGCGGTTCGCGATCGTTATCGGAGCCGCGACCCCATTGATTTCAATGGGGCTGCGGCTCCGCTAACGACCGCGAACCACTACCGCGGCTTTGTAAACAAGCCCCTTAGACATAAATACCCTAAACAAATCATACTCAACACCAAATTTCTCCTGGTCATCGTTCTCCTACCCCACAAAGGATACTCTCAGCCATATCATATCTAAAATAAATACAACTACCTCCAATCTCGACCCATGTCTGGTTAACTGGATAAAAGCTACAAAAGCAGAGCTTTCTCCTTTCATCCTTCCCATCATCAACCTTTCATTTCAACATGGCTAATCCCCACCCCCCCTAAAACATGTTTTAATACGCCCCATTCTGAAAAACACCTCTTTAGACAGAAACAGTCCTACGTCATACAGACCCATATCCAGCCTCCCCTTCATGGCCAAACTTATAGAAAAGATAGTTCAAATTCAACTCTAAGAATATATTGATACCCATGCACCCGTTGATGAACACCAGTATAGCTTTCACCCACATCATGGAGTTGAGACACTCCTTTCTGTCCTGTTTGATTGACTAATACGTGGACTAGACAATTCCAAACAAATGTTCCTCCTCTTATTTCTAGACATCAACGCAGCTTTCGCCATCATAAACCACTCCATTATGCTCTCCAGACTGCAGCAAATAGGCATTAAAGACACAGTTTTCAAATGGTTCATTTCATACTGTATCTTTCCAATAGAACTCAGCAGGTCAAAACTGGACAATATATATATTCGAACCATACAATCAAGAACAAGGCCTACCCCAAGGAGCCGCACTTTCCGCCCTCCTGTTCAATATATACAGGGTGGCCCAAAAAAAGTGAGAACATCTCGTAAATTAAAAGCTTAAATAGTTTACTTATTTACCCTTTTTAGCTATATAACGTCTTTATTTTGACAGTTTCCGGTCGCCATCTTTTTTTAAAATTTGTCAATCGTTTACATCTGTCTTTTTGAATTTTTAAATAACGTATATGCTACGAGATGTTCTCACTTTTTTTGGGCCACCCTGTATATCCAACCCATATGTTCAATTTTCAAAAACTTCCATGTAAACTATCATATAAACACGGATGATATAATGTTATATCTCCCATTCAACATCTCCAATCCCACAGTACAACTAATTACAGACTGCTTCACTGAAGCAGCAGAATGGCTCAAATCTCACAATCTTATGATCAACTTCAGAAAAACTGAAGCGCTTTATATAACCAGAAACCAAATTTTCACCCCTCCGACCTCTATCAGAATTTGTGATACAGACATCTCAGTCAAGAACGAGGTGAAATACCTCAGAGTCACTCTAGACAGCACACTCAACATGACAACTCACATAAAACAACAAGAAAAATATTCTACAAACTCAAAATGATGAAACAACTTTGCCCCCTCTTACCTATTCATGATTTTATTTCTGTCCTCCAAGCAATCATAACACCCCACTTTGATTTCCATAACACCCCACTTTGATTTCTGCAACATCATTCTCCAAGGATTACCCAAAAAAAACCAAGACAACTCCAAATGGCACAACATATAGCAGCAAGGATAACATGGTATGCCAACATAACAGAACACATCACCCCAATAGTATATAATCTACACTGGTTTCCAATTCAGAGCCGAATACATTATAAAATATTAATAGCTACATTTAAACTAATCAAAGATTTAGCCCCCTCACACCTTGCTACCACTATGGAAACAGACACTCGAACAAAAAGAAGATGTAACAAAAACCAACTTACCGCCCCTTCAGAATACACAATAACCGAGGCACGGCGGCCACGGTGCATCTCCCCCTCGCCAACCCTTCCTCCCCACACTCCCCCAATAACTCACAGTACTCCATCGTTGGCATAAACACCGGTCGCAGCTTTATTAACCTTAACAAACTTCAATAACAATTCCAAACAATACAATCCCACCTCCACCTCAACAGTAATGACTCACCAGCCATGTGGGTAGCAAAGTGAGGTCATCGCTGTTGCCACCGCAGCGAGGCTACTGCTCATCCTACCACCCCTTTCTCTGGCTTCGCCATATTACTAGCAAAAGCCTCACCGGGGTTATCTGGGTCGGGGGTACCCCACCCCCGCCCAACTAATACTTATGGCTCCGGACCCCGGAAACCTCCGGGATCCCGCCGCCCCCCCCCCCAGTTGCAACAACCCCAACCCACCCCCCAATCCCAATAATGGGCGGGAGGGAGGGACATCCGTTGTCTCCGGCTCCGCGTGCCCGAATGCACGCCCCGGCAAATCCCCCCCTCACATGCTTCCTCCTCCCTCCCGTTTGCCATCACCGATTGGCTCCCGGCGCTGCCACTCAACCACGGGAGCCAATTGACTTGAAAGATGCTGCCCGGCCTCACGGCATTCTTCCGGCCCCCTCGGCCCGAAGGGGATGCCACGTGCCGCCGGCCCGGTTACCACCGGCCGGCCAGGTACAGGGCCCTGCGGCCTTCTTCATAACCGAGGCATGGCAGACACGGTGCATCTCCCCCTCGCCAACCCTTCCTCCCCACACTCCCCCAATAACTCACAGTACTCCATCGTTGGCATAAACACCGGTCGCAGCTTTATTAACCTTAACAAACTTCAACAACAATTCCAAACAATACAATCCCGCCTCCACCTCAACAGTAATGACTCACCAGCCATGTGGGTAGCAAAGTGAGGTCATCGCTGTTGCCACCGCAGCGAGGCTACTGCTCATCCTACCACCCCTTTCTCCGGCTTCGCCATATTACTAGCAAAAGGCTCACCGGGGTTATCCAGGTCGGGGGTACCCCACCCCCGCCCAACTAATACCTATGGCTCCGGACCCCGGAAACCTCCGGGATCCCGCCACCGGTTCAGGCACTCACTAGCTCCTGAACCGCCCCCCTCAAGCTGCGACCGATGCACCTCCTGTTGACCACCACTTCCACAGCCTCCTGCCAATCGTTAAGGAGCAAATCCAGACCAACAGGGGATAAATGCACCCCATCCTGCCGGTATAAACCTGCGCAAGAAACTTCAACCCAGGGATGCTGTATCTGAAAACCCCCATGCTCCACCAACCACCACCCAATCTGGCGATTAATCTTAGTTAACCCCCGAGGCCACCGTCGCTGCTCCCAACAGGCTGGCCGTAGAATGATATCTGACCATAACAACAGGACCTCAGGAAACATTAGCAACACTTCACTCAAATCATGCTTCGCCACCCGGATCAGCTGCTTACAAGTCCAGGAGCCTAAATCATTGCCCCCCAGATGAATTAGCATCCACTTCGGCCACTCCTTGAAACGCCCGTGATGTCGCAGCAAAGGCAGGAGCTGCACCCAACGCAGCCCTCTCACACCCAGCCATAGGATCCCCAGCTCACACGGGTCCATGCCGAGATTGGGCCCCATCGGCCGCACCACTGCTCTCCGCTCCGCCCAATGCACAAAGGAGTGGCCAACCAACCAGCAGGTCCCAGGACACCGGTCCCCACCTGAAACACAAAACAACAGTTAGCACCCCCCCCAACACCCCAGTCATCCTCTTCACAAATGCACATAACCCTGAAATGCTTGCGAACTCCAACGGCCAATCCTCTGAATCTCGCTCTGCGGCAGTCCCGCAACCACAGCACTGGTAGCCGCCCCGATCCGGAACGAATGCGGGGCAAACCCCGCCGGCTCCACTCCTATCCTTTCCAAAGCCAAACGCAGAACGGCCGCAAACTGAAAATGAGTCAGCGGGCTAGCATCTTCATGCAAGAAAAAATTCCCCTCGCCTGCGGGGCGCACTCCCAAATATTCCCGCATAAAATAGACTGAAGCATATTACTTGTGCTTGGATGTGAGTAATATGTTACAGTATACGTTTGCACATTGACTTTTACATTCATTGAGACTTCACTTTGCCCTGCGTCTATTTTATATACTTTATATATTTTACATGTTTCATTTATTTAATTATTTATATGGTTCTTAATTATGTGTATGTATTGTTTTAATATGTACTTATTTTTCTTTTGGCATGTTTATTTATGGTTTTATTAACATGTTATGGCTTTATTGATACATTATGGTTACATGTTGTATTTGCTTAATTATTGCTTAATTATTATTTGCTTGATTCATGTTTTTAATGTGTTTTGTTTTATATGTTTGAAGTAATTTTTCCCCCCGAGGAAGGCATCCGCCGAAACGCGTTGGGGACTAATAAAGCACCAGTGTTCATCTTCCACTATTGCCTTTTGTGTTTTGCTGTTCTGGTACTGCAAGAGTCTCTTGCTCTCTTTGTGTCTGACCCCTGGGTTTGAGCCATGTTTTCCCCCTGGAGGGATGTCCTGAGTTATAAAGAAGAGGAATTACAGTCACTATTACCAGAGGACCCCTTCTTTACTGAAGATGAAGCAATCCCAGACTTAGAAGAAGAATGGGGGAACCTTGCCAGGATGACACAACGCTTCATAAGAGAGGACCTACATGCAGCTTCTATGCTGGAATACTGTCGCAAGAAAATTATACCACGAGGACTCCTCAGGATGCAAAAAGCACCGGGCATGTTTAAGGACGACAAACTGTTTATGACTGATTGGATTAAGATCCTGAATAAATGTTCTCTGGACTTAATGATTTTAATTCTAAATACATCTAGACGCAGGGCTGAAGTCCTTAAGCCTTTAATGAATGCATCAATGGACAAACTTAAAAAATCAGATAATCATTATGAAGCTGAAAAAAGGAAATTTGACAAAAATACTATAGAATACAAAAAGGATATCAAAGATATTAAAATTAAAAAGTTCAAAAGAGATGAAGAGGATTACAAGATGAACACAGTTTACTACTGGACCCATGACGGGTCAGCTTTTAAAGGTAGGCAAAGAAATGCCTCCTATCAAAGGCCCTTCCAATCACCAAGACAGAATGGAAGGAATAGTTCTAGGAATAGATACAGATCCAAGGGAGAATTCCCTTCTGTGTCTCTTCATCAAGCCAGGAGTCACAAAAGGAGCAGATGTGCCTCGGGAGGTCCATCTGAAGATCCTGTAGATCCATCGACCTCTCTCTTTTCTGCAGTTCCACCCCCTCCCCAACGTCAAACACGCAGTCCCCGTCGGGATTTTCAGATGGACTCCCTCTGGAGAGGAGGTGGACGCGACTCTTATCATTATCCTCACAAATCACCACCCAAAGCCAAGAACCATCATCCCTACCCCTCGCGGGGCAGGGGCAGGGGGCATGGTCTCATGTCCAAAAGAAGGTTAGATTGGGACCTATGAGTGGTATTATCAATCTCTCTGATTACCAACTCACTGACATAGAGACACAAGTTTTGGAAAAAGGATTGTCTTTTGTGCCTACAAGAGCACACGACAAATTCACAACACACATCGAACTGTTTAAGTTCTTTCGCAAATTAAAAATTATAAATTATTTTGGTAACATTGAAGATACCAACTCTGATCCCTCGGTAATTAAAAAATCATCTACTTGGATGCCCCGTCCAATACCGATCCGCTAATTTTAGCTTATGAGAAAGTTGTTTTGTCTAAAATAAACCAACTATATCAAAATAAGGCCAAAATGTTTTATAATTTCTCTAAGTCACAGAGGTCAGCACTAAACAATCTTTGTAAGAACAATTCAATAATTATAAAACCAGCAGATAAGGGAGGGGCCCTAGTTATACAAAATCGTACTGCTTATATTACTGAGGTCACACGTCAACTTAATGATACCGACTTTTATGAAAAAATTTATGAGGATCCAACAAAAGATTTGCAGCAAAAAATAGACGCTCTCCTATATATAGGTAGTCAAGCTGGTTACTTAACACAAAAAGAGACTTCTTTTCTCACTGTACCTCATCCGGTCATGCCCACCATTTACATGATACCAAAGATTCACAAATCCCTTGAAAATCCCCCAGGTCGCCCAATAGTCTCTGCCATTGGATCTCTCCTTGAACCCATATCTAAATTTCTTGATATTTTCTTGAGACCTTTTGTTTCTAGAACAGACTCTTATGTTCAAGATTCCACTCATTTTATCAATATACTACAAAGTTTTTCAGGTTTCCACGACAAGTTATTATTAGTTACGCTAGACATTAACTCACTTTACAACAATATACCTCAAAAAGCAGCTATTGAAATCTTGGCCAACACCTTGATTCAAAGGCCTAAGCCGGTGCGCATTCCCACTTTTTATCTCACACAATTAGCTTCCTTAGCCATTATGGAGAATTATTTTAGTTTTAAAGGAATATTTTATAAGCAAGTGAAAGGGGTGGCCATGGGCTCATCCATGGCCCCAGACGTTGCTAATTTATATGTGGCTAACTTTGAGGATTTATATTTAAAATTTCACCCTTTTAAATCCCATATACGCCTTTGGAAAAGATACATTGATGACATTCTGGTGGTATGGGATGTCACTGAATCAGCATTACAAGAATTTTTTCATTGGCTCAACAATTTGGATCCTAATCTACAATTTGACGGCACATTCAGTTCTGAATGCATAGCGTATTTGGATATAATGATCAGAAAGGGAGAAGATGGATTCATCACAGACTTATATCGAAAACCCACTGATCGCAACACTCTTCTGCAATATGATAGTTTTCATAACACTTCTTTGAAAAACAATTTACCCGTAAGTCAGTTTCTAAGAATTAAAAGGCTGTGCACCACCGACACAGATTTTGAAAAACATGCGGCTGACATGCAGTATAGATTTCAACAACGGGGGTATCCCAAAAAGTGCATTAAGAAGGCTTTTTTTAGAGCCTGTACAACAGATCGGACGGATCTTTTACAGAAGAAGCAACACCCAAGGACAGACAAGGTAGTTTGTTCGCTGACCTTTTCTCACTATTCTAAAGATATCATTAATATATTAAAACAAGAATGGCACCTGTTAACATCCTTACCCACTTTTGCATCAAAAAATGTTATGGTAGCTCATAAATGGAATCTCAATTTAGCCAATATTTTGGTACCATCTGCTTTAACATATCACAAGCCAGTACCTAAAATTAAAGGCCATTTTAAATGCGGAAGTTGCTCTGTGTGCCCACACACTATTACAGTTAAGGATGTTTTCACTCATCCAGTCACACAATGGAAAACCTATATATAAAATTTTTCCAATTGCAAAACAGATAAAGTAATTTATTTGATTATATGCCCCTGTAGGTTAATATACGTTGGGAAAACCATACGGCAAATTCGCACCAGGATACCTAATTGAACACAGGAGTTGTTTGCAAAGAAATGCTCCAGATAGCCCATTTGTGGCGCATTGGCAAAAAAAGCAACATACTATCAATGATTTGAAGTATTTAGTTTTAAAAACTGCAGTTCCCCATTGGAGAGGGGGAGATATTAATAAAGTATTACTCAAATTAGAGCAAAGATACATCTATGAATTTAATAGTTTTGGAGCCTAATGGATTAAATCAAGAGATAGATTTGTCAGTGTTTTTATGATCTCTATGGCTGACCTCACATTTATTATCGAGTTTTCATTATCACACAAAATGAAAGATTTGACAACATTTTTTAATTTCTATATGAATGTCCCTTTATGTCCAACATTATTCCATTTTTAAGTTTTTGGTTTTATTAATATATTATAATATATGTTTTTATTGATCTCATATTCACCTTTAAGTCAAAGGGCTCTGATTCCCTCTATGACTCCCAATACAAGATTAACCTCTGCTTTTGCAGCGATCCGGTAGCCACGCCCCCCAATTTGGCGCGAGATTCGGCGTTTCTAAAATCCTCCCTCTTTCTGCCACCGGCCCTTCTGCTGAATGCACTTTGAACAGCGCGGTTTCAATTGTTAGGTACGTTGGAAGTTCACATTTTATGATTCATGAATTGTTTAAGTATTTCATAACACCTTTCCATTATTACAACTTGAATTTTATCAGTTGAACACATAATCAAGTGCTTTTCAACGCCGGTATGGCCTTTCTAACGCCGGTATAAGATTTTCACATGTAATACACAGCCCTTTGTTTTTTTGGCGCTTCTAATCATTTTTAGAGACGCGATGTTTTTTAAGCACATCAAGTTTTATTCGTTTTTATACTTTTATTCTTTTATCTATTTCCTTATCGTCACTCCAGTCCAGTCCCTTACTTCTGGGTTGCGCAACCCTTCCAGCAGCTTGGAGGCTGAGCCCAACCTTTTTGGGGGATGGAGCGGTATAAATACCACTAGGACCACCCCCAGGCACCAGTATTCTCAGCCTCCAAGCAGCTGGAGGGTTCCGTAAGCCTAGGGCTTACTGGAGTCTCCTTTTGATTTCCTTTTTTAGTCAAATTTACATTTACGTTCTTTATTATTCTTCATCAATTTTTTGTTTGTTTTTTCGCCGGCCTGGGCCTTTAAACTTTTGCTTGCTCTCTCCCCCCTCCCCCCCCCCCCCCCCCCTGACTGACCGGGCCGGGGATCGGAGGTGGTTTCCCTGCAAGCAGCAGTGGGGAAGATCGCGTAAAGCTCCTCTGCTGCTTATCCGGCCGGCTCCTGCTCAATTCTCTCTTTTCAGCCCTGCCTTGCCTCGCGCCGAAGCCCTCAGGTGGCTGAGCGCTAGAGGCAACACCGCGTGTTCAAGCTCCCCGCAGGCCCCGTCCCGGAGCAGAGGGACGCAGGGTTTGAGCTCCGGTGGCCGCGCTTCCAGCGGGAGGCTGCTTGAAGCGGCGGTCCCGGCTCTAAGGCAATCGCGGGGTCCATCCCTCTTTCGGCAGGCAGAAGGAAGATCGGGGCTAGGCAGACTCGCGACTCCCGTTTTCGGCTCCACGTGGTGAGGCCTACCACGTGTAGAGCCAACGGTGGCAGTTCGCGGATTCGGGCCTTTCATCAGCAAAGCTTCAAATCGCAAGTACTGGGCATTGCCTTAAGGGATAGTCTAAAGACGATTTTAATGTTTCTTTGATTAATTTAATAGTTTAATGTGACTTGTTGTTTTTACATTTATTTGTTTTGATTCTAAGTTCAAGATTTAATGAGAAAATTATAATTCAAATAGTGGAGAGAGCACATATATTTGTATTAAAGGAACGGTTTAACTCTCCCCCTGCCTAGACCCAGTGTTTCAGCCCCGAGGTTCAGGAGGGCCTACGGTACCCCCCCCCCCCCGCCCTCCAAGCTCATGGCGACCAAGCCTAGGTGTCCATCCTGTGGCACCCGGCGGGGTACCTCCTCGGAGACAGGGATCTGCAGGGGTTGTGCTGCAGTGACTGCCTCCGTGGAGCAAGAAATCAACTTGGCCATGTCACAAGCTTCCCAGGGCTCCGAAGACCCCCTACAAGGGGAAGGGGGTTCCCAGCTACCTCCTTCTACGTACTCGGATTTATCCACCCTTCCCTGCCCCCCATCTCCTGTCCTACCGGGGGAGAGGAATCCGGGGACTTTTTCTCCCCAGACTTCGTACTGTTACTACACAAGGCCTATTGCTTACGGAAGCAGGGCTTGGGGCCAGGGGATTCTGGATCGGCAGCAGAGGTCAAATCGACCAGGCCCACGAGAGTAGGCAATGCAGAGCCAGGAATCCCGCCTAAGCGCCCCCGGCTGAGCTCCGAAGAACCTCCCCCATCCCTCTCACAGGATTTCCCTGAGGGAGAGACCTCCGACAGGGAGTTCGATGAAGAAGAGGAGGAGCTTGAAGAAGGGAGATCCCTGAGGAAGATCATTCACGTGTAATCAGGATCTTTCGTCGGAGGAACTCCCGGCACTGATTAATGAATCCCGGAAACTTCTCAATGTTGCCTCGGACATGCCGGCAGAGGAGGAGGCGTTGGAAGATCCTCTAATCCAGGCCATCAGGAGATCACAGAAAGTTTTCCCTGTCCACAGAGTGGTGCGTCAGATGATCCAGGAGGAATGGGATCAACCAGAGTCAAGCCTAAGGGGAGTCCGATCATGACCCGCCTATATCCGCTCCCAGAGTCCGGATAAGAGCTGCTGAAGTCCCCCAGGGTGGATGCGGCGGTATCAGCTGTTACGAAGAGACTACTATCCCAGTCGAGGGCAGCACAGCCCTACGAGATTCTCAAGACAGGAAATTGGATACTTTTAAAACAAGCCTTTGATATTAGCGCTCTGGCATTGCAGGC
Source organism: Ichthyophis bannanicus (assembly GCA_033557465.1). Classification (NCBI taxonomy): domain Eukaryota; kingdom Metazoa; phylum Chordata; class Amphibia; order Gymnophiona; family Ichthyophiidae; genus Ichthyophis; species Ichthyophis bannanicus. The sequence goes on from CM066042.1 coordinate 167,432,717, forward strand.
CTCCGTCTCAGGGGCCTGGGTAGCTCGGGCCTGCTTAAGATGGTCACAACAGCTTCAATCAGCAGAGAGCTCCGTGGAAGAGGCGCAGGCCAACGCTTCTAGACTAGAATCAGGAGCGGCCTACTTGGCGGATAGCCAGTATGACCTCATCAGAAGCCTGGCCAAGAACAAGGCATCGTTTGTGGCGGCTAGGCGTTATCTCTGGCTACGGAATTGGGCCGCCGATGCCTCCTCCAAGTCACGCCTCAGTCGCCTCCCATTTAAAGGAAAGCTGTTATTTGGGGAGGACTTAGAAAAGCTAGTATAGGACCTGGGCGAACCTAAGGGAGGCAGGCTCCCGGAAGACAGACCGAAGCAAGGGCGTCCCCTGGCCCCGGCACGTAACCAATCAAGGGAACTCCGGAGGTTTCGCCCACCCAGGTCTAACCCCTTCCCCAGGGGCCGCTTTCCCTCAAGGGGTCAAGGTTTTAGAGGGTTTCGAGGTGCAGGGGGAGGCTTCGCCGCCCCTTCCTCCTCATCGGCCTCTAGAAGACAGCAATGAGACAACGGGGGTCCAGGGGGCCGGACTGCCAGTCGGCGGCCGCTTAAGGCAGTTTCTTCCCGCCTGGTCCCGGGTTACATCCGATCAATGGGTCCTAGAGGTGATCAGAGAGGGCTACGCTCTCGAATTCGAAACACAAATACCGCCAGCCTTCGTTCTGTCTCCCTGCGGTTTCCCTGCAAGGAGCGCGGCGATAGAGGCAACTCTCGCCCGACTAATAGCTCTCGGGGCCGTGGTCCCGGTCCCACCGGACCAGTACGGCTCGGGTCGGTACTCTATCTACTTCGTGGTCCCAAAGAAAGAAGGGTCCCTTCGCACGATACTGGATCTAAAGCAGGTCAATCGCTGCCTCAGAGTACCTCACTTCTGGATGGAGACCCTACGTTCAGTCATAGCAGCCGTAAGGGACAGGGAGTTCCTGACGTCCTAGATCTGACAGAAGCCTACTTGCACATACCCAGTCTGAAAGTCTCATCAACGTTTCCTGAGATTCGCTGTACACACAGGTCACTATCAATTCCAGGCTCTACCTTTTCGGTCTAGCTACGGCCCCAAGAACCTTTACCAAAGTGATGGTGGTAGTGGCGGCTTCCCTACGGAAAGAGGGAATACTAGTGCACCCTTACCTGGACGATTGGTTAATCCGGGCAAAGTCGGAAGAGGAGAGTTGCTCGGCAACGGCCAGAGTAGTCCAAGTTCTAGAGGAGCTGGGGTGGATCATCAACCGAGCAAAAAGCAGGATGACCCCCTCCCAGGAAATCGAATACCTCGGAGCAAGGTTCGACACCAACAAAGGCAGAGTCTTTCTGTCACATACAAGATCAAGAGACCTAAGGCTCCTAGTCACACAGTTTCTGCACAGAAGGAACCCCTCAGTGTGGCATTATCTTCAGCTCCTGGGAACCATGGCCGCGGCGATAGAGGTAGTTCCATGGGCCAGGGCCATATGCGGCCTCTGCAGCGGGCCCTGTTGCGGCGTTGGTCCCCTCAGCATCATCCATTGTCAATGCAGTTACCCTGTGCTCCACGGACAAAGCAGGCACTACACTGGTGGAGGAGCCCAGAAATCTGGAACCGCGGGATGCCTCTCGAACCTCCTCAGTGGTTACTATTAACGACGGATGCCAGTATCAGGCTGGGGTGCACAATGCGAGGGCCAGTTTGTCCAGGGTCGCTGGACACCGTTGGAAGCTCAATGGCCCATCAACAGGCTGGAACTACGGGCCGTCGTCCTAGCCCTCAAGGCTCTCGAGACCTTAGTGTGGAAAAGAGCAATTCGCATCATCTCCGACAACGTCACAACAGTGGCATACATCAATCACCAGGGCGACACCAGCAGTCCCGCCCTAGAGAAGGAGGCGGACACCCTGTTCCGCTGGGCCGAGGTTCGGTTGGAAGCACTCTCAGCTCAGCACGTGGCCGGCACGGACAACGTCACGGCAGATTACCTCAGCAGATGCAAGATAGACCAAGGAGAGTGGGAGCTGGACCAGGGGACCTTCGACCAAATAGTTGCCTGGTGGGGTCTTCCGATCATGGATCTCATGGCACTATTCGAGTCCGCCAAGGTAGCTCGCTTCTTCAGCCGAAGAAGGGAAAGAATGTCCGAAGGACTGGATGCCCTGTCCCAGAAGTGGCCGTCGGAAGGGCTCCTCTATGTGTTTCCCCCCTGGGTTCTAATCGGGAAGGTCCTCCAGCGAGTGGAGGCTCACCGGGGATTGATAATTCTCATAGCACCGGATTGGCCACGCCGTCCCTGGTATGCGGATCTGATGAGGCTACTCGCCGATCAGCCTTGGCGTCTCCCCTACAAAAGAGACCTCCTGAGGCAAGGGCCGGTTCTAATGCCTCACGTGGATCGATTCTCGCTATGGCCTGGCTATTGAAAGGGCACAGCTCCTGAAGCGGGGCTACTCAGGAGCGGTAATCTCGACGCTGCTGAAGGCGAGGAAGCGCTCAACATGTCTCTCCTACGGCAGAGTTTGGCGCATCTTCGAAGCATGGTGTGCGGAGCACCGGAGGAACCCTCTTTTGGCCTCGGTCCCTGAGGTCTTAGAGTTCTTGCAGGCAGGTTTTGACAAGGGTCTAGCGCCCAGTTCCCTAAGGGTCCAGCTAGCTGCCATCGCCTGCTATAGGGGGAAGGTCGGCAGGAAGTCCCTAGGGGCCCACTCGGATGTTTCCAGGTTCCTTACAGCCGTGAAACGATGGCGTCCTCAACGAAGGTCGATCATCCCCCCCTGGGACCTTAACCTAGTATTAAATGCCTTGGTCGGGGAACCCTTTGAGCCAGTTAAGAGAGCCTCCTTAAAGGATCTAACCTTGAAGACAGTCTTTCTGATCGCTATATTCTCGGCCAGGCGGGTCTCAGAACTCCAAGCGCTTTCCTCTCAGCCACCCTTTCTATCCTTCCTCAAGGACAAGGTGGTTCTAAGGACGGTGCCTTCCTTCTTTCCTAAGGTTATTTCTCCCTTTCATGTTAACCAGGTAGTTACTCTCCCGTCCTTCCCGGCCGAGAGGTTAGAAGGAGGGGAGAACAAGCTTCGCTTACTGGACGTTCAGAGGGCTTTGAAACGTTACCTCTCCCGTACAGCTTCCTTTCGGAAATCTGAACGCCTTTTCATTCAGTTCGGGGGTCCGCACAAAGGGGAAGCGGCCGCCAAGGCCACCATCTCCAGATGGATTAGAGAGGCTATTGCCTCCGCCTATATCCTGAAAGGGAAACAGGTGACAGGGGGCCTGCGGGCGCACTCAACCCGGGCTCAGGCTACCTCTTGGGCAGAATTTAGCCTAGTTCCCCTGCTGGATATTTGTAGGGCAGCGACCTGGTCCTCCCTCCATACCTTTACCAAGCACTACAGGCTGGACGTACAGAGTTCAGCGGACGCTCGGTTTGGTCTTGCGGTTCTTCAGTCCGGTATGTCGGACCCCACCCAGGGTTGAACTGCTCTGCTACATCCCAGAAGTAAGGGACTGGACTGGAGTGACGATAAGGAAGAATCAATTAGATCTTACTGCTAATTGGTGTTCCTGAAGGAACGACAGTCCAGTCCCTGGTCCCGCCCGGTTCTCCGACATCTGTTAAGGCCTATTAGACCTGTTAGTCAGGGCCGGAGCGGAGGGCCGAGCGTGAGGCAGGTGCTGGGGCGAGGGGCCAAGGGAAGGACGGCATGGACAAACGCAAGTTAACCACCTCCCTTCGTGGTCCTCCCTCTCCTACTCCTAATTCAAAAAAAAAAAAAAAAAAAAAAAAAAAAAAAAAAATTCAAGTTGTTAGTTATAAGTAGGGGTTTGCCTTTCGGGGTGTATTTACGTAGGTCTTTAGGGGAAGTTTTTTAAGTCTGCTTTTTCATTCGATTACTGGTGCCTGGGGGTGGTCCTAGTGGTATTTATACCGCTCCATCCCCCAAAAAGGTTGGGCTCAGCCTCCAAGCTGCTGGAAGGGTTGCGCAACCCAGAAGTAAGGGACTGGACTGTCGTTCCTTCAGGAACACCAATTAGCAGGTAAGATCTAATTGATTCTTATTCATCATTGTATTACAAAAAGAATACTTTGCTCCGGACAGTTTTAGAATGCTTCTTTGGTTTTATTTCTATTCGACACCTCTGCCTGCTCTCTTATTTTAACGCCGGTATAAGATCTCTTCATGTAAGACACAGCCCGTTGTTATTTGGCGCTTATAATCATTTTTTAGAGACGCAATGTTTTTTAAGCACAACAAGTTTTATTTGATTTTGTGTTTATTTATATTTTTATTCTCTTATCTATTTATTTCTCACTGTATTACACAAGTTTAGTTTACTCCGGGCAGTTTTAGAATGCCTTTGTGGTATGATTTCTATTCAACACCTTTCCCTGCTCTGTTATTTTAATGCTCCTAAGGTAGTTTTATGCTTTTTAGAAGTAGTATATCAATTTTTCTGTGCACAGATCTTCATCCACTATTGTAATAATCTCAATTACAAAAGGTACCTCGATGCTTCTCTTTTTACAGTCTTGGTTTTTAGTTCATTTATCAACCACATGGTATGGTTGTTTAATACTTTTTAGAGACTTCATGCTGTTTCATGTTTTACATTTAAACATAATTGATGTGTCCTCCACATATCTTTCATTTCTAATTGTGGTATTGCAAATTTAATAGATACACACAACATTACAAGAGTTCATGGTTTCCAGTTTCATGGTGATAGTTACACCATAAGAGGATCCACTATTTGGGCCCCTTGTACCCATATGTGCTTGGATGTAATATGTTTCAGTATACGTTTGCACACTGACTTTTACATTCATTGAGACTTCACTTTGCCCTGCGTCTATTTTATATACTTTATATATTTTACATGTTTCATTTATTTAATTATTTATATGGTTCTTAATTATGTGTATGTATTGTTTTAATATGTACTTATTTTTCTTTTGGCATGTTTATTTATGGTTTTATTAACATGTTATGGTTTTATTGATACATTATGGTTACATTTGTATTTGCTTAATTATTACATGCCCGTTTTGATTCATGTTTTTAATGTGTTTTGTTTTATATGTTTGAAGTAATTTTTCCCCTCGAGGAAGGCATCCGCCGAAACACGTTGGGGACTAATAAAGCACCAGTGTTCATCCTCCACTCTTGCCTTTTGTGTTTTGCTGTTCTGGTACTGCAAGAGTCTCTTGCTCTCTTTGTGTCTGACAAACTTTGATACCACTTCATCAGACAAATGGAATAAATTTCACATTCCCACAATTGAACAAGTTATCCGTACAATCACTGACTTTAACTCCAACACAGCTCCTTCAGATAACAGTGACCTGGATAAAATTGACAAAAGAAGAGCTAGTAAAATTCATCCAAGGATTAATAGCTACCTCCCTAACCCAAGGCTATATGCCTTCAGCACTAAAAGAAGTCACAATACAGCCAATTCCGAAGACAAATTCCCCAGACCCCACAGACCCAACAGCATACAGACCTATATCCAGCCTCCCATTTCTGACCAAAATTATTGAGAAGACTGTACTGAGACAGCGCCAAGATCACCCGGATACCCATGTTCCACTAGACCAACACCAATATGGATTTCGCCCTAACCACAGCGTTGAGACACTAATCATCTACCTACTGGACACTATCCTCAGAGGAATAGAAAATATCAAAAACGGATTTCTGCTAGTATTCATTGATATCTCCTCTGCTTTCGACACAGTATCTCATAACATCCTCCTGCACAGTCTAAAAGATGTAGGCCTTTGCAACACCACCCACAAATGGTTCCAGTCATACCTCAGTGCCAGGCAGCAGAAAGTCAAAATAGGCACACACACCTCTACTCCATTCCATATTACACAAGGAGTCCCCCCAAGGATCTTCGCTCTCTGCTCTTCTTTTTAACATTTACATACAGCCAGTCTGCAAGATATTCAAGAAGCACAATATAAAATACGCTATCTATGCCGACGACATCATGGCATACACCCCTATCAACCTTGACTCTCCAGAATACTCATCCATGACAAATTGTCTACAAGAGGTATCCACATGGCTTTCCAACAACAACCTAAACATAAATATGAATAAAACCGAGGCACTGCTCATCACACACAATACTCTGTCCAACTTCCCCACCTCAATAACAGTGGCAGACTCTGTCATCCCAATTAAAGATGAAGTTCGTTACCTTGGAGTAACTCTTGACCGACATCTAACCTTACAACCTCACATCAATAAAACTACTAAGAATGGATTCTACAAGCTTGCCACCATTCGTAGACTTAAGCCTCTCTTCAAACAGGAACACTTCAGATCAGTGTGTCAAGCAATCATAACTCCCATCCTGGACTATTGCAATGCCATCTATTAAGGTTTACCTAAGCAGGCTATAAGATCTCTACAACTAGTTCAAAACACTGCTGCCAGAATCATCACTGATTCAAATAAACAAGACCACATAACACCCCTCTTTCATCAACTCCACTGGCTCCCAATTACCGCACGTGCCAGATATAAATCCGCCCTGATGATATTCAAAATAAGAAACCACATGTCAGCGGAAGTCCTAAAGGAGATGTTCAGCACCAGTCACAACAACAGATCTAAGAGACAAAGCACAAAATACACCATGCCTACACCCTCTGCATACAAGGATTCAAGAGAATCGACCACAAGACGAGCATTCTCCTATGCCGCACCTGCCATCTGGAACGCACTCCCTATGAAACTAAGATCCCCCACTGACATGAAGGACTTCAGAAAACAGATAAAGACCTTCCTCTTTTCTAATCAACTCAACAAACCCACTTAACTCTTGAACAATTGAACTACTACTTAATACATCAGATTGCACAACATAACTATGTAAATATGTTCTCTGTATAACTCAATCTCTGTAAATAGGTTTTGCCTCAGTGCAACTCCTGCATGCCCCCCTTCATATAACAAGTTCTATGTAAGTGTGTGTGTTATATAAAGAGTTCTCTGTAAACATGTTAGTTATAATGTAAACCGCTTTGATTCAATGAGCAAGCGGTATAGAAAAACTGTTAAATAAATAAAATAAAATATATATCATGACTCGCGCCACGAGTGCAGAATGAGCTACAGGCCTTGTAGAACCTTGAGTTGCCATGTTGTCCTGTTCCATATCTTTTTCTTCTTTGTGGCCCGTCTTGGATTGGGGTCGAGGTGTTTTGTTATATACACCTAGATTGCCATCAAGGTTCTCTGGTAGGAGTAGGTTGCGGTGGGAGGGAGGATGGGGTGGATTGGGTCAGGGGATGTGGGTAGCGAGGTTCATCATGAAGGGAAGAGAGATAGGGAGAGGGCATTGGGAGTGTAATTGTACGTGGCTTCTACTAATTGTTTGAAATGTTTGTATTCTGCCAGTGGTGTGAAGAGTAAATATGTATGGCTTGGCATGTTTAGTGGAAAGGTCTGGTGGGGGGAGGTAGGATGCATGGTTTCTTGTATTCCTTGTATATTCTGGTGATTGTATCACTTTACATGTGATGGATCATTGTTGGGTTTCTTTTGTTAATAAAAATGATATGCACTAAAAGGCTTAGAGGTGATTTGGATTTGAAAACGTACAAGTGGATGTCTACATTGCTGAGACGTCTCCAGAGCCATTTCACATATAGCTTTTTAAGACGTCTTTGCTGCAAGGACGTCCAAGTAAATGGGAGCATAGCGGAGGTATGTCCAGGGCAGGTCAATGGGCATAGATGTCCCTGATTGATTTCAGAAGCCTCGGAGGCATCTGCAACCTTGTCCAACTTTAGACCTGCTCCAGGAACGAATAAGCATTGGGAACGTGCTCATTTGAGCCCTAAAACATCTGGTTTGGTGCACATAAGATGACACTCCACTGTCCTCAGTGTACTCCACAATTGCACTGTGGTTTACTGTGTATTTAATAAGTGTTTGTGTTTGCTCCATCACTGCGCATCTCTTAATATCCCTGGAATTGCGCGCTATACTGGGAACATCGCTGTAGACTGTACCACAGATGCCCATATCCGTCACGCCCAGGTTTGTGAAATCATGCCTGAACTTGGGCACTCTTGCCTTTTTTCTGGACGTTCTCGCTTTGATGCCCCAGATTGCACCTGGACACCCTTTTGTAAAATGTGCTTTGAGGCATGTTGCATCTCCCTGTGCAGAGCTGACTTGCTGTTTTGTGCGCAGATGGGCTTTAGTTTAGATATCTGACACCGTTTGTTAAAAGGCAACTTACATTTTATTATTCCAACAAACAAAATTAACAATCCTTTTGACTTTTTCAATTTGGTACAGTTCAGTCTTGGCACACATAGTACAATGAAATGCAATTCAAATACAAGTTCAAAGGCGTTTAGCTCTCATTGAAACATCATTAGGCAAATCCTGCTTTTTAGCTTATGTCCCTAATAAGCTTTTCTACCGCAGTCCAAGCTTTAATTAACTATAGAATCAAACAAGTACCTTTCTGCTTGGACTCTTCTGAAGCTGCACCCACTGATTCCAGTACACAGTTTCTAAAGGCCCAACCAGCTGCGGTTCTGACTACAACCTCTCAGTTGACGTCTGTGTAGAACAAGCAATATTCAGATCATTATGCAACATAACAGACTTTGACAGCAGCAGCTTAATAAACATCTTCTAAACACAGTTCCTTTTAAACCTCCTGTCTCTGCCCCAAAGCCTTAACCATTTATAACACTGCTCGTGTACGTCTGCTTTGAGCTTCTACTTTGTCTGGCTTAAAATTAGTCAAACCTGCTCTCGGTGGTTCCTTGGAGAGGGACAAGGACACACCCCTTTAGTGTCTTGTTTCTCTGCACCATCGGCAGTTCAGGGAATTAATCTCTGAAAGCAACCTTTAAACATGGTGTTCACACAGTTCTTTAAACAAACTTCCCCTCACACACTTATCTGGTGAGACATTAACCCAGCAGGTTTCCAGTCACTTATGAGGTCTAAACTCAAGGGGGATTAAAACCCACGCTGCCTGAGGCTGTACCTTATCCTCCAGTCTGGAGGTTCCTGCCACCGAGAGCTGGAAAGGTTCTAGGTGCTTAGGAGGTCAGCTTCTGTTCCTAGGGGTTTCCTCCTTCCCCCCTCTCTCTGAGAGGTCCTTAAATATAGGCAGTTCAACTGTCGTCACACCCCCAGTTATCTAGGGGATCTCCCTTGCTTCACCTACTGCTGTCTCGCTGATAGTTCAGCCCCTTCAGTTGTAATGCTTTAGGGAGAGAGGCACGTTTGATCTTACTGATGAAAGGTTTCCTTTGATCCTGCCCTGTTGTCTGGCACTGCACTGAAACAGGACATTGATGTGTAAATTCAGCCCTGTCTAAAATCACCATTTGCACGTGGTTACCATTTTCACACAAAAATGCCAGATCTTTCCATGTGGAAATTGCAAATGAGGCTTCAGACTTAACCCCCATAGCCAGCAAGGGGGAAGAAGCCTAACCTGTAGCTTGATCATAGGAGAAGGTATTTTGGGGAACATCCTTCCCGATGAGGAAGGAAAGAAAGATAGTGGAAGAGGATCCTGAAGAGGAGGGAGATAACTTGTTTGAGCCCTGTCATTTGAGAAGATAGGAGCCCTACACTGGGAGCCCTTGCCCATTGCAGGGATCCCAGGACACGAGAGGAGGCTATATTGACCGGCCTCCTAATTATGCATCTTCCATAAGGAAGGACTGTTATTTGGGCAGTCTTTGTGTTGTCCTTTTGCACAGTAAAGTTAGTTGGAGATGTACCCCCAATTCAGCCTTTAGAGTTTGACTTAGAGTGTGAACAGCTGAGCATGGACCTTGAAGGGAAATCCTCCCCTTTCCCCCCATGGAGAATCTGTTTCTCTTGGATAAGAGTGTGTGCTGACTGAGAGAAAGAGAGGGAACTAATAGTTTGCGAGCCCTTGGGGTATGGATTGCTCCAAAACTAGAGGAACCCCCGTACATTTATTTTATAAAGGCAACATTGGGCGCCCATCTGCCTTTAGAAAACAGTCTTCTACAATAGCTCACAAATGCTCTCACACAGTTTTACACTTTACCACTGTTTTAGCTCACTTTCCAATTTTTAACTAAGTGCAATAAGCGTGGTGCATCTTTTATCCACAATTTTTGTACATTTTTTCTTGGTCACTTTTTTTATACACACAGTAAGGCAAAGTTCAGATAGGGATGTAGAGAGGGCAATCAAAACATCCAGGTTGAGATGTGGAACATTCCTGCTGCATTTTCGAAGGGCTTCTGGCAAACACTCAGCTTCTTGTAAAGTAAGTACAAGGACTTGCAGGTTGCACATCAGTCCAGCACGAACAGCAGCTTTAAAAAGCTGCATGTGGGGAAGATGTGCACTGGTGCCCTGTTTGTGCTTGAGAGTCCTCTGGCTGCACTGCAGTCGGTAGGGGGAGGTGTTGCAATAGCACGGTTTTGGTCGTGAGGGGCAGACAATGCTAAACAGTGATATTGTAGCACCTCCTCCTTGCATCCAATCTTCCCCCACCTGACCTTGCCCAGCATAAAGAGCCCCCTGCAACCCCTGATCCCCCAACACCTTATTAAGGTCCCTGGTGTCTAGTGGGAGCATGAGTCAATCCCCAGTCACGCCTGCTCTTTGAAGTCCCAGGTTCGAAATTGTGCCCGTGACCCCTAACTGCAGTCTGATGATGCTACTACTATGATGTAGATGTGGATTCCCCTTGTAAGATGGGGAATACATGTCTATATTGTAACCCGCTCTAACCACTTCCTGTCCATGCTCAAACCATTTCCTGCCCATGTTCTAACCACACCCCTTTGACATTCAGAGGTGGCAAACCCCTTCCCTTGTATAAATAGAAGCTTTCTAAGATTGTGTTTACACATGCATTCCAATATAGGTAATTAAATGTTTCAATTTACACATGGGGATGCTTCTCAAATTACCCTCAGTGTATTTGCATAGTATTTACTTACTGCATCAGGAGTTAACTCATGAGTTAAAATGTGTACTAAATTGTAATGTACCTTTTTACTCCATGTTTTATTACAATCCAGAGTGAACGATGATATTGTGAGAAAGTACAAATGGATCACTGAATACATTATACTGGTCGTGTGAAGGGATAAGGTCTGATGTATTAGAGTGATAAAAAGGTATCAAGGTATTATTTTTTGTTGTGTGTTTAACAAGCCCAAGTGCTTCTGTCCTTTTTGTGAGTTCCAAAGTGTCCGATCCATTGTTTTTCAAGGGATTAAGGTTAGTCTTTTTGCATGGGGCCATATACATGCATGAAAGGCAGGTGCAAAAACTGTTATGGAAATTTTTTATCCAGTTTTTTTTTTTAAGTGCCAGCAATTCAGTGTTGACTCCTGACGAACCAGCAACCCCTGGGTTTTCTTGGCATGGTAGGACTGGAAGTAGATTGCCAGCCTTTTCTTCTGAGGCACTGGAGGGTAAAGTGACTTGCCCAAGATCACAAGGAGTGCCAGTGGGAGTGAAACCCTGATTGCTTGGGTACTAGGCTGTTGCTCTAACCACTAGGCTGCTACTCCACTCCTTTTATCCAGTTAGCAGATCGTACTAACTGGACACGGCTTTTTGAATATTGATCCTTTGCTTTTGACTAATTATTTTGCTACAAATTAGGTAGTTACCTGTAGGCTAATGCCAGTGGAGCAGGGGAATATTTTGTTCCGTTGCTTTTGCCCCAAGAATAGTGGCAGTAGAATTTTAATGATTTTTTTCCAGTTTTTCCAACTGTGAAATATTTACTGAAATTAAAATACTGAAATTTACCAGCAATCCACATTTTGAAGGTAAAATGCACTACACAGTAGAGGCAGAGTTTTTATATGAACTTCTTGGTGAGTTTCAGCCAAAGGTTTGTTTTTGTGTGCATGTGGGGTTTTTTATGCCTTTTTTGTGGTGGAAATTAATAACATCCTGGTTTGGATTTATGTTGGCTCAGCATGAGAATTCTCCAGAGATGTTACAGGACATGAGTTTTTGAGACCCTGCAGATTCCTTCTTTCTGATTATGTCTGAAGAAACATCTCTTATATAGACCTTTTTTCCTGCAGGGCCAACATGGGTATCTTGAGCCCGGACTTGCGCTTTGTAAAGACCCCCCCCCCCCCATCCCACCCCTTGACACTTTCCCCTTAGTTTTCCAAGTTCCATCTTCCCCTGCCTGCCAGCTTGTTTTCTGCCTTCTCGGATATCTCGAGCTAAGGTTCACGTCTCGAGTCTTGTCTATTTCCACTGCTTTTGAGGTTTTTGTGTTTTTGCCAGCAGTAAATCTATTACACTCATGCTGCTAAAAGCAAAATAGCAGTTGCCTGGCAGCTAAAGCTAATGATGTTCTCTTGTCTTTTTTTCAGCCACCCTGGGGACGTTAGATTTTAGCTTGCTGTATGATCAAGAAAACAATGCTTTGCACTGTACAATCAGCAAAGCCAAGGTATGTTCCCATTGCGGTTCACATATGATAAAAACATGATGCATGCTCTAATATCATGCATAAAAGTAAAATGTCAGGCACTAGTGGTGGCGTGTGACTAAATGTTATATACATAGTCCAGTGGTTCTCAGACCCGTTTGCTGCAAGGCCCACATTTAAAATTCAAACATTTTTGCGGCCCACGTGTTAAGTAAAGTTAATAAACTAATAAAGTGCTTTATATTTATACTATAAATATAACTTTATAAAGTATTATGTTATATTTTTCTCTACATGTTTAACTGCATATTGATTGATACACAAAAGTTCTTCTCATTTACGTTTATTGTTAAAGATGGCACTGTTTCCGGTTGGATAGCATGTCTATTCTGGCTGGAATTTGTGACAAACACACTCAAAGATCATACTCCACGTTCATTCTTGACTGATATTTAGTTTTCATGGCAGTCAATGCAGAAAATGAAACCTCGCATAAATAGGTAGAAGAACTTTCATCGCCAGGGCTGACAACAATGAATATTTCAGCGAAACAGTGCACCAAAGGGAAGAGATATCCACAGCGGGGTCGTTAAATTTGATTTGTAATGTGCGATCGCTAGACAGCTCCGCTAATTCTTCTTGTGCACAACCTGTTAATTCAGAGAATGCACACTGAAAAGGATTACGAATCCAGTTGTAAGCTTCATTGTCTTGGGGCGTGAAGTATTTGTTGAAATATTCAGCAAGAGATGTCAGATGCTCTTTTATTACACCAGTGACCCCTTTCAACATCTTGCCATTAACTTCATTGCTCTCTATAAACTGACAAAACAAGTGAAACATGTCTTGTGAATTGTTCTCGAGTCGCATAACTTCTTCTTAAAGGCTGCAACTTTGTCGTATGTCTTTTTTTTTTTTTTAAATTTTCAAATTATGGTATACAAATATCAAATACAAGAAATTAAACAATTCCAACAAAAATTGAACAATAAAAGAAGAAAAGAAAAAAGAAAATATGTCTCAGGGAACCATTTTCACAGACCACGTCACGGAGAAACAGAGGCAAAAAAAAACAGATAGGGCAACTTATATTAAAGGCTTACAATCCCCCTTCCAAGTGAAATTACAGCAAAAATATACATAATAAAGAAATAGTACTTAGGTTTGAGAAGACAACAAAAGCGTCTCAAGCTGCATTAGATCAACAAAACATAACTCACTCCCTGAAAAGTAGCCAAGCATTTGCACAGAAAACGAAGGAAGAAGGTTCCTCCCCCAGCCAGCACACGAGGTTTAAGCTGGAGGAAAGATCTCCTTCGAACTTGAGTAAAACGAGGAACGTCAGGAAAAATAGACATCTTATGACCATGAAAAGATAAATCCTTCTTGGAAAAAAAAGCTTTCAGAATTTTAGCCTTATCAGAGAAATTAACTAAGGTAAACACCAGTGTTGCACGAGAAGGAATTAGAGCTTGTGAATTTTCAAGAAATTCAGTCAAATCCAAATCGCTCTGTTCCTCCATTAAAGCAGCACTGTGATCCCCAGTCAATTCCCGAGAAGGTACATAGAATGAACGTGCAAGCAATATAGCATCTGCATCAGGAATTAACAAAATTTCTTTACAATATTGTTGAAATAGGGAATTTGGTGACATATAGCGAGTCTTAGGAAAATTTAAGATACGAAGATTATTTGCACGAGTCATATTCTCAAGTGACTCTAGCTGCTTATACAAAATGAGGGTATCTTTCAATGAGGAAGAACTAGCCGATTTGGAAATAACGGCTTGAGCTTCCAAATTGCCAATGCGCTGAGACAAACTCCCAACGCTAGAATCTAAAATTTGAACCCGCTTTATAACTTGCTGAGAAAAATCAACCGTCTGAGTCATAAAAGATTTTAACAACAAATTAGTAGCTGAAACTTGCTTCCAAATATCTAACAAGGTAACATTAGAATCAGAAACAACAGGAAGAGAAACAGTTTCCTCAATAACTATAGGCAGAAGAGGAGTAGTAGGAGACACTTTACATAAATCCAAGGAAGCAGCCGGATCGCCTTCCTCCTCCCCGGAGGCAGACGATGCCTCAGAGGAGAAAGTGTCTAAAGCCGAAGCTTGAGTCAAACCAGGATTAGGGGGAGGAGTCCTTTTGATGGAACTCAAGGACGCTCCAGAGGCAGGAGAAGAAGAAGTCAATTGAGCAGAAGCAGTCTTTGGTTGAATAACCACATGTTGGTCCATAGGACCTCTTACCTCACCAGGAGGCGGGGCACTATCAGAAGACTGCTTCTCTGTCTTACTTTTATGCTTGAAGTGTCCCCTGGGCATTCCTGCAGCGACTTGGGCACAAGGCCCCAAATTGGCACCGAAGGGGCACCAAAGGGACGTCCCCCCTTTGGTCACGCCCCCTTCGGGCGCGCAACCGCGGGCCGCGACCGTGGCCACAAAGGCAGCCGGCGTTTAAATCTGCAAAAGCCTCGATGTCAGATGGGAGGGGCTATACTCGCATCCAATGATGGTAAGCAAAAGCTGGCTGCCAAGTCCTTCTATTTCAGCCGCGGTTCCTCAGCTCCCTCCAGGGAACCGGCGTTTAAATCTGCAAAAGCCTCGATGTCAGATGGGAGGGGCTATACTCGCATGCAATGATGGTAAGCAAAAGCTGGCTGCCAAGCCCTTCTATTTCAGCCGCGGTTTCTCCTTTGTCGTATGTCTTGAGTATACTGGCATCTTTACCCTGCAGTGATATGTTCAAACTGTTCAAAAGGCTAAAAATGTCAGCAAGGTAGGCCAGCATGGCAAGCCACTCAGTATCAGCGACCTTAGCTGCCAGGTCGAGATTGCTTGAATCTGTCACGTGATCGCTTGCCGCATCAGTAGCCTGTGTTTACTCCGCCCTCCCCATCTTTGATTGGAAAGGTTACCTGCGTGCAGCGTTACCTGCCTGATTTTCCAGCTGATACACTGAAACTGTTCTAACAGCTGCAATGTGGGCATCCTAATAAAGTGATCTACAATTCTGCGGCTTGCATCCGTGAAGTCTGCCGCTATGCATTGCGTGAAAAATGTGGATTAATTTTTTATCTACTTTTTTCGCTATTTTCTTGTTGCTTTGAGACTTCAGCGCAGCCCACAATACTCCCTGTCATGGCCCACCCTTGGTCTGCGGTCCACGAGTTGAGAACCACTGGCATAGTTGATACGGGAGATATTAGCAGGGCAATTTTCAAAACTGCACTAGTGGGGGCAAAATTCATGGGTTTTGCACTAGTCCTCGAGGGCAAGCGCATGGTTACCTCCCCTTTGGAACCTGACCAGGAAAAATCATCCCCAGACATTTTGTATCTGTGTTTTCTGCATATACAGTTTCTGTACAAAAAAAAAAGCATAAGTTTGTTTATTCAGATATTTTCTATACTGCCTTCCATAAAAATATATCAAAACAATTTATACTAAGTAACACTAATCAATAGATGAGAGTACGGATATAAGGAAGAAGGAAAAAGTAGGGGATTATAGCTATAAATCCTGTTAACTGAGGAAAAGGAGAGGAAGCAAAGACAGACAAGAGGGGTAGTGGAGTCAAAAGCAGGGCCCCATACCAGCTTAATCCCTGAGACCTTACACTGGGTCAGAGAGACCGTGGACTAGTCTCATTTCCCGAATTTCTGTAAGCGAGGGAAAACTAGAACGTTTTGTGATTTAATCATGCATAGTTGCATTCCGCATGTAAATTATGTGGTAGAGATTTCCAGAGTAGTGGGATGAGAAAAAATAAATTTGATTGCCTAATATAAGGTTACCATATGTCCCCGATTTTCAAGCTGTGTCCCTGACTAGCACTTGTCTAGCAGCCTTCTGTCCCCGATTCCAGTCATGGGGACAGAGGGAGCAAAAAAAAAAAATGTATTTTCATTGTAATGATTTGAATATGTCAGCTCTTAGGTTTTGCATCCGTTAACTATATTTTGTACAGTTCGGGGGAAATGCATCAGTGGTGTTGTTTCTCTATCGACGTGTCTGCTTGCAAAGTGATATTGTTGCTGTCATGGGATGGATGGAGGACCGCAGTAATGATTCCTCTTCCCTTCTCCATGCCATGTTGCTCAAACCTGAAACTGTTTTCCCTTCCTCTCCCCCAAGCCCCCCCACTTCGGATAAGTGTCCCAGATTTGCCTACAAGAAATCTGGTAGCCTTAATCTAGTACACTCAAAGTGTGCACGGGACACAGGGGGCAGATGGAAAGGATCTAGTGGCCCGATTAGTGTAAAGAGATGAGCTGGGGGGCTAGATATAGTGGCAGACCGTAAAAGAAAGCTCAATGTGTCAATAACAGAATTTTGGATTTGATACAAAAAGGAAAGGGAGCCAGGTTCAGTAAAAAGAAGGGGAGTTACATGACTGTATTTCCTAGCTGAATAGAGATGTCTAACTGCAGTGTTAAGAATAATTTGGGCAAGATCACTGTGAGTGGTTTCAATAAGTGAAGTCAACTAATGACTATTTTTATTTATTTATTTATTTATTTGTAAAACTTTTATATACCGCCACTTCGCAAGATCAGGGGCGGTTTGCAAAGAACAAAGGTAAAGATACATAGAACATTATGCAACATTGCAACTATATACAAAAAACAGTAATAAACATAGTAACTATTTACAAATTATAACAAAAACTTTGGAATATTTACAACCTGCGACATTTACAACCTGTGACATCAATCTAAGGTTCAGCTTGGATAATGTTAAATTGTATGTGAGTAGTTAGGTAGTATTGACAGATTGTGCTATGGGGGGGGGGGGGATTCCAGATCCGAGTAATGGTAGTAATGTTGGGTGAATAGGTATGTTTTTAGTTCCTTTCGGAACGTTTGGAGATCTTTTATCTCCCTTAACTGGTCAGGGAGATTATTCCATTGTGTAGGTGCTACATATGAGAAAGCGCAGTTACTTGTTATTTGCTTTGTCTTTCTTATTGAGTCTGGTACTTGAATGGTATTGAGGTTCCTTCTTCTCAGTCTATTATCAGGAGGGGTATGAATCAATGTAGATAGATATGATGGGGTAATCTTGTTAACTATCTTAAAGGTAGTCAGTATGATTTTATATTGGATCCTGCTGGCAACGGGAAGCCAATGTAAAGAGTATAGAATGGGAGAAATGTGATCAGATAACTTAGCTCTGGAAATTATTCGTGCAGCAACATTCTGAGCCATTTGTAGTATGTTTTGATTCTTCTTTGTTATGCCTTTGAGGATACCATTGCAATAGTCAAGGTGGGGTGTTATTAAGATTTGAGTAACGGTTCTGAAATCGTCTTTTTCTAAGAGTGGTCTAAGTTGCTGGATAGTCCTAAGCTTGAAGAAGATTGTTCTGGCTATTTTCTTAATGTGAGAGGTGAAGCTAAGAGTTCTGTCAAGGGTGACTCCCAAATATTTTATCTCCTGCTTCACCAGGAGGGAGAAGTTTTGGAGCTTAATGTTTGGTGGAGTTGTGAAATTAGGGTTTCTCGAAGTAAATAGTACTTCAGTTTTTTTGAAATTATTGTGCATATTCTTTGAACGGAGCCATAGTTCGGCTTCAGAGAGGCAGGCTGCTAGGTTGTCATAGTTGGGGTCAGATATATTAATCGGGGAGAACAACATAATATCGTCTGCATAAATGTGGTAATTTATATTATGTCTTTTGAATATGGTGCATATTGGTTGCAGGTATAGGTTAAACAGGAGAGCAGAAAGTGTGGAGCCTTGTGGAATTCTCTGTTCTTGCGGAAATGGTGGTGATGCATCTTGATCAATTTGTACATATTGTGAACGGTCAGATATATATGATTTAAACCATTTGAGAGCTACTTCCTTATACCTAAATGGCTGAGTCTTGAGATGAGTATGTTATGGTTTACACTGTCAAATGCAGCGGAGATGTCAAGGAATACCAGTATGAAGGCTTGTTTGATGTTGTCCATGCCCCTGACAAGAGAGTCAAGGAGGACAAGGAGTAGAGTTTCTACGCCATGGAAAGGGCGAAACTCGTATTGATGTTCATCAAGGGGAGCCGAGGTATCTATAAAATCCTGGAGCTGGAGTTGGACAACTTTTTCAATGATTTTAGTTAGGAAGGGAATACTAGCAATAGGTTTATATGAGGAATGGGTCATTGTTATCCAGTGATTTGTTTTTCAAGAGCGGACGGATTGCTGAGAGTTTGAGTTCCTTTGGTAGTATACCTTGTTGTAAGGATTTATTGTAAGGATTTATTTACATACATTTGTTCAGGAAGAAAAACTAGGTCGAGAGTGTTACCTTTAATGTGTGTAGGGTAATTGATTGTTTGTTTAAAACCCATTTCCTCCATTAAGTCTAGGAAAGTTATTGATTGGTTATCATTGAGAGTAGCCAGATTAAAGTCTCCAAGAATAATATGGGGCTTATTCATGGAGGCTTTGCATGCAGATTCTAGAACAGTAGTTATATTTTGTGGGTCTGATATGGGGGGGTCTGTAGAAGAGGCAGATAGCTATGTTTCTGTTTTCTATCTTTAGGATATCCATGCCTTCTTGGTTATCACAAATGGTGGAGGAGCAGTTAAGAATAGATTTTGCTATTATGAGTACTCTCAGCTGCAGCTCATATCAGTGGGTGAAGACCACTGACCAAACCAATCCAACTGCCTTCTAATAGAGGAGGAAGGTTAAGGTTGTGTGAACAACCTGTAATGCAGCAAGCTTCTGATTTAGATGGGTTCAGAACACGTTTGAGTGTTAATCCAAGCTGCAATGGCAATTCAGGCAGGAGTTAAGTGGGGTCATGTCAGGAGATAGCTGTATGTTGTCTGCATAGAAGTAGCCTGTGATTCCAAAAGGCTGAATAAATAATGGAAGGAAACTAAGAAGAAGGTTGAAGAGAAGGGAGGCCAATATGGAGCCCTGAGGGATCCTCCAGTGGAGCGAATGAGATGCAGACATTCAAGAATTAAAAGAGACAGTAAATGATCTGTCAGAAAGGTATGAGGTGAACTATTGAAATGCTATGGCAGAGAGGTATGATAAGAGCCAATGATCATCCAGACCAAAAAAAGCCATAAGGTCCAATGACACTAATAGGATGATCTTGCTTCCGTCCATGGGAGCAAGTGTGTCACTAAGAGGCGCTGCTAGGACAGTTTCTGAACTGAAACTGGGACAAAAGGCAGATTATTTAGAATGAAGAGCATTTAGGTTCTCCGCCTAGTGATCTAGCTGTTGGAAGATTGCTTTGTCAGTAATTTCAGCTGTAAATGGCCAGTAAGGGGAATCATTATAGGGATCAGATTTAGACTTTCTTAGTTTAGGGAATATAACTGCTGGTTCCAAGCAGGGCCGGCCCGTCCATTGAGCAAGAATGTTTTTTGCACAGGGCCCAGCGTTTCAGGGGGCCCCGCGCAAAGCACATCCTGCTTTTTTAAAAATTAAATAAAAAAAAAAAAAAGCTGCCCGCTGCTGCTGCCGCCGCAGCAGCAGCAGAATGGAGTGTCCCGCGGGGCCCCCTCTGCCCGGCTGAGCCCCTCTGCACCGGCTTTCAGATACGCGAAGGGAGAGTGTCTCCCTCGCGTCTCTGTTAAGCCTGCAGGGGCTGAAGGGAAGCAGGGGCTGATGGGAAATCTAGTGGTTGGGGCAAGGTACTTCAGGCCGGAAGGTCGGTGGTTCAAATCCCACTAGAGGACAGCAACCTTGGGCCGGAAGGACTGGGGTTTCTAGTCCCACAGGTGCTCCTTGTGGTCTTGGGCAAGCCACTTAACCCTCCATAGCCCATGTTCCCTGTAAAATAGTTATCTCCAAGTTATAATACCCTGTTCAATGTAATTTCAGTTTGTTCAATGTAAACCGCACTGATGCAGAATAGCGCGGTATATAAGAGAATGTAAATAAATAAATAAATAAGAGGGGCTCAGCCGGGCCGGGAGAGCTCAGCCGGGCAGAGGGGGCCCCGCGGGACACTCCATTCTGCCGCGGCAGTGGTAGCGGCAGCGGCAGCAGCCAGCTTTTTTTTTTTTTTTTAAATTTTCCATGAGCCGGGGGGGGGGGGTTTAGGACTGGTAATGGGCTATGGAGGGGGTTAGGACTTGACTTGAGAGGGCTGGGGACTGTTGGGGGGTGTTAGGACTGGTAATGGGCTTTGGGGGGGTTAGGACTGATAATGGGCTATGGGGGGGTTAAGACTGGTAATGGGCTGTGGGCTGATGGGGGCTGTCTGGAAATGGGGTGATGGGGGGTTAGGACTGGTAATGGGCTATGGTAGGGTTAGGACTGATAATGGGCTATGGGGGGGCTAGGACAGGCAATGGGCTGATGGGGCGGGGTTAGGACTTGAGGTGGGCTGATGGGGTTAGGACTGGTAATGGGCTGTGGGCTGTTGGGGGCGTTAGGACTGGTAATGGGCTATGGGGGGGTTAAGACTGGCAATGGGCTGTGGGCTGATGGGGGCTGTCTGGAAATAGGGTGGTGGGGGGTTAGGACTGGTAATGGGTATGGGGGGGTTAGGACTGATAATGGGCTATGGGGGGGCTAGGACAGGAAATGGGCTGATGGGGAGGGGTTAGGACGAGGTGGGCTGATGTGGTTAGGACTGGTAATGGGCTGTGGGCTGATGGGGGGGTAGGACTGGCAATGGGCTATGGGGGCTGACTGGAAATGGGCTGATGTGGTTAGGACTGGAAGTGGGCTGATGGGGGGTTAGGACTGGTAATGGGTTATAGGGGGGCTTAAACTGAAAATGGGGTGATGGGGGGTTAGGACTGGAAGTGGGTTGATGGGGGGCTAGGACTGGTAATGGGTTGGGGGGTTGCTAGGACTGGAAATGGACTGAGTGGAAGGGGAGGCTTGAACTGCAAATAGCTGATGGGGAGGGGGCTTGGAATGGAAATGGGCTGTGAGGGAAGGGAGCTAGGACTGAAAATGGGCTGATGGAGGGGCTAGGATAGGACTGGAAATGGGCTGTTGCGGGGAGCTAAGATTGGAAATGGGCTGTGGTGGGGGCTTGAATTGAAATGGACTCATGGAGGGGCTAGAACTGGAAGTAGGCTCATGGGGGGGCTTGGACTGGAATTGGGCTGAGTGGAGGGGAGCTAGGATTTGACATGGGCTGATGGTGGGGCTAGGAAATGACTAGAAATGGGCTGATGGGGGGGGCTAGGATTGGAAATGAGCTGATGAAGGGACTCGGACTGGAAATGGGCTGATGGGGGGCTAGGACTGGAAATGGGCTGATGCAGGGACTAGAAGGGAATGGATGCTGGGTGAGACTGGAACTAGAAGGGAGCTGATGTTGGGGGAGGATTAGAATGGGATGGGGCTGGGAGAGTAAAATGGAGAGGGGAAAAATATTTTGTGTGGGAGGGATGAAAAATCTACAATTGGCCGGGTATTGGGAGAGTAAGTGGGGATTGAGGATGGAGGGGTAAAATTTGTGTGGATGAAATAGGAATGAGGAAAGAGCAAAAGGAGAAAGATTAGTATGTTAAAGCAGATGTAGAGAGAGAGAATGGAAAAAAAACTACAAGAGAGAAGAAAGGACAAATGGACAGCAGACGATGGAGAGTTAGCAGAAAACATGAAGAAACCAGAAGAAAGTGGCTAGAGCAATTGCAACTGAAAAAAAAATGCACAAAAGGTAGAAAGATATCTCTTTAGTTTGAATTTATTAACTGGAATATGAAAGCTCTGGGATATGTGCATCATTAACGTCTGCGCTTTGTCTGGTACAAGAGGAAATTAATTTATAGTTTTATTTCTACAGTGTTGTTGTACATTCCAAGTTTGGCTTTTGGGGTTCCCAGTTTAATTATTGCCTTCCTGTTTCTAAATTGTGATTCCTTGTTTGGTGATGGTCTATGTTCTGCATGTGTAACTGAGCTGAGGTATTCTGTTTATGTAATTCCTATTTGACATTGCCACTTGTTCTCTTTCCCCAGTATTCTCTGAAATGTATTGGTTTAATATTTGCAGTGTTGCCTTTTGATAGGTAGGGTATGGTGCTTTGTGAGTCCTGGTAGTGCTGTTATGATACGGTGGGTTTGCTATGGATTCTAAATAGGCAGCGTTTGTAGTAGTTCCTAATGTGCCTGGCGGTTGGCACTGGATTATAGTAATGTAGAAATCTTTTAGTCTTTCTTTATCCATACACTCATTAAGAGACATGTTTACTAAAAGTTAGTGTATGGTAACATTATGCAAATATGGCCACTTATGCAAATGAGGCCCCGCACCGAGTCTCCGCACATGCCCCGCACCCCCCTTGGGCCGCCCCTGGTTCCAAGATGGAGGCACTATTTTGATAGGAACATTTTAACAATGCAGAACTATGCATGTTGTTACCTTTTCTGACCTCGCTCCACAATGAGCCCATCTTCTTTTTCTTGTGGGTGAAAGGAGGTGTGTTTTTCATCCCCATGCATGCTTTAGCCTGAGAGAAGGTGGGCAGTTTTCAGGCAACCTCTTAACCCAGGAAAATGGCTTCTGAAAATTGCCCTCTCCAGGGATAAATTTTTTTTGACAGGGCACGTATGTAAGTAGTTCAAAAATGCCTTTTTTCACTAAGGCAACATAGGTTCTATGTTTCTTTATAAATTAGGCTCCCAGCACCAGCCCCCATAGTGCATAAATGGCCATTCACAAATTTACATCTTTTCCCAAAAAGATGTAAGCGTGCAATTGAACCCTGTAGGGATTATAAGGTTTAGGGATATGTTCCTGGTTCATAATCATTCAATGGCCTTTATTCTGCTCTAATAAAAAAAATATATGAACCAAACTACTATACAGTGGACAAAGGAAAAACAGGCCAGCATAAAGCCAGCATGAAATCATATAAATCTTTGCACTGCATATTACTGAGCTGAAGGGCCCAGAAATATTCATGCAAGCATGAACACAGGAAACCATGCAAAGAAGCATAAGCTGAGCCGTTAGCCCTGAAGAAGAAAGACGGTTAACAGTTGGTGAGTATAGGCAAGACAGAGGCCTGAGGAATGTTGAAACAGGAACAGAGGGGACAGAAAGGTCAATGACAGGAAACAGAAGGAGGGAGGAGAGGGGGCCTCACAGAGGGATGGATTTGGAGACTGTATGCATATACGGAAGTAATACACGGAAGCAAAAAATGTATATATGTAACATGACTATTATACTCATGGGAGGAGGGATTCTGGAGTTGTCTGGTGTCTGATGACTGTCAGAAATTCTCCTCTCCCCTGCCTGTATTTGTCCATCAGTTATCTAATAAACAGAGATTCTGATTGCACCTGTACTGACTTTTGGATCTGGACTATACAGGAAATTAGTGATTAGTAATCGGTCTCTTGTGAGTAACAGGGCCTCACAACCCTATACGTGTATAGGTGTATTTCACATTCAATATATACATTGCATTAATACAAAAGACTTAACAGGAAAATCATCATATCAACCATACAATTTCCAGAGAATACAAGAAAATCATATCAATGATACAATCACAAAAGAGAAACCATTTAAAGAAAACATTGAAAATAGCATAAAGAAACCCGATGACCAAGTCCACATCATGGAGCTATGCTGTTGCATAATTTAGAAGGAAACCTTGCAGGAAAATTAGGCATTAATAAATGCCCACATTGGAGGAAGTTGCAAATTTAAACCCACAATCACAGTTACCTTGCTTCTGCCTATCCACTAAAAAACTTTCCAATTGGGAAGCATCAACAAAGATAAAAGTTTGTCCCTGCAAGGTCACAAGACATCTGCAGGGAAACTTAAGGAAAAAAGTAGCCCCCATAGCCAGCACTCTGTGTCTCAACTGAAGAAACTGCTTCCTGTGGCTCAGCTTACATCAGGAAACATCTTCAAAGGTTGATCACAGAATGAGAACTCCTTACTTTTAAAAAACAGTCTCAAAATTTTTACTTTAACAGATTCAGTAGCAAAAGTCACAATTAGCATATTCCGTCTAGTAGTAATATCTATAGAATCTTCTAAGAAATCAGTTAAGTTCTAACAGTTGGGACCAAGAGAGTCAAAAGCACCCTCCGTGGGAGGGGGGCCACCCTGACCTTCGTTGGAACATAGTAAGCCTGCACAATTTCAATTGAATCAGTTTCAAGACCTCTTTAAAGTATTTCTGCAACAAAATTTCTGCCGACAACAGATGTATAAAGAAAGTTCAGCAAACGTAAATTCCTGGATCTTGAGACAATCTCCAATGCCTCTATTTTAGCATGCAAGATTATAGAGTCCTTAACATAATTAGCATTTATAGTCAAACAAGAAGACATTTGAGTGGTTAACTGAGACACAGATTTATCTGATATAAACACTCTAGTTTCCAAATCGGCTAGCTTTGCGGCTGCTCCCTGCATAAAATTGCATAGAGAGCTAACCATGCTAGACAGTTTGGAAACAATACTCTTAATTGCTCCCCAAATATCTTTCAGGGTGATCTCTCCCCCCCCTTTTGTCCCCCTCTGTTAGAACAGTACCCCAAGGAAAAACAGAGACAGGCTTTGGGACCGGCACCACAAAAATACAGAGACATAGTGGATGACATAGGGGGAAACGAATGTGGTGGTGGAGTTCTTCCCCCAGAGTAAAGAGAAGCTCCGTCGGGGGATGCCTGACTCGCTGACAGGGGAAACGCATGTTTATCCATTGGACCAGTCAGTTCCTATCAAGTCGATGGCAAGGCCCTTCATTGAAAGGCCTTTGTTCTTCTTCCTCCCCACAATATTCACAGTCAAAGCATGTCCAGGTCTCCCCTTTCTCTGTCACCTGTGGTACACCAAAGGTATCACTTTATATTATTTTTAAAATGTATTTATTAATCTTTATTTCTATTCATTTGGCATGGCTATTGGGTAGTTGTGTTTACCCTTTTGCTTTGCCAATAGTGAACAAAAATTGAAAGAAAATGAAAAACAAAAAATTTCAGAAGCTAGAACGGTTAAGCGGCTGTAGGCACAATTCAGGCTACAACCACTTTCAAAATATACCCTACACCTGAAATCTTTTAACACAGTTGAGTCTTGTGGGGCATCACTAGTCAGCTGAGTATTTTAATATAATCTGCTTAGGAATGTCCTCTACCTTTTTCAGTGGAATATAAATTCTTAGCACTGTAACAGAGGCCTCAGCAACGTGCACTCTAGGTCTACGGTGAGGACCATTCTGGAGTTCTGTTCCTAAGTTAAACCCTAGTTGCAATGTGAGGTAATGGAGGCAGGACTTTCCTGTCAGTCAAAGAACAGAAGGAGGCCTCCAAAATGGAGGGTACTATAAAAGGATCTTGCATGCAACTATTACTATTAGTGAGGCAGCTGGGAAGGTAGCTGCCCCCCCCCCCCCAGCCATGCAGCTTTTGCTTAAGGATCAGCTTGTCAAACGGGAACACAGAGATCTCAGCAGGCACCTCCCCCAAGCCAGAGCTCTAACAGTGAGACGAACCTAAAGCACAATATCCTCTCCCCTAGATAACAGCAGACCAGAGAATACCAGTTTGGACAGGTCACTGAGAATGCTTTATGATAGCCCACCTTACCCCCCCCAGGGACCACTGATTTGTGGACAAAAGATACCTGAGGCGAATCAGAAAGTAGAATGAGCTTGAAAATATACTGTATATAAGACAATGTATGACATGGAGAGGGAACTCAGATCTTTTGTTCAGGGTGGCCGGCTCTGTCTCTGAGTCTGTGTGCACACAATAAAAGATTCTGTTTGCATTCTAGTCTGTCTGACTCGTCTTCCTTCTGTGGGTGTGAGAGAGAGCTGTTATTAGCTGCATTTGGGCTATTTCATTACTACTATTATTACTGATCATTCGTATAGCACTACAAGGTGCTGTACATGTAAGAGACAGTTCCTGCTCTTCAGAGCTTACAATCTAATCAAGACAGTACAAGGACAAGGGTACATCTAGGGGAAAGGTAAGGAAATACATTGGAGGCTAAGTGGATCAGAATCCAAAAGCAGCCTTAAAGAGGTGAGTTTTCAGCCTGGATTTGAAAACGGCCAGAGATGAAACCTGATGGACAGACTCAGGTAGCTTATTCCAGGCATAAGGAGCAGCAAGGTGAAAGGATCGAAGTCTGGAGTTAGCAGTAGAAGAGAAGGACATAAAGTAGATAGAAGTGATCTGCCAGAGGAGCGGAGTTCCTGGGGAGAAGTGTAAGGAGGAGAGATAAGAGAGGAAAGGTAGTGAGAAGCAGCAGAATGAGTGCACTTATAGGTCAGTAGGAGATGTTTGAACTGGATACGTAAAAGGATAGGGAGCCAACAAAGTGACTTGAGAAGAGGGGTTATATGAGCATATCCGAGGCTGGTGGAAGATTAGCTGTACAGCTGAGTTTTGAAGAGATTGAAGGGGAGAGAGATGAGTCAGAGGGAGACCAGCAAGGAGGAAGTTGCAATAGTCTAGGTGGGAGGTCACCAAGAATGGAGGAGTATCTTAGTAGTGTGGTCAGAAAGGAAGGTGCAAATTTTATTGATGTTATACAGAAAGAAACAACAGGCTTTAGCTATCAGTTGGACATGTGTGGAGAAGGAGAGCGTGGAGTCAAAGAGTACCCCATGGTTGAGAGCCGAGGAAATAGGGAGGAGTAGGGCATTATCCACAGAGATTCAGAAAGGAGGAAGAGGAGAGGTGGAAGGTCTTGTCTTACTAATATGTTATATTTTTTTGAAGGTGTGAATAAACAGGTAGACAAAGATGAGACGGTCAAGATGTATTATCTGGATTTTTAGAAAGGCTTAGGCAAGGTCCCTCATAAGAGACTCTTGGCAAAGTTAAAAAGTTAAAGAATAAGAGGCAGTGTACTATTGTGGATCAGGAACTGGTTAAACGATAGAAAGCAGAGAGTAGGGCTGAATGGTCAATTTTCTCAATGGAGAAAGGTCAGTTGTGGAGTACCGCAGGGATCTGTGCTGGGTCCGCTGCTTTTTAACATATTCGTAAATGACTGGAAATGGGAATAATGAGTGAGGTAGTCAAATTCGCAGATGACACAAAATTATTCAAAGCTGTTAAAACCCAAGAAGATTGTGAAAAATTGCAAGAGGGCCTTGATAAATTGGAAGACTGGACATTCAAATGGCAGATGAAATTTAATGTGGACAAGTGCAAAGTTATGCACCTAGGAAAGAACAACCCAAACTATGGTTACATGATGCAAGGTTCCACATTAGGAACCATCATCCAGGAAAAAGATTTAGGCATCATCGTGGATAACACGTTGAAACCCTCCACCCAGTGTGAAGCGACGGCCAAGAAGGCAAATAGAATGCTAGGAATAGTAAGGAAAGAAATGGAGAATAAAACAATATTATAAATCCATCTGTATCGTTTCATGGTGCGACCGCATCTTGAATATTGTGTGCAATTCTGGTCGTCGTATCTTTTATTCTTCCATTTATTATTTATCAAAAGTTCAATAACAATATCTTACAAATCACAAACATGACACTTGTGAGCTCAGTTACCCATCTCCCCCAATCCCCCCTCCCCTCCTCCCCTTCACCTTACCATCCCCCCCTTCATCATTTATTAAGTCATAGTTGGAGTCCAGGAATCATTACAATGCAAAATATCAATCACAGACTTAGTCAATATGCATTATATTTGATTATATATACTCACTTCTGATGGCTAATGCCAGGCCAAATAATAAACTAACTCCTATAGTACAGACATTCCCCTCTTTCTTTCAATTTGCATCCACCCAATCATGTCCCCCGTCCCCTTCTGTCCCCCCTGTCAGAGGCCTCAACCCATTACTCCCAAGTGAGCTTTCCCCCTCTCGATCACCCTCATCTGGGCTTTTGTTCCCCTTCCACCACTCAAAATTCATTGCCCACATTTTATGAAAACCCAGGAGCCTTCTCTGTCGCAGGGCCGTAAGTCGGTACATCAAATATAAGTGCTCCACCCTATTTTGTACCGCCTTCAAGGATGGCGCCTCCACCTCCCTCCATTGCCTAGCAATCAACTGTCTAGTTGCTATGCATACCATTCGGCACTACCTGTAAGCTTCCCCGGACCCCGTCCCACTCCCCACATTCAACAGAGTCATACAGGGACCCAATCTCATCTCCTCCCCCGCTATCTCCTCCCCCGCTATCTCCTTCATCCAATCTTCCACCTCCTGCCAAAGGGAGTTCACTTTTTTACACCCCCACCAAATATGCAGGAAAGAGCCTACCTCCCCCCATTCCCTCCAACACAAGGCTTGTCCCCCCTGCCATCTCTGCAATCTCTGGGGGTCAAGTACCACCTATAAAGCATTTTATAATTATGCTCCAAAATATTGCTGGCCACTACCCCTCTGAGTAGACCTTTACAAACTGACCGCCATTGTTCGTCATCCCAGCACCTATTCAAATCCCCTTCCTAGGCTTTCCTATGTAACCATTCAGCACTATTAACTGTATCCATTGCTCTATAGAGTTTCATAACTAGACCTTTAACTTCAGGATTCCCGAAAAACCTGTCCACTTCATCCCCCTTAGACCCCTTATCTCTTTTATCCATCTGCTGACAGAAATGTAGCGCTTGTACATACCGGTATCTGTCCGAATTGGCAAAAGGTATTCCCTTTGCAGGTCCTCAAACTCCACCCACACTCCCCCCCCTCTTTAAACTGACCAAGACTCCTCAACCCCTTCTCAGCCCACTTGGCAAAATTGGGGTCCTGGGTACCAGACAGGAAGTCTGAATTGCCGACCAAGGGCAAAACCTTTGAGCATCCCTGGGTCCCGTACCATTTATTCTGCCACTTTTGCCAATACTGCAGGGTGAGATTAAGAAATGGGTTTTCCTTATCGTCACTCCAGTCCAGTCCCTTAACTTCTGGGTTGCGCAACCCTTCCAGCAGCTTGGAGGCTGAGCCCATCCTTTTGAGGATGGTGTGGTATAAATACTACTGGCACCACCCATAGATCCCAGTATTCTCAGCCTCCAAGCAGCTGGAGGGTTCCGTAAGCCAAGGGCTTACTGGAGTCCTTTTTATTTAAATTCCATTTAAATTCTATTTAATTTTATTTAGTTTCATTTAGTTTAATTTGCTCTGTGTGTTTGGTATCCTTTAGATTTTACTTCTACAGTTCCCCTTACTGTTCCTTTAAGTTTATTTCTCCCCCCCCCCCCCCCGCTCCATCCTGCCCAGCATCGGAGCTCTCAGCCCGGAGAAGGAGGCTTACCGGCGGCAGCAGAGACAACCGGGGAAGCCTCCTCACGCGTCCTTGGCCTGCCGACTCTTCTGGGAAGAGGGAAAGTTCCTTCCCCGTAGGCTTGCCATTGCCTCGCGCCGAAGCCCTCGGGCTGAGCGCTGGAGGCGGCGCTACAATCCTTCCCGCGGCCTTGCGCGGCAGCTCTTAGCGTGTCGGAGCATCGGGACGCCTCCGGTTTAGGCATCCAGCGCTGATTTAGTCGGCGGCCTCCTAAGCAGTCCGGCGGCGCGGGCAGAGACGCCGGCTGCCAGTTTCAGGCTCCACGTGGCTAAGGCCTTCCACGTGCGAGCCAGCATCGGGAGCAGCAACCAGCAACGGGAGCAGCAAACAGCAAGTATAGGGGGAAGTTTTAAATGTTTAATTCGCTGGTTTTGCTTAAGTTTGAATTTAATTTGAAATTTAATGCTATTTAATTTTAAATTTGTTATTTTCCTTTTTAAACTTGGTTTAACTTCAGTTCGGGCCTTTGAATTTTGCTGGGCTGCGATTTAATGAGAGAGTCGCTTGGCCACTGCCAGGGTGGTAGAAGTCCTGGAGGAGTTGGGGTGGGTCATCAATCGATCAAAGAGCAGGTTGATACCCTCTCAAGAAATCGAATATCTCGAAGCAAGATTCGACACAGGAAGAGGAAAAGTGTTTCTGTCCAAGAAGAGGTCATTGGAGCTAAGGATCCTGGTGTCGCAATTTCTGAACAGGCGAAACCCGTTGGCCTGGCATTACCTTCAATTGCTGGGAACCATGGCTGCAGCAATAGAGGTAGTTCCGTGGGCCAGGGCTCACATGCGGCCTCTGCAGCGGGCCCTGTTACGTCGGTGGTCCCCTCAGCATCATCCTTTGTCCATGCAACTCCCCTGTGCCCCTCGAACCAAGAGGGCCCTCCAGTGGTGGCGGTTCTCAAGGAACCTGGATTGCGGGATGCCTCTCGAACCCCCGCAGTGGTTACTACTGACGACGGACGCAAGTCTATCAGGCTGGGGGGCCCATTGCAAGGACCAGTTCGTCCAGGGATTTTGGACTTCAATGGAGTCGCACTGGTCCATCAACAGATTGTAATTACAAGCGGTAGCCTTAGCGCTCAGGGCGCTAGAACTCCTAGTTCGTCAAAAAGCGATTCGCGTCCTCTCCGACAATGTCACCGCGGTGGCTTACATCAACCACCAGGGAGGTACAAGCAGTTCCTCCTTGGAAAAGGAAGCGGACAGCCTGTTCCGGTGGGCCGAAATCCGGTTGGAGGCTCTTTCTGCCCAGCACGTGGCCGGGACAGACAACGTCACAGCCGATTACCTCAGCAGATTCAAGATAGACCACGGGGAGTGGGAGCTGGAACAGGAGGTATTCGACCAGATAGTAGCCCTTTGGGGTCCACCAGTCATGGACCTCATGGCGCGGTATGCCTCAGCCAAGGCAAGTCGATTCTTCAGTCGAAGGAAGGAAAGGATGTCCGAAGGTTTAGACGCTCTGGCCCAAAAGTGGCCGTCCGAAGGGCTCCTGTATGTGTTCCCTCCCTGGGCCCTCATCGGAAGGGTTCTACAATGGGTGGAAGCCCACCGAGGTTGGGTAATCCTCATAGCTCCGGATTGGCCCCGCCGTCCCTGGTATGCGGATCTGGTAAGGTTGCTCGACGACCGGCCTTGGCGGCTCCCCTGCAGAAGGGACCTGCTGAGGCAAGGTCCGGTGCGGATGCCTCACGTGGATTGATTCTCGCTTACGGCCTGGCTATTGAAAGGGCACGGCTCCTGAAGCGGGGTTATTCGGGATCGGTGATCTCGACCCTGTTGAATTCTAGAAAGCGCTCGACCTGTCTCTCCTATGTAAGAGTTTGGCGCATCTTCGAAGCATGGTGTACGGAGCACCGGAGGAAACCTCTTTCGACCTCCATTCCGGAGGTCCTGGAATTCTTGCAAGCGGGTTTCAACAAAGGTCTAGCGCACAGTTCCTTACGGGTCCAGTTGGCAGCCATCTCTTGCTATAGAGGTAAGGTCCGCGGTAAGCCCTTAGGGGCTCACGCGGATGTGGCCAGGTTCCTGAGAGCGGTGAGGCGTCTTCGTCCGCAGCAGAGATCGTTCATTCCCCCTTGGGACCTCAACCTGGTGCTGAATGCCTTGACCAAGGCACCCTTTGAGCCGGCAAAGGAAGCCTCTCTAAAGGATCTGACGCTGAAGACGGTTTTTCTGGTCGCTATTTGTTCAGCCAGACGGGTCTCTGAGCTTCAAGCGCTGTCCTCCCAGCCCCCCTTTCTTTCCTTCTTCAAGGATAAGGTGGTCTTACGAACAGTGCCTTCCTTCCTACCCAAGGTCATCTCCCCCTTTCATGTCAATCAGTCAGTCACGCTCCCGTCATTTTCAGCGGAGGAACAAGCAGGAGGGGACAGCAGGCTGCACCTCCTGGACGTTCAAAAAGCCTTGAAGCGTTACCTCTCCCGCACTGCGCCTTTTCGAAAGTCCGAACGGCTGTTCATTCAGTTTGGAGGGCCACACAAGGGGGAGGCAGTGGCCAAGGCCTCCATCTCCAGGTGGATTAGGGAAGCTATTGCTTCCGCCTATATCCTCCAAGGGAAGCAGGTTCCAGGGGGATTGCGCGCTCATTCGACTCGGGCGCAGGCTACCTCTTGGGCAGAATATAGTTTAGTCCCGCCGCTGGACATTTGTAGGGCGGCTGCCTGGTCCTCTATGCATACCTTTACCAGACACTACAGACTGGACGTTCAGAGTTCAGCTGACTCGAGGTTTGGGCACGCGGTGCTTCGGTCCGGCATATCGGATCCCACCCATGCTTGAACTGCTCTGTTACATCCCAGAAGTTAAGGGACTGGACTGGAGTGACGATAAGGAAAAAGTAATTAGAACTTACCTGCTAATTAGTGTTCCTGAAGGAACGACAGTCCAGTCCCTGATCCCACCCGGTTCGGCGATAAGAGCAAGGTTCTAGTTGACAAGTGAGGATCAGCGGACCGAATTTAGGGCCAGGTCAAAGTGGAAGGGCCCCTTGGCGCAGGGCAGGCGTGAAGGAGGGCTCGGTCAGTCTCAGGTAAACCTCCTCCTCCCCTCCTCCCCACCCCACCTTCTCTTCCAAAAAAAAAAAAAAAAAAAAAAAAAATATATATATATATATATATAGTATTTGTTCAGTGTGTGGTTGGAGTTGTTATTTCACATAGGCTATTAATTGGAATTTCGTTAAGTCTGCTTTTTCATTAGATTACTGGGATCTATGGGTGGTGCCAGTAGTATTTATACCACACCATCCTCAAAAGGATGGGCTCAGCCTCCAAGCTGCTGGAAGGGTTGCGCAACCCAGAAGTTAAGGGACTGGACTGTCGTTCCTTCAGGAACACTAATTAGCAGGTAAGTTCTAATTACTTTATCCTTCTTGCGTACCATGGTATCCCCCTTGAGCCATATGATATTTGCTAAGTTGCCTTTCTGTCCCAGCTCACACTCCTCCAACTCCACCCATTCAGTTTGCCTCCTTAGCACCCATTCAACTACTGCCCTCACCCGAGCCGCCTCATAATAACTGGATAGTAATGGCATACCCATGTCCCCCATTGTCCTACTCGCACATAGAATATTCCTTGCTACCCTAGGTCTTCTCCCTTTCCATACAAATTTCTTGAGCCTATCCTGCAGACCCTTCAGGAAGGCTGCTGGAACCTCTACTGGAAGATTCATAAATAGGTACAAAATCCGGGGTACCAGAATAATCTTGTTCAGCTCTATCCTGCCTAACCATGAGACTTCATACCTCTCCCATCTCTCCAGTTCTCTAAACATGCTATTCCTCACCAGGCCATAATTTGACAAAAATATTTGGTCCATCCATGCCGTTATCTGTACTCCTAGGTACCGAATACTACCCTTCGCCCACCTGAAGGGGAATTGTTGTTTCAACTTATCCACTTCCTCCCTCCTAAGATTTATACTCAACAATTCAGATTTGGTAGCATTCATACGGAAACCCGATACCTCTCCATAGCTACATAGTTCATCTTGAACCACCCGCAAAGACCTTGCCGAGTCCGTTATGAAGAATAGCACATCATCCGCAAACAGCGATATTTTGTGGAGATGTTCCCTCACTTTAATCCCAGGGACATCCACCCGGTCCCTTATTCGCTGTGCCATTGGCTCCATAGCTAAAATAAAAAGCAACGGAGACAGTGGTCATCCCTGCCTAGTTCCCCTATGCAACTCAAAAGCCCTGGTGACCGAACCATTCATTTTTAAACACGCCATCGGCTTACTATACAGAATTTGTATCCATTTCAAAAAAGACCCTTTAATCCCCACCTTCTCCAAGGTCTTAAACAGAAAAGGCCAGCTCACCCTATCAAATGCTTTTTCAGCTTCCACTTCTAGGAGGGCTAACTCTGTCTACCTCAGACTGCCATACCATATTAAATTTAACACCCGCCTTATATTATCTGAGGTCTGCCGACCAGGCACAAACCCTGACTGGTTGGTGTAATCTTCTGGTCTTGTAATCTTCTAGTCTAGTCTCCACTTGGTCCTGGGTTCATTTCACAGAGACAGTAAGGTAAGCATCACAAATAAGATAACCAAACAGGTGTGGCTTGGAAACAGGTCTTTATGTAGAAATAGGCTTATTACATATTGAAGTGAGAGAGAATAGTCTATATGAAAGACTCTGTGTGTGCATGTGTGTATGAGAGAGAGGTAAGAACATGTGGGTCAGAGCCTCATGGCAAGGTGTGTCCGATGAAAATAGGAAGAGAGAGAGAGAGGGGGAGGGGTGAAGAGAATCGATTATCAGAGCCTCCTGTCCTTCATGTCCGATGAATAGTGGAAGAGAGAGAGCAAGAGGAAGTGTTTCTGTCCTTTATAGTGAATTTTCTCTAGCACCTCCCTTTGAGGTCTGCTATTGTTTCTAGCAAGGAGGGGCTGCAGACCAATCTTCTCTAGCACCTCCCTTTGAGGTCTGCTATTCTTGATTTAGCAAGGAGGGGCTGCAGACCCATCTCAACAGGCCCTGAGACTGACATCAACAGGGGGTCAGAGTTAATCTCATCTTGTAAACTACTCTCATTAACTTTGGAGACTGATATCACCAGAGTAACAAAGCTGCATGAAATCCAAGGTCTGGGGAAAAAGCCATGACTCCTATGCCATGTATGCTGACATCTCCCACACCTTTTTTATTTTTCTTTATTATTTGTGCCTGGCAATGGTGGAAGCAAACCTGTGGTACCTTCCCAGCTGCCATTACATAATAGTACAAACACTGCTGGTCGATTAATTGAGCAATCACTACTAAGGCGTTAAGATTGTGTTATCTGCTCAAATATTCACCACGTGAAACTCAAGAAACATGCTTTATACTTTCATCTGTGTACAAAGGTCTCAGTTAAAACATCCGCAGCTGTTTGTAAAAGGGTTTTAAAACCACCACCCTTATTACTAGCTGCTGTTCACATCAATGACCTTTAAACTACGTACACCTTAACTGTTTTTTTATTTTATTATTATTTTTTGCTTATTTTTTTGTGCTCCATCTCATAAAACTGTACTCCATTTTGTAAAACAGTTGATATTTTCTGAGTTTTCTTCAAACTATATCAGGAACAGGTCCTCCAGCTAAATCTTATGGTAAGTTTTTCTGCAACGTATAGTGTTAACAATTCTGCTGACACTTGGCTTTAAGACCATACATAATGCCCTTCACCATATTCATAGATTTTCGTACAGCATATAAATAAACGATGTAACCAGTACTTAGCTTCAGTGCCGTACAAAATGTCTTTCACTTTGCTGGAGTATCGTCCTGTATTTATGCTAGCAGCTGCCTACAGAGACACAATGGAGAGAATCT
The DNA here is from genome assembly GCA_033557465.1 of Ichthyophis bannanicus. Lineage (NCBI taxonomy): Eukaryota > Metazoa > Chordata > Amphibia > Gymnophiona > Ichthyophiidae > Ichthyophis > Ichthyophis bannanicus. Next base: position 167,468,226 of record CM066042.1, read on the forward strand.
AGAAGGTACGTTTTAGTACCTGTTTTTGGGTGACTATTGTAAATTGTTTTGATATGAAACGAAGAAATAGTGTTTAGGATTTAATACACTTTGGCTGTATTTTTTTATCCGGTTAGCTATGTCTATATGAAATCTCCTGAGGAAACACACAGTGTGAAACGCTTGGGCGCCTTAGAAGCACAGCGTTGGGATTTGAAAATTGCAGCCGCTAGCATAAATACAGGACGATACGACATTTTGATATCTGAACTCAAGAGGTCAGGACATCCCTATGCACTAGCCTTGTGTTTGTCCTGAGCTGCTTGTAAATCCTGTTTTAATTTATCTAGTTCTACTTGCAGTATGTGTTTGTCCTGTTCCCATTTAATTTTCTCCTTTTCTAATCCATCTCTCTGTGCTTTGAGCTCTTGAAAGGGGATGTAACCTGAGGAATTTCTAAAAGTACCTCTGCTTTGTCCTCTCCAAGGTGTCTGTCCCCTGTATCCTTTGTCTGTGTATTTTGTGTGTTGGGAGGATCCCTCAGCTTGCCACTTCCGTGCTTCTGATACTGTTATGACCTGCGAGGGCTGGGTCTTCCAAACAGACCCACTTCTGAGCATTAAAGTATCAAAAGGGGTTGCTTTAGGGTCTTCGGAAAATAACAGAAGGTGTTTTGTAATCGTGCATATTCGGATGATAGTTCCTATAATGAGACTGGGGTAGACGAGAGCAGATACCAGAACTACAGGAAACCGAGACATAATAAAAGCTAACTTGTTTCACTCTACTAGGGAGTAAACTAATGCTCCCCACTTATACTATGTAACAACAAAACAAAACAAAAAAAATTTTTTACTACTTATTTACATAACTATTAAACACATGTCAATTATACAGCAGAAGTAAATAGTTACCGTCCTCAAGCGACTTTTGTTCAGAAAGCAGCTGTCCGTGCTGTCTTCAGAAAGCAGCTGTCCGTGCTGTCTTCAGGTGGTATCTGAAAACAAAGACTGATAAAACACGTATTACCCATATGGTTTCAACTGGGTGATGTGTTTCCAATACTGCTGGTTGTCAGGCATTAGGATTTGGTATAGGCTTGGGCCTAAGGTATCAGTAACTAAGTATGGTCCTTCCCACTTTGCAGTTCCAAAGGGGAGGTTTGGTCTAGGTCTCAGAATCATCACTTTACTCCCAACCTTGAGGGGCCTTAAATCAGAACCTTTTGCATGTACCTCCTGCAAATAATCTCTAGCTTTTTCTGTGTTAGCTAGCACAGTGGTCTGAATTTCGTTTAGATGTTCTTGCAGGGATTTCATCCACTCATTGGTGAGAATTACGGTCTGGTCCTCTGGAATAAAAGGACTCAGCATATTTTCCCACCGTTGCATTGGCCTTCCCATTAAGGCTTCATAGGGTGCAAAACCTGTGGATTTACAGACATTAGCTCTGATACGCATAAGGACTAAAGGGAGCACCAGATCCCAATTTTTCCCGGTCAGATTAAGCATAGGGTTGAGGTGGGCCTTAATTGTTTGATTCATTCTTTCTACCTGCCCTGCTGCCTATGGATGGTACGGAATGTGGAGTTGTTGTTCTATGCCTAGAAAATCAAACAATTCCTTGATGAGCTGAGAAACAAATGCAGGACCATTATCAGAATCAATAGTCTTGGGAATGCCCCAGCGTGTAAAAAATTGCATAGTTAGGATTTCTGTAGTGGTTCGAGCAGTTTGATTTGGGACAGGGAATGCTTCTACCCAATGAGAAAAGGAATCAACAACAGTGAGTAAAAATCTATTTTTCCTAGCTGTTAATGGGAGAGGGCCCACATGATCTATTTGCAATCTCTCAAATGGGCCACGAGGAGGTGCTCTCATTAACTGTCCCCTTCTCTTTTTAGGTTGCCTCCCAAATGAAGCACAGATTACACAGGAGGAAACATGATCATGTATATCATGTTTCATTTCTGGCCACCATACCAACCTATTGAGGATAGTCTGCATTTCTTCTGCTTTAGGGTGTCCCATAGGACCTGCACCATGAACCCAATGCATCCATTCTTTACCTCGAGCTCTAGGGATAGCTATAACCAAGCCTTCCTCTCTTTTGCACATAGAATGTCTTTCTCTATAGCGAGTGTGAGAAAGGGTGTGTGCTGATATAGGTTATCTGGGGTGTCCTGCACAAGCTTCCTCAAATTGGAAAGCTCAGGGTCCTTTGTCTGCAGTGCTACAAAGTAATCTGGTGGTATTATCTGATCGTAATCTGTGGAACGTGTAGCAATAGCAACCATGCGTGTCTGCTCATACCAGGGCCATATGAGGCCTACATGGCATGCTTCCTTGGCTAGTGAGTCTGCTAATGTGTTTCCTTTCACTAAAGGGCCTTTCTTCCTATGTGCCTTTACTTTAACTAAATGTACTCTTTGAAACTTCTCACTCAGTTCTTGTGCCATAGTCCACAGTGATGAATTTTTCACTGTGGACCCATCTGTAGATTTAAATTTATTTGCCAGCCACCAGGGTAACAGGGCAATGGCACTTTTAAAGACATAATCAGAATCTAAAATGATTTGTATTTCTGGGTGTGAATCCTGATATTGTTGCATACAAGCTACAAAAGCAGCCAGCTCACAGTACTGTGCTGACGCTGACCCACAGGAATACTGTCTCTGCAGTACCATTTGGTTATTTGGGTCCAATTGTACAATTGAAAAACCTGCTAGTCGCCTGCCTCCTTCACATTGGCTACTACCATCAATATATACTGTAGGAAGAAAAGGTGAAATTTTGTCTAGTCCCAGTTCCCTAAAGATCATGTGATTAGGGGCACTGGGTGAGGACTGACAGTCATGAGGTTGCCCCTCCAGCAAGATTTCAGCCACTTGCACGTTAGGTTCTTTCAACAATTCAAACTTTACATTCTGTGCTTGCAACATGAGAGTCCACTGGACTATTCTCTCAGTCCTAATCTTGCTACATGCTAACTTTCCCTCTACAATGAATTTGAGGGGGGGGTGTGATGGCTGCATATGTATGTGGTTTGAGAACTAATGATGTATGTAAATTTCTGCATAGCAGCATAGGAAGCCAGTACATGTTTTTCACAGTTTCCCATTTTGAGTTCAGGAGAAGTGAGAACTCTGGAACAGAAGGCAATAGGTCGATCTACTCCTCCTAGGCGTTGTGTTAGAGCTGCACCTATACTGTTCTCTCCAACTACAGGGTACAGGAAAAAATGTTGTGTGTGATCTGGGTGTGCAAGAACAGGAGCAGAAGTCAGAATGTGCTTTAATTTAGTTACAGCTTCTGTATGTTCTTCCTCCCAAACATAACTTTTACTTTTTAGCAGGGAGTAAAGTGGAGCTGCCACTTCAGCATAATTGTGCATGAAGTCACGACAGAAATCAGTGAGCCCTAGAAATGACTGGAGTGATTTCTGATCTGTAGGAAGTGGAAGTTTCTGTATCAGCTCTATCCTCTGAGAATCTACAGATTTACCATCGTGGCCAATAGTAACCCCTAAAAAGGAAACCTGTGATTTGCACAGTTGAGCCTTGGCAGGATTAACTTTAAGACCAGCTTGTAAGAGGGCTTTTAAAACTTCTCTTACATGATTCCAGTGTACGGATTCATTCTCAGACTGAATCAGAATGTCATCTACATACTGAATTATATTATCTCTGCAAGACAATAGTGATAGGGCTTCCTGCATGTATTTATGGAATATTGAGGGGGAATCCTTATATCCCTGTGGAAGCACAGTCCATGCATATTGTTTATTCAGCCACTGAAAGGCTGTTTTGTACTGGCATTCAAGGGCCAGGGGCAGACTCCAAAACCCATTGGATATGTCTAAAACAGAGAAAGATTTACATTTGGGGTTCAGTTTAGAGATCATTTCAGGGTATGAGGCTACCACGGGCACTACAGATTTTGAAACTTGATTCAGGGCATGGACGTCCATAGTAAGCCTGAAGGAACCTCCCGGTTTAACTATCGGCCAGGCTGGTGAATTGCATGTGGAAGAAATAGGTCTAATCAGACCCCTCTCCTCCAGTATCTTCACAATTTTAGTCACTGGTTCTATAGCCTGATGAGGTACTGGGTATTGTTTCTGTGGTGGAGGATCCTCGCCTTCCAACAGTATTTCTGTGTGCATTTTCCCACAATCTAACTTGTCTTGAGCCCAGATTGGAATATCAGCCACCTCTGAGGGAATTACACACAGATCATACTGCTGAGCTGCCTTGGTGTACTGAGTTGCTAACTGCATGGGAATGACTTCATGCACTAAAGTTTTAGAAGCACTTGAAGTTCCTGAATACTGCCACAATTTAAGATTAGCCATATCCACCACCAAATTTAACTGGTTGAGAACATCAATTCCAATTATTTCTTTTGGTGTGTTCACTATAGTTGAGGCAGTGGTTTCCAACATTTCCTTATTTTGTTCACTGTGCACAGGGATACCCCATTTAACTGGGATAGCCACACATTTGGAAGCTGTGTCATTAATTCCTTGAATTTCATAAATTTCCATATTTTTCTGATCTGCAGTGGGAGAAGCTCTGTTAGTAAAACTAATTCCAGCCCCTGTGTCAATCAAAGCTAGTTTATCCTGACTCCCTACTCTACTGATAACATTGGGGCATCCACAAGAGTCCAGTATCAAGGATGTTACAAGCCTTAAACTGTATTCTGGGCCTGTGTCTGTTTCATCATCCAGAGGCTCTGGAATTGAGTCCTCTGCTGAGAGAACGGAGGCAGGCTGGGCTATGAAGGCTTGAGACATTTTGATATCTGAACTCAAGAGGTCAGGACATCCCTATGCACTAGCCTTGTGTTTGTCCTGAGCTGCTTGTAAATCCTGTTTTAATTTATCTAGTTCTACTTGCAGTATGTGTTTGTCCTGTTCCATTTAATTTTCTCCTTTTCTAATCCATCTCTCTGTGCTTTGAGCTCTTGAAAGGGGATGTAACCTGAGGAATTTCTAAAAGTACCTCTGCTTTGTCCTCTCCAAGGTGTCTGTCCCCTGTATCCTTTGTCTGTGTTTCTTGTGTGTTGGGAGGATCCCTCAGCTTGCCACTTCCATGCTTCTGATACTGTTATGACCTGCGAGGGCTGGGTCTTCCAAACAGACCCAATTCTGAGCATTAAAGTATCAAAAGGGGTTGCTTTAGGGTCTTCAGAAAATAACAGAAGGTGTTTTGTAATCTCAGGGGATAGCAATTCTAATAAAAATGCCTTATGCATGCTCTCCCCATAATCTTCTGCATTGGGCCAGGACTCCTGCTCATTAAGAACTGCTTTTAAAATCCAGGCTCTATATGCAAACTCTTCCAGTGTATCATTTGGTAGAGGTGAAATAATTTTAAATACTTGCATTGGGGAACAGTGAAATAGTTTCTCAATGCCCCTTTTAACCAACTGGTATGGGTGATAATAGTGTGGCCCCAGAGCCAGATGCATAAGTCTATCAAAGTCTGATTGTTTTCTTCTGTATTTCCCTAGACCCCAGTGAATCAGAATATCAGTCGCCCATTTACACCAGTCATTAACATTAAAAGGCATAGGGCCAATTTTCTCAACTATTTTTTCCATGTCTCTGTCTTTTAAATTGTCCTGCAGCATCACTTTAACTGGTGTTCTGAGTTCAGTACTGGGTGCCATGTCTAAGTCATCTGAATTATCCTCCTGACACAGATCCTGATTATTGCTCTGTTCTGACTGAGATAAACTGTCAGTCCTAAGTCCAGCTATGCATACTTTAGTATTCTTTTGTTTCTCAATAGCTTGTATGCATGGCTGATAGGGTGTGTCATAGGCATAAGGGGCTGATGGAGAAATGGGCGTATATGTATTCTTTTGTTTTTCAGAGGCCAATTGATCCTTAACGTGCCTCAATTCAAGTTTAAGTGCTTCTAATTGCTCACTAACAGTTATAAAAGAATTTGTGGCTTGGATCACTTGAGTCCTTTGCATAGAGATGCAAATTTGTGCCTCCTCAAGGTCTTTGATCAGTTGGGTACAATGACAAGTCAGTTCGGTATTGTCCTGTTTCATGCTAATGAGCCCCCTGCACATGCCTTGGATAAAAAGGCATTTTCTTTTATTTGTTTTCTTTTTGAATTCTTGATCATGTTTTAACATTTGTCTTTGAATATTATACCATGATGACTCAGGGAATTCACCTTCAAAGGGACCCCCTTTCCTCTTACAGTATGTCATTACTATTTGTTTCAGTTCTTTAAAATCAAAGGCTTCCATATTTGAGACTGCAGAAAGGCTGTAGTTGTACTATCTCAAATGTGTAAACTTAGAAGGAGGAATGCTCACTTTTATGAGGAAGTGAGACTTAGAATTATAGTTGGAATGGCATAAATTTTATGGGTGTTCAGTAAAGAGTACTGGCATAAAGACCACGCCTTAAAATTCTACCTGAATAAAAAGTGCTTACCACTTTTTAACAGGGTGGAAGTTTAGGGTTCAGATTATAGTAAGAAGGTTGTTAGGAGATTAACAGAATTGTCAGATACTGTATCAGTTGCAGCAAGCTGACAGGAGACTGAGAAATAAAAGGCAAAAGGGACAGGAGGTAATAGCTTTATCAGGAAAGATGTATATTGTATTCAATGAGGGACTGTTTACCTGTGTACCACTTCCAAACTAAATCTGGACTATCTCTCTGTCTTTTCTTAGCAGCTCAAATACTAGAGAAAAATCTGTAGCAAGCCTCTACATAAAAATAAGACAATTGCAAGCCACCCTATGTAATTTCCCTAGGTGTAGGTAATAATTAAAATTCAGGATTATTACAGAGCCTTTTGACAATAAAAATCTCACCTTGTCTAACCCACAAAACAAATGGTCACAAGGGCTTTTGATTTTCCTGTCGCACCCTGTCTGAAATCCACTTTACTGTATCAAACAAAATTATTACTTACCCAACTGAAGATCTGCTGTGAAGTCTGAGAGAGCCCCCATAAACTGTAATCTTCTGGTCTTGTAATCTTCTAGTCTAGTCTCCGCTTGGTCCTGGGTTCATTTCACAGAGACAGTAAGGTAAGCATCACAAATAAGATAACCAAAGAGGTGTGGCTTGGAAACAGGTCTTTATGTAGAAATAGGCTTATTACATAGTGAAGTGAGAGAGAATAGTCTATATGAAAGACTCTGTGTGTGCATGTGTGTGTGAGAGAGGTAAGAACATGTGGGTCAGAGCCTCATGGCAAGGTGTGTCCGATGAAAATAGGAAGAGAGAGAGAGGGGGAGGGGTGAAGAGAATTGATTATCAGAGCCTCCTGTCCTTCATGTTAAAAAATGTAAGGTCATGCATTTGGGCTGCAGCAATCCAAGGGAGCAATACAGTATAGGAGGTGAAGTACTTTTGTCCACTAAAGAAGAGCGGGACCTAGGCGTGGTTGTGTCTGATGATCTTAAAGTAGCTAAACAGGTGGAAAAGGCGACAGCAAAAGCTAGAAGGATGCTTGGGTGCATACGGAGAGGAATGGCTAGCAGAAAAAAGGAGGTGATAATGCCTCTGTATAAGTCTTTGGTGCGACCTCATTTGGAGTATGGTGTGCAATTCTGGAGACCGCACCTTCAAAAGGATGTGAACAGGATGGAGTCGGTGCAGAGGGTTGCTACCAAAATGATTAATGGGCTTCATTATAAAGCATATGAGGACAGACTTAAGGATCTTAATATGTACACCTTAGAGGAAAGGCGGGATAGAGGTGATATGATTGAGATGTTTAAATACCTCCGTGGCATAAATGTTCAGGGAGAGAGCCTCTTTCAATTGAAAGCAAGTTCTGCTACGAGGGGACATGGGATGAGGGTGAAGGGAGATAGATTCAGGAGTGATATGCGGAAATATTTCTTTACGGAAAGAGTAGTGGATCCGTGGAATAGTCTCCCAGTGGAGGTGGTAGAGATGAGGACAGTAACTGAATTCAAGAAAGCATGGGACCAACACAGAGGATCTCTAAAGGCAAAAAGTGGACTGTTGTAGTTGTTATGGAAGGACAGACTAGATAGGCCATGTGGTCTTTTTCTGTCGTCATATTTCTATGTTTCTATGTTTCTATGTCCGATGAATAGTGGAAGAGAGAGAACAAGAGGAAGTGTTTCTGTCCTTTATAGTGAATTTTCTCTAGCACCTCCCTTTGAGGTCTGTTATTGTTTCTAGCAAGGAGGGGCTGCAGACCAATCTTCTCTAGCACCTCCCTTTGAGGTCTGCTATTCTTGATTTAGCAAGGAGGGGCTGCAGACCCATCTCAACAGGCCCTGAGACTGACATCAACAGGGGGTCAGAGTTAATCTCATCTTGTAAACTACTCTCATTAACTTTGGAGACTGATATCACCAGAGTAACAAAGCTGCATGAAATCCAAGGTCTGGGGAAAAAGCCATGACTCCTATGCCATGTATGCTGACAGTTGGGGTGGATTAACAGTCCCAAGCATGGCATCAACCTGTTCGCCAATACTCTTGTAAAGATCTTCAAATCGCTACCTAGCAGTGAAATTGGTCTATAGGACCCGCACTCAGCTGGGTCTTTCCTTCTTTGTGCAGGATACTAACTTCTGCCAACCACAAGGATGCGGGCATCAAACCCTTTGTATCAAACGGCTCCACTAGTGTCCCAGCAAATACTTTATAGAACCGGTTAGAAAAGCCATCCATGTCTGGTTCTTTATGGAGTCGCAGTTCCTTTATCACTGTCAACACTTCCTGCTCTCTAATAGGAGTGGAAAGCCCCTCCGTCTCCTCACTTGAGAGCTGCGGCAATGTCACGCCATCCAGGTACTCTCGCACTTTCTCTTCCTCCACATGGTTCTCTGGCATGTATAGCTTTTGATAAAATTGGATAAACCTGTTCTCGATGTCTTTGCCTATCCATACCGGTTTCCCTGCCTCATCATTAATCCGAACTATGGTATTACAGGTGGCCATCTTCTTTACTTTACGGGAAAGCAGTCTCCCAGCCTTGTACCAAATTCAAAGTTCCTCTGCTTTAAAATATCAAGCTTATGTTGAATATTGTGCAGCTGTAACTCACTGAGCTCCCGTTTCAAACCCTGCAATTTACCTCTCAACTCCACTTCCTGGAGGTCCCTCTTTAACTTATTCTCGGTGTCCTTTATAGCCTCAATCACTTTTGTTTGATATTGCATCCATATTCGCTTCTGATGCGCCCCCACCGAGATAAGCTTTACCCTTACTACTGCCTTCAAGCAGTCCCAAAGAGTCCCCGGGGAACATTCACCTGTATCATTCAACTCCATATATTCCTCAATTGTGTCCCTGGTCTGCTTCACTACCTCCTGGTCATCTAAAAGAAATTCATTCAACCTCCACCACGCCCTACTCAAGCCCTGCTTTCCCACTTGTATACTACATATTACTGGGGCATGATCCGACCATGTTCGCTCAGAAATTTCACATTTCCCTACACCCGCCACCAGGGGTTTATCTATCAGGAATAAATCAATCCTAGAGTAGATCTCATGAACTGGGGAATAGAATGAGTAATCCCTCTGTCCATAATTCACCTCTCTCCATACATCCACCAGATCCAACCCCCCCATCAACTGTTTCAGCCGTATCCTATGTACTCTGGGGGTAGAGGCCACACCTCTTGAAGTGTCCATTAGTGGGGTAAGCGCTACATTAAAATCTCCCCCTACTATCAATTTTCCTTCTACTTTTCCAAAAAGAGTCTCTTGGAGCTCTTGAAAGAACACTGCTTGGTTAATGTTTGGTGCATACACACTTACCAAAGTATAAATTTCACCTCCCATCTTGAGTTTAATGAGCACATACCTACCCCCTTTATCCTTTACCTGTTCAACCACCTGCCCTGCGACCCTATTTGATAGACGTATCCCCACTCCCGCCTTCTTCTTCTCCAGTTTATTAGAGACAACAAATTGTTGTGGGAAAAGAGGGTGACCCAGACGCCATTCATCTCTCAGTAAGAGATGCGTCTCCTGAACAAAAATGATATCCCCCTTCAGTCTTGTACACTCTTTTATAAGGAGCTGACGTTTTTTCAAGGAATTAAGGCCTCTGACATTCATTGTTACCATGTTATACATAGCCATTCCCAGTTCTTGACATGCCCTTAGAACCCTCTCCGACTTTAACTCGTCTTATCTCCCCGCCCCTTCCTTCCCCCCCTGCCCCTGCCCCTCCCCCCCTCTCCATTCCCTCCTCCCTCCTCCTTCCCTCCACCATCAGATCCACCAGGTAGATCCGAAACCAGGTGGGGCCAGCCCCAGACAGCCCCTGAAATTACACATAAACTTCTACATGCCCATGATAACTTTAACAACACACAAATAATGCACCTTAACCCACTCTTCATACATTCCTAACACTCCCCCTTCACCTTCCCCCTCCCTACTTCCACCACCCTACATCCTTCACCAACTTAAACGCTGGGGTCAAAGGGTTCCTTCCAACCAATCCCCATATACAACCCTCCTTTAAATTAACTTTTCCCACTAGTATAGGACCCATAAACCGTAATACTTGTATTTATCCAACTCCCCCCCCCATTCATGAGTCCTTTTGGGGGTATCCCCTCGATGGTCTTTGGCGCCTCAGCCTCTTGTCTCCACCCACTGACCGGCTCCACTGCGTATATGCATTCTTTGGGAGTCCTGCCTTTGTAGCGCCTTCACCTTCACTTATCGGGTTAGCTGGGATGTCCGACCACCCTGCTTGCCTCATACTCATAAGTGCTGCTTCCACCAAGTGCACTGTAATCGCTTTCCTGTTAATAGTATATTGTAATCCAACTGGAAAAAGCCAACAATATCGACCATTCTCCTCCCGGAGCTTCCGTGTCACCACCTGGTACTCCCTGTGCTTCCTCATAGTAATCCCGGAGATGTCCGCAAATACTTCCACCTCTGCATCTTTCCACTTGATCTTTCCCAGCTGCAGCAACCACTTTTTTGGTTCCATATTTATGCAAGCATAGGATTATGTCTCGGGGCCTGTTCTCTCTCCTAGGGCCTAGCGCTCGGTGGGCTCTATCCACTCTGAGACACATCCCTTCCAGAGCCATGTCCGCTGCCTTCAGCACTGCGCCACAAAACTCTTCCGCTAATTGCAGGTAATTCACGGTCCCCTCTTCCTCTGGTAACCTGTGTATCCGCAGGTTAGATCGGCGAGACCGATTTTCCAGGTCCTCCACCTTTTGCCAGAGATCTTCCTGTGCAGCGCACACATTTTCCAGCCGTTGCTCAGCTAGTACACATTGCCCCACATGTTCCTCCAATTGAGTCTCCACATCCTCCATGCGTGCCCCATCAAAGCCATGTCTCCCTTAAGCTCCTGGAACCAGCTTTATACCTCACTTTTCAGGCTCCCAATTTCCTGCTTAGTGGAATCAAACCACTCTCAGAGATCCTATCGGAGGGCTTGCACCTCACTTTGTCCGCCTTTGCCGTTCTCCAACTCCCCCGCTCTGCCAGAGTCGCTTTGGTCGGACGCCATCTTGACCGCGTGTGTTTTTGCCCCGGACGTCGCCTTAAATGAAAAGGCTTTCAAATCCATTCCCGGCTTTTTTCCTGCAATCCAGCTTGCTCCAGGGATGCTCTCTTTATGATGCTGATTCAGGAGGTCAGTTTAACTACTGCGGTGTGCTTTATTAGGGCATTAATATCGCCGTCCGCAGCGGAGCGCAATGTTCAGGCGTTCATTAGGGCGCTCACGCCTCCAGAAGCTCTCCTCGTCGTATCTCTAAAAGGATATAGCGGAATTAGAAAAGGTACAGAGAAGAGCCACCAAAATGGTAAAGGGGGTGCAAGGATACCCCTAATAGGAGAGGCTTAAAAGGTTAGGACTCTTCAACCTGGAAAAGAGACGACTGAGGGGAGATATGATAGAGGTCTATAAATTCAATTCTTTACACCATCAAAAAGTAGAAAGACTAGGAGACATGCAATGAAGCTACAGTGTAACCCATTTAAGACTAATAAGAAAAAATATTTTTTTACTCAACGTATAATCAATCTCTGGAATTTATTACCGGAGGATGTAATAAAAGCTGTTAGTGTAGCTGGGTTTAAAAAAGGTTCAGACAAGGAGGAAAGATCCATAAACCATTATTAAAGAGGACCCAGGTAATCCACTGCTTGCCCCAGTATAAGCATTATGGAACCTGTGTGTCTTTTTGGGAAACTGCTAGGTATTTGTGACCTGGATTGGCCACTGTTGGAAACAGGATACAGGGCTTGATGGACCTTGGTCTGACTCAGTATGGTGTTTCTTATATTCGTATGGATTTAGGGGGAAAAATAAAAAGTTTGTTTTTGGCCATGTTCAACTTCAAATGGCGGTAAGACATCCAAGTAGCAAGGTTAGATAGGCAGACAGAGATCCGGGCCTGAATGGCTGGAGAGATTTCAGGTGTAGAGAGGTAGATCTGAGAGTCATCAGCATAAAGATGATACTGGAGGTCATGGGTAGAGATGAGTGTTCCAAGGGATTGGGTATAGAGAGAGAAAAAGAGTGGGACCAAGACAGACCCATGGGGTACACCAGTTGAGAATGAGAAAGCAGTAGAGGAGCATCCACCAAAACAGACACTGAAAGTACAATGGGAGAGATCAGAAGAGAACCAGGATAGCACAGAGGCCTTAAAACAGAGTGAGGACAAGGTATCAAGTCGAAGGTTGTGGTCAACGGTGTCAAAAGCAGCAGAAAGGTCAAGAATGATGAGGATCGAGTAAAGGCTCTTGGATTTAGCCAGGAACAGGTTGCAGGAGACTTTGGCAAGAGCTGTTTCAGTAGAATGGAAGAGACGAAAGCCAGACTACAAGGGATCCAGAAGGGCTTCAGAGGACATAATTTCAAGGCAATGACGGTGAACTGCATGTTTAAGTAGTATAGAGATGAAGGGGAGGAGGGAGATGGGCCGATATTTAGATGGACAAGTAGGGTCAAGTGCGGGCTTCTTAAAGGAGAGCTGTGACTGCAGCATGTTTAAAGGCTGCAGGAACAGTTGCAATGGAGAGTGATAGGTTAAGAATATGAGAGATGGAATGGATTACCATGGAGGAGATGGAATTTAGGAGGGGGTGTTAATAGGATCAGAGGAGCAGGTAGTGAGTTAGGAAAGAAGGTGTGTGATTTCCTCATCAGAGATCATAGAAAAGGAAGAAAGGGTAGCAGAGGTTGAGGGGAAAAGTTGGGAGTGAAGGAGGGAAGAGGAGATGGAGCTGACCTTGTGGGGAATTTGAGTGTGATCTTGTGGACTTTGTCATGGAGATATTTGGCCAAGGTTTGAGCAGAAAGGGAAGGAAGGGTCAGAGAGGGAGTCACCTTGAGGAGAGAGTTGAGAGTTGTAAAGAGACGGCAAGGGTCAGAGACGAGAGAGTTAGTCAGATGGACATAATAGTCTTGTTTGGCAAGTGCTATGGCTGACTGGAAGGAGACAAGCATGAATTTGAAGTGTAGAAAGTTCGCAATAGAGTGGAATATGAGCCAAGTGTACTCAGCTGAGTGGGCACAGGAATATAGATAGCAGGTAGTGGAAGACAGCTAGGGCTGAGGTACAGTATGCCTTACAAGTTGTGGCATAGATGGGGCAAGACCATCCAGAGCAGAGGAGAGTGCAGTGTTATAGGAAGCTACTGCCTCATCAACAGACTCAGATGACATATTGGAAGAAAGAGATGGTGAGACAGTGGAGCGAGCCAGTGGGTCAATAGCATGAAGATTTCTAAAGAGATTGGAGGAGACTGGGCGAGGTTGAGGCAGGGGGTGATGAAGAATGAAGCTTAGCAGCTGATGGTCAGATAAGGAAAGAACTGAGGTACAGAAGTAGAGGGTAAGCAGTTAGAGAAGAAGACAAGGTCAAGGCAATGGCCGTGCCAGTGAGTGGGGGCAGTAGAGCAAAGCTGGAGGTTGAATGAGGAGGTAAGCAAAAGGAACTTTAAAGCATAAGGGTCAGAAGTGTTATCAATATGAATGTTAAAATACCCAAGAATAAGGGAGGGGGGAAGATGAGTCCAGAAAGAAGGAAAACCATGAGTCAAAGTCAGTGAGAATGGTAGAGATGGACTTGTTAGGGGGGTCGATAAATAACAGCTATCTGGAGAGGTAGTAGGGTAAAAAGCCAGATGGAGGGGACTTCAAAGGAGGAAAAGGAGTGAGACTGAGGCAGATAGATGGGTTGAAATTGAAGGAGAAAGTAGAAGCCCAACACAACTACCAAGGTCAGTGGGATGAGGTGTGTGGGAGAATTGATAGCTGCCATGACAGAGAGCAGCATCTGAAGCTAAGTCTTGTGGGGCGAGCCAGGTCTCAGTTAGAGAAGGGAGATGGAGAACATTAGAGATAAAGAGATCATGAATAAAGGCAAGCTTATTTGAGATGGAGTATGCATGCCACAAGGCACATGAGAAAGGGGGAAAGGAGAGGGATATGAATATGATTTGAGCAATTGCTTGAGGATCTGTCATGGGAATGTGATAAACATCTAGGGGGCGGGGAGGGTTGGAATTGATATCACCAGAAGGCAGAAGGAGAAGGAGTAGAAGTGTATGGGGCAAAGAGGAGATAGCATGGTGGAAACGAGGGTGAAGTTGCTTAAGAGAGAGAGGAGAAGGCTGAATGAGAAGGAGAAAATGGTGGAGCTCGTTGATGAAAGGGTAGATGACAAGATGTTGGGAGAAGTAGGGATGGTAAAAGGGAGATATAGAAGGGGGGCTTAAGGTTGTTGATTTGAGGGGAGAAGATTAGGGAGTGTTAATAGAAAGAGAAAGTGATGTGGAGCCATAAGAGAGAAATGGAGAGGAGAACAGAGGTCAGTAGAAATATAGGAAGGAGAGACATCTCAGAGGATGAGGGTGCACCTGTGAGTAATAGTGGTAACGAGCACAGAATAGATAGAAGAGAATTCTAGCTAGGGGGTGGGTGAGCTGAGGGGTGGGAGGGAGGGATAATAAGACAGAGGAGGAGCAAGAAAGAGAGCTGAGAAAAGCTGAGCAATATTGAAAAAAGTACAAACGAGGTAAAAAAGCAAACTAACAATAATAAATAAATAAATAAAAATATAGAGAGAGGCAGACAGGACTCGCAAAGCAAGCAGTTTCAGTGTGTCAAGCAGAACTTGTAATGGAGCTGGAGAGAGAGGCAAACAGAGAGCTAAGCACATGTGGAAGACAGGAAAAGGAACTATACAGTGCCTCAGCAGTGGGGGAGGGGTTAGTCACTCGGTAGATTAGAGCTGGGACAGGAAAGTTTAAAACTCTGCAGCAATGGCGACAGAGTTACGATAGGTTTTGAATTAAATGTTAACTTGGGCTCCACAGACAGACCAGATAGTAGAAGGAAAGTTGCAATTAGTTATGGAGAGGAGCAAGAGATAGCTGAGAAAAGCTGAACAATATTGCAAAAATATTGCCCAGTGCCTTTCTTCCACAAGGATTCAGAGGAGTAAGGAAAGGGTGACTGTGCCCATTGCTGGGGCGTAGTACTGCCTGGATGCTGCATCCTATGTGACGTACTCAGCCTCAGCCTACAGTCACCCACAAACCAGCTAGGGAGGAAGGAGCAAACAAATAAGAGAGGTGTCTGGAGAGGAGAAGGTGCCCAATTACAGAGGAGCTGGTGTACCAGGAAAGAGAAAGCCATCTATCTGTGGTAAGAGAGCAAAGAAAAGAGACTAGGCTGAAATTGTCCCCCAGGTACATGCTGGCTGTGCAACTTGAGGCCTCAGTTCCATGGGGAAAGGGAACGGACACCCAGGCGCATCACAGCTTTGCGCTTGAGGACTCTTCATTGTGGTGAAAAGGGATCTGCATCCCTCACCTCCCAATCAGAGAGTAACAGAATATATTTTCTATCTTATTGACTGTATTTCTGTACTAGCATTTTTGGGGAGGAGAGCAGGTGGATCCCCAAAAGCATAGCTCCAGACTGGTGGTTACCTCCCTTTTTTAGAGGGCTTAAAGGAGAGGTTTGGTATTTTGGTGTCCAGAGCAATATATCCACTGTTGGTACTTTATTTGAGCACCAGTAACTATATAAAGGAGAAGCCACTATCTATGTCAAGAGAACCTCAGCTTAAGAGAGGAGAGAGAAAGGGGCGGTAGCCACCTGGGAACTACAAAGGGGAAGAGAATAAGGAACAGGAGTGTCAAAGGAGAGTAAGTCCCAGGACTTAGAACAACCGCTAATATTTTGTTTTATCTATTGATGTATTTGCCTGAAGTAAGGACTGTAAATACTTTAAGAAAATAAGATATGCCATACTGGGATCAGACCAAGGTCCATGAAGCCCAGTATCCTATTTCCAAAAGTGGCCAATCCAGGTCACAGGTACCTGTCAGGTTCCCAAAAAGATACACAGATTCCACAATGCTTGTCCTGGGGTAAGCAGTGGATGTCCCGGGTCCTCTTTAATAATGGTTTATGGAATTTTCCTCCAGGAACTTGTCAGAACCTTCTTTAAACCCAGCTACACTAACGGCTTTTACTACATCCTCCAGTAACGAATTCCAGAGTTTGATTAGGTGTTGAGTGAAAAAATATTTTCTCTTATTACTCTTAAATGGGTTACATTGTAGCTTCATTGCATGTCCCCTAGTCTTTCTACATTTTGAAGGAGTAAACAACTGATCAATGTTTGCTCATTTACTCCATTCATTAATTTATAGACCTCTGTCGTATCTCCCCTCAGCCATCTTTTTTCCAAGTTGAACAGCCCTAACCTTTTAAGCCTTTCCTTGCAGGGGTATCCTTCCGTCCCCTTTACCATTTTGGTGGCTCTTCTCTGAACCTTTTCTAATAACGCTATATCCTTTTTAAGATACGGCGACCAGAATTGCACACAATATTCAAGGTGCGGTCGCACCATGGAACAATACAGAGGCATTATGATGTCATCCTTTGTTTTATTCTCCATTCCTTTCCTTATGATTCCCAGCATTCTATTTGAGGGTAATATTTACAGCCAGTGTTTTTTAAAATAAATGGGGGAGGGGGGATATTCAAAGGCATCTACACAGTTTGCAGACTTTCAAACTGCGTAAATGCTGCTCAGTGAGATATTCAGCAGCAGTAACATGGTTAGTGCTGCTGAATATCCGCGGGTATCGCCACTGCATGCCCCAGTGCTAACCAGTTTGCATCAGGTTAGCACCCGTCGATATTGAACCGCTGCCCAGTTACTGCCACACAGCGAAAGTCCGGCGCACTAAAGGCTGGCCTAACTTTCACTGCAGAAGTTAACTGGGCACTGATTGAATGTTGCTGCTGCCCAGTTAGATTCCTGACAATCAGCCAACGCGTATATTCAGTGCTGGGCCGTATAATGTCCAGGTTTAGAGTTCCACGGTGATGGTTAGTTGCTGTAATTGTGCTAGCCCCCAGGATATTCAGCGCTGGCGATTGGATAGCTGCCTGGCATTATTCAAATAACGTCAGAATTCAGTCCACTTTGTGGATAACCTTCCAGACAGCACCTAAGGCAGCTTTTATGTTGCCCTGAGTTTTGCAGACAGCAGATAGTGACGCTGGAAACTGCCACTTTCTGGATAAGTTCCTGCTGCACCTCTGGACTGCCCTGGCACAATCCGAACAGTGGCAAGGCTGTCTACGGTGATATTCAGTGCCACTGTGTGGATTTTGCCACTGATTATCACAGCCGATGGGGCTTATCCGGGTAGCAAGTGCTGCTAACTGGATAAACTCCACTGAATACCTGAGTTTTTACTTAAAAATATTGGGGTTGATATTCAGTCTGGAAAAATGAAACCAAATGTTCAGGACTAGAACTGAGGCCAGTCCCAGAGTTGGTTAAAGGTAAGGGTGCCCTAAGCAGACCTTAAGCCTATGCCCCCCCCCCTCCCCCTGGCTGTTGAAACCAATTGTTTAGCTTTGAATGTCCTGCTCTTTGCTGAGCCACCCCTCAGGAAGCTGTTGCCCCAGGCAGCTACCTAGTTTGCCTGATGGTTGGGCCAGCCCTGTCTGGAGCCTATCTGCTTTTTCCATGGACCATAGTGGCTATCCGATTCAGCATAAAGTTAAGGCAGCCATTGACCCATCCTAACTTTGTGGTTTGCCGACCACCCCAGCTCTGCTTAAGGACCACCCCAGAACTAACCAAATGTTAATGGCACTGAATATTGAGCTGAGGTCCTGTTAAGTGACTCAGCCCTTTTGAAGAGTGATCCCATTGTTTGTGCCTATTTTACCATTTTCATGGAAACAGAGAAAAAATGACAGCAGATAAAGACCCAGCGGCCTTTCATGTCTGCCCTCCCTTCCCACCTGCTAAGCTTTACGGACGCTTTTTCCCCATAGAGATCTTCTGTGTTTGTCCCATGCTTTCTTCAGTTCAGATGCAGTCCTCGTTTCTACCACCTCCACGGGGAGGCTGTTCCACGCATCTGCCACTCTTTCCGTAAAGAAATATTTCCTCAGATTACTGCAGAGTCTTTCCTTTCACCTTCATCCTATGTCCCCTTGTTGCAGAGTTTTCTTTCCACCTAAAGAGGCTCCCCTGTGCATTATGCCATGTCACTATTTCAATCTTTTGCCCAATATTCAAAGGGATTAACATGGTTTGCCGACCTGCTAAACGTGCTACTCCCTTTATCTGGGATATTTAGTGGTTAGTGCTGAATATCTGCGGGTGCTGCTGCTGCTGCACGTCCCACTGCTGACTGGTTAGCTTTGGGGTGTTCTGGGGGCATTCTGGGGATGGTGACTGGCTATAACCGGGCAGTGGTGATACTGAGCCGCTGCCCAGTAATGGCAAAGTGGGGAAAGTCAAGTGCAGCAAAGGCTGTCCTAACGTTCACCATGGAAGCTAACCAGGCAGCGACTGAACATCGCCACTCCCAGGTTAGCTTCCTGGCAATCCTTATATTCAATGTCAGAGCCCAGATATGACCCCAGCATGGAATATCCAGCTTTAAGTTTCAGTGGCGATGGCTAGCTGCTGAAACTCTTAGTCACCACTAAATATCCTCCCTCCTCTATCATATCTCCCCTCTCCCGCCTTTCTTTCAGAGAATACCTATTGAGATCTTGAAGTCTGTCCCTATAAGGCTGCAGTTTAGGCTTTGAGCTCAGTCTCCCCCTATCCACCAGGAATCTTTACATTTTACTTTGAGTGCCCTGTTTAGAACATAAGAACATAAGATATGCCATACTGGGTCAGACCAAGGTCCATCAAGCCCAGTATCCTGTTTCCAACAGTGGCCAAACTAGGTCATACGTACCTAGCAGTTCCCCAAAAGACGCAGGTTCCACAATGCTTGTACTGGGTCAAGCACTGATATCCTGGGTCCCTTCTTAATAATGGTGTATGGACCTTTCCTTCAGGAACTTGTCCAAACCTTTTTTAAACCCAGCTACACTAACAGCCTTTACCACATCCTCCGGTAACAAATTCCAGAGTTTGATTACACTTTGAGTGAAAAAATATTTTCTTTTACTAGTCTTAAATAGAGTACAGTGTAGCTTCATTGCATGTCCCCTAGTCTTTCTATATTCTGATAACATAAACAATCGATCTACGTTTACCCGTTCCACTTCGTTCATTAATTTATGGACTTCTATCATATCTCCCCTCAGCCGTCTCTTTTCCAGGTTAAAGAGCCCTAACCTTTTTAGCCTTTTTTCATAGGAGTATCCTTCCATCCCCTTTACCATTTTGGTGGCTCTTCTCTGAACCTTTTCTAATAACACTATATCCTTTTTAAGATACGGCAACCAGAATTGCACACAATATTCAATGTGCGGTCTCACCATGGAACGATATAGAGGCATTATAATATCTTTTGTTTTATTTTCCATTCCTTTCCTTATGATACCTAGCATTCTATTTGCTCTTTTGGCCGCCGCTGCACACTGAGCCGAGGGTTTTAACATGTTATCTACAATGGCGCCTAAATCTTTTTCCTGGGTGGTGGTTCCTAATGTGGAACCTTGCATCTTGTAACCATAGTTTGAATTCTTCTTCCCTAGGTGCATAACTTTGCACTTGTCCACATTAAATTTCATCTGCCATTTTGATGCCCAGTCTTCCAATTTATCAAGATCCTCTTGCAATTTTCCACAATCCTCTTGGGTTTTAACAACTTTAAATAGTTTTGTGTCATCTGCAAATTTGATAACCTCACTCGTTATTCCCTTTTCCAGGTCATTTATGAATATGTCAAAAAGCAGCGGACCCAGCACAGATCCCTGGGGTACACCACTATTCACCTTTCTCCATTGGGAAAATTGGTCATTTAGCCCTACCCTCTGCTTTCTATCGTTTAACCAGTTCCTGATCCACAGTAGTACACTGCCTCCTATCCCATGACTCTTTAGTTTTTCCAGAAGTCTCTGATGAGGGACCTTACTCTTCCTGCCATTATTTCCCGGTTTAAACCTTTATGCAGCAGCTCTAGGGCTACGGTTACCCTCTTAGTGAGAGGTCAGCTACAGTAATATAAACATTTGCTAACAAGATCGCACGTTTCTCTATGTAGTAACCCATTCGAGAAGGCCAAGAAGTCTCATGGAAGCTGGGCATGCGTTCTCATTTCTTCCGTTTTCTTTCAGTTTTGCAACGCACGCCACCTATTTAACATACGCTAAAATGGGTTTAATTGTGAACGTAAAAATACACACTAAAAGAAAACAACATAAAACAAATAGTCCCCCCTCCCTCCAATAACAGGACACCTGCATATCCCTAGTGGAAAGTGCTGGGACGTTCTTTTTGTTCCCACAGCCACCCTCGTTGCCACACAGTCTGAAAAAATATCTGTTAACTTTCAGCCAAGGTTTTCACGCTGCAGTGTTACATAAGTACACTTTGCACAGTTAGCAAGAAACAGGCAGATTTTTCTCAGCTTTTTTTTAAAAATAATGTGTTAGTTTTATATTATTCAGTGCAGGGGAAGGGGAGAAAAACGCTTAGAAGTCTATGACTGCCAGACAACAGAACAGCTCCTCTGGAGGCCCAAGATTTGATTTGGTCTTTAGATCTATGCATGGTTACCGCCTGAATACATTCATTATGTCGATTGCTTGCAAACCATGAATGCATGCAGTGAATCTTGTGTGTCTGGAAAACAGTTGTCTGCATTGCCACATAGCCCGTGCACTTGGCCTCTGCAGGGGATTCGGATGTGCTGCCACATGGTCTGTGTGTTCTGAATTTGGGGAAGGCGGGAATACAATTTTCTTTGGCACCTTTCAAATGAGCGTGTCCCAAACAGATGGCCAGAAGGAGGTTAATGAGGTCAGCTGCCCCCAGGGTGGTGAATGGGACACTAATCATCTGTTGGTGCTTCTTAGTGGTGATTGTTCTGGTTGCTGTGGAGAAAAGGAAGCAATTTGCTGCAGGTCAAAAAGGTTACAGGTCATGAAGCCTGATGTGACCTGGAAGAAATGACCACTGTAACCAGATCCCGTGGTTTCCATGATAGACAGAATAAACATGCATAGGATATATGCATTCTATAATCTCCTTGGTGTGCAAATATGTTTCATGTACATTCATTGTGGCTGCAGACTGGGTGGTCGCAGAGGACTAGGTTGAGAGCCACTGATCTATGTGGCTGTCATGGAGAAAAACAGGCCTTTGTTCATAATGGTGCAGTATGAGGACCATTCCCCTCCCCTCTTGGGCAAATCGCTTAACTCTCCATTACATCAGGTACAAACGTGTGTGTGTGGGGGGGGGGGGGATGTTCAAAACTATTAATGCAGCTAGTGGTGCTGAATATCATGGGTACCAGCACCACACAGCACGATGCTAACTAGCTAGCTTCGGGGTATCCTGGGGACAGCACCTGGGGTTAACGGGACAGCAGAGATATTTAACCACTACCGTTATCCCTAAGTGGCAAAAGTGAAGCACAGTAAAGACTGGCCTAACTTTTGCTATCGAAGCTAGCCAGGCAGGGCTGAATATCGCCGTAGTAGTGTTATATTGAGCAATATGTAACGACATGATATGGAGCTGCTGCAGTAGCCCTCGCTCCCTGCCAAAGTCCTAATGCATCCCATCCGAAGGCTGCTAGGTAGGAGAGTCTGAACAGGAATCTCTTGTGCTCCAGTGCTCAGCATGGAGACTGATTTTTGTAGCCAACTCACAGAAAATATCAGTTGTGCGGCATATGATAGATTTTGGTTTGAGCTGTATGTGTGCTGGGCTTTTAACCATCCATGCTGACTAGAAACCATCCGAGGGCATGCTGAATTTTATTAGCATTCTCTTCCTCAAAATCAATTTCCCTCAACATGATAATCATACAAAATTCATCTTCCTTATCCTTAAACATTCTCATTATCCTCTTTTCTCAGGAGACGGTGAATGGTCCAGTCAATATCTGCTTAGTTATTGGTGTTTTGCTTAACTAACGGGGCCAGATTTAAGTTTCTAGTAAAAGAAATGGGCATGATGAAGTGTGAAAGGTCCTTACTCATGCCATCTCAGAAAGGAGTTTGTTTGATCAAAGAATTGGATTTCTTGAAGCTGCTGGAAAGGTAAAACAGTTCACAGGGAAATAACGGTGGAAGCAAAACTTCTGCGGGACTTGTCTTTGTTCTTAATTTGAGCACTTTCAAGTCAAAGTTCCATTGTACGTTTTGCAGAAGATTTTCTTTGGAATTTTTTTTTGCAAGTTTCAGTCAATCACGTCTTGAAGGACTAGAAAGGGGGACTGTTACTTCTGGAGAGAAATCTGCAACTGTGAGTATATACTTCTGGTAATTTTCTAAAAAGAATTCTTTGCATTAAAGCTACTTATTCTGTGAACCCACTGTTTTTTGTTGGATCAGTTAGGGCCTAGTAGCAGCAATTAAAGTTTGAATTTAAAACACAGAGGAGAGCTTTCTGGTTACATTTCATACCCAGCAGAGAGCTTGTAGTTTAAATTAATAGTCACTCAGGGCCAAGTAACAGCAAAGTACTTTTAGTTTAAATTTAACACACAGAAGAGAGCTTTCTGGTTAAATTTAGTACCCAGCAGAGAGCTTGTAGTTTAAATTTCATAAGAAGTTAGAGCCTAGCAGCAGCTAAGAGCTATAATTTAAATCAAATCAGAATTTAACTTACCTCAGCAGTACAAGACAGGGTACTGTGTAGCAGCCCTCTTTTAATAAGTGTTATTTCCCTCCCTCCCCTGGGATAATCGTAGCTTTATAGGTACTTACACATCTTAAAAGACAGGAGGTGCTTTCAGGTGAAGCTCATTACCCTAATCAGTCATACACTAAGGACATGAGATTAATTAAGCTTCAGGTGAACAAGGTATATTAAACGTATTAGGTACAGTTTTATTGGTATAAATACCCATAGCAACCCCTAGTAAGTAAGAACTTAAAGATCTAGACACAAACTTAAACTAAGATGCAGACAGCAGTCCAGCAGCGGGATGGGGGCTTTCCAGTCTTTTGCATTGAGTGTCACATGTATGATTTTCTCCCAGTTGGTGAGAGATCTTACGTGTGCACTAGGTGCAAGGAGCTCTTTTCTCTCAGGGAACAAGTCCGTTCTCTAGAGGCTAAAGTAGCAGACTTGGAAAACATAAGACAGACAGAGAGGTACATAGACAAGACCTACAGGGATATAGTCCTAAAGTCCCACCTCCAGTCTCGCAGCATCCCTGTTGCCATGGAGGAGAGAGGTCACGTGACAGTAGAGCATCACCCTGGTGTGGCAGGAAGTGATCCTGTAACTAGGACCTGTCCTCCAGGTGATGTAAAACCCTCTCGCACCGAGGAAGTTTCTCCAGGGCCATGTGCCCATGAGGGAAGGGTTAGGACAGCCGTTATAGTTGGTGATTCGATCATTAGGCATGTAGATAGCTGGGTGGCTGGTGGACGTGAGGATCGCCTGGTAACATGCCTGCCTGGTGCGAAGGTAGCGGACCTCACGCACCACCTAGATAAGGTCTTAGATAGTGCTGGGGAGGAGTCTGCTGTCTTGGTACATGTCGGTACCAATGACGTAGGAAAATGTGGTAGGGAGGTTCTGGAGGCAAAATTTAGGCTTTTAGGTAGGAAGTTGAAATCCAGAACTTCCAGGGTAGCATTCTCCAAAATGCTTCCTGTTCCACGCGCAGGACCCAAAAGGCAGGCAGAGCTCCGGAGTCTCAATGCGTGGATGAGACAATGGTGCAGAGATGAGGGTTTTGGATTTGTTAGGAACTGGGGAACATTCTGGGGAAAGGAGGGGCTCTTCCGAAGGGATGGGCTTCACCTTAACCGGGATGGAACCAGGCTGCTGGCATTAACCTTTAAAAAGGAGATAGAGCAGCTTTTAAACTAGATATTAGGGGAAAGCCGACAGTCGCCCAAGAGCGGATGGTTCGGAAGAATGTATCCTTGAAGGATACTACCAAAAGCAGAGAGGTTCCACAAAAGAGTAAAGTAGCCCAAATGCCCTCAAGTATGGAGCAGACAGAGCTTAAAGATCCCAATTTACCCATGTCTAACAATAGCCAAATTAACATGAATAAAATACATTCTCTAAAATGCTTGTATGCAAATGCTAGAAGTCTAAAGAATAAGATGGGAGAGTTAGAATATATAGCACTAAATGAAAGGTTAGATATGATTGGAATATCAGAGACATGGTGGAAGGAGGACAACCAGTGGGACACTGTGATACCTGGGTACAAACTATATCGTAATGATAGAGCTGATCAAATTGGTGGAGGGGTTGCGCTCTATGTTAGAGAGGGCATTGACTCAGAAAGGATTAAAGTTTTGCAGGAAACAAAATCTGCTGTAGAATCTATATGGATTGAAATTCCATATAAAAGGGGGAAGGCGATGGCAGTGGGGGTGTACTATCCATCAACTGGCCAAAATGACCAAATGGATGATGGAATGCTCAAAGATATCAAGGAAGCTAACAAACGTTGCAGTGCAGTAATAATAATGGGTGATTTCAATTACCCCGGTATCGACTGGGTCAGTGTCACGTCAGGACATGCTAGGGAGATAAAGTTCCTAGATGAAATAAATGACTGCTTCTTGGAGCAGCTGGTTCATGAACCGACCAGAGGGGAAGCCATATTAGACCTAGTTCTTAGTGGAACACCAGATCTGGTGCAAGAGATAAGGGTGTTGGGGCCACTTGACAATAGTGATCATAGCATGA
Source organism: Ichthyophis bannanicus (assembly GCA_033557465.1). Lineage (NCBI taxonomy): Eukaryota > Metazoa > Chordata > Amphibia > Gymnophiona > Ichthyophiidae > Ichthyophis > Ichthyophis bannanicus. The sequence goes on from CM066042.1 coordinate 167,493,351, forward strand.
TCACCTTTGATTTAAATAGTGGAGGAGGGATAGTAAGGAAATCCACAGTACTGCCTTTTAACTTTCGAAAGGGAGACTATGATAAAATGAGGAAAACAGTTAAGAAAAAACTAAAAGGAGCAGTTGCGAAGGTTAAAGACGTACATCAAGCTTGGGTGTTGTTGAAAAATACTATCTTGGAAGCCCAGACCAGCTGTATTCCACGCTTTAAGAAAAGTGGAAGGAAGTCCAAAAAACTGCCAGCATGGTTTAAAGGTGAGGTCAGAGAGGCTGTTGTTGCCAAAAAAGCATCTTTCAGGAAATGGAAAAAAAGAGCCAAACGACGAAACCTGGAAACAGCACAAGCACTGGCAAGTCAAATGCAAGGCATTGATAAGGCAGGCAAAGAGAGAATTTGAGAAAAAGCTTGCTGCGGAAGCAAAAACACGAAATAAAGACCTTTTCAAGTACATTCGTAGCAAAAAACCTGTGAGAGAGTCAGTTGGTCCATTAGATGATAAAGGGGTTAAAGGAGCACTAAGAGGCAACAAGGCGATAGCGGAGAGACTGAATGAATTCTTTGCTTTGGTCTTTACTGAGGAAGATGTAGGGATGTTACCCATGACTGAAGTGGTATTTAAAGGTGCGGAAGAATTGAAGGAAATATCGATACATCGGGAAGATGTCTTACAACTATTAGATAAACTGAAGAGTAGCAAATCACCTGGGCCGGATGGTATACATCCAAGGGTGTTGAAAGAACTGAAATATGAGATTGTAGACCTGCTATCAGTAATCTGTGAACTATCATTAAAATCATCTCTAATACCTGAAGATTGGAGGATCGCCAATGTAACACCAATTTTTAAAAATGGTTCCAGGGGTGATCCGGGAAACTACAGACCGGTGAGCCTGACGTCAGTACCGGGAAAAATGGTAGAAACCATCATAAAGAATAAAATTACTCAGCATGTAGTCACGACCTAATGGGAGACAGCCAACATGGCTTTAGACAAGGAAGATCTTGTCTTACTAATCTGTTATGTTTTTTTCGAGGAGTGAATAAACAGGTGGACAAAGGTGAGTCGGTTGATATTGTGTATCTGGACTTTCAGAAAGCCTTTGACAAGGTCCCTCATCAGAGACTTTTGGCAAAACTAAAGAGTCATGGGATAGGAGGCAATGTACTATTGTGGATGAGGAACTGGTTAAAAGATAGAAAGCAGAGGGTAGGGCTAAATGGCCAATTTTCCCAATGGAGAAAGGTGAATAGTGGTGTACCCCAGGGATCTGTGCTGGGTCCGCTGCTTTTTGACATATTCATAAATGACCTGGAAAGTGGAATAACGAGTGAGGTTATCAAATTTGCAGATGACACAAAACTATTTAAAGCTGTTAAAACCCAAGAGGATTGTGAAAAATTGCAAGAGGATCTTGATAAATTGGAAGACTGGGCATCAAAATGGCAGATGAAATTTAATGTGGACAAGTGCAAGGTTATGCACCTAGGGAAGAACTACCCAAACTATGGTTACACGATGCAAGGTTCCACATTAGGAACCACCACCCAGGAAAAAGATTTAGGCGTCATTGTGGATACCATGTTAAAACCCTCGGCCCAGTGTGCAGCGGCGGCCAAGAGAGCAAATAGAATGCTAGGTATGATAAGGAAAGGAATGGAAAATAAAACAAAAGATATTATAATGCCTCTATATCGTTCCATGGTGAGACCGCACCTTGAATATTGTGTGCAATTCTGGTCGTCGTATCTTAAAAAGGATATAGCGATTTTAGAAAAGGTACAGAGAAGAGCCACCAAAATGGTAAAGGGGATGGAAGGATACTCCTATGAAGAAAGGCTAAAAAAGTTAGGGTTCTTTAACCTGGAAAAGAGACGGCTGAGGGGAGATATGATAGAAGTCTATAAATTAATGAACGGAGTGGAACGGGTAAACGTAGATCGATTGTTTACGTTATCAGAATATAGAAAGACTAGGGGACATGCAACGAAGCTACAGGGTAAACTATTTAAGACTAATAAAAGAAAATATTTTTTCACTCAACATGTAATCAAACTCTGGAATTTGTAGTAAAGGCTGTTAGTGTAGCTGGGTTTAAAAAAGGTCTGGAGAAGTTCCTGGAGGAAAGGTCCATAAACCATTATTAAGACGTGACCGAAGATATCAATGCTTGACCCAGTACAAGCATTGTGGAACTTGTGTCTCTTGGGGAAACTGCTAGGTACATATGACCTAGATTGGCCACTGTTGGAAACAGAATACTGGGCTTGATGGACCTTGGTCTGACCCAGTATGGCATATCTTATGTTCTTATGTCTTTGGACAAAGATAAGGCAGTGTTTGAAAATCCTACAAGGACACTTTGACTTGTAGACTTTTGTATGTATTTTGTCCAAAACTTAAATCGGGCCCGTACTGTGATTCACTTTCTTGATGTGAAAATAGGTATAAGATAACAACTGGCACTCACCAAAACAATCAGTCAGCACTTGAAGATGGACTTGCTTTGCTGACGTGCTAATGGCCAATGACAGCAGAGTTGCTTTCTCGAAGGAGCGTGTTTACAGTCAGAACACACTATTTGTAACTAGACCACATATTCAATGGGATCTAGTTACAAGTAGCACATGCTAACTGTTAGCCCAGCTTAGTAAAGCCCAGCTTGGTAAACATGCCCCTCAATATCCTTATTTGTTTTATTCCCCATTTGTTCTAAAACCACATATTTTTTGTACATTTTCAGAGTTCACTAAATCTCAGAGGGTAAATACTCATGAATAAATTCCAACAGTTCTTATAAACCTTAAACAGATGGTCTCCTCCTTCCTGTCTTTCCCCTTATCCACAACCCAACCACAGCATCTCAAGTTGAACTGAGCTTGCTATAGCATATGGTGGACTCTTCAGATGAGAAATGGGTCTCTCATAGTTTAGAACATCTTGTCTTTGTTATGCAGTAGCTTTATTTTAACCTAGTAGTGGTAAATGGAGTTTACTCTGAGGATAACGGCATTTGAAGTGGGGTGCTGCAGGGATCGGTGCTTGGTCTGGTTCTTTTTAACATTTTTGTAAGCAATATTGTATGTAAAAGGACTGTCAGATAAGGTTTGCATTGTTGCAGATGATACCAAAATCTGCAATAGGATGGGCACCCAGGAAAGTATGGACAGTATGGCGAGGGATCTTGCAAAGCTTGAAGAATGGTCTAGAATTTGCTATCTAAGATTTAATGTTAAAAAAAATTCAGGGTCATGCTTTTGGGCTGCAAAAAAGGCGGTGGAGTACTCTTGTGCATAAAAGATCAGGACCTATAGGTGATTGTATCTGATGATCTTAAGGTGCCCAAAAAGGTAGAAATGGCAAGAGCCAGAAGGACTCCTGGGTTCATAGGGAGAGGAATGGCCTGCAGGGAAAAGAAGGTAGGAGTATCTCTGTGTAAATCTCTGACATCATGTTTGGAGTACTCTGTACAATTTTGGAGCGTGCACCTTCTATATAAACAGGATGGAGTTAGTGCAGAGTGTGGCTACTAAAATAGTCAGTGAGCTTCATCATAAAGCAGTATGGATTCTATGTACCTGGGATAGGCAACATGGATTTTGTGTACCTTTTTGGGAACCTGCCAGGTACTTTGTGGCCTGGATTGGCCACTGTTGGAAACCGGATACTGGGTTTGAGGGCCCCTTGGTCTAACCCAGTATGACATGTCTGAAGTTCTTATGTACAGGAGGCAGGCCTCTTTCAATTGAAAGGAAGCTCTGGAATGAAGGGGCATAGACAGAAGGTGAAACGGAACAGAATCAGGAGTAATCTAAAGAAATATTACTTTACAGAGTGAGTGGAAGAGCCACTCAGCAGAGATGGTGGAGATTGTAACTGTATCTGAATTCCAGAAAGCATGGAACAAGTACAGAGGATCTCTGAGAGAGAAAAGGCGGACTGGATAGGCAATGTGGGCTTTATCTACAATCAGTTTTACATTTCTATGGTTTCCTATAGGGAAACGACTTGTGCAATTATCATGTTGGTGTGTTTTTGTGTCTTTTCCCTTAATAACTTTTTTAATTTTATTTTTAACATAACTATAATTACAAAGAAGCAAGTAAAAACAAAGTATTGCAAAAGGAAATATGTATTTGTTATTAGTCCTCATTGGAACCTGAATATCTCTAAATTAAACCTTTTTCATTGACCGCGGATTATCAATATGATAAGAAAAGGAAATAACTGAGAACTACTTATCCTTCAGAAAATCCTTGAATTGAACATGGACAAAAACCACATATTTTACTCCTTGGAAAAATAGCCACACATTTACCTGGAAAGCTAGGTAGAAGGATGGCCCTCGCGGATAAAACTTTAGCTCTTAGTTTTTGTCCACAAAATGGAATAGCCTTCTTTTGAAAGAATAATTTCAATATCCTCAATTTGTCATCCTTTCTCACAAAAGTTACAAGCAGAATGGATCTGGTGGGAAGCTGTTAAATTAAGCTCCATGTCCTGACTCTGCTAAAGCCAAGGAGGCCGACGGAATGTAATAAAGTGTAGATATCAAAATTGCCTCTGCATCTGAGATACTCAGCACCACCTCAAAATTTCTGGAGTAATATCATTGGAGATAACAAGTGAGTTCTACTATAATTTAAAAAACACAAGTTTCTTGCTCTTACAATGTTTTCCAACAACTCATTTTGATGATGTAACACTAATGAATCGTTAATAGGAGACACCTCAAGTAGCTAAAATGATGACAACTTAGTATCTAAAGCAGACAATTGTATCGCGATATTAATAATTTTAGATGAATTTTCCAACAACTTAGACATAGTATCCTGAGAAAAGGTTGAGACTTGTTTGAAAAAACCTTGTAACATATTGTTAGTGAGAGAAACAACATTCCAAATAGCCTTTAAGAAAACATCATTTTCTAATGTTTGTGAAACATGTCAACTGAATCAAGGGCAGATAAGAAAATAACTCTAGGCATAGGAGACACGTTAAAAGGAGGCACAGGCAGCGCAACAGAGTGGGCCACAGGAGCACTGGTCCCAGCAAAATTTGGCCTGCAAAGTGCCAGCAACCTGCATGAAGGCCATGATTGTGGTCTTCCAGTCCTGTTCTGCCCACGGGATAACATCTCCCACGAGCAAACGAGAAGAGAGCAACCATGATCTCGGCAAAGACAACTCCTGTCTGCCCACTGGAGATTGGATTCCCACGAGCAGAACAGGAGGGAAGGCTGCGATTGCAGCAAAGACTCTTTCTGTCTCCCCGTGGGTGATCAGGGCAGAAGGAAGAAATCTTTGCCGTGATCCTCCTCCTCTTCTGCCCACAGGGATCAGGAAATCGGATCCCCGGGGGAAGAAGAAGAGAGGAAGACCACGATCGCGGCAAAGGCTCTTTCTGTCTCCCCGTGGGTGATCAGGGCAGAAGGAAGGAGTCTTTACCATGATCCTCCTTCTCTTCTGCCTACAGGGATCTGGAAATCGCATCTCCATGGAAAGAACAAGAGGGGAAGACCACATGAGCTTAGGGCGGAGCTTGGGGCAGAGTCTGCGTGGAGCGTGGGGTGGAGCTTGGGCCCCCCACCAATTATTTGGCCGTTCTGTTGCCCCTGAAAGGAGGACTAGCATCTAGTGCAGGAGTCAAATTTAAGGAATCCATGGAAATGCAGGGAGATAACCCATTTTCTTGGGAATCCCCCATTTCACTTCCTTCAGTTCAATGCAATGGTTTTGGAGGAGTCCTAACAATCTGACTCAAAGAGGCACTAAAAAGAGAGAGGACCATCTGTAACTTGCACTGCACCTGCTGAAACTTCCAAATGTGCAAGATGCTTGTCCATGGGTCCAGATTTAACACTAACCTTTGCTGCTAAGTCCATCTTCTTAGTTCTATGTTTGCCTTTTTCACTGCCATTATCTCCTCAGGAAGCTGACCAGATGGTAGCAGGAGACTGTGGCCCTTGAAATCACTGAAGGGGCACCAATGAAATGTGCTCCCCTTCGGCCATGCCCCTTCGGCCACATGTCCTCTGTCGCACCTCGGGGAGACTTGTTCTCTTTTAAGGGAGCTACAGTAATAAAGGTGACATCTGAAGGGGGGGGGGGTGTCTTCTGTCCCATCCAGCCCAACTCCACTCCACCACCTGCACTGGTCTCAGAAATGGCCCCAATCAAGCTCCTCACATTCAAGGTGCCCTCACCACGGTTCCAGCAGGTCAGCTCCTTTTTCCTCCCCTTAATAACTTTTTAACCATTTATATAATTTGATTCAAATTTCAGTCACAGACAGTACGGTACCTAATAAACCTTGGCGCATACCTTTCATGTGCCCTTGATACATAGGACTCCTGCTTCTTATTTCCTCTAGTGAACCGGACCAGTTTGATTTAAGTGAAGTCTTTTTGAAGTTGGAGCACATTGTGGTTGAAAACTCCTCTACCATTGGCTCATGCTGTGGTCACACAATGGCATCTTATTTTGGTTCCCAGTTTTCTGAGTCCAGTATAGCACATTATTCCATTAGAATGAAATCCTTAGATGTACTTTTCTGTTCTTATCCCTTCCTTTCTTGTGTGTGCCCTATCCATGCAAATGCTGCTAGATCTTTCACCGTAGAGTTCAGCTGAACAAAAACGAAGGAAAAGGAATCAGTTTTCCTGTTTGCAGCTCTAGCAAATATTGGAACATCCTGACCTGTATCTCCAAGAGCCAGCTTTCCTACTGCCTTTACTAAATGTAATTACAGAAGTCCTCATTTCCATTTTCTTAAGGTTAACATTTCCATTTTCTATCAGTCAGCGCTGATAGCGGACTCTTAATATGGTCTTAAATTAAAGATTTTAGTCCTTGCGGTGATTTATTCCTATAATGGAATAGGAAACTGCTGTGAGAAAATTTAAAGAAACCTGTGCAATCTGGGAGCATCTTTGGATGTAGGTCATCCTGTGTTTTGCATCATTTTAACTAATGGTGGCATCTGTAATAGACCATTCGTAACTCATTGGAGTCTGGAGATCACTCTGGGGAGTTGCTTTCCCTGGGGTACTGCTGCTATTACCACTTGCCATTCTCTAGCTCTACCTGAGCTCCAGAAGGCATAAGATAGAATGAAGTGGGCGGGCTTATCTGACAATATCTCTATATTCTTCCTTACAGGCCTGTGTTTGCCCATCTTCCTACCTGCAGCTCTATCTGCTTTGTTCTACTGGGATAAGCGAAGTTTCCATGCCATTTTGTTTACCAGGGAGGTGTTGTCAGTGGCCTACATTGGCATGAGGGCACGGTCTGTTTTTGCTCTCACTCTTCCCTCATGTTGCCCTGAGTGTGCTTGATGACATTGAGTGGTGCAACATCCGGTGTTCACATTTCATCAACGCAGGTACAATAAGAACCGTTTTCATAGCTTGGGAATCTGAATTTTAATACCACCATGTCACATCTAACAGTCCTTTCATGTTTATGATTTTCTACTTGCTATATTACCTGCTGGTTAATGCAACAAGATGGCTTGCAATAAGATACATCAAAACAGTCAAGCGGGGGAAAAAGAATTCCAATAAATTAGGACGAGAACAGACAAAAGCAGGATAGAATCTGAGACACTACAGGTCACTAGTGCATACCATCGGACCATTTCCAATTAGGTAACGCCAATTCCAAGAAATACGTTTTCAGGCCTGCTTTGAATTTTGTATTTGAGGATTCCTCCTGGAGTAAGGACAGAAGGGAATTCCACAGAGACAGAGAAAGAAAGAAAAATAAACAAAACAAGCACCTTATGGACTGCAGTCTTGCATGAGAAACAGGGAATAGCACGTACATTTTCACCTCGAGAACATAACAACATAAGAACATAAGATATGCCATACTGGGTCAGACCAAGCTCCATCAAGCCCAGTATCCTGTTTCCAACAGTGGCCAATCCAGGTCATTCGCACCTAGCAGTTTCCCCAAAAGACACAGGTTGCACAATGCTTGTACTGGGTCAAACATTGATATCCTGGGTCCCTTCTTAATAATGGTTTATGGACCTTTCCTCCAGGAACTTGTCCAGACCTTTTTTAAACCCAGCTACACTAACAGCCTTTACTACATCCTCCGGTAACAAATTCCATAGTTTGATTACACGTTGAGTGAAAAAATATTTTCTTTTATTAGTCTTAAATAGTTTACCCTGTAGCTTCATTGCATGTCCCCTAGTCTTTCTATATTCTGATAACGTAAACAATCGATCTACGTTTACCCGTTCCACTCCATTCATCAATTTATAGACTTCTATCATATCTCCCCTCATCCGTCTCTTTTCCAGGTTAAAGAGCCCTAACCTTTTTAGCCTTTCTTCATAGGAGTATCCTTCTATCTCCTTTACCGTTTTGGTGGCTCTTCTCTGAACCTTTTCTAATAACGCTATATCCTTTTTAAGATACGGCGACCAGAATTGCACACAATATTCAAGGTGCGGTCTCACCATGGAACGATATAGAGGCATTATAATATCTTTTGTTTTATTTTCCATTCCTTTCCTTATCATACCTAGCATTCTATCTGCTCTCTTGGCTGCCGCTGCACACTGGGCCGAGGGTTTTAACATGTTATCCACAATGACGCCTAAATCTTTTTCCTGGGTGGTGGTTCCTAATGTGGAACCTTGCATTGTGTAACCATAGTTTGGGTTGTTCTTCCCTAGGTGCATAACTTTGCACTTGTCCACATTAAATTTCATCTGCCATTTTGATGCCCAGTCTTCCAATTTATCAAGATCCTCTTGCAATTTTCCACAATCCTCTTGGGTTTTAACAACTGTAAATATTTTGTGTCATCTGCAAATTTGATAACCTCACTCGTTATTCCACTTTCCAGGTCATTTATGAATATGTCAAAAAGCAGCAGACCCAGCACAGATCCCTGGGGTACACCACTATTCAACTTTCTCCATTGGGAAAATTGGCCATTTAGCCCAACACTCTGCTTTCTATTTTTTAACCAGTTCCTGATCCACAGTAGTACACTGCCTCCTATTAGGCTTTCCAAAAATCTCTGATGAGGGACCTTGTCAAAGGCTTTCTGAAAGTCCAGATACACTATATCAACCGACTCACCTTTGTCCACCTGTTTATTTGCACCTTCAAAAAAATATAACAAATTACTAAGACAAGATCTTCCTTGTCTAAAGCCATGTTGGCTGTCTCCCATTAGGCCATGACTATCTACATGCTGAGTAATTTTATTCTTTATGATGGTTTCTACCATTTTCCCCGGTACTGACGTGAGGCTCACCGGTCTGTAGTTTCCCGGATCACCCCTGGAACCCTTTTTAAAAATTGGCTTTACGTTCGCCATCCTCCAATCTTCAGATATTACAGATGATTTTAATGAAAATTCACAGATTACTAATAACAGGTCTGCAATCTCATATTTCAGTTCTTTCAACACCCTTGGATGTATACCATCCGGCCCAGGTGATTTGCTACTCTTCATTTTATCTAATAGTTGTAATACATCTTCCCAATGTATCGATATTTCCTTTAATTCTTCTGCACCTTTAAATACCACTTCAGTCATGGGTAACACCCCTACATCTTCCTCAGTAAAGACCGAAGCAAAGAATTCATTCAGTCTCTCCGCTATCGCCTTGTCGCCTCTTAGTGCCCCTTTAATTCCTCTATCATCTAATGGACCAACTGACTCTCTCACAGGTTTTTTGCTACGAATGTACTTGAAAAAATCTTTATTTCGCGCTTTTGCTTCCACGGCAAGCTTCTTCTCAAATTCTCCCTTTGCCTGCTTTATCAATGCCTTGCATTTGACTTGCCAGTGCTTGTGCTGTTTCCAGGTTTCGTCGTTTGGCTCTTTTTTCCATTTCCTGAAAAATGCTTTTTTGGCAACAACAGCCTCTCTGACCTCACCTTTAAATCATGCTGGCAGTTTTTTGGACTTCCTTCCACTTTTCTTAAAGATAACAAAGGTGTGAGGGACCAAAACAGATGATAAGTAAGAGTAATAGGCTTTATGAGTAAGTAAAATAACCTTAAACTGGAGAGAAAAAAACCTGGCCACCGATGGTTACCTATCAGAAGCATAGCAACGCGGCCATGTTTATGGGAGCTTCTCTGCTTGAGGTCTGCTTGCCTGATTTAACAATAGCTACCTGGTGCTCACTCCTCATAACCCAGTGCTGCACAGATAGGGGGAGGGGGGCAATGAAGGCATAAAGTAAAAGTGTCACTGTGGCTGTACCAAGTAGTATTTCCCAATATAAATACTCCCCCCTTTCTTCTTCCCGACCCAAGGGTGTTACGACTTAAATATTCTTTGGTGTTTTTATGGCAGCTTCCTGGTGCCAAAGAGAGGCTTCCATGTAGCTCATATATAAACTCCCATCACTGATTTAGCTGAGGTTTTTCACAATATCCTGATAATTAAATGTATTGATTTGCCATTAAACAGTAGCAAATGCTGGAATAGCTCTGCACACTAATTGGTAGACCTGTGGTGATGTATTTAAATGAATCTTCCAAGTGGATCAATTTTAACATATTGAACAAAAGATGGGACCATTTAAAATGGGTTTGATGAAGGGGCCTCTTTGAGTAAAGTGACATTCAGCCCTAGAGGCTATTGAGGACAACCTTGGTGGATGACTTTCTTTAGTCTGACTGAAAACCTCTTTAAGTACTTTGCTATCTTTGAAGAAGATAATTCACTGTGGTTTTGACCTTATAGTTTCCTCCTGTGCCTTTAGACTTCCAGCTCAACTGGAACAGGCATGGGATTTAGCACTATAATTCATAATCTACTGAGCCTTCCGTTGGAGTCCATGCAGTAGGGCTCCTTCCATGAACCTGCAATTGTGGCCTTTTCATCTGGACATTAGGTGTCACCGTTACATGATAAGTGGGATCCCCTCTCCGCAGGGATTGTGAACCCTGCCTTCTTGGCATCCCCAACCCCAGAAGAGTTGAACTCAGATCCTTTTGCATATCTACATCTACTTCTCCATGTTCAAGCTCAGTCTTCTTGTCTAAAAAGCACATGACATGTCCAGTATTTCCTGCAATGTGCCAAGCTGCTGTATTTCTAAATTTTCTTTGTCTACCCGATTTGGTGCACAGTGGACCCCTGGCATTTCTTAATGAACACTGATAGTACAATCATCTCACCTGGTATACAGCTATTAACACCTTCCCTGGAGTAGACGCTAAAATAAGAAATTGGTGATAGACATTTATGTTGGCGACTTACAATAAAACATATGGGGGGGGGTATTTTAGAAGCTCTAATTGTGAGTTGGACGTCTGAAAACAGGCACATGGACATGAAAATCATGGAGACGTTCCCGGGGTCATTTTAAAAAAAACAGCATATGGACGTCCCCTGTGCAAGAATGTGCAGGTAGCATGGGAGCACAGCAGGAGCATGCCCTGAGTGGATCCAAGGGAGTTGCATGTTGTGGTGTGACTTCAGAATGGCATAAGCACATCAGGCCCTGGTCGGTGAGGCGTCGATGCCGATACCTGCTTCTGACCATTAATAGCATGCTCGTTTCACGGCTTCAACGTTTCCAGGGGGGAAGAGCAGAATGTACATACGTCTCAGCGGTTAATATTTCCTTGCAGATGAAACCAGCTCATATTTCAAACATACTACTGGCCCACAGCTACACGCAATGCTAGTCTCAAAACATAGATGCCCCCCTTCTGACCTACTTAGGCCGGGATGTCCAGGTACCTAGCTCAGCAGCGTCCACTTTGGGGATGTCCGCATTTGTAAAATGGCCTACACCTATGTACATACCTGGCCTTGCTGTCTGTGTGGAGTCCATCTTCAGAACCAGTTACTGGCACATTCATTTTTCAGGATTGAGACGGAGAAATTTCAGAAGTCACTTTTACATGCCTCTCTTCACTGTTGACAATTCCTCTGTTTTTGGACATTCTGCTTTGGATGTCCCAGATTTTTCTGAAACATCCCTTCTAAAATGCCACGTATAATTTATAAAACAATACATAAACATGGCCAATACACAAAACCCATCCTAAAGGTTTTCACACTATTAGAGATGAGGACAGTATCTAAATTCAAAAAAGCATGGGACAAAAGCAGAGGGCCCGATTCCAATCCAGACATACAGGCCCTCTGTACGCCCAGCTGGATCCAAACGCACAGAGCGAGTCGCGATTCCAATCCCATTGGGCACGTCTAGCCCTGCAGGATCGGAATCATGAACAGGCCGGTATGTGAAATCGGGGCCACGATTCAGCCCAGCTTGCACGTACAGGCCGTGCCCGACTAACTCAGTCTGGGCTTTACAATCGAGCCATGGTGCTATGGCGTCTGGTTGCCATGGTACCGTGGCTCCATTGAAAGCTGGCCGCTGGCTCCTACAATGCTTTCCCTGCAGCCCGACCCCCGATCTGGCCTCCCAAGGCCAGAGTCAGGTTGCGGGGAATGCTCTCTGCCCCCTCCCGCCACTGCCAGGCCCCATCCTCTTCCCAATCGGGGAACTTATTCCACCTCAGAGGTGGAATAAGTTCCCCGTCTAAGCCGTCTGCCCTGGACGTACAAGGCTGACATTGGAATCGGCCCTTAATGTCTAGGGCCGACAACCACCCACCACCTGCCCTAACGCCGCCCCCGATCCGCCCCTTCCCAGCCCCATCTAACTTCCCCGTACAATGAGCAGGGAAGGAAGGCGGGGCGGAAAAGGGCACGAGGACCCTGAGAAGCTCCCTAAAGGAAAAAGGGGGCCTTGTAGTGGGTGATATGGAAGGGCAGACTAGATAGGTCATCTGGTCTTTTGCTGCCATCGTGTTTCTATGTGTCTATTAAATCATCTTTACCCTGAACCATTGCTACATGATTTACCCAGTAGATGTTCTCTTTTCGCTTATAATCTACTGAACCGTGGAAGTATCATCCTCATATGCAGTATCCAATGCAGGCTAAATAGAGAAAATGATCCTTTTTATCTCTGGTTAGAAGCAATTCCATATTAATTAGAAATGCCCAACTCTTGACCTGTATAGATACACATCTTTCCTCTCTGTGAGCAACACGTATTCAGCATTTTTCCCATAGACACAAAATGGGAAAAACCCTTTCATACATCTAGCTCAGCATGAGCGAATAGTAGGTTTTTGTGCAGTAACACTGCAGAAATAAATTGTGAATTCGTGAATTGAACGGGGACAGAACACCAGAATCTGGCCCCCGTGCAGATAAGTGGTTTGTTTATCTGAACCAAACAGAGACTCCTGTGGAGAAGTCTGCACAAAGAGATTTTTGCATTCTTGAGTAAGTCATTACAGACCAATTTTTCAACAAAGCCGAAGATGACAACAGACTTGCACCTGCATGCCTTTTCATTTTTTTAATTGTATTTTTGATTTGGCAGTTTCCTCCTCCTCCTTTAGGGCTTGCACAACTACCCAGGATTTTACCCTTATTTTTATAACCTCCCCTCCCATGTAGCCCGGGCATTTCAGTAAGCGTCCTTGGCAGGGATCATAGACTACAGCTCTGCTCCTCCCATAGGCTCTCGTCACTGTGCCCGGTGTGAATGCCAGGGATACCTGCTTCTGCAGTATTGCCAGCTGATTTGGGAATGTGGAACTTGTCCTTGCTATAGCAGTAGGGCGGCGCTGCCATTGAGTCACCAGGTCACAGGCCAGGCACATTTGTCTTTACTTCTGACTGATATGCAAGCCTTAACAGCATCCCTGTTCCCTCACATGCCATTATTCAGGCCGTTTTAAAGTGGATTTTATATATGCGCAGAGTTAGCAGGTTGACCTGATTCGATAATCACCATTTCGAGCTCGCTATTTCTTGTAGCCAGTGTCATGGAGAGCCTTGTAAAACTGATGCCTCTTGTGCGGTTTTCATAGTCTGCTTTCCGAAAACTCCAGGTCAGTATGCATTATGGTAGTTTTTTTCACTGATCTACACAAAGCAGTCTACACTTCCTACATGAAAGAAATAGTCAAAAAATAAGAAACCGAAAAGCCTTGATCGCAAAGTTCTTTCACGCCACTTGATTCATTCCTTGGCGGAAGCCCCTTTTGTAGCAGTAATGGCCAGGAGGTGTTTTGGATAAGCGTTGGAATGGTGCAGGTTTTGCTTATTCTTTTTGACAGAACAGCTCAGGTTCTTTCAGGTTGGCTAGGGATCTTCTATGGACAACAGTCTTCAAGCCTTGCTATAGATTTTCTATTCAATTCAGGTCTGGGCCTTGCTTGAGCCAATTCACTTTCTTCTTGCTGAGCCACTCCATTTTTGCTTTTGTTTTGTGCTTAGCATCAAAAAGTTCTGCTTTGATGTCATAGGACTGCAAAACGTTCTCACAGATGTGCAGTGTCCCCTAAATATTTCTATGTGGCACATCATTTGTCTTTTCAGTGGTGGCTTCCTTCTTGTCACTTTCCCGCACAAGCTAGATATGTGAAATAATAAATTGCAACCTCTGTCAAGCAGGGACTGTCTTTTATGTTTTTGTGTACAGCGCTGCGTATTCCCTGTAGCACTATACAAAATTAGTAGTGATGGTAGTAGTAATAGTATCTTCAAATGCATTGAAATTTATTTATAGTCTTCCTTGATCTGTACCCTGAATCACTTTATCATAGAAAGTTTTTTGCAGCTCTGTGTTTGTCGTGTTTAGACCTTTTCTTCGGATTTACTTCATACAACAGAATCAGCTTAATTCTTCATCCAGCAGTATTTAATTCAGTTCAGCTACTGTGATTGGAAAGAGGTGGACTCTTTTTAACTTATTATGATCCCTTGTAAGGCAATTTACAGAAATGGAGCTAATTTGGGGTTTTCTATGACAAAGGGGTGAAGATCTATGCAGTCAATAATATTTAGTTTCTTAATTTAATTTGGCATTTATGTCCCTCTTAACCACTTCTAGTTGGTGTGCGTGTGTGGAATAAACAGCATAGACCTATACAATGGACTAAAATTACATAATACAATCGATATATAGCATATTAGTTCTTTCATATCAAAAGTGTAGAATATGTTGTACAGATCAGTGAAATAAACCCAAATTATACTTTTAGACAGCAAAATATGAAATATATATATTTTTTAATTTTGTATTTAGCTGATGTCTTTCCGGTAGTAGTTCAAGGCAAATTACAATCAGGTACTACAAGGTGTGAAAACTTTTACAAGGCACTGTATGAAGTGCATAGGGGTGTGGATGATTCTTCATGAAATTCAACTGTGCACTTCCATCCCAGGTCTGTAGATTAGCCTTCAAACCGCATGAATCAGAATCAGGGTGGGAGTCTGCATGGAATGCAGTAAAAATGACAAATGGGAGTTCCCTTCACTTTTTGGCCTCTTTGATTACGTTTCAAGTGCAGGTGATAACCTTGAACTGGAGAAGTTCCTGCCTTGACGTCTTGTCTGAGAACCTGCACAATATGGTGGGATGTGAGAGAGGGAGGAGAAGGGGCTTTGATGACCTGCCACCTGACCCCGGTGGAGACATGCTGATAATAATTGTTAAAACAGGAGGATTACTCCTTCTGATTAAAATAATCAAAATGTAGGAGGCTTTCAAATGAGGACTCTGTTGTACTTGATAAATCTCACGTGGAGTGTGTTCAAAAGCTGTTTTAGGGACACAATGAGAACCACAAAAGCACTATAAACCGTACCTTGTAGCGCTATACAAATGATTAGTTTGTGGTACGAGTGGCTGAGTGCAGTAAAAGAGGTAAGCAGTCATTTCAGACCCCGATGAGTAGACCAATAACAAGGTGGTCTTGGAGTTATAGAAAAAAATGTTCACTTACTGGCAATGACTCAGCCATCTTCCAACATGCGTTGGGGTTGGGTAAACAAAGTGTGCTCTAGAAACAGATGGATTTTTATGTACCTTTGTACAGACAGGTGTTCATGGTATTCAGTGGTCTCTGTCTCCTTATAAACATGCGACTTTGGGTGTTTCCCCCTCTTTTGCCTGTGTGATGGCTTCGTGGCATTACTGTGATGATTGAGGACCAGGCGGTGAGTAGATGGATGTGCTCCCCTCTTCCTGGAGCCTACAGAACAATCAGCGGCACTCTGTAGAGAATGCAGATAAGCTGCTCCTTGCTGCAAGAAGCTTTCCAGGGCTTTCATTTGTATTCATGGACTGCCTCTAGTCACAGCTGTACTCGGAGAGAAAGCGAGAGCGGGGAGGCGCTTTACAGCACCTATTCACATAGAAGCTCATACAAAGTGATCCATCTTTTAATTTATTTATATACAGATAAAAGAGAAGGCAGAGCGGCAAGCATCGAAGAATAAAATCAAATGCTATTGTCAAGGGGTTGGCTGTTAAAACAAAACCGTGTGGTACTGCAGGGAATGTGCAGAGTGTTAGTGATGGTCAGAGGTGTATAGGAACACCAGAGACTTCACCTCCATCAGTCTGTTCTAGTGTGCAGCTTACCATGCAAGCAAGCAGTACCCCAACATGGTCTCTGATCAAAAAGGCGGTTTTAATTTTAAAGCACATTTTTAGGTCACTACTTATCATCCAGCAAGAGACCTTTGGGCGTGAAGCAGGTGTGTTTGATACAAGGTTCATTTCTTCCACTTTGGTTGTTTACATATTAGTATTATACTATTTTTTGGTTGTTGAATGCGAGTGGCTGGCTGAATTTTGAACTGACGACAGCAGCTGCAGGGGTTTTTGTTTTGTTTTATAAAGCAGCAGATTCAGAAAGGGATTATGAATAGGAGGTGATGTCAATATGGCCTACTAGGAGCCTGTCATCCACTAAAGGAAGTATAAAGGAAAAAAGGCTTTTGAAACTGAATAAACTACTAGTTATGATGACTAAAAATTCATTACAGCTGGCCCTGAACTGGGTTTGATTTCTGAGTTAGGAGGGTTGGCGAGGGATGTGGTCTTGGCAGTGTTCACAACCTTGATGGAATGAATTGGTCATGCAAAATGGCGACATCTAGTGGGTCATTTTATAAAGCATATCCCATGTGTAAAACATGTTTTACATGTTGGAAAAGGCTCTTAAAAAATGTGTAGGTGTTTGTGCGTGCAGGTTCGAAGGCTAACAAGATCATGAGTACTTTTACATGGTCGCAAGTAGACATTACTGGGATTGGCATGTGGGCAGAGGTAGTGTGGAGCAGCAAGATACATGCCTACTTTATAAAATAGATGTGCACCCACACACCCTACATGTAACAAATTACAGCTGTCTTGGAGCAGGTGTAACTTGTGTGGGAACATTTGTGTGTGACTGGGGATTTTAGGAGTCTATTGTATAAAGGCACATCCACGCATTCGTTGTATTTATAAAATGGGCATAAAATAGGTGCATTTTTCAAATGTTTTGTAATCTCTGTGTTATAAAATGATCATGATACTGTCTGGATTTAAAGCCTAGGATGGCAGGGTGCATAGCTGCTAAACAAGGAGTATTGCTGCAATGCACTGGGGGGGGGGGGGGGAGATACTAAATAAACAAAAAATCCCCGGAGAGGAGTTGCAAGTGAAGATTCACAGTGGCAGATTCAGCCCCAAAGGAACAGAAGAAAACGTCTCAAGTCGTCCCCCCCCCTGCAAAAAAAAGTACATTCATCAGAACCTAATGTTCAGTTACTTTCAAATGTTTTACTTAAACACAGACCCGCTAGTGATGTGGCTTAGATTCATTAGCAAGGAATGGCATATGATTGTCATACACAGTCCCTAGAATAACAGAGTGCCCTTCAAACTCTGCATACTCTCGTGATATATGCAGTTGCAGTCAGATGTTTCAGTAATAGCAGTGCTTTGACTGCCGGTGACTGGACCGTGTGTTCTGGTTGCTTGTTGGAGGCTGTGTGCATGTCCTGATTCATGTATGTATAAGCTACTGTATTTACACACGATTGATTATATGTGTAAGAAGAGGTGTGCATGCACGTGATCTGACTTCTGTGTGTCAGGCAGGGGCGGCCCAAGGGGGGTGCGGGGCCATGTGCGGAGACTCATTGCGGGGCCTCATTTGCATAAGGGGGCCTCATTTACATAAATATTTGCATAACGTTACCTTGTACTAACTTTTATTTATTATTTATGTTATTTTTATTTATTAACATTTCTTATATACCACACTTTTTGACATCAGCGCGGTTTACATGGAACAGAAACATCTGACAAATTTACATATGTCTGGTCTTACAATTAACAGGAAGTAGAACCTGGATAACAGGGGAAACTACAGTCAAACCTCGGTTTTCGTGTGCCCCGGTTTTCGTTCGTTTCGGTTTTCGACGTCTTTTCTGACTGAGATCTTGTCTCGGTTATCGTATATCGCCTCGGTTTTCATCAAGAATGGTGAGCCAGTGCTGCCAGATCTGAAAACCTATACTGTATACTGTACTGCAATACATACACCCTCGCGCTGGTCTGCCCGCCCAGTCCCGGCAGCACTACCCCCCCCCCCCCCGGACTCACCGATCGCGTGTTGAGAAGCCAAAGTCAGCTGAGCAACATCCTCGAGCCAGAGATGCAAGGATTGCACAGAGAGGAAGGCCCCGATCTCTCCACCGCCTGCCTGTTCTCTGGAGCGCCCCCTCAGGCTCGGAGGTAGCAGGGTAGCTGTCAATGTAAGCAGGAGATGTTGCATGAATGTGGGAGGCAGTTCTTTCTCTTGCAGGGTACGCTTGCAAATTGCTGTTGAGACGGAGTCAGCGATCAGATTACAGTGCCGTACAGTACAATATCTGTGTGTTTGCTGTCCTGTGGACGATCGGGCAGGTGAGAGAAGTGACAGGAGCTGGGTGTCTGGAACGGATTAATTGAATTTACATTATTTCCTATGGGAAATATTGCTTCGGTTTTCGTACGTTTCGGTTTTAGTCAGACTTCTTAGAACGGATTAATCATTAAAACCGAGGTTTGACTGTATTTACATGAAGAGTGTTGCAAGAAAAGGAGACTGGTGGTTTACAGTGTTAGGGACACCTGTTGAGAGGGCTTGCCTGCCTGATTGCCACTGTTGCTGATGTTCTCGCTATTTAAGTGGGGATGAGGTTCGGTGTTGTCTGTGAATTATTTGATGAAGAGGAAATGTTTAAGGGCCTTCCTGAACTGGCTCAGATTGGGGATTGCCCTGATGTGTGCCGGTAAGGTGTTCCACAGTCTTGGGGCACAGAGTCTGAAGGCCCTGCTAGCTGTTGTCAAGGTGCATCTTGTCATTTCTTTCGGGATTGTTAGCATGTTTGACTCTGCGGTTCTTCTTGGTCTGTTAGGTGCGATTGGTTGGATGAATTCAGATAGGGAGGAGGAGGAGAGCCCCTTGCCAGCTTTGAAGGTCATCAGCAGTGTCTTAAAAATAATCCTGGCTTGTATGGGGAGCCAGTGTAACTGTTTCAGGAGGGGTGTTACATGGTCTCTCCTGGATGCCCCGAAAAGCACCCTCGCTGCACTGTTCATAGCAAGTTGCAGGGGGTTCAGGGTGGATTGGGGGAGCCCTTGTAGTATAGAGTTTGCGTAATCGAAATGGGGAATGATCAGGGCTTGGTAAATGGTACGGAAATCATCTGGCTCGAGTAACGGGCATAGGTGTCTGAGGGATCTGATCTTGAAATAGATTGCTCTTACGGTGTTGGCTATGTGCTTCTTCATGTCCAGGTTTTGATCCAGAGTCACTCCAAGGTATCGTATAGCGGTTTTTACTTGTAGTTCGGCATCATTTACAAACATGCCTTTTAGTAAACATGCCTCTTAATGAGTGTATGAATAAAGAAAGACTACCAGATTTCTACATTACTATACTCCAGTGTTAACCGCCAGGCACATTAGGAAGTACTACAAACACTGCCCATTTAGAACCCATAGCAAACCCACCGTATCATAACAGCACTACCAGGACTCACAAAGCACCAAACCCTACCTATCAAAATGCAACCTTGCAAATATTAAACCAATACATCTCAGAGAATACCAATACATCTCCTACTGGGGAAAGAGAACAAGTGGCACTGTCAAATAAAAATTACATAAACAGAATACCTCAGCTTGGTTAAACATGCAGAACATAGACTGTTACCAAACAAAGAACAAGGGATCACAATTTAGAAATAGGAAGATAATAATTAAACTGGGAAACCCAAAAGCCAAACTTGGAATGTACAACTACACTGGAGAAATATAACTATAAGTTAATTTCTTCTTGCACTAAACAAAACACAAAGACATTAACAATGCACATTTCCCAGAGCTGACATATTCCAGTTAATAAATTCAGAATAAAAAAATATTTTCTACCTTTTGTTGTTTGTGCATTTTATTTTACAGTTGCAATTGCTCCGGTCACTTTCTTCTGGTTTCTTCGTGTCTTCTGCTAACTCTCCATTGTCTGCAGTCCATTTGTCCTTTCTTCTCTCTTCTAGTTTTTTTCCATTCTCTCTCTATATCTGCTTTAACATGCAGATCTTTCCCCTTTTGCTCTTTCCTCCATTTCTTTCTTTATTCCTCTTTCATCCACTCAAATTTTACCCTTCCATCCTCAATCCCCACTTACTCTACCAATACCTGGCCAATCGTAGATTTTTCATCCCTCCCACACAAAATATCTTTTCCCCCTCCATCCTCACTTCCCAAGCCCCATCCCTTCTACTTCTCCCTTCTAGTTCCAGCCCCACCCAGCATCTGCTCCCTTCTAGTTCCATTCTCCCATCCCCCCGCATTAGCTCATTTCCACTCCTAGTCCCCCCATCAGCCCACTTCCAATCCTAGCCCACCATCAGCCATTTCTAGTCCTATCCTAGCCCTCCCATCAGCCATTTCCAGTCCTATCCTAGCCCATCAGCCCATATGCAGTCCTAGCTCACCTATCAGTCTATTTCCAGTCCAAGCCCCCCCATCAACCCATTTCCAGTCCTAGCCCTCACATCAGCCATTTTCAGTCCTATCCTAGCCCCCCCAGCCCTTTCCAATCCTAGGCCCCCCTCAGCCCTTTCCAGTTCTAGCCCCCCCTCAGCCCTTTCCAGTCCTAGACCCCCCCAAGAGTTCTTTGGCTGTCGACTGCCTTTAGAGGGCTCCCAGCAGGCCCTGGCTCACCTCTGATGGCGCCGAAGTGAAGAGCGCCGTTTTTCTTCACTTTGACAGCTGTGTTGTACTATAGGCTGCTGGCACGCTGAGTGTCGGGAATCAGGAAGTTTCCTTTGACCTGGCACGCCAGCAGCCTATTGTACAACAGAGCTGCTGAAGTGAAGAAAAACAGCACTCTTCAGCGCTGTCGGAGGTGAGCCGAGGCCTACCGGGAGCCCTCTAAAGCAGCCTCTAGTGCCGATAATGCGAGATGTTGTTGTCGTGGGGCCCCCTGAAGGACAGGGCCCTGTGCGAACAACATTCTCGCACAATGGATGGGCCGGCCCTGGTGTCAGGGGAGTTTATGTTGGTAAAGACAGTGAACAAGAGGAACAGTTTTCCAGCTGGAGTACTAGGAGCAGCTGTGTTTGGTTTCAATATTCTATAATATTGTAAGTGTTTATAAATTATGGAATAAAAACCAAGATCTCAAAAACAAAACAAAACTGCATTACAGTGCAGGGGAGGGAGGCTTGCAATGCTGGACCATGAATCGCCATCTTCTCCTTTTAGCCTAATGATTAGAGCACTGGCTTGAGACCAGGTTTCGATTCACACTAGCGCTCCTTGTGGCCTCAATTGCCTCAGAAAAATCCAAGTTATCAATGTCCCTGTTTAATGTACATTAAAAAAACAGGGAGGAGTGATCTAGTGGTTAGGACAAGGTACTTCAGGCCGGAGGGCCGGGGGTTCAAGTCCCACCTAGGGACAGCAATCTCAGGCCAGAGGGACTGGGATTTCTAGTCCTATAGGCACTCCTTGTGGTCTTGGGCAAGCCACTTAACCCTCCATTGCCCATGTTCCCTGTAAGTATTAACGTATGTGTGTCATATCCCCTCGTGTTAAATGTATCCCCCAATTGACCGCTTTGACCCGGTGAAAAGCGGAATATAAATACAGCTAAATAAATAAATAAATAAACATTACCAAGTTTGACTGAAATTATAAAGCGTATAAAAGACCTATTAAATAAATGCAGTAAATCTATACATACATCCGCACACACACCAGGGTTAAACAGACAAATCTAGACTGGAAAACAAACAGATAAGCTTTGCTGATGTGGTACCTCTTCACAAAAGTGGTAATAGGGAAGAAGTAACAAACTACAGGCCAGTATGTCTTACCTCAGTGGTGGGAAAACTAATGGAGGTGCTCCTGATGGAGAGAATAGTGGACTTTCTTAAAAACAATAGGTTGCATGATCCGAGGCAACATGGTTTTACCAAAGGATGATCATGCCAAACAAATCTGATTCAGTTCTTTGACTAGGTGACCAGAGAACTAGATCAAGGGTATGCAATGGATGTTATCTACCTAGATTTCAGCAAAGCCTTTGATACTGTTGCCCATAGGAGGTTTCACAATAAACAATGAACAGCTTTGGGATGGGTTTGACGGTGGTGAACTGGATCAGAAATTTATTGACTGACAAACCACAGAAGGTGATGGTAAACAGAACCCACTCGAATGAAAGGAAGGTGATTAGTGGTTTGCCCCAGGGATGGGTCCTGGGAGCAGTACTGTTCAATGTATTTGAGAGTGATATTGCTAAAGGACTGAATGGAAAAGTCTGTATTTTTGCAGATGACACAAAAATTTGCAACAGAGTGGACTCCCCTAAGAGAGGGGATTATATGAGGAAAGATCTACAAAAGCTGGAAGAATGGTCTGATTCTTGACAGTTCAGATTTAATGTGAAGTGCAGTGTCATGCATTTGGGATGCAGAAATCCAAGGGAATTGTATGCAGTAGGGAGCGAGAGGTTGGTGTGCATGGATCAGAAGAAGGACCTCGGAGCGATTGTTTCTGAGGATCTCAAGGTGGCGAAACAGTGTGACAAGGCGGTGGCCAAAGCCAGAAGGATGCTGGGTTGCATACAGAGAGGAATAACAAGCAGAAAGGAGGAGGTATTAATGCCTCTGTACAAGTCATTGGTGAGGCCTTACTTGGTATATTGTGTTCAGTTTTGGAGACCATATCTCACAGGTTATAAAAAGACTGGAAACGATTCAGAGGAAGGCAACCAAAATGATTTGGAGCCTGCACCAGAAGGTGTATGAGAAGAGACTTGAAGCCCTAAATATGTATATGCTAGAGGAGAGGAGGGACAGGGGAGATATGATACCCTTTAAGTATTTAAAGATCTGTATTAATGAACAAACAAACCTTTTTCAAAGACGGGGAAGCTGTAAAACTAGAGGGCATAACATGAAGTTGCAAGGGGGTAAACTGAAAGGCAACTTCAGAAAATACTTTTTCACTGAAAGGGTGGTGGATGCTTGAAATGCCCTCCCAATGGAAGTGGTAGGGGCAAATACAGAGACAGAATTCAAATGGCATGGGACAAACATAGTGGATCCCTTTATAGCAACAGGATAAAATCAAAATAAACTTAACTACCTCTTATATCTCAACAAATAGGGGTGACCTGCTCGCAGCGGCAGGTGCACTTACTTTTGATACCTTGCTGGGCAAACTAGGTGGACCATACTGGTCTTTATCTGCCGTCATATACTATATTACTATGTTACCCATCTCTCACTTTATTTTTTCTGTTGCTTCTCCCTCCCTGCATTTGTGTTCATGCCATTCATCATACACACGCAAGCTTTAACAGACTTTCCCTTCAATTCTTCAACAATATCACTCATAAACACATTTAACACCCGGTCCCAGGACCAATGCCTAGGGCACACCACTACTCACCTTCCTTTCTTCTCAGTGAATTCTGTTTACCACCACCTTCTATCATCTGTCAGTCAACCAATTTCTGATCCAGTTCTTCACCTTGGGACCCATCCCCAGGTTGCTGAGTTTATTGATAAACCTCCTATGAGAAACAGTATTAAAGGCTTTGGTGAAATTAAGGAGATTACATCCATCACATGCCCCTTTTTTTTACTTTAGAAATCTTCTTTGTTTATCCCATGTTTTTTTGAAGCCTTTGTCTCTACCACCTCCACTGTGAGACTATTCCATGCATCTACCACTTTTTCTGTTAAGAAATATTTCCACAAATTTCTCCTGTATTGCAGTTTCTTTCCATTGAAAGAGGCTCTCCTGTGCATTCAAGCCATGGAGGTATTTAAATGTCTCTATCATATCTTCCTTTTCCCATCTTTCTTCTAAAATATACATATTGAAATCTTTAGGTCTGTCCCCATTTGCGTTATGATGAAGCCCACTGGCCATTTTGGTAGCCACCCTCTGCACTGACTCTATCCTGTTTATATCCTTTTGAAGATGTGGTCTCCAGAATTGCACACAATATTCTAAATTAGGTCTCACCAAAGACTTATTTATTTATTTTATTTTATTTATTTTAAAGGATTTATATACCGCTTTATTGTGAAATCAAAGCGGGTTACACAGCAAACCAATAAATCAAATACACAGAAAACAAATCAAGTGATTGGGGGTGTGGGTGTGGGCATGCAGTGAAAAATCGAGGCGCGTGAGTGGTGTGAGGAGGTTGATTGCGTGTTGAGCTATATACAGTGTGAGCTATGTACAGGAACTATTTACATTTTTACAAGTACATTTACATTTTTGCATTTAGACATTTTGTTTGGACTTATATAGAGGCACTATCGCCTCCTCCTTTCTGCTGGCCATTCCTCTCTCTATGTACTCAAGCATCCTTTGGGTTTTCACCATCGCCTTTTCTACCTGTGTAGCTATCTTAAGATCATCAGAACAATCACCCCTTTCATGGGCAGAAGTACGTCACCCCCTTTACTTGGAGTTTTGCAACTCAAATATATGACCCTGCATTTTTTTTGATTGTTGCTTGTCCTGCAGTTGGCAGAGAAGCAGTAGTGTAACTTTGCCTATGAAACGTTGGCATCAGAGACAATTGCTTCTGTCCTTATTCCTAAATCCAGGCCTAGTTTTTCAGCTTTCCCTACTAATACTACTACTACTACTTATTTGTGTACTGCTACAAGGCATAGGCAGAGTTAAAACAGAAGAGGACTGTGAAAAAATTGCAAGGGGACCTTGATAAATTGGAAGACGGGGCATCCAAATGGCAGATGAAATTTAATGTGGACAAGTGCAAAGTTATGCACTTAGGGAAGAACAGCCCAAACTATGGTTACACAATGCAAGGATCCACATTAGAAACCACCACCTAGGAAAAGGATTCAGGCATCATTGGATAATACATTGAAACCCTCTGCCCAGTGTGCAGCGACAGCAAAAAAGCAAATAGAATGCTAGGAATCATATTGAAAGGAATGGAGAATAAAACCAAGGATATTATAATGCTGCACCTTGAATATTGTCTGCAAGTCTGGTTGCCATATCTTAAAAAGGATATAGCAGAATTGGAAAAGGTACAGAGAAGAGCCGCCAAAATGATAAAGGGGATGAAAGGATACCCCTATGAGGAAAGGCTTAAAAGGTTAGGGCTCTTCAACTTGGCAAAAAAGACGGCTGAGGGGAGATATCATAGAGGTCTATAAAATAATGAATGGAGTGGAATGGGTACACATAGATTGATTGGGTAGAGATGAGGACAGTAACTGAATTCAAAAAAAGCATGGGACAAACACAGAGGATCTCTAAAGGTAAAAAGGGGACTGTTGTAGTTGTTATGGAAGGACAGACTAGATAGGCCATGTGGTCTTTTTCTGTCGTCATATTTCTATGTTTCTATGATTGTTTACTGCTTCAAAAAGTAGAAAGACTGGGGGACATGCAATGAAGCTACAATATAACCCATTTAAGAGTACTAAAAGAAAATACTTTTTCACTCAACGCGTAATCAAATTCTGGAATTCATTACCAGAGGATGTAGTAAAAGCCGTTAGTGTAGCTGGTTTTAAAAAAGGTTTGGACAAGTTCCTTGAGGAAAGGTCCATAAACCATTATGAAAGAGCACTAGGAAAATCCACTGCATATCCCGGGATAAACATTGTGGAATCTGCGTACCTTTTTTGGGAACCTGAGGGGTACTTGTGACCTGGATTGGTCAATGTTGGAAACAAGATACTGGGCATGATGGATCTTGGTCTGACCCAATATGGCATTTCATATCTTCTTATGTAAGAGAGACAGTCCCTGCTCATCAAAACATACAGTCTAGTCAAAACAGACAACACGACAATTGGGGGCTAGGATATATCTAGGAGACTGTTAAGAAAACACATAGGAGGTGGACAGACTAAGGGAATTAGGATCCAAAAGCAATCTCAGAGGTGAGTTTTTAGCCTGGATTTAAACAGTGACAGTGATGTACTGACTTGGGTAGTTTGTTCCAGGCATAAGGAACAGTAAGGTGGAAAGATCAAAGTCTGGAACTGACAGTGGAAGGGCACAGATAGAAGGGATCTGCCAGAAGTGCGGAGTTCCTGAGGAGGGGTATAAGGAGACATAAGAGAGGAAAGATAGTGAGGAGCAGTTGAATGAAGGCACTTATAGTCAGTAGTAGAAGTTTGAACTGGATGCAGAAACCTCATTACACAGAGGTCTGACCTGAAGCAGGGGGTTTATGTTTATACTCCCGAAACGTGACACGTCGTACTTTGACCTACTGCTGACTACAGCGTCTTTAAAGCCTGCTTTTCTACATAAGCTAAGTATTAGCCAATTTTGGATAAGTGCTGCTTTTTATATAAAAAAACAATTCTTCTTAAATGATTAAAAAGGACGGGCCACAGTGGTAGACGGAGTTTACCCTTTCTACTGTGATGGCTATTCCGACAAAAAAATTAAGTATTTAATTGGTTTGTTTCACTGGGTATTGGTAATTTGTTGTTTTTTCAGGATTCGACTGATTTTTACGTTAATGTCTGTAAGCTAGAAGGAAGACTAACATGTCTGCACATTTTTCAGAGTGTAAAACATCTGCAGTTTTCTAATCCAACCCCCCCCCCCAACTACCCTGCGTGAGTAAGCCTGCCCTGCCTGCTTCCAATGTAATTAGGAACAGAGACTGTGGGCAGACTCCAGCCAATGGGAAGGCTGTGGGCACAGAACACTGGAATGCTGTTTTAGTCACAGGAAAGGAGGTGGTGATCTGTGAGAAATTCCTGTGACGTACCAGTTAAATTTCTGCATATGGTGGGAGATGGAAGAGAAATGAAACCCTCACCTCTCCTCCCCCTCAAAATGTCTCTAGGAAAAGCTGTTCCATTAGTTGCAGCATACAGAGATTCACAGTAACACAGCGGTTACAGAATTATACCTATCAACTCCCGTTCTCATCTCCTCTCCTGATCAGATGCAGAGAACCAATCCAGATATAAATGTACGCACACATGTATGCTAATGTCCATAGTAAGAAACACATACCAGCCCCCAAAATACACACACACACACAACAGAAATATAAAAAATAAAGATATGAACACACGAACACACGAACACACACACACACACAACAGAAACATAAAAATGCATATACAAGACACGCACGTATACGCAGACAAATACAGAAGGAGTGGAAAGAATTCCATGAGCATGCTCTGCATACTTTCCCCACTTGTTTTGTATAGCTGTTCAGGAGAAAGACAGAACTAAAAATAAACACAACTGGATTATTGTAGTGCAGGACTCTAGTAGTTATATTGGTCTTGGAAAAGACTGATATTGTGTCTTCTATTGTCGTTACAGAAAAAAGATGGCTAGTTGGGAGGCTGGGATCTGACAAGGAGAGAAGCATTACTTCAGAGTCCTTAAGGATTAGATAGTGAGTCACTCCAGGAAATCACTCTTGAGACAGGAGGAGGTGTTCCAACAGAAATTGACTTACTGAAATCATGGATGTTTCTGATAGATAAGAATCATAGAACATGATGGCAGATAAATATCAGACTAAAGTACAAGTAGGGGTTTGCACGGACATAAAGTTTGGCTTGTGCTCATTTAAAACAAAAATTTCCAAATTTTCAGGCATTTTTTTTCATATCCTTTTCATATATGTTTTCTAGGCACACATTGTATGTTGCTAAAACTTTTTTAACTATAGAAATTGATTGAACACGTGCTAATTCATAGATATATGTGCGCACAAGTGATTTTATTTTTATTTATTTATTTATTTAACATTTTTTTTATATATTTATTTTATTTATTTACATTCTCTTATATACCGTGCTATTCTGCATCAGTGCGGTTTACATTGAACAAACTGAAATTACATTGAACAGGGCATTATAACTTGGAGATAACTATTTTACAGGGAACATGGGCTATGGAGGGTTAAGTGGCTTGCCCAAGACCACAAGGAGTGCCTGTGGGACTACAAACCCCAGTCCTTCCGGCCCAAGGTTGCTGTCCTCTAGTGGGATTTGAACCACCGACCTTCCGGCCTGAAGTACCTTGCCCCAACCACTAGGCTACTCCTCCACTCCTATATATAGTGCTTTTCAATTTATCAAAGCGGTTTACAGTGAAACGGAACAGGTCATACAAGGAACAGTATAAGAACTATTTACATTTAACTGTTTACAACGCTATAACTATATACAATATCTATAGATACTAAGCTTAGTGTCATCTTGTTATGAGGGTGATTGTGTAGGTATTTCAATACAGTGGTTGTGTGTGTCTTGTGATGTTGTAGTGTTTGTTGAAGAGGTCGACGTTTAGATATTTTCTGAAGTCAGTGATGTCTGTGATATCTCTAAGGTGATGTGGGAGTGAGTTCCATAGTGAAGGTGAGTAATATTCAAATGCTCTGTGTAGCAATCTTTGTGAAGAGTTCGACGGTATAGAGGGTGTTGAGAGGGTGTTTTGATGGAACTTCCTCCTTGAACGAGTGTTTGGCACTCTTTTGATGATTTTGCTTAAACATTGAGCGGACTGCTTATTTAATGTTTTGTATGTCGTCATTATGGCTTTATATTCTATTCTGGATCTGATGGGTAGCCAGTGGAGGTCTTAAGGCGGGGGTGATATGTTCATGTTTTTTTGATCTAGTAATTAATCAATTTAAATTTTAAGTGCCTGAACAAATTGAATGCTTATTCACAAATGCACATTTGTACAAAAAAAGGAGGCGGGGGAAGAGAGTTCAATTGTGGTTTTAAACTTGTACAAACTTGAAGTAAACCTTATTAGTAAAGTGTGGAATGAAGTGGAATAAATAATATTGAGCAGCGCTGAATCTTAAGAATGGAAAGTACCCCTGGGTTTAGATCAATCGACTGTATGTTGTTTTTTGGCTGTTTATTAGAAGCTAGCAAAAAAGCCAAGACATGCCAAGGACTTTAATGAAACCATAATGGACCAACAAAGGTGGGGCAAAATTGGCAAAATGTTCTTCTAGCACTAAAGAGCGGTGCCTACTGCTGATTGTGAATGGGGTTTCAGCATCCACTGAGTTTTATTCAGATTGTTCAGGCAGTGGGCGGTGGCTAGCTGTACAGTATGGGGCATTAGCTGCGATAGTGTGCTCTAACGTGGGGCAACTATAGATAAGGTGGCAATTTTCCACGCTATTTGCAGAGCACATGTTATCTGCAGGAGTGGTTAGAATTAGGGAGGAGAGTGGACGTTTCTTCAGTTACCATGGGCCTCAACAGTGCATGGCAACCGCCAGATCTGAAGACAGCTTGGGTGCAGGTAACGCCAGCTCAATGGGTGGCATTAGCTGAATACCCGATGCTCCTCGACCGTGTTCTCTGATTTTGGGTGTGTTATCTACTGAGGAAATCCTGTGTACCCAATGTGCCACTGTCTGCACTTTACAAGCGCTTTAGCTACAAAAGCATACTGCGCGTTAGTAAACATGCCTCTGTCCGATACTGAGGAAAAATTCAGTGTAGCTTGACTAAGAAAGGGAGCGAATCCGAGATGGAAGGAATAGTTTAGTACACTGTCGGGGTCCTGGATTTACAACGTCATTTAAAGATTTGTACTGGAATTATTTTAACTATTACATGTCTGGAGAATGAAAGCCTAGTTGCCACTGTACCAATTAGGCCCCAAAACTACTGCTACAACACTGTATCTGCTCGGAGCCCGTGCCTTCTGATGTAAGAATATTGCTACATTAGCAGCATCCAGATGCCAGTCTGTTTCTTTGTTTTTTTAGTAATTAAAAAACATATATTTAAGATATCTTCATGGTCCAAGCCCACCCCAGTCCCAGTAGAGCATAGTCTGTTTCTCCTTTTGCCAGCAATGCCATAGCAAGATTGCACATAGATTTCTGGTGGTTTAATTGGGGTCAGCAGTAAAATTAGGAAAGGCAGAGAGGGAGGAATTGGTAGCAAAAGAAAGCAGAAGATGGGCGGTATAGATACATTATCTTTCTAAGTGTAACAACAATAAAATGACTTGTTGTGCACCCCTCCGTGCCTTGCCATAGCGCTGATTGAGGGTGTAGCCTGCATTGCATATTTGAATGCTTGTTATTGCAATCCCTTGATTTTAAGCTTTGGTTTCCGTTGTAACTACATAGGAGTTTAGGATATCCACAAGAAATGAATCCAAGCATTATTTCAGCTTTCCTTTGCTGAAATGCTGTTAGTTTGTCTGTTATGAGGGTAAGTTTCAGAGACAGCAGTGCAGAAATGGCTCCTTACCAAATTCCCTGTGTGATGTGTGCATAAACGTACCAATATAAAGGGCATGTTTGCTAAAATGTGCTAACAGTTTACCAGGCACTAAGCATGCTGTGCTGACTGTTAGCACAGGGCAGCATGGTAACCTAGTTATAAAGTATTTCCCTGCAGTTGCCAGAATGTAGCAGACTCTCTAAAAAGAAACTTCAGTATATACGGTAATTCACAGTCCTATCCTTTAGAGTGCTACCGAGAGAAGCCATGTGAGGATAGTGAAGACGTCTGTTTTAAAGTTCAGGATAGCAGCTCACTGACACACCCTGCTATTGCTGACGCTGAAGAAATGCAGATTGACTCTGATAGCAGTGAAATAGTGGATAACCAGATGGACTGCACGTTATGTTTTGCTGACCACGTTGAGTCTCTGTGCTGAACACTAGCTTGAGAAAGCTGGTAAAGCAACAGAAAGAATGGGGAACATTCTCTTTTGCTGAAGGAAGCTGTTATTGTTTATTTGTACCGAGCACTGCACGTTGTGAGCCTGAAGCTGATAAGGCTAATTTACCTGAGTTCTTGTACATATCCCTCAAGCCAATTGTATGGCAGTTTGTCCTAAGTTATTTACCTGCACAGAAATCCGTTGGAAAGGGGAAAAATAAATTCTTATCATTGCCTGAAACACTCGACTACAACTCTTCTGTTCTCAAAGGGTAAAAGGGACTACCATTCCCAGAGGGCCTTGCAGGACCAATGCAGGGTCATACTCTCTGAGTCAGGAATACAAAGGCAGACCAACTCTCAGCGCCCTAGGCGTTGGGCTGGCCACCGAGTAGGTGACAATAGTTACCCTGTTACTTCCAAGTTACAATCCCTGTTATAATGTAAGCAAAAGATCTTGTTCTAATGCAAAATGTTGTTACAATGTAAACCGCACTGATACTAAATAGCGCGGTATATAAGAATTTGTAATAAATAAATAAAATCAGAGCTTACAGTCTAGTCAAGACAAAACACAGAAGGCATAAGCAGGGGTAAAACAGGGGGAAGGAAGAGGAGATCAGGTGAGTCAAGATCCAAAAGCAGCAGCGAAGAGGTGAGCTTTCAACCTGGATTTGAAGAGGGTTAGAGAAGTTGCCTGTTTGATTAAGTGTTAAATGAAAAAATACTTTCTCTTATTAGTCTTCAGTGGGCTACATTGTGGCTTCATTAAGTGTCCCCTAGTCTTTCTGTTTTTTTGATAAACAATCTATTCCATTCCACTCTTGCATTTTAACAACTTTGAATAATTTTGGATCATCTGTAAATTTGATCGCCTCACTCATTATTCCCATTTCTACGTCTTTTATCAATATGTTAAAAAGCAGTGGACCAACACAGTTCCATGGGGTACTCTACTTTTCACCTTTCTCCATTGAGAAAATTGGCCAGTTAGTCCTATTCTCTGCTTTCTATCTTTTCACCAGTTCCTGATCCGCAATACTATACTGCCTCCAATCCCATGGCTTTTTAATTTTACCAAGAGTTTCTCATGAGGGATCTTGTCAAAGGCTTTCTGAAAATTGAGATACACTATGTTACTATATGTTACTATATCAACCGGCTCACCTTGGTCTACCTGTTTATTCACAGCTTCAAAAAATATATAACAGATTAGTAGGACAAGACTTTCCTTGGCTAAATCCATGTTGGCTTTCTCCCATTAAACCATGACTATATTGTCATGCAGCAGGGGCTGATGAAAGCAAAAATGCTGGAGAAGAAGCTGTTTTTCATGAGGGAAAAGATGTGCACAAGATGCAATATCCGCACAGAACAGCTAGAGGGAGCAGGCGTGCACTCACAGAGCCTGAGTGGACACACTTAGCTTATTGAGAGCACCTGACAGTCAGCCCGGAAAGCTCAAACACAGGAGAGCTTTATAAACGGAAGACTGGAGACTGGAGAGGGCAGAGCAGTGCTTGCAGGTGTGGAGCTGGAGGTAAAGCTGAAGGTTTACGAGAGAGAAGCACCACAAGCAAGGACCAAGCAGAAAGAAGCACTTGGGAAACTAGTGCTGGGCAAAGGAACAATCACCTTTGGAGGCAAAGCAGAGTGAAAGAAAGAAGCCTGTTTGTACCAGAGGAACCTGGGGCTAAACCGAAAGGTAACAGAAGCTTTCAGAGAGGAGACTGGCACAGGGATTGTGTTCCTGAAGAACTGCGGGAAGGAGGAAATCCCAGTTCTATATGCTGCTGGAAGCCAAGGTATGTTGACTCTGTTTCTATGAAGAAAACCTTACCTTATAAAAAGCCTTTTGAAAGTAATGCTAAACCTGTGAGAAAGGGAAAGCAAAGCTACCTCTCATAAGCCAAGTAGCCAACGCCCGAGGGTAGGCCATGCTCATTGGCAAACACTAGAGGAACTTTTTAAACATCCAGAGAACAGGACTAGGGCCTGGCCAGAAATTATAGCCAGTGAAACCACTGATACAGACAGAGATAGTTCTGAGCCAATGCAAGTGGAACTTGTAGAGCCAAGCCTTTTATCTTAGGAAGAGATGGACTGTTCTTTGTGTATGTCAGGCAGTGCAGAGTCACTGTTAAACCTGTGAATGATATATGTTAACTTCAGAATGTTATTCATTTGCTAAATGGAAGAAGAGTGCTGAAACATTTGCTTTACTCTGGAAAGCTTAACTAAGCATTGTTACAACTGTGAAGCATAACAGTTTTTCCGTTAACCTGAGTTGATTTCATTCCTGAAGTTAAGGACTTTTTCTTTAGGTTGTAACCCAGCTGAATCTTATGCGTAAAGGGAAATAAATGCCTTGTTAACCCTCTACTCTGCATTCACAATTTTCTTAGTTAGGAGCTGAACCGCTAAGACCAGGTTACATCTGGCTCTTAAAAGACCCTCCTCTCATAATAAAATAATTTTTGTGTCCCACCTACCCTTATGACCACTGGCCACCAGGGCGGTGCACAACAATATATATGTTCGGTAATTTTATTTATAATGGTTTCTACCATTTTGCCTGGTACTGATGTCATTCACCGTTCTGTAGTTTCCCATATTACCCCAGAACCCTTTTTAAAAATCTGCATGCATTGGCTTTTCTCCAATCTTCAGGTACTATAGATGATTTTAATGATAGTTCACAGATTATTAATAGTAGGTCTGCAATCTCATATTTCAGTTATTTCAACACCCTTGGATGTGTACCATCAAGTCCAGGTGATTTACTACTCTTCAGTTTGTCAAATAGTTGTAATACATCTTTCCAGTTTATCAATATTTCTTTCAATTCTTCCAATACATCACCTCTAAATACCATTTCAGGCATGGGTCACTTCCCTATATTTTCTTCAGTAAAGACCGAAGCAAAGAATTTATTCAGTCTCTCATCTATGTCCTTGTCTTCCCTTAGCGCGCCTTTTACCCCTCCACCATCTAATGGTCTAGCTGAGTCTCTCACAGGTTTTTTGCTAAAAATATACTTGAAAAGTTTTTATTATGTGTTTCTTCTTCCATGGCAAGCTTTTTTTTTCAAATTCTCTCTTTGCCTGCCTTATCAATGCCTTGCATCTAACTTGCCAGTGCTTATGTTTCCCTGTTTTTGTCATTTGGCTCCTTTTTCCATTTCCTGAAAGATGCTTTTTTTAGCTACAACAGCCTCTCAGACCTTGCCTTTAAACCATGCTGACAGTTTTTTGACCTTCCTTCCTCTTTTCTGAAAGTGTGGAATACATGTGGTCTGGGCTTCCACAATAGTATTTTCAAACAATGCCCATGCTTGATGTAAATCTTTAACCTTTGCAGCTACTCCTTTTAGTTTTTTCTTAACTATTTTCCTCATTTTATCATAGTCTCCCTTTTGAAAGTTAAAAGGTAGTACTGCGGATTTCCTTGCTATCCTGCTTCCATTTATTAAATCCTGCTTCCTGGGATAATTTTCAAAGCAGATGTACACTCATGCTTTCACTCTGAAATGTCAGTAAAGTCTGAATAGAGAAAAAAAACACAACTCTACATGTAATTATAAAATTACCTCCGATTAGAGTTAGTCTGCTTTTGTATAGCACTGTTTTCCCTGTTATTTTCTTGTGTTTGTTCCATCCCAGTGGCTGTAAAATCTGTCGGTGTCATCAGGGTGGCCCATAGGTTCTGAATGGCACCCTGATGAGAGCCAGTGGTGTCAGTGAGCTTTTGAGCATATGCACTGCAGAACTCAAACTGGGAAGGAAATGGTTTTAATTTCATAGCCTATTTAGTCTCTGTAGGGCACATTCCAGCAAACACTTTTTATACTAAAGCTAACTTAGTCTGCTCTGCTGAAAATCTGCTTCAAAAAAGAAAAAAAGCCCACTGGGCGGCTTACAAATTATCTGATTTCCTGGCTGTGGTCTCTTACTGCTTTTTACTATGCTAATTTATATTAAGTTGGCTTTGGTACTTTAATAAGAAACCTAAGAAAAGCCATGCTGTATCTGATAGTGGCTATTCACAAGTACCTGGCAGATCCCCCAAAAGTAGGTCTGTTTCTCATAGGTCATTTTCAGGGATGAGCAGTGGCTCTCTGAAGTCTACCTGGCTAACAGTGTTTTATGGACTTCTCCCCAGGAACATGTCCAAACCTCTTCTGAATGTTGATTATCTTGACCCCATCCTCCAGCAATACATTCCACAGCTTACATATGAGCTGCCTTTACCCCATTCATCACATGTCACGTCAAGGACCCCTTTCCTGCCACTGGATCCCTCAGAAATGTCAGACTCCTAGACTGACATATGTAAATAGAACCCCATGAAATAAATAGGAGCCCAAGAAACCTCTACAGAACGGATCCATTCTCTTTCTGCGCTTCACACGGACCTCTAAAGAATGGATGTTCTAAAGGCATCTGCAAACATTTGCTTTGAACGTGTCCTGCAGGAGGGGGCAGAGGGTGAAGAAACCTAACAGAAGAATTTGTGCTCTAGCTGACTGTTTGGGATTGGTGCAGGCTGTGCCCCAGGATCTTCTGCACAGCAAAAAGGTGACATACCGGTGTGAAATGGCAGTGGTCTCCCTCCAGCCCCAATACAGAACAGGAATTCGTGTGCGTTCTAGTTAAGTCACCGCATCCCAGATACAGAATCCAGCTCTCGGTACTTAAAATCCATCCTAATGAAATTCCATGAAGTGAATTTCTGTGTAAAGAGAGCTTGCCCTACATAGACAGTCACATATATGATAGCTCAGTATTCAGCGGGATATTTTGTTGGAAGGGTAGCACATGAGGCTATGCATGCCAAGAACTGTACATATATAAAAGACAGCTATAGGGTAATTCTATAAGCTCCCATGCAGTTAAGGCATATTTTTCCACATGTTAGTTGCACCTATTTTATAAAGTCAAATTCATGCAGATTTTACTTTATATAATAATAGCATAAGTGGTAGCTAACTATAGCTGGTGTAATGACAGCGCATATCTTATGTACGTACGCCTGAATTCTATAAATTCATGTATAAGTGTGGCCTCTGCCCAAGCTCTGCCCTTATACACAGGGCAGGATCTGCACATGTACTTATAGTATCGTGCCTGCGTATTTTAGCATTTTACAAACTGAAGTGCTCACTTACGTGCAGCAATGAATAAAATACCACGATTTGCATGTGTAAATTTCTTTGACTCCATATGGAATTACCCTCTAAATGTACAATGCATGGCTGACAATAGGGTGCAACGGCACTGAATTTTTCAGCAGGAAATATGTAGATGCAGACTTTTCAAAATATGTGCACTGAGCACCGAGAGGCCTTGGCTGAATATTCACATAACCTTTGCATAGGCTCTGCTGGGCTAGTGCATGTAGAGTTTGTGTCACATATGTCGTTGTTAAAAATCCACATTTATCAAAATCTGCATAGATATCAGATGCACGGAAGTGACCCCACGTAGCTGTAGGTCCTTCTAGCATGTGCACAACATT
Organism: Ichthyophis bannanicus; assembly: GCA_033557465.1. NCBI lineage: Eukaryota > Metazoa > Chordata > Amphibia > Gymnophiona > Ichthyophiidae > Ichthyophis > Ichthyophis bannanicus. The sequence continues at coordinate 167,529,931 of CM066042.1, forward strand.
AATTCAAGATGGTCACTCACAGAAGGAAATCAAATTCTCTCCTAAGGAAGTATAGACTAGCCAGGAGGGCCTGTTTTATCCAGAAAGCAGAAGGATGGCCAGTGTGCGCAGCTGCTGCTGGGCCTGGGCTGCCATCTCCCGCCCTCTGCACAGGGAAGGCACAACTATTGTAGGGGAATGAAAGGTGGATGATTTGAAATGCCACGTGTGACTTTTCACATGAAAAATTTGAGGACCTCCTGCCTTAGAGCAACATGAATGCAGCCAGTAGCCCTTAGGACTGTGAGGAAATTTGCTGCCTCATAGAAGTCCCTCGCTTTTCCCCATCCTTTATCTATGAACATCACGCCTACTTTCTGAGCACTGTGATAGTGGTTTGAACTGGGGAGTTAGTGCCTGGAATTTCTGCTCTTGCAACAGCCCTGTGGGTTCAATAGCTGTCCTCACGCTAGATGATAAACTGCAGAGACATTTCGCTTCATTAGCTCGGCTCCTCCTTTCATGACTTTTGCATTGCTGAGCCGGTCTCTGAATTATTGGTAGTAGTTTATTCTCACAGACCTGCAACCAGAAGATTGGCATTTAAACTCCAACTTGAATCTTTCCACTTGACACATCTCTATTGTTGTGAAAAAAATGTTTTCCCTCAAATTCTTCATCCACTTGGGCAAATACAAATAATTACCTCCCATGTTAAAAGAAATAAAAGACAGTATGCAAGCCTTGTGTGTCTTGGGAAAGGTAAACAGAGCCCCCTTCAAGTGAGAATTTAGGCCAATTCCTGTTCAGAATCTCATCAGCTTCATTAAATTATGCTTAGCTCTCATTAGTCCTTTCTTGATATGCAGAGTCACACTTTTAATGTTTTCAGCATCTGAAACTGAATCTCTTTTCCCTCCATCCCCCATGTTAGTTCTGATTAAGGATAAGAAACAAAAAAATCTTTGAACACTCTGGCTGGCACTTTGGTAACATAATATAAATATGCACAAACCCATATGCATGGTCCTACTCATATGTATCAAGCAAGGCAAAAACCAGACATTGTTCCTGAAGGAGAAGAACTCCTTACCAGGAAGAGAAGAAAGCTAGAGAATGTTGCACACAAATTGCCTTAGCAGACATGTTGGCCCCGATTTTCGAAAGCAGTTACATGGGTAACAGTCCATGTTACCCATGTAATTGCCTTAACCAGGATTTTCCAAAGGCACCTACACAGGTAGTGCGTTTGGAAAACCACAGTTAAGTCCCTAACATGCCCAAATGCTATCCGCTTAGCATTGGGGTGTGTTTGCGGCGTTTCAGGGTGGAGCAGAGGCGGGGAATGGCACTAAGCGGGTAGCAGCGATTTTCAATGCTGCCCGCTTAGCACTCTACACCTTATAGATAGGTGAGGAGAACCCTCGCCTATCTTTAAGAAGCTGGGTATAAACGGGCAACAGCAAAAATTGCTGCCCTGTGTGTAATGGAGGAAGCAACCCTTTCACAGACAACACATGCTTGACCTTTTACTGCACTCAGATTTCACTCACTATTTGTATCTATTTGTGCTTAGCTTATGTCTTCTGTGGAAAAAGAAATAGAGACCGAAAAAGGAGATCTAGGTAGGAGCATCAGAAAAAAAGAGGTAGGCACTGTAAAGGAAAGAGGAGCCTCGGAAAGCAACAATAGCTGGTGTAGAAAGAGAACAAAGGAATCTGGAAAAGGGCGGTACACAGGGAGAAGGAGAGGATCTGGAAGGAAGCACAAGAAGAACATAAGTAGTGAGAGAAAGAAGGGATCGGGAAAGGAATACCAGAAAGAAGGCTGATGAGGAGAGAGAAAAACTGGGTTTAGGACAGAATACTAGAAGGAAGGCTGAGTGGAGGTGGAGAAGTGGAGCTAGGAGATGTAGAAGAGCAGGAGAGTGAGATAAACAAAGGCTAGGCCAAGAAGTCAGCTTAAGAGGAAGAAGAAAGGAGAAAGACTCATGGGTGGAGAAATCTTAAATTAAGAGCATAATAAGTAAGATGAACAAGGCCATCATGTGTATAAAGGACCATTTATTGACATCATGGAAATAAATCAAATACACTGTTTTTCAGCCAAAATTATTACCAAAAGAATTCTACCAACAAAAATGCAGGGCTAGAAGAAAAAGTGATCAATAACACCTTCTAGGAAAAAGCACATTGAAGGAGAAGTAAAATCACAGATTGTGGAGGTATCCCTGATAGAGTGGTATCTAAAAGGATTAAGATCACCAAACATAATGAGAAATATCTAAAATATCAAACTGAAATATTAATAGAAGACCTTAAAATAATATATTCCAAAATAAATTGAAAATAGAAGCAGAAGTGCAAAAATTGCAAAGATATGAAGAGAATAGAAAAGAGAGAGATCAAAAACAATGTAGAGAGACCCCAGTTCTATAGAGTTGGCAAAGAGCATTGTTGTTGTTAAGTGCCGTCGAGTTGGAGTCGACTCATGGCGACCCTCTGGATAGCTATCCTAAATTGTGTTCGGTCTTCAGTCAGGCGGCTCTTTGTTGACAGACTGGCACCCGTAGCTGCTGTTATTGTATCGATCCATCTCATTGCTGGCCTTCCTCTTTTGCGTTGACCTTCTATCTTGCCAAGCATGATGTCTTTCTCTAATGATCTCTCTCTTCGCATGATGTGTCCAAAGTATAAAAGTCGAAGTCTTGTCATCTGAGCTTCTAAAGAGCATTAGTATGGTAAAAACACTGCCAACCAAAGCTGAAACTGAAATGTTCTGGAGAAACCTATATGAGAACCTTGTAGAGCACAATCAAAAAGCTGAATGCTTACCCTGCCTATGGGAGAATGTAATAAAGATAAGCATCAAACCTATGGAATGGCCTGAAATAACAACAAAAGAGATAGAAAGCAGGTTAAAAAAAGCCCCAAACTATAAGAATGCTGGCCCAGATGGAATGACCAACTTTTGTCTCAAACAGTAATATCACTCCACTAAGACTTGGCAAACTGCAAAAATCAATTGGTGAAGCAGCTGGACTTAACACTGCAATAGCTTAAACAGGAAGAACATTTCTTCTTCCAAAGGCTGCCCCAAGTAATGTTCCCAAAATTACAGACCAATAACTTGTTGACCTACAATCTGAGCTCTTTACTGCAATAGATGCAGACAGAATATACAATCATATTGATTCTATTAGCATCATGGCAATAGAACAGAAGGGCAATAAGAGGTGAGCATATGGAACTAAGACCAATTAATGCTGAATAAAACCTCATGGTCGGCGCTAAGAAAAGCATAAACTTCAATATTGCTTGCAGAATGGCTGTATATCAAATATAATAAACCATATAGTCAATCCATGCCATTGTAACAGTTTACATTCCATTAAAAAATACAATAAAATAATATAAAACAAACATTTGTTAGGAACACCATTATCCATAGGAAAGAGAGGAAATAACGCACTGTTTGATAATAAAGTGCCTTACAGTATATAAACTAAACCTTGGCTTGATTGAATACATTAATAGTTCTTCATGAAAATGTGGCGAACTACACACCATTAGAAGTATGAAGATGGTTGGTTCATCATTCCTAACATTAGAATCCAAAGAGGGATATTTCAGGGAAACTCCCTGTCACCATTTCTGTTTTGTATAGCGATCAATCCACTGAGTACTCTCATTAACTCTTTGGAATATGGTTTTAGCCTTAATCCCAAAGGATGCAACAACCCAGAGATAACATCGCACTTATTGTTTGTAAATGACCGAAAGCTCTACAGTTCCAGTGACTAACAACTAGTAGAACAACGCCGTGTAGTAAAAAGCTTCTCAGATAACATCAAGATGACTTTTGGTCTGGACAGTGTGCAAAGGCAACCTTCCTTAGAGGAAAATTTGAGCAAAACTGAAAACATCTCCCTGACTGAAGATTGTAGCTTCAAGGAACTTGAACAGAAAGGTGTACATACATACATACCTAGGAGCAGAGGAAAGAGCGACAATCGAGCAAAAAATACTGAGTGACAAGATCAGTAAAGAATAAATCATTAATGAAAAGTGCTTTATCATGGCCATTAATCAACTAGCAATTCCTGTAAACTCACGCAGCTTTGGGACTGTTTCTGACCTCGTGCAGATATTGAAAACTGGATGTACAAACAAAATTCCTCCATGACCATAAAGTAATTTATACAAACCAGTGTATGCTGAGACTGTACATCCCTAGAGCTGGAGAACTGGGCCTCATTGAAATCAATTATACATACAGAGCAATTATCATAACCCTTCAGATCTACTTAACAGCATCATCAAATCCAAATATGCAAGAAGTATTGAAATATGAAAATCAATGTCCAAAGTCTGTCTCCATCATTAAACATCGACAAGCATTCTGAAGAATAGAAGGAACCGGTGAGAATTACGTAGGGAAGGAAGCAACACAATTTTCAAAACGAGAGAAGAAATTTTTCAAAGAATTAGATCAGCAGACAAGGAAAAACAATTGGCAAATGCAAATGGCAAATGGAAGTGGCCTAGTGGTTGGGGCAAGTTACCTCAAGCTAGAAGGTTGGGGGTTCAAATCCCACTAGAGGACAGCAACCTTGGGCTGGAAGGACTGGGGTTTCTAGTCCCGCAGGTGCTCCTTGTGGTCTTGGGCAAGCCACTTAACCCTCCATTGCCCATGTTCCCTGTATTAGTGTCTGTGTCTCATATCCCCTCGTGTTAAATGTATCCCCCAATTGTGTTGTGACCACTTTGATTGAAGGATAAGGTGGTATACAAAACTGTCAAAATAAAATAAATAAATAAATAAATACAGTGGGAAATGCAAAGTGTTACTCGAGAAATCATTTGTTGATCAAGACCGAACACATGAACTGAACCAAAAGATGAGAGATTGATAGTTGTAGCCCATGAAAGTGGATTATGGATGAAATAGTTCACAACAAATATAGAAAAAAACTGGCAAAAACAAACACATGTAAAGTCTGTAAGAATAAACTCATCTCATAGCTGGTTGTGAAGTTCTGATGATAGAAAAAGGAGAAAACACCAGGACAGCATTCATTACAGAGGTGTCAGTTTCAAGCAAGGATTCTGTGAATCACGCTTAGAGGGAGAAGATTCTCATGTACCAAGAAATGCAGCCAGAGACTCAGAAAATGTGGCAGAAAGATACAGATGTACTTCCCATCACATTGAGTGCCACACGCTTAAGAGGAATTTCCAAGTGCATTTTGACACAATGCAAGTACCATGCCAAGTGTTAGCAGTGACCTTGAGAGACTGAGGTCATAGTCCACATAGCCTGGCTTAGGAGTGAGGTTCATTACTGTCATGGTATGTGCAAAACTAACCACTTTTGGAGAAACTGGCCCATGACATACGCTTGACTTTTTACTGCCCTTAAGTTTTCACTCACGGTTTCCATCCATTTTTATTTAGCTTATGCCTTTTTCGTAGTTCAAGATGAGCTATCTTCAGGTACAGGCGGTGACATCTATATCTATTCCTGCTCCAGGGCATGTATTGGCATCAAAAACATGCTTATTCTGGCACACAAACACTTGTTGGGAGGAGAGAAGAAGGAACTCTCAGATACTCAGCACTTTTCACAATGGTAAAGAAACAGAGTAAAACGAAGACACGTTGTGGCTGCCACGCGGCTGCATGACCACACTTGCAAAATGGCTGGCCAGCAAGGTGTGAGTCTCCCCCATAGATGTGCTTGTCCTGAAATACCATCCAGCCACGTCTATGTAGCCATCCATTACGGGCATGTGGAAGATTCTAAAATCGGCCCAAATTGTGGATGCACCTGTGCTGTTGATATGCACAAGGTATTTTCATAGTTGTGGAAACATGTATTTTTCAGGGGTGGAGACGGAGCGATTTTGGGAGGCCTGTACATGGGTCCATGTTCACTGCTGCACTTCCACAATATATGAGATCTTTTGACTTGGATGTTCCAGATTTCACTTGCATAGCTTTGTCTATATATGTAGGCAGTATAAGTGAGGGGGCCATTGCTCAGCCTGTGGTGGTCAACATTGCTTTCAATGCCAGTTACTGCAGGCAAAGTATACTGGTTATTCAGTGGCAGTCTCTAGATAGTTGCTACCACTGAATACCCAGTTTTGTGGTCAGTACTCATGGTTATCTGGACAACAGCAATAGTCAGCCAGTTTCTGAATAGTCAGTCCCAAAGACATAGGACAGGGGTCTGCAACCTTTAAGACATAAAGAGCCACTTGGACCCGTTTCCGAAGGGAAAAAAAAAACTGGGAGCCGCAAAACCATTGCGACATTTAAAACAAATCTAACACTGCATATATTGTTTTCTTACCTTTAATGCTAATATCGACCCCCTACTTTTCCTCTGTTAAAATATAGGTGTTTGGCCTATACTATCTCGCCGTATAAGACTACCCCTCTTCCTTCGCACACCAAAAAAAAAATACGCCAGAAATATAACAACAAGAAGTAACAATATTTGATTTCAAAATTATGATGATTTTGTAGTCAAATCACTAATATGAAATAAAATTATTTTTTCTACCTTTGTTGTCTGACCAATTTATTCTTTGATCATGCTGGTCCCGATCTGAGGCTTCTGCTTTCCTGTCTTCTCTTAGCTCTCTTTCTGTGGTCTATGGTCCAGCTGCCAGTTCTTATCTCTTCTTTCGTTTTCTTCACTTCTTTCCATCAGCCTATTTCCAGTCCCAGTAACCCTCCCCAATATCAGCCCCTTTCCCGTCCTCACTCCCAGTACCTTCCAATGTCAACTTGCATTCCCATGATTGCCACTGGTGTCCATTTCCTTCCAGTCCCCCTCCTTCCCCACTGACCAGTCCCTTCTAGTACAAATACCATGGCAGCCCCTCTCAGATCCAGTTCCATTCTCCCATCCCCTCATATCAGCCCATTTGTATCCTTAGCCCCCAGTTATCTTCCAGGGCCAGCAGCTCTATCCTCCCCTCCCCACAATCAGCCCATGCCCAGTCAAAGCCCCCCAATCAGCTCGCTTCCAGTGCTAATCCCCCCTCAACCCCATTACCAGTGCTAGCCTCCCCTAATCAGCCCAATACCAGTCCTACCCCCCATCAGCTCATTACCAGTCCTAGCCTCCCCCTAATCAGCTCATTTCCAGTGCTCGTCCCCTCAACCCCCATTACCAGTGCTCCCTCCCTCCACGCCCGCCCCCTCCCTCCCTCCCTCCCATCCATATCAGCTCCATCCCTCCAGCCCGCCTCCCCTCCCTCCATGTCCGCCCCTCCCCCCCCCTCCCTCCATGTCAGCCCCCCCATGTCAGCCCCCCTCCCCTCCCTCCTCCACCATGTCCAGCCCCCCTCCCTCCATCCATATCAGCTCCCTCCCTCCATGTCAGCCCCTCCTCTCCTCCATCCATCCATATCAGCTCCCCTCCCTCCATTCAGGCCCCCTCCCTCCTCCCCTCCATGTCAGCCCCCCTCCCTCCCTCCCATCCATTCATCCATCATCTCCCTCCCTCCATGTCAGCCCCCCTCCCTCCATCCATTCATATCTGCTCCCCTCCCTCCATGTCACCCCCTCCATCCCTCCATGTCAGCCCCCCTCGATCCATCTCTCCATGTCAGCCCCCCTCCCTCCATTGTCAGCCCCCCTCGATCCATCCCTCCATGTCAGCCCCCCTCCCTCCATCATTCATATCTGCTCCCCTCCCTCCATGTCAGCCCCCTCCATCCCTCCATGTCAGCTCCCCTCGATCCATCCCTCCATGTCAGCCCCCCTCCCTCCATCCATTCTCATATCTCCCTCCCTCCATGTCAGCCCCCCTCCCTCCATGTCAGCCCCCCCATCCCTCCATGTCAGCCCCCCTCCCTCCATCCCTCCATGTCAGCCCCCCCCCTCCCTCCCTCCATTCCATTATCAGCTCCCTCCCTCCATGTCAGCCCCCTCCCTCCATCCATTCATATCTGCTCCCTCCCTCCATGTCAGCCCCCCTCCATCCTCCATGTCAGCCCCCCCGTCCATCCCTCCATGTCAGCCCCCCTCCCTCCATTCATTCATATCTGCTCCCTCCTCCATGTCCATGTCAGCCCCCTCGATCCCTCCATGTCAGCCCCCCTCCCTCCATGTCAGCCCCCCTCCCTCCATCCCATTCATATCTGCTCCCTCCCTCCATGTCAGCCCCCTCCATCCCTCCATGTCAGCCCCCCTCGATCCATCCCTCCATGTCAGCCCCCTCCATCCCTCCATGTCAGCCCCCCTCTCACTCCATACATTCATATCTGCTCCCTCCCTCCATGTCAGCCCCCCCTCCATCCCTCCATGTCAGCCCCCCTCCCTCCATGTCAGCCCCCTCCATCCCTCCATGTCAGCCCCCCCTCCCTCCATCCATTCATATCTGCTCCCCTCCCTCCTGTCAGCCCCCTCCATCCCTCCATGTCAGCCCCCCTCCCTCCATCCATTCATATCCAGCCCCCCTCCCTCCATGTCAGCCCCCTCCATCCCTCCATGTCAGCCCCCCTCCCTCCATCCATCATATCATTCCTGCTTCCCTCCTCCATGTCAGCCCCCCCCCCTCCCCTCCATCCATCCATCCTCATCCATTTCATATCTGTCACTCCCTCCATGTCAGCTCCCTCCCTTCTTCTGCAGCCGCGGCTCCCTGCCTCTTACGGAACCGCGGCTGTGCTTTTTAAAAATCATCTCGGAGCCCTTCCTGTCTTGACGGGCTCCGTGCAGCATTGTCCCCGCCTCCAAAACTTCCTTTAGAGGCGGGGACAATGCTGCACGGAGCCCGTCAAGACAGGAAGGGCTCCGAGATGATTTTAAAGCACAGCCGCGGTTCCCTAAGAGACAGGGAACCGCGGCTGCAGAAGAAGGGAGGGAGCTGACAGGGAGCCCATAACGCGACGTTTAAAGCCGGCAGTGTGCTCCGGAGCCGCGGCAAAGGTGAGAAAGAGCCGCATGCGGCTCCGGAGCCGCGGGTTGCCGACCCCTGACATAGGACAACTTTTTATCTATCCTAAGTTTTGTTTTTTTGGGGGGGGTTTTAGTGCCATCAAGTCAGTGTTGACTCATAGCGACCCAGCTACTTCTGGGTTTTCTTGGCAATGTATCACTGGAAGTAGATTGCCAGCCTTTTCTTCCAAGGCAATGGAGGGTAAAGTGACTTGCCTAAGGTCACAAGGAGTGCCAGTGGGAATCAAACCCTTGATCTTCTGGGTACTAGGCAGTTGCTCTAACCACTAGGCTACTCCTCCACTCCAATCCTAAGTTATGCCGATATTTATCTGGATAGTGGCACTGAAAATTGTTGCTATCCAGATATGTGCTGGCTCCTCCTCAACTCTGCCCGTAGATCACCCGGGCACTATCTGGATAGTGCTGCAGCAGTCCAAAGGAATACTCAGTAGTACTCTCCAGATAGTACCGTTTTGGTCAGAGGAAATATTCAGTAGTACCGTCAGATACTCAGTGAGTTCAGCAAGTCCTGCTAACTGGCTAAGTCCTCGTGAATATCGGGCCCAACAGTTCTAACTTTAAATGGGTAACTTTCATTTAGGGCCACATAGCAGCTTTTGTGCCCAATGTTAACCTTTCGATTTTCATCTTAATGTTCAGCTTTCAACTTGGGGTTTTCTGTCTTCTTTTATCCATTTTGCCGTTTCTTGTTCCTGTCCCTTAAGACAGGGCTGGGGAATCTTTGGGGGATCAAGAGCCACATTTGCGGTAATGAGTCCCTCAAGGGAGCTTCAGCTGGTTGGGGGCTATTTCTCAGTGCATAAAGGGGGTCCTGCTGTGCACAAAATGGCAAGCGTTGAAAGGTGTGCCTGTGAAAAAGAAGGGCAGGCTGGCAGTAAAAACATTTCAGCGAGTGGGAACTGGCAAGAAAAACTTAAGTAATAATCCCGGCTTGAAAGTTTGCCAGTCAGGTTGCTGCTACATCTCTTGAAAGCCGACTACAGTCTGTAATTTCTTTATACATAAAAAGTCACAGGTTTATTTATAGGATAGCACATAGAGGTGAAGGGGCATTTTGCTGGTTATTTTTTTGTTTTGGATTCTTTTGTTTTAGTAGGTGAAAACTTACAGCTCAGATATGCCTATGGCAGTGTTTTCACAATTATCTCAAGGCACCCTACAAAATCTGATCCCCCTTCCCTTAGCTCTTTGTATATATTTCTTCAGTCCAAAAATCCAGACTCGAGGCATCAAAAAGTAAAATCTACAAGTAGATGGAAGCAGAGACTACCTCTCTTTTAATGTCTTGGCTCAAGGTATTTTAGAAGGTTCTTGGCTAAATATATTGTGTTCTCCTCTGGCTGAAATCCTAGAGGATTTCAATCAGTGGGCGTTTGACATTGTAGCAGATTGATTGGTGTTATGATGGCCCTGACTCCTGCATTTGAGAAAGCAAATTCCCCTGAAAGAAAGTATGTAGCTCGTATCAAAAGGTGACTACCAAGCTAAAAATCAATTCGAGCAAATTTCATGGTCTATATTTTAGATTTTTGTGTTCTGGGTTTACATACTTTGAGAAGTACTGCTGGTATGTCTTTGCTTGAACTAGCCACAGAGAGGGAGATGTAGAGTGCAGTATAGAATAAGCAGCTCTGTTCCATGAATGTCTTCACGTAGTAATGAAATATACCACAGTGTTCAGGATAATTGATAACAATTACAGTGGGTGGGGGATAGGAAGAAACCCGTCGCACCTCTTTTGCAATTTTGGTTTTCGAATCACCAAGAGAATAGGTCTGTAAATCAGCTCGGTATTAAATGTTCAATTTAACAGGTCCTCATATTCAGAATAAAGGCAGGCCGCAAACATTGTTTGCTACAGTATTTCATATGTTCATTCTATGTATTATGGAGCTGTGAAGCATTCATTTACTGTAATTAGGAGTGAGGTGGATGTTCTTTTCCATTCTGTGTGTGTATTTGTTTTTTCAGATCACATTTTCATATAGAGCATTGTGCTCAGATAATAGCAGAGCACACGTGATGTTCAGAGAATAGCCAGGAGAAAGCATAGGTTGAAGAAAAGTTTATATTCACAGCTGAAGAAAGGAGCCTTGTGCCTGCAAGCATGCACTTGTGGAGCACTATCACAGAGCTGCAGAAATAAATTCCTGTCACTTGTTGTCGTAAGAAGATCAATTGAAATGCAGTATTCTTGAGGCAAATGTGAATAACATATGTCTGCCATGTCCTATCCATTTGATTTTGGGTAAATTGACTTTGTTGTTGTTGTGTGCAGTCCAGTCAGTGCTGACACCCGGTGACCAGTCCTCTGGGTTTTCTTTGCAAGGTACAATCAGAACTAGATTGCCAGGCTTTTCTTCTGCACAGTGAGTCTACAGCACCTGGTATTCCAGCGGAAACTGATGTATGGAGGGCAGTTTTATATAGGTCACTAGAGTGTATATGCGTGCCGAAAAACGAGGCATGGAGATGTGTGCCATAGTGGGGCATGCACTTTATAAAGTACGTGCCATCTTGTGTCAAGTACGTGCAAATGTAGATGCTTGCTCCAACGCACTAGGGCAGTTACCCATGTAAATGCCTTTGAAAATGGAGCCCTTCATTTTGTGTCCTATTTTCAGCGAAACTTAGGAGCCTTAGGGGGTACAACTCAACCCACAGTAGCCAGCATTTTCTGAAAATACTGGCTGCCTCAGAAAAAAAAGATCCGTATATTCAGCTCCAAAGTCTGGGATAGTGGCAGCCGCAGAATTTCTGGATTATATGGGCATTATCTGGATATGTGACACCATTGTCTGGATAGCAGAAATATTCAGCCACTATCTAGATAATTTTCCAATAGCACTTAGGACAACCTTTTAACTGCCCTAAGTTACCCGGGTAGTTATGGGGCTAGCGACACTGAAATGCGCCACTGTCTGGTTACCCGGGTAGTTATGGGGCTAGCGACACTGAAATGCGCCACTGTCTGGTTACCCGGGTAGTTATGGGGCTAGCGACACTGAAATGCGCCACTGTCTGGTTACCCGGGTAGTTATGGGGCTAGCGACACTGAAATGCGCCACTGTCTGGTTACCCGGGGTAGTTATGGGGCTAGCGACACTGAAATGCGCCACTGTCTGGTTACCCGGGTAGTTATGGGGCTAGCGACACTGAAATGCGCCACTGTCTGGTTGCCCGGGTAGTATGGGGCTAGCGACACTGAAATGCGCCACTGTCTGGTTACCGGGTAGTTATGGGCTAGCGACACTGAAATGCGCGCCACTGTCTGGTTACCCTGTTAGTTTTGGGGCTAGCGACACTGATATGCGCCACTGTATGGTTACCCGGTTAGTTATGGGGCTAGCGACACTGAAATGCGCCACTGTCTGGTTACCCGGTTAGTTATGGGGCTAGCGACACTGAAATGCGCCACTGTCTGGTTACCCGGGTAGTTATGGGGCTAGCGACACTGAAATGCGCCACTGTCTGGTTACCCGGGTAGTTATGGGGCTAGCGACACTGAAATGCGCCACTGTCTGGTTACCCGGGTAGTTATGGGGCTAGCGACACTGAAATGCGCCACTGTCTGGTTACCCGGGTAGTTATGGGGCTAGCGACACTGAAAAGCGCCACTGTCTGGTTACAAGGGTCGATATGGGGCTAGCGACACTGAAATGTGCCCTGTCTGGTTACCCGGGTAGTTATGGGGCTAGCGACACTGAAATGCGCCACTGTCTGGTTACCCGGGTAGTTATGGGGCTAGTGACACTGAAATGCGCCACTGTCTGGTTACCCGGGTAGTTATGGGGCTAGCGACACTGAAATGTGCCACTCTCTGGTTAATTTTGTCTCAGTCTGAGCTGCAGCTCCACCCCTGGACTGCCCCAGCACTTTTTCGATGATGCCAAAGGAGTGGGCAGTGATACTCGGTGGCACTATCCTGATAATGCCTCTGAATATCTGTCTCAGCGGTATCTATTTGCTGCTATCTGGATAAATGCTCTTGACTATCGGTCCTTAAGTTTTTTTCAGCTTAAAATTTCATCTTAATTTAGGAGCTTAAGTCATGCTTTTGAATTTCGGTCTGTTATTCATTTGCCTAAATTAATGAGCCTAATTTATAAGCCTAGTTCTGAAAATCACTGCCACGCTCCTAACTTTTATTTCCTACCCTAAATCCACCCTCATTGCTAACCACTTAATGTTCCTAAATTTAGGAGTTTAGTGAAATTTTGAGTATACATTTAGGAACTTAACCCTAGTAAATTTTTAAAGGGACTAATTTAGGAGCATAAATCTCAAAGCTAGGAGCATATATGTTAGGCCCTGCAAGTTTTAAGTGTTGTCATCCCTATCTGAGGGAAAGCTGAGAGCAGACCAAGCCTCTGAGGGTAAGTAAATATTACTTTCCTCACAAACTTGGTGACTTGTAGCGTGGGATAGAGGAAAGATTATGGGTTTATCTGGAAAAGTCTTATTTTTATTTCATTATAAAGCAAATATAGTTCTTAGCTTGCTTTAGAGGTTTACGTGCATTCCATTAGATTTAGATAGGTTCTTACAGTCTTAAAAGAAAGCAGGCAAGGAGCAGCTTGCTTTAGAGGTTTTTAATTAATTTCTATTAGATTTAGGCTATTACAGTTTTACAGCACTGTGTATGCCTTGTAACACTATTCAAATAGTAGTAGTAATAGTAATTAAAAGAAAACAGGTCATTTTTTCCCCACATACCCTCTCCAACTCTCACCCCTCCCAGCGACATCTCTTAAGTTACAGTTAATTATCCCAGTTAAGAGAGTGAAATTTAACTGCACGGTATATTTTCATCAGCAGCTGATTAACTCTTTACAAATTATTAGCAGCTCACTGACAAGCAAACAAAAAAATAGCATAAAATATATCAAATAATCATAAAGGCCTTTATATTAGTTTTGGTTTCCCTATTCCCTTAACAACTTTAAACAACTAAACTCACTAATATAAAGATGCAGACAGCAATATAGCAGTAAGATGAGGGCTATCCAGTCTTTTGCACTGAGTGCCCTATATCTGATTATCTCCCATTTGGTGAGAGGTTGTGTGTGTGAACTTGGTGCACAGAGCTCCTGGCTTTCAGAGAATGAGTTTGATCTCTGGAGGCTAGAGTAGCAGACTCAGAGGACCTGATGCAGGCAGAGTTATATAGAGGAGACCTAAAGATACATAGTTGAAAAGTCCCACATCCAGTCTGGCAGCCTCAGCAGTGCCTTGAAGGAGAGAGGCCACCTGGAAGGAGAGCATCACCTTGGTATGGCAAGAATTGTTCCTGTAGCTTGGACCTGTGCTCCAGGGGATGCAATATCCTCTCACACTGAGGATCTGTCTCCAGGGGCTTATGCATAAGAGGGAAGGGTTAGGATGGCCATTTTAATTGGTGATTCAGTCATTAAGCATGTAGATAGCTGGGTGGCTGGTGGGCATGAGAGGTTTGCTTGGTCTCTTGCCTGATTTAAAGGTGGCAGACCTCATGCTTTTCCTAAATAGGATTCTAGACAGCACTGGTGTAGAACTGGCTGTCTTGAAACATTTGGCACCAACAACATAGGAAAGTGTGACAGGAAGACATCCAGGATTTCCAGGGCAACATTCTGGGGAAGAGGGGGCCTTTTCCAGATGGATTAGCTAGACCTTAACCAGGGTAGAACCAGGCTGCTATCACTAACCTTTAAAAAATAGATGGAGCAGCTTTTAAACTAGATATTGGATGAAAGATGACAGTCACCTGGGAGTGCATGGTTCAGAATAATGTATCTTTGAAGGATACTATCAAAACAGGAAGGTTAGGGCATCCCAATAGAGAGGTTGTAATAAAGATAAAAGAAGTCCAGGTACCTTTAAGTTTAAAGCAGTCAGAGTTGAAGACTCTCAAATTACCCCTGTAAAATGATAAACAGGTTGTTAATATGAACAAAAAATGCTTTGAAATACTTGTGTATAAATGTTGGAAGTGTAAAAATAAGTTGGGAGAGTTAGAATGTGTAGCACTGAATGAGGAGGTAGATATAAGAGTAAGGCGACCAAAATGATTTGGAGCCTGTGTCAGAAGCCTTATGAGAAGAGACTTGACGACCTAAACATGTACACTTTGGAGGAGAGGAGGGGCAGGGGAGATATGATTCAGACCTTTAAATACTTAAAGAGAAATAATGAACAAACAAACCTCTTCCAAAGACGGAGAAGCTGCAAAACTAGAGGGCATAACATGAAGCTACAAGGTGGTAAATTGAAAGGCAATGTCAGGAAATACTTTTTCACTGAAGGGGTGGTGGATGCTTGGAATGCCCTCCCGATGGAAGTGGTGGGGGCAAATACCGTGATGGAGTTCAAAAGGGCATGGGACAGACACAGTGGATCCCTTTACAGCAACAAGAAAATATCAAAATAATCTGAACCATCTAATTCCTTAACAAATAGGGGTGTCCTACATGGAGTGGTGGGATCACCCCTAAACAAAGACATGGGGAAGGGGGGCCTGCACGGAGCGGCAGGTGCACCTACTCTTGACATCGTACTGGGGAGACTAGATGGACCATGCTGGTCTTTATCTGCCGTCATTTACTATGTTACTATCTCAGGGACCTGGGTGATACAAGGGTACAAATTATATCACAATGATAAGGTAGATCAAATTGGTAGAGGGGTGGTGCTGTGTGTTAACACCTTAACTGGGTAAATAGAACGTAGCCTGCCAACCACTGCCTCGGGAGTTTAGATGCGCTGCCCTGCGGCAATCGCTGATCAAGCCTGTCTCCTGATCACCGCCGGCATCTGCGATCGCTCAGGGCAGTCTACTGGGCCTGCAGTAGTGTCTGTCAAGCAGTGGCAACTCTCCCACCAAAACTGGAGTAGTTCAGCTGGGTTAGTTCAGCTGAACTGCTACTGTAGCAGCTCGGCTGCACATAGACACAGCTGACTGTTTCGTGGAGCAACAGGAAGGGGAGCTATTTTTAGACTTAATTCTTAGTGAAACATAGGATCTGGTGCAGGAGATAATGGTGTTGGAGCCACTTAGCAATAGTGATCATAACATGATCAAATTTAATTTAATAAATGCAAGAAGAATAGCAAGGAAATCTACCGTGCTTAATGTTTAACGTTCAAAAGAGAGACTATGATAAAATGAGGAAATTGATAAAGAAAAATCTAAAAGGAGTAGCTGCAAAGGCTAAGGGGTATGTTTACTAAACCGCGCAATTGTGCGGGGCGCACTTGAGCATGCGCTAAGGTACCTTAGCGCACGCTAATAGTGCGTTTTTGTGCCCCGCACACGTGCGAGCTGCACTAATGGGTCCGCACAAGTGCGCGGCGCGCTGATGTGCGATAGAGGCGTGGAAAGGCATTCTGAGGGCGGAGGAAAGCTCCCGAGGGGCGGAGGGATGGGGTCAATGGGTGGAGAGTGGGAGGGGAGAGGCTCCCCGCACAGGAGCGGGGCTGAAATTCAAGCCAAAAAATACCGCGAGTGAAAACCTCGCGGTAGGGCCGATTTAAAGGGAAGAGAAACCATTTCCGTCAGCAATGTACAGCAAAACTGGGGAAACCTCCAAAACGTGAGCAGTGTGATACATGTGCACGGTACAAAAGGGCAAACAAACCTCAAAAATGACCTCGAAAAAAGGGGAAAAAACCATAACCAAGCTGGCCAATAGTGATATCAATGGGCAACATTAAAAAACACTCCCAGGAAAGCTCCAAAAAAAAAGAAATGATTTTTGGAAGGGTCTACGCTCCGTAGACCCTTCCAAAAATCATATATTTTTTTGGAGCTTTCCTGGGAGTGTTTTAATGTTGCCCATTGATATCACTATTGGCCAGCTTGGTTATGTTTTTTCCCCAATTTTTCGAGGTCATTTTTGAGGTATCTCCAGGAACAAGCAGGAATGAGTCTTCACATATGGGTACATCGGTACCGATGGAGCCTGCGCGGGAACGCTCCCCAGCTTCCCAAAAAGGAAAGCTTTTGGGAGCATCCCACAGCGCCTGCGCGCTGCCTTCCCGCCTTTCCTAACCAGCTCTCCTCAGTTCTTCTTTGCCGCGGAGCCAGCAGGTTGAGCCCTGTCACCGCTGAAGAAGTTCTTTATTTTATTTTATTTCTTTGGTCGCGTGTCTGCCTTCCCCGACTCCGGACCGGTACCGCCGGTCTTTTTCTTTCTTTCTTTAAAAAAAAAAAAAAAAATCTATACTTTCCTCACTTAGTGTATTTTTCTTCTTGGGCCTCAGGGCCCACAAGAAAATTTCCCTCATGGAAAAACCAGCCTCCGGGTTAAAAAAATGCACTAAGTGTAGCGGTACTATTTCTGTTACAGATACCCATGAATGGTGTCTTAAATGTTTGGGTCCTGAACACTCCATTCCGGATTGTCCGTCCTGCTCTCTAATGTCTAAACGGGGTTTACAGAACCGAGCAGCTAAGCTCCATGTGCTGTTTCCCGCTGATGCAGCGTCGGTAGTATCGACATCTGTCCTGATGGATCTCAGGTAACCAAACATAAACCTAGCAGGTCCTCGAAGGGTAGATCTCCCTCTAAGCATCGAGATGCCTCCGGGCTTGCCCTCGAGGATCCTGCACCAGCAAAACAACCCCGGCGGGAAGCTCCAGCTTCCAGAGCTCCTCCTATGGGGTTACAGGTTGACATCGATGGCACGGCCTCGACCGATCACCTGTTAGAATGCTCTGGGGTACCGGCACAATCTCCCGGTACCGATTTCCAGGCATTCATGGCGTCGATGGATCAGAATGTTCTGTCCATGCAGCAGGCTATCACGGCCTTCATTCAAGCTGCGACGCCGATGGTACCACAACAAACTCCGTTGTCGGTATCGGCTCCGGTACCGGCACCAGCGCCGATACCGGTACCAACTGCATCGACATCGACCAGGATACCGGCTGCAGCGATTCCTTGTCTAGGGCTACTTCTCGGTACCGATCCGGTACCGAGGACGCCCGATGTCGATACCGCTCGATACGCGTATCGAGCGTTAGAAGAGCACCCTGACAGGCGATACTTCGATTCCTCTGGTGATTCTGATTCATCAGATGAGTCTCCTGAAGTATCCATAGCCCTTCCTGAAGAGCCTTCTTCTCCAAAAAGAAGAATGTCTCCTCCAGAGGACTTGTCCTTTCAAGACTTCATAAGAGAAGTAGCTAAAGGACTTTCTATTTCAGTAACCTCTGAATCAGAGCCTAGAGCAAAAAAATTAGATATTTTAGGATACTCTAAGGCTCCTAGAGAGGCAGTCACCTTACCAATTCATGAGATTCTTCACTAACACATGATTGATTTATGGGAGACTCCTCTCACTCTCTCTCCTCATTCTCGCAGATTGGACACTATGTATCGTGTCCCTCCTTGTCCTGGATTTCAGAAAACTCAGCTTCCTCACCATTCCATTGTGGTGCAGTCAGCTATGAAGAGGATAAAGAGTACAAAGAGACACTCTTCTGCTCCTCCAGGAAGAGAATGCAGGACCTTGGATGCTTTTGGTAGGAAAATCTTCCAAGCCAGTATGCTTATTGCCAAAATCAACTCATATAGCCTTTACATGGGTATGTTTCTAAAAGAAGTTGCACAAAAACTGCACAACTTTCTCCCTTTTCTTCCAGAAGATAAAAGGGACGAATTTCTCATTTGGCTTAAGCATACTCAGGACATTTCAAAGTTTTCCAACAGGGCAGTTTTTGACTCCTTTGAAGGTGCCAGCAGAGCCTCAGGCATTGCCATAGCTGCTCACAGAATTGCTTGGCTCCAGGCTTCTGATTTAGAACCCTGGGTTCAAGATGGCTTAGGAAATCTGCCCTGTACAGGTGAAAATCTATTTGGCAAAGAGTGGCAAATAAAAGCCACTCAAATGGATGCAGAGAACTCTGCTCTGGATAGACTTTCAAAGTCAACCTCCATTCCTGCCAAGAAAAAGATTTTTAAAAAGTCTTTTTTCAAAAAGGGCAGATTCCCTTCTACTTCTGGCCAACAATCTTCTACAGGTCGCTTTGCCACTAAGTGTCAGCAACCTAAGCAGGCCACAGGCCTAAGTCTACAGGGGCCAGGGTTTTTGACTTGATGCTAGAGAACTTAGCCTTTCTGGCTCTACAACAGCCAGAACCTCTTACCATTCCAGGAAGGTTAGCTCATTTTGCTCCCAGATGGGAGCAAATCACATCAGAACAGTGGACCCTCTCCATCATAAGAGAGGGCTACAAACTTCATTTCTCAGACCTTCCTCCCCACACCATGGTGAGACACTTCAATTCTCCCACATCTCTTCTCGACCTTCTAGGTCAGGAGGTGACTACCCTTCTTGCCCAAGGGGCAATAGAAGAAGTTCTTCTTCTTCAACAAGGGTCAGGGTTCTACTCCCCCTATTTTCTCATTCCGAAGAAGACAGGGGGATACAGACCCATCTTAGATCTCAGAGAGTTGAACAAATTTCTATGGAAGGAGAAGTTCAAGATGCTTTCTCTGGGCACTCTCCTTCCATACCTTCAAAGTCAGGATTGGCTTTGTTCTCTAGATCTCAAGGATGCGTACACACATGTCCTCATCCATCCATCTCACAGAAGATTCCTACGTTTTCTTTTCCAAGAAAAACATTACCAATACAGAGTGCTTCCTTTTGGTCTGGCCTCTGCTCCGAGAGTGTTCACCAAATGCATGGCAATAGTTGCTGCATTTCTACGCACTCTGGGAATATTTGTCTTCCCATACCTGGACGACTGGCTCATCCGAGCTCCATCTCAGTCAGAGGCCCAGATTTCCCTGGACCGCACAAGGCGCATTCTGCAGTATCTGGGACTTGTGGTAAACCTCCCAAAGTCCCAGCTCACCCCTACTCAGTCCCTGGAATTCATAGGGGCCTGGTTGGATACCACCACTGCAAGGGCCTACCTTCCTCAGGCCCGTTGCCAACGTCTAGTGCAGTTAGCCTCCCAGATACAGTCAAAGAACCACTTAACTGCCCGGGAGATGCTACAACTGCTAGGCCACATGGCTTCCACAGTGCATGTGGTACCCTATGCTCGCCTACACATGAGAGCAGCTCAATGGACTTTGTCCACCCAGTGCACTCAAGCTTCAGGAGCTCTCTCAGACCAAATAGCAACCTCCAAACGTCTCTTTTGGTCTCTCCAATGGTGGATGTCCACTCAAAATCTGTTGCTGGGGTCCCCCTTCCAACAGTTGTTGCCCCAAGCAACCCTCACAACAGATGCCTCCCAAACAGGTTGGGGAGCTCATCTACAAGACCTCTCCACTCAAGGCACTTGGTCCCCACAGGAGACCTCTCTTCATATCAACCACTTGGAACTTCGAGCAGTTTTTCTAGCTCTCAAGGTCTTTCATACCCTCCTCAGCTACAAGACAATCCTCATTCATACGGACAATCAAGTAGCCATGTTTTACATAAACAAGCAAGGAGGAACTGGCTCTCCGTCGCTTTGCAACGAAGCTTTAAGATTATGGGCCTTCGTCAGAGAGCATCAAATCCATCTCCTGGCAGTATACCTCCCAGGAATCCAAAACTCTTGGGCAGACAGACTCAGTCAAGTTCTGCTTCCACACGAATGGTCCCTGCATATGGATCAGGTACTCAGACTCTTCCAAGAATGGGGAACCCCAGACATAGACCTCTTTGCAAGTCCGTGGAATGCCAAACTTCCCCGGTTCTGTTCCAGAATTCCGTGTCAGGGAGTTCAGGCCAAGGATGCTTTCCTCCTTCATTGGGGTCAGGGCTTCCTGTAAGCCTTTCCGCCCATTCCCTTGATTCCCAAGACTCTATTCAAACTCCAGAGGGATCAAGGATCTATGATCCTCATAGCTCCACGCTGGCCATGCCAAGTGTGGTACCCTCCACTTCTGCATCTCTCCCAAGCCCCCTCCCTGGACTTGGGAGCTGCTCCAGACCTTCTGTCCCAGGAGGAAGGGACTTTGTGGCACCCAAACCCCATGTCCCTTCACCTCAGAGCTTGGTTACTGAAGGCCTAGACCTCCAAGGCTTGAATCTTTCTCAGCAAGTTATCAGCAAGTTATCTCAGCAATCTTTCTCAGCAAGTTATAGTTCTCCCGGTTATCCAAGTTACTTGTTCCCGTTCAATGTAATGACCTGACTTTTGTTTATTGTCGGACACTGTTTGTTTTATGTAAACCGCGCTGATCGCAAATAGTGCGGTATATAAGAAATGAAAAAAAATAAAATAAAATAAAATAAAATTAAAAAAAAGGATAACCTCCATGCTTCCAGAAAACCTTCCACCAGGCGTTCCTATGCTTTTAAGTGGAAAAGATTTTCCATTTGGTGTGCTGAAAAGGGTCTTGATCCTCTAGCACTACCTTTAAATTCTCTGTTAGACTATCTCCTGCATCTTTCCAATGCAGGACTTAAGACAAATTCCGTAAGAGTCCATTTGAGTGCTATTGCAGCGTCCCTTAAGCCCATCAATGGACAACCTATCTCCTCTCATCCTCTTATTGCAAGATTCGTGAGAGGCCTAACTTTAACTAAACCTCCCATTAGGCCTCCTCCGGTGGCATGGGACTTAAATTTGGTTCTTGGTCAGCTTATGAAGCCACCTTTTGAACCCTTAGCCACTACCTCCTTGAAATTTCTTTCCTGGAAGGTTATTTTCCTCATTGCAGTCACTTCTGCTCGCCGCATCAGTGAACTGCAGGCCTTAGTGGCTAATCCACCTTATACAAGGTTCCATCATGACAAGGTAGTCCTTAGGACAAATCCACACTTTATGCCTAAAGTGGTCTCACCTTTTCATCTTAATCAAGAGGTATATTTACCTGTCTTTTTTCCAGCTCCTCATGCATCCAGTGCAGAGAAGAATCTTCATACTCTGGATTGTAAAAGAGCTCTTGCTTTTTACTTACAAAGGACACAGCAACATAGAAAGTCTTCTGATCTTTTTGTTGCTTTTGATCCTTCTCATTTGGGACTTCCAGTCTCTAAGAGAACACTGTCCAATTGGATTGCTCAGTGTATTTCTTTCGCCTACCAGAGTAAGAACCTTTCTCTGGAGAGCCATGTCACAGCTCATAATGTGAGGGCCATGGCCACCTCTATGGCTCATCTAAATTCTGTGTCCATCGACCAGATCTGTCGAGCAGCCACCTGGGCCTCGGTTCATACATTCACAGCCCATTACTGCTTGGACAAGGACTCCCGCCGGGATGCCTTGTTTGGTCAGGCTGTCCTCAAACACCTGTTCCATTCTTAAACAACTCCTACCCTCCTTCCCTGGATGGATGCCTGAGATCCATAGGAGGACGTAGAACCCTTCCCAGGGTCTCATATCCTTGGGTATCTCCCAGGCATCTTAGCTAGGGAGTCCCCATATGTGAAGACTCATTCCTGCTTGTTCCTGGAGATAGCACAGTTACTTATCTGTAACAGGTGATCTCTGGGAACAGCAGGAATAAGTCTTCACAACCCTCCCACCTCCCCTAGGAGTTGTACCTCTTTTCTGTCTTTCCTTTCCTCTCTCTCTATTGTCTCAGCTTTAAACTCGAACTGAGGAGAGCTGGTTAGGAAAGGCGGGAAGGCAGCGCGCAGGCGCTGTGGGATGCTCCCAAAAACGTTCCTTTTTGGGAAGCTGGGGAGCGTTCCCGCGCAGGCTCCGTCGGTACCGACGTACCCATATGTGAAGACTTATTCCTGCTGTTCCCAGAGATCACCTGTTACAGGTAAGTAACTGTGCTTTATTTGCCCTTTTGTCTCCATACAAGGTGAATGAGCCCACAGTAAAATTGTGCAGAGCAGGGTTTCTGACTCGTTCGGCCAGGTTTCCTATCTCCAGGGACTGCATTGTCTCTGTGGCCGCAGTGTGGTGCAGCGGACACAGCCAGTGCCTGTAGGACCAGAAGGTCACAGGTTCAAATACCAGCTGGGGCTTCTGCCAACCCATTCCCCATATTTTACCCACCACTAAACAGTGATAGTAAAGACACTCCTTTATTGCAGAGAACATAAGCATGGTTCAAACACCTATATTTTGCCCTACACCGCACACACACCATAACAATGGGCATTACCTACAGCCGAGTCCCCCAAATGCAGTCCTGGAGTGCCACAACTCCATTAGGTCATATGCTGTTTCCAAGATAAGGACATGTCAGCATTTTGGCGGAAGGGTACAGGTGGTGGAGGGGGCAGTGGCTGCTGGCCACAGCAGACAGTGGCCTAGCCCTTTGCAGGCTGGCACCGTCCACTGCAACAGACAGGCTCTGTCGGATGTACAGTCATGGACTCCCCAGGGAATGCAGCATATCTGTGGCAACACGGTGGTGCAGTGCACACAGACAGTGTGTGCAAGAACAGAAGGTCACAGGTTCAAAGCCCAGCTGGGGCTACTGCCAATCCAGTCCACATATTTTTCCCACAACTAAACCGTGATAGTAAGGACAAACCTTTATTGCTGAGAACATACGCATGGTTAATACGCCTATATTTTACCCCACCGAGCACAGACACCATAAACAGGCGCATTACCTAGAGCAGAGTCTCCCAAATGCAGTCCTGGAGGGCCACACACCATTCAGGTCCCATGCTGCCTCTAATAATGATGCCTGTGCTGCATATCTATGCACCACCCCCATGGTATGCAGATGTAGCTCATGCATATTCATGAGGGACAGCATGAAAACCCGAACAGTGTTTGGCACACCAGGACTGGAGTTGGGAACCTCTGCCGAAAAGCAGCAGCCAACAGGGGCAGACACACCCACACCCACAGGCCCCATTGGCCAATGCCTCCTGGAGAGGCAGGACATTGGGCCCTGCGTGCATCTCCCAATACTAGCACTTGCATACCTTAGCAATGCCACCCTACACCTGGGTATATGGTACACAGCTCTCAAACGTTTGCTATGAGTACTGGCAGATAGAAATTCCTACGTTAAGCACAGTTTGCTGATTGAGCTCCATCATAACAATCATTCTGATGTCTGCGGTGTGTGCTTCAGGTCTGGTCTCTGACAGTGTTTACCACCCTGGGGAGTGACCCCCAACAGTATTGCGTACCATATCCATGCCTGTACTGTGCCCAGGACTGGTGTGGTGGGCAGGGCTGCTGAACTCTTCTATAGTAGCACAATGCTGGCATAGGTGTCGGAGTGTGTGTCTGTCTATACAGTGTGTGGTGGCTGCAAACACCTTCCACAGCCCACACTGCCAGCACTGTTGCCAGTATTGGCCTGCCAATGTGCATAATGAGGAGCAAGGTACCATGGGTATAGCCCAGACAGGGTGGCCTGGCTAGGGTGCATCTGCACAGGGCATAGGGCACTGACTGGGACATTTTAGTGCCCGGCCACCACCTACACAGACAGGGTGACCTCAGTATGTCCTGCTGGGAGATCACTCTCACCCTGACTGTGCAGTGACGACAGCATGGCTAGGCACCCCCATAGTGCTATATAGTATTTCTCTCATGTGATATTTATGGGTTTCCTTTTGGGGCCCAGTCACTGACTTATCTGCTTGTTGTGTGTGCTGCCATCCCAGTTCTGGGTGCATGCATTTCCACCAGGAACATGCACTATGGACTAACTAGCAGACTGTTTGCAGCTGGTATGTGTCTTGATGGAGCGCCTTGCAGGGTGCAGCGGCTGAAGGCTTGCTGCAGGAGAATATCAGATAGTGGTGGGGTGCAGCTTAGCATATTCAGGCCTAATGTCTGTCTGCTATTGTGTTATGGATGTGTACAGAGCTGCATTGACTGCCCTGTAGGGTGTCTGTTCCCCAGCAGGACTGGCGTTGATGGTCCCCTCTACTGCCACCATTGCAGGGAGGTAGAATGTGGATCTGTTGATGGGAGACCCTGTTTGCCACCCTCAGCCCTGGAGGAGGAGGAGAAGGAGGGTGGTGGGTCCATAGGGGGCTACACCTGACTGAGACAGACAGAGATATCCAAGGTTTCTGCAGAAACTACCTATCTCACAGATTAACACTGCTTTGGACCTCCGGCATGGCCTCTTTCAGCCATGAAAGGTGCTGTGAACCTGGTGCTGGGCGCCTCACCGCACCCTCAGGGTGAGCACAGTACCCGCACAATGTGACGGTGTGTAGCTACTCTGTGCCAGTAAAACACACGGTTAGTACCCCCTACCAGGCCGAGGTGCTGTGGGGTGCACATGGTCACTTCCCCCTATCAGGCTGAGGTGCTGTGGGGGTGCATTCCCCATCTTGTGTTTATCTGTGGACAGCTGATTTGCATGTGCAGTGCATCATGGGTACGGGTGGGCTAACCCTATCCTGGTGACCACAGCAGACTGTCTGTGTGGTGACGTGCAGGCTCTTGCTGCCAGCCTGGGGCTTGCTAGTAGTTATAGAGCTGTAACACAAGGGTTACTTCACTGCCTGTGAAGCCAGAGGTCATGGGTTCAAACCCACAGTGGGGTTATTTGATAGGGCTGCCCAAAGCATTATCTCTTTTTAATGTACATTTTTGCTGCCAGCAAAAACACCCTCAGCGTACTGTACCCATAAGGTGCCTCTGAGGGCGCTTTATAGGGCGCCCTATAGGGCACCTTATGGTTCCCGTCCATGTAAGGTGCACTATACATTATCCTGTGACGCAACTTATAGGGTGCCCTTTAGGGGACATTTTAGGGTGCCGTGGCAGACAGTGCACTTTATAATGTGCCCTATGGAGTGCCTTATAGGGTGCCTTATACGGCACCTTCAATTACGGCACGTGAGGTCGTGTTTGCTGGCAGCAATTAATAAAATAAAAATAAAGTGCTGCAGGAAACAAAACGTACATTGTAAAGCTGATGCCTCAGCCAGCCTTACGTATTAGGCACACTGGGGAGCAAACTCATGACCCCTGTATCAGCAGTCAGTGCCTTAACCATTGTGCTCCACTGCTGCTCCTCCTTGCATGTCAGCGCACCTACTTATGCTTTTCATTCCTTAAACTGCACAGTGCTGCCATCAAAAACAGTACTCTGACCTAGCGGTACCTCATACGGCACCCTATAAAGCGCCCTATAAGCAACATTCTAGGGTGCCTTGGCAGACAGTGCACTTTAAAATGTGCCTTATGGGGCGCCTTATGTTAACACACTTTGAGAGTGCGTTTGCTAGTAGTGATAATTAAAATAAAAATAATATGCCTCCTAAAGCAATCTTCCCCATAATATGTAATGCCTCAGCCAGCCTTGTTCATTGGGCTCTGTGGGGGATTGAACCCCTGATCCCAGCACCATTGGTCAGTGTCTTTATTTATTTACATTCTCTTATATACCACGCTATTCTGCATCAGTGCGGTTTACATTGAACAAACTGAAATTACATTGAACAGGGCATTATAACTTGGAGATAACTATTTTACAGGGAACATGGGCTATGGAGGGTTAAGTGGCTTGCCCAAGACCACAAGGAGCACCTGTGGGACTAGAAACCCCAGTCCTTCCTTGGCGCCGCCTAATGCCGCCCAATATTAAAATGCCTCCTAAAGCAATAGCGCGCCACCTTATGCCCATCAGCGCGCTGCCTTATGCCGCCCAATATTAAACTGGCTCCTAAAGTAATGCCTCAGCCAGCTGTCTTCATTGGGTACTGTGGGGGATTGAACCCCTGATCCCTGCACCATTGGTCAGTGTCTTAACTATCGTGCTGTGGCTCTGCTCTTCTGCTTGCACATCAGCGCGCCACTTATGCCTCCCGCGCAGCTTTCTCATGCGCTAATGTGCGGGGCGCACATGGGCGCCGCGCACCTTAGCACATATTTAAATCCCGGTTTTTCTTTTTCAGAAAGAAACGCCCACTCCTTATATGGCACCCGCACACTAGCGCGGCCCGCACACTAGCGCGGCCCGCACATTACCGGGGTTTTAGTAAACATGCCCCTAAGAGTTTACATCAGACCTGGAAATTATTTAAAACTACCATCTTGAAAGCCCAGACCTGATATATTCCACGCTTTAACAAAGGTTGAAGGAAGGCTAAATGACTTCTGGTGTGGTTTAAAGGCCAAGCAAGAGGCTGTTATAGCCAAAAAATCTTTCAAAATATGAAAAAAGGATTCCAATGAAGAAAACAGGAAACAGCATAAGCACTGACAAGTTAGATTCAAAGCATGATACAGCAGGCAAGGAGAGAATCTGAAAAGAAGCTTGCTGTGGAAGCAAAATCTCAGAATAAAAACTTTTTCAGGTACTTTCATAGCAAAATTTCTGTGAGGGAGTCAGGTGGACCATTAGATGATAGAGGAGTAAAAGGGGGCATCAAGGCATAGTGGAGAGAATAAATTAATTCTTTGCTTTAGCCTTTACTGAAGATGATGTAAGGGAGACACATATGCAGAATTATGGTTTATGCCTCACCAGTCTTCTACAATTATTTTGAAGGTGTGAATAAACAAGTAGATAAAGGTGAGCCGTTTGATATAGCATATCTGGATTTTTAGAAAGCCTTTAACAAGTTCCCTCATGAGAGACTCTACAAAATGAAAGGCTGGTGGTATAGGAAGCAATGTCTTATTGTGGACTGGGAACTGATTAAAAGATTAGGAAACAAACAGTAGGACTAAATGGTCAATTTTCTCACTGGCGAATAGTGGAGTACCACAGGGATTGGTGCTGGACCCACAGCTTTTTAACATGATTCCAAATGACCTGGAAATAAAAACAGCTGTTTATCCCTGAGATAAGCAGCATGGAATCTGTCTGCCTGTTGGGATCCTGTGACCTGGATTGGCCACTGTTGGAAATAGGCTACAGGGTGTGATGCATTTTTGGTCAGACCCAGTATGGCAATTCTTATATTAAGTGAAAGTTTGTGGGTACCCCAGGGGGCTGCCGCCCGCGCCCCACGACAAGACGCCACAGGCCCGGCGTCATACCTGGTCTCCTGCCTCTCAGAATCACCCATTCCTGCCCCCGCCCCAACACCCCTTATAAGTGTGTTATATACCAGGCGATATCCATTCACCCGGGCTTTACCTGAATACACTTACCATATTAGTTGTGTCGTGTGCTGGTTGTTGGTCCCTTTATAGTTCACTTTCATTAAACGTTTTCGGGCGGACACAACAAAGTGTCAAGAATTTGGTGGTTTTGGTGGGCTTTTCCAATTTTGTTCTAACTTGCCTATGCCTTGCCTTTGAATTGGTTCAAACCACTGTGACTTTTGCTTGCCTCTGCAATTTTATTTCGCCTTGCCTTTGTGTTGATTCTACACTGTGTGCAGAATTTATTAAATCGCGTGTGGTGGTATTTGAACTTGTTTGGCGGTATTTGATTTTAGCTGGTGTTTGAGTTTTTTTGATGATTGTTTGGTGGTATTTGATTATTGGTGCCAGTATGATGAATTCTTATTTTTACTTTTAGAACTGCATGTGTGGTTTTGGCATCTCCAGTCCTTGTATTGCACATCATCCAGAGGTCTTCAGTTCCTGTTGATCTTTAATACTTTGGGACAGTGACAGTTTTGGACCAGATTCAGCCAGTGTTTATTCTAGCAGATTTGGCCTTCTTACATCCAGCCACCCCAGTATAACGAAGATGAGTGTTCCAAAGAAGAGCAAAACCTACCACTTTCATAATGAATGGGAAATGGACTACTTTTTCATCATGGTGAAAGACAAGTGTTGTTGTCTAATTTGTAACGACCCAGTATCCTTGACCAAAAAGGGCAATCTGGAACGTCATTATAAGGCTCTGCATAACAATAAGTTTGATGCTGATTTTCCACCCAAAAGTGAAATTCGTAAACTGAAGCTCAAAGAACTTAAATTGAAATTGGCTACTCATCAACAGTTGATGGTGAAGCCAAGGTCACATTCGGTCAATGCAACCATAGCATCCTTCAAGGTCAGCAACCTGATCGCAAAGAAATGCAAATCTTTCACTGAAGGGGAATTTGTAAAAGATTGTTTTCTTGAAGCAGCTGACAATCTTTTTGAAGGATTTAAAAATAAGAAAGAGATCATAGCTGCTATTCAAGATGTACAATTGTCAAGAAACACTGTCGTGCGGCGAATAGAAAAGATGTGTGGAGACACAACTGAACAATTGTTGGAGGA
The DNA here is from genome assembly GCA_033557465.1 of Ichthyophis bannanicus. Classification (NCBI taxonomy): domain Eukaryota; kingdom Metazoa; phylum Chordata; class Amphibia; order Gymnophiona; family Ichthyophiidae; genus Ichthyophis; species Ichthyophis bannanicus. Next base: position 167,558,938 of record CM066042.1, read on the forward strand.
TGTTTCAAATTGTGTTGCTTTCTCACTCCAACTAGATGAATCTACAGACATAAGAGACATAGCCCAGTTACTAGTCTTTATCCGGATGGTTTTTGAAGACTTCAGTGTTAAAGAAGAACTACTTGGAATGATTTCTTTAAAAGGTCAGGAAATATTCAGTTCTTTCCATTCTTTTGTAATCTTCCATTGCATAGACTTGTTTCCAGCACTACTGATGGAGCAAGAGCAATGACAGGTGAGGTTAACGGTTTCATAGACAGCATGACGACTTCCCAGATTTCCTTTCTTACCACTGCATCATTCACCAGCAAGTTTTGGCAAGCCAGAGACTCAATACAAAGATTGTCATGGACATCACTTTCAAAATTGTAAATTCAGTTTGTGGAAGATCACTTCAAAGACGGCTTTTCAATCTTACTCTTGATGAAGGGGCAGAGGAAATCATTTTGCACAAAGATGTAAGGTGGCTAAGTAGGCACAAATTTCTGCAAAGATTTTGTAATTTGCTGAATGAAATAAGAAGTTTTTTGAAGGAGAGGGAAGATGACCAAGCAGAGTTGGAAGATGAGGAGTGGTTATGTGATCTGGCATTTCTCGCTGACTTTACAGGCAAACTAAGTGATATGAACCTTGAACTACAAGGTAAAAACAAATGCATTGGCGAGATGATGAGTACAGTTTCATCCTACAAGAGCAAATTTGAGCTAATGATGACTGACCTTGCAAACAACACTTTTGATCATTTTCCTAATACGCAGGACCATCTGGGACAATATCCAAATTTTGTTTTTCAGAACGAGAAGTATGTGACAGAAATCTGTTCTGTTATCCAGGAATTCGAAAATAGATTCTGTTACTTCCAAAAAATTGGAACAGTTGTGGAGTACTTGTCATACCCATTCAAAGTAGATGTGGACATTAAAGAAACTGCAGCTGCTATCAGTAAAAATTACTCATTGAACAAGCCATCTCTTGAAAACAAAATATTAACCCTTAAAAATGACATTTTTCTCAAGACCGGTGCTGAGCAAGAATCGTTTTGGAAGCTAGTGCCTAAAGGCAAATTTCCCAACTTGAGAAGATGCAGTGAAGCTGTACACTCCTGTTTTGGTTCAACCTATTTGTATGAATCTGCATTTCCCCATATGAAAATGACAGAGTATGAGTACACAACATTCCAACATGACAGATGAACATTTCCAGGATTCCCTGAGACTGGCCCTTAATTTGCTTAACAGCTGATCACATCCAAGTAAATGACAGAAGGTTCATTAAAAATGTGTGTGTGGGGGGGGGGGGAATCCTCCAACTATATTGGGTTTAAATTTAATTTGAAACTAATTTGAAACTTAATTTTCATGGTGGTAGATCACTGGCACTTTTGGCCGGAAAAAGTAGATCACGACCTGTTCGAAGTTGGACATGACTGCTTTAGATTATGCTCTCATAAAAACTGTGCTTGGAATTATTTCCCCGATAGAGATACCAAGTCACACACATTGAGCATGTGATACATGATAGGAAGGGGATCTCATGCACACACACACACAGATCTCCTCTCACGCATTGCAATCTGGTCATGCACATGACCTCTTCCTTTCCCTTCCACGCTACTATGGCTATCAGCCTACCTCTGCTGGCTTTCCTGGATGCTAGTAAAGTAGCTGTGGATAGTCTGGGGCCGCTGACCCCTGGTGTGCGCTCAAGCTCTTCTAGGTCCTGCCTCTTCTGGCTGGAAGTTTGCAACATGGAGGTGACACCCAGAAGCGCTTGAGTGTGCATCTGAGCTCAGTGGTCCCATGCTATCTACAGCTACTTTACTAGCATTCAGGAAGGCTGGCAGAAGTAGGCTGAAAGCGGTGGTGGGGGAAGAGATAAATGCAGCAGAGACTGGGGAGGGAAAGATGGGGAAAGAGAAAATGCTGCACACCTGGGTTGGGAGCAGAAGGGGAGATGCTGACCACTGCAGGACATGGGGTAGGGAGGATAGGAGGAGATGCTTGCCTATTTGGAAAGGTAATTGAGGTCAAGAAGCGATTCTGGAAGAATGAAATTGATTGAGGCCAAAAAGAAGGGATTGCTTGGAGGGATGGTTATGTGTATGTAAATTTATGCTTCTGAAACTCCACTTAAAAATTTCACTCATTGGCCTTCAATCTCACTCTTTGGGATGGGTGATCCTTAGATCTCTGCTAATATAGAGATTCTGATGATTGAGAAAAGGGCTGAGTATGTGAAATAGTCCTAGGATCTCTGTGGCATGCTCATTATAAGGTACATGTAGAAGCTTTGAGAGGCTGCACTTTGGATATGCAGGAGAAAGTACCTGGAAGGATAAAGGTCAAAGGGCATACAGTTCCCAGGTGGCCACATTCTGTCCTTGCTACCTTGTTGGAGTCTTGGCTAGAGATGACATGAGATAGAAGAGATAGTGCCATTGGATGGCAAGGAGTGGAGCATGTTGCTTATATTCAGGGAAAGGGTTCGTAGAGACAGTTGGGATAACAGGAGCATCCTGCTGGCTGATATGCATATGGCACTTCCTGAAAGCGTCACTAGGGTGCCCAGCATCCACACATGTTCTCAAGGGAAGCTTTGCCATGCATTCGGATGGCTCTATGGCTTTGTTACCTTCTGATCAAACATCTCTTCCACTGTCCCTCACCCTTCTTACACAGACACCTTTTTCCCGTGAGACTATCACTATCTCGTACTGTCCTGATGAGCAAGAAGGTTTTAACCTTTGAAAACTAGTCAGAATTGCATTCAGTTAGTCTAATAAAAAAAGTATCAATTTATTTTTCTTTTTTGCTTTCTTTTTATTTATCAAATTAGAATGGTTTGTAATGGAGAAGTAACCTAGTAGTTAGAGTAATGGCCTGGTGACCAAGAGACCAGGGTTCGATTCCCACTAGCTGGCCTTGGGGAAGTCACTTTACCCTTCACTGGAAGAAAGGCCTGGCAATCTATTCACACCGTGCCAGGAAAATCCAGGGGCTGTTGGGTTGCAAGGAATCAGCATTGGTTCAATGGCACTCATCGTCAGAATGGACTAAGATGGCAACCAGACTATCTGAGTTTGACTGGGGAAAGGGAAGAGTGTTGGTGCTGAGTTAGAAAAGGGAAAAAGAGTGCTGGAGTCAGGTTAGGGAATGGAAAGAGATAGAGGGGGAGTGTGTGTCAGAAGTAAGGGATTAGGTGGAGGGGGCAGAAAAGGAGAGGGAAGGGAAGATGGATGAGGGAATGATGGGAGGAGGTGGAGCAGCAGGCAGGAGAGGTAAGACAGTGAAGGGCAAGTGCGGAGAATACCCATGCTGGTTGGGCTGTTAATGTTTTATGGACTTCAGCTCATACAATTTATATACGTCTGAGCCACTGCATGATAGCAGTTGACTTTCTCGCATTTTCTGTTCACTTCCAGTAGCACCTTGTTAAGAAATCCCTGGGGCTGGGTTGCCAAGAAGTCCGTATTTACTCGATGGAACATGCACACACAATGGCACCAAGACATGATCACTACTTAATAAGAAAAAGTGGATGCCCAACCACAAGGGAAACAATGGGATGGAACAAGACTGCAGAATGCTGCTGAGATCTGCTCCGCCAGCCCTGCCTACCTTCCATCTCGAGGCTTGCTAAAGTGGAAGGGCAGGGCTCACGTTTCTTCCAGTGTGTAAAGTCTGGTTTGCATACTGAAAGGAGTTTTATAAATGTCGCACAGCCATGTGCATGTGTAAAAAGTAGATGCATAGAAACAGTGCCCAGCTGTTTGTGGGGGTGTAGCTTGGAGTGAGCAGAGGTGAAGTTGTGATGTTTGCACATACTCGATGCAGGTACCCGTCGATATTTTAGAGTACACGCACATATTTCCTCCTTTCTTGGAATAGTGTAAATTTGTGCATGAGTATTTGTGCACTCTCGGGGCTGTTTCTGGGAGCGTATTTTATAAAGGCACCTATGCACCTATGCTGCCTTTTTGGTCTTCTCACATAGGCATCCTATTGTAAAATTAGCCCCACGAGTTGGTGAGATACAGTCTGCAAATGGCACATTAATTAAACACTAACTGCTTTTAGACTATCATGTTCTTTCAGAAATATCAAACCATCAGGATGTGTTTGTACATAAGTAGTTATCGTCAAAAATACGTTAATTTCCAAAACTGCTGTGCCCTTCTGCAGTTAATTACATTTTGGATTAAATGTTAATTGAATCTAGACTTAGCAGCCAGCATAGTATCCCTAACCATGGTTGTGGTTTTATATCTAAGTATTTACTCAGGCTAATGGGGCTTTTCAGTTATAATTAAAATGATCGAACGTCTGGCAGCTGAAGATACTGCAATACTTGGATCCTGCAGGCACTGTCTGAGACCAGGTTTTTTTCAGATCCCTAAGTGCAGCATATGTAAGAAGAGATGGTGTAATTGGTAAACAAATGGCTCTCTTCTGTGGACTTGCGGTACAAAATCAGTCTTAAGGAAAGGCTTCTCAGTGCTGTAATTATAACACCCCTTCTTTTTGCTTTTTTTACTTAAGGGCCTGAAGCCAATGGACCATAATGGCCTTGCTGATCCATATGTCAAATTGCACCTACTCCCAGGAGCTAGTAAGGTGAGTTGTCATCTGATTGCTTACTGTACTGTCTCTTTTCACCTTCTCAGTGCAACCTATCTATTTACAAATAGTCATTTTTATGACATTTTCTTTATAATTCTTCTAGTATTATTAAGCAGAATTATTTAATAATTTTGCTTAAAAACGTTTGGATGGAAAATGAAATAAGTCTGAAAACTTGTCCACATGAATAACAGTTTATGGACTTTTTCTCAAGGAACTTATCCAAACCTTTTTTAAACCAAGCCACGCTAACAGCTTTTACTACATCCTCCAGTAACAAATTCCAGAGCTTAATTATACATTGAGGGAAAAGATATTTTCTCCAATTAGTTTTAAGCATACTACGTTGTAGCTTCATTGCGTGTCCCCTAGTCTTGCAACCTTTTTATGGAGTAAACAACTGATTCATATTTACCCGTGCCACTCTATTCATTATTCTATAGAACTATATCATATCTCCCCTCATCCATCTCTTCTCCAAGCTGAAGATCTTAACTTTCATCATAGGAGTGTCCTTCCATCCCCTTTAACATTTTGGTCTCCCTTCTCTATACCTTTTCCAATTCCAAAACATCTTTGTTACTGAAGAAATCCCAGAAATAGTATGACCCCGGAAAGAGGGTTTTTTAACATAGCATACTGGGCAGTTTGGGGTTCCTTTCCATGGATAAACCCTGTTTTACCTGTGGGAAAGGTCTTTTATTTATTTATGTATTTATATATTTATCTGTTTGTTTATTTAGAAGCATTTCTAATTTGCCATACATACCAGCTTACATAAAAACATACAGAATTCATTAAAACACACACACACAATACGACAACGTGCCAACGAGATTATGCTAATCATTCTTCCTACTGTCCTTAGTAACATACTAGAATGCAACAGAGAAAGACCAACATGGACCCCCGAGTCTGCTCAAAGTTGCTAGAGCAGAACCTGCAGCACAGTGCAGGTTACTTTCCCTATGCCTTGGGTTTTCAGTGATCTCAGTCTCTCAAATTAGCAGTAAATCTGAGAGAGTGAGATCGTACTCCACATACCCTGGCTTAGAAGTGAGATTCACGACTGTCATGGTATGCGCAAAACCAATCCATTTGGAGAAATTGCCACCAGATTACTTTCCCTATGCGTTTGGTTTTCAATAATCTTCAAACATACTGCACTTGCTTAAGTCCCCAGCTCACTGTGGGAACCAGCAACACTGCCAGACCAAGGATCCCGCTGTACAGCAAAGGCACCCGTTCACCGGCACAGCTTTCCTACAGCAGCTGTTCCATGCGGTCTGCTACTCTTCCCCGCTGCCCTATCAAAGTAAAGTCACGTAGCCAACTTCATACTAATTTGATTTTAAAAAATTACAGTGCCAAAGGCCTGAGAAAATAAGTATCCCTTCAATTGCTGCCTAAACAATGGCCTAACGTATAACTGCAGTTGCAAAGGGAGCTTATTTCAAGTATGTGGGCCAGTTTTTGAGACGGTATGGCTCCTTGTCTCTGTGAAATGAGTTAATCTTATTGAGGGACTATGTAAAAATTGTGTGCCTTCTGAGCAGAGAGTGCTTGTAGAGTTGTATGTTTGTATATCTTCAAAACCCTGTTGAAGTACAAAGTGACTTGGATCAGAACAGATACGTTGAACTTTGTTCTCCACAAGACAGGTGGAGAGAAATCAAACAAGATGTAATGTGTATGTGTGTAAAAGTGACAAGAAGGCGTCTACTTTACATGGCCCATATCTAGGTATTCCTGGAGACAGTTTGAGTGGAGCCACAAAGTACATGCTTAGGGCCCATAGTTAGAGCCATTAGCCGGGTGACCACTAGGAGGCTGTCTGGATAATGGTGCTGGTATTCAGTGGCACGGTCTAGAAGGTGCTGCTTGGTACTATCTGGTTAGTGCAGGGCCAGTCTGTGGGAGGAATGAAGGTGGCTTCTGCAGTATCTAGATACATGCTGACTTTATCCAGTTAGCCCGATTTTCATTTGGCCCTTATCAGGGCTACTTTGGCCGCCTTAAAAGCAGGCTTAAATTACAGTCCAGATAAAATGCCGGCTGAAAATCATGCTAACTTGGTAAGTGCCGATCCTTATTCGGATGGCGCCGCTCTCCCCAAACATTCAGCGGCAGCTCTTATCCAGATACTGTGGCTGGATATCCCGCTAATATTTCAGCACCATGGTTGACCATCATGATGTTTAAAGATCAGCCCTTAATTATCAAGTGCACACATGCACATGTAATCCACCTGTGCACATTTGCACCTCCTTCGAGCCATGATTTCCGTGAGTTTATAAAGACACATAGATGCCTATGTGTTTCTGTAAAATAGGCACCTACCTTCTAGGCCCTACGAGACGATCTGTTATAAAATTAATCTCTTTTGGACCAATGCAGAAAGCCGGCACTAGACCCACACTAGATCGATTTTTCATATTCCTGACAACGCACACATTTTAACGTGAAATACAGGAAGGATACAGTATGCAAATGCACACCGTGGTAACTATGCACATGCAAATGAGCCACTGCAGCGTTAAACTGGGAGAGCAAGCCAAACACATGCACACAGGAAGTCTGCGCTAGTTTGGCTTGCTCTCTGGGAACCGCATGGCTAATTTGCATATCAGCCTCAACAGTATTTTGATGGCAACAGGGATGATCGCGGCATCGGGAAAAGCCCCTGATGTCATCAAATAAAATTAAAAGTAAAAGTTAACCTAGTGGTCTAGCAGTCCTTGAAACCCCATCCCCCAACCTAAAGTACAATCACCCCAAATAAAATAAAATAAAGGAAAAATTTACCTGGTGGTCTAGCGGCCCCTAAATCCAGCTTCTGCTCTAGTCCATCATCTTGTAAAATGATGACACCTGGCCCCAAGCGGTGCATCCTGGGATGCACCAGGTGAGGTCAGACTTCCGTATAAGGTAGACTATGCCTGGTGCATCCCAAGATAGGTCAGGTGTTGCCATTTTAGAAGATGGCGGACCAGAGCTATTTTAAGGTATGGGGAGGTTGGATTTAGGGGCTGCTAGACCACCAGATAATTTTTACTTTATTTTATTTTACTTGGGAATGGGTGTGGGGGTACATAGGCCATTAGACCACCAGGTGATTACTTTCTCTCGGGGCACTGACCCTCGACAGTGTTTTGATGGCATCGAGGGTTTTTCCTGATGCCGAGATCGTCCCTGATGCCATCAAAATACTGGGGCGGGCAGGGAGGGGGTACAGATCCGCTGGGCCACCAGGGATTCTTTTTTGTCAGGCACGACCCCTGACAGTATTTTGATGGCATCGGAGGCTTTGCCCAATGCCTGTTCATCTGAGGAGAAGATGATCTAGGCATTGGGGAAAGCACCTGGTGCCATCAAAATACTGTCAGGGGCACGTGTTAGAGATTTACGTCTACTCAGACTCTGTAGTAAACATTTTGGAGCTGTGGCTGGTTGCAAAGTCCTCTATGCTTGTCTCTGCATCAGGCATAACCATGATTTGCATACCAAACCAGCTGATTAAAATACATTTAAATAGATTTAAATATGCGTGGCTTTAATTGGACACTAGTTTTTCCATCAGCATTTACGTCTGTTTTCTGCATTCAAAGGATCGTAAAGTAGGCTTAAATGTGGCTTTTTGAGCTCTTAAAGCCCGCGCTAGCTCTTCATCAGCCCGTTTGAGAGTAAAGCCTATTAGACTAGCATTTCTGAAATGTTCTGTGCACTGTGGTGCTGAAGGACAGCTCCTTTCCTCCAGTATCAACAGCACTAGCTCAACACAATTAACGGAGAGGAAAGGCAGACCAGTTCTAATAGAATGAGGTCTTCTCAAATGTACCAAGAAGTCAATTTAACTGATAAAATCATTTCATTTAAAGGATATACAGACATGACATGAGTGGAGGAGTAGCCTAATGGAACCAAGAGACCAGGGTTCAAGTCCCACTAGCACTCCTTGTGGCTTTTGGCAAGTCACTTAACTCTCCATTGACTCAGAAAAATGTCCCTATTTAATGTACATTACCAAGTTGTTACCATGTAAACCGTTTTGACTGAAATGATAAAGCAGTATAAAAAACCTGTTAAATAAATAAAATAAAATGTGACTCTCTTTGGGTTTTGAACTAAAAGGTTTAATGCACTGCATTGTTTAGATAATAAGGCAGAGTTAATTTGAGTAAATTCATGACTTGTGGAGAGAGAGTGTTTCTACAGCAGGGTTGGTTTTCCTATTCTGCATTTTAAGTTTCAGCAAAGGCTGGTAAATCAGCATGGTTTGTAATCTGATGATTTTATCGCCTTTCATTAAAATGGAATTTTTTTTTGACTGGGATGAACAGCAGATGGAAATTTCAGGTTTTCATATTTCATGTTGTATTCTGAGTTGGGGCTGAGTGCTTCAAAGCTACAGATTCAAAATTCCTAGCAACAAATATGCTCCAGAACAATTTGCATTCAGAGAATCGTGCTCATTAAGAACTGTTCTGATCTGATTTATCTGTGGGTTTTGCTCTGGAATTTACATTTTCATTTTTACTTGAAAGTGCCTTTTTGAGGTCTCCTTTATGTTTGCTGTAACTCTTTGAAACCTCTCTCTGTTCTGCTATTCTATATCTTTAGAGGCATTTATGACCTCCAGCTAGAGAATCTTGTCTAATCTATAGACATTGGTATACCTACTGTACCTGAATGTAACTCACCTTCAGCTACAATTGAAAAAGGCATGCCAAACCCAAAATCCCTTCCCTTATAAATATTCACCATTTGTCTGGAAGTTTCAAGGAGAAAAAGCTGGGAATGGCTTATTCAGGGTAATGATCCCATATAAATTACCAGCTCCCCAATATGAAAAAAAAAATTGTCGGACTTTCACAGCAAAGGCTGTTATTGTAGAGGCTGGCCCAACTAGAAGTCCATTTTCACTTTTAATAGTGATCACTGTAAAGTGTCTTTAAAATATCAATGTCTAAATTCCAACACAACATCGTGTTTCGAACTTGTTAACTGTTAAGTTCTGCATCAGGTTATAGATTGATATACTCATCTGAAGCAGAGCTCAGTATCTCATTCCTCCTCCATCGAATGACTGGAATATTTGACAAGCATTTAAGCCGCCACAAACCCTAGAGAGCTGGGGGCGAAAATAATCTTATGAAAGCAGGATACCAAAATTTTTTTATTCACATTCGGGCATATTGGGTACTGTCATTCCAGTTGTCATCTTACTGGATGTAAAGCAGAATAGGGCAAATATTGTGTAGCCTATCAAGCCTCTTAATAAACATAAACATATTTCAGTAGGTTTGTTTTGATTATTGTTTAGGCAAAAATTACATACAGATTTTCACCAGCTTTCTCCGTGATTCATTTTTTGGCACAGAGGAAAGCATATAGTATTGATTAATCAGACTATGCATGTTGTTCAATCCCTTGTCCTCTCCCCACCCTGGGAAGTTTTTAAAGACAATTTCTGCAGGAAAAGTGCTTCTTGGCCCGTGGAAAGGGCTCTGAATATTACCTCAATCGGTGCATTTTTCCTAGAAAAAAAGGCGCCACTACTCCTATGCAGGGCTCGTTCATTAATCCATGAGGACCACGCTCTCCATATATGTCACTATATTGTGTATGTGCTTGAGAGACAGACATGTAGCTATACCAACACTGCACAGGAGGAAAAAGATACAAAGTGCATTCAGCGTTTGACTCTAGAAGGTCTGTGTAGTTTTGTGGGAGACTACATAACCCTCCTAGACCATCACGGAGAGAGCATAAAAAAGAAGCAAAAGTAGAAGGATGCCACGAGAGAAAACAATCTCGCTTCACTGGTTTAGTTCAGCTGTGGTGCATTACAGCAGCAATGAGGCCAGGAGCATGTGCATACATTCTTTTGAATCCCAGTTCTGCAGTTGTGCCGGAGCCAAAGCAGAGTTGTCAAATCCACTCTGTGGTCTCCTCTTAATGCATCTTTTTGTATGCTTCTCTTACGGGAGATGCCGTGCATGCATCATTTCAGGGGAGCAGTGTCTCAAAATGGTTTTGTTTCGTGCATGCAATCGGAAGCAATAAGGATAGAGCAAAAAACCTGTGATAAAATCAAATAATTTATTCTTTTCTTTATCTACAGCATTACAAAGATGTGCCCAAAACACCCTGCTTCATCAAACACAAACACAGTTAATGAATCAATGAGCCATCAGTAGCAACACTCAACCACAACCTCCTCACCTCACTTGGTTCAAAGTCCAGTCCAAATTGCCAATACGTTGACTGGCCCTTCATTGAAATGTATTCAATTCAAACCTTTATTAAATAATATCAGATAAAAGGCAGTACCTATCCTGGCTCTGCAGTTAATTACAAAAAAGCAGTAACTCCATGGTGAGCGTGCTCCCGATGGGTTCCATTGGCGTTTCTGTCAGACTGAAATCTAGCAAAACTTCAGCGGATGACAAAAGTAATATAATATCCAACAGACATAAACCCCAACACACGGGCCATGTTTCAAGAGGAAAACTCTGTTTCTGGGGTTTGCTGTTTCCACAGATTCAAAAAACCAAACACTTCCCAATCCATATCACAGACTCCACCGTCCATAGCTTCTGCAAAAAGACACACGCAGTAAGATGCATATAAACAAAGCTAAAAACAATGAATGTTTGCCACATAGTTGTTAATAGCCAAAATTAAATTAATCCTCTTGAAATGAGATTGAGCCCATCAGTCTCACATTTCAACCTATGTGGTGTGAGCATATTGCAATTGTAAAGCCAATATTCTTCCGAATAGTTAAGTATTTTTTGAAAACCACCACCTCTTACCCAGATATACTCGTTCAATAATTCACCATTTTAATTGTGCAAATGAATGCTGAAAGCCTTGATAGTGTTGAACAATCAGTGTTTGAACAATTTTGTGTACCAGTTTGCTTTGAAGTTCAATCAGCTACGTTTTGCTGGTTAATGTTTTTAAGATATGAGTCTTTATCCTAGATATGTGGAAAGTAATTCCATAAGAGTCACGTAGCTCAACGCATGTGGTCATGTGCCTATTTGGCGCCTATTCTAGATTTAGTGTAAATGCCCATGACTAGATATGTAGGAAACTCATGTAAGTTATAGTTGTCTATGATGTATACGTTTAAATTTGCACTCCAACTGAGCTCCATCCCTGTGCTCACCCTTTCCTAAACTATGTGCCGTCACCCTGACAGGAATATCTACATTCTGCACGTAACTCCCCATCCCACACAAAAATGTACATGGCTTGTTATAGAATTACCTCTTAGATCCTAGTAGTGGCAGGAGATTTCAGGTGAAAAGTAATATATGTGCAAATCTGCTGGGATGATTTATAAGATTATATGCCCTTCTCAACTGCTCTGTATTGGTTGTACCAAATGATTGGCCAAAACACGGCTGGTTCAGCATCACAGTGAATTGGTGCACAAGAATTTTCAAGCACTGATAGTTCAGTATTGTTTGGACTTTCAGCATTCATTTGCACAATTAAAATGGTGATTTGTTGAACAAGTATACCTGGATAGGAGAAGGGTGATTTTCAAAAAGTACTTAATTATTGAGAATAATATTGGATTTGCAATTTAAATAAACTCACACTGTAAGGATTGAATAGTGAGATTGATTGGCTCAGGTCTTATCAAAGCAGTGAATTTAATTTGACTATTGATATCTCTGGGGCCAGCATTAACTGGTGAATGCCTTGTTTTGACTCATTTGTGTGATTCTTACAGCGCATGTCTTTTTTCAAAAGCTATGGATGGTAGCATCTGTGACATGGATTGAGGAGCACCTGTTTTACGAATCTGTGGAAACATCAAACCCCTGAAGCAGAGAGTTTTTCTTTCAAACCACAAACCACAGGGTGCAGGAGTAGCCTAGTGTTAGGGCAGAAGCTTGGGACCAGAAAGATCAGGGTTCAAATCCCACTGATACTCCTTGTGACCTTGGGCATGTCACTTAACCCTCCATTGCCTCACAAACCTAGATTGTAAGACCTCTGGGGACAGGGAAATGCCTACTGTACCTGAATGTAACTCACATTGATCTACTACTGTAAAGGCATGAAATAAATAAAATAGACAAATGTTGGGTTTTATGTCGGTTGGATAATATATTGTTTTATGTCACCATTGAAGTCGATTTGTCGCAAGTTGAAGTGTTGAATGACTGGATTTCAGTCTGACGGAATCAGTGGGAGCACCACCCCCCCCCCCCCCCACACACAAAGTTGAGATAGTTTTTTTTAACAGCCAGGATAAGGACTGCTTTGTATCCAGAATGATTATTTAATTCAGGTCTAAATGAAGTATTTCAAAAAAGGACTGGACAATGAATTGATAATTCAGAGTACACTGGAGTTTGAGGCAGGCGATGTAAGGAGGTCAGTGTTGAGTGTCTCATTAATTCAGTAATTGTTTTTTTGGGCACATATTGTAATGTAATAACAAATAAATTATTTGCTTGACTACAGGATTTTTGCTATATCCTTAGTTTTGTGCAATGAACCTCACTTCTAAGCCAGAATATATAGCATATGATCTCAGTCTCTCAAATTTCATTTCAGGGCAATTTCTGCAAATGAATTAGTTTTGCTCTTACCGTGACAGTCATGAACTGGGCTTCTAAACCAGGGTATGTCGAGACTGATCTCAGTCTCTCAAATGTACTGCTGATGCTCAGCGCAGTACTTGCGTTGTGTCAGAGAGCCTCCTTCTGGAGTTCGTAAGATGTATAACACCTATGGATAATTTATCAAGTGTACTTGGAAATTCCTCTTGATCAGACCTGTGGCACCCAACATGATGGAACTATCTTGGTCTCTGACTGCATTTCTTGGTACTTGAAGATCTTTTCCCCTCAGTGCGATTCACAGTATAGAAGCTTGGGATTGACACCTCTATAATCAATGTCGTTCTGTTGTTCCTTTCCTTTACCACTATGTCTTGCATCCAGCTATGAGGCATTGCTAGCTATGCATCACTGAATGTTCAGTTCAGCTGTTTCTATCATATCTTAATGCAATTCTTACTGCAATCAAATTATCTAATATCTTAGTACTTGTGATCTGAACTGACTACTGTTGGAGACAGCATGCTGGACTGAATAAACACTGAAATACGGTGAAATTTCAGAGGTAGTTTAGAAGTACCTTGCATGTAATATCAGGCCGTGAAAATGCAAATGTCTTGTAAAACAATTATCCCCTAAAAAAAGAGACTCCCGAGTCTTTCTGTGATAATGCCTCTAAACTAAAGTGGAGTTTTGAAAAGGCAGAAGACCGTTTGTGGTTCTCAAACTGGGGGACTGCTAGCAAAGCAAGTTCTGAGGATATCTGCCATGAGTATTCGTGAGATAAATTTGCAAGCAGTGAGATAGATTTGCATGAGGTAAATGTCATGCATAGTTGATGTGGTTATGCTGAAAGTCTGATTGGTACTGCCCCCACCCAGACAGGTTTGAAAACCACTGGTTTAAGTCAGTGCTTCTCAGCAGTCTCCTGAAGGCACATCAAGCCAGTTGGATTTTCAGGATTATCATAATAAATATTGTGGTGATGAGAGTGACCAGGAAAGAATGGAAATAGAAGAAAATGGTACTTGTGCCTTTAAAACTACTGACAGCCAAGCTTTGCACAGAGGGAGAAAAACTACTTTGAAAAAAAGTCAAGCCAAGCCACTCCCTAGCTCTGACGGGGAGGCAGGCTTGCTTACTGATTACGAGCACACGTGCAAAGAGAAAGGTGTGGCAGGAAAGAAACAGGTTTTTAAACCCGTTTACAAACAAAGCAAGAGGGAGAAGAGGAGAGAGAGCACACGGAGCTTACAGAGTTCACAGAGGAGTTCTCAGCGTGCAAGGAGGAGTTCCCAGGAGGAAGAAAGTTCCCAGGAGGAAGGAGCTCAGAGTGTAAGGAGAGCTGAGAGCCATGAGGAGGCTGACTTCCAGTTGCTGAAGGCTGAAAGCAGAGAAGGAAGCACTCCATATCTGAGGAAAACTCCCAGACCTAAAGCCAGCAGACGGTTAGTTGGAAAGACTACAAACCAGCTGGAACAGGTGCCTCTGTCCAATATCCAGGACCCTATGCTAAAAGGTCCAACTGCTAGAAGGTGGGTAGATACGTTCCTTTGGGGAAAGAACCGTAACCCAGCCGCAAGCAGGGCAGTAAATGTGGACACAGTAGAGATTTTAAAGCAAGCATTAGAGGGAGGGAAAGCTCACTCCTCAAATGTAAATGTTCATGACCAGAAACAGAAGTTATGGAATGAGTTTTATGAATTCCTACAAGCCAGAAACTTTGAAGAAGCTGTTGAGTCCAGAGATAAGCCAGCCGTAGTTCCAGAACCCATGCAGATTGATTGCTGTGAGTCCCAATCCATTCCAGAGGACTCTCTTAATGGATTGCTCTCTTTGTTTCAAAGAAGCTTGAAAAACCTGTAAGCAGGGTTAAAAGAAGGTTTTGAAAAAGAAGAAAATTACCTTTGCTGAAATTGCTTATAAGGCTGTGCTGTGTTTTGCTTTATTGAAGATAACAGTTTTTGTTAAAGAGACTTGTGCTCAGTTTACCTTCAGTTCCAGTTTCCTTACTTTACTCTTGTGTTATTGGAGAAAGTATCCATTGTGTTTGTGTGCCTGAACTTTAATGCGTTTGGAAATCCACAAAATAAATATTCTTGTTTGCCTCAACCAATGGTTGCACAACTACAGTTTGTCTTTGAATGTGAATTATCAACTACAAGTCCCAGGGTGCATTGCTGGTGACAAAGAGTAAAGTTGCATTTAAGGACAGACAAAAGGCAGCCCATAGCTGTAAGCCTTAGGCCCAGGCTAGGGTCCCACAATATGCATGAGAGATATTTGCATACAATAGGTCTCCAACTCCTAAGCCAAACTTATCCATGCATATTTATTGGAGCAGTCCTGAATACCCATCTGGCTAGGTATGCCTCCAGGAATTGAGAAGCACTCGTCTAAATGAGGAAGACAATGGACCTAATAACACTCTGAGCCCTTTAACTAAAGTGTGCTATGGTGCGGCACCTAACTCACTGATAGCGTGCAAAGCTATAGCGCATTAGTAACTGTTGGGGGTGTGGAAAGCATGTTCCCGGCAGTTACAATGGTGCCACTGGCCTTAACACAGCATAAAAAAAGCACAAACGCAGTTACCACCAGCTGTGGAGGTGCCGGCAAGTGCAGTTGCTCTGATCGCATGCCTTGCAGTTAGCGCAGGTGTGCTGACCTCAGGATACTGACCTTGCCTGCTCAGCATCCTTAACTCTTCCACTTGCTACCCCAGTGGGCCTGGCACGCTCAGAACACAAATCAGACCACACTAACAGTTCGCGCAGATCACAGTGCAGGGTCAGCGCATGCTGGAACCCATGCTAACCTCTCAGCACCCTTTAGGAAAAGGGACCCTATCTTTCTTTACAAAAGAACATGAGGAGAAGATATTCAGCAGCAGTGGCTAGCGCTTCTAAAGGGCATGGCCGTCGCCACTGAAGACTGACCCCGGATATTAAATATCTGGCGTAGGCACAGAACCCAGAAGCTTACCAGGCAGCAGTGATATTGAGCAGATGCCCAGTTAGCTTCCATGGGCAGAGATAGGTCAGCCCTTGCTGCGCCTGACTTTACCCGTAGGTGGTTCAGTATTGTCGCTGCCCAGTTAGCGATAGATGCTGCCTCCACTCCACCCTGGAATGCCCCTGGTGTGCCCGTTGCTAACCACATAGCAGCGGGGCATATAGCGGTGGCGCCCACGAATATCCAGTGCTACTAACCATCTTAGTGCTGCAGAATATCCCGCCAACTGGCATTTACATGGTTTGCAGGTAAATGCCTCTGAATAGCCCCCCATGATGTTTATCAGCCGATGTGGTCTATGTGGGTCTACCCCATGTGTCACTGCAGACCCTCCCTGGTCGTCTGTCTTCTCGTCCTTCCTCTGCCGCTTATCACCGCACTCTCTATATGGCCTAAGCTTGGATTCTGTCTCTACGTAGTTCCTGCCATTTTTGCAGGTAGCTGATTCCAGCTGCTATGCAGAAGACTAGCTATTTTCTCTTTAATCTTCCTAAGCAATGTTCATCTACTCTTCTTGAGGTCTGCATGCATATATTTGTTTATGATGTACGCTGAAGTTGGATGCAGCGACAAGAAAAGCAATTGGTTTTGCAGCCTGAGGTGTCAATATTAAGTTATTTAATTTTTTTTACTTCTTTGGGTTTAGCTCATGTCTTTTCAGTATTAGACGACATCTTGCTGTTGTTCAGGTGTTTACTTTGTAAAACCATTATTTCTGGCTTAGCAGATAAATGCCACAGAAAACAGCGTTACACAGTTTAATGAACACCGAGAGAAACTCGCATATTAGCAAGTAGTTCACGCCAAAATTTAATAAAAAGTGGTTTATCTTTCTTTTTATCCAATCACAGAAAGAATGTGTGAAGCCTTGGGCTACTTCTTACCAACGGTCTGCCAAGCTGTGCGGGAGTCCTCTGGCTGTACCCCTGCATCATTGCTGCAACATTGCATTGTTAATTGCATGGAGCAGGCATTGCCTTCTCAGCTGTACTTACCTTGCCTCTCTCAACTGGGCTTTGTGTGGTACCCCCATCCCCCTGCTGAGGGTTCAGGACAGGGTACCTTGTAACTGCCCTCTTTAATAGGACTTATCTCCCCCCTCCTCTCCCAGCACCCACCCACCCCTGGGGAAATTGTAGTTTTATAGGTACTTGGACATCTTAGAGGAAAGGGGCTGCTCTCAGGTGCAGCTCTTAATCCAAATCAGTCATACACAGAGGACCTGTGATTAATTAGCTTCAGGTACACAGGGTGTATTAGGGGTATAGATACACTTTTATTAGTATAAGCATCTACACCAATCCTTATTATATACCGATTTAAAAGACCCTAAAACAAGCTTTCAAACTAAGATGCAGTCAGAGGTCCAGCAACGAGATGGGGGTTCTCCAGTCTTTTGCATCGAGTGTCACATGTATGATTATCTCCCAGTTGGTGAGAGGTCCTACATATGCACTAAGTGCAGGGAGCTCTTTGCTCTCAGGGAACGAGTCCGTTCTCTAGAGGCTAGAGTAGCAGACCTGGAAGAAAAGAAAGACAGAGAAGTACATGGACGAGACCTACAGGGATATAGTCCTGAAGTCCCACCTCCAGTCTGGCAGCATCCTGTTGCCATGGAGGAGAGAGGTCACGTGACAGGGAGAGCAACAACCCTGGTGTGGCAGGAAGGAAGTGATCCTGTAACTAGGACCTGTCCTCCAGGTGATGTAAAACCCTCTCGCACCGAGGACGTTTCTCCAGGGCCATGTCCCCATGAGAGGGAGGGTCAGGACAGCTTATAGTTGGTGATTCAATCATTAGGAATGTAGATAGCTGGGTGGCTGGTGGACGTGAGGATCGCCTGGGGAACATGCCTGCTGGTGCGAAGGTAGCAGATCTCACGCACCGCCTAGATAGGATCATAGATAGTGCTGGGGGGGAGTCTGCTGTCTTGGTACATGTGGTACCAATGACATAGGAAAAAGTGGTAGGGAAGTTCTGGAGGCTAAATTTAAGCTTTTAGGTAGGAAGTTGAAATCCAGGAACTTCCAGGATAGCGTTCTCCGAAATGCTTCCTGTTCCACGTGCAGGACCCAAAAGACAGGCAGAGCTCCGGAGTCTCAATGCGTGATGAGACAATGGTGCAAGGATGAGGGTTTTGGATTTGCTAGGAACTGGGGGAACATTCTGGGGAAAGGGGGGGCTCTTCCGAAGGGATGGGCTTCACCTTAATCAGGATGGGGACCAGACTGCTGGCATTAACCTTTAAAAAAGAGATAGAGAAGCTTTTTAAACTAGAAAATAGGGGAAAGCCGACAGTCACACTGGAGCGCACGTTTCGGACAAAGGTCTCCTTGAAGGATACTACCAAAAGCAGTGAGGTTCCAAAAGGGAGTATAGTAGCCCAAATGCCCTTGAGTAAGGAGCAGACAGAGCATAAAGATTCCCCATTACCCATGCATACCAATAGCCAGATTAATATTAATAAAATACAGTCTCTAAAATGCTTGTATGCCAATGCTAGAAGTCTAAACAATAAGATGGGAGAATTAGTATATATAGCATTAAATGAGAGGTTAGATATGATTGCACTCTCAGAGACATGGTGGAAGGAGGATAACCAGTGGGACACTGTGATACCGGATACAAACTATATCGTAATGATAGAGCTGAACAAATTGGTGGAGGGGTTGCGCCTCTATGTTAGAGAGGGCATTGAGTCAGAAAGGATTAAAGTTTTGCAGGGAACAAAAATATGTAGAATCTCTATGGATTGAAAATTCCATTTACGAAGGGGAAGGTGATGGCAGTGGGAGTATTACTATCGACCACTGGCCAGAATGAACAAATGGATGATGAAATGCTCAAAGAAATCAAGGAAAGCTAACAAAAGCCACAACAGAGTAGTAATAATGGGTGATTTCAATTACCCCGGTATCGACTTGGACAGTGTCACAGCAGGACAAGCTAAAGAGATAAAGTTTCTAGAAGAAAAAAATGACTGCTACATGGAGAAGCTCGTTCAAGAACCTACCACAGCGGAAGCCATACTGGACCTAGTCTTAGTGGAACGCCAGATCTGGTGCAAGAATAAGGGTGTTGGGACCACTTTGCTATAGTGATCTTAGTATGATCATGTTTGTTTTAATCAGTGGAGGACAGATAGTTTAGGTATCCTCAGTAATACCTTTTATCTTTCATTAGGGTGACTATGATAGTTTGAGGATTATTTTTAGGAAAAAACTATAAGGAGCGGTTCCAAAGGTTAAAGACTTACAGCAAGCTTGGGTGTTATTTAAAAATACTATCCTCGAAGCCCAGACCAGCTGTATTCCACGCATTAAGAAAAGTGGAAGAAAGTCCCAAAAAACTGCCAGCATGGTTTAAAGGTGAGGTCAGAGAGGTGTTGCTGCCAAAAGAGCAACCTTCAGAAAATGGAAAAAAAAGAGCCAAATGATGAAAAAATGGAAACAGCACAAGCACTGGCAAGTTAAATGCAAAGCATTGATAAGGCAGGCAAAGCGGGGGAATTTGAGAAGAAGAACTTGCTACGGAAGCAAAAAACACGAATAAGGACTTTTTCAAGTACATTCGTAGCAAAAGGCCTGTGAGAGAGTCAATTGGACCATTAGATGATAGAGGGGTAAAAGGTGCAATAAGAGGAGACAAGGCTATAGCAGAGAGACTGAATGAATTCTTTGCTGCGGTCTTTACTGAGGAAGATGTAGGGGTGTTACCCAAGACTGAAGGGGTATTTAAAGGTGATATGCAGAGGAATTGAGAGAAATATCGCTACACCGGGAAGCTATATTACAAACTATTTGATAAAACTGAATAGTAGCAAATCACCTGGACCGGATGGTATACATCCCAGAGTGTTGAAAGAACTGAAATATGAGATTGCAGACCTGTTATTGGTAATCTGTGAACTTTCATTAAAATCATCTGTAATACCTGAAGATTGGAGAGGGTCGCCAAGTAACACCAATTTTTTAAAAAGGGTTCCAGGGGTGACCCGGGGAAATTACCGACCAGTGAGCCTGACGTCAGTACCAGGGAAAATGGTAGAAGCCATCATAAAGAACAAAATTACACAGCATGTAGATAGTCATGGCCTAATGGGAGACAGCCAACATGGGCTTTAGACAAGGAAGATCTTGTCTTACTAATCTGATCTGTTTTTTTGAAGGTGTGCATAAAAAGGTAGACAAAGGTGAGTCGGTTGATATAGTGTATCTGGACTTTCAGAAAGCTTTGACAAGGTCCCCCATCAGAGACTTTTGGCGAAGCTAAAAAGTCATGGGATAGGAGGCAGTGTACTATTGGTGGATCGGAACTGGTTAAAAGATAGAAAGCAGAGGGTAGGGCTTAAATGGCCAATATTCCCAATGGAAAAAGGTGAATAGTGGAGTACCCCAGGGATCTGTACTGGGGTCCGCTACTTTTGACATATTCATAAATGACCTGGAAAAAGGGAATAACTAGTGCGGTAATCAAATTTGCAGATGACACAAAAACTGTTTAAAGTTGTTAAAACCCAAGAGGATTGTGGAAAACTGCAGGAGGATCTGGATAAATTGGAAGACTGGGCATCCAAATGGCAGAGAAATTTAATGTGGACAAGTGCAAAGTTATGCACCTAGGAAAGAACAAACCACACTATAGTTACAAGATGCAAGGCTCCACATTAGAAACCACCCAGGAAAAAAGATTTAGGAGTCATCGTGGATAACATGTTAAAACCCTCCGCCCAGTGTGCAGCGGCGGCCAAGAAAGCAAAATAGAATGCTAGGTATCATAAGGAAAGGGATGGAGAATAAAACAAAGGATATTATAATGCCTCTGTATCGCTCCATGGTACGACCGCACCTTGAATATTGTGTGCAATTCTGGTCACCGTATCTTAAAAAGGACATAGAGTTATTAGAAAAAGTACAGAGAAGAGCCACCAAATTGGTGAAGGGGATGGAAGGGAAGAGAGGCTAAAAAGGTTAGGGCTCTTTAACCTAGAAAAGAGGCGGCTGAGGGGAGATATGATAGAGGTGTATAAATTAATGAATGGAGTGGAACGGATAAACGTGGATAAATTGTTTACGCTATCAGAATATAGAAGGACTAGGGGGCAGGAAATGAAGCTACAGGGTAAACTATTTAAGAAAATAGGAGAAATATTTTCTCTCAACGTGTAATCAAACTCGGGAATCTGTTACCGGAGGATGTAGTAAGGGCGGTTAGTATAGCTGGGGTTTAAAAAGGTTTGGACAAGTTCCTGGAGGAAAGGTCCATAAACCACTATTAAAAAGGGACCCAGGATATCAATGCTTGGCCTAGTACAAGCACTGCAGAACCTGTGTCTTTTGGGGAAACTGCTAGGTACGTATGACCTAGATTGGCCACTGTTGGAAACAGGATACTGGGCTTGATGGACCTCGGTCTGACCCAGTATGGCATTTCTTATGTTCTTATGTTCTTAATATTGCAGCACCTCCCACTACTGACAACAGCGCAGCCAGTGGACGCCTGCCCAGCTTGGCGGAAACGCTGCTCCTGACTCACTGGTAGTCCCATTATCCTCCCTTTTTGGATTTTCTCCTCTCCAGGCCAAAATCTCAGAACTATTCATTTCTCTCCCTATTATGACAACACTAGGCTTGGTTGGCAGAGCAAATTACTGCATCCTGTAAGTACTGTTTAACTAATTCCTATCCCTAAAATATATATCAAGGAATTTGTGGTTTTATATTAGATTAATCTTTTGCTTTTCAGTGCCTTTCAACATTTCTGATTAGTACCTATGTTCTGTTCTGTCCTTCTGTCTTTCTCTTACTCCAGAGGTAAGGCAGCTTTCGTTAAAGCGGACCAGTCAGGTTTAGCTTTTGTGTAAATGTCAGCCCATGGCCCTGAAACTCTGCAGAATCTGACCAATGGCTACTGCAGAACCGGCAAAGGGTTCACCAAAAGTACATTATTGATGCATCTCCTTCCCTATACTGTGCTAAAAAGCAAAATTGAAAAATACTACAGAACACCATGTGTATGCAGAACTTTAACTACCTTGTAATGATCACACTTGTTGTTCACTTACAGAATGTAAAAAATAGGAATGTAAATTTGGTTTTCAGTTTCGATTTGGGGCACTTTATGCACACAAAGAAGGTGCACTGGGTCAACTTTAAGCACACAGAGCCTCACATGAAGTTGGTTTATGCACACTAAAAAAGGTTTACATGCGTTCAATTTTACATGCACTAGTTTCTGAAACAAACAGAATAGTGTACAAATGTTGGTCAAAAACGTTGAAAATAATCCAAAAAAAACCCACGTTTATTTTCTACACATGCCTCTATCAAAACACATTAACACAATTTCCAAGAAAATATTAAAAATGTATAAACTTGGAGCACATCTTAAAACCAGACAAACCCTGACTGCCTTCATCTTCTCTCCTACTCCTCCCCCTAATTCGTAGTCCACAATCTCCCATCCTTTTCCAGGACATGTTGTCAGAAACATGAGTATCCCATTTTGCCCTCCCTGCTCCTTCTACTGTAAAGCAATGTTCAGGCATTAAACTCCTGGGATTAATTGAGAGGGGGCATCCTTTACTGAATAAAGCTTTAGGTAATTTATTTATCTGACTGGTGAATTGGTGAAACATTAAACCTTAGCTCATGAACCTATCTACAATATATAAGAAAAGCAGACCACAGGGTGGATAGGTGAGGATGAACTCCAAGGTTTTCTGCTATCCTGCTGCCATCATTTTGTCTATCCCTTCCTGCTCGGTGAATATTTTATCCTTTTCTGCAGATCCGAGTGATGGCTAAAAAGCACCTATCCAAATAAAAGCAGACGTCAGCACTTAAAGCTTTGTTTGTTTTCGCCTGCCCCCCTCCGCACACACATACACAAAAAGGAATTTCAAAGGTCAGTATGATGATTGAGAAGCAGTCAGGTGCTTATCAAAAGATATTTCATGAAAAGCCTTGGACTAGTCCATTTCCTAAATATTAGAACAAGGCACTGTGAGAGCACAGAGATGCTCCTTTTTGTGTTAGTGAAAGGTACATCTTTTTTACATTTTGGACTTGATTTTACTATAGGACATCTGTGTATTATATATTTTATAAAGGCAACTACCTATCTGCCACTCTGAGAACTAGCCCCAATAGCGAGACCAGAAGATGTGACTGGTGATGGAGGACTAGCCTAATGGTAAGAGCAGTGGGCTAAGAACCAGGAAAGCCTGCTTCAAATCCCACTGCCTCTCCTTCGTGACCTTGGGCAAGTCGCTTAACCACCCATTGCCTCAGGTACAAACTTAGATTGGAAGCCTTCTGGGCATAGGAAAATCCCGACCATACCTGAATATAGCTTGCTTTGAAGTTTGAGAAAAAGGCATGAGCTAAATCCAATTCCTGTAGGTATATTTGGGGCCATATTTTGGTGAAGCCTGGGTGGAGTCACAAAGGGACCTATATTCAGTGGTGGCTGCTAGCGCGATTACAGTGACATACTGCATCCTTCTGGTTTACATGTTCTATTTACCCCTAACATAATGTGATGGGGTCTATAGAATGTTACCTGTCCCTCTCCAAAGGGAGTATCAACAGTCCCCTTTAAGAGAGTCTGCAGCCCAGAGTTCAGGGCTGGGAGGGCGTGACTCACAGGGAGAGGTTAAGAACCCAGCAGGCTGCAGGAGGGAGAGGGACCCATAGAGCCAGAAGTCCTTCCAAGGCAAGCTGTGCAAAAGAGTTCTGAGGTAGAAATGTTAACTAGGGCTGGAGGAAGGGTCTGGAGAACCAGTTTGTGGAGGTTTAACAAGCTGGGACAGAATTAAAACTGCTTTTGTTTTCCCTAAACTACTGTCAGGCCTATGTTTTATTTTTATTTATTTATTTAGACAGTTTTTGTATACTGCCTTATCCTTCAATCAAAGCGGTCACAACACAAGTGGGGGATACATTTAACACACGGGGATATGAGACACATACACTGATACTTACAGGGAACATGGGCAATGGAGGGTTAAGTGGCTTGCCCAAGACCACAAGAAGCATCTGTGGGACTAGAGACCCCAGTCCTTCCAGCCCAAGGTTGCTGTCCTCTAGTGAGATTTGAACCCCCGACCTTCCGGCCTGAAGTACCTTGCCCCACCCACTAGGCTATAACCCTTTGTTGTAAAGAAAACCCCTTCCCCACTACATGCCACACTACCACATGTAATCATTCACAGAAGTAAAATAAAATAAAGGTGAAGAATGCAAAAGCACCCTTGAAACACACTGTGGACTTATTGATTTCATCAAAGCTCATTAGGGTAAGAAATGGTGATGGTAGAAACAGAACTTTCCCACGTTGCACCCAATTACAGTGAAAATTGCTGCTTTCTTCATTCACTCCCACAAGGTTGAATTAATGAAAAGTCTTACTTTAATTTAGTAGGCTCTTTTGCCCTCTCCCCAGCTATCTGCCATTCTCTGGTGAATAAACATGGCGCTGTCCTTCTGCTTATCATTAAAAGAAAAGACAGGATCTTTGTGGGATCAATTCATCATTATCGCTGTTAAGAATGATGATGAAAGATGCTGTCGCCTCCTCAGGATCAATTGCCCCTTAACATTTAAACCTGCTGCTTGCTGAAAAGCACTGACACAACCACGATGAAAAATGAGGTGCGTGCTGTGCACCAAATGTTAGAAAACTGCCGAACCTTCTTGCCTCTTTGTTTTTAATAAGAACAGTTTTTCTCTCCCTTTTGTGCTTAGGTTATTTTTTGTTTGGGCATTTAGTCTTTCACATGACCTCGGGGGGAGCTGGGCAGTAGTAACCCAAAGGCTGCAGCAGATCAAATCAATGCAACAGTGTAAATAGTAAGAGAGCCTGGAGAATACAAATTAGGGAGATGTTTCATTCGCTGTCCTGACAAAGGGACCCTGTTAATAAAGGGTTGCACTTCTTGCGTGATTAGTGGCCAGTCTAATGCAAGCCGTCGTGTGCAGCCTGTCGGGGTCGTGCCTAGAAAGTTCCCAGCAGTTAACACGCATTCAAGTGCCATAACACACGGTGCAATTAACGCGGTATTCCTAATACCACCCATAGAGGTGTCGTTATTGCCGCTGAGCATATGGCAGTTGCCCTCGTGCTAGTGATGTGTTCTCCACGCTCACGCTTTGCCCCAACACACCCACTTTCCTCCCCAGCGCATGATAGCCGCTTATCGTATGTTTTAATGTACGGTAGCTGGCAGGCCTGCAAGTTTGCATTCTCGGCTGCCACTTACCACATGCTAAAATGACATTAACCGCTAGTGCACTTTAGTAAAAGGGACCCCAAATAATCCATTGTAGGGTTTTTGGAAGGCTTGGATTCATCAGTCACCCATTCTCACTGTTCCCTTTCCGTTCCTTTCCACTGGTCTTCAGCGTTCAGTGTTTGCAATCAGTGGGGTGCTCCACTGCAGTTCAGAGCCACGGAGACACACTCGAAGGCCAAGAAAGGAAACGTGTTGAGGGTTCTCTTTGGAGTGTTGATTTTATTCTGTATGTAGCTTGGAAACCGCATTGAATGGACTGGTTCCAATATATGCGGTCTATAAATGTTCTTACATAAATAAAGCAGATTAAATAAAGGGTGGTATTTTATTGGGAGATGATCTGCTGGTCTTAGTGCCTGTCTAGTCCACATTGAGTGCAGTTTTAATTGCACTTAACGATTCTATGGCATATAGTTTGTTTGTTTTTTGTAATCCACTTTGGACAATTCATTGGAGCTAGTGGAATAGAAATTATGGATTCCTGATGTAATCTGAATATTTTTAGCCTATTCTGTACTTTTAGCTATAGCCTAATTACTTGTTGATAGCTGCAGAATTGCTCATGGGTCTTGCAAAAATGTCCAGTTCCACATTTAGCCGTCTCATTGATCTGCGGCAGAAGAGCAGAGTTGAGTCACATTGACAGCATAATACACAGGAGAAGCTGGTGCCACCATTGCTCAGGACTGAGTGGAGGAGTAGTCTAGTGCTTGAAACAGCTGGGCTGGCACTAGGGAAGCCAGGGTTCAAATACCACTGATACTTCTGGTGGCCTTGGGCAAGTCACTTAACCCTCCATTGCTTCAGGTCAAACTTAGATCGTAGGCCCTCTGGGGATAGGGCAATGCCTACTGCTCCTGTATGTAACTTGCCTTGATCTACTACTGGAAAGGCATGAGCTAAACGCAAAATACATTTTTCTTTTCTTTTAATTTAACTAGTCTGTGGGTAAATGGAAGAGTTTGGATCGTATTGTCAGCTCCACTGCTTCTAGAATGCCAGAGGTATGCCTCAGTTCCTTAACACTGACTCCGGGCTCTTATATGTGTTTGGCTTTGGATTAGAATATATAGAAATCAACTAGAGCGTCATAAAGTAAATATAGATAGGATGTGGCATTCCTTCAGTGGCTGCTACTTTAGGAGAGTTCACTAGAAAGTTTCTGGGTACGTTTTTAACTCTGTACTATCGCAAAGTGGATCAGCGTCAGTTGTTTAAAATTCAACCTTCTTTGGATGTACACTCCTCCTTGGCCAGGATATTCAGCAAAAATATCAGTAGGAGATTTTTCAATAACACTATCCTCAGGAGCCATCTTGGATTCCCAATTCTTTATCGAGGCAGAAATAAAAGTAGTCACCTCCAAAAGCCCTCTTTCCATTGTATTTCATATAACGGCTTCAGCGCTGCTGCTCTAGCTGCAGTCTCTTGCCCTTCCTCATCTGGACTCAGTACCGCACCTAGCCCTGTGCGAGTGTTGCAGCCACACAGGGCACAAAGGCTTAGGGGGGCGCATTTCGGCTGCCTGTTGTTGTCCTGCCGCCACCACTTTTTGTTCTCTCAGTGGTGGCAGGGGAAGAGCAGGCAGACAAAATGCGACCATAAACCTTTCTGCAGGTCTGATGCCCCCCTCCTCTGACGCGACGTCAGAGCAGGGAGGGAGCAGATCTGTTTAAAGTTTGGCAGCAGCAGAGCAGAGCAGACCCGCGACTTGCACATCGGGCACGTGCCCCCTTCCTCCCCATAGCGCCATCCAGCCGATGCCTGCTCTTGCCCTGATGCTAGCGCCGCCGTGGAGAAAACAAGAGGGTGGCAGCAGCAAGGCGAGATCAGCCAGAAAACAGCTGAATGGAGATATGGGGAGGGGGGCATGCGCCCAATGTGCAAGTCGCATAGGGTGCCGTGCAATTCTGGCTCAGTATGGCCCTGCCTGGACTATTGCAATGCAGTGTGTGTGCTGATCTCCCGACCAAGCTGATGGGAAGACCCGCTACTTCAGAATGTGCCAGCTAAGGAGGCAGAAAATGGGAGAGCCATTCCAATGTAGGGTTGCCAACTGGCTCTCGATGCACTTGACAAGCTTGATCCAGTCCTGGGTTTACCCCATCGCACGCAGGGACTTGTAGTCTTGCTTTTTTAATCAATGCAGTTGAGAAATAAGAAATACTTATCCCTGCATGCAGTGGGGTAAACCCAGGACTGGATCAGGCTTCTCTGGTTCACCTGGAGCCAGTTGGCAACCTTATTTCAGTGCCTTGAAAGTTTTTATAATGTCTACCCTCCTTTTCCTTACTTTTTCAGCTACTTCTTTTGAAAACCTAAGCAGCCTCCTTTTTCTTCTTACTTTTATTTATTTTCACAACAAAATATTGTGTTGCCCTTAAGATATCTCCTTTCAGTTTTGCCTACTATTGTTCTACTTTCCCCAGATGTTCCCATCCAGCTCATGGCTTCTTGGGGTATTCCTCCATATTTGCAAAGTTTGTTTTCCCAAAGACTAGGAACTTTGCTTTTGAATGAACCATCTCCAGCTGTGTCCTAATATCGAAGTTCACCATTGAGTGATCACTGCATCCCAGATGATCACCTACTACAACATGAGAATCACTCGTCCTATTTGTACGCACCAAGCTCAGTATCACCCCCTCCTGCATGGGTTCCATTACCAGTTGCCGGAACAGTTCTTCCTGTAGAGAATCCATGATCTCCTAGATGACACTGCAGCAAGGATGTCCCAGTCAAACTCTGGCACTTTGAATTCTTCTACCATTAGCACGTCCCCTTTCATAGCAATATTGTGTATGTCTTCAATTAAATGGATCAGACCAAGGGTCCATCAAGCCCAGTATCCTGTTTCCAACAGTGGCCAATCCAGGTTGCAAGTACCTGTCAGGTTCCCAAAAGATATACAGATTCTATGCTGCTGGTCTAATGGATAAGCACTAGATTTTCCCGGTCCTCTTTAATAATGGCTTCTGAACTTTATCTCCAGAAACTTGTCTTTTAAGTCCAGCTACACTAACAGCTTTTACTACATCCTCTGGTAACGAATTCCAGAGTTTGATTACACGTTGAGTGAAAAATATGTTTTCTACGATTAGTCTTAAATGTGCTACGTTGTAGCTTCATTGTGTGTCCCCTAATCTTTCTACATTTTGAAGGAGTAAACAACCAATCTATATTTTATCCATTATCCATTCTACTCCATTCATTAATTTATAAACCTCTATCATATCTCCCCTCAGCTATCTCATTTCCAAGTTGAAGAGCCCTGACCTTTTAAGCCTTTCCTGTTAGGGATATCCTTCCATCCCCTTTACTATTTTGGTCGTTCTTCTCTGTACTTTTCTAAATTCTGCTATATCCTTCTAAAGATATGGTGACCAGAATTACACACGGTATTCAAGGTATCGTCGCACCTGGGAGTGATCCAGAAGCATTATAATATCCTTCAATTTATTCTTCATTCCTTTCTTTATGATTCCTAGCATTCTATTTGCTTTCTTGGCCATTGCTGCACACTGGGCAGAGGGTTTAAACATATTATCCACGATGACACATAAATCCTTTTCCTGTGCAGTGGATCCTAATATGGAACCTTGCATCGTGTAACTGAAGTTTGGGGGGTTCTTCCCTAGGTTCTTCTAATTTATCAAGGTCTTCTTGCAATTTTTTACAATCCTCCTATGTTTTAACAACTTTGAATAATTTGGTGTCATCTGCAAATTTGATCCCTCACTCATTATTCCTATTTCCAGTCCTCCTAATCCACAATAGTGCACGGCCTCCTATGCCATGGCTTTTTAATTTCCCCAAAAATCTCTTATGAGGGACTTTGTCAAAGGCTTTCTGAAAATAGAGATACACTATATCAACCGACTTACCTTTATCTATCTGTTTATTCACACCTTCAAAAAATATAAGAGATTGGTGAGACAAGACTTTCCTTGACTAAATCCATGTTGGTTTTCTGGCATTAAACCATGACTATGTACATGTAAAATAATTTTGGGTTTTTTAAATGGTTTCTACCATTTTGCCCAGGCTCACTCGTCTGTAGATTTCTGGATCACTCCTGGAACCCTTTTTAAAAATTACATTACATTGGCTACTGTCCATTCTTTGGGTACACAGATCATTTTAATGATAGATCAGAGATTTCTAATAGTAGTTCTACAATCTCATATTTCAGTTCTTTCAGCACCCTGGGATGTATGCTGTCCAGTCCAGGTAATTTGCTGCTCTTTTGTTTATCAATTAGCTGTATTACATCTTCTCAACTTATTGAGATTTGTTTCAGTTCCTCTGATGCATCACCTTTAAATATCACTTCTGGTATAGGTAAGTTTCCTGTGTTGTTTTCAGCAAAGACTGAAGCAAAACATTCCTTCAGTCTCTCCGCTATGGCCTTGTCCTCTCTTAGTGTATCTTTTACCTCTCCATCATCTAATGGTCCAACTGACTCCCTCACAGGTGTTTTATTTATTTTATTTATTTAACAGGTTTTATCCTTTAATCAGAGCGGTTTACAAAGATATATAGTCTTACATCTAAACCCTGGTATAACTAATGCTTAATTTCAATAAACATTGGATTGCATTAAGGTTCTATGGGAGCGCTTTGGAAGGAGAGGGAGCACTAGATAAGGGAGCTTATAGGATGGATGTAAAAGGGGGAGCTATTTACAGAGGGAGCTATTTACAGAGGGAATAATTCTAGTTGATGGTGCTGAGAGGGTTCAGGGGACCTTATTTACCTCCCCCCCCTTCCAGCAACACCAAGGAGTGCCTCAAGGATCCACACTATCAGCCATGCTCTTCATCGTCTATCTGCAACCACTCTGCTCAATCATACAGGCACACAACATTCACTACCACATCTATGCAGACGACATAATGCTCTATGCACCAATTACAACCTCCAACCCATCAAACAAACACTTATCAGAATGCTTCACAGCAGTATCCAGCTGGCTACAAGAAAACAACTTATCCATCAACATAAAGAAAACAGAGGCCCTCATAGTAACAAAAGACCCGGACTTCACGCCACCCTCACACCTCAGCATCGGGACCACTCAAATACAAATACAACCACAGATAAGATACCTGGGAATCATCATAGACCAAGCACTCACACTGGAACAACAAATCAAAAAGACCACCGCTACAATATTTCACAAGGCTAAAACAGTGCAACGCCTCAAACCTCTCCTCGAACCACAGGACTTCAGAACAGTGATGCAGGCCCTAACGCTCCCCCACCTGGACTACTGCAATATAATCTACCATGGACTCCCGGCCACCCATACCAACCCACTCCGGACTGCCTTAAACACGACAGCAAAGATTATACAATCAGCAAAAAACCAGGACCACATCACCCCAATTCTAAGAGAGCTACACATACTCCCTCTGGAAGCACGAATCAAGTACAAGTCCGCTCTACTCACCCACAAAGCTCTCAACCAAACCCAAACCTTCCAACTCCGCACACTGCTGATCCGACCCGCCCACAACAAAGCAACCAGACAAACCACCAACAACTCCCTCACCATCCCCCACAAAAGGACAAAATGCAGTCAACGAACCTGCAACAGAGCCTTCGAACTGTATGCACCATCCAACCGGAACTCTCTACCGAACCACATCAGAAACAACAAAGACCCCCTATCATTCAGGAAACAGCTAAAAACCACAATATTCCAGGAATACCTCAGACCAGAAACAAATACCCACCAATGAGACTGTAGCTCAATGTCTATGTCTACGTCCCAATATTTGTCAAATCATAAATGTTGCCCCGCCTGGTGACGGCACATACCCTAGAATTGATTATTGTCCCCCCTCCCCCTCGTTCAATGTTCCACCGCTTTGACCCGGTGAAAAGCGGGATATAAATACAGCTAAATAAATAAATTTACAAATAAGTGAGCTATGTACAGCGAGGGGGTACATTGGAGTAAGGGTTTTTTACTGAAGGTAGGGTAGATTATGTGATGGCTCATAGTAGTCAGTGAATAGGAAAATATTTAGCCTTGTCTTAAAGTCTTTGGCGTCTGTAGTAAGTAGTTCAGATGTCTTGGGGGAGGGAGTTCCAGAGGGAGGGTGCTGCAAGGGACAGTGCCCTCCTGGATGTTGAATTCATAGTTTTGCAGTATGAGGCCGGTGTCTGATGTCCATCATTGGTCTTCGTCTGGGTCTAGTGTCAGATTTAATTTTGATCAAGTCATTGAGGGTGTTAGGTACCAGGTTTCACTGAATTTTGAAGAGGATGAGAGCTGTTTTGAATTTGATTCTTAGTGTGATTGGGAGCCAGTGTAATTGGCTCAGAATAGGGGTGATGTGGTGGTGTTTTGCAGATCCTGTGAGGATGCATGCTGCCATATTTTGTACCATCTGTAAGGGACGAATTGTTGAAGTGGGCAATCCAAAGAGCATGGAGTTGCTGTAATCCAGTATGGGTGTTATTATTGCTTGACAGACTGTCCTGAAGTGGTCTTGGTTTAATATGGGCTTTAGCCTTCGTACAATTACCAACTTGCGGTATGCATTCTTAGTAGTTCTGGCAATGTGGGTGTAGAAGTTCAGGTTCTTATCTAGAATTATTCCCAGGTACTTTATCTCCTCTTTGACTGGAATGGATTCATTGACAAGGTCAATGTGCTGAGGAGGAGAGAAGTTGTTGTTGCGTGAGACGAATAGAGCTGCTGTTTTTTTGAAGTTGATCTTGAGGTTGTTATTGGATAGCCATCGGGATAAATCGTGGAGGCAGTTGGTTATAGGTGTGTAGTCAGGCTTGTCTAAGTTGACTTGGGTGTAGATCATGATGTCATCAGCATATAGTGCGTATTGAATGCTGTGTTGCGCGATGACGTTGCATATAGGTTGGACAGAGGTTAAAGAGCAGGGCGGATAACGAGGATCCTTGAGGTATTCCTTGTGTTAATGGAAATGGAGATGAAGAGGTAGCACCAATCTTGACTTGTTGCTGTCTTCCATTGAGGTATGAGTCAAACCATTTGAGTATAGTATTACAAAGTCCAATGGCCTCTAGTCTTTTTAGGAGGATAGGGTGGGATACAGCATCAAACGCTGCAGATATATCGACAAAGATGAGGAAGAAGCCCATCTTAATGTTGTTTAGACCTTTGATGAGTTTGCTTAGGAGCAATTCAAGCAGATATTCAACATTGTAGAGAGGTCAGAAGCCGTATTGGTGGGGGTCAAGGGCGCATGGGTATCTACATGATCTTGAAGTTGTCGATACCGTCTTCTCCAGGATCTTAGCTAGGAATGGGAGACTAGATATCGGGCGATATGTTGTTGGGTCAGTGGGGGAGGGGGTCGTGAGCTTGGTGACAGGATGTATGGTGGCGAGCTTAAGAGGGGGGCATGTAACCCTGGGTTAGTGAAGCATGAACTATTTTCTGGATGTGACTAGCTAGCTCTTCATTTGCTGACTTAACCCATAGGACTGGGCAGGGGTCTGTAGGTGCTGTGCTAGTATTTAGGCTAGATATGGTTTGGGTGATTTCTTCTTTTGTGGGTATGTGAAATTTGTTCCCTGAAGTGCTGGGGACTGTAATTGCGGGTGTGTGGTTCAAATCCTGTGCTTGTTCAGCACTGAGGGGGGGAGGGGGTGTTTGGTAGCCAGATGTTGTGCAAAGGACTCTGGGGTGATTTTAATCACTCCAGCGTTGCTTGGGTCCTTTGTAAGCATGCAGACTATACTGAAGAGCTCTCGTGGCTTGTTTTTTGCTTTGAAGACGAGGTTAGTGTGATGCTCCTTTTTATGTTGGTTAATTAGCTTGTTGTATTCTTCCTGTTTTTCATGATAGAGCGACCAGGTAGTCTGCGTCTTGTTTTTTCTCCAAGCTTTTGGAGGGCTCTTTTGGCTTCTCGTATTGAACCGGAGTACCAGGGTGCAGAGTGTCTTCTTGGTTTGGTACCGTCTATGGTTGCTTGCTGGAACATTTGATGCTGTTGATAGAGCAGTGTTCCAGTGATTTACAGCAGCGTCCAAGTCAGATGCATTGTGTTCTAGGACTGGGAGGATTTCATGTAGGAATTTCTCCTTTTGAATGATTTGAATCTCCTGTGGATTGTTGTTGAGTTTGCAGTGTGGAGTGTTGGGATGGGTCACCTTGAATTGTGTAGTATGGTGATCTGACCAGGGTATCGGGGTGATTAGGGAGGTGGTTATGGCATTACTGAGTAGAGCGCTGTTAGGGACAAAGATTAAGTCTGGGGTGGAGCCCCGCTGGTGGGTAGGTGCAGTAATTAGTTGAGTGAAGTCGAGATCCTTCATAGCGTTGAGGAATGAGTCTGCTTCTCTGTCTGGCATGGATTTAAGGTTGAAGTCTCCTAGAACAAGAAGTGGTTTGTGGGGGGAGTTTGTGGTGCATATTGTTTCAAGAGTAGAGGTGAGGTCCTCGGGAGAACTGTTGGGGGCCCTGTAAGTGAGACAAATGGCCAGGTGCACGTTCTGTATTGTGATTGTATTGCAATGTTGCGTGTTTAGTGTTGCTGTTGTATTGAATCTGAGGTAGGTTCTGGCAAGGATTAATACTCCGCCTCTTTTCCGTGTTCTAGGGCAGTTGAATGCTGTGTAGGCAAGTGGAGTTAGCTGATTTAGTATTACTTGATCAGTGTTTGTCAGCCAGGTCTCGGTTATGTAGAGTATATCTGTCTGGTGGAGTCTAGAATTGTGTTGGCTTTATTCCTTACAGATCTGGCATTGATGAGTTCTATGCTTGTTGTGGTGTAGGGGGTCTGTTGAGCACAAGCGAGAAGGTTAGAGTTGAGTTGCAAGAATGTGGGAGGTTGTTTAAGGGGGCTTCTTAAGTGTTGTGTGTCTTGGCGGTAATGGATGAAGTAGAGGTAAGGGTGGGGGAGGGTGGGGGTAAGTGTGTGTGGGGGAACAGTTTGGATGGATGGAGGTGCTTAGTAGTAGTAGTGTTGGGTAGATGTATATATGAGTGTGCATGTTGAAGCAGTGTTGAGGGTTCAGCTTCGAGACTTGGGAGATAGAAATACTTGCTTCTGTCGGCGTTAGTCCGTTCCACTAACTTTGCTACGAATATACTTGAAAAAGGTTTGTTCTCTTGCTTCCACGGAAAGTTTCTTTTCAAATTTTCTCTTTGCTTGCATTATCAATGCATTGAATTTAACTTGCCAGTTCTTACGCTTTTTCTGTTTACATTATTTGGCTCTTCCTCCCCCCCCCCCCCCCCCCATTTTCTGAAGAAGTCTTTGTTAGCTATAACAGCCTCACTGACCTTAGCTTTAAGTCATGCTGGCTGTCGTTTGGCCTTCCTTCCACCTTTTTTAAAGCATGGAATACATCTGGTCTGGACTTCCAAGATAATATTTTTAAATAACATCCAGCCCTGATGTAAACTCTTAACCTTTGCAGCTGCTCCTTTTAGTTTTTTCTTAACCATTTCCCTCATTTTATTATAGTCTCCTTTTTGAAAGTTGAATGCTAGAACTTTTCATGTTATGATCGCTATTGCCAAGCAGCCCCAAAACAATTACCTCTCACACTAGATCCTACATTCCACTGAGGACTAGGTCTAAAATAGCTTCCCCGCGTGTTGGTTCCTGAACCAGCTTCTCCATGATGCAGTCATTTACTTCATCTAGAAACTTTCTCTCCCTAGCGTGTCCTGATGTGACATTGACCCAGTCAATACCGTGGTAATTGAAATCTCCCATTATTAATGTTTTATAAACTTTGCTAGGTTCCCTAATTTCTGTTAGCATTTCATCATCTGTCTGTTCGTTCTGTCCAGGCAGATGGTAGTACACCCTGTGACGCAGTGGCAGGGCTGCAAGCCATAGAAACTGATACTGACCCGCTGGTTGGTTCAGGTATTGCAGGAAAAGGCAAGGTTTTCCCTTCTCAGCACAAGCTGCAGGGAGCTAATCAGCTAACACAGTTCACCTCAGGGGAGGAGAGAAGCAGAGCTGCTGATTGGGCACGCCCTAGTAGGAGGCGGGCTCCCCAGAGCAGGGGCACCTTGTTAAGCAGAGAGAAGGAAGACAGTAGTAGGAGGAGTAGGACGAATGAAATGAGGAATGAAAGTGGATTGAGCCCATGAGTGAGAAGGCAAAGGACGTTGGAAAAGCAAGAAGCTCTCTTGGATGCAGAATCCTTTGACCTAGCAAGAGAAACACTGCCCAGCCGTAATACAAGGAAAAGGGATTCAGAACCAGGAAGTAGGTACCAGGGATACTCAGTGCCTGAAAGAACCTTCTGGGAGCAACAGAGGTTAAAAGCACTGAGAGACCCAGGATTAAAGCCTAGGTTTCTGGAAGACACAGTTGACCCTTGGAGAGAAAGGCACCGTGGCAAGGCATTTTCAGACAAGCCTCATTTTAAGGTACCTGCTGTATTTAATTCATATGACAAGTTTTATGAGAAGCCAGAAAGAGTGAATGCTGACTTTAAAGCTCAGGACAGTTTCAGGCAGTGTGAGAGCCGTTGGCTACAGCCTGAAGTCTCTTTAAACAAACCCAGTTTTTCTCACCAAACAGCTCAAGCTTTTAGCAAGCAGGCTGACATAAAGAATTCAGCTGAACTGTTCAGAAGAGAATTAAGCCAAGATACTTCAGGAGGTCCTACCTTGGAATCACTCTTTAAAAGCAGATCTCGTGCAGAGGAACTTGTTAACCCAACACTTGTAAACAGAGATAAGTGGGGGAGGGGTAACTCCACTGCAGGCATTGATTGTTTAAACAGAGACGGCATTACTTGCTTTCCAGAAGTAAATAATCACTTACCTAAAGAAGGAGAATTTCCTCAGTCTAGCCCAGCTAGAAGGCAGGCTGAACTTCTTCTCAATGAGTTTAAACAGTTCTTAGATAAAAGAGCTGTTGCTGAACAAAACTCAGTCCAAGCAGGAAATAGTCATGAGACAGGAATACCATTACCTGCTCCGTTGCCTATGATTGAAATTAATCAGCCAATGGACTGCTCAATTGGGCTGATTGACAAAGCTGACTAAAGCAAAGCTTGAATGGTCATATTTTCTACCTTATCCTGAATGGTATGCTGTTCAAATACCTGGATGAAAAGCTTATGAAAATGAGTAGTGTTTAAGTACCTGAATGAAGAGCTTATGAAGCACTAGGAAAATAAGCTAAAATATAATCTGGTTACAACACATGAACATTATTGTTTCTCACCTGATTGTTTGTGAATACAAAGTAAAAGGACACATGATGTAATGTGCACTCCAGTGTGAAGAATAATTTAAGCACAGTATTGCAAAGCCTGGATTTTTCCTTTTTGTTCCTGTTTTGGTAATCCTCACGCCTGTTCCATTCCACCACGGAGCCGGGTAAATAAATCCTTACAAAATAAATATTCTTGTTCCCGACTATCATTTGGCCCCCACAACTACAAAAGGCCCATCCCTCCTTAACCCTCAAGGTTAGGGAGTGGGTGCAGGGTAACAAGTGGCGTAGTACTGAGGATTTCGGCGCAGACGCAGAAGGAGCCACAGCAGGAGCTGCAGAGAACCTCTTCTTCAAGTGGACCCCGACTGAAGAGCTGACAAGCCCAGCAGAGGAGGAGGGACCGCAGAGGGCTGCAGGAGCCATTTCCTGACGTGCTTGATACACACCTAAGCCAGGTAAAGGGTACCCACCCCGGGTTGTGTGGATACCAAGGCAGAGGGTGTCCCCTAGTGGTAGCTGGGGAGGAAAAAAAAAAGTTTTTGTTTCTGGAGGAACCCCAGAGATAAAGAGTGTGTGATACCGCACTTGGGTTCGTGTTTGTTTGTATTTCAGAAATTCCCAAGATGGCGATGGATCCACAGGACATCATTAAGTGGATGGCGACGCAACTAGAACGCCAGGCCGACCTTGCGTTGGAGGCGCAGCAGAGAGCCAGCGCCTGTTTGAAAGAACAGCAACAACCGCTTCTGACTCTACTAGAAGAATATCTAAAGGAGAGGAAACAAGCTACTGTTCCAGCGCCGGAAACAGGTTCCATAGTGACTAACATAGTTTCACCTGTTAATATGCCAACAGGGACTCTGTTTAACTTTGGACCGCTCACTAGTCAAGACGATATTGACGACTACTTGGAAAGTTTTGAGAGGGTGGCACGCCTTAGCTTATGGCCGAGGGAACATTGGGCCTTAAGGCTAGCTGCATCTATTACGGGGGAAGCAAGGGCAGCTTACCGAGCCATGCCTCCAGAACTGGCCGGAAGCTACGATGAATTAAAAAAGGCCATACGGGAGAGACTGGGACTCACTCCGCTCGTATACCACACTCGCTTAAGGAGCATGAGACTCGGGCCGAGTGAAACTCCCAAGTCCCTATGCCACCGAATACGTGGTTTATTGTATAAATGGTTGACTCCAGAAGGGAGGTCGGTGGAATCTATTCTAGATGAATTAGTGCTAGAGCAATACATGGACGCTCTGCCACAGGAGATCCGCACCTTCCTGATCCTGCAAAACTGCAAAACTCCCCAGGAAGCGGTTGCTCTCTCTGAGAGGTATATAGAGGCAGAGATAACTGCCCAGAGAGGGAGCACCCCGTTCCATGAGTACAGCAGCAGCGGATCAGAAAGGCGACGGAGGGTCCAAGAGGATCCAGTAAAAATGTGCATGCCTCTTAGAAAAAGATCTACATGTAAAATAAGATGCTACAAATGTGGGCAGGTAGGACATGTACAAAAGCAATGCTTGGTAAAAACTGCATTAATAGTGGATACGTATGTGGAAGACAGACCAGGATTTCTGTTAGCTGTCTGTGTTCAAGGTATTACCACTCAAGCTTTGCTGGACTCGGGAGCCGAGTTAAGCATGATTTCGGAAGAGTTCTGGAAAGCAATAGAAGCCAGAGAGGCCCCAGAGGTAATTCACCCTGTAGATGAGGTAAAAATAAGATGTGTTCACGGAGGAACATCTTCCTACCCCGTGTACAACTTACACATAGCAGGCTTAGGGGCCCAGAGAAATATCCCGCTAGCAGTTGTCCCACGCCTCCCACATGCAGTGATTCTAGGCAGAAACTGGCCCCAGTTTTATAGAGAGATAAAGAGAGAGTTACAGGAGAAGGGTGCAATGGTCTCCACAAGAGCCCAGACCTCAGCCCTAGATCCGCAAGAAGATACATCAGAGGATACTGGGGAAGTCCTTCCCTCTGATGACGCATTAGTGACCACTCCTGATCCCAAGGTGAAGAAGGGTAAAGCGGAGAAATGCAAGGAGAAACAGTCACGCTCTAAAAACAGGTCTGAAGTGCAGGCAGGGCAAGAGCTGCCATGGGTACCGGGAGAATTGATGAGCAAATTTCCCTCATTCCCAAAAGAGCAGCAAGCAGACCCCGCTCTCACACACGCATTTAAGTGGGCCCAGGACCCTAGGGATACACTGCCTAGATTTCTCCTCACGTCAGGAATACTCTATAGAGAGAGTAAGAATCCTTTCACTGGAGACAGTAGGAAACAGTTGGTAGTACCAACTACCTTTAAAAATATAGTGCTACGGTTGGCTCATGACCATCCAGTAGGGGGACACAAGGGCAGTCAGGGGACCCTTGATCAGATTCTGGCCCGATTCTACTGGCCGGGTGTTTTTAAAGAGACGACCCGGTTCTGTGAGGCTTGCCCCACTTGCCAACGTGTCTCGGCAACCCATCCCAGGGATGTCCCAATGATACCGTCACCGGTGATCAAAGACCCCATTCAGAGAATAGGGGTAGATATAGTGGGACCATTGATTAAGACACCTAGAGGATTTCGATACATCTTAGTGGTAGTGGACCACGCTACACGATTCCCGTGGGCCATGCCACTCCGCTCCACTTCAGCAAAAGTAATAGCTACTGAGCTGCTCAAGCTATTTTGCGAAGTTGGGTTCCCTAGGGAAGTCCTCACCGATAGGGGGAGTAACTTCCTCTCGAAGTACCTCACGCAAGTATGGGATGCCTTTGGTATCCAACATATTAAGACAGCCGCATACCACCCTCAGACGAACGGTCTAGTCGAAAGACAAAACCAAACACTTAAAAGAATGCTACGTAGAAGTCTGGAGGGTGAGATGGACCAGTGGGATATGATGCTCCCTTTTGTTCTCTACGCATGTAGAGAAAGGAAACAAGCCTCATTGGGAACAGCACCCTACGAGTTGTTATATGGGAGGTCTCCCCGGGGGATTCTTGATATCCTAAAGGAACAGTGGGTAGAACCGGACGCCAGGGAGGTAGAGGTCCCCGAGTTCCTAAGGGATTTAAAAAAGCGGCTACGCCGAACCTCAAAGGTTGCGGTAGAGAATTTGCAACGTAGTCAGGGCAAGCAAAAATCCTATTATGATAGGAATACTAAACAAAGACAGCTTATGATAGGAGAAAAGGTTATAGTGATGCTGGCTGGGACGGAGCCGAAATTTGAGAGCCATTGGAAGGGCCCATGTCGGGTCATACGTCCCGTAGGACCCGTCTCTTATTTAGTGGAGAATAAAAAGGGTCGCAGGCAAGTCTACCACATCAATCTGTTAAAGCCCTGGCATGATAGGGTAGCTTTAGCCCAAGTAGCCACAATAGCCTCTCCGAGACAAGGGCATTCAGTACCGCCCACTAGCCCAGAGCCCATAGGCTGTATCAGGTGCTGTCCGGATTCTCCTAAACCAGCCCGTGATATCTTAAGGGGGGGGGATCTGTGACGCAGTTGCAGGGCTGGAAGCCATAGAAACTGATACTGACCCGCTGGTTGGTTCAGGTATTGCAGGAAAAGGCAAGGTTTTCCCTTCTCAGCACAAGCTGCAGGGAGCTAATCAGCTAACACAGTTCACCTCAGGGGAGGAGAGAAGCAGAGCTGCTGATTGGGCACGCCCTAGTAGGAGGCGGGCTCCCCAGAGCAGGGGCACCTTGTTAAGCAGAGAGAAGGAAGACAGTAGTAGGAGGAGTAGGACGAATGAAATGAGGAATGAAAGTGGATTGAGCCCACGAGTGAGAAGGCAAAGGACGTTGGAAAAGCAAGAAGCTCTCTTGGATGCAGAATCCTTTGACCTAGCAAGAGAAACACTGCCCAGCCGTAATACAAGGAAAAGGGATTCAGAACCAGGAAGTAGGTATCAGGGATACTCAGTGCCTGAAAGAACCTTCTGGGAGCAACAGAGGTTAGAAGCACTGAGAGACCCAGGATTAAAGCCTAGGTTTCTGGAAGACACAGTTGACCCTTGGAGAGAAAGGCACCGTGGCAAGGCATTCTCAGACAAGCCTCATTTTAAGGTACCTGCTGTATTTAATTCATATGACAAGTTTTATGAGAAGCCAGAAAGAGTGAATGCTGACTTTAAAGCTCAGGACAGTTTCAGGCAGTGTGAGAGCCGTTGGCTACAGCCTGAAGTCTCTTTAAACAAACCCAGCTTTTCTCACCAAACAGCTCAAGCTTTTAGCAAGCAGGCTGACATAAAGAATTCAGCTGAACTGTTCAGAAGAGAATTAAGCCAAGATACTTCAGGAGGTCCTACCTTGGAATCACTCTTTAAAAGCAGATCTCGTGCAGAGGAACTTGTTAACCCAACACTTGCAAACAGAGATAAGTGGGGGAGGGGTAACTCCACTGCAGGCATTGATTGTTTAAACAGAGACGGCATTACTTGCTTTCCAGAAGTAAATAATCACTTACCTAAAGAAGGAGAATTTCTTCAGTCTGGCCCAGCTAGAAGGCAGGCTGAACTTCTTCTCAATGAGTTTAAACAGTTCTTAGATAAAAGAGCTGTTGCTGAACAAAACTCAGTCCAAGCAGGAAATAGTCATGAGACAGGAATACCATTACCTGCTCCGTTGCCTATGATTGAAATTAATCAGCCAATGGACTGCTCAATTGGGCTGATTGACAAAGCTGACTAAAGCAAAGCTTGAATGGTCATATTTTCTACCTTATCCTGAATGGTATGCTGTTCAAATACCTGGATGAAAAGCTTATGAAAATGAGTAGTGTTTAAGTACCTGAATGAAGAGCTTATGAAGCACTAGGAAAATAAGCTAAAATATAATCTGGTTACAACACATGAACATTATTGTTTCTCACCTGATTGTTTGTGAATACAAAGTAAAAGGACACATGATGTAATGTGCACTCCAGTGTGAAGAATTAAGCACAGTATTGCAAAGCCTGGATTTTTCCTTTTTGTTCCTGTTTTGGTAATCCTCACGCCTGTTCCATTCCACCACGGAGCGGGGTAAATAAATCCTTACAAAATAAATATTCTTGTTCCCGACTATCATTTGGCCCCCACAACTACAAAAGGCCCATCCCTCCTTAACCCTCAAGGTTAGGGAGTGGGTGCAGGGTAACAACCCTCACTGTCATTCCCTTTCCCTTTTTATGTGGAATTTTCATCCACAGAGATTCTACAATGTATTTTGTTTCCTGCAAAACCTTTATCCTGTTTGACTTGATGCCCTCTTTAACATATAGAGCCACCTCGCCACCAATGTTATCTACCCTATCCTTGCAATATAGTTTGTAGCCTCGTATTGCAGTGTCCCATTGGTTATCCTCCTTCAACCAGATCTCTGAAATGACAATTATATCTAGCCTGTCTTTCATTGCTATATATTTTAACTCTCTTATCTTAATTTTTTAGACTTCTAGAATTTGCATATAGGCATTTCAAAGTTTGGGGTTTTTTTTGCTAATATTAACAGTCTGGCTATTTGATGAGAGGCTTAAATTGGAATTTTTCTTACTTAAAGGCACCTGGGTTACTTTTATCTTTGATGGAACCTTTCTATTGGGTGCCCTGATTTTCCTGTGTCCTTCAAACATATATCATTCCGAACCATGCGCTCTTCAGCGACTGTCAGCTTTCCCCCATTATTTAGTTTAAAAGCTGCTCTATCTCTTTTTTAACAGTTAATGCCAGCAGATTGGTTCCACACATTGATACTCCAGAGCTCTGCCTGCCTCTTGAGGCCTGCGTGTGGAACAGGAAGCATTTCTGAGAACGCTACACTGGAGGTTCTGGTTTTCAATTTTCTACCTAAAAATCTAAATTTGGCTTCTATCACCTCCCTCCCAATTTTCCTAAGTCATTGGTATCAAGACAGCAGGCTCCTCCCCATCACTATCTAAAGCCTTGTCTAGGGTATCACATGAGGTCTGCTACCTTCGCACTAGGTAGGCATGTTATCAGGCAATCCTCATGTCCACCATCCACCCAGTTATCTACATGCCTAATGATCGAATCGCAAACTGTAACAGCCGTCCTAACCCTTCCCTCATGGGCACATGGCCCTGGAAAATATCCTCAGTGTGGGAGGGTATTACATCACCTAGAGTACAAGTCCTAGATACAGGATCACTTCCTGCCACACCAAGGGGATGCTCTCCTTTCATGTGACCTCTTCTCCATGGCAGCAGAGAGACTGCCAGACTGAAGATGGGACTTCTCTACTATATCCCTGTAGGTCTTGTCTATATACCTCTCTATCTGCCTCAGCTCCTCCAAGTGCTCTCCTCTAGCTTCCAGGGACTGAACTCATTCCCTGAGAGCAAAGAGCTCTTTGCACTTAGTGCACACAAAAGTCCTCCCCACATGTATGATTTTCTCCTATACATGTAATACTCAGTGCAAAAGACTGGATAGTAACTATCTCACTTCTGTCTGCACCTTAGTTTTAAAGATTTCTTGTAACTATTTAAAATTAAGTTAAGTAAAGTTTCTAAGGGAATAGGGATACTTGAGCCAATACAATTATACCTAATAAGTATAAAGGGCTTTTAGTGTTCACCTCAAGGTAAACTGCAAGGATTTAATTAATCTACTCCTAAAGCCTAATAACCATCTGATGAAGACGATCAGTTAAACCTGAAAGTGATTAAGATCACCCCCTTAACTGGTGTAGGAGGCTATAATTCAAGGATTATGCCTTTGGTGGGTGGGAGTTGTGGTGGGAAGGATGACCTATTTATATCTGTGCTTCTAAGACAATCTCAATTTCCTTGGTGATTCACACTGACCTTGGTTTGATAGAGAAAGCCTTTCAAGTTGCCCCTTTGATCTGTCACTTGGCTTTAACATCTAT
The DNA here is from genome assembly GCA_033557465.1 of Ichthyophis bannanicus. Classification (NCBI taxonomy): domain Eukaryota; kingdom Metazoa; phylum Chordata; class Amphibia; order Gymnophiona; family Ichthyophiidae; genus Ichthyophis; species Ichthyophis bannanicus. The sequence goes on from CM066042.1 coordinate 167,602,514, forward strand.
TTAAAATAAATTTACATTTCTCTTGCCTCCTAACTGGAAGGCCTCTTTATAAAAAGGTCTCTAGAAAACAATTTCTCTCTATATAGTCAAAGAATATTTACCGTATTCTTCTCTCTCTGGGTTTAATTTAATGAAAACTAGCTTGTAATACCGGCATTAATTTAACTGAAGGCTGGTTTGTTATACTAAGCCCCAGCTGGTTGTAGTTTAACTGAAAGATGGCTTGTAATATAAGCCCTAACTGGCTTTAATTTACTGTAATTGAAGGCTGACTTGTGGTACTATGCCCTAACTGATTTAATAAAACACTGAATTTTAAAATATACAGATTTTTATCAGTTTTAACCCAAAGGAATCCCTTTTCTCCAAGATTTAGAGAATTTCTCAGGAGATAAGTACTTACAAGTACAGATTTCTTCCCAACAGTACCAGCCCTACCAGCCCTCTTGGTTGTCCTTCATACCAGTTTAAATATATTTTCCAGTTCCTCTTTCCAGACTAACCCACAGTGCCTCATCCTTCCTTCATAAGCCTTGTAGTTCTGTAGCTTTATATTATTTTTTACTTATGGCACCTTTTTCCCTCCATTTCTTCTGACCCTGTCTTTCCTAAATAGATTATAGCCTGGTATAATTACATCCCAGTTATTCTTTTCCATATACCATGCCTCTGTGATTGCCCCTATATCTAACTCATCGTCTTCTATTACAGCTTCTAGCCCTGGAAGTTCATCTCACCTACTGTCCCAACCTGATAGGTTCTTGTATGCTGCTGTTCCTCCCTTCCCAGGGCCTCTTTGAGTTTCCAGAGAGGCCTACACCCTGTTGGCTGGCCTGTCTTTCCTAATTCTTTTCAGATGGCTCTAGGAGGATGAAAATACCCTAGTGTGCAACCTTGGACACCACAACACGTGCGTGTTTTGAAATGTCTGCACTTACACATGTCAGCTGCTGGGGTTCCCTCACTGATTTTTCCCACGTGTATGTTTGTGAAATGGAGCCTTCCATTAAGTGGATGTCCATCTAATCTATCTAATCTAATACATGCTTATATACCACTACGCTTCCATACCCAGTGGTCTCCGTGCATTCCCACACTTCCTTCTATGATTTAAAACACTCATCCATGGTGAGGGGCATCAGCCTTACACATACACATCCTCTCTTCTATTTGCAGATGTTGTCACTTGGTTATCTGTGCGGTGACATTAAGAGCCTTTCTAAAATGTGCCTTTAAATGTACTGTATAATAAATATTTCTGGGTTTTGTTGTAATCTGCTTTGTATCAAAATTTTCTGAAAAATGTGGGTTATAAATGCCGTTTTAATTTAAACCGTATGTGTGTCTATATATAGAGAGAGACCCACGCACACACAATCGCCGAAGAGATCCTTAATTAACTGAGCTGCGTTGTGTGACATAACGAGGATGTTTCACTATCTTGAAGTCACGTGATAGACTAACATATTATGAGGCCATCAGAATAGCTTGGATTTGACGCTTAAGCTGTGAGACTGTTCTTTTGTCACAAGAGGTCAATAAAAGGAACTAGGAATGCTGTCAGTAGAATGAGTCAGGCAGATATAATTATGTTTATCCCTGGAAAGCGTGTGAAATAGGGACTTTCTTTTATTTTTTTCCAACAACTACCGATAGGAGAAGACCCGGAATTTACTGAGCTAATAGTTCCAAGATGAGAGACACAGTGAATGACAATTAAAAAGCAGAAAAGCATCACTAAGAGCATCTTCTTAAGATATGTTTCTCATTTGGAATTGCAACGTGGAGAAAGCATAAAATCACCTCTATCCTAAGTGTCTGCAAATTGAATTCTGCTGAGCTGTGACCACAAACGCCTAATGAGCAAGGAAAGAGTATTTTCAAGAGCAAGTAAAGTTTAATAAAAAATATTTTTTCGAAGCACAGCATTGTATTTCCTTTCTATTTCCGGCCTCTGGCCATTATTAATACGTTTATATTGTAAACCACCCTGATGATGTAAAGGGCGGTATATCAAATTGCCGAATAAACATAAAACAGTGGCGTGGTGTTTGCTTGATGATTTCTCTCTTTAGCATTAAAAAAGTTCTTTGCAAGTACCAAAACTGGGATTCAGATATGTGTTACTCACTTAGAGGAGAAGTTTAAAATGTCCTTCATAGTTGTTGCATGTTTTTCAGTGCGTTAATTTTATAAGGTCAAGCTCACACGTACTTTACTGTATAAAATAGGTGATGGCTGGTGTAAATGCCCACCGCCTAGATTTCTCAAGAACACACGCAGATTATAGTAGTTTATAATTTGTGTGGGTGTGTAAATTGGTGCTCTACCCTGTGCATGCCCCCACAGATCAGTCCGACACACATACTTAATGAAGAGTGACCGCCTAAAGCCCTGACGCATTTATACGCATTAACTACTGAAATACCGTGATTTATATGCCTGAGTGGCACATGTCTTTCCACCGCTCTTATAAAATTACCCCCTTAGAGATACACTTATATCTGCTCCCAAGCAGGCATAAATGTTTGACCTCAGTGCAGCCGTGATTGTTTCTAGATTTGCACTAATATTTTATAATGACATATAGTTACTTATGGGGCATGTTTACCATAGTATACTAGCTGGTAGCACAGAGTTTACAAGTGTTTGGGTCGCATGGTAGCAAGGAGCATATGGCCCAAAGGCGAGCACGCTAAAAATCCTATGCTTGCAGTGTAGTATGCGAATAGGTGGGCGTCAAGGTGGCGACTGGGGGCCATGTTCCTGTGGGCAGAAGGACTCTTCCCTTACCAAGAAAGGATGTGGATTAGGCCTACCAGCTCTGAGCAGCTGTATAATATTTCTATCACTGAACGTGGGCCTGTACTCCACCCAAACGTCTCTCCTGAGCACACCTACTTTGCACATATGTGCCAATTTACACCACATGTACTTTTAGGCACTTTTTACGTGCTTTCAGGCACAAAAGGTGATTTATAAAATTACTCACTTATTGTGTAGTACTGGCAACTCGAAACTCAGACCTGATTTCTTCTTGGCTCCTGATCTTGCAGAGCAGCCCCCCCCCCCCCCCCCCCGTTGTCATAACATTTTAATGTGAATATGCCCTGTGATGTCTGCTTAGAAGTCCCTCAGATTCTGCTGTCATCTCTAGCATTTTTACCCCATGCTGTCTACTTTTTCCTGAAACCTCCAGTATGTTTAATACCCGAGAACTCTCTTGATGCAGTGGGGCACAACTCTGGTCTTTCAGGGCCTCAGTCGGGTCTCATTTTCTCCTTAAGCAAGCTGTGCAAATTAGTCTGATTCTGGAATCAAGTATGTGAAAATATTCATTGCAGATATCCTGAAAACTAGACACTTAGAGGGGCATTCTGTGATGGTTGTCTCTCCCCTGAACGGCCGATCAGAATCGGGCCATACAGAGATAGATACGATTCTGATCGCGCAGGGGCTAGAGATGCCCACGGCATCAGAATCGAGTCTACAGCCTGGGTGTGCAGGCCGTGCCCCGATTCTGATTGACCGCATGTCCAGCCCACATACCCAGCTAACTCAGCCAGGCTCCTGAATGGAGCCGCAGTGTCATGGCGTCCCGTTGCCATGGAGCCGTGATCCCGGCTGCAGAAACAAAACCTCTTTCCCCACAGCCCAATCTCCGATCTGGCCTCCCCCTGCACCCCTTATCTCTTGTTGATGCCCGGTGCTGCAGTCCCCCGATGTCCAGGGCTGACCTCAGAATCGGCACTGTACATCCAGGGCCACTCTCTGCCCTTCTTCTCATGAACAGAGCTCCCCGTACAAATCACCTGTTCCTATGGGGAGTTCTGTCCCCGGCAGGCTCCCGGCCGTTTAGCGGGCCTGGACGTCTGGATCAGACATTCAGACATGCTAAACGGTGTTCAGAATGACCCCGATGGCCCTTGAAAGCCAGGGTTGTGCACGTCTAGAGGGTACTGTTGTAAGAGTGCACCTAAGTTAAGTGGGTGGAAGGTGCATATTCTTTGCCTATTATATAAAGACAAATAGGTACCTATTTGCTTTATGAAATACTAGAGTAAATCCTACAGAGATCACTCCTACATTGCACATGAGGACATTGCACCTGCTAGAGAGCATACATAGATGTCTGTACCTAGAATATTGAAGTACATGTGAAAAATAAGATATTTTATAATCTATGCACGTACTTTGTGACTCTGCCCTCATTCCTCCCAGACCATGCCTCTTGCCTTCAGTAAAGTAAGCATGTGCATGTCATTTTGATTATTTTTGTACCTAGCACAATTTTGTGCAATGTATTTTACCTGCATATATTGCCACATACATGTTAAAATGACGTTATGAAATAACACCCCTGAGGCTTGCAGTGTTTGGAGAAAAATGTCCTGTGATATCTTTTGTTAGCCTTTGAAAGCCCTTGTAGAAGCTAGAGAGAATGAGTTACTGGATATCTTAACTCTGTTCAGCTTTGTTGCATGGAAGTGTTTGAAGCTGCCTCAGGGTACAGACATCGATGCAGGAGACACGACAAGTTTCAGAGAGCCATCTCCCATGCAAAATCAGGAAACTCCAGTGGAATCTGGGAGACCTGGGAGTCAACCACTCGGTTTCTTCTCTACCTTCATGTGACCACAAGCATCTTCAAATCTCATGGCCAACACTTCCTGCTGCAAGACTAACAGGAAGGAAGTGTGGGCTCATAGATTTGAAGTTGTTCACAGTCACAGTGCTTGCACAGAAGTATTTCAGAGGAGATGGAGTGAGGGTGGGGCATGAGCTGGGGTGGGAAGTGCAGTTAAAATCTTCTGCTTGAAAAGTGCTCTCTCTTGGCAGCTCTGGATTTCACCAATGAGACTTAGAACAGTGGTCTTAAGGCTTCTTTCATTGGTGCAACCGCATGCCTGCATAAGTTCTTCCCAGCTAGTCAGATTGTTTGGACAGGAACACTGCTTTATACTGGTCAAGAGATTGATTCCCTTTCCTCTTTCTTGTAGGCAAATAAACTAAGAACAAAAACTTTGCGGAATACTCTGAATCCCACCTGGAACGAGACCCTCACGTACTATGGAATCACTGACGAGGACATGATTCGTAAAACTCTCCGGTAAGTGGAATCCTGGATATGGGTGGGGGCACTGGCGAGTTGTAGTGACCCAAGTTAAAGCAGTGAAAATATTCCTTCCAACAATCACCCACTGCAATCTAGTCAAACTTGTCTTCCTTCAACGCACCTACAACCACACAGCCCCTCTCCTCAAGGTATTATATTGGCTCACCGTCTGCTGCTCACCCAGAAATGCATTCACTCTGAAGCTCCTCATTACATCACCTCTCTGTCCCTGCAAGGGACCCAGGATATCAATGCTTGACCCAGTACAAGCATTGCAGAACCTGTGTCTCTTGGGGAAACTGCTAGGTACGTATGACCTAGATTGGCCCCTGTTGGAAACAGGATACTGGGCTTGATGGACCTTGGTCTGACCCAGTATGGCATATCTTATGTTCTTAATCTTCCTCATGAGCTCCATTCGTCTGGCAAGTCACCCGTATGTCTGCCCTTAACCCCCATTGCTAACGCATGACTCTGCTCTTTCAAGCTTGCTGCATCGTTTTCCTAGAACAAATTTCCTGAGTCGATGCATCATGTTCCTTCGCCAGCTACATTCAAATGCAAATGAGAAGCTCACCTTTCTTTTTCTGTTTTCTGAACTTTGCATTTGTATTCATATATCAAACAGCAGCAATTCAACATGAAACGTGCATTTAGGCTCGACCATCATTTCCACGTAGAGTTTTAGAAAAGCCAACAAGACCAGCTACACTCCTGTACCAATACTGCTTCACATTTCTCTTATATAGCAATGAAGAGAGTAGATCCCTTGGTTATAACAAGCTAATCGCAGCTTATGCTAGTGGACCACAGTTGGTGTTTGATAGGCTTTTAGCTCCTGACAAAACCCACTTTAACACTTTACCGTTTGCAGAAGAAACCTTAAGGGGGTTGGTTTAGAAGCTCTATTCACAATTTAAACGTGTCTAATGTGCCTGTAAATTGCATCTGTGTGTAAATGGCGATTTTAGAAAGGCTCCGATTTACATCTGGATGACCATGCCACGTCCAAAATGCATGGCAGCTTGTCAGGGGCATGGCCTGGATGGAACCAAAAACAACATATATAGTCCCCATTTCAAAAAGAGGATGCACACATAAGTCCGACAGTGCTGCAACTTGGTCTACCCCTGCTCCCCGGCATGAATTGGTATTGGAAACGTTCTAATTTTGGCCGCCCCCTTAATTACCTAACATTTATTCCCCCTACCTATTGAAATGATGGTGACTAAGAGCAGCTGTACATCTCCGCTTGAAAGATGGCCCTGTTGCACCTGTACCTGCATGTTCTGAAAGGCCGGCACATGCTAGCGTACGTCCCTGGCTTTCCTCCATATATATTTCCCACAAGTGTATTTGTGAAATGGCTCTTCCTGCTGGAGATGGATACAGATCTCTGTGCATACCGGCACTTCTTGCTGCCCATGGCCCACGGTTAACATTCACATGCATCTTGAGGGGTGGAAATATGTTGATTATACATCGGCCTCACATGTGCACACCTTCTCTTCTAAGATGGACATAGTTTTGCAGACATTTCCACTTGCATGTCCCTCCCAGCACTAAACAGCCTTCTTAAAATGTATCTTTAAACATTTCAAAACTAGCTTTCCTGAGGCTGCTTTTTACATCTTGACATCATCTCTCTAGAATCTATTGTTTGTCATCACTAGATCGTAAGCTCTATGCAGCAGGGACTCTCTCTCTTACATGTATCTGTACATCACTGTTTACACTGTTTAGCCCTTTAGGAAGGATGAGTAGTAAGTTGTAATAACTTCAAGTCATGTAGCAGATTCAGTTGGAATCCTTATATGCTGTGTATGTATAATATGTATTCAGCACAGCGCATGTTCTGAGGTATATTTGTAGTAGATTCATTGCAAAATACATCTGTAAAACGTACCTGTATTGTAGGTTAGCACACGTGTTTTAGTAGAAATAATTTGGAAAAGAAGAAGAGTATCAGGTGTACATAAAATCTCTTCTAGAACAGTGGTAGTCACTGACGGTCCTCGAGAACTACAAAGAAGTTAGGTTTTTGAGCACAGATATCATTTGTTTTGTGACCAGGGCCTACACTTCAGAGTCACTGACAATTTGCTGAAACTTATAGCATTTTCAGCACAGTCACTTACAGGTCAATGCAGAAAACTAGCGCAGCCTTTAAGCACACATTTAGGGACCCTTTAAACATGTTTAAGCTAATGTCAAATGCAGAAAAGAGACAGACGTGTGGGTAAACAGCGACCTAAAAACATGCACAATTAAGTACGCCAAGAGTATTTAAATGTAGGGAAATGAGCTGCTGCGTCCAGTGCAGAGACAGGTGTAGAGGTTTTTGCAACCAGCCTTGGCACCAATATCTCTACGCCTGGATCTGAGGTGGCTTAAACACTAGCGTGTGCCCCCAAGAGTATTTTGATGGCATCAGGGGTGACCCAGGCATTGGGGGGAAAACCCCCCGAAGCCATCACAATACTGTCAGAGGCCAGTACCCTGACTGAAGAGAATCCCTAGTGGCCCAGCGGCACCAACTCAAAAAAAAAAATAATAATAATACTGGGTGATCTAGTGGTCCCGAACCCCCCACCTGACTAAAAAATAAAACACCTGGTGGTCTAGCAGCCCATAACCCTCCACCCTCCACCCTCCCTCCCGGTACCTTTAGAAATCAGTGGGAGTGCTGCCCATGTGCTCCCGATCCTGACCCGCCATCTTGAAAAATGGCGGTGCCTGGCCCTGCGTGGGGCATCCTGGAATGCACCGGGCGAGGTCAGACTGCCATAGAAGTTAGAATGTGCCTTATATGGTAGTCTGACCCTGCCCAGTGCATCCTAGGGTGCACCGCACGGGGCCAGGCACCGCCATTTTTCAAGATGGCGGGCCAGGAGCGGGAACTCATGGGTGGTGCTCCCACCCATTTCTAAAGGCTCCGGCAGAAGGCTGGGGAGTTCAGGGCCACTAGACCACCAGGTGGCATTTTATTTTTTAGTCTGGTGAGGGATCGAGGCCACTGGGCCACCAGGGATTTGCTTTCTGCCAGGCCACCAGCCCCCAGCAGTACTTTGATTGCGTGGTGGGCTATTTCTGATGCTAGGATTGCCCTCGATGCCATCAAAATACTGTTGGGGCACATATGCAAATTAGTCACGTGGTGCCCCTGTTTCTCTGGGATAGCTTGCCAAACTTGCTCCAACTTCTGTGTGTATGTGTTTGGTTTACTCTCCCAGTTTAACGCTGCCATTTGCTCCCAGTTTGCAAATGAGCCGCACATTAGTCATTTGTTATACTCCCCTCTTTCTGCATGCCCGCACTGAAGCCGTGTGCTATCGGTAAAAGGCTGATAGCATGCGACTTCAGCGCCACTTTCTGCATCGGCCTGTTAGATAGCTTTGCACGTACACTGCCTCTATTGTATACAAATCAATCTCATGCATATCAATGAGGAATTTGTCCTGTCTGTGGCCTTTGAGGTCTGGAAATGAATGCCACTGCATTAGAGCAATGCTTCCTGACCCTGTTCTTGGGGACCCCCCCCCCCAGCCGGTCAGGTTTTCATGAATATGACTGAGATAAATAGGTATGCAGTCAAAGTAGTACAAGCAAATCTATCTCGTACGTATTTATGGTGGATAACCTGAAAGCCCTGACTGGGGATCCCTGACGAGGTTTGGGGAACGTTACAGCGGAGAAGGCTTGTTGGAACATGTTAACCAAGAGCAGACGTTCTACATCCCAGGACATGTGTTTTCTGGATATACTCAGTATAGCCTGATATCAACCCCCCATTTCCTTGGCTGTGTATATTTCACAAATAATATCAATAGCTATTCATCTTGTCTGCAAATAGCATAATAAGTTATATATTTATCACTTCATGGCAAAACTGTTGGTTCAAGGCACCGCAGATCATTAAACTGCATGTTTTCTCTTTACCACTTTAATTACTAAAAATCAACTAACCGGATGTTTTTTTCTTAAGCTTCACAAGTAGGCTAAGTTATCCTACTGTAGGGCAATTCAAAGTACTGCAATCTTTTATGTGTACATAAGCCCCTGAAAATCAGGGGCTGATGGAAAAAGACAACTCTGACTCTACCACTTCCACCAATACACTCGTTTAGATGTGATTTTGTCTAAATTTAAAACGCTTTTTAATTGATTTTATAAATTCAGGAAACGTGCACTAGGTTATCTATGAATTGGGTTAGAGCATCAGCAAAAGTGACCCCTTCAGTCTTTTTCGTCTTGTCTTTTCTCGTCTTGCTTTCCTCCCTTTGTTATCGTTCTCTGCTTCTCCTCCCTTTCTTCTTAAATGCTGTTTCGGAAAAGCATCCGTATGCCGCCTCTTTCAGCACATCAAGGGAGAATACTGCACAAAGAGGCAGCGCTCCGCCTCTACTTACTGCAGGCATCAGTCACCGCGGCTGTACAACCAGCATTTTATTTATCGTCTGCCCAGATTTTAATGGCTTCATAAAGGATTCAGCCTCATTATACCATCATCAGCTGCTTCGGTCTCCAGCCCAGGGTTTGATGTACAGCTTTTTTAAGGCATCAATACTTTTCATAATTGGTTTCTCAACTTTTTCAAAAGTGTTCAAAGAAATGTAAATCATTAAGGGGACAAAGAAAGCTAAATCTTCATGTTCTGCTCTGAACAGAAAGAGTGATAGCAATAAAGCATGATAGCAATAAAGCAACGGTAACCCCTTGCTAACAAAGTGAGATTCTAGTCCCATCAAAAATGGAAACTTTAGTTTAAAAAGGTAATCGTGGGCTGTATGGTCAAAGGGGTTTGCAAGTTTAATGGTGCCTGTTAAACGTACAAGCCCCTTATCTGGGAAATTTTCGGTATAGTGCCACTGAAAATTCCCTCCAAAACCCTGACAGCATCCGGATAGGGCTGGGATGGAGCAAGAGAGTTCCACCTAATTATACAAATAGCAGAATATTTAGCTGCTATCCAGAGAGTTAAGGGCTGTCCTAAATGAAACCAGTCAACTGTCCCTATAGCCACTGAATGTTGCTATTCTACATATAGCTACTCTTGATCAGAGGTGCCTACGTATATTCAGCATGACTAAGGATGTGCATAATGCTTCTGAATGTATGTATTTTTTAAAATGCTGTGACCAGCATTTAAAAAATATGCCAAGGGCTGCAGCTCAATATTGGTCTGCATGTATTTAATAATTTTAAACTGATGGTTTTGCAGAGGTTCATTGAAAGCGAGGGAGAAGCCCTAATGTCAAGAGCCAGGGCTGGTATGCGTAATGTATTGAGGAGCCAGCGCTCCCCTTTTCTGTCCACACATAGGCACCGATTATTCTTATTGGCTCCTTTCTAAAATTCCCCATTACACTAGTACATCTCTCAGCAGGACAGTGACACACTTCCTTAGCTCACTCTCCTCTTCCACATACCGGCTTTCAGTCATAGGGAAATCTAACAGAATAAATGCCAATCTCATGGAAAATATTAATATTTTCTGATAGAGAACAGCTTGGGCTCATCCACTCCATGCTGGGTGATCATTATCTAGAAGTATTGCACAGTCACCAGGCAAAATTAAGTGCTACAAGCTGGAGATATCCTGCAACTAGCTACTGGTTTCCATCATGGCAGGATAAAGTCAGCAAGAAAATCTGTATTAGCACTACTGAAGTAAATGCTATTACTAGTGTGCTTTTACTCTCCTACATCGAAGGGGCTTTGAGAGTCGTGCCAAAGAATTTTTACAAACTTTACTAGAGATGCACAGACTGTGTTGGAGATTCTGATCCACTAAATATATCCTGAGAAGCCACACACGCAGGAGTCCCCGGTAAAAACCTAAAGTGTCTATGGCAAAAATGCTGTAAATTTCAGCAAATTGTCAGTGACTCAGAGGTGGAGGCCCAGCTCATGGAAAACATTATTCCCTAAAAACCAGACGTGGCTAAAGATTCTGAGGACCAAGTTTCAGGGAGCAGAGTCTGGGAAAAGATATCCTAGTAAATAAAGCAGGTAGTAGTAGTAACAGTTGTGCAGAGTGCTTTAGAAACGGTCGAGCTCGGAATCAGCCCCGGCACTGATCCTTTCTCTCGATTCTGACCCCTACTGGTCTGTTCTTGTGACTGCGGTCTAGACTGTTTCATTTGGGGTTTGAGTGTAGGATTGAGGAGTGCGGGCAGACTTTCAGAGGCCATGGCGAAGCAGACCAGGCACAATTTCTACCTTGAAAAACTCTACCAGAATGTCAAAAGCTTGAGCTTGGATTTGTTTTTAAAATCAGAAAAATAATTAGAGAAAAGGAAGAGAAGGGGAGAGATGAGATGTGCAAAAAAAAAAATCACATTTTGAAGATTTTTAAAAATCTCATCCCAAACTCTCTCTGTGCACACTTCAGGGGGCAGAGTCTCTATACTGCGCATACGGTGACAGTATCGGACCTCGGTTCTGAGACAGGATATGCGCTGTATGCTCTCAGACTCTCACATTTACTGCTAATCTTAGCCATCACTCACTCATTGGGTATTACACCTCTCTCTGTATTTGCTATGTCCACATGTCCGGTCTTATGAGAAATTGTAACTCAGAGTTGCTATATGGGCAGAGGCAGACGTGCGCGCACTTGCAGGAGCCTCTGACAAACTGCTGTACAGGTACATTGACAGTAGGCGAAATGTTTTCTTTGATACTTTGGTTTCAGTTTGTAATTGTTTGTTGCCGCAGATATGCTCCTTGGCCGATACTGGCAGTCTCCAGGAAGTATGGTCGCTCAGGGATTCTCCTGTTTGTGGGTTGGCATCCTGATGCTTAAACTGATGATTGTGAATTCCTTTATGTTACTTTTTGCCCGAATACTGTAGGTCAGCTCAGCAGGTGCTTAATACTCTCCATGTCTTTATTCTTGTTCTCTCTTCAGAGTTGATTTTCATTCCCCTCTCCTTTTTTTTTTTTTTCCCCAAGTGGGGTTCAGTGACATTTGTTTTTGTGCTGGAAGTGAAAGCCGACTTTATTCTGAATTACCAGCAGGTTTGAGGTGAGGGTTGCTCAGCAACACAGAGCATTGCGGTTTATGGGGCACCAAATGGTTTTCAAGGGGAAAAAGATCACTATGAAATAGAGTGTGTTGAGACCAGCTTCTCCGGACATTTTCTCAGTAACATAAAAAAACCTGGTCTATTGCATGGAAGCCAGATTACACAAAAACAGTAAGAGAGGCCTGAGGTGCTGTCTTTTTGGTTCAAGTTAAAACAATTGCCCCAAACATATTGTTCCTTATCGTCACTCCAGTCCAGTCCCTTACTTCTGGGTTACGCAACCCTTCCAGCAGCTTGGAGGCTGAGCCCAACCTTTTTGGGGATGGAGCAGTATAAATACCACTGGGACCACCCCCCAACTCCAGTATTCTCAGCCTCCAAGCAGCTGGAGGGTTCCGTAAGCCTAGGGCTTACTGGAGTCTTCCCCCCTGAATATTTTATTTATATTTATATTTTATCTTATATTTCTTACCTAGATTACTAAGGTTTTTCTCCTTTATTCCTCTTTGTGTTGTTTTATTTCTTAGGATTCACTGCCCCTTTAATTTCTTGCCTGCTCTCTCGGCTCCTTCCCCCCCCCCCCCCCCGGGTCGGCAAGGACTTCGGAGAGGTGTTTCCCTCCTGCGGGCTGCAGGCTGCAGTGAAGATTCCTGCCTGGCTGCTACCTCTGTGGCGTTACCGGCGGTCTCCTGCCCTCCCTCTCCTAAGCTGATCCTACCTCGCGCCGAAGCCCTCCCGGTGGCTGAGCGCTTGAGGGGAAACCGCAGGCTCCTTCCCGCCGCCAGACCATCCCTGAGCAAGAGGACGTGGAGGTGAGCGCCGGGTCTCCCGCTTCGCCGCGGAACAATTTTCAGCGTCGGTCTGCTCAGAAGGGCCGTTCCTGAATCAGGGCTGCATTCCGGTTTGAGTTCCTCCGGCCCAGAGAGCGGCCTTGCGGTCCCCCGTCCAGGCTCCACGTGGCGAGGCCTACCACGTGTAGAGCCGGCGGGGTTGATTGCTGAGTCGGATCCAGCCAGCAAAACAACATAATCGCAAGTACTCTGCCTAGTTTTTTTAGCGTTTTCATTTTATTTTAGTTTCATTATTTTTTTTAACGATTGCATTGCCTAGTTCTTCCTTGTGCTGTGGTTTTGAGCTAGCTACTTTATTTTAATTATTTTAATTATTTTAATTATTGAACTGCAATTTAATCCATTGATCAGGTTTAGGTTGCTTCTAGTTACCTAGCTAAGGCGTGCTTAGCTTCCACCGGGGAGAAAATATTGCCTGCGCTTGGGTGCTCACGGTGGGAATCCCCAGCACTGAGCCATGGCAGCCAAACCTCGCTGCCCTTCCTGTGGTACTCGCAGGGGCACCTCCGCAGAGGCAGGAATCTGCAGGAGCTGTGCAGCGGGGGCTGCCTCAGTGGAACAGGAAATTAACTTGACCATGTCTCAGACTTCTCATGAGTCAGGAGACCCTGTGGAAGGGGAAGGGGGGTCCCAGCTTCCCCTCTCTACTCCCTTGGACCTGCCTCCCCCTTCTATTCCACCTGCGCCCCCCTCCTCTAGTGCTGGGGGGACAGGAGAATTTTTCTCTCCTGACTTCATCCTCCTACTTCACAAGGCCTACTGCCTACGTAAACAGGGCGTAGGCTCAGAAGAGGTTGCCCCTCCAACGGACGACAAATTAGCAAGATCCCTCGGGGCAACCATTCCGGACTCTGGTATCCCTCCCAAGCACTCACGTCTTAGTGGGGAGGAGCCTCTAGGGTCCCTATCTCAGGGTACCCCGGATGAGGATGGCTCTCTAAAGGACCTGGACGAGGAAGAGGAGGAGCTTGAAGAGGGGGAAATCCCGCCAGTCACGGATAGTTAGAGTTTTTCGTCGGGAGGAGCTCCCGGCATTAATTAACGAGTCCCTGAAAGTTCTCAATGTGACCTCAAACATGCCAGCCCAGGAAGAGGCATTAGAGGATCCCTTAATCCAGGCCTTTAGGAGATCCCAAAGAGTGTTCCCGGTCCACAGAGTCGTGCGACAGATGATCCAGGAAGAATGGGACCAACCAGAAGCAAGCTTAAGAGGAGTCCGAGCCATGACTCGCCTCTACCCTCTTCCAGAGGCGGATAAGGAGCTGCTGAAATCTCCCAGGGTGGATGCAGCAGTATCAGCAGTTACTAAGAAGACGACTATCCCAGTTGAGGGCAGCTCGGCCTTAAAAGATGCACAAGACAGAAAGTTAGACACGCTCCTGAAACAAGCCTTTGATGTGAGCTCTCTCGCCTTGCAGGCCTCCGTGTCAGGAGCTTGGGTGGCTCGGGCCTGTTTAAGGTGGGCCCAACAGCTCCAGGCAGAGGGCTCAACGGGTGAAATACAGGCCAACTCGGCTAGGGTGGAATCCGGTACAGCCTACTTGGCGGACAGTCAGTATGACCTCATCAGAAGCCTAGCCAAGAACATGGCCTCAGTGGTGGCGGCTAGGCGTTATCTTTGGCTGCGAAATTGGGCAGCGGATCCTTCCTCGAAGGCACGCCTAAGTCGACTCCCTTTTAAGGGGAAACTATTATTTGGGGAGGATTTAGAGAAGCTAGTTAAAGACCTGGGGGAGTCTAAAGGGGGCAGGCTCCCGGAAGATAGGCCAAAACAAGGGCGCCTCCTAGCCCCAACGCGTACCCAGCCAAGGGACCCGCGGAAGTTCCGACCAGCCAGGCCAAACCCTTTTCCCAGGGGCCGTTTTCTATCCAAGGGTCAAGGATACAGAGGGTTTCGTGGAGCAGGTCGAGGCTTTGGGGCTTCCTCCTCCTCCTTCTCGGGACCTAGAAAGCAACAATGAGGTGACGGGGGTCCAGGAGGAAGGACGGCCGTTGGGCGGACGCCTAAGACTGTTTCTTCCCGCCTGGTCCCAAGTCACGTCCGACCAATGGGTCCTAGAGGTGATCAGAGAAGGCTATGCCCTCGAATTCGCAAAACAAATACGGCCAGCATTTGTGCAGTCCCCCGGCGGTTCTTCTACAAAGAGGGCGGCGATAGAGACAACTCTCGATCGACTAATAGCTTTAGGGGCCGTAGTTCCAGTACCACCAGACCAGTTCGGCACTGGTCGGTACTCGATTTACTTCGTAGTAACAAAAAAGGAAGGGTCCTTTCGACCGATCCTGGACCTAAAACAGGTCAACCGTTGCCTCAGAGTACCACATTTCCGGATGGAGACCCTACGTTCAGTCATAGCAGCTGTGAGGGGCGGGGAGTTCCTAACGTCCCTCGATTTGACGGAGGCCTACTTGCATATCCCGGTCAGGAAGGCACATCAACAATTCCTGAGATTCGCAGTGCCAAGAGGCCACTTTCAATTCCAGGCCCTACCCTTCGGCCTAGCCACGGCTCCCAGGACGTTCACCAAGGTGATGGTGGTAGTAGCGGCCTTCCTCCGGAAGGAGGGAATATTAGTGCACCCTTACCTAGATGATTGGCTTATCAGGGCAAAGTCAGAAAAGGAAAGTCAGGCGGCAACGACCAGAGTGATCCAGGTCCTGGAGGAGTTGGGATGGGTCATCAACCGCACGAAGAGCAGGATGACTCCCTCCCAGGAACTCGAGTACCTTGGGGCAAGATTCGACACCTGCAAAGGCAGAGTATTCCTATCTCACTCAAGGTCAAGGGAGCTAAGACTGCTAGTCACGCAGTTTCTAGGCAGACGAAATCCCACGGCGTGGCATTATCTTCAGGTTCTGGGAACAATGGCGGCGGCGATAGAAGTAGTGCCATGGGCCAGGGCCCACATGCGGCCGTTGCAGCGAGCACTATTACGTCGTTGGTCACCCCAACATCAGCCTCTGTCAATGCAGTTACCTTGCGCTCCGCGGACCAAACAGGCCCTTCACTGGTGGCGGTGCCCAAGGAATCTGGACCGCGGGATGCCTCTCGAACCACATCAGTGGTTACTATTGACGACGGATGCCAGCCTATCAGGCTGGGGAGCACATTGCGAGGACCAGTTCGTCCAGGGTCGCTGGACACAGTTGGAAGCACAATGGCCCATCAACAGACTGGAGTTGCGGGCCGTCACCCTGGCACTCAAGGCCTTCAAGACGTTAGTGCAAGGAAGAGCAATTCGCGTTCTCTCCGACAATGTCACCGCGGTGGCCTACATCAACCACCAGGGAGGCACCAGCAGTCCCGCATTGGAGAAGGAGGCGGACTCCCTTTTCCAGTGGGCCGAAATCCGGCTGCAAGCACTTTCCGCCCAGCACGTAGCGGGCGAAGACAACGTCACAGCCGATTTCCTCAGCAGGTACAAGATAGACCACAGAGAGTGGGGACTGGAACAGGAGACCTTCAACCAGATAGTGGCCCGATGGGGTCTCCCAGTCATGGATCTCATGGCACGGTTCTCTTCAGCCAAGGTGGACAGATTCTTCAGCAGGCGGAAGGAAAGAATGTCCGAGGGCTTAGATGCCCTGTCCCAAAAGTGGCCCTCGGAGGGCCTTCTCTATGTATTCCCTCCTTGGGTCTTGATCGGGAAGGTGCTACAGCGGGTGGAGTCCCACCAAGGATTGATAATTCTCATAGCCCCGGATTGGCCCTGCCGCCCGTGGTATGCGGATCTGGTGAGGATGATCGCCGACCAACCTTGGCGGCTCCCTTGCAAAAGGGATCTGTTGAGGCAAGGCCCAGTACGAATGCCTCACGTGGATCGATTCTCGCTTATGGCATGGCTATTGAAAGGGCGAGGCTCCTAAGACGAGGCTACTCAAGTGCAGTAATCTCGACGCTGTTGAATGCTAAGAAGCGCTCGACCTGTCTATCTTATG
Organism: Ichthyophis bannanicus; assembly: GCA_033557465.1. Taxonomy (NCBI): domain Eukaryota; kingdom Metazoa; phylum Chordata; class Amphibia; order Gymnophiona; family Ichthyophiidae; genus Ichthyophis; species Ichthyophis bannanicus. The sequence continues at coordinate 167,619,451 of CM066042.1, forward strand.
TAAGGGTCTGGCGCATCTTCGAAGCCTGGTGTACGGAGCACCGTCGGAAACCCCTCTCGGCCTCAGTCCCGGAAGTTCTGGAATTCTTGCAAGCAGGGTTTGACAAGGGGCTGGCGCCCAGCTCCTTACGGGTCCAGCTTGCGGCGATCGCCTGCTATAGGGGCAAGGTCCGCGGCAAACCCCTAGGGGCACACCCGGACATCTCCAGGTTCCTAAGGGCGGTGAGACGACTGCATCCTCAGCGGAGGTCGGTCATCCCCCCCTGGGATCTCAACCTAGTGCTAAATGCCCTGATCGGGGAACCCTTCGAGCCAGTAAAGAAGGCTTCCCTGAGGGATTTAACCCTAAAGACAGTTTTTCTGGTCGCCATCTGCTCGGCCAGGAGGGTCTCGGAATTACAGGCGCTGTCTTCTCAGCCCCCCTTTCTCTCCTTCCTCAGGGACAAAGTGGTTCTGCGCACGGTCCCTTCCTTCTTGCCCAAAGTTATCCCCCCCTTTCATGTGAATCAGACAGTTACCCTTCCGGCCTTCTCGGCTGAGGGGCACGAAGGTAGGGAGAACAAACTTCGTCTCCTAGACGTCCAGAGGATTCTGAAACGATACCTCTCTCACACAGCGCCCTTCCGAAAGTCCGACCGTCTGTTTATCCAGTTCGGGGGTCCGCACAAAGGGGAGACAGCGGCCAAGGCCTCTATCTCCAGGTGGATCAGGGAGGCGATTGCCTCCGCCTATATCCTGAAAGGGAAACAAGTCCCTGCGGGCCTGCGGGCTCACTCCACTCGTGCCCAGGCTACCTCTTGGGCAGAATTCAGCCTTGTTCCCCCGCTGGATATTTGTAGGGCAGCGACATGGACTTCGCTGCATACCTTTACCAAACACTACAGACTGGATGTACAGAGTACAGCGGACGCTCGGTTTGGTTTAGCGGTTCTTCAGTCCGATCTGCCGGAACCCACCCAAGATTGAACTGCTCTGGTACATCCCAGAAGTAAGGGACTGGACTGGAGTGACGATAAGGAAATAGTAATTAGATCTTACCTGCTAATTGCTGTTCCTGAAGGAACGACAGTCCAGTCCCTGATCCCTCCCAGTTCCGGCGAACTTTAAGGCCTATTGTCCATGGAAGAGCATCGGACCGAACGTAGGCCCGCTTCGGCAAGAGGAAGGGCAGGAGAAAGCCGGTCGAGCAGACCCAGCTACCCTCCCCCTTTTTCCTCTTCTCCTGCCCTTATACTATCCAAGAAAAAAAAAAAAAAAAAAAAACAAGTTGGTGTATTAGTTCCTTGAGGTTTTATGTTAGGGACGTTACGGTTGGAAGTTAGTTATGTCTGCTTTTTCATTCGAATACTGGAGTTGGGGGGTGGTCCCAGTGGTATTTATACCGCTCCATCCCCAAAAAGGTTGGGCTCAGCCTCCAAGCTGCTGGAAGGGTTGCGTAACCCAGAAGTAAGGGACTGGACTGTCGTTCCTTCAGGAACAGCAATTAGCAGGTAAGATCTAATTACTATTTCTAGATCAGTAGATCACCGGATGCTTTTTGTGTCAGTCTTTTGATTTCAGTGCTGCTGATCTTGCCTGATTAAGAGAGATGAGGCTGTTTGTGTGCGCCTGCCACATTAAAGCTGTCCCGAATCGGAGCAGGCGCGTCGGATCTGGAAATGTATGAAATGCGGGCAGGCTGCTTTACTTCCACATTGCACTTAGCAATGCTACTTGTTTAGGCTGCTTTGTTTTCTCAGTACTAATTACAACTCTAATTAAATAAAATTAAACTGTCACTTGTTCTCATTATGAAAAATGTTTCGCTCATGTCTAATAAATGATGCCAGAGCAGTGTGTAGGAATATCACGCGCAAGAGGAAGAGTTAGAGTTTCTTTTTCTTTGGTTAATTATGTAATCATTAGTGTCTTTTTTAAAATTCAGAATAATTGTGAATTGTGTGGGTTATATTTTTAGCAAAGTGTGGATGTTAGAGAGAGACAACCATGTTCTGGTCTGTGTGGAGCTGCAAGACATGACTTATTTTGCTGGGGGGGGGGCGATCATTTCAGCCAGATCCGAGTGGAAGTAAATTTTTCCCTTTCAAGCCAGACTTGTTCAAACATTAAAGCAGATGGCTGCTTAATCCTAGTTTAGTTAACAGATTAAGGCTGTTTTACAGCTCGGCCTAGGAATTTCACCCAAGGGAGAATAATTAAGACCTGATTTTTTTCGAGAGCCACTAAGCCTTGGAAACTCTGCGAGTGCTGTAATTTCTGTTGATGGTGCTTTGCCAGGAATTTCTTACGGCATTACACAGACTGCTCTCCAGCCTGTGAAGATGAGAATAGATGTCATTTTATATTAATTGCTTTAGTCTTCTCTTGTCTCGCTACATCCCTACAGATTTTGGTAGGCACCAGTCTGAAAGAATGGTTCCTCTGTGCCCTTTGATCTCTACTGTGATTGTGCTGTACCATGGGTTGGAGTCAAGGTCAAATACCGGCACAAGAGGTAAAGGCGGCTCCTTTGTCATTATAATGCATGTAAGGCTCTGCTTGGTCCTCCCATGGTAGTTCCCTTGCTTGACCCATAGAAGAGGTAGACCTATAGAATCAATCATATTAGAAAAGGTCAACTGCAATGTGCCCACGAAGCTGCACGGGAGTTCTCCACCACGCTGCCGCCAGTGAGGGAGGCACTATTATATCGTGATTTTACTGAAAATGCAATATTGCTGTGCTTCCTGCCACTGGCGATGGGTGGGTAGAGGACTCCCATGCAGCGTCATAGGAATGTTACCTGGTTTTACGCATTTGAATTCTGATAGGTTTTCTTTTAGGAAAACATTGAAAGCTTATCTATTCGGGTACGTTTTAGAGGAAGGATTAGTCTAGGGCAGGAGTTCTCAACCCAGTCCTCAAAACCCACCTAGCCAGTCAGGTTTTCAGGATACCACATTGAATATGCATATGAGAGATTTGCATACAATGGAGGCAGTGTACGCAGATCTCTCATATGCATATTCAGTGTGGCTATCCTGAAAACCTGACTGGCTAAATGTGTTCTGAGGACTGGGTTGAGAACACTGGTCTAGGAAAAGGGCATATATTAGTAGTTTTTATGATCAAGTGATTTAATAGTTTCCTTTTTGATGTTAAATATCTTGTCCCATACTGTTGAATGTTTTAATATTCAATATATTATGTAAACTACATAGATGTACCTACAATGTACAGTATATAGATATGATAAATGCAATGAATATTGGTTATTTTTTCTCTTTCTCTCTCTCTCCCATTTTCTTGTCTCAAATCAGCAGTCAGAAGTGCAGCCACATTTTCAGATTTGTAGGAACCTTATGCTGGAGTAGAGCCATTAACAGTTTCTCCAGCCTAAGTCCTACTGCATCATTCGTCCCAGTTTTATACCTCTCAGCTTGGCCCTTAGCATCCTTGCTGTCTGGGGATAGAAACTCAGATCAGACTAACATCCTATGAGGCCATGAAGTTTAGTTGCCAACCCAACTCTGATATTGCGTAGTGCCAGGTGACGGAGATCATACAGTAGATCAGGTTCAGTTCTGCCTGGCACTGAGTGGGGGAAATTATTTTTGTGGGCTTCTTTCCAATTTGCATAACAAACCATCAACTTATTAAATACAACTAAACAAGGGAAATATTCATAATACTGCTTTGCTTACTACAGCAATTAAACAGAGTCCATCTTGGAAGTCATACGAGGGGGCTGATAAATCTCTGGCCTCGTAACGAAACAGAAAGCTATGGCACACTTCAGTTCCGGAGGGCCAAATGATCTCTCTGAAGTTTCATTGTAAATAAACTCTTTCTGATCCACACACCAAGGACAGTGATACTAGCAAAAGACCTGGTGATGTGTTAAGATACGGACAGTGAGAAGGCCCACAGAGATGCAGGTGAAGTTCCTAATGAACCAATAATACTACACATAGGGGAAATTTGCCCAAAAGATTCTTTAAAAAGATGTTTTAACATATTGGTAAAATTGTTGTGTTTAGGAGTTTCCTGGGCATGAGAACCCACTGATATTATAACAGATTGGGATATACGTACCAGACAGTGTGAAAATATTTTTCAATTATGTTTCTGTCAGCAAGAGACACAGGCCGTAAGCCTGAGCATAATGCAAGAAGTAACAGTAACTGGCCAAACAATCCTCGGCCCCTGAGTTGAAAGTTTGGAATTTACTTAAAGAAATAATGAGCGGTTCGATATTTGTAGGGAAATATCCAGATAATGGCAGAAGTCATCCGGATATTTCCCTTAGCCACGGCAATCCATGGCTACTCGGTGCACTCTCTGGACAGTGCTGCTCCATATCCCTTCAGACCATCTCCGCACTATACGGATAGCGCCAGGGCACTACATGGATGGGGCAGGAAGTTATCCAGAGAGTGGCGATATTAAGACTGCTATCCAGATCACTATCCCAGTAACTGTAGGGCAGCAAAAAAACTGTCCTGGCTTTAGCCACATAGCTTTGTGGATAGTGGTCTCAATATTGCCTCTCTCTGAATCATACCAAAATACAGGGAAACAGACAAACATATATTTTTGTCGGAACGTACACCATGAGGAACAAATCCTCTCGAGGTGCAAAGTTCCTTTTAATCGTTTTTAAAAAGCGACTGGGTTTGAGAAAGGGTCAGAAATCATTACGGCCCGAAACGCAGCGTTGGGTTACCTGCTTTGGGAGCTTGCCACTTTGAAATTTAAGAACTGAATACATATCTTTCTCGGCTGGATCTGTGACTGGCGTCGAACCGATTATTTGGAATTCCTCTTTGCCAGAAGAGTGAGAGGAGGAGGACGGAAGCGGTCTGACTACTTTAGCTAAGTAGTTTTTCCAACCTTTATGATATATGAGTGACTATTGAATAGCTTTGGTGTTGGGAGGTTACTCTCTCAGGGCCTACTAGTGGATTTTCCACTTTTTTAAAAACGATTAAAAGGAACTTTGCACCTCGAGAGGATTTGTTCCTCATGGTGTATGTTCCGACAAAAATATATGTTTGTCTGTTTCCCTGTATTTTGGTATGTTTAAGTGGGAGATAGTTGAGGGTTAATCACGATTCTCTCTGAATCATGGCAATACTGACCGCTCTATTGTCAGCACCAGGCCCGTACCTAGTCCTGTGCGAGCGGTGCGGCTGCACAGGGCGCAAAGGCTTAAGGGGCACATTTTAGCTGTCTGCGGTTGCCTGCCGCCACCACTTTTTCTTCTCTCAGCGGCGACAGACAATGACAGACAGCTAAAATGCGCCCCTTAAGCCTTCTCGCCGGCATGCTAAGCAGATCTGTCCCTCCCTGCAAGGCGGCTGTTACTGTGAAGCACGCGAGTGCCAGGAAGAGCCCTTTAACCTTTCCCAGCATTCAACGCACTTCATAGTAACAGTCGCCAGCGTGACGGAAAACGGCACTTTTCACGCTGTAGGCTGTGCAGAGGTGAGCCGGGGCCTCGTGCGGCTTCCACAGCTCACCTCTGAAGCAGCTTAAATAGGTGTGGTGCTCTTGGGGGGGTCTAGGATAGGACAGGAAATGGCCAATGGGGGGCTTGGACTGGAAATGGACTGATGGGGGAGAGCTTGGACTGGAAATGGGATGATGGGTGCTGGAATAAGACTGGAAATGGCTGATGGGGGGGGCTAGGATTGGAAATGGGCTGATGGGGGGCTAGGATGTGACTGGAAATGGCTGATGGAGTGGGGAGAATGGACTGGAAATGGGCTGATGGAGGTCTGGAATAGGACTGGAAATGGCTGATGGGGGGCTAGGACTGGAAATGAGCTGATGGGGTGGCAAGGACTGCAAATGGGCAGCGGCGGGAGCTTGGACTGGAAATGGGCTGATGGGGGGCTAGGATGGGACTGGAAATGGCTGATGGGATGGGGAGCTTGGACTGGAAAGGGGCTGTTGGGGGTCTGGTATAGGACTGGAAATGGGCTGATGGGGGTCTGGAATAGGACTGGAAATGGCTGCTGGGGGGCTAGGACTGGAAATGAGCTGATAAGGGGGGCTAAGATTGGAAATGGGATGACAGGGAGGGCTAGGATTGGAAATGGGATGGGGGGGAGCGTTGACTGGAAATGGGCTGATGGGGGTCTGGAATAGGACTGGAAATGGCTGCTGGGGGGCTAGGACTGGAAATGAGCTGATAAGGGGGGCTAAGATTGGAAATGGGCTGACAGGGAGGGCTAGAATTGGAAATGGGCTGGGGGGGGAGCTTGGACTGGAAATGGCTGATGGGGGTGCTAGGACTGGAAATGGGCTGGGGGGGAGCTAGGACTGGAAATGGGCTGATGCGGGGGGACGGGAGAATGGAACTTGAAGGGAGTGAATGCTGGGTGGGTCTAGAACTGGAAGGGAGCTGATGTTGGGGGAGGACTAGAAGGGGATGGGGCTGGGGGAGTGAGGATGGAGAGGGGAAAAGATATTTTGTGTGGGAGAGAAGAAAAATCTATGATTGGCCAGGTATTGGGGGAGTAAGTGGGGATTGAGGATGGAGGGGTGAAATTTGAGTGTATGAAAAAGAAATAAAGAAAGAAATGAAGGAAAGAGCGAAAGGGGAAGATCAGTATGTTAAAGCAGATGTAGAGAGAGAATGAAAAAGACTAGAAGAGAGAAGAAAGGACAAATGGACAGCAGACGATGGAGAGTTAGTAGAAGACATGAAGAAAACAGAAGAAAGTGACTGGAGCAATTGCAACTGAAAAATAAAATGCCCAAACAACAAAAGGTAGAAAAATACTTTTTTATTTTGAATTTATTAACTGGAATATGTCAGCTCTGGGAAATGTGCATTGCTAACGTCTTTGCGTTTTTGTTTAGTACAAGAGGACATTAATTTATAGTTTTATTTCTTCAGTGTTGTTCTACGTTCCAACTTTGGCCTTTGGGGTTCCCAGTTTAATTATTGTCTTTCTATTTCTAAACTGTGATTCCTTGTTCTTTGTTTGGTTGCGGTCTATGTTCTGCATGTATAACCAAACTAAGGTATTTTGTTTATGTAGTTTCTATTTGACAGTGCCACTTGTTCTCTTTCCCCAGTAGGAGATGTATTGGTATTCTCTGAGATGTATTGGTTTAATATTTGCAGTGCTGCCTTTTGATAGGTAGGGTTTGGTGCTTTGTGAATTCTGGTAGTACTGTTATGATACGGTGGGTTTGCTATGGGTTCTAAATGGGCAGTGTTTATAGTACTTCCTAATGTGCCTGGCGGTTGTCACTGGAGTATAGTAATGTAGAAATCTGGTAGACTTTCTTTATCCAGACACTCATTAAGAGGCATCTTTATTATAAGTTAGTGCATGTTAACATTATGCAAATATTTATGCAAATGAGGCCCCACAATGAGTCTTCGCACATGGCCACACACCCCCTTTGGGCCGCCCCTAGAGAGAGGCATTATTGCTGTTTATTCCTGAAAACTCAATAAAAGTTAAATTATGACAAAAAAATTGCCCAGACTTTATTTATTTATTTATTTATTTTATTTATTTAATAGTATTTCTATTCCGCCTTATCTTACAATCAAAGCGGTATAACAGCAAAACAAACAAAAGAGGTGATGGTGATGGTGTAATCATGCAGTGAGGGTTATATCGTAGTTTGAGAGTATGATGTGTTGTGTATTAGAATAGATTGAGCTATGTACATTGTGCGCTATTATACAACATGTGCTATAATACAATCTTCTATATGTTTAGTGTTAAGAAACAACAAGTGCCGTTATACATTCTTTGTCCGTGTGTCTGAGGGTAGGAAGTTGGTCGTTCCTGGTATATGAATTGATCAAGTAACGTGTCCATAGTGTTCTATGAACAGCGTTGTCTTCAGCTGTTTGCGAAAGTCCTTGAGGTCCAATACTGATCTCAGATCGTCTGGGAGGGTTTTCCAGATTGTTGGCGCAGCCAGAGAGAGTGCTCTTTCTGTAGTGTCCTTGCGTGCTTTTCTGAAGTCATTAGAGTTGATGACTCGGTTGGAGGTTCTTTTTCTTCTTGGGCCTGTACTGGTATCTGTCTGTATGAGTGAGAGCAGGCTGTTTGCTGAGATGTGTTGCTTGATCTTGAATATATATATATGATTGTTTTATATTTGATGTGTGAAATGATTGGTAACCAGTGTAGCTCTTTCAGAATGGGTGTGATGTGCTCATGTCTTGACGATCCAGATATTATGCGGGCAGCCGTGTTTTGTGCTAGTTGCAGTGGCTTGAGTGTCTGTTTTGCTAGACCAAGGTATATTAGGTTGCAGAAGTCCAGTAAGGGGGTAATTAGAGCTTGGCATACCTTACGGAAGTGGTCGGTTGCGAGGAGGGGTTTAAGTCTTCTAATGATTCTCATCCTGTAGTATGCACTTTTGATTGTCTTGTTTATATGTGCTTTGAGATTCAGTTCATTGTCCAGGGTCACTCCGAGATATTTTACTTCTGAATTTATTGGTATAGTTGAGTTTTTTATCTTGATGTCCGGTGGGTGGGTGGTCAGGGTTACGAGTGATGAATAGTGCCTCGGTCTTGCTGAAGTTAATTTCGAGGTTGTTGTTTTTACACCATATGGACATTTGTGTGAGGCAGTTTATAATTTTAGAGTAATCAGGGTTGTCAACTGAGATGGGTGTGTATATCATAATATCATCTGCATATATTGTATATTGAATGCTGTTTTTCTTCGGGATGTTGCATATTGGCTGGATGTAGATGTTGAACAGAAGAGCTGATAGGGCAGATCCTTGTGGAACTCCTTGGAGGACCTTTATGGGTTGAGAGGTGTTGTGACCTATCTTTACCTGTATCTGCCTCTCGGTTAAATATGAGTGGAACCATTTTAAGGTGGTTCCATATAGCCCAATGTTTTCTAGTCTTTCCAGTAAAGTCTTGTGTTCTACTGTGTCGAATGCTGCAGATATGTCAATGAAGATCATTATGATTCCATTCCTAGTGTTATCTAAGATACGGAGGATGCTGTCGAAAAGGTAAATCATTAGTGTTTCGACTCCATGGTTTGGGCGAAAACCGTGTTGGTTGTCATCCAGTGGTGCATGATCATCAATGTGTTCTTGTAGTTGGTGTTGTACTGTTTTTTCGATGATCTTTGCCAGAAAGGGTATGCTGGATATTGGTCAGTATGCTGCTGGGTTGTTCTTGTCTAAAGTTGTTTTCTTTGGGATCGGTCTTACTGTGGTGAGCTTTAATTGTTCTGGCATCAGACCTTGAGTGAGGGAGTCGTGCACTATGTTGTGTATGATGTGTATGAAGTTTGATTTTGTTGCTTTGATCCAAGAGACTGGGCAAGGGTCTGTGGGAGAGGTGCTTGTATTTATTGAGGAAATGATGTGGGAGAGCTGCTCAATTGATGGTGTGCTGAATGTGTCCCAAGTCTTGGTATGTGAGATGGGCTTCTTGTGTAAGCTGTATCTTGTTTGCTCCGCAGAGTGAAATTTTTCCTCAATATAGTCAGCAAATGTTTGCGGGTCAATTTGTGCTTCACATTCTGTCCTTTGCTCTTTTGTGAGGATTTTCACAATTTTGAAAAGCTTTCTGGGCTTGTTGATGGATGTGTTTATTATGTTTGTATGGTATTCTCTTTTTGAATGATTGATGTATTCGCCGTATTGTTTTTGCTTTGTTATGTATAGTTGCTGGATGTCAGGTGCTTTGTATTTTCTCCATTTTCGTTCTATCCTTCTGAGCTCCCTTTTCATGTGTCGTATGGCTATTGAGTACCACGGCTTGTGTTGTAGTCTGTTGTGCCGGAGTTTCTTGGGTCTCGTATCTGCTGCTTTGGCGGCGTTAGATATAGTGCAGTTCCATTTGGTTATTTGTGCCTCCAGGTCGACTGCTTCTGTGGTCAGTTGTTGTAATGTGTCTTGTAGAAATGTGTCCCTGTCTAAGTTCTTGAATCGTCTTTGAATGGTTGTGTTGTCTAAGTGATCGTTTAGATTGTTCATTTGTAGTAATATCCCTATCTTGATTAAGTAGTGGTCTGACCATGGGACTGGGGTGATGGAAGGTGTTGAAATTAGACCTCTTGATGTTAGGTCATTGGATGCAAAGATGAGGTCTGGAGAAGAACCGTATCTGTGCGTAGGGGTATCGACTATTTGGGTGAACTGCAGGGAAGTCATTGCTTGCAGGAAGGCCTCTGAGTCTTTGTTGTTGATTGACTTGAGGTTGAAGTCTCCTAGCAATATTGTGGGCTTGTTAGTTGAGGTGGTGGTACAGACTGCTTCGAGCGTTGAGGCTAGTTCTACAGGTGAAGCTTTAGGCGCTCTATAGGTTAGGCAGAGTGCCATGTGTTTGTTCTCGATGCTGATAGTATTACATTGTTGTGTTTCTGAGAGACTTTGAGCTCTGAATCTTAGGTTCTTTTTTGCAATTATCAGGACGACTCCTCCACGTTTGAAGGAGCGTGGGCAGTTGTATGCAGAGTATGTGTCTGGGACCAATTGGTTGAGAATTACATTGTTGGTGGGATTTAGCCATGTCTCTGTGATGCAGAGTACATCGGGCTGACTGTCTTCTATATGGTCTGCTATCGTGTGTATCTTGTTGCATATGGATCTGGCGTTTATGAGTTCAGTGGTGATAAGCTTTGAAGACCTTGTTGTAACTTGTGTTTCTTTTGTGCTGGTGTGAGAGTTTGCTTTGTGGATGGTTAGCTTTTTTGTCCCTGTTGTACTGCTTGTGCCGTTATGCGTGTGCTGTGGTACTATGTATATATATATATATATATATATATATATGTCTGTATATATCCAAGTGAGTGGAGGGTGCCATGTTGAGTTGGATTGCAGGTATTGTTGTTGTGTGATTGAAGGGAGTATTTGTGTGCAGAGGAGGCAGATTGGGAGAAACAGTGTTGCTTGCATGTTTGATTTTATGAAGCCCCGTTAGAGCTTTTACTTGCGTTTCTGTTGTCTGAGTCCTCTTTCTCTGTTTGCAGTCTGATGTTCTCCTCTTTGATATTGTTGGCTTGGCTGTGTCTCCTATTTAGCTTTCTTCACTTTGCCTACGTGCCGCGCCTAAGGGCCACGTTGAAGGGCCCTCTGGCGAGGCCCTCAGGCGCGAGCCCGCAAGGCGCGGGCTTGCCTTCAGCGCGGCGGTTTTATTGCCGTTGAGCAGGGCAATTGATTGGCAGGCAGTGAGGTGAAGAGCAAGTCCCGCCCACACACTCAGCTGTTGAATGCTGCTTTCCCCGGTCCCAGATGAGCCTCCGGCGCGGCGGTTTTATTGCCGTTGAGCAGGGCAATTGATTGGCAGGCAGTGAGGTGAAGAGCAAGTCCCGCCCACACACTCAGCTGTTGAATGCTGCTTTCCCCGGTCCCAGATGAGCCTCCGGCGCGGCGGTTTTATTGCCGTTGAGCAGGGCAATTGATTGGCAGGCAGTGAGGTGAAGAGCAAGTCCCGCCCACACACTCAGCTGTTGAATGCTGCTTTCCCCGGTCCCAGATGAGCCTCTGGCGCGGCGGTTTTATTGCCGTTGAGCAGGGCAATTGATTGGCAGGCAGTGAGGTGAAGAGCAAGTCCCGCCCACACACTCAGCTATGGCTGTAAACTTATGCACATACAACCTGTAGGTGTGCAGGTTTACTCAAACCGAGTGGAAGTATTCCTGGGGAAGAGGTGGGGAAGTGGTCCATGTTTCATATGTTTAAGCTGCCCTGAATGAAGTTGCTCTTGGCTGATCTCAGAAGCTAAGCAGTGTTGGGCCTAGCTAGTACTTGGATGGGAGACCACCTTGGAATACTGTAACTCACTGTGTAGAAGAAAGATCTGGCGAACTATTTCCAGTCACCCCTTGCCTAGAAAACCTAGGGGCTGAGTCAACATTGACTCAATGATACACATTGCATTTTTGCATGTAATCAAAGATGGGAAATTTGTGCATACTAAATAGCAAGTGTAAGAGAGTCTGTGTGTGTACTCTCTATGGGGTAATTATCAAAGGGAAAATATGTGCATACTTTCTCTTGGGAAATTAGTGCATCTTATATGCATGCTTGTTGTACAATTGTTATGAAATTGCCTTCCTGGAAAACGATTTTCAGAGCTTTTCCTGAAAGTTGCCTTCCACATTCAATGCAGCTGAAAGTCCCAATGGTGGTGAAGGGGCATAGCAAAGACAAGGAGCAAGAGTACACACAGCCCTTTTGTTTTTTAAATTTCATTTTTGTTGAAGCAAAGCATATGTTCAATGTAATTTCAGTTTGTTCAATGTAAACCGCACTGATGCAGAATAGCGCGGTATATAAGAGAATGTAAATAAATAAATAAAATAAATATGATCTTCAAAGAACCACTGTTGGAACATTCCAAAGCAGAATAGTTGGTATTATAGCATACCTTTACCATATCTCTCCTATATATTTCTCAAGCGTCATCCCTAGGGGCTCCAGCATTCTTGATTGTGACATCTCTTAAAGCCCCCTATGCATCTTCCAGAACCTCCCCCCCCACCCCCTTTTTCTTGATATCCTTAGTCCATCTCTGCTGCTTTTAACACTCCGCTTTCATAAATTCCCCAGATTGCCTCAAAGCCTTTCATGTGCTCTCTCCATACCACTGTTAACTTGTTTAGGAAATAAAGAGCGCACAGTGAACCAATTAGTCCGCCTAGTCTGGACAAACCCAGCCTCTGCCATGCCGCAGATATCTTATGCATGCCACTACATGCATAGCTTCAAGAGTTTCCATTGTTTTTTAGAACATTTGGAGGGCGTGATGTGCAGCAAAAACATCTTCGGATCTCTCTCTGTTTGTCCTGACTAACATTTCCATGAATACAATGCACTTCTCCTGGTATTGAAAGTATGGCATGTAATTTCAGCAGGTATATTTGAACTGCAAATATTCCTGCTGGGAATGGTGCCCCACTGATTGATTGATCTGATTTTAGTGACTTAATATACCGCTTACTGCAAGCTTTAAAGTGGTTTACAATAAAAAAAAAAAGATACATGATACAAAACTTTTAAAAGGTAAAAATAAAACACAACAAATATGTTCAAAATCACAGAAAATTAGAATCAATACATCATAATGATACATAGTACAAGTGAAACAATATTCTGTCAACCAATTTTAACCATAGCTTTGAGAAAACAGAGAAGTTTTAAGGGACTTCCTAAAAACTAAATAATTACTTATACTGTCCTATTTACCAGGCAGAGTGTTCCACAGGGATGACCTGACGTAACGAAACGCCCTGTTTCTAAATGTCGTCGATCGCAACTCCACCAAAGAAAGTATACAAACTGTGAAGAATGCAGTGAACGATTTGGTACATAATTCTTCAGTCTGCTAGATAAATACAAGGGAAGTCCTGTATACACAGCCTTCTGTAATAGACAAAGTACTTTGAAAGAAATTCTCACAGAAATGTGGAACCCCAATGCAGGTCAGCAAGTATTGCTGTGACGTGATCAAATTTCTTTTTTTTAGTAATTAGCCTTGTAGATGTTTTCTGAATCAACTGTATTCTGTGAAGATTGTTTGTTTATTTGGTTTTTTTTTAAAGTCCCTGATACAGCAAGTTACGTTAGTCCAGATGACTAATCATTGATGCATGAACCACCTTGACAAAGTTCACCAGCAGATTTTCAAAGGGGAACCCCATATGGAGTTTAAAAATTGGCCAGAAGAGCGCCCAAGCGGACATCACAGGCTTCAGAGAGAGTCCACAGACCAGACTAGAAAGATGTAGACCAGTGGTTCTCAACCTAGTCCTCTGGGATCCCCAGGCCAGTCAGGTTTTCAGGATATCCACAATGAATAAGCATGAGATAGATCTGCATGCACTGCTTCCATTGTATGCAGATCTATCTCATGCATATTCATTGTGGATACCCTGAAAATCCAAACGGACCAGGGATACCAGAGGACTGGGTTGAGAACCACTGATGTAGACAGTGTGGAGGGGGGATGTGGGCCAGCATTAATGCCGGGGCATGGAGAATAAGAGAAACTAGGAGCTTGAAGACTTTGGGGCATGTTTACTAACAAGTGCCCGGGTACGTTTTCACCACTCTCCTGGCTCGCCTTGTCTCTTCCACTCAGTTTTTGTCTTTTCTGCGTTAATGACTGCTAAGTGACACAAACATACATGTTTGATTCCCCGCAAAAATGTACCCAGCAATAGTATCTGTGGCGCAAAGATATCGATAAACACTGATTTTTTTTCTCAACCCCCAAAAAACATCTAATTAGCTGGAAAATAAACACCAATTTACAATTTATAAACACCTAGGAATAGAAGTCTAAGGGGCTGATTTTCAAAATGGCTGATATTCAAATGCTAAGACGGTAGCCGTGGCGCTTAAATATCAGCAGGAATATCTGAATAGGAGCTGCTGCTGCATAGCTGGGCTGGGTAGTGCTATTCAATGGTGATAAGAACATAAGATATGCCATACTGGGTCAGACCAAGGTCCATCAAGCCCAGTATCCTGTTTCCAGCAGTGGCCAATCTAGGTCATACGTACCTAGCAGTTCCCCAAAAGACACAGGTTCCGCAGTGCTTGTACTGGGTCAAGCATTGATATACTGGGTCCCTTATTAATAATGGTTTATGGACCTTTCCTCCAGGAACTTGTCCAAACCTTTTTTAAACCCAGCTACACTAACAGCCTTTACTACATCCTACGGTAACAAATTCCAGAGTTTGATTACACGTTGAGTGAAAAAAAATATTTTCTTTTATTAGTCTTAAATAGTTTACCCTGTAGCTTCATTGCATGTCCCCTAGTCTTTCTATATTCTGATAACGTAAACAGTCGATCTACGTTTACCCGTTCCACTCCGTTCATTAATTTATAGACTTCTATCATATCTCCCCTCAGCCGTCTCTTTTCCAGGTTAAAGAGCCCTAACCTTTTTAGCCTTTCTTCATAGGAGTATCCTTCCATCCCCTTTACCATTTTGGTGGCTCTTCTCTGAACCTTTTCTAATAACACTATATCCTTTTTAAGATACGGCGACCAGAATTGCACACAATATTCAAGGTGCGGTCTCACCATGGAACGGTATAGAGGCATTATAATATCTTTTGTTTTATTTTCCATTCCTTTCCTTATCATACCTAGCATTCTATTTGCTCTCTTGGCTGCCGCTGCACACTGGGCCGAGGGTTTTAACATGTTATCCACAATGACGCCTAAATCTTTTTCCTGGGTGGTGGTTTCTAATGTGGAGCCTTGCATTGTGTAACCATAATTTGGGTTTTTCTTTCCTAGGTGTATAATGTTGCACTTGTCCACATTAAATTTCATCTGCCATTTTGATGCCCAGTCTTCCAATTTATCAAGATCCTCTTGCAATTTTCCACAATCCTCTTGGGTTTTAACAACTTTAAATAGTTTTGTGTCATCTGCAAATTTGATAACCTCACTCGTTATTCCACTTTCCAGGTCATTTATGAATATGTCAAAAAGCAGCGGACCCAGCACAGATCCCTGGGATACACCACTATTCACCTTTCTCCATTGGGAAAATTGGCCATTTAGCCCAACCCTCTGCTTTCTATCTTTTAACCAGTTCCTGATCCACAGTAGTACACTGCCTCCTATCCCATGACTCTTTAGTTTTGCCAAAAGTCTCTGATGAGGGACCTTGTCAAAGGCTTTCTGAAAGTCCAGATACACTATATCAACTGACTCACCTTTGTCCACCTGTTTATTCTCACCTTCAAAAAAAACAGATTAGTAAGACAAGATCTTCCTTGTCTAAAGCCATGTTGGCTGTCTCCCATTAGGCCATGACTATCTACATGCTGAGTAATTTTGTTCTTTATGATGGTTTCTACCATCTTTCCCGGTACTGACGTCAGGCTCACCGGTCTGTAGTTTCCCGGATCACCCCTCAAACCCTTTTTAAAAATTGGTGTTACATTGGCGATCCGCCAATCTTCAGGTATTAGAGATGATCTTAATGATAGTTCACAGATTACTAATAGCAGGTCTGCAATCTCATATTTCAGTTCTTTCAACACCCTTGGATGTATACCATCCAGCCCAGGTGATTTGCTACTCTTCAGTTTATCTAATAGTTGTAATACATCTTCCCGATGTATCGATATTTCCTTCAATTCTTCCGCACCTTTATCCAGTTAGTGCTTATCCTTACTAGTACTACTGCTAATGATTTGTATAGTGCTACAAGGCATATGCAGCGCTATACATATAGATGTAAGACAAAGTCCCTGCTCATCAGAGCTTACAATCTAATCAAGACAAAACACATAGAGAAACTGGGACTAGAGCATGGCAAGATACACATAAGTAGTCGACAAGAGCATGAGGAGCATCAGGATCCAAAAGCAGCTTCAAAGAGGTGAGTTTTTAGCCTGGATGTGCATAGGGCCAGAGAAGAAGCCCAACACACCAACTCAGGTAGTTTGTTCCAGGCATATGGAGCAGCAAGGTGGAATGGACAGAGTCTGGAATTGGCAGTGACGGGCACAGATAACGAGAATCTGCCAGAGGAGCGGCGTTCCCAAGGAGGGGTGTAGGGAGAGATAAGAGAGGAAAAGTAGGGAGGAGCCACAGAATGAATGCACTTACAGGTCAGTAGGAGAAGTTTGAACTGGATGCGGAAACTCAGGCAACTTAGGTCTGCTTTTCAAGTGATTTAAATATACTCTATAAATAAGTTTATAACATCTAGTCACCGGTCTCAGATAAACGTTTTCCACTTTGACACTTAAATATGGGTAATGAACTTATCCCAACGAGTGTCCGTTTACATCAATGACCATGGACTAGTGCGGCTTCAGTTCTCTTTTTCGTTTTCAATTTTCTATTTTTTCATAAAAAAGAATAAATGCCATTCCAACTTATCTTAATGGTGGATGGCTTTTAAATAAAGCCCCTTTGTGTTTGCATACAGGGAGACCCCGACGCCTAAATCTTCTAAGCGCTCCGGCGTTTCTCCTTCTGGGTTTCTCAAGGGGAACAATGCAATGCGTCACTTCGGGACCTTTAAATTGCTCGTCTTTCAATTTCTTCGAATGTTAACGAGAAGAGTTATTCAGGTACAAAACTTCCTCTGTGATGCAACTGTCGAAATGATTCTCTCATTCATTTTTCTGAATGAGAGAATCATTTCGACAGTTGCATCACAGAGGAAGTTTTGTACCTGAATAACTCTTCTCGTTAACATTCGAAGAAATTGAAAGACGAGCAATTTAAAGGTCCCGAAGTGACGCATTGCATTGTTCCCCTTGAGAAACCCAGAAGGAGAAACGCCGGAGCGCTTAGAAGATTGAGGCGTCGGGGTCTCCCTGTATGCAAACACAAAGGGGCTTTATTTAAAAGCCATCCACCATTAAGATAAGTTGGAATGGCATTTATTCTTTTTTATGAAAAAATAGAAAATTGAAAACGAAAAAGAGAACTGAAGCCGCACTAGTCCATGGTCATTGATGTAAACGGACACTCGTTGGGATAAGTTCATTACCCATATTTAAGTGTCAAAGTGGAAAACGTTTATCTGAGACCGGTGACTAGATGTTATAAACTTATTTATAGAGTATATTTAAATCGTTAGTGAGTGAATTTATGCAGTTTTTTGATATTCAATTTGATTCACTTGGATAAGAGACCTTTTAAAAGGTTTTTTTGCTTTTCAAGTGGCCTAAATTGAGCAGAATAGTGCCGGCTGACTATCGGGCTAAGTGGATAAAGTAGTCCTGTATCTTGTTAGCACCGACACCGCCCTCGTTCCATCCACAGATCACCTCTGTGTTAACCAGATAGTGCCGAGGTAGTCTGTGGAAATATTTAGCAGCACTATTGAGACAGTATCGCTGGGGGCTTCCATAGCCAGTCAGCCTCCCATTGGCTGGCCGATTAAGGGCTTTTGAATATTAAGCACTAATTATATTACGGTTCATCATCAACTAGGGAAATAATACAAACCTCATGAATAAAAAAGGGCAAGTGTGACATAACCTGCATCGTTGCAATGTCCATGGATAGTTTTTACCAGAAGAATTTGCATCCGTTTTCAAAGTGCTTTCACTGTGAAATCTGTTTAAGGAAAAAGTGCCCACTGCAATCTGCTTATTCCATGGATTCTATAGTAGTAGTAGTAATAGTAGTAAAATAGCACATGCCGATTCTTGCAATAGAGACGTATTGATGGATTTAAGCCAGCAGTTCCCAAGCCTGTCCTGGAGGACCCCCAGCAAGTCAGCTTTTCAGGAGATCTGCATCTTTTGGGCTGTAGGGTTGAAAAGAAATTAAGGGGGCATCTAATAGGGCTGTAGCTAGCCAGTAACTTAACAGTTTTGTGAGCAGGATTTTTGGCAAAAGAATTGCAGTATGATGCTAACCACATATCTTAACTTTTTGAGGTCTGGCTGAATGGTGTTTTCAGAAACTATCTGATAAATAAGCAGGTGATGCCCCTGTGACATGCTTAGGGAGACTTTTCTGTGTCTCTTAGTGGGGGAAGGGGGTTGGGCAAAAATGTATGTGCTAATTTAGGAACAGCAATTGTTTTTAGTGTCACAACAGGAAACCACCGGGACCAGGAGGATCTCTCTGTGATGTCAGTGATGTATTAGATATGTCCTTGATGCCTGGGACGTTTACTAAAGGGCATGTCAGAAGCACATATTCGAGGCTAAGAATTATCATGGAGGCCCATGCTAATTGGGAGCGTGTCACGCATGTCCCCCTGTTGTTAGCGCATTGGAGATGCTTGGTGCTGGCATGCGGGTACACTTTCCACCCCTCCCCCCCATTGAGGAGGTGGTAATTGCACCTGTACTAACAGCAACGATTGTAGCTAGCACAGGCCAGCATCACCTGTGCTAGCCGTGATGTGCCATCCCTACCCATGTTCCTTCCCAGCCCGCCGAAGTGGTTAGCGCAGGGCCGGCCTGGGTCATTGTGAGAGTTTTAGCATAGTGCCTATGCTAGCTGATAACACAGCATGCTTAGTATGCCGTACAGCCCATGCTAACCATTGGTGCTGTTTAGTAATCATGCCCCTTACTGATAGAGGTGTTGTTTCAAAGTGATTAGTCTGTGAATCACATGGAGATGCAGAAGATCCTGAAGTACCAAGAAAATTTGGCAGAAAGATACAGAAATATTTCCCATTGTATTGGGAGCCAAAGGCCTGATAAAGAAGAATTTCCAAGCACGTCTTGACAAATTGCCTATACCTATGTTATGAACTCTAGAAGGAAGCTTTCTTTGGCACGATGCAAGTACTACACTGGGCATAATCAGTAACTCTCAGAGACTGAGGTCATACTCCACATGCCCTGGCTTAGGAGCGAGGTTCATGACTGTCATGATATGCACAAAACTCACTCATTTGGAGAAAATGCTCTTGAGTGAACAAAGGTTTCATAACAGTCGCACCTTCACTTTTCCTGCCTGCTCTCACATGCTCATATGTGCTTCAGTTGTTCATAAAAATGTGCTCTGGTGCGATGTTCGTACTAAGCTGCGCTGAGTCCTCCGCTGACATTCCTGCTGGTGGGGGGAGGTGTAAAGCGATCGTGAAAACCATCTCGCTTAGGATTACACAGTGTCAGCAGGTCCTCGGGACCTGCCTATGCCGCGTGATCCTAAGCACGATCGAACATAAGAACATAAGATATGCCATACTGGGTCAGACCAAGGTCCATCAAGCCCAGTATCCTGTTTCCAACAGTGGCCAATCTAGGTCATACGTACCTAGCAGTTTCCCCAAAAGACACAGGTTCCACAATGATTGTATTGGGTCAAACATTGATATCCTGGGTCCCTTTTTAATAATGGTTTATGGACCTTTCCTCCAGGAACTTGTCCAAACCTTTTTAAAACCCAGCTACACTAACAGCCTTTACTACATCCTCCGGTAACAAATTCCAGAGTTTGATTACACGTTGAGTGAAAAAATATTTTCTCTTATTTGTCTTAATTTGTTTACCATGTAGCTTCATTGCATGTCCCCTAGTCTTTCTATATTCTGATAACGTAAACAGTCGAACTACGTTTACCCGTTCCACTCCGTTCATTAATTTATAGACCTCTATCTATAGATCGCTTTGCACCTCCCCTCACCGGCAGGAATGTCAGCGGAGGACTCGGCGCGACTTAGCAGGAACATTGCTCGGGAGTGGGGAAGTATTGGTGTGCTGTTTGATAAGAGTGAATACATTTTTTTTTCTGCATTTGCCTTTGTACTAAACCAGATATTTTTCTTTCTTACTGCAGTCAAAAACTTAGATTTTCTGGACTCACTCTTGAGTTTAGCTTGGGGATTTCACTGTGAATGATTACCAGACTCCCACACAGAGTAGAGTATAAGGGCACTCTGGGTCTAATGCACATATTATCTGATTGTCTGTAAAGTGAACTGTTCAGAAACTGCACAAAAATAAAAAATCAGCTTTGCAGAAAATACAGATGTTCATAGCTTTTGCCATTTAAGTTAGAACTACGATTGGTGTGGTACCACTAAATGGGTACATTTACCCAGGGAACAGCGGAGTATAAATCTATCTAGATACATTTCTGGAATGCCCTGGCTCTTCTTAATTTTTAACAGGTAAAGTTTGGCCAGACAATGAGTTCTGTAGTTAACACCCAATGATCACATAACTGCTTTTGATTACTAACTTGATGCATTTTACAGGCAACCCCCTGATCGTGGAAGGAGCTGTCAGACAGCAGATGATGATCTCACAGGGTTTTTTTCTTGCCTTTCTTGCCTCCGTTTCACACATTTTACTGAATGGTGATGTGATTGTTGATTTCTTTCTGGGTGT
Source organism: Ichthyophis bannanicus (assembly GCA_033557465.1). Classification (NCBI taxonomy): domain Eukaryota; kingdom Metazoa; phylum Chordata; class Amphibia; order Gymnophiona; family Ichthyophiidae; genus Ichthyophis; species Ichthyophis bannanicus. The sequence continues at coordinate 167,640,236 of CM066042.1, forward strand.
GACTGAGAGTTGATGGCACAGTTTTACAGTTCTCAGCTTTGATATTTGAATTTAAAATGCTTATTAGAGCATAGAAAGGGAACAAGTAATCAGATATGTAAATAATTGTTATTTATCCCAGGATTCTCTCCTTCTCCATGGCCCCCTCCCCCATATGTTACCTGTCTTTCTGATCCATTAGCGTTAAATGCTTTTAGACCATAAATGCAAATAAGCATTTAATAGAGTTGTCATACTTGTGACAGTGTCTTCAATTGACTGTTTGCCTATTTGCTTGGCAACTGGTTTTGAGGAATAACGGACATTACTTCTGAATCATCACACCCTGGTTTGAAACCAAGCATAGCCTGAATTTGCAGTGCTGTGTTCATCCGTTTCCTTAAGTGCCTATTAGAGCATGAATTGACTGCCACCTTTGATTTGGGATGCTCCGTAAAGGGATCTGCTGGGAGCTTGTGTCTTATCGCTGCTCCTAGGATCTAGAGCTCCAAACCATGCAGAATAAAGAGCCGCATACATGGCGCTGGCTATCTGGGTAACTGAGGGGTCAGTACTGCCAGTGGAGCCAAAGCTAAAGGTGTGGGGGTTAGGGGGAAGGAGGGAGCAGCACCCTCTCCCTCAGCATCCTACTACCCGAGCTTCGGTCATCTCTGCTGACCGAGGGAGTGAGGAGAGACAGAATCCCTGTCTGTAGCAAGCTCTTTTTGTGGTTGAGTTATGTGCTGACCCTACAGAATTCTTGCCTTTTCAACAGAGAGGGCCTTTGTAATCAATAAGTTAGGCGCCAGTCCATTTTTCATAAAGGTGGAGAAGAGTTTATAGCAGAATTTTACAGCTATAACGAAGAACTTGTGCTAGAATGACTTTGAGAACGTGGTTTCAGACTTAAACTATGGGTTTCATTTTAATGAGAGATCACAGTACGCTTTTTCTGCCTATCTTCCAACATACACAATGGAACACATTACGCCCATACTAGCTAAGCTTCACTGGCTCCCAATCTACTGCAGGATAACATATAAAATTCTAGTAACTACATTCAAACTAATAAACAACCTTGCACCATCGACACTAAACACTTTAGTCTCCAAGGACATACCCACACGCAACCAAAGGAGTAAAAATACAAATAAAATAGAGACATCAAAAGAATTTACAAAAGCTAAGAAACTCACCAACGATAGGGCTTTTTCACACTCGGCCCCCACTCTCTGGAATGATCTTCCAGAGGACACAACTTACTGATATTAGGGACTTACGTGAAAAATTAAAAACACATCTATACAAGAAACACTATGGCACACAGATTAACACTAACACTGACACACAAATAGACAAGGGATAACGGACAAGAAACTAAAAGCAAGTCCAAGCTAACACGGTAAATAACAAAAATCCCACTTTGTAGATAGATGAGACTCCACTCCTTTGTAAATTAACCAGTTTAGATTGGTTTCCACGTAAGCAACCTGGAATGTAATTTGTACTGCCTGTACATAGTTATAATGTTATATGTAAAAAGTTACTTGGAAAAAGTTTCCAAATGTTCCATGTATTAAGACTAGACATGCCCATCTGTCATGCCTTGCATCACTGGTTCTTTGTAAACCACATCCGATCCTTGGGAGGATGCGGTATAAAAGTGTTTGTTTAATAAATACACGTATCAGTCCTTCCTGCCACTAGGCTGTGGCCTCTGGATTTAATTTAAATAGTGTTTGAGTCATCCCTTTCTTTTCCTTGTAAGAGGCGTATCATCTGGTGTACTTTGTGTCTGTGACATTACTTTGGGGTATGATGTGCACAGAAAGCATCACAGTATAGTAAAGAATAGCTGTAAAATACCAAACTGGTTTATCCCAATTGCCTAGCTGTGATTCTGTCACTTCAAATAAATAAGCTTAAAAATTTTCTTACTCATCCGAACATTAGCCCCCCAACCCCATGTCTTTCATTTGAACTCTCAACTCCCTTGCAACTAGCGCAGTCAATATTTCCAAGTGCGCCCGGAATCTGTTAAAATACTGGCCTCAACCACCTCCAGCCTTTTCACCATTCTCTATGGGGGTCATTTTGGAAGCCCTATTTTTGCTTTGGACATCCAAAAACAGCCATAGAAACATCCAAAGCATAAAGACTGTCTCCAGAGCCATTTCAGAAGCTGTCTCTGGGGACGTCCCCAGCATGAGGACATCCAAATCGAAACAGGGACATGGAGGAGGCGTGACCGGGGCATTCCTGGGAACCTAGATGTCCCCGCCTGATCACAAAAATGTCATGGACGTCCGGTGTTACGTCTAACTTTAGACTTACTCGGAGGCACGAATAGTGATGAAAAAGCATCTGGAAAGTGCTTGATTTAGCTGAAGAACATCCAGAGGGTGTAGAGAAGAAAGCACCTGGATGTGCCTGCATTTTTTTTCAGATGTTCTGGCTTAGATGTCCCAGAATGCACCTGGAAGGATCCTCTAAAATTCCCCTCTATTTATTTATTAGAACTTATATACCGCCACTTCCAAAGATCAGTGGCGGTTTACAGAGAACAAAACTGGAAATTTGCATTATAACCACTGTTCCCTCTAAGCTGTGCGCGTGTGCGCACGCACACACCTCGCCGAGCGAGCGCACATACTTTACAACAGAGCGCACAAAAATTACGGCTCTGATTCTGATAGAAAACAACACAGACATCTTAAAATTTAAAAGTTATGATTGTAATTACTAGAAATTTCCCGCTTCATTTAGTAATCGTCTATTTTCATTTAATTTGATTAAAATCAATGTGGTGTACATACTGTATTCTGAAGTGTAGTCAAATTTTAAAGCATATAACTCTGAGTGTCGTTATGTGGCGCACAAAAATTTTACCTTCCTTCAAAAGCTGCACACAGCTGATATTTTATGCGCACACAGCCTACAGAAAATTAGAGGGAACATTGATTATAACTTTGAAAAGCTTATTTACAGAACAAAGCGAGATAGTACGGCTTAACAAGACTGCAAGACCAAAACTAAATCTAACATCCAGGACCCCTTAATATCAAGTTTCTCAATAAGATATACATAGCTATCAACGCTAGCAAAGCAAATATGCAAAACATCCAGCCTCCCTAGTCTTATTGAAGTTTTATTTTTGAGCATGGTTACTACATCCCACTACTGTTAGGGTTGTAACTGTCACTTTGTGCAAGTTATTTTTTATTTATTGCAAAATTTGGCAAACTGTTATTCCAATGATTACTATTGTCAGCAATGCAGTTTACAGTGTAGTGATGAAAGCTCCCAGGAAGACATGGAAGTGGAAGAAAATCCTAGTTTCCCCTTTGAAATGAATGACAGTTCACTTGTACATAAGACTTGCAAGCCAGATTAGTAAAAAACCCAGCTCCCTCCTAAGGTCAGGCCACGCCCTAGTTCAGGTGTGGAGACAAGCTTGCCTGATGATTGGTCACACAGGTGCAGAGAACAGGGAGTGCCTAGCAGCCAATGGTTCTTAAAACCACGAGCAGAACAGAGAAAGAAGGAGGAAGGCAAAGGACAACAGAGAGAGCAAGGCTGAGCATAGCTGGAGGAGAAAGAAAGAAGAAAACTCCCAGGAAAGCAGCTACCTAAGAGGGCCTGGAGAAGGACATAAGGAGGCTGAATTTCAGAGCCTGGAGGATCCCAGGAAGAAAGAAATCAGCGCTTGTCTGAGGAACCATCCCCAAGGTAAAGCCAGCAGTTTCAGAGCTGAGAAAACAACAGAGAAACAGTTTGCTATTGCTAAGGTCCAGGAAGCAGAGCCCTCACCTTCTACTGCTAAGAGGTGGGTGGAAAGTTTTACGTATGGGAAAAGTCATAGCCCTGATAAAAGCAGAACAGCTGAGTCTTCAAAGCTAGAAGCACTGAGAGAGTTGTTTGCTGAGGGAAAAGTTCACTCCCCTAATACAACTGTGCCTTTACAAGCTGAATTGCTGTGGAATCAGTTCCAGGAATTTCTAAAGGAGAGAAAGTCTGGGAGAGTTTGTAACTTTGATAGAGATACCATATATCCTGATGCCATAGAAGGAATGCAAATAGATTCCTGTTTGCCAAGCTCTGAGTGTGAACCTGTACCAATGGATTGCTCATTGTGTTTAAAAGAAGAGTCTGCATTATTGAACTGAGCTGAGAGACTGTGAAACAATATAGAGAATAAGTGCAGTATCTGCTTAGAATTAAGGAAAGCTAATACTGTGTTTTACTAAGCTTAATTGCCTTCTGAAGCTAAGAAGCAGTGTTTAGAAGAAGTTTGCTTTGAGAAAAGAAAAATCTCAGCTGTTGCAAGTTTATCTGTATTTCTGTTGAATGACCACACGAGGCAGTCCTCGGTGTAAGCTTGTGGGAATAAGAACAGCTGAACAGTGAAAAGAGGTTTTTTGTTACATCACTCTCTGTTACCTGATTTATCCTTTATGTTGGAGAAGCATCCTTTTTGCCTTGTTTGTGTATTGAGCTTAAATGCCCTGGAAATCCCCACAAAATAAATTTTCTTGCTGCCTTGAACCACCGACTCACAACTACAATTTGTCCTTAAAGAATAAACTAACTACAAGTCCCAGAATACCTCTGGTGACAACAAGGGAAGCTTTATTCAAAAGTGGACAACATAAGGCTGTTTCCTGCTTGTAAGCTCTTAGGCCCAAGCGGAAGCATCGCAACAGTAATGGTAAACAGAACGATCAAGAACATGAAACAAAATTAGGTTACCTTAATGCCTTCTTGGAAAGCTGTAGAAGTCATGTCGCTGCTGTTAGGGTCATAACTACTGCTTCATGCAGGGTATCTTTGGCTACTCTCATGACCTGCCGCTCGCTCATGATTCCACTTTCCCTTCACTTTCTGCAAATAAGGCTCCTCCTCTGTGTTTATTCCATAGCTTTGAACTCCCGATATTCCTGAATCTGTCCCCGTGGAACATCATATTATGACCCCTAGTTCTACAATGTCCTTTCCATTGAAAATCAGACCTTTTCTCTCCTCTGGCTTGAGCAGCTAGGCAGAGAAACATGTAGGACATCATTAAGCTCCACAAGAAGGGATCTTTGCAGGGCCAGCCCAACCACTGGGCAACTAGGCAGGCACCTGGGGCGGCAAAGGGCAGGACATTCAAAACTAAACAATAGATTGACTGGGGAGGGGGCATAAGGCTTAAGTTGCCTAGGATGCCAACACCTTGAGCCATCTTTGAGGGTGGTCCTGGATCTGTGTTGGAAAGTTTGTTATTGCAGGTCTTTTCTGCTGAAAAGCAAGCTGTCAGAAAAGGGCATGTTCCCCCTTCCATCCTCTTTCCTTAACCCACTCTTTCCTTTCTTTGTCACTGTTTCTTACTATTTTATTTATTCATTCTTTCATTTGTTCATCTATTTTGATATTTAGCACACATTATCAAAAAATGCTCAAGGCAAATTGTAACAAACACTCCTAAGATACAGACAAGACAATCCCAACAGGAACCCAGATCCCTCACCAGCTACTGTCCTCTCTTCTCTGCTGCCCACTGTCTCCTGATTTTATTCTGTAGTCTACTGCTTCTACTACACATTTACATAGTGCTACAAAATGCAGACAGATTTGTACAGATGAACATGAGACAGGGTCATAAGAAATGCCATACTGGTTCAGACCAGTATCCTGTTTCCACCAGTGGCCATTCCAGGTCACAAGTACTTCGCAGGTTCCCAAAAAGGTAGACCGATTCCACAATGCTTATCACAGGGTAAGCAGTGGATTTCCCTGGTCTTCCTTAATAATGGCTTATGGACCTTTCCTCCAGGAACTTGTCCAAATCTTTTTTAAACCCAGCTACACTAACAGCTTTTACCACATCCTCTAGTAATGAATTCCAGAGCTTGATTACGCGTCGCGTGAAAAATATTTCCTCTTATTAGTCTTAAATGGATTACATTATAGCTTCACTGCATGTCCCCTAGTCTTTCTACTTTTGATGGTATAAACAACTGATCTACGTTTACCCATTCCATTCCATTTATTAATTTATAAGCCTCTATCATATTTCCCCTCAGCCATCTCTTTTCCAAGTTGAAAAGCCCTAACCTTTTAAGCCTCTCCTCATAGGGATGTCCTTCCATACCCTTTGCCATTTTGGTCGCACCATGGAACGATACGGAGGCTGCCGCTCCTTCCTGTAGATCTCACAGTCTAGCTCTGACAGACAGACAAGGCAAAGAAGCATATGGGCTGAATCAGAGGCCGTAGTTGTCTCAAGGTAGGTTGTTAAGTGTGGTTTAATTGAATGCAGGGATCATTTTATTTAACCATGTAAAGATGTAAATCTTTGCCCTAGGAACAATCGAGTTAATATTCAAAGGGACTTAATATGTTTAGCAGCAGCTGCATACTGAATTTTCAGCTTCATCATGGATCATGTTTGCCAAAAGGGTCATTTTAGAAGCCCTGGTTGTGGTTTTCACATCTGGAAACTCCCATTCAGACATAAAAAGTACAAGCACATTCCCAGAATCAAGTTAAAAAGTCCCGAATCTACATGTGTCTGACACGATCAAGCCCAAGTCACACAGAGACATGCTGGGGCCATGTCTGAGGTGGGCTGAAAAAGATACACGTATGCATCTGATTTTAAACTTACACTGCATGTATCAAGTCACAGTTGGAGACATCCATGGCTGTAGCTGCTCCAAGGTACAAACAGAAGTCTGAAAGTGCTTGTTTCAGCAATTCAACGACTATAAGGAGAAGAGGAGGATGCTTCTCATTCTCCTGATAGTCTTCATTCCTTCAAAAAACCGTGGCAGTAAAAAAAAAAAAAAAAAAAAAAAATCATTAGTCATAGCTCCAGCACCACAACATGTCCCTGCTTTCAAGATGGCAAGCTGGGCTGCGCACATGGTGAGAGACGCGCGGGCCTGTTCTGAAATATGGCCGAGGGCAGCTCTGTGTTTCCCGAATGGCAGATGTCTATATCTGACATGTGCAAGTTTCTAAAATCTGGCAAAAACGTGCGCACACCGGACCCATCATTCTGCATGAACCTGATTTTCCTTTTTACCTCACAGACACGCGCATCTTTCAGTGTGGGGCATTGTCAGTTTTACAAGGCACTCACACATGCCCACCTCCTCTACTGCCCTCCCACTGATTTTCTGTTGTTGTGACTTGGGCGTCTCAGATTTTACCTACATGGCCTTCACGGTCCTGGTATTGATTTGGGTGCATAGCCGTGCCCCCTTAACCCCAGATATTCAATGCCAGGGTCATATGCAGTCCCAGCATTGATTATCTGGGGATTGCTGCATAAACTGGAAGCCACGGTAGCTAACCAGGCAGCGGCGATATTGCATGCTACCCAGTTAGCTCCTGCACCTTAAAGATAGGCAAGGGTTTAAGGTGCGGATCGATCGCTAACCAGGCCGCCTCTGCTCTGTGCCCGGCATGTACCAATGTTAACTGGATAGCACTGGTGCGCATAGGAGACTAACCGTGTAAGTGCCATTGAATAGCCCCATTTAACGCATTTACACGGTTTACTGGGCTGTAAACCGTGTAAATGACTTTTGAAGACCGGGCCGCACATGTTTATATACATGCCTGTCTATGTAGAGTGCCATTGAAAATTCCCTCTGACCGCTCCAACGCTGTCCATTTAGTGCTGAGAAGGAATGAGGACAGAACTAGGGCATTTCACCCTGCTATATGGATAGTGACAATATTCAGTAACTATCCATATGAATATATGGTTTAACTTGGGAGAGAAAATTACTGTCCTAACTTAAAACCACTTAGCTATATGTACAGCAGATGGATATTGTCACTGTATGGCTAGTGACCACAGGGGGCGCTGCATGCATATATTCACCGCTGCTGCCTATCTGGACTATGTAAATATCACTGCCGTGATCTTAAAAAAACTGCTCGCTGCAATAGTGAAGCATTGACCTGAATGTGCATAAGAAGTTTAAGAAATGGGGTGCATTCATCTTCCATGGAAACAAAGTGTTTCTTTGGAGACTACATTTGCTAACATATCAGTACATCTCAAGCACTTTCAGACCTAAGGGGTTTAAAAAGAACCTACATACAGTAGAATCCCAAAAATCATGAGACATCTTAGTTTTCGTCTTCTCTGCAGTAGTTTCTCTGTGCCGCTGGAAGGCCACCTGTTCTCTGGGTGTAAGATAGCCTGGTTTTAAAGCAAAACCTCAGGTAGGTGCACATTTAAATAAATACATCTGGAATTCACCCCCAGTATCAGGCAGTATCAAATACAAAGGAGTAGCACAGTAAGAGAGGACGATGACAAGTCCAGGGCTCTCGGCTAGGGTTGTCATCTCGCCCAAGTCAATCTGAAAGCACTGATCCAATACTGTTTTTACCGTACTGCTTGCATGGAGAAATGCTCTTACTTTCTTAAGAAAATCTAAACACCAATTCCATGCATGGAAAAGCAGGACGGGAGCCGGTGCCTTTGGACTGGGTGAGGTTACAGTGCTGGTCTTTGCCTGTCCGTGTCGGCTGAGCTCTGACTTGCCGTCAGTCATCCCTCGTCATTTCCCGTAACTCTGCTCTTGTATCTCTTCCAACTAGGTTTTATTTCTGTAACAGATTTGGTTTGGGTCCGAGACAGTCTCACTCGCTGATTTGTTTCTATTTGTCAAATATTTTGTGGCGTGTTTTCTGAAACTCTTCCTCTCGGATTCTGAGGTGCTGACTCCTTTGCCCATTAGCATACTGGGGATCTGCAGTTGGCTTCCTGTGCTGGCTCAGACCCACCAAAGCAAGTGTCGCTGCAAGGCATGCTGAATAGCCATTGGAAAAAGCAGGTGCAGATGTTCATGCCCAGCCTTTTAAAACTATGCCCTTTATTGCCTCATAATGAATACAAATTTCTGATATACAGCCTCACCCCCGCCCCCAAGCTTGTGCTATCTCATGCTACAACAGCAATGCAGGGGAGCCCTGGCATGGCGTATAAATAATACAGACTGTATGATAAGCGTCGTAAGAAAAACAGGCATCATTAGGTGAACAGAAGGGCAGTATCAGTGGGGTTTAAGGCTCAGCTGCTCATTTTATGGGCACCAAGAGCTTTACACCCACTGCTCACTTGCTCTTTAGAGTACGACCCATACTTGCCCTTTGTGTATTTGTGTACATGAATTTCTCAGCTCCAGCTACTACTGCCTAATCAGGTATCTGCAAGCCTTGATACAAACAATACGAGTTAGGACGAGTTTTCCTTTTATGATTTCTCTTGTCTTTAAGTGAAATGGTACTTGACAGTTCTGAAAGTTCGCTCCCTTTTCATCACCAGGGAGCTTATAGTTCGCTAGGCTGAAAGAAGACTGTCAAGGTCTGACAAGCTCAACCTTCAACCAATTACCTAAAAAGTGTCATTGAGCTGGTGACTTTGTATAGATTGTGTAGGTGGGGAAATGGACACCTATGTCCACCTGTTTAAAACTTGTTAGTGTTTTATAATGTGTTCATTCTTTTATAACTTACCTATATATGATGCTATGCGCAAGAGATAGGGCCATGTTATAGATGTACGAACACACAGTTATAAAGAGCAGCTTCTCATTGGGGGCATATGTGTGTCATGTAGTTAGTGCAATTTAATTATCAGCAATGACATATAGGATTCCACTTCTACTTGTACTGTATGTATTGAATTTTATAAATGTACCTACACAGTAGCCCAGGCGATGCAAATCTTCCTCAGAAAGTTAAACTTTGTCCCAGGGAAGGTGGATTTGCAACTCAGAGAGGTGAGCAAATTTAATGATCACACAGTCCTCCAAGTCTAGGTCCAAAAGGCAGGTTTGGTGAGTAATTATGCGTGATTTTGAGCAGTTGTAGATGCCAACGGGTAAAAATTCTGAATTATTCATGCATTGCCATTATAAAATAAAGAAAGCATATAGGCTTTGCCAGGACTATTCAGAACATGCCTAGATAACGCCTCCTATCCTTTTGCATGAAACTCTTGTCGCTTACATGCATAAGTAGCACCTTCCTAAAATGTCCATGTATACATACATGTTCTTTCACACATTGAAGCCTGTGAATGGCAGCTAAGGTTTCTAAAATTACCTCGTTTACATGGTGATCCAGAAAATTGGAGAGAGATGAGTGAATTGGTGATTGCTCTCAGGGGTCAGTGCTAGCAGCACTGCACTGATCCATTGTACAATGACGACATTCACAATTAAAGCAGGGTTTGGGAGAAGGGAGAGAGAAAGAAATGGAAGATATCATCAGAATGGGAGGTGCACAAAAGGCACTGCTAATCTGCTGATGAATGAAATATAAATCCTTTGGAGATTAAGGAAAGATGCAGGTGCAAGACTAAGAGAGGGAGATTCTCAAGCAATAGGAAGTTTGCTATTTTATATCCTTGATACTTATGTCCTCCCCTTTCACGTCTCCATTCTTCCTATATGGTTAATAGCATAGGAGATGTATAAAATTTTGTGTGTTTAGTATTTTACCACAATCATCTTGCTGGATTCCTTTAACTTTTGTCATAGACAAATTCAGATTTCTATAGGACATCGCATCCTGTTGTGAGTCCGCCAGCTCTGAAGACCAGTCTAAGGCCTACCTGCTGTCTTTTGCAGCCAAGGCAAGGACTGCCAGTACCTGAGGACATTTTGCTCCTCAGTGTGGCTCCGTCAAGCTTGGTCAAGCCCCGCAGCCATAACTGTCTCCTTCAGTTTCCTATGGCGTTTAAGCAATTGACACTGTTCATTGTCTGAACTGCAGTACTAAGACAGATGTTTCATACCACACAATCACAAACCTACAAAACCAAGCTCGTCTATTGATTCACATTAAAAATAAGTTTTGCAGCCTTTGTTTATTTCTGCTGGTCAAATTCCTTCCTCTGCATGGTCGCATTCCCCTTTCTCAACCCCACCTGTTTGTCACTGTCTTTGGCACACTTAGATTCTTCAGAAAGTAACTTCTCTAGATCCCCTCTGTTGTTAGGTGTTCATCAGTGCTTCACACTGCCTCACAAGCTGTTCCCTGGGGGTTTTAAATGTTCCTGATACCATTTATTGTTTGAGCTTATTCCCCTTCTCTTTATTATTATCACTGATATTTATTTATGTATTCTTTTCTAGATGCTATTTAAATCGGGGGTTTTTTAAATTTATTTTTATGTATTTATAGAGACATTATTAGGGTTGAGATGAGATGAATGATTTAGTTTATAGTTTATTAAAAGTCTGATATACAGCCTTTCAAATATTAGCAAAACATTTACAAATTAAATGCATAAGATAAACTTATGAATTGATATACCACATTTATGTATACAAGCAATGCCATTTACAAAAATAAAATTTTTTACATGAAATAGAAAGGGAACTCCAATCTAACAAAATAAAGAGGAAAGAGCTTGAGCGGAAAAGTAATATAGTGGTAAGAAATGAGTGTGGGGAAGGGGAGTTAATAGAGATGGAGAAAAGGGTAGGGAGCACACTCTACCGGCAACAACGAAGTGGTAACCAGGCCTAGCGGACTTCAAAAACAATTTTGAACAGTTGCATTTTTAGGGCTTTTTTGAAGAGTTCAAAATTCTCTTCCAAACATGAGAGAGCTAAGTCAAAGAAAGCAGATTCAGGCTCACTGGTCTGTAGTTTCCCAGATCACCCCTGGAACCCTTTTTAAAAATTGGCATTACATTGGCCATCCTCCAATCTTCAGGTACTACAGATAATTTTAATGATAGTTCACATATTACTAATAGTAGGTCTGCAATCTCATATTTCAGTTCTTTCAACACCCTTGGACGTATACCATCCGGTCCAGGAGATTTGCTACTCTTCATTTTATCAAATAGTTGTAAAACATCTTCCCAATGTATCAATATTTCTTTCAATTTTTCTGCAGCATTTCCTTTAAATACCATTTCAGTCATGGGTAACATTCCTACATCTTCCTCAGTAAAGGCCAAAGCAAAGAATTCATTCAGTCTCTTCACTATGGCCTTGTCCCCCCCCCCCCCTTAGTGCCCCTTTTACTCCTCTATCATCTAATGGTCCAACTGACTCACAGTTTTTTGTTATGAATGTATTAAGGGTATTAGGAATCCTAGGTGAACCTTCAGCTTTGTCTCCCCACCCCATCCCCTAATTAACTTTCAGGGTCATAGATCATCCTCTCTCCTGAGATTCTGATAATTAAACTCAACAATCATGAAGACCCCACCCCACCCTTCCCAGAACAATCCTGTCAAATCCCTTAATTGTACATATGGAGGGTAATTTTATAATAGCGTGCACAAGCAAAGCATATTGCCATGTGCATATTTGGGCCTATTTTATAAGGCAAAGTATGCACAGGATTTGCTTTATAAAATAGGGGTGTACAGACACCCTTGAGTCTAGTCACAGCAGTTTTGCCTGTTCTAGAACAGGTGTAACGGCTCGCACCTTGATCGATATATTGATGCATGCAAGTCATAGTTATTCTATAACTTAACACATGTAGATTTGAGCCCCGCCTACACTCCACTCAAGCACCACCCCTGTACACAACCCTATGGAACTTACGCATGGTGGCACTTATACACATGCTTGCAGAATAGCCACTGACCATAGTGTGCATGTAAGTCCTTTAGAATGGGAACTGATCTGCGTTTCACCTGCATAACTGCCCAGACACCCTATACAGAATCAGCCTCATGGGGGATAGTTTTATAAAAGGGCGCTTATGGTCAGTGTTCCAAAATGGTGCCTTTTTCATGCCTGTTTTTATAAAGGCAATATAAGCATGCCAATTTTCTCGCGTCTGCTCTGAAAAGGGTGTACATTTGTGCTTGTACTCTTTGCATGTGCAGGTGTATTATATAAAATATGTGTGTAAATCAAATTCTGCCCAGGTCACACCTTAACACTTATGCTGAAACCCTTTCTACAGGCTGTCATTTGAAAAAGAATAACAAAAGCATTTCCGACTGAAGTGTATAATAACACAACTTGTCCTTTACCTGCTCCACTTCCCCTTCTCCCTGAAAACAGTGGTAGATTGCTTCACCAGCAGGGATTTCTTTGAGCGATCAAGATTTGCTACTGGCTGCTTTCTTAATCTGCAAAAAAAAGAGGTTACTGCATGCATGTTACTAACAATAATCAATGTAGTCTGTGTGGCTGCAACATCCCGGACAAAGGTGGAGGGATGCGGGCCTCTTGCCAGAGGAAAAAGGTTCAGCAGAATCTCTTCTTTGCTTTGATACCAAGGACTCTGAACACAGACTTAGTCTCTAGTTATTGATGTTAAAGCTTCCCGCAGAGTGCAAGTTGCAGGATACCAGCTGTGAGTCTGTGTTAAAACCCAACTGGAAAGATTAAATAAGACTAGATGTCTGAAGAAAACAAGGAAAAATAAGCTGCATCCTCCATCGTTGACAAAACTAAGCATGTGAATTTCCAGCTGAGACCTAGCAGTTAACATCTGTAGAAAATTGTACTTAGTAATTCTGTCTGATATGTATCTGTGAGGTGCATGTTTTTTATCCCGGAAGAGAGGCAAGGAAAGCAGTAGCAAGGTTAAGGCAGAGTTCTTTCCCATAAGAGGATTCATTTCATTTTTATTTTCATTTTCTGCCATTTTTATTGCTGGAGGGAAGAGGGGAATTATTTCTTTTTGACCATTAACATCCGTGGTAATATGTTTCTGGGATACAGGGTGCAAATAAAGGTCAGCAAATAAGTCATAATTGGTATTTTTTACTAGCTTTTGAGTGTTGTGTTCCCTTCGTCTCTGGTCGGGGAGCATAGTTCTGGAAAGTTAGTTGAAATTGTATTTGGTCCAATAAGAAGTTGTCGTCTAGAACTTGTTTGTTGACCTTTGTATACCTAATCTAGTAGTTGCACAACTTAATTCAAGATTGCAAGGCACACATGAATCCATAGGTCCACTGCACTGCACTGCACTACAGCACTGCACTAGAACTTTGCTGTAACGAGGGAACCTTTAACTCCATCTGTATGGTACAATGTTACACTTACAATGAGTTAGCTTAAGGAACAAGAAGCAGATTCTGTTTTCCTTTCCAGTTAGTGGCATCAATTAGTACTCAGTTTATAATGGTCATCTTTCAAGCTCTTTGGTGTAGGGCTGTATGGTTGCGTAGGTAGATTGCTCTTGGTATTTGGTGAAGTTCAGTCTTGGAGTGCCCTGCTTTTTCTAGTTGTCTTTAATTAAAGGAAATGCTACATGTGGTCAATCATTTAACTGAACTGAAAGATGGGTGAGTTAGGAAAAGAGGAAGTCCAGTTCTTGATGTCTGGCCATGTATAGCACAGTCAATTGTCCAACTCTTTGAAGTGCAATTGTAGAAGGTATTTTATTGTCATTCCACATCACCAATTTGGACTATATTGTTAGGTCCATTGCCTAACATACAAATGAACCTCCATTTTCATTCCAGGTTGTAATGTGACAAAACAGGACAAAAACTGAAGGTATGAATACTTTCACAAGGCACTGTATGTATGTTTGTATGTGTGTGTGTGTATATTTGAAGAACCCGAGATCATGTCAATAGTTATCTAAATTGTTTGCTGAAGCCCTACAGATGCTGTGTATCCTCACTGGATACCAAATCACTCAAAACTCCTGAAGTAGAAGATGACAGAAACATTATGGCTTTCTCTACAGCACACCAATATATATATATTAAGGCTTTCTCTACAGCACACCAATATATATATATTAAGGCTTTCTCTACAGCACACCAATACTGTTGACATGATCTCGGGTTCTTCAAATGGAAAAATGGAAGGCCTTGAACTTGGGAATTAATATGACCAATATCATATATCTCGACTTATAATTAAGCTTTGGAGCTCATTGCTAGAGAATATGGCAAAAGCAGGTAGTGTAGCTGGGTTTAAAAAAGATTAGGACAGATTCCTGGAGGAAAGATTCATAAACCGATATTAAGCTAGAATGAGAGAAAAATATTGCTTATCCCTGGGGATAAGTAGCATAGAGCTGGCTACTTTTGGAATAAACAGGACACTCGACTTGATGGACCTTTGATCTGACCCAGTGTGGCTGTTCTTAGGTTATTATGGTTTCACTATAATGAAACAAATACCTGATGTGACAGCGTGAATTAGGTTTGATGTTGAAAAGGTCCCTGTAACTTTATGGCAGCGGTAGAGGAAATGGAGGGTGAAATGAGGTGGCAAATCCATATTAACCATTATGCTACTTGCATTTAGCCTGTTGATAAACATATATTGGAACCTGTGAGCAAGTGCACTGAACCTGTTCTGAAAACTCACGGAGAAAATTTTGTAACAAGTCGTCTAAAAAAAAAATTGCTTATTTTATAAATGCAACATGGGCTCCTATAACCAACCGCGCAAAAATGCTCTTGCACAAATTTGCATCTGTTCTGATGAAGGAATGTGTGTGTGTGTGTACAAGCATACCTTACAATCCACCCCAGCTCCCAAACACTGCCTACAAGAATGCCTACATGTGGCGCACGTATAAGTAGGTATGATCTTGGCATTTACACCTGGCATAATTCAAAAAATTCAAGAAAGCATGGGACAATGGCAAACACAAGGATCTTTAACATTAAAAAAGGAACTATAAAACGTAGTAGTTGGATGGAAGGGCAGATTGGATAGGCTGTATGGTTTTCATCTGCTGTCATTCTTTTCTCTGTTTCTATAATGTATAGCCCACCTCTAACTTATCTCTTTTGACCTGTTGATGGTAAGGTGCTTGTTAAGAACATAAGATATATGCCACACTGGGTCAGACCAAAGTTCATCAAGCACAGTTTCCTGTGGCCAATCCAGGTCACAAATACCTAGCAGGCTTATGTATTTATTTAACTAGCCTTATTTATCGCTTTTCTATCAGTCAAAGTGGTGTACATTTAGGTACTGTATATATATTGATCTCCAGGAACAAGCAGGAATGTAGTCTTCACATATGGGTATCGTCGGTCCCGACGGAGCCCGCGCGGGAACGCTCCCCAGCATCCAATAGGAAAGCTTTTGGGAGCATCCCACAGCGCATGCGTGCTGCCTTCCCGCCTCTGTACCTCTCTCACTTCAGTTCTTCGTTTTCCGCGGAGCCGACAGGACACGGTACCCTGTCACTGCAGAAAATCTACCGTTATTTCTTGTTTTTTGTGGTCACGTCTGCCTTCACTCGACACCTACTGGTACCGCCAGTTCTCTTCTTCATCTTTCTTAAAAAAAAAAAAAAAAAGAACCATATATTTTTCTTCAGGGTTTTTCCCTATTTTGGGTGCTAGGCGCCATTTTGGGCACTAGGCCCATTTTTTTCTTCAAGCATGGAGAAACCAGCCAGTGGTTTCAAAAAATGCTTAAAATGTGGCGGTACCATCTCCGTCACCGACACCCGTGATTGGTGTCTAAAATGTTTGGGTCCTGAACATTGTCCAACGGAGTGTCTCTCCTGCACGAAGATAACCAAGAGGGGCCAGCAGAATACAGCTGCAAAACACGGTACCCTTTTTGCCTCCGACACGATGTCAGTTGCATCGACGTCTTCTAGGGCTTTATCTTCCTTCCATGGATCTCAGGTAACCAAAAGTAAAACTAGCCGGTCCTCGAAGGGAAAATCTCTTTCGAAGTATCAAGATGCCTCGGGCATTTCCCTCGAGGATACTTCACCGGCAAAACAGCCCCGGCAGGAGTCTTCGAGCTCCAAAGCACTAACGGGGCTCCAGGATGTTCCAGAGGCCTCCACCTCTGTGGAACTACTGGTGCCATGCTCTGGGGTTGTGGCCGCATCCACCGGTACTGGCACCCAAGCATTGGCAGGAGCGATGGATCACAGAATCCTCGCTATCGAACGCAGACTAGCGGCCCTCTTAGCAGCCTCGGTACTGCTAAGACCGCAACAGACGGTTCCACAGGTATCGGTACCAACATTGGTACCAGTACCAACAACACCTGCTTCGACAGGACTGCTTCCCCCCGTGCCGATGTCCGGTATCGGGAATCAGGAACCGAGACACTTTGGTACCGACTTCAAGCGGTACCGATACCATGCGTCACAGGAGCACCCGGTGCTTGAGTCTTCCGAATCTGATGGCTCTGAGGACTCTACCGGTACCAGAGTGAATCTATTAGAAGATTCAACTCCCTCTCCTCAACGCAGGATGTCTCCTCCAGAAGATATGTCCTTCCAGGACTTCATACGTGATTTAGAAAAAGGCCTTGCAATCACTGTGATTCCAGAAAAAGAACCTAGGGCAGAAGAATTAAGAATTCTACAATACCCTATGGCTCCCAAGGAAGCAGCTATGCTTCCCATTCACAAGATCTTACATGATCTGATGTTGAGAATGTGGGAGACTCCTTTAATGATATCTTCACATTCCCGACGCATGGACACTATGTACCGAGTGCCATGTTTTCCTGTTTTCAAAAATCTCAGTTACCACAACATTCAATGGTAGTGGAATCGGCCATGGGAAGAATCAGGAGTGCAAAAACACACTCTTCTAATCCTCCAGGCCGAGAATTCAGGACACTAGATGCCTTTGGCCGTCGATGTTTTCAATCCTCCATGCTGGGAGCCAGGATCAGTTCCTACATTCTGTATATGGGAATGTTCCTGGAGGAAGTCACAGAAGACTTGGAGCTCATTAGTCCTTCTGTCTCAGAGGAAAAAAGAGAGGCTACCTTATTCTGGTCAAACATGCCCAGAATGTCTCTAAATTTATGAACCGTGCTACCTTTGACTGTTTTGAATGTCTTAGCAGAACCTCTGCTATATCCATAGGAGCACATCGTATTGCTTGACTTCAAGCATCAGACTTGGAACAATGGGTGCAAGAAAAACTGGGAAACATTCCTTGCACAGGAGAAAATCTCTTTGGTAAGGACTGGCAAGACAAGGCTAATCAGCTTGAATCTGACAATGCTACTTTAAACAGATTGTCAAAGGCTACAGCCAACCCAGCAAAAAAGAAAACATTCAACAAACCTTTTTTCAGTAAGAAAAATAAGTCTTACCAATCTTACACCCATCAAACTCACTGTCCACTTCATGTTTCCCAAAAGGGACAACAACAGAACAGACAGCAGAGAAAGCCACAAGCTCAAAAAGCTCAACCGGCTCAACAGACCCAGACCCCTCAGGGTCTTTGACTTCTATCTAGAGAACTTAGTCATTCTGCCCCTAAAGGTTCCAGAACCCTTGACCATTCCAGGCAGACTATGCCATTTTGTCAAAAGATGGCAACAAATAACATCAGAAAATTGGACTCTGTCCATTGTAAGATTGGGATACAAGCTTCATTTCCTCAACTTGCCCCCACGTACAATTCTGAGACAGTTCAATTCTCAGGGCCCTGCCACCGACCTCTTGTGGCAGGAGGTCACGTCACTTCTGGCTCAAGGAGCAATTGAAGAAGTGCCCATATCCCAACAGGGGACAGTGTTCTACTCCCCCTATTTTCTTATTCTAAAGAAGACAGGGGGACACAGGCCTATACTAGACCTCAGAGAATTAAACAAGTATTTGTTCTGAGAAAAGTTCAAGATGATCTCCCTCAAAACACTTTTACCAAACCTTCAAAGTCAAGATTGGCTATGTTCTCTAGATCTCAGAGATGCGTACACGCATATTCTCATCCACTCAGATCACAGGAAGTTCCTTCAATTCCTGATCCAAGGAAGACACTTCCAGTACAGAGTTCTTCCTTTAGGACTTGCCTCTGCTCCAAGAGTCTTCACAAAATGCATGGCAGTGGTAGGAGCATTTATGAGGACTCTGGGAATATTTATCTTCCCTTACTTAGACAATTGGTTCATTCGAGCATCGACAGCTCCAGAGGCCAGCTTCGCTCTCTCTCGAGCAATGACAATTCTTTAATACCTGGGGTTGGTCATAAACCTCCCAAAATCTCATCTCACCCCCTCTCAATCTGTAGAATTCATAGGGGCTCGTCTAGACACACGGCAGTCAAAGGCTTTCCTGCCCCAGCCACACTGTCTACGAATAATACAACTGGCATCTCAAGCATCTATGAAGGTATTCCTTACTGCTCGGGAGATGCTTCAACTGCTGGGACACATGGCATCCACTGTCCATGTGGTTTCCTATGCTCGCCTGCACATGCGAGCAGCACAGTGGATCCTTTCCTCTCAGTGGTCACAAGCCTCGGGTCGACTAACAGACAAAATCAGAACTACCACACATCTGATTTCGTCCCTGCAATGGTGGCAATCCCTGGAAAACCTCCTTGTAGGCTCTCCTTTCCAGCAGCCTCCATACCAAACCACTCTAACGACAGATGCGTCCAAGATGGGTTGGGGGACCCACTTGCACGATCTCTCCACTCAGGGTCTTTAGACCTCTCAGGAGGTTTCCCTTCACATAAACCTCCTAGAGCTGAAAGCCATTTTCAGTGCTATTCAAGTCTTTGAGGGCTATCTCAGCAACAAAACAGTTCTGGTCCAAACCGACAATCAGGTAGCTATGTTCTATGTGAACAAGCAAGGCGGAACAGGCTCTCTGTCGCTATGCAACAAAGCTTTGCGAATATGGGCCCTCATCAGAGAGTTACAAATTCACCTGTTTGCAGTATACCTTCCGGGCGTTCAAAACTTGTGGGTAGACAAGCTCAGTCGAATACTGCTGCCACACGAGTGGTCCCTCCACTCATACCAGCTTGCTCGAGTGTTTTGAATCTGGGGAACACCAGATATAGACCTCTTTGCAAGTCCACAGAATGCCAAACTTCCCTGATTCTGTTCCATAATTCCGGCTCAGAACTGTCAGGCAAGAGATGCTTTCCTACTCCACTGGGGACAGGACTTCCTCTATTCCTTCCCACCCATTCCCCTCATTCCCAAGACTTTATTCAAACTTCAGAGAGACAGAGGTCGTATGATACTCATAGCTCCACGTTGGCCACGGCCAACATGGTATCCTCTTCTTCTGCTTCTCTCTCAAACTACTCCTCTGGAGTTGGGGAATGCTCCAGATCTCCCATTGCAGGAGAACGGATCTTTACTGCATCCCAATCCCCAGTCCCTACACCTCAGGGCCTGGTTACTGAAAACCTAGAATTTCAGGATGTAAAGCTTTCTCAGCAAGTAAAGTATATCCTCCTGGCTTCCAGAAAACCCTCCACAAGACGTTCCTACACTTTCAAGTGGAAAAGGTTCTTTAGCTGGTGTTCACAAAAGGGACTTAACCCCCTTTTAGTACCTGTAGAGTTGCTACTAGAGTATCTTCTACAATTATCAACTTCTTGTCTGAAGACCAATTCAGTTAGGGTCCATCTTAGTGCTATTGCTGCTTTTCATAAACCTTTCGATGGACAACCTATTTCCTCTCATCCACTTATATCAAGATTCATGAGAGGCCTACTTTTAACAAAACCTCATATTAAACCACCACCGGTGGCATGGGATCTAAATCTTGTTCTTGGTCAGCTTATGAAACTGCCCTTTGAACCTTTAGCTACTTCAGACCTAAAGTTTCTTTCATGGAAAGTTATTTTCCTAATTGCCATCACTTCTGCAAGACGCATTAGTGAACTACAGGCCTTAGTAGCTGACCCTCCTTATACAAGGTTCCACCATGATAAAGTAGTCCTCAGGACTCATCCTCACTTTCTGCCAAAGGTGGTTTCGCCTTTTCATTTAAACCAGTCGGTTTATCTTCCTATATTCTTCCCTAGGCCTCATTCCTCCAGTGCGGAAAGGAATTGGATTGTAAAAGAGCCTTGGCTTTTTATCTCCAAAGAACTAAGCTACATAGAAAATCTTTTCAGCTTTTTGTGGCTTTTGACTCTAGTCATTTGGGACTTCCAGTTTCTAAAAGAACTCTGTCAAATTGGATTGCAGATTGCATATCCTATACATATCAGAGTAAGGGACTTTCTCTTGAAGGCCATGTCACAGCTCACAATGTGAGAGCAATGGCAGCCTCAACGACTAACCTTCGTTCTGTCTCTATTGATGACATCTGCAAAGCAGCCACTTGGACTTCGGTACATACCTTCACAGCCCACTATTGCTTAGACAAGGACTCCCGTCGGGATGCCTCGTTTGGCCAACCTGTTCTACAACATCTCTTCCATACTTAATACAACTCTTACCCACCATCCACAGTTTGGATGCCTAAGGTCTATGACATCTTTCAGCTGGGGAGTCCCCATATGTGAAGACTACATTCCTGCTTGTTCCTGGAGATAGCGTAGTTACTCACCTGTAACAGGTGATCTCCGGGAACAGCAGGAATTTAGTCTTCACAACCCACCCACCTCCCCTAGGAGTTTGTCTCTATCTCTCTATTTCTCTACTTCACTCCTTTGGTCTCAGCTATAAACTCAACTGAAGTGAGAGAGGTACAGAGGCGGGAAGGCAGCACGCATGCGCTATGGGATGCTCCCAAAAGCTTTCCTATTGGACGCTGGGGAGCGTTCCTGCACGGGCTCCGTCGGTACCAACGATACCCATATGTGAAGACTAAATTCCTGCTGTTCCCGGAGATCACCTGTTACAGGTGAGTAACTACGCTTTCCCTTGTCCTCTAAGGGCTCACAATCTGTTTTTGTACCTGAGGCAACGGAGGGTTAAGTGGCTTGCCCAAGGCCACAAGGAGCACCTGTGAATCTAGAAACACCAGTCCTTCCAGCCCAAGGTTGCTTTCCTGTAGCGGGATTTGAACCCTCTGGCCTGAGGTAACTTGTCCCAACCAGGCCTCCCTCCAGGTTCCCAAAAAGATATGCAGGTTCCACAATGCTTGTATTGGGGCAAGCAGTGAATTTCCCAGTTCCTTTCTAATAATGGTTTATAGGTTTTTCCTCCAGGAACTTGTCCAAATCTTTTTTTATTTTATTTATTTATTTAACAATCTTTTATATACCGCAACCTTCCAGTGATCAGGTGCGGTTTACATATAACAGTCAAGGAAACAGGATAACATATCTGTTTTTACATTAAACATTGCATGAAATTATGTACATCTTAACTTTAACAATTAAACTTTGGTGAACTATGTACAATCAACTATGTACAGTCAACAAGAATGGATTTCAATGAGAAAGGCAGTTATTTTTAAACAACATCGTAGACAGTGTTTGGGGTCATAATTTCATGGGACATTGTGGTGTTAAGCTCAATGTGTTATGTATTATCCCTTCTCATTTTGGTGTTGAGAATTCACAAGTGGACCGTAGTGGGAGATAAAGAGGTGAGTTTTTAATGTTTTGCGTAGATCTTTAAGATTGGTTAATGCTCTGATTTCATCAGGTAGGGAGTTCCAGAGTATAGGGGCTGCATGAGAGAACGCTTTTTTATTTGTTGTTTTTTTAGTCCTTGTGAACTCTTTTGGAATCCTTATTTTATTGGCGTTGCCTCTTCTCTGAGCAGATTGGGGTGTGTCTTTAGTGAGTAGTTTGTTTAGAGTAGCTGGGGCAGTGTTATTTAAAGCTTTAAAGGTGGTTATTATTAATTTATAGTTTATTCTGCATTGAATAGGGAGCCAGTGTAGTTCGGCTAGATAGGGTGATATGTGCTCAAATGGGTGTACCTTCATTATGTTTCTGGCTGCAGCATTTTGGGCCAGTTGGAGCCTTTTGATGTTTTGGTTAGTTGTGCCTAGTAGAGAGAGGTTGGCAAAGTCAAAATGCGGTGTGATAATGGCTTGAATGATGCTCAGGAAGTCATGCAGGTGGACCAGTGGGCGTAGTTGTTTTAGTACTTTGAGCATAAAATATATTTTCTTCGTAGTGTTTCTTATGTGGGTGTTCATACTAAGGTGTGTATCTAAGATTACCCCTAGGTATTTTATCTCATTTTTAATGTAAATGTCATGTTTCTGAAGTGTAATGTGGGTAGGGGGGGTGTAAGATTTGTTTTTTGTTACAATCAATATGTCTGTTTTGGAATGGTTAATATGAAGGTTGTGGGCTTCTAACCAAGTTGTTAGTTCATTGAAACAATCTGTTAATAGTTGACGTGGAAGCGTAGGGATCGTGAAAGGAATGTACAACATGATATCATCTGCATATATGTGATATTGGATTTTGAATTTTTAAACCCATCTACACTAACAGCTTTTACTACATCCTCCAGTAACGAATTCCAGAGTTTATGCATTGAGTGAAAGAATATTTCCTCCTATTAGTCTTAAGAGTTACATTGTAGCTTCATTGCATGTCCCCTAGTCTTTCTATTTTTTTGATGGTGTAAACCATAGGTGTCAAACTCTGGCCCGCGGGCCAAATTTGGCCCGTAGTGTAATTATATTTGGCCCGCGAGGCTATACCAAATGACTACTAGAGCTAGCCCGCCGGTATTATACAGCGCATTCATTCATCGCTAATACTACAAATCCCATAATGCCTTGCTGTTGTTTTGGCGCGTCAATCAGGACAGGTCCCAGAAACGCCCTCTCCTGTGTGACAGAAGTCATAGCGATCTCAAGCTACAACTGTCACTGTGGAACCCCTTCCCAAAAATGGCAAAAAGAAAGGCAGACAACAGGAACTTTCTGGACAGGTGGGAGACAGAATATTTGTTTACATATGTAAAAGACAGACCTGTTTGTCTGATTTGTGGAGTCAACGTGGCTATAACTAAGGAGTATAACATTCGATGACACTATGAAACAAAACACCATGACAAGTACAAGGACCTGGACATGACTCAAAGGAGCCAGAAAGTGGAGGAGATGAAAAGAAGTTTGGTTTCACAACAGAATATGTTCAAAAAAGCCACATCACAAAGTGAGGCTGCTGTAAAGGCTAGTTATATTGTGGCAGCAGAGATCGCAAAATCAGCCCGGCCCTTTAATGAGGGAGAGTTTGTGAAAAAGTGCATGTTGAAAGTTTGTGACATCGTGTGCCCAGAGAAAAAGCAAGCCTTTTCAAACGTGAGCCTGAGCAGAAACACAGTAGCTGATCGCACATGTGATCTTGCCACCAATCTGTATGACCAGCTTTTGGAAAAGGGAAAAGATTTCGTTGCATTCTCCCTTGCTGTGGATGAGAGCAGCGACGCATCTGATACTGCTCAGCTGTCAGTCTTCATCCGTGGAGTGGACTCAAATATGTGTGTTACGGAGGAGCTATTGGGATTCAAATCAATGCATGGCACAACCACAGGAAAGGAAATTTTTGAGGAGGTTTCCAAATGCGTAACTGAAATAAAGCTGCCGTGGGATAAACTCGTGGGATTAACGACAGATGGTGCGCCAGCGATGTGCGGTAAAACAAGTGGACTGGTGGGCAGGGTCCGGGAGAAGATGCAGGAAGAGAACTGTGCAGGTGAACTAACTGTTTATCACTGCATCATACATCAGGAATCATTGTGTGGCAAAGCCCTAAAGATGGAACATGTTATGACCACAGTAACACAAGTAGTTAACTTTATAAGAGCCAAAGGTCTGAATCACCGCCAGTTTAAGTCTTTTCTGGAGGAGTGTGGTTCGGAATACGCAGATGTGCCGTATCACACAGAGGTGAGATGGTTAAGCCGAGGAAAAGTACTGAATAGATGTTTTGAGCTGCATGAGGAAATATGTCAGTTTCTGGAAAGCAAAGGGAAGGACACAGCAGAGCTTCGGGAGAAAAAGTTTCTGTGTGAGCTGGCCTTTCTGTGTGACATCTCGAGCCATCTCGATGCGCTGAACCTGCAGCTTCAGGGGCGGGGGCGCATCATCACAGACATGTACGCTGCAGTGAGGGCTTTTAAAACTAAACTGTGCCTGTGGGAGAATCAGATGCTGCAAGGAAACCTTGGCCATTTTCCCTGCTGCCAAACCATGAAAACGCAGTTCTTTACCAACTTGTTCCCATGCGCACAGTTTGCTGAAAAACTCAGTGTACTCGGCGCTGAGTTTAGCCGGCGATTTGCCGACTTTGATGTCCAGAAATGTAGGTTTGAACTGCTCAGTAATCCCTTTGCAGTTAATGTGGAAAACGCACCAACCAACCTCCAAATGGAGCTAATTGAACTCCAGTGTAATGACACGCTGAAGTCAAAGTATGATGCTGTGGGCGCCGCCCAGTTTCCACAGTTCATCCCTGACACAATGCCTCAGCTCCGCACCCAAGCTGCTCAGATGCTCTCCATGTTCGGCAGCACTTATCTATGTGAGCAACTTTTCTCCTCGATGAAGATGACCAAAACATCTCACAGGAGACGTCTGACTGATGAACACCTTCGCTCAATACTGAGGATTTCCTCAGCTCAAAGCCTGAGCCCAGACATTGATGAACTATCATCCAAGAAGAGATGCCAGGTATCTGGCTTGGGCACATCAGATTAGATCAGTGTGCAGCAAACTGAGCAATAATTAACGTTTTCTTTATGCACTTTTTCTTGCTACTCCAAGACATGGGCTTGAATGGTTGATTAATTTTATTATTGTTATTTTATTTTAAAAATTATTATTTATTATTATTTAAATCTTATTTAATAAATGAATGTCATTGATGTTTTTTTTTATTTGAAATTGGTTTTTGCATATCTGAACTATTAAGTTATAAATTGTATAGTAATAAGTGTTGCTTCATATTCAATGTTAAAGCAAATCTTGTTTGGGTCCATATTAAAAGGTTCATTTGTTCAATGCTGGCCCGCAACTTTGTTCAAGTTTTACATTTTGGCCCACTGTGTATTTGAGTTTGACACCCCTGGTGTAAACAATCAATCTACATTTACCCGTTCCACTCCATTCATTGATTTATAGACCTCTATGATATCTCCCCTCAGCCATCTTTTCCAGGTTGAAGAGCCCTAACCTTCTTAGCCTCTCTTCATAGGGGTATCCTTCCATCCCCTTTACCATTTTGGTCGCTCTTCCCTGTACCTAATTCCGCTATCGTTGAAGATGATTTGTTTGTGGTTGATCTTTCCTGATTATTACTTTCTGTTAGTCTTTGTCCTATCTGAACCTTTAACCTCCTCAGTCTTTAGAATCTATACCTCCACTCCCCTTTTGTTTTGTTTTGTTTTTCTCCTCTCTCACTCTCTGCCCCTTCTCCTACCTTTCTCTATCTGCCCCTGCTCTGGGTTAATTTATTTGTCTCATTGTCTTTGTGTGGAAGTAGGTGTCTGTTTCTGATGGTGTCTAGTCCTAACCTCTCACCTTTTTTCTCTATGGTCTCCTGTTCTGTGCTAATCTATTCTGTTTCTCTGTGAGACTGGGGACTATTGGTGGGGTCTTGCTACAGAATGAGTGCCCTCGGTGTCTGATTTCTTTAGGTGTTTATGCTTAGGAGGCAGAGGCCACGGAGAAACCGTTACCATAGCATTTACAAGACCCAGCCTTAGTTCCTGGACCTATCAGGAAATCTGCAGCAGGAGATTTTGTTTCAACAAGTAGGCCGTTCTCCACCTCTGCCAGCAATGAGATTCTCAGCTGCAATTGGTCACATAGCAGGAACAGCCCATGCCCAGTAAACCTGATGATCCTCACAGCCCTTTCCTTTTTGGGCAGCTTCCATTCCGCGCCAGCGGCCTAGTCTGCACTCAGATCTTGAGGGTCTTTGTCATACACTCTGCTGAAAATATTTCCTTCCCTCAGGATGTGCTGCAGAAACAGTAAAGGAAGACAAAGTTCTGTGAGATGGATCATTTCTCATTAGTGTTGGAGGCGATTGATTTGCACACATCTAACAATCAGACCACTTGGGGGAGAGGGGGGTGAAGCAGTTACCGTAACAGAAGGTCCTGTCACTGCCTCGTCATACAGAGGATGTTCAGTGTGCAAGCTCTCATCACTGATGTCTTCCCAAGCTTCCCAGACTCCTGTCATGATGCCTACATTCTATCAGATTCAACAGTACATGACAAATCTGTGGCCAAATTACGCAATGTCTATAGAGCTCATAGGAAGATAGGCTGTGGATGCAGCTAAAGAGCATGTGGAGGGGTTGTTTGGCAGGATTTGATTATTAGAATTATTAAGAGGGGGTATGGATGAGGAGGGTTTGAAGATTGTTTTGTGAGTATTTTTTTTATTGTGACCTACTTATGTTCATTGGACTAGCAGCAGTATATCAAGTAAATAAATCAAATCAAATTATGAGAGGAGACAAGGGTAGGAAATGCAGAGGGTTGTGAGAAATTTATTTTTATGTAACAATTTTTGATAAACCGTTTTTCTACAAGTCAAAACGGTTTACATGGAGCTGAGTGAATACAATGAACATTTTGCATAAAACGAAAGGAACTAGAAATATAACTAATAAAGGTACATACAATGAACTAAGTGTACAGCTGGGAGAAATGGAACATATAAAGAAAACATTAAATAAGTTGTTTGTAGATTTAAATAAGGTGTAGGAACTCTTTACATAATAGGGTATGAGTTGCAGAGGGTGGGATAGGGGTTAGGGGGGACTTCAGGAGGTGGGGTGGGAGACATCCTGTTTGTTCGTGAAAGGTCATGTTGCTTTGTATTTAGCTGGGATCCGATGCTGAAGTGTTCTTGAAAGAGATGGCCATTTAGTTTCTTATGAAAGTCCACAGTGGATTTAATGCTTCGTATTGTGGGGGGTAGTGAATGAGTTGTCACTTGCACAAAAGACATTTGAGACCTGTCCAGGAGTTTTGTCCACTCAAGCCAGATGCATTATGAGAAAAGCAGTGGGTAAAAGCTTGCAGTGTAAATACAAATGAAAACCAAATAATAAATAAATAAATACCATCCATTCTTAGAAAGATGTTGCTAAACTGGCAGTGTTATCAAAGTCTACCTGCTAGACATTTGGGAGCTTGGAGAGAATCTCATGAGTGGCTGGGGGGAGAGTAATTCTACAGGAAAAATACACATTTACTATGGGGGTGGGTCAGACCAAAGGTCTATCATGCCCAATGTTCTAACAGTGGCCAGTCCAGCAAGCCAGGTCACAAGTACCTGGCAGAATCCCAAAAGTAAACAGATTCCATGCTCCTTATCCCAGGCATAAGCAATAGTTTATGGGCTTTTCCTCCAAGAACTTGTCTAAACGTTTTCCAAACCCAGCTACACTAACAGCTTTTACTACATCTTTCAGCAATAAATTCCAGAGCTTAATTACAAATTGAATGAAAAAAATTAGATTAGCCTCTGATTATTAGCTTCATTGTGTATCCCCAGTCTTCCTGCTTTTCGAAGGAGTAAACAAACAATATACATTCACACGTTTCACGCCCTTCATTATTTTACAGACATCTGTACTATCTCTCCACAGTCATCTCTTCTCTAAACTGAAGCGCCCTAACCTTTTAAGCCTTTTCTCATAAGGGTATCTTCCCATACCTTTTATCATTTTGGTCACCGTTTTCTGTACTATTTCTAATTCCGCTATATCTTTTTTTTAGATGCGGAGAACAGAATTGCACATAATATTCAAGGTGCGGTCACACCTTAGAGAGAGAGACAGAGGCATTATGATATGCTTTGTTTTAATCATCTTTACTTTCCATATAGTTCCTAGCATTCTATTTGCTTTCTTGGCCACCACTGTACACTGAGCAGACGAGTTCAACATATCCACAGTGATACCTAAATCCTTTTCCTGGGTGGATGCCAATGATAATCCCCGCAGACCGCATAAACCAAGGCGCTCGCTGTGGGTGGATGAGGGGCACTGCTGGTCACCATCCGGTTAGCTTAACTGGTTAAAGTTGGGTCATCTCAATAGCTGTCCTAAGTCAATTGATCTTTGCAATTTAGTTAGCAACTGAATATCGCCACTAATCAGATAGCGATGCCACTGTCCAGCAAACCCAGATAGTCACTGCTCGACGCTGGAGAAGTTGCAGTGCTGACCATCCAAATGTAATTGAAATGGTGGCGGCTAAGCACGTTAAATAGCTTAGCTACCGTTGCTGAATATTGCCTCTTGGAGATTAGACAAGTCTTGAACATCCTTGTTAGAGGCCTAGGAGCCAGCCAGCTTTGCTTTTTCTTTTAATAAAACTAAATGCAGAAGATGCTTAAAAATAACTTTTATGCATCATAATAATCAAAGCTGATCCTCTCAACACTGCCAGCAAGGTTACATAAACAAAACCCAAAGCTTATTAGCAAAAGCCTACAAATTACTGAATTATTTAATAAGGAATGATTGTATTCGGTCTCTCAG
This sequence comes from Ichthyophis bannanicus, assembly GCA_033557465.1. Classification (NCBI taxonomy): domain Eukaryota; kingdom Metazoa; phylum Chordata; class Amphibia; order Gymnophiona; family Ichthyophiidae; genus Ichthyophis; species Ichthyophis bannanicus. Next base: position 167,669,346 of record CM066042.1, read on the forward strand.
TATGAGGAAGAAACCATGCCACACGTTGCCGTGCACACAAATCAGTCTTTCATTTTTTTTAGAAGTGTCCTGAATGATTTTGAACGTTGAGTTTTCTGTGTTTCAGTATAAATAGGGGATTAATCCTTAACACGTATGCCTACAAAGATCTCGGCCCTCTAATAGCAATCTGCACATACCGCTATAAACTGTGGTGCCGATATTTAGTGGTGGTGGCCTACAGAGGCTGGCCGTTCTGCTCTAACTAAGACCCAGATATAGTCATTAAATATCTGGGGTGGCCGGATAGCACTGCAGCAAAATTCAGCCGCTGCCCAGTTAGCTATTGCGGCTTAAGTTAGGACAGCCTTTATTCTCCCTAACTTCAGCCACTTTAAGATAGCTAAGAAGCGACTGTACATCGCTGTGGACTGGTTATTGTCATTACCACGCCCAGAATGCCCCCATGCTGCTTGGTTAGCATTGAGGCATCCAGCAGCATTGGCGGGGGGGGGGGGGGGCTATTCAGCAGCACAAACCGGTTATGCGCCATTTGATATTCCTCTAGGCACAATTAATCACTTTAAATATGCCCCTCCCCCCTCTTTTCTTTTTATGCTTTGTGAAATTGTTTGTCCCCTCATCCATTTTTTATTTCCTTGTAAACCTTTCATCTTCTCTGGCCATCTAGGAAGACTGGAAGGGGTCACCTCCAAGGCTCACCTTCACCACAACTCTATGGCCTGCAGGGGCCAGAATAGTACCAACTGCCATCTTCCTCAGGATTGAGTGCCTTGCCGCTGCCTTTCTGTCAAACCTTTGAACAAAGCACTCAAGCTTGAGTCTCTGGAATAAGTCTCGGTGCTGGTCCAAGGTCTGTGACTCCCCCCACATCCCAACCCTTTCTTTTCTCATCTGTTCTCCTAAATGGACAGAAGTAATTTCAGTGTAAGACTGACTCTTTTGCTTATTGACTCTGTCAAGATGGAGATTCTGTGTGTGACCTTGAGCAACACACTCTTCCTTTATGCACTACTTTCTGTTGTGTTAGCCACTCTCTAGCCATGATTTAATATGTTTATTTATTTATTTATATTCTGTTATATACCATGCTATTCTGCATCAGTGCGGTTTACATTGAACAGGGCATTATAACTTGGAGATAACTATTTTACAGGGAACATGGGCTATGGAGGGTTAAGTGGCTTGCCCAAGACCACAAGGAGCACCTGTGGGATTAGAAACCCCAGTCCTTCCAGCCCAAGGTTGCTGTCCTCTAGTGGGATTTGAACCCCTGACCTTCTGACCTGAAGTACCTTGCCCCAACCACTAGGCCACTCCTCCATGTTGGCTTCTCAGTAATCTCTAGGGAGCATTGCCTTTACATGAGGTAATTTCGTGTGTACTGTCACCGTACTGAACCTAATTCCTAAGCTAGGGTATGTTGGGTATGATTTTGGTCACTCCAGTTTACTGCTAGTGCTTACCTTAATACTTTCGTTGAGCCAAAAGGGTTTCCTTTTGGAAGTCACAGGATGTGAGATTTACATATAAGCAACTCAGTGTGCTTGGAAATCCTTTCTGATTAAACCAGTGGTACACAAAACCATTGAGAATATTTCTTTTTTTTAAATTTATAAAAACATTTATAATATACATTCAAGAATCGCTTGAATGGCAGAGGAAAAAAAGGGAATTTAAACATAGAAGAAAGTTGCATTACCACAAATGAACTCCATATACCAGCCCACATTAAGGATAACCAAGAAAAGAACATCATTCATAAAGTAAAAGAAAAAACCCATGTTAAGCACTTAACCAGGAGTGATGCCACAATCTGGCGTTCCCAACACTCATCCTTCAGGATTAGCTATCTGAATCATGGAAGCCTCCTTTGCAACCAAATATTCATACATTTGTTTAGGCTCAAAGAACGCAAAGTGCTTGCCCTCACATAACACCATATCTTTCTACCACATTCTCTTTGTCTTTGATTGTATCTTCTGTCTCTCCATATGTTGAACATAATAATTATTTGGCAGTAACTTATGTTACAAATGCCATTTTTCTGGGGGGTTTTCTCTTTTACCAATATGTCCAGTTTTCTTGCATCAAGATTTTTGTCATTTGCAATTGAAATGTCGCAGGTGATCAGAACTTCTTTATTCTCTACAGTTTTCTAAGGATTTTGATCCCAATGTCTTTTTGGTGCACTGATGTAATAGTGTCCATACATCCTTACTGTACCTCTCTATATAAGACTTTCAAATATCATCACATCACAGCCAGCACTGAGAAGTGAAGCTTTCTAGTTTTGGCTTACAGAATCTGTATTTGTCTGTTTTACCATTTTTCCTGTGTTTCTTGTAGTTGACATTCCTGTGCTGTACCTATCAATTTCTCACTCTTAGGTTTAGACATACTGCTTCTTAGCCATCCCTATGTCAGTTTTTGATCAACACGTGGTTCCTGAAGTAACATTTTGTATTTCCTGCTGTAGCTGTGCATTTTTCACAAATCCCCTCTTTCTCTTGTTTGCTGATCTGATTCTTTAAAGAGATTTTTATTTTCTTTTTTTTTTTGCAGATTCTTGCTTGGTTCTCTACATGTGCTCTCATACCTTGTATTCAATGGGATGCTTGCCCGAGTTTAAGAATGAAGATAGATCTAGTTGTTTACTTTCCTACTTTGGCACTTTTTGCATATTTGGTTCTGTTGATGCTGTTAAGTATGCTTGGAGGCCTATGATTTATATAATTCAGTTTAATTCACAGAAGAAGGTACAGAGCAGCTTACAACTTTTTAGATCTTACTTTCAGGTATAATGGGTATTTTTCTATCCCCCAGAAGGCTCACAATCAAATTTTGTAGCTGTGGTAATGGAGAATTGAATGACATGCCCAAGATCACAAGGAGTGGCAGTGGGAGTGGGATTCAAACCAACCTTCCCTGATTCTCAGCAGGTTATTCCTCCACTCCTTAGCCTACTCCTCTGTATGTATAATCTGTTTTTATAAGACCCATTCATTCTTCAGTTCTTGGAATATACATTCAAGGCATACATTGTTTCTTATAGATTACCTCCTGAGCATGGAGGAGTTTTCTTGTTTGTACATCCAGTTTTTCAGGATCTTGATGAGACCAGTCTACAGTTCTTCTAACACTGAGAGTACCAGAATTTCCATTTAATTGATGGCTTGTATCTTATTTTGTGCTGTTAAAGCATTTTTCAGTATCTGTTTCAATATCAGTAATATTCATTGCTAATCTTTTCTCTCAGCAATTTGTGCTAGATTATTGGCCCTTCCTCTACTTCTAGATATTTATATACACCTTCATATTCAAGTTCCTTTATGTCGCAGTCTTTAATCGGAGAGATGTTTTTACTGTTACTCAATTTTCCTTTAAGAAAGTTTGCCTTAGCACATTTTTCCAGACAAAAAGTCATTCTGATGTCCTCTGAGAAGCTTTTTTACTACTGCAAGTAGTTCAGCAAAGTGATATTGGGAGGAGCTGTAAAGCTTCATATAATCTGCAAACAGTAGATGCAATCATTAGTGTCTTTAGGATTAAGGCTAACTCCATGGCAAAAGGAATTAATAAGGATACTCGGTTGATTAAAAGCTTTGTTTAGATCTTGATGTCTGGTTCATTCAGTATTTCAGATTGCTTATAAGGGAGCCAGATGAAACCTGATAAATTAGTAGCAATGAGGAGAGTGAGTGGTGAATATTTTTTGTTTTGTTTTCATCCTGTTTATTATCTTTTCAGGTATTTAATTTTGTCTTTTTGATTTTAAACATGTCTATGCCAATATTCAAAGCATTTTAGGTGGTTAGCAGACCAGTCTGATATTTAGCAACCCTAACTGCTTACTGCCACTGAATATCCCCAAAAACTGCATAAAAAATGCTCAGTGAAAATCCAAACGGTCTCTGGGTGCTTAGTGGCGCATAATAAAGGGCGGTATATCAAGTGCGCAAACCATAACCATAAACCATTTAGCTGCTAACTGGATAGTTTAATCGGTTAAAGTTAGGTCATCTCAATAGTTGTCCCAACTTAAACTGGTTATCGCTATCCAGTAGCAGCTGAATAGTGTCGCTGACCAGTGAACCCAGATTTTGAGTGGCAGACAAGTCCCAGCACTGAGTATGCAGATTAAATAAAGTGGCTCCATTGAATTTAGGGAACGTTTCACTAAAGCTTAGAACATGCTAGTGGGCATCAGCTTGTACTAAGTGCTGCATGAGTAAAGGGGGTCTCCCAGTACTTAGCGCGTGCTAGTGTGCAGTAAGTTTTAGTAAACATGCTCTTGGTTTTATTTCTGTTTCATTTTGTATTATTACCCATCTGAAACAACAAACTGTGTTGTGATTTGTATGTGTTTTTTGAATGGCGGCACATCTCTAGGAAAAGGAAAGTGAGACTGAACACCCAGAACTAGATTTAGGTATAGACAACAAAGGCATCAAATTCTGAAGGTGCCAAGCACCCATACCAGACAAACTTGTTCCTACTTCCATAAGGGCCATGTGGATGTGGGCTGCTGCTTCAGAGGGGGCTGTTGTGGCACTATGGTCTTTCTCTACCTCTCCCCGCTCTTTGAGAGCTCGGACATCCCTCAGCTCTCTGGGATCTGCTCTAGCCTAAGGACACCAAAATCTTAAATCCGGCCCTGTGAATACCTGGCGAGGATCCTGAGCCCACTGGAACAGTGTTTGGTGGATACCAGTCCAAGACCACTTGGAAACAAGTTGGAGAATTAACAACTTTTTAATTGACAACTGGTTTGATTTCTTCCCCAGTTTTTCCAGATCATTTTTGACCTGCAATCATACTGCTTGAAGCGCCCCAAAATTATGCAAGGGAATGGGGGATTACAGACGTTTCAGGATCGGAATTTGTATTTTTGCTCATCACTGCAGAACTCCTTCAGGTCTGGGGCCCAGGGAAGTTCCTGCAAATTTTTATTTTTTGCATTTTAATATTCTTGTCAATGAAAATACCGTTAACAGTAGAACATAAGGTGTAACATTGATAATTCTAGTGCAAGCTTGTTTCTTTGTGTGCATTATAACATAATATTATTATGATAATTGCTAATCGTATTTTTGATGTACCAGAGGCCTCCGTTACACACCTCCTGCATCAGTAGTAAAGAACCTTCTGGAGTCCCTGCTCCTGTGGGCAGTATGATATAACGGGGGATGGCCTCTGTCCCTTCACTTTTGCAGGGAAGTATAAAGGACAAAGTAAGCCAGTATGTGAAGTCATCCTGGAGTCCAGAATATAAAAGGGAGGCTGACTGAGCCCACTTGGACCCAGCACAACCTGGGTGCTGCTGCCTCAGTGACCCAATCGACCAGTAACTACAGGAGGGCAGTAATGTGAAGCCTGCTGGGCCTGAGCAAGCAGAGGGGAGAGGAGAATAGTAAACCCAGGAGAGTCTGTGGAGTGAGCAACAGAGAGACCGGTAACTGTCCATGAACCTCTTGCTTTTGGCTACTTGCATTTAAATGGAATATCAAAGTGGTATATAATAATGAAAAGCAGCAGTAACGTAGAAAAGAAATCTAATGTCAGATAGAATAGGGATGTCAGGAAAAGTTACAGGCATTATTCGCTGCTACCCTGACCCCTCACGATCATTGCTGCTCAAAGGTGAGCTTGAGCAAGTGGGTTTTCAAGCCGGCTTTAAAGGTCTTATAGGAGGCCTGAAGACATAGCCGAAGAGGGGGGTCCTGAGACTGCTGAGTGTCTACTGCTTTTAGTTTTGTTTGGAGGAGGTTCTTGTGAATGGATTGCACGCTTCTCCCTGGCACATGCTTAAAGCAATAAGTGGCACTAGTTGTAAAGGGTTTTATGAGCTAGGGTTATGATTCTGTAGTGAATTCAGTAAAGAACTGAGAGTTGAATCAGTAAGAGGATTACATGACTGAATTTGCAGATCATGACAAAGGATTCTGACCATGGAATATTGAATAGTTTGAAGTTGTTTAAATGTAAATGCAGTGTCTTGTGTAGGAGCGTTACAGTAGCAATATAAAAAGCTGAGAGCAAGAGTCATCCGAGCTGAAGCATCCCGAACAGGATGTAAGGCATGGTGCTGTTACAGGGCTGGAAAGAAACCTTTAGCCACAGAACTAACGTGTGTCTTAAACAGTGGTGTTCCTGGCCTCCTCGCCACCGGGGGCGGGCACTCCCCCCCTTCTCCCCCCGCCAGACTCATAGAGGCAGGGGGAACAGGAGAGAAGACAGGACTGGCCCATGGAGACAGGGCTGGGAGAGAAGACTGGCCAGATACACGGAGACAGTGTCACAGACCAGCTTTAGGGTGTTTGCCGTGCTGCCTCTGTGAGCTGGCGGGGATGCACCTCCCTCCCAGCTGGCACCCGGGGCAGGCCACACTCATCGCCTGCCCTTGGTATGCCACTGTTCTCGAAGGGGAGTTCAGTATTCAAATGGATGTCCATGTACTTGAAGCAAGGCTGAAGTTGTGTGAGTTGGGCATTAAAGATAGAAGAGATGGTGGCAACATTAGCGTTCCCAGTAAGTCAGGTGGCTGAAGTTTTACTGATGTTTAATTTGAGGTGATTGTCTTCTAACCAGTTGGTAACTGTATGTAGACAGTGGTTCAGATGGGATAAGTCTGGGGAACATGAATCTGTGTAGGCCAGTAATAGAACATCACCTGCATTATAATATGTGCTGATCCTTGCTTCTTGTATTAAGTGTGTCAGGGGACTAAGAAAGCTGTTGAATATGAAAGGAGCCAGTGCTGAATCTTGTGGGATGCCACATTTTAAAGAATGAGGAGCGGAAGGCAGGGAACCAATGGTGACTGAGAAGGAACAGGCAGAGAGGAAGGATGTAAACCATGTGAGTACAGTATCACGGATGCCAATGGTCAGATAAGCAGGAAAGGAGGAGGTTATTGTTGACCACGTCAAACGCAGCGGATGGATTAAGTGAAACGGCCAGGGCAATTTTACTGTGATCAAAAGTACTGTGAACTTCACTTAGGAGAGATGTAAGGATAGTCTTAGTGCTATGATCTGGTTTGAATCTGGATTGACATGGGTGCAGCATATTGGTCTCTTCTACATAATGCTCTATGCCCCAATTACAACCACAAACCCAATGAATGAGCAACTATCAGCCTGCTTCGCTGATGTATCTAAATGGCTGCAAGAGAACAACCTCTCCATTAACATAAAGAAAACTGAAGCTCTTATAGTGACCAAAGACCCAGACTTCAAACCACCTACACACCTCAACATGGGAACGACACAAATTCAAATACAGCCACAAATAAGATATCTGGGCATTATCATTGACCAGGCTCTAACCCTCAAGCAACAAATCACTAAGACCACCGGAACTATATTCCATAAGGCTAAAACAGTACAACGTCTCCGACCTCTCCTCGAACCTCAAGACTTCAGGACAGTAATGCAAGCTATGACACTCCCACATCTGGACTACTGCAATATAATCTACCATGGACTACCCGCCACACAAACCAACCCCCTCCGAACGGCCTTGAACACCACAGCGAGAATTATTCAGACTGCGAGGAAACGAGACCACATCACCCCAATTCTAAGGGACCTACACATACTTCCCCTCGAAGCAAGAATTAATTACAAAGCTATTCTACTCACCCACAAAACCATCCAGCAAACACAGAGCACCCAGCTCCACACCCTACTGCCCCATCCAGCTCACAGCAAAACGACCAGACAGACCTCCAGCAACTCCCTCACCATCCCTCACAAAAGAACCAAATGCACACAACGGACCTGCAACAGAGCCTTTGAACTTTATGCCCCATCCCTCTGGAATTCTCTACCGAGCCACCTCAGGAACAATAACGATCTCCTGTCATTCAAAAAACAGCTAAAAAACATGCTATTCCAAGAATATCTCAAAACAGAAACACCCTCCCACAAATAACTACACCAACCCCTCTAGGCCACCCTCAGGAACCCATGATCAAAAACTATGTTACCTTGTCCATGTCTATGTCTATCCTCTGTCAAAATCATCAATGTTGCCCTCCTGGTGATGGCCCTACCCCTATGACCGATTAACCCCCCCCCCCCCCTTTGTCACGCCGCTTTGACCCGATGAAAAGCGGGATATAAATACAGTTAAATAAATAAAATAAATTGTCCCAGAGTTATGAAAACAGAAGCTTGGAAAGATAAGGGAAATTAGAAACTGGATGGGAATGGGGTCAGAGGCATCTAAATTTGCTTTTTTAAAGAATTTGGCAAATGAGAACCTTTTTCCAAGGGGTAGGGACCATATCTCAGGAGAGAGTATAATTAATTATAGTGAGAGCAATTGGGAGCAAGCCAAAGAAATGTTCCTCTATGCGACTCAGAGGAATGGGGTCCAGGGTGCAGGTGGTTTTCCTGACTGATGAGGAGGCTTTGGATATGGAGACATTAGTAGCAGAATTAAACAGAGACCAGGTATGGGTCAATGTGGTTGGGGAGATGCTGAGATTTTGATAGTTGAATGGGTATCTTAGTAGTGGCTGGGTTTGTGGCAGAAAGAAGAATGTTTGTAAGTGCAAAGCTCCGTTGAATGTCCCAAATTTGTTTTTCTGAAGTGCTGACTGCCACGAGCTGAATATTGGGCCCTATGTATTCCTTTATTATTATTTAAGTAACCATCTGTATCTTCCCATTGGAGCAAGAACATAGAAACATAGAAATAAAATGACAGAAAAAGACCACATGGCCTATCTAGTCTGTCCTTCCATATCAACAACTACAACAGTCCCCTTTTTACCTTTAGAGATCCTCTGTGTTTGTCCCATGCTTTTTTGAATTCAGATACTGTCCTCATCTCTACCACCTCCACTGGGAGACTATTCCACGGATCCACTACTCTTTCCGTAAAGAAATATTTCTGCATATCACTCCTGAATCTATCCCCCTTCACCCTCATCCCATGTCCCCTTGTAGCAGAACTTGCTTTCAATTGAAAGAGGCTCTCTCCCTGAACATTTATGCCATGGAGGTATTTAAACATCTCAATCATGTCACCTCTATCCCGCCTTTCCTCTAAGGTGTACATATTAAAGATCCTTAAGTCTGTCCTCATATGCTTTATAATGAAGACCACTAACCATTTTAGTAGCCACCCTCTGCACCGACTCCATCCTGTTCACATTCTTTTGAAGGTGCAGTCTCCAGAATTGCACACTATACTCCAAATGAAGTCGCACCAAAGACTTATACAGAGGCACTATCACCTCCTTTTTTTCTGCTAGCCATTCCTCTCTGTATGCACCCAAGCATCCTTCTAGCTTTTGCCGTCGCCTTTTCTACTTGTTTATCTACTTTAAGATCATCAGACACAACCACGCCTAGGTCCCGCTCTTCTTTAGTGGACAAAAGTACTTCACCCCCTATACTATATTGCTCCCTTGGATTGCTGCAGCCCAAATGCATGACTTTACATTTTTTAACATTAAATCCCAGCTGCCAAATTCTAGACCATTCTTCAAGCTTAGCTAGATCCCTCCTCATGTTATCTACACCTTCCTGGGTGTCTACTCTATTGCAGATTTTGGTATCATCTGCAAAGAGGCAAGCCTTACCCGACAGCCCTTCCGCTATATCACTAACAAAGATGTTAAAAAGAATCGGACCAAGGACAGATCCCTGCGGCACACCACTGGTAACATCCTTCTCCTCAGAGTGAACTCCATTTACCTGTACTCTTTGTCGCCTCCCACCCAACCAATTTCTAGCCCAAGCAGTACCTTTAGGGTCCATCCCTAGGGTGATCAGTTTGTTTATAAGTCGCCTGTGAGGAACAGTGTCAAAGGCTTTACTGAAATTCAAATACACCACATCTAGGGCTCTCCCTCGGTCCATCTCCCTGGTCACCCAGTCAAAGAAATCAATCAGATTTGTCTGAGAAGACCTGGCTCTGGTGAATCCATGCTGCCTTGGATCCTGTAATTTGCTGGACTCCAGAAACATCATTATTTTCTCTTTCAGCAGCGTTTCCAATAATTTACTCACCACCGAAGTTAAACTAACCGGCCTGTAGTTTTCAACCACATCCTTACTTCCGCTTTTGTGTAAAGGCACCACATCAGCCTCTCTCCAATCCTTTGGCTTGATTTTGTTATTTTATTTAAATTTTCTGTAATTTCATCCCAAAGCAATTTGATCTTAGTACATTCTACAAAATTATGTGCAAGGGTACCTGGCCATTGCTCACACTTAATAGACAATAGTGAATCTAATATCTCATTTTAGAATTTCTGTATATATGTCTATGTATGATCATAACTTGTGATATCAACACTCAGAATGAATGTTCATTTGATAATGTTATACATGATCTCTTTAGCTAACTTGGGGCCCTATTTGCTAAGCATTTTTCCTAGTTATTTATCTAGGACTATGTACTGCTTTTCTATGAGAAAAAGTGGTGTATATTCAGGTACTGAATGCATATATATTTCCCTTCTCCCTGAAGGGCTCATAATCTATGTTTTTGTACCCAAGCCAATGGAGGGTTAAGTGGCTTGCCCTAGGCCACATGGAGCATCTGTAGGATTAGAAACCCCAGTCCTTCTGGCCCAAAGTGGTTGTCCTCTAGTGGGATTCAAACCCCTGGCCCTTCAGCTTGAGGTAACTTGCCCAACCACTAGGCCACTCCTCTCATCCTATAGATGCATATGGGAGAATACCTGTGAAGTGGCATTTTAGAAGGGACATTAGTAAGAATCTGGGAAGTCCACGTCACAACATCCAAAATACTGGGGGAATTGCAGCAGTGAAGGAAGGCACGTCTGTCTCCGTCCCAAAAGATGCGCGTCCCATGCAACTGGTTCTGGAGACTGACCCATGCAAATGGCAAGGCTGGGTACTTGCATGTTTGCAGGCCATTTTAGAAATACGGACATCCCCAAAGTGCATGGCTGCAGAAAAGGACACATAGATGTGCTAGCCAAGGTATTTTAGAATGAGGTCGTCTATGCTATGCTACATGCACATCCCAGACTTCCTTTTTAGATGGGCAGATGTGCAGCGGCAGGGCAGTAAAAATGGAAGGACTGTCTAAATAATTTGCAGGTATTATTAACCTGGAGAGAATTACTATGGCGAGAGCATATTGCTGCTCCTCCAAGGGTTGCTGCCATGAAACAAGCACTTTTCTGTAACTTATTTCTGGTCAGGAGCAGATATAGGCATGGACATGTCAGCAGCCAGGCCCAGACATGCTCAGGCCTGTCTGAAATAGTGTGCAATGTGCATCTCTCTAGACCACCCAGGCGGCGCCTCTACTATGCCCCGGTGCGATATTGACATGCTTGCACCGGAGATACCTAGACCCCCGGGTTTCTAAAATGGCTCCTGGAATGTCTTTGTGATTTGTGTGTCTGAATGTTCGTTTTCAGACATCCAAATCAAGAATAGAGCTTCTAAAATGTCCCCCATAGTATATAGACTTCTCAACTTATAAGTTTTTATTCTAATAGGTTATTGTATGTCTGAGAAGTTCATGCTATTAGAAAATTATATCATTGGAGGCTGTATGGGCTCAATAAAACGTATCTCGATTTGCAGAAAGTCCATTCAAAAACCTCCATTCGTGTTCCCTCAGAGCTGATAAGCCATAATAAAATAGGGGTTTGAGGGAATGTATTGATGCCTTTAATGGTTTTTCAGGAGACTGGCTTTCACTCCATTGGAACTGGAGCTGGGGTCCTATGCCTGGAGCCTTCATTCACCCAGAGATTCCTTCCCTTTGTAATACCCTCTCCCAACTGAATTCAGTATTTGTAGTGGCTGTTCATGGTGGGGAACCATGCACTAGAGCTCCTTCCAAACCCTGCAGTTATGGACCCTAAATCCAGCTATGATGTGCTGTCTTTGCCTCCTCCAGCAGCCTCCACTCCCAAGCTTTGAAACTCCACAGCATCCCCAACTGCAGCCAACTTGGGAAGCAGAAGACCTGCCCTGAGAATCAAACCCAGGTGTCTTCACATGGCAGTTCACAGCGCTACCATTGAGCCATGGTCCATATTCCATCTTGGTTTCCTAAGCCCTTCATCCTCCAGTCAACGGAGTAGCAGTAGTAACTGGGTAATGATGCTGGTGTATGATATCTGTAAGGTCCTATGAATAAAATCACCATAGGTGCACATAAATAATTATTATTCACATACACAAAAAGAGCAGAGGTGATGCCCAATCATGTAAATGCATAGGGCATCAGCTTTTTTAATGACATAAAATTTCACCAAACCAACATGTTCTGAATTAAGTCCTCATATATCAAGAATAGCATACCTTTCCTTCTCTAAAGGCCTGGTTCCATCACCACTGAAGACTGCCATCATCAGATCCCTCCTAAAGAATCAGAAATTGGACCCACAAGACCTGAATTCCTATCGTCCCATAGCTAGTCTACCCTTCTTGGCTAAGATATTGGAGAAGACAGTCCAACAGCAGATCCAAGACCACATTGATTCCTACTCTCCTTTGAATCAACAACAGCATGGGTTCCGCCAACAATATGGTGTTGAAACCTTGCTTACCTCACTTATGAACAACCTGGTTAAAGGCATGACCAAAAAACAAGGCTTTATTTTGATCTTCCTAGATATCGCTTTAGCCTTCGACACAGTTTGTCACAACCTCTTACTTGATCAACTTCAGCGAAAGGGCATCAAGAACCTAGCACTTGAGTGGTCGCTCCTATCTAACGGACCGCCAACAACAAGTTCGCTTAGGTACTCAAACATCTTCAAAATACCAGCAAACCCAAAGGAGTAACACAGGGCTCCTCCTTATCCACGTTATTCTTCAATTTATATATTCAACCTATCTGCACGATCATCCAAGCCCTTGGCATACTCCACAGTAGCTATGCTGATGATGTGTTACTCTATTCCGCATTCTCTACAAGCACCCCTAATTACACAAAAATTATGGAGTGCTTCAACGCAGTTACAGACTGGTTAAATTCACATAACCTTAAAGTGAACTGCAAAAAGACTGAAGTATTATTCATCTCAAAGGACTCAACCTTCATTCCACCAGCTACAATACAGGTTAAAGATGCCAAGTTGAAAACTAAGCATGAGGTTCATTATCTAGGGGTTACTTTGGACCAGCACCTGAATTTGGAATTGCACATAAACAATATCACCAAGGCTGTCTATCTTAAAATCCGCTCCCTCCATCAGCTTAGGCCACTACTTGAACCTACTGACTTCTGATCTGTCTTCCAAGCTCTCATTATGTCTCACTTTGACTACACTAACATCATTCTACATGGCCTTCCTGCCCACACACTCCATCCATTACAAATGGCCATGAATACTGCTGCACGAACCATCTACGGGGTCTCCAAATTCGAGCATGTAAAACCTTTTCTAATGCAGCTTCACTGGCTTCCTATAGCCGGGCGCCTCAAGTATAAAACCCTCCTGATTGCATTCAAAATCCTCCACCAGCTCTCTGCACCGCCTTAGAAGACTTTGTGCACTGGACACCAGACAGCAGAATCAGGAGAACAAACATGGCAAATACCCTTGCCATTCCCACTTTGGCCAATAAAACCTCCCAATATGTCCGGCATAGAGCCTTCTCTTTATTTGCCCCTCAGTTCTGGAACTCCCTCCCTGCGCCAATTCATCTTATCACTGACCTATTCACTTTAGGAAGGTAGGGAGGAGGGAGGAGTGACCTAGTGGTTGGGGTAAGTTACCTCAGGCCAGAAGGCCAGGGGTTCAAATCCCACCAGAAGACAGCAACCTTGGGCCAGAAGGACCAGGGCTTCTAGTCCCACAGGTGCTCCCTGCAGCCTTGGGCAAGCCACCCAACCCTCCATTGCCCATGTTCCCTGTAAAATAGTTATCTCCAAGCTCTAATGCCCTGTTCAATGTAATTTCAGTTTGTTCAATGTAAACCACCTTGATATCATGAAAGGCAGTATATAAGAAATGTTAAATAAATAAATAAATAAAAACATACCTTTTCCAGCTATACTTTGACCATGTCACATAACCCACTATTGCCTCACCTCTATCTAGTGCAGATTCCTTTCCCCACCACGGACTGTAAATAACTTCTGCTCATAGTCACTAAAACATTGTTCATTATGTTATGATGATGTATTCTGTTTCAGTTTTAATTGTAAGCTCTGTTATCTGCTGTAAGCTCTGTTATCTGTTACTTGTTCAATGTAACCCTGTTCAATGCAAACATGTTCTATGTATTAAGTTGTTATTCTGTAAACCGCACTGACTTTAAATAGTGCGGTATATAAAACCAAATAAGGAGTGGAGGAGTGGCCTAGTGCTTGGGGCAAGGTACTTCAGGCTGGAAGGTCGGGGGTTCAAACCCCACTAGAGGACAGCAACCTTGGGCTGGAAGGACTGGGGTTTCCAGTCCCACAGGTGCTCCTTGTGGTCTTGGGCAAGCCACTTAACCCTCCATAGCCCATGTTCCCTGTAAATAGTTATCTCCAAGTTATAATGCCCTGTTCAATGTAATTTCAGTTTGTTCAATATAAATCACACTGATGCAGAATAGCAAGGTATATAAGAGAATGTAAATAAATGAATAAAAAAGAAATCAGTTCCTTGTAATAAAATTCAAACCTCCATAATTGTGTGACATTAGTTAGGAAAGTAGAGTGCTGGTTCTGGGAACAACAATAGACCTGAGCCACCAAACTGAAATGCCAAGGTCATTATTTCTACCGTTATGTGATTAAGAATACCATCCAGGAGAAGAATGCATAAACACATTAACATGAGAATCGACAATGAATTGTAAAGTGCACTTCCTAACTGTTCTGATTGCAAGTCTACCAGATTGAATGTAAGGCAGATAGAAGTTCATTGTCTCGCGATGCCAGACCTCTCTGCTTCAAAAAATTCAAAAGCAAAACACTCAAATAAAACAAAAAACTTTTTGTTTTTTGTTTTATTTGAGTGTTTTGCTTTTGAATTTTTTGAACTGAATACACTCTAATAGAGACCGTAATATTTTTGAGACCTCTGTCCTTGGCAATATGGGAGCTTTTCAGCAATATCTGAGAAAAGACTTAGGTCTTGGTAAATTACAGGCTAGATGACAGTAGTGTTTTGCTGTTATCTGTATTCAAAGCTGTCTTATTGTTACATCCTGATCACAAATAAGACATTTTTGCAAAGCTGGGCACAAGCGGTAACCTCCCTCCATGGCTACAGCAGAGTATTCCTTCATAAGGTCTCCTTAAAGAGCTTTTCACAGCTGTAAAGAGTCCTAGAATTGAAAAGGGAAAGAGGGAAGGCCAGGCGAGAAATCTGATAGTAGAGCTCACAGTTGCAGAAACATAATTTCCTCTTATAATAACACTTTTCATTTTTAAAGTACTACTGGACATATGCGGTGCTGTACAGTGGTAATATGTCCCTTCCCCAAAGAGCTTACAATCTCAAATTCCTTCCTCTTATGAAGTCCCTTTTGTGTTTGTTTCCAAGTGTTTGACCATCTTGAATGCCAGCAGTAGAGGTCTTCAGCTGGTGCATAAGGTGGCTTTACTTGTGGGATAAGTGAGCAGTGAGTGAGCCATAGAGGGGTTCTCAACCCTGTCCTCGGGACCCACCTAGCCAGTCGGGTTTTTGGGATAACCACAATGAATATGTATGAGAGAGATTTGCATACACTGCCTCCATTATATGCAAATCTCTTCCATGCATATTCATTGTGGTTATCCTGAAAACCCAACTGGCTAGGTGGTTCCCGAGGACAGGGAGAACCTCATCCACCTGGACATATGGTTTAATCTTTGTACCTCCTTTTACACAGCATCATATGTCTGTATCAGATTGTAACCTAGCAGTCTTTCACTCTTAGAAATGGACATGTCCATATTGATGTCTTTTACCAACCTGTACAGATTCCTTCACGCTCTTCATATGCCTTTAGAGCAGAGCTACTCAATTCCAGTCCTGGTGGCCCGCAACCCTGCAGGTTTTTGGGATATCCCTAATGATATGCATGAGATATATATGCATTAGAGATAGCCTGCCAACCTGACTGGTTTGTGGCCCTCCAGGGCTGGATTTGGAGACCCCTGCCTTACACTTCTGTCATTTAAGATTGTGAGTGGGCAAGGTACAGATGTTCTAGACATCAAAAGGGTAGATAGAATGTGTCACATTCCCTAGATTCTCAACACCACCAAAAAGTTGTCTAATAGACAATATTTTGGTGGTGGTGAGAAGCAAGGAGGAATGTGACAAATTCTAACCTTTTTGATGTCTTGGACATCTTCACCTTGCCCACTTACAATCTTAAATGACAGAGGTGTAAGGCAGGGGTCTCCAAATCCAGCCCTGGAGGGCCAAACACCAGTCAGGTTGGCAGGCTATCTCTAATGCATATATATCTCATGCATATCATTAGGGATATCCCAAAAACCTGCAGGGTTGCAGGCCACCAGGACTGGAATTGAGTAGCTCTGCTTTAGAGCGAAGTTTACATTGCATAATTTGTGCAGCCCAATCGTTGCAAGACAGGTATTTAATCCTGAGCTCGGTGTGTGTGCTTGCCAGTTATTAGTCATATGAGCCATATCAGCGGCCTGTTATGAAGTATTTTCAGCCTGCATACCAACAGCCATTATTAGATATTGTCAAGAAAGTAGTCATGGTTATTTTAGATGTAGCCAGTAGGGGGCACCACATGTTCCATCCCTTTTACCAGATCCATGCCATGCAGGGGTGTCCTGCCAAGCCTAGGAAATATTCGTACACAATGACAATGCTTAAAACCTTATGGGATGATCCTTTCTTTCAATGCCTGGCAGGATTGTGCCTTACACAGTATTAGAGAAACAGCTGTCATCTGTGAACAGTTTGCTTGGAAATGTTTATGCATTCTATAAATAAATGGATTGATTTTTGAAGCGTTCAAGTGTTGGTGTCTCCCTCTTCTCCAGCTCTCCCCTGTCCTGTACTTTGTATCTTTCATAATGCCTCCTTTCTCAGCCACCACACCTTCGCCATCTAGAAGGCCCAGTGCATCCCAACCTTGGCACATTCATCCTGTTTACAGGATTGGCCCATCCATTAGGCAAATTAAGCGGTCACTTAGAGCAGCAGCTTCTAGGAGGCTGCAAAAAGCAGGTAGTCACAACTGAACAATAGATTTTGACAGCCAGGGGGGGAGCATAAGGCTTAAGGTCTGTCTAGGGCACCGGTTCTCAACCTGTGGGTCGCCACAGGATTCAGCAGGGGTCGCCTCACTCCGCTGTTAAAAAAAACAAACCAACAACAGACAAGTTACTGCCACTGCCGAGTCCGCTTCTCGGCAGCGGCATACTGACAGACTCCAATCTTCTGCAGCCGCGGCTCCCTGCCTCTTAGGGAACTGCGGCTGTGCCTGTGAGTGAAGCCATTGCGGAGCCTTTCTGTCTCTCGATGGACTCCGTGCAGCATTGTCCCGCATCCAAAGGAAGTTGTTTACCACTTCCTTTGGAGGCGGGACAATGGCATGCTGCACAGAGCCCATCGAGAGACAGAAAGGCTCCGCAACGGCTTCACTGATAGCAGGCACAGCAGCGGTTCCCTAAGAGGCAGGGAGCCGTGGCTGCAGAAGAACAGGGCAGTAGCAGGCAGACAGGGAGAGGGGAGGAGGGGGCAGGGAACATGCAACGGGGCTTACATGAGGAGGGAGGGAGGGAGGGAGTGAGGGAGGGGGCTGACATGGAGGGAGGGGAGAGCTGATTGTTGGATGGAGGGAGGGAGGGAGGGAGGGAGGGGGCTGACATGGACAGGTGGGCTGACATGGAGGGAGGGGAGAGCTGATGGAGGGAGGGAGGGAGGGGGCTGACATGGACAGAGGGGGGGCTGACATGGAGGGAGGGAGGGGGGCTGACATGGACAGAGTGGGGACTGACATGGATGGAGGGAGGGAGGGGGGATGATATGGAGGGATGGATAGATGGAGGGAGGGCTGACATGGAACGGGGGGGACTGACATGGAGGGAGGGATGGATGGAGGGAGGGAGGGAGGGGGGCTGACATGGACAGAGAGGGGCTGACGGATGGAGAGAGGGAGGGCTGATGGAGAGATGGAGGGAGGGAGGGAGGGGGGCTGACATTGATGGATGGATGGAGGAAGGGAGAGGGGCTGACATGGACAGAGGGGGAGCTGACATGGAGGGAGGGAGGGGGCAGACATGGACCAAGGGAAGAGACAGGGGGACATACATGACAGACGGGGGATAAATGCTGGACAGAGGGGAGAGAGACAGTGTGGGTTAGGATTATAATGGGCAGATGGGGGGGGGCTAGGACTGGTAATGGGGTGATTAGGGAAGGCTAGGACTGGGAATGGACTGATCAAGGGGGGGTTGGGACTGGTAATGTGCTGATAGGGGGTAGGACTAGTAATGGACTGATGGAGGGGCTAGCATTGGAAATGAGCTGATCGGGGAGGTTAGGACTGGAAATGGGCTGATTAGAGGAGGCTAGGACTGGTAATGGGCTGATGGGGGGGGGGGGTAGGACTGGTAATGGGCTGATTAGGGGAGCCTAGCACTGGTAATGGGGTTGAGGAGGGACTAGCACTGGAAATGAGCTGATTAGGGGAGGCTAGGACTGGTAATGAGCTGATGGGGGGGGGGTAGGGTTGGTATTGGGCTGATTAGGGGAGGCTAGCACTGGTAATGGGGTTGAGGGGGGACTAGCACTGGAAGCGAGCTGATTGGGAGCTTCGACTGGGAATGGGCTGATTGTGTGGAGGGGAGGATAGAGCTGCTGGCCCTGGAAAAAAACCGGGGGCTAAGGCTATAAATGGGCTGATATGAGGGGATGGGAGAATGGAACTGGAAGTGAGTGGATCTGAGAGGGGCTGCCATGGTATTTGTACTAGAAGGGACTGGTCTGTGGGGAAGGAGGGGGACTGGAAAGGAATGGACACCAGTGGCAGTCATGGGACTGCAAGTTGACATTGGAAGGTACTGGGAGTGAGGACTGGAAAGGGGCTGATACTGGGGAGGGTTACTGGGACTGGAAATAGGCTGATGGAAAGAAGTGAAGAAAACGAAAGAAGAGATAAGAAATGGCAGATGGACCATAGACCACAGAAACAGAGCTAAGAGAAGACAGGAAAGCAGAAGCCTCAGATCGGGACCAGCATGATCAGAGAATAAATTGGTCAGACAACAAAGGTAGAAAAAATAATTTTATTTCATATTAGTGATTTGACTACAAAATCGTCATAATTTTGAAATCAAATATTGTTACTTGTTATAGTGATTTAAATAAGTAAATTTTATAAATAAAAACATATTGCAAAGGCCTATAATATATTAATAATTCAACAAATGATTACAGCAACAATGTGTTAACGATAAAGGAAGAGAGACGCATTTGATTTTATCATTGGGGGTCACCACAAGTTGACCAATGGTAAAAGGGGTCATGGTACAAAAAGGGTTGAGAACCACTGGTCTAGGGCATCAACACCTTGAGCCAACTCTGGGACCGGCCCTGCCTGTTTGTCATGGAAGGAAATCTGTCAGCCCTAACTCCAGAAGGCACTGGCATCCCACCATTCTATGAGCAACCTGTAGTCTTGGAATCAGGGTCAGCCTGTGCTCCAGTGGAGGAGTAGTTACTTCTAGCCCTTGGGTTTGGTTGCAACATGAGTAGGAGGAGGAGATGTGGATGTCGTTGGAGGCTGGGCTCAGGCTGCAGCCCGCAGAAGAATTCAGAATGGGGAGAGTCTGAAAAATTTCCAATTATATACCTCTCTTTCCAAATTTCCTGCCTTGCCGCCCTCACCCCTTCTAATCTAGTAGTCTATTTCTTCCTCTATCTGCTCTTCTTGTGTCCTACAATGGTGTTTCTTTTCCTTGTTTCTTGTAGCAATTTTATATTGTAAACCACTCAGACACCTTGGCATTGGGCAGTAGATCAAATGCTGCAATAAAAATAAATCTACACCCTATTTCTTGAGTGGATCAGTAAGTGAGACTGCATTAACGGAAGTGTCCGCTACAAGAAGAGTGCGAAATTGGATACTCCTTTGGATGCTTCTTCGGGTTTAGCGTCGAAAAGAACAAGCTATTAAGGCTGGACGCTGCATAAAGATGAGTAGATGTTGATTGCAGAATTTTAAGCGTTGAAACAGGGCCAGAAAATAGAGTGTGGTTCTAAACGCAGTGCTGTGTTCGTTGTGATCTGCAAAATTGGATTCAAACAGGGGAGAGCTCTTGACTGCTTAGAGGAGGCCTCCTCTGTTGGTCTTCAAGTGAAGAGGTTATTGTGATATAGCATTGAGTTTGAATGCAATTATTTCACAATATTTTATGAAGTGGTTAGGTTACCACAAAATTGATTAAAAGGGAAGTCACGCTTCAAGAGGGAGCAATCTCTCAAGGCAATAACTTCCGACAAAAAATTAGGGGTGTGTTGCAATATATTAATATATCAGTTACTGCATATTCACTCAAGACATAGGGTGTAGATATATAACAGAGTGAAGGGTTTAGTTATTTTTGTAGTTTATTTTGCAATAAAAATAAAGACAATAAAGATATCAACAGAGTGATAGAGCTCAAAGTAGCCATCATTGTCCGGGCAGTAAAACCTTTGTACCTTCTACATTGTGGCGCATACAGCACTGTTTGATCATCAGTTGTCGTCATGTTCCCTTTAAAAAGCCATTTCTTTGTGTAAAGAAATATGGATTTATGTAAGCAGTTTTACCAAAAGTCAGGCCAATGCAGAAAGCCAGCACTGAAGTCATGCACTGTCGGCTTTTAATGCCTAGTTGCAGTGCACCAGTAGCGCGCAACTTCAGCGGCAAATGCAGAAAGGGGTGAGCATGCAAATTAGCCACACATTAAACCATGCACATGCAAAGGAGCCACCCATTAAGCTGGGCTCAAAATGGCAGTATTCAACTGAGAGAGCAAGCCAAACACATGCACACAAGAAGTCGGCGCTAGTTTGGCATGCTCTCCCAGAGAAAAGGGCACCGTGTGTCTAATTTGCATATCAGACCCAATAGTATTTTGTTGGCATTGGGGGCTTTCTCCATTGCCTGGATCATGAGGGGAAATGTCTGATATCATCCAAAAGCAAATCCTTGGTGGCCCAGCGGCTCTGATCCCCTTACCTGCCAAGTAAAGGCACTCCCCGGTGGCCCAGCAGCCCAGAACCCCCCACACACCAAACCAAAAAAAAATCCCTGGTGGCCTAGCCGCACCAGACTTCCAACCCCCGAAGTAAAAACCAATCCTGGTGGCCCAGCGACCCTGAACCTGCCTCCCGGTACCTTCAGAAATAAGTGGGAGCGCCACCCACGCTCTCCCGCTCTTGCCCCAGCATCTTGGAAAATGGCAGTGCCTGACCCCACGCAGTGCATCCTGGAATCGGGGTTAGACGGCCATATAAGGCATAATCTCCAGGAACAAGCAGGAATGAGTCCTCACATATGGGTACGTCAGAACCGACGGAGCCTACGCGGGAAAGCTCCCCAGCTTCCCAGAAAGGAAAGCTTTTGGGGCCTCCCACAGCGCATGCGCGCTGCCTTCCCGCCTTCCTGACCAACTCTCCTCAGTTCTTCTTTTTCCGCGGAGCCAGCAGGTCGTGTTCCTGTCTCCGCTGAAGAAATTGTTATTTTTTTTTGTTTCTTTGACCGCGTGTCTGACTTCCCCGATTCCGGACCGGTACCGCCGGTCTTTTTTCCTTTATTTCTTTAAAAAAAAAAATAATAATTACTTTTTCCCCACTTGGTGTGTTTGTTCTGTGAGGCCTCTAGGCCTTCTCAGATTCTCCCTCATGGAGAAACCAGTCTCGGGTTTGAAAATTGGCACCAAGTGTACCAGTACTATTTCAGTCACAGATACCCATGAATGGTGTCTTAAATGTTTGGGGCCTGACCATTACATTCCGGATTGTCCATCCTGCTCTCTGATGTCCAAACGTGGCTTACAGAACTGAGCAGCCAAGTTTCATATGCTGTTTTCTACGGATACTCCAGCATCAACATCCTCCAGGTCTTCCTCTCCTGATGGATCTCAGGTAACCAAACATTCTTCAGGCAGGTCCTCAAAGGGCAAATCTCCCTCTAAGCATCGAGAGGCCCTTGGGTTTGACCCTGAGGACCCTGCCCCAGCCAAACAACCCGGCGGGAAGCTCCGGCTTCCAAAGCTCCTCCTATGGGGTTACAGGTTGACATCGATGGCACGGCCTCGACCGATCACCTGTTAGACTGCTCTGGGGTACTGGCCAACACCGGTACCGACATCCAGGCAGTTGTGGCGTCTATGGGTACTACTGTACAATCCATGCAGCAAGCCATACTGGCTTTCATTAACGCTGCAACGCCCTCGGTACCGCAACAATCGGTTCTGACTCCGGTTCCGGTACCACAACCGATACCGGTACCCAGAGCATCTACTTCCAGTAGCATGCCGGTTCTGGTCTCCGGTTCCAGAGGTTTTCTCGATACCGATCCGGTTCCCGGTACGCCCGATGTCGATACCGGTCGGTATGCGTATCGATCTCTGGAAGCTAATAGGCGGTACTTTGAATCTTCTGAGGATTCTGATACCTCAGATGATTCTGCTGATGTCTTCTTTTACTCTTCCTGAGGAGCCCTCTTAAAGGACTCTCCATTTCTGTAACCTCTGAAAAGGACTAGAGCAAAGAAATTAGATATTTTAGGATACTCTAAGGTTCCCAAAGAGGCAGCCACCTTACCCATACATGAAATTCTTCAAGAACACATGATGGACTTGTGGGAGGCTCCTCTCACCCTATCTCCACATTCTCGACGTTTGGACACCATGTATGGGGTTCCTCCTTCTCCTGGTTTTCAAAAAACTCAGCTCCCTCACCACTCTATTGTGGTGAAGTCTGCTATGAAAAAGATAAAGAGTACCAAAAGGCACTCTTCTACCCCTCCAGGAAGAGAATGTAGGACTCTGGATGCTTTTGGTAGAAAAATCTTCCAAGCTAGCATGCTTATTGCCAGAATCAATTCATACACTCTATATGGGCATGTTTTTGAAAAGATTGCACTGAAGATACGTCATTTTCTCCCCTTTATCCCAGAGGATAGAAAGGAGGAGTTCCTTCTTTTGCTAAAGCATACTCAAGATGTTTCAAAGTTCTCCAACAGAGCAGCCTTTGACTCTTTTGAGGGAGCTAGCAGAGCCTCGGGCATTGCCATAGCTGCTCGCAGACTTGCTTGGCTCCAGGCCTCTGATTTGGAACCCTGGGTACAAGATGGCTTGGGCAATCTGCCCTGTACAGGTGAAAATCTGTTTGGCAAGGAGTAGCAAATCAAAGCCACTCAAATGGATGCAGAGTTCTATAAAAAGACCAGATTTTCCACAAATACTGGCCAGCAATCTTCCCAAGTTCGCTGCTCCTAAGCGTCAGCAATCTAAACAGGCCAGAACAAAGTCTACAGGGGCTGCTACAGTCCAGCAGTCCCAAACCCCTCAGAGTTTTTGACTTGATTCTAGAGAACTTAACCTTTCTGGCTCTGCAACAACCAGAGCCTCTCACCATTCCAGGAAGGTTAACTCATTTTGCTCCCAGATGGGACAAATCATCAGAACAGTGGACCCTCTCTATCATCAGAGAGGGCTACAAACTACATTTCTCCAGCCTTCCTCCCCATACCATGGTGAGACAATTCAATTCTCCCCCATCTGGAGGTGACCACCCTTCTTGCCCAAAGGGCAATAGAAGAGGTTCCTCTTCTTCAACAGGGGTCAGGGTTTTACTCCCCTTATTTCTCATTTCTAGATCTGAGAGAATTGAACAAATTTCTATACAAGGAGAAATTCAGATGCTCTCTTTAGGTACTCTCCTTCCATACCTACAGAGTCAGGATTGGCCATATTCTACCTTATTTGAAAGTCTGATCTCGCCCAGTGCATCCCAGGATGCACTGTGTGGTGCCAGGCACCGCCATTTTTCAAGATGGCAGGGCAAGCACAGGAGCACGTTGGTGGCACTCCCACTCATTTCTGAATGTATCTGGCGGGCGGGTTTGGGGTTGCTGGGTCACCAGGATGGCTTTTACTTCTGGGCTGGATGTGGGGAGTTATGGGCCACAAGGGATTTTTTTTTGTTTGGCAGGTTTTTTTTTTTGTTTGGGGCCACTGGGCCACCAGAGACTTTTTTTGTTTGGTGGGTGGGGGGTTCAGGGCCGCTGAGCCACCAGGGATTTGCTTTCTGTATTTTGATGGCATCAGGGAAAACACCCAATGTCATCAAAATACTATTGGGGGCACGCCCTAGTGTTTAAGCCACCTCAGACTCAGGTGTAGAGATATTGGCACTAAGACTGGTTGTGAAATCCTCGATGTCTGTCTCTGCATTGGGCACACCCATTATTTGCATACAAGTTTATTATTTGCAGCTCATTTGGCTACAATTGGCATTAATTGTACACTAGTTTTTCCCTCTCTTTTTTGTATTTGACAGTAGCAGTAAGTGTACCTAAAAGTAGTGTTAGCTGAGCTGTAAGGCTGCACTCGTTTTCTGCATTGGCCTGAGTATATATTGGTGATGTTTTCTTTTCAAAAGAGAAGTGCAGAACTATATTACAATTGAAAGGCCTGCGGAGAATCTTGTACGGGTGCCTCTCTTGCATCTCTCTCTGTAAGTTATTTGTTGGCAGCTGAGCCTTTCAATAATATACACACTAACAGGCTTATTCAGTCCCGGACATAGATCCCCTCTGTACGTCCGGTCTGAACTGGACATAGAGAGGGGATTGCAATTCTGATCCCGCGAGGCACATCTAGCCCCACAGGATCAGAATTGCGAAGAGTCCCGTATGTGCAGGCCGGGACTGTGATTCAGCCTGACCTGCATGTACAGGACTGTACCCGGCTAACTCAGTGAAGGCTCTTCAATGGAGCCGCGGTGCCATGGCGTCATGTTCCCATGGCACTACGGTCCATTGAAGAGCCGCAATGCCGGCCGCTGGACTTCAGGGCTTCATTCCTCGCAGCCTGACCCCCGATCCAGCCTCCTAAGGTCAAGGTCGGGCTGCAGGGAATACCTTCAGGCCCCCCTGCCCAATCCAAGCCATGGGCCTCCGAAGAAAAAAGGTCCAGGGAAGTTATTCCACCTCACAGGTGAAATAACTTCCCTGCACAAGTCACCGGCCCTGGATGTACAGGGCCAACATTAGAATTGGCCTTGTACATCCAGGGCCAGCGACCGCCCACCACGACTCCGCCCCTTCCCCACCCCCATCTAACTTTCCCATACAACCGGCAGGCTGGAGAAGGCATGAAAAGTGGAGACGGACGTCCCGTTGAGACGTCCATCCCCACTATTCGTGGCACAGAATCGGGCCCTAAGGGGGTAATTTTATAAATTTCTTTTTTCATGGATAAACTTTGTTTTACCCATAGAAAAGAACTTTTCTAAAATTATCCCAGGGGTTACACACATATAAGTATGAAGAATGTTTGTGCTGACCTTTAGATGACTCACAGGTAGGCATGATTGAGAGAAGAGTTTGGGGGAAGCATGAGCAGGGTCACATAGTATGCATGTACCTCTTGAGCAGGTTTAAATGTATTCGGCTGCAGTTACCTGCACATTTTTGACGCTATTTGGTAAAGACACACAGATGGCTATGGGGGTCACTTTGGAAGCCCTATTCATGCTTTAGACATCTGATAATGAGCATATGGATATCCAAAACCATTTTAGAAGCCAGGTCTGTGGACGTCCAAGTCTGAGCAGGGGCATGGTCGGGGCGTTCCCAGGAACCTGAATGTCCCTGCCTGATCTCAGAAAAGTCCCAGATGTTCATCATAGCGTCTAAGTTTAGACCCGCACCAGGCATCTGAAAACTGCTTGTTTTGGCTGGAAAACACCCAGAGGGTGAAGAGGATAAAGCACTTCATCATCCCCAATACTCAGCACAGTTTCACTGATAACAGCAGTGGGATTTGAACCCTGGCTTCTCCATTCCCAGCCCACTACTCTGACTATTAGGCTATTCCTAGATGTCCAGGCTCTGAACTACTATTCTGGGAATGTCTATGTAGACGCCCCTGCAGACGTCCGTATCAAGGACATCCACGTTTGTGACATAATGTCTACACCTGGATGTACCTTCTTTTTTTCAGACATTATGGCTTAGATATCCCAGATTGCACTTGGATATCTTTTCTAAAATCCCCCTCCACGTGTCTATAAAATAGCCCCAAGTGCCTACTTAGATTTCCTTACCTAAGCCAAACTCTTATAAAGTTGCCCTCAGAGCTGACACCTAGTATCGGGCAGGTGTTAAATTTTAGTGTCTTTTGGGTGCACAGTAAATAGAAGATGAAAGAAAGCATAACACATTATAATGCCTGCGCGTGACTAAAGCCTAATTTCATACCCCATTCCTGCATTTGTATGTGATAAAAGCAGCATTTCTTGCATTTACCTATTGTAGTAACATAGGAGTACTGTATAGTATGTATATGACGGCAGATAAAGACCACTGTGGTCCGTCTAGTCTGCCCAGTAAGGTGGCTAGAGTAATTGTAAGTGCAGCTCCTTGCAGGTCACCTCCCTCTATGCCTGTGTTTAGGGTTGTACCTGCTGCTCAGTGCAGGTCAGTCTCCCTCTATTTACTGAAGTACAAAAGATATTTAAGTTGGCTTTGATTTCATCCTCTTGCTATAAAGGGATCCTTTATGTATTTCCTCTGCCATTTTGAATTTCATCACTGTATTTGCCCCCACCCCCCTACATCGGGAGAGCATTCCAAGCATCCACCACTCTTTCAGTGAAAAAGAATTTCCTGATGTTGCTTTTAAGTTTACCGCCTTGCAGCTTCATCCTACACCCTCTAGTTTTACAGCTTCCTCTTCTTTGAAAAAGGTTTGTTCGTTCATTGATACCCTTTAAGTATTTTAGAAGTCTGTATCTTATCTCCCCTGTCCCTCCTCTCCTCTAGGGTATACATAGTTGTTTTCAAGTCTCTTCTCCTACGTCTTCTGGTGCAGGCTCCAAATCATTTTGATCGCCTCCTCTTAACTGTTTCAAGTCTTTTAAAATCCTTTGTGAGATATAGGAGTATGTTTACTAAACCTGGCTAATGGCTAACCTGGGCTATCTACCACCAGGTCCCATATTATTCAATGGGACCTAGTTGCAGATAGCCCGGGTTAACCGTTAGCCCGGTTTAGTAAACATACCCCATAGCCTCCAAAACTGAACACAATACTCCAAATGATGCCTCACCAACAATTTGTACAGGAACATTAATACCTCCTCCTTTCTGCTGGTTATTCCTCTCTGAATGCAGCCCAGCATCCTTCTGGCTTTGGCTACCGCCATGTTGCATTGAGATCTTTGGACACTAGCACTCCAAGGTCGCTCTCTTGGTCCATGCACACCAGCTTCTCTCCCCCTGCTGTATACAATTCCTTTGGATTTCTGCATCCCAAATGCATGATTCTGCTCTTCTTTGCATTAAGTCTTAACTGCCAAGCGTTAGACCATTCTTTTAGATCTTTCCTCATGTTATCCACTCCCTCAGAAGTGTCTGCTCTGTTGCAAATTTTTGTGTCCTCTGCAAAAAGGCAGACCTTTCCATTCAGTCCTTCCACAATATCACTCACAAATACAATGAACAGTATCAATCCCAGGACCAATCCCTGAGGCACACCACTACGCACTTTCCTTTCATCTGAGTGAGTTCCGTTTGCCACCACCTTCTGTTGTCTGTCAGTCAACCAATTTATGATCCAGTTCACCACCTTGGGACCTATCCCCAGGCTGCTCAATTCATTGATAAGCCTCCTATGAGAAACAGTATCCAAAGGCTTTGCTGAAATCTAGGTTTGTCACATCCATTGCATGCCCTTATTATTATTATTATTATTTGGAGAGTATTTGTATGCCGCTACTTCCAGCGATCAACAGCGGTTTACTTTACACCACATCAGTGGGTGTAGATGGGGATAATCAACAGTATATACAATTCGATTGCAGGGGGGGTTCACAGAGCACACAGCGGTTTACTTTACACCACAGCAGGGGGTGTACATGGGGATAATCAACAGTTCGCAGAGCACAGACCTTTGGTTACATTATTTACACTTGATCATGGGGGTGTATTTACATATATACATGACATATATTCAATGTCACGGTCGTAATCTTCACATATACATTTTCAATGGTCATTCTAGTGATTGTGGATACTTGCATCTCATTGCTTGATTTAGTTCTCTGGTCACTTAGTCAAAGAACTCAATTAAATTTGTTTGGCATGATCTTCCCAACTTCCCCTGGTAAAACCATGTTGCCTCGGTCATGCATTCCATTGTTTTCCATACAGTCCACTACTCTTTCTTTCTAGAGCACCTCCATTACTTTTCCCACCACAAATGTAAGACTTACTGGCCTATAGTTTCTCACCTCATCCCTATTACCATTTTTGTGAAGAGGTATCACATCAGCCCTTCCCCAGTCCTGCGAAACCTCTCTGGTCTACAAGGATCTATTAAAAACATCCTTTAAAGGCCCTGCCAGAACCTCTCGGAGCTCTTTCAGCGTCAGTATCATCTTCTGACCTTGGTTTAAGGTGCACATGTGGGGTGTAGTATTCTATTTTTGGTGCATGTTAATTGCCCTTAGCATGCAAGTGCCTAGGCTCCAAAAATCCAAAAAAGTCCAATGTATCCACAGCTAAAGTATTGAAGTGGCAAAAACTGGCAGACTGGATGAACCAAGTGGTCCTTCTCTGCCTCCGTTTTCTGTTCTACTAATTGGTAATTAGCATAATGTGCTGTTCACTTTTTGAAGTGATATAAAGTTAACAGAAAGCCATTGCTGTCATTGAGAGGAATGACTAATGGGAATATTAATTTGAATTATATTGCCCTAGCCCTGACAGATTTGCAGTTAACCTGTGACAGTACAGTAGCAGAGAAAATTAGCCAGTTAGAAGAATAGTCTCTGACATGAATAAATACTCTCTCAGCCAGGCCCTAAACCTATTTTGTCCAGTACAACCGAGAAATATACTTGTGATTCTCGAGCCAGGCATTCACTCCTCAGGCCAGCAAAGGACTGGATGTGCTGCTATTAAGGCTGCAGCCACAAGCGCTCCAACCATTGCTCCATGGTGCCATCTGGTAGCTGGAATAAGAAGGGCTGGGCCAACCATTAGGCAAACTATGCGGTCGCATAGGGCAGCAACACCTGGGGGAGGGTGGCAAAAAGCAGGGCATTCGAAGGTTAAACAATAGATTATGACAGCAGGGGGGTTGATGAGTATAAAGTTAAAAGTTTGCCTAGGGTGCCAACACCTTGAACAAACTCTGGGGCTGGCCCTAGGATTGAGGAAGCAGATATGTTTTATGGCTCCCTGACAAGGGCTGTCACTAAAAAAAAGTAGTCCTATTATATTTTTTTTTGATGTAGCCATCTGGGCATCATTTGCTCCATCCATTGAAAGTACTGGGAAGGTATGAAACTAGGGGGAAATTCCCATTGCCCAGTAGAGATCTCTTCTGCTTGAAATAAAAGCCCAAAGAATCAGGAGGCAACTGCTGGACCAATATTACAATTTAAAGACCTAGGGGAAGTTAGACAGGGGTGGGGGTGGCATTAGGGCAGGCGATGGGCAGTTGTCGGCCCCGGATATACAGGGCTGATTCCAATGTCAGCCCTGTATGTCTGGGGCCGACGGCTTAGATGGGGAACTTATTCCACCTTTGAGGTGGAATAAGTTCCCTGATTGGGCAGAGGATGGCGGACCAGGGCATGGCAGCGGCAGGAGGGGGTGGAGAGCATTCCCTGCAACTCGACCCTGGCCTTGGGAGACTAGATCAGGGGTTGGGCTGCGGGGAAAGCGTTGTAGGAGCTGGCGGCTGAGGATCGTGGCTTTACAATGGAGCTGAGGTGTCATGGTAACTGGACGCCATGGCGCCGTGACTCCATTGTAAAGCCCAGATTGAGTAAGTTGGGCACAGCCTGTATGTGCAGGTCAGGATGAATCGCGGTCCCGGCATGCACGTACAGGCCTGTTTGCTATTCTGATCCTGCAGGGCTAAATGTGCCCCATGGGATCGGAATCGTGACTCCCTCTGTGCGTCCGGATCCGGCCGGGCACACAGAGGGCCTGTATGTCCGGAATAGAATTGGACCCATAGCTAATACATTTGCCATGCCCATTGGTTATAATATAGCATATATGAGTGGAGGAGTAGTCTTGTGGTTAGAGCAGTGCCTTAGAATCCGTAGAGTTCAAATTTCACTGATGCTCTGTCTGACCTTGGGCAAGTCACTTTACCCTCTATTGCCTCAGGTACCAAATTAGATTTTAAGACCTCTGGGGTCAGGAAAATTTCTATTGTATCTGAATGTAACGTGCCTTGAACTACTAGTGGAAAGATATGAGCTAAATAAGTATCAGCAGCATAAGGTCTGTAAAGGAAAAGTGAGTGCTTAAAAAATATACTTATAATAATTTTCTTTAATAGGACTGCATTAGTATTTTAAGGCATATTTTCCTTTGGTTTTCATCCTTTCCTTTTGGATCTTCTCTCTCTCTTTGTAGACTCCAGTTTCATTATTTACATTTTTGATATTTGTAAATATTTAAATCTGTATATATGTTTAAACTATCTATATACCTAATCAGCATTTACTCAGCATTGTAACCCTCAAATTACCATTTTTATTATATACAATTTCATGTTCACTGTAATTTCAATTGTTTGAATAAGTTTCAATGTAATGTTCAAGTTTTGTTCTATGTAAACCGCTTTGATTTTTCTGAAAGGCGGTATATTAAACCTTTCAATAAATAAATAAATAAATAAAATATGGAGGTTATTCCAGAAACCGAATAAGGGTTTGTACGTACGCCGGGAACATTTATCTGGTACATAAAGGGGACTGTTGTAGTTGTTGATATGGAAGGACAGACTAGATAGAAATATGACGACAGAAAAAGACCACATGGCCTATGTTTCTATAATGCCCGTGGACGTTTATCTTGCTAACACGGAATCTGGGAACGTGTCTGGGAGGGGCAGCATGGGGGCATGATTTGCCCCAGAGACATATAAAGCATATTCAGGAACAGCCTGTTTCTGTTTTGGGAGATCCCCACAGATGTGCCTGTTATATCTGCCAGAGACATGGAATAAGGCCAGTATTTAAAAAATATTCTGCTGTGTTTGTATAAAGTTGGTGACTAGTCTGTTCTAAATTAGTGGACTGCAGTATGGAAGAACATCACAGGATGCATTTATTAAGAACAGAAATCAGAGGTGTGGAACTCTTGTAAGCTAAAGAGGCATTATTAACTACCCTGAAAGAAATATTAAGAAGAGCAATAGTGATTATTCTGGTCATGCTGACATTTGCTGTTTGTGCTAAAGGAGCTAATCTAGGGGACCTTAACAATTCCAGTGTCCTGAAAAATGGAACTGTTGATGTAGGAATAGTATGTGAGTAAGTATGGAAAAGATGCTTGTTTGGGTGAGAAACGGAGATCATATTTTTAGTCGTGGGACTCTGTGCTATTATGTTATACCAGCTGTTATTTATAGATTCAGGGCATCTTTTTGGCAGGATTATGTTTTTTGTGACTGAAAGTGTGTATGTGTGTCATGGGAGGTTCTCCATGGACTCTCAGGATTGCATCAGCCACACTTGGTGACGTCCTCCGGACGGCGCCATGGATGCAGAAGTGCTCTCCAGAGCTCAGAAAGGTGAGCCTTTCTGAGCACGCCCAGGTAGCCCACCTCACCGGCCTGCCCCCTAGCCGGCCAATCTTCTTCCTTCCGCCTTGCCAGCAAGACGGAATCTGCTCTCCTCTAATACTATCATTGACTACAATCAAGAAAATACAATGCCAAAACCAGGCTTTAAAAAATGCACACGCTGCAAACACAAAATGAGCGTTACAGACACACACGACATTTGGGACCCCGACCACAGCACCGAGAACTGTTCTCAATGCGCCCGCATGTCCCCGAGAGCTCGGAAAGCAAGAGGACATGTTTTGAGAGAATACCTGACTTCCTAGGCAAGGTCCTCAACTGCGACAACTTCCCAGGCAAGTTCTGCAACTGCTGCGACCACACCGGCTCAGGATGTGCCCATCGTGGCCCCCATCCCCAGCCGTGCTGCTGAGGCCTCCTGCGCTCCTGCTTCCTCCAGTGTCTCTGTCCCTCCCAGAGGCTCTACAGATGCCGCCTCCACCACCGGCATCCCGGTCCCAAGAGGCTCGTCTGAACTGAATTCTCCGGCTTGCACACAGCCCACAGCCTCTCCGCCCTGCTGCCATATGGCCCCCGACAATGGCGCTGCCCTGCAGACCTCCAGCTCCTCCCACTTCCAGCCAGGACCGCTTCTCTTCTGGCACAGCCACAGCAACCCGGCAGACAGCCCTTGGCGCCTCCTCTACTCCGCCCAGTCTCTGCCTCCTCACGTCTCCATGCCGATGAGCCCGATCGGCACCGAGGCAAGAGGGCAGCCTCGGCGCCATGCACACAAGCATGGATGCCGCGATTCCCGCAGCAGATCAAGAAGGCGCAGAGATTACAAAAGTGGATGAAGGAGGCACGGCGCCAATCGCAGCAGGGACAGAAAGCGCAGAAGCTCTAGCAGTTGCTCTGCAAGCTTCAGATCAAGGAGCAGAGGACATCGATATAAACACCATAAGCACCACAGCAGGGACCACAGAAGCAAACGCCATAGTTTCTCCAGCTCCCCCAGCCCTGATGGGCACTGGCAGACCAGATCCTACAGCCGCACTGAATCCAACAACTCCTCGGCAATTTTAAAGCTGTTGACACAGCTGGTACAGCAAACCGCCCCTGCAGCTTCCATGGCTCACCTGCCTTGAGGATACTGACTGATTCCATGGCTTGGGACCCACCGGACCACGCACGCCCAAGCCTCACCTGATCCGTGGTCCCCCGCCCATCCCACACGGGCCCTGCCATCACTGGACCGCCCGTCCCCAGACAGCACCGTGGAGGAAAATGACATTGAAACAGCCATTGTGGACTCTGCAAACACCGAGCACACGACCTCTGAGAACAGACCCTCCCCGGAGCCAGAAGGTCCACCACCCCCTCCGGAAGACCTCATGTACCCCAAGTTCCTGAGGAAGATAGCCAACACCTTGGCCCTGAAGGCCGCTGAAGAGGTGGGGGAGCCCGTACCAGAGGTTCTGAAGTACCTCGCTACATCAAAGCCGTCGTTCGCACTGCCTGTACATCAGACATTACGAGACAACCACTTGAGACTCTGGCAAACCCCAGCTTCTGGCCACCCATTCTCCAGGAAGCTAGAATCCAAATATCAAATACAGCCTATACCAGGGTTCTCAAAACCCCAACTGCCTCACCAATCCATCGTGGTGTCCTCAGCCCTCAAGCGGATCAAATCCTCACGCACACATGCCAATAACCCTCCAGGTCATGACCACAAACTCCTTGACGATATTGGCAAAAAGGTCTTCCAAGGGGCCATGCTCACCATGAGGATCGCAGCTCACCATTTTCAGCATGTCCTCTTCCAGGACGCCTGTGTGACAAACATCAAAGCCACCATCTCATCTCTTCCCAAGGAGTCCCAGATGCTGATCTCCAGTGCCCTCATGGAGATGTCAGAGGGCAACAAACACCTGGCCAGCACGGCGTTTGACTCCTTCGATACATCGGTGAGAACCGCAGGGACGGCCATATCCGCCAGATGATGGGCATGGCTGAGAGCGTCCGGCCTGTGCGATGACACTCACGACAGAATTGCCGATGCACCCTGCTCAGGCAAGTCGCTCTTCGGAGAAAAAGTTACCAACACAGTAAACGACTTGAAGGAACATTGCACTACGCTCCAAACCTTGGCGGAGGGCGGGTTTGAATGCCATAGTAGTGCCCAGAAAACAAAATTTCCAAGGAAACCTCCAATAAGAGATACCCCTCTTCTAACCAAAAATGGCAAAACCCCAGGTACAAAACAAGCTCCTACCATGGACCCTCCCAGCAACGCAACTCCCAGAGGGACCCTAAGCAAAAGAAGAACAACACGCCTGCTAACCAAAGCGGCCCCTCCCTACAGGTCATCTGGGAAGGATACCGCTTGCAGTTTGCAACATCTCCCTACCAGCACAACCAACCGATCAGCAACACCCCCCCCCCTCATCTGCAACTAGCTATGGCCGCAGAACTGCTACACCTGCTATCCTCACAAGCGATAGAGGAGATACCTCCGGCGGAGAGAAATGCTGGGTTTTACTCCAGATACTTCCTCATTCCCAGAAAGACGGGCAGAGTCTGTCCCATCTTGGATCTTCGCAAACTGAACAAGTTCATCATCAAGGAAAAGTTCAGGATGTACTCACTCAGCTCCATCCTCCCCCTAATTCAGACCGGCGACTGGATGGCATCCCTGGATCTTCAGGAAGCCTACACACACATTCGCATTCACAAAGCGCACAGGCAGTACCTCCTCTTCCAAGTACTGGGACAGCACTATCAATGCAGAGTCCTTCCCTTTTGCCTATCGCCTGCTCCACGGGTCTTCACAAAGTGCGTAGCCGTTGCTGCAGTGCACCTCCGCAAGCAAAACATCTCCATATTCCCCTACCTGGACGACTGACTCCTCACAGCCCCCTCGGCATGGGAGCTGCAGGAATCCCTTCAGAAAACCACAATCCTGATCTCCTCCTTGGGCTTCATCATCAACCTCACCAAGTCGCACCTCACACCATCACAGAGGCTTGAGTTCATAGGAGCGGTAATCGACACACGGGTCTCGAAAGCCTACCTTCCAGACCACAGACAACTTGCTATCATCTCCGTAGCATCCAGCTCTGCCGCAGCAGTGAGCTGCTCTGCCAGGTCCATTCTACGCCTTCTGGGCCACATGGCCGCCACAACATCTGTCCTCCCCATAGCGAGGTTGAAGATGCGTGCGCTCCAGTGGCACCTGCGCACCCACTGGGACCAGCACTCTCAACCCCTCTCCACCCACATCCTTATGACTCCACGAGTCAAGTCACAGCTACACTGGTGGACAGTACCAACGAACCTCTCTGTGGGCAAGGATATCCACACCCACGAACACCAAGTGACTCTCACCACGGATGCATCCAACACTGGTTG
Source organism: Ichthyophis bannanicus (assembly GCA_033557465.1). Taxonomy (NCBI): domain Eukaryota; kingdom Metazoa; phylum Chordata; class Amphibia; order Gymnophiona; family Ichthyophiidae; genus Ichthyophis; species Ichthyophis bannanicus. The sequence goes on from CM066042.1 coordinate 167,704,494, forward strand.
GGGTGCACACCTCCCTCAGCTCAGCATGCAGGGAGCATGGTCCCTGCAGGAAAGACAATTTCACATCAACCTCCTCGAGCTGAGGGCCATCAAATACGCCCTCAGTACTTTCCTACCGCACCTGTGGGGCAAGTCCATCCTCATTCAGACAGACAACCAAGTATCCATGTTTTACGTCAACAAACAAGGAGGGACCAGGTCGTGCGCACTCTGTAAGGAGGCGCTGGAGATATGGGCACTGGTCTTGGAGAACGGGTGCAAGCTACGTGCCTCCTATCTCCCTGGAGATCTGAACACTCTGGCAGACAAGCTGAGCAGACAGTTGCAGCCGCACGATTGGACTCTCCTCCCGGAGGTCTCCGACCACCTCATACGCCACTGGGGAACTCCAAACATCAATCTCCTTGCCACTGAACAGAATACCAAGTGCCATCTGTTCTGCTCAAGACACCCATCAGTCAAACGGTTGGCAGCGGATGCATTTGACGTGTGCTGGGGGGAGTGCTCACTGGTGTATGCCTTCCCACCGACCCCCCTCATTCCGAAGACACTGCAATGGATCGTGCAAGACAAGACTCAGGCCATCCTAGTGGTTCCTCACTGGCCACACCAGATGTGGTTTGCCCTCCTGCTATGCCTGGCACAAGGGGCTCCCATTCGCCTGCCCCTCAGGCCGGACCTACTAACACAGAACGAGGGCACCATGCGACACCCCAACCTCAAAGCCCTCACTCTCACTGCCTGGAAATTGAACAGTTGAACCTTGCCGCTCTTCAGCTGCCTGGAAATTTAACGGTTGAACCTCGCCGCTCTCCTGGCGGTGAGAAAACCCTCCACCAGAAAGTCATATGGCCTCAAATGGAAGAGGTTCAGTATCTGGTGTGGAGCGCGAGGCCTTTAGCCGACCACGTGCCCGGTTGCCATCGTCCTGCAGTACATAAGAACATAAGAACATAAGATATGCCATACTGGGTCAGACCAAGGTCCATCAAGCCCAGTATCCTGTTTCCAACAGTGGCCAATCTCGGTCATACGTACCTAGCAGTACCTCAACTCTCTATCCAGTCTCGGACTTAAGACCCAATCCATCCATATCCACCTGTCAGCGATGCAGGAGCCCTTCGAGCCACTCCAGTTTGCCGACATAAAGTACGCTTCCTTGAAAATGCTATTCCTGATCACCATTACTTCCGCCAGGAGGATCAGCGAGCTACAAGCACTGGTGTGCCATCCTCCGTATACACAACTGCACCCAGATCACGCATCCCTGAGGACCAATCCTAAGTTCGTCCCCAAGGTGCCATCGGCCTTCCACATCAATCAGTCCATCGAGCTCCCCTCCTTCTTCCTGGAGCCACATAGGTCAGATGAAGAGCGGCGTCTGCACACCCTGGACTGCTTCCGAGCCCCCCGGATCTACCTGCACAGAACGCAGCCCATCCAGAATGGCGAGCAACTGTTCGTGTCCTTCGACCCCAATAGGCCAGGCAGGCCCATCTTGAAAAGAACACTTTCCCACTGGGTATCTGCCTGCGTCACATATTGCCTGGGCCCAACTGACAACGTACCCCAGCCCAGAGTTGGCCTGCACCACCTCAGAGCACTGGACGCCTCAGTTGCCAACCTACGCTCTGTCCCACTGACCGACATCTGCAGAGCAGCCATATGGTCATCCCAGCACACATTCCAGAGACACTACTGCCTCGACCTCAGGTCCCAAGGGGACGGCGCTCTGGGCACAGCCGTCCTCTCCACCACAATGGAAGGCACCATGGCGGTACCGGCACCTGTGGTCCCTTTGTGATACTGCTTGTTACTGGACCTACTTGTACTGTACCAGAACTGTTGTTGTACTTAAGCGGTTTTACTGCACTTTTGCACCTTTACTTGCCCTGCACTGTAATTCTGCACTGTGACAATGTTACACTGTTTACTGCACTGTTGCACCTTTATGTGAACTGACAATGTTGCACTGGATTTACCACTGTTGTGTTGCACCCCTTTACTTACACCTATACTTCGGCACTGTTGTACAGTTGGATGTGCCTTGCTATTATTGCACCTCTATAGTCATTAAACTGCTACCCTGACCAAGGTATCCGCAGTTTCCTTTTGCACGCTTCCCTCCTCCACCCCATCGCTCCAACAGCTCGGGAAACACTAAGGGGCTTGTTTACAAAGCCGCGATAGCGATTCGCGATCGTTATCAGAGCCGCGGCCCCATTGATTTCAATGGGGCCGCAGCTCCGATAACGACCGCGAACCGCTACCGCGGCTTTGTAAACAAGCCCCTAAGTGTGGCTGACGCAATCCTGATAGTCCATGGAGAAAGCGGGGTTACTTACCTGTAACTGGGGTTCTCCTGGACAGCAGGATAGGTCAGCCACATAATCCCGCCTGCCTCCCCTGGAGGAGGTCAGCCCAGACGAGCCCGCACCCTAGCCAAAAAGGCTAGCTAGGAACACGACTGGCCGGCTAGGGGGCGGGCCAGTGAGGTGGGCTACCTGGGCGTGCTCAGAAAGGCTCACCTTTCTGAGCTCTGGAGAGCACTGCCGCATCTATGGCGCCGCCCGGAGGACATCACCAAGTGTGGCTGACTTATCCTGCTGTCCACGGAGAACCCCGGTTATAGGTAAGTAACCCCGCTATCTGCTGTGCTTATCTGCAATTCAGGGGGACATCAGTGACTGGCCAGTACCTGAACTGTACGAATGACTGTGGCATCACCAGGTGCCAATGTGATAGGGCAGAAAAAAATCACAAAAGGTTCTCCATAGCTAAATGTCAAAACATATCCCTTTCAGTAATAAGAGACCCTCAACATAAAAGCATTCATCAGTGCAAACAACACTAAAACATGCCCAAATGCACTATCATTGGTTTCTAAAGATGTGCACGTTTATAGAGAGGTTTTTCTGAGTTTAGTAATGGTCCATACTTAGCATTGTAAAAACTCTTCTTAGAGATGACCAACGAAAACTAACTATGGATTTCTTCTACTGCCATGTATGTTGTGATGCAAGGTAGGTCATGACAAACATAACACTTTCTACTTGCTGTTACTATATCTTTAAGTGCCCTGTTCTGGGCATGCAACAGACTAGTATATTTAGTCTAGTTTGTATCAACATTTATATGTCATCAGTATTTATGTGTTGTATGCATCAGCACAACATTGTCAGTGAGAGAGAGGAGCAGCTTAGGAGATGCATGTTTGAACAAAGGAGGCGTGGCTGTGGAGAGACAGGATCAGAAATGTCCATCTTTTCAGAATACAGTGAGTGCGAGGACGTCCCAACTATTTGCCGCGTATACCCGTGTCTCGTTTCTCGATATGGTTTGCACGTGCCATGCTGGAAATGCCTATGTCCCCGATTCCAGAACTGCAGGTGTGTCTATACCTGTGGCTGCATAATTAGGGTGAAATTGGGCTCATTTTCATTTTGGACGTGTCCGAGGGCCGGACGTGCATGTTATGGAATTGGCCTCCACATGAATATTCAGCCCATTATTCACTACTAATACTACTTTTTTGTTTTGTTTTGTTTTTAACCATATTGAAAAAAATTCTGAAGCGGAAGAAACAACTACAAAGGAAATACAAGTTTCATAGCCCATGTTATGAAGGAGAGAGATCTACTCATCAACAGGGCCGTAAACATTCCTAATTATGTTGAAGGCACCGCACATAGCAAATAATCAAAACACATAGATAAAAGAAAGGAGAACAATTATCTTGCTGATGAAATGGCAAACAAGACACCAGGACACAGCCGTTAGCTGCTTAGGAAGGATTCTAACTTAGAAGGATCAGTAAATACATATTGCTTACCCTGTAGGGCAGTGGTTCCCAACCCAGTCCTCAGGTACCCCCAGGCCAATCTGGTTTTCAGGATATCCAAAATTAATATGCATGAGATAGATCTGTATGCACTGCTTCCATTGTATGTAGATCTATCTCATGCATATTCATTGTGGATATATTAAAAACCAGACTGGCCTGGGGGTACCCGAGGACTGGGTTGGGAACAACTGTTGTAGGGACACCAGGCATTTAATGGGAAGTGCAAATAAAACGTAGCTCCCTTAGCAAAAACGTTAGATTTAAGTGACAAAAAAAGTTTACGCCTAGACTGAGTCATTCAGAAAACATCTGGGAAGACAACAACCTTAAAGTACTTAGAGATCACCACATTTTTATCCATAGAGCTTAAGAAGGCAACCACCAAAATAACACGATTGTTAATTTCATCAAGAGAGGATTCCAAACATGTAGAGAGATCTAAGCTAAAAGCCTTCTCAGATAACATCTGAGCAACCCCATTCCCCCCTTCTATCAAAGGTCATGTGACCACATACTAAACATTAGATACAGGAATCTCATCAGCATTAGACATAAGCAGAATTTCCTTAAAATACTTTCTCAACAAAATAACTCCGGATAGATAATGAGTCTTGGGAAAATTAATGAACTTGTAGGTTCCTAGACCTTACAGAGTTTTCCATAGACTCCATCTGCCTCCTGAGAATCATTAAGTCTTCTGTACCTAGATAAATCATGCTCACATTCAATCATTTTCATTTGCAAACCCCCAACACAGTTATCAAGGTGTTTAAACTTATTAACTGACTCTTCAGAAAATGTCTGAATCTGAGATATAACACCTTTCATCATAAGATTTGTAGAGGTTACCATGGGCCATATATCCGACACATTTTGGGAAGGGGGGTGAGGTTTCAAACTCTTTAGAAGCTCAGTAAACATTAACAAATTAGGAACAGATACCAATGCAGTACCAGTCTCATTGCCATGACAGGCACTAAACTCACTCACATTTCCTCTAACCGTGAGAGGGGAAGGCTCATTATCCAACTGCAAGAGTTCACCAGGCTGTGGCGGTGGAGTCCTTTCAACGGAGCTCAAACTTGCCGCCGATGACGGGGGGGAATGGGATAGCTGCGCCTTATCTTATACCATTCCAGCAGCTGCCACCAGATGTTTATCTATTGGGCCTGTCTTCACAGCCTTAGGTGATGACGAAGCTGGGGACGGGCCCACTCTTCCCTTTTCGCTTGCCAGCTCCTTTAGGCATACTCTCTAGCACGATAACACACGCAAACAAGGCTCCAAAGCGGCCCTAAAGGGGCACACCCCCCTGAGTGTTAAACTCCAGTGGCCAATGAGACTCCTCTGGAGGCGTGGCTTCTCAGTAATGCTGTTCCTGCTACATTAGATCACCCAGTACAGCCAACGAAAAGGAAACCACACAGGAGACTCCCGCACAATCCTGGCGAGAAAGTCTCTCTCCCCCACTACCACTTCTTTTTATTTGTATAGCACTACAAGGCATAAGCAGTGCTGTATATATACAGCCCCTGCTCAACAGAGCTTACTATCTATGCAAGACAGAAATACAACTAAAAAGGGACTAGAGATAGTCTTGACACGCATAGATGATAAATGGAGAATAAAAGGTTAGGATCGAAATGCAGCCTCAGTGACATTTATCTGGATAGCAGCATCTCTAATCAGATAAGTGCTGCTGACTGAACCTATCAGGATATTTTCAGCAGCCTTGGCATTATTTATCCTGGAGATAGAGTGTGGGCGGAGCCAAGTTAGTCCTGGAACTTATGCAAATAGCAGCATCAGTCCTCTATCCAGATGACACAGGACAGGGACAAGGCTGATCTGGATAAGAGATGGACTGTTGTTGCTCTCTGGATACTTCCAGTGCCTACTGCATTATCTGAATACTCAGCACTGACCACTATCCGGATAGCAACCCTGAATATCTGGATTTGTTTTACCCATGGGAGCAGTTGTTTAAAAGATGGTGCTGACTGCTGTGGCTGAAGATCCTAGTATGTTATTTGCTTTGTAAGGACCATGATATGGTAGATTTTTTTTTCTTTTACGATTTTTGAATTTTGTTTGCGATTAAATACTGGTTTAATAAATAGAAAATGTGGACTGGAAAAAACGTTATTCCCTCCAGAATAAATATCTCTGTGGCATAAATGTACAGGGAGAGAGCCTCTTTCAATTGAAAGCAAGTACTGCTAAGAGGGGACATGGGATGAGGGTGAAGGGGGATAGATTCAGGAGTGATATGCGGAAATATTTCTTTACGGAAAGAGTGTTGGATCCGTGGAATAGTCTCCCAGAGAAGGTGGTAGAGATGAGGACAATATCTGAATTCAAAAAAGCATGGGACAAACACAGAGCATCTCTAAAGGTAAAAAGGGGACTGTTGTAGTTGTTGATATGGAAGGACAGACTAGATAGGCCACGTGGTCTTTTTCTGTCGTCATATTTCTATGTTTCTATATAAATGATTAATAGTAGTAGTAGTAATTGGAATATGAAGATGAGTTAGTTACCAGGACAGCATACGTATTTCTATCTGAATTTACAGATGCAGGGAAACAGAGTCACCACGTGCTGTGCAATAACCACTAATCAAAAGCAAACCAGAGAGTCGGGGGGTTCAAGTCCCACCTGGGGACAGCAATCTCAGGCCAGAGGGACTGGGGTTTGTACTCCTATAGGCACTCTTTGTGGCCTTGGGCAAGAGGCAACAGGGCGATAGCGGAGAGAATGAATGAATTCTTTGCTTCAGTCTTTACTGAGGAAGATGTAGGAATGTTACCCATGACTGAAGTGGTATTTAAAGGTGCGGAAGAATTGAAGGAAATATCGATACATCGGGAAGATGTATTACAACTATTAGATAAACTGAAGAGTAGCACATCACCTGGGCCGGATGGTATACATCCAAGGGTGTTGAAAGAACTGAAATATGAGATTGCAGACCTGCTATTAGTAATCTGTGAACTATCATTAAAATCATCTCTAATACCTGAAGATTGGAGGATCGCCAATGTAACACCAATTTTTAAAAAGGGTTCCAGGGGTGATCCGGGAAACTAAGACCAGTGAGCTTGACGTCAGTACCGGGAAAAATGGTAGAAACCATCATAAAGAATAAAATTACTCAGCATGTAGATAGTCATGACCTAATGGGAGACAGCCAACATGGCTTTAGACAAGGAAGATCTTATCTTACTAATCTGTTATGTTTTTTTGAAGGAGTGACTAATCAGGTGGACAAAGATGAGTCGGTTGATCTTGTGTATCTGGACTTTCAGAAAGCCTTTGACAAGGTCCCTCATCAGAGACTTTTGGCAAAACTAAAGAGTCATGGGATAGGAGGCAGTGTACTATTGTGGATCAGGAACTGGTTAAAAGATAGAAAGCAGAGGGTAGGGCTAAATGGCCAATTTTCCCAATGGAGAAAGGTGAATAGTGGTGTACCCCAGGGATCTGTGCTGGGTCCGCTGCTTTTTGACATATTCATAAATGACCTGGAAAGTGGAATAACAAGTGAGGTTATCAAATTTGCAGATGACACAAAACTATTTAAAGTTGTTAAAACCCAAGAGGATTGTGGAAAATTGCAAGAGGATCTTGATAAATTGGAAGACTGGGCATCAAAATGGCAGAAGAAATTGAATGTGGACAAGTGCAAGGTTATGCACCTAGGGAAGAACAACCCAAACTATTGTTACACTATGCAAGGTTCCACATTAGGAACCACCACCCAGGAAAAAGATTTAGGCGTCATTGTGGATACCATGTTAAAACCCTCGGCCCAGTGTGCAGCAGCGGCCAAGAGAGCAAATAGAATGCTAGGTATGATAAGGAAAGGAATGGAAAATAAAACAAAAGATATTATAATGCTTCTATATCGTTCCATGGTGAGACCGCACCTTGAATATTGTGTGCAATTCTGGTCGCCGTTTCTTAAAAAGGATATAGCGATTTTAGAAAAGGGTCAGAGAAGAGCCACCAAAATGGTAAAGGGGATGGAAGGATACTCCTATGAAGAAAGGCTAAAAAGGTTAGGGCTCTTTAACCTGGAAAAGAGACGGCTGAGGGGAGATATGATAGAAGTCTATAAATTAATGAGCGGAGTGGAACGGGTTAACGTAGATCGATTGCTTACCTTATCAGAATATAGAAAGACTAGGGGACATGCAATGAAGCTACAGGGTAAACTATTTAAGACTAATAAAAGAAAATATTTTTTCACTCAACGTGTAATCAAACTCTGGAATTTGTTACCGGAGGATGTAGTAAAGGCTGTTAGTGTAGCTGGGTTTAAAAAAGGTTTGGACAAGTTCCTGGAGGAAAGGTCCATAAACCATTATTAAGAAGGGACCCAGGATATCAATGCTTGAACCAATACAAGCTTTGTGGAACCTGTGTCCCTTGGGGAAACTGCTAGGTACGTATGACCTAGATTGGCCACTGTTGGAAACAGAATACTGGGCTTGATGGACCTTGGTCTGACCCAGTATGGCATATCTTATGTTCTTATGTTCACTTAACCCTCCGTTGCCTCTGGTACACATAGATTGTGAGCTCCTTTGGGGACAAGGGAATGTATCCAGTACCTGTTTGTAGTGATCACATAATGTAAAACCACTTTGATTGAAGGATAAGGCAGCATAGAAAACTGGTTAAATAAATAAATAAACTGTAGGGTCATGTTAGACAGCAGTCCCTTCAAAACCATGATAGCAGTCAGCGTTCTGAGAACCTCATTGAAATGTAATCAAATGAGATCTAGCTCTGAGTTAAGTCACTTTTCCCACTCTGGAGTATGAAAACCATTTAATAAAATCCTCCTTAGCCTCTTATTGCCAGGCAGCAGAGATGAAGCTAGGGTGAAAAGTGCTTCTGAATAATCTTACTGTGGGTACCACATTTTTTTGTCTGTAAAGGGAGTGCCTGGTGTAAGAAAAAACCCGAACATCCTTACCGTTTGCCAGTGTCACCGGTATCCTATGGTACGGGAGGTATGTACAAAAGGGATCAAAGGTTTGATTTCACTTCTTAAAATATATTTCAATAATAGACAGTGACAAAAAGGTTTTAATAAATCAGTATTCTATAGCATAATTAAGTTAATAGTTAATTGTCAAATCTGTATAGATGAATCATTTTTAAATTCATAATAGACCATCAGAAAAGCATTATTTTTAATCATTACCAATACAATAGAAGTGCTTGTGATGTCATCAAATGGTCGCCAAACTACTTATAAATATATATATATTTTTTTTTTATCTAAAACTGTCCTAAAGAAAATAATACTTAAAATTGTAGGCATTCAACCAAATAATTCATTCATTTTTTCTAACAAGACTCTGCAAAGTAGTTAATTACATGCCAAACCTCGAAGTTATGAAAACACGTAAAAATTGAAAAACCCGACATGGGGTGTGTAATGAAGGAAATAAATGAATCCTCTTTTTCAGAGATTAAAAGATATTTTGGGGGCATGCTTCCTAAAGTACACTAATGGTTAATGCATGCTTTAACATACACTAAGCAGTCAGCGTGGGACCTCTGTAATGGATCCCACACCTAAAACAGCGGAATGTGGTGGGGAAGGGATGCATTTTGGACAGAGAGTGGGTGTTGACTGCACCTTGTAGTTAGTGTGAGGGTAATTAACGTGTTCTAATTGACAGTGCTGTAGATAGAACAAATGTGTTTATTGCCGCCTCAGTGGGTGATGGTAAGTGCACTTGGATCAATTGCACATGCCTCTACCCTGTGTTAGGGGACGTTGCAGTGTAGTTACTGCCAGAAACATGCTGGGCACATCTCAGACAGTTAGCATGGAGCTGTTGCACTTACTGCATGTTAGTTTTCACTCCTATCACATAGAGCCCGATTCTGGGTCGCGGGTTGTGGGGTCCGATTCCCCCTCCAGAGGGAAGGGAGTGGGAGGGGGTGGGATCTGGGCGAAGTGGGGGTGGGCCAGCCTGGCAGGATGTAAAGGGCCGATTCAGGTCACAGCCCTGTACGTCCTTCTGGGTTAAAGGGGACGTGCTGCTTATTCCACCTCAAAGGTGAAATAAGCAGCACAAATCTAGCTCATAGTAAATGCAAAAACGTACTGCATTTAGTAAACACGCCCCTTTGTGTTGCAAAAAGTCAAAAATTTTAATCCATTACCTCTTTCCTGGCTAGAAAACACCATCACAGCCGAAACTTGAAATGACATCAGTGATCTTTAAATCTTATAGGATAACCAATAGGAAAGCCATTCTTCAAAGCCCTCAAAATAATATAAAGCTCATAATCACGGCTGTTATTCCACTTCCATATTCAACCCCCCTTGAAGTTACTGTATTCAAAGTGTATATACAAAATTCTTCACATCGATGAATAAAGAATCCAGATCAGCCTCTTGCACCCCGAGAGACCTGATACACTATTCTCCATTTCAAATCAGGTCATGCTCCTGGTTTTGAATACCAAAGACTGAACTTTAGCAGTAAGTGCACTTAGGCAATGGCTTGTGTTTAATGCAGATGACATTTTCCTGCTTTTTTAGGAACTCCTAGTGCTTTCCAAATAAGATACATTTGCAACAGTATAATTAATCAAAACAAAAATGCCCTAAGGAGATAAAACACCTCTTAGATTTCAATACATAGCTGCAAATACGTATTGAAGGTAAAAGTGCCTTTCCTTGATACGAGATATGATCAAAAAGCATCGAGACTTATTGTGTAGCTATATAACAATACGTCCCCCATGATGCTATTCAGGGGCAGCCCAAGGGTTTTGTGGAGCCATGTGCGGAGACTAATTGTGGGGCCTCATTTGCATAAATATCTGCATATCCACTGGGTTTCATTTGTATAAATCTAATTTATTTTATTTTAAAATGTATATGCTGCCCATGTGGGGTGATAATATTTATTTATTTATTTAATTTTCTTATATACCGCGCTATTTGTCATCAGTGCGGTTTACATTGAAACAATACAACAATTGGTCAGATATAACAGACCTATTACAAGTAACAGGAAAATTAACATGGAAGTAAACAGGGAAATCATTTATATTTCTAGAAAATACATGTTGGAGATATATAAAATCTATACAGTTAGTTAGGGTAGGTATGAGGTTAAAAGGATGGGGGAGGGGAAGGGGTGTTTAGGTGTTTGAAGTGTGCGATGAAAAGGTGGTGTTTAAGGGCTTTTTTGAATTGTTTGATGTCTTTAATTGCTCTGATATTGGGAGGGAGTTTGTTCCAACATCTAGGAGCATAATTCGAAAAAGCCCTATTGATGGATGATTGATTAGCTTTTAAGGAAACTTTTGGTATAAGTAGTGTGTCAACAGCTGGAGATCTCCTGGACCTGTTATTTGTTCTGTTCTGTGTATGATGAGATCAGAGATGGAATCTGGAGAAATATTATTGAAGGCCCTAAAGGTGGTAAGGATGGCCTTATATTGGATTCTACAGTTTATTGGTAACCATTGAAGCTTCTCTAGAATGGGGGAAATATGCTCACACTTTGATGATCCGCAGAGGACACGAGCAGCTGCGTTCATGGCTAATTGTAGAGGATTAATAGTTATATTTGGTAAGCCATGGAGTATTATGTTAGCATAATCAAAGTGCGGCGTGACTAGAGCTTGAAAGATGGTGCGGAAGTCATTAGACTTCATCATAGGTCTCAGATGACGAAGGGTTTTTATCTTGAAGTAAACGGCCTTTACGGTGCGTTTTATATGTTCCGTGAAGTCTAACCTTTGATCCAGAATTACTCCTAGATATTGAATATTTGATTTGACTGGGAGATCAGCATCTCTGACTTTTAGAATTGATGGAGGGGAGAAAGATTTATTCCTTGTGATTATTAGAACCTCTGTTTTTTTAAAGTTAATACGGAGGTTTTGAGAGAGAAGCCAAATAATAGATAAATAAATAATAGAGTGCAACAATTGAATTTACGGGAGCATGCCTGAATGTTCTGCCTTAAATCAATTGAGCCATCTGGCCTTCATGAAGCAGTTAATTGGGCCGTCCTTTTGTGAGTGATCACGTGACGACCTGCTTGCATTTTAAATTCTGTGGATATTGTTAGTTTGTATGTGAGCACTCAGCCGGCTGGAGGGTTGCTCTTGGGATCTCATAATTCTGATTCCCCCGATGCAGATAAGTTTGTCTTATTGAAACACAATATTGTGTTGGGTTAACTGATAACACTTTCTATGGGATTAGATGTTAAGTTTGTGTTATAACTGGATCTATGATGGCATTGAGCATTACTAGTAATGGTCTTCATTTGGCTGTTATACTAGAGGGCTTGGACAGCCTGTTGCTCTTAATATTTGAGGTCCCTACGAAAACATCTTTAGAGGTTTGTGTATGGATTTTTTGGTTATATGCATCTAAAGTTTAAGCAGCTTTCAAAGGACTCCTTCATAAGCCTTGTTTTTTGTCCTAATAATGACTTAGGGGCATATTTACTAAACATTAATGTGTGTTAAGTGCCACTATGCCCATAGACATAAATAGGTGTTGCTGCATTTAGCACACATTCAACTTTGTGAAAGCATATTAACCTTTAATAAACATGCCTCTTAATCAGTGTCTGAAAACAATTTGCATGTGCAGAAGATAAAGAAAGGCTACCAAATTTTTCTGCATTACTATCCTCCAGTGCCAATTGCCAGGTACATTACTATAGAACCCTGCTCATTTAGAACCCTAATTGGACATTTTCGGTGCTCTAAGGGGTTGTCATGTGACTTATGTCAACAATCAATAGAAGGAAAAGAATGGTTCATTCCACATACAACAATAAAACAGATATCCAAAGGGTTTACCACATGTTCCACCTCTTATGTGGTTTACATTCTAGTATGTCCATGTTTAAAAGTGTATGTTGGTCGTACGATCAGAAAGGTAAAACTTCGTCTTCAAGAACATGCATCTAGAATACGAAATTCAGTTACCACAGCCCCATTAGTACAACATTGCATTGAATTTGGACACTCCTTTTCAGATTTTCAGTGGCGAATTATTGATCAAGTTCCCCTGAATTTGAGAGGGGGTGATAGAGAACAGCGGCTTCAATGGGTTGAACAACATTGGATATTCCGTTTTGATTGTTTGGAGCCTAAAGGGCTGAATTTGGAACAGGTTAAGCTTAGTTTAAACATCCTATGATTGAAAGGTTGATTCTGTTATTTGATTGGTTAGCTGACAATGACATCATTAGAAGAAGGCGGTCCAGAGTAGCCTTTAAATATCTTTTCACTTGGCTTTGAAACTCACAGAAGTAAGACTGAAACAACGGAGAGATCCGGTTTGTGACGGAGAAGTTCATAGTTGTATCAGAGCTGAAGGAAGCAGCTTATTTGAATGAAAGAAGATATTAATCCAGATGAGTATATATAGCGGATATTTAAGCGTTGAAACAGAGCCGAAGAAAGAGCGCGGTTCTAAACGCAGTGCTGTGTTCGTTGAAGATCTGCAATTAAGAATTTTCTATGGGTTGAAGTTTAATTAAGAACTTTTAATGAAATTGTTTGTGATGTAGCATTAGGTAATGCAATTACTTCACAAGTCTTATACGGTGGTTTGGTTACCATAAAAGTAATTAAAAGGGAAGTCACGCTTCAAGAGGGAGAGATCTCTCAAGGCAATAACTTCCGACAAAAAAATAATACACATGATTTAGTAGTTAACATCAGTTACTATACAATCACTCGGTAGAGGGGTTTATTTCATTTAGAACCCATAGCAAACCTGCCTTATCCATAACAGCACTACCAGGACTCACACAGCACCTAACCCTACTTATCAAAAGGTAGCACTACAAATATTAAACCAATACATTGCTTACTGGGAAAAGAGAACTAGTGGGTCTACTACACAGAAACAAGATGAACAGAATAGCACAGTTGTGTCATACATGCAAAACAGACAGACCATCACCAAATACAGAACAAGGGACCACGATTTAGAAATATGAAGACAATAATTGAACTGGGAACCCCAAAAGCCAAACTTAAAATATGCAATAGCACTGGAGAAATAAAACTATAAATTAATTTCCTCTTATACTGAACAAAGCGCAAAGTCATCAGTGCACATTTCCCAGAGCTGACATATTCCAGGTAATAAAGTCAAAATAAAATACCTTTTTTCTACCTTTTGTTGTTTGGGCATTTTATTTTTCAGGCGCAATTGCCTCAGTCTCTCTTTTTTGTATTCTTCGTGCCTTCTGCTAACTCTCCATTATCTACTGTCCATTTGTCCTTTCTTCTCCTCCTTTTTTCCATTTTGTCTACATCCACTTCTGACATACTGATTTTTTGCTTTTTGTTCTTTTCTCCATTTCTTTCTTTATTCACTCATCCACTCAATTTCAACCCTCCGTCCTGAATCCCCTTTTGACTTTTCACCTAGCAACTTTCCATCTACTCTTGTAAACTCCAGCCCAGCTCCCTATTTCTCATCTCAGTCCTTCGCTAGTCGCTTATTCCCCTCTGTCTTTCACCATTCCCTATTCCCACATTTCAACACTCTGTAATCATCCTCCTCCGCTAACTCATCTCCTTGCCAGTTTCCCATGGCCTCTCTTACATAGTTCCATCGTGCCCACCATTTCCCCCCCCCCTCTCTCTCTCACCACCCCAATTCAGCATCTCCCAATCCCCTCACCCTTCTGCTTTGCCCCCAAAGTCCAGAATCTCATTGTTTTCTCCCACCTCCACCAGCCCTTTTCCTCCACCATAGACTACCTCTCCATAGACCATCAGCTTTCTATCCCCTTCCCTTTCTCTTACCTCTCCCCCTTCAGTGGTTCGGCATCTCTCCTATCTCCCTTCCCAACCCACTATCTTCTCTCTCTCCCCTGTTCCTCTCCATCCCAGGCAAATATATCCCTTCTCTCTCATAACTTAAAATCCACCTCTCTCTCTCTCTCTCTATACACACACACACACACAATATAATACAACATCATCCTCGGCATCTCTTTTCTTTTTCTGAGTGGCAGAAAGATCTCATAGCACCATCCCCAGCTTTATCCTTCTTTCTCTGAGTCAGCAACAGTAGCCAGTGCTGCTTGTAGTATTCACTTGTGGTGAATGGCCCTGTGCATTGCACGTGAATGCTATAGGCTGACTCAGAAAAAGAAAGATGAAGCTGCACGATCTGGAGCTGCATGCACAGTGAGTTGTGCGAGCCCCTGGGCCCACCATCTGAGTCCCCACTTTCTCTCCCAATACCCAGCAAATCTTAGATACTGTCTTCTTCATTTCTCCCACCCAATTTTAAAGTCTCCACCAAAGTTCCAGTCCCTGCTCTCCCACATCTCCCTATCCCCACTACTGCCTCCTACATCCCTTCTGCACACCCATCCAATTACTTCCTTCTCCAATATTCATTAACTCTCCCTTTCCTCCTCCTTACCCCCCAGCATTCATTCTTGTGCCCCTCTCTTTCAACTCTTCCCTCTGTATTACTTTTTTTCCCTCCCCACACAAAATGTTACCCTCGCCATCCTTAATCCCTCAACATTTTTTCCGCCGCCTGCCCCACCCCCTTCTAATCCTCCCCCAGCATTGGCTCCGTTCTAGTTCCAGTCCCTCCTTGTATCTGCTCCCTTCCAGTCCCATTCTCCCCATCCCCCAGCATCAGCCCATTTCCAGCTCTAGCCTCCCTGTATCAGTCCTCCTCCAGTCCCAGTCCCTCCCAGCACTCCAGCATCGGTCTAATTCCAGTCCTAGTCCCTCAGTATCAGTCTTTCTCCAGTTCCATTCCCTCCCAGCATCATTTTCCTTCCATCCAACAGCATCAGCCCTTTTCCAGTCCTAGTCCCACCAGTATCAATCCTCCTCCAGTCCCAGTCCCTCCCAGCATTATTTTCCTTTCAATCGCAGTCGCCCCATCCCCCAACATTAGCCCATTTCCTGTTCTAGCTCCAAGTAGCAGTCCTCCTCCAATGCCAGTGGCTTTCCCCCCCCCCCATGGCCCCACACCATGAGGGGCCCTGCGTGTGCTTGACTGGCTTAAGAGGGAACCATTGAGGCCTGAAGCCCAGCTCCTCAACTCGCCTCTGCACAGCCACGGGAGTAAACAGCCGCCAGAGTGTTTTCCTTTTTCTCCCGTGGCTGTGCTGTTAAACAGGGGCACTTCCTGTCTCTTGTGAAAGACAGGAAGTACCCCTGTATAACCTCTATGAAGTGAGCAATGCCACAGCTCTGCAGAGGGGAGTCAGGGAGCCAGGCTTCAGGCCTCATCGGCTACCTTTTCAGCCATCCAGGCATGCGCATGTGTGGAACGACATTCTTACAAATGCCTCGGGCCACTCAATTTTCAGAATGCCTTTGACAAAGTCCCTCATGAGAGACTCTTGGGGAAATTAAAAAACCATGGGATAGGAGGCAATGTACTATTATGAATTAGGAACTGGTTGAAAGATATAAAGCAGAGAATAGGGCTAAATGGCCAATTTTCTCAGTGGAGAAAAGTGAATAGTGGAGTACCCCAGGGATCTGCGCTGGGTCCTGCTGCTTTTTAACATCTTTGTAAATTACCTGGAAATGGGAATAATGAGTGAGGTGATCAAATTTGCAGATGACACCAAATTATTCAAATTGTTAAGACTCAAGAGGATTGTAAAAAAAATTGCAAGAGGACCTTGATAAATTGGAAAACTGGGCGCCAAATGACAGATGACATTTAATGTTGATAAGTGCAAAATTATGCACTTAGCGAAGAACAACCCAACCATGGTTACATGATGCAAGGTTCCACATTAAGAACCACCACCCAGGAAAAGGATTTAGGCGGCATCGTGGATAGTACGTTGAAACCTTCTGCCCAGTGTGCAGCGGCAGCCAAGAAAGCAAATAGAATGCTAGGAATCATAAGGAAAGGAATGGAGAATAAAACAAAGGATATTATAATGCCTCTGTTATCGTTCAATGGTGCAACCACATCTTTAATATTGTGTGCAGTTCTGGTCACCACATCTTAAAAAGCATATTGCAGAAAAGGTACAGAGAAGATTGACAAAAATGGTAAAGGGGATGGAAGAATATCTCTACAGTATGAGGAAAGGCTTAAAAGGTTAGGGCTCTTCAACTTGGAAAAGAGACTGCTGAGGGGAGATATCATAGAGATCTATAGAATATATGGAGTAGAATGGATAAATGTAGATCAGTTGTTTACCCCTTCAAAAAGTAGAAAGACTAGAGGGCATTCATTGAAGTTACAGTGTAGCACATTTAAGACTAATCGGCGCAAATATTTTTTCACTCAGCGCCTAATCAAACTCTGGAATTCATTGCCAGAGGATATAGTAAAAGCTGTTAGTGTAGCTGGATTTAAAAAGGGTTTGGACAAGTTTCTGGAGGAACAGTCAAAGATCATTAAAGAGGACTGGTGAACTCCATTGCTTTCCCATTGGACAAGCATCATGGAATCTGTGTACCATCTGGGAACCTGACAAGTACTTGTGACCTGGATTGGCCACTGTTGGAAACAAGATACTAGGCTTGATAGACTCTTGGTCTCACCCAGTATGGCATATCTTATGTTCTTATGACTTTTAATTGAAAGAAGAAAACATATTTTACTTTTGAATGGCTTGAGAATAAAAGTGTTGTAATAAACTGTGAATGGATTAGTTTTAAATTCAGTCAGTAAAGGAGATTTTATTTATTTATTTATTTAACAGCTCTTCTATACCGCACTCTTTATTGTCAGTACGGTTTACAGTTAACAATTTGACTCTAGGACAGGATCAGATCTGGCCTGAGTTTACATATAACAAGGAAAGTAACATGGAATTAAACTGGGGAAACTATGTACATTTTAAGCAGAGAAAGATTAATGTTGGTATTCTATTTACAATAATGTACCTCTGGAAGTAGTACAACTGTTTGATTACAGATACTGTCTGGTCTGTATTGCATGTTATGTAAATTCATATTTTGTAATTCATATTAAGCGATTGGGTTGTGAGGATGGAGGAGGTGAGGCGTTATTTGGTTGTGAGAAGTGCGTAAGGAACAGATGGTGCTTGAGGGCTTTTCTGAATTGCCTGAGGTCGCTGATCGATCTGATGCTGGGAGGTAGGTTGTTCCAGCATCTGGGGGCGTAGAACGCGAATGCTCTATTGATTGAGCACTTTTTATGGTTTCCCTCGGGATAATTAGCGTATTGGCACCTAATGATCTCCTAGATCTGTTGTTGGGGGTGTGAGTGAGTAGGTCTGAGATTGAAGCGGGAGATGTTTTATTAATGGACTTGAAAGTAATGAGGAGGGCTTTGTATGAGATCCTGCAACTTATTGGAAGCCAGTGTAGGTCCCTTAGGATGGGGGTTATGTGGTCTCTCCTTGAAGCTCTGCACAGGATGCGGGCAGCGGCATTCATATCCTATGGGTGATTTGGTGTGCTTGATGGGTTTGACTACCAAGTAAAATATATGGGTGTCCAACAAAAATTAATTTTCGGGGAAATAAGAAAATTTTACTATATGAATTTTGGAAGGGCTCGATCTGTATTTTACAGTCTGTAGAACGTTGATCCCTGTTTATGATCACGATTTTCATTTACTCTTTGCTGTACAGAAATAGGCTCACAGCTTCCAATGAGACCATATTGACTGTTCAGAAAAATGTGTTTTCTTTAAAACTTGTGGCATTTTCATCACTTCTTATTTCTGGTGCCTGGGAATTTTTCAGATTCCAAAGCTCAGTGTTACTGTGGTGCGATCATTGCGTAGTTACTGCATTGTACGAGGTATATGCACATCTTCACAGACTCTGGCTGGTGCATCCACCAGTGTTAAAGGAGCTCTTGCTTGGGGGAGGAGGGGTTATAGCTTCATTATGTTTCTAAGGCAAGTATTCTGCTCATAAAAGTCTGTCCTTCAGTGTTATATTTCTTTTACACAAATAAGCTCTATCTAGCTTTTAACATGCCATTACATACTCACTCAGTTAAGAGTTTCTTTTGCCACCCTGTAAAGTCGGAAAGTATCTGTACTGACCACTTCACGTTTGGTTTGATTACAGGGGCTAGGAGGCAGCAAACAGCAGTATATGTTATGCATTAAAAATTCTAGCCTAGGCAGGGAAAGGGCCTTACATATAGCAGGAATTTCATTTCAGCGTTTACCATGTTGCACAGCTTTGCAGTTCATCAACAGCTTTAATTATGTTGCTGGGGGGAAGGAGGGGGTGATTTGACCCAATCCCTCATGTAAAGCAGAGCCTAAATCACCGTGACCAGAATTAAATTGACAGTGTGTGCGCCCCTGTGGTCTCGCTGCTATGTATTTGCTTCTGTTTGACAGATGACAAGGAGGGTCACTTGTGCCAGAGATGTGAAGATTTTTTTATTCATATACCAAAATGATGTATTTCAGAAATGTAAAGATGGGGAAGTTTTTCCATGTCCATAAATTATTGATTTTAAAATAGACTGTAGCCAGGGGGTAGTGGATATTCTGTAATAAGAAATTACCCCATGGCTGCAGATAGCTGGAGAAGGGACGGATGTGTGGATAGATAAACTAACTAATGTTAGTATAGTAACTACAACATTCAAGCTGTTGTGTGGGTAGGTGGGGTTTTTTTAGTTCATACTCAGATAGAATTAGAAATATGAATTCTAGCAGTCTTTCTTTTATTACACAAAAATGAGTGGATGGAGCCTGATGGCACAGAAGTGGTGTGTGCTTTTAAAATGTATATGTATGTCCAAGAAATGATCCAAAAATATGTAGAAAAACATGTGATGTTTAAGCAGACAGATATCCTCCACCTGTGTAAAAGAGGTGCTTTTTGTATAGAGACAGAGAGAAATATAAATTTATTTCACACTTTTCTGTAGATTCAAAAGCATGTTTCTGATCACGATTATAACGTATTGGAAAAGCGAAAAATAATTAGGAACATTCAAACCCATGCAAACAATAAATGGTGATGTGATTCATCTTGTAGGTTAAATGTGAACATGCTTGTAATTTGCATAAGGCACCCCAACTCTGGCCTAATACTAATTACTAATTAATGTTCAACAGTGAGCCAGAAAATTAAGAGTGGATCAAATTAAATCGATCAGTGGAATGGAATGAACTGTGGAATACCTCTGACTGCCATTCATTTTGCCTCTGAATAAAGTAGAGGTTGTGTATGCAACCGCAGTTCTCCGCTGGGGATCATACACTGGAATTCCTTCCAGACCTCTCTAATTATGGGTCCTAAATCCAGCCACAAGGTGTCACCATTGTGCCATGACTGTGACTCGCCTCCCACCGGAGGCTGTGAATGCTAGATTTGCAGCTTCCCTGGCCTATCCAGGGAGTGGAGGCTTACAAACAAACCTAGGTGTCTCCACTTGGCTGTGTACAGAACTGCCACTGGACCAGCCCAACTCAGGAGAACCTTGACACACACTCCCTTCAATCACGCTTCCTACATTTCAGCAATTTAGGAAAAGAGCAGCAGCAACAGTTTAGCAGATATGCACTGTTGTGACGGGGGATTGGAGCGATCTTATTATACTTTTTTCTGTCTGAGGTTTAGTTATAAGAGGGTCAGCAAAAAAGATACATAGAGAGGAGATACCGTTTTATAAGGTCAACAATTGTTCAAACATGCAAACTTTTGTACTATTAGTCTCTTCCATAGGCGCTGCAGTCAGGTTGCCTCTTTACACATTCGGCACCTTTTCTGCCCAGCTATGCTGGTTTTCCTCTTATTAATGGTGTTTTTGGATGGCGTTTTCTTTTGTTTTGCAGAATTTCTGTCTGTGATGAAGACAAATTCCGCCATAACGAGTTCATTGGGGAGACCAGAATTCCCCTGAAAAAGCTCAAACCAAACCAAACGAAAAACTTCAGCATCTGTCTAGAAAAGCAGCTGCCGGTGAGTGGGAGGAAGAGAAAATCTGTGACGGTGCTAATCACTGTGCTGCTTTCAGTCTTGTGTTAGGGACTGGTCAGAGGGATAGAAGGAGGCACGAAAATCCATGGCGTTAAGCCATGAACTGGATGTGGTGTGTTTTATACAGAAATAAGCAAAATCCTCTCCCCCCTGTACCCTCTCCAAAAATGTAAGCTTATGTTTAAGTAGGCATCAACTCCTGACCCCCAAAACCAACCAGTTGATCATCCCTGCTGAATCTCGGCTTTGGTATAGTGAAGTGTGTCTCTAACATCTTCCATACTCTTTCAGAGAGCACTCAGCAGTCCTCCACCATTAGTCATCGACAGAATGTCTTTTTACTTCGCAATTGCTGCTTAAACTGATAACGTGAATGCAATTTGCTTTAGATGTTTCCTGATTAAAATTCAGTCATGCAGCTCGGTGTTTTTATAAATATTGTCTGCTATGGCTAAATTGAATCTGGATATTCAGTGGCGGTATCTAAATGGTGGCGGATGCTGAATATCCAGATGTTGTGGCTAGTGCCAACGCTATCCATTTACGACATTCAATACTGTGATATGGATAACTCTCAGCTCTGCCCTCAGACCACCTCGACACAGGTGCTGCTGTACAGATAGGTGTCTTAGAAAATTGACTCATTCATTTTTAGCCTCATTTCCTATGGAGAAGCTAGCCTCATAAAACAATCACGTCTTTCTGTTCCCTTTCTCCCCAATAACCTTTGAACCATTCAGATTAGTGCCACAGAGAGAAGAGTGCCAAGTGACCCCTGGCTCAAACTTTCCATGTGCCCTTCATGCTCCAGTCACTTAAAATAATTGATTTTCTTTCTTTTTTACAGAAGATCAGGTCAGTTCTGTTCAGATAAATTTTGGAGAGGTCAGAGAACATTGTAATGCTCGTAATGCCACTGACTAGTTTGAAAGTTGCTCTCCCATTAGAATGCACACATGTCTCCCTGGGTGATCTTTAAAATGTTTCTATCTTGGGCTCCAAATCGATGTGCTGACATCCTTGCCACCTGAGTCCTAGAGACTGGAGCATCTTGTGCATCATAAAATAAACGTTGTGTTTAGGTGGTATTGATGTCAGCTTTCCGAGAAAAAAACAATAGTTCACTCTAAACAAAGGTTTTATAGCTTTTATAAAGAGGCGCTTTAGCTCCCTGCCCTTCTTCAAAGACACAAATTTGCAGCTTGATAAAATTTGCCTACCCCTGAATTCCTGGCACTAACGTTTTTCAACATGTTGCCACCATCCACTGGGCTGCCAGAAATGTAAGGGTTGATGCTGCTTAAGTAAGAAAACTAATCTTTTCATTAAGGCTACAGCATTAAAAAAAACCTGCCTAAGAACAATGATGATAAAAGGTACTCTGCTGCTCAGTGGAGGAGTTGCCTAATGGTTAGATCAATAGGCTAAGTATCAGGGAAGCGAGGGTTCAGTTCTCACTGCTGTTGCTTGTGAGCTTGGGCAAGTCACTTAACCCTCCACTGCTGCTGGTACATCTAAAGGGTCTTACTAAGTTCCACTAAGCAGTCAAAGCTCATTTTAGCATGTGCTTGCTGTCCACAGTGACACCTAATGTGTGAGCATGACAACGACTGATCACTAAGACATGCGTTAAATCTTCCATCATATCCTAGAGTTGCTAGCGGAGAGTTTAGGGGCAGAGTGTGGGTGTGGACACACATTGCTGCTAGTGTGAGAGTAATTGCTGCACGCTCAGTGGCAATGTGTTAGCTAACGCAGGTGCACCGAATGATACCTCCATGGCTATTACATGCACCCATGTTAATTGTGCCATGTGATAGCATATGCATCTGTGAATAAACTGCTGGGCACATACTGGTCTCACCCTTGACAATTACTGTGAAGGCTTTGCAGTTCCTATGCAGTGAAACCATGCATTAAGCTGACAACTTTAATGGGATTTAGTAAAAGGCCCCTTAGATTGTAAACCCTTTGGGGACAGGAACATACCTACTGTATCTGCATATAACGTACCTAGAGTTACTCCTGAAAAAGGCATGAGCAAAATCAAAATCTTTTCCCCACATGGAACTAGAGGAATCTGAATGAATTGAGTAGCCTTGCGACCAATCCTTAACTCATTCTTAATCAGGTTCAATGCATGAAGGCTGCATGTGTTCTTGAGGTCTCATAGAACCAGAGATTTCCCTGATGTGTGTTATCCAAATCTCACTGTCTTCCGCCCCTCACTTGGTTCTGTGTAGAGCACAGCTTTGCACAGCCTTGTGAACACTCCATAGCAGCAACCATTTGTCAAAGCACATTTAAAGTAATTTAGAACTTGTGTTTCACACAACAGAAGCAGAGCAATTCAGCATTTGTAATTTTAGTCTGACTGCCCCAGAGCTTCCCCTCAAATTTTCTGATAGTGTCTTTGTTTCTTAAGTGGAGGAGTAGCCTAATGGTTAGAGCACTGGCTTGGGAACCAAGTGGCCAGAGTTTGATTCCCAGCCACTAGCACTCTTTGTGGCTTTTGGCAAATCACTTAATCCTCCTTTACCTCAGAAAAAAAAATCCAAGTTATCAGTGTCCCTGTTTAATGTTTAATTTAGCCATTTTGACTAAATGATAAAGCAGTATAAAAAAACTGTTAAATAAATATGTGATATGGACTCCTGACAAATTAAACACTACATGGAGTGGCGGGATCACCCCTGGACAAAGACATGGTGAAGGGGGGCCAGCATGGAGCAGCAGGTGTTCCTACTCTTGGCATCGTACTGGGCAGACTAGATGGACCATACTGGTCTTTATCTGCCGTCATTTACTATGTTACTATGTTACTTTACTGAATTCTACCAATATAGCATGTGGTCTTAGCTTGTTTTATATGTTGCCTGTTCTTGTCGTTCTCCTGCTAAAGAACATTTGCTTGGGAACCAGGTTTTCTTTGTACTTTGGAGTTTGCCTGAATGCAGCCACTTATCTTTTTGTCAAGCTATAATCCTCTGCTTGTGACATCATAGCCTGTGTTCAGAAATAACTGTGATGTCACAAAGCAAGGGGATTATGACTTTATTCAAGGATAAGTGAAAGGAGCAGATAAAAGTTAATGAGTGGAGAAGACATCTCATTTTCATGTAAATGCAGTTGCTTATAAGTACCTAGAGAAGGAGGAACATTAAAAAGAAATACAATAGCCCATGAACTGTCTATATCTGCATTTAAATGCAGTTTTATATGGAAGACCTTTGAAAGCTGTTACATAGCAGTATCCTATAAGAAGAAAAAGCGAATGAAAATTGATGAACAGGTAACATCCTTATTTGACACCATAATTGGAGGAATCTCGAAAACAGGACAAGAATTCATAATGATATTCTTAAATATCTCTGCCACCTTCGACTCCATACACCACCACACCCTCATCACAAGAATTCAAGAAATTGGCCTCCATAGAACAATCTTGGACTAGTTCAAATCTTAACTTACAGACCAACAACAGCAAGTCAAACTCGGCACCCTCACATCCCATTCATTCACACAATGACAAGAAGTACCTCAAGGATCTGCTCTGTCCGCCCTCCTCTTCAGTATTTATGTGCAACCCGTCTGCAATGTTATAAAATCACACCACATATAGGCAGATGAGATAATGATATACACTCCATTCTCCACAAGAACCCCAGACTACTCAACCATCACTACCTGCTTTACGATATCAATGTCTCTCAAAGCTGAACCTCTCAGTAAACCATAGCAAAACCGAAGTACTACACGACACGAAAGACCCAAACTTAATCCCCCCTCCCCCGTGAAGATAAGAGTAAAAGATGTGGAACTAACCATGAAATCAGAGGTCAAATATCTGGGCATCATGATTGATCAAACTTTAAACATGCTGTCTCACATAAAAAGAACAAAAAACTTGATTTACCAAAAAAATGAGAATCCTTCAAAACCTCCGCCCACTGCTCGACACCAGTGATATCAAATCCGTATCCCAAGCCATCATAGCACCCCACTTAGACTTCTGTGATATTCTTTGCCAAGGCCTCCCAAAACATTTTTTATTTTTTATTTTTTTTATTTATACATACATTTATATACCGCATCTTCCAAAGTTCAGTTGCGGTTCACAGTGAACAACAATTAACAAAGCAAGTTTGTTTTACAGGGAACGTCATATTATAACAGAACATATTTACAAGGAACATCATATTATATATAGCGTATACAGTCTAAACAATGTGAGATAATATAGAACAGATTAAACTATATACAGTTTTGTATATGTATATATATACATGGAGGTGAAAGGACATAGGTTGTGAGGTCATTATGGGTATGTGTTATCTGTATGTGTTAAGGGCTTTTGCTTAATGTAGACAGATACCTGTTTATCCTTTGTCTAAAGCAGGTGCTGAGTTATCTATGTTATAGTGTTTGGTGAACAGATAAGTTTTCAATTTTTACGGAGTTCCATGATTTCCGTTAGTGTTCGTAGCTCCTCTGGGAGGGAATTCCAGGTCATTGGGGCTATGTGGGAAAAGGCTCTGTTATTTGTTGATTTATGGGCTCTTGTATAATCTTTCGGGATCTTTAGTCTGTTCAATTGACCTTTTCTGTGTGTGGGCTTGGATGGTTCTTTATGTATTAAGTTACATAGCATGGTTGGGGCCATATCATTTAAAGCCTTGAATGCTGTTATTATTGCTTTGTAGATTATTCTGCTTTGAATTGGTAGCCAGTGGAGGGAGGCTAGTACTGGTGATATGTGTTGGAGTGAGTTAATTTTCAATATGATTCGGGCGGCTGCGTTTTGCGCTAATTGCAATCGTTTGATGTTTTGTTTTGATATGCCTATTAGAATTAGATTGGCAAAGTCGAAATGTGGAGTTATTGTTGCCTGGATTATGTTGATAAAATCTTGTGTAAATACTAGCGGACGAAGTTGTTTGAGGGTTTTGAGTTTGAAATAAATTTTCTTTATGGTATTGCTAATGTGTGTTTCCATCGTAAGGTGTGTATCTAGTATAACGCCTAGATATCTTATTTCGTTTTTTATTTTGATTTCTTGGTTTTGAAGTCTTGTGTGTGTTGGGGGGATATAGGCTTTGTTCTTGGTCACAATTAGAACTTCGGTTTTAGTGTGGTTTATGTGGAGGTTTTGTGCTTTTAGCCATGTTGTGATTTCATTATAGCAGTCCGATAGGAGTTGTAGCGGTAGGTTGGGTATCGTGAATGGGATATACATCATAATATCGTCTGCATATAAATGATACTTTACTCCAAAATTTTTGAAAATGTTGCAGACTGGTTTTATGTAAATATTGAAAAGTAGGGCTGACAACGCTGAACCTTGTGGTAATCCAATCTCTTGTTTATATGTGGTTGAGTTTTGATTCCCTATTCTTACATTTTGCGTTCTATTGTTTAGGTAGGATGAGAACCAATTATGTACTGTGGAGTTTAAGCCTATTTGCCTCAGGTTATTGAGCATTATTGTGTGGTGTACGCTATCAAACGCAGCTGAGATATCAATAAAAAGTAGAATGAAGGCCTGTTTATGATCGTCTATCCCTCTTAGGAGCGCATCTATTAAAACTGAGAGGAGTGTCTCAACTCCATGGCGGGGTCGAAAACCATACTGTTGCTCATCGAGAGGGTAAGATGAGTCTAGAAAGTCCTGAGTCTGTAATTGAACCACTTTTTCAATTACACAGGTACACTAAAAAACTTTTTTTTTAAACTGCCTCTAATGTTTCGATTGATTTTTACGTTTTTTGGTGCACTGAATCCAAATCTGGTAACCAATTTGCTCCATCACGTACAGATTTTTTGCTACATTGGGTTAGCAGTTTGAGGTGAACGTTTCAGATTGAGTGCGATCGAGATAAAAGTTTCTTGGATGAATTCTTTATACTAATTGTTTAGTAGTTATTCAAATAAGAATAAAGAAAATTGTAACAAGGCAGCACATAAGAATAGAGTAATGTCAGCAAAACACACTGTGATGGTAGCAAAATTGTCTGCACTTAAAACAGCCACATACATGTGCACAAACATTGAGCATATAAGAGCGAGGTTAGACACAAAGCAAAGCAAAGAAATGTGCAAAAAATGTTGTACAGGTATGTATGTAAGAATAGAAAACGCAAACCGCACCATTGCAATACATGAAGACAAACACCCGATGGTGTGAAAATAAAATTCTAATAAATGAGATCCGACACTGTGGTAATAACTAGCAAATTTTTATTTCAAAGTTTAGTAAAAACACGACATTTGTCAACACAGTTTAGATTTTAAAGTCATTCTTGGGTCAATCTCCTGGTGGGCCCGTTTCTTTTTCCCCCGAATGCTTCTCTTGGTGCGCTGCTTGGCGTATTTTTCATCTGGGGTTTCCCGCAGCAGCAACCAGCAGAAATCAGCCATCATAGTGGTGTTCCATCTTCCTTGGTACCTTCTCTCTGCGTCCTTGATGTCCTGGTGAAACCTTTCACCTTGTTCTTCACTGTACGCCCCCAAGTTTTCGGGAAAGTAGTTCACATGGGAGTGCAAGAAATGGACTTTCAGGCTCATGTTACAGCCTTGTTCTTTGAAGGCATTGAGCATCCTGGCAACAATATCCTTATAGTTCTCATCCCGCCTGTTCCCCAAGAATTTGAGAACAACATCCTTGAAGGAATCCCAGGCTTCTTTTTCCTTCTCAGACATCGTTTCAGCGAATGCTCCATCTGAAATGAGTTTCCTTATATCAGGGCCAACAAACACTCCTTCCTTTAGCTTTGCTTCAGAAAGTCGGGGGAACTTTGAGCAAAGGTACCGAAAGCACTCGCCATCTTTTGGAAGGGACTTGATGAATTGCTTAATGAGACCCAACTTAATGTGGAGAGGTGGTAATAGAATTTTATCACAAGGTACCAAGCTCTCATGAAGAACATTTTTCTCACCGGGTCTCAAATACTCCCGAATTGGCCAGTCTTTTTTCCCCCAGTGTAGGTCGCGGGCCCGGCTATCCCACAAGCAAAGGAAGCAGGGATATTTGGTGAAACCGGATTGCTGCCCTAATAGCATGGATAGAATTTTAAAGTATCCACAAATCATCCACTTATGCTCATCATAACGAATCTTCTGAAGAATCAGGGCCAAATTCTCGTATTTTTCTTGGAGAATAACAGAGTGAGCAATAGGAACTGAAGCGAATGTGTTGCCATTATGAAGAACACCTTTTATGCTGTCTTTTGACGAATCAATGAACAGCCGCCATTCAGCAGGATCATACTTGAGTTTAAACTTTTCCATCACTCCGTATATATCGTTGCAAAATACCAAATCTTCCTCTTTGCTGAAATACTTCAAAAATTGTGTCTCGCGGTTGCGGTACCAATAAAAAGTTGTTCCTGGTGACAATAGATTTTTCTGTTTAAGCCGAGAACCTAGCAGTTGGGCAGCATCTTTTGGTAGTCCTAAATCCCGGACTAAATCATTCAATTCAGCTTGAGAGAAAAGTTCAGGTTTCGGATCTGGTTCAGTTTCAAACTCGGAAGTACTGGACTCATCGGGAAAAGCCATCTGATGAGTCTCATCATGATCATAACCGTCCACACAAATATGATCCAAAGATTTTGGTGGTTCAGGCACAGGTACTTCGTTGCTATGAGGCATAGGCCTAATTGCTGAGGGAAGGTTGGGGTAACTTATTACGTTCTTATTTTTTAAGTTGTATCCCTTCACAATGCAAGAGCAAAAATAGCAGTCACTGCTGTGGTCTCTTTGTTCACGCCACATCATAGGTATTCCGAAACGAAATGCTTGTTTTTTACCTTTCATCCATAAGCGTAGATCTTCCTCACATGTCTTGCACACTTTGTGAGGAGCCCACGGTTTGTCTTGATCGCCTAACTTCAAACCGAAATAGGCGAAATATACTTTTTTAATAAATGCAGAAATGTTCCTCTGCCGCTTTTTCACGGTATATTCCCCACAAATAAAACAAAAACTGTCCGG
Source organism: Ichthyophis bannanicus (assembly GCA_033557465.1). NCBI lineage: Eukaryota > Metazoa > Chordata > Amphibia > Gymnophiona > Ichthyophiidae > Ichthyophis > Ichthyophis bannanicus. The sequence goes on from CM066042.1 coordinate 167,733,279, forward strand.
AGAGTTGACGCAACCTCTGGCTCTGTGAGCCATCACAAATACACAGCACTGCAAACTACAACTGTAGTGAACCACTTCGGAATAAAGCTGGATTACGACTGAGCAAACAAAAGGTAATAATGAACTTGCAAGAAACTGAAATTTGACAGGAACGTTCATGTCGCAACCACTGTGTTTGAGCGAGCGAGCGAACGAGGCGAGGCGAACAGGAAAGAACATGCGCGAGTACTGGATTTAGCCCCCCGCCTCCCAATTGTCCTGTTAATGTATAAAATGAATACAAAACACTCTAAAATATCATGAGGGAGTGTTTCTAGTTAGTTAACCATTACAACCTCTATTTTGGGCCAAGAAAATAAACTGCAGTTGGCTAAAAAGAAATTATGTGAACATTCCTTATATGGGTAAGAAATCTAATTTTGCAAGAAAACGTGACGTGATGGAACATTTTGGCTATTTTTCCTGGATTCAGCACCCCAAAATCTATAGGAATCAGTTGCAAAACTGGAGGCAGTTTTTTGGTAGTGTACCTGTGTTATTTTTGCCAAGAAAGGTATGCTTGAAATGGGTCTATATCAGGGGTGTCAAACTCAAATACACAGTGGGCCAAAATGTAAAACTTGAACAAAGTCGCGGGCCAGCATTGAACAAATGAACCTTTTAATATGGACCCAAACAAGATTTGCTTTAACATTGAATATGAAGCAACACTTATTACTATACAATTTATAACTTAATAGTTCAGATATGCAAAAACCAATTTCAAATAAAAAAAACATCAATGACATTCATTTATTAAATAAGATTTAAATAATAATAAATAATAATTTTTAAAATAAAATAACAATAATAAAATTACTCAACCATTCAAGCCCATGTCTTGGAGTAGCAAGAAAAAGTGCATAAAGAAAACGTTAACTATTGCTCAGTTTGCTGCACACTGATCTAATCTGATGTGCCCAAGCCAGATACCTGGCATCTCTTCTTGGATGATAGTTCATCAATGTCTGGGCTCAGGCTTTGAGCTGAGGAAATCCTCAGTATCGAGCGAAGGTGTTCATCAGTCAGACGTCTCCTGTGAGATGTTTTGGTCATCTTCATCGAGGAGAAAAGTTGCTCACATAGATAAGTGCTGCCGAACATGGAGAGCATCTGAGCAGCTTGGGTGCGGAGCTGAGGCATTGTGTCAGGGATGAACTGTGGAAACTGGGCGGCGCCCACAGCATCATACTTTGACTTCAGCGTGTCATTACACTGGAGTTCAATTAGCTCCATTTGGAGGTTGGTTGGTGCGTTTTCCACATTAACTGCAAAGGGATTACTGAGCAGTTCAAACCTACATTTCTGGACATCAAAGTCGGCAAATCGCCGGCTAAACTCAGCGCCGAGTACACTGAGTTTTTCAGCAAACTGTGCGCATGGGAACAAGTTGGTAAAGAACTGCGTTTTCATGGTTTGGCAGCAGGGAAAATGGCCAAGGTTTCCTTGCAGCATCTGATTCTCCCACAGGCACAGTTTAGTTTTAAAAGCCCTCACTGCAGCGTACATGTCTGTGATGATGCGCCCCCGCCCCTGAAGTTGCAGGTTCAGCGCATCGAGATGGCTCGAGATGTCACACAGAAAGGCCAGCTCACACAGAAACTTTTTCTCCCGAAGCTCTGCTGTGTCCTTCCCTTTGCTTTCCAGAAACTGACATATTTCCTCATGCAGCTCAAAACATCTATTCAGTACTTTTCCTCGGCTTAACCATCTCACCTCTGTGTGATACGGCACGTCTGCGTATTCCGAACCACACTCCTCCAGAAAAGACTTAAACTGGCGGTGATTCAGACCTTTGGCTCTTATAAAGTTAACTACTTGTGTTACTGTGGTCATAATATGTTCCATCTTTAGGGCTTTGCCACACAATGATTCCTGATGTATGATGCAGTGATAAACAGTTAGTTCACCTGCACAGTTCTCTTCCTGCATCTTCTCCCGGACCCTGCCCACCAGTCCACTTGTTTTACCGCACATCGCTGGCGCACCATCTGTCGTTAATCCCACGAGTTTATCCCACGGCAGCTTTATTTCAGTTACGCATTTGGAAACCTCCTCAAAAATTTCCTTTCCTGTGGTTGTGCCATGCATTGATTTGAATCCCAATAGCTCCTCCGTAACACACATATTTGAGTCCACTCCACGGATGAAGACTGACAGCTGAGCAGTATCAGATGCGTCGCTGCTCTCATCCACAGCAAGGGAGAATGCAACGAAATCTTTTCCCTTTTCCAAAAGCTGGTCATACAGATTGGTGGCAAGATCACATGTGCGATCAGCTACTGTGTTTCTGCTCAGGCTCACGTTTGAAAAGGCTTGCTTTTTCTCTGGGCACACGATGTCACAAACTTTCAACATGCACTTTTTCACAAACTCTCCCTCATTAAAGGGCCGGGCTGATTTTGCGATCTCTGCTGCCACAATATAACTAGCCTTTACAGCAGCCTCACTTTGTGATGTGGCTTTTTTGAACATATTCTGTTGTGAAACCAAACTTCTTTTCATCTCCTCCACTTTCTGGCTCCTTTGAGTCATGTCCAGGTCCTTGTACTTGTCATGGTGTTTTGTTTCAAAGTGTCGTCGAATGTTATACTCCTTAGTTATAGCCACGTTGACTCCACAAATCAGACAAACAGGTCTGTCTTTTACATATGTAAACAAATATTCTGTCTCCCACCTGTCCAGAAAGTTCCTGTTGTCTGCCTTTCTTTTTGCCATTTTTGGGAAGAGGTTCCACAGTGACAGTTGTAGCTTGAGATCGCTATGACTTCTGTCACACAGGAGAGGGCGTTTCTGGGACCTGTCCTGATTGACGCGCCAAAACAACAGCAAGGCATTATGGGATTTGTAGTATTAGCGATGAATGAATGCGCTGTATAATACCTGCAGGCTAGCTCTAGTAGTCATTTGGTATAGCCTCGCGGGCCAAATATAATTACACTACGGGCCAAATTTGGCCCGCGGGCCAGAGTTTGACACCTATGGTCTATATGATGTAGGCAAAGTTTTATCAAGTTTGCTATTCTTAAGGATTGGCCGTATTTGTGCGTGTTTGAGTGATGGCGGTAGGTATCCTTGGGTCAGTGAGAGGTTCACTATTGAGAGAATGTCGGGTAATAAAATTGGTAGTGTATTCTTTATCCATGTTACTGGGCATGGATCTAGATATGAAGTTGTGGTGTTGAGACTGGTGATGATATTTTTTAGTGTCTCTTTGGTTACAGGATGAAACTCTGACCATATATCTGATGGTTGGTGTGGTGAGTTGATAATGTTTATAGGCATTGATGGCATTTTTGCTTTGTTTTGGTAATGGTGGGCTAAGGTTTGAACCGAGATGTCAGTAATTTCACTGTCAGAGGTTTGGGGGTTGGTTAGATTTCTTACAATGGTGAATAACTCTCTTGGCCTGTTATACGATTTTGATAGTATTTTAGTATAATATTCTTTTTTTGTGCTGTCTAAGGTTTCTTTATATTTAGTGAGGTGGTTATTGTACATTTCTTTATGTATTGTCAATTTCGATTTTCGCCAGTTGTGTTCTAGTTTTCTAAGATTCCGTTTCATTTGTTTTAGTGTATTGTTGAACCATGGTTTGGTATTAGCCTGATAGTACGCGGTCTTTTTGTATGTGTGATTAATTTTGGCTGCATTGTTGATGGTTTTATGCCAGTTCTTGACAGTGTCATCTAGATTAGTTGCAGGTGAAAAGAGGTGGGGGATTGTTAAGTCAATAAATTCTTCGTTGTTGAATTTTTTGAATCTTGTAGTTGGGACATTTCTAGATTGATTGTTAGAGCTAGTGAAGGGATATGTAAGATTTAATTTGATAATGTAGTGATCGGACCAGGGTATCTGTGTGCATTCAACTGAATTTGGATTGATTAGCTTGAAGAATGTCTTGGGGAGAAGGACAAGATCGAGGGTTCCACCTTTGATGTGTGTAGATGTGTTTATTATCTGATGATATTCCATGTCTGATATTGTATCAAAGAATAGTTTAGATTCCAATGTTGGCAGTGAGGGAAGGTTAAAGTCTCCAAGCATAATTATAGGGTGTTGTTCTGTGGAAGAGCTGAGGAGTTCAATAAAAGCGTCAAGGTGATCTGGATTTTGGTTTGGGGGTCTGTATACTAAGCAAAGTTTCATGGGGCCAATCTTTATTAATAATGTGTCTATGTTGTTAGAGATGTTTGACTGGATTGTTTTGGCATTTAGTTCCTTTTTTGTCATCATTAATACACCTCCACCTTTTCTATTAGTTCTATGTTTATAGAAGGTGTCATAGTTTTCATTATTAAGTTGGTTTATGTAGATGGTATCTGTGTCGGAGAGCCAGGTTTCCGTGACACATAATATGTCTGGTTTTGAGTCTGATATTAAGTCATTAAATATGAGCAGCTTGTTTTTCATCGACCGTGCGTTGATAAGGATGCATGAGAGGGATGTTGAGTTATTAGTGCATATTCCCTTGGTTGTTTGATGTGGGTTTGTTTTTATGTGAATTAGTCTATGGAAATTTGGTCTAGGATGGGAGTTTGGATAAATGTGTCCAATATTGTAGTTGTCTCGAGTGAGTGAGTGAATTATGGGAATTGTTTTGTAATTTTTGCTATTTAGGCTTAGTGTTAGGTCGATAGTTAGTATTGCTAAGACTAAGCTGATATAAGAGAGATTCATTAGTATAATGTTTTACGTGGCATTTTAGGTATGTTGCAGTTAGTGGTACTAAGCAGCTATATACCAGAGTAGGATAAATGAGAGAAAAAGGAAGTCACTAGGAGGTTGTGTTATGCAGAGAGTTATAATGAGAGCTGCTAGAAGCAGTATTAATCCTTATTGATGATAGTTACTGACTACAGTATTTGTGTGATAGCTACTACACAGTACTAATGGATGGTAATAAGCTACTGACAACAGTAATAAAATGTATGATTGTTACTTGCTAGCTCGCTACTGACAACAGTTCTGAGTGATGACTTGCTACTGGCAACAGTAATGAGTACTGCTGACAACAATAATGTAGAGAGAGCTTGTAAAGTGTTCAATTGTGGTATCAGTATTAATTGTTGCAACAAATAAATCAGCATTGAGTAGTTATGTATACTATTTTGGTAGCAATGTGAATCGTTAGACTGTTCAGGTAAAATAGTTATCAGTTAGTGTTAGATTCAGAACAGTTTCAAAAATGTAATAAGTTCTTAGTACTGGCATCACACGTACATCTGTTAGCATAATGCATAGGTGCAAGATACCCTAAAGAGTCTGTAATATAAGGTACCCACGCTGGTAAAAACACACGTACCCACGCACGTTTCTACGCACGCACCCATGCACATAGCTACGCACGGGGCTACGCCCGTACCAACGCACGCAGCCACGCACGCACCAACATACATGGCTACGCACACTGCGAGGGTGTGTTTCTGTAACCACTACTCAACGTAAAGAAAAACATGCCTCCTCATTCCCTATGTAATGTACAGGGTGATGCCTGGGCCAGCCTTCTGCGTTGGGCACACTGGGGACTCGAACCCATGCTGCCTGTAACAGCGGTCAGTACACTAACCATTGCGCTACAGCTCTGTTTCAGTGTTTTGTGTCTGTACGCCTTCATACAATTAACGCGCAGTAACGCGCCACGGCGCCCTGTAACGCTCGTTAGTTTTGGGAACGTGCGTTAGTGGTTATGATGTCCCGCCCATCTCCTTTTTTGGCTTTCCTTTCACTAACGCGACTCCTAACGCGATTTGCACTAACGCAGTTTAGTAAACATACCCCTTGGTGTCATTCTTTTTCAAAGAAGGTGATCTTGCTGCATGCAACAAAATAAAAGGTTTAATGGCAGCTCTCAATATCAATTACAATGCAGATGATTGGAGGCTCTTCATTGATTCATCCAAAGCAAGTCTTAAAGCTGTATTGCTGCATAATGGCAACTTGCTACCATCAATTCCTGTTGGCCATGCAGCTTTTATGAAAGAGACTTATGACAATATGAAACAACTTTTGAAATGTATAAACTATGATCAACATCTGTGGTCAATCTGTGGTGACTTCAAAGTGGTCGCCCTCTTGCTTGGTCTTCAGGGTGGATACACCAAGTACTGCTGCTTCCTGTGTGAATGGGATAGTCGTGCTAGAGATTGTCATTTCATCAAAAGGGACTGGCCACTCCGTCAGTCACTGGATCCTGGAAGCAAAAATGTTCTGTTTCCAGCACTTGTAGACAGCAACAAGATTTTGATGCCTTCCTTGCACATCAAGTTGGGACAAATGAAAAATGTTGTCAAGGCGATGGATAAAACTAAACCTGCTTTCAGGTATCATAGTGGTAAATTTCCTAGACTGAGTGATGCCAAAGTTAAGGAAGGAGTTTTTGTTGGCCCTCAGATTCGTGCACTTCTTCAAGATGACAAATTTATTCGTTTATTGCGTGGAAAGGAAAAGGCTGCATGGATAGCATTTGAATCAGTGACACAACATTTTCTTGGAAACAACAAAGCAAATAATTACCAAGAGATTGTTCAAGATCTTCTCAAGACATACAAAAGCTTTGGTTGCAACAAGTCCTTAAAGATTCATTTTCTACACTCTCATCTAGATTTTTTCCCACAAAATTGCGGAGCAGTAAGTGATGAACATGGAGAACGATTTCACCAAGACATTGCAGCTATGGAAAAGAGGTATCAGGGTAAATGGAGTCCATCAATGCTTGCAGACTAATGCTGGACAGTGACAAGGGAAATTCCATTGCTTCAGTACAAGAAACAGATCAGGAAGAGTTGTGAAGCCACTAAATGAGAACAAAACTTGCTAGAATGTACTTACAAATGTTCTTAATGAAAGTTAAATTGCAGACATAATTACTTCTCTGTTTCTTCTAAGTACGTTTATAAAAAAATGCTTGTTATTTTGCAAAGTTTCATTTGTAATAAGATTTTGGTTCGATTTTCACCATACATAGTGGTAAAGAGATCACAGACAGAGGAAGACAGGCATCTGTATTTGAAAAACTTAGAGAAGCTAGCAAAGTAGTCAGGAGGGCAAAGATTCAAAAGTAGGAGGAAATAGCCAATGCAATAAAATGGGGGGGGGGGGGGGGGATAAGACATTTTTTTGATATATTAGTGAGAAGAGGAAGGGCAAAAGTGGTATTGTCAGACTCAAGGGTGCAGGGGAGGAATATGTAGAAGCTGATAAGGATAAAGCGGAATTGCTTAACAAATATTTCTGTTCTGTGTTCACTGATGAAGAACTAGGAGCAGGACCTCAGAAAACACCCATAAACAGGAACAGAAGCGAGGGGCATCTTGAACAATTTTCAGAAGACTGTGTTCGTGAGACACTAGCTCAACTTAAAGTAGACAAAGCGATGGGACCGGATGGGATACACCCTAGAATACTGAGGGAACTTGGGGATGTTGTAGCAGCTCCGCTGACTGACCGTTTCAATGCCTCGTTGGAGTCGGGAGTGGTGCCAAAGGACTAGAGAGAGGCTCATGTGGTGCCTTTACACAAAAGCGGAAGTAAGGATGTGGTTGAAAACTACAGGCTGGTTAGTTTAACTTCAGTGGTGAGTAAATTATTGGAAACGCTGCTGAAAGAGAAAATAGTGAGGTTTCCGGAGTCCAGCGGATTACAGGATCCGAGGCAGCATGGATTCACCAGAGGCAGGTCTTGTCAGACAAATCTGATTGATTTCTTTGACTGGGTGACCAGGGAGTTGGACCGAGGGAGAGCCCTAGATGTGGTGTATTTAGATTTCAGTAAAGCCTTTGACACTGTTCCTCACAGGCGACTTATAAACAAACTGAGCACCCTAGGGATGGACCCTAAAGTTACTGCTTGGATTAGAAATTGGTTGGGTGGGAGGCGACAAAGAGTACAGGTAAATGGAGCTCACTCTGAGGAGAAGGATGTTACCAGTGGTGTGCCCCAGGGATCTGTCCTTGGTCTGATTCTTTTTAACATCTTTATTAGTGATATAGCGGAAGGGCTGTCGGGTAAGGTTTGCCTCTTTGCAGATCATACCAAAATCTGCAATAGAGTAGACACCCAGGAAGGTGTAGATAACATGAGGAGGGATCTAGCTAAGCTTGAAGAATGGTCTAGAATCTGGCAGCTGGGATTTAATGTTAAAAAATGTAAGGTCATGCATTTGGGCTGCAGCAATCCAAGGGAGCAATATAGTATAGGGGGTGAAGTGCTTTTGTCCACTAAAGAGCGGGACCTAGGCGTAGTTGTGTCTGATGATCTTAAAGTAGCTAAACAGGTAGAAAAGGTGACGGCAAAAGCTAGAAGGATGCTTGGGTGCATACAGAGAGGAATGGCTAGCAGAAAAAAGGAGGTGATAATGCCTCTGTATAAGTCTTTGGTGCGACCTCATTTGGAGTATAGTGTGCAATTCTGGACACCGCACCTTCAAAAGGATGTGAACAGGATGGAGTCGGTGCAGAGGGTAGCTACTAAAATGATTAGTGGTCTTCATTATAAAGCATATGAGGACAGACTGAAGGATCTTAATATGTACACCTTAGAGGAAAGGCGGGATAGAGGTGATATGATTGAGATGTTTAAATACCTCTGTGGCATAAATGTTCAGGGAGAGAGCCTCTTTCAATTGAAAGCAAGTTCTGCTACGAGGGGACATGGGATGAGGGTGAAGGGAGATAGATTCAGGAGTGATATGCGGAAATATTTCTTTACGGAAAGAGTGGTGGATCCGTGGAATAGTCTCCCAGTGGAGGTGGTAGAGATGAGGACAGTAACTGAATTCAAAAAAGCATGGGACAAACACAGAGGATCTCTAAAGGTAAAAAGGGGACTGTTTTAGTTGTTGATATGGAAGGACAGACTAGATAGGCCATGTGGTCTTTTTCTGTCGTCATATTTCTATGTTTCTGTGTAAAATGTAAATTCTTCAATATATCATAGAAACAGGAGCTAATTGACCATTTTCACTATATTTGAATTCAGCGTATCAAATTCATTAAGAAATAGCACATTTAATTTCTGAAGCAAACAATTTTTGAAAATTTGTAGAACAGATTATAATCGATTCCGAGGATCATATTTAGCCATTGAATATCTGGTGTGCCTAGATAGCATTTTAGCTAACCAGGGAGGGACGATATTCAGCCGCTGCTAGGTTAGCTAAACCAGATAAGGTTAGGTCAACCTTTTATGTGCTTAATATTTGCTGGTTTAAGTTAATCGTCCAGTGGTTGAATATCGCCGCTGCTTGGTTAACTGGAGCAGCACCCTCAGAACAGTCCGATGCTATGTGCTTAGCATTGGGGCTGCAGCTGCATTCAGAGGGGATATTCTGTGGCACAAAGTAGTTATTTATTTTTGTTTAACAATTTTTCTATACCGCTTTTCTTGCATTCAAAGCAGTTTACATTGAACAATAAACAAGGAACATTACATAGAACAGGGTCGTTAAACTTGGAGAGAAGGGGTTAACAATATTATTTACATGATTTCTTGTTGCAGGTTGTGGGGTGGTGTTATTATATGGTAGGGATTGAGACAGGTTGTAAATACTGGTTGTAGGTGGGGTCAGATTTTATTGTAGTAACTATGTTTCGCATAGTGGTCCTGCTTCTGGTCCGTAGAACTCCGAAAAGAAGTATGTCTTTAAGGCTTTACAAAAGTCCCATAAATCATTGCTGGTTCTTATTCTTTCTGGGAGTGCGTTCCAGAGAGAAGCAGCATATATTGAGAAGGGTCTGTGACAGGTTGCCTATTTTGCTTTAGTTTTGCTCTTAGGTATTATTAATAGGTTTTTATTGTTTTTTCTTTTTATTCTGTTTTCGGGGTCTTTGCTAATAAGCGTTTGAAGTATTGGTGGTGATAGTTGGTGTATGATTTTGAAAATAGTGAGGATGGCTTTGTATTTGGTTCTGGCGATTATGGGAAGCAAGTGGAGTTGTTCCAATGTTGGGGTTATGTGGTTGGTTCTTGATGTCCCCATTATGATGCGGGCTGTGGTGTTTTAGAGTAGTTGCAGAGAATAGATGGATTGGGTTGGTAAACCTTGATAGATGATGTCACAGTGGTCTAGAGTGGGCATTATTAAGGCTTGACAAACTGTGCAGAAGTTGTTGGAATCTAGCAGTGATTTAAGTTTTTGTAGTGTTCTCATTTTATGGTAGGCTGTCTTTGTTGATTTGTTTATGTCAGCTTGGAAGTTTAGGTTTTGGTTGAGGTATATCCCCAAGTATCTGACTTCTGTTTTTATTGTTATGATGTGTAATAATTGCATAGATTTTGGTGGAGCAAAGGAGCTGTTTCTTGTTATAAAAATTGCTTCCATTTTATTGTAATTTATTAGTAGGTTGCATTCATGAAGCCAGTCTGACATCTCATCTATGCATGATGTTATTCTTGAGTAGTCAGGTTGGTCTATGTTGAATGGAGCATGTACCATAATATCATCAGCACAGATACTGTAGTTTATGTTGTGTTTGGTCATTATGTTGCAGAGTGGCTGGAGATAGATATTAAACAGTAGAGCGGAGCGTGCTGATCCTTGCGGTACTCCTTGTAGATGCTCAATTGGTGTTGATCGACGTGTTCCAGATTTAACTTGTAATAAACCATTATTAAAGGCGCTTCCTAGAAAATGTTTTCTTTCCTTTTATTTCTAAAGGATAGTGGGGGTTTACATGACCCCAAAAAGTTTGGTTTGTGCTTGTTTTAAACAAATTTCCAGCATTTTAAGAACATAAGATATGCCTTACTGGGTCAGTCCAAAGTCAATCAAGCTCAGTATCCTGTTTCCAGCAGTGGCCAATCTAGGTCACAAGTACCTAGCAGTTTCCCCAAAAGGCACAGGTACCACAATGCTTGTAATGGGGCAAGCAGTGATATTCTGGGTCGCTTTTAATAATGGTTTATGGACCTTTCCTCCAGGAACTTGTCCAAAACTTTTTTAAACCCAGCTACACTAACAGCTTTTACTACATCCTCTGGTAACGAATTCCAGAGTTTGATTACACGTTGAGTGAAAATATATTTTCTCTTATTAGTCTTAAATAGTTTACCCTGCAGCTTCATTGCATGTCCCCTAGTCTTTCTATATTTTTATGGCGTAAACAATCGATCTACGTTTAGCTGTTTCACTCCATTCATTAATTTATAGACCTCTATCATATCTCCCCTCAGCCATCTCTTTTCCAGGTTGAAGAGTCCTAATCTTTTTACCCTTTCCTCATAAGGGTATCCTTCCACCCCTTTACTATTTTGGTGGCTCTTCTCTGTGCCTTTTTTAATAATACTATATCCTTTTTAAGATATGGTGACCAGAATTGCACAAAATAACCATGGGATGATTGTTTTATTCTCCATTCCTTTCCTTATGATTCCTAGCATTCTATTTTCTTTCTTGGCCGCCACTGCACACTGGGAGGAGGGATTCAACATGTTATCCACAATGATGCCTAAATCTTTTTCCTGTGTGGTGGTTCCTAATGTGGAGCTTTGCATCATGTAACCATAGTTTGAGTTGTTCTTTCCTAGGTGCATAACTTTGCACTTGTCCACATTAAATTTTATCTGCCATTTGGATGCCCATTTTTTGTGTTTATTTCAACTATTTGTTCTTTTTACATGCCTTTTATGTGTGCTAGAACGTTTGTAAGCATGCAAAACAATTGTACGCACATTTATTCATAAGTAAGTGTGCATACAAGCACTTTGCATGCACTCAATATTTTTCAGTGCCCAAACAAAGGAAAGCTTACCTCTAAAGGATAGATCATGCACAAGCAAAGAATAAAGCCCTCTGATTAATACTGAATAATATGCAGGGGGAATACCACCATTCTTTGGACTCCAGTGGGCCAGAACAGCCTGCATCTCGCATTAAAGATGGCGAATACAGTTAGCTGATTAATGAGAATGGATAGATACATAGATTGTAGCCTCAGTGCAACTTAGAGCATAAACCTCTGCAGAAAGGGCTTGTTTTACAACCAGTTAAATGCTTCCACACTCATTTTCCAAGGATATCCAGTTGCCACCAGTGTAGGTTTCATGTGAAGGAAGATGAATGCCTCAATCTGAATCGTTCAAGAGATGGCCAACCAGTCAATCAGTCTTGAAAAAGAATGACAAGTCAAACTATCATTATGGTTGTTTCTCACTTCCTGGCCTACCTCTGACCTTTTTCCAGGACAGAGGGATGAATACAATTTGTGATTAACTCCTTGCCCCTAACTTGGCCTCAAAAAATAGTTATGACTTGCATTGCTTGCTTACTCTGTGTTGGCAGGTTTGCGGGAGAAATGTCCAATGATGCTGGATAGTCCCATTGGTTTGGGGTTGTTTGTCCAGCGGTTTCTTGATATTCTTTGGGCTTTCAGCTAAGTTGGATAGGGACCTATTGAGTTATGGCTCCGTGAGTCTTCATTTCTAACTATATCAGATTTGTTTTCCTTATTTGCATCTTTCTCCCAACACAATTAGCCTGCTTGGTCATTGCAGCAATGATCATAAGCTGGGAACCCTGCAGTCATGGAGCCTAAATCTGGCCACTGGTTTTTGCCCTTGCACAATGACCGGGACTCCTCTCTACCCCTCATTTCCTGGTGAATCTATGGTTTGCTTACGCACATAATGACAACCAGCTTCATACAAATTAAAATCAAATTCCACTTCCTTGTAGGCAAATGGTGTTAACATGAATTTACCAGGTTGGTTCAAATTTAGGTGTCTCATGCAGATATGAAGAGAAGTAGTTCTACAAATATTTTGGGGCTGCACATGTGTTAATATTTTATTCTATCTGGCATAGAAAAATGAGAAGCATCTACGGATTTTTGTGCAGTTACTGGTTTTGGTAAGCATTAGAGATATGCAGGGCCAAAAAAAGTTTGGTTAGCCTTCATTTAAAACAAAGTTTTAGCAATTTGTGTGGGGAGTTTTAAAAAATGTTTTGCACATGTTCATCTTAATTATGCATCTTCTATGCGTGATACAGCTCTTTTGTGCAAACACATCGCTTTGTGTGACTTCTAATTTTTAGGCCCAAACAAATGGCCAAAGTAGTCTGATGTGCACGTCCTTAGTAACTATATAGATTCTTACTAAGAAAGACCAAATCCCAGGACTGTGCACGCAACAATGATGTTCAGCTTATCTGAAGGCCAGTGCTCTTTCTACAGACCTATGGGCCTGATGTTTACAGCCATTTATCCAGTTAGCAGCCCCTGCTCTCTTTATAAATGGCTCTGACCGGGGCCAGCTACTGATTTTCAGCAGCATTTATCTGGATAATACCACTGACCATCATTACAGATCACCCTGGCACTATCCCAGATAGCACTGGGGTCGTCCAGGGGCAGAGCCGGGGCAAAGTGGCAAATTATCCAGATAATTTAGGACAGCAAACAGCCTTCGTGAGTTATGCGGATGGTTATCCAGATTACGGTACTGAACATCGTCAATATCCAGACAGCAGAGAGAGACGCCGACATCCAGAACGGCCAGAGCTGAATATCTGGGAATATTTTTAAGTGCCACGGTGGGTGTTTAAAGGGAACACTGATTGCAGAGTTTAAATATTGGCCTGTATGGTTTTTGCATCTGTTTGTAAGCAGATGGGCAGGATTGATTAAGTTTAATTATACTTTAAATCTAATTGTAATAACAAAGGCTAAGCTTTCTAAAGCACTATCTTCAACTCACAGATAGATAAAACAGAAGATAAGTCCCTGGAAGAGCGTGGTCGGATCCTCATCTCCTTGAAGTACAGCTCTCAGAAGGGCGGCCTTCTGGTCGGTATAATCAGGTGTGCACACTTGGCTGCAATGGATGCAAACGGCTACTCAGACCCTTACGTAAAAACGTGAGTAAATAACCAGAACCCTGCTGTTTGTAACTTGAGTTCCGGTAGGCATTTCTGTCCAGAATGCTTTGTAGATGTAGTGAACAATTATAAATGCAATAGAAAACAATGCATCGATTCCTGCAAAGGGCTCAACAAAGCTGGATGGAAAAGCAGGGCCTGATATTTAAAGGATCTTCTCTGGGTTGCAGCACCTGCTATCTGCATGTGTCCCACTGAGAGAGCTATTCAGCAGTACTATCTGGATAGTGTTGCTGAATATTCACTTTGATTGCCTTAGTACTACTTGGAGAGTGCTGGGGTAGTCCAGAGGCAGCTGGCTTGTATCCAGATAGCAGACAGCAAAAGAAATGTCCTGAGTGATATGCTGATAGCCTGTCCTGATGGTGGCTGAACATCACTGCTATCAAGATAGTGCTGGTGCTGGCCGCAGAGTCCAAATATTTAATGCCAGCCACTGTTCAGATACTGGTACTGGCTGGTATTTAAAAAATGCTGACCATTGCAGTTGTTATTTTGGCTGTTGGGGAAGGTTAGGAGAAGCACAATAGTACGTAATGCTAAAAGAAGGGAGAAAGCAAGCAGCCCAGCAGCTTGCAGGTTAGCATTCTGTGTTGAAAACAGAATTAGTGTCTGTGCCATATTGTGGAAGGTGCCAAATTGGCATGGTGAACCCCAGGGAAGGAAGGAGATCCTTGTATTACTGTTGCTGAAACATCTCTCTAAACAACCACCAAAGTTGCACCCTGCTCTTTTCACCACAAGAGGGCGCTGCAATATTTTGGTGACATCTATGATGGGAAGGAGTAAGAAAAAAGGGTCCCGATATTCGCCGCAGCGGCTAGCCATCGCTGCTGAAGACTAACCCCAGATATTCAATGCGGGGGCCATATCCGGCCACCAACATTGAATATCCCGGGCAGAACCCGGAAGCTAACCGGTCAGCGGCAATATTGAGCCACTGCCTGGTTATCTTCCAGGGGTAAAGTTAGGCCAACCTTTGCCACACATGACTTTACTCCTGGGTTCTAACCAGGCAGCGGCTCAGTATTACCACTCCCTGGTTAGCAACGGATGCCGTCTTTGCTCTGCCCTGGAACACCCATGGCACGCCCCAATGCTAACGGTGTATGCATCAGGCTGTGCAGCAGCGGCATCCGCGGATATCCAGCAACACTAACCGTCTTACTGCCACTGACTAGCCCACTAGCCGGCATTTACTTGGTTTGGACCCCCCCTCCCCCCACGGTTCCAGATCCAACAGGAGATCAACTCTCTGAAAACTGGAGTGAATTCCCATTTCCTCCTTGGGTACAGCAGTGTGCATGGGTCTCATGGGTCACATCATTCTATGCTGTTTCAGATAGATAAACAATTCAGTTGCATAGCCAACACAAAAGCTTCTTAACTTTGGGTCTGCATATAGCAAGGAATTCCTATAGAGCTCTATTCATGGATGATGAGTGCTTCTGAGTTTTTTGTGATATACAAGGAGCTGCCCAGTTACTCAGTTCCCTTTCTGGTTTTGAATGTAAATCCCCAAATAGTATGGTATTTGTAGTCCCTGGTTCTGTCCAATGAAATTAGTGCCGCATGTTTACAACACAAATGAGAAGGAACCTGGGATGAGGAGAGGAGCTGTGGGAATGTGTGGCCTCCCTCCACTCCACACTGCTGTTCAGGGGTTTACTCTAATCATCATCAAATATAAATCACCTCAAGTGCCAAAAACAAAAATACCCCAAAAAACAAGTCAATTGGGACTCACAAACCCCTAAAAGGAATGTGAAAAAATCTTACCAATTTTATTTGTGTTTATTATTTTTTATTTATCTTTAAACCTTCTCCAAATATTATTAAACATAGTCTTGAAAACTTTCTGTTAATTAAATAATTCAATTTTATCCATTTCAAAAACCTTCAAAGAATTATAAAATATGTTTTTAAAAGCTATTGTATCCTCAATGTTCCAGTCTTCAAGCATTAAACACGATGAGAAACTTCAAGCAAACTATCATTTAAAAGCCTCCTATTCTTCCATATATTCAAATATGAAGGAGTCATCAACTGGCATATTCCAGTATCTTCAACCAGAATAATTCATTTCACTGGGCCAAGAAAAAGAGTTTATTTGGTCGTTAAATTAAACCTGACCCCAGCCGTTGTTTTCGTCATCACAAAAATGGCTTGATCAAAGGATATTTACCTCCAACATCTTTCATATACATCAACTAGGGAAAACACAGAACAACATTTTATTACTAGTTAATAATCATCATCTCACAGTTACATATTCATAGAACTATTTTAACCATTTAAAACCTTTAAATATATAAAATCGTATTCAGGCCATGATCGTTCACAATCTCTTGATCAGTGCAGATGCCAAACAGCATCTAGGGTTTACTCGATGCATGACAACGAGGTGTCATGTCACCAACATCAAAACATAGCATAAATATGCAGCTGCTCTTCTGTGCTGAAACTGTATCCACTGCTCTGGAGCTCTATGCACTTTTGCAAGGTCATGCATTTGGGCTGCAGCAATCCAAGGGAGCAATATAGTATAGAGGGTGAAGTCATTTTGTCCACTAAAGAAGAGCAGGACCTAGGCATGATTGTGTCTGACGATCTTAAAGTAGCTAAACAGGTAGAAAAGATGACAGCAAAAGCTTAGAAGGATGCTTGGGTGCATAGGGAGAGGAATGGCCAGCAGAAGAAAGGAGGTGATAGTGCCTCTGTATGTGCTTCAAGTACATTTGTTATAGAAAAAGATTCACCAATAAAACCCCTTTTCTATTTTTGTCGAAGCGTGTCGAGGGAGGGTAAGAATGGAAATCTGACCCACGCCAGATGACAGGCTACTTTTATCAAGTTGAGGTTCTCCACCTGCAAAAAGTTTTTTTATTAATATCAAAAAGGCTTGACTTAACTGTTCAAAATTCTTTATTCCATGATAAACTCTCCACCGTTGCAAAATTCCATTATACTTCACATGACGCACGCGTTTCGGGAATAATCCCTGCTTCAAGTGTTTTCTATAATTTCAGGAGCAAAAGCAACTGTGTCCCAAAAAAACGCCGTCTCGCAGCTTGAGGTTATCCATTAATCTGAGGGAACATGACACAATGCAGTTTTCAAAAGGAGAACCAGCCAATAAGAAAAGGGGAACCCCACTCACAGGGGAATCCCTAACATAATTGGCAGTCGACAAGTTAGACCAATGAATGAAGATCGTAACGTCAGTAGTAAACCATCCAATCATTACCAAAATTTGGAGAATGATACTACCAATAGGGGAGGCCGTCATGAAAGGCTCATCCAATCAATTTCACGATTCCATTCTTACCCTCCCTCGACATGCTTCGAAAAAAATAGAAAAGGGGTTTTATTGGTGAATCTTTTTCTATAATATTTCAATTCATTCACCTTTTAGGGTTTTTTTGTGTTATTTTATCAAGTACATTTGTAGCAAAAAACCTGTGAGAGAGTCATTTGATACCATTAGATGATAGAGGGGTAAAAGGAGCACTAAGAGGGTACAAGGCTATAGCGGAGAGACTGAATGAATTCTTTGCTTCGGTCTTTACTGAGGAAGATGTAGGAATGTTACCCATGACTGAAATGGTATTTAAAGGAGATGCTGCGGAAGAATTGAAAGAAATACCGATACACCGGGAAGATGTATTACAACTATTTGATAAACTGAAGAGTAGCAAATCACCTGGACCGGATGGTATACATCCAAGAGTGTTGAAAGAACTGAAACATGAGATTGCAGACCTACTATTAGTAATCTATGAACTATCATTAAAATCATCTGTTATACCTGAAATATGGAGGATGGCCAATGTAATGCCAATTTTTAAAAAGGGTTCCAGGGATGATCCAGGAAACTACAGACTGGTGAACCTGATGTCAATAACGAAAAAAATGGTGGAAACCATCATAAAGAACAAAATTACTGAACATGTAGATAGTCGTGGCTTAATGAGAGACAGCCAACATGGCTTTAGCCAAGGAAGGTCTTGTCTTACTAATCTGTTATGTTTTTTTGAAAGTGTGAATAAACAGGTAGACAAAGGTGAGTCGGTTGATATAGTGTATCTGGGCTTTCAGAAAGCCTTTGACAAGGTCCATCATGAGAGACTTTTGGCAAAATTAAAAAGTCATGGGGTAGGAGGCAGTGTACAATTATGGATTAGGAACTGGTTAAAAGATAGAAAACAGAGGGTAGGGCTAAATACCCAATTTTCCCAATGGAGAAAGGTGAATAGTGGAGTACCTTAGGGATCTGTGCTAGTTCTGCTGCTTTTTAACATATTCATAAATGACCTGGAAATGGGAATAATGAGTGAGGTAATCAAATGTGCAGATGACACAAAACTATTCAAAGTTGTTAAAACCCATGAGGATTGTGGAAAATTGCAAGAGGATCTTGATAAATTGGAAGACTGGGCATCCAAATGGCAGATGAAATTTAATGTGGACAAGTGCAAAGGACGCTACAGGGTAACCTATTTAAGACTAATAAGAGAAAATATTTTTTCACTCAGTGTAATCAAACTCTGGAATTTACTACCGGAGGATGTAGTAAAAGCTGTTAGTGTAGCCGGGTTTAAAAAAGGTTTGGACAAGTTCCTGGAGGAAAGGTCCATAAACCATTATTAAAGTGGACCTAGACTGTGGAAAAGGACGAATTGACCCAGGCCCTAGAACAAGATTGGAAACTATAGCAGAGACTGATGAGCTTCTGGGTGATAAGGTAACCTATACAAGTATGGAACATCCTGTTTATGGCAATTTGGATCTGGAAGTAGACAGTGATGAATCTGTCTATGGGACCCTGGATATAGGCAGAGATAGTGATTCAAGTGCAGAGAATAATGAAGAAACAGGGTTGTGAATATGTTATAGCCATATACCTTTACTTAGGTAAAAAGAAACATGTTTATTATAATCAAGCCGACTTAACTGAAACATACATTTTTAGATAGAAGCTTCTGCCTGGTTTTCTCTCTTTGTGAGAAAGTGCTGACAGTTTGTTACAACAGAGATTAGCAAATAAAGTTGTGTACACAGTTACTGGCGCAAAGGGTAGTTTCTGCTTTCCAGACAGGGGCTACCTCTTTTTTGTGATAGATGATAGGCTGAAAATTAGCTAACTAAGCTCAGCATGAACTTTCCGAGAATCAGAGACCTTAGGTCAACATATAACTGGAAATCAAATAAAGCTTATGAAATTACTTAAAATCTAGAAAGAATTTATAGTATAACTAATCAGCTTTTGTAATATGAAAGAATCACAGTGACACCTACTGTCACTTGGTAATTATAATCACAGCCTTTAACTTCTGGTTTTCTAATGCAATTTTGCAAAGCATCAGCAGAAAATTAACCTTGTAAGCAGATTGTATTTCAGACCTATGATTTTGTAACATGAATAATATCATCCGATGTTAATCAAAAATTAACTATGTTAGCTGATACTTCTTAATAAAAGGCAGATCTCTGGCAGAAGATCTTTGAAGATGGTTAGGAAGGAGCCAAGATTTGCTCCCTTTGACGGTCTTCCTTCTAGAGCTCTGGAATTATTATAATTGATTTTCTGTGTATGTGTCTTGTTTTTTCCTTCCTGTTAGAAGGGTTAGGTAAAGCTTAAGAATCCAGGTTGGAATCCAAGTAGGAGGGCCTGCCCCAAAAGGGCTACAACAAGAGTATCCACTGCTTGCCCCAATACAAGCATTGTGGAACCTGTGTCTTTTGGGGAAACTGCTAGGTACTTGTGACCTAAATTGGCCACTGTTGGAAACAGGATACTGGGCTTGATGGACCTTGGTCTAACACAGTATGGCATATCTCGTGTTCTTATGTTATAAGTCTTTGGTGTGACCTCATTTAGAGTATTGTGTGCAATTCTGGAGACCGCACCTTCAAAAGGATATAAGAGTTAGTACAGAGGGTGGCTACTAAAATGGTTAGTGGTCTTCATTATAAAGCATATGAGGACAGACTTAAGGATCTTAATATGTACACCTTAGAGGAAAGGCGGGATAGAGGTGATATGATTGAGATGTTTAAATACCTCCATGGCATAAATGCACAGGGGGAGAGCCTCTTTCGATTGAAAACAAGGTCTGCTATGAGGGAACATGGGATGAGGGTAAAAGGGGATAGATTTAGGAGTGATATGCGGAAATATTTCATTATGGAAAGAGTGGTGGATCCGTGGAATAGTCTCCCAGTGGAAGTGGTAGAGATAAGGACAGTATCTGAATTCAAAGAAGCATGGGACAAACACAGAGGATCTCTAAAGGGAAAAAGGGGACTGTTGTAGTGGTGATATGGAAGGGCAGACTAGATAGGCCATGTGGTCTTTTTCTGCCGTCATGTTTCAATGTTTCTATAATAAACTGAGGGCGGCTTCTGGGAACAATGAGTGCTGCTGGCCCAGTCTTTCCCGAGGACTCAGTATAGCAGGTTCATTCTTTTGAAGTCTGCTTGAAAGCACTCCACTTACTACCGAAGGAAACCTGGAAGCATTTCTGATAGCAGGGGGTGGGCATTGTATATTTGTACCTTCATACCTTTTGGGAGAAATGGAACCTCTTCCTAGTACCAGATAATAGGGGAGAGCCGACAGTCGCCCAAGAGCGCATGGTTCGGAACTATGTATTGAAGGATACGACCAAAAGAATGAAGTTAGGGCATATCCGCAGAGAGGTTCCAATAAAGACAAAAGTAGCCCAAATGCCCTTGTGTACGGAGCAGACAGATTCCAAATTAGCCCTGACAAGTGCAAAGTTGTGCACGTAGAAAAGAACAACCCAAACCATGGTTACACGATGCAAGGTTCGACATTAGGAACCACCACCCAGGAAAAAGATTTAGGCGTCATCGTGGATAACATGTTAAAACCCTCCACCCAGTATGCAGCGGGGGCCAAGAGAGAAAATAGAATGCTAGGTATCATAAGGAAAGGAATGGAAAATAAAACAAAGGATATTATAATACCTCTGTATCGTTCCATGGTGCGACCTCACCTTGAATATTGTGTGCAATTCTGGTCTCCGTATCTTAAAAAGGATATAGCATTGTTAGAAAATATAGAGAGAAGAACCACCAAAATGGTAAAGGGGATGGAAGGATACCCTAAGAAAAGAGGTTAAAAAGGTTAGGGCTTTTCAACCTGGAAAAGTGACAGCTGAGGGTAGATATGATAGAGGTCTATAAATTAATGAATGGAGTGGAACGGGTAAACTTAGATCAATTGTTTACACTATCAAAATATAGAAAGACTAGGGGACATGCAATGAAGCTACAGGGTAACCTATTTAAGACTAATAAGAGAAAATATTTTTTCACTCAACATGTAATCAAACTCTGGAATTTGTTACCGGAGGATGTAGTAAAAGCTGTTAATGTAGCTGGATTTAAAAAAGTTTTGGACAAGTTCCTGGAGGAAAGCTCCATAAACCATTATTAAAAGGGACCCAGAATATCACTGCTTGCCCCAATACAATCATTGTGGAACCTGTACCTTTTGGGGAAACTGCTAGGTGCGTATGACCTAGATTGGCCACTGTTGGAAACAGGATACTGGGCTTGATGGATCTTGGTCTGACCCAGTATGGTATATCTTATGTACTTTGTAAAACCTGTTGCTCTGAGAAATATGAGAGCACATCTGTGAGATTTGGATCTCCTTCTCTTTTCCTCGCCCTGATGGTGTTTGGGTGAAATAGCATATATTCCTGTCATTATTCAGGAAGAAGGGAGAGGTCTCTGGTGCATGGCAGGATCTGTTGGAGCACCTGATATAGGGAATATAAAACCTATCAATGTTTGAGGGCTTTCACGTCCTGCATTGAATTTTTCCATCAAAGGGTGAGAGGAGATTGCCTAGGAGGGAAGGAAGGAAGGAACAGGACTGGTGGTCAGGGGGCCACCTGATGACCCTCATCCCTTCCTCCATTGCCTTTGAGCAATCAAAATTTAAATCTTTCTATGAGGATGGAATAATTGTGTTCAAAGCATTATAGCAGCCACTTGGAGGGTAGGATCACAGGTCCTCTCTGTTGGTCTCCAATCCAGCTCACCAACATCAGGGAATGAGTCTAATAGTCTCTTTTGGGTGAATATTTAAAATGCACTTAGATGTTCAGCACATATTGAATACCTAGATGCTTGTAGTTGGTGATTTTCACTGGCATTATATGTACAGCGGGATTTAAATATCTCGCTCTATCTATAATGCTGTGCATTTTGCAGGGAGGACAGATTTGGGGTGTTCTAGCAACAAGGCCGTTGAAACACAGTTTATACAGCCAGGTGCCAATTTCTGGCACCTAGAAGCCTAGACTATTTGTTTGGTTTGTTTTTGTTATTGTTAAGTGCCGTTGAGTTGGTGTGACTCCTGGCGACCCCACTGAATAGTTGACACCGCAAAACCAGCCCCAAGCCCAATGCATATTGTGACCAGCAGGGGCTGGACTGTGGCTAAGGCTAACAGCCAGACTGCTGGGACTGACCCTCTTTGTAGAAAGTAGTAGTTGTGAGTCAAGTGGTCAGGTTTTCAAAAGGATTTATTCCCCTCCCGGGGTTGGATTCTCAAAGGTATAATATACAAACAAAACTTAGGACAAAACCATATACACTGGTAAGGAACTGAAGAAACTCAAATATAGCATCTTGCCTCTTAAAGGAAATCATAATCAGTGGTACTATTTTACACAGCATACGGTTCATCTGATATTCAGCAGTCTTTCCTCTGCTTCTCACAGCGCTCTCAAGCAACGCTCAAACTTTGGCTTTAGCATAGAGAAGAAATCTTATCAGACAAAATTAGCGTACAATCCATGGCTTCCTCAATAGGAGATTCAACACAAGCATCTAGTATCATAGGTTCTTGCTGTGCTCTTTCATTACAAACATCTTCTTTAAAACATGAAGTTTGTACATTTCTCAGTCCCGTCTCTTCAGCCGGCTCATCTAGACAGCCTCCTCTAAAGCAGGGTAAATAGCTATCGTATGACTCATAATAGCAGGGAGGAGAGACACCCTTCTTAGGATAGGCTTTTCCCTTAAAGCTTCTACGTGTCCTACCTTCCCAGTTGGACTGTGAATCACAGAACGGTTCTCTTCTATCGTGAGAGGAGTTCTCTCTAGGAAGTTTCCTTCGGGGTTTAACTGGTAAGAACTCTTCACCCTCAGACATACAGATATCTTCAACTGCTTGTTTCTCCCTTTCTAGGACTTCTACTTGCTTCAAACTGCCACACTTTTCAGATACATACGGTTTTCCTTTCACTGCTCTCCACTCACTCTGCACAGCCCGGTGCCTTGGCAAAACAAACTGCGTCACAGGAAACAAATCCTTACAGCTGACCTCTCGGTGTGAATTCCTCCGTAGTTCTCTGTGTGAACTTCTCTGCAGCTTCCTGCATAAACTTTCCTGCAGCTCTGCATCGGTGTCTGTGTCCTCTGAATCTTTGGAGTCTCCTGAGTCTCCAGAATTTCGGGAGTCTCTGCAATCTCCTTCCTCTCCCCCTGAGCCACGTGAGTCTAACTCTGACTGCTCTAAGCATTTTTTATACTGTTTCCTGGGCGTTCCCTTACACAGGTGAAAGCCGTTTGAGTCAAGAGCTGGTGAATGCTTTCCAGCTGGGCAGGGCTTCAGACCTCGTGTCTGAGTCTGTTTACGTTGCCTATGGTAACTGGGAATCATGTGGCTTGCCTGCCTGTCAGAATCTAAGCTGAAGCTAGCAGATTTCTGTGCTCTTGAGGCAAGGGACAGATCTTCCTCGTTACAATATCTAAAAATATAGGTGTCTGTTTTTGGTGCCCGGACATTTAAGCTAGGCACACACTTTTGTGCAAATGATTAGCGCTGCTGAATAGCGGCATAAATCAAAACGCTGTCTTTAGACATTTCAGTTTATGCCCTGGACATCCTATTGAAAATGGGCTCATGGTATGTAGTTCTCAGCACAATCTCAGTTCATCCTATACACCACTGGTGAGCAGAGCAAAGCTTTTAGCACTGCAAGATAAATAAGCCACTATAATAGGGATATAGCCAAACCAGCACTCAGCTGATTGGAATCATGGTGGATTTGGGATTAAACACACCCTTGACTGTGAAACGCTCTTAGTTATTCTTCAGTTAAGTCTATATAGATAAAACCTAATTAGAACATAGGGATGCATTTCCTTGTCCTGTGTGAGCTATGAAATGCAGAATGCTCCAGCTTGATGGTGAAATGCAAAGCTTTTACCTTCCAAACTGTTTCTGTGCTGCATGTAATTGCAGTTACAGAAATGTTCCATTAATTCATCTGAGCAAGAGGTATTTGTCAGAGCAGTGGCTGCATTTACTGTATAACAGCGAGTACCGGGGCCAGGGCTTCTTGAAAAGAGCTTAGAGAAAATATTTTTTCACTAAATGCATAATCAAACTCTGGAATTCGTAACCGGAAGATGTAGTAGAAGCTGTTAGTGTAGCTGGGTTTAAAATGTTTGCAGAAGTTCTTGGAGGTAAGGTCCATAAACCATTAAAGAGGACCCAGGAAATCCACTGCTTGCCCCAATACAAGCATTGTGGAACCTGTGTGTCTTTTTAGGAAACTGCTAGATACTTGTGACCTGGATTGGCCACTGTTGGAAACAGGATACTGGGCTTGAGGCTGTCCCAGTGTGGCATATCTTATGTCCTTAAGTTCAACTCTTACAGACACCAAATTGCTCTGCAGTGGTAGGTGTTAGGGAGTGGTGATGGAAAGCTATTAATAGCTTAAAGTAGCCTTCAAACCAGATGCCTTAGCAGCTCTATGGAACTGGTGGCAAAAGATTCTTTCGGGGGCATTTTTGGGCCCTGATCCCCTTAGTCTCCTATTCACCTCCTATGAGTTTCCTTAATATTTTCCTAGATATATCCCAGTCCCCAGTTGTTGTATTGTCTATTGTGACTTGATGTAAGCTCTGATAGGCAGGGACTGTCTCTCACTTGTCTCTGCAGCAAACAGGAGCAAGGTGAAGTAAGGCAGCCTTTATTTGAAAATCCCTGACATGGCTATTTGCTGCTGTGGTTTACCTGCCAGTGTGTGCGCTCTTTTGTGGATTCTTACATGTCTCTGTACAGCGCTGCACATGACTTGTGGTGTCATCAAGTGCCGTCGAGTCGGTTTTGACTCATGGCGACCCTCTGGATAGTTGTCCTAAACTGTGTTCGGTCGCATGCCTTGTAGCGCTGCAGAAATTGGTAGTAGCAGTTTTCTTCAAATTGGTTAGTTTTGCGCCTACCACGACTATCATGAACCTCACTTCTAAGCCAGAGTATGTGGAGTAGGATATCAGTCTCTCAAATGTACTGCTAATGCAAGAAAACGAAACCATGTAACCTCATTGCTTTATGATCAACCCCGTGCCTCCCATCTCCAACAGAATCAAATCTAAAATTCTCCTGCTAATTCATCAGGCCTTCTGCACCAGCCTCCCAATATACCTTCACTACCACCTTCTTCCTTATCAACCAGCTTGAACTTTGCATTCAGCAAATCAAAACCTCCTAATCGTGCCTTCCAGAGCACTTTTACACCTGGAGACGTACACATCCACCACCTTTTCCTTTTCAGCCCCTTCCCTCTGGAACACACTACTGACAGAATTCCAGCTCAAAAGCCTCTTATAGTAAATTCAAGAAAGGTCTTAAAACCTGGTTCATTGCTCATGCTTTCCCTTAAAAAATAAAAATCCCGATCACAAGCTGCCTGTTATTTTTACCTTTTAGTTTACCTGCTCCTAATGTGTCTCTGCTAAGTGCTCTCTGTCTGCGGTAAATATTGTTGTCAAACAGCATAAATATCCGCTACGTATTGCAGTCTCTGTCAGGTATGCACCTATGATTTTTTTAACCTTGTTTGAGCCAGGTTTTCCCCCTTTTATAGACTGTAAACTGCTAAGATATGATGGGGCTTTTTTTTGGGGGGGGGGGGGGTTACTGCCAGCAGTATATAAATACCGCAAATAAATAAATGAAATGCTTGATGTAGTGCTTGCATAGTGCTGGTGACTGTCTCCTTCTGGTGTTTGTGAGATGTAACATGTCTGGGTAATTTTTCAAAGTATGCTTGGAAATTCTTCTTAATCACGCCTATGGCACACAACACGATGGGAAGTAGCTTGGTATCTTTCTGCCACATTTTCTTGGTCTCTGACTGCATTTCTTGGTGCTTGAAGATTTTTTTCCCTCTCCGCGCTTCACAGAAAAGTCGTTTGGGACCGACTCCACTATAATCAATGCTATTCTGATGTTCCCCTTTACCACTGTGCCCAGCTTCCTTGCATCCAGCTTTTTGTCTGTGGGGATGGGAGTATCCCAGGTGATCGTAACCTCTTCAATCTCTGAACATGTTGCTGTTCTTTCCCTCAGAATGCATTAATGGTACCAAAGAAGTGTTAGAAATGAATATGTGTATTTGTGACACATGAGATGGCAAATTAACTTCCTTGATAGAGAGTGTAAAGAACCTTGCGGCTCCCTGAAGTCTCGCCGTATCTCTTAAGATATAAACCTGATAATTAGATATTTAAAATCCACTCCACACTCGCATTAATTCAGAGAGCTGAGCAGACTGTACAAACTACTGGAGGCAGAAAAGATAGTGGAGCTTAATTCTTTCCCATAACCTCCTACCCCCATTTCATCCTTCTCTCTTCTCTATGGAACATGTAGAAAGCACTGTTTTCCTCTTGAGATCCACTCAGAGAACAGAAGAGAGGTTATTGTTATATATCGGTAAGCCTTATTTTTGAAGAATAATCGCTGCTTAATTAGTGTTTGGAGCTGGAGCCCTTTTTCTAAAGTGCATTTCAAATTTGTAGTTATTGTGCTGTTAGTAGATGAAATTAATGAACAGTAGCTGCAAAGGCTCTGAGTAACTTTTGGAGGTGCATCCATACAATTGATACAGAGACCACACACTTCCCATGTGTTAACTGCCTTATAGATAACGTGAATGCATGTAATGCCACCTATCACCTGAACCAGTACAGGAGGCGATAGTGCCTTTCTAGAAGTCTCTAGGGAGACCTCATTTAGAGTACCATGTACAATTCTGGAGACCACATCTTCAAAAGGATATAACCAGGATGGAGTCTGTCCAGAGAGCGGTTACTAAAATGATCAGTAGTCTTCATCATAAAACATTTGGGGATAGACTTAAAGACTTGGCTATGTATGCGTGGAGAGGAGCAACTTGAGAGAAAATGCCTCTATGGTATAGCCTAGTACCCAAGAGATCAGGGTTCGATTCCCACTGGCATTCCTTGTGCCCTTGGGCGGTCACTTTACCTCCATTACCTCAGAAGAAAAGGCCTGGCAATCTACTTCCAGTGATACCTTGCCAAGAAAACCCAGGAGCTGCTGGATCTCCAGGAGTCAGCACTGACTTGACGGCACTTTAAAAAAAATGGCATAAATACACAGGAGGTCAGCCTCTTTCAACCGAGAAACTCTGGAATGAAGGGTCATAAGATGAAGATAAACTATCTGAACTCAAGAAAGCATGGGACGAGTACAAAGGATCTCTAGGGGAGAGGAAGGGATTGTAGAACTTAATAGTTCTCATGGATGGACTGGATAAGACTGTATGGTCTTCATCTGCCATTGTTTCTCTATGTTTCTATGTATCAGTGTGGTGTTAATTGCTTTGTATTATCTGCATCATTAATAGTTAATACATGGTAGGTTGCTGTACTTTAAATGGGTTATAAATTGGTTGAGTGGGAGGCGACAAAGTGTACAGATAAATGGAACTCACTCTGAGGAGAAGGAGGTTATCAGTGTTGTGCCGCAGGGATCTGTCCTTGCTCCAATTATTTTTTAACATAGTTAGTGATATAGCAGAAGGGCTATTGGGTAAGGTTTGCCTCTTTGTGGATGATACCAAAAACTGCAATAGAGTAGACACCCAGGAAGGAGTAGATAACATGAGGAGGGATCTAACTAAGCCTGAAGAATGGTAAAGAATTTGGCAGTGAGATTTAATGTTAAAAAATGCAGGGTCATGCATTTGGGCTGCAAAAATCCAAGGGAATGGTATAGTGTAGGGGCGAAGTACTTCTGTCCACAAAAGAAGAGCAGGACCTGGGCGTAATTGTTTCTGATAAACTTAAAAGTGGCTAAATAGGTAAAAAAGGCAACAGTGAAAGCCAGAATGATGCTTGGGTGCCTAGGGAGAGGAATGGCTAGCAGAAAAAAGGAGGTGATAGTGCTTCTGTATAAGTCTTTGGTGAGACCTCATTTGGAGTAGAGTGTGCAATTCTGGAGACCACACCTTCAAAAGGATATAAACAGGATGGAGTTTGTGCAGAGGGTGGCTACTAAAATGGTTAGTGGTCCTCGTTATGAAGCATATGGGGACAGACATAAAGATCTTAATATTTACAAGGGAGGCTGATAAGTCTCTGGCCTTGTAACAAAATAGAAAGCTACAGGCGCACTTCAGTTCCGATGGTCCGAATGATCTCTCTGCAGTTTCGTTTTATTTCGTACAAAATAAAACAAAACTGCAGAGAAAGCATTTGGACCACAGAAACTGAAGTGTGCCCGTAGCCTTCTGTTTCGTTACAAGGCCAGAGATATATCAATTCCACCTCATATACTTTAGAGGAAAAGCGGGATAGAAGAGATATGATAAAGACATTTTAATACCTTGGTTGCATAAATGCACAAGAGGAGAGCCTCTTTCGATTGAAAGCAAGCTCTGCTAAAAGGAGACATAGGATGAGGGTGAAAGGGGATAGACTCAGGAGTAATATGCAGAAATATCTCTTTATGAAAAGAGTGGTAGATGTGTGGAATAGTCTCCCAGTGGAGATAGTAGAGACAAGGACACTATATGAATCCAAGAAAGCATGGAACAAACACAGAAGATCTCTAAAGGAAAAAGGGGGACTATAGTAGTTGATATGGAAGGGCAGATTAGATAGGCCATATGGTATTTTTCTGCTGTCATAGTAACATAGTAACATGATATATGACGGCAGATAAAGACCAGCATGGTGCATCTAGTCTGCCCAGCCAGGCAGTAAGAGCAGATGCCCCTGCCGCTCCGTGCAGGTCACCCTTCCCCATGCCTTTGTTTAGGGGTGTACCTATCGCTTCATATAGGTCACCCCTATTTGTTGAGATATAAGAGAGTAATGATTATTTTGATATTATCCTGTTGCTATAAAGGGATCCACTGTGTCTGTCCCAAGCCATGTCGAATTCTGTCACTGTGTTTGCCCCCACCACTTCCATCGGGAGGGCATTCCAAGCATCCACCACTCTTTCAGTGAAAAAGTATTTCCTGACATTGCCTTTCAGTTTATGCCCTTGCAGCTTCATGTTATGCCCTCTAGTTTTACAGCTTCCCCGTTTTTGGAAGAGGTTTGTTTGTTCGTTAATTCTCTAAGTATTTAAAGGTCTGAATCATATCTCCCCTGTCCCTCCTCTCCTCCAGAGTGTACATATTTAGGTCTTCAAGTCTCTTCTCATATGTCCTCTGTCGCAGGCTCCAAATCATTTTGGTTGCCTTCCTCTGAACCGTTTCCAGTCTTTTTATATTTATTTTATTTATTTACATTCTCTTATATACCGCGCTATTCTGCATCAATGTGGTTTACATTGAACAAACTGAAATTACATTGAACAGGGCATTATAATTTGGAGATAACTATTTTACAGGGAACATGGGCTATGGAGGGTTAAGTGGCTTGCCCAAGACCACAAGGAGCATCTGTGGGACTAGAAATCCCAGTCCTTCTGGCCTAAGGTTGCTGTCCTCTAGTGGGATTTGAACCCCCGACCTTCTGGCCTGAAGTACCTTGCCCCAACCACTAGGCCACTCCTCCACTCCAAGATATATCCTTTGCAAGATACGGTCTCCAAAACTGAACACAATATTTCTGTACAGTCCATGCCCATTACCCGCCACTTCACTGCCTCATTCCATATTTTGCAGTTCATTTAGGAATTAGCATATGCTAAAGTGTCAAGCTGCTGCATTCGCTGTTAGCACAGCCCCACGCTAATTCCCTCGCTTTAGATAAATGGCCCTTTAGTTCTTTGTGAAGGTCAGAATTTAGCTATGGTTTATTAAGACATCCCAGTAAGATCCACGTCTTGCTGCTGTTCTGTCTGCACCGAGATTATTTATTTGTATCAGTAAATCCTTGTGGTCACATCTGAAGAAGGACCCTGGGTGGCCTCTCAGACTAGTTTAACAAAAGGCGTCACAACCTGCAGAGATTCCACTTTTCTCCAGGATTAGTTGGCTGCCTGAACTCTACTTAGATTTTAAATTTATGTCCCTGCTGCTGAGGTTTGAGAACCTGAGTGCAGTCGTAAAAGTGAAAAGCCAGTGACTGCTCCTGTAGAAAGACACACAGAACACATTTGCTGTGTTAAATTGCTAACATAGGATATATGGCCCACTAGATCATGCTCTGATTGGGTGACAAGGAGCAAAGGAGGACAAGGTAGTGTTGTTGTTAAGTGCCGTCGAGTCGGAGTCGACTCATGGCGACCCTCTGGATAGCTATCCTAAATTGTGTTCGGTCATCAGTCAGGTGGCTCATTGTTGACAGACTGGTACCCGTAGCTGCTGTTATTGTATCGATCCATCTCATTGCTGGCCTTCCTCTTTTGCGTTGACCTTCTATCTTGCCAAGCATAATGTCTTTCTCTAATGATCTCTCTCTTCGCATGATGTGTCCAAAGTATGAAAGTCGAAGTCTTGTCATCTGAGCTTCTAAAGAAAGCTTAGGTTTGATCTCCTCTAGTACCGACTGGTTTGTTCTTCGGGCAGTCCATGGTATACACAGTATTCGCCGCCAGCACCATAATTCAAAGGCATCAATTTTCTTCCTGTCTATCTTTTTCACTGTCCAGCTTTCACATCCATATGATGTTATTGAAAATACCATGGCTTGAACAAGTCGAATCTTTGTATGGAGAGAGACATCTCTGCTCTTGAGAATCTTATCTAGGTCTTTCATAGCCATTCTGCCAAGAGCAATGCGTCGTCTGATTTCTTGACTGCTTGCTGCTTCTTTATTGATAGTTGATCCAAGTAGGTTAAAGTTGTTCACAATTTCAATTTCTTCTCCTTCAACGATGAACCTGTTGATTATGCCAGTTGTCATGATCTTTGTCTTCTTTACATTAAGGTGCAGGCCCATTTTGAGACTATGTTCTTTGATTGTGAGAAGCAAATGTTTCAGATCATCTTCACTTTCAGCCAGTAATGTGGTATCATCAGCATAGCGAAGGTTGTTGATGAGTCTTCCACCAATCTTCACACCTCTGTTGTCTTCATACAATCCTGCTTCTCTGATGATTTGTTCTGCATATAAATTAAACAGGTAGGGGGAAAGTATGCAGCCTTGTCTTACACCTTTGCTTATTTTAAACCATTCTGTTTCTCCTTGTTCCGTTCGAACTGTTGCTTCTTGATCAATGTACAGATTGCGCAAGAGAACGATCAGGTGTTCTGGTATACCCATGCTTCTTAATGTGGCCCAGAGTTTCTCATGGTTTACACAATCAAAAGCCTTGCTATAGTCGATAAAGCACAAATAGATATCCTTTTGGTATTCTTTAGTCTTTTCAAGGATCCATCTCAAATCCGCAATGATGTCTCTCGTTCCTCGCCCTTTCCTGAACCCTACTTGCACTTCAGGTAGTTCTTGTTCCAGGTATGGTTGTAGTCTCTTTTGAATAATCTTCAGTAGAATCTTGCTGGCATGTGGGATCAGAGCGATTGTGCGATAATTTTCACAGTCAGTTGGATCACCTTTCTTTAGTATTGGTATAAACACAGATCTTTTCCAGTCAGTTGGCCATGATGTTGTCTTCCATATTTCTTGGCAGAGCCTTGTGAGTACGGTAACAGCTGCATCAGATTGCTGCAATACTTCTATGGGAATGCTATCAATGCCTGGTGCTTTGTTCTTTGATAAGGCTTTCAATGCTGCTTCAACTTCTTCTTTCATCACCAATGGTTCCCGATCATAAGTTACAGGTTGAAACGGCTGTTGGTCCACTTGATCTTTATCATATAAAAACTCTGTGTATTCCTTCCACGTTTTCTTGATCTTCTCAGCATCATTCAACATAGAACCTTGAGCATCTTGTAACATTCCAATTCGAGGCTGGAACTTTTTCTTTAACTCTCGTAGCTTTAGGAAAGCCGATCTTGTTCTTCCTCTAATAGTTTCTGCTTCTATTTCCTTGCAAGTGTCATTGTAGTACTTTTCCTTGTCCTGTCTTGCTGCACATTGGAAATCTCTGTTGAGTTCTGCGATTGTCTTTCTTTCTCCTCTGGCTTTAGCTTCTCTGCGTTTCTGGGCAATTTTCAGAGTTTCTTTCGTCATCCATTTTGGCTGTTTTTGCTTTTTCACCTTTTGTAGAGACTTCTCGCTTTCTTCCAACACAACCTTCTTGATGTCATTCCATAACTCTTCCGGAGCTCTGTCATTTGTATCTAAAGCAGCAAATCGATTTTGCAGGCAGTCTTTAAATTCCAGTGGTATATTCTCAAGGTCATATTTTGCTGCATTCATGAGTGGTTTGCTCTTTTTCAACTTTAGCTTGAGTTTGCATACTAGTAGTTGATGATCTGTACCACAGTCAGCTCCAGGTTTTGTCTTTGTTGATGTTACAGAGCTTTTCCATCGTTGACTTCCACAGATGTAGTCAATTTGATTTTTATATAATCTATTCGGTGAAGTCCATGTGTACAGTCGCCGCTTGTGTTGCTGGAAGAAGGTGTTTGAGATGAATAGATCATTGGTCTTGCAGAATTCTATCAGTCTTTCTCCAGCTTCATTTCTGTTGCCAAGTCCATATTTTCCAACTACTTTGCCTTCTTCTTTGTTGCCAACTTTTGCGTTCCAGTCACCCATGACTATCAGGATATCCTGTTTGCATGTTCTGTCAATTTCAGCTTGTACTTGTTCATAGAACGCTTCAATTTCATTCTCTTCTGCAGCTGTTGTTGAGGCATATACTTGAATTATAGTTGTATTGATAGGCAATACTCGTAGACGAATAGAGATTAAGCGTTCGCTGACTGCATTGTATTTCATTACAGTTCTTGCAAGTTTCTTCTTTATTATAAATGCAACACCATTTCTTCTTTGTCTTTCATTTCCAGCATAGTAGACCATGTGATCATCTGATGCAAAGTTCCCCATGCCAGTCCATTTCAGTTCACTGACACCCAACAGATCAAGTTGTACATGTTCCATTTCATTCTTGACCACCTCCAACTTCCCTTGGTTCATGCTTCGTACGTTCCATGTTCCAATGTGTAAGACATCTTTACAGCTTCTGACTCTCATTTCATGCGCAGCTACATCAGCAGTCAGATTTCCCAAGGGCTTTGATCCAACCACATCATAAATGCTGGCTTTACTCTGAAAAGTCTTCAGCTCTTCCCCAGTAGCTAGTTGAGTGCCTTCTGACCTGGGGGTCTCATCTTCCAGCACCATAGCACAATTTGTTTTGTTGTAAATATCCATTGGGTTTTCATGGCAAGATACAGAAGTAGATTGCCGGGCCTTTCTTCTGCACAGTTTAAGTTTGGTGTTGTTGCCATTGTCACAAAAATGTGATCCTCCGCCGTCAACACTGTCCCATTCTGCTGCTGCCCAAACCTAAGACCTTAAAGTATTAATTTACTTTGTGGCACACAGTGACATGAGCAAAACCCTACGCGGAGGAAAGAGAAACCCAGAGGCTGCTGATTGGATCAATAATTTCCCCAACTAAGGTGAAGGAATGGACTTGTGGATGGAACGGTGAACTGTGAATTGAAAGAACAGCATAGGCTTATATGAAGTGAAATCCTAGCTTTGCCACAGAGAGGATCATTTATAAGTGGTGCCTAATTTAATGTGCGTATTTCACCCTTTTTTTATAAAGTAAAGCATGTGTGTACTTTATAAAATAGGAGCGTAAGTGGGTGAAAACACACAAATCTAGGCCTGAGCACGTACACCAGCCCAGTGGCTGGTAAAAAAATCCAAATCATCAAAGACCTTGTGGAATCAAAAAATCTGGACATACTCTGTATTACTGAAACATGGATCACAGAAATAAACAACATACTCTTTAACAGACTCACGCCAAACTGATACAACATATCCCAATGTCCCAGAACCCAACGACGAGGAGGTAGAGTGATGGTCATAGCCAAGAAGAATATCAACATCTAGCTCCAGGTAAACATCACCAACGAATCTGACTCCATCACCGTCTCCAAAAAAACAACCACAATCTGCCTCATATATAGGACACCGACCTCAAACAGCGACCTATCAGCAATACTGGATACAGTCATAACAGCAGAGAGAACAGGAAAGGAATTAATGGTTCTAGGAGATTTCTAACCTCCCCTCCCTACACCAAAATTATGCACAGTCCTTCCTTCAAGCCATGACAGCGATGGACCTAACACAACTAGTAAACGTTCCAATGCATGCAAAATGAAACACATTGGACTTAATATTCTTCAATAGCCATAACGCCCAAACAAACACCTCCCACTCTATACAAGTACATCCAGTACCATGGTCGGACCACAAATGCATCAAATTCTCACTCCCACAAGGCCTCACCAATACAAACCCCAACAGCAACCTTCAACCAAAAGAAGATTTAAACTGTTCCCCAAAGAGAGTTTCCTCAAAGAAACCATTGACCAAATGCCTACTGATTCTACCGACCCAGAAGTACTCATAGAAAACTGGAATAACACCACCAGAAAAGCAGCAATCACCCCCAATACCCCAAAGACCAAAACAACAAAGACACACACATAGTAACCCAAGATCAACTGGTATACCCCAACCCTCCTACTCCTAAAGAGACAACTCCACAGCCATGAAAGAAAATGGTGAAAAATAAAACAAGACAGAGACAAAACACAATATCTACAGCTGATTAAGGAATACCATATTAAAACAGACAAAGTAAAATGAGAGCACTACACCAAACTAGTAAGCACCGCAATCAACTGACCAAGAGAACTCTTCTCCATTGTGAAACAACTGACAAAAACATCAGCCACCAACAACAAAGACATCAAGATCACCCTCCAACAACTTGCCCAACACTACAAACAGCTACAGCTGCAACCAAATAACAACACCCTGCCCTTTACCATGGACACACCCACGGACACCTGGAGATCTATCATAACCATGGACGATAACATAGACACTTGGAGCTCCTTCAATCAAATCAACAAAAGACAAATAGAGAACACCATAACATCCCTGAACACAACAACCTCCCCCCTCGATCCCTGCCACACATCATAAATAAAGGCAAACAAAAAAGAACTCAGCAGAATAATCACCAAATTCACACAAGGGATACTTCACCAAGGAATCATGCCCACAAGCCTAAAGACATCCTCCATTCATCCCACGCTGAAAAAAACAACTCTGATCACATCAGACATCATACAGACCCATTGCAAGCCTACCCTTCACATAGAAAAAACAGTTCATTACCGACTACAAGAACACATTGACAGACATAATCTCCTAGATCCCCAGCAACACGAATTCCGACCACAACATGGAGTTGAAACTTTATTAACCACATTAATAAACACATTCATGCAAGGAATGCAGCGGACCAACCAAGGCTACCTATTAATCTTCCTAGACATCTCTTCGGCCTTCAACACCATAAATCACCAAATACTGCTACAACACCTCCGTACAATTGGAATATAGGGAACTGTCCACAAATGGTTCATATCCTACCTCACCAACAGATATCAGAAGATAAAGATTGGAAACAACTCTTCAATGCCATAAAAGGAAACCTAAGGTGTGCCACAGGGATCCACCCTCTCCACTGTGCTCTTCAACCTATACTTCCGACCACTCTGCACAATTATAAGAAAACACAAACTAAACCTACACGTCCACGCTGACGCCATTATGATTTATGGACCAATTGACACACACCAACCCGAAATAATAGCCCACCAAGAATGCCTCACCGAGGTATCAAATTGGCTAACAGAAAACAACCTACAAATAAACTATAACAAGTCAGAGGATCTCTACTTAACAATAGACACCGTATTCGCTCCACCCCCCATGATAACACTGAACAACATCACAATCAAAACTAAAACAGAGGTGAAATACCTAGAAGTCACCATCGACCAACTCCTAACCTTCAAAATGCACATAAGCAAAACCACCCAAACAATTTACTTCAAGGCAAAGACACGCCAGTGCCTCCGACCACTCCTTGAATGAGAAGACTTCCGTACCGTATTCCAAGTTTCAATAATACCCCACCTGGACTACTGCAATGCCATCTTACAAGGACTACTGCATTCCACACTCCTATTTCAGACAACTTTCCACTCAACAGCAAGAATCCTACAAGCAGCAACGGAAAAAAGAACATATCACTCCGATACTTAAACAGTTTCACTGGCTCCCTGCAGTGCCGCATGACATACAAAACCATCATACTAACACACAAAGCAATTCATTCACACTCCA
Source organism: Ichthyophis bannanicus (assembly GCA_033557465.1). Taxonomy (NCBI): domain Eukaryota; kingdom Metazoa; phylum Chordata; class Amphibia; order Gymnophiona; family Ichthyophiidae; genus Ichthyophis; species Ichthyophis bannanicus. The sequence continues at coordinate 167,769,757 of CM066042.1, forward strand.
CCACACACCTACAAACACTCATACAGCCCTCACAACCGCACAGAGCCAGAAGTAACTTGACAAAAAACACCCTCAGCATCCTCCATGCCAATGCCAAATCAAATGAACAGACATGCAAAAGATCCTTCCAACTCTATGCACCGTTCATTTGGAACAGACTGCCAGACCAGCTCAGGAACATCACAGACCTCAAGAACGTCCGCAAAAAATTAAAGACATATCTCTTTACCAAACACTTTCACTGCAGTGAATAACCCCCCACCAGAAGATTAATGCACACCCACCTGTCACTAATTGTTGCATATAAAGAAACCTGTATATAGTTAAGTCAATGCTCTTTTGATTGCATGCTGTAAATAGTTAATACAAATGTTTCAGTGTAAGTTACATCTTCAGTTCTATGTAAACCGCCTTGACCCAGAGAAAGGCGGTATATAAATACAGCTAGCTAAATAAATAAATAAATAATAATATGCATAAGCCTCACATGCCCTACTCTATAAACTAATCCATCTCGCTGTGCTCATACTTAAGCATGCTGTGAACATTACAGGCAGGTCAAGTACTGGCAGAAATTGAGGCAGGTCATTGAAGAGATGAGGGTGGGGAACATCTGGAGCTAGACCTGGGTGCTTGCTTGTTGAACTTGCCATTGAGGGGTGTACATGGGAGAGCTCTGGTCCCAGCCTATATGTGTATCATTGTAGCCTGTATGGCTGTAGCAAGACAATGGAGAGAGAGGCTGATGTCCGACATTGCTGATGTCCTTAGTTGTTTGGACTAGATATATGTGATGCTGGGAGTGGTAGCCAAACAGCACATGAATGGAGCTAAATTTCATGATTTTTAGGTAATTTATGAACGTTGGATGCAATCCCGGTCTGAGTGTAATACTGGGATGGAAAATAGCGAAAAGGTTAACAGCAATGGAGAGGAGGGTGGTGGAAGGGGGGGGGGTTAGAGGGTTTACTGTATTATGTGTTTTGTATGCTGATTTACAATAGTTGTGTGTGTGTTGTTTATTGGTTTGTAAATAAAGGAAAATTTACAAATAAAAAAACAAATGTACCTGGTTGCTACCATTAGTTATTTATAAACTTAGAAAATTACAATGCGATGAAGATGTTGCGTTTCTTGTTACTTACAAATGTACTCGTTACGTCTACTAGTAATACGTAAAAATTGCAATGTGCTCAGAGTTGTTCATTTGTGCAGTTTATTGTAAACCGCTTAGAAAGGAGGTATAAGGTTCTAAAAATGCTCTTTGTAAAAATAATAATATCTCATTATTATTGTCGTTCTGTTACCTGTAAGCCGCATCTGATCTCTGGAAGAAGCGGTATAAAAAATGTACAAATAAATAAATAAGTAAAAAAGTGTTAAACAAAAACATACATAAATAACTAAATGTTATAAAATATATGCATAACTGCATGTGCCACCCAAGCTCTGCCCATGTGAACCCCCATAGCAAAAGTGTGCACCGTGAGTCTTAAGCACATGCTTATAGAATAGTGACCCCCTCCCCTCCAAAGTATGTGCGTAAAGACACCCATAGCAAAAGTGTGCACCGTGAGTCTAAAGCACATGCTTATAGAATAATGACCCCCCTCCAAAGTATGTGCGTAAAGGCCCATTAAAGTGCATGAATCGCTAAAAATCCCTAGTTTATGCACATAGATGGTGTGTAACTTTCTGCGACTCTTCATAAAATGACTCCCAAATTGTGTAAGTTGAACAAATCCCTTGATCTCTCCCTTTCCTAACTTCACCCATCTGTAGATATTTGATTACTATTGTTTTAGAAACTGTCATATACACTAGACACAACACATGACAGTCAGGCTTTCTACCCCAGAGGTGGCTTCATGCATGGGCTTCATTGTCGGGTGCCTTTGGATGTGGGTTGAATGAAAGGGGTCACATAAGCAGTTTTAACTCTAGATGATGTATATAGCACAGCAGAACTGTAGCTAAGTAGCTCCATGGGTCTGAAAGCACCTTTGTTGAAGTTGCAAGGTTTGGACATTTCCTTCGGTACATATTCACCAGGAATGAAATGCACTTGCCATCATTTGATTTTGGTAGAGGGAATATTTGCCAGGAGTTTATGGGGAGTGTACATCTTTCTGGAAAGTGAACTCTCTCCCCCAACTCCATATAGCTCACCCCCTTCTCCCCTCTCTGTACTCTACCCCAGCACACACAAATGCAGTCCTTGTTCTCTCTTCCAGGTTTTCCATCCACTCTCCTTTCTGCCCTCCCCACACTACTATCCTTGCACTTTTCCAAGCCCACGTTGGAGGTTGATCCTGGTGTGGCACCTCCTGCTCCTTTTTGGCATTGGAAGTTTGCAGCTGCTAGTATGAACAGAGTGGAGAAAACAAAGCTGCAGCTATACAAAAAGTATCTTTATACGAGTAGTTTTATTTGATAATCCAACTTGACCAAGTTTCGGCACTCAGGCCTACATCAGGGGTCTGTAGAAAATGATATATAAAACAGGTACAAACATAGATACATACCGATATCAAATATAAACTTATAAAATATCCCACAAGAGATATAGACAAACATTATATATAAAATCAAAAGAAACACAGAGAAACATTTTTACCAGTCTGATAATTTGGAAACATCCAATGACAATGCAGATTGTTGTTCAAAGGTTAATAATAACCTATAAGACAGAGGCACACATAATCATTACTTATTACATAAAGATGGACTAATCCCCCTTTTCTTCCATCCCCCTCTTCCTCCTCCCTCCCCATTGTTTTGGCTTTTTTGAAACAAATACAATTGTTCCTAGCCATGGAAAAAGAGCTTGTTATTATCTACTGATCATTATTTAATAATCATTTTTATTTTTCATTCTTTAGTATTTTAAGTTAACGGATTTTTGATATGTACAAACCTTTGATATTTGGGAAATCATGTTGTCATATCGCCTTAGTTATAATGCACAATGCTATTTTTTGTTTTATGTCAGACAACACTTGGCTAAACATCTTCTCCCCCCAACCCCCTCCACCCCTTTTCTTTAGGAACTGATTGATCACAATGTTTTCCTGCTTGTGTTTCAAGCATGAGATGAGTTTTTCCTTTACTTCCGTGTACACTGTTATGGGTTAGTTTGAATGGCACTTTGGTTTTCGAAAAACAGAGGGGTTCTAATGCTTTTGGACCATTTTTATAATAAGATACTTTTATGGTTTTTAAGATTGATTGGATGAGATGAGACACTTTCCCTATTATTGTATCCTTTTTTGTTATGGCAACCAAGGAAGGAGGGGGAGGAGTTTCTGTCTCACCTTGGTATTTTCGATCCACACATGCATGGCGTTTTTACTTTTACCCGTACTTGTGCAAGGTTGATATTAAGGTTTGATTGCCACTGCTTGCTAGGTTTCCACATGCCATATTTAGAGATTTTATTTGCATTTTTTATGATGAAAACAGGTTACAAATGACTGATTAGTGCATTGCTCTCAATATGATTTTCTGTTTGAATAAGTTCCCTCATTTGTTTAATGTGGGAATCGTATGTGCTCTTAATATATCTTAGCATGACCAAGTAAACAGTTAGAGGCCAATTCTTTTCTGGCCATCCAGCCCCTGTACAGCCCCTCAGAATCTGGGCATACAGCGGTAGCACCCAATTCTGATCCCATGAGGGCTAGACATGCCCACGAGATCAGAATCGGGTCTACCGGCCTGGACGTGCAGGTCGGGCCCCAATTCTGATGGGCCGCATGCACAGAAGATCCCCGACTAACTCAGCCGGGCTCCATAATTGAGCCACAGTGCCATGGCCTGGTGTCCAGGGGGACTTATTCCACCTCCAAGGTGGAATAAGTCCCCCCCGTCTATGTGGTCAGCCCCAGATGTACAGGGTTGACCTCAGAATCGGCCCTGTACGTTTGGGGTCACGGCCTGCCCATGCCCCGGCCTCACTGTCTAAGGCTCCCCGTACAAAAGCGCTGTTTGTATGGGGAGCCTGTGCACCAGGAGCGGCAAGGGGATGAATAGCGGGGATGTACGCCCAGCAGGACGTACATCCCTGCTACTTGTAGCACAGAATGACCCCTTTAGTGCAGAGATCCTCAAATCTTTTAAATTTACCTTATACCTCTCCCAAACCTCAGCTATCTGCTTCACGTCAGGCAGCCCTGCCCCCCTTTCGTCCCTCTGCTCTCTTCCTCCCCTATTCCCACTGTTACACCCCTGCGCTACTTAGGTGTTCCCCTTGATTCCTCTCGCTTTCAAAGACCACATTTCCTCCATAGTCCAGCGTTCCTTCTTCACCTTGAAGCAACTTCGTGCCTTCCGCCCTTTTCTCCCCACCCCCTCCATGACCACACTGCTCCTCTCCCTCGTCATGTCATGTTTGGATTATTGTAATGTCTCCCTGGCTGGTCTTCCCCAGTCCCGACTCCACTGACTTCAACGCGTCCAAACACAGTTGCCCGTATTCTGACCCACGCTTACCGCTTCGATCACGTTACCCCCCTTTTCATGCGTCTGCATTGGCTCCCGATTCCTTTCCGGATCCAGTACAAATTTCTAATTTTTAACCACAGATTGATCCACACTGGCACTCCTCTCTATCTCGCTGATCTGGTTAATCTCCACACCCCCCACCGCTCCCTCCGATCCATTCATACTAATCACATGTCCCTCCCATCCCCATCCCAGGCCCATCTGGAATCCACCCGCTCATCTGCCTTTTATATCCTTTGTCCCCGGCTCTGGAACTCGCTCCCCCGGCCCTCCGCTTGGAACCTTCTTTTAACACCTTCAAGGCCAAACTGAAAACTCACATCTTCTGTTCTGCCTTTGACCTTCCCCCACCCTCTTCCCCCTTCTCCCCACCCCCTCGCTGATGTCTAATTCCTGCTTCTTCCTCCAGTTCTTGTCCTGTCCACTGTCTCCCTTTTAGACTTTGCCTTTCCTTTCCTGTCTATTTTATTGGCGTTCCTTTCTATTTCTCAGCAGCTTGTTGTTTTGTTATAAACCGCTTAGATCCTTTTGTTTTGGGAGGTATATTAAGCTCCTAATAAACATAAACAAACATAAACATACCATATTAGGTGGCAGATATTGTTGTTTTTTTCTGATTGGAAATGTAAACTGAAATAAATGTTTTATTTGGTCATTTATGGCAGAGAACATCTGGATGTAAGTCTTATCTACTCTCTATTTCTTTGTCTTCATGACCTTCAAGAGATGATTGATTAAGGGATTCACCCATCGAATCAACAGCTATGTAGCCTTTAAAGTATATGTTTTGGGTTTAGATTTGAGATAATTCCTTGTTACCATCTTTGTTCATACTGGTACCAACTAGTTATAATTACGCATAGTTTTAAAGAGGGTGATTTTAGCAATATTTGATGATCTTCCCCCTTTTTATATGGTTTTAAAGGGTGTTTATAAAGCTCTTATGTTTAATGTAATATTTCATTTGAGGAAGGAGGAATCTCAGCCTCACCTCGGCACTTTAAAGCTGCATATTTGTGGTGTTTTTATCTTTCTATTTTGTTGAAAGTAGGCTTCATATTCTGATTTTTTCCTATGATGTACCCGGAAACTTCATTTGCACACCTTAAGATTCATCTATGATTTTTTGTTTGTACATTTTCTGGTGCTGCAATATATGACCGTTTTTTTATCCCATTAAATTTGGTAACTGTAGGTTCTTTACTCTTTCAGATACAGTCTTGTATCTTGCCAGTTTCTCTCATAATTTGTTTTTTCCCTTTCTTCCATAGTAAAAAATAGGATCCAATTCTCTTATTCAAATTATACGGGTTTGTTTTCTACCTTATTTAATTTTTTGAAAGAAACAATTTTTTGAACGACTGTAAATTATGTTTGAGATTATGTTTTGTCAGGCATTGTATTATCTTTAGATTTTCCCTAAGGTATTTTTGTTTTAAATGTATGTACCCCTTTCTTTTCCTTCCCCCTCTCTTCCCCTTCCCCTCTCTTTCCTTCCCCTTCTCTTCCTCCCCCCACTCCTTTGTGACTTTTAGTGTTTTATAATGTTCCCCTGGAAAGTCTCTTTTGGGGACCTGTTCAGATCTATGCAAATGCTGTCACGAATTTGTTTATTCTGTACTTTTCTTTGTATTGTTTGCAGAGTATCTCCTGCCATTTTTTACTGTCGGATTAGTCCATTCTTATATAATAAGTAATGATTATGTGTGCCTCTATATTATAGGCTATGATTAACCTTTGAACAACAATCTGCATTGTCATTGGATGTTTCCAAATTATCAGACTGGTAAAATAAAAAAATTCTGTGTTTCTTTTGATTTTATGTATAATGTTTGTCTATAGCTCTTGTGGGATATTTTATATGTTTATACTATTTGATATTGGTATGTATCTATATTTATGCCTGCTTTTATACACATTTTCTACAGACCCCTGATGCAGGCCCGAGTGCCAAAACCTGGCCAAGTCGGGTCATCAAAGAAAACTACTCGAGTGAAGATACTTTTGGTGTGACCATAGCTTTGTTTTCTCCACTCTGTGTTTGGACGTTATCGACTGTGGAGCATCCTTCTCCTTTGTTTGTTAGCTGCTATGACCCAGCTCTTTGGCTGTCGAACTAGTCCGGCCTTACAGTCCCCACAGTCCTCTTCTGCTGAGCCGCTGCTTACTACAGTGGGGACTTTTCTCCACTGCTACTATCACTACTACTACTAATCACTATCCTAGCGCTACAAAGCATACACAGCACTGGACATATACATGTAAGAGACACAGTCCCTGCTTGATAGAGCTTACAATCTATTCAACACAGATAAACACAACAAACAGGGGGATGCTTATAATGCACATGGCGCTGAGCCCTGGCTCCTCTGCTCTCCTCGATGTTTAGCAGTGGTGGGATAATGTGCCAATTTACTGTCCAGCTCTACCTCCAGGTTCTCCGGCAGGCAATGGAAATGAACTCGGCCTAGGAAAAAGAGGTGATAGCATGTTTCAAATCCCACTAAACTGCGCATCTTCGTTCATTGTTTCATATTGTTACATGTACACAGAGAATTATTAAAACATTCTAACTGACCAAGTGATGAATTGTTAATTGGCATGTAATTAAAACCAAGTACCATTTGGCTTTTATAGCCGAGGAGGGCTGTAAAATACAGCAGAGTGAAATGAGAACTGATGTGTATTAGTTCCTGCTTTCTGTTCTGAGACTGGCAATGTACGTGAAAGAATTGCTGTAGCCTGCCAGAGCTGAAGGGGGTGGACATTGGTGATGAGATTTTTAGTATTCTACGCTGCAATTGATATGTAAATCAGAATGGAGATGATTGCGTACAATGAGCATGAAATGGATAATAGGAGCAGCATTAGACTGGGAGAACTAGTGCTGTGTTGGCCATAGGGGGCGTGTCTCAGAGCTGAATCACTGCTGCTGCTCTCGAACAACAAGGTACAGAACCCAATTGGGTCATGTCTGATATTATGGGGTATAATTATTTTTCATACCAGAACTTATCCTTGAGCAGAAGTAGGAATCATGCTCTAAGGATGAACGTTGCTCCTTTTGGGCTACATTTTCGATAGAGGACCTAATTAGCACTCTCTGCACCTACTTTTTAGCCCACACACATCTTAACAATTTTCAGACACACCCAGAATTTTATACCTTTTAATTTGGTCTGTTTCATGTTGTTCAACACTACGCTTACCTTTTATGTTTCTTTTTAATGAGCTGTGTTAGACCGACACTAGTTAACTTTTATTTATTTTACTTATACATTTTTATCCTTAACTTAATGTGATACTAGCATAAATTATATCTGATTATCCTCTTGAATCTCAGGATATTCTAATCCCTCAGCTTAGCCATAATTGGACTGCCCCGCGTTTGCGTTACGCATTTTACATATTCCATTAAGGAAGTACAGCGTGCTTTTTTATCGGCTCGATATCATTGTGCACTAAGCGGCTTTCTTTCTCATCTGATTATTTTGAAAAATGCTTTCAATCTGTTCAAGATATCTTTATATGTTGCTTCCAGTTCCAAATCAGCACACGTTTGTACATATTTCTCTAAGGAAGTACAGAGTGCACTTTCAATAGCTTGATATTACTGTGCAGTAAGCAGGTTGCCTTCTACCTTACTTGATCATTTTGGAGAAATGTTTTAAGTTTGTTCAAGATATCTTTTTATGTTGTTTTCACTTCCAAATCAACACAGGAGTAAGGGGTGTTTTCAATATCTTCATACTTTGTCTAATATGCTAGCGCTTCACCAGAACATATTGGAGCTTTGCTGTTTTCATGTCTATTCAGTATCTTTATTTTCGATGGGTGTATAGAATTGAGTTATTAGGTTAAAAGTTAAATCTCTTGCCTATTTGATTAATTTTATAGATAAAAAATCACTAAATCCTTAACATGAATCTTTTAAATTTTTTTCATTTGTCGGACATCACCGGAAAGGGGCAGACAATGTAAACCATGCCCTCCACACGGTTCGGTCCTTTTTAATAAAATATATCTTGAAACAATGTGGAACAAACAACCACTACTTAGCTTAGAAAAAATTGTGTAAACTCCTCTCAACTCCGGCACGACGTGCACGTTTCGGGTTTCCACCCTGTCTCAAGTGCCACCATCTTGACTTGTCGTAACCGTTGTGAAACGCTGAAACACAGCTGAAACACAGCGTTTCACAACGGTTACGACAAGTCAAGATGGTGGCACTTGAGACAGGGTGGAAACCCGAAACGTGCACGTCGTGCCGGAGTTGAGAGGAGTTTACACAATTTTTTCTAAGCTAAGTAGTGGTTGTTTGTTCCACATTGTTTCAAGATATATTTTATTAAAAAGGACCGAACCGTGTGGAGGGCATGGTTTACATTGTCTGCCCCTTTCCGGTGATGTCCGACAAATGAAAAAAATTTAAAAGATTCATGTTAAGGATTTAGTGATTTTTTATCTATAAGTTTATTTGTGATCACTACGATTGGGACTTTGGAATTTAATTTTATTTGATTAATTTGTCAAAAATGTTTTCAGTCTGTTCAAGACACCTTTTTTTAAATAATTTTGATTTTTATTTAGTACATTACAAAAGAACCCATCATTTTTCAACTGCTTTACAAAACCCTGGTATAACCTACATCAAACTATATCCATCATCACAACATGCACCTGCTTATCTTTCTAGCCTTACTATACAATACTTAACAGTCTAGGTTCCTCTCCAATTTACCTGTACAATTTTTATTATTTTACTATTCCCTTCTACTCCCCTCCTCCCCCCTCCACCCACCCCGGATCCTGCGGTGCTCCCATCCCCCTTATTAACAATTTCCGTTTATACTCTTAATTAGTATCATGCAACCACTCAATGTACTTTTGCCATCTCCTTCGAAAGCTCGAAAGCTCTCAATCCTGTGCACTTTATATGCATTAATCTCACTCATCCTATAAATATTTGCTATTCTACTTAATATCTTTTCAGGTGCTGGTGCTCTCACGGATCTCCATCCCTTCGCTGTTTCCATCCGCACTCCAGTTGCAAGCATCTTCAACATATACACCATGTCGCTCTTCGAATCTCCCCCCCCCCCATTCATTCATTAATATTCCCGCTGATGTAATATCTCCTACCCAGCCCACCATCTCCCGCATAAGATCCTTCAGCCACTTCCACGTTAGCTGTAGGACTGGGCAGCTCTACCACATATGCATATACTCCCCCCATTCTCCGCACCCCCTCCAACACATCGCATCATTATATCTCCCCATCTTACACAACCTTACTGGGGTTAGATACATTCGGAACAGCATCTTATAACAGTGTTCTTGGATTGCTGCCGGAACCACTGGCATTTTAACCCCATCATATACTTTTTTCCATCTCTGTACATCCCAGTGACCCCCCAAGTCTGCCTCCCAGGCCCTCATATGCATTCTTTGATCCATGGAGCTACTCAAGGCCTTCTAAAGCCTAGAAATCACCCCTCTTGATAAGTCCCCCACCCTAAACATCTTCTCAAAGAGTGTCTCTGTGCTTTTCAGGCTGCCTTTTATATCTTTTCCCCCTAAAAAATGTGCCAGTTGGAAATAGCCCAACCAATCACTCGTTGCTATTTGGAACTCTCGCTGGAGCTCAGCAAACGGCCTTAGTTGACCAGCCTCAATTAGTACCTGCCCCATACACTGTAACCCTTTCTCCTGCCATCTTTGGAATATCCCAGAACTTTCTCCCACCAAAAATCCCTCACATTGTGTAATCCGCTGTGCCCTGATATTTCCTCCCATATGTGTTAGCACCTTATGTTTCCTATCCCAGGCTCTAAATGTATTTATCATATATGGGTTCTGAACTAGGCCTCATTCTCTCTCCGCCCTGTTCTTCCACAACAAATCCGTAATATAGTTGGGTCTTGCCATCACCTGTTCTATTCTACTCCATTGAGTCCCATCCTTCTCCAACCTCCACCCCATTATCGCTCGCAACTGAGCCGCCTCATAATATCTTCCAATCTCAAGGACCGCCAGACCACCCTCCTTTTTTACTCTGTACATTATTTTCCTTTGCACCCTAGGGGCCTGCGTCTCCAAATAAAGGCGAAGATTCTTCTCTGCACCAAATTTATCATGGCTGTAGGAACTTCTATAGGCAAGGTCATAAACAGGACAAGTAGTCTAGGCAGTATAGTCATCTTCAATATGGCTATCCTTCCCATCCATGAGAATATGGGTTTATCCCATCTTACTAAATCCATTAGCACATTCTTTACAGTTGGCTCATAGTTCAATTTATATAATTCAGACCCCTCCGCACTAATCTGGATCCCCAGATATTTCACACTTTTACTAGCCCATTTAAATGGAAATGTTTTCCGTATCCTACCCTCTTCCTGTGCGTTCAGCCGTAATTTGAGCACTTCAGTTTTTCCCATATTCATTTTATAGCCTGATACCACACTATATTTCATAATCTCTGTACTAGTGCTGGTATCAATTTCTCAGGGTGTCCTAGTGTACATCACATCATCTGCAAATAATGAAATTTTATATTCCTCCTCACCCACACTTTATTCCATTAATTTCCTTATTCTGCCTAATACTTTCAGTCAGTGGCTCTATTGCCATTGCAAACAGCAAAGGAGAAATCGGGCAGCCCTGCCTTGTACCCCTGCCTAACTTAAACTGTTCTGAATAAACCCCATTTATCCGTATTTGTGCCTTAGGCTCTTTGTAGAATGCCTCTATCCATTTCTGAAAGATCTCATCCAGTCCCATCTTCTTCATAACTGCAAACATAAAAGCCTATTCTACTCTATCAAAGGCTTTCTCCGCATCCACTGCAATCATGATAGATTCTTTCTGCTCCCTTCGCACTTGCCATATTAAATTCAACAATTTATGCACATTATCACTTGCTTGCCTACCCGGAATAAACCCTGCTTGGTCCTCCTTTATTAGCTCTGGAATATATTTCTGCAATCTAGCCGTCAATATTTTAGCTAATATCTTAGCATCCAAATTTATAAGTGAGATGGGTCTATAAGACTCACACTTCCCATGGTCCTTCCCGGGTTTAGGTATAACTACCACTCCAGCTGTTTCCATAGAGCTTGATAATTTCTCCCCTTTCAATACTTCTTTAAAAACATCCCTCAGGATCGGACTAAACTCCTCACAGAACTTTTTATAAAACCGAGCTGTAAATCCATCTAATCCTGGCGCCTTACCCTCCTTCAAGCTCTTTATAGCCTCTACTACTTCCTCTCTAACTATCTCTCTATTTATCCATTTCTGTTGCTCTAAATCCAATTGGTTCAATGTAGTCTCCGCCAGGTACCTCTCTATATCTGCTCCTTCTTCTTGTTGCTCTGATTCATAGAGCTTACCATAATATTTCCGAAATACTTTCTGAATATGTTCCGTACCCCGAACCCACTTTCCCCGTTCATCCTTTATTTTCAGGATCTGCTGATGCACCTTTTCTCCCTTAATTTCCTGGCAAGATATCTGCCTGGCCTATTACTCTGTATATAAAACTCATGTTTTAGTTGATTTAACCTATAGGCCTCCTCAGCTTCATGTAGGGCTCCTAATTCTTCTCATATTTTTCGAATTCATTGTAACCGCTTCCTTCCCCCTCTCTGCTTGTGCATTAACTCTTCTGATCTCAACTCTTTTAACAACTCCCGCTCTTTCTGTTCTTTTCCTCTCTTCCGTCTTGCCGCCAGCGCTATACACTGTCCCCTTACAACTGCCTTCAACCCAACCCATACACCAGCCGGCCCCACTTCACCCCCCTCATTATGACACATATACTCCCTTATAGTGCTCTGTTTACTTTTTTGCCCTTCCAACTCATCTGTAAGGGACTCATTCAAATTCCAGAAATACAAACCCCCTCCTTCCTTTCGTAACCTCAAGGAAGCCTCCACCGGGGCGTGGTCTGACCAGCTTATAGGCCCGATCTCCACCTTCTTGGCCTGTTCTATGATCCTCCCATCCACTCATATCATATCTATTCTACTGTATCTCTTATGTGGGTGAGAGTAGTGTGTATACTCCCTCTTATTCCCATGTATGTGCCTCCAAACATCCACTGAACCCAATTTATGCAGCAGCTTCCCCAGCTTCTTACTTACCCCCTTTGGCCCACACTTGTTGTCCCCCGTAGTGTCTATTCTGGGGTTCAGTGTTGCATTAAAATCCCCTCCTAATATTACCGGACTTTGCAAATAGGGTTCCATCACCTCATACAACTTCCCATAGAACCGCCCTTGCTATATGTTTGGCGCATATATACTCCCCCGCTACTACGGGCCTTTCTGCTATTTTCCCTTTCCACAAAATGCAGCACCCTCCCGGGTCTCTCCCCACATGCTCTTCTTCCATATTCAATCCTTTTGCAAATATTATTCCCGCTCCTCCCCTTTTTGGCGATTCCCGATTATGAGCCAGATATACTTTATCATATTCTTTACTCATCAACCATCTTTCTTGTACTTTTTTAAAATGCGTTTCTTGTATAAGCAGAATATCTGCTCTTACACTGCTGCCCTCTTTCAGTAGGACCTGTCTTTTAAACCAGGAATTAAGCCCTTTCACATTTATGGTTACAGTCTTGCATTCATCCAGTTGTTTTTGCTTACTACCCATAACTGCCAATCTCTGCACTTCCTCTTCTTACACACACAGGATCCGGGTACCCTCCCTCTTCCCTCCCCTTTCTCCCCTCCCTTAGTTCCCTTCCTCCCATTCTCCCCCTTCCCTTCATTCTTACTACCATTTAGTAGCTTCCGCTTCCTCCCAGACATCATCCTCCCCCTCCCACTCATGTTACACATTTCACATTACACTCTCTTCTTATCTTAATCCCCCCTTTCTTAACACTTCACATTTAGCTTTACACCCCTCTCCCCCCTCACATCACAAACTCAGTCCAGCTTTGCGGCTTCTTCAACCTTGCTGTTGTTTTCTATACTTTTTCCATTTCTCTTTCCTCTGCTTATTTACTCAGTCCCGTGTCCTTTCTTTTTTGCATCACTCGTTTACTCTTTCTCTCTTTGCTCTCCACTCTCTGCCACCTTGTTGTCTGTCCATTCACAGGTTTCTCACTTCTCCCACCTCTGGTAAATGTGTCACTCCTGCCTCCTTCATCTCTGCCGCCAGCTGCGCTGCTGTTACCGCCCGACTCGTGATGCCTTGACTGGTGAACGCAATTCCTGCAGGGGAAAGCCATTTATATTTAATGTTCTCTTCTCTTAGCCTCATTGTAAATCCTCTCCATTCTCTTTGGCGCTGTAGCATGGCCGCAGCCAAGTCCGCAAAAATTGCAACCTTATTGCCTTTCCACTCTAGCGGGCCTGCTCCCTTCATCTTATTTATTATTTTTTCCTTAATTTTAAAGTCCTGGAGGCAAATAATAATGTCCCGTGGTGCCTCCCCTCTCCTTGGGCCCAGTGTGCGGTGCGCTCTGTCTATTTTAACTTCCAATGTCTGCCCTCCATCCTCGGGCTCCTCCAGCACCGCCATATATATGTCTCGTGCAGTCTGCTCACAATCTCTGTAATCCTCATGTTCCGGCACCCCCTTTATTCAGAGATTTTGCCTTCTCGCACAATTTTCCATATCTTCCAGCTTTAGCTCTATCTCTTCCTTCACCGCTTCTAAACTGTTCACTGCTTTATTGCACTCACATTGCTTCGCACCTCTTCCAGTTGACCTTTCACTTCCTCCACTCTTTTCCCCAGCTCCTGCACATCAGCATGAAACTCCATTATGGCCGCCTCCATATCATTTCTGAATCCCGCCATTTCAGACCTCAGCTCACCAAACCATGACCGGAGCTCTTCCTTTGAAATCTGCACCACGGCACTTCTGCTCTGCACCTCTTCCAAGGTATTCAACTGCTCTTCAGCCTCAGTGTATGCTTCACCTCCCATTTTTCCTCCTTCTCTCTGCTTGCCTCTGACCACCACGCACATATATTCTCTGATATCTGCTGTCTTTTTCCACGCTGTCGTCATTCCTCCAGCCTCCGCTCCCAGTAACCACTCCTCTCCTCTTGGGGTGCTTATAACGCTTTATTTCAGGGGAGATTAATCACTTTTGCGGGGGTGAACAGCGGAGCTCATTTTCAGCCGTCCATGTGGTTCGGTGACATCACCAGAGGCCTCTTCAAGACACCTTTTATGTTGTTCCAACTTCCAAATCAACATGCGAGTAAGGGGAGTTTATAATATCTCAATACCTTATCTTTAATATGCTAGCGGTTCACCAGACCGCATTGGATCTTCGCTGCTTTTATGTTTACTCAATATCTTTACATTTGATTGGTGTGTAGATCTGTGTGTCTATTAGGTTAAAAGTTCTGTTTTAATACAACTTTTGGCCACTGTGTTTTGATTGGCCCATTTCTTGCCGCCATTCCCAACCTCATTTGCGCGCTACTCTGGATATTCTTACGTTTATGGCTGGAATCAGACAAGTGAGCTTTATTTGTAGGTTATACTTTGTTTTCTTGTTTTTATTGGTCTTTAATCAGTGTGTATATAGCCTCACACAATGGCATCATTCCTCATATTGACCATATCCCCTAGACTGATATCCCTGCTCGATATTTAAACCTTATATGACTACTTTTTTTGTTTTACATCTTACTCAATCTGATCATTCAATCTGGTTACATTTAGACTACATCCCCCCTTTTTTCAGTGTTGCCCAATGCGAGTTTTGTTTCATCCATCTACATTGTAATGTTGCAAACCTTTTATGCTTTTAGTCTCCATCAGGCAACATGGAGGTTTTACAGTGGCTGACATCAGGATGTCATTTAAAACTTTATTACTTTTGTAATGAGTTAGCCTTCTTAATATTTTGCCTATGCATGTCTTTTTCCATAAATATTTGCCAGTGTGGCTTGCATATTTTTCCACATGGCTCGGGCCATGTGGAACGCAGGACCCCTCATGCGTTCCACCTCCTTGTGGTAATGGCCGCAGCCATCCAGGGACCGAAAATCACCCTCAGGCAGCCAATTCTCAGGGCCAGAACAACAGCAAAAGTTCCTCATTCACCTCTCAACATGCCAGCCTCTCCTGCATTCAGTCTGCACTCAGTAGCATTTTTTTTTAATATGGGTGAGTTTCGCCATTAAACCGGGCTCTCCGATCCCTCCATCAACTCATTTCCAATCCCAGCCCCCCTCAGCCCATTTCTAGTCCTTTCCTAGCCCCACCATCAGCCATGTCAAATCCTAGCTCCCCTCCACTCAGCACATTTCCGATCCAAGCCCCCCATGAGCCTACTTCCAGTTCTAGCCCCTCCATGAGTCCATTTCAATCCAAGCCCCCACCACAGCCCATTTCCAATCTTAGCTCCCCCAAACAGCCCATTTCCAGTCCTATCCTAGCCCCTCCATCAGCCCATTTCCTGTCCTAGCTCCCCCCCCCCCCACTCAGCGCATTTCCAGTCCTAGCTCCCTCTCCTCATAGCCCATTTCCCATCAAATCTGGGAAGCTAACTTATGAGGGAAAATGTAACATGGATAGTTCATAGCAAAACAAGTGGGGAAAGCATGCAGAGCATGGCAGGTGGAATTCTTTTTAACCCTTGTGTGTGTGTGTGTGTGTGTGTGTGTGCATACACACACCCATCTCACACCCATCTGTTTGTTTCTGCATTGCCTCTGTATGAGTGTCTTGTGTATGTGTACATATCGCTGTTTTGTATGTTTATCTATTGTGTGTGTCTCTTCTGTGTGTCTGTGCATGCTTGTATGTATGTATATGTTCATGTGCATGTATATTTATAGTGGGACTAGGCTGGGCATAAAAGGTTAGTCTGCTAGCACTTATTTCCAGCACTAGCTGCCTAACGTGACCAGCCAAATCCAGGTGCTGCTATTGCAAATCTTAAATCTTTATGGGCAGATCTTCCCTTCCTTCCCACAGAATATAGAATCAGACAGAATGGTGAGCTTTGAGCTGCCTTTGGACCCTGACCCCCTTATTCTCCTGTCTACCCCTATATGTATTTGTAATCATTTCTCCTAAGAATTCCTAGTCCCCTGTTGTTCTGTCTTAGCAGACTATAAGCTCTCTAGAGCAGGAATTGTCTTTTATGTATATTTATACAGCGCTGCATATGCCTAGTGGTGCTATATAAATGATGAGTAGTAATAGTATAGTAGAATAGACAGCTCCCTATAATACTCCTTCCCGCTACAGTATTAAAATTTGGAGAGTCTGACTGTGATCCTCTGTATGACCTCCCTGCTATCTCCAGAGGTTTCCCTGAGAAAGCTACCCCTACTTTCTCTTGGCTTGGCATTCAGCATTCCCAAAGCGCCACCATCACACATACATCTCATACCATCCCCTTCCTACACACACAAACCCACATCCCCCAGATTTCCAAATACACTCTCCCCAGTACCCACACTTAAACACCCCACATCACTTCCCACCTACCCCCACCACCTATGCAAGTGCACACACACCATGCTACACACCCACACATCATGCAACTCCCTACTCACACACTCTGCACAAACACACAATGCAAACACTCCTGCACACTCTCTCTCATTTTCTCACATGCTTGCCCGCACTCATATCCACTCACATTACTACTCTCCCCTACTCAGAGACATATACCTGCCCCAAACACACCCACACCTTTACTCTCAAAGAGGGGCAGGAAAAATAAGTGACACCGTTTCTCAATTCATGCCTCTCCACACAAACAACCCAGGCACATGTCCCCATACATATACTAGCCCCAAATTCCCCTCCTCCACATTGCCCCAACCAGTTGTACCCCCTCAAAATTGCATACTACTTCCACACATTTTTCGTGCATAAAACTCCCACCTTCACACACAAATTAAAAACATGGTACACCCACTCCCTCACACCCATATACCCCCAAATGACCCCCATACACACAACTTCCCATGCTCCTAGACACATATAGCTCCCACCAATATACATTCCCCCCCCACACACACATATACATTTCCTCAAAGCCAAGTCTGCTGTTAACAAATATGCTGCTATACTCACAAAAGCCACACACCCACACCTCCCCTACACTTACAACCCCAACATAAAAACATTCCACACACAGATATATACCCCCACAATGCATGCAGCCCTATATCACACACATACACCCACACTGCTTACTCACAAACATATTTCCACATCCCCATCCCCAAACTCACACCCTCCACTACATACACAGCACACGCATATTCTTAATCAAACACCACCTTTACCTCTACATGCATCCGAACTCTCCATTCACCCCAAACACCCCACCCCACCACACCCATATACATACCTTCTACAAATCTTTGTTGGAAACATTCCTGAAGCCATGTCTCTACATGCTTTCCCTACTTGTTGTCTTAGTTGTGCTTTCTTTTTGGGCAATATTTAAAGGAACTTAATAGTTTAGTGGCTGCCACTAAATCTATAAGCTCCCTATCCCTGAATTTTTGGTAGTATTATAAGGATCGTGCTAAATGCTCCAGCACTAGTTGGATAGTACTGGGCAGAGCGAGGGTGTTTTTCACCTAGCTGTATGTATAGTGGTGACATTTAGCCACTATCAGTATAACTGAGTGGTTTAATTTAGGACAGAAAACAAAAGCTGACTTAAATTAAATCACTCAGCTATATGGATAGCATCTGAATATTAATACAGTATTCAAATGGGTTTATGGGTATGGTTGGCTTCATTTGATTACCGCAAAATGTGAACAGTCTATGCAGTTTACAAACATGTAAAAACATAAAATATGAAAAAGAACTCCATTCAATAAAGCCAAGGAAAAGTAGTATAAATTATATCAATACACACTACATTATAAGGGAAAAAGAGGAGAAGGAAGTAACAGATCAAGAAGAGGGACTAGGTCTGCCAAATTCATAGCCTACCAATAAAGGCAATCTATGAAAATGAAGACGGGAGGTCGAAAGCGGTCTCAAAGAGATGTTTTGAGCAACTTTTTAAAGTTTTTAAAAATGTGCTCAGTCCGAATCCGTGCGGACAGACAATTCCAGAGTGTCGGGGCAGCCAAGGCGAAAGTCAACCTACGCGTAGATTCATATTTAATAGAAGTAGGAGAAGGAAGGTATAGTCTAAAACCATGTAATGACTGAAGCGCTCTAGCTGTAGCATTTAAAGACACTAGGGAGGAGATGTAATCCAGGGCTGTGTTGTGAATGGCCTTATGAATGAAAGACAACACTTTAAACTGAATACAGAAATTGACGGTCAACCAATGATGTTGGATAAGCAGAAGTGTTGCGAGATCGAATCTACGGGCACGGATAGGGTACGAACTGCAGTATTTTGGAGAGTTTGAAGATGTTTTAATTGACATCAAGAAATGGCAAGTTAAATGATGTTGCAATAATCAAGCATGGCCAAGACTGTGTGTACTAAAATTGTTATTTGCGCAGAGGCATCCAAAAAAGGTTGGATAATGCGGAAATGTCGCAAAGCCAAAAAAGTGGATTTGCCAATGTTGGCAAGCTGAGGAGGAAAGGATAATTCTGAATCTAGAGTAACACCCAAGTATCATAACGACAAAGACAACTGTAGTGTGACACCATTCAAAGTGGGGGATAAAGACGGGGAGGGGGGAGGGACCCTGTGAACCAACTAGCTGAAGACTTTAGAGGATTAAGCTTCAGGATTAAGCTTTATGTGGTTTGCAGCAGCTGTAAATGGCATAAACCCCAGCGATCTTGATAGTCAGTGGCACTGTCTGGATAGTACTGATGAATATCCCCACAGACCGCAGGAAAAACATCCAGTTAGTTCTGGTGCAGTCTGTGGGTGGAGCTGAGGTAGTCCCAGCAGCTCTCCAGTTACCAGTGATATTCAGCAGCTAACCAGATAGCTAAACTATATAAAGTTAGGACGGGTCACTGGCTGTCCTAACATCATGCAGATTTGCTATCTGATTAGCTGGAGAATATGCCTGCTAACCGAATAGCAAATCCAGCCAGTGGTGAAACTGAGTATTCAATGCTGGGCTCCAGGTAGCTTCAGCTCTGGATATTCGGTTTCACTTTCAACCATGGCAGTCAAGTGCTTTAAAACATGCTGACCACTGTGGCTGAATATCGGGCCCATAGTTTTTAAATGCCCCAGCCGGTGTGTAAAAATTCCCAATGACTGCCATGGCTCAATATGATTCATTTGTGGTCTACTGACCTGTTTCTGGACTGAGACACATGAAACACCATGGTGCTGCTCTCTCCTGAGCTGCTTCTCTCTCCTGAGCTGCTTCTCTCTCCTGAGCTGTTTCTCTCTCCTGAGCTGCTGCTCTCTCCTGAGCTGCTTCTCTCTCCTGAGCTGCGGCTCTCTCCTGAGCTGCTTCTGTCTCCTGAGCTGCGGCTCTCTCCTGAGCTGCTGCTCTCTCCTGAGCTGCTGCTCTCTCCTGAGCTGCTTCTCTGTCCTGAGCTGCGGCTCTCTCCTGAGCTGCGGCTCTCTCCTGAGCTGCTGCTCTCTCTTGAGCTGCTTCTCTCTCCTGAGCTGCTGCTTGCTCCTGATCTGCTTCTCTCTCCTGAGCTGCTTCTCTCTCCTGAGCTGCTTCTCTCTCCTGAGCTGCGGCTCTCTCCTGAGCTGCTTCTCTCTCCTGAGCTGCGGCTCTCTCCTGAGCTGCTTCTCTCTCCTGAGCTGCGGCTCTCTCCTGAGCTGCTTCTCTCTCCTGAGCTGCGGCTCTCTCATGAGCTGCTTCTCTCTCCTGAACTGCTGCTCGCTCCTGATCTGCTTCTCTCTCCTGAGCTGCTTCTCTCTCCTGAGCTGTTGCTCTCTCCTGAGCTGCTTCTCTCTCCTGAGCTGCTTCTCTCTCCTAAGCTGCTCTCTCCATAGTTAAGCAGATTTTCTTGACTGATCCAGTTGTGAGCTAGATTAGACTAAACCTAAACCTTACTGACAGAACACTATGAAATGACAGGCATGCACCTCCCAAAAGTCTCTATGGACTATTGTGGTCATTCTATATCCATTTCTATAAATTATTTTGACCCTAAGACAAGCTCCATAAGAGTGGTTGTGACATTTTCAGCTTTCAAATTGTGCCATTTAGAGTTAAAATGCTCAAGAAGAAAGGCGATAGCCGCAGTGTCTAAGAGAGGGCGTATATCAGCACAGGACTGTCTAGTGTTACGCGATGTTATGTTCTGCTCATATATTACCTTCCTTAAAGCACAGAGGACCCGTATTCAAAGGCATTTACACAATTTGCAGATCTGCAAACCATATAAGTGTCACTCAGTGGGATATTCAGCGACATATTCAGCTTCTGCGTATGCATGAGTGCTGCTGCTGCTGAATATCCCGATGCCAACCGGTTAGCATTGGGGCGTGCCTACTATTGATCATTTGTATAGTGCTACAAGGCATATGCAGCGCTGCACAGACACATGTAAGACGATCCCCGCCGATCAGAGCTTGCAATCTAGTCAAGACCGACAACATGACAGCTGAGACAAGGATATATCTAGGGGAATGGTAAGGAAACACATAGCAGACTAAGCAGTTCAGGATTCAAAAGTGGCCTTGAAGAGATGAGTTTTTAGCTGGATTTGAAAAGGGCCAGAGATGAAGTCTGACGTACAGACTCAAGTAGTTTGTTCTGGGCTTAAGGTGCAGCAAGTGGAAGGATCAAAGTCTGGAGTTGGCAGTAGAAGAGAAGGGCACAGATAGACACGATCCACCAGAAGAGCAAAGATCCCAAGAAGGGGTGTAGGGATAGAGGCGATTTGCCAGAAGAGCGGAGTTCCCGAGGAGGTGGGGTATAGGGAGAGATAAGAGAGGAAAGGTAGTGAGGAACTGCAGAGTGAATGCACTTTTATAGGTCAGTAGACGTTTGAACTGGATGCGGAAATGGATAGGGAGCTAATGAAGTGACTGGAGAAGAGGGGTTATATGAGCATATCAAAGCTCGTGGACGATTAGCCCTGCAGCTGAGTTTTGAACAGATTAAAGGGGAGAGAGATGATTCAGAGGGAAACCATCAAGGAGGACGTTGTAATAATCTAAATGGGAGGTGACTAAGGAATAGATACCGTATATACTCGAGTATAAGCCGAGTTTTTCCAGCACATTTTTTGTGCTGAAAAACGGCCCCCTCGGCTTATACTCGAGTCAACGTCTATCAGCCCACTTCCAGTCTTGGCCTCCCCCCCATTACCAGTCCTAAACCCCCTTCCGCCCTATCAACCCAAATTAAAAAAAAAACAACCCAGCTGCTTCTGCCGCGGCAGCATCAAGAGTGCCGCGGCAGTATCAAGAGTGCCGCCGCCGCCGTGGGGCCCCCCCCCGGCAGAGCCTCCCTGCATCGCAGCCTATCCCCGAACGCGGGCTTCTTCCAGAGCCGCGAGAGTTTCCTTTCTCGCGGCTCTGTTAATCCCGCCGGGGAACAGAGCCGCGAGAAAGGAAACTCTCGCGGCTCTGAAAGAAGCCCGCGTTCGGGGATAGGCTGCGATGCAGGGAGGCTCTGCCGGGGGGGCCCCGCGGCGGCGGCACTCTTGATACTGCCACGGCACTCTTGATGCTGCCGCGGCACTCTTGATGCTGCCGCGGCAGAAACAGCTGGGTTGTTTTTTTTTTAATTTGGGTTGATAGGGCGGAAGGGGGTTTAGGACTGGTAATGGGGGGGGGGGAGGCCAAGACTGGAAGTGGGCTGATAGGGGAGGGTTAGGACTAGTAATGGGTCATGGGGGGGTGCTAAGACTGGAAGTGGGCTGATGGGGGGGGGTTAGGGCTGGTAATGGGCTATGGGGGGGGGGCTGACTGGAAATGGGCTGATGGGGGGGTTAGGACTGGTAATAGGCTATGGGGGGGCTAAGACTGGAAGTGGGCTGATGGGGGGGATAGGACGGGTAATGGGCTATGGGGGGGCTGACTGGAAATGGGCTGATGGGGGGGTTAGGACTGGTAATTGGCTATGGGGGGGCTAAGACTGGAAATGGCATGATGGGGAAGTTTAGGACAGGTAATGGGTTATGGGGGGGCTAAAAAAGGAAGTGGGCTGATGGGGAGTTTTAGGACTGGTAATGGGTTATTGGGGGGGGCTAAGACTGGAAATGGGCTGATGGGGGGTTAGGACTGGTAATTGGCTATGGGAGGGGTTAGGACTGGTAATGGGCTGATGGGGGATTAGGACTGGTAATGGGCTATGGGGGGCTAAGACTGGAAATAGGCTGATGGGGGGGCTAGGCCTGGAAATAGGGTGATGGGGGGTTAGGACGTAATGGGCTGATGGGAGGGGTTAGGACTAGTAATGGGCTATGGGGGGGCTAGGACTGGAAATGGGCTGATGGGGGGTTAGGACTGGTAATGGGCTGGGGGGGCTAAGACTGTTAATGGGCTGGGGGGGGTGCTAGGACTGGAAATGGGCTGAGTGGAAGGAGGGCTTGAACTGCAAATAGCTGATGGGGACGGGGGCTTGAAATGGAGAGGGGAAAAATATTTTGTGTGGGAGGGAAGACAAATCTACAATTGGCCGGATATTGGGAGAGTAAGTGGGGATTGAGAATGGAGGGGTAAAATTTGAGTAGATGAAATAGGAATGAGGAAAGAGCAAAAGGAGAAAGATTAGTATGTTAAAGCAGATGTAGAGAGAGAATGGAAAAAAACTAAAAGAGAGAAGAAAAGACAAATGGACAGCAGACGATGGAGAGTTAGCGGAAGACACAAAGAAACCAGAAGAAAGTGACTGGAGCAATTGCAGCTGAAAAAAAATGCACAAAAGGTAGAAAAATATCTCTTTATTTTGAATTAATTAATTAATTAATTTAACATTTCTTCTATACCGCGCAATTAAAATCAGCGCGGTGTGCATCGAACAAAATACTGCAATGTACAGAAACAACATTGAGTTTACAAAGAACAGGGAATTGAACATGGATCGAAACCGGGGAAACTAAATACATGTTAACACAAAACTATGTACAATACTCTAATATAAATGGGTGTTGCATTGATTTTGTGAAGATGAAGATTAGTGGTTGGTTGGGCTTGAGTGGGGACTACCTATTATATCTGTGGTATTGACGTTCAGGGGCGGCGGCTGGGGTATGAGGGAAGCTTGCTGGGTGTGCTACTTTCACTGGAAGTTTCTTGGTACCATTGTGTGAACTGGTGGAGTTTTAAGGCTTTTCGGAATAGGAAGAGGCTTTTAATACCACGGATTTCATGGGGGAGTGCATTCCAGTTTAAAAGGGGGGCGGATATGGAGAAGGCTCTGTTGGAGGTAGCCTTTGTGCATGTAGTTATTAGCTTGGGGACTACTAATGTGTTCAGTGCAGTAGACCTTCTGTTTCTATTTTCCAGGGTACCATGGACTAGCTTTCTGATTGGCGTAGGGGGGTAGTTATTTAGGGCTTTGAAGGTGAGGACCAATGACTTGTATTGGAGCCTGGCATGTAAAGGTAGCCAATGCAAATCCTTCATGATGGGCGTTATGTGGTCGGATCTTGACGATCCAGAGAGGACTCTTGCGGCTGCATTCAAAGCTAGGCGGAGCGGGTTTAAGGTTTGATACCATATTGTTTTTGTTGACCCCATTTTCCACTTACAGAGCTATTTTACTGTTTTTCGTTTTAAATAAATATTCATGTAATTTTTTGGTCTCTATCTTTATTTTTTACATTGACTAGTAGGTGCCTCATTTCCCACCCTCGGCTTATACTCGAGTCAATAGTTTTGCCCAGTTTTTTGTGGTAAAATTAGGTACCTCGGCTTATATTCGGGTCGGCTTATACTCGAGTATATACGGTAAGTGTCTTAGTAGTGTGTTCAGAAATGAAGGGGTAAATTTTGATAATGTTATAGAGAAAGAAGCAACAGATTTTAGCTATCAGTTGGATGTGTGTGGAGAAGCAGAGAGAGGAGTCAAAGACAACCCAAGGTTGCGGGCTGAGGAAACAGGGAGATATAGAACATTATCCACAAAGACTGAGAAAGGGAAAGGGGGGAGTGGATTTAGGGGGAAAAATAAGAAGCTCGGTTTTGGCCATGTTCAGTTTCAAAAAGCGGTGAGACATCCAGGCAGCAATGCGAGCTAGGCAGGCAGAGATCGAGGCCTGGCTCGCCAGAGAGATTTCAGGTGTAGAGCGGTAGATCTGAGAGTCATCAGCATAAAGATGCTACTGAAAGCCATGGGAGGAGATGAGTGCCAGGGATGTTCTAGGACCATCACGAACCAGACATCCGCGATATTGAGCTGCTGTCCGGTTAACACGCAGCGAAAGTCGGGCAAAATGAAGAGCGGCGTAACTTTCACTGCAGAAGCTATCCGAGCAGCAACTGAATATCGCCACTGCCTGTTTAGCTTCATCCCAATACGGGCAGCCAGGATATTCAGTGCTGGAACCTGGATTTGGCCCTGATGTTAAAACATCTGGATTTAAAGGTCAGCAACGATGGCTAGTCATGTTATTTCAGCTAGTCGCGGCTGCTGAATATATCAGGCCCATACAGTAGTTTACAAAGTAATCACATACCCAGAAAATGCAATTACATTAATATCAATAGCCTACAAATACATGGATAGATGGATCATTGATGTGAATCAGCAAGGCACACTAACTTAATATATTCCTTGACTAGATTTTGGGAGTGTTAATTTCTGAGAGCTAGTCAAGCAGTGTATGAAATTAGCCCAAAAAAAATATATCACCTTTTTTGTTTAAATTCTTTTTCACAGGAATTTGCATCTGGTTCTGACACAGTTTGTGAATGTCTGTATAATAAGTACATCATTAAACATTCGTGATTAATTTTCTACATAGGAAATGTTAAATAAAAGATTTTCAGAGAGAAGTTATGCACACACTTTCCCTTTGAAAAGCGGTGTAAGTGTGTCCCCTGTGCACATAGATCAAAACAGTTTTGAAAATTGCCCTCATGGGGAGTAATTTTATAACATGACATTGTCTATTTTTTAAAGACAATGCGTGCATCACAATTATGAGCCCTCGGAGGCTGCATGTATTTATTCATTTAAACAATTTGTTCTGCACCTGCCTTCTGAAATTGGCTGCTGCTAGGAACCAAAAGCAGAAGGTGCAGGCGGAGTGAATGATAGAGAGTAAGTCTGGATGTGGCCCACCAGAGGGTTCTCCATGTTAGGAGTCCAGTTTCCCTATAGAAAAAGAGGCTAAAAAGTAAGATTTTGTAGAAGTTTCTTTGAGCACCTTATAAGAGCAATTTTTAAAAACAGTCACCTGGATAAATTAGGATTTTACCCATGTAAAATGTTATGACTGAACATTGCTCTCCTCAGATGTGGATAAAAGTGTATGTACATTCCAGAGAGCACCTACTTCTAGCAAGGGCCGGCTTAAGAGGCTCAGGGCACACCACAATAGGCTCAGGGCACACCACAATAGGGGCGCAGGAAGCCTGCCTCACTGGCTCACATTCGGCCTGCCTTCTGCCACCCCAAGCGTGGCTATGTTAAGCATTAACACAGCCACGGGAGCATTTGCTTCTGCTCCCAGGACTGTGTTATATTCAAGCCGTTGGCATCGCAACTTGAGTATAGCACAGTCATGGGAGCAAATGTAAATGCTCATGTTGCTGTGCTGAGCATTAATACAGCTGTGGGAGAAAAAGCACTGCTCCTGTGGCTGTGTTTCAGCAGGAAGGGGGGAGAGATGACTGATACTGGGGTTGTGGGGGGAGCAGGACTTGGACTTGGGGGGCTGGAAATGGGCTGCTGCTGAGGCTGGGGGACTGAAAATGGGCTGGGGGCTGGTATTTTTAAATGGGCTGATATTAGGGCTGGGAGGAATGGAAATGGGCTGACACTAGGCCTGGGAAGATGGAACTGGAAATGGGCTAGGACTGGATGAGAGCTAATTCTAGGGCTGGGGTCCTGGGATTGAAAGGGGGCTAATACTGGCAAATGCTAGGTTCGGAGTAGGAAAAAAAGGGAGATGCTGGTGGAATGAGAAGGAAGAGGAGGACGGATACTGTGAGGAATGGGGAAGGAGCAAAGTCAACCAAGGAAAGGTTGAGAGGGAGGGGTATAAGAAACCATGCTGGGGTAAGAAGGAGAAAAGGCAAGGTTAATGAATATTGGAGAAGGAATTAGATGGGTGGGTGCTGGGGAAGGGGAGTAGGAGGCATGAGGGCAGGTATTAGGGACATAGTATGTGAGAAAGCAGGGACTCTGACAGGTGGAGACTCTAAGGGGCTTGTTTACAAAGCCGCGGTAGCGGTTCGCGGTCATTATCGGAGCCGCGGCCCCATTGAAATCAATGGGGCCGCGGTTCCGATAACGATCGCGAACCGCTACCGCAGCTTTGTAAACAAGCCCCTAAGACTGGGTGAGAAAACAGAAGAAAGGCTCTAAGATAGGCTGGGTATTGGAATTTTAAGTGGGGACTCAGGGCGTGGGTGAAATTGTGAGCAGGAACTTGGAGATGCTTCGGGGGATAGTGGGAACTAAGAAATTGACCAGAGATTAAGAGGACAGTGGGGGAAAGGTGATAGGGTGAGGGGTATGAGTAGGACTGTGAGGCCAAGTGCAGAAATATGGGGAGGGAGACGGTTTGAAGGACCTGGAGGGTTTGGGGGTAGTTGAAAAGGACAGAGTGCTGTAAAGTGGATGAGAACCACAGTCAGGGACAGGTCTTCCCTGAAGCAGGTGAAAGAAGGTAGAAGTGGGAGACGTGAAAGGGGAAATGGAAGCTTGGATGGTGGAAAGACATAAGAAAGGTCCTGGAGATGAGAGATAAGGATTAAGGAATCAGCTGGGGCTGATTAAGTGATGAGAAGCAGAAGGTGGTAAATGAGGAGACGAGTACAGAGGGAGGAAATGGGGGACTAGAAAGTGGGTGAAAGGCAGGGGAAAGGGGTAGGATGCTGGCAAATGAATGAGACAGATGTGAAATGGAAGGACTAGGGAAGTAAGATTAGGAAATACAAAGCTGGTAAGTAGGTGAATGGTGAAAAGAGGAAGACTGAAGATTGTAGGAAGGAGAAAGAGGAATGGAATGAAGCTTTAGTTAGGTAAAGGCAAATGAGAGACATAGAAGGATCAACAACAGAGAGAGATATAGCAAAGGAAAGGATGAAGAAGGCCGGGAGCATGAACAAACAGAAAATGGAAATAGGATCATGGAGAAAGATTTAGAAGAAAACCAAGAGGAAGTAGAAAAGAGAGACTGGGACCAACCCAGCTGGAAAAATAAGATGATCGGACGAGAAAGATACAAAAGGGCGTCCGTTTTAGAGAATAAAATATGACACTTTGAAACGGTGCATTTCTTATAGCTCATTACAGGAGGAAATGCATTTCTATGTCTTTCTTCCATGTTTCACACCTTGGTGTCTGATTTTGGAGATTTCCATTTCACTTTTTGTCTTTTGTAGTTTCTTATTCTTTAATTGGAGATGGTCTGTGTTTTCCATGGGCAGTCGAGATGAGGGATTCTGTTAACATGTAGGTTCTCTCTAGGAATCAGTCGTAGTTCAGCTTGATCTCTTTTCCAACTGGGGCTTACTGGTATTCTAGAATACGTGCAGTGCTGATTTTCCATAGGAAGGGTTGGTGCATTTTGAGTTCTTGATGCTGATGTCGCGTATCCGTTAACAGGGTTTTGTGTTATGATGCAGAATGCCCAGCTGTGGAGGGAGTTGGTGGTGTTTTCAGTGATGTGAGACTAGAATTTGAATAGAATGTTTTTGTATGTTGGGATGTAAAATGAAACACCGTACTTCTGTTGCTGGGAGAGTTTTATTGGTGAATCTGGGAGTGTTCCATATCAATGAGTAATTATGCCCCAGCAGACTGATACTCAAAGGCAATTAGGCATTTGCTGGTAAATGCATAATTAGCCTAACCATGTATTTTCAAAGATATGAAGATAATATCAGGCTTTTAAAATGCAGAATGGCCAGATATTATCTGTGTACTTGTGGAGCATGTTACGGGAGGAGCGAGCATAGGCCAGAAAATTCTCCAGATAGTTCTAATGTTCAGCCGCTATGCAGATAAAGTTACATGTTTAGATATGTGGAATATCAGGCCTGCCCTAAACACAATACAATGACCACAGTATCACTCTCTGTAGATTCAGCACGCAATCTATATGGATAGTGACACAGAATACACAGATTAAGTTAAATGGGAGGATGGAATTTAACAAGCCAATGGGCTGAAAATTTACCCCTGTTTGCGCAGCTTGCATTGCAGGATTGGACCCAAGTGGGGGACGCAAAAGCTACAGTACAACCCCTCGAGCTGGCTCTGCTTCTAGCTGCATTAAAAGAATGCAGCCCTGTGGGCATATTGTATTGGGGGAGGGGAGGAAGGAAGAAAGCACAGGCACATGGGATTTTCGCAAGTATGAATGCATTCTCCCCACCCCCATCTCCCCTACACACATACACACACTTGGCCACTCCGGATGTGCACAAAAAATATAAAATAGACTTACTGGCCTATAGTTTGTCACCTCTTCACAAAAGTGGTAATAGGGAAGAAGTGACAAACTATAGGCCAGAAAACCTTCTCTGTGGTGGGAAAAGTAATGGAGGCGCTCCTTGAAAGAAAGACTAGTGGACTTTCTAGAAACCAATGGATTGCTTGATCCGAGGCAACATGCTTTTACCAAGGGAAGATCATACCAAACAAATTTGATTCAGTTCTTTGACTGGGTGACCAGAGAACTAGATCAAGGGCATGTGATGGATGTGATCTACCTAGATTTCAGCAAAGCCTTTGATACTGTTCCTCATAGGATGCTTATCAATAAACTGAGCAACCTGCGGATGGGCCCCAAGGTGGTGTACTGGATTAGAAATTGTTTGAGTGACAGATGACAAAAGGTGATGGTAAATGGAACTCACTCAGAAGAAAGGAAGGTACATTGTTGTGTGCCTCAGGGATCGATCGTGGGATCAATACTGTTCAATGTATTTGTAAGTGATATTGTGGAAGGATTGAAGGGAAAAGTGCCTTTTTGCATATGACATGAAAATTTGCAACAGATTGGACACTTATGAGTGAGTGGGCAACATGAGGAAAGATCTAGAAGCACTGGAAGAATGTGTTCTGGCCCCTGCCTTATGACATGCTCTGTCCCTGAAGCTGAGGTTGAAACCTTCACTTAAGAAGTTTAAAGCTTTACTGAAATACTATTATTTCATAGAAGCTTTTCCAAATGCATCACATTGATCAATTTTTGTTTACCAGGATCCCTTTTTTGGCCTTTTGTTTCTTTGGTTGTTAGATAATCAGGGCTTAATTTGTGACAGAACGGGGTGGAACGTCTTGAGAAGGCGGAAGTAATTCACATTCCATCTCCCACCTCCTCTCCCTGCTCTGCACTGCCGCAGCCGTCCTAACACTTAGCACAGCCGCGGGAGCTTTTTCTTTCCTCCCGCAGCTGAGCTGTACTGAAGCAGCCCTGCCGCGCACTTCTAGTAAAGCGAAATAAGCACCTCCTGCTTTATAAAAGTGCTGCGGCTGAGCTACTTCAGTTCAGAACAGCCATAGGAGAAAAGAAAAATGCTCTTATGGCTGTGTTAAGTGTCAATACGGCCATAGCCGCACAGAGCAGGCAGAGGAAGAGAGGAGGTAGCTGCAACCGTATTAACGCATAACACAGCTGCAGGAACATTGTCATTTTTCACCCGCGGTTGTGTTAAGCATGGAACGGACAGGGAGAGGTGGACAGAGCTGAGGAGGGAAGCTGGGATTAAGGAGCTAATGTAGGGTGAGAGAGAGAGAGGAACTGGAAAGGGGCTGGGGCACTGGAAATGGGCTGAGGGTGGTAAAGAGGACTGGGACTGGGAGAGGACCGATGCTGGGACGAGTGCTGACTGGAATGAGCTGATACTGGGGTTGGGGAGGGGAATTGACTAATACGGGACTGAGGGGACTGAAACAATATGGTTTGATACTGGGGCTGTGTGAGGGACTGGCACTAGAAATGGGCTGATACTGGGACTGCAGGGGAGATGGGGGACTGGGACCGGGCATGGGCTGATAGTGGATATGGGAGGGGGGGCTGGGATCGCAAATGGTTTGATACTGGGGCTGGAGGGATTAGGACTGGATCTGGAAATGGGCTAATACTGGGGCTGGGAATAGAAATGGGTTCATGCTGCAGGGGACTGGTACTGGGAGGGGGCTAATTTTAGGGCTGAGGGACCTGGTACTGAAAGGGGGTTAGTGCTGAGAAATGCTGTGGCCAGGATGGGGGAAAAGGAGGAGATGCTGGGGGAGTGAGAAGGGAGAGGAGGACAGATATTATGGAAGCTGGGGAAGAAGTAAAGTCATAACCAGAGGAAGCTTGAGAGGGCGGGCTATAAGATCAGATGCTGGGGTAATGAGGAAAGGAAGGGTTAATAAGTATTGGAGAAGGAGGTAGATAGGTGGACACTGGGGTCATGGGATGTGGGGAGCAGGGACCTGGGCTTAGGTGGAGAACCTAAGATTAGGTGAGAAAACAGAAGACTAACATAGGCTGGATATTGGGCGTGTAAGTGGGGACTCAGGGCTTGGGTAGGATTGCAAGCAAGGACACACGGACTGGTAGGGTGGATGGTAGGGATTTGAGGTTGCTGTGGGATAGTGGAGACAAGAAATTGACCAGAGATGAAGAGAAGAGTTGGGGACAAGGTGAGGGGTTTGAGTAGGGCTGTGAGACCAAGTGCAGAAATATGGGGAGGGGCAAAGGTTGAAACAATTCTGGCCCTGACCCCGCCCTCACAGATCACTTCCAGCCTTTGCATCACCCACAACTCCACTTTTTTTTGGTATATAAATTAAGCTCGGTAGATAATATATTCTATTAGAACTCCATGTGGTGTTTCATCTGTGCGATGACCTGTCATTCTCTCCCTCCATTTATTCTACACTTCCAGTGGAAACCACTCAGATAGAGTTGATGCATCACATATCAAATAAAGACCCGTTAACCATTTTTAGTTCATGTTTGGTTTTTTTGGCCAATTTTCTGATATTTTGTGGTTTGCTTCAGAAATCAATGTACGTGAAAATGGGTCATATTCGCAAAAAGATTTTATTGCAAATAAATCAACTTTACACACATTAACACTGAGGTTTTATGCATGTAAAGTCAATTTAGTGCCTGCTCTTTGCACACAAAGGGGCACGCTTACTAAGGAGTGCACCAGTTGCATGTGTGTTGAAATGGGAAACTGGCATGGAGACTCGTGCTAACTTTAGATGTGTGCATTAGTCTCCCTGGCATTAGCGCATTGCTAACATGTGGCACTATGCTAACTGACATGAAAATGCACTTAACGCCACCCATTGGCATTAAGTACACCCATGATAATAGCAACATTCACGGCTAGGATGTTCCTAAAATGCTAGCACTAACCATGATGCACCATCAATGCCTATGTTCTGCCCTTAACCCGCCCCGTCCTGGCCCAATCACACGTTACCCGCTTAGCATGGGATTTTTTGCGCAGAGACCGTGATTAGCGTGGCATACTTACCACAGAGCAAATCCTGTGCTAATGGTCAGTGCACGTTAGTAAACATGCCCCAAAGTTTTCCAAATCAATACCGCAAACTGAATGCACATCCCTGTTGCTCACCCACACAATCTGCAGGGCCAGTACAAAGATATGAGGCACCCAAACTGAACCCTCATTCCTGCCACCCTTGATGACCCTCCCCAGGTCCTCCAGCAGCAGCAATGACATTAAAACACAGTGCTTACCCAACCCTTCCGACTTTGCTCTTTGACCACCCGCTTCCGCCCCCATGCAAACAGAAAGTCCGTGTAGGAGGAGGCGGAAGCGGCTGGTCAAAGCACAGCATTAGAGCACGGTACTTAATGTCGTCACCGCCGCTGCAGGCTGTTGACTGCCCTAAAATCATTGGCATGCTAAGCGACCACCTAGTTCATCTAATGGGTATCTCCGGCCCTGGCTTTTAATATTCATTGTGATATTCTGCCCCTTTGAGAATTGGTGCAAGGCACATGGACTTATAGCCCACTTTGTATGCAAATGAAACATGTCCCCAAAAGATCTAAGCGTGAAAAAGAGGGCGAAACACAGAGTAATCCTTTTACTATCTGGAGTCAGGTTTTCTAGGAAGCACAATAGCAATAGTTTGTAGTCGCTCAGAACTGAGAGTTCCGGAAAGGTCAGTGTGTCTTTTATTTCTGAAGTTTTCTTCTGAATGACTCACATGTCCGATGCCTCGTGGGTTTTCTTGGTCTGTGCACCTGGTCAAGAACTACTGTATTAACACAGCAAATTAACAATTGCTGCTTGCCAATCATTCTTGTAGTTAATGAGCATTTAAGTAGCTTTATGTTAAGATGAATCTTGGCAGAAACAGCCAGCCAGCTACACAGCAACTTTGCCTGCAGTGGCGTGCATTCAGAGACCTTTAATTGCCCTGCAACTGTAGCAATATCTCCTGATTACCCTTGTCACTTTTATTCATTAGATGTTTGTCATGGCATGCCTGGTGCTGCATACAACAGTAGCCTTCTTGCCACATTTCACGGCGTTGTCTGTCTGTGTTTTCAGTCACTCAGTTGATTCTCTCGCACAGGCAGTACCTAAACTTGATACACGAATAATACCTAAGAAGATGCATTTACACAATTCGCCTGTGTGGCTCGATGCTCACATTCTGCAGCATGATAATGTTTTTCCGTCTCTGGACCAGGTAACTTGTTTTAAAAGTACTTGGAGGGTAATTTTCAAGAGCAATGTGCCCAGATAAATAAAGCTTTTTGAAATTTCCTAGCTTGTGTGCAGGTAAAAGTGTGAATGCTGTTCCTGAAGCGAGAAGGGCATGGACACCATTGCCTCATTCAGGGCCAGTGCCAAGGGTATTATCCACCCTACATGAACATTCAAACTTGTACCTCCCTCAATTAACTTTCAGACCCATCCCCCGTCCCCCACTCTCCCCCCCCCGTCCCCCACTCTCCCCCCCCCCACGTCCCCCAACGGCCCCCCCTATAAATTTAGACAATTAAACCCAACAGTCATGATGATCCTAATACATGGATTCTCAATCCAGTCCTCGGGACACACCGAGCCAGCCACGTTTCATATCACGAGAGAGATTTGCATGCACTTCCCCCATTGTATGCAGATCTCTCTCATGCATATTCATTGAGGTTATCTTGAAAACCTGACTGGCTAGGTATGTCCCGAGGACTGGGTTGAGAATCCCTGCCTGATACAATCCCTCTTAGAATTATCCTGTAAACAAACTGGACATCACACTTTTAAATATTATACTATTTTTTTGAATATATAGTATATACATAATGAGGACAATTTCCAGAATCGATTTATCCAGGTAAATAGCCTACTTGAAAATTGTCCACCCACCCTGCAGATAAAAGGTGTGCTGGGGTGGCACCAGGGGCGGCCCAAGGGGGGGTGCGGGGCCATGTGCGGAGACTCGGTGCGGGGCCTCATTTGCATAAGTGGCCTTATTTGCATAAATATTTGCATAATGTTACCATACACTAACTTTTAGTAAACATGTCTCTTAATGAGTGTATGGATAAAGACAGACTAAAAGATTTCTACATTACTATAATCCAGTGCCAACCGCCAGGCACATTAGGAACTACTACAGACGCTGCCCATTTAGAACCCATTAAATTAAATATTAATACACCCAATGAAATCAACCTAACTTACTCCCATAAACTACTTGATTTCTATTTAAATGTAAGCAGCTTACGTTGTGCATCAACACTCACAAACATTTAACACTGAATTTTTTGTCGGATAACTCACCGTGAGCAGAAACCTTTCTACTCTCGAAGTGAGCCCTCCATTTTAATCAAATTTTATAAAATCGACCCATCACAGGTCAAGTCGACCCACCACAGGTCAAACACCAGGTGCTACAGCACTAACGAGCTGCCGCTCCTATACCATGAAGCGAAGGCTAAGTTCTTATAAAGGCGTCCCAAATAGCTAGCAGTGTCGTTCTTTATAGCAAAAACAGATACTCATCTGCACAAGGCCAGGCCCTTCCAACAATCTCCACCATCGAGAGGGCACAAAAGAACTGAAGATGTTCACCGCAACTTCTGTAGGACACTATCAGCAACCGGGACTGTCTGAATGCTCTTCAAAAGTATTCCCCAGGTACCGGAGTCGTATGATTCATAACGCAACACTAATCAGTGTTTCAAGCCGCCCAGCTTTGCAGCTCTTCCTCAGGCTAATGAATCATACCCACGCATGATTCCAAAATCATAGGGGTTATTCCATTTTTGCCAAATGCATCCCGGGTAGTTTCCATTCTCCAGCAGCATTGGTCTACATTGGCGTTACACCACTGTTTCCAAAAACCATTAATGATTGCTTATAAAAGATCTCAGACTCTAGGAGAAAAGCTTATGAGGACTCGCAGTGAGGGTGCCTCTTTAACATCTACTAGAGGTCATTTTGCCTGTGGCCATTGTGATTTCTGCGGTTCCACGGTGCAAGGAGACAAATGGATTGATCCTGTTACAGATATCTCTTATTCTTCTCAGTTTGATTCTGATTGTTATACTTCTTTTGTGGTGTATCTGTTACTTTGCCCCTGTAATTTGAAGTATGTGGGCAAAACTACACGTCCAATACGAAAACGACTACAAGAGCATCGCTCTCGTATTAATGCCTGTCAGCCTGCAGCTCCTCTAGTCCCTCATTGTCAGCAATCTGGACATCGTTTTGAGGACCTTCGTTGGAGAGTTTTGGATGTTGTACCCCCTTTGGTGTTGGGGGGCGATCGCCACATGAAACGTCACTTTAGAGAACAACAATGGATTTTCCGTTTGGGATCTATAATTCCTGCTGGTATGAATGTGGACATTGATTGGTGGAGCCTTCGAATCTGATAGGTGGAGGTTAGTTGAGACTGTGTTTTATTGGACAGTTACTCTGACGTCACTTTTTTGCTCCTTTAAATAGGAATCATGCGTGGGTATGATTCATTAGCCTGAGGAAGAGCTGCAAAGCTGGGCGGCTTGAAACACTGATTAGTGTTGCGTTATGAATCATACGACTCCGGTACCTGGGGAATACTTTTGAAGAGCATTCAGACAGTCCCGGTTGCTGATAGTGTCCTACAGAAGTTGCGGTGAACATCTTCAGTTCTTTTGTGCCCTCTCGATGGTGGAGATTGTTGGAAGGGCCTGGCCTTGTGCAGATGAGTATCTGTTTTTGCTATAAAGAACGACACTGCTAGCTATTTGGGACGCCTTTATAAGAACTTAGCCTTCGCTTCATGGTATAGGAGCGGCAGCTCGTTAGTGCTGTAGCACCTGGTGTTTGACCTGTGGTGGGTCGACTTGACCTGTGATGGGTCGATTTTATAAAATTTGATTAAAATGGAGGGCTCACTTCGAGAGTAGAAAGGTTTCTGCTCACGGTGAGTTATCCGACAAAAAATTCAGTGTTAAATGTTTGTGAATGTTGATGCACAACGTAAGCTGCTTACATTTAAATAGAAATCAAGTAGTTTATGGGGGCATTTAGAACCCATAGCAAACCCGCCGTATCCTAACAGCACTACCAGGACTCACAAAGCACCATACCCTACCTATCAAAAGGAAACGCTGCAAATATTAAAGCAATACATTTCAGAGAATACTAGGGAAAGAGAACAAGTGGCAATGTCAAATAGGAATTACATAAACAGAATACCTCAGCTCAGTTACACATGCAGAACATAGACCATCACCAAACAAGGAATCACAATTTAGAAACAGGAAGGCAATAATTAAACTGGGAACCCCAAAAGCCAAACTTGGAATGTACAACAACACTGTAGAAATAAAACTATAAATTAATTTCCTCTTGTACCAAACAAAGCGCAGACGTTAATGATGCACATTTCCCAGAGCTTTCATATTCCAGTTAATAAATTCAAAATAAAGAGATATCTTTCTACCTTTTGTGCATTTTTTTTTCAGTTGCAATTGCTCCAGCTACTTTCTTCTGGTTTCTTCATGTTTTCTGCTAACTCTCCATCGTCTGCTGTCCATTTGTCCTTTCTTCTCTCTTCTAGTTTTTTTTCCATTCTCTCTCTCTACATCTGCTTTAACATACTA
Organism: Ichthyophis bannanicus; assembly: GCA_033557465.1. Classification (NCBI taxonomy): domain Eukaryota; kingdom Metazoa; phylum Chordata; class Amphibia; order Gymnophiona; family Ichthyophiidae; genus Ichthyophis; species Ichthyophis bannanicus. The sequence continues at coordinate 167,806,377 of CM066042.1, forward strand.
ATCTTTCTCCTTTTGCTCTTTCCTCATTCCTGTTTCATCCACACAAATTTTACCCCTCCATCCTCAATCTCCACTTACTCTCCCAATACCCGGCCAATTGTAGATTTTTCATCCCTCCCACACAAAATATTTTCCCCTCTCCATTTTACTCTCCCAGCCCCATCCCATTCTAATCCTCCCCCAACATCAGCTTCCTTCTAGTTCCAGTCTCACCCAGCATCCATTCCCTTCTAGTCCCTGCATCAGCCCATTTCCAGTCCTAGGCCCCATCAGCCCATTTCCAGTCCTAGCTCCCCCATCCATTTCCAGTCCGAGTCCCTTCATCAGCTCATTTCCAATCCTAGCCCCCATCAGCCCATTTATAGTCATTTCCTTGCCCCCTCATCAGCCCAGGTCAACTATTAGCTCCCCTCCACTCAGCACAATTACAGTTCAAGCCCCCCCATTATCCTAATTCCAATTCTAGCCCCTCCATGAGTCCATTTCAATTCAAGCCCCCACCACAGCCCATTTCCAATCTTAGCTCCCCCCAACAGCCCCATTCCAGTCCTATCCTAGCTGCTCCATCAGCCCATTTTCAGTCCTAGCTCCCTTCCCTCACAGCCCATTTCCATTCCAAGCCCCCTCCCCATCAGCTATTTGCAGTTCAAGCCTCCCCTTCCACTCAGCCCATTTCCAGTCCTAGCAACTCCCCAACCCATTACCAGTCCTAGCCCCCCATCACCCCATTTTCAGTTTAAGCCCCCCCTATAACCCATTACCAGTCCTAACCCCCATCAGCCCACTTCCAGTTCTAACCCCATCAGCCCATTTCCAGTCAGCCCCCCATAGCCCATTGCCAGTCCTAACCCCCCCCCCCCCATCAGCCCACAGCCCATTACCAGTCCTAACCACATCAGCCCACCTCAAGTCCTAACCCCTCCCCATCAGCCCATTTCCTGTCCTAGCCCCCCCATAGCCCATTATCAGTCCTAACCCCCCCCATAGCCCATTACCAGTACTAACCTCCCATCACCCCATTTCCAGACAGCCCCCATCAGCCCACAGCCCATTACCAGTCTTAACCCCCCCATAGCCCATTACCAGTCCTAACCCCCCCAACAGCCCACAGCCATTACCAGTCCTAACCCCATCAGCCCACCTCAAGTCCTAACCCATCCCCATCAGCCCATTTCCTGTCCTAGCCCGCCCCCCATAGCCCATTATCAGTCCTAACCCCCCCCCCATAGTCCATTACTAGTCCTAACCCCCCATCACCCCATTTCCAGACAGCCGCCATCAGCCCACAGCCCATTACCAGTCTTACCCCCCCCCAACAGCCCACAGCCCACCTCAAGTCAAGTCCTAACCCCCTCCATAGTCCATTACCAGTCCTAACCCCCCCCCCCCTACATCGGCTCATGGAAAACTTAAAAAAAAAAAAAAGCTGGCGGCAGAATGGAGTGTCCCGCGGGGCCCCCTCTGCCCGGCTGAGCCCCTCTGCACCAGCTTTCAGATACGCGAAGGGAGAGTGTCTCCCTCGCGTCTCTGTTAAGCCTGCAGGGGCAGACGGGAAATTTCCCATCAGCCCCTGCTTCCCATCAGCCCCTGCGGGCTTAACAGGGACGCGAAGGAGACACTCTCCCTTCACGTATCTGAAAGCCGGCGCAGAGGGGCTCAGCCGGGCAGAGGGGGCCCCGCAGGACACTCCATGCTGCCGCGGCTGCGGCGGCAACGGCAGCAGCCAGCTTTTTTTTTTTTTTTTTAATTTAATTTTTAAAAAAGCAGAATGTTCTTTGCGCGGGGCCCCCTGAAACGCGGGGCCCTGTGCAAAAAACATTCTTGCTCAATGGACGGGCCGGCCCTGGGTGGCACTTGGAGTTACTGTGGCTGTTAGGATCTATCACTGAGCTTTGATTGCAGCTGCCATCCCCATAAAGTACTGCCCTAGGCAATTACCTAGCCTGCCTAATGGTTAAACCTGCCCCGGTCTCATTTGATATGAATTCCTATCTCTACACCTGGAAAGACACTGGAGGTGACTTTATAAGGCTTAAGTGCCATTTAGATGTATAAAAAGCTGTTTTGAACATGTAAACGAGAATGCATTAATAAGGAGCAATTTTAGAAAACGTAAGGCGGAGCACACAGATTTTAAAGGGGACAAGTTGCAGGTGTGAATTGGTGGATCTTCAGAGTTTGTTTGCATTCCTTGTTTTACAATGCTGGTATATGTATACTGTGGAAAATTTCCAGGTTAGCATTTACACGTGCTTCAAGCCACGCATAACACTTAGCAGACTTCCTGTTTGGACTTGGACTTTGTAGGAGTGCTTAAGGGAGTCATTGTGCTTACTGCTCTGGTGTTGAAAACCATAGGTGGGGGAGTGGGATGGGCCACTGGAACCATAAAGCCTGACCAACATTTTGCCTCACACTGCATCACAAGCTAGGAAACTTGGAGGCCAGAGATGGAGGTTGGTTTATTTTGCTCCACCAACCATAAAAGACTTCCGTTGCCCCAGTAGAAAATAACCTTAATGTAAAATGTAGAGTTTCAGAGCTCAGTTCACTAATTGGCTTCTCTTGGACATGTGGGTTTGCAAAACTGTGTCAGGGAGCAGTTGTGACAAAGTTATCAAATTATTTATTAGCTTTGTGAATGGCATATGTGGCCCCTAAAGGCACTCTGTTGGTAACTTTGTCACAACTGGTACTTGAAGCAGGATTTTTCAAAACCGGTGGTGAGCCTGGCAGTAATGTTGGTGGTTATTCAACACCTATGGTATAAGTATTCCATGTCATACTAAGTGTGTTAGGTTTTTGCCCTTAACACACATTTAGCGCTAAAACTAACGTATTCAGTGCAAAGTCTCTGCGTTAGCTGTCAAGGACATTGCCAGCATGTTCTTGGCAATTACTGCGAGGATGCGTACCCTAACACGCGGCACAATTAATGTGAGCGCACCTAATACCATCCACTGAGGTATCTTTAAGTGCACCCATGCTAATTGCAGTATTGACCATTAAAGCGCTGTCTGCCCCCATGCTATTTGCAATGTGCTTTCCATGCCCGCCCTCTGCACCAAACCCGCTCATTCCCCACTTCATAGCGCAATTTGCAGTTACTGCAGGAATTACCCTGCACTAATTGTCATACCCTCGCAATAACAGTTACTGCAAGTCCAAGTAAGTGGAAGGTTCCTGCATGCTAAAACTCACATTAGCTGCTTGCACACTTTAGTAAAAGGGCCCCTAATGTTACATGGAGACTGTTTTTGAGTGCATGGTGTTTGGCAATAGAAAAAACTGGAGATCTGCTTTTCCTGTGTGCAGATAAAATATAGAACCTGAAGAGACACAGAAATATTTAGTACACAAAAAATAGAATCTAAGGGGGCAGACAGAAAAGATCTGGACATTGTTCAAAGGCACTTATTTGATTACCAGATAGTGTCCAGCCAGTGAAACACTCAGTGGTACTGTCCAGATGGTCTGTGAAATATTTCCTCTGACTACCTCGGCACTATCTGGGGACAGGTGGAGCTGATAGCAGTGATATTCAACCACTATCCAAATAGAATTAGAACAAAGGCTGAATATCGCTGCTATCCGGAAAGTGCGCTGGTCTTACAGATTCTTTTCAGCTACATCAGCCATCATTTAAAAAAAAAAAAAAGCCGAGCGTCCAGGCTGAGTGTTAGCCCATTGGTTTAAAATTGATACTAATGACTGGAATACTGTATGGAGACATGATTGTATGCAGAAACAATATAGCAGGGGAAGTGCCAGGACTCCAAAGATTATATGTCAAAATATTTATTTGCCACAACCCGACACAGCCATGTTTCAGCAATACACACCTGCAACAGCGATAATTCTACAAACTTAAAAATATTTCATATTCACAAGAAACATGGTCATTTTAAATCAGTCAGTCCTAAGAAACAAAAAGTTATCAATATAAAAATTAAGGGCTCCTTCTACTAAAGCCCACTAAGGTTTCGAACTTAACCTGTGAAACAAAAGCATGTTAGGTGAAAAGCTTCCGTGTTAGCTGTCGGGGGCCTGGCCAGCATATTCCTGCCTGTTGACTCTGGGATGGGAACTCTAAGATGAGCTCCAGTAAGGAGGATTCGTCTAACAACTCTTATGGAGGTGGTGCTAGGTAAACTCACCATAAGAGCCACATTGGTGCCGAGCATGTGGCGATTGCTCTCGCTCTAGCAGTAATGCATTCTCCATGCCCACACTCCACCCTTTCCCCGCTCCATCCCAGGAGAGCCGATTAGCATGTAGTGGCTGGGATGCCTGCACATTAGTGTTCCTGGATACCACTTGCTGTGCATTAAAACGTATGCTAACCAGTCACCAGGCTTTAGTAAAAGGAGTCCTAAATGTGAAAATTATAACGGCATCCATTATAAAATAACTGCATACAAAAATATTAAAAATTATAAAAACATAAGAGAATAAAAATATATACCAAGGAGACATCTCTGCTCTTGAGAATCTTGTCTAGGTCCTTCATTGCCATTCTGCCAAAAGCAATGCGTCATCAAATTTCTTGACGGCTTCTTCTTTGTTTATTGATTATTGATCCAAGTAGGTTAAAGTTGTCAGCTATTTCAATTTCTTCTCCATCAATGATGAACTGATTGATTTTGCCAGTTGTCAGATCTTTGTCTTCTTTACGTTAAGGTGCGGGCACATTTTAAGACTATGTTCCTTGATCTTGAGAAGCAAATGTTTCAGATCGTCTTCACTTTCAGCCAGTAATATGGTATCATCAGCATAGCGAAGGTTGTTGATGAGTCTTCCACCAGTCTTCACACCCTGGTTGTCTTCATACAGTCCCGCTTCTCTGATGATTTGTTCTGCATATAAATTAAAGAGGTAGGGGGAAAGTATGCAGCCTTGACGAATACTTTTGCTGATTTTAAACCATTCTGTTTCTCCTACTTCCGTTCGAACTGTTGCCTCTTGATCAATATAAAGGTTGTGCAGGAGAACTATCAGGTATTCGGGCATACCCATATGTCTTAATGTGGCCCATAGTTTCTCATAGTTTACATAGTTAAAAGCCTTGCTGTAGTCAATAAAACACATGTAGATATCCTTTTGGTATTCTTTTGTCTTTTCAAGGATTCATCTCACATCCACTCTTTCCTGAACCCTGCTCGCACTTCAGGTAGTTCTTGTTCCAGTTATGGTTGTCGTCTCTGCTGAGTGATATTGAGTAGAATCTTGCTGGCATGTGAGATCTGAGCGATTGTGCAATAATTTCTACAGTCAGTCGGATCACCTTTCTTCAGTATTGGTATAAACACAGAGCTTTTCCAGTCAGTTGGCCATGAATTTGTCTTCCAAATTTCCTGGCAGAGCCTTGATTTTTTTGGGGTATAATGACTCTATATTCTTTATACCTTTTCTTGATCTTCTTGGCATCATTCAACATGGATCCCTTGAGCATCTTGTAGCATTCCAATTCAAGGCTGGAATTTTTTCATTAACTCTTGTAGCTTTAGGAAAGACGATCTTGTTCTTCCTCTAATAGTTTCTGATTCTGTTTCCTAGCATGCGTCATTGAAATACTTTTCCTTGTCTTATCTTGCTGCATGTTGGAAATCTCTTCCTCTTCTGTTAAGTTCTGTGATTGCCTCTCTTTGGCTTTAACTTCTTTGTGTTTCTGGGCAATTTTCAGAGTTTCTTCAGTCGTCCTTTTTGACTGTTTTTGCTTTTTCACCTTTTGTAGAGACTTCTCACTTTCTTCCAGCACAGCCTTCTTGATGTCATCTCATAACTGTTCTGAAGCTCTGTCATTTATATCTAAAGCAGCAAATCGATTTTGCGGGCAGTGTTTAAATTCTGGTGGTATATTGTCAAGGTCATATTTTGCTACCTTCATGAGTGGCTTCTTCACCTTTAGCTTGAGTTTGCATGCTAGTAGTTGGTGATCTGTATCACAGTCAGCTCCAGGTTCCAGTCACTTTGATTTTTATATAATCCATTGGTTGAAGTCCACATTTACAGTCGGCGCATGAGTTACTGGAAGAAGGTGTTTGAGATGAATAGATCGTTGGTCTTGCAGAATTCTATCAGTCTTTCTCCAGCTTCATTTTTATTGCCAAGTCCATATTTTCCAAGCACTTTGCTTTCTTCTTTGTTGCCAACTTTTGCATTCCAGTTACCCATGACTATCGGGATCTCCTGTTTGCAGGTTCTGTCAATTTCAGCTTGTACAAAGTGGGGCTGATAGGTTTCTGGCCTTGTAGTGAAACAGATAGCTACAGGCACACTTCAGTTCCAGAGGTCCGAATGATCTCTCTGCTAGAGGGCCCATGATCTTTGACCCAGACCAAGCTTTCTGACACTAGGTAGCACTTTTTGCTCCAAAATAGCTTGGTAGTCCTCTCTGACTTCATGATTTCTTTAATATGTTCCAAGCCTCAAGTTCCTGAGGCAGCAAACAACCCCACAGCATTATAGAATCTCCACCATATTTAGCTGTAGGAAGCGTACGTTTTTCCTTATAAGCTTCATTTCTTTGCCTGTAAATGTATCGCTGGCAGGGCTACCCTAAGGATTTCTGCCACCTTAGGCAGAAGCACGAGTGTGCCACATTCCCCGTCCTCCCTGTGTGCCGCCCTCCTCCTCCTTCCCCATATGCTAACCCATGCTGCCACTGACTTTGGTGGCGAGGTCGGGGGGGGGGGCAGCTCGGCGGTAGCATCAGGCCATATGCTTCTGCATATATGGCCTGCTTCTTCTGACCCCCCTCCAATACAACTTTGGGGGAGTCAGAAGCAGCAGGCCATGTGTGCCGAAGCACATGGCTTGCTGCTGTTGCAAAGCCGACCCCGACGCTGGAATCAGTGGGGTACGGCTGCACACCTCGGCTCAGCACGAGGGGGCAGTAGACCATGCTTGTCATGCCACCCATAGCGGTCTGCCACCCTAGGCGACCACCTAGGTTTGCCTAATGGATGGCCCAGCCCTGATCACTGGTCTGCATTGTCAAAAAGCTCAAGTTTGGTTTCATCTATCCACCAAATGTTTTCTCAGAAGGATTGTGGTTTCTCAGAGTGGGTTTGAGCAAAAATCAGGTGTGCCTTTATATGTCTGTCTTTGAGCAGTGGGGTCCTCTTTCGCCTTCACCCATGATGTCCTACTTTGTTTAGTTCAAACTACCTGCGTTTGTACGTCAGGCTTCATCGCTGTCCCTTTTCAGATTCATGCTAAAGGTTCACCTCTTTGAGGCTGCTTTTGGATCCTGATTCCTTTTTCCTGTCTCTTTACACGTCCCCTATTCTGCCCTTAGTCTTCTTTTGTCTTGTCTGTCTTAATTAGATTATAAGCTCTGATGAGCAGAACCATCTTTCTATGTACAGTGCGGAGTATGCCCTATAGCCCTATAGAAATGATTAGCAATAGTAACATAGTAAATGACGGCAGATAAAGACTAGTATGGTCAATCTAGTCTGCCCAGCAAAGTGCCAAGAGTAGGTGCATCTACCGCTCCGTGCAGGTCACCCCCTCCCCATGCCTTTATTTAGGGGTATACACACCGCTCCGTGTAGGTCACCCCTATTTGTTGAGATAGTTATGTTTATTTTGATTTTAGCCTATTGCTATAAAGGGATCTACTGTGTCTGTCCCATGCCATGTTGAATTCTGCCACTGTATTTGCCCCCACCACTTCCATTGGGAGAGCATTCCAAGCACCCACCACCCTTTCAGTGAAAAAGTATTTCCTGACATTGCCTTTCAGTTTAACCACCTTGCAGCTTCATGTTATGCCCTCTAGTTATGCCCTCTAGTTTTACAGCTTCCCCGTCTTTGAAAAAGGTTTGTTTGTTCATTAATACCCTTTAAGTATTTAAAGATCTGTATCATATCTCCCCTGTTCCTCCTCTCCTTTAGCATATGCATATTTAGGTCTTCAAGTCCTCTTCTCATATGTCTTCTGGCACAGGCTCCAGATCATTTTGGCCACCTTCCTCTGAACTGTTTCAAGTCTTTTTATATCCTTCGTGAAATATGGTCTCCAAAACTGAACATAGTACTCCAAATGCGGCTTCATCACTGACATGTACAGTGGCATTAATACTTCCTCCTTTTGGCTGGTAATTCTTATCTGTATGTAACCCAGCATCCTTCTGGCTTTGGCCACCACCTTGTCACATTATTTCATCACTTGAGCTCCTCAGAAATAATCACGCCGAGGTCCTTCTTCTGGTCCGTGTACACCAACCTCTCGCCCCCTATCACATACAATTCCTTTGGATTTCTGCATCCCAAGTGCATGACACTAAACTTCTTCACATTAAATCGTAGCTGCCAAGCATTAGACCATTCTTCCAGCTTTTGTAGATCTTTCCTCGTGTTATCCACTCCCTCAGGGGAGTCCACTCTGTTGCAAATTTTCATGTCATCTGCAGAAAGGCAGACTTTTCCATTCAGTCCTCCAGCAATATCACTCACAAATACATTGAATAGTAATGGTCCCTGGACCGATTCCTGGGGAACGCCACTAATCACCTTCCTTTCATCCGAGTGAGTTCTGTTTACCATCACCTTCTGTCATAAGCCTCCTATGAAGAACAGTATCAAAGACTTTGCTGAAATCTAGGTAGATCACATCCATTGCATGCCCTTGATCTAGTTTTCTGGTCACCCAGTCGGAGAACTCAATCAGATTTGTTTGGCATGATCGTCCTTTGGTAAAACCATGTTGCCTCGGATCATGCAACCTATTGGTTTTGAGAAAGTCCACTATTCTCTCTTTCAGGAGCGCCTCCATTACTTTTCCCACCACCGAGGTAAGGCTTACTGGCCTGTAGTTTGTCACTTTATCCCTATTACCACGTTTGTGAAGAGGTACCACATCAGCCCTTCTCCAGTCCTGTGGAACTTCTCCTGTCTCGAAGGATCTATTAAAAACATCCTTTAATGGCCCTGCAAGAACCTCTCTGAGCTCTTTTAGTATCCTTGGATGTATCCCATCAAGTCCCATGGCCTTTTCCACTTTCAGTTTTGCAAGCTGTTCAAACACATCTTCTGTGAATAGTGTAGTACATACTCCATCCCCATTTGTATATTTGACAATCACAGGTGGTCCTTCTCCAGGATTTTCTTGAATAAAAACAGAAGAGAAGTATTTGTTTAGCATTTTCACTTTTTCACTGTCACTTTCCACAAATCTGTTCTCAGCACTTTTGAGTCCTGCAATTCCACCTCTGATCTTCCTCTTCTCCTGAATATACCTGAAAAATATTTTGTCTCCACGCTTCACATCTTTAGCCGTCTTTCCTTCTGCCTTTGATTTTGCTATCCTTATTTCCCTTTTTGTTTCTTTTAGCTTTATCCTTTTATCTCAAACCTCACCATGTGAAGATCGCTGCTACTCACATGGGCACCCACCTGGACATTCACCTGGACACGCTATTTCCATTGGTGAGTATTAAATCCAGCATCAAAATTTCCCTTGTCGGTTCCATCACCATTTGTCTAAGCAGTGCTGCTTGGAAGGCATCCACAATGTTTTTACTTCTTTCCAGATTTGCGGAAGGAATACTCCAGTCCACATCGGGTAGATTAAAGTCACCCAATATGATCACTTCCCCCTTCATGGCTACCTTTGCAATATCAATAATCCATTCTATGTCCATTTCTTCGGTTGAGTTGGAGGTCTGTAGACTACACCAGTATGGATGACAGTGCCATCTCCTCTTTCCAACACAATCCACAGCGCTTCTTCTTTTCCCCAAATCCCCTGCATTTCAGCAGCTTTGATATTGCCTTTGACATATAGGGCTATTCTTCCTCCTTTTCTACCCGCTCTATCTCTTCTAAATAGATTATAACCACTATGGCTATATCCCATTCATGTGACTCGTTAAACTATGTTTCTGTAATGGCCACAGTGTCCAAGTCCATTTATTTAATGTCTCTTCTATACCGCGCTCTTTAAATATCAGTGCGGTCTACAGGTATCAGATTTGTGCAGTGCAGGCAGGCCTACACTGAACTTACAATAAACAGGGAATTATATACAGGGTAACTATGTACAAGGTAACTTGCTGTCATATGTTATGAGGACAGCTCAACACTATTTACACATTGGCTCAGCTATATACATGGTGACAAGGCAGGAGAGTATACCTCTACCATTTCCACCATTAGGACTTCTAGGTAAGGAACTTTGTTGGCTAGGCTTCGAGCATTTGTGCTTATTGCTTTCCAGCGTTTGTAGACTGGCTTGTCTGTATTTTGCATAGATTTTGTTCTACACACCTCTTCCCACTTGCCATTGATGCGTGGGTTAATAGTGTGATTGTTTCCAATGTTATGATGTTTTTGCTGGGCATGACGTTCTGAACTTGTTCTTCTCCATCAGTCACCCCCTTTCCCTAGCTTAAATGCCTGTCCACATAATGCCTGAGTTTTTCACTTAGGATCCTTTTCCCTGCGACAGAGATGTAGTCCATCAACACAGTGTAGCCTCTTGTTGTTCCATCTATTTCCCCAGTCACTGATATATATATCTAAATCCTTCTTGTTTACACCAGGTTTGGAACAATGTATTATGCAATGCAGCCTTTCTGCCCCCTTACCATGAACAGGTAGAACTTCTGAGAATGTTATAGTGTTAAAAATGGGTTTGAGTTTCTCTCCCAGAATCTGAAAATCCCTTTGAACTGTAGAAGGACTGTTTCTAGCCAGGTCAATTGCACCCGAGTGGATAACATCAATTTTGGAGTGCTCACTTTCTGCACCGACTATGCCAACAATTTAGTTTGTATTCCTGCTGGCTGAAGAGCCTGCGAGGCATTTGACCATCTTCTGTCCTTTGGACGGTGTTCCCAAGTTGGTCCCTCTGATGATAGAATCTCCAAGTAGTAATAGTTTTTTGTTTTGTGATTTTTTTCTTCATATCTGGTGTATTATCAGTAGATTTGGCGTTGGCCTTCTCATTTAAGGGCACTTCGGGTTCCACTCATTGGGCACTTTCATTTTCCAAGGCAAAGAAGACATTGTGCAGAGATATCTCTTGATGGAGAGGGTGTCTCAGTGTTACAGGTTGCAAACTAGCAGAGCCCACCGTGATCCATCTGTTCCTGGGCTGCTTGATTCTTTGTGGGAGTGGTGGTGGATTGCTTTTGGTTTGTACCCTAGAGGAGGTGTGTTTAATTGCAGCTAATTCTTCCCTTAATAAAATCAATTCTTTATGCATAGCAGATAACTTGAGACATATAGGGCAAGCTCTTAGGCTCCAAATGATTCTTTTGAGGATGAAGGCACCCTAGCTATTGCATTGAATACACAACATGCTAATTAAAACGGTTATAAAGCTGTCCTAAGACAAGGAAAAAGGTGGGTATTACACCTAATTGGAGGACAAATGTCAATCTATGATATGAAGACTATATAAGCAATACAATTCTGGGGTGGGTGGGGTTATGAATAAGGTAGGTGGGAATTTAAATGTCCCTGGCCAGTAGACCTTATATGAACTGAGGGTACACTCAGATTTCTGATTTATAAAGGCTATGCAAGGAATGCAGACAAGCTAAATTTTCCTAAACTTATAACCAAAATGTAAGTTGTTTGCCACTAGACTGTAGATCAAGGCGGCTGTGAACAGATAGAAATGTGATAGAAACGAAAAGATAGGAAGAGCAAGGGATTTTTTCTGTTTGTTTGTGTTTTCCCTCCTCCCTTGGTGCAGTTACCCTAAAACATTACAGTGGCTAAGTAATATTATAAGAGAATAGTAGTAGTAGTGTGTGGCATTGGTGCGGGTTGAAACCACCACTCCAGATTGCTCCAGGTCAGCCTTAAGCTCTTTGGATGTTGTACGCGGTCTTTTTCCAACATTCAAAAGCTTCTTGGATTAATTTTTCTCTTCCCACCATGTTCTGTGAGGTTCTTGATCGTTCCATGAGCAGAAAACCTTTTAATATTTCATTTATTTATTTAATTTCTATACCACCTTATCACAACATTGCGAACTGTAGTCACAGGAATCCCAAGGTCTTTGGAGATGGCCTTGTACCCCTTTGAATTTTGTTGTTTGGTGATAATGGTTTTTGGATTTGTCTCAGGCAGCTCTGTTGTCTTCACCATTGTGAAAACGGAACAGAGAGTGAATGCGGCCATTTTAAACATTAGCGCCATCATTCATTGGTTGATTCAGCTCATGGGAGTTCTGACAATTGATCACAGGTGCGTCTAATTTTACTACAATAGGAATATGGTTCTTCTGTTCAAATGGATTGGAATTGTTTATAAGGGTGTGAACAATCGTGTTCTGTCAATGTCCCAGTTTTTATACTATTTCCTACTATTTCCTTTTTTAATTGATCTTGTTTTATTTGATTCTTTTATGTGTCAAATATGTGTGCATATATAGTCCAAAGCCATTTCACTGGTCACTTTTTTAGGGGTTGAACTGCAAGGGTGCCAATAATGTTGACCACAACTGTAGTTAGTGCTACATTTAATGTTTGTTATTTACTGGAGCAACAGTTCTATAATTGCTGTAGTTTTTTTCAGCTCTTTATATAGTTGCTGTGAATAGTGCTCATGGCCACCGCGGCGTTCACAGCACTAACTACATCATTGCACATTGTGGGTTCTTTCTTTTTTTCTCTTAACAGTTAAAAAGACAAATATAGGTTTGTCTTGTTTTTTTACTTACGGGTATTAAGGTGTTTATTTATTTATTTATTTAACAGTTATTTATATACCGCTCTTTCCCTAGTATCAAGTGCGGTTTACATGGAACAGTAGGTTAATTAGTATGTAATATACCAAGTCAGTTTACATAGAACAGATAATTATAATTTACAAGGAATGTTGTAACATTAAAGGTATAACATATTAGAACATATATACATTGTTAGTTTAAATCTATAATCATCATGTGAATGAGAGTGTGGTATGGTTAATAGTGTATTAGTGATATTTATTTTGAAAATAGAGTATGTAATAATAATGTATAAATGTTAGCCTGTATCTATTTGAGTATTCTGTTCTGAGGGTGTATTGTAGTGTAATATGAATAAGTGAGTTTTTAATTTTTTTCTAAATTCCTTTATATCAGATAGCAGGCGAATGTTGTCAGGTAGATTGTTCCAAAGAATTGGAGCAGAGTGTGAGAAAGCTCTCTTATTTGTTTGTTTTCTGGCTTTTGTGAAATCTTTTGGTATTGTTAAGGTATTTAAGTTTCTGCTTCTTTGGGATCGTTTATCGATGTCTATATTAATCAGTGTATTGAGTGCCGATGGTGCGAGATTATTTATAAGTTTAAATGTAGTGACAAGAATTTTATATTTGATTCGGGAGTAAATAGGTAGCCAATGAAGTTCAGCCAAAATTGGTGTAACATGTTCAAGTGGGCTTATATTCATAATCATCCTGGCAGCTATGTTCTGAATTATTTGTATCTTTTTAATATTTTGTTTTGAAATGCCATTAAGTATTGTGTTTGCATAATCAAAATGTGGGGTGATGATAGCATGAATTATATTAATAAAGTCTTGTAGATGAATCAATGGTCTTAATTGTTTTAGTGTTTTGAGTTTGTAATGTATTTTTTTAGTTAGATATTTTATATGTGAATCCATATTTAGATTATTGTCAAGTATTACACCTAAATATTTTATTTCTTTTTTTGTATTTATTTCATGAGTATCTAGTGTGATCGTGTTTGGGGGTATGTATGTTTGATTTTTAGTGATGAATAATATATCAGTTTTAGTAAAGTTGATAAGTAGATTTTGTTCTTTGAGCCATTCAGTTAGTTCATTGAAACATTCTGTTATTTTTTGAAGAGGTGGGTGTGGGATTTCAAATGGGAGGTAGAACATTATATCATCAGCGTAGATATGATAATAAACATTGTGACGTTTAAAGATGTTACAAACTGGTTGTAAGTAAATATTAAATAATAGCGCAGATAATGCAGAACCCTGCGGGAGACCCTGAGTTTGTTTGAAGGTGTTAGAAATTTGGGTGTGGATTCTTACTGTTTGAGTTCTGTTTGATAGATATGATTTGAACCAATTATAAACAGTAGATGTAATTCCAATTTGTTGAAGTCTGTTTAACATTGTTAAGTGATTAACACTGTCAAATGCAGCTGATATGTCAAGGAAAACAAGAATAAAGGCTTGTTTAGGATTATCAATACCTCTTAATATTGTGTCATAAAGGATCGTTAGCAAGGTTTCTACTCCATGGAAGGGTCTAAAGCCATATTGATGTTCATCAAGGAGGTTTAATGTGTCAATAAAGTCTTGTAGTTGAATTTGTACAATTTTTTCAATAAGTTTGGCCATAAAAGGAATACTTGATATGGGTCTGTATGATTTTGGGGATAATTTATCTAATGTGTTATTTTTAAGTATAGGTCGTATTTGAACGTGTTTGAGAGATGGTGGTAAGTAGCCTTTTTGTAAGGATAGGTTCACTAAGGGTAGAATGAAAGAAGAGAGTATTGAGAAAGTCTTCTTTATCCAATCAACTGGGCATGGATCAAGGTATGAGGTTGTTGTATTAATGTTAGTTATTGTAGTTTTGAGAGTAGATTTTGATATTAAGTTGAAATTGGTCCAGTTATCAAATGTAGCTTGCTTTGTTTGTGTTTGAATTTGTGGTTGAGTAATATGTAGAGGTGTTATTTGTAGCTTTGTTTTATTGATATAGTATTGAGCTAATTCTTGTGGGGAGATATCAATTGATATTTCATCAGAATTTAGTGTTTTGTTTGTTAGTTTTTGTACTATACAGAATAGTTCTCTTGGGCGATTAGTGGCTCTTGAGATTATATTAGAATAATAATTTTGTTTGGAGTTGTTTATTGTTTGTTTATAAATTTGTAGTGTATTAGTGTAGTTCTCATGATTTATTAATGATTTTGATTGTCTCCATTTCCTTTCCTCTTTTCTTAGTTGTCTTTTTAATGTTTTGATAGATATATTAAACCATGGAGCATGTTTTTTTTCAATTTTATTGTTGTTTATATTTTGGTGTGATTGTTTTGGATTACTTTCAGCTGCTTTAGAGATTATATTGTTCCAGTTTTTGATAGATTCTTCAAGATTTGTGGGTGTTTGTGTTAGTTGTGGTATTATTTGATCTAGAAATTCTTCTTCATTGAATTTTCTGAATCTATTAGTTTGAGGACGTTGTGGTCTTTTAGTTTGATTGTTATAGGTGATGGTTATATTGAATTTTAGAAGATAGTGGTCAGACCAGGGGACTGGAATGTTTGAGAGGGATTCAGAGTTATATAGGTTGTGTAGAGAGTTTGGTAGGAAGACCATGTCAAGAGTTGTACCTAATGCCCAAATAGTGCCCAAACCATGGCACGTTAGATGCAGCACCCACGCATTAACTGTTGGGGGCATGGAAAGCATTTCTCTCGTAGTTAATGTGGAGCCCTGTCCCTAGCGTGTAGTTCAGGTACATGTAACGCCCACACCTCTTCCTTACCCCGCCCACTCGCAGGTTGTACAGTTAGCGCAGGAATCATCCTGTGCTATCATGGCCCTGCGTCACCTGGCAATGCGCATCCGAGCGTGCCTGTAGGACACCAGGACATGCGCTACCAGGTAGTGCCCATTAGTAAAAGACCCTCACAGAATACCTAATGCACAATGGGGTGTGTTTACTAAAAGATGGTAGCTTACCACACGTTCCGCCCTAAAGATTAGTGCCGTGGTGGTGCCAGTTCACGCTCATGAATGGGGGCAGGCACGGTATGTCTCTGTGCACTTAGCAGGGGTCACAACTTCAGCATCTCAATTCTGGCCTCCATGTGCTAGCTGCAATGTGCAGAGCAGCTTAGACGACATTGCTGGCAACAACGTTTCCGCAGTGCTACATGGGAGTCCTCTGCCTGTGTGGCTGCCGGTGAGGGGAGGTGCTACAATATCACAGGGAGCGACTGAAAATATGATATCGTAGCGCCTCCCCCCATTGGCGGCCGCACAGGCAGAGGAGACTCCCACACGGCTTCATGGAAATGTTAGCTGGCAATGCTTCTCTCCTGTCACTTTTGGGCTTTATATTTCCCTAATACTAGATGGCAAACATTGGCATTTATTCCAACAAGGGGTTCTGTTCTGTTTTTATTGTTCTGTACTGATAGACACTAGTATACCCCCCTATGAGATTAGTTCCTGAGATTGAAGAGGAAAAACAGTCTTAATCCTTTACAGCTGTGTGGGGCGTGAGAATGTATTTAATAAGAGCTAAGGGAGCACGTCAAGAGGGAGGCAGTTTTATGCTTCTGTATTTGTCCTTGATGAATAGTTTACCATGTATATTCTGATATGATACAGTGGCAATGTGATTTGGATACGGAGTCTGCCTAATAAAATAAAATTGACATAAAGGTTTCAACACATTTTGATAAGTTTCTTTTTCATGAAAGATGATGCAAAGATGAGCTCTCTTTGTAGTCATCATAAAAGTTTGAGTAGTGACTTTTCCGAAGAAGGGCATGCAGGGCTGGCCCGTCCACTAGGCAAGCTAGGCAGCCGCCTAGGGTGACTAACCCAGGTGGGTGGCTTTGTGCCACCGCTTCGCTGTCTGAGGCAGGCCATGTGCTTTGGCACACATGACCTGCCACTTCTGATCCCTCTCCAATGCAATTTACTGAAGAACATGTCCTGCCATAGGCATCAAAGCGTCAGCACAAAGCCACCACTTCTAAAATACTGCAGCTGCCGCTGTCTACCTTCCCCCCCAAAACTGAGTCAGTTGCAAGGGGGGGGGCAATGGTGTGGCTCAGCAAGGATGGCGCGGTGTGGGGAGTAGCGCGGCTGGGGTTTCTGCCTAGGGTGGCAGAAACCCTTGGGCCGGCCCTGAGGGCATGGCCACACCAGCTTTAGATCAGGTTTAAATTTTGTGCTTACATTTACCATTCTGTCCAGCTCACACAGACATTCAGGTTAGGAGGTAGTGCAAGTGTTTACAGATAGCAGGAAGGTGCATTATGAAAAGGAAGCAGTGAGTGTTTATTTAACTGGTTTTATGTACCGTTTTTCTACCAGGCAAAATGATTTACATGGAACAGTTGGAACTATATACAGGCAACTTTGATACAAAATAATTAAACAATGCAACAATGTTTGACTCTGGGCAGTAACAATGAGATTTCGCAATGGTGGCATAAGCAGGCCCATTTCTTCGGCATTGCCTTTGATCTTCCCCCTGCCTAGGAGCATCCAACATTTCCCCCCCCCCCTTTTTTTTTTCTTTATTTCTCTGCCCATTTCTGTTTTCTCTCACTCCTCCGTGCCTGTCCTCTTCACTGTCCTGTTGTGACTTTGGCGGTTTTTTTCTCTCGTTTAGTGATTATTTGTTTGTATTGTACACTGCCCTGGTGCTTCAGCCTGGGCGGTTAATCAAATGTGCAAATAAAGATAAATAATAAAGATAAAGACCAAAGTGTTTTGGGAAAGAGAGCAAAGCTTGTACCTTCTCTCTTTACCCCCCCCCCCCCCTGCTTACTTTGGTTTCCTTTTCACAGCATAATTTCCACCTTATTATTCTACGTCAAACATCACGTTACGTCTTTTACTAATGCATATTCATAATGTGCATCTCTACATCATAGGTCATATCTTATTAGTATAGGTCATCAGGAGGAGACATACATGTATTCCCAGACATAACGTCTTAAAAAATAATTCTAACACAAGCCGTTTTCACAGTGTATGTTTCAAGACTGAAGAGAAAGTTCTCCCCTGCACTTTCTGTACTATAAACTGGCCTCATTTCTGTGTTATCTAAACTCTCAGCAAAGTTTCTTTAGTAGAGTCTCTTCAAGGCTTAGTAATAGGCTTTGGAATGTCTGAGCTACTGAATCTGTGGTGTTAACTCTTTCTGAGGGCTTTCAGTGATATACTCTTCCTGCCCAGATCCATTCAAAGTGTGATCCTTTGCAAGATCTCTGCTTATCCAGGACAGATTTTGTTGGCTTCCTTATTTGTACACAATTTGGGCCCAGATTTAGACAAAGGCAACATAAGCGATTACCCAGGGCAGTGTTTCTCAAGGCAGTCCTGGAATACTCTCTAGCCCAGGCCTTGATAAATTCCTTTGGAACCTAGGAGCCAGCTTAAACATTCAGGAGTTTGCCGCCAAGACATCGGTCACAGTGCCCCCCCCCCCCCACACTCTCCCAAAAGGTTTACTGCAGCTCTGTTTTTTAAGGGCCTGATTTACTGTTTTCCCATGTCTTATGGAACAATAAAGCTTAATAAATTAGGCCCTTAATGTGCAATTACACGGTGCCAACGGAAAGCAGTGACCCTTTTCCTCTTCCCCTCCCACTTACCCAAATGAGCATGCTGTCAGCATATTGGTGACCCTTTTATAGCTGTACCTGAGACACCTTCCTTTTTTTCACATATCACCATGGCCTGGTAATAAGTAAAGCAAAACAAATCTCTCATAGTCCCCTCCCTCCCCAGCCATCGCCCAGTGTCTATCTCTTTTGACCGCAAGCCATCACCCGATGTATGTGCGTCTCTCTCTTGGCTCCCTCAGGCCATCACCCAATGTCTGTCTATATCTTTCACCTCCAAGATATCACCCAGTGTCTGTATTTCTCTCTCCCCCACCCCGAGCCATCACCCAATGTCTGTCTCTCTCTGTCCCCCCACCCCAAGCCATCACCCAATGTCTGTCTTTCTCTCACCCCATTGAACCATCACCCTATGTCTCTCTTTCTCTCTCTCTCTCTCTCCTCCCTCATTCCTCCCCCCCCAAGCTATCATTCATGTCTGTCTGTCTGTCTCTCTCTTGCTCCCCAAGCCATCATCCGATGTATGTGTCTCTCTCTCTTGCCACGCCTCAGGCCATCACCCAATGTCTGTTTCTCTGTCCCGTCCCGGCCCCCCGAGTGTGTCTCTCTCTCCCCCAAGCCATCACCCAATATCTGTGTGTGTGTCTCTCTGTCCCCCCCAAGCCATCACCCAATGTCTGTGTGTCTCTCCCCCCCAAGCTCCTAATGGGAGACAGCCAACATGGCTTTAGACAAGGAAGATCTTGTCTTACTAATCTGATCTGTTTTTTTGAAGGTGTGCATAAACAGGTAGACAAAGGTGAGTCGGTTGATATAGTGTATCTGGACTTTCAGAAAGCTTTTGACAAGGTCCCCCATCAGAGACTTTTGGCGAAGCTAAAAAGTCATGGGATAGGAGGCAGTGTACTATTGTGGATCAGGAACTGGTTAAAAGATAGAAAGCAGAGGGTAGGGCTAAATGGCCAATATTCCCAATGGAAAAAGGTGAATAGTGGAGTACCCCAGGGATCTGTACTGGGTCCGCTACTTTTTGACATATTCATAAATGACCTGGAAAAGGGAATAACTAGTGAGGTTATCAAATTTGCAGATGACACAAAACTGTTTAAAGTTGTTAAAACCCAAGAGGATTGTGGAAAACTGCAGGAGGATCTGGATAAATTGGAAGACTGGGCATCCAAATGGCAGATGAAATTTAATGTGGACAAGTGCAAAGTTATGCACCTAGGAAAGAACAACCCACACTATAGTTACACGATGCAAGGCTCCACATTAGAAACCACCACCCAGGAAAAAGATTTAGGAGTCATCGTGGATAACATGTTAAAACCCTCCGCCCAGTGTGCAGCGGCGGCCAAGAAAGCAAATAGAATGCTAGGTATCATAAGGAAAGGGATGGAGAATAAAACAAAGGATATTATAATGCCTCTGTATCGCTCCATGGTACGACCGCACCTTGAATATTGTGTGCAATTCTGGTCACCGTATCTTAAAAAGGTCATAGAGTTATTAGAAAAAGTACAGAGAAGAGCCACCAAATTGGTGAAGGGGATGGAAGGCTACTCCTATGAAGAGAGGCTAAAAAGGTTAGGGCTCTTTAACCTAGAAAAGAGACGGCTGAGGGGAGATATGATAGAGGTGTATAAATTAATGAATGGAGTGGAACGGATAAACGTGGATCAATTGTTTACGCTATCAGAATATAGAAGGACTAGGGGACATGTAATGAAGCTACAGGGTAAACTATTTAAGACAAATAGGAGAAAATATTTCTTCACTCAACGTGTAATCAAACTCTGGAATCTGTTACCGGAGGATGTAGTAAGGGCTGTTAGTATAGCTGGGTTTAAAAAAGGTTTGGACAAGTTCCTGGAGGAAAGGTCCATAAACCACTATTAAAAAGGGACCCAGGATATCAATGCTTGGCCTAGTACAAGCACTGCAGAACCTGTGTCTTTTGGGGAAACTGCTAGGTACGTATGACCTAGATTGGCCACTGTTGGAAACAGGATACTGGGCTTGATGGACCTCGGTCTGACCCAGTATGGCATTTCTTATGTTCTTATGTTCTTAAGCTATCACCCAATGTCTGTGTGTGTGTCTCTCTTCCCCGTGATCCATCACCCGATGTTTGCCTGTCTCTTTCTTGCCCTCCAAGCTATCAACCGATGCATGTGCTCTCTCGCTCCCCCCCCCCAAGCCATCACTTGATGTGTGTGTCTCTCCCTCTCTTGCCCCCTCCCCTCCTGATGATTTACCGTTCTTCCCTCTTTCACTGCGATCGGCTCTGCATGTAGCTTGACCACGCGGTGAAGGAAGCTTGCTAATCTTGTTGTTTTCTGATCTTGCTGAAACTTGAAACAGCGAGATTAGCAAAGTTCCTGCACCTTGTGGTTCAAACTACATGCAGAGTCCATCGCAATGCAGGACGTTTACTAATCTCGCTGTTTCAAGTCTCAGCAAGGTTAGCAACTTCCATCCCCGCATGGCTCAAACTACATGCAGAGATGATCACAGTGAGATGCCGAATGATGGCTGGGGGAGAGAGGCAATCAAATCCTGGGCGCCAGGGTGCAATTTAAAGTCGCCATGGCAACCTGGTACCTGGGATTTGTCGAGCCCTGCTCTAGCCAGCCTGGTTTTCAGGTTACCCACAATGGATGTGCATGAAAGAGATTTCCATGCACTGCCTCCATTGCATGCCAATCTGTTTCATGCATGTTCATTGTGGATATCCTGAAAGCCAGATTGGCTAGGAGGTACACCAGGAATAGCTTGAGAAGCACTGGCCTAGGGCATCAAATTTTGAAGATGCCAAATAGCCCTGCCAAAGAGGAGTCTTCTCCTGTGTACTTTAGGGCCACGTGTATATACTACTTCAAAAAGATGTCACTATGGCCATCCTCTCTTCTGGCTCTGTAGGCTTTAGGATATCTCAGTACACAGGGAGCAGAAGCAGTGGACGACCCAGTTGCTTATGTAAATTCAAATAGCTTTATTGTAGATCCCCGACGCGTTTCGGCTTGCGCCTTTCTCAAGGGGAGAGTTGCTTACAGAAAACAAATAAAAACAATTAGATGCATACATAAACATCACTTTAAAAAGGCCACCGGGTCACATTTATATAATAAATAATAAATTTGATGTGAAACCAAGGATTAAAACTTACCAATTAGAGAAATATATATATAAAAGAATATATATATACATATACAATAAATTATACACGTTTAATATAATAAATCCATGTAATAAAACCACAATAAAAATCTATATGTATAATGTAACATAATTAAAAACAGTAATAGACATAATTAAACATAAGCGAAAAACAATAAAAAAATATACTTATATAATTAAAGGACAAAGACAAGAGACGCAGGGCAGAGGAGACAAAAGACTACTCACTGAATTGTGCACCGAAGTGCCGTTGAAATTTAGAGGACACTAGACTCCTTATTGTGCCTCTATATGAAGTACAAAAAAGGAAGAAGGAAGAGGATAAATTGTTAAAACTTTGAAGCTTGGAAAAAGTGCTAGTACCAAGTGACTAAAAAAAGCTGAATCAGTAGATGGAAAGGTCATGCATTGTAAACTTTTCTCAAAATGTAAATAAAACAACTGCTCTTAGAGAAAAATAAACCGTGCCTCAATTGCCAATTGGATTAGAACGACACTATTAAGCATTCGTTCTGCTGTATAAATAGTGTGTGTTTAGAGCATAAGGACTTGTATCGCAATCAACTAATGCTTGTGTAAATAAATATATACAAAAAATAGAAGAACCTACTCACTGGGACAGGCACCTAAGTGCCGAGACACTGTGCTGTACGATGAAATCTATAGTAGCTCTGTGTAATAAATATGAGACACGTTAGATTGCATGCCGGTAAACTGAACTAATTGGGCTGAAAAAACGGATCGTAGGAGTTACCTGGTAGGAGATGTACAGACTGCTCCAAAAAACAGATAGATAGTACAAGAAAATCTTGAAAAGACAGGACACTGTTGCGTTCTTCCGAATCGAATCAGAATTAGTTCAGTTTACCGGCGTGCAATCTAACGTGTCTCATATTTATTACACAGAGCTACTATAGATTTCATCGTACAGCACAGTGTCTCGGCACTTAGGTGCCTGTCCCAGTGAGTAGGTTCTTCTATTTTTTGTATATATTTATTTACACAAGCATTAGTTGATTGCGATACAAGTCCTTATGCTCTAAACACACACTATTTATACAGCAGAACGAATGCTTAATAATGTCGTTCTAATCCAATTGGCAATTGAGGCACGGTTTATTTTTCTCTAAGAGCAGTTGTTTTATTTACATTTTGAGAAAAGTTTACAATGCATGACCTTTCCATCTACTGATTCAGCTTTTTTTAGTCACTTGGTACTAGCACTTTTTCCAAGCTTCAAAGTTTTAACAATTTATCCTCTTCCTTCTTCCTTTTTTGTACTTCATATAGAGGCACAATAAGGAGTCTAGTGTCCTCTAAATTTCAACGGCACTTCGGTGCACAATTCAGTGAGTAGTCTTTTGTCTCCTCTGCCCTGCGTCTCTTGTCTTTGTCCTTTAATTATATAAGTATATTTTTTTATTGTTTTTCGCTTATGTTTAATTATGTCTATTACTGTTTTTAATTATGTTACATTATACATATAGAATTTTATTGTGGTTTTATTACATGGATTTATTATATTAAACGTGTATAATTTATTGTATATGTATATATATTCTTTTATATATATATTTCTCTAATTGGTAAGTTTTAATCCTTGGTTTCACATCAAATTTATTATTTATTATATAAATGTGACCCGGTGGCCTTTTTAAAGTGATGTTTATGTATGCATCTAATTGTTTTTATTTGTTTTCTATAAACAACTCTCCCCTTGAGAAAGGCGCAAGCCGAAACGCGTCGGGGATCTACAATAAAGCTATTTGAATTTACATAAGCAACTGGGTCGTCCACTGCTTCTGCTCCCTGTGTACTGACTGATCCTTGCAGGAGCCCTGCTCTCCTGTGTGCTGGCTTTAGGATATCTGACAGTTCCCGACCCCTTTTCTGTGGGATCTACTGTCTGGACTTACCTATAGGTGCCGCAGTCTTAAATCCAGCCAGGACTTCACCATCTTAGGCAGATGAGCACACAAGATTCTTCACCTGATTCACATCAACCCCCCTCCCTTCCCATTCCTAAGGAAGCTGGAAAGACGATGGCAGCGATCTCGATCTTCGGAAGATCAGAGAGCATATAACCTTCACCTGGCAAAACACTGTTAAGCAATAACAGAGAAAATGAGGCAATCCCACACTGATACCCTAAAACGATCACTAAGCAAACCCCATGACTTGTTCAATCTGGTCAAGAGCCTAACAAAAGAACCAGGCCCCGATCAAACAAATGGTATCCACCCTCAGGAATTCACAGACGACCTCGCCATTAACCGCTCCCCCCCTCTAGTACCACCACACTATCACACTAGGATTACTCTGGACTCGACTTGATGCGATGCCTATATGTAAATAGTTATCCCGGTTTTACCCAAGTTTAAGCACCTGTTTTCTGTAATGCGGAGCAAATTCCTGCACCGTATAAGTTTTTGTTGTCATGTAAACCGCACTGATGTTGAATAGCGCGGTATAAAAGAGACTGTAAATAAATAAAATAAATAAAATTCCTATCTAGTAGAATGATCTGCAGTATTGAAATGGATACCAATACCAAGGTGGCTATTGCCTGACCATCCAGCCTCTTAGGTCTCCGGTAGCTTGCCAGAACAATTCAGCTAGGCGAGCGCCTTCATTCCCACTAAAATGGTTTTGTTATTGCTCCGCTTGCAGCCCGCCAGACACACCTGGCAGCTTGCTTACCAACATTTCTGTTAGAACGTCTAATACAAGGGATCATTTTCTTCATTGAAAGATTTTAATTTCCAAAACATTCAAAGGTTAAAATGCCAAAGTAGGACGTACACAAAACAATTAAGGCACAGAAGTGGTACCGAACGTAACACATGGAAAAGTAACCACGGGGGAAAAGAGTTAGATTCCTCAAGAAACTGAAGCACTTATGATGATGTACTCATTTGCATATCTTAATGAGATCAATTAATTTTGAATCTGCACGCACATATTAAAATAACTGAGAGCACTTGAAAACAAGAGCTAGCTGGAGGGAGATAGATATTGTATTCTGGCTTCTGAGACCCCGCAGTTGGGTAATGCACCCTTGGGCCTAGGAGGACTGTGTATTCTTTTGAAGGACGCAGTCCAGTTCAGTTCTACTTTTGTGCTAAAAAAAAAAAATTGTACACAATTGAACACATTGTAATTTTATTAGCTGCCTTGGAAGCCAAAACAATAACCAAATACTAAACCGAGGGAATATGCAATCCGGTTATTTTTACTCTCTCATTGAGGAGGGATTTTTTTTAACACAATTCAAGAAGGCTAGAGATAAATACAGAAAATGTTTTTTTGTGAGGTGGATGCCAGCAATGCAACAGAAATTAAATTGGCTGACTAGAGGAACCTCAGAGTACTTATTGTGAATCTATGTGCATTTTTGAAAGCAAAAGAAAAACACCCTCATGGGAAAATTCATGGTAGAATGTGTCTGCTTGTTAATGGTTCGACTTATTGGCGATGTTGTACCATCATTAACCACACCACCATTTTTTCCTCTTCGGAGCTTAGGATCACAGGAACGCATCGCACCTGTGTGCAATCATCTCTGCTCATCTCGGCAACTGTAGACTGCTCAGCTAATCACTGAAGAATATGCGAAGGCCCATGTTACATAGCCGGAGAGGCTGGAATTGAGAAGTCCAGCATGGGACATGCTCGTTTCCAGCAGTATTTTAGAAATGGCGTTGCCGAATGCGGAGCCTTATGTAAAGCATGTTTAAGGATGTACAGGAGTACAGTGGGTGAATTTCTTCATAAAAGTGGTTAATAAATCTTAACAAATAAATAAATATGAATATGCCTTCACACAAGGTTGGAGGACCCATTTTACAAGTCTACGTATGGGAAAACTGTGTGGCACGAGGTCCACAGTTTCCACATGGAAATGGCTAGCTTCTAACTTCCACATGTAAGTGCTGGCCCTGTGTAGCTGGACCATTTTAGAAATATATATGTATAACTGCCCCCAGTTAAGTAGAGAGCCCAATCTTTTTTTCATATTTTGGAGGAGAAAATAAACGATGGGGTATTAGGGAGACTTATTCCCTTAATCCCACATGTAAAGCCCTGGCAGAAATGAACACTTTTTCAAAACTCATACACAGTATGCCTTGAAGCTGGAGTAAAATTGATGGGGCCATTTTTTGCCACACATGGATTCCCTTTGCAAAATGGGGAATAACCATGTAGCTTTTTTATTTGCTCAGACCATGTCCAAACCATGCCCCCTTGAAATTCCTGCGTGATTATTATTATTATTATTATTATTATTATTATTAAAGACTTATAAAGCGCTGCAACATACGAAGCGCTGTACAAACATAGAAGAGAGACAGTCCCTGCTCATCAGAGCTCACGATCTAATAAGACAGAAAACAAAATAAGTTACATAATACAAATAACAAAAATTTACAGGACAAAGTAAGCAAATGTTGATAGAGAGATCAAGATAGGGTAAGACAGGAACGGAAAGCAATAGTGAAGAGGTGGGATTTTACTCTGGACTTGAAAATGGCCAGGGAGGACGACTGGCACACAGAGATAAGAAGACTATTCCAAGCAAAGGGTGCTGCCAGTTGGAAGGAGCAAAGTCTGGAATTGGCAGTACGAGTAAAGGGCACAGATAAACGAAGACTGTTAGAAGAGAGAAGCAACCGAGAGGGGGTGTAAGGAGAGATGAGAGATGAAAGGTACTGGGGGCAGAAGAGTGAATACATTTATAGGTCAGGAGGAGAAGTTTAAATTGGATACGGAGATGGATGGGAAGCCAATGAAGCGACATGAGGAGAGGAGTAATGTGGGAAAAACGAGACTGGCGGAAAATGAGTTGAGCAGCAGAGTGTTGAATTGACTGAAGAGGAAAGAGGTGGCTTGCAGGGAGGCCGGCAAGGAGAACGTTACAATAATCAAGATGGGAGGTGATAAGGAGTGGACAATCAATTTAGTGGTGTCAACAGAGAGGAAGGGGCGAATTTTGGAAATATTGTATAGAAAGTGTCATGAGGTAGAGTCATCAGAGCCTATGGAAATAGGTAGAACAGATGAAAACAGATCTGAAAATGACAGCTCAGATCAGCACATGGAGCAGAGTTGCTATAGGCAACCAAAACAAACACTATCACATGGTGGGAGAACACGCCCGAGCAGCAAGCAGGTTCCTGATTCATTAGGAAATGAAGGGCAGCTGAGAAGGGGTGGAGCCCAACCAAGCACAGGGACACGCGTAGTTAAAACATGCTCACCTGAGGTTAGTGAAGAGAGGAGAAGAAGAGGCAGGGCGAGGAGCAGAACAAGTTCCACTTCTAGAAGCAGAGACACAGGAGTGAGAGAGAGTTCAGAAGCCAGCAGAACTGAAAGGTATACGGGAAGAAACACAGCAGCCTGTTGCAGAGAGCAGTGCCCAGCTAAGGACGTGCCCGGTGAAACTTACCAGAAAGCTAGGAGAAGCTACGGTACAGAAGCCAGGCTCAGGAAAGCTGAGGAGTTTTATCTTCCTAAAACCAGGTACAGCACAAGAGGGAAAGTCTGTCCTGGGGAAAGTTTTATGCTGAAGGAAAAGCCAAGACAGAAAGGCAGAGAAACGTCTCCGTCTCAGCAGTGCTCTGATAACTCACTCACACGCAGGAGCTCAGAGAAAAGGCAGTTGGGAGGTAGGCCAATTCCTTCTAATAGAAGAGCCTTTGAATATAGTGATTTGCCCTGTACGTATAAGGAGTTGTGTGACTCACAAAGGGAGCTCTCAAGAGAGGGTGGTAATTATTCACTGCACTCTCTTAACCAGGAAGAAGGGAAGTGTAATTACCGAGAACAGAGTTTGCTTAAAGATAACGTTTTCTATAACCCTGAAGAATGTTATTCAGAGGAGGAACCAGAGGAAATGCAATGTAATGATTATGAAGAAGTAATATCAGATACATGCATGGACTGTACTTTAATTATGTCAGATGACATTACTTCTTTCTGTTGAAAAAGCTGTTAAAGTATAAGCAAACTGCAGTGAGGAAAATTTACCTGTTTTGAACGGACTGTTTGTGTTACTTTTGAGTTCAGCTGAAGATAAGCATATTTTGGTTCCAGTTTGTTCCTTTTGATTTTTGTACCAGAAGCATGGTGTTTTGCCATTTGTTCCCATTGCTTTAAAAATCCACCCGGAAGGGGAATTAAAAGTCCTGTTTGAAAGCCTTACTATTCATCCACCACTCACCTTCTTTATTCAGCAATTGGGACTACAACTCCCAGAGGGCATTGTAATCATCCACTTTTGCTAGTATTGAAGTAGCCCCGGTGAATTACCCAGGCTCCAGCCCTGGGGACCCTCACCGGGTGACAAAAGAAACGACAAGTTTTAGCAATGAGCTGGATATGTGAAGAGAAAGAGAGGAATCGAAGATAACACCAAGGTTACGTGCTGAAGAAACAGGGAGGAGTACAGAGTTATCAACAGAGAGAGAGAAAGGGGAAAGAGGAGGGGAAGCATTCGGGGGAAAGATAAGAAGCTCAGTTTTGGCCATGTTCAGTTTTAAGCGGCGGTGGGACATCCAGGCCGCAATGTCAGAGAGGCAGAGTGAGATCTTAGACTGGATATCAGGAGAGATAACAGGTGCAGAAAGACAGATTTGAGAGTCGTCGGCATAGAGATGATAGTGAAAGCCATGGGAAGAGATAAGAGTGCCAAGGGATTGGTTATAGAGAGAGAAGAGGAGTGGACCTAAGACGGAGCCCTGAAGAACTCCTACAGGTAGTGGGGTTGAAGAGGAGGAAGAGCCATGAAAGCATGAGGATCTCTGCATGTAGTGACATTCTGAAATTGACATTTACACGTGTATATAATCTACTCATGTAAATGCTGGTATTTTCATGTTGGAAAAGACACATAGGCCTCTAAAATAACCTCCTAAGGGGTCTGTCTACTAAACCACGATAGCATTTTGCAGTTAACGCGGAGCAATAAATGCAAAAGGCCCAGATAGCAGGCTGCTTATCGTCACCATCTAGATAAAACTGGCAGTCGCCACATTGTGTAGATATTCAGAGCCGGCTGCAATCCGGATAGCGGGACTGAATAGCCATAAAATATTTTTTAAAAAACATTAAAATTAGGGGTGGATGTTTATCACGCTAATAACATGATTAGCTTTTCAAAAACTGAACTATCCCTTATGCAATAATTTTTTTTTTAACTGCACCACTTTTTTAACGCATTCTCCCCCTCCCGTGGGTCCTGCATCTTGTTCTTCTCCTCCCCTGAAGTGTTTTCGTTCACTTGTCCTTCTTGCTGGCCCTGAAGCCTTCCCACGGCATGCCATGCCCCCATTGGAGGTAACTTCTTGTTACAGGCATGGACCTGACGCTTGGCAGAGGAAAGACTTCAGAGCCAGTGAGAGGGAGTGTTAGTGATTTTCTGCTACTGCTGTGCTCACATTAGGCACATGAAGACAGCATTTTGGGAGAGCAAGAGGATGGGTCCAGTTTGCAGCTCAGGAAATGTGAGTTGGAGCAGGAGAATTTTAAGGGATAATTTTGAAAACAAAGTCTAGGAACAGAGCAAAGGGTGGGGGGGGGGAGATGCTGGACCAACAGGACAGAGGGGGTGGGGAAGAGATCTTGGACCCACAGGGGAAAGGAGGAGTACAGGAAGAGATGCTGGTGTGATAGGGGGAAGGGAGGGTGATGCTGGCATTGGGGGAGATGGGTTAAGAATGGAAATGGACCTTTAAACCCATTGCAATTAATTACATGATTACATTTTTTAATCACATGGTCGATTTCAATTAAACATTTTATTCTATGTCCACCTCTAATTAAAATATAACAAACTAAAAGAGTATAAGCTCAAACCCATAAAAATCCATAAAAACTCACTATTCATGTCCCCCCTCTCCCACCCCCTCCCATCAACCACAGAGTGAAAAAAACATCACAAACCAGAAACAGATAGTCCCCCCTCACATTTTCAGCTTATTCCAGAAAATAAGACATTTTTTTTAGCATTCTTCAAAATATATATAATCCTGCTTTAAACTTTGGTCCTTCAGAAGTTTATTCCATAATTCAAGAAGAACCATCGAAAACACTCGAGCTCTACGTCTCACTATCTCATCTCCTTAACCACAGAGATGACCAAATGTGTTGCCGGACCTAGATTTTAACTGGGCATATCCCAGTCTAGCCAGATGCATAAGTAGCCTGGGTCATTCACCCTCAGCACCTTAGAAGTCAGCAGATCCCGACTTCTCCCGGCAACCGGCGCAAGATTTTAAAATTGGCACCCACTTTAAACATCTCAATATCATCCATACTCCTGCATTTTGAATCAACTGGAGGGTCACTAGGGCTTGGATTGAGGGAGTGGTGCTTTGGGGGAGGAATTCAGAGAAACATACGGAGTTTTGGATAACCAAACTAAGCACATATTTTTCAAATGAAAATTTGCACACAGAAAAAGCAGATTCCTTGTGTTTGTGTAATTTTTCTATAGACAGTAATCAAAACTAGAGCCCACGTGAACCGTTCTGATGTCTAGTGCACCTTAATTGTAACTTGCCCAAAGCACAGGTTTGGAAAAGGCAAGTTGTGTTTTAAAAAGTGCAATATTTTCTTTTCTCATTACACTTGAAGTGACCTTTTCTTCCGGAATTAATGATTGTAATAAGTAGGAGTCTCTGCTGGTTTAGTTACTTGAAGAACTCAGGAATCGTTCTCCTTTGGTTCAACTGTACATGAACCAGCACGAAGAGGTAGGTCTACTATACCACATTAGCTGCAAAAGCCATGCGCTATCTGTTGGGTGAGCATTTCCCCAGCAGATAGCTCATTGAAAATGCAGAGCGCGTGGCATGGAAGCACCATGGTCGCCCATAACGCCACCCATTGAAGTGGTATTATCTGCACTCACACGGTCTGTAACTTTGACGGTTACTGAACGCTGTTGATGCCTGTGGTAGTTGTGTGTTGTAGACATGACCCCTCTCCACCTATATCCCGCCCACTCTGGCAGTTATATGGTTTCTGCAGATAGCGTAGAAAATCTCTGCGATGGCTGCCTTTTCCTTGTGCTGTTAGCGCACATTACGCGCCACGTTATCTGTCGCATTAATAGGTAGTACACATTTTGTGATCCATTTTATTTGTTATCATCCATTGAGCTCCCAAACACAGGCACCAAAGGAACTTTCAAGGAAACTGCTTAAAAGAGGAGGAAATTGTTCTAATGCAGACAGTGGAGATGATTGAGTTAGGCAGCATTTATATGTGGAAATCAGAAGCCAATATTCAGCCTATAGAGATAAGAGTTTTTATAAATGCCGCCCGCCACAGACAAATGAAACTGGATATTCGGCGGAAGTGCCGGGGTAGCGGCTTCTGCTGACTGTCCAGACAGTGGTGATATTCAGCCACTATCCAGATAGCCAAACCGCATTTTTTTGTTCTAACTCTATGCGGTTTCTGATCTAGTTAGTGGACTGATAACTGCGGCTAATTGGATAAGCTATTGGATCTCCTTCGCCCTGCCTACGAACTGCCATGGCACTATGCAAATAGTTGCAATGATTAGAGGAAACAGGGAATAGTATGGTGATTATTGGGCTTAGTGGGGTTTCTCCGGTTAGCAGGTCTTGCTAACTGTATAAACTCTTCTGGATATCGGGCCTGGTGCTTCTTATATTTGTAGACCTAGGCCTATAGAGATTTCAAAGAGATGTGTTCTGGGTGGTCCTTTACAGAATATGCTTAATTCATATTTAAGAATGGGAAGAATATCCAGGGAAATTTCCCCATGGACACTTGCTTTGAGACACGTATAACCGTTGACCAACTTGTTTGGCTCCCAATCACGCAATCACCCTATCTTTGGCTTCCCTTTGGCTCCCAATCTTCTTTCTCCCTATCTAGCAGGATACCTAGTTCCAATCAAAGTCACCAGACCAATCACAAGAACTCCTTATGAAGGGATACAACACTTTGCTTTCTTTTATTTAGTCTCATCATTAGGGAATTCTTTACCCACTTAGTTGCATATTGAATCTTCCTAACCAAAATTTATAAAAAATATTAGAATTGTTGGGATTGATATTGAAAGCATTTTAGCTGGTTAGCAAACCTGTTAACTAGCTATAGCACGCTGAACCCAATATTCACTGACACGCGCCTAGTTTGTGCTGCCAAATATTGGTTAAAACTGGGGCAGTCTGTGGACAGATCAGGGGCACTGCTGATTACTATCCGGTGTGCATGATATTCAGTCACTAACTCCTTTCCCCCTGTAAATACAAATAACCCTGTTCAATGTATTCCCCCTTGTTTATTGTAAACCGCTCTGATACAGTGAAAAGCGGTATATAAGCACGGCTAAATAAATAAATAAAGTTGTCTGAATAGCTGTCCTAACTTTAACTGGTTTTTGCTATCTGGTTAAAGGCTGAACATTGCCACTATCCATATAGCAATATGCTGACTGGCAAACTCAGATGTTCAGTACTAGACAAGTTCTGGGAATGACTATCCAGGTTTAAATAAAGTGGCAACGTCAAGGTGCTTTAAATAGCCTAGCCAGTGCTGCTGAATATATTGGCCCCTTTATTTTTTACCCAGGTGTTTGGTGAGATGCTAGTTCCAGAGGGTTAATTCCATTCCCTTACCCCCATATCCCCCTAATTCCTATATTGTGCTGAAAAGAAAGATGAAATCTCTAAGAACATAAGATGTGCCATACTGGGTCAGACCAAGGTCCATCAAGCCCAGTATCTTGTTTCCAGCAGTGGCCAATCTAGGTCATTTGTACCTAGCAGTTTCCCCAAAAGACACAGGTTCCGCAATGCTTGTACTGGGTCAAGCATTGATATCCTGGGTCCCTTCTTAATAATGGCTTATGGACCTTTCCTCCAGGAACTTGTCCAAACCTTTTTTAAACCCAGCTACACTAACAGCCTTTACTACATCCTCTGGTAACAAATTCCAGAGTTTGATTACACGTTGAGTGAAAAAATATTTTCTTTTATTAGTCTTAAATAGTTTACCCTGTAGCTTCATTGCATGTCCCCTAGTCTTTCTATATTCTGATAAGGTAAACAATCGATCTACGTTTACCCGTTCCACTCCGTTCATTAATTTATAGACTTCTATCATATCTCCCCTCAGCCGTCTCTTTTCCAGGTTAAAGAGACCTAACCTTTTTAGCCTTTCTTCATAGGAGTATCCTTCCATCCCCTTTACCATTTTGGTGGCTCTTCTCTGAACCTTTTCTAAAATCGCTATATCCTTTTTAAGATACGGCGACCAGAATTGCACACAATATTCAAGGTGTGGTCTCACCATGGAACGATATAGAGGCATTATAATATCTTTTGTTTTATTTTCCATTCCTTTCCTTATGATACCTAGCATTCTATTTGCTCTTTTGGCCGCCACTGCATACTGGGCTGGGCTGAGGGTTTTAACATGGTATCCACAATGGTGCCTAAATCTTTTTCCTGGGTGGTGGTTCCTAATGTGGAACCTTGCATCGTGTAACCATAGTTTGAGTTGTTCTTCCCTAGGTGCATAATTTTGCACTTGTCTACATTAAATTTCATCTGCCATTGTGATGCCCAGTCTTCCAATTTATCAAGATCCTCTTGCAATTTTCCACAATCCTCTTGGGTTTTAACAACTTTAAATAGTTTTGTGTCATCTGCAAATTTGATAACCTCACTCGTTATTCCACTTTCCAGGTCATTTATGAAAATGTCAAAAAGCAGCAGACCCAGCACAGATCCTTGGAGTACACCACTATTCACCTTTCTCCATTGGGAAAATTGGCCATTTAGCCCTACCCTCTGCTTTCTATCTTAACCAGTTCCTGATCCACAGTAGTACACTGCCTCCTATCCCATGACTCTTTAGTTTTGCCAAAAGTCTCTGATGAGGGACCTTGCGAAAGGCTTTCTGAAAGTCCAGATACACTATATCAACCGACTCACCTTTGTCCACCTGTTTATTCACACCTTCAAAAAAACATAACAGATTAGTAAGTCAAGATCTTCCTTGTCTAAAGCCATGTTGGCTGTCTCCCATTAGGTCATGACTATCTACATGCTGAGTAATTTTATTCTTTATGATGGTTTCTACCATTTTTCCTGGTACTGACGTCAGGCTCACTGGTCTGTAGTTTCCCGGATCACCCCTGGAACCCTTTTTAAAAATTGGTGTTACATTGGCGATCCTCCAATCTTCAGGTATTAGAGATGTTTTTAATGATAGTTCACAGATTACTAATAGCAGGTCTGCAATCTCATATTTCAGTTCTTTCAACACCCTTGGATGTATACCATCCGGTCCAGGTGATTTGCTACTCTTATCTAATAGTTGTAATACATCTTCCCGATGTATCGATATTTCCTTCAATTCTTCCACACCTTTAAATACCACTTCAGTCATGGGTAACATCCCTACATCTTCCATCCTCTCTATCCCTACATCTTCATCCTCTCTATCCATCCAAGAAAATATTTTTTAATGTGAACTGTTCTCTGTAAATGCTGTGATGTATTTCTGTGAGGGACTGTATATCAAAAGTCTAAATAAATGAAATGAAGCTATCGGAGCTTTGGAGGAGATCTTCTGGAGAGGGGCTGTGCTTATTTATTTATATTTATTTAGTATTTCTTTTATCCCGTGCTATTGACATCAGTGTGGTTTACATCAAAACATAACATATGCATTTCAGGATCACTGGGATGCATTTACATTTGAACAGGGATTGGAAACTTGGATAACAGGGTAAATTAACAAGAGTTATACAATAAGTATCTACATTATATACATCATGAGGGTAATTTCTTGTCGGGACTAAGCCGGGAGGTATCTGGTGAATAGGTGATGTTTTAGGGCCTTTCTAAGTTGGGTTAGGTCTGTAATAGCTCTGATGTCGGGGGGGGGGGGGAGGGAGTTCCAGGCTTTTGGGGCATAGAAGCAGAAGGCTCTGCTGGTTGTTGACTTTTTGCATCTTGTTGATTCTTTCGGGAGTGTTAAAGTGTTTACTGCTACGGATCTTCTACTTCTAATAGGAGCTGAGGTATGTATCAATTCTGTGATGGTTATGGGGGACTGATTGTTCAGGGCTTTGAAGGTCATGATGATAGTCTTATATAGGGATCTAGCTTGGAGAGGTAACCAGTGGAGCCTTTTCAGGATTGGTGTGATGTGGTCGGTCTTCGATATCTCTCAAAATGCCAAAAGTTGGTGTTTCAGAGCTTGGCTTCTTAACTGGGTCCCTCCGGATGTACCATTTTAATAAGTGGTGTCACTTACACAAAAAGGGGGGGGGCAGCTAATTTTATAAAGCTTTTTTTGCTTGGAAAGGCTTTTTTACAGGCAGTCGAGGCCTTTTATAAAACTGGGTGGTAATATACATGCATATAGATATGACTGCCAATAGGATAGCATGTACGTATATGCACAGCATGTGTAGGCATTCCCAAGGGTATAGTTTGGGCAAAATAGGGGTAGAATTGTGATGCGGGTTCATATTTTATAAACTATTTGAATAAATGTGTAGAGTCCCTGAACACATTGAATCTACTTGGAACAGTTTTAAATGGGTGCACCCCCATTTGCATGCTATTAGGGCTGGATCTGGGAGCCTGTTTTATAAAAGCATAGGCGCCTGTGTTGCCATTACAAAATAAGCTAGTGCCTTTTGGACTTCTCACATAGTTGTCCTTTCATGACATTGGGGCTGTAATTTCCAAACTCGCCATTTATACCTGGAAGTAGTGTTACTTAAACGTGCAAAGCCCCCGTGGCTGCTTTTGGCAGCAATATAAATATTTTAGAAAAGGTTCTGTGTTCACTAAATCTTTTCTAAAATCCTATGGGTTTTTTAAATGCATGGATATAAATGTCTGTTTTACTACCTAGATGCCTCTGTATATTTAAAGTGCGACTGCTAAGGTGGGAGAAAATGTTTAGGAACCACCCACTAGCCAAAGATTTTAGGAGTCAAACAAAATAGTTTTTTCCTCTAATTTACATGTTGAGGCTGAGGGGAGTTTTCCCAATTTATTTCATCTAATGTTCTGTTTATTTGGAAAAGGGTGGGGTGGCTTTTGTCCGCCTTTTCCTGCTCCGTGTCTCCATTCAGCGGTACTTCCTCACCTCGTCGATGTGGGCTGCGGCAGGGGACTCACCTGAGCAATAGAAGTTTTTACCAGTTCCCTACGCTTAGAAGCCCTGAATTCTCTCCCTTCTCCGGCTACAGAATTCTGAGTTGGGGAAAGGGGATGTTAGAGGAAAACAGTTTCTGTACAAATATGTGGCACCATGTTAGAATCCCCTTCAAGTTAAACATCCTTCCTCTTTTATCCTCTATGAGCTTTATAACACCTTTTCAGCTATTCCCCCTGCTGTCTCTGCTGCTCAGTGGTACTTCCCTCCTCCTGTCATAGGTATGGATGAGCCTTTATCAGATGGCTTATTGTGTGGATTTACCCCAAATTAGGCATGTTGTACAAACTGATTGTTCAGCCCATTCATTCCAAAGGTTAGTTATTACACTAACAGTAATTAATGAAATAGGTGCTCTTTACCTGCATCGCATTCATTAACCTGTGTTTGCTGTGTCAGCACGTATTCTTGAAAGGTATTTGTTTCATTCAGATGTGACTTGCAGATCCCAACAGCTGTGATATTTTTCTTGTTGTGGCTCTGGTTAGTGCTGCATCTCTCATTGCCTGCTCCCTGCCAGCTTTAATTTAGATCTCCTTTTGTCTGAGAAATGCTTGTATTAGCCCTTGAAAAGTCTACATTTTGGGGTTTTACAGTAGAGAGATGGAAAATGTAGGTTTGTTTATGAATGTGTCTGCTGATTATTGATGCTGAGAACCAAGGCAGGCATGCTCATTCTGAGCTGGTTAAAATGGTGTAGAACTGCACAAAGCCATAGATCAGAAACTGTCATAATTATAATCAAGTGAATGTGTTGTCTTAGGCAATCTACCCATAGAAAATCATTTCCCTCTTACCCTTTCGGCTTTGCCAGCTTCCACAATTGCCTTTTTCACACCTTTCTTCTGTATGGAGCTGCTTCATTCATTCATTATATTTAGCAGATGCTACTGCTGCACAGTCCTGTGGCTTCGCTGCCCAAATGAGTCTGATCTTGGCTGATCTCAGAAGCTAAGCAGGGTTGGGCCTGGCTGATAGTTGGATGGGTGACCACCTTGGGAATACCCGGTGCTGTAGGCTTACTATGTGGAAGAAAGACCTGGCAATCTACTTCTGTTCATACCTTGCCAAGAAAACCCAGGGACTGGGTTGCAGAAATCAGCATTTATTTATGTAGCTGATTTTCTGTACCACCTTTCGGAATGTCAAGGCGGTTTACAAAGGACAAGTCAAATAGTAAAATACATAGAACATCTGCAATAACAAGAACATAACATCAAGCATATTAACTGGGAGAAGCTAGGGTTAATGGAAGAACCTATGTACAAATCCTGTGGAAATAGATCCTTGATGCTATAGGGGGG
This sequence comes from Ichthyophis bannanicus, assembly GCA_033557465.1. Classification (NCBI taxonomy): domain Eukaryota; kingdom Metazoa; phylum Chordata; class Amphibia; order Gymnophiona; family Ichthyophiidae; genus Ichthyophis; species Ichthyophis bannanicus. The sequence goes on from CM066042.1 coordinate 167,843,385, forward strand.
TAAGGGGAGGGGGGAGAATGAAGACTGGGAGGGAGCTTATGTCTATAAAGTTTAAAAGCTGGAGACATGGATAGATGAGTGCATTGTCAAAGTGTTCAGTAAATAGATGTTTTGATCTTCTTGGGGAAGTCTTCCAGGTTATTTGTTGTTTGGCTATTGTCTGGAAGGCTATTCCAGATCTTTGGAGCCAACAGGGAGAATGCACTATTTGATGTGTCCTGTGTGCTCTTCCTGTTTATTAGTGGAATGGCAAGTATGTATTGCATGCTGGCTCTTCTGGGCCTACTGGCCGTTTCTTTCTAGAGTAGACAGCTGATGGTAAGCTTTGAAGGTGGTACTTACATAGTAACATAGTATATGACTGCAGATAAAGACCAGTATGATCCATCTAGTCTGCCAAGCAAGGCAGCAAGAGTAGGTGCACCTGCCACTCCGTACAGGTCACCTCTCCCCATGCCTTTGTTTAGGGGTATACCCACCGTTCCGTGTAAGTCACCGCTATTTGTTCAGATATAAGAGATAGTTATGCTTCTCCAGGACCAAGCAGGAAGTCAGTCCTCACTTATGGGTGACGTCGGCGCCGACGGAGCCCTCGCGGAGCAATTTTCCCCAGCTTTCAAAGAAAGCCTTTGGGAATTGCAGCGCGCATGCGCGGTCCTCTTCCCGCCCAAGGGTGCCATCTTAGCCAGTCTTCTTTTTTCCGCGGAGCCCTACAGACGTCCCCGTCTTGTCCCCGCGAAAAAGTCGATATTTCTTCATTATTTTATTCTTTTTCCTTCGGTTTTTCCCGCCCGGACTCGCGACGCCGGTCACGAGTCCTCTTCCTTTTTTTCGGTTTTTCTGACTTAGTCAGCTTTCGTTTTCGATTTTTCCCTGGCAGCCCGGTCCTTTGACCTCGCAGGGGCCCTTTTTCCCCCGATGGCTGCCAGTGGTTTTAAGCGGTGTGGTCAGTGTGACCGAAATATGTCACTAACTGACACACACGACTTTTGCCTCCGCTGCCTGGGCCCAGATCATGAGGAACTGATCTGTGGGCCCTGCGGCAAAATGTCCTCCAAAGCGTTGAGAAGTCGGCGGCATCAGCGTGATAGGATCTTCGCTGACCCCAGCCGTACCCGGACCTCGTCGGAGGCCTCCGCGTCCAAAGGCTCCAGCTCGGACCGTCGCCGGAGTTCCTCCGACAGGGGTTCTCCCTCCGGGGACCATCGTCGGCAGGTGAAACCCGCGAGGGCGGCGTCGGTGGACGCTCCTGGTTCCGCGAGGGCCAGGTCGCATAGCCCCGACAGCCGCCCCGGGTCCTTGGAGAAGGAGCACCTCACGAAGCGACCTCGCCTGGAGTCGGAGATGCCTGCTCGGGTAAGTCCTGTGGTCCTTCTGGACTCGCCTCCGCGACAGCCGACGTCGGGCCCGACGCCGTCGGGGCCCGAGTCGGGGGCTGCTGGGTCACCTGAGCTCGGACTCAGGTTGACGGCCTTGGAGAGCAGACTGTCTGCCTTCATGGACCAGCAGCGGGCACTGCTCGCTGGCCTCGCTGGCGCCGCTGCCCCGACCGCCAGGACGTCGACGTCCAAGTCGACCCCGGAGACCGAGCCGATCCTCGAGTCGATGCGAACTCGAGTCGATCCTCGGTCGAGGTCACCCTCGGCCTCCCGTTCGGGACCGAGGTCGCCGACGCCGACTCCCTCGGCGTCGGGGCGGCAGGCGCCGCGCCCTGCCCGGGCCGACCCCACCGAGTCCTCGTCGGAGTCGGTCTGGGAGTCTGAAGAGGAAGAGTCGCCTGATTCTTTCCGGACTCGGTGTGTCCCCTCGGACTCACCGGAGTCCGAGCCTCGGAAGCAGTCCCCCCCGGAGGATGCCCGGTTCTCGGACTTCGTCAGGGATATGGCCAAGGCTTTACTGTACTTTACTGTACCGGTTCCTCCTATGCTGGAACGACTACTCTTCCGCATGTGGGAGAGTCCGGCCTCCTCGCTGGTCCTGAGCAAGCGGGTCGATTCTATCTATCGGGTCCGCAAGAGCCCTGGCTTTCAAAAGGCACAGCTACCACACCATTCCATGGTAGTGGAATCGGCCATGCATCGTCTTAAGAGCCAGAAGATGCACTCCTCGGTGCCTCCTGGCAGGGAGGCCCGTAACCTGGATGGCCTTGGGAAGAAGTGTTTCCAGGGCTCTATGCTCGCATGTCGTGTCCAGACTTACCAGCTATACATGGGCATGTATCTCCGAGATCTGGCTAAAGAGCTAGCCGGATTCTCCGCTGGTTTGTCCGAGGAACCCTTGCGGAGGTTCCTGGCCTTGTCCACTGGCATTCGGGAATGCTCAAAGTTCATGTCCCGAGCAGCCTATGATGGCTTTGAAGCATCGGCTCGAGTGGCCGCAGCCGGCATCGGTGCCCGCCGACAGGCTTGGCTTCAGTCGTCAGACCTTGAGCCCTGGGTGCAGGACAAGTTGGTCGATGTCCCCTGCCGAGGCGAAAACCTCTTTGGCAAGCCCATGGCTGAAAAGGCTGCACAAATTGAGACTGAGACTCTCACCAGGACCAGGCTTTCTAGGAAGACCTCTGCCCCTTCCCAGAAAAAGAAGGGCTCGGGGAAAAAGTCCTTTTACCCGAGGAAGGCGGCTGCCTACAAACAATACCCCCATTATCAGGCCCCTGCAGCTCCCCAACAGGGCCAGCAGGCCAAGGGACGGGGTAACGGGTCCCGTAGGCAGCAAGCCCCCAAGCCTGCACCACCAGCCCCTGCTCAGCAGGGTGGGGGTTTTTGACTCACTAAGCATAGCCTCTCCCCCCCCGCTGGTTCCTCCCAGCACCGGAGGCCGGCTGGTTCACTTCGCCCACAGGTGGTCCAGCATCACCGCAGATGCCTGGGTGCTTCAAGTCGTGCGAGAAGGCTATCTTCTCCACTTCCACCAGGTCCCTCCCTCCTATTTTCCGGGAGAACCTCCACGACCCCCTCTGCACAGTTAATTACTCCTTCAGGAGTTAGCAGGTCTTTTGCAGGAACAGGCGGTGGAACCGGTGCCACACCACCTGAGAGGTCAAGGCTTTTATTCCAGGTATTTTCTAATACCAAAGAGAACAGGGGGCCTCAGACCCATCCTGGACTTGCGCAACCTCAACCAGTTCCTTGTGCGGGAGAAGTTCAAAATGCTTACCCTTGGAATCCTTCTGCCCTACCTCCAGCAGGGAGATTGGCTATGCTCCTTGGATCTAAAGGATGCCTACACGCACATCCTCATCCACCCAAGCCACCGCCAATACCTAAGGTTTGTGGTGGCAGGAAATCATTACCAGTACAGAGTACTGCCCTTTGGCCTGTCCTCCGCACCGCGAGTCTTCACAAAATGTCTCGCGGTGGTGGCGGCCCATCTCCGGCTTCACGGCCAATATGTCTTTCCGTACCTCGACGACTGGCTCATCAGAGCGGCGTCCGCTCCGGAGGTCACCAGCGCCACACGCCGCACGGTGACTCTTCTGCAGTACTTGGGCTTTGTTATAAATTTCGCAAAGTCCACTTTGCTCCCCTCACAGGATCTCGAGTTCATCGGCGCAAGGCTCCACACTCCTCAGGCACGAGCATACCTACCGCTCGACAGGGCTCAACGGCTCATGGACCTAGCCGACCGTTTTCGCAGCCAGCCCCTGGTCTCCGCCAGGCGCTTCCTGAGACTGCTCGGCCATATGGCTTCCACCGTCCATGTGACCCCCAATGCCCGCCTGAATATGCGGCCTGCTCAATGGTGTCTCCGCCAGCAGTGGCGACAAGCCACAGGCGGCCTAGCAGACCTAGTGCGCGTCTCCGAGCCGCTGATCTCGTCTCTCCGGTGGTGGCTTCGGCAGCCGAACCTGATATTCGGAATGCCTTTCCAGTCACCTCAGCCGACCCGGGTGCTGACCACGGATGCATCCCTCCTGGGCTGGGGAGCACATTGCCAAGGGGCACGTACTCAGGGCCTCTGGACCACGTGGGAGTCTGCTCAGCAGATCAACTTCCTGGAGCTCAGGGCGATCCGCCTGGCTCTCAAGGCTTTCTCCCACCTGACTTCCCACCAGTCCGTCCTTGTCCAGACGGACAATCAAGTTGCCATGTTCTACGTGAACAAGCAGGGGGGCACGGGCTCCTTCCTCCTCTGCCGGGAGGCACAGAAGCTCTGCTCTTGGGCCGTCAGTCAAGGCATTCTCCTCAAGGCAGTTTATCTCCCGGGCCAAGAGAATTGCCTGGCGGACAAACTCAGCAGGATCCTCCAGCCGCACGAGTGGCGTCTGGATCCCTTGGTAGTTCAGAAGCTCTTCCTAAAGTGGGGCCTCCCCACGGTGGATCTCTTTGCCAGTCCTCACAACCGGCAGCTTCCTCGCTTCTGCTCTCGTCAGCCACACCCCCTTCGGGTTGCGGCGGACGCTTTTCTAATTTCATGGTCGGGGAGCCTTCTGTACGCTTTCCCTCCCATCCCGCTAGTCTCTCGGACTCTTTTCAAGGTTCTCCGAGACAAAGCCTTCATGATCCTGGTGGCCCCTCGCTGGCCCAGACAGCCGTGGTTTCCGCTCCTACTGCAATTAGCGGTGGAGGATCCATTCCCTCTGGGGGTACAACCGGATCTCCTCACTCAGGATCAGGGGTCTCTACTACACCCCAACCTCAGGTCTCTCAACCTCATGGCCTGGCTGCTGAGAGGGTAGTCCTTGCTCCCCTTCTCCTGCCGGCAGAGGTGGAGGAGGTCGTCTTGGCTTCGCGACGGCCTTCTACCCGCAAATGCTACGCCCTTAAATGGCGTCGCTTTGCCGTCTGGTGTACCCAACAGTCTCAGGATCCCTTCTCCTGCCCGGTGTCGGTGATCTTGCAGTACTTGCTACACCTCTCTAATCTGGGACTTAAGTCCAACTCCGTCAAAGTTCACCTCAGTGCTCTTTCGGCACATCATGTGCCGGTAGACGGTAGACCTCTCTCCAGCGACCCTCTCGTAGCGAGGTTTCTCCGGGGTCTCCTTCTACTTAAACCACCTCTGCGCCCGCCAGCACCTGACTGGGACCTGAATGTGGTTTTGCAGCGGATCACCTGTCCGCCTTTTGAACCTATGGCTACCTGTTCTCTCCGTTTTCTGTCTTGGAAAACGCTGTTCTTGATAGCCCTCACTTCCGCTAGACGCGTAAGTGAATTGCAGGCCCTCGTGTCTGATCCCCCTTACACTCGGTTCTACAAAAATAGGGTAGTCCTACGGACTCACCCAAAATTTCTTCCAAAAGTGGTCTCCCCTTTTCACATCAATCAGGAGGTGGTACTTCCAACCTTCTTTCCCAGACCACACTCCAGCCGAGCTGAAACGGTCCTCCATACCCTGGACTGTAGAAGGGCATTGAACTTCTACCTTGACCGTACGCGGGAGCACCGTAAAGCTGCTCAGCTTTTTGTGTCTTTTGACCCCAATAAATTGGGGCTCCCGGTCTCCAAGCGTACTCTGTCCATCTGGGTTGCGGACTGTATCTCTTGGGCTTATGGGGCAGCCGGACTCTCCTTGGACGGTCGAGTCACGGCTCATTGCGTTCGAGCAAAGGCCACGTTAGTGGCTTACCTCCGCTCTGTTCCGCTGGCAGACATCTGCCGGGCCGCTACTTGGTCTTCGAGCCAGACTTTTGCGGTCCATTACTGTCTCGAGAGGGAGTCCCGCAGGGACAGTGCTTTCGGACAGGCAGTCCTCCGTAATCTCTTTGAGGTCTGAGCAACTCCTACCCTCCATCCCGGATGTGGGCTACCGGTGGGTGATAATTCAGCGAAGATTCTTTCCTTCTGTGCTGCTGAGCTAGAGGGAGCTCATTTTTGTGCTTAGGGTCTCCGGTAGCCTTGAGCTTGGGAGTCCCATAAGTGAGGACTGACTTCCTGCTTGGTCCTGGAGAAAGCGTAGTTACTCACCTGTAACAGGTGTTCTCCAGGAGCAGCAGGAATCAGTCCTCACTACCCTCCCTCCTCCCCTTGGAGTTGCAATCGTCTGCTTATGTTCTTTTTGCAAATTTTTTTATGCTGTCTTTTTTAGCTATGTCATCTGACTGGCTAAGATGGCACCCTTGGGCGGGAAGAGGACCGCGCATGCGTGCTGCAATTCCCAAAGGCTTTCTTTGAAAGCTGGGGAAAATTGCTCCGCGAGGGCTCCGTCGGCGCCGACGTCACCCATAAGTGAGGACTGATTCCTGCTGCTCCTGGAGAACACCTGTTACAGGTGAGTAACTACGCTTTATTTTGATTTTATCCTGTTTCTATAAAGGGATCCACTATGTCTGTCCCATGCCATTTTGAATTCTGTCACTGTGTTTACCCCCACCACTTCCATCGGGAGGGCATTCCAAGCATCCACCACCCTTTCAGTGAAAAGTATTTCCTGACATTGCCTTTCAGTTTACCCCTGTGCAGCTTCTTGTTATGCCCTCTAGTTTTACAGCTTCCCCGACTTTGGAAGAGGTTTGTCTATTAATACTCTTTAAGTATTTAAAAGTCTGAATCATATCTCCCCTGTCCCTCCTCTCCTCCAGAGTGTACATATTTAGGTCTTCAAGTCTCTTCTCATAAGTCTTCTGACGCAGGCTCCAAATCATTTTGGTCACCTTCCTCTGAACCACTTCCAGCCTTTTTATATCCTTTTCGAGATACGACCTCCAAAACTGAACAGAATATTTCAAGTGAGGCCTCACCAGTGACTTGTACAGTGGCATTATTACCTCTTCCTTTCTGCTGGTAATTCCTCTCTGTATGCAACCCAGCATCCTTCTGGCTTTTGCCATCGCCTTGTCACACTGTTTCGCCACCTTGAGATCATCAGAAGCAATCACACCAAGGTCTTTCTCCTGGTCTCTGCACATCAATCTCTCGCCTCCTATCACATACAATTCCCTTGGATTTCTGCTTCCCAAGTGCATTACACTGCACTTCTTCACATTAAATCTTAACTGCCAAGCATTAGACCATTCTTTCAGCTTTTGTAGATCTTTCCTCAAGTTCCCCACTCCCTGAGGGGAATCCACTCTGTTGCAAATTTTGGTGTCATCTGCAAAAAGACAGACTTTTCCATTCAGACCTTCAGCAATATCACTCACGAATATATTGAAGATTACCGGTCCCAAGACTGAACCCTGGGGCTCACAGCTAATTACCTTCCTTTCATCTGAGTGAATTCCATTTACCATCACCCTCTATCGTCTGTCAGTCAACAAGTGTCTGATCCAGTTCACCATCTTGGGACCCATCCCCAAGCTGTTGTTTATTGATAAGCCTCCTATGAGGAACAATATCAAAGGCTTTGCTGAAATCTAGGTAGATCACATCCATCACATGCCCTTGATCTAATTCTCTGGTCACCCAGTCAATCAGATTTGTTTGGCAAGTTCGTCCTTTGGTAAAACCATGTTCTCTCGGATCATGCAACCTGTTGGTTTCAAGGAAGTCCACGATTCACTCTTTCAGGAGTGCCTCCATTACTTTTCCTACCACCGAGGGAATGCTTACTGGCCTGTAGTTTGTCACTTCTTTCCTATTACCACTTTTGTGGAAAGGTACCACATCAGTCTTTCTCCAGTCCTGTGGAACTTCTCCTGTCTCCAAGGATCTATTAAAAACATCATTTAAAGGCCCTGCAAGAACCTCTCTGAGCTCTTTCAGTATCCTGGGATGTATCCCATCTGGTCCCAAAGACTTGTCCACTTTCAGTTCTGCAAGCTGTTCTAACACATCATCTTTTGTGAATGGTGTGGTATCTACTCCATTCCCATTTGTATGTTTGTCAATCACAGGTGGTCCTTCTCCAGGATTTTCTCTAGTGAAAACAGAGCAGAAGTATTTGTTTAGCGTTTTTGCTTTTTCAATATTACTTTCCACGAATTTGGCATGTACTTTAATAGGGAGCCAGGGACGTTTTGAAGTATAGGCATTGTATGATCCTGTTTGGAGGTTCCTGTAAGGACTCTGTCAGCTGTTCTGTGCCAGCTGTAATGAATATGTTGCATATGCTGGTAGCCCATGGAGGATGATATTGCAATAATCCAGGTGAGGTATGACCATGGCCTAGAAAACTGTGCAGAAATCATGGTGATCTAAGAGCGGTTGAAGACCTCAAACTGTTTTTAATTTCTGATATGTAAGCTTTATTGTATTATGTTGCTGGAGGGCTAGGCCTTGGTCCAGGGTAATTCAGAGGTATCGTAATAGGAGTTTGACTTGAAACTGAGCCCCTGGTCTGTCAATGTGTGTTGGCGGTGTAAAATTTGTGCCTTTAGTAACATGAAGGACTTTCGTCTTTTAGTAATTCGAGTAAGTTAATTTATTTATTTAAAATTGTTTATATACTGTCTTTCTACAATTCAAGGCGGCATACATAGAACACAACAGAGCAGTGCGGGGACAACTGCTTTACAAGGAACAAGAACAAGAATATGTAACAGCATAACATGCTATGTTACATAGCTGTGGTCATCGCAACTAAACTATGTACAACAAGGGAATGGGTGAGGGAAGGCGGCTGTTGTGGGGCGTATATTTTAGGATGGGAGGGAGGGTAGAACTGGTTAGGCTGACAGGCTAGATAAGTTAGGTCACATTTGGTTGTGGCTCCTGGTTTAATGTTGTGGAAAAATGTTTTTGGAAAAGGTGTATTTTGAGCTTCTTCCTAAAGATGGAGAGGTCCAAACATTCTCTCAAGTCAGTTGGAAGGGAGTTCCAAGCAGTAGATGCAAATAGGAAAAAGACATGGTTACAACTGGATTGTTTGCTTTTGGTTATTCAAGTCGGGACAGTCAGGAAGTTGAGTGAGTTGTGTCTGCAGAGTCTGATGGTCTTCATTCTGGAGAGGAGAGGGGGGGAGCTTGCAGATTCATTGTGTATGATTTTGTGTGTCAAGATAAGAGCCTTATATCTTCTTCTTGCTTGGATGGGGAGCCAGTGCAGGTGTTGTAATACTGGGGTAATGTGGGCTTGTCTAGGTATTTTGTGGATTATTCTTGCTGTTATGGGAAGATAACCAATTTGAGATAGCTATGAAGCTTTCAATCAGATGAGAATATACAGGCTGTAAAGTAGAGAATGGAACATATAGCATGATATCATCAGCATATATGCGGGATAAACATTATGTGATCTGATGATATTGCACATGGGTTGTATGAATATGTTAAATAAAAGAGCAGATAGAGCAGAGCCTTGGGGGAAACCTTGGGTTAGGTCAGTCGGGGTGATTTTCATATGATCTACTCTTACTTGCTGTTGTCGTTGGGGTAAGTAGGAGGAGAACCATTTGAGGGTTTTGTTGCGCAGTTCAATTGTTTGAAGGCGGTGGAGGAATGCTGTGTGAGGTACTAAGTCAAAGGCAGTGGTTATGTCCAAAAAGATGAGAACAAAGCCTTTATGTGGTTTTTGGATGCCTAATGAAAGCTTATCCATTAGGGCCATGATAAAGGTTTCTACTCCATTGTTGGACCTGAATCCATGCTGCTGCTGCAGATCGAGGGGAGCATGGAAGTCGATATGGTCCTGGAGGTGGTGCTGAACAGTATTTTCAGTGATCTTGGCGAGGAATGGCAGACTGGAGATAGGATGGTAAGAACTACGGGACAATGGATCCGAGCTGGGGTTCTTGAGGATAGGCCATATCACGGCCTGTTTAAGGCTATGTGGCATGTGGCATGTAGCAGTTTGAAGCAATTTAGGAGAAAGATCAGTGCGAGTTAACTTGATCCAGCTCACTGTGCAAGGGTCTAGAGGGAAAGTTGTTGTGTTTAGACTGGTTATAATATTTTCTAGATGGTCCTGGGTTATAGGGAGAAATTCGTTCCAAGGCTGGTAATTTGACTGCATGCCTAAAGGCAGTAGAGGTATGCTTTGCAAGTTGTCCTTTTTGGTAGTTTTGGGTTGTAAGTGTATGGATAAGGCTTGAAGTGAGGGGGTTTCTGGTTTAATGTTCTGGGCAGGGTTCTGCAGGAAAGATTTTGCTATGTTAAAGAGCTCCCTAGGTCAATTGATTGACATTAAGATGAGTTTTGAATGATAATCTCTCTTAGTTTGGTTGATGTTAGTTTGGTAGTCATGTAACATCCTCATATGGTTGTCGCAATCTAGTTTGGTCTTCGAGTGTCTCCACATTCTTTCTAATTTCCATAGGTTACGCTTGCTGTTTCTAAGATCAGTGGTGTACCATGGTGAAGAGTGCTGTTTCATATTAGATCTTTTCATTTGTGGGGCCCTTGCTGCTCTGGATGGTGTTTCATTCCAGTTTTGCACTAAGCTGTCAAGGTCGGTGGAGCTTATATCTAGCTGTGGTAAGATCGAGTTTAAGAATTTGTCTTTATCCCATCTCCTAAATCTCCTTGTAGGTGTTGGCAGCATTTGATCATGGAGTGTGATCTCATCATAAGGAATATGAAAGTTGAGAATTTTGTGGTCGGACCAAGGTATTGAGTGTCACTGGGAGCAGATGGGAATTGGTTTGGTTATGTTGGTTGCTAATGAAGATGAGGTCAAGGATCCCACCTTTCTCATGTGTCGGTTTGTTTACGATTTGTGTATAATCCAGTGTTTCCATCGCTTCCATGAAGGAGTCAATGGTCTTTGTTGGTATGGTGGAAGGTTGAGGCCATCTAATATTATTACTTGTTTTCCCTGAGGGGATAGGTCACAGGCCCTTTGGAGGATGGTTGAGAGTTAGTCACCAGATTCTGTTGGCAATCTATATAGCAGACAGAGAGTTAGGTGTTTATTTGTTGTTATGAGCATGTCGAGCCCTGGAGTTGATATTGCGTTGGTTTGATGCAAGCACAGATGTTTTGGGAGGATGAGAACACCACCGCCTCTGCGATCATTCCTTCGACAATGGAATAGGTTTAAGTTTGCTGTTAAAAGCTTGTTCATTATGCTTTGGCGTGTCAAGCTCGTCATCTCGGGGACTATTTGGGCGACACAAACGTATACACTCCACGGGACTTAGAAGCGGCCTTTGTGGCTCCCCTCTCGCTGATGGGAGTCCTGCATGTGGACAGTTCGCAACTACCGAGGCGTCTCACGCAAAATTTTATGTTAAATGCGCTGCGCCGTACCTGGCGACAATTAAATAGCTTTTGGCAAAGGAACTGGCAGGTGTCTAGCTGGCTCCCCATACGTGGAAACGTACAGTTCCTGCCGGGCTCCGATTCTAAGGCGTTTCAGTTATGGTATCGACAGGGCATACGGTATATAGGGCATGTAGTAGACCTTACCGGTAAATGTAAGTCATTCTCAGAGCTTAGAAAGGAATTTCAACTGCCCTCCACACAACATTTTGCGTACCTCCAACTCTCTCACTACGTGGTCAAACTGCCCAGAGAGGAACTGGAGGTGGATAGATCGGCGCAGCTTCTTGAATTTTTTGACCTTGGCGGCGCGGCACCACCAGCAATACGGGGACTGAAGTCTAGGCTGGAGTGCTTTGGGGTACGACCGGATTATGAGCGGGTGGAGATAGCTTGGGCAGATGAACTGGGGCTGGGGGTGCAGCCCGGCACGATCTGTGCGGCAATAGGGCGGATACCAACCTTGGTGGGGGGAGCGCGATGGAGGGAGATTCAATATAAGGCCCTGACACGAGTGCACTTTTCGCCTCGGCGGGCTTTGAGGACTCATATTACACAAGACGGGTCTTGTCCTAGATGCTCTCTACCCTTGGCCTCCCTAACTCATATGTGGTGGCAGTGCAGGCGCATCCCTCCCTACTGGTCCCGTATTCACAGGTACCTTATGGGGTTGCTGCAGCAAAGATTTCCGTGGACTAACATTCTAGTTATTTTTGATCACTTGCATCCAACACTACCGGGGGGGAGGTGGGCGCGACTATTGGTGCGTAAGGCCTGTCTGGTGGGGAAAGGTCCGATTCTCCATAGATGGAGAGATCAACACCCACCCACGTTCCTGGAATGGCGCAATGGTTTCCATCAGCTGATGCTCGAAGAGCGTTGGTGGGCCCGGGGCTCTGTAAAGCGCTGGTCCACTTTTATGTTGATATGGGAACCTTACATTCAAAGCTTAGGCCCCCGCTGCCGGAACGAAATAGTGAATATAGGTTATTGAGCTAGGTGGAGTTACGGGCTGCGACGACACAGGGGGGGGGCAGTTGGGCGGCGGGTGGGGTAGGATAGGGGGTACCCTAGACTAAGTCTTCAAAAAATGAACAGAAAATGGAAAATGACTATGGGCGCTCTGACAACTGTTCTGTATACATGACTATCTATGGTTTGTGCCGCGACGGAGATAAGACTCCACTCCGTAGCGGCGTGTTGTTGTATATCTTATTTGTTTGTATCGAAAGTTATGTATATAATGGTTTATATATAAATAAAGTTTATAAAAAAAAAAAAAAAGCTTGTTCATTAGGACGGTGTCATTGTCCATAAGCCAGGATTCGGTGACGCACATAATGTCTAACTTGTCATTAAAGAGGTCAGAGAAGAGCAGGATCTTGTTTTGGGTGGATCTTGCATTGAGTAGGACACATTTCAGGTGGTCAGGGGTTGCTGTGTGTGCTGAAATAAGTTGAGACGTTATTTGCTGGCTTGACTCTGATTAGAGCTCTAGAGTTTCTATACCTTGATCTTTGAGTGGGGTTCGTTAAGGCATGATTTGGGTTATGCTTTAGAATTGGAATTAAATTCTCATTTTGGGAGAATGTTTCAGCATGTACAACGGAACTCCCTCTGCTGATTCCTCGTCAGCCCCTGGACCCGGCCCGGCTTCTGATTATCCTCCGGCAGCCTTCCACCCTTAGACTCGCCGAGACCTTCACTAACTTATCCAAGTCCTCCCCAAACAGGAGGATAATCAGAAGCCGGGCCGGGTCCAGGGGCCGACGAGAAATCAGCAGAGGGAGTTCCGTCGGTTTCGCTCTTCCAGGTTTGGTCAGTTTCAGAGGGGGCGGTCGGTTTAAAGAGCCCTGGGGTTTCGAGGATTTAGGGGAGCAGGCAGAGGTTTCGGGGCCTCCTCGTCCTCGACTTTCAAGAAGCCCCAATGAAGTGAGGGGGATCCAGGCGGGGGTGATTCCCGTGGGGGGTCGGTTACGGGAGTTCTACCCTGCCTGGATCCGAGTTACAACGGACCAGTGGGTGTTGGAGGTCATTCGAGAGGGTTATGCCCTAGAATTCCAGCGCCCGGTGGTCGAAGCCTTCGTTCTTTCTCCCGGCAGGTCCCGGGTAAAGTGGAGGGAGATTCAGGAGACACTAGGGCGGCTTCAGGCGCTCAGAGCGGTAGTGCCGGAACCGGAGGACCAGTGCAGTTGCGGTCGGTACTCCATATACTTCGTGGTCCCAAAGAAAGAGGGTACCTTTCGGCCAATTCTGGATCTCAAAGGGGTCAATCGGTGCCTCAGGGTATCACACTTGCGTATGGAAACTCTGAGATCGGTGATAGTAGCAGTATGACAGGGAGAGTTTCTTACGTCCTTAGATCTGACGGAAGCCTATCTTCATATACCGATTCGCTCGGAACATCAGCGGTTTCTGCGCTTCGCGGTCCCTCAGGGACATTTTCAGTTCCAGGCATTGCCATTCGGGCTGGCAACGGCTCTGTGTGCTTTCACCAAGGTGATGGTGGTGGTGGCAGCGGCATTGCGAAAAGAAGGAGTGTTGGTGCATCCTTATCTGGACGATTGGTTAATCAGGGCGAAGACGGAAGGAGAAAGCGAGGAGGCTACCCGCCAAGTGGTTCAGTTTCTGCAGGGGCTTGGCTGGGTAGTCAATGCAGAGAAGAGTAGGTTAGTGCCATCTCAGGAGTTGGAGTACTTGGGAGCTCGTTTCGACACAAGGGTGGGGAAGGTTTTTCTTCCTCTCCACAGGGCGCAGGATCTAAGGGGGTTGATCCGGGCTTTTCTGATGCGAGGGGCTGCCACGGCGTGGCACTATCTGCAGCTGTTAGGGAAGATGGCGGCGACCCTGGAAGTGGTTCCCTGGGCACGGGCTCACATGCAGCCTCTGCAGAGGGCCTTACTCAGAAGGTGGTCGCCTCAGTCCGGTTGGTTGTCGCAGAGGTTGCCTTGCCCGCGGGAGACGCGAGAGGCCCTGCAGTGGTGGCTCGAGCTGGCAAATCTTCAAAAGGGAATGCCTTTGGAGTCACCGGACTGGAGGCCTCTGACGACAGATGCCAGTCTGTTCGGTTGGGGGGTGCACTTCAAAGGACAGTTCGCACAGGGCCAGTGGACTGCGACGGAGAAGGAGTGGTCCATCAACAGGTTGGAGCTGCGAACAGTGAAGTTAGCGCTCTTAGCCTTGCAGCACAGGCTGCAGGGCAGGGCCATCAGAGTGCTCTCAGACAATGACACAGTGGTAGCGTACATCAGTCGCCAAGGGGTGTAGCTCTGGAGGAAGAAGCGGAGGAGCTCTTAGGCTGGGCCAAAGAACATCTAGTGGCTTTATCGGCGGCACATGTAGCGGGGGTAGACAACGTGACAGCCGATTATTTGAGCCATGTCAGAGTAGATCCCGGAGAGTGGGCTCTGCATCAGGAGTTGTTCGACTTGATGGTGCGTCGATGGGGCACGCCGGTGATGGATCTCATGGTAACGTTCGCGTCGGCAAAGGCCTCTCAATTTTACAGCAGAAGGCGAGAAAGAATGTCGGAGGGCCTGGATACCTTAATGCAGGTGTGGCCACAGGAGCAGCTGCTGTATGTATTCCCGCCCTGGGTGTTAATAGGGCGGGTAATACAGTGGATAGAGAGGCACAGGGGGCAGGTCATCCTCATTGCTCCAGATTGGCCTCACAGGCCGTGGTATGCGGACTTGATGCGGCTTCTGGTGGGGCGCCCGTTGCGGCTGCCAGAGAGGAGCGATCTATTAGTGCAGGGGCCGCTGAGCATGCCTCAGGTTGATCGGTTCTCGCTTACGGCTTGGCTCATGAGAGGGCGAGGTTAAGGCAGAAGGGTTACTCGCCTTCGGTTATTTCGATTTTGTTGAGGTCTCGGCGGCGCTCTACCTCCTTGGCTTATATTAGAGTATGGCGGCTGTTTGAGTCGTGGTGTGAAGGTTACGGTACCGCAAGTTCTGTCGTTCTTGCAGGAGGGTTTGTATAAGGGCTTGGCGGCGTCTTCCCTGAGGGTTCAGCTGGCAGCGCTGGCTTGTTTTCGTGGAAAGGTGTTAGGGAAGAGTCTCGGGACACATCCAGATGTAAAGCGTTTTTTGAGAGTGGTGTTGTTGCAGAGACCGCCGAACAGGGCGGCGGTGCCTGCTTGGGATCTCAATTTGGTGCTGGAGGCTCTGGTGCGGGGGCCATTTGAGCCGTTGAACTCGGCAACCTTGAAGGATCTTACGATGAAGGTGGTCTTTTTGGTGGCCATTTGTTCGGCGAGAAGGATTTCAGAGTTGCAGGCTTTGTCGTGCAGAGAGCCTTTCTTGTCCTTTCAGAGTCAGAAGGTGGTCTTGAGGATGGTGCCGTCCTTCTTGCCTAAGGTGTTGTCGCCGTTCCACCTAAATCAGGCGGTGGTACTGCCCAGTTTCGAGTCCGGTGGTAGGTTGCATAGGCTGGATGTCGGCTGTGTGTTGCGTAAGTATTTGCAGAGGATGGCGTCCTTTCGGAAGTCGGACAGGTTATTTGTCCTGTTTGGAGGTCTGAGGAGAGGAGAGGCGGCCTCGAAGTCGTCTATTGCAAAATGGTTGAAGGAAGCGATTGCGTCGGCTTATATCTTGAAGGGGAAGCCAGTTCCGGTCAGGCTGAGGGCTCATTCAACGAGGGCGCAGGCAGCTTCCTGGGCGGAGATCAGTTTGGTACCAGCGGTAGAGATTTGTAAGGCGGCAACGTGGTCTTCACTTCATTCCTTTGTGAAGCATTACCGGTTGGATGTTCAGGCGGAACGGGATGGTTGTTTCGGATCAGCAGTGCTTCAGGTGGGTCCAGCAGGGCCCTCCCGTTGATTAGTTTGGTTTACTGCTCTGTTACATCTCCAGAGTTCAGGACTAGACTGGAGGACCGAGAAGGAAATGGAAATTAGACTTACCTGCTAATTGTAGTTCCTGGAGGAACTCCAATCTAGTCCTGGATCCCTCCCTGGTGTATATAGATTTGATCTAAGGCCTGAAGCAGAGGCCGATGGCCTAGGTCGCCGATGGGCGTGTCGGTACAAGTGGCAAGCCATGAGGTGAGGTAAGTAGAGGTTGGCTTAGGAGGTAGGACATTCCTGGGGTTTCTCGGAGGGGAGGTTAGCCCCAGCAAAATTGAAGTGTCAGCCTACTGCGGGTAGGCGGTGGGGAAAGAAGGTCTAGTTTGTGAGCCTTCTAAAGTATTAGTAATTTACTGTTACTTATAGTGTTAGTTATGACTGTTGTTAACTACTTGGTTATTGCTCTTGTGAGTCTGCTTTGTCAATAGGTACTGGAACATGGAGGCGGATCCTGGCCTATTTATGGAAGTGTCACCAAAAGAGTGACGTGCTCAGTCTCCAAAGCTGCGGGAGGAGGTGCTTAACTCCAGAGTTCAGGACTAGACTGGAGTTCCTCAAGGAACTACAATTAGCAGGTAAGTCTAATTTCCATTTGTTTGCACATACCCTCAGAAGGAGCTTCTTAGAGTTAATTTTATGAGGAGGGGTTTATTTTTAAGTGTGGTAGTAGGCGCCTACTTAGGCGTAATTTTATAAAGAAAAATAGGCACCTATTTTCTTTATAAAATACTAACTTAAGTGGCAAAAATTGTGCCTGAATTTAAGGTGCCGATAGTTACACCAGCCATGGAACTGGTGTAGAGGTCCATGTCTATATTTTGCAAGTATGCACATAAAAATATAATATTTTATAATCTCCATGTATACTTACAGAGAAGCAGAATTGTATGAAGATAACCGAGGTATGAAGATTGGTGGAAGATTCATCAACAACCTTCGCTATGCTGATGATACCATATTACTGGCTGAAAGTAAAGATGATCTGCAACATTTGCTTCTCAAGCTCAAGGAACATAGTCTTAAAATGGGCCCGCACCTTAACGTAAAGAAGACAAAGATCTGACAACTGGCAAAATCAATAAGTTCATCATTGATAGAGAAGAAATTGAAATAGCTGACAACTTTAACCTACTTGGATCAACAATCAATAAAGAATGGACAAACCGTCAAGAAATGCTTTTGGCAGAATGGCTATGAAGGACCTAGACAAGATTCTCAAGAGCAGAGATGTCTCTCTCCATACAAAGATTTGACTTGTCCAAGCCATTGTATTTTCAGTAACATCATATGGATGTGGAAGTTGACAGTGAAAAAGATAGACAGGAAGAAAAAAATGATGTCTTTGAATTATGGTTCTGGTGGCAGAAACTGTATATCATGGACTGTCTGAAGAACAAACTAGTCAGTACTAAAGAAGATCAAATCTAAGCTTTCTTTAGAAGCTCAGATGTCAAGACTTCAACTTTCGTACTTCAAACACATCATGCGAAGAGAGAGATTAGAGAAAGACATCATGCTTGGCAAGGTAGAAGGTCAACGCAAAAGAGAAAGGATCGATACAATAACAGCAGCTATGGATGCCACTCTATCAACAATGAGCCGCCTGACACAGTTTGGGTCAACTTTCCAGAGGGTCACCATGAGTTGACACTGACTTGAGGGCACTTAACGACAACTTGCACACACCACCCAAACTCCATCTTTGTGCGTACCCATTGTCAAAGTTCTCGCCATCAAATCAATGCATGCACTTTTTTCACTGGGTGCTATTTTATGAGACCTATTTAGTGCACTTCCTTATAAAAGTACCCCCTTCAAGAGTAATTTTATAAACCATATTCGCGCTTGAAAGGCTGATTTGTATGTGTAAATGGGCTACTTATAAAATTAGGTCTTGCCTAATAGTACAAATGATACAATTTGGCATGTACGTGTATTGTAGGCATGCTCAGGAATGGGCAGAATTTGGCAGGGTCATGATTTATGCATATATTTTATTAAATATGTGCATATGTGTGTAAAGTATGTGCTAACATTTACACTTGCTCTTGAACAAGCATTATATCACCCTTCAATCTAGGCATGATTTGTGCTAGTATGTTAGAAAGAAATATAGTTGCTTATATTTCTTTAGAAAATAGACGCTTTCCTTTCTATTAATCTAAGTGCCCTACTTTAGAATTACCCCCTACATACGAGGTGTGACAAAAAAGAAACGAGACTGTGGCAGCCACGCCTATGACTCAATGCCAATTGGCTAACTGCTTATGTCACTTTGTTGTGCAACATCTCGCCACTATTCTGCTATAATATTTTTCATCTCTCTCACTCTGTTTTTCTTTTTCACACAATTGGAGGTGGCAGAAATATGGAGCAAAGAATCAAATTGAAATTTCTGGTTAAGATGGAGAACTGAGTGTCTTCAACTTCTCCAAAAGGCAATAACTGACCTCGCCCAATTTCGAAAGGCCCTGAAGCACCACTTATTCCTCCTTCATTACTCCCTGCCCGGTGAAACAACACAGCCAAGCTTACCCCCCAACCACCTTAATGACACCACCGTTACACCCAGGGCACGATAACATACCCAATGTCTGAATACAACTGCCCAAACTTGTATATAACCTAATATGTAATCAGCTCAGAGAGTGCCTGTGGCAGACATGTTGACGCACATCTTAGTTGCACATAGTGTAAATTAGTTGCCCCTGTTGAATCCAAGTTGTAAAAACCTGTTCTCTGGAATGTACACCGCATGCCTGCTGCTTTGTACAATTTGTTTGTTTCATGTAAACCGCGCTGATTTTAAGAGTGCAGTATAGAAATATTATAAATAAATAAATACATTAAAAAAATGGAGAAGATGCATTGTCAAGGCCATAAGTCTTCAAGTGGCACAAACGTTTCAAGACTGGCTGCGTGGTGGTGGAGGATGACCCCAAGTCAGGACGGCCTTCTATGACAAAGAAGGCTGAGAACATTGACAGAGTGAACCAGCTGGTACGGAGTGATCGCAGATTGACTGTGCGGATGATAGCTGAGGACTCAGCCTGAACAGGGAGTCAGTGTGGACCATCTTGGTGCAGAAACTGGCGATGCGGAAGATATGCGCCAAGATGGTCCCCAAGCTTTTATTGGATGACCAGAAGGAGCACCGGGTCAATGTTTGTCGGGACTTGCTAGAGAAGATCCAGAGTTCACTGGCCGAGTCATCACAGGAGGCAAGACTTGGGTCTTCCAGCATGACCCTAAAAGCAAGAGACAGAGCCTGCAGTGGAAGACTCAACTGTCACCCAGACCCAAGAAGGTGCGCATGTCCAAATCAAGGATCAAGGTCATGCTGGTCACATTCTTCAACCAGAAGGGAGTGATCCATCATGAGTTTGTGCCTGAGGGTCAGACAGTCAACCAGCACTTCTACCAGCAGGTCCTCAGTTGCCTCCATGACCAGGTTTGGCACAGCAGGCAGGATCTGTAGAGAGACAAGTCATGGCTGCTCCACCTCGACAACATGCCCGCACACACCGCTCTCAGTTTGAGGCAGTTCTTGGCCAACAAATAGATCACAGCTCTCGACCACCCTCCTTATTCCCCAGATCTCGCACCGTGCGACTTCTGGCTCTTTCCCAGGCTGAAAACTGTGCTCAAAGGAACTCATTTCGCCTCTGTAGAAGAGATCAAGGCCACTGTGATAAGGGAGCTGAGGGACCTCAAGGAGAAGGACTTTACCAAGTGCTTCCATACGTGACAGAAGCGAACGCAGAAGTGCATTAACTCTGGGGGGGGGATTACTTTGAAGGGGACAATGTGTAATTTCTCTGTAGATTTTGTAATAAAACATTTCTGGGACAGTCTCATTTCTTTTTTGTCACACCTCGTATTTATGAAATATTTTAATCTCCACACAGCATTCTCATTTCCTGAGGTAGTGCATTCCATAATAAGGATACCACTGTTGCAAACCTCTCTATCATGTGTAACCTGCATGCATACATCCTTCCCTGATGGGAACATAAGCCTCCTGTCTTGGCCAGACCAGAACAGACCATAATGCCTGAGCTGGGGAATATATTTGCACCACTTCCTATAAGTATGCAGGAGCTTGCGTCGTCAGAGCTTTAAAGGTCCAAATAAGACCCTTAAACTGACATCTTGCCCAAATCGGGAACCCAAGTAAAGATTGAAGCCTTGGCTTCATGGGATCTCAAAGTTTCAGGAGACTCGACAATCTTGCTGCCCTGTTTTGGAGCAAATTACATCTCTGTAGTTCCCTCTGTGGTATCCAAGATAAACAATGTTACACTATTCCAGCCTTGAACCAGCTAAAGCCTGGACTATGCAATTTCTTCCCAGATTAGCTATTCAGGTTGATTTTCATTTTTGTGGGGGTGAGGTTGGAAATGGAGTGTACATTTTTACTTTCCCATATATGACCTATAAGTTCCCCAGCCACCACTAACACCAGCAGAGAGGCTTCAGAACTGCAGTGTTTAGTATTCTGTCATGCCGATTAAACCATCAATGTCAATAGTGTACAACAGCTCTTGAAACCAAATAATTCATATTCAGCCTTATACTTATTTCTAGTTCTGGTCTATTATAGAGACTTTAAGGCAGTTCAGTCTCCCTTCACTCTTACGACCTGTAGGAGCTTCTCATATGGGCTCTACCACATCCTGGCATTCATTGCTTTCCTTCGTATGTGATCTTTCTTATGCTAGAGAGATAATCTTCATCTTTGGAAGTGTCTTAGGAAACTTCTATCTTCTCTCAGCACTTAGCTTGCTATTCATCAGAAATGGTGCATTGCAGTCTCTATTCAGAAAACGGCTTTCATGTTATGCCCAGGTGTTTCACTGTACTCTTTGCCTTCATAACTCTTTTTAAAGTATGTAGCATACCCCATGGGGCAAATGAGTGATTAAAGTCATTAAACTGTAGAATGTTCTGGAGCCAAGCTTTTGATCTTAGTGTCAGTAATTTTGTGTTACGATGCAGTAATATATGCATTTTGGGAGTAATTTAAAAGGATTTGTCTGCAGATAAGACAGAATTTTATGCACAAAAAAAGCTTTTATAAAATTGCTTGGAGCATTATGTGTGTAAAACCTATGTGCATATACTTTGTAAACATATAAGTTTCTCCAATTTGAACACAGGTATTCCTCAGGTTTAGGGTTTAGCTTGAAGAGGATGAGTCTGTGGTGTTACAGCGAACGAATCAGTGCTTGGAAGACGTTGCTGTTTGGTTGCAGGCCAATCACCTGGTTTTGAATGTCGGTAAGTCAGCGGTGTTGTCCACAGGTACATTACAGAATGGGCTCTCGATTGCGGGAGTCTGTCTGGACTGGAAACAGGTGATTCATTATTTGGGGCTCCTGATGGATGCAGACTTGTCCTTGCATGCACAGAAATCCTGGGTGGTGCGCTCAGCCTATGGCAATCTGCTAAGCATTGGAAGCTTAGTGCATTTTTGGACAGGGAGGCCTTGTGCCTTGTAGTCCAGGTCCTTGTGCTATCTGGCCTGGACTATTGTAATGCTTTGTACATTGGGCCGCTAGCCTGCTTGCTCAGAAAGTTAAAGGTGGTTCAGAATTCGGCAGCTTTGCTGGTGTGGGGGCTGGGCAAGTGAGACTCCATCTCGGGTGGGCTGCGGCAACTGCACTGGCTCCCTATTTGGCAGAAGTGTGCATTTAAATTGTTGGTACTGGCTTTTAAGGTGTTGAGAGGTTTGAGGCCAAGTTACCAACAAGCAGTGGTGGGATTCGGCCAGTTTGGCCTGGTTCATGTGAACCGGTTCCTGATACAGGCCACGTTTGCCAAACTGGGCCAAAAACGGTATCCCGGTTCCGGCACTGCAGTGGTGGAAATCCCCCCCACCCACCAGTGGTTTGACTGCATTGGGGGACCGCAGCATCATGGGAAGCCCCCGATATCATCAAACCACTGGAGGGTAGGGGGATCGGGCCGCTGGAGTTGCTGCCCTGCAGTGACTGCCAGGGCCCAAGCGTGTGGCACCAGCAATATAAACACGTGTCTCGCTGCCACCCGCTCGGTTCTGGCAGTGGCGGGATTGATCCAAATTGGTTCCTGTTCGCATCGAATCCCACCACTGCCTACAGGGTACAGTGTCTTGGGACCAATCTGGGAGGGTGTTCTGCTCTATGCAGGGGCAGCTGTTGGCTGTGCCTGGATTTACTTGGGTTCGTTTGCACCAGTGGCGGGCTCGAATATTTTTGGTGGCAGCTCCAACTCTATGGAATACATTACTGGAGGTTTTGCAGAAGGAAACTGATTTGGTGGTGTTTAGGAAGGCATTAAAGCCCTTTCTTTTTTCCTATTAGGTGGCAGTAGAGGTAGTAGGCAGCAATGGCAACTGGCGGTGATTGTGGCGGTGGGAGTGGGGGGGGTATCTTTGGCCCTGGTGGGGCTGAGGGTGCGGGATTGGGGTGATTTGTGTTCTGTTTTTTTTTTTTTTTTTTTAAATATTGTTGTAAACTGCTTTGAATTCCGTAGCATAGGGCAGTCTATAAATATTTGAAAATAAATAGGGTGGGATTTGCACGTTATCAAATACATTTGTGTGCACAAACAATAAATCGGGAAATGTCTGAATTCCGAAGAGCGGGTGTGTAAGGTTGTGCGTGCTTTCCTTGGGGTAATTTGCAAAGGGAAAGTATGCTAATGCTTTCTCTTAGAGAATTGATGTAATTCATGTGCATGCCTGGAGCACCAGCTAAGCCGTCTGCTATAAAATTTCCATCTTTGGGTGCTAATTGTGTTTCTAATTTTAAAAGAATTATAGCATCATGTTTATTTTGTCCTTACTTGTGAACTCTGGGAAGTGGCCACAGTTTCTTTTATAGTAAGATATCAAGGGACATCTTCATGAGGGGATAATGTCTCCAAATAGGTTAGTTCTGTACAATGATAGTCACGAATCTCACTCCTAAGCCAGGGTATGCTGAATATGATCTCAGCCTCGCAAAGTTACTGCTAATGCTCTTCATAGTATTTGCATTGTGCCAGGTTGCCCACATATTACATCCTATCAAGGCGTGTTTGAATATTCTTTTTAATCAGGCCTGTGGCATCTCTGACTGCATTTGTGGTGGTGGCGGAGGATTTTGGATTTAGTTCAAGATGAGTTACATTCAGATACAGAAGGCATTTTCCTGTCCGCAGTGAGCTTACAATCTATGGGGCCCTTATGCTAAAGGGCGCTTAGGAGTTAATATGTGGTTTTGTTTATGGTAACTGGTGCCATGCAAGCTAATTCCTTCACTAACTGCAAATTACGTGCTGGGATGGGGATGTGCAGGTTAGATGTGTGGAGAGAACATTGCAGTTAGTGGCGAGGAATATATCACGCACTGTCAATGTGACAATTAGTGTGGGTGCACCTAACAGAACCTCAGTAAGTGGGGTTCAGTGCACCCTCGGCAAGTGCACTATGCATCTGCACTTTAACTGCTGGGAACAGGCTAACCACACCCCCGACAGTTACTGCAGAGGCACCTCACTTAATGCAAGTTAGTTTTTGCACTAAAAGCATGTCAAGTGCAAAAATGTAATACACTTTAGTAAAAGAGCGCCTAAGCTTGTACCCAAGGCAATGAAGGGTTAAATAACTTGCCAAAGATCATAAGGAGTAGCAATGGAATTTGAATCCTGGCTTCCCTGGGTCTAGCCCACTGCTCTTAACCATTAAGCAACTCCTCTGCTTAACCATGTAGCCCTATACAAATGATAAATAGTAGTAGTAGTAGTAGCTTCTCACTTTCCAACCAGTTCACACAAAAATCACTTGGAACTAACACGTCTACAATCAGTGCCATTCCAGTGTTTTTCTCCTTTACCGCTGCGTCTGGTTTCCTTGCATCCAGTTTTTTATTGATCAGAATGGGAATATCCAACATGATCATGACCTCTTCATTTTCCATAATTCTCAATGATTTTCCAATACAGCAATGTGTACAAAGTTTCCAGTGGATGACACATGCCACCTTATTGTGCCTTACTGTATAGACCTTTTCTGCCATTCAAATTTTGCAGCCAGCTATGAGGTGAGTGACCGTTTCTCACTCATTTTTACAGAATCCACATGTGTCTGTTTTGCCAGTGTTTTTTCTATGCTTTTTTCCTTTTGGGGCGGCCCAGTTGCCATCCTATCCTGCTTCTCATTCTTCAAATTCTGAGCAGATTAGAAGATTCCAGTGTGTTTAATCTGTACTTGCTCATCTCCTTTCGAGTACAGCTTGCTCAGTATCTGTCTAAGCTGCTGTCTGCCATTGCAACTCAGGTTGTGCTGCTTTTGTTTCTTATCAGACTTTTGCAGACTGTAGAGATTAAGGAACTGGACAGGAATGATAGCTCGCTTAACTTTGATATTCACCATTGGATTTATTTACAGAATTTTACTGAATTTACAGTATAAGCTAAATGCCAAAAAAGGCAAGAGTACAAAGAGACAGGGAGGATGATTTTGTAGCTGGCTGCGTTAGTGGCGACAACATATGTAGAAAAACAGCAGTCTTATAAAGGGAAACTACACATATATTTTCCTTTATATGCTTAAGGCCCAATTCCATCCCAGACGTAGAAGCCCTCTACACATCTGGTCTGAACCGGACGTACAGAGGGCGTCGCAATTCTGATCCTGTGGGGCATGTCTAGCCCTGCAGGATCAGAATCGCAAACAGTCCTGTACATGCAGGCTGGGACTGTGATTCAGCCCAGCCTGCATGTACAGGATATGCTCAGTGTCTGACATGAGCAGGTAGGCCTAACTAGCTTGACCTGTAAATGAAGCCTGTGGAGAGGCCGCACATCCCCCAATATACTGCTGTAGAAATTAGAACTCAGTAAAGTATTGAATTAGATCAGACAAGTAGAATTGAAGCACTGGAAAAATACAGAAAAATATGTTTAAAAGCCACTGATGGGAAAATACATCTGCAAGGGATTTAATTGAAACTGCTGACAGAGAAGTTACAGAGCCCTGCTTTCCTACACGTACTAACTAGCCCAATAGCCTTGAAAGTAGGAAAGTAACAAGTTGGTGAACTGACCATTGTAATTGGGACTAGAGGGGGGGTTAGCGGGTGCTGAGCCCACTCAGGGAACATAATTGGATAATCATATTAGTACCGGGACCAATGGAGGAGGTACGGGAGGTACAGGAGGTTACCGGGACCAATGAAATGTTTTTCTATACCTAGAATGGAGTAAAAATCTATAGGAGTTGTTGTATTGCCAGAGAACATGGCTCAGCCATTTTGAAATTGACTTTGCTTGAGTTGTAGCAGCAAAGCGCAGACAAACCAATGATACCAGGAGTCTGTTCAAAAGGTCCAAATCATTTATTTGTGCACAAGTCTCAAGCAGAATCAAATTCAAAATGGCTGAGCAAAGTTTTCTAGCAATACAA
The DNA here is from genome assembly GCA_033557465.1 of Ichthyophis bannanicus. Lineage (NCBI taxonomy): Eukaryota > Metazoa > Chordata > Amphibia > Gymnophiona > Ichthyophiidae > Ichthyophis > Ichthyophis bannanicus. The sequence goes on from CM066042.1 coordinate 167,868,738, forward strand.
CAACTTTTATAGACTTCTGTTCCATTCTAGGTATAGGAAAACACTTCATTGGTCCCGGTACTCTCCCGTACCTCCCGTACCCCTTCCATTGGTCCCGGTACTGATAAGATTATCCAATTATGTTCCTTCAGTGGGCTCGGCACCTGCATACCCCCCTTCTAGTCCCAATTACAATGGCCAGTTCATCAACTTGTTACTTTCATACTCTCAAGGCCATAGAGCCAATTTGTGTGTGCAGGGGAGCAGGGCTCTGCAACTCATCTGTCAGCAATCCCAATTAAATCCCTTGCAGATGTACTTTTCTTATCAGTAACTTTTAAACATATTTTTCTGTATTTTTCCATCTTCCAGTTCTGCTTATCTAAGCTAATTTAGTACTCTTGCTGAGTTCTAATCCTACAATAGCAGCATATTGGGGGATGTGCAATCCTATGGGCCTCTTCACAGGCTTCACTTACAGGTCAAGCTAGTTAGGCCTGCCTGCTTATGTCAGACACTGTGGATCACAGGCCTGCACCTGCCACATTCCCCCCTTTGATTAATTTCACCCTATTACTTAATAAGGTGTGAGAATTAAATCACCTGTAGAAGAATCACATCATGATCGAAGGATTTCGACTAGGACTGGCTTTATATAGGGCCATTATTTTAGTGGCGGTCTTCCGCTCTACTGTGCTATCAATAGCGTTATGAATAGAACGCATACAACATGGGATTAAACATGGTAATAAGAAAACAACAACAACAAGAATTAGTACCAATACAATGAAAGTTTTAAAGCCTCCCACCCATGAAAAGAGGTTAGCAAACCAGTTAGGGAATTTCAATGAGTGCCAAGTTTGTACTGGCACATAAGCATGTCTTTGCATATCCTTAGCAATTTCTTCAACTACTTGACCCTTATCATCTATTTTTAAACAGCAATTAGTTAAATTCAGTTTACCACATACTCCTCCTTCAGCTGCTAACAAATAATCAAGTGCTAAGCGGTTCTGATATATAGCAGTGCGCATCTGAGTACTTTGTCTAGCTAAAAGTGTGAGAGCATGACTAGTTTCATTGGTTATTATTTCAACTACTGCTTGTAAGCGAATAATACGATTAATCATATAGATTGGAGTTCGATAACCATACATTCCATCATCATTCCAAGTGGCAGGCCCATAATACTCAATGATCCTTTCTGGTGGCCAATCATCACCTTGCCACTTCTCCCACTTGCCTATCTGTAAGGCTTCTCTTTTCTGTCTTAATGCTCTTTTGTGTCGGTGGGTAGTGTATACTGGATATCCTAATTGTTCTCCATGTTCAGTGTTTAAAAGAAAGAAGGAAGGCCTGATGGTTCCTAAGACACATGCTCCTCCCCATTGTGGCGGGAGTTGTGCAAACGCTCGGTTTCCACAGATCCAATATAGGCCAGGTGGGGCTTGCCAGGCATGGGCTTTGGCAAGATTAGTCCATAAATCAGCAAGTTCAGGAAATCTAGCTAATGGGTTAGGAGGTTCAGGGTGTTTGATTCCTGACCACTATGACGTCTTTTTGGTCGTGGCATTATAGTACTTCTGGCTAAGACAGACCAGCTGTCCTACCTTTTGGGTGAACTGGGGTCCAGTTCTGGCATAGCAAAGACGTCCAACGATTGAGTGCGCTAAAACCCATTCACTAGTAGTCTTGTGTAATTCAGTCTGATTGTAAATCAAAGAATAATTCAATTCTTGGGCTTCCCATGGCCACTGGTCTCCCATTTGGGTTCCGCCACAGAAATAGCAATCTGAGATCTTAAGACTAGATACTACTGCTCCGGCTAATTCTAAAAATAAATTCTGAGAAGGATGAGGGATTTCAAACTTATTTACATGCATGGCCTCATAGAAGGTATTATGAATATGATATTTAGATGACTTGTGGGCTTGGGTATTCAATCTGATGTACACAATGGTTCCTGGATCTAAACCAAACTTGTATCCTTGCTTCCATGCATAGGGATTGTGTACACGTAAGTGTAAAGGGTTACAAGCATCTTTCTGACATTTATCATTTGTTGTTGTCTTGGTTAAAGTGGCCATTCGTTTATCTATCTTTTCGTCAACTATACCATTATTCCAGGTAGCATAAAAAACACATTCCCAATCCGGGCAATAGTAATCTGCTGCTGGGGCAGTACTATAGCCTGGTTCCTTTTTACCTGTACACTTTCTCCATCCTGTGGCACCTTCTGGACACATATACTTATGGTCATTTCGATACGCTTTCTCCCACGTACCACAGGTGGAATAACTATCTCTGTTGATGACATTACATGCATCAAAATTCAGAACAGCAGGTTTAGTAATGTCCTTAAGTGGTGGCGTAGCAGCTATTATAGGTCCATCTGCATCCTTCCATCGTATTTCCAACGTGTAATAGGATGGATTCTGATGCGGATTATAGCATGCTCTAATTTTGCCATAAGTGCAAACATTTAGTTCAGTGGTGTTATAAATACACCGAGTCACTTTTCCTTTGCAGGTATAGTAAGAATGGTAAATCAAAGTCTGAGTTACTTTCAGTCCAGTTCGAGTAGAAGTAATGCAAGCAGTGCATGGAGGTAAAGCATAAGTCAGTTCAAAACCTCCAAAAAAGGCAACCAAGGCAAAGCAAAGACAAAGATACATGTTGATTGGAGTTCTTCTGAATCCTCAGCTTGCTGATCTTGATCACGACGTTCTCTTTCTTCGTCCCGTTCGCTAATGAAGCAATTTAACGGGTGCTGAGTGTTGATTGAAGATCCTCAAATTGTCCATCACACCTCAACCAACTTAGCAATTCAGTTGGTTTTGAAGTATGGTTCAATATAGTATCAAAGTAGTGTGCAAAATCGCACACAGATTGGGTTCGTTGAAACAGAACTGTTGCTGCATGGAAAACAGCAATCCTCTTCGAAAGACTTGGCTGCTGCAAGGCACTGTGATGAAGTGTCTAAGTTGCTGGTTGCCGTCTCAAAGTAACTCGCAAGGGTGCATCAAGATGCTGTTCTGCTGTCCACTGCTCAGGTTCAGGATCAGCGGCAGGCTTGACTCTGCTGTGGTGGATCCAGGCGTCGATCTCGGCTACCTTTACTGCAGTTGGGGTAGACAGGATGACGGTGTACGGTCCCTTCCAATGGGGTTCCAACGGTGTCTTCTTCCAATCTTTGATCCACACCGAGGTACCAGGCTGATAGGGATGCAAAGGTTCCGTCAAGTTGATAGGCAACTGATCTTGGATCCACGTATGGAGAGTCTGCAGAACAAAACTAAGAGCTAGGAGTTCTTGCCTGGTTATTTCTGAACCAATTTGGGCTAGACTTCCTTTAATTCCCTGCACTATTGGTGGGGGTTTACCATACAACACTTCGAAAGGGGAAAAGCCTGTTGATTTCACAGGAGCTGAGCGTATTCTGAGTAAAGCTATTGGGAGCACTTGGGGCCACTTCAAGTGTGTCTCCTGGCAAAGCTTTGACATTTGGGCTTTTAGGATACGATTCATTCGCTCAACTTTCCCTGAACTCTGGGGTCTGTATGCAGTGTGGAGTTTCCATTGTATCTGCAAAGCTTTTGCTAACTGTTGGGTAACTTGGGAGACAAATGAGGGTCCATTGTCTGACCCTATTACTGCTGGAATTCCAAACCTAGGGACAATCTCTCTCATTAAATCTTTGGTAACTTCTCGGGCTTTCTCAGTTCTGGTTGGGAAGGCTTCTACCCACCCAGAGAAAGTACAGACTAATACTAATAGGTAATGGTATCCATTGGCTCTTGGCATTTCGGTAAAATCAATTTGGAGGTTGTGCATGGGGGTTACACCTCCTGACTGAACTCGGGGTGCCGTTATAAGGCCTTGCTTGGCATTATTTTTGGCACAAGTTAGACATTGACGTGCTACTGAAGCTGATATGGTTGTCAATAGAGGGATGTAAAAATGTGGTCTGAGTGCTTTTTCCATAGCACTTTTCCCATAGTGGGTGGCTTCGTGGAAAGCTTTGACAAAGGATGGTCCTAACAGTTCAGGAATTACTATTCGTCCAGGGGGTTGACTGTCCTCTGCTGGTGGCAGCTCAATCCATCCATCTTTCAGCACTCCATCTTCTTTGTCACAATAGTAATCTAATTCTTTGGTGCTATATCGTGGTGTCCATAAATTCAGAGGTACTGGAAACAATGCTGCTTGCATTGGCATAGCTTGTGGTGTAATCTGTCCCGTCATAGCTGCTTGTCGTGCTGAGGCATCTGCAAACCTATTTCCTCGGGCCACTTCTCCTTTTCCTGCTTGATGTCCTCTGCAATGCATGACAGCTACACGTGTTGGGGCCCAAACTGCATCAAGTAACATCAATATCTCGGGACCATACTTGACTGATTTTCCTCCGGATGTGATGAGCCCTCGTTCTTTATAGAGAGCTCCATGGGCATGTAGAGTAGTGAAGGCATATTTGGAATCTGTGTATACATTCAGCACAAGTTTTGCTCCTAATAACAATGCTCTGGTGAGTGCTATTAATTCGGCTTTCTGAGCTGATGTGCCTGAAGCTAGAGCTGATGATTCAACTACTTCGTGTTGAGTGACGACTGCATATCCGGCACAGCGTCGTCCATCAAGGATGAGACTGCTCCCATCAACATAATAGATTTGGTCAGGATTGTCTATGGGCACATCTGTCAAGTCAGGTCGACTGGAGAACACAGTTTCCATAACTTCGATACAGTCATGTTCTGGGAGTTCTTCACTAATGGGTATCAATGTGGCTGGATTCAAGGCATGACTCACTTCTAGTTGTATCTGCAGGTTCTCACATAACATGCTCTGGTACTTCAACATTCGGGAATTGGTGAGCCAATAATTTGCTTTTTGTTCCATGAGGGCAAGGACTGCATGTGGCACAGTGACTCGTATGTTCTGTCCTAATGTGAGCTTGTCTGCTTCACTCACTAGTAATGATGTAGCTGCAACTGCTCTCAGGCAAGGTGGCCATCCTTTGGCCACAGTGTCCAACTGTTTCGATAGGTATGCTACAGGTCGCTCCCAATTTCCCAATTTCTGAGTCAACATGCCTAAGGCATTTCCCTGTGCTTCATGTACAAACAAGTGGAAAGGCTTGTGGACATCTGGTAGTCCAAGTGCTGGTGATGACATCAATTCTTCCTTTAACTTCTTGAAGGCTGTATCCTGTTCAAGTCCCCACTCCAGTGGTGACTTTTCTTCTCCTTTTGTGGCTTCATACAGTGGCTTGGCAATTTGGGCAAAGTTGGGTATCCAGATTCGGCAATATCCTGCCGCTCCCAGAAAGGCTCTGACTTGCTTTCTGGTTGTTGGGGTTGGAATTCTACATACTGCTTCTTTTCTCTCTCTACCTAGTCTTCGGCTTCCTTGGGTTATACGAAAACCCAAGTATTTCACTTCTTTTTGGCATAGCTGTGCTTTTGCTCTGGAAACTTTGTATCCAGCTTCATCTAGTAACTGCAAGAGATCTTTGGTGGCTTGTATACATTCACTTTCTGACACTGCTGCTATCAGCAGGTCGTCCACGTATTGGAGAAGCACTCTCTTTCCCGGGGCCACTGGATAGCTTGAAAGGTCTTGATTCAGTGCAGCGCTAAAAATGGTAGGCGAATTCTTAAATTCTTGGGGTAATCGTGTCCATGTGTGTTGGCCCCCTCTTCCAGAGATGGGGTCCTGCCATTCGAATGCAAACAATATTTGACATACAGAGGCTAATCTTATGCAAAAGAATGCATCTTTTAGATCTAGTACGGTGAAATGGGTAGCTTCAGCAGGTATCAGTCCTAGAAGCGTGTAAGGATTGGGTACAACTGGATGTATAGTTTCAACTGCATCATTTACTCTTCTTAAGTCTTGTACTGGGCGGTAATCATCCGTCCCAGGTTTCTTTACTGGCAAAAGTGGAGTGTTCCATGGGGATTGACATACTTTTAGTAGGCCATATTCGAGCAATCTTTGCAAGTGGCGATGAATGCCTTCAATTGCAGCTCTTGGGAGAGGGTACTGTTTGACGTGTACTGGTGTAGCACTAGGCTTGAGGGTTACAATCACTGGAGCTATATGCTTGGCTAGGCCTGGGGGACTGCCTTCTGCCCATACTCCAGGTGGTGCATGAATGATTTTTAGAGTTTGTTCAAAATAAGTATCTTGGATAGAGTCATCAATGTAATACCTCCATTCTTCTTCTCGGGGAACTGTCAGCAGCATTATTCCTGCTGGTTTGGCTTGGGGATTTACTGTCATTTGCATTTCTCCTTCTTCAGAGAAAGATATTTGTGCTTGAAGCTTGGCTAACATATCTCGTCCCAGTAGTGGCACTGGACATTCGGGCATGTAAAGGAATTGATGAGTTATTTGCTGTCCTCCTAGACTGCATATACGATTCTGAAGAAAAGATTTTGTAGCTTTGGCACCAGTTGCTCCTATAATGGTGACTGCTTTTGTAGAGAATGGGGCTATCTTCTTGTCTATTACTGAATGTTGTGCTCCAGTATCAACCATAAAGTCCATAACTTGGTCTCCTATTTGTATTCCGACCATAGGCTCCTGGAGACCTAAAGCAAACTTGGAGCCCGGTCTGTCCTAATCCACGTCATTTTCATCATGGATCGTTGTGGCCAATGCTTGAATGGCTCCTCCTCTTTCTCGCTGGTATTGTTCTCGATTGGCTCCTCCGCGGTTTCGGGGATAGCCTCGTCTTTCTTCTTGCCATTGATGATTGCTGTCGTCATCCTGCTGGGCGTCTTCGAGTTGCGGGCAAGCATCTCTCCAATGTCCTTCCTCTCTGCAATAGGCGCATTGGTTCACGCCTAGCTTCTGGGACCGGCCTCCACCTTGGCCCCGCCCTCTTCCTCTGCTCCGTCGACTAGGGATACCTCCCCTTTTCTGTTCAACTATGGCCGCAGCCAAAAAATCAGCTTTCTTCTTCATCTTTCTATCACATTCTCTCTGTCTTTCATTATCACGATTCACATACACTTTATGAGCGACTTCCAGTAACTGCGTTGCATTCATGCCCGCAAACCCTTCTAATTTCTGTAATTTACGTCTGATGTCTGGTTGAGACTGGCTTACAAAAGCAGAATTCACCATACATAAACTTCCTGGTGCCTCGGGATCATAGGGAGTATACATTCTATATGCTTCAGTTAATCTTTCATGAAAGTCTGCTGGGCTTTCATCTACACCTTGGATAACTCCTGCAACTTTGGAAAGGTTCATAGCTTTCTGGCCCCCCCTTTTCAGGCCTTGTAAAAAGCCTTGGCGAAAACGGGCTAGGGCTGTGGATCCTTCCTCTGTATTTGGATCCCAATGGGGGTCTTCATTCGGGAATTCTCTATGAGCCGCTTCCCGATGGTCTATTCTGTTCTGCCCCGGTCCCGGAGCTACAGGGTTATCTGCCATCCACTCAATAGCTGCTTTTCTAATTCGTGCTCGCTCCTCTGTCGTGAATAGGGTGGTCAGGAGCTGGCGGCAATCTGGCCAGGTGGGTTGGTGGGTTTCCATAATGGTAGTTACTAATTCTGTAAGTTCCTGGGGCTTATTAGTATAGGAGGCATAATGCGACCTCCAATTTAACAAATCAGTTGTAGAGAAAGGGATATACACATAAGTTAAGGGTCCCGCTACCACCTCCTCATTTTCGTTCTTTACGGGCACTCCCGGGACTTGCCGTAAGGGCATCATTTTGGCAGTAGAGGTCTTGTGGGATCTAAGGGTTGTTTTCGTAACTATCTTGCCAGAGATCACTTTCTTTTTCTCGACGGGTTTTACTTTGGGCGTACATTTTACTGGCGAACTGGCGCTGGCAACCACTTGTACACTGTCATCCTCGCTTTGGGCATTTTCATTTTCTTCCTCCTCTACCTCTACATCTGACTCGCTTTTTATAATATCACCTTCTTCGGCTAAGGGAAGTTCCTCTCCCTGCCCTCCAGGAGGTGGGTCAGGGGTTGGGTCCCGCACCGGCTGTCTCTGGGGCTCGGGGGCAGGACGCCGGGCTACTCTTATCGGACCTGGGGTTCGAGGCTGTCGGGGAATTATTTCTGGGGAATCAGGATCTACCAGGATGGGCTTCTTCCTGGACTTCTTATCCTGCTCTTTCATTCTAGGCTGTTCTGTTTTCTGTCTAGAATCTGTTTTAGCTAACATTATTCTGCACTGTTCCTCATAACAGCGCTGCGCCCAGAGGGGCGGATCTTCACAAATACTTAACCAGGAATCTATATAGGGGTACTGATCGGGGTGCGCTATCCGCACTCTACGGTGTACTAACTGAATAATTTCTACATTGAACGTTCCCTCTCGGGGCCAGGTGGGGTCTAGATCGGGCCACTCCCTAGTACACAATATCTGCAAATGGGCTGCTGTCATTTTAATACCATAATCTCCAGAATATCCCTCTTTAAAATGTGCGATCATACATTCTAATGGAGTGTTTCTAGTAGACCCCGCCCCTCCCATTTCGATGTGTGCGCGCAACAACAGACAAAAGGGAAAAGGAGGGCGGACCGTGGGTAAGGGGTCCTCACGGCCCTGGAAACGTATAAGGAGAACAAATAACAAGACAGGACGACAATCGCTTCCCCCTTTTCGCGACCTGAACGCGGTCGCCCGGTCAGGAAATGCGCTACTCAGGGGTCCGCCTTCACTTGGTCCGTGCTGCCAGACCTCTCATTCACACTTCATTCACACAATCATGCTAGCAACGTATCCCAGAATGCATTCGTTTCTATCTATTCTGACTAGTCTTACCAATTTCCCAATTACAAAAAGATGGGGGTTTCACCCTGCGAATACCCATGCGGGGTTACTCGGCCCTTCTTTGAGAGGTGATCAAGCTCTCTTACCAATTTCCAATATCTCGAGATTACAAATTCCAAGTTCCAATGGCAGCACTGCTCTTTCTATATCTGTCTAGACACCAAATCAAAACTATACTCACCGGATCCGGTCCTCAAACTTCCCAAGCAGGCGCATGAGTTGGACCTCGGACTCCCCTCACTCGGGTTCGAGGCGTTGACTCCAACCGGGCTCGGCACCCGCCGAGGTCCGACCAGCTCCCTCCGATACAAGGGACCGGCGGCGCCAGGGAGCAGCCCTCGTCGGAAGGGCGCGATCCCGGCAGGACCAAGCCTATAGAGGCGGAAAGTCGTGGTATATTGCCCTATATACACTTTGATTCCACAACTTCCCGGCCAACGCACCAAGAATATGTAGCAGCAAAGCGCAGACAAACCAATGATTCCAGGAGTCTGTTCAAAAGGTCCAAATCATTTATTTGTGCACAAGTCTCAAGCAGAATCAAATTCAAAATGGCTGAGCAAAGTTTTCTAGCAATACAACAACTTTTATAGACTTCTGTTCCATTCTAGGTATAGGAAAACACTTCATTGGTCCCGGTACTCTCCTGTACCTCCCGTACCCCTTCCATTGGTCCCGGTACTGATAAGATTATCCAATTATGTTCCTTCAGTGGGCTCGGCACCTGCATACCCCCCTTCTAGTCCCAATTACAATGGCCAGTTCATCAACTTGTTACTTTCATACTCTCAAGGCCATAGAGCCAATTTGTGCGTGCAGGGGAGCAGGGCTCTGCAACTCATCTGTCAGCAATCCCAATTAAATCCCTTGCAGATGTACTTTTCTTATCAGTAACTTTTAAACATATTTTTCTGTATTTTTCCATCTTCCAGTTCTGCTTATCTAAGCTAATTTAGTACTCTTGCTGAGTTCTAATCCTACAATAGCAGCATATTGGGGGATGTGCAATCCTATGGGCCTCTTCACAGGCTTCACTTACAGGTCAAGCTAGTTAGGCCTGCCTGCTTATGTCAGACACTGTGGATCACAGGCCTGCACCTGCCACAGAGTCTTGTGCACAAATAAATGATTTGGACCTTCTGAACAGACTCCTGGTATTATTGGTTTGTCTGCGCTCTGCTGCTACATATTAACTCAGTGAGAGCTTTACAATGGAGCCGCGGCGCCATGGCGTCTGGTTGCCATGGCACTGTAGCTCCATTGTAAAGCCGTGATTCTGGCCGCCAGCTCCTTCAAAGCATTCCCTGCAGCCTGATCTCTGATCCAGCCACCTACAGCCAGGGTAGGGCTGCAGGGAATGTCCTCAGCCCCCCACCCCCACCCTATCCGCGCCCTGGGCCTGCCGATTCACAATGTCTGGGGAAGTCGCCAGCCCTGGAATAATCGAAACCTTTAAAAACACTAGTGAAGCTGTAGCAGCAGAGCACAGACAAACCAATGATACCAGGAGTCTGTTCAGAAGGTCCAAATCATTTATTTGTGCACAAGTCTCAAGCAAAGTGAATTTGAAAATGGCTGAGCAAAGTTCTCTGGCAATACAACAACTTTTATAGACTTTAGCTTCATTCTAGGTATAGAAAAACATTTTATTGGTCCCGATAACCTCCCGTACCTCCCGTACCCCTTCTATTGGTCCCGGTACTGATATGATTATCCAATTATATTCTTTCAGTGGGCTCAGCACCTGCTTACCCCCCTTCTAGTCCCAATTACAATGGTCAGTTCACTAACTTGTTACTTTCCTACTTTCAAGGCTATTGGGCTAGTTGCTACGTGCAGGGAAGCAGGGCTCTATAACTTCTCTGTCAGCAGTTTTAAACATGAATTTCTGTATTTTTCCATCTGTTCTGCTTGTCTAAGCTAATTTAATACTTTTACTGAGTTCTTAATTCTATAGCAGCATATTGGGGAATGTGCAATTCCTATGGGCCTCTTCACGAGCTTCATTTACAGGTCAAGCTAGTTAGGCTTGCTTGCTTATGTCAGACACTGTGGATCACAGGCCTACACCTGCCACATTCCCCCCTTTGATTAATCTCACCCTATTAGTTAATAAGGTGTGAGAATTTAATCACTTTAAAAATAATTATACTACGGTTAGAGGAGTTCGGCTATATCCAGGAGGACAAGGTTGGTAGAAAGCCATTATCTTAGTTGCGGTCTTCCGCTCTACCGTACTATCAATAGTACTGTGTATGGAACGCATACAGCAGGGAATTATACATGGCAATAGGAAAATAACAACAACAATCAGTAGTACTAGTATTAGAAAAGTCTTCAGTCCTCCTAGCCATGAGAAAAGGTTAGCAAACCAGTTAGGTAATCTTAATGGGTGCCAAGTTTGAAATGGCACATAAGCATGTTTGCGCATATCTTCAGCAATTTCTTCAACTACTTGACCTTTATCATCTATTTTCAAACAGCAATTGGTTAAATTCAGTTTACCACATACTCCTCCTTCAGCTGCTAGCAAATAATCAAGTGCTAGACGATTCTGGTATATGGCAGTGCGCATTTGAGTGCTTTGTCTAGCTAAAAGTGTGAGAGCATGGCTAGTTTCATTAGTTATTATTTCAACTACTGCTTGTAAGCGAATAATACGATTAATCATATAGACTGGGGTTCGATAGCCCCACATAACATCATCATTCCAAGTGGCAGGTCCATAATACTCAATAATTCTTTCTGGTGGCCAATCATCACCCTCCCACTTCTCCCATTTGCCTATTTGGAGGGGTGCTCTCTTCTGTCGCAATGCTCTTTTGTGTCTGTGGGTAGTGTACACTGGGTATCCGAATTGTTCTCCATGCTCCGTGGGTAGGAGAAAGAAAGAAGGTCTGATGGTCCCTAAGACACATGCTCCTCCCCAATGTGATGGGAGTTGAGCATACGCTCGGTTTCCACAGATCCAATACAGGCCAGGTGGGGCTTGCCAAGCATGAGTTTTGGCAAGGTTAGTCCATAAACTAGCAAGTTCAGGAAATCTGGCTAATGGGTTAGGAGGTTCAGGTTCTTTACTTCCTGACCACCATGATGTCTTCTTGGTAGTGGCATTATAGAACTTATGGCTAAGACAGACCAGCTGTCCTACCTGTTGGAGGAACTGAGGTCCAGTTCTAGCATAGCAAAGACGTCCAACAATTGAGTGCGCTAACACCCATTCGCTAGTAGTCTTGTGAAATTTAGTCTGATTGTAAGTCAGAGAATAAATCAATTCTTGGGCCTCCCATGGCCATTGGTCACCCATCTGGGTTCCACCACAGAAATAACAATCTGAGATCTTTAGACTGGATACTACTGCTCCAGCTAATTCTAGAAATAAATTCTGGGATGGATGGGGAATTTCAAACTTATTTACATGCATAGCTTCATAGAAAGTGTTATGGATGTGATATTTAGATGACTTATAGGCTTGGGTATTCAATCTTATATACACAATGGTTCCTGGATCTACTGCTCCTCCTGCAATACGTAAACCAAACTTATATCCTTGTTTCCATGCATTAGGATTACGGATCCGTAATTGCAAAGGGTTACAAGCACCTTTCTTACATTTGTCATCTGTTTTTGACTTAGTCAAAGTGGCAACTCGATTATCTCTCTGTTCATCTGTGATACCAGCATTCCATGTAGCATAAAAAACACACTCCCAGTTTGGGCAATAGTAATCTGCAGCTGGGGCAGTACTATATGACTCTTTCTTACCAGTACACTTTCTCCATCCCGTGGCACCTTCTGGGCACATATACTTATGATCATTGCGATAGGCTTTTTCCCAGGTACCACATCTGGAACGACTATCTCTATTTATAACATCACATGCATCAAAATATTAAACAGCAGGTATACTAGCATCTTTAAGTGGTCGCGTAGCATTAATTATAGGTCTGTCTGCATCATTCCATCGTATTTCCAACGTATAATATGATGGGTTCTGATGCGGGTTATAGCATACTCTGGAGCTACCTTTAATGCAAATATTTAGTTCAGTGGTGTTATAAATACACCGAGTCACTTTACCAGTGCATTTATAGTGAGAATGATAAATCAAAGTCTGAGTTACTTTCAGTCCAGTTCGAGTAGAAGTAACGCAAGCAGTGCATGGAGGTAAAGCATGAGTCATTTCAAAACCTCCAAAACAGGCAACCAGGGCTAAGCACAGATAAAAATACATGTTGATTGGAGTTCTTCTGAATCCTCAGCTTGCAAATCTTGACCACGACGATCTTTTCTTCGTCCCGTGCGCTAATAAAGCAATTTCAACGGGTGCTGAGTGTTGATTGAAGATCCTCAAGTTGTCCATCAGACAGTAACCAGCTTAGTAATTTCAGCTGGCTTTTGAAGTATGGTTAATCAATGTAATATCAAAGTAGTGTGCAAAATCACACGCAGATTGGGTTCGTTGAAACACAATTGTTGCTGTATGGAAAAACAGCAATCCTCTTCGAAAGACTTGGCTACTGCAAGGCACTGTGACAAAGTGTCTACGCTGCTGGTTGCCGTCTCAGAGTAACTCGTAAAGGTGCATCGTGATGCTGCTCCGCTGTCCACTGCTCAGGTTCTGGAGCTGCTGCTGGCTTGGCTCTGCTGTGGTGGATCCAGGCATCGATCTCCGCTACCTTTACTGCAGTTGGGGTAGACAGGATGACGGTGTATGGTCCCTTCCAATAGGGTTCCAGCGGTGTCTTCTTCCAATCTTTGATCCACACCGAGGTACCAGGCTGGTAGGGATGCAGGGGTTCAGTCAAGTTGATAGGCAACTGGTCTTGGATCCACGCATGGAGAGTCTGCAGAACAAAACTAAGAGCTAGGAGTTCTTGCCTGGTTATTTCTGAACCAATTTGGGCTAGACTTCCTTTAATTCCTTGCACTATTGGTGGGGGTTTACCATACAGAACTTCAAAAGGGGAAAAACCTGTTGACTTCACAGGAGCTGAGCGTATTCTGAGTAAAGCTATTGGGAGCACTTGGGGCCACTTCAAGTGTGTCTCCTGGCAAAGCTTAGACATTTGGGCTTTCAAGGTACGATTCATTCGCTCAACTTTCCCTGAACTCTGGGGTCTGTATGCAGTGTGGAGTTTCCATTGTATCTGTAGGGCTTTTGCTAACTGTTGGGTAACCTGGGAAACGAATGAGGGTCCATTGTCTGACCCTATTACTGCTGGAATTCCAAATCTAGGGACAATTTCTCTCAATAAAACTTTGGTGACTTCTCTGGCTTTTTCGGTTCTGGTTGGGAAGGCTTCTACCCACCCAGAGAAAGTACAAACTAATACTAATAGAAAGTGGTATCCACTGGCTTTTGGCATTTCAGTAAAATCAATCTGCAGGTGGTGCATGGGGGTTACACCTCCTGACTGAACTCGAGGTGGTGGTGTGGGACCTTGCTTGGCATTGTTTTTGGCACAAATTTGACACTGGCGTGCTACTGAGGCTGATAGAGCTGGTAACATGGTAATATAGAAATGTGGTCTCAGTGCTTTTTCCATAGCGGTCTTCCCATAGTGTGTGGTTTCATGGAAAGCTTTGACAAAGGCTGGTCCTAACAATTCAGGAATTACTATTTGTCCTGGGGGTTGACTGCCCTCTGCTGGTGGCAGTTCAATCCACCCATCTTTCAGTACTCCATCTTCTTTGTTACAGTAGTAGTCTAATTCTTTGGTGGTATATCGTGGTGTCCATGAGTTCAAGGGTACTGGAAACAATGCTGCCTGCATCGGCATGGCTTGTGGCAAAATTTGTCCTGTCATAGCTGCTTGTCGTGCTGAGGCATCTGCAAATCTGTTTCCTCGGGCAACTTCTCCTTTTCCTGCTTGATGTCCTCTGCAATGCATGACAGCTACACGAGTTGGGGCCCATACTGCATCAAGTAGCATCAGTATCTCGGGGCCATACTTAACTGATTTTCCTCCGGATGTGATGAGTCCTCTTTCTTTGTAGAGAGCTCCATGGGCATGTAAGGTGGTGAAGGCATACTTAGAGTCTGTATATACATTCAACACAAGTTTCTCACCTAGTAGTAGTGCTCGGGTGAGTGCTATCAATTCTGCTTTCTGGGCTGATGTGCCTGAGGCTAAGGCTGATGATTCAACAACTTCATGTTGAGTGACTACTGCATATCCGGCACAGCGTCGTCCATTAATGATGAGACTGCTTCCATCAACATAATAGATTTGGTCAGGATTGTCTATGGGCACATCTGTCAGATCAGGTCGCCTTGAAAATACAGTGTCCATGACTTCTATACAGTCATGTTCTGGGAGTTCTTCACTAATGGGTATCAATGTGGCTGGATTCAAGGCATGGCTCACTTCCAGTTGTATCTGTGGGTTTTCACATAGCATGCTCTGATATTTCAACATTCGGGAATTGGTGAGCCAATGATTTGCTTTCTGTTCCATAAGGGCAAGGACTGCATGTGGCACAGTGACTCGTATATTCTGTCCTAGTGTGAGCTTGTCTGCTTCACTCACCAACAATGCTGTAGCTGCAACTGCTCTCAGGCAGGGTGGCCATCCTTCGGCCACAGTGTCCAATTGTTTCGATAGGTATGCTACAGGTCGTTCCCAATTTCCCAATTTCTGAGTCAACATGCCTAAGGCATTTCCTTGTGCTTCATGTACAAACAAGTGGAAAGGTTTGTGAACATCTGGTAGTCCAAGGGCTGGTGATGACATCAATTCTTCCTTCAACGTCTTGAAGGCTGTATCCTGCTCAGGTCCCCACTCCAGTGGCGACTTTTCTTCTCCTTTTGTGGCTTCATACAGTGGCTTAGCAATTTGGGCAAAGTTGGGAATCCAGATTCGGCAATATCCTGCTGCTCCCAGAAAGGCTCTGACTTGCTTTCTGGTTGTTGGGGTTGGAATTCTGCATACTGCTTCTTTTCTTTCTCTGCCTAATTTTCGACTTCCTTGGGTTATACGAAAGCCCAAGTATTTCACTTCTTTCTGACATAGTTGTGCTTTTGCTCTGGAAACTTTGTATCCAGCTTCATCTAGTAACTGCAAGAGGTCTTTGGTGGCTTGTATACATTCATTTTCTGATACAGCAGCTATCAGCAGATCGTCCACGTATTGGAGAAGCACTCTCTTCCCCGGGGCCACTGGATAGCTGGAAAGGTCTTGATTCAGTGCAGCACTAAAGATGGTAGGCGAATTCTTGAATCCTTGGGGTAATCGTGTCCAGGTAAGTTGGCCCCCTCTTCCAGAGATGGGGTCCTGCCATTCAAATGCAAATAATATCTGACTCACGGGGGCTAATCTTATGCAAAAGAATGCATCTTTCAAATCTAGAACAGTAAAGTGGGTGGCTTCAGCAGGAATTAGTCCTAGAAGAGTGTAAGGATTGGGTACAACTGGATGTATGGTTTCAACTGCTTCATTCACTCTTCTTAGATCTTGCACTGGGCGGTAGTCATCTGTTCCAGGTTTTTTTACTGGCAGAAGTGGGGTGTTCCATGGGGATTGACATACTTTCAGTAGACCATGTTCCAGTAATCTTTGCAAGTGGCGGTGGATGCCTTCAATTGCAACTCTAGGGAGAGGGTATTGTTTGACATGTACTGGTGTAGCACTAGGCTTGAGAATCACAATTACTGGAGCTATATGTTTGGCTAGGCCTGGAGGACTGCCTTCTGCCCATACTCCAGGTGGGGCATCAATACTTTTCAAGGTTTGTTCAAAATAGGTGTCTTGGATAGAATCATCACTGTAATATCTCCATTCTTCTTCTCGGGGAACTGTGAGCAGCATTATTCCTGCTGGTTTGGCTTGCGAATTTACTGTCATTTGCATTTCTCCTCTTTCAGTAAAGGATATTTGGGCCTGTAGCTTGGCTAACATATCTCGTCCCAGTAGTGGCACTGGACATTCTGGCATGTAAAGGAATTGATGAGTTATTTGCTGTCCTCCTAGACTGCGATTCTGAAGAAAAGGTTTTGTAGCTTTGGCACCAGTTGCTCCTATAATGGTGACTGCTTTTGTAGAAAATGGGGCTATCTTCTTGTCCACTACTGAATGTTCTGCTCCAGTATCAACCATAAAGTTCACAACTTGGTCTCCTATTTGTATTCCGACCATAGGCTCCTGGAGACCTAAAGCAAATTCGGAGCCCGGTCTGTCCTAATCCACGTCATCTTCATCATAGGCTGTTGCCGCCAATGCTTGCACGACTTCTCCTCTTTCACGCTGATGTTGTTCTCGATTGGCTCCTCCGCGATGTCGGGGACGGCCTCGTCTTTCTTCTCTCCATTGATGATTGTTTTCGTCATCTTCGTGGGCGTCTTCGAGTTGCGGGCATGCATCTCTCCAATGTCCTTCTTCTCTGCAATAGGCGCATTGGTTTACGCCTAGCTGCTGGGGCCGGCTTCCACCTCGGCCCCGCCCCCTTCCTCTGCTCCTTCGACTAGGGACACCTCCCCTTTTCTGTTCAACTATGGCCGCAGCCAAAAAATCAGCTTTCTTCTTCATCTTTCGATCACATTCTTTCTGTCTTTCATTATCACGATTCACATACACTTTATGAGCGACTTCCAATAGCTGTGTTGCATTCATGCCCGCAAACCCCTCTAATTTCTGCAATTTACGTCTAATGTCTGGTTGAGACTGATTTACAAAAGCAGAATTCACCATGCATAAACTTCCTGGTGCATCGGGATCATAGGGAGTATACATTCTGTATGCTTCAGTTAACCTTTCATAAAACACTGCTGGACTCTCATCTATGCCTTGGTTAACTTCAGTAATTTTGGAAAGGTTCATAGCTTTCTGGCCCCCCCTTTTCAGGCCTTGTAACAAGCCTTGGCGAAAACGGGCTAGGGCTCTGGATCCTCTTTCAGTATTTGGATCCCATCGGGGGTCTTCATTCGGGAATTGCCTCTGGGCCGCTTCCCGATGGTCTATTCTTTCTTCTCCTCGTTCTGGAGCTACAGGGTTATCTGCCAGCCAGTCTATAGCTGCTTTTCTAATTCGTGTCCGCTCCTCCGTAGTAAATAAGGTGGACAGGAGCTGACGGCAATCTGCCCATGTGGGTTGATGGGTTTCCATAATAGTATTCACTAATTCTGTAAGCTCTTGGGGTTTATTAGTATAGGAGGCATAATGCGTCTTCCAATTTAACAAATCAGTTGTAGAGAAAGGGACATACACATAGCTTGGGGGTCCCGCTACCACCTCATTATCGTCATTTCTTACAGGCACTCCCGGGACTTGCCGTAAGGGCATCATCTTAGCAGTAGAGGTCTTTTGGGATCTAAGCGATATTTTCGTACTTCTCCTATCAGGGCTCTTTTTCTTCTTTTCTGCAGGCTTATCACGAATTACTTTCTTTTCTATATGCTTTGTCTTGGATTTACTTTTTACTGGCAGGCTAACACTGGCGGTCGCTTCTACACTGTCAGTCTCACTCAGGGAATTCTCAATTTCTTCCCTCTCTGTTTCTGAATCTGACTCGCCTTTCTCTGTCTCTGTTTCAGTAGAATCATCTTCTTCAACTAAAGGGAGCTCATCTTCCTGCTCTTCGGGAGGTGGCTCGGGGGTTGGGTCCCGCACCTGCTATCTTCGGGGCTCTGGGGCAGGACGCCGGGCTACTCTTACTGGGCCCGGGGTTCTAGGCTGTCGGGGAATTACTTCGGGGGAATCAGGATCGACCAGGATGGGTTTCTTCCTGGACTTCTCATCTTTCCCTTTCTTACTGGGCTGTTTATTTTCTGTTTTCTGGCTATCATCTGTTTTCGCTAACATTATTCTGCACTGCTCTTCATAGCAGCGCTGCGCCCAAGGGGGCGGATCTTCACAAATACTTAACCAAGAATCTATATAGGGGTACTGATCGGGGTGCGCTATCCGCACTCTATGATGAACTAACTGGATAATTCCTACATTTAAGGTTCCCTCTCGGGGCCAGGTAGGGTCTAGATCGGGCCACTCCCTAGTACACAAAATCTGTAAACGGGCTGCAGTCATTTTAATACCATAATCTCCGGAATATCCCTCTTTAAAATGTGCGATCATACATTCTAATGGAGTGTTCCTAGTAGACCCCGCCCCTCCCATTTCGATGTGTGCGCGCAACAACAGACAGAAGGGAAAAGGAGGGCGGACCGTGGGTAAGGGGTCCTCACGGCCCTAGAAACGTATAAGGGAAACAAATAACAAGACAAGACGACAATCGCTTCCCCCTTTTTGCAACCTGAACGCGGTCCTCCGGTTAGGAAATGCGCTACTCAGGGGTCCGCCTTCGCTTGGTCTGTGCTGCCAGACCTCTCATACACACTTCATTCACACAATCATGCTAGCAACGTATCCCAGAATGCATTCGTTTCTATCTATTCTGACTAGTCTTGTTCAATTACCAAAATACAAGAAGACGGGAGTTTCGCCCTGCGAATACTCATGCGGGGGTACTCGGTCCGTCTTTGAGAGGTGATCAAGCTCTCTTACCAATTTCCAAGTTCCAAGTTCCAATGGCAGCACTGCTCTTTCTTTATCTGTCTAGACAACAAATCAAAACTATACTCACCGGATCCGGTCCTCAAACTTCCCAAGCAGGCGCATGAGTTGGACCTCGGACTCCCCTCACTCGGGTTCGAGGCGTTGGCTCCAGCCGGGCCCGGCACCCGCCGAGGTCCGACCAACTTTCTCCGATGCAATGGACCGGCGGCGCCAGGAAGCAGCCCCCGTCGGAAGGGCGCGATCCCGGCAGGACCAAGCCTATAGAGGCGGAATGTCGTGGTATATTGCCCTATATACACTCTGATTCCACAACTTCCCGGCCAACGCACCAAGAATATGTAGCAGCAGAGCGCAGACAAACCAATGATACCAGGAGTCTGTTCAGAAGGTCCAAATCATTTATTTGTGCACAAGTCTCAAGCAAAGTGAATTTCAAAATGGCTGAGCAAAGTTCTCTGGCAATACAACAACTTTTATAGACTTTAGCTTCATTCTAGGTATAGAAAAACATTTCATTGGTCCCGGTAACCTCCCGTACCCCTTCTATTGGTCCCGGTACTGATATGATTATCCAATATATTCTTTCAGTGGGCTCAGCACCTGCTTACCCCCCTTCTAGTCCCAATTACAATGGTCAGTTCACTAACTTGTTACTTTCCTACTTTCAAGGCTATTGGGCTAGTTGCTACGTGCAGGGAAGCAGGGCTCTATAACTTCTCTGTCAGCAGTTTTAAACATGAATTTCTGTATTTTTCCATCTGTTCTGCTTGTCTAAGCTAATTTAATACTTTTACTGAGTTCTTAATTCTATAGCAGCATATTGGGGAATGTGCAATTCCTATGGGCCTCTTCACGAGCTTCATTTACAGGTCAAGCTAGTTAGGCTTGCTTGCTTATGTCAGACACTGTGGATCACAGGCCTACACCTGCCACAAAGCCGTTGCCTGGACGTCCAGTCGCCTGTGTCCCCATGAACGGATTGGACAGTACCTCACCAGCATTAACTTGTCAGCATTGACCTGGTTGGTTTCTGTGGATGTTTAACTTGATGTTTCCAACCTGGCTCCTCTACCAGATAAACACTCACCATCAAGCCCTCGTGCAAAATGAACTTGTGTACGGATTGTTCTAGCTTTCTCAATACCACAGAGCTGATCATTGATCCTGGTGTATTTGACTGGGCAATATACTCACTCCCTTATCAGCATCAAGGGCTTCAGATTTCAAAATCTGCTATTGTAAAGATTCATCATCCGATGCTGATGGAGAGAATCAAAATATAAAATTCTATTGGATGCAAAAGGCTGTCAAGCCATTGTCTGTTTTACAGTATCAATGTCTGTTTTACAGTATCAATGTCTGTTTACGGGTAAACGTAGATCGATTGTTTACCTTATCAGAATATAGAAAGACTAGGGGACATGCAATGAAGCTACAGGGTAAACTATTTAAGACTAATAAAAGAAAATATTTTTTCACTCAACGTGTAATCAAACTCTGGAATTTGTTACCGGAGGATGTAGTAAAGGCTGTTAGTGTAGCTGGGTTTAAAAAAGGTTTGGACAAGTTCCTGGAGGAAAGGTCCATAAGCCATTATTAAGAAGGGACCCAGGATATCAATGCTTGAACCAATACAAGCATTGTGGAACCTGTGTCCCTTGGGGAAACTGCTAGGTACATGTGACCTAGATTGGCCACTGTTGGAAACAGAATACTGGGCTTGATGGACCTTGGTCTGACCCAGTATGGCATATCTTATGTTCTTATCAAATTAGGGATAATACTATTGAAAAAGTGCTTTTCAGATTTCTATCCTATGTGGAGATCGGAAATGAGAGGAATTGTGCAAGGTCCCACTGTGCACAATTCCATGGAGCCCTTTCTAAAACAGTACAGGAGTGCACATGTAGTTGCCGATATGTGGAGCCGAAGGACCAACTCTGCCAATCCACTTGAGGGAAAAATCAACAGGGGAAACGTGATAACTTTCACGTGTAGATTCCACTACTAACATTTCACAGCTTTCACGTGTTAATTCCACTACTAATATTTCACAGCTTCCACGTGTTAATTCCACTACTATTTCACAGCTTCCATGTGTTAATTCCACTACTAACATTTCACAGCTTCCACGTGTTAATTCCACTACCAATATTTCACAGCTTCCACGTGTTAATTCCACTACTAACATTTCACAGCTTCCACGTGTTAATTCCACTACCAATATTTCACAGCTTCCACGTGTTTGTGGGCCATTTTGCATACCTATATGTATCTACAGAGGCTGCTACCTTTATCTAATTTCCATATGGAGGGGAAATAAACAGTGGAGGATTAAGGAGGATAAACCCCTTAATTTCTCCTGTAAAGGGTGGACCAAAACGAGCACTTCCTAAAATCCTAAATATGCCAGGGAGCAGCAATATATCCTGACATGGACAATTGCAGTCTTATGTGTGTGTTCCTTGCAGTAAATGGGGAGCGCACGTGTAGATGTTTGGCCCACCCAGACCATTCTCTATCTATGCCCCCTTGAAATTTCTACATAGTAAGAATATCCACATGTAAATTTAGTCCTTTCTAAAACCACCATTTACATGTGGATGCCATTTCCATATGTAAATACCTTATTTTACATGTGCAAATTGTGAATAAGGCTTCTAAAATAACTCCCATAGTGTTTCACATACCATCATTAATGTCAGCACCTCTATAGATGCTGTCACTGGGAAGACTTTATTCTTCAGATTTCTGCTTTCTGCTTTCTTATTTGGTAAATTAGTCCCATTTGTTGTTGTTTAATGTTTTGCTCTCTATTGTAATCCTTTGTTGAACTAGTGAGAGAAACTGAATTCAAGTATTTAGTTATTCTACCGATACTTTTAGGGCACATTTTGCAAAGGATGTCCAAGTGCAATATGGAACCTCCAAGCTAGAACATCAGGGGAAAATGCAGACCAGATTTCACAAACATGGATGTGCCCAATATGGATGTCTATGGAGACAACCACATAGACATCCCCAGAATAGTACTTCAGAACAGGGACATCTAAAGACCTAATGGTTAGAGTAGTGGATTAGCAGCAGGGTGGCCAAGGTTCGGATCCCAGTGGGGACCTTTGTGATCTTAGATTAGTCACTTAACTCTCCATGTTCTCTACACTCTCCGGATGTTTTAAGGCCAAAACGAGCACTTTCCTGATGCTTATTCGTGCCTGTAGCCGGTCTAAACGTAGACATACATGCAGATGTCCCAGTCATTTCTGAAACTGAATGGGGACGTCTAAGTCCGTTGCACCACCCCAGACACGCAGGCCTATTTGGACATCCCTGCACCAGAGACGTCTTTAAAAGCCATTTGTGAAGTGGCTCTGGAGATGTCTCTGTGATTTGGACTTCCATGTGCACATCTTTAGACATCCAAATCACAACTAAGACTTTTAAAATGATCCCCTTTGTGTTCTGGTTCTCTTATGTGAAATGGACGTTAAGATAAGTCCAGATTTTCGCTTTCCATCATATTTTATATACAGTACATGGTTGCAAAATCAGTCATTTTTGTTGTTCAGAACAAAAACCCTGTTTTCTGAATAGTCACCATACGGATGTGTCAGATCGTCAGCAAATAAGATAAGCTATTCAGGATGAACAAAACAGGAATATTTCATGGTCATATGGCATGTTTACAGTACCTTATTCATTTCTAATAGGAATATACAATGTTGTCTAGATCTAGCAGCATGTTAGAACCATGACTGGTACCTGGAAATCTATATTATATAAACTTAAATGCAGGCAAACTGAGACCTTTATCAATTTGACCATACCGTTTCATGTTCTTTTCTAGCAAACTGCTGGGACACCCTACAAATGATTTAAGTAGTTGAATGTCCTTTTGGTACAAAACATATTTTTCATTACAGGGGACTAACAAGTTTTATAATTCAAATTTCAGAGGTGACTATTTCACCAATGTGGAAGCTGCTAAAAATCCATGTCAATAAATTAGAGATGACTGAATATTAAATGGAAAAGGAGTGAAATAAGTGTATGAGATATCTTAATTAAGTCATCCTTTTTTGTATTTTTGTATTCTATCAGCTGCTGTGAAAGAACACAATAGGATGGATGTTTTAGCATATGCATATATCAGCTGTTTGCAGATTCAGTGTTTGTGTGAATAGTGTTACCCACGTGTGTAGAGCAAAAGAAATTGGCCTAAGGTGCCTTTCTGAAAAAGTTCAAAAATAAAAGTGGCACTGTTTGTGAAATAATAAAGAACGATCTGTTTAGCAGCTGTAACCCTGGAATCCACACAGATCAGGGATCCACACCTGGGAGGACAGAGCAGTCAGCACAGGGTGATTTTTCTGCCATTCCCTGGCTGCTTCTTGTCCTTTCTAACACAATCTGGAGCGCGTTCACTAACGTGCACTACCAGGTAGTGTGGGGTTCAGCAAGCGCTATAAATCTCATGCTGTCTGAGCAGTGCAGGTTGGGGTGGAGACTGGGTGGTTCAGCGACAGAGTGTGCACATCACCGGTAGCACAAGGGTCTTCGGCACGCACTCATCGGAGATGTTGCACTTAGTGCGGACGTACTTACCGCCACTGTAAAGGGTGGCTTTAAAGTATGCCCGACCTGATTGTGCCACACAGAATGAGCGCAGGGGTGGCAGGAAATCTGCAATAGCTGTATGGTGACATGCTGGGCACGTCTGCATTTTATAGCATGGATCAAGTGCCACCCCCACGCTCATTTGTAGGGCTGAACACGTGGCAAGCTACCGCATTTTAGTAAACATGCCCCTCTATCAGTTATTGCCATAAAACATTCTTCTGTTCAAATGTCTGACACTTTCCCTCTAACACCTGCTTCCCATCTCTAGATTTTGTCTAATCCTACTGGCTACACGGCAGTATTTTGTTAAGGGGATATCCCTAATGTTTATTGTGATGTAAACAATTGCTATTGGTTTGGTGGCACTATGAAACCAGAGTTTCAGAAAAAGGTCTGTGCACAGATCAGCACATAATCCCAGTGCCTCTGTTTCCATTTACACTATAATCATGTGTTTGTTGTGATGCCTTGCCTTTAGAGACAGGAATCACTTATAGGTCTTATTTATTTAAAAGGCTTAATTGATCTCACGTACACAAGTATCAAGGCAGTGCACAATAGAAACAATAAAGCTACTTGCGTTCCCAGTAATCAGGTATTTGTTGATTGTGAATGTTCTGTCCATTGATTTCGATAAAACAGAGGCCAGGGTAATCTCAAGAGATAAAGCGGCTGAGTGTCTCGAGATGTTACAATTGGGTGATATTTTGCTTCCTATCCAGAAAGAATTGAGATATCGTGGTGAGTGGGGTGGGGGTGGGTTAATGGACTCTACTTTATCTTTTTTGGCTCAGATAAACATGGTTGCTTGCAATGCATGTTGTAAGATGAATACCATTTGTAGATTATCAGCGTATTTCCATGACAAAGTCCACAGGATTACACTCCAATTCCCCACAAGGTCAACTCCATCGCTCCCAACTCTCCCCCTCAACCTCTGCCACCCTTTCTTCCTTTTCTAAGATCTCTGAAATAGAAACCACACATCTTCTTTCTTCCTCCAAACTCACTACCTGCTTCTCTGATCCAATTCCCACCCATCTCCTAAGCTCATAAGAACATAAGATATGCCATACTGGGTCAGACCAAGGTCCATCAAGCCCAGTGTCCTGTTTCCAACAGTGGCCAATCTAGGTCATACTTACCTAGCAGTTTCCCCAAAAGACACAGGTTCCACAATGCTTCTATTGGGTGAAGCATTGATATCCTGGGTCCATTCTTAATAGAGTCAAACCTCGGTTTTCATGATTAATCCGTTCAAAAAAGTCTGACTAAAACCGAAACGTATGAAAACTGAAGCAATATTTCCCATAAGAAATAATGTAAATCCAATTAATCCGTTCCAGACACCCAAAAATATTCACAAAAAATACAATCAGGAAGAGAATCAATCCCATTTCTGGCCACAAGATGGTGTCCCAGAGGTATTTTTGGCAGACAGATCGTTTAAACTGCTGAGAAGGGAGAAAGATTAACACAGTGATCAACATGCAGATCTTCAGCCAGACACCCAGAGAGGAGATTGGGCACAGGAATTTAAAAAAAAAGAAAAAAAACAAGAAGGATCCACAAAAAAAAAAGCCTCCAGTAAAGGCACCAGCCACAGCCACAGGAAACACCACTCTCCCGCTCAGGCAACCTGGAACGCAGAGCTGAGCATGCGTTCCAGAGCCATGTGGCAATGGCTGCAGCAGCACGGGCCCCCGAAGCCTCAGCCAAGCAGTAGAACAGCTCCTGTCACTTCTTTCACCTGCCTGATCGTCACAGGACAGCACACACACACAGATACAGCACTGTAATCTGATCGCCGACTCTCTCACCGGCCTCTGATTCCGTCTCGAAAGCAAATTACAAGCTGGAAGAAATGCTCAGCAGCAAGTTTGGAAGACCCATCAGGACTGGCATGTTTGGAAGACCGATCAAAGTTTCGCCGTCAGCAGGGAGTCCCAGCAGGGGGTCCTCTAATTGAGCGTGTGGGAAGCATCAGATCAGCCACACTCTCACTCCTTTGATTCTTGTATTTGATTCCTTTGATTCTTGTATTTCTCAAAGGATCGCTGAAAGCAAAGAGGTCTGGATCGCAAAAACAAGCTAAGTAGTGTACTTTACTGAACGATCCCCCCTGGAACGGACCATTTTAAAATTGTACGAAAACCGAGCAGATGGATGAGAACCAGGACAAAATCTCAATGGAGAAAGACATCGAAAACGGAAGCATATGAAAACTGGGGCAAACGAAAACCGAGGTTTGACTGTAATGGTTTATGGACCTTTCCTTCAGGAACTTGTCCAAACCTTTTTTAAACCCAGCTACACTAACAGTCTTTACTGCATCCTCCGGTAACAAATTCCAGAGTTTGATTACACGTTGAGTGAAAAAATATTTTCTTTTATTAGTCTAAAATAGTTTACCCTGTAGCTTCATTGCATGTCCCCTAGTCTTTCTATATCCTGATAATGTAAACAATCGATCTACGTTTACCCGTTCCACTCCATTCATCAATTTATAGACTTCTATCATATCTCCCCTCAGCCGTCTCTTTTCCAGATTAAAGAGCCCTAACCTTTTTAGCCTTTCTTCATAGGGGTATCCTTCCATCCCCTTTACCATTTTGGTGGCTCTTCTCTGAACCTTTTCTAATAACGCTATATCCTTTCTAAGATACGGCGACCAGAATTCCACACAATATTTAAGGTGCAGTCTCACCATGGAACGATATAGAGGCATTATAATATCTTTTGTTTTATTTTCCATTCCTTTCCTTATGATACCTAGCATTCTATTTGCTCTCTTGGCTGCTGCTGCAAACTGGGCTGAGGGTTTTAACATGTTAGCCACAATGACGCCTAAATTTTTTTCTTGGATGGTGGTTCCTAATGTGGAACCTTGCATCGTGTAACCATAGTTTGGATTGTTCTTCCCTAGGTCCATAACTTTGCACTTGTCCACATTAAATTTCATCTGCCATTTTGATGCCCAGTCTTCCAATTTATCAAGATCCTCTTGTAACTTTCCACAATCCTCTTGGGTTTTAACAACTTTAAATAGTTTTATGTCATCTGCAAATTTGATAACCTCACTCGTTATTCCCTTTTCCAGGTCATTTATGAATATGTCAAAAAGCAGCGGAACCAGCACAGATCCCTGGGGTACATTTAACCTTTCTCCATTGGGAAAATTGGCCATTTAGCCCTACCCTCTGCTTTCTATCTTTTAACCAGTTCCTGATCCACAATAGTACACTGCCTCCTATCCCATGACTCTTTAGTTTTGCCAAAAGTCTCTGATAAGGGACCTTGTCAAAGGCTTTCTGAAAGTCCAAATACACTATATCAACCGACTCACCTTTCTCTACCTGTTTTTTCACACCTTCAAAAAAACATAACAGATTAGTAAAACAAGATCTTTCTTCTCTAAGCCAAGTTGGCTGTCTACCATTAAGCCATGACTATCTACATGTTCAGCAATTTTGTTCTTTATGATGGTTTCTACCATTTTTCCCCAGTACTGACTTCAGGCTCACCGGTCTGTGGTTCCCGGATCACCCCTGGAACCCTTTTTAAAAATTGGTGTTATGTTTGCCATCTTCCAATCTTCAGGTATTACAGATGAGTTTAATGATAGTTCACATATTACTAATAGCAGGTCTGCAATCTCACATTTCAGTTCTTTCAACACCCTTGGATGTATATCATCCGGCCCAGGTGATTTGCTACTCTTCAGGTTATCTAATAGTTGTAATACATCTTCCTGATGTATCGATATTTCCTTCAGTTCTTCCGCACCTTTAAATACCACTTCAGTCATGGGTAACATCCCTACATCTTCCTCAGTAAAGACCAAAGCAAAGAATTCATTCAGTCTCTCCGTTATCGCCTTGTCGCCTCTTAATGCCCCTTTAACCCCTCTATCATCTAATGGACCAACTGACTCTCTCACAGGTTTTTTGCTACGAATGTACTTGAAAAAGTCTTTATTACGCGTTTTTGCTTCCGCAGCAAGCTTCTTCTCAAATTCTCCCTTTGCCTGCCTTATCAATGCCTTGCATTTAACTTGCCAGTGCTTGTGCTGTTTCCAGGTTTCGTCGTTTGGCTCTTTTTTCGCATTTCCTGAAAGCTCCATCAACTCCACTGCCATCCCTTCCACCTCTCATATTCTCAGCCTCTCGCTCTCCACTACAACTGTTCCTGCAGCCTTCAAGCCTGCTGTGGTCACACCTCTCCTCAAGAAACCATCACTTGACTCTACTTGTCTTTCTAATTATCAACCCATTTCCATTCTCCCCTTCATTTCTAAGCTACTTGAATGTGCGGTTCACCGCCGTTGCATTGACATTCTCTACTGTCAGGCCCTTGGGGATTCACTGCAATCTAGCTTTCGTCCTTTACATTCTACTGAAACAGCTCTTGCCAAAGTCTCCAGCGAACTGTTTCTGGCAAAATCCAAGGACCTTTACTCGATCTTCATCCTTCGTGACCTCTCTGCTGCTTTTGACACTTTGATCACCACCTTTTCCTCAATATCTTGCCCTTGCTTGGTTTCAAGGACTCTGCTGTCCTGGTTCTCGTCTTATCTCTCCCATCACTCCTTCAGCATTTGTGCTGGAGGATCCTCCTCCACTGCTGTCCTGCTCTCATTTGGTGTACCCCAAGGGTCTATATTGGGCCCGCTCCTTTTCTCCCTCTATACTCAATTTCATGGTGCACCCATCTCCTCCCATGGTTTTCAGTACCACCTTTACAGTGATGATTCTCAGATCTATCTCTCTGCACCTGAAATCTCTCCGGCAATCCAGGCCTAGATCCTCTGCCTGACATTAAAGCCTGAATGTCTCACCGCTGTTTGAAATTGAACATGGCCAAAACTGAACTTCAGTTTTTCCCCCTAAACCACCTCCCCCCTCTTTTCTCAATCTCTGGGGGTAATGCTCTACTACACCCTGTTTCCTCAGCTTGCGACCTTGGAGTCGCCTTTGACTCCTCTCTCTCCTTCTCCATACACATCCACTTTAGCTAAAACCTGTTGGTTCTTTCTCTTTAACATCAGCAAAATTTGCCCCTTCCTTTCTGAACATACTACTAAGACACTTACCCCTCTTTAGTCACCTCCCGTCTAGACTATTGCAACCTCCTTCTTGCTGGTCTCCCTCTTAATCATCTTGCGCTCGTTCAATCTGTTCAAAGCTCAGCTGTCATCCTCGATATTTATTTTTTATTTGTTTTATTTTTTTATGCCACGCTCTTTAGAATCAGTGCGGTTTACATGTATACTAACAGGTACTTTTTATTCCCTTGTCCCCGAAGGGCTCACAATCTAAGTGTACCTGCTCGTATAACCCCTCTTCTCAAAATGCTTCACTGATTCCCTATCCGTTTCCTTATCCAGTTCAAACTTCTCCTACTGACTTATTAATGCACTCACTCTGCTGCTCCTCACTACCTTTCCTCTTCCTACACCCCTGCTCGGATCAGGGCCCTTCTCTTCTACTGCCAACTCCAGATTTCCATCCTTTCGCCTTGCTGCTCCTTATGCCTGGAACAAACTACCTGAGTCTGTGTGTCAGGCTTCATCTCTGCCCCTTTTCGAATCCAGGCTGAAAACTCACCTCTTCGAGGCTGCTTTTGGATCCTGGTCCGCTTAGTCTCCTACGTGTTTCCTTAGCATTCCGCTACATTCCCACTGCCTTCAACTGTTTTGTTGTTTGTCCATACTAGGTTGTAAGCTCTGATGTTCAGAAACTGTCTCTTATATGCGACTATACAGCACTGTGTAAGCCTTGGAGAGCGCTATACAATTGATCAGTAGTAGTAGTAGTAGTATCTACAGTAAGAATTGTTTAGGTGGTTAATGCAAGCTGTAATTGTGCCATATCTTCATTACTTCCATGTGATCTATGAGAGATTAGCAGGCACGTATTTAAATACTCTTCAAATGATACAAAACACAGCAGTGCATTTAATATTTGGACTATCTAAATTTGATCATATTTTGGGCTACCTGAAGAAGCTATAGGAATGTAGTGAATTTAATACATACGTAACATTCAGCAACAGGCTCTAGAAAATGAGTTCATTGATCCATTGAGGAGATCCTCCACTCAGCATAGCCAAATGCTTCCCTAAATTGGAGCGCTTTTAAAGCTTTTTTTTTTAATTTGTTGAATTACTCTCCTTTCTTATATCAGAAGGCAGGGCATTCCACAAGAAGGGGCCATATAGAAACTGGCCACTTGTTAGTACTTCCTACCTTATTCTGGTCGCTGACGACATAACCACCAAATTGTGCTGAAGTCTCAGCGCTCTTGCTGGAAACAATGGAACCAACATGGTCACCAGATAGTGAGGGAGCCATGTATAATAAGCATGAAAGGACAGCAATGAGATTTTACATTTGATTCTGGAACAATGAGAAGTCAAGGCTTCTCCTGAAACAACAGAGACACATGATCATAATGCCCAGGGCCCAGTTTACTAAAGCATGTTAGGCTTTCGCAGCAAACACACCAAAAAAGTGCAGATAGCACCATGTTAGTTGCAGAAAGCCAGGTGCTATCTGTTGGGGGCTTGCACAGCCGCTCCTCAGCAGATATTGCACCGAACGTGCAGACAATGTGGTCAGGCAGCATCATGGATTCAGTTAATGCCACCCATTGAGGTGGCATTAGCTGCAGTCATGCCATCTGAAAATCTCAAGATTACCACGATCTGTTGAGGCCCACAGTAACCGTGCACTGCCGACACGCCCATTCTCCATCTTAATCCCACCCACTCCTGCAGATAATGCGCTTTCTGTAAATAGTGCAGAAAATAGCTGTTAATCTGCCGTTGCCCTGTGTTACCTCCTACCACGTCCAGAAAGTATATAGCAGCTAACGCGGTTTAATAAACCAGCCCCCTAGTGTCATAAAGGAGTCAAGTTGCCATATTTTGCAGTAATTGTAACCACCTTAGCCTAAAAATAGATAGACCCATATATAGCATTACAATAATTCAAATATGATATTATGAATGTATGTATCAATATATGGATAGAATTTTTATCCAAAAAATGTTTTAAAGGTTCTTATCATCCAGAAATATAATTACATTTTTTTTTTAGTAATGTTGGAAATCTGAGTCACAAAAGATAGCTGGCCATCAACTATAACCTCTAAATCTGTTACTGCATTCTCAAGAGCCATCAATATTCCAGCAACGATTGGTCTAAAAGAGGGAAGCTTGTGTTTTCTTGAAATCCAAATTCCCTCCGATTTTGTGGGATTAAGCTGCAAACCATGTGTTTTAACCAAACTTCAATCACTCTAAGGCACGAGTCCAAATCTAGGACAGCCTGTGAATTGTCAGAGTTATGACAGTTCAACAGTTGCATGTCATCTGTGTACTTATATAATTTTAACTTAAAGCTCTATACTAAGGTCGCCAAAGGAGTAATAAATATATTAAAGAGGACCAGAGCCTATACAGATCTGTGAGGGACCCGTCTGTCTAAAGATCCTCCTGATTCCGGTAAACTCTAAAGGTTTTTCAGAAAGGATTTAGCACTTAAGTGCACTCTACCAAGCCCAATTTGATTTCATCTATTGATTAACAATCAATGATGAATGAAACCAGATACTGCAGCCCTATCCAAAGAAATAAGAAGAGCCAAATGATTTGTAGCAAAATGCATTTGGATATTAAGCATGGCCATCAATGCAGTTTCAGTGCTGTGAAACATTCTGAACCCAGATTATTTGGGATGTAATACATTTGTTTTATTTAAAAAAAAAAATCAGTAAGTTGCCCAAAAACAACCCGCTCAGTGATATTTATCACACCTGGTCTAAAATTAAGAGGTATATTAGGATCTAATCCTGATTTCCAAAGAAATGGTTTGATGCAAGTTGAACTGTACCTTTGGATAAGCGTGCATGAACCAGCGAATGCCAAAATGAT
This sequence comes from Ichthyophis bannanicus, assembly GCA_033557465.1. Classification (NCBI taxonomy): domain Eukaryota; kingdom Metazoa; phylum Chordata; class Amphibia; order Gymnophiona; family Ichthyophiidae; genus Ichthyophis; species Ichthyophis bannanicus. The sequence goes on from CM066042.1 coordinate 167,900,585, forward strand.
GATAAATCTGGCAGTACACTGTTTACAGGGTTGATGCAAGGATATGAGGATACGTGCAAACAGGAAGTCAGCATCAGGCGTCCGAGGGGGCAGAAGCCGAACAGCCTCGCAGCACCAGAGCTTTAGACAAACACTGCGGAGATGTTTGAAACCATTGCTGCCACTGTCCGTTCTGGAAAGCGGTGGCAGCAGCAGCAACGATGGGCCACCCCTGGACCATTGGCACTCTAGGCAGCTGCCTCATTCACCTAATAGTTGCTCTGGCCCTGACTGTTCTATACATGCGGTGGATGGAGGTCGGAAGCTGAGGTGCTTTTTTTGGAAAGAGAGTACAATTTCTTCAAGTTCCATCAAGTGGACTGGGTTAAAATAGAGCAAATGGCTGACATTTGCAGTCCTTGAATTTTCAGTATTACCTTCTTGTTCACCCTCCAAGAACATCAAAAGATTTGGATAGATCTCCAGTTCATCTTTTACTAATCTTATCCCAGAAGTCTGTAGATAATTGTTCCGCATTTAGGAGCATGCTTGCAAAATCACAGTAACGATTAGCACTGGGTTTACTATGCGCGAAGCCCATTGTGGAAGCCATTGCCATGAGCTAGCGCAGGTTGAGGTGGAGACTGGAGGGATTAGATGTGAGGTGTGGGCATTGACTGCACATTGCGGTGAGCATGGGGCACTTACCGCCATCTCAGTGGGCAGCAGTACTGCCCCATGGTAATCACAGCAGACAGCTTGGTGCGGGGATGGCACGGTACACACTAACTGCATGGTGACACGCATTCATTAGCATGGGTCCAGCGCCACCCCCGCACTAATTCTTGGAGCTGAACATGCAGTAAACTACCATGTTTTGGGGAAACATACCCCTTGATGCACTTGTAGTGCATACTAACCAAATTAAATAATTGTTGTGATTTATTTGCCAAGGCAATGAGTAAAATAGTGATTTTTAGCTTGCTTAATGGAATTTATATTGCCTTGCCTGATTTTTATAATCAGATGTTCTATCAGCCATTTGATGTTTTTGCCAATAAGGGAGCATTTTAGAAGCCCTATGCTTGAGTTGGATGTCTGAAAACGGGCATTCAGACATGCAAATCATACAGACATCCCCAGAATCACTTTAGAAAGCTGGGTATATAGATGTCCCCAGTGCAGGAACGTCCATGTAGAACAGGGACATGGTGGTGTGCCCTGGGTGGAGCAACGGAGAAGCACATCGCAGTGTGATTTCAGAAGGGCACAAGCATGTCTGGCCCTGGTTGCTGAAGCGTCCATGCCTGCACCTGCTCCTGACCATGACTAAGGTGCAAAAAAGTGCTTGTTTCATGGTGGCAATGCTTCCAGGGGGGGGAGAGTAAATTGCGCTTTCATTGCCACAGTTAGTATTTTCTGTCCAAAGAAACCTGCATGCAAATATGTACTCCAAATATACTAAAGGCCTGCTGAAACACATCTGGTTATCTTATATGACTAGCCAAGACATGCTACTTTCATAACACATCCGAGTACCCAGTTAGTACATGTGTGCGATTTGGAGATGTCCGTATTTGTGAAATCGCTTATACGCTTGTATGTACCCGGCCTTGCTATCTGCAAGAGACCCATCAATAGAGTTGGTTACTGAGATGTTCGTATTTTCAGAGTTGGTTCAAGGTGTTGACACCGTAGGCAAGCCTTATGCCCCCATGATTGCCAAAATCTATTGTTTAGCTCTGAATGTCCTGCTCTTTCAAGTCTCTCTAAGAGCATTAGCTTTCAGAGTTCTTGTGAAGGACCCTTAAGATAGTCTGATTTAAAGCAAACATTCATTTGGGTAAGTGTTCGCTAAAAATGGCTGTATCAGACAATGAGTATAGTAACTGTGACTTCTAAAGGCTGCACCGGATCAGCACAGTAGAGGAGGAGCGGAGAAGGTGACAGCAGGTATTTAGTTGCATTTGGATGCTATTGTAGAAAGTAGGTTATTTAATAATTCTATTGACACTGTAAATGGGATTTTCCTTACCATGAAATGATATTAACTCTGTAGTATGGCTTTCTAATGACAGCAGTTCCATGATTATCACAAATCAGCCATCTCCCCTTGCAGAGTTACAAATTGAGGGCCCAGTGTAAGAAGCTCTCCTGTCCTTTAGCGTGGTGGTTTACTTTTGATTTTCTCACCTAAACTTACTCCCGATGCAGTAAGGATTTTAGTGTAGAAAAAAAAATAAAGTAATTCTGCTGAACTAAAGGGTAGCAGAATTACTAGGGAACATGCAATGAAGCTACAGGGTAACCTATTTAAGACTAATAAGAGAAAATATTTTTCACTCAACGCGTAATCAAACTTTGGAATTTGTTATCGGAGGATGTAGTAAAAGCTGTTAGTGTAGTTGGGTTTAAACAAGGTTTGGACAAGTTCCTGGAGGAAAGGTCCATAAACCATTATTAAAGGGGACCGGGGAAATCCACTGCTTGCCCCAATACAAGCATTGTGGAACCTGTATCCTTTGGGGATACTGCTAGGTTCTTGTGACCTGGATTGGCCACTGTTGGAAACAGGATACTGGGCTTGATGGACCTTGGTCTGACCCAATATAGCATATCTTATGTTCTTATGCAAAGCTCCGAATTTTAATTGCTCCTGTGCTAAAGTTTGGCATGGTTTTTTGCATCCTTGGTAGCAATGAATCTTAACTGCAGCTCAAGGATGGCGTAAAGATGCAGCAAGGGAGGAAAAAAATCATCTGAGGTGACATGCCGCACTTCTCCTCAGATCAGAAAAGATCCCTGGTGGCCCTGTGGGCCCCTGGACTCACCACCTCCTCCCCTCTACCCCACAAAAATACTCCTGGTGAGCCAAATTGACTCCACAAAGATATCCCTGATGGCCCTACTGGGCAGTTGACCCCACAGAATTTTCCCTCGTTGCTCTAGTGGTGCCTTGGATTAGCTGACACCCTGCCCTCCCTATCCTTTGACCCCACACTGTTAGTCCTAGTGGTGGTCCATATCAGGGCACCATCTTGTCTGCGGGATACACAGTTCTTCTTTTCTTAAATAACTTATTCTACCAGCTGGTTCCTCCTTTGTTCCTTCTGCCAGCTCAAATGGAGCCAGTACTGGGATCTTGGTGCCATTTGCCTTCATATGCAGCTATCAGAGGATTTTTTTCTCCCTATTGTAATAATCTCCTCCTTTTGTTGTTCAATGATCTTGAGGCTGGGAGCCATGTACTGGAACGTCTTCCTTTCCCTCTGCCATGGCATCTAAATCTGCTCCTCAAACAGGGCCAGTCTGCCTAGGGCAGCAGACGTCTGTGAGCAGCATGGCACGGTGCCCATTGCAGGCCATGTGCTTCAGCACACATGGTCTGCCGCTTCTGACCCTCTTGGACAACTGTGCGGCAGAAACCCTTGGGCCGGCCTTGTCCTCAGGTGGACAAAGGTGAGTCGGTTGATATTGTGTATCTGGACTTTCAGAAAGCCTTTGACAAGGTCCCTCATGAGAGACTTTTGGCAAAACTAAAGAGTCATGGGATAGGAGGCAGTGTACTACTGTGGATCAGGAACTGGTTAAAAGATAGAAAGCAGAGGGTAGGGCTAAATGGCCAATTTTCCCAATGGAGAAAGGTGAATAGTGGTGTACCCCAGGGATCTGTGCTGGGTCCGCTGCTTTTTGACATATTCATAAATGACCTGGAAGGTGGAATAACGAGTGAGGTTATCAAATTTGCTGATGACACAAAACTATTTAAAGTTGTTAAAACCCAGGAGGATTGTGGAAAATTGCAAGAGGATCTTGATAAATTGGAAGACTGGGCATCAAAATGGCAGATGAAATTTAATGTGGAGAAGTGCAAGGTTATGCACCTAGGGAAGAACAACCCAAACTATGGTTACACGATGCAAGGTTCCACATTAGGAACCACCACCCAAGAAAAAGATTTAGGCGTCCTTGTGGATACCATGTTAAAACCCTCGGCCCAGTGTGCAGCGGCGGCCAAGAGAGCAAATAGAATGCTAGGTATGATAAGGAAAGGAATGGAAAATAAAACAAAAGATATTATAATGCCTCTATATCGTTCCATGGTGAGACCGCACCTTGAATATTGTGTGCAATTCTGGTCGCCATATCTTAAAAAGGATATAGCAATTTTAGAAAAGGTTCAGAGAAGAGCCACCAAAATGGTAAAGGGGATGGAAGGCTACTCCTATGAAGAAAGGCTAAAAAGGTTGGGGCTCTTTGACCTGGAAAGGAGACGGCTGAGGGGAGATATGATAGAAGTCTATAAATTGATGAACGGAGTGGAACGGGTAAACGTAGATCGATTGTTTACCTTATCAGAATATAGAAAGACTAGGGGACATGCAATGAAGCTACAGGGTAAACTATTTAAGACTAATAAAAGAAAATATTTTTTCACTCAACGTGTAATCAAACTCTGGAATTTGTTACCGGAAGATGTAGTAAAGGCTGTTAGTGTAGCTGGGTTTAAAAAAGGTTTGGACAAGTTCCTGGAGGAAAGGTCCATAAACCATTATTAAGAAGGGACCCAGGATATCAATGCTTGAACCAATACAAGCATTGTGGAACCTGTGTCCCTTGGGGAAACTGCTAGGTACGTATGACCTAGATTGGCCACTGTTGGAAACAGAATACTGGGCTTGATGGACCTTGGTCTGACCCAGTATGGCATATCTTATGTTCTTATGTTCTTATGTCTTTAGTGACAATCATGGCTCCCTTCCCCCAAGGGCTGTCACCTCTGCCTTCACAGCATCTCATCCCCAGCTGATCAAGAGCGTGGAAGACCTGACCAGGAATCAGCTCAGGAACACTCTGCATAGCAGTGCTGCCCCTGAGTCCTCTCTGTCCTGGGCATTGACCAAGCTTCTTTTGGCCAATTTTTAAAAGCTCTGAAATGAAATTTTTGCCTGTGAAACTCTACGCCAGCTTGGTCAGATGAAGACTTTCTCCTTTGGAATTTAATTTGAAGACATAAAAATTCATGGAAATTAAGAGATGTAGGGCCCGATATTCAGCAGCAGTGGCTAGCCATTGTAATGCAGCCGGCCATCGCCACTGAGCTTAAGACCACGGTATTCAATGCTCAGACCATATCTGGTCACCAGCATTGAATATTTGGTTCGGCCAGATAGCTTTACGGCGATGATATTCGGCCACTGCCTGGATAGCTGTGGCAGCAGAACTTAGGCAAGGCTTTAAGGTGTCTAACTTTTACTACTTAAGGATAACCAGGCGGTGAGTGAATATTGCCACTTCCGGGTTATCCTCAGGTGCCACCTCCATTCCACCCACAGAACACCGCGTTAGTGCCACTGAATATCCCAGTCACCCCAATGAACGCGGTGAGCAGATTTGCTAACTGCATTAATCATTTTTAATATCGGGCCCACAGTGTTTAGAAAACATTTTAGTAAAGATGACTGATTTTTATTTTATTTGTTGTTGTTGTTGTTTTATTATTACAATTGTACTTATGTTTTGTTTATTGTTCATTTTTATATTTTACTTATTGTAAGTCGCTCTGAACTACTATTTTGGGCAGGATTTAAAAGATTAACTTAAACTAAATTTTGATTGGTTGCTCTGCCCGTGTTGTTTATTTGCTGAAGCTTTGACTGGGTCCTTGGGTATTCTGAGTGGTTGTTTTTTCTTTCTTTAAAATAACATTTCTTCATTATGTTTTATTATCCAAACGTCTAGTAATCAAACTCTGGAATTCATTTCCAGAAATATTACCTGAAATAGTGGTTTAAAAAACACACAAATAAATAAATAAATACATTTCCAAGGATGTCATAAAACTCTTAGTATAGCTGGGTTTAAAAAAAGTTTGGACGAGTTCCTGGAAGGGAAAGTTCCTATACTATTATTAAAGAGGACCAGGGAAATCCATTGCTTACCCCGGGATAAGCAACGTGGAATCTGTGTACCTTTCTGAATACCTGATAGGTACTTGTGACCTGGACTGGCTGCTGATAGAAACAGGATACTGGCTTGATGGACCCTTGGTCAAACCCAGTATGGCATATCTTATGTTCTTATGTGAAGTTCCAAGTCACACCTAACTCCTCCCCTCTCCCCTCTCCCTCCCCCCATATGTGGAGGCCATGCACTACAGACCGCCTGCCCCTCCCAGTGAGTCCCAAATAACATTAGACTGTTGCAAACCCACAACCAAAATAGGGATAGCCCTTCCCCCATACCTTGTCATGCAGATAACTCCACATGCCAGGCTCCGACTGCCCAATGTAGACTTTCCCAACTGTACTGTGACAGTTTTTCCCTCTACTCTTGCAATTCACATGCCTTCACTCTCAGCCATCTGATACGCATGGCCCTTGAGGAAGTTTCCCACTAATGTACCCCATTGTCTCTCCCCCTTCCCTCACTCTCGCTGCCACCTAGTGAAGAAGCCTGTTGGGCCTTCAAAAATAAGCACATGATTTGGAACACTGCTTGGCATGCATACGTTGAAGCACCAGCTGTCATGGAAATGTAAGCCGGATAATTGGAAGTTAACTCAATACATTGATAATAGATAAAGCCTGGCCTTTTTTGAAATTGCATCATTCATGCCACTACCGCTCACATTTAGACCCCTGGCTGGATTGAGGGACCATAACTTGTGAGGTCTGGCCCCATAGGAACAACTTTCCCACTTTTAGGCTCGCCCAGCCTTTTCCAGCCTTCTCTGTCAGAATGAATAGTAAATAGGGACACCCGCATATCTGGAAATGGCCTGTCCTTAAACTGTCTCCCATTTGGAAGGCTGCGGGCCACCTGGACTTCCCAAAATTTAAATGTCTATGCATCACGTGAACCCACCCCTTGGTAAATCTCATCTCGCTGAGGTGTAGGAATGACCAGTTCCATGCTGGCATCCTTCCATCGCCAGAGGGAGTTTCACCCTCCAGGTTTTGGTTTTTTTTTAATTTTATGTTTATAAATTTTACAAAATCCAAGCAATAAATACATTAACTTGAATGGAAATAAGAAAGCTGGTTTACAAAGATAAACAAGTTATCCAACTAGGAAAATTACATAGGTAAATAAACAATACCAGCCCCTTCTAAAGCCCACTACATAGAAAGGAGAGAACCAAAACATATCATACTATTAAATGCAAGAAATAAACCGTGGGAATACAGCCAGAATATTACACTACGCAGTGAATCTATATCACATCAGAGGAACGACGGGCATTAATGAAGGCGAGTAGATGAGACGGGTCATAGAAAACATACATAGCAGAATTTAATTTAACCAAACATTTTGATGGAAATTTAAGAAAAAACTGGCCCCCTAACAGCAAAACACCAGGGCGTAATAGGAGAAACTCACGTCTGCGCTTCTGAGTAGCTTTAGAAAAATCTGGAAAAACCCTAATATTTAAACCTAGAAACTGAGAGTCACGCTTCCGAAAAAACATCTTGAGAAACCAATCCCGGTCAGAAATCAATGCAAAGGTAACAATTAAAGTGGCAGGAGTTACAGTATCAGTTAAAGAAGTTTCTAACAAAGCAGATACATTTAAGGAATCAGCAACTTCAACCCCAGGAATAATACCCCCACCCTCTACCTTCTTCTTAATAGATAAATAATAAGCTTTCACCAAGGGGGGGTGCGAATCCCCCGAAACCCCCAATATATCCTCCAAATATTTCTTAAACATTTCTTTAGCACCAATAGACGGAGCCTTGGGAAAATTAACCAAATGAAGGTTAGGGTATCTAGATAAATTTTCAAGTTGCTCAACTCTAAACTGAATAGCCATAACATCTTTCTGATATCCTGAAATTGATGTCTCAACTTGAGTTACTTGTTGTTTAAGCTCAGTAGCCGACGTCTGCAGCGCTGAAATCTCCACCGTATGCTGTTGAAGAAGGCCCTGTTGTGACTGAATCTGAGATGACATAATGGAGACCTGGGGAACCAAAAGTTCAGCAAGCTTCACTATAGCCGACCAAATAGTCTCCAGGGTAAATTCAGCTGGTTTCTCAAAGGAAAAAAGCCCCCGAGCCTGAGTACTCGCAGCACCAGCCTCCATACTTCTGCTAGCCTCCTCCGACTCTATAGAAGGCCCCAAGGGAACCAAGGATGGAAAAGTGGTGACCGGAGAAACAGACACGGCAATACAGCCGGGCTGCAAAGCAGACGCCCCTCCGCGGTCCACTCCCCGTAGATTCTCTTGGGGAGGAATCACCGTCTGCTTCGACTTCTCAGCCAGCAAAGGTTCCTTAGAAGGGCACCACTGCTCCGGCGAGGAGATTTCAGGCCCAGAACCACCCGCCGAACTCGATACAGCCGAGGTGTCCCTAGGGCTGCCAATCGCCGGAATCTCCGACTGCCGTCGCGGCACCAAGAAAGAATCAAGCGGTCCAACCGTCTGCCCAGGTAAAGGGGTCGAGGTTGCCGGGGTAGACGAGGGTTTCTTCACCCCCTTAGCTTTCCTCTTCCTCATTTAGGAAAAGTTGCCGCGGAACACTTCCCTCAGTCAGCCATTTTGGATCCTCCATCCACCCTCCAGGTTTTGATGCCGGCAAGGCTCTCTCAGACTTGCAGTTGTGCACTGGATATGTGTCCCTGGAGTCGTCTTGCTCTCCCAGCCTTCCTGCTCATTAGCTGTCTGCTGCACTGGCTAGTTTGTCCCATGCCCTACTCCTCCTAGCTGCAGATGCCATGCCTCTCCTTCGGTAAGATTGGCCAGGGCCCATTGAGTATTGTCAGAGGACACTCCCCTGGAAGGTAAACTGCATCCAAATGAATTTGTTTAACTTGGCCTCCAAGTCTCGTTTACCTCCTTTTTTTAAAATCCAGTTGCTACAGCAGCCTGAATTACCTTGGTTCCATATACCCAACACATTCACTGAATCATAATATTTGACATCTGAAACAACTGACCCTTTTAAGCACTTTACTGGCTGCCTCACCCCTTCACCAGCTGCACTGCATCTTTTAGTGCCTCCTGGGCCCGCTCTAGTCAATGAGCTCTCCATTTATACTTGCCAACCATAGTCCTTCAAGGTACCAGCCATGGACCCAGGCTATCATCACCCTAAGCCTCCGGTCTCCACCAGAGCCGTAAGAGAAGGAAAGATACCCCCATCCGCCAGCAAGCTCTGGGCTACTCTGCCCCTTGGATGCTAGTCCCCAGTACTCCTACTGTTTTTATGGGGAATAGCCACTAACTGCCTGATCTCTAGCAGATTCCTTGTCCCCCACTGTGATTCGCAATATCACTGCACACACTGTTCCATCTTATTAATACCCAGTCAAACACCTGGCTTAATGGTTCCAACACACCATTGTCCTGGCTCCCAGGGATCTGGACTTAGCCTCCTGACCTCTTATCGTCCTGTCTTCATCCATTTATATTTTAATCATTTCCCCAAGAATTCGTTGTTTGTCTTTCTTAGTAGACTGTAAGCTCTGTGGAGCAGGGACTTTCTCTTTTTGTGTACTTGTGCAGTGCTGTATATGCCTACTAGCACTATATAAAGGATAAGTAGTAGTAGTTGTAGTAGTATTAGATATCCTAGGCTGGGATTCCCCCTTACCTGGAGACGTCATGTCAAATTGTAGCCCAGCAGCCTCTGCCTCCTTTAGCAAAATTCACCTCTGCTGTAGGTAGCCTGGCTCCACCTATGAGCCAGTCCAGTCACCTGCCTCCCTCCAGAGCTCAACCCCATCCAACTGGAAAAGCCCGGATGTGTGTCTTGGGTGTGGGCAAGAGAAAGGGATAGAGAAGGAGGGAAATCCCCCAGCCCAGTCCATCCACACCTTATGTGACCACTCCTCCCTATCTATCACAGAGGAATAAAGAGCTGCCTCTCCTGGCCTCTTTCCAGTCCGCATACCCTGCCCACGATCAAGACCACTAGCCTATGGGGCATGTGCTTGAGCAATCCCTGCCAAGCCAGACCCGAAGAAACAGGGCCATGTCACCTCTCCGAACACAGGCTCCCGCTAGACCCCCTCCCCAAGACAGTCCTCAAGAGGAGTAATACTGGCATCTTTCCCAGTTCATCCTTCATTGTAGTCTCAAGGTCGCCGCTGAGCCAGCCTGTGTCCTGGCCAAGCTTGCACCTCACTTCTGTAGCTGCCACCACCATTCTGAAGCTCTCTGCTTCCTGACCGTTTTCTTCTGGCATCTCGGGCTTCATTGGCCAGGATATTCCCTTGCTGCCAGCAGACCTCCCCTCTACACACTACTCCAATAGGCAAAAACCTCCACATGTAAGTGCACCTGTTTAAATCCTCCCTGCCTTCTCCATGGGCTCTCCTTCCATGGAGGGAAGGGAGGGAGGAGTGGCTCAGCGGTTGGGACAGGTTACCTCAGGCCAGAGGGCCAGGGGCTCAATTCCCACATGGGGACAAGCAACCTCAGGCCAGAGGGACTGGGGTCTCTAGTCCCATGGCCACTCCCTGTGGCCTTGGGCAAGCCACCTAACCCTCCATTGCCTCAGGTACACTTAGATTGTGAGTCCTTCGGGGACAAGGGAATAAAAAGTACCTGTTAGTGTAATGTAAACCACACTGATTCTAAAGAGTGCAGTATAAAAAAGAAAGAAAGAAAAAATAATAAAAAAATTCCTGTCCCACACTTCTCTGCAGCTAATCCGTGGTGGGGAACTAGCCACATGATTCATGCTTGCCTCCCCCTTCCAGTCTCTCTTCCTTCCCCCCTATTTGCATCGTCCCCCATCTCATCGCCTACAGTCTGCTGGGCCCTCATAGCCACATTAATATTAGCAGCCTGGACTGGCCATTCCACATCTTTCTTCTTTAGCGTGGTTATCAAGATGGTAAGCCATGGCGATATTCTTGCTTTCTTTCACCCATTCTGGCAGGGGTGGAGGGCACTGTTCCCTCTAAGCTGTGCGCGTGTGCGCGCGCACACACCTCACCGAGCGAGCGCACATACTTTACAACAGAGCGCACAAAAATTACTGTTCTGATTCTGATGGAAAACAACACAGACATCTTAAAATTTAAAAGTTGTTGTGTATTTATGGTTTTCAGAAGTTCTACAATATTTTCTAGTGCAATCAATGTGGTGTACATACTGTATTCTGACGTGTAGTCAAATTTTAAAGTATATAACTCCGAGTGTCGTTATGTGGCGCACAAAAATTTAACCGTCCTTCAAAAGCTGCACAGCTGATATTTTATGTGCACACAGCCTACAGAAAGTTAGAGGGAACACTGGTGGAGGGTGCAAACCTGCCTCTGCTCCTCTCTCTCCCAACTCAGTCTGATAGTAGAAGCTACCACCGGTGATAGTTTGTGCTTCAGAGCAGTTTCATTCAGTTTCCTGAGCTATCTCTTGGAAGCTGTAATACTGTTATCATTTAGTAGCTGTGTGTATGTAGTGCTGTAAACCGCCTCATAATTTTAATAGGGTACAAATGAATAAATGAAATGAAATTTTGTGCATCACAGCCTTGGAAACACGTGTGTGTGTGTGTATATGTATATATTTATCTCACCCCTTTCTCAGAAGTTGCATTCAGATACAGTAGGGATACAAAAGGTAAAAGGTTTTTGGAAGATATCCTTGCAGTTTGATAAATCTTCTCTTCCTTAATCAATGTGATTTTGTCTGGTGCCGTGACTGAAAACTGCAGTCTTGGACGCTGCAGACTTTTCACTCGGTTGCTAAGTAATCAGACAGTCACACCTTTTTTGTGCAAAGTTTAAAAGGATAAGTGAAAGGGGGGTAGCTGTGTTACCACGGTGTAAATGAGGATCTTAGATTAAGATGCTGAAAATGATAGCATTTCAAAAGTATTTTGATCCTTGTCAGAGCCTAAAGTTTCTGAGTTATCGCCAAGTCGCTGGGGAAAATGTGATCTGTCTTTTCCGAAATTCGATGTGCTTTTGGCTACAAACTAGGAAAGTGTTTTGCTACTTGAGGGCACATTTTGGATCCCAGTCCGTCTTACAGAAAAAACATTTTGTGTTGCCTCTCTGTTCCTAAGCCTCAAGTTCTAGGCCATCAGCAGTTTTGTGTCTGTGCGACCTTTACATCTCCAGCCTTAGGAGGAAGTATAGAACAGATGCAGAAACCTCTTTTAGTTTTTACTTGTAGAGATGAAAAATATAAGTGAACAAAGTCTATCTTGTGCATTGCACAATGAAGTTCATTCTCACAACCAACAGGTGGTGATGTTATCGAGCACCCTAAAGAGATGGTGAAAATCTAATGCTTGAGGAATCCGTTGGTCTCACAACCTGGAGTGTACGCTGGGATGAGAGTGTGACAGAATCAATTATGTCTGAGTAACCACACCTTTAAGGGTATTTTGTAGGGTTCTCTCTCCCTCATGGTCATAAAAACCTCCATTATTTGTAATATGCTAAGCAAAACTCAAAATGTTCAAAAGTGCCTCTTCAGATGGTGCTTTTGATATGCCGTGCCCTTGTTTTACCACAAACATGGCTTCAAAAGGGGTAATATCTTGTGCATGAACTTTACATAGTGAGATTTCACCCTGGCAGAATAAAGGATATGTCAAAGTACCACCTAAGCAGGGTGCCACAGTGGGTATATAACTCTGATCTTATGTCATTGGATACCAGGGGACAGTCTGTCTGTTTTACTTCAAACTTTTTCATGAGATATCTGCTCATGATGACAGATGCAGGAAGTCAAATGCAAGGCATCTACAATAAGGCAATTATCAGAGCACCCATGAATATCACTTGAGAAAAATACTGTATGGCACTATGGGGGAACCTAGCCATGCCGTGGTCACTGCTCAGTCAGGGTGAGAGCGACCTCCCAGCATGACATGCTGTGGCCACCCTGTCCGTGCAAGTGGTGGTTGGGCACTACAATGTCCCAGCCATTGCCCTATACCCTGTGCATATGCATCCTGCCCATGCCACCCTGTCTGGGCCATACCCACAGTACCTTGCTCCTCATTATGCACATTGGCAGGCTAACACAGGAAACAGTGCAAGCAGTGTGGGCTCAGTAAGGTGTAGGCAGCCACAACACACTGGATAGACAGACACACACTCCCACACCTATGGCAGCATTGTGCAAATATAGAGGTTTGTGGCAGCCCTGGCCACCACACCAGTCCTGGGCACAGTGTGGGCATTGCTATGGTACTCACTACTGTTAGGGTCACTCCCCGGGGTGGTAAACACTGTCAGAATCAATAACTGAAACACACTCCACAGATATCAGAAAGGTTGCTATGATGAATCCCTATCAACAAATTGTGTTTAACGTAGGATTTGTTAGCTGACATTAATAATAGCAACTTTTTGATATATGTGGAATGTGTTCCCAAGTTTAGAACGGCATTGCTAAGGTATGCAGGTGCCAGTATTGGGAGATGCAGCTCTGCGCAGGGCCCATCAGCCTGACTTTCCATGAGGCTTTGGATAGTGGAGCCTGTGGGTGTAGGTGTTTATGCCCCTGTTGGCCGCTGCTCTAGGGCAGATGTTCCCAACTCCGGTCCTGGTGAGCCAAACACTGTTCAGGTTTTCATGCTGTCCCTAATGAATATGCATGAGATACATTTGCATACAATGGGGCGGCGCATACAAATGCAGCGCAGGCATATTTATTAGGGTCAGCATGAAACCTGAATGGTGTTTGGCCCTCCAGGACTGCAGTTGGGAAACTCTGCTCTAGGGATTGCACATGTTTATGGTGTCTGCGCTCAGTAGGGTAAAATATAGGCGTTTCAGGCATGTTTATTTTATCTGCAATAAAGGTTCCTGTTTTTTACCACAGTTTAGTACTGGGTAAAATATGGGGACAGGGTTGGCAGGAGCTGCAGCTGGGACTTGAACTTGTGACCTTCTGTGCTTGAACACACTGGCTGCATGTACTGCACCACACTGTTGCCACAGGGACACTTCATTCCCTGGGGATACCATGACTGTTCATCAGATAGACCCTGTCTGTTGCATTGCACGGCACCCACTTAAACGGGGCTAGGCCATGGTCTTCTGTGGACAGATGCCACTGCCCCCTCCGCCACCAGCACCCCTCCGCCACCATGCTGCCATGCCATTATGCCAGTGGTGCTGGTGGTGCGCAGTCCCAGGCCATCTAGTGTGCCGGTAGGCAGCTGCCTATGGTGTGGGTTCTCAGGTAGGGGTGCCTACATGGACATGCGCGCTTTCCCCCGGCACCGCCTGCCAATGTTATGTGCCCTTGGGGGTACCTGCTGGGTAATATCCCCTGTGACACTGTGGGACACACACCCGTGCCCATGTTGGACCCTCGTCAGTTGCTGTCTTGCTGCTTTACAGTTTCGGCATTCCTATGTGCCACCTAGGCATCTGCCTAATCTGCACTGTGCCCCAGCTGGACCACAGCATGTGCCGCCTGCAGCCCCTTGATCCCATTTACAGCATCAGTACAGTTGCCCTTTCCTATGTGCCCACTCTGCTGTTGCTGCACATGTGCACACCATAAGAAACCTGCCCAATCTAAACGACAGAAACCCTGATCAACGCTATTTCAATGTGGGATCATTCACTTTGTAGGGGGACAGAGCATAGACCCTTCTTAAGTTTTACGCTTTGTCAGTAGTGTTGCTTTATGTTTATCATTAATATCACTATTGGCCAGCTTGGTTATTGGGTTTTTAAATGTGGTTCTGGTCATTTTATATGTTTATTTGCCTTTTTGGTTCCTGCACATGTATCACAACTATCACTTTTCTGGGTTTCTCTGCCTTTGCTGCACATTGCTGACTTAAATGGTTTCTCTTTCCTGCAAATGTGCCTAACGGGAGGGTTTCACTGGCGTTAGTGTTTAGACCCAGATTTCACAGCATTAGTGTGCCTGGAGCCTCTCCCCGCCCACTCTCCGCCCATTGACCCCTTCTCTCCGCCCACTGGGAAGCCTTACTCCACCCTTCAGACCCGGATTTCACAGCATTAGTGTGCCCAAACATTCCATCTGCATTGAGACCAGTTCCACATGGTGAGGGACTTCCTATTCCAGAACCTCCATCAGAATATTCTCTTGAGTCATCTGATGAGGACAAGGGTGAGCCGACCAGTTCTTCTCCTGGTCCGTCAGCATGCAGTGACCCAGATTTTTACTGGGATGCATTATCACCTCCACACAGAATAACACAGGAAGAACTAAATGACCTGGTTCGTGATTTGGACTTATCCAAGAACAAGGCAGAATTGCTAGGATCAAGACTCCAACAATGGAATCTTCTAGAAGAAGATGTCAACATTACTTCATATCGAAAGTGCCACCAGCAGTTGGAATCTTTCTTCAGAAAGGAAAGTAATCTGGTATTCTGTTCCGATATTGAAAGCCTCATGAATGCCTTAAAAATCACTCATGACCCACAAGACTGGAGACTATTTATAGTCTCTTCGAAACTGAGTCTGAAGGCTGTGCTTTTGAACAATGGAAACCGTCTTCCATCTATTCCAGTAGCTCATGCCGTCCACATGAAAGAGACATACGATAACTCAAAGCATCTACTGGCTTCCATTAACTATAACAAGTACAGCTGGTACCTCTGTGGTGACTTGAAGGTAGTTGCCCTTTTAATGGGACTGCAGCAGGGATATATAAAATACATGTGTTTCTTATGTGAGTGGGATAGCCGAGCATGGGATTGGCACTACTTGTGGAAGGAATGGAATCGCAGACAAAATGTAACAGTTGGAGAGAAGAATATCCAGCACCCAGCTCTGGTTGAGGCTCACAAAATCCTGCTACCACCCCTTCACAATAAACTAGGTTTGATGAAAAACTTTGTGAAAGCCATGGACCGCACTTCGCCAGCTTTCCGATACCTGCATGAAAAATTCCCTCGACTCAGCGAAGCAAAGATTAAAGAGGGAGTGTTTGTGGGTCCTCAGATTCGAGAGCTCTTCAAAGATGACCGGTTCAACAACTTGCTGCAGGGTGATGCGAAACAAGCATGGAATGCTTTTTGCCTAGTGTCAACAAACTTTCTCGGGAATGTTAGGGCAGAAAACTACAAGGAACTAGTAGAAGACATGCTGATGCAGTATCAGAAACGTGGCTGCAATATGTCTCTAAAGACCCATTTCCTTGATTCCCATCTCGATTTCTTTCCTGACAACTGTGGTATGGTTAGTGATGAACAGGGCAAACGTTTTCACCAGGATATCGCAACGATGGAGCAAAGATACCAGGGAAAATGGTCCACTACAATGCTGGCTGACTACTGCTGGACACTCCCCAGAGAAGCTCCCAAACAGCTGTACAAGAGACAGGCGAAAAAAATCTAAGAAGTAGTCTATGACTTGGTTCTTTACAGGTATTAACTAAAGGCCTATTATATTTACTATTGACATGCATTTCATGATGTAAACATTCATTCTTATAGATTACAAAAAAACTAGAGCCAGCATTTCAATTTGACTGTCATATTTGTGTTCAGCATATAAAAATTGATAAGAAATGACTATTTTTATTTCAGTAACATGACGTTTGTAAAAATTTGTTGACCAGTGTATTTTTTGGTGTAATATCCTCTACCTAATTTTTAAAAGGCTTATTTGTTTATGCTGACTTTTTAATGTGCAATCTAATATAATCATGAAATGTTTTATAGTTTGTATTTCAGTGTGTTTGTAATTTATTGTTCTTTTCTTGTACGTCATCCAGAACAATGTCAATAGGATTTTTTTAAAAAGTTGTAAATAAATAAATGTACATAAGCAATGTTATGGGGCAGGAAATGGGTGTGGACTGTGCATTGCAGTTAGTGCACAGAACTTTACCACCTATTGCCACTTGGACAGATAACACAGGTGTGCGTACATCCTCCTAAATATGTAGGAGGCGGTTAAGTGCATGTGTACTAAGTGTCAGTATGGTAAAGAGAATTTCTGTGGGTTAACTGTGTGGGAACATCACCATACTTTGTGTACAGGCTTTGCACTTAGGGGCATGTTTACTAAACTGTGTCAATGGTTAGTGCGGGGTTTGCTGCACACTAAGTGAGCCGCTCTAAAAATTAGCACAAGGACCCACAGCAAAAATCTCCCGTTAATAAGTTGTGGTTTATGGTTTATCTGTATTTGATATACTGATTTTATTCAAGCAATCAAAGCAGCTTACATTTTAAAAATTGGAAAGAGAAGGGGGAAAGGATCTCCAATATTATTTCAGACATAAGACCGAAAAGAAAAAGGAAAAGGAGAGATAAGGCCAGGAAGGTGAAGGAGCAGGACCAGCAAGCCTGGGGCCCTGATAGCTTTTCAGCAAAGTCCTGAAGCCCTTAAAGGTGGGTTGAAGGGGTAGCAAGCTTTTCCAAAAGAGCAGGGGTGGGGGAGATTTGTATTTCGCTTTAGCACAACTGCAAGAAAGAAGAAGTGCATGATTGGGTGGGGACCGGGCAGGATAGAGGCGTGACATAGGCATTAACAGTGAAGTCCAGTTAGCACAGGCATCTAGTGCACGCTAACTGCGGCTGTTGCTATTAACATGGGTGCACTTAACATCCCTCAATGGGTAGCATTAGGTGTATCTGCATAGTGCAGTGTTGCAGAACTGCAATGCACTGACGGCAGGAGGACGGCCGCATGTGCCCTTTGAAGTTAGCATGGGCCTCTGTGCTGGAATTGCAGGCCAATAATGCGTTACCGTAGCGCAGTTTAGTAGATACGCCCCTTATTGATTAGTAAGTGCACAGACTGTAGTAAAAGGGCTCCTAAGATGATGATCTGTAAAAACAAAAAACAAATAAAAATGAAAAATCATATTGTAATGAAACGTCTAATCTTCTTTATTTGTATCATTTTTACAGATATTTAAAACCAGATGAGGACAAGAAATCAAAGCACAAGACAGCTGTGAAAAAGAAGACTTTAAATCCAGAGTTCAATGAGGTAATGTCAAAAAGAGGGAGGCCCACGAGGCAATGACAAACTGATGATCAATTCTATGATTTTAAAAAACAGCTCAACACTGGCAAAGAAAGTTTCATTCATAAATACAATGAGACTGCAAATCTGACATCTTCCTTCCCTATAGGAATTTACCATCTCATTGACCTTAGGTCAGATCCACACCATAGGCATTTTGGGGGGGGGGGTTTGAGCAAGGTCTCATTCCGTAGGTCCACTTGCAGATTGGTATCAACATTAGAGCTGAACCATGGAGCACTGGTGTCCTCGCAGCCTGCTGCCCGGGTAGTTACCCGCCTTTTCCCGCAACCCAGGGTTTCCTTATTTAAATTCTGCTGTTATGACAAAAAATATTACTGAAACTTAGAATTATCAGTTAATAAACAAATCACAATTTAGATATATGTTTTAAAACAATCTTTCAGTAAATTGCCTATTTTTGATTACTTACTATCAGCTGCAATTACACAATTATATTTTAAGTGTGATAATAGTAAGGTTGTTCCTTTCCTGAAACTGCTTTGGTGATGCAAGCTAGAATATATTTATAACACTGTTCCATTACTAAATGAAGAAAGACTATTTTACATATTTAGATCTAGTGCAAAGTGAGTTGCATTCGGGTATACTAGGGGTTTCCTTGCACCCAGCGTTCTTAAAGTCCAAGAACGAGATTTACTAATGTGAGCTAACATGTTAATATCATTTAAGGCAAGCCCATTATTGCCAGTGGAAGAGATTTATTTATTAAGGGTGGGAGTCATTTACTTAGCACACACTGCTAAGTAAATTATGCATTATTTGCCGTGGGGCCCATGGGAATAAAATGGAGCCCTACGGTAGATAACAGCACTAGTGCATGAAACCTGCTACCAACTGGCCTCCTAAGTGCATAACTGCGACCTATGAGGCCCCAAAGGTCATACATGAGGCAACAGAGAGTGACATTACTTGCCATGATGACAGGAGAGGCAGCAGGATCTGAATGGTGGCTTTTGTGGTTCGCACTCTGCCACTTTAATGTCTCAGCTATTCCTTCACTTCAGATTGCTCCTCTTTTATTTTGTCTATAAATTTTCACATATGTGATATTATATATGAGAAAGACACTTGTAGGTTGCAAATTATTATCATTTTCTTACTACTATACTTGCAGTGCCCAAATAATCAACTTTTTTGGTAGTCTCTATTACAAAATACATATGTATGATTGGTGAAAATAACTCAGTTGTTCACCTGTAACAGGTGTTTGCTGAGGACAGCAGGTCACTTACCATATGGGCAGCATTCTCACAGCACTGATACAGACACATTTCTGGAATGTTTAGGACATCCTTAGATATTCATCTGGCCTTATTTGGTAGCTCCTGTGTTCCCACAATTGTGCACTGTATAATTAAAGCAAGGAGCTCAACTCCAGAAGGCAAGGAGTGTAGGATTTTTGTGACTTGTGAATTGCTGTTTTCAGACTAGAGGTGTTTCAAATAAGCAACTTTGCTTTCTCTGAAAACAAGCTGTTCACCTTAAATGCACATATGGAACTCTCTAGCTAAGGATTGTTGTCGTCAAAAATGGAGAAAAACGTATAGCTGGGCAGGATAATTCTTCTGGGTGGGTTTTAACTCAATTACTACTACCTCTAATTATCATTTTTATAATGCTACAAGGCATATGCAGTACTCCTTTATTTTAAATAGGAGGCCCTAAGGAAGATGGAGCTGGATTCTAACCCTCAAAAGATCTTAGAGGAAGGACCGCCTGAATAACATGCTACAAATGTGAAACGAAACTCCACGTTGCATATCTCCTCAATAAAAGTTGACCTTGAATGGTCCACAGACTCAGCCATGTTCTTTTCACTGCAGAAATCCAAAGTCTGTTAGGGAACAAAGAAAATAAGTCTTTGGTCTGTTCTCGGTAGAAGAGGGGGCAGCTGTGCAATCCAAACTATGTCGGTCTCATTCACCTTTGTTGGAGTGGGAACAATGTTGGAAAGATAAGACTGAGAAGTACTTTAGAAAAGATAATGGAGCTATTAAGACCTCATGTTATACAACTTTTATACGATATCTGTTTTGTTTAAAAGTTGTCATTGTATTGTATTTATTTTCTTCTCACGATAGGAGTTTTTTTATGAAATAAAACATGGAGATCTGGCCAAAAAGACATTAGAAGTCACAGTGTGGGATTATGATATTGGAAAATCAAATGATTTTATTGGTAAGTTGAAAATAAAATAAATTTCTGCATGGATATACTAATCGGCTCTTTTCTTAAAACTTTTTACATGTGGGCTTTATACCAAATTCAAAGAGAAGGTACGACCATATTCATGGAGCTTTGTACCTGCTTTTTATGTGGGTAAGCCTTCAATGGAAAATAATGCATGTACACTGGAAAATTCAGTTTTCCATTCCTACCAAAACATGTTCCCGAGAATGATTCCATTAAACTTTTTTACTATTTTTTTCAGACAGGCAGTTTATGCATTGATAGAAGGCTCTGGAAATTGTTGTCTAAAAATGGTCAACAAAAAATAGATGATTGCAGGTTATTCCAAGCATCCTGTTTTTAACTTTCTGCCTTTGGTGTCATGTAGGTAATTCAAACAAAGATGAAAGATCATTCACGAGGGATGTCTCCTTTTTATCAAATTAGTTAAAGAGGTTATTTCGGAAGCCCTATTCATGTTTTGGATGTCTGAAAACGGACATAGAGTCGTCCAAAGCACAGAGACATCTCCAGAGTCATTTTAGAAGCTGCCTCTGTGGCCTTCCCCAGCATGATGACATCCAAGTCTGGACAGGGGCATGGTGGAAGCGTGGCTGGAGCATTCCCAGGAACCTGGATGTCACTGCCTGATCTCAGAAACATCCTGGACATCCGGAGTCACATCTGTTTAGACTTGCTCCAGGCACGAACAAGCATCTGAAAAGCGCACGTTTTGGCTGAAAACATCCAGAGGGTATAAAGCACTCCATTATCCCCAGTACTCAGCACAATCTCAATGATAGCAGCAGTGGAATTTGAACCCTGGCTTCTCTGTTCCTGACCCACTACCCTAACCGTTAAGCTATTCCTAGACATCCAGGTTCTAAAATACTATTCTGAGGATGTCTATGTAGATGCCCCTGCAGATATCCATATCAAGCACGTTCACCTTTGTGAAATCATATCTGCACCTGGATGTGCCTGCTATTTCAGACATTTTGGCTTCGATACCCCAGATTGCACTCCGGCGTTACAAGCTCGGATAAAGGATCTTACAACAATTGCTTGTTCGGGGTCGATTACTGAAAAGGAAAGGTCCTTTTTGTGCATGTCTTGTCCAAAAATACTGACTATCTATATGGCCCCAAGGTGCACAAGTTCTTGCTAGACCTATTGTTTCATGTAGGGGGTCTCTTTTAGAACCCCTATCAAATTTTTGTGATTATTTTTTAAAACAGGAGGCCATGCAAGTACAGTCTTATATTCGAGACTCATCTCAGTGTCTGTTTTGTTTGGGGCAATTGCATGAATCAGTGGAATATGCGGTACTGGTAACACTTTATGTAAATGCTCCGCACACCAATATCAATCAGGAGGAGGCTCTTCAATTGTTGGAGACGTGTTTCACTCGGACTCCTCCTCGCACCCCTAAGTCATTTTTGCTGGATCTGATCCATTTGGTATGGACCAGTAATTATTTTTTGTTTTATGGGATCTGCTTTTTACAAATTTTTGGAATAGCCATGGGGGTTACCACTGCTCTATCCATAGCAACCTTATATATGGCTGAGCTGGAGGAGACGGCCATATATGTATCTGCTTGGTTTAAATATGTGTCATTTTGGTGGCATTTTTTGGATTATGTTTTCTTTTTGTGGTCAGCATCTATGGATGAGCTTCAGGTTTTCCTCCCATGGTTGAACACGATCAAACCTAAGATATAGTTCACTGCTCACATTCATACTCAACAGATTGCTTTTTGGACATTATGGTTTACAAACACAAGGGTCAGTTGCAGACTACGTTATTCCAAAAACTGGTTCAACGCAACAGCTTATTATGATACCACAGCCATCATCCAGGCCCCTTATGTAGGGGTCTTCCTTATGGACAGTTTTCGAGACTCCATTGTATTTGCTCCACTGTTGAAGACTTCTACTATCAAAAAAAAGTTTTTGGTTGCTAGTAGAATGCAAATATATCAAAAAAACCAAACCTACATTCAAATAAAACAAAAAACAAAGCACGCTGTATCCGGTAATGGATACATAGTTGCCATCCAGCACAGCTCAAAAACAATGGTTTATCAGGGGTGAAAGAAGGTCTCAGCAATCTCGGGCTACTATCAAACTATGGCACTTGCTCAGCAACACCAATATATGAAGCCCATTTCACATCAGCGACCTTCAACACCAGAACTCCCAAACCAGTAATTTACAAGAAAAAGCCACACAAAAAACTTAACTTATAGACATTTCTGCTGCATGTGGCTTTTTCAACCCCAACGCCTCCAATCAAGCGCTTATGAGCGTTTCGCCAATCACATTGCTTCTTCAGGGGAAATACTGGAAATAAGAAATAAAAATTAAAATTAAAATAGATAGACACCTGCAATCATCAATACAAACCTTCCAACCATAACCTATAGTTAATACAACCACAAAAATCACTTACCCCAGCTCATAAGGGTTCTGCACGTTAACAACTAGCTCTGCTGTGACCAAACAAATGTCTACTAGCCAACAAGCTTCATAGCAACACGCATGAGCCAAACGCACTTCGACACCCTTATAACCAGCACGTACTATTTACGTCATAACACCTAAAGCACCTCCCAAACTCAACTCCTTAAACCAACAGCCACTACCGACTCAAATACAACTACCCACTCTATCTGGGTATTCAACCCATCCGGAGCCACTATCCTGATTGTAAAAATCCATCTTTGCTCACAAAACACAAGCGATTGCTCACTCATCCATCCCTCCCATCCAACTAATATCTGATCTAAACAAAAGCAATGCAAATCCAAGAACCGATGACCTTTCTCAAGACAATGCACTACTAACGGAGCCTCAACAACCCTACAAGAAATCCTACTTTTATGTTCAAGAATACGCTTCCAAAATGATCGATTTGTTTTACCTATATATAATAGATCACAAGGACACATAATACCATAAACCACTGAACAGGAACCACAAAAAGTATGCTTCTTCAACTGAAAAAGCTTACCATGGTATGTGAACTGCGAAATGGCCTTAGAGACGACACAAATGGAACAATTGCCACAAGGACTATGACCTTCCTCCAAATCAACCCTACACATCGTACGCAACACTGAAGGGCACAAGTAGTCTTGCAGATTATGCTGCCTTTTCCACACACACCTAATAAATTTATCCTCTAAACCGGGAAGAATATTCAAAACCTTCATGTCTCTTCACAATTCGCTGAATCGAAACACTAAAGGGGGAATATTTTGAAATAAAATTGACATAATCCACATCCTCTTTATCAAATCGCTCATGGGGAGTTAACAACAGAGCCCTATTAATAAACAAAGCCCTTTTGAATGCCTTCTGGACCACTTTATTTGGATACCCTCTCGACAAAAAACCTTTTACCAAAGATTGCGAACGCTGTCTAAAATCTAAATCATCCGAACAATTCCTCCGATACCTCACAAATTGTGAGAATGGCAAGCTCTCTTGCAAATTTCTAGGGTGGGTACTCTCAAAGTGCAAAAACGTGTTCCTATCAGTGGGTTTTCTATGCACTGAAATAACCACTGAACAGGAACCACAAGAAGTATGCTTCTTCAACCGAAAAAGCTTACTATGGTATGTGAACTGCGAAATGGCCTTAGAGACCACACAAATGGAACAATTGCCACAAGGACTATGACCTTCCTCCAAATCAACCCTACACATCGGACACAACACTGAAGGGCACAAGTAGTCTTGCAGATTACACTGCCTTTTCCACACACACCTAATAAATTTATCCTCTAAACTGGGAAGAATATTCAAAACCTTCATATGTCTCTTCACAATTCGCTGAATCGAAACACTAAAGGGGAAATATTTTGAAATAAAATTGACATAATCCACATCCTCTTTATCAAATCGCTCACGGGGAGTTAACAACAGAGCCCTATTAATAAACGAAGCCCTTTTGAATGCCTTCTGGACCACTTTATTTGGATACCCTCTTGACAAAAAACCTTTTACTAAAGATTGCGAACGCTGTCTAAAATCCAAATCATCCGAACAATTCCTCCGGTACCTCACAAATTTTGAGAACGGTAAGCTCTCTCGCAAATTTCTAGGGTGGGCACTCTCAAAGTTCAAAAACGTGTTCCTATCAGTGGGTTTTCTATGCAGTGAAGTAATCCAGCCATTTAAACCCTTCTGGACTACCACATCAAAGAACACTATCTCTTTATAATCAAAAGTACTCGTGAACTGAATATTGGCATCACAATTATTAAGCCATCCTAAAAACTCCTGGAAATCAATATGTTGTTTATCCCACAAAACAAACACGTCATCAATATAGCGGCACCACAATTTTATACATGACTCAAACCGAGGCTCAGAAAGCCAAAGTGCTTCAAACAAACCCATGAAGATATTAGCAACCGAGGGTGCTACCATGGCCCCAATAGCTACTCCAGAAATTTGATGGTAAATTTGACCTTCAAAAACAAAATAAATTTTGGAAAATTGCCAACTCAGTAATTTCCAACAAAAAATCATCAGTCCTTCAGTTAGATCACCCCGACCCCAAAGCGCATATTCAACCGCCTGATACGCAGCCACCTGTGGGATAGATGTATACAAAGAAGTTACATCTAACGTGGCCAGCAAAACTGTAGACGAACTAGACAACAACGAATGATCATTCAAAATCTTAAGAAAATGTGTTGTATCCCTCAAATAGGAAGGAATATCCAATAACAAAGGACACAAAAAAGAGTCCACAAACATTGACAGTGGTTTGAGCACTGTACCCCTTGTTGAAACAATGGGCCTCCCCGGGGGGCAAATACAGCTTTTATGGATCTTAGGGAGCAGATAAAATTTGGCCATAACTGGAGATTGAACATTCAAAAACTTAAATTCTTTCTTAGAAATAATGTTTGCTTCACAAGCCCTTATCGTCAGATCTTTAATTTTCTTCTGCAGGGGCTGTGTAGGATCTAACTGTAAGCACACATAGGTATTCATATCCAGCAATTGACGTTCCGCCTCCCACAATTAGTGACTGTTGGTTTAAGGAGTTGAGTTTGGGAGGTGCTTTAGATGTTATGACGTAAATAGTACGTGCTGGTTATAAGGGTGTCGAAGTGCGTTTGGCTCATGCGTGTTGGTATGAAGCTTGTTGGCTGGTAGACGTTTGTTTGGTCACCGCAGAGCTAGTTGTTAACGTGCAGAACCCTTATGAGCTGGGGTAAGTGATTTTTGTGGTTGTATTAACTATAGGTTATGGTTGGAAGGTTTGTATTGATGATTGCAGGTGTCTATATATTTTAATTTTTATTTCTTATTTCCAGTATTTCCCCTGAAGAAGCAATGTGATTGGCGAAACGCTCATAAGCGCTTGATTGGAGGCATTGGGTTTGAAAAAGCCACATGCAGCAGAAGTGTCTATAAGTTAAGTTTTTTGTGTGGCTTTTTCTTGTAAATTACTGGTTTGGGGGTTCTGGTGTTGAAAGTCGCTGATGTGAAATGGGCTTCATATATTGGTGTTGCTGAGCAAGTGCCATAGTTTGATAGTAGCCCAAGATTGCTGAGACCTTCTTTCACCCCTGATAAACCATTGTTTTTGAGCTGTGCTGGATGGCAACTATGTATCCATAATCGTATACAGTGTGCTTTGTTTTTGTTTTATTTGAATGTAGGTTTGGGTTTTTTTCTTCTATCAGGCAACGGCCTTACAGAAGTGCTTCTGGATCGAGGTTACCCAGTGAGATGATCAAAAGGGCTTACACTCGTGCTTGATACACCCATCGCAAATGGAGAGCATTGTTGGCATTCTTCCTTTCATGCAGAATACACCTTGGGGTATGTTTACTAAACCATCTTAATGTTACCGGCGTTAGTTGCAGTCTTACTGTGACGAATGCCATATAAGGTAGTGGGCGTTCCGGTCTTAAGGTAGCATTTTGGGTTATCGCGCGATAGAGGGAGCCCTGGCACGTTAACGTGTGTTAGCCTTAATTAGGCGCGCTGACCTGCCAACACAGCAACAGAGGTGTAGCACAATGGTTAATACATTGACTGATGTAACAGGGGTCATGAATTCAATCCCCCAGTGGGCTTAATGAGTAAGGCTGTCTGAGGCATTTTCTTTTTTAATTTAAATTAGTGCTGCCAGCAAACACACCCTCACAGTGCCGTAACCTAAGGTTCCGCATAAGGCACCCTATAAGGCACTCCAGAGGGCACATTATAAAGTGCACTGTCTGCCAAGGCACCTTATAATGTTCCCTATAGGGCGCCTTATAGGGCACCTTATAGAGCGCTTTATAGGGCGCCTTATGAGGCACCTTACGGTTACAGCACTGTGAGGGTGTTTTTGCTGGCAGCACTAATTGAAATTAAAAAAGGAAATGCCTCAGACAGCCCTATCAAAATATGCCACTGTGGAATCAAACCCATGACCACTGCATTCACAGTCAGTGAAGTAACCAGTGGGCTACATCTCTATAGCTGCTAACAAACCCCTGGCTGGCTACAGAAGGACTGCAGGTCACCACACAAACTGTCTGCTGTGGTTACTAGGATAGGGTTAACCCACCTATATCCATGAT
This sequence comes from Ichthyophis bannanicus, assembly GCA_033557465.1. Classification (NCBI taxonomy): domain Eukaryota; kingdom Metazoa; phylum Chordata; class Amphibia; order Gymnophiona; family Ichthyophiidae; genus Ichthyophis; species Ichthyophis bannanicus. Next base: position 167,927,295 of record CM066042.1, read on the forward strand.
GCACTGCACATGCAGATCAGCAGTCTACAGATGATCACAAGATGGGGTATGCACCCCCACAGCTCCTCGGCCTGGTAGGGGGACTGACCGTGTGTGGTACAGGCACAGAGTAGCTACAGACCGACACATTGTGGGGATACTGTGCTCACCCTGAGGGCGAGGTGGGGCACCCAGCACCAGGTCTGCAGCACCTGGCTTAGCTGAGATAAGCTATGCTGCAGGTTGCCATCGGTGCCAGTGTGTGATAGGTAGTCCTTGCAGACACACCTAGGCTACACCTGTGTCCATCCATATTTCCCAGTCACATCTAGCCCTTGTGGGCTATGATGCACCCAGAATAGTGCATACCCTGTGTGGGTGCCATAGTTATATGATTTAAGTGAAGGGGTGTTTGGACCCATAGGCGGATTATGTAGCACCACCCAACCTGCCCTCTGGAGCTCAGGGTGGGGGACAGGATCTCCCTGCAATGGTGGCAGTAGAGGGGACCATCAACCCCAGTCCTGCTGGGGAACAGGCACCCTACAGGGCAGTCAATGCAGATCTGTATGCATCCATAAGGCAATGGCAGACAGACAGTAGCCCTGGAAATGCTCAGCTGCCCCCCACCACTATCTGACATTCTCCAGCAACGAGCACAGTGAGTCTCCAGCCACTGCACCCTGCAAGGTGTTCCAGCCATACACATACTAACTGCAGACAGTCTGCTAGCTAGTCCATAGTGCATGTTCCTGGAGGAGATGTGTGCACCCAAAACTGGGATGTGAGCACACACACCAAGCAGATAAGTTAGTGATTGGGCCCCAGAAAAGAGAACCCATAAACATCACTTGAGAGAAATACTATATAGCACGATGGGGGAACCTAGCCATGCCGTGGTCACTGCTCAGTCAGGGTGAGAGTGACCTCCCAGCAGGACATGCTGTGGCCACCCTGTCAGTGCAGGTGGTGGCCGGGAACTACAAGGTCCCAGCCATTGCCCTATGCCCTGTGCAGATGCATCCTGCCCATACCCACAGTACCTTGCTCCTCATTATGCACATTGGCAGGCTAACACTGGAAACAGTGCAAGCAGTGTGGGCTGAGTAAGGTGTAGGCAGCCACAACACACTGGATAGACAGACACACACTCCCACACTTATGCCAGCAAATATAGAGGCTTTTGGCAGCCCTGGCCACCACACCAGTCCTGGGCACAGTGCAGGCATGGCTATGGTACGCAATACTGTTGGGGTCACTCCCCGGGGTGGTAAACACAATCAGAAACCAAAACTGAAACACACTCCAGAGATATCAGAAAGGTTGCTATAATGCAGCTCTATCAGCAAATTGTGCTTAACGTAGGAATTGTTATCTGCCATTAATCATAGCAACTTTTTGATATATGTGTAACATATTCCCAAGTTTAGGGCAGCATTGCTAAGGTATGCAAATGCTAGTATTGGGAAATGCTGCTGCGCACAGGGCCCAACAGCCTGACTCTCCATGAGGCTTTGGATAGTGGAGCCTGTGGGTGTGGGTGTTTATGCCCCTGTTGGCTGCTGCTCTAGGGCAGAGGTTCCCAACTCCGGTCCTTGTTGGCCAAACACTGTTCAGGTTTTCATGCTATCCCTAATGAATATGCATGAGATACATTTGCATACAATGGGGGCAGCGCATACTAATGCAGCACAGGCATATTTATTAGGGACAGCATGAAACCTGAATGGAGTTTGTCCCTCCAGGACTGCAGTTGGGAAAATCTGCTCTAGGGATTGCACATGTTTATGGTGTCCGTGCTCTGTAGGGTAAAATATAGGCATTTTAGGCATGTTTATTTTATCTGCAATAAAGGTTCCGTCTTTATTATCACGGTTTAGTACTGGGTAAAATATGGGGGAAGGGTTGGCAGGAGCCACAGCTGGGACTTGAACTTGTGACCTTCTGCTCTTGAACACACTGGCTGTGTGTACTGCACCACACTGTTGCCACAGGGACACTTCATTCCCTGGGGATACCATGACTGTTCGTCAGACAGACCCTGTCTGTTGCATTGCACGGCACCCACCTAAACGGGGCTAGGCCATGGTCTGCTGTGGGCAGATGCCACTGCCCCCTCCACCACCAGCACCCCTCCGCCACCATGCTGCCATGCCATTATGCCTGTGGTGCTGCTGGTGCGCAGTCCCAGGCCATCCAGTATGCCGGTAGGCAGCTACCTATGGTGTGGGTTCTTGGGTAGGGGTGCCTACATGGACATGCGCGCTTCCCCCCCCCCCCTCCGCACCGCCTGCCAATGTTATGTGCCCTTGGGGGTACCTGCTGGGTAATCTCCCCTGTGACACTGTGGGACACACACTCGTGCCCAAGTTGGACCCTCGTCAGTTGCTGTCTTGCTGCTTTACAGTTTTGGCATTCCTATGTGCCACCTACGCATCTGCCTAGCCCGCACTGTGCCCCAGTTGGACCACAGCATGTGCCGCCTGCATCCCCCTGTATCCCATTTACAGCATCAGTACAGTTGCCGTTTCCTACGTGCCCACTCTGCTGTTTCTGCACATGTGCACGCCATTACAAACCTGCCCAATCTAAACGACAGAAACCCTGATCAGCACTATTTCAATGTGGGATCATTCACTTTGTAGGGGGACAGAACATAGACCCTTCCAAACATGATATCTTAATTTATACACTTTATTTATTTATTTATTTATTTAAAGTCTCTTTTATACCGCGCTATTGACATCAGCGCGGCTTACAGTGAACATTAAACTACACATCTCAGCTTGCTGATTTGTGTTTACAATAAACAGGTATCATAACTTAGGTATACATTAAAACAATTTTTAACAGGGAAAAACATGATAAATATATACAAACCACTTTATGTAGCTATATAAAGGGTTAAATGAACTGTACAGTAGTGTTGTCAGTAGTGTTGCTTTATGTTTATCATTAATATCACTATTGGCCAGCTTGGTTATTGGGATTTTAGATGTGGTTCTGGTCCTTTTATATGTTTATTTGTCTTTTTGTTCCCTGCACATGTATCACAACTATCACTTTTCTGGGCTTCCCTGCCTTTGCTGCACATTGCTGACTGAAATGGTTTCTCTTTCCTGCAAATGTGCCTTAACGCGAGGGTTTCACTGGCGTTAGTGTTCAGACCCGGATTTCACAGCGTCAGTGTGCCTGGAGCCTCTCCCCTCCCACTCTCCACCCATTGACCCCTTCTCTGCGCCTTCTGGGAAGCCTTACGCCACCCTTCAGACCTGGATTTCACAGCGTTAGTGTGCCTTAACGCCGCGGCTGCGTTATTATAAGAACATAAGATATGCTATACTGGGTCAGACCAAGGTCCATCAAGCCCAGTATCCTGTTTCCAATAGTGGCCAATCTAGGTCATACGAACCTAGCAGTTTCCCCAAAAGACACAGGTTCCGCAATGCTTGTACTGGGTCAAGCATTGATATCCTGGGTCCCTTCTTAATAATGGTTTATGGACCTTTCCTCCAGGAACTTGCCCAACTCTTTTTTAAAGCCAGCTACACTAAGTCTTTACTACATCCTCCGGTAACAAATTCCAGAGTTTGATTACACATTGAGTGAAAAAATATTTTCTTTTATTTGTCTTAAATAGTTTACCCTGTAGCTTCATTGCATGTCCCCTAGTCTTTCTATATTCTGATAACGTAAACAATCGATTTACATTTACCCGTTCCACTCCGTTGATTAATTTATAGACTTCTATCATATCTCCCCTCAGCCGTCTCTTTTCCAGGTTAAAGAGCCCTAACCTTTTAAGCCTTTCTTCATAGGAGTATCCTTCCACCCCCTTGTGTGATACATATGTTGAAAAAAAATTGGGCTATTTTGAAATTACATCCCTGTTTCGACAGACCTTTAACCATAGCCCACACTAGAGGCCCAAATATTAGGGACAAGTTGGTGAGATCAGCCTAACTTGCTGATTGTCCGGCCAATTGGGTGGTGGATCCAGGGCATTTCGCCTGTGGAGGTTGTTCTTTTTGTGTTACCACATTGGAAGGGACCACTTGGACAGACCCCATCACAGGATGTATTTATTATATGAGGTGGCGTACCACCTGTTCTTCAAGTTTTGTATTGTATGCCTTGTGTTGCCTATACAATCTATTATATATCGGGTGTACTACTCGCCAATGAGATTATGTTTTGGCAAGCATTTTTCCAGCGTTAGACAAGCCGTCTGTTCTGCCCTGATTGTGGAACATTGCATTTTTAAACATGAGTTTGATGACCTAATGTGGTGGATCATTGATCATGTTCCAAGAGCTCCTCGGAGTAGCAATAGACTTTATAGATTGCAATATGCGGAACAACATTGGATATTCCATTTGGACAAAGTCAGTCCCAAGGGTTTGAACTTGGAAAATGATTGGTCGACCTTGTTTTAGGTTTCTTCCAATTGGGTGATGGCATCCCTGCTGTCATGGGGATTTCCCTGGCCTCATTGGTGTTTCTGGAGACTGATGTGTTTGTTTTAGTCAGCCTGTTGCATCAAGAGCAGTTGCTCATAGTGGGATATTTTGACGGTTCTGGGCTCCTTGGCATTTTTTGGTGAATGGCTTGGAAGGAGCTTCATTATTCTTGCTGCACCTGAAGCAGAGCTAGATTACAGCTCGAAACGTGCATGTCGTGTGCGGGGTTCCTTAATATAGGATTGGACTTGGGGGCTTGTTTACAGAGCCGCGTTAGCAGTTTCCGTTCGTTATCAGAGCCGCGGCCCCATTGATTTCAATGGGGCTGCGGCTCCGATAACGATCAGAAACCGCTACAGCGGCTTTGTGAACAAGCCCCTTGATTCATGCCTTGGTTGAGCTGCCGAGCCATGGACAAGCACAGATAAGTTTGTAGTGTTCTCCTGGGAACTAGAAAGGATGTTGCAGTCATGCGAGAGTGATGTTTTTCCTCTCCTGACTGTTTATCCAATAAAAATATTGTATGATTTTGTGGGGTCAATCTTTATTAAGGGTAGAATAATCATGTCCTGGCAATGTCCCAGTTTTTATACTATTTCCTTTTTTAATTGGTCTTGTTTTATTTGATTCTTTTATGTGTCAAATATGTGTGCATATATAGTCCAAAGCCATTTCACTGGCCACTTTTTTTAGGAGATATTAGACATTAAGAGGCACATTCCAAATGGGGAACATCCAAGTGCAATCTGGGACGTCAAAACCAGAACATCTGAAAAGAAAAGCAGGTATGTTCCAGTTCAGGCACAGTTCCAGAAACATGGACATACCCGAAATGCACGTGCATCAAATGTCTATATAGACATCGCCAAGAGAGTATTTCAGTACCAAAACGTCTAACAGCATAGTGGCTTAAGAGCTGGGTGGCCAGGATTCAAATCCCAGCGTGGGACTTTGTAATCTAAAGCTAGTCACTTAATTCTCCATCTTCTCCATACTCTCTGGATGTTTTAAGGTGAAAATAAGCACTTTTCTGATACTTATTCGTGCCTAGAGCAGGAATAAACATGCATGTGCCTGCACACGGCTCTGCTGCTTCTGGGATCTAACGGGGACATGTAAATCCATTGCCCCTCCCCAGACACACCTCTGCCACACACCCGTGCCTACTTCAATGTCCCCGTACTGGAGACGTCTGCGAATGGCATTTGTGGAATGGTTACAGAGACGTGTCCGTGATTTTGACATCCACAAGCATGTCTGCAGACGTCCAAATCACAACTAAACCTTTTGGAATGACCCTCTAAGCCAGTGGTTCTCAACCTTTTTTGTACCGTGACCCCTTTTACCATTGGTCAACTTGTGGTGACCCCCAATGATAAAATCAAATGCGCCTCTCTTCCTTTACTGTTAATGCATTGTCGCTGTAATCATTTGTTGAATTATTAATATATTATAGGCCTTTGCAATATGTTTTTATTTATAAAATGTACTTATTTAAACCACAATTAATCACAACAACAAGTAACAATATTTGATTTCAAAATGATGATGATTTTGTAGTCAAATCACTAATATGAAATAAAATTATTTTTTTTACCTTTCTTGTTTGACCAATTTATTCTCTGATCATGCTGGTCCTGATCTGAGGCTTCTGCTTTCCTGTCTTCTCTTAGCTCTCTTTCTGTGATCTATGGTCCATCTGCCATTTCTTATCTCTTCTTTCGTTTTCTTCACTTCTTTCCATCAGCCTATTTCCAGTCCCAGTAACCCTCCCCAGTATCAGCCCCTTTCCAGTCCTCACTCCCAGTGTCAACTTGCATTCCCATGACTGCCTCTGGTGTCCATTCCCTTCCAGTCCCCCTCCTTCCCCACTGACCAGTACCTTCTAGTACAAATACCATGGCAGCCCCTCTCAGATCCACTCCCTTCCAATTCCATTCTCCCATCCCCTCGTATCAGCCCATTTGTAGCCTTAGCCCCCAGTTTTCTTCCAGGGCCAGCAGCTCTATCCTCCCCTCCCCACAATCAGCCCATTCCCAGTCGAAGCCCCCCAATCAGCTTGCTTCCAGTGCTAGCCTCCCCTAATCAGCCCAAAACCAGTCCTACCCCCCCCCCCATCAGCTCATTACCAGTCCTAGCCTCCCCTAATCAGCTCATTTCCAGTGCTAGTCCCTCCTCAACCCCATTACCAGTGCTAGGCTCCCCTAATCAGCCCATTACCAGTCCTACCCCTCCATCAGCCCATTACCAGTTCTAGCCTCCTCTAATCAGCCCATTTCCAGTCCTAATCTCCCCGATCAGCTCATTTTCAATGCTATCCCCCCCTCAGTCCATTACCAGTCCAACCCCCCCTCGCTCAGTCCATTCCCAGTCCTAGCCTTCCCTAATCAACCCACTCCCAGTCCTAGCCCCCATCTGCCCATTATAATTCTAACCCGCACTGTCTCTCTCCTCTGTCCAGCATTTATCCCCCGTCTGTCCAGTATGTCCCCCTGTCTCTTCCCTTTGTCCATGTCAGCCCCCCCTCCATCCATCCATCCATCCATCCATGTCAGCCCCCTGTCCATGCCAGCCCCCCTCCCTCACTCCATCCATCCCTCCATGTCAGTCCCCCCTCGGTTCATGTCAGCCCCTCCCTCCCTCCATCCATCCATGTCAGCCCCCCTCCCTCCATGTCAGCCCCCCTGTTCATGTCAGCCCCCTCCCTCCCTCCCTCCATGTCAGCCCCCTCCCTCCCTCCATCCCTCCCTCCATGTCAGCCCTCCCTTCCCTCCATCCATGTCAGCCCCCCGTCCCTCCATCCATGTCAGCCCCCCGTCCATGTCAGCCCCCCTCCCTCCCTCCATGTCAGCCCCCCTCTGTCCATGTCAGCCCCCCTCCCTCCATCCATCCATCCATATCAGCCCCCCGTCCATGTCAGCCTCCCTCTCTCCATCCATACATCCCTATCAGCCCCCACCGCCGTCCATGTCAGCCCCCCTCCCTCCATCCATCCATCCATATCAGCCCCCCACCCCCCATTGAGCCCCCTTGCAGGTTCCCTGCTCCCCACACCCCAAGTATGTCTCCTTATAGCGCACAAGTTGCTGCCACAGCCGCGTCTGCTTCTCGGCAGTGGCAAACTCATCCCCTCCCTTCTAATGCAGCCGCGGCTCCCTGCCTCTTAGGGAACCGTGGCTGTGCCTGTAAAACCCTGTAAAACCGTTGCGGAGCCTTTCTGTCTCTAAACGGGCTCCGTGCAGCATTGTCCCGCCTCCAAAGGAAATGGTAAACAACTTCCTTTGGAGGCGGGACAATGCTGCATGGAGCCCGTCGAGAGACAGAAAGGCTCCGCAGTGGTTTTACAGGCACAGCCGTGGTTCCCTAAGAGGCAGGGAGCCGCGGCTGCATTAGAAGGGAGGGAGTGAGTTTGCCACTGCCGAGAAGCAGACTCGTCAGCGGCAGCAACTTGTGCGCTTTTTTTTTTTTGGCGGAGTGAGGCGACCCCCGCTAAATCCTTTGGTGACCCCCATGGGGGTCGCGACCCACAGGTTGAGAACTGCTGCTCTAAGCGATTGAACTGCTTGGGTGCCAATAATGTTGACCATAACTATACTTTTCCTCACCTATCTGGAGGAAGAGGGGGATGCAGCAATTTTCAGAAGGCATTACCTATAGAAAACAATCTCACTCCCTCCTGCCCTTCGACTTGATCCCTCTTTTAAATCTTTCAAAACTCAACTGAAAACTCATCTCTTTTGCACAGCTTTCGACCTCCCTCCCCTTTCCCCCCTCTCCTCTCCCAAATGATAAAATAAAACAATGTCTCCCCAGTTCCCTTCTTTTCCTTCCTTCCCGTTGTTGGTCTCTGCCCTTGTCACTGTCCACTGTCTCACTCTTCTCCTCTCTATCTACTGTCTCTGTTCCTTTCCTTTCCTTTTAGAGGATTTTATTGGCGTTCATCTTTCTTTTCTGCAGCATCCTTTTTTAAACTCATGGATTTTAGTCTGATTGTAAACCGCCCAGGTACTTCTTGTAATGGGCAGTATATAAAGTTTTAAATAAACATAAACGTTCTGAAAATTGCCCTTAAAATTTATGAAATGATAAACTACAGGGTGGCCCAAAAAAAGTGAGCACATCTTGTAAATTAAAAGCTTAAATAGTTTACTTATTTACTTTTTTTAGCTATATAACGTCTTTATTTCGACAATTTCCAGTCGTCGTCTTTTTTTTTTTAAATTTGTCAATCATTTACATCTGTCTTTTTGAATTTTTTAATAACTTATATGCTACGAGATGTTCTTACTTTTTTAGGGCCACCCTGTATATATTAATAAGCCTGCAGAACTTACACCTATGAAAAGGGTTGATGACATTACTGCTAAACCATCTATTTATGCTTTCACAGGTGGAGTAGTTCTAGGCATTAATGCTAAAGGAGAACGTCTGAAGCACTGGTTTGACTGTCTGAAAAACAAGGACAAGAAAATAGAGCGTTGGCACACATTAACGAATGAGCTCCCAGGATCTGTCCTTAGCGACTGACCTTGAAGTTCTAGCTCAGCTGTACTGTGGAAGTGGACCCAAGAACAATTCATGCCTTTGGACTTTTGGTTTACATGTTACAGTATAATGTATCAAAGGGGAAGTTTATTACTATATTGACTAGGGTGATGACTTCAGCTAGTCAAAGGTTACAGTTACCCAGTTAGTGAACAAGGCTTAAGATGTTTTCTATGTTTAATATGCCACATTTTCTTCATTGAGTTAGTCAAGTCTTGGAGGGCTTTTCTTCAGGACATTATCCGTTATATTCTCCATTTTTCCACAAGAAGAATCAGATCAGAACCAGACATGCTCAGTGTCTGACCATTTCATTCTTTCACCCCCAGCAGTCACGATCTCTCAGCTACTGCTGCATGGAAAATTAGTGACACCAATCGTTTTCAAACTGTATGTAATCATCTTGACACTTCATGTCCTGTTTCCTCGGCCTCCTGCAATGGTCCTTCCCAAGTCTTCTACTGCTGGTTGGTAAGGACATAGAAGCAGCGACTCCATTTTTTTTAAAGAGAGAAATGTGTTGCCTTAGCAGCCGTGTTCTGCCTTAAGTCCGGGTCCACCCAGCAAACGAGTGGGTTCTCTGCAGATTTCGTCATGGAACGGTTTTCGCCCTTTTGGATTCTAGTTTTACAAGGCCACAGCAGTCTGGAGTTTTGTGGGGTTTTGACATATGAACCAGTTTGCGCTGAATGGTTATGTCTCTTCCGCGTTACATCTTTTAAGAAAAAGCAATAAACGTGAAAAGTTGCGCATTTGACCAGATCCTCAGTAGTGTCTGAACCTTAACTGAGTCTTGGAGATGGCTCAGGCAGGATCTCTGGTTTGACTGCAGGCAAAGTAGCTATAGGCTCACAAGATAGTTCATAAAGATGTTAATCTTATTCTCCATGAACAGTAATTACCCACAGGTCCTAATAGATGCAGACATTAATAGAACAGAACTTGAAAGTAAGGAAACTGCCCTTTGTGTTTTAGTAGCAGAAGTAAGACATACCTCTTTCATCTATTATGAATAAGACATTATTTAAGATAACCTAGAAGACTGTCAGGCAAGGGGTATTGTGGATGCTGTGGAGGGAGCAGTGTTTACATCATCCAGAAAAGAAGGGACTCCAGCCATTGCAAAAGGGGGCATCTCAATCTGAGGTTCATAATGCACATGTGGGGGTAATTTCATAACGGGGCATCCTTGTAAAATGTCCAAAATATTCCTGTTTTATTGTTAGTTTCTAAAAACCACACCAGTACTGGACTCTCACTCATGTTCTCCACAGTAACCACGATTAAAGATCAAGATAAACCCTGGAACTTAACTCCTGCACTTAATAATCACATTTTCAGGATTTCTTCTGTATTAAAAGAGGCATCAAACCAGTGTCTGGGGGGGAGAATGAAGTTACTTACCTGTAGCAAGTGTTCTCCTTGGACAGCAGGATAAGTCTTCACTTTTGGGTGACATTGCTGACAGACCCCTGCAAGGGAACTTCACCAGATATTTTTCCAGAAGCTTTTTAGAAAGTTCTCTGCCCATGCTGCCTGTTCCTGCCTGCCACCACATAGCTTAGCCACCCTACTCTAAGGGGAGGAGGGAGGATAGGGAGGTCTTATCCTGCTATCCACAGAGGACATCTGCTAGAGATGAGTAACTTTGTTTTCTCCATAGACAAGTAGGATAAGTCCTCACATTTGGTAATCCCTAGCTAAAGACTGCCTCAAAACAAAACAGGGAACTAACAATGTCTCAGTAAGCTGGCATTCAACAGTTTTTGATGCCAAAAGGGCTCTTTCAATATATATATATATTTATTTTTTTACTAGTGGCTGCCTGAACTAAAAACAGAAAAGCTTAGAATGGAGTGGAATTGGATTCTAACCCTCAAAAAAGATTCTGGAGGACCAAATGAACAAAAATGCTGTCACGTTCGGTATCCCTATCCAAACAGTAATGAGAAGTGAAAGTATGGACTGAGGTCCAGGTTGCAGCTTTCCAAATCTTTTCTATGGAGGTCAACTTCAAGTGAGCCACTGATGCAGTCATGGCTCGGACATTGTGATGTGGCCCTCAACGGTCAGACCTGCCTAGGCATAAGCGAAAGAGATGCAGTTTGCTAGCCAAATCAAAAGTGTGCATTTATTCACAGCAGCCCCGCTCTGCTAGTGTCAAAAGAAACAAAGACCTGGACGGACTATCTAAGGACTTTCATCTGCTCCAAACAGAAGGCCAAGGCTCTCTTGCCGTCTAACCTATGCAGCATTCTTTCACCTTTGTGGGAATGGGGTTTTGGGAAAACGATTGTAGGACTATCGACTGATTAAGGTGGAATTCAGACACCAACTTTAGAATGAATTTAGGATGAATACACAGCACCACCCTATTGTGAAAAACTTAGTGTAGGGTGGATCCACTGCTAGAGTCTGGTGTCCACTAACTCTGTGCACTCAAGTAACTGCCACCAAAAACAAGACCTTCCAAGTTAGGAACTTCAGTTCACAGATGACTCAAAAGAAGCTTTTGGCAGCTGACTTGATATCCTATGACAAGATTGGTGGCTTGAGGGGAGGTTTCAGTAGAAGCAGGCTACTCATGACATGAACAACTAAAGGCTGATGGGTTTTCCTTCTACAAAGTGTTAAGTGCAATTGCACAAATGCGAACCTTTACAGAGTTGGTTTGTAAGACAGGCTATGAGAGACAAAGAAGGTATTCAAGCAGTTTTTGTGTGGGACAGGAGAATGGATCTAAAGCCTGACCCTCACACCAGATGACCCACCTTCGCCACTTGCAAGCATAAGATCTTCTAGTAGAAACTCTCCTAGAAGCCAAGATGACATCAGCTACTTCAACTAGCAGGTTCAGAGAACTGAGTTTTAGCCTCTCAACATCCAAGCTGTAAGGGCTAGAGTCTCAATATTGGGATGCAGAGTCCTGCAAAACTAGAGTTGGAGAGGTGCCCAGATGCTTTGGCTTCTGGATGGAGAGGACTTGAAAAAGGGAAAACCAAGGCTGTCTGGGCCAAAAAAGCATGATGAGAATCATGGTGCTTTTGTTGTGTTGAAGTTTCAGGAGATTTTTCACTCCTAGAGTAATAGGTGTATAGGTGTAGAGAGGACTCTTTCCCCAATGATGGAAGAAGGCATCTGAGGTTAGTTTGCTGTATGTTCTTGTTCTGGAGCAGAATTGTGTGACCTGCTTCTGGGGAGTTGCAAAGCGATCTAGCAAGGGAGTGCCCCTTGGGTGTGAAACCCATTGAAATCAGCCCCCCAGCCCAACTAGGATGCATCCATCAGAAGTTTTTTCTATGGTGGTTCTTGAAAAGGAAAGCTCTTGGTCAAATTTAGTCAAACAAACAAACCCCCATGTGTCGAGTGACTACAAATTCATATGAAAGCAGAAAGATTTTTCGGTTCAACTAAGGGGCACTTGATACAGGGCTGTCCATGCCCGAAACATGCATGTCGTGCTGTACTGAACCCTCATGAAGTTTTATCGCCTACTCCTTCAGATAAGTGTTTTTTTGCACTATTCTCACTTCACTGTTTTTGCTTGTTCTTGTTGAGTAAAAGGGCCCGTCTGACGCTGAGGAGGGAGTCTCCTTCTCCCCTCTCATGTTGGTCTGGTCCCGACAAAAAAGCATACTTAGACAAGCTCATTGAAAGTTTTGGGAGAATCCTGATGGTTCTTCTTGGTCAAATTTAGGGCAGCATCAACCAGGAGAGACTCTCTTAGAGAGGCCTTGTGACAAAGATTACGTCTCTGAGCCTTTGAATGGATTGTCTCAACTGGATGCACAGGGTCCATTGAGATTGTCTGAAATGTAGATGAGCCATGGGAGTGACATGAACTGTAGAGGCTATATAGCCTAATATTTTCAACATGGTTCTCACTGAGACCTGCAGACTTATTTGAACCTCCTTTATCTGCTGCACTAAGCGGGTGAGCCTCTTTGGAGGCAGAAAGGCTCTTGCCAGAATTGTGTCTAGCACGGCTCCAATGAATTCCATTTGGCGGGAAGGATTCATTTGAGACTTTGCGTAATTTATGACAAACTCTAATAGTGATGCGCATGGACTCTTGAACTACATCCTGAGTGGCGCTCTTGAGCAGCCAATCATCCATGTAGGGAAACATGCACATGCCCAGTCTGCATAGAAACACCACGACAACGGCTGGACATTTGGTGAAAACTTGAGGAGCAGACATGAGACCAAAAGGCAGTATGTGATACTAGAAGTGGTGGTTTTCTACAAAGAATCTGAGATACATTCTACTCACAGAAAATATCTTAAATGATGAAAACTGACCTAGGGAACTATAAGACGGAAAGAAAGGAAAACAATGATGGCAAGGCAGGAAAATAGGTTTACAGAAAAATGTACCACAGTTAGTAGGTGAGAAACATGGTGCTCAAAAATGATTCAGCAGACTCTGTGGAAAAAGTAAGACTGAGTTCCTCAGGCACAGCGGAAGCAGGCAGAAATGGGCATGCATAAAACCATAAACCATGCATGCGCACAGAACTTTCTAAAAGCTTCTGGAATGGCGGCTTGGGGAAGTTCCCGTTCAGAATTCTGTTGATGCCATAAGCTGGTGCTGCCTTTTTCAAGGCCCCTTGACAACCCTGCCTGCAGTCTCTCAGCCTGAAATCACTGCCTGTGCCCGCCTTTCTCTCCAAAGATGACCCATGTTAACTGCAAAACTTCTATAATAATTGTTAGGAGCCTTCCTGGCATTGGGGGGAAAGCAGCTGTGTGCTTTCATGGGACAGTGGTCATGGACAGTACATTAACGGTGTGACTAGATCTCTGGAGATATAATTAACTGTTGTGCATTATCTGATGCATTAACTGCAGGGCACACTCCCCACCTTTCCCTGCCCTGTAATATGGCATTTCCAATATGAATATCGACTCTTTGGAGGGTTCCTGTGGAGCCATCTTTCTCCACTGCAATATATACAAAATGCAACTGCATGACTTCTCTTACAGTGATGTAACGCTCTCCTCAAGCCATTACTTTAGCTTTCCATTCGCTTCCACACACACAGCTCAAGCTTACAAATGCATTCATTCTTCAGTATCTTCTCTCCCTCTACACTCTTCCTTGTGAACTCTCTTCATCTGGCCTCCATTGCTAACTCGCATCTCCGCTTTTTCAATCTTGCTGTACCAGAACAGACTTCCTGAGTTGGTGCATCACACTCCCTCTCTGACCATATTCAAATCCAGACTAAAAACTCCGAGGCTGCTTTTACATTTTGACCACTTCTCTATGCTACATTCTCCTAGTACCTCTTGTTTGTCTTGGCTATATTGTAAGCTCTATGGAGCAAGGACTGTCTCTCATATATGTGTCTGTACAAAGCTGCATACTCCTGTTAGAGCTTTAGAAATGCTAAGTAGTAGTTGTAGAAGCAGGAGGTGTTTAATTCAGAAATCAACGTGCACTAATGCACCTTGTTAACTTTTCTGAGCTCCGTATTAACAGTTGACCACACTGAATGCCTAATGTGGGTTCATAAATAGGGGCCTAACCCTGTCCGAAGCTTGTCTTCTTTTCTCCTGCAGGTAAAAGTTTGCACATTGTTGCTAGGAAAGTTTTGGCCTATCTACCTGGTGAAATGGCTTTTAAAAACTATCCTGAAAGAGCTCCCTAGACTGAATGTCATTTACAGAGGATCACATTTACTAAATAAATCCCAAACTCACGTGCATGAAGCTGCCTTTTCTTATAGAAACTATATAGCTAGCTGAACCAGACTTTAGTAACAATATCGCTGCTGTCTTTTTTAGTTGTAATATATCGGAAACAGTTGAAATGTTTTATCAATTTTTTACAATGTTATCGGAAATAACTGTAAAATGCTGCATGTTTGAATTTTCAGAAGCTTTGGAACTCTTATGCAGTTGAAAGGGAACTGTCTATAGTAAAGTATATACTTTAAAAAAAAAAGTTGAATCCTTCATGAACTGTCCACCTAGTGAGGAAGAATATTTTCCCGTTCTCGTAAAAACTACATTAGTAACATAGTAAATGATGGTCTATTTAGTCTCTCCAGTGAGGTAGTGAGAATTGTACCTGCCACTCCATAGGTCACCAGATGAACCACTCTGCTACTATTCTTGGTTAGAAAATATGCAACGCTTTCAACATTGCTGTTGGTAGAAAGACAGGTAACTAAAACTCTGGCATTCATTGCTGGAGGATGTAGTAAAGCTGTTAGTGTAACTGGATTAAAAAGAGGTTTGAACAAGCTCCTGGAGGAAAAGTCCATAAGCCATTATTAAAGTGGACTGGGGAAATCCACTGCTTACCCCTGGGATAAGCACTGTGGAATCTGTGTACCATCTGGGAACCTGGCAGGTACTTGTGACCTGGATTGGCCACAGTTGGAAACAGGATACCTGGCTTGATGGATCTTTGGTCTGACTCAGTATGGCATATCTTATGTTCGTATGATAATTTTGTGGTAAAACGTAAAAGGAGTAACTTTATTAAGCTTTTACCGCATATAAAGCCTGTTTTACATACAGAAAAGGGCTCTTATAAGATTGCACAGGGGTATAGCATATAAACATATGCACAAGGAAAATGTGTACCTATTTTTAGGTGATCTGTGTGCGGACATTCCTAAAGGTGGAGAGTTGTGTTATACATGCATATTTAAAAAAAAAAAAAAAAGAGCAGGCAGTGTGAATTTACTGGGGCTGCTTTTGGGGGCCTGTTTTATAAAGGTACATAGATGTTTATGTTGCTTTTATAAGACATTCTAAAATATAGAACCTACACAGATTTGGAAAGGTAACCCAAATGTAACAAAAATATGTCAGATCAAAATTTTAACATAAGACTTAAAGGGACCTCAAACAGCATGAGCTTAAACCAAGCTGAAAGGCGCTCTAGTATAACAGCCCTTAGGGCCACCACTAGAGGTGCTTCAGAATCATCACAGGTCCTTTTAGTCACACAAATTTATATTTAAATTCTTAGCCGTCATCCCCCCCCCCAAGAAAAATCACATTCTAAAAAGGGAATCAAAAAACATCCTACATCTAACATCGAATTTTACAAACATCCACACAATATTGTGTTTCGATAAAAAAGTAGCACTTATCTGCATCAGGGAAAGCTCCCAGTAGAGCCCCAGAGAGATAGAGCGGATGGTTCGGAAGAATGTATCCTTGAAGGATACTACCAAAAGCAGAGAGGTTCCACAAAAGAGTAAAGTAGCCCAAATGCCCTCAAGTATGGAGCAGACAGAGCTTAAAGATCCCAATTTACCCATGTCTAACAATAGCCAAATTAACATGAATAAAATACATTCTCTAAAATGCTTGTATGCAAATGCTAGAAGTCTAAAGAATAAGATGGGAGAGTTAGAATATATAGTACTAAATGAAAGGTTAGATATGATTGGAATATCAGAGACATGGTGGAAGGAGGACAACCAGTGGGACATTGTGATACCTGGGTACAAACTATATCGTAATGATAGAGCTGATCAAATTGGTGGAGGGGTTGCGCTCTATGTTAGAGAGGGCATTGACTCAGAAAGGATTAAAGTTTTGCAGGAAACAAAATCTGCTGTAGAATCTATATGGATTGAAATTCCATATAAAAGGGGGAAGGCTATAGCAGTGGGGGTGTACTATCGAGCACCTGGCCAGAATGACCAAATGGATGATGAAATTCTCAAAGAAATCAAGGAAGCTAACAAAAGTTACAGCGCAGTAATAATAATGGGTGATTTCAATTACCCTGGTATCGACTGGGTCAGTGTCACGTCAGGACATGCTAGGGAGATAAAGTTCCTAGATGAAATAAATTACTGCTTCTTGGAGCAGCTGGTTCATGAACCGACCAGAGGGGAAGCCATATTAGACCTAGTCCTTAGTGGAACACCAGATCTAGTGCAAGAGATAAGGGTGTTGGGGCCACTTGGCAATAGTGATCATAGCATGATCGCCTTTGATTTAATTAGTGGAGGAGGGATAGTAAGGACATCCACAGTACTACCTTTTAACTTTCGAAAGGGAGACTATGATAAAATGAGGAAAACAGTTAATAAAAAACTAAAAGGAGCAGTTGCAAAGGTTAAAGACGTACATCAAGCTTGGGTGTTGTTGAAAAATACTATCTTGGAAGCCCAGACCAGCTGTATTCCACGCTTTAGGAAAAGTGGAAGGAAGTCCAAAAAACTGCCAGCATGGTTTAAAGGTGAGGTCAGAGAGGCTGTTGTTGCCAAAAAAGCATCTTTCAGGAAATGGAAAAAAGAGCCAAACGACGAAACCTGGAAAGAGCACAAGTACTAGCAAGTCAAATGCAAGGCATTGATAAGGCAGGCAAAGAGAGAATTTGAGAAGAAGCTTGCTGCGGAAGCAAAAACGCAAAATAAAGACCTTTTCAAGTACATTCGTAGCAAAAAACCTGTGAGAGAGTCAGTTGGTCCATTAGATGATAAAGGGGTTAAAGGAGCACTAAGAGGCGACAAGGCGATAGCGGAGAGACTGAATGAATTCTTTGCTTCGGTCTTTACTGAGGAAGATGTAGGGATGTTACCCATGACTGAAGTGGTATTTAAAGGTGCGGAAGAATTGAAGGAAATATCGATACATCGGGAAGATGTATTACAACTATTAGATAAACTGAAGAGTAGCAAATCACCTGGGCCAGATGGTATACATCCAAGGGTGTTGAAAGAACTGAAATATGAGATTGCAGACCTGCTATCAGTAATCTGTGAACTATCATTAAAATCATCTCTAATACCTGAAGATTGGAGGATTGCCAATGTAACACCAATTTTTAAAAAGGGTTCCAGGGGTGATCCGGGAAACTACAGACCGGTGAGCCTGACGTCAGTACCGGGAAAAATGGTAGAAACCATCATAAAGAATAAAATTACTCAGCCTGTAGATAGTCACAACCTAATGGGAGACAGCCAACATGGCTTTAGACAAGGAAGATCTTGTCTTACTAATCTGTTATGTTTTTTTGAAGGAGTGAATAAACAGGTGGACAAAGGTGAGTCGGTTGATATTGTGTATCTGGACTTTCAGAAAGCCTTTGACAAGGTCCCTCATCAGAGACTTTTGGCAAAACTAAAGAGTCATGGGATAGGAGGCAGTGTACTATTGTGGATCAGGAACTGGTTAAAAGATAGAAAGCAGAGGGTAGGGCTAAATGGCCAATGTTCCCAATGGAGAAAGGTGAATAGTGGTGTACCCCAGGGATCTGTGCTGGGTCCGCTGCTTTTTGACATATTCATAAATGACCTGGAAAGTGGAATAACGAGTGAGGTTATCAAATTTGCAGATGACACAAAACTATTTAAAGTTGTTAAAACCCAAGAGGATTGTGAAAAATTGCAAGAGGATCTTGATAAATTGGAAGACTGGGCATCAAAATGGCAGATGAAATTTAATGTGGACAAGTGCAAGGTTATGCACCTAGGGAAGAACAACCCAAACTATGGTTACAGATGCAAGGTTCCACATTAGGAACCACCAACCAGGAAAAAGATTTAGGTGTCATTGTGGATACCATGTTAAAACCCTCGGCCCAGTGTGCAGCGGCGGCCAAGAGAGCAAATAGAATGCTAGGTATGATAAGGAAAGGAATGGAAAATAAAACAAAAGATATTATAATGCCTCTATATCGTTCCATGGTGAGACCACACCTTGAATATTGTGTGCAATTCTGGTCGCCGTATCTTAAAAAGGATATAGCGATTTTAGAAAAGGTTCAGAGAAGAGCCACCAAAATGGTAAAGGGGATGGAAGGATACTCCTATGAAGAAAGGCTAAAAAGGTTAGGGCTCTTTAACCTGGAAAAGAGACGGCTGAGGGGAGATATGATAGAAGTCTATAAATTAATGAACGGAGTGGAACGGGTAAACGTAGATCGATTGTTTACGTTATCAGAATATAGAAAGACTAGGGGACATGCAATGAAGCTACAGGGTAAACTATTTAAGACTGATAAAAGAAAATATTGTTTCACTCAACGTGTAATCAAACTCTGGAATTTGTTACCGGAGGATGTAGTAAAGGCTGTTAGTGTAGCTGGGTTTAAAAAAGGTTTGGACAAGTTCCTGGAGGAAAGGTCCATAAACCATTATTAAGAAGTGACCGAAGATATCAATGCTTGACCCAGTACAAGCATTGTGGAACTTGTGTCTCTTGGGGAAACTGCTTGGTACATATGACCTAGATTGGCCACTGTTGGAAACAGAATACTGGGCTTGATGGACCTTGGTCTGACCCAGTATGGCATATCTTATGTTCTTATGTACTCCAGCCGCTGTATGCTCCCATGAGCTAAAGATAAAGACTGATACTTACCAAAGGCAAAACAGGAAGCACATGACTGCATTAGAGCAGAGAGTTCCAATCAGTGTTCTGATTAAGTCTAAATGGCTCAACAGAGTTAAGGTGGAAAATCCAAATGTGTTCACAGATACTCAGCTGTTTCAGTCGATCACCTCCCCTCCAAGTTAAAGGTATATGATCCAGGATCCGCCAGTGTAAACCAGAGAGTTGATAAGAAACTTGAAGAGGTGGGCAACTAGTGGAGCTGTTTCAGAACAGTGTTAATACGACCTTTATGCTCATTCATGCATACCCATATTTTTCTTAGTGCGACAAATATTTATTTAACAATTTTTCTATACCGCCTTATCTTTTAATCAAGGCTGTTAACATTGTAACTTCAATTATTACAGAGAACTTGCAAGAAAACAATAAAAACTCAACCCATTACAGATAACTTTCTTAGCAAACAAAGAGGGAGGGGGTAAACGGGAAGTCTAAAGCACAACTTATGTACAGGGTAGCATATATACATTTGATCGTGAGGTGTGGGCAGGGCCATACCAAGCCAGAATTGTGCCCTGTGCAACTTGCACATCGGGCGCGGGCTCCCCCCCCCCACACACACACCTTCATCCAGCCACCCCCCTGCTCTTACCCCACTGCTGCCATCCTCTGTTTTCCCCACAGCAGCGCCGGCAGCAAGGCAAGAGCAGAAAGGGGATGGACAGAGGTGGAGGAGAGGACACGCGCCTGATGTGCTAGTCGCCGGCACTTTAAGCAGATCTGTCCCTCCCTGCTCTGACGTCATGACAGAGGAGGGAGGGACCAGACCTGCTTAAAGTGCCGCAAAAAGGCTTAAGGGGACGCATTTTGGCTGCCTGCTGTTGCCCTGCTGCTGCTGAGAGAAGAAAAAGTGGTGGCGACAGGGCAACAGCAGACAGCCAAAATGCGCCCCTTAAGCCTTTGCACCCTGTGCGGCTGCACCATTCGCACAGGGCTAGGTATGGTCCTGGGTGTGGGCATGGGACCAGAGGAAAACTGAGGAGTTAGGGGTGTTCATTGATGAAGAAGAGGGTCTTGAGCTGTTTCCGAAAGTCCTTTAAGTCTGTGGTTGTCCTTAGTTTTTCTGGAAGAGAATTCAAAATAGAGGGAGCAGCAAGTGAGAGGGCCTTCTTCGTAGTGGACCTTTTGGCTTTTGTAAGCAAGCTGGGAGTAGGTATGGTATTAATGTTACTCCTTCTCTCAGGTCTGTTATTGGGTTTGGTACAGATAAGGTCCTACAGAATTCCGGCTGTCAGGTTATTTTTGATTTTAAAGATGGTAAGAGCTGATTTGTATTTAGCTCGTGAAGTAATTGGTAACCAGTGGAGTTGGTACTGGAGGGGAGTTATGGGGAGTTATATGTTCATATTGAAATGATCCAATGATGGTTAGAGTGGCGGTGTTTTGGACTAGTTGCAAGAGTCGGATGGTTTGTTTGGGCAATCCTTGGAAGAGGGCATTACAGTAGTCCAGTGCTGGTGTTATGATGGATTGGACACACTGTATGGAAATGTTCTTGACTCAGGAGAGAGGCTTTAATCTTCAGATTGTTGCAAGCTTGTGGAAGGCAATCTTAGAGGTCTTATACTAAAGAGCAAGGACAGATTATATCACATAAATCACCTATTCAGAATCACAAGTGCTATAGTGTCTAGACAGAGGAATAAACTTTTCCACTAGAGTGAGTCCAGCTCTGACCAGTAAGAGAGTATCAGCACCAAGTACAATGTCCACAGGAGTAGTGGCCAGCAGAATGAATTGCGTCATCTGATGAAACTGTAGAGAACTTAGTGACCAATTCACTAAGATCTTTTACCCCGCTTAAATGCAATACGAGGAAAATCCACTAATGCTTAGTGTAAACTCAAAACCTTGCAATGTTGAAGCATTAGTTTAATTACTTGATGAGATCCAGTGATATAGGGAAGAACACAGTTGAGTCATCAGGTTGAGGCTGCCTATAGTGGAATAGTAGATCCCATTGTACATACTTGGCTCTATGATAGGTTTGTTTTACTGGTGAAATAGGATATCCTCTTGAAAGGATCAGAGATTTTAACAACTTAGACTCTTCCCTAAATTGTTGATTAGTAGAACAGATACAGTGGGCATGCAAAAATTGACTGATAGGTAGACATGACTTAAGCCTAAGGGGGTGGCAGCTGTCAAACTGCAAGTATGCATTGCGATCTACATATTTTTGAAAAATAGATGTAGAGAAAGCAGCAGCTATCTTCGTCAAAAAGTCAATCTGCACTGCATGATGACACAAAGAGAACCGTATTCAGTGCATTTAACAAAGAATGAAATAGCAACAGCTCACTTTCTGAACCAGACCAGAGGACAAAAATATTATCTAAATATCTTTTCCATAGGCACACTCTAGAGAAAAATGGAGAAGCAGATATATATCGATTTTCAAAATCTGCTACATATAAAGAGTCCACTGAGGGAGCCATAGTGGCCCCCATAGCCATTCAGTGATTCAGCTGGTAAAAGGTGCCTTCATACCAAAAATAGTTCTCATGCTGTACCAATAGTGCCAGTTCTTGAAAAAAATCACATGGTATTCATGCAGCCATAGTTCTAGTAAATAAAGTGTGCATTGTTGTTGTTAAGTGCCGTTGAGGCGGAGTCGACTCATGGCGACCCTCTGGATAGCTATCCTAAATTGTGTTCAGTCTCCAGTCAGGCGGCTCATTGTTGACAGACTGGTACCCGTAGCTGCTGTTATTGTATCAATCCATCTCATTGCTGGCCTTCCTCTTTTGCGTTGACCTTCTATCTTGCCAAGCATAATGTCTTTCTCTAATGATCTCTCTCTTCGCATGATGTGTCCAAAGTATGAAAGTCGAAGTCTTGTCATCTGAGCTTCTAAAGAAAGCTTAGGTTTGATCTCCTCTAGTACCGACTGGTTTGTTCTTCTGGCAGTCCATGGTATACACAGTATTCGCCGCCAGCACCATAATTCAAAGGCATCAATTTTCTTCCTGTCTGTCTTTTTCACTGTCCAGCTTTCACATCCATATGATGTTATTGAAAATACCATGGCTTGAACAAGTCGAATCTTTGTATGGAGAGACACATCTCTGCTCTTGAGAATCTTATCTAGGTCTTTCATAGCCATTCTGCCAAGAGCAGTGCGTCGTCTGATTTCTTGACTGCTTGTTGCTTCTTTATTGATGGTTGATCCAAGTAGGTTAAAGTTGTTCACAATTTCAATTTCTTCTCCTTCAACGATGAACCTGTTGATTATGCCAGTTGTCATGATCTTTGTCTTCTTTACATTAAGGTGCAGGCCCATTTTGAGACTATGTTCTTTGATTGTGAGAAGCAAATGTTTCAGATCATCTTCACTTTCAGCCAGTAATGTGGTATCATCAGCATAGCGAAGGTTGTTGATGACTCTTCCACCAATCTTCACACCTCTGTTGTCTTCATACAATCCTGCTTCTCTGATGATTTGTTCTGCATACAAATTAAACAGGTAGGGGGAAAGTATGCAGCCTTGTCTTACACCTTTGCTTATTTTAAACCATTCTGTTTCTCCTTGTTCCGTTCAAACTGTTGCTTCTTGATCAATGTACAGATTGTGCAAGAGAACGATCAGGTGTTCTGGTATACCCATGCTTCTTAATGTGGCCCAGAGTTTCTCATGGTTTACACAGTCAAAAGCCTTGCTATAGTCGATAAAGCACAAATAGATATCCTTTTGGTATTCTTTAGTCTTTTCAAGGATCCATCTCACATCCGCAATGATGTCTCTCGTTGCTCGCCCTTTCCTGAACCCTGCTTGCACTTCAGGTAGTTCTTGTTCCAGGTATGGTTGTAATCTCTTTTGAATAATCTTCAGTAGAATCTTGCTGGCATGTGGGATCAGAGCGATTGTGCGATAATTTCCACAGTCAGTTGGATCACCTTTCTTTAGTATTGGTATAAACACAGATCTTTTCCAGTCAGTTGGCCATGATGTTGTCTTCCATATTTCTTGGCAGAGTCTTGTGAGTACGGTAACAGCTGCATCAGATTGCTGCAATACTTCTATGGGAATGCTATCAATGCCTGGTGCTTTGTTCTTTGATAAGGCTTTCAATGCTGCTTCAACTTCTTCTTTCATCACCAATGGTTCCCGATCATAAGGTACAGGTTGAAACGGCTGTTGGTCCACTTGATCTTTATCATATAAAAACTCTGTATATTCCTTCCACCTTTTCTTGATCTTCTCAGCATCATTCAACATAGAACCTTGAGCATCTTGTAACATTCCAATTCGAGGCTGGAACTTTTTCTTTAACTCTCGTAGCTTTAGGAAAGCCGATCTTGTTCTTCCTCTAATAGTTTCTGCTTCTATTTCCTTGCAAGTGTCATTGTAGTACTTTTCCTTGTCCTGTCTTGCTGCACGTTGGAAATCTCTGTTGAGTTCTGTGATTGTCTGTCTTTCTTTCTCTTCTGGCTTTAGCTTCTCTGCGTTTCTGGGCAATTTTCAGAGTTTCTTCCGTCATCCATTTTGGCCGTTTTTGCTTTTTCACCTTTTGTAGAGACTTCTCGCTTTCTTCCAACACAACCTTCTTGATGTCATTCCATAACTCTTCCGGAGCTCTGTCATTTGTATCTAAAGCAGCAAATCGATTTTGCAGGCAGTTTAAATTCCAGTGGTATATTCTCAAGGTCATATTTTGCTGCATTCATGAGTGGTTTGCTCTTTTTCAACTTTAGCTTGAGTTTGCATACTAGTAGTTGATGATCTGTACCACAGTCAGCTCCAGGTTTTGTCTTTGTTGATGTTACAGAGCTTTTCCATCGTTGACTTCCACATATGTAGTCAATTTGATTTTTATAATCCATTCGGTGAAGTCCATGTGTACAGTCGCCGCTTGTGTTGCTGGAAGAAGGTGTTTGAGATGAATAGATCATTGGTCTTGCAGAATTCTATCAGTCTTTCTCCAGCTTCATTTCTGTTGCCAAGTCCATATTTTCCAACTACTTTGCCTTCTTCTTTGTTGCCAACTTTTGCGTTCCAGTCACCCATGACTATCAGGATATCCTGTTTGCATGTTCTGTCAATTTCAGCTTGTACTTGTTCATAGAACTCTTCAATTTCATTCTCTTCTGCAGCTGTTGTTGGGGCATATACTTGAATTATAGTTGTGTTGATAGGCAATCCTCGTAGACGAATAGAGATTAAGCGTTCGCTGACTGCATTGTATTTCATTACAGTTCTTGCAAGTTTCTTCTTTATTATAAATGCAACACCATTTCTTCTTTGTCTTTCATTTCCAGCATAGTAGACCATGTGATCATCTGATGCAAAGTGCCCCATGCCAGTCCATTTCAGTTCGCTGACACCCAACAGATCAAGTTGTACACGTTCCATTTCATTCTTGACCACCTCCAACTTCCCTTGGTTCATGCTTCGTACGTTCCATGTTCCAATGTGTAAGACATCTTTACAGCTTCTGACTCTCATTTCATGCGCAGCTACATCAGCAGTCAGACTTCCCGAGGGCTTTGATCCAACCACATCATAAATGCTGGCTTTACTCTGAAAAGTCTTCAGCTCTTCCCCAGTAGCTAGTTGAGTGCCTTCTGACCTGGGGGTCTCATCTTCCAGCACCATAGCACAATTTGTTTTGTTGTAACTATCC
Organism: Ichthyophis bannanicus; assembly: GCA_033557465.1. NCBI lineage: Eukaryota > Metazoa > Chordata > Amphibia > Gymnophiona > Ichthyophiidae > Ichthyophis > Ichthyophis bannanicus. Next base: position 167,952,277 of record CM066042.1, read on the forward strand.
ATTGGGTTTTCATGGCAAGATACAGAAGTAGATTGCCGCGCCTTTCTTCCGTGCAGTTTAAGTTTGGTGTTGTTGCCGTTGTCACAAAAATGTGATCCTCCGCCGTCAACACTGTCCATTCTGCTGCTGCCCAGATGGGTGGTTTGTCTTGGTCTGGCACCTCAGCTGAGACCTGACCATCTTGGGAGACCCTGCCAGTAGTTAAACTACCGATAGTTTAGCTCTCATCATCACTGATGCACGCAAGCCCTCACAGCACGACAAGCTGCAAACCAAGTGTGCATAATCACTTCAAAAGCTCTCTCTTGAGGAATATTGGTATATAGACTAGCAATGTTCATTGACACCAAATAAGTCACAGTTGACCATGTTGGAAAATCTTGTAATATACACAAAAAATGAGCAGTGTCCTTGATACGAGAAGATGGAATTTCACAGAGAGAAGGACATAAAAAACCATCCAAAAAGCATGACAGAGGCTCCAAAATCGAGCCTCTGGTGGAAACAATAGGGTGGCCTGGAGGGTGGGTAGCATCCTTATGATCGAAACAAAAGGAGCAGGTTCAAACAGAAATCATATCTCCCTTGAAGTCAAGAATCCTTGAGGTTCTACCAAGGTCAGAAGATCCTTAATCTGAATAGAAAGCATCTGGGTAGGATCTATACGTAAGACCAAGTAGAACTTCCGATCCGACAGTTGACGGAGAGCTTCCTGATGGTAAGCTACCCAATCTTGTATAACAATGCTACCATCTTTGTCAGCCCGAGTTATCAAAATAGATTCTTCACATCTAAGCTGCTCCAATGTCGTTTGTTCTATAGGTGACAAAGTGCGATGAGATTGAAAGGTAAAAGGCTGCTAGATCTTTCAATACCAGATCCTTGAATGTATTAATTGCCAGATATATAATGCCAGGAGGAATCCAAGAGGATTTATGGTGAACTATTGACATATCCGGAGCAGCAGGATGATCTGTAAAAAATACTTTCAATTGTAAGGTCCATATAAAGCGGTGAAAGGCTAAGCAGAATTGAAAGGGGTCATGAAAGATCATGGGGACAAAACCCAGGCCCTGATTTAGCACACTGTACTTAACTGGAGACATCCCAAATTCAGACAGATTGATTATTGCTGATTGGCCTAGAGGGCCCTTCGGCTTGGTTTAAGCTCATGCTGTTTGAGATCCCTTTAAGTCTTATGTTGAAATTTTGATCTGGCATATTTTTGTTATATTTGGCTTTTATAAAACAGGCATCTTTTCGGACTTTCCACATAGACATTTAATCCCATAGAGGGTAAATATCCATGTTCCTTCTAAAGTATACTAAACACTGCATACATTTCTCCCTGCTTGGGTACATTGCAGTCAACTTGTAATTTGAACTTCATGGGACCAGCAGCTCCCACAGACAGTTGGTTCCCATGCAAGTTAAATATCGGGTAGCCAGTATGGGTCCTATACTGCCTGCCCCTTTTTTTCATCCTCCCTAATCTACGTATATGCTGCTGCCCAAACCCCAACTCCTCACCCTACCGCCACCCACTGACCATTGGAATACCCCACCAAACACAACAATGACAGTGAATTGGTGAGACAGTTGGTCGCTTTATTAACATCCAAATAGTTAACAAAACAAAATCAACCCAAGTTGATACAAAATTCAATGAAGATTAACAGTCATTCATCCCCTTGGTACCAGATTTGGTAAATCAACGTGCCATACTACTAGCTAGAATAGATATTTCCCCTCTAATCCACCAAAACACAAATCGCCATCCTTTGCATCCACTATTCTCGCCATATTACTAGCTGAGGACAACCACACCAGATTTAGTACCCATGTGGCTGGATCTTCCCCATATCTATATCATTTCCAAGCTGCCATCACTTGATAGCAGTCCAAACCATCCAGTCCCAAAAAAATAGCTTAGATCAGGCCTCGACAAATTTTGTGTGGATTTATGAGCAGGTCAAAATCTTAAGAGCCAGTGCTTGTGATGACCTCATGCTCCCCACCATTGTCTCTTGCGCTGGTCTTATGTTCTCAAGTCTCACGAGACCAGCGTCAGAGTTCCTATACGGTATGGCATCTTCAGACAGCAACAGGGATAACAGTTATAGCTTTAAATATTAAGTGTCAGTATGTGTGTGTGGTACAACGGTGATGGATAGAATGTGGCAGTGGATGCCTTTGTGTGGGTGGGGTGCAGGGCTTTGTTGCATGTGTGTGCGTGCTGCAAAGCTGGGGAGCCTCTCTTTGTGTGGTGCATAGGTGGGATGACAATATCTGTATAGGAATGTGAGTGCGAGTGTGTGTGTGTGTGTGTGTGGTGCAGAGGTGAGGTGCCTGTGTGAGTGTGTAGTGTGGTGTGGGCTGTTTGTGTGTGTGTTCTTGGGGGGAGGGGAATGCACCTTTTGGCATTATCTTGCACTCTTTCCTCCCCCCCTCCATTCCCCCCTCCTGCTATCTCCCTCTTCTGTTATCCTTACAGACTCTTCCCCGTCACCAACCCCTGTCCCCCAGCACTCCCATCCCCTGCAGCTTTCCCTTTCTCTTCTGCCCGCAGGGATCTGATCTCCCATGGGCAAATAGAAGGGGTCTTTGCTGCGATCATGGCCATCCTCTTCTCTCCTGTGCTCAGAGAATGAGAGCACCATGGACAGACAGCTTGCCTCTGGGCCGCAACTGTGGCTTCTCTTCTGCCCATAGGAGGTGGGGCCCTCATGAGTAGACAGAAGAGACCTCTGCCGTGATCATGGCCATGCTGTTCTTTTCTGCTCATGGTAGAAGGGATCCCTGTGGGCAGACATTAAGGGGTTGCGGCAAGAAAGCCCAGTCACCAGATGCAAATTTCTGGTCACCATGGTGAACTGGTGCCTCGGATTTCTTGAGCCCTGGCTTAGATAGCCAATTGGCTCTGGTATCTGCCCCCCCCCCCCCAACCAGCTACAAGAAGCAAAATATTACAACCACCAGTCAACTACGCACTTCGAACCAAAACAGAAAGTGGACAGGAGGTAGGCAAAAACTTTGAGCATGTAAAACAAACAATGATGCCCCCTAGTCTCTCAGGCCACACCTCTCCAAGTACTACATCACCACCCCGTCCACCAATGGGCAACTTCAAACAAGCCCTCCACCCAATTTAAATCCAAACTTACCCTTCCTCCCTCCCCTCCCCCCCATAACTGCCACCTGAACTCAAGCACACTTCTAGGCCGCAGCCTGCTATTCTGATCCTAACCCCTTCTTTCCCACACTAATCCAAACCAGGCCTCTGCCTAATCTCCAGGACAATCTAGGCCCCAACAAAACACCCTGTTAATTACAGTTGCCGGGACAACAGCCCAATAGTCTCTCACAACTGCAGAATGGCTGGAGCATCCTTGGTAAGGAGAAAGCTGTCAACAGTATCCCCCACACAGTAGACAAAGTGATGGTGACTGTAGTTATTATATATTGAACTGTAGACAGAGGATTTCATTTTCTTTTAATGGTATAACAATCCATCTTTGTAATCGAATTGCTGGTTGATGGCTGATATACCATACGTTTGAAAAGTTGCATTACATTATATTATTTCATCAATTGACCACAATGCCAGAATGACATAAGAAATTACAAATCCTATTTCTGCTTATGTTTCCTTTAAGTCACAAATATGAATAGCAGCAAAGATAAGGACAGTTCTGCTGTTTCAGTGGACTTGCTAACATGACAGATGACTCTCCTCATCAGGGAATAATATATTAAAAGCAAACTCCGATAAAAGCTATTTGTCTTTTATTTGGACTATATAGCATTGGTATTCACAGTTGCTTTCTACAGCAGGCAGCAAAGTTGGCAAGTCTCCAGGATGGAAAATCCAACAGCAGCTTTCTATGTATTAGGGAAGTACACAAGGAAGCAGTTTTAGAAAATTTGGCTTTTTTCCTCAATTTTTGTTCATTTCTTTCGTGATAATAAAAGTTTTAATCTGCACTAGAACTTTTTAATGCACACAAATTGACTTTGGAGCATGTCTACTGAAGGGCATTTGGCTTTTGTGAGGTGACAGCACCATGGATGCAACTAACTCAAGCCATTGAGGTGGTGGTCGCTTCACCTGAGATGTCTGCAAAACAAAACATGTGGTTACCGGGCGCTGTCAACGCTTGCGGTAATTGCATGTTACTGACATGCCCACAATCTGCCCGGGCACACAGCTACCATGTCATCTGCAGATAGCGCAGAAAATCACTGGGCTATTTGCATTTGGCCTGCGTTAGCTGGTACCATGGCCTGCTTTTCCCTCGTTATCACCGTATTAGCAGCTAACGTGCTTTAGTAAACATGCCCCTTTGTGTACATTAATTCATAGGTTAATGCAGAAATCTTTTTTCTTTTTCCAGGCACTTTAAATAACCGAATATGCGCTGAAGAATGTATATCCCTTAGTATGTATCAACACAATACTGACTAGTCACTAATGAATCAGCAGTTTTGTTTGTCGTTACAAGATAGATCACTGTAGATCTACTTCCGTTTCTCAAATGAAAAGTATCTTGTTAGAGGAGGAGGGAATCCCATTAATACACTATCTTTATTTTGTGTTCTTTATAGTGTTCCATGAAAATATGCATGACTTATTTGAATGCAAATACAGCGTCTAGTTAAAAGCTAATTTCATAGATTCTGTATAGCCATTGTGGTGAATCTCTTGCGTTTGCAATCCATTGAAACATTTTTAAATCACTTTTAATTACAGAACAACAGTATGAATACCCTTCTCAGAAGAAAAAAGGTCCTCCATAAGCACTTCAGTTTCCAGTTAATCTAGTTTTCCATAAACCGTGGTGTATATCTAAAGCAGAAAAGCAAAACGTGCATCACAGTTTGGCTTTGTTCTCACTTTTTATTAAGGTTCTTTTGTAAAACTGGACTGTATAATAAACTGCATGCAAATTGTTGTTGTTATGCAATGACTTGTTCAATGTTTGATACTAATGTTTTGCTACAATGTGAAGGCTGCAGAAATAGTCCTCAACTGCATCCCACAGAATTTTGTATTTCAGTATTATCTATCCCAACAGTGTACCTTTTTGTCTGCTTTGTTAAAAATATTTATAAATATGAAATAAAACGGAAAAAGAGTTCTCTTTATGTATTTCTGTTTACTGCCATCGAAAACACAACTTGCAGCAAACGTGTTCCATTTGAATGGAGTTTTTAAACAGTATTTTGTTAAATATGCATTTGCTTTCAGTTTTACTTAAACTATAATAGTTAAATGTAAAAGTTCCTTCCCTTTCGTTTCTATTCAGCCATCCATGAAAGTATCATGCCAGAGTTCCTCGTTAACAGGCTTGGAATCTTCCGCCAGTCCCGAACACACACAACTCACACTGCTCATTGTAAAATGCTCTTACATATACACCTTACATACCTGGAGGAATTCTGGGCGGTAAGATGCAGATCTGAGAGGACATGTGGGGCATGGGTGAGGGGCAGAATATGGTGGTCTGAGACGAGCAGCAGGGTTTCCATGGTCTTTCCATGCTCTTTATCCGCTGCCATGTTCTTTGTTTCTATGAAAGTGGTGGGAATTTGTGCGTTCAGCTACCCAGAGAAGAAAGTACCAGAGATGATGAGCCAATTGGCCTTTTAACAGGGTTACTTACCTGTAACAGGAGTTCTCCATGGACAGCAGGATAAGTCAGCCACACTTGGTGACGTCCTCCGGGCAGCGCCATAGGTACGGAAGTGCTCTACAGAGCTCAGAAATTGAGACTTCTGAGCATGCCCAGGTAGCCCACCTTACCGGTCCGCCCCCTAGCCCGGCCAGTATGTTCCCAGCTTGTCTTACCGGCTAGGGAGCGGTCCCGTGGATATGACCTCCTCCAGGGGAGGCGGGCGGGATTGTGTGGCTGACTTATACTGCTGTCCACGGAGAACTCCTGTTACAGGTAAGTAACCCCGTTTTCTCCATGGACTAGCAGGATTGCGTCAGCCACACTTGGTGCCTCCCTAGCTGGAGTCGTATGCTGAGGTGGAGGAGGCCAGAGTAGTAATAAGAGCACGGAGACCTGGAGCTAGTGCAGTCTCTTTACTCAACATTGTAACTTAGTTCAACAACAAATATGATTGCACCTTCAAAAAAAAAAAAATGAACAAACAGACTTGTGCAATACAGATACGGTAATGTGCAAAGGTGCAATACAGGCATGTGCAACACAGATACAGTAATGTGCAACAAGAGTAATAGTGCAACAGTGCAATAACAGGGTGTGCAATGCGCTACAGGCAAACAGTACCCCGTTGCCGGCCGCAGTGATACTTCAAGGCTGTAGTGACCATGCGGCCGTGGGTATATCATGAGGGCGTGTGCCCTAAATGCTCCTAGGGGTCCCGGGCAGTGCTGGGGATCCCTTGCATCCCATAGTGGTGGAGAGGACGGCAGTGCCCAGGGCGCAGTCCTCCATAGACCTGAGATCAAGGCAGTAGTGTCTCTGGAACGTGTGCGGGGAGGACCAAGTGGCCGCTCTGCAGACATTGATCAGCGGAACCGAGCGAAGGTTGGCAATAGAGGTGGCCATCGCTCTGAGGTGGTGAGGGCCCACTCTCGGCTGCTCCTTGGTCCCTGTAGGGTCAAGGCAGTAGGCGACACAGGCAGTCACCCAATGGGAGAGGGTCCTCTTGTTGACAGGCCTGTCCAGTCTGTTCGGGTCGAAAGATACAAACAGTTGCTCGCCCTTCCAGATGGTTTGCGTCCTGTGTAAATAGGTCCGAAGGGCCCGGAGACAGTCCAGGGTGTGCAACCGTTGCTCTTCGTCTGAAGCATGAGGCTCCGGAAAGAATGTGGGTAGCTCGATGGACTGATTGACATGGAAAGCAGATGGCACTTTTGGCATGAACCTCAGGTTGGTCCGTAGGGATGCGTGGCTCTGGTGTAGTTGCGTGTAAGGAGGGTGTGCTACTAGTGCCTGCAGTTCACTGATCCTCCATGCGGATGTGATGGTTATGAGAAACAGCATCTTCCAGGAGACGAACTTCATGTCGGCTGATTGGAGTGGCTCAAAGGGCTCTTGCGTCAGATGCTGTAGGACCGTATTGAGGTCCCAAGGTGGCACAGGATGCCTGACCAGAGGTTTCAGATTCGACAGGCCTTTCATGAAGCGTGCTGTGAGAAACAGTGCCGCAATAGAGTTGGCCCCTACAGGCGGCGCGTGGAAGGCCGTTATTGCAGAGAGGTGGACCCGGACGGATTGTGTCTTCAGACCGAGGTGAGACAGAGAACTAAGATACTGCAGTACGTTGGGAAGTGGGCATGTGGTGGGTTCGAGACCTCGTGCCACACACCAGATGCTGAACCTCTTCCATTTGAGACCATAGGACTTTCTGGTGGAGGGTCTCCTGGCTGCTAGCACCACGTCCTGTACCTCTGTAGGAAGTTGGAGTCCAGAAAGGCTCAGCCGCTCAACCTCCAGGTAGTGAGAGATAGGACTTCGAGGTTGGAATGGCGCGTGCTGCCCCCGTTCTGCGTTAGTAGATCTGGTCTGAGGGGCAGGCGCTTCGGGGTTCCTTGTGCTAGGCGCAGTAGTAGAGCGAACCACATCTGGCATGGCCAGTGGGGAGCCACCAGGATGGCCTGGGCTTTGTCTCGGATGATTCGTTGCAGTGTTGCCGGAATGAGGGGGGTCGGCGGGAATGCGTACACCAGAGACCACTCTCCCCAGTATACGTCAAATGCATCCGCTGCCAGCCTCCTGGCTGACGGGTGTCTGGAGCAGAACAGGGGGCATTTGGCGTTCTGTTCCGTGGTGAAGAGGTCGATGCTCGGTGACCCCCAGTGTCGGAATAGACTGTCGGAGACCTCCGGGAGGAGAGTCCATTCGTGCGGCTGCAGCTGTCTGCTTAGCTTGTCCGCCAAGGTGTTCTGGTCTCCCGGGAGATAAGAGGCCTGAAGGTGGCATGCATTCTCCAGGGCCCAGGACCATATCTGTAGCGCTTCCCTGCATAGGGAGCGTGAAGCAGTGCCCCCTTGCTTGTTGATGTACACAACATGGCCACCTGGTTGAGGATGGATCTGCCACGCACCTGTGGCAGGAACGCTTTTAGGGCATATCTGATGGCTCTTAACTCGAGGAGGTTGATATGCAGGAGCCTCTCCTGCAGGGTCCACACCCCTTGGGTGCTGAATTGTCGGATGTGAGCACCCCAACCTGTGGAGGATGCATCTGTGGTGAGGATCACCTGGTGTTCTTTGGGGTGGATGTCTTTGCCCACTGAGAGATTCGCCCGTATCGTCCACCAGCGGAGCTGAGCGCTGGTCTGGGGGGTCATAGGAATGCGGGTGGAGAGAGGCTGAGAGTGTTGATTCCAGTGGGTGCGCAAATGCCACTGCAATGGGCGCATCCTCAACTTCGCCATAGGGAGGACTGAGGTTGTGGCTGACATATGCCCCAGCAGGCGTAGTATTGACCTCGCTGAAGAAGTCCTTGTCACGGCCTCCTTGGATGCCAGGGAGGTGATGGCGAGCAGTCTGCGTTCTGGAAGGTGGGCTTTCGAGATTGTGGTGTCGATCACAGCTCCTATGAACTCTAGCCTCTGGAAAGGCGCGAGGTGTGACTTGTTGAAGTTGATAAAAAACTGAGTCAGGTCTCTCTCAAGAGTGAACTACAGTCACACAAAAAATAAAAAATTGCTGGTTGATGCTCTTTTATAAGAGATACAACCCATTTTTTAAATATACTACAGGAATTGACACCCTGGGCGACAAGACAGGATGTTTGTTTGGTGACGCTAGATGTTCAATCTTTATACACTAGCATACCGCAACGTTCAGCGTATACTATTGTGCAGGAAGTGTTGAAAGACAGAGGAGATTTATCTGAGGAACACAGTTTATTTTTACATCAATTAACTGAACTCACTCTGTTTGAAAATTTCTTCATATTTGAGAAGTGTATTTACCATCAAATTGCAGGGGTGGCCATGGGAGCCACGTGCGCCCCCTCAATAGCTAACTTTTATATGAATGCTTTTGAAAAACAGTTTCTGCCATTATCTCCTTTTTCTGACAATGTAAAATCGTGGCACCGCTATATTGATGACATCTTTATGCTATGGCAAGGAAATCAAGCAGAAATACATACTTTTGTGGACTGGTTAAATACCTGTGATAAGAATTTAACATTCACTTTTGAGAGCCACAACCAACAGATTACCTATTTGTATATATTGATAAGTCGAGATTCCGATAGCTGGAAAATTACGGTATTTTGCAAATCCACCCACAGGAACACATTTTTACACTATTCGAGTGCTCATCCCACGGGTTTGAAAGATAGTCTTCCTATATCGCAGTTTTTACGGTACCGAAGAAATTGTTCCACTGTAGCAGAGTATAAACAGGCTTTTAAATATCTGAAGAAGAGTTTTTTGAGAAGGGGATACCCACAAGCGATAATTCATCGTGCCTACCGTCGGGCACTATACAACAACAGAGAGCTTTTATTAACTTCAAGGGATAAATCTGCTATAGAAGTGGATGTTCAGAAAGTAAATCTAGTTACCACTTATTCACCTCTAAGTACAAAAATTCAAAAGATCTTAAAAAGGTATAAAACAGTTTTGGAAGTAGTACCAGGCTCGCAAGATAAAACAGTGCGGTGTGTTTGGAAGAAAAGTAGGAGTTTAAAAGAATATCTTTCTCCCACTGTATTACGACCATTGGATTGGGTCCCAGTGAGTGAAAAAATAGGAAAACATGTGAAATGTGGCCATTGCAGTATATGCCCAGTTATATTGGAAACTTCAGAATTCATACATCGTGGGGAAATATATCACGAGACATTTTACTAATTGTGAATCAAAATCAGTAGTTTATGCAATTTGATGTCCTTGCTCTCTTTTGTATATAGGGAAAACGATTCGAGCTTTTAAAACTCGCCTGAAGGAACATGAGAGCAGATTAAGATGCCGACGCACGGAAGCCCCTATTGTACAGCACTGTTTAGATCTAGGTCACAGTTTTGCCACGTTACAATGCTGGTGTATAGAAGCAGTGCTACAAGGATCACAAGGCAAATCACAGGAACAAACATTATCATATCGAGAGCAGTGGTGGATCCATCGTTTGTGATCAGTTCAACCTGAGGGGCTTAACGTTAGCGTTGATTGGCTAGCATGTCTCTGACAGGCTCCAATAAAACAAGTTCGGAAAAAGGGATTTAAATCTAAAACTGAACGCATGCACGGCATCTTTTGTGTAGAGTTCAGCAACGATAGACAGCGTTTAAGACCGGTGAAAGATAAAGAGTACCGGGATGTCATTAGAGGTAATTTGGTAAAAAATCAGTGATGTAGATATATAAAGAACAGTTTAAAGTTATCAATGCTATTCAACCATGTAATATCGTCGTTTTTGTTTGTATTGCTATAGAACATATTACAAGAACATTGAAAAAAACGAGTTGTCCCCAGGAGAAGCAATTTGTTGATCCCCTTGATAAACCCAACAGGAGAAACGCCAGAGCGCTTAGAATATTGAGGCGTTGGGGTTCTTTTCCATCAAGTTCAAAGGGGCGTTTATTGGCACCATTCTGCATAAGATAAGTGGAGTGGTGACTGGTATTTAAAGTTTTTTAAGAAAAGATAAAGATAAAAAAAGAGCAATGCAGATGTTAAAAAATTAAGAAAAAATACTTGCCGATGGTCATTGATGTGAACGGACACTATATTGGGAGAGTTTCATTACTCATAAAAAAGTGTCAAACAATACCGTTTATCTGAGACCGCTGGCAATTAAAAAAATGAGTTGAAATTAAAGAAATCTAATTGAGTGAATTTAATTATGTTTTGTTGAAGTTGATGACAAATCCTAGGGAGGATATCAGTGCCATGGTTGTCTGCAAGGCCTCCTGAAGCTGCGGGGCAGAGGGGGCTGTGAGGAGCCAGTCGTCCAGGTATGGGAAGACGGAGATGTTCCGCTTGCGTAGGTGAGCTGCTGCTAAGGCCACACACTTCGTGAAGACCCGTGGAGCAGGGGATAGACCGAAGGGAAGGACTCGGTATTGATAGTGTTGTCCCAGCACCTGGAAGCGGAGGTACCTCCTGTGCGACTTGTGGATGCGGATATGAGTGTAGGCATCCTGTAAATCCAGGGACGCCATCCAGTCGCCGGTCTGGATCAGGGGGAGGATGGCGTTGAGCGAGTACATCCTGAACTTCTCCTTGGTGATAAACTTGTTGAGTCGTCGGAGGTCCAGGATGGGGCGGAAGCCTCCTGTCCTTTTGGGAATAAGGAAGTATCTGGAGTAAAAACCAGAGTCCCTTTCGGCTGGGGGTATCTCTTCTATGGCTCGAGAGTTTAGTAGATGCAGCAGTTCTGCGGCCATGGCTAGGTGCAGGTGTGGGGGTGTGTCGCTGATGGGATGAGAGCTTTGGTGTGGTGGAGTTACAAAGCGCATGTGGTAGCCCTCTCGAATGATCTGCAGGAGTCTGAGGAGATTCGTAACCATTCTGTCAGGAAGTATATCAGGCGGCCCCCGATCTGGAAGGTTGCCTGTAACTTGGCGTCAAAAGGAGGGCCCGCTCTTGCTTGTGGGCGCGTTGCCCTTCTTTTGCTTGCGGTCCCTCTGGGAGTTTCGTTGGTGTGAGGAGCCGTGATAAGAGCTGGTCTTGCACCTGCTGTTTTGCCATTTCCGGTTGGAGGGGTACCTTTTGTTGGAGGGGTAATGTGTTTTCCTTTGAAAACTGTTTCTCTGAGTGCCCCTGTGGCACTCGAACCTGTCCTCCGCCAAGGTCTGTAAGGTGGTACAATGTTCCTTCATAACATTGACAGTATCCTTGACTTTGTCGCTGAAGAGTGACTCGCCTGTACAGGGTGCATCTGCGATGCCGTCGTGGGTGTCCTCACACAGGCCAGATGCCCTTAGCCATGCCCACCGTCTTGCTGAGGTAGCTGTGCCAGCGGTTCTCAGCGCCGTGTCGAAAGAGTCGAAAGTTGTGCTGGCTAGGTGTTTGCTGCACTCGGACATATCCATAAGTGCGCTGGATGCCAACACTTGAGATTCCTTTGGAAGGGATGCGATGGCGGTTTTGAGGTTAGCTACGCAGGTGTTTTGGAAAAGCACCTGCTGAAACTGATGCGCCGCGATCTTTGCGTTGAGCATGGCTCCTTGGAAGACCTTCTTGCCGATGTCGTCGAGGAGCTTGTCTCGACCCGGTGGGCTATTGGCGTGCGTGCGTGAGGATTTAATGCGCTTGAGGGCTGAAGACACCACAATGGATTGATGCGCCAGTTGGGGTGACGAGAACCCTTGAACAGGTTGCACCTGGTACTTCGTCTCAAGCCTCCTGGGAAAGGGGCGGCCGGATGCCGGGGTCTGCCACAGCCTCAAATGATTGTCCTGCAGTGTCTGGTGAATAGGCAGTGCAAAGGCGGGCTTTGGGGTTGCGAGGTATTTTAGAACCTCAGGTACCGGCTCCTTCTTATCATCTGAGCCCCTCAGGGATAAAGTGGAGGCGAGTTTGTCCAGGAATTTAGGGTACGTAAGATCTTCTGGAGGGGATGGAGGATCTTCTGGCTCCGGAGAGTGACTCTTTTCTGAGGTCGCCACCTCGAGATCCTGTTCCTCCGCGGTGCTGTCAGGGGACGGATTACCTGGGAGCCGGTTGTCTGGAGTGGATGCCCGATTGTCCAGGACGGTTGGAGCCACCTCCCGGAGGTCCGACGGGCTGTCCGTTGAGGGAGCCGGCTGAAGGGGTGGAGGAGGAAGAGTCGGAGGAGCAGTGTAGGAGGACTGCCTTAAAAGTTGAGACAGAAGGCTTACAATGGCTGCGGAGCTGGATCTGCTGGACTTGCTCCGGCGGCTGCAGTAAGGACTGGAGGAGCTTGAGGAACTACTGTGGCTGCTCCTGAATTTCTTTCGTTGGCCCTCGCGATCTCCATGGCGTCGGGAGTGATGGCGGTGTTTTGGGCGCTTTGAGCTTTTCCTCTGGTGGCTGGAAACGCTGCTGCTGCAGCTGCTGCTGGAACTGCTGTGCCTCTTGCCTTTACTCCATTTGCGCTGGGTCCTCCTGCTTCTCTTATGGGTCCTCCCGCTTGAGCCACTGCTGCTGCGGTCGCGCACAAGGCGCGCGGGCGATCCAGCGCCGATCAGGTACATTGCGCCGACCTGGCTTACCGGGGCCTCGGATGCAGAGGGAGGACGGTGGGCAGAGTCAGAGGACCGGCGCCGACGGCAGCGCTCCCTGCTACTGCGTGGCTCTGAGGGCTGTGATGCAATCGCTCCGCCCCTAGAGTGGGCGGAGTTGGAGGACTGATGGCTGGAGGTGGAGGACCGAGGCTCGACACCATCTTTAGGGTCCGCGTGGTTTTCCGATGTCTCTCTCGCAGGCTGGGAGCCGGCGATCAACTTATCCAGGCCCGATGGTAGCACCGAAGAGGGGGACAGCAGACACAGCGGCTGAAGGCCCGCAGGGAAAGCCTCAGCACCGCGGCAGGGGATGGAGGCCACAACGGGCACATCCGGAGCCGGGGCAAGCCGTGGGGAGACAGCCGGAGCTGGATCAAGTACAGTCATAGGAGCAGAGGCACTACTTGCGTTTTCGTTGAAAAATTCTCTCAAAGCGTGGCCTCTGAATTTCCGGGCTCTCTCGGGGACATCCTCCCACAATGTGCACAGTCCTCCACCTTGTGGTCCAAGCCAAGACAGCACAGGCAGATGTCGTGTGTGTCTGCAACACTCATCTTTCTCTTGCAAAGGTGGCATTTTTTAAATCCGGGTTTTGGCATTGTTTCAGTTAGGTTTAGCTGGATATTCTTTCTTGATTGAAGATAGTTGGTGGATAGGAGAGCAGGGTCCGTCTTGCTGGCAAGGCGGAAGGAAGAATACTGGCCGGGCTAGGGGGCGGACCGGTAAGGTGGGCTACCTGGGCATGCTCAGAAGTCTCAATTTCTGAGCTCTGGAGAGCACTTCCGTACCTATGGCGCCACCCGGAGGACGTCACCAAGTGTGGCTGACGCAATCCTGCTAGTCCATGGAGAACTGCCTTTTCCCTAAGTAAAATCAAAAAATAATCAATACCAAATGAAAAACTAGAACTGGTCAGCTGATAATACAATTAGACTAAGCTGCTAAAGAATCTGCAAAATATTATGAGCTGCCGTATTCTGAAACGGCTTGCTAGAGGGATTCACTAACCTGAGATATTGAGGAAAATTTACTCTGCATTCCTGCAGCCAGCAATATTGCCCATTACACTGGTCAACGAAGTTTTACAAAAGTCATGTTACTGAAATAAAAATAGTCATTTCTTATACATTTTTATATGCTGAACACAGATATGACAGTGAAATTGCAAAGTTGGCTCTAGTTTTTTTGTAATCTACAAGAATTAATGTTTACATCACGAAATGCATGTCAATAGTAAATATAATAGGCCTTCGGTTAATACCTGTAAAAAACCAAGTCATAGACTACTTCTTAGATTTTTTCGCCTGTCTCTTGTACAGCTGTTCGCGAGCTTCTCTGGGGAGTGTCCAGCAGTAGTCAGCCAGCATTGTAGTGGACCATTTTCCCTGGTATCTTTGCTCCATCGTTGCGATATCCTGGTGAAACGTTCGCCCTGTTCATCACTAACCATACCACAGTTGTCAGGAAAGAAATCAAGATGGGAATCAAGGAAATGGATCTTTAGAGACATATTGCAGCCAAGTTTCTGATACTGCATCAGCACGTCTTCTACTAGTTCCTTGTAGTTTTCTGCCCTAACATTCCCGAGAAAGTTTGTTGACGCTAGGCGAAAAGCATTCCATGCTTGTTTTGCATCACCCTGCAGCAAGTTGTTGAACAGGTCATCTTTGAAGAGATCTCGAATCTGAGGACCCACAAAAACTCCCTCTTTTATTTTTGCTTCGCTGAGTCGAGGGAATTTTTCATGCAGGTATCGGAAAGCTGGTGAAGTGCGGTCCATGGCTTTCACGAAGTTTTTCATCAAACCTAGTTTGATGTGAAGGGGTAATAGCAGGATTTTGTGAGCCTCAACCAGAGCTGGGTGCTGGATATTCTTCTCTCCAACTGTTACATTTTGTCTGCGATTCCATTCCTTCCGCAAGTAGTGCCAATCCCTTGCTCGGCTATCCCACTCACATAAGAAACACATGTATTTTATATATCCCTGCTGCAGTCCCATTAAAAGGGCAACTACCTTCAAGTCACCACAGAGGTGCCAGCTGTACTTGTTATAGTTAATGGAAGTCAGTAGATGCTTTAAGTTATCGTATGTCTCTTTCATGTGGACGGCATGTGCTACGGGAATAGATGGAAGACGGTTTCCATTGTTCAAAAGCATAGCCTTCAGACTCAGTTTTGAAGAGTCTATAAATAGTCTCCAGTCTTGTGGGTCATGAGTGATTTTTAAAGCATTCATGAGGCTTTCAATATCGGAACAGAATACCAGATTCCTTTCCGACTGCGTATAGTACACTGCTGACGTCAGATGGCTTCAGCAGCCATCTGGCAATAGTATTGCATTGCATCAGAAAATAATGCAATCAACTCTGGATGATGTGTGCATGCTAGTATTATGCAATGTGATGCAATATTACATCATTCAAGGCTTATTTGGGATGTTGTTGATTTCCTACTGGATAAATTTACACGTTGAAACGTCAAAAATGAACTACATGCAATATCTTCAGAACGAGAGCCAATAAACTTTTTTTAATGTTATATTTGTGTTCAGCTCACCAAGATACTACAGATTAGGCCTTTTAAAGTCAGTAACTATTTCAATGTTGACCAGTGTTATCTTTTAAAGCCAACTGGTGTTTTAAAACATATTCCCTCTAGTCCCACTTCCCTTTTACTAACTCTCCACCTCCTCCTACCCCTTTCAAACAAAACCCCACCCAACCCCTATTCCCTTTCCAAAAGAACTCCTATTCCCAATTCTGCCAACACTTACCGGAGGTCTCCTTGGTGGGTAATGGGGGTGAGGAGGAGTGACCCTCCCCCATGCCCTCCTGCTCTGCCGGCTCCTAGCCTAAGCTACCCTAGAGGTAGTCTTGTGGTAATACCGCTAGAAGGTCAGGCTGCCAAATAAGGGCCGAAGCCACCATTTTGGGACCAGGAGCTTCCAGACAGGAGAGCCAAGGAATCCCTCTTGCCTTTCTACTACACACTAGGGAAACCCTCAGTGGGTGTGTGTTGGATCATTAGTTTTGTGTGGTAAAAGGAGATTGGGCGGTAGAGGTTCTAACTGGGTAGCCGGACCCAATGCTCCCCTTGCCATCTATTAACTCTGCCCCCCCAACCCTCCCCTCCGATCATAACAATCCTCGTATGCAGTCTTAGTCTACCTGAAACCCAAATAAACAACAGAGACCGTAGTTGGGCAGAAACTGGTCGCAGCTTTATTCAACATAACCAACCATTAACACTTAGAATAAAGCAATCCCATGCACCGCGACAAGATCGGCCACCAGCCATATGATTAGCAAGGTGACTTTTCCGCCGCCCCCCGCACAGGCAAAGCACCGGCCAATTGCCAAGAACCCTTCCCCGACTTGGCCGTCTCAGTAGCACAAGCCGGCCCGGGTTTAACCAGGTCAAGGGCCCTCGCCCACATGGCCTACCGCTCTGGACCCCGGAAACCTCGGGGACCATGCTACCCCCACCCAGCTGCGACAACCCATACCCGCCAACCCCACCACCAACCCAATGGGTGGGAGGGCGGGTAGCTGACAGCGTGCGCCTCACCATGCGCCACGATGCCAACAGGCTCGTGTGCATGCAAGCGCACGCCGACGGATCCCCCAAACGCGCTCCCGCGTGGGGGGATCCAATCAATTTAAAGGACTCCTCCTCTTCGCAGCCAATCGAGCTGCGCTGCCGCCAAGCCCGCTCCTGCTGCCTCCCCCCCCTTCTTTCCCCTTTTCAAGGAACTTAACAAAGGTGCGAGCCGGATCCGCATCGGGCCGGGGCACCCGGTTACTTGCGGGCGCTGGGACCCTGCCCATGCCCTTGATTTTAACTGGGTAGCCGGACCCAATGCTCCCCTTGCCATCTATTAACCCTGCCCCCCCCAACCCTCCCCTCTGATCATAAAAATCCTCGTATGCAGTCTTAGTCTACCTGAAACCCAAATAAACAACAGAGACCGTAGTTGGGCAGAAACTGGTCGCAGCTTTATTCAACATAACCAACCAACCATTAACACTTATAACAGAATAAAGCAATCCCATGTCCCGCGACAAGATCGGCCACCAGCCATATGATTAGCAAGGTGACTTCTCCGCCGCCCCCTGCACAGGCAAAGCACCGGCCAATTGCCAAGAACCCTTCCCCGACTTGGCCGTCTCAGTAGCACAAGCCAGCCCGGGTTTAACCAGGTCGAGGGCCCCTGCTCTCGCCCACATGGCCTACCGCTCCGGACCTCGGAAACCTCCGGGACCCCGCCACCGGCACAGACCTTTTAGCCGTCTGTGCCGCCCCCCCAAAAAACCTATTTGCAACCAGTTCTGTTGTCCCGAACCACCTTCTCCAACACCTAATGCCAATCATTAAGCAGTAGGTCCACCCCGACCGGGGATAGGTGAATCCCATCACTCCTATATAGACCCGTACAACCCACTTCGACCCATGAATGCTGGACCTGATAACCCCCTTGTTCGCACACCCACCGCCCAGTTTGTCGGTTAATCTTAGTCAAACCCCTGGACCACCTCCTTTGACCCCAGCAAGCTGGTCTAGGGACAATGTCAGACCAGACCACCACCAACCCCGCACACCAACGTAGCACCAAGGCCAGATCTTTCTTTGCCGCGTTAATCAGTTGCTTGCAAGTCCATGACGACACCTCGTTGCCCCCAAGATGCACAAGCAGAATCTCCGGCTGCCTCCCAAGCTGCAGCTGCTGTCGAAGCAAGGGTAGCATCTGGGACCAACGCATCCCCCGCAGACCCAGCCATGACACCGACAACGCTGCCGGATCGAAGCCCAGCTTGCTCCCGACCGGCCGAACAGCTGCTCGATTTTCAGCCCAGTAGACAAAGGAGTGCCCAATCAGCCAACAAGCCCGTCCAACATGTCCCCATCTGAAATTAGAAAGCAACAGTTAATGATACCCCCCATTTTCCACCCCCGAGTCTACAAACGTACAAGCTTTGGAACACTTGAGACTGCCACCTGCCTATCCTTTGAATCTGCCTGCTCTCAAACCCCAGCTGCGCCGCACTGGTTGCCACCCCTATACGAAAGGAATGGGCCGCAAATTGAGAAGCATCCTCGCCCAAATGGCGCAATACCATCCGCAAAACCGCCGAAAATTGAAAACACGTCAGTACTTAAGCATTCTCATGCACAAATAGTCCTCCTTCAACCCTCGGACGGACTTGCAAGTAGGCCCGCATTGCCGCCACCGGGCAGGTGGTACCACCAATTGTATTGAGGATTACCCAGGCACCCCTACCCTGCTGATCCGTCTTGGATTTTGCCAGTAGCACCTTTAGTTGTCCCCCGTCTATCTGTACGTGCTGAACGCATAAACCTGCACCTGACACATCTTTCTTGGAACACGCCACCAGCTCCCCGACTCGCAACGCCCCA
The DNA here is from genome assembly GCA_033557465.1 of Ichthyophis bannanicus. Taxonomy (NCBI): domain Eukaryota; kingdom Metazoa; phylum Chordata; class Amphibia; order Gymnophiona; family Ichthyophiidae; genus Ichthyophis; species Ichthyophis bannanicus. The sequence continues at coordinate 167,970,876 of CM066042.1, forward strand.
AAGAAAGCCAACGTAAATGCAGCCCGAAAAAGCACCGCCTCGTATTGCGACTCCACCACTCTCGGCAATTCAAGGCAAAGCCTCCCGAGCAACATATGCGACACGGGACGCCTGCTATCGGGCAGAGACGGCCGGGAACGCTCCCACCTGCGCAATAGTCGCCGAACCATAAACCCCCCACCGAACGAACCCCAACCTACAGCTTTCACAAAGAAGTCGAAGCCCGCTAGATGCCCCCTGACCGCCGATCTGGACATCCCCATACCTTTTGCCCATACTATATACTGTCCCAACAATTGGTCCGACACAGCACCAAACCGCCATCCGCATTCCCGTAGAAAGGCTACACTTACCGCAGCCCCTCCGATAAGCAGCCCAGGTACCCTCTGCCATCGAACTCCGCAACAGCTCACTCATCCCTGCAGGCCACAGCTCCACAATCTCGACAGGACCGCTCTCCCTTCTGTATCCGCCTCTGGTGCCAATTGCCGAAACCGCTCCATCTGCAAACGAGAAAGAGCATCAGCGATCTCATTAGCATGACCTGGAACATGACGCGCCTTCAACACTAAATTTAAGCGCAGACAACCTAGAACTATGAGTCTCATCAGCGCTGCCACCTGCAAACACCTCGGAGTGTAACAATTCACTATACTCACCACTGCTGCGTTGTCACACCACCAGACCAACCTGCGATTCCGCAATCTGTCCGGCCATAATTCTATCGTCACTAGCATCGGGAACAACTCCAAAAAGGTTATGTTCCGCGATACACCCGTCTCCTGCCAAATTTCTGGCCATCTCTCCGCACACCATGCCCCTTTGAAATAGATACCTAGACCAACCCCCCCTGCCGCGTCGGTATAGAGCTGCAAGTCAGCGCTCGAAATCTCCACCTCCTTGATCACTGAGGTCCCGTTAAAGTCTTTCAAAAAGACGTCCCATACTTTTAGATCCTCCTTGATCTCCCTGGAAACCCTGATATGATGATGCGGCTTCTTAGCACCCGCGGTCACTGCCGCCAAACAGCGCAAGAAGACTCGCCCCATCGGAATCACTTTACACGCAAAATTCAAAGATCCGATCAAGGCCTGCATCTCCTTCAGTGTTAACTTAGCGGAAGCCAGTGTGTTAGCCACCAAGACATGCAACCGCACCACCTTTTCAACCGGCAAGCGCGCTACCATCATATCCGAATCTAACTCAACACCCAAAAATGTGAGCTGGGAACATGGCCCGACTGTCTTCCCTTCAGCTAGCGGTACTCCCAACTGCCCCGCTAAGGCCACGAACCCATCCAAGAGCTCTTGACACGCCCGGGATCCGCTTGCACCCACAAACAGAAAATCATCCAAATAGTGGACCACCTCACTTCGACCCACAAGTTGGGTAACAGCCCACTGCAAAAAGGTACTGAATTTCTCAAAGTAAGCGCATGAAACCGAGCAACCCATCGGCATGCACTTATCAAAATAGAAGCCATCCAACAATTGAAAACCCAAGAATTGAAAGGCCGTGGGGTGCACAGGCAATAAACGAAAGGCCGACTCAATATCCACCTTCACCATCAGCGCACCAGGCCCAACTCTCCTGACAAGCTCCTCCGCCTTGTCAAAGGATGCGTAACGGACTGTACACCACTTATGCGGTATGTGATCATTAACTGAATCTCCGAGAGGAAACGACAAATTATGTATCATACGAAACTTCCCCAGTTCCTTCTTCGGTATAATCCCGATCGGTGACACCACGAAATCCCGATAAGGAGGCTGCAGAAATGGCCCTGCAATCCTGCCTAACCGTACCTCCATATTCACCTTTTCCTGAGCTATTGCCGCAAACCTCCGAACCGATGGAGAATTACTCGCGGCTGAAGCCGACACAGCTCCATCAACAGGTATAACAAACCCAAACCGAAAACCCAACAGCAACAATCTTTGAACGCTCGAGCTCGGGTATCCCCGCAACCACCTTCGCAACGCCTCCACTTTTATTGGCGTAGGGGCGACATCAAACACCCCCAGCTGACTTACTGGCAGGCACGGTTGGCACTGCGGGACCTTTTTTAAGGCATTTGGACGCTGGATGTCCACCGCCGCAGGCAGAGCACGCATGTCGAAATTTGCAATCCGGGGACACGTTGCCCTGTTATACCGCCAACAAACGTCCCCCGCCATACCTTGCGCCCCTCTGGCCGTCGAGTGGACCCCTCCGCCCCGAAAGGAACGACTCGTCCCTGCGGTAGGCGTAGTGCCACCCCTCCCTGGTCCCACTCCAAACGGCGTCCTCGCAGACATCTGGGTAAGCCACAAATTGATGTCCTGAGTCGCCCAGGTCAGCGACCTTTTCTCCTCCATCTTATCTCGAAACTTCTCATCATAATTCAACCACGCCCACCCTTCGTGGGTCTGAGAAGCTTCAAGAATTGTATCCGCGTAAGCTAGCATCATACCATACTGACCAGGCCGATGCTACCCCCACACGCTAGCCAACCGCAAAAAGGCCCTAACCCAGTTAACTACCGTCTTAGACACCTTCCGAATCCTGCCGGCCTTATCGTCCTCCTTTCGCTTCTTTTTACTCTCGCCAGAACGCTTACGACCTTCCAGAAGGCGAAAAATGTCAATATATTTACGTTTCCAAATTTTTCGCCGCAACTTCTTCAGTACCCCCTCCCAAAGTTCCGATAAAGTTGCCACGTTCGGACTCGCTCCCCCCATCCCGGACTCACGTGCAGCAGACCCCATAGCTGGACCTTCCGAAGATGAACCCGACGACTCTGACGAGGAGGAAGACGATGAGTCAGAGTCCCTCCTGCGCCGACATGAATGTTTCCGTTTTTTAAAAACCTTGCCCCTTTTTTCTCTCCTCTCAATGCCCCCTTCCCCCCCCCCACCCCAGCATCCAACACCAACTCACCCTCCGTTGAAGCATCCATCTGCGCAGGTGTACTGGATCCTTAAGCTTGCTCTCCACTCGGCTGCTGCTCGTCCACACATTGGGTCACCGAAGCTTCCTCAACCCTGTGGTGCTGTACCTCCCCTCGAGCATCCATGCTCTGCTGCCGGCTACTGCTGCTACCCAGCACCGGTCCTGGCGAGCGAAGATATGGAACCTGTGGGGAAAGAAACGGAAAATCCTGGGGAGAAAAACCCGTGGACCAGGCAGGATGCCATACCCCCGCCCAATCAGCCGAGGACGGGCCTTGACCCCTTCTCATCCACCTTTCCCAATCCAAGCTCCGCCCACTTGGGGTAAAACCTTGCATGCCCCCTGACCCAAACCCCACGTTTGATCCCATAGCCAGTCCACCCCTGGCTACCTCACGGAAGCCAGCATCACCAGGGGCCATGCACTCACCCCGCCCCTGGGTAAACCAGAGCACAGGCCTCCGCCTGCGCTGTGGCGCCCACCCCTTGACCCACAATCCCAACACCGCCATCATTGCCCCATCCTCCAATCCCATGCCCATCCTCATGCACCCCATCCGTCCTCATCCCACGTCCCATCAGTAAGCCCCCCTCCCCAGCCTACTTGGCCGACGGCCCGCCCATACCCCACTGGCACGCCCCCGAGACCCTCCTCCCGGCCTAGAAGGTCCCACTGCCCTTCCCCTAGCTGATGGAGTCTCCGGGCTCTCAGGGCGCCCCGACTGCCTGTTGCTCCTTCCCCCTGCTCTCCCCCGCCCCACCCGAACCAACCGTGCCCCACCCCGCCCGGCAGTATCGCATCTCCGCCCCTTACCCTGGCCTGCCCTACCTGGAGGCATGTGGCAATTATATTCGTAATATTATTATTAAGTTTTTTTTGTTTGTTTTTTTTTGTTGTTGTGTGGAGCAAAGGTTCGGCCTAGTTCCTTCCTCTCACTATGAAGTCGGCGGTAGCAATTCACCACAAGTTGACCAGACCTGCCCGGGCCCGCTCCTCACCCCCACACTACGCCCAACTCGCCTGGCGTCCACAACCGCAACTCCGGCTCCGAATCCCAATCAGCGATGCTGCCTTGCCCTGAGCCCGGCTTACGCCGCTTCCACCGACTCGCCCGATCCTGCCTCGACCGCCACTGCACCGTCACGAAGGAGCTGTCGCAGACCTAGCTGACAGCGTGCGCCTCACCATGTGCCATGATACCAACAGGCTCGTGCGCATGCAAGCGCACGCCGATGAGTCCCCCAAACGCACTCCCGCATGGGGGGATCCAATCAATTTAAAGGACTCCTCCTCTTCGCAGCCAATCGAGCTGCGCTGCCGCCAATCCCGCTCCTGCTGCCTCCCCCCCCTTCCTTCCCCTTTTCGAGGAACTTAACAAAGGCATGAGCTGGATCCGCATCGGGCCGGGGCATCTGGTTACTTGCGGGCGCCGGGACCCTGCCCGCGCCCTTGATTTTTTTGGGAAGAGGTTTGGCTGGTGGGTGTGTACATCTTGCATGTTGCTCCCTGGGAGTGTCAGGCTGCACATTAGCAACTCAATGCTCTCAGGGGAGACAGATGATACCTCAACAGGCTGATATTCAAAAACACTTATGCCATCAACAGTGCTGTGGATCACATAAGTGATTTAAAAAAATCGAGGCCACTTCAATGGCCAAAGTTATCCATTTAAAAAGTGGGTAAGGGTTGGAGGGTATTACAAGGCTGGTCCAAACATTATCCATCTAAATGGCAATATTCAGCATTTAGATAGAACTTCTATTTGTGAGGTGCCAATATAAGGCATATAAGTTAACTGTTTAAACGAATGCATGAATTTTCAGTGCTGCCACTTGGACAAATAATGTCCCTAAAATCTGTATAACTCTAAACAGATAGGTAACTTATCCATTTTAAGTTAAATATTGACTACTCAGCTAAAAAATTATATTAGAAATCTTATTTGTGATTTACAAGTGTAAATGCCGGATCTTAACCATGGAAATGGCCATTTTAGAAAGGACTCAATTTACATGTGGCTGTCCTTACAATGTGGAAGTTGCAAGAGGGTTGGGGGGGATGGGTGGTTACAGCATAGCCTGGGCAGATCAAAAATCTACATATATATGCCCCATATCATATGGGTAATACAAATGTATGGCCAAAAATGTCCATTTCAGGATTTACGCCTTCTCCCTAGCATGTTTAGCTTTTTAAAAAGTGCTTGTTTCAGCAGCACTTTAGAGGGGTGGTGGTGTTAAAGAGGTTATCCTCCTTAATCCCCCATTGTTTATTTCCCCCTCCATATTGAAATTAGAAAAAGACAGCAGCATCTTTAGTTAGCCGCTGGCATTTACACTTGTAGGCTTGCAATGGTTCACATACGAGGTGTGATCAAAAAGTATTGAGACTTGTACAATAACACAAGAAGTATAACACTGACTGTTATTGCACTCAGTCTCCTTCAAAGTAGTCCCTTTCTGATAAAACACACTTCCTCCAACATTCCTGCCACTGCTGTGAAGCTGCTGTGACAAATTTTGCTTAATGGTCTCCAAGTCATCAAATCTCCTTCCTTTCAGTGGTAATTTCAGTTTTGGAAACAAGAAAAAGTTACAGGATGTGATGTCAGGTGAGTATGGAGGCTGATGGACTTACTCGATTTGGTGTTTGGCCAAGAACTGCTTGGACAAGATGTGATGCAAGAGCTGGGGTGTTATCGTGGTGAAGCAACCATTCACCATTCCTGTGCAACTCTGGCCTCTTATGACAAGCTGTATCTCTCAAATGAGTCAAAACTTAGATGTAGCACTCCTTATTGATGGTTTGGCCTTTTGGAGCATACTGATGATGAACAATACCCTGATAATCAAAGAAAACTGAGCATGACCTTGACATTGCTCCTCACCTGATGGGTTTTCTTGGGTCTGGGAGAGTAGAGTCTTCCATTGTGAGGATTGAGCCTTAGTTTCCGGTTCATCACCATAAACCCATGATTCATCACCAGTAATAATCTTTTTGATGAAATCTGAGTCATTTTCAACACATTCCAACAACTCTCTGGCTGCAGACAGGTTAGAGGAATGGAGTTTCGGCATAAATTTTGCAAACACACATCTCGTCCCTAAATTGATAGCAAGAATGGACTGTACTGACCAGAAACTGATGTCCATGTCTTCAGCAAGTTTCCTGATAGTCAGTCAATGATTTGAGCATATTGTGTACTGCACTGTTTCAACTTTGTCTTCATTTCTGCTCGTATATGGCCCTCCAGAATGTTCATCACTGTCAACACCTTGGTGGCCCTCTTGGAAATGTTTGTACCAGTCATAAACTCAAGCATGACTCATGCATTCATCGTCATACACTTGCTGTAACTTGTTATAAGTCTCTTTGCACAAATCTCCAAGTTTCTGACAGAATTTAATGCAAATTCGCTGTTCAATTTTTTTCACTCATCGTAAATTTGACGAACTGCTTTTACACAATACCAAACATCACCTGATTATAAACGTACAGGCATGCTACAGCCATGCTACACTCTGCACACTCAGAGCAAATAGCCAGGTCACTGCATGCTTAATAGCACGTGGTGTGACGTATTGTTATATAGCTACACAAGCCTCAGTACTTTCTGATCATACCTTGTATGTGAGGAGAAGGAAAGGAAAGAGTCAAGGATGACACCAAGGTTACGGGCTGAGGAAACAAGAAGCAGAAGAGTGTTATCTACAGAGATAGAGAAAGGAGGGAGAGGGAGGAAGATTTAGGGGGAAAATAAGAAGTTCAATTCCAGTTTCCACATCGTTTCTGAAATGTGCCTTCATCTAAAAAAAAAGCGTAGTTACTCACCTGTAACAGGTGTTCTCCAGGAGCAGCAGGAATCAGTCCTCACATATGGGTGACGTCGGCGCCGACGGAGCCCTCGCGGAGCAATTTTCCCCAGCTTTCAAAGAAAGCCTTTGGGAATTGCAGCGCGCATGCGCGGTCCCTTCCCGCCCAAGGGTGCCATCTTAGCCAGTCAGATGACATAGCTAAAAAAGACAGCATAAAAATTTGCAAAAAAACTAAAGCAGATGATTGCAACTCCAAGGGGAGGAGGGAGGGTTGTGAGGACTGATTCCTGCTGCTCCTGGAGAACACCTGTTACAGATGAGTAACTACGCTTTCTCTAGGACCAAGCAGGAAGTCAGTCCTCACATATGGGACTCCCAAGCTTAAGGCTACCGGAGACCCTAAGCACAAAAATGAGCTCCCTCTAGCTCAGCAGCACAGAAGGAAGGAATCTTCGCTGAATTATTACCCACCGGTAGCCCACATCCGGGATGGAGGGTAGGAGTTGCTCAGACCTCAAAGAGATTACGGAGGACTGCCTGTCCGAAAGCACTGTCCCTGCGGGACTCCCTCTCGAGACAGTAATGGACCGCAAAAGTCTGGCTCGAAGACCAAGTAGCGGCCCGGCAGATGTCTGCCAGCGGAACAGAGCGGAGGTAAGCCACTGACGTAGCCTTTGCCCGAACGCAATGAGCCGTGACTCGACCTTCCAAGGAGAGTCCGGCTGCCCCATAAGCCCAAGTGATACAGTCCGCAACCCAGATGGACAGAGTACGCTTGGAGACCGGGAGCCCCAATTTATTGGGGTCAAAAGACACAAAAAGCTGAGCAGCTTTACGGTGCTCCCGCATACGGTCAAGGTAGAAGTTCAATGCCCTTCTACAGTCCCGGGTATGGAGGACCGTTTCAGCTCGGCAGGAGTGTGGTCTGGGAAAGAAGGTCGGAAGTACCACCTCCTGATTGATGTGAAAAGGGGAGACCACTTTTGGAAGAAATTTTGGGTGAGTCCGTAGGACTACCCTATTTTTGTAGAACCGAGTGTAAGGGGGATCAGACACGAGGGCCTGCAATTCACTTACGCGTCTAGCGGAAGTGAGGGCTATCAAGAACAATGTTTTCCAAGAAAGAAAACGGAGAGAACAGGTAGCCATAGGTTCAAAAGGCGGACAGGTGATCCGCTGTAACACCACATTCAGATCCCAGTCAGGTGCTGGCGGGCGCAGAGGTGGTTTAAGTAGAAGGAGACCTCGGAGAAACCTCGCTACGAGAGGGTCGCTGGAAAGAGGTCTGCCGTCCACCGGCACATGATGTGCTGAAAGAGCACTGAGGTGAACTTTGACGGAATTGGACTTAAGTCCCAGATTAGAGAGGTATAGCAAGTACTGCAGAATCACCGACACCGGGCAGGAGAAGGGATCCTGAGACTATTGGGTACACCAAACGGAAAAGCGACGCCATTTAAGGGCGTAGCATTTGCGGGTAGAAGGTCGCCGAGAAGCTAGGACGACCTCTTCCACTTCTGCCGGCAGAAGAAGGGGAGCAAGGACTACCCTCTCAGCAGCCAGGCCATTAGATTGAGAGATCTGAGGTTGGGGTGTAGCAGAGACCCCTGATCCTGAGTGAGGAGATCCGGTTGTAACCCCAGAGGGAATGGATCCTCCACCGCTAATTGCAGCAGGAGTGGAAACCACGGCTGTCGGGGCCAGCGAGGGGCCACCAGGATCATGAAGGCTTTGTCTCAGAGAACCTTGAAAAGAGTTCGAGAGACTAGCGGGATGGGAGGGAAAGCGTACAGAAGGCTCTCCGACCATGAGAGTAGAAAAGCGTCTGCCGCAACTCGAAGGGGATGTGGCTGACGAGAGCAGAAGCGAGGAAGTTGCCGGTTGAGAGGGCTGGCAAAGAGATCCATCGTGGGGAGGCCCCACTTTAGAAAGAGCTTCTGAACTACCAAGGGATCCAGGCGCCACTCGTGCGGCTGGAGGATCCTGCTGAGTTTGTCCGCCAGGCAATTTTCTTGGCCTGGGAGATAAACTGCCTTGAGATGGACGCCGTGACTGACGGCCCAAGAGCAGAGCTTCTGTGCTTCCCGACAGAGAAGGAAGGAGCCCGTGCCCCCCTGCTTGTTCACGTAGAACATGGCAACTTGATTGTCCGTCTGGACAAGGACGGACTGGCGAGAGGTCAGGTGGGAGAAGGCCTGGAGAGCCAAGCGGATCGCTCTGAGCTCCAGGAAGTTGATCTGCTGAGCAGACTCCCACGTGGTCCAGAGGCCCTGAGTATGGGCCCCTTGGCAATGTGCTCCCCAGCCCAGGAGGGATGCATCTGTCGTCAGCACCTGGGCCGGCTGAGGTGACTGAAAAGGCATGCCGAGTAGCAGGTTCGGCCGATGAAGCCACCACCGGAGAGACGAGATCAGCGGCTCGGAGACGCGCACTAGGTCTGCTAGGCCGCCTGTGGCTTGTTGCCACTGCTTGCGGAGACACCATTGAGCAGGCCGCATATTCAGGCGGGCATTGGGGGTCACATGGACGGTGGAAGCCATATGGCCGAGTAGTCTCAGGAAGCGCCTGGCGGAGACCAGGGGCTGGCTGCGAAAACGGTCGGCTAGGTCCATGAGCCGTTGAGCCCTGTCGAGCGGTAGGAACGCTCGTGCCTGAGGAGTGTGCAGCCTTGCGCCGATGAACTCGAGATCTTGTGAGGGGAGCAAAGTGGACTTTGCGAAGTTTATAACAAAGCCCAAGTACTACAGAAGAGTCACCGTGCGGCGTGTGGCGTTGGTGACCTCCGGAGTGGACGCTGCTCTGATGAGCCAGTCGTCGAGGTACGGAAAGACATAGAGGCCGTGAAGCCGGAGATGGGCCGCCACCACCGCGAGGCATTTTGTGAAGACCCGCGGTGCGGAGGACAGGCCAAAGACCAGTACTCTGTACTGGTAATGATTTCCTGCCACCACAAACCTTAGGTATTGGCGGTGGCTTGGGTGGATGAGGATGTGCGTGTAGGCATCCTTTAGATCCAAGGAGCATAGCCAATCTCCCTGCTGGAGGTAGGGCAGAAGGATTCCAAGGGTAAGCATCTTGAACTTTTCCCGCACGAGGAATCTGTTGAGGTTGCGCAGGTCCAGGATGGGTCTGAGGCCTCCTGTCCTTTTTGGTACTAGAAAGTACCTGGAATAAAAGCCTTGACCTCTCAGGTGGTGGGGCACCGGTTCCACCGCCTGTTCCTGTAGAAGACCTGCTAACTCCTGAAGGAGTAATTCCCTGTGCAGAGGGAGTCGTGGAGGTTCTCCCGGAAAATAGGAGGGAAGGACCTGTTGGAAGTGGAGAAGGTAGCCTTCTCTCACGACTTGAAGCACCCAGGCATCTGAGGTGATGCTGGACCACCTGTGGGCGAAGTGAACCAGCCGGCCTCCGGTGCTGGGAGGAGCCAGCGGAGGGGGAGAGGCTATGCTTAAGGAGTCAAAAACCCCCACCCTGCTGAGCAGGGGCTGGTGGTGCAGGCTTGGGGGCTTGCTGCCTACGGGACCCGTTACCCCGTCCCTTGGCCTGCTGGCCCTGTTGGGGAGCTGCAGGGGCCTGATATTGGGGGTATTGTTTGTAGGCAGTCGCCTTTCTCGGGTAAAAGGACTTCTTTCCCGAGCCCTTCTTTTTCTGGGAAGGGGCGGAGGTCTTCCTAGAAAGCCTAGTCCTGGTGAGAGTCTCCGTCTCGATCTGTGCAGCCTTTTCAGCCATGGGCTTGCCAAAGAGGTTCTCGCCTCGGCAGGGGACATCGACCAACTTGTCCTACACCCAGGGCTCAAGGTCAGACGACTGAAGCCAAGCCTGTCGGCGGGCACCGATGCCGGCTGCGGCCACTCGAGCCGATGCTTCAAAGCCATCATAGGCTGCCCGGGATATGAATTTTGAGCATTCCCGAATGCCAGAGGACAAGGCCAGGAACCTCCGCAAGGGTTCCTCGGACAAACCAGCGGAGAATCCGGCTAGCTCTTTAGCCAGGTCTCGGAGATACATGCCCATGTATAGCTGGTAGGTCTGGACACGACACGCAAGCATAGAGCCCTGGAAGCACTTCTTACCAAGGCCATCCAGGTTACGGGCCTCCCTGCCAGGAGGCACCGAGGAGTGCATCTTCTGGCTCTTAAGACGATGCATGGCCGATTCCACTACCATGGAATGGTGTGGTAGCTGTGCTTTTTGGAAGCCAGGGCTCTTGCGGACTCGATAGATAGAATCGACCCGCTTGCTCAGGACCGGCGAGGAGGCCGGACTCTCCCACATGCGGAAGAGTAGTCGTTCCAGCATGGGAGGAACCGGTACAGTAAAGTGTTCCCTGGCGGGAGAGTCATACTGGAGGGCGTCGAGCTCTTCGGCTCGAGGCTCCTCCTCGGGATCCGCAGGGAAGGCCAAGGCCTTGGCCATATCCCTGACGAAGTCCGAGAACCGGGCATCCTCCGGGGGGGACTGCTTCCGAGGTTCGGACTCAGGTGAGTCCGAGGGGACACACCGAGTCCGAAAAGAATCAGGTGACTCTTCTTCTTCGGACTCCCAGACCAACTCCGACGAGGAATCGGTGGGGTCGGCCCGGGCAGGGCGCGGCCCCTGCCGCCCCGACGCCGAGGGAGTCGGCGTCGGCGACCTCGGTCCCGAACGGGAGGCCGAGGGTGACCTCGACCGAGGATCGACTCGAGTTCGCATGGACTCGAGGATCGGCTCGGTCTCCGGGGTCGACTTAGACGTCGACGTCCCGGCGGTCGGGGCAGCGGCGCCAGCGAAGCCAGCGAGCAGTGCCCGCTGCTGGTCCATGAAGGCAGACAGTCTGCTCTCCAAGGCCGTCAACCTGAGTCCGAGCTCAGGTGACCCAGCAGCCCCCGACTCGGGCCCCGACGGCGTCGGGCCCGATGTCGGCGGTCTCGGAGGCGAGTCCAGGAGGACCACAGGACTTAACCGAGCAGGCAGCTCCGACTCCAGGCGAAGTCGCTTCGGGAGGTGCTCCTTCTCCAAGGACCCGGGACGGCTATCGGGGCTATGCGACCTGGCCCTCGCGGAGCCAGGAGCGTCCACCGACGCCGCCCTCGCGGGTTTCACCTTCCGTCGATGGTCCCCGGAGGGAGAACCCCTGTCGGAGGAACTCCGGCGACGGTCCGAGCTGGAACCTCTGGACGCGGAGGCCTCCGACGAGGTCCGGGTACGGCTGGGGTCAGCGAAGATCCTATCCCGCTGATGCCGCCGACTTCTCAACGCTTTGGAGGACATTTTGCCGCAGGGCCCACAGATCATTTCTTCATGATCCGGGCCCAGGCAGCGGAGGCAATTGTCGTGTGTGTCAGTTAGTGACATATTCCGGTCACACTGACCACACCGCTTGAAACCACTGGCAGCCATCGGGGGAAAAAGGGCCCCGGCGAGGTCAAAGGACCGGGCTGCCAGGGAAAAACCGAAAACGAAACTGACTAAGTCAGAAAAACCGAAAAAGAAGAAGAGGACTCGTGACCGGCGTCGCGAGTCCGGGCGGGAAAAAGACCGGCGTCGAACCGAAGGAAAATAAGAGAAAATTATGAGTAAAAATCAACTTTTTCGCGGGGACACGACGGGTACGTCTGTAGGGCTCCGCGGAAAAAAGAAGACTGGCTAAGATGGCACCCTTGGGCGGGAAGGGGACCGCGCATGCGCGCTGCAATTCCCAAAGGCTTTCTTTGAAAGCTGGGGAAAATTGCTCTGCGAGGGCTCCGTCGGCGCCGACGTCACCCATATGTGAGGACTGACTTCCTGCTTGGTCCTGGAGAACCCTTTTTCTAGAAATAGAGAAATTCTCCAGCTTATGAACTATGGCTAAATCAAATGAAACTGCTCAAGTTTTGAAAAAAGATCATCCAAGAGAGTGTCACAAAAAAGTAGACATGGTAAATGCTTGCTTACAATGATTTATTTATTTTATTTAGCTGTGCTTTTATACTGCTTTTCACCAGGTCAAAGCGGTTTACAAACAACTGAAGGATACAGTAAAACAAAGAGTGAACATAACTTAATTATTTACAAATAACTTAGTTATGAACTGGTATATACGAATACTTAACTATATCCATTGGTATGCTTTTGTTGAGATATGTGGGTGGGTAGGGTTGTGTTCCAGGTCCATAATATTCAATGAAAAGATGAGTTTTGGGTGCTTCCTGAATGATGAGGTCATTGATGCATCTGATGGTGGCAGGTAGAGAGTTCCATAGAGTAGATGCATAAAGTTCAAATGCTTTTGCGCAGGCTTGCTGGGTGTTTTTAGTTTTCGAGTGGGGGATGATCAGGGTATTGCTGATGGATTGGCGGTTGGCTCTGTTTGGTTGAAAGGAGTGGAGGAGGCTGAGGAGGTGTGCGAACAATCCTAGAAGAGTTTTCTAGGTCATCATCAGAGTTTTGTATTTGATGTGACTGTTGAGGAGAAGTCAGTGGTGCTGCTTGAGAATGGGGGTTATGTGATCTTGTTTAAGATCTGCCAGACGGGTGCATGCGGCAGTATGAAGGGCTGTGTGTAATGGAAGGATGGTCGATTGTGGAAACTTTGGTAAATGGAGTTGCAGTAGTCAAGGATTGGCATGATGGCTGCTTGTAGTACTGATCTGAAGTCGGGGGGGGGGGGGGTCTAGGATTGGGTGGAGGTACTGGAGGGTACGGATCTTGTAGAAGATTGAGTTCACTGTTTTCTGCACTTCTTGTTTGAAGGAGAGGTTGTGGTCCAGAGTGATGCCGAGGTATTTTATTTCTTGTTGTACTTTGATGTTTAGGATCATGGTAGTGGGGAGGTGGGTCTGAATTTATTGCTTTTGGTGATGAAGAGGGCCTCAGTTTTTTGTAGTTGATGGAAAGGTGATTATTGATTCTGATCTTTCCTTTCATGATCATATTTCCCACGTTACTAGAAATTCTTTCCTCTCCCTTCGTCAAATCCATGCTGTCCGTCCTTTCCTTACTCCACAGGCTCTCACTACTCTTCTGTTGTCCCTTGTTATGTCTCGTCTTGATTTCTGTAATTCTGCCCTCACCAGTGTTCCTCAGGTTCAGCTACACAGATTACAATGTATTCAGAACACAGCAGCACGCCTCATTACTCATCAGGAGCATGTCACACCCTTTCTTATCCACCTTCAATGGCTTCCCATAGAATTTTGCTTTCACTTTAAGATCCTCACCATCGTTCTTCAAGTTGTTTACACTCATAACTCACAGTACTTGGTGGATCTTCTTCAGTTTCACACCCCCAGTCACGATCTTCGATCAGCACACATAAATCGCCTTCACCTCCCCTCTCCCTCACATGCCCATTTGCAATCCACTTGCACTTCTGCCTTTTTTTTTTCATTGGTCCTGCATTATGGAACTCACTACCCACTTCCCTCAGGCTGGAACAGAACCCTCGTATCTTCAAAGTCTGTCTAAAAACCCATTTGTTTTCTTCAGCCTTTGACCTCCCTGCCTCCCTCGTGTGATTTTTGTCTTTTCTATGTTGTCTACCTCTTCGGTTTGGTATGATTGATTATACTATTTTCTGTCCTGTCTTTCATTGTAGCTTCCTTTCTTTCTCCGGCCCTTGGCCATCTTTGTAACTTATTGATTGTACACCACTCCTGTTTTTTTGCAGAAGGGCAGTATATCAAATGTAATAAACATATTTGTGAGGATGGGATGGTTTATTGAGTTGAATGCCACTGAAAGGTCGAGGAAAACTAGAATAAATCTTTGATGTGCTTGACTGGATGCCTTAGATGAGCTTGTTTATAAGGGAGAGGGTTTCAACTCTGGGTGGGGGCAGAAGCCATGTTGTTTGGAGTCAAGTGGAGCGTTGGTTTCAATGTGATCCTGGAGTTGTTGGCATACTACTTTTTCCATAATCTTGGCTAGAAGAGGGAGGCTAGTGATGGATCTGTATGAGGTGGGATCGAGGTTGGGTTCTTTGAGGATTGGTCGGATAGAGGCAGACTTGAGGGTGCTGAGCATGAGTCCTTGGGTAAGGGATGTTTGGATGAATTTAATGATGATGGGACTGAGCTCTGCTTTCACTGCCTTGATCCAGGTTACTGGACATGGGTCGGCGGAGGCGATGGTGTTGAGCGAAGAGATGATGGTTTCAATGTGGGTTGTGCTTATTGGGTGGAAGGTCGATCAGGGTGGTGTGGCTGTGGTTGCATGGGGTGAGGGGAGAACTTGCATCTGAGGTTTTCGTTGAAGTTGTTTGTATTAGTCTGCTAATTGTTGAGGGTTGATTGAGTTTCCTGAGGTAGGCTGGTTGGATGCTTGGATAATCGTTATACAATATTGTTCTCTCGGGCGGTTGAGGGATGAGTTGATTAGTTTTTAGTGGTATTGGGTTTTTTTTGCATTGTCCATTGAGGTTTTGTAGTTATCTAGTGGATTCATGTAGAGGATGCAGTCTGAGGGGTCCTTGGATTTACGCCATTTTCTTTCCATTTTCCGTAGGTGAGTTTTGATTCTCTGGAGTTCTGGTATGTACCATTTATTTATTTATTTGTTACAATTTCTATACCACAGTTTACAATAACAAAATTTTGAGATGTGCATAAACAGATGCATACTCTTGTACATGGAACAGAGGAAAACAATGTACATAGGGAGGAGTAGCCTAGTGGTTGGGACAAGGTACTTCAGGCCGGAAGGTCGGCGGTTCAAATCCCACTAGAGGACAGCAACCTTGGGCCGGAAGGACTGGGGTTTCTAGTCCCACAGATGCTCCTTGTGGTCTTGGGCAAGCCACTTAACCCTCCATTGCCCATGTTCCCTGTAAGTATTAGTGTATGTGTCTCAAAATCCCCATGTGTTAAATGTATCCCCCACTTGTGTTGTGACCGCTTTGATTGAAGGATAAGGCGGTATATAAATACCATTAAATAAATAAATAAATTAAACTGAATTAAATAAGCTGTGGGTTTTTTGGAGTTTTGTTGGGTTTGTGATGTAGGATAGTTGAGTCTGCTGAGGCTGTGTGGTCTTGTTCCATAGATCTGGGAATGCTTCAAGGTCATTGGTTCTGTTGTCAATCTGGGGTAATATGTTGTCAAGGAAGTCATCTTTGTTGAATTGCTTAAATCTTCTTTGTATTGGTTTTATTGGGTTTAGGAGGGATTTTTGGGGGAGCGAGAGATTAAAGCGTATGAGGCAGTGGTCGGACCAGGGGACTGGTTGTATTTGTGGGTGGCGTGATGTGTGGAGGGGTGGTGAGATTGTTGATGAAGATCAAGTCAAGGGTGTTGCCTTTTGTCGAATTCCATGGCTTTCATGGCATCCAGGAAGGTGGTAACTTGACTTGATTTTGTTGGATGGGAGGGTAGGTTGAAGTCTCCTAGGAGTACGGAGGTCTAATTTGTCTTGGTGATCAAGAGAGCATGTTCTATTAAACTGGTTAGGTCAGAGTCAGAGGGTGGTCATAGATGAGGCATAGTGCGATGTGTTTATTAGAGATGGTGAGGGTGTCAGAGCTGCTCGTGTTGTTGGAGGCTTGGGTGCAGAAGTTGTGATGTAGCTTTGAGAAGATGAGTACTCTGCCTCCTTGACGATGGAGATGGGGACTGTGATGTAGTTGGTATGGTTCAGATTTCATAACTGGTAGATGTACAGATGAGGGACTGTTAAACTAAAAATGGCAAACTAATTATATTTGTCATTGTGGATAAGAGAAAAATGAGTGAGAATGAATACAAGCTCCCTGACCCCTAATATAATGTTCCCTCCTCTCCTGATTGTACACATGACCAGCAGCCTCAGTTGTCATTTTTATACACCTTTCTATGGACTTGGTATGTGATGGCTAGTCTGGAACCACCATGGGCTTGCTCAGAAATGCCTTGATCTCTGCTGTTGTCATGTTACAGGTAAGAAGAGGCTCAGAGATTCTGGAGCTCCAGTCAAGTAATTGGTGAGTGTAGATGCCTCAGTGTTGATGGATGGTATTTTTCTGGGACTCACACTGCTGTCTCCAAGCTGAGTCTTCTCATCTCTTTCACCTCTGATCTTCAATATCTTCTCCACTGCATCTCCTCAATCCTGTTCCTCTTCACTGCATAGCATAGCTTGCAGAATAGACTCACTGTAACCATACCAAGATGACTTTTTCGCTGTAGACATGACTATCTTCCTTAACTCTTCACCCTTTTCTTTCAACAGTTGCAGCTGGAAAAAATGATGCTTGGGCCTTTGTGTTCAATTGCTATTTATTTTTATATTGAACCAGTTCACCATGTAAACCCCAACACAGAACTTTACAATCACTCTTAAATTTTTCAGATTCTTTCCTTTCAGATTATGCTTGGAAATTCATATTCTCATGAACCTTAGAGCTGTTGTTAGCCATCTGCTATGCGACACAGGTCCTATTTCCAACAGTAATTTGTGTATTTTTGCATAATTTGCATACAGGTAAATAATATATTACACAAAATTTAAAGCTAGCTGTTGATTTGCCACATGAAATTGTACCATTTTTTCACAAGTGCTTTTAAAATTTTTCATATCTCCAAAACTGACATACCCTAATGTGTGTATTACCTGTATGTTTGTGTGTCTTTCGTTGTGTGAGTATGCAGATGGGTGTTTGTATTTGTTGTCTGTGAGCTGTGTTTTGTTTGTATTTTCAGCCCCCACACACTACTTTCAGCTATTCCTATGTACTATTTCTGTTGTGCTATCACAGAACAGTCCTTGATTTCAGTGCCTTCCACCATGTCTATTGTCAAGCTTTGTCTAAGTTGTAACCCTTCAAGATAAAAGCTTATTCTCCTCTATGTTTTTGTGTTCCTTGTATACATTTCTATAACATGTGAATTTATTTTTCTTTTAAATATCTTCTCTTTGATAGTGTGTTTTGCAGTTGCTTTGTTTATTGCTTATAGCTTATATATTTGATTGATAGGAAAAAGCTAAAATACATAGAAATGACAGATATATATACATGCACATACAAACATTCCCCACTTTCCTCAAGTCTCCTGCTAATTCAATGATGCAGCTTTCTTGCAGGTCAAATTGCAAATTACTATTTTGTGTTTATCACTTTTTATGTAAAACAATTATCTAATTATAAAACCTCCACACTAAGAAAGCTTTAAGAAAAAGATCCTCTTTGGGTTTTTATGCTTTTTTGAGTTTATAAAAGAGTTTATTGTACTTTCTGGTAATTCATATGGAGACATTCTCGTATATTTATATTTTTTAATGAGCAGAAAACTACTGTGCCTCATTATCCTAAGAAAAAAAGGCAATCTTTAAACAATTCTTTAATTTCAACAGAAAATGCTACTCTAGGGCCTTTGATGGGCCCCAGTGGCCCTATCTGGCACCTCGCAGTACTTACACATCAATAGCAATCCTTGTGGGTACTGTATTGATTTTGGCTTCTATTGCAAACAGCTTGGTTATTATGGTTTCCATTAGGTACAAGACACTCAGATCACCACTTAACTACATTCTCTTGAACTTGACAGTGGCTGACCTACCACTCACATTTTTTGGAAGCGGCATCAGTTTCTCCAATAATATTAATAATTTCTTTGTACTTGGCAAGTTGATGTGTGAATTCAAAGGCTTTATGGCCTCCTTAACAGGTAAGAGTAGTTCTGTTTGGCTAGCTGCACAATCCCTCGCCAGCGAAAGTATAAGAAATATTTATGCTAAGAACATTTCTCATTGCCATATAAGTAAATCTTACCCACTTCTACTTATATTACAATCATATTCCATATTTAAATAAAAGCTCCTACTGCAAGAGTCAGTCACAGGTAATAAGTTTCAAAACTGAAGTAAAAGGATGCAGAAAAGTGATGCAGCGCTGAGTAGTGTTCCTCTTGAGCACCCAATAGTATAAGCTGTAAAGAAGAGTAGAAAGGTAACCAGGAGTACAGCAAAAATATCAAAAACAAACACGCCCTTGCTCCTTAGTGTATGTGCATAATGATGGGAAATGTGTCTTCTATCATGCTGCACAGTAGCTCTGCAAAGCACAATATCTTTTTAAGTATTCAAGCAAGAATATTATGATTAATTATATTATGTTAATTCATGTTATTAATGTTTTGATATGCATATTAATTAATCATGGAAAATACAGATGATAGATTGAGCCAAACATCGCACAGAATTTTGAGAGTGGATATTTTTCAGTGGATAAAGGAAATAGACATTTCTGCAACTGAAAGAAATGCATATTTGAATAGTGAATTTTAAAGTAAGACAGACAATATATATAGATTGTCTAATGTCCATGCGCAATTTTTTTCTGATAGAAAAAGTCCTTTCATATCTTAGATAACTGGCAGATTTACAACTAGACTAGCAGGCTCTAATATTTAGGTCTAAGTAAAAATATGATTTATAAAAAATAATGCTTTGGGCTATCAGACTTCTTTACAGCCATCACTAGATGTAACTTTCAGAAAACCGTATTGATGGGCTTAGATAAAACTACCGCAATGTGTAGAATATGCTAGTGCTAGCATATTGCAGGAAGTCTCGATCATTTTCTGTTACAGTTAATAGAAACTTGCAGCAGGATTCTTCATTCACTCACTCTCATATTTATATTTTGCTCTCAGACAGAACATTAGCATTTTTATAATGTCAGATTTTTTTTTTTTTTTTTTTTTTGCTTTTCTCTAAAACATTATTAAAAATATGGGAACCATTCAACTTTACATATGGCATAATGACCAACATAACCAATGACATTCTGGTAAATAAGTTTATTCACATTACACATTGGGGATCATTTACTAAAGGGCACTAGCTGTCAGCACGTGTTCTGGCGCACGCTGAAGGTGTGCTAGGACGCACGTTGACAGCGACTAGCCATGACAGATAGTATGGCTAGATTTCCACTGTCCATGATACGTTAGAGGAGCGGGTGACTGGTTTTGGGTGGGGGAAGGGGGAGCATGGCTTGCAGTTAGTGCACTTACTGCAAGATGACCAGTTAGCTTGGGTGTAATTACCACCACCTCAATTGGTAGAGGTAAATGCACCCGTGTTCATATGCAAGTGTTAGGGGATAGTGCTGCGTATTAACGGATGGAACATGCTTTCCATGCATCCAACGGTTGACGTGGTTGTCTTGCACCTAACGCATCATGGTTTTGCACGCTATTGGCAAGTTAGTTGCAAATCACAATGCACGTTAGTAAAAGGGCCCCATTGTTTCATACTGACTTGTGGACAAGAACCTAAGCCGTGTTTGTCTTTTAGTGCTAAAGCAGAAATATTTCAGTTAATGATAGGTTGTTTTACATAGTGCTTCTGCCCTTCTCGCATTATCTACTTTTTTCAGAACAGTTTAAGTTTTCTCTCAGAAACATCTGCCTAATTTCTCAAGAATACTTGTGATGCCACTTATTATGCAGGTCTTGTTAATTATTATTTTGCTAAATATATATACTTAAGTTGATGACTAATCAAGAGATCCATTTATTTATTTTATTACGGGATGAAATTTGTCATAACATTTATATAAATAATCAGTTTTTAATGAAACAAAATTTTTAATCACCACATGGAATTTAGAGGCCTTTTCACTAAGCACACTGACCAGTGCATTATAGTGTGCGGTGATTGGCTGTAGTGAACACCAATCACCGCATGGGCATGCCAGCTGCCGACTGTGAAAACACATGTTAACTGGCACTCATGCGCTAATGTGCAGAGTGAGCGGGTTAGGTGTGGAGTGTGAACATGGAGAGCACATTAGCAAGTGAGCACCATTAACATGACAATTTACGTGGGTGTATCTAATGATATTCATAGAAGTATTACTTGGTGCACCTGCACTAATTAATGGTGCTCACGTGCAGATGTGTTGTCTGTGCACACACTCCACTCCTAATCCGCCCACTCTGCACATTAGCGTGCAAGTGCCCATGTATTAGTATTCACTATGGCCAATCACCGCATGCTAAAAGCCCCCCGATGTGTAATGCCCCCAACAGCTAACGTTAAGGCATTACAAACCATGTTAAGTGCACAGCCTTACTGAGATTTAGTAAAAGGGCCCCATAGTTCTACAGTCTGGGCTCCACAGCTTCTCATACAAACAGATAAGCTTATAGCTTTGTATCTTTTAATAAGCTTGCAGCTTGGTATCTCTTACCTATTTTCTTACCTATCCTGGCGGTTGTGTAGCTA
The DNA here is from genome assembly GCA_033557465.1 of Ichthyophis bannanicus. NCBI lineage: Eukaryota > Metazoa > Chordata > Amphibia > Gymnophiona > Ichthyophiidae > Ichthyophis > Ichthyophis bannanicus. The sequence goes on from CM066042.1 coordinate 167,991,788, forward strand.
AGTTAACTGCTGGTTTTACATTCACTTCTGGGAATAATCTGTCTGCTTACATTCCTTGGGTAGCCCTCCAATCAGAAATCTAAAGATGCCCTCGGTTCAGGTAAGGTCTGCTGGCCAAGGACACTTAGGTTCCCACCCCACCCACCCCTGGGCTGCATTGCTTATATAGCGGTCATATACGTTGACATCTATCCAGGGCCGGATTTAGCTAGAGTGAGGCCCTACGCCAAGAAAAATTGTGGGCCCCCCCCCCATGTCCCCGTGCAGTCCTGTGCCCCCCCTGTGCAGTCCTGGGCCCCCCCGTGTTCCCCCCCCGTGCCTCCGTGCAGTCCTGGGCCCGCCCCGGTGCAGTCCTGGGCCCCCCCCGTGCCCCCGTGCAGTCCTGGCCCGCCCCGTGCAGTCCTGGGCCCCCCCATGCAGTCCTGGCCCCCCGGACAGCATCGCGGCTGTCTGAGGGGCTTCAGAGGGGGCCGGGGAAGCCCGCGCGAGGCCCCGGCTCCCTCTGTACAGCCGCCAGCGTGAAGAGCCTTTTCCTTCACGCTGGCGGCTGTTTCTGTGAAGCCGGGAATGCTGGGAAAGGTTAAAGCAGGATATCTCCAATGCATATATATCTCATGCATATTTATTAGGGATATCCTGAAAACCTGCAGGATTGTGGACCACCAGGACTGGAATTGAGTAGCTCTGCCATACACTAACTTTTAGTAAACATGCCTCTTAATGAGTATATGGATAAAGAAAGACTAAAAGGTTTCTACATTACTATAATCCAGTACCAACCGCCAGGCACATTAGGAACTACTACAAACACTGCCCATTTAGAACCCATAGCAAACCCGCCATATCCTAACAGCACTACCAGGACTCACAAAGCACCATACCCTAACTATCAAAAGGCAACACTGCAAATATTAAACCAATACATTTCAGAGAACAACAATACATGACCTACTGGGGAAAGAACAAGTGGCAATGTCAAATAGGAATTATATAAACAGAATACCTCAGCTCAGTTACACATGCACAACATAGACCATCACCAAACAAGGAATCACAATTTAGAAACAGGAAGACAATAATTAAACTGGGAACCCCAAATGCCAAACTTGGAATATACAACAACACTGTAGAAATAAAACTATAAATTAATTTCCTCTTGTACTAAACAAAGCGCAAAAATTAATGATGCACATTTCCCAGAGCTGACATATTCCAGTTAATAAATTCAAAATAAAGAGATATTTTTCTACCTTTTGTGCATTTTTTTTCAGTTGCAATTGTTCCAGCCACTTTCTTCTGGTTTCTTTGTGTCTTCTGCTAACTCTCCATCTGCTGTCCATTTGTCCTTTCTTCTGTCTTCTTGGTTTTTTTTTTCCATTCTCTCTCTACATCTGCTTTAACATACTAATCTTTCTCCTTTTGCTCTTTCCTCATTCCTATTTCATCTACTCAAAATTTACCCCTCCATCCTCAATCCCCACTTACTCTCCCAATACCCGGCCAATTGTAGATTTTTTATCCCTCCCACACAAAATATTTTTCCCCTCTCCATTTTACTCTCCCAGCACCATCCCATTCTAATCCTCCCCCAACACCAGCTCCCTTCTAGTTCCAGCCTCACCCAGCATCCATTCCCTTCTAGTCCCTGCATCAGCCCATTTCCAGTCCTAGCCCCCCATTAGCCCATTTCCAGTCCTAGCCCCTCCCATCAACCCAATACCAGTCCTAGCCCCCCCATCAACCCACTTCCAGTCCTAACCCCCCATCACCCCATTTTCAGTTTAAGCCCCCCCTATAACCCATTACCAGTCCTAACCCCCCATCAGCCCACTTCCAGTCCTAACCCCCATCAACCCATTTCCAGTCAGCCCCCCATAGCCCATTGCCAGTCCTAACCCCCCCCCCATCAGCCCACAGTCCATTACCAGTCCTAACCCCATCAGCCCACCTGAAGTCCTAACCCCTCCCCATCAGCCCATTTCCTGTCCTAGCCCCCCCCCATAGTCCATTATCAGTCCTAACCCCCCATAGCCCATTATCAGACAGCCCCCATCAGCCAACAGCCCATTACCAGTCTTAACCCCCCCATAGCCCATTGCCAGTCCTAACCCCCCCATCAGCCCACAGTCCATTACCAGTCCTAACCCCATCAGCCCACCTCAAGTCCTAACCCCTTCCCATCAGCCCATTTCCTGTCCTAGCCCCCCATAGCCCATTACCAGTCCTAACCCCCCCCCCAACAGCCCACAGCCCATTACCAGTCCTAACTCCATCAGCCCACCTTCAGTCTTAATCCCCCAACCCATTACCAGTCCTAGCCCCCCATAGCCCACTCCCAGTCCTAATCCCACCAGCCCATTTCCAGTCCTAATCCCCATCACCCAATTTTTAGTTTAAGCCCCCCCCCATAGCCCATTACCAGTCCTAAGCCCCCATCAACCCACTTCCAGTCCTAATCCCATCAGCCCATATAGACTTAGCTCCCCCATAGCCCATAGCCCCCCCATAGCCCCCCCCCCATAGCCCATCACCACTCCTAACCCCCCCATAGCCCATTACCAGTCCTAACCCCCCCAACAGCCCACAGCCATTACCACTCCTAACCCCCCCCAGCCCATCACCAGTCCTAACCCCCCCAACAGCCCACAGCCATTACCACTCCTAACCCCCCCCAGCCCATCACCAGTCCTAACCCCCCAGCAGCCCACAGCCATTACCACTCCTACCCCCCCAGCCCATCACCAGTCCTAACCCCCCCAACAGCCCACAGCCATTACCACTCCTACCCCCCCCAGCCCATCACCAGTCCTAACCCCCCCAACAGCCCACAGCCATTACCACTCCTAACCCCCTCAGCCCATCACCAGTCCTAACCCCCCCAGCCCACCCCAGCCCAGCGAATTTTTTTTTACAAAAAAGCTGTCGCTGCCTCTGCCGGGGCCGCCGCGGCAGAATCGATTGTGCCGCGGGGCCCCCCCTGCCCAGCAGAGCCTGGCCTGCCCTCCCCGGTATCACCTCTCGAGTCTCAGCTGCCTCCCTCCAGTCACACGCGTCGGCTTTCAGAGCGCGAGGTGAGTTTCTCCCTCGCTGCTCTGTTAAGCCCGCGGGGGCTGATGGGAAGTCCCATCAGCCCCCGCGGGCTTAAACAGAGCAGCGAGGGAAAAACTCTTCCCTCGCGCTCTGAAAGCCGGCAGCTGAGACTCGAGAGGTGATACCGGGGAGGGCAGGCCAGGCTCTGCTGGGCAGGGGGGGCCCCGCGGCACACTCGATTCTGCCGCGGCGGCCCCGGCAGAGGCAGCGACAGCTTTTTTTTTTGTTGTTTTAATTTTAATGATGAAATGAATGTTTTTTGCGCGGGGCCCCCTGAAACGCGGGGCCCTGTGCAAAAAACATTCCCGGTGGGCCCTTGCCAGCTGTGGGCCCTACGCCACGGCGTACGTGGCGTATAGGCAAATCCGGCCCTGCATCTATCCTCTTAATTCGACCACACATGTCTTGTATTCAGTGCAATAATTGTGGTGCCTTCATTCTGAGACAAATCATCTGGAACCTAAGAACTTGCCCTATATGCCTCAAGTTGGCAGCCATACAAAATGAATTGACTCTATTAAGGGAAGAGGTAGCTGCAATGAAACACACCTCTTCAAGGATACAAACCAAACAAAGTCCCCCGCCGCTCCCACACAGACTCAAACATCCCAGGAACAAATGGATCACAGTGGGCTCTGGTAGACTATGTCCGGTAATGCAGAAACACCCTGTACATCAAGAGATATCACTGCATAGTGCCTTCTCTGCTTTGGTTAATGAGGATGTCCAAGCCAGGGAAGCTCAAGGGTCCTTAACCCTGGAATTACTGAGGTTTATTGCACACACTGAATACCACTGGGGTCATAAATGACCCCACAACGAATTTTAATTGTCAACCATGAAAAATTTAAACTGAACAGACAAAATATTATTCCAAATTAATTTTTTATTATATGAAAGTTAAATGTTTTGAAATTTAATGCTTTATCATAAAATTACATGAAGAAGAGTTGCCATGAAAGCAATTTTTGCATGCACTTGATGAACACAGTAAAGTACTACAGTCATTTGCATGAGACACAGACAATATCTGAATGTTCTTTGCAAACATTGCGCTTGCAGGAGGTGCAAATTATGTTGCTTTTCTTGTCTTTTTCTCTGGAACAGCAGTGATACCTTGCCCTTTTCTTTGGGATCCCGACATTGCAAACAGCATCAGTGGCTTCTTCAATGCTGGAAGAAGTCTCGCTGCAATTACTCTGAAGCAGCTGCTTTCCTAATTCCTAGAGGAATAGACGATGTCTGTGCTTTGACTTGGACTGCCATTCTGGATTTAGTGACATCCAAACAATGAAGGCGTTCAAAGCACTGATGTCCAACATGTTGTAGAAGATTTCACTGGCCAGCGTCTTGTCATTCGTTTTGTGGTATACATGCGCAACATTTGATCTGCCGTATCTACTCCACCTTTACTAGAATTATAGTCCAAGATCATGCGTGGTTTTTTTGTCTGGACGTGTGTTATCTACTTCTTCCTGATCATGAAAACTGCTCAGAAGAACAACCACTTTTCCTTTCTTCGGGCAATAGGAAACCAGAGTAGCGTCATCATGAAAGGCAAACAGTGAAGTGAATACCTCGCGGCCCTTTGCTGTTACAAATTCTGGAGGTAATTCTTTTCTGTTCTTTCGAATTGTCCCCAAAAGTGTCATTTGTTTTTCTAGCAATTTCCGTGACAGGGATAAACTGCAGAAGAAGTTGTCAACAGTAACATTTCTGCCAGATCGCGTCAATCCTTCAGTGAGTTGCAACGCAACCCTTTCACCCTGATTCTGTTCCCTGTTTTGTCCGAGTTCCCTTCCTGTATATACTTGAAGACGCAGAACATATGACATTGCACTGTCACACAACATCCATAGCTTTATGCCATATTTCCCAGGTTTGCTGGGAATATATTGTCTGAACGGAACACAGCCAAGAAATGTAAGCAGTTTCTCATCCACGGTAACATTTTCACCAGGAATAAAGGCATCACTTAGAGTTGCTTCCCAGGTATCAAAAACGTACCTGATTGGAGCAAGCTTATTAACACCTCGTTGTTCACGTCTGTTGATTGCATCATCAAATCTGAGAGCACAAGAAATTTGCTGAAAACGGTTACGGGCCATATTTTTGCCAAAAACAGAATGACCATCTTCAAGGTTCCACAACTGAACTATGGATTCATTTTGTGACTTGTACACACCTGAGAGGATCAGAAGTCCAAGAAAACATTGAAATTCTCCATCTGTCAAATCTTTCCAGGTGTCGTCATAAATGTGTCTTCCTTGTTTGCTCGTCCACATCATGATTTCATTCAATAAGTTCTTCCTCATGAACAAGTGGAATGCTGCGAGAGGGCCATCAACATTTCATACAGCATACCTTGTAGGACCTTGTTGTATGGGCATGACATTAGCTCTGGCATATCTTCCAGCAGCTTGCTTTATAGGTTTCCTGTTCCATGATGTGGCATCCTTAGATACATAGGCTTCAATGGCAACATTTGTGCTTATAGTTGATGACCTCTTAGCTCCTCTATGACCACAACTAAGATTCCTCACAGATGATACTGACACTGAGGACTCCTGCCTTCTTCCCCGTCCAGCACAGCCTCGATCTTTGCCTCGACCTGTAACTTGACTCTTTGCTGCAGGCAATGTTACCGGCTCAACATCAGTCTCACATTCACTTGGCGACCAACTGCTGTCGCCATCTGAATCATGACTGTCATCATCAGATTTATCGCCTGAACTTGGCTGATATGCTTCTTCGCTTGCTGAATATGCTGCATCATCAGACGACTCAGAGCCGTCACTGTCAGCATCTCATTGCAATATTTCTCTTGGGCAGCTGAATACTTTCGTTTTGACATCATAAACAATAACCTAAAATAAATAAACAAAGATAAAGTTGAATAAAACGCAAAGCAGTTTTACTATAGGTGTACAATAATCGTGATGAACGAGCTGAAAGCCTTTAGATTTCATCGTAAATAATGAGAGAACGTATGATATCAATTACAGAAAATGTGTAATTTTCATAAAATAAGAGTACAAAAAATAAATGATACATAATTAATGATAAATACCTTTGTCAGATCAAAAAATTAGCAAAACTGCAAATTGTATCACGATCCAAACCGGACGAAAGCAACTGGGGTCAAAAATGATCCCACTGGTACTCTGTGCTGCAATTCATCACTAGCGTCACCTAGCAGATGAAAATTATTCCTCTCATAGCGCAATATAAAGAGAATATTGACATGTGAAAAGTCATAAAAAGATTGCATTCTTCAACAACTAGTTTCCGAGATACGCGTTGTGAAACTTGCAGTGGGGTCACTTTTGACCCCATCGGTACTCCCAGGGTTAAATGAGATAGTCAATGCCCAATCTCTTGATAAAGCACCAATTATGAAGAAAGACTCAAGGAACAGAAAACTACTACTACTTGGTGATTCCATCATCAGAGGCAACAACTTGGAAACACAGTTCAAAGGAGGGAAGTTAGTCAAATACTTCCCAGGCTCTTCATCTAGCAAGAATACAAACCAAATTGTTGATGTACTTAGTGCTGAAAGTGAGCACTCCAAAATTGATGTTATCATCCACTTGGGTACAAATGACGTGGCTAGAAACAGAGCCACTACAGTTCAAAGGGACTTTCAAACCCTGGGGGAGAAACTAAAGCCCATTGTTAACACTGTAGCATTCTCAGAAGTTCTACCTGTTCTTGGTAAGGGGGCAGAAAGGCTAAATCGCATAAACAGCTTTAACGCATGGCTCCAAACCTGGTGCAAAGAGGAAGGATTCAGATTTATAGGCGACTGGGGAAACAGATGGACCAACAAGAGACTATACCGTGCTGATGGACTACATCTCTCTGTCGCAGGGAGAAGAATCCTAAGTGAAAAATTCAGCCAGCATGTGGATACTCATTTAAACTAGAAAAAGGGGGTGACGGATGGGGAAGGTCAAGTTCTGGACGTCACTCCCTACAAAAGCAGAACAACATCAGAAACAGACACACTTTTAAACCACACATAAAAAACAAGTGGGAAGAAGTAGACAGAACAAAATCAATGCAAAACACACACAAACCAGTTAAATGCTGGAAAGCAATGAGCACAAATGCTCAAAGCTTATCCAATAAAGTTCCAGACCTGGAAGCCCTAATGGTGGAAATGGACTTGGACATTGTGGCCATTACAGAAACATGGTTTAATGAATTGCATGATTGGGATATAGCCATAGATGGCTATAATCTATTCAGAAGAGACAGAGAAAATGGAAGAGGAGGAGGAGTAGCCTTGTATGTCAAAAGCTACTGAAATGCAGGGGGCATGGGGAAAAGAAGAAGCGCTCTGGATTGCGTTGGAAAGAGGAGATGGCACTGTCATCCATACTGCTGTAGTCTACAGACCTCTGACTCAAATCAAAGAGTTAGATAATGAATTGATTATAGACATTGTCAAAATAGCCACAAAGGGGGAAGCGGTCATATTGGGTGACTTTAATCTACCTGATGTGGATTGGATTACTCCTTCTGCAAATCTGGAAAGAAGCAAAAAAATTGTGGATGCTCTGCAAGATACATTACTTAGACAAATGGTGATGGAACCAACAAGGGAAAGCTCAACGCTGGATTTAGTCCTCACCAACGGTGATAGCATGTCAAATGTCTGGTTGGGTGCACCTGTGAGCAGCAGCGATCATCACATGGTGTGGTTTGAGATAAAAACCAAGGTGCAGTCCAACTATAGCAAGCTCAAAGTCCTAAACTTCAAAAACACTGACTTCAATAAAATGGCCATGTACCTAAAGGAGGAGTTGACAGGGTGGAAAGAGATAAGGGAAGTGGAATTGCAATGGGCTAAACTAAAGGTGGCAATAAAAGGGGCAACAGATAAATATGTAAGAAAAGTAAATAAAAACAAAAGGAGAAGGAAACCAATTTGGGGTAGGCTGGGGCTTCTAAGTCCTCTGTTGTCTTGTATGAGAGTGAGAGCTCTGTTGGGTTTGTCAAGAATAAAAGGAAGGATGACACCTATGCCTTTAAGAGTAGTTAGGTCTCCTCTAGTTCTCACTTGCAAATCTCCCGGTGAAAAGGAGGATAGACAAAAAGTGAACCAGGAAAGGACTAGGTGTTTCACAGTGCTCTCTTTCATAAAAGAAATTGCCTTCTTGACTTTCTCACTGAAGAAATTCTCACAGTGGCAGGGCCCATCAGTGAGCTTTACCTGCATGTTGTGCAGAGGTCCAAAGCTTACAGTCACCAGCATCTGAGCTGCAATGGCACAGTCACACCTTATTGGGGGGGGGGGGGCAGGGTGGAGGTGTGAAGATTTTGGTGAAATTTAACATCTCTACTTTAGGTTCCTAGCCATTTCCCTTATAAAAATCATTGGAGACCTCCGTGTAGTAAAAGGGTCTGAGTGTAAGCCAGTTAAGCCCTCTTCCTCAGAGAATTCTGCTGGCTCATAGTCAGAGTCCTAGGATTGCTCAGACTCAGAAAAATATTGCAGTGGGGAGGTCTGAGTCTGTGCCTGACCAGAGTTCAAGGCATCAATGAGAACAGCCCTTAAGTGTAGGCATCTTGTTGCCAGTGATCCCCAATATGTTAAAGCAGTTTGTGGAGCTGGGTTTAAAAATGTTTGACCCAGTCCAAAACCGTGGACCCAGGCTCAAAACTTCCTTTGCTGTCCATGGTTTTGGACTGGGTTATTCATAGCACGTGGACTTGTGCTTTGTGGTTGGAGCCTTTAAAAATGTTTGGACAGGTTTCTAGAGGAAAAGTCCATAAACAATTTTTAAAGTTGAGTTATGCATGTCCACCGCTTATCTCTGGGGATAAGCATTGCAGAATTTTGCTACTTGCTGGGATCCTGTCAAGTACTTGTGACCTGGACTGGCTACTGTTAGAAGCAGGATACAGGTCTTGATAGACCTTTGGTCTGATCCAGTATGGCAGTTCTTATAATCTCAAGGAAGTTTCCTCTCCCAATATGCTCAAAATAGATACTGGAACAGCTGATATTGATTCAGATCCTGTGAGGCCTCAGGATGGTCCTGAAGATTAACTGCAAAACCCTATGCTTTGACATGGATGCAGCAAACATCAAAGCACCATGCCAAGCAAAGTACTGAACAAGACTATTATTGATCTTCCCATTCAGTTCCTCCTCAAAGACTATGCGTGCCAAAGTTGATGAGGGAACAGTTGGTCAGTAGATGGGACCATGTCTTACCTTCTCACCTGAGAAGTATCAGTGGTCTAGTCCTGAGTCCCTAGAGGCCGACATACTCCTTCAGACATCAAAGAGGATAAACATTTATTTTTTAATGTTCTCAATGCTCTGCTCTAATGAGGACTGATGTCTGTTTCTTTGCATCCACTTGACTCACAAGATCTGTGGTCTTTGGTATTGCAGTAGTGGTTAAGAATTCCTTCTTTTAGGTAGAAATTGGTGAATATTCAGTCCCGATGATCGGCACTGAGGGAGATTGATGATCCCTTGATGTCAATGCATCCCCAGCATCTGGTGCAGCTCCTGGACCCATCTGGACTGATGTCTCCAATGCTAATGATGTTGGACTAGACTTAAAAATGAACTGATGAGCCTCTCTCATTGCTTTTCATAGCCACAAAGCCATCTAATGATATTTAGAATTCATGATCAGACTGTAAGCACTAATTATGAGTATCCACACCAGATAGAATCTTTCCATATAGTTTACATTCTTAAAGCTGCTGGGGGCTTTCTTTTTGGCCATGTCAATCAAAACGTAGGTCCAGTCAAGTCACTAAACAGCCAAAAGAGTTACCAGAAAGCAAACATGAAAAAGAAAAACACTTTAAAACATTTGAAAAATCTGACTAAATGAAAGAGGCCCACTTGCAGCTAAAAAATATAATGCAGTAAAAGGATTTTGAGACATTTTAGTTAGATTGAGATAGTACAATATCCATTTGGCTCCACAGAAAAAAAGATTAAGAAGGTCCTATAACATAGCACAGGGTGGAAAGTGCAGCACATGCATGATCAGTCTTGGAAATGCTTCTAGAAATTAAGCTAAGCTATGGAAGCATTTTCGCAAGTGGTACCCAATCGGATGCATCATCCAGATAATGAGGACTTCTCATCCTGCTTGTCCTTGGAGAAACATATATGACTTAATCTGGCTTTATGTCTCGGTGTCACCATTGCACAACAATCAAGATTGCCTCCCTCCCCATTTAGAATTTATTGAAAACTCAACCGAGAACAATACAGAAAAAGGAGTGGCGCTTCCTGAAATCAACAAAACTCCAGGAGCCTCCAGCCCAACACATTAACCATTTTTAACACATTTTAAACAAAATAACTTTTATCCCATCCCTCACCCCTCTATGGTAGGGATGCCAACTCTGGAGAAGACTATAGTATTGGCCTCTTATTTAGGAACGATTCACAACTATAATCCAAAAAGAAGATCGTTCACTTTCACCACTCTAGGATCAGAACAAAAATACAGAGGTCTCAGTTTAAAAGAGCACTGCTATTTAAGGCTCGCACCAAATTACAGCAACATGCTTTATGACATCAACGACCTCAGAAATGAGAGTAAAAACAGATATCCAGTCAGCATTAACTTTCCATATTGTGAGGGTACAATGATAGAATCTGAAAACTTAATGGATAGACCTCACTCACGAGACTGGACACATCTGAAACACCCGTCGATCCCAACGTACATCCCTGGTCCCATCAAGACGTTTCACACAAGCGGTTTCTTCAGGGGATCTTGCCAAATCTGAAAGACAAACAAAACAAACCACCATCACCCTAATCCCAACTACAGACTATCCTCACTTTACACAAACCTATGCCCATAAAAAGAACACCACCAGAACCTTACCGCAAATGCTGCCCGCGTTCAATTAAATGTCAGCTCACTGCTGCTCTCCGTGAATCGGGAGCTATACCCGCCTTCCTGGACAAAAAACGCCGCGCATGCGGAATACCGACTGCGACTCCATTTTTAAAGCTCCTAGAAAAGATGACACTAACCTATAAAAAACTGCCACGTCATAAATTCCACCAAATCGCGCAAGGAACACCCTCCTCGCTACACCAAGGTTCCACATTGTCCCAATTACAGGATCCAGCAGTCTATTCCGAGTAAAACAGCAAGATCCGTTGTCTGACTTACAAACTACTATACACATCAGCTCACTTTACAGGCATTGCAGAGTAATCTCATTACCAGACAGGAATTTCAATTTTTGAACATCAAAGCTCCGACCACGGCTAAATTCTATCTCGTCCCCAAGATCCATAAGAATTTGTCTAAACCCCCCGGTAGGCCCATAGTATCGACACGGGGAAGTGTGCTGGAACCATTGTCCACTTTTGTGGATTCTTTCTTACGCCCTCTGCTACTGACTGTTCCATCTTACTTAAAGGACACTACCAATTTTTTGAATATACTAAGGGACGCTCATACTTGGGCAGGGCAGCGGGATGTCATCTTAGTTACGCTGGATGTCGTCTCGTTGTATACTAATATCCCACAGGGGGCGGCTTTAGAGGTGGTGGGACGGGTGTTGGATCAGCGGGGAGATTTGTCTGAGGCTAAGTGGGAATTTCTTCTCGACCTAGCCCGGTTGGCCATTTTTCACAATTATTTTGTGTTCCAGGGGGTGTTATACCAACAAAACTCCGGCGTAGCTATGGGTGCCACCTGTGCCCCGTCAATCGCTAACTTCTATATGGGGTTTTTTGAACAGCGGTTTGTCACACCTTCGGCTTACACTTCCCAAATTTTGGTGTGGAAGCGATACATCAATGACATTTTTCTTTTATGGAAAGGGAGTGAAGAGTCCTTGGTGGCCTTTTTTGAATGGGTTAATGGCTGTGATAGGAACATTAAATTCACCTACACATATCATAGGGACACACTCACCTATCTAGATGTACGCATAGTGCGGGGTACGAACAGCTGGTTCAGAACGATTTTTAAGAAGCCTACTGACAGAGTTACGTTTCTACATTTTGGGAGCTTACACCCCCCACGTTTGAAAGAGGGGCTTCCCTTCTCGCAGTTTTTATGATTTAGGCGTAATTGCTCGGATAGGACTGAATTTAAAAACAAATCAAGATATTTGTATGAAAGTTTTGTGCAGAGGGGTTACCCTAGTTCTGCAGTAAAGCGAGCATACTCGAGGGCGCTGTTCAACCACCGAGCAGCCCTGTTGGATATGAAACCCCACCGTAGGATCGACGCTCCTGATGAGGATAGTGTTAATTTAATTACAAAGCATTCCCCGTTGAGCAATGGGATTCAAAAGGTTCTCAGAAAGCATAGTAACATCTTACAGGTAGTACCAGATTTGGCCAATAAATCTGTCAGATGTGTGTGGCAAAGGGATCGTAATTTAAAAGAGTGGTTGAGCCCAGCAGTATTGCCCTCGATTTCAGAGGGACCGCCTGTAGGTAGGGGGGCAGGACATGTGGGTTGTGGGGAGTGTGATATTTGTGGGATCACCATCCTGGCTACTGATTTTGAGTATCGGGGGATCCGGATTAGATTGAAACGTTCCACCACTTGTGATTCGTGCAATGCTATAGTGTGCCCTTGTGGGTTGTGTTACATTGGAAAAACTATGCGTGCTTTCCGTACGCGGATGCGTGAGCATCGCAGCCGCTTACATCGTAAGATTTTAGAGGCTCCTATTGTTTCACATTGTGTTCAACGGGGCCACATTTTTGAGCAGTTGCGTTGCCTGTGTTTGGATCAGGTTACCCGGGGAAGCACTGGAAGGACGGTAGATCAGGTTCTGATTAAGGTGGAACAGAGCTTGATCTATCGTTTGAATACTTTTGCCCCATTCAGCTTAAATAGTAGTATAGACTGGGCGGCATGTCTGTAGTTTAGTGCTGGTTGTGATATGGTAGTGGCAGTAGGCTGCTGGCGCTTTGTGTCTGTGTCTGCGTAGGGGCATCTTTCATGAATGTCAGGTGCTCCTCTGTGTTTTGGGTGGTTACCTCCTGTTTCTTGGGCTTCTTGTAATAGTGGTGTGTTAGGTGGTTTACATGTGGAACCTTGGTGTAGCGAGGAGGGTGTTCCTTGCGCGATTTGGTGGAATTTATGACGTGGCAGTTTTTTAAAGGTTAGTGTCATCTTTTCTAGGAGCTTTAAAAATGGAGCCGCGGTCGGTATTCCGCATGCGCAGCGTTTTTTGTCCAGGAAGGCGGGTATAGCTCCCGATTCACGGAGAGCAGCAGTGAGCCGACATTTAATTGAACGCGGGCAGCATTTGCGGTAAGGTTCTGGTGGTGTTCTTTTTATGGGCATAGGTTTGTGTAAAGTGAGGATAGTCTGTAGTTGGGATTAGGGTGATGGTGGTTTGTTTTGTTTGTCTTTCAGATTTGGCAAGATCCCCTGAAGAAACCGCTTGTGTGAAACGTCTTGATGGTACCGGGGATGTACGTTGGGATCGACGGGTGTTTCAGATGTGTCCAGTCTCGCGAGTGAGGTCTATCCATTAAGTTTTCAGATTCTATCAGTGTACCCTCACAATATGGAAAGTTAATGCTGACTGGCTATCTGTTTTTACTCTCATTTCTGAGGTCGTTGATGTGGGGATGTACATTGGGATCGACGGGTGTTTCAGATGTGTCCAGTCTCGCGAGTGAGGTCTATCCATTAAGTTTTCAGATTCTATCAGTGTACCCTCACAATATGGAAAGTTAATGCTGACTGGCTATCTGTTTTTACTCTCATTTCTGAGGTCGTTGATGTCATAAAGCATGTTGCTGTAATTTGGTGCGAGCCTTAAACAGCAGTGCTCTTTTAAACTGAGACCTCTGTATTTTTGTTCTGATCCTAGAGTGGTGAAAGTGAACGATCTTCTTTTAGGATTATAACTCTGGAGAAGAGGCTGGGCTCAGGAATAAAACCTAGATTTCCAGCATGCCAGCAAACAGCACTGCCGTTCAACTACTGGGCCCATCCACTGATGCTTTCTCTTCTCCATTAGGTACCAAATTATTAGCCAAGTATAGTTTCAAATCTAGATACACAACATTTCGAATATAAGACAAGGCCATTTGCTTTAGGGCCTGGTAGTTTCCTCTTACTGCTTTGGACTTTCAGCAAAATTGGAACTGTCATATGCCTTTCCCATTCAGCCTAATCATCAGAGGTAACTATTATTAGCCAAGATCCACAAATTATGGCTTCCTCTAAAATTCCATACTTATAAACTCTTAGCTTAGCTAGCAGGTATCATTGCTGACTGAGGCTGGGGTGCCCTTCCTCCCTCCCTGTGAAAGCTATCAGGCTCAAAACGTGGCCATAGATCTTCTGTACGACATAAGCAAGCAGCACTGCTACTTGGGCTACTGAGCTGGTCCTTCAAGCACTGATGTACGAGTATTTCCTTTTCCATCACAATCATAAAGCAATTATGCAGGAATGCAAATCCTTTTTCTAAAAATAGTCCCCATAGTTTAACTCACTGTTGTTGTTGTTGTTGTTAAATGCCGTCGAGTCGGAGTCGACTCATGGCGACCCTCTGGATAGCTATTCTAAATTGTGTTTGGTCTTGAGTCAGGCGGCTCATTGTTGACAGACTGGTACCCGTAGCTGCTGTTATTGTATCGATCCATCTCATTGCTGGCCTTCCTCATTTGCGCTGACCTTCTATCTTGCCAAGCATGATGTCTTTCTCTAATGATATCTCTCTTCGCATGATGTGTCCAAAGTATGAAAGTCGAAGTCTTGTCATCTGAGTTATATATATATATAAATGTTACTCACTGTAACATTTGAAATTTCTCCAAAACGATCACATTATGAAGAATTTTTCAGTGTGGAATCCTATTTTTAGATACTTGTTGAGGAAAGGTTTGTTTGGAAAGTGTTGCATTTTTCTGATTTTTTTTAAATTTTGTTACACCCTGCTGACTGACCTTGGTCAGAAAGGGGTATAAACTTTTAGAAATAAATACCATAAATAAGCACCATATATAACTAAGATTTGATACCCATTGTACATAGTTACTATTTTTTTGCAAATCCATCCAAAGTTTACAGTATATAGTGTGATGCAGCAAGGGGTACACAGCTCATGGAAGGGCAGGTAAAAGAAAGACTTACCTCAGATTCAGCATTGGAAAAGAGCACTAGGCACTCTGAATCAGTTGAGCAAAGGAAATGGTTACTGCGTAACAAACAGAAAACTCATCAGGAACACCTGATTGAAAATCCCCAGGTCACGTGCAGGGCTAGGGATTACTTAAGACAGGGTTCCAGTCAGAGAGTAGGAAGAGTTGTGGCAGGAAGAGTTGCAGTTGCACCAGCAGATGCAGTTGCACCAGCAGATGCAGATGAAGGCAGAGAGAGAGAAAGGCACGTTACAACTCTCGAGCAAGGCAAAAGTCGGGGAGAGAGTGGCAGGAGGTGTGGCTCTCATCAGCTGAGCAGAAACCCCAGGGGAGTGCTGGGAGGAAACTTTTCTCACGGAGAACCAGGAAGTGAATCTGGCTCCAGCACTCAGGAAGAGAGGTTTAAGGCAAGCTGTACTAGGAGAAAACCTGCTACCAGAGATAGCCTTGAAGGGAAGCCAGGAGTGTCCCACTACACAAGAGACCGGTATGTGCCAGCTCTAAGCACAGGTCAGTGTAAGAAGAAAGTGTCGGGGGATGGGAACTCCAAGCACATCTGCAGCATAAGAAGTAGTTGTAAAGCTAGGACCAATTATACTTCTGCACAACCAGCCTGGGAGGCTAGAACCAAAAGATATAGGGAGCCAAGTACTAAGGCAATCCCTGCAGAGAGAAAGAAACCTCCATATGCTTACAGGGAGAGGTTTAAAACTTATAACTGCCAAGGGCGTGGTCCTGAATATAACCGCATAAAGCAAGGTGGTTCAGAGCTGTTGTTCTGGGAGGAAAGCCCAGGCAGAAGCTACTACAGAGGGAGGTATAGACCCAGAGGGAGAAGAGCCTCCATTGATTACCATAGCGAATTGTCACAAGACGCTGTGTCTGAACACTGTTCACAAGAAGAGTCCGACACGGGGAGTTTGGGAAGTGCTGGAGAAAGCATGGTATGGGAAGATGGTAGCAGTCTTCCAGAGCCCATTCCCATGGATTGCAGCATGTGTTATAAATGCAGCCTTGCTATTTGAGTAAATGCAAAAGAGAACTTTGTGCATGTAACAAAGAATATATGTTTGCCACTATTTTTGTTACTTCGCTTACGTTTTGAAGTTTCTGTTCTTCTTGACAGTCCGAGCGGGACGGGGAATAAAATCCCACTTTATTTTCATTCAATTTGCTCTGAAAGACTCTTTTATTTATAAAGCCGGAGCAGTTTACTTGTCATATAGACCCTAGGCAACCGCCTATACAGGGCTAAAAGGGCTCTAACCACGGGCCCCATCACAATAGTTATGTTTCTATGTAAACAGACTGGTATTTTACTGTTCTATGTAAACTGCTTTGACCTTGCAAAAAGTGGTATATAAACACTGCTAAATAAATAAATAAATAAATAAAAAGGTAAAAGTTAGCAATACTACTTTCTTTTAGGTATCGTAGGACTTTGGTCTTTGGCAATCCTAGCTTTGGAGAGATACCTTGTCATCTGCAAACCTATGGGAAATTTTCGTTTCCAGCGAAAGCATGCAGTCATTGGTTGTGCTTTCACTTGGGTGTGGTCGCTGATCTGGACAATGCCACCATCCTTTGACTGGAGCAGTTATGTCCCTGAAGGTACAGTAATTTGGTCATATAAACGTCAATTATTGTGCATCTCTCACAATAAGCCGGGCTGTATGCAACCCAAAACTTTACTATTTTCCTTTTTGGAAGATTGTCATTTTTCTTAAATATAAATTATCTCAGATGAAGCAATGAGCTGATAGCTAGTGTGAAGAAGTTAAACAGTGGGCAGAGAAGCAGGAAAGCCAGGATTCAAATCCTGCATCTTCCACTAAGGTTTCTGGTGACGTTGGGCAAGTCACTTAGGGACCCTTTTATTAAAGTGCTCTAGGTTTTTGCACTTAATGCATGTTTAGCACTACAACTAACCCGTATTAAGTGCACAGCCTCTGTGGTAACTGTCAGGGGCATGGTCAGCATGTTCTCAGCAGTTAACGCGCGGACACGTACCCTAACACACGGCACAATGGGTGACACTAGGTGCATCCATGCTAATTACAACAATGACGGAGTACAATATGTTCCCTTGCACTAACTTCAATGTGCTCTCCATGCCTACTCTGTGCCCCTTCCTGCCCATTCCCCTCTCAGCACATGCTTTGCAGTTAGCGTGGGAATTAGCATGCAGTAATTGTCAGGCCCTTGCACTCAGCTACTGCATGTGAATATGCACATTTAACTACTTAGTGCACATTAGTTAAAAAGGGCCCCACAGACTGTAAGCTGTCTGGGGACAGAAAAAGTATCTACTGTACCTGAATATTATTCACCTGGAGCCACTACTAAAAATTTAGAGGCCAATATTCTGCTGACCATCACCGTTTTAATTAAGACCTGGATTTTCAATGCTGGGGTTATATCTGGCTACCGGCATTGAATATTCGGGTTGGCTGGATAGAGCTGTGGCTAACTGGGTAGCAGTGATATTCAGCCGCTGCTTGGTTAGCTAAAGCAGCTAAAATTAGGACAGTCTTTATTCTTCCTAACTTTAGCCATTTTAAGATAACTGGGCAGTGGCTGAATATTGTCTCTAACTGGTTATCTTTGGTGCCATCCCCGGAATTCCCCCAGAAAACCTCAGTGCTAAGTGGTTGGAACTGAGATGTCTAGCGGCATTAAAGTGGGATATTTAGCGTCACAAACCAGCTGTGTACTGCTGAACTTCCTACTTGGCCCAATTAACATGGTTAGCAAGTCTGCTAAACACATTAATCACGTTGAATATGCCCGCCTTAAATCATGAGACAAATCCAATTCTATTTTTTGAGGAGATTTCTACTTGCCGGATGCAAGGGTGCAAGTTCTATCAGCTATTGGCTTAACTTCCTTCCAGAACAAATGCACACATCAAAAGTACTTTACAACCAGCATCTCTCTTCTGCTACCCAGAAGCCATTAATGTTCTTGAGTCATTATCTAACATAAGATATTTCAACTTGTAAAAGGCATTTAGTTAGTTGGCGATACTAATAGGATTTATCCATCTATTGAATAACTCTGTCACTGATTTATTATGTGATTGGTTTGTTGGTCTGGTTTGTTTTGTGGCTGATTATTTGTGAGGTAATTTTTAAACTTTGTGATCCACTATGAGCAAGTATTTTAAGATTAATGGAATATAAATGCTGAAATAAACAACGATAAATAAATAAAGCTGATAAAATCAGCTAGGTTGAAACATTTCCTGAGGCGTGGAGAATAAAATATAACAACATTCAGTCCCAGAAGGAGAATATAAGATGAGTTATTTTCTCCAGAAATGCAAAGCTTGTTTCTGGGTATCGTGCAGCCCACTATTTCTATCCCCATTCAGAGTTAATCAGGGACTCACTACAGGAGTTTGCTTTTCTAGCAGCTTCTGAAATGACTTGCAGTATTACCAGGGAGGGGACAGTGCCCCGAACTGCAGAGAATGTAATGCAAATCTTACTTTATCTCTCTAAGGATGTGCAGAAGGCTATATTTTAGTGTTATACACCAGCAGGTGAGCACTTCAGCTTGGTACATATTTGAGCCAGCTATGTTGAGCTGCCTCTTTAAGACACGGGCATAAACTGCAGAAGATTTTTCAAGTACACTTTGGATGTATATGCCGGGCAGCTCTAGCACATAAAATCCATGATGTGAGCCTGTATAAAAAGAGGGACCAATATTTAGCGGCAACGACCTGCACACTTAAAGCAACTGGCCATCGCCACTTTAAGAGCGGATGTTCAATGCCGGGGTCATATCCGGCCGCCGGTGTGCCCAGTTAGCATTTTAGCTAACCAGGTAGTACTGTTATTCAGCCACTGCCTGGTTAACTAAACCAGCTAAAGTTGGGATAGCCTTTAAAGTGCCTAACTTTAGCTGACTTAAGATAATCAGCCAGCAGCTGAATAGTCCACTGAGCGGTTATCTCGAGGGCCACCCCCTGCTGTGCATTACCATTGGGGCATTTAGCAGCATTAGGAGGGGATATTCAGTGGCACTAGCTATGTACCACTGAATATCCCGCTCACCATGATTAACGCTGTTAGCAGTCCATGGAGCTAAGGTGTGCATATATGAAAGCGGATTTTAACTACCTATATAAACTAAGCTAATGTAGCCAGCAAATCACAGGGGCAAGCACGAATATGTGTGCCTGCTGCTGCTGGTTGCACGAACTACTACTACTACTGAGCATTTGTATAGTGCTACCAGTCGTACGCAGCGCTGTACAGACATGTAAGAGACAGTCCCTGCTCATCAGAGCTTACAATCTAGTCAAGACAAAACACAGAAGGTGTAAGCAGGGGTAAAAACAAGGGGAAAGAAAAGGAGATCGGGTGAGTCAAGATCCAAAAGCAGCAGCGAAGAGGAGAGTTTTCAACCTGGATTTGAAGAGGGGTAGAGAGGGTGCCTGGCGTACAGACACGGGTAGTTTGTTCCAGGTGTAAGGTGCAGCAAGGTGAAAGGAGCGAAGTCTGGAGTTAGCAATAGAAGAGAAGGGCACATATAGAAGCAGTTTGCTAGAAGAGCGGAGTTCCCGAGGGGGGTTGTAAGGAGAGATAAGAGAAGAAAGGTACTGAGGAGCCGTAGAGTGAATGCATTTATAGGTCAGCAGGAGAAGTTTGAACTGGATGCGGAAACAGATAGGAAGCCAATGAAGTGACTTGAGAAGAGGAGTAATATGGGCATGACGAGGCTGGTGGAAGATTAGTCGCGCAGCAGTTTTGAACAGATTGAAAGGGAGAGAGATGATTTAAAGGGAGACCAGCAAGGAGTAGATTACAGTAGTCCAGACGGGAGGTGATTAAGGCGTGAATAAGCGTTTTAGTAGTGTGTTCAGAAAGGAAAAGGTGGATTTTGCTAATGTTATACAGAAAGAAACGGCAGGTCTTAGCTACGAGATGGATATGTGTGGAGAAAGAGAGAGAGGAGTCAAAGACAACCCCCAGGTTGCGGGCCGAGGAAGGAGTACAGAGTTATCCACAGAGACTGAGAAAGGAGGAAGAGGAGGAGAGGTTTTAGGGGGAAAGATAAGAAGTTCAGACTTGGCCATGTTCAGTTTCAAGTGGCGGTGAGACATCCAGGCAGCAATGTCAGAAAGGCAGGAAGAGATCCGGGTCTGGATTGCCGGAGAGATTTCAGGCGTAGAGAGGTAGATCTGGGTGTCATCAGCATAGGGATGGTAATGAAAGCCATGGGAAGAGATAAGCGCACCAAGGGACTGGGTATAAAGAGAGAAGAGGAGTGGACCCAAGACAGATCCTTGGGGTACACCAACTGGGAGTGGGTAGCAGAGGAGGAGGAGGAGCCACCAGAACACACATTGAAAGAGCGATGGGAGAAATAGGAGGAGAACCAGGATAGTACAGAGCCCCTAAAACCAAGCAAGGACAGGGTATCGAGGAGAAGGTTGTGGTCAACAGTGTCAAAAGCAGTAGAGAGGTCAAGAAGGATGAGGACAGAGTAAAGGCCCTTGGATTTTGCCAGGAACAAGTCACTGGAGACTTTGGCAAGAGCCATTTCAGTAGAATATAAAGGACAAAAGCCAGAATGTAAGGGATCCAGGAGGGCATGAGAGGAGAGGAAGTCGAGGCAGCGGCGGTGAACCACACGTTCAAGTAGTTTAGAAGTGAAAGGAAGGAGAGAGATGGGTTGATAATTAGAAGGACAGGTGGGATCAAGTGAGGCAACTGAGAATTTTAAAAGGGAAAGTATGTGTGCACTTTCCCTTTTTAAAATCATGACTTGAAGACTTCCGGTTGGCGATGAGCTGAGGCAGATGCATGTGTCTCGGATCCGGGGCTCCCCAATGCTAAACCCTACAAATGGACCGTGCAATTGCTTTAATTGAGCCAAAACTGAAGCCAACCAATATTAAACAAAACAGGGGACCTGAAGTAAATACCCTAGTAAATGGCGACAAAAGCACCATGGAAAGAAAAAAACCCGTGGGGGAGACATCAAAATGGCATCTAGCACTCCACCGCCGAGCCCAGAAAGGCATCATCTTCTCTAGTAGAAGAGATATCCGCAACAGTTGTAAGAACTCTAAACAACTGTTTCGCTGGTATAACAGCTCAACTAGACTGACTAACTGGATCAGTAACTGTGAGGAGAAGAAGGTTAGCAGTGGTGTGCCAAAGGGATCTGTCCTTGGTCCGATTCTTTTTAGCATCTTTGTTAGTGATATAGTGGAAGGGCTGTTGGGTAAGGTTCGCCTCTTTGTGATGATACCAAATTCTGCAATAGTGTAGACACTCAGGAAGGTGTAGTTAACATGAGGAGGGATCTAACTAAGCTTGAAGAATGGTCTAGAATTTGGCAGCTGGGATTCAATGTTAAAAAATGTAAGGTCATGCATTTGGGCTGCAACAATCCAAGGGAGCGATATAGTATAGGGGGTGAAGTACTTTTGTCCACTAAGGAAGAGCGGGACCTAGGCGTGATTGTGTCTGATGATCTTTAAGTAGCTAAACAGGTTGAAAAGGCGACAGCAAACGCCAGAAGGATGCTTGGGTGCATAGGGAGAGGAATGGCCAGCAGAAGAAAGGAGGTGATAGTGCCTCTGTATAAGTCTTTGGTGTGACCTCAATGGGAGTATTATGTGCAATTATGGAGACTGCACCTTCAAAAGGATATAAACAGGCTGGAGTCAGTACAGAGGGTGACTACTAAAATGGTTAGTGGTCTTCATTATAAAGCATATGAGGACAGACTTAAGAGGAAAGGTGGAATAGAGGTGATATGATTGAGACATTTAAATACCTCCATGGCATAAATGCACAGGGGGAGAGCCTCTTTCAATTGAAAGCAAGTTCTGCTATGAGGGGACATGGGATGAGGGTGAAAGGGGATAGATTCAGGAATGATATGCGGAAATATTTCTTTATGGAAAGAGTGGTGGATCCGTGAAATAGTCTCCCAGTGGAGGTGGTAGAGATGAGGACAGTATCTGAATTCAAAAAAACATGGGACAAACACAGAGGATCTCTAAAGGAAAAAAGGGGACTGTTGTAGTTGTTGATATGGAAGGACAGACTAGATAGGCCATGTGGTCTTTTCCTCTCATCATTTTTCTATTTGTCTATGATTTTCTATGTTTCTATGAACCCAATCAAGCTCTTATAACAGTAATTACTATACCAGGGAAAGACCCCTCGCTACCGGGTTCATACAGACCTTTATCATTGCTCAATGTTGACATCAAAATCCTAGCTAAGATAATGGCAGAACGCTTGGCCCCACTACTCCCCCAACTAATAGGAGACTCACAGGTGGGATTTGTCCAAGGCTGTGCAATAGCGCGCAATGTGAGAAAGATGCTAGCAGCTCAATATGAAGTCATCAGGAAGCAACAGCCAGTCATCTTTATCAGCTTTGATGCTGAAAAAGCCTTTGACAGGGTTCAGTGGGAAGATATGTACTGTACATGGTACTGGAATAATTTGGAATAACTGGGGAATTTGTCAACATGATTTGTCTGTTGTATACTAAACCTTGTGGAGCACTATTAGTGAATGGATACACCACGCAGAGCTTCCCACTAGAAAGAGGCACCCAACAGGGTTGTCCTCTCTCACACTCCTGTTTCTATTACAATTGAAACCGCTCTTGGAACAAATCTGCACACATCCCTCTTTAATGGGCATATAGCTAGGAAAAAGAAGAGTTCCATGTGTCTGCCTTTGCTAACGATATGTTGGTTTGTTTGGGGGATCCGATGAGCAAGCTGGAAACATTGTTGGAAGAATTCCATATATATGGAACTTTGCAGGACTGAAATTAAACCTGGACAAATCAGAGGCTCTATCAATTTTACCTGAGGTACAACAAAAGTGACCAGGGCAGTTCCCGCTGAAATGGGCGAATAGCCAGTTCAAATATAAGAGAGTATGGATTACAGCAGGCCCAGATCAACTGTACACAATTAACACCATGACATTACTCAGGAATTTGTAAATGAGACTTGGACGATGGAAAGATTTGCCATTATTATTAAGCAGTCAGATTGCTCTAAACAAAATGATAATATTCCCTCGGTGGCTATATGTGTTGCAGGTCCTGCCAATACTTTTGCGACATAAAGAGTGGAAAAAGCTTGATCGCGCACTGACCCTGTTCTTGTGGAAAGGCAGAAGAGCCCGAATATGAATAGGGGCATTGAAAAAAACATGGGTGCATGGAGGATTGGGCCTACCAGACATCATGAATTACAACTTGGCATGTGTGTGCAGACATCTGAAGGACTGGCTGAATGCATCTGAGGACTACACCCCTCCGGAGGCCAAAAGGGCATTGGTGGCTCCACTCTCTCTTAAATACATATTACATGCTCCACCTGCTTGCACATTGCTTCCAAAGAATGCTATGATGACATCAATCTATAAGCAGGGCCGGCCCGTCCATTGAGCAAGAATGTTTTTTGCACCGGGCCCCGCGTTTCAGGGGGCCCCGCGCAAAGAACATTCTGCTTTTTTTCAAAATTAAGTAAAAAAAAAAAAAGCTGGCTGCTACCGCTGCCGCCGCAGCAGCAGCAGCAGAATGGAGTGTCCCACGGGGCCCCCTATGCCCGGCTGAGCTCTCCCTCTGCGATGGCTGAGCCCCTCTGTGCCGGCTTTCAGATACGCGAAGGGAGAGTGTCTCCCTCGCGTCTCTGTTAAGCCTGCAGGGGCAGATGGGAAATTTCCCATCAGCCCCTGCGGGCTTAACAGAGACGCGAGGGAGACACTCTCCCTTCGCGTATCTGAAAGCCGGCACAGAGGGGCTCAGCCGTTGCAGAGAGAGGGAGGGAGGGACTCAGCCAGGCAGAGGGGGCTCCGCGGGACACTCCATTCTGCTGCTGCCGTCGCGGTAGTGGCAGCGGTAGCAGCCAGCTTTTTTTTTTTTAAATGTTCCTTGAACCGATGAGGGGGGGAGGGGTTAGGACTGGTAATGGGCTATGGCGGGGGTTTGGACTGGACTTGTGGTGGGTTGTGGGTTGATGGGGGGGGTTAGGACTGGCAATGGGCTATGAGGGGGCTAGGACTGGAAATGGGCTGGGGGGTTAAGACTGGAGGTGGGCTGATGGGGTTAGGACTGGTAATGGGCTGTTGGGGGGGTTAGGACTGGTAATGGGCTGTGGGCTGATGGGGCTGTCTGGTAATGGGCTATGGGGGGTTAGGACTGATAATGGGCTATGGTGGGGCTAGGACAGGAAATGGGCTGATGGGGAGGGGTTAGGACTTGAGGTGGGCTGATGGGGTTAGGACTGGTAATGGGCTGTGGGCTGTTGGGGGGGGTTAGAACTGGTAATGGGCTATGGGGGGGTTAAGACTGGTAATGGGCTATGGGGGGGTTAGGACTGGTAATGGGCTGTGGGCTGATGGGGGCTGTCTGGTAATGGGCTATGGGGGGGTTAGGACTGATAATGGGCTATGGGGGGGCTAGGACAGGAAATGGGCTGATGGGGAGGGGTGAGGACTTGAGGTGGGCTGATTGGGTTAGGACTGGTAATGGGCTGTGGGCTGATGGGGGGGGTTTAGGACTGGCAATGGGCTATGGGGGGCTGACTGGAAATGGGCTGATGGGGGGTTAGGACTGGTAATGGGTTATAGGGGGGGGCTTAAACTGAAAATGGGGTGATGGGGGGTTAGGACTGGAAGTGGTTGATGGGGGGGCTAGGACTGGTATTGGGTTGGGGGGTTGCTAGGACTGGAAATGGGCTGATGGAGGGCTAGGACTGGAAATGGGCTGATGCAGGGACTAGAAGGGAATGGATGCTGGGTGAGGCTGGAACTAGAAGGGAGCTGATGTTGGGGGAGGATTAGAATGGGATGGGGCTGGGAGAGTAAAATGGAGAGGGGAAAAATATTTGTGTGGGAGGGATGAAAAATCTACAATTGGCCGGGTATTGGGAGAGTAAGTGGGGATTGAGGATGGAGGGGTAAAATTTGAGTAGATGAAATAGGAATGAGGAAAGAGCAAAAGGAGAAAGATTAGTATGTTAAAGCAGATGTAGAGAGAGAATGGAAAAAAAACTAGGAGAGAAGAAAGGACAAATGGACAGCAGCCGATGGAGAGTTAGCAGAAGACACGAAGAAACCAGAAGAAAGTGGCTGGAACAATTGCAGCTGAAAAAAAATGCACAAAAGGTAGAAAAATATCTCTTTATTTTGAATTTATTAATTGGAATATGTCAGCTCTGGTAAATGTGCATCATTAACGTCTGCGCTTTGTTTAGTACAAGAGCAAATTAATGTA
This sequence comes from Ichthyophis bannanicus, assembly GCA_033557465.1. Lineage (NCBI taxonomy): Eukaryota > Metazoa > Chordata > Amphibia > Gymnophiona > Ichthyophiidae > Ichthyophis > Ichthyophis bannanicus. The sequence goes on from CM066042.1 coordinate 168,017,283, forward strand.
TAGTTTTATTTCTACAGTGTTGTACATTCCAAGTTTGGCTTTTGGGATTCCCAGTTTAATTATTGTCATCCTGTTTCTAAATTGTGATTCCTTGTTTGGTGATGGTTTATGTTCTGTTCATGTGTAACTGAGCTGAGGTATTCTGTTTATATAATTCCTATTTGACATTGCCACTTGTTCTCTTTCCCCAGTAGGTCATGTATTGGTATTCTCTGAAAAGTATTGGTTTAATATTTGCATGTTTCCTTTTGATAGGTAGGGTATGGTGCTTTGTGAGTCCTGGTAGTGCTGTTAGGATACGGCGGGTTTGCTATGGGTTCTACTGTGGCCCCTTCGGTGGCCACTTTGTACATGGCCCAGTTTGAGGAGCAATTTATCTACAGGTCCCCTAGTTTCTGTCATATCCTCACCTGGAAAAGGTTTTTGGACGAAATCTTTTCTATTTGGACGGGCTCAGAAGGGGCTTTGGAACAATTTTTGACATGGATAAACTCTTTGAATGAGAACTTGCAGTTTACTCCCAAATATGATCATTGTCAGATTGAGTTTTTGGATTTAACTTTGTTTCAACATGGGTCGTCTTTACACAGTACTCTCTATAGGAAGCCTGTCCAACGTAATGTACTTTTACAATATACAAGTTTTCACCCTCCAGCTTTGCGGAGAGGTTTGCCGTTTGGGCAGTTTCTTCGCATTAGGAGACTATGTACTTCAATACAGCAATACCGTATACATGCACAAGATCTTAGTCACCGCTTACGATTGCGGGGCTACCCTACCTCATTGATACGAAAAGCTTTTAAACGGGCACTTTACAATCACCCTGATTGGTGGGGGGAGGGATCTCCGGTTCGTCCCAAAGAGAATGTGGTTATTGGGGTTGTTCCCTTTGTACCTTATGCTCCAAAGATTGTACAAGTTTTGAAAAAACATTGGGAGTTGTTATCTCTCCATGCTTGTTTCCAGAAACCATTGTTAATAGCGTATCGTAGATCACGGACTATAGGGGATTGGGTAGTACGGATGAGCAATCATACAGTACATCCCCCTTTAATTGAACAGAAAGGGCATTTCGCTTGTCATAATTGCGATTTTTGCTCTACCACTTTACAGGGGATAAGTTGGACAGATCCACATACACAGTTTTGTTGCAAATCTTTGCATTTTTCCAATTGTCAAACAGAGTTTGTAGTTTATGTTTTGATCTGTCCCTGTAATTTGACATATGTAGGTCGTACTGTGCGGCCGATTCGGAAACGTCTGCTGGAGCATCGCTCAAGGATTAATGCAAGGCAAATGGGAGCACCCCTGGTCCCGCATTGTCAGCAGGCGGGCCATGCATTCAGTGACTTACGTTGGAGAGTTTTGGAGGTGGTGCCGCAGCCTATTCGAGGAGGAGATCGCCAGGCACGATTACAACAGAAGGAGCAGCAATGGATGTTTCGGTTGGGATCTATGGCCCCTGGGGGTTTGAATGTGGACATTGACTGGTGGAGCCTTCAGTTATGAATTTTTGTGGGGAACTATGACTTTTGTAGCTTTTTGTCAGCATGGGATATGACGTCAATCTCGTATTGGTATTTAACCGGAACTGTAATTCAACGGAGTTCATCTGCCTGAGGAAGAGCTGAGAAGCGGGAGCAGCTTGAAACACTGCTGGTGTTGCGCATGAACCTCGTGTGCATTGGCTGAAGGGTTTTTGCTCCTATTTTTGAGGTCGGTGGTGGGCCGGACTGTTAAGCTACTCCCGGTGGGGGAGAGCAGGAAGTTGGATGCAGGCCTCACTTTGTACCGCTGCTTGGAGGTTTAAACATCGCCCTTTTTTGGCATAGGACTAAGCTAAGTACACTTTCCTTGCTCATTTTGTTATGGCTTGGTTTTGAAGTTTTAAGGTGTATTTTGGACTGGTAAGGACGGCAATAAGTATTGTTTTGTCCGGTTATGGCCTGTTAGGGGTCATTTATAATTGATTAAAAAGGAGGGCTCACTTCAAGAGAGGAAATGTTTCCTTCTCATGGTGAGTGATCCAACAAAAATTTAAAACTTTAAAAATTTTAAAAATCATAAATGAATAATAGGGATATGGATTAGGTCAGTTCCTACAGTAGGATACATGTGAGAAATCAAGAGTTTTTTGGATTAGATTATGTTGATTTCTATGGGTATAGTTTAGGGGTATGGGTTCTAAATGGGCAGTATTTGTAGTAGTTCCTAATGTGTCTGGCGGTTGGCACTGGATTATAGTAATGTAGAAATCTTTTAGTCTTTCTTTATTCATACATTCATTAAGAGGCATGTTTACTAAAAGTTAGTATATGGTAACATTATGCAAATATTTATGCAAATGAGGCCCCGCACCGAGTCTCCGCACATGGCCCCGCACCCCCCTTGGGCCGCCCCTGTCTATAAGGGATGGCATATTCTCTGTGCCAAACTGGGGTGGACGCTGGAGATCACGCTCTATCTCCCATGGCAGGGAAACCCGGCCTTCCAGCCTGGCCTGGCAAGACAAACATATCACCACTGGCAAAAATACGGACTTGAAGGGATGGAACATGTGGTATCAGAAGCAGGAGAGATGATACTCTTCTCTACACTAAAAGAATGCTTTGGCCTGTCTACGAAGGACATGTTCCTGTATCTACAAGCGTGGAGTTATGTTCAATCATTACCACAAGAGACAATAAAGTATAGTTACTCACCTGTAACAGGTGTTCTCCGGGGACAGCAGGAATCAGTCCTCACATATGGGTGACGTCGGCACTGACGGAGCCCTCGCGGACGCATCCCAGCTTTCAAGAAAGCCTTTGGGAAATGCCATCACACATGCGCTGTCCCCTTCCTGCCCAAGGGTGCCATCTTCCTCAGTCAGATGACATAGCTCAAAGACAGCAAAAATAAAGATGGTAAAGGAGCAACTCCAAGGGGAGGAGGGAGGGTTGTGAGGACTGATTCCTGACGTCCCCGGAGAACACTTGTTACAGGTGAGTAACTATCCTCAGTCCTCACATATGGGACTTCTAAACTACAGGCTACCGAAAGCCCATAGCAAAAATAGGGGCTCCCTCATGGGGAGCCGCAAGCAGCAGCAATTAGCCCATGTACACAGACCACAGTAAGACCCCTATGTCCGATGAACCAGCAGTCCAGTAGCCTGAACACAGAAGGGACAGAGGGTAGGAGTTGCCTAAACCCCGAAAAGATTACAGAGCACAGCCTGACTGAAGGCACTGTCCCATCGGGACTCTCTTTCCAGGTAGTAATGAGCTGCAAAGGTATGGACTGAAGACCAGATGGTGGCCCGGCAGATGTCCACCATCAGGACAAAGCGCAAGTTTGCCACTGAGGCCACCATGGCCCAGACACGGTGTGCTGTGATGCGGCCTTCCAGCGGGAGCCTCACCTGCTCATAAGCAAGGGCAATACAGTCCACCACCCATGTGTACAGCGTACGCTTGGTCACCGCCTCCCCCAGCCTACTGGAGTTGTGGGAGATGAAAAGCTGAGAAACTTTGCAGTGGCCTTGAGTGTGCTGGATATAGAAGGACAAGGCCCTCTTACAGTACAAGGTGTGAAGGACCATCTCCGCCTGACTGGAATGGTCTTGGAAAGAAGGTAGGAAGCACCACTTCCTGATTGAGATGGAAGGGCAACATTACCTTCGGTAGGAATTTGGGGTGCGTGCAAATATAAAATCATATAAATTATAAACAATAAAATACAAATATAAATGATCAAAATAAACAAAAACACCATCAAAAACTAAAAAAAATATATATACATATATATTATGAATTATCCCACAATCAGCATGAAGAAAGTTGGTAAAACACAATAAAATATGGAAATAAATAAAAAAACGTGCTGGGGTATACCCATTAACAACTTAAAATTATAAATATAGCTAAATATATTCAAAATATTAAAATGTGTAGCAAACAAATCAATAATTAAAAAACCATAGACATAAATTAACAAATATTAAAAAACAAGAAAGTGTTGAACAGCAAACGACAAGGGTGTGACTAATAACTAGATGGGCATGCGCCGGCGTCTTGGAGAAGGAGACGCTGAGATTTCAATTTCATCACAGTTCGGCAGTTTTTCAAAAGCGTTGATACAGGGCGCAATAACATTGGCATTCGCCCGAAACGCAGTACTGTGTCCTTTTATATTACTGCGGTACTGACTCAGGTGTAAGAAGATCCTTGACAGAAAAATTTGGAACTTTACTGTGGACGCTGCCAGCTCGTTTGACGAATACACACGTACTGGAGGGAGCGGAGGTTTTGATAAGTACCACGTTGTTCCAGGTATTTTAAAAGAAGAGATGTATTTTTGGCATGAGGTGACATCGTGTGGTGGTTTTACCTTTTTTTAACCCTTTAGTAATTATACATAGGGTTTAATTTAAATCGAATAAAATGGAAGTCATAGCTTCAAGAGGGTAATTTAACTCTCCCGGCTACCTTCCGAAAAAAACATTACATATAGGTTATTTGCTCTTTCAATTTCACTCTATTTTTTGTATTTAGTAATAACTAGATGGGAGCATGATCCACTGATCTTATTTTGTTTCTTTTTTTCTTCCACTGATCTCTTCTACTGCTGCGTTTGCATTGGACCGTCTTTGACAAAGTTTTATATTCTTTTATCTCCTTTTTTTTAGCATTATACATGCGTTTGAGAGGTTCATAAGACCATAGAGGTATGCTCCCATCTAGTATTAGTCACACCCTTGTCGTTTGCTGTTCAACACATTCTTGTTTTTTAATATTTGTTAATTTATGTCTATGGTTTTTTAATTGTCACTGGATTTTGCCTGTTTGATCTAGGGTGAGTTATTATCGTAGAATATTTGTGGGCTAGCTAGCTGCATAAAGAGAAGGAAGATCCTTGAGGCCGTTAAAAGACATGTATTTTATTGTTTATAATTTATATGATTTTATATTTATAGTCCAGCCAAATAAGCCCCTGATGAAGGTGTAACAAAACATGGCCTGTGTCAGGCCCTTGGCTACCTTCTCGTTAATAAAATTACTTATCCTTCTGCTTTCCACGTCTTGGACTGGTTCTTGGGAAGAAGGTAGGCAGCACCACCTCCTGGTTGAGATGAAATGGAGATACCATCATCAGAAGGAATTTGGGGTGTGTGCAGAGCACCACCCTGTTCGTCTAGAACCTGGTATATGGCGCCTCTGCCACTAAGGCTTGAAGCTCGCTAATCCTGTGAGCGGAGGTGATCGCAACCAGGAACGACACCTTCCATGAGAGGTATCGCAGATGGCAGGTAGCCAGAGGCTCAAAGTGTGGGCGAGTAAGCTGCGCCAATACTATGTTGAGGTCCCACTTGGTTGCCGGGGGGGGGGGGTAAACTGAGGATTTTGATAAGAGCAGTCCCCTCAAGAAGCGTGTCACCAGTGGCTGGACCGAGAGGGGTTTGCCATCCACCGGTTAGTGATATGCCACCATGGCACTGAGGTGCACTCTGACAGAGTTCGATTTGAGCCCGGATTGCAAGAGATGGAGAAGGTACTGCAGCACCAGCTGCAATGAGCAGGAGAAGGAGTTAACCCCGTGTCCACACACCAAACTGAAAATCTGCACCATTTGAAGGCATATGCTTTCCTAGTAGAAGCCTTATGGGAGACCAGCAGAATCTTCTCCTCCCAAGAGGTTGAAAGGAGCCAAGGTCACCCTTTCAGCAGCTACGCTGTCAGTGACATAGACCCCAAGTTGGGGTGCAAGAGAGAGCCCCCTCCTGAGACAGGAGCATTGGGGAGCTTCCTAATGGGATGGGAGTCTCCACTGACAGCCAGAGGAGCAGCAGGAACCATGGCTGCCTGGGCCAGTGAGGGGCTATCAGAATCAGGAAGGCCTTGTCGTGGAGGGTCCTGAATAATGTTTTGGCAATTAGTGGTATGGTTGGAAAAGTGTACATGAGAATTTTTGACCACAAAATGGGAGGGGTGGACTTTCTGGGAGCAAAAGCAGGGCAACTGGTAGTTGTCCGGGCTAGCAAACAGGTCTATCCATGGTTTTCCCCAGAGATGAAAAAGCCGGTTAGCCACTCTGAGGTCCAGCTGCCACTCATGTGGCTGGAGGACCCTGCTCAATCTGTCTGCCAGTGAGTTGTTCTGGCCTGGCAGGTATACTGCCTGTAAGAGTATGCCCTGCTGGACTGCGTAGGAGCAGAGGGCCATCACCTAGCAGCAGAGGATGCGAGACTCCGTGCCCCCCTGCTTGTTCACATAAAACACTGCCATCTGGTTGTCTGTATGGATCAACACCGGCTGGCACTATAGGCAATGGCAAAAAGTTTGGAGGGCTAGCTATATCGCCTGCAGCTCCAGGAGGTTGATCTGCTGGTTGCTCTTGTCCTGCGAGCAGCTGCCCTGGATCTGGAGTTCCTCACAGTGGGCTCCCCATCCCAGCAGGGAGGCGTCTGTAGTGAGAACCCTTAAGGGGCTTGGAGTTTGGAAGGGCATCCCTGCCTCGAGGTACTGGGGGTTTTGCCATCAGGTCAGAGATTGCCAACTGGCAGGTCACTGAAACTCTGTCCCAGAGATGGCCTGTGGCCTGTATCCACTGGTCCCGAAGGCACCATTGTGCGGCCCTCATGTGAAGGCGAGCATTTGGGGTGACCTGGACCATGGAAGCCATGTGCCCGAGTAGGCACAGCAGGAACCGAGCGGATACCAAGGGATGGTGTTGTATGTCTAGGGCCAGTGCCCTGAGATGGTCGGCTTGGTCCCCGGGAAGGAAGGCTTTTGTCTGGAGGGTGCAAAGGAGGAGCGTGACTCTTGCAGGTGTAGAGGGGAACAAACGAAGCAAGAGGATAGAGCAGGTTTGGAACAGACTGCTTTATTGAAGATGGTCCCTACGCGTTTCGGCTTGCGCCTTCTTCGGGGGACATACAGCTACCATAGGGTTAAATAAATAATGTTAAAATCAACATTGGTATGTTTCTTTCTTAATTTACACCCTTTTATGATCTTTTGATTTGTTTATTCTTATTTATTATGAATATATTCATAGCTGTACAGTTTTTTAGGTTGTTGAATTATGTTTTTGGAATCAATCTGTTTACTAATTATTAATATTTTAATTAATATTTTAATTTTTAATTTTTTGTCTTTGTCTCGGCCCTCGTTTGTACAGTTATACTTAATCTTATTTTTATTTTTATTTCATTTGATTTTAATAATAATTTTATTAATATGATTAATTGTTCGTTTTGTCCTCTGGATAGTCTTTTTTGATTTATATGTAAATTTATATACATATATTATCAGTTTAGATACATGTTTTTTACTTATATTCGTCATAATTTATATATTATTAGATTCCTTTATTTGTTTTTAAATGTAGCACAATTATTTATTTTACACGTTGTATACCCATCTTTTGATTTTTTTGATTTTAACATTATTTATTTAACCCTATGGTAGCTGTATGTCCCCCGAAGAAGGCGCAAGCCGAAACGCGTAGGGACCATCTTCAATAAAGCAGTCTGTTCCAAACCTTTTTGTCTGGAGGGTGTCATGTTGCCTCTATGAACTCTAGACACTGTGTCGGGAGAAGGTGGGATTTGGGGTAGTTTATTACAAACTCCAGATGCTGCAGGACCTGGATAGTACATGCCTGATGCACTTCTGAGACTGTGCCTCTCTTTATGAGCCATTCATCCAGGTAGAGAAAGACGAAGACCCCCTGAATGCGGAGGAAGGCAGCCACAACTGCCAGACACTTGGTGCACCATTGGGGCAGAAGCCAAGCTGAAGGGCAGCACCCTGTACTGGTAGAGGTCGCCTTCCACCATGAACCTCTGGTACTGCCTGTGGTTGGGGTGAATGAGGATGTGGGTGTAAGCAGATCTAAGGAGCATAGCCAATCTCCCTGCTGGAGATAAGGCAGCAATGTTCCAAGGGAGAGCATCTTGAACTTCTCCCTCACTAGGAATTTGTTCAGATTTCGCAGGTCGAGGATGAGCCTTAGGCCCCCTGTTCTTTTTGGTATGAGGAAGTATCACCCCTTTCCCCTGAGATGATGAGGAACTGGTTCTACCGCTCTGTCCTCGAGAAGACCTGTGAGTTCCCAGTAGAAGATCCTGGTGAAGGGGAGACCTGGGGGGGCTCTCCCGGAAAGAAAGGGAGAGATGTCTGAGCCAGATGGAGGAGACAGCCTTCCTAGAGCACCTGAAGTGCCCAAGAATTGGTGGTGATGCCTGGCCACTTTGAGAATAGTGAATGAGACATCCCCCTGTGGGCTGCTGACCTCCTTGGGGTGGAGAGGCTATGCCCAAGGAGTCAAAAGCTCCCCCCTGGCTGGGCCAGGGCCGATGCCTGGGGCTTGGGAGCCTTCTGTTTACGAGGGCCTTGCCCATGTCCCTTGGCCTGCTGTCCCTGCTGGGGAGCCAGGGAGGCTTGAAAAGGTGGGTAGTTTCTGTAAGCAGCCCCTTTCCTCAGGTAGAAGGGCTTTTTACCCAAGCCCGTCTGCCAGAGAGGGGCAGCGGTCTTTTTAGAGAGCCTGGTCCTCGTCATGAACTCAGTCTCTAGCTTGGCAGCCTCGTCTGTCATGGGTTTGCCAAAGAGGTTCACTCCTTGGCATGGAACGTCAACCAATTTGTCCTGAACCCATTGCTCAAGGTCGGACGACTGTAGCCAAGCCTGGCATCAGGCACCGATGTCTGCCGCCTCTACATGAGCCGCTGACAAAACCATCATAGACTGCCTGAGACATAAATTTGGAGCACTCATGGACGGCCTTGGCCAGGTTCTTGAACCGCTGCAGGGGTTCCTTGGAAAGACCAGCTGAGAACTGGCAAGTTCCTTCGCCAGGTCTCTCAGGTACATGCTCAGGTATAGCTGGTAGGCCTCTGGCTGATGAGCATCGAGCCTTGGTAGGACCTTCTGCTGAGGGCATCAAGGGTGCATGCCTCCCTGCTAAGGGGGGCACCGAGGATTGTGTCTTCTGACTCGTCAGCCGACGCATGGCCAAATTCACCACCATGGAGTTGTGTGGCAGCTGTGATTTCTGGAAGCCTGGGCTCCGGCGGACTTGATACATCGAGTTGAGTCACTTGCTCACCACCGGCACCAATGCTGGTGTCTCCCACATACGGAGCATTAGTCGCTCGAGGATGGGTGGGATGGGCACCATAAGTGATTCCCTCGGTGGGACCTCATATTGAAGGATTTCTAGAGCCTTGGACATGTCCCTGACAAAGTCAAGAAATGTCATGTCCTTGGGCGGGGACAGACACCAGGGCTCCGAAGGAGAGGAGTCCGAGAGGACACCGCAGTGGCGATGAGTGTCCAGAGACTCCTCATCCTCCGTCTCCCACAGAATAGTCCGTCGAGGAATCGAGGGAAGGATGGCTCACAGGCTCTGAGCCTGACCATCCTGCTCGTGACCTTCTGAGGCCCTGCAGCTGGCACCGAGTGCACTAGCTGAGGAAGATCGCGGCCCTGTGGAACGGGAACCGGATCAAGACTCGAGGCCAAAGGGTCTCGAGGATCGGCTTGGCTTTTGGGGACGTCTTCGACATTGAAGCCCGGTGTTCTGGGTGGAGGAACCGGTGGTACCAGACAACAGCACCTGCTGCTGGTCCATGAAGGCAGACAAGCTGCACTCCAGGGCCATCGTTCTGGACTCAAGTCCAGAAGGCTCCACAGCCATGGGGGCGGGCACTGAAGGAATCTGGCCTGACGCCAGTACCCAGAGGGGGGGGGGGAGTCCTTGACGAGGATGGTGTTGGCCTCGGTCGAGTCCTTTCTAGGGACCTTCGCAGGTCGCTCCTTCTCCGATCCCTCAGACGACTGTTGAGGACTGCGGGACCTGGCTTGGGACTTACCCGGCCTGTCAAAGCTATCCAGGGATGCCATCTTTAAGGTCTTCGTCTACTTCTCAAGTTCCCTCGAGGGAGACCCCCTTTCCGAAGAGCCACGGCGTCAATCGTGGTCCTAAGGCTCCCTGAGATTCTGTGGCTTCAGAGAAGGCCCTAGCCTTCGGAGGTACTGGGAACTCCGGGAAAAACTTATCATGCTGCTGCTGGCGGCTCTTAAGGGCCTTAGTGGATATCTTTGTACAGAGGCCGCATGCCGTAGGGTTGTGGTCTGGCCCCAGGCAGCAAAGACAGCAGTCGTGTGTCAGTCAGGGACATTATTTTGGCACACCGATCACACTTCTTAAAGTCACTGGTAGCCATGGGGGAAAAAAAGCACCCCAGTGAGGTCGAAGACCCGTGGTGCTGCCAGTTGGAAAATAGGTGCAAAGGTGCCAAAGGAGGGGAAAAAAACTAAGAACCCGAGACTCGATGCTGGGGCAGCAAGTTTGGGTGGTGGGAAGAGTACCGGTGTACTAGCGGAGTAGAGTATGAAACGCAGGTCGAAAAATCAACTTTTTCCGAGGAAAGAGCAGAGAGACGTCTGAAGGGCTCTGTGGAAAAAAGGAGACTGAGCAAGATGGAACATCCTGGAGCCCCGTTAGTGCTTTGGAAGCCGAAGCCTCCCGCTGGGGCAATTTTGCCGGTGAAAGTCCCTCAAGGGCAACGCCAGAGGCATCTCGCTGTCTAGAAGGAGATCTACCCTTTGAGGACCGGCTAGATTTATGTTTAGTTACCTGAGATCCATGGGAGGAAGACGAAGCCCTGGAAGACGTCGATGCCACGGAGACTGCATCAGAGGGAAAAAGGGTGCTAAGTTTAGCAGCTCGGTTCTGCCGGCCCCTTTTCGACATCATCCAACAGGGAACACACTCTGAAATAGAGTGGTCAAGACCTAAACATTTGAGGCACCACTCATGGGTGTCCGTGACGGAGATGGTACGCCACACTTAGAACACTTTTTAAAACCTGAAGCGGGTTTTTCCATTCTGAAGGGAAAATTGGGCCTAGTGCCCAAAATGGCGCGTGGCACCTGAAGAGAAAATTACTGGAAAGACTCCAGAAGAAAGTTTTTTTGGTTTTTTTTAAGAAAAGAAAGAAGAAGAACCGGCGGTACCAGTATAGCGTCGAGGGAAGGCAGACGCGACCACAAAAAAGAAGAATAGAAGGGATTTTTTTCTGCGGTGACAGGATGTGCGACCTGTCGGTTCTGCGGAAAACGAAGAACTGGAGAGGGACAGTTGGGAGAGGCGTGCAGGCACTGTGGGATGCTCCCGGGGGCTTTACTGTTGGGACGCTGGGGAGCATTCCCACGTGGGCTCCGTCGTTGCCGACGATGCCCATATGTGAAGACTACATTTCTGCTTGTTCCTGGAGAAAGCATTTCACCTCAGGTCTTCCAAAATCTATGGTAGTCCAAGTGGGCCCCCGAACCCCTGTTCTTGACCCCCACAAAAAATCTGTGATGGGCCCCTGGAACTACCATCTCCCTAACAGACTTGAAAATTTTCGTGGAGGTCCAAGTGGCTCCCTTGCACCTCCCATCCCCTCCCCCTGACCTCACAAAAAGACCCTAGTGGTCCATAAGAACATAAGATATGCCATACTGGGTCCATCAAGCCCAGTATCCTGTTTCCAACAGTGGCCAATCTAGGTCATACGTACCTAGCAGTTTCCCCAAAAGACACAGATTCCGCAATGCTTGTACTGGGTCAAGCATTGATATCCTGGGTCCCTTCTTAATAATGGTTTATGGACCTTTCCTCCAGGAACTTGTCCAAACCTTTTTTAAACCCAGCTACACTAACAGCCTTTACTACATCCTCCGGTAACAAATTCCAGAGTTTGATTACACGTTGAGTGAAGAAATATTTTCTTTTATTAGTTTTAAATAGTTTACTCTGTAGCTTCATTGCATGTCCCCTAGTCTGTCTATATTCTGATAACGTAAACAATCGATCTACGTTTACCCGTTCCACTCCGTTCATTAATTTATAGACTTCTATCATATCTCCCCTCAGCTGTCTCTTTTCCAGGTTAAAGAGCCCTAACCTTTTTAGCCTTTCTTCATAGGAGTCTCCTTCCATCCCCTTTACCATTTTGGTGGCTCTTCTCTGAACCTTTTCTAATAACGCTATATCCTTTTTAAGATACGGCGACCAGAATTGCACACAATATTCAAGGTGCGGTCTCACCATTGAACGATATAGAGGCATTATAATATCTCTTGTTATATTTTCCATTCCTTTCCTTATGATACCTAGCATTCTATTTGCTCTCTTGACCGCCGCTGCACACTGGGCCGAGGGTTTTAACATGCTATCCACAACGACGCCTAAATCTTTTTCCTGGGTGGTGATTCCTAATGTGGAACCTTGCATCGCGTAACCATAGTTTGGGTTGTTCTTCCCTAGGTGCATAACTTTGCACTTGTCCACATTAAATTTCATCTGCCATTTTGATGCCCAGTCTTCCAATTTATCAAGATCCTCTTGCAAATTTCCACAATCCTCTTGGGTTTTAACAACTTTAAATAGTTTTGTCTCATCTGCAAATTTGATAATCTCACTCGTTATTCCACTTTCCAAGTCATTTATGAATATGTCAAAAAGCAGCGGACCCAGCACAGATCCCTGGGGTACAGCACTATTCATTTTTCTCCATTGGGAAAATTGGCCATTTAGCCCAACCCTCTGCTTTCTATCTTTTAACCAGCTCTTGATCCACAGTAGTACACTGCCTCCTATCCCATGACTCTTTAGTTTTGCCAAAAGTCTCTGATGAGGGACCTTGTCAAAGGCTTTCTGAAAGTCCAGATACACTATATCAACCGACTCACCTTTGTCCACCTGTTTATTCATACTTTCAAAAAAACATAATAGATTAGTAAGACAATATCTTCCTTGTCTAAAACCATGTTGGCTGTCTCCCATTAGGCCATGACTATCTACATGCTGAGTAATTTTATTCTTTATGATGATTTCTACCATTTTTCCCGGTACTGACATGAGGTTCACCGGTCTGTAGTTTCCCAGATCACCCCTGGAACCCTTTTTAATAATTGGCGTTACATTGGCGATCCTCCAATCTTCAGGTATTACAGATGATTTTAATGAAAATTCAAAGATTACTAATAGCAGGTCTGCAATCTCATATTTCAGTTCTTTCAACACCCTTGGATGTATACCATCTGGCCCAGGTGATTTGCTACTCTTCAGTTTATCTAATAGTTGTAATACATCTTCCCGATGTATCGATATTTCCTTCAATTCTTCCGCACCTTTAAATACCACTTCAGTCATGGGTAACATCCCTACACCTTCCTCAGTAAAGACCGAAGCAAAGAATTCATTCAGTCTCTCCGCTATCGCCTTGTCGCCTCTTAGTGCCCCTTTAACTCCTCTATCATCTAATGGACCAACTGATTCTCTCACAGGTTTTTTGCTACGAATGTACTTGAAAAAATCTTTATTTCGCGTTTTTGCTTCAGCAGCAAGCTTCTTCTCAAATTCTCCCTTTGCCTGCTTTATCAATGCCTTGCATTTGACTTGCCAGTGCTTGTGCTGTTTCCAGGTTTCGTCGTTTGGCTCTTTTTTCCATTTCCTGAAAGATGCTTTTTTGGCAACAACAGCCTCTGACCTCCCCTGACCTCTCTGACCTGTCCAGGTTGACTCCCTGATCATCCTCAGGAATCCCTGCCCCTCCTCCAGCTCTAAAGTTGGAAGACAAGAGCAATGTCCACCACCATCTTCAAAAATAGCAGTGCCTCAACACTAGCAGGGTGGTGGGACTATCAAATAAGCAAAGCACTCTTGTTATTTGCAGACCGACTCCTCGCAGTGTATCCCAACACATTGCTAGGAGTGAGGCACTGCCATTTTTCAAGATGGCCATTTGAAGAGAAGGGCACTGCTTGACACCTCTCTGGACAAGCTAAGTATAATTGGTCTTTGGAGGGGAGGGCTGGTCCACCACCTCAGAGACTCTCTGGTCAAAGACCTTTTTGTGCTGGTTGCTTGGGCCAGGAGTGCCCTGAGCCAGATAGTCCTGGGGTGGATCAGGAGTATCCAGGGGGTCTAGGGTGGAGAGTCCAGCTGGCCTTTCCTTTTTTTTGGAAGTGTCTCCCTTTCTGTTAATGCATGAGACAATCCCTGTTCACACATTGACCAAAAGGGAGACATTTCATTCCCAATGCAACAAATTGCTGTGTTACGCACTGCTTTTTTGTATCAGCACACTTTTTAATGCTTAAGTAATCTATATGCCATTAGAGTGAAGGCACATTTTAGAAAGGCGTTTAGGTGCACCTGGGAATGTCCAAGTCAAAACATTGGAAATTCAGTGGGAGGAGCAGCAGAGAAGTTGCAGGCATGTAAATGTTTCCCAAAATTGGTCTGCCACTGCCTCAAAAGATAAACATTTCTGCAAACATATAAAGAAAATGGCCCAGACAGTTGCAGAGAGCTGGCCAATTTTAGAAACTTGCACATATAAAATATGGACATTGCCAGGTTGGCATAGACCTGTCCACGAAGGCATCACAGAATGTGCACATGTAGATGTTACCGCATGCACATTCTAGCCTGCCATTTTAGAAAAGGAGATGTGCAGCACTGTGGCAGTACGCAAAGAAGCATTTGTTTTCACCTGCTCTCCTCCTATGAGGGGGAAAAAATTATTTTGGTGACAATACGCAATGTCCCGGTTACCCTTATTGTTGAAAACAGGCCGATGTGAGCATTTTCAAATTTCTATTCATATCAAAGGGTGGGTATAGATATGGATGTGTCTGCTGGTGATTTTAAACATGCAACACCATTCTGAAATCAGAGATTCATGTGTAGCTTTTTATCGTCACCCTGGACATGCCTCCATCATGCTCCCTTGCGATATAGATGTATTCATGCCAGACAGTGTAGTTACTCACTTGTAACAGGTATTTTCCGGGAACAGCAGGAATCAGTCCTCGCATATGGGAGATGTCAGCATTGATGGAGCCCATATGGTAATTACTCCCCAGCTTTCAAAGAAAGCCTTTGGAAGTTACACCAGGCATGCATGGTCACCCAAGAGTGCCATCGTACTGCAGTATGACATCATAACTTAATCAAGCATAAAAAAAAGAAAACAACTCCACAAGAAGGGAGGGAAGGTTGTGAGGACTGATTCCTGCTGTCCCCGGTGAAAACTTATTACAGGTCAGTAACTACGCTTTCTCTGGGAACAAGCAGGAAGTCAGTCCTCACATATGGGGGACTCCCCAGCTACAGGCTACCAAAAAAACCTATAAAAAGCCACAGGTGACCGAAAAACAACGAGCCATGAATGGCACCAGGGAGCGATAAATGACCTCAAGTCCTGAGATGCAATCCCAGTGTCAAGGATGGAATCGCCTCTCCAGTAACCTAGACATAAGGGCCAGAGGGAAGGAACTGCACTAATCCCTGAAGAGATGATAGAGTACTGCCTGGCCAAAGGCACTGTTATGTCGTGAGCTTTCCTCCAGGCAGTAATGAGCGGCAAAGGTATGAACTGAGGACCAGGTGGTGGTCCAACATATGTCTTGTAGAGGAGCTGAGCGCAGATGTGCCACCGAGGCAGCCATGGTGTGCACATTGTAGGCGCTGACATGACACTCCAGGGAGAGTCCAGCTGCTTGTAGGCAAAGGAGATGCAGTCCGTCACCCACGTGGACAGACTGCACTTAGAGATGGAAATGCCGAGTCTGCTTGAATCAGAAGAAACAAACAGTTGCGATGAGTGGTGGTGGGCCTTTGTTCAAGGTAGAAGGCCAGTGTCTTCTTGCAATTGAGGGTATGGAGGGAGGCCTCCGCCCGAGACACATAAGGTCTAGGAAAAAAGGTGGGGAGAACCACCTCCTGGTTGAGATGAAACATAGAGACCACCTTTAGTAGAAACTTGGAATGGGTGCACAGAACCATCCTATTCTTGTGAAACCTGGTGCATGAGGCATGGGCCATCGACGCCTGGAACTCACTGACTTGCCGAGTGTAAGTAAGCGTGACAAGAAAGACAAGATTCCAGGAAAGGAATCTGAGGTGAGGTGAGCCGAAACAAGCAGTTCAAAGGGAGGAGCCATGAGCTTTCCAAGAACCACATTCAGGACCCATGCCACCGGGGGCAGCCAGACCAGGGTCATGAGAGGAGGAGACCTCTCATGAAGCAGCCTACGAGGGTGAACTGAGATGGATTGTCTGTCCACCAGATGGTGATGCTCTGCCAGGGCACTGAGATGCACTCTGTGGAGATGGACTTTAAGCCAACATGAGAAAGGTGCAAAAGGTACTGGAGTATCAACTGCACCAGGCAGGAAAAAGGGCTAAGGCCCTTGGCACACCATAGTGAAAACTGGTGCCATTTAGAGGCATACCCCCGCCTGGTGGAATCCTTGCGGAAGGCCAACCGAACATCCTCAACCTCAGTGGGAAGATGGAAGGGGTCAGAGCTACCCTTTCAGCAGCCAGGCCATCAGTGCCAGAGAGTGGAGGTTGGGATGCAGGAGAGATCCATCCTTCTGCGATATCAAGTTCAGAGCATAGCCCAGGGGAACCGGGGCCACTTGAGAAAGCTGCAGCAGCAGCAGGAATCATGGTTGGCGGGGCCAGCAGGGAGCAATGAAGATCACCGTGGCCTGGTCCAACTGAATCTTGGAACTAGTGGAGTGGAAGGATATGCATACAGCAGATTCTCCGACCATGGGAAGAGAAAGGCATTGGCTTCTGCTCTGTCCCGGGTCGGTATCCAGGAGCAAAAGCAAGGTAACTGAGTATTGCTGGGGCTGGCTAAGAGGTCCGTCAGAGTCGCCCAATGCCAGAAGAGAGAGCAGACCATGCCATGTTCATGCAAACTGACTTCCTTTACCATCCCCTTCGCAAGCTCATCTAGAGCAAACACGTCATGCTGCCTTCTTTTTTCTTGGACCAGCATTGTGGAATGCCTTACCATCTTCCCTTCGGTTGGAACCCTCATACCAGCAATTCAAGGCGTCGCTAAAGACACACTTATTCCATCAGGCCTTCGATCTCCCTTCCCCTTCCTCCGCCTGATTTGTTTGTTTTCTGTCTGCTCTTAAGTTCTTTTGGGTATTCTTCTCTTTCCTGTCACATAATGGAGTTCTTTTCTTTTTCTGCAGCATTAGTATATTTTATTTTATTGTAAACCGCTCTCAGGCTTTGGCAAGAGCGGTATATAAAGTGTGAAATAAAGATAAAGACAAGCACCACTCATGCGGCTGAAGGACCCTGCTGAGTTTATCTGCCAGAATATTCTTGTGTCACGGGAGATAGGCCACCTGAAGGAGCATGCTCCTTGCCGCATCAAAGGTCCAGATACGTATTGCCTCTCTGCTTGTTGAGATAGAACATTGCTACCTGGTTGTCCATTAGGATGACGACCACCTGGTTCGACAGTTGGTTCTGGAACACTTGAAAGGCATTTGCCATGGCCCGGAGCTCGAGGAAGTTGATCTGATGCAGGCTTTCCTCCTGTGTCCCAATGCCCTGGGATTGGAAACTGTTACAGTGGGCTCCCCATCTGAGCTTAGAGGCATCTGTGGAAGGATGCTCTGGACTGGCGGGGCCTGGAAAGGCAGGCCTATCAAGAGGTTCAACGGATGCTGCCACCAGGCGATGAAATTTGCAAGGGACCTGGTGACCAACATGTGATTATTTAGGTGACCTGTGGCCTGAGACCATTGAGCACCAGGAAGTGTCAGCAGTCTTCTAAGAGAACCTGGTTCTGCTCATATATTCAGACTCCAACTCTGCAGCCTACTCTATCATGGCCTTGCCAAAGAGGTTGTCCCCTCGGCATGGGACATTGACCAACTTGTCCTGAACTCATTGCTCTAGGTTCAAGGACTGTAGACAGGCCAGGCAATGGGCACCAATGCCCACAGCAGCTACCCAAGTCACGGACTCAAAGCCATCATAGGTCTTCCGAGTCATAAACTTGGAGCAGTCCTTGACCAAGGAGTTCAGGGTCTGGAATCATGCCAGAGGTTCATCAGTCAGGTCAACTGAGAAAGCTCCTCTGCCAGGTCCCTCAGGTACATGCCATGTACAACTGATAAGCATGGATGCGGGTCACGAGCATCGAGCCTGGTAGCACTTCCTGCCAAACCCATTCATGGTGTGGGCCTCCCTGCCTGGAGGCAACGAGGAGTGTGTCTTCTGGCTCTTGATCTGATGCATGGCTGACTCCACCACCATGGAACTGTGTGGCAACTGTATTTATTTATTTATTTTTATTTATTTACATTCTCTTATATACCGCGCTATTCTGCATCAGTGCGGTTTACATTGAACAAACTGAAATTACATTGAACAGGGCATTATAACTTGGAAATAACTATTTTACAGGGAACATGGGCTATGGAGGGTTAAGTGGCTTGCCCAAGACCACAAGGAGCACCTGTGGGACTAGAAACCCCAGTCCTTCCGGCCCAAGGTTGCTGTCCTCTAGTGGGATTTGAACCCCCGACCTTCCAGCCTGAAGTACCTTAGCCTGTAGCTTTCAAACTCGGGGCCCTTGCAAACTCTATAATAGGAATCAAATCACTTCCCCACAATAGGCACCATCACCGGTGCTTCGTACGTCCTGAAGAGCAAGTGCTCTAGTGTGAGCGGGACAGGCACTCATCAAGTGCCTCCCTTGGAGTGGCGTCATACTGGAGAATTTCAAGGTCCTCGGCAAAAGGCTCATCCTCCGGCTCAGCTACAAAGGACAGGGCCTTGGACATCTCCCATATAAAGTTAAGGAATGCCTCTACTCTTGCAGAGGGGAGGGATCCAAACAGACATCCCTATGCAGCTGGGTATTGGGCAACTCATCCTTGGTCTCCCACTTTGACTCAGAGTTGGAGAGCACTTTGAGGGCTCGAACAGTATCGGCTTGATGCCCTGCTGGAGGCATCGAGGGAAACAGAGGAGCCCGACGTTCCAAATCAGAGGCGCTTGGGGGTGAGACCCGAGGCCTCACAGGTGGAGAGGAGCATCTGGTCTTGGATCGGAGCACATGCTTCTTGAGCACTGGCTGGACATCCTCCGGGGAAGCCCTCAAGAAGGAGGGTCCTGACGTCTGTACCGATGACTCAGGGGCACCATGCATCGGACCGCGCTGCGACTCCAGGAAGGCAGACAAGCTGCACTCTAGGGTCACCATCCGGGCCTCCAGGCCAGGTGGCATAGCAGCCACTGGCTCAGCCACCTATGGAATTGGGGCTGGCACCAGTTCCCCTGATGGGGAATCACAAATGGTGATGGGTTCATCCTCTCACTTGGGCAGCTTCAGGGGCTGCTCCCGGCCATCTCATGCCGAGGGTTTTGATGCCAGTGGCCGGAGGTCTTACATCTGGTTCCAGCATCTGACCTCAACCCCAACTCGGATGGAGTCTGCACCTTATGGGGGAAGTCCTCAGAGGACGATCCCCGATCCAAGTCACCGCGACCCTGGGGCTCAGAACAAACTCGGCCGTGCGACAATGAGTCATCAGACATGGTCCCTCAGGGCAGCGATTCCACATTCGATGCCAGGGCTGAAACAGAGGATTACTGGCCGAAGATCAATTCCCGCTGCTTTTCATGACTCTCTCCGACTCTTGCTTGACATCTGAAAGCAGAACAGGCAGGTGGAGTCATCATGCTCAGCACCAAGGCATCGAAGGCCTCAGCTATGGCAGTCTGTGATGGACATGATGTGGATACACTTGCCACACCTGCTTGAAGCCACTGACCATAGACATAGCATGGAATATGGTTCCCACAAGGTCAAACTCGAACATCCCAGTCAGTGTGGGCATGAGGAAAAACCCTTGCACTGAGAAAAATAAGAAGGTGGAAAACAATGGACCTGAGAAAAAAATGTGATGCTGAGAAGAGCATAATAGGAACATAAGATATGCCAGATTGGGTCAGACCACGGTCCATCAAGCCTAGTATCCTGTTTCCAACAGTGGCCAATTAAGGTCACAAGTACCTAGCAGTTTCCCAAAAAGACACAAGTTCCACAATGCTTGTATTGGGACAAGTAGTGGATTTCCTGGGTTCCCTTTAATAATGGTTTATGGGCCTTTCCTCCAGGAACTTGTCCAAACGTTTTTTAAACCCAGGTACACTAACAGCTTTTACTACATCCTCCGGTAACGAATTCTAGAGTTTGATTACGCGCTGAGTGAAAAAGAGTAGTTACTCACCTGTAAGGTGTTCTCCAGGAGCAGCAGGAATCAGTCCTCACATATGGGTGATGTCGGCGCCGAAGGAGCCCTCGCGGAGCAATTTCCACAGCTTTCAAAGAAAGCCTTTGGGAATTGCAGCGCGCATGCGCGGTCCCCTTCCCGCCCAAGGGTGCCATCTTGCTCAGTCTGATGACATAGCTAAAAGATAGCAAAAAATTAGCAAAAACGAAATGATAGAACTGCAACTCCAAGGGGAGGGAGGGAGGGTTGTGAGGACTGATTCCTGCTGCTCCTGGAGAACACCTGTTACAGGTGAGTAACTACTCTTTCTCCAGGACCAAGCAGGAAGTCAGTCCTCACATATGGGACTCCCTAGCTTAAGGCTACCGGAGACCTCAAGTGGAAAAATGAGCTCCCTCTAGCTCAGTAGCACAGAAGGAAGGAATCTTCTCTGAAAACGCCCTCGACCGGTAGCCCAACACCAAGGCTGGAGGGTAGGAGTTGCCTAAACCTCAAAGAGATTATGGAGGACTGCCTGTCCGAAAGCACTGTTCCTGCGGGACTCCCTCTCTAGGCAGTAATGGGCCGCAAAAGTCTGGCTTGAAGACCAAGTAGCGGCCCGGAAGATGTCTGCCAACAGAACAGAGCGGAGATGAGCCACTGACGCAGCCTTCGCCCTAACACGATGAGCCGTGACTCGACTCTCTAACGAGAGGCTGGCCGCCCCATAAGCCCAAGCGATACAGTCAGCAACCCATATGGACAAAGTACGCTTGGAGACAGGTAGCCCCAACTTATTGGGGTCAAAAGAAACGAAGAGCTGAACAGCCCTTCTATGCTCTCGCATACGGTCAAGGTAGAAGGATAAGGCCCTCCTACAGTCCAGGGTATGCAGGACCATTTCAGCCCGGCAGGTGTGCGACCTGGGAAAGAAGGTCGGAAGAACCACCTCCTGGTTGAGATGAAAAGTAGAAACCACTTTTGGAAGAAACTTAGGGTGAGTCCGTAAGACTACCCTATTTCTGTAGAACCTAGTGTAAGGAGGATCAGACACTAGGGCCTGCAGTTCACTAACGCGCCTAGCAGAAGTAAGGACTACCAAAAACAAAGTTTTCCAGGAAAGAAAACGAAGAGGGCAGGTAGCCATAGGCTCAAAAGGTGGACATGTAATCCGCTGTAAGACCACATTCAGATCCCACTCAGGGGCTGGTGGGCGTAAAGGAGGCTTAAGGAGAAGAAGGCCTCGGAGAAAACGAGCCACCAAAGGGTGGTGGGAAAGAGGCCTGCCATCCACCGGTGCGTGATGTGCAGAGAGAGCACTGAGGTGGACTCTGACAGAGTTGGACTTAAGGCCCAGATTGGATAGGTAAAGCAAGTATTGCAAGACCACTGCTACCAAGCAGGAGAAGGGATTCTCAGACTGCTGAGCACACCAAATGGAGAACCGACGCCACTTAAGAGCGTAGGACATCCGGGTGGAAGGCCTCCTCGAGGCCAAGACAACCTCTTCCACCTCCCGAGGCAGCTGGAGGGGAGCAAGGACTACCCTTTCAGCAGCCAGGCCATAAGATGAAGGGACCGGAGGTTGGGGTGTAGGAGAGACCCTTGATCCTGTGTCAGGAGATCGGGTTGAAACCCCAGAGGAAGAGGAGTGTCCATCGCCAGCTGCATTAGAAGCGGGTACCAAGGTTGTCTCGGCCACCGAGGAGCCACTAGGATCAGCGAGGCTTTGTCTCTGAGAACTTTGAAGAGTGTTCGAGACACCAGCGGCATGGGAGGAAAGGCATACAAGAGGCCCGTGGACCATGGAATCAGAAAAGCATCCGCCGCTACTCTGACAGGATGCGGTTGTCGAGAGCAGAATCTGGGAAGTTGCCGGTTCAGAGGACTGGCAAACAGATCCATGGTGGGGAGGCCCCACTTGAGAAAGATCTGCTGAACCACCAATGGATCCAATCTCCATTCGTGTGGTTGGAGGATCCTGCTTAGCTTGTCTGCCAGGTAATTTTCCTGACCTGGAGATAGACCGCTTTGAGGAGGATGCCGTGGTGGACGGCCCAAGAGCACAGTCTTCGTGCCTCCTGACAGAGAAGGAAGGAGCCTGTGCCTCCTTGTTTGTTCACGTAGAACATTGCAACTTGATTCTCCGTCTGGACCAGCACAGACTGGTGAGAAGTGAGGTGGGAGAAGGCTCTCAGAGCTAGGAGGATGGCTCTGAGCTCCAGGAAGTTTATCTGCTGCGCAGACTCCCAAGGAGTCCAGAGGCCTTGAGTACACGTCCCTTGGCAATGTGCTCCCCAACCCAGGAGAGAAGCATCAGTTGTTAGAACCTGAGAAGGCGGAGGAGATTGAAAATCCACTCCCAGTAGCAGGTTTGGCAGATGAAGCCACCACCGCAGAGAAGAGACCAGCAGGTCGGAGACCTGTACTGAGTCCATCAGGCTCCCCGTGGCCTGATGCCATTGAGTGCGAAGGCACCACTGAGCAGGTCGCATGTTCAGGCGGGCATTGGGGGTCACATGGACCGTGGAAGCAATATGGCCGAGCAGTCTCAGAAAGTGCCTGGCAGAGACTAGGGAATTGCTGTGAAAGTGGCTGGCGAGATCCATGAGCCTGTGTGCTCTGTCTAGAGGCAGGAAGGCCCGCGCCTGAAGTGTGCTTAACCTTGCGCCGATGAATTCGAGATCTTGAGAGGGGAGCAAAGTGGACTTTGCGAAGTTTATGACAAAGCCCAAGTGCTGGAGCAGAGACACAGTGCGATGAGTGGCCTGAGTGGCCTCTTGGGAAGACTGGGCCCTGATTAGCCAGTCGTCCAGGTATGGAAACACAAAAAGGCCTTGAAGTCTTAGATAGGCCGCCACCACTGCTAGGCATTTGGTGAACACCCTGGGGGCGGAGGATAGGCCAAAGGGCAGTACTCTGTACTGGTAATGATTTCCTTCCACAACAAACCTGAGATATTGTCTGTGGTCTGGATGAATAAGGATGTGAGTATAGGCATCCTTCAGATCTAAGGAGCATAGCCAGTCTCCCTGCTGGAGGTAGGGCAGCAGGATTCCAAGGGTAAGCATCTTGAACTTTTCCCTTGCCAGGAACTTGTTGAGGTTTCGCAAGTCCAGGATGGGTCTGAGGCCTCCTGTTCTTTTTGGTATCAGAAAGTACCTGGAATAAAAGCCGTGACCTCTCAGGTGGTTGGGCACCGGTTCCACAGCCTATTCCTGAAGAAGACTTGCTAACTCCTGAAGGAGTAAGTCCCTGTGCAGAGGGAGTCTTGGAGGCTCCCCTGGAAAGTAGGAGGGAGGTACCTGGTGAAAGTGTAGAAGATAGCCTTTCTGAACTATATGAAGCACCCAGGTATCTGATGTGATGGCTGACCACCTGTGGGCAAAGTGGACCAGCTGGCCCCCTGTGCTGAGAGAAACCAGCTGAGGGGAAGAGGACCTCGAGGAACCAGGATCGTCCACCGACGCCGCCCCGCGGGTTTTTTCTTCCGATGATGTTCCCGGGTAGGAGACCCCCGCTCAGAGGAACTCCGACGATGCTCAGGACCGGAGTCCCGGGACGTCGAAGCCTCTGACGAGGTCCGGGCCCGGCCGGACGCGGAGTCAGAGAAGATTCGTTCTCGTTGATGCTGCCGACTCCTCAACGCTTTTGAGGACATCTTGCCACACGGACCACAGATCATTGGGTCATGATCGGGTCCGAGGCAGCGAAGGCAGCAGTCGTGTGTGTCGGTAAGAGACATGAGTTTCTTACAGCGATCACACTTTTTAAACCCGCTGGCAGCCATCGAGGGAAAAAGGGCCCCTGCGAGGTCAAAAGACAGGACTGCCAGTGAAAAGCAAAAAAATGGCGCGAACGCTTGTCACGAAGGACAAAAAACCGAAAAATAAAGAAACGGACCCGATACCAGCGTAGCGGGTCCGGGCGGGAAAAAGGATCCGGCGTCGAACCGAAAAAGAATAAAAAATAAGAGAGAAAATCAACTTTTTCAGCGGTGATCACAAACAGTGTCTGTAGGGCTCCGCGAAAAAAGAAGACTGAGCAAGATGTACCTAATTTAAGAAGGTAACAAATGTACTAATATGCTTGTATTAAATGTACTCCCCCCCTCAAAAAAAAATCTACTGCACAAACTTACACCTGCTCTGAGGCAGGAGTGACATTTTAGGGTAAGTTTACTAAAGTGTGATAGATTTTTGCCCCTAACGTATACTGTGAGCCAAAATTCAAATGCTTTAGGTGCAAATGCAGTGTGGTAATTGATGGGGCATGGCCAGCATGTGCCTGACATGGCCCTTGCCAATTACTGTGGGTGCACCTAATGCCACTTCTTGAGCTGATGTTGTGCACCCATGCTAACTGCAACACTAGTGATTAGCGTGTGCTACTGTCAGCTACGCTAACTGCATTGTGCAATTAATGCCCGCTCTCTGCCCAACCCCCACCCCATCATATGATGCACAGTTAATGTGTAGTAACTGTCCTGCCTGCATGGTAACATTTACCACTGCCCCATGGAAGCAGTTAACACGCACTGAAATATGGATTAACCGCATAGTGCACTTTAGTAAACATGCCCCCTTTGTGTGTATATATGTACCTATGAATCAGCACTAAGACAAAATTAGACTTACCTGCTAATTGTTGTTCCTTAAGGAACTCTAGTCCAGTCCCGGAACCTTAGAGTTTAGAATGCCTTCCAGCAACCTTGGAGACTGAATGATGTCATCTTTTTCTGATGCCACCGATACAAGTAGGCTAACTCCGCCCCCTTTCAACAGTACCTATTGACAAAGCAGACTCAGCAGAGCAACAAATAAGTAGATAATAAAATATATTAATAGGCAAAAAATACCTTTAAACAACAAACCGTAAATATATAAATTTTTTTTTTTGCATGCTTACAAAGCACTGCTGCCACAAAATATCCTGAAACATTGAACTATATGTAAATGTTTGAAAAATTTTAAAAACTTTAAAATTAAATTCCTAACAACTTAATAAAAAGACTCAGGCTGATGAAAACCCCCCTTGAAATACAGTGGGAGGGATCCGGCTGGACTAGAGTTCCTTAAGGAACAACAATTAGCAGGTAAGTCTAATTTCGTCTTCCTTTGCGTCCCTCTAGTCCAGTCCCGGAACCTTAGAGGATGTAACAGAGCAGTTAATCTTAATGGGAGGGACCCGCAAGGCCAGCCTGAAGAACCGCTGAACCAAAACGCCCATCTTCTGCTTCCTGCACATCTAACCGATAGTGCTTAGCAAAAGAATGTAAAGACGACCATGTAGCCGCTCTACAAATATCTCCTACTGGAACTAAACTAACCTCCGCCCAAGACGCTGCGTGCGCTCTGGTTGAGTGGGCTCGAAGACCCACCGGAACCGCCTTTCCTTTAAGAAGGTATGCCGATGCTATCGCTTCTTTTAGCCATCTAGAAATAGAAGACTTTGCCACCGCTTCTCCTTTACGAGGACCTCCAAAGGACACAAACAATCTATCAGATTTCCTGAAAGTAGCGGTTCTGCGGAGATACCACTTCAACACTCTACGAACATCCAGAAGATGCAATCTACGACCTGACTTATCTTTCTGGCTCTTTGAAAATACAGGCAGTGAGATCACCTGATTGACATGAAACACTGAAACCACTTTCGGTAAGAATGCTGGCACTGTACGTATTACAACCTTGTGATTAACAAATGATAAATATGGCTCTTTACAAGATAAAGCCTGCAACTCCGAAATTCTTCTAGCAGAACAGATTGCCACGAGAAACACCGTTTTCAACGTTAAATCCTTCAATGACGAAACTCCCAATGGCTCAAAAGGTGGACCCATTAGAGACTCTAAAACCAAATTTAAATCCCATAAATGCATTAAATTACGTTTAGGAGGCCGCATAAGCAATACGGCTCTTAAAAATCTACAGATGTCTACGTGAGAACCTAATAGCTGACCCTGAATCCTACCACGATAACATGAGATAGCTGCCAGTTGCACTCTCAAAGAACTAGCCGCTAGACCCCTTTCCACACCATCTTGTAAAAAAGAAAGAATCTGCGGCACCGAGGCCCCTAACGGCCTAAGATTCCGTTCGGCACACCATGCCTCAAAAATTCTCCACCCTCGTATGTACGCCAGCGAGGTTGAACGTCTTCGTGCCTTCAGCAAAGTAGAGATGACCGCCGACGAATAGCCCTTGGCAGTCATCCTAGCCCTTTCAAGAGCCAAGCCGTAAGCGAGAATCGAGCCACCTGGGGCATGCGTAATGGACCTTGCTGTAAAAGATCCTCTCGAAATGGAATCCTCCATGGCATGTCCACTAGCAGACGCACTAGGTCCGCATATCAAGGTCTTCGAGGCCAACTGGGCGCTATTAGCAACACCCGATCTCGATGTCGCTCCACTCGTTGAAGTACACGCCCTATCAGAGTCCACGGAGGAAACACGTAAAGGAGACCGTCTTCCGGCCATATCTGTGCTAAGGCATCGAGGCCTTCGGGCATTCGTTCCCGTCTTCGGCTGAAAAAACGTGACACCTGCGCCGACTCAAAAGTTGCCATCAGGTCCATTAGGGGAATCCCCCATCGTTGCACCAACAACGCAAACACTTCCGGGTGAAGCTGTCACTCTCCTGGGTCTACTCTGCGACGACTTAGAAAATCCGCTTCGACATTTTCCACTCCTGCGACATGCTGAGCGGAAAGAGCTAACAGATTGCGCTCTGCCCACTTCAAAAGCTGACTCGCCTCCGTTTGCAGAGCCAGACTGCCGGTTTCTCCTTGGCGACTGATGTAGACGACTGTTGTCGCATTGTCGGAGAACACCCTTACTGCTGCATGATTCAGATATCTCTGAAATTCCCACAACGCCAAACTCACAGCTCTCATCTCTAGACGGTTGATGGACCAAGTTTGTTCCTCTGGTGACCAGAGACCTTGGACAAACCTGCCTTGGAGATGAGCCCCCCAACCTGTGAGGCTTGCATCCGTCATTAGCAAAATCCAGGATGGAGGCTCTAGAGGCATACCCGCCTCCAGATGCTCCTCCGCTAACCACCAGAGAAGATCCTGACGAACCTCTGGAGGACAGATTAGGCGCCGAGTCAACGCATCTTTCTGGTGAGACCATCTTTGCAGAAGAGCCCCCTGCAATGCTCGCATATGAGCTCTGGCCCACGATACCACTTCGATCGTGGCCACCATTGTACCCAGTAATTGTAGATAATGCCACGCTGTCGGCACCTGTCTTGCTAGAAACCGACTGACCATCTCCCTCAATCCTTGAACTCTGTGACTTGGGAGAAAAACTGCAGCTTTCGCTGTTTCGAAACGTGCTCTTAAATATTCTAGAGACTGTGTTGGTTCCAACTTGCTCTTTGCAAAATTGACCACCCAACCAAGACTCTCCATCAACTGTACTACCCGCGCGGTGGCTATTAGACTCTCCTGCCTTGACTCTGCTCGAATCAGCCAGTCGTCTAGATAAGGATGCACTCGTACCCCTTCCTTGCATAGTGCAGCCGCTACCACTACCATAACCTTGGTAAACATTCGCGGAGCTGTAGCCAATCCAAAGGGCATCGCCTGAAATTGAAAATGCCCCATGGGCAGAGCGAATCTCAGAAATCGTTGATGATCTTTCCGCACGGGGATATGTAAATATGCCTCTGTCAGATCTAATGAGGTTAAGAATTTGTTTGCCTTCACAGCCGTGATGACAGAGCGTAGCGACTCCATTCTGAAATGGGTGATCCGAAGACAACGATTTACCCTTTTTAAATCTAGAATCGGCCGAAAAGTGCCCTCTTTCTTTGGCACTACGAAATAGATGGAGTACCGACCGAGACCGCACTGCTCCACAGGAACGGGAATTACCGCCTGAAGCTGCAGTAAACGCTGCAGTGTGTCTGCGACTGCATTCACTCTTTGTGGAGTGCAGCAAGGAGATTGAACAAAGGAGTCTGACACGGGCTGAAGGAGCTCTAGAGCATAACCTTCTCGAATGATCTCTAAAACCCACTGATCTGTGGTAATCTTGACCCAGGCAGGGTAAAAATCCCTCAACCTTCCTCCCACGGGAATAAACCCTGCCTGAGCCTGTCTCATCTCATTGGGATTTCTTAAGATTTGTGGGCTGAAACTGAGAAAATCCCCTTCCGGCTCCCCGGAAACTCCGAAATCCTTGACCCCGTACTAAGAACCTTCCCCATTGGGGCTGGCTAAAATGAGGCGTCCGAAATCTACGAAACTCTCTAGAATTTCCTCGTGAGCCTCCAGCACCTCGACTCTGCCTCAGCTTATCTTCCGGCAGACGACCACCCTTGGACTCCCCTAGTTCTTTAACCAACTTTTCCAAATCTTCACCAAACAAAAGTTTACCCCTAAAAGGTAACTTACTAAGACGAGCTTTAGAAGAACCGTCCGCTGACCAGTTACGCAACCAAAGGTATCTTCGGGCCGCTACAACCGAGGCCATACTCTTAGCCAGAGCTCTGATAAGATCATAATGGATGTCCGATAAATAAGCAGCACCCGATTCCAACCGAGTTACCTCCTCCAACTGCTCATTTACCTGATCTACCTGCAACTTTTGCAACCATCGCAAACATCCTCTTGCGACCCATGCCCCCGCAATCGAGGCTTGCAAGGAAAGGGCGCTAACATCAAACACCTGCTTAAGCAAAGTGTCTAATTTCCTGTCCTGAACATCCTTTAATGCAGCGGCTCCTTAACCGGAATCGTAGTCTTCTTGGTTACAGCTGAAACCGCAGCATCCACTTTAGGAGAGCGAAAAAGCTCCTTATCTTGATCTGAAAGAGGGTAAAGACGAGTTAAAAATCTAGAACCTCGAAAAGCTGCCTCAGGACAGTCCCACTCCTCTTGAATCATAGACCTGAAAACTCTATGAACTGGGAAAACTCGCTGGGACTTCTGCACCGCCTGCAAAATTGGATCTTCCAAAGATTCTTCAGCTACTGAATCCCCCGCAGGCATATTAAGTGACCTGAGAGTCTCAGAAATCAAAGCAGGCAACTCCTCTTTACAAAATACTCTAACAACTCTACTTTGTTGTTCTTCTTCTGGCAACTCTCCTTCCTCTAATTCCATCTCAGAGGACTGATCTACATCGTCCGCACCTTCCAACACTTCCTCGAGAAGACTATCATTTACTGCCTGCTTACTGATCTTTGCTAACCCTGCGTCCTCCTCGGGTAGACAAACAGACCCAGTACGCTTCATACCCTTTGAAGTTTGAGAAGAAACCCCTAACATAGGCTGCAGAAGCTCCAAGGCCTGAGACATCAGCAAATAGAAATTAGGAGGAATAGAATGAACATCTGCTGTGCTCATAGATGGAAGCACCAGAGCATCAACCTCAGCAGAAGACCCAGGCCCTGTCCGCACAGGACTTAAAGCAGGTGGCAGAGAATTAACAAGTTCCCCTGTTAAACCAACCTGAGCACCCAAGGAACTTCCTTGGGCTTTGATTGCACCATCGGGCTCCAAAGTGCATGACTTACACACCCCCGAATCCATTAATTCTCCACGCCGCGAGCCACAAACTAAACACCGTGGCTTAGCCGGCATTCTATAATAAAAAGTCAAAAACCCAATTAAAAAGAGAATAATAAAGTCAAAAACACAATTAAAAACACAATTAAAAAGACTGCTGCTTAACTCCCACATAAGCTAATGAAGAAATCGTGTGCCGAACACTCGCGTGCCGCACAACCGCGCGCCGAACTCTCGCACGCCGAACACTCGTGCGCCGCACACCCGCGTGCCGAACTCTCGCACACTGAACACTCGCGCGCAGAACACTCGCGCGCCGCACACCCGCGCGCCGAACGATCAACGGCAACAAGGCGGATTCAAAAAACAACTAATTAATTACCAGTACCTTCCCCCACATACCTTAAAGTCCTGGGGAAGTTCAATGCGTCGGAGCTCAGCCGTTCAGCGGCTTCGGCACCAACGTCAGAGAAAACAAAATGCCCTGCAATCCCTTACATCTAAGGGCAGTGCACAGCCTAAAACCTTTTGTTTCTCTTCTTTTCTCTTTCTCTCCACCTGCTCCTCACCCCTCTTACCGGGTTCGGGAGCAGGGAGGATCTATCCGTTAAAACTATTAAGCCTCTGATCGTTTAAAAGATGGGGAGGAGGCAAAACAAAACAAATTAAAATAGCCCAGCAGGAAGTTTCAGCAGCAGCAGCGCTCTTAAAAGAAAAAGAGAAAATCTAATCAAAATTTGAATCAAGCCAAATCAAACTAAATAAATAATTCAGCTCTACTTGTTTGTAACAACTGAGCCCAGCTACAGGCTCAGACGTCTCAAAAGCTGCTTGGAGACTGAAATACTGTTGAAAGGGGGCGGAGTTAGCCTACTTGTATCGATGGCATCAGAAAAAGATGACATCATTCAGTCTCCAAGGTTGCTGGAAGGCATTCTGAACTCTAAGGTTCTGGGACTGGACTAGAGGGATGCAAAGGAATAGCATAGTTGACGATTGAAGATAAAGGCTGAAATACCCATTCAATCCACTCAGTAAGATCGTTAGGGCCATAACTGTTGTTCTGTGCAGGTTATCCCGCATGCCTTCATTTAGTATTGTAACTATGTTTTATAAAATACACAGATAAGTGTCTATCCTGACCCTGCTCCATCCCCAGGAATGGCTATGTATATATCACATAAACTCTTGTGAATATCAGGCCCACAGAGCCTACTAGTTTTATCTGGGTAGCAGCATCTGCTACCAAGATAGATCCACTGAATATCCTTCTCACTAGGGTTTATCTGGATGGTGCGCTTAAATATGTCCTCTGACTGCCATGCCACTGCCTGGAGAGAACCAGGGTGGTCAATGGGCAGGGACGAGCGTGGTCGCAGACATTATCTGATTAATAGTGATTTTCTGTCCTCTTAACAGAATAACAAACAAATGGATTTTAATCCAAATTAAGCCTGAACTTTCACTTAAGCCCAGATGTTCAGACTGAAATTATTGTATTTTGGACACATTATGAGATGATCAGACTCAATGGATAAATCAATAATACCTGGAAAGGTTGAAGGCAGAAGACATCAACAAAGGCCTACAACAAAATGGATTGACAAAAGCATAGCAACAACTATGAATGCATCTCTGAACAGCCTTTGGATGCAAACAAAAGACAGAACGTTTTGAAGATAGTCTATTCATATGGTTGCTAGGTGTCGACTTTGACTTGACAGCAACTAATTAATCAATCAATCATCTGGATAACAAACCACAAAGTTAGACCATCAAAACAACAGGCCTAACTTAATGTGATGGGCTATCTGGATAGCCTGCAGTGGTCACTGCCTAAACCAGATATTCGGCAGAAACCACTAGCCAGATACTTTGCTGAATATCTGGTTTCATTTTACCCATGGCATTGAGCATTTAAACAAATGTTGATCACCACAGGCTCGGCATCAGCTCTATGTTTTCTTGAGTGCCTATATTTGCGTGTATATATTGCGTGTATATATCACTCTGCAAGTTTATAATGATTTATTTGAGCATGTAAAACACTTCTACCAGCTCAAGTTGCTTATAAATCACCCCTAAATAACCAAATTATGCAAATACATAGATTCATTCATAATATAATTATTAAACCAAAATGACTGGCTGCCCAAATAGAATGATGTTTCCATAATTAATGCTTCTATTTCAATTTTATTCTCAGAGGAGGGAGGGATCAGGCCAACATGAAAGTACGGCGTCAGAAAGACCCGCAGTTTTTTTTTCAATTGGATGTCCACTCCGTTGCTTCTGCCGTGGGAATGCAGAATATCTGTGAGGGGGGGGGGGAGCAGAGGCCAGCAACTCCAAATGCACCCCTATTTTTTTGCACCCTGTGCGGCTGCACTGCTCGCACAGGACTAGGTGTGGTGCTCAGCGGCATTAATCATTTAGTGCACTGAATAGTCCCAGAGACCACAGTTAAAACCGGAGCAGTCTGTGGGCAAATCAGGGGTGGCTAGTGATGGTGGCTATCCAGTTAGTGGTAACATTCAGCCACTAACCGGATAGACTAACCGGTTACAGATAGGACAGGTGAAAGGCTTACTCACTCTAACTGGTTAGTGCTCTCCGGCTAGCAGCTGAATATTGTCGCGTGCCAGCTAATGGCACTGCTGTCCAGCAAGCCCGGATATTCAATGGCAGAAACTGGATATGCCTCCCTATGTTTCTTTGGGAGGATACTAATAATATCTAATGACGTAGTTTTATTCTTGCTCTAGTTATACTGAAATATTTACTGTACCACTGCAGATTGGAAGTGATCAAATACTATTAGATAACATAAAGAAATTATTAAAAAAGGAAAAAAAAAGCAATTTATAAGGTACTGTAGTTTAATACCATAAACTGCTCTACCTCACACTGCCAACAGTAGAAGAGCAACATTTTTGGAAAAAAAAGATGCACCACAACAACCTGGAACAAAACCTCAAACTTTCTCTTGGGCCCACTATTGCATTATGATTACTAACTTGCTGAAAATTCTAACAAATAACCAGTTCAAGAACAACTGAAAAATACATATTGAAGTTTCAGTCACTTTGGAGTGTTGTCCTCCTGATCCAGATAAATTACCCTGCCAAAAGAAGGAGAAAACAGACATGAAAAGGATCATAGTTAATTTTCATGACAAAGCACATAATGTAACATATGAGAAGAAAAAGACTGACTTTTTACTTGCTGCAGTTACAAATGCAGGGTGAGCTAGCATAAACTGTACACTTCTTGCTCCCAATTTTTGCAAAGAATATCACACAATTTTTATTTATATGTAGCAGAATGTTTAATTCATCTGCTTTAGTAATGGTCATCAACATCATGGTATCCCCAGAGGGGTCAAGTGGCAGGGCATTACCTCTCTCATATTATAAATGTTCTCACTTTTAGCCAAAGGAGAAAGAAGAAACAATCCTTAGGTCGTAGCTCAGACTCTGCACACTTTACATACTATGTTTTGTGCGCGTCTTCATGGGTACATAACATTTAAATGCTTAGCAAGGAGTAATTATGTGTCTGGTAATCTCCTTTCCTCAAGTTCAGTCAACCCAGTTCAGATGCATGGGCTGTGCTCCCCTACCAGCAGATGGAGGTAGAGAACATAGTGCAGCTACCAGCCTCCAGTATATCTGTTCTAAAGCCCAGCAGCCCCCATAACTCTACTTTGCATCATCCCAGTGACCAAGAATTTTGCAAATCCTTCATCGGGTGTCAAATTTCCAAACTGAGGATAAGATTGCTAGTAAAATCTATGTGCAATAGCAGCATACACAGTAGCAGCTCCTTGTGTATGCTGCCAATGTAAGATGGGTCCACTCCTTGAAAAACTGGGATAGCCTCCCTATGATCCAGCTGTATGAGGGATGGACCCACATGCCCTCTTTGTGCACCTCAGGAGGAGGAATCCCCCCTCTGGTTCCTGCCTTCCCTCCTTTCTTCACCTCCTGAAAGGGTTGAGATCTACAAAGGATCTGGAGTGGAGGAGTGGCCTAGTGGTTGGGGCAAGTTACCTCAGGCCAGAAGGTCAGGGGATCAAATCCTACTAGAGGACAGCAACCTTGGGCCGGAAGGACTGGGGTTTCTAGTCCCACAGGTGCTCCTTGTAGTCTTGGGCAAGCCACTTAACCCCCTGTTGCCCATGTTCCCTGTAAAATAGTCATTTCCAAGTTATAATGCCCTGCTCAATGTAATTTCAGTTTGTTCAATGTAAACTGCCTTGATATCATGAAAGGCAGTATATAAGAAATGTTAAATTAAATAAATCTAGATCTCTTTCCCCCCAACTGCTAGTCTGAATGGAATAGCTGAAATCAGCACTCTGCTACTTAGGACCAGAGGGCTAGGATGAGAAGTGCTTTCTGCCCTATGGCAATCTCAGAGTCTTGGACTCCCCTCAAGGGCCTTAACCAGCTTCTCAAGTTCCTTCCCAAAGAGGAGTCAACTCTTGAACTACAATTTGCTAAATGCACCTTTGAAGCAAAGTCAGCCAGTCAAAGCTTCAATCACAGGAAACACTGGGCCTGCAAGTCAATCTATATATCTCAAATGCCTGCTTGAGGAGTGCTTTCACCTTCTGAACCTGGGCATCCTTCAGCAGTACTGCTTTCCATGGGAATGGTCGTCTTCCGGGTGACTGCATCTATCTTAGGAACCTTGAAAAACTCCTTTATCTCCTTTGGCAATGGATGGAACTTCTCTATAGCTTCTGACACCTTTAGATCAGAATACAGAGACTGCCACTTTGAAATGACCAGCTCCTTGATTGCTGGGTGAAAAGGAAAGGCCCTTGCAGATTTCCTGATGCTTGTGAGAATAGAATCCCCAGAGGGGGGAGGTATCCAACTCTTGACCTGATGGCACCCTACTACCCTCAGAGTCTGCACAATGAGCTCCGGAAATTCCTCCCTGAAGAAAAGTTTAATTATAGAGGTTTTCTCCTCTTCCCCCTCTGAGAAGGGGAGCTTTCCCTCCTCCAGCTCCCTGAGTACCAAACTCAGGTCTAGATCTCCCAGACCTTCACCTGGAGAGCTTCACTACCAAACCTCTGCTGGACCCCATAGGAGCCAAGCTCCCCTGAGGCCCACAGGCTGGGAAGAAACCAGAGGAATGGAGAGAGAGGGAATAACAGGTCCTGATGTGCCCAGAACAGGAGGATCACTGCCTGTGCCACCCTGCCACAGACTGGTGCAGCAGCAGCACAAAGTCAAGCAAAAAAGGAACAGTGGCTCCTCCAACTCTCATTTCCTGACACTCATGGGCCCAGACATGGCTTCCCTGGGGTACCTTAGGCCTGTGTTTGTCTCTCTCTCGACCATGCATGCTGACAAAATGGTTAATGGTATTGCAAAAGCAAGGTTCTCAGAAGGCCCCCCCCCCACACCTGTCTTGTCATTGACCAGGGGTATCATGGTTCTGATACTGGGGGCCTCCTGCACTTCTTTCCCATTCAGTTCCAACATATCCAAATGCAATTCTGCATAGCTCTGGCACAAAACTCCAGCTACAACACTTGAGTGTCTGCCGCTGTGGCCACATATCTCAGAGTATGCTGGCCCAACGACTCATCACTCCTGCTTGCCTGTGATGTCCTAGTGCTGCAATTGCACCGATGGAAAAACTGCTCATGGTTGTCTTCATCCTCTCTCTCTGTTTATTTATTTATTTATTTATTTATTTTTAACATCTTTAATGCTCCTCGTGGACAAGTCCTAGGAGCAGGGGAATGCAGAAACAAAAACAGCTGCTCAGGCAGCCCAGGAGGATGAAAGGAACATAAGAATATAAGATATACCATACTGGGTCAGACCAAGGTCCATCAAGCCCAGTATCCTGTTTCCGACAGTGGCCAATCTAGGTCATACATACCTAGCAATTTCCCCAAAAGACACAGGTTCCAAAATGCTTGTATTGGGCCAAGCATTGATATCCTGGGTCACTTCTTAATAATGGTTTATGGACCTTTCCTACAAGAACTTGTCCAAATCTTTTTTAAACCCAGCTACACTAACAGCCTTTACTACATCCTCCGATAACAAATTCCAGAGTTTGAATACACGTTAAATGAAAAAATATTTTCTTTTATTAGTCTTAAATAGTTTACCCTGTAGCTTCATTGCATGTCCCCTAGTCTTTCTATATTCTGATAACGTAAACAATTGATCTACATTTACCCGTTCCACTCTGTTCATTAATTTATAGACTTCTATCATATCTCCCCTCAGCCTTCTCTTTTCCAGGTTAAAGAGCCCTAACCTTTTTAGCCTTTCTTCATAGGGGTATCCTTCCATCCCCTTTACCATTTTGGTGGCTCTTCTCTGAACCTTTTCTAATAACGCTATATCCTTTTTAAGATATGGCAACCAGAATTGCACACAATATTCAAGGTGTGGTCTCACCATGGAACGATATAGAGGCATTATAATATCCTTTGTTTTATTTTCCATTCCTTTCCTTATGATACCAAGCATTCTATTTGCTCTCTTGGCCGCCGCTGCACACTGGGCCGAGGGTTTTAACATGTTATCCACAATGACGCCTAAATCTTTTTCCTGGATGGTGGTTCCTAATGTGGAGCCTTGCATCGTGTAACCATAGTTTGGGTTGTTCTTCCCTAGGTGCATAACTTTGCACTTGTCCACATTAAATTTCATCTGCCATTTTGATGCCCAGTCTTCCAATTTATCAAGATCCTCTTGCAATTTTCCACAATCCTCTTGGGTTTTAACAACTTTAAATAGTTTTGTGTCATCTGCAAATTTGATAACCTCACTCGTTATTCCACTTTCCAGGTCGTTTATGAATATGTCAAAAAGCAGCAGACCCAGCACAGATCCCTGGGGTACACCACTATTCACCTTTCTCCATTGGGAAAATTGGCCGTATAGCCCTACCCTCTGCTTTCTATCTTTTAACCAGTTCCTGATCCACAGTAGTACACTGCCTCCTATCCCATGACTCTTTAGTTTTGCCAAAAGTCTCTGATGAGGGACCTTGTCAAAGGCTTTCTGAAAGTCCAGATACACTATATCAACCAACTCACATTTGTCCATCTGTTTATTTACACCTTCAAAAAAACATAACAGATTAGTAAGACAAGATCTTCCTTGTCTAAAGCCATGTTGGCTGTCTCCCATTAGGCCATGACTATCTACATGCTGAATAATTTTATTCTTTACGATGGTTTCTACCATTTTTCCCGGTACTGACGTCAGGCTCACCAGTCTGTAGTTTCCCGGATCACCCCTGGAACCCTTTTTAAAAATTGGTGTTACATTGGCGATCCTCCAATCTTCAGGTATTAGAGATGATTTTAATGATAGTTCACAGATTACTAATAGCAGGTCTGCAATCTCATATTTCAGTTCCTTCAACACCCTTGGATGTATACCATCCGGCCCAGGTGATTTGCTACTCTTCAGTTTATCTAATACTTGTAATACATCTTCCTGATGTATCGATATTCCCTTCAATTCTTCCGCACCTTTAAATACCACTTCAGTCATGGGTAACATCCCTACATCTTCCTCAATAAAGACCGAAGCAAAGAATTCACTCAATCTCTCCGCTATCGCCTTGTCGCCTCTTAGTGCCCCTTTAACCCCTCTATCATCTAATGCAGCGTTTTTCAACCACTGTGCCGTGAGATATTGTCTGGTGTGCCGTGGGAAAAATTCCAATTTCATCCGTAACATGTGGCCTCGGCTCACAAATTAGGGTTGCCAACCGGCCGGTTTTCAGCCAGCCTGGCCGGTTTTTCCATGGCCAGGCCGGCTGCCGGCACAGTTGTAAAACCGGCCATTGAAAAGCCGGTTTTTTGCTCTGGCCGCAAGATCGGGAGCGGCCAGAGCAAAAAAACGGCTTTTGTGCCGAAGTCCGCGGCGCGAACGTGATCACGATTCCCTATAGCAGTGCAGCCGTTGGTTCTGCTTTGTACAGAGCAGCGGCTGCACTACACTTACATTGAAAAGTAAAGAGAAACTGTGTCAGGAGCCCTCCGATCATGCAGA
The DNA here is from genome assembly GCA_033557465.1 of Ichthyophis bannanicus. Classification (NCBI taxonomy): domain Eukaryota; kingdom Metazoa; phylum Chordata; class Amphibia; order Gymnophiona; family Ichthyophiidae; genus Ichthyophis; species Ichthyophis bannanicus. The sequence goes on from CM066042.1 coordinate 168,054,931, forward strand.
GCCCGAGGAAGTGATGTCATGGGGGCGGGCTCCTCACAGGCTGTCTTTCCTTTTCAAGCTGCAATAAAGTTAATTTGAAAAGGAAAGAAAGCCTGTGAGGAGCCCGCCCCCATGACATCACTTCCTCGGGCTCTGCGATGACCGGAGGGCTCCTGACACAGTTTCTCTTTGCTTTTCAATGTAAGTGTAGTGCAGTCGCTGCTCTGTACAAAGCAGAAGCAGCGGCTTGGGCAGAGGGTGTGTGTGTGTGTGTGAGTGAACCAGCAAGGGGGGGGGAGTGTGAGTGAACCAGCAAGGGGGGGGGGGAGTGTGAGTGAACCAGCAAGGGGGGGGAGTGTGAGTGAACCAGCAGTGGAGGGGGGGTGGTGTGAGTGAACCAGCACGGGGGGGGCGATGGTGTGAGTGAACCAGCAGGGGAGGGGGGGTAAGTGAGTGAGTGACCCAGCAGGAGGTGTGAGTAAGTGACAGGGGGGTGGGTGAGTGAACCAGCAGTGGAGGGGGGGGGTGGTGTGAGTGAACCAGCAGGGGAGGGGGGTTGGTGTGAACCAGCAGGGGAGGGGGGTTGGTGTGAGTGTTTGATTCCTATTCAAGAGAATTACTTTATATATAGTCAATATAGGCACAGAGGTAAATTTTTTTAACATTTTCTAATGGTGGTGTGCCTCGTGATTTTTTTCATGAAAAAAGTGTGCCTTTGCACAAAAAAGGTTGAAAAACACTGATCTAATGGACCAACTGACTCTCTCACAGGTTTTTTGCTACGAATGTACTTGAAAAAGTCTTTATTTCGCGTTTTTGCTTCCGCAGCAAGCTTCTTCTCAAATTCTCCCTTTGCCTGCCTTATCAATGCCTTGCATTTCATTTGCCAGTGCTTGTGCTGTTTCCAGGTTTCGTCGTTTGGCTCTTTTTTCCATTTCCTGAAAGATGCTTTTTTGGCAACAACAGCCTCTCTGACCTGCGCGTGGAATGGGAAGCATTTCAGAGAATGCTACCCTGGAAGTTCTTGATTTGAACTTCCTACCTAAAAGCCTAAATTTAGCCTCCAGAACCTCCCTACCACATTTTCCTATGTCATTGGTACCGACATGTACCAAGACAGCAGACTCCTCCCCAGCACTATCTAAGACCTTATCAAGGTGGCGCGTGAGGTCCGCTACCTTCGCACCAGGCAGGCATGTTACCAGGCGATCCTCACGTCCACCAGCCAGTCTCGTCTATGTACCTCTCTGTCTTTCTTATGTCTTCCAAGTCTGCTACTCTAGCCTCTAGAGAACGGACTTGTTCCCTGAGAGCAAAAAGCTCCTTGCACCTAGTGCACACGTAAGACCTCTCACCAACTGGGAGAAAATCATACATGTGACACTCAATGCAAAAGACTGGAAAGCCCCCATCTTGCTGCTGGACTGCTGTCTGCATCTTAGTTTTAAGCTTGTGTTTAGATCTTTAAGTTCTTTACTTACTAAGGGTTGCTATGGATACTTAAACTAATAAAATTGTACCTAATACGTTTAATATACTTTGTTCACCTGAAGCTTAATCTTAGGTCCTTAGGGTATGACTGATTTGGATAACGAGCTGCACCTGAGAGCACCTCCTTTCCTTTAAGATGTGTAAGTACCTATAAAGCTATGATTATCCCAGGGGTGGGTAGGTGTTGGGGAGGGAGGGAGGGAGGGAAATAACACTTATTAAAAGAGGGCTGCTACACAGTACCCTGTCCTGTGCTTCTGAGGTAAGCTGTGACCAACTTCCTGGGTGATTAACAGTCCTTGCTTGGATAGAAGGAGTCTTTCAAAATGGCCTTTTGACCTGCCACATGGTGTTAACACCTATTGAAAAGGTTTCACAGGTCTCTTGCCCCCTAGGTAGAAGGCCTCTTTGTAAAGGTCTCTAGAAGACTATTTGTTGCTCAAAGAATACTGACCCTGTTTTGCCTTTTATGCTAAGTTATATTCTGATTTGATTTAAATTAAAGCTCTTTGTGGCTGCTAGGCTCTGACTTATTATGAAATTTAAACTAGAAGCTCTCTGCTGGGTTCTAAATTTAACCAGAAAGCTCTCTTCTGTGTTTTAAATGTAAACTAAAAGTACTTTGCTGATACTAGGCCCTGAGGGAGTATTACATTTAAACTACAAGCTCTCTGCTGTGTAGGAAATCTAACCAGAAAGCTCTCTTCTGTGTTTTAAATTTAAACTTCTGCTACTAGGCCCTGACTGATTTAACAAATACACTGGGTTCACAGATTAATCAGCTTTAATCCAAAGAAGTCCCTTCAGAAAGATTCCTAGAAGTATATACTCACAACTGCAGATCTCGCTCCAGAAGTAGCAGTCCCCTTTTCTAGTCCTTCAAGACTGAAGATCACAGAACTCTGGTTGAACTATTTATGCCTGTGCTGCTGAGGTAAGCTGTGACCAACTTCCTGGGTGATTAATAGTCCTTACTTGGATAGAAGGAGTCTTTCAAAATGGCCTTTTGACCTGCTACGTGGCGTTAACACCTATTGAAAAAGTTTCACAGGTCTCTTGCCCCCTAGGTAGAAGTCCTCTAGAAGACTTTATTTGTTGCTCAAAGAATACTGACCCTGTTTTGCCTTTTATGCTAAGTTATATTCTGATTTGATTTAAATTAAAACTCTTTACTGCTGCTAGGCTCTGACTTATTATGAAATTTAAACTAGAAGCTCTCTGCTGGGTTTTTATTTATTTATTTATTTATTTATTACAGTTTTTTATATACCGCGCTATTTACAATCAGCGCGGTTTACAGATAACCAAAGACCAGAACAACAGGCTGCTCGGTTTTACATAAAACAGGAAGATAAACTTGGATTCAATAAACTTGAATAATATGGGGGTAAAACTATATACATAGAATGTTGGTCTGTTAATTTTGATAACATGAAAGGTATTTATGAGACGTAAATTTCTAAATTTCTAAATTTATTTATTTCTAAATAAATAAATTTATTTCTAAATTTATGAGACGTAAATTTCTAAATTTAACCAGAAAGCTCTCTTCTGTGTTTTAAATTTAAACTAAAAGTACCTTGCTGATACTAGGCACTGAGTGAGTATTAAATTTAAACTACAAAGGGATCATAAGCAGGGGAGAAAGGAGGGAGAGAGATACGGAATACCTTTTGCCAGACTGGAATGAAAGTGACTTAAATCCACTGTATGCTCAAGATCCATTGAGACAGTCCCATTTTGAGGCATGCTGGGAGTGTTACATGTACTTTTGAGGCCATGTGGCCCAACATTCTCAGCATGTTCATGCTGATGTCTGCTGACTCCCTTGAACTTCTTCCACAATGTACATCAAACTAGTGATCCTATTTTTGTGGAAAAAAAGGTGTTCACCTGAGTGATGTCTACCAGAGCTCCTATGAATTCCATTTGAGTTGATGAGATTAAATTGGATTTGGGATCATTTTTGAGAAACATTAGCAGCTCCTTCCCAAGATGTGACCTTGACCAGCCAATTGTCAATATAAGGAAATACATGCACTCCCAGTCTCTGTAGATATACTGTGGCTATGGCAAGGCACTCTGTAAAAACCCGTGGACCTGACGCAAGACCAAAGGACAGCACACGGTAATGGTAATAGTGTTTCTCTATTACAAATCTGAGATACTTCCTATGATTTGGATGTATCTGAATGTGGGTGTAAGCATCCTTCAAGTCCAGAGAACATAACTAGTCTCCATTCTGGAGATAAGGAATGGGGGGTGCCCAAGGTAACCATTATGACCTTTTATCTTAATGGTTGTTCAGATCCCTTAGATCTAAGATGGAATGGAATCCCCCTGTCTACTTTATGATCAGGAAATACCTGGAGTAGAACCTTTCCCTGCTTTCCCCAATTGGACAGGTTCAGCTGCATTGGCCTCTAGAAGGGAGCTCCTTTGACAACATCTCCTGATGCTGAGAGCTTGACCAAGATGCTCTTGGTGGGCAGTTTGATAGAATGTCTGAAAGAATGAGACAGCATTCTAGCCAGACAATTTTTAATATCTAATGTCAGAGGTTACAAGTGGCCAGTAATTTATGTAAAATTCTAGCCTCCCTCCTACCAGAAAGTCATCCGGTATGGACACTAGACAACTGGCTATGTTCTCATGGAGGCAGTTAAAATCTCATCCCTGATTTTGGCTAAGGAGCAGTTTGGAATTCTCTGATGACAAAGATGTAAGCAAGATCTCTGTCTACAACTATGAGAACAATGGAACCCTTTGGCCCTCTGTTCTGCTACCTTCCAAATGATGGGGAGGTCAGGTCAGAAGAGGGTTTTAAGGTTGTCACTGTGCTGCTCAAGCTTCCTGCACTTTATCTCAGAAAAGATTCTCTCCATGGCATGGCACACCAGCAAGCTTTTTCCAGACATTATACCTTAGGCCCCAGGCATGGAACCATAAGAGTCTCCAGGAGCCAATACTCATTGAGGCGACTCTCAATCCATGTTTCTTGATTGGACGGGGTGAAGGGTTTGTGAGACCGTGTACATTTTGAAGGGTTTGATGTTAGGTAATTGTATGTTATGGGATTGATGTAGTCACATCACATGCATATTTTGAACCTGCTGGCCTTTGCTTTTTGGGATGTCTGTAGAAAAACAGCCAAAGCAAAAGCAAAATCAAACAGTTCGACAGTAAAAAGTTTAATGACAATACTTGATGCATCACTACCAATGCAGGCCACGGCCATGCAAAGATTCAAGAGAACTAATGAAATGATCAAAAGCCCTAACTAGGGTTTTTCTAATAGAGAGAGAAATGAAACCAAGGTGTTCCAAAAGGAAAAATAGTTTTATGAAGGTATGTGTCTGATAGTTATATATGTCCACCAGGCTCTGCATGAAAAAGAGAACTGGTGTGACTCCACAAGTCAATGCTGATGCAGGAGTTTCCACAAATGCACAATAGAGCTCACTAGAAAGCTCTAAGTTTTGTTTATATTGTTCTTTCTTTGAGCTCCTGTGGATGACATTTTCCCCTTGGCCTCCTACAAGAGAATAGGCATGAAGTGTATGGATGTCTTTTTCTGAACCCTCACCTGTGTGGGCGAGACCACCTCCACTGCATGTCAGGTTTCTGATCTTCATTTAGAATAACTAAAAGGCAAAGACAAAAGTCATGCATGAACTGGAACACTGTTCCTTTCCAATTTTATTGTCCATGTATAATAAATATGAAGATAACGAGTCTTTGGCCTCTAAAGAACATAAGAAGTGCTATGCTGTATCAAGACCAATGGTCTATTGAATCCATCATTCTATTTCCAATGTGGCCAATCCAGGTCACTTGGTAGCCCCTAACTGAGAGATCCATTCTATGTGGCTATCTCCCAGAAGTAAAAAGTCAATCTAAACTACTTTTTACAAAATATATTAAATATCTTTTATATTTTATTTAAAATAAAGATAAGACTCTAAAGAGCATGTCCACTAAACTGTGGTAGCCTTCTGCAGCTATAGCACTGCGATAGCTGCAAAAGACTCACAGTAAGTCCTAAACCTCAACGGTATCTGCAGGGGGCACTCCCAGCTTTCCTCCTGCAGTGGTTTTGGATTTACTGCGGAGACCCGCAATACCTGCATTGGCAGGTAGCACGGGATGTCCTGTGGTGCCTGACGATGCACGTATCATGGGTTTGTAAAGTAAATCCAAGGGGGGACAGGTAACGATCAGATGCATAGAACTCACTAGCTCTGTGCCCCCCCAAACCAACAATATTGTCAGTGCTGTGGATGTAGACATTATAAAAAAACTGACCTGCACCCCCTTTAGCAGTGATCCCCCAGACTGTTCCCAATCCCCATCATGAACTGTCCAAGGGGGAATTGTTGCAACCCGCAGCCAAGATCAAAGCCTGGCTAACCAGTCGGGTTCCCAAAGGCCTCCCCTCCCGATCCTTTAAACAAAACCCAACTAGCAACCCAGGGGTCGCAATCTCCTCTTACCCCCCCCCCCCCATTAAAAACAATTTAGTCCAGGCTAGCCAGTCGGCTTGGGTAGGGATCCCCCAGGCCTTCCCCATTCACCCAATCCCCACCTCCTGGTCCATACCTCTACATCCTTGGTGGTCCAGTGATCAATGGGGGCGGGAGTGATCCTCCCTGCTCCTGCTCCCATCGTCGGGCCTGCACAAAATGGCCAAGATCACGGCCATTTTTGTTAGTATTATTAAGGAGATTTAACCTGCTAACTGGTTAAACCACAGTCAGTGGGATATTCAGTGGCACTAAATTATTTAGTGCCATTGAATATCCCCTGCTACCAGGTCTGAATGCCTTGACACTAAACACTTAGCATCAGGGCATTCTGGGGGTGGAACGGGAGTGGCACCAGGGGTTAACCGGGCAACAGCAATATTCAGCCACTGCCCAGTTACCCTAACTAGCTAAGGTTAGTACAACTAAATGACTATCCTAACTTTAGCTGCTTTTGCAATCCAGCCAGCAGCTGAATATCGCTACTGAGCAGATTGCACAATCGCAATCCAGACAACCCGGATATTCAATGACAGTGGCCAGATATGGCCCCAGCACTGAATATCCACTTCAACATTAAAATGGCAACAGCCAGCTGCTTTAATCAGGCTGGCCGCTGCCGCTGAAATTCCCCCTCTAAGAAATTACTCTGTGCTACTATTACAACAACCAGCCCCCCTTAATCTTAAGTAATGCATATAAATTGGTATTCACAGAGTAACTGGGGAATTAGCAATTATGACTAGTCAATAAAAAGAAAAGTATATTTCAGGTTATATGATTAGCCCTAAATTTTTAACTCAAATGGCTGAAACAATTTTTCTACCATTGTAAAACATCCTACTAAACATGCACTGCTGAACTAGTAACGCCAAGTATGATATCCTAACAAGTCAAGGAAATACCTGAAGTATTCTTTGGGCAGCTGTCTCTATTATTACTCTCCACCCTGATACTACTATCCTCTTTTCTGTTCTTCAGGTCACCAGTTGCTTGATCTTTTGAGCTGGTTTTCCTTTAAAGAAAGAAATTTTGTGAAAAATCTCATTTTTACATATGGTATTCCACACTGGAGCATGAATACTGGAAATCGGAATTAAAATCTGGGATAACCAAAGGCAGGCTTTTACTCTAATGCCTCCCACACTTGCTAAGTGATGCCAAGAGATCAATTCCTAGCTGCAGATTTGAATTTACAGTCCTAACAAATTGAGGATTTATCTCTGCATGGTGCTTTACTAAGAGTTGGGCACAAAATACAAAGCAAACAAAAGTAAACACAGGCTACTGACAGTAACTTATTACACAGGCTTCAATTGTGACTCTCCCATAACAAAACAAGAGAGATGAATATCTAATATTTATTTTATTTATAATAAATTTCTATACTGCATTTTCCAGGAGATCAAATGTGGTTTACAGTAAACAAAAACTTTGAATTGTACAGAACGGCATGTACGTATTCAATTACATCGAACAGAGAACTATTTACATTAATAAGTAACAAAGTAACTATATACATAGGTAGTTCTGCTTTTTCATCTTGTTTCAACATGTTAAACCATATATGTGTATAATGGTCTTTATGAGTGTATACTGATAAGGTGAGAGTGTAAGCAACTAATTCCCCTTTATTGTAGGAGGTCTTTTTCACAGTTGCATTATGTTTTAATTAAAACAACCCAGCTTATCTCATAACAAAATATAAATGTGTTCTGCACTGAAAGGGAAGAGAAAGCATTCTGCTGACCTTAAAACAATTCCCCAGACTGAGGGAAAAAGACAAATGTTTAAAGTACCAGCAAAAAGGGCAATTTTACAAAAAGCTGCCTAGCTTGGATGTATGGTTAAGTTACACCAGTTTTAAAGGAAAATATATGTGTTCTTCCCCTTTTTAAATTACCCCAGGGAATTTATGTGCATATATTTACACCTACTTTTTGGCACACACAAATTTCCTGGCTCATTTTACGTGCATAAGTGAGTATTGTATAAGGTACTGGGTCCATTTTCACCAGCAGCAGTGAACCCATTTTTTAAAAAGCCAGCTGCAGTGTTTAAAAAATACAAATATTCAGCACTACTGTATGGAGAGACAGCAGCACCGAATATATGGCCTAAATTAAACCACTTATCTATATGTATGAGTATTGCCACTATCTGTATAGCTGGTGCTTCCACCCTCGCTGTGGCCTAATGCTACCCTGGCACTATCTGTATAGTGCTGCAGCACTTAAGAGGAACTATCAGCTATGTTATCCAGACAGTGCTGCTGAAAATCCACACGTATGTTTAGCAGGGGCATTTAGGGTGATAGTTCTATAAAGGGGGCACAGAAGGTTATAAGAACTTAAGAATATAAGATATGCCATACTGGGTCAGACCAAGGTCCATCAAGCCCAATATTCTGTTTCCAACAGTGGCCAATCCAGGTCACAAGTACCTAGCAGTTTCTCCAAAAGACACAGGTTCCACAATGCTTGTATTAGGGCAAGCAGTAGATTTCCTGGGTCCCCTTTAATAATTGTTTATGAACCTTTCCTCCAGGAACTTGTCCAAACCTTTTTTAAACCCAGCTACACTAACAGCTTTTACTATATCCTCCGGTAATGAATTCCAGAGTTTGATTATGCACTGAGTGAAAAAAATCTTCTCTTATTAGTCTTAAATGGGTGACATTGTAGCTTCATTGCATGTCCCCTAGTCTTTCTACTTTTTGATGGCATCAACAATTGATCTACATTTACCTGTTCCACGCTATTCATTAATTTATGTGCTACAAATGCATGTAAGTCCCTATTGTAAAGAACTTACGCGTGTGCTTTACGTGGTCGATATTATATATGAGCATACGCAAGGGTATGTACAAGGGTAGAGCTAAAGCAGAATGTAGGCAGGGCCTCAATTTACTCACGTAATTTATACAAACTTATAACTTATGTGCATTTTCTCCAAATCTAGGCATGGACATTTACACCTGTTCTCAAGCAGGTGTAACTGCTGTATCAAGAGCAAGCATGCCGGTATTTACTTTATTTTATAAAGTACTGGAATGCTTTACTTTATAGAACAGGCTCACATATGTATGTGACAACTCACATTAACTGTGCAAGAGTTTATAGAATGACCCCACACATATACAAGTCCTTTTGAATATTGACTTGTATGTGTATAAATGCTTACCACCTCCCAAACTCCACTTCTGGAAGAGTTCCGGCATATATTTGCAGATTTCCATGGGTAAAGGGCGAATCCAACCACTAGGCAACTAGGCAATCGCCTAGGGTAGCAGCTTCCGGAGGGGGAGGGAGCGAGGGCAGAAAAGAGTAGCTAGAGTCAAAGCAAAGCAATGGGTCCTGGTAGCTGCATAAACTTACAGAGTCAGCAGTGTGTACTTTTACCTGCAGGAAAAATGGGCAATATGCAAATAGTCCATTTACTTTGTAAGTGGCTTTTTGAAATCTTCCTTATTATATATATATTTATAAAGCAAATTTTAATATTTAAAAATGTGATGAATTTTTATAGGATTGTTCTTGGAGGGATGGTGTTGAGATGATTTTAATTGAGTTTAATAATCAAAATCTTAGATGGGGGGGGGGTGATAGGTGTCTAATTTATTGCGAAGGGATGCAAGGCTGAACTTTGCCTAGGGCATGTTCACAGGATAGTACTTGAGCTTGTTAAAAAATGTTGACTTTTAATTAGTTTTTAAACAAATGCTTAACTTTTCTTAATGGTCAGTATTGTGATGGTGAATTAAAATCATGACACTTTTTGGGGTGGATTGCAGTATGTATTAATTTTTCTCTGTGCTTTCTCCAGACTTTCTCCATCAGTCCTATCTATGGCACACAGTGACTTTATTTTTCTAAAGAACTTCAACCTAGAAATTTTGTAGCAGTTCCCACATTGCCTATCAGCATGGTCACCAAAATAGAAAGAAAAAATCTAGCCTCATTACAGATTGGGTTCCCTTTAATTCATGCTGCTCCATGTATAAGTCAGCAGCAAACCTATAGTCGTACTCATGGAGTGAGTATAAATATAAGTATAAGCCCAGAACAAATATATTTCATATATTAAAAAAGGGGGAAGGAAGGCCAACCAAAAGTCAGCATGGTTAAAAGATAAGAAGAAAGAGGCTATTAGTGCCAAAAGAACATCTTTGAAAAACCAGAAATAGGAAAATAATGAAGAAAATAGGAAACTGCATAAGCACTGACAAGTTACATAAAAGCATTGATAAGGAAGGCAAAACAATTTCTAAAGAGGCTTACCACAGAAATAAACACACAAAATCTTTTTAGGTATGTTCGAAGCAAGAAACCTGTGAGGTAATTAGTTGGGCCATTAGATAATTCAAGAGGTTAAAGGGACACTCAGGGAAGACAAGGCCATAGCTGAGAGAATACATTATTTTATTTATTTAACATTTCTTATAAACCGCCTTTCATGATATCAAGGCGGTTTACATTGAACAAACTGAAATTACATTGAACAGAGTATTATAACTTGGAGATAACTATTTACAGGGAACATGGGCAATGCAGGGTTAAGTGGTTTGCCCAAGACCACAAGGAACACCTGTGGGACTAGAAACCCCATTCCTTCCGGCCCAAGGTTGCTATTCTCTAGTGGGATTTGAACCCCTAACCTTCCAGCCTGAGGTAACTTGCCCCAACCACTAGGCCACATCTTTGCTTTGGTCTTTACTGAGGAAGATATGAGGGAACTACCCATGACATAAAGGTATAGAGTAATTACTCACCTGTAACAGGTGTTCTCCAGGAGCAGCAGGAATCAGTCCTCACATATGGGTGACATCTGCGCCGACGGAGCCCTCGCGGAGCAATTTCCCCAGCTTTCAAAGAAAGCCTTTGGGAATTGCAGCGCGCATGCGCGGTCCCCTTCCCACCCAAGGGTGCCATCTTGCTCAGTCAGATGACATAGCTAAAAGACAGCAAAACAATTAGCAAAAACGAAATGATAGGACTGCAACTCCAAGGGGAGGAGGGAGGGTTGTGAGGACTGATTCCTGCTGCTCCTGGAGAACACCTGTTACAGGTGAGTAACTACTCTTTCTCCAGGACCAAGCAGGAAGTCAGTCCTCACATATGGGACTCCCAAGCTTAAGGCTACCGGAGACCTCAAGCACAAAATGAGCTCCCTCTAGCTCAGCAGAACAGAAGGAAGGAATCTTCTCTGAAACGCCCCCGACCGGTAGCCCAACACCAGGGCCGGAGGGTAGGAGTTGCCTAAACCTCAAAGAGATTATGGAGGACTGCCTGACCGAAAGCACTGTCCCTGCGGGACTCCCTCTCCAGGCAGTAATGTGCCGCAAAAGTCTGGCTTGAAGACCAAGTAGCGGCCCGGCAGATGTCTGCCAACGGAACAGAGCGGAGGTGTGCCACTGACGCAGCCTTCGCCCTAACACGATGAGCCGTGACTCGACCCTCCAACGAGAGGCTGGCTGCCCCAGAAGCCCAGGCGATACAGTCAGCTACCCAGATGGACAAGGTACGCTTGGAGACAGGGAGCCCCAAGTTATTGGGGTCAAAAGAAACGAAGAGCTGAGCAGCCCTCCTATGCTCCCGCGTACGGTCAAGGTAGAAGGATAAGGCCCTTCTACAGTCCAGGGTATGCAGGACCGTATCAGCCCGGCTGGAGTGCGGCCTGGGAAAGAAGGTCAGAAGAACCATCTCCTGGTTGAGATGAAAAGGAGAAACCACTTTTGGAAGAAACTTAGGGTGAGTCCGTAAGACCACCCTATTCCTGTAGAACCTAGTTTAAGGAGGATCAGACACTAGGGCCTGCAGTTCACTAACACGCCTAGCAGAGGTAAGGGCTACCAAGAACAAGGTTTTCCAAGAAAGAAAACGAAGAGGGCAGGTAGCCATAGGTTCAAAGGGTGGATAGGTAATCCGATGCAAGACCACATTCAGATCCCATTCAGGGGCTGGTGGACGCAAAGGAGGCTTAAGCAGAAGGAGGCCTCGAAGAAAACGAGCCACCAAAGGGTGGTTGGACAGAGGCCTGCCATCTACCGGTGCGTGATGTGCAGAGAGAGCACTGAGGTGGACTCTGACAGAGTTGGACTTAAGGCCCAGATTGGAGAGGTAAAGCAAATATTGCAAGACCACCGCCACCAAGCAGGAGAAGGGATTCTCAGACTGCTGAGCACACCACACGGAGAAGCGACGCCACTTAAGAGCGTAGGACTTCTGGGTGTAGGGCCGCCTGGAGGCCAAGACGACCTCTTCCACCTCCCAAGGCAGTAGGAGGGGAGCAAGGACTACCCTTTCAGCAGCCAGGCCATCAGATGAAGTGACCGGAGGTTGGGGTGTAGGAGAGACCCGTGGTCTTGTGTCAGAAGATCGGGTTGAAACCCCAGAGGAAGAGGAGTGTCCACTGCCAGCTGCATTAGAAGCGGGAACCAAGGTTGTCTCGGCCACCGGGGAGCCACTAGGATCACCGAGGCTTTGTCTCTGAGAACCTTGAAGAGCGTTCGTGACACCAGCAGCATGGGAGGAAAGGCATACAAGAGGCCTGTGGACCATGGAATCAGAAAAGCATCCGGCGCTACTCTGAGAGGATGCGGTTGTTGAGAGCAGAATCTGGGTAGTTGCCGGTTCAGAGGACTGGCAAACAGATCCAAGGTAGGGAGTCCCCACTTGAGAAAGATCTGCTGAACCACTAATGGATCCAATCTCCACTCGTGTGGTTGGAGGATCCTGCTTAGTTTGTCTGCCAGGTAATTCTCTTGACCTGGGAGATAGACCGCTTTGAGGAGTATGCCGTGGCCGACTGCCCAAGAGCACAGCCGGCGTGCCTCCTGACAGAGAAGGAAGGAGCCTGTGCCTCCCTGTTTGTTCACGTAGAACATTGCTACTTGATTGTCCGTCTGGACCAGTACAGACTGGTGAGAAGTGAGGTGGGAGAAGGCTCTCAGAGCTAGGCGGATGGCTCTGAGCTCCAGGAAGTTTATCTGCTGCGCAGACTCCCAAGGAGTCCAGAGGCCTTGAGTACAAGTCCCTTGGCAATGTGCTCCCCATCTCAGGAGAGAAGCATCGGTTGTTAGTACCTGAGAAGGAGGAGGAGATTAAAAATCCACTCCCAGTACTAGGTTTGGCAGATGAAGCCACCACCGCAGAGAAGAGAACAGCAGGTCCGAGACTTGTACTGAGTCCGTCAGGTTCCCCGTGGCCTGATGCCATTGAGTGCGAAGGCACCACTGGGCAGGTCGCATGTTCAAGCGGGCATTGGGGGTCACATGGACCGTGGAAGCCATATGGCCGAGCAGTCTCAGAAATTGCCTGGCAGAGACCAGGGAATTGCTGCGAAAGTGGCTGGCGAGATTCATGAGCCTGTGGGCCCTGTCCAGAGGCAGGAAGGCCCGCGCCTGAAGTGTGCTTAACCTTGTGCCGATGAATTCGAGATCTTGAGAGGGGAGCAAAGTGGACTTTGCGAAGTTTATGACAAAGCCCAAGTGCTGGAGCAGAGACACAGTGCGATGAGTGGCTTGAGTGGCCTCTTGGGAAGACTGAGCCCGGATGAGCCAGTCGTCCAGGTATGGAAACAGAAAAAGGCCTTGAAGTCTGAGATAGGCCGCCACCACTGCCAGGCATTTGGTGAAAACCCGTGGGGCGGAGGATAGGCCAAAGGGCAGGACTCTGTACTGGTAATGATTTCCTCCCACAACAAATCTGAGATATTGTCTGTGGTCTGGATGAATAAGGATGTGAGTATAGGCATCCTTTAGATCTAAGGAGCATAGCCAGTCTCCCCGCTGGAGGTAGGGCAGCAGGATTCCAAGAGAAAGCATCTTGAACTTTTCCCTTGCCAGGAACTTGTTGAGGTTTCGCAAGTCCAGGATGGGTCTGAGGCCTCCTGTTCTTTTTGGTATCAGAAAGTACCTGGAATAAAAGCCGTGACCTCTCAGGTGGTGGGGCACCGGTTCCACAGCCTGTTCCTGAAGAAGACTTGCCAACTCCTGAAGGAGTAAGTCCCTGTGCAGAGGGAGTCTTGGAGGCTCCCCTGGAAAGTAGGAGGGAGGTACCTGGTGAAAGTGTAGAAGATAGCCCTTCTGAACTATATGAAGTACCCAGGTATCTGAAGTGATGGCTGACCACCTGTGGGCAAAGTGGACCAGCCGGCCTCCTGTGCTTAGGGAAACCAGCTGAGGGGAAGAGGCTATGCTGATGGAGTCAAAAACCCCCACCCTGCTGAACAGGGGCCGGTGTAGTGGGCTTGGGGGCTTGCTGCCTACGGGACCCATTACCCCGTCCCTTGGTCTGCTGACCCTTTTGGGGAGCTGCTAAGGCCTGATACTGAGGGTAGTATTTATAGGCAGCCGCCTTCCTCAGGTAAAAGGGCTTTTTCCCCGAGCCCTTCTTCTTCTGAGAAGGGGCTGAGGTTTTTCTGGACAGCCTAGTTCTGGTCAGAGTCTCGGTCTCGATTTGTGCAGCCTTTTCAGCCATGGGTTTGCCAAAGAGGTTTTCACCTCTGCAGGGGACATCGACCAACTTGTCCTGGACCCATGGCTCGAGGTCGGATGACTGAAGCCAAGCCTGTCGGCGGGCACCGATGCCGGCTCCGGCTACTCGAGCCGATGCTTCAAAGCCATCGTAGGCTGCCCGAGAGATAAACTTCGAGCACTCTCGAATCCCAGTGGACAAGGCTTGGAACCTCTGCAAAGGTTCCTCGGAGAGACCAGCCGAGAACCCGGCAATTTCCTTTGCCAGATCTCGGAGATACATGCCCATATAGAGCTGGTAGGTCTGGACTCGACAAGCAAGCATAGAGCCCTGGAAACACTTTCTACCGAGGGCATCCAGGCTCCGGGCCTCCCTGCCGGGAGGCACCGAGGAGTGCATTTTTTGACTCTTGAGTCTATGCATGGCCGATTCCACCACCATGGAATGGTGCGGTAGTTGTGCCTTTTGGAAGCCGGGGCTCTTGCGGACTCGATAAATGGAATCGACCCGCTTGCTTAACACCGGCGCCGACGCCGGGTTCTCCCACATGTGGAAGAGAAGTCGTTCCAGCATCGGAGGAACCGGTACAGTAAAGGCCTCCTTCGGGGGAGAATCATACTGGAGGGCATCAAGCTCCTCGGCTCGAGGCTCCTCCTCGGATCCACGGGGAATGCCAAGGCCTTGGCCATATCCCGCACGAAATCCGAGAACTGTGTGTCCTCCGGGGGGGACCGTCTCCGAGGTTTGGACTCGGGCGAGTCCGAGGGGACACACCGAGTCCGAAAACTACCAGGGGACTCTTCGTCCTCCGATTCCCAGTCGGACTCCGCGGAGGAGGAATCGAGTGGCTCCGGTCGGGCTGGCACCGATGCCCTCTGCTCCGACGACCTCGGTCCCGAACGGGAGGCCGAGGGAGACCGCGACCGAGGATCGACTCGAGTTCGGATGGACTCGAGGATCGGCTCGGTCTCCGGGGTCGACTTGGACGTCGACGTCCCGGTGGCCGGGGCAGACGCATTGGCAAGGCCAGCGATCAATGCCCGCTGCTGGTCCATGAAGGCAGCTAAACTGCTCTCCAAGGCCGTCAACCTGAGTCCAAGCTCAGGAGACCCAGCAGCCCCTGACTCGGGCCCCGACGGCGTCGGGCCCGACGTCAGCTCCTTCAGAGGCGAGTCCACGAGGACCACAGTACTCACGTGTCCAGGCGACTCCATCTCGAGACGAGGATGTTTCGAAGGCCTCTCCGACTCCGAGGACCCGGGACGGCTGTCGGGGGCTATGCGACCTGGCCCTCGAGGAACCAGGAGCGTCCGCCGACGCCGCCCTCGCAGGTTTTTTCTTCCTATGATGTTCCCGGGTAGGAGACCCCCGCTCAGAGGAACTCCGACGATGCTCAGGACCGGAGTCCCGGGACGTCGAAGCCTCTGACGAGGTCCAGACCCGGCCAGACGCGGAGTCAGAGAAGATTCGTTCCCGCTGATGCTGCCGACTCCTCAACGCTTTTGAGGACATTTTGCCACACGGACCACAGATCATCGGGTCATGATCGGGTCCGAGGCAGCGGAGGCAGCAGTCGTGTGTGTCGGTAAGAGACATGAGTTTCTTACAGCGATCACACTTTTTATACCCGCTGGCAGCCATCAAGGGAAAAAGGGCCCCTGCGAGGTCAAAAGACAGGGCTACCAGTGAAAAGGAAAAAATGGCGTGAACGCTTGTCACAAAGGACAAAAAACCGAAAAATAAAGAAACGGACCCGATACCGGCGTAGCGGGTCCGGGCGGGAAAAAGAATCCGGCGTCGAACCGAAAAAGAATAAATAAGAAGAAAGAAAATCAACTTTTTCAGCGGTGAATACAAACAGCGTCCGTAGGGCTCCGCGGAAAAAAGAAGACTGAGCAAGATGGCACCCTTGGGCGGGAAGGGGACCGCGCATGCGCGCTGCAATTCCCAAAGACTTTCTTTGAAAGCTGGGGAAATTGCTCCGCGAGGGCTCCGTCGGCGCCGACGTCACCCATATGTGAGGACTGACTTCCTGCTTGGTCCTGGAGAATTAATAATGACCAGTCAGAAGAGCTGAAATAAATTTAAGCGAACCACGAAGATGCAGTAGAACAAATTCCATTGCCAATACCTTAGATGCCATTTTCACTCTGCCACAGAACCCACTCATAACCAACCCTGTTTTTCTATCACTTATTTGGATAGAACATTACTTGACCACTGCCATTCATCGCTAGTTTCAACTTCAACCCCCCTGACTCCTTTTCGCACTCATTCTACATCTAATTGTAGATAGGTCATGTGGTCGTTTTCTGCCATCAAGTTTCTATGTTTCTTAATTGTAATAAAATCTTAACCTTGAAAGACCTCTTACAATACCCTCCATAATTTCCAGCAAATTTTGATTCCTGCCCTCTTGAAGAGAAGTAACCATATGAGATATCACCCTTTGGACTGCTACGACAATTAATACTACCACAAACACACAAACTCAGGGACTGTCAACTGCTCCTGAAATAAAGCCCATCTTTAGTAACACTCAGGGCTAAAAATGATTAAGCGGCAACTATGGAAATATGAATGTTATCTGGAGATATGACAAATTAGAAATCAATCCGGCCCTATGTAAGGAACAACAAAAGTTCTACAAAAATCAAAATTACTGAAGCCAAATGATCATATTATTGCAATAGGGTGCGACTAGAGCAGATACTGCAGGGCAAAGGTCACCATCTACATTAGGTGCAGTGTTGTCTTTTCCACAGTTTTCCCGCCCAAATAAGTAACATTTTTGCTTGAGTTGTGGGAACATTTGAGGGTTGCATGTTGTGTTTTTTTGAGATATTGGCTGTGCCTGTTTTGGGTGAGAAAACATGGATCAACCCTCCCTAAAAAATACCCCAGGTCTGGCTGGTATCATCCATGATGTCGGCCCTTGGTTGCATCTCACTGGCCAGGTCAGAGTGCTCACCAATGAGATGCTGCAGGGTAGGCAGCAACCTCCCTTTCCTTCCTGAGTACCCTCTGATGGAACTTGGAGATGTGACTCTGTTAAAAGGAGCCATGAGGGGGTATTTCTGCAGAACATGCATCAATCTGACCTTGAGCATTCCAAGCTAAAAAGATGGTGTATTGATGAGGCATTTGGGGTGTCCTCCGGTAAGAAAAAAGCTGGAGTTGTTATACTAGTTAACAATCAAGTGGGGTTGAAGGGGAAAAATGAATCCCCCTTCAGGTACCTTTGTTACAGGTTGAATCCATCTTGTGCTAACGTCTATAGCTCAGGCCGAAGAAACAGCCTGCTCTGACTTTTTCACACTGAAACGGCAAAATCAGCAAGATTGAGCAATGAAATGAGCTAATATCCTGTCCCAGAGAGCTGACACAATGAGAGGCTCTGAAAACCACACAGCTAGTGAAAAGCTGTCACCTGGGCCCCTTGAATGAACAAAGGGGAACATAAACAAGGAAGACGAATATCAGTATCTACAGTTTATCTTCAGGAAACATGACTAGCACAAGGCGAATGAGAATGAAGAGACAGGATGCTACAGAGATAACAGAGGGTAAAAGATTGGGAAGCAGATTTGCTTGAAATAATAGAGAATAAGAAACAGAAAGGAAATCTATTTATCAGCAATTTGAGCCTAAAAATGAATATAAATATAGAGAAGAAATTCTAATAAGCAGACAGATATTAGCTGATCTCATTGGAGTGAGGCTGTCTCTGTCTCCAGGACCTTTTTACACTTAAGTCAGGTGCTTTGCTTGTTATAGATGTATTGATGCTATGGATTAATATTGAAATTTGTACCTTAAAAATCAAAAGTAAAGCTTGTGATGTTACAGACCTGACAAAATAAAATAAAAACATTTCCATGCTTTTATGGTGGCATGAGCAATTTGTTTAAAGCAAGTCCCGTATGTATGTTGGGGTTGAACACAAACAGCGAAACAAAAATAGAAAATCCCCAAATAATCGTAGGGGAAGCCCAGAAAAACCCCAACATCAGGGTGACCCCGATGCCATTTTGGTGACTCACAGCACAGTGATGTCACCGGGAAGTGTTCTCCCGTGTTCCCTGGACGAAGCACAGGTCGAGAAGGAGGTAAGCGTGATTTTGAATTCCTGCAGAAGAAACGTCGAGAGGGTAAGAGACGTTTTCATGTATATATATATATATATATATATATACACACTGCTGTTTTTCACTTTGCATAGGTAGGAAATTTTGCATAAGTAGGATATTGTAGACTAGTTAGGATGTTTAATAAAAAGACAAAAGAAACTGATTCTGACACTAGAAAAGTGGATGTACAAGAGCAGACTACATTACAGAAAGTTATTAAGAGATATCCACTTGCTGCTAAAACTTTAGAACAGTTCTGCAAGAAGTGGCGTAACTGGGCACTACAGGACTCCACTTTTGCCTGGCCAGCAAGCGGTACCCTAGACCCACGTTTGCTACATGACTTGCAAACTAAGATAGAGAAGGACAAAACAGGACAGAAATTAGTGGAACACTCACAACATGTCACATTATGGATGGAGGTAGCAAGAGAATGTGGTGAGGAGCCCCCTCCTTATAACCCCACAGATAATCTGGGAGAAACAGGACTATATCCTACCTTAACTGCAGTTGCAGCTATAGGATACCAAGGCCCTATTCCTATAGATCAGGAACCTAAACAATCCAAGGGGACCCTCCACAGTGTGGGAATATCCTGGCGTCCCAGAACACCCACTACACAGGAATATACTTCCCTACTTACATTCCCATTCCCTAACTAACACCAATAATATCCTACCCCAATACCCACCATAAAATACTGACCACCAGTTAATTTATCAATAATCTTTATTGAATTTGCTACATAAGGAATATCCATCATAACAAAAAGGAGACCTCACCCGAAAGGAGATTTTATGACTAAATGCTCCCATGCCCGATAGAAGATCCTGAGATGAGGCCAGCGTGTGAGGATATAGGGAGAGAGAAAGAAGAATGGGAAGAAATATCAGGGACAGTTAAATTAGAATATTGTAAGCAGCCAATTTGTGAGAACGAATTAGCACAATGGAAAGCAGAATTAGAAGCCAGTACTGAGGAATGGAAAAGGGCTCGTCAAGAACAAGAGGAACAATTTAGAATAAGCCTAGAAAATCAGCAGGCTGAGTGGGAAGAGAAAGTTAAGGAGAAGGAAGAACAAGATAAATATAAAGAACAAGAACAAAAGAAATTAGAAGAGTCATGAATTAAAGATTGGGAGGAGCGGAAGTCAGTACTGGAGAAGTGGGAACATCATGACAAAAAGGAGACAGACAGGATGAAAGAGGAATGGGACAAATTAAACTCAGCTCAAGAAAGACTGGACTCTGAGATCCAGCTATGAAAACAAGGAAAGTAATAGAAAGCACATTGGGATTGCAAGAAATAACAGTCAGGCTGGAGCCTCACTAATGCCTAAGGAAACGGTAGCTGAGGGTGAGGGAAATCGTTACTTCATCGACCGATGGAATGACAATATGTATGGCTGGACGTTAGAGAACCAGCTGCAAATGTTGCAATGGCCTCCTGAGGGAGCACTTGACACTGCACATTTGAATACTGCTAGACTTTGCATTCATGGGGGAGCGGGAGACCCACAATGGGATTTAGATTACATGAAGACAGGATAAGAAATATGGGAAAAATATGAAGAAAAACTGTGCTTGTCCCTCTTGCAATCAAGAGGAGGAACTATTCGATATGTCCCTTGGAATTTTACTGATATGGATAATATAGCTAGTGCCTTACCTCCTCTTAGTAGAGGGGGGGCTTCCTGGATTCAAAGGTTTGAGCGGGTTACGGCAGGGTATACTTTAGGGCTAGGGGATGTTAAAGCACTGTTAGCAAAACTTCTGGGAACTCATGCAACAAATCAAGTTTTTGCCAGAGCTAATTTACCCCAAGCTACTGTAGCAGAAACACGATATGATGGGTCTGAGTTTAATGAGCACCGAACCAGAGTTTGGAATTCTATAAAAGAACTATACCCCACCCAGAAGAATTTAGGGCCACTACTGAAAATGCGTTTTAAGATTGGAGAAGATATTAGTTAATGTAAGGTAATGTAATGTAAGTTATGTACTGTGTTCCCTGTTTGTACTCCTAGTGTTTTGTTGTGATGTAATGATAATGCAATGTATGTTTCCCTCACCTTTGTTTAACTTTGTGCTGTATTAACCGCTTTGATTGAAGGAAAAGGCGGGATACAAAACATGTTAAATAAATAAATAAATAAATAAATTGCCCGATTTCAAGATTTATGGGAAACCCAGACTGGGATGGTTTATTCTGACCCAGGTTTTGTGCCCCTATTTTTCCAAACACTTAGCAATACTTTGCCTAAATCAGTTCAGTCAAGACTTGACACGATTGTGGGGTTAGAAGATGAGTCCTGGGCAAGACAGCAGTCACATATACACCATTTTGACAAAATTAGCTGAAGAAGAACAAATAAAACTTGAGAAGGATATAAAAAGTTTGCAGACAAAATTAATGGCATTACAACTGAGAGAGTTGCAGGAGGATCTTGATAACAGTAAGGTTAAAGAGAAGGACAAGGAAAAGGATGATGAGAAGGAAAAAGAAAGAGAAGGTTCAAATAAAACAGAAAAGCAGCATGAGGCAGAAAAGCAAAAACTTAGGGCCATTATAAAACAGAAGAATGAAATTATTAGAGATTTGGAACAGTATGACATTGAAGAAGACCCCTGGGAGAATTTTGGTTTATATGCTCAGGCTTGGAACCAGACAGGACCAAACAGTGAGGGTACTTGGAAAGGGGGACGGGCAGGACCACCTCAGTCACAGCATTTTCAGAGAAGCGCCCTTAGTTGCTGGAACTGTGGCAGAAGGGGACATCTTCAGTGTGAATGCCGAAGCCCCCCAGCCCGAGGATCAGCAAAACCACAAGGGCCACCCAATGCCTACCAGGGTCCTCAGAGCAGGTTTCCCAGTGGCAGCCTCCTCAAGGGGCGACCACAATAACTCTCTATGGTGATGCGGGCCATGCTCAATGAGCGTGAGCCGATAACTGAAGTCCGTCTAAATGGGTATAAAGTGCAGATGTTGTTGGATTCCGGAGCCACAACATCAGTACTGAATTCCCTACCCCCAGGCGTAAGCCTCTCTCATCAAACTACTGTGACAACAGGGTTTAATGGAGACCCAATTACTACCAAAATGACAGTACCCATTGAGGTAGAACTCATGGGGCAACATAACTGTAAACCCCTATTGTATGCCCCACACTGTCCAGTTAATTTGATGGGACGTGATCTACTATCCGCCTTTGAGGTACAGATGACCTTTATCAGCACACCATCTGTTTTGCTCCTGCAGACAGAGAGTCAGCAAATTTTACTAATATCCCACCTGAAGTTTGGGCTACCCCAGAAAACCCTTTTGGCCTAATAAGGTCTGCATCACCTGTCCGAATTACATTAAAAGAAAATTGTCAGGGTCCAAGGTTGCTCAAAATACACTACAGCCAGAAGCTGTAGTAGGAGCAAGTGAGGAGATTGATATGTTATTGTAAAATGGTATTATAGAACCCAGCACGTCTCAATTTAATACACCCCTGTTTCCTATTAAATGGTAAGTGGAGAGTGGTCCATGATTTGAGAGGTCTTAATTCAGTGGTGGAGGCAGAGTTCCCTCTTGTAGCTAACCCAGCTACATTCTTACAGCAAAACCCACCAAGGAAATATAGTACTGTCTTCGATTTATCAAATGCATTTTTTGGGGTCCCGGTCCATCCTGATAGTAGGCCATTGCTGGCATTTCAATATAATGGACAACATTTTCAATGGACTAGATTACCTCAGGGATACACAGATAGTCCTTCAATTTTCACTCGATGTTTAGACAAAGATCTAGCTCCTTTCAAACGCCAGCTGCCTGGCTCAGTTTCACTTGTCCAGTATGTAGATGATTTACTTTTGACAGCAGACACTGAGGAATTGTGTAAACAATATACCTGAGAATTGTTAGTGTTATTGGCTAAGGGTGGTTACAGAGTGAACAGGGAGAAACTTCAGTACTGTCAATTACAGGTGACATTCTTTGGAATGACACTCAGTGAAAAGGAAAAACTATTAGGACCCATATTTCAGGAAGCTGTGCTCAAGATCACTGAGCCTTGCACTGTGAATGTTACGGGCACTCTTGGGACTGTTAAACTATAGCTGTCTCTGGGTGCCAGGATATAGTGTGAGGGACTCAGACATTCAGGAGACATTTGAAAGGGAACCCGAAAGTGTCCCAGCCTATAACTCTCAGTGAGGAAGAAAGGTTGTGTTTGCAAACATTATTGAAGGATCTGAATGATTTGCCATCACTCTATTTACCTGATCACAGCCTCCCAGTGGATGTCTATGTGTTTCACAGCCCCACTGCCTGGGTAGCAGTTGCTACGCAGGGAGATGGTAAAGTAGTGGGACATTTGTCAGGATATTTTTCTCTAGTAGAGCAAGTATTCACAAATTGTGAGCAGGGATTAGTGGCCACCAGTGCCGCAATTGAAAAATTGTATGGTTATATGACTCCCTTACAGGTAAACTTATATACTGACCACACACTGCATGCACTTTTAAAGTCCAGTATCATTCATTTCTTACCCGCCAGGGTAGGTAAGTGTGTAGCTGCGCTGCTACGTAGCCGTATTAGATACCAATTGATACCAAAGCAGAATCCTTTTAGGGATTTACAGGACTTCCTCCAGGTATCTACTATCACACATGACTGCCTGCAGCAAGTAGGAGAAGATGTCAGACCCACGTTAGGGATAGTGCCACATTCAGATGTGCCTCAATAGGCTGAATGTTGGTTCATAGATGGATCCCAGAGAGAAGGCAGAGCAGGTTTTGCTATCTGTAGCTGTTAAACCGGGTATCGCAGCCAAAATATTAGAATGTTTTTTAATAATACGCTGTAGCCCCATACTCAAAGGGGAATATTTTGTGACTAAATTGACATGCGTCTGACTGGTTACTTGAACAGACTGCGGCCGGGACTCTAAAAGCAAGGCACGATGGTTAAACCGTGCCCGTGTATATGCCCTTTTGACTACTGAAAAAGGATACCCCCTCGCCAGAAAATCAGTGAATAATACCTTGGCCCGACGTTTAAAGTCTGCTAAATCCGAGCAGTTCCTTCGAAACCGAAGGAACTGAGAATAGGGTAAACTTTCTTTTAGACGGCGGGGATGTAAACTACGAAAATGTAAAAAAGTATTCCTGTCAACCTTCTTCCTAAAAACTGAGGTGGACCACCCAGAGGAAGAGCGACATACTTCCACATCCAAATATTGAAGGAGGTCAGCATGAAAAGAATGAGTAAAAGTGATGTTTGGGTCCAATTGATCTAACCAGGTGAAAAAATTCTGTAGGGACCCCTCAGTACCCTGCCACAACAGAAAGATATCGTCTATGTATCGACGCCAGACCAAGATCTGAGGAGTAATATTTTGGCTGCGATACCCGGTTTAACAGCTCAGACGGTGAGATGTGTGTGGACCCGGCATCAGAACTTAAAAGAACTAGTATGCCCTTCTGTGCTGCGCTCCCCCAGTCAATCAGCTGTCGCCACCTTAGAAGTGGGCCACCGTCGCTGTGGCAGTTGTGATATCTGTGCAGTGTCTCTAGAGGCGGCTTCTTTCAGTTACAATGGGCACTATAGGGCTTTACAATTTTTAACAACTTGTGGCTCGCATAACGTTGTTTACGTAATTCTTTGCCCATGTGGTCTGGCATATATAGGCAAGACCACGCGGCCATTTCGGGTACGAGCCCGGGAGCACAGGAGTCGTTTGAAATGTGTAGTGCTTGAAGCCCCTATAGTGCAGCATTGCATAGCGCAGGGTCATCATTTTGAGCAACTTTGCTTTATGTGTCTTGATCAAGTATTACAGGGTAAAAGGGGCCGGTCGGTTGATCAGTGGCTAATCCAGCGGGAACAATGGTGGATCTATACCTTTGCCACCGTTGTCCCGAAGGGGTTGAACATGTGTATTGAATGGGGACGCTGTCTATAGACATTGAGTGGGTGTTACATAACATTTGGGCTATGGGATTTAATGTCTGTGGAATGTAGTAGGTCAGCGAATATATGATTGAAGTCGAGAGTGTGTGTTTGGAGTTCTAAATGGTTAAGGTCGGCTTTATGGGCACTGGAGTAATGGGGACAGTTTAGTTATAGTATTGTTCTTGTGTTTGATTGGTCCTTTGTAGATTACTATCTGGAGACAGTCCGACTTAGTAGAATAATCGTGAGATTGGGTTTAAGTAGTGAATGGGTGGTCCATCAATAGAGGAGGATATATGAATGTAAATATGGAGTTGTTTTGTGAGAGGACTATGTTGAAGTTATGAATGGTGGAGTGGAGACCATGTGACTAGAGTAAAAAGAGGGAGGGATTCCTGATAAATAGAGGGAGTGCTCCTTCTGTCCGCATGCGCGGCGTTTTGTATCAAGATTGAGAATTAAAGAGAAGTAACGTGTAAACGCGGGCAGCTTTCTTGAATGACATGGTAAGAAAGTTTGTCTCTCTTTTCCTCCCCTTTGGTAGTTTGTCTCCTTAGGCAGTGGAGAGCTTTAAATGATTTGTTCATGCTATATAGGGTTCGTTGTTAATGTTTAGTATGTTTTATGATATGTTTGTTAGGTAATTGTCGGTTGGCTGGGAGAGCCGTATTGATCCCCTGAAGAAAGCTAAAGTCGTGAAACGCATGACTGGTACCTGAGTGAGGCGTCGGGATCCGAGCTTAACCCAATCCATGGGGTGGTGTTGAAGACGCAGATAAGGATTGTATACAGCTTCCCTTTCTATATTGATTGGACTTTTTATATTATAAAAGCGTTGTTCAACTAGCTCCAGAGGTCGTTGATGCGAATAAGGTTTCTGCTATGATAACGGACGTCAGTCCCGGTGGCAGAACCGATTAAGTCTGAGACCTCTCTAACTATATGAGATTATTTTCTAAGAAGATTGGATAAAATATTTTTGCCTATTTTATACGTGAACGACTGTTTTGTTATAGAGCTGATTGTGCATCGTTCAGTAACTGACCAGCTATTAGTGTAACTACAGCTTTGATAAATTTGTCAACTATGCTGCACTATGCAGATCATTGCAGTGTGACAGCCATTGTCTCATCTTGGGGATACATTGTGGTGTCCTGATATGTGTAAGTTGGTTCAGGCAGTAGTTAGTGGCTGCCACACCTGTATCACTAGCACTCCCCATGCACGCCTTAAACCAAGTCGGGGTGCAATACCAAGACCATAAGGATCTTTTCTGCATTGGCACATTGATTTCACTGATATGCAGGTGAAATGTCAGGGCAGACGATACCTATTGGTTCTGGTTTGTCCTTACTCACAATGGGTTGAAGCATCTCCATGTAAGAAAGAGACCACTGCTGAAGTCCTAAAAGTATTAATGGAACATATAATTCCCCAGTATGGGATCCCTGCCCAAATCTTATCAGATAATGGGTCCCATTTTAAAAATCAATTAGTCAAAGAATTTTCTGAAAAATTGCCCATTAGATGGCGCTATGTTGCTGTCTATTCTCCAACCTCAAATAGCCTTGTAGAAAGGTGCAATGGTCTTATTAAAACACAGTTAAGAAAGCTAATGATTGGGAGTGGCCAGACCTGGCTGCAAACATTACCTCTTTGTCTGTATCTATTGAGAACTAATCCTATCAAGCGGTTAGGTCTAACTCCTCATGAAATCATAACTGGAAGAAGGTGCATGTGCCCAGTTATGAAGTCAGGTACCCAAAATTTGCCCGACTTGTTTTCTGCTTATCTTACAGGACTTCAGACAAGTGTACCCTTGATTCAACAGAAGTTGGCTTCCCGCATACCACCAACAGCATTAGTACCATATGCTTTTGAATTGTGTGATCTTGTCTACCGCCGGATCCAAGTGAGGGACAAGTGGTACCATCCTATCTACTCTGGACCACATACTGTTACAGTTGTAACTCCAACCGCTGTTCAGTTTGATAACGGCACTTCGTAGATACACAGCAAAGATATTTTTCCAGCCCCTGCCATCAGTAGTGTTCAACAAACTGTGGGTACAGAACAGTGATATCATTTGTGACGGACACTTCTCCAAGAGATTTGGAAAAAGAGAAGCTCCACTTGGACCCACTATAAAGACACTTACCTTAGTGCCTGTTTAAGATATTAGTATAACTGATTAATGTGTATACTATCTGAAGCCTATTTATCTCCTGTCAGTCCCTCTGTGTTAGATCCGCCTCCTGTAATTTTCATTCTGTTAGTAATCATACTTGTACTTTGCTTAGTATTGCTGCTTTTTAGATTGCTTTTATAATGCATAAGGCCCAGCAGTCCCCATTGAATCCCTCCCCTTTCATGGTATGGGCAATTCTTTGTGGAGCGTTGGTAGGATCACTTCTAATTCTTTTCCTTTCATACTTATATATTCCTCAACCTGCTCCTCTGAATCTCTCTACACAGAAACTGAATAGTTCTTTCAATAGTTCCTTTAATATTTCCCAGGGTAGTCCCTTACGATCCCGAAGGTCCACACCAGGACCTAATCTATGTAAATCCACAGTTCTTGAGGTTGTCCAATTAATGAATATCTCGGACTGTATCATATGCACCCCACTGCCAAAGGGAGTTGGGTATGCACCAGTCAATATAGTACAGTATAACCAGTGGAGTACTCGGGGAACTTGGCTTGTCAGGACCCTACCGAATACTACATTACTCCATGCTGGGCCCCCTCTAACTGCTCCCATACTTGGGAGCATTTCAATTTATCTGACCCGGTCCCCGTCCAAGTCTATGCCCCTTCTCATTTGATATATCCATATTGTAGTGGTAATGGGGGGCTAGTCCATTCTGACTCACGCCCTTCACTGAAGTGTAATATCACCTACCATCCTGCACAACAGCGATTTACTGTTTCCCCCAGGTCCATAATTCCTTATAGCTTCTCGGCTCCTTATAGCTTGGACAATTGGTTTGTTATCACTAATGCATCTTTGAATGTTACACCTGCTTATTGGCACAACACATACACAGTGGGTCCTATTTATAAAAATGGTTCAGCAGTCCAGACACCTGGACGCAGAACTGGTACCCCTTATTCCTCCTGTTATTTTCCCCGTAATGATCAATCAATCATAAGGCATACTTCAATTGCATGGGGACACAAAATGAACTGGACCTGGACCAAAAATACCCGATTCTCAGCCCTTGCAGGCCACTATTGGTATTGTCAGGGTTTCCTGTATCAGGCTATAAGGCCTGAATCATCTTCCTTGTGCTCTGGTTAGGGCTGAGGCCCACTCAGTGTTAATCCCTCTCAATGTCAGTCACTATCACACAAGCGCCCACAGACACAAAAGAGACACCTCCCCCTGGTATGATAAATCCGAAGATGCTGCTCTCATGGCCTCTTATGAATATATTAATTCTACATATCCGCTGACAAAAACATGGCTTGATGCTCTGAGCTATACCTCTTGGATTCCTATATTTCAGACCCCTGCAATTACTGCTGAACTATGTATGGCTGTATGTAGGTTGAAATGTTTGCTTCATGTCCAAATGTGTTCTGTCACTGAATCCATTACTCTCCTAGCCAAATCCCTTGAGCAAAACAATCAAATGACTCTGCAAAATAGACGAGTTTTAGATCTATTGTTAGCAGCTGAGGGAGGGGCATGTAAATTCATTAATGAAACAAATTGTTGCACAGTTATAGCAAACCATACAACATTTGTACTTAATGCAATGAACAGAATTAGACACTTATCAGAATTACATCTGGATGATTTCAAGGGTGGGATTCTGGTTGGAGGGTGGTGGAATGATGTTGCTTCTTGGTTTACAGGCCTAAGCTCTGGCCTACATGGCTTACTTGTAGCCTTGTTTGGTCTGCTCATTGCTTTATCAGTTAGCTGCTGTGTTTTTTCATTTATTCTAGCTTTCTGTAGAAGATGTTTGACTAAGGTGTCTACCACAACTCTAATTCTTACTTCCCAAAATCAGGCCAATGAATATACTTCCCTAGCCCGTAGACCTAGAGTTACTAATATAAATGGTAACCTGTCTGATGCCCATCCTCTTATTCCAGAGGGGTTCCACTTGGTAGCAGTCCAATATTCAGGTAACAAGTAACCCTATATGGATTTCCTCTCTTTTCAAGTTCCCTATGTTAGGTATAGAATTAATGGGATTCAAATCTCATGTGGCAACTTGGTCACATCATGTCTCCATCTCTTCAGTGAGTGTCACTGGTTGTTCCGGATGGCCAAGTGTAGAAGGGCACACTATGGGGACCTGAAGTGTGATTCAAGAGGGGAATAAAGGGGAAAAATGAATCCCCCTTCAGGTACCTTTGTTACAGGTTGAATCCATCTTGTGCTAACGTCTATAGCTCAGGCCTAAGAAACAGCCTGCTCTGAATCTTTTCACACTGAAACTGCAAAATCAGCAAGATTGAGCAATGAAATGAGCTAATATCCTGTCCCAGAGAGCTGACACAATGAGAGGCTCTGAAAACTACACAGCTAGTGAAAAGCTGTCACCTGGGCCCCTTGAACGAACAAAGGGGAACATAAACAAGGAAGATGAACATCAGCATCTACAGTTTATCTGCAGGAAACATGACTAGCACAAGGCGAATGAGAATGGAGAGACAGGATGCTACAGAGAAAACAGAGGGTACAAGATTGGGAAGCAGATTTGCTTGAAATAACAGAGAATAAGAAACAGAAAGGAAATCTATTTATCAGCAATTTGAGCCTAAAAATGAATATAAATATAGAGAAGAAATTCTAATAAGAAAACAGACATTAGCTGATCTCAGTGGAGTGAGGCTGTCTCTGTCTCCAGGACCTTTTTACACTTAAGTCAGGTGCTTTGCTTGTTATAGATGTATTGATGCTATGGACTGATAGTGAAATTTGTACCTTATAAATCAAAAGTAAAGCTTGTGATGTTACAGACCTGACAAGATAAAATAAAAATATTTCCATGCCTTTATGCTGGCATGAGCAGTTTGTTTAAAGCAAGTCCTGTATATACAGTATGTTGGGGTTGAACACAAACAGCCAAACAAAAATAGAAAATCCCCAAATAATCTTAGGGGAAGCCAAGAAAAACCCCAACAGGGTTTGTTCAAGAGAAGGATTTGGTTGATCCTGGGGGTCAGTATATTTTTGTTGTTGGCAAACTCCAAGGTCAGATTGTGGCCCTTGGAAATGTTTATAGCCCTGATGTCTATGATCCATGTTTTTTTGGCCACTTGGTATGCTGACTTGACAGAAATAGACATCCTTCCCTTGCTTCTAAGTGGAGATTTCAACTGTGTATTTGATGAACTGATGGATCAATCCCCCGGGGAGGGTAGACCGTAGGGCTTACCGGTTGCAGGAGTACAACCTAGTGGATATGTGGAGGATTTTGCATCCTACTGAGTGGGACTACACTCATGTGTCCCATGCACATGATACTAGCTCTAGGACTGACTTATTTTTGGGCAACTTGTGGCTCTTTGATCGGGTAGTTAGGGCAGAGATTGACCCAATAGTCATCTCTGATCCTGCTACGGTCTGGGTTGATTTGCAGTGGGGAGCCTTTTATTTGAACGCCGCCTCCTGGAGGTACCCCTTGTTGTGGGCTCAGATGACCGACTTGGCGCTTTTTTACAGGACAAATGGAGGGAGTTTGCCATTACTAATGAGGCACACCGGGAAAGCCCTACTCTATACTGGAAAACAGCTATGGCGTTTCTGTAGGGTCAAATAATTGGATATGTCGGCGTAGGCAATTTGTTTTGCTGAAGTGAGATCTCTGTACAGCTTGTCGGCGGTTTGCCTCTTAGCCTATGGCCACCCATAAGGCTGCCATGCAGGCGCTTCAAGTCAATATCAAGTGTCTTTTACACAAGAAGGCCTGCAAATCTATGTTGTACTATCGCTATTGTCTTCATAGACCCCTGCTTGGCTGCACAGTCCGGGCTGCATTCTTTTTTACTTCATAAAGGTCTCTTATCGTTTTCTTTGCTTTTATTTTCATTACCTTTGGCATTCTGTCTACTTTTTGTCAAAACTTTTGCTGGAACCGGGTCAACCCCCCCCCCACAAAAAAGCAATAAATTCAGCGAATTGAGCGGGAAAGGGGGGGAGCTGCTCTCACACACATTTTCTCCTCTCGCTGTCCAAACTGGAAGTCCCCAGCCAGCAGTTAAATATCACCACTAGCCGGTTAACTCTGGTGTGACCCCTCCTCCCCAGAATACCCCAATCTAGCCAGTTAATGCTGCTGAATATCCTGGTGAGTGATACTTACACAGTTTGCAGTTTTGCAAATAGCGCAAATACTTTTGAATATGCCTCCTAATAATATACACCTATGACATTCTGGCTTTTGCAGTGGTCACAGTACAGAGACTTTGGTTGTCTCCTTGCTCAGTGATATACATAAACACCTGAACTCTGGGCAGGGGCAGCCCAAGGGTCGTGCGGGGCTATGTGTGCAGACTCATGTGTTGGGCTTCATAACATCTGCATATCAAAGCCATCCATGTAAATATGTATCTGTAAATATGTACCTTAAGCGCAGACTGTATATAGCTCACATCAAAATCATCCACACGCACTCACGCAGCACACTGTATCATTTCTCGCACTGCATGCTAATGACAACCACACCCTTCACTGATTGTTTGCTGTGCCAACCGCTTTGATTTCATGATAAAGCGGTATACCAAGTCCGTTTAAATAAATAAATAAATAAAATAAATATCTGCATTTGCATAAATATTTGCATAACAACTACTATTGAATTTATTTGGTCAGTGCTATGACTTTATTAATATTAAAGAGGGAAGCTATAAAATGAGAAAACCTGGTAGCTATGAAGTCAAATCATGGTGCTCAGGCTGGACTAGACTGGCAAAGTTGAAAAAGTCCAGAAATCAGCAACAGTGAAGCTATTAGGCCAGAAATTTAAACTGAGATGTTCCCTTAAAGTGTGCGATTCCCTTGACTCTGAGCTGACAAAATATTTAAAATCTAAGACTAGTCCAGCAGCATCAAGAGCACAAAACTGCAAACTTTAAAGACTATCCACATTCCAGTACCCCCCCCCCCCCCACAAAAAAGCAAATGAAAAAATGAGAACCACAGCACAAGGCCTATAGAGAAAGAAGACGACCAGAACGGCATTGATTATAGTGTCAGTTCCAAGCGACTATTCCGTGAATTGCATTGAGAGGGAGAAGATAGTCAAGTACCAAAAAATGCAGTCGGAGACCAAGAAAATGTGGCAGAAAAGATACCTAATTATTTCCTATCGTGGTGGGTGACACAGGCTTAATTAAGAAGAATTTCCAAGCACACCTTGATAAATTACCCATACACATAACTCCAGAGGGAGGCTGTCTTCAGCACAATGTATATACACATGCCACAGTCAGCATGATGTAAATAGTTATGATGTGTTCAGTTAATTTATCCTTTTAACAAATGTTCAGTGTAAAACGTTTAGTTTATTGTTCCATGTAATCCGTCATGGCTTGTAGATACAGCGGTATAATTATGCTGCTAAATAAAAATAAATAAATAAGTACTACACTGAGCATTAGCAGTAAACATGAGAAACTGAGATCATACTCCACATACCCTGGCTTAGAAATGAGGTTCATACTGTCATGGTATATGCAAAACTAACCTATTTGGAGAAATTGCCCCAAATCTACCATTCCATAACAGCACTAACTTCCAAAATTCCCACAACAAGGAGCCTACCTAGAAGGGGGCAGCACCATAAATATTGCCGTGAGCCCTAGAAAATCTTGCATCTACCAGGACAACTGAACAACCTAGATTACTACACAGTCTTATATAGAAACTCATTGCTAACATTACCTAGCCTCAGTCTCACATTTAGAACGTAGACTCTCACCAAAAATAGAAAAATATGTCGGACAAAACTTCAACTGAACCTCCAAGAAGCCAGGTGTTGCATGCAGTGCAACACCATAGAAACAGAAAGAGATGCATATAAAAGACAGCATATTAATTTAAAAAACTGATATATGCCAAACACTAAATTGAAAATAAAATTATATTTTTCTATTTTTGTTGTCCGACCATTTTATTTTTCGACTGATCTGGTTCCAATCTCTTTTGCACATTTCTTGTGCCCATTTCTTCTCTCTCCTCCTGTCTTCTTTATTTCCTTCTCTACATGTCTTTGACGTTGATCTTTCCTTTTTATCTCTTTGTTTACTTTTTTCTCTCCTCTGTCTTCCTATCAACTCATATCCAGATTTTATCCCTCACTCTCCACTTCTAAATCTCACACTTTTTCTCTCTCGCCTATCAGCTTTCCATCTCCCATGCTTACCCCTTCTCTAGTGCTCCCATTGCCGTTGCAGCCTCTCTTTTTACCCTGCTTTCTATATCCTCTCTACCATTACCCATTCCCTAGCTCCCTATTTCTACCCTCTATTCTCACTCCCTCAACCTTCATCTGTCATCCTCTGTCTTTGATCCCATCACCAGCCCTAGCCCCTTCTCTGTCATTCATCCCTCCCTATCCCCCAGCCCATTCTTTAGTCTCTCATCCAATACTATTCTTTCACCATCTCCCCAGCCACATTTCTACCCTCGCTCCTTCAGAGATCCATCCCTTTTCACATCTCTCACCCTCTCCCTAGTCCTCTAGATCATTTACATCAAGTCTCAACCTCCCCCAATCTTTCTTTCCTATTCTGTTACCTCCACCCCACAGTCTCCCTCATATCTCCAAATTCCTACTCAGTCTCTTGAGTCCCCATCGTCTACCATCTCTGGTTCCTGACTCTGCCTCCTACTTCTTTGCATTCCCCCTCCCCCAAGTTCCTAATCTTCATTCTTCCCTTGCTTTCATCCACACTGCTTACTGCCTGAATCCTGCAGTGCCGTTCATTCATGATCCCATCCTTTCTTGGCTCTCACTTAGTTTCCGCACTCCTTTCCCAAGTCCCTGATTTTGCCTCAAATCTCTATGATTATCCCTCTGCACTCTTCCAGTCCCAGTACCATCCCATGTCAACTCTCTTCCAGTCTCAGCCCCCTTCCCCCACTGTCTAGTTCCTTCCCGTCCCAGAAACATACTTAGTCACAGACCCCTTCTGGTCCCAGTCCTTCCCCCCAAACACTGTCTAGTTCTCTTCCAGTCCCATCACCAGTGCCAGTTGCTTGCATTCCCAGCCACCCAGTGTCAGCTCCCTTCCAGTCCCAGTCTAACTTCCCCACTATCTAGCCCCCTTCTAGTCCCTGTACCATCCCTAGTCAGCTATCTTCCAGCCCTAGTACCCCCACTACTGTCTAGCCCCTTTCCAGTCCCAGGACCATCCCGTGTCAGCTCCCTTACAGCCTAGTCCCCTTCCTCCATTGGCTAGCCCCCTTCCAGTTGCAGTACCACACCAGTCAACTCCCTTTCAGTCCCAGCTCCCTACCAGCTAGTCCCCCTCCAGTGCAACTCCCCTCCCTACTATCTAGCCTCCTTCCAGTTCCATCCTCAGTGTCAGTTTCTTTACAGTCTGACTCCCGCCCCCCCACCGTCCCCTTCTAATCCCAATCCCATCCTGTGTCAGCTCCCTTACAATCATAGTACCACTCCCCCACTGTCTAGCCCCGTCAGACTGCAGCGTTTCTAAAGTCAGCACAATCATTTCCTTTTTCTTGTGAAAAACAGGAAATGTTTTCTGCTACCTTTAGAAATGCCATGGTCTGGAGGCTCTTAAGGCAGCACAGCCACGGGAGCAAAGGAGAATGTTCCCCCAGCTGTGCTCAACCACTTTAAAGGGTGAATCAGTGAAGGAGGCTTTGGGGGCCCTTAAAGTTTGTGCGCCCTGAGCCAGTCCATCACTGGCTTGCTTGTTAAAGTGGCAGCATGGGCAAAGGGAGGCTTAGGCCCTACATGGTTGCAGCATGAGGTTGGCGCGGGGCCTCCTGTCAAGCAGGGCCATATGCCGATAACATGCTTGCACATGCATAGGTTCGGCCCTGACGCTGGGCAGTCAGTAATCATCGTCTCATTGGACTTGTCTGCTGCATTTGATTTAGTTAATCACCAGCTGCTGTTACTCTGACTTAAAGATACTGGAATTAATGGCATTCTATTGAAATGATTCACTTGCTTCTTAGAAAACAGAACATACCAATTCTCCTTCAGTGCATCACATTCTCCACATTACCCTTTAATCTTCGGTGTCCCTTAAGGATCACTTCTTTCACCAGCTCGTTTTAATATTTTCATCAGTCTTCTAGCCACTCTTATTCAAACTCAGGACATTATAAGTTATATCTATGCAGATGAAATTCAGCATCACAATCTCTTAATGCTGATGCAGTAGACTCCTTTGCTTGCATCGGGCAAGACTTCATTATGATTCATTCTTATGAGTTCCATCTATGTCATTTCCAAGGAGGATCAACATCTCTTCAGTGTTGAAGTACCCCAGCATCCAGTGCAGCTTCAGCACCCTTGTGGCAATACCTCCAATGCTGATGGAGTTGGGTCAGACTTGATCTAATGGAACTGCTACTCCTGGCTCCTGACAGTCACAAAGTCCTCTAGGTGTCATCTGAAAGAAAGAGCAGTTGAGATGATGTGTTCAGGTACAACTTGTAGGTGTTAATCACCAGCATTACCTTGCTGTACCACCCAAACGTATACAAGGTTCGATCAAAAAGTATCGAGATTTGTACACGAACAGAAGAAGTATAACACTGACAGTATTGCACTCAGTCTCCTTCAAAGTAGTCCCCTTCCAATGGAACACACTTCCTCCAGCGTTCCTGCCACTGCTGGAAGCAATTTTGAAATGCCTCTTTCGTTATGCTGTGAAGCTGCTGTGTCAAATTTTACTTAATGGTTTCCAAGTCGTCAAATCTCCTTCCTTTCAGTGGTAATTTCAGTTTTGGAAACAAGAAAAAGTCACAGGGTGCGAGGTCAGATGAGTACGGAGGCTGATGAACTTGCTCAATTTGGTGTTTGGCCAAGAACTGCTGGACAAGCTGTGATGCGTGAGCCGGGGTGTTATCGTGATGAAGCAACCATTTACCATTCCTATGCAACTCTGGCCTCTTACGACGAACTGCATCTCTCAAACGTCAGAACTTGGACATAGTGCTCCTTATTGATGGTTTGGTCTTTTGAAGTATACTCATGATGAACAATATTCTAGTAATCAAAGAAAGCTTTAAGCATGACCTTGACATTGCTCCTCACCTGATGGTTTTCTTGGGTCTGGGAGACTCTGTAGTCTTCCATTGTGAGGATTGACTCTTAGTTTCTGGGTCATAACCATAAACCCATGAATCATCACCAGTAATAATCTTTTTGATGAAATCTGAGTCATTTTCTATGCATTCCAACAACTCCCTGGCTGCATACAGTCAAACTTTTTTTTTGGTCAGGGAACAGGAGTTTAGACATGAACTTTGAAGACACATATCTCATCCCCAAATAGACAATAAGAATGGACTGTACCAACCCAAAATTGATGTCCGTGTCCTCAGCAAGCTTTGAGTGTATTGCGGCATGCACTGCTTCAACTTTGCCTTCATTCCTGCTGGTTGATCGCCTTCCAGAACTGTCAACACTTTGGCAGCCCTCTTGGAAACATTTGTACCAGTCATAAACTCCAGCATAACTCATGCACTCATTGCCATACAGTTGCTGTAACTTGTCATAAGTCTCTTTCCACGAATCTCAAAGTTTCTGGCAGAATTTAATACAAATTCACTGTTCGTTTTTTTTACTCGTAAATCTGACAAACTGCTTTTACACGACATGAAACATCACGTGATTAAAAAAAATACAGGTGTGTTGCAGCCACTACACTACACTATCCACATGCAGAGCACATAACTAGGTCAGTGCATGTTTAATAGCATTGTGGTGCGATGTACTGTTATATAGCTACACAACAAGTTTTGATACTTTTTGATCACACCTCATAGTTGTTGGGAATCTTCTATTTCTGTGATATTGGACAGAAAACAGCTACAGCGAACTGATGCTGCTCAATGCACAAACCCCATTGC
Organism: Ichthyophis bannanicus; assembly: GCA_033557465.1. Lineage (NCBI taxonomy): Eukaryota > Metazoa > Chordata > Amphibia > Gymnophiona > Ichthyophiidae > Ichthyophis > Ichthyophis bannanicus. The sequence goes on from CM066042.1 coordinate 168,091,548, forward strand.
AAACTGCAGCCACATCAAAAATCAAGAAACTCAGATGACAAAAAACTCCAATTAGAGGTTTGTAAGAGAGGAAGACATTAGTAAAAAGGTGGTAACTCAGTGAAAAATGTGAATCACAGCCAAAAAAAGACTGTCTCACCATGGAACGAAAACAAGCTATGTTCTCCAGACCCCATGGAAAGAGAACTGAAGTAGCTGCTTCATGCAACGATACAGATGTGGGAAGTTCTATAAATGCACGAAACATCACGCTAGAAAAGTCTGCAGCTTTGAGAACTTTATTTACATTCTGTCTGTTCTGGGCTTTATCAGATGATGTTACACATCTATGAGGAGTATATATCCTGCTTGTCCTTGCTATGCCAGGATGTTCTCAGCCCTAGAAACCATGTTTTCAGGAGCATAAACAAGTCTGCTGACAGGAGATGGGATAACCAAACTTGGACTGGGGAGAAGAAAAATCCTCTCTTATTAAAAAAAAACCAAGCAATTTTTTTAAAGCACTCCCTTTATTTTCTTTCTTCTTTTTATTAGAGTATATCAATTAATTAAAAGAAGTAACAATACAGAAAAGGGAAAAAAACTCAGCAGTCCACCTCAGGGGGAGACTTATAAACATTCTACCATCACAAAAATACCAATTCTAAATATCTTGGGAGAGCCAAATGCCTGAAAATCATCATAACAAACTCTACTTTTACAAGCATGCTAGCAAAACTAAATCCATATAACACTGCATATTCACTGTGAACCATGATGATTTAGAAATTCCTCTAAATGGGAAACCTTCAAAAAAACATACTTAAACCCCCCAGATATGACCAGGCATTTACAAGGAAACCTTAGGAAAAACATGGCACCAAAACCCAGAACACGAGGCTTTAAAGCAAGAAAAGCCTGGCGTCTAAGCTGTGTTTGCCTGAAGACATCTGGGAATATATTAACTTTCCCCCCACAGAAAGTAGCATCTCTATTTTGAAAATACAAATGCAGAATTGTATTCTTATCCATTTCAGAATTAAAGGAAACAAGAAGAGTAGCCCAAGTTGTAATCAAGTCATTTGAAGATTCAATAAAACCAGATGCATTCAAACTAATTGAGAAAGAGCCCCTGTACAGACCCATTTGTAACCCTAGATGCCCTAGGCAAATAATACATCTTATTTATAGAAACTTTGGCCACCTCTTCTTGGTAGCCCAAAACCTCAGACAAATATTTATAAAACAGAATTTGTGTTGATAACAAATGAGTAATTGGAAAATTAAGGCATCTAAGGTTCTTAGCTCAAACACTATTCTCAAGTAATTCTTGTTGGGTATGAAGAGTAAGGCTATCCTTTATAAAAGATGTAGTAGCATTCTGTAAAGTAACAATCTGTGAAGCCATTTTCTAACAATAATCACCCAATACTTTAATCTGAGAGTCATGTTAGGCTAACTTTGACACAGTTTCTTTAGAAAAAAATCAGAAAACTGTGACAACAGCAGACAAGGAAGCTTCAATCCACAAGAGAACTTGCCATAAATCAGACAGAGAAACATCTTGTTTATCCAGAGAAACAACAGAATCAGAAAGCTTTTGTGCTCCAGCAAGGGCCACTGGGACTTGTATAATACGAGGTAAAGGTACTACTGTAACTTCAGAAAAAGTCTCGGAAGGCCCTGATGCAGATAATAAATCCTGAGACTTTGACTGCACCTCCAATAACATGGAGGAAGTCACCAAACCCATAGCATCATCACTAACATGCAGGGCTGAGTTAGAAACCCCCAACAAAGAAGAGGAGACTTCAGAGGAGTCCAAGGGCCCAGCAATAGACTGCAGTAACCCCTCCAAACCTCCAGAAACCACAGCATAATTTTCACTGATTTGGAAGGATTTACCATACTCACATTCAGTGACCTCTTTTTCTGTTTGCCCATTCCAGCGTCACTACTCCATTGAACACTGAAGGGGCGCCAAAGGGGCAGGTATGCCCCTTTAGACGCACCCCTTCAGACGCGACTGCGACACCATGGTATAAGCCGTAATTTAAAGCCCTCCAGATGACGTTGAGGCCTAGCACTGTGTTGATGATCCAGCAGGAAGGCAACAGTCCCACCAACTGCTGGCTCAGACAGCTGGGGTGTTTAGCTGCGGACAAATGCTCCATCTCACCAAGTGCTTGGCTCCCGCCAACTGTTTCACACTGCCACAATTTAAGACCCTCCAGATGATGTTGGGGCCTGGCGCCGCGCTGATGATTTGGCAGGAAGGCAACAGTCCCACCAATTGTCTGCTCAGACAGCCACGGTGTACAGTTGCGGACAAATGTTCCGTCTCACCAAGTGCTTGGCTCCCCCCTTTATTTGCCCACATTCATGTCTTGCTGTTGTATTTCCTGTTCACTGTGTCTTTCCATGAGTAATCACATGCTAGCTGACTATGCAGGTGCCCAATAGGTTTCTGTCTGCTTCCAGGCATTTGCCCGCCTTACTCCATTCTTTTAGAAAATACTTAGCCCAACACCTGGGACACTTTGATGCAGTCTCCCTTCAGATCTCAAATGAAATCTACTTCCATCTTTTTTTCCCATGATTCACATATCATTCTACTTTACTGTAGCATATTTGCTTCTGTATTCCAGTCCATTGTAAATTATTATTGTAAAAGGCCTTTGGCAGCGGTGCTATGAAAAGTCAATAAATTATGAAAAAACATAAATTATGAAAAAACATAAATTATGCATTTTTTATACATATTATAAACTATAAAATAAAAAAACAGCATTATTATTACACAACCTAGTTGAGGAAGAATCCTCTTGAAGTGATTCACTCCATTCAATGGATTCTACCAATCTTTCATCCAGTGTAGAGTGCGCTCTACTGAAAGAAAAGGAAAAACAGAGATGCTATTATTCCTATTATTAAAACATGCGTTTCTTCTGCATTTGATAAGTAAGGTAGCACAGGCAACTGCAGGCCCATCGATGGCCAGCTAGTTCTCGGGGTACTCCAAGGAGCAGTACTGGCTTGGGGGCAGGAGACAGGAACTTCTCTGATGATGCAACTTGACCACTGGAATCTCCTTTTGACAAGACTTTTGAGCACTCCTGCATAGCAGTGGCATGGAGCACGCATGCCCTGCACTGATTAGACATGCTGTCAACTCTTGAGCTTAACTGGTCAGTCTACTGTCCCTAATGACAGTTTTGAGCATCTGAAATAAGAGGCTTGAGGAAGTCAAGCATGCTTAAAGCCCAGGTTGGCAGACAGTATGAACAGTGACATTACTGAGAACAATAGGTAATTAGAAAATACGTGCCGTTTAATGACTCACTCTGCAACCAAAAAACTTTAAATTATTGCATTCTAACTTTAGGCAATAGGTCTCAGAAAAAACCGGTGGCCCACAAACCAAGAGCTAAACGCTCAATGCTGGTGCCAGTTTAACATCAATGACCAGTAGCCTTTTAAAAGCCTTGATATTCTGTTTTTGTGGTATTTTCAAATGGTTTCTTAAAAGATCGTTGTTTATACACTCTCAGTGCAAATGATAATCTTTAACTAAAGAAGCTGTATTCCTCGTATAACAAGTCTTGCACAAAAATTCATATTCAATAAGCAACTAGCTAAGTTATTGATTTCAACTTTCTATGTGTTTACAGCCTTATGGGGACAATTCCCTGAAGAAACAATAGTTGTGAAACGCTTGGGGTACCTGGCTGTGAGCGTTGGAATAATCCCGTTCAACCTCTGATTGAAGCTAAGTTTTTCATTATAAGATTGAGGCTTCCTCTTATTGAATATGAATTTTTGTGCAAGACTTGTTATACGAGGAATACAGCTTCTTTAGTTAAAGATTATCATTTGCACTGAGAGTGTATAAACAACGATCTTTTAAGAAACCATTTGAAAATACCACAAAAACAGAATATCAAGGCTTTTAAAAGGCTACTGGTCATTGATGTTAAACTGGCACCAGCATTGAGCGTTTAGCTCTTGGTTTGTGGGCCACCGGTTTTTTCTGAGACCTATTGCCTAAAGTTAGAATGCAATAATTTAAAGTTTTTTGGTTGCAGAGTGAGTCATTAAACGGCACGTATTTTCTAATTACCTAGTGTTATCCGTTTAAAGAGCAACAGACTAAAACCCGGCGGTGTTCATTACTGAGAACAAGGCAGGCACTAGGAAGGAGGCTGATGCTTCTAATTCCTCGATTCACCTCTGTTTGGCACATTCAGTTGGGTACAATCATTCAGCAGCAAGAAACAGGAAAACACTTTCCAGAGCTCTTGCAGCGACCATGGAGAGTGGAGGGACACAGAGAGGAGAAAGCAAGACACTGCATTTGTGTTTGCAAGATACTGTGTATGGGGGAGTAGCAGAGAGAGAAGAGTGCAAAATTGTTGTGTGAAGAAATGTGGAGGAGGGGGAGAGCAAGAAAGTGAATGAGGGTGAATGCTTGAAAAGGAGATAGGAAGAGAGGGGTGCCAGGAACCCCAGATGGGACATGGTCAGCCACTAAGAAGGGGCCCCTTTGGGAGAAAAACAAAAGAGGGTGCATATCCACAGAGCTAATAAGGCAAGTTTGTTTGTAACTGTCTTCAATGTTAAAAGGCAAGTTAAAAAACACTTAACCAGCAAATATCGAAAGCAAGAATTCCAAAGAAACCAAAAACAAATGAAGTTAAACAGAAAATCAGGGAAAATCCAGAGCAGGAGTCCAGCATAGGAGTAGGAGCAAACTGGAAATTAGAACAAGAGAAGAGCACAGCAGAATCTAAGACAAGAACACTAACCAATGCTCAAGTAGTGCGAAAGCCCAGAGGCAGGGCAGAAATATCCCCCCTCCAAGCACTCTGGGATGGCCCTAGCACGGCCAATCAGGATGAGACAAAACACAAGAACACCGACACTGAACAGGGACAGACCACGGCAAGAGACGACAGAGCACGAAACAAACCCACAGACACACAACAGAAGGGAACAACACCTCCTAAAAGAAGGGGAGGCTCAAAGCAGCAGAAAGAGGAAAAGAGCAAGAAAATAAGTGAGAGTGGGAGCATAGAGAGAGAAAGAGACTGTGTTTGAATGTCGGAGGTGGCGATCAAGAGTGGGGAGAAGATGCAGAGAGGAGAAAGCAAGAGATTCCATGTATGCGAGGGGGAGATCCAGACTGTAACTGCATTACTAGCCCAAGGTCCAAAAGGCAGCAGATCTCTGATAAGAACCTAGGAGTTCAACTGTTTTAACCACAATTACTGCCTCACAAACACAAATTATCCCAAACAAGCGTAAGAATTAAATCAGTATTTACACAAAGACAAACTAATGCTCAGCACCACTGGAGAGTTCCCAGGAAATTACATTTAGTGGATCGCAGCTCATCTTCGGTGATAAAACTTGTAAACCATCAGAATCAAAGCATAAATTGTTATGCCTTCAGAGTACCTTGCTGTTTTTTCTGCCGAGTTCTCTGCAGCCTTAGTCGACGCACTCTGCTCTTTCTCTCCTGTAGTTTCCTTGTCTTCTACTTTGGCTTCCAACTGTTCATGATCTTGAACTGTTTATATGAACAAAACATTAAAACCGTGAAACATAAGTGAAATTGCTACTGCAGAAATGAACATATTAATTTGTAAACAATGCAAGTTTAGGATAAACTCAGTCAAGAGCAATTAGCCAAACTGAAATTAAATGCCTGATGACTCAAGTGCTAATGCATTCCACTGCCAAGCAGTGGGCAGGGGTTTACTTTCTGGATTTAAATCCTTAGAATGCCAAATCTAAAATGCTGGAAAAGCACTGCTGACAGCAGTCTCTGGTGCAATGACAGTAAAGTGCTATTCTCAAACAGATCCGCAGGCCGAAAGCAACATTTTGTGGACTGCAATTATGAAACACTGTTTGCGGTTTACAATACAATGGCATAATACAATTACGATGCCAACAAACAGCAGGGAATCACGTGTCAACATTTTTTTTCAATAAAATTAGATAAACATTAAATTTTAATCACAAATTTTAATAAATACATAAACCATATTTAACAAACACTAAAACAACATAAACACATATAAAGTATAGTTACTCACCTGTAACAGGTGATCTCTGGGAACAGCAGGAATATAGCCTTCACATATGAGGTGATGTTGGTACCGACGGAACCCGCACGGGAACACTCTCCAGGGTCCAATTGGAAAGCTTTTGGGAGCGCTTCACTGCGCCTGTGTGACTGCCTTCCCTCCTTCCCAACTCCCTCTCATCAGTTGAGTTTGTACCTGAGAAAAAGAGAGTAAATGAAACCCTCTAACTCCTAGGGGAGGAGGGTGGGTTGTGAAGACTAAATTCCTGCTGTTCCCAGAGATCACCTATTACAAGTGAATAACTACGCTATCTCCAGGAACAAGCAGGAATGTAGTCTTCACATATGGGACTCCCTAGCTCCCAGATGCCAAAGTGACCTCAGAACCTGTGGAGGTGCGCCTCAGAGTAGGCATAATGAGGTCATGGATCCCAAATGGATTTCTGGTATCTTCAAAGTCCGGGACAGAGGGTAGGAGTTGCATCTGAAAGAGGGGCTGGAGTACAGTCTGACCAAACATGGCATCCCAATGGAAGTCCTTGTCCAGATAATAATGGGCAGCAAAGGTATGGACAGAAGACCAATTGCTACTTTGCAAAGTTCGTCGATGGCTACTGAGTGTAGATTTGCCATTGAGGTGGCCATGGCACAAACGTTGTGAGCAGTGACATACCATTCCAGGGAGAGCCCTGCTTTGTCATAGGCAAATGAAATGCTGTCTGCTACCCACCTGGAGATAGGTAATCGCAGGTGACTGGGATAAAATGAGATGAAAAACTGTGAGGCTTTACGATGATCCTGAGTCCCTTGGAGGTAAAAAGTCAACCCATGCTTGCAGTCAAGAGTGTGTAGAGTTGCTTCCACTCTAGACGCATGCGATTTAGAAAAGAAAACTGGAAGATAAATTTACTGATTTAGATGGTTGGGAGATACTATCTTTGGCATAAAGTGTGGATGAGTCTGAAGGATTACTTTGTCATGGTGAAAGTGGGTAAGCGTAGTTACTCACCTGTAACAGGTGTTCTCCAGGAGCAGCAGGAATCAGTCCTCACATACGGGTGACGTCGGTGCCGACGGAGCCCTCGCGGAGCAATTTTCCCCAACTTTCAAAGAAAGCCTTTGGGAATTGCAGCGCGCATGCGCGGTCCTCTTCCCGCCCAAGGGTGCCATCTTGCTCAGTCTGATGACATAGCTAAAAGACAGCAAAATAATTAGCGAAAACGAAAGCATAGAACTGCAACTCCAAGGGGAGGAGGGAGGGTTGTGAGGACTGATTCCTGCTGCTCCTGGAGAACACCTGTTACAGGTGAGTAACTACGCTTTCTCCAGGACCAAGCAGGAAGTCAGTCCTCACATATGGGACTCCCAAGCTTAAGGCTACCGGAGACCCTAAGCACAAAAATGAGCTCCCTCAAGCTCAGCAGAACAGAAGGAAGGAATCTTCTCTGAATATGTCTCCAACCGGTAGCCCAACATCCGGGATGGAGGGTAGGAGTTGCCTATACCTCAAAAAGGTTACGGAGGACTGCCTGTCCGAAAGCACTGTCCCTGCGGGACTCCCTCTCCAGGCAGTAATGGGCTGCAAAAGTCTGCCTTGAAGACCAAGTAGCGGCCCGGCAGATGTCTGCCAATGGAACAGAGCGGAGGTAAGCCACCGACGTAGCCTTCGCTCGAACACGATGAGCCGTGACTCTACCTTCCAACACGAGGCCGGCTGCCTCGTAAGCCCAAGCGATACAGTCAGCAATCCAGATGGACAGAGTACGCTTGGAGACAGGGAGCCCCAACTTGTTGGGGTCATAAGAAACGAAGAGCTGAACAGTCCTTCGGTGCTCCCGCGTACGGTCAAGGTAGAAGGTCAACGCCCTTCTACAGTCCAGGGTATGCAGGACCATTTCAGCTCGGCTGGAGTGTGGCCTGGGAAAGTAGGTCGGAAGTACCACCTCCTGGTTGATGTGAAAAGGGGATATCACTTTGGGAAGAAACTTAGGGTGAGTCCGTAGGACTACCCGGTTCTTATAGAACCTAGTGTAAGGAGGATCAGACACTAGGGCCTGCAACTCACTAACGCGTCTAGCAGAAGTGAGGGCTACCAAGAACAAGGTTTTCCACAAAAGAAAACGCAGTGGACAGGTAGCCATAGGCTCAAAAGGCGGACAGGTAATCCGCTGCAAAACCACATTGAGATCCCAGTCCGGGGCTGGCGGGCGCAAAGGTGGCTTAAGGAGAAGGAGGCCTCTGAGAAACCGAGCCACCAGAGGGTGGCTGGAAAGAGGCCTACCATCCACCGGCATGTGATGTGCAGAAAGAGCACTGAGGTGGACCTTGACCGAGTTGGACTTTAAGTCCAAGGTTAGAGAGAGAGAGCAAGTACTGCAAGACCACTGATGCTGAACAGGAGAAGGGATCTTGAGACTGCTGAGTACACCAGACGGAGAACCGACGCCACTTTAGAGCGTAGGACTTCCGGGTGGAGGGCCTCCTGGAGGCCAAGACGACCTCCTCCACATCTGGAGGTAGCTGCAGAGGAGCAAGGACTACCCTTTCAGCAGCCAGGCCATCAGATGAAGGGACCGGAGGTTGGGGTGTAGGAGAGTCCCCTGATCCTGCGACAGGAGGTCGGGCTGAAACCCCAGTGGAAGAGGAGTGTCCACCGCCAGCTGCATCAGAAGCGGGAACCAAGGTTGTCTCGGCCACCGGGGAGCCACTAGGATCATCGATGCTTTGTCTCTGAGAACCTTGAAGAGCGTCCGAGACACCAGTGGCATGGGAGGAAAGGCATACAAGAGGCCGGTGGACCAGGGAATCAGAAAAGCATCCGCCGCTACCCTGAGAGGATGCGGCTGTCGAGAGCAGAATCTGGGCAGCTGCCGGTTCAGAGGACTGGCAAACAGATCCATTGTGGGGAGACCCCACTTGAGAAAGATTTGCTGAACCACCATCGGATCCAGCCGCCACTCGTGTGGCTGGAGGATCCTGCTGAGCTTGTCGGCCAGGTAATTTTCTTGACCTGGGAGATAGACAGCCCTGAGGAGGATGCCGTGGCGGACTGCCCAAGAGCATAGCTGTTGCGCCTCCTGACAGAGGAGGAAGGAGCCTGTTCCGCCTTGTTTGTTTACGTAGAACATGGCAACCTGGTTGTCCGTCTGTATCAGTAGCAACTGGTGGGACACCAGGTGAGAGAAGGCTCTGAGCGCTAGGCGGATGGCTCTGAGCTCCAGGAAGTTTATCTGTTGAGCAGACTCCCAAGGAGTCCAGAGGCCTTGAGTACATGACCCTTGGCAATGTGCTCCCCAACCCAAGAGGGAAGCATCGGTCGTTAGGACCTGAGAATGCGTAGGGGGCTGAAAAGCCACCCCTAGCACTAGGTTTGGTAGATGAAGCCACCATCGCAGAGATGAGACCAGCTGGTCGGAGATCCGCACAGAGTCCGCTAGGCTCCCCGTGGCCTGATGCCATTGATTGCGAAGGCACCACTGAGCAGGACACATGTTCAGTCGGGCATTGGGGGTCACATGGACTGTGGAAGCCATATGGCCGAGCAGTCGCAGAAAGTGCCTGGCTGACACCAGCGCATTGCTGTGAAAGTGGCCGGTGAGATCCATGAGCCACCTGGCCCTGTCCAGAGGGAGGAAGGCCCGCACCTGAAGTGTGTCCAACCTGGCGCCAATGAACTCGAGATTTTGAGAGGGGAGCAAAGTGGACTTTGCGAAGTTTATGACAAAACCCAAGTGCTGGAGCAGAGCCACAGTGCGATGAGTGACCTGAGCGGCCTCTGTTGAAGATGGGGCTCTGATGAGCCAGTCGTCCAGGTATGGGAACACAAACAGACCTTGAAGTCTTAGATAGGCCGCCACCACTGCGAGGCATTTGGTGAACACCCTGGGGGCGGAGGATAGGCCAAAGGGCAGCACTCTGTACTGGTAATGATTTCCTCCCACAACAAATCTGAGATATTGTCTGTGGTCCGGATGAATGAGGATATGAGTATACGCATCCTTCAGATCCAAGGAGCATAACCAGTCTCCCTGCTGGAGGTAGGGCAGCAGGATTCCAAGGGTAAGCATTTTGAACTTTTCCTTTGCAAGGAACTTGTTGAGGTTTCGCAAGTCCAGGATGGGTCTGAGGCCTCCTGTTCTTTTTGGAATCAGGAAGTACCTGGAGTAAAATCCTTGGCCCTTCAGGTGGTGGGGCACCGGTTCCACGGCTTGTTCCTGAACGAGACTTGCTAACTCCTGAAGGAGTAAGTCCCTGTGCAAAGGGAGTCTGGGAGGCTCCCCTGGAAAGTAGGAGGGAGGTACCAGGTAAAAGTGAAGAAGATAGCCCTTTTGAACTATGTGAAGTACCCAGGTATCTGTGGTGATGTTGGACCACCTGTGGGCAAAGTGGACCAGCCGGCCTCCTGTGCTGAGAGAAACCAGCTGAGGGGGAGAGGCTATGCTGAGGAAGTCAAAAACCCCCACCCTGCTGAGCAGGGGCCGGTGGTGCAGGCTTGGGGGCTTGCTGCCTACGGGACCCATTACCCCATCCCTTGGCCTGCTTTCCCTGTGGGGGAGCTGCTGAGGCCTGATACTGAGGGTAGTATTTATAGGCAGCACCTTTCCTCGGGTAAAAGGGCTTTTTCCCCGAGGCCTTCTTCTTTTGAGAAGGGGCAGAGGTCTTCCTTGAGAGACGAGTCCTGGTGAGAGTCTCCGTCTCGATTTGTGCAGCCTTCTCATCCATGGGCTTGCCAAAGAGGTTATCACCTCGGCAGGGGACATCGACCAACTTGTCCTGTACCCAGGGCTCGAGGTCGGACGTCTGAAGCCAAGCCTGGCGGCGTCCACCGATGCCGGCCGCAGCTACTCGAGCCGAAGCCTCAAAACCATCATAGGCTGCTCGAGATATAAACTTGGAGCACTCTCGAATACCAGTAGACAAGGTTTGGAACCTCTGCAAAGGTTCGTCGGAGAGACCAGCAGAGAACCCGGCTATTTCTTTAGCCAGGTCTTGGAGATACATGCCCATGTAGAGCTGGTAAGTCTGGACTCGACAAGCAAGCATAGAGCCCTGGAAGCACTTCCTACCGAGGGCATCCAGGCTTCGGGCTTCCCTACCAGGGGGCACCGAGGAGTGCATTTTTTGACTCTTAAGTCTATGCATGGCCGATTCCACCACCATGGAATGGTGCGGTAGTTGTGCCTTTTGGAAGCCGGGGCTCTTGCGGACTCGATAAATGGAATCGACCCGCTTGCTTAACACCGGCGACGCCGCCGGGCTCTCCCACATGCGGAAGAGAAGTCGTTCCAGCATCGGAGGAACCGGTACAATAAAAGCCTCCTTCGGGGGAGAGTCATATTGGAGGGCATCGAGTTCTTCGACTCGAGGTTCCTCCTCGGGATCCGCGGCGAAGGCCAAAGCCTTGGCCATATCCCTCACGAAGTCCGAGAACCGGGTATCCTCCGGGGGGGACCGTCTCCGAGGTTCGGACTCGGGGGAGTCCGAAGGGACACACCGAGTCCGAAAGGAACCTGGTGACTATTCGTCCTCAGATTCCCAGGCCGACTCCTCGGAGGAGGAGTCGAGCGGCTCCGGTCGGGCGGGCACCGATGCTATCCGCTCCGACGCCGAGGGAGTCGGCGTCGACGACCTCGGTCCCGAACGGGAGGCCGAAGGAGACCTCGACCGAGGATCGACTTGAGCCCTCATGGACTCGAGGATCGGCTCGGTCTCCGGGGTCGATTTGGAGGTCGACGTCCCGGCGGTCAGGGCAGAAACACCGGCGAGGCCAGCGATCAATACCCGCTGCTGGTCCATGAAGGCAGTCAGACTGCTCTCCAAGGCCGTCAATCTGAGTCCGAGCTCAGGAGACCCAGCAGCCCCCGACTCGGGCCCCGACGGCGGGTCCTTCGGAGGCGAGTCAACGAGGACAACAGTACTCACGTGAGCGGGCAAGTCCACCTCGAGTCGAGGATGTTTTGACGGCCTCTCCACCTCCGCGGACCCGGGACGGGAATCGGGGCTATGCGACCTGGCCCTCGAGGGACCAGGAGCGTCCACCGATCCCGCCCTCGCGGGTTTCTTCTTCCGATGATGTTCCCGGGTAGGAGACCCCCTTTCAGAGGAACTTCGACGATGCTCAGGACCAGAGTCCCGAGACGTCGAAGCCTCTGACGAGGTCCGAGCCCGGCCGGAGTCAGAGAAGATACGCTCCTGCTGATGCTGCCGACTCCTCAACGCTTTTGAGGACATTTTGCCACACGGACCACAGATCATGGAGTCATGATCGGGTCCGAGGCAGCGGAGGCAGAAGTCATGAGTGTCTGTAAGAGACATGAGTTTCTTACAGAGGTCACACTTTTTAAAGCCGCTGGCAGCCATCGGGGGAAAAAGGGCCCCTGCGAGGTCGAAAGACCGGGCTGCCAGGGAAAAAGGAAAAAGGCGCGAAATCTGTCACGAAGGACAAAAAAACGAAAAATAAGGAACGGACTCGCAACCGGCGTCGCGAGTCCGGGCGGGAAAAGGACCGGCGTCGAACCGAAGAAAAAAGAGAAAAATAGAGAAAAAATCAACTTTTCGGTGGGGATTCACAGACAACGTCTGTAGGGCTCCGCGGAAAAAAGAAGACTGAGCAAGATGGCACCCTTGGGCGGGAAGAGGACCGCGCATGCGCGCTGCAATTCCCAAAGGCTTTCTTTGAAAGCTGGGGAAAATTGCTCCGCGAGGGCTCCGTCGGCACCGACGTCACCTGTATGTGAGGACTGACTTCCTGCTTGGTCCTGGAGAATAGGGTGGATCTGCCACCAAAGCCTGAAGCTCACTAATGCGTCTAGCTGAAGTGAAGGCAATTAGAAAGATCACGTTCCACGAGAGGAATTTAAGTGAGGTCGTGGCTAATGGGTCAAAGGGAGACTTGAGGAGCTGTGCTAGGACAACTTTGAAGTCCCAAGCTACTAGAGGTGGCTTAACGGGAGGTTTGAACAGTGGGAGACCTCTTATGAAACATGCTACTAGTGGTTATGAGGAGATGGGCTGTCCATCAAGCAGATGATGAGAGACCTAAATGGCACTAAGGTGGACTCTCACTGAATTTGTTTTTAGTCCTGTCAAGGACAGGTGGAGGAGATACTGAAGGAGCGACTTCACTGGAGCAGAAAAGGGATTGAGATCTTTCTGGGAACAACAGACAGAAAATCTACGCCACTTGAAAGCATATGAATGTCTGGTGGAGGGGCTTTCTAGAAGCCAAAAGGATCTCCTTAACCTCTTGGGTAAGGTCAAAGCCTTGTAAAGCTATGCTCTCAGCAGCCAAACTGTGAGGTGGAAAGACTGTGGCTTTGGATGGAGTAGTGAGCCGTTGTCCTGGGAGAGGAGATCCTGTGCACATCCCAATCGCAGAGGATGAGTCCAAGTCAGACAGAGTAGCAGCGGAAACCACAGTTGCCGCAACCAGTGAGGGGCTATGAGAATCATGGAGCCCTTGACGGACTGAAGCTCGAAAAGGGTCTTGAGAATAAGGGGTATGGGAAGGAATGCATAAAGCAGACCCTGACCCCTGTGTAGATGGGAGGCATCCACTTGTTGGTTGGTGGATGTCGGAGTTCTTGTGCAGAAGCGAGGAAGCTTGGCATTTTGAGAAGTTGCGAACAGATCTATGAAACATAGAAATATGATGACAGAAAAAGACCACATGGCCTATCTAGTCTGTCCTTCCATATCAACAACTACAACAGTCCCCTTTTTACCTTTAGAGATCCTCTGTGTTTGTCCCATGCTTTTTTGAATTCAGTTACTGTCCTCATCTCTACCACCTCCACTGGGAGACTATTCCATGGATCCACTACTCTTTCCGTAAAGAAATATTTCCGCATATCACTCCTGAATCTATCTCCCTTCACCCTCATCCCATGTCCCCTCATAGCAGAACTTGCTTTCAATTGAAAGAGGATCTCTCCCTGAACATTTATGCCACGGAGGTATTTAAACATCTCAATCATATCACCTCTATCCCGTCTTTCCTCTAAGGTGTACATATTAAGTCTGGAGTTCCCCAGGACTGGAAAATGTAGAACATTATGTCCAGATGCAGAGACCATTTGTGGGGAAGAAGGATGCGACTCAGTCTGTCTGCCAAGACACTGGACTCCTCCAGGAGGTAAACCGTCTGGAGGTGTATCTGATGAGCAATGACAAAGGACCAGAGGTGTATCGCCTCCTTACAGAGGGCCCAAGAGCCTGCTCCTCCCTGCTTGTTCACATAGAACATAGCAACCTAATTGTCCATCCTGACTAGGACCTGTTGTGCTGTGAAGTGGTGTTGGAACATCCGGAGGGCATTGAAGATAGCCCGAAGTTCCAGGAGATTGATCTGGAGTTCTGATTCATGTGCTGTCCAGAGCCCCTGTGTAGTCAGGTTGCCCAGATGGGCTTCCCAACCCATCTTGGAGGCATCTGCCATCTGGGCGCATTGACGTGGAGGCATCTGAAAAGATGACCCTACGAGCAGATTTTCTGGAGAACACCACCACTGAAGGGATATGGTTAGACAGGCAGTCACTTGGATTCTGTCCTGGAGACGGCCCGAGGCCTGCTTCCACTGGGAGGCAAGAGTCCAGTGGGCTGGCCACATAGGCATACGGAACTACATGTACTGTAGAGGCCAGGTGCCCAAGGAGCTGCAGCATCTCTCGGGCTGTCCGATGGTCTCGTAGGAGCATCTGGGATGCTAGTTTGACTAGATGGGCACAACAGAGTTAGGGTAGAAATGCCCTGGACTGTTGGTTGTCTAGTAGTGCTTCGATAAACTTTACTCTTTGAGTTGGAATGAGCTTGGATTTTGAGAAGTTTATGACAAATCCCAAATGTTGTTGTACTGTGATGGTATGATGCAAGGAAAGCAGTACCTCTTGGGAGGTGTCTACTTTTATTAGCCAGTCGTCTAAGTAAGGGAAGACGAATATCCTCAGAGTTCTTACATGTACGGCCACAACTACCATGCACTTTGTGAAGACTCTTGGGGCAGAGACGATTCCAAAGGGAAGGACTCTGTATTGATAATGTTTTCCCTGGAAGGTGACGTGTAGATACTTCCTGTGTCCTGGGTGGATGAGAATATGTGTATACGCTTCTTTTAGATCTAGAGAACAGAGCCAGTCCTGACTCTGGAGGTAGGGAAGAAGAGTCCCGAGAGAGATCATCTTGAACTTTTTGTGGACCAGAAACTTGTTGAGGTTTCTGAGGTCCATAATTGGCCTGTACCCTCTGGTTTTCTTTGGAATGAGAAACTAGGGAGAGCAGAAGCCCACTCCCTGATGGGATGTTGGAACATTTTCTATGGTGCCCTGAGACAGAAGAGAGGACACCTTGTCTTGTAGGAGGAGCAATGAGTGGGGGTTGTTAGATATTCCCCCGTGAATGTGGAGGGGGGCAGAGTTTGCAGGTGAAGGCTGTACCCCTCCTGAGCCATGGTGAGTATCCACTGCTCTGAGGTGATGAGGTGTCATCTGTCGGCATAGTGACCCAGTCTGCCTGCTATGTGGAGGGGTTTGGGCCTCTCCAGAGGCAGGGTGGCAATGTTCTCTAAGAAAAAGAGTCAAAAATAGGTGCAGGCTGTGGCTGCGGAGCTGGTTGCGATTTAGCCACCTGATGCCTCTTCTATGGGGCTTAACCCTGATACTGAGAAGCAGGAGGATAGGAAGAGAACAATCTTTTCTTCTTGTTGTAGAAGACTTCTTTGCAGGATCTTTTTCCTAACAGGGTCAGCTATTACTCTAGACAGTCTCTTTAGAGTAGTATTTTCTTACTCTAATTGAGAGGTCTTATCTTGACAGCCTTTCCAGAGAGGTTTTCCCCTGTGCAAGGAATTTGTCCAGCTTATCCTGAACCCACTGTTCAAGATCCGAAGCCCGAAGCCAAATTGCTGAGATCCTGCTCGTGCACTCAAAAGCATTGAAGGTAGCTCTATTGAAAAACTTCACTTCATTTTGGCTATGCTTAACTAGGATGAGATAATCTGTCCATTTGCCATCTGGGAGGAGAGGGGCAAAGGCCTCGAGATCCCTGGAGACCTCCTTCAGGAGCATTCCCATATAGAGTATGTAGGAGTTAATCCTAGCTGAGAGCATTGATGCTTGGAAACATTGATGCCCAAAGGCATCGAGGGTCCTTGATTCCCTACCTGGAGGGTTAGAGGAGTAAGTCTTTGAGCTTTTGATATGGCACATAGCCGATTCCACTCCATGGAGTGGTGGAGAAGTTGTGGCTTTTGGAAGCCGGGATACTCTGGTACACAATACATATTATTGAGACATCTACTTTGGGGTGAGACCGTGAGAGGTGTCTCACACATACGTAGCATAAGGTCATGAAGGATACAGTGCTGTTGAGCACTGGAGGATCTCTAATTTCTCTGCCCTTGGCTCCTTCTCTAATGTCACTGTGAGAGAGAAACCTTTGTCCAGGTCTCGAATGACTTCCTGGAAGGACATATCCTCCAGCGGCGATATGCACCGCTGTTGAGGCGGGAAAGGATCCAAAGGAAGGTTCCAGGGCCCCCATGAACTGAGTGACTCCACATCTGGATTAGGGAAATCTGAATCGGAGGACTCGAAGTATTGATGGGTATGGTCATAGTAACATAGTAAATGACAGCAGATAAAGATCAGTATGGTCCATTTAGTCTGCCCAGTAAGATGGAAAGAGTAGGTGCATCTGCCGCTCTGTGCAGGCCACCCATCCCCATATCTTTGTTTAGGGGTGAACCTACTGCTCCATGTAGGACACCCCTATTTGTTGGGAAATTAGATGGTTAAGTTTATTTTGATTTTATCCTGTTTCTGTAAAGGGATCCAGTGTGTCTGTCCCATGCCATCTTGAATTCTGTCACTGTATTTGCTCTCACCACTTCCATCGGGAGGGCATTCCAAGCATCCACCACCCTTTCAGTGAAAAAGTATTTCCTGACATTGCCTTTCAATTTACCCCCTTGCAGCTTCACGTTATGCCCTCTAGTTTTACAGCTTCCCCGTCTTTGGAAGAGGTTGGTTTGTTCATTATTTCTCTTTAAGTATTTAAAGTTCTGAATCATATCTCCTCTATCCCTCCTCTCCTCCAGAGTGTACATATTTAGGACTTCAAGTCTCTTCTCATAAGGTTTCTGACGCAGGCTCCAAATCATTTTGGTTGCCTTCCTCTGAACAGTTTCCAGTCTTTTTACATCCTTTGCAAGATATGGTCTCCAAAAATGAAAACAGTATTCCAAGTAAGGCCTCACCAGTGACTTATACAGTGGCATTAGTACCTCTTCCTTTCTGCTGGTAATTCCTCTTTGTATGCAGCCCAACATCCTCCTGGCTTTTGCCACTGCCTTGTCGCACTGTTTTGCCACCTTGAGATCCTCAGAAATAATCACACCAAGATCCTTCTCCTGATCCGTGCACACCAACCTCTCGCCCCTTATCGCGTACATTTTCCTTGGATTTCTGCTTCCCAAGTGCATGACACTGCACTTCTTCGCATTAAATCTTAATTGCCAAGCATTAGACCATTCTTCCAGCTTTTGTAGATCTTCACCTGAAGCTAGATGTTCCGATATATCGACCTCTGTGAGCTGCTTGGGCCTGGCACCAGTATTGGTAAGAGTTTCCAGGGAGGGTATGGGTGGGAGTGATGTTGATGACATCTTCAGCAGCCCTAGAAACCGGTATTGATGTCAGTACCAGAACCGGTATTGATGGGGCAATACCTGTAGCCAAGGGTTTTATGGGTACCAAGGCTGCAAGTAGGGCTGCCAAGCTGCATTTGATGGTCAGTATGTGCTGGTCTATTGAGGCTGCCGATGCTTAGGTATCGGTGATGGGTATTTGCACTACCATCCCAGAGCATGGCACCAGTAGCTCTCCGGAGGTCAAGGCCTCGGAAGCATCCTGGAGCTTCTCGGTGGCTTTGAACGATAGAGCCTCCCACTGGGGCTGGTTAGCAGACTGATCTGCCTCCGAGGCAATCCCAGAGGGATCTCAGTGCTTCGAGCAAGATCTTCCCCTGGAGGTGCCCGCAGACTTCAATGTGGCCTTGTGCTTGGACTTCGAGGATACCTGAGATTCATGAGAGGATGATGAGGCCCTCGATGAAGCGAACGCCAATGATACTACGTCCGACGCGAAGAGTGCTCCTAATTTAGAAGTCCGGTTCTGTAGGCCTCTCCATGTCATTTTCTGGCAAAGGGAGCAGTCCTTTGGTTGGTAGTCTAGGCCGAGACATTATAGACACCAAACGTGTGTCAGTCATCGAGATTCTGCTGGCACACTTGGTGCATTTTTTGAAACCACTAGTTGGTTTCTTCGTACCTTCTAAGTATGAAGAATATGGTAAGCTTAAGGCCTATAAGGGCGTTGAAGCCCAAGTAGTATTTTTTTTATTTTTTATTAAAGAAACTAAAGAAAGAAGAGAAAGAAAAGGATAAGAGAATCAGTGAAAGCAGAGGCGCAATCCACAAAAAGAGATTTTTCTGCGGTGACAGGATTTACTTCCTGCTGGCTCCGTGAAAACGAAGAACTGAGGAGAGGGAGTTGGGAAGGCAGGCAGGCAGTCGCACAGGTACAGTGGAGTGCTCTCAAAAGCTTTCCAATTGGATGCTGGGGAGCATTCCTGCGCAGGCTCTGTAGGTACCGACGTCACCTGTGACACAGCAGCTGGCACAGAGCCCATGGAGTTAAGGGAAAGTAAGGAACTTACCTTAGAATCAGCTGGGCAGCAGACAAACTCAGCTCATGTAGAATTAGCTGAGCAGCAAACAAACCCAGCTCATGTAGAATTAGCTGAGCAGCAAACAAACTCAGCACAAGAAAAGCAAAAAGGCATTAGAGTAAAATGTCCTTGCACTAGTCCTGACGTAGCTAGAAGCAGGAAGGCTAATCAGGAACACCTGTTCTCAGAAACCCAGGCAGCATGCAAAGAGAACAAGGATAAAAGCTACAGGGTAGAACCAGGGAAGGCCAGTAGGGGCAGCGACCTGGGAGGACTAAGCCAGCATCCAGTGAACACACGTCATGCTGGAGGAAATCCACTGAGGGAAGGAAGCAGTAGGTGTGGCAGCAGAGCAGGAAACAGCCAGCACCGTGCCCAGGACCCTGCTAGGATTCCTGGTAGTTGAAGAGCCCAGGAGAGACCTGCCAGAAGCCCAGATATAAGAGACAGAACCACAGCTAAGAGGTGGGAACCTAGGTCTGCTAAAGGAAAGGCAAGAAGTTCTGTTAGGTTTGAAAGGCAAGGGCGTGGCACCAGAAGTAACTTTGATACTGAAAGTTATACAGTAATTCCACCAGCGTGGAGAAGAAGGGAAAGCCAGAAGGAAGCTTTTAATATACCAGGCATTCAGAGCCCTGGATTTAAAGAGCCCTTTCTAGAAAAGTTAGCCCATGACTCACAGGAGAGTTTTAAGGAAGACAGCAGCTGTGAAGAGTGTGACCCATATGCAATTGTAAGTGACTCTGAGTTAACGCAGTGGGAGAACAGCAGCTATAATTCTGACCCTGTGCCCATGGATTGTACGATTTGTTTATCTGACGATATTGTATCTTTATGTTGAGCGTGTGCAAAGCAACCAGCTGATGCTGCCTGAAGGAAAGAACATATTTTCTGTGCAGCAGTTCTTTTGTTTCATATTGTTTGTTGTATCCCAGGAATATCCCCTCAGGGCAGGGAATAAAGCCCTAATATTACTTTTGCCTTACCACTTGACTACAAGACTCTTTTTGTATCAAAGGCAACTAAAATCTTAACACCCTAGGCAGCCACCTAATAGGGTCATATGAGGTAGCTATCACTCACTATCTCTCACACACCCCATATGTGAGGACTACATTCCTGTTTGTTCCTGGGGATAAACATTATCTTCGAGCTATATTAAAACATACAGAACCTTACATAGCTATGTCTTGACGTAGCATTTCTCACGGTGCTCCCATGTTGCATTGATAGTAAGAAAAATAGTTAAGACCAGCAGCTGAATGACAGCCTGCAGGGCATTTCCCTCTCAAAGAGTTTAAAGGCTTTTACAATGTCTATTGAAGGCTTGTCTGACCATGGCACAATTTCACATTTAAAGGGCCAGGCACCTATTTTTATCAGTGCCTTAGGGGAACTCTCACCAGTGAACCCATTGAATTGTTGCTTTATTTTTATAAATATGTTTATACATGCCCCGATGCAGACACTACATCGAAACATAGATATGTTGGGCTCTGGGTGTTTTAATATTGTTCAAAGATAATATGTTTATATGTTCTAATGACGTTTTAATGTGTTTATGTTGTTTTAGTGTTTATTTAATATGGTTTATGTATTTATTATACTTTGTGAATAAAATTTGATGCTTATGTAGTTTTATTGAAAAAAAATGTTTTGCCATCTGATTTCCCTATACTTTGTTGGCACTATATTTTGCAGTGGAGTGTTTTTCTGGTATTTGTGTGCTGTCCAGCATAATACAATTATGAACAATTTTAAAACAAAACATGATCGGGACAATTTTGAAACTCTGCAGCGGGGTATGCACTGTACCCATGAGACTGCTATATCTTTTTCAAAGAAAACCCCATGCCTTGATGGTTGTAGTGAGAGAGAGGGACTGCCATCCCAGCATTCCACCTGCCTTCCAGCAATCACCTTGTATGCTCACTATGTAGCCAGCCTGTCTATCCTGAGTGGAGTTAATGATTACCCATGGAGTTGTGCATGCATGATTGAGAGAGAGGAAGATAAAGCGTAGTTCCTCACCTGTAACAGGTGATCTCCGGTAACAGCAGGAATTTAGTCTTCACATATGAGTGATGTCGGTACCGATGGAGTCCTTGTGGGAACGGCTCCCCAGCGTCCAGTACTTTCCAATAGGAAAGCTTTTGGGAGCATTCCACTGTGCCTGCATAGCTGCCTTCCCACCTTTCCAGCTCTCCCTCAGTTGGATTTGTAGCTGAGATAAAAGGAGAGAAAGAGAAGAAGACCTACAACTCCTAAGGGAGGAGGGTGGGTTGTGAAGACTAAATTCCTGCTGTTCCTAGAGATCACCTGTTACAGGTGAGTAACTACGCTATCTCCAGGAACAAGCAGGAATGTAGTCTTCACATATGGGACTCCCTAGCCCGGAGATGCCAGAGAGATGACCTCAGAGTTGGCTGTGGAATCACAGGTATAACTAAGGAGGTCATGTATCCTCCAAAGATGTCTGGTATCGAAACCCGGGACGGAGGGTAGAAGTTGATGTAAGTCTGAAAGAGATGCTGGAGAACAGCTTGGCCAAACAAGGCATCCCGACGGGAATCCTTGTCCAGGCAATAGTGAGCAACAAAAGTGTGGACAGAAGACCAAGTTGCTGCTTTGCATATCTCATCAATAGCTACAGAGCGTAGATTTGCCATAGAGGCAGCCATGGCTCGAACATTATGTGCAGTGATGTGACTCTCACCAAGAGAGTCCTGCCTTTTCATAAGCAAAGGAGATGCAGTCCACTAGCCACCTAGAAAGAGTCTGTTTGGATACTGGCAACCCCAGGTGACTCGAGTCAAAGGAGATGAAAAGTTGGGAGGCTTTTCTGTGCTCTCGAGTTCTCTGGAGATAAAAAGCCAAGGCACATTTGCAATCCAGAGTGTGAAGGGTTGCCTCTGCTCTAGAGGAATTATGTATAGGGAAAAGGACAGGAAGGTAGACTGACTGGTTTAAATGGAAGGGCGAGACCACCTTTGGCATAAAGTGAGGATGAGTCCTAAGGACTACCTTATCATGGTGGAATAGTGTATAAGGAGGGTCAGCCACCAAAGCTTGGAGCTCACTAATGCGTCTTGCTGAAGTGAGGGCAATAAGGAAGGTGACCTTCCACATGAGAAACTTCAGTGAGGCAGTGGCTAGAGGTTCAAAGGGTGGCTTGAGAAGCTGTCCTAAAACATTAAGATCCCATGCCACTGGAGGGGGCTTAATGGGAGGTTTGGTTAATAGAAGCATGCTACAAGCAGCTGAGAAGAGATGGGCTGGCCATCTAAGGGCATGTGAGGCCACAATTGCACTTAGGTGAACTCTTACCAAATTGATTTTGAGTCCAGAAGATGATAGGTGGAGGAGATACTCAAGTAATGTCTCCACCGGAGCTGAGAAGGGGTTAAGATCCCTCTCAGAACACCAGAGAAAGAATCTACACCACTTGAAGGCATAGGAGTGCCTGGTAGATGGCTTCCTAGAAGCTAAGAGGATGTCCTTAACCTCCTGGGAAAGGTTAACGTCTTGGAAGGCTAAGCTCTCAGCAGCCATGCGGTGAGATGGAGAGACTGCAGATTGGGATGGAGCAACGTCCCCTCCTCCTGAGAGAGGAGATCTGGAGCAGACCCCAGATCTACGGGTTGAGCCCGAGATAGACATAAAAGGAGAGGATATCACAGCTGTCGTGGTCAGCATGGGGCTATGAGTATCATGTAGCCCCTGTCTCTCTGGAGTTTGAAAAGAGTCTTTGGAATGAGGGGAATGGGAGGGAAGGCATACAGGAAGTCTTAACCCCAGTGGAGGAGAAAAGCATTCACCTGCTGTCTATCCAGTGCAGGAGTCCTGGAGCAGAAGTGAGGAAGATTGGCATTCTGAGGACTTGCAAACAAGTCCATCTCTGGGGTTCCCCAGATCTGAAAAATGTGAGCGATTTTGTCTACATGGAGAGACCACTCATGGGGTAGAAGGACTTGACTCAGTTTGTCCTCCAAGACATTGTGTTTGCCGGGAAGATACACCGCATGCAGGTGAATGCAATGCTGTAAGGCAAAAGACCACAAATGAGTTTCTTGCTGCAGAGGGTCCAAGAGCCTGTTCTGCCCTGCTTGTTCAAGTAGAACATGGCTACTTGATTGTCTGTCTGTGCGGAATCGAAGATGGTCCTGGAACACTTTGAGAGCACTGTGAATGGCTCTGAGCTCCAGCAGATTTATGTGGCGTTGTGACTCCTGATGAGACCAGAGCCCCTGAGTGGAGATTGTCCAGATGAGCTCCCCAGCCCAATTTGGACGCATCCATCGTCAGGGTACATTGATGTGCTGGCATCTGAAAAGGTGACCCTACCAGGAGGTTTTCTGGGGATTGCCACCACTGGAGAGATGAGATTAGGCAGGCAGAGACCATTATTTTGTCTTCCAGGTGACCCGATACATGAGACCACTGGGAAGCCAGTGTCCATTGAGCTGTGCACATATGTAGACGAGCATATGGAACAACATGCACCGTTGATGCCATATGGCCCAGACGTTGTAGCATTTCTCGAGCAGTGGGAAAGTTCTTGAGGCATGCCTGAGATGCTAACCGATTGAATTGAGTGCAGCGGAGTTGGGGCAGAAATGCCTTTGATTACTGAGTGTCTAGGAGAGCCCCTATAAACTCTAGAGTTTGAGAGGAGACGAGTTGGAACTTTGAAAGATTTATTACAAATCCCAAATTTTGCAGCACCTGCATGGTACACAGAGGGAAAAGCTGGCCTCTAGAGAGGTGTTTGCTTGAATGAGCCAGTTGTCTAAGTAAGGGAAGACAAATATCCTGAGAGTCTTTAGGAATGTGGCTACTACCACCATGCATTTTGTGAAGACTCTTGGGGCAGAGGCGAGGCAGAAAGGCAGGACTCTGTTCTGATAATGTCTCCCTTGGAACATGAAGCGCAGGAACTTTCTGTACTGTGTGTGAATAAGTATGTCAGTATATGTGTCCTTTAGATCTAGAGAACAGAGCCAATCCTGACTCTGGAGATAGGGGAGAAGGATCCCTAGGGAGATCATTTTGAACTTTTCCCTTAATAGGTACTTGTTCAGTTCTCTGAGGTCCAGAATGGGCCTGTACCCTTCTGTTTTCTTTGGAATGAGGAAGTATGGAGAATAAATGCCCATTCCCTGCTGGGATGGTGGAACCTCTTGCAGCAACAGAGCAGTGGGAGGGGGCTGAGAGCGGAAATCTCTTGGAGGAATCCGTGGGGGGGGGGGGGGTAGACTTCGTAGATGAAGCTTGTACCCCTCCCATACTATTGGCAGTGTCCACTGCTCTGAAGTGATAAGAAGCCACCTATGGGCAAAGTGACAGAGTCTGTTGGGGATATGGATGGGATCTGGAATCTCCAGAAGCAAAACAGCTATGTTCTCCAGAAAGTAGTCAAAGACCCTGAGGAGGCTGGGTCTGCTGTGGTGGCTGTGACTTAGGAGTCTGAGCCTTCTTTTGCTGCTTTGATGGTTGCTGCCCCTTTTGAGGAGCATGGTGTTGACATTGTACAGCAGGGGTGTAAGAAGGATAGCACTTCTTATTATTATTGTAAAAAGCTTGCTTTGCTCCTTTTTTCCTAGCTGGGTTGGCAGTAGATCTAAATAGCCTATTAAGAGTGGTGTTTGAGTGGTGTTCTCAGATTCTAACTGAGAAGCCTTGTCCTGCCAATCCTTGCCAAAAAGGTTTTCACCAGTGCAAAGGGTATTACCCAGCTTATCTTGAACCCATTGTTCAAGATCCGATGCTTGGAGCCAAGCAATCCTGCATGCACCGATGCAGATGGATGAAGTTCTGCTGATGCACTCAAAATAGTCAAAAGTTGCCCTGTTAAACTTTGAAACATTCTGAGCATGCTTTACAAGGGTGAGATAATTTGCTCTCTTGTCATTGGGGAGAAGAGGAGCCATTAACTCCAAATCTTTAGTCCCCTCTCTACGGAACATACCCATATAGAGTATGTAGGAACTGATCCTGGCCAATAACATGGAGGCCTGAAAACAATGTCAACCAAAGGCATCGAGGGTTCTCGATTCCCTACCTGGAGGGTTTGAGGAATGTGTCTTAGCACTCTTTATCTGACGCATTGCCAATTCCACTACCATGGAATTGTGTGGCAACTGCATCTTTTGAAAACCGAGACACTCTGGTACCCGGTACATGGTATCGAGTCATCGGATATGGGGAGAGATAGTAAGGGGTATCTCCCACATAACAAAGCATAAGGTCGTGAAGTATGCGATGGATAGGGATCATAGCAGCCTCCTTCAGGGCTGTAGGGATTGAAGAATTTCAAGTTCTTCAGCCCTAGGCTCTTTCTCCAATGTCACTGTTATGGACAGACCCCGAGCAACATCGCAAATAAAGTCTTGAAAAGACATGTCCTCTGGAGGGGACATGCGATGTTGTGGAGACGGAGATGGGTCTTCCGGGATAGTTCTCATGTCCCAGGTATCGGCTGAATCATCATCCGATGAATTGGAATCCAAAGACTCAAAGTATCAATGGGTAGGGTGTTCCTGCTCTTCATGTACTTGGTACCGATCAAAACTGGTAGCTGAGGTTTGCTGTGCCGGAACCTCGGCAACAGAAACAGATTTGAGGACCAGCATGGGTGGTAGGGTGCTAAGCGGCAAAAAGGTAGATGTAGGACGTGTCGTACCGGAGCCGGTACCAATGCCTGCGGAATCAACTGTAAAGGTTTTACTGGTACCGAGGCTGCCAGTAAGGCTGCCAAGCTCCGCTCGATGGCCGGGGTACGTTGATCCATAGAGCTTGCCGATGCTTGGGTATCGGTACCGGAATTGCGGGCCATGATCCCTGAGCATGGCGCCAAGAGCTCTCCATAGGTGGAGGCCTTAGGAACATCCTGGGACCCCACTAAGGCTTTGGAGGAAAGGTCCTCCCGCCGGGGGTTTTGGCCGTTGTGTCCCCCTCCAGGGCAACTCCCGAGGCATCGCGATGCTTAGAAGATCCACCCTTGGAGGGCCAGCCAGTCTTCGATGAAGACTTAGGTTTCGATACCTGAGATCCTTGGGAGGAAGATGAAGCTCTCGATGATGTCGATGCTAAAGATACTGCATTGGAGGCAAAGAGGGTTGATGATGCGGTCCTAAGTATTTTAGACACCAGTCATGGGTGTCTGTGGCTGAAATAGTACTGCCACATTTGGAACACTTTTTAAAACCACTGGATGGTTTTTCCATTTTGTCTGTGACAAAAGGGGAGGCTTTAGCCTAAGATAGCGTCGATATGCCTGGAGGAAAGAAGTAATTCTTTCCCTCACAGAGATGTTTTTTTTTAAAAGAAAGAAATAAAGCACCGACAGAGGTCGGTTCCACTGTCAATGGGAAGGCAGACACGACCGTAAAAAATAAGAAAAAGATGACTGCAGTGACAGGAATTGCTTCTTGTTGGCTCCGCGGAAAACGAAGAACTGAGGAGGGAGAGCTGGAAAGGCAGGAAGGCAGTTACACAGGCACAGTGGGATGCTCCCAAAAGCTTTCCTATTAGACACTGGGGAGTGTTCCCACGCGGGCTCCATCGGTACCGACGTCACCCATATGTGAAGACTACATTCCTGCTTGTTCCTGGAGATAAAAGAGTAGCTAGACAGTATTCTGGATCTTTCTCCTCTCTTCTAAATCAGTCCATTACAAGTCATTCATCTAGCCTTTGTTTTCTTTATCACTGAACTACTATAACCAAGACATGTTCAAAAGACTAAGTGGGGCAGGTCAGCTGCTTAGACTTCATGTGTACTGGTTATGAGCATGGTGGTTATCAGTTGTAGTAGATTGTGATACCAACGAATAGTAATTATCCAATAGATTACACAGGTACACTAAAAAATTTTTTTTTTAAACTGCCTCTAATGTTTCGATTGATTTTTACGTTTTTTGGTGCGCTGAATCCAAATCTGGTAACCAATTTGCTCCATCACGTACAGATTTTTTGCTACATTGGGTTAGCAGTTTGAGGTGAACGTTTCAGATTGAGTGCGATCGAGATAAAAGTTTCTTGGATGAATTCTTTATACTAATTGTTTAGTAGTTATTCAAATAAGAATAAAGAAAATTGTAACAAGGCAGCACATAAGAATAGAGTAATGTCAACAAAACACACTGTGATGGTAGCAAAATTGTCTGCACTTAAAACAGCCACATACATGTGCACAAACATTGAGCATATAAGAGCGAGGTTAGACACAAAGCAAAGCAAAGAAATGTGCAAAAAATGTTGTACAGGTATGTATGTAAGAATAGAAAACGCAAACCGCACCATTGCAATACATGAAGACAAACACCCGATGGTGTGAAAATAAAATTCTAATAAATGAGATCCGACACTGTGGTAATAACTAGCAAATTTTTATTTCAAAGTTTAGTAAAAACACGATATTTGTCAACACAGTTTAGATTTTAAAGTCATTCTTGGGTCAATCAATCTCCTGGTGGGCCCGTTTCTTCTTCCCCCGAATGCTTCTCTTGGTGCGCTGCTTGGCGTATTTTTCATC
The DNA here is from genome assembly GCA_033557465.1 of Ichthyophis bannanicus. NCBI lineage: Eukaryota > Metazoa > Chordata > Amphibia > Gymnophiona > Ichthyophiidae > Ichthyophis > Ichthyophis bannanicus. Next base: position 168,118,877 of record CM066042.1, read on the forward strand.
TGGGGTTTCCTGCAGCAGCAACCAGCAGAAATCAGCCATCATAGTGGTGTTCCATCTTCCTTGGTACCTTCTCTCTGCGTCCTTGATGTCCTGGTGAAACCTTTCACCTTGTTCTTCACTGTACGCCCCCATGTTTTCGGGAAAGTAGTTCACATGGGAGTGCAAGAAATGGACTTTCAGGCTCATGTTACAGCCTTGTTCTTTGAAGGCATTGAGCATCCTGGCAACAATATCCTTATAGTTCTCATCCCGCCTGTTCCCCAAGAATTTGAGAACAACATCCTTGAAGGAATCCCAGGCTTCTTTTTCCTTCTCAGACATCGTTTCAGCGAATGCTCCATCTGAAATGAGTTTCCTTATATCAGGGCCAACAAACACTCCTTCCTTTAGCTTTGCTTCAGAAAGTCGGGGGAACTTTGAGCAAAGGTACCGAAAGCACTCACCATCTTTTGGAAGGGACTTGATGAATTGCTTAATGAGACCCAACTTAATGTGGAGAGGTGGTAATAGAATTTTATCACGAGGTACCAAGCTCTCATGAAGAACATTTTTCTCACCGGGTCTCAAATACTCCCGAATTGGCCAGTCTTTTTTCCCCCAGTGTAGGTCGTGGGCCCGGCTATCCCACAAGCAAAGGAAGCAGGGATATTTGGTGAAACCGGATTGCTGCCCTAATAGCATGGATAGAATTTTAAAGTCTCCACAAATCATCCACTTATGCTCATCATAACGAATCTTCTGAAGAATCAGGGCCAAATTCTCGTATTTTTCTTGGAGAATAACAGAGTGAGCAATAGGAACTGAAGCGAATGTGTTGCCATTATGAAGAAGAACACCTTTTATGCTGTCTTTTGACGAATCAATGAACAGCCGCCATTCAGCAGGATCATACTTGAGTTTAAACTTTTCCATCACTCCGTATATATCGTTGCAAAATACCAAATCTTCCTCTTTGCTGAAATACTTCAAAAATTGTGTCTCGCGGTTGCGGTACCAATAAAAAGTTGTTCCTGGTGACAATAGATTTTTCTGTTTAAGCCGAGAACCTAGCAGTTGGGCAGCATCTTTTGGGAGTCCTAAATCCCGGACTAAATCATTCAATTCAGCTTGAGAGAAAAGTTCAGGTTTCGGATCTGGTTCAGTTTCAAACTCGGAAGTACTGGACTCATCGGGAAAAGCCATCTGATGAGTCTCATCATGATCAGAACTGTCCACACAAATATGATCCAAAGATTTTGGTGGTTCAGGCACAGGTACTTCGTTGCTATGAGGCATAGGCCTAATTGCTGAGGGAAGGTTGGGGTAACTTATTACGTTTTTATTTTTTAAGTTGTATCCCTTCACAATGCAAGAGCAAAAATAGCAGTCACTGCTGTGGTCTCTTTGTTCACGCCACATCATAGGTATTCCGAAACGAAATGCTTGTTTTTTACCTTTCATCCATAAGCGTAGATCTTCCTCACATGTCTTGCACACTTTGTGAGGAGCCCACGGTTTGTCTTGATCGCCTAACTTCAAACCGAAATAGGCGAAATATACTTTTTTAATAAATGCAGAAATGTTCCTCTGCCGCTTTTTCACAGTATATTCCCCACAAATAAAACAAAAACTGTCCGGAGAGTTGACGCAACCTCTGGCTCTGTGAGCCATCACAAATACACAGCACTGCAAACTACAACTGTAGTGAACCACTTCGGAATAAAGCTGGATTACGACTGAGCAAACAAAAGGTAATAATGAACTTGCAAGAAACTGAAATTTGACAGAAACGTTCATGTCGCAACCACCGTGTTTGAGCGAGCGAACGAGGCGAGGCGAACAGGAAAGAACATGCGCCAGCGCGAGTACTGGATTTAGCCCCCCGCCTCCCAATTGTCCTGTTAATGTATAAAATGAATACAAAACACTCTAAAATATCATGAGGAAGTGTTTCTAGTTAGTTAACCATTACAACCTCTATTTTGGGTCAAGAAAATAAACTGCAGTCGGCTAAAAAGAAATTATGTGAACATTCCTTATATGGGTAAGAAATCTAATTTTGAAGAAAACGTGACGTGATGGAACATTTTGGCTATTTTTCCTGGATCCAGCACCCCAAAATCTATAGGAATCAGTTGCAAAACTGGAGGCAGTTTTTTGGTAGTTTACCTGTGTTACTTGTCTGGAATATAGCATGTTGGAATTATATTTCTATTGCTTTCATGTTACATTCTTCATCTCAGTTTATACATGGATTATTCAAGCCTGGGGGAGGGAGTTGAATAGAGCATCAGAAGACTTTGAGCATGAATAGAACTGTCTCCCTTCTGGATCAGCTTGGCCCTGGTGTGTTGGTAAACTGGCCATCTCAGTGAAATCATGCCGTAGCCTAGAGCTCTGGTGGACTTCTTGGAAGCTCAGCCATGAGATGGTTAATGCACAGTATCAAAGCCCCCTAACTTAGCTCCTCTTCCACCCCCCTCCCTTATTAAAGTGGGTAGACTAGATATATACAGTATATTCACTTCAGATTCGGGGGACATATAACCCAGAGGGATCAGTTTCAGATACAGCAGTCTGTCTGTCCGTTGTGGATCCTAACATTTAGATCATAAGCTGTTTTGCTATTTGTGGTTCATTCTGGTTGCTGCGCTAAGCCCATAGGATAAACCCCTTTCCTCTCATTCTTGTACCTGTTGTCTTTAAAACTCATTCTACTTTGCTGACCAATTCTGTGTTATTTCTTTCTTTGCTCTTTAGCCCTCATCAACTTTTTTTTTTCTTAAACATCCATGTAAATGTTTAGTGAAATATAATGCTTTTTATATTTTTTATGAACCCTCTCAACTAACAGCTTTTATTAATGCTAGACAGCTGGCAAATTTTAAATATTTATGGTGACAGCTGGCAAAAAGAATTTGAAGATACCTTTCTTGTAGATCTATTGCATACAGGAAATGATCTGGTTTTATTGCCTGGATAATGGATCTGAGAGGTTCTATTAAAAATGTTTCATGATGACAACTTTGTTTAGCTTTTCAGGACTAGAACTGGACAGATGGACAGAAACTTGTTAGGCCCGATTTTCAAAAGACATTTTCACAGTTTCTATTCCCAAAAACCATGTAAATGCCTTAAATTGGAATAGTCAACGGTACTTACACAGTTAATGCTGTTGAATATTCCCTTTTAACTCCCCTATGTCCCTGATGCTATCCGGTTAGAATCGGGGCATGTCGGGGTGTTCTGAGGTGGAGCGGAGGTGGCAACAAGTGCTAACCGGGCAGCAACAATATTGCAAGCTGCCTGATTAGTGATCTGCGCTGAAAAGATAGGTGAGGAAAACCTTTGCCTATCTTTAAAGCGCAGGAGCTAACCGGGCAGCATGCAATATTGCTGCTGCTTGGTTAGCTTTGGCGGCTTCTGGGGTGTGCGGCGATCCCTGGATATTCAATGCCGTTGCCGCGGCATTGAATATTCGAGTTAGAGGTTGGCGGGGAGGGATATGTGCCTAGCTCAATATCGGGCCATTATTTCTTAGAGGCAATGAAAAATTTGAGTATATTGCTATGAGTATTTCTTCTGCATGCGTGGATTTGGATTTTAGATTTATTGCTTGCCTTTTCCAAGGTGAGTTATAAACTGGTATACAATCTATTTCCCTGTCCATCTGGACTTAAAATCTAATCCAGCCATTGAAGGTGGGAGAACCAGGATTCGAATCCTGGGTTCCCTGGTTTTTAGCTCTATTCATTAGGCTACCCTTCTCCTTGTAGTGGTATAACTGCTTGCATTCTCAAAAGATGATATACTGACTGCAACATTGTTAAGGCTTTAGAGTTACTGGTTGGAGGTATGGATGGTAAAGGGAAAACTTGTTGGTATTTTCGAAAACTCTATCATGCATCTTTTTTTTAATATCTCCTACCCACTCATCTGACATAGATTTTAGCAGACATTTTTCAATTTTAATAATCTTTCTTCTGCTTTATCTTGGAAACTGATGCTGCCATCTGATGGCAAATCTCATATTAAAGATGTAGTTGTCTCTGACATTTGACAGAGCCAATTTTGCAGTACAGAATTAACATTGGTATGGAAGAAAAGCCTTTTCTTGAATGTTCCATCAGAAAATCTTTGAACTTGTGTAGTAAAGAATATCTTCCATTTTGTATCAAAGAGTTCCCTAATTTATCCTGAGGAAGAAAAGTCTTTTTTTTTCCCAGTTGTGACCAATACAACTGTTTTTCCTTAAATAGAATGCTAAGTAAATGTGGCTTATACATGTGGCTCATGTTGCCAGACAGGCTCCATAGCAGCAGGAGATTATATACTTATGTGCTGATCCTGCTGCAGACCCAATAGGATAATAAAGAAACAAGATCTAAAGACAGCACAGTAAACTGCTACAGGTAACTGCCTTAACTCCCATGCCATCTCCTCACAGTCCCCGCTGTTGTCCCAGACACCCTCCTACACCTTCCTCTTGCACCAAACATCTCTCAGTTCCCACACATACTCCAACCAAGTTCTGAAAAGGACAGGGACCCACCCCCTTGGTCCCTGATTGGAACTCCAAGGAGATTCCAAAGCCTCCACTGGAGCTCTGAGGGGAACCCCTGCAGCCCCCCAGTACCTGGGAGGTGCACTATCTCATTACCTACCTCAGGAAGAAGATTGTCTTGAGTCCCCCTGCTGACGGATCACTTCTGATTATCTTAAGATAGCCAAACTTGGTTGGAGTATGTGTGGGAACTGAGAGATGTCTGGTGCAAGAGGAAGGTGTAGGAGGGTGTCTGGGACAACAGCGGGGATTGTGAGGAGATGGCAGGGGGAGCGTTCCCGCGCAGGCTCCGTCGGTACCGACGATACCCATATGTGTGAAGACTAAATTCCTGCTGTTCCCGGAGATCACCTGTTACAGGTGAGTAACTACGCTTTTTTGCTGTTCACTTTGATTGGCGTTTATACAGTTACAGAAACATAGAACATGGTGGGAGAAAATGACCTTAGCCTATCCAGTCTGCCCCATCCACACCAACTGTTCCGCTCTAGAATCCCTTCCCCTCCCTCAAAGATCCTCTGCTTATCCCATGCTTTCTTTAATTCAGATTCTGCCCTCATCTCCACAGCCTTCACTGGGAGGTTATTCGTGCTTCCACTATCCTTTCTGTAATGAATTATTTCCCCAAATTACTCCTTAATCTACTCATGATGATCTGAACTGTATACAGTACTCTACATGAAGTCTCACCAGACATTATACAGAGGAACTATCGCCTCCTTCGTCCTGCTGGCCATTCCTCTCCCTGTGCACCCAAGCATCCATCTGGCATTTGTCCTCATTTTATTTATCTGTTTGGCTCCATTGGAGTGTCTCTTGTATGGGAATGACTAAAAGAGGAAGACAGAAGCGGGCTGCAAAGCTCGGTACCCTCTTTTCTTCAGATGCGATGTCCATTGCGTCAACGTCTTCCAGAGCCTCGTCTTCCTCCCATGGATCTCAGGTAACTAAACATAAGAGCCGGTCCTCAAAGGGTAGATCTCCTTCCAAGCATCGAGAAGCCAAACAGCCCCGGTGGGAGGCTTTGGTCTCCAAAGCACCAATGGGGCTCCAGGATGTTCTTGAGGCCTTGACCTCGGCAGAACTACTGGTGCCATGCTCAAGGGTTCCGGCCGCTTCTACCGGTACTGACACCCAGGCATCAGCAGCGTCGATAGACCAGAGGTTCCTTGCTATCGAACGCAGTCTTGCAGCTCTCCTTACAGCTGCGGTACTGTTGACACTGCTACCGACGGTTCAACGGGCACCGGCAGAGATACCGAAGCTGGTACCAGCACCAGTACTGATACCGATACCAGTACCTGCACTGACGGTACCGGCCCCGGTGGGAAATCTTCCCATGCCGACTTTTTCTGGCATCGACAGATCGGTACCGGACCAACTCGGTACCAACTTCGATCGATACCGATACCGTGCTTTGCATGAACATCAGGATCAGAGATACTTCGAATCTGCCGATTCCGATGACTCTGATAATTCTGCCGGTACCAGAGTGTGTCTTCTGGAAGACTCCTCTTCTCCTCAAAGCAGAATGTCTCCTCCGGAGGACATGTCTTTTCAGGATTTTATTTGTGATGTGGCTGGAGGCCTTTCAATCACGGTAGCTCCTGAGAAGGAACCTAGAGCAAAGGAATTGGAAATTCTCCAATACCCTAAGGCTCCCAAAGTGGTAGCCACTCTGCCCATTCATGAAATTCTTCATGATTTGATGCTCAGAATGTGGGAAACACCGTTGACCACATCTCCTCATTCTAGGAGACTCGATACCATGTATCGAGTTCCACCATGTCCTGGCTTTCAAAAGATTCAGCTGCCACACCATTCAATGGTAGTGGAGTCAGCCATGCATAGGATGAAAAGTGCAAAAAGACATGCATCCAATCCTCCAGGTCGTGAATGCAGGACTCTTGATGCCTTTCGTGTCAAACGTTTCAGGCCTCCATGCTTTCAGCTAGGATCAGCTCATATATTTTATATATGGGAATGTTCCTCAAAGAAGTCACAGGAGATTTGGAGCTTATGAGCCCCCTTCTCCCTGATGACAAACGACAGAATTTCCTTACTCTTGTCAAGCATGCTCAAGACGTTTCCAAGTTTGTAAATCATGCAGCCTTTGACTGCTTTGCATGCATCAACAGAACTTCTGCTATTGCCATTGGTGCACGTCGGATTGCCTGGCTTCAGGCATCAGACTTGAAGATTTGGGTACATGATAAATTAGGAAACATCCCTTGCAAAGGAGAAAACCTCTCTGGCAAGAATTGGCAGGAAAGGGCTAATAAGATAGATGCTGACAATATCACTTTAGACAGGCTTTCAAAATCTACAGCCACTCCAGCCAAAAAGAAACCCTATAAAAAAACCCTTTTTCAGCAAAAAGAGGAAGTTTTATCCGTCCTATACCCAGCAAGGGCAAGGTCAGGGTCAAGTTGCCCAAAGGGGACAACAACAACAATCCAGACAACAAAAGTAATCAAAAGGCCTGAGAGCTCAACCAGCTCCACAGGCTCAGCCCCCTCAAGGGCTTTGACTCCTTCCTAGAGAGCTTGGCCTTCCTGCCTCTGAAGAGTCCAGAACCCCTAAACATTCCAGGCAGGTTGTATCATTTTGCCAACAGATGGCACCAAATAACAGCAGAAAATTAGACTCTGTCCATTGTAGGAGAGGGGTACAAGCTTCATTTTCACAGCATGCCCCCTCCTGCAATCGTAAGACAGTTCAATTCCCAAACCTCTGCAGACAATCTACTCGCTATTTCCAATGGTTGTTCAGAAGGCGCTGAGGAAAACTCAAGATCCAGTACAAAAGATGGAACTACAGCATCTCCTGCAGAGAATGGTGAGCTTAGCATTCCCATCATTGGTGGCCCTTGATGAACTCTTCTCTTTCTTTCTTTTGTTGCATGCATTCTAGAAAGGGGGCATTGTCCTTCAGCTTGAGGAACTCTTCTCTTTCTTTTGCTGCATAGCCATTCTAGAAAGGGGACATCGTCCTTCAGCTTGAGGAACTGGACCTAGTCCGTAGTGGAACACCAGATCTGGTGCAAGAGATAAGGGTACTGGGGTCACTTACCAATAGTGATCATAGCATGATCGCGTTTGATTTAATTAGTGGAGGAGGGATAGTAAGGAGATCCACAGTACTACCTTTTAATTTTCGAAAGGGAGACTATGATAAAATGAGGAAAATAGTTAAGAAAAAACTAAACGGAGCAGTTGCAAAGGTTAAAGACTCGCATCAAGCTTGGGTGGTGTTGAAAACTACAATCTTGGAAGCCCAGACCAGCTGTATTCCACGCTTTAAGAAAACTGGAAGGAAGTCCAAAAAACTGCCAGCATGGTTTAAAGGTGAGGTCAGAGAGGCTGTTGCCAAAAAAGCATCTTTCAGGAAATGGAAAAAAGATCCAAATGACGAAACCTGGAAACAGCACAAGCACTAGCAAGTTAAATGCAAGGCATTGTTAAGGCAGACAAAGGGAGAAGAAGCTTGCTGCGGAAGCAAAAACGCATAATAACCACTTTTTCAAGTACATTTGTAGCAAAAAACCTGTGAGAGAGTCAGTTGGTCCATGGTATGATAGAGGGGTTAAAGGTGCACTAAGAGGCAACAAGGCGATAGTGGAGAGACTGAATAAATTCTTTGCTTCAGTCTTTACTGAGGAAGATGTAGGGATGTTACCCATGACTGAAGTGGTATTTAAAGGTGAGGAAGAATTGAAGGAAATATCGATACATCGGGAAGATGTATTACAACATTTAGATAAACTGAAGAGTAGAAAATCATCTGGGCTGGATGATATACATAGAAAGGTGTTGAAAGAACTGAAATATGAGATTGCAGACCTGCTATTAGTAATCTGTGAACTATCATTAAAATCATCTGTAATACCTGAAGATTGGAGGATGGCGAACGTAAAGCCAATTTTTAAAAAGGGTTCCAGACTTCCGGTGGTATGGTGGGCTAAGGAAGACGTGTCTTTCTTAGCTCCGGAGCTTACCCCTTCCCCATCAGCGTTACTTTACTGAATTTCTCTTGCAAGATCATCTCTGGGGAAGGGCGTGAAATACTGTGAACGACGGGGTGGCAGAGGAGTGGATATCGCGGCAGAAACGGGCTATGGCAACGAAATCTGCCAAGAAGGAGAGGCCTCGTGGAACGGATGCCAAGATGGCGGAGAACGGAGTGGAGGGCCCGGCTTTAAATGTCCAAAGCTCGGTGGTGGCAGAAGTTTCCCAGGCGGTGGTGGCAGCGCTGGAAGATCGTTTCGGGGGCCTGGCAGCTCAAATCAGTGCCGTGGCTCAAGCCGTCACTGATTTCAATGGGCGCGTGGAGCAGGCCGAGCAGCGCATCAGCACACTGGAGGACGGCCATACTCAGACCTCTGCTCGGATCCAGAAGTTGGAAGACTTGTTGGCCAAGCAGGCGGATAAGATCGAGGACTTGGAAAATCAGAGCCGGAGAAATAATCTCAGGTTCATCGGCATCGCCGAATCCATGAAAGAGCTGGATTTAAGGAAATACCTGGAAAAATGGATCCCTGAGAACTTGCCGGTAGATGCGGAGCTGGGGCTGATTGTCCTGGAAAGGGCTCACCGTTTGGGATCCTACCAGGCCGGGGATAATAGGCCGCGGGCAGTAATTGCCAGGTTCCTCAACGCTGCTCAGAAGGAGGGAGTTTTGCGGGCGGCCCGACAGCAGCGTCGGAATGGTGGCACTGGTGTTTTAATTTTCCAGGACTATTCCGCGGGGGTCTCGCTCCGTAGAAAGGCCTACAAGGAAGTATGTGGCCTGCTCGTGGAGAAGGGCCTCCGCTTCACGCTGGCTTACCCCGCACGACTGAGAGTGGATTGTGATGGCACACAGCGTCTGTTTTCGACTCCAGAGGAAGCCTTGGAATACTGCCGACAGCGCAGATGAACTTGTTCATCCATACTGGTTTCGGTGAGACTCTAGCCCGGACTGGCCGCAAGTTGGATCGGGGCGTTATTTGCCCAGTGGGCAAGATTGGACTCGGGGCTGGGGTGGACAGTAGTGACTGCCTCACCTATGTCACAGACTGTCTGGAGACCCTGTGCCCTGGCGCATGGTTGTGCTAGTTCTGTTGATCCTTGAGGATTATTGTTTTTTTGCTGCCACTTGGGAATGTTTTATTGCTACATGCTGTTCTGCTTTTTGTCCGGGGTGCTTAGGATTGCCTATGGTGTAAAGGTGGTGGGGCATAAGGGATGGCTAAGGGGTGCCCACTTGTTAAGGCCGGTTGGCTGCTGTTTTGTGTTGGTTTGTGTGGGCCTCAAAAAATTTTTTGCTTTGTGTGGGCCTCAAATCTTTGGCTTGGGTCTCTTGGTTTTTACATCTTTGTCATTATTTTTGTTTTTTCTTTATTATTTATTTTGTTCTTTAAACAATTGCATACATTATCACCGACTGATTGTGTTACAACGCAGCTATTGGTGAGAAAAAAAATGGTTCTTTGCCTGAATCTTCACCTTCCCCATATGCACCTTGTAGAATATACTGTTATAGTGTCTTCAGGTCTCCGTTCTCATTTTTGCAGCTTATATGTCACAGGGGGTTTTATCAACACTCCTTTCCTTCTTTATGCTGTTGCTCACTTTAAGGCCCTTCCTGTTGTCCAGTTGAGCACATGTATCCCTTGCCTTTGTCATTCTTTTATAATCCTAATTTCTTTTTCTTTGCTGCCTTCCTTTCTATGGCTATTTTGTTTATATTTTCTATGTTAGTCTATATTACTCCCCCCTTTTTTTGTCCTTTTCTTTAATGGTCTCTTTATTGGTCTGTGTTTTTTGTATCTTCCAACTCTGTCCAAGTGTTCATAAATACATTCCCTATGTGTCTGAGCACGTGGGGATGGCATTTTAGCGAGGGGGCCTCCTCACTTTGCCCAATTCTCAATATGCTTTTACGTAAATTACATTGTTAATATGTTTATGCTCCTGGAGGACAGCGTACTTAGCCTCATATGCTGTGTGCTATTCTTTTGCTATAGACATAAGGGATGAACACATTGCCAGCTGCATTATCAATCCCGACGCCATGCGCCTGGGATGCCCAAGTTTTCTCATGGGTTTCACTTACCTAACTTCATAATTGTACTATGGGATAGGTCTCTGACTTGGACTAGTTGAGAGCCTATGGGACCCGGAGTTGCGGGGCTGGAGATAGGCTGGGAGCCCCTACTCTACAACAGAGGGCGCAGGGCTTACGGCTTTGATTCTGAGAAAAGGAAACACAGACGCCTTAAAATTTAATAGTTATGATTGTAATTACTAGCAACTTCTTGCTTTGTTTAGTAATCGTTTATTTTCATTCCATTTGATTAGCATTCATGGGTTGTGCATGTTGTATTCTGGTGTGTGGTTAGGTTTTGAAGTATCTAATTCCGAGTGTCGTGGTGGGGCGCACAGGAACATCAGAACATGGGAATGTAGGATATACCATACTGGGTTGGACCGGGGTCCCTCTAGCTCAGTCTTCTGTTTCCAACAGTGACAAATCTGGATTGTGTGGACTTCGCAGTTTCCCCGGGGGACACAGGTTCCACAATGCTTGTATTGGTTCAGGCATGGATGTCCTGGGTCCCTTCTTAATAATGGTTTATGGACCTTTCCTCCGGGAATTTGGCCTTCTGTCAAACGGCTACACACAACTGATGTTTAGTACGTGCACAGCCTACAGAATATTAGAGGGAACTTTGGATGCGAGTCTGAGTTTCATGTTGGATGCCTGTGAGGTTCGTTGTGCATGTGAGCACCACACAACGCGAGGTTCTGGGTTGCTGTGTTGGTGATGGGAAGGGGAGGGGTAGTTTGGGGGGGGGGGCTCTGCATGTCCCGGAAGTGCGGAGGGACCTCTAGACTGGGACTAGGGGATGTGGCATAGGCAGCCTGGAGGGGTTGAGCGTTTTGGGGGTAGAGGGTGGGGGGGGGGGGATTGAGGGGTTGGGAGGGGGTGGGGGGTCCGGGGGCGGAGGTGGGGGGGCAAGGGGGGGGGCGACACATAGCTGTACAAGTACCTTTGGAGGGACGACTGGGATTCGAGTCCATTGGTTGGGTGGTGCGTTTGAGTCTGGAAAGGGAGTGGTACTGAGGGGGGGTCCTGGGCTGGTGGGGCTCCTGCTTCAAATGTATGACTGGAACTCTCGTGGGAGTATGTTGGGGAGATTGAGGAATGGCTAATTGCATGAGGATGGCTTCCTGGAATGTTTGTGGGCTGGGCTCCCCTATGAAAAGATGTAAAGTGTTGCAACAATTGCGCCGCCAAAGGATTGATATTGCGATGCTTCAGGAGACCCATCAATCGGCAGTGGAACACGCGAAACTGTGTAAAGGGCGGATAGGCACGGTGTATGGCGCACCCGCCCTGGGGAAAAAACGGGGCGTAGCTATCCTGATGGCGAAATATCTGGATTGGGTGGAGGAGAGAGTGGAATTTGACGTCCATGGGCGGTATGTGTTTGTTTGGGGCCTCTTGGAGGGCTTAAAGGTGGTTTTGTGTTCGGTGTATGCTCCGAACAAGTATGACGCCCGTTTTTACCAACAGTTGGCCTGTATGGTAAATCACACTGCTGGTTATCAGCTTATTATGGGTGGGGACTTTAACTCGATACTGAATGAGCACCTGGATCAATCGGCGGTCTCGGGGCACAGAGATCGGAGAAGTGCGAAAAAGATCTTAGGGTTGTGTGAGGGAAATAATTTGCTGGATATTTGGAGGGTGCTGCATCCCGGAGATCGGGAATACACTCATATGTCCAGGGCGCACGGTACCTGGTCACGTATCGACTATTTTTTGACATCCGAGGCGCTGTTCAGTCGGATATATGGGGCAGGGGTGGGTCCCTCAGTCCTTTCAGATCATGGGATGGTGATCATAGAGCTGGGGAGGAAAGTACAAGGAGGTCGCAAGTTATGGCGATACCCCTTGGAGTTAACTGGGGATGCTCATTTCGAGCAGTATCTTCGGGAAAGGTGGGCGATCTATGCGGAAATTAATGATCAACCCGAGATTAACCCTGTTTTGTTCTGGGAGGCGGGCAAGGCCGTGATGCGTGGCGAAATTATTAGTTATTATAGCTCTAAACGTAAGCGGTTGAACCGACATATTTTACAATTGGAGCGGGAGTTGGGGAAGGCCCGGCGGCGGTTGGCGTCGAACAGGACCCGGGATAATCAGCTTACTATGCAGGAGCTCCAGATGGAGCTCGAAATGCTACTCCATCAGCGCGCACAGAAATCACTGATGTATTATCGGTTCCAGTTGTACCTTCATGGCAATCGGGCGGGAAAGCTGATGTCTTCTTTGATTAAGTCAGCAGGGGGTTCCCGGCTGATAGGGGCGATTCGTCACCCGGATGGGTCTCTTAAGACGGAGCGGACCGATGTTGAGCGGGTTTTCTGTGACTTCTTTCAACAGTTGTATAGCAGCGACCGTGATGCACGCCTAGAGGAGGGTCGGGACTTTTTGCGGGGCTGTGAGCTGCCCAAATTATTAGAGGACAACTTACAGGTTCTTAATCAACCTATATCGGTGCGGGAGGTGCAGCGGGGGATTAAGCAGCTCAAGGGAGGGCGCGCTCCGGGGATCGACGGGCTACGGGGGGAATTTTACAAACTGCTGGGGGATAAGGTAGTGGTCCCTATGCTGGAATATTTTGACGATTTGGTCCGCCAGGGCCGATTTCCTTATGAAGCAAATCAGGCGGTGGTTACTATTTTACCGAAGCCTGGTCGAGACCCCCTCCTTCCGGGCTCTTATCGGCCTATTTCCCTTCTGAATGTGGACATTAAGATTTTGGCAAAAATTATGGCAGATCGCTTAGCGGAGTTTTTACCGGCTCTTATACACACGGATCAGGTGGGTTTTGTGCGTGGGAGGCATGCATCATTTAATTTACAAAGAATTATGGCTTCTATTTGTGCGGGTCGTAAGGCAGGTATGGGAACTTTGCTGATTAGTTTTGACGCCGAAAAAGCGTTCGACCGGGTGGTTTGGGATTTTATGTACCAGGTCCTGGAGGGGATGGGTTTTTCTGGCCTTTTTGTGGATGTGGTGCGACTGCTGTACGCTGCCCCAAAGGGTGCAATTATGGTAAATGGGAACCTAACCTCTGAGTTCAGCATCCAGAAAGGCACGCGTCAAGGTTGTCCCCTCTCCCCTTTGCTGTTTGTGCTGACGCTGGAGCCTTTGTTGATTCGGATTCGATCATCTACCTTGTTTCGGGGTGTTCCTGTGGGTAAGGGTGAATTTCGAGTGGCTGCATTTGCAGATGATCTGCTTGTTCATTTGGCGGATCCGTGGGAGGGTTTGCCTTTTTTGTTGGAACTCTTTCAGGTTTATGGGAGGCCCTCGGGTCTACGTCTGAATCTAGACAAGTCAGAGGCGCTCCAGGTGGGATCGCTGGTCTCCTGGAATGGGAGGGGTGACTTTCCGCTCCGGTGGGCTGATGGGTACTTTAAATATTTGGGAGTTTATTTACCTGCAGATTTGATGGTTCTCTACAGTCTGAATGTAAATAAGTATCTTGGTGATTTGTCGGACAGGGTGGATAGATGGCGGGATTTACCATTGTCGTTGGGGGGTCGTATCGCTCTCTATAAGATGACGTTGTTTCCCAAGTTGCTTTACGTATTGCAGACCTTGCCCATACTGTTGAAGCGCGCAGACCTCCGTAAGATGGATGGGTTGATCAATAAACTTCTCTGGCGGGGTAGGCGACCTCGGGTGGGATTGGGGATCCTGCGGCAGCCCTGGATACTTGGGGGAATGGGTTTCCCAGATGCCAAAAAATATAACGTGGCCTGCCTTCTACGTCACGCCCGAGACTGGTTATGGGACATGGATGTGCATACTCCCCTGCCTCTGCTGCGGGAGCTGGTGAGACCCTTACACTTGCGATACGTTCTGCATGCGCCATCGCTTCCTGGGACTGATCGGGTTACCCGTGAGGTACTATTAGACCCAGTACGTAGAGCTTGGCAGTACTTCTGCCAGAACAGGGCACTTCGGGCCGATTGCTCTCCTTATTTGCCGATACGGGGCAACATGGCGTTCCAACCGGGCTTGACGGGAGTGAGTTTTGTTAGGTGGTGCCGGTTTGGCATGGTGGATTTGGCACATTTGGTCACGGTAGAAGGTAAGATAGAGTCCTTTGCTGCTCTCCAGGCGCAGTACCCTTTAACGGGAAGCGATGTGTTTCCCTATGCTCAGATTCGTAGTTATATAAATAGTCTTCGCTCGGAGGCTCTGCGAGGGGAGGTGAATACCGATATCGAGGGGGCTTTGTTGGGAGGAGTACGGGGGAGTGGTGTATCCGGACTTCATAAAATGTTGTGGGAGTCCATACTCCCTCTCCGGATAGCTGCTCTGGCGACTGCCTGGACTAGGGATTTGGGGGAGGAAATTGACGGGGAGGGGGTCCTGCGGGGTCTGGCAGGCATCCCGAAGTTGAGCGCAGTGGTTGCGCATAGGGATATGCAATACAAACTGCTCCGCAGACTTTATTTTGCTCCGGTTCGGGCGTGGAAGGCGGGAATTGGGAAGTCGCATTGTTGTCCTCGTTGTAAAGGGGATAGAGCTACTCTATGGCATATGTTTTGGTTGTGTCCACGGGTACAGGTCTTTTGGGGAAGGGTACTGGTGTATCTGGAGGGTTGTGTGCAGATGCGACTGGGGCTCTCCGCGGCGAGTGTGGTCTTGGATATTTGGCAGGAGTCCTTTGAGGAGCAAGTTGGGTGTGTGGTGTGTGGCAGTGGGTTCGTCTGGTGTTGGTGACTGCTCGCATGACTATTTTGCACAGATGGGTGGATGGTCGTGGCCCTACGTATGGGGAATGGAGAACTCGGTTACACCAGGTGTTGGTGATGGAAAGGCGTAGGGCTGGGGGTCATCCACGGCGCTGGGAGAGATTTCTGGAGGGTTGGGGCCCCCATCTACAATCTTTGCCAGCTGGAGCTCGTCATAGACTTCTCAGAGGGTATTAGCTGGAGGGGTGGCACGATCCCTCTTGCTTCCTCTTTTTCCTTTCTTTCTTTCCTTTCTTTTCTTTTCCTTTTCCTACGGCTCTTCTTTGGGGTCTTCCTCTTTCACTGGGGCTCTCCTGGAGTTTTCAGGGAGGAATGTGTGACTCTTTGTAGGTTTGGGTGCGTCTGTGAGTAGGTGTGAATGTCTCTTTGGTGTCGTTGGGGTGGGTTGGGGGGGAGGAGGGGAGGGGGGTTCGGGTTTGGTTTGGGGGGGGGGGGGGTTACCCTTACAGTTATTTTTGTTAGCAGATCAAAATGTTGCTGCCTATGATGGTTTCCTGTGTACGCTGTCTGCATTGGATCATATCCTTGCATTGTATCATCTATCTGCTGCTTACCATGCTTCCCTTTGTTTTGTTTTACGTGATTTCCGTATGTAAGCTGCTTCTGATGTTTTCATTTGTTTAAAATGAATAAAACAGATTTAAATCTAAAAAGGGTTCCAAGGGTATATCGTTCCATGGTGAGACCGCACCTTGAATATTGTGTGCAATTCTGGTCGCCGTATCTTAAAAAGGATATAGCGATTTTAGAAAAGGTTCAGAGAAGAGCCACCAAAATGGTAAAGGGGATGGAAGGATACTCCTATGAAGAAAGGCTAAAAAGGTTGGGGCTCTTTAACCTGGAAAAGAGACGGCTGAGGGGAGATATGATAGAAGTCTACAAATTAATGAACGGAGTGGAACGGGTAAACGTAGATCGATTGTTTACCTTATCAGAATATAGAAAGACTAGGGGATATGCAATGAAGCTACAGAGTAAACTATTTAAGACTAATAAAAGAAAATATTTTTTCACTCAACGTGTAATCAAACTCTGGAATTTGTTACCAGAGGATGTAGTAAAGGCTCTTAGTGTAGCTGGGTTTAAAAAAGGTCTGGATAAGTTCCTGGAGGAAAGGTCCATAAACCATTATTAAGAAGGGACCCAGGATATCAATGCTTGAACCAATACAAGCATTGTGGAACCTGTGTCCCTTGGGGAAACTGCTAGGTACGTATGACCTAGATTGGCCACTGTTGGAAACAGAATACTGGGCTTGATGGACCTTGGTCTGACCCAGTATGGCATATCTTATGTTCTTATGTTATGTTCTTAAGGGTGATCCGGGAAACTACAGACCGGTGAGCCTGACATCAGTACTGGAAAAAATGGTAGAAACCATCATAAAGAACAACCACGTAAACTTTCCTGTCTTAACAGCACATTACACTACTTCAACGGATTAACAATACACTATTCAGACTCTATGACACCGTTATGTAAATAGTTGTGTAAATAGTTGCTCCTGTTATCCTGTTATCCAAGTTGATTTTCCTGTTAACTGTAATAATCAGATAAATGTAACTTGTCTGAAGTTTCTTGTTCCATGTAAACCGCGCTGATAACGAATAGTGCAGTATATAAAAAATGTTAATAAATAAATAAATTGCTGAACATGTAGATAGTCATGGCTTAATAGGAGACAGCCAACATGGCTTTAGACAAGTAAGATCTTGTCTTACTAACCTGTTATGTTTTTTTGAAGGTGTTAATAAACAGGTAGACAAAGGTGAGTCGGTTGATATAGTGTATTTGGACTTTCAGAAAGCTTTTGACAAGGTCCCTCATCAGAGACTTTTGGCAAAACTAACGAGTCGTGGGATAGGAGGCAGTGTACTATTGTGGATCAGGAACTGGTTAAAAGATAGAAAGCAGAGGGTAGGGTTAAATGGCCAATTTTCCCAATGGAGAAAGGTGAATAGTGGTGTACCCCAGGGATCTGTGCTGGGTCCGCTGCTTTTTGACATATTCATAAATGACCTGGAAAATGGAATATCGAGTGAGGTTATCAAATTTGCAGATGACACAAAACTATTTAAAGCTGTTGAAACCCAAGAGGATTGTGGAAAATTGCAAGAGGATCTTCAAAAATTGGAAGACTGGGCATCAAAATGGCAGATGAAATTTAATGTGGTCAAGTGCAAAGTTTATGCACCTAGGGAAGAACAACCCAAACTATGGTTACACGATGCAAGGTTCCACATTAGGAACCAACACCCAGGAAAAAGATTTAGGCGTCATTGTGGATAACATGTTAAAACCCTCGGTCCTGTGTGCAGCAGCAGCCAAGAGAGCAAATAGAATGCTAGGTATCATAAGAAAAGGAATGGAAAATAAAACAAAGGATAATATAATGCCTCTATATTGTTCCATGGTGAGACCACACCTTGAATATTGTGTGCAATTCTGGTCACTGTATCTTAAAAAGGATATAGTGTTATTAGAAAAGGTTCAGAGAACAGTCACCACAATGGAAAAGGGGATGGAAGAATACCCCTTTGAAAAAAGGCTAAAAAGGTTAGGGCTCTTCAACCTGGAATAGAGACGGCTGAGGGGAGATATAAGTCTATAAATTAATGGAGTGGAACGTGTAAACGTAGATCGATTGTTTATGTTATCAAAATATAGAAAGACTAGGGGACATGCAAGGAAGCTACAGGGTAAACTATTTAAGACTAATAAAAGAAAATATTTTTTCACTCAACGTGTAATCAAACTCTGGAATTGGTTACCAGAGGATGTAGTAAAGGCTGTTAAGTATAGATGGGTTTAAAAAAGGTTTGGACAAGTTCCTGGAGGAAAGGTCCATAAACCATTATTATGAAGGAACCCAGGATATCAATGCTTGACCCAATACAAGCATTGTGGAACCTGTGTCTTTTGGGGAAACTGCTAGGTACGTATGACCTAGATTGGCCACTGTTGGAAACAGGATATTGGGCTTGATGGACCTTGGTCTGACCCAGTATGGCATATTTTATGTTCTTATGGATCAAGATGTCTCAACACTCCTTGCCCAAGAAGCCATAGAGGAAGTACCCATTCTCCAACAGGGTACAGGGTTCTACTCCCCCTATTTTCCAAAGAAAACAGGGGGACACAGACCCATTCTAGACCTCAGAGAATTGAACAAATATCTGTTCCGAGAAAAGTTCAAAATGATTTCTCTGGGAACTTTTCTGCCATACCTTCAAAGTCAGGATTGGCTTTGCTCTCTAGATCTAAAGGATGCATATACTCGCATTCTGATCCATCCAGATCACAGGAAATTCTTACGATTCCTTTTCAAGGGAAAACACTTCCAATACAGGG
Organism: Ichthyophis bannanicus; assembly: GCA_033557465.1. NCBI lineage: Eukaryota > Metazoa > Chordata > Amphibia > Gymnophiona > Ichthyophiidae > Ichthyophis > Ichthyophis bannanicus. The sequence goes on from CM066042.1 coordinate 168,137,594, forward strand.
TTCTTCCTTTTGGTCTGGCTTCGGCACCAAGAGTATTCACGAAATGCATGGCAGTAGTAGCTGCATTCCTGCGAACCCTAGGGATATTCGTCTTCCCTTAATTGGACGACTAGCTCATTCGAGCCCCCACGGTTGCAGAAGCCAGCTCTGCACTATCTCGCACAATGCGAATCCTCCAATACTTGGGATTGGTAATAAACTTCCCAAAATCCTAACTTGTTCCTTCCCAGTCCCTGGAGTTCATAGGAGGTTGTTTAGATACCAGACAGTCAAGGGCTTTCCTCCCACAGCTCCAATATCTTTGCATAGTGCAACTAGCTTCTCAAGCAGCTGGAAAATCTGCCCTAACTGCTCGAGAACTGCTACAATTACTGGGACATATGGCATCCACAGTTCATGTAGTTCCCTATGCTCGCCTCCATATGCGAGCAGCCCAGTGGACCCTATCCACACAGTGGACACAGGCCACAGGACGTCTGTCAGACAAGATATCAAACTCTCAATGACTGATCTTGTCCCTACAATGGCGGCAATCACTGGAGAATCTTTTAGTGGGGTCTCCTTTCCAACAACCCCTATTCCAGGCCACCCTAACAACAGATGCATCACAGGTGGGTTGGGGAGCACACCTGCACCATCTCTCTACCCAGGGTACCTGGACTCCACAGGAGGCTTGTCTTCACATAAACCTCCTAGAATTAAGAGCAATCTACCTAGCTCTTCGAGCCATGCCCTTCTCAGCTACAAGACAGTCCTAGTCCAAACGGACAATCAAGTAGCCATGTTCTTTGTGAACAAGCAGGGCGGAACAGGCTCTCTGTCGTTATGCAATGAAGCTTTATGACTATGGGCCCTCGCCAGAGAGCATCAAATTCACCTTCTCGTGGTATATCTTCCAGGCATTCAAAACCTTTGGGCAGACAAACTCAGCCGAGTACTGCTGCCTCACGAATGGTCTCTCCACCTAGACCAGATAACAAAGATATTTCAGATCTGGGGGACCCCAGACATAGACCTCTTTGAAAGTCCACTGAATGCCAAACTTCCCCGGTTCTGTTCCAGGATTCCGGCTCACAATTGCCAGGCAAGGGATGCCTTCCTCCTTCACTGGTGTCAGACTTCCTCTATGCCTTCCCACCCATTCCCCTCATCCCCAAAATACTCTTCAAGTTTCAGAGAGACAGAGGTCGTATGATTCTCATAGCGCCACTATGGCCACGACAAACATGGTATCCCCTGCTCCTACATCTCTCTCAAGCTGCACCTCTGGAGTTAGGGTGTGCTCCAGACCTTCTCTCCCAAGAGAACGGGATGCTATGGCACCCGACTCCCCAGTCCCTGCATCTCAGGGCCTGGTTGCTGAAAGCCTAGACCTGCAGGATCTTAACCTTTCCCAACAGGTAAAGGATATCCTTCAAGCTTCTAGAAAACCTTCCACAAGGCATTGTTACGCCTTTAAGTGGAAATGTTTTACTATATGGTGTTCTCAAAAGGGCTTAAACCCCCTTGTGATACCTTTGGAATCGGTACTAGAGTACCTACTTCATTTATCAAATTTTGGTCTAAAGACCAATTCAGTAAGAGTCCATCTTAGTGCAATTCTTTAAACTTGTTTTCTTGTGGTCACGTCTGCTTGTGCTCGACACCTACCGGTCTCGCTATGAGTGAGTGTGAGGAAATTGGCTGTCCATTTAGAGGCTTATAGGAATAAGCCTCTAAATGGATAGCCAATTTCCTCACACTCACTCATAGCGAGACCGGTAGGTGTCGAGCGCAAGCAGACGTGACCACAAGAAAACAAGTTTAAAGAAGAAATTTTCTGAGGTGACAGGGTATGTGTCCTGTCGGCTCCGCGGAAAACGAAAAACTGAAGAGGGACAGTTGGAAAGGCAGCGCGCATGTGCTGCGGGAAGCTCCCAAAAGCATTCCTATTGGACCTGGGGAGCGTTCCCGCACAGGCTCCGTCGGTACGGACAATATCCATATGTGTGAAGACTACATTACTGCTTGTTCCTGGAGATTACTAGTTCCCCAGAATGAAACGTGCTGTTCATTCCCACTATCGTTATCCAAATTAAAATCCCGGAGCAAATGTCACAAACATACTGGATTTGAATTTAAATTACTCACCCTTCCAAACATATGCTCAGAGTGAGTACAATCAGGTATAATGGTTAAGTCTTTGTTCTAAAGGTTTCATCATTCATTTACTAAAGCTGTGTTGGAGTAATAATGCACATTATTGGCCATTTAACACACATTACTGAGTAATAACACATATTAATTGTAATTAATGCATTATTTGATGGTAATGCAAGAAAATTCAGGACTAACATGAGTTAAAAATTAATGAGTTGCACTGCATGCAAAGTAATTCTTCATTATACAAATAGAATAACACAGTTTGCAGTAAAATTTAGCAAGCTGCATTTTTTTTTGGAAGGTTAACTTTACCCCACAATCAAGCTAAACGGCTGTTGTTTAAAAAAAGCCTCCACCTACCCATCTCCCTAGTTGTTTAGGTATTAAAATGTTTGAAGCTCCTACTGCCCGTCTCATCATGACTGTAAAAATCAGTGCTCCTTTAGCCCTGCCTTTCAACAACAAAAATTGTGACAATCCTCTGAAACTCCTCCCTCTCCGGTGGTCCAGTGGAGGGCAGCAGTGATCCCAGATACTCCTTTCCCACTGTGGCATTTTTAAAAATGGTGATGACTATCATCTAGCAGTTCATAATGATCTACCGCTATGGATCTGCTGTCATTTTCTGGCATCACTAGAGAGGGGACATCATTTTGAAAAATGACCTGGGGATTGCTTTTGCCTTCACTGGATCACCAGCGCTATTTGGTAAATGCTGGGGCAGGGGAGAGTGCGGGGGGAAATCATCAAGGAGTACAGATAATTGCATTTTTTGGTAAGAAGTGGTGTTTAAAGGACACTTTTTTAAAAATTACATTTGGTAATGGGGTGGGGGTTTCAATTTATAATAGTCTGACCACCATGGAGATATGTGGTTTTTTTCTTTTCTAAACTAGCCCTTTACAGTAAGTGTTGCTGTGGTCAGGAATGTTCAAAGTTCTCAGTCAAGCAACACAGAAAAAATTCTTACAAGAAACATGGAAAAAGTAGTTACTCACCTATAGCAGGTGTTTACCATGGACAGCAGGAAAAGGTCTTCACATATGGGAGTGATGTCATCCCACCAAGCCCATGCGGAAATGCTCCCCAGCTATTAATCAAAGCTTTTGGGAGTTTCGTCTGCACATGTGCGCCATCTCGCTTGCTGCTGCAGTACCATTTTAGATCACTCTGATACTATAGCTATAGTACAATACAATTCTCAGGGGAGGTGGGAGGGTTGTGAGGAGCTTTTCCTGCTGTCCACGGAGAACACCTGCTACCTTTTTGCTGTGGACAAGCAGGAAATAAGTCCTTACATATGGGACTCCCTAACTACAGGCTACTTAAAGGAGAATGCAAGCTTCACCCAACAGAGGCAACTAAGTCTGTCTTTTTGATGGCAACAGGCCTTTTGTATTATATACATCTTATTTTTTTTTTGGGGGGGGGGGGGTGGGGGTTGGTAGCCTGAACATAAAAGAATGGGCCTAGTGGGGATGAAGTTGGATTCTAATCCCCAGAAAGATCTCGTAGTACTGATTGTCCGAAGTTGCTGTTGTGGCGGGAATCCCCTTCCAGACAGTAGTGAGATGTGAATTTGTGGATTGAAGACCACAATGCAGCTTTGCAAATCTCTGCCAAGGAGACCAAGCACAAGTTGGCCACTGGCACTGCCATGGCTCTGACATTGTGAGCCGTGACAAGCCCATGAGGTTTAGGCTTGCCTGGGCATAAGCAAAAGAGATGCAGTCTGCTAGTCAAATTGAAAAAGAGCGTTTGAAGACAGCAATCCCTAGCATGTTGAGGTCAAAAGAAACAAAAAGCTGGATGGACTTTCTATGGGCTTTTTTCTGCTCCAAGTAGAAGGCTAAGGCTCATTTGCAGTCCGTCTGCAGCATAGTTTCCCTTTTGTGAGCATGAGATTTTGGGAAAAATGTTGATAGGACAATTAACTGATTAAGATGGAAATATGATACCACTTTTGGAAGGAACTTAAGATGAGTACAGAGGAAATTCCATAATCAAACCATAGAATTAATTACCAGAGAATGTAGTAAAAACTGTTAGTGTACCTAGATTCAAGACCGGTTTGGACAAGTTCTGGAGGAAAAGTCCATAAACCATTATTAAAGAGGACTGGGGAAATCTACTGCTTACCCCTGGAACAAGAAGCATGGAATGTGTATACTTTTAGGAACCCGGCAGGTACTTAAGATCTGGAATGGCCAGTCAGAAACAGGATACTGGGCTTGATGGACCCTTCGTCTGACCCAGCATGGCACATCTTATGTCCTTATGATGGAATTTAATATATGATGGACGAACTACAAGAGTCTGAAGTTTGCACACCCTGCATGCTGAAGTGACTGCCATCAAAAACAAATCTTTCCAGGTCAAAAACTAGAACTGAGTGGCTCAAAAGGAGCTGTCATCAGTTATGCAAGAATCACATTGGTCCCAAGACACTGCAGGAGGTTGGTAGGGAGGCTCCGAAAGAGGCAACTCCTGTATAAAGTGAACAACTAAAAGATGTGCAGAGATGGGCTTTCCCTCCACATCTCGATGGTAAGCTCCAATTGCACTGAGGTGAACCCAAATGGAGTTGGACAAGTCCAGACTCAGAGAGGTGTAGAAGAAACTCAAGCAGTTTTTGTATGGGGCAGGCAAAGGGATCTAGGGAATTGCTCTTACACCAGACAGCAAACCTCCTCCATTTGCATGAACAGGATTTTCTCGTTGAGGCCTTCCTGGAGGCCAAAAGGACATTGGTCACACTGGCTGGCAGATTGAGCTTTAGCCTCTCAACATCCATGCTGTGAGGGCTAAGGACTTGATGTTGGGATGCAATATCATTCCATTCTCCTGTGATATCAAGTCTAGTTCATGGCTTAACCAGAGTGGTTCTTGACTGGAGAGTTGTAGCAATAGAGGGAAATCATAGTTGTCTGGGCCAGTAGGGAGTGACAAGAATCAACATGCCTGTCTGTTGTGAGCATCAGGAGGGTCTTTGCCATGGGAGGGATTGGAAGATATGTATACAGGAGACCCTTCTCCCAATTTAGGAGGAAAGCATCCAAGGCTAGTCTGCTGTGCAATCTTACCCTGGAGCAAAACTGATCCACTTGGACATTCTGAGGAGTCGCGAACAGATCTATTGAGTGGGTGCTCCACTCTCATGAAATGTGATAGCAACCTCCCTGTCCAATGTCCATTCATGTGGCTGGAGGACTCAATTCTGTCTGGCAGAATGTTTTGTTTACCTGGTAGGCATGTGGCTTTCAAGTCCATCCTGTGAACAATGGAAAATTTCCACAACCTGACTACTTCCCAACACAGAAAACATGAGCCCGTTTCTCCCTTTTTGTTGATGTAGAGCATTGTTACTTGATTGTCAGTCTGAATTAGGACAATTTAATTGGCTAACCCATCTCTGAAAATCCTTAGAGTATTTGCCATGGTTTGCAGTTCCAAGAAATTTATCTGATGGAGACTTTCTTGGATGGACCAATTGCCCTAGCAGTGAAACCCATTGAGGTGAGCTTTATAACCCAGTTTGGATGCATCTGTCCTCAAGATTTTCTATGGTGCACTCATCTCCTACCATGGTTTTCAGTACATCTCTATGCTAAAGACTCTCAGATCTACCTCTCTGCACCTGAAATCTCTCTGGGAATCCAGGCCCAGATCTCTGCCTGTTAATCTGACATTAGTGCCTGGATGTCTTACTGCCATCTGAAATGGAACATGGCCAAAACTGAGCTCCTAAGAACATAAGAACATAAGATATGCCATACTGGGCCAGACCAAGGTCCACCAAGCCCAGTGTTCTGTTTCCAACAGTGGCCAATCTAGGTCATATGTACCTAGCAGTTTCCCCAAGAGACACAAGTTCCACAATGCTTGTACTGGGTCAAGCATTGATATCTTCGGTCACTTCTTAATAATGGTTTATGGACCTTTCCTCCAGGAACTTGTCCAAACCTTTTTTAAACCCAGCTACACTAACAGCCTTTACTACATCCTCCGGTAACAAATTCCAGAGTTTGATTACACGTTGAGTGAAAAAATATTTTCTTTTATTAGTCTTAAATAGTTTACCCTGTAGCTTCATTGCATGTCCCCTAGTATTTCTATATTCTGATAAGGTAAACAATCGATCTACGTTTACCCGTTCCACTCCGTTCATTAATTTATAGACTTCTATCATATCTCCCCTCAGCCGTCTCTTTTCCAGGTTAAAGAGCCCTAACCTTTTTAGCCTTTCTTCATAGGAGTATCCTTCCATCCCCTTTACCATTTTGGTGGTTCTTCTCTGTACCTTTTCTAAAATCGCTATATCCTTTTTAAGATACGGCGACCAGAATTGCACACAATATTCAAGGTGCGGTCTCACCATGAAACGATATAGAGCCATTATAATATCTTTTGTTTTATTTTCCATTCCTTTCCTTATCATACCTAGCATTCTATTTGCTCTCTTGGCCGCCGCTGCACACTGGGCCAAGGGTTTTAACATGGTATCCACAATGCCGCCTAAATCTTTTTCCTGGGTGGTGGTTCCTAATGTGGAACCTTGCATCGTGTAACCATAGTTTGGGTTGTTCTTCCCTAGGTGCATTACCTTGCACTTGTCCACATTAAATTTCATCTGCCATTTTGATGCCCAGTCTTCCAATTTATCAAGATCCTCTTGCAATTTTTCACAATCCTCTTGGGTTTTAACAACTTTAAATAGTTTTGTGTCATCTGCAAATTTGATAACCTCACTCGTTATTCCACTTTCCAGGTCATTTATGAATATGTCAAAAAGCAGCGGACCCAGCACAGATCCCTGGGGTACACCACTATTCACTTTTCTCCATTGGGAAAATTGGCCATTTAGCCCTACCCTCTGCTTTCTATCTTTTAACCAGTTCCTGATCCACAATAGTACACTGCCTCCTATCCCATGACTCTTTAGTTTTGCCAAAAGTCTCTGATGAGGGACCTTGTCAAAGGCTTTCTGAAAGTCCAGATACACAATATCAACCGACTCACCTTTGTCCACCTGTTTATTCACTCCTTCAAAAAAACATAACAGATTAGTAAGGCAAGATCTTCCTTGTCTAAAGCCATGTTGGCTGTCTCCCATTAGGTCGTGACTATCTACATGCTGAGTAATTTTATTCTTTATGATGGTTTCTACCATTTTTCCCGGTACTGACGTCAGGCTCACCGGTCTGTAGTTTCCCGGATCACCCCTGGAACCCTTTTTAAAAATTGGTGTTACATTGGCGATCCTCCAATCTTCAGGTATTAGAGATGATTTTAATGATAGTTCACAGATTACTGATAGCAGTTCTGCAATCTCATATTACAGTTCTTTCAACACCCTTGGATGTATACCATCCGGCCCAGGTGATTAGCTACTCTTCAGTTTATCTAATAGTTGTAATACATCTTCCTGATGTATCGATATTTCCTTCAATTCTTCCGCACCTTTAAATACCACTTCAGTCATGGGTAACATCCCTACATCTTCCTCAGTAAAGACCGAAGCAAAGAATTCATTCAGTCTCTCCACTATCGCCTTGTCGCCTCTTAGTGCTCCTTTAACCCCTTTATCATCTAATGGACCAACTGACTCTCTCACAGGTTTTTTGCTATGAATGTACTTGAAAAGGTCTTTATTTCGCGTTTTTGCTTCTGCAGCAAGCTTCTTCTCAAATTCTCTCTTTGCCTGCCTTATCAATGCCTTGCATTTGACTTGCCAGTGCTTGTGCTGTTTCTAGGTTTCCTCGTTTGGCTCTTTTTTCCATTTCCTGAAAGATGCTTTTTTGGCAACAACAGCCTCTCTGACCTCACCTTTAAACCATGTTGGCAGTTTTTTGGACTTCCTTCCACTTTCTCACCTTTAAACCATGCTGGCAGTTTTTTAGACTTCCTTCCACTTCCTAATCTTTCCCTCAAACCCACTCCCCCTTTCTCTCTTCTCTATTTCTATGGATAACACTCTACTCCCTCCCTATTTCCTTGGCTCGCAACCTTGGGTCATTTTTGACTCCTTCCTCTCCTCCACACACATCCAACAGAGAGCTAAACCCTGCCGTTTCTTTCTCTGTAATATTGGCAAAATTCATCCCTTCCTTTCTGAACATACTACTAAGGCCCTTATCCATTCTCTAGTCACCTCCCATCTGGACTATTGCAACCTCCTCTTCATTAGTCTTCCTCTGAATCATCTCTCCCCACTTCAATCTGTTCAAAGCTCAGCTGTACAACTAATTTTCCACCAGTATCACTATGCTCATGTCACTCCTCTTCTCAAGTCACTTCATTGGCTCACTATCTATTTCCATATACAGTTCAAACTTCTACTACTGACCTAGAAGTGCCTTCATTTGGCTACTCCTCACTACCTTTCCTCCCTTATCTCTCCCTACACCCCTCCCCGGGAGCTCCGCTCTTCTGGCATATCCCTTCTATCTGTGCCCTTCTCTTCCACTACTAACTCCAGATTTCAATTTTTCTATCTTGTTGCTCCTTTTGCCTGGAACAAACTATCTGAGTCTGCACGTAAGGCTCCATCTGTGGCCCTGTTCAAATCCTGGCTAAAACATAAGAACATAAGATATGCCATACTGGGTCAGACCAAGGTCCATCAAGCCCAGTATCCTGTTTCCAACAGTGGCCAATCTAGGTCATACATACCTAGCAGTTTCCCCAAAAGACACGGGTTCCACAATGCTTGTATTGGGTCAAGCACTGATATCCCGGGTCGCTTCTTAATAATGGTTTATGGACCTTTCCTCCAGGAACTTGTCCAAACCTTTTTTTAAACCCAGCTACACTAACAGCCTTTACTACATCCTCCGGTAACCAATTCCAGAGTTTGATTACACGTTGAGTGAAAAAATATTTTCTTTTATTAGTCTTAAATAGTTTACCCTGTAGCTTCATTGCATGTCCCCTAGTCTTTCTATGTTCTGATAACATAAACAATCGATCTACGTTTACCCGTTCCACTCCATTCATTAATTTATAGACTTCTATCATATCTCCTCTCAGCCGTCTCTTTTCCAGGTTAAAGAGCCATAACCTTTTTAGCCTTTCTTCACAGGGGTATCCTTCCATCCCCTTTACCATTTTGGTGGCTCTTCTCTGAACCTTTTCTAATAACGCTATATCCTTTTTAAGATACGGTGACCAGAACTGACACAATATTGAAGGTGCAGTCTCACCATGGAACGATATAGAGGCATTATAATATCCTTTGTTTTATTTTCCATTCCTTTCCTTATGATACCTAGCATTCTATTTGCTCTCTTGGCCGCCGCTGCACACTGGGCCGAGGGTTTTAACATGTTATCCACAATGATGCCTAAATCTTTTTCCTGGGTGGTGGTTCCCAATGTGGAACCTTGCATTGTGTAACCATAGCTTGGGTTGTTCTTCCCTAGGTGCATAACTTTGCACTTGTCCACATTAAATTTCATCTGCCATTTTGATGCCCAGTCTTCCAATTTATCAAGATCCTCTTGCAATTTTCCACAATCCTCTTGGGTTTTAACAACTTTAAATAGTTTTGTGTTATCTGCAAATTTGATAACCTCACTAGTTATTCCCTTTTCCAGGTCGTTTATGAATATGTCAAAAAGCAGCGGACCCAGCACAGATCCCTGGGGTACACCACTATTCACCTTTCTCCATTGGGAAAATTGGCCATTTAACCCTACCCTCTGCTTTCTATCTTTTAACCAGTTCCTGATCCACAAACTGCTTTGAAACTGCTTTTGGATCCTGATCCCCCTAGTTTTCTGTTCACCTCCTATGTGTTCCTTACCATTCTATGAGATATATCCTAGTCCCCAATTTGTGTTGTCTGTCTTGACTGGACTATAAGCTCTTAGGAGAAGGGACTGTCTCGTGTCTCTGTATAGAGCCATGTACACCCTGCAGTGCTAAATAAATGAGTAGTAGTAGTAGTAGAAATAGAAGTGGTGGTGTTGGTGTTGGAGCAGATTGGAAAGGGAGACCTTTGAGCAAATAGTGATGGATTGTCCACCATTGCAATGACTAAATGAGTGGATTGGTAACAAAGATGATCCCTGAATCGTCCTGTGGCCTGGGTCCACCGAGTCCTCAAAGTCTACAGAGTGTCTCTTGTGGAGACACCCCAAGGGTGTCGCATGCACTGTAGAAGCCATGTGACCTAGTACAGTTAGCATCCTGCGAGCTGTTACTTGCTGACTCAATTGAGTCTCCTGCACTAGTGCTGTCAATCTGTGAAGTCTCTCTTGCGGGAGGAAGGCTCTTGCCTGAGTTGTGCCAAGCAGGACTCCTATGATTTCCAAATGTTGGGAGGGCTGAAGGTGGGAGTTTGGGTAATTGATGAACCCTGGTAGCTCTAGCACCCAAATGGTCAACCATGTTGATTCTCAAACTTCTTCCAAAGTAGCACTCTTGACCAGTCAATTGTCCAAGTAGGGGAAGACAAACACTCCCAGCGTCCAGAGGTAAGCTGCTACTTCCACAAGGCGTTCCATGAAGACATGAGCTACTGAGGCTAGGCCAAAGGGCAGTACTCTGTACTGGAAGTGTTGTCCCCCCAGGACAAATCTGAGATACTTCCAGTGAGTGGGATGGATCTGTATGTGGGTATAAGCATCCTTCAGATCCATGGAGCACAGCCAATCTCCTTTTTGAAGATAAGGGAGTAGAGTATCCAGAGAAATCATTCTGAACTTTTCTTTGACTATGTACATGTTCAAATCTCTTAGGTCAAGGATGGGACAGTATCCCCACGTTTTCTTGGGGGATCAGGAAATACCTGGAATATAACCCTCTTTACACTGGTGGCACTAGTTTGATTGCAAGATCTGCCAAGAGGGCAGTGATTTCTCAGTGAAGTAAGTCCTGATGCAGAGGGTCAATAGAATGAGCCCTTGAGGGGCAATTTGGAGGAATGTCGAATAGATGCAATTTGTAACAGCTCTGGATAATTTGCAAAACTCAAGTGCCTGAGGTTATGAGGGGCCATCTTTGGGTAAAAAGAGTAAGCCGCCTCCCATTAGGAGAGTTTTCCATTGCCCTTACCAGTTGAGTGTCTATGCTCTGCGGAGCCAGTCAAATCCCCACCCCAAGCTTTAGCTGAGGAGCAGGTTAGGGCTTCTGAGCTTCTCACGCCATGATTGTGGCTGAGGAGCCTGCTTTGGTTGGGAAGTTTGGGGCCCAGGAAAGTACCTATGTCTATGACAGTAAAAGATCTTTTTCTAGGAGACACATTGGTATCTCCTGCTGTAGAAGGCTGGCTCAGATGTGCACCTTGAGAGATTTCAAAGGTTGATGTACTGCTTTTGGATGACTTCTCTTTGACTTGTTCTCCTAAGAGATTCTCCCACGGTATGGTACATCAGCAAGCTTATCCTGCACTGATTGTTCTATATCTAAGGACTGGAACCAGATGAGTCTCTGGGTGCCAATTCCAATGCAAAGCTCTCAAAGCCGTTTCAAAGATATATATCACCTAGACCTTGAACTTCAAGCAATCCTTGCCATGACCGACAAGGGAATGATCCAGTTTCTCTGGAGAGAGATACTGGGACTGATCAGCTAGGCCACACATATCTTTAGAAACATACCCATGTATAGCTAGTAAGAAGACATGCAGACCATAAGCATGGAATGCTGAAAAAAACCTTCTCCCAAAAGAGTCTGAACTTCCCTCCCTGGGGATGCAGAGGAGCGAGTCTTGGAACTTTTGGACCTCTTAAGGCTGGATTTGACCACCAAGGAATAGTGAGAAGCCAGGGCTTCTCGAATCTTGAAGCCTTCTGAACCCTATACATGAAGTCAAGCCTTCTGCTAACTGGAGGTACAGTGAGGGGGTTCTCCCACATTCTCTTAAGAATGTGGTGCACTAGTACTGTCACCACTTCCTTTGGAGCTGTAGAATACTAAAGCACCTCCAATTTCCAAGGGCTGCAGAGCAGAGATGACATCCACCCATCCAAGATGGGTCAAAGTGTCTTCCACGGCAGACTGGCTAACCTACTGAAGACAGCTTTAAACTAAATTTGTTGGGGATGGGTGAAGAAAGATCCCAGGTAAGTAAAACATTAAATACCTCTGTAAAAATGGGTAAAAGGGGTAACATCTCAAAAGCAGTGTGCATAAATGTCCATAGTATGGGAAATAAAATCCCAAATGTTGAGGATTTAATGGAAGAGACTGACTTGGATTTAGTGGCATACGGAGACATGGTTCACGGACAACCATGAATGGGATGTAATTATACCAGGCTATACTTTATTCAGATAGAATAAGGTAGGAAGAAGGGGAGGAGTGGCACTATATGTTAAAAGTAATATTAAAGCTATAGAATTACAGGACTTAAAAAGGAGCAAGGAGGCACTGTGGGTTAAACTAGAAAAAGTAAATGGGATATCCATTTGCATTTGTGTGATATACAGATCTCTTTCACAGGGAGAAGTGGACAGAGATTTAATAGAAGACATACGCAGTATTGCCATTAAAGGAGAAGTGCTACTGATAGGTGATTTCAAAATATGTCGATTGGCACATTTATTATTTATTTATTTATTTAACATCTCTTATATACCGCACTATTATCACCAGCGCGGTTTACATGGAACATACATATACATACAAGGAACTGTAATGTATTTTACAAGTAACATGGTTTTGAAAACTTGGGAATAACAAGGTACAACTACATAGGCTAGCTAACTATTTACAGAAGATTGAAATACATTAGTCACATTTGGATATCAGTTGGGAAATGTCCTGGTCAGAAAAGTGTCTGTAATATTGTCATGTGCAAATGTTAGATTGGGAAATAGCTTAGGAAGAGGTGGTGTTTGAGACTCTTTCTGAATTGTGTTAGGCTGGTTATAGCTCTCATCTCTGCTGCGGTGTCATCTAGAAGTAAGGAGAGCCTAGATTCTCTGCAGGGAAAACTATTATGGCAACTGGTAACAGAACGCACACATGAAGGGGCCATACTGCATTTGGTACTTACCAATGGGGAAAGTGTATTTGATGTTATAGTGGGAGACCATCTCATCTCCAGTGATCATTAGATGGTATGGTTCAGTATTAGGACTAGGGCTGCTAAAATCCATTAAAAGTGAGGGTCTTAGACTTTAGGAAAACTAAATTTGCCAAGATAGCACAATACCTCAAGGAGTCGTTAGCAGGATGGGAACAGCTGGGGGATGTAGAAAAGCAATCAGCAAAATTGAAAGGTGATATTTTAAGGGCAACAAACCTTTTTGTTTAAAAGGTAAATAAATGTAAAAGGAAAGGAAGGCCACTATGGTTCTCGAATGAAGTTGCTGAAAAAGTGAAGAAAAAGAAGGTGGCGCCTTCATAAAATACAAGAGATCACAGAGAAGCTAGGAAAGTAGTCAGGAAAGCAAACATACAAAAAGAAGAAGAAATAGCCAATGCCTCACGCGCCACCTAGATAAGGTCTTAGATAGTGCTGGGGAGGAGTCTGCTGTCTTGGTACATGTCGGTACCAATGACATAGGAAAATGTGGTAGGGAGGTTCTGGAGGCAAAATTTAGGCTTTTAGGTAGGAAGTTGAAATCCATAACTTCCAGGGTAGCATTCTCCAAAATGCTACCTGTTCCACGCGCAGGACCCAAAAGGCAGGCAGAGCTCCGGAGTCTCAATGTGTGGATGAGACAATGGTGCAGAGATGAGGGTTTTGGATTTGTTAGGAACTGGGGAACATTCTGGGGAAAGGAGGGGCTCTTCCAAAGGGATGGGCTTCACCTTAACCGGGATGGAACCAGGCTGCTGGCATTAACCTTTAAAAAGGAGATAGAGCAGCTTTTAAACTAGATATTAGGGGAAAGCCGACAGTCGCCCAAGAGCGGATGGTTCGGAAGAGGCAGAGAGGTTCCACAAAAGAGTAAAGTAGCCCAAATGCCCTCAAGTATGGAGCAGACAGAGCTTAAAGATCCCAATTTACCCATGTCTAACAATAGCCAAATTAACATGAATAAAATACATTCTCTAAAATGCTTGTATGCAAATGCTAGAAGTCTAAAGAATAAGATGGGAGAGTTAGAATATATAGCACTAAATGAAAGGTTAGATATGACTGGAATATCAGAGACATGGTGGAAGGAGGACAACCAGTGGGACACTGTGATACCTGGGTACAAACTATATCGTAATGATAGAGCTGATCAAATTGGTGGATGGGTTGCGCTCTATGTTAGAGAGGGCATTGACTCAGAAAGGATTAAAGTTTTGCAGGAAACAAAATCTGCTGTAGAATCTATATGGATTGAAATTCCATATAAAAGGGGGAAGGCAATGGCAGTGGGTTTGTACTATCGAGCACCTGGCCAGAATGACCAAATGGATGATGAAATGCTCAAAGAAATCAAGGAAGCTAACAAAAGTTACAGCGCAGTAATAATAATGGGTGATTTCAATTACCCCGGTATCGACTGGGTCAGTGTCACGTCAGGGCATGCTAGGGAGATAAAGTTCCTAGATGAAATAAATGACTGCTTGTTGGAGAAGCTGGTTCATGAACCGACCAGAGGGGAAGCCATATTAGACCTAGTCCTTAGTGGAATACCAGATCTAGTGCAAGAGATAAGGGTGTTGGGGCCACTTGGCAATAGTGATCATAGCATGATCGCCTGTGATTTAATTAGTGGAGGAGGGATAGTAAGGAAATCCACAGTACTACCTTTTAACTTTCAAAAGGGAGACTGATAAAATGAGGAAAACAGTTAAGAAACAACTAAAAGGAGCAGTTGCAAAGGTTAAAGACGTACATCAAGCTTGGGTGTTGTTGAAAAATACTATCTTGGAAGCCCAGACCAGCTGTATTCCACGCTTTAAGAAAAGTGGAAGGAAGTCCAAAAAACTGCCAGCATGGTTTAAAGGTGAGGTCAGAGAGGCTGTTGTTGCCAAAAAAGCATCTTTCAGGAAATGGACAAAAGAGCCAAACGACAAAACCTGGAAACAGCACAAGCACTGGCAAGTCAAATGCAAGGCATTGATAAGGCAGGCAAAGAGAGAATTTGAGAAGAAGCTTGCTGCGGAAGCAAAAACGCGAAATAAAGACCTTTTCAAGTACATTCGTAGCAAAAAACCTGTGAGAGAGTCAGTTGGTCCATTAGATGATAGAGGGGTTAAAGGGGCACTAAGAGGCGACAAGGCGATAGCAGAGAGACTGAATGAATTCTTTGCTTCGGTCTTTACTGAGGAAGATGTAGGGATGTTACCCATGACTGAAGTGGTATTTAAAGGTGCGGAAGATTTGAAGGAAATATTGATACATCGGGAAGATGTCTTACAACTATTAGATAAACTGAAGAGCAGCAAATCACCTGGGCCGGATGGTATACATCCAAGGGTGTTGAAAGAACTGAAATATGAGATTGCAGACCTGCTATCAGTAATCTGTGAAAGCGTAGTTACTCACCTGTAACAAGTGTTCTCCAGGAGCAGCAGGAATCAGTCCTCACTTATGGGTGACGTCGGCGCCGACGGAGCCCTCGCGGAGCAATTTTCCCCAGCTTTCAAAGAAAGCCTTTGGGAATTGCAGCGCGCATGCGCGGTCGTCTTCCCGCCCGAGGGTGCCATCTTAGCCAGTCAGATGACATAGCTAAAAAAGACAGCATAAAATTATTTGCAAAAACATAAGCAGACGATTGCAACTCCAAGGGGAGGAGGGAGGGTAGTGAGGACTGATTCCTGCTGCTCCTGGAGAACACCTGTTACAGGTGAGTAACTACGCTTTCTCCAGGACCAAGCAGGAAGTCAGTCCTCACTTATGGGACTCCCAAGCTCAAGGCTACCGGAGACCCTAAGCACAAAAATGAGCTCCCTCTAGCTCAGCAGCACAGAAGGATAGAATCTTCGCTGAATTATCACCCACCGGTAGCCCACATCCGGGATGGAGGGTAGGAGTTGCTCAGACCTCAAAGAGATTACGGAGGACTGCCTGTCCGAAAGCACTGTCCCTACGGGACTCCCTCTCGAGACAGTAATGGACCGCAAAAGTCTGGCTCGAAGACCAAGTAGCGGCCCGGCAGATGTCTGCCAGCGGAACAGAGCGGAGGTAAGCCACTGACGTGGCCTTTGCCCGAACGCAATGAGCCGTGACTCGACTTTCTAAGGAGAGTCCGGCTGCCCCATAAGCCCAAGAGATACAGTCCGCAACCCAGATGGACAGAGTACGCTTGGAGACCGGGAGCCCCAATTTATTGGGGTCAAAAGATACAAAAAGCTGAGCAGCTTTACGGTGCTCCCGCGTACGGTCAAGGTAGACGTTCAATGCCCTTCTACAGTCCAGGGTATGGAGGACCGTCTCAGCTCGGCAGGAGTGGGGTCTGGGAAAGAAGGTTGGAAGTACCACCTCCTGATTGATGTGAAAAGGGGAGACCACTTTAGGCAGAAAATTTGGGTGAGTCCGTAGGACTACCCTATTCTTGTAGAACCTAGTGTAAGGGGGATCAGACACGAGGGCCTGCAATTCACTTACGCGTCTGGCGGAAGTGAGGGCTATCAAGAACAGTGTTTTCCAAGACAGAAAACGGAGAGAACAGGTAGCCATAGGTTCAAAAGGCGGACAGGTGATCCGCTGCAAAACCACATTCAGGTCCCAGTCAGGCGCTGGCGGGCGCAGAGGTGGTTTAAGTAGAAGGAGACCTCGGAGAAACCTCGCTACAAGAGGGTCATTGGAGAGAGGTCTGCCGTCCACCGGCACATGATGTGCTGAAAGAGCACTGAGGTGAACTTTGACGGAGTTGGACTTAAGTCCCAGATTAGAGAGGTGGAGCAAGTACTGCAAGATCACCGACACCGGGCAGGAGAAGGGATCCTGAGACTGTTGGGTACACCAGACTGCAAAGCGACGCCATTTAAGGGCGTAGCATTTGCGGGTAGAAGGCCGTCGCGAAGCCAAGACGACCTCCTCCACCTCCGCCGGCAGGAGAAGGGGAGCAAGGACTACCCTCTCAGCAGCCAGGCCATGAGGTTGAGAGACCTGAGGTTGGGGTGCAGGAGGGACCCCTGATCCTGAGTGAGGAGATCCGGTTGCACCCCCAGAGGGATTGGATCCTCCACCGCCAGTTGCAGCAGGAGCGGAAACCACGGCTGCCTGGGCCAGCGAGGGGCCACCAGGATCATGAAGGCTTTGTCTCGGAGAACCTTGAAAAGAGTCCGAGAGACCAGCGGAATGGGAGGGAAAGCGTACAGAAGGCTCCCCGACCACGAGATCAGAAAGGCGTCCGCCGCCACCCGAAGGGGGTGTGGCCGACGAGAGCAGAAGCGAGGAAGCTGCCGGTTGTGAGGACTGGCAAAGAGATCCACCGTGGGGAGACCCCACTTGAGGAAGAGCTTCTGAACTACCAAGGGATCCAGACGCCACTCGTGCGGCTGGAGGACCCTGCTGAGTTCGTCTGCAAGGCAATTTTCTTGGCCCGGGAGATAAACTGCCTTGAGGAGAATGCCGTGACTGACGGCCCAAGAGCAGAGCCTCTGTGCCTCCCGGCAGAGGAGGAAGGAGCCCGTGCCCCCCTGCTTGTTCACGTAGAACATGGCAACTTGATTGTCCGTCTGGACAAGGACGGACTGTTGGGAAGTCAGGTGGGAGAAGGCCTTGAGAGCCAGGCGGATCGCCCTGAGCTCCAGGAAGTTGATCTGCTGAGCAGACTCCCACGTGTTCCAGAGGCCCTGAGTACGTGCCTCTTGGCAATGTGCTCCCCAGCCCAGGAGGGATGCATCGGTGGTCAGCACCCGGGTCGGCTGAGGTGACTGGAAAGGCATTCCGAATATCAGGTTCGGCTGCCGGAGCCACCACCGGAGAGACGAGACCAGCGGCTCGGAAACGCGCACTAGGTCTGCAAGGCCGCCCGTGGCTTGTCGCCACTGCCGGCGGAGACACCATTGAGCAGACCGCATATTCAGGCGGGCATTGGGGGTCACATGGACGGTGGAAGCCATATGGCCGAGCAGTCTCAGGAAGCGCCTGGCGGAGACCAGGGGCTGGCTGCGAAAGCGGTCGGCTAGGTCCATGAGCCGTTGAGCCCTGTCGAGCGGTAGAAATGCTCGCGCCTGAGGAGTGTGCAGCCTTGCGCCGATGAACTCGAGATCCTGTGAGGGGAGCAAAGTGGACTTTGAGAAGTTTATGACAAAGCCCAAGTGCTGCAGCAGAGTCACCGTGCGGCACGTGGCGTTGGTGACCTCCGGAGCGGACGCTGCTCTGATGAGCCAGTCGTCGAGGTACGGAAAGACATAGAGGCCGTGAAGCCGGAGATGGGCCGCCACGACCGCGAGACATTTTGTGAAGACTCGCGGTGCGGAGGACAGGCCAAAGGGCAGTACTCGGTACTGGTAATGATTTCCTGCCACCACAAACCTTAGGTATTGGCGGTGGCTTGGGTGGATGAGGATGTGCGTGTAGGCATCCTTTAGATCCAAGGAGCATAGCCAATCTCCCTGCTGGAGGTAGGGCAGAAGGATTCCAAGGGTAAGCATTTTGAACTTCTCCCGCACAAGGAACTTGTTGAGGTTGCGCAAGTCCAGGATGGGTCTGAGGCCCCCTGTTCTCTTTGGTATCAGAAAATACCTTGAATAAAAGCCTTGACCTCTCAGGTGGTGTGGCACCGGTTCCACCGCCTGTTCCTGCAGAAGACCTGCTAACTCCTGAAGGAGCAACTCCCTGTGCAGAGGGGGGCGCGGAGGTTCTCCCGGAAAATAGGAGGGAGGGACCTGATGGAAGTGGAGAAGATAGCCTTCTTGCACGACCTGAAGCACCCAGGCATCTGCGGTGATGCTGGACCACCTGTGGGCGAAGTGAACCAGCCGGCCTCCGGTGCTGGGAGGAACCAGCGGGGGGGGAGAGGCTATGCTTAGCGAGTCAAAAGCCCCCACCCTGCTGAGCAGGGGCTGGTGGTGCAGGCTTGGGGGCTTGCTGCCTACGGGACCCGTTACCCCGTCCCTTGGCCTGCTGGCCCTGTTGGGGAGCTGCAGGGGCCTGATAATGGGGGTATTGTTTGTAGGCAGCCGCCTTCCTCGGGTAAAAGGACTTTTTCCCCGAGCCCTTCTTTTTCTGGGAAGGGGCGGAGGTCTTCCTAGAAAGCCTGGTCCGGGTGAGAGTCTCAGTCTCAATTTGTGCAGCCTTTTCCGCCATGGGCTTGCCAAAGAGGTTTTCGCCTCGGCAGGGGACATCGACCAACTTGTCCTGCACCCAGGGCTCAAGGTCTGACGACTGAAGCCAAGCCTGTCGGCGGGCACCGATGCCGGCTGCGGCCACTCGAGCCGAGGCTTCAAAGCCATCATAGGCTGCTCGGGACATGAACTTTGAGCATTCCCGAATGCCAGTGGACAAGGCTAGGAACCTCCGCAAGGGCTCCTCGGAGAGACCAGCGGAGAATCCGGCTAGCTCTTTAGCCAGATCCCGGAGATACATGCCCATGTATAGCTGGTAAGTCTGGACACGACAAGCGAGCATAGAGCCCTGGAAGCACTTCTTGCCAAGGCCATCCAGGTTACGGGCCTCCCTGCCAGGAGGTACCGAGGAGTGCATCTTCTGGCTCTTAAGACGATGCATGGCCGATTCCACTACCATGGAATGGTGTGGCAGCTGTGCCTTTTGAAAGCCAGGGCTCTTGCGGACTCGATAGATAGAATCGACCCGCTTGCTCAGGACCGGCGAGGAGGCCGGACTCTCCCACATGCGGAAGAGTAGTCGTTCCAGCATAGGAGGAACCGGCACAGTAAAGTGTTCCCTCGCGGGAGAGTCATACTGGAGGGCGTCGAGCTCTTCGGCTCGAGGCTCCTCCTCGGGATCCGCAGGGAAGGCCAAAGCCTTGGCCATATCCCTAACGAAGTCCGAGAACCGGGCATCCTCCGGGGGGGACTGCTTCCGAGGCTCGGACTCCGGTGAGTCCGATGGGACACACCGAGTCCGGAAAGAATCAGGTGACTCTTCCTCCTCAGACTCCCAGACCGACTCCGACGAGGACTCGGTGGGGTCGGCCCGGGCAGGGTGCGGCGCCAGCCGCCCCGACGCCGAGGGAGTCGGCGTCGGCGACCTCGGTCCCGAACGGGAGGCCGAGGGCGACCTCGACCGAGGATCGACTCGAGTTCTCATCGACTCGAGGATCGGCTCGGTCTCCGGGGTCGACTTGGACGTCGACGTCCCGGCGGTCGGGGCAGCGACGCCAGCGAGCAGTGCCCTCTGCTGGTCCATGAAGGCAGACAGTCTGCTCTCCAAGGCCGTCAACCTGAGTCCGAGCTCAGGTGACCCAGCAGTCCCCGACTCGGGCCCCGACGGCGTCGGGCCCGACGTCGGCTGTCGCGGAGGCGAGTCCAGAAGGACCACAGGACTTACCCGGGCAGGCATCTCCGACTCCAGGCGAGGTCGCTTCGGGACGTGTTCCTTCTCCAAGGACCTGGGGCGGCTGTCGGGGCTATGCGACCTGGCCCTCGCGGAGCCAGGAGCGTCCACCGACGCCGCCCTCGCGGGTTTTTCCTTCCGACGATGGTCCCCGGAGGGAGAACCCCGGTCGGAGGAGCTCCGGCGACGGTCCAAGCTGGAGCCTTTTGACACGGAGGCCTCCGACGAGGTCCGGGTACGGCTGGGGTCAGCGAAGATTCTCTCACGCTGATGCCGCCGACTTCTCAACGCCTTTGAGGACAGTTTGCTGCAGGGCCCACAGATCAGTTCCTCATGATCCGGGCCCAGGCAGCGGAGGCAAAAGTCGTGTGTGTCGGTTAGTGACATATTTCGGTCACACCGACCACACCGCTTAAACCCACTGGCAGCCATCGGGGGAAAAAGGGCCCCTGCGAGGTCAAAGGACCGGGCTGCCAGGGAAAACGAAAACGAAAGCTGACTAAGTCAGAAAAACCGAAAAAAGTAAGAGGACTCGAGACCGGCGTCGCGAGTCCGGGCGGGAAAACGATCGGCGTCGAACCGAAAGAAAACAAGGATAAAATAAAGAAGAAAAATCAACTTTTTCGCGGGGACAAGACGGGGACGTCTGTAGGACTCCGCGGAAAAAAGAAGACTGGCTAAGATGGCACCCTCGGGCGGGAAGACGACCGCGCATGCGCGCTGCAATTCCCAAAGGCTTTCTTTGAAAGCTGGGGAAAATTGCTCCGCGAGGGCTCCGTCGGCGCCGACGTCACCCATAAGTGAGGACTGACTTCCTGCTTGGTCCTGGAGAACTATCATTAAAATCATCTCTAATACCTGAAGATTAGAGGATTGCCAATGTAACACCAATTTTTAAAAAGGGTTCCAGGGGTGATCCGGGAAACTACAGACCGGTGAGCCTGACGTCAGTACCGGGAAAAATGGTAGAAACCATCATAAAGAATAAAATTACTCAGCATGTAGATAGTCACGACCTAATGGGAGACAGCCAACATGGCTTTAGACAAGGAAGATCTTGTCTTACTAATCTGTTATGTTTTTTTGAAGGAGTGAATAAACAGGTGGACAAAGGTGAGTCGGTTGATATTGTGTATCTGGACTTTCAGAAAGCCTTTGACAAGGTCCCTCATCAGAGACCTTTGGCAAAACTAAAGAGTCATGGGATAGGAGGAAGTGTACTATTGTGGATCAGGAACTGGTTAAAAGATAGAAAGCAGAGGGTAGGGCTAAATGGCCAATTTTCCCAATGGAGAAAGGTGAATAGTGGTGTACCCCAGGGATCTGTGCTGGGTCCGCTGCTTTTTGACATATTCATAAATGACCTGGAAAGTGGAATAACGAGTGAGGTTATCAAATTTGCAGATGACACAAAACTATTTAAAGTTGTTAAAACCCAAGAGGATTGTGAAAAATTGCAAGAGGATCTTGATAAATTGGAAGACTGGGCATCAAAATGGCAGATGAAATTTAATGTGGACAAGTGCAAGGTTATGCACCTAGGGAAGAACAACCCAAACTATGGTTACACGATGCAAGATTCCACATTAGGAACCACCACCCAGGAAAAAGATTTAGGCGTCATTGTGGATACCATGTTAAAACCCTCGGCCCAGTGTGCAGCGGCAGCCAAGAGAGCAAATAGAATGCTAGGTATGATAAGGAAAGGAATGGAAAATAAAACAAAAGATATTATAATGCCTCTGTATCGTTCCATGGTGAGACCGCACCTTGAATTTTGTGTGCAATTCTGGTCGCCGTATCTTAAAAAGGATATAGCGATTTTAGAAAAGGTTCAGAGAAGAGCCACCAAAATGGTAAACGGGATGGAAGGATACTCCTATGAAGAAAGGCTAAAAAGGTTAGGGCTCTTTAACCTGGAAAAGAGACGGCTGAGGGGAGATATGATAGACGTCTATAAATTAATGAACGGAGTGGAACGGGTAAACGTAGATCGATTGTTTACGTTATCAGGATATAGAAAGACTAGGGGATATGCAATGAAGCTACAGGGTAAACTATTTAAGACTAATAAAAGAAAATATTTTTTCACTCAACGTGTAATCAAACTCTGGAATTTGTTACCGGAGGATGTAGTAAAGGCTGTTAGTGTAGCTGGGTTTAAAAAAGGTTTGGACAAGTTCCTGGAGGAAAGGTCCATAAACCATTATTAAGAAGTGACCGAAGATATCAATGCTTGACCCAGTACAAGCATTGTGGAACTTGTGTCTCTTGGGAAACTGCTAGGTACATATGACCTAGATTGGCCACTGTTGGAAACAGAATACTGGGCTTGATGGACCTTGGTCTGACCCAGTATGGCATATCTTATGTTCTTATGCAATAGGGGGGGACAGGATATTTTTCAGATATGTTAGCTAGAGGAGGAAGTGCAAACATGGTATTGTCAGACTCAAGGGTGAAGGAGAGGAATACATCTCTGCTTTTGAATTCTGATGCCTCTCATTCTCTCACTCACTACTTATATGTATAGTCCCCAGTTTCGCAATGCTTTTTCATCTTAGATTGTAAGCTCTGATGGGCAGGGACTGTGTGTCTTACATCTTTATGTAGAGTGCTGCGTACATCTTGTAGTGCTATACAAATGATTAGTAGTAGTAGTAAAGAAGATTTTGCTTAATAAATATTTTTGTTCTGTGTTCACAGATGAAGAGCCAGGAGTAGAACCTCAGAAAACACCCACAAATAGGAACAGAAGTATAGGGGATCATGAACGATTTTCAGAAGACTGTGTTCATGAGGAACTAGCTAAAGTAAAAGTAGACAAAGTGATGGGGCTGGATGGGATACATCCAAGACTACTGAAGGAACTTAGGAACATTCTAGTGTCTCCACTGACTGACATTTTCAATGCTTCTTTAGTCGGGGGCGGTCCCAGAGGACTGGAGAAAGGCACATGTGGTCCCTTTACACAAAAGCAGAAATAAGGATGAGGTTGAAAACTACAGGCTGGTTAGTTTGACCTCTGTGTTGAGTAAATTAATGGAGACACTGCTCAAACTGAGAATAGTGAGGTTTCTGGAGTTCAATGGATTGCAGGATCCGAGGCAGCATGGATTTACTGAAGGTAGGCCTTCTCAGACAAATCAGATTGATTTCTTTGACTAGGTGACCAGAGACTTGGACTGAGGGAGAGCCCTAAACATAGTGTATTTAGATTTCAGTAAAGCCTTTGACACCATTCCGCACAGGTGACTTAAAAATAAACTGAGAACCCTAGGGATGGACCCCCAAGTGACTGACTGGGTTAGAAATTGTTTGAGTGGGAGGCGACAAAGTGTACAAGTATATGGAGCTCACTCTGAGGAGAAGGATGTTACCAGTGGTGTGCCACAGGGATCTGTCCTTGGTCTGGATCTTTTTAACATCTTTATTAGTGATATTGTGGAAGGGCTATCTGGGAAGTTTTGCCTCTTTACAGATGATACCAAAATCTGCAATAGAGTAGACACCCAGGAAGGAGTAGATGACATGAGGGATCTAGCTAAGATTGAAGAATAGTCGAGAATTTGGCAGCTGAGATTTAATGCTAAAAAATGCAGGGTCATGCTTTTGGGCTGCAAAAATCCAAGGGAGCGGTAGAGGGCAAAGAACTTCTGTCCACTAAAAAAAACGTGGCCTGGGCGTGAATATTTCTGATGATCTTAAAGTAGCTAAACAGGTAGAAAAGGTGACAGTGAAAGCCAGAAGGATGCTTGGGTACATAGGAAGAGGAATGGCCAGCAAAAAAAGGAGGCAATAGTGCCTCTGTGTGGGTCTCTGGTGCAACCTCATTTGGGGTATTGTTTTCAATTCTGGAGACCACACCTTCAAAAGTATATAAGCAGGATGGAGTCGGTGCAGAGGGTGGCTACTAAAATGGTTAGTGGTCTTTGTTATAAAGCATTTGGAGACAGACTTAAAGATCTTAATATGTATACAGGATAGAGGAGACATGATAGAGACTTTTAAATACCTCTGTGGCATAAATGCACAAGAGGAGAGCCTCTTTTGATTGAAAGCAAGCTCTGCAACAAGGGGACATATGATGAGGGTGAAAGGCGGTAGACTCAGGAGTAATATGCAGAAATATTTCTTTATGGAAAGAGTGGTAGATGCGTGGAATAGTCTCCCAATGGAGGTAAAAGAGATGAGGACAGTGTCTGAATTCAAGAAAGCATGGGACAAACACAGAAGGTCTCTAAAGGAAAAAAGGGGACTAAAGTAGTTGAAATGGAAGGGCAGACTAAATAGGCTATGTGGTCTTTTTCTGCAGTTATATTTCTATGTTTCAATTCTTCTGCCCTGGGCTCATCTTCAGTCTCTAAAGAAAATTGTAGAGCCTTGGGCATATTAGTTACAAAATCTGGAAAGTCATATCCTCAGGAGGTGACGCGTCATTCACGACAAGGAGAAGGGTCTGATGGATAACCTGGAGACCAACATATTCGCTGGATTCAACATCAGTGACTCAGCCTTCTGAGTCAGACTCAGAGGAAGTCATTCTGAGTCTCTGTTTGGATCTCTCTCCTGACCCTTGGAGATCGTGAGCTCCTTTGGGAATGACGATGCACCCATGCTTTTCTAGTTTTCAAGGGAGCATCGGACCCTCAAACTACAATAGAGAGTGAAATTGGCCGGGCAAGCACCAATGTCAGGGCCCTTCGATGCCCCGATGTCGATGCCTCTCTTGCAGGAAAGCTATGCATCTCAAGGATGGGTGCTGATATCGATGCAGCAGATAGACATCGAGGTACTGACATACTACATAGCAAACAGCATCATGATTCATTCCTCGAGAGCCTTCAGAAGGCACTTCTTTCCATGACTGCCATCTCAAAAGCCTGCAGGGCCTCAGTAACATCAGCCGATGTTCCTGAAATCTGCAAGGGGGTATTGACAGCTTGGTCTCGGCATACAGTAGGCCATTGCTGCCCTTCCGATGCCTTGGAGGATGAGCTCTCCTCTCTTAGAGCAACTTAGAGGGGCGCTCTTGATGTTGATGCACTGGAGTCTCAACTCAATGATTGGTATGATCACCCTGTGGCGTTGATAAAGACAAAGCCAAATTCTTCCTTATCTTTGGATGGACATCGATCGATGGCCAATGTTCCAAGGCACTACAGGTGCTCAGCTCCGAGTGGGCTTGAAAACTCCTCGATCTCAATTTACTGCCAACATCTGATGCAGCCTTCGATGCCATTAAGACCGGTGCAGCCAATGCCGATGGATTGGACTTACGAGCGCCAAAAAGTAATTTGCACTGCTTCTCTTGACTTTTGAGTATTCTTATTGTCATCTGCAAACACAAATTACAAGAAGAGGGCTGATGATTAGGTCCCAGGCACTGAAGACACCAGTTATGAGTATTCATAGCAGATATGGTCCTTGAGCACTTGGAACACTTTTTAAACCTGCTGGCAAATTTTTGGGACATCGGCCAGAAAAACAGCCATAGTGAAATCAAACTTCCAGCATAAGGGCGATAAGGGACCTAAAGCAGTTTAAAAAGGCCATCAAACATCACCTGTTCCTCATGTACTATACACTGCCTAATGATCCCCCCATACCAGCACACTCACCCATATATGTCAATGGAAAACACAATCACACTAAAACTGAAATCTGACTGTACACCATAGGATATTACAGTACTTTAAAAATCTTCTTATCCAGCAGAGTACAAACACGCTGTAATTTAAATTGAATTGTAAAAATTGTTATGATCTAAACTGCTAATCACTTGTAGCTAATTTTCATACGTATATAGTTTCCCCAGTTTATTCCATGTTAAAACCCTGTTTTATGTAAACGTAGGACGAAATCTATACGTCCAAGTGTTTATTGTTTGATGTAAACCGCACTGATGAGAAATAGCGCGGTATATAAGAAATGTTAAATAAATAAATAAAATAAATAAAGGTGAAAAAGGAGAAATTAGATCTTACTTGCTAATTGGCTTTCCTTAAGTATCTCCAATCCAGTCCCGACCTGTGGGTTCCCTGCCCCCCCCCCCCCCCACCAGCAGCTTGGGAGACTGAGTATGTCAAAGTTGATGACATCGCCATTCACAGGCAGCTGGCACCACCTACCAGCCCCTGTATTCTATTGACAAAGCAGACTCACAAGAGCAACAAATAAGAAACGTTATTGAAAAAGTGGTATCTACCTAGAAACTATTTTGTAACCACTTTCCCAGACAGGCAGCAAAAAAGTCCCCCAAAGAGATAGAAAGACCCGAAGACCCACGGGCACACTCTTTTTTCGAAAGAAGATAGACCGAGGAAATTGCTTCCTTCACCCACCTGGAAATGAATGCCTTGGAAGCCGCCTCTCCCATACATGGTCCTCCAAAAAGGACAAATAAAGGGTCAGACTTCCTGAATGAATGACTATCTGCTTCAAATATCTCCGCAACACCCATCAGATGTTAAGAAACCTAAGCTGAGAGTCCTACCCTCCAGTCCCTGCTCCCAAAAACGCAAGCAGGGTGACCGGCTGATTCAGATGGAACACCGAGAGCACCTTAGGCAGAAAGGAGGGGACTGACAGCAGCACAACTTTCTCTTTGAAAACAGGAGAAATGGCTCCCAACACAAAAGCGCTTGGAATGCAGAAATCCTTCGGGCTTAGCTGATGACCACCAGAAAGACAGTCTTCAATGTGATATCCTTCACTTTACAAGTGCTGAGCAGCTCAGAAGGAGCTTCCACCAAAATGGACAAAACAAGCATAAGGTCCCAAGGAGGAACAAGCGACCTGACTGGAGTCCAGACCTGTTTCACCGTGCAAAGAAAACTGACCACGTTGGGGTGAGATGCTAGGGACACCTCCTGGACCCTACCCCGGTAACAGGTGAGAGCTGCCACCTTTACTTGGAGTGACCTGCAAGAGAGGCCCTTTTCAAACCCCACTTGTAGAAAGGCCAACATATCTGGAACTGAAGCTATCAATGGCCGACAGCCATGGCCTGCACACAAATCCTCGAAAGCTCTCCAAACCAAGGCCAATCTTCTCAACCTAGCCCTCTCCAGGGCCAAGCCATAAGCAAGAACCGATTCACTTGAGGCATCAACATGGGCTCCTGCAACAGGAGGTCAGTCTGATTCGGCAGACACCACAGATGATCTACCGTCAGCCGAAGTAGATTTGTGAACCAAGGTCTTCTAGGCCAATCGGGTGCTACTAGGATCACTCGACCCCAATGAGTCTCTATCCGCTGCACGACCTATGAGCGTCCATGAGGGAAATACATACTGCAGTCCCTCTGTGGGCCAATGCTGTATCAATGCATCAAGCCCCTCTGACATGCGCTCCTTTCTCCTGCTGTAAAAGTGAGCCGCCTTGGCGGACTCAAACATTGCCATCAGGTCCATGATTGGCTCACCCCAGCGCTGTACCAACTGAACAAAAACCTCCAGATGGAGGGTTCACTCGCCAGAATCGAGACGAAAATGACTGAGATAGTCGGCCGCCATGTTTTTCTTGCTGGCCACATATGCTGCTGAGAGTGCCTGCAAGTTGTCCTCCGCCCAGCTCAACAGCAGGGCTATTTCATCCTCTAACTGGACACGTCCAGTGCCCCCTTGACGACTGATGTAGGCGACAGTGATGGCATTGTCCAAGAACACTCTCACCGCCTTTCCATTCAGAAACCCCTGAAATGTCTATAATTTTATTTATTTAACTAGGCTTATATACCGCTTTTCTACCAGTCAGGTACTATATATATTTTTCCCTTGTCCATGAAGGGCTCACAATCTATATTTTTGTACCTGAGGCAACTGAGGGTTAAGTGACTTGCCCAAGGCCACAAAGGAGCACCTATGGGACTAGAAACCCTAGTCCTTCCGGCCCAAGGTTGCTGTCCTCTAGCGGGATTCAAACCTCTGGCCCTCTAGCCTGAGGTAACTTGTCCCAACCATTAGGCCACTCCTCCACCTTATAATGCAAGGAATGCTGTCCGCATCTCCAGCTGATTGTGGCCATGTGCTCTCCTCCTTCAACCAACTGCCCTGCGCTATTTGGGCCTCGCAATGTGCTCCCCAGCCAGTCAGACTGGCATCTATTGTTAGCTGCATCCAGTTAGGCACCTCCAGGAGCATTCCCATCGAGAGCTTGTCTGCTCATAGCCACCAGCGCAGAGACAACCTGACATCTCTTCGGTAGGGAAGCACCTGCGTAAGCAAGTGGTGCTGAGCTGATCACCTCCACAGCAGCACTCTCTGCAATAGCTGCTTGTGGATCCGGGCCCGGGCCCACGGCCCCAAGTCGATTGACACTGCCATCAAACCTAACACTTGGAAGTAATGCCACGCTGTCAATATCTTCATCCTGTGATACTGGCAGATCTAGATTAGCAGGGTGCTCGTTCTTTTCTCAGATAGAATATCCGACCCAGGTGCATATGGAATCTGGCCCCCAAATACACCATATCTTGTGACGGGTGTAGAGGCTCATGTTTGCAGCGACTTTCTCTATGGCTCATTTGCTCTCCTCTTTGAACTTTGCTTGGATGAGCCAATTGTCTAGGTAGGGATAAACCAGAATCCCCTCCTGCCGTAGGGCGACTGCAATGACTACCACGATCTTGGTGAAGATTTGGGGAGTTGTCGCAAGGCCGAAGGGCAATGTCCTGAACTGGAAGTGCCCCAATGGCACCGCGAATAGGAGAAACTGCTGATGATCGGGCCGGATAGGAATATGTATATAAGCTTTTGTTAGATCGAGAGACGTCAAAAACTCATCTTCCCTGACTGCTACGATGACTGACCGCAGTGTTTCCATGCAAAACTGAGACACCTGGAGGCGACATGCTTGAGATCTAAAATGGGCCGGAACAAGCCCCCCCCTTTTTAGGGACCACGAAGTGTATGGAGTATTGACCACAGCTGCACTGGTTTTGTGGAACCTCCATCACTGCCTGTAAGTCTCAGAGCTGCTCCAAGGTGTGTGCACAGCCTTGATCTTTTGAGGTACCTTGCAGGGAGAGCTGACAAAGGACTCCGCAGTGAGGTGGGCAAATTCAAGCACATACCCCTCCTGGACAACCTCCAGTACTCACTGGTCATTCATGATCTAGGCCCAGGCGGGGTAGAAGTCCTGCAACTGTCCTCCCATGGCAACCATTCCTGCAGGACATTGGGATTTCTTAGTTACTGTCGAGGAAGAGGCGTAGAATCCCCTGCTGGTTCTTCAAAAGCCACGAAAAGACCGTTCCCGGGAAGGAAAGCACCCGCTCTGGTACGGCACAAAGAGTCGCCCAGAACCTCTGAAAATCATGCGACAGGCCCCGCACCAGCGCTGAAGTTCTAATCGGCTTCTGTTTATCTTCAGGAAGTCTACCACCCTTTGATTCCCCCAAATCCTTGACTAACTTCTCCAGAGCTTCCCCAAACAGGAACTTACCCTTGAAAGGGAGCTTACTCAACCGGGACTTGGATGAAACGTACACTGACCAATTTTGCAACCACAAGTAACGCCGAGCAGCCAACACCGAGGCCATTCTCTTAGACAAACCGCAAATGAGATCATAGAAGGCATCCGCCAAGTAGGTCGCTCTGGATTCCAACTTCACGGCCTCTGGCAGTGGCATTTGCAACTCTCCTGCTGTCTCCAGAATCCCTTGTGCCCAGTGCAAGCATGCCTGGGCCACAAAAACACCACAGATGGATGCCTGCAAGGACAGCGCATTAACATCAAAGGCTTGTTTTATTAAAGTCTTGAACTTCCAATCCTGCACATACTTAAGGGCAGTACTGCCCTCCACCGGGATAGTGGTCTTTGTGACCACAGAGACCGCTGCATCCACCTTGGGAGAACAAAAAAGTTCCCTTTCCTGATCCAACAAGCGATATAGGCAAGCCATTACTCATGTTCCCTTCAGACCAGCCTCCGGGACATCCCATTCATCCTATATCATCAACTTTATTACTCGATGCAGGGGAAACACCATTTGTGGCTTCTGAAACACCTGGAACAAGGGATCCTCCAGGGGCTCCACTTCCAGTGGAACATCTGACGATATGTTCAATGCTTTTAACGAATAAGAGATCAGGGCTGCCAACTTTTCTCGGTGGAAGATGTGCACAATCCGTGCCTCATCACCCTGTGGAATCTCCCCCTTGTCAAGCTCGGTGGGCTCTGCTCTGATGCAGGGCTGGAAAAGGGCCAATATGGTACCTCTTCACAAAAGTAGCAATAGGGAAGAAGTGGAAAACTACAGGCCAGTAAGCCTTACCTTGGTGGTTGGAAAAGTAATGGAGGCACTCCTGAAAGAGAGAATGGTGGACTCTCTCGAAACAAATTGGTTGCATGATCCGAGGCAACATGGTTTTACCAAAGAACGATCATGCCAAACAGATCTGTTTGAGTTCTTTGATTGGGGACCAGAGAACTAGATCAAGGGCATGAGATGGATATGATCTACCTAGATTTTTGCAAATCCTTTGATACTGTTCCTCAATGGAGACTTATCAGTAAACTGAACAGTCAGGTCCCAAAGTGGTGAACTGGATCAGAAATTGGTTGACTGACAGACAACAGAAGGTGATGGTAAATGAAACTCGCTCTGAGGAAAGGAAGGTGATTAGTGGCATGCCCTAGGGACAGTCCTGGGACCAGTACTGTTCAATGTATTGCGAGTGATATTGCTGAAGGACTGAATGGAAAAGTCTGTCTTTTTGCAGATGACACAAAAATTTTCAACTGCATCGACTCCACTGAGGGGAGTGGATAACATGAAGAAAGATCTGCAAAAGCTGGAAGAATGGTCTAATGCTTGGCAGTTAAGATTTAATGTGAACAGACTTGAAGACCTAAATATGTATACGTTAGAGGAGAGGAGGGACAGGGGAGATATGTTACAGACCAGTAAATACTTAAAAAGTATTAATGACAGACAAACCTTTTCAAAGATGGGGGAAGCTGTAAAACTAGAGGGCATAACATGAAGCTACAAGGGGATAAACTGAAAGGCAACGTCTGGAAATACTTTTTCACCGACAGGGTGGTGAATGCTTGGAATGCCCTGCCGATAGAAGTGGTGGGAGCAAATACAGGGACAGAATTCAAAATGGCATGGGACAGACACAGTCAGGGGCGGCCCAAGGGGGGTGCGGGGCCATGTGCGGAGACTCGGTGCGGGGCCTCATTTGCATAAGGGGCCTCATTTGCATAAATATTTGCATAATGTTACCATACACTAACTTTTAGTAAACATGCCTCTTCATGAGTGTATGGATAAAGAAAGACAAAGATTTCTACATTACTATAATCCAGTGCCAACCGCCAGGCACATTAGGAACTACTACAAACACTGCCCATTTAGAACCCATAGCAAACCCACCGTATCCTAACAGCACTACCAAGACTCATAAAGCACCATACCCTACCTATCAAAAGGCAACACTGCAAATATTAAACCAATACATTTCAGAGAATAACAATACATGACCTACTGGGGAAAGAGAACAAGTGGCAATGTCAAATAGGAATTACATAAACAGAATACCTCAGCTCAGTTACACATGCAGAACATAGACCATCACCAAACAAGGAATCACAATTTAAAAACAGGAAGACAATAATTAAACTGGGAACCCTAAAAGCCAAACTTGGAATGTACAACAATGTTGAAATAAAACTATAAATTAATTTCCTCTTGTACTAAACAAAGCACCGACATTAATGATGCACATTTCCCAGAGCTGACATATTCCAGTTAATAAATTCAAAATAAAGAGATATCTTTGTACCTTTTGTGCATTTTTTTTTCAGTTGCAATTGTTCCAGTCACTTTCTTCTGGTTTATTTGTGTCTTCTGCTAACTCTCCATCGTCTGCTGTCCATTTGTCCTTTCTTCTCTCCTCTAGTTTTTTTCCATTCTCTCTCTACATCTGCTTTAACATAATAATCTTTCTCCTTTTGCTCTTTCCTCATTCCTATTTCATCCACTCAAATTTTACCCCTCCATCCTCAATCCCCACTTAGGGGCTTGTTTACAAAGCCGCGGTAGCGGTTTGCGATCGTAATCGGAGCCGCGGCCCCATTGATTTCAATGGGGCTGCGGCTGCGATCGCGAACCACTACCGCGGCTTTGTAAACAAGCCCCTTAGTCTCCCAATACCCGGCCAATTGTAGATTTTTCTTCCCTCCCACACAAAATATTCTTCCCCTCTCCATTTCACTCTCCCAGCCCCATCCCCTTCTAATCTCCCCCAACATCAGCTCCCTTTTAGTTGCAGCCCCACCCAGTATCCGCTCCCTTCTAGTCCCCACATCAGCCCATTTCCAGTCCTAGCTCCCCCATCCATTTCCAGTCCTATCCGAGTCCCTTCATCAGCTCATTTCCAATACCAGCCTCCCATCAGCCCATTTCTAGTCCTTTCCTAGCCCCACCATCAGCCCATGTTAAATCCTAGCTCCCCTCCACTCAGCCCATTTCTAATCCAAGCCCCCCATGAACCTACTTCCAGTTCTAGCCCCTCAATGAGTCCATTTCAATCCAAGCCCCCACCACAGCCCATTTCCAATCTTAGCTCCCCCAACACCCAATTCCCAGTCCTATCCTAGCCCCTCCATCAGCCCATTTCCTGTCCTAGCTCCTTCCCCTAAGAGCCCATTCCAAGCCCCCCTCCCCAGCAGCGATGTGCAGTTCTAGCCCCCGGCCACTCGGCCCATTTCCAGTCCTAGCAACCCCCCCCAACCCATTACCAGTCCTAACCTCCCCATCAGCCCACTCCCAGTCCTAATCCCACCAGCCCATTTCCAGTCCTAATCCCCCATCACCCAATTTTTAGTTTAAGCCCCCCCATAGCCCATTACCAGTCCTAACCCCCCATCAACCCACTTTGTCCTAATCCCATCAGCCCATATACAGATTTAGCTCCCCCATAGCCCATCACCACTCCTAAACCCCCCCAAGCCCATCACCACTCCTAAACCCCCCCAAGCCCATCACCACTCCTACCCCCCCAGCCCATCACCACTCCTAACCCCCCCCCAGCCCATCAACACTCCTAACCCCCCCCCCCAGCCCAGCCCAGCAACACTCCTAAACCCCCCCCCCCAGCCCAGCCCAGCCCAGCCCAGCCCAGCCCAGCGAAAATTAAAAGAAAAGAAAACCTGTCTGCTGCCGCGGTCGGGGCCGCCCCGGCAGAATAGAGCGTGCCGCGGGGCCCCCCCGTGCACGGCAGAGCCGGCCCGCCGTGTATCAGCTCTCTTTGGAGCTGAAAATTCAGACGCGCCGGCGTGCAGAGCAGATCGCGAGGGAAGAGTTTCTCCCTCGCTGCTCTGTTAAGCCCGCGGGGGCTGATGGGAACTTCCCATCAGCCCCCGCGGGCTTAACAGAGCAGCGAGGGAGAAACTCTTCCCTCGCGCTCTGCAAGCCGGCGCGCCTGACTTCAGCTCCAAAGAGAGAGCTGCTACAGGGAGGAGAGGCTGTGCCGGGTACAGGGGGGCCCCGCGGCATGCTCGATTCTGCCGCGGCGGCCCCGACCGCGGCAGCAGACAGGTTTTTTTTTTTTTCTTTTCAATTTTACTTTTCAAAAAGAATGTTTTTTGCGCGGGGCCCCCTGAAACGCGGGGCCCTGTGCAAAAAACATTCTCGCTCAATGGACGGGCCGGCCCTGGACACAGTGGATCCCTTTATAGCAACAGGATAAAATCAAAATAAACTTAACTATCTCTTATATCTCACAAATAGGGGTGACCTGCACAGAGCGTATGGACACCTCTAAACAAAGGCATGGTGAGGGGTGACCTGCACGGAGCAACAAGTGCACCTACTCTGGCCACCTTGCTGGGCAGACTAGATGGACCATGCTGGTCTTTATCTGCCGTCATATACTATGTTACTATGTTAGTATGATGTCCGCCTCCTCATTCAGGTCCCCCACTTCTATCGAGTATATGGACCCTATGTCCTCCCAAAAGGCACTGACCAAATATCGATAGCTAGGACCTGGTTCCTCCTCAGTCCACCGCCTCGACCTGTCAGGCAGAGCCCTCTTTTTTGCCCTCTCCCGGGCCTGCAAGGGACCCCCTTTGCCCCATTGCTTCATGTAAAAGGCTTTATGCATGAGAAGGACAAACTCTGGAGAAACCTCCCCCAGAGATTCCTCTTTCGAGGTAGAAGGCCTGGGAGATCTACTCCTTTGAGCTCTTGTCTCCAAGAGTGGCGAGGAAGGTATGTCATCCTCCTCCCCGCTGGCTTCTGTGCCCCTCCAATGCCACAGGGAACTGATGCCCTTCCTTCATCAAAGAGGGAGCCTCTGAGTCCCTCGAGGCTGCCTTCTTGCCTCCCTTGTCAGTCTTTTTGGTCAACAGACCTTCTTCCACAGACTTGGCCTCTGTCTTGCAGACTCGACAAGCACCAACCACCGAGAAAGAACTCCTGCGCAAGCCACAGACTAGGCAAGAGATCTCAGAAGGCATTCTGCTGCCTGTAAACAAACCCCTGCATTGTTCAGGACCCTTTTTTTTTAGTTTGTTTTTAACTCTCTCTTTTCTGAAACAAAGAATCCCCGTTTAAAACAACAAACTGTGCTGGAAACTAGGTCCAGCATCCGAAAACCCCTGTCTATCGCACTTGCTGAGCTGAGCAGTGCTGAAAACTTCACAAAATGGCGCCGTTCCTGTGCTTTGCCAGACGGCTCCCCAAAGTGCTACGCTCTAGCTGCTCTCTGGCGGCCTGTCCCATGTACGGCTGAGCTACAAAAGAGGTTCCAGCTGCAAAAAACACCCCTCTAGTGCAGCTTGCTCATGCCAGCTGTTGACACCCCCTCCCACTCGCTTGGCCCAGCTTTAGCGGTGCAGGGAGATACCTGCAGGTACCGCGTGTCTGGCCTTACTCTGACACAGCAGCTCCTCACCTACCAAAGGGTACAGGAGCCGCTGCCGAGCACAACACCCCCAGCAAATACTTACAGCTCCAAAGGCAAAGAAAAACTGCCGGACCAGCGATACAGGTAATTTCTACTGAAGGAGACTCGCTGCCTTTAAAAGCGCTGCTGCTCCTTACTCTGTCTTTTTTTTCCCAATTCCTCTTTCTTTTTATTGAGAGGATACATCAAAGCAATTTAAAAGGCCAGACCCCTCACCTTACTCAACTTAAACCAAAACAAAAAAATTACTATCCTTAGTTGTTCCTTCAGTGAGTCCACGGTTAGGGATTCACCCCTCTTCAGCTGCTTGGAGACTGAATATACTGGGGCTGATAGTTGGTGTCAGCTGCCTATGTATGGTGATGTCATCAACTTTGACACATTCAGTCTCCAAGCTGCTGGTGGGGGGTGAAAACCCACAGGTCGGGACTGGACTGGAGGTATGATAAGGAATGAAGGTTGACCCATGGCCAAAGCACCAATGCTAAGGGGGCAGAAGTGCCAAAAAAAATTAAGAAAACTTGAAACGATCAAAAAATTGACTAAAGTGAGGAAAGAAAATTAAGGAGGATGATGTGCAAGCAGGAAAATGTTCTGGAGACTGCTGGAAGGCGTTAAAGTCCTCGTGAAGGGCAGAAAGTTACCAATTGGTGAACACAAGAAAAATGCACCCATTAGGCCCCACGGAAAGACGAAGATTGATCTGAAATGTTACCGTAGCGGCAGGCGGGAAGATGGAGTGCATGCACAGAGGACGCTCCCAAAAGCTTTGATTAGTAGCTGGGGAGCACTCCCACACAGGCTCCATCAGATGACGTCACCCATATGTGAGGGCTTATTTCCTGCTTGTCCATAGAAAATGTAGTGATCCCTAGTTATCTTCATGTTGGAAAATGTCACAGAAACATGCTACTTTACAGTACCTTAGTAAACTCACCCCTAAGTTTGTACTTGAGGCAATAAAATGTAACATTACTTATCCAAGGTCACACGAAGCACCAGTGGAAAATGCAGACTTTGAGTCCTGGCTTTCTTTAATCTATTCTAACTACTAGACTACTCCTCCACTTCTGAAAGCTATATTAAAAATATTCTGTAAGATCATCTCTAGTTATTTCTGTTTTTTAAATGTCACCCTTTTTGTTCTGATTTCTAGACTGGCTACCAACCCTGTGGTAGTATACTACAAGACTCTTCCATCCGAGGGATCAGATAAGTAGCATTTCCTGGTTTCATGCCTTCTGTAAAGGAAAAAAGCCTCTTTATGAATTCATACTACAAAATACTCAATTTATATATAAGACAAATAGTAAGAACCTAATAGATTACAAAGAGACACATAGCATTTATGTACATGGGAAAAGAACTTCTATAACATGGCCCTGTTTAACCAGTTTTCAGGGTACCAGTGAATGAAACGGAAAATTGAGCATTCCTATATTTTATTTTTAATTATATAAATCTTATTGAATTTTAAACAACAATAAATATTTGTTGGTAATAAAGCGTAGTTACTCACCTGTAACAGGTATTCTCTGGGAACAGAAGGAATCTGTCCTCACATATGGGTGACGTCGACATCGACGGAGCCAGCGCGGAGCATTTCCCCTGCTTTCAAAGAAAGCCTTTGGGAATGCTACCACGCATGCGTGGTCCCCTTCCCGCCCAAGGATGCCATCTTGCTCAGTATGTGACATAGCTAAGATGGCAGTAAATAATTAAGCAATGTAGGGAGGGCAACTCCTAGGAGAGGAGGGAGGATTGTGAGGACTGATTCCTGCTGTTCCCGGAGAACACCTGTTACAGGTGAGTACTACGCTTTTTTCAGGAACAAGCAAGAAGTCAGTCCTCACATATGGGACTCCCTAGGTCTAGGCTGCTGAGGACTGAACCACAACAGCACTAACAGCGGCCAATCGGGTAGCCCTGAGTTGCAGAAAGTAAGTCCCCGCTGAGAGACTCTGCAAGACCCTAGCGTCCAATGGCACTATCACTCCGATATTCTGAACACAGAAGGGTCGGAGGGCAGGAGTTGCCTACACCCCGAAAATATTACGGCGTACTGCCTGGCCGAAGGCACTACCCTGCGGGACTCACTTTCCAGGCAGTAGCAAGCTGCAAACGTGTTAACTGAAGGCCATGTGGCAGCTCTGTAGATCTCCATCACTGGCACAGAGCAGACGTTGGCTACCGACGTGGCCATTGCCCTCACGTGATGCACTATGATCCGGTGCTCTAGGGAGAGGCCTGCTCGCTCATAGGTGAGGGCAATACAGTCTGCCACCCAAGTAGACAAAGTATGCTTGGTCAAAGGAAGTCCCAATCTACTGGGATCATAGGATACGAAAATCTGAGGTGCTTTACACTGGTCCCGGGTCCTCTGTAAATAGAAGGACAGGGCATATTTGCAGTCCAGTGTATGGAGTATGAGCTCCTCTTTGCCAGTGAGAGGCCGCGGAAAGATGGTGGGAAGTACAATCTCTTGGTTGAGGTGGAACGGGGATACCACCTTCAGGAGGAACTTGGTGTGAGTACGGAGCACCACCCTGTTCTTGAAGAACCTGGTATATGGAGGGTCCGCCACCAGGCCTTGGAATTCGCTCAGCCTGCAAGCTGAGGTTAAGGCCACTAAGGCGGCCACCTTCCAGGGCAAGTACCGCAAGTGGCATGTGGCCAGGGGCTCAAACGGTGGTCTGGTAAGCTGGGAAAGCACCATGTTAAGGTCCCACTTTACCGCCGGGGGGCGGAAAGGAGGTTTTAACAGTAGAAGACCCCGTAGAAACCAAGAGACTAGAGGCTGGCTTGAGAGGGATTTGCCCTCGATCGGGTGGTGATGAGCGGATATAGCACTCAAGTGCACACTGATGGAGTTAGATTTCAGCCCAGCGTGGGACAGGTGCACCAAGTACTGGAGTACTAGTTGCACAGGGCAGGAAAAGGTATTCGCCTTCCTGTCCGCACACCAGAGGGCAAACCTGCGTCACTTAAAGGCATAGGCCCTTCTGGAGGCCAGCAGTATCTCTTCAACCTCTGCTGGCAGGTTGAGAGAGACCAGAGCTACGCGCTCAGCAGCCAGGCCGTTAGCGTCTGCAACCCCCACATTTGGGTGCAAGAGAGAGCTTCCCTCCTGGGTCAGGAAGTCTGGGGCTCGAACCAGGGGGACAGGAAGTGCCGCTGCCAGTGAGAGCAGCAGAGGGAATCAGGGTTGCCTGGGCCATCTGGGGGCAATCAGTATCACCGATGCCCTCTCGCTCTGGATTTTGAACAGAGTCCTGGCAACCATAGAAGTTGGTGGAAACGCATAGAGGAGTCCCTCTGACCATGAGAACAGGAAGGCGTTTGCCGCTATCCGTTCCAGGTGTGGCTGACGGGAGCAGAAGCGAGCCAGCTGTGTGTTGGCCAAAGAGGCAAACAGGTCTATCTTGGCCCAGCCCCAGAGGTGGAAGAGCCCCTTCATCACTGTGGGGTCGAGACGCCACTCGTGCAGATGTAGGACTCTGCTGAGTTTGTCTACAAGGCAGTTGTCCTGACCCAGGAGGTAAACTGCCCACAGGAGCATGCCATTGCACATTGTGAAGGAGAGGAGAGCTACCGCCTCCTGGCAGAAGAAGAACAAACCCATACCCCCCTGCTTGTTTATGTAGAACATCGCGGCCTGGTTGTCCGTCTGGATCATCACAGGTCTGTCTCGCAAGTGGCTGCAGAATGCTCGTAGGGCTAGGAATACTGGCCAGAGCTCCAGGAGGTTGATCTGTAGCAGGGACTCCTCCTGGGACCAGCAGCCTTAGGTGCGGTGAGCTCCCCACCCTCGTGGTCAGGGTCCTTTGCAGTGAGGGCACCCGGAAGGGCATTCCGGGCTGGAGGTGGCACAGGTCCTGCCTCCAGTAGAGGGACCTCACCATCTGGTGAGTTATCCTGACCTGCCCATGGCCTGGGTCCACTGAGAACACAGACACCACTGGGCTGTCCGCATGTGTAAGCGGGCTAGGGGTGTGACATGGGCCATGTGGTCCATCAGGTAGAGAAGGAGGCAGGCCAGCACTGTCTTGCAGCATTGGATCTCCCCTGCCAGCTGTCTGAGGCATTCTGCCCTGTCCTGAGGGAGAGAGGCCCTGGCCCGCACCATATCGAGCTGAGCACCTATGAATTCCAGGTTTTGGGCTGGAGAGAGATGTGATTTGGGGTAATTGATGACAAACACCAGGTGCTACAGGAGGAGAATGGTACGCTCTGCAGCCTGGCTGGCCTCTGTGACTGTACTGCCTCTGATAAGCCAGTCGTCCCGGTAAGGAAAGATGAACACCCTTTGTAGGCGCAGATGGGTGACTACTACTGCTAGGCACTTTGTGAAGACTCTTGGCGAGGAGGCCAGACCGAAGGAACGTATCCTATACTGGTAGTGGCCCCCTCCAACCACAAACCTTAGGAATTGCCTTTGAGAGAGGTGGATCAGGATGCGAGTGTACGCATCCTTTAAGTCTAAGGAGCACAGCCAGTCTCCCTGGTGGAGGTAGGGCAGCAGTGCTCCAAGGGAATCTTGAACTTCTCCCTCACCAGAAACTTGTTCAGGTTTTGGAGGTCCAGAATGGGCCTGAGGCCCCAGTTCATTTGGGCACAAGCAGTAGAAGCCCTTTCCTCAAAGGTGTTGGAGTTTGGGCTCTACTTCCTTGTCCCTGAGTAGACCTACTAGCTCTGAGAGCAAGAGGGTCTGGTGAAGGAGAGATCGCACTGGCTCTACTGGAAAATACCTCGGTGGGGTCTGCTTTAAGTGGAGGTGATAACCTTACTTTACCACCTGGAGCACCCATTGGTTGGAAGTGACCTCGGCCCACTTGTGGGCGAAAAATGCCAGGCGGCCCACTGTGGGCTGGTGAGGGTCTCCCGGGGGGAAGGGAGGCTCTGCCCTGGGAGTCAAAAGTTCCCTCCAGGTTGAGCCAGGGCCAGGGCCTGCAACTTTGGGGTTATTGGCTTCCTGGGTTCGGGTCCCTGGTCTTTAGACTGGGGTCCCTGCTGCTGTTGGCCCGAGAAGGCTTGGTAGTGGTGACTCTTCTTAAAAGGCCCTTTTTTCCTCGAAAATTGGCCATTTCCCTGATGTTTACTTTCGGGGAAGGGCAGAGGTTTGTTTATGTTTATGTTTATTTAAACTTGTTATACCGCTCAATACCATAGGCGTCTGAGCGGTTTACAATAGCTAAAATCAAGCAAGTTAATTAAAACAAGCTCTTGGCTGCAGAAAAGAAAACGGAAAAGAACGCCATTAAATGTGAGAAAAGTGAGGAGAGAAAGAAAAGAAAGCTGGGAGCAGAGTAGAAGTTTAAAATAGGAAAGAGCATTACACGCATACTATCAAGGCGGAGAGGGAAGGGGGAGCAGACATTCACGAGAGACATGGAGGGAAGGAGGGGGGGAAGAATAGGCTAGGGAGGGGGATCAAACGCAAGGCAGAAAAGGTGGGTTTTGAGTTGGGTTTTAAATGAGGGGTATGAGTCTTCTGCACGGAGGGAGGGGGGGAGTGAGTTCCAGAGACTTGGAGCCAAAAATAGAATGCAGAGGAGCGGGTTTGTTCTAGACGAGCATGTGCGGGGGAGGGGAGGACCATACGGTTTATGTGTATGGAACGGAGGAGACGGTGAGAGGTACGGAATTGTATCTGATTCGCCAGGTAGAGGGGAGTGCCGGTGTGGATAACTTTGAATGTGAGAATGAGAAGTTTATACCGAATGCGGAAAGAGATAGGTAACCAGTGATGCTGGTAGAGAAGGGGAGTAACGTGGTCGAAACGTGATGCATGGGTCAACAAACGGATGGCAGCATTTTGGACACGTTGGAGACGGGACAATTGGGACTGGGATAGGCCAGCGAAAGAAACATTACAGTAGTCTTCATCTCGGCCGTCTTATCAGCCATAGGTTTTCCAAACAGGTTCTCCCTGGTGCAGAGCACATCCAGCAGCTTTTCCTGGATCCATTGCTAGAGGTCTGAGGTCTGTAGCCAGGCCTGGCGCTCAGCACCGATGCTCATAGGCAACCCAGGACAAGAACTTGGAACAGTCCCGGATGGCGGCAACAAGGGCCTGGAATTGCTGAAGGGGTTTCCCAGCGAGCCCTGCCGAGAACCCAGTGATCTCTTGGATGAGGCCCTTTAGATACATACCTATGTAGAGCTCATAGGTCTGTATCCGGCAGCTCAGCATGGATCTCTGGAAACACTTGCACCGCAGGGTGTTGAGGGCTCTGGCCTCTCTGCCTGGTGGGACAGAAGAGTAATTCTTCTGGCTCTTCAGCTTTTGCATCGAGGACTCCACCACCATGGGGCGCAAGTGGGAGCTGGGATTTCTGGAAGCCTGGGCTCTTCTTGATGCGATAGATGACATTGAGGCATCAACTGACCACCGGCACCGAGGCCGGGGTTTCCCACATCCGCAGGAGAAGCCACTCAAGGATGGGTTGCACCGGCACAGACACAGCCTCCTTTGGCGGGGACTCATACTGGAGGATCTTCAGTTCTTTGGTGCACGGATCCTCCTCCAACTCGGGCCATGTCCCAGATGAAGTTGTGGAAGGCCACATCCTCGAGTGGGGAATGGCACCAGGGCTTTGGGGCAGACAGCTCCGAAGGGACGTCTTGGTGCAAACAGGTCTCGGGCAAGGCCTCGACGTCGGTCTTCCAGTCAGAGCCAGAGGGTGTCGGAGTCCAAGGCACGGGCTGTATGTGCCTCGAGACCCGCCCGAGGAACCGAGATCCCCCAGTGGGTCTCGGGTCAGACTCCCAAATACTAGCCGGGAAGGACCAGATCCCCGAGGACTGGGACCGGGAACTCAATCAGTGCCGAGGACTCATATGTTGCTTGTTTTTGGAAAATGTTGCTTGTTCCTGGAAAATGCCTTTTTCTTGCTAAGAAAAACATACTACATATATCCACCAGATGGTTTTAGCTACAACTCCATTCAGCTACACGAATGGTGGGGCTGGGAGAAGGGGGCTTATCCTGGCAGAAAGAGGGGTGGGAGAAAGATGATGATGTTCACAGATGTGGGGGAGGGAAAAGGGAGCTGATTCTCATAGATGGTGGAAGAGGAAAAGGGAGATGATGCTCACAGATGCTTGGGTTGGGGTGAAAAAATGGGGCTGTTGCTAGGGGAGTGAGAAGGAACAGGAGGAGGAATACTAAGAGGAGAGAGAAGAAGCAAGAGCAAATACAGGGGACGGTGGAAATGGAGGGGTGGAGCGACAGATGCTGAGACAAGGAGGAGGAAATGCAGGGTAAATTAATTTTAAAGGAGGTGGTAGATGATGAGACAAAGAGAAAGGGAAGAAGGAGAGGTGGGGGAATGGACACTAAGGATGGGGAGACCAGAGTGGGAAAAGAGGAAAAAGAGGCAGATAGTTATGAAGAGGGCAAGGCACAAAATAAGGGGACAGATCTTTGAACAAGGTAAATGAGGGTGAAAATGGGGAAAAAGAGTAAATGGGAGCTTGGATAGAGGCTAAGTCATAAGAAAGGGACTGGAGGTGGAGAGGGTTGCGTGACAGAGAAGAGGTAGAGGTAGAGGATTAGAGGTAGAGGAAGGTAGGGTAGGATAGGGAGGAGTCCCGGAAGATGCCAGAATGGGACAGGGAAATAACTACTGCACTGGAGTGAAGAAGTAGCCTATTGATTAGAGCAACAGCCTAATACCAAAGAGATCAGGGTGTGATTCCCACTGGCACTCCTTGTGTTACCCTCCATTGCCAATCTACTTCCAGTCCTACTTTGCCAAGAAAACTCAGGGGCTGCTGGATTGCCAGGAGTCAGCATTGACGTAATGGCACTTACTGAAAAAACTGTATCTTATTGTAACTTTGCTTGAACTGCTACTGGAAAGGCACAAATAAATTAATTAAAGATTCTGGATGTGGGAGTGGGGGGTTGAATGAGAGGAAAATACAAATCAAGCTGGGAAAATGGTGAAAAGGTGTGGGCTAAGGGGCTGAAAGTACATAGAAAGAGCCTGTGTAGGTGACAGGATAAGAGTCAGAGGAAAGATGAGGGGTGGGGGAGGAAGTGAGAACAGAGGGAGGAAATGAGGAGTTGGTGAAGGCCAGAAGGGAATAAGAGGCCAGGGCAGGAGTGAGAGACGGGGAATGGGAGGACTAGGGAAAAGGTAGGTAGGTGAAAGGTAAAAAGTGGGAAACTGAGATCTAGGGGATGAGAAAAAGGGATGAAATTTGAGTGAATAGAGGAAAGGGCTAAAAGGGCAAGAACAACATCAGAGACAGCTAAAGAAAAGATAAAAAAGAAGACAGGAGAGAAGAGAAATGATAAATGGACAGGGCAATCTGGAAAGAGGAGAAGACAGACAGAACTGAGAGCACCTCCTTTCTTTTAAGATGTTTAAGTACCTATAAAGCTACGAGTATCCCAGGGGTGGGTAGGTGTTGGGGAGGGAGGGAGGGAGGGAAATAACACTTATTAAAAGAGGGCTGTTACACAGCACCCTGTCCTGTGCTGCTGAGGTAAGCTGTGACCAACTTCCTGGGTGATTAACAGTCCTTGCTTGGATAGGAGTCTTCCAAAATGGCCTTTTGACCTGCCATCTGGTGTTAACACCTATTGAAAAAGTTTCACAGGTCTCTTTCCCCCTAGGTAGAAGACCTCTTTGTAAAGGTCTCTAGAAGACTTTATTTGTTGCTCAAAGAGTAATGAGTACTGACCCTGTTTTGCCTTTTATGCTGTTATTTTCTGATTTGATTTAAATTACAGCTATTTGCTGCTGTTAGGCTCTGACTTATTATGAAATTTAAACTACAAGCTCTCTGCTGGGTTCTAAATTTAACCAGAAAGCTCTCTTCTGTGTTTTAAATTTAAACTAAAAGTACTTTGCTGATACTAGGCCCTGAGTGACTATTAAATTTAAACTACAAGTTCTCTGCTGGGTATGAAATGTAACCAGAAAGTTCTCTTCTGTGTTTTAAATT
The DNA here is from genome assembly GCA_033557465.1 of Ichthyophis bannanicus. NCBI lineage: Eukaryota > Metazoa > Chordata > Amphibia > Gymnophiona > Ichthyophiidae > Ichthyophis > Ichthyophis bannanicus. Next base: position 168,181,979 of record CM066042.1, read on the forward strand.
TAAACTTAAACTGCTGCTACGCCCTGACTGATTTAACAGAAACACTGGGTTCACAGATTAATTAGCTTTAATACAAAGAAGTGCTTTCAGAAAATTCCCAGAAGTATATACTCACAATTGCAGATCTCTCTCCAGAAGTAGCAGTCCCCTTTTCTAGTCCTTCACCCAGATGGTGAGAGGTCTTACGTGTGCACTAGGTGCAAGGAGCTCTTTGCTCTCAGGGAACGAGTCCGTTCTCTAGAGGCTAGAGTAGCAGACTTGGAAGACATAAGAAAGACAGAGAGGTACATAGTGTCGTCAGGTGTCCCCAGTGGCCAGTGGCTGTAAGGGCAACCTGCACATTTTTATTATTTTTAAGGAGCGAGGGCTCTTTAAGGCCCAAGTGCAGTTTGGTCCTTGGAGCTTTAGCTCCTGGTGAGAACAAATTATATAAGACAAGAGTGGAGGGTAATAAGGCTTTATTTCCCCTTTAACGAAAGGGTTCACTAAAACATAAGAAAATAAAGACAGTCCTTCTTTATAAAGGGTTCCACCAAAATAAGCAGACAAACAACTGTTATAAGCTTCACAATTGATTGCAGGGTTTAACTGAGGATTCCTTCATTCCAAAGTAAATTAAACAAGCAGGCAAACAAACTGTTATGAGCTTCACAATTGATTGCAGGAATTCTTTTATATTTACAGTTCTACTAAGGACTCACGGCTAGTAGCAACACAAAAGCATAGATTCATCTTGAGTGATGGGAATAGTATTCTCAAACTCTATTTCCATGGACTCTTCGTCACTGGCTTCTCCCTCTGAATAAGTGCTTTCCCTTGTGGCTACAACTTTACAGGGTCTGTCTCTGTTTCTTTGCTTCCAGTAAGACTGTCCTGTTAAGCCCTTAGGTATTGTTTTGAGAAGCTCTGCTTTGTTCCCTCTTCTCACATACTGAGCGTCTGCTTTATCAGAGTTTCTAGGAGCAAGGCTTTCTTTTAAAAGTAAAGAGCCACCATACCTTGGCTTCCTGCAGCTGCTACACCTGGAGCTTTCTCTCTCACGTACTTCTCTCTGGAGACAGGTTTTCTTGTGCAGTGCTTTGCCTTCCTGAAGCCCAGGAAAACTTGGTGAGAATTCCCAACCTCGGTGCTTCTGTGTAAAGGTAGCTTTGCTATAGGAACCTCTCCTCCTTGTACCTTGTAATCCTGGTCCAGCGAACTCAGGTGAATGTAGGCTTCTTTTAAAGCATGGCTCCTTGGTTTTCTGTGCTCCTCTTTCAGCTGTTACTGCTCTCGTTGTGCCGCTTGATCCAGCTACGTTACTTGGGCTGGGAGTGTCACTCCTTCCAGCCAAACTGCTTCTCCTGGCAGCCTCTCTCTGGATTCCGTCTCTCTGTGCTCTGCCCCCCTGGACTCTATCCCTCTGGATAGTCTCTGTCTGGATTCTGTCCCTCTGCGCTTGCTCCGTGTGGACTCTCTCCTTCTCCTTCCGTCTGGCTGAACTGCGGCCGGCTGAGTTCCCTCCGAATGGATTCCTCTCAACTGGATCCCTCCTGCACCCTTGCACACCTACACCCTCTGGTTGTCTTTCCTTTATAAAGGCTTTTTACCTTTGAAACTCCCGGGCTTGCCTTCAGGTGCAGCTGGTTAACTCTCATACAATCAGTGGCTGGGCGTGTTGACTCAGCCTCTGTAGGATTACTCCTGCCCCCTCTAGCTGTGCTGCGAGGTAATTGCATCTTCTGCACACCCACAGCTCTATGAAAGACAGGGTTTTTTTCTAAACCTGCACCTTCCGTGACTCCAGCCTCATGACACATCCCCCTTCTTAGAATATTACGGGCTGAGTTTTCATCTTTACTACAGCACGTAATCCTTGACATTGCATCAGCGTTATAATGCAGCTTTCCTGCTCTGTATTCGTAGGGCTGCAATGCCATGTACTTGGATCCTTTTCTAACTGACGTAAACAAGGCCAATCTTTTGTGCCACTGTTGAAGGACATTTATGTGATATACCTGTTCATGTCCCTTCGTATCTTGTATTAAGTAAGAAGCTGGACCAAGTGGTTTGACTACCGTATATGGTCCCCTCCACTGGGCTTCAAATTTCGGGGTAGACCCGGATACCAGGACTACTACCTTCTCACCGGCGGTTAGTTGTCTGGGCTTGGTATCTCGGTCATAATACCTTTTTTGCTTCTGCTGACTATCCTTCAGCTTCTCTTCGGCAAGACGGGATGTCCGCCTTAGATGGCTTCTTAAATTTTTCAAAAACTGCGGTATTCCAAATTCGTTTTCTACTGGTTCCACCCATTGTTCACGCAGGATGTCCAGAACTCCCCTGGGTGATCTCCCATGCATCAATTCATACGGCGACGTGCCTAAGGAAACCTGCGTTCTTTCTCTGCAAGCATACAATACGAATGGGAGCATCGTATCCCACTCTGCCATTTCTCCATCTAGAGACCTTCGCAGCATCTGCTTTATAGTCTGGTCCATTCTCTCCACCAATCCGTTACATTGGGGGTGATAAGCGGACGTCTTGAGATGGTGGATACCAAAAGCGTCCCACACCTGTGCTAGGTATTTGGACATGAAGTTACTTCCTCTGTCCGTCAAAACTTCCTGAGGAAATCCTACCTCACAAAACAGCTTTATGAGCTACGTGGCGATGGATTTTGCTGACACGTTCCTTAAGGGAATAGCCCATGGAAAACGCGTGGCCTGGTCCATGATGACGAGTATATATTGAAATCCTCTAGGCGTTTTTATTAGAGGTCCTACTATGTCCATTGCCAGCCTTTGTATGGGATCTGATATTACTGGCATCGGCAGTAAGGGCACTTCTGGTGGACGTATGGATGTCACTCACTGGCAGGAGGCATATGACTCACAAAATCGTGCAGTCTCCTTGAACACCCCTGGCCAATAAAATCTAGCCAATATTTGGTCAAGGGTCCCCTGTACTCCTTTATGACCGCCTATTGGGTGGTCATGAGCTAACCTCAGCACTGCAGATTTAAAAGTATTTGGAACTACCAGTTGCTTACGGATATTTTCCATCCGTGGGTCTATACTTTCCCTGTATAGCACTTCTTCTTCTATTATAAACCTGGGAAAGGTCTCTCTCTCCTCTTGGGCGTACTCAAACACACGTGCTAGCGCGGGGTCATCCCTTTGCTCTTTTGTAAAAGAAGGGAGTTTCTCCACCAACTCAGATGGAATCCAGGGCAGTCCTCTCCCTGCTTCCAAGTCGGCTCTGCCTTGAGAGCGGCACCTCCTCTCTTTGCGCTTTTCTGCTTTTGATTTTCTTTCCCTTTCAGTGGGGACATTTATTAAATCTTCGTGAGATGGGAGGTCCTCTAAAACTGTCTCCCGTGAACAAGAGGGTTCTTCTGAAGCTTTCGCCTGGCTACGAGTAGAGACGAAAACTTCACGGGGGTTTTAACCTTTCTGTAGGCCTCTTTTAAATTGGGGCCAGTCCCGGCCCAAGACTAACTCCTGAGGTAACCTGGGCACTACTGCAACCAACATTTTCCTCATTATTCCCAAAACTCTCACAATCAGGTTATATACAGGGTAAAATGTGGCAGCACCATGAACACATTTTATCTTTACTTTGCCCTCTGGTTGATCTGGTGCGGACTCAGCTCACTCTTTAACATAGAAACATGACGACAGAAAAAGACCACAAGGCCCATCTAGTCTGTCCTTCCATAACAACAACTACAACAGTCCACTTTTTACCTTTAGAGATCCTCTGTGTTGGTCCCATGCTTTTTTGAATTCAGTTACTGTCCTCATCTCCACCACCTCCACTGGGAGACTATTCCACGGATCCACTACTCTTTCCGTAAAGAAATATTTCCGCATATCACTCCTGAATCTATCTCCCTTCACCCTCATCCCATGTCCCCTCGTAGCAGAACTTGCTTTCAATTGAAAGAGGCTCTCTCCCTGAACATTTATGCCACGGAGGTATTTGAACATCTCAATCATATCACCTCTATCCCGCCTTTCCTCTAAGGTGTACATATTAAGATCCTTAAGTCTGTCCTCATATGCTTTATGATGAAGCCCATTAATCATTTTAGTAGCAACCCTTTGCACCGACTCCATCCTGTTCACATCCTTTTGAAGGTGTGGTCTCCAGAATTGCACACCATACTCCAAATGAGGTCGCACCAAAGACTTATACAGAGGCATTATCACCTCCTTTTTTTCTGCTAGCCATTCCTCTCCGTATGCACCCAAGCATCCTTCTAGCTTTTGCCGTCGCCTTTTCTTCCTGTTTAGCTACTTTAAGATCATCAGACACAACCACGCCTAGGTCCCGCTCTTCTTTAGTGGACAAAAGTACTTCACCTCCTATACTGTATTGCTCCCTTGGATTGCTGCAGCCCAAATGCATGACCTTACATTTTTTAACATTAAATCCCAGCTGCCAAATTCTAGACCATTCTTCAAGCTTAGCTAGATCCCTCCTCATGTTATCTACACCTTCCTGGGTGTCTACTCTATTGCAGATTTTGGTATCATCCGCAAAGAGGCAAACCTTACCCGACAGCCCTTCCACTATATCACTAACAAAGATGTTTAATCACAGACCAGAGCTTGCAAGAAATCATAGTTTGATCTGCGCCCGAATCAAGAAGAGCTTTGGCAGCAACCCCTTGTACAGTCACATCTAACACAAACCCTTCATAAAGTGTTTTTCTGTTCTCGCCTATGAGAGCAGTACGTGCTTGGCACTCACTCCGTACGTGACCCATTTTCCCACAGGTAAAGCATCTTTTATCGTGACTCCTTAATACAGCATTAACATTTTTCACATCACGAGTTTTACAATGTGAGAGACTTCCTGATAACTGCTTGAACGCACCCACTGCCGTCTTTGAAACTTTCTCAGTTTGTTGGGTGGCCAATTCCGCCTCCAAATATCTCTCTGTCAAGATAAAGGCTTCTGCGGTGGTGCGACAGTTCTGCAGGATAAGGAAGCTCTGCACATTTTTGGGAACTGCAGACATGAATTGCTCTAGGACTATCACATCCATTAATGGTTCAACCGTTTGCTCATCAGGCCTTAGCCACTTTGCGGCTAAGCTTCTCAGCCTGTGTTCCAATGCCTTTGGTGTCTCACCTTTTCTAAGTTGTGCGGCCCGCAGCATGCGGTTATACACGAGGGGAATCAGACCCAAGTGATCCCTGATGGCCTTCGCTACCTCGGTATAATCATTTGCTGACGAGGTGGGCATAGCTCTATAGGCCGACAGCGCCTCCCCTGTGAGAGAAGCTGCCAGTCTAATAGCCCACTGTTCTTTCGGCCAGCCTACCGAACCTGCTATCCTTTCGAAGAAGTCCAGGAAGTCATCGATGTAATCTGTAAGCCCTAACTTCCCTAAAGTTAAAGAATCATAGGACCATTGTCCTACTGGACAGTTGCCCAGTCCAGAACTCTGTCCAAGCTGACTGGAGGCTGCTTGCTGCACCTTTTGTTGATGGGCGACCCAAGCCTCCATCATCTGCAAGACGGGTTTTTGTTGCTCTTGCAGAGCCAAGACTGCTTGCTACTGTGTTTGACAAGCCTGCTTGTCGAACTGCATAGCCATCCAAGCGAACATCTCTTTCTGCTCCATGTTGATGAGATTTCCTAGGGAAACACAGGAAAAAAAAGTGTGGTCTGATAACACAATCAGCCCCCCTTTCTCTCTCTCTTTTTTTTTTTTTTTTTTTTCAAACTTCAAACCGGCATCCAAGACAGGTCACGCCCCTCTACCTTTTACCTGGTAGAAGTGTTGAGTCCAGCTTTCAGAAAAAGGACGCTGCTGCTCTACGTCGTAGCCCTCTGCAACTGCTGCCAGCAACACCACGGCCTTCCTCTCCGGATTTCCTTCTTCCGGTCCGGGTTTTCCACTTCCAATCCGGGCTTTTCCTCCTCCGGTCCGGGTTTTCCCAGCTTAGTACTGGTGGTTTCTTCTTTTCCTGTACGTCTTAGGGCGGTATCCTTAATCTGAACAACTACGCCATTATGTCGTCAGGTGCCCCCAGTGGCCAGTGGCTGTAAGGGCATCCTGCGCATTTTTATTATTTTTAAGGAGCGAGGGCTCTTTAAGGCCCAAGTGCAGTTTGGTCCTTGGAGTTTTAGCTCCTTGTGAGAACAAATTATATAAGACAAGAGTGGAGGGCAATAAGGCTTTATTTCCCCTTTAATGCATGGGTTCATCAAGACATAAGAAAATAAAGACAGTTCTTCTTTATAAAGGGTTCCACCAAAATAAGCAGACAAACAACTGTTATAAGTTTCACAATTGATTGCAGGGTTTAACTGAGGAGTCCTTCATTCCAAAGTAAATTAAACAAGCAGGCAAACAAACTGTTATGAGCTTCACAATTGATTGCAGGAATTCTTTTATATTTACAGTTCTACTAAGGACTCACGGCTAGTAGCAACACAAAAGCTACAATCCATAGATTCATCTTGAGGGATGGGAATAGTATTCTCAAACTCTATTTCCATGGACTCTGCGTCACTGGCTTCTCCCTCTGAATAAGTGCTTTCCCTTGTGGCTACAACTTTACAGGGTCTGTCTCTGTTTCTTTGCTTCCAGTAAGACTGTCCTGTTAAGCCCTTAGGTATTGTTTTGAGAAGCTCTACTTTGTTCCCTCTTCTCACATACTGAGCGTCTGCTTTATCAGAGTTTCTAGGAGCAAGGCTTTCTTTTAAAAGTAAAGAGCCACCATACCTTGGCTTCCTGCAGCTGCTACACCTGGAGCTTTCTCTCTCACGTACTTCTCTCTGGAGATAGGTTTTCTTGTGCAGTGCTTTGCCTTCCTGAAGCCCAGGAAAACCTGGTGAGGATTCCCAACCTCGGTGCTTCTGTGTAAAGGTAGCTTTGCTATAGGAACCTCTCCTCCTTGTACCTTGTAATCCTGGTCCAGTGAACTCAGGTGAATGTCGGCTTCTTTTAAAGCATGGCTCCTTGATTTTCTGTGCTCCTCTTTCAGCTGTTACTGCTCTCGTTGTGCTGCTTGATCCAGCTACGTTACTTGGGCTGGGAGTGTCACTCCTTCCAGCCAAACTGCTTCTCCTGGCAGCCTCTCTCTGGACTCCGTCTCTCTGTGCTCTGCCCCCCTGGACTCTATCCCTCTGGATAGTCTCTGTCTGGATTCTGTCCCTCTGCGCTTGCTCCGTGTGGACTCTCTCCTTCTCCTTCCGTCTGGCTGAACTGCTGCCGGCTGAGTTCCCTCCGAATGGATTCCTCTCGACTGGATTCCTCCTGCACCCTTGCACACCTACACCCTCTGGCTGTCTTTCCTTTATAAAGGCATTTTACCTTTGAAACTCCCGAGCTTGCCTTCAGGTGCAGCTGGTTAACTCTCATACAATCAGTGGCTGGGCGTGTTGACTCAGCCTCTGTAGGATTACTCCTGCCCCCTCTAGCTGTGCTGCGAGGTAATTGCATCTTCTGCACACCCACAGCTCTATGAAAGACAGGTTTTTTTTCTAAACCTGCACCTTCCGTGACTCCAGCCTCATGACAATAGACAAGACCTACAAGGATATAGTCCTGAAGTCCCACCTCCAGTCTGGCAGCATCTCTGTTGCCATGGAGGAGAGAGGTCACGTGACATGAGAGCATCACCCTGGTGTGGCAGGAAGTGATCCTGTAACTAGGATCTGTCCTCCAGGTGATGTAAAACCCTCTCGCACCGAGGAAGTTTCTCCAGGGTCATGTGCCCATGAGGGAAGGGTTAGGACAGCCGTTATAGTTGGTGATTCGATAAATAGGCATGTAGATAGATGAGTGGCTGGTGGATATGAGGATTGCCTGGTAACATGCCTGCCTCGTGCGAAGGTGCGAACCTCACGCGCCACCTAGATAAGGTCTAAGATAGTGCTAGGGAGGAGTCTGCTGTTTTGGTACATGTCGGTACCAATGACATAGGAAAATGTGGCAGGGAGGTTCTGGAGGCTAAATTTAGACTTTTAAGTAGGAAGTTGAAATCCAGAACTTCAAGGGTAGCCTTCTCCGAAATGCTTCCTGTTCCATGCGAAGGACCCAAAAGGCAGGCAGAGCTCCGGAGTCTCAATTCGTAGATGAGACAATGGTGCAAGGATGAGGGTTTTGGATTTGTTAGGAACTGGGGAATGTTCTTGGGAAAGGGGGGCTCTTCCGAAGGGATGGGCTTCATCTTAAATGGGATGGAGCCAGGCTGCTGGCATTAACCTTCAAAAAGGAGCTAGAGCAGCTTTTAAACTAGATAATAGGGGAAAGCCGACAGTCGCCCAAGAATGCATGGTTCGGAAGAATGTATCCTTGAAGGATACTACCAAAAGCAGAGAGGTTCCAAAAAAGAGTAAAGTAGCTCAAATGCCCTCGAGTATGGAGCAGACAGAGCTTAAAGATCCCAAATTACCCATGCCTACCAATAGCCAGATTAATATGAATAAAATACAGTCTCTAAAATGCTTGTATGCAAATGCTAGAAGTCTAAAAAACAAGAGGGGAGAGTTAGAATATATAGCACTAAATGAGAGATTAGATATGATTGGAATCTCAGAGACATGGTGGAAGGAGGACAACCAGTGGGACACTGTGATAACTGGGTACAAACTATATCGTAATGATAGAGCTGATCAAATTGGTGGAGGGGTTGCGCTCTATGTTAGAGAGGGCATTGAGTCAGAAAGGATTAAAGTTTTGCAGGAAACAAAATTTGCTGTAGAATCTCTATGGATTGAAATTCCATGTAAAAAGGGGAAGGCGATGGCGGTGGGGGTGTACTATCGACCGCCTGGCCAGAATGAACAAATGGATGATGAAATGCTCAAAGAAATCAAGGAAGCTAACAAAAGTTACAGCACAGCAATAATAATGGCTGATTTCAATTACCCCGGTATCGACTGGGTCAGTGTCATGGCAGGACATGCCAGGGAGATAAAGTTCCTAGATGAAATAAATGACTGCTTCTTGGAGCAGCTGGTTCATGAACCGACCAGAGGGGAAGCCATATTGGACCTAGTCCTTAGTGGAACACCAGATCTGATGCAACAGATAAGGGTGTTGGGGCCCCTTGGCAATAGTGATCATAGCATGATCACGTTTGATTTAACTAGTAGAGGAGGGATAGTAAGGAAATCCACAGTACTACCTTTTAACTTTTGAAAGGGAGACTATGATAAAATGAGGAAAATAGATTTAAAAAAACCTAAAAGGAGCAGTGGCAAAGGTTAAAGACTTACATCAAGCTTGGGAGTTGTTGAAAAATACTATCGTGGAAGCCCAGACCAGCTGTATTCCTCGCTTTAAGAAAAGTGGAAAGAAGTCCAAAAAACTGCCAGCATCGTTTAAAGGTGAGGTCAGAGAGGCTGTTGTTGCCAAAATAAGCATCTTTCAGGAAATGGAAAAAAGAGCCAAATGACAAAACCTGGAAACAGCACAAGCACTGGCAAGTCAAATGCAAGGCATTAATAAGGCAGGCAAAGGGAAAATTTGAGAAGAAGCTTGCTGCAGAAGCAAAAATGCGAAATAAAGACTTTTTCAAGTACATTTGTAGCAAAAAACCTGTGAGAGAGTCAGTTGGTCCATTAGATGATAGAGGGGTTAAAGGGGCACTAAGAGGCGACAAGGCGATAGCAGAGAGACTGAATGAATTCTTTGCTTCGGTCTTTACTGAGGAAGATGTAGGGATGTTACCCATGACTGAAGTGGTATTTAAAGGTGCAGAAGAATTGAAGGAAATATCAATACATCGGGAAGATGTATTACAATTATTAGATAAACTGAAGAGTAGCAAATCACCTGGACCGGATGGTATACATCCAAGGGTGTTGAAAGAACTGAAATATGAGATTGCAGACCTGTTATTAGTAATCTGTGAATTTTCATTAAAATCATCTGTAATACCTGAAGATTGGAGGATTGCCAATGTAACGCCAATTTTTAAAAAGGGTTCCAGGGGTGATCCGGGAAACTACAGACCGGTGAGCCTGATGTACCAGGAAAAATGGTAGAAACCATCATAAAGAACAAAATTACTCAGCATGTTGATAGTCATGGCCTAATGGGAGACAGCCAACATGGCTTTAGACAAGGAAGATCTTGTCTTACTAATCTGTTATGTTTTTTTGAAGGTGTGAAGAAAGAGGTGAACAAAGGTGAGTCGGTTGATATAGTGTATCTGGACTTTCATAAAGCCTTTGACAAGGTCCCTCATCAGAGACTTTTGGCAAAACTAAAGAGTCACGGGATAGGAGGAAGTGTACTACTGTGGGTCAGGAACTGGTAAAAAGATAGAAAGCAGAGGGTAGGCCTAAATGGCCAATTTTCCCATTGCAGAAAGGTGAATAGTGGAGTACTCCAGGGATCTGTGCTGGATCCGCTGCTTTTTAACACTAAAGAAGAGCGGGACCTAGGCGTGGTTGTGTCTGATGATCTTAAAGTAGCTAAACAGATAGAAAAGGCGACGGCAAAAGCTAAAAGGATGCTTGGGTGCATACAGAGAGGAATGGCTAGCAGAAAAAAGGAGGTGATAATGCCTCTGTATAAGTCTTTGGTGCGACCTCATTTGGAGTATAGTGTGCAATTCTGGAGACCGCACCTTCAAAAGGATGCGAACAGGATGGAGTCGGTGCAGAGGGTGGCTACTAAAATGATTAATGGTCTTCATTATAAAGCATATGAGGACAGACTGAAGGATATTAAAATGTACACCTTAGAGGAAAGGCGGGATAGAGGTGATATGATTGAGATGTTTAAATACCTCTGTGGCATATATTTTCAGGGAGAGAGCCTCTTTCAATTGAAAGCAAGTTCTGCTACGAGGGGACATGGGATGAGGGTGAAGGGAGATAGATTCAGGAGTGATATGCGGAAATATTTCTTTACAGAAAGAGTAGTGGATCCGTGGAATAGTCTCCCAGTGGAGGTGGTAGAGATGAGGACAGTAACTGAATTCAGAAAAGCATGGGACAAACACAGAGGATCTCTAAAGGTAAAAAGGGGACTGTTGTAGTTGTTGATATGGAAGGACAGACTAGATAGGCCATGTGGTCTTTTCCTGTCATCATATTTCTATGTTTCTATATTCATAAATGACCTGGAAAAGGGAATAACGAGTGAGGTTATCAAATTTGGAGATGACACAAAACTATTTAAAGTTGTTAAAACCCAACAGGATTGTGGAAAATTGCAAGAGGATCTTGATAAATTGGAAGACTAGGCATCAAAATGGCAGATGAAATTTAATGTGGATAAGTGCAAAGTTATGCACCTAGGGAAGAACAACCCAAACTATGGTACATGATGCAAGGTTCCACATTAGGAACCACCACCCAGGAAAAAGATTTAGGCGTCATTGTGGATAACATGTTAAAACCCTCTGCCCAGTGTGCAGCGGCGGCCAAGAGAGCAAATAGAATGCTAGGTATCATAAGGAAAGGAATGGAAAATAAAACAAAAGATATTATAATGCCTCTATATTGTTCCATGGTGAGACCGCACCTTGAATATTGTGTGCAATTCTGGTCGCCGTATCTTAAAAAGGATATAGCGTTATTAGAAAAGGTGAAGAGCCACCAAAATGGTAAAGGGGATGGAAAGATACTCCTATGAAGAAAGGCTAAAAAGGTTAGAGCTCTTTAACCTGGAAAAGAGACGGCTGAGGGGAGATATGTAGAAGTCTATAAATTAATGAACGGGGTGGAACGTGTAAACGTAGATCGATTGTTTACGTTATCAGAATATAGAAAGACTAGGGGACATGCAATGAAGCTACAGGGTAAACTATTTAAGACTAATAAAAGAAAATATTTTTTTCACTCAACGTGTAATCAAACTCTGGAATTTGTTACCAGAGGATGTAGTAAAGGCTGTTAGTGTAGCTGGGTTTATAAAAGGTTTGGACAAGTTCCTGGAGGAAAGGTCCATAAACCATTATTAAGAAGGGACCCAGGATATCAATGCTTGAACCAGTACAAGCATTGTGGAACCTGTGTCTTTTGGGGAAATTGCTAGGTACATATGACCTAGATTGGCCACTGTTGGAAACAGGATACTGGGCTTGATGGACCTTGGTCTGACCCAGTATGGCATATTTTATGTTATTATGACAGAAGTTAGCAAAAGAGAGAAACTGGGATTGTTAAGATTGCAAAAATGGCTAATCAAAAATCTAGAAAACAAATTTTATTTTACATGTATTGAAATACTCAAGGAAATGTGCATCTCTAATGTCTTTGGGCACTAAGAGATATCCAGATAGTGCTGCTGAATATCTCCACAGACCACCTCAGTACTATCTGGATAGTATGGGGGTGATCCAGGGGCAGAGCTGGCCATTATCCCGATAATTGCCATTTTCCAGATAGTGGTGATTTTCAGCAGCTATTTGGATAGCTTGGACCAGTGAAAATGCAAGCTCAAGTTGCTATCCAGATAGTAGATGAAAATCGCCACTATCCCTATAATGGGGCACAATCCATATATTCAATAGCAGCCACTATCTAGATACTGCTGCTAAATATCTAGAGGATATATTCTTTTTATTTATCAAATTTTTGTTATCATGACATCCGATGCAAATACAAAAATACAATGTGTGCCTTTGAGTCAATACTGACTCCCGGCGACCCTGTAGCTCCTTGGTTTTCTTGACAATGTGACTGGAAGTAGATTGCTAGGCCTTTTTTCTAAGGCAATGGAGGGTTAAGTGACTTGCCAAAGGCCACAAGGAGCACTAGTGGGAATTGAACCCTAGTCTCTTGGTTACTAAGCCAGTGCTCTAATCATTTGGCTACTCCTCCACTCCTGCAGTAATCAAAGTATGTCAATATTAGTGCTTGAACAATCATGTGAAAGTCTTCAAATACCAGAAAATGCTTTAACTCACACACTACTTTTAATGACTTGACTTGAATAACCTTTACTATCTGTGGTCTCCTAGATAAATTACAATCCAGGGGTTATACTCAAATATTATACCTCATCAGAGCAACTTTATTACCATAAATCATGACTGATATAGGCCAAGAATAGTTTTTGCTATTATAGACTATCACTGGCCCACCTTTTGGACATTAATTGTCAAACCATTCAGACTAAGCCATTTAGTAATGGCTGATGAATGTCTAAGTGCTGTCTTTTTAAATATCACTTAGCTCAAAAAGCAGAGCTCAAAATACTTCTTCAAAAAACATGAATGCATCTACAAACTTATAAACCTTTTCCTTCTTTATTTGTTTTCAACTTTTAAAGCATCTTCTCAAAAAATGACTCAAGAAGATGCCCAACAAGAATTGTTCAATGGAATTAAAGCATTTCTCTTATATTTTACTTCATGGTATTCTTACATGCTACGACTATTTTTAGGGGTATCAAAACAACACTGCAAGGTACAAGTCAAAGACCATGTAGTTGCTTTATACATTCAATGGTTTACAGTAGACACATCTTAATAATATCATCATCATTTACCCCAGATTTTATCTTTTTATATTGCATTTGTTTACCATATTCACCACTGTGTATTCAACAGCAGCACTTCTCTATAACTTCTATTGCCACTTCAACTTGGCTTAACTTTGCATTCCAAGAAACTAGCAGTTCATACAATTCACAATCTTTTCAGACCACATTAAACAAAGAATTATACTTAGCTCTTTTCTGAACCCGAGTTATATTTTCGTTTAGACCAAGCACATCCAGGAAATTCTTGGCAGCCTTTCCTTGTAGCACCTTCCCAAGCCCAAGTCTGACACCTTAAAGTCAGCGCCGTGGTGTTTGGGCAATTCCATCCTGCTTCTTTTAGCTTTCAGAGCACTCTACTGCAGTTCCTTGCCAAATTTGTCCAAGGCTTTATGGTCCTCCTGCAATGCTCCATCACCACCATTGGTCCAGTACCTCCAACAAACTCCAATCCAGCTCCCCCATGCTTGGGGCCCCCATTTTCACATGTGATCAGACCTTCACCATGGTTGCCTTCTCAGTCACATGTAGACTGACCTCCATAACCTTATGAGTCTCCCAGACTTCACAATGGATTCCAGTCTTCCCAAAAATTGGGCTGTTCCCATCACTGGGACCCTGATCCTGTTGAAACAGCCTTTGTCATGCAGGACCATCAGACTCCACAACCAGAGGATGCCACACTACAAGAGCCAGCTGGCGATACTCCAAATTTCTACAAACGATGTCTAAGTCTCACTTCCTAAGCTCCACCAAAGGATTTCCAGTCAATTTTTCAACCCTGTAGACCTCCCAAAGAGGTCACAGCATTACCATTTCCCTCCAGGACTTCTAAATACCAATTTGGAAAACCCTCTCCTCTATCCAACCAACTTAAGAACATAAGATATGCCATACTGGGTCAGACCAAGGTCCATCAAGCCCAGTATCCTGTTTCCAAAAGTGGCCAATCTAGGTCAATGTGGCATAGCTCAGAGCTACTAAACTATATTCTCCTCAATCCCTGCCCCCTAATGTTGGAGACTTGTGAGCACATGGGGCAAACTCAAAAGCCCACACAACTGTAAAGTGCATGGGTACTTTGAAAATTAGTGTAAATTATAACTGCTAAAACTGGCCATGTACTTTGCAGCTGTTCTTTTATGGGCACTATTTTCCTTCTGACCACACCCCAGGAACACTTTCTCGCAATTCCATGTCTCAGGCTTAAATACAAAAGGAGGAATATTTAGCAGTGGTGGCTAATGCTGTTAAAGTGGCTAGCCATTGCTGCTGTAAAGTGAACCCAGATATTCAATGCTGGAGTCATATCCAGCTACTGGGATTGAATATCTGTGTTGGCCAGATTGCAATTTTAATCCGGTCAGCATCAATATTCAGTTACTGGCTAGATTGCAAAAGCAATAAAAGTTACGACAGCCATTCAGTTGTCCAAGTTTAGCCAGTTAGGGTTAACCAGGCAGCAGCTGAATATTACCACTGCCCAGTTAACCCTTGGTGCCGGCCCTGCTCCATTCCCTGAACTGTTTGACACTAGTTGCTTAGCGTTGGGACGTTTAATGACATGACCCAGGGATATTCAGAGGCACTAACCGGATTAGTGCCGCTGAATATCCTGGTAAGCAGCATTTACAGTTTGCCTTTGAATACTGACCCCAACATTTTCTCGGCGCCAGGCTACAATCACCTTCAGCTGCCTCACCAATTAGTGGTCTCAGAAGCAGTCATCAGACATGCAAAATCTTCCAAACCACAGTCACATGCCCTCCTGGGAAGGAGCACAAAGTTATAGATGCCATAAGAGAAAGCATAGTTACTCATTTGTAACAGGTGTTCTCCAGGGACAGCAGGAATCAGTCCTCACATATGGCTGATGTTGGCACTGACAGAGCCCTCACGGAAACATCCCCCCAGCTTTCAAAGAAAGCCTTTGGGAGATGCCACCACGCATGCGTGGTCCCCTTCACGCCCAAGGGTGCCATCTTGCTCAGTCAGATGACATAGCTAAAAGACGGCAAAAATAAAAGATGGTAAAGGAGCAACTCCAAGGGGAGGAGGGAGGGTGGGGAGGACTGATCCTGCTATCCCCAGAGAACACCTGTTAAAGGTGAGTAACTAAGCTTTCTCCGGGAACAAGCAGGAAGTCAGTCCTCACATATGGGACTCCCCAGCTACAGGCTACCGAAAGTCCATAGCAAAATAGGGGATCCCTCATATGGAGCCACAAGCAGCAGCAATTTAGTCCATGTACACAGACCACAGTAGGACCCTGTGTCCGATGAACCAACACTCCGGTATCCTGAACACAGAAGGGTTGGAGGGTAGGAGTTGCCTAAACCCCGAAAAGGTTACGAAGCACAGCCTGGCCGAAGGCACTGTCCCATCAGGATTCTCTTTCCAGGCAGTAATGGGTTGCAAAGGTATGGACTGAAGACCAGTTGGCAGTCCGTCAGATGTCCACCATCGGAATGGAGCGCAAGTTTACCACCGAAGCTGCCGTGGACCTGATATGGTGTGCCGTGATGCGGCCTTCCAGCGGGAGCCTCATAAGTGAGGGTGATACAGTATGCCACCCATGTGGACAACGTATGCTTGGTCACCACCTCCCCCAGCCTACTGGAGTCGTAGGAAATGAAAAGTTGAGAAGCTCTGCAGTGACCCTGAGTGCATTGGATATAGAAGGACAAAGCCCTCTTACAGTCCAAGGTGTGAAGGACTGTCTCCGCCCGACTGGAATGAGGTCTTGGAAAGAAAGTAGGGAGCACCACTTCCTGGTTGAGATGGAAGTGTGACACTACCTTCAGCAGGAATTTGGAGTGTGTGCAAGGCACCACTCTGTTCTTGTAGAACCTGGTATAGGGCGCCTCTGCCATGAGGGCCTGAAACTCGCTGACTGCAAGCGGAGGTAAGCGTGACCAGGAAAGTCACCTTCCAAGAGAGGGAGCGGAAGTAGCAGGTAGTCAGAGGTTAAGAGCGGGCGACTGAGCTGCCCCAACATCACTTTGAGGTCCCATTCAGTTGCCAGAGGGCAAACCGGAGGCTTCAATAAGAGCAGGCCCTGAAGGAAACAGGTCACCAACGGTTGGGCTGAGAGGGGCTTACCATCCACAGGATAGTGGTGCGCCGCCAGGGCTCTAAGGTACACTACCATCCACCGGATGGTGGTGCGCTGCCAGGGCTCTAAGCTACACTCGGATGGAGTTAGAGTTGAGCCCAGAGTGCAAGAGGTGGAACAGGTACTGCAACACCAGAGCCACCAGGCAGGAGAAAGGGTCAGCCCCGGGTTTGGTGCACCAAACAGAGAATCTGTGCCATTTGAGGGCTAAGCCTTCCTAGTAGAGGCCTTACAAGAGGCCAGCAGAATGTCTTCCACCTCAACCAGGAGGCTGAAAAGGGCCAGAGTCACCCTCTCAGCAGCCAGGCTGTCAGCAACAGGGACCCAGGTTGGGGTGCAGGAGAGAGCCCCCTTTCCTGAGATAGGAGTCCCGGGGCAGTCCCCAAGGGGATGGGGGTCTCCACCATCAACTGCAGAAGTAGCAGGAACCACGGTTGCCTGGGCCACTGAGGAGCTATCAGGATGAGCAAGGCCCTGTCGCGGAGGGTCCTGAACAAGGCGATCAGCAGCGTAGGAGGGAAGGCGTACATGAGGCCTTCCAACCATAAGACCAGGAACGCGTCTGCTGCCATCCAGGAGGGGTGGGCCTGTCGGGAGCAGAAGTGTGGCAACTGAAAGTTGTCCAGACTGGTGAAAAGGTCCATCATGGGTTCGCCACAGAGCTGGAAAAGCCGACTTTCTACCCTGAGGTCCAAGTGCCACTCGTGCGATTGGAGAACTCTGCTGAGACTGTTGGCCAGCAGATTGTCCTGGCCTGGCAGGTACATTGCCCGAAGGAGGATACCATGCTGGATTGCATATGAGCATGGATTGCATATGAGCAGAGGCCCAGTGCCTCCCGACAAAGGGTACGAGACCTGTGCCCCCCTGTTTGTTCATGTAGAACATTGCCACCTAGTTGTCCATCTGGACTAGCACTGGCTGGTGATGCAGGCGGTGACAGAAGACCCTCAGGGCTAGGTGTATGGTCTGGAGCTCTAGGAGGTTGATCTGCTGGGTGCTTTCATCTGGTGACCAGCTGCCCTGGGTGTGGAGATCTCCGCAGTGGGCTGCCCAGCCGAGCAGGGAGGCGTCTGTTGTGAGGACCCTTGAGGGGATTGGAACCTGAAAAGGCATGCCCACCTCAAGATGCTGGATCGAGCTGCCACCAGACCAGGAAGTCTGACAATTGGCAGGTCACAGAAACTCTGTCTTGGAGGCGGCTGTGGCCTGAGACCTCTGGTCCTTGAGACACCACTGCACCGCCCTCATGTAAAGGCAAACGTCTGGGGTGACGTGGACTGTGGAGGCCATGTGCCCAAGGAGGCGTAGGAGAAGCTGGGCGGGCATCGAGGGGCGGTACTGTACGTCCCGAGCTAGAGACCTGAGATGATCAGCACGGTCCCTGGGCAAAAAAGCCTTAGACTGCAAAGTGTCGATCTTTGCCCCAATGAACTCCAAGAATCTTAACTAACCCCTAAACTATCTCCCACTTAAACATTCCATAACCCAGGGAAACAGACAAACATACATTTTTTGTCGGAACATGTACCGTGAGGAACAAGTCCTCTCGAGGTACTAAGTTCCTTTTTATCTTTTTTGAAGTGGAGAAACCACTAAAAGGCCCTGAGAGAGTAACCTCCCAACACCAAAAATAAGACTCTATACACATTTAAGTCATAAAAGCTGGAGAACTACTTAAATGAGGTAGCCTAACCGTTGTATTCCATCTCCAAAACATTTTTCTTCAGGGAGAGAAAACCCAAACCAGCATCGGTAAAAAACCGGTTAGGAATTCAGCCAAAAATGACATTCATGTAATTCTTCAGTTCAGAAATGTGGCAACAACATTAGGGGGAAAAAAACCTCCCAAATCAGGTAACCCAACGTTGCGTTTCTGGCCATAGGTATTCCTGGCCCTTTCTCAAACCCAGTCGCTCACTTCAATATCGGAAGAAGAAAGCTTATTAAACCCTCCAAGGTGATCACATGACCAACCATGATGTCCTGAAGGTTCTTGGGAAACGTAGTACCAGATGTTCAAATGACATTCCACCAATCAATGGATTGATTCAAACCCTCCAGTGAGATAGTGTTCAGCGTATATATCCAAAACTGCTCCCGATAACTCAGTAGAGAAGCCCTATCTCCCCCCCGAGGTGGGGGGGGGGGGATATGATCCAAAATCCTCCACCGTAGATCACCAAATAAATGATTATTAGTTTGACAATGAGTCACCATTGGAGCCGATTCCACTTCATTCAAAATACGTGATTTATGTTCCTGGAGCCGGCGTTTCATCATTCGAGTAGTCTTCCCAATGTAGATTTTATCACAAGGGCAAATTAAGGCATAAACAACAAAGGAAGTCAAACAAGTAGTAGCATGCTTGCTGTAGAGGCACCGATTAGAAGTTGGAATATTCCAGCTTGAACCCTCTATGGTGGAACAACAAAATTCACAAGTGGTGCATGAAAAATGGCCCACCATATTACACGCTGTAAATGTCCCAGAATTATGAACAGTCCAATCGGCCAAATTTCTCCCACGTTGAAAAGCAATCATCAGAGGTTTATCAAAACTAGAATGTAACGAAAGAACTGGCCAATGAGATTTCAAAATCTGCAATACTGTAGTCGCATGGGGAATATATGGTAAAACGTCCACATTAGAGGTAGGAGTCAACTGTTCCGATGAAACTGCTGTATCTGAATACGACCACCATTCAGAATAATTAAAGCGCGCTCTACGATATGCTTTATGGATGAGGGAAATCGGATAACCCCTTTCTCGTAAACGTTGTTTCAAATCTCCAGCATGTAGCTTGAAATCTTCTAAAGAGGAGCAAAGATGTCGCAATCGTATGAATTGCCCTATTGGGAGACCTCTTTTTAGTGGACCCGGGTGATAACTTGAATAGTGTAGTAAAGTATTGCGTTGGACCGATTTTCGGTACAATGTAGAATGAACTTGGGAATGAACTTTAAACAATTGTAAATCAAGAAAGTCTATGGTATTCTTATGATACTTTGGCGTAAATTTGTAGGTCCGAAGACAAAGAATTTATCCACAAAAAGAAATCCCGTAGTTCTTGTACAGTAGCAACCCAAAAAAAGAATATATCATCCAAAATTCTGGACCAAAGCCGAATATTCTGAAACCACTCAGAAGAATAGATATATCGAGTCTCAAACTCGGCCATATAAAACGTCGCAATGGAAGGGGCTATCGTAGCCCCCATAGCTATGCCATATACTTGATGATAGAATTTATTTTCAAATTGGAAAAAAATTTTTGTTAAAACTATTTCCAATAAGGACAACACAAATTCCTTTGGAAGCCGAGAAGGTAAAATCAGAGGAACCCTTGAAGCCATATCTAAAGCTGCAAGTTGATTAATATTAGTATAAAGAACCGTGACATCCATTGTCACCATCAGCCAGTCAGATTTATCATCCATTATTTCTTGGAGTCGATGCAAAAAATGAAAAGAGTCCTGTATATAGGAAGGGATGGTGGGTAGTAAAGGACGAAAAAATAAATCGCAAAATTTTGACAGCGGTTCTAATAATGAATCCCGGCATGAGACTATCGGGCGCCCAGGTGGCATCTGAAGGTTCTTATGTATCTTCGGGACCATATATAACACAGGTAACTTAGGAAATTTTTTATTCAAAAATTGATGCTCCTTCAATGTAATCCAAACGGACTGTAGAGCTGCTGCGGTTAAAACCTGTATTTCTTGCGCAAGAATCATCGTGGGGTCTTCATCTAAACACTCATAGTATTTAGTATCTGAAAGATGAGCATAGACAACCCGTTGATACTGACTCCGTTCTTGGACCACTATGGCCCCCCCTTATCTGCCCGCTGTATAACAATATCCTGCCGCTGACTCAAAGCACGTAATGACAAAATTTGCTGTTTAGATAAATTTGAAAAAGGAGCAAAACTTATTTGTTCTTCCATTCGCTGAACATCGCGTAGAACTAGATTTTGATACGTTTTAATCGTGGCATCCAATTGGCCCGGGGGAAGCCACTTAGAAGGATTCGAAATAAATGACGAATCCCTCATAGAGCTGATAACCTCTTGGTCTTGAAAATAATGGGTCACCCGAAGCTTACGAAAAAAACGATACAAAGCTACTCGAAGTCGGAATGGATCATAAGGAGAAGTTGGCACAAAAGATAATCCCAGTTGTAGTAATTGTTTTTGATCAACCGGTAAATCCAAACCCGAAATATTTATAACTGAAGCCGTGTGTGGGATTTGGTGCAAGGAATGTTGCCTAACTTGTCCTGTACCCAAGTTTCCAAGTCTGATGCCTGTAGACAGGCAATTTGTCGTGCGCCACTGGCAATAGCAGAAGTTCTACTGATGCATTCAAAGCAGTCAAAGGCTGCACGATTGACAAACTTGGAGACATCCTGAGCATGCTTAACCGGAGTAAGAAAGTCTTGTCTCTTATCATCTGGAAGAAATGGGCTCATAACTTCCAAGTCTCCTGTGATTTCTTTGAGGAACTTTCCCATATATAGGATATATGAGCTTATCCTAGCTGAAAGCATGGAAACTTGAAAAGTTCTGCGTCCAAAAGCATCCAGAGTCCTACATTCACGACCTGGAGGGTTGGATGCATGTCTTTTAGCACTTTTCATCCTATGCATGGCTGACTCCACTACCATTGAATGGTGTGGCAGCTGAGTTTTCTGAAACCCATGGTGGGACTCGATACATAGTATCAAGTCTCCTAGAGTGAGGAGAAGTAGTCAGAGGTGTTTCCCACATTCTGAGCATTAAGTTATGCAGAATTTCATGGATAGGCAGAGAGCTGCCTCCTTAGGAGCTTTAGGATATTGGAGGATTTCCAATTCCTTTGCTCTGGGTTCCTCCTCAGGAGCTACTGTGATTGAAAGACCTTTAGCCATATCACGGATGAAATCCTGAAATGACATGTCCTCTGGAGGTGACATTCTGCATTGGGGAGAAGAGGGATCTTCTAAGAGAAACCCTCTAGTACCAGCAGAATAGTCAGAGTCTTCGGAATCGGAGGACTCGAAGTATTCCTGACTCCGATGCTCCTGCAAAGCACGATCCCGGTACCGATCGAAGTCGGTACTGAGGTGACCTGGTACCACTTTATTCACTCCAGCCGGAGGTGGAAGAGGAAGAGTTACTATCGGGGCCGATACCGTCGGTACCAGCATCGTTGGCGTCGGTACCGGTGTCTGTACCGGTGTTGGTACCAGCATCGATGTCGATGTCGGCGCCCTTGGGACCCCCAGTACCGCAGCTGAGTGAAGAGCTGCGATACTGCGTTCGATAGCAAGAAACCTCTGGTCTATCAACGCTGCTGATGCCTGGGTGTCGGTACCAGTAAGAACGGCCAGAACCCCTGAGCATGGCACAGGTAGTTCTTGCGAGGTTGAAGCCTCGAGAACATCCTGAAGCCCCATTAATGCTTTGGAAACCGAAGCCTCCCGCCGGGGCTGTTTTGCCGGTGTGGTTCCCTCAAGGGCAATGTCAATGGCCTCTCAATGCTTAGCAGGAGAGCTACCCTTTGAGGACCGGCTTTTGTGTTTAGTTACCTGAGATCCATGGGAGGAAGAAGAGGCCCTTGACGATGTTGATGCAATGGATCTGGCATCTGAAGAGAAGAGGGTGCCGAGCATTGCGGCCCGGTTCTGTCTTCCTCTTTTAATCATCCCCATGCAGGAGAGACATTCAGTTGGAGAATGATCAGGTCCCAAACATTTTAGACACCAATCATGGGTGTCAGAGACGGAAATGGTACCGCCACACTTAGTACATTTTTTAAAACCACTAGTTGGCTTTTCCATAATTTTGGAGAAATGGGTCCTAATGCCCAAAATGGCGCCTAGCACCAAACAGGAAAGTTTCTGAAAAGAAACAGTGAAAGTTTTTTTTTTTTAAGGAAAGAAAAGAAAAGAACCGGCAGTACCGGCAGGCGTCGTGCGGTAGGCAAGCGCGACCACAAAAAAGAATTTTAAAGACGGAATTTTCTGCGGTGACAGGGAATAGGTCCTGTTGGCTCCGTGGAAAATGAAGAACTGAAGAGGGACAGTTGGAAAGGTGGGAAGGCAGTGCGCATGTGCTGAGGGATGCTCCCAAAAGCGTTCCTATTGGACGCTGGGGAGCGTTCCCGTGCAGGCTCCGTCGGTACCGACAATACCCATATGTGAGGACTACATTCCTGCTTGTTCCTGGAGATAACACCTAATGCAGCATAATATATTGATCACAAAGTTTAACACAAGAACAATAAAGCAGATAGGTAGAGATGATATTTTTATTAGCCTGAACTACTTTGTGGGTCATTTTTTTAAAAGTAATAATATTCTTACCTAGTTCATCAAGTAAATCCTGAGGTGGTGGAGGTAATTCTTCAAACTCAGTTGACACTAAAAAAACAGAATTTAAATGTACTACAGAAATCTACAACAAACAAGAATTTCAATGAGCACTATCTTACCAAAACTATACTATAGATATATGAAGATCAAATTAAATAACATTGGAGATGACGTTCCAAAAGACTTATGCTGTTAAGGAAAGGCCCATTTCCTTTGAAAATTTTGTACTAGCCAACGAATAACATTTGGCTGACCATTTCAATGTCCGGCCAAACATTACGGGCCTAATATTCAGTCCATGGAAGTCAGCAGTTTTAAAACTTCTGGTTACAGTGGACTGGATAGCCCATTGATACTTAAGTGCCATAAGTCTCTGTCATGATGTTTGAAAATCAACTGTTTTGAAAAATGGCCCCTGTGTATTTAATTCACAGGCGTGGAGCCCGATTCTGGGAGCGGGATGTCCAGACGGGGCTGTTAGGACCTGATTCTGGTCCGTGAGGGAGTCAGAATCGGGCCCGAGGACGGCCCGGCATGCCCCTCCTGCCTGTGGGGATGTCCTCCCCGCAGGCGCCCCAGACATCTGCAGCTCCGGACCCCAAAATCCTGGCCACCCAACCCACGGCTTTCCTTCCGCAGCTTTGCTCGGGTGGCAAAGACCCCCTGCACTTGGCCCCGGCAGAGGCTGCCGTGTCCCGATTCTTTTAAAAATGCTGCTTATACCACTTTTGAGGTGGTATAAGCAGTACGCCCCAGCAGACCCGGCAGCATGTACAGGACCATGACCGGAATAGGTCCTGTATGTGTTGCCAGGCGGCCTGATCCCGCTCCGCCCCCCACCGGCTCTCCCCGTCCTGAAACAAAGGACGTATGGGAGAGCCAATGGGGGAATAGAGTTTAGGTGGATTGCGGGGCTGCACGTCCCAGCTGGGACGTGCAGCCCTGCAACCCGCATTCTGGAATGAGGGCCTAAGTGATAAGTTAGTTGTGTGACATAGATAAGAACACAGGACAGAGAGCATGGGGACTGCCAATAAATAAATACAATAAACATTAGTTTTCACCTTTCTGTAAACTTTTATGAGGCATGTCAGTCAATGATACTTCATATTCCATTCTGAGCCTTGTCAGAGGTGAACACACAGTGCTCTTCAATGACTTACTGCTCTGTAAAGAGAAATACCAAAGATAAGTGTACATATGGCACGGATCCAACATCCAAGTGTGTATTATATAATGAACTGGAATAGAGTAAAAACCTGCAGTTTATTTTAATTATTAAAAGAAGAATACACCTCAGACAGACAGACCACTAACTAGTGATATGCCTCACAAAACATAATATAAAAGCAAAAGTTCTCAAATCTGTCTTTGGAGCATCCCCTCCCCCAACCCTAAACCAGTCTGGTTTTCAGAATATTCTTAATCAACATGGAATGGAACTGGTGCGTACAAATCTCCTCATATATAATCACTGAGAAAATTCTGAAAACTAGAAAGGCTGCAGGACCTGAAGGCAGGTTTGAGAACCACTGTTGTAAAAGGCAATGAATATCTTTAATCTCTACTGTTTCTGGGCAGAATACTCAAAAATGAACAGAAAAGTAACTTTCCAATTCAGTTTCCAATAACTTGTACATCAATTCTAATTTTTTTAATTTATTTTTATTAAAGTTCCATGCAACAAACTCAAGGAAAACTGTCTGATGATCTACAATTATTGCTTTTTTGTTTAGATCCCCCCCCCTGATATTCTCCCACCCCATCCCCCAGGCAGCTTACATTCGGGCCAGGTAGTCTATCAGTGGCTGCCAGCGAGCCTGGAACTGATCAGTCTTTTGCCTTTGACAAGCGGTGAGCTGCTCCATCAGTACTATCTTATGCAGCCGGCTCTGCCATGCAGTAAAGTTCAGGCAATTTCACCACTTGTTACCTGTAAGCATGCCCGAATCGGGCGTGTCCATTCAGTTGCAGCCCCTCTGGCCATATTCCCAGCAAACAAAACCACAATGTTGAATTCTACATCCATATGGAAGATAGTCTCTCAGTGGGGACTCATCTTCTGCAACTCACGACTACATGACATGGCCACCATTGGTGCTGTCGTGGTTCGGTCCTTGGCAGTCTGGAACTAGGGAGTCCCATATGTGAGGATTGACTTCCTGGCTTGTTCCTGGAGAAAGAGTAGTTACTTGCTTGTAGCAGGTGTTCTCCAGGGACAGCAAGAATCAGTCTTCACAACCCTCCCTCCTCCCCTAGGAGTTGCCTCCCTAGCTTGTTTTGGTTTTTACTGCCGTCCTAGCTATGTCATCTGACTGAGGAAGATGGCAGCCTTGGGTGGGAAGGGGACCACGCATGCATGGTAGCATGTTGCAAAGGCTTTCTTTGAAAGTTGGGGAAATGCTCCACATGAGCTCGTCGGCACTGACGTCACCCATATGTGAAGACTTGTTCCTGCTGTCCCTGGAGAACACCTGTTATAGGTGAGTAATAGTATTGCTCAATCTCACAAAAACATTTCTCCCCCCCCCTTCCACCCGCTAATCCATCACTTGGCACAGCTGCACTGTGAGATAAATACATCCCTAGATCAGGAATCCCCAACTCTTCCCCTTGCTAAGCTCCATACAGCATTTGTCGCACTACATCCGACTCTGGAGGTGACGGAGGTTCTCCAGAGCCACCTGAATAAGAAGAAATTGAAAAAGATATAACAAACCTGGAAGCACATTCATTTTGATAGCAGCTACCCTTAGGGTTGCCAACTTTTTCACCGAGAAAAACCCGACACCTGTGGCTCGCCATGCTCCACCCATTCTCCGCCCCTAGTCCCACTCCTGCCCCGCCCCCCAGCCCCACCCACAAAAATTACCGACGATACGTGTAGGCTAACTCCCTTGGTCAGATAATAATTAAACTGGGAACCCCAAAAGCCAAACATGAAATGTACAACACTGGAGAAATAAAACTATAAAGTAATTTCCTCTTGCACTAAACAAAAACGCAAAGATGTTAGCAATACACACTTCCCAGACCAGACATATTCCAGTTAATAAATTCAAAATAAAAAATATTTTTCTACCTTCTGTTTGGGCATTTTATTTTTCAGTTGCAATTGCTCCAATCACTTTCTTCTGATTTCTTTGCGTCTTCTGTGAGCTATCCATTTGTCCTTTCTTCTCTTTTAGATGTTTTCCATTTTCTCTCTATATCTGTTTTAACATATTGATCATTTCCCTTTTGCTCTTTCCCCAATTCTTTCCTTATTCCTTTATCATCCACTTAAATTCCACCCTTCCATTCTCAGTCCCCTCTTACTCTCCCAATACCGGGCCCATCATAGACTTTTCTTCCACACAAAATATCTTTTCCCCTCTCCATTCTCATTCCCCATCCCTTCTAGTCCTCCCCCAAAATCAGCTCCCTTATAGTTCTAGACCTACCCAGCATCCGCTTCCTTCTAGTCCCATTCTCCCATGTCCCCACATCAGCCCATTTCAAGTCCTATTCCAGCTCATCAGCCCATTTCCCGTCCTAGCCCCACATATGCTCTTATCCAGTTCCATTCTAGCCCCCCATCAGCTAATTTCCACTCCAAGCTCCCCCATCAGCCAATTTCCAATCCTAGCCCCCTCGTCAGCCCACTTCCAGTCCTATTCCAGGCCCATTTCCAGTCCTATTCCAGCCCTCCATCAGCCAATTTCCACTCCAAGGTCCCCCCATCAGCCAATTTCCAATCCTAGCCCCATCAACAGCCCACTTCCAGTCCTATTCTAGCCCCTATCAGCCCATTTCCAGTGCTAGCCCTCACATCACAGGCCATTTCCAGTCCTAGCGCCTCCCCCCCAATCACAGCCCATTTGCAGTCCTAGCCCCCCTAATCACAGCCCATTTCCAGTCCAAGTTCCCCCCATAGCCCATTTCCAGTCCAAATTCCCCCCCCCAATCACAGCCCATTTGTAGTCCTTGGCCTCCCCTCCAACCAGCACCACGGCTGTCTGAGGGGCTTCAGAGGGAGCCGGGGAAGCCCGTGCGAGGCCCCGGCTCCCTCTGTACAACCGCCAGCATGAAGATCCTTTTCCTTCACGCTGGTGGCTGTTTCTGTGAAGCCGCGATTGCTGGGAAAGGTTAAAGGCATAGGTTTAGCTATGTCATCTGACTGAGCAAGATGGCATCAACAGGCAGAAACAAGGCTCTCTGCCCCTTGCAATTAGCGAGCCATGTGAATTTCAACATTCGCTGAATGCTATCCCCCACCTGAGGCCCCTGGATAAACCCAATCTGATCTGAATGTATCACCCAAAGCAGCAGTCCTCTTGCCCCCCCCCCCCGTGCGTTTGTGTGTGCATGCGAGGTCCCAGATGTGCTGTAACAATGTACCTTCTTTCTTCTCACGCTTGCGCTTCTTCCGTGCACTCATTTGAATCAAACAGCCCCTCAACATGGCCTTGAGGGCATCCCACAGAATTCCCGTATTACTCTCACCTGTGTCGTTCAGTTCCATGCATCCATGAATAACCCCCTCTAGAGCCTGAATCTCACTCTCTCCTTTCAATAAGCTAGCATTTATATTTTTGTAATTTAAATTTTTATTAGCACGCATCTTAACATTTATTGCATATCACTGAGACCAGACCGTGAGATTCACAGTTTTCACTTCCAACAATACATTCCATGTTTCTTCTTGTGATGGGAGTATTAGGAGTATGTTTACTAAACCGTCTCAACATCGCAGCGGTGGTATTATTGCGTGATAAGTGATGTTATCTCACGATAACACGGCGGTGGCGTTAAGGCACACTATCGCTGTGAAATCCGGGTCTGAAGGGTGGAGTAAGGCTTCCCAGAGGGCTGAGAGAAGGGGTCAATGGGCGGAGAGTGGGCGGGGAGAGGCTCCAGGCACACTAACGCTGTGAAATCCGGGTCTGAAAACTAATGCCAATGAAACCCTCGTGTTAGGCACATTTGCAGGAAAGAGAAACTATTTCAGTCAGCAATGTGCAGCAAGGGCAGGGAAACCCAGAAAAGTGATAGTAGTGATACATGTGCAGGGACCAAAAAGGCAAATAAACATATAAAATGACCAGAACCACATTTAAAATCCCAATAACCAAGCTGGCCAATAGTGATATTAATGATAAACATAAAGCAACACTACTGACAAAGCGTAAAAATTAAGATATCATGTCGGAAGGGTCTATGCACTGTCCCCCTACAAAGTGAATGATCCCACATTGAAACAGCGCTGATCAGGGTTTCTGTCGTTTAGATTGGGCAGGTTTGTTATGGCGTGCACATGTGCAGCAACAGCAGAGTGGGTACATAGGAAACGGCAACAGTACTGATGCTGTAAATGGGATACAGGGGGCTGCAGGCGGCACATGCCTAGGTGGCACATAGGAATGCCAAAACTGTAAAGCAGCAAGACAGCAACTGACGAGGGTCCAACATGGGCACGGTGTGTGTCCTACAGTGTCATAGGGGATATTATCCAGCAGGTACCCCCAAGGGCACATAACATTGACAGGCGGTGCTGGGGGGAAGCGAGCATGTCCATGTAGGCACCCCTACCCGAGAACACACACCATAGGCAGCTGCCTACCGGCACACTGGATGGCCTGCGACTGCGCACCACCAGCACCACCGGCATAATGGCATGGCAGCATGGTGGCAGAGGGGTGCTGGTGGCGGAGGGGGCAGTGGCATCTGCCCACAGCAGACCACGGCCAAGCCCCATTTAGGTGGGTGCCGTGCACTGCAACAGACAGGGTCTGTTCTGACGAATAGTCATGGTATCCCCAGGGAATGATCTGTCCCTATGGCAACAGTGTGGTGCAGTACACACAGCTAGTGTGTTCAGGAGCAGAAGGTCACAAGTTCAAGTCCCAGTTGTGGCTCCTACCAACCCTGTCCTCATATTTTACCCAGTACTAAACCATGGTAATAAGGACGGAACCTTTATTGCAGATAAAATAAACATGCCTGAAACGCCTATATTTTACCCTACAGAGCACAGACACCATAAACATGTGCAATCCCTAGAGCAGAGTTTCCCAACTGCAGTCCTGGAGGGTCAAACACCATTCAGGTTTCATGCTGTCCCTACAAATATGTCCCTAACAAATATGCCTGTGCTGCATTTGTATGTGCCGCCCCCATTGTATGCAAAGGTATCTCATGCATATTCGTTAGGGACAGCATGAAAACAGTGTTTGGCCCACCAGGACCGGAGTTGGGAACCTCTGCCCTAGAGCAGCGGCCAACAGGGGCATAAAAACCCACACCCACAGGCTCCACTATCCAAAGCCTCATGGAGAGTCAGGCTGATGGGCCCTGCGCAGAGCAGCATCTCCCAATACTGGCACGTGCATACCTTAGCAATGCCGTCCTAAACTTGGGAGCACGTTCCACATATATCAAAAAGTTGCTATGATTAATGTCAGCTAACAAATCCTAAGTTAAACACAATTTGTTGATAGAGATTCATCATAGCAACCTTTCTGTTATCTGTGGAGTGTGTTTCAGTTATTGATTCTTACAGTGTTTACTACCCTGGGGAGTGACTCTAACAGTATTGAGTACCATAGCAATGCCCGCACTGTGCCCAGGACTGGTGTGGCGGCCAGGGCTGCCACAAACCTCTATATTTGCACAATGCTGGCATAGGAGTGGGAGTGTGTGTCTGTCTATCCAGTGTGTTGTGGCTGCCTACACCTTACTGAGCCCACATTGCTTGCACTGTTTCCAGTGTTAGCCTGCCAATGTGCATAATGAGAAGCAAGGGTGTGGCCCAGACAGGGTGGCATAGGCAGGATGCATTTGCACAGGGTATAGGGCAATGGCTGGGACACTGTAGTGCCCGACCACCACCTGCACGGACAGGGTGGTCACAGCATGTCATGCTGGTAGGTCGCTCTCACCCTGACTGAGCAGTGACCACAACATGGCTAGGTTCCCCCAGAGTGCTATACAGTATTTCTCTCAAGTGATATTTATTGGTTCTCTTTTCTGGGGCCCAATCACTGACATACCTGCGTGGTGTGTGTGCTGACATCCCAGTTTTGGGTGCACACAGTTCCTCCAGGAACATGCACTATGTACTAGCTAGCAGACTGTCTGCAGTTAGCATCTGTATGGCTGCACCACCTTGCAGGGTACAGCAGTTGCACACTGACTGCCCTATGCTGGTGAATGTCAGATTGTAGTGGGGGGCAGCTGAGCTGACTGGGCCCACTACCTATCTGCCAGTGGCCCTGTCCCAAGTACAGATCTTCAGCAGTTGTCCGTTCGCCACCAGGACTGGGGTTGCTGGTCCCACAGCCTGTCCTCATGTACACCTCCACTGCCCCCCTTGCAAAGGGTGAGAGTGTGGGTCTGTTGGGGGCAGATCATGTCCCCCACCCTGACCCAGAGAGGACGGTTTGCTAAGTACATTGTCACCATGTGAGCCCTGACACACCCCTGCTCCCTAAACAGGTGACCATAGCAAGCACAGTGGATATGCACTATGTTGTGTGCATCATGGTCCACAAGGGCCAGACATGACTGGCAATTACAAATGGACACAGAGACCTCCTAAAGGTGTCTGCAACAAATACCTGCCACACATTGGCACTGATGGAGACCTGCAGCACAGCCCACCTCAACCAACCCGGGTACTGCAGACCTGGTGCTGGCCACTCCACCTCACCCTCAGAACACACATATTGGCATGGCCTGTGGGTACTCTGTGCCAGTAACATGCACGGTCATTCCCCCCTACCAAGCTGACGTGCTGTAGAGGTGCATACCCCTTCTGGTGAGCAGATGTAGACTGCTGTTCTGCATGTGAATTGCATTATGGGTACTGTTGGTTCTATCCTATCCTGGTAGGCACAGCAGACAGTTTTATGGTGACGTGCACTCTTTCTGTAGCCAGCCATTGGTATGATAACTCCCATAGTGATGTAGCACAATGGTTAATGCAATGACTTCAGTAGCAGAGTCATGGGTTCAATTCCTCTCTGTTCCCCTTTTTTTATGGCTGTCCTACACAACTACGTTTCATTCATGTAACAGCCATATCTGTGCAAATCTGTGCTGCCGCCACATTATACCCTCATCACTGTTGCCATCCATCCTTCTGTCCATCTATGTGTGTGTGCCAGCTGTGTGGCGTCCTGCCCTAATGTGCAGGCTGCTACCCCATGTCCTGCACTGGCACACTTTTCTGCATTGCAGCTCTTCATGCTTGCCTCTCCTGTGTCTGCTCTGCATGGCACTGCTCTCCTCTGTCTTCCTGTCATTGCACTTATCCTGCCACCTCTACCTCCTCTGGTGGACACATATCCCCATCCTCTGCCACACACTGTCATTGTTGCACTGTACATTACCATCACCCTGTACATCGGTACAGCTGCCCCCAATATGTTTGTCCACTTTACCTGCTGGTCCATGAGCTCCGTCATCTACTTCCTTCCATCACTTGTTCATTGCCTTTCCTTGGTGTTCTGTGCAGTGTTATGGTTACATTTGTGTTTGAGCCATACATTTCATGCTTGTGACTTTGGGGCACCTTTGTGCCCCTGGACACCATCTCCTGTGTCACCTTGGCATCCCTGGGGCATCTTTTGCAGCACCTTAGGTTTGGCCAGCTTATGGGGCGCCTTTTATGCTGCCTTGGAGGGTGCCAATCTTTCCTGCCACCCTCTGGGTCACATTATGACCTGCCTTGGATGACGTGGTGGTTTATGATGCCCTAAAAGGTGCATTAGGTTGCGGCACTGGGGTGAGGCTTTTTTGGCTGGCAGGGCAAATTGTTGGGATGTGTCTGACTGTTCCAAGCAGGAAAAGGGATTGCCTCAGACAGTCTTTTAACTAAGCCCACTGAGGGATCAAACTCATGACCACTGTATCAGCAGTTAATGTATTAACCAGTGTGCTACACCTCTGTTGCTGTGATGGCAGGTCAGCGCGCCTAATTAAGGCTAACGCGTGTTAACGTGCCACGGCTCCCTCTATCGCACGATAACGGACTTTATCGCGCGATAACCCGAAATGCTATCTTAAGACCAGAACGCTCACTACCTTATATGGCATTCGTCACAGTAAGACTGCAACTAACGCTGGTAACATTAAGACGGTTTAGTAACATACCCCTTAGCCTCTATCTCCTGAGTACCCCAAGTTAACTGTACTGTGTTGTAACATTTATTTATTTAGACAGTATTCTATACCACCCCTTCCAGAGATCTTTACATAAAACAGTATTAATTTGGTGTAACAGTTAACTATTTACATTGAACTATGTACATTTATCGCATTTTGAGATTAAAGTAGGCATTCTTATCAGTACATACAGCAAAGAATGTATTGCATTGTATAGATTTATACAATCCAAAAACGTAACTATTCTCCAATTCACTATGCTTGGTAAATTATATTTTCCACCCGTCTTTCATTCTTTGTTGTATGTTTATATCAAATCATTAAACATCTCTCTAAACCATTGTTACTGTGTGATCATTTTTCAATTACAAGCTACCCGCCCTCCCTCCTCCCTCCCTAATCTCCAGCCACCCCCCGCCCCATGCTGGCATTTAGCCTCCTTATACATCCAAGAGGCTGCAGCTCCAACCTTACAATTTTCTTTGTTTCCATTAGGGCGTGTATTTGCAGTGTTCTCCAGTATGGTTTATATTCCTTCCTCTCTCCATTCCTCATACGATTTCCATATTCCTTGGTAAGCCCTCTTTTGGTGTTGTCTATAAACCCCAACTGCACAGATGCCCTACACCCAATCCAGTTTGCTCACCACCTCCCCCAGTGTTGGGACTTCTGTGTTTTTCCACAAAGCCATCAAGACCATTTGGGTGGCCCCTACATAAGAACATAAGATATGCCATACTGGGTCAGACCAAGGTCCATCAAGCCCAGTATCCTGTTTCCAACAGTGGCCAATCTAGGTCATACGTACCTAGCAGTTTCCCCAAAAGACACAGGTTCCGCAATGCTTGTACTGGTTCAAGCATTGATATCCTGGGTCCCTTCTTAATAATGGTTTATGGACCTTTCCTCCAGGAACTTGTCCAAACCTTTTTTAAACCCAGCTACACTAACAGCCTTTATTACATCCTCCGGTAACAAATTCCAGAGTTTGATTACACGTTGAGTGAAGAAATATTTTCTTTTATTAGTTTTAAATAGTTTACCCTGTAGCTTCATTGCATGTCCCCTAGTCTTTCTATATTCTGATACCGTAAACAATCGATCTACATTTACCCGTTCCACTCCATTCATTAATTTATAGACTTCTATCATATTTCCCCTCAGCCGTCTCTTTTCCAGGTTAAAGAGCCCTAACCTTTTTAGCCTTTCTTCATAGGAGTATCCTTCCATCCCGTTTACCATTTTGGTGGCTCTTCTCTGAACCTTTTCTAAAATCGCTATATCCTTTTTAAGAAACGGCGACCAGAATTGCACACAATATTCAAGGTGCGGTCTCACCATGGAACAATATAGAGGCATTATAATATCTTTTGTTTTATTTTCCATTCTTTTCCTTATGATACCTAGCATTTGCTCTCTTGGCTGCTGCTGCACACTGGGCCGAGGGTTTTAACATACTATCCACAATGACGCCTAAATCTTTTTCCTGGGTGGTGGTTCCTAATGTGGAACCTTGCATTGTGTAACCATAGTTTGGGTTGTTCTTCCCTAGGTGCATAACCTTGCACTTGTCCACATTAAATTTCATCTGCCATTTTGATGCCCAGTCTTCCAATTTATCAAGATTCTCTTGCAATTTTCCACAATCCTCTTGGGTTTTAACAACTTTAAATAGTTTTGTGTCATCTGCAAATTTGATAACCTCACTCGTTATTCCACTTTCCAGGTCATTTATGAATATGTCAAAAAGCAGCGGACCCAGCACAGATCCCTGGGGTACACCACTATTCAATTTTCTCCATTGGGAAAATTGGCCATTTAGCCCTACCCTCTGCTTTCTATCTTTTAACCAGTTCTTGATCCACAGTAGTACACTTATTTATTTATTTTCTCTTATATACCGCGCTATTCTGCATCAGTGCGGTTTACATTGAACAAACTGAAATTACATTGAACAGGGCATTATAACTTGGAGATAACTATTTTACAGGGAACATGGGCTATGGAGGGTTAAGTGACTTGCCCAAGACCACAAGCAGCACCTGTGGGACTAGAAACCCCAGTCCTTCCGGCCCAAGGTTGCTCTCTTCTAGTGGGATTTGAACCCCCGACCTTCCGGCCTGAAGTACCTTGCCCCAACCACTAGGCCACTCCTCCACTCCACTCCACTGCCTCCTATCCATTGACTCTTTAGTTTTGCCAAAAGTCTCTGATGAGGGACCTTGTCAAAGGCTTTCTGAAAGTCCAGATACACTACATCAACCGACTCAACTTTGTCCACCTGTTTATTCACACTTTCAAAAAAATATAATAGATTAGTAAGACAAGATCTTCCTGTCTCCCATTAGGCGTTGGGGGAAACTGACCGAACCAGATAAGTATTCTGGTGCCGCTATTTAAAAATGTACTAATAGTGGCTATATATGAAATCTGGTTTGGGTTAAACAGCGTCAGTACATTCGCTTTATTTAAAGAAGACAACACTCAGAGAACGAATCAATTAGAACAGTAACATAAGGCAACGTAACGGATCGTTGATGCAATCTGAGAGCAAAAAGTTCTGGATTTTATCCTAAACTTGATTTCCCGCTCTAGTAGAGTCTGAGATCCGGTTGCCATTCACAAAAAAACTTTTTCTACCTCGGTAGGTTAAGAGTGGGGCGGTAATAATTCTGTTAGATGATTCCCATTAGGCCATGACTATCTACATGCTGAGTAATTTTATTCTTTATGATGGTTTCTACCATTTTTCCCGGTACTGACGTCAGGCTCACCGGTCTGTAGTTTCCCGGATCACCCCTGGAACCCTTTTTAAAAATTGGCGTTACATTGGCGATCCTCCAATCTTCAGGTATTACAGATGATTTTAATGAAAATTCACACATTACTAATAGCAGGTCTGCAATCTCATATTTCAGTTCTTTCAACACCCTTGGATGTATACCATCCGGCCCAGGTGATTTTCTACTCTTCAGTTTATCTAATAGTTGTAATACATCTTCCCGATGTATCGATATTTCCTTCAATTCTTCCGCACCTTTAAATACCACTTCAGTCATGGGTAACATCCCTACATCTTCCTTAGTAAAGACCGAAGCAAAGATTTCATTCAGTCTCTCCGCTATCGCCGTCGCCTCTTAGTGCCCCTTTAACTCCTCCATCATCTAATGGACCAACTGCCTCTCTCACAGGTTTTTTTGCTACGAATGTACTTGAAAAAATCTTTATTTCGCGTTTTTGCTTCCGCAGCACGTTTCTTCTCAAATTCTCCGCAATACCCAATCACAGACAGTACCTGTGGTCCATACCCCATACTTCATTCAATATTACTATCTCCGGAGTCATTCAGATCTGTACCTTAGTAATGGCCTTATACAATCCCTTCACCTTAGGGCAGCTCCATATTAAGTGCAATAAATCCCCATTCTCATCACAACACTTCCAACATTTACTGGGGCTTCTCTTATCTATGGCTTGCGCTTTTGACTGGGGTCCAATACATTTGGACGTGCAGTTTTATACTGTTTTTTTAAGAATGATGTTCCCAGTGCTACATTGTGTGCCCCTTTATATATTTTCTTCCACCTATCTTCATTCCATTCCCCCAGTATGTCTGCCTCCCACTATTTTTGGCTTACCATTCCTGGCTCTGTTGCCTCCTGGAGCATTCGATATAGAATAGAAAGGAGCCCCTTCTGATTAGTTTTCTTTTCCATCAAATTCTCAAAGGTTGTAGCTTTTGTTTGTAAGTCAGACTTTCTCTCTTTATGTTGCAAGACATTCCACAGCTGGACATAAGCATACTAGTCTGAATCCCTTCATGCAAATTAGTCCTTCAACTCGGCAAATGCCTTAACTTTCCCTTCCTGATTTATCATCTATCCTACCCGGAGAAGGTAGGGCTTGCCAGGGGTAAAATCCTTTAATCCTTGGATGAAGGCCCTCCTGGATAATCTCTTCTCTCCTAATAAGTGTGTCCGGTACATTCACAATATTTGAAGTGTTGTTCTCTTAAAGGGATTTTCCAATTCCTGCCCCTTACCTTCCCATCTGGGTCCCAGATTTGCGTCTCTAAGGGTTCCGTACATTCTTGCTCCATCCATACCTTTGTGGGGTTTCCCCAGTGCTTCTCCAAGCAAATACAGCCCTCAATTTTGATGCTGCATAGTAGGTACTCAAGCAGGGCACTCCAAGTCCACCATCCCTCCGGCTTCTAAACATTACCTGACATGCCACCCTTGGGGCTTTCCCTTTCCATAAAAATGTCATCATAAAGCCTTGTATGCTCTTTTAACATTGCCTGCAGTACCATACATGGTAGAGATGCAAACATATACAGGATCCTAGGGAGAACATTCAATTTTATAACTGCGATGCACCTACTCCATGTCAGGTGGAGTCCAGACCACCTAAAAAGATTTTTGCGAATACTGTCTATCAGGGGGGCTTGTAGTTCCATTCGTTAGGTGTTTCCATTTGGATTCCCAGGTAACGCAATGTTTTGTTCACCCATTTAAAGGGGAAGCTACTCTTCAACCTGTCTGTCAACTGTTGTGATTGAAATCCTAGAGGTTAACCTATCTTATTAAGATTCAGTTTATACCCCGCCATTGCACTGCACCTGCCTATTGCTTTCATCAATATTGGTAGCGTGGTGAATGGCTTGCTCAGTGCGAAAATGACATCATCTGAAAAAGCGTAGTTACTCACCTGTAACGGGTATTCTCTGGGGACAGCAGGAATCAGTCCTCACATATGGGTGATGTCGGCACTGATGGATCCCTCGCGGAAGCATCCCCCCAGCTTTCAAAGAAAGCCTTTAGGAAATGCCACCACGCATGCGTGGTCCCCTTCCTGCCCAAGGGTGTCATCTTGCTCAGTCAGATGACATAACTAAAAGATGGCAAAAATAAAGATGGTAAAGGAGCAACTCCAAGGGGAGGAGGATGGGTTCTGAGGACTGATTCCTGCTGTCCCCAGAGAACACCTGTTACAGGTGAGAAACTACGCTTTCTCCAAGAACAAACAGGAAGTCAGTCCTGCCCAGCTACAGACTACCGAAAGCCCATAGCAAAATAGGGATCCCTCATGGGGAGCCACAAGCAACAGCAATTTAGTCCGTGTACACAAACCACAGTAGGACCCCTGTGTCCAATGAACCAGCACTGGTAGCCTGAACAGAGAAGGGTCGGAGTTGCGTAAACCCCAAAAAGGTTACGGAGCACAGCCTGGCCAAAGGTACTGTCCCGTTGGAAGCTCTCTTTCCAGGCAGTAATGGGCTGTGAAGGTATGGACCTGAAGACCAGGTGGCAGCCCGGCAGATGTCCACCATCGGGACAGAGTGCAAGTTTGCCACTGAAACCGCCATGGCCCTGACACAGTGTGCCGTGACACTGCCTTCCAGCGGGAGCCTCACTTGTTCATAAAGAGAGTGATACAGTCCACCCATGTGGACAGTATATGCTTGGTCACCACTTTCCCCAGCTTACTGGGGTCATAGGAGATGAAAAGCTGAGAAGCTTTGCAGTGGCCCTGAGTGTGTTGGATATAGAAGGACAAGGCCCTCTTACAGTCCAAGGTGTGAAGGACTGTCTCCGCCCAACTGGAGTGAAGTCTTGGAAAGAAGGTAGGGAGCACCACTTTCTGGTTGAAATGGAAGGGCAACACTACCTTCAGCAGGAATTTGGGGAGCGTGCGAAGCACCACTCTGTTCTTGTAGAACCTGATATAAGGCGCCTCCGTCACTAGGGCCTGAAGCTCGCTAACTCTGCGAGCGGAGGTGAGCGCAACCAGGAAAACCACCTTTCAAGAGAGGTAGCGAAGCTGGCAGGTAGCCAGAGGATTGAAGGGTAGGCGAGTGAGCTGCCCCATGTTGAGGTCCCATTAAGTTGCCGGAGGGCGAACCAGGGGCTTCGATAGGAGCAGGCTCCGAAGGAAATGGGTCACCAATGGTTGGAACAATAGGGACTTACCATCCACCAGATGGTGGTGCGTCGCCGTGGCACTAAGGTGCACTCGGATGGAGTTAGACTTGAGCCCGGACTGACAGCGGTTGAGAAGTTACTGTAACAACAGAGCCACTGGGCAGAAGAAAGGATCAGACCCGTGTCCGGCGTACCAGACAGAGAACCTGTGCCATTTAAGGGCATAAGGCTCCCTAGTAGAGGTCTTGTGAGAAGCCAGCAGAAAGTCCTCCACCTCAACCGGAAGATTGAAAGGGCCAGTCACCCTCTCAGCAACCAAGCTGTCAGCGACAGGGACCCCAGGTTGGGGTGCAGAAGAGAGCCCCCTTCCTTTTACAGGAGTCCCAGGGCGGTCCCCAAGGGAATGGGGATCTCCACCGTCAACTGTAGAAGTAGCGGAAGCCACGGTTGCCTGGGCCAACAAGAAGCTATCGGGATGATCGAGGCCCTGTCGCAGAGGGTCCTGACCAAGGTCTTGATGATCAGCGGCATCGGAGGGAAGGCGTACATGAGGCCTTCTGATCATGAGACCAGGAATGCGTCCGTTGCCACCCTGGATGGGTGGGCCAGTCGGGAGCAGAAGTGGGGCAACTGAACGTTGTCTGGGCTGGTGAACAGGTCCATCACGGGTTCCTCCCAGAGCCGGAAAAGCCAACAGGCTACCCTGGGATCCAGCTGCCACTCGTGCGGCTGGAGGACCTGCTGAGTCTGTCAGCCAGCAGGTTGTCCTGGCCTGGCAGGTATACTGGAGGATACCTGTTGGATTGCGTACAAGCAGAGGACCAGTGTTTTCTGACAAAGGGTATGAGACCCCGTGACCCTGTTTGTTCACATGGAACATTGCCACCTGGTTGTCCGTCTGGACCAGCACCGGCTGGTGACGCAGGTGGTGACAGAAGACCTTCAGGGTTGGGTGTATGGCTTGCAGCTCCAGGAAGTTGATCTGCTGAGTGCTCTCATCTAGTGACCAGTTGCTCTGAGTGCAGACATCTCCGCAGTGGACCCCGCAGCCAAGAAGGGAGGCATCCATGATGAGGTCCCTAGAGGGGCTTGGGGCATGAAAAGGCATGCCTGCCTCGAGATGCTGGGGCAACTGCCACAAGGCCAAGGAGTCCGCCAATTGGTGGGTCACCGAAACCCTGCCTCAGAGGTGGCCCATGGCATAGGAGAAGCCGGGCGGGCACTGAGGGGCAGTACTGTACGTCACAAGCTAGAGACCTGAGACAATCGGCACGGTCTCTGGGCAAGCAAGCCTTCGACTGGAGAGTGCCAATATTTGCCCCAATGAACTCCAGACACTGTCAGGAGGAGGTGAGACTTGAGGTAGTTTATGACAAAGCCCAAGTGTTGCAGTGGCCTGCCACACCTCTGAGGCTGTGCCTCCCTTTATGAGCCAGTCATCCAGGTAGGGAAAGGCAAAGACCCCCTGGAGCCAGAGGAAGGTGGCCATGACTGCCAGGCATTTTGTGAAGACACTTGGGGCAGAGGCTAGGCAGAAGAGGAGCACCCTGTATTGAAAGTGCCTGCCCCCCACTATGAACCGCAGGTACTGTCTGTGATTGGGTGGATGAGGATGTGGGTATAAGCATCCTTGAGGTCTAAGGAGCATAGCCAGTCTCGCTGCCGGAGGTACGGCAGCAGTGTTCCAAGGGAGAGCATCTTGAATTTCTCCCTTACCAGGAATTTGTTGAGGTTGCGCAGGTTGAGGAAGGGCCTTAGGCCCCCTGTCCTCTTTGGCACGAGGAAGTATCTAGAGTAGAACCCCCTGCCCTTGAGGTGGTGGGGCACTGGTTCCACCATCTTGTCCTCGAGAAGACCTGTCAACTCCTTCAGAAGGTCCCGGTGGAGGAGAGACCTGAGGGGCTCTCCCAGGAAATAAGTGGGAGGTGTCTGAGTTAGGTGAAGGAGGTAACCCTTCCTTACTACCCTTCGTGCCCAGGCATTGGTGGTGATGGTCACCCACCTCTGGGCATAGAGGGCCAGACGTGCCCCTGTGGGCTGCTGATCTCCTTGGGGTAGAGAGGCTATGCTCAAGGAGTCAAAAGCCCCCCCCCCCTGGCTGTGCCGGAGCCGGTGCCTGGAGTTTTGGAGCCTTCTGCTTACTTGGGCAATGCCCATGTCCTTGGCCTACTGACCCTGTTGGGGAGCTGGGGAGGCCTGATAAGGTGGGTAGTTTCTGTAAGTAGCACCCTTTCTCAGGTAGAAGAGCTTTTTACCTGAGCCCTTCATCCGGGAGGGGCAGCGGACATTTTAGAGAGCCAGGTCCTAGTCATGAACTCGGTCTCCAGCTCGGCAGCCTTGTCGGTCATGAGTTTGCCAAAGAGGTTCTCTCTTTGGTAGGGGACATCGATCAATTTGTCTTGAACCCATTGCTTGAGGTCGGACGACTGTAGTGAAGCTTGGCGGTGTGCACCGATGCCAGACGCTGCTACTTGAGACGCCGACTCGAACCCATCATAGGCTCCCTGAGACATGAATTTGGAACATTCACGGACTTCTTTGGCCAGGTTCTTGAACCGCTGCAAAGGTTCCTCGGAGAGACCAGCTGAGAACCCGACATGTTCCTTCACCAGGTCTCTCAGGTGCATGCCCATGTACTGCTGGTAGCACTTTCTGCCAAGAGCATCCAATATGCAGGTCTACCTGCAGGGGGGCACCAAGGAGTGCGTCTTTTGGCTTTTCAGCAGACGCATGGCTGACTCCATCACCATGGAGTTATGCAGCAGCTGTAACTTTTGGAATCCCGGGCGCTGGTGGACTCGATACATTGAATCAAGCTGTTTGCGCACCACTGCCACTGAAGCCGGTGTCTTCCACATTTGGAGCATGAGCTGTTGCAGGATGGGGGGGATGGGCACCATGAGCGATTCCCGCGGAGTGGCCTTGTCTTATAGGATTTCCAACTCATCCGTCCAAGGGTCCTCCTCCGACTTGGATGGGAATGCCAGGGCCTTAGACATGTCCTTGAGAAAATCCAGGAAGCCCAAGTTGTCGGGCTGGGACCACCGTTGAGGCTCCGAGAAGGGTGGTGACGGGTATTGGGGGACTCCTCGTCTTCCGTCTCCCACTTGGAGTCGTCCATGGAGGACTCGTAGGAGGGCTGCTCCGCAGGTCTCAATGCTTCCGATGCCCTGCGGCCAGTGCCCAGCAAACTTGTCAGGGATGACTGCGGTCTCATCAAGCTGGACTCAGAGCACGACCTTGGCTGAGGATCGACTCGAAGACAAAGGATCTTAAGGATCAGCTCGGCCACCGGGGATGTCTTGGACGTCGAGGGCCCGGTAGTCGGGGTGGATGAACTGGTTGTGCTGAACAACAGCGCCTGCTGCTGGTCCATGAAGGCAGACAAACTGCAATCCAGGGCTACCATTCTGGACTCCAGACCAGAAGGCTCTGCAGCCTTCGGCACGGGCACTGAGGGACTCGGGCCCGATGTCGGCTCCCCCGAAGGGGAATTGTCGACGAGGATAATGTCTGGGGATCGAGGCTGGTCCACGGTCAGAGCCTTCCGGGGGACCTTCGCAGGCCGCTCCTTCTCTAATCCCTTGGACGAACGTCTGGGACTGTGGGACTGGGCCCACGGAGACCCCAGCCAGTCGGAACCATCCAAGGATGCCGCCTTCGACAGTTTCTTCTTCCTGGGTTCCCTCAAGGGAGACCCCCTTTCTGAGGACCCACGACGAGACTCGGGTTTGGAGGGCTCCGCCCGAGATGTCGGGGCCTCAGACGAGGCCCTGGCCTTTAGAGGCATCGGGGACTCGGGGCAAAACTTATCGTGCTGCTGCTGCTGGCAGCTCTTGAGGGCCTTGCTGGATATCCTCTTACAGAGACCGCAGGCTGCTGTGTCATGGTCTGGCCCAAGGCAGCGGAGACAGCAGTCGTGTGTGTTGGTCAAAAACATGATTTTAGAGCACCGATCACACTTCTAAAAGGCACTGGTAGCCATGGGGGAAAAAAGTACCTCTGCGAGGTCGAAGACTCTCCTGGCTGCAAGCGGGAGAAAAAAGACGCCAGAAAAAGAAAAGAACGAAAGACTATAAAAAATAAACCGAACCCGACACCGAGGTCGGTAGGTGGGAAGAGTACCGATACAATATTGAGGCGAATATGAAACTCAGAGAGAGAAAAATCAACTTTTTCCGGGGACCAGCCAGACAACGTCTAAAGGGCTCTGTGGATAAAAGGAGACTGAACGAGATGGCACCTTTGGGCGGGAAGGGGGGACCACGCATGCATGGTGGCATCTCGCAAAGGCTTTCTTTGAAAGCTGGGGGAATGCTTCCGCAAGGGTTCTGTTGGTGCTGACCTCATCCATATGTGAGGACTGACTTCCTGCTTGTTCCCAGAGAACAAGGCTATTTTTTATCTCTTCTCC
This sequence comes from Ichthyophis bannanicus, assembly GCA_033557465.1. Classification (NCBI taxonomy): domain Eukaryota; kingdom Metazoa; phylum Chordata; class Amphibia; order Gymnophiona; family Ichthyophiidae; genus Ichthyophis; species Ichthyophis bannanicus. The sequence continues at coordinate 168,224,382 of CM066042.1, forward strand.
TCCTAACTCGATCCCTTTTATGTCCTTATGTTGCCTAATATAAGCGGCTAACGGTTCTTACACTAAAGCAAACAACAGTGGCGACAGAGGACAGCCTTGTGACGTACCTCTCTCAAGTGTGAAACTATCTGAATATCCCTATTTACTCTTATCCACTCCCTTGGATTAGCATGTAGTGCCTGAATCCTCGAGAACTTTTCTCCTAGCCCCATCCGGGTTAAAGTTTGGAACATAAACTGCCACTCCACTCAATCAAATGCTTTTTCTGTGTCCACTGTTCTGACTCCAACCCTGTACACTTTAAATTCCATACAATATTTAAATTTTTTCTAATATTGCCTCTGCTCTGTCTTCCCTGTATAAAACCTGTTTGTTCCTTGTGAACCAGCTTTGGAATTACTTTTTGAAGCCAAGTCGCAAACATTTTGGCAAGCAATTTGGTATCCAAATTTATTAACAAAATTGGCCTATAGGACTCACATACACTATTGTCTTTCCCTGGTTTTGGCAATATTGTGATACCCGCCTCTTCCATTGACGCCAGTATACTTTCTCCTTTTAAGGCTACATTTAAGACCTGCGTCAACACTGGGGCTATCTGGTCCTGCATCAGATGCTAAAATTTTGCCATTAACCTGTCTAGCCCCAGTGCTCTCCTAATCTTAAGGATATTGATAGCTGCCCTTACCTCCCCCTCACTGATGCCCTCTCCCATCTGCTGTTCCTCCTCTCCCATCAGTCTCTGCAGTTTACATTCTGCCAAGAATTGATCCCCCTGCTAAAGGTTCCCTTTTACTTCACTTTTGTACAATTCTTTGTAGAACTCCCTGAACATGTGCTGTATCTCAGAGGTTAGATATACCATTTCCCCTTTTTTATTCCTAATTCCAGTAATATGGGTCGCTTGTCTTTTAGCCACGAGCCAATAGTTTTCCCTGCTCTATTCCCTCCTTCAAAATGGGTTTGCCTAAGGACATTCAGTTCATGTGCAATCTCTTTTGCCCTCAATTTGCTGAGCTCTCCCTGAAACTTTACTAGTTCTGCTATCAATCTTGGCTCTATTGCTCTGGTGCTGCTGCTCCAGTTCTGCTATTTTATCCATTAACACCTTTTCCACTGCCCCTCGCTGTTTTTTTGCCTGAGCCACTATACTTATAAGGTGTCCTCTAGTCACCACCTTCAGCCCATCCCATACCATCCCTAGGGCCTCCTCTCCATTCATGTTAAATTGTAGGTACTCTTGCAGAGTCTGTTTGATTTTGTTCACATTTACTTCTTCTAATAAGTCATTTAACCTCCAAAATTTTACCCCTTCCTCCCGTACCCCTATCTCAAAGGTGACAGACCGGGGCATGATCAGTCCATGTAATTTGTCTTTGCTCTGCCATCCCTACTTTTATTACCCATCCCCCACTTGCCCAGATCATATCCAACTGACTGTAGGAGTCTTGGGCATGCAAATAGTATGTGTACTTACGTTTGTCTGGGTGCCTACATCTCCATATGTCTACAGAGCTTAATCTTTCTTTAAACTTCAGAAGACTGGAACGATCTTTCCTTCTCCCATCTGTCTTTCCCCCACTATTGTCCAGTGTGGGATTAAGGGTCAAAGTTGTAATCTGCTCCTATAATAACTGGTGCTGCCCCAAATTTTTCCAGTTCTCTTGTTATTTTCTCATAAAATTCACTTTGTTGCTTGTTGGGTCCATACACACTTACCATTCATTCTTCCTCTCCAGTCATTCTCATTCATACTGCCACCCATCTCCCTCCCTTGTCCCTACATTCTCCCACTACTGTATCCTTATATTGTCCACTTACCATAATCCCCCCCCCCCCCCCTTTCCTTGGATTGGCTCTTTGCCCTGCAAGAACCACCAGGGTGTAGTGTAGACTTCAGTATATGCTCCTGGCCGACCCTCAAATGTGTTTCCTGTACACACAATCTCTCTGCCTGTAGCCTCTGCTCTTCCCGTTTCATCAAGCAGCATTTACGCCATGTTTGGAGCCCCTTTGTGCTTATCGTTGCCACTGTGATTAGTTGCCTTTTACTTTTATTTCTTTGCAGCATCCCTGTCGTACCCTTTTCTATCCTTCCCTTCCCACCCTTTCCCTGTCCTACGCTCTGTCCCCTCTCCCCACTTCCCTCCCCCCTCTTCCCCTTTTGATTCAGAGGTCTATCTGGAGTAGTGCTCACCCTGCCCTGACATTTCCTTGCCTGTCCTTTATTCCTCCACCCTTTCCCTGCTCATGTGCCTTCCCATCCCTCTCGTGTCTCTTCCCCCCACGCTTTGGGATTGCTGCCACGCATGCGTGGTCCTCTTCCCGCCCAAAGGTGCCATCTTGCTCAGTCAGGTCCCCTAGCTAAAGCCCTACTAAGCAGATGGCAAGAGAAGGACAAAAACAGCAACTCCTTGGGGAGGTAGGAGGGTAGTGAGGACTGATTCCTGCTGTCCCTAGAGAACACCCGTTACAGGTGAGTAACTATGCTTTCTCCAGGAACAAACAGGAAGTCAGTCCTCACTTATGGGACTCCCCAGCTACAGGCTACCGAACCTGTAACCCAAAAATGCCTCCACAAGGCCATGAGCAGAAGTCGATGCCCAAAGGAGCCCGAGTCTTCAGGTCCCCAGGGAGAAGCTCTCGGTAGCCTTCAAGAAGGATCGGAGGGCAGGAGTTGCTTATACCCCAAACAGATTACGGAGTACAGCCTGGCCGAAGGTGCTGTCCCGGCAGGACTCCCTCTCCAGGCAGTGGTGCGAAGCAAAGGTATTCGCTAAAGACCAGGTCACAGCCCGGCAGATGTCCGTCAGAGGCACTGAGTGCAGTGAAGCCACCAAAGTCGTCTTTGCCCGGACGCCATGTGCGGTGACTCTCCGATCCAACGGGGTGCCCACCTTCGCCTGGGCGAAGACAATGCAGTCCACTACCCAAATGGCGAGGGTGCATTTGGTGACTGCCTGCCCCAAGCGATTGGGATCGCAGACAACAAAGAGCCGACCAGACTTACGGTGAGTCTAGGTGCACTGGAGGTAGAAGGCAAGAGCCCTCATGCAGTCAAGTGTATGTAACACTGCCGAGGCTTGGTCAGTATGAGGTCTCGGGAAGAAGGTTGGCAAGACTATCTCCTGATTTTGATGGAAATCCGAGACAGCCTTCGGCAGGAACTTGGGGTGGGTGCGGAGGACTACCCTGTTCCCAAAGAACCTGGTGTAGGAAGCCTCAGCCATGAATGCCTGAAGTTTGCTGACTCGGCGAGCCAAAGTCAAAGCCATCAGGAAGACCATCTTCCAGGAGAGGTGCTGAAGCAAGCACGTCGCCATCGGCTCGAAGGGTGATCGTGTAAGCTGCATTAGCACCATGTTGAGGTCCCACTCCGCCAGGAGCTGGATGGGAGGCTTGGAAAATAAGAGGCCTCACATGAAGCGGGGACCAAGGGCTGCCCTGAGAGGGGTTGCCCCTTGACGGGGAGGTGGTTCGCCGAAATGGTGCTCAGGTGTCCGATGTGATAGACGCCCACTGTGGGGCAAAAAGCGACAGGTACCCCCCCTATCGGCAGATGTGCTGCCGGGGGATGAGAGGCTATACTGTCAACGTCAAAAACCCTGAGCGGGTTGGGGTGTCGCTGGTAGTTGGGCCTTGGGCCTTTTAGGCTTGCGGTGGCCATGCACTCCTCCCTTCCCCTGTGTGCCGGAAGCCAGTGCAGGGGTGGGCGGGTATCCCCAGTAGGGTAGCCCCTTTCTTTGGAAGAACGGCTTCTTGGTGGGCTGCTTCTTCCGATGGAGAGAAGAGGTCCTTACACGGGAGGCGGGTCCAAGTCACAAACTCCATTTCTATCTCTGCGGCCTTATCCTCCATGGGCTTACCAAACAGCTGCTTGCCAAGGCAGGGGACATTCAGGAGCTTCTCCTGGACCCACTGCTCTAGGTCCGAGGACTGGAGCCTCACCTGGCATTGGGCCCCAATGCTGGCTGCCGCCACCCGGGCAGAGGACTCAAATCCATCATACGCAGCATGGGAGATGTACTTCGAGCACTCCGAGACGGACCTCAGGAGGGTTTGGAACCTGAGAAGGGGTTCACCCCCGAGACCTGCAGAGAACCTGCCGAGCTCCTTGGCGAGGTCACGCAGGAACATGCCCATATATAATTGGTATGCCAGGAGGCAGCATGTGAGCATGGACCCCTGATAGGCTTTGCGCCCAAGGGCGTCGAGCGCTCTAGATTCCCTGCCCGGAGGAACCGAAGAGTAAGACTTTAGGCTCTTTTGCTTCTGCATCGCTGATTTCACTACCATGGAGGTGTGTGGAAGCTGGCTCTTCCGGAAACCCGAGCCGTGTTGGACCCTGTACATGGCATCAAGGTGTTTGCTCACATTGGGGACCGAAGCAGGTGCCTCCCACATGCAGAGAAGCAGCCTGGACAAAATGGGAGGAACTGGGACACTAAGAGACTCCTGAGGCAGGGACTCATACTGTAAGATGTCGAGCTCCTCAGCTCGCAGCTCCTCTTCAGCCTGCGTAAACAGATTGAGAGCCTGTGCCATGTTCTGCACGAACACCAGAAAGGATGTGTCCTCGGGCAGTGAATGCCTCTGAGAGACAGGCAGGGACGGGTCTGAAGGGAGGTCCCTTTGGGATGGGTTTCCGGGGAGGTATCCCCGTCTGACTCCCAGCCCGAGAGGTCTGAGAAGGAGTCCGACTTGGGCTGGTCGCCCTGTCCAGAGGCTGAAGCCCTCTTGGAGCCTGAGGCCTTGGAGGATCTCGCCCCCGAGGAATGGGAAGGTGAGCAAGACTGACGCCGAGGACCCTCACGAGCCCATGGCTCTTGGGGGTTTCCAGGGTGGGTTTGGGTATTTCTCTTGAGGGAACCTCAGTCTCAAGGTGTGGGCAGCTAAGAAAGCAGAAACGCTGCGCTCTAGTGCCAGCATTCGGGACTCCCATGCGGACGTGGGTCCCTGTGACACTGACACCGGGGTTACCGGGTCAGGTGTGGAGGAGGAGAAGGGGGTCCTCTCACCAGGATGACCCTCAGCAGACCAGGTGCTATCACCGGGGGCCTCTGTGTCTGTACGAGGTATCTTTCGAGGCCACTCCTTGTCCGACTCTCGGGAACATCTCGGCTGAGCGACCAAGCGCAGGAGCGCTTGCGCTTTTCTGGAGCCCCCGACAGTGACTTCGAGGTCTTCTTCTTCTTACGCCTCTTCACTTCAGAGGATCCCTGATCGAAGTGCCGCCTTGAGTACGTGGCCAAAGTGGGGGATCCCACCAGCGGAGGGGCGACTGAGGGTGCCGCCAGGGATTCCGTGGCTACCTTCCGGAAAATGTCTTCTGCTTATGACTTAGCAGGGCTTTGGAGGTCATTTTCTTGCAAAGAGAGCAGAGCTCTGGGTCATGGTCGGCCCCAAGACACCAAAGAGAGCAGTCATGGGTGTCCGTGAGCAACATGTTTTTGGAGCATCTGTCGCATTTTCTAAAATCGGTGGCCATTGGGGCAAAAAGGGCCCTCACTAGGTCGAAGACCTTTGCGGCCAGTAGTTGAGGGGAAAAAGAGCACGAAGCCCGTAAAAAGGAAAATTTCACATGAAAGTATGTCCCCTCGCTCAAGGGAAAAAGAAGAGCAGGGAAAGGACGGGAAGAGGGCCGGTGCTACTGGAAAAAACACAGGCCAGAAGCCGAAAACGAAACACTTTTTCCGAGGGACGAGGACGTGCATCTGAAGGGCTCTGCGGAAAAAGGGAGAATGAGCAAGATGGCACCTTTGGGCGGGAAGAGGACCACGCATTCGTGGCAGCAATCCCAAAGGCCTTCTTTGAAAGCTGGGGAATTGCTCCGCGCGGGCTCCGTCAGTGCCAACGTCACCCATGTGAGGACTGACTTCCTCCTTATTCCTGGAGAAATCCATAAACCATTATTAAAGAGGACCAGGGAAATCAACTGCTTACCCAAGGGACAAGCAGCATGGAATCTGTATACCTTTTAGGAACCTGACATGTACTTGCAACCTTGATTGGCCACTGCTGGAGGCAGGATACTGGATTTGACAGACCCTTGGTCTGACCCAATATGGCATATTTTATGTTCTTATGCTAATTTCTTGTGTATTAGCCAATGAGTGATATGCAACAATTTATCTACTGGACAGATTACTAATCACTTGTATAGCGCTAGAAGGCATATGCAGCACTTTACAATGACATGTAAGAGACGGTCCCCTGCTCATTGGAGCTTACAATCTAGTCAAGACACAACACAAGAGCTGGGGACTGGGATATGTATAGGGAAATAAGGAAACACATAGTTGGAGAGCAGCAGACTACGTGCATCAGAAACCAAAAGTAGCCTCGAGGAGGTGTGTTTTTAGCCTGGATTTGAAAAGGGCAAGAGATGAAGCCTGGCATACCGGTAGTTTGTTCCAGGCATAAAGAGCAGCAAGGTAGAAAGATTGAAGTCTAGTATGGTAAAGGAGATGGAAGGATCTCTATGCATAAAGGCTTAAAAGATTAGGGCTATTTAACTTGGAAAAGAGATGGCTTTAGACAAGGAAGATCTTGTCTTTCTAATCTGTCATGTTTTTTTGAAGGAGTGAATAATCAGGTGGACAAAGGTGAGTCAGTTGATATTGTATATCTGGACTTTCAGAAAGCCTTTGACAAGGTCCCTCATCAGAGACTTTTGGCAAAACTAAAGAGTCATGGGATAGGAGGCAGTGTACTATTGTGGATCAGGAACTGGTTAAAAGATAGAAAGCAGAGGGTAGGGCTAAATGGCCAATTTTCCCAATGGAGAAAGGTGAATATTGGTGTACCCCAGGGATCTGTGCTGGGTCCGCTGCTTTTTGACACATTCATAAATGACCTGGAAAGTGGAATAACGAGTGAGGTTATCAGATTTGCAGATGACACAAAACTATTTAAAGTTGTTAAAACCCAAGAGGATTGTGGAAAACTGCAAGAGGATCTTGATAAACTGGAAGACTGGGCATCAAAATAGAAGATGAAATTCAATGTGGACAAGTGCAAGGTTATGCACCTAGGGAAGAACAACCCAAACTATGGTTACACGATGCAAGGTTCCACATTAGGAACCACCACCCAGGAAAAAGATTTAGGCGTCATTGTGGATACCATGTTAAAACCCTCAGCCCAGTGTGCAGAGGCGGCCAAGAGAGCAAATAGAATGCTAGGTATGATAAGGAAAGGAATGGAAAATAAAACAAAAGATATTATAATGCCTCTGTATCGTTCCATGGTGAGACCGCACCTCGAATATTGTGTGCAATTCTGGTCGCCATATCTTAAAAAGGATATAGCGATTTTAGAAAAGGTTCAGAGAAGAGCCACCAAAATGGTAAAGGGGATGGAAGGATACTCCTATGAAGGAAGGCTTTAAAGGTTAGGGCTCTTTAACCTGGAAAAGAGATGGCTGAGGGGAGATATGATAGAAGTCTACAAATTAATGAACGGAGTGGAACGGGTAAACGTAGATCGATTGTTTACCTTATCAGAATATAGAAAGACTAGGGGACATGCAATGAAGCTACAGGGTAAACTATTTAAGACTAATAAAAGAAAATATTTTTTCACTCAACGTGTAATCAAACTCTGGAATTTGTTACCGGAGGATGTAGTAAAGGCTGTTAGTGCAGCTGGGTTTAAAAAAGGTTTGGACAAGTTCCTGGAGGAAAGGTCCATAAACCATTATTAAGAAGGGACCCAGGATATCAATGCTTGAACCAATACAAGCATTGCGGAACCTGTGTCCCTTGGGGAAACTGCTAGGTACATATGACCTAGATTGGCCACTGTTGGAAACAGAATACTGGGCTTGATGGACCTTGGTCTGACCTAGTATGGCATATGTTCTTATGTTCTTATAGTTTAGGGGAGATATGATAGAGGTCTATAAAATAATGAATGGGGTGGAATGGGTAAACATAGGTTGGTTGTTTACTCCTTCAAAAAGTAGAAAGACTAGGCGACATTCAATGAAGCTACAACATAGCACATTCAAGACTAATTGGAAAAAAAATTCATTCAACGCTTAATCAAACTCTGGAATTCATTACCAGAGGATGTAGTAATAAGATAAACCACAAAAGAGGTGGTGCAGCATGTATTCCATCGGGTCTGGTAGGTAGTGTGAGTGTGAACATCCAACCAAGATAAACCCGGAAGGGTATTAGAACAGTAAACACAATTACCACAGGGAAAGTGTCCTGCATTCTCATGAGAGCGGACTGGGCGATCCAAATCTCCTGAAGTTTGCACTATCATGTCGCGCAGGTTTGATTGCCGAGAATATGCGATCTGTAGTTTTTTCCTGAAACAAGGATGCAAACCTAAAATAGGCCAATACCGATGCAGGATTCCTACTACCTTGGATGAGCCCCTCATATAGGGAAATACCGCCGTGACATTATTAGACTCGGAGGGAGAAGAACCTTCCAAAAGCCATTCTCTATGGACGTAACAAGCTCTCTTGTAAGCCTTCCTAATAATGTGGGTTTATCCGGGTTTATCTTGGTTGGATGTTCACACTCACACTACCTACCAGACCCGATGGAATACATGCTGCACCACCTCTTTTGTGGTTTATCTTATTATATGTCCTTGCACCTTATATTATATAGGACGTACCTCTCGGCCATTTAAAACCCGCCTGGGAGAGCACGCCTCTAGAATACGTACAGGGACACTTTCGGCACCACTGGTTGAACATTGCCTTCAGAACTCTCATCCTTTTGACAAACTTACTTGGCGAATCTTGGATCATATTCCTCATAATCCACGCGGGGGGAATAGACTGCAAGCCTTACAATATCGCGAACAGCGATGGATTTACCGTTTAAACTCGGTTTCGCCACATGGACTTAATCAACAACAAGACTGGTATACGATCGTATAGTTTCTATAATTAGCCATCTTGAGCACTAGGGGTTTGGTCTGAACATAGTGACCTCCTCTCTGTTCAGCTCTGATTGGCTTCCTCATTGAATACTACTACCAGCTGATATTAGACAGCTGGGTTTACGTTGCTCAACGTCATGATAAAAACCGGCTTTTGAAGCAGAATCACACATCATTTCAAGCTACCGAACAATGTCTTGTACCTGAAGCAGGGGCTTGACTACTACGGCCCCGAAACGTGCCACGTCGTGCCTATTACATTGCTGACTGGATGAGATGGATTGCCAACAATTCAGTTAAGTACATACTGAATTTTAAAATATATTTATTAAAAAGGGAAATTGCCACGGCGGTACGAGGTTTCCTTCCTCCTCACTGGGCTGGCTATCCCGACAAAAAAAGTTATTGCTTCTACCCTGGTGATTTTTTACCTGGTTTTGTTCATAAGGTAATTTTCCTGACCTGGGAGACAGACAGCTTTGAGGAGGATGCCGTGGTGGACAGCCCAAGAGCACAGTTTTTGCGCCTCCTGACAGAGAAGGAAGGAGCCTGTGCCTCCTTGTTTGTTCACGTAGAACATTGCAACTTGATTGTCCGTCTGGACCAGCACAGACTGGTGAGAAGTGAGGTGGGAGAAGGCTCTCAGAGCTAGGCGGATGGCTCTGAGCTCCAGGAAGTTTATCTGCTGAGCAGACTCCCAAGGAGTCCAGAGGCCTTGAGTACATGTCCCTTGGCAATGTGCTCCCCAACCCAGGAGAGAAGCATCGGTTGTCAGCACCTGAGAAGGCGGAGGAGATTGAAAATCCACTCCCAGCACCAGGTTTGGCAGATGAAGCCACCACCGCAGAGAAGAGACCATCAGGTCGGATACCTGTACTGAGTCCACCAGGCTCCCCGTGGCCTGATGCCATTGAGTGCGAAGGCAGCACTGAGCAGGTCGCATGTTCAGGCGGGCATTGGGGGTCACATGGACCGTGGAAGCCTTATGGCCGAGCAGTCTCAGAAATTGCCTGGCAGAGACCAGGGAATTGCTGTGAAAGTTGCTGGCGAGACCATGAGCCTGTGTGCTCTGTCTAGAGGCAGGAAGGCCCGCGCCTGAACTGTGTTCAACCTTGCGCCGATGAATTCGAGATTTTGAGAGGGGAGCAAAGTAGACTTTGCGAAGTTTATGACAAAGCCCAAGTGCTGGAGCAGAGTCACAGTGCGATGAGTGGCCTGAGTGGCCTCTTGGGAAGACTGGGCCCTGATGAGCCAGTCGTCCAGGTATGGATATACAAAAAGGCCTTGAAGTCTTAGATAGGCCGCCACCACAGACATTTGGTGAACACCCTGGGGGCGGAGGATAGGCCAAAGGGCAGTACTCTGTACTGGTAATGATTTCCTCCCACAACAAACCTGAGATATTGTCTGTGGTCTGGATGAATAAGGATGTGAGTATAGGCATCCTTCAGATCTAAGGAGCATAGCCAGTTTCCCTGCTGGAGGTAGGGCAGCAGGATTCCAAGGGTAAGCATCTTGAACTTTTCCCTTGCCAGGAACCTGTTGAGGTTTCGCAAGTCTAGGATGGGTCTGAGGCCTCCTGTTCATTTTGGTATCAGAAAGTACCTGGAATAAAAGCCTTGACCTCTCAGGTGGTGGGGCACCGGTTCCACAGCCTGTTCCTGAAGAAGACTTGCTAACTCCTGAAGGAGTAAGTCTCTGTGCAGAGGGAGTCTTGGAGGCTCCCATGGAAAGTAGGAGGGATGTACCTGGTGAAAGTGTAGAAGATAGCCCTTTTGAACTATATGAAGCACCCAGGTATCTGATGTGATGGCTGACCACCTGTGGGCAAAGTGAACCAGCCGGCCTCCTGTGCTGAGAGAAACCAGCGGAGGGGAAGAGGCTATGTTGATTGCGTCAAAAAACCCCACCCTGCTGAGCAGGGGCCGGTGTTGTGGGCTTGGGGGCCTGCAGCCTACTGGACCCATTAAGAACATAAGACATGCCATACTGGGTCAGACCGAGGTCCATCAAGCCCAGTATCCTGTTTCCAACAGTGGCCAATCTAGGTCATACGTACCTAGCAATATCCCCAAAAGACACAGGTTCCTCAATGCTTGTACTGGGTCAAGCATTGATATCCTGGGTCCTTTTTTAATAGTGGTTTATGGACCTTTCCTCCAGGAACTTGTCCAAACCTTTTTTAAACCCAGCTATACTAACAGCCCTTACTACATCCTCCGGTAACAGATTCCAGAGTTTGATTACACGTTGAGTGAAAAAATATTTTCTCTTATTTGTCTTAAATAGTTTACCCTGTAGCTTCATTACATGTCCCCTAGTCTTTCTATATTCTGATAGCGTAAACAATTGATCCACGTTTATCCGTTCCACTCCATTCATTAATTTATAGACCTCTATCATATCTCCCCTCAGCCGTCTCTTTTCCAGGTTAAAGAGCCCTAACCTTTTTAGCCTCTCTTTATAGGAGTAGCCTTCCATCCCCTTCACCAATTTGGTGGCTCTTCTCTGTACTTTTTCTAATAACGCTATGTCCTTTTTAAGATACGGCGACCAGAATTGCACACAATATTCAAGGTGCGGTCGTACCATGGAGCGATACAGAGGCATTATAATATCCTTTGTTTTATTCTCCATCCCTTTCCTTATGATACCTAGCATTCTATTTGCTTTCTTGGCCGCCGCTGCACACTGGGCGGAGGGTTTTAACATGTTATCCACGATGACTCCTAAATCTTTTTCCTGGGTGGTGGTGTCTAATGTGGAGCCTTGCATCGTGTAACTATAGTGTGGGTTGTTCTTTCCTAGGTGCATAACTTTGCACTTCTCCATATTAAATTTCATCTGCCATTTGGATGCCCAGTCTTCCAATTTATCCAGATCCTCCTGCAGTTTTCCACAATCCTCTTGGGTTTTAACAGCTTTAAACAGTTTTGTGTCATCTGCAAATTTGATAACCTCACTAGTTATTCCCTTTTCCAGGTCATTTATGAATATGTCAAAAAGTAGCGAACCCAGTACAGATCCCTGGGGTATTCCACTATTCACCTTTTTCCATTGGGAATATTGGCCATTTAGCCCTACCCTCTGCTTTCTATCTTTTAACCAGTTCCTGATCCACAATAGTACACTGCCTCCTATCCCATGACTTTTTAGCTTCGCCAAAAGTCTCTGATGGGGGACCTTGTCAAAAGCTTTCTGAAAGTCCAGATACACTATATCAACCGACTCACCTTTGTCTACCTGTTTATGCACACCTTCAAAAAAACATATCAGATTAGTAAGACAAGATCTTCCTTGTCTAAAGCCATGTTGGCTGTCTCCCATTAGGCCATGACTATCTACATGCTGTGTAATTTTGTTCTTTATGATGGTTTCTACCATTTTCCCTGGTACTGACGTCAGGCTCACCGGTCTGTAATTTCCCGGGTCACCCCTGGAACCCTTTTTTAAAATTGGTGTTACGTTGGCGACCCTCCAATCTTCAGGTATTACAGATGATTTTAATGAAAGTTCACAGACTACCAATAGCAGGTCTGCAATCTCATATTTCAGTTCTTTCAACACTCTGGGATGTATACCATCCGGTCCAGGTGATTTGCTACTATTCAGTTTATCAAATAGTTGTAATATATCTTCCCGGTGTAGCGATATTTCTCTCAATTCCTCTGCAGTATCACCTTTAAATACCACTTCAGTCTTGGGTAACATCCCTACATCTTCCTCAGTAAAGACCGAAGCAAATAATTCATTCAGTCTCTCTGCTATAGCCTTGTCTCCACTTACTGCCCCTTTTACCCCTCTATCATCTAACGGTCCAATTGACTCTCTCACAGGCCTTTTGCTACGAATGTACTTGGAAAAGTCTTTATTTCGTGTTTTTGCTTCCGTAGCAAGTTTCTTCTCAAATTCCCGCTTTGCCTGCCTTATCAATGCTATGCATTTAACTTGCCAGTGCTTGTGCTGTTCCCAGTTTTCATCATTTGGCTCTTTTTTCCATTTCCTGAAGGTTGCTTTTTTGGCAGCAACAGCCTCTCTGACCTCACCTTTAAACCATGCTGGCAGTTTTTTGGACTTTCTTCCACTCTTCTTAATGCGTGGAATACAGCTGGTCTGGGCTTCGAGGATAGTAGTTTTAAATAACGCCCAAGCTTGCTGTAAGTCTTTAACCTTTGGAACCGCTCCTTTTAGTTTTTTCCTAACTATATTACTCATTCTATCATAGTCTCCCTTTTGAAAGTTAAAAGGTAGTACTGTGGATTCCTTTACTATTTGTCCTCCAATAATTAAATCAAACATGATCATACTATGATCACTATTGCCAAGTGGTCCCAACACCCTTATTTCTTGCACCAGATCTGGCGTTCCACTAAGGACTAAGTCCAGTATGGCTTCCCCTCTGGTCGGTTCATGAACCAGCTGCTCCAAGAGCAGTCATTTATTCCATCTAGAAACTTTATCTCTTTAGCTTGTCCTGCCGTGACACTGACCCAGTCGATACCGGGGTAATTGAAATCACCCATTATTACTACTCTGTTGTGACTTTTGTTAGCTTCCGTGATTTCTTTGAGCATTTCATCATCCATTTGTTCATTCTGGCCAGGCGGTCGATAGTATACTCCCACTGCCATCACCTTCCCCTTCATAAGTGGAATTTCAATCCATAGAGATTCTACAGCAAATTTTGTTCCCTGCAAAACTTTAATCCTTTCTGACTCAATGCCCTCTCTAACATATAGCGCAACCCCTCCACCAATTTGATCAGCTCTATCATTACGATATAGTTTGTATCCAGGTATCACAGTGTCCCACTGGTTATCCTCCTTCCACCATGTCTCTGAGAGTGCAATCATATCTAACCTCTCATTTAGTGCTATATATTCTAACTCTCCCATCTTATTGTTTAGACTTCTAGCATTGGCATACAAGCATTTTAGAGACTGTATTTTATTCATATTAATCTGGCTATTGGTAGGCATGGGTAATTTGGAATCTTTATGCTCTGTCTGCTCCTTACTCAAGGGCATTTCGGCTACTATACTCCCTTTTGGAACCTCACTGCTTTTGGTAGTATCCTTCAAGGATACCTTCGTCCGAACCATGCGCTCCTGGGTGACTGTCGGCTTTCCCCTATTTTCTAGTTTAAAAGCTTCTCTATCTCTTTACCCCGTCCCTTGGCCTGCTGACCCTGTTCGGGAGCTGCTGAGGCCTGATAATGAGGATATTCTTTATAGGTAGCCGCCTTCCTCGGGTAAAAGGGCTTTTTCCCCCAGCCCTTCTTCTTCTGAGAAGGGGCAGAGGTTTTTCTGGACAGCCTAGTCCTGGTCAGAGTCTCGGTCTCGATCTGTGCAGCCTTTTCAGCCATGGGCTTGCCAAAGAGGATTTCACCTCTGCAGGGGACATCGACCAACTTGTCCTGTACCCATGGCTCGAGGTCGGATGACTGAAGCCAAGCCTGTCGGCACGCACCAATGCCGGCTCCGGCTACTCGAGCCGATGCTTCGAAGCCATCGTAGGCTGCTCGAGAGATAAACTTCGAGCACTCTCGAATACCAGTGGACAAGGCCTGGAGCCTCTGCAAAGGTTCCTCGGACAGACCAGCAGAGAACCTGGCAATTTCTTTTGCCAGGTCTCGGAGATACATGCCCATATAGAGCTGGTAGGTCTGGACTCGACAAGCAAGCATAGAGCCCTGGAAGCACTTCATACCGAGGGCATCCAGGTTCCGGGCCTCCCGGCTGGGAGGCACCAAGGAGTGCATCTTCTGACTCTTGAGTCGATGCATGGCCGATTCCACCACCATGGAATGGTGCGGTAGTTGTGCCTTTTGGAACCCGGGGCTCTTGCGGACTCGATAAATGGAATCGACCCGCTTGCTTAACACCGGCGCCGATGCCGGGCTCTCCCACATGCGGAAGAGAAGTCGCTCCAGCATCGGAGGAACCGGTACAGTAAAGGCCTCCTTTGGGGGAGAGTCATACTGGAGGGCATCAAGCTCTTCGGCTCGAGGCTCCTCCTCGGGATCCGCGGGGAATGCCAAGGCCTTGGCCATATCCTGCACGAAGTCCGAGAACCGGGTGTCCTCCGGGGGGGACCGTCTCAAAGGTTCGGACTCGGGTGAGTCCGATGGGATGCACCGAGTCCGAAAAGTACCAGGTGACTCTTCGTCCTCCGATTCCCAGGCTGACTCCTCGGAGGAGGAATCGAGCGGCTCCGGTCGGGCGGGCACCGATGCCCTCCGCCCCGACGCCGAGGGTGGCGGTGTCGACGACCTTGGTCCCGAACGGGAGGCCGAGGGAGACCGTGACTGAGGATCGACTCGAGCTCGCATGGACTCGAGGATCGGCTAGGTCTCTGGGGTCAACTTGGACGTCGACGTCCCGGTGGCCGGGGCAGATGCACCGGCGAGGCCAGCGATCAATGCCCGCTGCTGTTCCATGAAGGCAGCCAAACTGCTCTCCAAGGCCGTCAACCTGAGTCCGAGCTCAGGAGACCCAGCAGCCCCCGACTCGGGCCCCGACGGCGTCGGGCCCGACGTCGGCTCCTTCGGAGGTGAGTCCATGAGGACTACAGTACTCACGTGTCCAGGAGACTCCATGATGTTTCGAAGGCCTCTCCGACTCCGAGGACCCGGGACGGCTATCGGGGCTATGCGACCTGGCCCTCGAGGAACCAGGAGCGTCCACCGACGCCGCCCTCGCGGGTTTCTTCTTCCTATGATGTTCCCGGGCACGATGCTCAGGACCGGAGTCCCGGTACGTCGAAGCCTCTGACGAGGTCCGGGCACGGCCGGACGCGGAGTCAGAGAAGATTCGTTCTTTTTGATGCTGCCGACTCCTCAACGCTTTTGAGGACATCTTGCCACACGGACCACAGATCATCGGGTCATGATCGAGTCCGAGGCAGCGGAGGCAGCAGTTGTGTGTGTCGGTAAGAGACATAAGCTTCTTACACCGATCACACTTTTTAAACCCGCAGGCAGCCATCGGGGGAAAAAGGGCCCCTGCGAGGTCAAAAGACAGGGCTGCCAGTGAAAAAGAAAAAATGGCGCGAACGCTTGTCACGAAGGACAAAAATCCGAAAAATAAAGAACGGACCCGATACCGGCGTAGCGGGTCCGGGCGGGAAAGGATCCGGCGTTGAACCGAGAAAAGAATAGTAAATAAAATCAACTTTTTCTGCGGCGATCACAAACAGCGTCTGTACGGCTCTGCGGAAAAAAGAAGACTGAGCAAGATTGCACCCTTGGGCGGGAAGGGGACCGCGCATGCGCGCTGCAATTCCCAAAGGCTTTCTTTGAAAGCTGTGGAAATTGCTCCGCGAGGGCTCTGTCGGCGCCGATGTCACCCATATGTGAGGACTGACTTCCTGCTTGGTCCTGGAGAAACAGTAGAGATGGAAAAAGTCCCGGGAGGAGAGAAATGAAGAGAACCAGCGTAAAACAGTGACCTAGATGCCGATGTCAGATACTTGAGTAAGAATAATAATATGATCCACCAAATCAAATGTGGCTGACAGATCAAGGGAGAAAGCTAGTGCAGCCTAGCCTCTGTCTACGAAGCTGTGGCTGATGCTAAGAAAAGCAGTTAGGATGGTTTCTGTACTGTGAGCTGAGGTAGCAGTCTGAGGTTTAGAAAGTCTGCCTTCATGTTTATGAGGCCTGAAGCTATGATGCTGATGGCGATAAGTCAAATCCTGGAACCATTTCCTCTGCTACAGAAACGTTTCCTGATTCATCCAGTAAGAGGAGTTTGGCTCAAAGGTTGAGGTACAGGAACGGGCCTGAAGGGTGGTATGGTTATCTCTGAAGAGACCCACAGCATCCATGATCTCTTTTCCAAAGAGATGTCCTCCTGTTCATAGCATGTCAGCAAGCTAATCCTGCACTTGAGGTCCTTCCACATATTCACGAGTCTGCATTCATCAACAGTCACTACAGAACTTTCACCTTGTGCCATATTTGAACTAAACTTGGCCTCGACAATTTGAGGTAGGCTTGCAAAGCAGCTCTGTACCTTCTCAAAAATGGTGTACAAGTACCGGGACATGTAGATCTAGCAGGATGTTATACAGAATTGGAGCATTGCATTCCGATAATGTCTTCTCCCAAAATAACAGAAAAAAGGTGATACGATCAGAAAAACTTCCTTTATTGAGAACACAACCCAGGTAGTACATAGATTGAACCTTCATGGCCATATTTTGGTCATGTCACTTTTTTCTGGTGCTTTCTATTTCACAGTGTGGAGCCTTTCTTTTTGTATGTTCTTCTGAAATAAAATGTACTTACTCACCTGTAGCAGGTATCCTCTGTGGACAGAAAATAAATCCTCACGTATGGATGACATCCCCGACGAAGCCCCATGCGGGAATACTCCCCAGCTTCTATAGGAAGCTTTTGGGAGGCTCCACCGTGCCTGTGCACCTCCTTCCCATCTGCCACAGTGCCATGTATGGGACTCCCAAGCTACAGCCTACCGAAAACCAAGGAGGCCACCAAGAAGCCCAACAGGTGCAAAACACAACTGCAGCATGGCAGTAGGCCTTAACGGCCAAGACCAATTATGAACAATAGCAGTAATTCTCTCTTCCCTTTTTTTTGGTAACCTGGTCAGAATAGAATGGGCCTAGGGGGAATGGAGTTGGATTCTAATCCCCAAACTGATTCAGGAGTACAGATTGGTAGAAGTTGCTGTCGTGTCGGGAATCCCTGTCTAGCCAATATTGAGACATGAATGTGTGGACTGAAGACACGCAGCCCTCTTCATGGAGACTGAGCATAAGTTGGCCACCAATGCAGTCATAGTTCTAACACTGTGAGCTGTGACATAACCTTCAAGGCTCAGACCTGCCTGGACATAAGTGAAAGAGATGCAGACTGCCAGACAAATTGAAAGAAGGTGTTGAAAATGACAGCACCAAGTTTATTCGGGTCAAAAGAAACAAAAAGTTGGAAGGACTTTCTATGGGCTTTTGTCCGCTCCAAGTAGAAGGCTAAGGCTCGCTTGCAGTCCAACATGTGCAATACAGCGTCCTCATTGTGTGTGAAAATGCTAGAACAATTATTGACTGATTAAGGTGGAAATGCGATACCACTTTTGGAAGGAATTTAGGATGAGTATGAAGGACTATCTGTTATGGTGGAATTTGGTGTAAGGCAGATGAACGACTAGGGCCTGAAGCTCGCTCGCTCTGCATGCTGAAGTAACTTGACACTGGAAACAATACCTTACAAGTCAAGATTTTCAAACGGAGCTTTCATGAGCTGCACAAGAACTACGTTGAGGTCCCAAGAGAAGCGCGCCCCACATAAAGTCAACAAATAATGGCTGTACTGAGATGGACTTTCCTTCAACACCTTGATGGTAAGCTCCAATTGCACTGAGGTGGACCCTGACAGATTTGGACTTAAGTCCAGAGTTGGAGAGGTGTAGAAGATATTCAAGCAATGTTTGTGCAGAACAGATGAAAGGATCTAGGGCCTGGCCCTCACACCAAACAGCAAACTTCTTCCATTTGCAAGAGTAAGATTTTATCATAGAAACCCTCCTGGAGCCCAAAAGATCTTCGGTCACACCATCCGGCAGGTTAAGCTCAGACAACATTAGCCTCTCAACATCCACGCCGTGAGGGTCAAGGACCTGATTTGGGGTGCAACATCGTCCCGCCCGCCTGAATTATGAGATCAGATGCATGGCAGAGTCCTAGCGGCTCTAGACTAGATAGCTGCAGCAGGAGGGGAAACCAAGGCTGTCTGAGCCAGTAGTGAGTGATGAAAATCATCATGCCGCTTCAAGAGGGTCTTTGCAGTGAGAGGTATTGGAGGATAAGCATACAGAAGACCCTTCCCCCACTGAAGAAGGCTAGCATCTGATGCTAGTCTGTGTTTCCTACTCTGGAGCAGAACTCATCCACCTGGGCATTCTGCGGGATGGCGAACAAATCTATTGAGGAGATGTCCCACTCTCAAAAGATGTGAGTCGGAACTACCCTGTTCAGTGTCAACTCCTGCAGCTGGAGGACTTGACTCAGTCTGTCTGCCAAAGTGTTTTGCTTGCCTGGCAGGTACATAACTTTCAAGCTCATCCCATGCGTGATAGTGAACTTCCACAACCTTACTGCTTCCCAGCGCAGGATATACAAACCGGTTCCTCCCTGCTTGTTGATGTAGAACAAGGCAATCTGATTGTCTGTCTGAATAAGAACAATTTGGTTGGCCAGTCAGGTGATGAGGATTTTCTGAATGAACACGCTGCGATTGTGCTCCGTCCCCGACCTGAACAAAACAGCATTTAAACAGCAAAAAAATACAACCCAGAACCAGAAGCGGACTCTCCCATTACCCCCAAAATACCCCACTGCAGCACCAACGAAAAATCAAAGCAGCTAAAGTCTATGAGGATGTCGACAAAAACCACACAGCTGGTGAAAGAGAAGCAAACAGGAACAGAGGGTAAAATGGCAGTGGAAGCGCAGGTACAGTAGGCACACTTCCAGAGGAGGCCATAAGGGAGCTCACAAAACACCTCACGACAATCCTCAATGAAAAGTTCACCCGTCTACAAACCTCCATAAATGACATCAAGGGGACTTTGGAGGGGCAATTGACCAGATCAAGCACGGTGGAGAATAGAGTGGACCAGCAAACAGACTGCATAACCCAACTGGAGGTGCAAATAACCACATTAGAGCCCTGCTAGACAAAATTGACGACCAAGAAAATAGGGGCAGATGCAATAACATCCGAATAATTGGCTTACCCGAAACCCTCAAAGAAGTTGAGACGTGGGAAGTGGTAGAGCAGTGGCTGCCTAGGCAACTGGGGTTCATGTCTGACGGTCAAAAAATGGTGACAGAGCGTGTACACATAGACTAGGCCCAAGAAGAGACGACACAAACAAGCCTAGACCGGTGATAGCCTGAATATTGAACTTTGCTAAGAAGCACCGTCTTAAGGGGGTATATAGAGGCAAAAAGGGCTTAAAGTACAAGGTTAGCCACCTGCTTATATTCAACGATTACTCAGCAAAAGTAGCAGAGCACAGATGCACAATGGCCCTGTACTGATGGTGTGGTTCAGTATTAGGACTAGGGCTGTTAGAATCCATTCAAAGGTGAGGGTCTTAGACTTTAGGAAGACTAACTTTGCCAAGATAGGCCAATACCTCAGGGAGTCGTTAGCGGGATGGGAACAGCTGGGGGATGTAGAAAAACAGTGGGCATAACTAAAAGGGGATATTTTAAGGGCAACCAACGTTTTTGTTAAAATGGTAAATAAAGGTAAAAGGAAAAGGAGACCGCTATGGCTTTTGAAAGAAGTAGCTGAAAAGGTGAAGAAAAAGAGGGAGGCCTTCATGAAATACAAGAGATCACAGAGAGAGGAAGACATGCATCTATATTTGGAAAAACTTAGAGAAGCTAGCAAAGTAGTCAGGAAAGCAAAGATTCAAAAAGAGGAGGAAATAGCCAATGCAATAAAATGGCGGGATAAGACATTTTTCACATATGTTAGTGAGAAGAGGAAGGGCAAAAGTGGTATTGTCAGACTCAAGGGTGAAGGGGAGGAATATGTAGAAGCTGCTGAGGATAAAGCGGAATTGCTTAACAAATATTTCTGTTTTGTGTTCACAGATGAAGAACCAGGAGCAGGACCTCAGAAAACACCCACAAACAGGAACAGAAG
This sequence comes from Ichthyophis bannanicus, assembly GCA_033557465.1. Classification (NCBI taxonomy): domain Eukaryota; kingdom Metazoa; phylum Chordata; class Amphibia; order Gymnophiona; family Ichthyophiidae; genus Ichthyophis; species Ichthyophis bannanicus. The sequence goes on from CM066042.1 coordinate 168,244,972, forward strand.
CGAGGGGCATCTTGAACAATTTTCAGAAGACTGTGTTTGTGAGAAACTTGCTCAACTTAAAGTAGACAAAGCGATGGGACCGGATGGGATACACCCTAGAATACCAAGGGAACTTGGGGACCTTCTAGCAGCCCCATTGACTGACCTTTTCAATGCCTCGTTGGAGTCAGGAGTGGTGCCAAAGGACTGGAGAGAGGCTCATGTGGGGCCTTAACACAAAAGCAGAAGTAAGGATGTGTTTGAAAACTACAGGCCGGTTAGTTTAACTTCAGTGGTGAGTAAATTATTGGAAACACTGCTGAAAGAGAAAATAGTGAGGCTTCTGGAGTCCAGCGGATTACAAGATCTGAGGCAGCATGGATTCACCAGAGACAGGTCTTGTCAAACAAATCTGATTGATTTCTTTGACTGGGTGACCAGGGAGTTGGACCGAGGGAGAGCCCTAGATGTGGTGTATTTAGATTTCAGTAAAGCCTTTGACACTGTTCCTCACAGGCGACTTATAAACAAACTGAGCACCCTAGGGATGGACCCTAAAGTTACTGCTTGGGTTATGAGAGGTGACAAATAGTACAGGTAAATGGAGCTCACTGAAAAGAAGGACATTACCAGTGGTGTGATCCAGGGATATGTCCTTGGTCCGATTCTTTATAACATCTTTGTTAGTGATATAGTGGAAGGGCTGTTGGGTAAGGTTTGTCTCTTTGCGGATGATACCAAAATCTGCAATAGAGTAGACAGTCAGGAAGGTGTAGATAACACGAGGAGGGATCTAGCTAATCTTGAAGAATGGTCTAGAATTTGTCAGCTGGGACTTAATGTTAAAAAATGTAAGGTCATGAATTTGGGCTGCAGCAATCCAAGGGAGCAATATAGTATAGGGGGTGAAGTACTTTTATCCACTAAAGAAGAGCAGGACCTAGGCGTGGTTGTGTCTGATGATCGTAAAGTAGCTAAACAGGTAGAGAAGGCGACAGCAAAAGCTAGAAGGATGCTTGGGTGCTTACAGAGAGGAATGGCTAGCAGAAAAAAGGAGGTGATAGTGCCTCTGTATTTGTTGCGACCTCATTTGGAGTATAGTGTGCAATTCTGGAGACCACACCTTAAAAAGGAACAGGCTGGAGTCCGTACAGAGGGTGGCTACTCAAAATGGTTAGTGGTCTTCATTATAAAGCATATGAGGACAGATTTAAGGATCTTAATATGTACACCTTAGAGGAAAGGCGGGATAGATGTGATATGATTGAGATGTTTAAATACCTCTGTGGCATAAATGTACAGGGGGAGAGCCTCTTTCAATTGAAAGCAAGTTCTGCTATGAGGGGACATGGGATGAGGGTGAAGGGGGATAGATTCAGAAGTGATATGCGGAAATATTTCTTTACGGAAAGAGTGGTGGATCCGTGGAATAGTCTCCCAGTGGAGGTGGTAGAGATGAGGACAGTATCTGAATTTAAAAAAGCATGGGACAAACACAGAGGATCTCTAAAGGAAAAAAGGGGACTGTTGTAGTTGTTGATATGGAAGGACAGATTAGATAGGCCAAGTGGTCTTTTTCTGTCGTCATATTTCTATGTTTCTACTGCTCAGAACTGACTCGGAGAGGGTTCCTCTTGAGTGACCCACGACCGAACGCAGCAGCTGGAGACCACAGAAGCAGTAAAGGCATTTATAGCAGGGCTTCTGCAGAAATGAACAGAAAATCGCCAAGGACAGTGAAGAAGGACTTTTGTTTAAACATTACTGTTGCCCTGTTGGCAAAAAGGCCCATTGTGGGGAAAGAAAGAAAAAAAATTAATCAATAAATAAAGAAGGACAGCTCCCTAGAGAGAGAGAGAGAGAGAGAGAGAGGACGTGCACTCCAGGCAGCTCAACAACCTGCGGAAGGGAAAGAAACAGGAAAACCCTGACAGAAGCAAGAGGTGCCAACACACAGCAAATGGACAGTAGTTGCTGATTGATGAAGCCCCGAAGGGACAATTGCTGCTGTCAGTGAATGTACTGGTATGAATAGGGGTTGAATGATGGATGGTGAGTGAGGAAGTATGGATTATGTCTGAGGGTTGCGGGGAGAAGAGGGTGCAAACAAAAATAGGGGAAGGTTAGGGCCGGGGACCATCAAACACTGCTAGAGAGGGAGGCCAGGGAGCACGGACTCGACTGGCTGATGGCAGAAGAAGGGGAAGGGAGGGGAGGGGAGAGAGCAAGGGAGGGGAGGGGAGAGAGCAAGAGAGAGGGGGGAGGGGAGAGAAGGAATCGGGAAGGACTGAAGGGGGGGGGGGGCAGAAATAGACGGATAGGGAACCAGGGGTGCACACTCCCCAATGGTCTGGCCGAAGGACAACCACGAAAAGAGGTTACCCTGCCCTGCTGGGAGACAGGGGAAAACCAGATAGGTATTGGGAACCACAGAGCAATGACCTATGACAGAGGAAAGATTTTGGGTAGATTGAGCATGCAGATTTTTAATGTCGACGGCATACACTCACCGGTAAAACACACCAAATTACTGTCCTTTTTCGGGAAAGAAGGAGCCGACATAGTATTCATGCAAGAGACACATCTAATCATGGGAGAACACCAAAAACTGCGGAGAAACTGGGAGGGAGAAATGATGGCTGCCTCATATAACGGGAGAGAGAGAGGAGTGGCCACCCTGATACATAAACGCATACCCTTTGTGGCCCACAAGAGTGAAGCAGACCCAGAGGGATGATATCATCTGTGGGAAGGAGAAATAAAAGATGAAAATCACTTTTTGTAATATGTAAGCCCCAAATGTGTACCAACATGCTTTTTTCACTTCCCTCCTTGCATGTATACTAGGTTTTGGAGACCACCTCTGGGTAGTGGGGGGAGATTTCAACTTACCGCAGGACCCAACTATTGATTGCAAACTACCAAGAGGAGGGCAAGTGCAAGTGGCAAAACAAGAGGTAAACTTCCTACTGAACGAACTAAACTTAGTAGATGCGTGGAGAACACTGCACCCACAGGAGACAGACTTTACATTCTACTCAAACCGACAAGGGAGCTACTCAAGCCTAGATTACATTTTAATATCAGGTGGTCTCTTCTCGGGCCTGGTCAAAGCAACTATAAGGGACATAGAAATATCAGACCATGTACCAGTCTGGATAGACATAGCTGTGGGACCCCCAGGAAGAGGGAGAGAGGGATGGCACAAGAACTCCACATTATATAAAAACCTGACATTCCACTTGCATTTAAAAGAGGCTTGGAAAAACTACTGGAAGGAAAACGAGAACCCCAGTATGGATCCATGTACTCTATGGGTGGCCACAAAGGCCACCATGAGAGGAGTGATCATGGAGTACACCACCCGCAAGAGACAGAAGGTGGTCCAGGAGGTTCTGCGCTTGTCTCAGCAGCTCCATAATTATAAAAGGCAACACAAACACACTTTGCATGCTGAGGATAATTTCCACAGTCAGTTGGATCACCTTTCTTTAGTATTGGTATAATTGGATCTTTTCCAGTCTGTTGACCATGATGTTGTCTTCCAAATTTCCTGGCAGGGCCTTGTAAGTATGGTAACAGCTGTATCAGATTGCTGTAGTATCTCAGTGGGAATGCCATCAATGCCCAGTGCTTTGTTCTTTGATAAGGCTTTCAATGCTGATTTGACTTCTTCTTTCATCACCAATAGTTCCTGATTATAAGGTACAGGTTGAAATGGCTGTTGGTCCACTTGACCTTTATTGTATGATGACTTTGTATATTCTTTCCACCTTTTCTTCATCTTCTCAAGATCATTCAACCTGGATCCTTGAGCATCTTGTAACATTCCACTTCGAGGCTAGAATTTTTTCTTTAACTCTCAGAAGTTTAGGAAAGCTGATCTGGATTTTCCTCTAATAGTTTCTGCTTCCATTTCCTTTCATGCATCATTGTAGTACTTCTCCTTATCTTGTCTTACTGCATGTTAGAAATCTGTTGAGTTCTGCGACTGCCTCTATTTCTCTTCTGGCTTTAGCTTTTCTGCGTTTCTGGGTCATTTTCAGTTTCTTCGGTCATCCATTTTTGCCATTTTTGCTTTTTCACCTTTTATAGAGACTTCTCAATTTCTTCCAACACAACTTCTTGGTGTCATCCCATAACTCTTCCAGAGCTCTGTCGTTTGTATCTAAAGCAGCAAATCGATTTTGCAGGCAGTCTTTAAATTCCGGTGGTATATTCTCACAGTCATATTTTGCTACATTCATGAGTGGTTTGCTCTTTTTCAACTTTAGCTTGAGTTTCCATACTAGCAGTTGGTGATCTGTACCACAGTCAGATCCAGGTTTTGTCTTTGTTGATGTTACATTTTTCCATTGTTGTCTTCCACAAATGTAGTCAATTTGATTTTTGTACAATCCATTGGGTGAAGTCCATGTGTACAGTCTCTGTTTTGCTGGAAGGTGGTGTTTGAGATGAATAGATCATTGGTCTTGCAGAATTCTATCAGTCTTTTTCCATCTTCATTTCTTTTGCCAAGTCCATATTTTCCAACCACTTTGCCTTCTTCGTTGTTGCTAACTTTTGCGTTCCAGTCACCCATGATTATCAGGATATCCTGTTTGCATGTTCTGTCAATTTCAGATTGTACTTGTTCATAGAACTCATCATCTTCATCCTCTTCTGCAGCTGTTGTTGGGGCATATACTTGAATAATAGTTGTGTTGATAGGCATTCCTCGTAGACGAATAGAAATTAAGTATTCACTGACTGCATTGTATTTCATTACAGTTCTTGCAAGTTTCTTCTTAATTATAAGTGCAATACCATTTCTTCTTTGTTTTTCATTTCCAGCATAGTAGACCATGTGATCATCGGATTCAAAGTGCCCAATGCCAGTCCATTTCAGTTCGCTGACACCCAACAGATCGAGCTGTACATGTACCATTTCATTCTTGACCACCTCCAACTTCCCTTGGTTCATGTTTCGTATGTTCCATGTCCCAATATATAAGGCATCTTTGCAGCTTCTCTCATTTCATTGCACAGCTACATCAGCAGTAAGACATCCCAAGGGCTTTGATCCAACTACATCATAAATTATGGCTTTATTCTGAGAAGTCTTCAGCTCCTCCCCAGTAGCCAGTTGAGTACCTTCCAAACTGGGGGTCTCATCTTCAAGCACTATTGTGCAATTTGTTTTGTTGTGACTATCCATTGGATTGTCATGGCAAGATACAGAAGTAGATTGCCAGGCCTTTCTTTCACACAGTTAATTCTAGTGTTGTTGCTGTTGTCACAGAAATGTGATCCTCCACTGCCAACACCGTCCCATTCTACTGCTGCTCAGATGGGTGGTTTGTCTTGGTCTGGCACCTGTCCATCTTGAGAGACCCTGCCATTAGTTAAGCTACTGACAGCTTAGCTCTCAGCACTACTGATGCACACAAGCCCTCACAGCACAACAAGCTACAAACAGTGACAGAAGGAGAAAAAATTAAAAGGGAAAAGAGAAACCGCGATGGCAGGCAAGTAGGCAAGAAACCGAGGCGTAACCCCTCCCCCCACCTGTGGTGGAGAAAGCAAAGTTACTCACCTGTAACAGGTGATCTCCGGGAACAGCAGGAATTTAGTCTTCACATATAGGTGACATCGGTTCAGACGGAGCTCGCGTGGGAACCCTCCCCAGTGTCCAAAAGGAAAGCTTTTTGGAGTATGCCATTGCGCCTGCGTAGCTGTCTTCCCAGCTCTCTATCCTCAGTTGAGTTTGTAGCTGAGAGAAAAGGAGAGTAAAAAGAAAACCTACAACTCCCTAGGGGAGGAGGGTGGGTTGTGAAGACTAAATTCTTGCTGTTCCCGGAGATTACCTGTTACAGGTGAGTAACTACGCTATCTCCAGGAACAAGCAGGAATGTAATTGTCACATATGGGACTCCCTAGCTCCCAGATGCCAGAGAAATGACCTCAGAACCGGTGAAGGTTTGCCTCAGGGTAGGCTTCAAGAGGTCATGAATCCTTCATTGATGTCTGGTATCGTTAATGTCTGGGATGGAGGGTAGGAATTACCCTTAAGTCTGAAAGAGGTGCTGTAGAACAGCTTGACCAAACATGGCATCCCAGCGGGAGTCCTTGTCTAGACAGTAATGAGCAGAAAAGGTATGGGACAGAAGACCAAGTTGCTGCCTTGCAGATTTCGTCAATGGCTACAGAGCGCAAATTCGTCACTGAGGTAGCCAAGGCACGAACAATATGAGCAGTGATGTGACCTAGCGAGAGTCCTGCTTTATCATAAGCAAATGAGATGAAAACTGCTATATATTTGGTGAGCGTACGTTTAGATACTGGGGGACCCAGGTGACTAGGGTTAAATAAAATGAACACCTGCAAGGCTTTATGGTGATCTAGACTCCTCTGGAGATAAAAAGTCAAGGCACATTTGTAGTCAAGGGTATGCAGGATTGCCTCTGGTCTAGGAAAGAATACAGGAAGGAAAACTGACTGATTCAAATGAAAAGGAGACACCACTTTTGGCATGAAATGTGGGCTAGTCCTAAGGACTATCTTCTCATGGTGGAACTGGGTGCAAGGTGGGTCCGTCAACAAAGCCTGAAGCTCACTGATGTATTTAGCTGAAGGGAGGGCAATAAGGAAGATGATCTTCCTTGAAAGAAACTTTAGTGGGGTCATAGCCAAGGGTTCAAAGGTTGACTTGAGAAACTGCGCTAGAACATTAAGATCCCAAGGAGGCTTGATGGGAGACTTGGTCAGCAAGAGACCTCTCATAAAGTGGGCTACCAGCGATTGTGAGGAGATAGGCTGTCCATCTAAGAGATGATGAGAGGCAGCAATGGCGCTAAGGTGAACTCTCATGGAGCTGGTCTTGAGACCAGTTGAGGAGAGGTGAAGGAGGTATTGGAGAAGTGCCTCCATGGGAATAGAGAACGGATCGAGATCCTTAGGAGATCACCAGGTAGAGAATCTATACCGTATGAATGTCTGGTAGATGGTTTCCTGAAAGCTAAGAGGATCTCCTTTATTTCCTGTGGAAGGTTAAGGTCCTGTAATGCTATGCTCTCAATAGCCAAGCTGTGAGATGGAAAGACTGTGGATTGGGATGGAGCAGTGTCCCGTCTTCCTGGGAGAGGAGATTGGGAGCAGATCCCAATCGTTGAGGTCGAGTCTGAGTCAGACGCAGCAGCAGAGGAAACCACGGCTGATGTGGCCAGTGCAGGGCTATGAGAATCATGTAGTCCCTGTCTGCTTGAAGCTTGAAGAGCATCTTGGGAATGAGGGGAATGGGAGGGAAAGCATAAAGCAGTCCTTGACCCCAGTGGAGGTGAAAGTCATCTGCCTGCTGGTTGCTGGACATGGGAGTCCTGGTGCAGAAGCGGGGAACTTTGGCATTCTGCGGAGTGGCAAACAGATCTATGTCTGGAGTTCCCCAGGTCTGAAAAATGTAGGGCGTTGTGTCCAGATGGAGAGACCATTCGTGGGGAAGAAGTATCTGACTTAACTTGTCTGCCAAGACATTGAGCTCCCATGGGAGATAAACCACCTGGAGGTATATCTGTTGAGTGATGGCGAAGAACCAGCGATGAAGAGCCTCTTTGCAGAGGGGCCAAGAGTCTGTCCTAACCTGCTTGTTCACATAGAACATGGCTACTTCATTGTCTGTCTTGACTAGTACCCTTTGGGTCCTTAAGAACATAAGAACATAACTTATGCCATACTGGGTCAGACCAAGGTCCATCAAGCTCAGTATCATGTTTCCAACAGTGGCCAATCTAGGTCATACATACCTAGCATTTTCCCCAAAAGACACAGGTTCTACAATGCGTGTATTGGGTCAAGCAGTGATATCCTGGGTCCCTTTTAGGAAAATCATTTTTATTAGCATTATTCCAAACAAACACAGTAACATATTGATGTCAAAGGAGCAATAGACCCTCCTGAACAGCGTACATCATATTCTCTTAGCTGATACATTGTCATCCCTAGCTAGTACTGTTGATATCTACCTCTATGAGCTGCCCAACCCCGCACAGGAGCTTCTCCTCCCCCCCACCCCCCCATGCAGGGCCAAAGCAAGCGGCACCCAGCCCCACTTACCCACCAACCAACATCATCTAAGCCCCAATACAGATATCAAAGGACAATATATATATCATAACAGCAATACATAACAGCATACCCAGTCCCCCGAAAGCAAATTATCATCATAACGAATTATCATAATAACAAAGGGGTAGAAACATCAAAGGGGTGAACAAGAATGAACAGAGCAGGGTACCCAAAGCCATCAAAATAACAGAAAGGGCGTTGCCCCATAGTCCGCTGTGTAAGGCCCCGTGCCCCCCAATTACTATCCCCTTACTAGCACCCCATCTATCCTTCCCCCCAATCTACTCTCTGCCCCCCCATCCTACCCACCCCTCCCAGACCCCACTCCCTTCACCCCTCTATACTTCCCCTTTCCCAACCCCACCCCCCCTCCCTCTCTTCTCCCCCCAAAAGACTCACTCTGTTGATTACTCCAAAGCCACCAACCACGTTGCAGAGAGGCAACTAAGCATACAGTAACCGGACTATCAACATAAAACAGGATACACATACATGCTCCCCTTCCAGTCCCGCTATACAGTACAATATCCACTCTGCTCCTCAGGCTATAACCAAAGGCCGTGCGCCCTACAGTGCGCTATGGGCTGAAACTCCATATTTGGTCGCACCGCCCTACCACCTCCCCTCCCATGGTCCTCGCTGAGCGCAGCTCCAGAGCTTTCAAGTCCCGCATTGCTTGCTCCCATTCCCCTACTCCCGGGGCTTGGTCTGCAAGCCAGTGTCGCAAGATACATTTCTTAGCCACTAAAAAACCTTTCTCACATAGCTTGCGCCTCCCACTCGCTAAGGGCAGCTTCTCTTCATAGGACCCCAAAAGTACCCATTCCGGGGAACAACTCAACGTCTGACCCACCCAGCTGCCTAAAGTAGCTCTAACCTCCTGCCAAAAGCCCTGAATATGTGTACAGTCCCAAAACCGATGAACTAGAGATCCGACAGCCACTCCACACAGTGTACATGCATCCGTTTCTATTAGCCCCACCCGCGCCGCCCAAACATTATGGCCATAAGCTCTCCACAGAAACTTGTATTGTACCTCCTGCATCTGCGCCGACTCAGAGAGCTCCTTAATCGCTCCAAAGGCAACTGCAAGCCTCTCTACGGTTACAGTGGGCATATTATCTCTCTGCCATCTCCCCGCCAGACGCTCTAGTCCTCTGAGCTCCGCTGCAGATCTACCGCCCGGCACTAACTCACTCCGCAGCAATTTTGCTGTGAGTTTACCCTCTAGCGCTCGAAAGAGAGCTAGCATACCTTCTCCCGCCAGCGCCAGACCCTTATACTGTTGGAGACCACGGACATAGTGTCGCACCTGTAGATAAAAGTAAAAATCCTGCTGCGCTAGCTGGTACCTCTCTCTTAACGAGGTAAAGGAATCTAACTCCTCTGCTCCTACAATTGTCAAATGTCCAATGTAATGTAAGCCATTCTGGGCCCACTCCCTCGCCACCCGTCCGCCAACTCCTGGGCTAAAATTCACGTTCCCCAACAAGGGGATGCAATCCGTCCATTTCCAAGCTACTCCTTTCTGGTGGCATAGGGTCCTCCAGGCCTGCCGCAGCCCACTCAAGAACCTGGATCCGCTCTAGCCAGCCGGCCACGCACGGGGCGGACAATGCAACAACATCACCCTATGCTGATCTCCAGACCTAGCATCCAGCAGATCTAGCGGTAGAATCTCCCCATTACCCACTATCCAGTCCCTTAAGGCCCTCATCAGATACAGTAGATTGTAAGTCCGCAAAGAAAGCAGTCCCGCCCCTCCTACCTCCGTAGATCTCATTAACGTTGCCATGGCAATCCGAGGCTTACGCCCTCTCCACAAAAATCAAGATAAATGTCCTTGTAATATTTGCAGATCTTTTTGTGAGATCCACACTGGGATAAGCCTCAAGACATATAACCATTTGGGGACTTCTATCATACTAAAGAGTGCTATACGACCCTTCAGCGAAAGAGGCAACTCCTGCCATCGCTTTAACTTAGCTATTGTGCTTTCCAGTCTTGGCGGAATATTGGCACTATACAAATGTGTTGTTGAGGCCGGGATCTGTATTCCCAGATATCGGAGCTGCCCTTCCGCCCAGACTAAGGGGAAAGCACCTCTCCACGCATTTCGCACGTTACCGCTGACGTCGAGCGCCAAAGACTTAGCCTTATTTATCCTTAATCCCGAGAAGGTCCCAAAGCTTTCAATCAGCTGTAGGGCATTCTCCAGCGAGGACTGGGGATCAGTCAGACACAGCATCATATCGTCTGCAAATACACTAACTTTTAGTCCACCCTTCCTCCACTGCATGCCCTGCACAGTCTCCGATTGCAATAGGGTGAGCAGAAGCGGTTCAAACTGGAGTACGAACAGCAGGGGCGAAAACGGGCAACCCTGCCTGGTTCCCCGTTTTAACACGAATGTGTCGGACTTGTCCCCCCCAACAGTAATATACACTAGGGGATCTGTATATAAGGCTTTCACCCACTCAAAGGCCCCCTCCATACCAAATCTGTGCAATGTCTCAAACATATACTCCCAAGAGACCCTATCAAAAGCCTTTTCGGCATCTAGACTAACTAACAACAGCGGTGTCCCTTGTGCGTACAGCGCTCCATCCCCAATAATATGCTGTTCATATTCTTTGCCGCTTCCTGCCCTCGCACAAAACCCGCCTGGTGCCTGCCCACCAGATCTGGTAGTAAAACCTGCAATCTCTCCACTAAGACAGAGGCCAACATCTTCATATCGTAATTTATCAAAGAGATCGGCCTATAGGCCGCCGGATCCTCCGGATTTTTACCCTCCTTATATATAAGAGAAATGGATGCCGTTCGCATATCCCTGGGGAATCTCCCACTCTCCAACACCTCAGCGTATAGTGCTGCTAGAGTCGGAGTTACCTGACTTTCTAACATTTTGTAAAACTCGGACCCGTATCCATCCGGACCCGGCGCCTTATGAGGCTTCCCCTTCCGGATCACTTTCTGAATTTCGCCCCCTGTTATAGGCTTATTCAAGTCTAATAATCCCTGTTGAGAAATCTGAGGCAATGTAACATTATCTAAGAACCTCCTCTCCTCTCTACGGTCCTCTGCGTCCGGAGCATACAGAGTCTTGTAAAATCGGCGAAAGACTTCTGCTATCTTTTTAGAGTCACTGTGCATTCTGCCTTCTGTATCGCGGACTACGGTAATAACTCTGGTGCCTCCTCCCTCCTTCACTAAGCGCGCAAGCAGTTTGCCAGATCTGTTGCCGTACCTGAACAACTGATGTCTATAGTACTGTAACGAAAAGACTGCACGCTCTTGCAACAGGTCATTCAATTGCTTTTGGGTCTCCAAATACTCCTGCAATCTCCTCCACTTCAGGCCCCTCACCGCCTGCCTCTTCAAGTCCTCGAGTTTATGGGTCAAGCATGTAATGATGCTATTAAGTTCCATATAAGGAGTTCTTTTTTCTCTCTTGCCATGTAAGCGATAACATGCCCCCTCAGTACCGCCTTGCCTGCTTCCCAGAATGTGGCCACCGAGCTACTACTCCCTTCATTGAATTCGAGGTACTCGTCCCATTTTTGCTGTAAAAATAGCTGGAACTTCTTGTCCTGCCACTTTTGTCTAGGGAAAGACCATCTATAGCTCTCCGAACCTGCGCCTTTCCAATCCAGGACTACCATGGCATGGTCTGATACCACTATGGGCCTTAATTCAGCCTTCAACACATTCCCAAAGTCTCGCTCCGAAACCAGTATGTAATCTATTCGTGACCAGGTTCCATGCACACGAGACAAATGGGTATAGTCACGCTCCCCCTCGTGCAACACTCTCCAAATATCTAACAAACCGCCCATCTGACATAGATAGCTTACCCCTCGTCTGACCCATCCCCCTCCCTGCTTAGGATGAGACTTATCTAAAGCTGGGTCATGCGGACAGTTAAAGTCTCCTGCCAGAATTACTGGGACCTTCGGGGCTGCCGCTATCTTCCGCAACACATTCCTAAAAAACTCATGCTCATAAACATTCAGGGCATAAACATTGCCTATAAATAGTTCTATGCCATTCAGACGCACATGCAGGAACAGGAACCTACCCTGGGGGTACCTCTCCTCGGCCAATACTTCCACTTGGATCCCTTTCCGTACTAACACTGCCACCCCTTTTTTCCTTCCCCCCCCCGAGGCAGCATACACATGTCCAACCCAGTCCCTCTGAAGTTTGAGATGCTCCACAGCACTTAAATGTGTTTCTTGCAACAGAGCTACGTGGACCAGCTCCTTTTTCAGGGCTTGGAGGACCTTCGTCCTCTTAACAGTGGTGTTTATGCCTCCCACATTCCAGGAGACTAGTCGAATATCAGGACCCACCTACATCATGTGTTGTGATGTGCTCCACTATGATGTTACATGTTACACACCCAGCTGCGTAGGGCCGCCCAGCCTCAGCCCCCGCAGTGATCCTCTCCCAAACCCTTACTTGTGCATAGTCCCTCTGATTAAGGCAGCTCGCGTGATACTCAACCCCCCCATCCCCCCACCCCCTCTTACGTCCCCCCTCCCCCCTCTCTCAACTGTGGCCCCCTCCCCCACCCCTGCCCCCGTCCCCATCCCCAAACCCTCTAAAATCATTACTATGTGATACCTCAGTTCAACATCACTGAGGTCGAGTCCCCAGTCGATGCTGCAGGGGTGCCTCGAAGTAGCAAGACCCCCTCCCCCCCAAACCCTCATCTCATTTACAGCACACAACGATAAGTATAATCATCTCCCCTCCAGATACCTTCTAGTACCCTCATAGCCTACAGAACAGAACATTTTAAACAAACACTTATACTATAGCATGCTCCATCTCAGGCGTGTAGGCAGCTCCAGTGAAAGTCCTCAAGTGTATCAGTCATATCTGGCCCCAAACTGCAGCCATACTTCCTACACGATCTCCGACCTGCCCCGGCGGCAGCAATCATCCATCAGGACAGTGCCTCCACCGGTTCCCCAGTCGGGGATCACTCCAGCCTCTCTACAAACTTCTTTGCCGCCTCCACCTTCTCAAAAGTGTAATTCTTCCCTTGATATAACACTCTCAAGGTGGCAGGGAAGGCAAGCGTAAAGCGCAGATTATGTCTAAAGATCTCTGAGCAGACCATAGAGAACTCCCTCCGCTTTGCGGCAACAGATGCCGAGTAGTCTTGAAACAACAAAAGTTTCTGATTCTCCATCCGCAGCTCACCTTTTTTCCGATAGGCCTGCAGCACCTGCATTTTGTGTTGGAAATTGAGAACTCGCAGTATAACCACCCTCGGCCTGCTCCCCTCGGTCCGCCGAGCTCCAATTCGATGCGCCCTTTCAATTTTGAATTGGCCCACCAGGGTGTCTAGGCCAAGCTCTTCCGGCAGCCATTTTTCCAGCATGGGGAGTAACATGTGTTCCTTAGTCGACTCCGGTATCCCCACTATACGCAAATTATTCCTGCGTGATCTATTTTCAAGATCATCAATTTTCAATTGTAAAGTGTCCATTTGCTTCTTGTGTTCCAGAGTCACCTTCAAATGCTGCTGCTTGGGAGACTGAGCCTGGTACTGAGAAACAGGAGGATAAGAAGAATAGAACTTCTTTTCTTATTAAAGAAAATTTTCTTTATAGCTGACTTTTTCCTAGCAGGGTTGGCTGTAGCCCTAAACATTCTATTGAGAGTGGTATTCTCTTACTCCAACTGAGAAGCCTTATCCTGCCTGTCTTTGCCAAAAAAGATTCTCGCCTGTGTAGGGTATGTTGCCCAGTTTATCTTGAGCCCACTGTTTGAGATCTGAGGCTTGTAGCCATGCAATTCTGAGTGCACAAATGCAGATTGCTGTGCCTCTATTGAGGTACTCAAATGCATCGAAAGCTGCTCTATTGACAAACTTTGTGACATTCTGGGCATGTTTGACCAGAGTAAGATGGTCACTTCTCTTATCATATGAAAGAAAAGGGGACATGGCCTCAAGATCCCTAGTAGCCTCCTTAAGGAACATACCCATATAGAGTATGTAGGAGGTTAGCCCCGCTGACAGCATGGAAGTCTGGAAACAGCGATGCCCAAAAGCATCGAGGGTTCTCAATTCACTACCCAGGGGGGTTAGAAGAATTTGTTTTAGAACTCTTAATTCGATGCATCGCCAATTCCACCACCATTAAATGGTGGGGAAGTTGAATCTTCTGGAAGCCCGGACATTCCGGTACTCGGTACATGGTATCTAGACATCGAGTATGGGGAGAGACAGTCAGGGGAGTCTCCCACATCCAGAGCATGAGATCATGGAGAATGTGGTGCACCGAAAGTGTGTCTGTCTCCTTAGGAGCTGTTGGGTATTGGAGGATATCCAATTCCTCTGCTCTGGGCTCTTTTTCAGATGTTACTGTTATGGAGAGCTAGCCAGGTCTTGCATAAACTCCTGGAAAGACATGTCCTCGGGAGGGCACATACACCATTCCGGTAGGGGAGATGGCTCTGAATGCAGGCCCTGTAGCCTTTGGGAATTGAGTGATTCCTCGTTGGAAGCCTCAAACTCAGAGGACTCAAAGTATTGGCGGGAACAGTATTCCTGCTCTGCTAGGTGTCGATACCAGTTCATGTTGGTATCGGGCTTGGGGATATGCTTAGGTAGGACCTCAGTATCCGTGATGGACACGAGGGCAGGCATGGACAGCAGTGAAGCCAGCGGCATGTATCCCATAACAGAGTGCATTGGTGCCATTGACGGTCCCGGTGGTACCATCAGTATTGGCTTGATCAGAACCGAAGCTGCCTATAGAGCTGCCAAGCTCCATTCAATGGTCAGGATACACTGGTTTATGGAGCTTGCCGATGCCTGAGTATCAGTAATGGAAGCTTGGCCACTGTCCCAGAGCATGGCACCAGGAGCTCTCCTGAGGTTGAGGCCTCAGGAACATCCTGGAGCCCCTCGATGGCTTTGGAGGACAGGCCCTCCTGCTAGAGCTGTTTGGCTGGCCGATCCACCTCCAGGGCAATGGCCGAAGCTTCTCGATGCTTAGAACGAGATCTTCCTCTGGAGGGGTGATCAGTCTTCAATGAAGACTTTCACTTAGATACCTGAGATCCATGAGAGGAAGTTGATGCTCTCGATGATGTCGATGCCGCATACAAAGCAAAGAGAGTCCCAAACTTCAAGGCCTGATTCTGCAGGCCTTTCTTTGTCATCTTTTTACAAAGGGAACATTCTAACAGCTGGTGATTGGGTCTGAGGCATTTTAAACACCAGTCACGAGTGTTAAGTAGCTGAAATGGTACTGTCACTTTTAGAACATTTCTTAAAACCACTAGTTGGTTTCTCCATAATGTCAATAGACAGTATGGTAGGCTTAAGGTCTAAAATGGTGTCTATGCGCCTGAGAAAAAGGTTTTCTTTTCTTTTTTTTTTAAAGGAAAAGAAAAAAAGAAGAATTAAAGAACCAACAGGGGACGGTTCAGCGTCGATGGGAAGGGAGATGCTGATTACAAAAAAGGAAAGAATTTTCTGCAGTGACAGGATTTGCTTCCTTCTGGCTCCGCGAAAAACGAAGAACTGAGGAGAAAGAGTTGGGAAGACGGGAAGACAGCTACGCAGGTGCAGTGGAATGCTCCCAAACATTTTCCTATTGGACACTGGGGAGCGTTCCCGTGCGGGCTCCGTCGGTATTAACATCACCCATATGTGAAGACTACATTCCTGCTTGTTGCTGGAGATAGAGTTTATCAAGCAGAGGATGACTGGAATGTGTCCATGTGGCTCCACAGAAAACAAAAGACTGACTCAAGATGGTGGCATGGCAGCAGGTGAGGAGGTAGCGTGCAGGCACGATCGAGCCTCCCAAAAGCTTCCAATAGAAGCTGGGGAGCGTTCCCACACAGGGCTCTGTCAGGGACGTCACCAATATGTGAGGACTCATTCCTGCTTGTCCACGGAAAATATACCTTTTCATCTGTGCCCTGAAGGGCTCTAAAGAAGTTATTTGCTTATTTTTAAACAAAAAGAAATATTATTAAAATAATATGGTCAATATCCAGTAGAGCATAGTTACTCACCTGTAACAGGTGATCTCCGGGAACAGCAGAAATTTAGTCTTCACATATGGGTATCGTCAGTACTGACGGAGCCTGCGCGGGAACGCTCCCCAGCGTCCAATTAGGAAGCTTTTGGGAGCATCCCACAGTGCCTGCGTGCTGCCTTCCCGTCTTTCCCAACTGCCTCTCTCCAGTTGAGTTTAAAACTGAGACAAAGAGAGAGAGAGAGGGAAAGAGAAAGAGATAGATAGAGAGATACAACTCCTAGGGGAGGTGGGTGGGTTGTGAAGACTAAATTCCTGCTGTTCCCGGAGATCACCTGTTACAGATGAGTAACTATGCTATCTCCAGGAACAAGCAGGAATGTAGTCTTCACATATGGGGACTCCCTAGCTTTAGATGCCAGGGAGAGACCCCAGAAGTTGTGTGTCCCTGAGACAGTGCTCCACTTCCCCCCATGGATCTCTGGCATCCAACCTGGGATGGCGGGTAGGAGTTGATTAGGTATAGAACAGGTGTTGGAGAACAGCCTGACCAAACAAGGCATCCTGGCGAGAGTCCTTGTCCAAGCAGTAATGGGCTGTGAAGGCAAGTGGCTGCTCGACAGATGTCATTGATAGACACAGAGTGCAGATGAGCCATTGAAGCTGCCATGGCTCTCACATTGTGAGCAGTGACATGGCCCTCCAGAGGAAGGTTCTTACTCTGATAGGCAAAGGAAATACACTGTACAATCCAGTTGGACAGTGTTCTCTTGGAGACTGGAAGTCCCAAATGAGAAGGATCAAAAGCAACAAAGAGTTGAGAGGACTTTCTATTTTCCTGTGTTCTTTGCAAGTAAAAGGCTAAAGCTCTTTTACAGACCAAAGTATGAAGATTCCTTTCTGCATTTGATGCATGAGGTCTTGGAAAGAACACAGGCAGGTAGACCGCTTTGTTAAGATGAAAAGGCGAGACCACCTTTGGCATAAAGTGTGGATGAGTCCTAAGGACTACCTTGTCATGATGAAACCTTGTATAAGGTGGATCAGCCACCAGTGCTTGCAATTCACTGATGCGACGTGCTGATGTGATTGCAATGAGAAAGATAACTTTCCAAGAAAGTAATTTCAATGAGGTAGTAGCTAAGGGTTCGAAAGGTGGCTTCATGAGCTGACCAAGAACCAGGTTTAAGTCCCATGCACCGGTGGTGGCCTAATGGGAGGCTTAGTTAGAAGAAGGCCTCTCATACATCTTGCTATAAGAGGATGGGAGGAAATAGGTTGTCCATTTAGAGGCTTGAAAGAAGCTGCAATAGCATTCAAATGGACTCTTACTGTGTTAGTTTTAAGTCCTGCATTGGATAAATGAAGGAGATACTCAAGTAATGATTCCAGAGGTATCACAAGGGGGTTAAGACCCTTTTGCAAACACCATATGGTAAACCTCTTCCACTTAAAAGCATAAAAGCGTCTAGTGGAAGGTTTCCTGGAAGCATAAAGGACATCCTTTACTTGCTGAGGGAGGTTAAGACCATGAAGATCTAGGCCTTCAGCAACCAAGCTGAGATGCAGAGACTGGGGATTGGGATGCCATAACATTCCATTCTCCTGAGACGGGAGATTTGGAGCAGACCCTAACTCCAGGGAGGGAGCTTGAGAGAGATGTAGAAGCAGAGGGTACCACACTTGCCGTGGCCAATGTGGAGCTATGAGAATCATACGCCCTCTGTCTCTCTGAAGCTTGAACAGGGTTTTGGGAATTAGAGGAATGGGTGGAAAGGCATAAAGGAAGTCCTGACCCCAGTGAAGGAGGAAGGCATCCCTGGCCTGAGAACCCTGAGTCGGAATTCTGGAACAGAACCGGGAAAGTTTGGCATTCAACGGACTTGCAAAGAGGTCTATGTCCGGGGTTCCCCAAATTTGAAAAATCTTGGCCACCTGGTCTGCATGTAGAGATCATTCGTGTGGAAGCAGAACACGACTGAGTCTGTCCGTCCAAGAGTTTTGTATGGAAGATAAACTGCCAGGAGGTGAATCTGATGCTCTCTGGTGAGGGCCCATAGTCGCAAAACTTTGTTGCAAAGTGACAGAGAGCCTGTTCCTCCCTGCTTGTTCACGTAGAACATGGCTACTTGATTGTCCGTGTGGAAGAGGACTGTCTTGTAGCTGAGCAGGGTGTGGAACACTCGAAGAGCAAGGAAGATTGCTCTGCATTCTAGGAGATTGATATGTAGATAAGTCTCCTGTGGAGAGGTCTTGCAGATGAGCTCCCCAACCCACTGGTGAAACATCTGTTGTGAGAGTTGCCTGGGGTAAAGGCTGTTGAAACGGGGACCCCAGCAACATGTTCTGAGTGGACTGCTACCACTGGAGAGACAAAATGAGACGATTTGTGTTTGTTATTTTGTCTGACAGGCACCCTGATGCCTGGGTCCATTGAGTGGATAAGGTCCACTGGGCCGCTCTCATATGGAGGCGAGCATAAGGGACCACATGCACTGTAGATGCCATGTGGCTTAGTAGTTGTAACATTTCTCGGGCAGTGAGCTGAGGTTTTAGCACTGCTTGAGAAGCTAACTGCACCATGCGGAGGCAACGGGCCTGGGGAAGATAAGCCCTCGCTTTTCTGGTATCCAGCAAAGCTCCTATGAACTCTAGAGACTGAGTGGGAGTTAGACTGGATTTTGGGATGTTTATGACCAGACCCAAATACTGAAGAATACGCATTGTGCAAGATAGGGAAGTCCTGGCCTCTGACTCTGATGGGGCTCGAATGAGCCAGTCGTCTAAGTAGGGGAAGACCAATATTCCTAGAGTACGGAGAAATGTTGCTACCACCACTATGCATTTCGTGAACACTCTTGGTGCTGAGGCAAGGCCAAAAGGAAGCACTCTGTATTGGTAGTGTTTTCCTTGAAAAAGGAACCAAATGAACTTTCTGTGGGTTGTATGGATGAGAACATGAATGTATGCATCCATGAGATCTAGAGAACAAAGCCAATCCTGACTCTGAAGGTATGGCAGCAGAGTTCCTAGAGAAATAATCTTGAATTTCTCTTTGAACGGGAATTTGTTCAATTCTCTGAGGTCTAAG
This sequence comes from Ichthyophis bannanicus, assembly GCA_033557465.1. Taxonomy (NCBI): domain Eukaryota; kingdom Metazoa; phylum Chordata; class Amphibia; order Gymnophiona; family Ichthyophiidae; genus Ichthyophis; species Ichthyophis bannanicus. The sequence goes on from CM066042.1 coordinate 168,264,154, forward strand.
ATAGGTCTGTATCCCCCTGTTTTCTTTGGGATAAGGAAGTAGGGGGAGTAAAACCCTGTACCCTGTTGATGAATGGGTACTTCTTCTATTGCCCCTTGGGCAAGAAGCATAGTGACCTCTTGATCTAACAGGATGATAAGAGAGGTCTGAGAATTGAACTGTCTTACCATTGTGTGAGGGGGCATGCACAGAAAGTGAAACTTGTACCCCTCTTTTATAATGGAGAGTGTCCAATGCCCTGCTGTTATCTGCTCCCATCTGGGGGCAAAGTGACATAACCTTCCTGGAATGGTGGAAGGCTCTGGACCATTGAGGGCCAGGAAGGCTAAGTTCTCTAGATGAAAGTCAAAGACCTTGTGAAGGCTGAGACTGCTGAGACGGTTGAGGCTTGGCAGTCTTTGCTTCCTCTGTTTGAGTGGTTGCTGACCCTTTCGGACAAGCTGACCTGCAGAACATCCCTGCTGGGAATAAGAGGGATAAAACCTCTTCTTTTTCGAGAAGAAAGGCTTCTTGAAAGATTTCTTTCTGGCAGGATCAACTGTGCCCTTGGACAACTTATCCAAGGTAGAGTTGTCAGCATCCATCTCATTGGCTTTTTCTTGCCAATTCTGCTGAACAGGTTCTCACCTGTACAAGGGATATTTCCTAGTTTGTCCTGCACCCAGAGCTCCAAATCGGATGCCTGGAGCCAGGCAATTCTTCATGCACCTATGGCAATGGCAGAGGTTCTTCTTATGCACTCAAAACAGTCAAAAGCTGCACGATTGACAAACTTCGAAACATCCTGGGCATGCTTAACCAGTGTGAGATAATCCTGCCTTTTGTCCTTAGGAAGAAGAGGGCTCAAAACCTCTAAATCTCCTGTGACCTCTTTAAGGAACATTCCCATATATAAAATATAGGAACTGATCCTGGCAGACAGCATGGAAGCCTGGAACGTACGGCGTCTTAAGGCATCCAAAGTTCTACACTCACGTCCTGGAGGATTAGAGGCATGCCTCTTTGCACTCCTGATCCTTCTCATAGCTGACTCCACAACAATGGAGTGGTGGGGAAGCTGAGTTTTTTGGAAGCCAGGACAAGGAGGGACGCGATACATAGTATCTAGCCTGCGAGAGTGAGGAGAGGTGGTAAGAGGTGTCTCCCACATTCTCAACATGAGATCATGTAAAATCTCATGGATAGGCAAGGTAGCCGCCTCCTTAGGAGCCTTGGGATATTGTAAAATCTCCAACTCCTTAGCTCTGGGCTCTGTTTCAGGAGTCACAGTAATGGACAACCCACGAGCCACCTCTCTGATGAAATCCTGAAAGGAGATATCCTCTGGAGGAGACATCCTATGTTTAGGGGAGGAAGGCTCCTCCGGGAGAAGTATCCCGGTACCGGCAGAGCTGTCAGAATCCTCGGAGTCCTCCGAGGATTCGAAGTACCGTCTGTCCGGATGCTCTTGAAGAGCCCGATACCCGTACCGACCGAAGTCGGTACCGGTGTATCGGCACCAGAGGGCATCGCATGACTGGGTACCGACCGGCAAAGCCGATACCGATGTCGATGTTGATGCTATCGGTACGGGTGCCGGTACCGATTGAACCGTCTGACGCGGTTCCGAGGGCGTCAATGCCACAAGGAGAGCCGACAGACTGCGCTCAATAGCCAGGAAAGAGTAGTTACTCACCTGTAACAGGTGTTCTCCAGGAGCAGCAGGAATCAGACCTCACATATGGGTGACGTCGGCGCCGACGGAGCCCTCATGCGGAGCATTTCCCCAGCTTTCAAAGAAAGCCTTTGGGAATTGCAGCGCGCATGCGTGGTCCCCTTCCCGCCCAAGGGTGCCATCTTGCTCAGTCTGATGACATAGCTAAAAGACAGCAAAAAATTGGCAAAAATAAATCATATGACTGCAACTCCAAGGGGAGGAGAGAGGGTTGTGAGGACTGATTCCTGCTGCTCCTGGAGAACACCTGTTACAAGTGAGTAACTACTCTTTCTCCAGGACCAAGCAGGAAGTCAGTCCTCACATATGGGACTCCCCAGCTTAAGGCTACCCGAGATCTCAAGCGGAAAAAATGAGCTCCCTCTAGCTCGTCAGCACGTAAGGAAGGAATCTTCTCTGAGAAACGCCCCCGACCGGTAGCCCAACACCAGGGTCGGAGGGTAGGAGTTGCCTAAACCCCAAAGAGATTATGAGTACTGCCTGTCCGAAAGCACTGTCCCTGCGGGACTCCCTCTCAAGGCAGTAATGGGCCGCAAACGTCTGGCTTGAAGACCAAGTAGCGGCCCGGCAGATGTCTGCCAACGGAACAGAGCGGAGATGAGCCACTGACGCAGCCTTCGCCCTGAAACGATGAGCCGTGACTCGACCCTCCAACGAGAGGCCGGCTGCCCCATAAGCCCAGGCGATACAGTCAGCGACCCATATGGACAAAGTACGCTTGGAGACGGGTAGCCCCAACTTATTGGGGTCAAAAGAAACGAAGAGCTGAACAGCCCTCCGATGCTCCCGCGTACAGTCAAGGTAGAAGGACAACGCCCTCCTACAGTCCAGGGTATGCAAGACCATCTCAGCCCGGTTGGCATGCGGCCTGGGAAAGAAGGTCGGAAGAACCACCTCCTGGTTGAGGTGAAAAGGTGAGACAATCTTAGGAAGAAACTTAGGGTGAGTCCGTAAGACTACCCTATTCCTGTAGAACCTAGTGTAAGGAGGATCAGACACTAGTGCCTGCAGTTCACTCACTCGCCTAGCAGAGGTAAGAGCTACCAGAAATAAGGTTTTCCAGGAGAGAAAACGGAGAGGGCAGGTAGCCATGGGTTCAAAAGGCGGACAAGTAATCCGCTGCAAGACCACATTCAGATCCCACTCAGGGGCCGGTGGATGCAAAGGAGGCTTAAGCAGAAGGAGGCCTCTGAGGAAACGAGCCACCAAAGGGTGGTTGGAAAGAGGCCTACCGTCCACCGGCGAGTGGTGTGCTGAGAGAGCACTAAGGTGAACTCTGACAGAGTTAGACTTAAGGCCCAGATTGGAGAGGTAAAGCAAATATTGCAATACTACCGCAACCAAGCACGAGAAGGGATTCTCGCTGTGCTGAGCACACCATGCGGAGAATCTACGCCACTTAAGAGCGTAGGATTTCCTGGTGGATTGACGCCGAGAGGCCATGACCACATCTTCCACCTCTCGAGGCAGTAGTAGGGGAGTCAGGACTACCCTTTCAGCAGCCAGGCCATCAGTTGAAGGGACTGGAGGTTGGGGTGCAAGAGAGTCCCCTGATCCTGAGAAAGGAGATCGGGTTGAAACCCTAGAGGAAGAGGGGTGTCCACCGCTAGCTGTAGCAGAAGCGGGAACCACGGTTGCCTCGGCCACCTGGGGGCTATGAGAATCAATGAAGCCCCGTCCTTGAGGACTTTGAACATCGTTCTGGACACTAGTGGTGTGGGAGGAAACGCATACAGTAGGTCTGTGGACCACGAGATCAGAAACGCATCCGCCGCTACTCTGAGAGGATGCGGTTGTCTGGAGCAAAATCTCGGGAGTTGCCGGTTCAGAGGACTGGCGAAAAGATCCATGGTGGGGAGGCCCCACCTGAGAAAGATCTGCTGAACCACCGACGGGTTCAATCTCCATTCGTGTGGTTGCAGGATCCTGCTCAGTCTGTATGCCAGGTAATTTTCCTGACCTGGGAGGTAGACAGCCTTGAGAAGGATTCCGTGATTGACAGCCCAAGAGCACAGCTGTTGTGCCTCCTGACATAGGAGGAAGGAGCCTGTGCCTCCTTGTTTGTTCACATAGAACATGGCAACATGATTGTCCATCTGGACCAGTACAGACTGGTGAGAGGCGAGGTGGGAGAAGGCTCTCAGAGCTAGGTGTATCGCCCGGAGCTCCAGGAAGTTTATCTGTTGAGCAGCCTCCCAAGGGGTCCAGAGACCCTGAGTACATGTCCCTTGGCAATGTGCTCCCCAACCGAGAAGAGAAGCATCTGTTGTCAGCACTTGAGAATGCGGAGGGGACTGAAAATCCACTCAGAGTACCAGATTCGGAAGATGAAGCCACCATAGCAGAGAGGAGACTAGGAAGTCGGATATCTTTACTGAGTCCGCTAGGCTCCCCGTGGCCTGATGCCACTGAGTGCGAAGGCTCCACTGAGCAGGTCGCATGTGCAGGCGGGCATTGGGGGTGACATGAACCGTGGAAGCCATATGGCCGAGTAGTCTCAGGAATTGCCTGGCAGAGACCAGAGAATTGCTGTGAAACCGCCTGGCCAGATCCATCAGCCTGTGAGCTCTGTCCACAGGCAGAAAAGCCTTTGCTTGAAGAGTGTCTAGCCTGGCCCCTATGAATTCTAAGTTCTGGGACGGGAGCAAAGTGGACTTTGTGAAGTTTATGACAAACCCCAAGTGCTGAAGCAGAGCCACAGTGCGAAGGGTGGCCTGATTGGCCTCCTGGGAAGACTGGCCCCTTATGAGCCAGTCGTCTAGGTACGGAAACACAAAAAGACCCTGAAGCCTCAGGTAGGCCGCCACCACTGCCAGGCACTTGGTGAACACCCTGGGAGCGGAGGACAGGCCAAAGGGTAGTACTCTGTACTGATAGTGGTTTCCCCCCACAACAAACCTGAGATATTGTCTGTGGTCTGGATGAATAAGGATGTGAGTATACGCATCCTTTAGATCTAAGGAGCATAGCCAGTCTCCCTGCTGGAGGTAGGGCAGCAGGATTCCAAGGGTAAGCATCTTGAACTTTTCCCTCTCCAGGAACTTGTTGAGGTTGTGCAAGTCTAGGATGGGTCTGAGGCCTCCTGTTCTTTTTGGTACCAGAAAGTACCTGGAATAAAAGCCGTGACCTCTCAGGTGGTTGGGCACCGTTTCCACAGCCTGTTCCTTTAGCAGACTTGCTAACTCCTGAAGGAGTAGGTCCCTGTGCAGAGGGAGTCTTGGAGGCTCCCCTGGAAAAAAGGAGGGAGGTACCTGGTGAAAATGGAGAAGATAGCCCTTTTGGACTATATGGAGCACCCAGGTATCTGATGTGACGGCTGACCACCTGTGGGCAAAGTGGGCCAGCCGGCCTCCTGTGCTGAGAGAAGCTAGCTGAGGAGAAGAGGCTATGCTTTCTGAGTCAAAAAACCCCACCCTGCTGAGCAGGGGCCGGTGTTGGTGGCTTGGGGGCCTTCTGCCTACGGGGCCCTTGACCCTGCCCCTTGGCCTGCTGACCCTGTTGGGGAGCTGCAGAGGCCTGATAATGAGGGTATGGTTTATAGGCAGATGACTTCCTCGGGTAAAAGGTCTTTTTTCCCGAGCCCTTCTTTTTCTGAGAAGGGGCAGAGGTTTTCCTGGAAAGCCTAGTCCTGGTCAGAGTCTCGGTCTCGAGTTCTGCAGCCTTTTCAGCCATGGGCTTGCCAAAGAGGTTTTCAGGCAAGGGACATCGACCAACTTGTCTTGCATCCATGGCTCGAGGTCGGATGACTGTAGCCAAGCCTGTCGGCGGGCACCGATGCCGGCCCCGGCTACTCGGGCCGAAGCCTCGAAGCCATTGTAGGCTGCTCGAGATATAAACTTCGAGCACTCTCGAATACCGGTGGACAAGGCCTGGAACCTCTGCAAAGGTTCCTCGGAGAGACCAGCAGAGAACCCGGCAATCTCTTTTGCCAGGTCTCGGAGGTACATGCCCATGTAGAGCTGGTAAGTCTGGACACGGCAAGCAAGCATAGAGCCCTGGAAGCACTTTTTACCGAGGGCATCCAGGTTCCGGGCCTCCCGGCCGGGAGGCACCAAGGAGTGCATCTTCTGACTTTTCAGTTGATGCATGGCCGATTCCACAACCATGGAGTGGTGCGGTAACTGTGCCTTTTGGAACCCGGGGCTCTTGCGGACTCGATAGATGGAATCGACCCGCTTGCTTAACACTGGCGTCGAGGCCGGGGTCTCCCACATGCGGAAGAGCAGCCGCTCCAGCATCGGAGGAACCGGAACAGTAAAGGCCTCCTTCGGGGGAGAGTCATACTGGAGGGCCTCGAGCTCTTCGGCTCAAGGCTCTACCTCGGGATCCGCGGGGAAGGCTAAGGCCTTGGCCATATCCCGCACGGTCTGAGAACCGGGTATCCTCCGGTGGGGATCGTCTCCGAGGTTCGGACTCGGGCGAGTCTGATGGGACACACCGAGTTCGATGAGTGTCGGGTGACTCTTCGTCCTCCGTCTCCCAGCCCGACTCCTCGGAGGAGGAATCGAGCGGCTCTGGTCGGGCGGCACCGATGCCCTCCGTCCCGACGCCGAGAGTATCGGCGTCGATGACATCGGCCCCGAACGGGAGGTTGAGGGAGACCGTGGCCGAGTATCAGCTCGGCCTCCGGGGTCGACTTGGACGTCGAGGTTCCGGTGGTCGGGGCAGATGCACCGGTGAGACCGGCGATCAATGCCCGCTGCTGTTCCATGAAGGCAGCGAAGCTGCTCTCCAAGGCCGTCAACCTGAGTCCGACCTCAGGAGACCCAGCAGCCCCCGACTCCGGCCCCGACGGCGTCGGGCCGGACGTCAGCTCCCTCGGAGGAGAGTCCATGAGGACAATAGCACTTACGTGTCCAGGAGACTCCATCTCAACACGAGGATGTTTTGCAGGCCTCTCCGACTCCGAAGACCCGGGACGGCTATCGGGGCTATGCGACCTGGCCCTCGAGGAACCAGGAGCGTCCACCGACGCCGCCCTCGCGGGTTTCTTCTTCCTGCGATGTTCCCGCGAAGGAGAACCCCGCTCAGAGGAACCCCGACGCTGCTCGGGGCCGGAGTCCCGAGACGTCGAGGCCTCTGACGAGGTCCGGGCTCGGCCGGACGCGGAGTCAGAAAACGTCCTATCCTTTTGGTGCTGCCAACTCCTCAAGGCCTTCGAGGACATTTTGCCACACGGACCACAGATCATCGGGTCATGATAGGGTCCGAGGCAGCGGAGGCAGCAGTCATGTGTGTCGGTAAGAGACATAGGTTTCTTACACCGATCACATTTCTTAAACCCGCTGGTAGCCATCGGGGGAAAAAGGGCCCCTGCTAGGTCAAAAGACCGGGCTGCCAGGGAAAAAAGTTAAAAGGCGTGAACGCCAGTCACAAAGGACAAAAACTGAAAAAGAGAAAAAAGGACTCGATAGCGGCGTATCGGTCCGAGCGGGAAAAGGATCCGGCGTCAAACCGGAGAAAAAAAGAGAAAAACAGGGAAATCAACTTTTTCCTCAGGGAAAAACGAACTACGTCCGTCGGGCTCCGCGGAAAAAAGAAGACTGAGCAAGATGGCACCCTTGGGCGGGAAGGGGACCGCGCATACGCACTGCAATTCCCAAAGGCTTTCTTTGAAAGCTGGGGAAATGCTCCGCACGAGGGCTCCGTCGGCGCCGACGTCACCCATATGTGAGGACTGACTTCCTGCTTGGTCCTGGAGAACCTCTGGTCTATCAATGCTGCCGATGCCTAGGTGTCAGTACCGGACGCAAGCGGTACCCCAGAGCATGGCACCAGTAGTTCTGCCGAGGTTGAGGCCTCGAGAACATCCTGGAGCCCCGATAATGCTTTGGAAGCCAAAGCCTCCCGCCGGGGCAATTTTGCCGGTATGGAACCCTCAAGGGCAACGCCAGAGGCATCTCGATGCTTGGAAGGAGATCTACCCTTTGAGGATCGGCTAGACCAGGGGTCTGCAACCTTTAAGACATAAAGAGCCACTTGGACCCGTTTCCGAAGGGAAAAAAAAAACTGGGAGCCGCAAAACCATTGCGACATTTAAAACAAATCTAACACTGCATATATTGTTTCTTACCTTAATGCTATATACGACCCCCTACTTTTCCTGTTAAAATATAGGTGTTTGGCCTATACTCGCCATATAAGACTACCCCTCTTCCTTCGCACACCAATATATATACGCCAGAAAATATAACAACAAGAAGTAACAATATTTGATTTCAAAATTATGATGATTTTGTAGTCAAATCACTAATATGAAATAAAATTATTTTTTCTACCTTTGTTGTCTGACCAATTTATTCTTTGATCATGCTGGTCCCGATCTGAGGCTTCTGCTTTCCTGTCTTCTCTTAGCTCTCTTTCTGTGGTCTATGGTCCATCTGCCAGTTCTTATCTCTTCTTTCGTTTTCTTCACTTCTTTCCATCAGCCTATTTCCAGTCCCAGTAACCCTCCCCAATATCAGCCCCTTTCCAGTCCTCACTCCCAGTACCTTCCAATGTCAACTTGCATTCCCATGATTGCCACTGGTGTCCATTTCCTTGCAGTCCCCCTCCTTCCCCACTGACCAGTCCCTTCTAGTACAAATACCATGGCAGCCCCTCTCAGATCCAGTTCCATTCTCCCATCCCCTCATATCAGCCCATTTGTAGCCTTAGCCCCCAGTTATCTTCCAGGGCCAGCAGCTCTATCCTCCCCTCCCCACAATCAGCCCATGCCCAGTCCAAGCCCCCCAATCAGCTCGCTTCCAGTGCTAATCCCCCCTCAACCCCATTACCAGTGCTAGCCTCCCCTAATCAGCCCAATACCAGTCCTACCCCCCATCAGCTCATTACCAGTCCTAGCCTCCCCTAATCAGCTCATTTCCAGTGCTCGTCCCCTCAACCCCATTACCAGTGCTCCATCCCTCCATGTCAGCCCCCTCCCTCCCTCCCTCCCTCCATCCATATCAGCTCCCTCCCTCCATGTCAGCCCGCCTCCCCAATCCCTCCATGTCAGCCCCCTCCATGTCAGCCCCCCTCCCTCCAGGTCAGCCCCCTCCATAGTTCCATGTCAGCCCCCCTCCCTCCATCCATATCAGCTCCCTCCCTCCATGTCAGCCCCCCTCCCTCCATCCATCCATCCATATCAGCTCCCTCCCTCCATGTCAGCCCCCTCCATCCCTCCATGTCAGCCCCCCTCCCTCCATCCTTCCATATCTGCTCCCTCACTCCATGTCAGCCCCCCTCCCTCCATGTCAGCACCCTCCATCCCTCCATGTCAGCCCCCCTCCCTCCCTCCCTCCATCCATTCATATCAGCTCCCTCCCTCCATGTCAACCCCCCTCCCTCCATCCATTCATATCTGCTCCCTCCCTCCATGTCAGCCCCCTCCATCCCTCCATGTCAGCCCCCCTCGATCCATCCCTCCATGTCAGCCCCCCTCCCTCCATGTCAGCCCCCTCCATCCCTCCATGTCAGCCCCCCTCCCTCCATTCATTCATTCATATCTGCTCCCTCCCTCCATGTCAGCCCCCTCCATCCCTCCATGTCAGCCCCCCTCCATCCCTCCATGTCCGCCCCCCTCGATCCATCCCTCCAGGTCAGCCCCCCTCCCTCCATGTCAGCCCCCTCCCTCCATCCATTCATATCTGCTCCCTCCCTCCATGTCAGCCCCCCTCCCTCCATGTCAGCCCCCTCCATCCCTCCATGTCAGCCCCCCTCCCTCCATCCATTCATATCTGCTCCATGTCAGCCCCCCTCGATCCATCCCTCCATGTCAGCCCCCCTCCCTCCATGTCAGCCCCCCTCCCTCCATCATTCATATCTGCTCCCTCCCTCCATGTCAGCCCCCTCCATCCCTCCATGTCAGCCCCCCTCGATCCATCCCTCCATGTCAGCCCCCCTCCCTCCATGTCAGCCCCCTCCCTCCATCCCTCCATGTCAGCCCCCCTCCCTCCATCCATTCATATCAGCTCCCTCCCTCCATGTCAGCCCCCTCCATCCCTCCATGTCAGCCCCCTCCATCCCTCCATGTCAGCCCCCCTCCCTCCATCCATTCATATCAGCTCCCTCCCTTCATGTCAGCCCCCTCCATCCCTCCATTCATATCTGCTCCCTCCCTGCCTCTTACGGAACCGCGGCTGTGCTTTTAAAATCATCTCGGAGCCCTTCCTGTCTTGACGGGCTCCGTGCAGCATTGTCCCGCCTCCAAAACTTCCTTTAGAGGCGGGACAATGCTGCACGGAGCCCGTCAAGACAGGAAGGGCTCCGAGATGATTTTAAAAGCACAGCCGCGGTTCCCTAAGAGACAGGGAACCGCGGCTGCAGAAGAAGGGAGGGAGCTGACATGGAGGGAGCCCATAACGCGACGTTTAAAGCAGGCAGTGTGCTCCGGAGCCGCGGCAAAGGTGAGAAAGAGCCGCATGCGGCTCCGGAGCCGCGGGTTGCTGACCCCTGGGCTAGACTTATGTTTAGTTACCTGAGATGCATGGGAGGAAGACGAAGCCCTGGAAGACATCGGTGCCACCGAAGCTGCATCGGAAGGAAAAAGGGCGCTGAGCTTGGCAGCTCGGTTCTGTCGACCCCTTTTGGACATCATGGCACAAGCCATGCACTCGGAGATGGAGTGGTCAGGACCTAAACATTTAAGACACCACTCGTGGGTGTCGGTGACGGAGATGGTACCGCCACACTTGGTGCATTTTTAAAAACCCAAGGCGGGTTTCTTCATAGTGGAGGAAATTTTGGGCCTAAGGCCCAAAATGGCGCGCACCTGGAAAAGTTTGGAAAAAAATGAATATTATTAATATTATCTTTTGAAAAGAAAGAAAGAAGAACCAGCGGTACCGGTATAGCGTCGGGGAAGGCAGACGCAACCACAAAAAAATAAAGAATGAAGAAACAATTTTCTGCGGTGACAGGAACACGACCTGCTGGCTCCGCAGAAAATGAAGAACTGGAGAGAGGCAGTTGGGAAAGGCGGGAAGGCAGCACGCAGGCACTGTGGGATGCTCCCAAAAGCTTCCTTATTGGACGCTGGGGAGCTTTCCAGCGCAGGCTCCGTCGGTACCGACGATACCCATATGTGAAGACTACATTCCTGCTTGTTCCTGGAGATTGCAACTAACCTATAACTTTAAATGTAAACATGTAAAGGATAATTTTATAAACCTTTTTCACCCCTAAAACAGTTTTAGGCACATAAAAGGGCTTTGACAAAATTAGAACAAGCCCAAAAATACATAAAGTGCAAGCCAGCAAGTATTTATATAGCAGGTGTGCTCAGGGGCAAAGTACAGATCGAATTAAGATTTACGCAGGTATTTTAGAAAATATGTGCCTCTATACTCAAAGAATATGCTGTTATTTACCTCTGCTCTTGAGCAGATGTAATATCTATGCCTTCAATCTAGGCACCATTTCTTCAGGATTTGTACTGGCGCCTATATGTTTTACGAATAAGCTAAAAATAGGCACTTTCCTGCTCCAATAACCTAGGCACCTTGTTATATATATTACCCCCTTAGAGGATCATTGTATAATAGGCTGCCTGGTTGGGATGCCAAGTATGCGACTGAGGCTACATCATAAACAGAAATTAGACCTTACCTGCTAATTGTCTTTCCTGGAGATCTCTCCGGGCCAGTCCAGGAACAAGAGGGTTGTCAATCTTCTCCAGCAACTGAGGACTGAAAAACTGAAGTTTTGTAGAGGTGGTATCTGGCTCCCCCTGCTGGCCAACCCTCAGTCTATTCATATCCAAGCAGTTGAAGAACATAAGCCCAAAGCAAAGAAAAAAGACATATGTTGAACTTATGTACTTACAAGCAGTGACTAAGAACATATATGGTACATATGCATATAAGAAAGATATGCAATGCTACTGCTTTGTTTTTTTTTTTGCAAAGTGCACCTAAACAAAAACCACCTCGAGGAAGCCCCAGAGACCAACCTGAAGCTAACGCAGCGAACCGTAACGAACGAGGTGAAACGCAACTCTCGGTGTCATAAAGACTGATTGACCACGTACCCCCCCTAGGCACTCGCATCACTAAGAAATATGGCAAATGATACGGGTGGGTCCTGGACTGGCCCGGAGAGATCTCCAGGAAAGACAATTAGCAGGTAAGGTCTAATTTCTGTTTCCTTCTCGTCTCTCCGGGCCAGTCCAGGAACAAGAGGGAAGTACCAGAGCAGTATCTAACCATGGGAGGGACCCACCAGGCCCGCTATGACGGCCGAAGCCCCAACATTTGCGTCTGCCCGGGCCCCAACATCCAATCTGTAATGCTTAGCGAACGTGTGGAGCGACGACCACGTAGCCGCCCGACAAATATCCACAGGCGGAACCAAAGCATATTCTGCCCAAGAAGTCGCTTGGCTCCGAGTAGAATGAGCTCGAAGCCCTTCTGGAGGTGGCTTCCCATCTGCGTGATAGGCCGCCACTATCGCCTGTTTTACCCATCTAGCAATGGATGCCTTGGAAGCTGCCTCCCCTTTACGAGGCCCTCCAAACAGCACAAACAATCTTTCCGTTCTGCGGAAAGGTTTAGTTCTTCTAAGGTATCTCTTGAGCAATCTACCCAAATCCAAGTTTTCCAGAACAGCATCAATAGGGAGACCGTCCACGTTTCTAAAGGTGGGAAGCGAAATAGCTTGATTGATATGGAAAGTGGACACCACCTTCGGAAGAAACGAAGGCACCATCCGCAAGAGGGCTCTCTCCTCCGAAAATTGCAGATACGGGGCCCTACAGGAAAGAGCTTGGAGATCCGAAATGCGTCTAGCTGAACACAAGGCTACCAGGAAGGCAACCTTCCAAGAAAGCTCTCTGAGCGAAATGTCCTTAGCGGGATGAAAAGGAGGCCGCGCCAAAGCCTCAAGAACGAGGTTCAAATCCCAAGGTGGAACCATGGGACGAAGAGGTGGACGAATATTCCGGATCGCCCTCAGGAATCGAAGGACATCTGGATGAGCCGACAGTCGAGTCCCTTTCACAGTGCCCCAAAAACACGAAAGGGCTGCTAAATGAACCTGGAGGGTGCTAAGGGCCAACCCCTTATCCAGCCCATCCTGCAAGAAGGCCAATACGTGCGGTATGGAGACGTCGCGTGGACGGAGGTTCCGGCCTGCGCAGCAAGTCTCAAAAACTCGCCAAACTCGGACATAAGCCAGGGACGTGGACCGTCTCCTGGCCTGCAACAAAGTAGCCACAACCGAAGCCGAATATCCTCTACGCATTAACCTGTGCCTTTCAAGAGCTAAGCCGTAAGAGAGAAGCGATCCACATCCGGCATGAGCAGAGGGCCCCTGAACCAGCAGGTTCGCTCGCGAGGGCAGTTTCCAGGGACTGTCTATGAGAAGGCGAACCAGATCTGCATACCACGCTCTCCTGGGCCAATCTGGCGCAATGAGAATTACTCGACTGCAATGACGTGCTATCCGTAGAACAACTCTGCCGACCATTGGCCATGGAGGAAACACATAAAGAAGTCCCCTGCATGGCCATGGCTGAGCTAGGCCATCGAGACCCTCCGACATGCGCTCCCTGCGCCTGCTGAAAAATCGCAGCGCTTTGGCAATGTCGAAGGTGGCCATGAGGTCCATCACCGGCTGACCCAACCTGAGAGTCAATTCATGAAACACTGCTGCGTTCAATTCCCATTCTCCAGGATCCACCACGTGCCGGCTGAGGAAGTCGGCTTGGACATTGTCTCGACCTGCTACATGCGCCGCCAACAGAGCCACCAAATGCTCCTCTGCCCAGGACATCAGCTGCTGACTCTCCGCCAGCAACACTGCACTCCCCGTGCCGCCTTGCCTGTTGATATAGGAGACCGTTACCGCATTGTCGGAAAACACTCGCACTGCCTTTCGCGCGAGAAAAGGAAGACATTCTCGAAGAGTCAACGAAACTGCTTTGAGCTCCAACAGGTTGATGGAACAATCCTCGAACTCTGGTGGCCAAACCCCTTGAGCAAAGGTCGCCTGACAATGAGCCCCCCAGCCCGCGAGGCTGGCATCCGTAGTCACTAGCACCCAGTCCGGCTGGCGTAAGGGAACTCCAACTCGTAAGTGAACGGGATCCAACCACCACTGAAGACTTATGGTGATATTGGGTAAACTGGGCAACTTGCAGTCCAGAGGATGCTCTTGAGGAGACCATCTGGAAAGCAAGGCCTGTTGTAACGGCCGCATGTAGGCCCTTGCCCACGGTACTAGATCCAACGCCACCGCCATGGACCCCAGGAGCTGCAGATAACGCCACGCTGTCAGTGCTTTGAGACGCAAGAAGTTTCGCACTTGCGACAAAATCTTCTGCACTCTGCCCTCCAGCAGAAAAAACGCCCCTAAAGCAGTATCAAAAATTGCTCCCAAGTACAGGAGGCGCGTGACCGGCTGCAACTGACTTTTGGCTTGGTTTATCACCCAACCCAGTTGCTCCAGAAGATTCACCACCCTCGCCGTAGCCGACAGAGAGTCCGACACGGATGGTGCTCGAATTAGCCAGTCGTCGAGATAGGGATGTACGAGAACGCCCTCCCTTCTTAAGGCTGCTGCTACCTCCACCATGACTTTCGTGAAGGTGCGTGGCGCTGTCGCCAGGCCAAACGGTAAAGCTCGAAACTGGAAATGTCCCATGTGCACCGCAAAGCGTAGAAATTTCTGGTGCTCTGATCTTTTGGGGATATGAAGATAAGCCTCCGTGAGATCTATGGATGTTAAGACTTCGTTCGGTTGAACTGACTGAATAACCGACCGAAGGGTCTCCATGCATAAATGTGGAACTCTTAAGCAGCGGTTCACGTTCTTTAGATCTAGAATAGGTCGAAAAGACCCCTCCTTCTTGGGCACGACAAAATTAATTGAGTATCGACCGAACCCTAACTGGTTTGGAGGAACCGGAACAACTGCCTGCAGACGTATCAACCGCCGAAGGGTATCCGCAACCGCTGCTTGCTTTACCCCCGAACCACATGGAGACACCACGAAAGCATCCGCTAGCGGACGAGCGAATTCGAGAGAATAGCCGTCGCGGATAATCTCCAGGACCCACTGGCCAGAAGTTATGGTGGCCCAGACGGAAAGGAAGGCTTGAAGCCGTCCCCCCACCGGGAGTTCCGCCTGGACCAACCGTACTTCATTGGGGGGTTTTTGCAGTATTTTGCTGGGCTCCGAAGTAACCTCTACCGAAGCCTTGCGCCCCCCGAAAGGACTGACCCCTGGCCGCAAAGCGACCCCTTTGGTACGGGGCAAAACGGGAACCTCGGAATCTGTGAAATTCCCGAGAGGCACCCCTGTGCAAATTGCTGGGCTTTTGAGATTTTGGTCGGTCCTCTGGAAGTTGACAGCCTTTAGAATCGCCAAGATCCTTGACAATCTTCTCCAACGCTGCCCCAAACAGCAGCGAACCCTTATATGGTAGCTAACTGAGCCGCGCCTTGGAAGAGGCATCCGCCGCCCAATTTCTCAACCAAAGAAATCTCCGAGCCGCAACTACCGTAGCAATGGACTTCGCCGAAATCCGCACCAGATCGTAGAAGGTATCTGCTAGGTAAGCTGCCGCCGACTCTAGCTTTGCGCCTTCGTCCTGCTCCGATCGGGGGAGAGAGTCTCCCTGGATCCAACGAATGGAGGCCCGGGAGACAAACGCTCCACAGATAGCCGCCCGCAGCGACAGTGCGGAAGAGTCAAAAGCCTGTTTTAACAAAGTTTCCAATTTCCTATCCTGCAAATCTTTGAGAGCCGTGCCGCCCTCCACAGGAATAGTCGTTTTCTTGGTGACCGCTGAGACTAAGGCATCCACCTTAGGCATCTTCAGTAACTCTTGTTCCTCGTGCGGCAGAGGATACAACCGGCCAATTGCCCGTGCTCCTCTCAAAGAAGCCTCTTGACATTCCCACTCAGATTCAACCATCTGTTTCATGACTCTGTGCAGAGGGAAACACCTCTGCTCCGTCTTAAAACCCTGGAGAAGAGGATCCTCTAAAGGCTCTTCCTGAGCCGCTGGCAAAGGAATATTCAAGGCTGATAAAGTTTGGGCAATAAGTGGACCTAACTCCTTCTTTCTAAAAACCCTAAACAGATTGGGATCCTCACTGGATCCTAACTCAGCCTCATCTAAATCCGCAGTCCAGTCCAAACCGGAATCAGAGAGGAGTTCACCCTCCTCCAGACCTGGGAGCTCCGAGACATGCTGAGCAGCCTTATTTATTTTATTTTATTTATTTATTTAGTACACACTTATATACCGCCACTTCCAGCGATCAGCAGCGGTTCGATTACATCTTTGGGGGTTGTCAAATCAAGACAGAAAAGTGGGGCAGATATATACATAGATCTGTGGGTGGGGCACAGCACACAGGATTAGTGTTTTGGGGGTTTGACTAGACGTATTTACAATTTTTACATTTATACATATTTACATACATCGGTTCAACAGAGTATAATTAGTTGACTGCATTTGCTTCATTTCTATCGAACTGAGAGTCACAGCTGATTGTAGTGACTTTTGAAAAGATGGGTTTTTAGTTCCTTCCGGAAAGCAGTAATGTCCTTGATTGATCTCAGCTCAAATGGGAGTTGATTCCAGATAGTTGGAGCATAGAATGAGAACGCCCTTCGACTAGTACTTGCTTTTACAGTTCTGATGCTGGTGGGGATCTGTAGGGTGCCTGAGTTGGTAGTTCTCCTGTTCCTATTTTTTGGTTGCGCGCTGATAAGTGTGGAGAGGAATGAAGGGGCTATGTTATATATAAGTTTGAACGTGGTTACCAATGTCTTGTATTGTATCCTGGCTGCAATTGGAAGCCAATGTAGCTCTATCAAAACAGGTGTAATGTGCTCAGCAATGCTTGTTCCCATGATGATCCTGGCCATCACATTTTGGGCCATTTGAAGGATATTTAGGGATTTTTTAGGCAGACCTTGTAAGATGGCGTTACAGTAGTCCAGGTGTGGCATAATGAGTGCTTGTGCAACAGACCGAAAATCACAGGGTTCGATTATATTCCTCAGAGGTTGTATCACTCTAAGTTTGTGGAAGATGGCCTTGTTTGTTTTACGTAGGTGCGTTTCCATTTTTAGGTTGCAGTCGAGTGTGACACCTAGATATTTGATCTCATTTTTTGTATTGTACGTGTGATTGTAGGAGGGGGCTCAAAATCCGGTTTACTGGATATATACATGACTTCTGTTTTCTTATGGTTGATTGTCATGTTGTTTCGCTGTAGCCATCTTAACATCTCGTCCAGGCAGGTTTCAAGCTGCGTATATTTAGGGTCTGAGGTATCCAGTTGTGTGTAAAGCATAATATCATCTGCGTAAATATGGTAGTTGATGTTATGCCTTTTGAAAATATCACAGAGGGGCTGCATGTAAATGTTGAAAAGTAGTGCTGAGAGAGCCGAACCCTGGGGTATGCCTTGAGTTTGAGAGAATGCTTCAGCCTTTTCTCCATTGAATTGGACTTGTGGCATTCTGTTCGTTATGTAGGAGGAGAACCATTTGAGGGGGGTTCCCAAAATTCCTATTGATTCCAGTTTGTTAAGGAGGATCTCATGATGGACAGTATCAAAGGCGGCAGAGATGTCAATGAATATGAGTATAAACATTTTCTTTCTGTCTTCTAGGCCTTTGAGGAGGTTGTTCATTAGCGCTAATAAAAGTGTTTCAACCCCGTGATTTCATCTGAAACCGTATTGATGTTTGTCTAGGGTTTCACGGTCATCCAGGTGTTCTTGTAGTTGTATGAGCACTGCTTTCTCAATGATTTTTGCCAGGAACGATATGCTGGAGATGGGACGGTATGAGGTTGGGTCTTCCTTGTTGAGGGAGTTGTTCTTTAGGATTGGCCTTATTATAGATTTCTTTAGCTGGGCAGGCATGATTCCTTGACTTAGTGATTGGTTTACAATGTGAGATATTTGTTGGACGATCTCCTTTTTTGCTGCTTTGATCCACGCAGTTGGGCAGGGGTCCAGCGGGGAGGTGGTGGTATTTATGCTGGTTATTATGTTGATAGTTTGTTGTTCATCTATATTGCGGAACATGCTCCATGTCTGTTCTTGCTCAACGTCTGTTCTCCGGTATGATGCATCTACACAGAGAGTAGGCGCGTTGGTAGTCAGCTTGCTTGTGTAGTGGTTTGCCAGTGTTTGGGGATGGATAGAGCTATCTTGATGTTCTGGTAGGGCTGTTTTGGTTAAAGATTTTACTAGTGCGAAAAGCTCATGCGGTTTGTTGATGGCTTTGTTTAAAATGTTGGTATGGTGCGTCCTCTTTGCAGTGTTTACTTCTTCTTTGTATCTTGAGAGGAGGTTGAGGTATTCAGTCTTGTGTTCGATGGATTTGGTACGTCTCCACTTTCTTTCATGTTTTCTAAGTTCTCTCTTCATTCTGGTCAGTTTTATGGAGTACCAGGGTTCTGATTGGTTTTTGGACGGGTTTGGTGTATTGTTCCATTTAGGGTTCGCTGCAGTCTGAATTCCAGTGTCCCAGCTGCTTGTTAGTTCATCGAGGTCTGTTCTTCCCAGGTCTATGTGGGACTTAATGGTATTGATAAGGCATTCCATATTTAGTTTGTTAAATCTTCTTTGTTGGTGTATTATTCTTTTTGCTTTTGCGTCCTTGGGTAAAGTAGGAATTCTTATCCGTATATTGATTTGGTGGTGGTCTGACCATGGTAATGGGTTGATCTCTATCAGGGGCTTCTCATCGTTGTCCTGTTCTCCCGTGGGGGTGAAGACCATGTCTAGTATATGCCCCTTTTCATGGGTGGGCTCATTTATTAGTTGTTGGTACCCTAGTTGGGTCATGGCTTCCAGGAAGGTATTTGCATGCGTGGCTGTCGTCGATGCTAGATTTAGGTCTCCTAGGATGATTTGGAATTTCTTTGGTTGTGTTGAGGATATGTTTTCTAGTGCTGAGGCAAGTATCTCATGATGTGGCGAGGGGGTCTGTATATTAGGCAGATGGATAAGGCTGTATTTTCCACCTTGAGCAGGTCGATGTCTGTGTTCGAGTTCAGGTATGTGCTTGATAGTTGCAGGTTGGCTTTAGCTATTATGAGGATTCCTCCACCTTTCTTGTGGGAGCGGGGGCAGTTATACAGGTTGTATCCAGGTTTGCTTATCTGGTTTAATATGGCTGCATCGGTGTCAGTAATCCAGGTTTCAGTTATACATAGGATGTCTGGTTGCTCATCCGTGATGATGTCGTGGATTATGTGGGTCTTATTCCTGATTGATCGAGCATTAATGAGGGTGATGTTACAGGTCTCTTGTAGTGACTGTGGAGCCTGGTTGTTAGTGGTCTGCATCAGTGTTGGGTTGTGTGTATGTGTCAAAGTTGTTTTAGGCTTGCGATGCCTCTGTGTTCTCGTATGACTGTTAGTGGATGCCTTCTGGTGGAGTATGTGTGTTACTATGTTTCCGGTGATGCGGTAGGGTGCGAGTAGGAGCGGTTGTGGCGTTTGTATGGTGTAGAGGAGGTAGATTGGTGTGGATAGGTGTGGGAGAGATTGGTACAAGTTTGAGTTGAGGGCGTAAGCAGGGATTAGTGTGAACAGGCAAATTCTAAGGTACAAGATTAGCGTCTTCATTTTTTAGTGGTGTGATGTACCTCTGCAATGTCTTTTACCCTGGCAACTATATTAGCAACTCTGGTGACTATATAAGTATCAACAGTAGTAGGTATAGGTAGCAACAATTAGCATTAGCAAGTATAGGTGTCAACAGTAGCAGGTATAAGTAGTAACATTAGCAAGTATATGTATCAAGATTATCTGCACTAACCTCTGGTCCTTGTGCCAATCTAGAGGAACCTTCACCTGGATCCAAAGGGGGGGGCTGATTCTGTAAGCTTTGCCCGAATCCAGTGACAGAGCCCTTCACCTGAGCTTGTTGCCACTTTAAACAATAAGCCTGATGGAGAGCCAAAATAAAATCAGCAGAAAAAAACGATTCTAACCCTTTTTGAGCTTCAGACAGAGAAGGTGGAGGAGCTTCCCCCACCTGTTCTTGTCTTTTGGACTTTGCTCTCCGTTTCACGGGCTTTTCCTGAGCTGATAGAACAGAAGCGGAAACTGTAATGGCTGATGTTCCCGCCAATTCTAAACCGCCCTGAGGGCAGCCCTCTGAGGTACTTTCCATGACCGCCAAACAGGAGAACGAAAAAAAAATAAAGTACCCCAAAACCGAAGTAGAAATGACTCCCCGAAAAGAAAAAGTTAGCAAAAACTGAAAAATAACCCGGCACAGTAGTAATCAGCGCGAGACAAGAGGAAACGCCGACCACAAAGAAACCCCGCCGAACATCGCGGTTTGCCCGACAAGATTAAAAAGCGCTCAACATACCTCAAACAAAGCTGGGAAGTAAGACTTCTGCCAAGTTACTCTCCCCCACTGCTAGTGGGCGAGGAAACTTAAGTCCGAGGTCGGCAGGATGGTTTCTGGGGCTCCCAGCACTTCTCTGCTTCCTCTACCGGTAACCGGAGCTGCTGAGAAAAGCAGGCTCTGCTTAAGCAGCTCCGTTTCTTAATGACAGTCAGCGAAATAAATTTGTGGAGGTGAACCCTGCTAGGGCTCTTTCCTCATAATCACTGCCTGAAAGCAAAATAAAGAAAGAAAGAAAAAAAAAATCTCTCCACTCTAAAGGGCTTTCTCGGGAGCCAGCCAGGATTCTGTCCGTTCCAGTTGCTGAGGACTGAAAGACTGAGGGTTGGCCAGCAGGGGGAGCCAGATACCACCTCTACAAAACTTCAGTTTTTCAGTCCTCAGTTGCTGGAGAAGATTGACAACCCTCTTGTTCCTGGACTGGCCCGGAGAGACGAGAAGGAAAAACATATGTGTTTTTATAAAAGAGCCTCCCAAAGGTTTTTGAAACTATGGCTAAAATGCAGATATATACATGTATGCCTGCATATTGACTATTAAAGAACTTGCAGGAAAATCTCAGTCAGGTGACTGAAAATGTATCTAATTAAGACAGGAAATTCTAAGAAGGGAATGAAACTCAGCTCCCAAACAAGTGTTTGAGGAATAGACCCCACAAAATAATGATCTAATTACTAAGAATAGATCAACACCTTAGATTACTGAAGGGTTATATGTATGCTGAAGTTTCAAGTAAGCCAGATGAATAGGAAATGGCACAAATCAGGATGCGATAATTATTTAATATGCTGTCAAGAGAAATGAAATATTATAAAAATGAAATTAAGATGGATATAGCTCTTTCCAAATTGAGTCAGCTGAAAATCACCCAAGAGAATTGATTAAGATAGTAAAATAATTGACATGTTCAGTGGCAGATGATTTTCTTAAAGAAAATATGGGATATAGAAGTGTGGACTTTGCTCAGTATTCTAAGTTGAAAATTGCAATATAATAACTCAGATATGTTGTTTAGTTTGGAGGTTATATCCATCACGTCTGATGAGAAAATTGAGGGAACTATTAACAATCAAGCTACATTACATTCCAGACCAATAGCCCTTAGAAAATTAATAGAATCTGTGGGTCAGACAAATCTAAAGATCTTTCATCTATTATCAACCCTCCGCCCCAGGGTATCATGCTGTGTGACCCTAATACAAGTGTACAAAATCACAACACGGGCTAAACCAACCACTTGCTCCCTGGATTCACCCCTTTCGAGATTCATGAAAAAATTTGGGACACATTTGGCCATTGGTATTGGTAACATAGTTACATAGTAAATGACGGCAGATAAAGACCAGCATGGTCCATCTAGTCTGCCCAGCACGATGGTTAACAATAATAATACATATATCTGTAGAAAAAGGATTATTTTCCAGCAGATTTAATAAAAACACACAATTTGCTCTATCTTGAGGAAATGTACAAATGACCCTTCTCTGTTAAATTGTGAAATCTCAGACACTTTTAAGTCACGTTTTTGAATTAATCACAGTGCAGAATCAATACTGGTATCTGTAAGTGATGATATTCATATATGAGAAGGCAGAGGACAAGATTATTTAGCAGTCCTATTGGACTTATCTTCAGCATTCGATTCAGATGGTTTTACTATGGTGACTGCATAATGTGAGTATGTGAGGCTCATTTTGATCATGGATAACCTAATCTGTGGAAGGCCACTGCTAGAAGGTGTTATGACAAGATACTCTGCATGAAGGACTACTACTATTACTATTAAAGAGCTCTAAATAGACTGAAAGGGAGAGAGATGAATCAGAGCGAGACCAGCAAGGAGGAGGTTGCAATAGTCGAGAAGGGAAGTGTTTCAGTAGTGTGTTCAGAGAGGAAGGGGCGAATTTTGTTAATGTTAAAGAGAAAGAAACGACAGGTTTCAGCTAAATATGGATATGTAAGGAGAAGGAGTCAAAGATGACACCAAGGTTACAGGCTGAGGAAACAGGAAGTAGAAAAGTCTTATCAACAGAGATAGAGAAAAGAGGAAGGGGAGAGGAAGGTTTAGGGGGAAAAAATAAGAAGTTTGGTTTTGTCCATGCTCAGTTTAAAATAGCGGTGAGACATCCAGGTGGCAATGTCAGAGACAGTCAAAGATATGTTCCTGAGGGGGAGATGGTTCAGAGGAGATATCTCTGTGCAACATGTTGTCAGGCGACTCATTGTCAGTCTTCCAAGCGGACTCTGAGCCGGACAAGACCTCAAGTCCCAGACAGTCATTGAGTTGATGAGCCACTGGCACCGAAGAAGAGTGAGGTGCCCGACACGCTGAACCCAAGGTGCTTGGGGGCGAATCACGCCTCGAATGGAAGACTGACTGATGCGGCTCTGAGAGGATGAATAATTCCAGCACAGGCTGGATGTCTTCCAGGGAGGTCCTCACAGTGGAGGGTCCTGTTGTTGGCGCCGAAGACCCGGTGGCTCCAGGCAACAGGCCCTGCAGTGCCTCGAGGAAGGCAGCCAGGCTACGTTCCCAGGCCGCCATTCTGTCCTCGATGCTAGTAGGCTCTGCAGTGACCGGTTCGGGTCTCGAAGGCATCGAGCCTGGAACTGGGTCCCTCGAAGGGGACTCACCGATGGTGATTGCATCGGAAGATCGAGCCCAATCCCCCGATGTGTAGTAACTGAATTCAAAAAAGCATGGGACCAACACAGAGGATCTCTAAAGGTAAAAAGTAGACTGTTGTAGTTGTTGTTATGGAAGGACAGACTAGATAGGCCATGTGGTCTTTTTCTGTCATCATGTTTCTATGTTTCTATGTGGTGGGGGCAGCTTCGAGGGTCACTCCCGGCCATCACCCTTGGCGTTGGGTTGAGGACTTTGAGGCCAGGTACCGGAGGTCTTACCTCCGTCTACAGGATTGTACTTCGACTTGGATGATGTCTTGGACCCACAGGGGAAATCCTCTGAAGCCAACCCCCAGTCCGAGGCTCCGTGACCTTGGGGTTCAGATCGAGCATGTGCATGCGATGCTGAGTTGTCGGATGCAGTCTCCGAGAGCAGCGATGCCATACTCTATGCCAGCCCAGCGGCAGAGGTCTTTTAGCCCTACATCTCCCCCCACTGCTTTTCACAATTCCTCCGGCTCTTGCTTGACATCTGCAGGCAGAGCGGGTGAGTTGTCATGCTCCACACCACGGCACTTGGTACAGCAACTGTGGCAGTCCATTATGGACATGGTACGGAGGCATTTGCCACATTGCCTAAAACTGCTGACTGAAGACATAACAGGCAAGACAGCATCTGCGAGATCAAACTCAAATGTCTCGGTCAGGGAGGATGTGAGGAAAGACCCTCGCACCGACAAAGAAAAAAGGGATCCTAGAAAACATGACACAGAGGCGAGGGTGGCAGGAAGGTAATCTGGAACCAACTAGCAAAAAGAAGCATGACACGCTAAGAGGAAAAAAAGGGGCAGAAAAATCAACTTTTAACATGGACAACATACAGGACGTCTGCAGAGCTCTGTGGTAAAAAGACTGAGGTAAGATGGCACCCTTGGGCAGGAAGGTGACCACACATGTGTAGTCTAACTCCCAAAGGCATTCTTTGAAAGCTGGGGAGTGGATCCATGCGGGCTCCATTGATGTCGACGTCACCTATATGTGAGGACTGACTTCCTTCTTGTTCCCGGAGAATGTGCATTTCAGTGCGCAGTACTTGTTCTGCCTGCATAGTAACAATTACTGCAGGCTTGAGGGAGTAATTAATTCATGTTTCATAACACCATAGTAAAAGGGCCCCTAGATAATCCTAAACATACAGACATAAATGGGAGGGGGTAGATAAGAAAAAAAACAGCCAGGTACTCCCAAGAGTCAATAGCAAATGTCCTGGTCCTAAGTGGTATACCATAAAAAGAGTATGCAAAAAATGTGATTCCAACTTGATAACTAAACAGAAACAGCCTAGAAATCCTAGCATAACTCAATGCATGGCTTTTCCATTTAACTTATAGGTGCTGCCTTTCACTGATGACAGAAATTTCATTTATTATAACAGGAGCTTCACTTTACTCTTAGGAAATCAGTAATCTGCCACTCTTTCAGGAAATTTTCCATAATAGGACTTCTGCCATCAGTGCTCATAAAGTAGTGCAGACAGAAGAATTAAAAGGAAAGACTCAATGATTCTAACACACTTTAGGGTACCCCACTAAACCACCAGACTTCCTATAAGGTAGCGGGACCATGGGGGGGGGGGGTGAGAGACTTTCAGTTGGACTGCTAGGAGGATGGGATGGGGCTTAAGGGGGCACCTAGCTAGCATGGGCATAATTGGACCACTATGAGAGGAGAGGATGGGCGGGACCATACTCCTTGTGGTGTTGGGAGGTACGGAATTCCTTGGCCCACCAGTTCCACAGTACCCACATGGCCACATTGAGCTGGTAGCCAACAGCATCCAGCAGCATGTTTGCAGCTTGATGTTCCCAATGGAAAAATAATGCCAGCTTTGAGCTAGTCTTATTTTTCCAAGAATATCACAGCTTGTGATTTACCGTAAGCTGTGGTGTTCATTTGTATGCTAATGAGGTGTTTAGCATGCACTTGCATGCTTTGCAGCTTATTAGAATTCATCATGCATTGTGGTGGAAATGTGTGTGCTAAAGGGCAATAACGTGTTATTGCACCATAACAGTCTTGAAGGGCTACCAAAAGGGACAGCTACAAGGAAATAGATCTACACTTATGAGTATTAATCTTCTGACATAGACTTTAAATCTTGGAAGAAAAAGGGAATTCTTTGGGTTAAAGCTAATAATCTGTGTATTTTAGAATTCAGTGTTTTTGCTGAGTCAGTCAGGTCTTAGTATCACCAGAGAGCTTTGTATTTAAGTAAATAGACTCTGAAATTTGTTTCTAGAGAGCTTTTTATCTATATCAAATCAGAGCATAGCTTAGCATACAAATAGAATAGTCCTGAGTAGGGCCCATACCATAACCATAACCATAAATACACTTGTTTCTGGTGACCTTTACAAAGAGGCCTTTCAATTAGGAGGCAAAAGATCTGTGAAGCTGTCTTTATTAAGTGTTAAAGACAAGTAACAGATCAAAGGGGCAATTTAAAAGGCCCCTTCTATCAAACCAAGGGCTGTGTGAATCACCCAGAAAATTGGTATGCCTTTACTTTAGAAGCACGCCAACTTTTAATATGTCTTTTTTCCCTCCCCAACTCCCACCCACCTCTGGAATAACTGTAGATTTATAGGCTCTTAAACCTCTTAAAGGGAAGGTGGTACACATATCCACTCTTAGGAGCAGCTGTTTAACCTCATCAGGCATATATTAAGGACCTGAGGTTAATTAATCTTGAGGTGAACAAAGTCCATTAAATGTAATAGATATAGGTTTATTAGTATAAGTATCCCCAGAAAATCTAAACAACTTAAATACATAAACACAACCTTAAAACTAAGATGCAGACAGCAGTCCAACAGCGAGATGGGGGCTTTCCAGTCTTTTGCAGGGGTCTTACGTGTGCACTAGGTGCAACAAACTCCTTGTTCTCAGGGAATGAGTCCGATCTCTGGAGGCTAGAGTAGTAGACTTAGAGGACATAAGGAAGACAGAGAAGAACATAGACGAGACCTACAGGGACGTAGTACTGAAGTCCCTCCTCCAATCTGGCAGCATCCCTGTTGCCAAGGAGGAGAGAGGTTACTGACAGGAGAGCACCATCCTGGTCTAGCATGACGTGATCCTGTAGCTAGGACGTGTCCTCCAGGTGATGGAAAACCCTCTCACACTGAGGAGGATTCTCCAAGGTCATGTGTCCATGAGGGAAGGGTTAGGACAGCCATTATAGTTGGTGAATCAATCATTAGGCATGTAGATAGCTGGGTGGCTGGTGGATGTGAGGATCACCTGGTAACATGCCTACTTCGTGTGAAGGTAGCGAACCTTACACACCACCTAGACAAGGTCTTAGATAGTGCTGGGGAGGCGTCTGATGTCTTGGTACACGTTGGTACCAATGACATAAGAAAATGTGGTAGGGAGGCTCTCGAGGCCAAATTTAGGATTTTAGCTAGTAAGATGTAATCCAGAATTTCCATGGTAGTATTTACAGAAATGCTTCTTGTTCCACGAGCAAGACCCAAAAGGCAGGCAGAGCTTCAGAGTCTCAATGCGTGGACGAAATAACAGTGCAAGGAAGAGGGTTTTGGATTTATTAGGAACTGGGCAACATTCTGGAGAAAGGAGAGGCTTTTCCAAAGTGATGGGCTCCACCTTAACCGGGATGGAACCAGGCTGCTGGCATTAGCCTTTAAAAAGGAGATACAGCAACTAGAGGAAAGCCGACAATTACCCAATAGCGCATGGTTCGGAACAATGTATCCTTGAAGGATACTAGCGAAAGATTGAAGTTAGGGTATATTGACAGAGAGGTTCCAATAAAGATAAAAGTAACTCAAATGCCCTGAAGTACAGAGCAGACAGAACTTAAAGATTCCAAATTACCCCCACCTACCTGTAACTGGAATAATATGAATAGAATACAGTCTCTAAAATGCTTGTATGCAAATGCTAGAAGTCTAAAAAATAAGATGGAAGAGTTAGAATATATACACTAAATGTGAAATTAGATATGATTGGTATCTCAGAGACATGGTGGAAGGAGGACAACCAGTGGGACACTGCGACACCTGGGTACAAATTATATCACAATGATAGAGTAGATCAAATTGGTGGAGGGGCTGCACTCTATGTTAGAGAGGTCATTGAGTCACACAGGATTAAAGATTTGCAGGAAACAAAATACACTGTAGAATCTCTATGGATTGAAATTCCATGTAAAAAGGGGAAGGCAATGGCAGTGGGGGTGTACTATCGACCACCTGGCCATAATGAACAAACGGATGATGAAATGCTCAAAGAAATCAGGGAAGCTAACAATATTTACAGCATAGTAATACTAATGGGTGATTTCAATTATCCTGGGATCGACTGGGTCAATGTCACAGCAGGACATGCTAGAGAGATAATGTTTCTAGATTAAATAAATGACTGCTTCTTGGAGCAGCTGGTTCATGAACCGACAAGAGGAGAAATCATCTTGGATCTAGTCCTTACTGAAACATAAGATCTGGTAAGGGTGTTGGGGCCACTTGGCAATAGTAATCATAGCATGTCGTGTTTGATTTAATAAATTGAGGAAGGAAGGCAAGGAAATCCATAGTACTACCTTTTAACTTTCAAAAGGGAGACTATGTTAAAATGAGGAAAACATTTAAGAAAAAAACTAAAAGGTGCAGCTGCAAGGGTTAAAGATTTACATCAAGCATGGGTGTTGTTAAAAAATAGTCTCATGGAATAAGAGGCAGTGTACTATTGTGGATCAGGAACTGGTTAAAAGATAGAAAGCAGAGGATAGGGCTAAACGACCCATTTTTCCAATTGAGAAAGGTGAATAGTGGAGTACCCCAGGGATCTGTGTTGGGCCTGCTGCTTTTTAACATATTCGTAAATGACCTGGAAATGGGAATAACGAGTGAGGAAATCAAATTTGTAGATGACACAAAATTATTTAAAGTTATTAAAACCCAAGAAGATTGTGAAAAATTGCAAGAAGACCTTAATAAATTGAAAGACTGGGCATTCAAATGGCAGAGGAAATTTAATGTGGAGAAGTGCAAAGGTATGCACCTAGGAAAGAACAACCCAAACTATGGTAACATGATGCAAAGTTCCACATTAGGAACCACCACCCAAGAAAAAGATTTAGGAATCATCGAGGATAACACATTGAAACCCTCTGCCCAGTGTGCAGTGGCGGCCAAGAAAGCAAATAGAATGCTAGGAAACATAAGGAAAGGAATGGAGAATGAAGCCAAAGATATTATAATGTCTCTGTATCCTGTCTTGAATAGTGTGTACAATTTTGGTCGCCATATCCTAAAAAGGATATAGCAGAATTTAGAAAAGATACAGCCACCAAAATGGTGACGGGGATAGAAGGATGGAGAAATTTTCACTTGCTGTTAATTTCCTTTCCTGGAATCCTGTTAGACCAGCCCAGACAAGTGGGTTTAGTCCCCCCACCAGCAGATGTCGGAGACAGAGACAAATAAAAAAATACCAGTAGCCTGATAGGCTGTTCCCTGGTAATATCAAGCTACCCCCAGTAGAGGGCGCTCCAGTATTGTAACAAGCCATAATGGAAAACAGATGTAACCATGAAGCAAAAAATTCAAAAAACCCAAACATTAATACTTACAATAGGCGACAGCACTCCGCTGTAAAGTTCTGGCTGCTCCGCAATACACCTCTGAACGAGATAGTCAGAATAGGGAGGGTCCTGGACTGGTCTAACAGGATTCCAGGAAAGGAAATTAACGGCAAGTGAAAATTTCTCCTTCCAGTATATCCTGCTAGACCAGTCCAGACAAGTGGGAAGTACCCAAGCTAACTGCCCTTTTGGTGGGAAGACAGAGCTGCCGAGACAACCTTTGCTCCAAACTGCACTTCTTCCCGAGCTTGAGTATCGAGTCGATAGTGACACACAAAACTGGACAGGGAGGACCACGTGGCCGCCCGACAGATATCAAGAGGATGAACCTGAGAGCGCTCCGCCCAAGACGTAGCTTGTGCTTGCGTAGAGTGCACTCGGAGATCGATAGGAACAGGTTTCCCCTTAAGTATGTATGCAGATTCAATTGCCAACCGCAACCACTGAGCGATTGTGCACTTGGAAGCAGCTTGACCCTTACGGGGTCCAGCAAAAAGCACGAAAAGATGATCCGAGACACAGAAAGGATTGGTTACCCAAAGATATCTTCGAAGGATTCTGCCAAGATCCAGATAATGGAGTCCCTTATTTTCACCCGCACACTGATCCTCCGAAAAACACGGTAGGAAAATCGGCTCATTGACATGAAAAGACGTAAGTACCTTTGGAAGGAAAGAAGGAACAGTACGCAAGAGGACCCCTTCGTTTGAGAAGGAAAGATAAGGGTCCCTGCAGGACAGTGCTTGTAATTCGGATACTCTCCGTGCCGAAGTCATTGCTACTAGAAACACGGCTTTAAACGTTAAATCTCTCACAGTGATATGCTTAAGAGGCTCCAAAGGAGCCCGCATCAAAACCCCTAAAACGAGGGACAGATCCCATGCCGATAACAGAGGCCGAATCGGAGGACAAACCACCTTAACCGTCTTAAGGAAACGGGACACATCCGCATGGGACGCTATGGAGCGACCATCAACAGGTCCCCGAAAACAAGTCAACGCAGCTACTTGCACCCGGAGGGACCCCAGCGCTAACCCTTTATCCAGACCCTCCTGGAGGAAGGTAAGAATCGTCAGGATTCCCGTCTTCCAAGGAGAGATACTCCGCTGCGCGCACCAAGCCTCGAAGACGCGCCAAACTCGGGCATATGCTGACGAAGTCGACAGATGGCGCGCCTTTAGAAGGGTTGCGACCACGCTACTTGAATAACCTTTACTGCTTAGGCATTGGCGTTCAAGAGCCAGACCGTAAGCGAGTAGCGAATCGGGTCATCCATCAGAATTGGGCCTTGACGTAGTAGACCCCGACAAGCACCCAGATGCAACGGTGGCACTCGAATTAATCGAACGAGGTCCGCAAACCAAGGCCTCTGAGGTCAGTTGGGAGCTACCAGGATCACACTCCCCTGGTGTGATAGAATTTTCCGGAGTACCCTGCCGATGAGATCCCATGGAGGAAACATATATAGTAGCTTCCCCTGCGGCCATGGTTGAGCCAGGGCATCCAATCCGGAGGACTGAAACTCCCTCCTGCGACTGAAAAAGACTGGTACTTTGGAATTCGTTGCCGTCGCCATTAGATCCATTATCGGTTGCCCCCATGTTCGGACAATTCTCTGAAAGCCCAAGGGGCTAGCTCCCACTCTCTGGAATCGAGAACATGTCGGCTAAGGAAGTTGGCTTGAAAGTTTCGCACCCCAGCGATGTGTTGCACTGAGAGAGCCTGCAGATGTGCTTCTGCCCAGGGAAGGAGACGGGCCATTTCCCTGGATACTCCTAGGGATTTGGTGCCGCCCTGGCGGTTGATATATGTCACTGTCATTGCGTCGTTGCATAGAACTCGTACCACTCGTGCCTCAAGGAGAGGCAGAAAATGCCGCAAAGCCAGGCGAACCACCCTCACTTCCAGTCGATTTATGGACCATTGCGCCTCCTGAGTCAACCACGTCCCCTGCGTCGATTGATGCTGACAGAGAGCACCCCACCCGGAGAGACTTGCATCCATTGTCACTAGAAACCAACAAGGAGTCTCCAGGGAAACACCCTTGAGTAGATGATGGGGCGCCAGCCACCACTGCAGGCTGCATCGGGTCTCCGGGAGGAGCAGCAGACGTATGTCGTAGATTTCCGACACAGGGGACTGGCGCGAAAGAAGAGCCCTTTGGAGTCCCCTCATGTGCGCTCTGGCCCAAGGCACGATCTCGATAGTGGCCGCCATGGACCCCAGAATCTGTAGGTAATCCCAGACCCTCGGAGCTGTCTGAAGAAGGAACAAATGCAGCAAGGCTGTGAACCTTCGAAGCCTTTCTTGTATTAGAAAAACCTTTCCCTTCGCCGTGTCGAAGCGCGCTCCTAGAAACTCGAGTTGCTGAGACGGTTGAAGATGACTTTTGGCAACATTTACCACCCAGCCAAGCTTCTCAAAGAAAGAAATCACTTGAGTCACTGCTCGACGCGCTTCCAGCAGGGAGTCCGCTTGAATCAACCAGTCATCCATGTAAGGATGTACTCGGATTCCCTGTTTGCGTAAAGCTGCTGCAAATACTATCATGACCTTAGAAAAGGTGCATGGAGCCAAGGCCAGGCCGAAAGGCATTGCACAAAACTGGAAGTGCTGACCCAGTACCGCAAAGCGGAGGAAACGCTGCTGGTCATCCTTTATGGGACTGTGGAAGTAAGCCTCCGCCAGATCTAGAGAGGTGAGGAACTCTTCTGCATGCACCGCCTGGATCACTGATCGAAGAGTCTCCATCCAGAAACGTGAAACCCGCAGACACCGATTTACGCCTTTCAGGTCTAGAATTGGGCAGAAGGCACCATCCTTCTTGGGCACTACGATATAAATGGAGTAATGCCCGCAGCCTCTTTCTTCTCGAGGGACAGGCTGAATAGCCCGCAAAAGAAGCAGGCGGCGGATGGTGGAGCGAATCGCCGCTCTCTTCAGCAGTCCTCCACCTGGTGAGATGAAAAACGCCTTGGGAATGGGTCGGGAACACTTGAGAACATAACCTTGAGAGACTATGTCGAGGACCCACTGATCTGAAGTAATGAGAGACCACTGACAAGAAAACAGAGTCAAACGTCCACCTATCGGAGGGATCCCTTTGGGCGGACTGCCCTCCAGAAAGATTTCCTGATGCGGACTGTCCAGCCAGTCAGCGGAAAGATTTTGTGGGCCTGGCAAACTTGGAAGACAACGAGTAGTTTTCAGATCCCTTACGGGCACCCCGAAAGGACTGCGATCTCTGGCCAAAATGTCCAGAAGTCGAAGAGGAGGAAGGCTTACCCGGGCAATAGCAATGAGCGTTGCGAAATCTGGAGGTGCATCTCGACATAGGTGAATACTGCTGAGAGGAACGCCTACTAGCAAACTTAGGCTTATCTTCCGGGAGCCGCTGGGGTCAAACTTCCCCTAGGTCTTTGACCAATTTGTCCAGATCCTCCCCAAAAAGAAGCTTCCCTCTGAAGGGAAGTTTGGAGAGGCGTGTTTTAGAGGCCGAGTCTGCTGACCATTGCCGAAGCCAGAGCCATCTGCGAGATACTGTGACCGCCGCCACCGATCTCGCCGAGAGGCGCAAGAGATCATAAAAGGTATCCGCCAAGAACGCTGTGACTGATTCCAGACGGGCCAAAGCTGGATCTTCTGGCATCCATCTGAGAAGAGCTCGGGCCGCTAGACCCCCGCAAACAGAGGCCTGGAGAGATAAAGCGAAGCCAAAAAGGCCATCTTCAGAAGACTCTCAACTTTGCTATCTTGTTGGTCACGAAGTGCTGCACCGCCCTCCATGGGAATGGTAGTGTGCTTTGTTACCCTGGTCACAAGAGTATCCACCTTGGGGTATGTTAGCCATTTATCTAAGTTCGACGACGCCCAGAGATAAAGCTGCCCTAGACAGCGGGCAGACCGGAGGGGGATATCCAGAGTGTCCCATTCCCGTGACACCATCTGTTGCAGCTCTGCCAGGAATGGAAAGGCTCTAGAGGGCTTGCGAATGCCTTGTAATATTGGGTCTGGCTGAGAAGTAGCAGCAGACTGCGGATCTTGCTGCTCCTGTTGATCCGTCAAACGTAGGGCTTCAACCACCTGCACAATTAGTGCTGGCAACTCCTCTTTGCGAAACAAGCGAATATCCTACGCTTCTTCTTGGCCTTCCACAGAAAACTCTGAGGGTGACCATTCCCCATCCTCCCGGTCTGACAAGCCGTCACTCTCCTCACCAGAGGACAGGCCATCCTCCGGGGTTTTTGGCCAAGCGGTAGTAGCCCAGGAAACTTCCTTAGGAGACTGAGTATCTATCTTGGATATGTCCTCTGGTCTAGAGCGCTTGCAGGAGGATGTGGCTGCAGACTGAGGAATCTGAGCCGGGGTATCCACTGTAGATCTGGAAGTATTAGTGTGCCAGAGATCCCAGGCTTGCCTAAAAAGTGCCAAAAACCGGGTATCTGAGGCATGCAGCGGCTGTTGTTGACTGAAAGATTCTGGAACAAAAGGGGATAAGCAAGGAGGAGAGGCAGGTTCACCCTCTGGAGGAAGCTGCCTGGGTCCCTCTAGCCCCTGAGGACACGCAGCAGGACTGCCTCTATCCTGAGCACCCTTGGCCAATGTCGCAGAAGTCTCTCCAGGATGATCAAGGCACACACTACAAATGCCATCCTGCAAATCCTTATGTTTCTTAGTGCAGACCATGCACCACTGAAGGGAAGGCATAATAGAGGCAAATAGCGACGGACCACAGTCCCGAAAGGTACAAAAAATATCTCAGAACCCACTTTAAAAAAAACCTCAGAGAGGCACAGACTGGCAGGGGAGGCAGAAATTAATATATTAAGATGCCCATAAAAATCCTCCAAAAAACGGAGCTATACTGTAAAATTCCCACCAAAACAAAATGGCCGCTGCTAAAAATCCAGCCAAGAAAAAGAGCTCCCTGAATCAGCCTTAAAACACTCAGAAAAATTACAAAACTAACAGATTCGAGGAGCTAGGGCTGTAAGGACCCTAAATAGGGTGCTTATTCACAAAAACTGGCCCTAGATCGTCCCAATGAAAATCGGGAGGGGGAGGGGACTTTGAAGATCAACTCACTGTGCCTGGAACAGAAGCAGTGCAGAGAAGCCAAGGCAGACAAGTCACAGAAGAGGAGAAATAAAGCTGTCAGGAAAAAAACTGCAGGTTCCCCCGAGGACCGGCTTCACAGCTCCTCATGAGCTAATACAGGTTTTCTCCCCTACAGAGAGGGAAGCTCAACTGATCCTCCTGACCAGGAGCTCAACCTCAATCTGCCTGCACTCAATATATATATGTAGGGTTGCCAACTTTTTCACCGAGAAAAACCCGACACCTGTGGCTTGCCATGCTCCACCCATTCTCCGCCCCTAGTCCCACCCCTGCCCCGCCCCCAGCCCCACCCACAAAAATTACCGAGGATACGTGTAGGCTAACTTCCTTGGTCAGATAATAATTAAACTGGGAACCCCAAAATCCAAACATGAAATGTACAACACTGGAGAAATAAAACTATAAAGTAATTTCCTCTTGCACTAAACAAAAACGCAAAGATGTTAGCAATACACACTTCCCAGACCAGACATATTCCAGTTAATAAATTCAAAATAAAAAGTATTTTTCTACCTTCTGTTTGGGCGTTTTATTTTTCAGTTGCAATTGCTCCAGTCACTTTCTTCTGGTTTCTTCGTGTCTTCTGCGAGCTATCCATTTGTCCTTTCTTCTCTTTTAGATGTTTTCCATTCTCTCTCTATTTCTGCTTTAACATACTGATTGTTTCCCTTTTGCTCTTTCCCCCAATTCTTTCCTTATTCCTTTATCATCCGTTTAAATTTCACCCTTCCATTCTCAAGCCCCTCTTACTCTCCCAATACCGGCCCATCATAGACTTTTCTTCCACACAAAATATTTTTTCCCCTCTCCATTCTCATTCCCCATCCATTCTAGTCCTCCCCCCAAATCAATTCCCTTATAGTTCTAGGCCCACCCAGCATCCACTCCCTTCTAGTCCCATTCTCCCATGCCCCACATCAGCCCATTTCCAGTCCTATTCCAGCTCTTCATCAGCCCATTTCCAGTGCTAGCCCTCACATCACAGGCCATTTCCAGTCCTAGCTCCCCCCCCCCAATCACAGCCCATTTCCAGTCCAAGTCCCCCATCACAGCCTATTTCCAGTCCTAGGCCCCCCCCCACCATCACAGCCCATTTGCAGTCCGAGTCCCCCCGCACCATCACAGCCCATTTGCAGTCCTAGCCCCCCTAATCACAGCCTATTTCCAGTCCAAGATCCCCCTTCCTCCACCATAGCCCATTTCCAGTCCAGGTCCCCTCCACCCCCATCACAACCCATTTCCAGTCCATGTCCCCCCCCCATAACCCTTTTACAGTCCAGGTCCCCCCCCATCACAGCCTATTTCCAGTCCAAGTTCCCCCCCCCTTAGCCGTTTTCTGGTCCTGGTCCCCTCCACCCCCATCACAACCCATTTCCAGTCCATGTCCCCCCCCATAACCCTTTTACAGTCCAGGTCCCCCCCCCATCACAGCCTATTTCCAGTCCAAGTCCCTCCCCCTTAGCCCTTTTCCAGTCCAAGTCCCCCCCCCCTTTAGCCCTTTTCCAGTCCAAGTCCCCCCCCTTAGCCCTTTTCCAGTCCAAGTCCCCCCCTTAGCCCTTTTCCAGTCCCAGTCCCCCCCCTTAGCCCCTTTCCAGTACATGTCCCCCCCTTTCCCCCTTTTCCTGTCGTTGTCCCGCCCTTAGCCGTTTTCCAGTCCCATTCCCCCCCTTAGCCCTTTTCCAGTCCAAGTCCCCCCCCTTAGCACTTTTCCAGTCCATGTCCCACCCTTTGCCCTTTTCCTGTCCAAGTCCCCCCACCCCCTTAGCCCTTTTCCAGTCCAGGTCCCCCCCCCCCCCTTAGCCCTTTTCCAGTCCAGGTCCCCCCCCCTTAGCCCTTATCCAGTCCAAGTCCCCCCCCCCCCTTAGCCCTTTTCCAGTCCAGGTCCCCCCCATCACAGCCAATGCAGTCCTTGCCCCCCCTCCCAGCATCGCGGCTGTCTGAGGCTTCAGAGGGAGCCGGGGAAGCCCGCACGAGGCCCCGGCTCCCTCTGTACAGCCACCAGCGTGAAGAGCCTTTTCCTTCACGCTGGCGGCTGTTCCTGTGAAGCCGCGAATGTTGGGAAAGGTTAAAGGGCCTTCCTAGTGGATTGTTTCCTGGAGGCTAGGAGAACTTCCTCAACCTCGGGAGGCAGGCCCCAGGGAGCCAACACTACCCTTGCAGCCTCCATGCCATCAGATTGAGAGCTTTGAGATTGGGATGCAGCAAGGAGCCCTGATTCTTAGAGAGAAGGTCGGGTTGCAATCCCAGAGGCAGATCCACTGCCAGTTGAAGCAGGAGGGGGAACCAAGGCTGCTTTGGCCACCTGGGAGCTACCAGGAGGACTGAGGCCCTGTCTCGGAGAATCTTGAACAGTGTTCGGGCCACCAGAGGGGTGGGAGGAAATGCATAGAGTAGGCCCTGAGTCCAGGGAATCAGAAAAGCATCTGCTGCTACTCGCAGAGAATGCGGTTGCCTGGAGCAGAACCTTGGCAGCTGGTTGTTCAGTGGACTGGCAAACAGGTCTATGGAGGGAAGCCCCCATCTCAAGAAAATCTTTTGAACCACTAAAGGATGTAGCTGCCACTCGTGTGGTTGCAGAATCCTGCTCAATCTGTCTGCCAGGGAATTCTCCTGGCCTGGAAGATAGACTGCTTTGAGGAGCATGTTGTGTTTCAGGGCAAAGGAACAGAGGTCCTGGGCCTCCTGGCAAAGGGGCTGGGAACCAGTTCCGCCCTGTTTGTTGACATAGAACATGGCTACCTGGTTGTCTGTCTGGATAAAGACAGACTGTTGTGCCAGGGAAGCAGTAAAGGCCTTGAGGGCCAAGCAGATAGCTCTGAGTTCCAGTAGATTGATCTGCTGGGACGCCTCCCAAGGAGACCACAGGCCCTGGGTGCACTTGTCTAGGCAATGTGCTCCCCAACCCTGTAGAGAGGCATCGGTGGTTAGGACCACTGTATGAGGTGGGATCTGAAAGGGCACCCCTACCAGCAGATTGGGGGGGTGTAACCACCAGGTGAGGGAGGCCAGGAAACGGTGGGACACTCTGATCCTGTCTCTGAGACTGCCTGAGGCTTGTGACCACTCAGTCCGAAGGCACCACTGGGCAGGTCTCATATTGAGCCTGGCATTGGGGGTCACCTGTACTGTCGACGCCATGTGGCCCAGAAGCCTGAGACAGAGTCTGGCGGAGACCAGGGACCTGTGCAGAAACTGGCTGGCGAGGTCCATGAGCCTTTGTGCTCGGTCCACTGGTAAGAATGCTCTTGCCAGTTGAGAATCTAACCTGGCTCCTATGAACTCCAAGTTCTGGAAGGGGAGCAAAGTGGACTTTGCGAAGTTGATGACAAAGCCCACCTTTTGGAGCAGTTCTATGGTCCTGTTGGTGGCCTGTTGAACTTCTAGGGAAGTCTGGCCTCTGATGAGCCAGTCGTCTACGTAAGGAAACACAAAGATGCCCTGATTTCTCAGGTAGGCTGCCACCACTGCCAGGCACTTGGTAAACACTCTGGGAGCGGAGGTCAGTCCAAAAGGTAGTACTCTGTACTGATAATGGTTTCCTCCCACAATGAACCTGAGGTACTTTCTGTGGTCTGGATGAATAAGGATGTGAGTGTAAGCATCCTTTAGATCTAAAGAGCAAAGCCAATCTCCCTGCTGGAGGTAGGGCAGAAGTGTTCCAAGAGTAAGCATCTTGAACTTCTCTTTCACTAGAAACTTGTTCAGGTTTCTGAGATCCAAAATGGGTCGAAGACCACCGGTTCTTTTTGGCACCAGGAAATACCTGGAGTAAAACCCGTGACCTTGGAAGTGGGGAGGCACAGGCTCCACCGCCTTGTCCAGCAACAGACCTTTTAGCTCCTGGAGGAGAAGGGCTGTATGCAGGGGAGGCCGGAAAGGTTCCCCTGGGAAGTGTGGCGGAGGCAGTTGGTGAAAGTGCAGGGCATAGCCTCGATGGACTATGTCCAGCACCCAACTGCCCTGGGTTATCAAGGGCCACTTGTGGGCGAACAAGGCTAGGCGGCCCCCTGTGCAGGGCTGGGTCTGCAAGGGAGGTATGGCTATACTCAAGGAGTCAAAAAACCCCACCCTGCTGAGTGGAAGCAGGGGCTGCAGGCTTGGGGGTCCTCTGCCTATGGGGCCCATTACACTGGCCCTTGGCTTGCTGACCCTGGGGGGCAGCTTGGGCAGCCGGATATTGTGGGTACTGTTTGTAGGCAGTGCCCTTCCTCGGGTAAAAGGACTTTTTACCCGAGCCCTTCTTCTTATGAAAAGGGGCAGAGGTCTTCCTCGACAGCCTTGTCCTCGTGAGGTGCTCTGTCTCGAGCTGAGCGGCCTTCTCGGCAACAGGCTTGCCAAAAAGGTTTTCACCTCGGCAAGGGACATCGACCAACCCATGGCTCGAGGTCCGATGACTGCAGCCATGCCTGGCGTCAGGCCGCGAAGCCGGCTGCCGCTACTCGGGCCGAAGCCTCGAAGCCATCGTAGGCGGCATGGGACATGAACTTAGAGCATTCCCGGATCCTCAAAGACAAGGACTTAAAACTCTGCAAGGGTTCCCCGGAGAGACCAGCAGAGAATCCGGCCAACTCCTTGGCCAGGTCTCGTAAATACATGCCCATGTACAGCTGGTAAGTCTGGACACGGCAAGCAAGCATCGAGCCCTGAAAGCACTTTCTACCGACGCCATCAAGGCTTCGGGCTTCCCTACCAGGAGGCACCGCGGAGTGCATCTTCTGACTCTTCAGACGATGCATGGCCGATTCCACAACCATGGAATGGTGTGGTAGCTGTGCTTTCTGGAAGCCAGGACTCTTCCGGAGCCGATAGATGGAATCGACTCGCTTGCTCAAAACCGGCGCCGAGGCCGGTGCCTCCCACATCCGGAAGAGGAGCCGTTCCAGCATCGGAGGAACCGGGACAGTAAAGGCCTCCTTCGGAGGAGAGTCATACTGCAGAGCATCGAGCTCCTCGGCTCGAGGCTCTTCCTCGGGGTCAGCCGGGATAGCCAGGGCAGCGGCCATATCACGGATAAACTCCGAGAACCTAGTATCCTCCGGAGGAGATCTACTCCGGGGTTCAGACTCAGGTGAGTCCGAAGGGACACACCGAGTCTTGAAGGTGTCAGGAGACTCCTCATCTTTGGTCTCCCAAGCAGACTCGTCCGAAGTCGAGTTGAGGTCCGACCCTGCGGGGCCTCTAGGCACCCGCACCGGCGTCGAGACCCTCGGTCCCGAACGGGAGGTCGAGGGAGACCTCGACTGAGGATGACCTCGAGCCGCAAAGGACTCAAGTATCGGCTCGGTCTCCGGGGTCGACTTCGAAGTCGATGTCCCGTTGGTCGGGGCAGATGCGCCAGACAGGCTGGCCATCAGCGCCCGCTGCTGATCCATGAAGGCAGACATTCTGCTCTCCAAGGCTGTCAACCTGAGACTCAGCTCGGGTGACGCAGCAGCCCCCTACTCGGGCCCCGGTGGCGCCGGGCCCGACGTCGGTACTCGGGGAGGCGAGTCCACGAGGACAACAGGACTTACGTGTCCAGCAGACTCCGGCTCCATGCGAGGAACTTTAGTTGGCTTCTCATGGTCCACGGGCCCAGGACGACGGTCGGGGGTCTGAGACCTGGCCCTCGAGGGCTCAGGGACCTCCTCCGACACCGCCCTCGCGAGCCGCTTCTTCCTCTTACGTTCCCGGTCGGGGGACCCCCTGTCCGAGGAGCTCCGATGCCTCTCAGGATCGGAATCCCGAGGTGTCGAGGCC
The DNA here is from genome assembly GCA_033557465.1 of Ichthyophis bannanicus. Taxonomy (NCBI): domain Eukaryota; kingdom Metazoa; phylum Chordata; class Amphibia; order Gymnophiona; family Ichthyophiidae; genus Ichthyophis; species Ichthyophis bannanicus. The sequence continues at coordinate 168,303,395 of CM066042.1, forward strand.
TCAGACGAGGTCCGGGCCCGGGCAGAGGCTGAGTCCGAGAAAAGCCTTTCACTTTGTTGCTGACGACTTCGGAGGGCCTTGGAAGACATTTTTCCACATGGCCCGCACGTTTTAGAATCGTGGTCCGGGCCAAGGCACCGAAGGCAGCAGTCGTGTGTGTCGGTGAGAGACATAATCTTCTTACACTGATCACACTTTTTGAAACCGCTGGAAGCCATCGGGGAGAAAAGGGTCCCCGTGAGGTCAAAGGACCGGCCTTCCAGGGAAAAAGAAAAAATTTTGGCGCGAGCGCCTAGCCACTAAGGGCAAAAACCAAAAAAGTAAAAAAAGGGATTCAAAACCGGTGTACCGAACCTGGCGGGAGGGGAACCGACTTCGAATCCGAAGGAAAAAAGCGAAATAACGCTAAGAAAAAACTTCTCTTATCCGGGAAAAAAAGGACACACGGAAAAAAAGAGACTGAGGTAAGATGGCACCTTTAGGCGGGAAGGGAACCGCGCATGCGTGCCAGCATTCCCAAAAGCTTTCATGGAAAGCTGGGGAAATCCTCCGCTGGGGTTTCATCGGCGTCGATGACACCCATAAGTGAGGACTGACTTCCTGCTTGGTCCTGGAGAACTTATGTTCTTAACTTGCATTATGGGCTAAATAACATGCAGTATTGCACTTTAGTGACCCTCTTAGATGGTCACTTTAGAAGGCTTGCATGTCATTTGCACATGTAAATAGCAGGTTTATAAGTATATATGGCAAACACATCTAAGTAACTATTTTAGAAACACCACTACCTACAAATGTATAGCTGTAGCATGCACAGTTTACAAAGTGACATGATCTAGGTGTGGTTTGAAAACATGTTTTTCCTATTTTGCATTGAAAATGCACATCATGAAATCTAGAAGTACAATTGCTCTGAGGCAGAAGTAAGCATCAGCTAACTTCTTTTGGACTTGGAGTTTGGGGGAGTCACTGAAGAGGGAACTGTGCTTACATCTCAGGCAGTAAAAATCACCTCAAAAATGCAACTCCATCTTGAAAGCCCAGATCAAATGTATCCACACATTAAAAAAGGTCAAAAGTAGACCATCTGCCAACATGATTAAATGACAAGATGAAAGACTATTAAAGCCAAAGTGCAGTGGCGTAAATTCTGCCCAAGGACAAAGGAGGCCCATTTGAAGGTTCTCCTGTTTCTTTTGATGTGGACTTCGCTCAGTAGGGGAAACTTTCAAAATTGTTGCTTGGGGACCCATGATTTGAATTTCTGCCACTGTCAAAAGGATATCTTTCAAAAATTGGAAAAATGAAGAACACAGGAAAGAGCAAAAGCACAAGTAATTTAGATATAAACATTTAATAAAACAGGTCAAAAGAGAATTTGAAAAGAAGCCAGCTATTGAGGCAGGAACTGATAATAAAGGGTCAGATTTTCGAAGGCATTTACGCGGGTAACTGCCCTAGTTATCCATGTAAATGCCTTAACAGGGAATTTTTGAAGGCACCTACACATAGTAACATAGTAAATGACGGCAGATAAAGACCAGTATGGTCCATCTAGTCTGTCCAGTAAGATGGCAAGAGTAGGTGCACCTGCCGCTCCGTGCAGGCCACCCCTCCCCATGTCTTTGTTTACAGGTGAACCCACCGCTGTGTGTAGGACACCCCTATTTGTTGAGAAATTAGATAGTTAAGTTTATTTTGATTTTATCCTGTTGCTGTAAAGGGATCCACTGTGTCTGTCCCATGCCATTTTGAATTCTGTCACTGTATTTGCCCCCGCCACTTCCATCGGGAGGGCATTCCAAGCATCCACCACTCTTTCAGTGAAAAAGTATTTCCTGACATTACCTTTCAATTTACCCCCTTGCAGCTTCATGTTATGCCTTTGAAAATTCCCTGGTTTGTCCCTTATGCGCTCTGATGCTATGCGGTTAGCATCAAGGCATGTCGGGGGTGGAGGAAAGGGCTAAGCGGGTAGCAGCCATTTTCGATGCTGCCTGGTTAGCCCTCAGCATCTTAAAGATAAGTGAGGGTTTTCCTTGCTTATCTTTGAGGCGCTGGGGCTAATCAGGTAGCATTGAAAATGGCTGCTACCTGCTTAGCCTCGGAGGCTGCCGGTGTGTCCAGCCACCCGGATTTTCACTTCTGTCGCCGCAGAAGTGAAAATCCAGGTTAAGGGGGTTGACGGGTAGATTATGCGCCAAAGCGGCGCATATCCTGCCTAAATTAAATTGGGCCCAAAATCTTTTTCAAGTACATTTGAAGTATTAAGTCTATAAGAGAGTTGAATGGACCATTAGATGACAAAGCACTAAAAGCAAAAAAACAAAAAGGTCTGTTTACTAAAGTGTGCTAAGCAGCTAGGAGTAGAGGAGCAGCCTAGTGATTAGAGCACTGCTTGGCAACCAAGAGACCAGGGTTTGATTCCCACTAGCACTCCTTGAGGCCTTGGGCAAGTTACTTAACCTTCCATTGCCTCAAGCCAGGCAATCTACTTCTGATCACACTGCCTAGAAAACCCAGGAGTTGCTGGGTCACCAGTAGTCAGCATTGACTCAAAGGTACATTGCATTGCTAAGCAGTTAGAAAGGGAATTAGCACATGGTGCTAGAACATGGCCATAGTAACTGTTAGCACACTAGCATGACAGCACATGCTAATTCACACACTAATTGCATGCCTTCTTTATGGAAGGGATCAGGGTGGAGAGTGGGCATGGTGGCTGGTGACATCTAGTGCATAGGATGGCACCATATACTAGCTGTAAAAACTGCTGATAGCTCAGGTGCCTTTAACGCCACCACCGCTGCCCATTGCACAAGTTAATATAAAAATAGTGTCTGCATCAGCACCTTCTATCCCCTCCCTAAACACAAAAGCCTATAGCAACAGACCCCTTTCTAAGCCTTCAATCCCACCTGAACATCCCGATCCTCCCCCCAACACTTGATCCCCCTGAGCATCCCGACCCCCTCCCCACAGTAGAAAGTCCCCCCTTCAATAGCCGTCTACCCCATTTGCCCTCACCTGAGATCTCCTCACTCAGAGACGCTCCCTGGTGTCCAGTGGTCAGAGCAGGAACGATCCTTCTATTAGAAGCACTGCCCCCTCAGCTTCCATCTAACTGGATATGAGCCACTCCCACTTCTTAGACCCCTCAAGCTCTAGAGCCCTATTGCTTCCGATACATGGTAGCAATGTTCCCTCTAATTTTCTGTAGGCTGTGTGCGCATCAAAAGCTGCACAGCTGATATTTTAAGGAAGGTTAAATTTTTGTGCGCCACATGACGACACTCGTAGTTGTATACTTTAAAATTTGACTACACGTCAGAATACAGTATGTACACCACATTGATTTTAATGAAATTAAATGAAAATAGACGATTACTAAATGAAGCGGAAAATTTCTAGTAATTACAATCACACATTTTAAATTTTAAGGCGTCTGTGTTGTTTGCTATCAGAATCAGAACCGTAATTTTTGTGCGCTCTGTTGTAAAGTATGTGCGCTCGCTCGGCGAGGTGTGTACGCGTGCACACGCGCACAGCTTAGAGGGAACAGTGCATGGTAGCCCATTTTGCTTCAACCTACTACAGCAATGACACTTGGGTTGCAAGGGCTATCCATTAGTACTCTTAATACCACTGTCCTTGCCCCCTCAGCTTGGACATCACCCATGGGTGTGGACAGTAGGGTAAATCAGCCACACAATTCCTCCCCCTCCTCTTCCTGCTGAAGGGTTTTTCTTCCGAAGCTGTGGAATAGACTGAGGGGGAGGAGCAAGGTCACACAGGAGGGAGCACTTACGCATACCCAAACAGTTTTCCAGACTCTTCTGGCTTCTGGGAAAGTGGATACAACCTGGAGCCATCTGTGTGGCTGATTATATCCTGCTTGTCCATGGAGAACTAATGTTATTAGTTAGTAACAGCTAAATAACAGGTCAGTAGAGATGCATAAATTACACATGTGGGGGGGGGGGTGTTATATTTTACAACAGGATGCCTATGTGAGAAGTCCAAAAAGATGCCCATTTTATAAAGAGTACTTAAGGGCTCATGTACCTTCATAAATTAGATTCCCAGATCCAGCCTCAATAGCACACAAATACCTATGCACTAATTGACACCACATGCAATAAAATTACCCCAGTATATAGTTCAGAATAGACAGAGTGGATTGGATTTTATCAAAGGAATTATATACTTACAGTTTCCCAGCCTGGAGATGAATGACTTTCAGCTAAAATACAGCCACTTTTTTCAAAGGCTGTAGCAAAGGTGCTTGACATTGTTTGGGGAGATGCCCGACTGTCCCAGCAGGAGGTATCCACAGTTCTGGACTCTAAAATCTGACCCTTTGTGCCATCTTTGCAAAGATTAGTGTTGAAAACATCCTTCTCTTCTGTAAAGTAAATAAAGTTAAATTAGGCCTTACCTGCTAATTGGCGTCCCATAACTAACTCCAGTTCAGTCCCGTACCTCTGGGTAGTCAACCTCCTCCAGCAGCTTGGAGACTGAGCATGCCATCTTTTGATGACATCAGTGTACTAAGGCAACTGGCACTTCCCACCAGCCTCCAAACTTATTGACAAAGCAGACTCACAGGAGAAACAAATAAGTAGCCAAATACTATAAATCACACTACTACTGCAGGCCCCACTTCCCCCCTCAGAACAAAGAGGCTTACCTGTGGAATGCATCACTGAAAGACCCGACGGTCCTAGATATGACACTGCCATCAAATGGCAATTGAAATTCTTATCATAAGGCACAAGGAAAAACATAATAGGCAGCACTCCGGTCAGCTCCCACACCCCTCAACGGCAACGCTGATGCCCAGCAATTCCCCTGACCACAAAACACCAAGGTAATATTCTTCACGCCCGGGGTCATGGCGCTGTATACTACAACCAAAACAGGGAGGGTTCCAGGACTGGACTGGAGTTACTCAAGGAATGCCAATTAGCAGGTAAGGCCTAATTTAACTTTCCTTATCGTCCCTCCAGGCCAGTCCCGCACCTCTGCGATGAAACAGAGCAGTTCTACATAAGAACATAAGATATGCCATATTGGGTCAGACCAAGGTCCATCGAGCCCAGTATCCTGTTTCCAACAGTGGCGAATCTAGGTCATACGTACCTAGCAGTTTCCCCAAAAGATACTGGTTCCACAATGCTTGTATTGGGTCAAGCAGTGATATCCTGGATCCCTTTTTAATAATGGCTTATGGACCTTTCCTCCAGGAACTTGTCCAAACAGGAGGGGCCCGTGATTCAAGCCTGAATTACTGCCACTCCAAGTCTGGCGTCCCCTGCCGCCTGCACATCCAAACGATAATGTTTCGCAAAAGTGTGAAAGGAAGACCAAGTGGCCACCCTATAAATGTCTGCTGGCGGTATCAGATTATACTCCACGCGGGAGGCAGACTGCATCCTTACATAAGAACATAAGATATGCCATACTGGGTCAGACCAAGATCCATCAAGCCCAGTATCCTGTTTCCAACAGTGGCCAATCTAGGTCATACGTACCTAGCAGTTTTCCCAAAATGACACAGATTCTGCAATGTTTGTACTGGGTCAAGCACTGATATCCTGGGTCCCTTCTTAATAATGGTTTATGGACCTTTCCTCCAGGAAGTTGTTCAAACCTTTTTTAAACCCAGCTACACTAACAGCCTTTACTACATCCTCCGGTAACAAATTCCAGAGTTTGATTACACGTTGAGTGAAAAAATATTTTCTTTTATTAGTCTTAAATAGTTTACCCTGTAGCTTCATTGCATGTCCCCTAGTCTTTCTATATTCTGATAACGTAAACAATCGATCTATGTTTACCAGTTCCACTCTGTTCATTAATTTATAGACTTCTATCATATCTCCCCTCAGCCGTCTCTTTTCCAGGTTAAAGAGCCCTAACCTTTTTAGCCTTTCTTCATAGGAGTATCCATCCATCCCCTTTAACATTTTGGTGGCTCTTCTCTGAACCTTTTCTAATAACGCTATATCCTTTTTAAGATACGGCGACCAGAATTGCATACAATATTCAAGGTGCGGTCTCACCATGGAACGATATAGCGGCATTATAATATCTTTTGTTTTATTTTCCATTCCTTTCCTTATGATAACTAGCATTCTATTTGCTCTCTTGACCGCCGCTGCACACTGGGCCAAGGGTTTTAACATGTTATCCACAATGACGCCTAAATCTTTTTCCTGGGTGGTGGTATCTAATGTGGAACCTTGCATTGTGTAGCCATAGTTTGGGTTGTTTTTCCCTTGGTGCATAACTTTGCACTTGTCCACATTAAATTTCATTTGCCATTTTGATGCCCAGTCTTCCAATTTATCAAGATCCTCTTGCAATTTTCCACAATCCTCTTGGGTTTTAACAACTTTAAATAGTTTTGTCTCATCTGCAAATTTGATAACCTCACTCGTTATTCCACTTTCCAGGTCATTTATGAATATGTCAAAAAGCAGCGGACCCAGCACAGATCCCTGGGGTACACCACTATTCACCTTTCTCCATTGGGAAAATTGGCCATTTAGCCCAACCCTCTGCTTTCTATCTTTTAACCAGTTCTTGATCCACAGTAGTACACTGCCTCCTATCCCATGACTCTAGTTTTGCCAAAAGTCTCTGATGAGGGACCTTGTCAAAGGCTTTCTGAAAGTCCAGATACACTATATCAACCGACTCACCTTTGTCCACCAGTTTATTCACACTTTCAAAAAAACATAACAGATTAGTAAGACAAGATCTTCCTTGTCTAAAGCCATGTTGGCTGTCTCCCATTAGGCCATGACTATCTACATGCTGAGTAATTTTATTCTTTATGATGGTTTCTACCATTTTTGCCGGTACTGACGTCAGGCTCACCGGGTCTGTAGTTTCCCGGATCACCCCTGTAACCCTTTTTAAAAATTGGTGTTACATTGGCGATCCTCCAATCTTCAGGTATTAGAGATGATTTTAATGATAGTTCACAGATTACTAATAGCAGGTCTGCAATCTCATATTTCAGTTCTTTCAACACCCTTGGATGTATACCATCCGGCCCAGGTGATTTGCTACTCTTCAGTTTATCTAATAGTAGTAATACATCTTCCCAATGTATCGATACTTCCTTCAATTCTTCCACACCTTTAAATACCACTTCATGGGTAACATCCCTACATCTTCCTCAGTAAAGACCGAAGCAAAGAATTCATTCAGTCTCTCCGCTATCGCCTTGTCGCCTCTTAGTGCCCCTTTAACTCCTCCATCATCTAATGGACCAACTGACTCTCTCACAGGTTTTTTTGCTATGAATGTACTTGAAAAAATCTTTATTTCATGTTTTTGCTTCCGCAGCAAGCTTCTTCTCAAATTCTCCCTTTGCCTGCTTTATCAATGCCTTGCATTTGACTTGCCAGTGCTTGTGCTGATTCCAGGTTTCGTTGTTTGGCTCTTTTTTCCATTTCCTGAAAGATGCTTTTTTGGCAACTACAGCCTCTTTGACATCACCTTTAAACCATGCTGTCAGTTTTTTGGACTTCCTTCCACTTTTCTTAAAGCGTGGAATACAGCTGGTCTGGGCTTCCAAGATAGCATTTTTCAACAACACCCAAGCTTGATGTAAGTCTTTAACCTTTGCAACTGCTCCTTTTAGTTTTTTCTTAACTATTTTCCTCATTTTATCAAAGTCTCCCTTTCAAAAGTTAAAAGGTAGTACTGTGGATTTCCTTACTATCCCTCCTCCACTAATTAAATCAAAGGCGATCATTCTATGATCACTATTGCCAAGTGGCCCCAACACCCTTATCTCTTGCACTAGATCTGGTGTTCCACTAAGGACTAGGTCTAATATGGCTTCCCCTCTGGTCGGTTCATGAACCAGCTGCTCCAAGAAGCAGTCATTTATGTCAGCTAGGAACTTTATCTCCCTAGCATGTCCTGCCGTGACACTGACCCTGTCGATACCGGGGTAATTGAAATCACCCATTATTATTACTGCGCTGTAACCTTTGTTAGCCTCCTTGATTTCTTTGAGCATTTCATCATCCATTTGTTCATTCTGGCCAGGCGGTCGATAGTACACCCCCACTGCCATCGCCTTCCCATTTTTACATGGAATTTCAATCCATAGAGATTCTACAGCAAATTTTGTTTCCTGCAAAACTTTAATCCTTTCTGACTCAATGCCCTCTCTAACATAGAGCGCAACCCTTCCACCAATTTGATCAGCTCTATCATTACGATATAGTTTGTACCCAGGTATCACAGTGTCTCTCTGGTTGTCCTCCTTCCACCATGTCTCTGATATTCCAATCATATCTAACCTCTCATTTAGTGCTATATATTCTAACTCTCCCATCTTATTTTTTAGACTTCTAGCATTTGCATACAAGCATTTTAGAGACTGTATTTTATTCATATTAATTTGGCTATTGGTAGACATGTGTAATTTGGTATCTTTAAACTCTGTCTGCTCCATACTCGAGGGCATTTGGGCTACCTTACTCTTTTTTGGAACCTCTCTGCTTTTGGTAGTATCCTTTAAAGATACATTCTTCTGAACCATCCGCTCTTGGGCGACTGTCGGCTTTCCCCTATTATCTAGTTTAAAAGCTGCTCTATCTCCTTTTTAAAGGCTAATGCCAGCAGCCTGGTTCCATCCCAGTTAAAGTGAAGCCCATCCCTTCAGAAGAGCCCCTCCTGTCCCCAGAATGTTCCCCTGTTCCTAACAAATCCAAAACCCTCATCCAATCCTTGTTGAATGCACCTGCAGCCCCACTAGCACAGACTTCTCTTTCAACACCTAAACGATGCAATAGCCTCTCTAATCCACTTGGAGATGGAGGCCTTAGTCGCTGCCTCCCCCCTTGCATGGACCATCAAACAGCACAAACAAATTATCAGACTTATGAAATGGTGTCGTTTTAATCAAATAACGCCGCAAAACCCTACTTACATCTAGTAGACGCAACTGCGGATCTACGTCTCCCTGCTGACCTCTAGAGAGCACTGGTTGGGAAACCAACTGATTCAAATGAAAAGCCGACACGACCTTAAGCAAAAAGGAAGCAAAAAGGAAGGTACTGATCGGAGAACTACCTTCTCCTTTGAGATGGAAAGGAAGGGTTCCCTGCACGAGAGCGCTTGAAGTTCGGAAATTCTATGTGCCGAGCAAATCGCCACTAGAAATACCGTCTTGAGAGTCAAATCTTTCAACGAGGAGGACAGACTGTCCGCAGCAGAAGCCAAAGCTGCTATACCACCTTCAAGAACCGCCCCACATCCTGGTGTTTTCCCAAGGGCACTCCTTGGATTTTGCCCTGATAACAAGAAATGGCCGCCACTTCCATCCTCAATGAACTCGAGGCTAGGCCCTTCTCAATTCATGCTTGCAAAAAGGCTAACGCATCTGATACAGTGGCCAAGAATGGTCAACACTGCCATTCTTCACACCATGCCTCAAAGACGCGCCAGACACAGATATATGACAGAGAAGTGGACTTTTTCTGTGCCTTTAGCAACGTTGCTATCACCGGGCCAGAATAGCCGCATCTCCTCAACTGAGCCCTCTTAAGAGCCATGCCATAAGCGAGAATCAGTCCACCTGAGGCATCTGCAGTGGCCCCTGGGTCAAGAGATTTCCCCTGACCGGCAACCGCCAGGGCCGGTCCACAATTGGTCTCACCAGGTCAGTATACCATGGACACCTTGGCTAGTCTGGGGCAATTAAGATCACCATTCTCTGGCGTGCTTTGATTCGCTGCATAACGCAGCCTATGAGTGCCCATGGGAAGAAAAATGTATAGGATGCCATTGCCCGGGATCCACATGAACCCAGCTGAGGTAGTCTGCTGTCCGTTCCCACAATGTGTGCTGCTGACAGTGCTTGCAGATGTTCCTCTGCCCATGTTAGCAGTGCCTCAGCTTGGCTTCCAAGCACACGCTGCCCGTGCCTCCCTGCCAATTGATGTAGGCCACTGTGGTTGCGTTGTCTGAGAAGGCCCAGTTGGCCTTCCCTTGCAGCCAAGGACGGAACTTCTGCAATGCCAACATGATTGTACGCATCTCTAGCCTGTTTATGGACCAATTGGTTTCCTGCGGTGTCAACTGCCCTTGAGTCAGATGTCCTTCACAGTGGGCTCTCTAGCCCGATAGACTAGCGTCTGTTGTCAACGAGACCAAGCGTGGCTACACGAGGGACATCCCCACCGTCAAGTTCTTGGGTCAGAGCCACCACCTGAGTGCTTTCCTGGCCTCCCCCAGGCAGGGCAACTGCTGTGACAAGGGATGCCACTGGTGCGACCATCTGTGGAGCAATGCCCTCTGCAACAGATGCATATGCGCTCTCGCCCACAGCACAAGCTTGAGAATGGCTGTCATAGTTCCTAGCAGCTGCAGATAATGCCAAGCCATCGGTGCCGTCCTCTGCAGGAACTGACATACAAGTTGCCGCAGACCCTGCACCCGCTGCCCTAGCAGAAATACTTCCCGCTGAAGGTATCGAATCATGCCCCCAGATACTTAATCTCCTGGGATAGCACCTAGCAACTCTTGGACACGTTGATCACCCATCTGAGACTCTGCAGGAACTCCACCATCTGTGCTGTTGCTCGTTCGCTTTCGCTCCTTGATTTTGTCCGAATGAGCCAGTCATCAAGGTATGGGAGCACCAGGACCTCCTCTTAAAAACATAGAAATATGATGACAGAAAAAGATCACATGGCCTATCTAGTCTGTCCTTCCATATCAACAACTACAACAGTCCCCTTTTTTCCTTTAGAGATCCTCTGTGTTTGTCCCATGCTTTTTTGAATTTAGTTACTGTCCTCATCTCTACCATCTCCACTGGGAGACTATTCCACGGATCCACCACTCTTTCCATAAAGAAATATTTCCGCAAATCACTCCTGAATCTATCCCCCTTCACCCTCATCCCATGTCCCCTCGTAGCAGAACTTGCTTTCAATTGAAAAAGGCTCTCCCCCTGAACATTTATGCCATGGAGGTATTTAAACATCTCAATCATATCACCTCTATCCCGCCTTTCCTCTAAGGTGTACATATCAAGATCCTTAAGTCTGTCCTCATATGCTTTATAATGAAGACCACTACTAACCATTTTAGTAGACACCCTCTGCACTGACTCCATCCTGTTCACATCCTTTTGAAGGTGCGGTCTCCAGAATTGCACACTATACTCTAAATCAGGGGTCTCAAATTCAAATTGCTTTGAGGGCCAAATGAGGACTTGTAAAATAACCCAGGGGCCGCATAAGACGCGAGCCCTCATTTGCATAAATATTTGCATAATGTTACCATACCCTAACTTTTAGTAAACATGACTCTTTTTTTTTTATTATTTATTTATGATATTTTAACAAATAATCAGGAATAAACCTGTACAGAAAATAATCTTGCAAGCCCATAAATACAAGAAATTTAGCAAACAACAAATTCAATGCAAGAGTTATACATATAGTCCACAAACTGAGGGGGGAGATAGCAAAACAGTATATCAAACCACATTACAATTTACAAGGAAAAAAAAGAGGACGACGGGGTCCTAGGAGACCTTAATTAACAGATGGTATTTGCAATGTATCAGGAGAAGAGGTAATAGGCAATTGCAAACTTAGGAAAGCAGAAAGATCTTCAGGAAAAAAGAAGACATATTTCTGTGATCTAAAGGTAACTAAACATTTACAAGGGAATCTCAACACGAATGTAGCAACAATTCGCATTGCCCCAGGTTTCAATAGCAAGAAAGCCCTCCTACGTTTCTGTTTCACGTGCTACATCGGGAAAGAGAAGAATCTTTTTCCCATGAAATAATTTATCACGCTTTCTGTAGAACAATTTAAGGATCCAGGCCCTATCCGAAGATAAGGCTAATGTGACCAACAATGTAGAAACAGCAATATCCTCTGCTTTGGGAGTAAGAAGCAAATCTGAAACATTGAGAGAGTCCATCTCCAACGGTCCAACAGTATTTCCCACCCCCCCCCCTTCTTACCCAAGGGGAGAAAGTAAGCTTTAATAACAGGAGGTAACAATTCCGGAGGCACTGATAATATATCCCGCAAATAGGTCTTAAATATCTCCAAAGGGGACACTCCAGGTAAAACCGGAAAGTTCAAAAGCCTAAGATTAGACGCCCGCACTGCATTTTCCAATAACTCAGTTTTAGAACGAAGAGCAATATTATCCTTAACCAAAGCATCGGTTAAGTCTGTAACTCTTGTTAACCGTTGATCCATACCTGATTGCTTCTCAGTTAGTTCGACAATAGCAGATTGAGCTGAAGTAGACGTTGATTCCAAAGCAGACATCCGCTCAGAAAAGGTGGAAAATTGAGTGGCCACCATATTGCCAAGATGTGAAATGGCATCCCATAAATTATCCAAAGACACAGAAGTCGGTCGAGGAAGTGTAAATGAAAACCTCGGGGAAGGAGATGAAGATCGAACTGCCGCTTCAGAGGAAACAAAAACAGTCTCGACTGCTGACACAGAATCCCCGGTATTGGGCTGGAGCGAAGAAAACAAAGCTCCAGCCTGCAAATCTCCCTTCTGACCTCGACAAATCTCCGGTGTTGAGTCCCGCTCAGAAGACGCAACTTCTCGCACATCAGGTGAAAGCACATCCTCACCCAGCAACCGGGCAGCCGGAGCCCCAGGAGGCACCGGGGGAGAGCGTCCATCCGGGGAGAGCGTAATGTCAAGGGCGATAGACGCCGACTCAGAATTCACCGACGCTGCCAAGCCGCTCTGATCCCCTGTACTTGCTCCTTGGACAACTGAACAAAGCGGTCCATAGGCCCCTCACAAGAAGGTAATAGCTCCGCGGGAGAGGCTTTAGCCTTAGCTTTACCTTTTCTCCTAGGCATAGACAGTCGGACGATACCACCACCGTCGCCATCTTAGAAAAGCACCGCCCCCAAACATGCCTCTTAATGAGTGTATGGATAAAGAAAGACTAAAAGATTTCTACATTAATATAATCCAGTGCCAACCGCCAGGCACATTAGGAACTACTACAAACAAACACTGCCCATTTAGAACCCATAGCAAACCCGCCATATCCTAACAGCACTACCAGGACTCACAAAGCACCATACCCTACCTTTCAAAAGGCAACACTGCAAATATTAAATCAATACATTTCAGAGAATAACAATACATGACCTACTGGGGAAAGAGAACAAGTAGCAATGTCAAATAGGAATTACATAAACAGAATACCTCAGCTCAGTTACACATGCAGAACATACACCATCACCAAACAAGGAAACAAAATTTAGAAACAAGAAGACAATAATTAAACTGGGAACCCCAAAAGCCAAACTTGGAATGTACAACAACACTGTAGAAATAAAACTATAAATTAATTTCCTCTTGTACTAAACAAAGCGCAGACGTTATTGATGCACATTTCCCAGAGCTGACATATTCCAGTTAATAAATTCAAAATAAAGAGATATTTTTCTACCTTTTGTGCATTTTTTTTCAGTTGCAATTGTTCCAGTCACTCTCTTCTGGTTTCTTCGTGCTTTCTGCTAACTCTCCATCGTCTGCTGTCTATTTGCCCTTTCTTCTCTCTTCTAGTTTTTTTCCATTCTCCCTCTACATCTGCTTTAACATAGTAATCTTTCTCCTTTTGCTCTTTCCTCATTCCTATTTCATCCACTCAAATTTTACCCCTCCATCCTCAATCCCCACTTACTCTCCCAATACCTGGCCACTGTGATAAGGAAGCTTATCATAGCTCAGGAAGGAGCTATAGAAAAGGTGAAGTGACTCTGAACAAGCAACCTGTCAGTTCTGGTAGAAATAAGAAAACAGAATTTTTCCATAAAAGACTACCAGTCCCAGAATGCACCAGGTTTCCAACAGCCATTAGAGGAGCTGAAGGGCGAAAACGTGTGTTCAATCAGGAGGGCTATGAGGTAATCCCCAAGCACTCATCTCAAAGGGCAGGGCCTGATTCAGCACAGCTGCGCTGTGCTAGGGTGGAGCACTCATCTAAGCAGAATAAAGGTAGAGTTTATTCTACAGAGAATCATCCTCAGTGTCTTGATCAGCTTGGATATCCTCATCTTGGACAGCTTCATCATCTGGAGGATCATCAGAAGCAGAAGCCAGAGCGGACGGACAGAGAGGGCAAGAAACCCTTTGGAAGAAAGAAGAGAAAAGCTTTTGGGAGGTATAAAGGAGTCCAGAGCAGTACGTATACTGGAAGGCATTCCAAAGGCAAGCTTACACCATTGGACTGGGGAAAGCCAGAGGAATGGTGCTGCAGAGCTAGGAATCTCCAGACGGTACCTGTGAGGGAGACGGCTGCACGTGGAAGGGACCCTAAGACCCGTGCCAGAAGGTATGTGAAGAGAGATCCAGTGTCCAGGGATCTGGATTGGAAGGCTGGACATAAGAACTGGACTACATACTGGCCAGGCTATTTAGAGAGGAACTCTAACAGCATTGGAAGCTCAGGTATGAACACTGATCTATGCCCTAGCTATACCCTTGAAAGACAGCAGGGAAACAAGTATTCTCCTGAAAGTGCTCCATTGAGAAATTCCTCTGTGCCAATCCATGATTTTGAACCCATGATTGTTGAAGAAGGGGGAGAGGTGGTAGATACAGGCTGTGAATACATGGATTGCTCTCTGTCTAAACTCCTTTGGTAATTTACTGTTACAAAGTACAACAACCATCACAAAGAAATACAAACTTGTTCTTTAATCTACTCAGAAAAGCTCCTGAGTAGGATTTGAGCCACGCAGTAGAAAGCAAGCCAGCTAAGGGGTTTCAGCTGGGTAACTGCTAGCAATTAAGCCTTACCTAATTGCTTGTGAGCTCTGAGGAAATCACTTCTGAGTCTATGTGTGAAGATACAAGAAGTTAACCTGAAAAGAACAGTTTTTCCCTTCTTTGTGGGTTTTGCTTGTTGTTTGATGCACTGCTAAGAAAATATTAGCTAGAGCCTACAGAAAAGACCCGTTTGTTACCAACCAGGTCTTTATTCTTTTCATTTGATTGCCTGACAAGTTCAGCTGTTGTTTTCCTGATTTTGTTTTTCTAAGTTTAACACTGAAAGCAAGTATCCTGTTTTATGTGCTACCAAGCATATCTGTGTTGGGAGAAATAACCCCATAAATAAATATCTTATTGGCTTTACACTCAAGCACAACTAGTTATTGTGAGCGGCTGTGTCTGGTGTGAATGGACTGCATTTCCCACAATCCCTTGCAAATCATATTGATATATGCCTTTGCCAAGACTGTGAACATTCTCACCCAGGCACCCGTCTGACAAATGGCGTAGTTTTTCGGATTGCTTTTGCGCAAAGGGATTTACTTGCTAAGGATTACAACTCAAGTCTGAAGGAAAAGACAGTTCAAGCTTAAAAGCTGAAAGAAAAGATTTTCCCTCAACTGCACTTTGGAGGAGAGGTGGCTGTTCCAGGTAGCTGTTCCAGGAAGAAAATACCCAGTGCAGAGCTGGATTCATCACTGGCATAAGGTAACAAGTACCTGGGCATGTCTAGTGGTGGATGGGAGTAAGGCACAGGGGTAATTGAAAAAAAAAAAAAGTAGAAAAAACACCTGTTTGGAAGGTGGTGCACTGTGTTTTTTTTTTCTTTGTTTCTTGTAGGGATCAAGATGGATCCAAAGGAACTAGCTGAGTGGATGGCAGCCCAGTTTAGCAGGCAACAGGAGCTAGCACAGCAGGCTCAGGACACTGCTATGAAAGCCTTAATGGACCAGCAGAGGCCAGTGCTTGGACTGGTGCAAGCCCTAGTTAAACTGCAGAACCAAAGTGGACCAGATGCAAGACCAGCAGTAAATACTGGTATACCACATGTGGACAGTGTAGGACTCAATCAAGGAATTGGGGCATTTAGTTTTGGGAAGCTAACTCCAGATGATAATGTGGGCAGTAAGGCTGTGGGCCAGTGGGCAGTAAGGCTGGCAGCCTCATTAACTGGAGAGGCGCTTGCAGCTTATAGAGCAATGCCAGCAGCCCAGGCTTTGAATTATAAGGATGTAAAGGCTGCTATTAGAGATCGCCTAGGGTTGTCTATTTCAGAGTATAGGCGAATGTTTAGAGCTACTACATTGAGAGTGGGTGAAACACCCAGGGCTCTGAGTCAGAGAATCAGAGGATTTGCTGTAAAATGGTTGGAGCCTGAGCAAAAGACGGTAGAAATGTTATTAGACATTATTATGCTTGAACAATTTATGTCTGCTGTGCCTAAAGATTTGCACACTTTCCTTATACAGCAAAGTTGCCAAAATCTTGGAGAGGCAACCATGCTAGCAGAGAGATTCTTGGAAGCCACGCAGGCTTGCCATAGAATGGGTGGCCCTCTGAAGATGGGTGTTGAAGCAAGCTGTGCTGTATCAGAAAAGAAAATAATTAAAAATGTTTCTGAAAATAAATGTACTGTGCCAAACCAGATGACACAGTGGAGTAGAAAGAAATGTTTCAAGTGTGGAAAATGGGGACATTTAGAAAAGGGATGCCAGACACACACTAGCTTAATGGGTGTGGATTTAAAACAGCCCAAAGAAGGATTTCTTTTGATGGTTGATGTGCAAGGAATTACCACAAATGCTCTGTTAGACTCTGGGGCAGACCAGAGTATGCTGTCAAAAAGGCTTTGGAAGAGAATAGAGGCCCAAGAAGGATTTGTGCCTAGAACCCCTGAAAGCCAAGTTCACATCAGATGCATTCATGGTGCTGCAACATCATATCCCACCTATAGGCTAAGGGTTAAGTGCCTGGGGGAACAAGAGGAAGTTCTGTTAGCAGTGGTGCCAAGGCTACCCCTTTGATTTGGTTTTAGGAAGAGACTGGTTTGGTTCTAGGAAGAGATTTAAGCAAGGTCTAGTGGAAGGACTAGGAAAGGAGGGAGAATGATTAATGGTAATAGCTCCCGGGCCTTTATTTGGAAGTCCTCAGACCCCAGCTAAAAAGATGGTTAAACGTCCCGAAGACCAAACTATCCCGAAGCAGACATTTGTCTTAAAGTACCATAGGGTCACAGAGAAGGCCCAAGCTCCTAAGCGGGTAACCCCTCAAGCTGCTGGGTTTGACCTGTGCAGTATAGAAAATGTGACTGTATCTAGCCAAGGGAGAGCCCTGATTGACACCGGTCTCCAAGTGGAAATACCTATTGGATGCTATGGGAGAGTAGCCCCAAGGTCCGGATTAGCCCTTAAATATTTCATCGATGTGGGTGCGGGAGTAATTGATCCCGATTACAGGGGCAATATTAAAGTTCTGTTATTTAATTTTGGACAGAATGATTATCACGTGAAGACAGGAGACAGAATTGCCCAATTGATCTGTGAGAGACTGGGTTTTCCACCTGTGGAGGAGGTCACATCCCTGGAAAATTCTGAGCGTGGAACCAAAGGCTTTGGTTCTACTGACGTCAAAGGGGTTAAAAGCCTAGCTGCCACCTGTGCCCGAGAGAGGGAGGTGAATGAAGAGGAAGATTTGGGACCCCAGGTATCTGATTGTAAAGAAAAATCAGAGCCCCAAATAGGTGAGGACCTGACAGTGGTACAACAGGAAGAAATTAGGAAATTGCTTAAAGAATTCCCAGATGTGTTGACACCCATACCTGGGGAGACACATTTGGTTGCCCATGAAATAATAACTCCACCTGGGAAATTAATTTGTCAAAGGCCATATCGCTTGCCTGAAGCCAAGAGACAGGAAGTAGTGGCACAAGTCCAGGAGATGTTGGACATGGGAGTAATAGAGGAGTCAAAGAATCCCTGGAATAGCCCCATAGTCCTGGTGCCGAAGCCTGATGGATCTTTAAGATTTTGTATTGACTTCCGGCAGGTAAACGCAATATCAGTTTTTGATGCATATCCAATGCCAAGAATTGAAGAGCTGTTGGACCAGCTGGGACAGGCTCAATACTTAACCACCCTTGATATGACAAAAGGATATTGGCAAATCCCTCTAACCAGGGAGTCGAAGCCGAAGCCTGCGTTCAGCACCCCCGTTGGCCTTTTCCAGTTCAAGAGGATGCCTTTCGGACTGCATGGAGCAGCGGCTATCTGCCAAAGGTTAGTGGATCAGGTACTTTGACCCCACCAAAATTATGCTTTTGCATATATGGATGATGTCATAATCCATAGTAACACCTGGGCGGAGCATCTAAAGAGGATCAGGGCAGTCTTGTGCTCCATGAAGCAAGCGGGAATCACTTTAAACCTGAAGAAGTGTGCCTTTGCAAATAGGGAGGTAAAATACCTGGGCCATCTAGTGGGAAGAGGAAAAATTAAACCTCTAATGAGTAAGGTAGATAGCATCAGGAATTTTCCCCCTCCAAAAACAAAGAAACAACTAAGAAGTTTCTTGGGACTTATTGGATATTACCGCAGATTTATACCGCAATTTGCAGAGAAAAGTGCAATTTTCACGGATATGCTGCGGAAGAATTGTCCAAACCAGCTAAAGTGGATACCTGAAGCTGAAAAAGCATTTTCAGTCCTAAAAGGAAAATTGTGTACAGGACCGGTACTGAAAGGGGTGGACTTTAGGAAACCCTTTCTGGTTCAAACAGATGCATCGGATGTAGGGCTAGGAGCGGTTCTATCCCAGTGTCATGATGGGGAAGAGCATCCTGTGATGTACCTGAGCAGGAAGTTGTCACCGGCTGAACAAAAGTATTCCACAATAGAAAAAGAATGTTTAGCTATTAAGTGGTCAGTGGAGGCGTTAAGGTTTTACCTTACAGGGAGAAAGTTCCAGTTGGTCACAGACCATGCCCCACTTAAGTGGTTGCAGCAAATGAAGAACCACAATGCCAGGTTGACACGCTGGTACATGGCCTTACAGGCATTTGATTTTCAAGTGGAACATCGTGCTGGGAAGTTACACAAGAATGCGGATGCCCTTTCCCATATTACGGACGGACTGTAGGAAAGAAGTTTCACCAGTTAAACCAGTCCGTAATAACTTAAGCAGGGGGGTATGTGATAAGGAAGCTTATCATAGCTCAGGAAGGAGCTATAGAAAAGGTGAAGTGACTCTGAACAAGCAACCTGTCAGTTCTGGTAGAAATAAGAAAACAGAATTTTTCCATAAAAGACTACCAGTCCCAGAATGCACCAGGTTTCCAACAGCCATTAGAGGAGCTGAAGGGCGAAAACGTGTGTTCAATCAGGAGGGCTATGAGGTAATCCCCAAGCACTCATCTCAAAGGGCAGGGCCTGATTCAGCACAGCTGCGCTGTGCTAGGGTGGAGCACTCATCTAAGCAGAATAAAGGTAGAGTTTATTCTACAGAGAATCATCCTCAGTGTCTTGATCAGCTTGGATATCCTCATCTTGGACAGCTTCATCATCTGGAGGATCAACAGAAGCAGAAGCCAGAGCGGACGGACAGAGAGGGCAAGAAACCCTTTGGAAGAAAGAAGAGAAAAGCTTTTGGGAGGTCTAAAGGAGTCCAGAGCAGTACGTATACTGGAAGGCATTCCAAAGGCAAGCTTACACCATTGGACTGGGGAAAGCCAGAGGAATGGTGCTGCAGAGCTAGGAATCTCCAGACGGTACTTGTGAGGGAGACGGCTGCACGTGGAAGGGACCCTAAGACCCGTGCCAGAAGGTATGTGAAGAGAGATTCAGTGTCCAGGGATCTGGATTGGAAGGCTGGACATAAGAACTGGACTACATACTGGCCAGGCTATTTAGAGAGGAACTCTAACAGCAATGGAAGCTCAGGTATGAACACTGATCTATGCCCTAGCTATACCCTTGAAAGACAGCAAGGAAACAAGTATTCTCCTGAAAGTGCTCCATTGAGAAATTCCTCTGTGCCAATCCATGATTTTGAACCCATGATTGTTGAAGAAGGGGGAGAGGTGGTAGATACAGGCTGTGAATACATGGATTGCTCTCTGTCTAAACTCCTTTGGTAATTTACTGTTACAAAGTACAACAACCATCACAAAGAAATACAAACTTGTTCTTTAATCTACTCAGAAAAGCTCCTGAGTAGGATTTGAGCCACGCAGTAGAAAGCAAGCCAGCTAAGGGGTTTCAGCTGGGTAACTGCTAGCAATTAAGCCTTACCTAATTGCTTGTGAGCTCTGAGGAAATCACTTCTGAGTCTATGTGTGAAGATATAAGAAGTTAACCTGAAAAGAACAGTTTTTCCCTTCTTTGTGGGTTTTGCTTGTTGTTTGATGCACTGCTAAGAAAATATTAGCTAGAGCCTACAGAAAAGACCCGTTTGTTACCAACCAGGTCTTTATTCTTTTCATTTGATTGCCTGACAAGTTCAGCTGTTGTTTTCCTGATTTTGTTTTTCTAAGTTAAACACTCAAAGCAAGTATCCTGTTTTATGTGCTACCAAGCATATCTGTGTTGGGAGAAATAACCCCATAAATAAATATCTTATTGGCTTTACACTCAAGCACAACTAGTTATTGTGAGCGGCTGTGTCTGGTGTGAATGGACTGCATTTCCCACAATCCCTTGCAAATCATATTGATATATGCCTTTTGCCAAGACTGTGAACATTCTCACCCAGGCACCCGTCTGACACCAATTGTAGATTTGTCTTCCCTCCCACACAAAATATTTTTCCCCTCTCCATTTCACTCTCCTAGCTCCATCCCATTCTAATCCTCCCCCAACATCAGCTCCCTTCTAGTTCCAGCCCCACCCAGCACCCGCTCCCTTCTAGTCCCTGCTTCAGCCCATTTTCAGTCCTAGTCCCCCATCAGCCCATTTCCAATCCTAGCCACCCCCCATCAGCCCATTTCCAGTGTTAGCTCCCTCCCCTCTCAGCCCATTTCCATTCCAAGCCCCCCTCCCCATCAGCCATTTGCAGTTCAAGCCCCCCTTCCACTCAGCCCATTTCCAGTCCTAGCAACCCCCCCAGCCCATTACCAATCCTAGCCCCCCCATAGCCCACTTCCAGTCTTACCCGTCACCCCATTTTCAGTCATACCCCTCATAGTCCATTACCAGTCCTAACCCCCATCACCCCATTTTCAGTGTTACCCCCCATCACCCCATTTTCAGTCTTACCCCCCTCATAGGCCATTACCAGTCCTAACCCCCCCATAGCCCATTACCAGTCCTAGCCCCCCCCCATAGCCTATTACCAGTCCTAACTACCCCTATCAGCCCACTTGCAGTCTTACCCCCCATTTTCAATCTTACCCCCTCCATAGCCCATTACCAGTCCTAACCCTCCTCCCCCCCATCACCCCAGGTAGATTTTAAAAAATCCAAACTTGCTGCTGCTGCTGCAGTATCAAGCGTCCCGCGGGCCCCTCTGCCCGGCAGAGTCCTCTCCTCCCTGCAGCATCAGCCCCAAAAGCAGCAGCTTTCAGAGCCGCGAAGAGAGAGAGTTTCTCTTTCGCAGCTCTTCAGAGCCGCGAGAGAGAAACTCTCTCTTCGCTGCTCTGAAAGCTGCCGCTTTTGGAGCTCATGCTGCAGGGAGCAGAGGACTCTGCCGGGCAGGGGGGCGCCACGGGACGCTTGATACTGCGGCGGCAGCGGCAGCAGCAGCAAGTTTGGATTTTTTTTTACTCTACCGGCCAGCTGCTTAACATGCCGGGCCAAATGCATCGCGGGCCGCACAAGATGCTGCGGCCCGCATGTTTGAGACCCCGGCTCTAAATGATGTCGTACCAAAGACTTATACAGAAGCACTATCACCTCCTTTTTTCTGCTAGCCATTCCTCTCCGTATGCACTCTAACATCCTTCTAGCTTTTGCCGTCGCCTTTTCTACCTGTTTAGTTACTTTAAGATCATCAGACACAACCACGCCCAGGTCCTGCTCTTCTTTAGTGGACAAAAGTACTTCACACCCTATACTATATTGCTCCCTTGGATTGCTGCAGCCCAAATGCATGACCTTACATTTTTTTTAACATTAAATCCCAGCTGCCAGATTCTAGACCATTCTTCAAGCTTAGCTAGATCCCTCCTCATTTATCTATACCTTCCTGAGTGTCTACTCTATTGCAGATTTTAGTATCATCCGCAAAAAGGCAAACCTTACCCGAGAGCTCTTCCGCTATATCACTAACAAAGATGTTAAAAAGAGTCAGACCAAGGACAGATCCCTGGTGCACACCACTGGTAACATCCTTCTCCTCAGAGTGAGCCCCATTTACCTGTACTCTTTGTCGCCTCCCACCCAACCAATTTCTAACCCAAGCAGTAACTTTAGGGTCCATTCCTAGGGTGCTCAGTTTGTTTATCAGTTTGTTGGAGTTTGTCGGAGCGTTCCCACCACCACCATGACCTTTGTGAAGGTGTGAGGAGCTGTCGCTAGGCCGAAAGGCAGGGCCCGGAACTGAAAATGCCCCATGGGTACCGCGAACCGGAGAAACTGCTGATGCTCTGGTTGGATAGGAATGTGTAAATATGCTTCCGTGAGATCGAGTGAGGTCAGAAACTCTCCTTCTTGCACCGCCAATATGCGGCAACATCTCCATGTGAAAACAGGGAATCCTCAGACACCTGTTTACACGCTTGAGGATGAGAATTGGCAAAAACAGCCCTCCTTTTTGGGCACCAGGAAGCAAATTGAGTACTGACCTAATCCGCACTAGTCTTTGTGAACCGGCACAACGGCACCCAACTGCAGGAGCCGTACCAGGGTGCTCTTCACTACCACAGCTTTGCTGTGTGCCTTGCAGGGGGACTGCATGAAAGACAGGTCTAGTGGTCTGGCAAACTCTAGTGCACAGCCCTCCTTGATGACCTCTAAAACCCATTGGTCAGACGTGATCAGGACCCAAGCAGGGTAAAACTCCCGCAGCCGACCACCTACAGGCAGCACCGCCACCTGGGCCCTCTCAATTCATTGTGACTTCTTAAGCCCCAAGGATGGAGAGGCACTAAAGTAGCCTTGTCTCGTCCCTCAAAACCCTCGACTTCGAGAGGGGAACCGACCTCTCTGATAAAGTGCAAGGCAGACAGTGTGGAACCTCCAGAAATCTCGGGACTGACCCCGAGCCGAAGCTGAGCTGCAGACCTTCTTCTGTTTGTCCTCAGGGAAACATCTCCCTTTAGACTCTCCAAGTCCTTCACCAACTTCTCCAATTCCTCTCCGAACAAAAGTTTCTCCTTAAACAGAAGCTTACTAAGACGGGCTTTGGAGGAGCTATCTGCCGCCCAATTCTGCAGCCAGCGATAGCGGTGGGCCGCCACCATCGAGGCCATACTCTTGGAAAGTTTTCGCATAAGATCTTAGCAGGTGTCTGCAAGATACGTAAACCCGGACTCCAACTTAGCCACCACCTCCGCTGGATTGGGAGCCGAATCCACTGGATCCAGCACCCCTTGCACCCAGCATAGACATGCCCTGGCAACCCAGGCCACACAACGGACACCTGCAACGCGAGGACATTAATATCAAAAGCCTGCTTCAACGGAGTATCCAACTTCCTATCCTGGCCATCCTTGAGTGTTGTACTGCCTTCTACTGGGATCGTTGTCTTCTTTGTAACTGCCGAGACCGCCGCATCCACTCTTGGAGAACAGAGTTTTCCCGCTTTTGCTCTGGTAGCGGGTACAGCCAGGTCTGGTTCGCACCACCCTGAGCCCGACCTCTGGAAGATCCCACTTGTCCAGGATCATCTGCTTGACCACTCTATTCAAGGGAAAAATGTTTTGCATCTTTTGAACCGCCTGGAGTAGTGGGTCTTCCAATGTCTCCTCTTCCACCGGGAGCCCTGCCGGCATATTGAGTGTCTTCATTAATTCCACGCTGAGGGCTGCCAGCTCCTCCCTGCAGAACACTCGGACGATCTGAGACGGCTCCTCCTGCGGAATCTCTCCTTCCTCCAGCTCCTCAACATCCTCTTAACTCCGTCTCTGGCTCCAACCATTCAGGCTCCTCAGACAATGGAGACTGCTTCCTCCAGTCTCCTTCTAGTGTAGTCCATTTGGTCAATGCAATGTCCAACTATTCATGTGTGACCGCCGGCCTCTTTCTGCATCTCAGACCAATTCTTCATCCTCCACTGTTCATGCAGAATGTTTTATGCATAAGGAGGACGAACTCGGGTGAAAAACCCCCTGGAGCCCTTTCGCTAATCCCTGGGATGTGGAGGGTCTGGGAGCGGCCTGTTCCTTATCATATGGCTCTAGTAGAGAGGGCATGGTCCCCAGGGCTCTTGCCTCCTCTGCGGCTAAGTCCTGCCCATCTGGGGACATGGGCGTACTCTGCTTCCAAAGAGACTGCTCGCCCCCTTTTCTCGGCAGCGTCCTCCTGCAGCCTGTGTTCCAATGTCCAAGCCTTCTTTTCTCAGCCACAGCAAAAACCTGCATCTGAGTGATCCCCGCCAGGCCCCAAAAGTTAGACACTGTGGCCTTGCCGGCATGGTCACTTGAGGCAATGCAGATTCCCAAAAAAAAACCCTTGTAGGAAAAAGGTCTGTCCTCTTAGCGGGAGGAAAGTCGGAAACCACCTGTCCCTTTTTCCCCCGTGCTGCCTTGATGTTGTCTGTTTGTTTGCCTTTCTTCTTTTCTTTTTTAAACACTGAAACTGCGCAACATGAGGACCAGGATATAAAACAAAAAACCGCGGGGGCAAAATGGCACCTGGAGAGTCCTCCCCCCTTGAAGTTCTTTCCCTCGCACTGAAAAACCTGCTTCTGCCAAAGTGGCGCACTTCCTGCGTTAATGAGGAAACCTTGTTCTGAGCCATGCGGTCCGCTGAAATCATTGCCGAGGGAACAAAATAGTTGCCGCTGCTGCCTACAGTGTACCCCCACTCATCGGTAGCTTAAAGTGCTAATCATGCGTCTTTGTTCACCTCACGCTCAGCTGCTGCTTCTGGCTTCAGCATTGGGGGGGGGGGGGGCCCGGGAGTGCCTCCGAGTGCTGCCTGCCAGCCTTCTCCTCTCACATGGCTCCTTATCCAGTAATGGGTTCAGGAACCGCCAACACAGTGCGCACAGGCCCGGAGTCCCTTCCTTTAATCTTTTTTTTTTTTTTTTAATCCTCATGGTTTCTTTTGATGCTAATCTGAGGCACTTCTTTTTATATTTTTATTTTTCAAGCAAAAAACCTTACTATTAAGAAAAAGACAATTAACCAACTAATTCTGCTAGCCAAAGCTACCTAACAACTCCTCAGTTGTCACTTCAGTGAGTCCAGCTCCCTGGATCACTCCTCCAACTGTTTGGAGACTGAACTTACTGGGGGCTGGTGGGAGGTGCCAGCTTCCTTGGTATACCAATGTCTCTAAAGATGACATGCTCAGTCTCCAAGCTGGAGGAGGTTGACTACCCAGAGATGCAGGACTGGACTGGAGGGACGATAAAGAATGTGTGTCTGAATTAAAACCCACAAGAAGTTTTGCTTGTATTTTTTGCATTCTTCTGGAAGAAAACTAATGATCTCTTAGCCAATTAGATGTGTTCATCAACGTGCATAAGAGACACTATATTACAGTGGTTGCAAACTTATTCTGGGAGACCTCAAGTCAGTCAGGTTTTCAGGATATCCACAATGAATAATCTTGAAATTGATTTGCATGCAAAATATTTTATGTATATTCATTACAGATAACCAGATAAAACACCAGTTTAGGCAGGAGTTCTCAGCCAAGTTCTCGGGACACACCTAGCCAGTCAGAGTTTCAGGATAGCCACAATGAATATGCACGAGAGAGATTTGCATACAGTGGAAGCAATGCATGCAAATCTCTTATGCATATTTGTGGTTATCCTGAAAAACTGACTGCTTAGGTGTGTCCCAAGAACTGAGTTGAGAACCTCTGATTTAGGGATTCCCCATCAGGACAGGTTTGGGAACCACTATTATAGGGTCAATTTCCAAAAAATGTTAAGCAATTCACGTACGTTCCTTTTAGGAGTCCAAATGTAGGCCTGGAATTGATTTCCCTATATTTAGAAGCCTACTTTCTGTGCTTAATGCTGAAAAATTTCATGCTAAGCACCCACAAGTGTATGGTGCAGACAGAGCATTAAGATTCCAAATTACCCATGCCTACCAATACCCAGATTAATATTAATAAAATACAGTCTCTAAAATGCTTGTATGCAAATGCTAGAAGTCTAAACAATAAGATGGGAGAGTTAGAATATATAGCACTAAATGAGAGGTTAGATATGATTGCAATCTCAGAGACATGGTGGAAGGAGGACAACCAGTGGGACACTGTGATACCTGGATACAAACTATATCATAATGACAGAACTGATCAAATTGGTGGAGGGGTTGCGCTCTATGTTAGAGAGGGCATTGAGTCAGAAAGGATTAAAGTTTTGCAGGAAACAAAATTTACTGTAGAATCTCTATGGATTGAAATTCCATGTATGAAGGGGAAGGTGATGGCAGTGGGGGTGTATTATTGACCGCCTGGCCAGAATGAACAAATGGATGATGAAATGCTCAAAGAAATCAAGGAAGCTAACAAACGTCACAGCAGAGTAAAAATAATGGGTGATTTCAATTACCCCGGTATCGACTGGGTCAGTGTCACAGCAGGACACGCTTGGGAGATAAAGTTTCTAGATGAAATAAATGACTGCTTCTTGGAGCAGCTGGTTCATGAACTGACCAGAGGGGAAACCATACTGGACCTAGTCCTTAGTGGAACACCAGATCTGGTGCAAGAAATAAGGGTGTTGGGACCACTTGGCAATAGTGATCATAGCATGATCGTGTTTGATTTAATTAGTGGAGGAGGGATAGTAAAGAAATCCACAATACTACCTTTTAACTTTCGAAAGGGAGATTTTGATAAAATGAGGAATATAGTTAAGAAAAAACTAAAAGGAGCGGTTGCAAAGGTTAAAGACTTACAACAAGCTTGGGTGTTGTTGAAAAATACTATCCTGGAAGCCCAGACCAGCTGTATTCCACGCATTAAGAAAAGTGGAAGAAAGTCCAAAAAACTGCCAGCATGGTTTAAAGGTGAGGTCAGAGAGGCTGTTGCTGCCAAAAAAGCATCTTTCAGGAAATGGAAAAAAGAGCCAAACGACGAAAACTGGAAACAGCACAAGCACTGGCAAGTTAAAAGCAAAGCACTGATAAGGCAGGCAAAGCGAGAATTTGAGAAGGAACTTGCTATGGAAGCAAAAACATGAAATAAAGACTTTTTCCAAGTACATTTGTAGTAAAAGGCCTCTGAGGGAGTCAATTGGACCATTAGATGATAGAGGGGTAAAAGGGGCAGTAAGAGGAGACAAGGCTATAGCGGAGAGACTGAATGAATTCTTTGCTTCAGTCTTTACTGAGGAAGATGTAGGGATGTTACCCTAGACTGAAGTGGTATTTAAAGATGATACTGCAGAGGAATTGAGAGAAATATCACTACACCAGAAGATGTATAACTATTTGATAAACTGAATAGTAGCAAATCACCTGGACTGGATGGTATACATCCAAGAGTGTTGAAAGAACTGAAATATGAGATTGCAGACCTGCTATTAGTAATCTGTGAACTTTCATAAATATCATCTGTAATACCTGAAGATTGGAGGATCGCCAATGTAACGCCAATTTTTAAAAAGGGTTCCAGGGGTGATCCGGGAAATTACAGACCATTGAGCCTGACGTCAGTACTGGGGAAAATGGTAGAAACCATCATAAAGAACAAAATTACACAGCATGGAGATAGTCATGGCCTAATGGGAGACGGCCCCATGGCTTTAGACAAGGAAGATCTTGTCTTACTAATCTGTTATGTTTTTTTGAAGGTGTGAATAAACAGGTAGACAAAGGTGAGTCGGTTGATATAGTGTATCTGGACTTTCAGAAAGCCTTTGACAAGGTCCCTCATGAGAGACTTTTGGCAAAACTAAAAAGTCATGGGATAGGAGGCAGTGTACTATTGTGGATCGGGAACTGGTTAAAAGATAGAAAGCAGAGGGTAGGGCTAAATGGCCAATTTTTCCAATGGAAAAAGGTGAATAGTGGAGTACACCAGGGATCTGTACTGGGTCTGCTACTTTTTGACATATTCATAAATGACCTGGAAAAGGGAATAACTAGTGAGGTTATCAAATTTGCAGACAACACAAAACTGCTTAAAGTTGTTAAAACCCAAGAGGACTGTGGAAAACTGCAGGAGGATCTGGATAAATTGGAAGACTGGGCATCCAAATGGCAGATGAAATTTAATGTGGATAAGTGCAAAGTTATGCACCTAGGAAAGAAAGCACAGTTACTTACCTGTAACAGGTGATCTCTGGGAACAGCAGGAATTAGTCATCACATATGGGTACGTCGGTACCGACGGAGCCCGCGCGGGAAAGCTCCCCAGCTTTTCAGATTAAAAGCTTTTGGGGCCTCCCACTGCACATGCGCGCTGCCTTCCCGCCTTCCTGACCAGCTTTCGTCAGTTCGAGTTTAAAGCTGAGACAATAGAGAGAGAGGACAGGAAGATAGATAGATAGAGATACAACTCCTAGGGGAGGTGGGTGGGTTGTGATGACTAATTCCTGCTGTTCCCAGAGATCACCTGTTACAGGTAAGTAACTGTGCTATCTCCAGGAACAAGCAGGAATAAGTCATCACATATGGGGACTCCCTAGCTAAGATGCCTGGGAGATCCCCCTCCAAGGGTAAACCATCTTCGTATGGATCTCAGGCATCCATCCAGGGAAGGTGGGCAGGAGTTGTTTAAGTATGGAACAGGTGTTTGAGGACAGCCTGACCAAACAAGGCATCCCGGCGGGAGTCCTTGTCCAAGCAGTAATGGGCTGTGAAGGTATGAACCGAGGCCCAAGTGGCTGCTCGACAGATCTGATCTATGGACACAGAGTGAAGATGAGCCATAGAAGTGGCCATGGCTCTCACATTGTGAGCTGTGACATGGCCCTCCAGAGAAATGTTCTTACTCTGGTAAGCAAAAGAAAAACACTGAGCGATCCAATTGGAAAGTGTACGCTTGGTGACTGGAAGTCCCAAATGAGAAGGATCAAAAGCCACGAAAAGTTGGGAAGACTTTCGATGTGGTTGAGTCCTGTTGAGGTAAAAGGCAAGAGCTCTTTTACAATCCAGAGTATGAAGGTTCCTCTCTGCACTGGATGCATGAGGAGCCGGGAAAAAGACAGGTAGATATACCTCTTGATTAAGATGAAAAGGCGAGACCACTTTGGGTATAAAGTGGGGATTCGTCCTAAGGACCACCTTATCATGATGAAACCTAGTATAAGGTGGATGAGCCACTAAAGCCTGCAGTTCACTGATGCGGCGAGCCGAAGTGACTGCAATAAGGAAAACAACCTTCCAGGAAAGAAATTTGAAGGAGGTAGAGTCCAAAGGCTCAAAAGGTGGCTTCATAAGCTGACCTAGAACTAGGTTCAAATCCCATGCTACCGGGGGAGGTCGGATGGGAGGTTTAGTTAGGGTCAGGCCTCTCATGAAACGTGTAACAAGAGGATGAGAGGAGACAGGTTGTCCATTTATAGGTTTTAAGGATGCTGCAATAGCACTCAAATGGACCCTTACTGAATTCGTCTTAAGGCCTGCATTTGAAAGATGCAGGAGATAGTCCAAGAGGGAATTCAAAGGAAGTGCTAGAGGGTCAAGACCCTGCTGAACACACCAAATGGAAAAACGCTTCCATTTGAAAGCATAAGAACGCCTCGTGGAAGGTTTCCTAGAGGCATGAAGGATATCTTTCACAGGCTGAGAAAGATTAAAGTCTTGAAGACTTAGGCCTTCAGTAACCAAGCTCTGAGATGTAGGGATTTGGGGTTTGGGTGCCACAAAGTCC
The DNA here is from genome assembly GCA_033557465.1 of Ichthyophis bannanicus. Lineage (NCBI taxonomy): Eukaryota > Metazoa > Chordata > Amphibia > Gymnophiona > Ichthyophiidae > Ichthyophis > Ichthyophis bannanicus. Next base: position 168,333,147 of record CM066042.1, read on the forward strand.
CCTTCTCCTGAGACAGGAGGTCTGGCGCAGCTCCCAGGTCCAGGGAGGATCCCTGGGAGAGATGCAGAAGTAGAGGGAACCACACCTGGCGTGGCCAGCGGGGAGCTATGAGGATCATAGTCCCGTGATCCCTCTGGAGCTTGAACAGAGTCTTGGATATTAGAGGAATGGGTGGAAAGGCATAGAGGAATTCCTGACCCCAATGCAGGAGGAAGGCAACGTGGGCCTGAGCTCCCTGACACTGAGTTCTGGAACAGAACCGGGGAAGTTTGGCATTCCACGGACTTGCAAAGAGGTCTATGTCCGGGGTCCCCCATTCCTGAAAGATTCTGCGTATCTGGTCCATATGTAGGGACCATTCGTGTGGAAGCAGAACTCGACTGAGTCTGTCCGCACGAGAGTTTTGAACTCCTGGAAGATACACTGCAAGAAGGTGAATTTGATGCTCTCTGGCGAAGGCCCATAATCTGAGAGCTTCGTTGCAAAGCGACAGAGAGCCTGTCCCTCCTTGTTTGTTTATATAGAACATGGCTACCTGATTGTCTGTCTGAACTAGGACAGTCAGGTTGACAAGGAGGGTATAGAAGACCTTGAGGGCAAGGTAAATTGCTCGCAGTTCCAGGAGGTTGATATGAAGGGTGGTCTCCTGTGGAGACCAAGTGCCCTGAGTGGAGAGGTTCTGAAGATGAGCTCCCCACCCTGTCTGGGAGGCATCTGCTGTGAGGGTTGCTTGGGGCAACAAAGGTTGGAAGGGGGCCCCCAACAACAGATTCTTGGTGGATGTCCACCATTGGAGGGACCAAAACAGACGGCTTGAGGTGAGTATTTGGTCGGAGAGCGCTCCAGATGCTTGAGTCCACTGGGTGGCCAAGGTCCATTGAGCTGCTCTCATATGCAGACGAGCGTAGGGCACCACATGTACCGTGGAGGCCATGTGGCCCAGAAGTCGCAGCATTTCCCGGGCTGTCAAATGACTGCTGGACTGAGCTTGGGAGGCCAAACTCAGCAGGCGTTGGGCCCTGAGCTGAGGCAGGTAGGCCCTCGCAGTGATAGTGTCTAACTGGGCCCCTATGAACTCGAGAGACTGAGTAGGGATTAGTTGAGACTTGGGAAGGTTTACTACCAGTCCCAGATACTGCAGAAGACGCCTTGTGCGGTCCAGGGAAATTTGGGCCTGGGACTGAGATGGAGCTCGGATGAGCCAGTCGTCCAGGTATGGGAATATGAAAATTCCCAGGCCTCTTAGAAAGGCAGCTACGACTGCCATGCATTTGGTGAACACTCTTGGAGCAGAGGCTAGACCGAAGGGGAGTACTCTGTACTGGAAATGTTGTCCCTGAAACAGAAATCAAAGGTATTTTCTGTGGGATGGGTGAATGAGTATGTGTGTATACGCATCCTTTAGGTCTAGAGAACAAAGCCAATCCTGACTCTGAAGGTATGGAAGGAGAATGCCCAGAGAAAGCATTTTGAATTTCTCCTTGAAAAGAAATTTGTTCAATTCTCTCAGATCTAGAATTGGTCTGAAGCCCTCTGTCTTCTTTGGTATTAGAAAATAAGGGGAGTAGAATCCCGTCCCCTGTTGAAGAAGAGGGACCTCCTCTATTGCCCCTTGGGCAAGGAGGGAGGAGACTTCCTGACCCAAGAGGGTCAGGAGAGATGGGGGAGAATTGAACTGCCTCACCATAGTATAAGGAGGAAGGTCGGAAAAATGGAGTTTGTAACCCTCTCTGATGATAGAGAGGGTCCATTGCTCTGATGTAATTTGCTCCCATCTGGGAGCAAAGTGAGATAACCTTCCGGGTATGGTGAGGGGCTCTGGTTGTTCTAGAGCCAGAAAAGTTAAGTTCTCTAGGGGCAAGTCAAAACCCCTGAGGGGGTTGAGCCTGCTGAGGCGTAGCAGATGCCGCAGGCTTTGACCTTGCCTGTTTAGGTTGCTGACGTTTAGCAGCAAAACGAGGCTGAGAGGATTGTTGGCCAGTATTTGTGGAAAATCTGGACTTCTTGTAATAAGGCCTCTTAAAAGACTTCTTTTTGGCAGGAGTGGAGGTAGACTTAGAAAGTCTATCTAAGGTGGCATTTTCTGCGTCCATTTGAGTGGCCTTAATTTGCCACTCCTCACCAAATAAGTTCTCACCTGTACAGGGCAGATTCCGTAAGCCATCTAGGACCCAAGGTTCTAGATCAGAAGCCTGGAGCCAAGCAAGACGTCGGGCTGCTATAGCAATGCCCGAAGCCCTACCAGCACCCTCAAAGGAATCAAAAGCTGCCCTGTTGGAGAACTTTGAAATATCCAAAAGGTGTTTCACTAAGAAAATGAACTCCTCCCTTTTATCCTCAGGGATGAAGGGGGCAAAATGCCGAACTTTTAGAGCGATTTCACTGAGAAACATGCCCATGTAAAGACTATAGGAATTAATCCTGGCTATAAGCATAGTAGCCTGGAAAATTTTCCTGCCAAAAGAGTCTAGAGTCTTACATTCTCGCCCTGGAGGAGTAGAAGAGTGCCTTTTGGTACTCTTTATCTTCTTCATTGCAGACTTCACCACAATAGAATGGTGAGGCAACTGGGTTTTTTGGAAACCAGGAGAAGGGGGGACACGGTACATGGTGTCCAACCTGCGAGAAGAAGGAGACAATGTTAGAGGAGCCTCCCATAAGTCCATCAAGTGTTCTTGAAGGATTTCATGGATAGGCAGGGTGACTGCCTCTTTAGGAGACTTAGAGTATCCTAAAATATCCAGTTTCTTTGATCTGGGTTCCTTTTCAGAGGATGAAGCAATAGAAAGACCTTTAGCTATTTCTATGATGAAGTCCTGAAAGGACAAATCCTCTGGTGGAGACATTCTCCTTTTAGGAGAAGAAGGCTCCTCAGGAAGATCAAGGAAGAACTCATCAGAATCATCAGAGGAGTTAAAATCCTCTGAAGAAGCAGAGTATCCTCTATGTGCTTCCAACGCACGATACGCATACCGTTCGGTATCGACATCGGGCGTACCGGGTATGGGATCGGTACCGGGCAAAAGCCCGGATCCGGCATGCGGAACCGATCTGCATTTGGAAGACGATGGCCTCGGTTCCGGTATGGAAGCCATTACCGGAACCGGACCCGGTACCGCGGGGGCGTAGCAGCATTAATAAAAGCCAGAATGGCCTGCTGCATGACTTGGACAGTATTGCCCATAGACGCCACTGCTGCCTGGATGTCGGTACCGGTATGGGCCGGTACCCCAGAGCAGCACAACAGGTGATCTGTCGAGGCCGCGCCATCGATGTCAACCTGTGAGCCCATGATTGCTTTGGAGGCCGGAACCTCCCGCCGGGGTTTTTTGGCCTGGGCAGAATCCTCGAACTCAGAATTGAGAGCCTCTCGATCTTTAGAAAGAGATTTGCTTTTAGAGGATTTGCCCATTGGAGTTTTGGTTACCTGAGATCCATCCGGAGAGGAAGACCTGGATGACTGTGATGCTTCTGAAGGAAACAGCACATGGAACTTGTTGGCCTGGTTCTGCAATCCACGTTTCGACATCTGGGAGCAGGATGGGCAGTCCGGTATGGAATGGTCAGGTCCTAAACAATTAAGACACCATTCATGGGTGTCTGTAACAGGAATGACAGCACTGCACTTGGTACACTTTTTAAAAGCAGGAACTGGCTTCTCCATGAGGAGAATTTGTGTAGGCCTGAAGGCCTAACAAAGTACCAAGCTGTGCTGAAGAAAAGAAAAATTTTTTTTTTTTTTTTTTTAAAGAAAGAAAGAGAGACCGGCAGTACCGGTTTCAGAATGGGGAAGGCAGGTACGCGGTCTAAAGAAAACAATAAAATTAACAATTTCTTCAGCGGTGACAGGAACATGACCTGCTGGCTCCGCGGAAAAAAAGAAACTGACGAGAGCTGGTCAGGAAGGCGGGAAGGCAGCGCGCATGTGCAGTGGGAGGCCCCAAAAGCTTTTAATCTTAAAAGCTGGGGAGCTTTCCCGCGCGGGCTCCGTCGGTACCGACGTACCCATATGTGATGACTTATTCCTGCTTGTTCCTGGAGATCATCCCACACTATGGTTACACAATGCAAGGTTTCACATTGGTAACCACCACTCAGGAAAACGTTTTAGGAGTCATCGTGGATAACATGTTAAAACCCTCCGCCCGGTGTACAGCAGCGTCCAAGAAAGCAAGTACAGAAACGCATGTAAGATTGTAAGCTCTATTGAGCAGAGACTATTCAAGATAGACAAGCAGAACAAACAGGGGGCTAAGGTAATTTAAGGGAAATGCTAAAACACATAAGTGTGTTAAAAGGAGAAAAGGGATGAGGATCCAAAAACAGCTTTTAATATGTAGGTTTTGAGTCTGGATTTGGGCATGCCCAGTCAGTCAGGGTTTCATATCAACAAAGAATATGCATGAGAGATTTGTACACAATGGAGGCAGTATATGCAAAATCTATTCATGCATATTCATTGTGGATATTCTGAAAATTTGATTGGCTTGATATGTCTCAAGGCTTAGCTATATGGTTCACTCATAAGGTTTCATAGTAAAATTAACAAAGAAAATTAAATGCTCAGCTGAATCACTATGAGCCACCCCAACAGTGAAAAAGGTGCATGGTGAGAAAAGTATGTGGAGCATGACTCATGAATTATTTCAAGTGTTTGGGAGTGTTACTGTTTTTCCCATAAAAATGCAGAGCCATTTTTGGTGTGTTTTTCTATGGAACCTCTATAGTCTGATCTGGTCTAGTTTTAAACTGCCTAAACTAGGTGCTTCCTAGTGCCAAATCTGGTCCCATTCCAAATTACACTGAGTTGTCCGCTTCTAATTGAACCTGATGTGTGCTGTATTAAGTTTAGGAAGGAGTGAAAAAAAAAGAGAAATTAGACTTGCCTGCTAATTGCTGTTCCTTGAGGAACTCCAGTCTAGTCCCGCACCTCTGGGTAGTGAACCTCCTCCAGCAGCCTGGAGACTGAGCACGTCATCCTTCTGATGACACCAGTGTACTTATGCAGCTGGCCCTGCCTACCAGCCCCAGTAACTATTGACAAAGCAGACTCACAGGAACAACAAATCAGTAGATCAACATGCCACAAACATCTCTATGCCGAAATAAACTAATACCCTAGCCATCCCCTGGGAAGGATACCCCGTCCCCCCTCCAGGATAAGACCTACCTGTTGAGCGTCCGAACGACTGCAACTGGCAGGAAGCAGGCAACCGACAGCTCTTCCAGTACACCCCCCAAACGCAGAGTACATCCCACTCTTCGGCTCCTCCTGGGCACTTCCTCCTTCGAAGGAACCAGCTTCAGGACCGGGATGCGCACAGATTATCACAGAAATCGCTCAGGGAGGGTTCCGGGACTGGACTGGAGTTCTTCAAGGAACAACAATTAGCAGGTAAGTCTAATTTCTCTTTCCTTATCATCCCTCCCAGTCCCGCACCTCAGAGCAGTTAACCTAACGGGAGGAACTCGCACAACTGGCCTGAAGCCTGCTGATCCGGAATGAGCGTCCCCCTGCCCCTGGGCATCCAGGTGATAAAGCTTACAGCAAATATGCAGCAACAAGCACATCGCCGCCCTACCGATCTTCCCTGGTGGAACCAAACTATACTCTGCCCACGAGGCTGCCTGAGCCCTCGTGAAATGTGCCCACAACTCTGCCGGCACTGCTTTACCTTTCCAGATGTATGCCGACACCATTACCTCCCTGATCCATCTGTAAAGGGAGGTCTTAGCTGCCGCATCACTTCTGCGTGGCCCGCCAAACAGAACAGAACAAACAGATGGTCCGACTTCCTAAAGAATGATACCTAACTCACCAACCTTTATAGGGCTCTCATAACATCCAGGCGGCGCAGCTGCGGAGAGGCATGGCCTGCATCCGTACTCGCTAAAGCCGGCAAGGAAATGGCCTGAAGCACATGAAATGCCACCAACTTTAAGCAAAAAATGAAGGTTCTGGGCGCGGGACCACTTCCTCCTTGGAGAAGGAAAGAAATAGCTTCTGAAGCTCTGAAAACCTGCTTGCCGAGCCAAAAACAGCACCAGGAACACCATTCTCAGAGCCCCACCCTTCCAGGAAGCTCGACTCAATGGCTCCAAGGATACCCCAGACAGCGCCATCAGCCGCAGATTGAGATCCCAAGGTGGTACCACCGCCCTCCTCGTCGGACAGTAATGGGACCGCCCTTAGAAATCTCAGCACGTCCGTGTGTGCATCCAATGCCACCCGAGGCCTTCTTGGTGATGATAGGAAAACGCCGTCAGTTGCACCCTCCAGGAATTGGCGAGTAGGCCCTTATCAAAACCGGATTGCAAGACCAGGAAAATGTCCGGGACTGAGGCAGTGGCTCGCCCGCCTTTCTCTGCCCCACGCTCCAAAGATGCACCACCCGCGGGTGCACGCCATACTCGTAGACCTCCTCCGGGCCTGTAGCAACATCTCTCTCACCGAGCCCGAAAATCTTTTCTACTTCAATCTTGCTCTTTCCCCAGCCATGCCCTAGTCACGAATGGATCCCTTGCGTCCACATGCCCTTCCGAACCAGAAAGCGCCATGGTCGATCCGCCAGCATCCAAGTCTGGTCGGCACAACACGGACCCCTTGGCCAGAATGTTGCCACCAGAAGTAGTAATCCCCGGTGTGCCTCTATCCGTTGTTCTACCCGGCCTATGAGTGCCCATGGGGGAAAAACAGAGGAGATCCCCTTGAACGCACTGCTGAATAGAGCATCTAGGCCCTCAGACATCCTCTCTTCACTTCTGTGGAAAAGCCCGGCAAGCCTTGGCAGAACTTGAACGCTGCTATTAGTTCCATGCTCAGAGTGCTCCATCGGCGAACAGCCTGCTTGAACAACCCCTGGTTGAGCTGCCACTCTTCAGGGCCCATGGGCAGTCAGCTGAGTTAGACTACTGTCCCACAGTGGACTCCCACTATGAGTGTCACTGATAATGCCCCAAGAGGAGACTATGGCCAGCCTTTCAGCCTCCTCCTCCAGAGTTGCACTGCCCATGCCTCCTTGCCGTTTGCTATAAGCCACTGTGGTTGCATTGTCCGAGAGAACTCAGACCGCCTTGCCCTGCAAACAAGGCTCGGAACCTCTTAGCACGAAGAACAGCACTCGCTTCTCAAGCGACCCCAGGGCCTGCTGTAGACTTCAGAGTCCCTGAGCCAAGCGACTGTCACAAACTTGATAGACTAGCACCAGTCATCCATGGAGCCCATACTGGGTGACTCTTCCAGGCTCCCTGGATGCAGCGACTACCAGAGGGCTCCCACGGGACAGGGGTTGACCCTGACGGGACCACTGCCGGTGCAGAGCTATCTGCAGCAGTCGCATGTGTGCCCACGCCCAAGGGACTAGTTTGAAAGTGGCCACCAGGGTTCACTGAACCTGCAGCTAATGCCATGCCAATGTATCAAGTGTCGTAGCTCCTGCGCCTGGTGATCCAGCAGGAAAACCCTGCCCACGCAGACCCCAGGATGCTGCCACCACCAAACACCACCCCCGAGCTGCAGGGGGAGGGATATTCGGCAGACCTTGAAGCATGCTTCCAGCTACTCCAGCTTCGGGGCCTGCCATAACTGACTCTTGGCCAGGATGACCACCCGACCGAGACTGAGAAGGAATTCCAGCCCCCGCGCTGTTGCTCTTTCTCCGTCATCCCTGGACTTTGCCTGGATCAGCCAATCATCTAAGTATGGGTGGGCGAAAACCCTTCCCTTGCGGAGGGCAGCCGCCACCACCACCACCCCCACCAAGACCTTAGGGAAGGTACGGGGGACGGTCGCCAGACCAAAGGACAACGTTCAAAAATGAAAATGAAAATGGAAAAGGCCCTTTGGACCCACCAAAATGGAGAAACTGCTGATGTTCTGGATGGATGGGAATGTGCAAATACACCCCCATGATGGTCGAGAGACAACAAGAACTCTCTGATCCTTACCGCCACTATTACTGATGTCAGCGTTTCCATGTGCAAATGCGATACCCAGCGGCAGCAGTGCATGCCTTCAAGGTCGAGAATCAGGCGAAAGGAACCTTCCCTTTTTGGTCATCACTAACAAATAGAGTACCGAACGAAGTCGTACTGGTCTCGTGGAACCAGAACCGTGGCTCTTAGCTACATGATACAAGACAGATCCCCCTCTAGTGCCGCCAACACCATCCCGTCCACTCTGGGTGATCGAAGGAGATCTCATTCTTGCTCCAGTAGTAGGTACAGGCACATCCTGGATCGCACTCCTTTAAGATAGGCGTCATCCTGGATCACCAGCCATATTACTCCATGTACCGGGGAGAGATTCTGCGATTTCCATACCACCTCGAGCAGCGGATCCCTCCGAGCCAGTTCCTCTGCCGGGAGATTAGCGGACTTATTCAGAGCCTTGAAGGACACTACAATGAATGCCGGCAGCTCCTTCCGGCAGAGCACCCAAACAATCCCGACATGATCTAAAACTCCCCCCCCCCCCCAGACAGATGCTGGTCACAAACCAGTGTCCTTTGGATTGGAAGGCAGACAACTTGTAGATGAGCCACTCTTCTGCATCTCTCTTTCAACTCCTCCTGCAGACCTGGCCCCATATCAAGGTCCTCCCCATCCAGCCCCTCTGACAATGGCAACTGTTGCCACTCCTCTGGGCCTCTAGCCCACTGACTTGGGCTCTTTTGCATCTGACACCCTCCTAGCCTCATGTTCTGGGGCTGAGGAGCCACTTGTCAAGCCCTGCTGACTTAGCCAAACGCCTTCTGCAAAGGTAAGATAAACTCCAGAGAGAACTTCCCCGGGAACCTGGCACCCTGGGCTTGAAGGCGGGATGGTCTGGGCCTCATGCAGGGACCGGGGCTCGGATCCGCTAAAGGGAACCGGTGCCCCGCCCCCGCCTCCAGGGTCTCTTGCGACTCAGCGGGACTCTCCTGCCTCGTCATGTCCTGCCGGCCCTGCTCTAATTACCTAGCCTCTTGCGTGCAGTCTAGGCTGATACTGTGATAGGCGATGGCCTAGCATGTAGCAGAGCTAGGTCTGAAGCCCTTTTTCTCCTGCTTTAAAATGTTATTGCTGATTTTGGAAACTTACAGAATGCTGTTAGCTGTTAGAAAGAAATACCGTTCTATTCTAGTTTGATAACATGTTCTGCTCTCCTGGAGATAAGAGAATTAAAAACTTTCTTACTGTTTATTGTTTAGGTAAGCCAGATGTCTGTTTCAGTAGAATGCCGCGCCACTGTATCTTTGCTAATTGTGCACTGATCTTGTAATTAGGATGAAAATATAGCAGAAAAGCTGAACAGTGTAAGAATATTTGGTCTAGCGTTATGATTGTTTAGTGTTTTGAGCCAGGGCTAGAGATATGTGCCTGGAATATTACAGAAATCACCAGTAGCTATTAGAAACATGTCTTAGCCTTGCTTTGTTTGGCCTTGCTTTGTTTTGCTTTTGATGAGAATGCTTCTGATATGCCTTCCACTATCTTTGCAGGCTAACTGACCTTGCAAGAGTAGCGAAATATACTGTATACTTTAGCAGAAGTATTATGTTTAGTGTTATGTTTACCCAGACCAGGACCAATGAGAAGTTTTGCCTGTATTAGACTTGAAAAGAAAGGTATAAAAGCTGTTGTTTTACTAGGAGCCATGGCTCAGACCTTTTTGAATGCAACTGCAATCTGAGCCTGTGCACAAATAAATTGGCTTGGATCTTTGCCTGACTCCGGGTATTATTTATTGCATGCTTATCGGCTACTACATATTCCTGGTGCGTTGGGCCGGGAATGTGCGAGTGGGGGATGGTATGCAAGTGAATATGCCCCGATATCTCGCCTCACAGGTTTGGTCCGGCTAGAGCTGAGCCTGACTGACCGCAGGAGGGTCTCTGGCGCCCCTGGTCCTTTTGTATCGGAGGAGACTCCTCCTTGCCTCCACAGGCTGCTGTTTCTGGCCGGCCAACACCTCGAACCCGAGGGGAGTCCAGGATTCAACCCAAGGTGGAACGGGTTGCGCAGCGCATTAGCTACCGGATCCGGTGAGTATTGATTTTTCTGGTTCTTAGTCAGATAGCTTTGGGAAAGTCTCGAGACACTTCTGGTACAGTAACAGGTAAAGGAAGTTTGATCAGCTTCCAGGGCGATCCTAGTACCCCTGCAAGTAGTGCGCGGGGCGAACCCATCAGCCCTTTCGGTTTTGGTAATTCTGGTTTGTCAGTAAGCCCGGGAATTCGGATTTGGGAAATGCTAGCATGTTTGTCTGTGTGAAGAATGCTTGTGAAAAGGAGGAAGCGTTGGGAGTTTGTCTTTGATTTGTTATCTGTTGAAACCACGAGTTTCCCTTCTAGTATAAGGGTAGGATTATATTCCGTTGGGTAATTTGTGACACTTTACCGCATGTGAAATGTGTAACACCTAGAGTCACTGTAAAATCAAGAAGCTGTCTCCCTCATTCAGCTGTCTTGCACAGCGTGAAACTGACAAGAGGCGTGTCTGTGCAGAGGAATGTTTTAACCCTATGAAGGCATGTTTTCAACGTTCTGCTGCTGGGCTAATGGGTGCTTATTTTAGGGAAATTATACCTGTTTTTATTCAATATTTTGTAATAGTGATGTGCCTTCTGCTATGGTCATGTATTATATATCATTTAATAAGAATGTTTAGTCAGGATTGTGGATCTCGATAGTATTGGACTTAGCCTGGAAAGGGTTACGTTCCTACTCGAATTCCTGTACTTGTGCAGATCAAGTGAGCAGAAATCCAGTAGGGCTCAGGTTTCAATAGGAAAGGATGCTTTTATTTTCCCTTTGACCTACGAAGCCGAGGTTACGAACACTGACAGGACTCTGCAGCATTCGAGCCAGCGGTACCAGATCGCAACTTGAAAGTGCTTTGAATCCTGAGTGAATGAGGGGTTAATCGTGTATGAATTCTAGTTCCTGATACACTGCGGCAAGCGCCTCATAGAAGACATGTTATTGTTAATAAAATAAACTAGGAAGGAAAATGTGTATATGTATTCTAGATGTCCACCCGCTTTATGGAAAAAGTATCCAGAATGAATGTCTTTTTGAATATCTGCTTCCTAAAAACTGTAAGATTGAAAGTAATTCCTTTTGCAAAGCCAAGCTGATTACAGCTGGCAGTTAGTTTTTTGCCAAGTAATTTTATAGTTCTTTCTGTTAGGATTGTTGTTATAATATGTTGCAAAATATTAGTTTTATCTTATAAGGACTTTATCTCAATTATTCTTATTTAGAATGAGCACACACATCCGTTATGTTTAGAGCACAGGGAGAGATGCAGCTTGTCCCCGTTCTTGGTTAAATCCTTTAATCAGACATTTTTTATCAGACATTTTTAGAAGCCAGCTCCCTCAGTTCCACCGCCCCCCCCCCCGCCACTGATTTACTGCATTATGCCTCCTACACTGAGAAGCCTTAGGATTTGATTGCCCTAATTCAGACCCATCAGTTTTGCTAACCCCAAGTGGAATCCAAATAGTGCAGGCAGCCCTCACTATATGCCCCATGCAATCCAGCAGTCCAGGAGAATTTGCGCATGGTAAATGCAGTTTTTGTCAAGTCAGTCCCAGGGAGATATAAAAGAGAACTTGCAGAAACGGGATGGATTTGCGGGCATGAATATAGCACGATTAAGTTGTTCAGAATGTCTGTGAATTGTGGAGATAATGTGACAGAGAAAGTGAATGTAAGATGGAGAAGAGAGCAGTTCTTCTTGCTGATACTTTAGTTGAATGATGTGGAGGAAGTTTTCCTAATCGGAGGAGCTGGATTGATAGTGCTGACTGTTCCCCGAGAAGAAGAGTAGCGGTTCTATAGTGCATCTCCAATCAGGCCAGCCAGTTCCTGTATACCCACCAGCCCCACCTGGAGTATGGGCAGAAGATAATCCACCTGGCCTAGCGAAGAACATAGCCCCTGTTATTGTCACCCTCAAGCCGGGAGTGGAACCAGTGCATGTGCAACAGCATCCCCTTCTTCGACCAGCCTTAATGAAACTACTGAAGTATGGACTTCTCAAGGAATGCCAGTCACCATGGAACACCTCCCTTCTCCCAATCAAGAAGCCTGGGACAGGTGACTACCGCCCAGTGCAGGATCTACGTCAAATAAACAGTGCAGTTGAAACCATACATCCAGTAGTACCAAATCCTTACACCCTCCTGGGACTGATTGCAGCAGAAGCCACTCACTTTACTGTTTTGGACTTAAAAGATGCCTTTTTCTGTATACACCTGGCAAAGGCCAGTCAGCTTTTGTTTGCATTTGAACGGGAAAACCCTACCACAGGACGACGAGGGCAACTCACTTGGACTCGATTACCACAAGGATTCAAGAACTCACCCACTATCTTCAGTGCAGCCCTCAGTCAAGATCTGTCAAGCTACTCTGTAACTCCGGGAAAAAGAATTTTGCTCCAATATGTAGATGATCTGCTCATAGCCACCAACAGCAAATCTGATTGTATGCAAGCTACAAGTGACCTCTTGCACCTTTTGAATGAAGCTGGCTACAAGGATTCCAGAGCCAAGGCGCAGCTGTGTCAGACAGAAGTGAAATAGGGTTCCATCTGTCCAAAGGAACCCGGAAATTAGGACTTGAGCGAAAAGAAGCAGTATGCCGCATCCCAACCCCCACTACTAGAAAACAGGTGCGAGCTTTCTTGGGAGCTGCAGGTTACTGCCGAATATGGATACCAAATTTTGTGCTCATGGCAAAACCCTTGTACCAAGTCACACAGGGAATGGAACGATCTCCCCTGGAATGGGGCTCAGAACAAGATAAAGCATTCAAATCACTGAAAACAGCATTGATGTCATCCCCAGCCTTGGGCCTACCGGATGTGCAGAAACCATTTCGTCTGTATGTCCATGAATCAAGTGGAAACGCTTTGGGAGTCTTGACCCAGCCTCTTGGGTCCTGGCAGCGACCTGTGGCCTACCTGTCAAAACAACTGGATCCTGTTGCCAAAGGTTGACCACCTTGCCTGAGAGCCGTAGCAGCCACAGCCCTCTTAGTGAGCGAAGCTGACAAGCTCACTCTAGGATAAGATCTCCAAGTTACTGTGCCACATTCTGTTCTAACCCTGATGGAACACAAAGGAAATCATTGGCTCACTAATGCCCAAATGTTGAAATATCAAAGTATGCTATGTGAAAATCCTCGATTACAATTAAGTCTCAGCCAAACTCTAAACCCAGCCACCCTATTGCCCGTCGGTCCAGGCCCTCCTGACCATGATTGCTTGGAAGTAATGGACATTGTGTACTCAAGTTGCCTGGACTCAACTGATATCCCCTTGGACCGCTTTGTGGATGAAAGCAGTCTTGTCATCATTAATGGACATAGTTGTGTTAAATATGCAGTGGTGACCCTTGATCTGGTACTTAAGTCCTCAGCCCTGGCCCCAGGTAATTCAGCACAGAAAGCTGAACTGATAGCTCTTACTAGAGCACTAACTATAGGAAAAGGGCTCTGTCTAAATGTGTACCCAGATTCCAAGTATGCCCTTACACCCTTGCATGCATCTGGGGCCCTATACAAATAATGAGGGTGGTTAACCTCAGGAAGCAAGTCCGTTAAGTATGGTCCCGAGATATGCATACTACCTACAGCTTTCAAACTTTCGGGAACGCAGAATGTATGAATAGAACCCTGAAATCTCAAGATGTCCAAACTGCCCAGAGGTTTACCTGAAGTGGCCCCAGGTTCTTCCTATAGCCCTTCATAGGATATACTTAGCCCCTGCTAAGTCTTTAGGAGTTTCCCCTTTTGAGATTCTGAGATTCTGTAGCCTATTGTATAGAGAGTAAAAGGAGATGTGTGACAGATAGGATCTGAAATTACTAGATAAGCACTATTGGTTTTAAGTTCTGTTTTGCAGGATCTTCATGTGTGGGTACAAGATCAGCCCATCCAAACCCCTGCATCCTTTCAAGCCTGGAGCCTCGGTGTGGGTGACAGAGTGGAAGCAGACACCGCTGGCGCCGTATTGGAAAGGGCCATATGTCGTCTTGTTATCAACCCCAACAGCAGTTAAAGTGGTAGAAATCAGCTCCTGGAATCACCACAGTCGTGTAAAACCAACAGCAGTTCCTGAGAGTTGCCCCTGGACCTGGATTGCTAATCCTGCATCACCGTTGCGACTCACGCTGCGAGGAAAAGATCCGTCATCGTAAGAACTTTACCAACCTGCTCCTGGACGTCAAGGGAACAGACGTCCTCCAGTTTTGCATTCCAGCAGCCGCTTCTGAACTTGGTCGTGGACTTCCATAAATGATCCTGAAACTCCATTGTGGCTCACTCTACGACGGCTACCACCATCCTGAGAAATTGTGGTCTACTGAGGGACTATGTTGGAGACTGAGACATCCTACAAGACTGTGATACTTTGACGTCTACAGCCCTGCTCCTGCCACAAAGCTGGTAGTCGGTCGACATCCAACAGAAGCATGAGGCCCTACAATCAACTCTACGTCTGCTACCTGTTGTGGAAGCCGACAGTTCCACCATTTTTCCAGAGACTATGCTCTTTATGGATTCTTATTATTGCTTCGTTCTGGCGGCAGCCTTGGGGTGCTTTGAATTGACTCTTGCCCTACCTCCCTGTGCAGCCTGCAAACCTAGTATTTGCACAACAGGGAATACCCGGACTTGTCTCAACCCCCGCCAGAATCTTTCCTCTCCTGTTATGGGAACTGCGATGGAACAATGAGAATGGAGCCCTTTTGATTGCTACTCGCCAGCTCTCAGAACCCAGATTTTTTGGACTTTAGTACGTGTTGCTAATTTTCATACATGTGCTACCTACCTTTTTGACATGTACTGCTACCGACCTCTAATACAGGTGCTGCTATTAATAGGAATGGTTCTTATTTTTGTGGGTCATGAGAACGGGCCTATTGCTATGATGAACAGTATATATGTCATTTGTTCCTCCTATGTCTCCTGCCCCTCCGCTTATACACTAGGCATGCTATATGTATCCCATGTTTCCTCCCCTTATGCTTACGTATATTAAACTTAACGTAAGGCAGCTACACGAATCCTAGCAACGTAGGGCTACTACCCTATACCACAAAATGATCCCTCCACCCTAGTATGGCATACTATATGTGTGATGTGATTCTCACCCTTCCTCATGTGTGGGTGTGAATAATCAAAAGGAGGGAATGTGATAGGTGATGGCCTAGCATGTAGCAGAGCTAGGTCTGAAGCCCTTTTTCTCCTGCTTTAAAATGTTATTGCTGATTTTGGAAACTTACAGAATGCTGTTAGCTGTTAGAAAGAAATACCGTTCTATTCTAGTTTGATAACATGTTCTGCTCTCCTGGAGATAAGAGAATTAAAAACTTTCTTACTGTTTATTGTTTAGGTAAGCCAGATGTCTGTTTCAGTAGAGTGCCGCGCCACTGTATCTTTGCTGATTGTGCACTGACCTTGTAATTAGGATGAAAATATAGCAGAAAAGCTGAACACTGTAAGAATATTTGGTCTAGCGTTATGATTGTTTAGTGTTTTGAGCCAGGGCTAGAGATATGTGCCTGGAATATTACAGAAATCACCAGTAGCTATTAGAAACACGTCTTAGCCTTGCTTTGTTTGGCCTTCCTTTGTTTTGCTTTTGATATGCCTTCCAGTATCTTTGCAGGCTAACTGACCTTGCAAGAGTAGCGAAATATACTGTATACTTTAGCAGAAGTATTATGTTTAGTGTTATGTCTACCCAGACCAGGACCAATGAGAAGTTTTGCCTGTATTAGACTGGAAAAGAAAGGTATAAAAGCTGTTGTTTTACTAGGAGCCATGGCTCAGACCTTTTTGAATGCAACTGCAATCTGAGCCTGTGCACAAATAAATTGGCTTGGATCTTTGCCTGACTCCGGGTATTATTTATTGCATGCTTATCGGCTACTACAATACCTGTCTCCGAAAGCACTCCCCATCGGGTCCCTTAAATCCTGAGGATTTCTAGACCCCTAAGATATGCAATAGACCCTGCACTGATCCAATCAGACTGATCCCTTCTCCAAGAAAGGTTTATGTTTTTATTATAAGAAATACCTAGGGCCATAAGCCCTGTCAAGGCATATCACAACTTTAGTAGGTACCGAGTCTGTGCAAAAGACAAAGGATGATCATGACCATAGACAGATGGAAGGATTTCATTTGTCGCCTAACCACTGTCACTGTCTTTCTAGTCAAATACATTTCTTGTATACAAGTGCTTCCTGCTTCACCGAAACAAACTGCAGCTATTCAGCACTTTTTAAAATCCTTCTCAGAAAAGGTTACAATGTCTCAACCAACTGTTACTTACCTCTCCAGAACCACCTGACCAGACACCCCAGGCCCTGGAAATTTGTCCAGCAACAAGACACTGGCCCATGTCCCCCGTGCCTGTGAGGGGGGGGGGGTAGTCCTGGGATGGATAAAGGCCTGGCAGCCGGCCCCACAGACTCTTGCACGGACCACTCTGCAGCCTGTGACTCCTGCAACCGCGAGGGACTTTCCAGGCCTGGCTCCACAGCTGCAGTCTCAAACAGGCAGCCCCCGGCTAATATCTGCTGCCGAGACCGGCCTCCTCCCTCCGCTGGGTTGAGCATAGCAAACACCGCGGGGTTTGGCCGGCATGGCAGTAAGGGCCATAGATTGCTTGTTATGCACCTGGCCTGAGACCTGCATCCTCAAAGACTTAATAAAATGAAAATAAACTAAAGAAAATGAAAGAAATGAAAAGAAACTGAAAAGAAAATGAAAATGAATAGGAACTGAAGCCCTTCAACTTAAATAATGCAGGCAGCCTTGATCTCCCCCAGGAAAGAAAAACCTCGGCGGGGAACGCTGACTAAGTTGCAGTCTCTGAGGGGAGCTCGAGAGAAGAAAATGTGCGCCTCTATCTTTCCTGCGCTGCTACTGCAGGCCCTGCCATACGAATGCAGGCAGCGCTCCAAATCAGATTCTGAGGTCTGGCCCCTATTCCATCACTCTAGACCGCAGACCATCATAGCTATCTTCCCTCTCGTGCTCAGCCACTAGTCGCCAGCTTTGGCGCTGAGGGGGGGCCTGTCCGGAAAGCTGTTGCAGTATGCCGTTCTCTGGCTGCTCGGTGGCTCCTCACCCGGTGCCAGGCTCGGGAGCTGCCTCAAGACCCCGGGATGCTGCCACCACCAAACACCCCCCCCCTCCATGCTGCAAGGGGGGGAGAGGGGATATTTGCTGTTGCTGCCTCTCTCGCAGCCTCAAGGCTTTCTTTCGGGGGGGGGGGGGGGGTTGTTTTGTTTTTACTAAACCTAGCCAAAATGCAAAAATAACCAAGAACAAAAGAAATAACCCTGCCACAACAGGAATAAAATCCTAAACCTATTTCTCCTCAGTGAGTCCAGCACCTTGGCTCACTACCTCTTCCAGCTGCTTGGAGACTAAGCATACTGGGGCTGGTAGGCGGTGCCAGCTGCATAAGTACACTGGTGTCATCAGAAGAATGACGTGCTCAGTCTCCAAGCTGCTGGAGTAGGTACACTACCCAGAGGTGTGGGACTGGACCGGAGGGACAATAAGAAAATTGGTTTGTTATGCATATTTGTGGCAATGTTTCTGACCTGTTTTGGTGTTGGTTTGGAAATTTAAATAAACAAATTTGAACTAAAAGAAAATTAAAACAAAGGTATTGTACTTCTGGGTCCCAGGACAGTAAGATGCACTATCCTTTAGTGCCATGGTTTACTCAAGATTTTCCCATAAAAATCTTACTCCTGAAACAATAACAATTTTTAGCTTGAGAAAATCAATGATAGAAGCACTGTGCCAAAGGGTAGAGCAGTGGGCATGCAAAATGCATGGAAGTCACTAAATGAAAAATTGCTCCTGATGTTAAGAAAAAAAGACTTAAGACCTAGTATATTGTTTTACTGTTTTCCTAGCATGGAATTTTTATGCTAGCACAAGGATGGAGTAAAGCTGCAATATGAGAGCAAAAGAGTATTGGGAGGTGTTCAGCCCTTCACTGGACACCCCTTGACAATCCTCAGACATTCCCAACACCTTCCAGCTCACTCCACCAAACTTTCATTGTGGCCCAGTGGGCTCTAGATCCCCCACCCACAGAACCTCTGAACCGCCCTCAGGCATATTCAACACCATAATCCACCCTGCAAAGATTTCCTGTAGTCCAGTGGGTCCCATCCGCACAATCCCTTCAGATATTCCAATACCCTTAAATACCCTTGATATTCCTAATACTCCCAATCCCACTCCGCAGGCTTCATGACCCCCCCCCCCCACGCCCCCCAAATTGCTCCCTCCCCATTCACAACATTCCCTGGCCACTCCTACAAAAACTTCCTGATGGTCCAATGGGCTCTAAACCCCTATCACATATCGCCCCCCTACCTAGGGGCTATCTGGTCTAGAGAACTTCAGGTCAGGGAAGCCCTGGGTCAGAGAGCCTCCAATGGTTGTAGAACCTCCCCAAACCAATTATACTTACCTAGCCTGGGCAGGCGTTCAGTGCATCCTTCATTCACTGGCATCATCTTGGAAAATGGTGACAATTTACCCCTAGTGGTGCATATCATCAGGGTGCACGGTTAGGCGGTCAGGCTGCCAAATAAGGCAATGATGCAGGAGGCCAGACCAAGTGGCAGAAGACCACTGGAAGCTATCTGAAGCCTAAGGGAGTGACGTTGTTGGATATGTGGCCACTCAGATTATATGTTTGCCTATCTAAACAACTCTCCTTTACTGCCTATTAAAATGTTTCATTGGTGCTCATACGAAACATATCTGATATGATAGTATTTACTGTGCAGCTAGTGTATTATTTCTATTATAACATTCATTATTACTGTAACTTGGCTATTTCTAAATTAACCACAATGTTCTAATTTCATATTATGTTAATATTTGCTTGTTTTTTTTTATTACAGTTGTTACAGTTAATAGAAGCTGCCTACATCCAGCAGCACCTGCTCTACACTACTAGAAATGAATCTCTTAAGGAATACAGATAACATGAACAAGTCCTATTTTTGTCTTTATAAGAAATTTAATAAAGTAAAGAATTTTATTGTGTCAATCTATTTTGTATTTTTAATTTCTAAAATAAAGTCCATTTCTTTGTCAGTTGCTGTTATGGAGAGAACTAAATCAGATGCTAATGCTTAATCAACCTCCCTCTCCCAATGACAATATGACTTTCTTATCTTTTGCCTCCCCCCAAAATAAGCAGGAAAGCTACACCAATGGAAAGCTCTTATACTGGGGCTGGGAGAGACTGGCAGATGCTCGGAGAGTAAGAAGGAAGAGGAGGACAGATACCATGAGGAGGGAGGCAGAAGCAAGGCATATGCAGGGGAAGTAGAGAAAGGACAGAGGGAGGGATGCTGGAGTTAAAGAGAAGGAAAAGAAGAATAAATTAATATTAGAGAAGCTAGATAGATGCACTGTTGCTGAGAAACAAGAAGGAGGTACGAGGGAAGAGGCAGGGGGAACGGATGCTGAGATTGGGGAGGGGGAAAAGGGGCGACAGATGCTGGGGAAGGGGATTAAGAGGTAGGAGGGCAGATACTGGGAACATGGGGATGTGAGAGAGCAGAGACTCTAGCTTATGCTTAACATCAGACACCAGTGGAACTTCAAATTAGATATTAGGTTCTGCTTGTCATATTTAAGCTTGCTCATAAAATTCCCTCTAAGTATCTGATCGTCCAGTCAGAATGTGTCCTCAGAACACTTTTGTTGTTTCTTAATTAAAGATGGTTAGGAGACAAACTATACGTGCTAGGGTATTCTCAATTTTATGCTAACCTTATGGAATGCCTTGACAAATGAGATGTGAGACATTGCAGACTTATGGAGTTTTTGGAAGAGATTGAAAACATATTTGATTACACAGGCCTATGACTTATAACATGCTGGGCTATCAATCTGTGATTTAATGGTCTATGTTTGTGTATTCATGTTGTATGTTTTTATTGTATATGTTTACTGTACCTCGCCTAGAACTGGGGAGATTAAGCAGGTTATAAATTGATTAAATAAATAAGAGACTGATGTAGGTGAAAAAGGGAAGAAGAAAGGGAGAGCAAAGAAACAGAAAATGTAAATGAAACTCTGGAAAA
This sequence comes from Ichthyophis bannanicus, assembly GCA_033557465.1. Classification (NCBI taxonomy): domain Eukaryota; kingdom Metazoa; phylum Chordata; class Amphibia; order Gymnophiona; family Ichthyophiidae; genus Ichthyophis; species Ichthyophis bannanicus. The sequence goes on from CM066042.1 coordinate 168,353,278, forward strand.
GGACTTAAATAAAAACCAACAAGAGGAAGTGTTCATATTTATATTTTATTATTCACCACTTTGCTGTGTGCTTGAAAGGAAGTCAAGCAAGACTAATTAAAATAAACTAAACTAGAGAGAGACCACATACCAATCCAGCTGGAAAAATAAAATGATCAGCTGACAAATGTAAGAAAACAAATTATTGAAATTATGAAATATGTCAGCTTTGAAAATGTGTATGTTGTTCCGTACAGGAGGAAATAAATTTCTGTTTTTTTCTTTCTTTAGTGCTCCAGTGCTCACCAAGTCCATTTCATTTCAAATTTTGTCTGCATATTTGTTTCTAATTTGTAGTCTCTTATTGTTTTTATTTTGTGATGGTCTGTGTTTTCGATGTGCAACCAAGTGAGGAATTCTATTAAAATGTAGGTTCTATGTAGCAATCTGTAGAAGGACTGGTGCTACCTTTAGGCAATCTAGGCAGTTGCCTAGAACTCTGTCCTTCTGGAGGCACCAGCTGCCGCCCCTCTCTGGGGCCAGCAGTGGTGGCAATGGCATGGAAACTGACACAGTGCTTACCTAAGGTTCCACTGCTCCATCACAGTTCCAGCCTGCTATTGCTTTCTCCTTCACAATACCCTCTTGCTCTCTAACTTTTCTCTACAGTCCCCCTTTCTTAGGGGTATATTTACTAAACCGTCTTAACGTCGCAGCGGTGGTGTTATTGCGCGATAACGCAGCGGCGGCATTAAGGCACACTAACGCTGTGAAATCTAGGCCTGAAGGGTGGAGTAAGGCTTCCCAGAGGGCGGAGAGAAGGGGTCAATGGGCAGAGAGTGGGCAGGGAGAGGCTCCATGCACACTAACGCCGTGAAATCAGGGTCTGAAAATTAGCGCCAGTGAAAACCTCGCGTTAGGGGCACATTTGCAGGGGAGAGAAACCATTTCAGTCAGCAATGTGCAGCAAAGGCAGCGAAACCTAGAAAAGTGATAGTAGTGATACATGTGCAGGGACCAAAAAGGCAAATAAACATATTAAAGGACCAGAACCACATCTAAAATCCCAATAACCAAGCTGGCCAATAGTGATATTAATGATAAACATAGTAACATAGTAAATGACGGCAGATAAAGACCAGCATGGTCCATCTAGTCTGCCCAGCAAGATGGCATGAGTAGGTGCACCTGTCGCTCTGTGCAGGCCACCCCTCCCCATGTCTTTGTTTAGGGGTAAACCCACCACTCCATGTAGGACACCCCTATTTGTTGAGGCGTTATATGGTTCAGAAGTTAGATGGTACCATTTATCTTGTTTTTATCCTATTGCTGTAAAGGGATCCACTGTGTTTGTCCCATGCCTTTTTGAATTCCATCACCGTGTTTGCCCCCACCACTTCCATCAGGAGGGCATTCCAAGCATCCACCACCCTTTCAGTGAAAAAATATTCCCCGTCTTTGGAAGAGGTTTGTTTGTTCATCATTTCTCTTTAAGTATTTAAAGGTCTGAATCATATCTCCCCTGTCCCTCCTCTCCTCCAAAGTGTACATATTTAGGTCTTCAAGTCTCTTCTCATAAGGCTTCTGACGCAGGCTCCAAATCATTTTGGTCGCTTTCCTCTGAACAGTTTCCAGTCTTTTTACATCTTTTGCAAGATACGGTCTCCAAAACTGAACACAGTATTCCAAGTGAGGCCTCACCAGTGACTTATACAGTGGCATAAGTACCTCTTCCTTTCTGCTGGTAATCCCTCTTTGTATGCAGCCCAACATCCTCCTGGCTTTTGCCACCGCCTTGTCGCACTGTTTTGCCACCTTGAGATCATCAGAGATAATCACACCAAGGTCTTTCTCCTGAACCGTGCATACCAACCTCTCACCCCCTATCGCGTACATTTCCCTTGGATTTCTGCTACCCAAGTGCATGACACTGCACTTTTTCACATTAAGTCGTAGTTCCCAAGCATTAGACCAGTCTTCCAGCTTTTGTAGATCTTTCCTCATGTTAACCACTCCCTAGGGGAGTCCACTCTGTTGCAAATTTTTGTGTCGTCGGCAAAAAGACAGACTTTTCCATTCAGTCCTTCAGCAATATCACTCACAAATACATTGAACAGTGCCGGGCCCAGGACCGAACCCTGGGGCACCCCGCTAATCACCTTCCTCTCATCCGAGTGAGCTCCATGTACAATCACCTTCTGTCGTCTGTCAGTCAACCAATTTCTAATCCAGTTTACCATCTTGGGACCCATCCCCAAGCTACTGAGTTTGTTGACAAGCCTCCTATGAGGAACAGTATCAAAGGCTTTGCTGAAATCCAGGTAGATGACATCCATCGCATGCCCCTGATCTAGTTCCTTGGTCACCCAGTCAAAGAACTCAATCAGATTTGTTTGGCAAGACCGTCCTTCGGTAAAACCATGTTGCCTCGGATCTTGCATCCTGTTGGTTTTGAGAAAGTTCACTATTCGCTCTTTCAGGAACGCCTCCATTACTTTTCCCCGCCACCGAGGTAAGGCTCACGGGCCTGTAGTTTGACACTTCTTCCCTGTCACCACTTTTGTGTAGAGGTACGACATCAGCCATTCTCCAGTCCTGAGGAACCTCTCCTGTTTCCAAGGATCTGTTGAAGACATCCTTTAACGGTCCTGCAAGAACCTCTCTGAGCTCTTTCAGTATCCTGGGATGTATCCCATCCGGTCCCATGGCTTTGTCCACTTTCAGTTTAGCAAGTTGTTCTAACACCTCGTCTTCTGTGAATGGTGTGGTATCTACTTCATTCCCATTTTTATATTTGGGAGTCACAGCTGGTCCATCTCCAGGATCTTCTTTAGTAAAAACAGAGCAGAAGTATTTGTTTAGCAATTTCGCTTTTTCAGTGTCACTTTCCACGAGTCCTTTCCCAGCACTTTTGAGTCCTGCAATTCCAACTCTGATCTTCTTCCTTTCCCGAAAATACCTGAAGAAAGTTTTGTTGCTACCCTTAACATCTTTAGCCATCCTCTCCTCTGCCTTTGATTTTGCTATCCTTATTACTCTTTTAGACTCTGAGTTGGATCCTGTATTCATTTCTGTGTTCTTCTGTTTGCAAGCTTTTGAATTTTGCGAAAGTTGTGTTTTTTGCCTTTATTTGAGCAGCCACCTCTTTGGAAAACCAAATAGGTTTCCCTCTCCTCTTTTTTTTATTCACTTTTCTTACATATTTATCTGTTGCCTCTTTTATTGCCTTCTTTAGTTTAGCCCATTGCAATTCCACTTCCTTTATCTCCTTCCACCCCGTCATCTCCTCCTTTAAGTACTCTGCCATTTTATTGAAGTCAGTGTATTTGAAGTTTAGGACTTTGAGCTTGCTATGATTGGCCTGTACCATTGCTTTTATCTCAAACCACACCGTGTGATGTCGCTGTTGCTCACAGGGGCACTCACGCAGACATTCGACACACTATCACCGTTGGTGAGCACTACATCCAGCGTTGAGCTTTCCCTGGTTGGTTCCATCACCATTTGTCTAAATAATGCATCTTGGAGAGCATCCACAATTTTTTTGCTTCTTTCCGGATGTGCAGAAGGAGTAATCCAATCCACATCAGGTAGATTAAAGTCACCCAATATGATCGCTTCCTCCTTTGTTGCTATCTTGGCAATATCTTTAATCAATTCGTTATCTCTCTCTTCAATTTGAGTCAGAGGTCTGTAGACTACAGCAATATGGATGACAGTGCCATCTCCTCTTTCCAACGCAATCCAGAGCGCTTCTTCTTTTCCCCATGTCCCCTGCATTTTAGTAGCTTTAATATTGCTTTTGACATACAAGGCTACTCCTCCTCCTTTTCCATTTTCTCTTTCTCTTCTGAATAGATTATAGCCAGCTATGGCTATATCCCAATCGTGTGATTCATTAAACCATGTTTCTGTAATGGCCACAATGTCCAAATTCGTTTCCACCATTAGGGCTTCCAGGTCTGGAATTTTGTTGGCTAAGCTTCGAGCATTTGTGCTCATTGCTTTCCAGCATTTTCCTGGCTTGTGTGTATTTTGCATTGATTTTGTTCTGTCTGCTTCTTCCCACATGTTTTTGATGTGTGGTTTAAAAGTGTGGCTGTTTCTGATGGTGTTCTGCTTTTGCTGGGGGTGGCACGCAGATGTTGACATTCCACATCCGTCACCCCCTCTTCCCAGTTTAAATGCATATCCACATACTGCCTGAATTTTTCACTTAGGATTCTTTTCCCTGCGACAGAGAGATGTAGTCCATCAGCACAGTATAGTCTCTTGTTGGTCCATCTGTTGTCCCAGTTACCAATAAATCTGAATCCTTCTTGTTTGCATCAGGTCTGGAGCCATGTATTAAAGCTGTTAATGCGATGCAGCCTTTTTGTCCCCTTACCAAGAACAGGTAGAACTTCTGAGAATGCAACAGTGCTAACAACGCGCTTGAGTTTCTCTCCCAGAGATTGGAAGTGTTTTTGGGCTGTGGAGGCACTGTTCCTAGCCAGGTCGTTTGTGCCTAAGTGGATAATAACATCAAGTTTGGAGTGTTCACTTTTTGCGCTAAGTAATTCAACAACTTGGTTTGTATTCCTGCTGGCTGAAGAGCCTGGTAGGCACATGACTATCTTCTCTCCTTTGAACTGTGTTCCCAAGTTGGTGTCTCTGATGATGGAATCTCCAAGTAGTAGTAGTTTTCTGTTTGGTGAGGTTTTCTTCATATTTGGTGCTTTAGCAGGGGATTGGGCATTGTCTGACTCATTTAAGGGCCCTTCAGTTTCTTTGGATTGGGCATCCTCATTAGCCAAGGCAGAGAAGGCATTGTGCAGGGATATCTCTTGATATACAGGATGTCTCTGTGTTACTGGTCGCAATCTACCAGAACCCACTGTGATCCATTTGTTCCAGGGGCGTTTGATTCTTTGTGGGAGCGGTGGTGGACTTTGTTCAGTTTGTATCCTAGAAGAGGTGCACTTCATTGCAGCCAGTTCCTCCCTCAGTAGAGACACTTCTTTATGCATGGCAGCTAGGTCTTTCCTTAGTAGAGTCAGTTCTTCATGCATGGCAGCTGACTTTAGGCATGTAGGACAAGCTCTTAGGCTCCAAATGATTCGTCTTGGAATGAAAGTACCACAGTTATTGCACTGAATACACGACATGTTGTTTATGCAGTCCCAGAAGAGGAAGAAGAAGAAGAAGAAAAGATGAAGACGATGTGGCTTTTAACCCAGGTTAGGAACGATAGATAGCACGTATGTGACCACCATATAGGTAATGTAGCCCCTGGGGTGGGTGGGGCGAGGGGTAGGGTGGGCGGGAACCTAAGTGTCTCTGGCCAGTAGGCTGTTCCTGAACTGTGGGCACGGGAACCCACCACTAAGGACAAATAGACACGTGCAGCACAGGAAATGGAGGTCCACAACACTAACTCAGCAGGGGGAAGGGGTAGTCCCTCAGGTAGGCTAAGAGAAAGTTTAAAACTCTACAGCAATGGAGTGGGTAAGGGAACCCACTACTAAGGACAGATAGATAGATAAATATGTGGAGACAAACAGATTCACAGTTATTTGAAGACAAACAGACTCACAGTTATGCAGCAAACTCAGCAAAAAACACCTTTTGGGAGAGCTCTGAAAAGCACTCCGTTTCTTAAGGAACAGAAAGGCAATCTCTATTAAGGAACAGAAAGGCAATCATAAACATAAAGCAACACTACTGACAAAGCGCATAAATTAAGATATCATGTTTGGAAGGGTCTATGCTCTGTCCCCCTACAAAGTGGAGTGGAGGAGTGGCCTAGTGGTTGGGGCAAGGTACTTCAGGCTGGAAGGTCTTGGGTTCAAATTCCACTAGAGGACAGCAACCTTGGGCCGGAAGGACTGGGGTTTCTAAGTCCCACAGGTGCTCCTTGTGGTCTTGGGCAAGCCACTTAATCCTCCATAGCCCATGTTCCTGTAAGCACAGTTACTTACCTGTAACAGGTGATCTCTGGGAACAGCAGGAATTAGTCATCACATATGGGTACGTCGGCACCGACGGAGCCCGCGCGGGAAAGCTCCCCAGCTTTTCAGATTAAAAGCTTTTGGGGCCTCCCACTGCACATGCGCGCTGCCTTCCCGCCTTCCTGACCAGCTCTCGTCAGTTCGAGTTTAAAGCTGAGACAATAGAGAGAGAGGACAGGAAGATAGATAGATAGAGATACAACTCCTAGGGGAGGTGGGTGGGTTGTGATGACTAATTCCTGCTGTTCCCAGAGATCACCTGTTACAGGTAAGTAACTGTGCTATCTCCAGGAACAAGCAGGAATACGTCATCATATATGGGGACTCCCTAGCTAAGATGCCTGGGAGATCCCCCTCCAAGGGTAAACCATCTTCGCATGGATCTCAGGCATCCATCCAGGGAAGGTGGGCAGGAGTTGTTTAAGTATGGAACAGGTGTTTGAGGACAGCCTGACCAAACAAGGCATCCCGACGGGAGTCCTTGTCCAAGCAGTAATGGGCTGTGAAGGTATGAACCGAGGCCCAAGTGGCTGCTCGACAGATCTGATCTATGGACACAGAGTGAAGATGAGCCATAGAAGTGGCCATGGCCCTCACATTGTGAGCTGTGACATGGCCCTCCATAGAAATGTTCTTACTCTGGTAAGCAAAAGAAATACACTGAGCGATCCAATTGGAAAGTGTACGCTTGGTGACTGGAAGTCCCAAATGAGAAGGATCAAAAGCCACGAAAAGTTGGGAAGACTTTCGATGTGGTTGAGTCCTGTTGAGGTAAAAGGCAAGAGCTCTTTTACAATCCAGAGTATGAAGGTTCCTCTCTGCACTGGATGCATGAGGAGCAGGGAAAAAGACAGGTAGATATACCTCTTGATTAAGATGAAAAGGCGAGACCACTTTGGGCATAAAGTGGGGATTCGTCCTAAGGACCACCTTATCATGATGAAACCTAGTATAAGGTGGATGAGCCACTAAAGCCTGCAGTTCACTGATGCGGCGAGCCGAAGTGACTGCAATAAGGAAAACAACCTTCCAGGAAAGAAATTTGAAGGAGGTAGAGTCCAAAGGCTCAAAAGGTGGCTTCATAAGCTGACCTAGAACGAGGTTCAAATCCCAGGCTACCGGAGGAGGTCGGATGGGAGGTTTAGTTAGAGTCAGGCCTCTCATGAAACGTGCAACAAGAGGATGAGAGGAGACAGGTTGTCCATTTATAGGTTTTAAGGATGCTGCAATAGCACTCAAATGGACCCTTACTGAATTCGTCTTAAGGCCTGCATTTGAAAGATGCAGGAGATAGTCCAAGAGGGAATTCAAAGGAAGTGCTAGAGGGTCAAGACCCTGCTGAGCACACCAAATGGAAAAACGTTTCCATTTGAAAGCATAAGAACGCCTCGTGGAAGGTTTCCTAGAGGCATGAAGGATATCTGTCACAGGTTGAGAAAGATTAAAGTCTTGAAGACTTAGGCCTTCAGTAACCAAGCTCTGAGATGTAGGGATTTGGGGTTTGGGTGCCACAAAGTCCCTTCCTCCTGAGACAGAAGGTCTGGCGCAGCTCCCAGGTCCAGGGAGGATCCCTGGGAGAGATGCAGAAGTAGAGGGAACCACACCTGGCGTGGCCAGCGGGGAGCTATGAGGATCATAGTCCCGTGATCCCTCTGGAGCTTGAACAGAGTCTTGGATATTAGAGGAATGGGTGGAAAGGCATAGAGGAATTCCTGACCCCAATGAAGGAGGAAGGCATCGTGGGCCTGAGCTCCCTGACACTGAGTTCTGGAACAGAACCGGGGAAGTTTGGCATTCCACGGACTTGCAAAGAGGTCTATGTCCGGGGTCCCCCATTCCTGAAAGATTCTGCGTATCTGGTCCATATGTAGGGACCATTCGTGTGGAAGCAGAACTCGACTGAGTCTGTCTGCACGAGAGTTTTGAACTCCTGGAAGATACACTGCAAGAAGGTGAATTTGATGCTCTCTGGCGAAGGCCCATATTCTGAGAGCTTCGTTGCAAAGCGACAGAGAGCCTGTCCCTCCTTGTTTGTTTATATAGAACATGGCTACCTGATTGTCTGTCTGAACTAGGACAGTCAGGTTGACAAGGAGGGTATAGAAGACCTTGAGGGCAAGGTAAATCGCTCGCAGTTCCAGGAGGTTGATATGAAGGGTGGCCTCCTGTGGAGACCAAGTGCCCTGAGTGGAGAGGTTCTGAAGATGAGCTCCCCACCCTGTTTGGGAGGCATCTGTTGTGAGGGTTGCTTGGGGCAACAAAGGTTGGAAGGGGGCCCCCAACAACAGATTCTTGGTGGATGTCCACCATTGGAGGGACCAAAATAGACGGCTTGAGGTGAGTATTTGGTCGGAGAGCGCTCCAGATGCTTGAGTCCACTGGGTGGCCAAGGTCCATTGAGCTGCTCTCATATGCAGACGAGCGTAGGGCACCACATGTACCGTGGAGGCCATGTGGCCCAGAAGTCGCAGCATTTCCCGGGCTGTCAAATGACTGCTGGACTGAGCTTGGGAGGCCAAACTCAGCAGGCGTTGGGCCCTGACCCGAGGCAGGTAGGCCCTTGCAGTGATGGTGTCTAACTGGGCCCCTATGAACTCGAGAGACTGAGTAGGGATTAGTTGAGACTTGGGAAGGTTTACTACCAGTCCCAGATACTGCAGAAGACGCCTTGTGCGGTCCAGGGAAATTTGGGCCTGGGACTGAGAGGGAGCTCGGATGAGCCAGTCGTCCAGGTATGGGAATATGAAAATTCCCAGGCCTCTTAGAAAGGCAGCTACGACTGCCATGCATTTGGTGAACACTCTTGGAGCAGAGGCTAGACCGAAGGGGAGTACTCTGTACTGGAAATGTTTTCCCTGAAACAGAAATCGAAGGTATTTTCTGTGGGATGGGTGGATGAGTATGTGTGTATACGCATCCTTTAGGTCTAGAGAACAAAGCCAATCCTGACTCTGAAGGTATGGAAGGAGAATGCCCAGAGAAAGCATTTTGAATTTCTCCTTGAAAAGAAATTTGTTCAATTCTCTCAGATCCAGAATTGGTCTGAAGCCCTCTGTCTTCTTTGGTATTAGAAAATAAGGGGAGTAGAATCCCGTCCCCTGCTGAAGAAGAGGGACCTCCTCTATTGCCCCCTGGGCAAGGAGGGAGGAGACTTCCTGACCCAAGAGGGCCAGGAGAGATGGGGGAGAATTGAACTGCCTCACCATAGTATAAGGAGGAAGGTCGGAAAAATGGAGTTTGTAACCCTCTCTGATGATAGAGAGGGTCCATTGCTCTGATGTAATTTGCTCCCATCTGGGAGCAAAGTGAGCTAACCTTCCGGGTATGGTGAGGGGCTCTGGTTGTTCTAGAGCCAGAAAAGTTAAGTTCTCTAGTGGCAAGTCAAAACCCCTGAGGGGGTGGAGCCTGCTGAGGCGTAGCAGACGCCGCAGGCTTTGACCTTGCCTGTTTAGGTTGCTGACGTTTAGCAGCAAAACGAGGCTGAGAGGATTGTTGGCCAGTATTTGTAGAAAATCTGGACTTCTTGTAATAAGGCCTCTTAAAAGACTTCTTCTTGGCAGGAGTGGAGGTAGACTTAGAAAGTCTATCTAAGGTGGCATTTTCTGCATCCATTTGAGTGGCCTTAATTTGCCACTCCTCACCAAATAAGTTCTCACCTGTACAGGGCAGATTTCGTAAGCCATCTAGGACCCAAGGTTCTAGATCAGAAGCCTGGAGCCAAGCAAGACGTCGGGCTGCTATAGCAATGCCCGAAGCCCTACCAGCACCCTCAAAGGAATCAAAAGCTGCCCTGTTGGAGAACTTTGAAATATCCAAAAGGTGTTTCACTAAGGAAATGAACTGCTCCCTCTTATCCTCAGGGATAAAGGGGGCAAAATGCCGAACTTTTAGAGCGATTTCACTGAGAAACATGCCCATGTAAAGACTATAGGAATTAATCCTGGCTATAAGCATAGTAGCCTGGAAAATTTTCCTGCCAAAAGAGTCTAGAGTCTTACATTCTCGCCCTGGAGGAGTAGAAGAGTGCCTTTTGGTACTCTTTATCTTCTTCATTGCAGACTTCACCACAATAGAATGGTGAGGCAACTGGGTTTTTTGGAAACCAGGAGAAGGGGGGACACGGTACATGGTGTCCAACCTGCGAGAAGAAGGAGACAATGTTAGAGGAGCCTCCCATAAGTCCATCAAGTGTTCTTGAAGGATTTCATGGATAGGCAGGGTGACTGCCTCTTTAGGAGACTTAGAGTATCCTAAAATATCCAGTTTCTTTGATCTGGGTTCCTTTTCAGAGGATGAAGCAATAGAAAGACCTTTAGCCATTTCTATGATGAAGTCCTGAAAGGACAAATCCTCTGGTGGAGACATTCTCCTGTTAGGAGAAGAAGGCTCCTCAGGAAGATCAAGGGAGAACTCATCAGAATCATCAGAGGAGTTAAAATCCTCTGAAGAAGCAGAGTATCCTCTATGTGCTTCCAACGCACGATACGCATACCGTTCGGTATCGACATCGGGCGTACCAGGTATGGGATCGGTACCGGGCAAAAGCCCGGATCCGGCATGCGGAACCGATCTGCGTTTGGAAGACGATGGCCTCGGTTCCGGTATGGAAGCCATTACCGGAACCGAACCCGGTACCGCTGGCTGCGGTACCGAGGGCGTAGCAGCATTAATAAAAGCCAGAATGGCCTGCTGCATGACTTGGACAGTATTGCCCATAGACGCCACTGCTGCCTGGATGTCGGTACCGGTATGGGCCGGTACCCCAGAGCAGTACAACAGGTGATCTGTCGAGGCCGCGCCATCGATGTCAACCTGTGACCCCATGATTGCTTTGGAGGCCGGAGCCTCCCGCCGGGGTTTTTTGGCCTGGGCAGAATCCTCGAACTCAGAATTGAGAGCCTCTCGATCTTTAGAAAGAGATTTGCTTTTAGAGGATTTGCCCACTGGAGTTTTGGTTACCTGAGATCCATCCGGAGAGGAAGACCTGGATGATTGTGATGCTTCTGAAGGAAACAGCACATGGAACTTGTTGGCCCGGTTCTGCAATCCACGTTTCGACATCTGGGAGCAGGATGGGCAGTCCGGTATGGAATGGTCAGGTCCTAAACATTTAAGACACCATTCATGGGTGTCTGTAAGAGGAATGACAGCACTGCACTTGGTACACTTTTTAAAACCAGGAACTGGCTTCTCCATGAGGAGAATTTGTGTAGGCCTGAAGGCCTAACAAAGTACCAAGCTGTGCTGAAGAAAAGAAAAATATATATATTTTTTTTTTTTTAAAAAGAAAGAGAGACCGGCAGTACCGGTTTCAGAATGGGGAAGGCAGGTACGCGGTCTAAAGAAAACAATAAAATCAACAATTTCTTCAGCGGTGACAGGAACACGACCTGCTGGCTCCGCGGAAAAAAAGAAACTGACGAGAGCTGGTCAGGAAGGCGGGAAGGCAGCGCGCATGTGCAGTGGGAGGCCCCAAAAGCTTTTAATCTGAAAAGCTGGGGAGCTTTCCCGCGCGGGCTCCGTCGGTGCCGACGTACCCATATGTGATGACGTATTCCTGCTTGTTCCTGGAGATAAATAGTTATCTCCAAGTTATAATGCCCTGTTCAATGTAATTTCAGTATGTTCAATGTAAGCCACACTGATGCAGAATAGCACGGTATATAAGAGAATGTAAATAAAAGTGAATGATCCCACATTGAAATAGCGCTGATCAGGGTTTCTGTTGTTTAGATTGGGTAGGTTTGTTATGGCGTGCAACAGCAGAGTGGGCACGTAGGAAACGGCAACTGTACTGCTGCTGTAAAAGGGATACAGGGGGCTGCAGGCGGCACATGCTGTGGTCCAGCTGGGGCACAGTGCAGGCTAGGCAGATGCCTAGATGGCACACAGGAATGCCGAAACTGTAAAGCAGCAAGACAGCAACTGACGAGAGTCCAACATGGGCACGGTATGTGTCCCACAGTGTCACAGGGGATATTACCCAGCAGGTATCCCCAAGGGCACATAACATTGACAGGCGGGGGGGGGGGGGGGCGGGCGGTGGGGGGAAGCGCGCATGTTCATGTAGGCACCCCTACCTGAGAACCCACACCATAGGCAGCTGCCTACCGGCATACTGGATGGCCTGGGACTGCGCACCACCAGCACCACCGGCATAATGGCATGGCAGCATGGTGGCGGAGGGGGCAGTGGCATCTGCCCAAAGCAGACCATGGCCTAGCCCCGTTTAGGTGGGTGCCGTGCACTGCAACAGACAGGGTCTGTCTGACAAACAGTCATGGTATCCCCAGGGAATGAACTGTCCCTGTGGCAACAGTGTGGTGCAGTACACACAGCCAGTGTGTTAAGGAGCAGGTGGTCACAAGTTCAAGTCCCAGCTGTGGCTCCTGCCAACCCTGTCCCCATATTTTACCCAGTACTAAACCGTTGTAATACAGCATAGTTACTCACCTGTAACAGGTGATCTCCGGGAACAACAGGAATTTAGTCCTCACATATGGGTATCGTCGGTACCAACGGAGCCTGCGCGGGAACGCTCCCCAGCATCCAATTAGAAAGCTTTTGGGAGCATCCCACAGCGCCTGCGTGCTGCCTTCCCACCTTTCCCAACTGCCTCTCTCCAGTTGAGTTTTAAAGCTGAGACAAAGAGAGAGAGAGGGAAAGGGAAAGAAATAGATAGAGAGATACAACTCCTAGGGGAGGTGGGTGGGTTGTGAGGACTAAATTCCTGCTGTTCCCGGAGATCACCTGTTACAGGTGAGTAACTATGCTATCTCCAGGAACAAGCAGGAATGTAGTCATCACATATGGGGACTCCCTAGCTTTAGATGCCAGGGAGAGACCCCAAAAGTTGTGTGTCCCTGAGAAGGGCTCCACTTCCCCCCATGGATCTCTGGCATCCTACCAGGGATGGTGGGTAGGAGTTGATTAGGTATGGAACAGGTGTTGGAGAACAGCCTGACCAAACAAGGCATTCCAGCGGGAGTCCTTGTCCAAGCAGTAATGGGCTGTGAAGGTATGAAACGAGGCCCAGGTGGCTGCTCGACAGATGTCGTCGATAGACACAGAGTGCAGATGAGCCATTGAAGCTGCCATGGCTCTCACATTGTGAGCTGTGACATGGCCCTCCAGAGGAAGATTCTTACTCTGATAGGCAAAGGAAATATACTGAGCAATCCAGTTAGATAGTGTTCTCTTAGGGAGTGGAAGTCCCAAATGAGAAGGATAAAAAGCAACAAAGAGTTGAGAGGACTTTCTATGTTGCTGTGTTCTTTGTAAGTAAAAGGCTAAAGCTCTTTTACAGTCCAAAGTATGAAGGCTCCTTTCTGCATTTGATGCATGAGGCCTTGGAAAGAACACAGGTAGGTAGACCACTTGGTTAAGATGAAAGGGCAAGACCACCTTTGGCATAAATCGTGGATGACACCTAAGGACTACCTTGTCATGATGGAACCTTGTATAAGGTGGATCAGCTACTAGTGCTTGCAACTCACTGACGCGACGTGCTGATGTGATTGCAATGAGAAAGATAACCTTCCAAGAAAGGAATTTCAAGGAGGTAGCAGCTAAGGGTTTGAAAGGTGGCTTCATGAGCTGACCTAGAACCAAATTTAAATCCCATGTCACAGGAGGTGGCTTAATGGGAGGCTTAGTTAGCAGAAGGCCTCTCATAAATCTTGCTATAAGAGGATGGGAGGAAATAGGTTGTCCATTTAGGTGCTTGAAGGAAGCTGCAATAGCACTCAAATGGACCCTAACTGAGTTAGTCTTAAGTCCTGCATTGGATAAATGAAGGAGATACTCCAGTAATGATTCCAGAGGTATGGCAATGGGGTTAAGACCCTTCTGTGAACACCATATGGTAAACCTTTTCCACTTGAAAGCATAAGAGTATCTTGTGGAAGGCTTCCTGGAAGCATAAAGGATATCCTTTATTTGCTGAGGGAGGTTAAGATCATGGAGATCTAGGCCTTCAGCAACCAAGCCCTCAGACGTAGAGACTGGGGATTGGGATGCCATAACATTCCGTCCTCCTGAGATAGGAGATCTGGAGCAGACCCTAACTCCAGAGAGGGAGCTTGAGAGAGATGTAGAAGTAGAGGGTACCACACTTGCTGTGGCCAATGTGGAACTATAAGAATCATACGGCCTCTGTCTCTCTGAAGCATGAATAGGGTTCTGGGAATTAGGGGAATGGGTGGAAAGGCATACAGGAAGTCTTGACCCCAGTAAAGGAGGAAAGCATCCCTGGCCTGAGCCCCCTGAGCCGGAATTCTGGAAAAGAACCGGGGAAGTTTGGCATTCCACAAACTTGCAAAGAGGTCTATGTCCGGAGTTCCCCAAATTTGAAAAATCTTGACCACCTGGTCTGCATGCAGAGACCACTCGTGTGGAAGCAGAACTCGACTGAGTCTGTCTGCCCAAGAGTTTTGTATGCCTGGAAGATACACTGCCAGGAGATGAATCTGATGCTCTCTGGCGAGGGCCCATAGTCGCAAAGCTTCGTTGCTAAGCGACAGAGAGCCTGTTCCCCCCTGCTTGTTCACGTAGAACATGGCTACTTGATTGTCCGTATGAATGAGGACTGTCTTGTAGCTGAGCAGGGTGTGGAACACTCGAAGAGCAAGGAAGATTGCTCTGAGCTCCAAGAGATTGATATGTCGATGAGTCTCCTGTGGAGACCAGGTGCCTTGGGTGGAGAGGTCTTGCAGATGAGCTCCCCAACCCATCGGAGAAGCATCTGTTGTGAGAGTTGCCTGGGGTAAGGGTTGTTGATAAGGGGACCCCAGCAACAGGTTTTGAGTGGACTTCCACCACTGGAGGGACAAAATAAGGCGACTTGTGTTTGCTATATTGTCTGACAGGCATCCTGATGCCTGGGTCCAATGAGTGGATAAAGTCCACTGGGCTGCCCTCATATGGAGGCGGGCATAGGGAACCACATGCACAGTAGATGCCATGTGGCCTAGTAGTTGTAGCATTTCTCGGGCAGTGAAATGAGGCTTTAGCACTGCTTGAGAAGCTAACTGCACCATGTGAAGGCAGCGGGCCTGGGGGAGATAGGCCCTTGCCTTTCTGGTATCCAGCAAAGCTCCTATGAATTCTAAAGACTGAGTGGGAGTTAGATTGGATTTTGGGATGTTTATTACCAGACCCAAATACTGAAGGATACGCATTGTGCAGGATAGAGAAGTCCTGGCCTCTGACTCTGTTGGGGCTCAAATGAGCCAGTCGTCTAAGTAGGGGAAGACGAATATCCCTAGAGTGCGGAGAAATGCTGCTACCACAGCCATGCATTTCGTGAACACCCTTGGCCAAAAGGAAGCACCCTGTATTGGTAGTGCTTTCCTTGAAAAAGGAACCGAAGGAACCTTCTGTGAGTCGGATGGATGAGAACATGGGTGTACGCATCCTTGAGATCTAGAGAACAAAGCCAATCCTGACTCTGAAGGTATGGCAGCAGAGTTCCAAGAGAAATCATCTTGAATTTCTCTTTGACAAGGAATTTGTTCAATTCTCTGAGGTCCAAGATAGGTCTGTATCCCCCTGTTTTCTTTGGGATAAGGAAATAGGGGAAGTAAAACCCTGTACCCTGCTGATGGATGGGTACTTCTTCTATTGCCCCTTGGACAAGAAGCATAGTGACCTCCTGACCTAACAGGTTGATGAGAGAGGTCGGAGAATTGAACTGCCTTATCATTGTAGGAGGGGGCATGCTCGAAAAATGAAGCTTGTACCCCTCTTTTATGATGGAGAGTGTCCAATGCTCTGCTGTTATCTGCCCCCATCTGGGGGCAAAGTGATACAACCTTCCTGGAATGGTGGAAGGCTCCGGTCCAATGAGAGCCAGGAAGGCTAAGTTCTCTAGCTGAAAGTCAAAGGCCTTGTGGAGGCTGAGACTGCTGGGACGGCTGAGGCTTAGCAGTTTTTGCTTTTCTTTGTTTGGGTGGTTGCTGACCTTTCCTGACAAGCTGACCTGCAGAACGTCCCTGCTGAGAATAAGCAGGATAATATCTTTTCTTTTTAGAAAAGAATGGTTTCTTGAAAGGTTTCTTTCTTGCAGGATCAGCTGTGGACTTGGATCCAAGGTGGAGTTGTCAGCATCCAACTCATTGGCCTTTTCCTGCCAATCTTTACCAAACAGGTTATCACCAGTACAAGGAATATTTCCCAGTTTGTCTTGTACCCAGAGCTCCAGATCAGATGCCTGGAGCCAAGCAATTCTACGTGCACCTATGGCAATGGCAGAGGTTCAGCTTCTGCACTCAAAACAGTCAAAAGCTGCACGGTTGACAAATTTAGAAACATCTTGGGCATGTTTGACCAATGTGAGAAAATCCTGCCTTCTATCCTCAGGAAGAAGAGGACTCAAAGCCTCTAAATCACCTGTGACTTCCTTCAGGAACATTCCCATATATAGACTATAGGAACTGATCCTGGCAGAAAGCATGGAAACTTGGAAGACACGACGTCCAAAAGCATCCAAAGTTCTGCACTCACGTCCTGGAGGATTAGAGGCATGCCTCTTTGCACTCTTGATCCTTCTCATAGCTGATTCCACTACAATAGAGTGGTGAGGAAGCTGAGTTTTCTGGAAACCAGGACAAGGAGGGACTCGATACAGAGTATCCAGTCTATGAGAATGAGGAGAGGTGGTAAGCAGTGTCTCCCACATTCTTAACATGAGATCATGCAAGATCTCATGGATGGGCCAGGTAGCTGCCTCCTTAGGAGTTTTGGGATATTGTAAAATTTCCAACTCCTTTGCTCTGGGCTCCGTTTCAGGGGCCACAGTAATGGACAGACCCCGAGCCACCTCCCTGATGAAATCCTGAAAGGAAATGTCCTCTGGAGGAGACATCCTGCGTTTAGAGGAGGAAGGCTCCTCTGGGAGAAGTATCCCCCCATCGACAGAACTGTCAGAATCCTCAGATTCCTCTGAGGACTCGAAGTACCTTCTGTCAGGATGCTCTTGAAGAGCCTGATACCCGTACCGACCGAAGCCGGTACCGAGGGGAACCGGTACCGGTGTAATGGTACTGGAAGGTATCGCATCACTGGGTGCCAGCAATGCGGATGCCGATGTTGATGATATCGGTACTGGTACCGATACCGGTGCCAGTTGAACTGTCTGACGCGGTTCCGAGGGTATCGATGCCGCAAGGAGAGCTGCCAGACTGCGTTCAATAGCCAGAACCCTCTGGTCTATCGACGCTGCCGATGCCTGGATGTCGGTACCAGAGAAAACTGACAGTACCCCAGAGCATGGCACCAGTAGTTCTGCCGAGGTCGAGGCCTCGAGAACCTCCTGGAGCCCCAATAATGCTTTGGAAGCCGAAGCCTCCCGCCGGGGCAATTTTGCCGGTGCAGAATCCTCAAGGGCAACGCCAGAGGCATCTCGATGCTTAGAAGGAGATCTACCCTTTGAGGCCCGGCTAGACTTATGTTTAGTTACCTGAGATCCACGGGAGGAACACGAAGTCCTGGAAGACGTCGATGCACCAAAGCTGCATCCGAGGGAAACAGGGTACTGAGCTTGGCAGCTCGGTTCTGTCGACCTCTCTTGGACATCATGGCACAGGTCATACATTCCGAGATGGAATGGTCAGGATCTAAACATTTCAGACACCACTCATGGGTGGCGGTGACGGAGATGGTACCGCCACACTAGGTGCACTTTTTAAAACCCGAAGAGGGTTTTTCCATTGTGGAAAAAATCTTGGGCCTAAGGCCCAAAATGGCGCGTGCACCTGGAAAAAATGGGAAAAAAGTACTAAGAAATTTTTTTTTTTTTTTAAGAAAAGAAAGAAAGAAAGAAAAAACGGTGGTACCGGTAAAGCGTCGAGGAAGGCAGACGCGACCACAAAAAGAAGGAAAATTTTCTGCGGTGACAGGAACATGACTTGCTGGCTCCACGGAAAACGAAGAACTGGAGAGAGGCAGTTGGGAAAGGCGGGAAGGCAGCACGCAGGTGCTGTGGGATGCTCCCAAAAGCTTTCTAATTGGACGCTGGGGAGCGTTCCCGCGCACGCTCCATCGGTAACCGATGATACCCATATGTGATGACTGCATTCCTGCTTGTTCCTGGAGATAGACGGAACCTTTATTGCAGATAAAATAAACATGCCTGAAACGCCTATATTTTTCCCTACAGAGCACAGACACCATAAACATGTGCAATCCCTAGAGCAGAGTTTCCCAACAGCAGTCCTGGAGGGCCAAACACCATTCAGGTTTCATGCTGTCCCTAATAAATATGCCTGTGCTGCATTTGTATGCGCCGCCCCCATTGTATGCAAATGTATCTCATGCATATTCACTAGAGACAGCATGAAAACCTGAACAGTGTTTGGCCCACCAGGACCAGAGTTGGGAACCTGTGCCCTAGAGCAGCGGCCAACAGGAGCATAAAAACCCACACCCACAGGCTCCACTATCCAAAGCCTCATGGAGAGTCAGGCTGTTGGGCCCTACGCGCAGCAGCATTTCCCAATACTAGCACTTGCATACCTTAGCAATGCCGCCCTAAACTTGGGAATACGTTACACATATATCAAAAGGTTGCTATGATTAATGGCAGATAACAATTCCTAAGTTAATCACAATTTGCTGATAGAGCTGCATCATAGCAACCTTTCTGATATCTGTGGAGTGTGTTTCAGCTTTGGTTTCTGACAGTGTTTACCACCCCTGGGAGTGACCCCAACAGAACTGCGTACCATAGCCATGCCTGCACTATGCCCAGGACTGGTGTGGTGGCCAGGGCTGCCAAAAGCCTCTATATTTGCACAATGCTGGCATAGGTGTGGGAGTGTGTGTCTGTCTATCCAGTGTGTTATGGCTGCCTACACCTTACTCAGCCCACACTGCTTGCACCGTTTCCAGTGTTAGCCTGCCAATGTGCATAATGATGAGCAAAGTACTGTGGGTATGGCCTGGACAGGGTGGCCTGGGCAGGATGCATCTGCACAGGGCATAGGGCAATGGCTGGGACATTGTAGTGCCCAGCCATCACCTGCACGGACAGGGTGGCCACAGCATGTCCTGCTGGGAGGTCACTCTCACCCTGACTGAGCAGTGACCACGGCATGGCTAGGTTCCCCCATAGTGCTATATAGTATTTCTCTCAAGTGATATTTATGGGTTCTCTTTTCTGGGGCCCAATCACTGATTACCTGCTTGGTGTGTGTGCTCACATTCCCTCCAGGAACATGCACTATGGAGTAGCTAGCAGACTGTCTGCAGTTAGTATGTGTATGGCTGGAACACCTTGCAGGGTGCAGCGGCTGGAGATTCACTGTGCTCGCTGCTGGAGAATGTCAGATAGTGGTGGGGTCAGCTGAGCATTTCCAGACCTACTGTCTGTCTGCCATTGCCTTATGGATGTGTACAGATCTGCATTGACTGCCCAGTAGGGTGCCTGTTCCCCAGCAGGACTGGGGTTGATGGTCCCCACTACTGCCACCAATGCAGGGATGTAGAAGAGGCCAATAATATAGGGGTTTGTTAGTAGCTATAGAGATGTAGCCTACTGGTTACTTCACTGACTGTGGAGGCAGAGGGTCATGGGTTCGATTCTGCAGTGGGGTTATGTAGTTAGGCTGTCTGAGGCATTTCCTTTAATTTAAATTAGTGCTGCCAGCAAAAACACCCTCACGGTGCTGTAACCTTAAGGTGCCTCATAAGGCGCCCTGTAATGCGCCCTATAAAGCACCCTATAAGGTGCCGTATAAGGTGCCCTATAGGGAACATTATAAGGTGCCTTGGCGGACAGGGCACTTTATAATGTGCCCTCTGGAGTGCCTTATAGGGCGCCTTATACGGCACCTTAGGTTACGGCACTGTGAGGGTGTTTTTGCTGGCAGCACTAATTTAAATTAAAAAAGAAAATGCCTCAGACAGCACTGGTTTAAATTAAAGAGTAATGCCTCAGACAGCCTTCTTACATAACCCCACTGCAGAATTGAACCCATGACGTCTGCCTCTGCAGTCATTGCCGTAACCAGTGGGCTACATCTTTATTTCTTCTGACAATGCGCTGGCATTAACTTAGGGTTAACGCGCGTTAACGTGTCACGGCGCTCACTATCGTGCGATACCGATTATTGCTACCTTAGGACCGGAACGCCCACTCCTTATATGGCATTCTTCACATTATCGCTGGAGCTAGCGCCGGGAACATTAAGACGGTTTAGTAAACATACCCCTTATTCTCTGTCTCTCAGAGAGTGTGTGTGTGCCAGTGTTTGAATGTATTTGTGGATGTGTCTCTGTGCTAGTGTTTTTGTGCGCTTATGTTTTTCTTTGTAGGTGTGCCTCTGTGCCAAGCTGGTTTTCATCTCTTTGTGGGTGTATCCATATGCTACTGTTTCTCAGTGTCTGTCTCCCTATGCCTTTGCTGGTTATGGATAGTAGTGGTATCAACCATGAGTGGAATCCTGTTGTGGCTCCAGTGTGTTCCAGCTCATAGGAAAAAGAAGCAACAAAGGAGGAGGAGGTACCCTCTGGAGAAGGTATACTGGCCCAGGACACAATTCTTGGACCCGACAGAGAAGGAATGAATCCACAGGTTCAGATATGACAAAAAGACAATAATTCATCAATGCAATTTGCTTAAGGTAGATAGAGTCCTCTGTGTGGAGGTGAAGAGCTCTCCAGTGCATGTGAAGGTCATTATAGCCCTGGCATTTCTTGCCACTGGTTCTTTCCAGACAACCCTCATAGCCACAATAGTTATCAGCCAGGCAGACACTTCACAACTCAATTTCTAGATGCTTCTTTAAGGAGAGACACTTGAGCAAGAGCAGCAGCAACATGAAACGATGACAGAAATCTATAAGCTAGTGCACGTCCCCTTCTGTGCTTGGGCAATAGACTGCACACACATTGCTATCAGGCCACCTGCAGCTAAAGGGGCAACATACTGCAATTGGTGATCTGC
Organism: Ichthyophis bannanicus; assembly: GCA_033557465.1. Taxonomy (NCBI): domain Eukaryota; kingdom Metazoa; phylum Chordata; class Amphibia; order Gymnophiona; family Ichthyophiidae; genus Ichthyophis; species Ichthyophis bannanicus. The sequence continues at coordinate 168,374,191 of CM066042.1, forward strand.
AATACCTCACACATTATAATTGAAGTGTGTGCCTGCTACCTAGGTTCGTGCCACAATGCCTACTTTCCATCACAATTGGGCCCTTTCTCTCCGCACAGAAATTTCTCAAAGCATGCAACAAGCAGCCTGGGAAGTATCTAGCCTACCACAAATAAAGTAAGCACTCACTCATATCTCCTCTGTTTTTATCCCTGCAGGTGATAAAATATATCCTCTCAAGACCTGGCTGATAACCCCCATAGTCTACTCCAAAAGAAAAGCTCAACAAAATTACAATAGGGCACAAAGGCAGACCAGGGTTGTAATCAACACTCATTTGGAATCCTGAAAAATAGATTCAGGTACCTAGGTAGGTGGGGAGCAAATTGATCTACATTCCTGCAAAAGCATTTGATAATTTCCTTGTGTACTGCATGCTGCACAACCTTGTCCTAACCCACAGGAATGCCTGAACCAGAAGGCCCTCTCCTGACAAGCACTGAGAGTAACAAAGAGGTTGAAGTGGCAGAAACCCAGGAAGCAGCAGAACATCTACAAGCCCACATTGGCAACTAGGAATGAACTCGTACATATACATTTCTTGAATGTGATCATTTTTAATGCATCCCTATTAAAATTTTTCTTATGCATAAGTGTTCATTTGTTATGCATCCCTATTTACAATTTCTTCTCCCTTCCACAGCCTCGCTTTTGGGGGTGGGGGGATGCAATCGGCTGCCACAGCAATGACTTTGCTCAGAGTCTGATGGCTTCTCAGAAGGGGCTTGTCTATCTCATCTCATTTCTGAGGCCCACCTGGCCTCCTCATGGTGGTCGGGAAAGATCAGACATTTCCTGGGTGACACTAGGTTGACAGATTCAAGGGTGGAGTAAAATGGAAGGGGACCAGTTCGGTGGAGAGCTGGTGGAGGATAGTGTGGCAGATGGTAGGAGGCACTCAACCATTTGGCCCAGAAAGGAGGCCAGAGTTTTGTTTAGGGTCTAGAGCTCCAATTGCAGCCCTGCAAATCCCTGGGCCACAATGCTGAAGTTTCTCTATGTCATCTCGGAGCTATGAGATGACCTCCTTCAGATGTTGCTCTTGAAGGCCCATGTCATGGGCCACTTCCATTATAGGGCCTTCTTTCCTCAGGGGTGCTGACACTCTGGTCAATGGTATTCTCCTCTTCCTCATTATCAAGGTGCTCGCTCATCCATCTTGTGGGCCTCATCATCATCAGCCTCTGGATGCTAGTCATCCATGTCATCAGCTTTCAATTCATGGGTTTCAGCCCATCAAAGGAATATTTACTGCCTCCCTGTTGTTCCTTGAAGGATAGAGAGAGAATGTGTTGTCAGTAGCATCTACTGTTGGACCCAAGTGTGAAAAATTACCGCGCACCAGCCGGCACTATACCCATTGGCGAGGGAGCTCAGACTCCAAATGAATCTGTTTCCAAGGGGAAGGAGGAGGGAAATCAGCCCCAAAGGGCTGTTGTCCAGAGCATCCCCCACACTCACTCTATGTTCCATTGGGAATTTATTGGGATTAGGTTTTGATTATGGTCATTAGTTTTTATTTACTTGTTTGTATCTTTTCAAGTTGTTTTTGTAGTGTTTTAGGCTTTGTATTTCATGTATATAATTACTGTATGTAAGCTGCACTGATGTTTTTATGATTTTGTTGTATATAAGATTAATATATGGAAATGGAAATGCAATCTGGCTAACAGCCTTCCCGGGAGCGGCCTACTCGTAACTACTGCACCAGGCCACATGTCTATACCATCTGCTGAAACCAGAGAAAAATTGAAGAGCTGATGGCAGCACTGGCCCCCATTAAGGGGAGTGAAGTCAGCACTGTTTTTTTTTCTATGGCTCCATCTGTTAGCTGGAGGACATAACTCACTTGTCTAGACTGGTCTAGCATGGACAATAAGGAATGGTAACATTAAGTCTTGTAAAAATGATTTAATTTTAGAAACACTGTTCTAGACTGAGAGAATAACAAACAATTTAATAAACAGATTGTTTCAACAACACTTCTTTGTGATCTGCTAGTATTTTCATTTCCCAAACTGCATGAACATTTTATCCTATCTTATTTTAAGGTTGTTTAAAAGCATTAATTAGTTCTTATTTTCTCCACATTATGTAGTAGGCTGTTACCTGGGTTTATAGGAGTGCTAACACTCATAGGTGCATGTCCAGCTGTGGGTGTTTTACAATGCCTTTCCTTACAAGGCCTCTCTTGTTCACATGCAATGCTAGAAAGCTCTTGAATATCAATCAGTGATCTAAAGAATTGGTAATAAGAGGGAATGATGTTATTAAGCGAATATGTACTTTCATGCACCCTACTATAATTTTTTATATTATCACCTTTCTTTAACAATGTCCTACACTCTAACTAGAAAGGAAATATAATGTAAATTATTCCCCCTGATAATCATTGTCAGATCAGCATAAAATGAAGGGTGACTTCTAGAACGATTTTCACAGATCAACATTTGCACAACATAAATTGGATGTCTGAAAATTGCTGTCCCCTATATGCAGATAAAAACACATTCATAGTTCCACAACATGGTACACTTAGGGGTATGTTTACTAAACCGTCTTAACATAGCAGCAGCAACAGTATCGCGCGATAACGTCACGTATCGCGCGATAACGTCGGCAGCAGCGTTAAGGCACACTAACGCTGTGAAATCCGGGTCTGAAGGGTGGAGCAAGGCCTCCCAGAGGGTGGCGTTGGGGTCAATGGCCAGAGAGTGGGTGGGGAGAAGCTCCAGGCACACTAACGCTGTGAAATCCGGGTCTGAACACTAACGCCAGTGAAACCCTCGCGTTAAAGGCACATTTGCAGGAGAGAGAAACCATTTCAGTCAGCAATGTACAGCAAAGGCAGGGAAACCCAGAAGAGTGATAGTAGTGATACATGTGCAGGAACCAAAAAGGCAAATAAACATATAAAATGACCAGAACCACATTTGAAATCCCAATAACCAATAGTGATATTAATGATAAACATAAAGCAACACTACTGACAAAGCGTAAAAAGGAAGATATCATGTTTGGAAGGGTCTATGCTCTGTCCCCCTACAAAGTGAATGATCCTACATTGAAATAGTGCTGATCAGGGTTTTTGTCGTGTATATTGGGCAGGTTTGTTATGGCGTGCACATGTGCAGCAACAGCAGAGTGTGGCACATAGGAATGCCGAAACTGTAAAGCTGCAAGACAGCAACTGACGAGGGTTCAACATGGGCACGAGTGTGTGTCCCACAGTGTCCCAGGGGATATTACCCAGCAGGTACCCCCAAGGGCACATAACACTGGCAGGCGGTGCAGGGGGGAAGCGCGCATGTCCATGTTGGCACCCCTACCCGAGAACCCACACCATAGGCATATGGATGGCCTGGGACTGCGCACCACCAGCACCATCGGCATAAGGGCATGTCAGCATGGTGGTGGAGGGGTGCTGGTGGCGGAGGGGGCAGTGGCATCTACCCACAGCAGACCACGGCCAAGCCCCGTTTAGGTGGGTGCTGTGCACTGCAACAGACGAGGACTGTCTGACGAACAGTCATGGTATCCCCAGGGAATGATCTGCCCCTGTGGCAACAGTTTGGTGCAGTACACACTGCCAGTGTGTTCAGGGGCAGAAGGTCCCAAGTTCAAGTCCCAGCTGTGGCTCCTGCCAACCTTGCCCCCATATTTTATCCAGTACTAAACTGTGGTAATAAAGATGGAACCTTTATTGCAGATAAAATAAACATGCCTAAAACGCCTATATTTTACCCTACAGAGCACAGACACCATAAACATGTGCAAGCCCTAGAGCAGAGTTTCCCAACTGCAGTCCTGGAAGGCCAAACACCATTTAGGTTTCATGCTGCCCCTAATAAATATGCCTGTGCTGCACTTGTATGCATCGCCCCCATTGTATGCAAATGTATCTCAAGCATATTCATTAGGGACAAAATAAATAATTGTCACTTCTCGGAGCTGATCGCTGTTAAGCTATGTATTATGGATAAAGCTCCACTCTTTAACCAATCTTAAGACTAACTTACTATGAATAGTTTGAATTAGCGACTGGGTCTCAGAATATAGACTATTCACTCAGCCTCTTCAACGGGCATTGTGAAAACGTCGTTTATACATCAATGACCCATACTTTTTTGTCGCTGGTGTATTCCTTATTTTTCATCCGATTTTTTCTTAAATTTTTCATTGATACGTGTAATTTAAGATGTATCAATGAAAAATTTAAGAAAAAATCGGATGAAAAATAAGGAATACACCAGCGACAAAAAAGTATGGGTCATTGATGTATAAACGACGTTTTCACAATGCCCGTTGAAGAGGCTGAGTGAATAGTCTATATTCTGAGACCCAGTCGCTAATTCAAACTATTCATAGTAAGTTAGTCTTAAGATTGGTTAAAGAGTGGAGCTTTATTCATTAGGGACAGCATGAAAACCCAAACAGTGTTTGGCCCACCAGGACCGGAGTTGTGAATGTCTGCCCTAGAGAAGCAGCCAACAGGGGCACAAACACCCACACCCACAGGCTCCACTATCCAAAGCCTCATGGAGAGTCAGGCTGTTGTGCCCTGTGCGGAGCAGCATCACCCAATACTGGCACCTGCATACCTTAGCAATACCGTCGTAAACTTGGGAACATGTTCCACATATATCAAAAGGTTGCTATGATTAATGTCAGTTAACAAATCCTAAGTTAAACACGATTTGTTGATAGAGATTCATCATAGCAACCTTTCTGATATCTGTGGAGTGTGTTTCAGTTATTGCTTGACAGTGTTTGCCACCCCGGGGAGTGACCCCAACAGTATTGCGTACCATAGCAATGCTCGCACTGTGCCCAGGACTGGTGTGGCAGCCAGGGCTGCCACAAACCTCCATATTTGCACAATGCTGCCATAGGTGTGGGAGTGTGTGTCTATCTATCCAGTGTGTTGTGGCTGCCTACACCTTACTGAGCCCACACTGCTTCCAGTGTTAGCCTGCCAATGTGCATAATGAGGAGCAATGTACTGTGGGTATGGCCCGGACAGGATGCATCTGCACAGGATAGGGCAATGGCTGGGACACTGTAGTGCCTGACCACCACCTGCACGGACAGGGTGGCCACAGCATGTCATGCTGGGAGGTCACTCTCACCCTGACTGAGCAGACACCACGCCATGGCTAGGTTCCCCGTATCTTAAAAAGGATATAGCGTTATTAGAAAAGGTTCAGAGAAGAGCCACCAAAATGGTGAAGGGGATGGAAAGATACTCCTATGAGGAAAGGCTAAGGAGGTTGGGGTTCTTTAACCTGGAAAAGAGACGGCTGAGGGGAGATATGATAGAGGTCTATAAATTGATGAGCGGAGTGGAGCGGGTAGACGTAGATCGATTGTTTACGTTATCAGAATATAGAAAGACTAGGGGACATGCAATGAAGCTACAGGGTAAACTATTTAAAACTAATAAAAGAAAATATTTCTTCACTAACGTGTAATCAAGCTCTGGAATTTGTTACCAGAGGATGTAGTAAAGGCTGTTAGTGTAGCTGGGTTTAAAAAAGGTTTTGGACAGGTTCCTGGAGGAAAGGTCCATGGGCCATTGTTAGGAGGGGACCCAGGATATCAATGCTTGACCCAGTACAGGCATTGCGGAGCCTGTGTCTTTTGGGGAGACGTATGACCTAGATTGGCCACTGTTGGAGACAGGATGCTGGGCTTGATGGACCTTGGTCTGACCCAGTATGGCATATCTTATGTTCTTATGTTCCCCCATAGTGCTATGCTGCATTTCTCTCAAGTGATATTTATGGGTTCTCTTTTCTGGGGCCCAATCACTGACATACCTGCTTGGTGTGTGTGCTCACATCCAATTTTTGGTGCACACAGTTCCTCCAGGAACATGCACTATGTACTAGCTAGCAGATTGTCTGCAGTCAGCATGTGTATGGCTGGAACACCTTGCAGGGTGCAGTGGGTGGAGGCTGACTGTGCCCTCTGCTGGTGAATGTCAGATAGTGGTGGGGGGCAGCTGAGCTTCTCCAGCATTCTGCCTGTCTGCCATTGCCTTATGTGATGCGTACAGATCTGCATTGACTGCGCTGTAGGGTGCCTGTTCCCCAGCAGGACTGTGCTGTAGGGTGCCTGTTCCCCAGCAGGACTGGGGTTCGTGGTCCTCTCTACTGCCACCATTGCAGAGATGTACAATGTGGATCTGTTGGTGGGAGATACTGCTCCCCCACCCTGAGCCACAGAGGGAGGGTTGGGTGGTGCTACATAATCCACCTTTGGGTACAAACACCCCACTTCACCTATAACATGTGACCATGGCACTCACACAGGATATGCACTATTCTGGGTGCATCATAGTCCACAAGGGCTAGACGCGACTGGGAAATACAGATGGACACAGGTGTATCCTAGGTGTGTCTGCAAGGACTACCTATCATACACTGGCACTGATGGCGACCTGCAGCATAGCCTATCTCAGCCAAGCCAGGTGCCGCGGACCTGGTGCTGGGTGCCCCACATCACCCTCAGGGTAAGCACAGGACCCACACAATGTCACGGTCTGTAGCTACTCTGTGCCAGTAACACACACGGTCAGTTCCCCCTACCAGGCCTAGGTACTGTGGGGATGCATACCCCATTATGTGATCGCTGTAGACTGCTGATCTGCATGTGCAGTGCATCATGGGTACAGGTGGGTTTACCCTATCCTGGTAACCACAGCAGACAGTTTGTGTGGTGACCTGCAGTCTTTCTGCAGCCAGCCAGCAGTGTGGTAGTAGCTATAGAGATGTAGCCTACTGGTTACTTCAATGACTGTGGAGGCAGAGGTCATGGGTTTGATCCCACAGTGGGGTTATTTAGGAATGCTCTCTGAGGCTTTTCCTTTTCATTTCAATCAGTGCTGCCAGCAGAAACACCCTCACAGTGCTGTAGCCTAAGGTGCCTCATAGGCGCCCTATAAAGCGCCCTATAGGGCACATTATAGGGTGCCTTGGCAGACAGGGCACTTTATAATGTGACCTATGGGGCGCCTTATAGGGCGCCTTATGAGGCACCTTAGGTTACGGCACTGTGAGGGTGTTTTTGCTGGCAGCACTGATTTAAGTTAAAAGAAAATACCTCAGACAGCCTTTAGAGATTACACCACTGCGGGATCGAACCCATGACCTCTGCCTCCACAGTCATTGCAGTAACCAGTGGGCTACACTGCTATAGCTTCTAACACTGCGCTGGCATTTACTTAGGGTTAACGCGCGTTAACATGCCGCGATGCCCACTATCGCGCGATACAGATTCTTGCTACGTTAGGACTGAAACGCCCACTCCTTATATGGCATTCTTATCGCTGCAATTATCGCCGGTAACATTAAGATGGTTTAGTAAACATACCCCTTAAACTCATTTAGCAGAGGCATTCCAGTGGAATGAGAGGTTTGTGACATCTTAATTACGTCTTTATTTTCAAAGTTATAAGCATTCTTTCAGTTAGAAAAAGTACCCCCAAAAAAGGAGGTATACGTGTGTGCAGTCTTTCTTTCCTTGTGCAATTTTCAAAGTAAAAGCACTTATGTACTTTTATTTTGAAAGTTGATGCAACATTAAAGGGTAAAAAGTGTGCTCACATTTTGCAGCAATACCAGCAGTATGAAAAATGTCCTCTTTAATCTCCATTACAAAACTTGCATTACATCTTTTCCCATCTATGGACTCCTCCATCTTTCCAATCAGTAGGTCAAAATATTTCCTATTGCTTCCAGTTATACAAAGAAAACAATTAGGGGCTAATATTCAACAGTGGCGGCCAGCACACTTAAAGCAACTGGCTATAGCTGCTTTAATTTATACCCATTCAATGCCGGGGCCATATTCGGCCAAAGGCACTGAATATCTGGCATGCCCAGATAGCTAGAGTGACTAAAGTTAGGCCTGCTTTTATTTTTCCAAACGTTTAACTTAACCAGCTAGAAGCTGAATATTGTCGCTACCCAGTTAACTCTGGGGTTGCTCCCACTCAGCCCCCAGAACATCCTGATGCTAAGTGCTTAGCATCATGGTGTATAAACCATTTTAGTGCTACTGAATATCCTGCTAGCCGTGGTTTGACCAGTTAACAGGTCTGCTAACCGCTTTGAATATGCCCCCTTAGAGTCTACTCTATGATATAGTTTCTATAAAGCTTCTGTAAAGCTGTAGTTTTGTATATGGTGTTACTTTTCTAAGTAAAGTGCATTGTAAAAGTCTACATCCCCTCATATATATATTCAATTTTTCTGTGTAAGAAATACAATTCAAAATGCATTAAAGTAGGTATTTGATCTACACAATGTTCTCTACACTTCTAATGTGAAGGAACAATTATAGAAATATTCAATAAGCAATAAGAATAAATCTTGATTGTATAAATCTTCACACTCCTTGATTCAATACTTGCTGGAAGTTCCTTCTGCAGCAATAGATAGGAGACCAGCAATAGCAGTGAAGACAGCCATCTTGGAAAAAGGGTCAATGACTACCAGGATGGCAATTTCCCATACATGAGTAAATCTGTAAGTCCATGGAAATCCATACCAGGGTTTATAGGATATAGGTACTGGCACAGTCCATGAAGACAGTCCCATAGAACAGATTTCACAGGATGTAACATATTCCTTAATATCTTGGCCTCACTCTAGCCACCAGATGTCTCGACCCACTAACTTTCTGGTCCTACGAACGCCAGAGTGACCTGCTAACTCGCTTTCAGATATTCCAGGATGCCCATCCTACAGGTGGCCAGGATAACGTTCTTTGGATGGAGGATCATGATAGGAGACTTTGGCTCTACAGCTCATCCCCTTCTCTTCGGAAGTGGGCATCAGCCTTGTTATTCTGGATATCTAGTCAGTAGGTCAGAACAAAGTTCAAGCAGGAAAAGAAAAGCAACCAATGAGTTTGTCTAGTGTTTATATTTCATGAGGTCTTCAGGAATTCCAGATTCTTTTGGTTCATGTCAACCTGTACTTGATGATGTGCTCCCTAGAGGACGTGACATCATTTCTCAAAGGTGATTTTAATTACCAACAACTCCTTGCCATAGATATGGCAGTTTTTCTCAGATGCAGTCAGCTTCTGAGAATAAAATGTGCATAGATGGAGGAGATTCCCCATTGCCTTCCTCTGGAAAAGTACAGCTCCAGCTACCTCTTCAGGATGTATCAGCCTCCACTATGAATGGCTATCCAGGGTCCTGATGTATCAGAACAGAGGCACATGTGAACACTGTCTTGAGGCTATCAGATGCCTGCTGCTGTTCTCTGCCCCATTTGAAGGTGGTTATCTCCTTTTTCAGGACTTCTATCAATGAGCTGGTTACTCTGGAAATCCTTGCATAGATTATTGATAAAAGTTGGTAAATCCTATAAACTGTTGACACCCACTGATATCCTTTTTGATCACTGTCATAGTCGAGATCTTCTGAGGGGTCCATCCAGATGCTTTCCAGTAAACTAATATATTCCAGAAATTATATGGATCTCCACACTTTTCTAGTTTGGCATACTAGAATTCATTGCCGAAAGATGTAGTAAAAGCTGTTAGTGTAGCTGAGATTAGAAGAGGTTTGGTAAAGTTCCTGGAAGAAAAGTCCATAAATGAATTATTAAAGTGAATTGGGGAAATCTACTGCTTATCTTTAGGATAAGTAGCATGAAATCTGTCTACCTTTTGGGAACCTGAAAGGTACATGTGACATGGATTGGCCACTGTTGAAAACAGGATACTGAGCTTGACAGACCTTTGGTCTGACCTGCAAACCACATAAATGTTGCTCACCAGGATATTTAGCAGCACTAACCCGGTTAGTGCCACTGAATATCCCCTCACCTAAGTGATTTAAACACCCCATCGCTATCTGGTTAGCGATGGGGCATTTCAGGGACAAAGCAGGGTCAGCACCTTGAACTAGCTGGTTATCAGTGATATTCAGCCACTAACCAAGTAGCTAACCTGCCTAAAGTTAGGACATGTGAAAGGCTGAATATCGCTGTTAACCAGACTGCATTTTAAAGTGGAGATGGGCAGATGCTTTACGAGAGCTGGCCACCGCCGCTGTAAATGCCCCCTTACATTTTTCTTGTTCGGCGATTCCATTGTTGCTCTCGCTTTGTGTTTAGGACTACTAGTCTACCACAGACTTGGGCCTGAGGAGAAGATTCAGCTTTCATTAGTATAGAACAGATTTTCTTCCAGGATCTAACTGTACTTTTCATCATCCATTTTTCCTTTGATTTCAAAAGCCTCCCTATCCCTGCTGCCTCAAAGTATTCCTATAATATAATGCCAACACCAACACGTTTTACTGTGCTCCATGCTCCATGTTTGTTTTATGCCACACATGGTGGAATTAGACCTTACCCTCAAGTGTGGAAACACAAACTTAAAGTGTGCTATAAGTAGCCTGTGCCAACTGACAATAGCCAGTATGAACCTCACAAAGCAGAGAAAAGGAACCCAACCCCAATTCTCTGATAGCCATGCCCTATCCTAGCAACAAGCAACGAAAGGAGTCAGTCATCCAATTTCTTCCGACCCCCAGAGGGCCCCATCAATGAGAAATCATATGCCTAGGAGGGAAGCATCCCCATTGCTCCTCTTTTTCTATCTTTTTATTTTAAAGCTGACAAAAACTTGGACAGAAAACATGAAGACTCAGAACGCCAAGGACAACTAGGTCAAGACCCCAAAAACTGAATGCAAGCTGCCTCGAATGAATCTGCTCCAATCTGATTCTATGAAAGCAAACGCAAGACAGCCGCCTACAGATAATAATGCCCCGGGTGGGCCCTAGACTGAACAGGAGGAACTCCAGGAAAGATAATTAGCAGGTAAGGTCTAATTTCACCTTCCAGTTTGTCCCTCCAGTCTAGTCCAGACGAGTGGGATGTAGCAAAGCAGTACTAACAATGGGTGAGAACCACGACACCGGCCTTTAACACCCTGGCCACAAAGGCCACGTCTTGCCAAGCCTGCACATCCAGACAGTAATGCCACACAAAGGAAAGAAGAGACGACCACGTTACTGCCAGCATGGTTTAAAGGTGAGGTCAGAGAGGCTGTTGTTGCCAAAAAAGCATCTTTCAGGAAATGGAAAAAAGAGCCAAACGACGAAACCTGGAAACAGCACATATACTGGCAAGTCAAATGCAAGGCATTGATAAGGCAGGCAAAGAGAGAATTTGAGAAGAAGCTTGCTGCGGAAGCAAAAACGCGAAATAAAGACCTTTTCAAGTACATTCGTAGCAAAAAACCTGTGAGAGAGTCAGTTGGTCCATTAGATGATAAAGGGGTTAAAGGAGCACTAAGAGGCGACAAGGCAATAGCGGAGAGACTGAATGAATTCTTTGCTTCGGTCTTTACTGAGGAAGATGTAGGGATGTTACCCATGACTGAAGTGGTATTTAAAGGTGCGGAAGAATTGAAGGAAATATCGATTCATCGGGAAGATGTCTTACAACTATTAGATAAACTGAAGAGTAGCAAATCACCTGGGCCGGATGGTGTACATCCAAGGGTGTTGAAAGAACTGAAATATGAGATGCATAACTGCTATCAGTAATCTGTGAACTATCATTAAAATCATCTCTAATACCTGAAGATTGGAGGATCGCCAATGTAACACCAATTTTAAAAAGGGTTCCAGGGGTGATCCTGGAAACTACAGACCGGTGAGCCTGACGTCAGTACCGGGAAAAATGGTAGAAACCATCATAAAGAATAAAATTACTCAGCATGTAGATAGTCACAACCTAATGGGAGACAGCCAACATGGCTTTAGACAAGGAAGATCTTGTCTTACTAATCTGTTATGTTTTTTTGAAGGAGTGAATAAACAGGTGGACAAAGGTGAGTCGGTTGATATTGTGTATCTGGACTTTCAGAAAGCCTTTGACAAGGTCCCTCATCAGAGACTTTTGGCAAAACTAAAGAGTCATGGGATAGGAGGCAGTGTACTATTGTGGATCAGGAACTGGTTAAAAGATAGAAAGCAGAGGGTAGGGCTAAATGGCCAATTTTCCCAATGGAGAAAGGTGAATAGTGGTGTACCCCAGGGATCTGTGCTGGGTCCGCTGCTTTTTGACATATTCATAAATGACCTGGAAAGTGGAATAACGAGTGAGGTTATCAAATTTGCAGATGACACAAAACTATTTAAAGTTGTTAAAACCCAAGAGGATTGTGAAAAATTGCAAGAGGATCTTGATAAATTGGAAGACTGGGCATCAAAATGGCAGATGAAATATAATGTGGACAAGTGCAAGGTTATGCACCTAGGGAAAACAACCTAAACTATGGTTACACGATGCAAGGTTCCACATTAGGAGCCACCACCCAGGAAAAAGATTTAGGCGTCATTGTGGATACCATGTTAAAACCCTCGGCCCAGTGTGCAGCGGCGGCCAAGAGAGCAAATAGAATGCTAGGTATGATAAGGAAAGGAATGGAAAATAAAACAAAAGATATTATAATGCCTCTATATCGTTCCATGGTGAGACCGCACCTTGAATATTGTGTGCAATTCTGGTCGCCGTATCTTAAAAAGGATATAGCGATTTTAGAAAAGGTACAGAGAAGAGCCACCAAAATGGTAAAGGGGATGGAAGGATACTCCTATGAAGAAAGGCTAAAAAGGTTAGGGCTCTTTAACCTGGAAAAGAGACGGCTGAGGGGAGATATGATAGAAGTCTATAAATTAATGAACGGAGTGGAATGGGTAAACGTAGATCGATTGTTTACCTTATCAGAATATAGAAAGACTAGGGGACATGCAATGAAGCTACAGGGTAAACTATTTAAGACTAATAAAAGAAAATATTTTTTCACTCAACGTGTAATCAAACTCTGGAATTTGTTACCGGAGGATGTAGTAAAGGCTGTTAGTGTAGCTGGGTTTAAAAAAGGTTTGGACAAGTTCCTGGAGGAAAGGTCCATAAACCATTATTAAGAAGTGACCGAAGATATCAATGCTTGACCCAGTACAAGCATTGTGGAACTTGTGTCTCTTGGGGAAACTGCTAGGTACATATGACCTAGATTGGCCACTGTTGGAAACAGGATACTGGGCTTGATGGACCTTGGTCTGACCCAGTATGGCATATCTTATGTTCTTACTGCCTTACAGATATCCTGAAGGTGAACCAGACCAAACTCCATCCAAGATGACACCTGAGCCCATGTAGAGTGGGCCCACAAGCCTGAGGGCACATGGCATCCCTTCAAGAAATACACGGAGGTGACAGTCTCCTGAAGCCACTGAGAAATAGAAGCCTTAGAAGCTGCCTCGCCTTTCCGAAGACTGCCAAACAAGACAAAAAGCCTCTCGGAATGCCAAAAGCAAGGGGTCACCTTTAGGTAATGCTTGAGCACCTCACGGACATCCAGCTTGTGAAGAAGAGAGGCCTCCTTAGAATCTTGCGACTCTTAGAAAGCCAGCAGAAAAACCGCCTGATTGAAATGAAAACTGGGCATGACCTTTGGTAAGAAGGAAGGTACCGGACGTAGAACAACTTTCTCCTTAGAAATGACCAAATACGGCTCCTTGCAAGACAAAGCCTGAAGCTCCAAAATTCAACGGCCAAACAAATTGCCACCAGAAACACCACCTTCAAGGTCAAGTCCTTCACTGTAGCATCCCTAAGTGATTCAAAGGGAGACACTCCCAGAACAGAGAGTACCAAATTAAGATCCCATGAGGGAACCATGAACCGACACTGGGGACGCAGATGCTTCACATTTGAAGGAAACAAATCACTTCCCCATGGGTTGCCAGGGCTTGACCCTGAACCCAACCCCTGAAACATGTCAGGGCTGCAACATGGACCCTCAAGAAGCCAAAGGCCAAGCCCTTCTCCAGCTCAACTTGCAAGAATGCCAGAATATCAGGAAGCAAAGCCCCAAGAGAGTGCACCCCGTGATCTCCACACCAGGCTTCAAAAAAGCACCAGACCTGCACATACTACTACTACTGAACATTTGTATGGTGCTACAAGGCGTACGCAGCGCTGCGCAGACACATGTAAAAGACAGTCCCTGCTCATCGGAGTTTACAATCTAGTCAAAGACAGACAACACAGTAGCTGTAGACATGGGATAGAGCTAGGGGGAAATAGGTCAAGGATGTCGATTGCCTGCAGGCCTGAAGTAAGGTATCAATGACTTGAGGAAAGTAACCTTGGAGCCTCAGTCGAGTCCTCTCAAGAGCCAAGCTGTAAGCGAGAACCGACCCATGTCCGGCACTCGCACTGGGGCACCTGGGATAGCAGGTCTAAATCCGCTGGCAACAGAAACGGCTCGCTATTAGCAGCTGCAGCAGGTCTGCGTACCAGAGACATCGAGGCCAGTCTGGTGCAATCAGCAACACTCGGCTCCAATGGGACTCTATCCACTGCAGGACTCGCCCGATCAGAGGTCAAGGAGGGAACACAAAGCAGATCCATCCTTGACCAAGGTTGAACCAGCGCATCCAGCCCCTCAGACATGTGTGTCCTGTGGTGGCTGAAGAAGCGGTTGACCTTGGCATTACCAAAAACACGATCAAGTCCATCGTAGGCTGCCCTCAGCAATCCACAACACGCTGGCATGCAGACTACAACAGCGCCCACTCTCCAGGATCCAGGGAGGTTCGACTCAGATAATCTGCCTGGACATTGTCCTTCCCATGGACATGAGCAGCCCAGAGCGCTAGCAAGTGAGCCTCCGCCCATTGCAGCAACGGGATCGCCTCCACTGCTATCATCGAGCTCCAAGTGCTGCCCTGCTGGTTGATATATGCCACTTTCATGGCATTGTCTGACAGCACTCGCACTGCTTTGCGACTGAACAGTGGAAGGAAAACCTCTAAGGCCAGATGCACCACTCGCAACTCCAAGTCATTGATTGACCAATGATTCTCCTCTGGATTCCATCTGCCCTGAGCCACCTGAGTTGGACAATATCCACCCCAGCCAGTCAGGCTGGCTTCCATGATCACTACCACCCAGTCCGGAGATTCAAGAGGATGTTGTACTGGGCCCCCAGATACTCCAAGGACCAAGACAGCTCTAGCCAGCTCTTGGCCAAGTTGATTACCCAGACTAGGTCCTGAAGGCACTGGATCACCAGGGCAGTTGCCTCAAGGCTCTCCTGGAATGACTTGGTGCGAAGCAGTGAATCGTCCAGGTACGGATGGACGAGGATCTCTTGCTTGCATAAGTCCACTGCCGCTAACACCATGACTTTGGTAAAAACCTGAGGTTCAGTGGCAAGACTGAAGGGTAAGGCCTGAAACTGAAAATGCCCCTTGGCACTGTGAATTGCAGAAACCGCTGGTGATTGGGGCAATTGGTATGATCCGCCTAGACCCCTGCAGTCATCGCACGGTCGGTTGTTGGAAGTGCCTGGGTTGGAGGTGGTTTATAAGAATTATAGCTGTGAGAGTGTGTTCAGGGTAGTGGCTAGTGAGCAGTAGAAAGCTCTGTCCCCTGGAACTTAGAACTCAGTCCTCCTTGCTGGCCTTTCATAGGTTGTTGAAAACATGGCTATTTTCTGGGGGATGATGTGGAGTGATGGTTTTTAGGGAGGGGAGTTTATCTTCCTTGTTTTTTTTGCTGTGTGATGTAATTGTTATTTCTATTGAATACCTTTTTGATTGACTTTTTTTGTAAGAAAGGTGGTCTAAACTTCTGTAATAAATAAATAAATAAAAAGAAATAACTAAGTATGCCTTTGTCAAATCCAGAGAGATCAGAAACTCTCTCTGCCGCACTGCCACTATCACTGAGCGCAAGGTTTCCATGTGAAAGCGGGGGACTTTCAGGGCCCTGTTGACCCCTTTCAGATCGAGAATCAGGTGCCAAGAGACCTCCTTTTTGAGAACCACAAAAAAGATGGGATACCGGGCCGGGCCCCAGTTGTCACAAGGAACCAGTACGGCCACTAGCCGCAACAGGCACTCGAGCATCTCTTCCACTGTCCATGCCTTGCCAGAGGCCCAGCATGGCAAAATCATGAAAGCATCCGGAGGGGCCTCAAGGGCATAACAGTCTCTCATCCAGGCATCCAATATAATCTGGGCCAAAGTGGGAAAGAACCGTTGCAGGCGACCACCCACAGGCTGAAGCCCCTCCAGGGCCCCCCGCATCTTCATTGGGAGGACTTGACAGCCACAGAAGCCCCAGAGGCTCCTCCTCAGCCTCCAGGGGAGCCTCCAAGAAAGAATGGGCCCTGCTGTAGAAAACAGGATCTCTGCAGATTAACTGCCCGGGCAGGCTGTAACCTGTGAGAGTACTGACCACGGCCCCACAGAGGCACCCTGTGGGGCCTTTCGGCTTATCCTCCATCAGTTTGGGTACCTTGGAGTCTCTCAAATCCTTGACCAGTTTCTCCAAGTCCCCTCCAAACCTCAACTTCCCCAAAAAAGGGAGTTTGCTAAGTCTCACCTTGGAGGCTTCATCCACCGACCATCTGTGCAACCATAACAGCCGGTGTGCTGACACCACCATCACTATACTCTTGGCCGACACACAAGTAGCCTCCACTTGGCTAGCAGGATTTGCCCCTCCCTCCTCTACCAGAGACAGGCCCTAACCACGTAAGCCCCACATAGGGCTCCCTGAAGAGCCAGCACCGGCACCTCGAAAGCCTGCTTAAGTAGGGCTTCCATAACCTGTCCTGCAGATCCTTCAGGGCCGCATCACTCTCCACTGGGGTGGGGATCTTACGAGTAACCACTGACACAAGCGCATCCACATGAGGCAAACGCATGTTCTTCTCAAGGGGAATCAGGTACAGCCACACATCGTAGTCCGATCAACAAGCAAGCCCATATCAGGAGTGTTCCACTCCTCTGCAATCATTACTTCCAAGGCCCTATGGACCAGAAAGGACCGTGGGGCCTTTTGGATGGCCTTGATCAATGGGTCCTCTGAGGACTGCAGGCTCCGACCTAGGTTCATCTGCAATTTACAATACCACAAGGGACTCTGAAATAAGAAAGGGGAGCTTGTCCTGGTGAAAGATCTGCACTGCTGTCGGATCCCTCCCCCACTGGGAGTTCCCCCTCCTCTGGAGAATGTTCCTCCAGGAGGTCTGCTGTCCCTTCTAAGTGACCCATGGAATCCAACGACCCCAAGGAGCCAAACGCCATGCCCTCCTTGCATTTGTCCCTATTCGGGCACTTAGCCACTGTTGAAAACCCTATCCCACTACCTAAAGGAGACTTGGAGACCAGAGACCCTTCTCCCAATCCTAGTTGTATGACAAAGGTTTGATGAAGAGGATGAATTCTGGGGAAAAGGGAAGCCCTTGGCCCCCCCAACACTAACCTGACACCGCAGCCGTTCCTGGCAAAATTTCAACTAAGGGCTGCAGCAATGGGCACTCAAATCCCTCAAAGGCTGCAGCCCCCAATGCAGTCAAAATGGCAGCAGTTCCCACCAAAACTGTGGCATCTCTGCCATCCCTGGGAGCACCATCCTGCTCCCTGATGCCTGTACCACACTGTTCCGGCCCCCTCAGACCTCCCTAGAGGCAATCCATTGCAGTTGCATTCTCTCTCAGACAACAGTGGCACATCCCAACTTCTGAAAGCTGTGCCCTGCAGCTGCCACATGCAATGCACCTGCCATAATCCATGTCCCCAGGGTAAACTTGCCCATGCTAACCTGCACCTCTGGCACTCGTCCTTGGACTTACCTGGTGGCTGCTTCCCCTGAAGACCGCCGCTACCTCAGCAGCCTGTCTCCAAATGGCTTATATTCAGCAGTGACTTCCTTCTTGACATTCTCTCAAACAGAAATTGTGGTCTTCTTCTGAGCGCCAAATACTGACATAAATGAAAAAAACGCTCATTAATATCCACGTCACTATGAATCCTAAGATCACTTTAAAAGAACTCTGTGAATGAGATTGGGCTGAAATGATGACTGTTTAACAATTTTCACAAACTTGGCCTGTATGAGAGAATGACATAAATGAAAAAAACGCTCAATAATATCCACGCGGAACTATAATCACTTTCAAATCTTTTTATATACTCAATCAAGTGATATGTATTTATGTTAACACCAGAGGTATCAGACTTACACGGCACTCTTTTCTTAGGCTTTTTTTTCTTGCCCAATTCATGTGCCTAATAGCATCAATGTGTGTTTTAGAATTATCAAACAATCCAAAGATAGATGGAGCTGTAGCTATGTTGTCTTATTATGTTATGCTAAGGCTCTCAATATTGGCCTTAGGCCGTATTGCACTTAGCTTGAAACATGTTGACTGCTGCCATCATAGTCTTCTGTGATTGAGTATATAAAAAGATTTGAAAGTGATTATAGTTCCGCGTGGATATTATTGAGCGTTTTTTTCATTTATGTCATTCTCTCATACAGGCCAAGTTTGTGAAAATTGTTAAACAGTCATCATTTCAGCCCAATCTCAATCACAGAGTTCTTTTAAAGTGATCTTAGGATTCATAGTGACCTTCCTTAGCAGTTTCCTTAACCCATGTCTATTGACTGCAGGAACAGATCAACTGAGGCACTGCGCCATGTTTACTAAGGTGCATTAGGCTTTTGCAGGTAAAGCACAGTTACTTACCTGTAACAGGTGATCTCTGGGAACAGCAGGAATTAGTCCTCACATATGGGTACGTCGGAACCAAAGGAGCCTGCGCGGGAAAGCTCCCCAGCTTCCCAGGAAGGAAGCTTTTGGGGCCTCCCACAGCGCATGTGCGCTGCCTTCCCGCCTTCCTGACCAACTCTCTTCAGTTCGAGTTTAAAGCTGAGACAATAGAGAGAGGAAAGGAAAGAGAGAGAGAGAAAGATACAACTCCTAGGGGAGGTGGGTGGGTTGTGAGGACTAATTCCTGCTGTTCCCAGAGATCACCTGTTACAGGTAAGTAACTGTGCTATCTCCAGGAACAAGCAGGAATGAGTCCTCACATATGGGGACTCCCCAGCTAAGATGCCTGGGAGATCCCCAAGGGTATGAGACCCTGAAAGGTTCCTCGTCTTCCTATGGATCTCAGGCATCCATTAAGGGTCGGAGGGCAGGAGTTGTTTAAGAATGGAACAGGTGTCTGAGGACAGCCTGACCAAACAAGGCATCCCGGCGGGAGTCCTTGTCCAAGCAGTAATGGGCTGTGAAGGTATGAACCGAGGCCCAGGTGGCTGCTCGACAGATCTGATCAATGGATACAGAATGAAGATGAGCCATAGATGTGGCCATGGCTCTCACATTGTGAGCTGTGACATGGCCTTCCAGAGAAAGGTTCTTACTCTGATAAGCAAAAGAAATACACTGAGCAATCCAATTGGACAGTGTTCTTTTTGAGACTGGAAGTCCTAAATGAGAAGGATCAAAAGCAACAAAAAGCTGAGAAGACTTTCGATGTTGCTGTGTCCTGTGGAGGTAAAAGGCAAGAGCTCTTTTACAGTCTAGAGTATGAAGGTTCCTCTCTGCATTTGATGCATGAGCAGCTGGAAAAAAGACAGGTAGATATACCTCTTGATAAAGATGAAAAGGTGAGACCACTTTAGGCATAAAGTGGGGATTTGTCCTAAGGACTACCTTATCATGATGGAACTTTGTATAAGGTGGATTAGCCACTAAAGCCTGCAGTTCACTGATGCGGCGAGCAGAAGTGATTGCAATAAGGAAAATGACTTTCCAGGAAAGGAATTTTAAGGAGGTAGTGGCTAAGGGTTCAAAGGGTGGCTTCATAAGCTGACCAAGAACTACGTTTAAGTCCCATGCCACCGGAGGGGGCCGAATGGGAGGTTTCGTTAAAGTTAGACCTCTCATGAATCTTGCAATAAAAGGATGAGAGGAAACAGATTGTCCATTGATAGGCTGAAGAGATGCTGCAATAGCACTCAAATGGACCCTTACAGAATTGGTTTTAAGTCCTGCATTGGAAAGATGCAGGAGATATTCGAGTAAAGAATTCCAAGGTAGTGCTAGAGGGTTAAGACCTTTGTTAGCACACCAAATTGTAAATCTTTTCCATTTAAAAGCATAAGAACGCCTGGTGGAAGGTTTCCTCGATGCATGGAGGACATCCTTCACCTGTTGAGAAAGATTCAAGTCTTGAAGGTCTAGGCCTTCAGTAACCAAGCTCTGAGGTGAAGGGACTTGGGGTTTGGGTGCCACAAAGTCCCCTCCTCTTGAGACAGAAGGTCTGGAGCAGCTCCCAGATCCAGGGAGGGTGTCTGGGAGAGATGCAGAAGTAGAGGGTACCACACTTGGCGTGGCCAGCATGGAGCTATGAGGATCATGGATCCTTGATCCATCTGAAGTTTGAATAGAGTCTTGGGAATCAAGGGAATGGGTGGAAAGGCATATAGGAAGGCCTGACCCCAATGAAGGAGGAAGGCATCCTTGGCCTGAGCTTCCTGACACGGAATCCTGGAACAGAACCGGGGAAGTTTGGCATTGTACGGACTTGCAAAGAGGTCTATGTCCGGGGCCCCCCATTCCTGAAAGATTCTGAGTACCTGATCCATGTGCAGGGACCATTCGTGTGGAAGCAGAACTCGACTGAGTCTGTCTGCCCAAGAGTTTTGGATTCCTGGGAGGTACACTGCCAGGAGATGGATCCGATGCTCTCTGGCGAAAGCCCACAGTTTTAGAGCTTTGTTGCAAAGCGACAGAGAGCCAGTCCCTCCTTGTTTGTTTATGTAGAACATGGCTACTTGATTGTCGGTATGAACAAGGACTGTCATGTTGATGAGGAGGGTATGAAAGACCTTGAGAGCAAGGAAAATTGCTCGCAGCTCCAAAAGGTTGATATGAAGGGTGGTCTCCTGTGGAGACCAAATGCCCTGAGTGGAGAGGTCTTGGAGATGAGCTCCCCAACCTGTTTGGGAGGCATCTGTAGTGAGAGTTGCTTGGGGTAACAAAGGTTGGAAGGGGGCCCCCAACAACAGATTTTGAGTGGATATCCACCATTGGAGAGACCAAAAAAGACGTTTCGAGGTTGCTATTTGGTCTGAGAGAGCTCCTGATGCTTGGGTCCACTGGGTGGACAAGGTCCATTGAGCTGCTCTCATATGTAGGCGAGCATAAGGCACCACATGAACCGTGGATGCCATGTGGCCTAGCAGTTGTAGCATCTCTCTGACAGTCAAGTGGCTTCTGGACTGAATTTGAGAGGCCAAGTGCACTAGACGATGGCAACGGCCTGAGGAAGATAGGCCCTTGCAGTGGTAGTATCTAGCCAGGCCCCTATGAATTCTAGGGATTGAGTAGGGGTGAGTTGAGACTTTGGCAGATTGATGACAAGTCCCAGATACTGCAGTATGCGTCTGGTGTGGTCCAGGGAAGTCTGAGCCTCGGACTGAGATGGAGCTCGGATGAGCCAGTCGTCCAGGTACGGGAAGACAAAGATCCCCAGAGTGCGTAGAAATGCAGCTACTATTGCCATGCATTTGGTAAATACCCTTGGAGCAGAGGCTAGACCGAAGGGGAGTACTCTGTATTGGAAATGTTTTCCCTGGAACAGAAACCGTAGGAATTTTCTGTGGGATGGATGGATGAGTATATGTGTGTACGCATCCTTGAGATCTAGAGAACAAAGCCAGTCCTGACTCTGTAGGTATGGAAGGAGAGTACCTAGAGAAAGCATTTTGAATTTCTCTTTGTATAGGAATTTGTTCAATTCTCTGAGATCCAGAATGGGTCTGTACCCCCTGTTTTCTTGGGAATGAGAAAATAAGGGGAGTAGAAACCTGACCCTTGTTGAGGAAGAGGAACCTCTTCTATTGCCTTTTGGGCGAGAAGAGTGGTTACCTCTTGGCCCAACAGGTACAGGAGAGATGGGGGAGAATTGAATTGTCTCACCATGGTATGGGGAGGAAGGCTGGAGAAATGTAGTTTGTAGCCCTCTCTGATGATAGAGAGGGTCCACGGTTCTGATGTGATTTGTTCCCATCTGGGAGCAAAATGAGCCAACCTTCCTGGAATGGTGAGAGGTTCTGGCTGTTGCAGAGCCAGAAAGGTTAAGTTCTCTAGAATTAAGTCAAAAACCCTGAGGAGGTTGGGACTGCTGGATTGTAGCAGCCCCTGTAGCCTTTGTTCTGGCCTGTTTAGTTTGCTACCGCTTAGGAGCAAAGCGAACTTGGGAAGATTGCTGGCCAGTATTTGTGGAGAATCTGGTCTTTTTATAGAAAGTTTTCTTAAAAGTTTTTTTCTTGGCAGGGGTAGAGGTAGACTTAGAAAGTCTATCTAAAGCAGCATTCTCTGCATCCATTTGAGTGGCTTTGATTTGCCACTCTTTGCCAAACAGATTTTCACCTGTACAGGGCAGATTGCCCAAGCCTTCTTGTACCCAGGGTTCCAAATCAGAGGCCTGGAGCCAAGCCAGTCTGCGAGCAGCTATGGCTATGCCAAAGGCTCTGCTTGCCCCCTCAAAAGAGTCAAAGGCTGCTCTGTTGGAGAACTTTGAAACATCTTGAGTGTGCTTTAGCAAAAGAAGGAATTCCTCCTGCTTATCCTCTGGGATAAAGGGGAGAAACTGACGTATCTTTAATGCAATCTCTTTCAAAAACATGCCCATATAGAGGCTGTATGAATTGATTCTGGCAATAAGCATGCTTGCTTGGAAGATTTTCCTCCCAAAAGCATCCAGAGTCCTACATTCTCTTCCTGGAGGGGTAGAAGAGTGTCTTTTGGTACTCTTTATCTTTTTCATAGCAGACTTCACCACAATAGAGTGGTGAGGAAGCTGAGTCTTTTGAAACCAGGAGAAGGAGGAACCCGATACATGGTGTCCAAACGTCGAGAATGTGGAGATAGGGTGAGAGGAGCCTCCCACAAATCCATCATGTGTTCTTGAAGAATTTCATGTATGGGTAAGGTGGCTGCCTCTTTGGGAACCTTAGAGTATCCTAAAATATCTAATTTTTTTGCTCTAGGTTCCTTTTCAGAGGATACAGATATGGAGAGTCCTTTAGCTACTTCAATAATGAAGTCTTGAAAGGACAAAGCCTCTGGAGGAGACATTCTCCTTTTTGGAGAAGAGGGCTCCTCAGGAATAGTAAAAGAGACGTCAGCAGAATCATCTGATGTATCAGAATCTTCAGAGGATTCAAAGTATCGTCTATTTGCTTCCAGAGATCGATACGCGTACCGATCGGTACCGACATCGGGCGTACCGGGTATCGGAGCGGTATCGAAGAAAGCTCCGGAACCGGAGACCGGAACCGGCATACTACTGGAAGTAGATGCTCTGGGTACCGGTATCAGTTGCGGTACCGGAATCGGAGTCGGAACCGATTGTCACGGTACCGATGGCGGTGCAGCATTAATGAAAGTCAGTAAGGCCTGCTGCATGGATTGTACCGTAGTACCCATAGCTGCCACAACTGCCTGGAAGTCGGTACCGGTGTTAGCCGGTACCCCAGAGCAGTCTAACAGGAGATCGGTCGAGGCCGTGCCATCGATGTCTACCTGTAACCCCATAGGAGGAGCTTTGGAAGCCGGAGCTTCCCGCCGGGGTTGTTTGGCTGGGGCAGGTCCTCAGGGTCAATTGCAAGGGTCTCTCGCTGCTTAGAGGGAGATTTGCCTTTTGAGGACTTGCCCGAAGAATGTTTGGTTACCTGAGATCCATCAGGAGAAGAAGACCTGGAGGATGTTGATGCTGGAGTATCGGTAGAAAACAGCATATGAAATTTAGCTGCTCTGTTCTGTAAGCCCCTTTTGGACATCAGAGAGCAGGATGGACAATCCGGAATGGAATGGTCAGGCCCCAAACATTTAAGACACCACTCATGGGTGTCTGTAACTGAAATACTGGTTTTTCCATGAGGGAGACCTGAGAAGGCCTAGAGGCCTCACAGAAAAAATACACCAAGTGTAGAAAAGTAATTATATTTTTTTTAAATAAACGAAAAAAGGACCGGCGGTACCGGTCTGGAATCGGGGAAGGCAGACACGCGGTCAAAGAAACAAATTAAAATAACAATTTCTTCAACGGTGACAGGAACACGACCTGCTGGCTCCACGGAAAAAGAAGAACTGAAGAGAGTTGGTCAGGAAGGCGGGAAGGCAGCACGCATGCGCTGTGGGAGGCCCCAAAAGCTTCCTTCCTGGGAAGCTGGGGAGCTTTCCCGCGCAGGCTCCGTCGGTTCCGACGTACCCATATGTGAGGACTCATTCCTGCTTGTTCCTGGAGATCATGTTTTCAAAGTGTAAATAGAGCCACATTATCTGCAAAATCTGTGCACTATATGTTGAGGACATGCACAGCATATCCCCAGTGGATAGTGCACTGATTTTGCACTGAGCATGCTCTGGCAGAAACATGGATGCAGCTAACGCAATCCATTGAGGTGACGTTAGTTACACCCATGCTGTCTGCAAATTCAGAGCTGACTGTGTACGGCTGACACCTGCTGTAACTACACATTGCAGACATGCCCATTCTCTACCCGATCCTACTCATTCCCTCATTTACCATGCACTCTGCAGATAGTGCTATCTGTTACCGTGGGCCAATACAACATGCTCAAGCCCGTGCTAATAGCTAGTGCAGCTTAGTAAACATCTCCCATTGTCTTAATGCTGCCAAACTGTTTCACTTTATAATGATGGGCCTGGAAGTATCCCATGGGATATTCAGACATGCTGAAATTTTCTTAAAGCCTTGCCCTTTAGTCTGTACCTTTGAATAACTTTAGCCCAGAGTTCCTTTGACAGCATTGTGTTCAACAAGATTAGACTTTTGCTTCAAATTTTCTTCACACAGAAGATTCAAATCGGCTCAATTACTGTGACTGGAAACAGATGTATACAAGTTAACTTACTATATGTTGTGTAGATAAGAACATAAGATATGCCATACTGGGTCAGACCAAGGTCCATCAAGCCCAGTATCCTGTTTCCAACAGTGGCCAATCTAGGTCATACGTATCTAGCAGCTGGGGTGGCCCAAGGGGGGTGCGGGGCCATGTGCGGAGACTCGGTGCGGGGCCTCTTTTGCATAAGGGGCCTCATTTGCATAAATATCTGCATAATGTTACCATACACTAACTTTTAGTAAACATGCCTATTAATGAGTGTATGGATAAAGAAAGACTAAAAGATTTCTAGATTACAATAATCCAGTGCCAACCGCCAGGCACATTAGGAACTACTACAAACACTGCCCATTTAGAACCCATAGCAAACCCGTCGTATCCTAACAGCACTACCAGGACTCACAAAGCACCAGACCCTACCTATCAAAAGGCAACACTGCAAATATTAAACCAATACATTTCAGAGAATAACAATACATGACCTACTGGAGAAAGAGAACAAGTGGCAATGTCAAATAGGAATTACATAAACAGAATACCTCAGCTCAGTTACACATGCAGAACATAGACCATCATCAAACAAGGAATCACAATTTAGAAACAGGAAGACAATAATTAAACTGGGAACCTCAAAAGCCAAACTTGGAATGTACAATAACACTGTAGAAATAAAACTATAAATTAATTTCCTCTTGTACTAAACAAAGCGCAGATGTTAATGATGCACATTTCCCAGAGCTGACATATTCCAGTTAATAAATTCAAAATAAAGAGATATTTTTCTACCTTTTGTGCATTTCTTTTTCAGTTGCAATTGCTCCAGCCACTTTCTTCTGGTTTCTTCGTGTCTCCTGCTAACTTTCCATCGTCTGCTGTCCATTTGTCCTTTCTTCTCTCTTCTAGTTTTTTTTCCATTCTCTCTCTACATCTGCTTTAACATACTAATCTTTCTCCTTTTGCTCTTTCCTCTTTCCTATTTCATCCACTCAAATTTTACCCGTCCATCCTCAATCCCCACTTACTCTCCCAATACCCGGCCAATTGTAGATTTTTCTTCCCTCCCACACAAAATATTTTTCCCCTCTCCATTTCCCAGCTCCATTCCATTCTAATCCTCCCCCAACATCAGCTCCCTTCTAGTCCCCGCATCAGCCCATTTCCAATCCTAGCCCCCCATCAGCCCATTTCCAATCCTATCCTAGCCCCACCATCAGCCCATTTCCAGTCCTAGCTCCCCCATCCATTTCCAGTCCTATCCAAGTCCCTCCATCAGCTCATTTCCAATCCCAGCCCCCCATCAGCCCACTTCTAGTCCTTTCCTAGCCCCACCATCAGCTCATGTCAAATCCTAGCTCCCCTCCACTCAGCCCATTTCCAATCCAGGCCCCCCCCATGAGCCTACTTCCAGTTGTAGCACCTCCATGAGTCCATTTCAATCCAAGCCCCCACCACAGCCCATTTCCAATCTTAGATCCCACCAACAGCCCATTTCCAGTCCTATCCTAGCCCCTCCATCAGCCCGTTTCCTGTCCTAGCTCTCCCCCACCACTCAGCCCATTTCCAGTCCTAGCTCTCTCCCCTCACAGCACATTTCCATTCGAAGCCCCCTCCCCATCAGCTATTTGCAGTTCAAGCCCCCTTCCACTCAGCCCATTTCCATTCCAAGACCCCCTCCCCATCAGCTATTTGCAGTTCAAGTCCCCCCTTCCACTCAGCCCATTTCCAGTACTAGCAACCCCCCAGCCCATTACCAGTCCTAAGCCCCCATAGCCCATTACCAGTCCTAACCTCCCCATCAGCCCATTACCAGTCTTAGCCCCCCCCATAGCCCATTACCAGTCCTAACCACCCATCACCCTATTTCCAGTCCTAGACCCTCCATAGCCCATTTCCATTCCAAGCCCCTGTCCCCATCAGCTATTGCAGTTCAAGTCCTCCCTTCCACTCAGCCCATTACCAGTCCTAGCCCCCCATAGCCCTATTACCAGTCTTAACCCCCCATCAGCCTATTTCCAGTCCTAGCCCCCCCATAGCCCATTACCAGTGCTATCCCCCCCATCAGCCCACCTCCAGTCCTAACCCCCCATCAGCACATTACCAGTCTTAGCTCCCCCATAGCCCATTACCAGTCCTAACCCCCTATCACTCTATTTCCAGTCCTAGCCCCCCCATAGCCCATTACCAGTCCTAACCCCCCAACACCCCATTACCAATCCTAACCCCCCTCCCCCCATCAGCCCAGAGAAACCTTAAAAGAAAATAGAAAAAAGAAACTTGCTGCCGCTGTGGCAGCGGCAGAATGAAGTGTCTCCTGCAGTCAAGTCATGTGTCTCCCGCGGGGCCCCCCCCACCCCCCGGCAGAACCCGCCTCAATCACTCTCCTCGGTGTGGCTTTCAGAGGCGGGAAGGGAGAGTTTCTCTTGCGGCTCTGTTAAGCTCGCCGGGGCTGATGGGAAATTTCCCATCAGCCCTGGCAGGCTTAACAGAGCCGCGAGAGGGACACTTTCCCTTCGTGCCTCTGAAAGCCGTACCGAGGAGAGTGATTGAGGCGGGCTCTGCCGGGCAACCAGGGGGGAGGGGGCCTCATGGGAGACACATGACTTGTGCACGTGCAGGAGACACTTCATTCTGCCGCTGCCACAGCAGCAGCAAGTTTCTTTTTTCTTTTAAAGTGGCTGATGGGCAGAATGTTGTTTGCGCGGGGCCCTTGAAATGCGGCGCCCTGTGCAAACAACATTCTTCCTCAATGGACGGGCCCGCCCTGCCTGGCAGTGAAAAAAATCCTGCTTTATTGCATTTTGAACTGTATTTTTAGAAGCAGACAATAAAAGTGTAGAATGGTGTGAAGACTTTTAGAAGGCACCACAGAGTCAATATTCAAACCGCCAGGGGCAGCCCAAGGGTTGTGCAGGGCCATGTGTGGAGACTCATTGCGGGGACTCATTTGCATATCCACTGGACTTCATTTGCATAAATTTAATTTATTTTATTTTATTTTAAAATGCATATGTTGCCAACTAAATTTTAGGTAGTTTTCAAAGGAGCCCTTCACAAGCCTCTCTTCTGTCCTGGCAGTGACTTAGGGGCATGTTTACTAAATATTAATGTGCGTTAAGTGCCACTGCACCAATAGAAATAAATGGGTGTTCCTGCACTTAGCACACATTAACATTTGTGAATGTGCATTAGCTTTTTTTTTTTGAAACTTTATTTAATTCCACCATAAAAATCAAACACACCAACAGACGGCACCACGGGGGGGGGGGGGGGTTTGCTCTTCTCCCCCCCGGGAGCCAACAAAAAAATAATACAATGGGTGGTCATTTTACATTATATCCCAACCCCCCTTCTCCCACCCCTCTCCCCACGCCCACCAACCCACCCTCACTCCATTACCAGTTTCATACATCAAATATCACCTAGAACTGTAAGGCAACGACCTCCCACCCACTCCTCAAAGCCACATTCAATCAGCTCCCCCCTTGGAGGGTTGCATTACGGCTGTGGGGTCCCAACTGCTGAATGTAGGGCTCCCAGATTGACAGAAAAACTGTCCAACGCTTGGCACTGCCCCTCGCCATCCAACGCTCCGTCAGCATTAATTGATGAAAATTATTCCGCCAATCACTAAAAGTGGGCAGTTGGCGCTCCCTCCATAATCGGAGAATCGGCCCTTTACCCACCAGACAGGCCTTCCGCACAAGCAAACTCTCACCAACTTTACAGGGCCAGGGGTCGGCAATTGGTCCAATGTTACAAATAGACCCGTCCAACGGAGCCTTCTCTGAAGCAGTGTGCAGAGGAAGCTGCATATCCGTGCCCAATATGCCCGTATTCCCCGACAACCCCACCACATATGTAAGAGAGTAGCCAAGGGCTCCGAACAGCGTGGGCAGGCGCCATCAGTGTCCAGGCGACTGCGCAGTGCTCGCCGCGGCGAGAAATGAGCCCTAGTCACGCATTTAAATTGGATCTCACGCCAGCGCATTCCTTGAACCAGTCGTCCAATCCGTTTCAATGCCGTCAGTACTAATCCCGGCTGTACGTCTTCCCCCAATTCGGTCGCCCAAGCTCGTTCGACCCCACTGTAATCAGGGAGGGGGCGGTAGCGCTCCAAACTACGTTTCAAACTGGAAATTGACGGTGTGCGCTCCTCTCCCAGCTGAAAAAATTCCAGAATACGGGCTGAGCGCTCAGCCTGCAACGCATCGCGCGGCAGTGCCGCCACATAGTGGGAGACTTGGATATAGGCAAAACAATGCGTGTCGGGGAGGTCATATTCCCGACTGAGCGTTCGAAATGATTTACAGCTTCCCGCTTGGTCAACTAAATGCCCTACCATCCGGATGCCACGTATCTCCCAGTCCCGAAACACCGCAGTCTCGGACCCTGGAGTAAATTGGGCATTGCCCTGCAATGGCAACCAACAAGACACCTTCCACGTTTCCTGCCAGTATTTGTTAAGTTGTTGCCATGTGCGTCGGGCCGAGTCCACTAACGGACTCCGTCGATTGGATTCTATGAAGACCTTATGTGTGCCGTGCAAGGCCCCCAATAGAGTCGCAGGAGCCACCAAACACTCCTCTAGGGACCGAGGTGTATATATTTCCGTCCCCCCTAACCAATCTCCCAGGTGTCTGGCTTGACAGGCCAGTGCATAGGTCTTCAAGTCGGGTAGGCCCATACCTCCCTCTCGCCATTTTCCAAGCAGTCGATCCCACGGGACCCGCGCCCTCTGCCCCCGCCAAAGAAAGCGCTTAAGCAAAGCCTCCATTGCACTCAGGTCTCGTCGAAGCAACCAGACTGGTAGAGTCTGCAGCCAATACAAGATTCTAGGTAAAATTATCATCTGTACCGCCGCTATCCTCCCTGCCAGAGACAGCGGGAGAGGCCCCCATGCACCCAACTGCACTGCCAAGTGCCGCATTATCCGGTCTAGGTTACGCCGGTATAAATCCTGGGGATTTCCAGTCAATATTATGCCCAAATAGAGGAATTCTTTATCTGCCCACCGTAAAGGGAAGGGTCCCCTCCAAGAACTGCGGACGTGTCCTAAAACATCCACTACTTCAGACTTATCTTTATTAATTCGTAAGCCGGCAATTGCTCCGAACCGTTGGAACTCGTCTAACAGCATTGGTAAAGAGGTGACCGGAGTCGTCAGATGGACTAACAAGTCGTCGGCAAAGGCCGAGATAAGGAAAGTTTGCGACCGTAGCCGCACTCCCTGTATCCTCCCCGAGTTTACGATGGTGCGAATCAACGTGTCCAAAGAGAGAACAAAGAGCAAAGGCGATAAAGGACAGCCCTGCCTCGTACCCCTTCCCAACGTGAAGTCGTCTGAGATGAGGCCATTGCACAATATGCCTGCTGTTGGTGAAATGTACAAACTTTGCACCATTTTACAAAAATCTTCCCCTATACCGTAGCGCGGTAGCAGCCTCCAAAGATAGTGCCAATCCACCCTATCAAAGGCCTTCTCTGCATCGAAGCTAATCAATAAGGACGGGATATTGTGAGCATGCACCCACTCCAAGGAGGCCAGGATCTTCCTAAGATTGCGTACGGCGTGGCGGCCTTTCACAAAGCCCACCTGTGCATCATGTATTAAGTAGTCTAGTACCCCTGCCAGGCGGTCAGCTAGAACTTTCGCCAAAAGTTTAAGATCGAAGTTCAGTAGGGAGATAGGTCGATATGAAGCTGCCTGAAGCGGGTCTTTACCCGGCTTCGGGATCAGGGTGATATACGCGTGATTACGCCCCCCAGCGGAACGCCCCTTGTTCCGTTCTAGTGACATAAACCTCTCGTAGTAGAGGACTCACCCCGTCCCCTAAGATCTTGTAAACTTCGGCCCCGAATCCATCTGGCCCTGGCGTTTTATAACACTGGGCTGCAGATATTGCGGATTGTATTTCCTGTATGGTAATAGGGAAATCCAGAACCTCCCGCTGGGCTGAAGTGAGCTGAGGCAACTCCAAGTCCTTGAAGTAGTCCTGTAGCCCCTCAGGGGAACCAGCTGTGGTTTTATATAAGTTTTGGAAGAAGGTACGAAAAATCTCTGCGATTTCCTTGTTTTCCTTATGCACACGTCCCTGGCCCTCTTTTAAGGCCGCCACATGAGCAGGACTCCGTCGGGCCCGCAGACATCGCGCCAGCAACTTGCCAGGTTTGTCTCCATAGCAGTGCAAGCGAAACCGATAAAACAGAACCGATTTCTTTGCGCGCTGATGTAATAGCTCGTTGAGCTCAGTCTGGGTTTCCCATAACAATTTCTTATTAGGCAGCGTTGACGTGTGGGCACATCTCCGCCGTAGAGTAGTAACTCGACGCTCAAGTAATACAATACGTTCTGTCATCAGCCGGCGTCTTCTCGCGGCGTATCCTATGATGTCCCCGCGAAGAACCACCTTTGCCGTTTCCCAAATTATTCGGGGTCGTCTGTATGGACCCGGTGATTGCCAAGAAATTCCGCCCATCTCTGGCGTAAAAACTGGCGAAATTGCCCATCCGAATAAAGCTCTAGGGGAAATCTCCACAGGCGTGTCTGATTCGTATCTCGCCCCCAGTGTAAGTCAAGCCACACCATCGCGTGGTCTGAAATTTCGGAGGGACCAATCTGTGCATCCTCAGTGTGCGTAAACAACGTCCCCGAGATCATAACATAATCAATACGGGCACTAGTACCGTGTGCTCGAGATTGATGGGTATAGTCCCTTTCGGAGGGGTGAAGGACCTGCCAAGGATCAATTATACCTAGTCTCCGGCAGAACCGCAACAGTATCTGGGAGGGCACTACCCTCTCTCGTCCCCCTCCTCTCCTAGAGGTATCCAGATCCACGTCCAGGACTCCATTAAAGTCCCCGCCTAAAATCACCGGGCATTCCGGAAGTTGTTCCACCCTCGATGCCAGACCATTGTAAAAACCCGGGTCGGCCACGTTAGGGCCATAGAGATTTCCTAGAATCACCGGTTTTCCATCCAAGTGACCATATAACAGCAGAGATCTACCAATATTATCAGTAAGGACCGTCTCCTCCACGAATCGTATGCGTTTATGAATTAGAATCGCTACACCTCCTTTATGCCCCTGGGCGGGGGATCCCCACACTTGACCCACCCAGTTCCGACAGAGTTTGCTGTGTTCAACGGCCGTCTGGTGGGTTTCTTGGAGAAGAGCAATGTCACACTTATGCCGAGCCAGTGCTTGCAATACCTTATGCCGCTTAATAGGGTTTCCCAGCCCACAGACATTCCAAGTGATTATTTTCAAAGCGCCAGGGCAGTGTCAAGATGCCACCACAGGATCACTACTAAGTATTTCAGAGGGACACCCCCAGCCTGGCACCCCCCCTCGTCTAAAGGTAGGCTATTATCCCATCCACTAACAGTCAATGGAGTATACCCCCTCCCCACCCCCTGCCCCACCCTCCCCCTCCCCCCTCCCATCCCTCCCCTCCCCTCCCCCCCCCTCTCCTCTCTTCTCCAAGCTCTCCCATCCAGCCATAGCCGGGACTACTTCCTACGGCAAACGGGCTCGCCCCTCCAATATTCCCCCCTCCCTAGCACTTAAATTAAAGAAAGGAAAAGTAAACACAAAGTCTCTGTTACGAACCGCTGCGGTGTGTCCCCCACAGTTGGCGCTATCGCCCTCCACTCGTCCTTCCTTATGTTATCTCTACCCACAACCACCCAGATTACTTCCCATCTCCTCTGCCCTCCCCCCTCCTCAAGTGCATGCATAGCTGTCTTATCGAGGCCAGCCCTCTCTCCCCCCTGCATCAGTCCCGGGTCGCTTCTATATCCCAGCCACTCCTGGGGGAGTTTGGCCTAAAATCTGTTCTTAACGCGGTCAGCCAGCTACACGCGCTATTGAGCTCCCCAGCCATTGTCTTGGTCAACCCTCAGTCTTACCCCCGTCTGGGCCTCAGAGATACAAGGAGGGGAGGCAAGGCACTGAGCCTGAGATATGAATTGTTAATGTTGTTTTAATAGGGCTGGCCATGTATCCCTAAGCTCTATAACCCCAGTGCTCCCCTTACTTAATCGCCGCCTACCCCCTATGCATCACATCGAAGCCCCACCTGTAATGGGATAGAAAGAGGGAGGAAAGGGAGGGGATCAAGCAGGAACACAGGGGCAGAGAGGAGGATAATCAGGGAACCAGCAAAACAGCATCTATCATAACACAACAGCAATTGTAACAAAATAACAAAGATACACTGTCTCCCTTGGCATAATAACTGTTACCAATTCAATGAGACATTTTAGCTCAGCCCAGCACACCACATGAAAGGCAAAACCAGGAGTTCTTCAATGACAGTGGAGACTGCTGGGAGTCTGTCAGGAACTGTTCAGCCCCTGGGGGCTCCAGGTCTCCGTACTACACATGGGGAGATGTACCCCATTCCCAGTCAGTTGTTTAGCAATTAGGAGGCCGATTGGGCAGGCAGGGAGTCCAGAAAGGTAGCCGCCTCTTCCAGGGTCGCTAGTATACGAGTGTGGCCTTGATGATCGATCCGCAGCCGGGCCGGGTAAAGGAGTGAGAAACGAATGCCACGGTTAAACAGCTGGGTGGAAACCCCCGAAAAAGCCCTGCGCTGTTGGCTGACGATCACCGAGTAGTCTTGGAATACTAAGATCGGCTCGGTGTCCTGTTGATGCCGCCGCCGGCCCCTTGCTGCTTTCAGCACCTCCTCTTTCTGTCTGTAGTCGAGGAAGCGTGCAATTACTGCACGTGGTTTCCTGGCCTGTTCTCTTCTTTGGCCCAGTCGATGTACCCGCTCTATTTTGAGAGATCCTTCTCCCAGGTTAGGCAGGAGGTTCCCAATCCAAGATTGTAAATATTCAAGTAGGGCACTGTCCGCGACACTCTCAGGGACGCCGATGAATCGCAGGTTTTTTCGCCGACCTCGGTTCTCTAGTTCATCGAGTTTGTCCCCTTGCTGTTTCACCAAAGTCTCTAGGGCGGCCACCTTGGCCACTACTGATTGTTGCGTGTCCTCCACGTCGGACACCCTCGTCTCAATTTGCTCTAGGCGCTCCTCCACCGCCGTGAAGCGTTGTCCAAGCGATTGAATCTGCTCCACCAAGTCC
The DNA here is from genome assembly GCA_033557465.1 of Ichthyophis bannanicus. NCBI lineage: Eukaryota > Metazoa > Chordata > Amphibia > Gymnophiona > Ichthyophiidae > Ichthyophis > Ichthyophis bannanicus. Next base: position 168,408,111 of record CM066042.1, read on the forward strand.
TGGAAGCGTGTGCTGAGCGCCTGCACCACTGCGGCGCTAACCTCGGCCACTAAGTCTGGTGGGCTGCCCGGTTTCGGGCTAGATGGGGAGCCTTCCGCCGCTTTTCCCTCCGTTGTTCGGGGTCTCTCTTTTCGCGGAGCTTTAGATGCCATCAGGATATCAGTGTTATATACACCACGACCCAGTCAAGGCACTATTCCCGTGGGGTAGCAGAAGTAGAATTGTGCCGTTGAAAGCCCCAGCTGCAGGGGTTTTAGGCCGCTGTGTGGGGGTTTATCTACACAGACCAGGCAGGGGACAGCCGCGGAGCGACAGCCTCAACACCCCAGGAGGAAATTGGTAGATGGGGCAGTAGAAGGAATATCCAATCACAGCGCTGGTGCCCGCTGTTGTCAAGCAGGAAAGGCCGCAGAGCCCCACAGCTCTCTTCAGGCACCTCAACAGTTGTGAAAAGCGCTGTTGCCTCGAAGGAAGAGGTGCCCGATCTCTTCTACTTCTGTCAGCAGCTGCTCTCCCCTAAACGGGCAGGGAGAATCGCAGGCCCCCGCTCCGCTGGGGAAGCAGTCCCCCTCGAAGAAACCAGCCGCGGCAGCAGGGGAAAGGATGGGGGTGCACGAGCGCGTCCCGCTGTTCTTCCTCACCAGTCCTAACCGGACAAAACAGTCTCCGGCCTCTCCGCTCTCGTGGGTGCAACGCTGCTATTAATAGCAGGGGAATGTCCAGGCGCGCTGCATCCCGCTTCGTAGTAACAGAAGTTGCCTGCCGAGAACGTGGTAGCGGGCCGCCGGCCTTTTTCCGCCGGGGCTACACCACCACGTGCAGATGGAGCAAAGGCTAAGAGTGGCAGTAACGCCCGATCATGCCCCCAGCTTACTTGGGTGGTAGCCAGCGATCCTCTCCGCTCGGGCAGGGGCGGCGGCAGGTCTTTTTGTGGCTTCCAACACCGTGTCCCGCAGAGGGAAAGCTGATTCTGGCGGTGGGGGAAAATGCCCGCTCGGTCTCTGCACTCTCTGTTTCGCTGAGTAAACCGCTCCGATGTTACAAGAATGGCCGCGAAGCACTTCAGCGGCGTAGAATCAAGTCCCCGTCAGGGGAGGATCAATACAGGTGGGATCGAGGGATTATTAAGCTGTTGTGTAGCAGTATTGTGGGGGCGATTGCCCGGAGCTGATCGCGAGCCGTCCGATCAGCTCATTGCCCTAACCGGAAGTCCTTGTGCATTAGCTTTTAAACATGCCTCTTAATGAGTGTCTGATTACCATTTACATGGGGAGGGAGGATAAAGAAAGATTACCAGACTTCTACATTACTATACTCCAGTGCCAACTGCCAGGCACTTTAGGAGGTACTATAAACCCTTCTCATTTAGAACCCATAGCAACCCGCCGTATCCTAACAGCACTACCAGGACTCACAAAGCACCGAATTCTACCTATGAAACACTGCAAATATTAAACCAATGCATCTCAGAGAATACCAAAACATCTCTGACTGGGGAAAGAGAACAAGTGAGATTGTGTCACATAGAAACTAAATGAACAGAATATCTCAGCTCAGCTACACATGCAAAACATAGACATCACCAAACATAGAACAAGGGATCACAATTTAGAAATATGAAGACAATAAATAAACTGGTCACCCCAAATGCCAAATCTGGAATGTACAACAATACTGGCAAAATAAAACTATGGGGTATGCTTACTAAACAGCAGTAGCGGCTTCCGTGCGATATCGGAGCCGTGGCCCCATTGAATTCAATGGGGCTGCAGCTCTGATATCGCACGGAAGCCGCTACTGCTGTTTAGTAAACATACCCCTATAAATTAATTTCCTCTTGTAACTAAACAAAATGCAAAGATATTAGTGATGCACATTTCCCAGAACTGACATATTCCAGTTAATAAATTCAAAATAAAAAAGTATTTTCCTACCTTTTGTTGTTTGGGTATTTTAGTTTTCAATCGCAATTGCTCCATTTGCTTTCTTCTGGTTTCTTTGTGTCTTCTGCTAACTCTCCATTGTCTGCTGTCCATTTATCATTTCTTCTTTCCTAGTTTTTTCCAGTCTCTCTCTATGTTTGCTCTAACATACTGATCTTTCCCTTTTTGGTCTTTCCTCCATTTTTTTTATTCCTTTTTCATCCACTCAAATTTCACCCCTCCATCCTCAATCCCCATTTACTCTCCCAATACCTGGCCAATTGTAGATTTTTCTTCCCTCCCACACAAAATATCCCCTCTCCATCCTCACTCCTCCAGCTTCTTTTTTTCTCTCGCCAGCCCCAATCCCTTCTAGTCCTTCCCCAACAGCTCCCTTCTAGTTCCAGCCCTTCTCAGCATCCGCCCCCCTCCAGTCCAATTCTCCCATCCCCCCCACATCAGCCCATTTGCAGTCCTAACCCCGTTTTCTTCCAGAGCCAGCAGCTCTCTCCACCCCTCCCCCATCAGCTCATTTCCAGTCCTAGCCCCCCCATCAACCCATTCCAGTCCTATCCCCCAATCAGCCCATTCCAGTGCTAGCCCTCCCAATCAGTCCATTTCCAGTCCTAGCTCCCCACCACCAATTAGCCCATTTCTAGTTCTAGATCTCCCTAAATCAGCCCATTTGTAGTCCTAGCTCCCCCAATCACCCAATTACAATCTTAATCCACCTGATCGGCCCATTACCATTCCCAGCGTGCCCCTCCCCCCCAATGGAAGAGCCCTGCACCTGCCTGACTGTCTTCAGAAGGAGCTGAGGAGGCCCGAGGCCCGGCTCACTGCTGCAGAGCCACGAGAAAGAATGGTGTTTTCCTTCTTTCCGGCAGCTCTGTCAAAGTTGACCTGCCAGCGCTCTGAATGCCCGAGATAGGAAATGCTCCCATTTACCTTCCCAATACTCGGCACACTGTCAGGTCAACTTTAACAGAGCCACAGGAAAGAAGTAAAATGCCATTCTTTCTCGCAGCTCTGCAGAGGTGAGCCAGGGTGCCAGGCTTTGGACTTCCCCGGCTACCTTTGAAGACAGGCAGGCAGGCGAGGGGCCATGTGCGGACATCATTCCTGCACAATGGACAGGCCGGCCGTGCAGACCACGATGATCAGTGCTACTAAAGCAAGTGACCACCATGACCATAAATGTAATTGAATATTCAGGGCCACAGCCTGCCTGGCGCTGAATATCCAGTTTCGCCACCGACCATGATGACTATCTGGTTAGCAGCAATATTCAACTGCTTAAAGGATAGCACAACCACATAAAGTTAGAATAGCCATTGGCCTGTCCTAACTTTATGAGGTTTGCCTATCCAGTTAGCAGTTGAATATTGCTGCTAACCGGACAGTTGCTAGGACTACCTCCTCAGCTCTGCCAATGGATCACCCTGAAACTAATCAGATGCTTTCAGGGTGGTCTATGGGAATATTCAGCAGCACTAACTGGTTAGTTCTGCTGAGTATCAGGATTGCCGGGATTTATGTGGTTTGCAAGACTTGCAAAACGCATAAACCTATTTGAATATCAACCCCTATATATTTGAGTCACATTATATATTTATTTTTCCAATTCGTAGTTAAAGTAAGATCTTAACTGATATCTGGTATTGCATGTTCTTACACATCATTTGTGCTGCAAGGTATTGCTGACGCCTGGGACTCTTTAGATGATGTCACAGTTTGTGCTGGTTCATCAACACTGAAAAAAGGAAAGGATGTTATGAAATCTCACATCTCTTTCATGTAAGACCTGACATAATGGAATCAGCTTACCTTATCAACCACTGACCATACTTAGTAAAGGGTTCTCAGATCTAGTTGTATTGAAGTGCTTTTACTTTCACTACTGTATGTGAAAAAGGTGCATCTGTCTGAATGATCTGCCATTTATTTTCAATTTAATTTATTAAAAATAAATTCACATTTTAGAAAGGTCAATTAAGATGACTGTACAACACACCTAAAGCTGGAATTGCTTTGATAAAAAATATTTGGCACAATGCCAAAGGAAAAATATTAGATTAGAATAATATCAAAGTTACTTATAGTACTTGTAAATGGTGTTCTCTATGGGCAGCAAGATTAAGGAGCATGTTTACTAAAGTGCATTAACCATTAACATGGGTCTACCATGCTCTAAGGGCACCACGCTAACTGGTTAGCATGCAAATGAACGGGGAATGGATGGGTTCAGGGCAGAATATAGGCGGTGGTGCATCGTGGTTAGAGTGGATGGTTTGTGTGCGCACTGCCAGCGAATGATATCATTAGCATGGATGCATTTAACGCCACCTCAATGGGCGGTGTTAAGTGCCCCCACATGATGGTTAACGTGGTGCTGAATTTTAGAATCATGCAATCGGCAGGGGGGGCGGCGGATGCATATGCCCCCAAAAATTATTAGAGAACTCCATGCTAATTTGGTAGCACAAAAGCATACTACCAGCATGCCCATCAGTAAACATGCCCCTAATAGTCCCACATGTGGGTGGCATATATAAAGAGTGAGAGCTTATTAGCTAGAACAACCTGAGAGGCATTGCACCAAGGCTGGCCATACCACTAGGCAATCTAGGCACTTGCCTAGGGCAGAAGCTACTGTGGAGGCAGCAAAGAGCAGCTACAGTCAAAGTAAAGCAATGAATCTTGGCAACCATACAAACTCAAAGTGCCATTTGTGCATACTTTGGTTTGCAGGAAGAATGAGCAATGCGCGAATAGCATAGTTACTCACCTGTAACAGTTCTCCAGGAACAGCAGAAAGTCAGTCCTCACATATGGGAACTCCCTAGCTCCAGGCTGCCGAGGACCGAACCACGACAGCACCAACAGCAGCCAATTGGGTTGCTGTGAGTTGCAGAAGGTGAGTCCCCACTGAGAGACTCTGCAAGATCCTAGCATCCAGCAACACTATCACTCCTGTAGCCTGAACACAGAAGGGTCGGTCGTACGGCAGCAGTTGCCTATAACCCGAAAATATTATGGAGTACTGCCTGGCCGAAGGCACTGTACCTGCAGGACTCGCTTTCCAGGCAGTAGTGAGCTTCAAACGTGTGAATTGAAGACCATGTGGTGGCTCTGCAGATCTCCTTTACCGGCACAGAGCGGAGTTTGGTTAATGACGAGGCCATCGCCCTCATGCAATGCGCTGTGATCCGGTGCTAAAGGGAGATGCTTGCTCACTCATAGGCGAGGGCGATACAGTCTGCCACCCAAGTAGACAAAGTATGCTTTGTCACAGGAAGCCCCAGTCTGCTAGAGTCATAGGACACGAAAAGTTGAGGTGCTTTACTGTAGCCCTGGGTCCTCTGTAAATAGAAGGACAGAGCCCATTTGCAGTCCAGTGTATGGAGACTGAGCTCCTCTTTGCTGGCGTAAGGCCATGGTAAGAAGGTGGTTAGTACAACTTCTTGGTTGAGATGAAAAAGGGATAAAACCTTCTGGAGGAACTTGGAGTGAGTGCGAAGCACTACCCTCTTCTTGAAGAATCTGGTATATGGAGGATCTGCCACCAGGGCCTGGAGATCGCTCACATTGTGAGCTGAGGTTAGGGCCACTAAGAAAGCCACCTTCCAGGACAGGTACCGTAAGTGGCATGTGGCCAGGGGCTCGAAAGGTGGGCTAGTAAGCTGGGATAGCACCATGCAGAGGTCCCACCTGGCCGCCAAGGGGGAGGGGGCGGAGAAGGGGTTTCAACAGCAGAAGGCTCCATAGAATCCGTGAGACCAGGGGCTGACTGGAGAGGGGTTTACCCTCGATTGTGTGGCAGTGAGCAGCTATAGCGATGAAGTGAAATAAGTGTTAATTAAGGAAGCTAACAAACGTTACAGCGCAGTAATAATAATGGGTGATTTCAATTACCCCGGTATTGACTGGGTCAGTGTCACGGCAGGACATGCTAGGGAGATAAAGTTCCTAGATGAAATAAATGACTGCTTCTTGGAGCAGCTGGTTCATGAACCGACCAGAGGGGAAGCCATATTAGACCTAGTCCTTAGTGGAACACCAGATCTAGTGCAAGAGATAAGGGTGTTGTGACCACTTGGCAATAGTGATCATAGCATGATCGCCTTTGATTTAAATAGTGGAGGAGGGATAGTAAGGAAAACCACAGTACTACCTTTTAACTTTCGAAAGGGAGACTATGATAAAATGAGGAAAACAGTAAAGAAAAAACTAAAAGGAGCAGTTGCAAAGGTTAAAGACTTACATCAAGCTTGGGTGTTGTTGAAAAATACTATCTTGGAAGCACAGACCAGCTGTATTCCACGCTTTAAGAAAAGTGGAAGGAAGTCCAAAAAATTGCCAGCATGGTTTAAAGGTGAGGTCAGAGAGGCTGTTGTTGCCAAAAAAGCATCTTTCAGGAAATGGAAAAAAGAGCCAAACGACGAAACCTGGAAACAGCACAAGCACTGGCAAGTCAAATGCAAGGCATTGATAAGGCAGGCAAAGGGAGAATTTGAGAAGAAGCTTGCTGCGGAAGCAAAAACGCGTAATAAAGACTTTTTCATTCATAGCAAACAACCTGTGAGAGAGTCAGTTGGTCCATTAGATGACAGAGGGGTTAAAGGGGCACTAAGAGGAGACAAGGCGATAGCGGAGAGACTGAATGAATTCTTTGCTTTGGTCTTTACTGAGGAAGATGTAGGGATGTTGCCCATGACTGAAGTGGTATTTAAAGGAACGGAAGAATTGAAGGAAATATCGATACATCGAGAAGATGTATCACAACTATTAGATAAACTGAAGAGTAGCAAATCACCTGGGCTGGATGGTATACATCCAAGGGTGTTGAAAGTACTGAAATATGAGATTGCAGACCTGCTATTAGTAATCTGTGAACTATCATTAAAATCATCTCCAATACCTGAAGATTGGAGGATCGCCAATGTAACACCAATTTTTAAAAAGGGTTCCAGGGGTGATCCTGGAACCTACAGACCGGTGAGCCTGACGTCAGTACCGGGAAAAATGGTAGAAACCATCATAAAGAATAAAATTACTCAGCATGTAGAAAGTCATGATCTAATGGGAGACAGCCAACATTGCTTTAGACAAGGAAGATCTTGTCTTACTAATCTGTTATGTTTTTTTGAAGGTGTGAATAAACAGGTGGACAAAGGTGAGTCGGTTGATATAGTGTATCTGGACTTTCAGAAAGCCTTTGACAAGGTCCCTCATCAGGGACTTTTGGCAAAACTAAAGAGTCACGGGATAGGAGGCAGTGTACTATTGTCGATCAGGATCTGGTTAAAAGATAGAAAGCAGAGGGTAGGGCTAAATGGCCGATTTTCCCAATAGAGAAAGGTGAATGGTGGTGTACCCCAGGGATCTGTGCTGGGTCCGTTGCTTTTTGACATATTCATAAATGACCTGGAAAGTGGAATAATGAGTGAAATTATCAAATTTGCAGATGACACAAACTATTTAAAGTTGTTAAAACCCAAGAGGATTGTGGAAAATTGCAAGAGGATCTTGATAAATTGGAAGACTGGGCATCAAAATGGCAGATGAAAATTAATGTGGACAAGTGCAAAGTTATGCACCTAGGGAAGAACAACCCAAACTATGGTTACACGATGCAAGGTTCCGCATTAGGAACCACCACCCAGGAAAAAGATTTACGTGTCATTGTGGATAACATGTTAAAACCCTCGGCCCAGTGTGCAGCAGCGGCGGCCAAGAGAGCAAATAGAATGCTAAGTATCATAAGGAAAGGAATGGAAAATAAAACAAAAGATTTTATAATGCCTCTATATCGTTCCATGGTGAGACCGCACCTTGAATATTGTGTGCAATTCTGGTCGCCGTATCTTAAAAAGGATATAGCGTTATTAGAAAAGGTTCAGAGAAGAGCCACCAAAATGGTAAAGGGGATGGAAGGATACTCCTATGAAGAAAGGCTAAAAAGGTTAGGGCTCTTTAACCTGGAAAAGAGACGGCTGAGGGGAGATATGATAGAAGTCTATAAATTAATGAACGGAGTGGAACGGGTAAACGTAGATCGATTGTTTACATTATCAGAATATAGAAAGACTAGGGGACATGCAATGAAGCTACAGGGTAAACTAAGACTAATAAAAGAAAATATTTTTTCACTCAACGTGTAATCAAACTCTGGAATTTGTTACCGGAGGATGTGGTAAAGGCTGCTAGTGTTGCTGGGTTTAAAAAAGGTTTGGACAAGTTCCTGGAGGAAAGGTCCATAAACCATTATTAAGAAGGGACCCAGGATATCAATGCTTGACCCATTACAAGCATTGTGGAACCTGTGTCTTTTGGGGAAACTGATAGGTACGTATGACCTAGATTGGCCACTGTTGGAAACAGGATACTGGGCTTGATGGACCTTGGTCTGACCCAGTATGGCATATCTTATGTTCTTACGTGCACCCTGACGGAGTTAGATTTCAGCCTGGCATGTGACAGGTGAACCAGGTAGTGAAGAACTAGTTGTACACGGCAGAAGAAGGGATTCTTCTTCTGACCACACACCAAATTTATTTATTTATTTATTTAACAGTATTTCTATACCGTCTTCTCCTTCAATCAAATGGCAAACCTGCACCACTTAAAGGCATAGGCCCTTCTGGTGGAGGGCTTTCTGAAGGCCAGGAGGATCTCCTCAACCTCTTCTAGCAGGTTGAGAGGGGCAAAAGCTACCCTCTCAGTAGCCAGGCCATTAGTTTCAGCGACCCTACATTGGGGTGCAAGAGGAAGCCCTCCTCCTGGGTCAGGAGGTCTGGGGCTTGACCCAGAGCGACTGGGAGTGTCGCTGACAGCAAGAGCAGTAGAGGGAACCAGGGCTGCCTGGGCCACCTGGAGGCAATTAGAATCACTGATGCACTCTAACTCTGGATTTTGAACAGAGTCTTGGCAACCAGAGGAGTCAGCGGGAATGCATAGCGTAGTCCCTTGGACAATGAGAACAGGAAGGCATCTGCCCCTATCTTCTCCGGGTGTGGCTGACGGGAGAGGCGAGCCAGCTGCGTGTTGACTCGAAAGGCAAATAGGTCTATCTCGGGCAAGCCCCAGAGGTGGAAGAGCCTCTCCGCCACTATGGGGTCGAGACACCACTTGAGAGGGCACAGGATTCTGCTGAATCTGTCCGCCAGGCAGTTGTCCTGCCCCGTGAGATAAACCGCCCGCAGGAGCATACCATTGCACACTGCAAAGGAGAGGAGGACTACCACCTCCTGGCAGAGGAAGTACAAACCTGTGCCCCTCTGCTTGCTTATATGGAACATCAAAGACGACCTGCAACACGAGCTTAGATGTGCACTCATCAACGCACGGTCTGTGCGCAACAAATGCCTGCCATCACAGACCTAATATCCAACTACAATTTAGACCTCCTAATGGTCACTGAGTCATGGCTCTCTGACTCAGACACTGTCCTAATTAATCAAATCACGCCCCCCAATTTCTCATTCTTCGCTTGTAACAGAGATAATAGAAAAGGTGGAGGAGTCTTCATAATAGCAAAGTCAGAGTTGCAATACCGAGTGTCCATAACCAGGAGCTCCAAACATCTAGACACTTTAACCATCGCAAATAGAAGCAACTCTATAAACCTCGTCTACTCAGCACCAAATGCAGTATCAGAAGATCTCTCAGATATAATAAACTTAGCCTGCAATCCTGACAACCCCAACAAACCAAACTGGCTGTTAGGTGATTTTAACCTCGCTTCTCTACATCATGACTTATCCAGTACATTCCTCGATGCCATGACAGACCTTGGATTCAAACAAATCGTGCACAACCCCACACACAAACAAGGGAACATCCTCGACTTGATATTCGTTCCATCAGCAGTCTCAAGCTTAAATAATTACACCAAACCATCTATTATCCCAGTCCCTTGGTCAGACCATAGCCTGATCTTATTCCTGATTCCAACAAATTCAAACACACTCACCCAGCCAGTCACCTCAACAACTAGCACAGGGCGATTTAAGCCATTAGACATAGAGACCCTCACTAAACAAGCGTTGCCAAAACTAGACAAGCCAACGGACAATCTAAATGAGTTGATCTCTAACTGGAATGACACTCTAAAGTTGATCTCTAACTGGAATGACACTCTCTATCAGTATGCACATAAACCAAGCATGAACAAGAAGCTCCCACCCAGGAATCGCTCCAATAAAAAGCAGGATGCCCCTTGGTTCTCTTCTGAACTACGTACATCTCTACTCCAACTGAGGAAGTTAGAAAGAAAATGGAGACCCACCCACAACAGCAAAGTTCAAGAAGAGTATCTCACCCAACTCAAAAAGCATCGCGATCTAACTTGGTCTACAAGGAAAGAATTCCACTCCAATCTTCTCTGCAAAACACTAAACAGACCACGCGATCTCTTCAATTTAGTAAAAACATTAACCAAAGACCCATCGCCACCGCATCAAGAATCCATACAACCACAATTATATGCTAATTTCATCCAAGCCAAAATGATCAAGGCGAACACGTCATCACAAATACTAATCCAACTCCCACAGGCCCAAGCATCACTCGATAAATTCTCACCACCATCAAGAAAAACCATCGAAGAAATTATCGCTACCATAAACACCACCACAGCACCAAATGACCCATGTCCAGCACACTGGATCAAAACCTTACGTGCCGAGCTTAGCCCTTACATAGCTAAGATCGCAAATATCTCCTACCTAACTGGCATCTTCCCTACCGCCCTTAAACAAACATCAATTCGCCCTCTGCTAAAAAACAACCAGATGGACCCAACAAAGGAAGAATCCTACCGCCCAATCTCCAGCATTCCCTATCTAGCCAAGATACTTGAAAAGGAAACTCAGAGGCAGATCCAACACCACATTGATACAGCAGCCCCGTTGGACCCATGCCAACACGGATTCCGAGAAGCTCACAGAACAGAAACACTCATGACTTCACTACTTAACAAACTCATTTGTGGGATTGACAACATTCACATAGCCATTGCAATGATTTTTCTGGACATATCAGCGGCATTCGACTCAGTCGACCATAAGATCATGCTAGCTAGACTCCACGAAAAAGGCATCCGCAACCAAGCCTGGAACTAGTGCAAATCTTACTTAGATGAGCGCTGGCAACAGATCCATACAGGCAACATTACTTCTGAACCCTTCAAACAGAAACAGGGAGTACCTCAAGGCTCATCTCTATCTGCATTGCTTTTTAATATATACATGCAGCCTATCTGCCAAATCACCAGAGATTTCGGTATATCTTGCCTATTGTACGCAGATGACGTGCTAATATTCACACCGATCAATATATCAAATCCCGACTACTCTCCACTAATCAACTGTTTCAATGCAATAACTGACTGGCTTCTCAATCAAAACATGAGAATAAACTTCAAGAAAACCGAAGTACTCATAGCAACAAGAAACAAGCAATTTGCTCCGCCAACCACCCTCACAGTAAGAGACGCAGAACTCCCAATCAAGGCCTCCATAAAGTACCTCGGTGTGATACTTGATCAACAACTCAATCTTAAAGAGCACATAAAGAACACAGTAAAATCAATTTACTACAAACTAAAAACACTGCGCCACCTGAAACCAATGATGGAGACCAAGGACTTCCGTACAGTTTTCCAAGCAATAGTCACACCGCATTTCGACTATGCAAATATCATCCTTCATGGTCTCCCCAAGAATACACTAAATCCACTTCAACTGGCGATGAACGCAGCAGCCCGCATCCTATCTGGAGCTTCTATAAGAGATCATATAACACCAATACTAATCGATCTGCACTGGCTTCCGATAAATTGCAGAATAACATACAAAACCCTCCTCATCACATTCAAGGCTATTAATAATTTATCTCCTGCATCGATCTCAAATCTCATCACCCACACACCAAACAACAGACCCAGGAGACTAGTAGCAGAAAACACACTAGTTACTCCTAGTATCTCCACAAAATGGACACAACAAACTACTAACAGAGCTTTTGTGTCCTATGCTCCCCAGTGCTGGAACAGACTACCTCCAAACATCAGATCAATCAGGGATATCACTCAATTTAGAAAGTCCATCAAGCACTATTTATTCACTTTACACTTCAAGCTACCATACACACAATAAAACCGGCTCCCGTATTACTCAGAAAACTACTACACATAACAACAACCCAGAACAAAAGATCAAAATGTGAAAACACTGTATTCTTATCGAATATCAAATCTTGTTGTAACCTATTCAATGTATATATAATTATGTATAATTATTTAGATAGTTATTCCCCAGTACACACCCAGTTGATTTTCCCTGTTATCTGTAAACCTAGATCAGTCATGTACTGACAGGTATGTTGTTGTTCAATGTAAACCGCACTGATGATGAATAGTGCGGTATATAAAAAATGTTAAATAAATAAAAAAATAAAAAATTGTGATCTGGTTGTCCATCTGGTTCAGTACAGGCCTGTTTCTCAAGTGGCTGCGGAACGCTCGTAGGGCTAGGAATACTGCCCGGAGCTCCAGGAGGTTGATCTGTAGCAGGGATTCCACCTGGGACCAGCAGCCCTGTGTGCAATGAGCTCCGCAGTGAGCTCCCCACCCATGGAGGGAGGTGTGGTCAGGGTACTCTGCGGTGAGGGCACCTGAAAAGACATTCCAGTCTGGAGGTGGCCCAAGTCTTTCTACCAGTAGAGGGATCTCACCAGCTGGCAGGTGACCCTGACCCTGTCCTAGTCTGCCCATAGCCTGGGTCCACTGAGAACGCAGGCACCACTGGGCTGTCCGCATGTGTAAGCGGGCTAGGGGTGTGACATAGACCGTAGAGGCCATGTGGCCCAACAGGCAGAGGAGGCAGAAAGCCGGCAATGTGTTGCAGTGTTCGACCTCCCCTGCCAGCTACTGGAGGCATTCTGCCCTGTCCTGAGGGAGTAGGGCCTTAGCCTGTACCGTATCCAGACGAGCACCTATGAATTCCAGGTATTGGCCTGGAGAGAGATGTGATTTGGGGTAGTTGATGACAAACCCCAGGTGTTGCATGAGAAGGATGGCACGCTCTGCAGCCTGGCTGGCTTCAGTGGCTGTACTGCCCCTGATGAGCCAGTCGTCCAAGTAGAGGAAGATAAACACCACTTGTAGGTGCAGATGGGTAGCTACTACTGCTGGGCATTTTGTGAAGACTCTTGGTGAGGAGACCAGACCGAAGGGAAGTACCCTGTACTGGTAGTGGCTCCTTCCGACCACGAATCTTAGGAATTGCCTGTGAGAGGGGTGGATCAGGATGTGAGTGTACACATTCTTTAGGTCCAAGGAGCACAGCCAATCTCCCTGGTGGAGGTAGGGCAGTAGTGCTCCAAGGGAGAGCATCGTAAACTTCTCCCTCACCAGAAACTTATTCAGGTTTCGTAGGTCCAGAATGGAACTGAGGCCTCCAGTTCTTTTGGGAACAAGAAAATATCTGGAGTAGAAGCCCTTTCCCCAAAGGTGCTGGAGTATGGGATCTACTGGCTTGTCCTTGAGTAAACCGGCTAGCTCTGAGAGCAAGAGAGTCTGGTGAAGCAGAGGTCGCACTGGAACTCCTGGAAAATACCTGAGAGGTATCTGCTGGAAGCAGAGGTGGTAATCTTCCCTTACCACCTGAAGCACCCACTGGTCTGAAGTGACTGGCCCACCTGTAGGCGAAGAGTGCCAGGCGACCCCCTGTGGGCTGGTGAGGGTCTCCTGGGGGAAGGGAGGCCCTGCCCTAGGAGTCAAAAGTTCCCTCCAGGTTGAGCCGGAGCCGGGTCTGCGACTTCAGGGTATAGGCTTCCTGGGTCCGTGTCCCTTGCCTTTAGACCGGGGTCCCTTCTGCTGTTGGCCTGAGAAGGCTTGGTAGTGGTGACTCCGGTGAAAAGGCCCCTTTTTCCTTGAGAAAATTGGCTATTTCCCTTATGTTTTCTTTCTGGGGAGGACAGAGGTCTTCTTTGAGAGCCACTGTCGGGTCATCACCTCGTCCTCTATCTCAATCACCTTATCAACCATAGGCTTTCTAAACAGATTTTCCCCGGTACAGCAGACATCCAGCAGCTTTTCCTGGACCCACTGTCGAGGTCTCAGTTCTGCAGCCTGGCCTGGCTCCGAGCAAAGTCCTGGATGGTGGTAACCAGGGCCTGGAATAGCTGAAGGGGTTCCCCAGAGAGCCCTGCCAAGAACCCAGCAAGCTCTTGGATGAGGCCCCTTAGGGACATGCCTATGTAGAGCTCATAGGCCTGTAACCGGCAGCTCAACATGGATCCCTGGAAGAACTTGTGCCCCAGGGCGTCGAGGGCTCTGGCCTCCCTGCCCAAGGGGACAGAAGAGAAATTCTTCTGGCTCTTTAGCTTTTGCATCGAGGACTCCACCACCATGGAGTTGTGGGGAAGCTGGGACTTCTGGAAGCCCAGGCTCTTCTTGATGCGATAGATGGCGTCGAGGCGTCGGCTGACCACTGGCACCAAGGCCGGGGTCTCCCACATCTGCAAAAGAAATCACTTGATGATAGGTTACAATGGCACCAACAGAGACTCCTTTGGCGGGGACTCATACTGGAGGATCTCCAGTTCTTTGTTGCGCGGGTCCTCCTCTGACTCGGTCAGTACTGAGAAGGCCCGGGCCATGTCCTGGACGAAGTTGTGGAAGGCCACGTCCTCGGGAGGGGAATGGCGCCGGGGCTCTGGGAGAGACGGCTCCGAGGAAACATCTCGGTGTCGAGAGGTCTTGGGCGAGGCCTCAGCGTCTGTCTCCCAGTCGGAGCCGGAGGACGTCAAGGAGCATGAGGCCAGGGCTTCCCATGCCTCGAGACCTGCCCCGAGGAAATGAGATCCCCCGACGGGTCTTGGGTCAGACTCCCAGAAACTAGCCGGGGAGGACCGGATCCCCGAGGATCAGGACTGGGACCTTGATCGGTGCCAAGGACTCATCTGAGGCCGGTGGAGCTTCGGGCCTGGCTTGATGCCTGGGGACATCACCGCAGTCGGGGGCCCAGTTGTCGGGGCAGATGATGTGGACAAACTTGACATCATTGTCTGCTACATGGCCAGGATGGCAGAGATATTCCACTCCAGGGCTGCCATTATTTACACCAAGCCCCTCCCCCAACTTAAACTCCTTTCTCACCCAACTAGCCCAAAAGACTTTAGAATGGAGCATACATTTACATCCCTATTGAGCCTTTTCCTGCTCCTCGTATTCTGGCCACCCAGCTCACTAGCCCTTCTTACATCACATAATCACATCCCCATAGTCTCAACTGGTGGAAGGAAATGGTCTGGTGACTTCTACCGCAATTCCCATGAGTCTCACTATTCTCATCGTAACCACCTACTGCACATCCCATTACAGTACTTCCCAAAGACCAAGCAAGGTAAAAACCCTTTCCCTTGTGCACTAAAATGCGCACTCATTAACGCTCGATCACTTCGCAAAAAGTGGCCGGCAATCACTGAAACGATAACATCCCATAAATTAGACATCATCATGATCACCGAGACCTGGCTCTCCATGGAAGACAACACCATTCTCAATCAACTACTTCCATCCAACTTTGTTGCCTTCACCAGTCATAGGCAGAACAAGAGAGGGGGAGGAGTTGTTATAATCACCAGAACTGAGCTCCAGTTCAAAATGGTCGAGTCCAACTGCATTAAAAACCTGGAAACCGTATCAATCTCCAATAACACATGCTCTATAAACTTACTCTACAGAGCTCCAACTGCGGATCCAGATAACCTGTCCTCCATCATAAATATAGCATCCAACACGCAGAGTCCATACAAACCTAATTGGATCTTAGGGGACTTTAATCTCCCATCCTTACAGGACAATCAAGCATCCACATTCATAGAAGCTCTAGATATTCTGGGGTATACCCAACTGGTGCAGAAACCGACTCACACAAAAGGTAACACGCTGGACCTCATTTTTGCCCCTCAAGCAGTTCTGGACCAACCACAAAATATCATGCTATCATTGACATCAGTACCATGGTCAGACCATAAACTCATCACCTTTCAGATGCCTACCCCGCGGCCACAAAGACCCCAACAGGATGAAAGCAAGACCTCTAAACCAACGACCAGAAGCTTCCTCCCTTTTAACAGAGAACTGATTCTCGCTGAAACAGACAAGCTCCTTGAGACGTCTTCCCTAGACCTAGAGGAGTTGATCACCTCCTGGAACAACAGTCTCAGCACAATCGCAATTCGCTCCTCAACTAACAAGGCCCCAAAGAAAAGACCTTCCACACCATGGTTCACACCCGACCTTAAGGCTTCCCTAACCCTTCTACGAAGGCTTGAAAAACGCTGGAGGAAATCACGCACCAGTAGTGACCAAGCAGCATACAACCAACACCTGCACATACATCGCAAAGCCATTACAGACAAGATGAAGCAACACCACACAGACACCTTGAAACGGTCATTGAACAAGCCACATGACCTGTTCAACCTAGTCAAATCTCTTACCAAAGAACCTACCCCCGAGCAACTGGCCAGCATCAACCCGCAGGACTATGCTGTCTTCATGCAGTCCAAAATGTGCAAGACTGACAGGATAGTAATACCTGGCCCCCTCAGCGAACAAGAGTACCTAACCTCTCTAACTTCCTTTTCCACCCCTTCAAAGAAAATTATCGAAGACACCATTTCAGCTCTAAACACCACCACTGCACACACAGATCCATGCCCAGCATATTGGATAAAAGAGTTGCGCAGTGACTTCGCCCCAATCATAGCCAACATGATAAAGCTATCCTTTAGCACTTGGTCATTCCCCTCTACTCTCAAGCAGACCTCCGTTAGACCTCTATTAAAGAACGCCAAGCTAGATCCCCAAAAGGTAGAGTCGTACAGGCCAATATCCAGCATCCCGATGCTTGCAAAAATCATTGAAAAAACAGTCTACAGGCAACTCCAAGACCATATCGACACCAATGCCCCACTGGATTCATCTCAACATGGATTTAGAGAGTCACATGGAGTTGAAACATTACTCACAACTCTCCTCAACACTGTAATCTCAGGCATTGATAACATACGACATGGCTTTGCGCTCATCTTTTTAGATATAGCAGCGGCTTTCGACTCTGTTTGTCATGAGATTCTCATATACCGGCTAAGAGAAAAAGGCATCAGCGGATCAGCACTAGAGTGGTGCAGATCTTACCTGTCAGGAAGATGGCAACATGTTCGATCAGACGGAGCCACATCCGAACCATTTCCTCAAACTCAAGGAGTGCCTCAAGGATCCTCCATATCATCCTTGATGTTCAATATATACATTCAACCCATCTGCAACATCATCAGATCGTTCAACGTGAGTTGTATGCTATACGCCGACGACGTACTGTTGTACATGCCGATTTCACTTGACTGCCCAAACCTTACCCCTCTGATTGCATGCTTCAACACCATATCCGATTGGCTGCTATCACAAAATTTAAGAATTCAACACAAGAAAACTGAGGTGCTTTTCATCTCGAGAAACCCTAACTTCACACCACCCAGTTGTTTGAAGGTACACAATGCCGAACTACAAGTGAAATCAACTATTCGTTACCTTGGGGTGACGTTGGACCAACATCTTGACATGAAGCAACACATAGCTAACACTGTCAGAGCGGTCTACTTTAAAATTCGATCCCTCAGACACTTACGCCCGTTACTCGAGCCAGAAGAGTTCCGCACCATTTACCAAGCCCTCATCATTCCTCATTTCGATTTTGCAAATGCCATCCTTCAAGGACTTCCCCGAGCAACCTTAAACCCCCTGCAACTGGCCATGAACAGTGCAGCACGGATACTATTCGGAGCCTCAAGGAGAGAACACATCACACCTCTCCTGAAACAGCTGCATTGGCTTCCCATTCAAGCCAGGATCTGTTTTAAGACCTTGCTGATGACGTTCAAAGCTATCAAGGGGCTATCATCCCCCTCTCTCTCTGACGTCATACAATCGCCCGCCCCCTGCAGACTAAGAAGAACTGCAGAGACAAATATGTTATCTATACCTAAGGAAACAACAAACTGCACCAAAACAACATCCAACCGAGCCTTCAGTATTTGCGCCCCAAGTCTATGGAACACCCTACCACCACACATCAGAGCAATCCCCAACCTGAGCCAGTTCAGGAAGGCCCTGAAACATTTCCTCTTTATCAAACACCTTACCTACAGCCCTGAACCCCAGCCACTCTCATATAGTTCATCCCCAAAAATGTAAAACACCAAACAGGAGCCTTCTCCATTGAACTTCTTATGTATATAGTTCACCTTTGTTCTCCAAGTTCCTTTATATAGTTGATACTTGTTCTCCAAATCCCACTCCCTGTTCAGTGTAATGACCAGACATATGCATTTTGTCGGATGTTTTTGTTACATGTAAACCGCGCTGATTGCAAATAGTGCGGTATATAAGAATTGTAAAATAAAAATAAATAAATAAATAAATAAAATTTTATTAACATTTTTATACCGCGATTTCCTACAGATCAATTGCATTTTACAATGAACAAAATGATCGGTACAGTTAATATAGATTCAGTTTAAATGGAACAGTAACAACTATGTACAGTAAACAGCAATGCCAGAAGGCTTCGCAGCTTTCAGCGCGGACATAGAGGATCTCAGGCCCGGCACCAGCACTCTCGCAAGTACATCTTCGACGAGGACCACGGCCTCAGGGAGACTTGCACGGTCACCGCCGGCTGAGGACTCCTTCCTAGTGACCTTAGGGAGGCACTGCTCAGAGTCACCCAAGTCCCGCTGCAGGATCTTGCTGGGTTTCACTGATGGAACCTCAACTGGCTTTGAGGATTCTTCTTTTTCTTGCCAGGGTCTGGGGCCTTGATGGAGGAGCCACCACAGCGGGACTCCGAAGAAACCTGGGCCTCCCGGAAGGTGCTCAGCTTGGAGCTCAGCGTCAGGGAAGTCGGGGTTGAGCCGGACCGTGGGAACATCTTCTCCTGCAAATCTGACCTTTCTTGTTGGTTCTGGAAGTCATGACCTGACACAGGTCACATGTGGTACTGTTGTGGTCCGGACCAAGGCAGTGCAAGCAGCAGTTGTGGGTGTCCATAACAGACATGATTTGACTGCAGTGGTTGCATTTTTTGAAGCCACTGGGAGACATGGTGGCAGACACCCGGCCAGAGTCGATGACCCCCGGGCGAAAAAGGCTGCGAACGCCGGTAAAGGCAAGCCTCAAGAAAAAAGAAGAGAAAGCCGAGAACAGCGTCAGGACAGCACCGGCTTGAGGCGGGAAGAGGAACCAGTACACAAACAAAGAAAAAAACAAGTTTTTTAGGATAATTCTAGAGAATTTTTCCAGGGAAAGAGGACAAGCATCCATTGGGCTCCACGGAAAAAAGGAGACTGAGCAAGATGGCACCCTTGAGCAGGAAGGGGTCCATGCATGCGTGGTAGCATTTCTGAAGGCTCTCTGTGAAAGCTGGGGAAATGCGTCAGGTGGGCTCTGTCGGCGCTGACGTCACCCATATGTGAGGACTGACTTCCTGCTTGTTCCTGGAGAAAGTCCTTTTACCCTCGTTAGTGGCTCTTTGAAATCTCTCTTATTATGCTTATATTTACAAAATAAAGTTTAATATTTAAAAGTGTGATATCCAAATATTTATTTTTATAGGATTATTCATTTTTATAGGATTTTATAGGAAGGATGATGTTGAGATGATAACAAATGAGTTTTATAATCAAAATATTGGTGGGGAGCACTAGGGGTTTAAAAGTTAACTGCAAATGTGCACAAGACTGAAGATTCTTCTAGGGTGTCTAATACACTTGCACTGACCCTGTACTGCACACATGCAGTTCACATTGCAACAAGCAGTTTTAAGGTCTCTCCGGTATATTTGGGTCACATGACACAAAAAGACACATTTTAGATCATTTGTGGACATCAGAATTGTGATGTTGGGGTCACGACATACACAATTCTGACAGTATTTTAGAAAAGGCTCTGCTACATATGGTGAAATTTTCCTTACGTTAATTTCCTTTCCTGATGTCCTGCTAGACCAGTTCAGACAAGTGGGTTTTGTCCCGCTGCCAGCAGATGTTGAAAACAGAGAAAGTACCAGAAGCTTCAATGACCCACTCCTGGTATATATAGCAGTTCCCCTAGGAGTCATCTTCAGTATACCCCTGGAAAAGCAAGTGACCATCAGTGCTCCAAGTAGGATAATACTGTCCAAAGCTGCAAATTGGAAAAGAAAAAGTGAAATCGCATAAAGAGTGCAACTATATACAAGGAAGGCAACCAACAGTGCATATACACCATATGCAGCAAGGCACCTGAATAGTGCCTGAAGAAATCTGCTGAAAGGCTGTCTGAGAGACACTGAAGGGGTGGGCTCCGGACTGATCTAGCAGGATTTCAGGAAAGGAAATTAACAGTAAGAAAAAGTTCACCTTCCAAAACATCCTGCTAGAACAGTCCAGACAAGTGGGCAGTACTAGAGCTACACCACCCCAGGGAGGGAAGAGACAGCCGCGTTACCACAGTGGTCCAAATATTCACCGACTCCCTGTCTTGAAGATCAAGGCGGTAATGGCATGCAAAGGTAGATAAGGAGGACTAAGTAGCTGCCCAGCAAATGTCCAGGGGAGCTACACGTGACAGCTCTGCCCTGGAGGCAGTTGCGCTCGTGTGGAGTGAGCTCAAAGCCCCAGAGATATGGGCTTAACATGAAGACTATACGCTGATTTGATAGTGTGTTTGATCCAGCGCGCAATGATAGCCTTTGAGGCCACCAGACCCTTATGTGCTCTGGCAAACAAAATGAAAAGCTGGTCTGATTTGTGAAAGGCATTCATCACTTTAAGGTACTGATGAAGCACTGCAGGACCTACCAAACGAAGGTTGCTCTGATTTCCCGAGCTCTGTTCCTTAGAGAAAGAAGGAAGCGAAATGGTCTGATTGAGATGGAAGGCTGTCAGCACCTTTGGAAGAAAGGAGGGAATGGCATGCAATGATACCCCCTTGGAGGAAAAGGTAAGAAAGGGGTCCCAACAAGAGAGAGCTTGCAACTCCGATACACGTCAAGCGGAGGTAATGGCCACAAGAAATGCTGTCTTGAACAACAAGTCTGGAAGAGTAAGGGTCAATAATAGCTCGAAAGAAGTCCGCATCAGGCCCTTGGTCACAAGGGGCAGGGGACGAGTCAAAGAGGATGATAAAAAGTCTTCACTCCCTGAAGGAACTAACTCATGTCTGCATGTAAAGCAATAGAGCGGTCGGCCATGGGCCCGCAGAAACAGGTGAGGGCAGCTACCTGCACCCGCAGGGCGTTAAGGGCCAGGCCCTTATCGTAACCATCTGGTAAAAAGGCAACATATCTGGAATCTGTAAGTGCCAGGGCAAGTGCTCATGTTGAGAACCCCAGGTCTCAAAGAGGTACCACACGCATGTGTAGGCTAGCAAGGTGGAAGGACAACACGCCTTAAGCAGGGTATCAAAGACTTGCTTAGAGTAGTCCTTATGCATTAACTAGTGCTTTTCAAAGGCCAGGCCATAAGTGAGTAAGGTGCTGGGTCATCCATCAGGATGGGTCCCTGCTGCAGGAGACCCCTCTGTGGGCCGAGCGCCAGCAGTCGTCCTGTGAGAAGACGCACCAGGTCGGCGTACCACAAGCGCCTTGGTCAATTGGGTGCTACAAGAAGGTCGAGGCCGGGGTGAGTCTCAATGCAATGGAGAACGTGGCCAATCATTGCCCATGGAGAGAAGAGATACGGTAGCCGCCCTGTCGGCCACGGCTGCACTAAGGCATCGATCCCTTGGGAGTTCGATTCCTTCTGTCGACTGAAGAAGGCGGGGACCTTAGCATTCGCCATGGTGGCCATGAGATTGAGGGCTGGCTGGCGCCAGCACTGGATTATTCAGTGGACGGCCGCAGGGGCGAGCTCCCATTTGCTGGGATCAAGGGCATGGCAACTGAGGAGGTCTGCTTGAATGTTCTCCACTCCTGCGGTATACTGTGTGGACAGCACTTGTAGATGGATCTCTGCCCAAGGGAAGAGAAGGGCCATTTCCTTGGCCACTCCTGGGCACTTTGTGCCACCTTGCAGGTTGAGGTATACTACTGCTGTTGAGTTGTTGCAGAGGACACAAACGGATTTGTGGCAGAGGCACAGTAAAAACGCTATCAGAGACAGGTGCACTGTTCTGGCTTCGAGCTAGTTGATGGTCCATGTGGCTTCCTGTCGGGTCCAAGACCTCTGTGTTGTTCAGTGGAGACAATGAGTACCCCAGCCTGTCAGACTGCCGCCTGTCGTTACTATAATCCAATGTTGAGTCTCTAGGGGAATGCCCTTCAGGAGATGTATGGAGGAAAGCTACCAGTGAAGACTGTGGCAAAGCAAGCAGGGCATCCTTAGGCGCATGTCAAACTCCTGAGAGACTGAGGACCAGCGGGTCAAGAGGGAGCGCTGCAGTGGGCGCATGTGTGTCCAAGCCCATGGGACCACTTCGATCATGGCAGCTATGGTCCCGAAGAATTGTAAATAGCCCCAAACTCGAAGCCAGATCAGCAAGAGGAAAGCATGGAGCAGGTCGAGTAGCTTCTGAAAATGATCTTGAGTGAGGAAGACTCTGCCCAAACTGGTGGTGAAACGTACCCCGAGGAACTCCAGAGACTAAGAGGGGTATAAAAAGCTCTTGGCATGATTGATCAACCAGCCGAGGCTTTCCAAAAAGTGGACCACTGTGGATACTGCCTCATGGGACTCCTGCTATGATTTGGCCCGAATGAGTCAATCGTCAAGATAAGGGTGGATCCGGATTCCTCTTCGCCGCAAGGTTGCCACCACGACTACCATGACCTATGGGGCTCTGTTGCCAGACCAAAGGGAAGCGCACAGAATTGATAGTGGTGCCCTAGGACAGCAAAGCGCAGAAGGCGGTGATGGTCTATGTGGATGGGAATTTGGAAATATGCCTCTGCGAGATCCAGTGATTCAAGAAACTCCCCACTCCTGACTGCTTAAATAACAGAATTGAGCATCTCCATGCGAAAGTGGGGTACTCTGAGGGATCGATTGATGCCCTTGAGGTCCAGGGTGGAAGGAACAGTCTTTCTTTGGAACAACAAAATAAATGGAGCAGCAGTCTGTCCCTCTCTCCAAGGGAGGCACTGGGAAATGACTTGGAGCTGGAGAAGCCATTGGCAAGTAGAGTGAATGGCTGCACGCTTGTGGGGGGAACCACAAGGGGAGGCCAAAAAGATGTCTGTGATGGGTTTGGCACATTCGAGAGTAGAGCCATGGTGGATGATGTTGAGCACCCATTGATCGTAAATCACGCAGGCCCACTCGTGGAAGAAGAGAGCTAGCCAGCTGTTCACTGGCAGCATTCTGGAGGGGCCCCGGAGGCCATTAGAGGGATGAATGACCTGCTCCAGAGAACTTTGATGCTGACGAAAAGATATTCTGAGCTTGGCAGACACCTTGAAAGAACTGAGCCTGGATCTGCCTTCAGGGGAGGCAACCGAGGATTTGCCCAGTCTGTATCGCCATGAATAACAGTATCGGGACCTGAATGAGAAGGAATAAGAAGTGATTGAGCCTTACTGGCGTGGAGCCGGTTTGGATTTATCCTCAGGTAAGCGCTGGGGGCTTGACATCCTCTAAATCCTTCATGAGCTTGACAAAGTCTTTCCCAAAGAGCAGCATGCCCATGTAGGGAAGTTTAGAAAGGGCTTTGGAGGCTGTGACGGCTAACCAGTTATGAAGTCAGAGCCATCGGCGGGCCACCATGGCCACAGCTATGGATCACGCATCTAGCCGTAGGAGATCATTCAGAGCATCTGCCAGGAAGGCGGCCACAGATTCCAAGTGAGCCAAGACGGGATAATCTGGCAACAATTGAATACAGGGGAGGAGATCTCTTGAGGCCAGCCCACCGCAGACAGAGGTCTGGAGGGCCAGCGATGATGAGGAAAACGCCATCTTCAACAGGCCCTCCATCTTACGATCGTGGGGGTCCTGCAGCACTGCACTGCCTTCCATGGGGATGGTAGCGGGCTTTACGTAAGAACATAAGATATGCCACACTGGGTCAGACCAAGATCTATTAAGCCTGGTATCCTGTTTCGAACAGTGGCCAATCTAGGTCACAAGTACCTAGCAGTTTCCCCAAAAGACACAGGTTCCACAATGCTTGTATTGGGACAAGCAGTGTATATCCTGGGTCCCCTTTAATAATGGTTTATGGACCTTTCCTCCAGGAACTTATCTAAACATTTTTTAAACTTGGCTACACTAACAGCTTTTACTACATCCTCTGGTAACAAATTCCAGAGTTTGATTACACGTTGAATGAAAAAATATTTTAACTTATTAGTCTTAATTAGGTTAATCTGTAGCTTCATTGCATGTCCCCTAGTCTTTCTATATTTTGATGGCGTAAACAATCAGTCTACGTTTACCCATTCCACTTCATTCATTAATTTATAGACCTCTATCATATCTCCCCTCAGATATCTCTCTTCCAGGTTGAAGAGCCCTAAACATTTTAGCCTCTCTTCAGAGGGGTATCATTCCATCCCCTTTACCATTTTGGTGGCTGTACCTTTTCTAATAACACTATATCCTTTTTATGATATGGTGACCAGAACTGCAAACAATATTCAAGGTGCGGTCGCACCATGGAACGATACAGAGGCATTATAATATCCTTTGTTTTATTCTCCATTCCTTTCCTTATTATACCAAGCATTCTATTTGCTCTCTTGGCTACCACTGCACATTGGGCAGAGGGTTTCAACATGTTATCCACAATGACATCTAAATCTATTTCCTGGAACCTTGCATCGTGTAACCACAGTTTGGGTTTTTCTTTCCTAGGTGCATAACCTTGCACTTGTCCACTTTAAATTTCATCTGCCATTTGGATGCCCAGTCTTCCAATTTATCAAGATCCTCTTGCAATTTTCCACAATCCTCACAGGTTTAACGACTCTGAATAGTTTTGTGTCATCTGCAAATTTGATTACTTCACTTGTTATTCCCATTTCCTGGTCATTTATAAATATGTTAAAAAGCAGCTGATCCAGCAGAGATCCCTGGAGTACTCCACTATTCACCTTTTTTGCAATGGGAAAATTGGACATTTAGCCCTACCCTCTGCTTTCTTTTAACCAGCTCCTGATCCACAATAGTACACTGCCTCCAATCCATGACTTTCTAATTTCGCTGAAAGTCTCTTATGAGGGACCTTGTCAAAGGATTTCTGAAAATCCAGATACACTATATCAACCAACTCAACTTTGTCTACCTGTTTATTCACACCTTCAGAAAAACTTAACAGATTAGTAAGACAAGACCTTCCTTGGCTAAAGCTATATTGGCTGTCTCCCATTAAGACATGACTATCTACATGTGCAGCAATTTTGTTCTTTATAATGGTTTCTATTATTTTTCCGGTACTGATGTCAGGTTCACCGGTCTGTAGTTTACCGGATCATCCCTGGAACCCTTTTTAAAAATTGGCATTACATTGGCTATCCTCCAATCTTCAGGTATTACAGATGATTTTAATGATAGTTCACAGATTACTAATAGTAAGTCTGAAATCTCATATTTCAGTTCTTTCAACATCCTTGGATGTATACCATCCGGTCCAGGTGATTTGCTACTCTTCAGTTTATCAAATAGTTGTAATACATCTTCCCGATGTATCAATATTTCTTTCAGTTCTTCTGTGGCATCATCTTTAAATACCATTTCAGTCATGGGTAACATCCCTATATCTTCCTCAGTAAAGACCGAAGCAAAGAATTCATCCAGTCTCTCCGCTATGGCCTTGTCCCCTCTTAGTGCCCCTTTAACCTCCTATCATCTAAAGGTCCTATTATCTCTGTCACAAGTTTTTTGCTACGAAATGTACTTGAAAAATTCTTTATTACACATTTTTGCTTCCACAGCAAGCTTCTTTTCAAATTCTCTCTTTGCCTGCCTTATCAATGCCTTGCATCTAACTTGACAGTGCTTGTGTTGTTTCCAGTTTTCATCATTTGGCTCTTTTTTCCATTTCCTGAAAGATGCTTTTTTGGCAACAACACCCTCTCTGACCTCACCTTTAAACCATGCTGGCAGTTTTTTGGACTTCGTTCCACTTTTCTTAAAGCGTGGAATACACCTGGGTCTGGGCTTCCAAGATAGTATTTTTAAACAACACCCATGCTTGATGTAAATCTTTAACCTTTGCAATTGCTCCTTTTAGTTTTTCTTAACTATTTTCCTCATTTTATCATAGTCTCCCTTTTGAAAGTTAAAAGGTAGTACTGTGGATTTCTTTACCGCCTCTTCTCCATTTATTAAATCAAACGCGATCATGCTATGACCACTATTGCCAAGTTACCCCAACACCCATTTATCTCTTGCACCAGATCTTGTGTTCAACTAAGGACTAAGTCCAAAATGGCTTCCCCTCTGGTCGGTTCATGAACCTGCTGCTGTAAGAAGCAGTCATTTATTTTATCTAGAAACTTTATCTCCCTAGCATGTCCTGCTGTGACACTGACCCAGTCGATACCAGGGTAATTGATATCACCCATTATTATTACTGTGCTATAAGTTTTGTTAGCTTCTCTGATTTCTTTGAGCATTTCATCATCCATTTGTTCATTCTGGCCAGGCGTCGATAGTACACCCCAGCTACCATCACCTTCCCTTTCCCCTTTTTACAGGGAACTTCAATCCATAGAGATTCTATAGTGAATTTTGTTTCCTGCAAAACTTTAATCCTTTGTGACTCAATGTGACAGTACCATAATAGCCTCATCAACTAGCTAACCAATGCAGTACAAATTACGCAGCAGTACTAGATTATACAGATGTAAATAGTTACCCAAGTTTGGATCCAAGTTTGAGTACCTGTTAATTGTAAACACAGATCAACCAACTGAAATGTGTAAGTTTGTTGTTCCATGTAAACCGCACTGATGTGGAATAGCACGGTATATAAGAGAATGTAAATAAATAAAATAAATAAATGCCCTCTCTAACAGAGTGCAACCCCTCCACCAATTTGATCAGCTCTATCATTACGATATAGTTTGTACCCAGGTATCACAGTGTCCCACTGGTTGTCCTCCTTCCACCATGTCTATGAGATACCAATCATATCCAACCTCTCATTTAGTGCTATATATTATAACTCTCCCATCTTATTTTTTAGACTTCTAGCATTTACATACAAGCATTTTAGAGGCTGCACCTTATTCATATTAATCTGGATATCGGTAGGCAAGGGCAATTTGAATCTTTAAGCTGTGTTTGCTCTGTACTCAAAGGCATTTGGGCTATTTTTGTTTTTATTGGAACCACTCTGCTGCTTTGTAACTGCTGCAATGGGAAGCGGAGCCACTTACTGAGGTCCGCGGGAGACCAGCATAATAGCATCCCCAAGTGCTTCACAGTTCGCAAAGACGCTTCAGGAGAATCTCATTGAAGTGAGACTATTTGTTGGAGTTCCAAAGGGAAGGGGAAGGCCTTCGAAGGGCTTCTTGATGCCTGCGAGGATAAGATCTGCCTGCGACTGCCTTGGCATTGGCTGGTTGGAAGAGTCAGCTATAAACAGGGCCTCCATGACTTGCGTAATCAGCGCCGGTAGCTCTTCCTTAAGAAATACCCAGACATCGGGGGTCTCGTCGTGGTCATCTGCAAGATCCTCTGGGAGGGGGGCCCATTTGCCACTCTCCAGCTCAGATGCGCTGTTGCGACTGTCATCTGCCAAATTATCCTCCTCTTCAGGCATTCCAGAGTCCTAGTCTCCCCATAGCCCAAGTCACCCCCTTGGGTGGGCGTCAGTCCCTGTCTGGAGCGTTTCTGAGAGAATGGGCCCCCTCTGCTGCAGAATTTTGCAACAGGGGGGCTGGGGCCTGATTGGCTGCTGGATCTGACTGCCAAAGGTCCCAGGCCTGTCTAAAACGGACCATAAAATGAGAATCTTGATCCGATGTGAGTCTGGGCTGCCACTATCACAGGCTGAGGGAGCTGGGACAGGAGCAGAGGGGGAGGGGCATCTCGTGAAGGTGAGGGTAAGGGAGATGGCGTGCCGTCTGGATGGTCCCTCTAGAAGAATCAGAGTCAGCTGAAACGGAGGTCCCTGAGGCACTCAGATCACGGTCCGGAGGGCTCTGCCCCAATCTGGAGGTCTCCCCTGCATTGGAGGCACAAGAAGCACAGAACCAGTATAAGAGAAAGAGAAATTTTTGGCCACAGGCTATACAGCATGTTAAGTGAAGAGGGCATTCAGTTTCTTGGCTCGTGTCAGGCCCAAAATCAAAGGGAAAATCCTCCACTTGCTGAGACTGGAGCAGCCCACCTCAAAATGGCTGCCGCTTGACAGGGAGCACTCACAGAAATGGTGGAAAAGAGGCAGAAGCAGCGGCAGTGAAGAACAGCAACAGCGGTGCAGAACAGCAACAGCGGTGCAGAGCAATCACACTAAGCAGTGGACATGGCGGGAAACAAGCCCCAGGTAAGCGCTTCCATCACTAACTTTATGGCGAAATAGAGGCCTGGGGGGGAGGCGGGTTACACTCACTGTGAGTCCCACCTCAGTGACTGTTGGCCAGCCAAGCAGAAGACACAGAGGAAGTGCTGCCTTGCATCATGGATGTTTGAAAAAGAGTAGTTACTCACCTGTAACAGGTGTTCTCCAGGAGCAGCAGGAATCAGTCCTCACTTATGGGTGTCATCGACGCCGATGAAGCCCCAGCGGAGCATTTCCCCAGCTTTCCATGAAAGCCTTTGGGAATGCTGGCACGCATACGCGGTTCTCTTCCCGCCTAAAGGTGCCATCTTACCTCAGTCAAATGACATAGCTAAGAACAGCACACAAAAATGTAAAAATTAAACTATGTACAACTGCAACTCCAAGGGGAGGAGGGAGGGTAGTGAGGACTGATTCCTGCTGCTCCTGGAGAACACCTGTTACAGGTGAGTAACTACTCTTTCTCCAGGACCAAGCAGGAAGTCAGTCCTCACTTATGGGTGACTCCTCAGCTCTGGGCTACCAGGAACCCAGGCTGAACAAGAGAACTCCCTCTAGTCTCAGCAACACAGAAAAGGCTTTTCAAGGATACAGCCTCCACAGGTAGCCCAACCAGAGGGCAGGAGTTGCCTAGACCTCAAAGAGATTCCGGAGTACTGCTTGGCCAAAAGCACTGTCCCTACGGGACTCCCTCTCCAGACAGTAGTGGGCTGCAAAGGTCTGGCTTGAAGACCAAGTAGCAGCCCTGCAGATGTCTTGCAATGGAACAGAGCGGAGGTGAGCCACTGATGCAGCCATTGCCCTCACACGGTGCGCCGTGACCCTACCCTGCAAAGGAAGGTCAGCCGCCTTGTAAGCCCAGGTGATACAGTCAGCCACCCAGATGGACAAGGTACGCTTGGACACAGGCCTCCCCAAGTTATTGGGGTCAAAAGAGAGGAAGAGCTGAGAAGCCTTCCTGTGACCTTGCGTACGTTCAAGGTAGAAGGATAAGGCCCTCCTACAGTCCAAGGTATGGAGAACTGTTTCAGCCTGACTTGCATGAGGCCTAGGGAAAAAAGTAGGAAGAACCACCTCCTGGTTGAGGTGGAAAGAGGAGACAACCTTAGGAAGGAACTTAAGGTGAGTCCTGAGGACTACTCTGTTTTTATAGAACCTGGTGTAAGGTCTATCACAGACCAAGGCCTGAAGCTCACTCACTCTCCTAGCCGAAGTAAGGGCTATCAGAAAGAGAGTCTTCCAGGAAAGGAAGCGTAGAGGGCAAGTAGCCATAGGCTCAAAAGGTGGGCGAGTCAGTTGCTGCAAGACCACATTAAGCTCCCACTCAGGAGCAGGAGGACGTATGGGGGGCTTGAGCAGAAGCAAGCCCCTGAGAAACCTAGACACCAAAGGGTGCACAGACAAGGAATAGCCCTCAACTAGGGAGTGGTGAGCTGCCAAAGCAGAGAGGTGGACCCAAACAGAGATGGACTTGAGACCCTGGTTGGACAAGTGCAGCAGGTACTGAAGCACTACTGACACAGTACAGGAGAAAGCATCCTCAGCACGCAGCTGACACCACACAGAGAACCTTTTCCACTTGAGAGCATAGGCCTTCCTAGTGGATTGTTTCCTGGAGGCTAGGAGAACTTCCTCAACCTCGGGAGGCAGGCCCCAGGGAGCCAACACTACCCTTGCAGCCTCCATGCCATCAGATTGAGAGCTTTGAGATTGGGATGCAGCAAGGAGTCCTGATTCTGAGAGAGAAGGTCGGGTTGCAATCCCAGAGGCAGAGGCAGATCCACTGCCAGTTGAAGCAGGAGGGGGAACCAAGGCTGCTTTGGCCACCTGGGAGCTACCAGGAGGACAGAGGCTCTGTCTTGGCGAATCTTGAACAGTGTTTGGGCCACCAGAGGGGTGGGAGGAAACGCATAGAGTAGGCCCTGAGTCCAGGGAATCAGAAAAGCATCTGCTGCTACTCTCAGAGGATGCAGTTGCCTGGAGCAGAACCTTGGCAGCTGGTTGTTCAGTGGACTGGCAAACAGGTCTATGGAGGGAAGCCCCCATCTCAAGAAAATCTTTTGAACCACTAGAGGATGAAGCTGCCACTCGTGTGGCTGCAGAATCCTGCTCAATCTGTCGGCCAGGGAATTCTCCTGGCCTGGAAGATAGACTGCTTTGAGGAACATGTTGTGTTTCAGGGCAAAGGAGCAGAGGTTCTGGGCCTCCTGGCAAAGGGGCTGGGAACCAGTTCCGCCTTGTTTGTTTACATAGAACATGGCAACCTGGTTGTCCATCTGGATCAAGACAGACTGCTGTGCCAGGGAAGCAGTAAAGGCCTTGAGGGCTAAGCGGAAAGCTCTGAGTTCCAGGAGATTGATCTGCTGGGACGCCTCCCAAGGAGACCACAGGCCCTGGGTGCACTTGTCTAGGCAGTGCGCTCCCCAACCCTGCAGAGAGGCATCTGTGGTCAGTACCACTGTATGCGGTGGGACCTGAAAAGGCAACCCCACCAGCAGATTGGGGGGATGTAACCACCAGTTGAGTGAGGCCAGGAAATGGTGGGACACTATGATTCTGTCTCTGAGACTTCCTGAGGCTTGTGACCACTGAGTCCGAAGGCACCACTGGGCAGGTCTCATATTGAGCCTGGCATTTGGGGTCACCTGTACTGTCGACGCCATGTGGCCCAGAAGTCTGAGACAGAGTCTGGCGGAGACTAGGGACCTGTGCAGAAACTTGCTGGCGAGGTCCATGAGCCTTTGCGCTCGGTCCACTGGTAAGAATGCTCTTGCCAGCTGAGAATCCAACCTTGCTCCGATGAACTCCAAGTTCTGGGAGGGGAGCAAAGTGGACTTTGCGAAGTTGATGACAAAGCCCAGCTTTTGGAGCAGTGCTATGGTTCTGCTGGTGGCTTGCTGAACTTCTAGGGAAGTCTGGCCTCTGATGAGCCAGTCGTCTAGGTATGGAAACACAAAGATGCCCTGATTTCTCAGGTAGGCTGCCACCACTGCGAGGCACTTGGTAAAGACCCTGGGAGCGGAGGTCAGTCCAAAAGGCAGTACCCTGTACTGATTGTGATTTCCTCCCACAATGAACCTGAGGTACTTTCTGTGGTCTGGATGAATGAGGATGTGAGTGTAAGCATCTTTTAGATCTAAAGAGCATAGCCAATCTCCCTGCTGGAGGTAGGGCAGAAGAGTTCCAAGAGTAACCATCTTGAACTTTTCTTTTACCAGAAACTTGTTTAGGTTTCTGAGATCCAGAATGGGTCGAAGACCACCGGTTCTTTTTGGCACCAGGAAATATCTGGAGTAAAAACCGTGACCCTGGAAGTGGGGAGGCACAGGCTCCACCGCCTTGTCCAATAAGAGCCCTTGGAGTTCTTGGAGGAGAAGGGCAGTATGCAGGGGAGGCCTGAAAGGTTCCCCTGGAAAGTGTGGCGGAGGAAGTTGGTGAAAATGGAGGGCATATCCTCGATGGATTATGTCCAGTACCCAACTGTCCTGAGTAATCAGGGGCCACAGATGGGCGAACAAGGCTTGGCGGCCTCCTGTGCAGGGCTGGGACTGCATGGGAGGAATGACTGTACTCAAGGAGTCAAAAACCTCCACCCTGCTGAGTGGGAGCAGGGGCCGGAGGCTTGGAGGCAGTCTGCCTACGGGGCCCATTACCCCGGCCCTTGGCTTGCTGACCCTGTGGGGCAGGTTGGGCAGCCTGATAATGTGGGTACTGTTTGTAGGCAGTGCCCTTCCTCGGGTAAAAGGGCTTTTTACCCAGGCCCTTCTTCTTATGTGAAGGGGCAGAGGTCTTCCTCGACAGCCTTGTCCGGGTGAGGTGCTCAGTCTCGAGCTGTGCGGCCTTCTCGGCCACAGGCTTGCCAAAAAGGTTTTCACCTCGGCAAGGGACATCGACCAACTTGTCCTGAACCCATGGCTCGAGGTCCGATGACTGCAGCCACGCCTGGCGTCGAGCCGCGATGCCGGCAGCCGCAACTCGGGCTGAAGCCTCGAAGCCATCGTAGGCGGCGCGGGACATGAACTTAGAGCATTCCCGTATCCTCGAAGACAAGGACTTAAAACTCTGCAAGGGTTCCCCGGAGAGACCAGCAGAGAAACCGGCCAATTCTTTAGCCAGATCCCGTAAATACATGCCCATGTACAGCTGGTAAGTCTGGACACGGCAAGCAAGCATGGAGCCCTGAAAACACTTTCTCCCGACTCCATCAAGGCTTCGGGCTTCCCTACTGGGAGGCACCGCAGAGTGCATCTTCTGACTTTTCAGACGATGCATGGCCGATTCCACAACCATGGAATGGTGTGGCAGCTGTGCTTTCTGGAAACCAGGACTCTTGCGGAGCCGATAAATGGAATAGACTCGCTTGCTCAAAACCGGCGCCGAAGCCGGCGCCTCCCACATCCGGAAGAGGAGCGGCTCCAGCATCAGAGGAACCGGGACAGTAAAGGCCTTCTTCGGAGGAGAGTCATATTGTAGAGCATCGAGCTCTTCAGCTCGAGGCTCTTCCTCGGGGTCAGCCGGATAGCCAGGGCAGCGGCCATATCCCGGATAAACTCCGAGAACCTAGTATCCTCCGGAGGGGATCTACTCCGGGGTTCAGACTCAGGTGAGTCCGATGGGACACACCGAGTCTTAAAGGTGTCAGGAGACTCCTCATCTTCTGTCTCCCACGCCGACTCGTCCGACGTCGAGTCGGGGTCCGACGCCGCGGGGCCCCTGGGCACCCGCCCCGACGCCGGAGGCACCGGCGTCGAGACCCTCGGTCCCGAGCAGGAGGTCGAGGGAGACCTCGACCGAGGACGACCTCGAGCCGCAAAGGACTCGAGTATCGGCTCGGTCTCCGGGGTCGACTTGGACGTCGATGTCCCGGTGGTCGGGGCAGATGCGCCAGACAGGCTGGCCATCAATGCCCGCTGCTGGTCCATGAAGACAGACATTCTGCTCTCCAAGGCTGTCAACCTGAGGCTCAGCTTGGGTGACGCAGCAGCCCCCGACTCTGGCCCCGGTGGCGCCGGGCCTGACGTCGGTACTCTGGGAGGCAAGTCCTCGAGGACAACAGGACTTACGTGTCCAGCAGACTCCGGTTCTATACGAGGAACTTTGGTCGGCTTCTCCTGGTCCACGGGCCCAGGACGACGGTCGGTAGTCTTAGACCTGGACCTCGAGGGTCCAGGGACTTCCACCGATGCCACCCTCGCGAGCCGCTTTTTCCTCTTACGTTCCCTGTCGGGGGACCCCCTGTCCGAGGAGCTCAGACACCTCTCGGGATCGGAATCCCGAGATGTCGAAGCCTCAGATGAGGTCCAGGCATGAGCAGAGGCCGAGTCGGAGAAAAGCCTTTCACTCTGCTGTTGACGACTTCGGAGTGCCTTGGAAGACATTTTTCCACATGGCACACATGATTTAGAATCGTGGTTTGGGCCCAGGCACCGAAGGCAGCAGTCGTGGGTGTTGGTGAGAGACATGATCTTATTACACCGATCACACTTTTTAAAACCACTGGAAGACATGGGGGAAAAAAGCGACCCCGCGAGGTCAAAAGACCGGCCTTCCAGGGAAAAAAGAAGTTTTTAGGCGCGAACGCCCAGCCACTATGGGCAAAAACCGAAAAAGAGAAAGGGGGTTCGATACCGGTGTACCGATCCCGGCGGGAGGGGAACCGACGTCGAATCCGAGAAAAAACAATGTTAGAAAAAAATCTACTTTTAACCAGGAAAACAGGACATACGTCCGATGGGCTTCACGGAAAAAAAAGAGACTGAGGTAAGATGGCACCTTTAGGCGGGAAGGGAACCGCGCATGCGTGCCAGCATTCCCAAAGGCTTTCATGGAAAGCTGGGGAAATGCTCCACTGGGGCTTCATCGGCGTCGATGACACCCATAAGTGAGGACTGACTTCCTGCTTGGTCCTGGAGAATAAAAAAATCACAATGCTAGAGCAGGATGTTGTCACTGGCCTGGAGGATACTGAAGAGCCTCGTTGACAGGCTCTACTGATCCTCTGTCCCCACTTTTGGCAAGAAAGAGGGAACCGATTGCAATACCACCTTTTCCTTGGAGAAAGACAGAAAGGGCTCTCGGCACAATAAAGCCTGGAGCTCCGAGATCCTAGGTGCCAAGCAAACAGCCAACAGGAACACGGCCTTAAGGGTCAAATCTTTTAGTGACGCCCATGCCAGGAGCTCAAAGGGCTCCCCACAGAGCACTGATGGCACCAAATTGAGGTCCCATGGCAGGACCACCACCCACCAAGGAGGGCGCAAGCAAAGCACCGCTCTCAAAAACCACGCTACATCAGGATGCGTACCTAACGCTAGTCAATGGATTTTGCCACGATAACAGGCTATTGCCACCAGCTGCACCCTCAAGGAACTGGCGGCCAGATCTTTGTTGAACCCATCCTGTAAGAATGCTAAGATGTTGGGCACCGAGGCCACGGCCGGCTTCATTTGCTGGTCTGCACACTAAGCCTCAAGAATGCACCAGACCTGAATATAGGTTAGCAGTGTTGAAATCGCCTGCCCCAAATAATGTTTCTTCCTCAGCCTCGCCCTCTCAAGAGCCAGGCCGCAAGCGAGAATTGACCCACCTGAGGCATGAGCACAGGCCCCTGCGACAAGAGATCCACCTTCGCCGGAAGTCGCCATGGGTGATCCGCTAGACTCCTCACCAGATCCGGTTACCACGGCCACCGCAGCCAATCCTGGGTGATGAGAATCACCATCCCCCGATGAGCCTCGATCCTTTGAAGCACCCTGCCTATGAGGGGCCAGGGCAGAAACATGTAGAGGAGTCCGTCTGTCGGCCACTGCTGCACCAAGGTGTCCAAGCCTTCCGACATCCGTTCTCTTTTCTTGCTGAAAAATTGACTCACTTGGCGCTCGCGCATGTCACTATCAGATCCATGACCGGTGTGCCCCAACAATGCACCAGCAAATCGAACACCTCCTTATTGAGCAACCACTCTCTGGGGTCCACTCGTACGGAACTCAAATAGTCCGCCATGACACTGTCGACTCCTGCTACATGTTCCGCTGACAATGCCTGGAGGTGACCTTCCGTCCAGCTCATCAATGTCTCGGTCTCCACCTCCAAGGCCGCACTGCAGGCTACCGCGGTTGCGCTGTCCAAGAGAGCTCATACTGCCGCACTGCACAACCTGTCCTTGAAGCACCGTAGTGCTAGCACCACTGCCTGCATCTCCAGCCTGTTGATCGACCAGCCGGCCTCCTGCGGGGTCCACTGTCCTTGCGCAAACCTCCCCTCGCAATGAGCCCCCCAGCCGGAGAGACTTGCATCCGTCACCAAAGGGACCCACGCTGGCATCTCAAGGGGCATTCCTCTTCCCAGATTCTCTCCCGAGAGCCACCACCTGAGGGACCTCCTGACTCCCTGCGGACAGGGAAGTCTCTGTGACAGAGGATGGGACTGATACGACCACCATCCAAGTAGCGCCCTTTGGAGTGGCCACATATGCACCCTTGCCCATTGAACCAGCTTGAGAGTGATTACCACGGTGCCCAGGAGCTGAAAGTAGTGCCATGCCGTAGGCTCGATCCTGATGAGAAACTCTCGCACCAGACGCTGCAGTGCCCACCCTCGCTACTCCAGCAAGAAGACTCTCCCCAAGTGAATGTCGAAGTATGCCCCCAAGTACTCCAAGACTTGAGATAGATGCAACTGGCTCTTGGCCCCATTGACCATCCAACCTAGTTTCTGAAGAAATTGCACCAACCGAGTTGTCGCATTTTTGCTCTCATCCTTGGACTTTGCCCAAATGAGCCAGTCGTCAAGGTATGGAAGCACTAGCACCCCTTCTCTGCGCAATGCCACTGCAGCCACCACCACCACCATGACCTTGGTGAAGGTGTGTGGAGCCGTCATGAGCCCAAAGGGCAGCGCCCTAAACTGAAAATGCTCCATGGGCACAGCAAATGTTACGGTCGTATGGGAACCTGCAGGTATGCCTCCGTTAGGTTGAGTGACATCAGAAATTCTCCACTGCAAAACACCACAAAGACGGACCGCAGGGTCTCCATGCAAAAATGCGGCACTCGCAGGCAGCAGTTTACCCATTTTAGGTCAAGAATTGGGGAGAAGGAACCATCCTTTTTTTGGCACCACGAAATAAATGGAGTACCGACCGCAGCCGTACTGGTCTCGAGGAACTGGCACAATGGCCTTTAGCTGAACGAGCTGCTCCAAGGTGTCTCATACCACCGCCTCCTTGGCCCACACCTTGCGCAGAGACTGCATGAAGGAGCTACCCATTGGTCAAGCGAACCCAAGGGCATACCCCTCCCAAATGACCTCCAACACCCACCGATCGGAGGTGATCTGGACCCAGCCAGAGTAGAAGGTCTGCAGCTGGCCTCCCACTGGCTGCATCTCCGCCTGGGCCCACCTCGCTTCGCTGGGACTTCTTCGGTACCCCAGAAGGTTTGGCTGCGAAACCATGCCCTGCTCCACAAAAGTCTTGAAACGCTTGCATCCTAGCCGGAAATCGACCCCTCTGAAAGGGAGGCAGGTGTGGAGACCAAAAACGCTGGAACTTCTGCTGTTGACCATGAGGGGTAGAGGCATCGCAGCCCGGCTTCTGCTTGTCCTCCGGCAGCCGCCCCCTTTTGACTCTCCCAAGTCCTTGACCAACTTCTCCAAGTCCTCTCCAAACAGCAGCTTACCCCGGTGGGCCAATTGGTAATAGTGACCACAATATAAGCAAATATATGCCATAATCACTGGAAAGAGGACACTAAAGAAAACTACTGCTATTTCTAATTTGCACTTATTTTGTTTTTGTGTTACGTGACAGCAACAGCAATTTTCCGGTGCACTGCTGACTTCAGAAGTCTAATATAAAGATATCCTTATAGTATTTTGTTTTTGTTGACCTTTATTTCTGATATATTCAGGCCATGATCAGTGCACCACTTAAACCCTGTGGTCTTTTTTCAGCAACAATGGAAGAGAAAGAATCTTCCAAACTAAGGAAAAAAGTTCTCTCTCTCTCGAGGACAGCAGCTTGCCAGGCAGCATAGGAGCAATGCAAAGAAAGAGGTAAAAAGACAAATTAAAGCGAAAAATCTGCAACCAAATGATCAGAGCACCATGGGACCTATCCTTCTTGCTCCATGGAATTAAAAAGATGGAGACCTCATACAATCTCTGAACATGTGTAGCACAATGTACTTGCTCAGTGGAGCTTATAAGCTATGGTAATTGTGTCCTTACCAACATCGCATGATGTCACCACAAGTGTAACTGATTTTCTTGCTCTTCCAAGGAGAAAATGCTTACCTTCCATTCCATTCAATTTCCTTCATGCACATTGTATATGTATATTTGTGGTATATGTATATTTGTGGTATATGTATACATATCACGCACATTCAAGGCCTGCCCAAGGTATTCTGCTGCCCCCGGCAGGCCCCGCCATGCCCCTCCCCCCCCCCGGTCCCTAGTAGGTCCTCCCTGTACCGTTCCACACTGCTCTCCCTGCCAGCATCGATATTCTCGACTCAGGGAGACGGGGCCAGCATAGCGATTCCTCCCTTCCCAGAAGTAGCAGCGCAGCCACTGCTTCAGTGCTGTGGCAGTTCTTAAAGTATCCGTGTGCATGCATACATTCATGGCCTGCTGCTCCTGCTCAGCTCCGACTTCCTGTCGGAAGGGTGCAGAAGTGGAAGACCATGAATGTGTGCATGTACGCGTATACTTTAAGACCCATTGTGGTACAGAAGTGGTAGCAGCAATCACCATGCCGCCTACCACGGTCTGCCACCCTAGGAGACCCACCTAATTCACCTAGTGGATGGCCCAGATCTGCACACACTGGGAGAAAGTTGACTACATGAGAAACATAGAAACATGATGACAGAAAAAGACCACATGGCCCATCTAGTCTGTCCTTCCATATCAACAACTACAACAGTCCACTTTTTACCTTTAGAGATCCTCTGTGTTGGTCCCATGGTTTTTTTTTAATTCAGTTACTGTCCTCATCTCTACCACCTCCACTGGGAGACTATTCCATGGATCCACTACTCTTTCCGTAAAGAAATATTTCCGCATATCACTCCTGAATCTATCTCCCTTCACCCTCATCCCATGTCCCCTCGTAGCAGAACGTGCTTTCAATTGAAAGAGGCTCTCTCCCTGAACATTTATGCCACGGAGGTATTTAAACATCTCAATCATATCACCTCTATCCCGCCTTTCCTCTAAGGTGTACATATTAAGATCCTTAAAGTCTGTCCTCATAATGAAGCCCACTAATCATTTTAGTAGCCACCCTCTGCACCGACTCCATCCTGTTCACATCCTTTTGAAGGTGCGGTCTCCAGAATTGCACACTATACTCCAAATGAGGTCGCACCAAAGACTTATACAGAGGCATTATCACCTCCTTTTTTCTGCTAGCCATTCCTCTCCGTATGCACCCAAGCATCCTTCTAGCTTTTGCCGTTGCCTTTTCTACCTGTTTAGCTACTTTAAGATCATCAGACACAACCACGCCTAGGTCCCGCTCCTCTTTAGTGGACAAAGGTACTTCACCTGGGACTTCCGGTGACGTCACGGAGCTGATGGCAGCTTAGGTATCTAGCTCCTGTCCAAACCCCGAAATTTTGCAAAATTTAGGATACCCCCACGGTTCTAAGGTGGAAGGGAAGCGAGCAGAGGAGTCTGCGATGGTTGCACGGAAGAAGTTAGTGACCTTCCAATCCGCCTATGCTCGGCGGGAGCAGCAGGAGACCTCGTCGGACTCCGAGGAGCCGGACGAGACGGAGAATCTAGAGGTGGAGGAGAACCAGGCCGAGACGGAGGGGATGCCGCTGAAATCCTGGCTGACGGTGTTTAAAGTGGAAATGAAAGGTGCGATGAAGGAGATAAGGAAAGATCTGAAAGAGGCACTGGCGGCGATACAGAAGGAAGTGAGCTATATGGGACAGCGCATGGAAGACCTCGAGGCGCACATGGACCAATAAGAGGAGGAGATGCGGGAAATGGCGGCTGAACAAGACAAAGCTAAAAAATTGTAGGAGGAGATGCAAGAAAAGCTGGAAGAGATTGAGGATCGGGCCAGATGCACTAACCTCCGGATTAGAGGAGTGCCAGAAACTGAGCTGTTTAAGGACTGTGAGTCTGTGGTGCAACGTTTGTGCCGCCATATCCTTCGGCTGGGAAGGGAGGGAGAGGCCCCAGCTGAAGCTGTCGGGGTGGAGAGCACACCGAAGCCTTGGCCCCCGGCGAGAGAAACAGGGTAGGGACATTATTGCTTGCCTAAGCAGATTCCCTGTTAAAGAACAGATACTCTCCTTGGCACGGAGGTTTGGCTGGATCGCCTGGGAAGGGCAGGAGGTCGAAGTATTTAATGACCTATCCAAGGGTACTCTGGAACGGAGGAGAAGTCTGAGAGAGGTCACAGCATATCTACGAGGGGAAAACCTGAGATACCGATGGATGTTCCCTTTTGGCCTCCTTCTATCCGTAAACGGGGTGTCTAAGAAAGTTAAGACTCCGGGGGAAGCCGGGGCAGTTTTGAAAGAATTGGGATGTGCGAACCTACCTCAGGCTCAAGGGCTAGTGCAACGAGAACACCAAGCGGCAGTACCGGGAAAGCAGCGTACGCGATCGCAATGGCAGAGAGTGGGAGAGAAGGGGAAGCGCCTGAAAAGGATGGCCCAGGAGCAGGAGAAGGCGATGGCGGATGGAGCTGACTGAAGACCCGCTTGCCACGGATATGCGCTGGATCGATGGGGGGATATGGACGGTAGAGTCCTTTCCTCCTGGTAATGTGGACACTGGACTCATAGGGCTTTGAGTGGGGTGGGTGCGGGTATGAGGGGGGTTGGAGGGCAGGTGGATTGGAGGGGATTATGTGTGGTATGCTGATTTTTGAATTGCTGGTGGGGGGTTGTGATGATTGTAGGGGTAGGACATGATGGACTCGGAAGGGACGGAGGGTGGTGGGGTGGAGGGAGGGGGGCGGGGGGGAACGGGGGGGAGGGAAGGGGGGAAGAGGGGGGGAGAGGAGGGGAGAGGGGAGGGGGTTAAGGGCACAGCACATGGGGGAGTAGGGGGGTGGCCGGAAGTGAAATGTTGCGGATAGGGACTGTTAATGTGAAGGGGTTGAATACTCCAGCTAAGCGTAGTCTGTTATTTCGAGAAGCACAACGTAATCATTGGGATGTGGTGCTCGTACAAGAGACCCACTTGAGGAGGGGGGAGGTGGGGAGATTGAGGAATCGACTTTTTCCTGAGCAATTCTTCTCTCTTGCCATGCAGGGGGGGTGAAGAAGGGGGGGTAGCAATTTTGGTACGGGGAGGGTGCGGTATTCAAATTGGGGGGTCCTTTAAGGATACGGAGGGCGGGCGGGGGGTGGGGATAAAGGGGAGGTTTGGCTTGATAGATATAGTGATGGTTTCGGTGTATGGCCCTAACGGAAACCAAGGGACATTTTGGGCAGATTTGGGGCGGTTGTTGGAAGTTGAGGGAGGGGAGGGGGGCGGTTGCTGGTGGGGGGGGATTGTAATGTAGTGCTGGATCCGCGGGGGGATGGAGGGAGTAGGAATAGACGGGGTTTAAGAGGGTTGATGCAGCAATGGCCCTTAGTAGATGCGTGGAGGTCGCTTCATCCTAACCAGCGGGAGTATACCTTCTTTTCGGTGCCCCATCATAGTTGGAGTAGGATTGACATGATTCTCTTGGAGAAGCAATGGATGTTGGAGGTAGAGTGTGGGGGGGGGTTGTCCCAGTGGGGTGGACGGATCATAGTGCGGTGGAAGTGGTCATACGGAGCTCTGCACGGGGAGGGGTGGCCTTTTGGAGACTAAATGAAAGTTTATTGGAGTGTGGAGAAGTGGTGGAGGATGTACGGGCCACGATGAAAGATTACTTAGCTTTAAACGATACGGGGGAAGTGCGAGACGTGGTTGTTTGGGAAGGGTTGAAGGCGGTTGTCAGGGGCAGGTTTATCATGTGGGGGGCTCGGAGGAAGAAGTTGAGGAGGGAAAAAGAAGAGGAGTTGCGGAAGGCGCTGCAGGTGGTAGAAGGTATTTATAGGGTGAGTGGGGAGATGAGAGACCTCCAGATAGTAGAGCAGGTACGGGCGGACTTACAAGCGCTGCAATTGGAGCAAGTGGCCTTTGCATTACAAAAGGTGAAGCAGGTCCATTATGAATTTGGAGATAAAGCGGGCCGCTTATTAGCACGGCGGCTGAGACAGCGGGTGGGGGCATCCACGATCTTCCAGATTAGAGGGGAGGATGGGGTGACCTATAGGGATGAGAGGAAGATTAGGGACTGTTTTAGGGATTTTTATGGGGTGCTCTATACGGGGGAGAAGGGGGG
Organism: Ichthyophis bannanicus; assembly: GCA_033557465.1. Taxonomy (NCBI): domain Eukaryota; kingdom Metazoa; phylum Chordata; class Amphibia; order Gymnophiona; family Ichthyophiidae; genus Ichthyophis; species Ichthyophis bannanicus. Next base: position 168,449,941 of record CM066042.1, read on the forward strand.
GAAGGGGAGGCCATTCAGGAGTATTTAGATGAGATACCGCTTAAGGGGCTTTCGGAAGAGGCGAGGGCGGAGTTGGAGACTTCTATCACTGAGGAAGAAATTGGAAGGGTGGTGAAGGGGTTGCCGGGGGGGAAGGCGCCAGGGTTAGATGGGCTGCCGGGGGGAGATTAGGGGGATATTAGGGAGAGTATTCCATGGGGTGTTGGAACAGGGGGGGGGGGGGAATTACCACGGGATATGTTGATGGCGGGGATAACTGTCCTGTTGAAGCCAGGAAAGGATCCCCTGAAGTGTGGATCATACCGGCCTATCTCCCTGTTGAACGTGGATGTAAAAATTTTAGCTAAAGTGTTGGCAGATAGATTGGCGGGATGGATGCCAAAGGTGGTCCACGGGGATCAAACGGGTTTTATTAAGGGGAGGCAGGCTGCCGATAATGTAAAGCGGGCTATAGGGGTGACATGGGAGGCAGGACACGGGGGGGGGGAGGAGCTCATTTTGATGTCTATTGACGCATAAAAAGCCTTCGATAGAGTCCATTGGGGGTTTTTGATGGCGGTGCTAGAAAGGGTGGGATGTGGGACGAATTTTCTGAAATGGATTCAGGGCCTCTATCGGGAGCCGCGGGCGCGAGTAAAGGTGAATGGACGGTATTCGAGCGACTTTGCAGTGGGGCGTGGGACAAGACAGGGATGCCCCCTGTCCCCGCTTTTGTTCGCTTTGGTGGTAGAACCCCTGGCTGAACGGATTCGGAGGAACACGGGGATAGTAGGTTTGGAGAGGGGGGGGCTTTCCCATAAGATTTCCTTATATGCTGATGATATTCTTTTGTATATGGGTCAGCCGCTGCAGACGTTGCCGGAAGTTCTTAGGGAGGGTAGAAGGGTTTTGGGGCTGTATCTGGGTTTAAAATGAACATCGACAAGACTGAGGTGATGAAGGTGCACTTGGGGGAGGAATCTGAGCGGCACTTGCGGTCGGCCTTTCCCTTGAGATGGGTACGTAAATCCCTGGGGTATTTGGGGGTTCAGCTGACAGGACGGTATGAGGAGCTGTATAGCGCCAATTATCCAAAACTGTTGGGGACCATCTATACTGACTTAAGAGGGCTGGATGAGATTGGAGACGTCATGGTTGGGTAGGATAGCAGCCATTAAAATGAATATTTTACCCCGGTTACTGTATTTGTTCCATGCCTTGCCGATTGAGATCCCGGAGGGCACCCTGCGTGGGTTACAAAGTCGTATATTTAGCTATATCTGGAAGAGGAGACCACCTCGCATTTCTAGAAGGGTTATGTGCACTAGTAAATTGGAGGGGGGCTAGGGGTTCCTGATCTTAGAGATTATTATCGGGCAGCGCAGTTAAAGCATATTATGGATTGGAGAGCTGGAAAGGATGGAGCTCCATGGGTTAGCTTGGACAGCTATAGGGTTCATGGGGGGAGGTTGGATGCTTGGATATGGGCTCCGGGGAGGGACAGAGGGCTGCTAGGGGGATGGGGGGATCTCCTGCAATGCGGCATGTGGCGAAGATCTGGGATGTGGTTAGGGGACCCGTAGCAAAAAAGAGGTGGTCTTGGTTTTCAGTGATGACACCTTGGAGGGGATGGCGGGCTTTTAAACCGGGTTGGGAGGGGGGCCGATTTGACATTTGGAGGGAGAGGGGCCTCAACTGTGGGTTTCAGCTGCTGGAGGAGGGGGAACTGCGGAAGTTTGAGGAGGTGAAGAGGGAGTATGGGTTGGAGGTGGTGGATAGATTTGCTTATGCTCAGGCTCGCTCATTTTTGCTTCGCACTTTAGGTAGGGAGGGGATGGTGAGGGAGGTTTCGGCAGTGGAGGCCATTTGGTATGGGAGGGGAGGCTCAAAGGGTATGATTACGGCCCTTTAATGCAGCGGTGCATGAGCAGCGGGAAGGCAAATTTAACTATATGGTTGACTGGGAGCGAGACCTAGGCCACACTATTAGCTGTCAGGATTGGAAATGTATATGGGATTTGATAAAGAAGGGGCCTTGTGCTAGCCAGATTCGCGAAAATAGTTATAAAGTGCTACTACGGTGGTATTATACGCCAGAGAAGCTGCACAGGTTTTTCCCAGAGATCTCCCAGTTGTGTTGGAGAGGGTGTGGGGAGGTGGGATCCTTCTGGCATATATGGTGGGGGTGCCCCAAGGTACAGGGGTACTGGGGGATGGTACAGAATTGGATTCAAGTAAATCTGGGGGTTGTGGTGGTTATAACTCCTCACATTGCTCTCTTATCTTGGTGGGGGGAGGCAAGGGGGATTGATGGTATTGGCATGTCTCTGCGCAGCCAGGTGCGAAGTGGCAGCGGCATGGAAAAAGAGCGAGATGCCACCATTAGAGGGATTTGTGAAACGACTCCGGAATATGACCCTGATGGAAAAGCCGACAGCTATTAGGAGAAAGCAGGGGAGGCGCTTTGAGGAAACTTGGGGTGGGCTGTGTCGGGTATTGGGGTTGGGGTAGGGTGGGGGGAGAGGGGAGGGGGGGAATGGATGGAGCGGGTGGGGGGAGGGATCTAGGCCAATCCTCTGGGAGTATCTGTCTCTTTCCTGGCCTTGGGTTCCGGTGGGTAGGGTAGGAGAGGAGGGGGCCTGGGGCGGAGCGGGGCGGGGGGGGGCGGGGATGGGACAAGTGGGTAATTCTTAGGTTATTGAAAACTTTTCAATACTTTGGATTATACCATAGGGGGGTGCTGTGTTTACTGTCGGGTGTTTGGCTTTGGCTTAGAACTAGTTTGGTGTTGTTAGCTTGACATGTATATCAGCTTGATGTAGTGGTGTGGGGGTGTATGTTATGCCGGGCTGTGATTTTCTAATTCTGTATTATGTGTGTATTGAATAAAAACATTTTAAACAAAAAAAAAAAAAAGTACTTCACCTCCTATACCAGGGGTCTGCAACCTTTAAGACGTAAAGAGCCACTTGGACCCGTTTCCGAAGGGAAAAAAAAACCTGGGAGCCGCAAAACCATTGCGACATTTAAAACAAATCTAACACTGCATATATTGTTTCTTACCTTAATGCTATATACGACCCCCTACTTTTCCTGTTAAAATATAGGTGTTCGGCCTATACTCGCCGTATAAGACTACCCCTCTTCCTTCACACACCAAAAAAAAAAACGCCAGAAAATATCACAACAACAAGTAACAATATTTGATTTCAAAATTATGATGATTTTGTAGTCAAATCACTAATATGAAATAAAATTATTTTTTCTACCTTTGTTGTCTGACCAATTTATTCTTTGATCATGCTGGTCCCGATCTGAGGCTTCTGCTTTCCTGTCTTCTCTTAGCTCTCTTTCTGTGGTCTATGGTCCATCTGCCATTTCTTATCTCTTCTTTCGTTTTCTTCACTTCTTTCCATCAGCCTATTTCCAGTCCCAGTAACCCTCCCCAATATCAGCCCCTTTCCAGTCCTCACTCCCAGTACCTTCCAGTGCTAATCCCCCCTCAACCCCATTACCAGTGCTAGCCTCCCCTAATCAGCCCAATACCAGACCTAACCCCCATCAGCTCATTACCAGTCCTAGCCTCCCCTAATCAGCTCATTTCCAGTGCTCGTCCCCTCAACCCCATTACCAGTGCTCCATCCCTCCATGTCAGCCCCCTCCCTCCATCCATCCATATCAGCTCCCTCCCTCCATGTCAGCCCCCTCCATCCCTCCATGTCAGCCCCCCTCCCTCCATCCATATCAGCTCCCTCCCTCCATGTCAGCCCCTCCTCCCTCCATCCATGTCAGCCCCCCTCCCTCCATGTCAGCCCCCCTCCCTCCATCCATATCAGCTCCCTCCCTCCCTCCATCCATATCAGCTCCCTCCCTCCATGTCAGCCCCCCTCCCTCCATCCATATCTGCTCCCTCCCTCCATGTCAGCTCCCCTCCCTTCTTCTGCAGCCGCGGCTCCCTGCCTCTTACGGAACCGCGGCTGTGCTTTTAAAATCATCTCGGAGCCCTTCCTGTCTTGACGGGCTCCGTGCAGCATTGTCCCGCCTCCAAACTTCCTTTAGAGGCGGGACAATGCTGCACGGAGCCCGTCAAGACAGGAAGGGCTCCGAGATGATTTTAAAAGCACAGCCGCGGTTCCCTAAGAGGCAGGGAGCCGCGGCTGCAGAAGAAGGGAGGGAGCCCATAACGCCATAAATACCGGGCGGGCAGTGTGCTCCGGAGCCGCGGCAAAGGTGAGAAAGAGCCGCATGCGGCTCCGGAGCCGCGGGTTGCCGACCCCTGTCCTATACTGTATTGCTCCCTTGGATTGCTGCAGCCCAAATGCATGACCTTACATTTTTTAACATTAAATCCCAGCTGCCAAATTCTAGACCATTCTTCAAGCTTAGCTAGATCCCTCCTCATGTTATCTACACCTTCCTGGGTGTCTACTCTATTGCAGATTTTGGTATCATCCGCAAAGAGGCAAACCTTACCCGACAGCCCTTCCGCTATATCACTAACAAAGATATTAAAAAGAATCGGACCAAGGACAGATCCCTGGGGCACACCACTGGTAACATCCTTCTCCTCAGAGTGAGCTCCATTTACTTGTACTCTTTGTCGCCTCCCACCCAACCAATTTCTAACCCAAGCAGTAACTTTAGGGTCCATCCCTAGGGTGCTCAGTTTGTTTATAAGTCGCCTGTGAGGAACAGTGTCAAAGGCTTTACTGAAATCTTAATACACCACATCTAGAGCTCTCCCTCGGTCCAACTCCCTGGTCACCCAGTCAAAGAAATCAATCAGATTTGTCTGACAAGACCTGCCTCTGGTGAATCCATGCTGCCTCGGATCCTGTAATCCGCTGGACTCCAGAAACCTCACTATTTTCTCTTTCAGCAGCATTTCCAATAATTTACTCACCACCGAAGTTAAACTAACCGGCCTGTAGTTTTCAACCACATCCTTACTTTTGTGTAAAGGCACCACATGAGCCTCTCTCCAGTCCTTTGGCACCACTCCCGACTCCAATGAGGCATTGAAAAGGTCAGTCAGTGGAGTTGCTAGAATGTCCCCAAGTTCCCTCAGTATTCTAGGGTGTATCCCATCCGGTCCCATCACTTTGTCTACTTTAAGTTGAGCTAGTTTCTCACGAACACAGTCTTCTGAAAATTGTTCAAGATATCCCTCGCTTCTGTTCCTATTTGTGGGTGTTTTCTGAGGTCCTGCTCCTGGTTCTTCATCTGTGAACACAGAACAAAAATATTTGTTAAGCAATTCCGCTTTATCCTTATCAGCTTCTAAATATTCCCCCCTGCACCCTTGAGTCTGACAATACCACTTTTGCCCTTCCTCTTCTCACTAATATATCTGAAAAATGTCTTATCCCCCCATTTTATTGCATTGGCTATTTCCTCCTCCTTTTGAATCTTTGCCTTCTTGACTACTTTGCTAGCTTCTCTAAGTTTTTCCAAATACAGATACCTGTCTTCCTCTCTCTGTGATCTCTTGTATTTCATGAAGGCCTCCCTCTTTTTCTTCACTTTTTCAGCTACTTCCTTCGAAAACCATAGCAGTCTCCTTTTCCTTTTGCCTTTATTTACCATTTTAACAAAAAGGTTGGTAGCCCTTAAAATATCCCCTTTCAGTTTTGCCCACTGTTTTTCTACATCCCCCAGCTGTTCCCATCCCACTAACGACTCCCTGAGGTATTGGCCCATCTTTGCAAAGTTAGTCTTCCTAAAGTCTAAGATCCTCACCTTGGAATGGATTCTAACAGCCCTAGTCCTAATACTGAACCACACCATCTGGTGATCACTGGATGCAAAATGATCTCCCACTACAACATCAGAAACACTTTCACCATTGGTAAGCAACAAGTCCAGTATGGCCCCTTCACGTGTGGGGTCTGTTACCAATTGCCTGAATAGTTCTCCCTGTAGAGAATCCAGGATCTCCTTACTTCTAGATGATACTGCAGCAGGAATGTGCCAATCAACATCTGGCATATTGAAATCTCCTATCAGTAGCACTTCCCCTTTCCTAGCAATGCTGCGTATGTCTTCAATTAACTCTCTGTCCACCTCTTCCTCTTGTGAGGGAGGTCTGTATATCACACCAATGCAAATAGATTTCTCTTTCCCTCTTTCTAGTTTAACCCACAATGCCTCCTCTCTCCCTTTTAAGCTCTGTAATTCCAAAGCTTTAATAGCAGTTTTTACATATAGTGTCACTCCTCCTCCCCTTCTTCCTACCCTGTCCTTTCTGAATAAAGTATAGCCAGGTATAGTTACATCCCAATCATGGTTTTCTGTGAACCATGTTTCTGTAACTGCCACTAAATCCAAGTCAGCCACTCCCACCAAAGCTTCAACATCAGGGATCTTATTTCCCATGCTACGGGCATTTATACACACTGCTTTCCATATGTTACCCCTGTTACCCATTTCCATAAAGGTATTTAATGTATCACCTACCGGGGCTTTCACTTACCTGGGGCCTTTCTTGACCCATCCCCAACGAATCTAGTTTAAAGCCCTCTTCAGTAGATTAGCCAGTCTACTACCGAAGATGTGTTGACCTTTCCTGGACAGATGGATGCCATCTCTGCTCTGCAACCCTTGGAACAGCATCCCATGGTCTAGGAAACCAAAACGCTCTCGATGACACCATCCACGCAGCCATGCATTCATCTCCAGGATGCGAGCCTCTCTTCCTTGGCCTTTACCCTCAACAGGGAGGATTGACGAGAACACCACCTGTGCACCTAACTGCTTCACCCTCTGTCCCAGAGCCATGAAGTCACTTTTGATACCTTCCGAGGTATACCTGGCAATATCATTTGTTCCAACATGGATTAGCAACATTGGGTAATAGTCAGTGGGCTTGATGAGTCTCGGCAAACTCTCCGTAACATCTTGGATTTTGGCACCAGACAGACAGCATACCTCTCTGGACATCAAGTCTGGTCGGTAGATAGATGCCTCAGTACTCCTCAGAAGAGAGTCTCCAACCACCACTACCCTTCGTTTCCTTCTGGTCACTGATTCTGCAACTTTGGGGTACTTGAACTCTGGTTCTTCCCTTTCCAGGGATGCTTTCACCTCCTCCACTTCCAGGGCTGCATAATGGTTCTTCAATTCAAGACGTTGAAGAGAAGTTGGATTGGTGATTTTGCAGGCCCTGGTGACTTGTGTCCAACCATCAACATTGTGTTGGCACCCATCTTCTCCTGTGCTGGAGAGCTTGGTTGCTGCAAGAAGCATCTCATCAATGTACTTCTCACTGTCTTGAATGCTCCTCAGCCTCGCCACCTCCTCTCTGAGTTCCTCCACTTTTTTCCTCAGAGCTTCAGCATGCAGGCATCCTGCACATGGAACTGGTCCTTCAACTGGCATTAGGACCTCTGTCTGGACCGAGGCAGAAGCTGTAACGGGGGCAACAGCTTTAGCAATACGATTTTTCTCAGTCATTGTTCTGTTCGTGGAGCTTAGGTATCTGTTAAAGCAAAAGAGAGAGATCTACCAAGTACCAGCCGGTTTCACAGCTGTCCTTTCAGAGAAAAAGCAGTTAAATCTCTTTAATTATATTCAAGTGCTGGTCCAATTCTCTGTGATTTGTTAAAGGGGGAGGTGCCCTATAAAGCAAGACTGCTCACTAGGGGTGGGTGGGAGTCGGGGTGGATAGGGAGGGAACTAACACCTGATTAGGTGTTAGCAGTTTCCAAACCTGAGGAGATTACTAGAGTTCAGCAACCTACTGTGCTCAAGGAAAGTTCTACTAAAGCACCAAAAAGAAAGTAACCTTGCTTTAAAAAATATACAAAAAACCCTTTTAAGAGCTCCCAATCAGAGAGCTAGCAATGTAATATAATAAAAACAAACAAACAAACCCTCAAATCCTTACTGTTTGTTGATCTGTAGAGCCCTGGTTAGGAAAGCCTCAACAGGGCAGGGCACTGGAGCCTTTTATGCAGGCCTCAGCTGCTCTCAGGAAATCAGGCACACTAACTCCTGATTAGATGTTAGCAGTTTCTAAACCTGAGGAGGTTACTAGAATTCAGCAACCTACTGTGCTCAAGGAAAGTTCCACTAAAGCACCAAAAAAATATACAGCCTATCGGTACCTAAACATGTCTAAAAATATATTTACCAAATCCTTTGCAATACATTGCAATCAAGAGTATAGAACGCTACAAATTCATTCTACAAACAAAAGTAAGAAACTTGCAACTTCTCAATTATAGCTCTATATTCTGGTGTTTATGTTTATGCAATTTCTTGATATACCGCCCAGGCTGAAGGGCATCAGTGATGACAAATTTGAAAATAGCCCTCCTTTTACATATCGGTACATGGTTACTAAATGAAAGACATACAAGATATCGCCTGATGGCAAAGAAACTTTAAAATGATATGGCGCACACATACTGATATTGAGAGACAAAAGATTATAGGAAAAAGTAACCATGAAGGATTCTTGAAGTATCAATATACAGTATAATATGTGTGCATCAGACCCCCAGGACTATCAGTTTCCTAGAATACATAACTGCTCATTTTTTGTTTTGTCTAGTAGGTGGTGTGTATTTTTTTATTTATTTATTTATTTATTTATTTTATTTTCTTATATACCGCACTCTTTAGCATCAGCGCGGTTTACATGGAACAAAGAACCATAAATAACAAGTATTGGTTTTTACATAGAACAGGGAAATACAACTTGGATAACTTAGTTTTTACATATTGGTTTTTACATAGAACAGGGAAATACAACTTGGATAACTTAGGGAGACATGCAAAACAACTATTTACATATGTAACAGGATTCTTTGAGGAATGGTTTATTGCTTTTATATACCGCGCTCTTTAAAATCAGTGCAGTTTACAGGTAACATTTATGCATCTGGGTATATCAGGTATGCATTTACAAAGAACAGGGGATACAACTTGGATTTCAACTGGGGAGATTATTTACAATATCTACAGATATTTACATGCATTTACAGTGTAGTATGTTTCTCAGCAGTATTAAGCTCTAAATCCTTTTGCAAAGCTATGGCATAGTTGGTACTGTATACCACTATTTCTAAAATATGTTTAAAAAAATCACATTTAAAAGGGATGATGAATTCCAGCTAACCAGCTCTGCAGGGCTTGAGTCACTCTTAATCAGAGTATCACATGCCAGCAAGACAATGCCCAGGGAAAAAGGAGAATGACTGCCTCTACATACATTTTAAGAGCTGCCTGAGCCCCATACAATTGTTTAAATGCATGCAGATTAAAATGGATTTTATCACTCTATTTATATGCAATGTTTATACAGTAGCCAGCTGCATAAGGATTCAAACATGTGCCTTCAACAGCTGGGGAAAGCAGGCAGAGCATGGTTCATAAATTATTTCTGCCCCTTTGTGCGTGTGTGTATCTGTGTTGCTGTGTATTTTTCTCTGACCTCTGGAGGTGAGAGAGAGGCAGAGTTTAAATGGCGTGGTTCCCAAATATTCCCTTTGGTTTGGAGAGAACAAAAAAATGAAACCAAGTGTGATAAAACAGGGTTATATACATGTAGCAGATGCTCTCCATGGACAGCAGGAAAAGTCCTCATATATGGGTAATGTCATTGATGGAGCCCCACACAGGAACTTCTCACAGCTCTTTTTAGAAAGTTTTAGAGTGGTTCTATTGCACATGTGCCAGGCCTTTCTTCCGAGGCAATGGAGGGTTAAGTGACTTGCCCAAGGCCACAAGGAGTGCTAAGGCACACATTGCATTGCATTGCACATGTGCACAAGTTCCCACCTGCCACCACCAAGCCAGAATGCAACTCTAAAGAGGGAAGGTTTTGAGGACTTATCCTATTGTCCACACAGAACACCTACTAGAGGTAAGTAACCTTTTTTTTCTCTGTGGGCAAGCAGGATAAGTTCTCACATATGAGATTCCATAACTACTGGCTGCCTCAAAAATAGAAAGGGATAAATTTGGTGTTGCAACAAGCCGACTCTGGAAGAATGGTTTTATTTTAATTTTTTCTTTAATTTTTAAGAGGCATCCAGGACATAACTGGGCCTAGAAGGGACATGGAGTTGTATTCTAATCCCCAAATGGACTCTGAAGAACAGATTGGCCAAATCTGTTGTCATTTGAGAAGTTCCTTTCCAAACAGTAATGATATACAAATGTGTGAACAGATGTCCACGTTGAGGCTTTGCAGATCTCTTCCATGAAGGCTGATCTCAAGTGCACCACCGATGCAGCCATTTTTTCTGAGGGGTAGTTTCAGAAAAATAAGTGAGTTTTGCACATACGACAGTCCTAAACTCACTTCTAAGCCAGAAATTTACTGCTAATGCTAGGCGTAGTACTTGCATCATGCCATAGAGTGTCCTCTTCTGGAGTTTGTAAGATGTTATGTGTATGGGTAATTTATCAAGATGTGCTTGGAAATTCCACTTAATTAGGCCTGTGACACCTAACACGATGGGAAATAAATTGGTACCTTTCTGTCACATTTTCCTGGTCTCCGACTGCATTTCTTGGTATTTGAATATTTTCTCCCTTTCAACGCAATTCACAGAGTAGTCACTTGGAACTGACACCTCTATAATCAATGCCGTTCTGGTGTTTTTCTCCTTTACCACTATAGCCGGCTTCTTCACATTCAGCTTTTTATCGATTAGAATGGGAGTATCCCAGGTGATCATAACCTCCTCATTCTCTGTAATTCTTTTAGGGTCATGATCCTAGTGCTTTTCGGGCATAGTGATGTTGTAGTGCTTACAGAGTTTCCAATGGATAAGGCACGTTACTTTATTGTGCCTTTCTGTATAGAAATTTTCAGCCATCTAAACTTCACAGACAGCTATGAGGTGAGTCACCATTTCCAGGTCTTTCCCACAGAATGAACATATGTCTGTTTTGCCAGTTTTTCAATGCTTGCTGTAAACCATCTCTTCCATAAGCCGCTGTCCTGGGCTGCAGCTATCAACCTCTCATCCTTCAGTTTTAGTTCACCTCTCCATAACCATTCATGTCTGCTCTTGATCGACAAAGGGTTCCTGGAGTAACACTCTGTATTTCCCACTGTATTTGTGCATTTGCCACTTGTTTTTCCTTGTCTGTTGATCTAATTCCTTGAAAAGCTTTTTCTCTTGTTTTTATTTAGTCTCTTTTATACCGCGCTATTCAACATCAGTGCGGTTTACATGAAACAGAATGACTAGCACAGTGCTGCAAGCTGATCTGTGTTTACAAAGAACAGGTACTACAACTTGGATAAAACTGGGGTAACTATTTACATCTAGGCGACACGTTATGTTGTGCCAAAAGTAATCGTAGTCATGGATGGCTTGCGGGGTATATGTTGCTGTGGTTGTACTAGATGGGGAGGGGGCTATTGGTTAAGTTGCTGTTTTACAAATTCTGTTACTTCCTTCCCTGTGTATGCTTGTGGATTCTCACTCATTCCTTCTAGTCATTGGAACGCCTGTCCAAGTTTGATGATAGAGAGAGATTCTGGATGTTTACTTTCATATTTCAGCACTTTTTGCGTATTTGGATCCGACAATGCAGTTCGGTAGGCCTGGTGGCCTATAATAGTAGCTCTGTATGTGCAATCAATCTCTATGAGGCCTAGCCCTCCTTCAGTTCTAGGGATGTACAACCTTGGCATACACTGATTCTTGTAAATTACCTCATGGGCTTGGAGGAGTTTTCTTGTTCACACATCCAGTTTTTCAAGATCTTTAAGAGGCCAGTCCACAACCCCAAAGCTGTATGAGAGTTCAGGAATTACCAGCTGATTGATGACATTGTGAACCATATGACATGACCCTCCAGATTCATGCCAGCTTGGGCATAAATGAAAGAGATGCAATCCACTAGCCAGATTTGAAAATGGCAGTTTGTTGATGGTAGCCCCTAATCCATTGGGGTCAAAAGAAATAGAAAGCAGATGGACTTTATATGGACTTTGGTCTGCTCCAGACAGAAGGCTAAGGCTCTCTTGCAGTCCAATATGTGCAATGGACTTTCCCCTTTGTGAGCATGTGGTCTTGGTTAAAAATGTTGGAAGGATGATTGACCAAGTTGGAAGTCCAACACTACCTGAGGAAGGAATTTAGGATGAGTATGCAAAAAGGTGAAATTAGACTTACCTGCTAATTGTTGTTCCTGGAGTGGAACCAGTCTAGTCCCGAAACCTCTGGGTTGCCTATCTCATCCAGCAGCTTGGAGACTGAGAAACTCCTCCTTTTGTGACATCACCAGTATATCCCTCCGGTGTCTGCCTCCTGCCTCCTGCCACCAGTAACCTATTGACAAAGCAGACTCACCGGAGAAACAGTAATAAATTACAACAACATAAAGCCAACCAGGGCTAAATGAACTCACCAAAATTGAAAAGAGGACACTAACGCCCTTAGTAAGAACTGTGACTGGACACTTGAACAAGCCACTCCTTCACCCAAAGAAAGGATAGTAAGACCCCCAGAAAACAAGGCTAGGAACCATCTCCCGACAGCCCCTACCCCATGTAGTAGCTATTATACCTACAACTTGTTTTTTTTTTTTGCTTAAAACAGGGAAAGCAGAACATGTCTTACCTGTGAACCACGCCAACCGTTCAGGCTGCCGTTTGCCAAAGAACGCTGGGAGGGATACGGGACTAGACTGGTTCCACTCCAGAAACAACAATTAGCAGGTAAGTCTAATTTCACCTTCCTGATCGTGTCCCCAGTCTAGTCCCGAAACCTCTGGGTCAGTACCAGAGCAGTAAATAAATTCAACCGCGGGAGGGACCCGGCAAACCAGCCTGAAGCACCGCTGAGCCAAACGAAGTCTCCTCTGCCATCTGCACATCAAGGCGATAGTGCCGAACAAAGGAGTTCAAAGATGACCACGTCGCCGCCTTACAAATCTCCACCGGTGACACCAGCCGAAACTCCACCCAGGAAGCCGCCTGAGTTCAAGTGGAATGGGCCTTCAAACCGTCCGGCACCGCCCTACCCTTCAGGATTTAAGCTGACGTAATGGCCTCCTTAATCCAACGCGCGATAGATGCCTTGGAAGCCGCTTCTCCCCTCCGCGGACCCGCGAAAAGATCAAAAAGCCTATCTGTCTTTTGAAAAGCCGCCTTGCGGCTAAGATACTTCTTCAAAGCTCGCCAGACATCCAAAGGATGCCGCTTCTTAGACGAAGTGGCCACCTTGCACTCCGCAAACACCGGCAAGGAAATCTCCTGGTTCACATGAAAGGCTGAGACCACCTTCGGTAGGAACGCTGGCACAGTTCTCAAGATCACCTTGGCCGCAAAGAAGGAAAGATAAGGTTCCCTGCAGGAAAGAGCTTGCAACTCCAACACTCGTCGAGCCGAACAAACAGCCACTAAGAAGACTACCTTCAACGTGAGATCCTTGAGCGACGAGGGCGCTAAGGGCTCAAAAGGCGCTCGCTCCAAAGCATCCAAGACGAAGGGCAGATGCCACTTAAGAAAAACCGGCCTCGCCGGCGGCCTCACAAGCGACACCGCCCTTAAAAACCGCTTCACATCACATTGAACACTGAGCGTCTGTCCTGCCAACCTGCCTCTGTAACAAGACAACGCCGCTACCTGAACCCGCAAGGATGCCACCGCTAGACCTTTGTTGAAGCCATTCTGTAAGAATTCTAAGATCTGAGGAACAGAAGCCTTCAGGGCCTCGCACTTTCTTGCCTTGCACCACGCCTCGAAGATCCGCCAGACACGAATATACGCTAGTGAGGTAGACTGTCTCCGGGATTTCAACAAGTTCGCAATAATCACCGCCGAGTATCCCCTGGACTTTAACCGAGACCGCTCAAGAGCCAAGCCGTAAGCGAGAAACGACCCACGTGAGGCATGACCAGGGGCCCCTGAATTAACAGATCGGCCCTGCAGAGAAGTCGCCAGGGCTTTGCCACCAACAACCTCACTAGGTCTGCGTACCAGGGACGGCGAGGCCAATCTGGTGCTATCAGAATCACGTGACCGCTGAACTTTTCTATCCTCTGCAGGACCCGTCCTATCAGCACCCAAGGGGGGAAGACATACAGCAGTTGCCCCTCCGGCCAGACCTGCATGAGGGCATCCAAGCCTTCCGACATCCTTTCTCTGCACCTGCTGAAGAAGCGACTGGCCTTTGCCGAGGCGAAGGTCGCCATGAGATCCATGACCGGCTGACCCTACCTGCGAACTACCATTTCGAAGACCTCCGGATGCAGGACCCATTCCCCCGGATCCACCGTCACCCGGCTGAGAAAATCAGCTTCTACATTGTCCACACCTGCCACATGCGCTGCCGACAGGTCCACAAGATTTTCTTCCGCCCAGCCGCACAGGACTTCGGCTTCGGCCTCTAGTGTCACACTGCTGGTGCCCCCTTGCTTGTTGACATAGGCAACCGCCGTCGCATTGTCGGACAACACTCGGACCGCCTTCCCTCCGAGCAAAGCCCGAAACTCTTGCATTGCCAGATACACCGCTTTTAGCTCCAGCCGGTTGATCGCCCACGTCCTCTCCTGGGAATTCCAAAGCCCCTGCGCAAAACTGCCCTGACAATGGGCCCCCCCAGCCCAGTAGACTGGTGTCCGTCATCACAGCCACCCAGTCTGGAGCCTCCAAGGACTTTCCCCGCTCCGACTCGGGAAGTAACCACCAACGTAGAGCCTGAAGAGTCTCCACTGGACAGACCAGCCTCCAGGACAGAGGATCCAGCTGATGCGACCACCGGCGAAGTAACGCCCTCTGCAAGGGCCACATGTGAGCCCTCGCCCACAGCACCGTCTCTATCGTCGCCGCCGTGGTTCCCAGCAACTGTAGGTAACCCCATGCTGATGGAGCCTTGGACCGCAAGAAGCTCCCCACTAGAGCCCGCAGACCTTGTGCTCACTGCCCTGTTAAAAACACTCTCCTGCTCCAAGTGTCGAAGCGAGCACCCAGATATTCTAGATTCTGTGTAGGCAGTAAATGACTCTTCGTCAGATTGACTACCCAGCCGAGACTTTCCAAGAATGTTACCACCCGGGCCGTCACTCTTTCGCTTTCAGCCTGCGACTTTGAGCGAATCAACCAATCGTCTAGGTAAGGATGCACCAGGATGCCCTCCTTGCGCAATGCGGCCGCTACCACCACCATAACTTTGGTGAAGACTCTTGGAGCAGTTGCTAGACCGAAGGGCAATGCCTGGAACTGATAATGGCCGAATGGCACTGTGAACCTCAGGAATCTGTGATGGTCCTTCCTTATGGGAATATGCAGATATGCTTCCGACAGGTCCAGGGAGGTGAGAAATTCTCCTTTTTGCACCGCCAATATAACTGATCACAACGTTTCCACGTGAAAATGTGACACTCGCAGACAGCGATTGACGCTCTTGAGATCCAGGATCGGTCGAACCCCTCCATCCTTTTTTGGGACGACAAAGTAGATGGAGTACTGACCACATCCATACTGGTCCGAGGGCAAGGGAGCTATCGCCCTGAGGTCCAACAGCCTTTGCACCATCTCCCGTAGCGCCTCACACTTTGCTACAGACTTGCCGGGAGACTGTACGAAGGCCTCCCGCACAGGGCTCAAGAACTCCAGAGCGTAGCCTTCCCGGATGATTTCCAGAACCCACTGATCTGAAATGATTTGGACCCAGGCAGGATAGAACTCCCGCAAAGGCCCCCCTACCGGAACTAGGGGCGACTGGGTCCACCTCATCTCATTGTGACTTCTTGAAGTTAGCAGGGGAGGAAGAAGAAGAGGGACCGAAGCCCCTTCCCGCTCCGCGAAAGCCTCAAAACCCTTGGTTTCTATAGGGAAAGCTCCCCCTTTATCTGGAAGAGAACTTTTGGGAACAAAACTGACGGAAATCTCGCAATTGTCCCCTGCCTCCGAGGGAACCTCGAGCCGGCTTGGGCTTATCTTCCGGTAACCGTCCGCCTTTTGACTCTCCGAGGTCCTTCACCAGCTTCTCTAAATCCTCTCCGAACAGCAGCCGACCCTTGAAAGGCATTAGAAAAAAACCCCTGAGGAGGATACAAAGTGTAATAATCAAAAAAATCCCCTCACTGTCCAATCCCTCGAAAACTTTCCCAACACCATAAACCAAAATTTCTCAAATGTAACTAATTACTATTTTTGTCGAAGCGGGCCGAGGGAGGGCCAGAACTAAAAGTCTAACCCCCTCCAGACGGCCAACTTCGTTTATTCAATTATAGGTTTCCAACCGTTAAAAACCCCTCTCACAATGGTACTTATCTATAGTGTTCTTCGACTTCATATCTGTGTCCAAATCCCTTGGTTGCTCAAAGGTCGAGGTTGTTCACACGACGTGCACGTTTCGGGATAAACCCTGTGTCAAGTGCATTCAAAGTTCTAATCTTGTCAGGCAACCTTTCCAGAAAAAACGCCGTCACCGCGGCCAGGATTTTTCATTTATAAATGGCGTTCACCAGCTGCATTGAAATAAAGGAAACCCACCAATCAACCAACAGGGTACCTCCCACCATTAGGGAGTCCCTGTCATGATTGGTCCAATCTAATGTTTACGTCAGCATGCTCTCCCATTCGATTTCCCGGTTTAAGCCTGTCGGAGATACTGTGTTTAACAAAAAAATCCAACGTTGTTCCAAATGTTGGAGTTTCTTTATACGATTGCCCCCCCGGGGGTCCAAGGGAACATAATCAATCACAGTCCATCGAAAATCTCCAAAAGTATGGCAATGTTCTAAGCAGTGTTCCACCATCGGAGCTGATAGAACTTTGCATCGAATACGGGAGGCATGTTCCATCAATCTCTTTCTCACCGGGCGAATCGTCCTACCCACATAGACCTGATTACAAGGACAGATTAAAAGGTAAACCACATATTCAGATGAGCAATCTGTTATCCACCGAGTATAAAGTTTAGACGTGGGGGGGTATATCCAATCCACACCAGTCATTGTAGTATCACAAAATTGACATTTATTGCAAGGGAAATGTTCTCCACGGGAACTAGGCAAAACAGGTCGAGCCGAGCATTCTGTAGTTCGTACAAGCCGATCGCTCATATTAGAACCCCGTGCATATGCAATTCTTAAAGGTTTATTGAAACAGGGGTGCAGTTGTAAAATTGACCAGTGTGTCCTTAAAATTCGCATAACTGCCGAACTACGGTTGGTATAAGGAAGCACCCCCACAATTGAATCCTCCATTGATGTGTCAGGCTTAGCATATGCTGGGTCTAACAGCCACTCTCGATGTATGTGGCTAGCCCGTCGATAAGCTTGAGTCACTACTGAAATTGGATATCCTCGATATAACAAACGCTGTCGAAGATCTGAAGCATGTTTATGAAATTCAGCCAATGTTCCACAAAGTCGCCGTAGCCTTAAAAATTGGCCAAAAGGAAGTCCCCTACGAAGTGGACCGGGATGAAAACTGTGGAAATGAAGAAGACTATTACGTGGTACCGATTTTCTGTACAGCGCAGTAGTCAATCCCCCCTCCGTATTCATTACTAACATATCTAAAAACTCTATCTGATGATGATGTATATGTTCGGTAAACTGTATATTCAGTTTCAGGGAATTTAACCACACAATAAATTGTTGAAGGGAAGAGAGATCAGATGTCCACACAAAAAATATATCATCTAAGTATTGCTTCCAATATATCACATTATTAAAGTGGGAAGTAGGTCGTATTAAGTTGTCTTCCATAGCCCCCATATATAATGTGGCAATTGAGGGGGCCATCGTCGCCCCCATAGCAATGCCCCTAACTTGTTGATAAAAAACACCTCCCGATAAGAAATAATTCTTAGTTAACACCAAAGTTGCTAACTTCAACAACAATTCCTTAGGTAGACGATCCGGAGCATGGATAAAGGAGTTCTCCAACAGTTCCAAGGCCTCATGCTGATCAATATTTGTATATAGTGCTGTCACGTCAAGAGTTACCAAAAAGGCCCCCACAGGAACAGATAATTGGGACAGCAACTGTAAAAAATGGGTGGAGTCCCTCAAATAAGACCACACAGATGCCGCTTCTTGTTTAAGAAAAACGTCACAAAATATTGAAAGAGGCTCTAAGACCGAGTCTCTGCAAGAAACAATCGGTCGTCCTGGTGGAGATGTCAAGGACTTGTGTATTTTCGGTACTAAATACAGCGTGGGTATCTTAGGATGAGTGACTATAAGAAAATTAAATTCACGTCGGGTAAGCCAACCTTTTGTAAAGCCCTCCTCCATCAACAACTTAATGGACGTCTTCAAACCTTCAGTGGGATCTGCCAACAAACGAACATAAGTCTGTGTATCTTGAAGATGAAGACGTAATTGCTGTTCATAATCTTCTGTTTTTTGGAGCACTAAAGCTCCCCCCTTGTCCGCTCTCCGGAAAGTTATGTCCATATCCAAAGATAAAGATTTTAAAGTAGCCCTATCATCCGAGGTGAGATTGGAATATCCTTTAAAAGGCTTTTGTTCCAATGTCAAAAGATCCCGTAGGACTAAAGATTGGAACGTGCCAATCACAGAATCAGACCCTGCTTCAGGCGGGAGCCAACGAGACTTTGGCTTAACCACAGAACCGTCCGTTAAAGAGGGTTGGTCCTGAAAAAACGGAATTATCCGTAACTTCCTAAAGAAACGATATAAGTTGACTCTCATAGTGAATGGATCGTAAGACACCGTAGGAACAAAGGATAAACCATAGTTCAGAAGACTCTCCTGTGAGGCAGATAGAGGTTGTCCCGTTAAATTCACCACTATAGAAGATTTTGCTGTCGGAAGCATTGCCGGGTTTGAAGAGGCTCCCAATCGTCGTCCCGATATGGACCGCGTGCTCGCCGACCGCGACCAAGCCGAAAATCCTGACGACCACAGCTGGTGTCAGAACTAGAGCGGTGTCGATCACCAGCAGTAGAACTATCATCGGTGTCATCAGAGGACACGTCAAATGTCACACGTTTAGGAACAGTCTCTTCTTTTTCATACATCCAGTAGTATACATTTTTAGCCTCATAATCAGTTTTATCCCGAAGAAATTTCTTATGTTTCAAAGATTTTAAATAATCAAAAAAGCTCTTCATTTGTCGGTCCATTTCATCCATGCGTAATTTAAAAGGATCTGTTCCTAAAGATTCCTTTAATGATACTTGAGCCTCATTAATCTGTTTCTGTATGGCTTCCTCTTCTTGAATGGTACGTTCTAAAATTTGGGCAATTAAATCAAAACTACATTTGTTTGAAATTAAATTCCATTTGTTCACAAAAGATTCATCCCACTTAAACATCTTTGGGGCCCTCGTCATCCGCAATCCCCGTGGGATTATCCGGGTCTTTAAATATTGAATCATACCGGCTTCGTGTAATTGGGCTCGAATCAATCTCTTACGTAAGGCCTTCAACGCAGCTACCGAATCAGATGTTGTATCATCATTACGATCAGTGTCCAATAAAGAAGGACGTTGCCTCAATATGTCAAGGTATTCCTCTGTAAATGCAAAGGTGTCAGCCGCCATATTCAATGGTCATTATGTAAAGTATTAGAAATAAAACCCTGAGGAGGATACAAAGTGTAATAATCAAAAAAATCCCCTCACTGTCCAATCCCTCGAAAACTTTCCCAACACCATAAACCAAAATTTCTCAAATGTAACATTACTATTTTTGTCGGAGCGGGCCGAGGGAGGGCCAGAACTAAAAGTCTAACCCCCTCCAGACGGCCAACTTCTTTTATTCAATTATAGGTTTCCAACCGTTAAAAACCCCTCTCACAAGGGTACTTATCTATAGTGTTCTTCGACTTCATATCTGTGTCCAAATCCCTTGGTTGCTCAAAGGTCGAGGTTGTTCACACGACATGCACGTTTCGGGATAAACCCTGTGTCAAGGGCATTCAAAGTTCTAATCTTGTCAGGCAACCTTTTCAGAAAAAACGCTGTCACCGCGGCCAGGATTTTTCATTTATAAATGGCGTTCACCAGCTGCATTGAAATAAAGGAAACCCACCAATTAACCAACAGGGTACCTCCCACCATTAGGGAGTCCCTGTCATGATTGGTAATACGACCTACTTCCCACTTTAATAACGTGATATTTTGGAAGCGATACTTAGATGATATATTTTTTGTGTGGACATCTGATCTCTCTTCCCTTCAACAATTTATTGTGTGGTTAAATTCCCTGAAACTGAATATACATCATGATCAGATAGAGTTTTTAGATAAGTTAGTAATGAATACGGAGGGGGGATTGACTACTACGCTGTATAGAAAATCGGTACAGCGTAATAGTCTTCTTCATTTCCACAGTTTTCATCCCGGTCCACTTCGTAGGGGACTTCCTTTTGGCCAATTTTTAAGGCTACGGCGACTTTGTGGAACATTGGCTGAATTTCATAAACATGCTTCGGATCTTCGACAGCGTTTGTTATATCGAGGATATCCAATTTTAGTAGTGACTCAAGCTTATCGACGGGCTAGCCACATACATCGAGAGTGGCTGTTAGACCCAGCATATGCTAAGCCTGACACATTAATGGAGGATTCAATTGTGGGGGTGCTTCCTTATACCAACCGTAGTACGGCAGTTATACGAATTTTAAGGACACATTGGTCAATTTTACAACTGCACCCCTGTTTCAATAAGCCTTTAAGAATTGCATATGCACGGGGTTCTAATATGAGCGATCGGCTTGTACGAACTACAGAATGCTCGGATCGACCTGTTTTGCCTAGTTCCCGAGGAGAACATTTCCCTTGCAATAAATGTCAATTTTGTGATACTACAATGACTGGTGTGGATTGGATATACCCCCCCACGTCTAAACTTTATACTCGTAGGTGGATAACACATTGCTCATCTGAATATGTGGTTTACCTTTTAATCTGTCCTTGTAATCAGGTCTATGTGGGTAGGACGATTCGCCCGGTGAGAAAGAGATTGATGGAACATGCCTCCCGTATTCGATGCAAAGTTCTATCAACTCCGATGGTGGAACACTGCTTAGAACATTGCCATACTTTCGGAGATTTTCGATGGACTGTGATTGATTATGTTCCCTTGGACCCCCGGGGGGGGCAATCGTATAAAGAAACTCCAACATTTGGAACAACATTGGATTTTTTTGTTAAACACAGTATCTCCGACAGGCTTAAACTGGGAAATCGAATGGGAGAGCATGCTGACGTAATCATTAGATTGGACCAATCATGACAGGGACTCCCTAATGGTGGGAGGTACCCTGTTGGTTGATTGGTGGGTTTCCTTTATTTCAGTGCAGCTGGTGAACGCCATTTATAAATGAAAAATCCTGACCGCGGTGACGGCGTTTTTTCTGAAAAGGTTGCCTGACAAGCATAGAACTTTGAATGCACTTGACACAGGGTTTATCCCGAAACGTGCACGTCGTGTGAACAACCTCGACCTTTGAGCAACCAAGGGATTTGGACACAGATATGAAGTCGAAGAACACTATAGATAAGTACCCTTGTGAGAAGGGTTTTTAACGGTTGGAAACCTATAATTGAATAAAAGAAGTTGGTCGTCTGGAGGGGGTTAGACTTTTAGTTCTGGCCCTCCCTCGGCCCGCTCCGACAAAAATAGTAATTAGTTACATTTGAGAAATTTTGGTTTATGGTGTTGGGAAAGTTTTCGAGGGATTGGACAGTGAGGGGATTTTTTTGACCCTTGAAAGGCAGCTTACTCAATCTAGTCTTGGAGGAGCTATCCGCCGCCCAATTACGCAGCCACAGGTACCGCCGTGCTGCTACCGCCGATGCCATACTTTGGGACAGGCCACGCATGAGATCATAATGAATATCCACCAAGTAGGCCGCCCCTGATTCCAAGCGTGCAGCCTCACCCGCCAAGGGACTCGGCTGCCCCTCTTGTATTTGCTGCGTCCAGCGAAGGCAGGCCCTAGCTACCCACACTCCGCACACCGCTGCCTGAAGGGAAATTGCATTGACGTCGAAAACTTGTCTTAACAAAACATCCAGCTTTCTCTCCTGCGTATCCTTGAGGGCCGCACTGCCTTCCACCGGTATTGTGGTTTTCTTGGTCACCGCCGACACGGCCGCATCCACCCTAGGTGTCTTAAAAACTTCCCTATCCTGATCGAGCAACGGATACAACTGACTCATAACTCTGGCCCCCTTTAACGGAGCCTCAGGTACGTTCCACTCTTCCTGAATCATCTCCTGAAACACCCTGTGCACAGGGAAAGCTGTTTGGGTCTTTCTGAACACCTGCAACAAAGGATCCTCCAGCGTATCATCTTCCGCCGAACCTGGAACCGGCATATTGAGCACCTTTAGGGTCTCCACAATGAGAGCAGGCAGTTCCTCCCGTCGGAAGACTCACACCACTCTAGCTTGATCTTCCCTCTCAGAAATCTCCCCTTCTTCCAGTTCTTCTTCTAAGGCCAAACTGTGATCCTCCTCATCTGACAAAGGACCCTCAAATGCCTCCGGCTGCTCACCAATCTCTTCCTCAGCACGGGGCTTCTTGCCCCTGCTCGGAGGAATCTCTACTCGCTGCGACGCCGGACGCTTCCTTGCCCCACTAGCATCCGCTGCCAGCTTCTGCTGTGGGGTACCTCCAAGGACTGACTGCAGAAGAAGCGCCACAAACTGAGGAGAAAAAATGGCCGCCAAATCTGCAGGAAGAGACGCCTGCGAGAGAGGGGCACCAGCGACGGAAGAGGGCCCTGCCACTGCCTCCTCCTGTACTGTCTCGGGAGCGAGGGAGGCCGAGACATCTGCAGCCCCCCCCCCCACGGGGCGCCTGAGGGCAGGTCTGAATCCGCAGCCCCCCCAACGCATGCCTTACACACACCGGTGCTAGAGGCCTTCTTTGCCCCACAGACCACACACTGTGGCTTGGCGGATATTGCCCCCCGTGAACCGCGGGACCGAAAGCTGCTCACCTTCCTTGCAGCGCCCCTATATACCCAGAACCAGGAGCAGAGCAAAGCTAACCGGGGCGCAGATAAGAAAAAGCTCCTGACCCAGTGCTTACCTATGGGCTGGAAAAGAGCACCTATCAAGGCTTCCTTAATCCCATTAAATGGGAGCGAAACTGTTCCGCTGAGCCTGCAGGCCAACTACGTGGCCGCCACGCGGCTAGGCCTATCCCCGACTTCGCGCCAAAAAGCGCTGAGGAAAAAAACTTGTCCTGATAGCAGAAACGCTTACCTCATGGGAGAAAGAGGTGAAAACGTTTTCAACAACCGCGTCTACCTCCAGCACTAGAACGGTCAGCTGTTCTGGGCCCGAGCATGCACGCCGCCGCAATCAGTCTGCAGGCTCCGTGCAGCGGGACCGAGTCGCCAGGCGCGCTTGCAGGCACAACTTCTGCGCGGTGCCGGCAGACTCGGTATTCTGCTCTCTCACACCTTCTCCCCACTGCGCTGAGTACCGGGACTGCCTTACTGATGGAAACAGACAGCAATCCGGCAGGCCCCTGCTGACCCCCCAAATACCCTGAGAAACTGAAACAGGCAGAGGAGGGGGAGGGAGAAAGAAAAAACTGAAATGAAAGAGACGGTCTGCTGCAAGTTGTAAGGCCACAGGTTCTTAAAGTAA
Source organism: Ichthyophis bannanicus (assembly GCA_033557465.1). Taxonomy (NCBI): domain Eukaryota; kingdom Metazoa; phylum Chordata; class Amphibia; order Gymnophiona; family Ichthyophiidae; genus Ichthyophis; species Ichthyophis bannanicus. The sequence continues at coordinate 168,473,484 of CM066042.1, forward strand.
CAGGACTGTGTAAATGAAAACAAAACCCCAAAGATTCAACTAACTATCCCTAATACTCCTCAATCGTTTCTCCAGTGAGCCCGGACCCCCCGGGCTCCCATCTATCCAGCTGCTTGGAGACTGAGGTAACTGGTGGCAGGAGGCGGACACCGGAGGGATATACTGGTGATGTCACAAAAGGAGGAGTTTCTCAGTCTCCAAGCTGCTGGATGAGATAGGCAACCCAGAGGTTTCGGGACTAGACTGGGGACACGATCAGGAACACCTTATTGTTAAAATTAATGAGTGTAGGATGGATCAGTCACCAGGGTAAGGAGCTCACTAACTCTGCATGCTGAGATAACCGCCACCAAAACCAAAACCTTCCAGGTTAGGTACTTTAGTCCACCGGTATCTAGCAGCTCAAAAGGACCTTTCATCAGCTGAGTTAAGACCATGCTAAGATCCCAAGACACTGCTGGAGGTTTAAGGGGAAGCCTCATAAGAAGCAAGTCACTCATTAACAACTAAAAGGTTGTAGAGAGATAGGTTTACTTTTTACATACTGACTGCATGTGCCAATTGAACTATGGTGGACTCTTACGGAATTTGTTTTCAGTCCAGACTCTGATAAATGCAGAAGATATTCAAGCAATTTCAATTTTTGTTTAGAACAGGCAACCACTTCCTTTTGATTCCTTATGACCTCCTTCCAGAATCCCTCCTGGAAGCCAAAAGGATATAGGACACACCAACCGGCAAGTTCAGAAAAGACAATGCTAGCCTCTCAGCATCCAAGCTATGAAGACTAGGGACCAGATGGTTGGGTGCAGCAGTATTCTGATCATATGTAATCAGGGCTGGAACGGAGGTCAATTCTGTATTAGTCTTCCAGTCCCTGTACGGCTGATCAGAATCGAGGCGTACAGAGGTAGACCCAATTCTGATCCCATGGGCATGTCTAGCCCCCGCAAGATCAAAAACGGGTCTACCGGTCTGGACGTGCAGGCTGTGCCCCAATTCTGATCGGCCACGCGTCCTGCCAATCCCCTGAATGGAGCCAGAGTGCCACGGTGTCCCATCACCATGGCACTACGACCCCATTCAAGAATCGCTATCCCCAGCCACCAGTGAAAATGTCCTTTCCCTGCAGCCTGACCCCTGATCTGGCGATCCATGGCCAAGATCAGGCTGCGGGGATCCCCTTGCACCCCTCACCTCTTGTTTCTGCCCAGCACCGCAGTCCCCCGATGTCCAGAGAGACTTATTTCATCTCTGAGGTGGAATAAGTCCTCTGTCTCCATGGCCGACCACGAATGTACAGAGCCGACCTCAGAATCTGCCCTGTACATCCAGGGTCACTCTCCGCCCGCCCTCACTCTGCCTCTGTCCCACACCCTCCCACCCACAAACAGAGCTCTCTGTACAAATCGCCTGTTCGTATGGGGAGTTCTGTCCCCAGCAGGCTGCATGGCTATTTAGCGGTCTGGACATCCGGATAGGTCATCCAGACCAGCTAAATGGAGTTTGGAATGACCCCCAAAGTGTCCAGATGAATCAGATCCCTGATAGATAATTCAAGAAGAGGGAAACATGGTTGTCAGAGCAAACAAGGAGTGATGAAAACTGTCATGCCCTTGTATTCTTTGAGTTTCAGAAGAGTCTTTGCTATCAGAGGTATGAGAGGATATGTGTATAGAAGAGCTTTCCCAAATGAGGAGGAAGGCATCTGAGGCTAATCTACTGTGTGACCCCATACTGGAAAAAAAAACACGAGGCCCATTCTGAGGGGTGGAAAACAAATCTATTGAGGGGGTGTTCCACTCCCAAAATATTTTTAGAACAAATCCCCTTTCCAGGGTCTATTCATGAGTTGAAGGACATGGATAGGCTTGTACACCAGGATGTTATCTTGCACGTCATTCCTTGATAGATGGCATAGTTGCACATCCTGACTTTTCTCAACACTGGATACGTAAAAACCCATTCCTCCCTGCTTGTTGATCTAGTACATGGCTACTTGGTTGTTCGTTTGAATCATAATTTGATTAAGTAACCGATCTTTGAAAGCCTTTAGAGCATTCGAGATTTCTCTCAGTTCCAGGAATTTGATTTGATGGAGACTTTCCTGTGAGGAGCACATACTCTGAATGTCAAATCCATCTGTGTGAGTTTCCCAGCCCAGTTTGGACACTGTGGTTGTGAGTAGTTTTTGATAGAGAAGAATTTGGAAAGGCAACCCTTTATCCAGACTATGTTGGATCAACCATGTGGACAGAGAGTCCCAGAGATTAAATGTGACTGATATTTGGCAGCCTTGCCTGTGAGTGGACAGTGTCCAGTGTGTGCTCAATGTCCACTAAGCTTGTCTCATTTTGAGACATGCCAAGGATGTGACATGAATTATGGAAGCCACTTTCGCTGATGTACGCTAACTCTTGTATTCCCCTCCATTAAAGCTATCAGATGAGTGAGTCTGTCTTGTGGAAGAAAGGCCTTCATCTGACTCATTCTAGCAAAGCCCCAATAAATTAATTGGTGTGATGGGCTTCAATTTGACGTTAGATAATTCATGAAGAACCCTAGCAACTCCAACATTTGGATGGTGATGAGTATGGATTCTTGAACTTCAAACCTGAGTTTGCAACTCTTGACCAGCCAATCATCCAATTGGGGAAATACATGCATGCCCAGTTTGTGTAGACATACTGAGACAACAATGAAACACTTGGTAAAGATGCAAGGAAATATGGCATTTCTCTACAATGAACTGCAGATACTTGCTGTGACTGGGGTGTATCTGCATGTGGGTGTAAGTATCCTTCAGATCCAGAGAACATATCCAAACCCCTTTCTGAAGAAAGGGGAGTAGGGTGCCAAGAGAAAGCATTCTGAACTTTTCACATACATGGTACATGTTCAGATCCCTCAGATCCAAGATAGGAAGGACTCTCTTCTATTGCTAACTCCAAACTTCGCTCCTTTCACCTCGCTGCACCTTATGCCTGGAACAAACTACCTGTGTCTGTAAGCCAAGCACCTTCTCTGACCCTCTTCAAATCCAGGCTGAAAACTCACCTCTTCGCTGCTGCTTTTGGATCTTGACTCATCTGATCTTTTTTCCTTTCCTTTCCCCCTTGTTTCATCCCTGCCTACACCTTCTGTGTTGTCTGTCTTGACTAGATTGTAAGCTCTGATGAGCAGGGACTGTCTCTTTCATGTCTGTGCAGCGCTGCGCACAACTTGTAGCTCTATACAAATGCTCAGTAGTAGTAGTAGTAGTAAGGACTCCCCCTATTTTCCTGGTTACCGATATCTTGAGTAAAATCCCTGCCCTTCTTGCCCTGGTGGAATGGGTTCAACCGTGTTTGCCTGTTAAAAGGCAGGGAGTTACTAAGGGAGTACCTTCTGGTGCTGAGAGCTGAGCGTCTGACCGCTCAGAGGACAATTAGGTGGTAGGTCAACTAGATGTAATCTGTATCTGTTGTGGACTGTTCTAAGAACCCAGCTGTTAGGGGTTACAAGGGGTCAACAATCTGCAAAGAACTGGAGCCTCCCTCTGACAGGAAGAGTGGGACAAGGACTGGAGTACTGGCTATGTTCTCAAGCAGCCAGTCAAAACTTTACCCTTGGTTTTGGCTGGGATGTAGACTGGAGTTTTGGAGTCCTCCATTGCTGAGGACAGGAGTGAGAATCTTGCTTAGTCTGGGCTGAGCAATGAAGAAGTCGATACCTATGGTCATTAGGGTAATAACATCTCCTCTGTCCCTCACTGTGTTCCTTCTGTGATGAGGCGGCCAGGTCAGAAGTGGACCTGGAGAGGGTATTAAGGGTGTCATTGTGCTGCTTGTTGCAAGGGGTAGTCTCCTGCATCTTATCTTCAAAGAGATTCTCTGCACAGCATGGCACGTCAGTGAGCTGCTCCTGTACACTGAGGCTGAGACCCAGAGCCATGTGTCTGAGGTCTACAGCCATGTGTGTTTCCAGGCACCAATACTTATGGAGGAGGTTCTCTATACAGTACTGAAAATATCATATGTCACCTGGACAATGTCAAGTAAAGCGTAGTTACTCACCTGTAACAGGTGTTCTCCAGGAGCAGCAGGAATCAGTCCTCACATATGGGTGACGTCGGCGCCGACGGAGCCCTCGCGGAGCAATTTTCCCCAGCTTTCAAAGAAAGCCTTTGGGAATTGCAGCGCGCATGCGCGGTCCTCTTCCCGCCCAAGGGTGCCATCTTGCTCAGTCAGATGACATAGCTAAAAGACAGCAAAAATTAGCAAAAACGAAAGCATATAACTGCAACTCCAAGGGGAGGAGGGAGGGTTGTGAGGACTGATTCCTGCTGCTCCTGGAGAACACCTGTTACAGGTGAGTAACTACGCTTTCTCCAGGACCAAGCAGGAAGTCAGTCCTCACATATGGGACTCCCAAGCTTAAGGCTACCGGAGACCCTAAGCACAAAAATGAGCTCCCTCTAGCTCAGCAGCACAGAAGGAAGGAATCTTCTCTGAATACGTCTCCAACCGGTAGCCCAACATCCGGGATGGAGGGTAGGAGTTGCCTATACCTCGGAGAGGTTACGGAGGACTGCCTGTCCGAAAGCACTGTCCCTGCGGGACTCCCTCTACAGGCAGTAATGGGCTGCAAAAGTCTGGCTTGAAGACCAAGTAGCGGCCCGGCAGATGTCTGCCAACGGAACAGAGCGGAGGTAAGCCACTGACGTAGCCTTCGCCCGAACACGATGAGTGGTGACGCTACCTTCCAGCACGAGGCCCGCAGCCTCGTAAGTCCAAGCGATGCAGTCCGCAATCCAGATGGACAGAGTACGCTTGGAGACAGGGAGCCCCAACTTGTTGGGGTCATAAGACACGAAGAGCTGAACCGCCCTTCGGTGCTCCCGCGTACGGTCCAGGTAGAGGTTCAGCGCCCTTCTACAGTCCAGGGTATGCAGGACCATTTCAGCTCGGCTGGAGTGTGGCCTGGGAAAGTAGGTCGGAAGTACCACCTCCTGGTTGATGCGAAAAGGGGAAACCACTTTAGGAAGAAACTTAGGGTGAGTCCGTAGGACTACCCGGTTCTTGTAGAACCTAGTGTAAGGAGGATCAGATACCAGGGCCTGCAGCTCACTAACGCGTCTAGCCGAAGTGAGGGCCACCAAGAATAAGGTTTTCCAGGAAAGAAAACGAAGAGGACAGGTAGCCATAGGCTCAAAAGGCGGACAGGTAAGCCGCTGTAAAACCACATTGAGATCCCAGTTCGGGGCTGGCGGGCGCAAAGGTGGTTTAAGGAGAAGGAGGCCTCTGAGAAAACGAGCCACCAGAGGGTGGCTGGAAAGAGGTCTACCATCCACCGGCACGTGATGCGCAGAAAGAGCACTGAGGTGGACCTTGACCGAGTTGGACTTAAGGCCAAGATTGGAAAGAGAAAGCAAGTACTGCAAGACCACTGATGCCGAACAGGAGAAGGGGTCTTGAGACTGCTGAGTACACCAGACGGAGAACCGACGCCACTTAAGAGCGTAGGACGTCCGGGTGGAAGGCCTCCTGGAGGCCAAGACGACCTCTTCCACATCTGGAGGCAGCTGGAGAGGAGCAAGGACTACCCTTTCAGCAGCCAGGCCATCAGATGAAGGGACCGGAGGTTGGGGTGCAGGAGCGTCCCCTGATCCTTGGAGAGGAGGTCGGGCTGAAACCCCACAGGAAGAGGGGTGTCCACCGCCAGCTGCATCAGAAGCGGGAACCAAGGTTGCCTCGGCCACTGGGGAGCCACTAGGATCATCGATGCCTTGTCTCTGAGAACTTTGAAGAGCGTCCGAGACACCAGAGGCATGGGTGGAAAGGCATACAAGAGGCCTGTGGACCATGGAATCAGAAAAGCATCCGCCGCTACCCGGAGAGGATGCGGCTGTCGAGAGCAGAATCTGGGAAGCTGCCGGTTCAGAGGACTGGCGAACAGATCCATGGTGGGGAGGCCCCACCGTAGAAAGATCCGCTGAACCACCAGCGGATCCAATCTCCACTCGTGTGGTTGGAGGATCCTGCTCAGTTTGTCTGCCAGATAGTTTTCTTTACCTGGCAGATAGACAGCTTTGAGGACGATGTTGCGATGGACGGCCCAAGAGCAGAGCTTCTGTGCTTCCTGACAGAGAAGGAAGGAGCCGGTTTCGCCCTGCTTGTTCACGTAGAACATGGCAACCTGATTGTCTGTCTGGACAAGTACTGACTGGTGAGAAATCAGGTGAGAGAAGGCTTTGAGCGCTAGGCAGATGGCTCTGAGCTCCAGGAAGTTGATCTGCTGAGCGGACTCCCAAGGAGTCCAGAGACCCTGAGTACAAGTCCTTTGGCAATGTGCTCCCCAGCCCTGGAGAGAAGCATCGGTCGTCAGGACCTGAGAATGTGCAGGGGCTGAAAAGTCACCCCGAGCACTAGGTTTGGCAGGTGAAGCCACCATCGCAGAGAGGAGACCAGCTGGTCGGAGATTTGTACGGAGTCCGCTAGGCTCCCAGTGGCCTGATGCCATTGTTTGCGAAGGCACCATTGAGCAGGTCGCATGTTCAGGCGGGCATAGGGGGTTACATGGACCGTGGAAGCCATATGGCCGAGCAGTCTCAGAAATTGTCTGGTCGAGACCAGGGAATTGCTGTGAAAACGGCTGGCGAGATCCATGAGCCTTTGGGCCCTGTCCAGAGGCAGGAAGGCCCGCGCCTGAAGAGTGTCCAACCTGGCGCCAATGAATTCTAGATCCTGAGAGGGGAGCAAAGCGGACTTTGCGAAGTTTATGACAAATCCCAAGTGCTGGAGCAGAGCCACCGTGCAATGAGTAGCCTGAGTGGCTTCTTGGGCAGACTGGGCTCTGATGAGCCAGTCGTCCAGGTATGGGAACACAAAGAGACCCTGAAGTCTCAGATAGGCTGCCACCACTGCTAGGCATTTGGTGAACACTCTGAGGGCGAAGGATAGGCCGAAAGGTAGTACTCTGTACTGGTATTGGCGTCCGTCCACCACAAACCTGAGGTATTGTCTGTGGTCTGGATGAATAAGGATATGAGTATACGCATCCTTCAGATCTAAGGAGCATAGCCAGTCTCCCTGCTGGAGGTAGGGCAGCAGGATTCCAAGGGTAAGCATTTTGAACTTCTCCTTTGCAAGGAACTTGTTGAGGTTGCGCAAGTCTAGGATGGGTCTGAGGCCTCCTGTTCTTTTCGGAATCAGGAAGTATCTGGAATAAAACCCTTGACCCTTCAGGTGGTGGGGCACCGGTTCCACGGCTTGTTCCTGAACAAGACTTGCTAACTCCTGAAGGAGTAAGTCCCTGTGCAGAGGGAGTCTGGAAGGCTCCCCTGGAAAGTAGGAGGGAGGTACCTGGTGAAAATGAAGAAGATAGCCCTTTTGAACTATCTGAAGCACCCAGGTATCTGTGGTGATGTTGGACCATCTGTGGGCAAAGTGGACTAGCCGGCCTCCTGTGCTGAGAGAAACCAGCTGAGGGGGAGAGGCTATGCTGAGAAAGTCAAAAACCCCCACCCTGCTGAGCAGGGGCCGGTGGTGCAGGCTTGGGGGCTGGCTGCCTACGGGGCCCATTACCTCGACCCTTGGCCTGCTTTCCCTGTGGGGGAGCTGGGGAGGCCTGATACTGAGGGTAGTATTTATAGGCAGCACCCTTCCTCGGGTTAAAAGGGCTTTATCCCCGAGGCCTTCTTCTTTTGAGAAGGAGCAGAGGTCTTTCTGGAGAGACGAGTCCTGGTGAGAGTCTCCGTCTCGATTTGTGCAGCCTTCTCATCCATGGGCTTGCCAAAGAGGTTATCACCTCGGCAGGGGACATCGACCAACTTGTCCTGTACCCAGGGCTCGAGGTCGGACGTCTGAAGCCAAGCCTGGCGGCATCCACCGATGCCGGCCGCGGCTACTCGAGCCGAAGCCTCAAACCCATCATAGGCTGCTCGAGAGATAAACTTGGAGCACTCCCGAATGCCAGTAGACAAGGATTGGAACCTCTGCAAAGGTTTGTCGGAGAGACCAGCAGAGAACCCGGCTATTTCTTTAGCCAGGTCTCGGAGATACATGCCCATGTAGAGCTGGTATGTCTGGACTCGACAAGCAAGCATAGAGCCCTGGAAGCACTTCCTACCGAGAGCATCCAGGCTTCGGGCTTCCCTACCAGGGGGCACCGAGGAGTGCATTTTTTGACTCTTCAGTCTATGCATGGCCGATTCCACCACCATGGAATGGTGCGGTAGTTGTGCCTTTTGGAACCCGGGGCTCTTGCGGACTCGATAAATGGAATCGACCCGCTTGCTCAACACCGGCGACGATGCCGGGCTCTCCCACATGCGGAAGAGAAGCCGTTCCAGCATTGGAGGAACCAGTACAATAAAGGCCTCCTTTGGGGGAGAGTCATATTGGAGGGCGTCGAGTTCTTCGACTCGAGGCTCCTCCTCGGGATCCGCAGGGAAGGCCAAGGCTTTGACCATATCCCTCACGAAGTCCGAGAACCGGGTATCCTCCGGGGGGACCGTCTCCGAGGTTCGGACTCGGGGGAGTCCGAAGGGACACACCGAGTCCGAAAGGAACCAGGTGACTCTTCGTCCTCAGATTCCCAGGCCGACTCCTCAGAGGAGGAGTCGACCGGCTCCGGTCGGGCGGGCACTGATGCTATCCGCCTCGACGCCGAGGGAGTCGGCGTCGACGACCTCGGTCCCGAACGGGAGGCTGAAGGAGACCTCGACCGAGGATCGACTCGAGCCCTCATGGACTTGAGGATCGGCTCGGTCTCCGGGGTCGATTTGGAGGTCGACGTCCCGGCGGTCAGGGCAGAAGCGCCAGCGAGGCCAGCGATCAATGCCCGCTGCTGGTCCAAGAAGGCAGACAAACTGCACTTCAAGGCCGTCAGCCTGAGTCCGAGCTCAGGAGACCCAGCAACCCCCGACTCGGGCCCCGACGGCATTGGGTCCGACGTCGGCGAGTCCACGAGGACAACCGTACTTACGTGAGCGGGCAAGTCCATCTCGAGTCGAGGATGTTTTGACGGCCTCTCCGACTCCAAGGACCCGGGACGGGAATCGGGGCTATGCGACCTGGCCCTCGAGGAAACAGGAGCGTCCACCGATCCCGCCCTCGCGGGTTTCTTCTTCCGATGATGCTCCCGGGTAGGAGACCCCCTTTCAGAGGACTCCGACGATGCTCAGGACCAGAGTCCCGAGACGTCGAAGCCTCTGACGAGGTCCGAGCCCGGCCGGAGTCAGAGAAGATACGCTCCCGCTGGTGCTGCCGACTCCTCAATGCTTTTGAGGACATTTTGCCGCATGGCGTGCAGATCATGGGGTCATGATCGGGGCCGAGGCAGCGGAGGCAGAAGTCATGAGTGTCTGTAAGAGACATAAGTTTCTTACAGAGGTCACACTTTTTGAAACCACTGGCCGCCATCGGGGGAAAAAGGGCCCCTGCGAGGTCGAACGACCGGGCAGCCAGGGAAAAAAGGAAAAAAGAACCGGCGTCGAACCAAAGAAAAAATAGATAAAAATAGAGGAAAATCAACTTTTCTGCGGGGATTCACAGGCAACGTCTGTAGGGCTCCGCGGAAAAAAGAAGACTGAGCAAGATGGCACCCTTGGGCGGGAAGAGGACCGCGCATGCGCGCTGCAATTCCCAAAGGCTTTCTTTGAAAGCTGGGGAAAATTGCTCCGCGAGGGCTCCGTCGGCGCCGACGTCACCCATATGTGAGGACTGACTTCCTGCTTGGTCCTGGAGAACATTTGCCTCTTTGCGGATGATACCAAAATCTGCAATAGAGTAAACACCCAGGAAAGAGTAGATAATGGAGGGATGTAGAAAAGCTTGAAGAATTATCAAGAATTTGGCAGCTGAGATTTAACGCTAAGAAATGCAGGATCATGCATCTAGGCTGCAAAACTCCAAGGGAGCAGTACGGCATAGGGAGTGAAATTTTTTTGTCCACAGGCATGATATTTGGCGGATCTCATTCAGTTTCACATTCCCAGTCATTCTCTCCGGTCACTGCACATAAATCACCTTCACCTCCCCTCTCCCTCCCGCACCCATCTACAATCAACCTGCACCTCTGCCTTTTTCTTTGTCAGACCTGCACTCTGGAACTCCCTACCCACCTCCCTCAGACTGGAACACCATCACAGTAGTTTTAAAAAAACACTTGAAAACCTATTTGTTTTCCTCTGCATTTGACCTCCCTGCTCCCTCCATGTGAGCCTGTCTTTCCCTGTCTCTCAATCATTGTTTACTCCTTCTGTCTAGAATGCTTGATTGTACTATCCTCTGTTCTGTCATTTACTGTAACTTCCTTTCATTTTCTCGGCCACTGGCCCTCTTTGTAAGATTGGATATTGTATACCGCTTTGTTTTTTTATTGAATGGCGGTATATCAAATACAATAAACATAAACAACATAAACATGATTGTTTCTGATGATCTTAATACGACGGTGAAAGCCAGAAGGATGCTTGGGTGCATAGGGAGAGGAATGGCCAGTTGGAACAAGGTCGTGATGGTGCCTCTGTATAAATCTTTGGCGAGACCTCATTTGGAGTATTGTGTGCAGTTCTGGAGACCACACCTTCAAAAGGATATAAACAGGATGGAGTCAGTGCAGAGGGTGGCTACCAAAATGGTCAGTGTGCTTCGTCATAAGGCATATGAGGACAGACTTCAAGAAAGATGGGAGACGAGATATATGACAGAGATGTTTAAATATCTCCTTGGCACAAGGGGAGAGCATCTTTCAATTGAAAGAAAGCTCTGCAACGAGGGGGCATAGGATGGAGGTGAAAGGGGATAGACAATAGTAATATGCAGAAATATTTTCTCATGGAAAGCGTGGCAGATGTGTGGAATAGTCTACCAATGGAGGTAGAAGAGATGAGAACTGTATCTGACTTCAAGAAAGCATGGGACCAACACAGAAGATCTCTAAAGGAAAAAATGGAACTATTGCAGTTGGTATGGAAGGGCAGATTGGATAGGCTTTCTGGTCTTTATCTGCAGTTATGTTTCAATTTCCCACACTCCTTCCCTTGATTTACTGGTGAATCAAGGGAAGGAGTGTGGGAAATAGAGGGAGAGGGAGAAAGTGTGCAGATTCATTGAGATTGTGCATGATATTTCTGCAAATACATACCCATGAAGAGATGATAGTACGCTAGGCAGAACATGAATATAAAGTTCTGAAAAAGCATAGTTACTCACCTCTAACAGGTGTTCTCCAGGGACAGCAGGAATCAGTCCTCACAAATGAGTGACATCGACGCCAAAGGAGCCCTCCGCAGAAGCATCTCCCCAGCTTTCAAAGAAAGCCTTTGGGAGATGCCACTACGCATGTGTGGTCCCCTTCCCGCCCAAGGGTGCCATCTTACTAAGTCAGATGACATAGCTAGAGCCTACAAAAGATGATGGGCAAAATTTGTACAGCAACTCCAAGGGAAGTAGGGAAGGTTGTGAGAACTGATTCCTGCTGTCCTTGGAGAACATCTATTATAGGTGAGTAACTACACTTTCTCCAGGAACAATTGGGAAGTCAGTCCTCACATATGGGACTCCCTAGCTACAGGCTACCTGGAGCCTGTAGAAGAAAAACACAGCCCAGCCATGAGCAGCCACAAGCGAATCTGAGGACAGACTCTGGGGACTCCAGTGTCCAGGGAGAACCATGGCTCTGGTAGCCAGTATAAGAAAGGTTGGAGGGCAGGAGCTGCTTAAACCCCAAACAGATTACAGAATACGACCTGGCTAAAGGCACTGTCCCTTAGAGACTCACTCTCCAGGCAGTAATGAGCTGCAAAGATGTGAACTGAGGACCAGGTGGTGGCCCGTCAGATGTCTGGGATGCCATCGCCCTGACGTTGTGCGCCATGACCCGGCGCTCCAATAATAGCCCAGCCTGATCGTGGGCAAAGATGATGCAGTGCACCACCCTGGTGGACAGGATCCGCTTGGTGACAGCCTCCTCCAGTCGACTGGGGTCAAATGAAACGAAAAGCTGTGAGGCTTTGCGGTGGCACTGAGTACGCTGCATGTAAAAGGACAGAGTTTGGAGAGCGGCCACCACCTTGTCAGCATAGGGCTGTGGAAAGAAGGTAGGGAGCAGCACCTCTTGGTTGAGGTGGAAGGCGGTTACCACCTTTGGAAGGAATTTTGGGTGGGTGCAAAGCATGATCCTGTTCTTGTAGAACCCAGTGTAGGGTGGCTTGGCCACCAATGCCTGAAGTTCGCTGACTCTGCGGGCAGAGGTGAGCGCCACCAGGAAGGCAACCTTCCAAGATAGGTAACACAAATGACAGGTAGCCAAAGGTTCGAAGGACAGCTTGGTAAACTGCATCAGAACCACGTTGAGATCCTATTCTGCCGGAGGCAGCCGGATGGGGGGCTTAGAGAGCAGCAAGCCCCACATGAATCGAGTAATAAGGGGCTGCATAGAAAGAGGCTTGCCCTCTGTGAAGTGATGGTGCGTGGAGGGTGGCTCAGGTGTACCCTGACAGAGTTGGACTTGAATCAGGTCTGCGAGAGGTGGAGCAAGTATTGCAGCACCATGTGCACTTGGCAGGAGAATGGGTCGACCTGTTGCTCCGTACAACATACTAAGAATCTGCGACACTTGAAGGCGTAGGCTCATCTCGTGGAGTTCTTATGAGAGGCCAGGAGGACTTCTTCCATCTCCCTGTGGAGGATGAAGGGCGCTATGGCGACCCATTCAGCAGCAATGCTGTCAGCGATAAGGACCCCAGGTTGCAGTGGAGAAGCGAGCTCTCTTCCTGGGTCAGGAGTCCTGGAAAACTCCCCAGAGGGACTGGGAGGTCCATCGATAGGTGGAGCAACAGGGGAAACCAGGGCTATCTAGGCCTCCATAGGGTCACCAGGATCATTGAAGCCTTGTCCCACTGGACTTTGAAGAGGTCCTGTGATTAGTGGAATGGGAGGGAAGACATATAGAAGGTCCTCCGACCACGAGATGAGGAAGGCATCCGTTGCTATCTGGGACAGGTGCAGTTGGGGACAGTAGAAGCGAGGCAGCTGAGCATTGGCTGGGCTGGCAAAGAGGTCCAAACTTGGGGCTCCCCATAGTCAGAATAGCCGCTGTGCTCCCCTGGAGTCTAGGTGCCACTTGTGCCACTGGAGGACACTGCTCAGTCTATCTGTCAGGGCATTGTCCTGGCCCGAAAGGTATACTTCCCTGAGGAGCATTCCCTGACTGATCGTGTACGAGCAGAGGACTACTGCCTCCTATCAGAGGCGGTAAGACCCTGTGCCCCCTTGTTTGTTTAGGTAGAACATTGCGAGTTGGTTGTCCGTTTGGACCAGCACCAGCTGGTGCTGCAGGAGGTGTTGAAAGGCCCCGATTGCCAGAAAAATGGTTCTGAGCTCCAGCAGGTTGATCTGCTGCTGGCTCTCCTCCGGAGACCAGATGTCCTGCATGAATTCTAGGTCCTATGTTGGAGTGAGGTGGCATTTGGGGTGGTTTATCACAAACCCCAGATGTCGTAGGACCTTGATGGTGCAGGCCGTGACCTGTTGCACCTCTTTTTTTTAATTTTTTATTTATGCAATATATCAATAACATATTCAAGCAATAACACTTGAAAAGGAAAAAAGGCATGAACAGGAAAAATCAAACAATTATATACTAAAGAGAAAAACAACAAGAAAACAAATTCACAGTCCATTGCCTCACTAGCCCTCACACTAGAAAGAATCCAAGACAAAAGAAAAAAAAGTAACTATTTATCTCAAGTGAGGATAAACTGACGCTGCCTAGCACCAGGCCTAACTAAATCCACAAAGGAAGAACTTCATTATACCTTCCCCCCTACTAGGGGACAGCAGACAGGCGAGAATAATAAAGGTGGCCAGATTGGATGGATCATAAAAAATATAGGAAACAGCTTGCAATTTTACCAAGCATTTGCATGGAAATTTCAACAAGAACAAACCCCCCAACTGGATCACCCCAGGCCTTAAGATAAAAAAATCCCTCCTCATTCTCTGAGTGTCCCCCGATCCTGGGGGACTTTAATGTTCACCTCAACTGCCCTTCTACACCCTGGGACTCTGCTTTCCTTTCACTCCTTTCTTATCTCTTACTCCAGCAGCATGTCTGGATCCCCACAAATTTGGCTGGTCACACCCTGGACCTTGTAATCTCCCATTTGGTCTCCCCCTTTGTCCCTGTATCCCTCTCAGCCTTGCCCATCCCTTGGTCTGATCACTCCTGCCTGTTCTCCATTCCCACCCCCTCCCCTCCCCTATCCCCCTATCACCCCCGGGACCAGCCCCTACGCCCCCTCCTCTGGCTCACTGCATTAAGTCCAATACCCTCTTTCCTGCTGACTTCCATTCACTCCCTGTCGACCTCCAGGCTCAGTACTGGAACTCGACACTCACATTTGCCCTTGATAAGCTTGCTCCCCTCCAGCCCGTTCTCCCCCCCCGGTGCATCTGCCACCATCCTTGGTATCACCTAGGCTTTTTCTTCATCGCTCTTATCTTCGTCGTGCAGAGCATCGCTGGCGTAAACACCCGTCCTCAGACTCCCTAGCTCATTTCCGCTATTGTCACCATCACTACCATTTTCTTCTCCATTCCGCTAAACATGACTATTTCTCTAATCTCATCTCCTCCTCTGCTAATTCCATGCATCATCTCTACTCTGTTCTCTGCTCATTCTCCGCATCTCATTCCTTGGCCTCCTCACCCCCCCTCCCCTCACTCCTGATCCCGCTCTCCTGGCCACGCACTTTACTGACAAAGTGCACTCTCTTCGTCTCCTGTTTCCCACCTGCCCCTCCCCTTTCTCCTCCCCCTGTGGATCCTCCTTCCCCCATCCTCCCACCAACTACTACAGCTCCTCCTCTTTCCCACCTCTGGTCCTATTTCCAGCCCATTACCCTCCCAGAACTGTCCAAGGCTCTTACCTCCATCTGCAAGACTACCTGCACTTCCGATCCCACACCCTCCCAGCTGGCTGTCTGAGCCTTCCCTAGCTCTCCTACCACCTATCCTATTTTCAACTCTAGCCTCCTAAATGGTATTTTCTCTTCCCTGAGGAAGCACGCTGTAATCTGACCCATTCTAAAGAAGGACTCC
Source organism: Ichthyophis bannanicus (assembly GCA_033557465.1). Classification (NCBI taxonomy): domain Eukaryota; kingdom Metazoa; phylum Chordata; class Amphibia; order Gymnophiona; family Ichthyophiidae; genus Ichthyophis; species Ichthyophis bannanicus. Next base: position 168,488,573 of record CM066042.1, read on the forward strand.
CTAGATCCCTCCATTCCTGCAAGCTGGCGTCCCATCTCTAATCTCCCGTTTCTCTCCAAGCTCCTGGAAAAATTAGTCTTTGCCCAGCTCTCTTCCTATCTCGAAGCTACTCTAGCCCTTCATCCTCGTCAGTCCGGTTTTTGTTTTGGGCATAGTACAGAATCCATTCTTCTTTCTCTCCTTAATGAATTACATGTTGCACATAACCGGGATTCTTTCTCAATTGCTGTTTCTCTTGATCTATCTGCCGCTTTCGATCTAGTCGACCATCGTAGCCTCTTTATTCGTCTCCATGACGATGGGATTTCAGGCACTGTTCTTCTTTGGCTTCATTATTTCCTCACCAATAGGTCCTTCTCAATTCTTTCAGGATCTGTTTCCTCCCCCACCCCCTCCCCTATGGTGTACCACAGGGCTACGCCTTGGCTCCGCTTCTGTTCAACATTTTCTTGGCCCCCCTCACCCTCCTGGTACAGCAGTATAGTATCTCCGCATATTACTACGCGGATGATGTCATCCTCCTTCATCAAACTGACTCCTCGTCCCCCTTCTTTCCTCATCCCCCATCCCTGTTGTTCCTTCCCTGCGCTACCTCGGTGTCACCCCCGATTCCTCCCTTTCGTTTAGAGAACACATCTCCTCTGTAGTCCAGTGTTCTTTCCATGCCCTGAGGCAACTCCATGCTGTCCGCCCCTTCATTTCCGCACCTTCCCTGACCACATGACTCCTGTCCCTCGTCATGTCCCATCTGGATTATTGCAATGTCTCATTAGCCAGCCTCCCTCAATACCAACTGCGCAGACTTCAACTCATCCAGACCACATCTGCACGTGTCCTGACCCACGCTTCCCGTTCAGAAGACGTTACACGTCTTCTCATCCACCTGCATTGGCTCCCTGTGTCCTTCAGAATTCAAGACAAAATCCTCTTTTTTTTCACAAAGCAATCCACACTGGTATATCACTTTACCTTTCTGATCTTGTCCGTCTCCATATCTCTCAGCGATCACTCAGGTCCATCCATTCCAATTGCATGTCCCTCCCGCCTCTGTCTTAGGCCCACCTGGAATCCACCCAACCCTCTGCCTTCTTTTTTCTCAGTCCCCGGCTCTGAAACTCGCTCCCGTCAGCTCTCCGTCTGGAGAACTCTTTCAATAAATTCAAAGCAAGACTAAAGACCCACCTTTTCTGTACAGCCTTTGACTTTCCTCCTCCCTCCTCCCCCTTGTCTTAGATAGTGTCTTAGATAGTGCTGGGGAGGAGTCTGCTGTCTTGGTACATGTTGGTACCAATGACATAGGAAAATGTGGTAGGGAGGTTCTGGAGGCTAAAGTTAGGCTTTTAGGTAGGAAGTTGAAATCCAGAACTTCCAGGGTAGTGTTCCGCACAGGACCCAAAAGGCATGCAGAGCTCCGGAGTCTCAATGCGTGGATGAGACAATGGTGCAATGATGAGGGTTTTGGATTTGTTAGGAACTGGGGAACATTCTGGGGAAAGGAAGGGTTATTCCGAAGGGATGGGCTTCACCTTAACCGGGATGGAACCAGGCTGCTGGAATTAACCTTTAAAAAGAAGATAGAGCAGCTTTTAAACTAGATAATAGGGGAAAGTCGAAAGTCGCACAAGAGCGCATGGTTCGGAAGAATGTATCCTTGAAGGATACTACCAAAAGCAGAGAGGTTCCAGAAAAGAGCAAAGTAACCCAAATGCGCTTGAGTATGGAGCAGACAGAGCTTAAAGATTCCAAATTACCCATGACTACCAATAGCCAGATTATTATGAATAAAATACAGTCTCTAAAATGCTTGTATGCAAATGCTAGAAGTCTAAAAAATAAGAGGGGAGAGTTAGAATATATAGCACTAAATGAGAGGTTAGATATGATTGGAATCTCAGAGACATGGTGGAAGGAGGACAACCAGTGGGACACTGTGATACCTGGGTACAAACTATATCATTATGATAGAGGTGATCAAATTGGTGGAGGGGTTGCGCTCTATGTTAGAGAGGGCATTGAGGCAGAAAGGATTAAAGTTTTGCAGGAAACAAAATTTGCTGTAGAATCTCTATGGATTAAATTTCATTTAAAAAGGGGAAGGCGATGGCAGTGGGGGTGTACTATCGACTGCCTAGCCAGAATGAACAAATGGATGATGAAATGCTCAAAGAAATCAAGGAAGCTAACAAACGTTACAGCACAGTAATAATAATGGGTAATTTCAATTATCCTGGTATCGACTGGTTCAGTGTCACGACAGGACATGCTAGGGAGATAAAGTTCCTAGATGAAATAAATGACTGCTTCTTGGAGCAGCTGGTTCATGAACTGACTAGAGGGGAAGCCATATTGGACCTAGTCCTTAGTGGAACACCAGATCTGGTGCAAGAGATAAGGGTGTTGGGGCCACTTGGCAATAGTGATCATAGCATGATCGCGTTTGATTTAATTAGTGGAGGAGGGATGGTAAGGAAATCCACAGTATTACCATTTAAGTTTTGAAAGGGAGACTGTGAAAATAGTTAAGAAAAAACTAAAAGGAGCAGTTGCAAAGGTTAAAGACTTACATCAAGCTTGGGTGTTGTTTAAAAATACTATCTTGGAAGCCCAGACCGGCTGTATGCCACACTTTAAGAAAATTGGAAGGAAGTCCAAAAAACTGCCAGCATGGTTTAAAGGTGAGGTCAGAGAGGCTGTTGTTGCCAAAAAAGAACCAGGAAATGGAAAAAAGAGCCAAACAATAAAAACTGGAAACAGCACAAGCACTGGCAAGTTAAATGCAAGGCATTGATAAGGTAGGCAAAGGGAGAATTTGAGAAGAAGTTTGCTGCGGAAGCAAAAACACGTAATAAAGACTTTTTCAAGTACATTTGTAGCAAAAAACCTGCGAGAGAGTCAGTTGGTCCTTTAGATGATAGATGGGTTAAAGGGGCACTAAGAGGCGACAAGGCGATAGCGGAGAGACTGAATGAATTCTTTGCTTCAGTCTTTACTGAGGAAGATGTAGGGATGTTACCCATGACTGAAGTGGTATTTAAAGGTGCAGAAGAATTGAAGGAAATATCGATACATCGGGAAGATGTATTACAGCTATTTGATAAACTGAAGAGTAGCAAATCACCTGGACCGGATGATATACATCCAAGGGTGTTGAAAGAACTGAAATATGAGATTGCAGACCTGCTATTAGTAATCTGTGAACTATCATTAAAACCATCTGTAATACCTGAAGATTGGAGGATAGCCAACGTAACGCCAATTTTTAAAAAGGGTTCCAGGGGTGATCCGGGAAACTACAGACCGGTGACATAAGTACTGGGAAAAATGGTAGAAACCATCATAAAGAATAAAATTGCTGAACATGTAGATAGTCATGGCTTAATGGGAGACAGCCAACATGGCTTTAGACAAGGAAGATCTTGTCTTACTAATCTGTTATGTTTTTTTGAAGGTGTGAATAAACAGGTAGACAAAGGTGAGTCGGTTTGATATAGTGTATTTGGACTTTCAGAAAGCCTTTGACAAGGTCCCTCATCAGAGACATTTGGCAAAACTATAGAATCATGGGATAGGAGGCAGTGTACTATTGTGGATCAGGAACTGGATAAAAGATAGAAAGCAGAGGGTAGGGCTAAATGGCCAATTTTCCCAATGGAGAAAGGTGAATAGTGGTGTACCCCAGGGATCTGTGCTGGGTCCGCTGCTTATTGACATATTCATAAATGACCTGGAAAAGGGAATAACGAGTGAGGTTATCAAATTTACAGATTACACAAAACTATTTAAAGTTAAAACCCATGAGGATTGAGGAAAATTGCAAGAGGATCTTGATAAATTGGAAGACTGGGCATCAAAATGGCAGATGAAATTTAATGTGGGCAAGTGCAAAGTTATGCACCTAGGGAAGAACAACCCAAACTATGGTTACACGATGCAAGGTTCCACATTAGGAACCACCACCCAGGAAAAAGATTTAGGCATCATTGTGGATAACATGTTAAAACCCTCCGCCCAGTGTGCAGCAGCGGCCAAGAGAGCAAATAGAATGCAAGGTATCATAAGGAATGGAATGGAAAATAAAACAAAGGATATTATAATGCCTCTATATCGTTCCATGGTGCGACCGCACCTTGAATATTGTGTGCAATTCTGGTCGCCATATCTTAAAAAGGTTATTAGCGTTATTAGAAAAGGTTCAGAGAAGAGCCACCAAAATGGTAAAAGGGATGGAAGGATACCCCTATGAAGAAAGGCTAAAAAGGTTAGGGCTCTTTAACAAGGAAAAGAGATGGCTGAGGGGAGATATGATAGAAGTCTATAAATTAATGAATGGAGTGGAACGAGTAAACGTAGATCGACTGTTTACGTTATCAGAATATAGAAAGACTATGGGACATGTAATGAAGCTACAGGGTAAACTATTTAAGACAAATAAGAGAAAATATTTTTTCACTCAGCGTGTAATCAAACTCTGGAATTTGTTACCGGAGGACAAAGTAAAGGCTGTTAGTGTAGCTGTGTTTAAAAAAGATTAGGACAAGTTCCTGGAGGAAAGGTCCATAAACCATTATTAAAAAGGGACCCAGGATATCAATGCTTGATCCAATACAACCATTGTGGAACCTGTGTCGTTTGGGGAAACTACTAGGTACGTATTACCTAGATTGGCCACTGTTGGAAACAGGATACTGGGCTTGATGGACCTTGGTCTGACCCAGTATGGCATATCTTATGTTCTTATGTTCCTCAATGATGACAGTCCCTTGTCTCATCCCCCTTGGTGTTGTCATTCCTTTTTCTACTGACTCTCTCTTTGACTTGCCTGTCCTTTTCTTTCCCTTTCCTATCTGAATGCTGGTGTTCTGTTTCCTTTTTCAAGCAGTGTTTTAAATTTTGATTGTAAAACGCTCTGGTACTTGCGTGTGGCGATATATTAAGTTTTGTATAAAGATAAAGAAATCAGGGAACATACGAACAGATATGCCTTTAAACAAGACAGCTCTCTTTTTAAAATACATTCTAAGCTGCCATTCACGATCGGAAACCAATGCCAATGATATTAACAAAGTTGCAGGAATAATTGCATCAGAAACAGAAGTATCCAATAACTCAGATACGTTCAAAATATCTATAGCACCAGTCCCTTCAGGAGTTTTCACACCCAATCCCATTACTTTCTTCCCAGTTGGTATATAATAAATCTTGGAGAATGGGGGATGGAACTCAAGCAGAACCCTCAGGACTTCCAAAAGATAAGTCTTGAACATGTCCCGCACAGAGATCATAGAGGACCTAGGAAAATTCAATAATCGCAAATTGGTGGACCTAAGTTGGTTCTCAAACAGCTCGATTTTTAATTTATATCCAGACAAATCTTTAACAGTAGTAAGTTGCTCCTCAATCTGCAAAACCGTTTTATCAGAACTGTCCATCTGAGATTTTATAACTGTCACATTCTCCTGGCACTGCCAAACAGACAAATCATTGTCCCGAATAAGCTGCAAAGTTGCATTTGTTTGACAGACCAAACACTCACCCAATCTTGTTAACGCAGTCCAAATGGAATCCAAAGTAATATTATCTAGATGCTCAAGGGAGAAAGCGGCCATAGCACACAGCTCTGCCCGGGCTCTGACAGACCTCGTCGAGCCTCCAGGCTCCCCTGTGTGATGTAGAGACCCCTACGGAGCCCATGGAAATAGAGAGAAAGGAAGATTCCATCTTTAAAACTGACAGGCAGCTAGAACACATGGCTCACTGTTTACAAAGAAAAAGTAAACAGAGAAAGTCAGGAGCTGAACTGACACACCCAAGCTCTGACGCAGCAGCAAGCTTATTGCTTGATCAATCACACCTGTTCAGATTGAGGGCAGAGCCAAGCCCAGGGGAACAGAATTATAAAACCTTGTCATTAGCTCCCAGGAGCGGATGGAGATTGAGATTAGGAATGAGGAGAGGAGAAGGAGAAGCAGGCTCGAATACAGGCTGGAGTGGTAATTGCAGTTCGGACGGCAGTTGGAACCATGGCAGCAGAGAAAGAGGAGTCCTGGACAGCAAAGACAGGAGAGAACTCCTGTAAGATGTGCTGGGAGAGGCTCAGAAGCTCCAGAGAGTTGGATACCGGGTAAAGAAATTACCTACAGGTCTGGGAGAAAAGCCAGCAGACTAGGAGGAGGGAAGGCACGCCCTGTGACCAGGAATTGGCTGGAACGGAGAGAGCAGGGAAGAGGGAACCCTTCAGTCAGAAGGAAGCCTTCACAGTTTGCACAGGTGGGAGCCCAGCACAAAAGCATTTCCTTATAGCTGCCAAGAATTAGAGGAGAGCCAAAGAAGAAACTCCAGGGCAACAGGTATTTTAAATCCTGACTGTTTTGAGGTGTGTAAAGGGAAAACACCTAAGCTTATAGAGGGAAGTTATCTGAAATCCCATAGTAACAGTTTGCAGATAAACGCTGTTAGTCCCGAAGCAGAAGATATCCAAATAGACTCTAATGTTGATGACGTAGCAGATATGAAGATGGATTGCACGCTTTGTTTGGCTGACAACATTGAGTCACTGTGTTAAACCTTGAAGTGAAAAGTGCTGAGACACAGCAAAGAAAAAGGAACCATTTTACTTTGCTACCAGAAGCTGTTTGTTTTTCTTTTTGTACTTGTAACGAGCACTGCATGTTTTGGGACCAGAGAGTGAAGAAGCAATTACCTTAGTTATTGTATATAATCCTCATGCTAAACTCCTGGAGACTGTCCTATTTTTGTTCTGCACCAAAGTTCTATTTGTGAGGAGAATAAATCCTTGTCATTTTGCTTTAAACACTCGGACTACAATTGCTTCTTTATCAGAGAGCTTTAAAAAGGGACTACAATTCCCAAGAGGCCTTGCAAAAGCCACAGCTGTAGTCTCACTTTCTGCATAGAGAAATTCTCATGGCAGACCAACCCTCTGCTCCCTAAGCGGAGGGCTGGCCAAGTGGTGACATCCAATACAGATGGAATGCTTCGGGAGTCACCCGACCATGCTCCCTGAACCACTTCTGTCACAGCAGTCGATGACCCTGACAACATATCCCCTGCCAGACTCAACTTGGGTGCACTTCCTCCCATTGGAGACGCTGCCAACACTACTTTGGGTCCTGAGTCCCTGAGTGAGTAAAACTGGAGGGCACTGCAGATCTGGAGTGAGATTGCATCCTGAGGAAAACGCCGGACTATCCAGTCCCGGTGTCAATAAAGCCAGGTTTCCTCCGGTTTCTCCCTAGTGCCCTTTGTGGAACCGCACAAAAGAGTCCATCGGACCAGTCACAGAGGTAATAGAAGAGGGGGTCTGCAACAGCTGGGGAGGATTCCACTGTAGTTTCCCCTTCCTCTTAGGCATCGCGGAAAGCAGTCCACCTAGCTGGCAGGTCAGGCAGCCATCTTGGATCATTTCCTTGATGCACCTCTGAGGCAGTGTCTTCTTTTACTAGCCAGTCATCCAGGTATGAGAAGACGAAGGCCCCTTGAAATGGAGGTAGGAAGCCACCACTGTCAGGCATTTGATTAATACTCTAGGTGCGGAGGCCAGGCCAAAGGATAGTACCTTGTACTAGTAGTGGTCGCCCCCAACCATGAACCTTAGGTACTGTCTGTGGTTGGGGTGGATCAGGATATGGGTGTAAGCATCTTTTAGGTCCAAGAAGCATAGCCAATCTCTCTGCTGGAGATAGGGCAGCAATATTCCAAGGGAGAGCATTTTGAATTTCTCCCGCACCAGAAATTTGTTCAGGTTTCTCAAGTCAAAGATGAGACTTAGGCCTCCTGTTCTTTTTGGGACCAAAAAGTAGCTGTAGTAGAACCCCTTTCCTTTTAGGTCGTGTGGTAGAGGATCCACAGCCCTGTCCCTGAGAAGGCCTGCGAGTTCCTGTAATAGCAGGGCCTAGTGCAGAGGAGTCTAAGGGGGTTCTCCTGAGAAGAAAGGAGGTGGCGTCTGGTCCAGGTGAAGGAGATAACCTTCCCTGACCATCTGAAGTACCCAGGAATCGGTGGTGATGGCAGCCCACTGGTGGGCAAACTGAATCAGGCACCCCCTCCCCCCGTTGGTAGCTGGTCCCCCATGGGTGGAAAGGCTATGCTCTAGGAATCAAAATTCTGACCCAGTCTGGGCTGGAGCTAGTGTCTGGGGCTTGCGTTGGTCCTGGCCTGCTTCCTTGCCCTGATGACCCTGCTGAGGGATCTGGGGGGCCTGGTATGTGGGATAGCCTCGATAAGACTGGCCTTTCTGGTGGAAAGGAGGCCTTTTCCCCAATAGTTTCTTCTTAGGAAGAGTGGAGGTCTTCCTCGAGAGTCGAGTCCTGGTGACATATTCTGTCTTGATCTCCGCCACCTTGTCCTCCATCGGCTTGCCAAAGAGGTTTTCACCGAGGCAAGGGATGTCAAGAAGTTTTTCCTGAACCCATTGTTAGAGGTCCAAGGCCTGGAGCCAGGCCTGGCATTGAGCATCGATGCCTGCAGCAGCCATCTTCCTATTCGACTCAAAGCCATCATAGGCCACTCGCGATAAATACTTTGAGCACTCCCAGACAGCCTTCATGAGGGTCTGGAAGCGCTGGAGATGGTCCCTGCTGAGACCCACCAAGAAACCCCCAAGTGATTAGATCTCAAAGATATGTGCCGAAATACAGCTGATAAGCTGTATGCAGCAGACCAGCATCGAACCCTGGTAACATTTACACCCGAGAGCACTGAGGAATGTGTCTTTGGGCATTTTTTGTCAATGCATGGCTGATTCAACCAACATCTAGGTGTGAGGGAGTTGTGCCTTCCTGAAGCTGGGTCCTCGCTGGACCCAGCATATAGCGTCCAGGCATCGGCTAACAGTCAGCACCAATGCCGGTGTTTCCCACATTTGGAGAAGAAGGCGCATGAGGATGGAGGGGACAGGGACTGTGAGGCCCTCCTTGGGTGGGGTCTCATATTGGAGGATTTCGAGAACCTCCGTGCGAGGGTCCTCCTCCGACTCCGTGGTGAGGGACAGTACCTTCACCATGTCCCGGAAAACTCGAGGTACAAGGTGTCCTCAGGCGGAAACCGACACCTCGACGCTGGCGAGGACGGATCCGAGGGGAGGTCATAGTGTGCTTGTGTCTCTGAGGAAGTCTCGACGGCAGACTCCCAGTTTGAGAAGTCCGTCGAAGACTCGAGGCCCAATGGCTCTAAAGGCGTCAGTGGATCAGGCCTTCGATGAATTGCGACTGAAGCTTGGCCAGAGCCAGAGGTGCTTGCCAGGGAGGATCTAGCTCCTGAGGACTGGGAGTGGGATCGAGACCCTCACCGAGGATCGGCTCAAGGCATGGAGCTCTCAAAGATCTCTTCGGCAGCCCGAGGAGTCCTTGGCATCGAGGTCCCTGCGGTCTCAGCACATGCATCAACGGGGCCGGGCATCAATGCTTGCTGTGAGGCAAGGAATGCAGAACCGTTGCATTCCAATGCCATCATCCTCGCTTCCCAATCGGGGGTTGCAGCCTTCGACACCAATGCTGGGGTGACCGGATTGAGTGTTGGGGACGAGTGGGAGTCCTCGATGGGACAGGCCTCGGGGGTCCGAGATCTGTTGCCAGAGGCCTCATCGTCAGTCCTGGGTACCTTCACCGGCCGCTCCCACTCCAACTCCTCAGATACTGTCCAGGAGCTGTGGAACCACGCACAGGACTTGCCATGCATGTCCGCTTCCCAGGAAGTGGTCCTCGAGGATTTCTTCTTTTTCTTATGCTCTCACTCTGGGGAACCCTAGTCGGAGTGTCCACATGCCTGCTCGGGCACTGCAGAGGCTTTACGCAACTAAGAGGACCCATGCGGGGCCTTAGAGCGTGTGGCTACCGGAGATACTGGGGCCAAGTCTGACCTGTGGAAGATGCCATCCTGCTTCTGCCGGTGACTCTGGATGGCCTTAGTGGACATCTTTTTACACAGGGAGCATGCCTCCGAGTCATGGTCAGCACCCAGATACATGAAGCAACAGTTGTGTGTGTCGGTAAGGGACATGTTCTTAGAGCACTGATCACACTTCTTAAACCCGGTGGCCATTGGGGCAAAAAGGGCCCCAGTGAGGTTGAAGACCTTCAATCTGGCCAGTGGTTGAAAAAGGCACGAAATCAAGCTGGATGGAAAAATCCTAACTAATAGGTTCCGAGTTCCAATGTCAGGGGGACAGAGCTTAGAGGCAGGAAAAGGACTGGTGCTAATTGGATGATGCACAGAAGTGCAAGAGGAAATCAACTTTTTTCCAGGGAAGAGAGACGAACATCTCTAGGGCTCCGCGGAAAAAGGGAGACTGAGTAAGACGGCACCCTTGGGCGGGAGGGGACCACGCATATGTGGTGGCATCTCCCAAAGGCTTTCTTTGAAAGCTGGGGAGATGCTTCCACGAGGGCTCCGTCGGTATCGATGTCACTCATATGTAAGGATGGACTTCCTGCTTGTTCCTGGAGAAAATATCTTCCCAAAAGAACCCAAGGACTTAACCTCTCCCCAGTGATGCTGAAGAGTGAGACTTGGAGGCAAAATAACTGCAATGCATTTAAACATCTGACATATTATTAATGCATGAAGCAAAAGCATTAGTTTAGCCGTTTCTCTTCAAACCTTTGGAACTTGACAACATGGTAGTGCCAGCTATAAGACAAGTATCACCCATCCATATAAAAAAGGTAAAAGGTAAAATGTGTGATAAAATATCATTCAGCCACTAGAACTTACATCTTAAGAATGCATGAGGACTGTTATAATTGCAACTTCATTAATGTCCTATAGTCCCCTTTTTATTTTCTTCACCAGCTCATTAATCTAGAGAGTTAAAATGCATCTCAAACAATAAAAAGCATCATAAATTGTGTTAAGTAGCACTTTTACGTTCTGCTCACAGCATGCACATCCCAAAAGTACCCTTTAACACCAAAGTCATTCAGCATTAAGGAAAGTTAGAGTATTTTTTGAGAATGTCTAACCTCAGTTAGAAATATGAAATACCATAAAAAGGCAGCATTATTACCTGGCTACGAATGTGACGTTAAGCTTATTGATGTCTGCTGCGATACTGTCAAGATTTTTTGCTTCTTCTTCAAATACTTGTTTTTCCCCTGAAGAAAAACAGATAAAGCAATAGATCCATGCAGACAGCAGAAAAGATCAGCTGCACAAGTGGATGACATCATTCAGTGGCGCCAGCACAGACCAACTCTCTGAGAGTTCAGTAACAATTAAAAGGTTTTTCTCAGCATGCCCAGGGCTCTCTCTGCAGCCATTACATCATGTGAAAAGTTCAAACAATATAGTACTAGGTGTTTAAATAAGAGGATAGGGCTGGCACATAGATACTGATTTATTTATTTATTTATTTATTTATATTTCTTATATACCGCGCTATTATAATCAGTGCGGTTTACATTTGAAACAGAACATACAAGAATGTAAGCAAGTTACATCAAGTTTTTTACATTGAACAGGGAATGTAAAACATGGAGTAAAAACGAGGGAGGAACTATGTACATATTATAAACAAATATAATGCTCTTACGGTAAATAAAATATGACCTTTGTCTAGAGGGTTGGCTAGATGGTCGAGGAGGTCAGTGGGAGAGATAGTGGTTAGCCATTATCTACAGGAAGATGATCTGAGGGACGGGTTAGGCAGGGAGGTGAGGTGGGGGCATTGTAAATGTCGGGAATGCTGTCAGGGTAATATTGTAGGAACAGGTGATGTTTGAGGGCTTTACGGAATAGTGCCAAATTTGGGATGGCCCGGATTTCTGCTGGGAGGGCGTTCCATGCCATAGGTGCAGCAATGGAGAAGGCTCTACTTGCTGTTGATTTCTTACATTTTACCAACACTTTTGGGACTTCAAGTTTATTCAACGAAGTAGATCTTCTAGTTCTATTATCTGGTGTGCTGTTGAGGAGATCGCTGATGGGTGTATGAGTAAGATTCTTACATGACTTGAACGTCATGACAAGAACCTTGAATTGGACTCTGGCCCGTAGCGGGAGCCAGTGTAGGTTCTTTAGAACTGGCGTTATGTGGTCAGACCTTGAAAGCCCGGACAGTGCCCTTGCAGCTGAGTTCATGGCAAGGCGTAACGGGTTAAGAGTCGATTGTGGGAGTCCCAGTAGGATAATGTTGGCGAAGTCAAGGTGTGGGATGACTAAGGCTTGGAAAATTGAGCGGTAGTCAGGGAAGTCAAGCAGTGGGCGGAGATGGCGTAGTGATCGGATCTTGTGATAGATTGCTTTAACTGTGTTTGTAACATGTGCTGACATGTCAAGTCGCTGGTCGAGGATGATGCCCAGGTAGCGAATTGTAGCTTTGGACTTTAGTTCAATGTTATTGACTAGAAGAGAGGGAGGTGGCGTGAACTTCTGGTTCCGTGAGATGAATAGTACATCTGTTTTGCTATGGTTAATGCGGAGATTTTGAGAGAGGAGCCAATCTGCTACAGCTTCAAAACATCTTATAATTGGATTGAAATCTGGTTGATCGATTTTAAATTGAAGGTACATTAAGATGTCGTCTGCATATGCAAGGCATTGGACATTGAAGGAGCGGATTAAGGCGCAAATGGGCTGCATGTATATATTAAACATTAATGCCGAGAGGGAGGAACCCTGGGGTACACCTTGCTTTAGTGAGAATGGTTCGGAGGTTTTGGAACCTGCTCTGACTTGTTGTGATCTGTTACATAAATAGGATTCGCACCATGCTAGCGCTGAGCCTTGCAGACCTTTATCTTTGAGGCGATCTAGAAGTGTTTCATGGTTCACTGAATCAAATGCAGCTGCTATGTCTAAAAAAATGAGGACGAATCCATGGTTGGTATTGTCAGTTCCTGTGATTAGGTTGTTGAAGAGGGTTGTGAGGATGGTGTCCACTCCGTGAGCTTCCCTGAAGCCGTGTTGGGATGGGTCCAGTGGTGCGACTGTATCAACATGGTGTTGGATTTGCCGTTGGACTACCTTCTCCATGATTTTTGGCAAGCAGTGGGATGCTCGAGATTGGCCGGAATGACTCAACTTTAGATGGATCAAGTTTACTATTCTTTAGCAGAGGGCGGATTGAAGTGTTTTTTTAAGCTTTGAGGGAAGGATCCTGTTATGAATGATTGATTCAAAATTCTGCATATAAATGGACTGAGGTCATGGCGCAATTCTTTAATCCAACTAGCAGGACAGGGATCATTGGGGGCAGTAGTGAGGTTGATAGATGTGATGATATCTGCAATTTCTTTGTTGGATACCTTGGAGAATGATAGTAATGGGGTTGGTTGTGGAAGTCCGTGGGAGGTATGAAATATGGATGTATTCGTGTTGTCCTTGGTTTGTATCATCTTAGATTGAAGGTAGGTAGAATAGTCTTGCGGCTGGGGCAAGGTTGTTTGGGCTAGTGCTGGATCGCCAGTTAGTGACTTCACTATGTTAAATAGGTCATGAGGTTTGTTAAGTGATCGCTTTAGTAGTTCTGAGTAATACAACTTTCTTTTTTCCATGGTTTTTCTTCGGTGGTCTTGCAGGTGTGTGGAGTATGCACCAAGTGCCTCAGGAGTCCGATTGTGGCGCCACTGTCTTTCTAGTTTACGTAGCTGGATGAGCGATGTTCGTAGATCCAGAGAGTACCATGGTGCGTGATCGCGTTTCGCTTGGTTTTTGTTGACGGATGATAGGCAGGAGGCAGCTCTGAGGGTGTCGTCCCAATTGGAAACCAATTCATCTGGATCAAGAGAATTGTTGGTGAGTAGAGGTAGGATCTTCTCGAGAGCTGTATCCTTAACAAGTGGTCGAAAGTGTGTTGTCACGGTTCTAGTGGGAGCGTGTGTTTTGGTGCTGGAAATGCCAAGATTGTTGGTGGGTATGTGAAATAGGAGTAAATGATGGTCGGACCAGGGTACCGGAGTTATGGAGAGTAACAAACTCTGGGAGGTGTTGATAGCGGTCTGTGGTATGAAGATCAAGTCAAGTATGCCACCTTTGTTATGAGTAGGGGAGTTGATAAGTTGCGTGTAGCCCAGCTCATTCATTGCGTCGAGGAATGCTGTCGAATGTGTATCATGTAGGGATGGCAGGTTGAAATCTCCCATCAGGACATTTAGGGTGCGTGGGTTAGCGGAGTTGCAAGCTAAGTCGATTATTGACGGGAGGTCATCTGGTGATGTAGTTGGTGCTCGGTATAAAAGATTTATTGAACAGTGTTCATTCGATATGGATATTATATCCAGGTAGGTTGAGCTGATAGAATTCTTTATAGTAAATTGAAGGTCGGATTTGGCAAAAATGAGTGTTCCACCTCCTCTCTGGTGGGACCTATGGCAGGCAAAGGTTGAATAACCAGGTGGTAACATCAGGTTGATTAGAGCATTATCATGATCGGATAACCAAGATTCTGTTATCATTAGAATATCGAGATCATGTAGAGTTATAAGGTCATTGACAGCTGGCCATTTTGAGCGTGTTGATCTGGAATTGATAAGTGCACATTTTAGTAGCTGTTGGTAATTACATTTCTCAGTTTGGATCCTTTTAAAATCTTGTAAGGGGATGTGTAGAAGGTGGGGATGAAGGGCACTGGCTTTTGTTGAATGTTGACGAGGATTCTCAGACCATCTTCTGCTATAGTTAAAGAGGATTGGGATATGCTTGATATCAGGATTGAGGGCCAGTAACAGGTTGGGGGCCCAAGCGGTGAGGAGGAAGAGGAATAAGGATAAGGAAGAGGGCATTTTGGATGTTCAAAGTGGGGCAGCTACTTTGGGTGTAGGATTGGAGCTTGATAGCAGGTACAATTTAAGGCAGTAGCAGCTAGAATATAACAAAGTGTAACAAAGTAACAGTACATGTAACAGAACCGTGTCAGTGCTGTGGTAAACTAGGTTAGTTACAAGTTGGGGTGGTAGTAGCAGTTGGAAAGTAACAATGAGACCGTAATGTATCCACTGTGTCAGTACTGTGGCACGATTATAATAGGTTAAGAGGTACAGGTATAAGAGCGAGGGCTAATCACAACAAGATATCTAAAGAATACATCTGCAGTTTCAAGTAAGGCAGTTTAGCATTGGAAAGGGGTAAGATAAATGGTAAAATGTTCGGCTTTTTACAGTCCCTGTAGGTGTCAGCTATGGAATGAGGAATTTACCTCATCGACTGGTGGTGTCCTTCTTTACACGGTGAGGTGCCACAGAGAGTCGGTGGACGATTAAACTGGAAGAACGTGTTGGAGAGGAGAGCTGGTTCGCTGGAAACAGTGCGGTGGGGGAATCAAGGGGGCCACTGCCTAAGGGCCACGCCAAAGGGCCCTCTGGCGAGGCCCTCAGGCGCGGGCCCGTCAGGCGCGGGCCGCCTGGCGGCGCTTTCTTTTTAAAGTTGCTGCTCCTCCTCCCACAGCCCCGATAGGGCTGGAGTCGCTGAGCAGGCTGGCTTGCTGGCTCTCCCTGCAGCTCTACCCCGATCGGGGGAGCTTGTAGATGGCGGCAGCTGCAAAGAGGATTTCCCGCCGGCGGCGCTTTCTTTTTAAAGTTGCTGCTCCTCCTCCCACAGCCCCGATAGGGCTGGAGTCGCTGAGCAGGCTGGCTTGCTGGCTCTCCCTGCAGCTCTACCCCGATCGGGGGAGCTTGTAGATGGCGGCAGCTGCAAAGAGGATTTCCCGCCGGCGGCGCTTTCTTTTTAAAGTTGCTGCTCCTCCTCCCACAGCCCCGATAGGGCTGGAGTCGCTGAGCAGGCTGGCTTGCTGGCTCTCCCTGCAGCTCTACCCCGATCGGGGGAGCTTGTAGATGGCGGCAGCTGCAAAGAGGATTTCCCGCCGGCGGCGCTTTCTTTTTAAAGTTGCTGCTCCTCCTCCCACAGCCCCGATAGGGCTGGAGTCGCTGAGCAGGCTGGCTTGCTGGCTCTCCCTGCAGCTCTACCCCGATCGGGGGAGCTTGTAGATGGCGGCAGCTGCAAAGAGGATTTCCCGCCGGCGGCGCTTTCTTTTTAAAGTTGCTGCTCCTCCTCCCACAGCCCCGATAGGGCTGGAGTCGCTGAGCAGGCTGGCTTGCTGGCTCTCCCTGCAGCTCTACCCCGATCGGGGGAGCTTGTAGATGGCGGCAGCTGCAAAGAGGATTTCCCGCCGGCGGCGCTTTCTTTTTAAAGTTGCTGCTCCTCCTCCCACAGCCCCGATAGGGCTGGAGTCGCTGAGCAGGCTGGCTTGCTGGCTCTCCCTGCAGCTCTACCCCGATCGGGGGAGCTTGTAGATGGCGGCAGCTGCAAAGAGGATTTCCCGCCGGCGGCGCTTTCTTTTTAAAGTTGCTGCTCCTCCTCCCACAGCCCCGATAGGGCTGGAGTCGCTGAGCAGGCTGGCTTGCTGGCTCTCCCTGCAGCTCTACCCCGATCGGGGGAGCTTGTAGATGGCGGCAGCTGCAAAGAGGATTTCCCGCCGGCGGCGCTTTCTTTTTAAAGTTGCTGCTCCTCCTCCCACAGCCCCGATAGGGCTGGAGTCGCTGAGCAGGCTGGCTTGCTGGCTCTCCCTGCAGCTCTACCCCGATCGGAAGAAACTGATGAGTTCAGAATGTCACTTCCCCAACAAAAGACAGCAGTGTGGAAAAGACAATTGGGTGCTTGTCTAGCCAAGAGGTGAGGCCTGATATCTAAGATTCATAAGTTGCTTAATTCTCCGGGAAGTGGGAAGATACCACACGAAAAGGCTTGGGAACATGAAATGGGTGTTGAATCGGAGGATGGTTAATATGATAGTAAATGGAGTTAAAATGATCTACTGATGGTATATGATCCCAGAAAGGCTCCATATGATTAATCATACTGTGTCAGGATTATGCTGGAAAGGCTATGATGGGGAGAGATCCTTTCGTCATATATGGTGGAATTACCCACTAGTACGAGACTATTGGTTAAATGTAGAAAGCTGGTTCTCTGCTGTTTTTGAGATTCCAGTAAATTTGGAGTTGGGGAGATGTGTGCCATGCAGCAGACAGGCTCTCTACATTTATAGTCACTCTCAGATCGAAATTGTTTTTTTTCCTTCTATATGAGCATAGCATACACCTGGGAAAATTCTGCACCAAAAAATTTAAAATTCTGTGCAAAAATTTAGAAAATTCTGCATGTTTTATTAGTAAATGTTTGTGCAAAATTCCCCCATAATAAAGCCTAACTTCTCCTCTAGACCAGAAATTCCCACTGCCTTTTCCCTCCTCAGCTCTCTCGCTTCAATCATAACTCTCTCTCCAACACTCAAGTCTTCCCTACCCCCTTCTTCTCTCTCCCTTTAACTTTTAGGAAGATCCCTACTGCTGTCTGTTCCTAAGGTCTCTCCCTCATATATATACCCCCACCTTACCTCCTTTCTCCCCTTCTCATGCATGTACCCTTATCTCTCCCTTACCTCTCCTCCTTTCTTCCCAGGCACATACCTCCACACACTTCTTTCTCCCCACCCCCAGGCATACACCCATCTCCAGCTCCCAGACACTCCCCCATACTCACCATCAGTCCACCTCCAGCACCCCTTAGACTTACCATCAGTTTCTCCCCAGCCTCCAGTCAACCCCTTGACTTACAATCCATTCCTCACCATCAGCCCCCCAACTCACCATTAGCCCATCTCCAATCCCCAGCCCCCCAACTCACAATTAGCATATCTCCCGTCCCCAGACCCTCACACCTCTTCTGCCCGATCACAGTGGCATTTTAAACACAGCTGCAGGAGCATTTCCCTTTGTTCCCGTGGTTGTGCTACACTTCCAATGCTGGCATCGCCATGTTTTAATATGATAAACAGATGCACTTCCTGTCCTTAGCAAGAAACAGGAAGCGCTTTGGAAGTGTAGCACAGCCGCAGGAAGTGAAGGAAAATGCTCCTATGGTAGTGAAGAAGCGAACAGTGAAGCAAGCTCAGGTGCCCTTAAAGCTTGTGCACTCTGAGCCTGCCTCATTGCTTGCTGATGTCAGTACCAGTAACTGCACAGTATTCTGCATAGCAAGTGCAGGATTCTGTGCAGGGGGGAATTCTGCATTGCACAGTTACACAAAATTTCCACAGAAGTAATAGGTTAGGGCAACAGCATCAAACATAGCCCTGCCACACATATTTCAAATAAAGTCACTCGTCATTATTGTAAGGTCTCCCAAGCTCCAGTGCAGTCCCAAAATACCAAGAAGCATTGAGGTGAATAATATCAACCTGCATCCTCTGAGACCGCAGCCGGTTCCCTCACTATCCTCTGCAGAGGCTTTCCCTTCCCTTGGTGCAGGTGTTTAGGCTGACTGATCACTTGGCACTGCATCAGAAAGTCATTTATAGCCAATTTTCTTCAAGGCTTGCACTGCTACTTTAACCAATATCACCCAGGTTGTGTGACCACTAATAGTAAAGGCCCTCAGGATCCAGACAAGGGTATTTAATATTCTCAGCTTTCAGTTTGTGAGTTATCTCCTGGAAGTCCCTTGGCTTTCTAAAAAGTGTATAGTGAAATGTCCATATACTCCTCAATTTTGTGGCCCTCACGTATAACCTGGCCCAAAGCTTTTGCTCTCACCAGAATCTTCTCTTTAATCGCATATTCATGGAAGCAGGCAATGATATCCCTGGGATAGAGAGGACCCAAGGCACAATGCGCTCCCTCTGTCTTAATGTCCAAGCTAAAGTCTCTGCTCTCCTTTGTTCACTCCATCCTTGCAGACCACAAAAGTGTTCATCTCTGGAAGGCTTCGCCATCTCAAGCTGCATCAATGTGACCTGTTCTCATGATCTGTAAGTTTAATCATATGGGCCACGTTCACTTGCTACACAGTCTCCAAATGTTTTTGCAAGTCCAACAGGTCCTCATGCTGTTCACTAGCTTTGTTCTTTACAGCATCCACCTGAGCATTCATCTGAGCAACTCTGTTTCAAACTCAGCATCTATCATTACTAAGTCCCCCTTAAAAGAGGCTATGTCCACTTTCAAGTCCTTAAACCAAACCTTGCAGATCAGATTCAAAATAGTGCTGACCATCTTCAAAATCAAACAAAACCTCTCAGCGCTCACGCTCCAGGAATTAATCAGTACCCAACCCAACAACAGAGCACGAAGACAATGAAACAGTGGCAGCATCCAAACACCCAGCATATTCACCAAAGCAAACAACTCCATGACCAAAAGAGCCTTATTGTTAGCAGCACTTGCCATCTGGAACTCCCTTCTTGAAGCACTGAGATCCACCACGGACTTAAAAGACTTCCGAAAAAAGCAGAAAACATTCCTCTTCATAGCTTAACAGTGCAATCCACTCCCCAAAATACCCAACAAGCTTAAACATTGCCCCCCCATCCAATGCTCAGATCAATCAATGCAGAAATGCTAAAATGTATATAAGTTATGCTTATGAGCATGTCTCGCATGCCATCCCTATCTATTCCATGAGTTCTTTGTAAAATTGTTGAGTTAATCTGTAAACCGCTTTGATTTTATATAAGGTGGTATACAAAACTTGCTAAATAAAAAATAAAATAAAAATAAAAAATCTAACCCCGTAATTCATGGGGGACTTCAGCTGAATCACTCATGCGCATTGCTGGTATTGCAAACTCCTCACTTTGCCATGTCCCAGAACGAGAAGGGCCCTCCCTTGCCATCTTGGATCCACTCTACTGCTTAGTAAAGGTAAATTCTATCAGATCCATATCTTGCTTTCACACAGTCATCTATTCTACAGCAAATGGGGCTCTTCCTCACAAATATTGAACCTGTAAAGTACTCTGCTCCACTAAAAAAAGCACAATAAGTTGGATGATAAGCTCTGCTGTCCCGCAGCTTCATCAAAATGCAGTCATCATGGTATGATGTCACTTCTTCCCATATCCTGTGATTTTGACACAGATGATATGAAATCCTTCTGAAAGAGTTCTGGCTGCTTCTTCAGCTCTACAGATAGTTGCCTTTTAGGTTTTATTATTTTTGGTCCTAATAGCCTTGTGGAAAATGTCTTCTGCACCAGAAGCCCAAGGGAATTCACAAGCTTTAAGGGCACCTGAGCTTGCTTCACTGTTCGCTTCTTCACTGCCATAGGAGCATTTTCCTTCACTTCCTGCAGCTGTGCTACACTTCCAAAGCGCTTCCTGTTTCTTGCTAAGGACAGGAAGTGCATCTGTTTATCATATTAAAATGTCTTCTGCACCAGAAGCCCAAGGGAATTCAACCAAATCATCCAATACCAAAACCGAACCGTGGTATACCCATACCCTTAGAAGGCTGAAAATAGACTTGCGTAAGCAAGAACGAAGGTGGAGGAAAACCAAAACTGAGGAGCATAGAGGTGAATACCTTAAACTCCTTGCAACATACAAGCACGAAATCAACCTGGCGAAAAAAACCCACCACACCAGCATACTCAATAAAGCCCTCAACAGACCTCGAGAACTTTTTGAACTTGTCAAATCGCTCACCAAGATGTCACAACCAACAAACCAAAACGGTACAATGACGGCCCAAACTCTAGCTGACCATTATGCCAGCAAGCTCAACCCACCAGACAGTAAGCTAAAGCTACAAACACCTGCACACCTCACCCAAGAGATGGCTAAAACCACCAACCAGCAAAAAACCCTAACAAAAAGTTCAAACCAGTACCAAGTTTGGGACACCTTCCGAAGCATAGACGACAGACAAATCATCAACATAATTACCAACTTGAACTCCACAACTTCCCCCCTTGATCCCTGACCAGCAGCCTGGATCAAGGCGGTGAAACAAGATGCTGCCAAGTATATCACCCATATAGTGAACCAATCTCTATTCCAAGGGATCATGCCAGCACGACTTAAGCAATCTCTCATACGACCCATCCTAAAAAACAAAACTCTCAACGAGAGCGACCCTGCCTCCTACCGTCCGATATCCAGCATACCCTTCTTAGCCAAGATCATCGAAAAGGCTGTCCAGCAACAACTGCAGGACCACATTGATGTCAACAATGCCCTAGATGATCATCAATACGGCTTCCGCCAACATCATGGGGTGGAAACTCTCCTACTAGCCCTAATGGACAAACTACACAAGGGCCTTGAGAACAAAAGCAAAATGTATATGCTCATTTTTATAGACATATCTGCTGCCTTTGATTCAGTGCACCATGCCACGCTCCTGGACAGACTTGCTTCTATAGGCATATCGGGGACCCCCCTGAAATGGTTCGCATCTTACATAAACAACAGAATGCAGCAAGTCCAATTCAACAACGCAAAGGCCTCTGCCTTCCCTCAAACTCAAGGCATACCACAGGGCTCTGCCCTATCCTCACTCCTGTTCAACCTCTATCTACGACCTATTTGTGAAATCATGCAGGACCACAAGATCAGTTACCATATCTACGGAGACGACTTGATGCTTTACACTCATCTCGACATCAACAACCCCAACCTCAATCAGCTCGAAAAATGCCTAAGTGAACTGCAAAACTGGCTGCAACAGAATAATATGTCAATAAACCATAAAAAAACAGAAGTGATGTGCATTTCCAGAAAACCTGACTTTAACCCACCACCAACGGTCACCATGAACAATAATGTCTATACCACAAAACCTGAAATAAAATACCTAGGTGTAATGCTGGACAGCAACTTAAATATGGAAAAGCACCTCCGAATCACCAATCGGGCCATCTTCCGCAAATTAAGAATCCTGCAACCGCTACAGAATATTATTGACCACTCCGACTTCAGAACAGTGGCACAAGCCCTCATCATTCCCCACCTGGACTACTGCAACGCTATATTACAAGGTCTGCCCAAAAAAACCCTTAACATACTGCAACTAGCACAAAACGTAGCCGCCAGAATCATCATGAAAAAAGGCCTAACCGAACACATCACTCCAGTACTAATCGAGCTTCATTGGCTCCCCATCAAGGCCCGCATACAATTTAAGCTCTTAGTAACTACGTTCAAGCTCATCCATAACGTAGCACCCTCATACCTAAACACCTTAATATCCGACCAACCAATCATCAGAAGCAGAAGAACAGTAAATAGCAACACCCTTCATGTCCCGAGTAGCCTGAGAAATTGCAATGCAAACACCACCAATACAGCGTTCTCATTTATTGCTCCAATACTCTGGAACCAACTGCCCTATGAACTGCGAGCAAACAAGGACTTGAAGGACTTCAGGAAGAAGCTTAAGACTCACCTCTTCCAGACCCATTTCAACCTAACCTAGTCAGAGTGTCTTATTCTACTTGGGCACCCTGCCAATAGCACACAGCAGTATAAAACACGTCCTGTAATATGTAAGAATTGTGTATATGTAATATATGTGTATATGTATACATGTAAAGCCTCCTCGCAAACAAATCGAATATAGATATGTAAAATCTCCTCCTATACAATCAAATGTAAATATGTGACTGTTTGATGTGCCTTTTACCCACCCCTGAAATCATACTGTATGTTCCAAATCCGGCCTGTACAGCCACACCATTATGTATAGAAAACCGCTGCTGATCGCTGGAAGTAGCGGGATACAAGTGTACACTAAATAAATAAATAAATTAGCATTGTTGGCGCCAAGGATCCTAGCACCCAGAGCATTATGGAAACAAGTTTTTACCTTTTGATGGAATCCTCTTCACTATGAATCCTATGATATGACTACCACTATTACAAGGAAGATTAAACATCGGCAGCGGTTGAGGTGACTATCCATAATCAATTCTGCCACTCTATAAGAGCAGTGCTTGAATTCACTCACAACATCTATGAAGGAAAAAATTTGGTCTAAAAATTTAAACCCAATTTTTCTCTTCTTAGGGTAAGGGAGACTAAGAAATGTCCGAATGAACAGTGTTTGAATTGGTAACTTTAGAAGGCAGAGGACAGGATGTTCCAAAGGCAGAGAACCAAGAAACGGCTAGGGAACATTTATCCTTTGATTATTAGGGAGGGTAGACATTCCTTCAGAAGACCTTACTGGTTTAGGACAGTGTACACTCTGATGAAAATAAATACAACAGACTTCTGCAATATGTCCGCCAGAACCTCTGCTGGTCTGGTCTTGTTCCTGCTTCAGTGTTCTGACACTATGCTTGACTGTGAAATCTTACTTCAGTGTTCCTGCTCCAAGTCTTTTTCCTGCATGCTTAATCTGAGTCTGCTCCAACACTATATCTGCAAGATAACATGCTTGATAGTCTTGGTTTTTCTAGCCTTGGCCACTTCTGTTGGGATGAGCTCAGGATTTTCTCCTTGTCAAAGTGAATCCCTACTCAAATCACAACCTTGGACCCAGCTATTTAGTCTCTCCAGGTATGTCTTTCCATTGTGTATTATTTGTCAGTAACTGAATATATCATCATAAGAGGAGAAAGAAAAGAAGTAGAAGGAAAGAAACAAAAAGCAAAAAATCTTCTCTTCAGAGGCGTTTCAAAATTCTCTAAAGGGAAGGTAATACATCTGGGCTGTAGTACAAACAACAAGAAAAAGACTGAAGGGACTTCTGAGGTACTGACTGTATGCAAAGTCACATACATGAGAGAACTGACGAGGAGAAAGGCATCTGTGATTTAGCCCTAACCTGGTGCAAGTCATATTTATCTGATAGATGGCAGCATGTGAGAACAGAGACATCAACATCTGAACCGTTTCACCAGAAACAGGGCATTCCGCAGGGATCCTCCCTATCAGCCCTAATGTTTAACATCTACATGCAGCCCATCTGCGACCTCATACGCTCATTCAACATTGAGTGCATGATATATGCCGATGACGTCTTGCTCTACACATCTTTCAAGACTGACCAGATTGACCTCTCATCACTAATGAACTGTTTCAACGCAGTGGAAAATTGGCTCCAAAATCAGAATCTCCGGATACAGCACAAGAAGACGGAAGTGCTATTCATTACCAGAAACCCTAACTTCTGTCCACCAACCTACCTAAAAGTCGGGGAGGTAGAACTGCAAACCAAGTCCACAATCCATTACCTGGGCGTAACACTGGACCAAAAACTGGACATGAAGACACACATTGGCAACATGGTAAAATCAACATACCATAAAATCAGGACACTCAGACATCTACGCCCCCTACTACAACCTGATGATTTCAGAATGATCTTTCAGGCGCTAACTATTCCATATCTCGACTACGCCAACGTGATACTGCAAGGGTTACCACAATCAACCCTAAGTCCACTCCAACTTGCCATGAACTCTGCAGCCAGAGTTCTAAATGGGGCCTCAAAGGCAAGAACATATAACACCTATCCTCAAAAGTCTCCACTGGCTCCCAGTCCACTGTAGGATTGCCTTCAAGATCCTGCTACTAACTTTCAAGGCCATCAATAGGCTCTCCTCCTCATCACCTGCGAGCATCACCTTCATGACTCCCCCCACCAGGACCAGACGACTTACAGCATTAAACACTATGGTAATCCCTAAAACAATAACCCAGTGTACACAGTCAACCGCAAACAGGGCTTTCAGTCTTTGTGCACCTAGATGCTGGAATGCCCTGCCACCCAACATACGAGCAATCACAGAGATAACGAAATTCAGGAAGGCACTGAAACACCACCTCTTCATCAAGTGCTACCCGGAAGTAGGCACGCCAAACTGCCCTGCACACAATCACAGATCCATGACTACCCAGTAACCATACTGCAATGTGATATATATACGTATATATATTTTCTGGTATTTTTTGTGTAAATAGTTAACATGTTATCCAAGTTGAGCTCACTGTTCTCTGTAATTACGGTGTAACCCCCACCGTAAAATCTCATTGATGTTCCATGTAAACCACACTGATATCGAATAGCGCGGTATATAAGAGTATTAAATAAATAAATAAAAACTGGTCTATATTGGTGTCATCAAAATGATGTCACCTCCTTATGTGGTTGATTCACCCTGCATCTCTACCACAAGGGGATATCTGAAAATAAATATTTTAAAAACTATACTGCATGCAAACAATATATTTCCTACTATATCTCTTTGTTGTAACTGTGACTATAATTGCAAATTGCATGCAAACAATATATTTCCTACTATATCAAGTTTGTTGTAACTGTGACTATAATTGCAAATTGTTATATCCAGTTTACACTTGCTGTATACTGCCTTGGGCGAATTTCTTTAAAAAGGTGGTAAATAAATTTTAATAAAGAAATATTTATATCATTACTACTTCATAATTAATTTGTATGACAAAATATAATGCATGCATGCAAAATGAGTTGTAAATAAACTAAATTTTACTCCTCTTTAAACTAACAAAGGATATACACAGGCCCTCTATAGTCCTTTAGTTCAAAGCAGCAGTATGTACTACTTACTGCATCAATGGAATCTGTAGCAATTAAAAAGCTAAAGGAAACAGATGACAGCAAAGTTGTTTATCTGTAATAGGTGCTTTCTGTAGACACAAGTGGGTGGTGGCATTGCACCAAGCCAAGACGAACAGCTCTTCCAGAGCTCAAAACTAAGAATAAAGTTATAAGCATGCACGACTCCTCCTGCATGCAGCAGTTTCCCCAGTCCTTTAGTTTTTTTCCACAGTTCAAGAAAGAATGCAACTCTTGGGGAGGTGGGAGGAAATATCTGTTTGATGAATCTTTCTGTCTATGGAGAATACTTGTTACAAGTAAGCAACTTTGCTTCTTCCATCAGCAAGTAGGATTCAGCCAGGCACACAAATGGGTACCTTCCAAGCTCAGGGCCGCTCATCTATAATTTGCCCATGATAGGGAGCAGTCCATTCACAGATATTGATGTGAGAGTTGCTGAAGTTATAGAGAGAGGTCCAACCAAAAGCATAGTCTCTGATGGAAAACTAGTCCAACAGTAGTGAGAGGTGAAGTTATAAAGCGAGGACAAGTAGTTGCTTTGCGCATACTATCCGGTGAAGCAGACTTCAAGAGAGCTATGATAGCTGCAGTGGCTCAGAATTGTTGAGGTTTAACTTTATTAACTAGAGGAGCACCAGTCTGTTCATAATAGAAATGAATACAGAAGGTTAGCCAAATGGCTGAGGTCTGTATCGCCACTGGTATGTCATGTTTGTTGGGGTAAAAGGAGACAAACAACCAACTAGACTTCCTGATAGATTCCATATGTTATAGATAGTAAGCAAGAGCTCTCTTACAGTTCCAATGCTTGAAGGGACTTCTCATGCAGGTATCTGTGCAAATTTGAGTAAAATGTAGGAAACACTATTCCCTCGTTGACATAAAAAAGAGTGACTACCTTTGGTAGGAATATAGGATGAGTGCATAGCACTACTCAGTTATGATGAAACTGAGTATATGGCTTCTAGGTGAACAATGCTTGAAGTTCATTAATCCTTCTACCTGAAGTAGCTGCAACTACAAAGAGCACCTTTTCAGGTGTGATGCTCATGGTTTCAAATGTTGGTTTCATGAGAGATATAAGAATAACACTGAGTTCCCATGATACTAGAAGCTTCTGTATGGGTGGTTCAACACGAAGAAAGCTCTTCGTAAACTTTGAAGTGACTGGTCACTGTGAAGCCGAAAGTCTGTCTATGGGTTCATGACAGCTTCAGAATTGCATATAGAGATATACTCTGATGGAGGATGATAAACAGAGATGATAAAGGCAGTGAAATATAGTATTTGTTGGTGCCCAAGTGGAATTGTGACCTTTACTGAAACAGTAGATCAAAAATCTCTTCCATTTAAATGTATAAGTACATCTGGTGGAAAATTTCCTTGCTGTTGCCAAGATATCTTGAATTGACATTGGTAGACCAAGGGAAAAAAGTAAATGCTGCGATTTCCTTACTGTCAGGTCCAGTGATTCATCTGGATACAGAAGGGATGGGCCAAAGTGTAGAGGAGGGGCCAAATCAAATTCATGGCCAGTGCATCCCTCACTAGCTGATCCACAAATGGGGCATGGAACAACAAAGAGAGCATTGCGCTTTTAGTGTTGGCAAACAGGTCTATTTAAGTAGTGCTCCAGGCCCAAAAAATGCCCTGCAAGGTTTGATGGTCCAGAAGACTACTCATGGGATCAAAGAACTCTACTGAGCTTGTCTGCTCTCTGGTTTTTATTGTCCGGGATGTAAGCAACCTGAATTTATAGGCAACAATGAGTTCCGAAGTGTTAAATTCATCATCTATATTAAATCCTTGAAGATGATGTGCAAGCACTCAGAGGGAGTAAACAATCACCCTAACCTCCAGATTATTCATGTGGATAATCTGTTTGGTTTATGAACAGGCTCTCTTTTTGAATCAAGAGATGAGATGGGCTTCCCACCCGATGCTGGAAGCATCTTTTGTCAGGATATAAGAATTCGCCAAAGGCACAACGAGGACATCTCTTTTCAGACCAAGTTCTGGCATCCATCACTGTAACATGGTCTGCAGCACAGGTGATGGGCAAATTGTGACAGAGCCATTAGAATCTGAGATCCAGTTGTGATTCTCTCATTTTGAGGTGGGTAAAAGGTACAACATGTACCACAGCGGCCATTAGGCCTAAAAGCTTCAAGAAGAGCAATGAACCATCTGGACATACTTTATCAGTACCAGGTATCTCTCTTGTAGTAGAATGGTTTCCACACAATCTGTGCCCAGGCTGCTACAACTACTAGGCATTTGGTAAAAACCATAGGAGCCGAAAAAAGTCAAAGGAGAGAGCTTTGTATGGATAATAATCAGTATGCAGAAGATATTTTCTGCAGTTGGAATGAACTGGAATGGGAGTAGAAGCATCCTTGAAATCCAGCAAATGTAGCCAATCTCATTTCATCAAGTAAGCGAGGCTAGAAGAAAGTGTATTTATTTTGAACTTTCTTTGCACAGTAACAAGTGAGCGACTCAAAGTCTAAGATAATATAAGATAAGGCATAATCCCTCCTGTCTTCATGAGAATGAAAAAATATCTAAAGTGGAATCCCCAATTTCTTTTTTTAGGTAGAACAGTTTTAATAGCATTTGCTTAAAGGAGGTGTGAACTGCTCCCCAAGCAGATTGGTCTGAAGTAGTTGCAAGGTAGAAATCTCTCTGGTGAAAGTGACTGAAACCTTAGACAATAGTCTGTTGTGACATGCTGAGAAATCAAGAATCAGTTGTGATTTGCTTTCACTCCTGAAGGGAAATTTTTACCCAACTAGGGTACACTATATATTCTGTAAGGAAACAGACACTGTTCCGCACAGGCAACTTATAAACAAACTGAGTACCCTAGGGATGGATCCTAAATTGGTCAGAAATTGGCTGAGTGGGAGGTTAAAATTGGTTGAGTGGGAGGTGACAAAGGGTATAGGTAAATAGAGCTCACCCTGAGGAGGTGGTGGTTACCAGTGGTGTGCCGCAGGGATCTGTCCTTGGTCCGATTCTTTTTAACCTCTTTGTTAGTGATATTGCAGAAAGGCTGTCAGGTAAGGTTTACGTCTTTGCAGATGATACCAAAATCTGCAATAGAGTTGACAGCCATGAGGAGGGATCTAAGCTTGAAGAATGGTCGAGAATTTGGCAGCTGAGATTTAATGATAAAAAATGCAGGGGCATGCATTTGGATTGCAAAAATAAAAGGGAGCAGTACAATGTAGGGGTGAAGTACGTCTTTCCACAAAAGAAGAACGGGACCTGGCGTGATTGCATCTGACGATCTTAAAGTAGCTAAACAGGTAGAAAAGGTGACGGCAACAGCTAGAAGGATGCTTGGGTGCATACGGAGAGGAATGGTCAGCAGAAAAAAGGAAGTGATAATGCCTCTGTATAAGTCTTTGGTGCAACCTCATTTGGAGTATTGTATGCAATTTTGGAGACCACACCTTCAAAAGGATATAAACAGGTTGGAAATGGTGCAAAGGGTGGCTACTAAAATGGTTAGTGGTCTTCATTATAAAGCATATGAGGTCAGACTTAAGGATCTTAATATGTATACTTTAGAGGAAAGGCAGGATAGAGGATAAGATAGAGACGTTTAAATACCTCCATAGCATAAATACACAGGAGAGCCTCTTTCAATTGAAAGCAAGCTCTGCTATGAGGGGACATAGGATGAGGGTGAAAGGAGATAGACTCAGGAGTAATATGCGGATAGAGTGGCAGATCCGTGGAGTAGTCTCCCAGTGGAGGTGGTAGAGATGACGACAGTGACTGAATTCAAAAAGGCATGGGACAAACACAGAGGATCTCTAAAGGAAAAAAGGGAACTATCATAGTAGTTAATATGGAAGGGCAGACTAGATAGGCCATATGGTCTTCTTCTGCCGTCATGTTTCTATGTTTCTCCTATCCCATGACTTTTTAGTTTCGCCAAGAGCCTCTCATGAGGGTCCTTATCAAAGGCTTTCTGAAAATCCAGATTCACTATATCAACCGACTCACCTTTGTCTATCTGTTTATTCACACCTTCAAAAAACACAACAAATTAGTAAGACAAGACCTTTCTTGGCTAAAGCCATGTTGGCTGTCTTCCATTAAGCCATGACTACATGTTCAGTAATTTTGTTCTTTATAAAGGTTTCTACCATTTTTCCTGGTACTGACATCAGGCTCGCCAGTCTGTAGTTTCCCGGATCACCCCTGGAACCCTTTTTAAAAATTGGTGTTACATTGGCCATTCTCCATTCTTCAGGTATTACAGACGATTTTAATGATAGTAATCTGTGAACTAATAGTAGGTCTGCAATCTCATATTTCAGATCTTTCAACACCCTTGGATGTATACCATCCTGTCCAAGTGATTTGCTACTCTTCATTTTATCAAATAGTTGTAATACATCTTCCCCGTGTATCAATATTTCTTTCAATTCTTCTGCGGCATTACCTTTAAATACCATATCAGTCATGGGTAACATCCCTACATCTTCCTCAGTAAAGACCCTCACCGAGTTTGTCTCAAGACCAGATGAGGAGAGGTTGAGGAAGTATTGAAGGAGTCCCTCCACAGGAGCAGAGAAAGGATTGAGATCTCTTTGGGAGCACTAGATAGAGACCTATGCCACTTGAAAGTGTATGAAAGTCTGATAGACGGTTTCCTGGAAGCTAGCAGGATCACCTTTACCTCTTGTTACGCTATGCTTTCAGCAGCCAAGCTGTGAGATGGAGCGACTGCAGATTGGGATGGAGCAATGTCCCTTCGTCCTGGGAAAGGAGATCCAGTGCAGACCTGAGTCGTAGAGGCTGAGTCTGAGACAGATGCAACAGGAGAAGAAACCACTGTTAATATGGCCAGAGCGGGGCTATGAGGATCATGAAGCCCCTGTCCACTTGAAAAGCATCTTGGGAATTAGGGAAATGAGAGGGAAGGCAGGCATACAGGAGAGTTTGATCCCAGTGGGGATAAAAAACATCCACCTGCTGGTCGCTAGACATGGGGGTCCTGGTGCAGAAGCATGGGAGTTTGGCATTCTGCGGAGTGGCAAACAGATCTATGTCTGGAGTCCCCCAGGCCTGAAAGATGTAGGAGGTTGTGTCCGGATGGAGAGATCATTCATGGGGAAGAAGATTGTAAACCGCTCTGATGCTTCTTGGCCTGAGCGGTATATCAAATGTAATAAACATAAACATAAACATAACTCAATTTGCCAAGATATTTTGCTCCCCTGGGAGATACACCGCTTGGAGGTGTATTTGATGAACAATGGAGAAGAACCAGAGATGAAGGACCTCCTCGCAAAGGGGCCAAGAGCCTGTTCCACCCTGTTTGTTCACACAGAACATGGCCACTTGATTGTCCGTCTAAACCAGTACCCTGTGGGATGCTAGGTGATGCTGAAATACTCTGAGGGCGTTGGAGATAGCACGAAGCTCCAGCAGATTGATCTGGAGCTGCGACTCCTGTCCAGAGGCCCTGGGTGGAGAGTGTGCCCAAATGAGCTCCCCACCTCAGTTTGGAGGCATCTATTGTTAGAGTGCATTGATGTGGAGGCATCTGAAAAGGTGAGGAGATTTTCTGTGGAACACCACCATTGTAAGGATGTGATGAGAGGCAGTGACTTGGATCTTGTCCCTGAGACGGCCTGAGGCTTGCTTTCATTGGGAGGCAAGAGTCCACGGGCTATGCGCATATGTAGATGGGCATATGGTACTACATGCACTATTGAGACCATATGCCTTAGAAGCTGTAGCATTTCCCAGGCTGTCAGATGGTCTCTGAGCTGCACATGGGATGCCAGCTGAATAAGATGAGAACAACAGGGCTGGGGTAGAAATGCCCTTGATTGTTGTGTGCCAGGAGAGCTCCAATAAATTCTAGTTTCTGAGATGGAATTTTGGAAGATTTATGACAAATCCTGAATGTTGCTGTACCTGCATGGTACAAAGCAGAGAAAGCCAAACCTCTTGGGAGGTGTCTGCCTTTATGAGCCAGACGTCTAAGTAAGGGAAGACAAATATCCCTAGAGATCTTAGATATGCAGCTACAATTGCCATACACTTTGTGAAGACTCTTGGGACAGAGGCAAGTCCGAAAGGAAGGACTCTGTATTGATAATGTTTTCCTTGAAAGATGAAGCATAGATATTTCCTGTGTCCTGGATGGATGAGGATATGTGTGTATGCTTCCTTTAGATCTAGAGAAAAGAGCCAGTCCTGACTCTGGAAGAAGGGTCCATAGAGAAACCATCTTCAACTTCTCGCAGACCAGAAACTTGTTTATGTTTTTGAAGTCCAGGATGGGCCTGTACCCTCTGCTCTTCTTAGGTATGAGAAAGTAAGGACAGTAGAAACCCATTACCCTGCTGAGGTATGACAAGGTAGGAGAGCAGTGAGAGGGGGCTGAGTATGATATTCCCCCACTAGGGTGGATGGGGGCAGCGTTTGGAGATGAAGTCTGTATCCCTCCTTCACTATGGTTAGCGTCCACTGCACTGAGGTGATAAGATTCCACCTGTGGGCATAATGACAGAGTCTGCCTGTTATGTGGAGGGGGTGGGGGACTTCCAGAGGCAGGGTGGCTATGTTCTCTAGGAAAAAGTTGAAAAACAGGCACAGACTGTGGCTGCGGAGCTGGTTGAGCCTTAGGTACCTGTGACTTCTTCTGTTGTTTGGGAGACTGTTGCCTCTTTTGAGGACTCTGAGCCTGATACTGAGAAGTAGGAGTATAGGAAGAGTAGAACTTCTTTTTTCTTATTAAAGATTTTCTTTGCAGCTGTCTTTTTCCTAGCAGGGTTGGCTGTAGTTCTAGACAGCCTATTTAGAGTGGTATTCTCTGACTGCAACTGAGAAGCCTTATCCTGCCAGACTTTGCCAAAAAGATTTTCGCCTGTGCAAAGTATATTGCCCAGTTTTTCTTGAACCAACTGTCAAGATTTGAGGCCTGCAATCCTGCGTGCACCAATGCAGATTGCCATGGCTCTGCTTGTGCACTCAAATGCACAAAGGTTGCTCTGTAAACAAACTTTGAGACATCCTGGGCATGCTTAACTAGAGCAAGATAATCATCCCTCTTATCTGGGAGAAGAGGGGCCATGGCCTCAAGGTCCCTGGCAACTTTCTTGAGAAACATACCCATGTAGAGTATATATCCTGGCCGAAAGCATGGAAGCCTGGAAACATCAACGTCCAACAGGGTTCTCAATTCTCTAACTGGAGGGTTATGAGAATGTGTCTTAGAACTTTTAATTTGACGCATCACTGATTCCACCACCATTGAATGGTGGGGAAGTTGTGTCTTTTGGAAGCTGGGACATTCTGATACTCGGTACATGTCATCGAGGGATTGAATATGGGATGAGATCGTGAGGGGAGTCTCCCACATCCGAAGCATGAGATCATGGAGAAAGCGGTAAGAACTGGAAGGGTGGCCGCCTCCTTAGGAGCTGTTGGGTATTGGAGGATCTCCAATTCCTCAGCCCTAGGCTCTTTCTCAGATGTCACTGTTATGGAGAGATCCCTTGCCAGGGCTCGAATAAACTGCTGGAAAGACATGTCCTCAGGAGGGGACATGTGCCATTCTAGTGAAGGAGAGGGCTCCGCTAGCAGGCTTTGCAGTCCTCGGGTATTGAGTGACTCGTCATCAGAAGCCTCCGATTTGGAGGACTTGAAGTATCGGCAGGACCGGTGCTCCTGCTCTGCTAGGGTCGGATACCAGTTGATGTCGGTATCAGGATCTGCTTGGATGAGGCCTCAGTACTGGGAATGGACTAGAGGGCAGGTATGGGTGGCAGTAAACCCAGCGGCATGTATCCCATAGTAGTTTGCATCAGTACTGTACCGAAGTTGGAGGTACCATCAATAATGTTTTCATCAGATCCGAAGTTGCCAATAGAACTGCCAAGTTCCACTCGATGGCTAGGATATGCTGATCCATGTACTCACCAATGCTTGGGTATCGGTAACGGAGATTTGCGCTACCGTCCCAGAGCATGGTACCAGGAGCTCTCCTGAGGTGGAGGCTTCAGGAGCATCCTGGAGCCCCTCAATGGCTTTGGAGGACAGGTCCTTCTACCGGGGCTGTTTGGCTGGCTGATCCATCTCCAGGGCAAAGCTCGAGGCATCTTGATGCTTAGAAATAAATCTAACTCTGGAGAGACGATCTGCTTTCAAGGAAGACTTATGCTTTGATACCTGAGGTCCATGAGAGGAAGATGATGCCCTCGATGACATCAATGCTACAGAAACCACATCCGAGGCAAAGAGAGCTCCAAATTTTGTGGCACAGTTCTGCAGGCCTCTCTTTGTTATTTTTTTTACAAAGGAGACATTCTAACGGCTGGTGGTTGGGCCCGAGGTATTTTAGGCACCAGTTATGAGTGTCAGTAGCTGAGATCATACTGCCACGTTTAGAACATTTTTTAAAACCACTAGCTGTTTTTCCATAGTGTCAGTAGACAGTATGGTGGGCTTAAGGCCCAAAATGGTGTCGATGCGCCTGAAGAAGTTTCTTCTACTTCTTCTTTTTTTTTTTTTTTTTTTTAACAAAAAGGAAAGAAAGAAAGGGAGACTCTGAGAACAGACAATGAGAAACTCTTCCAGTATCAATGGGAAGGCAGCCACTAACCACAAAAAGGGAACTAAAGAATTTTCTGCTGTGACAGGATTTGCTTCCTGCTGGCTCCACGGAAAACAAAGAACTGAGGTGGGAGAGTTGGGAAAGCAGCTACACAGGTACAGTTGATGCTCCCAAAGGCTTTCCTATTGGACACTGGAGAGCATTCCCGTACGGGCTCTGTCGGTACCAACATCACCCATATGTGAAGACTACATTCCTGCTTGTTCCTGGAGATGAAAAATGTACCCTGTATCCAATTGTTAACTTGTAACCAGAGGTAAACTAAATTATATATTCTTATATCAGGCACCCCCAAACCTCCTTATAATTTAGGGATCTGCAAGATTTGTAATTTATAAACATAGAAAAATGATGGCAGATAAAGACCATATGGCCTATCCAGTCTGCCCTTCCAGTCCCTTTTTCCCTTAGAGATCCTCTTTGTTTGCCCCGTGCTTTCTTGAATTCACAATCCTTGTCTCTAAAACCTCCACTGAGAGACTATCATATCTCCCCTCTCTTGCCTTTCTTTCAAAGTATACATATTGAGATCCTTTAAGTCTGTCCCCATATGCTTTATGATGAAGACATAAAGGACATTTTGGTAGCCACCCACTACACCGACTACATCCTGTTTATATCCTTTTGAAGGTGTGGTCTCTAGAACTGCACACAATACTGCAAATGAGGTCATGTCTCATCAAAGACTTATACAGATGCACTATTACCTCTTTCTTCCTCAACTTTTTGCCTGCCCATAAAATCTTAATGAGTTGGGTGTTCTAGAAGTTTAAATTGGCCAACACTGGCAAGGTCTGGAATAAATATAACCATTTTGGTATCATTATCATTTTCACCAGTTGAATTTGCCCACTCTATGACAAGGAAGGTATCGCCACTGCTCAAGAGGTTTACCCGCACTCTGTACTACAGATGTAATAATATACTCCCAAACTTGGTCAGGTGCCCTTGGGACCTCTAGCCTCAGATGCCTCAATGTCCTGATCTTTGATAGCTACAGAAGACTAAAAGGTCTCACATCTCTTATAAATCACATCTAGTTTCCTGGACAAAGTCCTCTCTAAACATCCAAGGCTATCTCATATCAATTGTAAGTCAAATCTTTTGGGTCTCATCAGGGCAGCCTTCTCCAGGAAAACTCGCTGAGGTTTTCCACAACTCGGTAATTCAGTAGGCATCTTGTTTTCCTGAGCCCCAGATTGTGCTGGAACGGATGTTAACTCTCCTAACATAACGCTCCAGTCTCCACATTCTGCCTTGGTGGTACTCACAGTCTCAGTATCCACCAGGATGCGCCTCCATAGAACCATGTTTTTGGTCGCTACTAACACCGGCAGTGTCCGTACACTGCTCCAGGCTCAAAATGATTTCCAGCTCTATGTTGGGCTGGAGCTCTCCTTCTGCCTCTAGTCCTTTCAGCAAGCCAGCGACCGGAGATGAAGACCTTGTCTCAAGACGCAGAACAAAGTCATCCATCGGCCCACACTGAGTCAACACTAATTGAGTCCGTGTAACTTGGAC
Organism: Ichthyophis bannanicus; assembly: GCA_033557465.1. NCBI lineage: Eukaryota > Metazoa > Chordata > Amphibia > Gymnophiona > Ichthyophiidae > Ichthyophis > Ichthyophis bannanicus. The sequence goes on from CM066042.1 coordinate 168,524,075, forward strand.
TTTACCCTTCCACTACCTACACATTTGGTGAAAAGAAACAGCACTCTCAAGGTAAAAGTGAACAGGGGTTGGCAGGACAAACCCAGCATGCCACCACCTTGGATTCCCTAATTCTGTCCCTTTCCCTCTTAACATTGTCCTAGCTATCTCCCAAAACAGACTCGGGGTGTCCTCATGCTGCCCATTATTCACCCCAAATTCTTCTAATTTCTGTATCAATAATTGATGAAACTCTATATCCCTGGCTAATTCTCTAGGCGTCCTCCATAAAGGATCTTCTCCTGCCTATCAAATCAATACTGCATCAGCATGGTAGCATAATCTGAAATAGTGAACACCTCTATTTCTGCTGACTCTACTTCCTGAAACAGCTGTTCCACTATTAGAATTTAACCTAAATGGCTTTCCATCTGGTGTGCCTGGGACACATGAGTATATTATTTCTCAGTAGGACGAAAGATCCTCCAAACATCCAGAAAGGCCAAATCTTGACACAACATCTGCCTATCCAAAAGGATATGCTGTCTACTCTGTACCCCTTCTCCACTATCCTCATCCAAAGAAGGATCAGCCACACTGCTGAAATCTCCCCCTATTATCACATTCTTTTCTGGGATCCCCACAAAGATTCTTAATAATTTGGGAAAGAAAATTTTAACATGTATATTAGGGACGTTAACTGAATCCAAAATCATTTGCTTCCCATAAATCTCATCTTGTACCAGGCACCCGTCGTTCTTTCAATGTCTTTCAACACTTTGTGCTCTTTAAACAGTGTGGCTCTGTGAATTTCTGCTTACTGGAGCTGAGAAGTAATAATGCCTACCTACCCAGTCGCGTGAAGCTTGGCACTTGTATACCACTCTCTCCACTTGTATACATTTTTTCTACCCTGACTATATATCTCATAACCCTGGCCCCCCCATGCATACTCCATACATACCTGCTATATAATCTTCTCCACTAGAAGACACCATACATGACTTCTCTTGCACACCAAACTGGTTTAATACTCCAGCCTCCAAATGGATGACTGCTTAAAGCCCCATTCATGCCTTCTCAATCAATCCCCACATTCACTCAACACTTGCATTAAGGACGTTAACGATGTCCAAATGTCCATCACTATTCATAAACAAGCTTCCACGTCATATAGACCTTCTGGAACATCAGTCTCATACAGTCTTATCTCTCTATTTGAGGTGGCGATGTCCCCGACTGCCTCTACAGCCTTTTACCTCCCCAAAACACTCATTGCCACCTAGGAGGATCATCTTATGGCCTTTACTGCTCGTAGAAGTTGAAAGTTCTTCCTGCAATAAGCTGACCTTCACCAATATTGCTAAAGCTTCTCCTTGTACATACAGCATAGGAGATGCCTGTACTGGTTTACATTTAGAAGCTGCTGCCCTGAGAATCATCTGTACTAAAGTGCCTGCACTTCTCCAGTGCTTTAGAGAGCAGCTTTGAAGTTGCTTTAAACTCAGGCATGTAGAAGTGTGTTTAGGGTGACTGCACTTTAGGCCTGGAAATCTCAGAAAAGACTCACATTGCTTTGGAAAATCCCTGTTGTTGCTCTTTTGTGACTGCACATGGGAGTAGAGGTAACATCCAAAAACGAAGATCTACCAGAAGTGCACACCTCTGTGCAGACAATTTGCTTCTCTCTTTCTCTTGCACAAACCTCTTTCTCAACCTCATATTGACTGCAAAGCTGATCCGGATGATAATTTTGAGCTCACAGAGACATTCTTCAGAGTGCTTACACTCAACCAGGTATAGCTCATGCCAAGACAAATAAGGCATCCAAAATGTGTGTCAAAGATTTGGATCTTTCCACTGCATGATGGCCAGGATTGAAAACCCAATTTAATCTCAAACACCTTTCTGCAGGAAAACAAAATAACACACTAACAAAATAAGGACTCATCATTTTTTTTTTTTTTGATAATGAAAAATATGAGAAAGCAAGAGGAGAAACTCCTCACTAATGACAGTTTTTATTTTACATTAATTTTGGCAGCACAGAAACACAATACTGAGGAAATGAGAAGACATCACTGTGCAGGAGGGGTCGCTTGTGTGCAGAATTTTACATTTAGTTCTGAGCTCCAGGAGAGCTGTTTTGTCCTGGCACTGTGCAATGATGTCATCCACTTGTATTCCTGACTAAGTCCTACTTGTTGATGGAAAAAAAGGGCCCGATATTCAAAGGGAGTAACACGGTTAGCAGACCTGCTAGCCATATTACTCCCTTTATTTGAGATATTCAGCAGCACCAACACAGTTAGTGCTGCTGAATATCCAAGGGTGCCATCGTTGCATGCCCTAATGCTAACCAGTTAGCATCAGGGCATTCTGGGGGCAGCACCCAGCCATAACTGGGCAGAGGCAATATTGAACCGTTGCCTGGTTATGGCTATGCAGTGAAAACAAGGTGCAACAAAGGCTGGCTTAATGTTTGCCGAAGAAGCTAACCAGACAGCGGCTGAATATTGCCACTGTTCTGTTAGCTTCTTGCAAATGCAAAAAACCTAGATATTCAGTGGTGGGGATGGATTTGATTCCGGCATACGGGTTTAAAGTTCAGCAGCAGCAGCAGGCCCAAAAGATTTACTGGACATGTTTTAAAAGCTGAATTCGGCAAAGCTAAAACACAAAACTGATTTCAAAGAAAGCCAGCACTCACAATTGGTAGCTTGAACCCTGATTATTTTTACAGGAAGATTTTTTTCAAATTTTCTTTATTCTGGTCACAGGTTATATGTAACAGTATTGTTTACCTGACTCTGCTATGCAAGAGGTCATGTTGAAAATTACAGAAGCCTCTTTTGGTATACCACTTTTTTCTGTTATTTCCAACTTATCTTCAGAATCAGAAATCAAGCTCTAAAAAACATAAAAAAAATGTAATAAGATGAATCCCCAGCAATAGGAAATTCAGCACTAATACAACCTTCTCTGGTATTCAGTTTCTAAATTAACTTGCCCATTCAGGGCTGGTGCCCTCAGCAGGGATGTCATTGCCCCTACCTTGGAGAGACGGAATGTGTTGATGGTGCTTCCACCCACCAGAAAGAGGGGTATGCTGAGGAACCCCCTTGGAAAGGTGGGCAGGTTGTATTGGTGGATGGCTGCACTGCTACTCAACAGTTTTAGTTTGTGTGTGCTCAGGAAGAGAGGAAGGGGGTTGGGTTGGCAGAAGGTTGCACAGGGTGGATTTGTTTGTGTGAGGTCCGTGCAGAGCTCCTGGTTTCCTGGTTCCTATGTATGCTTTGGACTTCTGGCAGCACTCCTTGTTACCTGGTACACTGGACAATCACTCTGTGCACACCCCTCACTCAACTGAAAGCGCACATTTTCAGTATGCATTTTTCCTAACTTAACCTTTATTTTTCAATGCAAACTGGAGATTTTGATTGTGAAGCCTTTTGCACACATTTAACATCTTCATTTTGTTTTATTTTATAAGCTTTTTTTCACATGTCAGTATCAGTTGCATTTTGGTTTTAACTGCACAAAAGTAGGGCTGATGGAAGCTCTGGAAAAACTAGGTTGTTGTTTACAGTGCCAAAATGTTGAGGATGTTAAATAAATCGAGCCTTTACAATGCTATTATAGATAAACCCCTTTTTTAAAATTCATTACTTTCTCAAGGTACTAATCTGAACCTTGAGATCGCTTGAATATCAGGTCCACTTTACTGAATACAATTACATGAAACAGTATCGTGACTCAAAGGTTTTTATTGATAATAACAAATATTACATTACAAAAACCAGTAATAACACAATTGCTTGTAGTAAGTACAGGAAATTAAAAACAAGGAAATAAGTAAAGCAGCTAGCCCATATGAAGGGAAAATATACAATAAAGAAAAAACAAGAGGGGAATCCCTCACATATACAACAGATGATTGTTGCCTTATCCAAAAAACCCACCAGTTATGTAGAAACAAACTAGAAATGTTCAGCTTTCTGGTGTGAAAGAAAAGTTTCTAGATGAATTGCATCCATAAAATCATAACAGTTATCCTGATAGGAAATAAAATACTTCCATGGATATCACAAATAGAATGTAGCTCCTAAAGGCAAAATCCTAGGTTTTTAAGAGCGAAGAAAGTTTTTCTACGCAAATGTGTTACTTTTGAAAATTCAAAAAATATTGAAAGCATAATTACTCACCTGTAACAGGTGTTCTCCAGGGACAACAGGAATCAGACTTCACTTATGGATGACGTCAGCACCAACGGAGGCCGCGTGGAGCAATTCCCCAGCTTTCAAAGAAAGCTCTTGGCATTGCTGCCATGCATGCGTGGTCCTCTTTCCACCCAAAGGTGCCATCTTGCTCAGTCAGGTCCCAAAGCTAGAGCCCTACTAAGCAGATGGCAAGGGAAGGATAAAAAAATTGCAACTCTTCAGGGGAGGTGGGAGGGTAGCGAGGACTGATTTCTGCTGTCCCTGGAGAATACCTGCTACAGGTGAGTAACTAAGCTTTCTCCAGGAACAAGCAGGAAGTCAGTCCTCATTTATGGGACTCCCCAGCTATAGGCTACCGAATCTGTAAGCCAAAAATGCCTCCGCAAGGCCGTGAGCAGAAGCCGATGTCCGAAGGAAGCCTGAGTCCTCGGGCATTCAGGGCAAGCTCTCGTTAACCGCAGAAGAAGGGTTGGAGGGCAGGAGTTGCTTATACCTCGAACAGACTTGGAGTACAGAATGGCCGCATCCGGGGCCACCCTGCTCGGATGCGGTATTGGCCCGCAGAAGCGGGGAAGTTGCATTTGTTGGGCTGGTGAACAGGTCTATGGATGGAGTCCTCCAGTGGCGGAACAGGTGGAGAACCACCTCTGGACTCAGGCACCACTCCTATGGGTGAAGGAGCCTGCTGAATTTGTCCCTGAGGAGGTTGTCCTGACCTGGGAGGTAGACCGCCCTCAGCGTCATGCCTCTGCGTACTGCAAAGGAGGACTGCCTCCCGACAGAGGAAGCAGGAGCCTGTGCCCCCCTCCTTGTTTATGTAGAACATCGTGACTCTATTGTTGGTCTGCATGAGCACCGACTTGCCCCTCAGGTAGTACTCGAAGACCTTCAGGGCCAACCGGACCACTCAAAGCTCGAGCAAGTTGATCTGCTGCCGAGATTCCTCGGGTGACCACCGCCCCTGGGTGCAGAGATGGTCGCAGTGGGCTCCCCAGCCCAACAGTGAGGCGTCCGTCGTCAAGACGAGCTCATGCTGTCGAGTCTGGAAGGGCATGCCTCGAAGGAGGCTCTGGGGGTTCTGCCACCAGACTAGGGACTCGAAAAAGCTGTGAAATACCCTGACGGGGTCCTGGAGGCAGCCCGAGGCTTGGGTCCATTGCACTCTAAGGCACCATTGGGCCGCTCGATGTGCATGCGAGTGTGGGAATGACGTGGACGGTCGAGGCCATGTGCCCCAGGAGGTGCAGCATGACCCACGCCGAGACCTTGGGCCGGCCTTGGACCTCGGTGGCCAGATCACGGAGCTGATCCATGCATCGAGGGAGAAAGGCGGTTGCACGTTCTGGGTCAAGAAGAGTGTCAATGAACTCCACCAATTTGAAGTGGGACTTGGAGTACTGTAGTTGATCAGGAAACGGAGGCGCTCGAGGAGGAGAATCGTGCCCAACGCCAAGAGACGAGGCTCCTCCGCCGATATGCCCAAGACAAGCCAGGGACGACCCTCAGGAGACCGGGCGCCATTGCCAGAGGCCTCCATGTCTGTACGAGGTACCTTTCGAGGCCGCTCCTTGTCCGACTCTCGTGAACGCCGGGGAGGGCTAAGGGAACGAGCAAGAGACTGCTCGCACTTGTCCAGAGCCCCCAACAGCGACTTCGAGGTCTTCTTCTTTCGCCGCTCCACCTTGGGCGAACCCTGATCGGAGTGACGCCTGGGGTGCGGTGTCACTGTGGGGGACCCCGCAAGCGGTGGAGCGGCAGGATGAGGTGCCACCGGAGACCCCGGGGCTGCCTTGCGGAAAATGTCGTCGGACTTCTCCTTGTGGCTTAGCAAGGCCTTAGCGGACATTTTCTTATAAAGCAAGCAGAACTCCGGTTTGTGATCAGCTCACAGACACCATAGACAGCAGTCGTGGGGGTCCTTGAGCGACATATATTTGGAGCATCTGTCACATTTCTTGAAGCCAGTGGCCATGGGGGCAAAAAGGGTCCCTGCGAGGTCGAAAACCCTCGAGGCCAGCAGTTGGAGAAAAAAGGGTGCGAAAAGGGCCCAAAAGAAAAAACACTAAAGAAACATAGAAACATGACGACAGAAAAAGACCACAAGGCCCATCTAGTCTGTCCTTCCATAACAACAACTATAACAGTCCACTTTTTACCTTTAGAGATCCTCTGTGTTGGTCCCATGCTTTTTTGAATTCAGTTACTGTCCTCATCTCCACCACCTCCACTGGGAGACTATTCCACGGATCCACTACTCTTTCCGTAAAGAAATATTTCCGCATATCACTCCTGAATCTATCTCCCTTTACCCTCATCCCATGTCCCCTCGTAGCAGAACTTGCTTTCAATTGAAAGAGGCTCTCTCCCTGAACATTTATGCCACGGAGGTATTTAAACATCTCAATCATATCACCTCTATCCCGCCTTTCCTCTAATCTAAAGTGTACATATTAAGATCCTTAAATCTGTCCTCATATGCTTTATAATGAAGCCCATTAATTATTTTAGTAGCAACCCTCTGCACCGACTCCATCCTGTTCACATCCTTTTGAAGGTGCGGTCTCCAGAATTGCACACCATACTCCAAATGAGGTCGCACCAAAGACTTATACAGAGGCATTATCACCTCCTTTTTTCTGCTAGCCATTCCTCTCCGTATGCACCCAAGCATCCTTCTAGCTTTTGCCGTCGCCTTTTCTACCTGTTTAGCTACTTTAAGATCATCAGACACAACCACGCCTAGGTACCGCTCTTCTTTAGTGGACAAAAGTACTTCACCTCCTATACTGTATTGCTCCCTTGGATTGCTGCAGCCCAAATGCATGACCTTACATTTTTTAACATTAAATCCCAGCTGCCAAATTCTAGACCATTCTTCAAGCTTAGCTAGATCCCTCCTCATGTTATCTACACCTTCCTGGGTGTCTACTCTATTGCAGATTTTGGTATCATCCGCAAAGAGGCAAACCTTACCCGACAGCCCAAAGAGTAAAATAAGGGGATCCCCTAGCCGGAGCAGGGGCAAAGGGGAGGATAGAAGAGGACTGGTGCTATCAGAAAAAAAGGCCAAACGGCCGAAGACACAAAAATGTTTTCTGAGGGACGAGTACGTGCGTCCAAAAGGCTCCGAGGAAAAAGGGAGACTGAGCAAGATGGCACTTTTGGGCGGGAAGAGGACCACGCATACGTGGCAGCAATCCCAAAGGCTTTCTTTTAAAGCTGTGGAATTGCTCCGCGCAGGCTCCGTCGGTGCCAACGTCACCCATAAGTGAGGACCGACTTCCTGCTTGTTCCTGGAGAAACTTTGTAACCGCAAAATAATAAATCATTTTTCTTAAAAAAGGTCTTCAAAATCACTAATTTGTTTTCAGAAACAAAAAATACAAGCAAAGTAGTCCAGGAAGGTACGATGTCCTGTGGCTCTTCAGGAAAGGTGGGCAAATTAAATTCAGGTTTACTCTCCAGGACATCAAGACCTTTCTGAGAAACAGATACTTTTGTTTTCTTAGGTATATAATAGTCCTTAGAAAAGGAAACATTGTCCACATCAGACAAACTTAAAACTTCACAAAGTACTTATGTAATAAGATCTCAGGGGAAAGCAAATTACAAAGAGGATAATTCAACACCCTTAAATTCTTATTTCTAGGTACATTCTGAAGATAACGTGAAGTTACTCACCTATAACAGGTGTTCTCCGGGAACAGCAGGAATCAGTCCTCACATATGGATGATGTTGGTGCTGACGGAGCTCCGCGCGGAGCATTTCCCTAGCTTTCAAAGAAAGCCTTTAGGATATGCTTCCATGCATGTGTGGTCCCCTTCCTGCTCAAGGGTGCCATCTTGCTTAGTCAGATGACATAGCTAGGACGGCAGTAAAGAAAAAATATAACAAGGTAGGGGAGGCAACTCCCAGGGGAGTAGGGAGGGTTGTGAGGACGGATTCCTGCTGTTCCAGGAGAATAAATGTTACAGGAACAAGCAGGAAGTCAGTCCTCACATATGGGACTCCCTAGCTCCAGGATGCCGAGGACCAAACCAAGACAGCATAAACGGCGATCAATTAGGTAGCCGTGAGTTGCAGAAGGTGAATCCCCACTGAGAGACTCTGCAAGACCCTTGCGTACAACGACACTATCACTCCGGTAGCCTGAACATAGGAGGGTCGGAGGACAGGAGTTGCCTACACTCTGAGAATAATATGGAGGACTGCCTGGCCAAAGGCGCTGTTCCTTGTGGGACTCGCTCTCCAGGCAGTAGTGAGCGGTGAACATACAAATTGAGGACCATGTGGCGACCTTACAGATTTCCATCACTGGCACTGAGTGGAGGTTTCCCACCGACACAGCCATCGCCCTCACGCAATGCGCTATGATCCAGTGCTTGAGGGAGAGGCCAGCTCACTCATAGGCGAATGCAATACAGTCCACCAACCAAGTGGACAGAGTTAGCTTAGTCATGGGCAGCCCCAGTCTACTGGGGTCATAAGACACGAAAAGCTGAGGAACGTTCTGATGGGCATGAGTCCACTACAAGCCGAAGGACATAGCCTGCTTGCAATCCAGTGTATGAAGTATTAATTCCTCCCTGCCAGCGTGGAGCCATGGGAAGAAGGTGTGGAGGACCACCTCTTGGTTGAGGTGGAAAGGAGATACCACCTTTGGGAGGAATTTGGGGTGTGTGCAGAGCACTAACCTGTTCTTATAGAACCTCATATATGGTGGGTCCGCCACCAGGGCCTGGAGTTCACTCACCCTTCGAGCGGATGTGAGGGCCACCAGGAAGGCCACTTTCCAAGAAAGATATCTCAGGTGGCAAGTGGCTAGGGGCTCAAATGGCGGATTAGTGAGCTGAGAGAGCACAGCATTGAGGTCCCATTCCGCCGCCAGAGGGGGGCTTGGACAACAGGAAGCCCTGGAGAAATCTAGAGACCAGGGGCTAGGTAGAGAGGGTTTTCCCTCGATAGGATGGTTGTGCATGGCTATGGCACTTAGATACACCTTCACCCAGGGGCAGCTCAAGGCAATCTGCTGCCTGAGGCGAGGGATGAGATGGCGCCTCCCGGAGCTGGGAGGCTTTCTCAAAATTTCAGTAGGGACGGAACCAAATCAAAAAGTCAATTAGATAATATGGAGAAAATAAAAAGATGTTTGCACACCACAGAACTAAAAGAAAGAACGAGAACCATTACACAGTTTATAACATCAAATTATAACTTACTTTTATTTTGTTGTTATAAACTGTGTTATGGTTGTTACTTTTTCTTTTTGAACCTATATTTTGCATTCACAGAACCCCCTCCCTCAACAACCAGTGCAGAGTAGAACTAGGACATCCACCCACAAAACTCAATATCTAATTTTTAAAAAAAAATCTGATTCTGGCCATCTCACTAACAAACATTCTCCTGTACTAGGTATATTGTGAACAAACATTCTCCTGTATTAGGAGTGGAGGAATAGCCTAATGGTTAGGGTTCTGGCTTAGGAACCAAGGGCCCGATTTTTGAAAGGCATCTACATAATTTACAGCCCAGGAGATGTCTTTGTTGGTTAGTACCGTTGGATATCCCCTCCTAAGTGCCCTACATGCTCTGATGCTATCCGGTTAGCATCAGGGCATGTTAGGGACGTTCCGAGGCAGAGAATGGTGCTAATCAAGCAGCAGGGATATTGGATGCCCTCTAAATATCCAATGATCGCCATAAAAGCCAGAAGCTGCCAATGCTAACCGGACAGCAGCAATATTGGATGCTGCCCAGATAGCAAAATGCGCCTGAAAAATAAGCGAGGAAAACCTTCGCCTATCTTCTAAGGCGCAGATTGCTAACAAGATAGCATCCAATACTGCTGCTGCCCGGTTAGCATCGGCAGCTTCTGGCTTTTACAGTGATCACAAGATATTTAGTGCCATCACCACAGCATTGAATATCCAGTTTAGGGATCGGCAGGGAGGGCTATGTGCCGACGAGGCTGATAGCCCTTCCAAAATCGGCACAGTTGAATATCAGGCCCCAAGAGACCAGGGTTCAATTCCCACTATCACTCTTTGTGGCCTTGGGCAAGTCACGTAATCCTCCATTGCCACAGAAGAATCCAATCCATCAATGTCCCTGTTTAATGTACATTACCAAGTTTAAATTACAATCTCAGTATATCAGGCTCCATCTCTGGCACTATTCAAATCCAAGCTAAAAACCAAACTTGTCAAGGCTGCTTTTGGATCCTAATCTTATTCTTCTCAACGTCCCCTGGGAGACTGAAAGGGGCCAGCACTATCCTTTCAGCAGCTACGTTGTTAGTGTTAGCGAGCCCTCCTCCTGGGACAGGCGTTCTGGGCCAGGACTAGTGAGACTAGGAGTGCCAACGACAGACAGAGCAGCAGAGGGAACCAGGGTTGCCTGGGCTACATAGGCACGATCAGTATGACTGATGCCCACTCGCTCTGGACCTTGAAGAGGGTCTTGGTGACCAGAGGGGTTGGTGGGAATGCATATAGTAGGCCCTCTGACAATGAGATTAGGAAGGCATCTGCTGCCACTCTCCCCAGGTACGGCTGGAATGAGCAGAAGCGCGGTAGCTGTGCGTTGTCCGAGGAGGCAAAAAGATCACGGGCCTGCCCCAGTGGTGGAAGAGTTGCTTCGTTACACTAGGGTTCAAGAGCTACTCATGTGGGCAAAGGACTCTGCTCAGCCTGTCTGCGAAGCAGTTGTCCTGGCATGGCAGGTATGCCGCTCGCAGCAGCATGTTGTTGTGCACTGAGAAGGAGGAGAAGGCCACCGCCTCATGGCAGAGGGAGTATGAGCCTGTGCCCCACTGCTTGTCTATATAAACCATGTCCACCTGGTTGTCCGTCTGTATCAGTACAGGTTGGTGCCACAGGCGGTGGTGGAACGCTTGCAGGGCCAGGAAGATTGCCCAGAGCTCAAGGAGATTGATCTGCAAGTAGGACTCCTCCTGCAGCAGCTGTCTTGTGTGCAGTGGTCCCCGCAATGTGCCCCCCAACCCAGAAGGGAGGCATCCGTTGTCAGGGTCCTCTGCAGTGCGGGTGGCTGGAATGGCATTCCCACCTGTAGGTGGTGCAGGTTTTGCCACCAGGTGAGGGATTCCGCCAGATGGTGGATGACTCTGACTCTGTCCCATAGTCTGCCCGTGGCTTGGGTCCACTGTGAGCGGAGGCACCATTGGGCTGTGTCACACCTCCTCTGGCCTAGCGGTAGCCTCCTGTATTGCAAGGCCCCTGGAGGGTGGTAGTTGTGCCTTTATGAATATAAACGCAAACACTTCTTTCTTCAAATCAAAGGGTTTTTATTCCCCGTCCCATTGAGGGTATTTTATCTTCAAGGAACATAAATTATATGCTTTGCTTGGACATCTCATGTACAATAACAAATGTAAACATAACTTGCTTTCTTCAGCTTTTAAAGGATAAATCAACAAAAGAACAAAAAGCTTAAATATTGCTGTAAGGTTCTCTCCCCGGTAGCTGAGAGTAGAGCATACCTCTGTTCTGCCTCGAGAGAGAGAGTTACAGGCTTGTTGCTGTATTACTGAAGTTAAGACACCAAGTTACTTTCCTTATCTCAGGGAGAATTCAGGTTCAATTAATGATAAAGAACAATCCATTAATTCCTGTGTATCATTCTCCTCAGCATTCTGGTATTCCATCATCTCTGGTTGACTGGTATATTCATTCTGTACTTTAGGAGTACTATGAGAGACTTGCTGCCTAAGCACGTCAACCAGGAAGTTCTTTTCTTTCACCGGGCTAGAGCCTCTCTGGGTATTACCATATATACTGGAATAGAGGTTTCCCAGGCACGGCCCCTGCTGGTACTTTTGAGTAGAGCTTAGCCCCTTACTTGCTCTGCTCGTGGGATAATTAAGGGAACTTTCCAACCTATCCAGGTTTCCCTTTTGTAACCCAGCTGAGCTGAATCGGAGTGCTTGTGACGGAGTTTCAGACGGAGCTGTGAACTTACAATTACAAAACTCTTCAGCTTTATCTGGTAAGTAAAAGCTTTTCTCTTGCTCATACACACTATTTGGCTGTGGATATCTCTCTGATTTATTCAGGTCCTCGGGTTCCCTCTGACCTTCATATGGGCACTCTAATTGCTCCAGAGTTTCTTTATCACTCTCTCTTGCATTCTCATACCTGTGCCATACTTCCCGGGGCTTTAGCTGCCCTCTCTGTATTTTCTCCAAGTGTGTCCTTGGCTGCCACGGCTTCTCTCTCTCTCTCTCTCAGCTCCGGCACCAGCTCCTGGCTTTGCCTCAATCCTGATCCTAATCCGGATCCTAAACTGTCTCTGAATGTCTGAGAGCTTGTTTTAAACCCACGTTCGCTTGCTCCACCCTTAGTTAGCTGAACCCTGTCAGGTGAAGTGAATTCCCTTCCTGTGCTAGCTGGGTGTGTCCTGATTGAGCTTTTGCACGTGTTCCTGCGTTGCTCAGGGTAACTATCTGACACTTTCTTGTTTACCCTGTCACTTTTTCTGTTTTCACTTGTGCTGGCCTGCCTTTCCTCTGTCTGTACAGGGTCTACCCTGTTACAGCTGTCTGCATGTGTAATGAGCTAGCATTGTGATGTGGACTGTTGAAGCCATGTGGCCCAACAGTCGGAGGAGGAGGCAAGCCAGTACTGACTGGCAGAATTGTACCTCTCCTGCCAATTGTATGAGATGGTCTGCTCTTTCCCTTGGGAAGATGGCCTTGACCTGTAGCATGTCCAACTGCGCCCCTATGAACTTCAAACTTTGGGATGGAGCGAGATTGGACTTGGGGTAGCTGATGATGAACCACGGGTGCTGCAACAGGAGAGTTGTATGCTCGGCGGCCTGCTTGACCTCTGAGGCTATACTGTCCATGATTAGCCAGTCGTTCAGGTAGGGGAAGACGAAAGCCCCTTGCAGATGCATGTGAGCAGCTACCACTGCCAAGCACTTGGTAAAGACCCTTGGCGAGGAGACTAGGCCGAAGGGCAGCACTCTGTACTAGTAGTGCCCTTCTCCCACCACAAACCATAGGTACTGCCTGTGGGAAGGGTGGATCAGGATGTGAGTGAACACATCCTTTAGGTCCAAGGAGCACAACCAATCTCCCTGGTGGAGGTAGGGCATCAGTGTTCCAAGGGAGAGCATCTTGAACTTCTCCCTCACCAGAAACTTGTTCACGTTTTGCAGGTCTAGTATGTGCCTGAGGCCCCCTGTTCTTTTGGGGACAAGGAAGTACCTTGACTAGAAGCCCTTCCTCCACAGATACCTGGGTACAGGCTCCACAGCCTTGTCCCTGAGCAGACCTGCAAGTCATCCTTCCTGAGGACCTTGGTGGGACGTTTCTCGGAGTTGCCCGAGTCCCTCCAGGCAGTCTTACCGGGTTTCTCCGGTAGAACCTTGACGGATTTCGAGGATTTTTTCTTTTTATGCTCAGGGTCCGAGGTCTGTTTGGAGGAGCCATCGCCGCAGGACTCCGAAGATGTTCGGCCCTCTCAGGAAGTGCTGGGCTTGGAGCTCGGCATCAGGGAGGCCAGTGCTGAATCAGACCTGAGGAACAGTTTCTCCTGCAACTTCAACCTCTTTTTATTGGATTTCATTGTCATGGCCTTGTACAGGTCACAGGAGGCGTGTGAGACTAAGCCGGTCTTAGGCAGTTGCCTAGACATGGGTATAGCCTGAAGTTGTGGAATAAAGACTCTGTAGTCGTGTCCAGAGTGAAAGTTAAGGTTAGGTTTTATTCCCTTTCCCTTGAGGATGTCTTCAAACAAGGACAACATAAATTGAACGGTTGCTTCACCGGTGTAAAGGATTCTTACAAACAATAATTATGCTTCTTCTTCAGCAAAGAGAGTCCCTCACATTCCATATGTGCAAAAACACAATTCCTTTCCTGCTCCCTTTTAACACAGAGATTCTATGTCATCTGCTACACACAAAGCACATTCCATGGGCTCGGGGATGTTTTCTGGGATAGAGCTATCCCACTGCATAAGGTCGGGACCTGGTCCTGTATATGGGCACTGAGTACTTGTGAAACTGCTCTCAGAGCTTTGCCCTCGGGAGACCTCAGCTTCTGATAGTTGGAGCTGCTTTAGGGTGTCAAAGCTAGCAGGAGCTATGCTGGGGATTTCCTCCCACGTCCTATGCCAATAGGGATTCTCTAGCTTGCTGTAAGCCCGGCTTCTCCTATAAGGACCCACTTCTTTCCCTTTACAAAAGATAGGGTACTTATCTCTCTTCGGGGAGAAGAAGGTTTCCAGCCCTTCTTCTTCCAGCCAAGGTTTTCTCTCTGACTGGCTCCCTGCTTTTCTCTGTGAGCATCGGTTGCTGTGCCTGGCTGAGCAGCACTCACTTCCTGTCTTCAGTGAGCTTCCCTGTACGTGACCTTTGCTCTCTGTTGGCTTGGCTGCTTGCCTCAGTACGAGGACCCCTCTGGCTGGGAAGACTTTGCCACTGTCTTTCCTAGCTCTCTCGAGTTTTTCAGCCTGCCTTTTTTCTGCCCTGATTCTCCAAGGCAACGTGTCTTTCTGAAACTGCTCTGGAGTTCTTGTCTCACCTTCTCTCTGAGACTGACTTCTCAATCTCCTGGACTGCTTTTCCTCGAGCTCAAACTCCAGCTCTGGCTGCAGCCCTGAATGCTGAACTCCAGCCTTTTCCTCCAGATGCTTGAACTCCCTGAGCCTGAGCCCTCGCATGAGCTTCCTAGGCCTGAGCTCCCTCTGTGTGAGTTCCCACCTGGTTTTATCTCTCTGCTCATCAGACGTAGAACGTGACTCTGGCTCCGGGTGAGCCTGATTGGGACCCTGAATTCTTACTGCGTCACTAAGGCCATGAGGAAAGCTTGTTTCTCCTTTCCCTGCCTTTCTGCATTGTGTATGCTGCAACTGTACGTGTGGCTGTAAGGTAAGCTCTTCTTTTATTTCGCTCTTTAATGTTTCAGGCTTAGTGCTGTCTAGCTCATGACAAGTAAGCTCTTCCTTTGCATTACTCTTTAATATTTCTGGCTTAGTGTTGTCTACCTCATGACAGGCGCTATCATGATCCGGTCTCAGGCAGCGTAGGCAGCAGTCATGGGTGTCAGTGACAGGCATGGTTTGACTTCAGTGGTCACATTTTTTGAACCTACTGGGGACATGGTGGGGGAACACCCCGCCGGAGTCAATGACCACCAGGTGAAAAGGGGTACGAACGCCGGTTGAGGCAAGCCTCGATCAAAGGGGAAAGGAGCCAAGAGGAACCAGTACACAAACAGGAACACCTAATTTTTAAGGATATAGCAAGGATTTTTTCCAGGGAAATTGGACCGACGTCCATTGGGCTCCGCAGAAAAAAGGAGAGTGAGCAAGATGGCACCCTTGGGTGGGAAGGGGACCACGCATGTATGGTAGCATATCCCAAAGGCTTTCTTTGAAAGCTGGGGAAATGCTCTGCGCGGGGCTCCGTTGGCACCAATGTCACTCATATGTGAGGACTGACTTCCTCCTTGTTCCTGGAGAATCCATCCATCTAGGAATAACTCAAATATCTCATCCATACTTTTAAAGAAAGCAACTGTCTTTTGTGAAACTGACATAATTGAGAAACCATTGAGATAAGTATCTTCTCAGTATGTGTTACAACCTGACAAATATCCATTAATGGCACCTGAGAGTCATTTTTCGCAGACAGAGAAGCTGAAGACCAGTCCCAAACAACAAACTTGGGCAATGATGATTCTCTAGACACTATTTCACTGGGAGAACTTTGATGCAAAGGTAACACAGGACTAAACAAACTATCACCCAAAGAAGACTTTGATGGAGGGAGTGATCACATGCAAGAGAATTTAAAGACATCTCTTCCATGAGACAGAGCATGGAAACAGTACCTTGAACATACTGGTCTTCATTAGGTTTGAGATCCATCAGGTCACTAGATGGGCATAAGTATTTGCTTCTTCTATTTTCCTTTCGATGGCATCACAATTCAAACAAAAGATTGCTCTCTCTTCCCTGCTATTCTATGCTGGTGCTCCAAAGCGGAGTTACTTGCCCCTTTGGTCCAGGCCTGGCCCAACCATTAGGCAGTCACCTAGGGCTGCAACCTTTAGAGGGCATCAAAATCAGGCCATTCAAAGCTAAATAATAGATTTTTGACAGTCAGAGAGAGAAGCTTCAGGTTCGCCTAGGGCTCCAACACTTTGGACCAACTCTAGGGTTGGCCTTGCTTTCGTCATGCTCCTTCGGACGCATAATGACAGCATGCAAATAGCTACAGCATGGTCTTTATCAGGGCCTAAGAATGATGTCAGCGGGATGTCCTGCAGCTTCCTGCTCCTGTATAAGATGGTAACTCTGCAGGTCATGTTGCTCCTGAAAACACACAGGCTATCCACCAATGGGCTCTCTCAGTACGGTAAGCACAGCACGATCTTTATTTGGGCCCTAGAGTGACGTAAGCAGGATGCCCTGCAGCTCCCTGTTCCAGGACAAACTAGTAACTCCATGAATCATGTTCCTCCTGTCCACCAACAGGCTCTCCCTAAGTAACTCAGATTTTAACTTATAATCTAGCTGTGAAAAACTTGTATATTATCATCTCTCTTTCAAACACAGTTCCAGTAAAGTATCCAACACAATTCAGCTGCATCATTCCACATCATATCTCAAAGCCAAATCCTTTCCAACAGGGATATATTTTATTTATCTTTGATGGTCCCATGTAGTATAGCATAGTTACTCACCTGTAACAGGTGTTCTCCAAGAACAGCAGGAATCAGTTCTCACATATGGGTGACGTCGGCTCTGATGGAGCCCGCGCAGAGCATTTCTTCAGCTTTCAACGAAAGCCTTTGGGAATGTTACCACACATGCATGGTCCCCTTCCCGCTCAAGGGTGCCATCTTGTTCAGTCAGATGACATAGCTTAGCTGAAAAAACAAAAAGAGATAGATGAGGCAACTCCCAGGGGAGGAGGGAGGGTTGTTAGGACTGATTACTGCTGTTCCCGAAGAACACCTGTTACAGGTGAGTAAATACGCTTTCTCCAGGAACAAGCAGTCCTCACATATGGGACTCCCTAGCTCCAGGTTGCTGGAACCCGAACCACGACAGCACCAATAGCAACCACCAGGGAAGACTGCCAGTTGCATAAGACGAGTCCCTATTGAGAGACTCTGTGACACCCATCTACCCTCATCGTTATTAGTCCGGTAGCCTGACCATTGATGGGCAGGAGTTGCCTATACACTGAGTATGCTACAGATTACCGCCCAGTGAAGGCACTGTCCCTGCGGGACTCACTCTCTAGACAGCAATGTGCTGCAAAGGTATGCACTGAAGACCATGTGGCGGCCTTCCAAATTTCCGTCACCAGTATCGAGAGCAGGTTGGCCACCAACGTAATCATGGCCCTGACACGATGAGCAGTGATCCGCTGCTCCAAAGAAAGGGCAACCTGCTCATAAGCGAAGGCGATGCAGTCCACCTCCCAAGAGGACAGAGTCTGTTTGGTTACTGGCAGCCCCAGAAAGTTGCAATGGTCCTGTGAGAAAACCTGTGAGAGAGTCAGTTGGACCATTAGATGACAGAGGGGTAAAAGGAGTAGTAAGAGGGGACAAGGCTATAGTGGAGAGACTGAATGAATTCTTTGCTTCGGTCTTTACTGAGGAAGATGTAGGGATGTTATCTATGACTGAAGTGGTATTTAAAGCTGATACTGCAGAAGAACTGAAAGAAATATCGCTACACCGGGAAGATGTATTACAATTATTTGATAAACTGAAGAGTAGCAAATCACCTGGACCGTATGGTATACATCCAAGGGTGTTGAAAGAACTGAAATATGAGATTGCAAACCTACTATTAGTAATCTGTGAACTATCATTAAAATCATCTGTAATACCTCAAGATTGGAGGATTGCCAATGTAACGCCAATTTTTAAAAAGGGTTCCAGGAGTGATCCGGGAAACTACAGACAGGTGAGCCTGACGTCAGTACCGGGAAAAATGGTAGAAACCATCAAAAAGAACAAAATTACTCAGCATGTAGATAGTCATGGCCTAATTGGAGACAGCCAACATGGCTTTAGACAAGGAAGATCTTTTCTTACTAATCTGTTATGTGTTTTTGAAGGTGTGAATAAACAGGTAGACAAAGGTGAGTCAGTTGATATAGTGTATCTGGACTTTCAGAAAGCCTTTGACAAGGTCCCTCATGAGAGACTTTTGGCAAAACTAAAAAGTCATGGGATAGGAGGCAGTGAACTATTGTGGATCCGGAAGTGGTTAAAAGATAGAAAGCAGAGGGTAGGGCTAAATGGCCAATTTTCCCAATGGAAAAAGGTGAATAGTGGAGTACCCCAGGAATCTGTGCTGGGTCCGCTGCTTTTTGACATATTCATAAATGACCTGTAAAAGGGAATAACGAGTGAGGTTATCAAATTTGCAGATGACACAAAACTATTTAAAGTTGTTAAAAACCAAGAGGATTGTGGAAAATTGCAAGAGGATCTTGATAAATTGGAAGACTGGGCATCCAAATGGCAGATGAAATTTAATGTGGACAAGTGCAAAGTTATGCAACTAGGAAAGAACAACCCAAACTATGGTTACACAATGCAAGGTTCCACATTGGGAACCACCACCCAGGAAAAAGATTTAGGCGTCATCGTGGATAACAGGTTAAAACCCTCCACCCCGTGTGCAGTGGCGGCCAAGAGAGAAAACACAATGCTAGGTATCATAAGGAAAAGAATGGAAAATAAAACAAAGGATATTATAATGCCTCTTTATTGTTCCATGGTGCGACCGCACCTTGAATATTGTGTGCAATTCTGATCGCCGTATCTTAAATAGGATATAGCGTTATTAGAAAAGATACAGAGAAGAGCCACCAAAATGGTAAAGGCGATGGAAGGATACTCCTATGAAAGAGGGTAAAAAGGTCAGGGCTCTTCAACCTGGAAAAGAGACGGCTGAGGGGAGATATGATAGAGGTCTATAAATTAATGAATGGAGTGGAACAGGTAAACTTAGATCGATTGTTTACATTATCAGAATATAGAAAGACTAGGGGGCATGCAATGAAGCTACAGGGTAAACTATTTAAGACAAATAAGAGAAAATATTTTTTCACTACCCCTTTTACCACAGAACACCTGGGACTCTGGAATTTGTTACCGGAAAATGTAGTAAAGGCTGTTAGTGTAGCTGGGTTTAAAAAATGTGTGGTAGTTCCTGGAGGAAAGGTCCATAAACCATTATTAAAAAGGGTATCAATGCTTGACCCAATACAAGCATTGTGGAACTTGTGTCTTTTGGGGAAACTGCTAGGTACGTATGACCTAGATTGGCCACTGTTGGAAACAGGATACTGGGCTTGATGGACCTTGGTCTGACCCAGTATGGCATATCGTATGTTCTTATGATGGTCCCTGATCCTATGAAGATAGAAGAACAGAGCCCTCTTGCAATCCAAGGTGTTCAAGACTGACTCTACCTTGCCGGCGTGAGGCTGTGGAAAGAAGGTAGGGAGAACCACCTCCTGGTTGAGGTGGAAAGCAGATACCACCTTAGGAAGGAACTTGTGATGCGTAAGTAGCACCACTCTATTCATATAGATCCGGGTGTAGGGAGGATCCACCACCAGAGCCTGCAGCCACTTTCCAAGAGAAGTATCTCAGATGACAGGTGGCCATAGGCTCAAATGGCGGTCTGTTGAGTTGGGACAGCACCACATTAAGGTCCCATTCTGCAGCCGGAGGGCAGAGGGGGGACCTAGACAACAGAAGGCCCCTGAGGAATCTGGAGACCAGGGGGCAGAGATGAGAGGGTCTTTCCCTCTACAGCAGCGGTTCTCAACCTGTGGGTCGCGACCCCCATGGGGGTCGCCACAGGATTTAGCGGGGGTCGCCTCACTCCGTTAAAAAAAAAATTTTTTTTAAAGCGCACAAGTTGTTGCCGCTGCCGAGTCCGCTTTACGGCAGCAGCAAACTCACCACCTTCCTTCTAATGCAGCCGCGGCTCCGTCTAATAGGGAACCGCGGCTGAGTCTGTAAAACCATTGCGAAGCCTTCCTGTCTCTCGAAGGGCTCCGTGCAGCATTGTCCTGCCTCCAAAGGAAGTTGTTTACCACTTCCTTTGGAGGCAGGACAATACTGCACGGAGCCCGTCGAGAGACAGAAAGGCTCCGCAATGGTTTCACAGGCTCAGCCGCGGTTCCCTAAGAGGCAGGGAGCCAAGGCTGCAGAAGAACAGAGCAGTAGCAGGCAGACAGGGAGAGGGGAGGAGGGGACAAGGAACTTGCAACGGGGCTGACATGAGGGAGGGAGGGGGCTGACATGGAGGGATGGATGGAGGGAGGGAGGGCTGACATTGATGGATGGAGGGAGGGAGGGCTGACATTGATGGATGGATGGATGAATGGATGGAGGGAGGAGGGCTGACATGGACAGAGGGGGGCTGACAGGGAGGGATGGATGGATGGAGGGAAGGGGGCTGACATGGACAGGGGGGCTGACATGGATGGAGGGAGGGAGGTAGGGGAGGGCTGACATGGACAGAGGAGGGACTGACATGGAGGGAGGGATGGATGGAGGGAGGGGAGGGCTGACATGGAGGGAGGGGAGGGCTGACATGGAGAGATGGAGGGAGGGAGGGAGGGAAGGGTGGCTGACTGATGGAGGGAGGGAGGGGGCTGACATGGACGGAGGGGGGATGACATGGACAAAGGGAAGAGACAGGGGGATATACTGGACAGACGGGGGATAAATACTGGACAGAGGGGAGAGACAGTGTGGGTTAGGATTATAATGGGCAGATGGGAGGGGCTAGGACTGGTAATGGGTTGATTAGGGAAAGCTAGGACTGGGAATGGACTGATCAAGGGGGGGTGGAACTGGTAATGTGTTGTTAGGGGGGTAGGACTGGTAATGGACTGATGGGGGGCTAGCACTGGAAATGAGCTGGTCGGGGAGGTTAGGATTGGAAATGGGCTGATTAGAGGAGGCTAGGACTGGTAATGGGATGATGGGGGGGGGTAGGACTGGTAATGAGCTGATTAGGGGAGCCTAGCACTGGTAATGGGGTTGAGGAGGGACTAGCACTGGAAATGAGCTGATTGGGGGGCTTCGACTGGGAATAGGCTGATTGTGGGGAGGGGAGGATAGAGCTTCTGGCCCTGGAAGAAAACTGGGGGCTAAGGCTACAAATAGGCTGATACGAGGGGATGGGAGAATGGAACTGGAAGGGAGTGGATCTGAGAGGGGCTGCCATGGTATTTGTACTAGAAGGGACTGGTCAGTGGGGAAGGAGGGGGACTGGAAGGGAATGGACACCAGTGGCAGTCATGGGAATGCAAGTTGACACTGGAAGGTACTGAGAGTGAGGACTGGAAAGGGGCTGATACTGGGGAGGGTTACTGGGACTGGACATAGGCTGATGGAAAGAAGTGAAGAAAATGAAAGAAGAGATAAGAAATGGCAGATGGACCATAGACCACAGAAAGAGAGCTAAGAGAAGACAGGAAAGCAGAAGCCTCAGATCGGGACCAGCATGATCAGAGAATAAATTGGTCAGACAACAAAGGTAGAAAAAATAATTTTATTTCATATTAGTGATTTGATTACAAAATCATCATAATTTTGAAATCAAATATTGTTACTTGTAATTGTGATTAATTATTGTGGTTTAAATAAGTAAATTTTATAAATAAAAATATATTGCAAAGGCCAATAATATATTAATAATTCAACAAATGGTTATAGCGACAATGCATGAACGGTAAAGGAAGAGAGACGTATTTGATTTTATCATTGGGGGTCACCACATGGTAAAGAAAAGGTTGAGAACCACTGCTCTAGAGGGTGGTGGTTCGCCACTATAGCGCTGAGATGCATCCTGAGTGAATTTGATTTAAAGCCCGAGTGCGAGAGATGCAAAAGGAACTGCAACAAGAGTTGTACCTGGCAAGAGAACGATTCACTTTTCTGTTTGCGTACCAGACAGAGAACCTCCTCCACTTGAAGGCGTAAGCCTTTCTAATGGAGGGCTTCCTGGAGGCCAGGAACATAAGAACATAAGATATGCCATACTGGGTCAGACCAAGGTCCATCAAGCTCAGTATACTGTTTCCAACAGTGGCCAATCTAGGTCACCTAGAAGTTTCCCCAAAAGACACAGGTTCCACAATGCTTGTATTGGGTCAAGCAGTGATATCCCAGGTCCCTTTTAATAATGGTTTAAGGACCTTTCCTCCAGGAACTTATTCAAACCTTTTTTAAACCCAGCTTCACTTTTACTACATCCTCCGGTAACAAATTCCAGAGTTTGATTACACGTTGAGTGAAAAAATATTTTCTCTTATTAGTCTTAAATAGTTTACCCTGTAGCTTCATTGTATGTCCCCTAGTCTTTTTATATTCTGATGACGTCAACAATCGATCTACATTTACCCGTTCCACTCCATTCATTAATTTATAGACCTCTATCATATCTCTTGAAGGCACCACTGGGTTGCCCACATGTGTAGGTGGGCTAGGGCGGTAATATGCACCGTTGAAGCCATGTGGTGCAACAAATGAAGGAGCCGCCAGTCTGGCACCGACTTGCAGGCTTGCACCTTCCTGGCCAACCACATCAGGCAGTGGGCTCTGTCTTCTGGGAAGAAAGCCTTGGCCAGAAGAGTGTCAAGTTGGGCCCCTATGAATTCCAGGGTCTGAGCAGGGGAGAGCCTGGACTTGGGGTAGTTGATGACGATGCCCAACCAATGGAGGGCATGAATGGTAAGCCTTGTGGCCCAGTCCACCTCCCAGGCGGTGCTGCCCCAGACGAGCCAGTCGTCTAGATAGAGGAAGACATAAGCCCCCAGAAGGCGCAAGTGTGTGGCTACTGCGGCCAGTCACTTTGTGAAGACCCTTGGGGAGGAGGCGAGGCCGAATGGGAGCACCCTGTACTGCCCACCCAGTCAAAAACTCTCCCACGGCTGAGGGGGAGCTGGCACTTCGGGTTTCGGGACCGTGGGTTTCCTAGACCCATGCCCTTGTCCCTTTGGCTGTGCAGGTTGGTGAGGTTGACCCTGGGGAGAGTCGAGGTCTTTTTGGAACGTTTCTGCCGAGTAACTACATTGACCTTGATCTCAGCGGCCTTATCGGACATAGGCTTTCCAAAAAGATTCTCCCCATTGCAGGACACGTCCAGGAGCTTCTCCTGCACCCACTGCTCCAGGTCCGAGGTCTGCAGCGACGCCTAGCTCCGGGCACCAATGCCCGTGGCTGCCACCTAGGCTGAGGCCTCAAACCCATCATAGGCAGCTCCAGAAAGAAACAGAGCAATCCCAGACAGCCCCGGTCAGGGACAAGAAGCACTGGAGGGGCTCCCCAGTGAGGCCCACCGAGAACCCTGAGAGCTCCTGGACCAGGCTCTTCAAATACATCCCCATGTATAGCTCATAGGCTTGTATATGGTACCTGAGCATGGTGCCCTGATAGTATTTATTTATTTATTTATTTAACAGTATTTCTAAACCGCCTTATCTTAATAATCAAGGTGGTATCACAGCAAGCAATCAGGTAAAGTGGGTGTGTTATACATGCAGTGAGGGTGAGACTTAGTTGTGTGTGGGCTGTGTTGTGTGCTAGATTTGTTTGAGCTATGTACAAAGTGGGCTATCTACAGTGGTGCTAAAAACACATTTTATATACATACAGTGTTAGGAGGTATGGTGTGCTGTTGTACATTCTCTTAGGTTATGTGATGTGTCCATAGTGCTCTATGAACAGCATGGTTTTCAGCTGTTTTCTGAAGTCTTTGAGGTCTGGAGTTGCCCTCAAATCGTCCGGTAGATTGTTCCATATTGTTGGAGCAGCCATGGAGAGTGCTCTGTCTGTTGTGTCCTTGCGTTTGTGCTTGTATTCATTTGGGGTACTGACTCGGTTGTGTGTTTGTTTTCTTCTAGGACGAGTGCTGGTTTCTGGTTGTATGAGCATGTGGAGGCTGTTGGCTGATGTGTGCTGTTTTATCTTAAATAGGTTTATGATAGTCTTGTATCTGATGCGTGCACTGATTGGAAGCCAGTGTAAGTCCTTTAAGGTAGGGGTGATGTGCTCCTGCCTTGCAGCTCCGGATATGATTCGTGCTGCAGTGTTTTGTGCCAGTTGGAGTGGTTTGAGGGCTTGTTTCGGTAGTCCAAGGTATATCGGATTGCAGAAGTCCAGTAGAGGGGTTATCAGTGCTTGACAGACGGTACGGAAGTGATCTGGGGCGAGGAGTGGTTTCAGTCTCCTGATGATTCGCATCTTGTAGTAGGCTTTTTGGATTGTTTTGTCTATGTGTGGTTTGAGATTGAGTTTATTGTCCAGAGTAACCCCAAGGTATCTCACCTCTGATCTTATCGGTATCGTAGTGCTTTGTATCTTTATGTTTGGTGGGTATATGAAGCTTTGGTTCCGAGTGATGATTAAAGCTTCGGTCTTGTTATAGTTTATTGCGAGGTGGTTGTTTTGGCACCAACTCGTCATTTGGTTAAGGCAGTCTGTTATCTTAGAGAAGTCCGGGTTGTCGATTGATATTGGGGTGTATATCATGATGTCGTCTGCGTATATTGTGTATTGAATGTTGTTCTCTTTCATAATGTTGCATATTGGTTGGATGTAGATGTTAAATAGGAGTGCTGAGAGTGCTGATCCTTGCGGTACTCCTTGTTGGACATCTATGGGTCGGGAGGTGTCGTGTCCCACCTTGACCTGTAGCTGTCTTTCGGTAAGGTACGAGTGGAACCATTTCAATGTGATACCGTGTATACCAGTGTTCTTTAGTCTCTCCAGGAGCGTATTGTGGTCAACTGTGTCGAAAGCTGAGGAGATGTCGATGAAGATCATTATAATTCCATTCCTGGTGTTGTCAATTATTCTTATGATGCTGTCGAAGAGGTAGATCAGTAGAGTTTCGACTCCATGGTTGGGACGAAATCCGTGTTGGTTGTCGTCGAGTGTTTCGTGTTTGTCGATGTGTTCCTGAAGTTGTAGTTGAACCGTTTTTTCGATTATTTTTGCGAGGAAGGGTATGCTGGAGATTGGTCGGTATGCTGCTGGATCTTTTTTGTCGAGAGTTGTTTTCTTTGTGATTGGTCTTACTGAGGCAAGCTTTAGTTGCTTTGGCATGAGTCCTTGAGTGAGTGAGTTGTGTACCATTTTATGAATGGTTGGGATGAAGTTTGATTTGGTGGCTTTGACCCATGACACTGGGCATGGGTCTGTAGGAGCAGTGCTTGTGTTGATTGTGGAGATGATGTGGGATATCTGTTCTGTTGAGGGAGAGTAGAATGTGCCCCAGGTTTTGGGGTGTACGTCCGTTCTGGTGGTTCCACTGGGTGTTGTTCGCTCTGTGGAGTGAAATTTGTCTTTGATGTGGTCGGCGAATTTCTGTGGATCAACTTGTACATCCCCTTCTGTTGCTTGCTCTTTTGTGAGGATCTTTACTATGACCCAGGATGTCGGATGAGTAGGTCTTTTGACTCCTGAGCCTTTGCATCAACGACTCCACCACCATCAAGTCGTGGGGGAGTTGAGGCTTATGGAATCCTGCATCCTTACAGACTCTGTAAATGACGCTGACACGCCAGCTGACCACCGGCACCAAGGCCGGCATCTCCCATGTCCGGAGCAGGAGCCTCTTGAGGATGAGCAGGATTGGGACTGTGAGAGTCTCCTTGGGCGGAGACTCGTACTGCAAAATTTCCAGCTCCTCAGTGCATGGGTCCTCCTTGGACTCCATGCAGCAAGAGAGCCTGGGCCATGTCCTGAACAAAATCATGGAAAGCCACGTCCTCGGGTGGGGAGTGGTGTCGAGGCTGAGGGGGGGTGAGGAATCCGAAGGGATGTCCCGAAGTCGAGAAGTCTCGGGAGAAGCCTCCACCATTTAAACTTCGTATCCACCATTTAAACTTTGCGCCAGCAGGCGCCGACCACCCGGAGCCCCCACCACCACCAGCAGCTCTCCCCTTCCCGGGGATCGAGCCACCGGCAGCAGGAGGGGCCTGCCGATCACCGCGGCCCAATCGGGGCCCAGCATCCACCATTTAAACTTCGCGCCAGCAGGCGCCGACCACCCGGAGCCCACACCACCACCAGCAGCTCTCCCCTTCCCGGGGATCGAGCCACCGGCAGCAGGAGGGGCCTGCCGATCACCGCGGCCCAATCGTGGCCCAGCATCCACCATTTAAACTTCGCGCCAGCAGGCGCCGACCACCCGGAGCCCCCACCACCACCAGCAGCTCTCCCCTTCCCGGGGATCGAGCCACCGGCAGCAGGAGGGGCCTGCCGATCACCGCGGCCCAATCGTGGCCCAGCATCCACCATTTAAACTTCGCGCCAGCAGGCGCCGACCACCCGGAGCCCCCACCACCACCAGCAGCTCTCCCCTTCCCGGGGATCGAGCCACCGGCAGCAGGAGGGGCCTGCCGATCACCGCGGCCCAATCGGGGCCCAGCATCCACCATTTAAACTTCGCGCCAGCAGGCGCGCCCACGACTGGCGGGCCCGCGCCTGAGGGCCTCGCCAGAGGGTCCTTTGGCATGGCCCTTAGGCGAGGCATGATAGGCGACACGTCAAACTTCACATCAGCTCACCGGTGACTCGACGCCTGCTTCACTCAACCCCCTGCCGCCTGACCAAGAAACCAACATTCTACCAACAACTAAACTCAGGCGTGAACTCAGGCCTATCTACACAACTCTCAACCACAGCAAGTATACAGACTAATCGTGTGAATATACCATACCTCATAACTACTTTCATCATCTCTGTGGCACTCAATTATTACTGTTGCCAGTAGCATCCAATTATTACTGTTGCCAGTAGCATCCAATTATTACTGTTACCAGTAGCATCCAAGTATTACTAATGCCATAGCATTCTATTGCCAAGTATTACTATTGCCATAGCATTCAATTATAATGTTGCCATAGCATACAATTATTACTGTTGCCAGTAGCATCCAAGTATTACCACTGCCATAGCATTCAATTATAATGTTGCCATAGCATTCAAGTAAAGTTGTTACCAGTAGCACTCAATTAGTACTGTTGCCAGTAGCCACAATCATTTTATTACCAATAACACTCAACTTTACTACTACCTAGAACATCCAAGTATTCTGATACCAACAGCATTCAATTTTACTGCTGCCTATAGCCTCCAAGTATCAGAGCAACAATCCTCCCTCCCAAAGCCTGCTCTGCCCAATCGAGGCCGAGCAGCCATCGTTTAAAGAGAGCACCAGCAGGCATACCCGCGCCTGGCAGGCCTTGCCTGAAAACCATTCGACGTGCCCTTATACCGTGACCTAACAGGAATAACACCAAAAGATAATCATGACTACCTCAACCTTAACGCTCGTTTTTCTCTATACTATGGCCATAACCATTCATGACTCTGTTTCATACATAAATGATCATAACCCTATCCCAGCACTCCTAGGATCAAATAGAAAACATCACTACAAATATTATCAACCTTACCCAAACCTTCAACACAAGAGACAATCACGCCTGCTCTACATAACACTGGAGACCATCACTAACAAAAAGATCAACAAAGATGACCTGCAACACGAACTTAGATGTGCACTCATCAACGCACGGTCTGTGCGCAACAAATGGCCAGCCATCACAGACCTAATATCCAACTACAATCTAGACCTCCTAATGGTCACTGAGTCATGGCTCTTTGACTCAGACACTGTCCTAATTAACCAAATCACGCCCCCCAATTTCTCACCCTTCGCTTGTAACAGAGATAATAGAAGAGGTGGAGGAGTCTTCATAATAGCAAAGTCCGAGTTGCAATACAGAGTGTCCCTAACCAGAAGCTCCCAACATCTAGACACTATAACTATCGCAAATAAAAGCAACTCTATCAATCTCATCTATTCAGCACCAAATGCAGTATCAGAAGATCTCTCAGATATAATAAACTTAGCCTGCAATCCTGACAACCCCAACAAACCAAACTGGTTGTTAGGCGACTTTAACCTTGCCTCTCTACATCACGACTTATCCAGTACATTCCTCGATGCCATGACAGACCTTGGATACAAACAAATTGTGCACAACCCCACACACACAAACAAGGGAACATCCTCGATTTGATATTCGTTCCATCAGCAGTCTCAAGCTTATATAATTACACCAAACCATCTATTATCCCAGTCCCTTGGTCAGACCATAGCCTGATCTTATTCCAGATTCCAACAAATTCAAACACACTCGCCCAGCCAGTCACCTCAACAACAAGCACAGGGCGATTTAAACCGTTAGACATAGAGACCCTCACTAAACAAGCATTGCCAAAACTATCCAAGCCAACGGACAATCTAAACGAGTTGATCTCTAACTGGAACGACACTCTTTATCTTTATCTTTATTATAAAACTTTTTATACCGCCATGACCAAAAAGGCATACAGCGGTGTACAATAAAAAACAGGCTACTGAGAGAACAGAAAAGAACGCCAATTATTCATAAAAGAGACAGCAAAGATAGAAAAGGAAGAATAGAGAAACAGAGCAATCAACTGTGGGCAGGGGGGGAAGGAACATCAAAAGCAACACAGAAGAGGTGAGTTTTGAGGGAGGCCTTAAAAGTTTTAAAAGATGACTCCATGCGTAAAGTTGAGGGAAGAGAGTTCCAAAGGCGGGGGCCGAGAAAGAAAAAAGCAGAAGAGCGTGTTGATTCGAGGTGAGCCCGAGAAGGAGGTGGGAGAAAGAGGCGGTTAGCGTGAATCGACCGAAGCGTTCTAGAGGGACAGTGAAAACGCACCAGATCAGAGAGGTAAAGGGGAACACCAGTGTGGAGAGCTTTGTGAACAAAGATCAGAACTTTGTATTGAATACGGAAAGGGATAGGCAGCCAGTGTAAACGAATAAGAAGTGGAGTGATATGAGCCGTACGTGAAGAATTAGTCAGAAGACGAGCAGCAGTATGGTGAACCAATTGAAGACGACGAAGCTGAGAAAGAGGGAGGCCGGCCAGAGAAGCATTACAGTAGTCTAAACGCGAAACCACAAGAGAAAGAAGAAGTGTGGTCAGAGAAGAAAAGGAAAGAAAAGGCCGAATAGCACGGAGTTGACGCAGGGTATAGAAAGAACGTTGAACAATAGAAGAAACGTGCTCTTTGAAGGTTAAAGCTGAATCCAAAGTAACCCCAAGATAACGCATAGAAGAGACAAGAGGAATAGGCCCAACAGACAGAGAAGGAGCAAGAGTGGGAAGAGGAGCACCAGCAGTGAACCAGATGGCTGAAGTTTTGGACAGATTAACATGTAAGAAGTTGTCAGAAAACCAAGAAGAAACAGTGGCAAGACAGGCATTGAGGGGACCGATATCAGGGGAAAGAGGGCAAGTGTGATAGAGGAGAAGGATATCATCTGCATAATAGTACGCAGAGATACCGTGCTGTTGGATAAGTAAAGCAAGAGGGGCCAGAAAAATATTAAACAGTAAAGGGGCTAGTACAGAACCCTGTGGAACACCACACGGCAAGGGTGAAGGAGAAGATGAAGTAGTGCCAGAGAGAACTGAGAAAGATCGATTAAAAAGAAAAGAGTGAAACCAGCGGAGAACCGAACCAGAGAGACCTATAGAATGAAGCCTTAGGAGAAGAGTGCAGTGATCAACAATGTCAAAAGCAGCAGAAAGATCAAGTGAAACAGCCAAAGAAATAGAACCACGATCATGAGCAACGTGTAACTCGTTAAGAAAAGAAATAAGAATAGCTTCGGTACTGTGCCCAGGACGAAAACCAGATTGACGGGGGTGAAGAACCAAAGAATCCTCCAAGTGTGAAGATAATTGAGTAAAGACCAACCGTTCAAGAAGCTTAGAGAGAAATGAGAGATTAGAGATAGGACGCCAGTTAGAAAGTGAGGCAGGATCCAGAGAGGGTCTCTATCAGTATGCTCATCAACCAAGCACGAACAAGAAGCTCCCATCCAGGAATCGCTCCAATAAAAAGCAGGATGCCCCATGGTTCTCTCCAGAACTACGTACATCTCTACTCCAACTAAGGAAGTTAGAAAGAAAATGGAGACACACCCACAACAGCCAGGTTCAAGAAGAGTATCTCACCCACCTCAAAAAGCATCGCGAACTAACTTGGACTACAAGGAAAGAATTCCACTCCAACCTTCTCAGCAAAACACTAAACAGACCTCGCGATCTCTTCAATTTAGTAAAAACATTAACCAAAGATCCATCGCCACCGCATCAAGAATCCGTACAACCACAGCTATATGCTAATTTCATCCAAGCCAAAATGGTCAAGGCGAACACAACGCCATCTCAAATACTAATCCAACTCCCGCAAGCTCAAGCATCACTCGATAAATTCTCACCACCATCAAGAAAAACCATCGAAGAAATTATCGCTACCATAAACACCACCACGGCACCAAATGACCCATGTCCAGCACACTGGATCAAAACCTTACGTGCCGAGCTTAGCCCTTACATAGCTAAGATCGCAAATATCTCCTATCTAACTGGGATCTTCCCTACCGCCCTTAAACAAACATCAATTCGCCCTCTGCTAAAAAACAACCAGATGGACCCAACGAAGGAAGAGTCCTACCGCCCAATCTCCAGCATTCCCTATCTAGCCAAGATACTTGAAAAGGAAACTCAGAGGCAGATCCAACACCACATTGACACAGCAGCCCCGTTGGACCCATGCCAACATGGATTCCGAGAAGCTCACGGAACAGAAACTCTCATGACTTCACTACTTAACAAACTCATTTGTGAGATTGACAACATTCACATGGCCATTGCAATGATTTTTCTAAACATATCAGCGGCGTTCGACTCAGTCGACCATAAGATTATGCTAGCTAGACTTCACGAAAAAGGCATCCGTAACCAAGCCTGGAATTGGTGCAAATCCTACTTAGATGAGCGCTGGCAACAGGTCCGTACAGGCAACATTACATCTGAACCCTTCAAACAGAAACAGGGAGTACCTCAAGGCTCATCTCTATCTGCGTTGCTTTTTAATATATACATGCAGCCAATCTGCCAAATCACCAGAGATTTCGGTATATCTTGCCTATTATACGCAGATGATGTGCTGATATTCACACCGATCAATATATCAAATCCTGACTACTCTCCACTAATCAACTGTTTCAATGCAATAACCGACTGGCTTCTCAATCAGAACATGAGAATAAACTTCAAGAAAACCGAAGTACTCATAGCCACAAGAAACAAGCAATTTTCTCCGCCAACCACCCTCATAGTAAGAGATGCAGAACTCCCAATCAAGGCCTCCATAAAGTACCTCGGTGTGATACTCGATCAACAACTCAATCTTAAAGAGCACATAAAGAACACAGTAAGGTCAATTTACTACAAACTAAAAACACTGCGCCACCTGAAACCAATGATGGAGACCAAGGACTTCCGTACAGTTCTCCAAGCAATAGTCACACCGCATTTTGACTATGCGAATATTATCCTTCATGGTCTCCCCAAGAATACACTAAATCCACTTCAAATGGCGATGAATGCGGCAGCCCGCATCTTATCTGGAGCTTCTATAAGAGATCATATAACACCAATACTAATCGATCTGCACTGGCTTCCAATAAACTGCAGAATAACATACAAAACCCTCCTCATCACATTCAAGGCTATTAATAAATTATCTCCTGCATCGATCTCAAATCTCATCACCCTCACACCAAATAACAGACCCAGGAGACTAGTAGCAGAAAACACACTAGTTACTCCTAGTATCTCCACAAAATGGACTCAGCAAACTACTAACAGAGCTTTTGTGTCCTATGCTCCCAAGTGCTGGAACAAACTACCTCCAAACATCAGGTCAATCAGGGATATCACCCAATTTAGAAAGTCCATCAAGCACTATTTATTCACTTTGCACTTCAGTCTACCATACACACAATAGAACCGGCTCTCGCCTCACTCAGTTAACTCCTACACATAACAACAATCCAGAACAAAGGATCAAAATGCGAAAACACTGTATTCTTGTCAAATATCAAATCTTGATGTAACCTATTCAATGTATATATAATTATGTATAATTATGTAGATAGTTATCCCCAGTTCACACCCAGTTTACCTTCCCTGTTATCTGTAAACCTAGATCAGTCATGTATTGACAGGTATATTGTTGTTCAATGTAAACCGCACTGATGATGAATAGTGCGGTATATAAAAAATGTTAAATAAATAAATAAGCCTCATCCTCGGTCTCCCATTTGGATCCACCACCTTTTCTGCGAATGCTACCCAAATAAAGATGCATCATCCCGACCTTCCCAAAATTAGTCCTGCGTCCAATATATAATTATGTTCTCTAATGTAATGTATACCATGTAAATAATTCTATGTTTAAATATGTGTAAATAGTTCATTTAATTTTCTGACCATCCAAGTTGAATTACCTGTTTAACTGTAGTTTTACGGTTAACCCACCGTAAAACATAATTGCTCCATGTAAACTGCACTGATATTGAAGAGCGCGGTATATAAGAGAAATAAAATAAATAAATCCCAAGGTGGTCAAGGACTCGGCCTCGGCCTTGAGGGTAGCCCCAAGGTACCGGGGACCACCCAAGGACTGGGGTAAGAGCCCCGTAGGCTTGCCAGGGAAGACCGAAGCCCAGAGGACCGGGACCGAGGGCTTACCCAAGGTCAGTGGCACTCCATGCCCAGCTCAACACCCCGAGGCTCCTCCGAGGCTGGGAGTCGGGGCGATGATGTTGGAAGTCCAGACATCAACGCCTGCTGCAAGGCCAGAATGAAGGTGAGGTTCTGCTCCATGGCCACCATGCGGGCCTCGAGGCCCAATGGCTCAGCAGTCTTCGGCGTGGACACCGAGGGCCTTGGGTCCAATGCCGGCACTCCGGAGAGTACGTCCTCCAGGAGGACTATGGGCTCTCTAACCCTGGTGCGGTCACTGTCGGCCGAGGGTTCCTGCCTCGAGACTTTTGGAGGGCGCTGCACCAAGTCACCCGAGTCCTGTCATAGGGCCTTCGCAGGTTTTGTTGGCAACTTGGGAGGCCACACCTTTTTCTTCTTCTTATGAGGGTCCGGCGACCTACCGGAGGAGCCACCGCTGTGAGACTCTGAGAACGTCTGGACCTTCCTCAAGGAACTCTCCTTCAGAATGAGCGAGGGGGACGCTGGAGCGGAGTCTGGCTTAGGGAACAGCTTCCCCTGCAACTCCGACCTCTTCCTGTTGGTCTTGGGCGTCATGGCCTGCCACCGGTCACAGGAGGAGCTATCGTGGTCCAGGCCCAGACAGCGGAGGCAGCAGTCATGAGTATCTGTAACCGATAAGGTCTGGCCACATCGGTCACACTTTTTAAATCCACCAGGAATCATGAACTGCTCCTGGCATGCCTCGCAGAGAAAGGGATCCAGGGCACAGCCTTAAGCTGGTGCAAATCATACCTGACAGACAAATGGCAACAGGTACGGACTGGCCCCACGACTTCCAAACCATTCCAACAGGAACAGGGCATGCCACAGGGCTCCTCGCTCTCGGCCCTGTTCTTCAACATATATATGCAGCCCATCTGTGCAATCACACGCTCTTTCAACGTCGCATGCCTGGTATACGCCGATGACGTACTACTCTACATGCCGTTCTCAACTGACCAGCCGGACTTTTCACCACTAACAACCTGCTTCAATGTTGTCACTGAATGGCTCCACACACAAAACCTCAGAATAAACTTCAAGAAAAACGGAGGCACTATTCATTACCAGGAACCAAGCTTACACCCCCCCCCCCCACATCACTAAAAGTAAGATGCGCCAAGCTCCAAAGCAAGTCCACAATCTGCTACCTAGGGGTCACACTAGACCAAAAGCTGGATACGAAAGCCCACATAAAGAACACTGTCAAGGCAGTATACCACAAAATACGGACAGTCCGGCATCTACGACCCTTACTCGAGCCAGACGACTTCTGCACAATCAAGCCTTGATAATCCCCCACGATTATGCCAATGCAATCCTACAAGGACTTCCAAAAAACACGCTTGCAATGAATGCAGCCGCCAGAATACTACACAGAGCCGCCAGGAGAGACCAAATAACACCAATCCTGAAACACCTTCATTGGCTGCCGGTCCACTGCAGACTCTCCTTTAAAATTCTACTGCTAACCTTCAAGGCCATTAATGGCCTCACCGCCTCCTCCATCACTGACCTCGTCCTCCCCTCTCTCCCAAACAGTCAGAAGGTCAGTCGCTGCCAGCACACTGAGAATCCCCAGCAAAATTACAAAGTGCTCTCAAGCAACAAGAAACAGATCCTTCATGTAGTATGGACCCACATGCTGGAATGCCCTCCCGCCCACCATCCGGTCCATTACCGACATTACCCAATTCAAGAAGGCCCTGAAACACCACCTCTTCCTCCAGCACTACTCTCACAAAGGGGACACGCCACAACCAGTCACACTCAACCACCAAGACAACCCCCCCAACACACCCGCAATACACAGACCCAGCCCAGCACAACAGCACTAACAGACACCCTGGTATGCACTTGTAAATAGTCACCTAATTGTGCAAATAATGGCCAAGCAGCCCCTGTCACCACCGCCCATCGGTGGCCCGACTGCGTAGCCTGTATATAGTTATTTAAAACAGCTGCCACGCTGCCTAGCTGTGCAGCCTGTACATAGTTACCCCAGTTAATCCAAGTTGTAAATCCTGTTCATTGTAAGTACAGTACTGGCCCTGCCGGGACTGTACAAATTTGTTATTGACTGTAAACCAAGCTGATCTTAAAAAGTGCGGTATAGAAAAGACTTTAAATAAATAAATAAATAAATAAAATGGTGGAAGAACACCCTGGCCCGGGGTCAAGGACCCCCTGGGCGAAAAAAGGCGTGAATGCCAGTCAAGGAGAACCTCGACAAAAAAGGACTGCAACAAGGCCGAGGATGGCACCGAGGTGCTCGACTCAAGGCGGAGGACCGTTCAAGACTGAAGTCTAAGAATTTGGAAGGGGAAAAGAATCACTTTTTCCAGAACAGATGAGGACCACATCCGTTGGGCTCTGTGGAAAAAAGGAGACTGAACAAGATGGCACCCTTAGATGGGAAGGGGACCATGCATGCGTGGTAGTATTCCCAAAGGCTTTCTTTGAAAGCTGGGGAAATGCTGCGCACAGGTTCCTTCGGCGCCAACGTCACCCACATGTGAGGACTGACTTCCTGCTTGTTCCTGGCGAACCATTATATTCCATTTTCTGCAAAATGGGGCTCAATTTATTTAATATTTTAGAGTGATTTTGACCTCAGTATAGGATCTATTATTTGACTATAATTACAATGTTGAGGACGATGGCCACACGACTGACCTAGTGCTTCCATAGGCCTGCTAAGACTTCAACACTGGGGAGGTGTATCTTGCTCTCCCACCAAGTGCTAGAAGTTCAGGAGGCAGGGAGTGGCAGCTTTAGGGGGTGGGGTCTTGAACAGTAGAATCAGCCCATGTGGTCAACATAATAGCACAGAAGTGGGTCTATTCTTGTTGCCCCCTCCAGGAGAAGCAGGCCTCATTAACGCAACCTCAACTTCCTTTTTGTGTGGCTGATTCCATGGTATCAATTTTGAATTAATCAATCTTGCAGTTTATACCATAGACAGGAAGCAGAGCTGTGTGAACCACCGCTCTTCCTGGCTGCTGGAAGACAGTCTCCATTGGAGGACTGAAAAAAAAAAAAAGATTATGAGAATTGTGGAGGTAATGCATTGACAGCTTTTTTTCATGGAAGGGGAAGAGAGAGGGGGAAGTGCTCCTATGCTCTTGGCACTGGGGGGAGGGGGATAAAGAAAGTTGTGGGTTAGGGACACATGGCTAGAGGTTCATCTAGGATGTCTAGTATTCTTGCACTGACCCTCACCAAACAGAATTATCCTAAGACTTGTAATCACCTAGTAGTTCTTACCTCCTGTCCAAAACTTTGCATACTAGAGCTGAGAGAACATATATCAGGATCAGGTGTGACAAATTCATCTGATATATCCACAGTACAATGCTCTGTAAAACTGGACATTGTATCTAGTTCCTGTGAAAAGTTGAAAAGATTAATCATGCTGAAATATCCATATTTTTTTTATTTACAAGGCTTTTATACCGCCTTACCAGCAAAAGTCATCCAAAGCGGTTTATATAAAATGAACACAGATAAAAAAACAGTATGGTAGCACAAGCTCTTTTCCTAGTATCCACTTTTTTAACCTGTTTTGCAATTGGAATAATAGCTTGGCTTCTTTGACTTGAGTGAAGAGACCTACTAGAATTATGCCAAACCAATCTATTCTGCAAACAAGCAGGACTAGTCTCATGTAATACTTGAAACGCCACAGTAGAAACCTT
This sequence comes from Ichthyophis bannanicus, assembly GCA_033557465.1. NCBI lineage: Eukaryota > Metazoa > Chordata > Amphibia > Gymnophiona > Ichthyophiidae > Ichthyophis > Ichthyophis bannanicus. Next base: position 168,560,671 of record CM066042.1, read on the forward strand.
AAACTGAACAGCAGCCAATGTAAATACCTCAATAAAGAAAAAACAGAATTCCATCTCAGGACACTTAAAATTAATCTTGCAGCAGCATGCTGCACTGACTGATGTTTTGCTAACAACCTATCAGATAAGCCTATATAGATCACAGTAGTCTGAGTAAACAAGACAGGAAAATCAATTGAAACAACTTCTCTTCTAACAAAGGTCGTAATTTTTTCACTAACTTCAATCTGAAGAAAATCACCTTGAATACCTGAGAGATCTGATCTTCCATATTAAAATTTCAGTCTAAAATAACCCCTACATTCTTGGCCTTAACCACCATAGAATAGTCCCCAGATCTCGGCCTCAAGGAAGGGCCTATAATCCCAGGATCCTTATTTTCTATCCATAAAGCATAGTTACTCACCTGTAACAGGTGATCTCCGGGAACAGCAGGAATTTAGTCTTCACATATGGGTATCGTCGGTACCGACGGAGCCTGTGCAAGAACGCTCCCCAGCGTCTAATAGGAAAGCTTTTGGGAGCATCCCACAGTGCCTGCGTGCTGCCTTCCCGCCTTTCCCAACTGTTCCTCTCCAGTTGAGTTTATAGCTGAGACAGAGAAAGAGAGGGAAAGAGAGAAAGAGAGTGATAGAGAGATACAACTCCTAGGGGAGGTGGGGAGGTTGTGAAGACTAAATTCCTGCTGTTCCCGGAGATCACCTGTTACAGATGAGTAACTATGCTATCTCCAGGAATAAGCAGGAATATAGTCTTCACATATGGGGACTCCCTAGCTGCAGATGCCAGGGAGAAACCCCAGAAGTTGTGTGCCCATGTGAAAGGGCTCCATTTCTTCCCATGGATCTCTGGCATCCTACCAGGGATGGTGGGTAGGAGTTGATTAAGTATGGAACAGGTGTTGAAGAACAGCCTGACCAAACAAGGCATCCCGGCGGGAGTCCTTATCTAAGCAGTTATGGGCTGTGAAGGTATGAACCGAGGCCCAAGTAGCTGCTCGACAGATGTCGTCGATAGACACAGAGTGAAGATGAGCCATAGAGGCTGCCATGGCCCTCACATTGTGAGCTGTGACATGGCCTTCCAAAGGAAGGCTTTTACTCTCATAGGCAAAAGAAATACACTGTGCAATCCAGTTGGACAGTGTTCTCTTGCAGACTGAAAGTCCCAAATGACTAGGATCAAAAGCAGTAAAAAGTTGAGAGGACTTTCTATGTTGTGGAGTTCTTTGCAAGAAAAAGCTAAAGCTCTTTTACAATCCAAAGTATGAAGATTCCTTTCTGCATTTGAGGCGAGAGGCCTTGGGAAGAATACGGGAAGGTAAACTGCTTGGTTTAAATGAAAAGGTGACACCACCTTTGGCATAAAGTGTTGATGAGTCCTAAGGACTACCTTATCATGTTGGAACCTTGTATAAGGAGGATCAGCCACCAATGCTTGCAATTCACTGATGCGACGTGCTGATGTGATTGCAATAAGAAAGATGACCTTCCAGGAAAGGAATTTCAAAGAGGTAGTAGCTAACGGTTCAAAAGGCGGCTTCATGAGCTGCCCAAGAACTAGATTTAAGTCCCATGCCACCGGTGGTGGCTTAATGGGAGGCTTAGTTAAAAAAAAGGCCTCTCATAAATCTCGCTATGAGAGGATGAGAGGAAATAGGTTGTCCATTCAGAGGCTTGAAAGAAGCTGCAATAGCACTCAAATGAACTCTCACTGAATTGGTCTTAAGCCCTGAATTAGACAAATGAAGGAGATACTCCAGTAATGATTCCAGAGGTATTGCAAGAGGGTCAAGACCCTTCTGTGAGCACCATACGGAGCTTGAGAGAGATGTAGAAGCAGACGGTACCACACTTGCCGTGGCCAATGTGGAGCTATGAGAATCATATGGCCTCTGTCTCTCTGAAGCTTGAACAGGGTTTTGGGAATTAGGGGAATGGGTGGAAAGGCGTACAGGAAGTCCTGACCCCAATGGAGGAGGAAAGCATCCCTGGCCTGACAACCCTGAGCCATAATTCTGGAACAGAACCAGGGAAGTTTGGCATTCAGCGGACTTGCGAAGAGATCTATGTCCGGGGTTCCCCAAATTTGAAAACTTTTGGCCACCTGGTCTACATGGAGAGACCATTCGTGTGGAAGCAGAACTCAATTGAGTCTGTCTGCCCAAGAGTTTTGAATGCCTGGAAGATACACCACAAGGAGATGAATCTGATGCTCTCTGGCGAGGGCCCATAGTCGCAAAGCTTCGTTGCAGAGCGACAGAGAGCCTGTTCCGCCCTGCTTGTTCACATAGAACATGGCTACCTGATTGTCCGTTTGAACTAGGACTGTCTTGTAGCTGAGCTGGGTGTGGAATACTCGAAGAGCAAGGAAGATTGCTGTGAGTTCCAGGAGGTTGATGTGTAGATAGGTCTCCTGTGGAGTCCAGGTACCCTGGGTAGAGAGGCCTTGCAGGTGAGCTCCCCAACCCACCTGTGAGGCATCTGTTGTCAGAGTGGCTTGGGGTGTGGGTTGTTGGAAAGGGGACACCACCAAAAGGTTTTGGGGTGACTGCCATCATTGGAGGGACAAAATAAGATGATCCGTGTTTGTTATTTTGTCTGACAGGCAACCTGATGCCTGAGTCCATTGAGTGGATAAAGTCCACTGGGCTGCCCTCATATGGAGGCGAGCATAAGGAACCACATGCACGGTGGATGCCATGTGGCCTAGCAATTGTAACATTTCCCGAGCAGTGAGGTGAGGCTTTAGCACTGCTTGGGAAGCTAACTGCACCATGAGAAGGCAGCGGGGCTGTGGAAGATAGGCCCTTGTCTGTCTGGTATCCAGCAGAGCTCCTATAAACTCTAGAGACTGAGTGGGAGCTAGGTTGGCTTTTGGGAAGTTTATGACAAGTCCCAAATACTGAAGGATATGCGAGATAGAGAAATCTTGGCCTCTGGCTCTGACGGGGCTCAAATGAGCCAGTCGTCTAAGTAAGGAAAGACAAATATTCCCAGGGTGCGAAGAAATGCTGCCACCACCACAGCCATGCATTTTGTAAACACCCTTGGTGCCGAGGCCAGGCCAAAAGGAAGAACTCTGTATTGGTAGTGCTTCCCTTGAAATAGAAAGCGAAGAAACTTTTGGTGAGTTGGATGGATGAGAACATGAGTATACGCATCCTTGAGATCTAGAGAACAAAGTCAGTCCTGACTCTGAAGGTATGGCAGCAGAGTTCAAAGAGAAATCATTTTGAACTTCTCTTTGAACAGGAATTTGTTCAATTCTCTGAGGTCCAAAATGGGTCTGTGTCCTCCTGTTTTCTTTGGGATAAGGAAATAGGGGGAGTAGAACCCTGTACCCTGTTGGGGAATGGGTACCTCTTCTATTGCCCCTTGGGCAAGAAGCAAAGTGACCTCTTGACCTAACTGGGCATTGAGAGAGGTCTGAGAATTGAACTGTCTTACCATTGTAGGAGGGAGCATGCTGAGGAAGTGAAGCTTGTATCCCTCTCTCTTACAATGGACAGAGTCCAACTTTCTGCTGCTATCTGCTCCCATCTGGGGGCAAAATGACATAACCTTCCTGGGATGGTGGAGGATTCTGGGAGCCAAAGCCCCTGTGGAGGCTGAGTCTGCTGAGCAAGTTGAGGCTTAGCAGCTTTTGATTTTCTTTGCCTAGGCTGTTGCTGCTGTCCCTTTTGGGCAGACTGACCTACACGATATCTCTGCTGGGTATAGGAGGGGTAAAACCTCTTCTTACTGAAGAATGGTTTCTTGTAGGATTTTTTCCTTACAGGATCAGCTGTAGATTTAGACAATCTATCCAGGGTGATATTGTCAGCATCTATCTCATTAGCTTTTTCCTGCCAATTCTTGCCAAAGAGATTCTCTGCTGTGCAAGGAATTTTCCCCAGTTTGTCCTGTACCCAAAGTTCCAAGTCAGATGCCTGGAGCCAGGCAATCCTACGTGCACTTATGACAATAGCAGAGGTTTTGCTTATGCACTCAAGCAGTCAAAGGCTGCACGATTTACAAACTTGGAAACATCCTGGGCATGTTTGACAAGTGCAAGGTAATCCTGCCTCTTATCATCAGGAAGGAGAGGGCTCATAAGCTCTAAATCTCTGGTGACCTCTTTAAGGAACATTCCCTTATATAATATATAGGAACGGATCCTGGCAGAAAGCATGGAAGCCTGGAAGGTTCGACGTCCAAAGGCGTCAAGAGTCCTACACTCACGTCCTGGAGGATTAGATGCATGTCTTTTTGCAGTCTTGATCCTTCTCATAGCTGATTCCACCACCATGGAATGGTGTGGTAGCTGAGGTTTTTGAAATCCAGGACAAGGAGGAACTCGATACATGGTGTCGAGCCTTCAAGAGTGAGGAGACATGGTTAGAGGTGTTTCCCACATCCTTAACATGAGATCATGCAGGATCTCATGAATAGGTAAAGTAGCTGCCTCCTTGGGAGCTTTAGGGCATTGCAGGATTTCCAATTCCTTTACCCTAGGCTCTTTTTCAGGAGCCACTATGATGGAAAGACCTCAAGCCATATCTCAGATAAAATCCTGAAAGGACATATCCTCTGGAGGAGACATCCTACGTTGAGGAGAAGAATCATCCTTGGGAAGAAGTACTCTGGTACGGCAGAGCTTTCAGAGTCTTCAGACTCATCCGAGGATTCAAAGTATCTCCAATCCGGGTGATCGTGCAAGGCATGATACCGGTACCGATCGAGTCGTTGTTGGAGGGGTCCGGTACCGACTTGTCGATACCGGATGGGTAAGCTTGACTCGGTCCCGGTAGAATACCTGGCGATGTTGAAGCAGTCGGTACCGGTACCGATTGAATTGTCTGAAATGGTTTCAAGGGCATCGAGGCCGTGAGAAGAGCCGCCAGACTGTGTTCAATAGCCAAGAATCTCTGGTCTATCGACGCTGCCAATGCTTGGGTATTGGTACCGGATGAAGCAACCAGTACCTCAGAGCATGGCACCAGTAGTTCTGCCGAGGTTGGGGCCTCGAGAACATCCTGGAGCCCCGTTAGTGCTTTGGAAGCCAAAGCCTCCTGCCGGGGCAATTTTGCCAGTACAAGTCCCTCAAGGGCAACGCCAGAGGCATCTCGATGCTTGGAAGGAGATCTACCCTTTGAGGACCAGCCAGATTTATGTTTAGTTACCCGAGATCCATGGGAGGAAGACGAAGCCCTGGAAGACATCGATGCCACAGACGCTGCATCAGAGGGAAAAAGGGTGCTAAGTTTAGCAGCTCGGTTTTGCCAACCCCTCTTCAACATCATCCCACAGGCAACACACTCTGAAATAGAGTGGTCAGGACCTAAACATTTGAGGCACCACTCATGGGTGTCGGTGACGGAGATGGTACCGTCACACTTAGAACACTTTTTAAAACCCGAAGCGGGTTTTTCCATGTTAGAGGGAAAATTGGGCCAAGTGCCCAAAATGGCGTGTGGCACCTGAAGGAAAAAGTAGCTGGAAGAAATTCCAGAAGGTTTTTTTTTTTTTTTTTTAGAAAAGGAAAGAAGAAACCGACGGTACCGGTGTAGCGTCGAAGGAAGGCAGACGCGACCACAAAAAGAAGAATAAACGGGAATATTTTCTGCGGTGACAGGATGTGCGACCTGTCGGCTCTGCAGAAAACGAAGAACTGGAGAGGGACAGTTGGGAAAGGCGAGAAGGCAGCATGCAGGCACTGTGGGATGCTCCCAAAAGCTTTCCTATTGGACGCTGGGGAGCGTTCCCGTGCAGGCTCCGTCGGTACCGACGATACCCATATGTGAAGACTACATTCCTGCTTGTTCCAGGAGATCACTTCAGTCTTATCCATATTTAAAATCAGATTATTACACAACAACCAATATGCAATCTTTTGTAGGCTCACATCCAATTGCTGCATCTTCAAGGACCCATCCCCTTCAACTGGAAATACCAGCTGAATAGCATCAGCATAAATTAAACATTTAAACCCTAATTGACAACATATTTCTCTGAGAGGCTGTAGATACAAATTAAAAAGAAAATGTGACAAACAAGTCCCCTGAAGCACACCTCAAGGGATTGAATATGCAGTAGATCTAATCTAACTCTTTTTTGCCATAGCAGATCTTCCCTGAATAAAAGATTCTATCCATTGAACGCCTTTAGATCTGATTCCAAACAGATTGCAGTATTTTGTCAAAATATCCCAGTCTACCAAATCAAATGCTAATGAAAGATCTAATAAAATTAAGACAACTTGGGCCCTTGTATCCCTATAACGCAGCACTTCATCTTGCACAGTCAATAACACTGACTCAGTTCCATGGCCAAGGTAAAAGCTTGCCTGAGTTTGATCCAAAATCCTATTCTCTTCCACAAGTAAACTCAACTCAACAAAAACTGTTCTCTCAATCACTTTAGAGAAAAAGTGCAGTCACTCTGTTTATCCCTCAGCCACCTGGACATGATAATTCACATCTGCCATCTTATTCACTGAAAGTATGAAGTGTAGAGTTTTTCACGCTCTCTTAGGTACATCTTAGTAGAAAGGCTGGATGGGTACCTCCACAATCTCTTTTAAGGCATCTAGATACTCAAGGCAACCAAAAACGGGTACTCTGGGCTCTCCCTCAACCTGCAACTCAGTGGGAATAGACTTAACCACTACTTGTGTGGCAGGTGAAGGCCCGTGATCCACAGTGTCTGACATAAGCAAGCAAGCCTAACTAGCTTGACCTGTAAATGAAGCCTGTAAAGAGGCCCATAGGAATTGCACATCCCCCAATATGCTGCTGTAGAATTAGAACTCAGTAAAAGTATTGAATTAGCTTAGACAAGCAGAACAGATGGAAAAATACAGAAATTCATGTTTAAAACTGCTGACAGAGAAGTTACAGAATCCTGCTTCCCTACACGTACAAACTAGCTCAGTGGCCTTGAAAGAAGGAAAGTAACAAGTTGGTGAACAGGCCATTGTAATTGGAACTAGAAGGGGGGTAAAGCAGGTGTTGAGCCCACAGCAAGAACATAATTGGATAACCATATCAGTACCGGGACCAATAGAAGGGGTACAGGAGGTACGGGAGGTTACCGGGACCAATGAAATGTTTTTCTATACCTAGAATGAAGCTAAAGTCTATAAAAGTTGTTGTATTGCCAGAGAACATCGCTCAGCCATTTTGAAATTGACTTTGCTTGAGACTTGTGCACAAATAAATGATTTGGACCTTCTGAACAGACTCCTGGTATCATTGGTTTGTCTGCGCTCTGCTGCTACATATTCTTGGTGCGTTGGCCGGGAAGTTGTGGAATCAGAGTGTATATAGGGCAATATACCACGACTTTCCGCCTCTACAGGCTTGGTCCTGCCGGGATCGCGCCCTTCCGACGGGGGCTGCTCCCTGGCGCCGCCGGTCCCTTGCATCGGAGGGAGCTGGTCGGACCTCGGCGGGTGCCGAGCCCGGCTGGAGCCAACGCCTCGAACCCGAGTGAGGGGAGTCCGAGGTCCAACTCATGCGCCTGCTTGGGAAGTTTGAGGACCGGATCCGGTGAGTATAGTTTTGATTTGGTATGTCTAGACAGATAAGAAAGAGCAGTGCTGCCATTTGAACTTGGAACTTGGAAATTGGTAAGAGAGCTTGATCACCTCTCAAAGACGGGCCGAGTAACCCCGCATGAGTATTCGCAGGGCGAAACCTCCATCTTCTTGTATTTTGGAAATTGAATAAGACTAGTCAGAATAGATAGAAACGAATGCATTCTGGGATACGTTGCTAGCATGATTGTGTGAAAGAAGTGTGAATGAGAGGTCTGGCAGCACGGACCAAGTGAAGGCGGACCCCTGAGTAGCGCATTTCCTGACCGGGCGACCGCGTTCAGGTAGCAAAAAGGGGGAAGCGATTGTCGTCTTGTCTTGTTATTTGTTCTCCTTATACGTTTCCAGGGCCGTGAGGACCCCTTACCCACGGTCCGCCCTCCTTTTCCCTTTTGTCTGTTGTTGCACGCACACAACGAAATGGGAGGGGCGGGGTCTACTAGGAACACTCCATTAGAATGTATGATCGCACATTTTAAAGAAGGATATTCTGGAGACTATGGTATTAAAATGACTGCAGCCCGTTTACAGATTTTGTGTACTAGGGAGTGGCCCGATCTAGACCCTACCTGGCCCCGAGAGGGAACCTTTAATGTAGGAATTATCCAGTTAGTGCACCGTAGAGTGCGGATAGCGCACCCCGACCAGTATCCCTATATAGATTCCTGGTTAAGTATTTGTGAAGATCCGCCCCCTTGGGCGCAGCGCTGTTATGAAGAACAGTGCAGAATAATGTTAGCAAAGACAGATTATAGTCAGAAAATAGAACAGCCTAGAAAGAAAGAGAAGGACAAGAAGTCCAGGAAGAAGCCCATCCTGGTAGATCCTGATTCCCCAGAAATGGTTCCCCGACAGCCTCAAACCCCGGGCCCAGTAAGAGCAGCCCGGCGTCCTGCCCCAGAACCCCTGAGACAGCGGGAATGGGACCCAACCCCTGAGCTATTACCCAGAGAGCAGGAAGATGAGCTCCTTTTAATTGAAGAAGATGATTCTACCGAGACAGAAAAAGGAGAGTCAGATACAGAAACAGAGCAGGAAGAGACTGAAAATTCCCTAAGCGATGCTGACAGTGTAAAAGTGGTTGCCAGTACTAGCTTGCCAGTAAAATGTACATCTAAAGTAAAACACGTAGAGAAGAAGAAAATAACCCCTGATAGGACAGTTACGAAAATATCTCTCAGATCCCAAAAGACATCTACTGCCAAGATGATGCCTTTACGGCAAGTCCCGGGAGTGCCCGTAAGGAATGATGCTAATGAAGTGGTAGCGGGACCCCTAAGCTATGTGTATGTCCCTTTCTCTACAACTGATTTGTTAAATTGGAGGACACATTATGCCTCCTATACCAATAAACCCTTAGAGCAGGGGTCTCAAACACGCGGCCCGCGAGAGACCTTTGTGCGGCCCGCGATGCATAGGGGGAAAAAAAAAACACCCCGGCTTCTGCTGCTGCTGCCGCCGCTGCCGTGGCCGGCAATAGCAGCAATATCGCAAGTCCCGCGGGCTCCGCTCCCCCCCTTCCTTCCTGCTTGCCTGCCAGTTCTCCGCTTCGGCTTCGCCTTTCAGAGCCGCGAAGGGAGAGCTTCTCCCTCGCGACTCTGTTCAGCCCGCTGGGGCAGATGGGAAATTTCCCATCTGCCCCAGCGGGCTGAACAGAGTCACGAGGGAGAAGCTCTCCCTTCGCGGCTCTGAAAGCCAAAGCCGAAGCGGAGAACTGGCAGGCAAGCAGGAAGGAAGGAAGGAAGGAAGGGAGGGGGGGGGGGACGGAGCCCGCGGGACTTGCGATATTGCTGCTATTGCCGGCCACGGCAGCGGCGGCAGCAGCAGCAGAAGCTGGGTTTTTTGTAAAGTTTAATTTTCCCGGGGGGGGGGAGGGAGGGAGGGAGGGAGCAGGACTTGATGGGGGAGCAAGACGGGGGGGGGAGCAGGACTTGATGTGGGGGGGGGGCAGGACTTGATGTGGGGGGCAGGACTTGATGGGGGGGGGAGCAGGACTTGATGTGGGGGGGGCAGGACTTGATGGGGGGGAGCAGGACTTGATGTGGGGGGGGCAGGACTTGATGGGGGGGAGCAGGACTTGATGTGTGGCTGGGGGGGGTAGTACTGAAAATGGGGTGATGGGGGTTAGGACTGGTAATGGACAGATGGGGGTTAGGACTGGAGGTGGTCTGATTGGGGGGCTAAGACTGAAATGGGGTTATGGGGGGGCTAAGAATGAAGATAGGGCGATGGAAGGGTTAGGCCTGGAAGTGGGCTGTTGGGGGGCTTAGGACCGATAATGGGCTAGGGGGGGGGCTAGAACTGGTAATGGACTGGGGGGGGGGTGCTATGACTGGAAATGGGCCGAGTAGAAGGGGGAGCTTGAACTGCAAATAGCTGATGGGGACAGGGTCTTGGAATGGTAATGGGCTGAGTGGAAGGGGGCTTGGAATGGAAATGGGCTGATGGGGAGGGGGGCTTGGAAAGGAAATGGGCTGAGAGGGGAGGGAGCTAGGACTGGAAATGGGCTGATGATGCGGGGACTAGAAGGGAGCGGATGCTGGGTGGGGCAGGAGCTAGAAGGGAGTTGATGTTGGGGGACGATTAGAATGGGATGGGGCTGGGAGAGTGAAATGGAGAGGGGAAATATATTTTGTGTGGGAGGGAAGAAAAATCTACAATTGGCCGGGTATTGGGAGAGTAAGTGGGGATTGAGGATGGAGGGGTAAAATTTGAGTGGATGAAATAGGAATGAGGAAAGAGCAAAAGGAGAATGATTAGTATGTTAAAGCAGATGTAGAGAGAATGGAAAAAAACTAGGAAAGAAGAAAGGACAAATGGACAGCAGACGATGGAGAGTTAGCAGAAGACACAAAGAAACCAGAAGAAAGTGAATGGAACAATTGCAACTGAAAAAAAAATGCACAAAAGGTAGAAAAATATCTCTTTATTTTGAATTTATTAACTGAAATATGTCAGCTCTTGGAAATGTGCATCTTTAACGTCTGCACTTTATTTAATACAAGAGGAAATCAATGTATAGTTTTATTTCTACAGTGTTGTACATTCTAAGTTTGGCTTTTGGGGTTCCCAGTTTAATTGTCTTCCTGTTTCTAAATTGTGATTCCTTGTTTGGTGATGGTGTATGTTCTGCATGTGTAACTGAGCTGAGGTATTCTGTTTATGTAATTCCTATTTGACATTGCCACTTGTTCTCTTTCCCGAGTAGGTCATGTATTGTTATTCTCTGAAATGTGTTGATTTAATATTTGCAGTGTTGCCTTTTGATAGTTAGGGTATGGTGCTTTGTGAGTCTGGTAGTGCTGTTAGGACACGGCAGGTTTGCTATGAGTTCTAAATGAGCAGTGTTTCTAGTAGTTCCTAATGTGCCTGGCGGTTGGCACTGGTTTATAGTAATGTAGAAATCTTTTAGTCTTTCTTTATCCATACACTCATTAAGAGGCATGTTTACTAAAAGTTAGTGTATGGTAACATTATGCAAATATTTATGCAAATGATGCCCTTATGCAAATGAGGCCTGCATCTTGTGCGGCCCCCGGGTTACTCTACAAGTCCTCATTTGGCCCTCAAAGCAATTTGAGTTTGAGACCCCTGCCTTAGAGCTTACAGAATTAGTGAATACTATTATGGAAACCCACCAACCCACATGGGCAGATTGCCGACAGCTCCTGACCACTCTATTTACGACAGAGGAGAGGGCACGAATTAGAAAAGCAGCTATTGATTGGCTGGCGGATAACCCGGTAGCTCCAGAACAAGGGGTGGAGAGAATAGACAATCGGGAAGCGGCCCAGAGAGAATTCCCGAATGAAGACCCCCGATGGGATCCAAATACAGAAAGAGGATCCAGAGCCCTAGCCCGTTTTCGCCAAGGCTTTCTACAAGGCCTGAAAAGGGGGGGCCAGAAAGCTATGAATCTTTCCAAAGTTGCAGGAGTTATCCAAGGTATAGATGAGAGCCCAGCAGAATTTCATGAAAGATTAACTGAAGCATATAGAATGTATACTCCCCTATGATCCCGATGCACCAGGAAGTTTATGTATGGTGAATTCTGCTTTTGTAAATCAGTCTCAACCAGACATTAGACATAAATTACAAAAATTAGATGGGTTTGCGGGCATGAATACAACTCAGTTATTGGAAGTCGCTCATAAAGTGTATGTGAATCGTGATAATGAAAGGCAGAGAGAATGTGATCGAAAGATGAAGAAAGCTGATTTTTTGGCTGCGGCCATAGTTGAACAGAAAAGGGGAGGTACCCCTAGTCGACGGAGCAGAGGAAGGGGGCGGGGCCGAAGTGGAGGCCGGCCCCAACTAGGCGTAAACCAATGAGCCTACTGCAGGGAGGAAGGACATTGGAGAGATGCATGCCCGCAACTCGAAGACGCCCAGCAAGATGACGAAAACAATCATCAGTGGAGAGAAGAAAGACGAGGCCGTCCCCGAAACCGCGGAGGAGCCAATCGAGAACAATTCCAGCGAGAAAGAGGAGGAGCCATACAAGCATTGGCTACGACAGCCCATGATGAAGATGACGTGGATTAGGACAGACCGGGCTCCGAGTTTGCTTTAGGTCTCCAGAAGCCTATGGTCGGAATACAAATAGGAGACCAAGTTATGAACTTTATGGTTGATACTGGAGCAGAACATTCAGTAGTAGACAAAAAGATAGCCCCATTTTCTACAAAAGCAGTCACCATTGTAGGAGCAACTGGTGCCAAAGCTACAAAATCTTTTCTTCAGAATCGTATATGCAGTCTGGGAGGACAGCAAATAACTCATCAATTCCTTTACATGCCTGAATGTCCAGTGCCACTACTGGGACGAGATATGTTAGCCAAGCTACAAGCCCAAATATCCTTCTCCGAAAGAGGAGAAATGCAAATGACAGTAAATCCCCAAGCCAAACCAGCAGGAATAATGCTGCTTACAGTTCCCCGAGAAGAAGAATGGAGATATTACATTGATGATTCTGTCTAAGACACCTATTTTGAACAAACTTTGAAAAGCATTGACGCACCACCTGGAGTATGGGCAGAAGGCAGTCCTCCAGGCCTAGCCAAACATATAGCTCCAGTAATTGTAACCCTTAAGCCTAGTGCTACACCAGTACATGTCAAACAGTACCCTCTCCCAAGAGCTGCAATTGAAGGCATCCATCGCCACTTGCAAAGATTACTAGAACATGGCCTACTAAAGGTATGTCAATCCCCATGGAACACTCCACTTCTGCCAGTGAAAAAACCCGGAACAGATGACTACCGCCCAGTGCAAGACCTAAGGAGAGTGAATGACGCAGTTGAAACCATACATCCAGTTGTACCCAATCCTTACACTCTTCTAGGACTGATACCTGCTGAAGCTACCCACTTTACTGTACTAGATCTAAAAGATGCATTCTTTTGCATAAGATTAGCCCCTGTAAGTCAGATATTGTTTGCATTTGAATGGCAGGACCCCATCTCTGGAAGGGGGGGCCAACTCACTTGGACACAACTACCCCAAGGATTCAAGAATTCGCCTACCATCTTTAGTGCTGCACTGAATCAAGACCTTTCAAGCTATCCAGTGGCCCCGGGGAAGAGAGTGCTTCTCCAATACGTGGACGATCTGCTGATAGCTGCCGTATCAGAAAGTGAATGCATACAAGCCACTAAAGATCTCTTGCAGTTACTAAATGAAGCTGGATACAAAGTTTCCAGAGCAAAAGCACAATTATGCCAAAAAGAAGTGAAATACTTGGACTTTCGTATAACCCAAGGAAGCCGAAAATTAGGCAGAGAAAGAAAGAAGCAGTATGCAGAATTCCAACCCCAACGACCAGAAAGCAAGTCAGAGCCTTTCTGGGAGCGGCAGGATATTGCCGAATCTGGATTCCCAACTTTGCCCAAATTGCCAAACCACTGTATGAAGCCACAAAAGGAGAAGAAAAGTCGCCACTGGAGTGGGGACCTGAGCAGGATACAGCCTTCAAGACGTTAAAGGAAGAATTAATGTCATCACCAGCCCTTGGACTACCAGATGTTCACAAGCCTTTCCACTTGTTTGTACATGAAGCACAGGGAAATGCCTTAGGCATGTTGACTCAGAAATTGGGAAAGACCTGTAGCATACCTATCGAAACAATTGGACACTGTGGCCAAGGGATGGCCACCTTGCCTGAGAGCAGTCGCAGCTACAGCATTGTTAGTGAGTGAAGCAGACAAGCTCACACTAGGACAGAATCTACGAGTCACTGTGCCACATGCAGTCCTTGCCCTCATGGAACAGAAAGCAAATCATTGGCTCACTAATTCCTGAATGTTAAAATATCAGAGCATGTTATGTGAAAATCCACAAATACAACTGGAAGTGAGTCATGCCTTGAATCCAGCCACATTGATACCCGTTAGTGAAGAACTCCCAGAACATGATTGTATCGAAGTCATGGACACTGTATTCTCTAGCCGACCTGACCTGACAGATGTGCCCATAGACAATCCTGACCAAATCTATTATGTCGATGGAAGCAGTCTAATCCTCAATGGACGACGCTGTGCCAGATATGCAGTTGTCACTCAACATGAAGTCGTTGAGTCATCAGCTCTAGCCTCAGGCACATCAGCCCAGAAAGCAGAATTGATAGCACTTACTCGAGCACTATTATTGGGTGCAAAACATGTGTTGAATGTATATACAGATTCCAAATATGCCTTCACTACCCTACATGCCCATGGAGCTCTCTATAAGGAACGAGGGCTCATCACATCCAGAGGAAAATCAGTCAAGTATGGCCCCGAGATACTGATGTTACTTGATGCAGTTTGGGCCCCAACTCGTGTAGCTGTCATGCATTGCAGAGGACATCAAGCAGGAAAAGGAGAAGTTGCCCGAGGAAATAGGTTTGCAGATGCCTCAGCACGACAAGCAGCTATGACAGGACAAATTACACCACAAGCCATGCCAATGCAAGCAGCATTGTTCCCAGTACCTTTAAACTCATGGACACCACGATATACCACCAAAGAATTAGATTATTACTGTAACAAGGAAGATGGAGTATTGAAAGATGGATGGATTGAGCTGCCACCAGCAGAGGGCAGTCAACCCCCCGGACGAATAGTAATTCCCGAATTGTTAGGACCATCCTTTGTCAAAGCCTTTCACGAGGCCACCCACTATGGGAAAAGTGCTATGGAGAAAGCACTCAGACCACATTTCTACATTACTCTGTTGACAACCATATCAGCTTCAGTAGCACGCCAATGCCTAATTTGTGCCAAAAATAATGCCAAGCAAGGTCTCACAACAGCACCCCGAGTTCAGTCAGGAGGTGTAACCCCCATGCACCACCTGCAAATTGATTTTACTGAAATGCCAAAAGCCAATGGATATCACTACCTATTAGTATTAGTCTGTACTTTCTCTGGGTGGGTAGAAGCCTTCCCAACCAGAACTGAAAAAGCTTGAGAAGTTACCAAAGTTTTACTGAGAGAGATTGTCCCTAGGTTTGGAATTCCAGCAGTAATAGGGTCAGACAATGGGCCCTCATTTGTCTCCCAGATTACTCAACAGTTAGCAAAAGCTTTGCAGATACAATGGAAGCTTCACACTGCATACAGACCCCAGAGTTCAGGGAAAGTTGAGCGAATGAATCGTACCCTAAAAGCCCAAATGTGTAAGCTTTGTCAGGAGACACATCTGAAGTGGCCCCAAGTGCTCCCAATAGCTTTACTCAGAATACGCTCAGCTCCTGTGAAGTCAACAGGTTTTCCCCTTTTGAAGTTTTGTATGGTAAACCCCCACCAATAGTGCAGGGAATTACAGGAAGTCTAGCCCAAATTGGTTCAGAAATAACCAGGCAAGAACTCCTAGCTCTTAGTTTTGTTCTGCAGACTCTCCATGCGTGGATCCAAGACCAGTTGCCTATCAACTTGACGGAACCTTTGCATCCCTACCAGCCTGGTACTTCGGTGTGGATCAAAGATTGGAAGAAGACACCGTTGGAACCCCATTGGAAGGAACCATACACCGTCATCCTGTCTACCCCAACTGCAGTAAAGGTAGCAGAAATCGATTCCTGGATCCACCACAGCAGAGTCAAGCCCGCAGCTGATCCAGAACCTGAGCAGTGGACAGCAGAACAGCATTCTGATGCACCTTTGCGAGTTACTCTGAGATGGCAACCAGCAGTCTAAACACTTTGTCACAGTGCCTTGCAGTAGCCAAGTCTTTCGAAGAGGATTGCTGTTTTCCATACAGCAAGAGTTTGTTTTTAACGAACCTCATGTGTGTGATTTTACACACTACTTTGATGCTACATTGATTGACCGTACTTCAAAGCCAACTGAAATTGCTAAGTTGGTAAATGTGTGCTGGACAACTTGAGGATCTTCAATCAACACTCAGCACCCGTTGAATTGCTTCATTAGCGAACGGGACGAAGAAAAGAACGTCGTGGTCAAGATCTGCAAGCTGAGGATTCAGAAGAACTCCAATCAACATGTATCTTTACCTTTGCTTTGCCCTGGTTGCCTGTTTTGGAGGCTTTGAACTGACTTATGCCTTACCTCCATGCACTGCTTGCATTACCTCTACTCGAACTGGACTGAAAGTAACTCAGACTTTGATTTACCATTCTTACTATACCTGCACTGGTAAAGTGACTCGGTGTATTTATAACACCACTGAACTAAATGTTTGCACTAACGGTAAATCTAGAGTATGCTATAATCCGCATCAGAATCCATCCTATTACACGTTGGAAATACGATGGAAGGATGCAGATGGACCTATAATTAATGCCACACAACCACTTAGAGATACTAGTAGACCTGCTGTTTTGAATTTTGATGTGTGTGATGTTATAAACAGAGATAGTCGCTCCAAATGTGGTACCTGGGAAAAAGCATATCGAAATGACCATAAGTATAAGTGCCCAGAAGGTGCCACAGGATGGGGAAAGTGTACAGGAAAAAAGGATTCATATAGTACTGCCACAGCAGCAGAATACTATTGCCCAAATTGGGAATGTGTTTTTTATGCTACATGGAATGATGGTATAGTAGAAGAAAAGATAGATAAACGAATGGCCACTCTAACTAAGTCACCAACAGACGACAAATGTAAGAAAGGTGCTTGTAATCCTTTACACTTACGGATACGTAATCCAAGTGTATGGAAACAAGGATACAAGTTTGGTCTACGTATCGCAGGTACTGGATCAGATCCAGGAACCATTGTATATATAAGATTGAACACCCAAGCCCACAAGTCATCTAAATATCACATCCAAGTTCTCCAAGTTTGTACTCCTGTTCGATGTAAACCAAACAGCTTGTTGTTATGGTCTTTATGTTATAATGTAAACCGCGCTGATGCCGAATAGTGCGGTATATAAGAACTTGTAATAAATAAATAAATAAATCCATAACACCTTCTATGAGGCCATGCATGTCAATAAGTTTGAGATCCCTCATCCTTCTCAGAATTTATTCTTAGAATTAGCTGGAGCAGTAGTATCTAGTCTCTCAAAATCTCAGATTGTTATTTCTGTGGCGGAACCCAGATGGGTGATCAGTGGCCATGGGAAGCTCAAGAATTAAATTATTCTCTGACTTACAATCAGACTGAATTACAAAAGACTACTAGCGAATGGGTGTTAGCTCACTCAATTGTTGGACGTCTTTGCTATACCAGAACTGGACCTCAGTTCACCCAAAAGGTAGGACAGCTGGTCTGTCTTAGCCAGAAATTCTATAATGACACTACCAAAAAGACGTCATGGTGGTCAGGAGTCAAACACCCTGAACCTCCTAATCCATTAGCCAGATTTCCTGAACTTGCTGATTTATGGACTAATCTTGCCAAAACTCATGCTTGGCAAGCCCCACCTGGCCTGTATTGGATCTGTGGAAACCGAGCGTATGCTCGACTCCCACCACATTGGGGAGGAGCATGTGTCTTAGGGACCATCAGACCTTCTTTCTTCCTCCTACCCACAGAACATGGAGAACAATTAGGATACCCAGTATACACTACTCACAGACACAAAAGAGCACTGCGACAGAAGAGAGCACCCCTCCAAGTAGACCAGTGGGAAAAGTGGAAGGGTGATGATTGGCCGCCAGAAAGAATCATTGAATATTATGGGCCTGCCACTTGGAATGATGATGGTATGTGGGGTTATCGAACCCCAGTCTATATGATTAATCGTATTATTCGCTTACAAGCAGTAGTTGAAATAATAACCAATGAAACTAGCCAAGCTCTTACACTTTTAGCTAGACAAAGTACTCAGATGCGCACTGCTATATATCAGAATCGCTTAGCACTTGATTATTTGTTAGCAGCTGAAGGAGGAGTATGTGGTAAGCTGAATTTAACCAATTGTTGTTTAAAAATAGATGATAAAGGTCAAGTAGTTGAAGAGCTTGCTAAGGATATGCAAAGATATGCTTATGTGCCAGTACAGACTTGGCACGCACTGAAATTTCCTAACTGGTTTGCTAACCTTTTCTCATGGCTGGGAGGACTTAAAACTTTCCTTATATTAGTACTAATACTTATTGCTGTTATTTTGCTGTTACCATGTATAATCCCATGTTGTATGCGTTCTATTCATAGTGCTATTGAAAGTACAGTTGAGCGGAAGACCGCAACTAAGATTATGGCCTTATACCAACCAAAACCTCCTGCATATAGTCGGAATCCTATGACCATGGTATAACTATTTTGAAGTGATTTAATTCTCACACCTTATTAAGTAATAGGGTGAGATTAATCAAAGGGGGGAATGTGGCAGGTGAAGGCCCGTGATCCACAGTGTCTGACATAAGCAAGCAAGCCTAACTAGCTTGACCTGTAAATGAAGCCTGTAAAGAGGCCCATAGGAATTGCACATCCCCCAATATGCTGCTGTAGAATTAGAACTCAGTAAAAGTATTGAATTAGCTTAGACAAGCAGAACAGATGGAAAAATACAGAAATTCATGTTTAAAACTGCTGACAGAGAAGTTACAGAATCCTGCTTCCCTACACGTACAAACTAGCTCAGTGGCCTTGAAAGAAGGAAAGTAACAAGTTGGTGAACAGGCCATTGTAATTGGGACTAGAAGGGGGGTAAGCAGGTGTTGAGCCCACAGCAAGAACATAATTGGATAACCATATCAGTACCGGGACCAATAGAAGGGGTACGGGAGGTACGGGAGGTTACCGGGACCAATGAAATGTTTTTCTATACCTAGAATGAAGCTAAAGTCTATAAAAGTTGTTGTATTGCCAGAGAACATCGCTCAGCCATTTTGAAATTGACTTTGCTTGAGACTTGTGCACAAATAAATGATTTGGACCTTCTGAACAGACTCCTGGTATCATTGGTTTGTCTGCGCTCTGCTGCTACACTTGGACAAAATCAGAAAAGGAGAGTATTCTTCGTTATCAGAATACTGCCACAAAATTCAGTGGCTGGGCCCCGGTCAGCACCATTTATCCAGTTAGCAGTTAAATATCAGGCCCTTTATTTATAATTACAAGCTTGTATCCTATTCTATCTGTACAGGTAAATAGAATTTGAAGTTTACATACCCTGCAAGCATTCCAAGTTTCAGGAGCTTTACCCAAAGCCATTGGAAAATTTAATTTATGCTCGACTTTCTCAATCTCCTTCTGGGGCGGGCATCTTTCACCTGGCATTTTGCAGCATGAAGGAAAAAAAAGGCAAAAGTCTGAACTATTAGAGAAATGAATTGCTCATAAATATTATGCCCACCAGATCATGAATGTCAATGAAACAAAATTGCTTACCTGTAACTGATGTATTCTCCATGGACAGCAGGATTAACAATCTCATATGTGCGTAAAGTCATTGCATAGCATCGTATATGAAGTGTGTCAGCTCAATGTCTAGAATAACCCAGAAGGCTTTGCACATGTGCGGTAGGTACCACATTAAGCACCCCTCAGTTAAGCTCCCTCTGTCTATGTCAAAGTTAACGGCATGCAGAGTATAGAAGTGATTAAACTCTTTAGGGAGGTAGGAAAGAAGGTGGACTGTTAATCCTGCTGACCAGGGAAAACATCAGTTACAGACCAGGGAAAACATCAGTTACAGGTAAACAACCTTGTTTCCTCCATGGACAGGCAGGATGAATAGCCCTATATAGGGGAATCCCAAATTTAAGCCAGGTCTTGATGTCCCCCCCCCCCCACCTCCACTTGGTCCCCAAGAAAAAAAATGTCAAGAGAAATTTAGTCATTCATATTTCAAATAGATTTCTGAGGACTGGCTGGCTAAATTCACCATTCTGATGGGAGTCATCCTCTAATGGGATGTAAACATGTGCACTAAACTCCACTTGACTGCCCTCCAAATTTCCTGCATACTCAGTGTGAGCTAGAAGTAGCAATTGCTCTGCCCTGATGCATATCTACATGGCCATGTGAGATGCCCTCTTTTTGAAAGCAGATTAATATGCAATCAAAAATCCAGATGGCTGTTGGATGTTTGTCCAATGGCTTTCCTGGTCTATTTCAATAATTTAGAGACAAAGAGTTGTCATAGAAATGTCCTGATTTCCTTTGTTCTATCCAAATATGAACATTAAGCTTTTTCACAAGCTAGTGCAGTATTTCTCAGGCCATTCCTGCATTAGTTCCTATCCAGTCTGGTTTTCAGGATAGCCGCAATGAATATGCAAGAGATAGATCTGCATGCAATGGAGGCAATGTATGTCAATCTATCTCTGGTTTTCAGGATATCCACAATGAATATGTATGAGATAGACTGGCATACACTGCTTACAAAGCATGCAGATCTATCTTGCATATTCATTGTGGCTATCCTGAGAACCAGACTGACTAGTGGATACTCCAGGAATGGCTTGGAAAACACTCATCTAATGTGTTCAATGACACATCTGCTAGCCCACATGTGCAATTTAAAACAATTTCCTAATTTTTTTAAATCAGAATTTATACATACAGTTGTATTTTGAACTATCTGCAAAGATTTTGTCAGTGTCTCTGGAAGACCTAAATATATAAGATATTACAGTAATCAAAGTATGGCAATATTAGTGCTTGAATAATCATTTGAAAGTCTTCAAAAACCAGAAACATAGAAACATGATGGCAGAAAAAGACCACATGGCCTATCTAGTTTGCCCTTCCATATCTCCTACAATAGTCCCCTTTTTCCCTTCAGAGATCCTCTGTGTTTGTCCCACGCTTTTTTTTTAAATTCAGATACTACTTTTAACGTAAAAAAATGTGACTTGAATAACCTTTAGTATCTGTGGTCTCATAGATAAATTGCAATTCAGGAGTTATACTCAAATATTATACCTCATCAGAGTAACACTATTACCATCAATCATGACTGATATAGGCCAAAAATAGTTTTTGCTATTTATAGACTATCATTGGCCCACTTTTGGAATTAATTGTCAAACCATTCAGACTAAGCCATTTAGTAATGGCTAATAAGAACATAAGATATGCCATACTGGGTCAGACCAAGGTCCATCAAGCCCAGTATCCTGTTTCCAACAGTGGCCAATCTAGGTCATAAGTACCTAGCAGTTTCCCCAAAAGACACAGGTTCCTCAATGCTTGTATTGGGTCAAGCAGTGATATCCCGTGTCAATTTTAATAATTTTATTTTATTTATTTATTTTTATTTATATATTAAACACTTTTATACCGTGCTTTCCCATGGTTCAAGTGTGGTTTACATAGAATAAAGGTATGAATGGTACAACAGGAATGAATACCTATTCATATTACATAGAACATTTGAAAATCTTTTACAGTGAACTATATACTTTACATAATGGAAAAACAATCAAACGTTCTGATAATCATATAACTATTGTCGTGTCCCCCTGCCTGGGCCAGTGGCTCACAGGCAAAGGGCTGCCATATTTGTCCTTAAATAAAGCTATTTTTGTCTCCAGCAAGGAATCCTGGGACTTGTAGTTCTTTTCATTAAAGACAACGTAGTGT
The DNA here is from genome assembly GCA_033557465.1 of Ichthyophis bannanicus. Taxonomy (NCBI): domain Eukaryota; kingdom Metazoa; phylum Chordata; class Amphibia; order Gymnophiona; family Ichthyophiidae; genus Ichthyophis; species Ichthyophis bannanicus. The sequence continues at coordinate 168,582,232 of CM066042.1, forward strand.
GTGACAACTGGGGGTTGTTTAAGGCAAAAACAAGAAATTTATTTTTGGGTTCTTTCCACGCATTAAATTCAACGACAACGCAGGCAAAAGGATTATTCTCCAAAACAGAAAAACTTACAGGAACAAAAGTACACGTGAAGTTAAAGAACTGAAATACTTCTTTAAACTCTGCAGCTGTTTTCAGTACACATCTCAGCACCTGTGTTACAGCTTCTTTTCATTCAAACAGCATATGTAAATTCTGATCATTTTTCAACAACGCTGCTTTAATTCAAATTCTGTTCTTAGCAAAGTTCTTTAGCTTAAAGAAGGTCTTAGCACTTTCCTAGCTAAGGAAAAATTGCTCTTCAAAAGTTCTTTTTACAGCCCTTTCTAGCAGCTTTCAATTTCCCTCATGCATAAAGAACAATCCATCGGTGATTCGGCATACACTGAATCTGACTCAAGAGTGTCAATTTGCATGCCTTCCTGTTCTGCAAATTGCTTATCTCTTTCAGGATTTTCAATAATGTTTTCCAACTTACTATTCTGTAGAAACTTCAAAAGTCCTTTCCAGAACTGCTCTCCCTGGTAAGCATTGGCTGTATCAGTAGCATGGGGCTTCTTTCCCTGGAGCAAAAGCTTAACTGCTTCACCTGTGTTCAGCACTACGTCCCTGCCTTTGGCTGGGTCTTGGTTACGTTTGTTTGTAACAGCTTTCACCCCCCTTCTGGCAGCTTGGGTTTTCTGAACTGTCTCTTGCACACACTGCACTGCACTTTGTTCCAGCTCTTCAGCAACCTCCCCAGCTATACATCGGCTGGTCTCTGTCTCAAGCGTACTTTTCACATAAGGGATGCTTCCTTTGCTGCTGGAACTGCTTCTCCCCCGTGAAGTTAATCTTTCCCCATCTCCTTGCTCCTTCCTGTTGCTGCTCCTCTCTCCTTCCTTCGTCCTTCCTCTTTCTCTCTGCACTGAAGCAGGTTTAAAAAGCTGCTTCCTAGCTACCACACCCTTATCTCTGCACAGGTGGTTGTCATTAGAGTCCAAGCCTGCACTCACGTTGGGGCTTGGGCAAGGCTTAGCCTCAGCAAGTACGTGTTTCTTTTGCTTGGCTGTAGCTTTAGCCCTCTGAAAAGCTTGCCTGTCTCCTGTCTTAAAGACACAGTCACCCCTTTCCTGAGTTTCCCTTGAGTCAGCACAGCTCTCATTGTCACACTATATACAGTGAGAAGATTTTGGTTGAAGTTTATGTTTATGTTTTATTAAAATTTGATATACCACCCACACCAAATTAGGCATCTGGGTGGTTTACAATTAAAATTACATGGCTGCAGAAGTAGGAAAAGAACGCCATCAAATTAAAAACAGTAAAGAGGAGAAGAAAATTACAAGACAAATAAAACGAAAAACATGACAGCAAGGGTGGGTCAGAAGAAGAGCAAGAAAGAAAAGCAAACAAAAGGGCAGGGCTTATGGGGGGAGGTTAAATGCCGTGGTGAATAAGTGGGTTTTTAGCTTTGTTTTAAAGTGCTGGAAAGATGTTTCAGAGCGGAGGGAAAGAGGGAGCGAATTCCAAAGTCGTGGACCCAAGAAATAAAAAGCGGAAGAGCGGGTGGATTCCAGATGGGCATGTGAGGGTGGGGGAAGGAACATACGATTAAGATGAATGGAACGAAGGGAACGGTGGGGGGTGTGAAAGCGGACCTGATCGGCAAGATAGAGAGGAGTACCTGTGAAGAGGGCCCTGTGAACAAAGACGAGAATCTTATAGTGGATACGAAAGGGTACCGGTAACCAATGTTGTTGCAGGAGGAGAGGGGTGACGTGATCATACCGGGAGGCGTGAGTTAAGAGACGAACTGCGGTATTCTGAACACGCTGGATTTGAGCAATTTGGGACTTTGGGAGACCCGCCAGGACAACATTGCAATAATCGAGCCTGGATATAACTAAGGAAAGCAGAAGTGTGGCTAGTGCAGGAGGAGAGAGAAAGGGGCAAACAGCTCGTAATTGTTTAAGAGAAAGAAAAGACCATTGGACAACTGAAGAAATGTGTTCCCGAAAAGAAAGAGAAGAGTCGAGAACCACACCGAGGTAACGAAAGGAAGAAACCAAGGGAATAGGCTGGGAGGAGAAAATCGGGGCACATGTGGGTGGGGTGCTCCCTAGTGTAAACCAAGTGGCAAACAATTTAGAAGGGTTAACGTGAAGATAATTAGAGGAGAACCAGGAAGCAACAGCAGAAAGACAACTGATGAGAGGTGAAATGTCCGGATTAAGAGAGTCAGTGTGGAGTAAGAAAAGAATATCATCGGCGTAATAGTACGCGGAGATACCAAATTGCTGGACAACAAGTGCAAGGGGAGCCAGGAAGACGTTAAAAAGAAGTGGGGCAAGGACAGAACCCTGGGGTACACCGCAAGAAAGAGGGGTTGGGGCAGAAGAGGAGGACCCAGAGACAACAGTGAAGGAGCGGTTGAAAAGAAAAGAGTGAAACCACCGGAGAACAGTACCTGAAACACCAGCGTCGTGAAGACGAGCAAGAAGGATGCGGTGGTCCACCAAGTCGAAAGCTGCAGAGAGATCGAGAGAAACAACAAGGGAAATAAGGCCGTGATCGTGCGCATAGTGAAGTTCATTAAGAAGGGAGAGAAGAATAGATTCTGTGCTGTGGCCAGAGCGGAAACCAGATTGCCGAGGGTGAAGGGTGAGAGAGGTTTCGAGGTGAGAGGAGAGTTGGTGAAAGACAAGTTTTTCAAGACGTTTCGAGAGAAAACAGAGGTTAGAGATAGGGCGCCAGTTAGAGAGGGTAGTAGGGTCGGAAGTGTGTGATTTCTGAATGGGACGGACAACAGCATGCTTCCAAGGTGTAGGAAAGATACCAGAGGACAGACTAGAGTTGAAAAGAGCAAGTATGAAGGGGGACAGGAGCAATGACGGCTCCAATAGCCAACGCGAAGGAATGGGGTCGGCAGAACAGGTTGTTTTGCGGGTGGAGAGAAAGGTCTCATGTAGGGTGGCTGAAGAGATTGGCTCAAAGGAAGACCAGGAATGTGACAATACAGGAGAGGGAAAGGTAGGGGAGGGAGAGGAAGGGGGAGGAGACGTAGGGGGAGGGGAAAGAGGTGGGGGGCATGAGGAGAAAGACTGACGAAGATTGTGAACCTTAGAGACAAAGAAGGAGGCAAGTGCGGAGGGATCAGGGGGAGCAGAGGAAGAGGAAGAGGGAGAAGGAACAGTATCACTGACCTAGGTTTGAAAGCTTGGATTATACTCTATTAGTGTTTCTGATTGTGTTGTTATGGGGTGAGGTGTCTTGTTGTCTGTTTGTGTGTCAATGTTTGTTTGTGAGCCATAGTGCGTGGTAAATAGGTGTGTTTTTAGTTTTTTACGAAATAACCTAATGTCAGTTAACTGTCTAATGTCTTCAGGTAATTCATTCCATTTTTTAGCTTTTGTAAAGTCTTTCGGTATCTCAATTTTATTTCGGTTTTTACTCCTTTGACTGTGATTTGGTGTTTCCTTGGTGATTAGAGTGTTGAAGAACGATGGTGCTAGGTTATTTATTAATTTAAATGTTGTTACTAGAACTTTGTAGCTTATACGGTAGTAAATTGGAAGCCAGTGAAGTTGAGCTAATATAGGAGTTATACGTTTGATTGAGCGGACATTCAGTATAGTTCTGGCTGCTACATTTTGTACTAGATGGAGCCTTCTAAGATTTTGTTTTGAGGTACCTTGGAGAACAGCATTCGCAAAGTCAAAGTGTGGTGTAATGATTGCTTGAATTATGGCTATGAAGTCTTGCAAGTGTACCAAAGGATGGAGTTGTTTTAATAGCTTAAACTTATAGTGTATTTTTTGTTGTGTTTTTGATGTGGGATTCCATGCTAAGGTTCTTATCCAGTAATACTCCTAGGTATTTCACTTCCTTTTTTGCTTTGATCTCATGATTCTGTAGTACAATAGATGTTGGGGTACATAAGTTTGGTTTCTCGTTACATATAGTACATCTGTTTTTGAGAAGTTAATGTGTAAGATGTGATCTTTGAGCCATTTTGATAGTTTGCTAAAACACTCTGTGATTGATTGCACTTGTGGGTTCAGGATCCTGAATGGCAGGTATACAATAATGGTTTATGGACCTTTCCTCCAGGAACTTGTTCAAACCTTTTTTAAACCCAGCTATACTAACAGCTTTTACTACATCTTGCGGTAACAAATTCCAGAGTTTGATTACACGTTGAGTGAAAATATATTTTCTCTTATTAGTCTTAAATAGGTTACCCTGTAGCTTCATTGCATATCCCCTAGTCTTTTTATATTCTGATGACATAAACAATCCATCTACGTTTACCCGTTCCACTCCATTCATTAATTTACAGACCTCTATCATATCTCCCCTCGGCAGTCTCTTTTCCAGGAGTATCCTTCCATCCCCTTTACCATTTTGGTGGCTCTTCTCTGTACCTTTTCTAATAACGCTATATCTTTTTTAAGATACGGCGACCAGAATCGCACACAATATTCAAGGTGCGGTCGCACCATGGAACGATACAGAGGCATTATAATATCCTTTGTTTTATTTTCCATTCCTTTCCTTATGATACCTAGCATTCTAATTGCTCTCTTGGCCGCCGCTGCACACTGGGCGAAGGGTTTTATCATGTTATCCACGATGACGCCTAAATCTTTTTCCTGGGTGGTGGTTCCCAATGTGGAACAGTGCATCGTGTAACCATAGTTTAGGTTCTTCTTTCCTAGGTGCATAACTTTGCACTTGTCCACATTAAATTTCATCTGCTATTTGGATGCCCAGTCTTCCAATGTATCAATAACCTCTTGCAATTTTCCACAATCCTCTTGGTTTTTAACAACTTTAAATAGTTTTGTGTCATCTGCAAATTTGATAACCTCACTCGTTATTCCCTTTTCCTGGTCATTTATGAATAAGTTAAAAAGCAGCGGACCCAGCACAGATCCCTTGGCCATTTAGCCCTACCCTCTGTTTTCTATCTTGTAACCAGTTCCTGATCCACAATAGTATATCACCTCTTATCCCATGACTTTTTAGTTTTGCCAAAAGTCTCTGATGAGGGACCTTGTCAAAGGTTTTCTGAAAGTCCAGAAACACTATATCAACTGACTCACCTTTGTCTACCTGTTTATTCACACCTTCAAAAACACATAACAGATTAGTAAGACAAGATCTTCCTTGTCTAAAGCCATGTTGGCTGTCTCCCAGTAAACTATGACTATCTACATGCTGAGTAATTTTGTTCTTTATGATGGTTTCTACCATTTTTCCCAGTACTGAAGTCAGGCTCATCGGTCTGTAGTTTCCCGGATCACCCCTGGAGCCCTTTTTAAAAATTGGCATTACATTGGTGATCCTCCAATCTTCAGGTATTACAGATGATTTTAATGATAGTTCACAGATTACTAATAGCAGGTCTGCAATCTCATATTTCAGTTCTTTCAACACCCTTGGATGTATACCATCCGGTCCAGTTGATTTGCTACTGTTCAGTTTATCAAATAGTTGTAATACATCTTCCTGGTGTAGCGATATTTCTTTCAATTCTTCTGCAGCATCACCTTTAAATACCACTTCAGTCATGGGTAACATCCCTACATCTTCCTCAATGAAGACCGAAGCAAAGAATTCATTCAGTCTCTCCGCTATAGCCTTGTACCCTCTTACTACCCCTTTTACCCCTCTATCATCTAATGGTCCAACTGACTCTCTCTCATTGCTACAAATGTACTTGAATGTCTAAGTGCTGTCTTTTTAAATATCACTTAAATTGATCAAAAAGCAGAACTCAAAACACTTCTTCAAAAAAACATGAATGCATGTACAAACTTATAAATCTTTTCCTTTTTTATTTGTTTTCAACTTCTAAAGCATCTCTCACAAAATGACTCAAGAAGATGCCCAACAAGAATTGTTCAATGGAATTAAAGCATTTCTCTTACGTTTTACTTCATGGTATTCTTACAAGCTACCACTATTTTTAGGGGTATCAAAACAGCACTGCAAGGTACAAGTCAAAGACCATGTCTTAGGCAAGTCACTTAACCCTCCATTGCTTCATAAAAAAAAATTCAAGTTATCAATGTTCCTGTTTAATGTACATTACCAAGTATTGTAAACCTCATTGACTGAAATAATAAAGCGGTATAAAAATAAATAAATGTAGTTGCTTTATACATTCAGTGGTCTAGATACATCTTAATAATATCATCATCATTCACCCCAACCCCCCCCAGTTTTTTATCTTTTTATATTGCATTTGTGTACCATATTCACCACTGTGTATTCAACAGCAGCTCTTCTCTATAACTTCTATTGCCACTTCAACTTGGCTTAACTTAGCATTCCAAGAGACTAGCAGTTCATACAATTCACACTCTTTTCAGAGCACATTAAAAAAATAATTATACTTAGCTCCTTTCTGAACCCAAGCTATATTTTCGTTCGGACCAAGCATGTCCAGGAAAGTTTTGGCAGCCTTTCCATGTAGCACCTTTCAAAGCCCAAGCCCGACACCTTAAAGTTGGCGCCGTGGTGTTTCAGCAATTCCCACCTGCATCGGGGACTCAAATGCTCAATGGACGCTGAAAAAGAGTAGTTACTCACCTGTAACAGGTGTTCTCCAGGAGCAGCAGGAATCAGTCCTCACATATGGGTGACATCGGCGCCGACGGATCCCTCGCGGAGCAATTTCCCCAGCTTTCAAAGAAAGCCTTTGGGAATTGCAGCGCGCATGCGCGGTCCCCTTCCCGCCCAAGGGTGCCATCTTGCTCAGTCTGATGACATAGCTAAAAGACAGCAAAAAAATTAGCAAAAACGAAATGATAGGACTGCAACTCCAAGGGGAGGAGGGAGGGTTGTGAGGACTGATTCCTGCTGCTCCTGGAGAACACCTGTTACAGGTGAGTAAATACTCTTTCTCCAGGACCAAGCAGGAAGTCAGTCCTCACATATGGGACTCCCAAGCTTAAGGCTACCAGAGACCTCAAGCACAAAAATGAGCTCCCTCTAGCTCAGCAGCATAGAAGGAAGGAATCTTCTCTGAAAATGCCCCCGACCGGTAGCCCAACACCAGGGCCGGAGGGTAGGAGTTGCCTAAACCTCAAAGAGATTATGGAGGACTGCCTAACCGAAAGCACTGTCCCTGCGGGACTCCCTCTCCAGGCAGTAATGTGCCGCAAAAGTCTGGCTTGAAGACCAAGTAGCGGCCCGGCAGATGTCTGCCAACGGAACAGAGCGGAGGTGCGCCACTGACGCAGCCTTCGCCCTAACACGATGAGCCGTGACTCGACCCTCCAACGAGAGGCCGGCTGCTCCATAAGCCCAGGCGATACAGTCAGCTACCCAGATGGACAAGGTACGCTTGGAGACAGGGAGCCCCAAGTTATTGGGGTCAAAAGAAACGAAGAGCTGAACAGCCCTCCTATGCTCCCGCGTACGGTCAAGGTAGAAGGACAAGGCCCTCCTACAGTCCAGGGTATGCAGGACCATTTCAGCCCGGCTGGAGTGCGGCCTGGGAAAGAAGGTCGGAAGAACCACCTCCTGGTTGAGATGAAAAGGAGAAACCACTTTTGGAAGAAACTTAGGGTGAGTCCGTAAGACCACCCTATTCCTGTAGAATCTAGTGTAAGGAGGATCAGACACTAGGGCCTGCAGTTCACTAACACGCCTAGTCGAGGTAAGGGCTACCAAGAACAAGGTTTTCCAAGAAAGAAAATGAAGAGGGCAGGTAGCCATAGGTTCAAAGGGCGGACAGGTAATCCGCTGCAAGACCACATTCAGATCCCATTCAGGGGCTGGTGGACGCAAAGGAGGCTTAAGCAGAAGGAGGCCTCGGAGAAAACGAGCCACCAAAGGGTGGTTGGAAAGAAGCCTGCCATCCACCAGTGCGTGATGTGCAGAGAGAGCACTGAGGTGGACTCTGACAGAGTTGGACTTAAGGCCCAGATTGGAGAGGTAAAGCAAACATTGCAAGATCACTGCCACTAAGCAGGAGAAGGGATTCTCAGACTGCTGAGCACACCACACGGAGAAGCGACGCCACTTAAGCGCGTAGGACTTCCGGGTGGAGGGCCGCCTGGAGGCCAAGACGACCTCTTCCACCTCCCGAGGCAGCAGGAGGGGAGCAAGGACTACCCTTTCAGCAGCCAGGCCATCAGATGAAGGGATCGGAGGTTGGGGTGTAGGAGAGACCCGTGGTCCTGTGTCAGGAGATAGGGTTGAAACCCCAGAGGAAGAGGAGTGTCCACCGCTAGCTGCATTAGAAGCGGGAACCAAGGTTGCCTCGGCCACTGGGGAGCAACGAGGATCAGCGAGGCTTTATCTCGGAGAACTTTGAAGAGTGTTCGAGACACCAGCAGCATGGGAGGAAAGGCATACAAGAGGCCTGTGGACCATGGAATCAGAAAAGCATCCGGCGCTACTCTGAGAGGATGCGGTTGTCGAGAGCAGAATCTGGGTAGTTGCCGGTTCAGAGGACTGGCAAACAGATCCATGGTGGGGAGTCCCCACTTGAAGAAGATCTGCTGAACCACTAATGGATCCAATCTCCACTCGTGTGGTTGGAGGATCCTGCTTAGTTTGTCTGCCAGGTAATTTTCCTGACCTGGGAGATAGACAGCTTTGAGGAGTATGCCGTGGTCGACTGCCCAAGAGCACAGCCGTCGTGCCTCCTGACAGAGAAGGAAGGAGCCTGTGCCTCCTTGTTTGTTCACGTAGAACATTGCTACTTGATTGTCCGTCTGGACCAGTACCGACTGGTGAGAAGTGAGGTGGGAGAAGGCTCTCAGAGCTAGGCGGATGGCTCTGAGCTCCAGGAAGTTTATCTGCTGCGCAGACTCCCAAGGAGTCCAGAGGCCTTGAGTACATGTCCCTTGGCAATGTGCTCCCCATCCCAGGAGAGAAGCATCGGTTGTTAGTACCTGAGGAGGAGATTGAAAATCTACTCCCAGTACTAGGTTTGGCAGATGAAGCCACCACCGCAGAGAAGAGACCAGCAGGTCTGAGACTTGTACTGAGTCCATCAGGCTCCCCGTGGCCTGATGCCATTGCGTGCGAAGGCACCACTGGGCAGGGCGCATGTTCAGGCGGGCATTGAAGGTCACATGGACCGTGGAAGCCATATGGCCGAGCAGTCTCAGAAATTGCCTGGCAGAGACCAGGGAATTGCTGCGAAAGTGGCTGGCGAGATTCATGAGCCTGTGGGCCCTGTCCAGAGGCAGGAAGGCCCGCGCCTGAATTGTGCTTAACCTTGCGCCGATGAATTTGAGATCTTGAGAGGGGAGCAAAGTGGACTTTGCGAAGTTTATGACAAAGCCCAAGTGCTGGAGGAGAGACACAGTGCGATGAGTGGCTTGAGTGGCCTCTTGCGAAGACTGGGCCCGGATGAGCCAGTCGTCCAGGTATGGAAACACAAAAAGGCCTTGAAGTCTGAGATAGGCCGCCACCACTGCCAGGCATTTGGTGAAAACCCTGGGGGCGGAGGATAGGCCAAAGGGCAGGACCCTGTACTGGTAATGATTTCCTCCCACAACAAATCTGAGATATTGTCTGTGGTCTGGATGAATAAGGATGTGAGTATAGGCATCCTTTAGATCTAAGGAGCATAGCCAGTCTCCCTGCTGGAGGTAGGGCAGCAGGGTTTCCAAGGGTAAGCATCTTGAACTTTTCCCTTGCCAGGAACTTGTTGAGGTTTCGCAAGTCCAGGATGGGTCTGAGGCCTCCTGTTCTTTTTGGTATCAGAAAGTACCTGGAATAAAAGCCGTGACCTCTCAGGTGGTGGGGCACCGGTTCCACAGCCTGTTCCTGAAGAAGACTTGCCAACTCCTGAAGGAGTAAGTCCCTGTGCAGAGGGAGTCTCGGAGGCTCCCCTGGAAAGTAGGAGGGAGGTACCTGGTGAAAGTGTAGCAGATAGCCTTTCTGAACTATGTGAAGAACCCAGGTATCTGAGGTGATGGCTGACCACCTGTGGGCAAAGTGGACCAGCCGGCCTCCTGTGCTGAGAGAAACCAGCTGAGGGGAAGAGGCTATGCTGATGGAGTCAAAAACCCCCACCCTGCTGAGCAGGGGCCGGCGTAGTGGGCTTGGGGGCCTGCTGCCTATGGGACCCATTACCCCGTCCCTTGGCCTGCTGACCCTTTTGGGGAGCTGCTGAGGCCTGATACTGAGGGTAGTATTTATAGGCAGCCGCCTTCCTCGGGTAAAAGGGCTTTTTCCCCGAGCCCTTCTTCTTCTGAGAAGGGGCAGAGGTTTTTCTGGACAGCCTAGTTCTGGTCCGAGTCTTGGTCTCGATTTGTGCAGCCTTTTTGAGCAATGGGTTTGCCAAAGAGGTTTTCACCTCTGCAGGGGACATCGACCAACTTGTCCTGGACACATGGCTCGAGGTCGGATGACTGAAGCCAAGCCTGTCGGCGGGCACCGATGCCGGCTCCGGCTACTCGAGCCGATGCTTCGAAGCCATCGTAGGCTGCTCGAGAGATAAAGTTCGAGCACTCTCGAATCCCAGTGGACAAGGCTTGGAACCTCTGCAAAGGTTCCTCGGAGAGACCAGCAGAGAACCCGACAATTTCCTTTGCCAGATCTCGGAGATACATGCCCATATAGAGCTGGTAGGTCTGGACTCGACAAGCAAGCATGGAGCCCTGGAAACACTTTCTACCGAGGGCATCCAGGCTCCGGGCCTCCCGGCCGGGAGGCACCGAGGAGTGCATCTTTTGACTCTTGAGTCTATGCATGGCCGATTCCACCACCATGGAATGGTGCGGTAGTTGTGCCTTTTGGAACCCGGGGCTCTTGCGGACTCGATAAATGGAATCGACCCGCTTGCTTAAGTCCGGCGCCGACGCCGGGTTCTCCCAGATGCGGAAGAGAAGTCGCTCCAGCATCGGAGGAACCGGTACAGTAAAGGCCTCCTTCGGGGGAGAGTCGTACTGGAGGGCATCGAGCTCCTTGGCTCGAGGCTCCTCCTCGGGATCCGCGGGGAATGCCAAGGCCTTGGCCATATCCCGCACGAAGTCCGAGAACCGGGTGTCCTCCGGGGGGGGCCGTCTCCGAGGTTCGGACTCAGGCGAGTACGATGGGACACACCGAGTCCGAAAACTACCAGGGGACTCTTCGTCCTCCGATTCCCAGTCGGACTCCTCGGAGGAGGATTCGAGTGGCTCCGGTCGGGCGGGCACCGATGCCCTCCGCCCCGACGCCGAAGGTGTCGGTGTCGACGACCTCGGCCCCGAACGGGAGGCCGAGGGAGACCGCGACCGAGGATCGACTCGAGCTCGGATGGACTCGAGGATCGGCTCGGTCTCCGGGGTCGACTTGGACGTCGACGTCCCGGTAGCCGGGGCAGATGCATTGGCAAGGCCAGCGATCAATGCCCGCTGCTAGTCCATGAAGGCAGCCAAACTGCTCTCCAAGGCCGTCAACCTGAGTCCAAGCTCAGGAGACCCAGCAGCCCCTGACTCGGGCCCCGACGGCGTCGGGCCCGACGTCAGCTCCTTCGGAGGCGAGTCCACGAGGACCACAGTACTCACGTGTCCAGGCGACTCCATTTCGAGATGAGGATGTTTCGAAGGCCTCTCCGACTCCGAGGACCCGGGACGGCTGTTGGGGCTATGCGACCTGGCCCTCAAGGAACCAGGAGCGTCCACCGACGCCGCCCTCGCGGGTTTTTTCTTCCGACGAAGTTCCCGGGTAGGAGACCCCCTCTCAGAGGAACTCCGACGATGCTCAGGACCGGAGTCCCGGGACGTCGAAGCCTCTGACGAGGTCCGGGCCCGGCCGGACGCGGAGTCAGAGAAGATTCGTTCTCGTTGATGCTGCCGACTCCTCAATGCTTTTGAGGACATCTTGCCACACGGACCACAGATCATCGGGTCATGATCGGGTCCGAGGCAGTGGAGGCAGCAGTCGTGTGTGTCGGTAAGAGACATGAGTTTCTTACAGCGATCACACTTCTTAAACCCGCTGGCAGCCATCGAGGGAAAAAGGGCCCCTGCGAGGTCAAAAGACAGGGCTGCCAGTGAAAAGGAAAAAAATGGCGCGAACGCTTGTCACGAAGGACAAAAAACCGAAAATAAAGAAACGGACCCGATACCGGCGTAGCGGGTCCGGGCGGGAAAAAGGATCCGGCGTCGAACCGAAAAAGAATAAAAAATAAGAGAGAAAATCAACTTTTTCAGCGGTGATCACAAACAGCGTCTGTAGGGCTCCGCGGAAAAAAGAAGACTGAGCAAGATGGCACCCTTGGGCGGGAAGGGGACCGCGCATGCGCGCTGCAATTCCCAAAGGCTTTCTTTGAAAGCTGGGGAAATTGCTCCGCGAGGGCTCCGTCGGCGCCGACGTCACCCATATGTGAGGACTGACTTCCTGCTTGGTCCTGGAGAAAACAAGGTTACTGATATTCTGCATAAGGTTGAGATGCTGGACGTCAAGACGGGGCTCTGGGGTATGGCTGATATCTCCATCTTGGGTAAAACTGTTGAAATATTAGTACTGATAGGGTCTCCTATATTGCTGATTATGATTTTTTTCAGTATTGGATGGTGCCATTGTGAGACAAAGTTCTTTCACCGTGGACCAAGCAACTTTTATTTGGGATACAGTACCTTTGACTATATCTCCAAAGAGACTGTCTCCTAAGCACGGAGTGTCGGCCAGCTTGTCATGAAAGTCTTCACTGAGTTTGCATGCTTTAAGCTATGCAGTTCATTGAGCTGCAATGGTAGCAGCAGCTGCTGTGTCATATGCATTCCTCATGGATCGTATGAAATGACTGATGGATTCTTGTAGATTTAGGTGTAACTAGTCCTGCTGATCTTTAAGATGGTATTTCAGCGCATAGTGGTAATGCAAGATCTGTAGTTAATGAGCTACTATCTTCAGAGTGAGCATAGCGCTTTGGTATATCTTTTCTCCTATGGCATCTAGAACTTTGTGCTCCATCCCAGGAGGTACATGTGACTGTGGTTTGTGAGATTTTGCATGTTTGATGACTGCTTCTGAGACCACCAATTGGTGAAGCAGCTGAGGGTGATCGTAACCTGGCGCCAAGAGAACTTTGGGGGCAATATTTAAAGGCATTTACACAGTTTACAGACCTGCAAACTGCGGAAATGCTGCTCACTAGGATATTCAGCAGCACTAATCCGGTTAGTGCCCCTGAATATCCCCGGTTTATGTCATTAAATGCCCCACCACTAAGCAACTAGTGTCAGAAAGTTCAGGGCATAGAGCAGGGCCGGAACCAGGGGTTTACTGGGCAGTGGCAACCCTAACTGGGTAGAAATAGGACAACTGAATGGCTGTCCTAACTTTTACTGCTTTTGCAATCTAGCCAGTGGCCGAATATTGCTGCTGACTGGATTAAAATTGCAATCTGGCCAACCCACATATTCAATCCCAGTAGCTGGATATGACAGCATTGAATATCTGGGTTCACTTTACAGCAGCAATGGCTAGCCACTTTAAAAGCATTAGCCACGACTCCTAAATCTTCCTCCTTTTGTTTTTAAGCCTGAGACATCTTGAAGTTGGTTGGATAGAGGAGAGGGTTTTCCAGATTGGTATTTGGAAGTCCTGGAGGGAAATGGTAGTGCTGTGACCTCCTTGGGAGTGCTACAGGGCTGTGAAATTGACTGGAAATCCTTTGGTGGAGCTTAGAAAGCGAGACTTGGCCACCTTTTTTTAGAAATTTGGAGTAAGAGTAATTGTCAGCTGGCTCTTGTAGTGTGGCATCCTCTGGTTGTGGAGGCTGATGGTCCTGCATGACAAAGAGTAGTTACTCACCTGTAACAGGTGTTCTCCAGGAGCAGCAGGAATCAGTCCTCACATATGGGTGACATCGAGGTCGATGGAGCCCTTGCGGAGCATTTCCCCAGCTTTCTATGAAAGCCTTTGGGAATGCAGGCACGCATGCGCGGTCCCCTTCCCGCCTAAAGGTGCCATCTTGCTCAGTCAAATGACATAGCTAAAAATAGCACACAAAAAATGTAAAGATAAACTATGTACAACTGCAACTCCAAGGGGAGGAGGGAGGGTTGTGAGGACTGATTCCTGCTGCTCCTGGAGAACACCTGTTACAGGTGAGTAACTACTCTTTCTCCAGGACCAAGCAGGAAGTCAGTCCTCACATATGGGTGACTCCCTAGCTCTGGGCTACCAGGAACTCAGGCTGAACAAGAGAACTCCCTCTAGTCCCAGCATCAAAGAAAGGCTTTTCACTGAAAGGACCTCCACCGGTAGCCCAACGGAGGGCTGGAGGGCAGGAGTTGCCTAAACCTCAAAGAGATTCTGGAGTACTGCCTGGCCAAAAGCACTGTCCCTACGGGACTCCCTCTCCAGACAGTAATGGGCCGCAAAGGTCTAGCTTGAAGACCAAGTTGCAGCCCTGCAGATGTCTACCAACGGTACAGAGTGGAGGTGAGCCACTGAGGCAGCCATTGCCCTGACACGATGGGCCGTGACCCGACCCTGCAAAGGAAGGTCAGCCGCCCTGTAAGCCAAGGTGATACAGTCAGCCACCCAGATGGACAAGGTACGCTTGGACACAGCTAAGCCCAAATTATTAGGGTCAAAGGATATGAAGAGCTGAGTAGCCCTTCTATGCCCCTGCGTACGGTCAAGGTAGAAGGTTAAGGCCCTCCTACAGTCCAGGGTATGCAGAACTGCTTCAGCCTGGCTTGCATGAGGCCTAGGGAAGAAGGTCGGAAGAACCACCTCCTGGTTGAGGTGGAAAGAGAAGACAACCTTTGTGAGAAACTTTGGATGAGTCCTAAGGACTACCCTGTTCCCATAGAAGCGGGTGTAAGGCCTGTCACAGACTAGGGCCTGAAGCTCACTCACCCGCCTGGCAGAGGTTAAGGCTACCAAGAAGAGTGTCTTCCAAGAAAGGAAGCGGAGAGGACAAGTAGCCATCGGCTCAAAAGGTGGGCGAGTCAGTTGCTGCAAGAACACATTCAACTCCCACTCAGGAGCTGGAGGACGGATTCGAGGCTTTAGCAAGAGCAAGCCTCTAAGAAACCTGGACACCAAGGGGTGAACCGACAGAGAATGTCCCTCCACCAGTGAGTGATGAGCTGCTAGAGCTGAGAGGTGGACCCGAACAGAATTGGACTTAAGTCCCTGATTGTATAAGTGCAGCTGGTACTGAAGCACTACTGGTACAGCACAGGAGAAAGGATCCTCTGTACGTAGCTGACACCAGACAGAAAACCTTTTCCATTTCAGGGCATAGGTTTTTCTAGTGGACTGCTTTCTAGAGGCTAGGACAACGTCCTCAACTTCCTGAGGTAGGCCCCAGGGAGCCAAAACTACCCTTGCAGCCTCAATGCCATCAAATTGAGAGCTCTGAGATTTGGGTGCAGAAGGGAATCCTGATCCTGAGAGAGAAGGTCGGGTTGCAGCCCCAGAGGCAGTGGGGGATCCACTGCCAGCTGAAGCAGAAGTGGAAACCAAGGCTGTCTCGGCCATCTGGGAGCTACCAGCAGGACCGAGGCCTTGTCCTGAAGAATTTTGAACAGGGTTCGGGCCACCAGGGGCGTGGGAGGAAACGTATACAGGAGGCCCCGGGACCAGGAAATCAGAAAAGCATCTGCTGCCAGCCGCAGAGGATGCGGTTGCCTGGAGCAGAACCTTGGCAGCTGTTTGTTCAGTGGACTGACAAACAGATCTATGGTTGGAAGTCCCCATTTCAGGAAGATCTTCTGAACCACTAAGGGATGGAGCTGCCATTCGTGGGGCTGCAGAATCCTGCTCAACCTGTCCGCCAGGTAGTTGTCCTGGCCAGGTAGATACACTGCCTTGAGGAGCATTTTGTGCTTGAGAGCAAACAAGCAAAGGTCCTGTGCCTTCTGACAAAGGAGCCTGGACCCAGTTCCGCCCTGCTTGTTCACATAAAACATGGCTACTTGGTTGTCTATTTGAACTAGGACAGACTGATGAGCCAGTGTCTGAGAAAAGGCTTGAGGCTAACCGAATAGCCCTGAGTTCCAGTAGATTGATCTGCTGTATGGCCTCCCAGGGAGACAATGAGCCCCCCAGCCTTGCAGGGAAGCATCCATGGTCAACACCACTGTGAACCCAGGAATCTGAAAGGGCACCCCTTGCAGTAGATTGGGTGGGTGCAGCTACCAGCGGAGGGAGTTCAGAAATTGTCTGGACACCCTTACTCTGTCTCTGAGGCTGCCTTTGGCCTGTGTCCACTGAGTTCGGAGGCACCACTGTGCAGGCCTCATATGGAGCCGGGCATTGGGGGTCACATGTACTGTTGAAGCCATGTGGCCAAGAAGCCTCAGGCAGAGTCTGGCGGAGAGCAGTGACCTGCTGAAAAACTGGTTTCCCAAGTTTATCAGTCTTTGGGCTCTGTCCTCTGGCAAGAATGCCTTTGCCAGCAGAGAGTCCAACCTTGGCCCTATGAACTCCAAGTTCTGGGAGGGGAGCAAAGTGGACTTTGCAAAGTTTATGACAAACCCCAGGTTTTGAAGAAGAGCAATAGTTCGGAGGGTGGCTTGTCTGGCCTCCTGGCACGTCTGACCACTGATGAGCCAGTCGTCCAGATAGGGGAAGACAAAGATACCCTGATCTCTCAGGTAGGCTGCCACCACTGCCAGACATTTGGTGAAGACCCTGGGAGCAGAGGTGAGGCCAAAAGGCAGTACTCTGTACTGATAACGGTTTCCTCCCACCATGAACCTGAGGTATTTTCTGTGGTCTGGATGGATGAGGATGTGAGTGTACGCATCCTTTAAATCTAAGGAGCATAGCCAATCTCCCTGCTGGAGGTAGGGCAGCAGTGTGCCAAGAGTAAGCATCTTGAATTTCTCTTTCTCTAGGAACTTGTTGAGATTTCTGAGGTCGAGAACAGGCCGGAGGCCACCTGTTCTTTTGGGTACGAGAAAGTACCTGGAGTAGAACCCTTGACCTTGGAGGTGGGGAGGCACAGGCTCCACTGCCTTGTCTCGCAACAGACCTTGGAGCTCCTGAAGGAGAAGATCTGTGTGCAGGGGAGGCCTTGGAGGCTCCCCTGGAAAGTATGGAGGAGGCAGCTGTTGGCAGTGTAGCATATAGCCCTTGTGGACGATGCTTAGCACCCAACTGTCGCCAGTGATGAGTGGCCACCTGTGGGAAAACAGGGTAATTCGACCTCCTGTGCAGGGTTGGGAGAGCAGGGACAGAGAGGCTATGCCTAAGGAGTCAAAAACCCCCACCCTGCTGAATGGGAGTAGGAGCCGGAGGCTTGGGGGTCCTCTACCTACGGGGCCCATTACCCTGCCCCTTGGCCTGCTGACCCTATGGGGAAGCCTGGGAGGCCTGGTACTGTGGGTACTGTTTGTAGGCAGTGCCCTTCCTCGGGCAAAAGGGCTTTTTACCCGAGCCCTTCTTTTTTGTGAGAAGGGGCAGAAGTCTTTCTAGACAGCCTTCTCCTCGTGAGGTGCTCGGTTTCGAGCTGTGCGGCCTTCTCGGTCATGGGCTTGCCGAAAAGGTTCTCACCTCGGCAAGGGACATCGACCAACTTGTCCTGAACCCACGGCTCGTGGTTCGATGACTGCACCCATGCCTGGCGTCGAGCCGTGATGCCGGCGGTCGCAACACGGGCCGAAGCCTCGAAGCCATCGCAGGCAGCGCGGGACATAAACTTGGAGCATTTTGTATCCCCGAGGACAAGGACTTGAATCTCTGCAAGGGTTCCCCGGAGAGACCAGCAGAGAACCCGGCCAGCTCCTTGGCCAGGTCCCGCAAGTACATGCCCATGTACAGCTGGTAAGACTGGACACGGCAAGCAAGCATCGAGCCCTGGAAGCATTTTCTACCAAAACCATCCAGGTTCCGGGCCTCCCTGCCAGGGGGCACTGCGGAGTGCATCTTCTGACTTTTCAGTCGATGCATGGTCGATTCCACCACCATGGAATGGTGTGGTAGCTGTGCTTTCTGGAAGCGAGGGCTCTTTTGGAGTCGATAGATGGAATCGACCCGCTTGCTTAGAACCGGCGCCGAGGCCGATGCCTCCCATATCCGGAAGAGGAGTCGTTACAGCATCGGAGGAACCGGAACAGTAAAGGCCTCCTTCGAAGGAGAGTCGTACTGTAGGGCCTCGAGCTCCTTGGCTCGAGGCTCCTCCACGGGGTCCGCAGGGATAGCCAACGCAGTGGCCATATCCCGGACGAACTCCGAGAACAGGGTATCCTCCGGAGGGGATCTACTCCGGGGCTCAGACTGCGGTGAGTCCGATGGGACGCACCAAGTCCGGAAGGTGTTGGGGGACTCCTCGTCCTCCGTCTCCCAGACGGACTCGTCCGATGAGGAATCGGGGTCCGACCGCGCGGGGCCTGTGAGCACCCGCCCCAACGCCAAAGGCACCGGCGTCGACCCCCTCGGTCCCGAACGGGAGGTCGAGGGAGACCGCAACCGAGGTCGACCTCGAGCCTTCATGGTCTCGAGTATTGGCTCGGTCTCCAGGGTCGACTTCGATGTCCTGGTGGTCGGGGCAGATGTGCCAGACAGGCTGGCCATCAGCACCCGCTGCTGTTCCATGAAGGCAGACAATATGCACTCCAAGGCTGTCAGCCTGAGACCCAGCTCAGGAGACTCAGCAGCCACTGACTAGGGCCCCGGCGGCGCCGGGCCCGATGTCGGCTCTCTGGGAGGAGAGTCCATGAGGACTACAGGACTTACGTGTCCAGCAGACTCCGGCTCCACACGAGGTACTTTTGGCGGCTTCTCCTGTTCCACGGGCCCGAGGTGGCGGTCGGGGGTCTGAGACCTAGCTCCCGAGGAGTCAGGGACCTCCTCCGATGACGCCCTCGCGAGCTGCTTCTTCCTCTTTCGTTCCCGGTCGGGGGACCACCTGTCCGAGGAGCCCCGACGGTGCTCGGGATCCGATTCCTGATATTTCGAGGCCTCGGACAAGGTCCAGGCCCGGCCAGTCAGAGAAAAGCCTTTCCTTTTGGTGCTGACGACTTCGAAGTGCCTTGGAAGACATCTTTCCACATGGTCCACAGATCTTAGGATCATGGTCAGGACCCAGGCACCGAAGGCAGCAGTCGTGTGTGTCGGTGAGAGACATCAGCTTCTTACATCGATCACACTTTTTGAAACCACTGGAAGCCATCGGGGAAAAAAGAGTCCCCGCGAGGTCAAAGGACCGGCCTTCCAAGGAAAAAGAAAAAAAGGGCACGAACGCCAGCCACTAAGGGCAAAAACCGAAAAAATAAGATCGGGCTCGATACCGGTGTACCGAACCCGGCAGGAGGGGAACCGGCGTCGAACCGGAGAAAAAATAGCGAAGGAATCGCGAAAAAATCCAACTATTTTCCGGGAGAACTAGGACACACGTCCAACGGGCTTCACGGAAAAAGAGAGACTGAGCAAGATGGCACCTTTAGGCGGGAAGGGGACCTCGCATGCGTGCCTGCATTCCCAAAGGCTTTCATAGAAAGCTGGGGAAATGCTCCGCAAGGGTTCCATCGACCTCGATGTCACCTATAAGTGAGGACTGACTTCCTGCTTGGTCCTGGAGAAAGGCTGTTTCCACAGGATCAGGATCCCAGTGACGGGAACAGTCCAATCTTTGGGGAGACTGGAATCCATTGTGAAGTCTGGGAAACTCATAAGGTTATGAGGACCAGTCTACATGTGACTGAGAAGGCAACCATGGTGGAAGTCTGATTGCATGTGAAAATGGAGGCCCCAAGCACAGGGGAGCTGGAATGGGGTTTGTTGGAGGTACTGGACCAATGGTGGGGATGGAGCATTACAGAAGCACCATAAAACCGTGGACAAATTTGGCAAGGAGCTTCAGTAGGGTGCTCTGATAGTTGAAAGAAGCAGTGGTAGCTGTCAGATCTCCCTTGGGTTCTGGAGACAGCACAAGCATTTTATTGTCTGAGCTAGCCTCTGTTTCCTATCTGGCTGTATCTGCCTTACCTTAAGAGTAGTCTGTGTCTTTTGCCATACTTTTTTTTATTTCAGACTATGAGAAGGAGAGTTAAGCTGTTTCTTCTTGTCTTTACTGCTGCCTCCCTCTTGGTCTGTTTGAGGCTGAACAGCCTTAAGGGGGAAGGGAGCATCAGGTTTTGGTTCTGTTTCATTGGGAGCATGCGTGAGGATGGGGCTTTTATTTATTTATTTATTTAACAAGGCAGGAACAACAATTACTGAAGAGGCTGGAGGAATGGAGATGGAGCAGTGGTCCGACTGCTGATGTCCCTGTGCTTGCTGTGACTCTGCTGCTGATAGGAGAGATGCTGTTCCTGTTTTTGCAGCTAAGTTCAGCTCCCTTGCAGACTCTCCTACTAGTGCCTGAGCTGAGCCTGTGAGGCTGTGCAGTCATGATCACTGTGCCATGATGTGAGGGGAGAGAAACAAGTTTCACTGCCAGTGCCACTGGATAACAGTTGATTTTATTTGTTGTGCTGCCTGCAATGTCAGAGCTGACAGCATTAACAGTATGTGCTTTCTTTTCATCTTTTCAGATTGTGAGATAGGGGAGAAGAGGGTTCATCTACATAAATCCCAGGCAAAAAAAAAAGACTGAAGGACAGGAATTATTAGGGGGAACATGGGAATCAATGACGCAGATGCAGAGAAGTCAAAAAGACTTCTCATACCTAGTAACATAGTATATGACCGCAAATAAAGACCAGTATGGTCCACCTGGTCTGCCCAGTAAGGCGGCAAGAGTAGGTGCACTTGCCGCTCCGTGCAGGTCACCCCTCCCCATACCTTTGTTTAGGGGTATACCCACTGCTCCGTGCCACCTCTATTTGTTCAGATATAAGAGATAGTTATGCTTATTTTGATTTCATCCTGTTATAAAATGATCCACTGTGTCCATTCCATGCCATTTTGAATTCTGTCACTGTGTTTGCCCCCCACCACTTCCATCGGGAGTGCATTCCAAGCATCCATCACCCTTTCAATGAAAAAGTATTTCCTGACATTGCCTTTCAGTTTACCCCCTTGCAGCTTCATGTTATGCGCTCTAGTTTTACAGCTTCCCCATCTTTGAAAGAGGTTTGTATGTCCATTAATACTAAGTATTTAAAGGTCTGAATCCTATGTCCCTTGTCCCTCCTCTCCTCCAGAGTGTACATATTTAGGTCGTCAAGTCTCTTCAAGAGAAGCACTCCAGGCACAGTGCCCCCCATGTGCGGTATCACCAGAAAATGTGCCTGCTTTGTCCTACTTGTCTACAGAGCGATATCACTAATATATGCCATACTGGGTCAGACCAAAGTCCATCAAGCCCAGTATCCTGTTTCCAACAGTGGCCAATCTAGGTCATAAGTATCTAGCAGTCTCCCCAAAAGACACAGGTTCCTCAATGCTTGTATTGGGTCAAGCAGTGATATCCTGGGTCCCTTTTAATAATGGTTTATGAACCCTTCCTGCAGGAACTTGTCAAAACCTTTTTTAAACCCAGCTACGCTAACAGCTTTTACTACATCCTCCAGTAACAAATTCCAGAGTTTGATTACACATTGAGTGAAAAAATATTTTCTCTTATTAGTCTTAAATAGGTTACCCTGTAGCTTCATTGCATGTCCCCTAGTCTTTTTATATCCTGATGACGTAAACAATCCATCTACGTTTACCCGTTCCACTCCATTCATTAATTTATAGACCTCTAATCACATCTCCCCTCAGCCGTCTCTTTTCCAGGTTGAAGAGCCCTAACCTTTTTAGCCTCTCTTCAAATGAGTATCCTTCCATCCCCTTTACCATTTTGGTGGCTCTTCTCTGTACCTTTTCTAATAATGCTATATCCTTTTTAAGATACGGCGACAAGAATTACACACAATATTCAAGGTGTGGTCGCACCATGGAACGATACAGAGGCATTATAATATCCTTTGTTTTATTTTCTATTCCTTTCCTTATGATACCTAGCATTCTATTTGCTTTCTTGGCTGCGCTGCACATTGGGCATGTTATCCACAATGACGCCTAAATCTTTTTCCTGGGTTTGTGGTTCCCAATCTGGAACCTTGCATTGTGTAACCATAGTTTGGGTTGTTCTTTCCTAGGTGCATAACTTTGCACTTGTCCACATTAAATTTCAATGCCCAGTCTTCCAATTTATCAAGATCCTCTTGTAATTTTCCACAATTCTCTTGGATTTTAACACCATTAAATAGTTTTGTGTCATCTGCAAATTTGATAACCTCACTCATTATTCTTTATCTTTTATCTTTATCTTTATTAAAACACTTGATAAACCGCCCAGGCCGAAGCATCAGGGCGGTGTACAATCATAAAAAAAAAGCGACAGCTGCTGAGAAAGGAAAGAAAGAAAAGAACGCCAAAAAATAATAGGACAGAGAGAGAAGTAGCAAAGAATAAAGGGAAGGCAAAAAAATAGTAAAACAGTAGAACAATAAAATGTTAAAACCAGTAAAAGATTAAAAAGGAGTGGGGAGGGGAAGGGGGAAACGAGAGCCGAATTAGGTGGGATGGGAGGCGAGACTAAGGGGATAAAACACCATCAGTGGGGGGAAGAGCAGGGGAAAATGAAGGGGGGTGAGATAGGGAACTAGGGGGGAAGACATCATCAGTAGGGGGGGGGAGATCGAAGGCTTGACAGAAAAGATGGGTCTTGAGAAGGGCTTTAAAACGAGTGTAGGACAGTTCAATACGGAGAGGAAGGGGAAGAGAGTTCAAAAGGGCGGGACATAAGAAAAAGAAGGCAGAGTGTCGGGTGGATTCGAGGCGGGCCTGAGTGGGTGAGGGCAGGAAGAGGCGATTTTCATGGGCAGACCGGAGAAGACGGGGAGAGGGCTGAAGATGAATGATATTAGCTAAATACTGGGGAGAATCAGAGAAAAGGGCCTTGTGAGCAAGGATGAGTAGTTTAAACACAAACCGAAACTTGATAGGGAGCCAGTGTAAGGAAAGCAGACAAGGAGAGACATGGGAGCGAAGGGGGGATGAAGTGATAAGACGGGCAGCGGCATTTTGAACAAGTTGAAGACGATGGAGTTGGTAAGAAGGAAGACCGGCATAAACAACGTTACAGTAATCGAGACGCGAAATAACCAGAGATAGGACCAGAGTGATAATAGAGGAGTATGAAAAATAAGAGCGAATGGCCTTGATGCGGCGCAAGTGGAAGAAGGAAGAACGAACAACAGAAGAGATATGGTCGTGAAAAGAAAGGGATGAGTCTAGGATAACACCCAGGTAACGGATAGTGGGGGTGGAAGGGATAGAATGGGGACCCATGACAGGTAGTACCGGAGGGGGTGGGCGACCGAAGGTGACCCAAAGAGCAGCAGATTTAGTGGGATTAGCATGCATGAAATTTGACTCAAACCAAGAAGTGATAGAGGATAGACAGAGGTTAAGTGGGGCAAGGTCAGGGGCGGAGGGAGAGGTATGATGAACCAGAAGGATGTCGTCCCTTTTCCAGGTCATTAATATGTTAAAAAGCAACAGACCCAGCACAGATCCCTGTGGTACTCCACTATTCACCTTTTTCCATTGGGAAAATTGGCCATTTAGCCCTACCTTCTGCTTTCTATCTTTTAACCAGTTACTGATCCACAATAGTACACTGCCTCCTATCCCATGACTTTTTAGTTTTGCCAAAAGTCTCTGATGAGGGGCCTTGTCAAAGGCTTTCTGAAAGTCCAGATACACTATATCAACTGACTCACTTTTGTCTACTTGTTTATTCACACCTTCAAAAAAACATAACAGATTAGTAATACAAGATCTTCCTTGTCTAAAGCCATGTTGCCTGTCTCCCATTAAGCCACGACTACATGTTAAGTAATTTTGTTCTTTATGTTGGATTCTACCATTTTTCCCGGTACTGATGTCAGGCTCACCAGTCTGTAGTTTCTCTGATCACCCCTGGAACCCTTTTTAAAAATTGGCATTACTCTGGCCATCCTCCAATCTTCAGGTATTACAGATGATTTTAACGATAGTTCACATATTACTAATAGCAGGTCTGCAATCTCATATTTCAGTTCTTTCAACACCCTTGAATGTATACCATCCAGTCCAGGTGATTTGCTACTCTTCAGTTTATCAAATAGTTGTAATACATCTTTCCCAGTGTATCGATATTTCTTTCAATTCTTCCGCAGCATCACCTTTAAAAAACTTCAGTCATGGGTAACATCCCTACATCTTCCTCAGTAAAGACCAAAGCAAAGAATTCATTCAGTCTCTTTGCTATAGCCTTGTCGCCTCTTACTGCCCCTTTTACCTCTCTATCATCTAATGGTCCAACTGTCTGTCTCATAGGTTTTTTTGCTACAAATGTACTTGAAAAAGTCTTTATTACACGTTTTTGCTTCCACAGCAAGCTTCTTCTCAAATTCTCTCTTTGCCTGCCTTATCAATGCCTTGCATTTAACTTGTCAGTGCTTGTGCTGTTTCCAATTTTCGTCATTTGGCTCTTTTTTCCATTTCCTGAAAGATGCTTTTTTGGCAGACTTTTTTTTTTAAGTTAAATATATCATACACAGAATTGGATAATGAAAGACAAATTAGAGCTGGTATGCAAAACCAGCCTCAAAAACTGACCAACTTAATCATACTAAGCAATCCATATCAGAATCCAAAATTATATCCTTCTCATGTCCTTGCAAAAATGACTTTAGCTGATTTGGATTAAAAAAATCTTATATTGGTTTGATAAATATTTAACTTTACATTTGCAAGGATAATTTACAAAATGTTTTCACCCAATGCCAAAACTTGGTCCTTCAAGGCCAGAAATTGTTGATGATGTGCCTGTGTTTCAAACGAAAGGTCAAGGCATATTCTAATAATCAATATCAAGAATGTTTGTCTTTTTTAGGGGAAAACTGTTTAAAAATTCAGTCTCTCTCGGACTCCAATAACAGAGTGGCCAACAACATTGCACTCTCCAAGGACTGAGGAAGTAGCTCTGCAGATAAAACAACCAAATTAAAGTTCAGTTTAGGTGAAGAATATTTAATCTTAGGACCAGACAGAAAGCACAGTTACTTACCTGTAACAGGTGATCGCTGGAAACAGCAGGAATAAGTCTTCACATATGGGTACGTTGGTACCAACGGAGCCTGCGTGGGAACGCTCCCCAGCGTCCAAAAAGAAAGCTTTTGGGAGCATCCCATGCGCATGCACGCTGCCTTCCTGCCCATTCACTTCCCTCTCATCAGTTGGGTTTGTAGGAACAAGCAGGAATGAGTCTTCACATATGGGGGACTCCCAAGCTAAGATGCCTGGAGAAGGTCCCAGCATCTCAGAACCTGAGGCATCCAAGGGATGGAGGGTAGGAGTTGAACTAAAAAGGGGTGTGCTGTGGAACAGCTGGACTAAACAAGGCGTCTGGAGAGGAGTCCTTGTGTAAATCAGAAAAGTTAGTGAAAATTGGATTCCAATTCTCTAATGTGGACCTCAGAGAGAAGTATTGCGAAAGTATTTGTTGAGACTAATGGTCTGGTGTTAGAAACCAGTACATTATTCTCAAAGAAAATACCTTACTGGAAAGTACAAGAAAGCACAGTTACTTACCTGTAACAGGTGATCTCTGGGAACAGCAGGAATAAGTCTTCACATATGGGTATGTCAGTACCGACGGAGCCTGCACGGGAATGCTCCCCAGCATCCAATCAGAAAGCTTTTGGGAGCATTCCTCATGCCTGCGCACTGCCTTCCCGCCTTTTCCACTGCCTCTCCTCAGTTGAGTTTCATAGCTGAGACAAAAGGAGAGAAAGAGGAAAGGAAGATAGAGAGATAGATACAACTCCTAGGGGAGGTGGGTGGGTTGTGAAGACTTATTCCTGCTGTTCCCAGAGATCACCTGTTACAGGTAAGTAACTGTGCTATCTCCAGGAACAAGCAGGAATGAGTCTTCACATATGGGGACTACCTAGCTATAGATGCCAGGGGGAGATCCCATAAAATGCGTGTCCCTGGATCAGGACTGCAGTTCCCACACATGGATCTCCGGCATCCCATGAGGGATGGTGGGTAGGAGTTGAAAGGAGAGGTAGCTGTAAGAAAAAACAGCAAAGCTAAGGACTACAGGAGAGGAGTCCTTGGTATGTATGATAAGTACCATTAAAAATATTTAATGAACAATCACAAAAAAGATCTTACCTACTGAATTGTAGGAAGTAGAGAGCGTGATGGAGTCTACTGGAGATTCAGTAGAGGATCCTCAAGGTGACCTCACAGCAGTGAGGGTGAAGGTCGAAATCTGGAATTGGCAGGTGACCCAGGTGTCAACTGGGGTAGTATAAGAATGGCATGTCTTCAGTGGAAAGCTTTATGGAAAAAGCTGAAACTCTTTTAGCTACAGAGGTATTAACATGGAGGAGTAAAAGAGGAAGACTGACCGATTTGGACAAGTAGTCCAGTCCTGGAGGGAAGAGAGGGTATGGAAAAAGCCCGTATTCCCAAGGAGGACAGATTTGTGAAGGGCTGAAACTTCAGAACTACTGGAGATCTACACTGTCTTTCCTAGCTGTTGAGAGATAGGAAAGATATTGAAGCGTGATGCTTCAGGGATAGCGAGACCTAGAGTAAAGTGGAAGCTGTTAGTACCACAGTAGTGTTTGTGTGCATAACAGCCCCCACATGCCAAGGGACAGTATGAAGATATGCCTGCCCACTGTCTGGAACCTCTAAGAAGGTAAAAACCTTTATAGCATAGACAATTAGGGAGATAGTATGTGATACATGTCGACCTATAAAAAGCATCTCGACAGATACATATATAGAGGGATATATATATATATATACATATATGTATATATATATAAATATATATGTGTAGATATATATGTGTATATAGATATATATATATAGGGGCATCACTTATGCACACACAGCTTACAGACATATGTATGTATAGAAATATATAGAGATATATACATACATGAATATATAAGTCTGAAGATACATGTCTGCAACTAAGCCCCATAAGAACATTCACATGGGAGATGTGAAGGAGAAAGATTCAGCTAATAACAAGAAGGTGGAACCTACTTGAAAAGATATATAGAGAATCTATTTCTGTGGGCTAAGAGGGTGCAGGAATGCTATCCAGTGAAATAACCAGGATGGTTGCGTGAAAAAACAGAGGATAATATCAGTCTGTAGAGAGCAAGTCGTGAGTTCTGTAGAACTCTGACATGGTAAATGGACAGAAACACAGAGAAGGAGATACCAGGATGACCCACTGGAGGGACACAAGGGTATCATGTGTTACTAGTAGAATATGTGCTGTCCATGAGGAGTAGGATAGCATGAGGCCAAGCTGTAAGGAAAAAAGAGCATATTCCTGCAGGAGTGGGAACTCCTTGGACATTCACGCAGAAAAAGCTTATATCCTGTATTATAACAGGAGACAAGAGGGTGTGGAGAACCCTCACAGTCATGGAAAATTACTGATAAGCCTTTTCTACTATATAGAATAGCCATCAGAGACAAAGTTCAATGCTCTCTAGCAAAGGCCCATAGTAGAAAGCTTCTCTGAAGATTGCAGAGAGCATTATGCAGGAGAATTAGGATATAAAACTGACTGTAGGTCAGCTGTGTTGCCACATCCAAGTAAATGGAGATGGCCAGAAAGAAGATAAGGTGAGAAGCCTGAAGTGAGTAGGATTATCCAAGATAGATGAGGACTATCTTGGAATCACTTCTAAGGCTAGACAAAAGTAGTGGAAGACAGACTGGAAACTTGTGGGAAGTACCAGTAGTTCAGTCACTGGAACTCCTGCATGAACAGTAGCTGAAAAAGACAGCAGAGAGAATCTTCCTGTGTAAAACAGAGAGAACAGACAAAGGGAGAGGAATATTCCTGTCCCTGTCTGACAAGCTGTCCAGAGAATTTATTCTAGGAAAAAATTCTACACTGGAATGAAAGGCTAGAGAAGCTGTCCAGTATGGTACCACTCATTCAGGGGAAACCCTGGATGAGAGGGTAGAGAAAACAGGTAACTGAAGGGTGACTTACCATATGGTGAGTCAGCTGAAGGAAAAAATGTTCATGGTGGGACAGAAACTATCATGGGATAGTTGTTAACTTCTCTTCTTGGTAGGAAGAAGAGGAGAAATCTGTAACCCATGGACAAGAATATCCTGACAGCTTAGCATATCCAGAAGAAAGGAAAGCACATGTAGAGCTTTAAAGAAAAAACAGTGAACAAACTTCTGCTAAGAAGAAGTTAACTGTAGGTTGCAACCTTCAGGAACCTATGGTTGCTGGGTATGCTGAGACTGGCTAGAGTTTGGATTCTTCAGACCAGGATGAGGTGTCCCCTGCTTGGGTACATCTGGATGATGGGCAGGAGAAGAGTGAAACCTTCTTTTCTTAGGGAAAGAAGGTTTGGTAGGACATTTCCTACCTCCTGGGGAAGAAGGCGGCTTAGGATGGTCCCTAGAACCAGGGAAGTCAGTGGAGCAATGAGCAACCTGACGTAAAGCCTCCTTATTGAAGAGATTTTCTCCAGTACAAGGAGAATTACCCAGTGTGTGTTGTGCCCATCTGCTCAAGTCTGAAGCTTGGAGCCAGGCTCTACGACGTGCTCCTATGGCAATAGCAGAGGATCTGCTAACAGACTCAAAAGAGTCTAGAGAAGCACGAGAAAGAAACCAAGAGATATTTTGGCTATGACTAAGAAGCAAGGAATAATCTGCAGCCTTAGGTTCTGATAGAAAAGGAGTCAAAAGAGATAATTTCTTTGTGACCTCCTGGAGAGATAGACTCATATAAAAAATATAAGAGATAAGCCTTGATGCCAGCATAGATGTTTGGAAGGTTTGACGTCCAAAGGCATCTAGTGCTTTAGATGCACGACCTGGCGGATAAGAAGAATGCTTCTTCTTGCTTTTTACCTTCCTCATTGCGGATTCCACTACAATGGAATGATGGGGAAGTTGAGTTTTTTGAAACCCTGGAGAGGGGGGCACCTGATACAGAACATCAGTTGCTGTAGAAGGTGAGGGAACCCTTAAAGGTGATTCCCACATTCTCAGAAGAAGATCCTGCAAAGAATGATGTAAAGGAAGCATTATATTTTCCTTTTCTGCAGGAGAGCCTCGAGTAGGATCACAGCCAGGGATAGGAATAGCAAGAAAGGTTGCTATGTCAAGGAGAAATTTCTGAAAAGAGGGATCTCCAATGGGAACTATCCCTGGGTAGGCTAAGGTTGAAGGAGCAGCCTGAGCACCAGAGGATGTAGTGGTCTGGTGGAGAAAAAGAACCCCACTAGATGGATAGTGGTACTGGCAGTCCCGATTTGGGGCAGTCAGTACTGCATCGTCCATGCCAGGTATCGATTCCAAACTAGGCATAGAAAGGATCGATGGTACCAATGGAACTGCAGGAACCGACATCGATACCGATACCGGTAGGTGAGTCGGAATCGGAGACGGTAAGGCCATCGAAGGAGTCATCGGAGGCTGCTCAAGCGGTACCGAGGCAACCAGAAACGCTTGGTGAATATCCTCGGTACTGCGTATCCGGAAACGATAAGGGTCGGTTCCGAGACGCGTCGGTACCCTGTCATCTAGACTAGATATCGATTCCAGACTCGGCATCGAAGGGAGCGAGTCTATCGAGGCATGTCTAGAGGGTACCGATGTCGGTGGTGGTATCGGCGATGTCGCAGATACAGGAAAGTCAATCTGGGTCGTATCGATCGGTCCCGAAGGCACCGAGGACGCCAGATGACGATCCCTGGTGAAGAGTGAATCACTCAACACCGGTGCCGATGTTGGGGTATCGGTACCGCTCGAAGCGGATGCCACCACCGAGCATGGCTCAGATACAGGAAAGTCAATCTGGAACGTATCGATCGGTCCCGAAGGTACCGAGGACGCCAGATGACGATCCCTGGTGAAGAGTGGATCACTCAACACCGGTGCCGATGCCGGGGTATCGGTACCGCTCGAAGCAGATGCCACCACCAAGCATGGCTCAGGTATGTTCTGTGAGGGGTGAGCCCCAGGAACAACCTGAAACCCCTGAAATGCTTTGGAGCCCGGAGACTCCCGCCGGGGTTTTAATGCCAATGGGGTCTTGAGGGCAAGGCCGGAGCCATCATCATGCTTGGCATGAGACCTACCACTCAAGGATTGGCTAGTCTTAACAGAATGATTGTGGGTTACCTGATGCTGTAGAGAAGAAAAGGCCGGTGCCCTCACTCCGGGAGGGAAAACGGTATCGAGGGAAACTCAAAAGAGGGAAGTTCTTCTCACAGTTTTGCAGCCTGATTGTTCAGGGGAAAAAGGGTCAGGACCCAAACAGGTTAGACACCAGGCATTGGAGTCTAAAAAGAAAACTGTGTTTCCACAGTGAAGGCACTTCTTAGGAGAAGAAGGCTCCATGATGGAGTGACCTTGTAGGCCCAAAAAATTTAAGACAGAAACAGAGGGAAAAATCTCTCTGAGTTTAAGAAGAAAAGAAAAACCCACCGGCGGTACCGGTGGCGGCGGGAGAAACAGCCGCGACCACAAGAAAACAAGAAATAAAGAATTTAAAGAAAAAAGTTTCTGCGGTGACAGGAGGACGTCCTGCCGGCTCCGCGGAAAAACGAAAACTGAGGAGAGGCAGTGGAAAAGGCGGGAAGGCAGTGCGCAGGCACGAGGGATGCTCCCAAAAGCTTTCTGACTGGATGCTGGGGAGCATTCCCGTGCAGGCTCCGTCGGTACCGACGTACCCATATGTGAAGACTCATTCCTGCTTGTTCCTGGAGATAGGTTCTTATTCTGGTAGGTGAAAGAAATACACTGAGCAATCCAATTGGACAGTGTCCTCTTAGAGACTGGAAGTCCCAAATGAGAGGGATCAAAAGCAACAAAGAGTTGGGAAGACTTTCTATGTTGCTGTGTCCTTTGTAGGTAAAAGGCGAGAGCTCTCTTACAATTCAAAGTATGAAGGTTCCTCTCTGCACTTGATGCATGAGGACCTGGAAAAAAGACAGGTAAATACACCTCTTGATTAAGATGAAAAGGTGAGACCACTTTAGGCATAAAGTGTGGATTGGTCCTAAGGACTACCTCATCATGATGGAACCTTGTATAAGGTGGATTAGCCACTAAGGCCTGCAGTTCACTGATGCGGCGAGCTGAGGTGACTGCAATGAGGAAAATAACCTTCCAGGAAAGAAATTTCAAGGAGGTGGTGGCTAAGGGTTCAAAGGGTGGCTTCATAAGCTGACCAAGAACCAGATTTAAGTCCCTTGCCACCGGAGGAGGTCTAATGGGAGGTTTAGTTAAAGTTAGGCCTCTCATGAATCTTGCAATAAGAGGATGAGAGGAAATAGGTTGTCCATTGATAGGCTTAAGGGATGCTGCAATAGCACTCAAATGGACCCTTACTGAATTCATCTTAGGGCCTGCATTGGAGAGATGCAGGAGATATTCCAACAGAGAATTCAAAGGCAGTGCTAGAGGGTCAAGACCCTTCTTAGTACACCAAATGGAAAACCTTTTCCACTTAAAAGCATAGGAACGTCTAGTAGAAGGTTTTCTGGAAGCATGGAGGATATCCTTCACTTGCTGAGAAAGATTCCAATCCTGAAGGTCTAGGCCTTCAGTAACCAAGCTCTAAGGTGAAGGGACTTGGGGTTTGGGTGCCACAAAGTCCCCTCCTCCTGAGACAGAAGGTCTGGAGCAGCTCCCAAGTCCAGAGAGGGGGCTTGAGAGAGATGCAGAAGTAGAGGGTACCACACTTGGCGTGGCCAGCGTGGAGCTATGAGGATCATGAATCCTTGATCCCTCTGGAGCTTGAACAGAGTCTTGGGAATCAAGGGAATGGGTGGAAAGGCATACAGGAAGCCTTGACCCCAGTGAAGGAGGAAGGCATCCTTGGCCTGAACTCCCTGACACGGAATACTGGAACAGAACCGGGGAGGTTTGGCATTCCACGGACTTGCAAAGAGGTCTATGTCCGGGGTTCCCCATTCTTGGAAGATTCTAAGTACCTGGTCCATGTGCAGGGACCATTCGTGTGGAAGCAGAACTCGACTGAGTCTGTCTGCTCAAGAGTTTTGGATTCCTGGGAGTATACGGCCAGGAGATGGATTTGATGCTCTCTGGCGAAGGCCCACAATCTTAAAGCTTCGTAGCAAAGCGACAGAGAGCCAGTTCCTCCTTGCTTGTTTATGTAAAACATGGCTACTTGATTGTCCGTATGAATGAGGACTGTCTTGTAGCTGAGCAGGGTATGAAAGACCTTGAGAGCTAGAAAAATTGCTCGAAGCTCCAAGTGGTTGATATGAAGAGGGGTCTCCTGTGGGGACCAAGTGCCCTGAGTGGAGAGGTCTTGTAGATGAGCTCCCCAACCTGTTTGGGAGGCATCTGTTGTGAGGGTTGCCTGAGGCAACAACTGTTGGAAGGGGGACCCCAGCAACAGATTTTGGGTGGACATCCACCACTGGAGAGACCAAAAGAGACGTTTGGAGGTTGCTATTTGGTCTGAGAGAGCTCCTGATGACTGAGTCCACTGGGTGGACAAAGTCCATTGAGCTGCTCTCATGTGAAGGTGAGCATAGGGTACCACATGCACTGTGGATGCCATGTGGCCTAGGAGTTGTAGCATCTCCCGGGCAGTTAAGTGGGTCTTTGACTGAATCTGGGAGGCTAACTGCACTAGGCGTTGGCAACGGGCCTGAGGAAGATAGGCCCTTGCAGTGGTAGTATCCAACCAGGCCCCTATGAACTCTAGGGACTGAGTAGGGGTGAGATGGGACTTTGGGAGGTTTACCACAAGTCCCAGATAGTGCAGAACGTGCCTTGTGCAGTCCAGGGAAGTCTGGGCCTCTGACTGAGATGGAGCTCGGATGAGCCAGTCGTCCAGGTAAGGGAATACAAATATTCCCAGAGTGCATAGAAATGCAGCTACTACTGCCATGCATTTGGTGAACACTCTTGGAGCAGAGGCCAGACCGAAAGGAAGCACCCTGTATTGGTAATGCTTTCCTTGGAAAAGAAAATGGAGGAACCTCCTGTGAGATGGATGGATGAGCACATGTGTGTACGCATCCTTGAGATCTAGAGAACAAAGCCAATCCTGACTCTGAAGGTATAGAAGGAGAGTGCCCAGAGAAAGCATCTTGAATTTCTCCTTGCATAAAAATTTGTTCAATTCCCTGAGATCTAATATGGGTCTGTAGCCCCCTGTTTTCTTTAGGATGAGAAAATAGGGAGAGTAAAACCCTGACCCTTGTTGAAGAAGAGGTACTTCTTCTATTGCTCCTTGGGCAAGAAGGGTAGCCACCTCCTGACCTAGAAGGTCGAGAAGAGATGTTGGAGAATTGAAGTGTCTCACCATGGTGTGAGGAGGAAGGTTTGAGAAATGAAGTTTATAGCCCTCCCTTATGATAGAGAGGGTCCACTGCTCTGCTGTAATTTGCTCCCATCTGGGAGCAAAATGAGCTAACCTTCCTGGAATGGTGAGAGGCTCTGGTTGTTTTAGAGCCAGAAAGGCTAAGTTCTCTAGCATCAAGTCAAAAACCCTGAGGAGGTTGGGACTGCTGAGTTGCAGCAGCCCCTGTAGACTTAGGCCTGTTTAGGTTGCTGACGTTTAGCAGCAAAGCGACCTGTAGATGATTGTTGGCCAGAAGTAGAAGGGAATCTGCCCTTTTTGAAAAAAGACTTCTTGAAAGTTTTTTTCTTGGCAGGAATGGAGGTTGACTTTGAAAGTCTATCCAGAGCAGAATTTTCTGCATCCATTTGAGTGGCTTTTATCTGCCATTCTTTGCCAAACAGGTTTTCACCTGTACAGGGAAGATTTCCTAAGCCATCCTGGACCCAAGGTTCTAGAGCAGAAGCCTGGAGCCAAGCAATTCTGCGAGCAGCTATGGCAATGGCCGAAGCTCTGCTGGCACCTTCAAAGGAGTCGAAAGCTGCACGGTTCGAAAACCTTGAAATGTCTTGAGTATGCTTAAGCTAAATAAGGAATTCTTCCCTTTTATCCTCTGGAAGAAAAGGGAGGAAAGTGTGCAGTTTATCTGCAACTTCTTTCAGAAACATACCCATATAGAGACTATAGGAGTTGATTCTGGCAATGAGCATACTGGCTTGGAAGATTTTCCTACCAAAAGCATCCAAGGTCCTGCATTCTCTTCCTGGAGGGGCAGAGGAGTGTCTTTTTGCACTCTTTATCCTTTTCATAGCTGACTGCACCACAATAGAATGGTGAGGAAGCTGTGTTTTATGAAAACCAGGACAAGGAGGGACACGGTACATAGTGTCCAATCTACGAGAATGAGGAGAGATAGTGAGAGGAGTCTCCCATAAGTCAATCATGTGTTCATAAAGAATCTCATGAATTGGCAAGGTGACTGCCTCCTTAGGAGCCTTAGAATAACCTAAAATATCAATTTTTTTAGCTCTAGGCTCTGATTCAGAGGTTACTGAAATAGAAAGTCCTTTAGCCACTTCTCTTATGAAGTCTTGAAAGGACAAGTCCTCTGGAGGAGACATTCTTCTTTTTGGAGAAGAAGGCTCTTCAGGAAGGGCTATGGATACTTCAGCAGACTCCTCCGATGTATCAGAATCTTCAGAGGAATCAAAGTATCGCCTGTCAGGGTGCTCTTCTAAAGCTCGATACGCGTATCGACCGGTATCGACATCGGGCGTCTTCGGTACCAGTTCGGTACCGATGGGCATCCCTGGACAGGGAACCGCTGCAGTCGGCATCCTGGTCGATGTTGATGCAGTCGGTACTGGTACCGACACTGGTGCCGGTACCGTGGCCGATACCGACAACGGGGTTTGTTGTGGTATCAGCGGCGTCGCAGCTTAAATGAAGGCCGTGATAGCCTGCTGCATGGATAGAACATTCTGATCCATCGACGCCATGAATGCCTGGAAGTCGGTACCGAAAGGTTGCGCCGGTACCCCAGAGCATTCTAACAGGTGATCGGTCGAGGCCGTGCTATCGATGTCAACCTGTAACCCCATAGGAGGAGCTTTGGAAGCCGGAGCTTCCCGCCGGGGTTGTTTTGCCGGTGCGGAATCCTCGAGGGCAAGCCCGGAGGCATCTCGATGCTTGGAAGGAGATCTACCCTTCGAGGACCGGCTAGATTTATGTTTGGTTACCTGAGATCCATGGGAGGAAGAAGAAGCCCTGGAAGACGTCGATGCCACTGAAGCTGCATCAGAGGGAAACAGCACATGGAGCTTGGCTGCTCGGTTCTGTAAACCTCGTTTAGACATCAAAGAGCAGGAGGAACAATCCGAAATGGAGTGTTCAGGACCCAAACATTTAAGACACCATTCATGGGTGTCAGTAACAGAAATAGTACCGCAGCACTTAGTGCATTTTTTAAACCCGGAGGCTGGTTTTTCCATGAGGAAAATTTCTTTGTGGAGCCTAAGGCCCAAAAGAAGAAAAACACACTAAGTGAGGGAAAAGTATGTTTTGTTTTGTTTTTGTTTTTTTTAAGAAAAGAAAGAAAAAACCAGCGGTACCGGTCCGAGTCGGGGGAGGCAGACGCGCGACCAAAGAAATAAAATAAAACAAAGAACTTCTTCAGCGGTGACAGGAACACGACCTGCTGGCTCCGCAGCAAAGAAGAACTGAGGAGAGGCGGTTAGGAAAGGCGGGAAAGCAGCGCGCAGGCGCTGTGGGATGCTCCCAAAAGCTTTCCTTTTTGGGAAGCTGGGGAGCGTTCCCACGCAGGCTCCGTCGGTACCGACGTACCCATATGTGAAGACTCATTCCTGCTTGTTCCTGGAGATAATAAATTTCACAATACAGGCAGAGGTCAGAAGCCTAAAAGGCTAGAACTAATCCCAGAAGAAAAAACTGGAAGAGTTTAATGAGGTTGGACTTTAGATGAGAAGCTAAAGCTTCTGTAGGCCAACGTTTGAAGCTCTTTGTCCTTGGAGCAGAAAAAGGCTCTAGGAAAGAGAGGAGATAAATCTGACTGGTTTTCAGAAAAGGATGGGTCTTTGAGACCCCTCTATCCAAATGAAAGACAGAATAAAACATTTGTAGTAGGCGGTGTAGCCTCCAATTTCTTGAAGATCAGGAATGTCTTCCGTAAGTGATGTCACTTAGGATGACTTTACATGGAGAGCTTCAAATGTGACGTAACCAGAAAGGTTACAGTAAAAGAAGGTAGTTTGTGACTACCATAGAAATTGGTTGTCCATTTAAAATCCTATGGCATGCTGGAACAGCATTAATATGGACAGTAACAAATCTTTCAGAGTGAGATATATGTATTTATACACACACATATATATATATATATATATATATATATGTAAATAAGAGACTCACTTAACAACAAGAAGGGGTAAGACCTGCTTGCAAAATATGGATAGAGAACCCCTTACTGGTTACACGTGGAAGAACCATGAAGAAGGTTACATGGAAACCAGTGGAATGTTCCTAGTCAGAAGGATAGGTCTAGATCTCTTTAAAATTCTAGACTTTGAATAACCAGAAGTGGAAATCTACGTGCAAAGAAAACCTTAGTCTTAAGACAACAAGTCTGGATCCTTCTATAACTTCAGTGTGGAGAAAGACGCAATAAAAGGGAATACCATATTTGCCCGTCTATGAGGGCAACATGAGCATAATGCGTTCTTTGTTCAACATAAGCTCCAATGAAGTATTAGGAATTAGAAGGAATGCACTAGACAAGGACAGACTGCAGTGAAAAGAAGTGCATCCCTGTTGGAGAAGTTCCACTGGAGATGTGGAAAAATTCAGGGAATTAAGCAATTCTTTATGCTTTCATGTGATCTAAACCCCGGTTCATTTTCCCTAAAAAGAAAATTTTAAGGAAGATGGTAAAAGTAGGAAAAAACCCGGTCATGTGGGAGCATGACTGGGCAAGCCTTTCAACCATCTGAAGTTACCCACCAGGAATGGCTCTGATGCTCTCTGGCAAAGGCCCATAGTTGCAGAGCTTCTTGTAGAATTGCAGAGAGCATGTTGTAGGTTGCCTAGGTGAGATCTGGTTGTTTAATTACCAGTGTGCAACCTAAGCTATTCTGTGGAAGCCAAAGAATTGCAGATGGCTAAGAATAGCAGACAGACAGGTTGCCTGCAACGATAAACTGTCCAAGTAGGTTTTGGAACCTCTTTTGGAATTATGTGTTATTAAGCAGCAGAAGTGGTTAGGTCCTATAGATTGGAAAAGGACCGAGAGACCGAACAGAAGTGATAACTCTCACTTATGGTCTGATAAGCTGTCTTAAAAGAAATATTTGAAAGATTGCAGAGGGGAGAAACTCTGTATGGAAATTATTTACTGGAGTAGGTATTAGGGACAATCCTATGGCTTAAAGGCAAGCCCTCCAGTCAAATAGTATCACTCTTAGATTGAAAATCTCAACTAAGAGGGATGGAAGTAATACAGAGTTGGAAAGACTTACAATTTGGTAAGTCTCTGAAAGGGTAAGCTCCCCTGCAGTGAAAAGTATAAGATATCCTCGTACAAGACAACTGCCAAGGCGAAAGGCATAGCATACCTTATAAGTAGTTGTAACTCCTCTGTTTACTTTTAAAAGGAGAGGAGAAACTTGTTACCTGTAGGGCATGATTATCCTTAATAGCTCTAAGAGCTGAAAGGATAGACTGCTCTTAGCAAGAGAGTCATGCCTAAAGTGGAGGATTAAGGCAGTGTATCACTGACCTCTCAATAAGGATGAGAAGAACTGTAAATGCTTCTGTAGTTAAGAAGTAGTGGTTCTGAAACTCAACAAGAAAAAAGATGATTTAATGAATAAAAATCAGAAACCCTGCGACTGCTGAGTTTGCTGAGCCTGTTGAGACTTTGGTTTTCTTAGCCTGGTATGGAAACATCTGCATGATGGGTAGAAGATGAATAAAACTTTTTCCCCCTAGGGGAATAAAGTTTGTTAGGAGATTTTTTACTATCTGGGGCAGAGGAAAGTTTTGACAATCCTCTGAAAGCAACAATATCAGTGTTTAACTGATTAGCTTGAAATAAAGCATCCTTGTTAAAGAGATTTTCACCAGTACAAGGAGTATTTCCCAGCTTTTCTTGTACCCATTTGTCCAAGTCTGAAGCTTGAAGCCAAGCCATGCGTCTTGCTCCTATGGCTATAGCAGAAGTTCTGCTAATAGACTCAAAACAGTCCAGGGAAGCACGATTAAGAAATTTAGAGACATTTTGAGCATGACTGACTAATATGAAAAAGTCTGCTCTTTTATGTTCTTGAAGAAAAGGGTTCAAAAGCTTTAAGTTTTTTGTGACCTCTTCAAGGGATAATTCCATATAGAAAATATATGAGATAATTCTTGCTGAAAGCATGGATGCCTGGAAGCATCAACGTCCAAAGGCATCTACAGTTCTAGACTCACGACCTGGCGGATAAGAAGAATGCTTCTTTGCACTCTTAATACGCCTCATTGCTGATTCTACAACAATAGAATGATGAGGAAGTTGAGTCTTTTGAAAACCTGGAGAAGTTGCACCTTGTACATGGAGTCAAGTGTCTTAGAATGTGGTGATACCGTTAAAGGAGTTTCCCACATCCTTAAAAGTAGATCTTGTAAGATCTGATGCAAAGGAAGCATGATAACCTCCTTTGAAATCCAAGGGGATTGCAGGGTCTCTGAATCCCCTGGCAAGGATTCTTTACCAGGTATAGAAATGGCAAGTAACTTTGCCATATCAAGCAGAAAAGCTTGAAAAGAAATCTCCCCTGAGGAGGACCCTCTAAAATGAGGGGTAAAGTCAAGACTTGTTGAAGATTTAGCCTTGGTACCGATAGATTCATCCCAGTCATCGGGATCGGAAGACCTGAAAGGATGAAGCATCGGATTTTCCTTAAAGCGATGTCTTCGGTACTGCCCGAGGTCGGTACCGAGACGAGTTGGTACCGAATCATCCATGCTAGAGATCTATTCCAGGCTCGGCATCAAAGGAAGCGAGTCTATCGAAGTAAGCATGGACGGTATCGACACCGATGCCGATGTTGATACCAGTACCGAAGCCAATACCGATGTCGATACCAGTACTGAAGCCGATACCGATACTGGAGGAACGGTCTGCAGCAACTCTAGCGGTACCGAAGTAGCCAAGAGCGCTAGACTACGATCCTCGGTGAGGAGTGTTTCATCCATCACCATAGCCAATGCTGGGGTGTCGGTACCGCTCGAAGCGGCCACAACCACCGAGCATGGCCCAGGTATGTTCACTGAGGTAAGAACCCCAAGAACAACCTGAAGCCTCGTTAATGCTTTGGAGCCCGAAGACTCCCGCCGGGACTTTATTGCCAAAATGTCCTCGAGGGCAAGGCCAGAGCCATCTCGATACTGGGAAGGAGATCTACCATTCGAGGACTGGCTAGTCTTTACAGACTTTTGTTTGGTTACCTGATCCTGTGGAGATATTGTAGCTGGTGACATCGAGTGCGATGTGAACCAGGTATCGAGTTGTGCTCGATTCTGAAGATTTCTTCTATTTGAGCTCCAGCAGGAAAGACACTCCAGTGGGCGATGGTCAGGACCCAAACATTTTAGACACCAAGTATGGGTGTCAGAAAAAATATTTGTACTGCCACACTTTGAGCATTTCTTAAGAGTAGTGGCTGGCTTTTCCATAATGGAAAGATGGAGGCCTAGTGGCCTAGAACCGTAAGACACTAAACAGGAAAAATTTCTGAGGAAAAGAGAAATTCTTTAGAAAAAAGAAAGAAAAGCACCGGGGGTACCAGTGGCATCGAGGGAAGGCAGACGCGACCACAAAAAACTAAGAATAAAAAGAAGAATTTTCTGCAGTGACAGGAATACGTCCTGCCGGCTCTGCGGAAAACTGATGAGAGGGAAGTGAATGGGCGGGAAGGCAGCGCGCATGCGCGTGGGATGCTCCCAAAAGCTTTCTTTTTGGATGCTGGGGAGCGTTCCCGCGCAGGCTCCATCGGTACCAACGTACCCATATGTGAAGACTCATTCCTGCTTGTTCCTGGCGATAAAATATTATGCCATTATTAATGAAGGTAAAGAAGCCTCAGGAATCTCCAGCACTTTTCATATATCTTTTGAATAAGTCAGAGCCAGACAAAATACTTAACTTGGGAAAATTAACCACTCTGATGTTATAATACTTCAAAATGTTCTTCATATTTTCTACCTTATGCATCAAAGCAATATTTGATTTCACCAAAAACTGTGAAATATCTTTGGAGGCGAGATGACTATGGATGTTTTCGCTCTTTTGAAATCTTCCAAAGCATTCTCCTTGTAAACTTTGTTTTTGAACAAGATGTGAGCAGGAATATGAATCTACATTTTAAGAATGTTCAGGAACCTCTTCTTGGACAGACTGTGAGGATATATTCCGATGTAGCACGGTCTATGCAAGAAATGTTCTATGGGCCCAATATTTAGTGCTGCTGACGCAGCTAGCTGACAGTGCTGAACATTAAACCTGGATATTCAATGCCGATATCTGATCCCAGCATTGAATATCTGGGTTCACCGCATAGGCTGATCACTAACTGGGCAGCAGTGATATTGAGCCGCTACCCGGTTAGCAATATACAGCCAAAGTTAGGCCAGGGTGTCCTGCTCCTGGCTTTCACCACATACTGCTAACTGGCTAGTGGCTCAATATCACCGCTGCCTGGTTAGCAATTGGTGCCACCTCCACTTCGCCCCACAATGCCCCCAACATGCCCTGATGCCAAGAAATTAGCTTTATGTTTGAAGATGAAGAAAATGTGCTCACCATCCTTACATGGAGCCATCTATAATAAGGACCAAATTGGGAGCAGGCTGCTGAAAAGTAGAACTTTCCCCCAAATTTGCTGATTCCTGCCATCATTGCAGTGCCCGTTTTATTTTTGCTGTTATCTGTAACTTTGATGACAAGAGCTGTCTGAATTTGTTTCATTGAAACTTCAGATGCTACTGCAGTGGTCCCATCAGTAGTCTTGCAAAAGACAATATGTGCACAGCACATAATTCTCACACCTTGAGAACTGTATATGTAGTTCTACAATGAAGTGCAGAAATTTGTTGGCAGATCAGCTGCCATCTTTTTAATCTAATGCCATTCTTCTTACCTCAATATTGGCCACTGTAAAAGAGAACTGTGACCATCAGAAGACAGTTGCCAGCACAGCCATGCATGCTCAGGAGGCCCCCTGCATGAGCTTTTCCTGAGCTTTAAAGGGCAGCAAAGATTTGACAGGGAGCTATCACTGATGACATCACCCTTGTGAATGGCTGTTCTACCTGCTTGTCCATAAAGAGGAACAGAGGCTCTCATGCGCAAAAAACTGTGAGAAAGCCTGGAAAAGGCACAGAATAGGTACCTGAGAGACCATGATGCAAAGACAAGTTTTGCCAGTCTGCAGAAAAGAGAGGCCCTGCATGATGAGACAGTGCAGAAAGTATGGCATATGTGCACGATTGAGCCACTAAGTGCATCTAAACTTTAGCCACAGTGAGGGCAGCTTTTCCTACACTAGCTACATTACATGATGTTACTCACTTGTGAGGACTTTTATTCCTTCCTGACCTCAGAAAAGGCAAAATTAGACCTTACCTGCTAATTGTCATTCCTTGAGTTCCCTCCAGGCCAGTCCATGAATGGGTAGTCAGCCCCCTCCAACAGCTGCGGAATGATCATGACAAAGTCTTGCTGATCCTGTATAAGAGCTTCCCCTGCAATTTGAGACTCCAGTCTCCTCTTGACAAAGCAGATGGCTACCAACTTAATCTACCAATTTACAAAATCTGAAAATACTGAAAGGAAAAACACCTCCTCACTCCCCTCCCCTGAGAACAGCAACTTCAGTGAGAGGTAGCAAGAAGACCTGCAGAGCACTTGCCCTTCCTGTCTCATATAATGGGCTTAACACACGTGGGCCCCTAGAATTGAATGGGATGGACCAACATCCTAACTCTTGATGCAACACTTCACCATACTGGACACGCAATATTAACTGGGGCAGCCGTGGACTAGCCTGGAGGGAACTCAAGGAAAGACAATTAGCAGGTAAGGTCTAATTTTGCCTTCCTTATCTTCCCTCCAGGTCAGTCCACGAATGGGACATAACAGAGCAGTATTTACCAATGGGAGGGACCCGCGAGTCTGGCCTGAAGCACTGAGGCCCCCATTACCGCATCCCCCTCAGCATGCACATCAAGTTGATAATATCTTGAGAAAGTGTGGAGCGACGACCAGGTTGCCACCCTGCAAATATCCGCTGGGGGAACCAGACAGCTTTCTGCCCAAGATGTTGCCTGGCCCCGGGTCAAATGAGCCTGAAACCCCAAAGGAGGAGTTCTACCATACAATACGTACACTGCCTCGATAGCTTTGAAGGCCGCTTCCC
Organism: Ichthyophis bannanicus; assembly: GCA_033557465.1. Taxonomy (NCBI): domain Eukaryota; kingdom Metazoa; phylum Chordata; class Amphibia; order Gymnophiona; family Ichthyophiidae; genus Ichthyophis; species Ichthyophis bannanicus. Next base: position 168,624,527 of record CM066042.1, read on the forward strand.
CTTATGAGGACCACCAAAAAGGACAAACAGTCCATCTTTCAAAACGCCTCCATTCCTTTCATGTATCGCTGGAGTATCCTTTAGAGATCTAGCCTGTGCAACTGCCGATCTGCCTCGGAGTTTCTGAGGTCAGGAAAAGCAGGTAGGGAAATTGATTGATTTAAGCAAAACCGTGACACCACCTTAGGCAAAAAGACGGCACAAGCCTCAAAATCACTTTCTCCCTGGTAAACTGCAGAAAAGGATCTCTGCACAAAAGCGCCTAGAGATCGGAGAACCTCTGAGCAGAACAGAGCACCCCTAAGAAAACTGTCTAAAAGGAGATATCGCACACAGATACCCGCGTGATGGGCTCAAAGGACGCTCCGCCAGGACATCCAAGTGCAGGTCCCAATGGAGGCCGCACCAGCTTCACAGCTCTAAGGAATTGGACAACATAGGGATGTGCCACCAGCGAGTGCCCCTGCATGCAGCTTCGGTAACAGGCCACCTGTACCTTCAGAGAATTGAGCGCCAAGTCTTTATCCAGACCACCTGAAGAAACAGAATGCTGGGCAGCAAGCAAGCAAAAGGACTGATGTCCTTTGTTGAACACCACACCTCGAATATACGCCACACCCAGACATAAACGAGTGTGGTGGAATGCTTTATGGACCTCAGTATGGTAGCAATGACTTCTGTCAAGTAGCCCCAGTGATGCAGCCAGGCCCTCTCAAGAGCCAGGCCATAATTGAGAACCGCTCCACTTGCAGCATCAGCACTTGTCCCTGTGCCAGCAGATTGATCCTGTCAGGCAACTGCCAAGGGCAATCGATCAGGAGCCAAGTGAGATCTGCATACCACGGCCTCCGAGGCCAATCCAGCGCTATGAAAATTACTGGTCCATCATGGCTCCTTATCCACTGAAGAAGCCATCTGATGAGTGGCTACGGTGGAAACATGTACAGAAGCCCTTGCGCTGGCCAAGACTGAGCCAGAGCATTGAGTCCTTTGGACATGTGTTCCCTGTGCCTGCTGAAGAACTGGACTACCTTGGCATTGGTCAGGGTAGCCATCAGGTCTATGACTAGCCTTCCCCAATGCACCGTGATGTCATGGAACACCGCTGCATTGAGTTCCCATTCCCCAGGATCCAACGCATGCCAACTGAGGTTGTCCGCCTAAACATTCTCCTTCCCAGCGACATGAGCTGCTGATAAGGCTAGCTGGTGGGTCTCCGCCCACTGGAAGAGAGTCTGACTCTCTTCTAATAGGGTCACACTGCCTGTGCTCCCCTGACGACTGATATAAGCTACTGTCGTTGCATTTTCGGAAAAGACACAGACCGGCTTCCCCCCATTCAGAGGACGAAAATGTTGTAGTGCCAAGACCACCGATTTATCGACTAAGAGGCCTCTACCGGCGAACAGCATCCCTGTGTCACCTGAGAGAGACAGTGTGTTCCCCAACCGGTAAGCCTGGCATCTATGGTCACCAAGATCCATTGCAGTTGATCCAGTGGCATGCCAACCCTCAAGTAAGCGGGCTCCAGCTACCAATTCAAACTGGTTCGCACTTCTTCCAGACACACCAACCTTTTGGACAATGGATTTCTCTGAGACAACCATTTCATCAGAAGAGCTTGCTGCAGTGGGCACATATGGGCCCGGGCCCATGGTACCAGGTCCAGTGCAGCCGCTATCGAGCCCAGCAGCTGCATGTAGTACCATGCTGATGCTGCTTTTCACCTCAAAAACTGGCGGATCTGCTTCCCAATCTTTTCCCCCCTGTCATCTGGCAAAGCCACGATCCCTGCGGTCATATTGAACAGGGCCCTGAGATACACCAGACACTGGACTGGCTGCAGCTGACTCTTGGTGAGGTTGACCACCCAGCCCAGCTGTTTCAGAAACTCCAGCACTCACCATGTAGCAGCGGACACCTCTGTCTTGGCCATTGCCTGAAAGAGCCAGTCGTCCAGATAGGGATGAATGAGAATCCCTTCCTTCGTGAAGGTGTGCGGTGCTGTAGCCAGGCCGAACGGCAACACCTGGAACTGGAAATGGCCAATGGGTAACACGAACCTCAGGAATTGCTGGTGCTCTGGTCTGATGGGAATGTGAAGATAAGTTTCTGCCAGATCCAAGGAGCACAGGAACTCGCCCTGTCTGACTGCACGCAAGATCTCCATGCAGAACTGCTGCACCCTCAAGGATTGGTTTACGTGCTTGAGATTGAGGATGGGCCAAAAAGCCCCCTCCTTCTTTGGTACTACAAAATAAATTGAGCATCAATCGGATCTGCACTTGTCTCCGGGGACCAGAATCACCGCCTCCAGTTGTACCAACCACCAAAAAGTGGAGAATATCGCTTTCCGTTTCTCCGGCACCCGGCAAGGCAAGGCCACAAAGGTATCGGCGAGTGGCCTTGCAGGCTCCAGTGTATAGCCCTTGCATATAATCTCCAAGACCTACTGGTCAGTCGTAATAGAGGCCCAGATAAATAAAATTTTTGTAACCGACCTCCTATCGCCACTGCCGTCTAGGCCGGCCTGACTTCAGTGGGGCTTTCTACGTGGGACCTGCTGGGAAGTGTAATAGCCCTGGCCGAATCCCCAGGCTCCTCGAAAGGACAGCCCCCACGGTCTGTAACGACCCCTCTGATAGGGAGCAAACTGCATTGCCCAAAATCGCCAAAACTCTATGGCCTGTCCCCTTTGTGGTCTCCCCGATTTCACACCCTTAGGGCGGTCTTCCAGCAGGTGCCCCTTGAAATCGCCCAAGTCCTTCACAGTCTTGTCCAGGGCTTCCCCAAAGAGAAGCCTGCCCTTGTAGGGGAGCTTATTGAGTCTAGCTTTGGATGAGGCATCTGCCGCCCAGTTCCAGAGCCACAGAAACTGTTGTGCCGCAATCACTGAGGCCATGGACTTAGAAGACACCCGAATCAAATCATAGAAGGCATCCCTCATATATGCAGTGGCCAACTCCAGCTTAATCCTCTCTGACTGATTGGCCTTCTAGGTCGAGCGGAGCGAATCCCTGGAGCCAATGAATGGAAGCTCTGGATACATAGGCCCCTACAGATGGAGGCCTGTAGTGCCAAAGCACTAGAATCAAAAGCCTGTCTTAGAAGCGACTCCAACTTCTGATCCTGCAGATCTTTAAGGGCCGCTCTGCTCTCTATAGGGATGGTGGTCTTCTTGATCACTGCTGAGACTACTGCGTCCACCTTTAGCATTCTCAGAAGCGCCCGCTCCTCCTGCGGGATAGGATAAAGGCACCCCGAGGGGCGGCTACCCCTCAAGGTAGCCTCTATTCTGATTCAATCATTCACTTTATCACTCTATGAACTGGAAAGCACACCTGTGCCCCCCTTAAACCCTTGTAGCAAAGGGTCCTCAGTGGCTCCTCTACCTGTGACGACGTCTGCCCAATATTCAATACAAATAGGGAATGTGCAATGAGCACCCCTAGTTCCTCTCTATGGAAGACGCAGAACACATTAGACTCCTCCCCTGGGGAAATATCGCCCTCCTCCAAATCCCCCTAGAGGTCAGAAGTATCTTCCCCAAGGTCTTCTGAAAGATGAGTGCACAGAGACTCATGACTACTCTACTTGTTCTTGTCCTCTGCTGCCTTCTCCCCCCCAGAAAGCACCCACTCCGGAGCACCCCTCAAGAAGAGGCTCCCTGGCTGTGATAACAGAGAACTCAGTGGGAGAACAGACAGGATCTGCCTGCTTCTGTTTCAGACAGTAGGCTTTATGTAATGACAGTATGAAATCTGGTGAAAATATGGGCTCAAGCACCCACTGCATCAGTGGAATCGTTGGGCAAGGCTCTGTATCCACCCGTCGGCTTTTTTGCCTTGCCTTTGCTTCCCCCGCCTTTCCCCCACTTCTGCTTTTGAGCAGAGGAAATGGCCATCCCTCATGAAATGGCCGCAGTTCCAGAGTCTTTTCTGTCCCTTTCTGTCCCCATCTCAGATGTCCACACATGTATACAGGGCCCTCCTTCCTCTTGCTCCTCTTTCACAAGCATTTCCTCCCTATTTCTCATAACCCTATAGTCTGTTTTTCATCCCTCCCTCATTCACAACTTCCCCCACCTCTCCCTCAAAAAAACAGCTTCTGTTTTTCAACTTCCTAGTCCCTGTTTCTCAACACCCTCCTCTCATTTACAACTGTCGCCAATCTGTTGCTCAAAATCCCCATCATTCACAACTCACTGAGCTTCCATTTCTCAAATAAAAGGCAGCAGCTCCTGCTTTTCAAACTCCCCTCCCCAATTCACAATTTCTTTATTTGTAACATTTGTTATACCACCATAGGCACAATATTTGGCATCATCAGTAGTCAGTGGAAAATGAATGTAGACAAATAACACAAAGATAACATATAAGTCCAAAAGTAAGTGGTATGAATAGCACAACAAAATCATTCCAGGAGGAATCAATAAAGCTGTACACATTAGGGACAGGTAACAATAAAAGCACGGCATGTATCAGATAAAAGCCACATAGGAGTTTTGGAAAAGCCAAGTTTTTAACATCTTCTTAAATGTCTGATGAGAAGATTCGAAACACATATCTGGGGGAAATGAATTCCAAAGAGTGGGGGGCATTATAAGCAAAAGTTGCTGATCTGATCCATTCATACCTGAGTTGTTAATAGGTTGGAACCACTAGTTGATGGGTTTAGGATGAACAAAGGGAATGAGTAGGATTATAAAGGATTAACATGCCTACAGGTAAAGTGGAAGAAACAAATAAAAGGCCCTGTGTGCTAGCATTAGAATCTTAAATTTGATGCGATTGGAAATAGGCAGCTAATATTCTTTAACTAAAAGAGGTGTAACATGATCAAACGATCAATACCATGAATCAACTTCACTGCTATGTTTTGTATGAGTTGCAATTGCTTAATTAAATATTGAGGAGTGCCGACCAAAAGTGAGTTTCTGTGGTCAAGATGGCATAAGACTAAAGAATGAATTAATAATCTCAAGGAATGAGCATCAACTAAAGGCTTTAAGGATCTAACCAACCAAAGGGCATAACATGATTTTTTTTAACCAGGGAGGAAATATATGGGTGAAAAGACAAATCCTTATTTAGAACAACCCCGGGGAAGTGATGTCTCACTTGCCATATCGCTGAATCTGTCATCTGCATTTGATTTAATTGATTACTTTACCCTCCTCTCTCATCTCCATGGTGCTGATGTCTCAGGGATGGTCCAGCAATGGTTTCATGCTTTTCTCTCCTTTTGTTCATTCTCAGTCATCTCGGATACCACTTCTTCAGAATCTATTCCTTTCTTGTGTGTCCTTCAAGGGTCAGTGTTGGCTCCCCTACTCTTTAATGTCTTCTTTGCTCCTCTTGTGTTACTCATCCAACAATCTGGCTTGCTGGATTATTATTACGCCAACGATATCATCATATTACACCATACCTCTCCAGTGGCACCTGACCTCTCCAATCCGAATTCCTGCTTTGCAAGTATTTCTGACTGGTTTGCCTCCAACTTTCTTCACCTCAGTGCTCAGAAGACATCGGCCATCTGCTTCTCCTTCTCAATCTTTGACTCCTTCTCTATCCGATTCCCCAATCTCATTGGTCACTTCCCTCTGCTACCACGGTGTCACCCTGGATTCTGCCCTCTCTTTCCATGAACACATCTCATGCTTGTTCGCCGCTCCTTCTTCTCCCTTAGATCAGAACTCTCCATCCTCTCCTGAGTACTTCCTTTCTTACCACTCTTCTTCTATTCCTGGTTACATCACATCTCGATTATTGTAACTCCATTCTTGCAAGTCCCAGCTTCGTTGTTTTCAGCTTATTCAAAACACCGCTAGCCAGATCATCTCTCACGCCTCCCGCTACGAACACGTTACACCACTGCTCATCGACCTTCATTGGCTTCCTATCACATACCATGTTCAATACAAGATACTGTCACAGAGCAGACTCTCTAGAGCCCCCTGTGGTGCTAAAAAACACTACTCCTCAAGTAAACACTGACGTAGGGAGAGAGCACATGACACAAGGGTATCAGAAGGAGTATAAGGGAATGAGGTCACAAACCTGGAATTATCACCCAGCCAGTAGGGAAGCAAGGAAGGTCCCACCTGACCCCAATAGGCTAGGGTGTGGTGCAGCTGGGGATTACGTAAATAATCAGCACAGCTCACAAGAGGAGCTACGGGGGAAGGCAGAGAGAGCCGAAGGAGCTAGGAGAGGAGCTGAGGAACCTCAGAGACGAAGGAGATATCCAGACTGGGAAGGATACAGATATCCCAGGTCTCCACAGCAAGGCAGGCACTGGCTGAATGAAAGTCCGAGTGAGTCTGATGAACATTTAAGTGAAATAAGTGAGCAGCTGAATTCAGACAGGGACAGTGTATGCAGCAGCCTTGATAGAAGCTATGCCTTAAGACACAAGCAACAAGCTAGGAAAAGCTATTCTGAACCAGATAGGAGAAATGCTAAGCTGATCTATGAGAGGCATTTGTATGAAAGACAAAAGCCTTATAATGCTAATTTAAGGAAAGCAGGAAAGCTCCAGAATCTGGGTTACAAACAGAATAGGGAACAAAGCTTGTTACCTTTGGGAGAGAATCCTTCAGAGGAATATAGTTGGCACAAGCCTTCACAGAAACTGCCGTTGGAGACAACAGCTGTTTACAAAGCTCCTGTTAAAACAAAACCCCGTGCAAAGGTTCCACTCTCTGATAGCTGGGCAGCTGACTGCTTTACTCTGCCTAATTACCAGAGGCAGAGGAAAGGCTCCTGGCTAAGCAACTCAAGAGAATACGGTAAAGCCAAACAGATACCTGCTATAGAAAGACAAGTACGTCACAAGCTGGAAAGTTTGTTAAGCAAGTTACCTCAGAAGAGAAGTAACGAAGCCTCTGTATCTGACAGTGTTCCCATGCAATGTGAGCCTTATGAAATTGAGGACAACGCTGAATTGCCTGTTGAACAAATGGACTGTAGTTTTATAATAGCTGACCATATAGAGTCTCTCAGATAGAAGGCTGAACTATTCCTGAGAAGCCTTCATCTGGAAAGCTGACAAGCTGTATTTCTGTTTCATTCCTATTTTTGTTTGCTGAAAGGTAAAGCTATTTTTGTTATAGTTCTTTTGTTTACCCGAGAAGGGTTATGTTTATTTGACTGTTATACTTTTGGAAAAGAATCCTACGGGATGGGGAATAAAACCCAGTTAAACCGATTTCGGTGTCACAACTTATTTACATACTGGCAAGGACTATAAGTATTGAAAAGGCCAGTACTCTACACCCGGGTGCAGTACCAACTGTGACCATCAGGAGGCGCTGCACAGCAAAGGGGTGACATAATGGCGTAGTGTTTTAGGATTTTGATACCACGTGACTTCCCCTGGAAAAGACAAGTGCTGAGCAGTGCTGGAAGAGACGGCTCACCCGGAAGTACTTGCTGAGAGAGGATTTTCGCTGGCAGGTCGGCCAGAAAAGGAAGGAAAGGAAAAACTTTCTCACACGCTGGAATCTACACAAAACTCAGGTAACAGTCACCTGGGAGAAACCGTAGATGGATAAGTGAGAAAGAGGGCACTGTTCCTAAGTGGGAATTTAAAAAAAAAAAAAAAAAAAAAGGAAGGTGCCGCACTTGGTGTGTTTTTCTCTTTTTTTTTCCACAGGTCCTCAAAAGACAGGAAGAATGGATGTACGTGATGTTCAGGCGTGGATGCAAACGCAGTGGAACGAACAAGCCAAGCTTATGCAACAAGTGCAGAAACAGTATATGGACGCTATGCAGGAGCAACAGCAACCGTTGGTGGAAGCATTGAAGGCTCTGGTTACCAAACCTCAGGACAATGAGGCAATGACTGTGCCAATACTGACGCAAGTAGCCATGAACCATGCTTCTAGTTTTTCTGTAAGACAGTTAACACAGTATGATGACATTGATGATCATATTGAATCGTTTGAGAGGATGGCAGCCACCCTCAAATGGCCGCCAGAGCTCTGGGCCAGGCAATTTACCTTAACTTTGACCGGAGATGCTCTGTCAGCCTTTAGAGGGATGCCTGCTGATTTGGTTACGAATTATACAGAGATTAAGAAGGCCATAAAAGATAGGCTGGGTTTTACACCCAGACAGTATAAGCACCAATTTAGGGAGGCACGCATACAACCCAAGGAGACTCCCCGAGCCTTGTATCAAAGGTTAAAAAGCCTCGCGTACAAGTGGCTTAACCCTGAAGGGAGATCCATAGATTCCGTTATGAAAGATATTATAATGGAACAGTTCATGCATTCGGTATCTGATGATTTGAGAACTTTTCTCATGTTACAGGACTGCCATGATCCGGAAGAGGCCGCAAACATGGCAGAGGCTTATTTTGAAGCCAGAGGGGCAAATGCCTTAAGGACTGGCGGGTTAAAAATAAATGGACAAGAAAGTCCAGGTAGCATGAGAAAAGGGGACAGGAATGCTATGGGTAAAAGAAGTGTGCATGATAATATTGGTGAGGCTGTGGCTAAGAATGTGGGATGTTATAAATGTGGTAAAATAGGACACCACAAGAAAGTTTGTAGGGTAAGAACTGTGTTAGTAACAGGGGATGATGAGCCAGACCTGGAAAACTTTCTCCAGGAAGTTCAGGTGGAGGGGGTCGACGCCCTGGCATTGCTTGATTCAGGCGCCAATCAAAGCATGGTTTCCCAAGAGTTTTGGGAAACCCTAGGGGACCAACCATCCGTGGCCCCGAATCAAGCAGTAGGCCAGGTGCGTATACGTTGTGTGCATGGAGAAGCTTCCTGTTATCCCTTACACATGGTTGACATAAAGGGTTCTGGGGTCACCCGACGAATGGCAATAGCGATAGTACCCAATTTACCCTATACAGTCATCCTGGGAAGGGATTGGTCGTCCCTTAGTCAAGAAACAAGGAAGGGTCCTCCAGAATCAGTAGCCCCTACACCCACGAACAACCAGCCCGCCGAGTTAGGCGCTGAGGTTTTAGCAGCCAGTATCCCAAGTCCTTTATTTGAAGGAAAAAATAAGCCGAAGTCCCCAAAACAGTCCTCTCGCCCGGTAGTAACGCCTGATAGACCGAAATTTCTACTACAATTTTGTAAAAGTAATGAACAGGCTAAGGGTCCTGTAAGGGCTACGGCGGCAGCCGCCGGGTATGATCTTTTCAGTATAGAAAACATCTTGGTCCCAAAAAGAGGACAGGCCCTGATAGATACAGGGATCCAGGTAAAATTACCGGAAGGTTGCTATGGGCGCATCGCACCCCGGTCAGGACTAGCGGTAAAACATGCTATAGATGTGGGAGCGGGGGTTATTGACCCCGATTACCGAGGCCCTCTAAAAGTCCTGCTGTTTAACTTTGGAAGCCAGGACTTCCAGATACATGCAGGGGATCGGATTGCGCAATTATTGTGCGAACGGGTAGGGTTCCCAAAAGTGGAGGAGGTACCCTCCTTACCCCCATCCGAGCGGGGCATGGTGGGGTTTGGCTCCACCGGGGAACGCGAAGTAAAAAACCTAACGGCTATAGGAGAAGAAAAGAGGGAGGAGGATTTAGGCCCACAGGTCGGGGATTGGGGAGAACAACCCACTCCAAAGATAGGGACGGAGCTGTCGCCCCAACAGCGAAAAGAGTTAATGCACATGATGGGGAAATTCAAAGATATACTTACCACCCGGCCGGGCGAGACACATCTTGTAGCCCACGAAATCCTCACAACCCCCGGTCGTGTTATCAGACAACGGCCGTATAGAATGCCGGAGTCCCGAAAACGTGAAGTAATAAAACAGGTAAAGGAAATGCTGGACACCGGCATAATTGAGGAATCCCACAGCCCGTGGTCCAGTCCCATTGTCCTGGTACCAAAGCCAAACGGAACACTGAGATTTTGTATTGACTTCCGTCAGGTCAATGCAATCTCACAGTTTGACGCGTACCCTATGCCCCGCATGGATGACCTATTAGACCAGTTAGGCCAAGCCAAATATCTGACCACGCTTGACCTTAATAAAGGATACTGGCAGATTCCCTTAACCAGAGAATCAAAACCCAAGACAGCATTCATAACACCAATAGGGCTGTTCCAATTTAAAAGGATGCCGTTTGGGTTGCACGGAGCCGCCGCCACATGCCAGCGGCTGGTGGACCAGGTCCTGCGGCCACACCATGAATACGCCCTCGCCTATATGGACGACGTGGTTATTCACAGCACCACGTGGCCTCAACATCTGGCCAGAGTGGAAGCTGTATTAAGGGCTTTAAGGAGGGCTGGCCTCACCCTCAATCCCGAAAAATGCGTTTTTGCCACAGAAGAGGCAAAATATTTAGGGCACATGATAGGTAAAGGGGTGGTGAAACCACTGGCCAATAAAATAGAAAGTGTGAGGAACTTTCCTCCACCTAGTACAAAGAAACAGGTCCGGAGCTTTTTAGGGCTACTGGGATATTACCGACGTTTTATTCCCCGATTTGCAGAGCAGAGCATAATCTTCACAGCAATGTTGAAGAAAAACGCGCCAACCCGAGTCCAGTGGACTCCGGAGGCAGAGGCCGCATTTGAAGCTTTGAAGGGACGGTTATGTAGTGCCCCTGTACTACGCAGTGTAGATTTTAACTTACCATTCATAGTCCAAACGGACGCATCTGACACAGGTCTAGGAGCAGTATTATCCCAAGTTTTTCAGGGTGTCGAACATCCAGTAGCCTACCTCAGTAGACAGCTCTCCCGTGCTGAGAGAAATTATGCGACCATTGAACGCGAGTGCCTAGCGATAAAGTGGGCAGTAGAAGCACTCCGTTTTTATTTGACCGGGCGCAAGTTTTTATTAATAACGGATCATGCGCCCCTAAAATGGCTCCACCACATGCGGAACAACAACGCGAGGCTGACAAGGTGGCACCTTGCGCTACAGGCCTATGATTTTACTGTTCAGCACAGAGCAGGCAAAACCCATGGCAATGCAGATGCGCTGTCGCGTCTTACGAGCTGTCCGTCTGAAACTGAGACAACACGTAAGATTTTAAGGGGGGGAATATGTCACAGAGCAGACTCTCTAGAGCCCCCTGTGGTGCTAAAAAACACTACTCCTCAAGTAAACACTGACGTAGGGAGAGAGCACATGACACAAGGGTATCAGAAGGAGTATAAGGGAATGAGGTCACAAACCTGGAATTATCACCCAGCCAGTAGGGAAGCAAGGAAGGTCCCACCTGACCCCAATAGGCTAGGGTGTGGTGCAGCTGGGGATTACGTAAATAATCAGCACAGCTCACAAGAGGAGCTACGGGGGAAGGCAGAGAGAGCCGAAGGAGCTAGGAGAGGAGCTGAGGAACCTCAGAGACGAAGGAGATATCCAGACTGGGAAGGATACAGATATCCCAGGTCTCCACAGCAAGGCAGGCACTGGCTGAATGAAAGTCCGAGTGAGTCTGATGAACATTTAAGTGAAATAAGTGAGCAGCTGAATTCAGACAGGGACAGTGTATGCAGCAGCCTTGATAGAAGCTATGCCTTAAGACACAAGCAACAAGCTAGGAAAAGCTATTCTGAACCAGATAGGAGAAATGCTAAGCTGATCTATGAGAGGCATTTGTATGAAAGACAAAAGCCTTATAATGCTAATTTAAGGAAAGCAGGAAAGCTCCAGAATCTGGGTTACAAACAGAATAGGGAACAAAGCTTGTTACCTTTGGGAGAGAATCCTTCAGAGGAATATAGTTGGCACAAGCCTTCACAGAAACTGCCGTTGGAGACAACAGCTGTTTACAAAGCTCCTGTTAAAACAAAACCCCGTGCAAAGGTTCCACTCTCTGATAGCTGGGCAGCTGACTGCTTTACTCTGCCTAATTACCAGAGGCAGAGGAAAGGCTCCTGGCTAAGCAACTCAAGAGAATACGGTAAAGCCAAACAGATACCTGCTATAGAAAGACAAGTACGTCACAAGCTGGAAAGTTTGTTAAGCAAGTTACCTCAGAAGAGAAGTAACGAAGCCTCTGTATCTGACAGTGTTCCCATGCAATGTGAGCCTTATGAAATTGAGGACAACGCTGAATTGCCTGTTGAACAAATGGACTGTAGTTTTATAATAGCTGACCATATAGAGTCTCTCAGATAGAAGGCTGAACTATTCCTGAGAAGCCTTCATCTGGAAAGCTGACAAGCTGTATTTCTGTTTCATTCCTATTTTTGTTTGCTGAAAGGTAAAGCTATTTTTGTTATAGTTCTTTTGTTTACCCGAGAAGGGTTATGTTTATTTGACTGTTATACTTTTGGAAAAGAATCCTACGGGACGGGGAATAAAACCCAGTTAAACCGATTTCGGTGTCACAACTTATTTACATACTGGCAAGGACTATAAGTATTGAAAAGGCCAGTACTCTACACCCGGGTGCAGTACCAACTGTGACCATCAGGAGGCGCTGCACAGCAAAGGGGTGACAATACTCATCACAGTCCACAAAGCCATTTACACATATATCCCACAGTACCTATCTGATCTCCTTCAGTGCCACACCCTGTCTTGTAGTCTCCGCTCAGCTCACATCAATCACTTGCATCTCCCCTCCCCATCCTGTGCACACCTCAAATCCACTCGCCACTCTGCCTTTTTCTTCTTGGGTCCCTCATTAAGGAACTCCCTGCCAACGGACCACCGTTTAGAATCTTCATTCCCTGGGTTTAAGTCCCTCCTCAAGACTCACCTCTTTCTCATTGACTTTGACCTTCCACCCTCACCTCCCTGAGTTCTCTTTTCTTTTCTCTTTTTACCTCCTACTTTTCCAACTGTGTGATTGATAGACTCTGTCCTATGTAGTTCCTTTCCTTTCTCTTTGGTGTCAGCCACTTTTCTTTACACTTTTATGTCATTGTAAATCGCCTTGATGTAATACAAGTTGCGGTATAACAAATGTGGAATAAAGATAGATTTCCTTACCAGAATAAGAATGTTAGCCATCATGGGGCGGTAATCACAAAAATAATTATCCTTAGTGAACCAGAGAATAAAAGACTTGCAGACAATGAGAACCACTTTCTGGGAAGCAAACCACTCAGCGAGGGAAGAAGTAACAAAAGAGTGATAATTGTGATCCCAGTAGTCATGACTATGATAAAGCATAATTACTCACCTATAACAGGTGTTCTCCAGGGACAGCAGGAATCAGTCCGCACATATGGGTGACGTCGACGCCGACAGAGCCCGCATGAAGCAAATCCCCAGCTTTCAAAGAAAGCCTTTGGGAGTTGCCACCACGCATGCGTGGTCCCCTTCCTGCCCAAAGGTGCCAACTTGCTCAGTCAATGACATAGCTAATAGATGGCAAACAAATGAAGAAAAAAATAATTGGACTGCAACTCCAAGGGGAGGAGGGAGGGTTGTGAGGACTGATTCAGAGGCGCGCAGAAGAGCAGCAGTGACAGCAAAGATGTGAGCAGGAGCCCCTCCTTCCCCCTTCAGCCTGCCATATCAGCCCCATCCACAAGTCCAACACAAAACTCTGACTAGACAAAATGATGCAAACCCCACCTTGTTACAAGATTGTAAATAGTTACCCCCTGTTATCCAAGTTTTAAACCCCTGTTCATTGTAAACACAAAGTACCCATGGAAATGTGTAGTTCTATGTTCATTGTAAACCGCACTGATGTTAAATAGTGCGGTATAAAAGAGACTGGAAATAAATAAACAATAAATAAATAAATGGCTGAAAACCGCCGCTTCAGAGGCGCGCAGGAGAGCAGCAGTGACACCGGAGGTGTGAGCAAGAGGCCCTCCTTCCCCCTTCAGCCTGCCAATCAGCATCCAGCAACAACGTCTGAAAACCGCCGCTTCAGAGGCGAATCCGCGCCTAAGGGCCTTGCCAGAGGGCCCTTTCGTGTGGCCCTTAGGTGTGAGGAGGGAGACTATGATAAAATGAGGAAAACAGTTAAGAAAAAACTAAAAGGAGCAGTTGCGAAGGTTAAAGACGTACATCAAGCTTGGGTGTTGTTGAAAAATACTATCTTGGAAGCCCAGACCAGCTGTATTCCACGCTTTAAGAAAAGTGGAAGGAAGTCCAAAAAACTGCCAGCATGATTTAAAGGTGAAGTCAGAGAGGCTGTTGTTACCAAAAAAGCATCTTTCAGGAAATGAAAAAAAGAGCCAAACGAGGAAACCTGGAAACAGCACAAGCACTGGCAAGTCAAATGCAAGGCATTGATAAGGCAGGCAAAGAGAGAATTTGAGAAGAAGCTTGCTGCGGAAGCAAAAACGCGAAATAAAGACCTTTTCAAGTACATTCGTAGCAAAAAACCTGTGAGAGAGTCAGTTGATCCATTAGATGATAAAGGGGTTAAAGGAGCACTAAGAGGCGACAAGGCGATAGCGATAGCGGAGAGACTGAATGAATTCTTTGCTTCGGTCTTTACTGAGGAAGATGTAGGGATGTTACCCATGACTGAAGTGGTATTTAAAGGTGCGGAAGAATTGAAGGAAACATCGATACATCGGGAAGATGTCTTACAACTATTTGATAAACTGAAGAGTAGCAAATCACCTGGGCCGGATGGTATACATCCAAGGGTGTTGAAAGAACTGAAATATGAGATTGCAGAACTGCTATCAGTAATCTGTGAACTATCATTAAAATCATCTCTAATACCTGAAGATTGGAGGATCGCCAATGTAACACCAATTTCTAAAAAGGGTTCCAGGGGTGATCCAGGAAACTACAGACCGGTGAGCCTGACGTCAGTACCGGGAAAAATGGTAGAAACCATCATAAAGAATAAAATTACTCAGCATGTAGATAGTCATGACCTAATGGGAGACAGCCAACATGGCTTTAGACAAGGAAGATCTTGTCTTACTAATCTGTTATGTTTTTTTTGAAGGAGTGAATAAACAGGTGGACAAAGGTGAGTCGGTTGATATTGTGTATCTGGACTTTCAGAAAGCCTTTGACAAGGTCCCTCATCAGAGACTTTTGGCAAAACTAAAGAGTCATGGGATAGGAGGCAGTGTACTATTGTGGATCAGGAACTGGTTAAAAGATAGAAAGCAGAGGGTAGGGTTAATTGGCCAATTTTCCCAATGGAGAAAGGTGAATAGTGGTGTACCCCAGGGATCTGTGCTGGGTCCGCTGCTTTTTGAGATATTCATAAATTACCTGGAAAATGGAATAACGAGTGAGGTTATCAAATTTGCAGATGACACAAAACTATTTAAAGTTGTTAAAACCCAAGAGGATTGTGAAAAGTTGCAAGAGGATCTTGATAAATTGGAAGACTGGGCATCAAAATGGCAGATTAAATTTAATGTGGACAAGTGCAAGGTTATGACCTAGGGAAGAACAACCCAAACTATTGTTACACGATGCAAGGTTCCACATTAGGAAACACCACCCAGGAAAAAGATTTAGGCGTCATTGTGGATACCATGTTAAAACCCTCGGCCCAGTGTGTAGCGGCGGCCAAGAGAGCAAATAGAATGCTAGGTATGATAAGGAAAGGAATGGAAAATAAAACAAAAGATATTATAATGCCTCTATATCGTTCCATGGTGAGACCGCACCTTGAATATTGTGTGCAATTCTGGTCGCCGTATCTTAAAAAGGATATAGCGATTTTAGAAAAGGTACAGAGAAGAGCCACCAAAATGGTAAAGGGGAAGGAAGGATACTCCTATGAAGAAAGGCTAAAAAGGTTAGGGCTCTTTAACCTGGAAAAGAGACGGCTGAGGGGGGATATGATAGAAGTCTATAAATTAATGAACGGAGTGGAACGAGTAAACGTTGATCAATTGTTTACCTTATCAGAATATAGAAAGACTAGGGGACATGCAATAAAGCTACAGGGTAAACTATTTAAGACTAATAAAAGAAAATATTTTTTCACTCAACGTGTAATCAAACTCTGGAATTTGTTACCGGAGGATGTAGTAAAGGCTGTTAGTGTAGCTGGGTTTAAAAAAGGTTTGGACAAGTTCCTGGAGGAAAGGTCCATAAACCATTATTAAGAAGTGACCGAAGATATCAATGCTTGACCCACTACAAGCATTGTGGAACTTGTGTCTCTTGGGGATACTGCTAGGTACATATGACCTAGATTGGTCACTGTTGGAAACAGAATACTGGGCTTGATGGACCTTGGTCTGACCCAGTATGTCATATCTTATGTTCTTATGTTCTGTCCGTGGCGTCTGATCTGAAGTTTACATTAAAGTTGTGGACTGGATTATCATGCTTGTATATCGTGTCAACCTGCTGTTCCCTTTCCTTCTCCTTCCCTTATCTTTTTAACTATTTCTATCCTCTATTCTGTCCTATCTCATAAATGGCGTTCTTTTCATATTTTCTTAAATGATATAGTATTGTAAACCACTCTAATGCTTCGTCCTGAGCGGTATATCAAATGTAATAAACCATAAACCATTCCTGCTGTCCCCGGAGAACACCTGTTACAGGTGAGTAACTATGCTTTCTCCGGGAACAAGCAGGAAGTCAGTCCTCACATATGGGACTCCCCAGCTACAGGTTACCTTGAACCTATAGCCCAAAACATAAAGGCTCCCTCAGTGAGAGCTGCAAGCAGCCGCAATGAAACCCTAACTAGGGAAGTAGCACTCCGGTAGCCTGAACACAGAGGGGTCTGAGGGCAGGAGTTGCCTAGACCTCAAACAGGTTACAGAGCACAGCCTGGCTGAAGGCACTGTCCCGACGGGACTCCCTATCCAGGCAGTAATGAGCCACGAAGGTCTGACCCGAAGACCAGGTGGCGGCCCAGCAGATGTCCACCAAAGGAACAGAGCACAGGTGAGCTACTGATGCCGCCATGGCCCTGACTCTATGAGCCATAACACGGCCCTCCAGTGGAAGCCCCACTGCCTCATAGTCCGGGCAATACAGTCCGCCACCCAAAATGGACAACGTACGCTTTGTCACCACCTTCCACAGCTTACTGGGGTCGTAGGAAATGAAAAGCTGAGAGGCTGTCCGGTGAGTTTGTATACGCTGGATGTAGAAGGACAGGGCCCTCTTACAGTCCAGGGTATGGAGGACCGCTTCTGCCCGACTGGCATGCGGCCTGGGAAAGAAGGTAGGAAGAACCACCTCCTGGTTGAGGTGAAATGAGGAGACCACCTTCGGAAGGAACTTGGGGTGTGTGCGAAGCACCACTCTATTCTTGTAGAACCTGGTATAAGGCCTCTCCACCATGAGAGCCTAGAGCTCACTCACTCTCCGGGCAAAAGTGAGCACAACCAAGAATACTTCTTTCCAGGAGAGGTACCAGAGGTGGCACGTGGCCATCGGCTCAAAGGACGGCCGGGTAAGCTGCCCCAACCCGACATTAAGGTCCCATTCGGTCACTGGGGGATGGACCGGGGGTTTCAACAGGAGCAGGCCCTTTAGAAACCGGGAAACCATTAGATGAACAGAGAGAGGCTTCTTGTCCACGGGAAAGTGGTCGCCGCTAGGGCACTGAGGTGCACTCTGACGGAGTTGGACTTAAGTCCCATCTCGGAAAGGTGGAGAAGGTATTGCAACACCACAACCACCAGGCAAGAAAAGGGGTCCACCTTTTGCCCAGCACACCAGAAAGCAAATCTGCGCCACTTAAAGGCGTACACCTGCCTACTAGACGGTATACGTGAAGCCAGCAAGACCTCCTCAACATAGTCCGGAAGGAGGAGCGGGACGAGAGTCACCCTCTCAGCAGCCACGCCTTCAGCGAAAGGGAGCTGAGGTTGGGATGCAGGAGAGAGCCCCCCTCCTCGGAGAGGAGCTGTGGGGATGAACCCAGGGGAATGGGGGTCTCCACTGCTAGCTGCAGGAAAGCGGGAACCACGGTTGCCGGGGCCACCATAGAGCTATGAGGATGACAAAAGCTCTGTCCTGAAGGATCTTGAATAGAGTCTTGGCGACCAGAGGTGTCGGGGGAAACGCATACAGAAGACCCACCGACCATGAGACTAGGAAGGCATCGTTGGCCACCCTGGCCGGATGCGGCTGCCTTGAGTAGAAATGGGGAAGCTGGTGATTGTCCAGGCTCGCAAACAAGTCCATCACCGGTTCCCCCCAGGTCTGGAAAAACCTGTTGGCCACTGCCTGGTCCAGCTACAACTTGTGCGGCTGGAGAATCCTGCTGAGTCTGTTGGCCAGCCAGTTGTCCTGGCCCAGCAGTTATACTGCTCTGAGGAGAATCCCCTGCCGGATTGCAAAAGAGCATAGGTCCACAGCCTCCTGACAGAGGGAGCACGATCCCGTACTCTCCTGTTTGTTCACGGAGAACATGGCCACTTGGTTGTCCATTTGGACCAGGACTGACCTGTGGTCCAGAAACGACCTAAAAACCCTCAGGGCGAGATAGATGGCCCAGAGCTCCAACAAGTTGATCTGTTGGGCACTCTCCTCTGGGGACCACACCCCCTGCATGCAGTACCCCTGGCAATGGGCTCCCCAGCCCAACAAGGAGGCATCTGTGGTGAGGACTATTGAGTGGGGAAGGGCCTGAAAAGGCATACCTGCCCTCAAGTGCTGAGGCGAAAGCCACCAGGCCAGGGACTGTACCAGGCACCTGGTCACCTTGATCCTGTCCTGGAGGTGGTCCCGTGGCCTGGGACCATTGATCTCTGAGGCACCACTGCGCGGTTCGCAAGTGGAGGCGGGCATTTCGGGTGACATGAACCATGGAGGCCATGTGCCCGAAGAGGTGCAGCAGTTGCCTCGCTGGCACTGAGGAGCTGTGGCTCACTTTCCCTGCAATGGCTATAAGCCTGCTTGCCCTGGCTGCAGGCAAGAAGGCCTTCAACTGAAGGGTATAGCACAGTTACTTACCTGTAACAGGTGATCTCTGGGAACAGCAGGAATAAGTCTTCACATATGGGTATCGTCGGTACTGACGGAGCCTGCGCGGGAACGCTCCCCAGCGTCCAATAGGAAAGCTTTTGGGAGCATCCCACAGCGCCTGCGTGCTGCCTTCCCGCCTTTCCCAACTGCCTCTCTCC
The DNA here is from genome assembly GCA_033557465.1 of Ichthyophis bannanicus. Taxonomy (NCBI): domain Eukaryota; kingdom Metazoa; phylum Chordata; class Amphibia; order Gymnophiona; family Ichthyophiidae; genus Ichthyophis; species Ichthyophis bannanicus. Next base: position 168,643,509 of record CM066042.1, read on the forward strand.
AGGTCGAGTTTAAAGCTGAGACAAAGAGAGAGAGAGAGAAAGATAGAGAGATACAACTCCTAGGGGAGGTGGGTGGGTTGTGAAGACTTATTCCTGCTGTTCCCAGAGATCACCTGTTACAGGTAAGTAACTGTGCTATTTCCAGGAACAAGCAGGAATGAGTCTTCACATATGGGGACTCCCCAGCTTAGATGCCAGGGAGAGACCCCAGAAGATGTGTGTCCCTGAGAAGGGTCCCACTTCCCCCCATGGATTCTCTGGCATCCAACCAAGGTAGGTGGGTAGGAGTTGATTAGGTATGGAACAGGTGTTTGAGAACAGCCTGACCAAACAAGGCATCCCGGCGGGAGTCCTTGTCCAAACAGTAATGGGCTGTGAAGGTATGAACCGAGGCCCAAGTGACTGCTCGACAGATGTCGTTGATAGACACAGAGTTGAGATGAGCCATTGAGGCTGCCATGGCTCTCACATTGTGAGCTGTGACATGGCCCTCCAGAGGAAGGTTCTTACTCTGATAAGTGAAAGAAATACACTGAGCAATCCAGTTGGACAGTGTTCTCTTGGAGACTGGAAGTCCTAAATGAGAAGGATCAAAAGCAACACAGAGTTGAGAGGACTTTCTATGTTGCTGTGTCCTTTGTATGTAAAAAGCTAGAGCTCTTTTACAATCCAAGGTATGAAGATTCCTCTCTGCACTTGATGCATGAGGTCCTGGAAAAAAGACAGGTAGGTATACCTCTTGGTTTAAATGAAAAGGTGAGACCACTTTGGGCATAAAGTGAGGATGGGTCCTAAGGACTACCTTGTCATGATGGAACCTTGTATAAGGTGGATTAGCTACTAATGCTTGTAACTCACTAATGCGGCGTGCTGATGTGATTGCAATGAGAAAGATAACCTTCCAAGAAAGAAATTTCAAGGAGGTGGTAGCTAAGGGTTCAAAGGGTGGCTTCATAAGTTGCCCAAGAACCAGGTTTAAGTCCCATGCCACCGGAGGTGGTTTAATGGGAGGTTTAGTCAAAAGAAGGCCTCTCATGAATCTTGCTATAATAGGATGAGAGGAAACAGGCTGTCCATTGAGAGGCTTCAGGGAAGCTGCAATAGCACTCAAATGGACTCTCACTGAATTCGTCTTAAGGCCTGCATGAGATAGATGCAGGAGATACTCTAGTAAATATCTTTCACTTGTTGAGAAATATGGAGATCCTGAAGATCTAGGCCTTCAGCAACCAAGCCCTGAGATGCAGAGACTGAGGATTGGGGTGCCATAATGTTCCGTTCTCCTGAGATAGGAGATTTGGAGCAGACCCTAACTCCAGGGAAGGAGCTTGAGAGAGACGTAGAAGCAGAGGGTACCACACTTGGCGTGTCCAATGTGGTGCTATGAGGATCATGCGACCTCTGTCTCTCTGAAGCTTGAACAAAATTTTGGGAATTAGGGGAATGGGCGGAAAGGCATAAAGGAAGTCCTGACCCCAGTAAGGAGGAAGGCATCTCTGGCCTGAGCTCTCTGAGCCGGAATTCTGGAACAGAACCGGGGAAGTTTGGCATTACACGGACTTGCAAAGAGGTCTATGTCCGGGGTTCCCCAAATTCGAAAAATCCTGGCCACCTGGTCCGTATGGAGGGACCACTCGTGTGGAAGCAGAACTCGACTGAGTCTGTCTGACCAAGAGTTTTGAACACCTGGAAGATACACTGCCAGAAGATGAATCTGATGCTCTCTGGCGAGGGCCCACAGTCGCAAAGCTTCGTTGCAAAGCGACAGAGAGCCTGTTCCCCCCTGCTTGTTCACATAGAACATGGCTACTTGGTTGTCCGTGTGTATGAGGACTGTCTTGTAGCTGAGCAGGGTGTGGAACACTCTCAGAGCTAGGAAGATTGCTCTGAGTTCCAAGAGATTGATATGTAGACAACTCTGCTGTGGAGACCAGATGCCCTGGGTAGAGAGGTCTTGCAGATGAGCTCCCCAACCCATTGGAGAAGCATCTGTTGTAAGAGTTGCTTGGGGTAGTGACTGTTGAAAAGGGGATTGTATAAGCAACTCATGATATTACTGTTTTTGTTGTAATTTTGCGTTGCCTTTAAATAAAAAAAAAAAAAAAGAATGGAGGACAAAATGGAAGGCCACACCAAAGGGGAAACTGGGGGAAGTACCAATTACGGTTACCACTTTAAAAGTACACTGTGAAAACTAGGACTGAAACCTGTCCAGGACTGAATCGGCAAGAAAAGTATCATATAATCTCTGGAGTGATCCACGAGATCAAAGGCAGCGGAGAGGTCCAGCTGGATTAAAAGAATCTTTTTCCCACCATCATGGCAGATTAGAATATCATTACATAAGGTGACCAACAGTGTTTCAGTACTGTGGAATGGCCTGAATCCCAATTGTTTCTGGACTCTCGCTACCATGCTGATTAAACAACAGAAAGAGAAAAACCATGGTATCTCAGGCCATATCTTCCTCTTCTGTCACTGAGGGTTGACATGCAAATGTTCTCCTCCTCTTCTTTATTCAGTCACTTCCAGGGATTAATCAATTGGGGAAGGGGAAAGGAAATGTAACATGCTAACAGCCTTTGCTTCCACATTCCCCCATCCTTCCATCTCCTGTGGCTCTTCCATAGGAAAGGCTGCATTTTGCAGCTCTTTCTGGAGCTGCAGAATCCCAGCAGACCAGGGGAGCTCTGGCATCAGCTAAGCCACACATAAGCAATTATATTCTATAATGCAGCCAACAGAGTGAAAACATAGGCAATGAGAAGCACCTCAAAAGCAGACTTTCATAGCTTGCATAAAATTGTATTTTGGTATGATATTTAAGACATTGGCTAATTTAAAAATGGCCTAATATCACATTAATAAAACACTGGTGCAAAGACTATTGCTAGACACACCTGTGAAATTTTGGAATGTGTTCTTCAAATGATAACCATTGTTCTTTTCCTTGTTAACATCAGTCGCTCCTTCCTCCTCACTGCTGAATTCTTGATGGTTTTCATGTGAGGCACCTTTATTTGGACAATTAACTGTGTTTTGAGGCATTATCCTTCTCTGGTTCCTGGAACTGAAAGGCTGAAAATTCACTGAACTATCTTCAGGGTTATCCCTAGTCTCTTTCCCCTGTGAATATCGTGGTAGAATTCTGAGTTGTCCAGATGCTGCTTTTTCTGCCATCATTTTCACTTCAGCTATAGGAGGTAGATGAAAAAAATGCACTTTACTAGCAAGCGCATTTGCTGTAAACTATGGGACCAATATTCAAAAACGTTGAGCTCCTAAATTCAGGCACCTAAGTTAGGCACCTAAATTTGTACCCTATTTTCATCCACACTTAGGAGCCTAAGTTTTCAGCTGAAAAGTCACTGCATTTTAGGAGCTTAAAATTTATGCTCCTAAATTTATGTTTGCCATTCATTTTCATAGATTTAGGAGCCTAATTTATGTACCTAGTACTGAAAATCAGTGCAGAACTCCTAACTTCTTTTCCATTGTCACCTACTTTTTATATTTCTAAATTTAGGAGTTTAGTGAAATTTTAAGAAAATGTTTAGGAATTTAGTAAATTTTCAAAGAGGCCAATTTAGGAGCATAACTCGCAAAGTTAAGAGCATAAATCCTTCAAATAGTGGGTCCTATATTTTTAAATGATAAAGAGAAATTAGACTTACCTGCTAATTGTAGCTCCTTGAGGAACTCCAGTTCAGTCCTTCACCACTGGGTAGTGCACCTCCTCCTGCAGCATGGAGACTGGGCATGTCAAAACTGTGACATCACTGGATGTTCTCTGCTGGTCTCTCCCTTCAGCCCCAGTGAACAATTGATAAAGCAGACTCAAAGGAGCAACAAATAAGTAGCTAGAACATTAATTTCAACTTTAAGAACTAAACTTAATTTAAACTTACTTTAAACCCCGCTAAGAGGGAAAATCGCATCTCCGACTTCCTCCTCTCTTCAGAAATCACCTAGAATAACGAATGTAGATAAAATGAAAAACCATTGCGATCCCTAAACTTTAAAGGGATTTTACAGAAATTGAAACAAACCTTCCCCCAGGCAACACTGCAGTCTGACTTACACCCCATTGGGTGGGAATCAGGACTGAACTAGAGTTCCTCAAGGAACTACAATTGGCGGGTAAGTCTAATTTCTCTTTCCTTATCGTTCCTCCAGTTCAGTCCTTCACCACTGGGATGTAGAAGAGCAGTAATTACTGTCCACCCAGATCGCAATACCGCCAACCCGAAACAGGCATCGTTTGCTGCCTGAACATCCAGACGATAGAGTTTACTGAAAGTATGAAGAGAGGACCAAGTGGCCGCTCTGCAAATTTCCACTGGCAGAACCAAACTATGCTGCACACAAGAAGCAGCTTGCGCTCTGGTCGAGTGGGTCTGTAGCCCCACGGGTACCTGACACCCTTGAAAAATATATGCTGACACTATGGCCTCTCAGACCCATCTAGCTATCGACACTTTGGCCACCGCTTCCCCTTTACGTGGCCCTCCAAAGAGCACGAACAGATGATCTGACTTTCGAAAAGGTTCCAAAACTTTTAAGTATTGACGTAGCGCCCTTTTAATGTCCAACCGCCGCAAACTACAGTCTGAGGTGCTCTCCTCCATAGAGCCCAGCACTGGTAACAAAGCCGCTTGATTCATGGAAAAGGAGAAACTATTTTGGGCAAAAAGGAAGGCCCTGGTTGCAGCACCACCTTTTCTCTAGAAAAGACAAGAACGGCTCTCGACAAGAGAAGGCCTGCAACTCCGAAATACTGCGAGCCGAACAAATAGCCACTAAAAACACAGTCTTTAAAGTTAAATCTTTGATCGACGCCTGATGCAAAGGCTCGAAAGGTTCCCTAGTCAACGCCTCAAGGACTAAGTTGAGATCCCACGAGGGAACCACCATTCTGCGAGCAGGACGCAACCGAGACACTGCCTTCAAAACCCGTATCACGGCTACGTGAGCGCCTAAGGCCGTGCCCTGGATCTTTCCAAGACAACCAGAAAGAGCTGACAGCTGGACCCTCAAGGAACTGGCTGCCAGTCCTTTATCAACTCCGTCCTGCAAGAAATTTAAGACCATAGGGACGGAAACAGTGGAAGCGCGGATCTGTCGCTGAGAGCACCCATCCTCCAATATATGCCAAATGCGCACATACGCTAGGGATGTGGACCTCTTCCTGGCTTGAAGCAAAGTCGCCATCACCGCCCAAGAATAACCTTTCTTCCTTAACCTCGCCCTTTCAATGGCCAAGCTGTAAGCGAGAACTGATCTACCTGAGGCATGCGAAGAGGACCCTGAGTCAGAAGATTCGACACTGCGGGTAATCGCCAGGGCACCCCGTCGAGGAGCCGAACCAGATCGGCAAACCACAGACGTCTCAGTCAATCTGGTGCCACTCACACTATTCTCCCCTGGTGAGCCTCGATGCGCTGAATCACTCGCCCTATGAGTGCCCAGGGGGGAAACACATAAAGAGGGCCGGTCGACGCCATTTCTGCATCAGGGCATCAATGCCCTCCGACCTCCTTTCACATCTTCTGCTGTAAAAGCGATTTGCCTTGGCCAACCGAAAGTCGCCATGAGATCCATAACCGGCGGACCCCACTTGACGACTATCTGCGCAAACACCTCCGGATGAAGCTCCCATTCTCCGGAATCCACTCGGACCCTACTGAGAAAATCCACCATCACATTCTCTGTTCCTGCTATATGCACTGCCGAGATCGCCTGTAGCCGAGGCTCTACCCACGCAAAGAGAGTCCCCGCTTCCTCTTTCATAGCGGCGCTTCCTGTGCCCCCTTGTCGATTGAGGTAAGCCACTGTCGCAGAATTGTCGGACAACACTCGCACAGCTCGACACTTCACTCCGGACTCGAAGGCTTGTAGTGCAAGCACCACTGCCCTGAGTTCCAGACGGTTGATCAACCATAGAGCCTCCTGCTCGCTCCAAGTCCCTTGTGCGAAGAAATCCCTGCAATGAGCTCCCCAACCTGCGAGACTTGCATCTGTCAACATCGGAAGCCACTGAAGCTGCTCCAGTGGCATGCCTGCCGCCAGACTTCCTGGCGAGCGCCACCACTGAAGGGAATGCCTGACCTGCAGGGGGCAAGGAAGCCATTTGTTTAAAGAATCATTCTGGTGGGACCAGCGTCAAAGTAACAACCTTTGTAAGGGACGCATGTGAGCTCTGGCCCATGGAACTACCTCCAGAGTCACCGCCATTGTCCCTAGCACTCGAAGACAGCTCCAAGCCAACGGAGCGGGAGTCAACACAAATTGTCGTACCAGCCGTTGAAGGATCCACACTCGCCATTCCAGCAGAAACACTGCTCCCACTTGAGTATGAAACCGCACTCTCAAGTACTCTACGACCTGAGATGGAACCAGCCGGCATTTGGACACGTTGACTACCGAGCCAAGCTCCTGAAGGAACTTTACTACTCTGCTTGTAGCCTGGACGCTCTTGGCCCTGGACTTTGCTCGAATCAGCCAATCGTCGAGATAAGGGTGAACTAAGATTCCTTCCTTCTGCTGCGCCGCCGCTACCACCACCATAACATTGGTGAAAGTACACAGGGCCATTGCCTATCCGAAGGGCCATGGCTGAAACTGAAAATGTCCCCACGGTAAAGCAAACCTTAGGAATCTCTGATGATTTGATCTGATCGGGATGTGCAAGTACGCCTCGGTAAGATCAAAAGATGTCAAGAATTCTCCCTGTCGAACCACTACCAACCGCAATGTTTCCATCCTAAAGTGAGACACTCTCAGACTGAGATTCACTCCCTTGAGATCCAGAATAGGCCAAAGAGACCCGTCCTTCTTTGGCACCATGAAATAAATAGAGTAACGACCGACACCATATGCTTCCTGGGGCACCGGCACAACTGCCCCTAAGTGTGCCGTATCGCGGAAGTTCTTTGCTGTCCTTTGCAAGAGGATAGAACAAATGAATCTAGTACCAGTCGAGCTAATTCGAGAGCATAACCCTCACATATCACCTCTAAGACCCATTGGTTGGATGTTATCTTGATCCAGGCAGGAAGAAACTCTTGAAGCCGCCCTCCAATCATCTGAAGTCCTACCCAGGCCTGCCTCGCTTCATTGCGGTTTTCAGGCAGCCGAGGAGGTGGCAGCTGTGAACCCTCTCCCTGCTCCTCGAAAGCCTCGAAACCCTTGCGCTCGTGAAACAAACCTTCCACGTGAGAAACCTCCCAGCCGAGAGGTACGAAATCTCCTGAAGTCCCAAAATTGACCTCGTGAAGCCAGAAGAGCCCTCCTCTGCTTAGGCTTATCTTCCGGTAGTCTACCACCTATGGACTCTCCCAAGTCCTCAACCAACTTATCTAGATCTTCACCAAACAACTACTTCCCTTTAAAAGGAAGCTTACAAAGCCTCGCCTTAGAAGAAACATCCGCCGACCAGTTTCTTGACCACAGGTACCAGCACGCGGCTATTAAGGAAGCCATGCTATTTGCTAGTGACCTAATCAAGTCATAGTGGAGATATCCTGATCCTGCTGAGACAGTTGTCGCACCTCTGTGCCCACCTGAGGAAAACTCTTGCCATCCAAGCTCTGCAAATAGACGCCTGCAATGAGAGAGCATTAACCTTGAAGGCTTGTCTCAATAAGCCGTCCACCTTCCAGTCTTGTGTATCTTTCAAAGCCGCACTGCTTTCCACTGGAATCATCGTTTTTAGGTAGCTGCTGATACTGCTGCATCTATACGCAGAGAATGAAACCTTTCCTTCTCCTTATCAGCTAAGGGATAGAACCTGTTCATAGTTCTCATGCCTCGTAACCCTGCTTCCGGCACGTCCCATTCATCTTGAATCATCCGGTCTACCACTCGGTGAACTGGGAACACCACCTGAGTTTGCCGCACAGCTTGAATGTGAGGGTCTTCCAAACCCTCCTCGTCTGCTGGCTGAACTGAAGCGAGGTTGAGCGCCTGAAGGGATTCAGTAATGAGCGCAGTCAGCTCTTCCTTGCAAAATACTCTTATGATCCTTGCTTGATTCTCCGGTTCCTGTTCTCTCCTTCCTCAAGCTCTTCCATTCCAGACTCAGGTTCGAAGTCTACGTCTTCCATATTGAGCCAATCCGATTCCAAGGGCTGCCCACCCAGAGATCGAGCCCTCTTAAGGGGCCTCCCCAGGTTGTCCCCAGCTTTTTCTGAGCAGGACGGCTGTCCCTCCGCCCCCACATCCAAGGCTCAGGAACCGTCCCCTGCTGCCCTAAGCAATATACTGGATGCATTATAAGCACAAAATCTGGGGAAAAATTCCCAAGGGCCGCACCGGTCCTAATGTCGCCACAGCGCTAGCTGGCCCTGCTTGGCCTTCCAGCAAGGACACGGCCAGTCCTTCCAACAGTGACTCAGCATCTCCCTGAGTCTCTTCACCAATTTTAACTTGGAATTCTTGTTCCATGGTATTGGAAGCGAGTGCGCAGCCCATACAGACCCCGTTGGCCGAGACTGCGCCCCGCAGGTACCACAGACCAAGCACTGCTGCCGTGATGACATTAGCTATAACTAAACAAATGCAATATTATTTTTTTTTTTTTTGAGAAAGAAGGGATGCCCCTCCAAACAAAGAAATAAACCTATCCAAGGTTTTTTTTTGTGGAACTCAAAATAACTCAAGCAAACCACCGAAAGTAAATTGGATCAGATTAATTAACTATAATAACCTCACTATGAATAATGTCCCTTGAACCCGCTAAATTTCAGTGTTAGCAAAAGTTATCAGGAAATGCCACTTCCTCGTGGCTTGAAAGCGCGGGAAGCACAGCCCGCGCAAAATCGTACAGGCCTGCTACTTTTTATCACACTCCGAGTTGAGCCCCGGGGCCTCCTGGCATGGCTGCGCTCCGGCGAACACCTGCAACGCACTACCGGGCCCAAGAAGGACCCCGGGTAAAGCGTAGTTACTCACCTGTAACAGGTGTTCTCCAGGAGCAGCAGGAATCAGTCCTCACATATGGGTGATGTCGGCGCCGACGGAGCCCTCGCGGAGCAATTTCCCCAGCTTTCAAAGAAAGCCTTTGGGAATTGCAGCGTGCATGCGCGGTCCCCTTCCCGCCCAAGGGTGCCATCTTGCTCAGTCGGATGACATAGCTAAAAGACAGCAAAAAATTAGCAAAAAACGAAAGCATAGAACTGCAACTCCAAGGGGAGGAGGGAGGGTTGTGAGGACTGATTCCTGCTGCTCCTGGAGAACACCTGTTACAGGTGAGTAACTACGCTTTCTCCAGGACCAAGCAGGAAGTCAGTCCTCACATATGGGACTCCCAAGCTTAAGGCTACCGGAGACCCTAAGCACAAAAATGAGCTCCCTTGAGGTCAGTAGCACAGAAGGAAGGAATCTGCTCTGAATATGTCTCCAACCGGTAGCCCAACAACCGGGACGGAGGGTAGGAGTTGCCTATACCTCGAAGAGGTTACGGAGGACTGCCTGTCCGAAAGCACTGTCCCTGCGGGACTCCCTCTCCAGGCAGTAATGGGCTGCAAAAGTCTGGCTTGAAGACCAATCAGCGTCCCGGCAGATGTCTGCCAATGGAACAGAGCGGAGGTAAGCTACTGACGTAGCCTTCGCCCGAACACGATGAGCTGTGACTCTACCTTCCAGTACGAGGCCCGCAGCCTCGTAAGCCCAAGCGATGCAGTCCGCAATCCAGATGGACAGAGTACGCTTGGAGACAGGGAGCCCCAACTTGTTGGGGTCATAAGACACGAAGAGCTGAACAGCCTTTCGGTGCTCCCGCGTACGGTCAAGGTAGAAGGTCAACGCCCTTCTACAGTCCAGGGTATGCAGGACCATTTCAGCTCGGCTGGAGTGAGGCCTGGGAAAGTAGGTCGGAAGTACCACCTCCTGGTTGATGTGAAAAGGGGAAACCACTTTGGGAAGAAACTTAGGGTGAGTCCGTAGGACTACCCGGTTCTTGTAGAACCTAGTGTAAGGAGGATCAGACACTAGGGCCTGCAACTCACTAACGCGTCTAGCAGAAGTGAGGGCTACCAAGAACAAGGTTTTCCAGGAAAGAAAACGAAAAGGACAGATAGCCATAGGCTCAAAAGGCGGACAGGTAATCCGCTGTAAAACCACATTGAGATCCCAGTTCGGGGCTGGCGGGCGCAAAGGTGGTTTAAGGAGGAGGCGGCCTCTGAGAAAACGAGCCACCAGAGGGTGACTGGAAAGAGGTCTACCATCCACCGGCATGTGATGTGCAGAAAGAGCACTGAGGTGGACCTTGACCGAGTTGGACGTAAGTCCAAGATTGGAAAGAGAAAGCAAGTACTGCAAGACCACTGATGCTGAACAGGAGAAGGGGTCTTGAGACTGCTGAGTACACCAGATGGAGAACCGACGCCACTTAAGAGTGTACGACTTCCGGGTGGAAGGCCTCCTGGAGGCCAAGACGACCTCTTCCACATCTGGAGGTAGCTGGAGAGGAGCAAGAACTACCCTTTCAGCAGCCAGGCCATCAGATGAAGGGACCGGAGGTTGGGGTGCAGGAGCGTCCCCTGATCCTGTGAGAGGAGGTCGGGCTGAAACCCCAGAGGAAGAGGGGTGTCCACCGCCAGCTGCATCAGAAGCGGGAACCAAGGTTGTCTCGGCCACCGGGGAGCCACTAGGATCATCGATGCCTTGTCTCTGAGAACTTTGAAGAGCGTCCGAGACACCAGAGGCATGGGTGGAAAGGCATACAAGAGGCCTGTGGACCATGGAATCAGAAAAGCATCCGCCGCTATTCGGAGAGGATGCGGCTGTCGAGAGCAGAATCTGGGAAGCTGCCGGTTCAGAGGACTGGCGAACAGATCCATGGTGGGGAGGCCCCACCGGAGAAAGATCCGCTGAACCACAAGCGGATCCAATCTCCACTCGTGCGGTTGGAGGATCCTGCTCAGTTTGTCTGCCAGGTAGTTTTCTTGACCTGGGAGATAGACAGATTTGAGGACGATGTTGCGATGGACGGCCCAAGAGCAGAGCTTCTGTGCTTCCTGACAGAGAAGGAAGGAGCCGGTTCCGCCTTGTTTGTTCACGTAGAACATGGCAACCTGATTGTCTGTCTGGACAAGTACGGACTGGTGAGAAATCAGGTGAGAGAAGGCTTTGAGCGCTAGGCGGATGGCTCTGAGCTCTAGGAAGTTGATCTGCTGAGCGGACTCCCAAGGAGTCCAGAGACCCTGAGTACAAGTCCCTTGGCAATGTGCTCCCCAACCCTGGAGAGAAGCATCGGTCGTCAGGACCTGAGAATGTGTAGGGGGCTGAAAAGTCACCCCTAGCACTAGGTTTGGCAGATGAAGCCACCATCGCAGAGATGAGACCAGCTGGTCGGAGATCTGTACAGAGTCCGCTAGGCTCCCCGTGGCCTGATGCCATTGAGTGCGAAGGCACCACTGAGCAGGACGCATGTTCAGGCGGGCATTGGGGGTTACATGGACCGTGGAAGCCATATGGCCGAGCAGTCTCAGAAAGTGCCTGGCGGAGACCAGGGAATTGCTGTGAAAGCGGCTGGCGAGATCCATGAGCCGTTTGGCCCTGTCCAGAGGGAGGAAGGCCCGCGCCTGAAGCGTGTCCAATCTGGCGCCTATGAACTCGAGAGTTTGAGAGGGGAGCAAAGTGGACTTTGCGAAGTTTATGACAAAACCCAAGTGCTGGAGCAGAGTCACAGTGCGATGAGTAGCCTGAGTGGCTTCTTGGGCAGACTGGGCCCTGATGAGCCAGTCGTCCAGGTATGGGAACACAAAGAGACCTTGAAGTCTCAGATAGGCCGCCACCACTGCTAGGCATTTGGTGAACACCCTGGGGGCGGAGGATAGGCCAAAGGGCAGTACTCTGTACTGGTAATGGTTTCCTCCCACAACAAACCTGAGATATTGCCTGTGGTCTGGATGAATAAGGATATGAGTATACGCATCCTTTAGATCTAAGGAGCATAGCCAGTCTCCCTGCTGGAGGTAGGGCAGCAGGATTCCAAGGGTAAGCATTTTGAACTTTTCCTTTGCAAGGAACTTTTTGAGGTTTCGCAAGTCCAGGATGGGTCTGAGGCCTCCTGTTCTTTTTGGAATCAGGAAGTACCTGGAATAAAACCCTTGACCCTTCAGGTGGTGGGGCACCGGTTCCACGGCTTGCTCCTGAACGAGACTTGCTAACTCCTGAAGGAGTAAGTCCCTGTGCAGAGGGGGTCTGGAAGGCTCCCCTGGAAAGTAGGAGGGAGGTACCTGGTGAAAATGAAGAAGATAGCCCTCTTGAACTATGTGAAGCACCCAGGTATCTGTGGTGATGTTGGACCACCTGTGGGCAAAGTGGACCAGCCGGCCTCCTGTGCTGAGAGAAACCAGCTGAGGGGGAGAGGCTATGCTGAGGAAGTCAAAAACCCCCACCCTGCGGAGCAGGGGCTGGTGGTGCAGGCTTGGGGGTTTGCTGCCTATGGGACCCATTACCCCGTCCCTTGGCCTGCTTTCCCTGTGGGGGAGCCGCTGAGGCCTGATAGTGAGGGTAGTATTTATAGGCAGCACCTTTCCTCGGGTAAAAGGGCTTTTTCCCTGAGGCCTTCTTCTTTTGAGAAGGGGCAGAGGTCTTTCTCGAGAGACGAGTCCTGGTGAGAATCTCCGTCTCGATTTGTGCAGCCTTCTCATCCATGGGCTTGCCAAAGAGGTTATCACCTCGGCAGGGGACATCGACCAACTTGTCCTGTACCCAAGGTTAGAGGTCGGACGTCTGTAGCCAAGCCTGGCGGCGTCCTCCGATGCCAGCCGCAGCTACTCGAGCCGACGCCTCAAAACCATCATAGGCTGCTCGAGAGATGAACTTGGAGCACTCTCGAATACCAGTAGACAAGGACTGGAACCTCTGCAAAGGTTCGTCGGAGAGACCAGCAGAGAACCCGGCTATTTCCTTAGCCAGGTCTCGGAGATACATGCCCATGTAGAGCTGGTATGTCTGGACTCGACAAGCAAGCATAGAGCCCTAGAAGCACTTCCTGCCGAGGGCATCCAGGCTTCGGGCTTCCCTACCAGGGGGCACCGAGGAGTGCATTTTTTGACTTTTTAGTCTAAGCATGGCCGATTCCACCACCATGGAATGGTGCGGTAGTTGTGCCTTTTGGAAGCCAGGGCTCTTGCGGACTCGATAAATGAAATCGACCCGCTTGCTTAACACCGGCGACGCCGCCGGGCTCTCCCACATGCGGAAGAGAAGTCGTTCCAGCATGGGAGGAACCGGTACAATAAAGGCCTCCTTCGGGGGAGAGTCATATTGGAGGGCATCGAGTTCTTCGACTCGAGGCTCCTCCTCGGGATCCGCAGGGAAGGCCAAGGCCTTGGCCATATCCCTCACGAAGTCCGAGAACCTGGTATCCTCCGGGGGGGATCGTCTCCGAGGTTCGGACTCGGGGGAGTCCGAAGGGACACACCGAGTCCGAAAGGAACCAGGTGACTCTTCGTCCTCAGATTCCTAGGCCGACTCCTCGGAGGAGGAGTCGATCGGCTCCGGTCGGGCGGGCACTGATGCCATCCGCCCCGACGCCGAGGGAGTCGGCGTCGACGACCTCGGTCCCGAACGGGAGGCCGAAGGAGACCTCGACCGAGGATCGACTCCAGCCCTCATGGACTTGAGGATCGGCTCGGTCTCCGGGGTCGATTTGGAGGTCGACGTCCCGGCGGTCAGGGCAGAAGCACCGGCGAGGCCAGCGATCAATGCCCGCTGCTGGTCCAAGAAGGCAGACAGACTGCACTCCAAGGCCGTCAACCTGAGTCCGAGCTCAGGAGACCTAGCAGCCCCCGACTCGGGCCCCGACGGCGTCGGGCCCGACGTCGGGTCCTTCGGAGGCGAGTCCACGAGGACAACAGTACTTACGTGAGCGGGCAAGTCCACCTCGAGTCGAGGATGTTTTGGCGGCCTCTCCGTCTCCGAGGACCCGGGACGGGAATCGGGGCTATGCGACCTGGCCCTCGAGGAACCAGGAGCGTCCACTGATCCCGCCCTCGCGGGTTTCTTCTTCCGATGATGTTCCTGGGTAGGAGACCCCCTTTCAGAGGAACTCCGACGATGCTCAGGACCAGAGTCCCGAGACGTCGAAGCCTCTGACGAGGTCCGAGCCCGGCCGGAGTCAGAGAAGATACGCTCCCGCTGGTGCTGCCGACTCCTCAACGCTTTTGAGGACATTTTGCCGCATGGCCCACAGATCATTGGGTCATGATCTGGGCCGAGGCAGCGGAGGCAGAAGTCATGAGTGTCTGTAAGAGACATAAGTTTCTTACAGAGGTCACACTTTTTAAAGCCACTGGCAGCCATCGGGGGAAAAAGGGCCCCAGCGAGGTCGAATGACCGGGCTGCCAGGGAAAAAGGAAAAAGGCGCGAAATCTGTCACGAAGGACAAAAAAACGAAAAAGAAAGGACGGACTCGCAACTGGTGTTGCGAGTCCGGGCGGGAAAAGAACCGGCGTCGAACCGAAGAAAAAAATAGAGAAAAATAGAGAAAAATCAACTTTTCTGCCGGGATTCACAGGCAACGTCTTTAGGGCTCCGCGGAAAAAAGAAGACTGAGCAAGATGGCACCCTTGGGCGGGAAGGGGACCGCGCATGCGCGCTGCAATTCCCAAAGACTTTCTTTGAAAGCTGGGGAAATTGCTCCGCGAGGGCTCCGTCGGCGCCGACGTCACCCATATGTGAGGACTGACTTCCTGCTTGGTCCTGGAGAAGTTACCTGATCTGCCGCTTTCCAAACGCCTGCCCTGCAATCCGCGTCGCTGCACACAGCCAAGCGTGATCAGCTGACGCGGAGAGCCACAAAGTCGTAAACCTCACCGGGGAGCTCCGATTCTGCTGCAACACAACTCCCCTCCATTCCAACCAGGAGGGGGAGAGCAACTGCACACCCGGGCCAATTCTGAAAGGGGAAGGAAGTACCAGAGGTTTGATCCCCCACCAAGCCTTAAAAATCTTTTTTTTTTTTAAAAGTGATATACCCAAAGAAATAGAACAAATGCCAATTAAAGAAAATTAAAGTGACAATCAAGGTAAACACCTTAAAACTAACTACACTACACTAAGGACTGCTCCTTATATGTTCTTTTGGTGAGCCCAGCACCTAGGCTCATACGTCCTCCTGCTGCATGGAGACTGGACACACTGGGGCTGATGGGAGAGACCAGCAGAGTACATCCAGTGATGTCACAGTTTTGACATGCCCAGTCTCCATGCTGCAGGAGGGGGTGCACTACCCAGTGGTGAAGGACTGAACTGGAGGAATGACAAGGAATGTATATTAACCTTGCCTTCGGATTACCAAATATTGTGACATAGGATGTTACCTACAAAGGAGTTGCCTGATCACAGTATGCTATATGAGGATACTTTTTACATAGGATATCACGCATCTAGGCTATAGCAGCCCTGAGCAAGGAGGCCAAGTTCCAGTTTCCTGCTGGGTAAGGCTAATTGATTCCCAGAGCATTACAGGCTCAGTGGATTCCAGCACTAAGGAGCAATGACCGTCAGAAATATTAGCAGGAAGAGAGGGCAGATGAATATGAAGTGATCAGAATAACTATATTCTCAAGCAGATAAAAAACAAAGAGAAAAATACTAGCATACAAGTATGAATGTATTCACCATTTTTAAAACCTTTCACGCAACAGCTTGTTATATATCAGGTTGAAAAGAGAAAAAAGGAGTTAATGCTGGAGGAAGAAGTGAAAGCCTGAAATGAGAAAAAAAAGCTAGACAATTTGAACTGACATTGGGCTTGATTTTATAATAGGTCAACTACGTGAAAAGTCAGAAAGGTGCTTATTTTACAAAGGCAACATAGACACCTATGTGCCTTTATAAAATAAGCTTCCAGTTTGTGCCCCAATAGTGCTCGAATGCCAACACATAAATTCACACCTGCTCTGAAGGTATAAATTTGAGTGTGTACACGCTTATTTTATAAAATATGCACGTATATCTCATCTCCAAGTCTGCTCGACCCAAACTACAATTCTAGGAATGCCTACCTGCAGATCACATAAAGTAGGTGCACACTTTCCAGCAGATACTTTTCATGCACATATGCAATCCCAATATTTTATAATAGTCTTTTTCTGCATGTTCAACAGGCTTTACCCGCAGAAAAGGCTTTATAAATTATCCCTGCAGAACCCCTTTGTACATCTGTCTCTTTGGGACCTGTTTACTAAAATGTGGTAAGGTTTTGTACTTACCGCACCTGAAGTGCAAACATTAAGATGCGATAAGTGCAAACTCTGTGTGGTAAATGCAGGAGATATGCCCTACATCTGCCCTGCATTTATTCCACAGGGAGACACTTGATGCATGGGCCTGCATTACATGCCTCGGCAGCTATCAAGGCATGTAACACAGGACCCAGCCAAACAAAAAAGCAGAAATGTTTGCTACTACCACAGTGCAAAACATTCACACTCTCCAAAAAACATCCCGATTTGATCTCATCACCTCTAAGCTGATTCCCCCCCCCAAAATGAAATCCCTTTGATCTGATCCCCCCTTTCATAACCACCCATCCTGAGAGTGGCCAAACTCTCCTCTCACACTTCGGGAGAAAATGAAGCCCATCCTCACTCCCAGGAACTCCCCTCCCCCCAAAAGAAAACACTCATCACAGAGACACAATCTCACTCTCCCCCAATCCTTCAACCCTTCCTGAGATCTACCCAGGGGTCTGCCACCATAGAAAGTGACCGGAGGATGAAAGGTACCCCTCTGCTCCTATCCCAGTTGGTGCGAGGTTCCAAAATGGCAACAGAAACCCCTAGCAGTAGTCTTGTGAGACTACCACTACGGAGTATCGCAACCATTTTTGAGCCAGACAATAACTGGGTCAGGAGTAGAGGGAGTCCACTTCTGTCCTAATCACCTCCTACGACCTGCAGACCCTCAGGTAGGTCGGGAGGAGGGGGTCAGGATCAGTTCTCTGTTGGTGAGGGGTTTCTTTGAGGGTGAATTTCTGGGAAGAAGGATCAGGACTGGCCCAACTATTAGACAAACTAGGTGGTTGCCTAGGGCAGCAACTCCTGGGGACAGCAAAGCTGAACAATAAGATTTTGACAGCCAGGAGTATGTGTGTGTATAAAGCTTAACGCCTGCCTAGGGTGCCAACACCTTGAACCAACTCTGGGGCTGGCCCTGGGAAGGGTGAGCTTCATAATCCCCCAAAGTGTAGGAGGGAGAGTGGAAAGATTTACCTGCTTTGGTTGCTGTCCAGGCAGGTGGTTATGAAGGGGGAGATGGTCTCAGGGGGAACTTCCTGTAATATCATGCAATGGTCGGGCTATCGGATTACCAGTAGTGCAGTAACACATGTTACCGGCAGTCGTAACAGCTAGAGTGCGGTACTATCCTGCCCAATAGCTGTCATCAGTCACCCGGCCCCCTCTCCACCCAAAATCCTCCCCAATTATGCCCAAACCCACTTTCTGTCACAACAGTATTTTTACTGTACTTTACCCGTTATTATGCTTACTGCACTTTAGGAAACATGCCCCTTTATTTATTTATATTTTCTTATATACCGCGCTATTCTGCTTCAGTGCGGTTTACATTGAACAAACTGAAATTACATTGAACAGGGCATTATAACTTAGAGATAACTATTTTACAGGGAACATGGGCTATGGAGGGTTATGTAGGATACACCTGCATGCTAACATATTGTCAGAAAGCATACGAAACCTCTGCGCGTAAGTGAATATTGCTTTGTTGAGAAATTTTGTCTTAAAGCTTGGGATAAAAAGATTGGGTTTATTGATAAATTCTACATTTTAATTTCTTTAAAAAGCAAAAATTAGTAATTAACTTGTTTAGATTGTCTAAAAGCGATTTGTCCTAGATGCAGTTTGTTTTTAAAGCCCTAGAACAAAAAAAGTGAATTTCTGTAGCCCAAATACATGATCCTGCTTCTTTTAGCATTAAATTTTAGATGTCCTAGATCCCTCTTCATATTATCTACATGTTGTCCATTCCTTGAGAAGAAAACACACAAAATCACAACACCTACCCCTACCAGCAGCAATGTGGTCGATGACTCCCACACAGCTTGGTGAGAGCATTGCTGGTAATATCCCTATGCTTAAAGTGAACTCCATTTGGTTATGGCAGGGCCTTTAAAGGATGTTTTTGGAGACAGGAGAAGTTCCACAGGACTGGAGAAGGGCTTCACAAAAGTGATAATGGGGGAGAAGTGGCAAACTACAAGCCAGTAAGCCTTTTCTCGGTGGCGGGAAAAGTAATGGAGGCACTTCTGAATGAGAGAATAGTGGACCATCTTGAAACCAATAGGTTGCATGATCCAAGGCAACATGGATTTACCAAAGGAATATCATGCCAACAAATCTGATTGAGTTCTTTGACTGGGCAACCAGAGAACTAGATAAAGAGCATGCGATCAATGTGATCTATGGTTTAATTAGACTTACCTGCTAATTGTTGTTACTTTAGGAACTCCAGTCCAGTCCCGGAATTTCTGGGATACAGGTTCCTCCTGCAGCTTGGAGACTGAATAATGACACAGTTGTGATGTCACCACTATAACCACCTGAGGGACCGTCTCCTTGCTTCAGTTTTCCTATTGACAAAGCAGACTCGCAGAGCAACAATTAAGCATACTCATAGTTACATTAGGCCATAAAAATCTTAATTAAAATTTCTAATATATTTTTACTAAATTGCTAAATATATGTCTTCTTTTTTTTTTAAACTCTTGCCCCCATCTCTATATAAAGGAGTATTACTTTACCAAAAATATAGAAAACAGATTACTGTAATTAATATATTTACACGCTTCAGGCCATTTCTTAAATTTAAACGCATATAAGGGAGGGATGCGGGGCGGGACTGGACTGGAGTTCCTAAAGTAACAACAATTAGCAGGTAAGTCTAATTTAACCTTTCTTTACGTCACTCCAGTCCAGTCCCGGAATTTCTGGGATATACCAGAGCAGTAACACTTAACGGGTGGGTCCCGCCAAACCAGCCTGAAGCACTGCCGACCCAAAACAAGCATCCGTCTGTGCTTGCACATCTAGCCTATAATGCTTTACAAAAGAATTAAGTGACGACCAAGTGGCCGCCTTAGAAATCTCTATAGGCGGCACTAAACTGTATTCCGCCCAGGACGTGGCGTGCACCCATGTTGAATGCGCTCTAAGTCCATCTGGAACTGTCTTACCTTTTAATAAGTATGACGAAGATATAGCCTGTTTGAGCCACCTAGACATCGAAGCCTTTGAGGCTGCCTGACCTTTCTTTGGACCTGCAAAGAGAACAAACAACCTATCCGTCTTACGGAAATCCTTTGTTCTTTTCAAATATATTTTCAGTGCTCTACGAATGTCTTAAAAATACAACGTATTTAGTTGATTGCCTTTATCCTTCTTTTCAAATACTGGCAATGAGACCTCTTGGTTCATATGAAAAGCCGATACTACTTTAGGTAAGAAAGAAGGCACTGGCCTTAAAACAATCTTCTCCTTGAAAAACATCAAAAAGGGTTTTCTACAAGATAACGTTTGTAATTCCGAAATCCTTCTAGCCGATGCAATAGCCACCAAAAACAATACCTTGAGCGAAAGATCTTTTAACGATGCTCGAGATAATGGTTCAAAAGGTTCCCCTACCAAAGCCTCCAAAACTAATTGGAGGTTCCAGGACGGAATTCGTGGTCTACATGGTGGTCTTAATAATGTAACCGCTCTCAAAAATCATTTTACATCTGGGTGCGTCCCAATCGACTCCCCCTTTATCTTTCCTCTGTAGCAAGCTAAACTTGCCAACTGAACCTTTAAAGATGATGGAGCTAATCCTTTATCAAATCCTTCTTGCAAAAAAGAAAGAATTTGAGAAATAGAAGCTTTTAATGCTTCAACCGACTTGTCTCTACACCACTCTTCAAATACTCTCCATGTGTGAATATACGCTAAAGAAGTAGATTTCTTTCTTGATTTTAACAAGGTAGAAATTACTGCTGAAGAATAACCTCTGGCTGTTAATCTTGCCCTTTCAAGAGCCAAGCCGTAAGCAAAAATCAATCCACTTGCGGCATGTGTAAGGGTCCTTGACTCAATAGATCCTCCCTTTGCGGCAAAGGCCAAGGGCGGTCTACTAGTAATCTCATGAGATCTGCATACCATGGGTGCCTTGGCCAATCTGGAGCTACTAATATCACTATTCCTTTGTGACATTCCACTCGTTGAAGAACTCGACTTATCAACACCCACGGTGGAAACACATATAACAGCTGTCTTTCCGGCCAACTCTGAACTAGTGCATCCAGTCCTTCTGACATCCTTTCCCTTCTTCGACTGAAAAATCGATCAACTTTTGCTGATTGGAATGTTGCCATGAGATCCATTACTGGACTTCCCCATCGCTTTATTATTGACTGAAACACCTGGGGGTGCAGACTCCACTCCCCTGGATCTACCTTCACTCGACTCAAAAAATCGGCCTGCATATTGGTTACTCCCACTACATGGCTTGCTGACAACGCCTCCAAGTTTCTCTCACCCCAGAGGAACAAGCTTTCTGCCTCTTCTTCCAGAGCCACACTGCCTGTGCCCCCTTGACAATTGATGTAAGCCACTGCAGTCGCGTTGTCTGACAGGACACGAACAGCCTTCCCCTGAATGCGACTCTGAAATGCTTGAAGTGCCAAAGTCACCGCTCTCAACTCTAATCTGTTTATTGACCACGCCTTCTCCTGTTTGGTCCATTGACCTTGAACAAACTGTCTTTCGCAATGTGCTCCCCAGCCCATTAGACTGGCATCTGTCGTAAGTTGAATCCAAACTGGAGACTCCAACCGCATTCCTATCTGCAATACTTCCGGTCTTAACCACCAATGCAAAGCTTGACGCGTTTCCGGAAGACAGGGTAATATCTCTGACAGCGGACTCCTTTGATGCGACCACCTCCTTAATAAAGCTCTCTGTAACGGACGCATATGAGCCCTTGCCCACGGTACTAATTCCAAGGTTGCTGACATGGTCCCTAGCAACTGCAGATAATGCCATGCCGTGGGGTCTTTTTTGGTCAAAAACTCTTGAACTAGATTTATTAGTGCTACCACTCGAGAGAGGGGAAGGAAAACTCTCCCTGTCTTTGTATCGAATCGAGCACCCAAATGTTCTAGATCCTGAGATGGTATCAATTTGCTTTTCCTCATATTCACCACCCAACCTAAACTTTGTAAAAATTCCACCACTCTCTTTGTTGCCAACCTGCTTTCCTCTTTTGACTTTGCTCGAATCAACCAATCGTCCAGGTAAGGATGAACTAGTATTCCTTCTCTTCTCAATACTGCTGCTACTACTATCATTACCTTGGTAAATGTTCTTGGAGCTGTTGCCAGCCTGAACGGCAATGCTTGAAATTGGAAATGGCCCATTGGAATGGCAAATCTTAAATACTTTTGATGTTCCTGACGAATGCGAATATGAAGATAGGCCTCTGTCAAATCCAGAGACGTAAGAAATTCCCCTTTTCTTACCGCCATTATAACAGATTTTAATGTTTCCATACGAAAATGAGCTACTCGAAGATAACGATTTACTCCTCGAAGATCCAACACCGGACGGAAGGAGCCCTACTTTTTGGAACTAGAAAATAAATTGAGTATCGACCGTAACCTTGTTGATTTAACAGCACCGGTACAATAGCTTCTAATTCCAAAAGTTTCTGCAAGGTCTCGCGTATTGCAGCACGCTTGATGCGCGCCCTGGGAAGGAGACTGAACAAACAAATCGACCAGCAGACACTGAAATTCCAGAGCATATCCTTTTTTTATTATTTCCAACACCCATTGATCAGATGTGATTTGAACCCAGGTGGAATAAAATTTGCGGAGCCTGCCTCCTACGGGAATAAAATCCACCTGGGCATTCCTCATCTCATTGTGTCTTTCTTGAGTTAGCACTGGAAGAAGGGGCTTTAAAACCTCTTCCTGCACCACAAAATCCTCGAAACCCCTGACTCCTATAATATTGACATCCTCTTTGCATTTGACCAAAACGAAGAGAACGGAAACGACGAAAATCCCTATACTGACCTCTATAGGCTTGAGTCGTGCGTCCTAGCCTTTGTCTATCCTCAGGGAGCTTGCCACCCCTACAATCTCCCAAATCCTTTACTAACTTTTCCAAATCTTCTCCAAAGAGAAGCTTACCCCTAAATGGAAGCTTAGAAAGTCTTGCTTTTGAAGAAGCATCTGCAGCCCAGGTACGCAGCCACACATACCTTCTAGCTGCGACCACTGAGCCCATACCTTTTGATAATGCTCTGATAAGATCATAATGAATGTCTGCTAAATAAGCTGCTCCAGTCTCTAACTTAGATGCGTCCTCCGAAGAGGTCCCCTCCATGCCAGTATGTAATCCTTGTGACAATCGCAAACATGCTCTAGCCACCCACGCTCCACAAATGGATGCTTGAATAGACAATGCATTTATATCAAATATTTGTTTCAATCGTGACTATCCTTCAGGGCTGCACCGCTCTCTATTGGAATAGTAGTCCTCTTAGTAACAGCCGAAACTGCTGCATCAATTTTAGGTGGAATAAATAATTCACAATCCTTCTCTTGTAAAGGATACAAACGAGCCATAATTCTGGATCCTCTTAATGCAGCCTCAGGAACATTCCACTCTTGCTGAATAATTTCCTTTACCACTCTATGAACTGGAAAGGCTTTCTGCGTTTTCCTAAACGCTTGTAACAAGGGATCCTCTAAATCTAAGTTTTCCTCAGGCTCTGACACTGGCATATTCAAAGTTTTAAGAGTTTCCCTAATTAATGCAGGTAAAGCGTAGTTACTCACCTGTAACAGGTGTTCTCCAGGAGCAGCAGGAATCAGTCCTCACTTATGGGTGACGTCGGCGCCGACGGAGCCCTCGCGGAGCAATTTTCCCCAGCTTTCAAAGAAAGCCTTTGGGAATTGCAGCGCGCATGCGCGGTCCTCTTCCCGCCCAAGGGTGCCATCTTAGCCAGTCAGATGACATAGCTAAAAAAGACAGCATAAAAATTTGCAAAAAAACTAAAGCAGACGATTGCAACTCCAAGGGGAGGAGGGAGAGTTGTGAGGACTGATTCCTGCTGCTCCTGGAGAACACCTGTTACAGGTGAGTAACTACGCTTTCTCCAGGACCAAGCAGGAAGTCAGTCCTCACTTATGGGACTCCCAAGCTTAAGGCTACCGGAGACCCTAAGCACAAAAATGAGCTCCCTCTAGCTCAGCAGTACAGAAGGAAAGGAATCTTCGCTGCATTATTACCCACCGGTAGCCCACATCCGGGATGGAGGGTAGGAGTTGCTCAGACCTCAAAGAGATTACGGAGGACTGCCTGTCCGAAAGCACTGTCCCTGCGGGACTCCCTCTCGAGACAGTAATGGACCGCAAAAGTCTGGCTCGAAGACCAAGTAGCGGCCCGGCAGATGTCTGCCAGCGGAACAGAGCGGAGGTAAGCCACTGACGTAGCCTTTGCCCGAACGCAATGAGCCGTGACTCGACCTTCCAAGGAGAGTCCGGCTGCCCCATAAGCCCAAGAGATACAGTCCGCAACCCAGGTGGACAGAGTACGCTTGGAGACCGGGAGCCCCAATTTATTGGGGTCAAAAGACACAAAAAGCTGAGCAGCTTTACGGTGCTCCCGCGTACGGTCAAGGTAGAAGTTCAATGCCCTTCTACAGTCCAGGGTATGGAGGACCGTTTCAGCTCGGCTGGAGTGTGGTCTGGGAAAGAAGGTTGGAAGTACCACCTCCTGATTGATGTGAAAAGGGGAGACCACTTTTGGAAGAAATTTTGGGTGAGTCCGTAGGACTACCCTATTTTTGTAGAACCGAGTGTAAGGGGGATCAGACACGAGGGCCTGCAATTCACTTACGCGTCTAGCGGAAGTGAGGGCTATCAAGAACAGTGTTTTCCAAGACAGAAAACGGAGAGAACAGGTAGCCATAGGTTCAAAAGGCGGACAGGTGATCCACTGCAAAACCACATTCAGGTCCCAGTCAGGCGCTGGCGGGCGCAGAGGTGGTTTAAGTAGAAGGAGACCTCGGAGAAACC
This sequence comes from Ichthyophis bannanicus, assembly GCA_033557465.1. NCBI lineage: Eukaryota > Metazoa > Chordata > Amphibia > Gymnophiona > Ichthyophiidae > Ichthyophis > Ichthyophis bannanicus. The sequence continues at coordinate 168,667,609 of CM066042.1, forward strand.
TCGCTACGAGAGGGTCGTTGGAGAGAGGTCTGCCGTCCACCGGCACATGATGTGCCGAAAGAGCACTGAAGTGAACTTTGACGGAGTTGGACTTAAGTCCCAGATTAGAGAGGTGTAGCAAGTACTGCAAGATCACCGACACCGGGCAGGAGAAGGGATCCTGAGACTGTTGGGTACACCAAACGGAAAAACGACGCCATTTAAGGGCGTAGCATTTGCGGGTAGAAGGCTGTCGCGAAGCCAAGACGACCTCCTCCACCTCTACCGGCAGGAGAAGGGGAGCAAGGACTACCCTCTCAGCAGCCAGGCCATTAGGTTGAGAGACCTGAGGTTGGGGTGTAGCAGAGACCCCTGATCCTGAGTGAGGAGATCCGGTTGTAACCCCAGAGGGAATGGATCCTCTACCGCTAATTGCAGCAGGAGTGGAAACCACGGCTGTCTGGGCCAGCGAGGGGCCACCAGGATCATGAAGGCTTTGTCTCGGAGAACCTTGAAAAGAGTCCGAGAGACTAGCGGGATGGGAGGGAAAGCGTACAAGAGGCTCCCCGACCATGAGATTAGAAAAGCGTCCGCCGCAACTCGAAGGGGGTGTGGCAGACGAGAGCAGAAGCGAGGAAGTTGCCGGTTGTGAGGACTAGCAAAGAGATCCACCATGGGGAGGCCCCACTTTAGAAAGAGCTTCTGAACTACCAAGGGATCCAGGCGCCACTCGTGCGGCTGGAGGATCCTGCTGAGTTTGTCCGCCAGGCAATTCTCTTGGCCTGGGAGATAAACTGCCTTGAGGAGAACGCCGTGACTGACGGCCCAAGAGCAGAGCTTCTGTGCTTCCCGGCAGAGAAGGAAGGAGCCCGTGCCCCCCTGCTTGTTCACGTAGAACATGGCAACTTGATTGTCCGTCTGGACAAGGACGGATTGGTGGGAGGTCAGGTGGGAGAAGGCCTTGAGAGCCAGGCGGATCGCTCTGAGCTCCAGGAAGTTGATCTGCTGAGCAGACTCCCACGTGGTCCAAAGGCCCTGAGTATGCGCCCCTTGGCAATGTGCTCCCCAGCCCAGGAGGGATGCATCTGTCGTCAGCACCCGGGCCGGCGGAGGTGGCTGAAAGGGCATGCCGAGCACCAGATTCGGCCGATGTAGCCACCACTGAAGAGACGAGGCCAGCGGCTCGGAGACGCGCACTAGGTTTGCTAGGCCGCCTGTGGCCTGTTGCCACTGCTTGCGGAGACACCATTGAGCGGGTCGCATATTCAGGCGGGCATTGGGGGTCACATGGACGGTGGAAGCCATATGGCCGAGTAGTCTCAGGAAGCGCCTGGCGGAGACCAGGGGCTGGCTGCGAAAACGGTCGGCTAGGTCCATGAGCCGTTGAGCCCTGTCGAGCGGTAGGAACGCTCGTGCCTGAGGAGTGTGCAGCCTTGCGCCGATGAACTCGAGATCCTGTGAGGGGAGCAAAGTGGACTTTGCGAAGTTTATAACAAAGCCCAAGTACTGCAGAAGAGTCACCGTGCGGCGCGTGGCGTTGGTGACCTCCAGAGCGGACGCTGCTCTGATGAGCCAGTCGTCGAGGTACGGAAAGACATAGAGGCCGTGAAGCCGGAGATGGGCCGCCACCACCGCGAGACATTTTGTGAAGACTCGCGGTGCGGAGGACAGGCCAAAGGGTAGTACTCTGTACTGGTAATGATTTCCTGCCACCACAAACCTTAGGTATTGGCGGTGGCTTGGGTGGATGAGGATGTGCGTGTAGGCATCCTTTAGATCCAAGGAGCATAGCCAATCTCCCTGCTGGAGGTAGGGCAGAAGGATTCCAAGGGTAAGCATCTTGAACTTCTCCCGCACAAGGAACTTGTTGAGGTTGCGCAAGTCCAGGATGGGTCTGAGGCCTCCTGTCCTTTTTGGTATTAGAAAATACCTGGAATAAAAGCCTTGACCTTTCAGGTGGTGGGGCACCGGTTCCACCGCCTGTTCCTGTAGAAGACCTGCTAACTCCTGAAGGAGTAATTCCCTGTGCAGAGGGGGTCGTGGAGGTTCTCCCGGAAAATAGGAGGGAGGGACCTGGTGGAAGTGGAGAAGATAGCCTTCTCGCACGACTTGAAGCACCCAGGCATCTGAGGTGACGCTGGACCACCTGTGGGCGAAGTGAACCAGCCGGCCTCCGGTGCTGGGAGGAACCAGCGGGGGGGGAGAGGCTATGCTTGAGGAGTCAAAAACCCCCACCCTGCTGAGCAGGGGCTGGTGGTGTAGGCTTGGGGGCTTGCTGCCTATGGGACCCGTTACCCCGTCCCTTGGCCTGCTGGCCCTGTGGGGGAGCTGCAGGGGCCTGATATTGGGGGTATTGTTTGTAGGCAGCCGCCTTCCTCGGGTAAAAGGACTTCTTTCCCGAGCCCTTCTTTTTCTGGGAAGGGGCGGAGGTCTTCCTAGAAAGCCTAGTCCGGGTGAGAGTCTCCGTCTCAATTTGTGCAGCCTTTTCAGCCATGGGCTTGCCAAAGAGGTTTTCGCCTCGGCAGGGGACATCGACCAACTTGTCCTGCACCCAGGGCTCAAGGTCAGACGACTGAAGCCAAGCCTGTCGGCGGGCACCGATGCCGGCTGCGGCCACTCGAGCCGATGCTTCAAAGCCATCATAGGCTGCTCGGGATATGAATTTTGAGCATTCCCGAATGCCAGTGGACAAGGCCAGGAACCTCCGCAAGGGTTCCTCGGACAAACCAGCGGAGAATCCGGCTAGCTCTTTAGCCAGGTCTCGGAGATACATGCCCATGTATAGCTGGTAGGTCTGGACACGACACGCAAGCATAGAGCCCTGGAAACACTTCTTACCAAGGCCATCCAGGTTACGGGCCTCCCTGCCAGGAGGCACCGAGGAGTGCATCTTCTGGCTCTTAAGACGATGCATGGCCGATTCCACTACCATGGAATGGTCTGGTAGCTGTGCTTTTTGGAAGCCAGGGCTCTTGCGGACTCGATAGATAGAATCGACCCGCTTGCTCAGGACCGGCGAGGTGGCCGGACTCTCCCACATGCGGAAGAGTAGTCGTTCCAGCATGGGAGGAACCGGTACAGTAAAGTGTTCCCTGGCGGGAGAGTCATACTGGAGGGCGTCGAGCTCTTCGGCTCGAGGCTCCTCCTCGGGGTCCGCAGGGAAGGCCAAAGCCTTGGCCATATCCCTGACGAAGTCCGAGAACCGGGCATCCTCCGGGGGGGACTGCTTCCGAGGTGCGGACTCAGGTGAGTCCGAGGGGACACACCGAGTCCGAAAAGAATCAGGCGACTCTTCCTCTTCAGACTCCCAGACCGACTCCGACGAGGACTCGGTGGGGTCGGCCCGGGCAGGGCGCGGCGCCTGCCGCCCCGACGCCGAGGGAGTCGGCGTCGGCGACCTCGGTCCCGAACGGGAGGCCGAGGGTGACCTCGACCGAGGATCGACTCGAGTTCGCATCGACTCGAGGATCGGCTCGGTCTCCGGGGTCGACTTAGACGTCGACGTCCCGGCGGTCGGGGCAGCGGCGCCAGCGAAGCCAGCGAGCAGTGCCCACTGCTGGTCCATGAAGGCAGACAGTCTGCTCTCCAAGGCCGTCAACCTGAGTCCGAGCTCAGGTGACCCAGCAGCCCCCGACTCGGGCCCCGACGGCGTCGGGCCCGACATCGGCTGTCGCGGAGGCGAGTCCAGGAGGACTACGGGACTTACCCGAGCAGGCAGCTCCGACTCCAGGCGAGGTCGCTTCGTGAGGTGCTCCTTCTCCAAGGACCCGGGACGGCTATCGGGGCTATGCGACCTGGCCCTCGCGGAGCCAGGAGCGTCCACCGACGCCGCCCTCGCGGGTTTCACCTTACGTCGATGGTCCCCGGAGGGAGAACCCCTGTCGGAGGAACTCCGGCGACGGTCCGAGCTGGAACTCCGGCGACGGTCCGAGCTGGAACCCCTGGACGCGGAGGCCTCCGACGAGGTCCGGGTACGGCTGGGGTCAGCGAAGATCCTATCCCGCTGATGCCGCCGACTTCTCAACGCTTTGGAGGAGAGTTTGCCGCAGGGCCCACAGATCATTTCTTCGTGATCCGGACCCAGGCAGCGGAGGCAATGGTCGTGTGTGTCAGTCAGTGACATATTTCGGTCACACTGACCACACCGCTTGAAACCACTGGCAGCCATCGGGGGAAAAAGGGCCCCGGCGAGGTCAAAGGACCGGGCTGCCAGGGAAGAACCGAAAACGAAAACTGACTAAGTCAGAAAAACCGAAAAAGAAGAAAAGGACTCGTGACCGGCGTCGCGAGTCCGGGCGGGAAAAAGACCGGCGTCGAACCGAAGGAAAAAAGAGTAAATTATGAAGAAATATCAACTTTTTCGCGGGGACACGACGGGTACGTCTGTAGGGCTCCGCGGAAAAAAGAAGACTGGCTAAGATGGCACCCTTGGGCGGGAAGAGGACCGCGCATGCGCGCTGCAATTCCCAAAGGCTTTCTTTGAAAGCTGGGGAAAATTGCTCCGCGAGGGCTCCGTCGGCGCCGACGTCACCCATAAGTGAGGACTGACTTCCTGCTTGGTCCTGGAGAACTCTTCTCTACGAAAAACACGTACAATTCTGGACTGGTCTTCTTGATCTACCAGTTCTCCTTCTTCTAACTCCTCTTCAATATCATACTCTAAATCTGAATGTATTTCTTCAGATGATATTGAAAAATTCTTTGCTACCCTAGACTTCTTACCAGGTAGCGTAGCTTCCTCCATTTTTAAAGGATCAGCCAAACGCTTTTCTCCAAGATTAGACACAAGAGGCATTTCAGGAGATTTATGATCATCCCTAAAAGTTTTCTGAAGTAGTGAAACAAACTCTTTTGAAAATAATGCTGCTATACCTGAAGAAAAGGTTGCAGGTACTACAGGCATGTCTGGTCTGGAAGAAGGACCTGGGACAGGCTCAGGTAAAAGCTGTGGAACCTCCCTCAGCAGTGGCATCTAAAACATTCTGAAGATCTGCATTCTCCTGAACACAAGACCTACAAACTCCAGATTCTATACATATGCCGCTCCTAGAACAACACACCAAACATTGTGGTTTTGTAGGCATTTTGTAATAAAGTTGCACAGATATAAAAACTATTTCCTATCTACCCTCCCTTTTTTAAAAAAAATAACAAATAACTACTAATAAATAGGCTTAGTAACCTATAATTATAAAAATTAATAAAAACGCTAAAGAATTCACTTTATATCAGTCTTTTACATGCCTTTCTTTTACTGTGCCTTCGTTGTTAAATACGTCTCATGCACGCGCCTTAACGACACGGTATTGAAAAAACTCTAAACCGCCACTTTAAACTTCGCAGCACTCAAATCCTCATAGCTGCAGCGTCTTAAAAACAAAAATGTTTAAATTGCTCTTTATGCACCTCCGGGGCTTCGATCATACGTTTTATGTAAATCTGAAAAGACCCGGAAGCGTCTTTAACAAAATAAAAACGGCGGTTTAAATGTTCTCCGCAGATACAAATTCTTTTTAAAGGCAAAACTTTATCTTTTAAACGTGCTACTGTCAAAAGACGCCTTACTTCCTTCCAATGCTCCTCTCCTAATGAAAGTAGGATCGGGAGCCTTAAAATATCATCTCAGATACTGCGGTTTCTCCAGCGGTCGAGTAAACTCCTCCAAAGAGAGACAGAGGGAGGGCATGCGCCAGCTCTTAAAGCTACAGCACAATTTAATTGTATCTTTCTTTTTTAAATTAATTTGGAAGAAATAAAAGACTTAATTGTCCCTCTTTAGAGCCCAAGTCAAAGCTCTTATAACCTCCAGCTGCTTGGAGACTGAATAAACTGAAGCAAGGAGACGGTCATTATTCAGTCTCCAAGCTGCAGGAAGAACCTGTATCCCAGAAATTCCGGGACTGGACTGGAGTGACGTAAAGTAACTATATTTCAGCAAAACCTTTAGGGGGCAAGAGGTTAGTGTACATGGACCAGGAGAAGGACCTCAGAGCGATTGTTTCTGAGGATCTCAAGGTGGCGAAACAGTGTGACAAGGCGGTGGCCAAAACCAGAAGGATACTGGCTTGCATACAGAAAGAAATTATCAGCAGAAAGGAGGAGGTACTAATGCTACTGTACAAGTCGCTGGTGAGGCCTCACTTGGAATATTGTGTTCAGTTTTGGAGACCGTATCTCACAAAGGATATAAAAAGACCGAAAACGGTTCAGAGGAAGGCGACCAAAATGATTTGGAGCCTGCGCCAGAAGACATATGAGAAGAGATGTGAAGACCTAAATATGCATACACTAGAGAGGAGGGACAGGGAAGATACGATACAGACCTTTACATACTTAAAGGGTATTAATGAGCAAACAAACCTTTTTTAAAGACAGGGAAGCTGTAAAATTAGAGGGCATAACATGAAGCTGCGGTAAACTGAAAGGCAATATCACAAAAAACTTTTTCACTGAAAGGATGGTGGATGCTTGGAATGCCCTCCCAATGGAAGTGGTGGGGCAAATACAGTGACAGAATTCAAACTGGCATAGGACAGACACAGTGGAACCCTTTATAGCAACAGGATAAAATCAAAACAAATGTAACTATCTCTTATATCTCAACAAATAGGGGTGGACCTACACGGAGTGGTGGGTACACCCCTAAACAAAGACATGGGGAGAGACAATCTGCATGGAGCGGCAGGAGCACCTACTCTTACCGACTTGCTGGGTAGACTAGATGGACCATGCTGTTCTTTATCTGCCGTCATATACTATGTTACTATGTTACAGACACAGTGGATCCCTTTAAAGCAACAGGATAAAATCAAAATACATATAACCATTTCTTATATCTCAACAAATAGGGGTGACCTGCATGGAGCGGTGGGTACACCTCTAAATAAATGCATGGGGAAGGTTGACCTGCACGGAACGGAGGTGCACCTACTCTTGCCACCTTGCTGGGCAGACTAGGCGGGCCATACTTTATCTGCCATCATATACTATGTTACCAGGGCCGGATTTACGTATACGCCATGTACGCCATGGCGTAGGGCCCACAACCGGCAGGGGCCCACAAAAAATAGAACCAGTTTTTTTTTTTTTTCAACTCGATTAAAAAAAAAACCTGGTGGCTGCCGCCGCGGGGCCCCCTCTGCTGCCGCGGGGGCCCCGTCTACAAGATGGTCTGGTCGGGTCGAGTCGAGTCTCGTCTCCCTCCCTCCCTCCCGGCTGCGAGAGACGCGAAGATAGAGCGTCTCCTCGCGTCTGTGTTAAGCCCGCAGGGGCTGATGGGATTTCCCATCAGCCCCTACGGACTTAACACAGACGCGTGGAGACGCTCTCCCTTCGCGTCTCTCGCAGCCTGCAGCGAGGGAGGGAGAGAGACCCGACCGGACCCGACCCGACCGGACCGGACCGGACCCGACCAGCTTGTAGACGGGGCCCCCGCGGCAGCAGCGGGGGCCCCGCGGCGGCAGCCACCAGGTTTTTTTTTTAAATTAAATTTTACTTTAGGCCGGGGGGGGTAGCCTACCCCCCCGGCCTAAAGTAAAATTTAATTTAAAAAAAAAACCTGGTGGCTGCCGCCGCGGGGCCCCCTCTGCTGCCGCGGGGGCCCCGTCTACAAGCTGGTCGGGTCCGGTCCGGTCCGGTCGGGTCGGGTCCGGTCTCTCTCTCCCTCCCTCCCTCGCTGCAGGCTGCGAGAGACGCGATGATGCGTCTCTCGCAGCCTGCAGCCTGCAGCGAGGGAGGGAGTGAGACCCGACCGGACCCGACCCGTCCCGACCGGACCCGACCAGCTTGTAGACGGGGCCCCCGCGGCAGCAGAGGGGGCCCCGCGGCGGCAGCCACCAGGTTTTTTTTTTAAATTAAATTTTACTTTAGGCCGGGGGGGGGGGGGGAGGACTGGTAATGGGCTATGGGGGGGGTAGGACGGGTAATGGACTATGGGGGGGGTAGGACTGGTAATGGGCTATTTTGGCTGGGGATGGAAATGGAGTGGGGGGGTAGGGGTGGTTATGGGGTTTTGGGGGGCTGGGGCTGGAAATGGGCTGGGCTGGGGGGGGTTAAGGCTAGAGGTGGGCTGATGGGGTTAGGACTGGTAATGGACTGTGGGCTGTTGGGGGGGGGCTTAGAACTGGCAATGGGCTTTGGGGGGGTTAAGACTGGTAATGGGCTGTGGGCTGATGGGGGCTGTCTGGTAATGGGCTATGGGGGGGGCTAGGACTGGAAATGGGCTGGGGGGTTAAGACTGGAGGTGGGCTGATGGGGTTAGGACTGGTAATGGGCTGTTGGGTGGGGGTTAGAACTGGTAATGGGCTTTGGGGGGGTTAAGACTGGTAATGGGCTGTGGGCTGATGGGGGTTGTCTGGTAATGGGCTATGGGGGGCTAGGACTGGAAATGGGCTGGGGGGTTAAAACTGGAGGTGGGATGATGGGGTTAGGACTGGTAATGGGCTGTGGGCTGATGGGGGGGGTAGGACTGGCAATGGGCTATGGGGGGCTGACTGGAAATGGGTTGATGGGGTTAGGACTGGAAGTGGGCTGATGGGGGGTTAGGACTGGTAATGGGTTATAGGGGGGGCTTAAACTGAAAATGGGGTGATGGGGGGTTAAGGACTGAAAATGGGGTGATGGGGGGTTAAGGACTGTAAGTGGGGTGATGGGGGGGCTAGGACTGGAAATGGGCTGATGGATGGCTAGGACTGGAAATGGGCTGATGCAGGGACTAGAAGGGAATGGATGCTGGGTGAGGCTGGAACTAGAAGGGAGCTGATGTTGGGGGAGGATTAGAATGGGATGGGGCTGGAAGAGTAAAATGGAGAAGGGAAAAATATTTTGTGTGGGAGGGATAAAAAATCTACAATTGGCCGGGTATTGGGAGAGTAAGTGGGGATTGAGGATGGAGGGGTAATATTTGAGTGGATGAAATAGGAATGAGGAAAGAGCAAAAGGAGAAAGATTAGTATGTTAAAGCAGATGTAGAGAGAGAATGGAAAAAAATCTAGAAGAGAGAAGAAAGGACAAATGGACAGCAGACGATGGAGAGTTAGCAGAAGACACGAAGAAACCAGAAGAAAGTGGCTGGAGCAATTGCAGCTGAAAAAAATGCACAAAAGGTAGAAAAATATCTCTTTATTTTGAATTTATTAATTGGAATATGTCAGCTCTGGTAAATGTGCATCATTAACATCTGTGCTTTGTTTAGTACAAGAGCAAATTAATGTATTGTTTTATTTCTACAGTGTTGTACATTCCAAGTTTGGCTTTTGGGATTCCCAGTTTAATTATTGTCTTCCTATTTCTAAATTGTGATTACTTGTTTGGTGATGGTCTATGTTCTGCATGTGTAACTGAGCTGAGGTGTTCTGTTTATATAATTCCTATTTGACATTGCCACTTGTTCTCTTTCCCCAGTAGGTCATGTATTGTTGTTCTCTGAAATGTATTGGTTTAATATTTGCAGTGTTGCCTTTTGATTGGTAGAGTATGGTGCTTTGTGAGTCCTGGTAGTGCTGTTAGGATACGGCGGGTTTACTATGGGCAGTGTTTGTAGTAGTTCCTAATGTGTCTGGCAGTTGGCACTGGATTATAGTAATGTAGAAATCTTTTAGTCTTTCTTTATCCATACACTCATTAAGAGGCACGTTTACTAAAAGTTAGTATATGGTAACATTATGCAAATATTTATGCAAATGAGGCCCCTTATGCAAATGAGGTCCGCACCCCCCTTGGGCCGCCCCTGCTGGGGGCCCACAATTTTTGTTGGCGTAGGGCCTCACTCAAGGTAAATCCGGCCCTGTATGTTACATTTACTATTACGCTTCATCACCTCCCACTCAACCAGTTCTACCCAAGTCAGTCACTATAGGGACCATCCCAAGGATGCTCAGTTTATTTATACGTCACCAATGCAGAATGGTATCAAAGGCTTTGCTGAAATCTAAGTACGTACTCCACATCTAGTGCTCTCCCTTTATCCAGTTCTCTGGTCATACAGTCAAAGAAATTAATCAGATCCATTTGACAGGACTTACCACTAGTAAAAACATGCCATCTCGGATCCTGTAATCCCTTGCAGCAGCTGATTCAGGAATTGGCAAGAGAGGCTGCTACTTTATATCTAGTGGAATGCAGGACTAGGTGCAAGAGGTATTGGTGCTGGGGTCGCTTGGCAATAGTGATTATGGCATTATGAATAACTACAGTGAAGACACTAAGGAAATCTACTGCATTACTATTTAACTTTCAAAACAATGATAAAGTGAGGAAAATAATGACAATAAAAAAGCTAAAATGAGGCAGCTGTAAAGCTTAAGAGTTTAAATGAGGCATTGACATTTTTCACAAATATCATCTTGGACACCCAGACCAGATGTATTCCACATATTAAAAAAGTTGGAAGGAAGGCCAAATAACAGCCAGCCAGGTTAAAAGTTAAGGTGAAAGAGGCTATCATAGCCAAGAGAACATCTTTCAAAAAGTGGATGAAGGATTCAAATGAAGAAAACAGGAAACAGCATAAGCACTGGCAAGCAAGATGCAAAACATTAATAAGGAAAGTAAAAATAGAATTTGAAAAGAAATTTACTACAGAGGCAAAAAATCATGATAAAATCTTTTTCAGGTATATTTACAGCAGGAAAAATGTGAGGAAGTCAGTTGGACCATTAGATGACCATAGGGTAAAAGAGGCACTCAGAAAAAGCAAGGCCATTGCGTAGAAACTAAGGGGGATGTTTACTAAGCTGCATGAACTGTTAACATGGCAGACAGCACGTGCTATTTGGCCACGTTAGCAAATAAAGCATGCAAAAAGCAAAAAATGCAGCAATTTTCTGTGCTGTCTGCAGAAAGCATGTTACTGTATCTGCATGGTTATAGGACAGAGAGCAGGGCCAGCCCATCCACTAGGCAGGCTAGGTGGCCGCCTAGGGTGGCAGCTCTCTGTGGATGGCAGGCCATGTGCTTCGGCACACATGGCCTGCCACTGCGCTGCACCACCCTTCCCCCCAAGCTGGGCAGAGCCACGCCATACCACACTGCCATCCCCCCACTGCTGCTGATTCCAGCAGCAAGAGGAGGGATGGCTAGGCTTGGTGGCAGGTCATATGTTTTGGCACACATGGTCTGCCGCTGAGCTGAGCCGCAGCCCCCACCTCGACTCCACCGCTGGAACCAGTGACAGTGGGGGGCAGTAGAGCGGTTCAGCACAGGGGGTGTGGCTTGGCACGTAGGGGGGGCGGCACGGCTCGGGGGGGGGGGGAGGGCAGCACAGCCAGGACTTCTGCTTAGGGCGGCAGAAACCCTGAGCTGGCCCTGGCAGAGAGTGTGTGTATCTGCAATGCGTGGTTAACGCAGGCCTCAACAGAACATAGTAACTGTCAGATATGTAGACAGCATGGGTACAACAGCTGTATACAGGTTGCTGTTGGGCCATGTTCTCTGCATTTTCAGTGCAGTACCTGCTGGGGAAATGCTGGGCATGCTCCCAACATATACCACATAACGTTTGCAACTAATGCTGCTCTATTTGCACAAAAAAGGCACGTTAGCATGGAATCTTGCTACTTTCTGGGATCCTGCCAGGTACTTGGTGACCTGGGATTGACTACAGTGGAAACAGATATTGGGCTAGATGGACCTTTGGTCTGATCCATGTCATCTTCTTATGTTTCACACCTCCAACTGCTGCTGTCAGCTAGCTGCTGCATATTCCCCCCGCCAGCCAATATTCACCCACACTGCAGGGATGCTTCTCTATGTGCCAACAGATGTTTATTCCCCTCTCTATTAGCACTAGCGAAGATTCACCACCGGAACCACCAATTTCAAATCATTGCTATTCTTCTTTTGTTCTAAACTTACAGCGTACTAAATATGACTTCTCTCTTCCCTCCCTCCCTCCCTTCACACATTCTAGCTCCCACTTACCTAAAACATAAATCAAATCCCCCTCACCCAGTCCACACACAACTCCTCATCCACTACACATTCCATACACCCTATACTCCACCACCCACCAGAAATCTCCCACACCTCCCCTCATCCACCACATACTGCACTTAATCCTTACCCACCACACACACTTAAGACTGCTTCTCACCTACCATATACTTGACACAGCACCCGTTATTGCACCACAAACCGCATATATCCCCCTCATTCACACAATGCAGATACCCTCATCCCAACATACACCCCACTTCACATTTCCCATATACTTCCCTTCACACATTGCACACCCTCAAGATCACTCTTCACCCACTATACACCCGACACACATACCCACAAGATAGTGCACAACCCATATATCCGACATGCTTTCCTCACACACTGCTGCTCACCCACAACATACCTGTAATGTTCCTTCATCCAATACACACCCAGCACTACACAGCCCTCAAACCTCCCTTCATCCACCATACACATTCTCCCTTACATACACCTTCTCGCCAACACACACCACACCTCATACATCACATCCCTAAATCAACCCCTCACTCAATACCTATAACACACACACACACACATCTGACATATCTGCTTGAGAAACTTGTTTTTCAACAGTTGGCTGCTCATCTTGAATCCACTAAACATTGCACCTGCGCCAATCAGGCTTCCATCCTGGACACTCTACAGACACTATTCTCCTCTCTTTGCTTAGTGAGGCATGGGAATGTCACTATTGCTGTCTCCTTTGATTTATCTTCAACTTTCAGTCTCGTAAATCATGATCTTTTTCTCACATGTATGCATGCTATTGATCTTCGGGGCACCATTCTCAATTAGCTTGGATCCTTTCTTTCGCAGTGCTCTTTCCGTGTCACCATGGACGCGCTTCTACTTCCTCTTTATCCTCTTCTCTGCAGTGTCCCCCAGGGTTCTGTGTTAGCACTTCTTCTTTTTAACATCTCTCTCGCTTCACTAGCACTCATGATTCAGCAGCTTGGTATCTCTGTTTACTTCTATGCTAACGACATATGCCTTCTCCATACTGATCCTTTTTCCCCAGATCTTTCTTCCTTCAACATTTGTCTCACTCATGTTGCTACCTGGCTATCTGAAATCTGTCTCAAACTCAACTCAGATATGATGCAATCTGTCTCATGTTGCTACCTGGCTATCTCAAATCTGTCTCAAACTCAACTCAGATATGATGCAATCCTCTTTTGTATATAATGTACAAAGTTCTCCTGTTATCCTTGTTTAAATCTCCCTATTGCATATTATATATAAAGTTCACCTGTTATCCATGTTAAATTCCCTGTTCTATGTAAGTTCAATGTACGGCTGTTCCTCATTGTACAAACCTGTTCCTTGTAAACCGCGCTGATGCCGAATAGTGCGGTATAGAAAAGCGTTAAATAAATAAATAAACCTCTCCAAGACCATCGTTACATGTCTCACCGGATCATTAACTCCCGCCTTGTTTCACCTACTCTCGGTGGCTCACTCATTCAGCTCACACCCTCCTTCTGTTATCTTGGAGTCATGCTTGACTCGTCTCTCTCTTTTCATGAACATATCAGTCAGATCGTACAATTCTCTCTCTACTCCCTCCGTTGAATCAGAGCAGTTCGTTCCCTCCTGTTCACTTCCACAATGATCACTCTTGTTGTTTCCCTTGTTCTGTCCCGCCTCGATTGTTGTAATTCAGCACTTGCCGGCCTCCCTCAATACTCATTGCAGCCAGATTAATCTTCCATTCCTCCCAATTCGATCACATACCCCCTCTCCTTATCCGTCTTCACTGGCTTCTCATTTCATTCTGCATACGTTATAAGATCCTTACACAGGTTCACAAGACTCTCCACGCTGGTTCCCTGTAATATCTTTCATCTCTCCTCAACCTCTACGCTCCCCAACACTCCTCTACTCCATTCACATGAACCATCTTCTCCTATTCCTCCCCCCTCCCTTCTCAGACACATCTGGAATTAACATGTCATTCTATTTTTTATTTCCTTGGCCGTTCCCTCTGGAATAATCTCCCTCCATCCCTCTGGTTAGAACTCTCATTTTTGAAATTCAAAACTCTGCTTAAGACTCATTTATTTTGCACAGTCTTTGAACTGCCACCTGATTCTCTTTGATCATTTTTCACGTTCCCATTTGTGTTCCCCTCTTCCCCTTCCTGCTGTTCCCTGAGGTCCTCTTGTTGTTGTGTCTTCTGTCTCTTTCCTATTTATTATTGGTGTTCTTTTCCTATTTCTGATTTTAATGATTTTTTATTGCAAACCGCTCTGCTGTCCCCACTAAAGGCGGTATATCAAGTTTTACTAAATGAAACGAAACCTCCTATATCCTACACACCCTCCCTCATCACCACACAATTCCTCAACACACACACTACATATTCTCTCATCCACCAAATATCACCCCACCCTTGCACGTCCCTCACTCTCCCCCCGTCCCTCACTTATCTCTTTGCACTTTCTTCCCTCTCCCTCCCCCTTGTACTAGCCCTCCTTTCCCTTCCCCACACCCTCCCATTTACTCCCCTCCCACTTTCTATCCCTATAACACTATACTTTTTTCCTCCACGTCACCTATCCTCTTTGCATTCTCTTCCCTCTTCCTCCCTCTTGTACTAACCCAACATCCTAGTCTCTTGCATCTTCTGCTCTATCTCCAAACATCATAATTCCATGCTCACATAACCATTCATCTACTGCATACCCCTTGCACTTCCCTCCCTCCAAGGCCAACCCTACCACTGGGTGGACTAGATGTCAACCTAGGATGGCAGGCTTTGAGGGGCAGCAGTGCAACTCCAGCACAGCTGGCAAATACAGCTGCAGGGAAGCCCTTTAAAACCAGTCAGAAGCAGGCCTTCATCTGTGCATGTGCATACTCAAAGCCTGCCACATCCCACACACATGTCAGAGACAGTGGGGCACAGTAGGCCTTGAGTGCCCATCAGATGCTTAAAGGCCTGCTGCTGACAGCAGCTTTATAGGGCATCTCTGCTACTGTCTTTAACAAGCTGTACTGCCACTGCACTGTCACCCCTCCAGAACCTGTATTTCTTTTGATCTCCTGTGCAGGTAGGATGGTGGGAACAGCAGTAGTGGTGGTAGGGAGAAGAGAAGAGGGGAGGAGACACTGGATATCATGGGGGGAGGGGGAAACGGGAAGAGATGCTTGTCACCTTGGTGGGAGAAAGATGCTGGGCATCTTGGAGTGGGGGAGTGAAAGGAGAAAGCATAGTTACTCACCTGTAACAGGTGATCTCCGGGAACAGCAGGAATTTAGTCCTCACATATGGGTATCGTCGGTACCAACGGAGCCTGTGCGGGAACGCTCCCCAGCGTCCAATTAGAAAGCTTTTGGGAGCATCCCACAGCGCCTGTGTGCTGCCTTCCCGCCTTTCCCAAATGCCTCTCTCCAGTTGAGTTTTAAAGCTGAGACAAAGAGAGAGAGAGGGAAAGGGAAAGAGATAGATAGAGAGATACAACTCCTAGGGGAGGTGGGTGGGTTGTGAGGACTAAATTCCTGCTGTTCCCGGAGATCACCTGTTAGAGGTAACTATGCTATCTCCAGGAACAAGCAGGAATGTAGTCATCACATATGGGGACTCCCTAGCTTTAGATGCCAGGGAGAGACCCCAGAAGTTGTGTGTCCCTGAGAAGGGCTCCACTTCCCCCCATGGATCTCTGGAATCCTACCAGGGATGGTGGGTAGGAGTTGATTAGGTATGGAACAGGTGTTTGAGAACAGCCTGACCAAACAAGGCATCCCGGCGGGAGTCCTTGTCCAAGCAGTAATGGGCTGTGAAGGTATGAACCGAGGCCCAGGTGGCTGCTCGACAGATGTCGTCGATAGACACAGAGTGCAGATGAGCCATTGAGGCTGCCATGGCTCTCACATTGTGAGCTGTGACATGGCCCTCCAGAGAAAGGTTCTTACTCTGATAGGCGAAGGAAATACACTGAGAAATCCAGTTAGATAGTGTTCTCTTGGAGACTGGAAGTCCCAAATGAGAAGGATCAAAAGCAACAAAGAGTTGAGAGGACTTTCTATGTTGCTGTGTTCTTTGTAAGTAAAAGGCTAAAGCTCTTTTACAGTCCAAGGTATGAAGATTCCTCTCTGCATTTGATGCATGAGGCCTTGGAAAAAACACAGGTAGGTAGACCGCTTGGTTCAGATGAAAAGGCGAGACCACCTTTGGCATAAAGTGTGGATGAGTCCTTAGGACTACCTTGTCATGATGGAACCTTGTATAAGGTGGATTAGCTACTAGCGCTTGCAACTCACTAATTCGACATGCTGATGTGATTGCAATAAGAAAGATAACCTTCCAAGAAAGGAATTTCAAGGAGGTAGTAGCTAAAGGTTCGATGGGTGGCTTCATGAGCTGCCCAAGAACCAGGTTTAAGTCCCATGCCACCGGTGGTGGCCTAATGGGAGGCTTAGTTAGAAGAAGGCCTCTCATAAATCTTGCTATAAGAGGATGAGAGGAAATAGGCTGTCCATTTAGAGCAGGGGTCACCAACCTGCGGCCCGCGGGCCGCATGCGGCCCACGAGGTCCCTTCGTGCGGCCCGCGAGGCTCTACCCCGGTTAACATTACGTGCGGCCCGCCAAGGATTCCCGCCATTGTATCTGCGGCCCGCGGCATGCTCTGCGGGTTCAACGGCACGAGACCGGTTTCCCAAGAGCAGCGCGCAAATTAGAGGACCAATCAGCAATAAGACTTCACCAAGCACTCGCAAGACTTTGCCCTCTTCAGTGCCCCCTTCGAGATGAACCCCACCGACGTGCCCTCTGACCTTCAAATGGACTTGATCGAACTGCAGTGTGACGACGCACAGAAGTCGCGCTTCATGGCTATGGGCCCTGTCGCATTTTGGAAGACACAGGCGGCCAACCACCCGTCCATGGCCGCCAACGCACGCAAGGTCGCTGCTCTCTTCGGCTCAACCTACTGCTGCGAACAGCTGTTCAGCCGAATGAAATTGATAAAGTCATCCACGCGCTCGCAGCTCACCGACGACCACCTGCAAGCGTCCCTTCTCCTGTCAGTGTCATCTGTGAAGCCGGACTTTAAGCGTTTGTCTGCTAGCATGAATCATCAGCCATCTCATTAAATTCAATAAAGGTGATCAGCCATTGTTTTCATAATTTTGCGTTTGTTGTTTTTTTCGCGGGGGCGGGGAGAAGGGGGGTGCGGCCCGCGAGGCTCCCGGTAGTCGGCTGTGCGGCCCACGGCCCTCTGGAGGTTGGTGACCCCAGATTTAGAGGCTTAAAG
Organism: Ichthyophis bannanicus; assembly: GCA_033557465.1. NCBI lineage: Eukaryota > Metazoa > Chordata > Amphibia > Gymnophiona > Ichthyophiidae > Ichthyophis > Ichthyophis bannanicus. The sequence goes on from CM066042.1 coordinate 168,684,826, forward strand.
GAAGCTGTAATAGCACTCAAATGGACCCTTACTGAGTTAGTCTTAAGTCCTGCATTGGATAAATGAAGGAGATATTCCAGCAATGATTCCAGAGGTATCGCAAGGGGGTTAAGACCCTTTTGCGAACACCATATGGTAAACCTGTTCCACTTGAAAGCATAAGAGCGTCTTGTGGAAGGTTTCCTGGAAGCAAAAAGAATATCTTTTACTTGCTGAGGGAGATTAAGATCATGGAGATCTAGGCCTTCAGCAACCGAGCCCTGAGATGCAGAGACTGGGGATTGGGATGTGTCACGTGTCCCTATCCTCAGCCACGTGCTTAGGGGATTAGGGTTGCCATTTTTGTCCTCTTTAAAGGGTTTGAAAACTATTTCCTTCGGGAGCAGTGTCCTCTGGGAGTTGTAATTTCCCTCTTAAAAAGGATAGTCGTGGAGACATCGAGTGAAGGCAAACATGACACAGTTTATTTCCCCAAAATATGCACGAATAAGGTTCAAACGCAAAGTATCTGGATATTTCCTCCAGGACAAAAAGTACAAAAAATATTTACATCCTTAAGCTGAGTAACTTCTCAAAGGCATTAAACAGACGCAGACGTTTCATCAATCAAAACAGGCAAATCAAAAGTACAGCTTCTTAGGTTCAGCAAAGTAAAGAATGTCTTTCTGCTTTCTTAGTGAGATAATATACAGTGCTGTGCAAGCTTGTCTTACTTAACCTGGTTCCTACCTTAGCAAGGTTAAGCTTTCTTGGTAGTGCTTTTTCCCCCAAAGCATTTACTCAGGCTGCTACTCCTTAACCAAGGATTCAGTAGCCTCTGCACGACACAAAGAACAGCCATTGGCAGTTCAGTAATCAAGGGGTCTGATTCATTATACTCCACTTGCATTTCCTCCTGCTCTGGAATTATAATATCCTGCACTGAGCCCTCATGATCTGCCTCTGATGGAATTCTTGCTGAGGATTCCTGTAACTCCCTCCAGGACTTCTCTACCCGGTAAGGAATATGGAGAACTGTATTACTGGATATCTTTCTTTGGTTCTCTTGCCCCAGTTCCTCTCTGAGGTTTAACCACAGCTCTCTGTTGGAGGCTGGGTTCTTCTGCCTCCTGGTTTGAAACCTAGGCACCCACCTCTGAGTGTTGTGAACCTCTTGGTCAGGAACAGAAGTTTGGAACCTGCCCTGCTCTCTCCGTCTGAGCAGCTCTTGCCTAGTTTCCCTTGTGCCAGACTCTTTCCAGGTCCTTTTTCTTTCTTCTGCTTGGAACTTTCTTTCTGGGAACTTCCAGCTCAATTTCCAGTCCTACTCTGAGTCCGTCTCTGACTGTCTTCCTGGACTCTCTCCTTGAGTGTTTGCTTGCTCTGCTCTTCCCTTCTGAGCAACCTTCTCCTCCTGAGCAACTCTTCTCCCTTCTGCTTTTCCCTAAGCAGGGTTTATAAAGGTGCTTCCTGGGCAGCGTTTCTCTCTGCCTTAACAGGTGTTCATAATCATGCTCCAAGCCTGCTACTCCGTCAGCAGAGCTTGGGTGTGGCAGCCTAGCCTCAGAAACTCTAAGCTTGCTCTGAAGCCTGTGCACTGCTGGAATGTTTTTAAAGGTACAATCACTGATTTTCTCTAACTCTGCAGGCTCACCAGTGCCTTCCTCATCACAGATGCCATAACATTCCGTCCTCCTGAGATAGGAGATCTGGAGCAGACCCTAACTCCAGGGAGGGAGCTTGAGAGAGATGTAGAAGCAGAGGGTACCACACTTGCCATGGCCAATGTGGAGCTATGAGAATCATATCGCCTCTCTCTCTGAAGCTTGAACAGGGTTTTGGGAATTAGGGGAATGGGTGGAAAGGCATACAGGAAGTCTTGACCCCAATAAAGGAGGAAAGCATCCCTGGCCTGAGCCCCCTGAGCCGGAAGTCTGGAACAGAACCGGGGAAGTTTGGCATTCCACGGACTTGCAAAGAGGTCTATGTCTGGGGTTCCCCAAATCTGAAAAATCTTGGTCACCTGGTCTGCATGCAGAGAACACTCATGTGGAAGCAGAACTCGACTGAGTCTGTCTGCCCAACAGTTTTGAATGTCTGAAAGATACACTGTCAGGAGATGAATCTGATGCTCTCTGGCGAGGGCCCATAGTCACAAAGCTTCATTGCAAAGCGACAGAGAGCCTGTTCCCTCCTGCTTGTTCACATCGAACATGGCTACTTGATTGTCCGTATGAATGAGGACTGTCTTGTAGCTGAGCAGGGTATGGAACACTCGAAGAGCAAGGAAGATTGCTCTGAGTTCCAAGAGATTGATATGTAGATGAGTCTCTTGTGGAGACCTGGTGCCCTGGGTGGAGAGGTCTTGCAGATGAGCTCCCCAACCCATCGGAGAAGCATCTGTTGTGAGAGTTGCTTGGGGTAAAGGTTGTTGAAAAGGGGACCCCAGCAACAGGTTTTGAGTGGACTTCCACCACTGGAGGGACAAAAAAAGGCGACTTGTGTTTGCTATATTGTCTGACAGGCATCCTGATGCCTGGGTCCATTGAGTGGATAAAGTCCACTGGGCTGCCCTCATATGGAGGTGAGCATAGGGCACCACATGCACGGTGGATGCCATGTGGCCTAGTAGTTGTCTCATCTCTCGAGCAGTGAGATGAGACTTTAGCACTGCTTGAGAAGCTAACTGCACCATGCGAAGACAACGGGCCTGGGGGAGGTAGGCCCTTGCCTTTCTGGTATCCAGCAAAGCTCCTATGAACTCCAAAGACTGAGTGAGAGTTAGACTGGATTTTGGGATGTTTATTACGAGACCCAAATACTGAAGGATACGCATTGTGCAGGATAGAGATGTCCTGGCCTCTGACTCTGTTGGGGCTCGAATAAGCCAGTCGTCTAAGTAGGGGAAGACGAATATCCCTAGAGTGCGGAGAAATGCTGCTACAACAGCCATGCATTTGGTGAACACCCTTGGTGCTGAGGCCAGGCCAAAGGGAAGCACCCTGTATTGGTAGTGCTTTCCCTGAAAAAGGAACCGAAGAAACCTTCTGTGGGTTGGATAGATGAGAACATGGGTGTATGCATCCTTGAGATCTAGAGACAAAGCCAATCCTGACTCTGAAGGTATGGCAGCAGAGTTCCGAGAGAAATCATCTTGAATTTCTCTTTGACAAGGAATTTGTTCAATTCTCTGAGGTCCAAGATAGGTCTGTATCCCCCTGTTTTCTTTGGGATAAGGAAATAGGGGGAGTAAAACCCCGTACCCTGATGAGGAATGGGTACTTCTTCTATTGCCCCTTGGGCAAGAAGGATAGAGACCTCTTGACCTAACAGGTTGATGAGAGGTGTCGGAGAATTGAACTGCCTTATTATTGTGGGAGGGGGCATGCTTGAAAAATGAAGCCTGCACCCCTCCTTTATGATGGAGTGTGTCCAATGCTCTGCTGTTATCTGCCCCCATCTGGGGGCAAAGTAACATAACCTTCCTGGAATGGTGGAAGGCTCTGGTCCCATGAGAGGCAGAAAGGCTAAGTTCTCTAGCTGAAAGTCAAAGGCCTTGTGGAGGCTGAGACTGCTGAGACGGTTGAGGCTTAGCAGTCTTTGCTTTTCTCTGCTTGGGTGGTTGCTGACCTTTCCTGACAAGCTGACCTGCAGAACATTGATGCTGAGCATAAGCAGGATAATATCTTTTCTTCTTAGAAAAGAATGGTTTCTTGAATGATGTCTTTCTAGCAGGATCAGCTGTGGACTTGGATAACCTATCCAAGGTGGCGTTGTCAGCATCCATCTCGTTGGCCTTTTCCGGCCAATCTTTACCAAACAGGTTCTCACCAGTACACGGGATATTTCCCAATTTGTCTTGTACCCAGAGCTCCACATCGGATGCCTCGAGCCAAGCAATTCTATGTGCACCTATGGCAATGGCAGAGGTTCTGCTTATGCGCTCAAAGCAGTCAAAGACTGCACGGTTGACAAATTTAGAAACATCAGGGCATGTTTGACCAAAGTGAGAAAATCCTGTCTTCTATCCTCAGGAAGAATAGGACTTAAAGCTTCTAAATCATCTGTGACCTCCTTCAGGCACATTCCCATGTAGAGACTATAGGAACTGATCCTGATAGAAAGCATGGAAGCTTGGAAGACACGACGTCCAAAAGCATCCAGGGTTCTGCACTCACGTCCTGGAGGATTAGAAGCATGCCTCTTTGCACTCTTGATCCTTCTCATAGCTGATTCCACTACAATAGAGTGGTGAGGAAGCTGAGTCTTTTGGAAACCAGGACAAGGAGGGACTCGATACAGAGTATCCAGTCTGCGAGAATGAGGAGAGGTGGTAAGAGGTGTCTCCCACATCCTTAACATGAGATCATATAAAATCTCATGAATGGGCAAGGTAGCTGCCTCCTTAGGAGTTTTGGGATACTGTAAAATTTCCAACTCCTTAGCTCTGGGCTCTGTTTCAGGGGTCACAGTAATGGAGAGACCCCGAGCCACCTCCCTGATAAAATCCTGGAAGGAAATATCCTCTGGAGGAGACATCCTGCGCTTAGGGGAGGAGGGCTCCTCTGGGAGAAGTATTCCTGCATCGACAGAACTATCAGAATCCTCAGATTCTTCTGAGGACTCGAAGTACCGTCTGTCCGGATGCTCCTGAAGAGCACGATACCCATACCGACCGAAGTCGGTACCGGGAGTAATCGGAACCAGGGTATCGGTACCCGAGGGCATCAGATGACTGGATACCAGCAAAGCAGACACCGATGCCGATGCTATCGGTACCGGTATCGGTGCCGGAGCCGGTACCGACCGGACTGTCTGTCGCGGTTCCGAGGGTGTCGATGCCGCAAGGAGAGCTGCCAGACTGCGCTCAATAGCCAGGAATCTCTGGTCTATCGACGCTGCCGATGCCTGGATGTCAGTACCGGAGAAGACCGCCGGTACCCCAGAGCATGGCACCAGTAGTTCTGCCAAGGTCGAGGCCTCGAGAACATCCTGGAGCCCCGATAATGCTTTGGAAGCCGAAGCCTCCCGCTGGGGTAATTTTGCCGGTGCAGAATCCTCAAGGGCAACGCCAGAGGCATCTCGATGCTTAGAAGGAGATCTACCCTTTGAGGACCAGCTGGACTTATGTTTAGTTACCTGAGATCCACGGGAGGAAGAGGAAGCCTTGGAAGACGTCGATGCCACCGAAGCTGCATCAGAGGGAAACAGGGTACTGAGCTTAGCAGTTCGGTTCTGCCAACCTCTTTTAGACATCATGGCGCAGGACATACAATCCGTGATGGAATGGTCAGGACCTAAACATTTTAGACACCATTCATGGGTGTCGGTGACGGAAATGGTACCGCCACACTTGGTGCACTTTTTGAAACCTGAGGCAGGTTTCTCCATTGTAAGAAAAGGTTTTTGGGCCTAAGGCCCAAAAAGCCACGTGCACCTGAAGAAAAATAGGAAAAATCCTAGTATATATATATATTTTTTTAAAGACAGAAAATAAGAAGAAAAAACCGGCGGTACTGGTAAAGCGTCGAGGAAGGCAGACGCGACCACAAAAAAGAAATAAATAAAGAAGAATTCTTCTGCGGTGACAGGAACAACGACCTGCTGGCTCCGCGGAAAAAGAAGAACTGGAGAAAGGAAGTTGGGAAAGGTGGGAAGGCAGCACGCAGGCGCTGTGGGATGCTCCCAAAAGCTTTCTAATTGGACACTGGGGAGTGTTCCTGCACAGGCTCCGTCAGTACCGACGATACCCATATGTGATGACTATATTCCTGCTTGTTCCTGGAGATAGATGCTGGACACCTGGGAAAGGAGGGTAGGGGAGGAGAGAGATGCTGGACATATGGGGAAGGAGAGAGCTGTGACACCTGGGAGGAAGTTGGAAGAGGAGATACTAGACAACGTGTGTGGGGTGGGGTGGGATGGGAAAGGCAGCATGGTCAATGGATCTCCTAAGACCTCAGATGCTCTTGGCCAAGCCTTACCTTTCTCTGTCTTGCACTCTCCTTCCTAAATATACATAACCTCTTAGACATTAGCCTTTCCATTATGTTTCAGCAGGTCCATGCAAGTGAAATTCACATTCTCATATTAAAGTAGAAATGAATGCACTTTAATGCTTTTAGTACAAACTAAAATAAAAGTTAACTTTACTGAGAAGTGCCCACTTGCTTTTCATTTCATGTATTATGCAGACACCTAGTGGTTTCAGCCATTATAAGTTCCAAGAATTTGGTTGAATTTTAGATGTTCTTAGTGAACAAAAAAAAAAAGAGTGCTTCATGACCAAATCCTGTCCATCTGTCTGTGACACTCTCTCGCAGATTAGCAGATCAACCAACAGCAATGATTACAAGCCCCTACCTGAATACAGAGGAATATAGACATGACTGTGCAGAAGAGCTCTGCGCACACACAAGTCAGAAACTGAGGAATGGATTGATCCATCAATTGTACTAGAAAGCACAGTTACTTACCTGTAACAGGTGATCTCTGGGAACAGCAGGAATTAGTCCTCACATATGGGTACATCGGAACTGACGGAGCCTGCGCGGGAAAGCTCCCCAGCTTCCCAGAAAGGAAAGCTTTTGGGGCCTCCCACAGCGCATGCGCGCTGCCTTCCCGCCTTCCTGACCAACTCTCCTCAGTTCGAGTTTAAAGCTGAGACAATAGAGAGAGGAAAGGAAAGAGAGAGAGAGATACAACTCCCAGGGGAGGTGGGTGGGTTGTGAGGACTAATTCCTGCTGTTCCCAGAGATCACCTGTTACAGGTAAGTAACTGTGCTATCTCCAGGAACAAGCAGGAATGAGTCCTCACATATGGGGACTCCCTAGCTAAGATGCCGGGGAGATCCCCCTCCAAGGGTTCCTCATCTTCCTATGGATCTCAGGCATCCATTCAGGGAAGGTGGGCAGGAGTTGTTTAAGAATGGAACAGGTGTCTGAGAACAGCCTGACCAAACAAGGCATCCTGGCGGGAGTCCTTGTCCAAGCAGTAATGGGCTGTGAAGGTATGAACCGAGGCCCAGGTGGCTGCTCGACAGATCTGATCGATGGATACAGAATGAAGATGAGCCATAGATGTGGCCATGGCTCTCACATTGTGAGCTGTGATATGGCCTTCCAGAGAAAGGTTCTTACTCTGGTAAGCAAAAGAAATACACTGAGCAATCCAATTGGACAGTGTTCTTTTTGAGACTGGAAGTCCTAAATGAGAAGGATCAAAAGCAACAAAAAGTTGAGAAGACTTTCGATGTTGCTGTGTCCTGTGGATGTAAAAGGCAAGAGCTCTTTTACAATCTAACGTATGTAGGTTCCTCTCTGCACTGGATACATGAGGAGCTGGAAAAAAGACAGGTAGATATACCTCTTGATTAAGATGAAAAGGTGAGACCACTTTAGGCATAAAGTGAGGATTTGTCCTAAGGACTACCTTATCATGATGGAACCTTATATAAGGTGGATTAGCCACTAAAGCCTGCAGTTCACTGATGCGGCGAGCAGAAGTGATTGCAATAAGGAAAATGACTTTCCAGGAAAGAAATTTCAAGGAGGTAGTGGCTAAGGGTTCAAAGGGTGGCTTCATAAGCTGACCAAGAACCACGTTTAAGTCCCATGCCACCGGAGGAGGCCGAATGGGAGGTTTAGTTAAAGTTAGACCTCTCATAAATCTTGCAATATGAGGATGAGAGGAAACAGGTTGTCCATTGATAGGCTGAAGAGATGCTGCAATAGCACTCAAATGGACCCTTACAGAATTTGTTTTAAGTCCTGCATTGGAAAGATGCAGGAGATATTCGAGTAAAGAATTCAAAGGTAGTGCTAGAGCGTTAAGACCCTTTTCAGCACACCAAATGGAAAATCTTTTCCATTTAAAAGCATAAGAATGCCTGGTGGAAGGTTTCCTAGAGGCATGGAGGATATCCTTCACCTATTGAGAAAGATTGAAGTCTTGAAGGTCTAGGCCTTCAGTAACCAAGCTCTGAGGTGAAGGGACTTGGGGTTTGGGTGCCACAAAGTCCCCTCCTCTTGAGACAGAAGGTCTGGAGCAGCTCCCAGATCCAGGGAGGGTGCCTGGGAGAGATGCAGAAGTAGAGGGTACCACACTTGGCGTGGCCAGCGTGGAGCTATGAGGATCATAGATCCTTGATCCCTCTGAAGTTTGAATAGAGTCTTGGGAATCAAAGGAATGGGTGGAAAGGCATACAGGAAGGCCTGACCCCAATGAAGGAGGAAGGCATCCTTGGCCTGAGCTCCCTGACACGGAATTCTGGAACAGAACCGGGGAAGTTTGGCATTGCACGGACTTGCAAACAGGTCTATGTCCGGGGTTCCCCATTTCTGAAAGATTCTGAGTACCTGATCCATGTGCAGGGACCATTCGTGTGGAAGCAGAACTCGACTGAGTCTGTCTGCCCAAGAGGTTTGGATTCCTGGGAGGTATACTGCCAGGAGATGGATTTGATGCTCTCTGGCGAAGGCCCACAATTTTAGAGCTTCGTTGCAAAGCGACAGAGAGCCAGTCCCTCCTTGTTTGTTTATGTAGAACATGGCTACTTGATTGTCGGTATGAACAAGGACTGTCATGTTGATGAGGAGGGTATGAAAGACCTTGAGAGCAAGGAAAATTGATCGCAGCTCCAAAAGGTTGATATGAAGGGTGGTCTCCTGTGGAGACCAAGTACCCTGAGTGGAGAGGTCTTGGAGATGAGCTCCCCAACCTGTTTGGGAGGCATCTGTAGTGAGAGTTGCTTGGGGTAACAAAGGTTGGAAGGGGGCCCCCAACAACAGATTTTGAGTGGATATCCACCATTGGAGAGACCAAAAAAGGCGTTTTGAGGTTGCTATTTGGTCTGAGAGAGCTCTTGGTGCTTGGGTCCACTGGGTGGACAAAGTCCATTGAGCTGCTCTCATATGTAGGCGAGCATAAGGCACCACATGAACTGTGGATGCCATGTGGCCTAGCAGTTGTAGCATCTCCCTGGCAGTCAAGTGGCTTCTGGACTGAATTTGAGAGGCCAAGTGCACTAGACGGTGGCAACGGGCCTGAGGAAGATAGGCCCTTGCAGTGGTGGTATCTAGCCAGGCCCCTATGAATTCTAGGGACTGAGTAGGGGTGAGTTGAGACTTTGGCAGATTGATGACAAGTCCCAGATACTGCAGTATGCGTCTGGTGTGGTCCAGGGAAGTCTGAGCCTCGGACTGAGATGGAGCTCGGATGAGCCAGTCGTCCAGGTATGGGAAGACAAATATTCCCAGAGTGCGTAGAAATGCAGCCACTATTGACATGCATTTGGTGAACACTCTTGGAGCAGAGGCTAGACCGAAGGGGAGTACTCTGTATTGGAAATGTTTTCCCTGGAACAGAAATCGTAGAAATTTTCTGTGGGATGGATGGATGAGTATATGTGTGTACGCATCCTTTAGATCTAGAGAACAAAGCCAATCCTGACTCTGTAGGTATGGAAGGAGAGTACCTAAAGAGAGCATCTTGAATTTCTCCTTGTATAGAAATTTGTTCAATTCTCTCAGATCTAGAATGGGTCTGTGCCCTCCTGTTTTCTTGGGGATGAGAAAATAAGGGGAGTAAAACCCTGATCCCTGTTGAAGAAGAGGAACCTCTTCTATTGCCCTTTGGGCAAGAAGGGTGGTCACCTCCTGACCCAACAGGTACAGGAGAGATGGGGGAGAATTGAATTGTCTCACCATGGTATGGGGAGGAAGGCTGGAGAAATGTAGTTTGTAGCCCTCTCTGATGATAGAGAGGGTCCACTGTTCTGATGTGATTTGTTCCCATCTGGGAGCAAAATGAGTTAACCTTCCTGGAATGGTGAGAGGCTCTGGTTGTTGCAGAGCCAGAAAGGTTAAGTTCTCTAGAATCAAGTCAAAAACTCTGAGGGGGTTGGGACTGCTGGACTGTAGCAGCCCCTGTAGACTTTGTTCTGGCCTGTTTAGATTGCTGACGCTTAGGAGCAAAGTGAACTTGGGAAGATTGTTGGCCAGTATTTGTGGAAAATCTGGTCTTTTTATAGAAAGGCTTCTTAAAAGGTTTTTTCTTGGCAGGGGTAGAGGTAGACTTAGAAAGTCTATCTAAAGCAGCATTCTCTGCATCCATTTGAGTGGCTTTGATTTGCCACTCCTTGCCAAACAGATTTTCACCTGTACAGGGCAGATTGCCCAAGCCATCTTGTACCCAGGGTTCCAAATCAGAGGCCTGGAGCCAAGCAAGTCTGTGAGCAGCTATGGCAATGCCCGAGGCTCTGCTAGCTCCCTCAAAAAAGTCAAAGGCTGCTCTGTTGGAGAACTTTGAAACATCTTGAGTATGCTTTAGCAAAAGAAGGAACTCCTCCTTTCTATCCTCTGGGATAAAGGGGAGAAAATGACGTATCTTCAGTGCAATCTCTTTCAAAAACATGCCCATATAGAGGCTGTATGAATTGATTCTGGCAATAAGCATGCTAGCTTGGAAGATTTTTCTACCAAAAGCATCCAGAGTCCTACATTCTCTTCCTGGAGGGGTAGAAGAGTGCCTTTTGGTACTCTTTATCTTTTTCATAGCAGACTTCACCACAATAGAGTGGTGAGGGAGCTGAGTTTTTTGAAAACCAGGAGAAGGAGGAACCCGATACATGGTGTCCAAACGTCGAGAATGTGGAGATAGGGTGAGAGGAGCCTCCCACAAGTCCATCATGTGTTCTTGAAGAATTTCATGTATGGGTAAGGTGGCTGCCTCTTTGGGAACCTTAGAGTATCCTAAAATATCTAATTTGTTTGCTCTAGGTTCCTTTTCAGAAGTTACAGAAATGGAGAGTCCTTTAGCTACTTCAATAATGAAGTCTTGAAAGGACAAATCCTCTGGAGGAGACATTCTCCTTTTTGGAGAAGAGGGCTCCTCAGGAAGACTAAAAGAGACATCAGCAGAATCATCTGAGGTGTCAGAATCCTCAGAAGATTCAAAGTACCGCCTATTAGCTTCCAGAGATCGATACGCATACCAACCGGTATCGACATCGGGCGTACCGGGAACCGGATCGGTATCGAGAAAACCTCCGGAACCGGCATGCTACTGGAAGTAGATGCTCTGGGTACCGGTATCGGTTGTGGTACCGGAACCGGAGTCGGAACCGATTATTGCGGTACCGAGGGCATTGCAGCGTTAATGAAAGCCAGTATGGCTTGCTGCATGGATTGTACAGTAGTACCCATAGACGCCACAACTGCCTGGATGTCGGTACCGGTGTTGGCCGGTACCCCAGAGCAGTCTAACAGGTGATCGGTCGAGGCCGTGCCATCGATGTCAACCTGTAACCCCATAGGAGGAGCTTTGGAAGCCGGAGCTTCCCGCCGGGGTTGTTTGGCTGGGGCAGGGTCCTCAGGGTCAAACCCAAGGGCCTCTCGCTGCTTAGAGGGAGATTTGCCCTTTGAGGACCTGCCTGAAGAATGTTTGGTTACCTGAGATCCATCAGGAGAGGAAGACCTGGAGGATGTTGATGCTGGAGATCCGTAGAAAACAGCATATGAAACTTGGCTGCTCTGTTCTGTAAGCCACGTTTGGACATCAGAGAGCAGGATGGACAATCCGGAATGGAATGGTCAGGCCCCAAACATTTAAGACACCATTCATGGGTATCTGTGACTGAAATAGTACTGGTACACTTGGTGCATTTTTTAAAACCAGAGGCTGGTTTCTCCATGAGGGAGAATCTGAGAAGGCCTAGAGGCCTCACAGAACAAACACACCAAGTGGGGAAAAAGTAATTATTATTATTATTTTTTTTTAAAGAAATAAAGGAAAAAAGACCGGCGGTACCGGTCCGGAATCGGGGAAGGCAGACACGCGGTCAAAGAAACAAATTAAAATAACAATTTCTTCAGCGGTGACAGGAACACGACCTGCTGGCTCCGCGGAAAAAGAAGAACTGAGGAGAGTTGGTCGGGAAGGCATCGCGCATGCACTGTGGGAGGCCCCAAAAGCTTTCCTGCGCAGGCTCCGTCGGTTCCGACGTACCCATATGTGAGGACTCATTCCTGCTTGTTCCTGGAGATAAAGGCATTCATAGAAACTCAAAAAGAAGAAATCATGAGAAATACACAAGAACTAAGCATCAATCTCAAAGAGCAGCAGAAAAAAGATCTACAAGAAATCCATTGTTAAGAAACACAGGGTCACCAAAGAAAAGCAAAGAAAACTACCCTTCTCCGTAACTAGCTGGAGACTGACAATAAAACAGCTGAGGAAAAATACCAAATTATGAACTGGAATATTTTTTTGTGCCAACAAGTCAATGTTGACTCCTGGCGTTCCTGTGGATAATTGTCCATATTGTGGCTATCCCCTGGGTTTTCTTGACAAGGTGTAACTGGAAATAGATTGCCAGGCCTTTCTTCTATGGTACCTGATACTCCAAGGTAGTCTCCCATCCAAGTCCTGAACAGACCTGACCCTGCTTAGCTTCCAAGATCAGGCACACTCAGGGTGGTGTGGCCGTAGCAATAACTAGAATATATCACCTGATACTCTAGATCCATTGGATCAGTATGAATAGCAGAACCAAGACATTTAACTACCAGAAGGGCAATAAATCTAGTTAACCATCAACTATAACAACATGAAATCTAAGTACTCTCAAGAGGGCCAACATTCTGAACATTTTACTCAGTTCTGTGGAAAGACAAAATCTAGATCTATTCAGAAAACTGTCTAAGGAAATTTTCAATTACACTGAAATATAAGGTCAAAAGAAAAAGCCTTCAAGACCGTGTACAGCAGGAATTAGTCCTCACTGAAGCACCACCGGTACAGCACAGGAGAAAGGATCTTCTGTACGCAGCTGACAACACACAGAAAACCTCTTCCATTTCAGGGCATAGGTTTTTCTAGTGGACTGCTTCCTAGAGGCCAGGACGACCTCCTCAACTTCCTGAGGGAGGCCCCAGGGAGCCAAAACTACCCTTACAGCTTCCAGGCCATCAAATTGAGAGATTGTAGATTGGGGTGCAGAAGAGACCCCTGGTCCTGAGAGAGAGAAGGTCGGGCTGCAACCCCAGAGGAAGTGGAGTGTCCACTGCCAGTTGAAGCAGAAGTGGGAACCAAGGTTGCCTCGGCCACCTGGGGGCTACCAGAAGGACTGAGGCCTTGTCCTGTAGAATCTTGAACAGAGTTCGGGCCACCAGAGGCGTGGGAGGAAACGCATATAGGAGGCCCTGGGACCAGGAAATCAGCAAAGCATCTGCTGCCAGCCGCAGAGGATGCGGTTGCCTGGAGCAGAACCTGGGCAGCTGTCTGTTCAGGGGACTGGCAAACAGATCTATGGATGGAAGTCCACATTTCAGGAAAATCTTCTGAACCACCAAGGGATGGAGTTGCCATTTGTGGGGCTGCAGAATCCTGCTCAATCTGTCTGCCAGGTAATTTTCCTGGCCAGGAAGATAAACTGCCCTGAGAAACATGTTGCGCCTGAGCGCAAACAAGCAAAGGTCCTGCGCCTCCTGACAAAGGAGCCTGGACCCAGTGCCGCCCTGTTTGTTCACATAAAACATGGCTACCTGATTGTCTGTTTGTACTAAGACAGACTGGTGGGCCAGGGTTTGAGAGAAAGTCCTGAGGGCTAAGCAAATAGCCCACAGTTCCAGTAGATTGATTTGCTGCTTGGCCTCCCAGGGAGACCACAGACCTTGGGTGCACTTGCCCAGACAGTGTGCTCCCCAGCCCTGCAGGGAGGCATCGGTGGTCAGCACCACTGTGAACCCAGGTGGTTGAAAAGGCATCCCCTGCAGTAAGTTGGGGGGATGCAGCCACCAATGTAGGGAGTGCAGGAATGGTCTGGACACCCTTACTCTGTCGTTGAGGCTTCCTGTGGCCTGCGGCCACTGAGTTCTGCGTCACCATTGCGCAGGCCTCATATAAAGCCTGGCATTGGGGGTCACATGAACTGTCGAAGCTATGTGGCCAAGAAGCCTCAGGCAGAGCCTGGCGGAGACCAGCGACCTGCTGAGAAACTGGTTTGCCAAGGCTATCAGTCTTTGGGCTCTGTCCTCTGGCAAGAAAGCCTTTGCCTGCAGAGAGTCCAGCCTTGCCCCTATGAACTCCAAGTTTTGGGAAGGGAGCAAAGTGGACTTTGCGACGTTTATGACAAACCCCAGGTGTTGGAGTAGAGAAATCGTTCGGAGGGTGGCCTGCCTGGCCTCCTGGCACGTCTGACCCCTGATGAGCCAGTCGTCCAGATAGGGGAAGACAAAGATACCCTGATTCCTTAAGTAGGCCGCCACCACTGCCAGGCATTTGGTAAAGACCCTGGGAGCGGAGGTGAGGCCAAATGGCAGCACTCTGTACTGATAATGGTTTCCTCCCACAATGAACCTGAGGTACATTCTGTGGTCTGGATGAATGAGGATGTGAGTGTACGCATCCTTTAGATCTAAAGAGCATAGCCAATCTCCCTGCTGGAGGTAGGGCAGAAGTGTTCCAAGAGTAAGCATCTTGAACGTTTCCTTTTCTAGGAACTTGTTGAGATTTCTGAGGTCGAGAATAGGCCTGAGGTCCCCTGTTCTCTTTGGTACTAGGAAGTACCTGGAGTAGAAACCGTGACCTTGTAGGTGGGGAGGCACAGGCTCCACCACCTTGTCTCGCAACAGACCCTGAAGCTCCTACAGAAGGGCTGTATGGAGAGGAGGCCTTGGAGGCTCTCCTGGAAAGTAGGGAGGAGGCAACTGATGAAAATGAAGCATGTAGCCCTTGTGGACTATGCTTAAGACCCAACTGTCTCCTGTAACGGGTGGCCACCGGTGGACAAACAGGGCTAGTCATCCTCCTGTACAGGGATGGGACAGCAGAGACAGAGAGGCTATGCCTTGGGAGTCAAAAACCCCCACCCTGCTGAGTGGGAGCAGGAGCCGGAGGCTTGTGGGCCTTCTGCCTACGGGGCCCATGTCCCTAACCCTTGGCCTGCTGACCCTGTGGGGGAGCGGGGGAAGCCTGGAAAGGTGGGAACTGTTTGTAGGCAGTCGCCTTCCTCGGGTAAAAGGACTTCTTACCTGAGCCCTTCTTCCTATGTGAAGGGGCGGAAGTCTTTCTAGACAGCCTTGTCCTCGTGAGGTGCTCAGTCTCGAGCTCAGCAACCTTCTCGGCCATGAGCTTGCCAAAAAGGTTCTCACCTCGGCAAGGGACATCGACCAACTTGTCTTGAACCCATGGCTCGAAGTCCGATGACTGCAGCCATGCCTGGCGTTGAGCCGCGATGCCAGCTGCCGCAACACGGGCCGAGGCCTCGAAGCCATCGTAGGCTGCTCGGGACATGAACTTAGAGCATTCCCGGATCCCCGAAGACAAGGACTTGAACCTCTGCAAAGGTTCCCCGGAGAGACCAGCAGAGAACCCGGCAAGCTCCTTTGCCAGATCCCGCAAGTATATGCCCATGTACAGCTGGTAAGACTGGACACGGCAAGCTTCAAGCCCTGGAAGCACTTTCTACCAAACACATCCAGGTTCCGGCCCTCCCGGCCGGGGGGCACCGCGGAGTGCATCTTCTGGCTTTTCAGACGATGCATGGCCGATTCCACCACCATGGAATGGTGTGGTAGCTGTGCCTTCTTAAAACCAGGGCTCTTACGGAGTCGATAAATGGAATCGACCCGCTTGCTTAGAACCGGCGCCGAGGCCGGTATCTCCCACATCCGGAAGAGGAGCCGTTCCAGCATCGGAGGAACCGGAACAGTAAAGGCCTCCTTCGGAGGAGAGTCATACTGGAGGGCCTCGAGCTCTTAGGCTTAAGGCTCCTCCTCGGGGTCCGCCGGGATCGCCAAAGCAGTGGCCATATCCCGAACAAACTCCGAGAACCGGGTATCCTCCGGAGGGGATCTACTCCGGGGCTCAGACTGCGGTGAGTCTGATGGGACGCACCGAGTCTTGAAGGTATCAGGGGACTCCTCGTCCTCCGTCTCCCAGGCGGACTCGTCCGAAGAGGAGTCGGGCTCCGACCGAGCGGGGCCCGGCAGCACCTACCCCGACGCTGAAGGCACCGGCGTCGACACCCTTGGTCCCGACCGGGAGGTCGAGGGTGACCGCGACCGAGGACGACCTCGAGCTTCATGGTCTCGAGTATCGGCTCGGTCTCCGAGGTCGACTTCGACGTCGATGTCCTGGTGGTCGGGGCAGATGCGCCAGCGAGGCTGGCCATCAGCACCCGCTGCTGATCCATGAAGGCAGACAGTCTGCACTCCAAGGCTGTCAGCCTGAGACTCAGCTCAGGAGACTCAGCAGCCACTGACTCGGGCCCCGGCGGCGCCAGGCCCGACGTCGGCTCCCTGGGAGGAGAGTCCTCGAGGACAACAGGACTTACGTGTCCAGCAGACTCTGGCTCCACACAAGGTACTTTCGACGGCTTCTCCTGTTCCACGAGCCTGGGACGGCAGTCAGGAGTCCGAGACCTAGCCCTCGAGGAGCCAAGGACCTCCTCTGACTCTGCCCTCGCGAGCCGCTTCTTCCTCTTTCGCTCCCGCTCGGGGGACCCCCTGTCCAAGGAACCCCTATGATGCTCAGGGTCAGACTCCCGAGACGTTGAGGCCTCAGACGAGGTCCAGGCCCGGCCGGAGGCCGAATCAGAGAAAAGCCTTTCCTTTTGGTGCTGACGACTTCGCAGTGCCTTAGTGGACATTTTGCCACACGGTCCACAGATCTTAGGATCATGATCAGGACCGAGGCACCGAAGGCAGCAGTCGTGTGTGTCGGTGAGAGACATTAATTTCTTGCACCGATCACACTTCTTAAAACCACTGGAGGCCATCGGGGAAAAAAGAGCCCCCGCGAGGTCAAAGGACCGGTCTTCCAGGGAAAAAGATAAAAGGGCACGAACGTCAGCCACGAAGGGCAAAAACCAAAAAAATAAGATCGGGCTCAATACCGGTGTACCGAACCCAGCGGGAAGGGGAACCGGCGTCGAACCGGAGAAGAAACCGCGATGAAATCGCAGGGATTCGAAGAAAAAATCTAACTGTTTTCCGGGTGAACTAGGACACACGTCCGACGGGCTCCATGGAAAAAGAGAGACTGAGCACCTTCATGCGTGCAGTATTCCCAAAGGCTTTCATAGAAAGCTGGGGAAATACTCCGCAGGGGCTCCATCGGCGTCGATGTCACCCATATGTGAGGACTGACTTCCTGCTTGGTCCTGGAGAAACAGGTGATCTCCGGGAACAGCGGGAATTGAGTCTTCACATATGGGTATCGTCGGTACTGACGGAGTCTGTGCGAGAACGCTCCCCAGCATCCAATAGGAAAGCTTTTTGGAGCATCCCACTGCGTCTGCATCGCTACCTTTCCAACTCTCCCTCTTCAGTTGAGTTTATAGCTGAGACAAAGGAGAGAAGGAAATAAAGAGAGAGAGAGAGAGAAAGACAACTCCAAGGGGAGGTGGGTGGGTTGTGAAGACTTAATTCCTGCTGTTCCCGGAGATCACCTGTTACAGGTGAGTAACTACACTATCTCCAGGAACAAGCAGGAATGTAGTCTTCACATATGGGGACTCCTTGATGACCCCAGAAAGCTGCAAAACCAAGGTTGAGATGGGTCATGCTTCCAACCATTGATCTCTGGCATCGAAACCCGGGACAGCGGGTTGGAGTTGTTCTAAGTCTGAAAGAGATGCTGGAGAACAGCCTGGCCAAACGAGGCATCCCGACGGGAGTCCTTGTCTAAGCTGTAGTAGGCTGCAAAGGTGTGTACCAAAGCCCAAGTGGCTGCTCTACAAATGTCGTCAAAGGACACTGAGCGAAGGTTAGCCATAGAGGCTGCCATTGCTCTCACATTGTGAGCTGTGACATGACCTTCGAGAGAAAGTCTCTTGTTCTCATATGCAAAGGATATGCAATTTGCAATCCATTTAGACAAAGTTCGCTTGGAAACTGGTAATCCAAGATTGCTAGAGTCAAAGGCAACAAAAAGCTGGGAAGCCTTTCTATGTTGCTTAGTTCTCTGAAGGTAAAAAGCTAAGGCTCTTTTACAATCTAGAGTATGAAGATTCCTTTCTGCATTGGATGCGTGAGGCCTAGGGAAGAATACAGGAAGGTAAACCGATTGGTTTAAATGAAAAGGTGAAACCACCTTTGGCATAAAGTGAGGGTGAGTCCTAAGAACTGCTTTATCATGGTGCAAACTTGTATAAGGAGGATCAGCCACTAAAACCTGGAGCTCACTGATGCATCTTGCAGAAGTGAGAGCAATTAAGGTGGTTACTTTCCAAGAAAGAAACTTTAAAGATGTAGTGGCTAAGGGTTCGAAGGGCGGTTTCATAAGCTGCCCAAGGACAAGATTCAAATCCCATCCCACGGGTGGTGGCTTAATGGGAGGTTTAGTCAAGAGTAGACCTCTCATAAACCTTGCTACAAGTGGTTGAGAGGAAACAGGTTGTCCATCCAAGGGCTTGTGGAAAGTTGCAATGGCACTAAGGTGGACCCTTACTGAAGACCAGAGGATGATAAATGGAGGAGATACTCCAGTAATGCCTCCACTGGCACTGAAAAGGGATTAAGTCCCTTTTTTGAACACCAGATACAGAATCTTTTTCACCTGAAGGCGTAAGCCTGCTTTGTGGAAGGATTTCTTGAAGCCAAAAGAATATCCTTAACCTGTTGAGAAAGGTTGATATCCTGGAACTCTAGGCTCTCAGCAGCCACGCCCTGAAGTATAGAGACTGAGGATTCGGGTGCAATAGCATCCCGTTCTCCTGGGAAAGAAGATCTGGAGCACATTCCAACTCCAGAGGCCTGGCTTGAGAAAGATGTAGAAGCAGAGGATACCATATTTGTCGTGGCCAGCGTGGGGCTATGAGGATCATATGGTCCCTGTCTCTCTGAAGCTTGAATAGATTTTTGGGAATGAGGGGAATGGGTGGGAAGGCATAGAGGAAGTCCTTACCCCAGTGGAGGTGGAAGGCATCTCTTGCCTGACAGTTCTGAGTCGGAATTCTGGAACAGAACTGGGGAAGTTTGGCATTCCGAGGACTTGCAAAGAGGTCTATATCTGGAGTTCCCCAGATTTGAAAAATTTGAGCAATTTGCTCTGGATGAAGAGACCACTCATGTGGCAGCAATACTTGACTAAGTTTGTCTGCCAAGAGATTTTGTGTGCCTGGAAGATACACCGCAAGTAGGTGGATTTGAAGATCTCTGGCAAAGGCCCAGAGGTGTAGAGCTTCGTTGCACAATGCCTGAGACCCCGTCCCACCCTGCTTGTTCACAAAGAACATGGCTACTTGATTGTCGGTCTGGACCAGGACCGTCTTGTAGCTCAGGTGGGTCTGAAATAATTGAAGAGCATAGAAGATGGCTATGACTTCCAGGAGGTTTATATGAAGACAAGCATCTTACTCGGTCCAGAGACCCTGAGTGAAGAGATTGTCCAGAGCCCCCCAGCCTAATTTGGACGCATCTGTCATCAAGGTGGCTTGGTGTAGTGGCTGCTGGAAAGGAGACCCTACGAGAAGGTTTTCTAGTGATTGCCACCACTGTAGGGACGAAATGAGACGTGTCGCGTTTCTGATTTTGTCCCCCAGGCGACCCGAGGCCAGTGTCCACTGAGAGGTTAGGGTCCACTGGGCTGCTCGCATGTGAAGGCGAGCATAGGAAACCACATGGACAGTGGATGCCATATGTCCCAGTAGCTGAAGCATTTCTCGAGCAGTTAGCAAAGTTTTCATAGCTGCTTGAGAGGCCAGCTGGAGTATTTGAAGACAACATGGTTGTGGCAGGAAAGCCTTTGACTGCCTTGTGTCTATGTTTATGTTTATTACATTTGATATACCGCTCAAGCCAAAGCATCAGAGCGGTTTACAATATTACATAAAAATTACAGAAAATATGAAAAGAACGCCATTAATTAGATAGGACAGAATAAGAGATACAGTGATAGTTAAAGGAATAGAGGAGACAAAAAGAAATGCTCCACATAGCATCTGAAGAGGTAGATATCATACCACCAGGTGTTTAAGCTCCCACTCACAACCTCCGCTGTCAACATCACCCCTCCACCGCTCCGATCTCCATAGCAAGCAGAACCAATGTAGCAGCATTTTAAACAGCCCCGCACGGTCCTACGCCTAAGGGCCACGCCAAAGGGCCCTCTGGCGCGGGCGCGCCAGTGGAAGTGACGGTTTTAAAGCCGTTAAAGGCAGCTGGTATGGGCAGAAGAGCCCCCTATGAACTTTAGGGACCGAGAAGGGGTGAGATGAGATTTTGGGAGGTTTATGACCAGCCCCAGGTACTGCAGGATTTGCATTGTGTAGGAGAGAGCAGAGCTGGCTTCTGGAGCTGTCGATGCTCGGATGAGCCCGTCGTCTAAGTAGGGGAAGACGAATATCCCCAGAGTTCTCAGGAATGCTGCTATTACTGCCATGCATTTTGTGAAGACTCTTGGGGCAGAAGCTAGTCCGAAGGGTAGAACCCTGTACTGGTAATGTCTTCCTTGAAAAAGGAATCAAAGAAACCTCCTGTGATCTGTATGGATGAGAATATGTGTATATGCATCCTTTAGATCTAGAGAACATAGCCAATCCTGACTCTGAATGTAAGGGAGAAGTGTTCCAAGAGAGATCTTGAATTTTTCTCGGAACAGATACTTGTTCAACTCTCTGAGGTCCAGTATGGGTCTGTATCCCCCTGTTTTCTTTGGAATGAGGAAGTAGGGGGAGTAAAAACCCATGCCCTGTTGGGAAATGGGTATCTCTTCTATTGCCCCTTGAGCAAGTAGTGAGGTGACCTCTTGACACAAGAGAGTGGTGAAAGGGCACTGAGAATTGAACTGTCTTGTGATGGTGGGGGGGGGGGGGGCATACTGTGAAAATGGAGTTTGTACCCCTCTCTTACAATAGAGAGAGTCCAGTGCTCTAATGTTATCTGTTGCCATCTTTCGGCAAATGACAAAGTCTGCCTGGGATGGTGACAGGCTCTGGACCTTTCAGGGGCAGGATGACTAAGTCCTCTAGGAAGGAGTCAAAGCCCCTGAGGAGGTTGTGTCTGCTGAGCTGGTTGAGCTCTAGGGACTTGGGCCTTCCTTTGCTGTCTAGGTTGCTGTTGCCCCTTTTGGGGAGCATGAACTGGGCAGTGGACAGCCGGGGTGTAAGATGGGTAGAATTTCTCTTTCTTGTTGAAAAAGGGTTTCTTAACTGTCTTCTTCTTAGCTGGGTTGGCTGTAGTCCTTGATAATCTGTTCAAGGTGGTGTTTTCGGACTCAAACTGATTAGCTTTGTCCTGCCAATCCTTGCCAAAGAAATTTTCTCCTGTGCAAGGAATGTTCCCCAGCTTGTCTTGCACCCATTGTTCTAAATCAGATGCCTGAAGCCAGGCAATGTGACGTGCACCGATGGAAATAGCAGAGGTTCTGCTAATGCACTCAAAGCAATCAAAGGTTGCACAGTTCACAAACTTAGACACATTCTGGGCATGTTTGACCAGAGTGAGTAAGTCTGCCCTTTTATCATCAGAGAGAAGTGCAGCCATCAGTTCCAGATCTCTTGTAACCTTGTTAAAGAACATTCCCATATAAAGAATGTAAGAGCTGATCCTGGCCGATAGCATCGAGGATTGAAAGCATCGACGCCCAAAGGCATCGAGTGTCCTCGCTTCACGGCCTGGAGGGTTGGAAGAATGCGCCTTAGCACTCTTGATCTTACGCATCGCCGATTCCACTACCATTGAATGGTGTGGTAGCTGCGTTTTCTGAAAAGCATTGTGGAACTCGGTGCATAGTATCGAGCCTCCGAGAATGTGGAGACATCGTTAAAGGTGTTTCCCACATCCTTAGCATGAGGTCATTCAAGATTCGGTGAATGGGAAGGGTAGCAGCCTCCTTAGGAGCTGCTGGGTACTGAAGAATTTCTAATTCTTCTGCTCACGGTTCCTTCTCAGGGGTCACAGTGATCGAGAGTCCCCGTGCTACATCACGTATGAAATCCTGAAATTGGAGGACTCAAAGTATCGGAATTGGAGGACTCAAAGTATCTCCGTGCCGGGTGTTCTCGCATTGCCTGATGCCGGCATCAATCGAAGTCGACTGGTGCCGCAGGCAGTGACAGAAAGCCCTAAGTGCCAAAAATATGGCTCTTAGCTCCAGCAGGTTGATCTGATGCTGGCTTTCCTTGAGAGACCAGGTGCCCTGTATGCGCAGTTCCTCGCAGTGGGCACCCTAGCCCCGTAGGGAGGCATCCGTAGTGAGGAACCTCTGGGAGTTGGCTTGCTGAAAGGGCATACCCCTCTGCAGGTGCTAAGCATTTTGCCACCAATTGAGTGACTCTGCCAGTTGACAGGACACCAAGACCTTGTCCCAGAGCCTGCCCGTGGCCTGAGTCCACTGTGAGCGGAGCCACCACTGAGCTGCCCACATGTGGAGGCGGGCATTGGGGACCACATGGACAGTGGAAGCCATGTAGCTGAGCAGGTGAAGCATGGACTGCACTGACACGGTGTGATGGCGCTGCACCTCAGTCGCCAGGGTCCTGAGGCAATCCGCCCTGTCCAAGGAGAGGAAGGCCCTGGCTTGAAAGGTGTCCAGGCGAGCCCCTTTCAACTCCAGATCCTGTGTTGGAGTGAGGTAGGATTTGGGATGTTTTATCATGAATCCCAGATGTTGTAGGATCTTCTTGATATTTATTTATTTATTTATTTAACAAGTTTTTTATACCGCCTTTTCCTTCAATCAAAGCGGTTACAAGAAATACAAAGGTTAAAAAGTAGGGGAAACATACACTGTATAGACAAAACATCAAAGCAGTAAGGTAGGATAAATAACATGGGTTAACTAATATAGAGAATCATTTTATATAACAGCTACAAAAGATGTAATCTAGTTAATTGTTTGATCCATAGTGTTCAAAGAAGAGTACAGTCTTTAATTGTTTACGAAAGTCCTTTAAATCATCAATTGATCGTAAGTCAGGAGGGAGAGAGTTCCATATTAAAGGGGCAGCTAATGAAATTGCTCTTTGTGTGGTACAATTACAATTGATGATGTGGGCCATGGCCTTTTGCACCTCTGAGGCAGTGTCTCCTTTTACTAGCCAGTCATCCAGGTATGGGAAGACAAAGGCCCCTTGGGGACGGAGGTAAGAGGCCACCACTGTCAGGCATTTGGTGAAGACTCTTGGTGTGGAGGCTAGGCCGCAGGGAAGTACCCTGTACTGTAGTGGTCGCCTCCGACCATGGAGCTTAGGTACTGCCTGTGGCTGGGATGAATAAGGATGTGAGTATTAGCATCCTTCAGATCTACGGAGCAAAGCCATTTTATGACACTTTGTTTGCAGGGCACCTTCATATACCAGGGACTCTAGTCATATTATACAACTTTTGGAATCCTTTGAGGATTATCACTCTAATCTTTTGTTGGTAACCATTGATATTGTTTCCCTTTACACTAATATACCACAGATGGAGGCTACTGAGGTCCTTGAGATTATTTTGCTGGAGAGAGAAGACAGGTTCAAGCGGTTCCCTTTGTTTTTTTTCTCATAGAATTGGCTAAGCTGGTATTGACTAATAAAAAAGACCATCAAACAAAAAAAAAAGTTATCATCAGATCAAGGGAGTAGCTATGGGGTCCTCTATGGCCCCGGATGTAGCCAACCTTTATGTTGCTGACTTTGAGTCCACATTTTTATTGAGAGTCACCCCTTACTTTTCACTGTTTACTTAATTATGTATAAGTTAGATATTTGCACACAGATGTGACCGCTGTGGCCATGAATCAGTTTATTTTTGCTTTTTAGTCAGTGGGAGTTGTCCGATATTAATGGCTTTTTGTTATAACCGGATTGGGGCATTTGCTTTCCTCTTCTGTGATGTTTTCTCTCATTTGTTTTATTCTATATTCAATATTCGGGTTTTCCATCCTATATACTAGTTTATGCATGTGTTCTTGATAGATTGTCCTTAGAGTTATGAATAACACAGGTACACTAAAAAAAATTTTTTTTAAACTGCCTCTAATGTTTTGATTGATTTTTACGTTTTTTGGTGCGCTGAATCCAAATCTGGTAACCAATTTGCTCCATCACGTACAGATTTTTTGCTACATTGGGTTAGCAGTTTGAGGTGAACGTTTCAGATTGAGTGCGATCGAGATAAAAGTTTCTTGGATGAATTCTTTATACTAATTGTTTAGTAGTTATTCAAATAAGAATAAAGAAAATTGTAACAAGGCAGCACATAAGAATAATGTCAACAAAACACACTGTGATGGTAGCAAAATTGTCTGCACTTAAAACAGCCACATACATGTGCACAAACACTTAGCATATAAGAGCGAGGTTAGACACAAAGCAAAGCAAAGAAATGTGCAAAAAATGTTGTACAGGTTAAAGAGTCCTAAACCTTTTAGCCTTTCTTCATAGGAGTATCCTTCCATCCCCTTTACCATTTTGGTGGCTCTTCTCTGAACCTTTTCTAAAATCGCTATATCCTTTTTAAGATACGGCGACCAGAATTGCACACAATATTCAAGGTACGGTCTCACCATGGAACGATATAGAGGCATTATAATATCTTTTGTTTTATTTTCTATTCCTTTCCTTATCATACCTAGTATTCTATTTTCTCTCTTGGACGCCGCTGCACACTGGGCCGAGGGTTTTAACATGGTATCCACAATGACGCCTAAATCTTTTTCCTGGGTGGTGGTTCCTAATGTGGAACCTTGCATCGTGTAACCATAGTTTGGGTTGTTCTTCCCTAGGTGCATAACCTTGCACTTGTCCACATTAAATTTCATCTGCCATTTTGATGCCCAGTCTTCCAATTTATCAAGATCCTCTTGCAATTTTCCACAATCCTCTTGGGTTTTAACAACTTTAAATAGTTTTGTGTCATCTGCAAATTTGATAACCTCACTCGTTATTCCACTTTCCAGGTCATTTATGAATATGTCAAAAAGCAGCGGACCCAGCACAGATCCCTGGGGTACACCACTTTTCACCTTTCTCCATTGGGAAATTTGGCCATTTAGCCCTACCCTCTGCTTTCTATCTTTTAACCAGTTCCTGATCCACAATAGTACACTGCCTCCTATCCCATGACTCTTTTGTTTTGCCAAAGATCTCTCATGAGGGACCTTGTCAAAAGCTTTCTGAAAGTCCAGATACACAATATCAACCGACTCACCTTTGTCCACCTGATTATTCACTCCTTCAAAAAAACATAACAGATTAGTAAGACAAGATCTTCCTTGTCTAAAGCCATGTTGGCTGTCTCCCATTAGGTCATGACTATCTACATGCTGAGTAATTTTATTCTTTATGATGGTTTCTACCATTTTTCCCGGTACTGATGTCAGGCTCACCGGTCTGTAGTTTCCCGGATCACCCCTGTAACCCTTTTTAAAAATTGGTGTTACATTGGAGATCCTCCAATCTTCAGGTATTAGAGATGATTTTAATGATAGTTCACAGATTACTAATAGCAGGTCTGCAATCTCGTATTTCAGTTCTTTCAACACCCTTGGATGTATACCATCTGGCCCAAGTGATTTGCTACTCTTCAGTTTATCTAATAGTTGTAATACATCTTCCCGATGTATCGATATTTCCTTCAATTCTTCCGCACCTTTAAATACCACTTCAGTCATGGGTAACATCCCTACATCTTCCTCAGTAAAGACTGAAGCAAAGAATTCATTCAGTCTCTCCGCTATAGCGATCGCCTTGTCGCCTCTTAGTGCTCCTTTAACCCCTTTATCATCTAATGGACCAACTGACTCTCTCACAGTTTTTTTGCTACGAATGTACTTGAAAAGGTCTTTACTTCCCGTTTTTGCTTCCGCAGCAAGCATCTTCTCAAATTCTCCCTTTGCCTGCCTTATCAATGCCTTGCATTTGACTTGCCAGTGCTTGTGCTGTTTCCAGGTTTCATCGTTTGGCTCTTTTTTCCATTTCCTGAAAGATGCTTTTTTGGCAACAACAGCCTCTCTGACCTCACCTTTAAACCATGCTGGCAGTTTTTTGGACTTCCTTCCACTTTTCTTAAAGCGTGGAATACAGCTGGTCTGGGCTTCCAAGATAGTATTTTTCAACAACAGCCAAGCCTGATGTACGTCTTTAACCTTTGCAACTGCTCCTTTTAGTTTTTTCTTAACTGTTTTCCTCATTTTATCATAGTCTCCCTTTCGAAAGTTAAAAGGTAGTGCTGTAGATTTCCTTACTATCCCTCCTCCACTAATTAAATCAAAGGCGATCATGCTATGATCACTATTGCCAAGTGGCCCGAACAACCTTATCTCTTGCACTAGATCTGCTGTTCCACTAAGGATTAGGTCTAATATGGCTTCCCCTCTGGTCGGTTCATGAACCAGCTGCTCCAAGAAGCAGTCATTTATTTCATCTAGGAACTTTATCTCCCTAGCATGTCCTGCCGTGACACTGACCCAGTCGATACCGGGGTAGTTGAAATCACCCATTATTATTACTGTGCTGTAACATTTGTTAGCTTCCTTGATTTCTCTGAGCATTTCATCATCCATTTGGTCATTCTGGCAAGGCGCTCGATAGTACACCCCCACTGCCATTGCCTTCCCCCTTTTACATGGAATTTCAATCCATATAGATTCTACAGCAGATTATGTTTCCTGCAAAACTTTAATCCTTTCTGACTCAATGCCCTCTCTAACATAGAGAGCAACCCCTCCACCAATTTGATCAGCTCTATCATGACGATATAGTTTGTACCCAGGTATCACAGTGTCCCACTGGTTGTCCTCCTTCCACCATGTCTCTGATATTCCAATCATATCTAACCTTTCATTTAGTGCTATATATTCTAACTCTCCCATCTTATTTTTTAGACTTCTAGTATTTG
This sequence comes from Ichthyophis bannanicus, assembly GCA_033557465.1. NCBI lineage: Eukaryota > Metazoa > Chordata > Amphibia > Gymnophiona > Ichthyophiidae > Ichthyophis > Ichthyophis bannanicus. The sequence continues at coordinate 168,711,634 of CM066042.1, forward strand.
CATACAAGCATTTTAGAGAATGTATTTTATTCATATTAATTTGGCTATTGTTAGACATGGGTAATTTAGGATCGTTAAGCTCTGTCTGCTCCATACTTGAGGGCATTTGGACTACTTTACTCTTTTGTGGAACCTCTCTGCTTTTGGTAGTATCCTTCAAAGATACATTCTTCTGAACCTCCGCTCTTGGGCGACTGTCGGCTTTCCCCTAATATCTAGTTTAAAAGCTGCTCTATCTCCTTTTTAAAGGTTAATGCCAGCAGCCTGGTTCCATCCCGGTTAAGGTGAAGCCCATCCCTTCGGAAGAGCCCCTCCTTTCCCCAGAATGTTCCCCAGTTCCTAACAAATCCAAAACCATCATCTCTGCACCACTGTCTCATCCACGCATTGAGACTCCGGAGCTCTGCCTGCCTTTTGGGTCCTGCGCGTGGAACAGGAAGCATTTCGGAGAATGCTACCCTGGAAGTTCTGGATTTCAACTTCCTACCTAAAAGCCTAAAAGCCTCCATGAGTTCAAACTCCTTTGGCCCAGCCAGAAAGGGCAGAAAAACCCACACACCAAAGAAAAAACCTGAGGGAAAAATGGAACCTGAGGAAAACTGCGACACCGAAGGTAAGCGAGCTCAGAAGGCGAGAAGGGCAGCAGTACGCAAACCAGAGAAAGGAATCCATCCAAAACTGAAGAAAGAAAAAAGGAAACTTTTTCCAGGGGGAACAAACACACGTCCGATGGGCTCTGCAGAAAAAAAGGAGACTGAGGCAAGATGGCACTTGTAGGCAGGAAGGGGACCACACATGCGTGGTACATCTCCCAAAGGCTTCTTTGAAAGATGGGGAGAGGTTATCGTGCGGGCTCCATCAAAGCCGACTTCACCCCATATATGAGGACTGACTTCCTGCTTGTTTCCGGAGAACTTTTACAATTAATGAGCAGAGACATTTCTTGGATGGAGTTAGGGCAGGGAGTGATTTAATGTATGTAGTTTTGTATTTTCACAACTATGCACATTGGAAAAGAAAAAATATTCACAATAAAATCAGGTGCAAATCTCGGCAAGCATTTTTTTCCCTAGGCAATTCTGAAAATACTAGCTGTAACTGAATGTAACTTGCCTTGAGCTACTACTGAAAAGGGCATGAGTTAAATCCAAATCCAAAAAGGTGAAGGACATGCATAATTTTCCTTAGAGAACTGGTGCGAAGACCAGAGGTGTACCTACAGACTTTACAGGTACCCATGTTTTGAAAGGAGTGGAGGAGTAGCCTAGTGGTTAGAGCACTGGCTTGGTAACCAAGCAACCAGGGTTCAAATCCCACTAGCACTCCTTGTGGCCTTGGGCAAGTCACTTAATCCTCCATTGCCTCGGAAGAAAGGCCTGGCAATCTACTTCCGGTGACACTGCCAAGAAAACCCAGGAGCTTCTGGGTCGCCAGGAGTCAGGACTGACTCGAAGGCACTTAAGAAGAAGAGAAAAGATGTTTTGAAAATTGATCCCACATGTTTTTGTAAACAGGTAATTGAATAGTAATTAATGTTTAGAGTTAGTACTCTATTCCCTTCATGTGCTGCTACCTTCTTACACTTTAAAGGTCTTAATATGGCTCTGTATAAGTAACAGTTACTAAGTAAGGCATGAAAAGCAACACTACTTCATTCTAGATTACATTTGAATGCAGATTATAAAACATCAAAGTACCTATTCATTTTGATTTATATTTGATAATTACCTTACTGCTAAATGTCTTGAATTTTCTATGCAGCAATCACTGAAATGGCAACACCTACATCCTGTGCAAAAATGGATTTTTTTAAAACTTATCTTTTTAGCCAAAGTCAGGAAGTTTTTCACAGCATGGTGTGTGATATGGCCCCTGAAGCAAGCCGTCCTGCTGAAACATCAGTGGGGAACTTATTAAGACCATAAACGATGGACTTATGAAGTTGGCTGTCCTTTAAAAGTCTTTTCCCTGGAGCAAGAACCTTATGCTGACTTTGGCTAAAAAGATACGTTTTGTATGGCTATAAAAGGAAAAGCTTATGACTTTTTAAAAAATCCATTTTTGACCAGGAGACAGGTGATGAAGTTTCAGTGATTGCTGCGAGCCATACAAACTTTAGGCTCATGAGGTCATGAATAATTGATGATACTGGTGGAATTTGTCTCTTTTTGAATTGGAGTTTCTACTTACAGGCCCATCTAGATGGCAAGATTTTTCTTTCACTTTTCCTTCTTTTACGGCTTCTGAAAAAGTCTTCTGCAGGTCTAAAATAATTGAAAAGCATAATATTGATTCCTTTTGTATACAGTATGAACTAAATTGTTGATATTCAGCAAGGTAATCACCACATAAAGATAAGTGAAAGACTTCTCTGCTTCTCTTTATGGGGATTTCTGCAGCACTATCTGTTTAAATAGGACTGTTTAATAAGCAGTGTTACTTAAGTGAATTAACTTAACTGTATATTTATTTTAATTATTTAGGTGGTTTATATACCGCTAAATCTAGTAGCCAAGGCAGTTTACAAGTAACTAATCATAAGCTATATATAGAATGTGCTCAAGGTATAACATAACATAGTTCAACTTAACTTAAATATACAACATCATGATAAGATACAGGAAAGTTACAGGAAATAACTGAGATATAGTTAACCAGATCATGAGTAGGTTAGAGAGTATACTGGCTGAATATCCAGTTAAGCTTAAGTCACACCACCAAAACATCTCTGACCGTCACGCTTCTATTTGCCTAACCGTGGCCAGATATTGATATGTTCAGCTAACATTTATACACTAGCCAGTTCAAAATGTTCAGCCATGATTTATACAGATAACTCCATAGGAATTTTTTTGAATATCAACTTCTGACTTTTCAGCTGTGCAAAAACTCATTTGCAGAAGTATATCTCCATAGAATAAAGCCAACTCTGTAAGTCTGAATATCTTTTTCATAGCTCAACAATTTTCCGAATGGGAGCCTAAAGAATTTGTAGGGTAATATTGAGGCAATAGTAGTCAATCTTTTATTTATTTTAAGTCCTCTGTCACAGGTAAAAAGATTCCAAACAATCAGCGGCAATATCCAGAGAGTGGTTGCCACTGAATCTCCAAATTTTGAGGACAGAACTGTAGCTATGCAGACAGTGGCAATATTCAGCCATTCTACAGGTAGCAAATCAGCATACACTTAAGACAGGTTTTTTTCTGTCCTAAGATATGCATATTCTTATCTGGACAGCAGCACCAAAAATCAAAATCATCACTATCTGGTTAAGTGCCTGCTCCTCCTCAGCTCTACCTATGGATCGCCCCATCACTATCAGTCAAAGGAAATATTCAGCGGCACTAATCTGCTAACCGGATAAGCTCTTTTGAATAGTGACCCTTGTATTTTTGAACATTCAAAACAATCTATGATGGGGTCTATATGATGTTACCCGTCTCTCTCCAAAAGGAGAATCAACAGTCCCCTTTAAGAGAGGCTGCAGCTCAGAGTTCAGGGCTGGGAGGGCATTGCTCAGAGAAAGAGGTTAAGAACCTAACAGGCTGCAGGAGGAGGCCCGTGGAGCCAGAAGTCCTTCCAAGGCAAGCTGTGCAAAGACGTTCTGAGGTAGGAACTTTAACTGAAACTGGAGGAAGGTCCAGGAGAACCAGCTTATGGAGGTCAGGGTCGGCCCATCCATTGAGCAAGAATGTTTTTTGCACAGGGCCCCGCGTTTCAGGGGGCCCCGCGCAAAAAACATCTTGCATCAGCGATCAGCCCAGCTAGACAATAAAAAAATAGACCAGCTGCTGCTGCTGCCGTGGCAGCGGCAGAATCGAGCACCCCGCGGGGCCCCCCCTGCCCTGCAGAGTCCTCCTTTCAACCTCAGCTCCCAAAGCGCGGGATTTTCAGAGCCGCAAAGGGAGAGCTTCTCCTCTCACGGCTCTGTTAATCCTGCCGCGGGGCTGATGGGAAATCCCATCAGCCGACGCGTCGGCTTCCAGAGCCGTGAAGGGAGAGCTTTTCCTCTCGCGGCTCTGTTAATCCGGGATTAACAGAGCCGTGAGAGGAGAAGCTCTCCCTTCGCAGCTCTTAAAAGCCCGCGCTTTGGGAGCTGAGGCTGAAAGGAGGACTCTGCAGGGCAGGGGGGGGCCCGGTCTGTGGTTTTTTATTATCTAGCTGGGCTGATGGGGGGTTAAAACTGGTAATGGGCTATGGGGGGGAGGCTAAGACTGGAAGTGGGCTGATGGGGGGGGTTAGGACTGGTAATAGGCTATGGGGAGTTATGACTGGAAATGGTGTTATGGGGGGGTTAGGATTGGACGTGGGCTGATTGGGGGTGAGGACTGGTAATGGGCTATGGGGGTGGGGGGCTAAGACTAGAAATGGGCTGATGGGGGGTTAGGATTGGTAATGGCTATGGAGGGCTAAGACTGAAAATGGGGTGATGGGGTTAGGACTGGAAGTGGGCTGATGGGGGGGATTTGGACTGGTAATGGGCTATGGGGGGCTAGGACTGGAAATGGGCTGATGGGGGCGTTAGGACTGGTAATGGGCTATGTGGGGGGCTAAGACTGGTAATGAGTTATGTGGGGGGCAAGCACAGGTAATGGGCTGATGGGGGGCTAAGACTGGAAATGAGCTGATGGGAGGGCTAAGACTGGAAATGGGCTGAGGGGGGGGTTAGGACTGGAAGTGGGCTGATGGGGGGTAGGACTGGAAGTGGGCTGTGGGGGGGGGTAAGACTGAAAATGGGGTGATGGGGGTTAGGACTAGAAGTGGGCTGATGGGGGGCTTAGGACTGGTAATGGTTTGTGGGGGGGCTTAGGACTGGTAATGGGCTATGGGGGGGCTAGGACTGGTAATGGGCTGGGGGGATTGCTAGGACTGGAAATGGGCTGAGTGGAAGGGGGGCTTGAACTGCAAATAGCTGAGGGGGACGGGGGCGTGGAATGGACATGGGCTGAGAAGAAGGGGGGCTTAAACTGAAAATAGCTGATGTGGAGGGGGCTTGGAATGGAAATGGGCTGTGAGGGGAGGGAGCTAGGACTGGAAATGGGCTGAGTGGGTGGGGGGCTAGGACAGGAAATGGACTGATGGAGGGGCTAGGATAGGTTTGGAAATGGGCTGTTGGGGGGTGCTAAGATTGGAAGTGGGCTGTAGTGGGGGCTTGAATTGAAATGGACTCATGGAGGGGCTAGAACTGGAAGTAGGCTCATGGGGGGCTTGGATTGGAAATGGACTGAGTGGAGGGAAGCTAGGATTTGACATGGGCTGATGGTGGGGCTAGGAAAGGACTAGAAATGGGCTGATGGGGGGGCTGGGATTGGAAATGAGCTGATGGAGGGACTCGGATAGGATGGAAATGGATGGGGGAGGTAGGACTGGAAATGGGCTGATGGTGGGGCTAGGATAGGATTGGAAATGGGCTGATGGTGGGCTAGGACTGGAAATGGGCTGATGCAGGGACTAGAAGGGAGCGGATGCTGGGTGGGGCTGGAACTAGAAGGGAGCTGATGTTGGGGGAGGATTAGAATGGGATGGAGCTGGGAGAGTGAAATGGAGAGGGAAAAAATATATTGTGTGGGAGGGAAGACAAATCTACAATTGGCCGGATATTGGGAGACTAAGTGGGGATTGAGGATGGAGGGGTAAAATGTGAGTGGATGAAATAGGAATGAGGAAAGAGCAAAAGGAGAAAGATTAGTATGTTAAAGCAGATGTAGAGAGAGGATGGAAAAAAACTAGAAGAGAGAAGAAAGGACAAATGGACAGCAGACGATGGAGAGTTAGCAGAAGACACGAAGAAACCAGAAGAAAGTAGCTGGAGCAATTGCAACTGAGAAAAAATGCACAAAAGGTAGAAAAATATCTCTTTATTTTGAATTTATTAACTGGAATATGTCAGCTCTAAGAAATGTGCATCATTAACGTCTGCGCTTTGTTTAGTACAAGAGGAAATTAATTTATAGTTTTATTTCTACAGTGTTGTACATTCCAAGTTTGGCTTTTGGGGTTCCCAGTTTAATTATTGTCTTCCTGTTTCTAAATTGTGATTCCTTGTTTGGTGATGGTCTATGTTCTGCATGCGTAACTGAGCTGAGGTATTTTGTTTATGTAATTCCTATTTGACAATGCCACTTGTTCTCTTTCCTCATTAGGTCATGTATTGTTATTCTCTGAAATGTATTGTTTTAATATTTGCAGTGTTGCCTTTTGATAGGTATGGTATGGTGCTTTGTGAGTCCTGGTAGTGCTGTTAGGATACGGCGGGTTTGCTATGGGTTCTAAATGGGCAGTGTTTGTAGTAGTTTCTAATGTGCCTGGCGGTTGGCACTGGCTTATAGTAATGTAGAAATCTTTTAGTCTTTCTTTATCCATACACTCATTAAGAGGCATGTTTACTAAAAGTTAGTGTATGGTAACATTATGCAAATATTTATGCAAATGAGGCCCCGCACCCCCCTTGGGCCGCCCCTGATGGAGGTTTAACAATTTGGGATAGAAGTACAGCTGATTTTGTTTTCTGTGAAATGCTATCTGTTCTGGGTTTTGCTTTATGGAGGTTTAACAAGATGGCACAGAATAAAAACTACTTTTCTTTTTCATGAACTGCTGTTTTGACTGTGCTTAAAGGAAAAGCTCTTCCCGCCGCACGACACACTACCATACCATCATATATCAACATTTGAGTATCCTTAAGCACAATTCAAATCAACACAAAGGCTGAATTGCAGGGCTGGCACAACCATTAGGCAGCCTTTTGGGGGCACCTGCTGCTACCCATTGTCACTGCTGGTACCCCTCTCGGGGCAGAAAGCAGCAGCAATTTTCCAAGACACCACAACATAGCACTTGCCCTCCACCTCTAGGGCTGCATCGTGGTTTCACTCTGCCCAATCTGCTACTTCTGCCCACCCCCCGCCCACCACTGACTTCTGGTTTATAGAAAAACAGAAGTCTGGGGTGGAAGCGGCAGATTGGACAACGTGAAACCATGATGCAGTCCTGGACATGGAGGGCAAGTGCTGCTTTGTGGGGTCAGGAACAATTGCTGCAGCTGCTGTCAACCCAGAGAAGGGTGGTGGCAGCAGCAACAATGGGATTGGAAGCAGCTGGGTGCATTAAAGTAGGCACTCATTTCACTGATCTACTCAACACAGTTTATGCTTTCAATGTAAAAATGCAATTATAGAAATATTCAAAAAGGAATCAAGAATAAGAAACCAAAAGGTTTTGATTGCATAAGTCTTCTTACCCTTCGTCATAGCAAACCTAAATTAGTTCCATTTCCAAATTTGCCTTAACAAGGCTCATAAGTTAAATAGATCCCAACTATACCCAATCACAATAGTTGAATTGATCCAAAGATTTCTGAAGAATCAAGCTATTTTTGTTGCATTAAGTGAATTGAAAGAAATGGTCTAAATTGGCAGCGGTGAGGAGACAGTGGAGTGGTGCAGGAGGGGTGGTGCGGCATGGCTCAGTGCAGGGGGAGGGCAGCACAACCAGGGTTTCTGCCTGGAGCTGTAGAAACTCTTGAGCCAGCCCTGTGTGAAGCTGCCCAAAGAATTCTGGGAGAAAGTTATTCAAAGGTATAGATTGGGGACTACTATAAGAAAATTTCAATGTGTTTGACTATCCCCTTAGGGCTTCTTTCAGAGAAAAGGTAAATGAAACAGCAAATGTAATGAAAGATCATTGCTTCACTCTGCTCCAAAGTTGCTCTTGTCAAGGTCTGCAATATACCACTTCCAAGAAAGGCCAACAAACAAGCTTTAGGAGACCTTACCACCCAATACTATGTAACAGCCTTACATTCATTTACAGCCCAGTCAGTCTTAGCAGCACCAAAGTCAGCATCGATTCTTGCTCTATTCAAGCACACTTTGGAACTCCCTCCCAGATAGAAGAAGCATACCGGCCCTCCCAACATTCCACAAACAATTCAAAACACACTTATTTATAGAGCACTTCGGAGGCAAACCAAGCTAGACAAGAAAGTGTGTCGAACGTCCGGGTGGATGCCCATGTGAGCAGCAGTGATCATCATATGGTGTGGTTTGAGATAAAAGCCAAGGCAGAGTCATCTCACAACAAGCTCAAAGTCGTAGACTTCAAAAACGCTGACTTCGGGAAGATGGCCAAGCACCTGAAGGAGGAATTGGCAGAGTAGGAGGTGGTAAGGGAAGTGGTATTGAGGTAGACTAAACTAAAGGAGGCAATAAAAGGGACAACAGATAAATATGTAAGGAAAGTAAGTAAAAACAAGAGGAAAAGGAAACCTATTTGGTTTTCTAAAGGAGTGGCTGCACAAATAAAGGCAAAAACACAGATTTCAGAAAATTCATAAGTCTGCAAACAGAGTAACACCAAAAAGAATACAGGATAAAACTAAAAGAGGCAAAAAGAGAAATAAGGATAGCAAAATGAAAGACAAAAGACAACATAAGAACATAAGATATGCCATACTGGGTCAGACCAAGGTCCATCAAGCCCAGTATTCTGTTTCCAACAGTGGTCAATCTAGGTCATACGTACCTAGCAGTTTCCCCAAGAGACACAGGTTCCACAATGCTTGTATTGGTTCAAGCATTGAAATCCTGGGTCCCTTCTTAATAATGGTTTATGGACCTTTCCTCCAGGAACTTGTCCAAACCTTTTTTAAACCCAGCTACACTAACAGCCTTTACTACATCCTCCGGTAACAAATTCCAGAGTTTGAGTTTTTCACGTTGAGTGAAAAAATATTTTCTTTTATTAGTCTTAAATAGTTTACCCTGTAGCTTCATTGCATATCCCCTAGTCTTTCTATATTCTGATAAGGTAAACAATCGATCTACGTTTACCCGTTCCACTCCGTTCATTAATTTATAGACTTCTATCATATCACCCCTCAGCCGTCTCTTTTCCAGGTTAAAGAGCCCTAACCTTTTTAGCCTTTCTTCATAGGAGTATCCTTCCATCCCCTTTACCATTTTGGTGGCTCTTCTCTGAACCTTTTCTAAAATCGCTATATCCTTTTTAAGATACGGCGACCAGAATTGCACACAATATTCAAGGTGCAGTCTCACCATGGAACGATATAGAGGCATTATAATATCTTTTGTTTTATTTTCCATTCCTTTCCTTATCATACCTAGCATTCTATTTGCTCTCTTGGCCGCCGCTGCACCCTGGGCCGAGGGTTTTAACAAGATGGCTAAAAGATCTAAAGTGTGGTGATAAAACATTTTTTAGGTATATTTGGGAGAAGAGGAAGATCAGAGGTGAATTTACAAGACTCAAAAGTGCTGAGAACTGATTCGTGGAAAGTGACATTGAAAAAGTGAAAATGCTAAACAAATACTTCTGTTCTGTTTTTACTAAAAAAAATCCAGGAAAAGGACCACCTGTGATTAACAAATACAAATGGAAATGAAGTAAATACTACACTACTACAATACTACAGAAGACGATGTGTTTGAACAGCTTGCAAAACTGAAAAAGTGAACAAAACCATGGGACCGGATGGGATACATCCCAGGATACTGAAAGAGCTCATAGAGGTTCTTGCAGGGCCTTTAAAGGATATTTTTAACAGATCCTTGCAGACAGGAGAAGTTCTGCAGGACTGGAAAAGGGCCAATGTGGTATCTCTTCACAAAAGTGGTAATAGGGACAGCCTTACCTCAGTGGTGGGAAAAGTAATGGAGGCATTCCTGAAAGAGAGAATAGTGAACTTTCTCGAAACCAATAGGTTACATGATCCGAGGCAATATGGACGATACTGCCAAAAAATCTGATTTTCTTTGACTGGGTGACCAGAGAACTAGAACAAGGGCATGCAATGGATGTGATCTACCTAGATTTCAGCAAATCAGTGGAGGAGTAGCCTAGTGGTTGGGGCAAGGTACTTCAGGCCGGAAGGTCAGGGGTTCAAATCCCACTAGAGGACAGCAACCTTGGGCCGGAAGGACTGGGGTTTCTAGTCCCACAGGTGCTCCTTGTGGTCTTGGGCAAGCCACTTAACCCTCCATAGCCCATGTTCCCTGTAAATAGTTATCTCCAAGTTATAATCTGCCCAATCGGGGCAGCCGACGGCCAGCTTAAAGCGCCGCGCTGATCGGGCGCAGGCCTCTTCTCCACCACTCCGGCCCTCCACCAGCAGCTCTCCCAGCCGGAGATAGAGCGGGACGGAGCAGCAACAGTCACCCACCACGTGAGGATCTGCCCAATCGGGGCAGCCGACGGCCAGCTTAAAGCGCCGCGTTGATCGGGCGCGCCCGCGCCTGAGGGCCTCGCCAGAGGGCCCTTTGGCGTGGCCCTTAGTCATTGACCAGGAGCAAGGACACACGAAACCAACAGCACCCAGTTCCAGAAGACGTTACCCAACAGCAAGCTCTCCCCTGCCACGTATGACAACGGAACTCTGTAGCTTTGAACCCCTGCACTGCTTGATTAGTCCAACCCAATTGAGGGGTCCGAATACGTCTTTGCAAGGTACTAAACATCATAGCCTATACAGTCCATCTCTATGTTAATCTTTCAGTGCATACCCATACCTACGTAACCTGTTAGAGTATTATCTCATTTTGTATTTCATCACAGCATTGTATTAGCGTATGTAATCTGTTTGAGTACCACACGTACTTTTCATGTACCCCAGAATACTCACACTATTGCTTATCTCCCTATTGTACTATCTTATTATTGCATTCTCTCATTATAACTGCTCAGTGCTATATTATCTCTTTATTGCACTATTGCTTATCTCCCTATTGTACTATCTTATTGTATTTTCTCATTATAACTGCTCAGTAATGTATTTTCTCTTTATTGTACTACTCACTACTGCATTATTGCATTATTAATTAATCCTGTTACTGCATGATCTCATTATTGCACGGCTCCTCTCAGGATTATTGTATTAGCTTCTGATTGCATGACTTCACCACTTACTATTGCATTACCACATTATATCAATCACGCACAATCACAACATCCAAAATGGCCCTTTACTTCGCGGCCATTGTTAGCTTTTACCTCCTTACACATTGGCTTGGAACCTCCCATGCCCTCTCTCCATCCCACAATCATATCCCTATCTTGACTAACCATGGAAAAAGATGGTATGAACCCCCGTACTCCAACTCAGGAAGCGACGCCTACACGCGCCGCTCTCACCTGATACACATAGCGCTCCAAACATCCAAGACACCCAACCAGGAAAAACCTCAGAATTGCCGAAGTCTAAAATGTGCCATCATAAATGCACGTTCAATACGCAATAAATGGCCTGTTGTCCTAGACATAATCTCCCTTTATGACCTTGACCTACTTATGATCACGGAAACCTGGCTATCATCGGAGGACAACGTTATCCTCAACCAACTCCTTCCCCCCAACTTCTCTATTCACACAAGACATAGAGAAAATAAAAAAGGAGGAGGAGTATTTATACTCACCAAATCAGACCTTCATTTTCACATAACCGACCCCTCCAGCACAAACAACCTGGACATTCTCTCCATCGCAAACCAGCAATGCTCTAACAATCTAGTGTACAGAACACCGTCTGCTTCTCCAGATGACCTTCCCACTATTATTGACCTAGCAACCAACACTCTCATTCCTAATAAACCAAACTGGATATGGGCGATTTCAATCTCCCATCCTTACATCAATACCATGCATCTGCCTTCCTCGATGCCATTGAGGACCTGGGATTCAAGCAAATCATCAACAAACCCACACATATAAAGGGTAACATTCTTGATTTGGTGTTCGCGCCCCAGTCGGTTCTTGAACAAAACCACGATATAATTTTGTCAGTTATTGATGTACCCTGGTCAGACCACAAACTGATCAATATCCAGATACCCATCAGCGATATGCAAATACACAGCAAACGAAAGAGTAACAGCACATCACGAAAGTCAACAAGAAACTTTCGCCCATTTAACAGGGAACTCATCCTATCTGAGACCCACTCACTCCTCAATGAAACCACGTCTGACCTTGAAGAACTAATCTCCTCCTGGAACGTCAACCTTAATGCCATCTCACAACGCCCGCACTCCAATAACACATCAAGGATAAAAAGAAGCTCTCCCCCATGGTTCTCTCCTGAGCTACGATCTTCTCTCAAACATCTACGCAGACTTGAGAGACGATGGCGCCGATCACTCTCCACGGAAGATCAGACTGCTTACCAACTCCACTTATCCATGCACCGAGAAGCAATCACAATTAAAATGAAACAATATCACACCGACACCCTAAAGAGGTCTCTGAACAAACCACGGGATCTTTTCGCCTTGGTCAAATCTCTTTCGAAGGAACCGTCTCCTGAACAACACGATGAGATTCACCCACAAAAATTTGCGGACTACTTACAATCCAAGATCGTACAGACCGACAAGGTCTCAGCAGCCTCGTATCAAGATATAACCGGCCTAACCCCTCTAATTAAATTTTCCACACCATCTACTAAATGTATTGAGGATACAATAGCGTCTCTCAACACCTCCACTGCACAGACTGACCCTTGCCCAGCTTTTTGGATCAAGGAGCTACGCAATGAGTTCAGTCCTTTCATCGCAAAAATGATGAACCTTTCCTTCACAACTGGTTCCTTCCCCACAGCACTCAAGCAGACTTCTATTAGGCCACTAATGAAAAACTCCAAACTAGACCCCCAAAGGGTCGACTCTTATAGGCCAATAGCTAGTATTCCTCTCCTAGCTAAGATAATCGAGAAAGAGGTACAAAGGCAAATTCAAGACCATATACACTCTGCAGCTCCCCTAGATCATTGCCAACATGGCTTCAGAGAATATCATGGAGTTGAGACCCTACTCGCTACCCTATTCAACAGTATAATCACAGGCGTTGATAACATCCGGCAAGGTTTTGTACTCATTTTCTTAGACATTGCCGCGGCGTTCGACTCGGTAAGTCACGATCTTCTCCTCGGGCGATTGAAAGAGAAGGGCATCCGCAACACTGCTCTCGAATGGTGCAAGTCTTATCTGGATGGAAGATGGCAATACGTAAAATCCGGATCAGAGAAATCAGAACGCTTCCATCAAACACAAGGTGTGCCTCAACGTTCCTCTTTGTCATCTCTCCTGTTCAATATATACATGCAACCCATCTGCAATATCATTAGATCATTTAACGTGAACTGTCTGATATATGCAGACGACATGCTTTTATACATGCTGTCTTGGGTTAGAAATTGGTTGGGTGGGAGGCGACAAAGAGTACAAGTAAATGGAGCTCACTCTGAGGAGAAGGATGTTACCAGTGGTGTGCCCCAGGGATCTGTCCTTGGTCCAATTCTTTTTAACATCTTTGTTAGTGATATAGCGGAAGGGCTGTCGGGTAAGGTTTGCCTCTTTGCGGATGATACCAAAATCTGCAATAGAGTAGACACCCAGGAAGGGGTAGATAACATGAGGAGGGATCTAGCTAAGCTTGAAGAATGGTCTAGAATTTGGCAGCTGGGATTTAATGTTAAAAAATGTAAGGTCATGCATTTGGGCTGCAGCAATCCAAGGGAGCAATACAGTATAGGAGGTGAAGTACTTTTGTCCACTAAAGAAGAGCGGGACCTAGGCGTGGTTGTGTCTGATGATCTTAAAGTAGCTAAACAGGTGGAAAAGGCGACAGCAAAAGCTAGAAGGATGCTTGGGTGCATACGGAGAGGAATGGCTAGCAGAAAAAAGGAGGTGATAATGCCTCTGTATAAGTCTTTGGTGCGACCTCATTTGGAGTATGGTGTGCAATTCTGGAGACCGCACCTTCAAAAGGATGTGAACAGGATGGAGTCGGTGCAGAGGGTTGCTACCAAAATGATTAATGGGCTTCATTATAAAGCATATGAGGACAGACTTAAGGATCTTAATATGTACACCTTAGAGGAAAGGCGGGATAGAGGTGATATGATTGAGATGTTTAAATACCTCCGTGGCATAAATGTTCAGGGAGAGAGCCTCTTTCAATTGAAAGCAAGTTCTGCTACGAGGGGACATGGGATGAGGGTGAAGGGAGATAGATTCAGGAGTGATATGCGGAAATATTTCTTTACGGAAAGAGTAGTGGATCCGTGGAATAGTCTCCCAGTGGAGGTGGTAGAGATGAGGACAGTAACTGAATTCAAGAAAGCATGGGACCAACACAGAGGATCTCTAAAGGCAAAAAGTGGACTGTTGTAGTTGTTATGGAAGGACAGACTAGATAGGCCATGTGGTCTTTTTCTGTCGTCATATTTCTATGTTTCTATGTTCTCCACGGCTCAAATGGATCTTACACCACTGGTAGACTGCTTCCATGCGGTCTCAGAATGGCTCCAGTCTCAAAACCTCCGCATTCAGCACAAGAAAACGGAGGTGCTCTTCATCTCGAGAGACCCCAATTTTATTCCTCCGTCCCATATAAGAGTCAAGGAAGTAGACTTGCAAACTAAAGAAACAATAAAATACCTTGGAGTCACCTTGGACCAACGCCTGGATATGAAATCTCACATAGGCAATATAGTCAAAGCTGTATATTTCAAGATCCGTACGCTCAGGCATCTGCGCTCCCTACTGGACCCAGACGATTTCCGGACTATATATCAGGCACTAATCCTACCCCATTTGACTTAACATAAGAACATAAGATATGCCATACTGGGTCAGACCAAGGTCCATCAAGCCCAGTATTCTGTTTCCAACAGTGGCCAATCTAGGTCATATTTACCTAGGAGTTTTTCCCAAGAGACACAAGTTCCACAATGCTTGAACTGGGTCAAGCATTGATATCTTCGGTCACTTCTTAATAATGGTTTATGGACCTTTCCTCCAGGAACTTGTCCAAAACGTTTTTAAACCCAGCTACACTAACAGCCTTTACTACATCCTCCGGTAACAAATTCCAGAGTATGATTACACGTTGAGTGAAAAAATATTTTCTTTTATTAGTCTTAAATAGTTTACCCTGTAGCTTCATTGCATGTCCCCTAGTCTTTCTATATTCTGATAAGGTAAACAATCGATCTTCGTTTACCCGTTCCACTCCGTTCATTAATTTATAAACATCTATCATATCTCCCCTCAGCCGTCTCTTTTCCAGGTTAAAGAGCCCTAACCTTTTTAGCCTTTCTTCATAGGAGTATCCTTCCATCCCCTTTACCATTTTGGTGGCTCTTCTCCTTAGCTTTTCTAAAATCGCTATATCCTTTTTAAGATACGGTGACCAGAATTGCACACAATATTCAAGGTGCGGTCTCACCATGGAACGATATAGAGGCATTATAATATCTTTTGTTTTATTTTCCATTCCTTTCCTTATCATACTTAGCATTCTATTTGCTCTCTTGGCCGCCGCTGCACACTGGGCCGAGGGTTTTAACATGGTATCCACAATGACGTCTAAATCATTTTCCTGGGTGGTGGTTCCTAATGTGGAACCTTGCATCGTGTAACCATAGTTTGGGTTGTTCTTCCCTAGGTGCATAACCTTGCACTTGTCCACATTAAATTTCATCTGCCATTTTGATGCCCAGTCTTCCTATTTATCAAGATCCTCTTGCAATTTTTCACAATCCTCTTGGGTTTTAACAACTTTAAATAGTTTTGTGTCATCTGCAAATTTGATAACCTCACTCGTTATTCCACTTTCCAGGTCATTTATGAATATGTCAAAAAGCAGCGGACCCAGCACAGATCCCTGGGGTACACCACTATTCACCTTTCTCCATTGGGAAAATTGGCCATTTAGCCCTACCCTCTGCTTTCTATCTTTTAACCAGTTCCTGATCCACAATAGTACACTGCCTCCTATCCCATGACTCTTTAGTTTTGCCAAAAGTCTCTGATGAGGGACCTTGTCAAAGGCTTTCTGAAAGTCCAGATACACAATATCAACCGACTCACCTTTGTCCACCTGTTTATTCACTCCTTCAAAAAAACATAACAGATTAGTAAGACAAGATCTTCCTTGTCTAAAGCCATGTTGGCTGTCTCCCATTAGGTTGTGACTATCTACATGCTGAGTAATTTTATTCTTTATGATGGTTTCTACCATTTTTCCCGGAACTGACGTGAGGCTCACCGGTCTGTAGTTTCCCGGATCGCCCCTGGAACCCTTTTTAAAAATTGGTGTTACATTGGCGATCCTCCAATCTTCAGGTATTAGAGATGATTTTAATGATAGTTCACAGATTACTGATAGCAGTTCTGCAATTTCATATTTCAGTTCTTTCAACACCCTTGGATGTATACCCTCCGGCCCAGGTGATTTGCTACTCTTCAGTTTATCTAATAGTTGTAAGACATCTTCCCGATGTATCGATATTTCCTTCAATTCTTCCGCACCTTTAAATACCACTTCAGTCATGGGTAACATCCCTACATCTTCCTCAGTAAAGACCAAAGCAAAGAATTCATTCAGTATCTCCGCTATCGCCTTGTCGCCTCTTAGTGCTCCTTTAACCCCTTTATCATCTAATGGACCAACTGACTCTCTCACAGGTTTTTTGCTACGAATGTACTTGAAAAGGTCTTTATTTTGCGTTTTTGCTTCCGCAGCAAGCTTCTTCTCAAATTCTCTCTTTGCCTGCCTTATCAATGCCTTGCATTTGACTTGCCAGTGCTTGTGCTGTTTCCAGGTTTTGTCGTTTGGCTCTTTTTTCCATTTCCTGAAAGATGCTTTTTTGGCAACAACAGCCTCTCTGAAATCACCTTTAAACCATGCTGGCAGTTTTTTGGACTTCCTTCCACTTTTCTTAAAACGTGGAATACAGCTGGTCTGGGCTTCCAAGATAGTATTTTTCAACAACACCCAAGCTTGATGTACGTCTTTAACCTTCGCAACTGCTCCTTTTAGTTTTTTCTTAACTGTTTTCCTCATTTTATCAGTCTCCCTTTCGAAAGTTAAAAGGTAGTACTGTGGATTTCCTTACTATCCCTCCTCCACTAATTAAATCAATGGCGATCATGCTATGATCACTATTGCCAAGTGGCCCCAACAACCTTATCTCTTGCACTAGATCTGGTGTTCCACTAAGGACTAGGTATAATATGGCTTCCCCTCTGGTCGGTTCATGAACCAGCTGCTCCAAGAAGCAGTCATTTATTTCATCTAGGAACTTTATCTCCCTAGCATGTCCTGACGTGACATTGACCCAGTCGATACCGGGGTAATTGAAATCACCCATTATTATTACTGTGCTGTAACTTTTGTTAGCTTCCTTGATTTCTTTGAGCATTTCATCATCCATTTGGTCATTCTGGCCAGGTGCTCGATAGTACACCCCCACTGCCATCGCCTTCCCCTTTTTATATGGAATTTCAATCCATATAGATTCTACAGCAGATTTTGTTTCCTGCAAAACTTTAATCCTTTCTGAGTCAATGCCCTCTCTAACATAGAGCGCAACCCCTCCACCAATTTGATCAGCTCTATCATTACGATATAGTTTGTACCCAGGTATCACAGTGTCCCACTGGTTGTCCTCCTTCCACCATGTCTCTGATATTCCAATCATATCTAACCTTTCATTTAGTGCTATATATTCTAACTCTCCCATCTTATTCTTTAGACTTCTAGCATTTGCATACAAGCATTTTAGAGAATGTATTTTATTCATGTTAATTTGGCTATTGTTAGACATGGGTAAATTGGGATCTTTAAGCTCTGTCTGCTCCATACTTGAGGGCATTTGGGCTACTTTACTCTTTTGTGGAACCTCTCTGCTTTTGGTAGTATCCTTCAAGGATACATTCTTCCGAACCATCCGCTCTTGGGCGACTGTCGGCTTTCCCCTAATATCTAGTTTAAAAGCTGCTCTATCTCCTTTTTAAAGGTTTATTTATTTATTTTATTTAACACTTATTTATATACCGCATCTTCCAGCGATCAGTTGCGGTGTACATTTAACAACAATTAACAATGCAGAGCTTGTTTTACATAGAACAGTTATAACTTTACAATGAACATCTTAACTTGAAACAACAAAGTGTATGTAAAATCTATGCGGAATAGTTCAATAAATCAACTAACACAGATTGTGTAACAATTTAAACTGAGGTACTGTCTCTAACTCAGTTGTAACTATATACAAGTGGGGTATCAATGCATTGGAATGGAATGATTATTCATTTAAGTTAATAAAGGTTAATGCCAGCAGCCTGGTTCCATCCCGGTTAAGGTGAAGCCCCATCCCTTCGGAAGAGCCCCTCCTTTCCCCAGAATGTTCCCCAGTGCCTAACAAATCCAAAACCCTCATCTCTGCACCATTGTCTCATCCACGCATTGAGACTCCGGAGCTCTGCCTGCCTTTTGGGTCCTGCGCGTGGAACAGGAAGCATTTCGGAGAATGCTACCCTGGAAGTTCTGGATTTCAACTTCCTACCTAAAAGCCTAAATTTTGCCTCCAGAACCTCCCTACCACATTTTCCTATGTCATTGGTACCGACATGTACCAAGACAGCAGACTCCTCCCCAGCACTATCTAAGACCTTATCTAGGTGGCGCGTGAGGTCCGCTACCTTCGCACCAGGCAGGCATGTTACCAGGCGATCCTCACGTCCACCAGCCACCCAGCTATCTACATGCCTAATGATCGAATCACCAACTATAACGGCTGTCCTAACCCTTCCCTCATGGGCACATGGCCCTGGAGAAACTTCCTCGGTGCGAGAGGGTTTTACATCACCTGGAGGACAGGTCCTAGTTACAGGATCACTTCCTGTCACACCAGGGTGATGCTCTCCTGTCACGTGACCTCTCTCCTCCATGGCAACAGGGGTGCTGCCAAACTGGAGGTGGGACTTCAGGACTATATCCCTGTAGGTCTCGTCTATGTATCTCTCTGTCTGTCTTATGTTTTCCAAGTCTGCTGCTTTAGCCTCTAGAGAACGGACTTGTTCCCTGAGAGAAAAGAGCTCCTTGCACCTAGTGCACACGTAAGACCTCTCACCAACTGGGAGAAATCATACATGTGACACTCAATGCAAAAGACTGGAAAGCCCCCATCCCGCTGCTGGACTGCTGTCTGCATCTTAGTTTTAAGTTTGTGTCTAGATCTTTAAGTTCTTACTTACTAGGGGTTGCTATGGGTATTTATACCAATAAAACTGTACCTAATACGTTTAATATACCTTGTTCACCTGAAGCTTAATTAATCTCAGGTCCTTAGTGTATGACTGATTTGGGTAATGAGCTTCACCTGAAAGCACCTCCTGTCTTTTAAGATGTGTAAGTACCTATAAAGCTATGATTATCCCAGGGGAGGGAGGGAAATAACACTTATTAAAAGAGGGCTGCTACACAGTACCCTGTCTTGTGCTGCTGAGGTAAGCTAAATTCTGATTTGATTTAAATTATAGCTCTTAGCTGCTGCTAGGCTCTAACTTCTTATGAAATTTAAACTACAAGCTCTCTGCTGGGTACTAAATTTAACCAGAAAGCTCTCTTCTGTGTGTTAAATTTAAACTAAAAGTACTTTGCTGTTACTTGGCCCTGAGTGACTATTAAATTTAAACTACAAGCTCTCTGCTGGGTATGAAATGTAACCAGAAAGCTCTCCTCTGTGTTTTAAATTCAAACTTTAATTGCTGCTACTAGGCCCCAACTGATCCAACAAAAAACAGTGGGTTCACAAATTAAGTAGCTTTAATACAAAGAATTCTTTTTAGAAAATTACCAGAAGTATATACTCACAGTTGCAGATTTCTCTCCAGAAGTAACAGTCCCCCCTTTCTAGTCCTTCAAGACTTTGCCAATGCCATCTTACAAGGTCTCCCTCAATCCACACTTAGCCCATTACAGCTATGAATGCTGCAGCAATGGTCCTCCACAATGCTTACAGAAGTGACCACGTGACTCCTATTCTGAAGCAGCTTCACTGGCTCCCTATCCATGGAAGGATTATCTTTAAAACCTTACTCCTCTCATTCAAGGCCATCAATGGCCTATCATCTCTTTCACTCATGGAACTCATTCACACAGTGCCCCCCAACAGGTCCAGAAGAGCAACAGCAGTAAATTCCCTAATAACCCCGAAGGCATTGATAAAATGCAACAGTACAACGGCGAATAGGGCCTTCAGTCTCTACGTCCCCAAATGCTGGAATGCTCTACCACCCGACATTCGGGCCATCGTAGATCTATCACAGTTCAGGAAGGCACTCAAATATCACCTTTTCCTCCAATACTACCCAGTCAACAATGAAACCTAGGTAACCTCACCAAAGAAATAACCATGGCTAGTTCTGAGATAGCGCCAACGCCCAGATTCTGCGCATACTTCCCTTAGGTTTTAGTTGCCTTCAGTCTTGTTCATTGTAATTATTTCATGTATATAGTTCTCCCCTGTTATCCAAGTTTATACTCCAGTTATCCAAGTTTGTACTCCTGTTCCATGTAAAATCAAACAGCTTGTTGCATTGGTCATCTTGTTATAATGTAAACCGCGCTGATACCAAATAGTGCGGTATATAAGAAATTGTAATAAATAAATAAAATAAATAAATAATGCCCTGTTCAATGTAATTTCAGTTTGTTCAAAGTAAACCGCACTGATGCAGAATAGCACGGTATATAAGAGAATGTAAATAAATAAAATAAAAATCCTTTGATACTGTTCTTCATAGGAGGCTTATCAATAAACTGAACAGCCTGGTGATGGGTCCCAAGGTTTTGAACTGGATTAGAAATTGTTGACTGACAGACAACAGAAGGTGATGGTAAATAGAACTCACTCGGATGAAAGGAAGGTGATTAGTAGCGTGCCCCAGAGATCAGTCCTGGGACTGGTACTGTTCAATGTATTTGTGCATGATATTGCTCAAGGACTGAATGGAAAAGTCTGTCTTTGTGTAGATGACATGAAAATTTGCAACATCGTAGACTCCTCTGAGGGAGTGAATAAGATGAGGAAAGATCTACAAAAGCTGGAAGAATGGTCTAATGCTTGGCAGTTAAGATCTAATGTGAAGTGCAGTGTCATGCACTTGGGATGCAGAAATCCAAGGGAATTGTATGAAACAGGGGGCAATAGGTTAGTGTGCACAGACCAGGAGAAGGACCTCGGAGTGATTGTTTCTGAGGATCTCAAAGTGGCGAAACAGTGTGATAAGCATACATTCAGAGGTATTTGTCCATGGCAGGAAATAACAAGGGGCTGTAAATGCCGCTAAGCAGGATATTTAGCAGCACCAACACGGTTAGTGCTGCTGAATATCTTTGAGTACTGCTGCTACATGTCCCGATGGTAACCTATTAGCATCAGGGCATTCCGGGGGCATTCTGTGGGTGGTACCCCGGGATAATCAGTCAGTGGCAATAATCAACCACTACCTGGTTATCCTTCAGTGGCAAAAGTCAAGTACAGCAAAAGCTGTCCAAACTTTGGCCACCAAAGCTAACCGGGGAGTGACTGAATATCACCGCTGCCCGATTAGCTTCCTGCTTTGGCAACTGTCCCAGATATTCAATGCCGGGGTGGCTGGATATTGCCCCAACATTGAATATCTGGGTTTAGTGTTCAGCAGCGATGGTTAGCCACTGTAATGGTGCTAGCCGCCACTGCTGAATTTCGGGCCCAAGGTTTTTAGCTCTTTTCCTGTATATCAGGTAACGTGTTTCAGCGCATAATTCTGTGGGTAGTGTGTTCCATAGTTGGACTGCAATCACTGAAATGATTCTTCTTCTCATTTTTACCAGTCAAGCTGCTTGAATACGGGGTAACATAAATTTATCTTTTTGACTTGTATGTTGGATCTTGATATTTCACTATGTCTAATAGATCTGGGATCGATCACATATGTTTGATTTTGAACATGAGTAGGAAGCATTTAAAATGAACTCATTGAATTGGTAGCCAGTGTAGTTCGTTCAGTGTGGAGGAGATATGATCATATTTGTGGAGATCATATATCAAATGAGTTGTCACATTCTGTGCTAACTGCAGGGAGTGTAATTGTTGTTTAGGGAGCCCCACATACTATATATGCATTACAATAGTATAATAATGGTAATGCCAGCGCCTGAACTACAATCCAGAATGTTTCTTAATACAAACTTTAACCAATGTAACAACCTTAATCTAAAGAGGAAAGTCTGAACTGTTTTCTTCACTTTTATACTGAAGGACAAAAGAGGAGCCTAGCCAGATCCCTAGATATCGAACTTTGTCTCGAATTGCCACCTCTTATTGCTTCAAATTAATCTGGTGTAGGCCGTTTCTTGAGTTTGTCTTTACACAATATCATAGTTTCAGATTTTGCTAAATTAATGTTTAAACCATGATGTGAGCTAGCATGGTGTTTGAAGAGTAACCATTAATAATTTGAAAAGATATTAGTAATAGGATATCTTCGTCATATATCCTGAAGCTGATTTTCAGTTTCCTCAACAAATTACAGAATGAAATTAGGTAGATGTTAAAAAAGACTGCTGACAGTGGTGAACCTTGTGGAATACTCTGGTCAATCATGTACCGGTCTGCTCTCAAGAGAGCCAAGAGTTCTACCGTGTTTCCCCGAAAGTAAGACCTATCCTGAAAATAAGCCCTAGCATGTTTTCCTGTGATTACCGTAATATAAGACCTACCCTGAAACTAAGACCTAGTGCAGATCATGGAGGAGGGCTGCCTGTGTGTGTTCTTGAGGTAGGGGAATGCATTTTTAGATAAATAGGCATTGTTCCTTTTGGTCCCCATGCATTCATTTCAACCCTTTGTCCAAGTTCTACCGTAGGAAGCGTGTTTCTGATAGATCAGTTTCAGCCTAAATTCACTGCACTTCACCTTGCAGCCCCCTGCGCGAACACCGTCTCTTTCTCTCCACTTCTCACATTTACTACGGCAAGAGCAGAGCCCCGGTGCTTCGCGGGGGCCTTTCAAATTCATCACGTCCACGGAAGATTGTTACCGGGTACACATGCGCCGAGAGGAAGAAAGCACAGTCTCGGGACCGGGAAGGCAGCCGCATTAACGAGGTGGCGTTTAGGGAGACAAAATACCTTACCGGGTACTTGCGACGAAGTTAGAGGGCAAGCTGGAGCTTCGGCTTCTCTTTATCTCCCTGAGGCCCGCCTCCGCTCCGTCCTTATGCTCGGAGAAAGAGTAGTTACTCACCTGTAACAGGTGTTCTCCAGGAGCAGCAGGAATCAGTCCTCACATATGGGTGATGTCGGCGCCGACGGAGCCCTCGCGGAGCAATTTCCCCAGCTTTCAAAGAAAGCCTTTGGGAATTGCAGCGCGCATGCGCGGTCCCCTTCCCGCCCAAGGGTGCCATCTTGCTCAGTCTGATGACATAGCTAAAAGACAGCAAAAAACTTAGCAAAAACGAAATGACAGGACTGCAACTCAAAGGGGAGGAGGGAGAGTTGTGAGGACTGGAGAACACCTGTTACAGGTGAGTAACTACTCTTTCTCCAGGACCAAGCAGGAAGTCAGTCCTCACATATGGGACTCCCTAGCTTAAGGCTACCGGAGACCTCAAGCGGAAAAATGAGCTCCCTCTAGCTCAGTAGCACAGAAGGAAGGAATCTTCTCTGAAAACGCCCCCGACCGGTAGCCCAACATCAGGGCCGGAGGGTAGGAGTTGCCTAAACCTCAAAGAGATTATGGAGGACTGCCTGACCGCAAGCACTGTCCCTGCGGGACTCCATCTCCAGGCAGTAATGGGCTGCAAAAGTCTGGCTTGAAGACCAAGTAGCGGCCCGGCAGATGTCTGCCAACGGAACAGAGCGGAGATAAGCCACTGACGCAGCCTTCGCCCTGACACGATGAGCCGTGACTCGACCCTCCAACGAGAGGCCGGCTGCCCCATAAGCCCAGGCGATACAGTCAGCGACCCATATGGACAAAGTACGCTTGGAGACAGGTAGCCCCAATTTATTGGGGTCAAAAGAAACGAAGAGCTGAACAGCCCTCCTATGCTCCCGCGTACGGTCAAGGTAGAAGGACAAGGCCCTTCTACAGTCCAGGGTATGCAGGACCATTTCAGCCCGGCTGGTGTGCGGCCTGGGAAAGAAGGTCGGAAGAACCACCTCCTGGTTGAGATGAAAAGGAGAAACCACTTTTGGAAGAAACTACCCTATTCCGTAAGACTACCCTATTCCTGTAGAACCTAGTGTAAGGAGGATCAGACACTAGGGCCTGCAGTTCACTAACGCGTCTAGCAGAGGTAAGTGCTACCAAGAACAAGGTTTTCCAGGAAAGAAAACGAAGAGGGCAGGTAGCCATAGGTTCAAAGGGCGGACAGGTAATCCGCTGCAAGACCACATTCAGATCCCATTCAGGGGCTGGTGGGCACAAAAGAGGCTTAAGGAGAAGGAGGCCTCGTAGAAAACGAGACACCAAAGGGTGGTTGGAAAGAGGCCTGCCATCCACCAGTGCGTGATGCGCAGAGAGAGCACTGAGGTGAACCCTGACAGAGTTGGACTTAAGGCCCAGATTGGAGAGGTAAAGCAAATATTGCAAGACCACTGCCACCAAGCAGGAGAAGGGATTCTCAGACTGCTGAGCACACCACACGGGGAACCGACGCCACTTAAGAGCGTAGGACTTCCGGGTGGAGGGCCGCCTGGAGGCCAAGACGACCTCTTCCACCTCCCGAGGCAGCAGGAGGGGAGCAAGGACTACCCTTTCAGCAGCCAGGCCATCAGATGAAGGGACCGGAGGTTGGGGTGTAAGAGAGTCTGCTGATCCTGTGACAGGAGATCGGGTTGAAACCCCAGAGGAAGAGGAGTGTCCACCGCCAGCTGCATTAGAAGCGGGAACCAGGGTTGTCTCGGCCACCGGGGAGCCACTAGGATCATCGAGTCTCTGTCTCTGAGAACTTTGAAGAGCGTCCGAGACATCAGTGGCATGGGAGGAAAGGCATACAAGAGGCCTGTGGACCATGGATTCAGAAAAGCATCCGCCGCCACTCTGAGAGGATGCGGTTGTCGAGAGCAGAATCTGGGAAGCTGCCGGTTCAGGGGGCTGGAAAAGAGAACCATGGTGGGGAGGCCCCACTTGAGAAAGATCTGCTGAACCACCAACGGATCCAATCTCCACTCGTGTGGTTGGAGGATCCTGCTTAGCTTGTCTGCCAGGTAATTTTCTTGACCTGGGAGATAGACAGCTTTGAGGAGGATGCCGTGAAGGACGGCCCAAGAGCACAGTTTTTGTGCCTCTTGACAGAGAAGGGAGGAGCCTGTGCCTCCTTGTTTGTTCACGTAGAACATTGCAACTTGATTGTCCGTCTGGACCAGCACAGACTGGTGAGAAGTAAGGTGGGAGAAGGCTCTCAGAGCTAGGCGGATGGCTCTGAGCTCCAGGAAGTTTATCTGCTGAGCAGACTCCCAAAGAGTCCAGAGGCCTTGAGTACATGTCCCTTGGCAATGTGCTCCCCAACCCAGGAGAGAAGCATCGGTTGTCAGCACCTGAGAAGGCAGAGGAGATTGAAAATCCACTCCCAGCACCAGGTTTGGGAGATGAAGCCACCACCGCAGAGAAGAGACCAGCAGGTCGGATACCTGTACTGAGTCCACCAGGCTCCCCGTGGCTTGATGCCATTGAGTGCGAAGGCACCACTGAGCAGGTCGCATGTTCAGGCGGGCATTGGGGGTCACATGAACCGTGGAAGCCATATGGCCGAGCAGTCTCAGAAATTGCCTGGCAGAGACCAGGGAATTGCTGTGAAAGAGGCTGGCGAGATCCAAGAGCCTGTGTGCCGTGTTTAGAGGCAGGAAGGCCCGCGCCTGAAGTGTGTTCAACCTTGCACCTATGAATTCGAGATTTTGAGAGGGGAGCAAAGTGGACTTTGCGAAGTTTATGACAAATCCCAAGTGCTGGAGCAGAGTCACAGTGCGATGAGTGGCCTGAGTGGCCTCTTGGAAAGACTGGGCTCTGATGAGCCAGTCGTTCAGGTATGGAAATACAAAAAGGCCTTGAAGTCTTAGATAGGCTGCCACCACTGCTAGGCATTTGGTGAACACCCTGGGGGCGGAGGATAGGCCAAAGGGCAGGACTCTGTACTGGTAATAATTTCCTCCCACAACAAACCTGAGATATTGTCTGTGGTCTGGATGAATAAGGATGTGAGTATAGGCATCCTTTAGATCTAAGGAGCATAGCCAGTCTCCCTGCTGGAGGAAGGGCAGCAGGATTCCAAGGGTAAGCATCTTGAACTTTTCCCTTGCCAGGAACTTGTTGAAGTTTCGCAAGTCCAGGATGGGTCTGAGGCCTCCTGTTCTTTTTGGTATCAGAAAGTACCTGGAATAAAAGCCGTGACCTCTCAGGTGGTGGGGCACCGGTTCCACAGCCTGTTCCTGAAGAAGACTTGCTAACTCCTGAAGGAGTAAGTCCCTGTGCAGAGGGAGTCTTGGAGGCTCCCCTGGAAAGTAGGAGGGAGGTACCTGGTGAAAGTGAAGAAGATAGCCTTTCTGAACTATATGAAGCACCCAGGTATCTGATGTGATGGCTGACCACCTGTGGGCAAAGTGGACCAGCCGGCCTCCTGTGCAGAGAGAAACCAGCAGAGGGGACGAGGCTATGCAGACGGAGTCAAAAAACCCACCCTGCTGAGCAGGGGCTGGTGTTGTGGGCTTGGGGGCCTGCTGCCTACGGGACCCATTACCCCGTCCCTTGGCCTGCTGACCCTGTTGGGGAGCTGCTGAGGCCTGATAATGAGGGTAGTGTTTAAAGGCAGCCGCCTTCCTCGGGTAAAAGGGCTTTTTCCCCGAGCCCTTCTTCTTCTGAGAAGTGGCAGAGGTTTTTCTGGACAGCCGAGTCCTGGTCAGAGTCTCGGTCTCGATCTGTGAAGCCTTTTCAGCCATGGGCTTGCCAAAGAGGTTTTCACCTCTGCAGGGGACATCGACCAACTTGTCCTGTACCCATGGCTTGAGGTCGGATGACTGAAGCCAAGCCTGTCGGCGGGCACTGATGCCGGCTCCGGCTACTCGAGCCGAGGCTTCGAAGCCATCGTAGGCTACTCGAGAGATAAACTTCGAGCACTCCCGAATACCAGTGGACAAGGCCTGGAACCTCTGCAAAGGTTCCTCGGAGAGACCAGCAGAGAACCCGGCAATTTCTTTTGCCAGGTCTCAGAGATACATGCCCATGTAGAGCTGGTAGGTCTGGACTCGACAAGCAAGCATAGAGCCCTGGAAGCACTTCCTACCAAGGGCATCCAGGTTCCAGGCCTCCCAGCCGGGAGGCACCGAGGAGTGCATCTTCTGACTCTTGAGTCGATGTATGGCCGATTCCACCACCATGGAATGGTGCGGTAGTTGTGCCTTTTGGAACCCGGGGCTCTTGCGGACTCGATAAATGGAATCGACCCGCTTGCTTAACACTGGCGCCGACGCCGGGCTCTCCCACATGCGGAAGAGAAGTCGCTCCAGCATCGGAGGAACCGGTACAGTAAAGGCCTCCTTCGGGGGAGAGTCATACTGGAGGGCATTGAGCTCTTCGGCTCGAGGCTCCTCCTTGGGATCCGTGGGGAATGCCAAGGCCTTGGCCATATCCCGCACGAAGTCCGAGAACCGGGTGTCCTCCGGGGGGGGACCGTCTCCGAGATTCGGACTCGGGCGAGTCCGATGGGACGCACCGAGTCCGAAAAGTACTGGGTGACTCTTCGTCCTCCGTCTCCCAGGCTGACTCCTCGGAGGAGGAATCGAGTGGCTCCGGTCGGGCGGGCACCGATGCCCAACGCCCCGACGCCGAGGGTGTCGGCGTCGACGACCTCGGTCCCGAACGGGAGGCTGAGGGAGACCGTGACCGAGGATCGACTCGAGCGCGCATGGACTCGAGGATCGGCTCGGTCTCCGGGGTCGACTTGGATGTCGACGTCCCGGTGGTCGGGGCAGATGCACCGGCGAGGCCAGCGATCAATGCCCGCTGCTGGTCCATGAAGGCAGCCAAACTGCTCTCCAAGGCCGTCAACCTGAGTCCGAGCTCAGGAGACCCAGCAGCCCCCGACTCAGGCCCCGACGGCGTCGGGCCCGACGTCGGCTCCTTCGGAGGCGAGTCCATGAGGACTACAGTAACCATGTGTCCAGGAGACTCCATCTCGAGACGAGGATGTTTCGAAGGCCTCTCCGACTCCGAGGACCCGGGACGGCTATCAGGGCTATGCGACCTGGCCCTCGAGGAACCAGGAGCATCCACTGACGACGCCCTCGCGCGTTTCTTCTTCCTATGATGTTCCCGGGCAGGAGACCCCCGCTCAGAGGAACTCCGACGATGCTCAGGACCGGAGTCCCGGGACGTTGAAGCCTCTGACGAGGTCCGGGCCTGGCCGGACACGGAGTCAGAGAAGATTCGTTCTTTTTGATGCTGCCGACTCCTCAACGCTTTTGAGGACATCTTGTCATACGGAGCACAGATCATCAGGTCATGATCGGGTCCGAGGCAGCGGAGGCAGCAGTCGTGTGTGTCGGTAAGAGATATAGGTTTCTTACACCGATCACACTTTTTAAACCCGCTGGCAGCCATCGGGGGAAAAAGGGCCCCTGCGAGGTCAAAAGACAGGGCTGCCAGTGAAAAAGAAAAATGGTGCGAACGCTAGTCACGAAGGACAAAAACAAAAAAAATAAAGAACGGACCCGATACTGGCGTAGCGGGTCCGGGCAGGAAAAGGATCCGGCGTCGAACCGAGAAAAGAATAGTAAATAAAATCAACTTTTTCTGCGGCGATCACAAACAGCGTCTGTAGGGCTCCGCGGAAAAAAGAAGACTGAGCAAGATGGCACCCTTGGGCGGGAAGGGGACCGCGCATGCGCGTTGCAATTCCCATAGGCTTTCTTTGAAAGCTGGGGAAATTGCTCCGCGAGGGCTCCGTCGGCGCCGAAGTCACCCATATGTGAGGACTGACTTCCTGCTTGGTCCTGGAGAAAAGAAACGCCGACGCCAATCAGCTGCCGGTGCTGTTGCTGCGCTGCAGGCCTCTTCCTTCTCTCCAAGGGGCTGTCGCTGCCCGCATCCACCGCTTCCCTGTGCGCTCTGTGGTAACACTTCACTGATTGGCAGACTGTCATGAGGTGGCAGCCAATCAGCTTCAAGTGCTACCGGTATCAGTACTGTCACTTCACTACCGGTACGGTACTTACCCTAAGGTCCTTTAATATCGTAGATTTAAACTGAATATTTTGCCCCCAGACAAAATGAGTGCAAAAAGAAAGAGCTATTCGGTTGAGTACAAGAAAGGAATCGTGGAGAACTCCCAGGGCAAGAATCTTACGGCTTTCTGCCAAGAGAAGAAGTTGGATCTCCGAATGGTCCGAAAATGGCGAGCAGAGTATGATAACCTCTGTCAACAGATGGATGAGGGAAATTCTAAGAAGCACAAGTGTGGATCAGGGCAGCAACCATTATTTCCTGAGCTGGAAGACATCACCTATGAATGGATTGCTGACAGGAGAGCAAAGACTTTGGTTGTGGGCAGGGCTGACATTCAAGCATTTGCCCTTGCAATGGCACCAAAGTTTGAAATATCCCCAGAAGAATTCAAAGCATCACAACACTGGCTGGATGACTCCCTTCAGCGATATGAACTATCTCTAAGAAGATCGACAACACTGTTCAAGCTGGAAGATTCTGAAGTTGTTAAACGTGCACTTGCATTCAAGTCCTTTGTTGATTCCATCAACTTTTCTAAATATCAACTCTGCAACATGATTGCTATGGATGAAACAGCAGTGTTTATGGGCCAAGGATCTCAAACGACAATTAATCAGAGGGGTGCCTCGTCAATCTACATTCCCTCCACTGGCTACGAAAGTGCACGTATTACCTGTATTTTGGCAATTCGTCTGGATGGAATGAAAGCCCCACCTCTAATCATCAGTAAGGGCAAGAAAGATAAGATTGAACGTTTTTCAGGCATTTATGTTCTTGAAACCGAAAAGGCATGGTGTACACAAGCAGTTATAAGGAAGTGGGTCGATTTAATGCTGCCACTTATTTTGCGAGGAGGTCAAAGAGGTCTGCTAGTCTGGGATTCAGCCAGCACTCATCGCGCTAAAGACATGAAAAACTTCCTTGTAGAGAGAAGAGTAGATCAAATAATGATTCCTGCAGGAATGACTGCCTATCTCCAGACTCTTGATATTGCAATAAACAAGCCATTCAAGGACCATTTGCGCATGGAAATCAATGACTTCACTGAAAATAGAATGGAGAGAAATCAGCGTGGAAACTTTGTGAAGCCTAGCCTGCAAGAGGTTGTGACTTGGGTGAAGAATTCATGGGATAACATCACTGACAGCTGTGTTGCCAATGCACTACAAGCAGGTTACTTGGCAAGAAGTGTTCATTTAAGGAGAGCTCTATTGCTAGACATGAGAGATTGGGGCCAATGGTTCTACAGGGAATGCAGTCGCAAGAAAATCAGGCCGGAATTCGGAGTTTGGAGAGTTTTGACGATGTTCTGGAAGAAGATGACATGATTGTATTTGAATAAATGTAGATTGCTGTACATGAGTAAATGTAGTTTGCTGTACTTAAAAAAAAGTTGGATTGTTGAACATGAATAAATGAGGATTGTTGTTCA
Organism: Ichthyophis bannanicus; assembly: GCA_033557465.1. Taxonomy (NCBI): domain Eukaryota; kingdom Metazoa; phylum Chordata; class Amphibia; order Gymnophiona; family Ichthyophiidae; genus Ichthyophis; species Ichthyophis bannanicus. The sequence goes on from CM066042.1 coordinate 168,742,137, forward strand.
TGAATAAATGTGGATTGTTGTTCATGAATAAATGTGGATTGTTGTATATGATAAAAAAAATAAGCCCTACCCTGAAAATAAGCCCTAGTGCATCTTTTGGAGCAAAAATAAATATAAGACCCGGTCTTATTTTCGGGGAAACACAGTATGTCTTACTCTCATAGCCTCTGAGCAGCAGAATGTGTCCTGACAACCCTCCCTCCTCCTCCTTGGAGTTGCATTCTACCTTCAGCAATAACTGTCCGAGGAGATGAGGAACAGAGGAGACAGGTGAGAATGGGCACACAGGTGCTTTGGAGCCACTCCAAAACTTCTAGAAGCTGGGAGATGTTTCTCACATGAGGCTCCATCAATGGCATCATCCATATGTGAGGACTTATCCTGCTGTCCACGGAGAACACCTGCTACAAGTAAGTAACTTCAAAGAACCATTTCAAAAAGGTTCTTAAAACCTGTCTGTTCTCAGACAGATTCTATTGATTCTGTTGTGCTGGGTTGGTGCAGGCTGATCACTGTTGAGTTGGATCTGTGGTATCTGATGGGTGAATCTGGGCCAGAGGGAGATGTCTTTCCCCATTGTGAAATTCCAGAAGCATACCGCCTCCCAACAGAGGTGGTACAATCCCGTGCCCCCTGGTTGTCCATCTGGACCTGAACCACCTGGCCTTCCAGATGATTCTGGAAGATGTGCAGTGCATGACAGACTGTCCTGAATTCCAGTAGGTTGATCTGTGAGGCACTCTCCTCTAGTGACCATGGACCCTGCGACTGCAGATGATCGCAGTGGGCCCACCAGCCCAGCTTGGATGCATCCCTTCTGAGAGCACATCATGCTGGAGGAGCCAGAAAGGGCTGGCCGGCTCTGAGATTGAGAAGTTCCTGCCATTAGTCGAGGGAAGTTTTTAGGGTTGGTGTTAGCAGAATACGGTCCTCCAGGCATCCGGATGCTTGCATCCACTGGGTGCTAAGTGTCCACTGCGCCTGCCTCATGCAGAGGTGGACAGACGGGGTGACGTGAATGGTGGAGGCCATCTGCCCCAGTAGATGGAGCATTTTCCTGGCTGTCACTACCGAGTCTCCATGAATGGCCTGGGCCAGTGCTGATAGCCGCTGAGCTTGATCGAGAGGCAGAAACGCCTTTGCCTGAGTGGAATCAAGGAGGGCACCGAACTCCAGTTGCTGGGTGGGCCAAAAGTGGAACTTTGGGAAGTTGACCACAAATCCCAGACTCTGAAATAGCCCAATGGTGCATTGCGTTGCATTGTGGGCTTCCCCCGGCACGGTGGCTCAAATGAGCCAATCATCTAAATAAGGGAAGATGAATACCTTAGGAGATAGAGGCAAGCGGGCACGACCGCCAGGCATTTTGTGAATACTCTGGGAGCCGAGGCAAGGCCGAAGGGGAGTACCCGGTACTGAAAATGTGGTCTGTTGACAATGAACTGGAGGTACTGATGGTGCCTCGGATGGATCAGGATGTGGGTGTAGGCATCTTTGAGATCCAAGGAGCATAGCCAATCTCCTGGCAGGAGGTAGGGCAGCAAGGTTCCAAGGGATACCATTGTGAACGTTTCCTTGACCAGGAAGTGGTTTAGATCCTGTAGACCCAGGATGGGCCAGAAGCCCCCGGTCTTCTTAGGGACAAGGAAGTAGCGGGAGTAGAATCCCCTGCTCAGAAGGTACAGGGGGAGGGGCTCTACCACTTGATCTTCGAGCAAATCCTCAAGCTTCTTCAGCAGAAGCACCCTGTGCAAGGGGTCCATCAGTAATTCCCCGGGGAATAAGGGAGGAGGCAGCTATGCAAAGTGAAGAAGATAACCTTCCCCAACCACCTGTAGCACCCAAGCGTCCATGGTAAAGTTGGGCCACCTGTGAGTGGTGGACCAGCCGTCCTCCTGTGAACCCTGGACCCTGTACCTTCTGGGGGACTCCAAGGAGTCAACTCCCCCCCCTCCCAGGCTGCAGCTTGAGTGCTGTTTTGGGGCCCCAGGCTCTTGGCCTGCTGCCCTTATGGGGGAGCATGATAGGCCTGAAACTTGGAGTAGTTTCCATAAGCCTTCTTGGTTTTCGGGTGGAAGGACTATTTCCCTGAAGCCTTCTTATGGGAAAGCTCAGACACTTTCTTGGACAGCCTGGTTCTGGTCATGAATTCCTTCTCCAACTTGTCACCCTTCTCAGTCATGGAACAAGCAGGAAGTCAGTCCTCACATATGGGACTCCCTAGCTCTAGGCTACCTAGAACCCATAGCTGAAAAATGGCTCCCTCTAGAAGAGCCGCAACACCTGTGATAGGAATCCAGCGGAGACACAACACCCCCGGTAGCCTGACACCAGAGGGCCGGAGGGCAGGAGTTGCCTAAACCTCAAATACGTTGCGGAGTACCGCCTGGCCGAAAGCACTGTCTCGTCGGGACTCCCCATCCAAGCAGTAATGGGCTGTAAAAGTCTGGCAAGATGACTGCCAGCGGAACAGAGCAGAAGTGAGCCACTGATGCGGCTTTAGCCCTGACACAGTGGGCCGTGACTCGACCCTGCAACGGAAGATTGGCCGCCCTGTACACCCAGGCAATGCAGTCTGCCACCCAGGTGGACAACGTGCGCTTGGAGACAGGTAGCCCCAGCTTACTGGGGTCAAAAGAGATGAAGAGCTGAGGAGCCCTTTGATGACCCCACGTATGCTCCAAGTAGAAGGCTAATGCCCTCTTACAATCAAGGGTATGCAGAACCACCTCTGCCCGGCTAGCATGAGGTCTGGGAAAGAATGTCGGAAGAACCACCTCTTCGTTGAGGTGGAACGAAGAGACCACTTTCTGGAGAAACTTGGGGTGGGTACGTAGGACCACCCTGTTCCTATAAAACCTTGTGTATGGTCTTTCTGAAACCAGAGCTTGTAGCTCTCACTCACTCACCTGACAGATGTGAGTGCCACCAGGAAGAGTACCTTCCAGGAGAGGAAGTGCAGATGGCAAGTGGACATCGGCTGAAAAGGTGCGCGAGTAAGCTGTTGCAAGACCACATTCAGATCCCACTCGGTCGCTGGAGGACGAACCGGGGGTTTTAGTAGAAGTAGACCTCTGAGGAATCTGGACACCAAGGGGTGAACCGAAAGAGGATGTCCTTCCACTAGTGAGTGATATGTTGACAGAGCACTCAGGTGGACGCTGACAGAGTTAGACTTGAGGCCTAAGTCAGAGAGGTGAAGCAGGTACTGCAACATCACTGGTACAAGGCAAGAGAAAGAGCTTTCATTGTGTTGGTTACACCACACCTCAAACCTCCGCCACTTAAAGGCATAGGTTTTCCTAGTGGACTGCCTCCTTGAGGCCAGTAACACTTCTTTTACGTTCATAGGTAGGAAAAGAGGCGCCAACACTACCCTTTCAGAAGCCATGCCATCAGGTTGAGAGACCTGAGGTTGTGATGTAAAATAGAGCCCTGCTCCTAGGACAGGAGGTCAGGCCTCGTCCCCAGAGGGAGTGGGGTCTCCACTGCCAGCTGGAGGAGAAGCGGAAACCAAGGTTGTCTTGGCCATCTGGGGGCTACCAGGATAACCGTGGCCTTGTCCCGCAGGAATATGAACAGAGTTCGTGCCACCAATGGCATGGGAGGAAACGCATACAGGAGGCCCACAGACCAGGAGATCAGAAAAGCATCGGCAGCCATCCTTTGGGGATGTGGCTGTCTGGAGCAAAAATTGGGCAACTGATGATTCTGCGGGCTGGTGAAGAAATCTATGGACGGATGTCCCCAGCAGAGGAAGATTTGCTGGGCCACTTCCGGATTCAGTTGCCATTCGTGAGGTTGAAGAATTCTGCTTAGTTTGTCTGCTAAGTCGTTCTCTTGACCTGGCAGGTAAACCGCCTTGAGAGACATACCCTGTCTAATGGCAAAAGAGCAGAGGTCCAGTGTCTCCTGGCACAGGATACGGGACCCTGTCCCTCCCTGCTTGTTCACCTAGAACATAGCCACCTGATTGTCTGTCTGCACCAAGACAGACTGATGTGAGAGAACATGGTAGAAGGTTCGAAGAGCCAGGCGTATCGCTCGTAGCTCTAAGAGGTTGATTTGTTGTGTCCTCTCTTGAGGAGACCACAACCCTTGAGTGCATGAGTCCTGGCAATGGGCTCTCCAGCCCAGCAGGGATGCATGTGTCGTCAGGACTCTTGAGTACACTGGAGGCTGAAAAGGCACTCCTCCCAGCAGGTTGGGTGGCTGAAGCCACCAGGCCAATGACTTCAGCAGTCGTTTGGACACCCTTATCCTGTCTCGGAGTTGGCCTGTGGCTTGCGTCCACTGATCCCGGAGGCACCACTGAGCTGTTCTCATGTTGAGACAGGTGTTTGGGGTCACATGCACCATGGAGGCCATGTGTCCTAGAAGGCGCAGAAAATGCCTTGCTGATATCTGAGACTTGTGGCTGATTTGTTGTACTAGCTCCAGAAGCCTCTGTGCCCTGTCCTCTGGCAGGTAAGCCTTTGCTCGAATGGTGTCCAGTCTTGCCCCAATGAACTCTAAGTTCTGTGTGGGGAGCAAGGTGGACTTTGTCTGATTTATGACAAAGCCTAGATGCTGCAGTATGTTGATAGTGCGAGCTGTGGCCTGTTGGGCCTCTTGAGGTGACGGGGCCCTGATGAGCCAGTCGTCCAGGTACAGGAAGACAAAGATTCCCTGGTTCCTGAGAAATGCTGCCACCACTGCCAGACACTTGGTGAACACTCTGGGGGCGGAGGCCAAATGGAAGTACTCTGTACTGAAAATGGTTTCCTCCCACTACAAATCTGAGATATTGTCTGTGGTCTGGATGTATAAGGATGTGAGTGTAGGTATCCTTCAGGTCTAAGGAGCATAGCCAATCTCCCTGTTGGAGGTAAGGCAGCAATATTCGAAGGGAAAGCATCTTGAACTTTTCCCTCACCAGGAACTTGTTTAAGTTTCACAGGTCGAGGATGGGCCTGAGGCCTCCTTTTCTCTTTGGTATCAGAAAATACCTGGAGTAGAAGCCTTGCCCTTGTAGGCTGTGGGGCACCGGCTCCACCACCTGATCCTCTAGAAGACCGGCCAACTCCTGTAAAAGAAGGTTCCTGTGTAGAGGGGGTCTGAGAGGCTCCCCTGGGAAGTAGGAGGCTCCCCAGGTTGAAGTGGAGCAAATAGCCCTTCTGGACTATTTGAAGGACACAGGTATCTGTAGTGATTGCTGGCCACCTGTGGGCGTAGAGGGCCAGCCTTCCTCCTGTGCCCAGTCTCACCCCTGGCTGGAGAGAGACTATGCTGTAGCTATCAAAAACCCCCTACCGGCTGGGAAGGAGCCGGAGACAGGGCCTGGGCCTTGCGGGTCTTTCTGCTTACGCGGGCCATGCTCCTGCACCCTTGGCCTGCTGCCCCTGGTGGGGAGCCGGGGAGGGCTGGTGAGTGGGGTAGTTGTGGTAAGCAGCACCCTTCCTCGGGAAAAAGGGCGTTTTACCCGAGCCCTTCTTTTTAGAAGGGGCAGAAGACGTTTTGGAGAGTCTTGTCCGGGTCAAGTATTCGGACTCAATTTCAGCAGCCTTTTCAGTCATGGGTTTGCCAAAAAGGTTGTCACCTTGGCATGGGACATCGACCAACTTGTCCTGTACCCATGTCTATAGGTCTGATGACATTATTTCTCTCATGTGATCGAATAACAGATCAATATTCTATGTATATAGTTCCCCCATATTATCCAAGTTTATCTTATCCAAGTTTATCTTCCTGTTATATGTAATACCGAACAGCCTGTTGTTCTGGTCTTTGGTTCTCTGTAAACCGCGCTGATTGTAAATAGCGCGGTATATAAAAAAATTGAAATAAATAAATAAATAAATAAAATAATTAGCCATGCCTGGCGTCAGGCTCTGATGCTGGCTGCAGCTACTCGGGTCGAAGCCTCGAAGCCGTCATAGGCTGCCCGAGACATAAACTTCGAGCACTCTCAAATCCCCGTGGACAAGGCCTTGAATCGCAGCAAGTGTTCCTCGGAGAGGCCAACTGAGAACCCGATAATCTCCTTTGCCAGGTCCCGCAAGTACATGCCCATATACAGCTGGTATGTTTGGACACGGCAGGACAGCATCGAGCCCTGGTAGCACTTTCTGCCGAGGGTGTCTAGGTTCCAGGCTTTCCTGCCAGGAGGCACCGAGGAGTGCGTTTTCTGGCTCTTGAGCCTGTGCATGGCTGATTCCACAACCATGGGGTTGTGCGGCAGCTGTGCCTTCTGGAACCCAGGGCTCTTGCGGACTCGATAGATGGACTCGAACCCCCTGATGAGAACCAGCATCAAGGCCGGTGACTCCCACATACGGAACATCAGCCGTTCCAACATCGGAGGAACCGGTACCATAAGGGCTTCCCGAGGGTGAAAATCATACTGGAGGGCCTCGAGCTCCTCAGCTCGGGGCTCCGCCTTGGTGTCCGCCGGGAATGCCAAAGCCTTGGAAATGTCCCTGACGAACTCCGAGAAACGAGTATCTTCCGGAGGGGGGACCTTCTCTGAGGCTCGGACCCTTGCGAGTCCAATGGGACACACCGGGTCTGGTGGGTGTCCGGGGACTCTTCATCCTCCGTTTCCCATGCCGAGTCCTCCGAGGAGGAATCGATGGGCTCCGGCCATGAGGCTTCGGTCTCGACTGCCCCGATGTCGTCAACCTCGGTCCCGAACGGGAGGTCGAGAAAGACCTCGGCCAAGGATCGACCCGTCCGAAGAGTCTCGAGGATTGGCTCGGCCTCCGGGGTCGACTTGGATGTCAAGGTTCCGGTGGTCGGGGCAGATGGACCGGTGATACCAGCCATCAGCACCCGCTGCTGCTCCATGAAGGCAAACATGCTGCGCTCCAAGGCCACCATTCTGAGACCGAGCTCAGATGGCTCCGCAGCCTCCGGCTCGTTTCTCATGGAGGAAAGTCAACGAGGACAACAGCAGTTACCTTCCTCGGCGTCTCCGGCTCCATGCGAGGTACCTTTGCAGGCCGCTCTGACTCCGAGGACCCAAGGCGGCGGTCGGGACTCCGAGACCTGGCCCGCGAGGACCCAGGCCTATCAGAGGCATCCAACAACGCCGCCCTCATGAGCTTCTTCTTCTGCCAGTGTTCCCTTGAGGGAGACTCCCGTTCAGAAGACCCCCGACGATGCTCAGAGTCAGACAGCTCCCGAGACGTAGAGACTTCTGACAAGGTCCAGACCCGGGTGGATGTGGACTTGGAGAAAATCCTTTCACGCTGCTGCTGCCTACTTCTGAGTGCCTTAGAAGACAAATGACGGGGCTGCTAGTGAAAAAAAAAAAAGGCGCAAACGCTAGTCATTAAGGACAAAAACCGAAAAATACTGACCAGACTCGATACCAGTGTACTGAACCAAGGCAGGAAGGGGAACCGGCATTGAACCGGGCCCAAGAAAAAAAATCTTCAAGAGATTTGACGCACTTTTTCCGAGAGGGAATTTGGACCACGTCCGTTGGGCTCCACGGAAAAAGGGAAACTGAGCAAGATGGCACCCTTGGGCGGGAAGGGGACCTCGCATACGTGATGCAATCCCAAAGGCTTTCTTTGAAAGCTGGGGAATTGCTCCGTACGAGGGTTCCATTGGTGCTGACGTCACCCATATGTGAGAACTGACTTCCTGTTTCTTCCTGGAGAATGCACTTGCCACACTGCTTGAAGCCACTGGTTGAAGACATAGTGGGAAAAACAAGCTCCCCGCAAGGTTAAACTCCGACCTCTTGACCAGCTAGGCGCGAGTGAAAACCCCATGGGCCAAAAAATAAAAGAAAGGTACCCAAGCGAAAAGCTTGATGCCGAGGCACTGGGCTCAAGCGTGGAAAGATGATTGATTACTGAAAAGAAGAAAATATTAGAGATACTGGTAGAATAAAATCAACTTTATCAGGGTGCACAGATGGCATGTCTACAGGGCTCTGTGGAAAAAAAGAAGACTAAGGGAAGATGGCATCTTTGGGCGGGAAGGTGACCACGCGCATGCGCAGTGTATATCCTAAAAGGTTTTCTTTGAAAGCTGGGGAATGGATCTGCATGGGTTCCATCAGCGCTGACGTCAAACATATGTGAGGACTGACTTCCTGCTTTTTCCCGTAAAACTTCTGTATTAAACTGTGTATTTTAACTGTGAATGTAACATTGGAACTCACCTAGAAATGTATGATAGGCAAGGTATAAATAAATTTCAATTTAATTTAATTCAATTCAACTACCACAGAATGGTGTGGGAATTGTTTCTTGAATCCAGGAACATTCTGGATTTTATACATGGAGTCTGCCTTCTTACTGACTGGATGGACATCCCTATATATTTTATGAATGGGGTACTCACACCTTCCTTGGGGGATGGGAAGGTTTTGAGGAATTGGAGGCTATCCAGCATGTGTGCCCTGGGTTCCTTTTCCATCTAACTTAAATAGAACTACATCAACCATTTCCTTGAAAAAGACAGTGAGAAGAGGTCCTCTGAGGCTTATCCATGGAAGCTCCGCTGAATGGCATCACCAGGTGGTAAGGACATATATCCTGCTTGTCCTCAAAAAAATTAAGTTTTACTGGTCATGTGACTTCTTTTGCAAAATCAGAGCACTCATTTTCCAAATGACATTTTATATAATATAAAAGATCATTTTCCCCAAAATAACACATTCATACAAAATAATCTGCACAGTATTTTTGCTGCAATTTAGCTCACTAAACCATACACTGATCTTAAATATTTGACTCTCCAGGTAGAACTCACCTAAGTGTATCTTTTGATCCTTTTTCAGCTGACCATCCAGCATTATCTCTGTAGTTCGGAGAGTTAATATTTGTCTTCTTTCTTGCAGAGATATCATGGTATAATGGCTGCAATATCAATATATTATCAAAATAGAGCTTTTCCATTCATCAGGTGTATGCTGCAAATTCATTTCTTGAAATCAGGTTTGTAGAACTAATGCAGTGGAAGGCTGGCCTAGTGGTTAGAGCAGTGGGCTGGGAACCAGGGAAGCCAGGATTCCAATCCCACCGATATTCCTTGTGGCCTTGGGCAAGTTACTTAACTCTCTACTGCCTCAGGTACAGGAAATACCTACTGTACCAGAATGTAGCTCATTTTGAGCTACCACTGAAAAAAGTGTGGGCTAAATAAATCCATCATTGCCTAGTATAATCTGGATTTGCCTATAGCTGAAGCAGTCAGAAAACAAAAGTTGTTAAGTTTTTGCCTTTTTTAAAATTCCATTTTGTATAGTCCTCATAGTAAAGGGCACTGTTACCTATATAATACACTTGACTTACTTGTTCTCATCTGCAGTTCACAATCCCTAGCGCAACATACGAGCAAATATCTGGTGATTAAATCTTCTACTGGAGGAACAATCACTTAACTAAAACTGAACTAAGAGTACACATTACGCTGACAGCATGTCCATACCTTTGTATCAACAAACAGTACTAGTGATATATGTAATTGAACTACATTTTGTATCAACTGCAATGTGATTTCATTTCCTTGTTCATTATTTCATTTTCCTAAAGGGCATATCTACTAAAGTTTAACATGCATTAATGAACGTTAATGCATATTAAGTGCCGTTGCACCTATAGAAATAAATGGGCCATAGTGGCACTTAGTGTATGTAAAAAATACTATCTTGGAAGTCCAGACCAGATGTATTCCATGCTTTAAGAAAGGTGGAAGGAAGGCAAAAGAACTGCAGGCATGGTTTAAAACATCTTTCAGTAAATGAAAAAAGGAGCCAAATGATGAAAACAGCAAACATAAGCACTGGCAAGTTAGATGCAAGGCATTGATAAGGTACAAACCCTAGATTCTGAGGCCTTCGGGGACAAGGGAGATATATACCGTACCTAAATGTACACTGCTTTGACCCAGTGAAAAGCGGTATGGTGAAATTTCGCTTACCGTTAATTTCCTTTCCTGGAATCCTGTTAGACCAGTCCAAACAAGTAAGTTATATCCCCCTGCCAGCAGATATTGGAGACAAAGAGAGTACCAAAGGCTTCACTGAGTATGCCCTGGCACCTGTATGCTTCCCCTAGGTGTCGCCTTCAGTATACTCCTGGCAAAGTGGACTGCTCAAACAAGAAACCAAGCACAACTAGCACCCATGTAACACCATAACCAAAACCATAGCACAACCGGCATACTGAAATATGTACAGGCTGAATTCACATATAGGCTGCGAATGCAGTGTTGGAAGTAAGACTCTGCTGTGGCGGCTGTCCAAGTAAACGCAGTTCACAACAGTGCGGCAGAAGGCCCATGGGGCAAGCTCTCATTCCCTGGGATCCAAGGCATGGCGGCTGAAGAAGTTGATGTCGGCAATGTGCTGGGCTGACACCACTGGCATGTGCTGTTTGGCACAGGAAAAGAGAAAAGCCAGCTCCTTTGCATGCCCGAACACTTCGTGCCCCCGTCTGCTGAGGTATGACACTGTTTTGACACTGTTATGACACTGACACTGCATTGTCGGAGAGGATCCATACTGCTTTGTAGTGGATGTACAGAAAGAATTGTAGTAGAGTCAATCGCACCACTTGGACTTCTATGTGGTTGATGCTTCCTGACAGGCCCATGAGCCCTGAGTCATCCGGTGACAGCAATGGGCCCTCCAGCTCGAAAGACTGGCATCGGTAGTCATGACAACCCATTGTGGAGTATCCAAGGGGACTCCCCAGAAGATGTTTCCCATCCGAAGCCACCACCGGAGGCAGAGTCGCAGGGAGCGCAGCAACGATAAGTGAAAATCAAAGTCCTCAGACACTGGTGACCAATGGGACAAGAGTGTACTTTGCAGAGCTCTTATGTGTGCCCGAGCCCAAGGGATGACGTCGATGGTGAATGCCATGGCACCTAGGACCTGAAGAAAATCCCAGACTCGGGTTTGTGCTTTTCACAGAAAGGCACAGAGTTGAGCAGCAAATCTGAAAAACAGCTCATGTGTGAGGTAGACTCTGCTGAGCCTGGTGTTGAAGTGGGCTCTGAGGAATGCCAGAGACTGGGTAGGTTGGAGGCAACTTTTGTCACAATTTAACACCCAGCCAAGGCCTTCTAAAATTGAATGACGTGATCCAATGCTTTTAAGGCATTGGAGTAAGACTTTGCGCTGATGAGCCAGTCCTTGAGGTAAGGGTGATCCCTAATGCCCTCACATTTGAGTGCTGTGACAGCTATGATCATGACTTTGGGGACAATGCAGGGTGCCATGGCCAACCTGAAGGGCAGTGCCCAGAATTGATAGTGCTGGCCGAGGATGGCAAATTAAAGGAACTGTTAGTGGTCTGTGCAGATAGGGAAGAGCAAGTAGGCTTCAGCGAGGTCTAGGGGCACCAAGTATTCCCTTTTTCTGACCGCTTCAATCATCGGCCGTAGAGTTTCCATACAAAACTGGGGAACTGAGAGAGCAATTGACCCTTTGGAGATCTAAGATTGGGCGCCAGGCTCCGTCTTTTTTGGGCAACACAAAGTAAATGGAATAGCAGCTGGACCCCTGCTCGGGGAGTGGCACAAGGCAGATGGCCTGGAGATGACGCAGAGGTTAGTCTACCTGGACAGTAGTGGCAGACGTCCCAGAATCGGGATTGCACCAACAAAGGAGCTGCTGAATCGATGAGCCCATGGTGTGAGGATGATCTAGATCTCTCCTCAGCTGGACGTTGAGGTTTCACTTCCCCAAGGCCCTTGATTAAGCGCTCAAGATCTTCGCCAAAGAGGAGTTTGTCCTTAAAGGGAAGCTTGATGAAACGGGTCTTAGAGACTTCATTGGCTGACCAATGCCATAGTCATAGTGGGCTACGGTGGCAAAAGTGACGGTGAGGGCCGCAAGCCAGAACAGATCATAGAGGGCATCTGTCAGAAAAATGGCAGCTGACTCAAGGCGCGCTGAGGTGGCAGGCAAGAGCTGAATCCAGAGCAGGAAGGGGCAAGATGCTAATCCGCCACAGGCAGATGCCTGTAAGACTAGAGCAGAGGAAGAGAAGGCTGTCTTAAATAGTGCCTCCACCTTGCGGTCCTGTTGGTCGCGGAGAGCCGCTCCACCTTCCACCGGTATGGTGATGCATTTTGTCATGGCCGTGACCAGGGCATCCACTGTCAGAAAGCAAAACTTTTTGTCAAGCTCCGCTGGTGTATATGCATAGAGCTGCCCCAAACGCCAGGCCGTCCATAGACTCCCATTCAAGGGACACCATATGTTGGAGTTCCACTAGAAAAGGGAAGGCCTTAGCTGATTTCCGGATACCTGCCAGAATGGGATCTGCCTGAGACGTGGTCTGTGCAAGCATTGCTTCTGGCCCCTCTGTGACGTACAGAACCTCTACAATTTGCAATATAAGGGCCGCCAGCTCATCCTTGTGAAAGTCGGAAGTCATGAGAGTCTTGTTGGTCATCAGTTGGTTTCTCCGACGGAGACCATTTGCCGTCTTCGCGATCTGAGGCGGTATTCTGGCTTTCAGCCTCTGAGAATTGATCCAGGTCAAGACATGGAGGCAACTCGTAGACCCCTGTTTTCCAGGAGACTGCCTTGGTTAAATGGGTCGGTGCCCCAGCCCCTTGAGAATCCAAAGCGTGCATTCGGGTCGACAAAGGTCGAGAGGTAGATGGAACTGCTGAGCCTTGCGCTACCGGTGGTTCACTCAGCCAGACCATCCAGGCCCTCTTAAACAGGACCATGAATCACTCCAAATCAGGGCTGGCAGTTAGCTGAGCAGAGAGTTCCGTTCCGGAGTGTTGAGGCAGGATCGGGGTGGAGAGGGGCTTCCCCTAAGGTTGTGGCCACGGCAATAGCCATGGCTGTCGAGGGAGGGGGGAAAGCAAACAGAGTCCGCAGGTGTCCGTGACGTGCCCTCCAAGTTTCCCAGCAGTGACAGAGGCCTCGCCTGGATGAGAAACACATGTGGCACAAAGCCAGTCCACCAATTGCTGGCGTTTGTGACCACATGCAAGGCAGCGTGACTGGAAGGCAGGCATGGCTCTAGCAGAGAAGGGCACGACGAGACCAATAAATTAAGACTGCACTGCTTAAAGCTGTGGAATAGGGCCTTCCGTGCGCCGTTCTGTATCCCCAAAATACTGTGGAGGTATTGCTGGGGTTTGGCGGCTGAAGAGATGCGTGACGTGGGAGAGGTACTCCCAAAATGGCTGCTGCGTGCATGAGGTGCAAAACGCGCTGAGCAGAAAATGGTAACCGTGAAGGCAGGAAGAATGGCTTTCAATGAAGGGCTGGTAGCAACGTTTGAAGCTGTGGCGAATCAAACTTGATGGGAAAGCAAGCCTCAGTGAAAAATAGTGAAACACCCGATCAGCGGAGATGGGGGGGAAGAGAAGGCTGTCACTCACTGCAATGCTGGACGCGGTCTGCCAGGTTGAGAGAATGCTTGAGTCGATAGATGAAACTACTGGTGCGGGTATGGTTGAGGTAATGCTTATCGTTAAGCAAAGCATACATCAGCTCTGTGCAAACAGGCTGCTCAGTCAGGAGCACCAAAGGCTGTGTTTTCTTCTAACAAGCAACTCAGGCCCTCATGGCCGGATGCCTGACCCCCCTTATTTATTTATTTAGCTGTATTTATATCCCGCTTTTCACCGGGTCAAAGCGGCATTACATTAAGGGGTGGGGGAATTAAGTATACGGGGGGGGGGGGCAACATTGATGATTTTGACATAGGACAGACTTTGGACATGAGACAGACTTTGGACAAGGACATGTTAGTATAGCTTATGATCAGTGGTTCATGGTGGGCTAGATCAGGGGTTGGTGCGCTTTTCGGTGGGAGTCGTGTTGAAGTGTTCCTGGAAAAGGATGGTTTTTAGCTGTTTTCTGAAAGATGGCAGGTCTGCATTGTTTCTGAGACAGCTCGGTAGAGAATTCCATAAGGATGGAGAATAAAGTTCAAAGGCTCGGTTGCAGGTCCATTGCGAGCATTTGGTTCTTTTGTGAGGGACGGTGAGGGAGTTGCTGGAGACTTGTCTTGTAGTTCTGCCGTGGGCTGGACGAGACAGTAGGGTGCGGAGCTAAAAGATGGCAAACCTCCCTAATCCTTGTGGCTACCTTCAGGTAAAAATGGATGGCACAGACTCGTGGAAAACTCCACCAAGGCACCTCCTGTGCTCCCGAGAGACCTCCACAGATGAATAGTAGATTTGATTAGCACTGACAGAAATAAATGTGAGGAGCAAAAAGGAGAAAGGTCCATCATCTGCAGAAGACAGAGAAATAATAAAGGCGACACCTAGGGGAAGCATACAGGTGCCAGGGCATGGTCAGTGAAGCCTTAGAGAAAGTGCCTGCCAGCAGATATTGGAGACAAACATCTGCTAGCAGGGGGATATAACCCGCTTGTCAGGACTGGTCTAGCAGGATGTTTGGAAATAAGCATTGCTAAATTAAAAAAATAAAAAAAGGCAAGCAAAGAGAGAATTTGAAACAAAGCTCACCGTAAATGCAAAAACTCATAATAAAAACTTTTTCAGGTAAATTCATAGCAAAAACTTATGACAAAGTCAGTTGGACCATGAGATGACAGAGGGATAAAAAGGGCACTAAGGAAAGAGAAGGCCATAGCGGAGATACTGAATGACAGCTTGACATCCTGATGGTCACGGAATCATGGCTATCTGATTGCGACAACATCCTCCTGAATCAGATGCTACCTCCTGGATTTGACCTCTACACAAGCCACAGATCCACTCAAAAAGGAGGCGGAACGCTCATACTCGCCAAAACAGATCTTAATTTCAAACTATGCAACTCCTCCAGCTCAACCCACCTTGACTCCCTCACTATATCTAATGAACTCTGCTCAATCAACCTGCTTTCTCGAGCACCCTCCCCATCACCAGATGACCTTCCAACAATAATCGAGCTTGCATGCGCAACATCCACCTCACGCTCTCCAAATTGGGTAGTTGGTGATTTCAACCTCCCATCTCTCCATGACAGCCACTCTGAAGCATTTCTAGACGCACTAGGGGATCTAGGCTACAAACAATATGTTGATTCTCCCACCCACACTAAAGGAGGTAAACTAGACCTCATCTTCGCACCCCATTCCAACACCTTAACACACCAAGCCCTTGAAAGCGTAGTTACTCACCTGTAACAGGTGTTCTCCAGGAGCAGCAGGAATCAGTCCTCACTTATGGGTGACGTCGGCGCCGACGGAGCCCTCGCGGAGCAATTTTCCCCAGCTTTCAAAGAAAGCCTTTGGGAATTGCAGCGCGCATGCGCGGTCCTCTTCCCGCCCAAGGGTGCCATCTTAGCCAGTCAGATGACATAGCTAAAAAAGATAGCATAAAAATTTGCAAAAAAACTAAAGCAGACGATTGCAACTCCAAGGGGAGGAGGGAGGGTAGTGAGGACTGATTCCTGCTGCTCCTGGAGAACACCTGTTACAGGTGAGTAACTACGCTTTCTCCAGGACCAAGCAGGAAGTCAGTCCTCACTTATGGGACTCCCAAGCTCAAGGCTACCGGAGACCCTAAGCACAAAAATGAGCTCCCTCTAGCTCAGCAGCACAGAAGGAAAGAATCTTCGCTGAATTATCACCCACCGGTAGCCCACATCCGGGATGGAGGGTAGGAGTTGCTCAGACCTCAAAGAGATTACGGAGGACTGCCTGTCCGAAAGCACTGTCCCTGCGGGACTCCCTCTCGAGGCAGTAATGGACCGCAAAAGTCTGGCTCGAAGACCAAGTAGCGGCCCGGCAGATGTCTGCCAGCGGAACAGAGCGGAGGTAAGCCACTGACGTGGCCTTTGCCCGAACGCAATGAGCCGTGACTCGACTTTCTAAGGAGAGTCCGGCTGCCCCATAAGCCCAAGAGATACAGTCCGCAACCCAGATGGACAGAGTACGCTTGGAGACCGGGAGCCCCAATTTATTGGGGTCAAAAGACACAAAAAGCTGAGCAGCTTTACGGTGCTCCCGCGTACGGTCAAGGTAGAAGTTCAATGCCCTTCTACAGTCCAGGGTATGGAGGACCGTTTCAGCTCGGCTGGAGTGTGGTCTGGGAAAGAAGGTTGGAAGCACCACCTCCTGATTGATGTGAAAAGGGGAGACCACTTTTGGAAGAAACTTTGGGTGAGTCCGTAGGACTACCCTATTTTTGTAGAACCGAGTGTAAGGGGGATCAGACACGAGGGCCTGCAATTCACTTACGCGTCTAGCGGAAGTGAGGGCTATCAAGAACAGTGTTTTCCAAGACAGAAAACGGAGAGAACAGGTAGCCATAGGTTCAAAAGGCGGACAGGTGATCCGCTGCAAAACCACATTCAGGTCCCAGTCAGGCGCTGGCGGGCGCAGAGGTGGTTTAAGTAGAAGGAGACCTCGGAGGAACCTCGTTACGAGAGGGTCGCTGGAGAGAGGTCTACCGTCCACTGGCACATGATGGGCCGAAAGAGCACTGAGGTGAACTTTGACGGAGTTGGACTTAAGTCCCAGATTAGAGAGGTGTAGCAAGTACTGCAAGATCACCGACACCGGGCAGGAGAAGGGATCCTGAGACTGTTGGGTACACCAGACGGCGAAGCGACGCCATTTAAGGGCGTAGCATTTGCGGGTAGAAGGCCGTCGCGAAGCCAAGACGACCTCCTCCACCTCTGCCGGCAGAAGAAGGGGAGCAAGGACTACCCTCTCAGCAGCCAGGCCATGAGGTTGAGAGACCTGAGGTTGGGGTGTAGTAGAGACCCCTGATCCTGAGTGAGGAGATCCGGTTCTACCCCCAGAGGGAATGGATCCTCCACTGCTAATTGCAGCAGGAGCGGAAACCACGGCTGTCTGGGCCAACGAGGGGCCACCAGGATCATGAAGGCTTTGTCTCGGAGAACCTTGAAAAGAGTCCGAGAGACTAGCGGGATGGGAGGGAAAGCGTACAGAAGGCTCCCCGACCATGAAATTAGAAACGCGTCCGCCGCAACCCGAAGGGGGTGTGGCTGACGAGAGCAGAAGCGAGGAAGCTGCCGGTTGCGAGGACTGGCAAAGAGATCCACCGTGGGGAGGCCCCACTTTAGGAAGAGCTTCTGAACTACCAAGGGATCCAGCCGCCACTCGTGCGGCTGGAGGATCCTGCTGAGTTTGTCCGCCAGGCAATTCTCTTGGCCCGGGAGATAAACTGCCTTGAGGAGAATGCCGTGACTGACGGCCCAAGAGCAGAGCTTCTGTGCCTCCCGGCAGAGGAGGAAGGAGCCCGTGCCCCCCTGCTTGTTCACGTAGAACATGGCAACTTGATTGTCCGTCTGGACAAGGACGGACTGGTGGGAAGTCAGGTGGGAGAAGGCCTTGAGAGCCAGGCGGATCGCCCTGAGCTCCAGGAAGTTGATCTGCTGAGCAGACTCCCACGTGGTCCAGAGGCCCTGAGTACGTGCCCCTTGGCAATGTGCTCCCCAGCCCAGGAGGGATGCATCCGTGGTCAGCACCCGGGTCGGCTGGGGTGACTGGAAAGGCATCCCGAATAGCAGGTTCGGCTGCTGAAGCCACTACCGGAGAGACGAGAACAGCGGCTCGGAGACGCGCACTAGGTCTGCTAGGCCGCCTGTGGCTTGTCGCCACTGCTGGCGGAGACACCATTGAGCAGGCCGCATATTCAGGTGGGCATTGGGGATCACATGGACGGTGGAAGCCATATGGCCGAGTAGTCTCAGGAAGCGCCTGGCGGAGACCAGGGGCTGACTGCGAAAACGGTCGGCTAGGTCCATGAGCCGTTGAGCCCTGTCGAGCGGTAGGTACGCCCATGCCTGAGGAGTGTGCAGCCTTGCGCCGATGAACTCGAGATCCTGTGAGGGGAGCAAAGTGGACTTTGCGAAATTTATAACAAAGCCCAAGTATTGCAGAAGAGTCACCGTGCGGTGTGTGGCGCTGGTGACCTCCGGAGCGGACGCCGCTCTGATGAGCCAGTCGTCGAGGTACGGAAAGACATAGAGGCCGTGAAGCCGGAGATGGGCCGCCACCACCGCGAGACATTTTGTGAAGACTCGCGGAGCGGAGGACAGGCCAAAGGGCAGTACTCTGTACTGGTAATGATTTCCTGCCACCACAAACCGTAGGTATTGGCGGTGGCTTGGGTGGATGAGGATGTGCGTGTAGGCATCCTTTAGATCCAAGGAGCATAGCCAATCTCCCTGCTGGAGGTAGGGCAGAAGGATTCCAAGGGTAAGCATCTTGAACTTCTCTCGCACGAGGAACTTGTTGAGGTTGCGCAAGGCCAGGATGGGTCTGAGGCCTCCTGTTCTCTTTGGTATTAGAAAATACCGGGAGTAAAAACCTTGACCTCTCAGGTGGTGTGGCACCGGTTCCACCGCCTGATCCTGCAGAAGACCTGCTAACTCCTGAAGGAGTAATTCCCTGTGCAGAGGGGGTCGTGGAGGTTCTCCCGGAAAATAGGAGGGAGGGACCTGGTGGAAGTGGAGAAGATAGCCTTCACGCACGACTTGAAGCACCCAGGCATCTGCGGTGATGCTGGACCACCTGTGGGCGAAGTGAACCAGCCGGCCTCCGGTGCTGGGAGGAACCAGCGGGGGGGGAGAGGCTCTGCTTAGTGAGTCAAAAACCCCCACCCTGCGGAGCAGGGGCTGGTGGTGCAGGCTTGGGGGCTTGCTGCCTACGGGACCCGTTACCCCGTCCCTTGGCCTGCTGGCCCTGTTGGGGAGCTGCAGGGGCCTGATAATGGGGGTATTGTTTGTAGGCAGCCGCCTTCCTCGGGTAAAAGGACTTTTTTCCCGAGCCCTTCTTTTTCTGGGAAGGGGCAGAGGTCTTCCTAGAAAGCCTGGTCCTGGTGAGAGTCTCAGTCTCAATTTGTGCAGCCTTCTCAGCCATGGGCTTGCCAAAGAGGTTTTCGCCTCGGCAGGAGACATCGACCAACTTGTCCTGCACCCAGGGCTCAAGGTCTGACGACTGAAGCCAAGCCTGTCGGCGGGCACCGATGCCGGCTGCGGCCACTCGAGCCGATGCTTCAAAGCCATCATAGGCTGCTCGGGACATGAACTTTGAGCATTCCCGAATGCCAGTGGACAAGGCCAGGAACCTCCGCAAGGGTTCCTCGGACAAACCAGCGGAGAATCCGGCTAGTTCTTTAGCCAGATCTCGAAGATACATGCCCATGTATAGCTGGTAGGTCTGGACACGACATGCGAGCATAGAGCTCTGGAAACACTTCTTACCAAGGCCATCCAGGTTACGGGCCTCCCTGCCAGGAGGCACCGAGGAGTGCATCTTCTGGCTTTTAAGACGATGCATGGCCGATTCCACTACCATGGAATGGTGTGGTAGCTGTGCCTTTTGAAAGCCAGGGCTCTTGCGGACTCGATAGATAGAATCGACCCGCTTGCTCAGGACCGGCGAGGAGGCCGGACTCTCCCACATGCGGAAGAGTAGTCGTTCCAGCATAGGAGGAACCGGTACAGTAAAGTGTTCCCTTGCGGGAGAGTCATACTGGAGGGCGTCGAGCTCTTCAGCTCGAGGCTCCTCCTCGGGGTCCGCAGGGAAGGCCAAAGCCTTGGCCATATCCCTGACGAAGTCCGAGAACCGGGCATCCTCCGGGGGGGACTGCTTCCGAGGCTCGGACTCCGGTGAGTCCGAGGGGACACACCGAGTCCGGAAAGAATCAGGCGACTCTTCCTCTTCAGACTCCCAGACCGACTCCGACGAGGACTCGGTGGGGTCGGCCCGGGCAGGGCGCGGCGCCTGCCGCCCCGACGCCGAGGGAGTCGGCGTCGGCGACCTCGGTCCCGAACGGGAGGCCGAGGGTGACCTCGACCGAGGATCGACTCGAGTTCGCATCGACTCGAGGATCGGCTCGGTCTCCGGGGTCGACTTGGACGTCGACGTCCCGGCGGTCGGGGCAGCGGCGCCAGCGAGGCCAGCGAGCAATGCCCGCTGCTGGTCCATGAAGGCAGACAGTCTGCTCTCCAAGGCCGTCAACCTGAGTCCGAGCTCAGGTGACCCAGCAGCCCCCGACTCGGGCCCCGACGGCGTCGGGCCCGACGTCGGCTGTCGCGGAGGCGAGTCCAGAAGGACCACAGGACTTACCCGAGCAGGCATCTCCGACTCCAGGCGAGGTCGCTTCGTGAGGTGCTCCTTCTCCAAGGACCCGGGGCGGCTGTCGGGGCTATGCGACCTGGCCCTCGCGGAACCAGGAGCGTCCACCGACGCCGCCCTCGCGGGTTTCACCTTCCGACGATGGTCCCCGGAGGGAGAACCCCTGTCGGAGGAACTCCGGCGACGGTCCGAGCTGGAGCCTTTGGACGCGGAGGCCTCCGACGAGGTCCGGGTACGGCTGGGGTCAGCGAAGATCCTATCACGCTGATGCCGCCGACTTCTCAACGCTTTGGAGGACATTTTGCCACAGGGCCCACAGATCAATTCCTCATGATACGGGCCCAGGCAGCGGAGGCAAAAGTCGTGTGTGTCAGTTAGTGACATATTTCGGTCACACTGACCACACCGCTTAAAACCACTGGCAGCCATCGGGGGAAAAAGGGCCCCTGCGAGGTCAAAGGACCGGGCTGCCAGGGAAAATCGAAAACGAAAGCTGACTAAGTCAGAAAAACCGAAAAAAGGAAGAGGACTCGTGACCGGCGTCGCGAGTCCGGGCGGGAAAAAGACCGGCGTCGAACCGAAGGAAAAGGAATAAAATAATGAAGAATATATCGACTTTTTCGCGGGGACAAGACGGGGACGTCTGTAGGGCTCCGCGGAAAAAAGAAGACTGGCTAAGATGGCACCCTTGGGCGGGAAGAGGACCGCGCATGCGCGCTGCAATTCCCAAAGGCTTTCTTTGAAAGCTGGGGAAAATTGCTCCGCGAGGGCTCCGTCGGCGCCGACGTCACCCATAAGTGAGGACTGACTTCCTGCTTGGTCCTGGAGAACTATCGGTTATACCAGTACCATGGTCCGATCACAACCTTATCCAATTCAATATACCCACCCATACCACTCACGTGAGTCAAATACCATCTAACCCACCCGGAACCCACGCAGTCCGTTTTCAACCTCTCAACCGTGACAAGGTCCTAGATAACCTCCAACCACTCTTGACGGACACCTCCCTCAAGCTAGATGACCTGGTAGCCAAATGGGACGAGAACCTCAGAGCCGCCTCATGTCCAGAGCACAAGGATAAGAAAATAAGAAAACGAGAACACGCACCTTGGTTCTCTACTGACCTTCGTACATCTCTCACCCACCTACGCAAACTTGAAAGACAGTGGCGCCAAACCCACTCACCAGAAGCCCTTGAAACATACAATACACACCTAGCTACCCACCGTGAGAAGGTAACACTGAGTAAGAAGTTATACCACACAAACCTACTGAAACGCTCCATCAATAAACATCATGCTCTATTCAACTTAGTAAAATCCATAACAAGAGAGCCAGTTTCAGCCCAACCTGCAATGCCTCGACCACAGGACTATGCAATCTACCTGCAATCAAAAATGATTAAGACCAGCACAAGCATAAATACCATCGACCCCATTATATCATCTAAGGCATCTCAAATAACTCCATTTTGCAACTTCAATACTATATCATCTAATGAAATTGAGAAAATTGTCGCCTCCATCAATCCTAGCACGGCACCTAACGACCCTTGCCCAGCCAACTGGATCAAAGACCTGCGACATGATCTAAGCCAAATCCTATGCAAAATACTGAACCAGTCCTTTCTAACAGGCTCATTCCCCCAGAGTCTTAAACACACCTCTATCAAGCCTCTACTAAAAAACAGTAAGCTTGATCCATCCAAAGCTGAATCATTTAGGCCAATCTCAAGCATCCCCCAGCTTGCAAAAATCATCGAGAAAGCTGCCCAACAACAACTCCAGCATCATATTGACACAGAAGCACCACTAGACAAATCACAGCATGGATTCAGAGAAGCACATGGAGTCGACACAATCCTTACAACCCTATTCAACGATCTGATCACAGGATTAAACAACATCAAACAAGGATTTATTCTCATCTTTTTAGACATTTCCGCCGCATTCGATTCTGTGAACCACGATATACTACTGCAACGCCTGAGAGAAAAGGGGATTCGAAGCACAGCACTAGAATGGTGTAGATCCTACCTTTCCAATAGGTGGCAACAAGTTAAAACAGGCCAGGAATCCTCAGAACCATTCCTACAGTCTCAAGGTGTACCACAAGGATCTTCACTATCGGCGTTAATGTTCAATGTTTATATGCAGCCGATATGTGAATTGATCAGATCCTTCAACGTACAATGCCTGGCATACGCTGATGACATCCTCATATACATGCCGTTCAAAACTGACCAACCAGTGTATACTCCAATAATCAACTGCTTTGGAGCAGTAGCTGAATGGCTGCTGACTCAAAACCTAAGAATAAATCATAGCAAAACTGATGTCCTATTTGTCACAAGGAATCTTAAGTTCGTACCTCCTCCGTCGTTGCTGATCAACAACATAGAACTGACGTCCAAACCCACGATCCGATACCTCGGCATAACATTAGATCAACACCTGGATATGACAATGCATGTGAAGAATGTGACAAAGAATATATATCACAAGATCAGAACACTACGTCACCTCCGTCCACTACTGGACTATACTGATTACCGATCAACCTTCCAGGCACTAGTCCTCCCACATCTAGATTTTGCAAACATCATCCTCCATGGGCTCTCTCAATCAACATTAAATCCACTTCGTCTGGCTATGAATACAGCTGCAAGAGTCCTCTCTGGATCACCAAGGTCTGCTCATATAACGCCTATCATGAAAGACCTACACTGGCTACCTCTACAAGCCAGACTCTCATATAAGTCACTAGTCTTGACCTTCAAAGCCATGAATATCTACCCACCAACACCAATCAGAAAACTAATCCATAACATCCCTGAAAATAGAAACAGAAGGACTACAACTATGAACACCTTAATAGTTCCCAAGATGATGACATCATGTACTAAAGCTACATCAAACAGAGCTTTTTCATTATTCGCACCCAGGAACTGGAATATACTTCCCCATGAAATCCGCGGCATCAAAAGCCTATTACAATTCCGCAAAGCTGTAAAGCATCACTTATTCACAAAATACTACCCAGAAGTGACCACAGACACTCACACAGCCAACAGGCCTCCCACCCACACCAAACACTTTAACACCTTTATCCAATCAGAAAATGGTTAGTTCCCACGATATTTCACTTTACCTCTACTGACCCATGCCACCCATGAATTCACGTACAATATCCACTCGAGTTTAAATATGGTATATAATAAAAGCATATTCATAGTATAATGTTGATTGTACATAGTTATATATAATAAAAGCATATTCATAGTATAATGTTGATTGTACATAGTTATCCCTGTTATTCCATGTTATATATTCCCTTGTTCTCTGTAAACTCGATGTTACCTGTACACATTGCAGTATATTTTGTTCATTGTACACCGCACTGATTTTAATAGCGCGGTATATAAGAGATGTTAAATAAATAAATAAATAAAATAAATTCTTTGCTTCGGTCGTTAATTCAGGATGTACTGCATGGGGCCAGATGCTGCCATTTTTCAAGATAGCGGCAGAGGAGCGGGAGCACATGCGCAATGTTCCAGGCTCCTTTGTAAAGGTACTGGGAGAAGGGTGGGGGGGGGGGAATCTGGGCCACTGGGCCACCAGGATTAATTTTAATTACGTGGGTGGGGGGATTGCGGCTGCCGGGCCTCCAGGATTATTTTTAGTTGGGGGGGGGGGGGAAATCGGGGCCACTGGGCCACCAGGGATTTGCTTTCTGTCAGGGGACACTGGTCCACCGACAGTATTTTGATGGCACTGGGGGCTTTCCCTGATGCCTGTATCATCATGTTTGACATTTCTCATCAGATGATCCAGGCATCGGGGAAAGCCCTAGATGTCATCAAAATACTGTTAGGGGCACGCGCTAGATGTTTATAAGCCACCTCAAGACCAGGCATAGAGATATTGACACTAAGGCTGGTTACAAAATCCTCTATACGTTTCTCTGCATCAGATGCAGCCAATATTAGCATGCCATTTTAATACGTGCAGCTCATTTGCCTATAATCTAAATACTCTTGGCATTGTGTACGCGCTAGCATTTCCTTTGCTGTTTACACACGTGCCCATCTCTTTTCTGCATTTAACTATGGTGGTAATTGCGCCTAAAGGTTGCATTATCTGCACATAAAGGTCACGCTAATTTTCTCCATCGGCCCAAAAACGTAATTACTCATCTGTAACAGGTGTTCTCCAGGGAAAGCAGGAATCAGTCCTCACATACAGTATGGGTGGCTTCAGCGTCGAAGGAGCCTGCGAGGAGCATTTCCCCAGCTTTCAAAGAAAACCTTTGGGACATGCTACCACACATGCGTGGTCCTCTTCCCACCCAAAGGTGCCATCTTGCTCAATCAGATGACATAGCTAGGATGGTAGTAACAACTAAACAAGGGAAGGAGGGAGGGTTGTGAGGGCTGATTCCTGCTGTCCCTGGAGAACACCAGTTACAGGTGAGTAACTATGCTTTCTCCAGGAACAAGCAGGAAGTCAGCCCTGACACATGGGACTCCTTAGCTCCAGGCTGCCGAGGACTGAACCACGACAACACCACAGGCAACAAATGGGGCAGCCGTGAGTTGCAGAAGATGGGTCCCCACTGAGAGACTCTGCAGGACCTTAGTATCTAGCAGCACCATCACTCTGGTAGCCTGAACACAGAAGGGTCAAGGGTCGGAGGGCAAGAGTTGTCTACACCCCGAAAATATTAAGGAATACTACATGGCCAAACGCACTGTCCCTGCAAGACTTGCTCTCCAGGCAGTAATGAGCTGCAAATGTATGAATTGAAGACCATGTGGCAGCCTTGCTGATCTCCGTTACCGGCAATAAGCACAGGTTGGCCACTGACATGGCCATCGCCCTCACGCGATGCATTGTGATCTGATGCTCAAGAGAGAGGTCAGCTCGCTCACAGACGAGGGTGATACAGTGTGTCACTCAAGTGGACAGAGTTTGCTTGGTCACAGGGAGGCCCAGTCTGCTGGGGTCATAAGACACAAAAAACTGAGGAGTTTTGCAATGGGCTTGAGTCCGCTGTAAGTAGAAGGATAGGGCCCGTTTGCAATCCAGTGTATGAAGTAACTGTTCCTCTCAGTCAGCATGAGGCCACGGGAAAAAGGTGGGGAGGACTACCTCTTGGTTAAGGTGGAAAGGAGATACCACCTTTGGGAGGAATTTGAAATGCATGCGGAGTACAACCCTGTTCTTGTAGAACTTTGTATATGGTTGATCCGCCACCAGGACCTGGAGATCACTCACTCTTCGAGTGGACGTGAGGGTCACCAGAAGGCCACCTTCCAAGAAAGGTACTGCAGGTGGCAAGTGGGTAAGGGCTTGAAAGTTAGCCAGGTGAGCTGTGAGAGCACAACATTGAGGTCTCACTCCACTGCCGGAGAGGAGGCTTGGTTAACAGGAGGCCCTGGAAGAACATGGAGACCACGGGCTAGCCCGAGAGGGGTTTTCTTCGATAGGGTGGTGGTGAGAGGCTATCGCACTCAGATGCACCCTCACAGAGTTAGACTTCAGCCCGGTGTGTGACAGGTATAGCAGGTACTGGAGCACTAATTGCACATGGCAGAAGAAGGTTTACACACATCAGGTGGAGAACCTTCTCCACTTTAAGGCATGTCCATCTGGTGGAGGACTTTCAGGAGGACAGTTGGATCTCCTCGACTTCTTTCAAAAGATTGAAAGGGGCCAGTGCTACCCTTTCAGGAGCCATGTTGTTAATGTTAACGACCCCAGATTGGGGTGGAGGGAGGCCCCCTCCTAGGGAGGAAGTCTGGGGCTTGGCCCAGAGGGACTAGGAGAGCAGCAGTGGAAACCAAGGCTGCCTGGACCACCTTGGAGCAATTAGTATAACTGACGCACCCTCGCTCTGGACCTTGAAGAGGGTCCTGGCAACTGAGTGGGGGAGGGATTGGTGGGAACGCATAGAGCAGGCCATCAGACCTCGAAATCAGGAAAGCATTTGCTGCCACTCACTCTGGGTGTGGCTGATGCAAGCAGAAGCAAGGCAGTTGTGTGTTGTCCGGAGAGGTGAATAGGTTCATCATGGGCCTGCCCCAGAGGTGGAAGAGCGGTTTTGCCACCCTGGGGTTCGAGTGCCACTCATGTAGCTGGAGGACTCTGCTCAGTCTGTCCGCTAGCCAGTTCTCCTGTCCCAGGAGGTACACCGCTCGTAGGAGCGTGCTGCTTCAGGTTGCAAAGGAGAAGAGGGCCACTGCCTCCTGGCAGAGGGGGTACGAACCCGTGCCCCCCTGCTTGCTGATATAAAACATGGTGACTTTTATGTCCATCTAGATCAGTATGGGCCGGTGTCACAGGCGGTGGCGGAACGCTTGTAGGGCCAGGAAGATTGCCCTGAGCTCCAGGAGGTCGATTTGAAGCAGCAATTCCTCCTGAGACCAGCTGCCCTGTGTGTGACAGTCCCCACAATGCATACCCCCAACCTAGGAGGAAGGCATCCGTGGTCAGAGACCTCTGAGGCGCAGGTGCCTGGAAGGGCATTCCGCCCGGAGGTGGCACAAGTTTCGCCCACCAGTTGAGGGATTCCACCAGTTGGCAGGTATCCTGACCCTGTCCCATAGCCTGCCCATGATCTGAGTCCACTGTGAGCGGAGGCACCACTAGGCTATCTGTATGTGCAAGTGGAATGAGGGCGTTACATGGACCAGAGGCCATATGGCCCAGCAGGTGGAGGAGGCGGCAAACCGGTACTGACCAGCATCATTGCACCTCTCCTGCCAGTTGTCGGAGGCATTCTGCCCTTTCTCTGGGGAGGACAATTTTGACATGTAGTGTGTTCAGCTGAGTGCCTATGAACTCCAGGCTTTGGGTTGGCGAGAGATGGGATTTGGGGTAGTTGATGACGAACCCTAGGTGCTGCAGAAGGAGGGTCGCATGCTCTGGGGGCTGACTAGCCTCTGAGGCTGTATTGCCCTTGATTAGCCAGTCAACTAGATAGGGGAAGACAAAAACCCCTTGTAGGTGCAGGTGGGCAGCTACCACTGCCAGGCATTTGGTAAAGACCCTTGGTGAGGAGGCCAGGCCGAAGGGTAGCACCCTGTACTGGTAGTGCCCTCCGCCTACCACGAACCTTAGGTATTGCCTGTGGGAGGGGAGGGTCAGGATGTGTGTGTAAGCATCCTTTAGAACCAAGGAGCACAGCCAATCTCCCTCGTGGACATAAGGCAGCAGTGTTCCAAGGGAGAGCATATTGAACTTTTCCCTCACCAGAAACTTGTTTAAGTTTCACAGGTCTAGTATGGGGCAAGGAACTATCTGGAATAGAAGCTTTTTCCCCATAGATGCTTGGGTACAGGCTCTACCGAGTTGTCCCTGATCAGAAGAGCAGAAGAGTCTGGTAAAAGAGGGGTCGCACGGGCTCTCCTGAGAAGAACCTGGGTGGTATCGGCTGTAGGTGGAGGAGGTATCCCTCCCTTACCACTTGCAGTACCCACTGATCCGAGGTGATATTGATCGATCTGTGGGCAAAGAGCACCAGGCACTCCCCTGTGAGTTGATGGGGGAGCTGGGGCCTGGGGCTTTGGTGCCTTTGCCTTCTGAGCTCCATGGCCTTGCCTCAGGGTGAGAACCTTGTTGCTGGCCCAAGAAGGGCTGTTAGGAGTGACTCTGTGAAAAAGGACCCTTTTTCCTCGGGAACAGGAGTCTTTTCCCCAATGGTTTCTTGCAGGGAAGGGATGAGGTCTTTTTAGAGAGCCTCTGGCAAGACACCACGTCAGCCTCGATTTTGGTTGCCTTGTCAGCAATAGGTTTGCTGAACAGGTTCTCCCCAGTTCAGGGGATGTCAAGCAGCTTGTCTTGGACCCATTGCTTGAGGTCGGAATACCGTAACCAGGCTTGACATCGGCTGCTGAGACTTGAGCCACTGACTCAAAGCCATCATAGGCCACTCAGGAGAGGAACTTGGAGCAATCCTTGATCCCAGAGGTCAGAGACTGGAACCCTTGGAGGGTTTCCCTGACAAAACCAGCTGAAAACCTTGACAGCTCCTGGGTTAGAGTCTTCAGGTACATACCTATGTATAATTCATAGGCTTGGATCTGGCAACTCAGCATCAGGCCCTGGTAACACTTGCACCCAAAGGCATTGAGGACTCTGTCTTTCCTTCTGGGAGGTACAGAGGAGTGGGTCTTTTGGCTCTTAAGGTTTTGCATAGTCGACTCGATGACCATGGAGTTATGTGGGAGCTGGTGTTTGTGGAACCCCGGGCCTTTCCGGATATGGTACAGGGTGTCGAGGCACCAGCTCACCACAGGTACCAACACCAGTATCTCCCACAATCTGAGCAGTAGCCACTCAAGGATCAGCTGCACAGGCACTGTGAGGGTTTTCTTAGGTGGAGAATCATATTGGAGGATCTCCAGCTCCTCGGTGCGCAGGTCTTCCTCCGCCTCGGTCTGGACTGAGAAGGCTCTCTGGCCATGTCCTTCACAAAGTCATGGAAGGCCACATCCTCTGGAGGAGAATGGCGCCAGGGCTCCAGAGGAGACAGGTCTGAGGAAATCTCTCGGTGCTGTTTAGTTTCCGGCGATGCCTCATCGTCTGTCTCCCACTCGGAGTCGAGTGACGACAATGAATCCGAGGCCCTGCAACTGATTGCCTCGAGGCTGGTGCCAAGGGGTCAGCGGCCTCCAGAGGACCTGTGGTCTGAGTCACAGAAACTAGCCAGGGAGGATCAGATGCCCAAGAAATGGGACCGGGACCAGGATGTCGACTGGCGTTGAGGGCTTACCTGAGGCCAGTGGCGCTCGCAGCTTGGCTCAATAACCAGGAACTCCCCCGCAGTCAGAAGCCTGGTCATCGGGGCAGATGATGCAGACGAACCAGCCATCACTGCCTGCTGCAGGGCCAGAATAGCAGTGATATTCTGCTCCAAGTCCGCCATTCTGGTTTCCAAGCCAGAAGGCTCCACAACTTCCAACACGGGAACCGAGGATATTGGGCCCGGCGCCGGCACTCTCTCGAGTGCATCCTCAACGAGGACTACGGTCTCGAGGAACCTTGCACTGTCCCCGCCAGCCAAGGAATCCTTCTTGAGGACCTTGGTAGGGCGCTTCTCTGAGTCTCCCGAGTCTTTCCAGGCAGTTTTACCCAGTTTCTCCGTTGCAACCGTGGCAGACTTTGAGGACTTTTTCTTCTTCTCCGGGTCTGAGGTCTTCTCAGAGGATCCGCCACTGTGGGACTAGGAGGATGCTCAGGCCTTACAGGAAGTGCTGGGCTTGGAGCTCGGCGTCGGGGAGGCCGAGGCCGTTGGACCCAGGGAACAGTTTTTCCTGCAACTCTGACCTCTTTTTATTGGTCTTAGGTGTCATGGCCTGGGCACAGGACACAGGAGGTGCTCTTGTTATCCGGGTCCAAGTAGCGCAGGCAGTAGTCATGGGTGTCGGTCACAGACATGGTTTGACTGCAGCGGTCACATTTCTTGAACCCACCGGGGGGACATGGTGGGGAACATCTGGACGGGGTCGACAACCCCCAGGCGAAAAAAGGCATGAATGCATGTTGAGGCAGGCCTCGATCAAAAAAGGACAAAGGGGCCAAGGACAAAGGGGCCAAGACATGTTGAGGCAAGAAGAGGAACCGGTATGCAAACCGGGAAGGCTAACTTTTAAGGATAATTAGCAAGGATATTTCTGGGGAAACAGGACAGACGTCCGTTGGGCTCCGCAGAAAAGAGGAGACTGAGCAAGACAGCACTCTTGAGCGGGAAGGGGACCAT
Organism: Ichthyophis bannanicus; assembly: GCA_033557465.1. NCBI lineage: Eukaryota > Metazoa > Chordata > Amphibia > Gymnophiona > Ichthyophiidae > Ichthyophis > Ichthyophis bannanicus. Next base: position 168,771,950 of record CM066042.1, read on the forward strand.
GCATGTGTGGTAGCATGTCCTAAAGGCTTACTTTGAAAAGTGGGGAAATGCTCCTCGCGGGCTCAATTAAACATAAAAAAAGAAACAACTCCACAGGGAGGAGGGAGGGTTGCGAGGACAGATTTCTGCTTTCCCCAGAAAACACTTGCTACAGGAGAGTAACCACGCTTTCTCCGGGAATAAGCAGGACGTCAGTCCTCACATATGGGATTCCTCAGCTAAAGGCTACCGAAAAAACCTGTAAAAGCCACGGGCGACCCAAAAAGCCGACCATAAAGAGCAGCTGGTGGTGCTGGGTGGCTGGAAGTCTGACACTGCAGCAGCAGCATCGAAAATGCAATCCCTTCTCCGGTAGCCTGGACATCATGAGTTGGAGGGAAGAAGTTGCACTATTACCTGAAGAGGTGACAGAGTACTGCCTGGCCAAAGGCACTATCCCTCCAGGAGGTCTCTTCCAAACAGTAATACCAGGTGGCGGCCCGGCAGATGTCCAGTAAGGGCACAGAGCACAGGCTTGCCACTCAGGCCACCATTGCACATACATTGTGAGCTGTCACATGAAGCTCCAGAGAGAACCCTGCTTTTGATAGGCGAAGGAAATGCAGTCGGCCACCCACTGTGAGAGGGTGCACTTGGAGATTCCAACCCCAAATCGACTGGAGTCAAAACAGACAAAGAGCTGCACTGAGCAGCAATGGGGCTGCATCCTCTGGACATAAAAGGATAACACATGCCTGAGGTCCAGCATGTGCAGGTAGGCCTCCGCCCTAGAAGAATGAGGCCTAGGAAAGAAGGTGAGCAATACCACCTCTTGATTCAAATGGAAGGCAGAGACAACCTTTGGCAAGAACTTAGGGCAAATCTTAAGGATGACCTTGTCACTGTGGAACCCAGTGTAGAGCATGTGTGCCACCAGCGCTTGCAGCTCGCTCTCACGCCTGGCCAAGATGAGCACCACCAGGAAAAGGTCCTTCCAAGAAACTTGCTGTGGAAGCAAAAACACATAATAAAGTCTTTTTCAAGTACATTCGTAGCAAAAAAACCTGTGAAAGAGTCAGTTGGACCATTAGATGATAGAGAGTTTAAAGGGCCACTAAGAGAGGACAAGGCCATAGCGGAGAGACTGAATGAATTCTTTGCTTTGGTCTTTACTGAGGAAGGATGTAGGGACGTTACACAACTAAAATGGTATTTAAAGGTGATGCCGCAGAAGAATTGAAAGAAATACCGATACACCGATAAACTGAAGAGTAGCAAATCACCTGGACTGGATGGTATACATCAGAGGGTGTTGAAATAAATAAAATATGAGATTGCAGACTTACTATTAGTAATTTCTGAACTATCATTAAAATCATCTGTAATACCTGAAGACTGGAAGATGGCCAATGTAACGCCAATTTTTAAAAAGGGTTCCAGAGGTGATCCGGGAAACTACAGACCGGTGAGCCTGACGTCAGTACCAGGAAAAATGGTAGAAACTATTATAAAGAACAAAATTACTGAACATGTAGATGGTCATGGTTTAATGGGAGACAGCCAACATAGTTTTAGCCAAGAAAGGTCTTATTAATCTGTTATGATTTTTGAAGGTGTGAAGAAACAGGTAGACAAAGTTGAGTTGGTTGATATAGTGTATCCAGATTTTCAGAAAGCCTTTGATAAGATCCCTCATGAGAGTATCTTTCCAAAATTTAAAAGTCATAGGATAGGAGGCAGTGTACTATTGTGGATCAGGAACTGGTTAAGAGATAGAAAGCAGAGGGTAGGGCTAAATGGCCAATTTTCCCAATGGAGAAAGGTGAATAGTGGAGTACACCAGGGATCTGTGCTGGGTCCGCTGCTTTTTAACATATTCATAAATGACCTGGAAATTGGAATAACCAGTGAGGTAATTCGTAATGGAGAAGACCTTAAAAATCTATGATCATTAGGGGAGTTCCTGAGGGTAAGTCTGTTTGGTGTCTCGTCTTTGGTTACGTTGTTGGAGTATTCGAGGCTTCGTGTGTAGGTTGTGGTGTGTGGAATGATTGTGTTGGATTAGGATTGACAAAGTGTAGGCAGAATAAGTGGTGTTTAAGGGCTTTTCTGAACTGTGAAAAGTCATTGATTATTCGGAGTTGAGGGGCATAGAAAGCAAAGCTTCGGCTTCTAGTTGTTTGAGAGCATTTAGTGAATTCAATTGGTGTAGTAAGCATATTGACAGATACTGAACTTCTTAGCCTGTTTGCGGGAGTGATGGTCAGAAGTTCAGAGAGTGAAAGAGGGGACAGTTGATTAATTGTTTTAAATGTTAGTAGTAGTACCTTGTAAGTGATCCTGGATTGCACCAGTAACCAATGTAGGTCCATGAGTACGGGTGTGATGTGCTCTCTTCTGGATATGCCGCAGAGAATGCGGGCTGCTGTATTCTTTGCCATCTGAAGTGGATTGAGGGTATTCTTAGGAAGGCCCTGTAGGATAATGTTAGCATAGTCGAAATGCGGCGTTACAAGCGTTTGGAATATCATTCTGAAATTGTCAGGGGCGAGTAGCGGTCTTAGGTGTCTTAATGTTTGTATCTTATTGTAAATTGCCTTTGTGGTATTCTTTATGTGTTCCTTGAAATTGAGTTGTTGGTCAATTGTGACACCCAGGTAGCGTATAACCGATTTATATGGTAGTTCGGCATCTCGTACCTTCAAAGATGTGGGGGGAGAGAAGTTCTTGTTCTTAGTTACAAATAAGACTTCAGTTTTCTTGAAGTTTATACGTAGGTTCTGGGATAAGAGCCAGTCAGTGATCGCGTTAAAGCACTCTGCTAGTGAGGATAGGTCGGGGTGTCTGATTTTAATTGGGGTGAATATTAACACATCATCTGCATAAATCAGACTGGATATATTAAATGATCGGATGATGTCACAGATTGGTTGCATATATACATTAAAAAGTAAAGCAGATAGGGAGGATCCCTGGGGTACACCCTGCTGTTGATGGAATGGTTTAGATGTTGAAGATCCTATTCGTACATGTTGCCAGAGGTTTGCTAGATAGGATTTACACCATTCCCAGGCCAATCCATGAATTCCCTTTTCCTGAAGTCGATGGAGGAGTTGTTCATGGTTAACAGAGTCAAACGCTGCAGCAATATCAAGGAAGATGAGTACGAAGCCGTTTTCAATCTTGTCAATCCCTCTGGATAGAGTGTTGGTCAGTAAGGTGAGTAGAGTCTCCACACCGTGGGACTCTCTGAAGCCATGCTGGCAGGGATCCAAAGGAGCTGATATGTCTATGTGTTGCTGCAGTTGTATTTGGACAACTTTCTCGGTGAGTTTGGCTAGTAGAGGTATACTTGAGATTGGGCAGTAGGAGTCTGTTCTTGTCGGGTCGAGTTTGCTGTTTTTCAGAAGTGGGCGTATAGATGTTTGCTTAAGGGTTGCTGGGAATGTTCCTGCTGCAAAGGAGAGCTTCATGATGTGAGCTAGGGTAGGGCTGAGGTCAGAGCGCATTGTTCTGATCCAGTGAGCAGGGCAAGGATCGTTTGGGGCTGTAGTGGTGTTGATGGTAGCAATAAGGTCAGCAATGTATTTCTCTGCAGGAGGGGTAAAGTTTGTTAGATGTGGCTGTACTTGGGGGGTGTGGTTTGTTGTGGGATTTGGTGCCACGTTTGTTTTGATAATTTTAGATTGAAGGTACTCGGCATAGGGCTGAGGTTGAATTGATACCGTCTGAGTGGGGGACGGTGTCTTAGTTAATGATTTAACAATGCTAAAGAGGTCACATGGTTTGTTTAAGGATCGGAGGAGAAGTTCCGTATGGTATTCTCTCATTTTCCCAGCAATCTTCTCACGGTGTTGCTTTAGCATGTTTTTGTAAGTTGTTCGGTCGGATTCAGAATGGAATTGGCACCATTTTCGTTCCTGCTTTCTTAAAGATTGAAGAGAAGATCTTAGTTCAGCAGAAAACCATGGGGCTGGTTTTCTTTTCTTTGGTGACTTGTTGGAAGCTGTTGATCTGCTAGAGGATGGTAGCTGCGAGCAGGAGTTCAGTGTGGTATTCCATATGTTGATCATCTCATCTAGGTTTTGAGCTGGTAGACGGAGTATTGGGAGAGCTCGGTTAATGAAGTCCTCTCTGTTTAGGGCTTTGAATCGTGTTGACGATCATGGGGAAGTTGTAGTTGTTTGGCTAGTTGGAGTTTCGCTTTGTTGATGTGGGATTTGGAAGGTTATTAGATTATGGTCGGACCATGGAACAGGGGTAGAAGAGGGGTTGATATTATTATTGGATTCTGACTGGGGAGGTAAAATGAGATTGAGAGTATTTCCACAGAGGTGTGTAGGAGATTTCACTATCTGTGAGTAGCTACGGTCAGACATGGCATCCAAGAAGTTATTAGCATGGGTGGGTTATAGTGAGGCGAGGTTAAAATCTCCAATTAGCCAGTTAGGTTTACATGGACTTCCAGTGTTGCAAGCAAGTTCTATTATGTTAGAGAGATCCTCAGGGGGTGAAGAAGGGGCTCTGTAGATGAGATTTATGCTGATGTGTTTATTGGTCACAGAAACTATGTCCATGTGCGTGAAACTTGTGGATGATAGTAGTTGGAATTGGAGGTTAGTTCTTGCTAGGATGAGTACTCCACCTCCTTTCCGGTTTGTTCTATGGCAGGTATAAACTGAGTAGTCAGGGGGGATGAGTTGATTCATGGTAACAGTATAAGTGTCTGACAACCAGGATTCTGTAACCATAAGTATGTCTAAACTCAAATTATTAATAAGATCTGTAATAGCTGGCCACTTTTTGTGGACTGAGCGTGAGTTGATGAGAGCGCATTTTAGATTACTATGTAGGGGAGTGGGTTCGGGCTTGGGGTTATATATGTTATTAAGGGATATATAGAGTAGATGGGACTGTCTGACATGGTGTGAGTATGATGGTGTGTGATGGGGATAGGTGTGATTTCTCCTGCTTAGGCTGTGTAGGATGGGGATATGGTTAGAGGTAAAAGTGAAAGCAGAGGTATTCTGGGTTGTGTTGGCAAGGAGGTAAAAACTAAGTATGGCAAGTAAAGAGGTGGCCATGTTAGGGTTGCTTGGTTTGTCAATGTTATAATGGTGTGACTAGCGATAGCAACGATACTTAGTATGCACAGGGAGAGGTGACTGGTGGTTACAGGCTGCCTTGGAAAAGGCGGGTCGCTGGTAGTTACAGGTTGCTAGTAACAAAAGAAAATGAACAAAAAGCTACAGGCTACTGGCAACAGTAAAGGCAAAAATGTAGGCTACTGACAACAGTACAAGTGGTCCAGTGTAAACAATTAAACAATTTTTGGCTACAGTAAAAGTAAATGCAGACTACTGGCTGTGTAGTTAATGCAGGCTACAGGCAACTGTAAGAGTGAAAGCTACTGGCAACAGTAAAGCTAATGGCAACAGGCTACTGACAACAGTAAAGCTAATGGCAACAGGCTACTGGCAGCAGTAGAGCTACTGGCAGCGAGCTACTGGCAACAGTAAAGGCAGGAATGTAAGCTACTAGCAACAGTACAGGAGATCAATTGTAGACAATTGCAGGCTATAGTAAGAGTAAAATGTAGACTACTGGCAACAGTAAAGATGTCAAGAAATGTAATAGTTATGCAAGGTTAAAGCTATATTTAGTAGCAGGGATAATATAAGGGTATATGGTTTAGTCCATTTAGGTGACGTATACTTGCTGTGATGGAAAAGGTGTTCTTACTGATGATGAGAGCGAGCTCAACCCTGGGGAAGCTCAAGCTGCTGGTTACATGTAGTGGTAAGTACTTGGATGTTTCTTGGGCGTTTCAGAGAGGGCCGCTGCCTAAGGGCCGTGCCAAAGGGCCCTCTGGCGAGGCCCTCAGGCGAGGCCCTCAGGCGCGGGCCCACAAGGTGTGGGTGCGCCTGTGGCACTTATTTTTAAACGGAGAGTGTGCTGCCCTGATTGGTCAGCACAAGGCAGACACGTTGCTGTGGAGCAGGCAGCTCGTCTCCTTCCTGAAAGAGCTGGAGGGCAGTGAGGCGTCGGCCCAGGTAGAGATTTTATTACACGGAGGCTTCGGTCCGGGTAAAAGCTTTTCTCCCTCCTGGGAGAGCTGGGCGATCAAAAGGGCTGCAATCCAGGTGGTGCTTCTTTTTAAATGGAGAGTGGGCTGCCCCGATTGGTCAGCACAAGGCAGACACGTTGCTGTGGAGCAGGCAGCTCGTCTCCTTCCTGGGAGAGCTGGAGGGCAGTGAGGCATCGGCCCAGGTAGAGATTTTATTACAAGGAGGCTTCGGTCCGGGTAGAAGCTTTTCTCCCTCCTGGGAGAACTGGGCGATCAAAAGGGCTGCAATCCAGGCGGCGCTTCTTTTTAAACGGAGAGTGGGCTACCCCGATTGGTCAGCACAAGGCAGACACGTTGCTGTGGAGCAGGCAGCTCATCTCCTTCCTGGGAGAGCTGGAGGGCAGTGAGGCGTCGGCCCAGGTAGAGATTTTATTACAAGGAGGCTTCGGTCCGGGTAGAAGCTTTTCTCCCTCCTGGGAGAGCTGGGCGATCAAAAGTTGTTAAAACCTAAGAAGATTGTGAAAAATTGCAAGAGGACCTTGATAAATTGGAAGACTAAGCATCCAAATGGCAGATGAAATTTAATGTGGACAAATAAAAAATTATGCATCTAGGAAAGAACAACCCAAACTATGGTTACACAATGCAAAATTCCGCATTAGGAACCACCACCCAGGAAAAAGATTTGGACGTCATCGTGGATAATATGTTGAAACCCTCCGCCCAGTGTGCAGCAGCGGCCAAGAAAGCAAATAGAATGCTAGGAATCATAAGGAAAGGAAAGGAGAATAAAACAAAGAATATTATAATACCTCTGTATCGTTCCATGGTGTGACCGCACCTTGAATATTGTGTGCAATTCTGGTCGCCGTATCTTAAAAAGGATATAGCATTATTAGAAAAGGTACAGAGAAGAGCCACCAAAATGGTAAAGGGGATGGAAGGATACATCTATGAAGAGAGGCTAAAAAGGTTAGGGCTCTTCAACCTGAAAAAGAGACGGCTGAAGGGAGATATGATAGAGGTCTATATATTAATGAATGGAATGGAATGGGTAAACGTGATTGTTTATGCCATCAAAATATAGAAAGACTAGGGGACATGCAATGAAGCTACAGGGTAACCTATTTAAGACTAATAAGAGAAAATCTTTTTTTCATTCAACGTGTAATCAAACTCTGGAATTCGTTACTGGAGGATGTAGTAAAAGCTGTTAGTGTAGTTGGGTTTAAAAAAGGTTTGGACAAGTTCCTGGAGGAAAGACCTATAAACCATTATTAAAAGGAACCCGGGAAATTCACTGCTTGCCCCAATACAAGCATTGTGGAACCTGTATCTTTTGGGAAAACTGCTAGGTACTTGTGACCTAGATTGGCTACTGTTAGAAACAGGATACTGGGCTTGATGGATCTTGATTTGACCCAGTATGGCTTATCCTATGTTCTTATGTTCTCAGGTACTTGAGATGGCAGGTAGCCAGGGGTTCGAAAGTTTGAGCCATGAGCTTCCCCAAAACTACACAGGTCCCATACCACTGGTGGTGGACGTATCGGGAGCCGGGAAAGGAAGAGACCTCACATAATCAGCCCACCAGAGGATGCACGGACACGGCATAACCATCCATTGTGTGGTGGTGAGCCGAGATGGCATATAGGTGCACTCTGACTATGTTAGACTTGAGGCCAGCCCCCAACAGATGCAGAAGGTACCATAAAATGTCCAGCATCGCACAGAAGGGGTTAAGGCCTTCATCCACAAAAACCTGTGCCACTTAAAAACATACGCCTGGCAAGGAGAACATCTTCAACTGACTTGGAGAGGCAGTGATGCGCTATAGCTAGCATCTCAGCATCCAGGTGATGAGGGAAAGGGACTGGAGGTTGGGGTGCAGTAGCATCCCGTCCTCCTGTGACAGCAGGTCGAGGTACTCTCCAACGGCAGTGGGTTCCGCTGGGTTAGCTGTAGAAGTAGAAGGAACCGGGGTTGCCTGTGTCACCTGGGCACAACGAAGATGACTGAGGCTGCTACCGCTTAGATCTTGGGGAGGACCCATGGCACCAGGTCGTAAAAGGAAATGCATACAGGAAGCCCCTGGATCAGAGAAGGAGGAAGGCACATGCCGCTTCCTGTCTCTGGGCCAGCCTCCAAGAGCAGAAGCATGGCAGCTGCATGTTCTCTGAATTGGCAAAGAGGTTGATGTCCAGGGTCCCTCAGTGCTGGAAGACCTCCCCTAGTACGGCCAGGTTCAGTCTCCACTCATGGGGCTGGAGGACTCGGCTGAGGCAGGTGGCCAGTATGTTGTCCAGGTCCAGCAAGTACACCGCTTTGAGGGAAATGTTCTTCCCCGTTGGAAAGTTCCAGAGGCGCACCGCCTCCCAGCAGAGGAGATATGAGCTCATGCCCCCCTGCTTGTTGATGTAGTACATCGCCACCTGGTTGTCCGCCTGGACCTGAATCACCTGCCCTTCCAGATGATCCTGGAAGACCCACAGGGTGTGATAGACTACTCTGAGTTCGAGCAGGTTGATCTGCAAAGCACTCTCCTCTAGCGACCATAAACCTTACGACTGCAGATCACAGTGGGCCCCCCAGCCCAGTCTGGATGTGTCCGTTGTAAGGATATGTTGCACTGGAGAAGCCTGGAAGAGCAAGCCAGTTCTGAGGTTGAGGGGATCCTGCCACCAGGCAAGAGATGTCACTAGGGCCAGTGTGACTTGGATGCAGTCCTCCAGACAGCCCGAATCTTGTGTCCATGGGGCGCTAAGCATCAATTGATCCTGCTGCATGTGGAGGCGAGAAAAATTGGTGATGTGGACGGTGGATGCCATGTGCACCAAGAGGCGGAGCATCTGTCTGGTTGTCATCACTAAGCTGCCCTGCACAGCCTGTGCCTGGGCGGAGAGGTGCTGTACCTGATCCAGTGGCAGGAAGGCTCTTGCCTGAATGGAATCCAGTAGGGCGCTGATGAACTCCAAACACTGGGTGGGCAGGAGGTGAGACCGGGAAGTTCACCACAAACCCCAGGCGCTGAAGCAGCTCTATGGTGTGCTGTGCTGCATTGCGCACCTCCTCCAGCAAGCCAGTCATCTAGGTAGGAGAAGATGAAAACTCCCAGGAGCCTGAGGCGAGTGGCCATGACTGCCAGGCATTTTGTGAACACCTAAAGAGCCGAGGCTAGGTCGAAGGTGAGTACCCTGTACTAATAATGTCATCCACCATCAACAAATTGGAGGTACTGACAATGCCTTGGATGGATCAGGATGTGGGAGAGAGTCAATTGGACCATTAGATGATAGAGGGGTAAAAGGGGCAGTAAGAGGAGACAAGGCTGTAGTGGAGAGACTGAATGAATTCTTTGCTTCGGTCTTTACTGAGGAAGATGTAGGGATGTTACCCAACACTGAAGTGGTATTTAAAAGTAATACTGCAGAGGAATTGAGAGAAATATCGCTACACCGGGAAGATGTATTACAACTATTTGATAAACTGAATAGTAGCAAATCACCTGGACCGGATGGCATACATCCAAGAGTGTTGAAAGTACTGAAATATGAGATTGCAGACCTGCTATTAATAATCTGTGAACTTTCATTAAAATCATCTGTAATACCTGAAGATTGGAGGATCACCAATGTAACGTCAATTTTTAAGAAGGGTTCCAGGGGTGATCCAGGAAATTACAGACCGGTGAGCCTGACATCAGTACCGGGGAAAATGGTAGAAACCATCATAAAGAACAAAATTACTCAGCATGTAGATAGTCATGGCCTAATGGGAGACAGCCAACATGGCTTTAGACAAGGAAGATTTTGTCTTACTAATCTGTTATGTGTTTTTGAAGGTGTGAATAAACAGGTAGACAGAGGTGAGTCGGTTGATATAGTGTATCTGGACTTTCAGAAAGCCTTTGACAAGGTCCCTCATGAGAGACTTTTGGCAAAACTAAAAAGTCATGGGATAGGAGGCAGTGTACTATTGTGGATCGGGAACTGGTTAAAAGATAGAAAGCAGAGGGTAGGGCTAAATGGCCAATTTTCCCAATGGAAAAAGGTGAATAGTGGAGTACCCCAGGGATCTGTAATGGGTCCGCTACGTTTTGACATATTAATAAATGACCTGCAAAAGGGAATAACTAGTGAGGTTATCACATTTGCAGACAACACAAAACTGTTTAAAGTTGTTAAAACCCAAGAGGACTGTGGAAAACTGCAGGAGGTACTGGATAAATTGGAAGACTGGGCATCCAATTGGCAGATGAAATTTAATGTGGACAAATGCAAAGTTATGCACCTAGGAAAGAACAACCCACACTATGGTTACACAATGCAAGGTTCCACATTGGGAACCACCACCCAGGAAAAAGATTTAGGAGTCATCGTGGATAACATGTTAAAACCCTCCACCCAGTGTGCAGCGTCGGCCAAGAAAGCAAATAGAATGCTAGGTATCATAAGGAAAGGAATGGAAAATAAAATAAAGGATATTATAATAGAAACATGATGACAGAAAAAGACCACAAGGCCCATCTAGTCTGTCCTTCCATAACAACAACTACAACAGTCCACTTTTTACCTTTAGAGATCCTCTGTGTTGGTCCCATGCTTTTTTGAATTCAGTTACTGTCCTCATCTCCACCACCTCCACTGGGAGACTATTCCACGGATCCACTACTCTTTCCGTAAAGAAATATTTCCGCATATCACTCCTGAATCTATCTCCCTTCACCCTCATCCCATGTCCCCTCGTAGCAGAAGTTGCTTTCAATTGAAAGAGGCTCTCTCCCTGAACATTTATGCCACGGAGGTATTTAAACATCTCAATCATATCACCTCTATCCCGCCTTTCCTCTAAGGTGTACATATTAAGATCCTTAAGTCTGTCCTCATATGCTTTATAATGAAGCCCATTAATTATTTTAGTAGCAACCCTCTGCACCGACTCCATCCTGTTCACATCCTTTTGAAGGTGCGGTCTCCAGAATTGCACACCATACTCCAAATGAGGTCGCACCAAAGACTTATACAGAGGCATTATCACCTCCTTTTTTCTGCTAGCCATTCCTCTCCGTATGCACCCAAGCATCCTTCTAGCTTTTGCCGTCGCCTTTTCTACCTGTTTAGCTACTTTAAGATCATCAGACACAACCACGCCTAGGTCCTGCTCTTCTTTAGTGGACAAAAGTACTTCACCTCCTATACTGTATTGCTCCCTTGGATTGCTGCAGCCAAAATGCATGACCTTACATTTTTTAACATTAAATCCCAGCTGCCAAATTCTAGACCATTCTTCAAGCTTAGCTAGATCCCTCCTCATGTTATCTACACCTTCCTGGGTGTCTACTCTATTGCAGATTTTGGTATCATCCGCAAAGAGGCAAACCTTACCCGACAGCCCTTCCGCTATATCACTAACAAAGATGTTAAAAAGAATCGGACCAAGGACAGATCCCTGGGGCACACCAATGGTAACATCCTTCTCCTCAGAGTGAGCTCCATTTACTTGTACTCTTTGCCGCCTCCCACCCAACCAATTTCTAACCCAAGCAGTAACTTTAGGGTCCATCCCTAGGGTGCTCAGTTTGTTTATAAGTCGCCTGTGAGGAACAGTGTCAAAGGCTTTACTGAAATCTAAATAATAATAATAATGCCTCTGTATCGTTCCATGGTACAACCGCACCTTGAATATTGTGTGCAATTCTGGTCACCGTATCTTAAAAGGAATATAGCGTTATTACAAAAGGTACAGAGAAGAGCCACCAAAATGGTAAAGGGGATGGAAGGCTACTCCTATGAAGAGAGGCTACAAAGGTTAGGGCTCTTCAACCTGGAAAAGAGACGGCTGAGGGGAGATATGATAGAGGTCTATAAATTAATGAATGGAGTGGAACTGGTAAACATAGATCGATTGTTTATGCTATCAGAATATAGAAAGACTAGGGGACATGTAATGAAGCTACAGGGTAAACTATTTAAGATAAATAAGAGAAAATATTTTTTCACTCAACGTGTAATCAAACTCTGGAATTTGTTACCGGAGGATGTAGTAAAGGCTGTTAGTGTAGTTGGGTTTCAAAAAGGTTTGGACAAGTTCCTGGAGGAAAGGTCCATAAACCACTATTAAAAAGGGACCCAGGATATCAATGCTTGACCCAATTCAAGCATTGTGGAACCTGTGTCTCTTGGGGATACTGCTAGGTACGTATGACCTAGATTGGCCACTGTTGGAAACAGGATACTGGGCTTGATGGACCTTGGTCTGACCCAGTATGGCATATCTTATATTCTTATGAGCATAGCCAATCTCCCTGCAGGAGGTAAGGCAGGAAGATTCCAAGGGATACCAATTTGAACTTTTCCTTGACCAGGAAGCGGTTGAGGTCCCGCAGATCCAGGATGGGCTGGAAGCTCCCTGTCTTCTTGGTGACAAGGAAGTAGCAGGAGTAGAATCCCCAGCTTTGAAGAGGTTGGAGGACAGGCTCCACCACTTGATCCTCGAGCAAGAACTCGAGCTCCCTTTGCAGAAGCTCCCTGTGCAAGGGGTCCATGGGCAATTCCCCTGGGAAGAAGAGAGGAGGCAGATAGGTGAAGTGGAGGAGATAGCCTTCCCTGACCACCTGCAACACCCAGGCGGTGATGATTGGCCACTGTGAAGTGGACCAGTTATGCCTAAGGAATCAAAAGCTCTCCCCAGGTTGCGGCTGGGCTCTATTGGGGGCCTTTAGCTTATGAAGGTCATGTCTCTGGCCCTTGGCCTGTTGCCCCTGAGGGGGAGCATGATAGGCCTGAAATTGGGGAAGTTCCATAAGCCTTTTTGGTCTTCGGGTGGAAGGGTTTTTTCCCAAAAGTCTTCCTGCGGGAAGGTTCAGACACTTTCTTGGACAGTCTGGTTCTGGTCATGGTCATGAACTTGCTCGACCTTATATTTATTCCACGTGAGACCCAACTACATAACAATACCCCCCTCCCCCTTATAACCCCGATACCATGGTCTGACCACCACCTCAAACTATTTTCACTTGAAGTCACACAATCACACATCCCAATGGAACAAAAACATTTTAAACAATACTCCAAATATTTACAATTTGAAAAAGAAACTTTCACAGAAAAACTCCTCCAGTCCTTTCACACAGCCATAGAAGATCTAGACGTCCTCATATATAATTGGAACACTTCCATCACCAACCTTCAATCAAGCCACTGAACTCTCTACAAACATTTAAAAACCCATCTAAGCAATAGTATTCACATGAGCTAAAACTATTAAAAAGGGAACTAAGAAAACACGAACGCAGTTGGAGCTCTAATAAAATCACTGTGAACAGGAACAAATATTACCAGCATTCGCTCACATATTACCAGCACCATGTTAACCAAATGAAAAAAGAATACCACACAGCTCTCCTCATGAATTCAATTAACAAAACAAAAGACCTATTCTCAATTGTAAAATCCCTCACGTCTAATTCTAACTCCCCAACTGGCCCACCCAAAATCTCGCTGACTACTATATGTCTAAAACAAATTCTACCACAATCCTACCCTGATTACACACTCTGGATATCACACCGCGTACTGAAACCTGGGATGAGTTTCACCCCATACATATGGACTCCCTCAAACGAACAATAACCAATATGAACACCATTAGAGCCAAAGTTGACCCTTGCCCTGTTAAATGGATTAAGTCTGCATGCAATGAACTAGCCCCTATTCTACTGATGATAGTCAACCTCTCCCTTTCCCAAGGATACATGCCCAAAGGCCTCAAAAAAGCCATCATACGCCCAATACTAAAAAATGGATCTCTAGACAAAGATAACCCATTCTCATATAGACTCATCTCCAGTTTACCTTTCCTGGCTAAAATAATTGAAAAAAACACATATATATGCAATTCCAAGATCACATTGATCTCTACTCTCTGCTTGATGATAACCAGTTTGGGTTTAGACTTCAAAATAGTATCGAGATCCTGATGCTGATACTTTACAAGATCTTAAAGGGGACTGACAACAGTAATCAAGCCTTCATCCTAATTTTCCTAGACATTGCTGCAGCATTCGACTCAGTTATCTACTCACATTTAAAGTCTACAGCAAATAGGCCTCACTAACACTATACTTAAATGGTTCACATCCTATCTCTCCAACAGAACCCAACAGGTCTGCATAGACCAATCATTCTCCAACACATACTCACAAACTACAGGCCTACCACAAGGTTCTGCACTTTCTGCATTACTGTTTAATATTTATATCCAACCTATTTGCCAAAATAATGAAACAATTTGTGATTGATTATGTCATTTATGTTGATGACATAATGTTATACATGCCCTCTAAAATTATCATGCCCAACTTCGATCCCATCACCGCTTACTTCAAAGAAATAGCTGCATGGCTCAAAAACCATGGATTGAACAGAAATTACAAAAAAACCTAACATCCTTACCAGAAATCACCAGAATTACCAGAAATCTAAAATACAGCCCACCACAAACTATAACCATTGATGACATTATCCTTGACATCAAAGAAGAGATAAGATACCTGGGCATAATACTGGACAGACATCTATCATTCAAATCCCATATTAAAAACATGGCAAGGACCATATTTAACAAGATTAGACTCCTACAACATTTAAAACTCCTTCTGCAGCACTCTGACTTCAGAAGCGTGCGCCGGCCTCAAGGATGTTGAAGTTGGTGCCAAGTCCCTGGCAGGGGAATCCCTGATGGTGATGGCGTCAGGGGACCTGACTCGATCCCCCGACTCTGCTGAAGACACCTCTCACCAGAGCTGCTTCGAGGGGTGCTCCCGGCTATCGTCACTAGCGTCGGATCAAGGACTCCATGCCCGGATCCTGGAGGACTTACCCCCCCACCCCGGGCCAGTGTCAGACCACAACTTCAACTTTAACGAAGCCTTCAATGCCCAGGGAAGGTCCTCTGAGGACGACTCTGAAGCCTGATCATCTTGGGGCTCTGATCGAGCCCGAGTGCACGACGCCAACTCGCCCGACACTAGCATCAAAGGCAGAGATTCCACCCCTGATGCAGATCCCAAGGCAGATTTACCAAACAGCTCTCCCTGCCACTTTTTATGTTCCTTCCGGGTCTTAGCCAACATCAAAAGGCAGAGTGGGCACGAAGACACATTGTGGTCCGCCCCAAGGCATTTAATGTAGGTGCTTTGGCAGTTCATGCAGGACATAGTGCGGTTGCACTTGCCACACTGCTTAAATCTGCTGGCCGAAGAAATAGCGGGAAAAATTCTGACATTTCGACCAGCTAGGCCGCAAGCAAAGAACCTGTGGGCCAAAAAAGTTAAAGAAAAGAATGTACTTGAGTGAAAAACACGACACCGAGGCGGTGGACTTGGGTGGTGGAAAGATGATCAAACCGATGAAAAGAGAAGAAAATACTGACGAACAGTGAAAAAAAATCTACTTTATCCAGGGTGCAAGGACAGCATGTCTGCGGGACTCTGTAGAAAAAAGAAGACTGAGGTAAGATGGCACCTTTGGGCAGGAAAGTAACCGTGTATGCACGGTGTAGCTCCCAAAAGCTTTCTATGAAAGCTGAGTATTGGATACGCGCGGGCTCTGTCGGCGCTGACGTCACTCATATGCGAGGACTGACTTCCTGCTTGTTCCCAAAGAAAGTGCCCATTTTTCCCCACCAGCTTGAATTTTCAACATAAAACTCAGCAGGATAGTTTTCTTTGAAAACCATCTTGTAGCCTCTGCAAGCTGTTTGAAAATTGCCCCATTATGGCCCTAACTCAGACCTTGGGTCCTCTATTGAGATGGTCAACATACCAAATGAGAATGGATTTTATTTTTTAAAAAAAACTATGCTCTACAAATTGGGCAGAGACCATCAATTTGTTGAAATCTATCTCAGTAATTCCATTATCGTGACATTATTTATCTGTGGCCTTTCAAAACATTGCTCTTTTTCTAAATTAACAGGAGGCTTCGACCAATCCTCAACCAGGACAACTTCCACACCGTGTGCTAGGCAGTAATCACACCCATACTGGACTACGGAAACTCGTATCAGAGACTTCCCAAGAAAACCACCCATCCACTTCAAATGGTGCAAAACACTGCAGCACGCATCATCTCGGGCACAGCAAGATACAAACACATCACACCTGTACTGCAGCAACTTCACTGGTTACCCATAACAGCAAGAGCAAGATACAAGACAACACTAAATATTTTCAAAATCATACATCAGCAAATATCCTACAAAACATGCTGATCAGAGAAACCAACACCAGGCCCAGAAGATCCAATGGCATCAACAAACTCCAAACACCCACCGGATATCAAAAGACAAAGCAAAACACCTCCAACAGAGCCTTATCCTTCTCAGCCCCAGCCCTCTGGAACCCCCTCCCAGATGAACTGAGAGAGCTAATTGACACTAAGGACTTCTGCAAGGTGCTCAAAACACTCCTGTTCACATAACACTTTCACACCTAACACAGGACACCACTGGCACGCACAGAAGAAGTACCAAATGTCTAAAAGTCTGCATGTGCGTCATGTTGCCCCACCCCTCTCGTTCAATGTAGACCCTTTATGTTGTTGACCACTTTGATTGAAGGATAAAGTGGTATATAAAACTGGTTAAATAAATAAATAAATAAAATAAAATAAATAAATATTACCTGACAATTTTGTTCACATTGATCCCCAAATTTTTCTTCTTGATTTGAACAATAATTCCAGAATTCTTCTTTTCTTTCACTCCTTTTGTCAAAGTTCATACTGTGTTCACTCTGAATCTTTTTCATGTCTCTCACCACCTTTGTTGTAGCATGGCAATGCCCAGTGCCCAATGTACTACATACACCATGTAATCGATGCTCTAGTGGCAAGTAGCATATATCTGGAGGTCCCTCAGCATATGATAATGCAGTTCTTTTTTCTGTATAGGACCGACTCCCAAAAGGTCTTGATAAGTGATCAACATCATCCTGGGCAACTTTGGTGGAAAAGCTGTTAGAAGTTGGTTCCCCTATAATTTCATCAAATCCTTCCAAATGGCTTTTTATGGAACTATTTAATCTCTGTTCTGTTCTATCCAGGGAAGCTGTAGCCTCTTGCATTAAGGTTTGGCATACTTTTAGATTAAGGACACACAAGCTTATATACTGCTCTTCTTTTTCCTCTTTTTCTTCTCCATCATCTGGCACTACTGTCTCATTTCGGCTGCCCTCTTCCCCTGTACTATATTCTGTTTCTCTTTCTGAAAAGCTGCTCTCTGAATCATTGCTAAGTTGCATGTTAAAAAATGTATCTTTCAAATTAAATTCTTTCTTCTGACCTGCATTCTCATCTTGCTTTTGTTTATGCATTTCAACTTCTAGCACTTGATCTAATTCTGTTAGTTCGTCCAAGATATCTTCCTGCATATCCACATCATCTAAACAGGTATGGTTTGATTGGCAGTATAGAAGATGACTCTTGGTTTCTTCATTATTTCTGAGTTTAGTTTGGAATTCAGAAGCAAAAACATTTTCACTCTGACTATGTCTCACCAGCCGAATACTATTCAAAGACTCCAGGTCAACTTCCACTTCCTTCTCAGCATGTAAAGTGTTATGTCCTGCTGTGTAATACTGAATGCCTGGATAAAGGGAAATCATCACAAACATTTTTTTCATCTAGAGAAGTGAAAATTCATACATGTAGGCAGATGACAAAAAAATAAAGCTTTGTACTTTTATATGTAAACAAGT
Organism: Ichthyophis bannanicus; assembly: GCA_033557465.1. NCBI lineage: Eukaryota > Metazoa > Chordata > Amphibia > Gymnophiona > Ichthyophiidae > Ichthyophis > Ichthyophis bannanicus. The sequence continues at coordinate 168,789,754 of CM066042.1, forward strand.
TCCTGTTCTTTAGATCTTTTACACCTTTTTGCTAGTGCAATTTTGGTCTAGGTTTTCTTAGTTGTGCTGGATAGATCCAACACCCAGAAAGGTTATATCTACTGTATATTATTTGCTGCTCATATTATGAGTAATTTAATGAGCGTTTTCGATCAACTTCTCCATTTCATTTTGGAATATAGTGGTCTGGAACAGATCAGATATTTCAAATACCAATGATGTCTAATATGTAATTATTTTGTAAAAATTTACAATGCACAGAAATTTTTCCTTTTTATTCCTACAATTTCCCAATAAAAATTATCGAACATATACATTAATAAATAGATATTTCAAGTATAAACCAAATGACCTGCTGACACAAATCAACCTTTGCTATCAAGTGAAATTATCGCTGTTCCATTAAGGGCTCTTTTATTATACCTCGGTAACTGGTAAATTAGCATTTTAAAAATAAATGGCATCCGGGAATGTTAATGTGGTGGTATGCCACTGACCGTGCATTAAAATGCAATATAATTGACCACTGTGCGATGGGGTGGGGAATGGGCAGAATGTGAGCATGGACAGCACATTGACACTAGCATAAGGGAAACTGCCATGAGCTCAGTGACAAAGTGGCAATTAGTGTGAATGTACACGACACCTCCATGGGTGCTGTTAGGGGCACCCGCACTAAGTGCACAGTGGGTTGGCATGCGCGATAATGCACTAACTGTTGAGAACATGCCTTGCATGCCCCCGACAGTTGGTGCACAAGGAATGCACTTACTATGCGATGGTATTGCCCCTAATTGCATGGTACATGCACACCCTTAGTCAAAGGGCCTTTAAGTAACAGCTATGTTTTTAACTAGAGTAAGGTATTGTCCAAATGGACAGGAAAAGGGCATGTATACAATTAATCCCCTTGCTCCTAGGTATACGCTTTTTCTCAGTGGTGGAATGATGCATCAAAGTTTTGCAGCATGTGAATAGGTGTGCCATGCAATATTCAGAATCCCATCTTACGAATGTAAAAAGGTGATTCCCTTGGTGAAACGTGGACAATTACTAGAAGAATTTTCAGCCACAGAGGCCAGCATACTTAAAGCAGCTGGCCATTGCCGCTTTAACTTTGGCCCGGATATTCAATGCCAGGGCCATATCTAGGCCCAGCCCTGAATATCTGGATTGGCCAGATTTCTGGGAAGCTAACTGGGCAGCAGCGACTTAGTCACTACGTTACCTTTGTGCAGGCCAGCAAACAGCACAAAAAGATGGTCTGACTTACAAAAAAAATTTGTAACCTCTGAGTACCAGAGAAGTACCCTCCGGACATCCACAAGGCGAAGATCCTTATCCTTCCCTCGACACTGCTCCTTAGAAAAGGAGGGCAGGCAAACCACTTGGTTCACATGAAAGGGAGATATCACCTTAGGTAAGAAGGAAGGCACAGGCTAAATGGAAATGGCCTACTCAGATAAAGATAAGTAAGACAGAGCCTGCAGCTTGAAAATCCGCCTTGTGAAACAAACTGTAACCAAGAAGACTGCCTTGAGCATCATATCCTTCAGAGTAACATGCTTCAATGGCTCAAAAGGCTCCCACATCTGGGCCCTGAGCACCAGACACAGATCCTAGGAAGGGACCACAGACTAGAGGGGAGGACTCAGATGCCGAACTCCCTGAAGAAAGCATGAAACATCCGGGTCTAAAGTTACAGATTTACCAGCCACCAGACTTCTAAAACAGGCCAAAGCTGCCACCTGAACCTTCAGGGAGCTAAGAAAAAGGCCCTTCTCCAGACCATCCTGCATAAAGGCCAACAGAGATGGCATCTTGGCCGCTTCAGGAGCCAGCTGCCATTCACTGCACCATCAAAGAGGCACCAGATCTGCATGTATGCCCGATTGGTAGACCTCTTCCGGGCTCTGAGAAGAGTGGAAACCACTGCCGGAGAGTAGCCCTTACGTGCTAGCCATATCCTTTCAAGAGCCAAGCCGTAAGAGAGAAGGGAGCCGAGGCTTCCAGGACGATAGGTCCCTGATGCAATAGGTCCCAAGACAGAGGCAAACAAAGAGGTGAGGCTTGCAGGAGCCGCATCAGAGCTCCAAACCACACTCTCTTCGGCCATTCCAGCACCACCAAAATAATCCTTCCCGGGTGGCAAGAGGGTCGCCAGCAGATCCATCTCATGGTGACCCCAGCACGCAGAATCAATTGGAAAGCCTCCAGACTTAACTCCCACTCTTCTAGAACCAGAGTGCTGGCTGAGAAAGTCCACTTCCACAATGTTCACTCCAGCAATGTACTGAGCCTGCAAAGCCAGGAGGTTCTTTTCCACCCAGGCAAAAGGAGAACCATCTGCAGGGCTACTCTGGCACTCCTTGTGCCGCATTGCAAATTGACATAAGCCACCACCATGGTCTTGTCTGAAAACATTAAAACTGCCTGGCTCTCGACCAGGGGTCAGAAACGCAGAACAGCCAACCTGATGGCCTTTGCCTCAAGATGGTTGATGGACTAAACTGCCTCCCTGTGGTTCCAACAGCTCTGGGTTGTTCGGTCTTGATAATGGGCTCCCCAGCCTGAGAGACTGCTATCTGTCGTAAGAAGGATTCATGAGCAATTGTCCAGCGGCATACCCTTCCTCAAATGACTGGGCTGCCACCACCACCGCAGGCTGGACTTCACCATCATTGGGAACAAGAGCCTGAGCTCAAATTCCTAAGAACTCAGGAACCACTGAGTCAGCAAGGACCATTGGAGCAGCCACATATGAACACAAGCCTCTGGCACCATCTCGATTGTCACCGCTATCAATGCAAGGAGCTGAAGATAATCCCAGACTGGGAGCCTGCTGCAAACAGAACAGCGCCAGGCAATCCAATAACCTTTTGATCTTCTCATCTTGCAGGAAGACTCTGCCCACTTGAGTATCAAAATGTGCTCCCAGGAACTCCAGGGACTGGAAGGCATCAACTGGCTCGTTCCCAGATTGCTTACCCAGCCAAGGCTTTCCAAAAAGGATACCACTTGGGTCGCTACACGAGATGCCCCTTGGCATTGTAGTGCCACAGCCACTATCACCATGACCTTGGAGAATGTCCTTGGGGCAGTGGAGAATCCAAATAGGAAAGCGGCAAACTGAAAGTGGAGCCAAACGTGGCAGAGTCCCTGGGCCCATGCACTCCACAAAAGAGAATGAGCGCAAAGTCCAGAAGCAGAGGGGAGGAAAGGTTTTCCAGGCCCGTAGTGACAGGTTCAACCAGCACACCTGCGAGAAGCGGGCAGATGCTGATGGAAAAGGGCTCCTGCTCACTTCACAGGCTCCCTGGACCTGTCCTCCGGAAGGCGGTAAGATTCTGTCTCCACCAGGTCCTTCACCAGCTTCTCCAAATCGGCCCCAAAAAGAAGCTTCCCTTTAAAGGCCAATTGAGTCATCAGGGCTTTGGAAAATGTGTCCGTGGCGTGAAATCCAACACTGTGTCACCATAAACAGGGCACTATCCCTGACCACTAGACGTACCAGGTTGTACATGGCATTAGAAAGGAAGGTCGTAGCAGACTCCAAGAGGGGGTAGAATCATCCGGTGGAAGAGACTGAATCCACTGGAGCAGGGTTTGAGACATCAGGCCTGCACATACTGCCAACTGAAGAATAGCAACTGCCATGGCGAACTGGTTCTTCAACAATGAATCTACCTTTCAGCCCAGAGTATCCTTTAAGGCCGATTCACCTTCCACAGGAATGGTGGTCTGTCTGGTAACTCCGGTGACCTGCGTATCCACCATGGAAATATCAAACCACACAATGTACTCTTTCTCCTGGAGAGCGTACATCTTCTTATACACCCTTAGCCCCTTAGATGGGGAGTCAGGAAATCTCACTCCAACTGGATCATGTCCTTGATCACCTCCAAGAATGGGAAGACAGTTGTGGATTTCTACACCCCTTGCAGGAGTAGATGTACCTTCAGCTTTTGCTCCGTGCCTGGAGCATATGCCAAGCTCAAGGTGGTTCCTCCTATAACGTTTGATCGGATCATAGTTTCCTTTTGAGCTCCTTGTAGCCCCATAACCTGAGTGGATTTCGCATTTATACCTGTGTATTCATAACACAGTTATTTCCCCTGACAAAGGTACCAAGCCAAAACGTGGCCGTGATGGGGTAATTAATAAAGATTATTCTGTTTCCACCTCGCTCCTTTGTCTGTGTCTACATTCTGTGAGTGTGTGTGCTCTTGATTTGGACACAGTCCAAATCTTGGACAGAACCCAGCTGATTCTCTTCTCCAGGAGGTGCCCTCGCTGGAGACACTTAGCACCATAGGAAAACTGAACAGGATTTCCACTCTTAGCCTGCCCCTTACAAGATTGCGTTCGGGGAAACCCAGAGGCCGCAGGGTCTGAATTTCCATGCCAGAATGACCAAGCCTGTTGTAAAAATGAAAAGAATTCCGGGGAGGACAATCCAGAAGTTCTCTGCACAGAAAGGACCCCCCTTACACCAGGGGACACAGCTGCCACCAATATCCTAGAGGACGGGGAGCAGCTCATAGCACTGTTGCCAGGACCTCCAGCCAGCTAGTTATCCTTACCAATAGCATCATCTGCCACCTTATGCTCTAAAGCAGGCAAGGCCGGACTAACTGCATCCCCCGGTTGAGAAAAGGGAAGCAAGCCCTCCAGGGATGACTCAGAAGCTGCCATGCAAGAAGAGCAGAGTCCAGAAGCCAGAGATGAGGCACCTCACTTGCCACAGTCTAAGCAACGTTTCCTGGAAGAAGATATAGAGAATTAAGATAAATATCACAACAGCGTGCACTAAGGCCGCAGTGACCCAGAAGGCACACATTAACATACGTTACAGGCACTTAGGCAGAAATGCACATTTCTGCCGCTTGGGCAGAATGCGCACATGGACCGCACGATCATCAGGCCCACAAAAGTAAAGATGTTACTAACACATGTAGGAAAAGGCGGGAAACCACCATACCGCACCAACAGTCACCAGCAGTCCACCCCAAATTGTGCACCAGATGAACTGAATCTGGAGCTCCCAACAAGGACAATGATGAGGTCAAGCCTTGGTACTCGCCCCATGAGAGCTCCATGCAGAAATCCGTGCCAGACTCAGCTCTGTGCCCCTGAAATTGTTTGTTTCTTCTGCTTTGCAGGCACTGTGTTTAAGGTAGCTGGCAGGCAGATTCCAGTGAGAGGCTTTTGCAATCTTCAGGAGAGCAGTGGGGACAGAGGAGGAGCGAGGGGGTGAGAAGGTTGTGTAAGGCTGCTGAACCCTTCCAATTTTATGGCTGCTCAACAGGCTCTGATCAAGATAAGAGTGCAGAGCTGAAACAATTTTCCCTCCTCCTATGGCTTCTGAAAAGATCGCAGTCTAGTGGAGCCCCATGTCGCACTCAAGTGAGAGAGTCACCTTCAAGGTGGTCATTCACAAGCTTTTAAATCAATCTTTTCCTCTCAATTATTCAGATTTTCTTCAGAGTGGAGAAACTCCATCCACCATCTGCTGGAGACAAAAGAATACTGAAGAGACCTCTGGTAGCTGAGCTGTATAGAGGCATGGGAGTGATGTCATTGAAACCTGGGCTTTTCATTGGTTCTTTTCTCCATCAAACTGCTGGTAGTGGAACAGAACTCACTTGCCTGGACTAGTCTAGCAGGACGATATGGAATGACCTCTTATAAACCATACCAATTGGGGTTATGAGCTCTGGCATCAAGGTACATAATTTGCTGATGTGTGTAAACATGAACAGAGTTTGGACAGTGTGCACAAATACATGCTTAAATTATAAAATAATATAATTTAAACATATAATTGCAAAATGTAGGTGCAGACAGTTCTACCAGTTCTAGAGCTGGTATAAATGTCTTCACCTGAAATGTAGGTATGCGATAAGTCACTTAGGGCCATGGCAGCCAGGATCGTGGGGTTTAGAGCAGGGCTAGCATGAGTTTTGGCTGTGTGGTAGCCAGGAGCAAATGGCCAGAAAGCTCCCGCATTAAAAACATCACACTACCAGAGCACACGAATAGGCAAGGTTAGGATGGACAGGGAGGAGAGTGGGTGGTAACAGCGACATGTGGCTGGTGCACTCACGCTAGTGGTGTGCTAGAGGCACAAAGACACCACTAGCGCAGGTGCAACTACCATCAGCCTCCAACCAGTCAGTAGTTGCATCTGCCTTGCTAACAGATTGGCAAAGCGCGACCCGAGTGTGAATTTCAAGTGGTTTAAAGCCCTGAACCCTCACTCACATTTACCATCATTAATAACGCTGAATTGCAATGTGCAGAATTGAAGTAGGTGCTCGACTAGGGCATCAGTATCAGATGGGCAGCATGGTGTAGTATCTGCCACAGCAGTGGAGCAATGCATTCTGACAGCTACAAAATGAGGGCTTGCAGCATATGAGTGAATATATATCTACAAAGCTATGCCACTCTTGAAAGTACAATATATTGTTCAAGCATGCTTGCACTAGATAGATGTGGGAGGGCTTCTAGTGTGATGACTGAGAAGTTGGGAGATAGGGCTTGTATCCTGAAACGGCTCGTACTGGTCACACAGCAAGGATTAGAGACAGCACAGTACAGCTGGAGGAGGGGCATGCAAATGAGGCGTTGCAACAACTGACAAAATGATGGTTGGCACCCATATGTGCTGTCAGATCACCACCTCCCCTGCATGGGGAGCTATGTAGTGGTGCATAGTGGCACCTCCAGGGCTATTCCAGTGCTATGGGCCCTATTCCTGTAAGCAGATGGCCTTTCAGCATGATCATAAAAGTACATGTCTTTGGTCTGCTGGCTCATAAGCAGGTATTTATATTTCTACCACTGAAGATGGGTTGCTTGGTTGGAGTTTGCTGTTCAGTGTTCCCCTCTGACCTAGGAAATAAAGCATAGTTACTCACCTGTAACAGGTGATCTCTGGGAACAGTAGCAATTTAGTCTTCACATATGGGTATCGTCAGTACCGATGGAGCCTGCGCGGGAACGCTCCCCAGCGTCCAATTAGAAAGCTTTTGAGAGCATCCCACAGCGCCTGCATGCTGCCTTCCCGCCTTTCCCAACTGCCTCTCTCCAGTTGAGTTTAAAGCTGAGACAAAGAGAGAGAGAGGGAAAGAGAAAGAGATCGATAGAGAGATAGAACTCCTAGGGGAGGTGGGTGGGAAGACTAAATTCCTGCTGTTCCCAGAGAACAACTGTTACAGGTGAGTAACTATGCTATCTCCAGGAACAAGCAGGAATGTAGTCTTCACATATGGGGACTCCCTAGCTAGAGATGCCAGGGAGAGACCCAGAAGTTGTGTGTCCCTGAGAAAGGGCTCCACTTCCCCCCATGGATCTCTGGCATCCAACCAGGGCTGGTGGGTAGGAGTTGATTAGGTATGGAACAGATGTTGGAGAACAGCCTGACCAAACAAGGCATCCTTGTCCAAGCAGTAATGGGCTGTGAAGGTATGAACCGAGGCCCAGGTGGCTGCTCGACAGATGTCGTCGATAGACACTGAGTGCAGATGAGCCATTGAAGCTGCCATGGCTCTCACATTGTGAGCTGTGACATGGCCCTCCAGAGGAAGATTCTTACTCTGATAGGCAAAGGAAATACACTGAGCAATCCAGTTAGAGTAGTTACTCACCTGTAACAGGTGTTCTCCAGGAGCAGCAGAAATCAGTCCTCACATATGGGTGACGTCGGCGCCGACGGAGCCCTCGCGGAGCAATTTCCCCAGCTTTCAAAGAAAGCCTTTGGGAATTGCAGCGCGCATGCGCGGTCCCCTTCCCGCCCAAGGGTGCCATCTTGCTCAGTCTGATGACATAGCTAAAAGCCAGCAAAAAAAATTAGCAAAATGAAATGATATGACTGCAACTCCAAGGGGAGGAGGGAGGGTTGTGAGGACTGATTCCTGCTGCTCCTGGAGAACACCTGTTACAGGTGAGTAACTACTCTTTCTCCAGGACCAAGCAGGAAGTCAGTCCTCACATATGGGACTCCCTAGCTTAAGGCTACCGGAGACCTCAAGCGGAAAAATGAGCTCCCTCTAGCTCAGTAGCACAGAAGGAAAGAATCTTCTCTGAAAACGCCCCCGACCGGTAGCCCAATATCTGGGTCGGAGGGTAGGAGTTGCCTAAACCTCAAAGAGATTATGGAGAACTGCCTGACCGAAAGCACTGTCCCTGCGGGACTCCCTCTCCAGGCAGTAATGGGCCGCAAAGGTCTGGCTTGAAGACCAAGTAGCGGCCCGGCAGATGTCTGCCAACGGAACAGAGCGGAGATGAGCCACTGACGCAGCCTTCGCCCTAACATGATGAGCCGTGACGACCCCTCCAACGAGAGGCCGGCTGCCCCATAAGCCCAAGCGATACAGTCAGCAACCCATATGGACAAAGTACGCTTCGGGACAGGTAGCCCCACTTATTGGGGTCAAAAGAAACGAAGAGCTGAACAGCCCTCCTACGCTCCCGCGTACGGTCAAGGTAGAAGGACAAGGCCCTCCTACAGTCCAGGGTATGCAGGACCATCTCAACGCGGCTGGAGTGGGGCCTGGGAAAGAAGGTGGGAAGAACCACCTCCTGGTTGAGATGAAAAGGAGAAACCACTTTTGGAAGAAACTTAGGGTGAGTCCGTAAGACTACCCTATTCCTGTAGAACCTAGTGTAAGGGGGATCAGACACTAGGGCCTGCAGTTCAATAACGCGCCTAGCAGAAGTAAGGGCTACAAAAAACAAGGTTTTCCAGGAAAGAAAACGAAGAGGGCAGGTAGCCATAGGTTCAAAGGGCGGACAGGTAATCCGCTGCAAGACCACATTCAGATCCCATTCAGGGGCTGGGGGCCGCAAAGGAGGCTTAAGGAGAAGGAGGCCTCGGAGAAAACGAGCCACCAAAGGGTGGTTGGAAAGAGGCCTGCCATCCACCTGTGCGTGATGCGCAGAGAGAGCACTGAGGTGGACCCTGTCAGAGTTTGACTTAAGGCACAGATTGGAGAGGTAAAGCAAATATTGCAAGACCACTGCCACTAAGCAGGAGAAGGGATTCTCAGACTGCTGAGCACACCACACGGAGAACCGACGCCACTTAAGAGCGTAGGACTCCGGGTGGAAGGCCGCCTCGAGGCCAAGACGACCTCTTCCACCTCCCGAGGCAGCAGGAGGGGAGCAAGGACTACCCTTTCAGCAGCCAGGCCATCAGATGAAGGAAGCGGAGGTTGTGGTGTAGGAGAGACCCCTGATCCTGTGTCAGGAGATTGGGTTGAAACCCCAGAGGGAGAGGAGTGTCCACCGCCAGCTGCATTAGAAGCGGGAACCAAGGTTGTCTCGGCCACCGGGGAGCCACTAGGATCATCGAGGCTTTGTCTCTGAGAACTTTGAAGAGTGTCCGAGACACCAGTGGCATGGGAGGAAAGGCATACAAGAGGCCTGTGGACCATGGAATCAGGAAAGCATCCGCCGCCACTCTGAGAGGATGCGGTTGTCGAGAGCAGAACTTGGGAAGCTGCCTGTTCAGGGGGCGGGCAAAGAGATCCATGGTGGGGAGGCCCCACTTGAGAAAGATCTGCTGAACCACCAGCGGATCCAACCTCCACTCGTGAGGTTGGAGGATCCTGCTCAGTTTGTCTGCCAGGCAATTTTCTGGACCGCCCAAGAGCAGAGTCTTTGCGCCTCCTGACAGAGAAGGAAGGAGCCTGTGCCTCCCTGTTTGTTCACGTAGAATATCGCAACCTGATTGTCCGTCTGGACCAGCACAGACTGGTGAGAAGTGAGGTGGGAGAAGGCTCTCAGAGCGAGGCGGATGGCTCTGAGCTCTAGGAAGTTTATCTGCTGAGCAGACTCCCAGGGAGGCCAGAGGCCTTGAGTACAGGTCCCTTGGCAATGTGCTCCCCAACCCAGGAGAGAAGCATCGGTCGTTAGCACCTGAGAAGGTGGAGGAGATTGAAAATCCACTCCCAGCACCACTGAAGAGAAGAGACCAGCAGGTTGGAGACCCGTACTGAGTCCGCCAGGTTCCCCATGGCTTGATGCCATTGAGTGCGAAGGCACCATTGAGCAGGACGCATGTTCAGGCAGGCATTGGGGGTTACATGGACCGTGGAAGCCATATGGCCGAGTAATCTCAGAAATTGCCTGGCAGAGACCAGGGAATTGCTGCGAAAGTGGCTGGCTAGATTCATGAGCTTGTGTGCCCTGTCCAGAGGCAGGAAGGCCCTCGCCTGAAGTGTGTTTAACCTTGCGCCGATGAACTCAAGATCTTGAGAGGGGAGCAAAGCGGACTCTGTGAAGTTTATGACAAATCCCAAGTGCTGGAGCAGAGATACAGTGCGAAGAGTGGCCTGAGTGGCCTCCTGGGAAGACTGGCCCCTTATGAGCCAGTCGTCCAGGTATGGAAATACAAAGAGGCCTTGAAGCCTTAGATAGGCCGCCACCACTGCTAGGCATTTGGTGAACACCCTGGGGGTGGAGGATAGGCCAAAGGGCAGGACTCTGTACTGGTAATGATTTCCTCCCACAACAAACCTGAGATATTGTCTGTGGTCTGGATGAATAAGGATGTGAGTATAGGCATCCTTTAGATCTAAGGAGCATAGCCAGTCTCCCTGCTGGAGGTAGGGCAGCAGGATTCCAAGGGTGAGCATCTTGAACTTTTCCCTTGTCAGGAACTTGTTGAGGTTTCGCAAGTCCAGGATGGGTCTGAGGCCTCCTGTTCGTTTTGGTATCAGAAAATACCTGGAATAAAAGCCTTGACCTCTCAGGTGGTGGGGCACCGGTTCCACAGCCTGTTCCTGAAGAAGACTTGCTAACTCCTGAAGGAGTAAGTCCCTGTGCAGAGGGTCTGGGAGGCTCCCCTGGAAAGTAGGAGGGAGGTACCTGGTGAAAGTGAAGAAGATAGCCTTTTTGAACTATATGAAGCACCCAGGTATCTGATGTGATTGCTGACCATCTTCGGGCAAAGTGGACCAGCCGGCCTCCTGTGCTGAGAGAAACCAGCGGAGGGGAAGAGGCTATGCTGATGGAGTCAAAAACCCCAACCCTGCTGAGCAGGGGCCGGTGTTGGGGGCTTGCTGCCTACGGGACCCATTACCCCGTCCCTTGGCCTGCTCACCTTGTGGGGGAGCTACTGGGGCCTGATAGTGAGGGTAGTGTTTATAGGCAGCTGCCTTCCTCGGGTAAAAGGGCTTTTTCCCCGAGCCCTTCTTTTTATGAGAAGGGGCAGAGGTTTTTCTGGACAGCCTAGTCCTGGTCAGAGTCTCGGTCTCGAGTTCTGCAGTCTTTTCAGCCATGGGCTTGTCAAAGAGGTTTTCACCTTTGCAGGGGACATCGACCAACTTGTCCTGTACCATGGCTCGAGATCGGATGACTGAAGCCAAGTCTGTCGGCGGGCACCGATGCCGGCTCCGGCTACCCGAGCCGATGCTTCGAAGCCATCGTAGGCTGCTCGAGAGATAAACTTCGAGCACTCACGAATACCTGTGGACAAGGCCTGGAACCTCTGCAAAGGTTCCTCGGAGAGACCAGCAGAGAACCCGGCAATTTCCTTTGCCAGGTCTCGGAGATACATGCCCATATACAGCTGGTAAGTCTGGACTCGACAAGCAAGCATAGAGCCCTGGAAGCACTTCCTACCGAGGGCATCCAGGTTTCGTGCATCTTCTGACTCTTGAGTCGATGCATGGCCGATTCCACCACCATGGAATGGTGCGGTAGTTGTGCCTTTTGGAACCCGGGGCTCTTCCGGACTCGATAAATGGAATCGACCCGCTTGCTTAACACCGGCGCCGATGCCGGGCTCTCCCACATGCGGAAGAGAAGTCGCTCCAGCATCGGAGGAACCGGTACAGTAAAGGCCTCCTTCAGGGGAGAGTCATACTGGAGGGCATCGAGCTCTTCGGCTCCTCCTCGGGATCCGCGGAGAATGCCAAGGCTTTGGCCATATCCCGCACGAAGTCCGAGAACCGGGTGTCCTCCGGGGGGGAATGTCTCCGAGGTTCGGACTCGGGCGAGTCCGATGGGACACACCGAGTCCGAAAAGTACCAGGGGACTCTTCGTCCTCCGTTTCCCAGGCCAATGCCTCGGAGGAGGAATCGAGCGGCTCCGGTCGGGCGGGCATCGATGCCTTCCGCCCCGACGACCTCAGTCCCGAACGGGAGGCCGAGGGAGACCGCGACCGAGGATCGACTCGAGTTCGCATGGACTCGAGGATCGGCTCGGTCTCCGGGGTCGACTTAGACGTCGACGTCCCAGCGGTCGGGGCAGAAGCACCGGCGAGGCCAGAGATCAATGCCCGCTGCTGGTCCATGAAGGCAGCCAAACTGCTCTCCAAGGCCATCAACCTGAGTCTGAGCTCAGGAGACCCAGCAGCCCCCGACTCGGGCCCCGACGGTGTCGGGCCCGACGTCGGCTCCTTCGGAGGTGAGTCCACGAGGACTACAGTACTCATGTGTCCAGGAGACTCCAACTCAAGACGAGGATGTTTTGAATGCCTCTCCGACTCCGAGGACCCGGGACGGCTATCGGGATTATGCGACCTGGCCCTCAAGGAACCAGGAGTGTCCACCGACGCCGTCCTCGCGGGTTTCTTCTTCCAATGATGCTCCCGGGCAGGAGACCCCCGCTCAGAGGAACTCCGACGATGCTCAGGACCGGAGTCCCGGGACGTCGAAGCCTCTGACGAGGTCCGGGCCCGGCCGGACACGGAGTCAGAGAAGATTTTTTCCCTCTGTTGCTGCTGACTCCTCAACGCTTTAGAGGACATCTTGCTACATGGACCACAGATCATCGGGTCGTGATCGCGTCCAAGGCAGCGGAGGCAGCAGTCGTGTGTGTCGGTAAGAGACATAAGTTTCTTACACCGATCACACTTTTTAAACCCGCTGGCAGCCATCTGGGGAAAAAGGGCCCCTGCGAGGTCAAAAGACAGGGCTGCCAGGAAAAAGGAAAAAATGGCGCGAACGCCAGTCACGAAGGACAAAAACCGAAAAAATCACAAAAGGACTCTATACCGGTGTATCGAGTCCAGGCGGGAAAAGGATCCGGCGTTGAATCGAGAAGAAAAATAATAAAAATCAACTTTTTCAGCAGCGATCACAGACAGCGTCTGCAGGGCTCCGCGGAAAAAAGAAGACTGAGCAAGATGGCACCCTTGGGCGGGAAGGGGACCGCGCATGCGCGCTGCAATTCCCAAAGGCTTTCTTTGAAAGCTGGGGAAATTGCTCCGCGAGAGCTCCGTTGGCGCCGACGTCACCCATATGTGAGGACTGACTTCCTGCTTGGTCCTGGAGAAAGACAGTGTTCTCTTGGAGACTGGAAGTCCCAAATGAGAAGGATCAAAAGCAACAAAGAGTTGAGAGGACTTTCTATGTTGCTGTGTTCTTTGTAAGTAAAAGGCTAAAGATCTTTTACAGTCCAAAGTATGAAGATTCCTTTCTGAATTTGATGCATGAGGCCTTGGAAAAAACACAGACAGGTAGACCGCTTGGTTTAGATGAAAAGGCGAGACCACCTTTGGCATAAAGTGTGGATGAGTCCTAAGGACTACTTTGTCATGATGGAACCTTGTATAAGGTGGATCAGCCACTAGTGCCTGCAACTCACTCATGCGACGTGCTGATGTGATTGCAATGAGAAAGATAACTTTCCAAGAAAGGAATTTCAATGAGGTAGTAGCTAAGTGTTCGAAAGGTGGCTTCATGAGCTGACCAAGAACCAGGATTAAGTCCCATGCCACCGGTGGTGGCCTAATGGGAGGCTTAGTTAGAAGAAGGCCCCTCATAAATCTTGCTATAAGAGGATGGAAGGAAATAGGTTGTCCATTCAGAGGCTTGAAAGAAGCTGCAATAGCACTCAAAAGGAGTCTTACTGAGTTAGTCTTAAGTCCTGCATTGGATAAATGAAGGAGATACTCCAGTAATGATTCCAGAGATATCACAAGGGGGTTAAGACCCTTCTGCGAACACCATATGGTAAACCTTTTCCATTTGAAAGCATAAGAGCGTCTTGTGGAAGGCTGACATGGACAGGAAGGACAGGAAGGAAGCATAAAGGATATCCTTTACTTGCTGAGGGAGGTTAAGATCATGGAGATCTAGGCCTTCAGCAACCAAGCCCTGAGATGCAGAGACTGGGGATTGGGATGCCATAACATTCCGTCCTCCTGGGACAGGAGATCTGGAGCAGACCCTAGCTCTAGAGAGGGAGCTTGAGAGAGATGTAGAAGCAGAGGGTACGACACTTGCCGTGGCCAATGTGGAGCTATGAGAATCATACGGCCTCTGTCTCTCTGAAGCTTGAACAGGGTTTTGGGAATTAGGGGAATGGGTGGAAAGGCATAAAGGAAGTCTTGGCCCCAGTGAAGGAGGGAAGCATCCTTGGCCTGAGAGCCCTGAGCCGGGATTCTGGAACAGAACCGGGGAAGTTTGGCATTCAATGGACTTGCAAAGAGGTCTATGTCCGGGGTCCCCCAAAGTTGAAAAATCTTGGTCACCTATTCTACATGTAGAGACCATTCGTGTGGAAGCAGAACTCGACTGAGTCTGTCTGCCCAAGAGTTTTGTATGCCTGGAAGATACACTGCCAGGAGATGAATCTGATGCTCTCTGGCGAGGGCCCATAGTTGCAAAGCTTCGTTGCAAAGAGACAGAGAGCCTGTTCCCCCCTGCTTGTTCATGTAGAACATGGCTACTTGATTGTCCGTATGAATGTCTTGTAGCTGAGTAGGGTGTGGAACACTCGAAGAGCAAGGAAGATTGCTCTGAGCTCTAAGAGATTGATATGTAGATGAGTCTCCTTGGGTGGAGAGGTCTTGCAGATGAGCTCCCCAACCCATTGGAGAAGCATCTGTTGTGAGAGTTGCCTGGGGTAAAGGTTGTTGAAATGGGGACCCCAGCAACAGGTTTTGAGTGGACTGCCACCATTGGAGGGACAAAATAAGGCTATTTGTGTTTGCTATTTTGTCTGACAGGCACCCTGATGCCTGGGTCCATTGAGTGGATAAAGTCCACTAGGCTGCTGTCATATGGAGGCGAGCATAGGGAACCACATGCACGGTAGATGCCATGTGGCCTAGTAGTTGTAACATCTCTCGAGCAGTGAGATGAGGTTTTAGCACTGCTTGAGAAGCTAACTGCACCATGCGAAGGCAACGAGTCTGAGGAAGATAGGCCCTTGCTTTTCTGGTATCCAGCAAAGCTCCTATGAACTCTAAACACTGAGTGGGAGTTAGACTGGATTTTGGGATGTTTATGACCAGACCCAAATAGTGAAGGATACGCATTGTGCAAGATAGAGAAATCCTGGCCTCTGACTCTGATGGGGCTCGAAAGAGCCAGTCGTCTAAGTAAGGGAAGACGAACATTCCTAGAGTGTGAAGAAATGCTGCTACCACCGCCATGCATTTCGTAAACACCCTTGGTGCTGAGGCCAGGCCAAAAGGAAGCACCCTGTACTGGTAATGCTTTCCTTGAAAAAGGAACCGAAGGAACTTTCTGTGAGTTGGATGGATGAGAACATGAGTGTACGCATCCTTGAGATCTAGAGAACAAAGCCAATCCTGACTCTGAAGGTATGGCAGCAGAGTTCCCAGAGAAATCATCTTGAATTTCTCCTTGAACAGGAATTTGTTCAATTCTCTGAGGTCTAAAATAGGTCTGTGTCCCCCTGTTTTCTTTGGGATAAGGAAATAGGGGGAGTAAAACCCTGTACCCTGTTGATGAATGGGTACTTCTTCTATTGCCCCTTGGGCAAGAAGCATAGTGACCTCTTGAACTAACAGGTTGATGAGAGAGGTCTGAGAATTGAATTGTCTTACCATTGTGGGAGGGGGCATGCACGAAAAGTGAAGCTTGTACCCCTCTTTTATAATGGAGAGTGTCCAATGTTCTGCTGTTATCTGTCCCCATCTGGGGGCAAAGTGACACAACCTTCCTGGAATGGTGGAAGGCTCTGGTCCCTTGACAGCCAGGAAGGCTAAGTTCTCTAGATCAGTGGTTCTCAACCTTTTTTGTACCGTGACCCCTTTTACCGTTGGTCAACTTGTGGTGACCCCCAATGATAAAATCAAATGCATCTCTCTTCCTTTACCGTTAACGCATTGTCGCTGTAATCATTTGTTGAATTATTAATATATTATAGGCTTTTGCAATATGTTTTTATTTATAAAATACTTATTCAAACCACAATAATTAATCACAACAAGTAGTAACAATATTTGATTTCAAAATTATGATGATTTTGTAGTCAAATCACTAATATGAAATAAAATTATTTTTTTCTACCTTTGTTGTCTGACCAATTTATTCTCTGATCATGCTGGTCCCGATCTGAGGCTTCTGCTTTCCTGTCTTCTCTTAGCTCTCTTTCTGTGGTCTATGGTCCCTCTGCCATTTCTTATCTCTTTCGTTTTCTTCACTTCTTTCCATCAGCCTATTTCCAGTCCCAGTAACCCTCCCCAGTATCAGCCCCTTTCCAGTCCTCACTCCCAGTACCTTCCAATGTCAACTTGCATTCCCATGACTGCCACTGGTGTCCATTCCCTTCCAGTCCCCCTCCTTCCCCACTGACCAGTCCCTTCTAGTACAAATACCATGGCAGCCCCTCTCAGATCCACTCCCTTCCAGTTCCATTCTCCCATCCCCTTGTATCAGCCCACTTGTAGCCTTAGCCCCCAGTTTTCTTCCAGGGCCAGCAGCTCTATCCTCCCCTTCCCCCAATCAGCCCATTCCCAGTCAAAGCCCCCCAATCAGCTCACTTCTAGTGCTAATCCCCCCTCAACCCCATTACCAGTGCTAGCCTCCCCTAATCAGCCCAATACCAGTCCTACCCCCTTCAGCTCATTACCAGTCCTAGCCTCCACTAATTAGTTCATTTCCAGTCATAGCCCCCCCCGATCAGCTCATTTCCAATGCTAGCCTCCCATCAGTCCATTACCAGTCCTACCCCACCCCATTAGCCCATTACCAGTCCTAGCCTCCCCTAATCAGCTCATTTCCAGTGCCAGTCCCCCCCCTCAACCCCATTACCAGTGCTAGGCTCCCCTAATCAGCCCATTTCCAGTCCTAACCTCACCAATCAGCTCATTTCCAATGCTAGACTCCCATCAGTCCATTACCAGTCCTAGCCCCCCCCCTTGATAAGTCCATTCCCAGTCCTATATTTCCCTAATCAACCCATTACCAGTCCTAGCCCCCCCCCCATCTGCCCATTATCAGTGCTAGCTCCATCAGCCCATTATAATCCTAACCCGCGCTGTCTCTCGCATCTGTCCAGCATTTATCCCGTCTGTCCAGTATGTCCCCCTGTCTCTCCCCTTTGTCCATGCCAGCCCCCTCCCTCCCTCCATGTCAGCCCCCATATCAGCCCCCTTCCTCCCTCCCTCCATCCATGTCAGCCCCCATCCTTCCATCTGTCCATGTCAGCCCCCTCCCTCCCTCTATCCATCCATCCATCCATATCGGCCCCCTCCCTCCCTCCATGTCAGACCCCATCCTTCCATCTGTCCATGTCAGCCCCCTCCCTCCATCCATCCATATCAGCCCCCTCCCTCCCTCCATGTCAGCCCCCATCCTTCCATCTGTCCATGTCAGCCCCAAAGTAGAGTTGTCAGCATCTAATTCGTTGGCTTTCTCTTGCCAATTCTTGCCAAATAGATTCTCACCTGTACAAGGAATATTGCCCAGTTTGTCCTGAACCCAGAGCTCCAAATCGGATGCCTGGAGCCTGGCAATTCTACTTGCACCTATGGCAATGGCAGAGGTTCTGCTCATGCACTCAAAACAGTCAAAAGCTGCGCGGTTGACAAACTTAGAAACATCCTGGGCATGTTTAACCAGTGTGAGAAAATCTTGCCTCTTATCATCAGGAAGAAGAGGGCTCAAAACCTCTAAATCTCCTGTGACTTCCTTAAGGAACATTCCCATATATAAAATATAGGAACTGATCCTGGCAGAAAGCATGGAAGCCTGGAAAGTATGACGTCCAAAGGCATCCAAAGTTCTACACTCACATCCTGGAGGATTAGAGGCATGCCTCTTTGCACTCCTGATCCTTCTCATAGCTGATTCCACTACAATAGAGTGGTGAGGAAGCTGAGTCTTCTGGAACCCAGGACAAGGAGGGACTCGATACATGGTATCCAGTCTACGAGAGTGAGGAGAGGTGGTAAGAGGTGTTTCCCACATTCTTAGCACGAGATCATGTAAGATCTCATGGATAGGCAAAGTAGCTGCCTCTTTAAGAGCCTTGGGATATTGTAGAATCTCCAACTCCTTTGCCCTGGGCTCTGTTTCGGGAGCCACAGTAATGGAAAGACCTCGAGCCACCTCCCTGATGAAATCCTGAAAGGAGATATCTTCTGGAGGAGACATCCTACATTTAGGAGAGGAAGGCTCTTCTGGAAGAAGTATTCCGGTACCAACAGAGCTGTCAGAATCCTAGGAATCCTCTGAGGATTCGAAGTACCTTCTGTTCGGATGCTCTTGAAGAGCCCGATACCCGTACCGACCGAAGTCGGTACTAGGGGGAATCGGTATCGGTGTATTGGTACCGGAAGGCATCGCATGACTGGGTGCCGGCAAAGCAGACACTGATGTCGATGCCGATGCTGTCGGTACTGGTGCTGGAGTCGGTGCCGGTACCGGTTGAATTGTCTGACGTGGTTCCGAGGGTGTCGATGCCGCAAGGAGAGCCGCCAGACTGCGTTCAATAGCCAGGAACCTCTGGTCTATCGACGCTGCCGATGCCTGGGTATTGGTACCGGAGAAAGCAGCCGGTACCTCAGAGCATGGCACCAGTAGTTCTGCCGAGGTTGAGGCCTTGAGTACATCCTGGAGCCCCGATAATGCCTTGGAAGCCGAAGCCTCCCGCCGGGGCAATTTTGCCGGTACAGAACCCTCAAGGGCAAAGCCAGAGGCATCTCGATGCTTGGAAGGAGATCTACCCTTTGAGGACCGGCCAGACTTATGTTTAGTTACCTGAGATCCATGGGAGGAAGATGAAGCCGTGGAAGACATTGATGCTACAGAAGCTGCATCGGAGGGAAAATGGGTACTGAGCTTAGCAGCTCGGTTTTGTCGACCCCTCTTGGACATCATGGCACAAGCCATACACTCAGAGATGGAGTGGTCAGGACCTAAACATTTAACCCTTTCAAGGCCTACTTTAAATTTTTAATCCACATTCTGCAACCAGGTTAATTTTTGCATATTTCAGGAAAATTGTACCAGTCTTATTCAATATGTTCTAAGAGTGATTTTCCTTCTGCTATGGTCATGTATTATATACCATTTGATAGGAATATTTAGTCAGAATTTTGGATCCCAAGAGTTTTGGGCTCGGCCTGGAAAGGGTTAAGACACCACTCATGGGTCGGTGATGGAGATGGTACCGCCACACTTGGTGCACTTTTTGAAACCCGAAGCGGGTTTTTCCATAGTGGAGGAAATTTTGGGCCTAAGGCGCGTGCACCTGGAAAGAAAAGTTTGGGAAAAAATGTCTTTTTTTTTTTTAAAATAAAGAAAGGAGAACCGGCAGTACCGATATAGCGTTGAGGAAGGCAGACACGACCACAAAAAGAAGGAGAATAAGGAAATCTTTTCTGCGGTGACAGGAACAACGACCTGCTGGCTCAGCGGAAAACGAAGAACTGGAGAGAGGCAGTTGGAAAAGGCAGGAAGACAATACGCAGGCGCTGTGGGATGCTCCCAAAAGCTTTCTAATTGGACGCTGGGGAGCGCTCCCGCGCAGGCTCTGTCGGTACTGACGATACCCATATGTGAAGACTAAATTCTTGCTTGTTCCTGCAGATAGCATTATACAGGCCTCGGGGTCTTAACTTCCTCAAGAGCTGGTGTACTCTGGCTGGGAACTCTTGGGGGTTGTCTGTCTCCATGGGGGTGTGTAGGTTGTCCTCAGAGCTTTCTGTACGGCAAGAGCATGGGTGCCCTTGGTGGACTGCCTCCCATCCCATATGTCACAGGGGTGGATGTCCTATGTAGTGACCACAGGGGATGCAGGGTCCTTCATATGAGTGTGGTTACTGTGCTGTGCCTACAGATCTGCTCTAGTGCCCCTCTCTTCCTCCATAGGAGCAGCAGTCCTCACAAGCAAGACTACTGTGCCAGATGCATTAGGGAAATGACAGAGAAGAGTGCCAGCCGCCTTCCACACTAGAGGTATGAAACCTTTCACTGCAGCCTAGGTAACTGGACCCCCTGGGTGCTCGAGAGGAGTCATATGGCTGTTCCACATGGTAGTCACTGCCCCCAGCTCATTTAGATACTGTATTTGCACCCTAATTCCCCCAGAAAGGTCCACAGCAGTGTATATGCATGTATTTGTTTCCATGAGTTGATGCCCCGCCCTCTTGTACTTTTGGCCCATTACTTTCAGCTGAGTAGCAGGATGTGCCTATTCCCAAGTCAGTCCTCTCTGTCCTTCACTAGCCACCTATTAGTGCCTTGCTAGTGGGGTAGGGGTGCAGGTATTGTTGTTTGATATTGCAGGGATTTGGTAGCTTGCTGCCGGTCATAACATCACATAGGCAGCACGCGCTTATAGTGCAGTTACACCCCCTGCTTGTTCTGTGGCCGTTACGCCCCCTCAAGATATATTCGTGCACTAACCGTGCATTTGCCCCACGCTACCTATAACTCTTTAGTAAACATGTTCCTTACACTAGCATTTTATAAAGACAAGTAGGTGCCCTTATAAAATAGGTTTAACACAGGCACCCCTAAAACCTGCTTTAACAAAATGCCCCCTTATAAAATTACTCTCAGAGACCAACACAAACACAGAAATTTAGATAAACTATATTTAAAAAAAAAATATATATATATATATATATATATATATGAAACTTCTTAAAACCTATAACAACCGTGCCCCACCTAAGTAAAATGTATAATTATGTTTTTGCTGGCACCCAAGAAAAGTACAAGGAAAGCAGAGCAGAAATGAAAAACTGGCATTAGACTGCCACTCCTTCATGACATACATAGTATTTCTTAAAATATCTACTACTATACTTCAGGCATATGTTACATTTGTGTCTGCCAAATAACTATATACAAACACCATACCAATGCTGTCTGATTCTTCTATTTGAAGCTCCTGAAATTCTCTCTTACGCTCTGATATGGACCTGGAGCAGATATTTATATCTGAATATATACTATGTGTTTGAATATTAACATTTTCAAGCACACCACCTCTTCTGAGTTCAATCATGTCCTGCAAAAGAAGTCAAGTTTCAAGGCAGTGATTTCAGCATATATTTTTCAGGGACTCACTTCAAAGTTTTCTGACCATCAGGCCAGTGTAAAGCATAGTTATTCACCTGTAAGAGGTGTTCTCCAGGGACAGCAGAAATCAGTCCTCACATATGGGTGATGCTGGCACCAACGGAGTCCGCGGAGAACATTTCCCCAGCTTTCAAAGAAAGCCTTTGGGAAATTCTACCACGCATGCATGGCCCCCTACCCACCCAAGGGTGCCATCTTGCTCAGTCAGATGACATAGCAAAAAAGGGACTTAAACAATGTAGGGAGGCAACTCCAAGGGTAGGAGGGAGGGTTGTGAGGACTGATTTCTGCTATCCCTGGAGAACACCTGTTACAGATGAGTAACTACGATTTCTCCAGGAACAAGCAGGAAGTCAGTCCTTACATATGGGACTCCCTAGCTACAAACTGCCGAGAACCGAACCATGATAGCACCACTGGCAATCCATCAGGTAGCCATGAGTTGCAGAAGATGAATCCTCACTGAGAGACTGCATGACCTTAGCGTCCAGCAACACTATCACTCCAGTAGCCTGAACACAGAAGGGTCAGAGGGCAGGAGTTGCCTACACACCGAAAATATTACAAAATACTGCCTGCCATGTAGTAATGAGCTACAAATGTATGGATCGAAGACCATGTGGCAGCCTTGCAGATTTCCATCACCGGCACTGAGCAAAGGTTAGCTACCGACGTAGCCATAGCCCGCACGCGATGTGCAGTGATCCAGTACTCAAGGGAGAGGCCCACTCGCTCATAGGCAAGGGCAATATAGTAAGCTACCCGTGGATAGAATCCGCTTTGTTACCAGGAGCCCCAGTCTGCTGGGGTCATATGAGACAAAGAGCTTAGGAGCTTTGTGATGGGCCTGGGTCCTTTGCAGATAGGTCAGAGCCCACTTTCAGTCTAGTGTATGCAACACGAGTTCCTCCCTTTCACCTCCTGACTGAGGTGAAAGGGAGATACCACCTTGGGGAGGAATTTACGGTGTGTGCGTAGCACTACTCTGTTCTTATAGAACCTTGAAATATGGTGGATCCGCCACCATGATGGCCACCAGGAAAACCCCTTTTCAGGAGAGGGATCTCAGATGGCATGTGGCCAGTGGCTCGAATGGCGGCTTGGTGATTTAGGAGAGCACCACATTCAGATCCCATTCTGCCACAGGAGGGCAGAGAGTGGGTTTTGACAGCAAGAGGCCCCGGAGGAACTAGGAGACCAAGGGCTGGATTGAGAGGTATTACCCCTCCATGGAGTGATGGTGAGCGGCTATGGTGCTCAGGTGAACCCTCACCAAATTAGACTTTAGGCAGGTGTGCAAGAGATGCAGTAAGTATTGTAGCACTATTTGCATGCAGCAGACGGGGGTCCTCCCTTCTCTCTGTGCACCAGATGGAGAATCTTCTCCATTTGAAGGCATTCATCCATCTAGTGGAGGGTTTACAGGAGGCCAGGAGGATCTCCTCAACCTCCCCTGAGAGATTGAAAAGGGCCAGGGTTACCCTTTCAGCAGCCATGCTGTCAAAGCTAGCGACCCCAGATTGGGGTGCAGGATGGAGCCTTCCTCCTGGGAACAGAAGGTCCGGGTCCTGACCCAGCGGGATCGGGAGTGCCACCAATAGGGAGAGTAGCAGATAGAACCAAGGTTTCCGGGCCCATCTGGGGGCGATCAGGATCTCTGATGCTTGCTTGCTCGCTCTGGACCTTGAAGAGGGTCTTGGCCACCAGTGGAGTCGGTGGGAAGGCGTAGAGGAGGCCATGGAATAAAGAAGGCATCCACCGCTACTCTCCCCGGATGCGGCTGGCGTGAGCAGAAGCGGGGCAGCTGCGTGTTGTCTGGGGAGGATAACAGATCCATCTCAGATCTGCCACAGAGGTAGAAGTCTTTTTGCCACCTTGGGGTATAGACACCATTTGTGTGGGCAGAGGACTCTGCTGAGCTTGTCTGCCAGGTAATTGTCCTAGCCTGGAAGGAACACAGGTCATAGGAGCATTCCGTGGCATACCGCAAAGAAAAGAAGAGCCACCGCTTCCTGGCAGAGAGAGTATGAGCCCATGCCCCCTTGCTTGTTCACATAGAACACAGTGACCCGGTTGTCCGTCTGGATCAGCACAGGACAGTTGCGCAGGAGGTGGCAAAACATTTGCAGCACTAGAAAAATGGCTCGGAGTTCCAGGAGGTTGATCTGCAGGAGCGACTCCTCTTGCAACCCGCTGCCTTGAGTGTGGAGGTCTCTGCAGTATGCTCCCCACTCCAGAAGAGAGGCGTCCATTGTTAGGACCATCTGAGGTGCAGGTGCCTGGAATGGCACCCCCTCCTGGAGGTGGCGTAGGGACTGCCACCAGCTGAGGGAGTCTGCCAGTTGCCAGTGACCCTGACCCTATTGCATAACCTGCCCGTAGCTTGGGTCCACTGGGAGTGGAGATACCATTGGCCCGCCTGCATATGTTAGCGGGCTAGGGGCATGTCATGGACTGTTGAGGCCATGTGGCCCAGTAACCTGAGGAGGCGGCAAGCCAGTACCAACCAGCATGTCTGCACCTCTGCTGCCAGCTGCACTAGGCGATAGGCCCTTTCCAGTGGGAGGAAGGCCTTGACTAGAACGTGTCTAGCTGGGCTGGGTCTATGAACTCCAGGTTTTGGGCTGGAGAGAGGTGAGATTTGGGATAGTATTTATTTTTATTTATTTATTTAGACAGTTTTGTGTACCACCGTATCCTTCAATCAAAGTGGTCACAACGCAATTGGGGGATACATTTTAACACGAGGGTATATGGGACACATACACTAATACTTACAGGGAACATGGGCGATGGAGGGTTAAGTGACTTGCCCAAGACCGCAAGGAGCACCTGTGGGACTAGAAACCCCAGTCCTTCCGGCCCAAGGTTGCTGTCCTCTAGTGGGATTTGAACCACCGACCTTCCAGCTTGTGGTACCTTGCCCCAACCACTAGTAGATGACGAACCCCATGTGCTGTAGGAGGCAGATTGTTCATTCTGCAGCTTAGTCAGCCTCGAGGGCCGTGCTGCCTCTGGTGAGCCAGTCGTCCAGGTAGGGGAAGACAAAGCTCCTTGAAGACGCATGTGGGCGGCCACGACCACCAGACACTTTGTGAAGACCCTTGGCGAGGAGGCCAGGCTGATGGAAGCACCATGTCCTGGTAGTGCTCTTCTTCTAACACAAACCTTAGGTACTGTCTGTGGGAGGGGTGGATCCGTTTGTGAGTATATGCATCCTTTAGGTCTAAGGAGCACAGCCAATCTCCCTGGTAGAGTAAGGGCAGCAGGGTTTCAAGGGAGAGCATCTTGAACTTCTCTCTCACCAGAAACCTCTTCAGGTTTCGCAGGTCTAGCATGAGCCTGAGGCCTCCAGTTCTTTTGGGGACAAGGAAATACCTTGAGTAGAAGCCTTTTCCCCATACTTGTCTGGGAATAGGCTCTTTACTGAGGAAGATGTAGGGATATTACCCATGACTGAAGAGGTATTTAAAGGTGCGGAAGAATTGAAGGAAATATCGATACATCAGGAAGCTGTATTACAACTATTTGATAAACTGAAGAGTAGCAAATCACCTGGACTGGATGATATATAGCCAAGGGTGTTGAAAGAACTGAAATATGAAATTGCAGACCTGCTATTAGTAATCTGTGAACTATCATTAAAATCATCTGTAATACCTGAAGATTGGAGGATGGCCAATGTAACGCCAATTTTTAAAAAGGGTTCCAGGGATGATCCGGGAAACTACCGACCGGTGAGCCTGACATCAGTACCGGGAAAAATGGTAGAAACCATCATAAAGAACAAATTGCTGAACATGTAGATAGTCAAGGCTTAAAGAGAGACAGCCAACATGGCTTTAGACGAGGAAAATCTTGTCTTACCAATCTGTTATGTTTTTTTAAAGGTGTGAATAAACAGGTGGACAAAGGTGAGTCAGTTGATATAGTGTATTTGGACTTTCAGAAAGCCTTTCACAAGGTCCCTCATCAGAGACTTTTGGCAAAACTAAAGAGTCATGGGATAGGAGGCAGTGTACTATTGTGGATCAGGAACTGGTTAAAAGATAGAAAGCAAAGGGTAGGGCTAAATGGCCAGTTTTCCCAATGGAGAAAGGTGAATAGTGGTGTAACCCAGGGATCTGTGCTGGGTCCGCTGCTTTTTGACATATTCATAAATGACCTGGAAAAGGGAATAACGAGTGAGATTATCAAATTTGCAGATGACACAAAACTATTTAAAGCTGTTAAAACCCATGAGGATTGTGGAAAATTGCAAGAGGATCTTAATAAATTGGAAGACTGGGCATCAAAATGGCAGATGAAATTTAATGTGGACAAGTGAAAAGTTATGCACCTAGGGAAGAACAACCCAAACTATGGTTACACGATGCAAGGTTCCACATTAGGATCCACCACCCAGGAAAAAGATTGTGGACAACATGTTAAAACCCTCAACCCAGTGTGCAGTAGCGGCCAAGAGAGCAAATAGAATGTTAGGTATCATAAGGAAAGGAATGGAAAATAAAACAAAGGATATTATAATGCCTCTGTATCGTTCCATGGTGTGACCGCACCTTGAATATTGTGTGCAATTCTGGTCACCGTATCTTAAAAAGGATATAGCATTATTA
This sequence comes from Ichthyophis bannanicus, assembly GCA_033557465.1. NCBI lineage: Eukaryota > Metazoa > Chordata > Amphibia > Gymnophiona > Ichthyophiidae > Ichthyophis > Ichthyophis bannanicus. Next base: position 168,815,673 of record CM066042.1, read on the forward strand.
GAAAAGGTTCAGAGAAGAGCCACCAAAATGGTAAAGGGGATGGCAGGATACTCCTATGAAGAAAGGCTAAAAAGGTTAGGGCTCTTTAGCCTAGAAAAAAGACGGCTGAGGGGAGATATGACAGAATTCTATAAATTAATGAACGGAGTAGAACGGGTAAACGTAGATCGATTGTTTACGTTATCAGAATATAGAAAGACTAGGGGACATGCAATGAAGCTACAGGGTAAACTATTTAAGACTAATAAGAGAAAATATTTTTTCACTCAACGTGTAATCAAACTATGGAATTTGTTACCGGAGGATGTAGTAAAGGCTGTTAGTGTAGCTGGGTTTAAAAGAGGTTTGGACAAGTTCCTGGAGGAAAGGTCCATAAACCATTATTAAAAAGGGATCCAGGATATCAATGCTTGACCCAATACAAGCATTGTGGAACCTTTTGGGAAAACTGCTAGGTACGTATGACCTAGATTGGCTACTGTTGGAAACAGGATACTGGGCTTGATGGACCTTGGTCTGACCCAGTATGGCATATCTTATGTTCTACTGCCTTTTCCCTGAACAACCCCGCGAGCTCCTGAAGGAGCAAGGTCTGGTGAAGGAGAGGCCACACTGGTTCCCCCAGGAAGAACTCCGGAGGGGTTTGATGGAACCTGAGGAGGTAGCCCTCCTTTACCACTTGTAGGACCCATTGGTTCGTGGTGACTCCGACCCACCTGTGGGCAAAAAGTGCCAAGCGACCTCCTGTGGGCTGGGAAGGGTCTCCTAGGGGAGAGGAGGTCCTGCCCAGAGAGTCAAAAGCTCCCTCCAGGTTGGGCAGGAGCTTCTGAGCCTTAGGCTTTCTTGGGCTAAGGGCCCTGCTGCTGTTGTGCTGAGAAGGACTGGTAGTGGCCCTGGTGGAAAGACCCCTTCTTCCTGGGGAAGGGTGGTCTTTTCTCCGACAGGTTCTTCCAGGGAAGGGTCGAGGTTTTCCTCAAGAGCCTTTGCCTGGTCATAACCTCGGTCTCTATTTTGACCACCTTGTCAGCCAGGTGCTTGCCAAACAAGTTCTCCCCGATGCAGGAGACATCCAGCAATTTTTCTTTCACCCATTGCTTGACGTCGGAGGTTTACAACCAGGCCTAGCACCAAGTTCTGATGCCCGCTGCTGCTACCCTTGCTACAGACTCGAAGCCGTTGTAGGCATCGCAAGAGAGGAGCTTTGAGCAGTCCCAGATCCTGGCAGTCAGGACTTGGAACCTCTAAAGGGGTTCCCCTGCGAGGCCCGCAGAGAAACCCGCCAGCTCCTGGATAAGGCCCTTGAGGTACATCCCGATGTACAGCTCATAGGCCTGTATCTGGCAGTCCAGCATCGATCCCTGGGAGCACTTGTGCCCGAGGGCATTAAGGGCTCTGACCTCCCTGCCTGGGAGGACAGAATAATAATCTTCTGGCTTTACAGCTTCCTCATCGATGACTCCACAACCATGGAGTTGTGTGGAAGCTGGAATTTCTAGAAGCCCGGATCTTTCTTGACACGGTAGATAGAAGAGAGGCATCGAATGACCACCGGCACAGAGGCCGGGGTTTCCCACATCCATAGGAGCAGCCTCCCGAGGATGGGCTGCACCGACACTGTTTGAGTCTTCTTTGGCGGGGACTCATACTGGAGGATCTCCAGCTCTTCAGTGCGCGGATCCTCCTCTGACTCGGTTGAAACCGAGAGGACTTGGGCCATATCCCATACAAAGTTGTGGAAGGCCACGTTCTCGCTCGGGGAGTGGTGCCAAGGTTCTGGAGGAGATGGCTCCGAGGGAACGTCCCAGTGTCGAGAGGTCTCGGGGACGGCCTCGACATCGGTCTCCCAGTCTGAGCCGGAGGGCGCCGAGGATTCCGAGGCTTGGGGCTCCCATGCCTCGAGGTAGACTTTGGGGAACCGGGTTCCCCCGGTGGATCTGGGGTCAGACTCCCGGAAACTGGCCAGGGAGGACTGCACATCTGAAGATCGGGACCAGGACCTCAATCGGTGCCGAGGGCTTGACTGAGGCTGGTGGTGCTCAGGGCCTGGCTCGATGCCCGGAGACTCCCTGTAGTCGGGGGCCCAGTTGTCGGGACAGATGATGCGGATGAACCTGACATCATTACCTGCTGCAGGGCCAGGAGAGCAGAGATATTCTGCTCCAAGGCCGCCATCCTGGTCTCAATATCAGGTGATTCTGCAGCTTGGGCAGAAGGGTCTCGGGCCCGATGCCGGCACTCTTGCGAGTGCGTCCTCGATGAGGACCATGGCCTCGAGGAGCCTCACACGGTCACCACCAGCCAAGGACTCCCTCTTAGAAACCTTTAGGGGACACTGCTCAGAGTCACCCTGGTCCCTCCACAGGACCTTACCAGGTTTCACTAGTGGAACCTCGACTGGCTTCAAGGGTTTTTTCTTTTTCTTTACAAGATCCGGTGTCTTTACAGAGAAGCTGCTGCCGCGGGACTCTGAAGACACCCGGGCCTCACAGGATGTGCTCGGCTTGAGGCTCAATGTCAAGGAAGCCGATGCTGAGTCGGACCACAGGAACAGCTTCTCCTGCAACTCCGACCATTTCCTGTTGGTTCTCAGAGTCATTGCCTGGCACAGGTCGCAGGTGGCACTGTTATGGTCCGGTCTGAGGCAGTGCAAGCAACAGTCATGAGTATCTATAACAGACATGGTCTGACCGCAGCGGTCACACTTTTTGAACCCACCGATATGGTGGGAGACACCTGGCCGGGGTCGATGACCCCAGGGTGAAAAAGGGCATGAACGCCCGTCGAGGCAAGCCTCGTCAAAAAAGAAGGGAGAGCCAAGGATGGTGTCGGGGTTGAGGATGGCACCGGCTCAAGGCGGGCAGAGGAACCAGTACGCAAACTGGGAAAATAACAAGTTTTAAGGATAATTCGAAAGGATTTTTCCAGGGAAACAGGACATGCATCCGTTGGGCTTCACGGAAAAAAGGAGACTGAACAAGATGGCACCCTTGGGCAGGAAGGGGGCCACGCATGCATGGAAGCATATCCCAAAGGCTTTCTTTGAAAGCTGGGGAAATGCTCCGTGCAGGCTCCGTCGGCGCCGACGTCACCCATATGTGAGGACTGACATCCTGGAGAATAACAAAATTTACTGGATTGAAGGGAAATGTTTGGGCATACATAAAATATGAAATGTTAAATGTGTGAATAAAAACAAGCTATTGATTTTATGTTATTAAAAACTGCATTTGCAATGCATACTTTTATAATTTCGACCACAGGAAAAGAAATGTTGTCCAAAGATTTCAGTGTCCTTCCTTGCCTTTTCTTTCTTACTCTACTGAGTCTTCTTTTCTCCCATGTTCCCTTTTCTCACACCTTTTCTAATCTCTCTCTCATTACCTTCCCTTCTCAGTCTCTTTCTACTTGCACCTGGGCTGTACTTTCTTTTTCCTACCATTTGCTAGATTAGAACCACAATAAAATAGCTCATGTGAGAAAACTCAAGCAAGGAAATACTGCTGGACTTCTTGGATAGTTTAATTGCTCACTTTTAACTGTGGTTCCGTTTAGGAAGCAGAATAAATCAAGCATATTCATGGCTGACATAATCTGACAGCTTCAACATGGACCAGTTCTCTTAAAGCTCAAAAAAACCTAAGATGTCAATTTTCACAATGTTGGACTTTTAAAACGTCACAGCAGTCAGCCATAATGTTTAAATACTGTATCCACTGGATATTCGGTGGCAGTATCTAGATAATAGCTGCCACCGAATATCCGGATTGTGCGAATACTATCCAGACAACTGCAGCACTTATCTGGATAGTGGTAATTTTCAGCCATTATCTGGATAGCAATTTAGGCCAGATAATTTAGCTGGATAGAAGCCTAAAATCGTCACTATCTGTATAAGTGTGGCAGTTATCTGGATAGTGGCCACACCGTTCTCGCTCTGAGCACAAACCACCCCTGCACTTACTGGATAGGGATGAAGTGGTCTGTGGAGATATTCAATGGCACTCTCTGGATAGTGCTGCTGAATCTCTCTCTCAGTGCCCTTATCTAGATAACCTTCATAGTTATCCAGATAAAGGCTTTTGAAAATTGACTCATAGAAGTTCTATCTGAGCCAATACAGAAGTTTTGGTACAGTTCCAACCTCACTGGTCCTCTCAATCATATGAAAAACTTAAGAAGCAATTCCTCATAGATGACAGGATAAACTGAGCTTATAAACCCTTCCATCTAGGAAAATCCCCATTATAGGTAAGGAATGAGGGGGGAGGAGGGCTGGAGAATATTCAGAAGTAGCGGTTAACGCTGCTACAGTGGCTAGATTTTACCACTGAAAACTGATCCCAGATATTCAATCCTGGGGTCATCCTCTGCCACCAGCACTGAATAACTGGGTTGGCTGGATAACAAGTTAGTAACCAGTCAGTGGAGATATTCAGTTAGTTACCTAAAACAGCTAAAGTTATGCCAGCCATTTATGTACCTAACTTTAACCACTTTGAGATAACCAACTAGTGGCTGAATACCACTGCTAGCCTGTTATCCTCAGGTGCCGACTTTGCTCCGTCCACAGAATGCCATGATACTAACCGGCTAGCAGGAGGGCGCTAAGAGGCTGCACCTGAGGAAGTTCAGTGGCATTAATCATGTTAGTGCTGTTGAAGGTGACATTTTACTTACCAGATAATGTCCTTTCCTTGAGTCCTGGCTAGACCAGTCCAGACAAGTGGGTTGTGTTCCCCTACCAGCAGATTGGTGGTGACAGAGAGTCAATGAAATGCCCAGTTTCAATGACATCACTCCCATGCCTCTATAAGCCTGAACCATTAGAGGGCACATCAGTATTCATCCCAAAGCATATGAGAAAGCATGGCAAACCTCACACAAACTCAATGTGGGCAACAATAATGGCTCAAACAATAGAGAAACTATGTACAGGAGAGACTGAACAGCAGGCTATGATATGGACCTGCAGAGCCAAACATATAAATCATAGCAGGCCAAGGTACTGCTGTAACATAACAGACCAAACACAGTTCCAGGGATGAGTCTTGGACTGGTCTAGCAGGACTCAAGGAAAGGACATTATCTGGTAAGTAAAATGTCACCTTCTATATCGTACTGCTAGACCAGTCCAGACAAGTGGGATGTACTAAAGCTACACCTCCACTGGACGGGAAGACGACACAGCAGCTTGTAAACCTTGAGACAAAAATCATGTCCATCCAAGCGTGGTCATCCAAGCAGAAATGCTCGACAAAAAGTGGAAAGTGAGTCCCATATCGCACCCAACAATGTATGAAGGGGCTACTGAGCTACGCTATGCCCAAGAGGATGCTTGCACCCAAGTTAAATGAGTGTGCAAACCCTCCAGAACCAGCCAGCTCCATCACAGATACACCGAGGCAATTGCCTCCTTGATCCAGCACCCTGAGGTAGACTTCGCTGCCGTGACAGCTTTGCACTGGCCAGCAAACAGCACAAAAAGATGGTCTAGCGTACGAAAATAATTTGTAACCTCCGAGTACCGGAGAAGCACCCTCCAGACAACTGAAAGGTGAAGATCCTTATCTTTCCTTCTACACTGCTCCTTAGAAAAGGAGAGCAAGCAAACCACCTAGTTCACATGAAAGGGAGAAATCACTTTGGGCAAAAAGGAAGGCACAGGCCAAATGGAATTGGCCTTCTCTGAAAAGGACAAATATGGATCCTGGCAAGACAGAGCCTGCAGCTCAGAAATCTGCCTTGCTGTAGAAATCACAACTAAGAAAACAATCTTGAGAGTCAAGTCCTTCAGAGTAGCATGCTTCAGAGGCTCAAGGGGCTCCGACACCAGGGCCCTGAGCACCAGACAGAGATCCCAGGAAGGGACAAATGACCAGAGAGGATGACACAAACACCGAACCCCTTGAAGAAAACGCAAAACATACGGGTGCAAGAATGAAGACTTTCTAGCCACCAGACCTTGGAAACCTGCCACCTGGACTTTCAGAGAGCTAAAGGGAAAAAAAACCTTTTCTGAACCGTCCTGCAGAAGACCAACACCTTGGCAGACTCAGGAACAAGCTGTTGTGCGCTGCACTCATGCTCAAGGGGGTTCCAGACTCGGAATTATGCCATGCTAGTAAAACCCCTCTGGACTCTGAACAGAGCGGAAACTACAACAATAGAATAATGCTTACGTGTCAGCTAATTCCTCTCAAGGGCCAAGCCGTAAGTAAGAAGGGAGCCAAGTCATCCAAGACATATGGCCCATGACGCAAATGGCCCCAAAATGGGGCAGATGAAGAGGAGGAGTCTGCAGGAACTGCATCAAGTCCCTAAACCATGCTCTCCTCGTCCAATCCATACCACCAGAACAATCTACCTGGATGGCGGCTCCATGCACCGAAGCACATGCCCCTCTACAGCAGCCATGGATGAAGCACATACAGCAAGCATTGCCGTGGTCAGGACTGAACCAGGGTTACAACGCCATTGGACCCAGTTTCCGTGTGGTGAGTGAAGTAACAGAATACTTTGCCATTGGAGCAGGACACCATCAATTCCATCATGGGGCACCCCCAATGGTGGAGAAGAGTCTGAAATCCCACTCTCTGGGATCAAGAGAGTGATGATGGAAGAAGGCCGCTTTCACACTGACCACCCCGGCAATGTGCCGAGCCAACAGAGCTAGGAGACTCATTTCTGCCCAGGTGAACCAGAGAGCCATCCCCAGGGCTAGTCCTGCACACCTTGTGCTGCCTTGATGATTGACATATGCCACTTCCATGGTGTTGCCCAAAAACATTTGCACCATCCTGTCTTTGACCAAGGTCGGGAAAGCACAAGAGGGCCAGCCAGATAGCCCTTGCTTTGAGATGGTTGATGGACCACACCTCCTGCCTGCCCTGGGCCATTCAGTCTTGACAAGGGCTTCTCCGCCCATAAGACTAGCATCCATCGCCAGAAGAATCCACAAGTGATTATCCAGCTGCATGCCCCTCTTCAGATAACATGTGCGTAGCCGCCACCTCAAGCTGGCTCTCACTCCCGTCAATAAGGGCCACAGAATGGCCTCATATGAACACACCCATGGCACCATTTTGATTGCTACCACTATCAAGCCGAGAAGTTGGAGATAATCCCAAACCCTGGGAGCCTGTTAAGAACAGAACTCCTCAAGTTGTTCCAACAATCTCTGTATTCTCTTCTCCGGCAGTAAGACTGTCAACTTGAGCACTGAACCGTGCTCTCAGAAATTCTAGGGATTAGGAAGGCTCCAATGGACACTTTCCCTGATTGACTACCAAGACACCACTTGGGCTGAAACTTGAGAGGCCTCCAACAGAGAACAGACTCAGATGAGCCAGTCGTACAGAAATGGGTATACACACAGGGCCCAATATTCAAAGGTATTTACATGGTTTGCAGAGCTGTAAACCGTGTAAATGCCCCTATGCTGGATATTCAGCAGCACTAACACGGTTAGTGCTGCTGAATATCCCCAAGTAATCCTGCTATACCCCCAATGCTAATTCCTTAGTATCAGGGTGTTTCGGGGACAGTTCCCGGAAATAACCATGTAGTGGCAATATTCAGCTGCTGCCTGGTTATACCTCAGTAGGGAAAGTTAGGCACAGCAAAAGCTAACCAGGCAGTGGCTGAATATCACCGCTGCATGCTTAGCTTCTGTACCATGTGTGGCTGTGCGGTGAACCTGGATATTCAATGCAGGTGGCCGGATATGGCCCTGGATTGACCATCCGGGGTTAAAGTTTGGCTGTGAATATTCGTCCCATAGTCCTTAGTGCCATAGCACACTAGCCACCACCGCCATGACGCTGGAGAACATTCTCAGGGCAGTGGAGAGGTTGAAGGGAGGGTGGCAAACTGAAGGTGTGACCCAAACATGGCAAAAACCATACATCTCTGCTGATCCTCCCAGAGACCCCTAGAAGTCAGTCCATCGTCCCAACAATGGATGGGTGGAGGCCACAGAGGGAAAAGACTCTGCTTCCTTCTGAGGCTCTTTCGGTCTATCCTCTGGAAAGCGATAAGACTCAGACTCAACCAATTCCTTCACCACCTTGTCCAATCAGCCCTACAAGGGAGCTTTCCCTTAAGGCCAGTTGGGTTAGCTGGGCTTTGGAGGATGTAGCCATTGTCCAGTGGCGACGCCATATCCAATGCCAAATCACTGCCGACAGAACAATACCTCTAGTTGCCAAGGAGCTAGAAGATACATACTATCAGAAGGAAGGCAGTAACAGACTCCAAAAGGAGTGGTAGAATCATCCAGTGAGAGAGACAGAATCCACAGAAGCAGAGCTTGAGGAATCAAACCTGCACACACCGCCAGCTGGAGAATAACAACTGCTGCTATGAACTGGCTCTTCAGCAGAGAACGAGTAAACATAGATCGGTTGTTCATGCCATCAAAAAGTAGAAATGACTAGCGGACATGCAATGAAACTACAATGTAACCCATTTAAGACTAATAAGAGAAAATATTTTTTTATTCAATACATAATCAAACTCTGAAATTTGTTACTGGAGAATGTAGTAAAAGCCGTTAATGTAGCTGGGTTTAAAAAAAGGTTTGGACAAGTTCCTGGAGGAAAGGTCCAAAAACCATTATTAAAGAGGACCCAGGAAATCCACTGTTTACCCCGGGACATGCATTGTGCCTTTTTGGGAACCTGCCAGGTACTTGTGACCAGGATTGGCCACTGTTGGAAACAGGATACTGGGTTTGATGGACCTTGATCTGATCCAGTATGGCATTTCTTATGTTCTTATCTTCCTATCCAGTGTCCTTTAAAACCAATCCAACTTCCATGGGAGTAGAGGTCCACTTTGTGCCCACCATGGCCAAGTCAGACTATGCAACACACTCCTTTCCAAGAGAGCTCACCTCCATTTACATGCCTTTAACCTCCTAGGCAGGAAATCGGTGGGGGACCACTCATATGGAAAATGTTCTTGATTATTTTCAGAAACGGGAAGACTGCTGTAAAGCATAGTTACTCACCTGTAACAGGTGTTCTCCAGAGACAGCAGGAATCGGTCCTCAATATAGGCGATGTCGGCACCGATGGAGCTCGCATGGTAACCTCTCCCCAGCTTTCAAACAAAGCCTTTGGGAGATGTAGCACGTATGCATGGTCCCCTTCTCACCCCATGATGCCATCTTGCCTCAGTATGATATCATAACACAAGACGGCAAAAAGAAAAAGCAACGCTACAGGGAGGAGGGAGAGTTGTGAGGACTGATTCCTGCTGTCCCCAGAAAATGCCTGTTATAGGTGAGTAACTTCGCTTTCTCCGGGAACAAGCAGGAAGTCAGTCCTCACATATGGGATTCCCTAGCTACAGGCTAACGAAAAACCTGTAAAAAGGAGAAACCATGAGCAGCAGCAATGAGTCAAGAGATAACAGACTCCCGAGTAGCCCAAGTGCCCAGCGAGGAGCCAATGCTCGGTAGCCTGAACACACCAAAGGGCCGGAGGACAGGAATTGCCTATACCCTAAACAAATGATGGAGTACTGCCTGGCCAAATGCACTGTCCTGCCAAGACTCTCTCTCCAGGCAGTAGTGAGCTGCGAAAGTGTAGACTGAGGACCAGGTGGCAGCCCAGCAAATTTCCAACAAGGGAATGGTGCGCAAGTTTACTACAGAGGCCGCCATGGCCCGGACGCTGTGCACCACGACACGGCGCTCCACCAAGAGACCAGCCTGCTCATCTGCAAAGGTGATGTAGTCAGTGACCCAGTTGGACAGGGTCTGCTTAGAGATCACAGATCCCAATAGACTCAGGTCGTAGGAAACAAAGAGCTGAGAAGCTCAGCGGTGCTCCTGGGTATGCCTGAGATTAAAGGTGAGTGCCCACTTACAGTCCAGTGTGTGGAGAACTACCGCCACCCTGCTGGCATAATGCCACAAGAAGAAGGCGGGGAGCACCACCTGCTGTTGAGATGGAATGGAGATACCACCTTGGGAAGAAACTTGGGATGCATGCAGAGCACAACCCTGTTCTTGTACAACCTAGTGTATGGTTGTTCTGCCACCGCCTAAGCTCACTGACTCTGCGGACAGGTGCGCGCCATGAGGAACCACCTTCCAGGAGAGATTGAGGTGGCAGGAGCCAAGAGGCTCAAAGGATGGCATGGTGAGCACGACATCAAGGTCCCACTCCGCCGCAGGCAGGCAGATGGGCGACTTTGACAGGAGGAGCTCCCTCAGGAAGCAAGACACAAGGGGTTTAGCAGAGAGGGGTTTGCCCTCAATGAGATGGTGATGCACTCTTACAGCATTAGAATTCAGCCCTGCCACAGAAAGGTGAAGTAGGTACTACAGCACTAGCTGGACGGAGCAGAAGGGGTTGACCCAACACTCTGTGCACAAAACTGAGAGCCTCCGCCACTTCAAGGTGTCTGCCCGACAGGTGGAGGTTTTGCAGGAAGCAAGGCGGACTTCCTCCACTTCAATAAAGAGACTGAAAGGGCCCAGGGCTACTCTTTCAACAGCCAGGCCATGAGTGTCAGAGACCCCACGTTGGGTTGTAGGAGAGAGCCCTCCTCCTGTGTCAGTAGGCCTGGGTTGCACCCCAGGGGAATCAGGGGTGATGGCCCTGTCGTGCTGGACCTTGAACAAGGTCTTGGCAATCAATGGGGTGAGCGGGAAGACATATAGGAGGCACTCCGCCCATGAGATTAGAAAACTTACCTTTTTCAGGCAGCTTTCGGCCTTTGAAACCCCCTCAGCCTGATTAGTCTGTTGTACCGCTTTAGCCCTCTACTACCTTAGCTGTCCTGGCTGGTCCCCCTCCCTCCCTCCCCTCTCCATTTGAGTGCTCTCATTTCTCTTTCCTTTCCCCCTGTCATATCAATGAATTGGTGTTCCTTTTTTCTTTCCAATTGGCCTTTCGCAGTCCATTGTAACATTGTTAAATGCTTTGATGCAGTTGCTACAGCGGTCTATCATGCAAACTAATAAAGATAAAAAATGCATCTACCACTCCCCAGGAGGGGTGTGGCTGCCAGAAACAGAAGCTGGGCAGTTGTGCATTGGCCGGACTGGCAAAGAGGTCCAGCCTTGGGAGCCCCCAGCGCTGGAAGGGCTGGCCAGTCAGTCTGGGATCCAGCCTCTACTCGTGCAGTTGGAGGACCCAGCTGAGCCGGTCCGTCGAGATGTTGTCCTGGTCTGGGAGGTAAACTGCCCGCAGGAGAATCCAGTTGCTGCTGGCCTATGAGCAGAGGCTCACCGCTTTCTGGCAGAGCAGGGCCGAACCCGTGCTCCCCCCCTGCTTATTTATATAGATCACCACCACCTGGTTGTCGGTCTAAACCAGCACCACGTGGTGCTGCAGGTGGTGGAGAAATGCCAGAAGGACTAAGGCTAAGGCTCAGAGCTCCAGGAGATTGATTTGTTGGAGACTCTCCATCGGTGACCAGCTACCATGAGTGCAGAGGTCATCAAAATATGCATCCCACCCCACCCCAGCTTGGAGGCATCTGCAGTGAGGGTCCTTTGGGGTACAGGAGGCTGGAAGGGCATTTCAACCAATAGACACTGGAAGTTTTGCCACCAGATGAAAGAGAGAGCCAGGGGGTGGGTAATGAGTACCCTGTCCTGCAAGCGTCCTGTGGCCTAGGATCACTGCGAGCGGAGGGCCCACTGGGCTGTCCACATCCATAGGCGAGTGTCCAGAGTGACATGCACCATGGATGCCATATGCCCCAGCAGGCAGAGCATGAAGTGGGTTGACGCTGAGTAACGGTGTTGTGTGGTTGCCGCAAGCACTTGGAAGCAAAGGGCTCTGTTCCGAGGGAGAAAGGCCCTGGCTTGCATGGTGTCCAGCTGTGCCCCTATGAACTCCATGTCCTGGGTTGGCTGGGGATAGGACTTTGGATAGTTTATGACAAAGCCAAGGCGCTCCAGCAGGAAGATGGTGTGTGTCATCGCCTGACGGGCCTCAACGGCCGTGCTGCCCTTTACGAGCCAGTCATCCAGATAGGGGAAGACGAATCCCACCTGGAGTCTGAGATGGGCTGCGACCACCACCAGGCACTTGATGAATACCCTTGGGGAGGAGGCCAGGCCAAAGGGTAGCACTCTGTACTGATAATGTTCTTCTCCGACCACGAAGCGGATGTACTGCCTGTGTAGGGGGTGGATGAGGATGTGTGTGTACGAATGCTTTAATCCAAGGAGCATAACCAGTCTCCCTGCTGGAAGTGTGGCATCAATGTTCCGAGGGAGCATTTTGAACCTTTCCTTCACCTATCTGTTGAGGTCTTGCAGGTCGAGGATGCGGCGGAACCATCTCGGTCCTTTTTGGAACTGGAAAGTAGTGGGAGTAGAACTCTGTAATGAGGTAAGCTAGGACAAGTTCCACCGCCTGATCCTCCAGAGGGCCTGCAAGTTCCTGCCGGAGCAGGTCTCGGTGGAGGGGAGTCCTGGAAGGCTCTACTGGGAAGAATGTTGGGGGTGCCTGGTGGAAGTAACATCCCTCACTACCTGAAGGGCCCACATGTTGGTGGTAATGAAGGGCCACCTGTGGGCAAAGATCACCAGACACCTCCCTGTGTTCTGTGGGGCTGTATCTCCTGGTGGAAGAGAGGTTATGCCCAAGGAGTCAAAACCCCTCTCCAGGTTGCGCCGGGGGCGCGGGCTGGGGTTTGGGGAGGCTTACATGCGTCATGGCCTTGTTCCTTGGCCTTCTGGCCCTGTTGGGGAGCTGGGAAGGTCTGGTATTGATGGTAGTTTCCGTAAGCCTTCCTCTTCTTCGAGTATGAGAACTTTCTACCTGAAGCCTTACTCCGGGAATGGTCAGTGATCTTCTTGGAAGCCAGGTCCTAGTCAGGAGCTCTGACTTCAGCTCGGCAGCCTTTTATGAGTCCATGGCAAGGGACATTGACCAATTTCTCCCAGACTCATTGCTCCAGATCCGAGGACTGTAACAGAGCCTGGTGCCGGGCACTAATACCCAATGCAGCTACTCTAGCCGCTGACTCAAAGCCATTATAGGCCGTTCAAATGATAAACTTGGAGCACTCCCTGACTGCAAGGCCAGGGTCCAGAACCGCTGGAGAGGTTCCTCCAAGAGACCAGTCGAGAACCCGCTGAGCTCCTTCGCCAGGTTTTGAAGGCATATCTCCATGTACAAATGATAAGCCTGGATCCAGCCAACAAGCATCGAGCCCTGAAAGCACTTTCTGCCCATGGCATCCATGGCGCAGACCTCCCTGCCCGGGGGCACCAAGGAGTGCATGTTCTGGCTCTTGAGCCTCCGCATGGCCGACTCCACCACGATGGAGTTGTGAGGCAGTTGGGCTTTCTGGAAGCCAGGGCACCAGGGGACCCAGTACATCGAGTCCAGCCTCCTGCTAACTACGGGCACAGATGTGGGATCATCCACATGTGGAGTAGCAGCCATTCCAGGATGGGGGGAATGGGCAACATGAGCACCTCTTTCAGTGAGGGCCTCATACTGGAGGATCTTGTGGTCCTCCATGTGAGGGTGGCGAAGGCCAGAGCCTTGGCCATTTCCCACACAAAGTCGAGGAAGGCCATATCTTCAGATGAGGACCAGCGCCTCGACTTTGGAGGGGACAGGTTTGAGAGCACGTTGCGATGACGGCTGGTATCCAGGGACCCGTCATCCTTGGTCTTCCAATCAGAGTCCAGCTCAGAGGAGGGGTCCTCCAGAATTTGGGGTGCTGGCCCAACCCCAAGGACCTCAGGACTGCGGCGGCCCGGCGCTCAGAGCCGAGGGCGCTGAGCGGTGAGGACCATGGTCCCAAGAACCAGGATCACAGCCAAGGCATTTCTCAAAGTCGGCAGCGCCCGAGGATTGGCTCAACCTCTGGGGAGTCCCTTGTGGTGGAGGGCTCGGTGGTTGGGAGTGATGACCCGGAGGAACCAGGCATCAGAACCCACTGCTGGGCCAGGAAGGCAGACAAATTGCATTCAAAGGCCACCATCTTGGCCTCAAGACCAGATGGGTCCACAGCCTTTGGCGCGGGCACCAAGGACTCCATCCCGCTGCCGGTTCCATTGGGGGAGTCCTCGACCAGGATGTCTTCAGGGGTCCAAGACTGATCCTGGGGCATGGATGGTTCCCGGCGAGGAAACTTGGATGACCACTCCTTGCTGTTGCCCATCGAGGGCTGCAGGACCAGGGCCCGTGGGATTTCCCCACTTTCCTTGACTCGTCACCCAATGGGGCCCTCAGGTTGGCTGGTCCTAGAGGTCTTCCTGCCCTTCTTGGCATGATCCTTGACACGGGAGCTCCAGCCAGAGGTTCCGTGGTCCCAGGGCTCCAAGGCCGCATGGTCTCTGCGGGTACACGAGGTCCTGGAAGGAGTCTCGGAGCAGGCTTTCACGGAGGACTCCGGGGCTGTGTCGGTCTTCTGAAAATTCAACTCATGCTGCTGCTGATGTTTCCTTAGGGCCTTAGGGGTCATCTGCTTACAGAGACTACAGACCAAGGCATCATGGCCGGCCCGAGGCATCAAAGGCAGCAGTCATGCGGATCTGTACTTGACATATTATGAGTGTAGCGGTCGCACAGCTTGAAGCCACTGGCCAAGGCAATGGCGGGGAAGACTGCCCCTGTAAGGTCAAAGTCACCGGGCCCAGCCAGGAAAAGGCATGAACCCGCACCAAAAGAAAAAGTAAGAAGAAAAAAGGATCCCAAGAACATAAAACTGAGGCAAGTGGGCTTGGGGGCAGGGAAAGGCACTGGTACCCAGAGAAGCAAAAGAGAAGACAAAAAAAATCACCAACTTTTCCAAGGGGACAGACAAACATCCGATGAGCTCCGCGGAAAAAAGCAGACTAAGGCAACATGGCACCCGTGGGTGGGAAGGGGACCATGCTGTGTGGTACATCTCCTAACGGTTTTCTTTGAAAGCTGGAGAGAGGATACAACGCGGGCTCTGTTGGTGCCGACGACACCCATATGTAAGGACTAACTTCCTGCTTGTTCCCGGAGAAATAGCTGCAACGCCTGTAGAAGCGAGGAAACTGTGGCCCCTGCTCCTATACTGGAGCATCAGCTACACACCAGGTGGAGGAAACTCAAGCAATCAATGCCACCAGAACTCCCTTCTGGGAGAGGCAGAAAATGCCAACCTCCACATGAACCTCTAATGGTGAAAACACTTTCTTTTTTTTTCATCAGACTCCTCAACCAAGATGTCAGAACCAACTTTCAAGTCCAAGTCTCAGACAGACCCCAGCCAATTCACATTTCCAGAAGACAACCTCCAACTGGGTCGCTTTGAAGGAGACACTCAAAACAGGCTTATACAATCTGCCCATCCCTCACTTGATACAGCTTGAGGGAATCTAAAGGCTGCAGGGTCTGAATCTCTGCACCAAAGATCAGGTTTGCCAAAGGAGGAAAAGAATTCTGGGAAGGATAAGCCAGAGCTGAGCCCTCCGAAGAAAGGGAGCGCCCAGAAGTGTGGTCACCGGAACTCAAGGCCAGGCTATTATTCTTACCCACAACTCCATCTGTCACCTCCTACCTTGAGACAGACAATGCCAGACCAACCAAATCCCTTCATTGGAAGAAGGGAGCCAGGTCCACCAATGAAAAGTCAAAGGCTGCCATGCAGGATGAATCCAGTGAGGAGGCTTTCCCTTGCCACAGATCAAACAATGCTTCCTGGAAGAAGGCAGAAAAGGTTAAAGCAAGGCAAACATTTCTGCGCGCTAAGGCTGCGTAGGCACAAAAGCACAAGCTAACAAAGCATGTACATGAGCGCACGTTACGGGCACTTGGGCAGGAATGCACGTTGAAGACACTCAGGCAAAATGCACGCTGGAAACGCTTGGGCGCAAGGCACACCAAGACAAAAAAATGTTAACAGCACATGCTGAAAAATGGCAGGAAGCATCGGCGCTAAGCCAACAGTTGCCCGCGGTCCACCCCAACTTATGCCCCAAAACGGACAGATTCGGGATCCCCCAACAAGGACAATGACAAAGTCCAGACTTGATACTCACCCCGTGAGCCTCAGGCAGGGAAAATTGTGCCAGGCTCAGAGCTACTCCCCAGATTCTGTTTTCCTGTGTCTTGAATTTTTTTTTTTTTTAAACAGGCTTGCACATACTTCTGAGTCGTCTTCAGTCTTTGGGGGCGAACGGGGTGGGGTGGGGGGAAAGAAGAGGAGGGACAGGGCATTCAGGTTGTGTGAGGCTGCTGAATTCTTCCAAATCCTTCCAATTTTCTGGCTGCTCAACAGACCCTTATCAAGATGACAGTGTGGAGTTTAACTAATTTTTCCTCCTCCTTTGGCTACCAAAAAGACCTGTCTAGTGGAGCCTCCCACATCATGCTCAAGTGAGATAGTCATCCTCAAGGTGGTCATTCAAAATCAAATCAATCATTTTCCTCTCAATTGTTCAGATTTTCTTCAGAGTTGAGAAAATCCAATCACCATCTGCTGGAGACAGAAGAATACTTAGGTGACCTCTCATGGCTCAGGCTGGTAGAGGCATGGGAGTGATGTCATTGACACCTGGGCATTTCACTGGCTCTCTGTCTCCACCAATCTGCTGGTAGGGGAATACAACCCACTTGTCTGGACTGGTCTAGCAGGACAATATGGAATATGGATTTAGAAAACATTTGAAATAAATAAATATTATGATACTCAAAGCTCAGAAACTTACCTTAAAGTCCTTATTTATAACATACCAAATATCTTGAAGGTTCATGGAGCGATCTTTTCGTTTGGCCTGTATTCCTGTGTTCACAATGTTGTAGTATGGTTTTGGAAGTCTGAAATCAGCCTCCAAATGACGCCCTGACATCATACATTCTTTAACAAGTGAACCTTCAAGACCATTCCATGGAAGAGTATCTGCCAAAAAAGTCCCACACAGATTTAGCTGAATGTAGGAAATTACTTCATTTATACTAGATACAGAGACTTGAATACAACCATGACAGCATGTGACCTATACACTTGAACTCCATCTTAATATTTTTTTTTTAGTAACGCTATGGGAACAAATCAAAAACTCCCAAACAAAGGAAACATGCGAGAAGCTGCTTGAAAGCTTGCGAAGCACGTCCCCCCTAAGGGGATCCCCCCTCAAACACCAAGCCGAAGCGCTCACGCCCCCGAGAAAGGTGTCTCCTGTAGGATGCTCCACCCGCTAAGGAGGCAACCTTAACGCGCCGCCCAAGTGTTTTTTTTTTTCTATATTTTGGTATATATTCCATTTCTGTTTGCACTTCTGACATAGAAATCCCAGGCATAAGGGCCCAGGAAGTGAGAACCTACCAATATCCTCTTCCACACAGCTGAACCGTATCAGGCACACAGTCAAAAAGGAGAACCAAGTACCAGGCAGCAACTGCTCCCCGACCCCAAGGACGTAACCGACGCTCGTGGCCCCATGGGTTGGGACCTGGACTGGCCCGGAGAGAACTCAAGGAAAGACAATTAGCAGGTAAGGTCTAATTTCTTCTTTCTTTTCGTCTCTCCAGGCCAGTCCAGGTACTGTTGGGCAGTACCAAAGCAGTACCTAAACGGGGGAGGGTCCCGCGAGCCCCGCCAGAATGGCTGAGGCCCCAACCTTAGCATCCGAACGCGCCTGAACATCCAATCGATAATGCTTAGCGAAGGTATGCAAAGAAGACCAGGTAGCCGCCCGACAAATATCCGCAGGCGGAATTAAGGCCAACTCCGCCCACGAGGTCGCTTGCGCACTAGTCGAATGCGCCCGGAGCTCGCGCGGAGGCAGCTTACCCGCAGCCTCATAAGCGCCCGCTATCGCTCTTTTCACCCAACGAGCGATGGAAGCCTTGGTTGCCGCATGCCCTTTGCAAGGGCCACCATAGAGAACAAACAAACGATCCGACTTGCGAAACGGCTTTGTTCGTCGAAGATACTTTCGTAACACTCGACCCATGTCCAAGCCCCTCAAGGTGCGGCCCAAGGGAGTGTCGCCCTGCGACCGAAAGGTCGGCAGCGAGACCGGCTGGTTCATATGAAAGTCCGAGACCACCTTCGGCAGAAAAGAAGGAACGGGCCGAAGAACCACTTTCTCCTCCAAAAAACACAAATAAGGCTCCTTACAGGATAGAGCTTGCAAATCTGAAATCCGCCGAGCCGAACACAAGGCCACGAGGAAGGCCGTCTTCCAAGACAATTCCCGCAGAACAGTGTCCGACCCAGTCGCAAATGGCGGCCGCGTCAACGCCTCGAGAACTAAATTCAAGTCCCACGGAGGAACCACAACCCGGAAGGGCGGCCGGATGTTTTTAGCCGCCCGAAGGAATCTCTGAACATCCGGGTGAGACGAGAGCGAGCAACCCTGCACCCGACCCCGAAAACAGGCAAGGGCAGCCAGATGCACCTTAAGAGTGTTGAAGGCCAGACCTCTCTCGAGACCGCCCTGCAGGAACGCCAAAACCTCCGGCAACCCTGCGGCACGAGGCGTAACGCCCCTGTCAGCAGCCCAGGCCTCAAACACTCGCCAAATGCGAACATACGCCAAGGACGTAGAGCGGCGTCGGGATTGCAACATAGTCGCAATCACGGAGTTCGAGTAACCTCTGCGTCGCAACCAATGCCCTTCAACAGCCAAGCCGTAAGCAAGAATCGATCCACCTGTGGCATCAGCACCGGACCCTGGAACAAAAGATTGACTCGGGAAGGCAACCGCCAAGGAGGCGCGATCAGCAACCGCACGAGATCGGCCTACCAGGGACGCCAAGGCCAGTCCGGAGCAATGAGAATCACCTTGCCCTCGTGACGCGATATCCTCCTGATGACTCTGGCCAACAATGGCCAAGGAGGAAAAATGTACAGAAGCAGATCCGTTGGCCAGAGCTGGACCAGCCCGTCCAGGCCCTCCGACATGCGCTCCCTGCGCCTGCTGAAAAACCGGCTCGACTTGGCATTGTCCAGAGTCGCCATGAGATCCATCCCCGGCTGACCCCAATGCAACGTGAGCTCGTGAAAAACCGCCCAGTTGAGCTCCCATTCTCCGGGATCCAGGCGATGTTGACTGAGAAAATCGGCCTGCACTGTCCTTTCCTGCCACATGGGCGGCCGACAGAGCTTGCAGATGCAACTCCGCCCACTGAAACAGAATCTGACTCTCCTGCAGCAGGGACGCACTGCCCGTGCCACCCTGCTTGTTGATGTAGGCCACCGTTACTAGATTGTCGGAAAATACGCGCACCGCTCTCCCCTCGAGGAGACCCGAGAAGTGCAAGAGGGCAAGACGAACCGCCCGCAGCTCCAAGCGATTGATGGACCAAGTGCTCTCCTCCCCCGACCAACTGCCCTGCGCTATCTAGGCAAGACAATGAGCCCCCCAACCAGAGAGGCTGGCATCTGTCGTGACCAGAATCCACTCCGGATCCTCCAGAGGAACACCCGCCTGCAGGTGGGCTGGGGACTGCCACCACCGAAGGCTGACGCGAACGTCGTCCGGACAAGGCAGCCGCCGAGTCAGAGGATGCTGCTGAGGGGACCACCGAGAGAGAAGAGCATGCTGCAGCGGACGCATGTGAGCCCTGGCCCACGGAACCAGATCCAAGGCCGCGGCCATTAAGCCCAACAACTGAAGGTACCTCCAAGCGGACGGCGCCTGGAAGCGTAGGAAGGATTGTACCTGCACTAACAGCTTCTGCACCCGGATCGGCGGCAGATGAACCTTTCCGCTGTTGGTATCGAAAAGCGCTCCCAGGTACAGCAACCACTGCGCGGGACGCAACTGGCTCTTTGCTTGGTTGATGACCCAACCAAGGCGCTCCAGAAACTGGACGACCCGAGTTGTCGCTGCCGCCGACTCCGTCTGCGAACTTGCACGGATGAGCCAATCATCCAGATAAGGGTGCACCTGGATGCCCTCTTTGCGAAGGGCAGCCGCCACCACTACCATCACCTTTGTGAACGTGCGTGGCACGGTCGCCAGACCGAACGGCAACGCCCCAAACGGAAAATGCCCCAATGGCACCGCGAAACGGAGAAAACGGTGATGCTCCGGCCGGATCGGAATGTGTAGGTAAGCCTCCATGAGATCTATGGAGGACAGCCACTCTCCCGGCTTCACCGCTCGAAGCACCGCCCGCAGGGTTTCCATCCGAAAGTGAGGCACCCGTAAGCAACGGTTCATATGCTTGAGATCCAGAATGGGACGGAACGACCCTTCTTTCTTGGGCACTACAAAATAAATCGAGTATCGACCTAAGCCGCATTGGTCGAGGGGCACCGGCTCCACGGCTCGCAGTTGCAAGAGACGCCGCAGCGTCAACTCGACCGCCTGACGCTTCGCGCGCGGACCGCAAGGAGAGAACACGAAGGCATCCGACAGAGGAGTAGCGAATTCCAGAGCATAACCCTCGCGGATAATCTCCAGCACCCAGAGATCGGAAGTTATGGTGGTCCAGACGGAGAGAAACTCCTGCAAACGGCCTCCTATCAGAATCTCCGGCTGGACCTGCGCACCTTCATTGCGGCTTTTTGGAGGAAGACTGCGGGGCACCGAAGAAACCTCTGCCAAATCCACGGGCCCCTCGAAAGGACTGTCCCATGGCAGGAAAACGACCCCTCTGATAAGTGGTAAACCGAGACCCGCGAAACTTACGAACGTCCCTGTTGTGACCCCTCTGCATGGGACCTGTTCTGGGCGCTCTAGGTCGATCTTCCGGCAGGCGACCCCCTTTGGAGTCATCTAAATCCTTAACAATCTTCTCTAGCGCTCCCCAAACAGCAGTTTCCCCTTGTAAGGGAGCTTACTGAGGCGCGACTTGGAAGACGTGTCCGCAGCCCAGTTCCGCAGCCAAAGAAAACGCCGAGCCGCAATGACCGACGCCATAGACTTTGCCGAAATTCTGATCAGATCATAAAAGGCATCCGCCAGATACGCCGCCGCAGACTTCAGCTTGGCTCCGTCCGGAGCGATAGCCTACTGCTTGAGATCCGACTGCTCTCCCTGAATCCAGCGGATAGAAGCCCGGGACACAAAGGCCCCGCAAACTGACGCTTGCAACGCCAGGGCATTAGCGTCGAAAGCCTGCTTCAACAGGACTTCCAACTTTCGATCCTGAACATCCTTGAGTGCAGCCCCGCCCTCCACCGGAATCGTTGTTTTCTTAGTGACCGCCGAAACTAGCGCGTCCACCTTTGGCATGCGTAAGAAGTCTTTCTCCTCCTGGGGAACCGGGTAAAGACGGGAAAGGCTACGGCCCCCCCGTAAGCTAGCCTCAGGGCACTCCCACTCAGACTCTATCATCTTCTTAATCACCCGATGCATGGGAAAGCACCGCTGTTCCGGCTTAAACCCCTGCAATAACGGATCCTCTAGGGGCTCCTGCTGCTGCGCCGGCAGCACGAGATTTAAGGCAGCAAGGGACTGAACTATCAGCGCTCCGAGCTCCTCCTTACGAAAAACCCTGAAGACATTAGGGTCCTCACCAGGCCCGAGTTCACCCTCCTCTAAATCCAGAGGCCAGGGCTCAAGACCTTCCTCAGAGCCAATCTCCCCCTCCTCAGGAAGAGAAGGACAAGATATATCAGGTTCCATCGCTACTGAGGAGATCCCTGCCCCCTGCTGCGCTGATGAGCTCTCTCCCCGATCAGACAGCGCAGGCTCATGAAATAATGGCTCCTGAAGACCTGTCGGACTGACCACTGGCTGAGACAACTTTAAAAGATAAGCTTTATGCATAGCCAGTATAAAATCTGGTGAGAAAAAAAGAATCCCCCGATTCCTGGGCTGCAGGGGGCAAGAAAACATCCTTCTCCGCCTTAGCTGAAGACTTGTGAGATTTTGCCTTTCTTTTCCCGGTACTTTTCAAAAGCGCGGGAAAATCTGCACCCGCTGAAGGCAACGACGCAGCCGTCCCCGATTTCGGCACGGGCACCTGCAGCCGGTCCCCCGACAGCTCTGCCGATCCAGCAGCCTCCATGCCTCCAAAAACCAAAGAAACAAAAACAAAAAATGCAGCCTGAAAAACGCCACCGAGCAACACCGGCGAAAAGAAAATGGCGCTCTCGCCTAAAAATGCCGGAGAAAACCGCCACGACCGAACACCTAGGAAAGCAAAACTAAGCCAGCTGACACCGGGCTAAGGCAGGTAGGAACGCCGCTTACCTTGAGAAGCCCAAGATGTGCCTCAAGACCTACTGCTAGCAAGGCACGGAGACACAGGGACAGCGCCGGGAAGAGGATACTGGGGCTCCCAGCTCCCACCCACCCTCTGAGAGTCAGCGGATCCTCCAGAAGCAAGCTCTGCCTCCGGTAAGGTTAGAAAACAAAAAACCAAATAAAGGAGAGGATCGCTGACTTTTAGTGTGAACAGGCTCACTTCTGTGAAGGGAGAAATCCCGCTATGGTGCTCTGCTAGAGCCAGTGAGCAGGGATCCACTTGGAAAGTCTGAGCTGTCCCCTAGTATTAATCTTGGTCAGCAAAAACAAAAAGAACCTAAATCAATTCACTATAGCTGTCAATTCGTCTCTCCAGGGAGCCTGCCAGAGATACGTCCGTTCCAGCTGCTGAGGACTGAAGACTGGCTTTCAGGCACTAGAGGAAGCTATAGCATCTGCCAGCAAAAGTTTCAGCATTCAGTCCTCAGCTGCTAGAAGGGATTCATCACCCAACAGTACCTGGACTGGCCCGGAGAGACGAAAAGGAATTCCCCATTAAAATTTTCACTTTCACCCAGAGAGTGACCGTCTCATCCTACCTACACAGCGTAGTTACTCACCTGTAACAGGTGTTCTCCAGGAGCAGCAGGAATCAGTTCTCACATATGGGTGACGTCGGCGCCGATGGAGCCCTCGCGAAGCAATTTTCCCCAGCTTTCAAAGAAAGCCTTTGGGAATTGCAGCGCGCATGCGCGGTCCCCTTCCCGCCCAAGGGTGCCATCTTAGCCAGTCAGATGACATAGCTAAAAGACAGCATAAAAATTTGCAAAAAACTAAAGCAGATGATTGCAACTCCAAGGGGAGGAGGGAGGGTTGTGAGGACTGATTCCTGCTGCTCCTGGAGAACACCTGTTACAGGTGAGTAACTACGCTTTCTCCAGGATCAAGCAGGAAGTCAGTCCTCACATATGGGACTCCCAAGCTTAAGGCTACCGGAGACCCTAAGCACAAAAATGAGCTCCCTCTAGCTCAGCAGCACAGAAGGAAGGAATCTTCACTGAATTATTACCCACCGGTAGTCCCCATCCGGGATGGAGGGTAGGAGTTGCTCAAACCTCGAAGAGATTTCGGAGGACTGCCTGTCCGAAAGCACTGTCCCTGCGGGACTCCCTCTCGAGGCAGTAATGGACCGCAAAAGTCTGGCTCGAAGACCAAGTAGCAGCCCGGCAGATGTCTGCCAATGGAACAGAGCGGAGGTAAGCCACTGACGTAGCCTTCGCCCGAACACAATGAGCCGTGACCCGACTATCTAGCGAGAGTCCGGCTGCCCCATAAGCCCAAGCGATACAGTCAGCAACCCAGATGGACAGAGTACGCTTGGAGACAGGGAGCCCCAATTTATTGGGGTCAAAAGACACGAAAAGCTGAGCAGCTTTACGGTGCTCCCGCGTACGGTCAAGGTAGAAGTTCAATGCCCTTCTACAGTCCAGGGTATGTAGGACCATTTCAGCTCGGCTGGAGTGTGGCCTGGGAAAGAAGGTCGGAAGTACCACCTCCTGATTGATGTGAAAAGGGGAGACCACTTTTGGAAGAAATTTAGGGTGAGTCCGTAGGACTACCCTATTTTTGTAGAACCGAGTGTAAGGGGGATCAGACACGAGGGCCTGCAATTCACTTACGCGTCTAGCGGAAGTGAGGGCTATCAGGAATAAGGTTTTCCAAGAAAGAAAACGGAGAGAACAGGTAGCCATAGGTTCAAAAGGCGGACAGGTGATCCGCTGTAAAACCACATTCAGATCCCAGTCAGGTGCTGGCGGGCGCAGAGGTGGTTTAAGTAGAAGGAGACCTCGGAGAAACCTTGCCACGAGAGGGTCGCTGGAAAGAGGTCTGCCGTCCACCGGCACATGATGTGCTGAAAGAGCACTGAGGTGAACTTTGACGGAGTTGGACTTAAGTCCAAGATTAGAGAGGTAGAGCAAGTACTGCAAGATCACCGACACCGAGCAGGAGAAGGGATCCTGAGACTGCTGGGCACACCAAGCGGAAAAGCGACGCCATTTAAGGGCATAGCATTTGCGGGTAGAAGGTCGCCGGCAAGCCAGGACGACCTCTTCCACCTCTGCCGGCAGTAGAAGGGGAGCAAGGACTACCCTTTCAGCAGCCAGGCCATCAGATGTAGAGATCTGAGGTTGGGGTGTAGCAGGGACCCCTGATCCTGTGTTAGGAGATCTGGTTGAAACCCCAGAGGGAACGGAGCCTCCACCGCTAGTTGCAGCAGGAGTGGAAACCACGGCTGTCTGGGCCACCGAGGAGCTATCAGGATCATGGAAGCTTTGTCTCGTAGAACCTTGAAAAGAGTGCGAGAGACTAGCGGTATGGGAGGAAAGGCATACAGAAGGCTTTTCGACCATGAGAGCAGAAAAGCATCCGCCGCTACTCGAAGGGGATGCGGCTGCCGAGAGCAGAAGCGAGGAAGTTGCCGGTTGAGAGGACTGGCAAAGAGATCCATCGTGGGGAGGCCCCACTTCAGAAAAAGTTTCTGAACTACCAAGGGATCCAGTCGCCACTCGTGCGGCTGGAGGATTCTGCTGAGTTTGTCCGCCAGGCAATTTTCTTGGCCTGGGAGATAAACTGCCTTGAGAAGAATGCCGTGGCTGACGGCCCAAGAGCAGAGCCTCTGTGCTTCTCGACAGAGAAGGAAGGAGCCCGTGCCCCCGTTTGTTCACATAGAACATGGCAACTTGATTGTCCGTCTGGACAAGGACGGACCGGTGAGAAGTCAGGTGGGAGAAAGCCTTGAGAGCCAGACGGATCGCTCTGAGCTCTAGGAAGTTGATCTGCTGCGCAGACTCCCACGTGGTCCAGAGACCTTGAGTACATGCGCCTTGGCAATGCGCTCCCCATCCTAGGAGAGAAGCATCGGTCGTCAGCACTTGAGCAGGCGGAGGAGACTGAAAAGGCATTCCGAGTACCAGGTTCGGCCGATGAAGCCACCACTGTAGAGAAGAGGCCAGCGGGCCGGAGATCCACACTAAGTCGGCTAGGCCGCCCGTGGCCTGTTGCCACTGCTTGCGAAGGCACCACTGAGCAGGCCGCATATTCAGGCGGGCATTGGGGGTCACGTGGACGGTGGAAGCCATATGGCCGAGTAGTCTCAGGAAGCGCCTGGCCGAGACCAGGGACTGGCTGCGAAAATGGCCGGCTAGGTCCATGAGCCGTTGAGCCCTGTCGAGAGGCAGGAAAGCTCGCGCCTGAAGAGTGTGCAATCTTGCGCCGATGAACTCGAGATCTTGCGAGGGGAGCAAAGTGGACTTTGCGAAGTTTATGACAAAGCCCAAGTACTGGAGAAGAGTCACAGTGCGATGTGTGGCTTTTTTTACTTCTGGAGAGGACGATGCTCTGATGAGCCAGTCGTCTAGGTACGGAAAGACATAGAGGCCGTGAAGCCGGAGATAAGCCGCCACCACCGCGAGACATTTTGTGAAGACTCGTGGTGCGGAGGATAGGCCAAAGGGCAGTACTCTGTACTGGTGATGATTTCCTGCCACCACAAACCTTAGGTATTGACGGTGGCTTGGGTGGATGAGGATGTGCGTGTAGGCATCCTTTAGATCCAAGGAGCATAGCCAATCTCCCTGCTGGAGGTAGGGCAGAAGGATTCCAAGGGTAAGCATCTTGAACTTCTCCCGCACGAGGAACTTGTTGAGGTTGCGCAAGTCCAGGATGGGTCTGAGGCCTCCCGTTCTTTTTGGTATTAGGAAATACCTGGAATAGAAGCCTTGACCCCTCAGGTGGTGGGGCACCGGTTCCACAGCCTGTTCCTGAAGAAGACTTGCTAACTCCTGAAGGAGTAAGTCCTTGTGCAGAGGGAGTCGTGGAGGCTCTCCCGGGAAATAGGAGGGAGGGACCTGGTGGAAGTGGAGAAGATAGCCTTCTCTCACAACATGAAGCACCCAGGCATCTGATGTGATGTTGGACCACCTGTGGGCAAAGTGGACCAGCCGGCTTCCTGTGCTGGGAGAAACCAGCTGAGGGGGAGAGGCTATGCCGATGAAGTCAAAAACCCCCACCCTGCTGAGCAGGGGCCGGTGGTGCAGGCTTGGGGGCTTGCTGCCTACGGGACCCGTTACCCCGTCCCTTGGCCTGCTGACCCTGTTTGGGAGCTGCGGAGGCCTGATATTGAGGGTAGTGTTTATAGGCAGCCGCCTTTCTCGGGTAAAAGGACTTCTTTCCCGAGCCCTTCTTCTTCTGGGAAGGGGCAGAGGTCTTCCTAGAGAGCCTAGTTCTGGTGAGAGTCTCCGTCTCGATTTGCGCAGCCTTCTCAGCCATGGGCTTGCCAAAGAGGTTCTCACCTCGGCAGGGGACATCGACCAACTTGTCCTGCACCCAGGGTTCAAGGTCAGACGACTGAAGCCAAGCCTGTCGGCGGGCACCGATGCCGGCTGCGGCCACTCGAGCCGATGCTTCAAAGCCATCATAGGCTGCTCGAGAAATGAATTTGGAGCATTCCCGAATACCAGTGGACAAGGCTAGGAACCTCCGCAAAGGTTCCTCGGACAGCCCAGCAGAGAATCCGGCTATCTCTTTAGCCAGATCTCTAAGGTACATGCCCATGTAGAGCTGGTAGGTCTGGACCCGACAAGCAAGCATAGAGCCTTGGAAACACTTCTTACCGAGGCCATCCAGGTTGCGGGCCTCCCTGCCGGGAGGCACCGAGGAGTGCATCTTCTGGCTCTTAAGCCTATGCATGGCCGATTCCACCACCATGGAATGGTGCGGCAGCTGTGCTTTTTGGAAGCCAGGGCTCTTGCGGACTCGATAGATGGAATCGACCCGCTTGCTTAATACCGGCGACGATGCCGGACTCTCCCACATGCGGAAGAGTAGTCGTTCCAGCATGGGAGGAACCGGTACAGTAAAGTGCTCCCTGGCGGGAGAGTCGTACTGAAGGGCGTCGAGCTCTTCGGCTCGAGGCTCCTCCTCGGGATCCGCAGGGAAGTCCAAAGCCTTGGCCATATCCCTGACGAAGTCCGAGAACCGGGCATCCTCCGGGGGGGACTGTTTCCGAGGTTCGGACTCAGGGGAGTCCGAGGGGACACACCGAGTCCGAAAAGAATCAGGTGACTCTTCCACTTCAGATTCCCAGGCCGACTCCGAGGAGGAATCGGTGGGGTCGGTTCGGGTGGGCGGAGGCGTCGGCTGCCCCGACGCCGAGGGAGTCGGCGTCGACGACCTCGGTCCCGAACGGGAGGCCGAGGGAGACCTCGACCGAGGCTCGACTCGAGCCCGCATGGACTCGAGGATCGGCTCGGTCTCCGGGGTCGACTTAGACGTCGACGTCCCAGCGGTCGGGGCAGAGGCGCCAGCGAGGCTAGCGATCAGTGCCCACTGCTGGTCCATGAAGGCAGATAGTCTGCTCTCCAAGGCCGTCAACCTGAGTCCGACCTCAAGTGACCCAGCAGCCCCCGACTCGGGCCCCGACGGCGTCGGGCCCGACGTCGGACCCCTCGGAGGCGAGTCCAGGAGGACTACAGGACTTACCCGAGCAGGCAATTCCGATTCCAAACGAGGTCGCTTCGGGAGACGTTCCTGCTCCAAAGACCCGGGACGGCTATCGGGGCTATGCGACCTGGCCCTCGCGGAACCAGGAGCGTCCACCGACGCCGCCCTCGTGGGTTTCGCCTTCCGATGATGATCCCCGGAGGGAGAACCTCTGTCGGAGGAACTCCGGCGATGCTCAGAGCTGGAGCCTCTGGACGCCGAGGCCTCCGACGAGGTCCGGGTACGGGTGGGATCTGCGAAGATTCTTTCCCGCTGATGCCGCCGACTCCGTAAAGCTTTGGAGGACATTTTGCTGCAGGCCCCACAGATCAGTTCCTCGTGATCTGGGCCAAGGCAGCGGAGGCAATTATCGTGTGTGTCAGTGAGTGACATATTTCTGTCACACTGAACACACCTTTTGAAACCACTGGCAGCCATCGGGGGAAAAAGGGCCCCTGCAAGGTCAAAGGACCGGGCTGCCAGCGAAAAACCGAAAAACAAAACTGACAAGAAAAATCAGAAAAACCGAAAAATAAGAGAAGGACTCGCAACGGCGTCGCGAGTCCGGGCAGGAAAGAGACCGGCGTCGAACCGAAGAAAAATGAGAAATAAACAACGAAAATCAACTTTTTCTGCGGGGACAAGAAGACCACGTCTGTAGGGCTCCGCGGAAAAAAGAAGACTGGCTAAGATGGCACCCTTGGGCGGGAAGGGGACCGCGCATGCGCGCTGCAATTCCCAAAGGCTTTCTTTGAAAGCTGGGGAAAATTGCTCCGCGAGGGCTCCGTCGGCGCCGACGTCACCCATATGTGAGGACTGACTTCCTGCTTGGTCCTGGAGAATAGCCAGCACTGAATGTGCTAATACACTTGCAGCAGTTTTGCTGAAGATGATCCAGATGTTGATTGTGACTGGAGGGGAGAGTGTTTTAGCTTTAACACCAATCGTGGAGAGAGGGACCATGGTGGTTAATGGCAGGATTGGCGAGATGGGGAAAGGCTTTGCTGCTGCCTAATTTTAGTGGTGCTCTAACTACAGGAGGGAAGGAAGGAGAAAAAACAAAGTATTAGACTTTAAGAAACACCTAGAAATAGTCACCATGACCATTTTTGAGGCAACACCGAGAGATAGAGCCACGGGGGGATTTTCAAAGCGATTAACACAGTTGGCAGACCTGCTAACCGCGTTAATCGCCTTAGCCAGGATATTCAACCACACTAATACAGTTAGTGACACTGAATGTCCCGGTGCGGCCGCTGCACTCCACGATGCTAACAAATATTGAGCCGCTGCCCAGTTATCAACATGGATTCACTGTGGAGTGCTATTTCAGCCATGGAGCAACACATTACTTTACATTTAAATGATATCTCAGTACAGGTCTGAATTTAGGCATAGGCAAAATAGGCAATTGCCTCAACTGCCCAGTTTTAATAGGCACTGCAGCATTGCTGCTGTAGCTTAGCTGCAGTTCAGACCTGCTGCCACACTCTTCTTCTGACTAGTTGCAGGAGCGGTAACAAGAAAGAAAAGGATCAGTGTGGGACCTTGGAGCTTGCATGCAGACTTAATCTCTGTGCTACCCCACTCCTCTTCTACATGAGTTTCCTGTTGCCAAGGAAACATATTCATGAGCAGGGCTTCTGCAGATTTTTTTTTAATTTGTAGTTTTTATTATCAAACCAAACTTTTACAAGGAATACTTTTACAAAAGTGAGAAGATCATACATATACCCAGACAAAGTGATACATAATTGAACTGGCTATAACTTAGGTCATGGTACAACTTTTCTCATCATGGTACATAAAGGAAGGTCAGAGGAGATTAATATCTTTAGCTGTGTTTATATTCTCTAGCTGGGCCATACTACTTGTCCAATTTATATTGTTGTCTCCATAAAGATATCTTCCCTTCATTTTGTGTCCAGCGTTTTTCCTTATCTTGTTTTAATAAACTTTTACTCTTGTACCCTTCATGTCTCCTCCACCTTTCTTTCACTGTTACATAATTCTTTCATTTGTTCCCTTTACATTAACTTGTACCTTTTACACCTTATGACCAGTTCTTTTACAAAACTAAACTCTTTTCCTATTGTAGATTATGGCTTTCAACTATTTCTTATCACTATACACTTGTCTTGCCATGCAACTTCCACCTCAGTCGCATGTCTAGCTTGCTATTTCTTCCTCGGTTCACCTTTTCCTCCTTATTCTTGCCCTTCCGTTATACATATTTATCCCTCCTCCCCTCTCCCCCTCCCTTCCAGGTCTCACAAATTCCCTCTCACTCCTTCATTTAGTTCCTTATCTATGCCAGTTCAGTATTTTGTGCCTTCCATTGCATGTATGGTTGCCATCTTTTACTAAAACGTTCAAAAGACTGATTTTTATGTGCTGTGATTTCACTCATTCTATATACATACTCCAAACGATGTATTATCGCTCCCTGGATCCAGTGGTGTATTCCCTTTCCACACTCTTGCAATCTCCATCCTTGCACTCACCACAATCATTCTCAACAGGTATCCCATATCCTAATTCATTCCTCCTTCCCATTCATTCAGCAATGCTTCACTCGGTCCCATCTTACCACTCCAACCTAGGACCTCCTTTATATTTTGAGCTCGTGTCCAGAACTCCTGTAATCTTGGACAAGTCTACCACATATGCAAATAATCTCCTTTTTCCCCACATTTGCACCAGCACCTACCATCGCTTTGTTTGTACATTTTACTAATTCTTACTGGAGTTAAATAGGTGCGATATAGCATCTTATATGAATGCTCTTGCATTGCTGCCAAAACTGAGGACACCTTCGCTGCTTAGTATATATTTTCCCATTGCTCTTCATCCCATCGCCCCCCACCCCCCAGATCTTTTTCCCAAGCTAGCAGCATGTATGGGGCTCTTCCTTCATTATTCCCAAAGTTCCTGTATATCCTAGATATTAATCCACGTCCTCGGGGACCTGTTTGGTAAATGTGCACAAATATTCACTCTTCTGTACCTAAATCTACTCCATCCCTTTCTCCTCTCAAAAAATGTGCTTTTTGAAAGTACCTATACCAATTTTTGTCCTCTAAGGCAAACTCCTGCTTACGTTCTCTGAAGGATCTAACATTTCCTTGCTAGTCTAATATCTGCCCCATACAGACCAATCCCTGATTTGCCCACCTCCTAAAGACGTGAGCTTCCCCTCCCTCAGCAAACCCCTCACAAACTGCTATTCATTGTAGTCGTATACGGCCTCCTCCCTCCACCAATGTGGTTCGCTCTTTTCTCCAAATTTTCAGCATAAGATTTACATATGGGTTCTTCATTACTACCCCACTACTGACCTTCGAGTTTTCCCAGAGTAAATCCATCAATTTCCCTTTTCCCAGCCCCACTTGTTCAAGTTGTACCCATTGAGGCCCACTATTTTCCATCCTCCACCCCATGATTGCTTTAAGCTGAGCTGCCTTACAATATTTCACTATATCTGGTAAAGCCAATCCTCTTTCTTCTTTCCTTTTCATTAATACCTCCCTTTGCACCTTTGGTGGACACCTCCTCCAAATATAAGAAAAAATTCTACTTTGTAACATTGTTAGCATCTTCTCAGTCACCTCTATAGGGAGTGTGTTAAACAAGAATACTACCCTCGGTAAAATATTCATTTTAACAATAGCAATGCGGCCAAGCCACGAGAAATATGATTTATCCCATCTCAGTAAATCATTCATTATTTTTTTTTTATAACCGGTTCATGATTTAGACCCAACAAATCAGTCCCCATCCTACTGATCTTTACTCCTAAATATTCTATGTAGTTTTTAGCCCATTGAAATGGAAATATCCTTTTCAAATTCTGTTCTGAATGGACATCCATAACTAGCTTGAGTATTTCTGTCTTGTCCATATTAATTTTATATCCAGATGCTAGGCTATATTGTTTTATTTCTACAAACAAATTTGGTAGCGAGTATTGCGGCTCTGCCAGTGTATATATTACATCATCTGCAAATAAATATATTTTATATTCTCGATTTCCCACCTTTATACCTTTTATTCCTGCACATTGACACATTCTTTCTGCTAGGGGTTCAATTACTAAAGCAAATAATATGGGCGATAAGGGGCAACCCTGCCTGGTTCCTCTCTCCAGCTGGAACTCCTCCGAGTACAATAACCCATTCACTCTTATACGTGCTGTAGGTTTCGCATATAGTGCTTGTACCCACTTCCTGTACCTCTCTCCTATTCCTAAACTTTTTAAGACTTCATACATAAATGCCCACTCTACCTGATCAAAGGACTTTTCTGCGTCTACCGCTATTAAAAGTGAATTACACTGTTTTTGCTGAGCCTCCCAAACTAAATTCAATATTTTCCTTATATTATCTCCGGCTTGCCTTCAAGGAATAAATCCTGCTTGGTCATTCTTTATCAGCTGTAAAAATCTTTGCAATCTAGTAGCCAAGATTTTTGCAAATATCTTGACATCTAAGTTTATTAAGGAAATCAGTTGATATGAACCACAATATACTACATCTTTCCCTGGTTTGGGTATAACTGAGATTCCTGCAATCCCCATCGAGCTAGGCAGTTCACCCCTTTGAGGTACCTAATTAAATAGTGCCATAACTAGATTCATTAACTCCTTCGCATATTTCTTATAGAATTTCGCTGTGAAGCCATCTAAGCCCGGAGCCTTTGCATCTTTTAGAATTGTTATAGCTTGCAACACTTCATCTTTCTCTATTTCTCTTTCTAGTCATTTACTCTCCTCACTCAGTGAGGCTAGCTTTGTATCCTTCAAATATTGCTTTATATTAACTTCTTCTTTGAAACTTTCTGATTTATACAGCTGTTTGTAATATTCACAAAAAAACGTATGGATTTGTTCCGTCTTATATATCCACTCTCCTTGACTATTCCTTATTTTATGTATGCGATTACATTCTTACGTTCGTTCAACTTCCATGCCAAGTAATTTCCTGGTTTATTAGTTTGTACAAAAAAGTTGTGTTTTAGTAGAGTTACCTGATGTGCCTGCACTTCTGCTCTTAGCCTATTCAGCTCCTCCTTCACTGGCCCTGGTATCTGCATTAATAACTTTTTACCATCTCTTTGTTTGTGAAGTACCTGCAAGTCTTTTAATTGTTTTAGCAATTGCTTTTCCTGTTGTTCTTTTGTTCTGTTTCTTTTGGGGTGCTATCGAGATCAAATGACCTCTTATGACTGCCTTTAATCGTCCAGACAGTGACACTTCCCCATTATGATTATGTATCAGATATTCCTGAATTGCTGTTCTTACTTTCTCTACATCTTGGGGTTCCTCTAGGAGTGACTGATTGATTTAATCTCCAGAATCTCAGTTCTGTCTCTGAATTCATCAATTGAATTTCTATGCTCATAGGTACATGATCTGACCAGTCGAACTGCCCTATTTCAACATCTTGTATTCCTCCCAGCAACTACTTATCTACCCAAATCATATCTATTCTGCTATAGACATCATGTGGATGTGAGTAGAAAGAGTAGTTACTCACCTGTAACAGGTGTTCTCCAGGAGCAGCAGGAATCAGTCCTCACATATGGGTGACATCGACGTCGATGAAGCCCTTGCAGAGCATTTCCCCAGTTTTCCATGAAAGCCTTTGGGAATGCAGGCACGCATGCGCGGTTCCCTTCCCGCCCAAAGGTGCCATCTTACCTCAGTCAAATGACATAGCTAAGAACAGCACACAAAAATGTAAAACAAACTATGTACAACTGCAACTCCCAGGGGAGGAGGGAGGGTTGTGAGGACTGATTCCTGCTGCTTCTGGAGAACACCTGTTACAGGTGAGTAACTACGCTTTCTCCAGGACCAAGCAGGAAGTCAGTCCTCACATATGGGTGACTCCCTAGCTCTGGGCTACCAGGAACCCAGGCTGAACAAGAGAACTCCCTCTAGTCCCAGCATCAAAGAAAGGCTTTTCACTGTTAGAACCTCCACCGGTAGCCCAACAGAGGGCAGGAGTTGCCTAAACCTCAAAGAGATTTCGGAGTACTGCCTGGCCAAAAGCACTGTCCCTACGAGACTCCCTCTCCAGACAGTAATGGGCCACAAAGGTCTGGCTTGAAGACCAAGTTGCAGCCCTGCAGATGTCTACCAACGGTACAGAGCGGAGATGAGCCACTGAGGCAGCCATTGCCCTGACACGATGGGCCGTGACCCGACCCTGCAAAGGAAGGTCAGCCGCCTTGTAAGCCCAGGTGATACAGTCAGCCACCCAGATGGACAAGGTACGCTTGGACACAGCTAACCCCAAATTATTAGGGTCAAAAGATATGAAGAGCTGAGTAGCCCTTCTATGCCCTTGCGTACGGTCAAGGTAGAAGGATAAGGCCCTCCTACAGTCCAGGGTATGCAGAACTGCTTCAGCCTGGCTTGCATGAGGCCTAGGGAAGAATGTTGGAAGAACCACCTCCTGGTTGAGGTGGAAAGAGGAGACAACCTTTGGGAGGAACTTTGGATGAGTCCGAAGGACTACCCTGTTCCTATAGATGCGAGTGTAAGGCCTGTCACAGACTAGGGCCTGAAGCTCACTCACTCGCCTGGCCGAGGTAAGGGCTACCAAGAAGAGTGTCTTCCAGTACAGGAAGCGTAGAGGGCAAGTAGCCATCGGCTCAAAAGGTGGGTGAGTCAATCGTTGCAAGACCACATTCAAATCCCACTCAGGAGCAGGAGGACGGATTGGAGGCTTGAGTAAGAGCAAGCCTCTGAGAAAACGGGACACCAAGGGGTGAATCAACAGAGAATGTCCTTCCACTAGTGAGTGGTGAGCTGCTAGAGCTGAGAGGTGGACCCTAACAGAATTGGACTTAAGTCCCTGATTGGATAAGTGCAACAGGTACTGAAGCACTACTGGTACGGTACAGGAGAAGGGATCCTCTGTACGTAGCTGACACCACACAGAAAACCTTTTCCATTTGAGAGCATACGTTTTTCTAGTGGACTGTTTCCTAGAGGCTAGGACAACCTCCTCAACTTCCGGAGGTAGGCACCAGGGAGACAAAACTACCCTTGCAGCCTCCATGCCATCAAATTGAGAGCTTTGAGGTTGGGGTGCAGAAGGGAACCCTGATCCTGAGAGAGAAGGTCGGGTTGCAACCCTAGAGGCAGAGGGGGATCCACTGCCAGCTGAAGCAAAAGTGGAAACCAAGGCTGTCTCGGCCACTTGGGAGCCACCAGCAGGACCGAGGCCTTGTCCTTGAGAATCTTGAACAGAGTTCGGGCCACCAGAGGCGTGGGAGGTAACGCATACAGGAGGCCCTGAGACCAGGGAATCAGAAAAGCATCTGCTGTTATCCGCAGAGGATGCGGTTGCCTGGAGCAGAACTTTGGCAGCTGTTTGTTCAGAGGACTGGCAAACAGATCTATGGATGGAAGTCCCCATTTCAGGACGAGTGCCTGCATTTCAGGATGAAACCTGGAAACAGCACAAGCACTGGCAAATCAAATGCAAGGCATTGATAAAGCAGGCAAAGGGAGAATTTGAGAAGAAGCTTGCTGTGGAAGCAAAAACGCGAAATAAAGATTTTTTCAAGTACATTCGCAGCAAAAAACCTGTGAGTCAGTTGGTCCATTAGATGATAGAGGAGTTAAAGGGGCACTAAGAGGCGACAAGGCGATAGCGAAGAGACTGAATGAATTCTTTGCTTCAGTCTTTACTGAGGAAGATGTAGGGATGTTACCCATGACTGAAGTGGTATTTAAAGGTGTGGAAGAATTGAAGGAAATATCGATACATCGGGAAGATGCATTACAACTATTAGATAAACTGAAGAGTAGCAAATCACCTGGGCCGGATGGTATACATCCAAGGGTGTTGAAAGAACTTAAATATGAGATTGCAGACCTGCTATTAGTAATCTGTGAACTATCATTAAAATCATCTCTAATACCTGAAGACTGGAGGATCGCCAATGTAACACCAATTTTTAAAAAGGGTTCCAGGGGCGATCCGGGAAACTACAGACCGGTGAGCCTCACGTCAGTTCCGGGAAAAATGGTAGAAACCATCATAAAGAATAAAATTACTCAGCATGCAGATAGTCATGGCCTAATGGGAGACAGCCAACATGGCTTTTGACAAGGAAGATCTTGTCTTACTAATCTGTTATGTTTTTTTGAAGGAGTGAATAATCAGGTGGACAAAGGTGAGTCGGTTGATATAGTGTATCTGGACTTTCAGAAAGCCTTTGACAAGGTCCCTCATCAGAGACTTTTGGCAAAACTAAAGAGTCATGGGATAGGAGGCAGAGTACTACTGTGGATCAAGAATTGGTTAAAAGATAGAAAGCAGAGGGTTGGGCTAAATGGCCAATTTTCCCAATGGAGAAAGGTGAATAGTGATGTACCCCAGGGATCTGTGCTGGGTCCGCTGCTTTTTGACATATTCATAAATGACCTGGAAAGTGGAATAACGAGTGAGGTTATCAAATTTGCAGATGACACAAAACTATTTAAAGCTGTTAAAACCCAAGAGGATTGTGGAAAATTGCAAGAGGATCTTGATAAATTAGAAGACTGGGCATTAAAATGGCAGATGAAATTTAATGTGGACAAGTGCAAAGTTATGCACCTAGGGAAGAACAACCCAAACTATGGTTACACAATGCAAGGTAGGAACCACCACCCAGGAAAAAGATTTAGGCGTCATTGTGGATAACATGTTAAAACCCTCGGCCCAATGTGCAGCGGCAGCCAAGAGAGCAAATAGAATGCTAGGTATCATAAGGAAAGGAATGGAAAACAAAACAAAAGATATTATAATGCCTCTATATCGTTCCATGGTGAGACCGCACTTTGAATATTGTGTGCAATTCTGGTGGCCGTATCTTAAGAAGGATATAGAGTTATTAGAAAAGGTTCAGAGACGAGCCACCAAAATGGTAAAGGGGATGGAAGGATACTCCTATGAAGAAAGGCTAAAAAGGTTAGGGCTCTTTAACCTGGAAAAGAGACGGCTGAGGGGAGATATGATAGAAGTCTATAAATTAATGAATGGAGTGGAACGGGTAAACGTAGATCGATTGTTTACGTTATCAGAATATAGAAAGACTAGGGGACATGCAATGAAGCTACAGGGTAAACTATTTAAGACTACTAAAAGAAAATATTTTTTCACTCAAGGTGTAATCAAATTCTGGAATTTGTTACCGGAGGATGTAGTAAAGGCTGTTAGTGTAGCTGGGCTTAAAAAAAGGTTTGGACAAGTTCCTGGAGGAAAGGTCCATAAACCATTATTAAGAAGGGACCCAGGATATCAATGCTTGACCTAGTACAAGCATTGCGGAACCTGTGTCTTTTGGGGAAACTGCTAGGTACATATGACCTAGATGGGCCACTGTTAGAAACAGGATAATGGGCTTGATGGACCTTGGTCTGACCCAGTATGGCATATCTTATGTTCTTATGTAAAATCTTTTGAACTACCAAAGGATGGAGCTGCCACTCGTGGGGCTGCAGAATCCTGCTCAACCTGTCCGCCAGGTAGTTCTCCTGGCCAGGTAGATACACTGCCTTGAGGAGCATGTTGTGTCTGAGAGCAAACAAGCAAAGGTCCTGTGCCTCCTGACAAAGGAGCCTGGACCCTGTTCCGCCCTGCTTGTTCACATAAAACATGGCTACCTGGTTGTCTGTTTGAACTAGGACAGACTGATGAGCCAGGGTTTGAGAAAAAGTCTTGAGGGCTAATCAAATAGCCCTGAGTTCCAGGAGATTGATTTGCTGTGCAGCTTCCCAGGGAGACCACAGTCCCTGGGTGCACTTGCCTAGACAATGAGCCCCCCAGCCCTGCAGGGAGGCATCCATGGTCAACACCACTGTGAATCCAGGACTCTGAAAAGTTACCCCTTGTAGCAGATTGGGTGGGTGCAGCCACCAGCTGAGGAAGTTCAGAAATTGTCTGGACACCCTTATCCTGTCTCTGAGGCTGCCTGTGGCCTGTGACCACTGAGTTCGAAGGCACCACTGTGCAGGCCTCATATGGAGCCTGGCATTGGGGGTCACATGTACTGTCGAAGCCATGTGGCCCAGAAGCCTCAGGCAGAGTCTGGCGGAGACCAGTGACCTGCTGAGAAACTGGTTTGCTAAGCTGATCAGTCTTTGGGCTCTGTCCTCTGGTAAGAATGCTTTTGCAAGTAGAGAGTCCAACCTCGCCCCTATGAACTCCAAGTTCTGGGAGGGGAGCAAAGTGGACTTTGCGAAGTTTATGACGAATCCCAAGCTCTGAAGAAGAGCAATAGTTCTGAGAGTAGCTTGTCGGGCCTCCTGGCACGTCTGACCTCTTATGAGCCAGTCGTCCAGATATGGGAAGACAAAGACTCCCTGCTTTCGCAGGTAGGCCGCCACCACCGCCAGGCACTTGGTAAAGACCCTGGGAGTGGAGGTGAGGCCAAAAGGCAGAACTCTGTACTGATAATGGTTTCCTCCCACAATGAACCTGAGGTAGTTTCTGTGGTCTGGATGAATGAGGATGTGAGTATACGCATTCTGTAGATCTAAGAAGCATAGCCAATCTCCCTGCTGGAGGTAGGGCAGAAGTGTTCCAAGAGTAAGCATCTTGAACTTTTCCTTCTCCAGGAACTTGTTGAGGTTTCGGAGATCTAGAATAGGTCGAAGGCCACCGGTTCTTTTGGGTACCAGGAAATACCTGGAGTAGAACCCTCGACCGTGCAAGTGGGGAGGCACAGGCTCCACCGCCCTGTCCACCAACAGACCTTGGAGCTCTTGAAGGAGAAGATCTGTATGCAGGGGAGGCCTTGGAGGCTCCCATGGGAAATATGGAGGAGGCAGCTGATGGAAGTGTAGAGCATAGCCCCTGTGGACTATGCTTAACACCCAACTGAGGGAGGAGTAGCCTAGTGGTTGGGGCAAGGTACTTCAGGCTGGAAGGTCGGAGGTTCAAATCCCACTAAAGGACAGCAACCTTGGGCCGGAAGGACTGGGGTTTCTAGTCCCACAGATGCTCCTTGTGGTCTTGGGCAAGCCACTTAACCCTCCATTGCCCATGTTCCCTGAAAGTATTAGTGTATGTGTCTCATATCCCCGCGTGTTAAATGTATCCCCCAATTGTGTTGTGACCGCTTTGATTGAAGGATAAGGCGGTATACAAAACTGTGTAAATAAATAAATAAACTGTCTCCAGTGATGAGTGGCCACTGGTGGGCAAACAGGGCGAGGCGACCTCCTGTGCAGGGTTGGGAGAGCAGGGACGGAGAGGCTATGCCTAAGGAGTCAAAAACCCCCACCCTGTTGAGTGGGAGCAGGGGCCGGAGGCTTGGGGGTCTTCTGCCTATGGGGCCCATTACCCTGCCCCTTGACTTGCTGAACGAGGGGCAGCTTGGGCAGCCTGATAGTGTGGGTACTGTTTGTAGGCAGTGCCCTTCCTCGGGTAAAAGGGCTTTTTACCCGAGCCCTTCTTCTTGTGAGAAGGGGCAGAAGTCTTTCTCGACAGCCTTGTCCGTGTGAGGTGCTCGGTTTCGAGCTGTGCGGCCTTCTCGGTCATGGGCTTGCCAAAAAGGTTCTCACCTCGGCAAGGGACATCGACCAACTTGTCCTGAACCCATGGCTCGAGGTCCGATGACTGCAGCCACGCCTGGCGTCGAGCCGCGATGCCGGCTGCCGCAACACGGGCCGAAGCCGCGAAGCCATCGTAGGCAGCTCGGGACATAAACTTGGAGCATTCCCAGATCCCCGAGGACAAGGACTTGAAGCTCTGCAAGGGTTCCCCGGAGAGACCAGCGGAGAACCCGGCCAACTCCTTGGACAGGTCTCGCAAGTACATGCCCAGGTACAGCTGGTAAGACTGGACACGGCAAGCAAGCATCGAGCCCTGGAAGCACTTTCTACCAAAACCATCGAGGTTTCGGGCCTCCCTGCCAGGGGGCACCGCGGAGTGCGTCTTCTGACTTTTCAGGCGATGCATTGTCGATTCCACCACCATGGAATGGTGTGGTAGCTGTGCTTTTTGAAAGCCAGGACTCTTCCGGAGTCGATAGATCGAATCGACCCGCTTGCTTAAAACCGGCGCCGAGGCCGGTGCCTCCCACATCCGGAAGAGGAGTCGTTCCAGCATCGGAGGAACCGGGACAGTAAAGGCCTCCTTCGGAGGAGGGTCGTACTGCAGGGTTTCGAGCTCCTTGGCTCGAGGCTCCTCCTTGGGGTCCGCAGGGATAGCAAACGCGGTGGCCATATCCCGGACGAACTCCGAGAACCGGGTATCCTCCGGAGGGGATTTACTCCGGGGTTCAGACTGCGGTGAGTCCGATGGGACACACCGAGTCCTGAAGGTGTCGGGGGACTCCTCATCCTCCGTCTCCCAGGCGGACTCGTCCGATGAGGAATCAGGGTCCGACCTCACGGGGCCTGTGAGCACCCGCCCCGATGCCGAAGGCACCGGTGTCGACACCCTCGGTCCCGAACGGGAGGTCGAGGGAGACCGCGACCGAGGTCAACCTCGAGCCTTCATGGTCTCGAGTATCGGCTCGGTCTCCGGGGTCAACTTCGATGTCGATGTCCCGGTGGTCGGGGCAGATGCGCCAGACAGGCTGGCCATCAGTGCCCGCTGCTGTTCCATGAAGGCAGACAGTCTGCTCTCCAAGGCTGTCAACCTGAGACCCAGCTCAGGAGACTCAGCAGCCCCCGACTCGGGCCCTGGCGGCGCCGGGCCCGAAGTCGGCTCTCTGGGAGGAGAGTCCACGAGGACTACAGGACTTACGTGTCCAGCAGACTCCGGCTCCACTCGAGGAACTTTGGAAGCCTTCTCCTGTTCCACGGGTCCGGGGCGACGGTTGGGGGTCTGAGACCTAGCCCTCGAGGAGCCAGGGACCTCTTCCGACGACACCCTCGCGAGCCTCTTCTTCCTCTTGCGTTCCCGGTCGGGGGACCCCCTGTCCGAGGAGCTACGACGGTGCTCGGGATCCGAATCCCGAGGCCTCAGACGAGGTCCGGGACTGGCCAGAGGCCGAGTAAGAAAAAAGCCTTTCCTTTTGGTGCTGACAACTTCGCAGTGCCTTGGAAGACATTTTCCCACATGGTCCACACATCTTAGGGTCGTGATCAGGACCGAGGCACCGAAGGCAGCAGTCGTGTGTGTCGGTGAGAGACATCAGCTTCTTGCACCGATCACACTTTTTAAAACCACTGGAAGCCGTCGGGGAAAAAAGAGTCCCCGCGAGGTCAAAGGACCGGCCTTCCAAGGAAAAAGAAAAAAGGGCGCGAACGCCAGCCACGAAGGGCAAAAACTGAAAAAAGAAGATCGGGCTCGAAACCGGTGTACCGAACCTGGCGGGAGGGGAACCGGCATCGAACCGGAGAAGAAATACAGCGAAGGATCGCCAAAAAATTCAAACTATTTTCTGGGATGACTAGAACACATGTCTGGTGGGCTTCACGGAAAAAGAGAGACTGAGGTAAGATGGTACCTTAGGGCGGGAAGGGAACTGCGCATGCGTGCCTGCATTCCCAAAGGCTTTCATGGAAAGCTGGGGAAATGCTCCGCAAGGGCTTCATCGACGTCGATGTCACCCATATGTGAGGACTTACTTCCTGCTTGGTCCTGGAGAATGTCTTTTACCTGCATGTAAAATTCCTGAAAGAATTTCCCCTGCTGCACATTTGGTGATATATATTACACAGGCTTATTTTCCTCCTTTCTATCTCACCCCTTCCATATTATATAGCACCTTTGGAGTCTTGTATCACTTCTCTCTCTTCCAACCTTAGCCCTTTAGCAAACATGATCCCAACACCTGCTTTTTTATGTTTGTCTCTCAATATAGCCTTATATTTTCCCTGTTTCAACCATCCTTTTTGAGATTTTTTTCAAATGTGTTTCTTGAATCATCACAATATCTGCTTTTAGCTTGGTACCTTCCTGTATCAAAGTTTTCCGCTTCTGCCACAGATTAAGTCCTTTGACATTTAAAGTTACAATTTTCAGCACCTGCTCCTTACCAGTATATATTAGCATTTGTCCTTGTTTTATCACCAAAGAAATCCCCTTATTTGTGAGACCTGAAACCCCTCCAACTTCCTTCCCCTTATATTCCCTCTTCCCTTCCTATTATATTTTTGTCCTTTCACTCCTTCCTCCCCCGCCTTCACGCTCCCTCCTCTGTCCTATAGTGACTTCACCCTTCCCAACCCCCTTCCTTCAATAAAGCGTAGTTACTCACCTGTAACAGGTGATCTCCGGGAACAGCAGGAATTAAGTCTTCACATATGGGTATCGTCGGTACCGATGGAGCCTGCACGGGACTGCTCCCCAGCATCCAAAAGGAAAGCATTTGGGAGCATTCCACAGCGCATGTGTGCTGCCTTCCCGCCTTACTGCCTCTCTCACTTCAGTTGAGTTTAAAGCTGAGCCAAGGAGAGAGACAGAGAGAGAGATAGAGTGAGAGAGACAACGCCTAGGGGAGGTGGGTGGGTTATGAAGACTTAATTCCTGCTGTTCCCGGAGATCACCTGTTACAGGTGAGTAACTACGCTATCTCCAGGAAAGCGTAGTTACTCACCTGTAACAGGTGTTCTCCAAGAGCAGCAGGAATCAGTCCTCACATATGGGTGACGTCGGCGCCGACGGAGCCCTCGCGGAGCAATTTCACCAGCTTTCACAGAAAGCCTTTGGGAATTGCAGCGCGCATGCGCGGTCGCCTTCCCGCCCAAGGGTGCCATCTTAGCCAGTCTGATGACATAGCTAAAAGACAGCATAAAAATTTGCAAAAAAACTTAAGCAGATGATTGCAACTCCACGGGGAGGAGGGAGGGTTGTGAGGACTGATTCCTGCTGCTCCTGGAGAACACCTGTTACAGGTGAGTAACTACGCTTTCTCCAGGACCAAGCAGGAAGTCAGTCCTCACATATGGGACTCCCAAGCTTAAGGCTACCGGAGACCCTAAGCACAAAAATGAGCTCCCTCGAGCTCGGCAGTACAGAAGGATGGAATCTTCGCTGACTTATTACCCACCGGTAGCCCCCATCCGGGATGGAGGGTAGGAGTTGCTCAAACCTCGAAGAGATTTCGGAGGACTGCCTGTCCGAAAGCACTGTCCCTGCGGGACTCCCTCTCGAGACAGTAATGGACCGCAAAAGTCTGGCTCGAAGACCAAGTAGCGGCCCGGCAGATTTCTGCTAGCGGAACAGAGCGGAGGTAAGCCACTGACGTAGCCTTCGCCCGAACACAATGAGCCGTGACTCGACTTTCTAAGGAGAGTCCGGCTGCCCCATAAGCCCAAGCGATACAGTCAGCAACCCAGATGGACAGAGTACGCTTGGAGACAGGGAGCCCCAATTTATTGGGGTCAAAAGACACAAAAAGCTGTGCAGCTTTACGGTGCTCCCGCGTACGGTCATGGTAGAAGTTCAATGCCCTTCTACAGTCCAGGGTATGCAGGACTCGTTCAGCTCGGCTGGAGTGAGGCCTGGGAAAGAAGGTTGGAAGTACCACCTCCTGATTGATGTGAAAAGGGGAGACAACTTTTGGAAGAAATTTTGGGTGAGTCCGCAGGACTACCCTATTTTTGTAGAACCGAGTGAAGGGAGGATCAGACACGAGGGCCTGCAATTCACTGACGCGTCTAGCGGAAGTGAGGGCTATCAGGAATAAGGTTTTCCACGAAAGAAAACGCAGAGAACAGGTAGCCATCGGTTCAAAAGGCGGACAGGTGATCCGCTGTAAAACCACATTCAGATCCCAGTCAGGTGCTGGCGGGCGCAGAGGTGGTTTTAGTAGAAGGAGACCTCGGAGAAAACCGTGCTACAA
Organism: Ichthyophis bannanicus; assembly: GCA_033557465.1. NCBI lineage: Eukaryota > Metazoa > Chordata > Amphibia > Gymnophiona > Ichthyophiidae > Ichthyophis > Ichthyophis bannanicus. The sequence goes on from CM066042.1 coordinate 168,859,120, forward strand.
GAGGGTCGCTGGAAAGAGGTCTGCCGTCCACCGGCACATGGTGTGCTGACAGAGCACTGAGGTGGACCTTGACTGAGTTGGACTTAAGTCCCAGATTAGAGAGGTAGAGCAGGTACTGCAAGATCACCGACACCGAGCAGGAGAAGGGATCCTGAGACTGCTGTACACACCAAACGGAAAAACGACGCCATTTAAGGGCGTAGCATTTGCGGGTAGAAGGTCGCCGAGAAGCTAGGACGACCTCTTCCACCTCTGCCAGCAGGAGAAGGGGAGCGAGGACTATCCTTTCAGCCGCCAGGCCATTAGATTGAGAGATCTGAGGTTGGGGTGTAGCAGAGACCCCTGATCCTGTGTTAGGAGATCCGGATGAAACCCCAGAGGGAACGGATCCCCTACCGCTAATTGCAACAGGAGTGGAAACCACGGCTGTCTGGGCCAGCGAGGAGCCACCAGGATCATGGACGCTTTGTCCTGGAGAACCTTGAACAGAGTTCGGGAGACCAGCGGGATGGGAGGAAAAGCATAGAGAAGGTTTTCCGACCATGAGAGCAGAAAAGCATCTGCCGCTACCCGAAGGGGATGTGGCTGACGCGAGCAGAAGCGAGGAAGTTGCCGGTTGAGAGGACTGGCAAAGAGATCCATCGTGGGGAGGCCCCACTTCAGAAAGAGTTTCTGGACTACCAAGGGATCCAGACGCCACTCGTGCGGCTGGAGTATCCTGCTGAGTTTGTCCGCCAGGCAATTCTCCTGGCCTGGGAGATAAACTGCTTTGAGAAGAATGCCGTGACTGACGGCCCAAGAGCAGAGCTTTTGAGCTTCTCGGCAGAGAAGGAAGGAGCCCGTGCCACCCTGTTTGTTCACGTAGAACATGGCAACTTGATTGTCCGTCTGGACAAGGACGGACTGGTGAGAAATCAGGTGGGAGAAAGCCTTGAGCGCCAGACGAATAGCTCTGAGCTCCAGGAAGTTGATCTGTTGAGCAGATTCCCACGCGGTCCAGAGACCTTGAGTACATGCCCCCTGGCAGTGAGCTCCCCAGCCCAGGAGGGAAGCATCGGTCGTCAGCACTTGAGTCGGCTGAGGCGACTGAAAAGGCATTCCGAGCACTAGGTTCGGCCGATGAAGCCACCACTGTAGGGAAGAGGCCAGCGGACTGGAGAGGCGCACTAAGTCGGCTAGGCCGCCGGTGGCTTGTTGCCACTGTTTGCGAAGGCACCATTGAGCCGGCCGCATATTCAGGCGAGCATTGGGGGTCACGTGGACGGTGGAAGCCATGTGGCCGAGCAATCTCAGGAAGCGCCTGGCGGAGACCAGGGACTGGCTGCGAAAACGGCCCGGCTAGGTCCATGAGCCGTTGAGCCCTGTCGAGAGGCAGGAAAGCTCAAGCCTGAGGAGTGTGCAGTCTTGCGCCGATGAACTCGAGATCCTGTGAGGGGAGCAAAGTGGACTTTGCGAAGTTTATGACAAAGCCCAAGTACTGCAGAAGAGTCACCGTGCGGTGTGTGGCATTGGTGAATGCCGGAGGGGACGACGCTCTGATGAGCCAGTCGTCGAGGTACGGAAAAACATAGAGGCCGTGAAGCCTGAGATAGGCCGCCACCACCGCGAGACATTTTGTGAAGACTCGCGGTGCGGAGGACAGGCCAAAGGGCAGTACTCTGTACTGGTAGTGATTTCCGGCCACCACAAACCTTAGGTATTGGCGGTGGCTTGGGTGGATGAGGATGTGCGTGTAGGCATCCTTTAGATCCAAGGAGCATAGCCAATCTCCCTGCTGGAGGTAGGGCAGAAGGATTCCAAGGGTAAGCATCTTGAACTTTTCCCGCACAAGGAACTTGTTGAGGTTGCGCAAGTCCAGGATGGGTCTTAGGCCTCCTGTCCTTTTTGGTATTAGGAAATACCTGGAATAAAAGCCTTGACCTCTCAGGTGGTGGGGCACCGGTTCCACAGCCTGGTCCTGAAGAAGACTTGCTAACTCCTGAAGGAGTAAGTCCCTGTGCAGAGGGAGTCGCGGAGGTTCCCCCGGAAAATAAGAGGGAGGGACCTGATGGAAGTGGAGAAGGTATCCTTCTCGCACGACTTGAAGCACCCAGGCATCTGAAGTGATGTTGGACCACCTGTGGGCGAAGTGAACCAGCCGCCCTCCGGTGCTGGGAGGGACCAGCTGAGGGGGAGAGGCTATGCTGAGGAAGTCAAAAACCCCCACCCTGCTGAGCAGGGGCTGGTGGTGCAGGCTTGGGGGCTTGCTGCCTACGGGACCCGTTACCCCGTCCCTTGGCCTGCTGACCCTGTTGGGGAGCTGGAGGGGCCTGATAATGGGGGTAGTGTTTGTAGGCAGCCGCCTTTCTCGGGTAAAAGGACTTTTTTCCCGAGCCCTTCTTTTTCTGGGAAGGGGCGGAGGTCTTCCTAGAAAGTCTGGTCCTGGTGAGAGTCTCCGTCTCGATTTGTGCAGCCTTTTCAGCCATGGGCTTGCCAAAGAGGTTCTCACCTCTGCAGGGGACATCGACCAACTTGTCCTGCACCCAAGGCTCAAGGTCAGACGACTGAAGCCAAGCCTGTCGGTGGGCACCGATGCCGGCTGCGGCCACACGAGCCGATGCTTCAAAGCCATCATAGGCTGCTCGGGACATGAATTTGGAGCATTCCCGAATACCAGATGTTAAGGCCAGGAACCTCCGCAAAGGTTCCTTGGACAGTCCAGCAGAGAATCCGGCTAGCTCTTTAGCCAGGTCTCGGAGATACATGCCCATGTATAGCTGGTAGGTCTGGACACGACAAGCCAGCATAGAGCCCTGGAAACACTTCTTACCAAGGCCATCCAGGTTACGGGCCTCCCTGCCAGGGGGCACCGAGGAGTGCATTTTCTGGCTCTTCAGCCGATGCATGGCCGATTCCACTACCATGGAATGGTGTGGTAGCTGTGCTTTTTGGAAGCCAGGACTCTTGCGGACTCGATAGATGGAATCGACCCGCTTGCTCAATACCGGCGACGAGGCCGGACTCTCCCACATGCGGAAGAGTAGTCGTTCCAGCATGGGAGGCACCGGTACAGTAAAGTGCTCCCGGGCGGGAGAGAGTCGTACTGAAGGGCGTCGAGCTCTTCGGCTCGAGGCTCCTCCTCGGGATCCGCCGGGAAGGCCAAAGCCTTGGCCATATCCCTGACGAAGTCCGAGAACCGGGCATCCTCCGGAGGGGACTGTTTCCGAGGTTCGGACTCAGGTGAGTCCGAGGGGACACACCGAGTCCGAAAGGAATCAGGTGACTCCTCCTCTTCAGACTCCCAGACCGACTCCGAGGAGGAATCAGTGGGGTCGGCTCGGGCAGGCGGAGGCGTCGGCCGCCCCGACGCCAAGGGAGTCGGCGGCGACGACCTCGGTCCCGAACGGGAGGCCGAGGGTGACCTCGACCGAGGATCGACTCGAGTTCGCATGGACTCGAGGATCGGCTCGGTCTCCGGGGTCGACTTAGACGTCGACGTCCCGGCGGTCGGGGCAGCGGCGCCAGCGAGGCTAGCGATCAGTGCCTGCTGCTGGTCCATGAAGGCAGATAGTCTGCTCTCCAAGGCCGTCAACCTGAGTCCGACCTCAGGTGACCCAGCAGTCCCCGACTCGGGCCCCGACGGCGGACCTCTCGGAGGCGAGTCCAGAAGGACCACAGGACTTACCCGAGCAGGCAACTCCGACTCCAGGCGAGGTCGCTTCGGGAGGTGCTCCTTCTCCAAAGACCCAGGACGGCCGTCGGGGCTATGCGACCTGGCCCTCGCGGAGCCAGGAGCGTCCACCGACGCCGCCCTCGCGGGTTTTGTCTTCCGTCGATGGTCTCCGGAGGGAGAACCCCTGTCGGAGGAGCTTCGGCGATGTTCAAAGCTGGAGCCTCTGGATGCCGAGGCCTCCGACGAGGTCCGGGTACGGCTGGGGTCAGCGAAGATTCTATCCCGCTGATGCCGCCGACTCCTCAACGCTTTGGAGGACATTTTGCCACAGGCTCCACAGATCATTTCTTCATGATCCGGGCCCAGGCAGCGGAGGCAATTATCGTGTGTGTCAGTGAGTGACATATTTCTGTCACACTGACCACACAGCTTGAAACCACTGGCAGCCATCGGGGGAAAAAGGGCCCCTGCAAGGTCAAAGGACCGGGCTGCCAGGGAAAAATCGAAAATGAAACTGACTAAAATCAGAAAAACCGAAAAATAAGGGAAGGACTCGCAACGGCGTCGCGAGTCCGGGCAGGAAAACGACCGGCGTCGAACTGAATTGAAAAACGAGTAAAACTCACGAAAATCAACTTTTTTAGCGGGGACACGACGGGTACGTCTGTAGGGCTCCGCGGAAAAAAGAAGACTGGCTAAGATGGCACCCTTGGGCGGGAAGGTGACCGCGCATGCGCGCTGCAATTCCCAAAGGCTTTCTGTGAAAGCTGGGGAAAATTGCTCCGCGAGGGCTCCGTCGGTGCCGACGTCACCCATATGTGAGGACTGACTTCCTGCTTGGTCCTGGAGAACAAGCAGGAATGTAGTCTTCACATATGGGGACTCCCCAGCTGAAAGATGCCAGAGGAATGACCCCAGCGAGCTGTGAACCCGTGTGAACAGGGTCATACTTCCTCCCATGGATCCCTGGCATCCTACCGGGATGGAGGGTAGGAGTTGCATTAAGTCTGAAAGAGATGCTGTAGAACAGCCTGGCCAAACGAGGCATCCCAACGGGAGTCCTTGTCCAGACGGTAGTGGGCTGTGAAGGTATGTACCGAAGCCCAAGTAGCCGCTCTACAGATAACATCTATAGACACAGAGCGGAGATTAGCAACTGAGACTGCCATTGCTCTGACATTATGAGCTGTAACATGGCCCTCGAGGGAAAGACCTTTACTATCATAAGTAAAGGATATGCAGTTTGCAATCCACTTAGATAGGGTTCATTTGGAAACTGGAAGTCCCAAATGACTAGAATCAAAAGCAACAAAGAGTTGAGAAGACTTCCTATGTTGTTCAGTTCTTTGAAGGTAAAAGGCTAAAGCTCTTTTACAATCTAAGGTATGAAGGATCCTTTCTGCACTGGAGGCATGAGGCCTAGGGAAGAATACAGGAAGGTAAACAGACTGGTTTAAACGAAAAGATGAAATCACCTTTGGCATAAAGTGGGGATGAGTTCTGAGGACTACTTTATCATGGTGGAACCTTGTATAAGGAGGGTCAGCCACTAAAGCTTGCAGTTCACTAATGCGCCTAGCAGAAGTTATTGCAATTAGGAAAATGACCTTCCAGGAAAGGAATTTTAAAGTCGTAGTAGTTAAAGGTTCAAAAGGCGGCTTCAAAAGCTGCCCAAGAAGAAGATTCAGGTCCCATGCCACCGGTGGCGGCTTTATGGGGGGCTTTGTTAGTAGAAGACCTCTCATGAATCTTGACACAAGTGCATGAGAAGAGATCAGTTGTCCATCTTGGGGCTTGTGAAAAGCCGCAATAGCACTGAGATGGACTCGCACTGAATTTGTCTTAAGATCAGAATTTGAAAGATGGAGGAGATACTCCAAAAGCGACTTCATGGGCACGGAAAGGGGGTTAAGCCCCCTTTTTGAACAACATATAGAAAACCTTTTCCATTTGAAAGCATAGGAACGCCTTGTGGAAGGTTTTTTCGAAGCATAAAGGATCACTTGTTGAGAGAGTTGGATATCTAAAAGTTCTATGCCCTCAGCAGCCAGGCCCAGAGGCGCAGGAACTGAGGATTGGGATGCAGAAGCTTCCCGTTCTCCTGAGAAAGGAGATCTGGAGCATATCCCAACTCTAGAGAAGTTGCTTGAGACGCAGAAGCAGAGGGTACCATGATTGCCTTGGCCAACGTGGAGCTATGAGGATCATATAACCCCTGTCTCTCTGAAGCTTGAAAAGAATTTTGGGAATTAGGGGAAAGGGTGGGAAGGCATAGAGGAAGTCCTGACCCCAATGAAGCTGGAAAGCATCGTTTGCTAGACAGTATTGGGCCAGAATTCTGGAAAAGAACCGGGGAAGTTTGGCATTCTGTGGACTTGCAAAGAGGTCTATATCTGGTGTTCCCCAGGTTTGGAACACTCGAGCCAGTTGGTCTGACTGGAGAGACCACTCGTGTGGCAGCAGTATTCGTCTGAGCTTGTCTGCCCACAAGTTTTGAATGTTGTAAGGTATACCGCTAGAAGGTGAATTTGGAGCTCTCTGGCGAGGGCCCATAGTCGCAAAGCTTCGTTGCATAGCGACAGAGAGCCCGTTCCGCCTTGTTTGTTTATGTTTGGACCAGAACTGTCTTTTGACTGAGCTGGGCCTGAAATGCTATTATAGCATTGTAAATGGCTCTTAGCTTTAAGAGGTTTATTTGAAGAGAGGCCTCTTATGAGGTCCAGAGACCCTGAGTGGAAAGATCGTGCAAGTAAGCTCCCCAACCCAGCTTGGACGCATCCGTCGTCAGGGTGATTTGGGGCAGTGGTTGCTGGAAGGGGGAACCTACAGGGAGGTTTTCGAGGGACTGCCACCACTGCAGGAACAAAATGAGACATGTCGAATTCTTGATTTTGTCCGTTAAGCGACCTGTGGCTTGTGTCTGGGCCACCTGAGAACAACCAAGATTACTGCAGCATGGTCGCTCTGGATCCTGAAAAGGCACCTGGCTATTAGAGGCGTCGGTGGGAATGCATAAAGCATTTTGGGCTCGGCCTGGAAAGGGTTAAAATCTGTTTTCATAAGCGTACGGCCGTTAGCGTGCCCTAAGGGGCATACCACAAGGGGCTGATAGGCCCCTTGGGAGCCCCTTAGGAGGCTCGAAGGAGATTGAAGGAGTAGCAGTTTGTATGGGTAAAAGGAAGAAGAAAATATTTCCCTTGGCTCCAGGAGAGACTGGTCCTATGGATAGGCATCTGAAGAGTGGGGGTGTTGGAGCCTCCCCCTCTGCAGGTACTGACTCGCCTTTGCAGACTCTGGAGGGAGCTTCCTTGAGCTCCCCTGAGCACTCTCCACTACTTCCTCTGTCTTTGATAACCCCGCCAGAGCTGCCTGTTACTGGTTTGCCAGTACAACAAAGTACCCCACTTCATATTGGTAGTTCTTTAGTACCTGTTATTTGGTCCCGTCCCCCCAGGATGTTCCATAGGGTATACCTGAATCTCAGCTTACCTTGTTGGACATCTGGAGGGTGGGAACCCGTACTGAGGCTACTTTGGCAACCACGGTATCCCAGCTTTGTTATTTTTCTCAGGAAATTGGGACAAAGCTGGAGGCAGTTGATGAGCGGTTGGAATCCTTAACTGTACATGTGCAGAGATGTGATTCCCAATATGCTTCCCTACAATCGATGGGTGCCTCCTCAGTTAAGGATAGTTTAATTATTCATCATAGATTAGATTCTTTGGAAAATGCCCTTAGGATGAAAAATATCCGTTTGTTAAATTTTCCTGTTACACATTTGATATCCCCTCAGATATTATTACTTTGTAAGTATATAAAGGAGGTGTTAGAACTTTCAATCTCAGATACTATTCCTTTTTCCAAAATATTTTATATTTCCTCACGATTGGTATCCGGTAAGACTCCGGGAGAATATGATATAATGCAACCTCAATCTCCAGTTAATCCTACTCAATTCCTGGAGGAGTCACAAGATACCATTGTGACTAGGGCCACCTTGGTGGCTTCTTTTGTATCTGAGTTAGATAAAGCTTTGGTATTTAAGAGTTACTTCAAACATAAGGATGTGTATTTTTGTGATGCTAAAGTACAACTGTTTTAAGATGTCTCTAGGGCAACTCAGGTGCGTAGGCGGACTTTTTTGTCCCTTAGGCCTAGGGTGTTGGCCCGGGGGGGCATCTTTCTTTTTTAGGTTCCCCTGTAAGTGTGTGATAACACTTCAGGGTGTGAAGTATATTTTTCTCGATTCTTTACAGTTGGAGACCTTTTTGTCAGCTAGGGAGAGTCCGGGGGAAGGATGAGGGATAAGGGCAGATTTATATATGGCTCTAAAGTTTGAGAGTTTCTCTCTTGATTTACCTTTTTGTTTTCCTTTGTAATTCTCCCCTAGATGTGGACTGCATTGGTTGTTATGTATTTTCCTTTTTTTGATTAAGTACCTTTAAAGTACCTTTAATCTTTTTTTTTCATTTATTACTTTTAACTTGCTTATGTCAAGTATGTATGAATTATAAAAATTAAATTTAAAAAAAAAAAAAAAAAAAGAAGAGCCTCTGTGCCACCCTGGGACCCAGGCGCCACTCGTATGGATGAAGGATTCTGCTAAGCTTGTCCGCCAGGAGGTTGTCCTGCCCCGGCATGTACACCGCCCTCAGGAGCATACTATTGCGCACTGTGAAGGAGTTTATGTTTATGTTGTGGGGGATTGCCACCAGTTGAGGGAGGCTGCCAATCAGTGGGTGACCCTTACCCTGTCCCTCAGATTGCCTGTGATCTGTGTCCATTGGGATCTGAGGCACCACTGGGATGCTTGCATGTGCAGACGAGCCAAGGGCATGACATGAACCATTGAGGCCATGTGGTCTAACAAGCAGAGAAGCAGGTGGGTTGGCACCGACCTGCAGTCTTGAACCTCCTTCACTAACTGCATCAGGCGGCAGGCTCTTCCTATTGGGAGGAAGACTTTGACCTGCAGAGTGTCCAGCTGGGCTCCTATGAATTCCAGATCTTGAAATGGGGAGAGGTTGGACTTGGGGTAGTCGATGATGAATCCCAATCACTGAAGGGTGTGGATTGTAAGCCTTATGGCTTGACTGGCCTTGAGGGCCATGCTGCCTCTGATGAGCCACTCATCCAAGTAGGGGAAGATGTGAACCCCCTGGAGGTGCACATGGGCAGCCACGACCGCCAGGCACTTCGTGAAGACCCTTAGGGAGGAGACGAGGCCGAATGGTAGCACTCTGTACTGGTAGTGTTGTTCCCCCCCCCCCCCCACGAATCTCAGGTACTATCTGTGGGAGGGATAGATAAGGATGTGGGAGTACGCATCCTTGAGGGTCAAGGAGCAGAGCTAGTCTCCCTGGTGAAAGTAGGGCAGCAGTGTCCCAAGAGAGAGCATCTTGACCTTCTCCCTCACCAGTGGTAACACTCCCTCACCACCTGCACGACCCAACTGTCCGTGGTGATGCTGGACCATTTGTGGGCAAATGAGGCCAGCCGACCCCCCATGGGCTGAGGCAGGACTCCTGGGGAAGGGGAGGCCCTGCACAGGGAGTCAAGTGCCCCTCCCCCCCTCCCCCCCCGGTTGGGTGGAAGCTGGTGTCTGAGGCTTGGAAGACTTGGGCTTATGGGGCCCATGCCCCTGGCTTTTAGGCTGTGAGGACTGGTGCTGCTGCCCCGAGAAAGGCTGGTAGGGCCCGGCCTGGTCATAGCCCTTTTTCTTCGAGAAAAAGGGATTTTTCCCCGAGGATTTTTTCTTGGGGAGGGTCGAGGTCTTCCTGTATGGCCTTTGTCGGGTCACTACCTCGGCCTCGATTTCAGCCGCTTTGTCAGACATCAGCTTACCGAACAAGTTCTCGCCATTGCAGGGGACATCCAGCAGCTTTTCTTGCACCCACTGCTTGAGGTCCGAGGTTTGTTAGCATGCCTGGCGCCGATGCCAGCGGCTGCCACCCTGGCCGCAGACTCAAACTCGTCATATGCGGCCCTAGAGAGGAATTTGGAACAGTCCCAGATGCCCACCGCCAGGGACTGAAATCTCTGCGGGGGTTCCCCGGCAAGGCCCGCCGAGAACCCCGAAAGCAGGCATTTTAGGTATATTCCCATGTACAGTTCGTACGCCTATATCTGGCACCCAAGCATGGTGCTCTGATATCACTGATGGCCCAGGGTGTCAAAGGCCCAGGCCTCCCTGCCGGGTGGAACCAAAGAGCAATTTCTGCATTGAGGACTCCACCATCATGGAGTTGTAGAGGAGTTGCGGCTTATGGAACCCGGGGCCCTTTTGGACACAGTAGATAGCGTCCAGGCACCGACTGATCACGGCACAGAGGCTGGGGTTTCCCACATTCTGAAGAGTAGCCTTTCGAGGATAGGTGGAAGTGGCACCATGAGAGTTTCTTTGGGAGGAGACTCATATTGCAGAATCTCGAGTTTTATTTATTTAGACAGTTTCTTTTTTTGTATACCGCCTTATCCTTCAATCAAAGCGGTCACAACACAATTGGGGGATACATTTAACACGCGGGGATATGAGACACATACACTAATACTTACAGAGAACATGGGCTATGGCGGGTTAAGTGGCTTGCCCAAGACCACAAGGAGCATCTGTGGGACTAGAAACCCAAGTCCTTCCGGCCCAAGGTTGCTGTCCTCTAGTGGGATTTGAACCCCCGACCTTCCGGCCTGAAGTACCTTGCCCCAACCACTAGGCTACTCCTCCTCTTCAGTGCACAGATCCTCTGACTCCATCTGGACTGAAAGAGCCCAGGCCATGTCACGGATGAAGTCGTGAAAGGCTACATATTTAGGCGGGGAGTGGCACAGAGGCCCCGGGAGAGATGGCTCGGAGGGGACGTCCCTATGCCGGGAGGTCTCTGGAGAGTCCTCGTCCTCGGTTTCCCATTCGGATCCCGAGGGCATTGAGGAATCGGCCTTGGAGGTAGCCTCATGGAACCAGGTCTCCTCGGAGGATCTGGGGTCAGACTCCAGAACACTCGCCAGGGAGGACCAGATTCCCCAGGAGCATGACAGAGACCTTGATTGACAGCAAGAATTTACCAGAGGCCAATGGCGCTCGGTGTCCAGCTCAATGCCGGGGACTTTCCCAAGGTCGGGAGGCTGGGTATCGGGGCCGATGATGCTGGAAAACCAGACATTTATTTATTTAACATTTCTTATATACCACCTTTCATGATATCAAGGCGGTTTACATTGAACAAACTGAAATTACATTGAGCAGGGCATTATAACTTGGAGATAACTATTTTACAGGGAACATGGGCAATGGAGGGTTAAGTGGCTTGCCCAAGACCACAAGGAGCACCTGTGGGACTAGAAATCCCAGTCCTTCCGGCCCAAGGTTGCTGTCCTCTAGTGGGATTTGAACCCCCGACCTTCCGGCCTGAGGTGCTTGCCCCAACCACTAGGCCACTAGCAGATGCTCTGCTCCTTGGCCGCCATTCAGGACTCAAAGCCCGATGGCTCTGCAGCTCTCGGTGTGGACACAGAGGACCTTGGGTCCGACACCGGCACTTCAGAAAGTGCGTCCTTGAGGAGGACTATGGACTCATGGGTCCTGGCACAGTATCCGCTGGCCAAGGACTCCTGTCTCGAGACTTCAGAGGGTGCTGCTCGGAGTTGCCCAAGTCCCACCGCATGACTTTGGCAGGTTTCATCGAGGCACTTCCTTTGGTACCTTTTTTTTTTCTTGGGAAGGGTCTGGGGCCGCGCCGAAGAAGCTGCCATTGCAGGACTCCGAGGACTCCCAGACCTCACAAGAAGTGTCAGCTTTGCGGCTCGGCGATGGGGAAACTGGGGCAGAGTCAAATTTTGGGAACAGCTTCTCCTGCAACTCTGATCTCTTTTTGTTTGTTTTGGGGGTCATGGCCTGGCACCGGTCGCATGTGGAGCTGTTGTGGTCGGGCCCAGGCAACAAAGACAGCAGTCATGGGTGTCGATAACTGAAATAGTCTGACTGCTGCTGTCGCATTTCTTGAACTCACTGGAAGTCATGGTGGGAGAACACCCGGCCGGAGTTGAGGAGGAACCTCGAGGAAAAAAAGGAGTGAGAGCCAAGGATAGAAACATAGAAATAAGACGACAGAAAAAGACCACATGGCCTATCCAGTCTGTCCCTCCATAACAACTACAACAGTCCCCCTTTTACCTTCAGAGATCCTCTGTGTTTGTCCCATGCTTTTTTGAATTCAGTCACTGTCCTCATCTCTACCACCTCCACTGGGAGACTATTCCACGGATCCACTACTCTTTCCGTAAAGAAATATTTCCACATATCACTCCTGAATCTATCTCCCTTCACCCACATCCCATGTCCCCTCGTAGCAGAACTTGCTTTCAATTGAAAGAGGCCCTCTCCCTGAACATTTATGCCACAGAGGTATTTAAACATCTCAATCATAATCACTTCTATCCCGCCTTTCCTCTAAGGTGTACATATTAAGATCCTTCAGTCTGTCCTCATATGCTTTATAATGAAGACCACTAATCATTTTAGTAGCCACCCTCTGCACCGACTCCATCCTGTTCACATCCTTTTGAAGGTGCGGTCTCCAGAATTGCACACTATACTCCAAATGAGGTTGCACCAAGACTTATACAGAGGCATCGGACCAAGGACAGATCCCTGGGGCACACCACTGATAACATCCTTCTCCTCAGAGTGAGCTCCATTTATTTGTACTCTTTGTTGCCTCCCACCCAACCACAATTTCTAACCCAAGCAGTAACTTTAGGGTCCATCCCTAGGGTGCTCAGTTTGTTTATAAGTCGCCTGTGAGGAACAGCGTCAAAGGCTTTACTGAAATCTAAATACACCACATCTAGGGCTCTCCCTCGGTCCAACTCCCTGGTCACCCAGTCAAAGAAATCAATCAGATTTGTCTGACAAGACCTGCCTCTGGTGAATCCATGCTGCCTCGGATCCTGTAATCCACTGGACTCCAGAAACCTCACTATTTTCTCTTTCAGCAGCGTTTCCAATAATTTACTCACCACCGAAGTTAAACTAACCAGCCTGTAGATTCCAACCACATCCTTACTTCCGCTTTTGTGTAAAGGCTCCACATGAGCCTCTCTCCAGTCCTTTTGCACCACTCCCGACTCCAACGAGGCATTGAAAAGGTCAGTCAGTGGAGCTGCTAGAATGTCCCCAAGTTCCCTCAGTATTCTCGGGTGTATCCCATCCGGTCCCATCGCTTTGTCTACTTTAAGTTGAGATAGTTTCTTACGAACACAGTCTTTTGAAAATTGTTCAAGATGTCCTTTGCTTCTGTTCCTATTTGTGGGTGTTTTCTGAGGTCCTGCTCCTGGTTCTTCATCTGTGAACACAGAACAAAAATATTTGTTAAGCAATTCAGCTTTATCCTTATCAGCTTCTACATATTCCTCCCCTGCACCCTTGAGTCTGACAATACCACTCTTGCCCTTCCTCTTCTCACTAATATATCTGAAAAATGTCTTATCCCCCCATTTTATTGCATTGGCTATTTCCTCCTCCTTTTGAATCTTTGCCTTCTTGACTATTTTGCTAGCTTCTCTAAGTTTTTCCAAATACAGATGCCTGTCTTCCTCTCTCTGTGATCTCTTGTATTTCATGAAGGCCTCCCTCTTTTTCTTCACTTTTTCAGCTACTTATTTCGAAAACCATAGCAGTCTCCTTTTCCTTTTACCTTTATTTACCATTTTAACAAAAAGGTTGGTTGCCCTTAAAATATCCCCTTTCAGTTTTTCCCACTGTTTTTCTACATCCCTCAGCTGTTCCCATCCAACTAACGACTCCCTGAAGTATTGGCCCATCTTCGCAAAGTTAGTCTTCCTAAAGTCTAAGATCCTCACCTTGAATGGTTTCTAACCGAGGGTGCCGGCTCAAGGCGGGAAGGAAACCAGTATACAAACTGGAGAATTTGAAATATTTTAAGAACTTTTTCCAGGGTAGCAGAACTCCACAGAAAAAAGGAGACTGAGCGGGAAGTGGACCACGCATGTGTGGTAGCATTCCCAAAGGCTTTCTGTGAAAGCTGGGGAAATGCTCTGCACGGGCTTGGTCGATGCCAACATCACCCATATGTGAGGACTGACTTCCTGCTTGCTCCTCAAGAAGATGATGTAACCTCTCTCGCTCCTCCAGAGGAATAGGGTAAAGTTTGACCATGCTTCTTCCAACACGCAAGCTACATCAGGAACCTTCCCCTCAGCGTCAATCATCTCCTTCATCGCTCTGTGGACAGGAAAAGGCCGAGCCAGCTTAGGAATGCCTTCTAGCAGCAGATCCTCCGTCTATCTGAAGGTTCTGGCTGCAGATTCTCTGCAATCCACAAGGCTGCTAGGATCTGCACAATGAGAGCAGGGAGCTCATCCCTATGGAAAATCCATACCGGTCAGATCATCACCTGCAGTGAGTTCCCCCTCCTCAAGTTCCTCCTACAACTGCTCATTCAGAAGGTCTCCAATAGCCCCCAAACATCCCACGGAGGCGCTATCATAATACTCTGGTGACCTCTCCTTGCACGGACACTTAGCCATGGCTGAGAGAGCCTGTCCCCCCACCAAAGAGAGGTGTCAAAGCCAACAAGGAGGATCCTGCATCTAGGTTCTATTTCAAGCAAAATGCTTGATGCAGTAAGAGCACAAACTCAGGAGAAAAAGGGGGAGTTACTCCCACCTCCAGGAAGCCCCACCAAGGCCCCCGCAGGACCTGTGAATGTGGGCTGCGAGACTGGAGCCTCAGAGCGCTCTTGAGGAGAAGAACAGGCTGCCTGCAAAATGGCAGCCATTCCCACCAAAACCGTAAGTCTATGAAATCATTGACTACGCGACTGCAGTCTACTGGTCCCCCATTGTCTACCTCTGACAACCCCAGGCCGCTCGCATGGCGATCCACGGCAGCCACAGCATAGCCCAATATCCGAGTGAGAGGCAGCGGCCGCACTCCACATCTCCCATGTACGCCTTGGCCCAGGCCTCTAACCCACTAAAATCACCCCCTTACCGGTACCCGATAGCTAGCTGTCTTGAGGTTCACTGTGCTGCCACTGCTTCTCTTCATGGAAAAAATAAATCCAGGCAGTTAACAACAAACTTTAAAGGCAGGAACAAAGGCTCAACCTCTGGACCCATCCCAAGAGTTGGGGAGGAGGAAAAGAGGGAGTTGCCATTAACCTACCCACTTCAATGGGAAAAATTGAGGGATAGCTAAGGGAGAAGAAGGGGAGGAACCCGGACCCATTGGGTTCTGCACCCAAGTGTGGCCCTGCACCCAAGTACCAGTTCCACCTGCTGGAGACTAAGAAATACTGGCTTTGCATAGGTGCACAGGCTACTTAAGAGGAAGCGTTTCAACTCAGTGTTTCTCAGTCTCTAAATGCTGGTGGATGAGCATAACTCACATGTCTGGACTGGACTGAAGGGATGATTAAGAAGCTGCTCATAACTTTAAAAAAACCTCATAATGATACATTCATATTGGAAGAACAGAATAGCATAGTTACTCACCTGTAACAGGTATTCCCTGGGGACAGCAGGAATCAGTTCTTACATATGGGTGACGTTGGTACCAACAGAGCCTGCGTGAAGCATTTCCCCAGCTTTCAAAGAGAGACTTTGGAAATGCTACCATGCATGCGTGGTTCCCTTCCTGCCCAAGGGTGCCATCTTGCTCAGTCAGATGACATAGCTTAGGCAAAGACAAAAGGTAAAGAAGGCAACTCCAAGGGGAGGAGGGAGGGTTGTGAGAACTGATTCCTGATATCCCTGGAGAACATCCGTTACAGGTGAGTAACTACGCTTTCTCCAGGAACAAACAAGAAGTCAGTCCTCACATATGGGACTCCCTAGCTCCAGGCTGCCATGGACAGAACAACAACAGCAGCAGTGGCAACCCAAGGGAGGTCATGAGTTGCAAAAGGTGAGTCCCTACCAAGAGACTCTGCAGACTCAAGCATCCAACATCACCATAACTCCAGTATCCTGAACACTGAAGGGTTGGTGGGCAGGAGTTGCCTATACACAGAGAATGCTTCTGATCACTGCCCTGGCCAAAGGCATTGTCCCTGCAGGATTCACTCTCAAGACAGTAGTGGGCTGCGGACGTATGGACTGAAGACCACATGGCGGCCTTACAGATTTCTTGCACCAGCACTGCACGTAGGTTGGCCACCAATGTGGCCATAGCCCTCACACGATGGGCAGTGATCGGGCACTCCAGAGAGAGGCCAGCTCACTCATAAGTGAGGGCGATGCAGTCTGCCACCCAGATGGACAGTGTTCGCTTAGTCACAGGTAGCCTCAGTCTGCTGGGATCATAGCAGATAAAAACCTGATGAGATTTTCAGTTGGCCTTTATCCTCTGTAAATAAAAGGATAGGACCCTCTTGCAGTCCAGGGTATGCAAGGCGATCTTCTCCCTGCCGGCGTGTGGCCGTGGGTAGAAGGCGGGGAGAACTACTTCCTGATTGAGGTGAAAAGTGGACCCCATCTTTGGGAGAAATTTGGGGTGCGTGGGTAGCACCACCCTGTTAGTATAGAACCTGGTATAGGGCGGGTTCGCCACCAGGGCCTGCAGCTCGCTTACTCTGTGAGCGGACGTCAATGCCACCAAGAAGGCCACCTTCCAGGAGAGGTATCTCAAGTGGCAGGTGGCCAAAGGCTCAAAGGGCGGCTTAGTGAGCTGGGAGAGCACCACATTGAGGTCCCATTCTGCTGCTGGAGGGCGGAGAGGGGGCTTGGAGAGCAAGAGGCCCCTGAGGAATCTGGAGACCAGAGGCTGGCCTGAGAGGGATTTCCCCTCTATAGGGGGATGGTTAACCGCTATGGACCTGAGATGCACCTTCACAGAGTTAGATTTCAAGCCCGAGTGAGAGAGGTGCAGCAGGTACTGCAGAACAAACTTTACCCGACAGGAGAACAGGTTCTCATTTCTTTCTGCACACCAGATGGAGAACCTCCTCCACTTGAAGGCGTAAGCCCTTCTGGTGGATGTCTTCCAGGAGGCCAGGAGGATTTCCTCGACCTCACCTGGGAGGTTGAAAGGGGCCAGTGCTACCCTTTCAGCAGCCATGCCGTCAGTGTTAGGGACCCCAGGTTGGGGTGTAGCAGGGAACCTCCCTCCTGAGACAGGAGGTCCAGGTCCCAGCCCAGTGGTACTGGGGTTGCCACCGACAAGGAGAGCAGTAGGGGGAACCAAAGCTGCCTGGGCCACTTAGACACAATCAAGATCACTGAGGCATGCTCGCTCTGGATCTTGAAAAGGCACTTGGCTATCAGAGGTGTCGATGAAAATGCCTAAAGCAGGACCTGTAACCAGGAGATCAGGAAGGTGTCCGCCACCACCCTCCTGCGGTGTGGCTGAAGAGAGCAGAATTTGGGCAGCTGTGAGTTGTCCAGGGAGGCAAACAGGTCCAGCCAGGGTCTTCCCCAGAGGCAGAAAAGGATCCAGGCCACTCTTGGGTCCAGGAGCCACTCATGAAGCCGAAGGACCCTGCTGAGGTTGTCCGCCAGGCAGTTGTCCTGACCCAGTAAGTACACCGCTCTCGGAAGGATATGGTTGCGCACTGCAAAGAAGTGGAGGGCCAATGTCTCCTGAAAGAGGAAGTAGGAGCCCGTACCCCCCTGCTTGTTCATATAGAACATGGCAACCTGATTGTCTGCCTGTATGAGGACTGGGAGGTCGCTCAGGAGGTGGCGGAAGGCCTGAAGGGCCAGGAAGATGGCTCTGAGCTCAAGGAGATTGATTTGCAGGAGGGATTCCTCTGGGGACCAGGTGTCTTGGGTGCACTGGCCCTCGCAATGTGCACCCCAGCCTATAAGGGAGGCATCTCTCAAGACCCTCTGAGGTGACAGTGCCTGTAAGGGCATCCCTGCCCTCAGGTGATATAGGGACTGCCATCAGGTGAGGGAGGCCGCCAGCTGGTAGGTGACCTTCAGTCTGTCACTCAGCCTGCTCGTTGCCTGAGAACAGAGGCACCACTAGACTGCCCACATACGCAGGAATGCCAGAGGAGTAACGTGATCTGTTGAGTCATGTGGCCTAGCAGGTGGAGGAGTAGGTGAGCTGGCACAGAATTGGAGCCCTGCATGTTCCTTGCCAGCTGCATCAGGCGGTGGACTCTCTCCACGGGGAGGAAGGCTCTGACCCGCAGAGTGTCCAGCTGGGCTCCTATGAATTCCAGGTCTTGGGCCGGGGAGAGGGTGGACTTGGGGTAGTTGATGCTGAACCCCAACTGCTGCAGGGTGTGGATAGTGAGCCCGATGAGCCAGTCGTCCAGGTAAGGGAAGACAGTAAGAGAATATAAATCAAAATCAATCAATAAGACATGGGCCCTCTGAAGGTGCACATGGGCGGCTACGACCGCCAGGCATTTTGTAAAGACCCTTGGAGAGGAGGTGAGGCCGAATGGAGGCAACCTGTATTGGTAGTGCTGCCCCCCACCACCACATGGGAGGGGTGGATCAGTATGTGGGTATAAGCATCCTTGAGATCTAAGGAGCAGAGCCAGTCTCCCTGGCGGAGGTAGAACAGCAGTGTCCCAAGGGAGAGCATCTTGAACCTTTCCCTCACTGGGAACTTGTTCAAGTTGCGAAAGTCCAGGATGGGCTGGAGACCCCCTGTTCTTTTTGGGACAAGGAAATACCTTGAGTAGAACCTCTTTCCCCAGAGGTGATGGGGTACCTGTTCCACTGCCTTGTCCCCGAGCAAGCCTGCGAGTTCTGTGGCGAGCAAAACCTGGTGGAGGAGAGGCTGTGTTGGCTCTGCTTCAGATAGAGGAAATACCCCTCCTGCACCACCCGCAGCACCCATTGGTCTGTGGTGATGTTGGCCCATCTGTGGGTGAAAGAGGCCAGTCGACCCTCTGTGGGCTGAGGTGGGCCTCTCAGGGGAGGGGAGGCCCAGCCCAGGGAGTCAAAAGCTTCCCCCCAGTTGGGTGGGAGCTGGTGTCTGGGGCTTGGGAGCCTTGGGCTTCCTAGGCCCATGTCCCTGGCTTTTTGGCTGTGAGGACTGGTGAGGCTGCCCCGAGTAAGGATGGGAGTAGCCCTTTTTCCCTGAGGATTTTTTACTTGGGAGAGCAGAGGTCGTTTTGGACAGCCTCTGCCGGGTCACTATCTCGGCCTCAATCTCCGCAGCCATATCAGACATCAGTTTCCCGAACAGGTTCTCACCATTGCAGGGGACATCCAGGAGCTTCTCCTGTACCCACTGCTTCAGGTCCGAGGTCTGTAATCATGCCTGGCACCGGGCGCCAATGCCGGCAGCTGCAACCCTGGCCGCAGACTCGAGCCCATCATAGGCGGCCCGGGAGAGGAATTTGGAATAGTCCTGGATGCCTCTTGCTAGGGACTGGAACCTTTATAGAGGTTCCCTGGCGAGGCCTGCTGAGGACCCCAAGAGTTCCTGTATCAGACACTTAAGGTACATTCCAAGGTACAATTCGTATGCCCATATTAGGCACCTCAGCATGACGTCCTGGTAGTACTTGCACCTCATGGTGTCAAGGGCCCGGGCTTCCCTGCCGAGGGGAACTGAAGAGTAGGTCTTTTGGTTCTTCAGATTTTGCATGGAGGACTCAACCACCATCGAGTTGTGGGGGAGTTGTGGCTTGCGGAACCCAGGGCCTTTCTGGACGTGATAGATGGCGTCCAGGTGCCAACTGATCACCGGCGCCAGGGACTCCCCCATCCAGAGGAGCAATCTCTCAAGGATGGGTGGAACTGGCACCATGGGAGTCTTCTTAGTAGGGGACTCATAATGTAGGATCTCAAGCTCCTCAGTGTGCGGGTCCTCCTCCGACTACAGATCTGGATCGAGAGAGCCCGAGCAATGTCACGAATGAAGTCATGAAAGGCCACGTCTTCAGGCAGACAGTGGCGCTGAGACTCTGGGGAAGACAGCTCAAAGGGGACATCCTGGTGTCGGAAGGTCTCCAGGTAAGCTTTGTCCTCGGTCTCCCAGCCGGAGCCCAAGGACATCAAGGAGTCAGTCCCGGGATCAGCCAGGAGGAATCGGGACCCCCAGAGGACCTGGGGTCAGACTCCTGGAAACTCGACGGAGGCGACTGGAACCCAGAGGAGCGTGATTGAGACCTCAATAGATGCTGAGGACTTACCCGAGGCTGGTGGCGCTTGGTGTCAAGTTCGACGGCCAGGGGGCCTGGTGTCAGTGCCGAAGATGCCAGGGGGCCCGACCTCAATGTCCGCTGCAAGGTCAAGATGGAGGAGAGACTCTGCTCCTTTGTCACCATGAGTGACTCAACGTGGACACTGAAGGCCTTGGGTCTGACACTGGCACTCCGGAGAGTGCATCCTTGAGGAGGACTATAGGTTCACAGGTCTTGGCGTGGTCTCTGCCAGCCGAGGATTCTTGTCTCGAGACCTTCTGAGAGCACTGCTAGGAGTCACCCGAGTCCTGTCGAGGGACCTTGCCAGGTTTGATTGGAAGCACCTCCTTCGGGACCACCTTCATCTTTTTGGGAGGATCTGGGACCACAGTGGAGGAGCCGCCGCCGTGGGACTCCAAGGATGCCCAGTCCTCTCTCGAAAGGCTGGCTTCAGGGCTCGGCAATGGTGAAGCCAGGGCAGAGTCAGACTTCTGAAAAAGCTTCCCCTGCAACTCAAACCACCTCCTGTTGCTTTTAGGGGTCAAGGCCTGGCACCAGTCGCAGGTAGAACTGTAGTGGTCCGGGCCCAGGCAATGGATGCAGCAGTAATGAGTATTGGTGACTGAAATAGCCTGACTGCAACAGTCCCATTTCTTGAAAACACCGGGAGTCATGGTGGGAGCACACCCGGCCAGGGTCAAGGACCTCCGTGGGAAAAAAGGCACAAAGGCCGGTCGTGGTAGGACCTCGAGGAAAGCGTAGTTACTCACCTGTAACAGGTGATCTCCGGGAACAGCAGGAATTTAGTCTTCACATATGGGTATTGTCGGTACCAACAGAGCCTGCGCGGGAATGCTCCCCAGCATCCAATAGGAAAGCTTTTGGGAGCACCCCTCAGCACATGCATGCTGACTTCCCGCCTTTTCAACTGTCCCTCTTCAGTTGTTTGTAGCTGAGTGAAAAGGATAGAGGGAGAGAGGAAAGAAACAAAGAGATAGAGAGACAACTCCTAGGGGAGGTGGGTGGGTTGTGAAGACTAAATTCCTGCTGTTCCCGGAGATCACCTGTTACAGGTGAATAACTACGCTATCTCCAGGAACAAGCAGGAATGTAGTCCTCACATATGGGGACTCCCTAGCTGAAGATGCCAGGGAGATAGCCCCAGGAAGGTGCCACCCTGGAAAGGTGGGAATCCTTCCTCCCACAGATCTCTGGCATGCCACCAGGGTTGGTGGGTAGGAGTTGAATTAGCTCTGAAAGAGATTTTGAAGAACAGCTTGGCCAAAGAAAGCATCCCGACGGGAGGCTTTATCCAGGCAGTAGTGGGCTGTGAAGGTGTGCACCGAAGCCCAGGTGGCTGCTCAACAAATGTCATCGATAGACACAGACTGGAGATTAGCCATGGAAGTTGCCATGGCTCTCACGTTATGAGCTGTGACATGGTCCTGAAGAGAAAGACCCTAACTCTCATAAGTAAAGGATATGCATTGGGCAATCCATTTAGATAAAGTTCTTTTGGAGACCGGTTGTCCCAAATGACTAGGGTCAAAAGCTATAAAAAGTTGCGAGGACTTTCTATCTTGCTGTGTTCTCTGTAGGTAAAAGGCTAAGGCCCTTTTACAATCCAAAGTATGAAAGTTTCTTTCTGCATTAGAGGCGTGAGGCCTCAGAAAAAATACAGGAAGATAAACTGATTGATTTAAATGAAAAGGCGAAACCAAATTTGTCATAAAGTATGGATGAGTTCTAAGAACAACCTTATCATAGTGAAACCTAGTATAAGGAGGGTTAGCCACTAAAGCTTGCAGTTCACTAATGCGATGTGCAGAGGTGACTGCAATTAGGAAGATGACCTTCCAGGTCAAAAACGTAAGGATTGTAGTGGCTAAAGACTCAAAAGGCGGCTTCATGAGCTGCCCGAGAACTAGATTTAGATCCCATGCCACTGGTGGTGGCTTAATGGGAGGCTTAGTTAATAGAAGACCTCTCATAAATCTGGATATGAGTGGATGAGAGGAAATTGGTTCTCCATTCAGAGGCTTATAAGAAGCTGCAATTGCACTAAGATGGACTCTTACCGAATTGGTCTTTAGACCAGCATTCGATAAGTGAAGGAGATACTCTAGTATTGATTCTAAGGGTATGCCAAGGGGGTTTAATCCCTTCTTGGAGCACCATATAGTAAAACATTTCCACTTGAAGGCATAAGATTTTCTTGTGGAAAGTTTCCGAGAAGCCTGAAGGATATCCTTTACCTGTTGGGACAGGCTGAAATCCTGGAGGTCTAAGCCTTCAGCGACCAGGCTGTGAGATGCAGGGACTGGGGATTCGGGTGCCATAGCATCCCGTTCTCTTGGGAAAGGAGATCTGGAGCATGCCCTAACACCAGAGGTGCAGCTTGAGAGAGATGTAGAAGCAGGGGATACCACGCCTGGCATGGCCATCGTGGCGCTATGAGAATCATGCGACCCCTGTCTCTCTGAAGCTTGAAGAGTGTTTTGGAGATGAGGGGAATGGGTGAGAAGGCATAAAGGAAGTCCTGACCCCAGTGAAGGAGGAAGGAAGTCCTGACCCCAGTGAAGGAGGAAGGCATCCCTTGCCTGACAATTGTGAGCCGGAATCCTGGAACAGAACCGGGGAAGTTTGGCATTCAGTGGACTTGCAAAGAGGTCTATGTCTGGAGTGCCCCAGAGATGAAATACCTTTGCCACCTGGTCTAGGTGGAGAGACCACTCGTGAGGCAGCAGTACTCTACTGAGTTTGTCTGTCCAAATGTGTTTGAATACCTAGAAGATATACCACTAGAAGGTGAATTTGATACACTCTGGCGAGGGCCCAGTCATAAAGCTTTGTTGCACAACGACAGAGAGCCTGTCCCGCCCTGCTTGTTCACATAGAACATGGCTACTTGATTGTCCGTCTGGACTAGGACTGTCTTGTAGCTGATCTGGGCGTGGAATACTCGAAGAGCTAAATAGATTGCTCTTAATTCCAGGAGGTTTGTGTGTAGACCAGCCTCCTGTGGAGTCTAGGTTCCCTGGGTAGATACGGTCCACTGAGCTGCTCGCATGTGAAGGCGAGCATATGGGACTACATGAACTGTGGATGCCGTATGTCCCAGCAACTGTAGTAGCTCTCGAGCAGTTAGGGAGGATTTCCCTGCTGCTTGAGAAGCTAGTTGCATTATGCGAAGACACCGGGCCTGTGGAAGGAAAGCCTTTGTCTATCTAGTATCTAGACAGGCCCCTATGAATTCCAGGCATTGGGAAGGAACAAGTTGGGATTTGGGGAAGTTTATTACCAACCCCAAGTATTGGAGGATTCGCATTGTGCGAGACAGTGCAGTGCTGGCCTCTGCAACTGCAGGGGCTCGAATGAGCCAGTCGTCTAAGTAAGGGAAGACGAATATTCCCAGGGTTCGTGGAAATGCAGCTACTACTGCCATGCATTTCGTGAATACCCTTGGTGCTGAAGCTAGACCAAAGGGAAGAACCCTGTACTGGAAATGTTTTCCCCTGAAAAGGAATTGTAAGAATTTCCTGTGATCTGGATGGATCAGAATGTGAGTGTATTCATCCTTTAAGTCTAGAGAGCAAAGCCAATCCTAGCTTTGAAGATATGGCAGAAGAGTTCCTAGAGAAATCATTTTGAACTTCTCTCAAAACAGGTATTTGTTCAATTCTCTGAGGTCTAAAATGGGTCTGTGTCCCCCTGTTTTCTTTGGAATAAGAAAATAGGGGGCATAGAACCCTGTACCCCGTTGAAGAATGGGTACCTCCTCTATTGCCCCTTGGGCAAGAAGCATTGAGACCTCGTGATCTAGCAGATCGTTTGCGGAGGTTTGAGAATTGAATTGCTTTAGAACTGTAGGAGGGGGCATGCTGTGAAAATGAAGCTTGTACCCTTCTCCTACAATGGACAAAGTCCAATCTTCTGCTGTTATCTGATGCCATCTGTTGGCAAAGTGGCATAACCTGCCTGGGATATTGTGGGGTTGCGGACCCCTCAGAGGCAGGAAGGCTAAGCTCTCTAGGAAGGAGTCAAAGCCCTTGAGGGGGCTGAACCTGCAGAGCTAGTTGGGCTCTGGGGCCTTTTGGCTTCTTTTGCTGTCTAGTTTGTCCCTTTTGGGCAACCTGACCCTGAGATTGACTCTGCTGGATAAAGGATAAAATTTCCTCTTTTTGCTGAAACAGGGTTTTTTATAAGACCTTTTTGGCTGGAGTGGCTGTAGATTTCGACAATCTATCTAGAGTAGTATTGTCAGCATCTAATTCATTAGCCTTTTCCTGCCAGTTCTTGCCGAAGAGATTCTCTGCCATGCAAGGAATGTTGCCTAACTTGTCCTGTACCCAAGTCTCCAAGTCTGACGCCTGAAGCCAGGCAATCCGTCGTGCGCCAATGGCAATAGCAGAGGTTCTGCTGATGCAGTCAAAGCAGTCAAAGACTGCACGATTTATAAACTTGGAGACATCTTGAGCATGCTTAACTAGAGCAAGAAAGTCTTGTCTCTTGTCATCTGGGAGAAATGGGCTCATAAGCTCCAAATCTCCTGTAACTTCCTTGAGGAACATTCCCATATACAGTATATATGAACTGATCCTAGCTGAAAGCATGGAAGCCTGAAACGTTTGGTGCCCAAAAGCGTCCAGAGTCCTGCATTCACGACCTGGAGGACTGGATGCATGCCTCTTTGCACTTTTCATCCTACGCATGGCTGACTCCACCACCATTGAATGGTGTGGCAGCTGAATCTTTTGAAATCCAGGACATGGCGGAACTCAACACATAGTATCAAGTCTCCTAGAGTGAGGAAATGTAGTCAGAGGTGTCTCCCACATTCTGAGCATCAAGTAATGCAGAATTTCATGGATGGGCAGAGTAGCTGCCTCCTTTGGAGCTTTAGGATATTGGAGAATTTCCAATTCCTTTGCTCTGGGTTCCTCTTCAGGAGCCACGTGATTGAAAGGCCCTTGGCCATATCACAAATAAAATCCTGAAAAGACATGTCCTCTGGAGGTGACATTCTGCGTTGGGGAGAAAAGGGATCCTCTGGGAGAAACCCTCTAGTATCAGCAGAATTGTCAGAGTTTTCGGAATCAGAGGATTCGAAGTATTCCTGACCACGATGCTCATGCAAAGCATGGTCCTGGTATCGATCAAAGTTGGTACCGAGTTGATCCGGTACCGATCTGTCAATTCCAGCCAAAGATGGCGTGGGAAGAATTCCCACCGGGGCTGGTATCGTCGGTACCGGTACCGGTGTCGGTACCAGTTGGACCAACGGTACCGCAGCTGAGAGAAGAGCTGCGATGCTGCGTTCGATAGCGAGGAACCTCTGGTCTATCGACGCTGCCGATGCCTGGGTATCAGTACCGGTGAAAACGTCCGGAACCCCTGAGCATGGCACAGGTAGTTCTTGCGAGGACGGGGCCTTGAGAACATCCTGGAACCCCATTGATGCTTTGGAAGCCGAAGCCTCCCGCCGGGGATGCTTTGGAAGCCGAAGCCTCCCGCCGGGGCTGCTTTGCCGGTGTGGTTCCCTCAAGGGCAATGCCAATGGCCTCTCAATGCTTAGCAGGAGAGCTACCCTTTGAGGACTGGCTTTTATGTTTAGTTACCTGAGATCCATGGGAGGAAGAGGAGGCCCTTGAAGATGTCGATGCAATGGATCTGGCATCCGAAGAAAAGAGGGTACTGAGTTTTGCAGCCCGGGTCTGTCTTCCTCTTTTAGTCATCCCCATACAGGAGAGACATTCAGATGGAGAATGTTCAGGCCCTAAACATTTAAGACACCAATCATGGGCGTCAGTGACAGAAATAGTACCACCACACTTAGTACATTTTTTTAAAACCACTAGTTGGGTTTTTCCATGTTTTAGGAATATGGGGCCTAGTGCCCAAAATGGCGCCTAGCACCAAAAAAGAAAAGTTTCTGAAGAGAAACAGCTCAAAGTATACGTTTTGTTTTTTGTTTTTTTTAAAGAAAAGAAAAGAAAAGAACCGGCGATACCGGTAAGCGTCGTGCGGCAGGCAAACGCGACCACAAGAAAACAATTTTAAAGACGGAATTTTCTGTGGTGACAGGGTATGGATCCTGTCGGCTCCGCGGAAAACGAAGAACTGAAGAGGGACAGTTGGAAAGGCAGGAAGGCAGCGTGCATGTGCTGAGGGATGCTCCCAAAAGCTTTCCTATTGGACGCTGGGGAGCGTTCCCGCACAGGCTCCGTCGGTACCGACGATACCCATATGTGAAGACTACATTCCTGCTTGTTCCTGGAGATACATGTGGTGCCACCTCGAGGCGGGACGGGAACCGGTATGCAAACCGGAGAAAGGGAAGAAATAAAAGAACTTTTTCCGGGAGAGTAGAGGACCACATCCATTGGGCTCCGTGGAAAATTGGATACTGAGTAAGATGGCACCCTTGGGCGGGAAGGGGACCACACATGCGTGGTAGCATTCCCAAAGGCTTTGTTTGAAAGCTGGGGAAATGCTCTGCGCGGGCTCCATCGCTGCCGACTTCACCCATACAGTATGTGAGGACCAACTTCCTGCTTGATCCTGGAGAACAATTAATACCAAAAGATGACTAGAGAGCAATTCTGAGTATTGAGAGGGCATATACTGGAATTTTCATACAGTGCTAAAAAAAATATACCTGTTAAAAGCTCCTGTATGATGACACAGAAACTGTAAATATCTGCTTTGACTGTAATATCCTTTTTAAAAACCACTTCAGGAGCAGACCAGTTATACAACTGTACTGGAACGGGGAAACTGGAAAGACTATTGTGTACTACTCCATCTTTGCTGCAAGACAAACACACAGTTATAATTATATTGAAAAGAAACATAAGCATCAATATAAAAACAAGTAGAGGTCAGTTGAAAAAGAACAACTAGTCCTTTGCACACAGCAAGAAGCCCAGCTGCCCACCACAGAAGTTTAACCATGTGTAGGTTATCACTCTTTATCCAAGTTGGTTCATGTTTGCTTTTCCATAAGTTCTTCACCATCCTGATAGAGGGATTTTTCATATTGAGAAAAGTAGCTTCCGGACCCCAGCTGATTGTCTTTTCACAGATAGTTAAGCATTTTTCCTTGCTCTCAGTGAGTGGGAGGGATTATTAAAGAACAACTAAAAACTAATAGCAAGGTAGGTTAATAGGGAATTAAATTGAAGACAGAAGACACTAATTTGGTGAATCGGCAAATATGAAATCTTTGCTCAAAACCAATCTATATATGGAAAATGGAGAAGAGGGGGAGGGTACATGGGGAGAAAGAAAGAGGACCCTACACACTATTTGTAGAGACAGCAGTGTCCTTTTAAAACTACTATATTCAAACCACTTGAAAAGCACACATGTGCAGTATCACATAATGGTGCAGTTCCCCCATTTGCAGAATCAAGCATGTGGATACAGGGGGTGTATGTCATGTGTGTGTATTGCGAGCTACATGCAGATGTGTATGTATCAGCTGCTGCATATGTGAGCATTTGGGTGTGGCGGGGGCCTCATACATGTGTCAGGGGGTGTATGTGTTTGTGTGTGTGTGCATGTGCCTGTGCCATGGACAATATCAGGAGCCACATGCGTGTGTGTCATAGGACCTGTTGGAAGTTGCATGTGTGTATATGTGTCAGGGTGTGTATATCATGGGGAGTGTCGGGGGCTGCATGCGAGTGTGTGTGTCAGAGGGAAAGTCGGGGACTATGTGCATATGTGTGTATATCATGGAGAATATTGAGGGCTGCATATGTGCATCAAGGGGAGTGTTGGGGGCTGTGTGCATGGGGAATGTTGGCAGCTGCATGCTTGTGTGTTTATCATTGGGAATGTTAGGGGCTGCATGCGTGCGTGTTTGTCATGGGGAATGTCAGTGGCACCATATATGCATGCGTGTGTCATAGGGCATGCTGGGTGCTGCATGCATGTCTCTCTCTTTTAACACCCTCCCCAGCCTCTCTCATAATCTCCTCACCAGCCTTCCTCTAGTTCCTCTCTCTCTTTCTCACATGACCATCCCCCTCCCCCCCAGCATCATCCAGTCTCTCTTATGATCCTCACCCAGGCTTCACCCAGTGTCTCTTTCTCTCTCATATGACCCCCCCCAGAACACCCAATCTCTCTCTCTCTTATATCGCCCCTTCATCCAGTCACTCTCACTCACTCACCAATTCCTTTGCCAGTCTGCAGCTCCTAAAACATGGCGTTAAATACTTCTACCACTGTGATCGAGTGTGTGCATGGTTCAGCTGTGCAATGGAGGAAGTTTGGGTTGATCAAGGTTTCAATTCTCGCAAGACTGTAGATATATATGGGCCTGATATTCAGTGGTGGTGGCTAGCAATGCTAAAGCAGCTAGCTATTGCCACTGAACTAAAGATCCAGATATTTAATGCTGGGGCCATATTCAGCCACTGGCATTGAATATCCGGGTCGGTGGACAGCAGAGAAGCTAACCTGTTATTGTTGGGTGCTGCCTCTGCTCTGCCCCCAGAATGCCCCAATGCTAGCTGGCTAGCATTGGGGCATATAGGAGCGGCATCCACCATGTTAGTGCTGCTGAATATCTCAGTGACCTCAATGAACGCATTTAGCAGATGTGCTAACCACATTAATCATGTTGAATATCCCCTACATACCTTTATATGCGTTCAACAGGCCAGTTATAGATATTTTATCTTTATCTTTGCAGATGACATCCAGATCCTTTGGAATCACTCAATGCTTTTTGAGGAAAGTGAAAGCATGGCTGCATAATTATTAGTTGCAGCCAAA
Organism: Ichthyophis bannanicus; assembly: GCA_033557465.1. Lineage (NCBI taxonomy): Eukaryota > Metazoa > Chordata > Amphibia > Gymnophiona > Ichthyophiidae > Ichthyophis > Ichthyophis bannanicus. The sequence goes on from CM066042.1 coordinate 168,887,671, forward strand.
TGCATTTGATTAAATTGTAAGCTCTAAAGAGCAGATACCATGTCTTACATCTATATATACAGTGCTGCGTATGCCTTGTAGTGCTGGCATTAACCTTTAAAAAGGAGATAGAGCAGCTTTTAAACTAGATATTAGGGGAAAGCCGACAGTCGCCCAAGAGCGGATGGTTCGGAAGAATGTATCCTTGAAGGATACTACCAAAAGCAGAGAGGTTACACAAAAGAGTAAAGTAGCCTAAATGCCCTCGAGTATGGAGCAGACAGAGCTTAAAGATCCCAATTTACCCATGTCTAACAATAGCCAAATTAACATGAATAAAATACATTCTCTAAAATGCTTGTATGCAAATGCTAGAAGTCTAAAGAATAAGATGGGAGAGTTAGAATATATAGCACGAAATGAAAGGTTAGATATGATTGGAATATCAGAGACATGGTGGAAGGAGGACAACCAGTGGGACACTGTGATACCTGCGTACAAACTATATCGTAATGACAGAGCTGATCAAATTGGTGGAGGGGTTGCGCTCTATGTTAGAGAGGGCATTGACTCAGAAAGGATTAAAGTTTTGCAGGAAACAAAATCTGCTGTAGAATCTATATGGATTGAAATTCCATATAAAAGGGGGAAGGCAATGGCAGTGGGGGTGTACTATTGAGCACCTGGCCATAATGACCAAATGGATGATGAAATGCTCAAAGAAATCAAAGAAGCTAACAAAAGTTACAGCGCAGTAATAATAACACAGGTACACTAAAAAAATTTTTTTTTAAACTGCCTCTAATGTTTCGATTGATTTTTACGTTTTTTGGTGCGCTGAATCCAAATCTGGTAACCAATTTGCTCCATCACGTACAGATTTTTTGCTACATTGGGTTAGCAGTTTGAGGTGAACGTTTCAGATTGAGTGCGATCGAGATAAAAGTTTCTTGGATGAATTCTTTATACTAATTGTTTAGTAGTTATTCAAATAAGAATAAAGAAAATTGCAACAAGGCAGCACATAAGAATAGAGTAATGTCAACAAAACACACTGTGATGGTAGCAAAATTGTCTGCACTTAAAACAGCCACATACATGTGCACAAACATTGAGCATATAAGAGCGAGGTTAGACACAAAGCAAAGCAAAGAAATGTGCAAAAAATGTTGTACAGGTATGTATGTAAGAATAGAAAACGCAAACCGCACCATTGCAATACATGAAGACAAACACCCGATGGTGTGAAAATAAAATTCTAATAAATGAGATCCGACACTGTGGTAATAACTAGCAAATTTTTATTTCAAAGTTTAGTAAAAACACGATATTTGTCAACACAGTTTAGATTTTAAAGTCATTCTCGGGTTAATCAATCTCCTGGTGGGCCCTTTTCTTCTTCCCCCAAATGCTTCTCTTGGTGCGCTGCTTGGCGTATTTTTCATCTGGGGTTTCCCGCAGCAGCAAACAGCAGAAATCAGCCATCATAGTGGTGTTCCATCTTCCTTGGTACCTTCTCTCTGCGTCCTTGATGTCCTGGTGAAACCTTTCACCTTGTTCTTCACTGTACGCCCCCAAGTTTTCGGGAAAGTAGTTCACATGGGAGTGCAAGAAATGGACTTTCAGGCTCATGTTACAGCCTTGTTCTTTGAAGGCATTGAGCATCCTGGCAACAATATCCTTATAGTTCTCATCCCGCCTGTTCCCCAAGAATTTGAGAACAACATCCTTGAAGGAATCCCAGGCTTCTTTTTCCTTCTCAGACATCGTTTCAGCGAATGCTCCATCTGAAATGAGTTTCCTTATATCAGGGCCAACAAACACTCCTTCCTTTAGCTTTGCTTCAGAAAGTCGGGGGAACTTTGAGCAAAGGTACCGAAAGCACTCACCATCTTTTGGAAGGGACTTGATGAATTGCTTAATGAGACCCAACTTAATGTGGAGAGGTGGTAATAGAATTTTATCACGAGGTACCAAGCTCTCATGAAGAACATTTTTCTCACCGGGTCTCAAATACTCCCGAATTGGCCAGTCTTTTTTCCCCCAGTGTATGTCGCGGGCCCGGCTATCCCACAAGCAAAGGAAGCAGGGATATTTGGTGAAACCGGATTGCTGCCCTAATAGCATGGATAGAATTTTAAAGTCTGGTCCAACTAAGAGCAAAACGTCACGTCGAAAGCAGTACACAGTAGAGGAACGTGATGTGTCCAAGGATAGAACCAACTAATCATATAATGTTGAAAAGAGGCTTTTATTTACAATACCAATGGATGATGCCCACCCGACACAGGCCGTGTTTCGTTTAACAAAACTTCATCAGGGGTACAGGGCAACTAAAAACAAAAACATCCAATAAATACACTCAAATATACATAACAATAAAACATGCACTAAACAATAAATAACTAAAATCATAATAGGTAAATAAAGCGTAGTTACTCACCTGTAACAGGTGTTCTCCAGGAGCAGCAGGAATCAGTCCTCACATATGGGTGACGTCGGCGCCGACGGAGCCCTCGCGGAGCAATTTTCCCGAGCTTTCAAAGAAAGCCTTTGGGAATTGCAGCGCGCATGCACGGTCCTCTTCCCGCCCAAGGGTGCCATCTTGCTCAGTCAGATGACATAGCTAAAAGACAGCAAAAAGTAGCAAAAACGAAAGCATAAAACTGCAACTCCAAGGGGAGGAGGGAGGGTTGTGAGGACTGATTCCTGCTGCTCCTGGAGAACACCTGTTACAGGTGAGTAACTACGCTTTCTCCAGGACCAAGCAGGAAGTCAGTCCTCACATATGGGATTCCCAAGCTTAAGGCTACCGGAGACCCTAAGCACAAAAATGAGCTCCCTCTAGCTCAGCAGCACAGAAGGAAGGAATCTTCTCTGAATACGTCTCCAACCGGTAGCCCAACATCCGGGATGGAGGGTAGGAGTTGCCTATACCTCGAAGAGGTTACGGAGGACTGCCTGTCCGAAAGCACTGTCCCTGCGGGACTCCCTCTCCAGGCAGTAATGGGCTGCAAAAGTCTGGCTTGAAGACCAAGTAGCGGCCCAGCAGATGTCTGCCAATGGAACAGAGCGGAGGTAAGCCACTGACGTAGCCTTCGCCCGAACACGATGAGCGGTGACTCTACCTTCCAGCACGAGGCCTGCAGCCTCGTAAGCCCAAGCGATGCAGTCCACAATCCAGATGGACAGAGTACGCTTGGAGACTGGGAGCCCCAACTTGTTGGGGTCATAAGACACGAAGAGCTGAACAGCCCTTCGGTGCTCCCGCGTACGGTCAAGGTAGAAGTTCAGCGCCCTTCTACAGTCCAGGGTATGCAGGACCATCTCAGCTCGGCTGGAGTGTGGCCTGGGAAAGTAGGTCGGAAGTACCACCTCCTGGTTGATGTGAAAAGGGGAAACCACTTTAGGAAGAAACTTAGGGTGAGTCCGTAGGACTACCCGGTTCTTGTAGAACCTAGTGTAAGGAGGATCAGATACCAGGGCCTGCAACTCACTAACGCGTCTAGCAGAAGTGAGGGCCACCAAGAACAAGGTTTTCCAGGAAAGAAAACGAAGAGGACAGGTAGCCATAGGCTCAAAAGGCGGACAGGTAAGCCGCTGTAAAACCACATTGAGATCCCAGTTCGGGGCTGGCGGGCGCAAAGGTGGTTTAAGGAGTAGGAGGCCTCGGAGAAAACGAGCCACCAGAGGGTGGCTGGAAAGAGGTCTACCATCCACCGGTAGGTGGTGCGCAGAAATAGCACTGAGGTGGACCTTGACCGAGTTGGACTTAAGTCCAAGATTGGAAAGGGAAAGCAAGTACTGCAAGACCACTGAAGCTGAACAGGAGAAGGGGTCTTGCGACTGCTGAGTACACCAGACGGAGAACCGACGCCACTTAAGAGCGTAGGACTTCCGGGTGGAAGGCCTCCTGGAGGCCAAGACGACCTCTTCCACATCTGGAGGTAGCTGGAGAGGAGCAAGGACTACCCTTTCAGCAGCCAGGCCAACAGATGAAGGGACCGAAGGTTGGGGTGCAGGAGCGTCCCCTGATCCTGCGAGAGGAGGTCGGGCTGAAATCACAGAGGAAGAGGGGTGTCCACCGCCAGCTGCATCAGAAGCGGGAACCAAGGTTGTCTCGGCCACCGGGGAGCCACTAGGATCACCGACGCCTTGTCTCTGAGAACTTTGAAGAGCGTCCGAGACACCAGAGGCATGGGTGGAAAGGCATACAAGAGGCCTGTGGACCATGGAATCAGAAAAGCATCCGCCGCTACCCGAAGAGGATGCGGCTGTCGAGAGCAGAATCTGGGAAGCTGCCGGTTCAGAGGACTGGCGAACAGATCCAGGGTGGGGAGTCCCCACCGAAGAAAGATCTGCTGAACCACGAGCGGATCCAATCTCCACTCGTGTGGTTGGAGGATCCTGCTCAGTTTGTCTGCCAGGTAGTTTTCTTGACCTGGGAGATAGACAGCTTTGAGGACGATGTTGCGATGGACGGCCCAAGAGCAGAGCTTCTGTGCTTCCTGACAGAGAAGGAAGGAGCCGGTTCCGCCTTGTTTGTTCACGTAGAACATGGCAACCTGATTGTCTGTCTGGACAAGTATGGACTGGTGAGAAATCAGGTGAGAGAAGGCTTTGAGCGCTAGGCGGATGGCTCTGAGCTCCAGGAAGTTGATCTGCTGAGCGGACTCCCAAGGAGTCCAGAGACCCTGAGTACAAGTCCCCTGGCAATGTGCTCCCCAACCCTGGAGAGAAGCATCGGTCGTCAGGACCCGAGAATGTGTAGGGGGCTGAAAAGGCACCCCCAGTACTAGGTTTGGTAGATGAAGCCACCATCGCAGAGAGGAGACCAGCTGGTCGGAGATCTGTACGGAGTCCGCTAGGCTCCCAGTGGCCTGATGCCAATGTTTGCGAAGGCACCATTGAGCAGATCGCATGTTCAGGCGGGCATTGGGGGTTACATGGACCGTGGAAGCCATATGGCCGAGCAGTCTCAGAAATTGCCTGGCCGAGACCAGGGAATTGCTGCGAAAGCGGCTGGCGAGATCCATGAGCCTTTGGGCCCTGTCCAGAGGCAGGAAGGCCCGCGCCTGAAGAGTGTCCAACCTGGCGCCGATGAATTCTAGATCTTGAGAGGGGAGCAATGTGGACTTTGCGAAGTTTATGACAAAACCCAAGTGCTGGAGCAGAGCCACAGTGCGATGAGTAGCCTGAGTGGCTTCTTGGGCAGACTGGGCCCTGATGAGCCAGTCGTCCAGGTATGGGAACACAAAGAGACCTTGAAGTCTCAGATAGGCCGCCACCACTGCTAGACATTTGGTGAACACTCTGGGGGCGGAGGATAGGCCGAAAGGCAGTACTCTGTACTGGTAATGGTGTCCGCCCACAACAAACCTGAGGTATTGTCTGTGGTCTGGATGAATAAGGATATGAGTATACGCATCCTTTAGATCTAAGGAGCATAGCCAGTCTCCCTGCTGGAGGTAGGGCAGCAGGATTCCAAGGGTAAGCATTTTGAACTTTTCCTTTGCAAGGAACTTGTTGAGGTTTCGCAAGTCTAGGATGGGTCTGAGGCCTCCTGTTCTTTTCGGAATCAGGAAGTATCTGGAATAAAACCCTTGACCCTTCAGGTGGTGGGGCACCGGTTCCACGGCTTGTTCCTGAACAAGACTTGCTAACTCCTGAAGGAGTAAGTCCCTGTGCAGAGGGAGTCTGGAAGGCTCCCCTGGAAAGTAGGAGGGAGGTACCTGGTGAAAATGAAGAAGATAGCCCTTTTGAACTATCTGAAGCACCCAGGTATCTGTGGTGATGGCGGACCACCTGTGGGCAAAGTGGACCAGCCGGCCTCCTGTGCTGAGAGAAACCAGCTGAGGGGGAGAGGCTATGCTGAGAAAGTCAAAAACCCCCACCCTGCTGAGCAGGGGCCGGTGGTGCAGGCTTGGGGGCTTGCTGCCTACGGGACCCATTACCCCGTCCCTTGGCCTGCTTTCCCTGTGGGGGAGATGGTGAGGCCTGATACTGAGGGTAGTATTTATAGGCAGCACCTTTCCTCGGGTAAAAGGGCTTTTTCCCCGAGTCCTTCTTCTTTTGAGAAGGGGCAGAGGTCTTCCTTGAGAGACGAGTCCTGGTGAGAGTCTCCGTCTCGATTTGTGCAGCCTTCTCATCCATGGGCTTGCCAAAGAGGTTATCACTTCGGCAGGGGACATCGACCAACTTGTCCTGTACCCAGGGCTCGAGGTCGGACGTCTGAAGTCAAGCCTGGCGGCGTCCACCGATGCCGGCCGCGGCTACTCGAGCCGAAGCCTCAAAACCATCATAGGCTGCTCGAGAGATAAACTTGGAGCACTCCCGAATACCAGTAGACAAGGATTGGAACCTCTGCAAAGGTTCGTCGGAGAGACCAGCAGAGAACCCGGCTATTTCCTTAGCCAGATCTCGGAGATACATGCCCATGTAGAGCTGGTATGTCTGGACTCGACAAGCAAGCATAGAGCCCTGGAAGCACTTCCTACCGAGGGCATCCAGGCTTCGGGCTTCCCTACCAGGGGGCACCGAGGAATGCATTTTTTGACTCTTCAGTCTATGCATGGCCGATTCCACCACCATGGAATGGTGCGGTAGCTGTGCCTTTTGGAACCCGGGGCTCTTGCGGACTCGATAAATGGAATCGACCCGCTTGCTTAACACCGGCGACGATGCCGGGCTCTCCCACATGCGGAAGAGAAGCCGTTCCAGCATGGGATGAACCGGTACAATAAAGGCCTCCTTCGGGGGAGAGTCATATTGGAGGGCATCGAGTTCTTCGACTCGAGGCTCCTCCTCGGGATCCGCAGGGAAGGCCAAGGCTTTGGCCATATCCCTCACGAAGTCCGAGAACCGGGTATCCTCCAGGGGGGACCGTCGCCGAGGTTCGGACTTGGGGGAGTCCAAGGGGACACACCGAGTCCGAAAGGAACCAGGTGACTCTTCGTCCTCAGATTCCCAGGCCGACTCCTCGGAGGAGGAGTCAATCGGTTCCGGTCGGGCGGGCACTGAAGCCATCCGCCCCGACGCCGAGGGAGTCGGCGTCGACGACCTCGGTCCCGATCAGGAGGCCGAAGGAGACCTCGACCGAGGATCGACTCGAGCACTCATGGACTCGAGGATCGGCTCGGTCTCCGGGGTCGACTTGGAGGTCGACGTTCCGGCGGTCAGGGCAGAAGCACCAGCGAGGCCAGCGATCAATGCCCGCTGCTGGTCCAAGAAGGCAGACAAACTGCACTCCAAGGCCGTCAACCTGAGTCCGAGCTCAGGAGACCCAGCAGCCCCCGACTCAGGCCCAGACGGCGTCGGGCCCGACGTCGGGTCCTTCGGAGGCGAGTCCACGAGGACAACCGTACTTACGTGAGCGGGCAAGTCCACCTCGAGTCGAGGATGTTTCGACGGCCTCTCCGACTCCAAGGACCCGGGACGGGAATCGGGTCTATGCGACCTGGCCCTCGAGGAACCAGGAGCGTCCACCGATCCCGCCCTCACGGGTTTCTTCTTCCGATGATGCTCCCGGGTAGGAGACCCCCTTTCAGAGGAACTCCGACGATGCTCAGGACCAGAGTCCCGAGATGTCGAAGCCTCTGACGAGGTCCGAGCCCGGCCGGAGTCAGAGAAGATACGCTCCCGCTGGTGCTGCCGACTCCTCAAAGCTTTTGAGGACATTTTGCCGCATGGCCCGCAGATCATGGGGTCATGATCTGGGCCGAGGCAGCGGAGGCAGAAGTCATGAGTGTCTGTAAGAGACATAAGTTTCTTACAGAGGTCACACTTTTTGAAACCACTGGCCGCCATCGGGGGAAAAAGGGCCCCTGCGAGTTCGAATGACCGGGCAGCCAGGGAAAAAGGAAAAAAGCGCAAAATCTGTCACGAAGGACAAAAAAACAAAAAATAAAGGACGGACTCGCAACCGGCGTCGCGAGTCCGGGCGGGAAAAGAACCGGCGTCGAACCGAAGCAAAACAGAGAAAAATAGAGAAAAATCAACTTTTCTGCGGGGATTCACAGGCAACATCTGTAGGGCGCCGCGGAAAAAAGAAGACTGAGCAAGATGGCACCCTTGGGCGGGAAGAGGACCGCGCATGCGCGCTGCAATTCCCAAAGGCTTTCTTTGAAAGCTGGGGAAAATTGCTCCGCGAGGGCTCCGTCGGCGCCCACGTCACCCATATGTGAGGACTGACTTCCTGTTTGGTCCTGGAGAAATAACCACTTATGTAAATGTACCTAAAATATGTTGGAACGCTATAAATAAATATAAAAATATCTAAAAAGAGAGACTGAGGAAGATAAGGGATAAAAACTGGTGCAATAACCATGAACCAAAAGAAGAAGAGAAAGAAGATCATCTGTGCACAAGTACAGTGTACGAATATTATTAAACCTCAAACAATATTAAAATCACAGATAAAATTTAAAAAGAACCAGACAATCAAATAAATAATGACAATATATATAAAAAAACAAGTGATTATAAAAATTAAAATCATGCCCCTTGTGAAGACAGCCATGCTAACTCCAAATACTCACTAACCAATCCCTCAATGGCCAAAGCTGTAAAGTCTCTTCTTGCCTACAACTGTATCAAAAACGTCAAGGAGTACCATTAGCAGTGTAGTGTGGTAGCCAGAAACCAACTTAAAAAATACTTCAACCTACTTACATTTTGTAATAAGCCTAACCTGGCTGCACAATCCGTGGCACTGTAAACGTGAAGACCACTGAAAATCGCCAAAAAGAATTACACACAGCAGGGTTATATATTAAAGGTGGTGAAACAAAAAAATGGATAAACATTAAATCTTCAAAAAGGGGACCTTACCACGATATATCCTGCATCTCATCTCATGGCTCAAAAAAGTGCCGAAGCTGTGCGGCATCATGGAGGTTCCCCTTAAAAAACGCCGACGCATGTGCATCCAGGTGATGAGAGGCACACAATGATGACATCAGAGCTAAGGGACAAAACCACCCCGATTTACCTCCGTGTTCAAAAACTTCACTCTAGCAATCATAAATCCAAACCTTTGTAGTAATCACAATGAAAACACCTCCTGAATCCTAAAATAATTAAAAAATACATTCTCCAAACAATTGTGGAGTGACAACGTCTTTAAAAAGAGGGAGAAAAATGGGTTCCCGATCTTAACTGAACCTCGTAAATCCATATCCACGTTCATATACACACATGTAAACAACCCGATCTACCTCCGTATTAAATGACTTCACTCAAGCCATCATGAATCCAAACCTGTGTATTGATCACAATGAAAACCCCATTTTCAAATAATTATGGAGTGACAATATCTTAAAAAAGAAAGAGGGGTTCCCGACCTTGACTGAATCTTGTAAATACATATTCACGTATATATACACACATACGCACATATAGACATATATAACCATGCATATGTATACTTATATATATATATATATATATATATACATGCACACACGCACAATAAAGCCATCCAAGTCCTGAAATTTAAAAATATAAATATAGCTACTTTAAATAATTAAAAAACTTACAATACCTAATTAAATAAACTTGCAATACCTAAAAACTTACGTGAAATTAAAAAAGTCACACAATTATATTATCTAAAAAGGGGAACATATAAAAAAAACCGGGTTCCAGACCAAACCAATTAAAAGATGAACACCATAGTGTAACAAACAAAAACCTTTTGAATGTAAAAATATGAAACCAGCCAAAGGAAACCACTTCCAAAAAGCCTAATATTGAGAAATAGCCTCTCTCAGTTACTACCCAAAATACAGGAATTCATAAATACATCAAATATCATAAAAAAACGGAAAAATCCTGTTCTAAATTCAGCCCATTCGGTGTCATTGAGTCCAACATGAAAATATATCTCTACTCCAATTGTAGAATTGTTTTATTGATGTCGCCTCCTCTAAAATTCATCTTCACCACTCTGTCCCGTGATATTGTTAAGATCCTCAAGAGAGAGTGGCGTCTGATTCAATTGTTGGAAGGCTTTGAAGATATACAACTTACGGTAGCGCATAAGCGTAATGTTAATTTAAAGAACCTTCTGGTCCCTTCTGCTTTGACTGAACGAGCCTTTGCTCCAAGGGTTAAGGGTCACTACCAATGTGGCCGATGTTCAGTTTGTGTACATGCTTGGTCTATAAAAGAATTCATACATCCCGTCTCTCGGAGGAGGTTTTTATTGAGTGATTTTTCTAATTGTGAGAAGACTCATGTTATATATGTTATCATATGTCCATTTGGTAAACTCTATGTAGGTAAGACCTTACGCAGTGTACGCACTAGGATTATAGAACATAATATTCGTACACTGTACTTGTGCACAGATGATCTTCTTTCTCTTCTTCTTTTGGTTCATGGTTATTGCACCAGTTTTTATCCCTTATCTTCCTCAGTCTCTCTTTTTAGATATTTTTATATTTATTTATAGCGTTCCAACATATTTTAGGTACATTTACATAAGTGGTTATTTATTTACCTATTATGATTTTAGTTATTTATTGTTTAGTGCATGTTTTATTGTTATGTATATTTGAGTGTATTTATTGGATGTTTTTGTTTTTAGTTGCCCTGTACCCCTGATGAAGTTTTCTTAAACGAAACACGGCCTGTGTCGGGTGGGCATCATCCATTGGTATTGTAAATAAAAGCCTCTTTTCAACATTATATGATTAGTTGGTTCTATCCTTGGACACATCACGTTCCTCTACTGTGTAGAATTTTAAAGTCTCCACAAATCATCCACTTATGCTCATCATAACGAATCTTCTGAAGAATCAGGGCCAAATTCTCGTATTTTTCTTGGAGAATAACAGAGTGAGCAATAGGAACTGAAGCGAATGTGTTGCCATTATGAAGAAGAACACCTTTTATGCTGTCTTTTGACGAATCAATGAACAGCCGCCATTCAGCAGGATCATACTTGAGTTTAAACTTTTCCATCACGCCGTATATATCGTTGCAAAATACCAAATCTTCCTCTTTGCTGAAATACTTCAAAAATTGTGTCTCGCGGTTGCGGTACCAATAAAAAGTTGTTCCTGGTGACAATAGATTTTTCTGTTTAAGCCGAGAACCTAGCAGTTGGGCAGCATCTTTTGGGAGTCCTAAATCCCGGACTAAATCATTCAATTCAGCTTGAGAGAAAAGTTCAGGTTTCGGATCTGGTTCAGTTTCAAACTCGGAAGTAGTGGACTCATCGGGAAAAGCCATCTGATGAGTCTCATCATGATCAGAACCGTCCACACAAATATGATCCAAAGATTTTGGTGGTTCAGGCACAGGTACTTCGTTGCTATGAGGCATAGGCCTAATTGCTGAGGGAAGGTTGGGGTAACTTATTACGTTCTTATTTTTTAAGTTGTATCCCTTCACAATGCAAGAGCAAAAATAGCAGTCACTGCTGTGGTCTCTTTGTTCACGCCACATCATAGGTATTCCGAAACGAAATGCTTGTTTTTTACCTTTCATCCATAAGCGTAGATCTTCCTCACATGTCTTGCACACTTTGTGAGGAGCCCACGGTTTGTCTTGATCGCCTAACTTCAAACCGAAATAGGCGAAATATACTTTTTTAATAAATGCAGAAATGTTCCTCTGCTGCTTTTTCACGGTATATTCCCCACAAATAAAACAAAAACTGTCCGGAGAGTTGATGCAACCTCTGGCTCTGTGAGCCATCACAAATACACAGCACTGCAAACTACAACTGTAGTGAACCACTTCGGAATAAAGCTGGATTACGACTGAGCAAACAAAAGGTAATAATGAACTTGCAAGAAACTGAAATTTGACAGGAACGTTCATGTCGCAACCACCGTGTTTGAGCGAGCGAACGAGGCGAGGCGAACAGGAAAGAACATGCGCCAGCGCGAGTACTTGATTTAGCCCCCCGCCTCCCAATTGTCCTGTTAATGTATAAAATGAATACAAAACACTCTAAAATATCATGAGGGAGTGTTTCTAGTTAGTTAACCATTACAACCTCTATTTTGGGCCAAGAAAATAAACTGCAGTCGGCAAAAAGAAATTATGTGAACATTCCTTATATGGGTAAGAAATCTAATTTTGCAAGAAAACGTGACGTGATGGAACATTTTGGCTATTTTTCCTGGATTCAGCACCCCAAAATCTATAGGAATCAGTTGCAAAACTGGAGGCAGTTTTTTGGTAGTGTACCTGTGTAATGGGTGATTTCAATTACCCCGGTATCGACTGGGTCAGTGTCACGTCAGGACATGCTAGGGAGATAAAGTTCCTAGATGAAATAAATGACTGCTTCTTGGAGCAGCTGGTTCATGAACCAACCAGAGGGAAAGCCATATTAGACCTAGTCCTTAGAGGAACACCAGATCTAGTGCAAGAGATAAGGTTGTTGGGGCCACTTGGCAATAGTGATCATAGCATGATCGCCTTTGATTTAATTAGTGGAGGAGGGATAGTAAGGAAATCCACAGTACTACCTTTTAACTTTCGAAAGGGAGACTATGATAAAATGAGGAAAACAGTTAAGAAAAAACTAAAAGGAGCAGTTGCAAAGGTTAAAGACGTACATCAAGCTTGGGTGTTGTTGAAAAATACTATCTTGGAAGCCCAGACCAGCTGTATTCCACGCTTTAAGAAAAGTGGAAGGAAGTCCAAAAAACTGCCAGCATGGTTTAAAGGTGAGGTCAGAGAGGCTGTTGTTGCCAAAAAAGCATCTTTTAGGAAATGGAAAAAAGAGCCAAACGACGAAACCTGGAAACAGCACAAGCACTGGCAAGTCAAATGCAAGGCATTGATAAGGCAGGCAAAGAGAGAATTTGAGAAGAAGCTTGCTGCGGAAGAAAAAACGCGAAATAAAGACCTTTTCAAGTACATTCGTAGCAAAAAACCTGTGAGAGAGACAGTTGGTCCATTAGATGATAAAGGGGTTAAAGGAGCACTAAGAGGCGACAAGGCGATAGCGGAGAGACTGAATGAATTCTTTGCTTCGGTCTTTACTGAGGAAGATGTAGGGATGTTACCCATGACTGAAGTGGTATTTAAAGGTGCGGAAGAATTGAAGGAAATATTGATACATCGGGAAGATGTCTTACAACTATTAGATAAACTGAAGAGTAGCAAATCACCTGGGCCGGATGGTATACATCCAAGGGTGTTGAAAGAACTGAAATATGAGATTGCAGACCTGCTATCAGTAATCTGTGAACTATCATTAAAATCATCTCTAATACCTGAAGATTGGAGGATCGCCAATGTAACACCAATTTTTAAAAAGGGTTCCAGGGGTGATCTGGGAAACTACAGACCAGTGAGCCTGGCATCAGTACCAGGAAAAATGGTAGAAACCATCATAAAGAATAAAATTACTCAGCATGTAGATAGTCACAACCTAATGGGAGACAGCCAGCATGGCTTTAGACAAGGAAGATCTTGTCTTACTAATCTGTTATGTTTTTTTGAAGGAGTGAATAAACAGGTGGACAAAGGTGAGTCGGTTGATATGGTGTATCTGGACTTTCAGAAAGCCTCTGACAAGGTCCCTCTCATCAGAGACTTTTGGCAAAACTAAAGAGTCATGGGATAGGAGGCAGTGTACTATTGTGGATCAGGAACTGGTTAAAAGATAGAAAGCAGAGGGTAGGGCTAAATGGCCAATTTTCCCAATGGAGAAAGGTGAATAGTGGTGTACCCCAGGGATCTGTGCTGGGTCCGCTGCTTTTTGACATATTCATAAATGACCTGGAAAAGGGAATAACGAGTGAGGTAACAAATTTGCAGATGACACAAAGCTATTTAAAGTTGTTAAAACCCAAGAGGATTGTGGAAACTTGCAAGAGGATCTTGATAAATTGGAAGACTGGGCATCAAAATGGCAGATGAAATTTAATGTGGACAAGTGCAAGGTTATGCACCTAGGGAAGAACAACCCAAACTATGGTTACACGATGCAAGGTTCCGCATTAGGAACCACCACCCAGGAAAAAGATTTAGGCGTCATTGTGGATAACATGTTAAAACCCTTGGCCCAGTGTGCAGCAGCAGCCAAGAGAGCAAATAGAATGCTAGGTATCATAAGGAAAGGAATGGAAAATAAAACAAAAGATATTATAATGCCTCTATATCGTTCCATGGTGAGACCGCACCTTGAATATTGTGTGCAATTCTGGTCGCCGTATCTTAAAAAGGATATAGCGTTATTAGAAAAGGTTCAGAGAAGAGCCACCTAAATGGTAAAGGGGATGGAAGGATACTCCTATGAAGAAAGGCTAAAAAGGATAGGGCTCTTTAACCTGGAAAAGAGACGAATGAGGGGAGATATGATAGAAGTCTATAAATTAATGAACGGAGTGGAACGGGTAAACTTAGATCAATTGTTTATGTTATCAGAATATAGAAAGACTAGGGGACATGCAATGAAGCTACAGGGTAAACTATTTAAGAATACACGTTGAGTGAAAAAATATTTTCTTTTATTATTCAAACTCTGGAATTTGTTACCGGAAGATGTAGTAAAGGCTGTTAGTGTAGCTGCATTTAAAAAAGGTTTGGACAAGTTCCTGGAGGAAAGGTCCATAAACCATTATTAAGAAGGGACCCAGGATATCAATGCTTGACCCAGTACATTGTGGAACCTGTGTCTTTTGGGGAAACTGCTAGGTATGTATGACCTAGATTGGCCACTGTTGGAAACAGGATACTGGGCTTGATGAACCTTGGTCTGACCCAGTATGGCATCTCTTATGTTCTTATGTTCTTATGCTATTACTGCCACTGCCTTTGAGAAAACAAAAAGTGGCAGCAGTAGGGCAAGGGCAGACAACCGGCTGAACAATGAGGACATAGAGGTATGGGTGAGATTTGGAGGGGGAGTGTGCACCAGATGTGAAAGTAGCACAGAGTGCAATTATGGCTTGGTATGGCCCTATCTCCAGCCCTTCCAAAAGCTGGAGTTCATAGGGGCCCTCTCCAACATCACTCAGGCTTGGGCCTTTCTTCCGATGGTTCGCTTGCAGAGGCTGACGGCCTTGGTCCATGATACCCAGCAGAGGCGTCAAGTGACAGCCCAGGGGATGTTGAAGGTGCTTGCCATATGGCCTCAAATGTGCATGTCATTCCCCTGGCTTGTCTGTTGATGAGGCAAGCTCAAACGACTCTGAGTACGCAGTGGAAACAAGCCATGTGTCGCCTCTGGGACCAGGTGGTGGTCACTGTGCCTCTAGTCCAGTCTCTGCACTGATGACTGGAACTACAGAACTGGCTCAGAGGTCTCTCCTTTCAGACTTCACCTCCCACCCCCCCAAGAGAATGCTAATGATAGATGTGTCCAAGCTAGGCTGGGGGCTCATCTTGATGGCCTCTGCACACAGGGCCTGTGTTCCGAGCAGTGGAGCCTGCACTATATCAACTTCTTGGAACTGCAGGCCATAGCAAATACCCTCCAGGCGTTCCTGGTTCATTTGACCAACCAAATTGTGCTGATTCAGACAGACAATCAGCTGGCGATGTAGTACGACAACAGGCAGAGAGGCACGGGGTCATGCCTTCTCTGCTGGGAAGTGGTCCACTTGTGGAAGTTCGCCATCACTCACGGAATGGGGTTGAGAGCTACCTATCTGCCTGGGGAACTGTAGTGAAAATGAGTTAAAGTTTGCTACTGATTATGCATCAGCAGTGAGTTAGTGAGTTATTAGGGGTTAATTAAACCTCAGTTTTATGGGAGAGAGAGATTCCTGTGCAGTTTGGTGAAAAACATCTTCTTGCATAACTACAACATGTGATAGATATGAGAGGGTGTCCTGATACAAGGATGTAGATAAGGAAAAGCTTCTTCCCATAGCAACTGTGCTTTTTCTCATAAAGTGAAGGTCATCTATCAGAGTTCTGAGCTTCTGAACCATGGGATGGGAGATGCCCCTCCCTTGAGCATTCTCAAGTGTCTGGCCAGCATCTTGATTGTTTAATGGATAGCTGATCATATTCTGTGTGTGTGTCACATGATGGAAAATTCCCGGTTGCTCTTGTAACAGGATAAAGTGGGTGCCTTTTTCAGCCAGAGGAGAGGGGCCCCATCTATGGCGTGAACACGTGCACTGCCTAGAAGTCTCTCAGCTGAGAAGTCTCTCTTGCCTGGCTGAATCCGGGACCCATTTAGTCAAAGTGTGGCATGAGATGAAGTTCCCTAATGAATATTCATGAGATCTATTTGCATCCACTGCCTTCCATTGTATGGAAATAGGTCCATGAATATTCATTAGGGACATCATGAAAACCTGACTGGTCTGCGGCCCTCCAGGACCGGAATTGCCTACCCCTGGTCTACACAATACCTCAGCAGGGTGTGTTTTATAAATAACACATATAAATCACGGCTCTGCCCAAACTCCACCCCTGAACACACATACATGTGGGTTACATAAAAGTACATGCCTTCCTGGCATCGTGCATACTTGCAATCCCCCTTCCCCCCTCAAAAAATAACCACCAAAAAGCAAAGGCATGAGGAAAGCAACCTGCATTGTTAAGCAGGTACAACCAGGGCCATATCAAGAGCTATGCAAGTGGTGAAGCCGCACAGGGCACAAGTACAGAAGGGGCACTGTCATCATTAGACTTCCAGAAAGCCCAATAAGAGTAAGTGTCTGCAAGTGGGTGAGGGAGGCAGGTTGGGGGGGAGCGTCAGATTCATGAATTGCACAGGGCACATATATAGTTTAGTACAGTCCTGGGTACAACCCTAACAACATTACTGGGCAGACTGGATGGGTTATGTTTGTCTTTATCAGAAATCATCCATTAGATTACTACACAGCCCCAGGGGTAATTTTATAAAAGACCTTTAACAAACATAAAAAGGTCTTTCATGTGCTAAAACTCCTTTATGATAGTGTCCCTGTCAGCCTGAAGCTCCAGCAAATTTTCATCACGATGGAATAGGAGGGTATGTGTATAGCAGGTTCACCTTCCAGTGTAGGAGGAAGGTATTCGATGCCAGCAGGCCACTGGACACGACACTGGAGCAGAACTGATCCACCTGGACATTTTGCGGAGTGGCAAACAGATCTATCATGGGGGTACCCCACTCCTGGAAGATCCAGCCCACAACTTCTCTATTGGGGGTCCACTTGTGAGGCTGGAGAATGCGGCTCAGTTGGTCTGCCACGGAATAGAGTTAATGTTCTGCTAATTGAATGGGGTGCAAAAATAAAGGCTAACACACTTTGGAATAAAGATAAGCAGTTTATTTATAAAATATCAAGAAAAAGTAACTTGAAAGCAAGTAATTCATTTATTCACCTATAATTAGTTAGAAAAGATAAGTGAATCACCTGATGTCAAGTTATCAACAAACAGCAAGATACAGGAAAATGATACATCACCGACAGAGCCATGAACTTCATCTCATGCCACACTTTGACTAAATGGGTCCCGGATTCAGCCAGGCAAGAGAGACTTCTCAGCTGAGAGACTTCTAGGCAGTGCACGTGTTCACGCCATAGATGGGGCCCCTCTCCTCTGGCTGAAAAAGGCACCCACTTTATCCTGTTACAAGAGCAACCGGGAATTTTCCATCATGTGACACACACACAGAATATGATCAGCTATCCATTAAACAATCAAGATGCTGGCCAGACACTTGAGAATGCTCAAGGGAGGGGCATCTCCCATCCCATGGTTCAGAAGCTCAGAACTCTGATAGATGACCTTCACTTTATGAGAAAAAGCACAGTTGCTATGGGAAGAAGCTTTTCCTTATCTACATCCTTGTATCAGGACTCCCTCTCATATCTATCACATGATGTAGTTAATAAGCAAGAAGATGTTTTTCACCAAACTGCACAGGAATCTCTCTCTCCCATAAAACTGAGGTTTAATTAACCCCTAATAACTCACTAACTCACTGCTGATGCATAATCAGTAGCAAACTTTAACTCATTTTCACTACAGTTCCCCAGGCAGATAGGTAGCTCTCAACCCCATTCCGTGAGTGATGGCGAACCTCCACAAGTGGACCACTTCCCAGCAGAGAAGGCATGACCCCGTGCCTCTCTGCCTGTTGTCGTACTACATCGCCAGCTGATTGTCTGTCTGAGTCAGCACAATTTGGTTGGTCAAATGAACCAGGAACGCCTGGAGGGTATTTGCTATGGCCTGCAGTTCCAAGAAGTTGATATAGTGCAGGCTCCACTGCTCGGAACACAGGCCCTGTGTGCAGAGGCCATCAAGATGAGCCCCCAGCCTAGCTTGGACACATCTATCATTAGCATTCTCTTGGGGGGGTGGGAGGTGAAGTCTGAAAGGAGAGACCTCTGAGCAAGTTCTGTAGTTCCAGTCATCAGTGCAGAGACTGGACTAGAGGCACAGTGACCACCACCTGGTCCCAGAGGCGACACATGGCTTGTTTCCACTGCGTACTCAGAGTCGACAGACAAGCCAGGGGAATGACATGCACATTTGAGGCCATATGGCAAGCACCTTCAACATCCCCTGGGCTGTCACTTGACGTCTCTGCTGGGTATCATGGACCAAGGCCGTCAGCCTCTGCAAGCGAACCATCGGAAGAAAGGCCCAAGCCTGAGTGATGTTGGAGAGGGCCCCTATGAACTCCAGCTTTTGGAAGGGCTGGAGATAGGGCCATACCAAGCCATAATTGCACCCTGTGCTACTTTCACATCTGGTGCGCACTCCCCCTCCAAATCTCACCCATACCTCTATGTCCTCATTGTTCAGCCGGTTGTCTGCCCTTGCCCTACTGCTGCCACTTTTTGTTTTCTCAAAGGCAGTGGTAGTAGTAGCATAAGAACATAAGATATGCCATACTGGGTCAGACCAAGGTTCATCAAGCCCAGTATCCTGTTTCCAACAGTGGCCAATCTAGGTCATACATACTGTCAGATGGCTGCCTGGGTGAGAATCTTCACAGTCTTGGCAAGTGCATATCTCTATATGATTTGCAAGGGATTGTGGGCAATGCAGTTCATTCACACCAGACACAGCTGCTCACAATAATTAGTTGTGCTTTTGGGTAAAGCCAATAAGATATTTATTTATGGGGTTATTTCTCCCAACACAGATATGCTTGGTAGCACATAAATCAGGTTACTTGCTTTCAGTGTTAAACTTGGAAAAACAAAATCATGAAAAAACATTTGAACTTGTCAGGCAATCAAAGCAAAAGAAATAAGACCTGGTTGATAACAAACTGGTCTTTTCTGTAGGCTTAGCTAATATTTTCTTAGCATGTATCAAACAACAAACCAAAAGCTACAAAGAAAGAAAGAAACTGTTCTTTTCAGGTTAACTTCTTATATCTTCCCACATAGATTCAGAAGTGATTCTCTCCTAGCTCACAAGCAATTAGGTAAGGCTCAATTGCTAGCAGTTATCCAGCTGAAACCCCTTAGCTGGCTTGCTTTCTACTGCGTGGCTAGATATCTTACTCAGGAGCTTTTCTGAGTAGATTAAAGAACAAGTTTGTATTTCTTTGTGATGGTTGCTGTACTTTATAACAGAAAATCACCAAAGGAGTTTAGACAGAGAGCAGTCCATGTAAACAGATTCTTCATCTGCTATCACCCCCTCTTCTTCAACAAGCATGGGTTCAATGTCATGGATTGGCATAGATGAATCTCCCAATGGAGCACTTTCAGGAGAATACTTGTTTCCCTGCTGTCTTTCAAGGTTATAGCTAGGGCATAGATCAGTGTTCATACCTGAGCTTCCATTGCTGTTAGAGTTCCTCTCTATATAGCCTGGCCAGTATGTAGTCCAGTTCTTATGTCCAGCCTTCCAATCCAGATCCCTGGACACTGGATCTCTCTTCACATACCTTCTGGCACGGGTCTTAGGGTCCCTTCCACGTGCAGCCGTCTCTCTCACAGGTACCGTCTGGAGATTCCTAGCTCTGCAGCACCATTCCTCTGGCTTTCCCCAGTCCAATGGTGTATGCTGGCCATTGGAATGCCTCCCAGTATACGTACTGTTCTGGACTCTTCTAGACCTCTCAAAGGCTTTTCTCCTCTTCCTTCCAAAGGGTTTCTTTCCCTCTCTGTCCGTCCGGTTTGGCTTCTGCTTCTGATGATCCTCCTGATGATGAAGATGATCAAGCTCAAGCTCATTCTCTGTAGAATAAACTCTACCTTTATTCTGCCTAGATGAGTGCTCCTCCCTAACACAGCGCAGCTGTGCTGAATCAGGCCCTGCCCTTTGAGATGAGTGCTTAGGGATTACCTCATAGCCCTCCTGATTGAACCCATGTTTCCCCACTTCAGCTCCTCTAATGGCTGTTGGAAACCTGGTGCATTCTGGGACTGGTAGTCTTTTATGGGAAAATTCTGTTTTCTTATTTCTACCAGAACTGACAGGTTGCTTGTTCAGAGTCACTTCACCTTTTCTATAGCTCCTTCCTGAGCTATGATAAGCTTCCTTATCACAATACCTAGCAGTTTCCCCAAAAGACACAGGTTCCACAATGCTTATACTGGGTCAAGCATTGATATCCTGGGTCCCTTCTTAATAATGGTTTATGGACCTTTCCTCCAGGAACTTGTCCAAACCTTTTTTAAATGCAGCTACACTAACAGCCTTTACTACATCTTTCGGTAACAAATTCCAGAGTTTGAATAATAAAAGAAAATATTTTTTCACTCAACGTGTATTCTTAAATAGTTTACCCTGTAGCTTCATTGCATGTCCCCTAGTCTTTCTATATTCTGATAACGTAAACAATTGATCTAAG
This sequence comes from Ichthyophis bannanicus, assembly GCA_033557465.1. Taxonomy (NCBI): domain Eukaryota; kingdom Metazoa; phylum Chordata; class Amphibia; order Gymnophiona; family Ichthyophiidae; genus Ichthyophis; species Ichthyophis bannanicus. Next base: position 168,908,393 of record CM066042.1, read on the forward strand.
TTTACCCGTTCCACTCCGTTCATTAATTTATAGACTTCTATCATATCTCCCCTCATTCGTCTCTTTTCCAGGTTAAAGAGCCCTATCCTTTTTAGCCTTTCTTCATAGGAGTATCCTTCCATCCCCTTTACCATTTTGGTGGCTCTTCTCTGAACCGTTTCTAATAACGCTATATCCTTTTTAAGATACGGCGACCAGAATTGCACACAATATTCAAGGTGCGGTCTCACCATGGAACGATATAGAGGCATTATAATATCTTTTGTTTTATTTTCCATTCCTTTCCTTATGATACCTAGCATTCTATTTGCTCTCTTGGCTGCTGCTGCACACTGGGCCAAGGGTTTTAACATGTTATCCACAATGACGCCTAAATCTTTTTCCTGGGTGGTGGTTCCTAATGCGGAACCTTGCATCGTGTAACCATAGTTTGGGTTGTTCTTCCCTAGGTGCATAACTTTGCACTTGTCCACATTAAATTTCATCTGCCATTTTGATGCCCAGTCTTCCAATTTATCAAGATCCTCTTGCAAGTTTCCACAATCCTTTTGGGTTTTAACAACTTTAAATAGCTTTGTGTCGTCTGCAAATTTGTTACCTCACTCGTTATTCCCTTTTCCAGGTCATTTATGAATATGTCAAAAAGCAGCGGACCCAGCACAGATCCCTGGGGTACACCACTATTCACCTTTCTCCATTGGGAAAATTGGCCATTTAGCCCTACCCTCTGCTTTCTATCTTTTAACCAGTTCCTGATCCACAGTAGTACACTGCCTCCTATCCCATGACTCTTTAGTTTTGCCAAAAGTCTCTGATGAGGGACCTTGTCAAAGGCTTTCTGAAAGTCCAGATACACTATGTCAACTGACTCACCATTGTCCACCTGTTTATTCACACCTTCAAAAAACCATAACAGATTAGTAAGACAAGATCTTCCTTGTCTAAAGCCATGTTAGCTGTCTCCCATTAGTTCATGACTATCTACATGCTGAGTAATTTTGTTCTTTATGATGGTTTCTACCATTTTTCCAGGTACTGACGTCAGGCTCACTGGTCTGTAGTTTCCCGAATCACCCCTGGAACCCTTTTTAAAAATTGGTGTTACATTGGCGATCCTCCAATCTTCAGGTATTACAGATGATTTTAATGAAAAGCCACAGATTACTAATAGCAGGTCTGAAATCTCATATTTCAGTTCTTTCAACACCCTCGGATGTATACCATCCGGCCCAGGTGATTTGCTACTCTTCAGTTTACCTAATAGTTGTAATACATCTTCCCGATGTATCGATATTTCCTTCAATTCTTCCGCACCTTTAAATACCACTTCAGTCACGGGTAACATCCCTACATCTTCCTCAGTAAAGACCAAAGCAAAGAATTCATTCAGTCTCTCTGCTATCGCCTTGTCGCCTCTTAGTGCCCCTTTAACCACTCTATCATCTAATGGACCAACTGATCCTCTCACAAGTTTTTTGCTACGAATGTACTAGAAAAAGTCTTTATTTCACATTTTTGCTTCCGCAGCAAGCTTCTTTTCAAATTTTCCCTTTGCCTGCCTTATCAATGCCTTGCATTTGACTTGCCAGTGCTTGTGCTGTTTCCAGGTTTCGTCGTTTGGCTCTTTTTTCCATTTCCTGAAAGATGCTTTTTTGGCAACAACAGCTTCTCTGACCTCACCTTTAAACCATGCTGGCAGTTTTTTGGACTTCCTTCCACTTTTCTTAAAGCATGGAATACAGCGGGTCTGGGCTTCCAAGATAGTAGTTTTCAACAACACCCAAGCTTGATGTAAGTCTTTAACCTTTGCAACTGCTCCTTTTAGTTTTTTCTTAACTATTTTCCTCATTTTATCATAGTCTCCCTTTCGAAAGTTAAAAGGTAGTACTGTGGATTTCCTTACTATCCCTCCTCCACTAATTAAATCAAATGCGATCATGCTATGATCACTATTGCCTAGTGGCCCCAACACCCTTATCTCTTGCACTAAGATCTGCTGTTCCACTAAGGACTAGGTCTAATATGGCTTCCCCTCTGATCGGCTCATGAACCAGCTGCTCCAAGAAGTAGTCATTTATTTAATCTAGGAACTTTATCTCCCTAGCATGTCCTGCTGTGACACTGACCCAGTCGATACCGGGGTAATTGGAATCACCCATTACACAGGTCTGCAAAAAAAAATTTTTCGAGAGCTGTTTTGGTTATTCCATGTAATCTTTATGTTTTTTGGTGTGCTGAATCCAAAAATGACCTCCATTTTGTCATAGGACATCACGTTTCCTGACAATTTAGATAACTATGTTAAATAAGGCAATACCTCAAAATAAATGGAAATACTTATAAAAATAAAGTTTTATTACAATATTTTCATGAAAATCCTTTTTTGAACTGAAATGAGCTCACCTACACACACTAAACTTGATTCTTCTTCCTTGTGAGGCTCCTCTTGGTGCATTTACGCTTGTGAGTAGCATCTGGAATGTCTCTCTGAAGCATTCAACAGTAGTCTGCCATCATTGTAATGCTCCATTTTCCCTGGTATCTCCTTTCCATCTCTTTAATGTCTTGGTGGAATCGTTCACCTTGTTCCTCACTCACAGCTCCCAAATATTCAGGAAAGTAGTCAAGGTGGGACTGGAGGAAATGCACTTTCAAACTCATCAGGCAACCTAAAGCTTGAAATGCTTTCAGCATTCGTCCGACGATCTTTTTGTAGTGAGGATCTTTGTTATTGCCTAAAGGTTTCTGTATGACTTCTTTAAATGCAATCCACCCTTCTTTTTGAGGATCTGTCATGGTAGTTACAAACTCTTGATCAACTATAAGCCTTCTAATGTCTGGTCCGACGAACACACCTTCCTTCAATTTTGCCTCCGACAGGCCTGGAAACTTGGTGACCAAGTATTTGAAGCATTCTCCATCTCTTGGAAGTGATTTTACGAATTGCTTCATCAACCCCAATTTTATGTGGAGAGATGGTAAAAACTGAAAGTATGTTTGTTTGTACAGGGTGGTGTACACAATCGGACTGTCTAAGTACACCTGAGAAAGAGTTAAAGTTGTTCAGAACTTTGCTCAGAAATAAACTTCATATATTTGCTTATTAAGTAGGTGAAGAGGTACATGTCCTGTAAATAAAAAAAAAGGGCAGCTTGTACTCTAGCCTGTCTGTCTCAGGGTTATTTATTAGATATCAAGCAGTCAGCAGTAAACAGTTATGTCTTGGAATACATGTATGTCTCCTCATACTGACCTACACTGATTAGAAGTTGACCTATGATGTGATAAATACGTAATACCTGCGTGTAATAATAAAGTGCAATTATGCTTTATCATCCAAAAGAGCCTTATAAATAAAGTAAACCATGGCTAACAGTTAGAGTAAACAAAGAGAACTCGTTTCTATTTGTTTCTCTCCACAAAGCTTTGGTGTATCTATACAGAAGTGTGTGGTATTTTATTGCTGTCTTTAGATTACCTTCTCATTGCTTTGAATGTAGTTATCTGTGTCTCCAAGAGCCCTGCAGGTTGCTGGTGAGGGGGTGCTAAGAAAGCCCACAGTTGGTGCTGTGCCGTTCTACAGATTTCTCCATTCCTGGCAAGGGTGGAAGGTGTTTGCGAGTATTGTATAGTGACAGCAATGGGTAATCTGTTAGGTAAACGAGAGTTATCTCTGTTGCGTGAATGGCATGACAAAGCTAAGGTTTTAGCTGTTCAGAAAGGTAGCCCTTCTTATTGTATGCGTGAGAAGTATGGTGATAAGGCTACTAATTATATTGTACACTGGTATGCAGTGTCTAATGATAATGTGCTTTTACAGTTTCCTTTGGAGGGAACATTTTCTATAGATAGACTTCGTTATCTGAAATGTGCCTTGCAGGCTAAACATAAATTATGTGATGCCCGTGAAGGGCTGGTGTTTAGTTGGTGGCAGCGAATGGCACATGTTATGAAAAATGATTTGTTTGTATTAAAGAATGCTGGTAAAACGGGTGAACCACAGGAGAAAGAGATTGATAATGACCGGGCAGGGAAGTTCCCAGTCATTTTTTCTCCAGAGTATGATGCAGATGTGGCTGCAATGGTAATTGGAGCTGGAAAAGTTCCAGGTGCATTCCTGACGTCTCCCCCTGTTTCTTCTGAGAGTTATGTAGTTTCTGAGAGGGAGAGGGTCACTCGTGCAGCAGTGTTAAGAGAAGAGATAAGGAATAAGCAAAGGATATTGGGGAATGCACAAATTGAGAATTTCGCTACTTGCAGTGTTTCTCAGCTCAGAAAAATGAATGCCCTTCTTAGTCGTGAAATAGAATATATTGTACATATAATAGATTCCTTAAAGGGAACAGTAAGAAATGATATTTCTGCTACAAAGGAATTGGGAATTTCTAGTAAACTTATTGATGATATTGAAAAGGATCTGAATAAGCATTTTATGACCTATAGAGAGGAATGTATTCAATTACATGGTGCTATAAGTTTTCTTCAAATTGTTTTATGTCAACATAATAGTCCTTGTTCTACTTGGGCTGCTTTAGATAATTTGCTTAGAACTGTGTTTTATAAACCCAGCTGATTTTCATAGGGTCACTCATTCAGTTTGTGACATACCCTGTGATAGATTTCCAAGCGAAGACTCAAAGAGATAATTTTGTTTTAGTGGTTAATAATAAAAAAAAAGGGATTTTTTTGTTAGAATCACTTACAGTAGTATGCAAACTTGTAAAAGGATTGGTTGAGATTAACATCTTTAAGGCAGGATTCACCAATTGTTTTTATAAATGGTTTAATCCCGTGAGTAAAAGGTATTTTTTTAAAGCTTCAATAACAGATTGGCCAGCTAGAACAGCTGCTGTAAGTCTCAGTACAGTAAGCTGACATTTGATGTGAAATGACTAAATTGCTCAATTTGCAGATTGCTTCTATGTAACCTCCCAGGAGCAGGGGGAGGGGTAGGATCAGAGCAAGAGGAGGTCATAGGAATCCTCAGCGAGACAGTTCAGATAAACTTGTTATTGAGCATTTGCAGTGAGACTGTTTCCAGAATCGGAGTCTTGATGGTCAGAGAGCTGCTTTCCCTCCTCGTCCTCCGGTAGCTGCTGATTTCACTCTATCCTAGCTGAATGGGAAGATATATTTCCAGCTGTATTCTCTCTGAAGTGCCGTTTTCTGCAGATCTCCAGAAATCATTCATCCTGGAGAGCTTTCTTCTACGTTATGGACAGTGCCGGGATCAGATATTGGATGCCTTTCTATCCCGCCTGTGAGGATCATCGTGAAACCTGGAATTCAGTTTCCTAGACTCAAGTTGTGTCCACTGCCAGTAGCCATCGGTGAAGGAAGTGCTTGAAGATCTCCGGAAACAAGGTGTCATTTATCCTACTACTTCAGTTTCTCCTGTACTAAAGGCTGACGGTAAGACTTATAGATTTGTGCGAGTCCTGCGGGACCTGCTTATCTTCAGTATGATTTGGCAAAGAAAAAACAGTTTTGCTTTTATTTTTTTTCGTTTTGAAGGATACACCGTTAGTCCTGCATATTTGCACAGGCCCTAAGAATTGCATTATTTGATGTAAGACTCAACCATTCCTCTTTAGTTCATTATGTGAATGATTTGCTTTTAATATAGACTAAATTACATATGTTATTGGTCAGATTTCTTGTCTTTATTAGCTTATATTGCTAAGTTAGGTTTGAAGGTCAATCTGTCTCAACTGCAATTTGTTTCTCAAAATATTGCTATTGCGTAGCTTCCACATTATCGCAGTGGGAGGTTTGTTTCAAATGTAGAAATGTACTGGGAATGCGCCATGTTTATTGTATACCATTCGAATTGTTTGTGGCTATTTCTGATTTCCCCGCTATCTGTGCGCTTTTGTGAGCTTTCCTGACTGGCTGTCAGCCAGTGGGCTTTTACTCAGAGTGAATTAATGAAGTGACTTTGGGACTCCCGCTATGTCTGTGTAGTGGTGTTTTTTGCAATTGAATCTTATTGATTTTCTGGTTCTACAGTGCTTCTTGCCAGCACATGTCGCAGTTTTGAAATCCAAAGGACACCATGTTGTGAACCAAAAAGACGTTCTTCTGATATCAGTGTCACTGACATTGCTGTATTTAGCACTGTTAAAGATGACTTTGTTTTCCCTTTCATCTTTCCTTCAGCAATAGCAAGATACTTCCTTTGAAATCTAGGTTTGGACTTCGTGAGGACTGCTGGAAAAAGAATCATCTGTTTACTTGTCCTGACCGTCTTTTGTTTCTACTTGCCCTGTTTAGCTTTACCGCTGTGGCTAAGAATTATGTCTTTTTGGTTCTCCGGTATCACCTGAACTTGTTATTGTTTTCTTTGGCACAGTCTGTTTGCACTGTTTCAGGACTGGCACTGTAGAGTCAGCTTAGGGTCAGTTATTAAGATTCCTGCCTGCCAAACTCATTTTATTTTGATTTTGCAACCTGTTTTGTAGATCTGCCCTGTATCAGAGGAGGGAGGTGGTATTCCCAAAAGGTCACTTATGCACTCTGATACAGGATTGAGCCTCAGATTGAACAAAAGCCTTTCCCTTTGCCCTTATGGCAGTGTATATTTCCTCCAGCCTGACACCATTTGAAATAGTTAATGGATGTCTAGCTCCTTCTCCACATGCCTTGGCAGTTATCCCAGACCCCCAGGTGTTGCACAGCGATATCTTAACTTATTGTGCACGATTGCACTCAGCCCTGTCTGTTTCCCCTTTATTGAAGGTGAATCCTCAACAAGATGCTCCTCCGGAATCATCCCATCCGGACGTGAAACCAGGGGATTGGGTCCTGATTAAGAATTTGCACCCAAAGACGCTTCTGGCTCCGAAATTCCTAGGTCCATTTCGTGTACTTCTGGTGGGATATTCAGCCTGTAAAGTGGAAGGACATTCTCGTTGGATACATCTTACGCAGTGTAAGAAGGCTCCCTCCCAAGATTCAGAAGATTCCCTGCATCCATGATTCAAGAAATACAACGCAGACTTCTCGAACAACAGTGATATTGCAAAAAAGACTTTTTAAAGTACTTTCAGTGAATAGAATGGTGTCATCACAGAAGATTATTGCATTAAATAGATTCTGAATGGACCATTCATGTAAAATGCTTTTATTTAGCATTTATAGTAAGGCTTAGAGGGATGAGGTTAGTTTAGATTAGTATTTTCCTGATATATATGTAATGACCTTTAGGTACTTAACCTCTACCTCATAAAGTAATTGAGAATTAGAGGGCCGGTATAGCTATAGTATATATCTTCATCATCTTAAGATGGGTATTAAGAAGAGTAGGTATATCTTTAGTTTGTTTTAGAATACATTTTAAATGTGTTGCTATGAATGTTTCTTAATCTGGTCCTAGATGTGCTGTGGCATATTATTAATGAAGCAGTATTGCATTCAGAATCTTGGGGATGTTAGAGGGAATATCCAAATATTTTTGAGTCACATTTACACTTGATGACAAAAACATCTCAATTTATCAAAGTGTGCTGTTTGCCTTCCAACTGTGACAGCTACTCAGCATGGATTTCTACCAAGAGTTAGGCCTAAGACCTTTGAAGAGTTTTGTGACATATGGTCTTATACAAACACAGAATCTAGAAGAATTAAAGATATAGGTATAAAGATCCCATGTACAGGTTCCTATATTTCAGTAATTTACAATTGATGCCAGTTAAAGGGAACCAAGTGTGTAGTTCTGGCTACCCTTTGGATGCCTCTAGTTCAGACCTAGGCATACCTGTCTGGAGGGCTTAATGAAATGGCCATGTCTCAGTGGGCTTTAAATAATTGTATCCAGAATATATCCTGTCCCCAGAATTTGACAGTCTGGGAAGATGGCTTAGTGGCTTTAGAAGGAGATTACTTTGTGTGTGGTACGTTTGCATATACAGAGCTTCCCAGAGGTTGGTCAGGTACTTGTTATATAGCTCAATTAGATACCCCATGGCGATTTGTACCTTACCAGAACATTACTTTATTATCAACCCTGAACAATTCTGTTAGAAGAAAAAGGGATGTTTCCTCACAGGATAAGGCCATAGAGGCTGCTCAACAACTGGTAGACACTACAAAACCTTTGACTAAATCTCAAATAGATGCATTCACAGGTACTGTATGGCTTTCAACACTTGGAGCTATAGCACCCACTAGAGAATATGGCACTCAGATTATGCGATTACAGGCGGTTGTTGAACTTACGGACCTAGACCTCACTGAGGCAATTAGTGTTTTGCAAGGTGCTGTAAACAAAGTGTCAGCTTATGCAGCCCAGAACCGAATGGCTTTAGACTATCTCCTAGCAAAGGAAAATGGTGTGTGTGGAGTGATAGTTGGTTTTTGTTGTAGTATGCTTGATAATAATGGAAAAATAGTAAAAGGCCTATTGGATAGAGTTAAGAACCGTACTTTTGTTTCAAGTGATAGTTATGTAAGTTCTTTTTCAGCTCTATTTGATTCTGTTTCTTCATTTTGGAATTCCTTATCCGGGCCTTTGCAAGGCTTATTAGCATCATTGCTTGGCATTTTGGGGATTTTCATTTTAGGAGCATTAATTCTCTGTGTACTATCAACTTGCTGTAAGAAATCAGTGGAATCACTGACCCCTGCAATGATGTTACAGATTGACCCAGAATCTAGTTTTAATTCTACTTTAGTAGCAATGTCTGAGTTTCCTTACTTTAGAAATGATTCTTTACAGAATCAGAGGAGGGACTGAAAGTATGTTTGTTTGTACAGGGTGGTGTACACAATCAGACTGTCTAAGTACACCTGAGAAAGAGTTAAAGCTGTTCAGAACTTTGCTCAGAAATAAACTTCATATATTTGCTTATTAAGTAGGTGAAGAGGTACATGTCCTGTAAATAAGAAAAAAAAGGGCAGCTTGTACTCTAGCCTTTCTGTCTCAGGGTTATTTATTAGATATCAAGCAGTCAGCAGTAAACAGTTATGTCTTGGAATACATGTATGTCTCCTCATACTGACCTACACTGATTAGAAGTTGACCTATGATGTGATAAATACGTAATACCTGCGTGTAATAATAAAGTGCAATTATGCTGTATCATCCAAAAGAGCCTCATAAATAAAGTAAACCATGGCTAACAGTTAGAGTAAACAAAGAGAACTCGTTTCTATTTGTTTCTCTCCACAAAGCTTTGGTGTATCTATACAGAAGTGTGTGGTATTTTATTGCTGTCTTTAGATTACCTTCTCATTGCTTTGAATGTAGTTATCTGTGTCTCCAAGAGCCCTGCAGGTTGCTGGTGAGGGGGTGCTAAGAAAGCCCACAAAAACGTTATGGGAAGGTACCAAAGTTTCTCAGAGGACATTTTTTTCACCGACTGTTAGCACCCTCGGCTGCCAACTCTTCTTGGTCCAGTGATTTTGTCGGTCTCGACTGTCCCATAGACACAGAAAACAAGGATATTTGGTATACCCAGCTTGTTGCCCGAGCAGCATGCACAAGACCTTCAAGTCCCCACACACTTGCCAACCATGGTCTTCACATTTAAGTTTACGAAGAACCAATTCCAAGTTCTCGTAGGTTTCCTTTAAGTGTACGGAATGACCTACAGGTATGGAAGCGTAAATACCGTTGTGGAGTAAAACTGCTTTGAGACTTCTTTTTGAAGAATCTATAAAAAGACGCCATTGCTCTGAATCATATTGGATTCTAAATTGACCCATCAGACCTTCGACATTGATGCAATAAACCAACTTGTCTTCCTGGGTGAAGTAAAGAACGAACTCCTTTTCATGATGTCTGAACCATGAAGATGACACTCCTGGCAACAATAAATTCCTGCTTTTCAGCCTTGATCCGAGTAACTCAGCGGCATCTTTGGGAAGATTCAAGTCTCTTACCAAATCATTCATCTCCTCCTGAGAAAACAATTTTGGTCTTGTATTATCTTCAAAGTCAGAACTTGATTCGTCATCTGGTTCAGGTATGACTTCACCTTCATCGGAGCTAGGTATCCCTTCCAAGGTAGCAGGGGGCTTGGGTACTGGTATATCTGTGCCATGGGGATGGGACGAATTGCCGAGTGAAGATTGGGGTATGAAATGGAATGCTTCCATTTGGAATTAAACCCTTTCACATCGCATGAACAAAAGTAACAGTCGTCACTATGGTTCTTTTGCTCTTGCCATACCATAGGAATCCCATAACGGAAAGATTTTTTCTTACCCTTGAACCAGTTTTGGAGGTCCTCAACACACCATTTGCACACTTTATGAGGCGCCCAGACTTTATCTTGATCTCCAATTTTTAGTCCAAAGTATGCAAAGTATACTTTTTTCACAAAGTCTGTGATATTCTGCTGTTGCTTCAACACTGTATATTCACCACAGATGAAACAGAAACTGTCTGGCGAATTAATACACTTTCGCAGAGTCATAACATAACGGTTGAAGAATGACTAGCTAACACGAATTGCGATGAAAAGGTGTGAACAGCCTAGAACCAAGAACCTGATGATGATTCGTGCACAAGTGTGGCATGCAGGAGAGAGCAGCTCTGTGTCTGTACACGAGACGTTACAGTGCTGGCCACGCCCCCCCTGCACTGACCGGAGCTGCTGCTATCTGCCCTGTGTCTCCCTCCCACTGGATTCTTCAGGAAAGATTAACACCTTCTACCATTAGAAGCACGGACTTAAAACTTGCTTAGCTTATGTATATATTGCTGACCATCAGATTTACAGTGCTATTTTTTTTTTTTACATAACTCGGACCCCTTTAAGGTTTTTTGCATTTTATATCTTAAATGCACTTATGTGAATTAATTAATAGTAATTTGAAAAAAACTGATAAATTTGAAGATAATTTTGCATGTTGTGGCAAATCATGACGTCTAGGAGTTTTTTCAATATTTTATTTGTTGTCAGCACACTAAAATACATGGACATTAGATGAAAATAATCAAACAGCTTTTTAGTCACAGACCTGTGTTATTATTACTGCGCTGTAACATTTGTTAGTTTCCTTGATTTCTTTGAGTATTTCATCATCCATTTGTTCATTCTGGCCAGGCGGTCAATAGTACACCCCCACTGCCATTGCCTTCCCCTTTTTACATGGAATTTTAATCCATAGAGATTCTACAGCAAATTTTTTTTCCTGTAAAACTTTAATCCTTTCTGACTCAATGCCCTCTCTAACATTGAGCGCAACCCCTCCACCAATTTGATCAGCTCTATCATTACAATATAGTTTGTACCCACCCAGGTATCACAGTGTCCCACTGGTTGTCCTCCTTCCACCATGTCTCTGATATTCCAATCATATCTAACCTCTCATTTAGTGCTATATATTCTAACTCTCCCATCTTAATTTTTAGACTTCTATCATTTGCATACAAGCATTTTAGAGACTGTATTTTATTCATATTAATCTGGCTATTGGTAGGCATAGGTAATTTGGGATCTTTAAGCTCTGTCTGCTCCATACTCGAGGGCATTTGGGCTACTTTACTCTTTTTTGGAACCTCTCTGCTTTTGGTAGTATCCTTCAAGGATACATTCTTCCGAACCATGCGCTCTTGGGTGACTGTCGGCTTTCCCCTATTATCTAGTTTAAAAGCTGCTCTCTCTCTCCTTTTTAAAGGTTAATGCCAGCAGCCTGGTTCCAACCCGGTTAAGGTGAAGCCCATCCCTTCGGAAGAGCCCCTCCTTTCCCCAGAATGTTCCCCAGTTCCTAACAAATCCAAAACCCTCATCTCTGCACCATTGTATCATCCATGCATTGAGACTCCGGAGCTCTGCCTGCCTTTTGGGTCCTGTGCAGGAACGGGAAGCATTTCGGAGAACACTACCCTGGAAGTTCTGGATTTCAACTTCCTACATAAAAGCCTAAATTTAGCTTCCAGAACCTCCCTACCACATTTTCCTAAGTCATTGGTACCGACATATACCAAGACAGCAGACTCCTCCCCATCACTATCTAAGACCTTATCTAGGTGGCGTGTGAGGTCCGCTACCTTCGCACCAGGCAGGCATGTTACCAGGCGATCCTCACATCCACCAGCCACCCAGCTATCTACATGCCTAATGATCGAATCACCATCTATAATGGCTTTCCTAACCCTTCCCTCATGGACACATGGCCCTGGAGAAACTTGCCCAGTGCGAGAGGGTTTTACATCTCCTGGAGGATAGTGAAACAGACCGGACTTCAAATTTAAAAAATCAAAACAAAACCCAACCCACGCGGTCCTTTGACTGGTTCCTCCCTCCTCTGATGCCACCCATATTAGAGAAGAGAGGGAGGGACCAGACCAGCCATTTAAATGTGGGTCTTTGCAACCACGTTTGAATAGCTGGCCTGATCCCTCAGAGAAAGGAGGGAAGGACCAGACCCTCCTACAAGCACAAAGTCTGAAAGACCCATTTGTTTTGTTTTGGGTTTTTTAGGGGGGGGGGTTATTTGAAGTCAGGTCCGCTCTGCTGTTGCCAGTGCCACTGTTGCTGCTGCTCAGAAAACAAAGTGATGGCAGCAGGGCAACACCAGGCAGTATGGGGGGAGAACCTAGGCCGGCAGCCCGAAATGCGTCCCTATATACTTTGTGCCCTGTGCAGCTGCACCTCTTGCACAGGGCTAGGTATGGAACTGGCTGGAGGTAAGACTTGGGGTTATTGATCAAATCTGCAACCCCTCGAGCATCTGGATGATCAACGGAATTGACCGCTGGACCCCGTCTGGAGTGAAAACCTAGTTACTCACCTGTAACAGGTGTTCTCCAGGGACAGCAGGAATCAGTCTTCGATATGGGTGATGTAGGCGCCGACGGAGCCCTCGTGCGGAGCAAATCCCCAGCTTTCAGAGAAAGCCTTTGGGAGTTGCCATCACGCATGTGCGGTCCCCTTCCCGCCCAAGGCTGCCATCTTCCTCAGTCAAATGACATAGCTAAAAAGACGGAAAAAAGAACAAAATATAACAATAATAGGACTGCAACTCCAAGGGAAAGAGGGAGGGTCGTGAGGACTGATTCCTGCTGTCCCCAGAGAACACCTGTTACGCTTTCTCTGGGAACAAGCAGGAAGTCAGTCCTCACATATGGGACTCCTCAGCAATAGGCTACCGAGAACCCATAGCTAAAAAAGGCTCCCTCTAAGAGAGCCACAAGCAGCTGCAACAGAACACGTGACTAAGGGAATAGCACTCCGGAAGCCTAACACAGAGGGGTCGGAGGGCAGGAGTTGCCTAGACATCGGAAAGGTTACGGAGTACAGCCTGGCCAAAGGCACTGTCCTGTTGGGACTCCCTATCCAGGCAATAATGGGTTGTGAAAGTCTGACTCGAAGACCAGGTGGTGGCCCGGCAGATGTCTGCCAAAGGAACAGAGTGCAAATGAGCCACTGATGCCGCCATGGCCTGACCCTATGTGCCGTGACACGACCTTCCATCGGAAGCTCGACTGCCCTGAATGCCCAGGCAATGCAGTTTGCTACTCAGGTGGATAGTGTACGCTTTGAGACGCTAACCCCAGCTTACTGGGGTCATAAGATACAAAAAGCTGAGAAGCCTTCCAATGCGGCTGCGTATGCTGGATATAGAAGGCCAACGCCCTCTTACAGTCCAGGGTATGCAGGACCGACTCTGCCCGACTAGCATGTGGCCTGGAAAAAAAGGCAGGGAGAACCACCTGCTGGTTGAGGTGGAACAAGGAGACCACTTTCGGAAGGAACTTAGGGTGTGTGTGAAGCACCACCCGGTTCCTATAGAACCTGGTGTAAGGTCTTTCCGACACTAGAGCCTGAAGCTCGCTCACTCACTCTGCGAGCGGATGTGAGAGCCACCAAGAAAACCACTTTCCATGAAAGATAGCGTAGATGACAGGTAGCCATCAGTTCAGAGGGCAGCCTAGTAAGCTGCCCTAACACCTCATTCAAGTCCCACTCGGTCGCCGGGGAGCAGACAGTGGGTTTCAAGAGAAGTAAGCCTCTCAGAAACTGAGAGACCAAGGAATAGGTGGAGAGAGGCTTCTCATCCACCGAAACGTGGTTCACCGCAAGGGCACTGAGGTGCACCCTGACAGAGTTGGACTTGGGCCCAAATCAGAGAGGTGGAGAAGGTATTACAGAACTACCCCTATCGGGCAAGAGAAAGGATCTACCTTCCGCTCCCCGCACCACGACACAAACCTGTGCTACTTCAAGGCTTATGTCCCTCTAGTTGACGGCCTCCGCGAGTCCAGCAAGACCTCCTCAATATTCTTTGGAAGGAGGAGTGGAGCAAGAGTTACCCTTTCAGCAGCCACACCATCAAGTTGAGGGAGCTGAGATTGGTGTTTAGAAGAGAACCCCCCTCTTAAGATAGGAGGCGGGGGGAGGACCACAAGGAAATGGGAGCCTCCACCACTAGCTGCAGAAGAAGAGGAAACCAGGGTTGCCTGGGCCACCATGGGGCAATAAGGATGACCATGGCTTTGTCCTGTAGAATCTTGAACAGCGTCTTGGCCACCAGAGGTGTCGGGGGAACGCATACAGAAGGTCCCCGGACCATGATATCAGAAATGCATCGGCAGCCGCCCTCTGCGGGTGGGGCTGCCTGGAACAGAAACGGGGCAACTGATTGTCCAGACTTGCAAATAGGTCCATCACTGGCTGCTCCCAGGTCTGGAAGAATCAACTCACTACCCCACGGTCCAGCTGCCATTCGTGGGGTTGAAGAATCCTGCTGAGCCTGTCAGCAACTAAAGGATAAAGATGGTCTTCTTATAGAGGGTAGGAACTAAACTAAAAGATATCTGAGGATGTCCCTCCAATCAAATAAGCTTCAGTCTGATGTTCTATGATCCGAAGGTATACCCATAAATATGTATACTCATAAACATGTATCACATTTTTCTGTTAAATGGATAAGAATACTCTTAGAATAAGAACCAATGGTCTCAGACTCCAACTTGCACTGCTCCAGATGAATCTCTCATGAGCTACGTGCCACAATAGCATCAATGACCATATTAACCTAGGTTCTTAAAGGTGTTGTATACCAAACGTTATAATTCTCAAAAATCGGACTTATCTTAAATTTTGATCCAATTTCAAATCGTGCCAATATTGCAATTGCTCCAACGCCACCTGATCGGTACCTGTTCCATGTTTCAATTCTTCTTCAGGGGGTATGCAATCTATGAATTAGCACTATGAGTAAAAAAAAAGCAGAAACGTTACTATACAACCATACTGTTTGTTGAATGTAGGTTCAAAAGATAATGATCATACCTTAACTGGATTAGAGGATTTCAAAGAGTAGGCTTGTGCGAGCTACATTGCGTTGGTTATGGCTGTCCAGCCCTCTCAAAAAAACGCCGCGCATCCGGTTTTGAAGTGCATACAGGGTAATTAAATAGCTGAACGAACATGACGTTAGACTCGCTACTTACAGTATATGAGGAGATGGATGAGGATATCATCACTCTGATTACCCGATATTCCCCTCTGAGCGGGTCCATCAAACGCATTTTGAAGAAACATCAGAATGTATTGACCACACTTCCTGGTTTACAAAATAAGCATATTCGCTGCGTATGGACACGGTCGCAAAATCTGAAAGAGAAGCTCAGCCCCGCTAAATTACGAGGAGCTCCGTTGATAAGTGGTGCTGGTGGTGGCCGCCGAAAACGTGGCCAATGCACCATCTGTAGTATAACTGAAGAAGTTGATGATTTCATTTATTATGGGAAACATTACGTCTTGCGGCATCAAACGTCTTGTGCCACGGACTACATAATATATGGCATTAGATGTCCTTGCGGGCTGCTGTATATTGGGCAGACTACTCGTCAACTAAAAGTCCGGCTAGGGGAACATCGTAGTCGAATTCATTGTAAATTGACTGAGGCCCCTTTAGTGGCTCATTGTTTACAATATGATCATGGATTTCAAGACTTGCGATGTTTTGGATTGGATCGGGTGCTGGGTGGTAGTTCCGGTAGATCCAGAGCTCAAACCCTTTTGTTACAAGAACAAAAATGGATATATAAATTGCAATCGGTTTCCCCTGGAGGGCTTAACAGCATGATCGAATGGAGAGCTTGCCTATGAAATCTATTAGTCCAACTAGAGGTCCGGGGGCCAGTTTTGTGAAGTCATTCATATACCGTAAGTAGCGAGTCCGACGTCATGTTCGTTCAGCTATTTAATTACCCAGTATGCACTTCAAACCCGCATGCGCGGCGTTTTTTTGAGAGGGCTGGACAGCCATAACCAACGCAATGTAGCTCGCACAAGCCTACTCTTTGAAATCCTCTAATCCAGTTAAGGTATGATCATTATCTTTTGAACCTACATTCAACAAACAGTATGGTTGTATAGTAACGTTTCTGCATTTCTTTACTCATAGTGCTAATTCATAGATTGCATACCCCCTGAAGAAGAATTGAAACGTGGAACAGGTACCGATCAGGTGGCGTTAGGGCAATTGCAATATTGGCACGATTTGAAACTGGATCAAAATTTAAGATAAGTCCGATTTTTGAGAATTATAACGTTTGGTATACAACACCTTTAAGAACCTAGGTTAATATGGTCGTTGATGCTATTGTGGCACGTAGCTCATGAGAGATTCATCTGGAGCAGTGCAAGTTGGAGTCTGAGACCATTGGTTCTTATTCTAAGAGTATTCTTATGCATTTAACAGAAAAATGTGATACATGTTTATGAGTATACATGTTTATGAGTATACCTTCGGATCATAGAACATCAGACTGAAGCTTATTTGATTGGAGGGACATCCTCAGATATCTTTTAGTTTAGAGCCTGTCAGCAAGCCAGTTGTCCTGGCCCGGCAGATAGACTGCTCGGAGACAAATGCCATGCCAGGCTGCAAAGGAACATAGGTCCAGGGTTTCCTGACATAGGGGGAGGAACCGCGTACCACCCTGTTTGTTCACATAGAGTATGGCCACTTGGTTGTCTGTCTGCACCAAGACAGGTTCGTGGGCCAGGATCTGCCTGAAAGCTTCCAGGGCTAGGCGGATGGCACGGAGCTCCAAGAAATTGATATGTTGGGTCCTCTCACTCGGAGACCATACACCCTGGGTACAGAAACCCTGGCAATGGGCCCCCCAGCCCAGCAGGGATGCGTCCATGGTAAGGATCCTCGTGTGCGGAGCAGCCTGGAAAGGCATCCCTGCCTCCAAGTGCTGCGGTTGGAGCCACCAGGCCAGGTACTGTATGAGACGCCTGGACACTTTGACCCTGTCCTGGAGGTGCCCTGTGGCCTGAGACCACTGGTCTTGGAGACACCACTGAGCGGTCTGCATGTAGAGGCGGGCATCTGGGGTCACATGGACTGTGGAAGCCATGTGGCCGAGGAGACGTAGGAAGTGCCTTGCAGACACTGCAGACTTGTGACTCACTTTTCCTGTCAGGGCCAGAAGCCTGCTTGCTCTGTCTGCAGGCAGATAGGCCTTTGCTTGAAGGGTGTCGATATTGGCCCCAATGAACTCCAGCTGTTGAGTCGGGGTCAGGCTGGACTTGGGGTAGTTGATCACAAACCTTAGGTGTTGCAGCACCTGGATGGTGCAAGTTGTGGCCTGGTGAATCTCGCTGGCTGAAGTGCCTCTGATGAGCCAGTCGTCGAGATAGGGAAAGACAAAGACCCCTTTGAGCCTGAGAAAGGCGGCCACCACTGCCAAGCACTTTGTGAACACCCTGGGGGCCGAGGCCAGACCAAAGGGGAGCACCCTGTACTGGTAGTGATTGCCTCCCACCACAAAGTGTAGATACTGCCTGTGGCTTGGGTGTATTAGGATGTGTATATACGCATCTTTTAGGTCTAAGGAGCGCAGCCACTCTTCCTGGCGGAGTTAAGGCAGCAATGTTCCAAGGGAGAGCATCTTGAACTTCTCCCTCACCAGGAATTTGTTGAGGTTGCGCAGGTCGAGGATGGGTCTGAGGCCTCCTGTCCTCTTTGGCACCAGAAAGTACCTGGAGTAGAAGCCTCTGCCCTGCAGGTGGTGGGGTACCGGTTCTACCGCCTGGTCCTCGAGAAGACTTGTCAACTCCTTCAGAAGAAGGTCCTGGTGAAGGGGAGACCTGAAGGGCTCTCCTGGGAAGAAATGAGGCACCTGGGCCAGGTGAAGGAGGTAGCCCTTCCGGACCACCTGCAAGGTCCAGGCATCAGTGGTAATGGCTGTCCAACTGTGGGCATACAGAGCAAGCCAGCCTCCTGTGATCTGCCTGTCTCCTGTGGGAAGAGGGGCCATGCTGTAGGAGTCAAAAGCCACTGCCAGGCTGGGATGGAGCTGGTGCCTGGGGTTTGGGGCTTTTCTGCTTAAGCAGGCCATGCCCCGGGTCCCTTGGCCTGCTGCCCCTGTTGGGGAGCTGGGGAGGCCTGAAAATGGGGGAAGCTTCGGTAAGCAGATCCCTTCCTTGGGTAAAAGGGCTTTTTACCCGAGCCCTTCTTGCGAGAATGGGCAGAGGTCTTCTTGGAGAGCCGTGTCCTCGTCTTGTACTCGGTCTCAAGCTCTGTGGCCTCATTGGTCATGGGTTTTTTATTTATTTATTTATTTGCATTTCTTATATACCGCACTATTTGCGATCAGCGCGGTTTACATAAAACAAAATGGTATCCGACAACAAACAAAAGTCAGGTCATTACATTGAACAGGAACAAGTAACTTGGAGAACAGGGTAAACTATATACATATGCGGAGCATTGAATAGGGTAACTATATACATGTCAGATGGAGTTATTGGGTTTGCCAAAGAGGTTCTCCCCTTGGCATGGGACATCGACCAACTTGTCCTGAACCCACTGTTCGAGGTCCGATAACTGCAGCCATGCCTGGCGGCATGCACTGATGCTTGCCACGGCTAACCGGGCCACTGACTCAAACCCACCAAAGGCTGCCTGAGACATAAACTTCGAGCACTCACGGATGGCTTTGGACAGGCCCTTGAAGCACTGCAAAGGTTCCTCGGAGAGACCAGCCGAGAACCCGGCGAGTTCCTTCGCCAGGTCTCTCAGGTACATGCCCATGTACAGCTGGTAGGCCTGGATCCGACAAGTCAGCATTGAACCCTGGAAGCACTGCCTGCCAAGGGCATCCAAGTTGCGGGCCTCCCTGCTGGGAGGCACCGAGGAATGCATCTTCTGGCTCTTCAGTCTGCGCATGGCTGATTCCACAACCATGGAGCTGTGCGGCAGTTGCGACTTTTGAAACCCAGGGCTCCGGAGTACTCGATACATCGAGTTGAGCCGTTTGCTGACCACTGGCACCGACGCCAGTGTCTCCCACATGCGGAGCATCAGTCGTTACAGGATCGGAGGCACGGGTACAGTAAGGGCTTCCCGAGGGGGGGTCTCATACTGGAGGATCTCGAGCTCGTTGGCTCGAGGATCCTCCTCGGACTCCGTGGGGAATGCTAAAGCCTTGGACATATCCCTCACGAAGTCCAAGAACCTCATGTCCTCCGATGGGGACCTTCTCCGAGGCTCAGACACCGGGGAATCCGAGGGGACATCCCTGTGCCAGTGGGTATCCGGGGACTCCCCGTCTTCAGTTTCCCACGCTGATACTTCTGAGGAGGAATCAACGTCAGGCATCGAGGGCCCCGACACCAGCAGGTTCGGCGGCGATGACCTCAGTCATGAACGGGAGGCCGAGTGAGATCTTGGCCGAGGATCGACTCGAGCCCAAAAGGCTTCAAGGATCGGCTCGGCCTCCGGGGTCGACTTTGACGTCGAGGGCCTGGTGGTTGGGGCGGAGGAACCGGACAGGCCGACTATCAGTATCTGCTGCTGCTCCATGAAGGCAGTGAAACTGTGCTACAAGGCCACCATTCTGGACTTGAGTCCGGAAGGCTCCACAGCAGCCGGCTCGGGCCCCGACGCGATCGGGCCCAACACCGGTTCCCACAGAGGGAAGTCCCCGACGAGGACAGTAGATACTTGCCTCGGCTGATCCGTCTCCCAATGAGGCATCTTCTCCAGGAGCTCCTTCTCCGAAGATCCCGGACGGCGATCAAGGCTCCGCAACAGGCCCCGGGAGGAGCTGGGTCACTCGGAGCCATCCAGATGCCGACTTCAAGGATTTCTTCTTCCTCTTGTGTTCCCTCGAAGGAGACCCCCCTCTCCGAGGAACCTCAATGCTGCTCGAGCTCAGAATACTCCCCCCGAGACGTGGAGGCCTCGGATGAGGTCTTGGCTCTCGGAGGCAAGGACTCGGAAAAAAATCCTATCATGCTGCTGCTGGCGACTCTTCAGGGCCTTGGAGGACATTTTCCTACACAGGCCACAGACCAACAGGTCATGGTCTGGCCCGAGGCACCGGAGGGCAGCAGTCATGCGTATCGGTGAGGGACATAAGTTTAATGCACCGATCGCATTTTTTAAACCCGCTGGCAGCCATCGGGGGAAAAAGGGCCCCTGCAAGGTCGAAGACCCGGATTGCCAGTGAAAAAGAAAAAAAGGCGCGAACGCCAGTCACAAATAATAAAAAACGAAAAATAGAGACAGACTCGATACCAGCATACCGAGCCAAAGGCGGGAAGAGGTACCGGTGTCAACCGGTCGAAAAACCAGAGAAAAAAAATCAACTTTTTTTCGGGGACACAAGGACTACGTCTGAAGGGCTCCGCGGAAAAAAGGAGACTGAGCAAGATGGCACCCTTGGGCGGGAAGGGGATCGCACATGCGTGATGGCAACTCCCAAAAGCTTTCTTTGAAAGCTGGGGATTTGCTCCGCATGAGGGCTCCGTCGGCACCGACGTCACCCATGCTGTATGTGAGGACTGACTTCCTGCTTGTTCCCGGAGAAGCTCTTTATGAGCCAGTCTAAGTAGGAGAAGACAAATACCCCCAGAGTCTGAAGGTAAGCAGCCACCACCATGAGACATTTTGTGAAGACTCGAGGTACCGAGGCCAGGCCCAAGGGAAGTACTCTGTACTGGAAGTGCCGATTCTCCAGGATGAATCTGAAGTATTTTCTGTGAGTGAGGTGGATTGGTAGGTGCATATATGTCTTTGAAGTCCAGACAGCATAGTCAATCGTCCTTTTATAGGCAAAGGAGCAGAGTCCCCAACAAGACCACCTTGAACTTCTCTCACACCAGGTAGGTGTTGAGGTCTCGGAGGTGCAGGATGGGCCAAAACCCCCTCATATTCTTGGGGATCAGAAAGTACCTAAAGTAGAAGCCATGCCCAACCTGAGCTGGAGGCACTAGCTCTATGGTGAGATCGGTTAGCAGAGCGGAGACCTCATCCTGTAGCAAGGTTGGTTATTTATTTAACTAGTTTTCTATGTCGCTT
Organism: Ichthyophis bannanicus; assembly: GCA_033557465.1. Taxonomy (NCBI): domain Eukaryota; kingdom Metazoa; phylum Chordata; class Amphibia; order Gymnophiona; family Ichthyophiidae; genus Ichthyophis; species Ichthyophis bannanicus. Next base: position 168,929,672 of record CM066042.1, read on the forward strand.
TATCCTTCAGTCGAAGTGGATTACATTGAAACAAGTAACAAACGAAATGTTACATTATAACATTATGGCAAAAACATTTAAACATTTAAAGGTTGAGATCCAGGGGGTCCAGGGGATACTCTCTTGGGGGGAAAGGGGGCAGCAGCTCAGCAAAGTGCAGCATGTAGCTTCTTTGGAATATCTGAAGCATCCATGCGTCCGAGGTGATAAGAGGCCATCTTTGGATGAACAGAATGAGCCACCCTCTCCCCCCACCAGAGGGCTTTCCCCCGTGGACACTGGTAGATTGACTATGCTCCACAGGAACCAATCAAAAGCCCATCCCAAGTTTGGGTTGCGGAGCAGGCTGGGCCTTCTGAGTCTTCTATCGATGTTGCTGACAAGGAGTCTATGCCTTTGGCTGAGAGATTTGGGGGCTCAGGAGTACTGGCACTTACACTGGAAGTAGGTCTTCTTGCCTTGGTACTTCTTATGAAAAGGGTCAGCAGTCTTCCTCGAGAGGCTAGTGAGGGTGACATGCTGCGTCTCATTCTCACCAGCTTTAGCCTCCACCTGTTTTCCAAAGAGGTTGTCCCCCTGGCAAGGCACATCCACCAGCTTATCCTTCACCCACTGCCCCAGTTCCAAGGACACGAGCCAAGCGAACTCCAATGCCCACCACTGCCGCCCTGCAGGCTGACTGAAAGGCATCATAAGTCACCCGGACCATGTACTTGGAACAGTCCTTGCCATGGCCCACCAGGGCACGAAAGGAGTCCAGGTGTTCGGGGGGGGGAGGGGTGAGCGCGCAAAACTTGGCCAGATCCAGCATAATGTCCTTCATGAACATGCACGTATATAGCTGGTATGAAAGGACTCTGGCCACCAGCATGGTGATCTGGAAGCTTTGCCTGCCAAAGGAGTCCAAGGTTCTTGCCTCCCTCCATGGGGGCAATGAGAAATGAGTCTTACTGCTCTTGATACTCCTCATGGCAGACTCCACCACCAAAGAGGCTTCTCAAATCCCGGGGCCTTTTGAGCCCGGTACATCGAGTCGAGCCGCCAGCTGATCTGCAGCACTGTGATGGGGTTTTCCCACATCCTCATTTGCAGGATCTGGTGCACTGGCACAGTCAACAGCCTCCTTGGGGCCGAAGGGTACTGGGGGATCTCCAGTTCCTCCACTCTAGGCTTGTCCTCTGACTCTAGGGAGAAGGGAATGGCCTTAGCCATATCTCTCGCGAAGTCCTGGAAGGACATGTCCTCCGGAGGTGGCTTCCGCTATTCATACGGCGAAGAGGGGTCCGATAGGAGTTCAGGGGATCTGCTCTTGGACACCTCCAATTCCACTTCAGTCTCTCAGCCATCGGAGTTCAACTCCAAAAGGAAGTAGCATCGAGCCTCCTCCCGGTGCTGCCTCTAGCTATGCAGAGAAGCTGAGTGCCAATGGGACTGATGGTGCACAGAGTGCTTCCATGGTCTCACCAGGACATCGGACCAATACACTCGAGAGGGAGATAGCCAATAGCTGGCCTGATGCATCTGCATTAGCGGGCAGCACATGGGTCTCAAGGATTGGCTGCATGGACCCAAGCATTGAAGGCACCAATTGTGCCCGTCAGTGATTGAGATAGAAACGTAACAGAAAAAGACCACATGGCCTATTTAGTCTGTCCTTCCATATCAACCACTACAACAGCCCCCTTTTTTCCTTTAGAGATCCTCTGTTTGTCCCATGCTTCTTTGAATTCAAATACTATCCTCATCTCTACCACTTCCACTGGGAGAATATTCCACGGATCCACCACTCTTTCCGTAAAGAAATATTTCCACATATCACTCCTGAATCTATCCCATGTCCCCTTGTAGCAGAGCTTGCTTTCAATCGAAAGAGGCTCTCCTTCTGTGCATTTATGCCATGGAGGTATAGAGTAGTTACTCACCTGTAACGGGTGTTCTCCAGGAGCAGCAGGAATCAGTCCTCACATATGGGTGACGTCGGCGCCGACTGAGACCCCATGCAGAGCATTTCCCAAGCTTTCAAAGAAAGCCTTTGGGAATGCAGCGCGCCTTTGGGTGCCATCTTGCTCAGTCTGATGACATAGCTAAAAGACAGCAAAAAACAAAATTAAGTATATGACTGCAACTCCAGGGGAGGAGGGAGGGTCGTGAGGACTGATTCCTGCTGCTCCTGGAGAACACCTGTTACAGGTGAGTAACTACTCTCTCTCAAGGACCAAGCAGGAAGTCAGTCCTCACATATGGGACTCCCCAGCTCTAGGCTACCGGGAACCCAAAGCTGAAAAAATGACTCCCTCTCAAGAGCCTCAGCATCTGTGATAAGAATATCCTTTGAGAACGCCCCCGTACGGTAGTTCAACATAAGGGCCAGAGGGTATGAGTTGCCTAAACCTCAAAGAGATTACGGAGTACCGCCTGTCCGAAAGCACTGTCCCTTCAGGATTCTCTCTCGAGGCAGTAGTGGGCTGCAAAAGTCTGGCTTGAAGACCAAGTAGCGGCCCGGCAGATGTCTGCCAACGGAACAGAGCGGAGATGAGCTACTGATGCGGCTTTCGCCCTGACATGGTGGGCCGTGACTCGACCCTGCAAGGGGAGGTCGGCTGCCTTGTACACCCAGGCGATACAATCTGCTACCCAAGTGGACAACGTATGCTTGGAGACAGGTAACCCCAATTTATTAGGGTCAAAGGAGACGAAGAGCTGAGTAGCCTTTCGACGCTCCCGCGTTACTTCTATGTAAAAGGACAACGCCCTCTTACAGTCCAGGGTATGCAAGACTGTATCAGCCCGGCTGGAATGCGGTCTGGGAAAGAAGGACGGAAGGACCACTTCCTGATTGAGGTGGAAGGAGGAGACCACCTTTGGGAGGAATTTGGGATGGGTCCATAGGACCACCCTGTTCCTATAGAACCGTGTGTACGGTTGATCAGAAACCAGAGCCACCTCTGGCTGAGGTAAGAGCTACCAGGAAGAGCACTTTCCAAGAAAGGAAGTGCAAATGGCAAGTAGCCATCGGCTCAAACAGTGGGCGATTAAGCTGCTGCAAGACCACGTTCAAATCCCACTCAGTCGCCGGTGGACGAACCGGAGGCTTGAGAAGAAGCAGACCTCTGAGGAAGCAGGACACCAAGGGGTGAACCGACAGAGACTGTCCCTCCACCGGTGAGTGGTGCGCTGATAGAGCACTGAGGTGGACCCGAACAGAGTTAGACTTAAGGCCTAGGTCTGACAGGTGAAGTAGATACTGCAGTACTACTGGCACATGGCAGGAGAAAGGATCTTCATTGCGCTGAGCACACCATATTGTGAACCTACGCCACTTGAGGGCATAGGACTTTCTGGTGGAGTGCCTCCTAGAGGCCAAAACCACCTCTTCAACCTCCTTAGGTAGAAGCAAGGGAGCTAGCACTATCCTTTCAGCAGCCAGGCCATCAGATTGAGGGACCTGAGATTGGGGTGCAGAAGGGAACCCTGATCTTGAGACAGGACATCGGGTTGCAACCCCAGAGGGAAAGGAGTTTCCACCGCTAACTGTAGCATAAGTGGAAACCACGGTTGCCTCAGCCATCTGGGGGCTACCAGAATCACTGAGGCCTTGTCCCAAAGAATCTTGAATAGAGTTCGGGCCACCAGGGGCATGGGAGGAAACGCATACAGGAGGCCCATAGACCAAGAGATCAGAAAAGCATCCACTGCCATTCTCAGGGGATGCGGCTGTCTGGAGCAAAACCATGGAAGTTGATGGTTTAGTGGAATTGCAAGGAGATCGATGGATAGAAGTCCCCATTGTAGAAAGATCTGCTGGACCACCAATGGATTTAACTGCCATTCGTGGGGTTGGAGAATCCTGCTTAGCTTGTCTGCTAAGAAGTTCTCCTGACCAGGTAGATAAACTGCTTTGAGAAACATGCCTTGCTTGACTGCGAAGGAGCAAAGGGCCTGTGCCTCTTGACATAGGAGCCTGGAACCTGTGCCCCCCCTTGCTTGTTTACATAGTTCAAACAGACAATCAGGTAGCAATGTTCTAATGGTGAGAGAGGGCATCAGAAAAAGTCTGTAGAGCCAAGCATATTGCTCGCAGCTCCAAAAGATTGATCTGTTGTGTGGCCTCCTGAGGGGACCAGAGGCCTTTAGTGCATGTGCCCTGTCAATATGCACCCCAGCCCTTCAAAGAAGCATCGGTCGTCAGTACCCTTGTGTGTGCTGGGGCCAGAAAAGGTACTCCCCCGAGGAGGTTTGGGAGATATAGCCACCACTGCAAGGAATCCAAAAGTGGTTTGGACACCTTTACTCTGTCTCGGAGGTCGCCTGTGGCCTGCGTCCACTGAGCTCTGAGGCACCACTGAGCAGCCCGCATGTGCAGACGGGCATTTGGAGTCACATGCACCGTGGATGCCATGTGGCCCAGGAGCCGCAGGAAGTGCCTGGCAGAGACCTGAGAATTGCTGTGGAACTGGTTGGCCAAGCCCATCAGTCCGTGGGCCCTGTCCTCGGGCAAGTAAGCTCTTGACTGCAGGGTGTCTAATCTTGCCCCTATAAACTCTATGTTCTGTGAGGGGAGCAAAGTGGACTTTGCGTAGTTTATGATAAAGCCCAGATGTTGAAGAAGAGAGACAGTGCAAAGAGTAGCTTGTCTGGCCTCCTGTGGAGACTGGCCCCTGATGAGCCAGTCGTCCAGGTATGGGAAGACAAAAATCCCCTGATTCCTGAGATAGGCCGCCACCACCGCCAGGCATTTGGTGAAAACCCTGGGAGCAGAAGTTAGGCCGAAGGGAAGTACTCTCTACTGAAAATGGTTTCCTCCCACCACAAATCTGAGATATTGTCTGTGGTCTGGATGAATGAGGATGCGAGTATAAGTATCCTTTAGGTCTAAGGAGCATAGCCAGTCTCCCTGCTGGAGGTAGGGCAGCAGTATCCCAAGGGTAAGCATCTTGAACTTTTCCCTCTCCAGAAACTTGTTTAGGTTTCGCAAGTCTACGATAGGCCAGAGGCCTCCTGTCCTTTTTGGTACCAGGAAGTACCTGGAGTAGAAGCCTTGCCCTTCCAGGTGGTGAAGCACCGGTTCTACCGCCTGTTCCTTTAGAAGACTTGCCAACTCCTGAAGGAGGAGGTTTCTGTGCAGAGGGAGTCTTGGAGGCTCCCCTGGAAAATAGGAGGGGGGTAGCTGGTGGAAGTGGAGCATATAGCCCTTTTGGACTATGCTGAGGACCTATTCCTGTGATGGCTTGCCACCTGTAGGCATACAGGGTCAGCCGACCTCCTGTGCTGAGTGGAGCCAGCTGTGGAGAAGAGGATATGCTGTGGGAGTCAAAACCCCGCTCCCTGCTGCGCAGGAGCCGGAGCTGGTGGCTCGGGGGGTCTTCTGCCTACGGGGCCCATGCCCCTGCCCCTTGGCCTGCTGGCCCTGTTGGGGAGCTGGAGAGGCCCGATACTGAGGGTAGGATTTGTAGGCAGCACCCTTCCTCGGGAAAAAGGACTTCTTCCCCGAGCCCTTCTTTTTCTGAGAAGGGGCAGAAGTCTTCCTGGACAGCCTTGTCCTGGTGAGAGTCTCAGTCTCGATTTCCGCAGCCTTTTCAGTCATGGGCTTACCGAACAGGTTGTCACCTCGGCAGGGGACATTGACAAACTTGTCCTGCACCCATGACTCCAGGTCAGATGACTGTAGCTAGGCCTGATGGCGTGCACCGATGCCGGCCGCGGCTACACGGGCCGAAGCCTCGAAGCCATCATAGGCTGCTCGAGAGAGAAACTTTGAGCACTCTTGGATTCCTGTTGACAAAGCCTTGAACCTCTGCAAAGGTTCCTCGGAGAGGCCAACTGAGAACCCAGCAATCTCCTTTGCCAGGTCTCGTAGGTACATGCCCATGTACAGCTGGTAGGTCTGGACACGGCAAGCTAGCATAGAGCCCTGGAAGCACTTTCTACCGAGGGCATCCAGGTTCCGGGCCTCCCGACCGGGGGGGGGGGGGGGGGGACACCGAGGAGTGCATCTTCTGACTCTTCAGGCGGTGCATGGCGAATTCCACAACCATGGAGTTGTGCGGTAGCTGCGCCTTTTGGAAGCCAGAGCTCTTACGGACTCGATAAATGGAATTGACCAGTTTGCTAAGAACCGGCGTCGAGGCCGGTGCATCCCACATATGGAAGAGCAGCCGTTCCAGCATCGGAGGAACCGGTACAGTAAAGGCTTCCTTCGGAGGAAAGTCATACTGGAAGGCATCGAGCTCTTCGGCTCCTCCTCGGCATCCACAGGGAAGGCCAAGGCTTTGGCCATGTCCCTCAAGAAGTCCGAGAACCGGGTATCCTATCGGGGGGACCGTCTCTGAGGTTTGGACTCTGGTGAGTCCGAAGGGACGCACCAAGTCCGGAAGGTGTCCGGGGACTTCTCGTCCTACGTCTCCCATGCCAACTCCGAGGAGGAGGAATCTAACGGCTCCTGCCGTGTAGGCCTTGGTGCCACCTGCCCCGACGTTGATGGTATCGGCATCGACGACCTCGGCCCTGCATGGGAGGTCGAGGGGAACCGTGACCGAAGATTGACTCGAGACTTCATTGACTCGAGGATTGGTTCGGTCTCCGGGGTTGACTTGGACGTCGAGGTCCCGGTGGTCGGGGCAGATGCACCGGTCAGACAGGCGATCAGCACCCACTGCTGTTCCATGAATGCAGTCAAGCTGCTCTCCAAGGCCGTCAACCTGAGTCCAAGCTCAGGAGACTCAGCAGCCCCCAACAGCGTCAGGCCCGACGTCGGCTCCCCCAGAGGAGAGTCCACGAGGACAACTGCACTAATGTGACTCGGGGACTCCGGCTCCACACGAGGTAACTTGGACGGCCTCTCCGACTCCGAGAGCCCAGGGCGGCGGTCAGGGCTAAGCGACCTGGCCCTCGAGGATCCTTGGACGGCCTCCACCGATGACGCCCTCGTGAGCTTCTTCTTCCTTCTGTGCTCCTGGGAGTGAGACTCCCTCTCAGAGGAACCCCGCCGGCGCTCGGGGTCAGACTCCCGAGATATCAAGGCCTCTGATGAAGTCCGGGCCCGGCCGGACACGGAGTCAGAGAAAATTCTCTCACGTTGATGCTGATGGCTCCGAAGTGCCTTCGACGACATTTTGCCGCATGGGCCACAGGCCAGCGGGTCATGGTCAGGCCAGAGGCAACGGAGGCAGCAGTCATGTGTGTCGGTGAGAGACAAGTTTCTTGCACTGATCACACTTTTTGAACCCACTGACAGCCATCAGGGGAAAAAGGGCCCCTGCAAGGTCAAAAGACTGGGCTGCCAGTGAAAACACAAAAAGAGCGCGAACGCTAGTCACGAAGGACAAAAAACGAAAATCAAAACTCCGGACTTGATACCGGTGTACCGAACCCAGGTGGGAAAGGGAACCGGCGTCGAACCGGAACAGAAAAAGCCAAAAATAGCCGAAAAAAATCTACTTTTTCCCGGGTAACACGAACTCACGTCCGTTGGGCTCCGCGGAAAAAGAAAGACTGAGCAAGATGGCACCCTTGGGCGAGAAGTGGACCGCGCCTGTGCGCTGCATTCCCAAAGGCTTTCTTTGAAAGATGGGGAAATGCTCCGCACGGGGGCTCTGTCGGCAACTACGTCACCCATATGTGAGGACTGACTTCCTGCTTGGTCCTGGAGAATTAAACGTCTCAATCACATCACCTCTATCCTGCCTTTCCTCTAAAGTGTACATATTAAGATCCTTAAGTCTGTCCTCATATGCTTTATAATGAAGACCACTAACCATTTCAGTAGCCACCCTCTGTACTGACTCCAGCCTATTTATATCCTTTTGAAGGTGCAGTTTCCAGAATTGCACACAATACTCCAAATGAGGTCGCACCAAAGACTTATACAGAGGCACTATCACCTCTTTTCTTCTGCTGGCCATTCTTCTTCCTATGCACCCAAGCATCCTTCCAGCTTTTGCTGTCGCCTTTTCTACCTGTTTAGCTACATCAGACAAAATCATGCCTAGGTCCCACTCTTTTTTAGCAGACAAAAGTACTTCACCCTCTATACTATATTGCTCCCTTGGACTGCTGCAGCCCAAATGCATGACCTTGCATTTTTTAACATTAAATCCCAGCTGCCAAATTCTAGACCATTCTTCAAGCTTAGCTAGATCCCTACTCATGTTATCTACTCCTATGTTCAATGTAAAACCTGTTCTGATGTTCTATGTAAACCGCTCCAGATCTAAGGTAGGGGCGGTATATAAGCTTTGTTAAATAAATAAATCTACTCTATTGCAGATTTTTGTATCATCCGCAAAGAGGCAAACCTTACCTGACAGCCCTTCAGCTATATCACTAACAAAGATGTTAAAAAGAGATGGTCCTGGCACATTTGGTGCACTTCTTAAAACCACTGGCTGGTTTCTGGAACATGTCCAGGAACATGGCCGTGGCAAAGTCGAATGGCTCAATGGTGACAGCTGAGGTAAAATATATATATATATATAAGGCAAAAAAAAAAAGAGAAAAACAAAAGCGTCGGCAGAAGGGCCAGCGCTACCAACGACAGACAGTGAAAACTATGACTGATAAAGACCTGAAAGGGGGTAAAAAGCGAAAACCTTTTCTAATGGTAGCAGGGACACATCCTAGGGGCTCTGCGGAAAAAGAGGACTAGAGAAGATGGCGCCACAGCAGGCAGGAAAGCAAGCACGCATGTGCGGTAGAGCCGCCAAAAACCTTCCAATGGAAGCTGGGGAGCGTTCCTGTGCGGGGCTCCATCAGTGACGTCGCCCATACGCGAAGACTTGCTATCTGCTTGTCCACAGAGAACATTATACGCCTCCCTGTTTCCTCAGCTAGCAATCTTGGAGACATCTTTTAACTCTTCTCTCTCTTTCTCCATAGACTCCAATGAATAGCTAAAATTTGTCATTTCTTTCTCTATAACATCAGCAAAAATGTGTCCCTTCCTTTCTGAACACACTGCTAAGACCCTTATCCACTCTCTAGTCTCCTCCCAACTAGACTATTACAACCTGCTCCTTGATGCTCTCCCCCTGAATCATCTTTCTCTGTTCAAAACACATCTGCACAGCTAATCTTCCACCATGTTGAAGGTGTGAATAAACAGGTAGACAAAGGTGACTCAGTTGATATAGTGTATTTGGACTTTCAGAAAGCCTTTGACAAGGTCCCTCTCAGAGACTTTTGGCAAAACTAAAGAGTCATGGGATAGGAGTCAGTGTACTATTGTGGATCAGGAACTGGTTAAAAGATAGAAAGCAGAGGGTAGGGCTAAATGGCCAATTTTCCCAATGGAGAAAGGTGAATAGTGGAGTACCCCAAGGATCTGTGCTGGGTCCACTGCTTTTTGACATATTCATAAATGACCTGGAAAAGGGAATAACGAGTGAGGTTATCAAATTTGCAGATGATACAAAACTATTTAAAGTTGTTAAAAACCATGAGGATTGTGGAAAACTGCAAGAGGATCTTGATAAATTAGAAAACTGGGCATCAAAATGACAGATGAAATTTAATGTGGACAAGTGCAAAGTTATGCACCTAGGGAAGAACAACCCAAACTATGGCTACACGATGTAAGGTTTCTCATTAAGAACCACCACCCAGGAAAAAGATTTAGGCGCCATTGTGGATAACATGTTAAAACCCTCGGCCCAGTGTGCAGCAGCGGCCAAGAGAGCAAATAGAATGCTAGGTATCATAAGGAAAGGAATGGAAAATAAACCAAAAGATATTATAATGCCTCTATATTGTTCCATGGTGAGACCGCAACTTGAATATTGTATGCAATTCTGGTCGCCGTATCTTAAAAAGGATATAGCATTATTAGAAAAGGTTCAGAGAAGAACCACCAAAATGGTAAAGGGGATGGAAGGATATCCCTATGAAGAAAGGCTAAAAAGGTTTGGGCTCTTTAACCTGGAAAAGAGACGGCTGAGGGGAGATATGATAGAAGTCTATAAATTAATGAACAGAGTGGAACGGGTAAATGTAGATTGATTGTTTACGTTATCAGAATATAGAAAGACTAGGGGACATGCAATGAAGCTACAGGATAAACTATTTAATAAAAGAAAATATTTTTTCACTCAACGTGTAATCAAACTCTGGAATTTGTTACCGGAGGATGTAGAAAAGGCTGTTAGTATAGCTGGGTTTAAAAAAGGTCTGGACAAGTTCTTGGAGGAAAGGTCCATAAACCATTATTAAGAAGGGACCCAGGCTATCAATGCTTGGCATAATACAAGCATTGTGGAACCTGTATCTTTTGGGGAAACTGCTAGGTACGTATGACCTAGATTGGCCACTGTTGGAAACAGGATACTGGGCTTGATGGACCTTGGTCTGACCCAGTATGGCATATCTTATGTTCTTATGGACAGCATACACTTGGTCACCGCATCCCCCAGCCTGCTGGGGTCGTAGGAGATGAAAAGCGAGAGGCTTTGCGGTGGATGCAGAAAGACAGACAAAGCCCTCTTACAGTCCAAGGTGTGGAGGACCATCGCCACCCGACTGGAGTGAGGTCTTGGGAAGAAGGTAGGGAGCACCACTTCCTGGTTGAGGTGGAAGGGTGACATCACCTTTGGCAGGAATTTGGGGTGCATGCGAAGCACCACTCTGTTCTTTTAGAACCTGGTATAGGGCGCCTCCGCCACCAGGGCATGAACCTCGCTAACGCTGCAAGCGGAGGTAAGTGCGACCAGGAAAGCCACCTTCTAAGAGAGGTAGCATAGGTGGCAGGTAGCCAGAGGTTCGAAGGGTGGGCGAGTGAGCTGCCCCAACACCACATTGAGGTCCCATTCGGTTTCCAGAGGGCGAACCGGGGGCTTAGATAAGAGTAGGCCCTGAAGGAAACGGGACAACAACGGTTGATGATGGTGCGCTGCCAGGGCACTAAGGTGCACTCAGACGTATTTAGACTTGAGCCCAGACAGAGAGGTGGAGAAGGTACTGTAGCACCAGAGCCACTGGGCAGGAGAAAGGGTCAGTCCTGTTTTCGGCACACTAAACAGAGAACCTGCGCCATTTTAGGGTGTATGCCTTCCTAGTGAAGGCCTTGCGAGAGGCCAGCAGAATGTCTTCCACCTCAACCAGAAGGCTGAAAGGGGTCAGAGTCACCCTTTCAGCAGCAAGGCTGTCAGCAACAGAGACCCAAAGTTGGGGTGCAGGAGAGAGCCCCCATCCTGAGATAGGATTCCCTGGGCAGTCCACTAGGGGATGGGGGTCTCCACCGTCAACTGCAGAAGCAGCGAGAACCACAGTTGCCTGGGCCACCGAGGGGCTATCAGGATGAGCGAAGCCCTGTCACAGAGGGTCCTGAACAAGGTCATGGTGCTCAGCAGTGTAGGAGGGAAGGTGTACATGAGGACTCCCGCCCATGAGACTGGGAACGCATCCGCAGCCACCCTGGAAGGGTGGGGTTGCCAGGAGCAGAAGCGGGACAACTGAAAAGTTGTTCGGGCTGGCAAACAGGTCCATCACAGGTACTCCCGAGAGCCGGAAAAACCTACTGGCTACCCGGGATCCAGCTGCCACTCGTGCGGCTGGAGGACTCTGCTGAGCCTGTCGGCCAGCAGGTTGCTCTGACCTGGCAAGTACACTGCCCGCAAGAGGATACCCTGTTGGATTGTGTACGAGCAGAGGACCACTGCCTCCTGGAAAAGGGTATGAGACCCCGTGCCCCCGTTTGTTCACATGATGCAGGTGGTGACAAAACCCCCTCAGGGCTAGGTGTATGGCTCGGAGCTCCAGGAGGTTGATCTGCTGGGTGCTTTTGTCTGGTGACCAGTTGCCCTGACTGCAGAGGTCTCCGCAGTGGGCTCCTCATCCAAGAAGGGAGGCATCCATGGTGAGGACCTTTGAGGGGCTTAGGGCCTGAAAAGGCATGCCCACCTCGAGATGCTGGGGAGACTGCCACAAGACCAGAGAATTCACCAGCTGGTGGGTCACAGAAACTCTGTCTCAGAGATGGCTCATGGCCTGAGACACCACTGCACTGCCCTCATGTGGAGGCGAGCATCAGGGGTGACGAGGATTGTGGAGGCCAGATGCCCGAGGAGGCGCAGGAGAAACTGTGGGCACCGAGGGGCGACACTGTATGTCCCAAGCCAGAGCCCTGAGACGATTGGCCTGGTCCCTGGGCAAGAAAGCCTGCGACTGGAGAGTGCCCTAATGAACTCCAGACACTGTCAGGAGGAGGTGAGACTTGGTAGTTTATGACAAACTCCAAGTTTTGCAGAACCTGCATGGTGCATGCGGTGGTCTGTAGTACCTCTGAGGCTGTGACTCCCTTTATGAGCCAGTCGTCCAGGTAGGGAAATGCGAAGACCCCTTCAAGTCAGAGGAAGGCAGCCAGGACTGCCAGGCATTTTGTGAAAACTCTTGGGGCTGAGGCTAGGCCAAAGGGGAGCACCCTGTACTGAAAATGCCTGTCCCCCACTACGACCCGCAGGTACTGCCTGTGGTTGGGGTGGATGAGGATGTGGGTATAAGCATCCTTGAGGTCTAAGGAGCATAGCCAGTCTCCCTGATGGAGGTAGGGCAGCAATGTTCTAAGGGAGAGCATCTAGAACTTCTCCCTCACCAGGAATTTGTTGAGGTTGTACAGGTCAGGAATGGGCCTTAAGCCCCCTGTTCTTTTTCGCACAAGGAAGTACCTGGAATAGAATCCCTTGCCCTTCAGATGGTGGGGCACCAGTTCCACTGCTTTGTCCTCGAGAAGACCTGCCAATTCCTTCAGAAGAAGGTCCCAGTGGAGGGGAGACATGAGGAGCTCTCCCGGGAAATAATGGGGAGGTGTCCAGGAATTGGTGGTGATGGTCACCCACCTCTGAGCATAGAAGCCAGACGTCCCCCTGTTGGCTGCTCAAGGAGTCAAAAACTCCCCCCTGGCTGGGTCGGATCTGGTGCCTTGGGTTTTGGAGCCTTCTGCTTATGTGGGCCATGCCCATGTCCCTTGGCCTGCTGACCCTGTTGGGGAGCTGGGGAGGCCTGATAAAAGTGCGTAGTTTCTGTAAGCAGCTCTTCCGTTGGGTAGGGGTAGCAGTCTTTTTAGAGACCCTGGTCCTCGTCATGAACTCGGTCTCCAGTTCAGCAGCCTTGTCGATCATGGGTTTGCCAAAGATGTTCTCTCCTTGGCAGGGAACATTGACCAATTTGTCCCGAACCCACTGCTCGAGATCGGACGACTATAGCCAAGCTTGGCGGCGTGTACTGATGCCCACCGCTGCTACTCGAGCCACCAACTCGAACCCATCATAGACCACTCGAGACATGAATTTGGAGCATTCACGGACAGCTTCTTGAACTGCTGCAAGGGTTCCTCGGAGAGACCAGCCGAGAACCCGGTGAGTTCCTTCGCCAGGTCTCTCAGCTGGTAGACCTAGATGTGGCCGATGAGCATTGAGCCCTGGTATCACTTTCTGTCAAGGGCGTCCAGGGTGCGGACCTCCCTGTCAGGGGGCACCAAGGCGTGCGTCTTCTGGCTTTTCAGCCGATGCATGGCCAACTCCACCACCATGGAGTTATGCGGCAGCTGTGACTTTTGGAAGTCCAGGCTCCGGCGGACTCGATACATCGAGTCGAGACATTTGCTCACCACTGACACCGAAGCCGGTGTCTCCCACATTCGGAGCATCAGACATTCCAGGATGAGAGTGATGGGCACCGTTAGTGATTCCCGCGGAGGGGCCTCGTACTGGAGGATTTCCAGTTCATCCGCCCAAGGGTCCTCCTACGACTCTGTTGGGAAAACCAGGGCTTTAGACATGTCCTTGACAAAATCAAGGAAGCCCATATCCTTGGGTGGGGAACGCCATCGAGGCTCCAAGACAGGAGAGTCCGCTGGGATGTTGCAGTGGCGACGAGTATTGGGGGATTCCTCGTCCTCTGTCTCCCACTCGGAGTAGTCCATCGAGGACTCATAAGAGGGCTGCTCCGCAGGCCTTGGGGCCCCAGACGCCCTGTGGCCGGTGCCTGGCAAACTTGCCAGGAATGACCGCGGTCCCGTCGAGCGGGACTTGGATTGCAACCTCGGCCAAGGATTGGCTTGGCCTCCTGGGACATCTTGGATGTCGAGGGCCTGGTGGTCGGGGTGGATGAACAACAGTACCCACTGCTGGTCAATAAAGGCAGACAAACTGTGCTCCAGGTCTGCCATTCTGGACTCCAGACCAGAAGGCTCTGCAGCCTTCAGCATGGACATCGAGGGACTCGGGCCCGACACCGGCTCCCCTGAAGGGAATCCTCAATGAGGATAGTGTCTGGGGACAGAAGCCGATGCACAGTCGGATCTTTCCGGGGGACCTTCGCAGGCCATTCCTTCTCCGATGCCTCGGACGAACGCTGCAGACTGTAGGATCGGGCCCTGAGAGCACCTGGATGGTTGGAACCATCCAAGGATGCCGCCTTTGAGGGTTTCTCCTTCCTACGCTCCCTCAAGGGAGACCCCCCTTTCTGAGGACCCACGATGAGGCTCGGGCTCGGAAGGTTCCGCCTGAGATGTTGGGGCCTCAGATGAGGTCCTAGCAACTCAGAGAAAAGCTTATCATGCTGCTGCTGGCAGCTCTTTAGGGCTTTACTGGACATCTCTTACAGAGACCGCAGGCCGCTGGGTCTTGGTCTGACCCAAGGCAGCAGTCGTGTGTGTCAGTCAAAGATATAATTTTAGAGCAGCGATCACACTTCTTAAAGCCACTGGCAGGCATGGGGGGAAAAAGTACCCCTGCGAGGTCGAAGACTCTCTGGGCTGCCAGTGGGGAAAAAAGGCGTGAAGACACCAGGAAAGAAAAGAAGCAAAGACTACAAAAGGGGACCGAACTCGACGCAGAGGCAACGAGGTTGGCAGGCAGGAAGAATACCGATGCAATACCGGAGGTGAGTATGAAACTCGGAGCGAAAAATCAACTTTTTCCAGGGACAAGTCAGGTGAATATTTGAAGAGCTCTGCGGAAAAAAGGAGACTGAGCAAGATGGCACCCTTAGGCGGGAAGGGGACCAAGCATCCGTGGTGGCATCTCCCAAAGGCTTTCTTTGAAAGCTGGGGGGATGCTTCCGTGAGGACTCCGTCGGTGCTGACATCACCCATATGTGAGGACTGACTTCCTGCTTGTTCCCGAAGAAACAAAAGATTCTTATATAGTAAGAGAATGTTATCAAAGCAAACATAACTTCAAAAATAGAAGGGGAGGAGGTAACATGCACAGAGCTGCTGGTACCACTCTATAACTCTACCCACCTTACTCAGCAGATTAGATGCACCATGCTGGTCTTTACTTATTACTATATAAATCATGTGGAGAGGGAGAAGATCCTTGAGTGCCAAGAAATACAGTTGGAGACCAAGACAATGTGGCAGAAAGATACAGAAATATTTCTCCAGAGACAAGCACAGGAATGCAGGCACACTCCGTTGGTGATATCTGAGACAAAACCATAGTGCCAGGCCCTCCCCTAACTCAGAGAAGGCTTTTGGACTTCTCTGAGCATGCATGCTTCTTCCCGCCTTCAGGTCCCATGCAGCATCAGTCAATTTATTCTGACTGAAGCCAAAGCCAGACGCGTCTCTCCTCTCCTTTATCAGAGTCACACTCTTCAAGAAAAAATGAAAATAACTTTAAATCCTACTTCTCCACTGTACTTCACAATCACACCTGCTGTCGCTGCCGCTGTTTAAGAAAAAAAGCCCTAAAACTTTCTTTAAGCCATATTTTCCACCTGCACCACAGCGAATACCGTTCTTTGATCCACACCACTAAATGTGACTATTATTCTAATTGGATCCTTGCTTTCTCCAGTTTCTTTTGACAGCTATACTCTACTTTTTGTGCCCTTGCAACCCACCGCTCGCTCTCCTCTCCGGTACTAGCTCCTGAACTTGTCCTTCTGGCTGACTTTTCTTCCAATAAGGTTCTCTCCCTTCATGCAACCTTCCTCTCTTGCCTGCTTCCTCTCTCCCAGGCCCACTACCACCATTCTTCCCAGTCTTCATCCCTGGATCCCCCCACTATCACACACCTGGTCCACTTTCCAACCAATCTCATCCGTAGAACTGCCCAAGACACTTTCCTCCTCATGGAAAACCACTTGTTCCTTAGATCCACTCCCATCGAAGTGGCTCCTTGAGCCCTCTCTTGTCCTCCTTCCTCTTATTTTGTCTCTTCTTAACAATAGTCTTTCTACGGATATTTTTCCAGCCCTTTGGAAGCAAGCTCTTGTTCGCCCTATCCTCAAGGAACCCTCCCATGACCCTTCCCTCCCAGCTCACTGGCATCCCATTTCCAATCTCCCATTCCTATCCAAAGTACTTTAGAAATTGGTTTTCACTCGACTCTCTACCCGTCTTTCCTCCACTACTGCGTTGCACCCTCACCAGTCTGGCTTCCGGGAGAGTCACAGCATGGAGTCTATTCCACTTTCTTTTCTGAACAATCTCCATGTGGCACATGAACATGGTGATTTCACTCTAATTGTCTCACTTGATCTCTCCTTCTTTCACTCTTCATGACCTTGGGATACGTGGTACTGTCCTGAGGTGGTTCCATTCTTTTCTAACTGCTCATTCTTTCACCGTTCTCTCCAACTCTTCCTCCTCCCCTTCCACTTCACTACCCTGTGGTGTTCCACAGGGTTCTGTCCTCTTCCCTCCGTCTATTTAATATTTTCCTGGCTCCTCTCTCTCTTATAATCCAACAGTCTGGTATCTTGGTGTATTGTGCTGATTGACATTATCCTCCTCCACCTTACTGACTCCACGCTTCCTGATCTAGCCCCTCTGAATTCCTGTCTGGCCCTTATCCATTCTTGGTTAACTTCAATTTTTTTTTTACATCTTGATCCATCCAAGTCTACCACCACATGATTTATTTTTGGTGTTCCCACTCCCTCTCTTGGCTCCAGTAATTGCTGATATTCCTATCCCTCTCGTCTCTTCTTTCCGGTATCTGGGTATCACACTAGACTCCTCTCTCTCTTTTGCAGAGCACATCTTTACTCTTATCTGCTGAGCATTTTACTTCCTATGCCAAATTCGTGCAGTCTGCCCCTTTCTTTCCACTCCCTCTCTGACCGTGCTTCTACTATCCATGATAACCTCAAGGCTAGATTATTGTAATGAAGCCTCTGTAAATAATATTGAGGAATACCTGCCAAGGCTACAACTCTTACAAAACACGGCCGCGCTTCTCTCACACTCCTCAAGATTTGAGCACATCACCCCAATATTGATCAGTCTCCACTGGTTCCCTCTGCTTTAGAATATTGTATAAAATTCTCATTTTTGTCCATAGAACTATCCATACGGGCTTCGGACACCTTCATGATCTCCTGGAGTCATAGACTACTATATGCTTTTCCTCCATTTCCATTCATAACTCGAATCCTGCTCAAGATACGAGAAGACAAGGCCAAAGTCATTCTCATAGTTCCCCAGTGGCCCCAGCAAGCGTAGTACCCACACCTCCTGTCCATGACAAGGAAGGGATCCCTGCCTCTAGGAGCTCATCCATTCCTGCTCATGCAAGGTGATAGTCGCTTGCTTCACCCCAATCTTCCAATGCTGTCCCTAACCGCATGGAAACTGCACGGATGCTAATTACACAAGAGCACCTCTCAAATGATGACTAGGCCGTCATTCTGGCACCCAGGAAGCCAGCAACCCAATGTTCCTACCAATGAAAACAGAATCGCTTCGTTCAGTGGGCTGCACTGCAGGGACAAGACCCTGCTTTTTACCCCCTTAACCAGATTCTGACCTATCTTCTACATCTTTCAAACTCAGGTCTCCAGACTTCCTTGGTCAAGTATCATCTCTCTGCCATAGCAGCTTCTCACAAACCATATGATAAGCTGGTTTCTATGCACCCTCTGGTGGGTTGTTTTATGAAAGGACCAAACCCCCGCTCAAACCACCCACACTAGCATGAGATCTCAATATTGACTTGTCAGAGCTCATGAAGACGCCCTTTGAACCCCTAGAATCTACTTCCTTAAAGCATCTCACCTGGAAAATGACCTTCCTCGTGGCTATAACATCAATACGGAGAGCTAGTGAACTCCAAGCCCTCGTTCAGTACCCTCCCTATACTCAGTTTATGCATCACACTCATCCCAAATTCTTGCTTAAAGTTATCTCAGATTTTCATCTCAAACAATCTGTCATACTCCCTGGTTCCCCATGGGGACTTTCCAGAAAAAGCTCTTCACTCTTTGGACTGCCAGCGAGCTCTTTTGTATCATCTCCATGCAACAAGTTCACAAATTCTCACAACTCGTTGCCAGTTTTAATCCCAGCAATCTAGGCCAGCCGGCCTCCAAGCAGAAAATTTCCTCCTGGATCTCTGACTGCATAGCTTTCTGCTGCCTCCAGGTCGAGTTGCAACCACCTGATCATATCGGGGCTCACCGCTTTTGAGTTACAGCAACAAATGTCATTAGCTTGGCCTCTGTCTCAGCTCAAGATATCTGCAAAGCCGCTACTTAGTCATCAATACACACATTTGCAAAACACTACAGCTTGGTCTGTTCTTCAGCACAGGACTTCGTTTTTGGCCAGGCTGTTCTCTCTGCACGAACCTTCTGCCTCCCATGTTCAGGTCCAGGCCACATCATCACAACCAAAACACAGTGGCCCTCAGCTCTGGACTCACCATTGAAGTGTGCCTGCATCCCCTGCTTGTCTCCAAAGAAAGCATAGTTGCTTACCTGTAACGGGGATTCTCCCTAGACAGTAGTGGTATGCAGCCACATTCACCCTCCCGCCTTCCCCTCTCAAGAAAAAAAAAAATTGATATCGCAGACTACACCACACATTAAAGATGTGATACTAAACAGACATCAGCTTAGCACAAGATGACATGAAAGACTGCTCTGCTATGAACTCACTGACCTGCATGGAACCTGAGGGCAGGAAGAAGCACACAGGGGAGAGCCTGGCAATACAGTTCTGTCTCAAACATCAATTGAGTGTGATTGTACACCCCTCCTGTCTACAGAGAACTCCCATTACAAGTAAGCAACTACGCTTTCCCATCGTATTGGCTGCCATAGATCTGATCAAGAGGAATTTCCAGTCATACCTTGAGAAGTTGCCTAGACATTCTAAGGAAGTTATTTTTGGCACAATGTAAGCATTACCAGTGAAATTTGAGAGACTGAGATCATACTCAAAATATCATTGGTAGTGCAGTGTGTGCCTTTTCAGTCAGTGCTCCTGGGTTTTCTTGGTAGTGTGACCAGAAGTAGATCGCCAGGCCTTTCTTCGAAGGCAATGGAGGGTAAAGTGACTTGCCCAAAATCACAAGGAGTGCTATTGGGAAATGAACCCTGATCTCTTGGGGTATTAGGCTGTTGCTCTAACCACTACGCTACTCCTGCATAAAACATGTATATTCACTACTTCTATCCAGAGAGTGAACAGTGCCAAATATATGTGTATAATGGTCAGCAACAAAGCTATCCAGATAGCAGCACCAATTAGTCCACTCTCCAGATAACTATACAGATAGTTATCCGGAGAGTGGACTGAATATTGCCACACTCTGTATAACTTAGTGCTTCACTTAACAACTACCCCAGTAGTATCCAGATAGTGCCAAGGTAGTCTATATGGATTTTCAGCAGCACTATCTGCATAGTGCTGTTGAAAATCCACAGACAATGCTAGCTAGAGCAATTACCCAGATAACTGCTGCCATTATCCCAACAATTCCCTTTAAGTATCGACCTGCTTATTTGTAATATTTTTGTGCAGAATTCTCCCACCAGAAGGCCTGACTCCTTTCTCTGGCATGAAATCTCCCCCCTCCCCTCAAGAATTTTTACTCCTCACACTCACAACCTTCCCCAGCAATACCACTTTCCAGTTTTCTCTCACTCCAACTTAATTTGTACTCTGCCCTCTCTACTACTAATTATCATTTATATAGTGCTACTGAGCATTTGCAGCACTGTACATATACACATAAAAGACAGTCCTCGCTCAACAGAGTTTACAATGTGCTAAGACAGACCACAGGGGATTGGGGAGTTTCTAAGGGAAATTATTCAAATAAACATGGGTGTAGACAGGGGAATAAGGGGGACGGAATCCAAAAGCAGCTTTGAAGAGATGAAGTTTTAGCCTGTATTTGAATAAGACCAGAGATGCAGCCTAACATATTGACTCAGGTAGCCTATTCCAGGCATACAAAGCAGCAAAGCAGAAAGAATAGCATTGGGAGTAGAAGAGGAGGGCATAGAAAAAAGTGATTTGCTTGATGAGTGTGGTTTCTGATGAGGGGTTTAGGGAGAGATAAGAAAGGAGAGGTAACTCGGAGCCACAGAATGAATGCATTTGTAAGTTAGTAGGAAATGTTTGAACTGTATGCGGCAAAGGATAGGGCGCAATGAAGTGACTTGAGACAAGGGGTTTATGAGCATAGCAACACTGGCTGAAGATTAGCCTTGCAGCTGTGTTTTGAACAGATTGATGGGGAGATAGATAATTCAATGGGAGACCAGTGAGGAGCAAGTTGCAGTAGTCTAGATGGGAGGTGATAGAATGGATAAGTATCTGGGTAGTGTATTCTGTGAGGACAGGATGAATTTTGCTGATATTATAAAAAGAATGGCAGGATTTAGCCATCTGTTGGATATGCGCAAAGAAAGAGAGAAAATAGTCAAAGATTCAAGGTTGTGAGCAAAGGAGACAGGAAAGATAACAGTGTTATCCACATAAATAGAGAAGGGAGGAAGTGGAGAGGTGGGAAAGATAAGAAGCCTTGATGAAGAGTGAGAGGGTAACAATCGAGAGGCTGTGAATGGAAAAACCAGGACAGCCTCTAGTACGTAAGGCCAAGGCTAAACCGGTCAGTCCAGGCACTGACGGAGAACCAGCTACTGAAATGACAGGGAATCTATAGCATAGTTACTTACCTATAACAGGAGTTCTCCAAGGACAGCAGGAATCAGTCCTCACATATGGATGACGTTGGCACCGACGGTGCCCGCGCAGAGCATTTCCCCAGCTTTCAAAGAAAGCCTTTGGGAATGCCACCACGCATGCGTGGTCCCCTTCCCGCCCAAGGGTGCCATCTTGCCAGTCAGGTGCCACAGCTAGAGCCCCACCAAGAAGATGGCAAAAAATGGACAGCAATTCCAAGGGGAGGAGGGAGGGTTGTGAGGACTGATTTCCACTATCCATGGAGAACACCTGTTACAGGTGAGTAACTACACTTTCTCCAGGAACAAGCAGGGAGTCAGTCTTCGCATATGGAACTCCCTAACTACAGGCAGCCACAAGCGAAGCTGAAGACACACCCAATGACCCTGAGTCCATGGAGAGCCACGTCTCTGGCAGCCTGAAAAAGAAGGGTCAGAGGGCAGGAGTTGCTTAAACCCTAAACAGATTATGGAGTACCGCCTGGCCGAAGGCGCTGTCCCAACGTGACCCCCTCTCCGGGCAGTATTGGGTCATGAATGTATGAGCGGAGGACCAGGTGGTAGCCTGGCAGATGCCCTCCAGGGGCACCAAGTGGAGGCTCGAGACTGACATCACCATCACTCGGACATTGTGCGGTCCAGTGGCAGCCCAGACTGGACTGGGCAAAGGTGATGCAGTCAGCCACCCAAATGGACAAGGTCCACTTGGTGACCGCCTGTCCCAAATGGTGGGGATCGTAGGAGACAAAAATCTTTCCAGCTTTGTTTTTAACTGAAAGGGGTCCTTTATAAGATGAATTTTCTCCAGTTTCTTATTCAATTTTCACACATTAATACAAGCGGGCTAAACAAATATATGAAAGTTTGCAATGCCATTCTAACTTGTCTTACAGATTCTCCTGAAGAACCTCCAAGAGGGAGAGAAACGCTAATATGGCGCCCTGGGAAGGCGTAGAGAAACAATTATTTGTCTGAGAAATGACTATCTGTTGGGCGTGGAACACGAATTTGTCCACAAAATTAAGATAAGCCTATTACATTCTATTTTAAAACAAAATTCACAAGGCAGAGGAATTTTGGTGGTATATATTTATTTGCTGGCACCATCTATCACATAAATATTAAAAAATGACAAAATGAAAGGAGAATTGGTCTCCTGGTAGTCGTTGATGTGAATGAGGCAATACTCCTTTTCCACAAAGTGTGTGGTGCAGAGTGCCCTCTGGTTCTGAGACTACCGTTAAAAACTAGAAGAGAGTTTTTATGCTTTTATATGGAGAAGATTGACTAACAGTATACATTAAAGTTACCTTGTAGAATTTTCTTTTGAACATTGACATCAAGTTACAATAGAGTATTTATACCGAGTTTAATTTAATTATATACTCTGAGAAGACCAGTCTATATTTTTGCAATGGCACACACTTGAAGGTGTAAGCCCATCTCATCAAGTCCTCAACCTCCCTGGGGAGATGAAAGGGAGCTAAGGCAACCCACTCAGCAGCCAAGCTGTAAGGGACAGGGAGCCCAGATTGGGGTGGAGGAGCAAGCCTCCCTGCTGCATTAGGAGCCCCAGTGACCTCCTGAGAGGGACCGGGAGCTGCGTCGAGAGATGGAGCAGCAGGCGGAACCAGAGCTGTCTGGGCCACCTTGGGGCCTTGAGTATCATCGAGACCCTGTCCCGCTGGACCTTGAGAAGTGTCCGTGCTATCAGCAACGTGGGAGGGAAGGCATATAGCAGGCCAGTTGCTCACAAGAGGAGGAAGGCGTCCAGAGCCACCCAGCCCAAGTACAGACAGTGGCCGCAAAACCGGGGAAGCTGAACGTTGGCTGGCCTGGCTAAGAGATCCAGGTCTGGGGTACCCCAGAGCTGGAATAGCCATTGTGCTGTTGCAGGGCTCAGGTGCTACTCATGCAGCTGGAGGACTATGCTCAGTCAGTCCGGCCTGACCCGGGAGATTGACGGCTCTAAGTATAATGTTCTGGCTCACTGAATACAAGCACAGGGTCACAGCCTCCTGGCAGAGGCTGTAGGAGCCGGTACCCCCTTGTTTGTTCAGAGAGAACATAGTGACTTGATTGTCCATCTGCACAAGCACCATCTAGTGCTGCAGCCGATGCCAAAATGCCTTCAGTGCGAGGAGGATGGCTCAGAGCTCCAGCAGGTTAATCTGCTGCCGATCCTCCTCGGAGGACCAGGCCCCTGGGTGTGCAGCTCTTAGCAATGGGCCCCCAACCTGAGAGGGAGGAATTTGTCATCAGGACTTTCTGGGGGGTTGGGGACTGCAAGGGCATGCAATGGAGCAGATGTTGTGCGTCCTGCCACCAGACCAAGGACTCCGCTATCCGAGTAGAGACCAAGATGGTGTCCCGGAGTTGGCCTGTAGCCTGGGCTCACTGTACATGGAGACACCACTGCGATGCTCGCATGTTGAGGCGGGCATTGGGTACAACGTGGACCGTGGAGGCCATATGGCCTAGTAGGCGAAGTATTGACTGAGCCGAGACTGTGCGGTGACTCTGCATGTCAGACGCCAGGGACACAAGGCAGTCTGTCCTGTCCTGTAGAGTATCCAGGTGAGCCCCTATGAATTCCAGGGTTTGCACTGGAGTAAGGTGGGATTTTGGGTGGTTGACCACGAAGCCCAGGTGCTCTAGAAGCCAAATGGTACGGCTTGTGGCTTGCAGGGCCTCCGAGGCCATGTTTCCCTTTCTGAGCCAGTCGTCTAGGTAAGGGTATACGAAGGCCCCTTGGAGATGGAGGTGGGCAGCTGAAAGAACTTGGTGAAGACCCGTGATGAGGAGGCGAGGCCGATGGGGAGCACCCTGCACTGGTAATCATTGCGGTTTGTGGTTTGGGGTGGATTAGGATATGGGTATAAGCATCCTTTAAGTCCAAGGAGCACAGACAATCACCCTGCTGGAGGTAGGGCAGCAGTGTTCCAAGGGAGAGCATTTTGAACTTTTCCCACACCAGGAATCTGTTCAAGCTCCTCAGGTCAAGGATGGGCCTGAGACCTCCCATTCTTTTCGGGACGAGGAAGTATCTGGATAGAACCCTCTTCCTCTTAGGTGAGATGGTACGGGCTCCACCGGCCCATCTTTGAGGAGACCTGTGAGCTCCTGAATTAGTTAGGCCTGGTGCAGGGGAAGCCGCTGGGACTCCCCGGGAAAGTAGGGGGGAGGCAGCTGGTCCAGATGGAGGAGGTAACCCTCCCTGATGACCTGAAGAACTCACATGTTGGTGGTGATGGAGTTCCACCTGTGGGCAAAGTGGACCAGCCTCCTCCCCCCGCCCCCATCAGCAGCTAGTCATCCAGGGGTCAAGAGGCTATGCTGGGGACATCAAAACCCGAGCACGGCAGTGCTGGAGCTGGCAACTGGGTCTTCGGTCCTTTGGGCTTGTGAGGCCCCTGACCAGAGCCCTTACCATGACTGACCTGCGTCAGTCTGCGTGGTCTGGTACAGGGGGTATCCCCTGTAGGGCTGGCCCTTCCTGAGGAATAAAGGTTTCTTCCCCTGCAGCTTTTTCCTAGGAAGGGTAGAGGTCTTCCTGGAGATCAGAGTACAGGTGATGTGCTCTGTCTCAATTTCGGCTGCTTTGTCCTCCATAGGCTTACCTAAGAGCTGCTCCCCGAGGCAAGGGACATCAAGGAGCTTCTCCTGAACCCACTGCTCTAATGTTGGCCTTAGAACCCAGGACTGGAGCCAAGCCTGCCAGCGGGCACTGATGCCAGCTGCTGCCACTCATGCGGAGGACTCAAAGCCATCATAGGCGGCTCAAGAAAGGTATTTGGAGCATTCACTGACTGACTTCAAGAGTGCCTGGAAACGCCAGAGGTGGTCCCCATCGAGACTGGCCGCAAATCCTCTGAGCTCCTTGGTGAAGTCTCGGAGGAACACACCAATGTAGAGTTGGTAAACCTGTATGCAGCATGCTAGCATGGAGCCCTGGTAACATATGCGCCTGAGGGCACGAGACTCCCTGCCCAGAGGGACTGAAGAGTGAGCCTTTGGATTCTTCTTCTTGCACAGGGCTAACTTGACAACCATGGAGGTGTGGGGAAGCTGTGCCTTCTGAAACCCCGGTTCCCATTGGATCCTGTACAAGGAATCCAGGCGTCGGCTGATGATTGGGACAGAAGCCAGGGTCTCCCACATATGGAGAAGGAGCAGGTTAAGGATGGATGGGACTGGAACTGTGAGGGTTTCCCTCAGTGGTGCCTCATATTGGAGGATATTGAGCTCCTTCGCTCAAGGCTCCTCCTCTGACTCGATGGTAAGAATAAACACATAGAAACAAGACAACAGAAAAAGATCACATGGCCTCTAGTCTGCCCTTCCATATCAACCACTACAACATTCCCTTTTTTCCTTTAGAGATCCTCTGTGTTTGTCCCATGCTTCTTTGAATTCAAATACTGTCCTCATCTCTACCACCTCCACTGGAAGACTATTCCACGGATCCACCACTCTTTTCGTAAAGAAATATTTCTGCTTATCACTCCTGAAACTATCCTCTTTCACCCTCATCCCATGTCCCCCTCATAACAGTACTTGCTTTCAATCGAAAAAGGTTCTCCTCTTTTGCATTTATGCCACGAAGGTATTTAAACGTCTCATTCGTATCACTTCTATCCCGCCTTTCCTCTAAGGTGTACTTATTAAGATCCTTAAGTCTGTCCTCAAATGCTTTATAATGAAGATGACTAACCATTTTAGTAGCCATCCTCTGTACGGACTCCAGTCTGTTTATATCCTTTTGAAGGTGTGGTCTCCAGAATTACACACAATACTCCAAATGAGGTCGCACTAAAGACCTATACAGAGGCACTATCACCTCCTTTCTTCTGCTGGCCATTCCTCTCCGTATGCACCCAAGCATCCTTCTAGCTTTTGCTGTCACCTTTTCTACTTGTTTAGCTACTTTAAGATCATCAGACACAACCATGCCTAGGTCTTGCTCTTCTTTAGTGCACAAAAGTACTTCAACCCCTATACTATATTGATCCCTTGGATTGCTGCAGCCCAAATGCATGACCTTGTATTTTTTAACATTAAATCCCAGCTGCCAAATTTAGACCATTCTTCAAGCTTAGCTAGATTCCTCCTCATGTTATCTATACATTCCTGGGTGTCTACTCTATTGCAGGTCTTGGTATCATCCGCAAAGAGGCAAACCTTACCCAATAGCCCTTCCGCTATATCACTAACAAAGATGTTAAAAAGAATCGGACCGATCTCTGGGGCACACAACTGGTAACCTCCTTCTCCTCAGAGTGAGCTTCATTCACCTGTATCCTTTGTCGCCTCCCACTCAACCAATTTCTAACCCAAGCAGTAACTTTAGGGTCCATCCCTAGGGTGCTCAGTTTGTTTATAAGTTGCCTGTGAGGAACGGTGTCAAAGGCTTTACTGAAATCTTAATACACCACATCTAGGGCTCACCTTCTGTCCAACTCCCTGGTCACCCAGTCAAAGAAAATCAATCAGATTTGTCTGACAAGACCTGCCTCTGGTGAATTCATGCTGCCTCTGATCCTGGAATCCACTAGACTCCAGAAACCTCACTATTTTCTCTTTCAGCATATCACGGACAAACTCAAGGAAAGAGGTGTCCTCAGGAGGGGATCGCCACCCCTGGGTCAGCGGGGATGGGTCCAAGGGGAAATCTTGGTGAATCAGAGTCTCTGGTGAAGTGTCCCTATCAGATTCTCACTCCAAATAGTCCGGAGGACTCGAGATCAGGCGGTTCAAGGTGGGTTGATGACTCATGATGGGCTCCCAAGACCGAAGCTGGAGGCGCTTGCCCGAGATGATCTCACATCCAAGGAAGGAGATCGAGACCCTCACCGAGGATCCTCATGAGGCGTCTGGTTCTTGGGGATCACTGCGGCGGTCAGGGGAGCCCTCGAGGTTGAGGTCCCTGTGGTCGCATGGTGCATGCCAGCAGGGCCAGGCATCTGCACCTGCTGGGCAGCAAGGAACGCAGAAGCACTGCATTCTAAGGCCAGCATTCAGGCCTCCCACTCGGGAGTGGGGCCCTGCAACACCGACGCCAGGGTAACCGGGTCAGGTGTCGAGGTCCTCACCAGGATGACTCTCGGGAGACTGGGCGCCATCACCAGAGGCCTCTGCATCGGTTTAAGGTACCTTTCTCAGCCGCTCCCTCTCCGATTCTTCGGAATGTCGTAGGGGGCTGAAGGACCGGGCACATGACTTCTCACGCTTGGCCAACCCCTCCAGATGACGTCCGCACAGTCTTCTTCCTTTTCTGCTCACGCTCAGGGGACACTTGATCGGAGTGCCTGCGGGACCGAGGGGGAATCTTAGGCAGCTCCAAGGGTTGTGGGATCTTTAAGCATGGGGCTACCAGGGATACCAGAGTCGAGTCTGCCTTATGGAAGATATCGTCTATAGCAGTGTTTCCCAACCCAGTCCTACGGGGCACACCGGCCAGTCAGGTTTTCGGGATATCCCTAATGACTATGCATGAGATATATATGCATTAGAGATATCCTGCCAACCTGACTGGTTTGTGGCCCTCCAGGGCTGAATTTGGAGACCCCTGCCTTACACTTCTGTCATTTAAGATTGTGAGTGGGCAAGGTGCAGATGTCCTAGACATCGAAAGGATATATAGAATGTGACACATTCCTCCTCGATTCTCACCACCACCAAAATATTGTCTATTAGACAACTTTTTGGTGGTGGTGAGAATCGAGGAGGAATGTGTCACATTCTATATACCCTTTTGATGTCTAGGACATCTGCACCTTGCCCACTCACAATCTTAAATGACAGAGGTGTAAGGCAGGGGTCTCCAAATCCAGCCCTGGAGGGCCACAAACCAGTCAGGTTGGCAGAATATCTCTAATGCATATATATCTCATGCATAGTCATTAGGGATATCCCGAAAACCTGACTGGCCGGTGTGCCCCGTAGGACTGGGTTGGGAAACACTGGTCTATAGCTTCTGCTGGAGACTGTGGATGGCTTTAGAGCAGTGGTCCCCAACCCAGTCCTATGGGGCCCACCAGCCAGTCAGGTTTTCGGGATATCCCTAATGACTATGCATGAGATATATATGCATTAGAGATATCCTGCCAACCTGACTGGTTTGTGGCCCTCCAGGGCTGGATTTGGAGACCCCTGCCTTACACCTCTGTCATTTAAGATTGTGAGTGGGCAAGGTACAGATGTCCTAGACATCGAAAGGGTATATAGAATGTGTCACATTCCTCCTCGATTCTCACCACCACCAAAATGTTGTCTAATAGACAATTTTTTGGTGGTGGTGAGAAGTGAGGAGGACTGTGACAAATTCTATCTAACCTTTTTGATGTCTTGGACATCTGCATCTTGCCCACTCACAATCTTAAATGACGGAGGTGTAAGGCAGGGGTCTCCAAATCCAGCCCTGGAGGGCCACAAACCAGTCAGGTTGGCAGGATATCTCTAATGCATATATATCTCATGCATAGTCATTAGGGATACCCCGAAAACCTGACTGGCTGGTGGGCCCCATAGGACTGGGTTGGGGACCACTGCTTTAGAGGACATCTTTTTGCATAAGGAGCATTGCTCCAGGTCGTGATCAGCGCCTGAACACCATTGACTTCAGTCCTGGGTGTCTATGGAGTGACGTTTTTGGAGCACCGATCGCATTTTTTTTAAACTGGAGGCCACTGTGGCAAAAAAGGGCCCCTGCAAGGTCAAAGAACCTTGAAACAGCCAGCAGTTAGAAAGGGCACGAAAGCACTAAAAAAGGGCCCCTGCAAGGTCAAAGACCCTTGACACAGCCAGCAGTTAGAAAGGGCACCAAAGCACTAAGGCAGGAAAGCGCTAGCCAGAAAGCACAAAAATGTACTTAGTGGATAAGAAACTTTTTTGGGGATTAGAAAGGGCACCAAAGAATTTTTTGGGGATTAGAAAGGGCACCAAAGCACTAAGGCAGGAAAGCGCTAGCCGGAAAGCACTTTGCCCAATTTTCAAAACTTGAAACTAACAATCTATACTTCTCTAGAAATTTCATCTGTTTTTGAACAAACATAAACTAACCACTCAGCTTGTGTTCTTTCCCTCCCACTTTCTCCAAAGAGAAAAAGGAACGGTCATCAAATGTTAGTAACAATTGTATAAATACAATATTACTAACCTACTTCCCGCTCAGGAAAGAACACTACAGCTCCTCCTCGTGGTTAGCGAGACCAAACACTTTCGTCTGCATTTCTCCAGTTTCAAACTATAGAAATGATCCCTGAAAGTATAGTCTTATCACCATCTCGCACTCGTTCACGCTCCAGTTCCCATTCCCCCCTCTTTAAGTTATAGTGATACAACACTGAGCCAGCTTTCTCCCAAAACACGATCTGCAACAAAGAAAACGTTTCTACATGGAGCATCAAGAATTATCATTATTCATCAAAGCAAACAGAGTCACATTTTAATATCTATTTCATAATTTTTGTAACAAAGTTTTCGTATGGTGCTACATAACCACGCCTTCTATTTAACATATGACACAATCTGCAACCATACAGCTCTCAGTAACCTTTGCTCCTCCCTCTCTGTTTTTTGTAAAGACGCTGCATGTACATAAAGAACTCTGGAGAAATTACTTTCTCTAGATGAGGTAAGCAAAAAAAACCTAATGGGCTATATACACAGGGCTTGTCTACTAGGGCGACCGGGGTGGGGGGTTTTGTGCTGCGCTTTGTAGCAGGCCATGAGCTTCGGCACACATGACCTGCCATTTCTGATCCCCAACTTACTGTCGGAGTAGGATCTGAAGCGGCAGGCCATGTGTGCGGAAGCACACGGCCTGCCGCAGAAAACAAAGCGGCAGCACAAACCCCCACACTACTTTTAGAAAACTGCCGCCGCCGCCGCCTCCAAAATCGGCGGCGCGACTGGGCCCAGCCGGGGTTTCTGACTAGAGCGGCAGAAACCCTTGGGCTGGCCCTCTATACATCTATTTCTCAGTAGTGTTACCATTAAGTAGTAAAATATAGACGTAAACGTCTGACAAATGCGTACTTCTAAATATACCAGCTGAATTTTTCTGAAACGGAACTGGCCTTGTAATACATTAACAAGAGCTCACGTAGGAAATAGTAAAACACTTCCAGTTGACTTGATAGCGTAGGTCATCTTCGATGCATAAATATGTTGTACCTTTCCACCATGTACTCAAAGTTGCATATCTTGGCTACTCCAGCAGAGACAAGCTGCACAGCATAGGACGTGAGCGAACGATGGATACATTTTTGTGAGTGCAAGTACATCAAGGCCTCGTTAACCTGAAGCAGTATCTGTACAATTGTTTCCATCTGTAACACAGGAAACTCAGAACGCTGAAAAAAGAACAAACAGAACATGATGACTGCAAGGGGTATATATATTCCTGCTGCAATATAATAATCTATCCAATTACAGGTTTTATACATATTTCTTCACATTTATGGATCATTTATGCTTATCCCAGGCTTTCC
Organism: Ichthyophis bannanicus; assembly: GCA_033557465.1. Classification (NCBI taxonomy): domain Eukaryota; kingdom Metazoa; phylum Chordata; class Amphibia; order Gymnophiona; family Ichthyophiidae; genus Ichthyophis; species Ichthyophis bannanicus. The sequence goes on from CM066042.1 coordinate 168,960,079, forward strand.
TGAATTCTGCAACTGTTTTGGACCCCATAGCTTCCATTTGGAGACTATTTCCTTTATTCACCACTTTTCTGTAAATACTTCCTTCTAGGACCTGCCCACTTTGGCTGCATATTATCTCTTGTTTAAGAGCTTCCTTTTGGTTTGGGGTAAAAAAATGGATCCTCCAGATCTAGGTACTACCTTAAATCTGATCCACAGAGGCTCCAACTTGTCCTTACATAGTGGTGGGAATTTAAACAAGCCCTGGCATTAGTATGCCATGCTGGTCAGGTTTCTAGCCAAGCAGTGAAAACTAAATCTGACTTATTTCACAGCTGGACTAGAAACCTGACTGATACTACACACTAGCACTATCAGAGGATTGCAGTAGTGCTGCTTACTAAAGAAATTGCCCCTAGAGTACAGGCTTTTTTCAGCAGTAGAGTTGTATTTGGAAACAAATTATGTCTTTTAAAAATAAAGATATTGAAGACTCATTTATTTCAGATTGTATTTAGGTAGTCATGTAGGTTTTCATAAGAGTGTGAAGGTAGTTTAATGAATAAGATTGTTTTAAGGGAATTAGATTTTGTATTTTTGGATTTTTGTAACTTAGTTTATAAATAAAAGCAAATAAAAATAATGTGTATATCATATGATTAGCAGTGTAACATAGTGTTATAAATATAATAAATATATACATAAATACGCACGCACTTAGTAGCAGCGCCTTTTTTTTCCTCTACAACCCTTGGAAATGACAGGGAAAAGGGGTGTTAATGTAATAAGCTATGTGTTAGAACTACGCACTGAGCTTCAGCACAGTTTCTTAATACAAACACTGAAAAAACTTGTACTCCCCATGCAGAAAACTAAAGTCATGCTAATTACTGTAGCGTTAAAAACTGTGCATCTAGCACAGGAAGGCCCTTGATCAGATCGTCCACAAATCTGCAGCACCCCCATAGACCAATTCTATTTATCTGGTCCAGGGGAAGCATCGAGTAGTAATTCAGAAAGTATCACTGAGAGGTCAGTCTTTCAAATAAGGGAAGCACAGCTGGGGCTATAGCTTGCTATTCTGTACCATCCTTGGTCACAGCATACATCTGAATCTAGTAACTATCCACGGCAAGTCACCTCAGTTACAAACTTAGATTATGAGCCCTACAGAGACAGAGAAATACCTCGCCTTGAGCTGGTGCTGAAAAGGCAGTCTGCAGGGGCTGGAGCTACAGTGGGGAAGAAGAGGGCTGGGCTGTTGCTCTAGTCCCCTCTTCCCAAGAAAGGCCCTGCATCTGGCACTCAAAACACACATACACACAGACATTCACATATGATACAAAGTTTAATACTGAAAGTTGTAGGGCATCTTTCAAAAGACATGCCTCCATGTTTTACCCACAGACTTTGCATCAATTGTCAAAAGAGAACATTTCCCCTCTAACAAGTCAGAAAAGGTACACCCACATACTGTATCTGCACCATATATCTGTGAGTAATTTTTCTGTGAAAACTCACTTGCATGCTTTTTGTAAATCCAAACAATGCACATAAGTGCACTTTCCAATATGTGAGTACAGTTATGCACACAGTGGCTATACTGAGGGCGTGGAGTCTAGAGTGGTGACTTGGAACTCCACACTACAAATGGATATATAGGAAGGTTCTATTAACTGGATGCAATCATTCTTTCCAACAAAAGGAGAAAGCATGCAGAGCGTAGCTCGTGGAATTCTATCCAATCCCTCAGCATGTGTATGAACATAAGAACATAAGAAATGCCATACTGGGTCAGACCGAGGTCCATCAAGCCCAGTATCCTGTTTCCAACAGTGGCCAATCTAGGTCATACGTACCTAGCAGTTTCCCCAAAAGACACAGGTTCTGCAGTGCTTGTACTAGGTCAAGCATTGATATCCTGGGTCCCTTTTTAATAGTGGTTTATGGACCTTTCCTCCAGGAACTTGTCCAAACCTTTTTTAAACCCAGCTATACTAACAGCCCTTACTACATCCTCCGGTAACAGATTCCAGAGTTTGATTACACGTTGAGTGAAGAAATATTTTCTCTTATTTGTCTTAAATAGTTTACCCTGTAGCTTCATTACATGTCCCCTAGTCCTTCTATATTCTGATAGCGTAAAGCGTAGTTACTCACCTGTAACAGGTGTTCTCCAGGAGCAGCAGGAATCAGTCCTCACTTATGGGTGACGTCGGCGCCGACGGAGCCCTCGCGGAGCAATTTTCCCCAGCTTTCAAAGAAAGCCTTTGGGAATTGCAGCGCGCATGCGCGGTCGCCTTCCCGCCCGAGGGTGCCATCTTAGCCAGTCAGATGACATAGCTAAAAAAGACAGCATAAAATTATTTGCAAAAAAACATAAGCAGACGATTGCAACTCCAAGGGGAGGAGGGAGGGTAGTGAGGACTGATTCCTGCTGCTCCTGGAGAACACCTGTTACAGGTGAGTAACTACGCTTTCTCCAGGACCAAGCAGGAAGTCAGTCCTCACTTATGGGACTCCCAAGCTCAAGGCTACCGGAGACCCTAAGCACAAAAATGAGCTCCCTCTAGCTCAGCAGCACAGAAGGATAGAATCTTCGCTGAATTATTACCCACCGGTAGCCCACATCCGGGATGGAGGGTAGGAGTTGCTCAGACCTCAAAGAGATTATGGAGGACTGCCTGTCCGAAAGCACTGTCCCTACGGGACTCCCTCTCGAGACAGTAATGGACCGCAAAAGTCTGGCTCGAAGACCAAGTAGCGGCCCGGCAGATGTCTGCCAGCGGAACAGAGCGGAGGTAAGCCACTGACGTGGCCTTTGCCCGAACGCAATGAGCCGTGACTCGACTTTCTAAGGAGAGTCCGGCTGCCCCATAAGCCCAAGAGATACAGTCCGCAACCCAGATGGACAGAGTACGCTTGGAGACCGGGAGCCCCAATTTATTGGGGTCAAAAGATACAAAAAGCTGAGCAGCTTTACGGTGCTCCCGCGTACGGTCAAGGTAGAAGTTCAATGCCCTTCTACAGTCCAGGGTATGGAGGACCGTCTCAGCTCGGCAGGAGTGGGGTCTGGGAAAGAAGGTTGGAAGTACCACCTCCTGATTGATGTGAAAAGGGGAGACCACTTTAGGCAGAAATTTTGGGTGAGTCCGTAGGACTACCCTATTCTTGTAGAACCTAGTGTAAGGGGGATCAGACACGAGGGCCTGCAATTCACTTACGCGTCTGGCGGAAGTGAGGGCTATCAAGAACAGTGTTTTCCAAGACAGAAAACGGAGAGAACAGGTAGCCATAGGTTCAAAAGGCGGACAGGTGATCCGCTGCAAAACCACATTCAGGTCCCAGTCAGGCGCTGGCGGGCGCAGAGGTGGTTTAAGTAGAAGGAGACCTCGGAGAAACCTCGCTACAAGAGGGTCATTGGAGAGAGGTCTGCCGTCCACCGGCACATGATGTGCTGAAAGAGCACTGAGGTGAACTTTGACGGAGTTGGACTTAAGTCCCAGATTAGAGAGGTGGAGCAAGTACTGCAAGATCACCGACACCGGGCAGGAGAAGGGATCCTGAGACTGTTGGGTACACCAGACTGCAAAGCGACGCCATTTAAGGGCGTAGCATTTGCGGGTAGAAGGCCGTCGCGAAGCCAAGACGACCTCCTCCACCTCCGCCGGCAGGAGAAGGGGAGCAAGGACTACCCTCTCAGCAGCCAGGCCATGAGGTTGAGAGACCTGAGGTTGGGGTGCAGGAGGGACCCCTGATCCTGAGTGAGGAGATCCGGTTGCACCCCCAGAGGGATTGGATCCTCCACCGCCAGTTGCAGCAGGAGCGGAAACCACGGCTGCCTGGGCCAGCGAGGGGCCACCAGGATCATGAAGGCTTTGTCTCGGAGAACCTTGAAAAGAGTCCGAGAGACCAGCGGAATGGGAGGGAAAGCGTACAGAAGGCTCCCCGACCACGAGATCAGAAAGGCGTCCGCCGCCACCCGAAGGGGGTGCGGCCGACGAGAGCAGAAGCGAGGAAGCTGCCGGTTGTGAGGACTGGCAAAGAGATCCACCGTGGGGAGACCCCACTTGAGGAAGAGCTTCTGAACTACCAAGGGATCCAGACGCCACTCGTGCGGCTGGAGGACCCTGCTGAGTTTGTCTGCAAGGCAATTTTCTTGGCCCGGGAGATAAACTGCCTTGAGGAGAATGCCGTGACTGACGGCCCAAGAGCAGAGCCTCTGTGCCTCCCGGCAGAGGAGGAAGGAGCCCGTGCCCCCCTGCTTGTTCACGTAGAACATGGCAACTTGATTGTCCGTCTGGACAAGGACGGACTGTTGGGAAGTCAGGTGGGAGAAGGCCTTGAGAGCCAGGCGGATCGCCCTGAGCTCCAGGAAGTTGATCTGCTGAGCAGATTCCCACGTGTTCCAGAGGCCCTGAGTACGTGCCTCTTGGCAATGTGCTCCCCAGCCCAGGAGGGATGCATCGGTGGTCAGCACCCGGGTCGGCTGAGGTGACTGGAAAGGCATTCCGAATATCAGGTTCGGCTGCCGGAGCCACCACCGGAGAGACGAGACCAGCGGCTCGGAAACGCGCACTAGGTCTGCAAGGCCGCCCGTGGCTTGTCGCCACTGCCGGCGGAGACACCATTGAGCAGACCGCATATTCAGGCGGGCATTGGGGGTCACATGGACGGTGGAAGCCATATGGCCGAGCAGTCTCAGGAAGCGCCTGGCGGAGACCAGGGGCTGGCTGCGAAAGCGGTCGGCTAGGTCCATGAGCCGTTGAGCCCTGTCGAGCGGTAGAAATGCTCGCGCCTGAGGAGTGTGCAGCCTTGCGCCGATGAACTCGAGATCCTGTGAGGGGAGCAAAGTGGACTTTGAGAAGTTTATGACAAAGCCCAAGTGCTGCAGCAGAGTCACCGTGCGGCACGTGGCGTTGGTGACCTCCGGAGCGGACGCTGCTCTGATGAGCCAGTCGTCGAGGTACGGAAAGACATAGAGGCCGTGAAGCCGGAGATGGGCCGCCACGACCGCGAGACATTTTGTGAAGACTCGCGGTGCGGAGGACAGGCCAAAGGGCAGTACTCGGTACTGGTAATGATTTCCTGCCACCACAAACCTTAGGTATTGGCGGTGGCTTGGGTGGATGAGGATGTGCGTGTAGGCATCCTTTAGATCCAAGGAGCATAGCCAATCTCCCTGCTGGAGGTAGGGCAGAAGGATTCCAAGGGTAAGCATTTTGAACTTCTCCCGCACAAGGAACTTGTTGAGGTTGCGCAAGTCCAGGATGGGTCTGAGGCCCCCTGTTCTCTTTGGTATCAGAAAATACCTTGAATAAAAGCCTTGACCTCTCAGGTGGTGTGGCACCGGTTCCACCGCCTGTTCCTGCAGAAGACCTGCTAACTCCTGAAGGAGCAACTCCCTGTGCAGAGGGGGGCGCAGAGGTTCTCCCGGAAAATAGGAGGGAGGGACCTGATGGAAGTGGAGAAGATAGCCTTCTCGCACGACCTGAAGCACCCAGGCATCTGCGGTGATGCTGGACCACCTGTGGGCGAAGTGAACCAGCCGGCCTCCGGTGCTGGGAGGAACCAGCGGGGGGGGAGAGGCTATGCTTAGCGAGTCAAAAGCCCCCACCCTGCTGAGCAGGGGCTGGTGGTGCAGGCTTGGGGGCTTGCTGCCTACGGGACCCGTTACCCCGTCCCTTGGCCTGCTGGCCCTGTTGGGGAGCTGCAGGGGTCTGATAATGGGGGTATTGTTTGTAGGCAGCCGCCTTCCTCGGGTAAAAGGACTTTTTCCCCGAGCCCTTCTTTTTCTGGGAAGGGGCGGAGGTCTTCCTAGAAAGCCTGGTCCGGGTGAGAGTCTCAGTCTCAATTTGCGCAGCCTTTTCCGCCATGGGCTTGCCAAAGAGGTTTTCGCCTCGGCAGGGGACATCGACCAACTTGTCCTGCACCCAGGGCTCAAGGTCTGACGACTGAAGCCAAGCCTGTCGGCGGGCACCGATGCCGGCTGCGGCCACTCGAGCCGAGGCTTCAAAGCCATCATAGGCTGCTCGGGACATGAACTTTGAGCATTCCCGAACGCCAGTGGACAAGGCTAGGAACCTCCGCAAGGGCTCCTCGGAGAGACCAGCGGAGAATCCGGCTAGCTCTTTAGCCAGATCCCGGAGATACATGCCCATGTATAGCTGGTAAGTCTGGACACGACAAGCGAGCATAGAGCCCTGGAAGCACTTCTTGCCAAGGCCATCCAGGTTACGGGCCTCCCTGCCAGGAGGCACCGAGGAGTGCATCTTCTGGCTCTTAAGACGATGCATGGCCGATTCCACTACCATGGAATGGTGTGGCAGCTGCGCCTTTTGAAAGCCAGGGCTCTTGCGGACTCGATAGATAGAATCGACCCGCTTGCTCAGGACCGGCGAGGAGGCCGGACTCTCCCACATGCGGAAGAGTAGTCGTTCCAGCATAGGAGGAACCGGCACAGTAAAGTGTTCCCTCGCGGGAGAGTCATACTGGAGGGCGTCGAGCTCTTCGGCTCGAGGCTCCTCCTCGGGATCCGCAGGGAAGGCCAAAGCCTTGGCCATATCCCTAACGAAGTCCGAGAACCGGGCATCCTCCGGGGGGGACTGCTTCCGAGGCTCGGACTCCGGTGAGTCTGATGGGATACACCGAGTCCGGAAAGAATCAGGTGACTCTTCCTCCTCAGACTCCCAGACCGACTCCGACGAGGACTCGGTGGGGTCGGCCCGGGCGGGGTGCGGCGCCAGCCGCCCCGACGCCGAGGGAGTCGGCGTCGGCGACCTCGGTCCCGAACGGGAGGCCGAGGGCGACCTCGACCGAGGATCGACTCGAGTTCTCATCGACTCGAGGATCGGCTCGGTCTCCGGGGTCGACTTGGACGTCGACGTCCCGGCGGTCGGGGCAGCGACGCCAGCGAAGCCAGCGAGCAGTGCCCTCTGCTGGTCCATGAAGGCAGACAGTCTGCTCTCCAAGGCCGTCAACCTGAGTCCGAGCTCAGGTGACCCAGCAGTCCCCGACTCGGGCCCCGACGGCGTCGGGCCCGACGTCGGCTGTCGCGGAGGCGAGTCCAGAAGGACCACAGGACTTACCCGGGCAGGCATCTCCGACTCCAGGCGAGGTCGCTTCGGGACGTGTTCCTTCTCCAAGGACCCGGGGCGGCTGTCGGGGCTATGCGACCTGGCCCTCGCGGAGCCAGGAGCGTCCACCGACGCCGCCCTCGCGGTTTTTTCCTTCCGACGATGGTCCCCGGAGGGAGAACCCCGGTCGGAGGAGCTCCGGCGACGGTCCGAGCTGGAGCCTTTTGACACGGAGGCCTCCGACGAGGTCCGGGTACGGCTGGGGTCAGCGAAGATTCTCTCACGCTGATGCCGCCGACTTCTCAACGCCTTTGAGGACAGTTTGCTGCAGGGCCCACAGATCAGTTCCTCATGATCCGGGCCCAGGCAGCGGAGGCAAAAGTCGTGTGTGTCGGTTAGTGACATATTTCGGTCACACCGACCACACCGCTTAAACCCACTGGCAGCCATCGGGGGAAAAAGGGCCCCTGCGAGGTCAAAGGACCGGGCTGCCAGGGAAAACGAAAACGAAAGCCGAAAAAAGCACGAGGACTCGAGACCGGCGTCGCGAGTCCGGGCGGGAAAACGATCGGCGTCGAACCGAAAGAAAACAAGGATAAAATAAAGAAGAAAATCAACTTTTTCGCGGGGACAAGACGGGGACGTCTGTAGGGCTCCGCGGAAAAAAGAAGACTGGCTAAGATGGCACCCTCGGGCGGGAAGGCGACCGCGCATGCGCGCTGCAATTCCCAAAGGCTTTCTTTGAAAGCTGGGGAAAATTGCTCCGCGAGGGCTCCGTCGGCGCCGACGTCACCCATAAGTGAGGACTGACTTCCTGCTTGGTCCTGGAGAAACAATTGATCCACGTTTATCCGTTCCACTCCATTCATTAATTTATAGACCTCTATCATATCTCCCCTCAGCCGCCTCTTTTCCAGGTTAAAGAGCCCTAACCTTTTTAGCCTCTCTTCATAGGAGTAGCCTTCCATCCCCTTCACCAATTTGGTGGCTCTTCTCTGTACTTTTTCTAATAACTCTATGTCCTTTTTAAGATACGGTGACCAGAATTGCACACAATATTCAAGGTGCGGTCGTACCATGGAGCGATACAGAGGCATTATAATATCCTTTGTTTTATTCTCCATCCCTTTCCTTATGATACCTAGCATTCTATTTGCTTTCTTGGCCGCCGCTGCACACTGGGCGGAGGGTTTTAACATGTTATCCACGATGACTCCTAAATCTTTTTCCTGGGTGGTGGTTTCTAATGTGGAGCCTTGCATCGTGTAACTATAGTGTGGGTTGTTCTTTCCTAGGTGCATAACTTTGCACTTGTCCACATTAAATTTCATCTGCCATTTGGATGCCCAGTCTTCCAATTTATCCAGATCCTCCTGCAGTTTTCCACAATCCTCTTGGGTTTTAACAACTTTAAACAGTTTTGTGTCATCTGCAAATTTGATAACCTCACTAGTTATTCCTTTTTCCAGGTCATTTATGAATATGTCAAAAAGTAGGGGACCCAGTACAGATCCCTGGGGTACTCCACTATTCACCTTTTTCCATTGGGAATATTGGCCATTTAGCCCTACCCTCTGCTTTCTATCTCTGTATGTTTATCTGGTGTGTATGTGTATCTGTGCATGTATGTTTCTATATTGGTATGCACATATGGAGAAATTAGACCTTACCTGCTAATTGTCTTTCCTTGAGTTCTCTCCGGGCCAGTCCAGGAATGTAGGGTAGTCAATCTCTTCCAGCAGCTCTGAGGACTGACAAACTGAAAAACTCTTGCTGACAGGTCCTATAGCTCCCCCTGGTGTCAGAGAGAGTCAGTCTTATGGTAACAAAGCAGTGGAACTAAGTCGCTAAACTAAAAACCGAACCCCCAAAAAAAGAGAAAACCACTACGGGCTCGGCCATCTCTGTTTCCTTTTATTTTTTTTTTAAACTACCTCTGAATAAGGATTCCTTCACCTCAGAGAGAACAAACTCTGCCACCAACCACCAAAAAGTCTGCAGAATATGTCAGGCAATGTCCCCAGCTCTGGTCACCCGCATAGCAACCTCAAAAACGAAAAATCTTCTGGCCGAGGATCATAACAGCTTTAACTCTCGCAGTCCAAAAGAGGGAGGGTCCTGGACTGGCCCGGAGAGAATTCAAGGAAAGACAATTAGCAGGTAAGGTCTAATTTCTCCTTCCTATTCGTCTCTCCGGGCCAGTCCAGGAATGTAGGGCAGTACCAAAGCAGTACTCACCCCTGGGAGGGCCCTGCGAGCCCCGCCACAATAGCCGAGGCCCCCACACTGGCATCTCTCTGCACCTGGACATCCAACCGATAATGCCTAGCAAACGTATGCAAAGAAGACCCAAGTCGCCGCTCTACAGATGTCCACCGGTGGAACTAAGGCAGACTCTGCCCATGATGTAGCCTGACCCCTAGTCGAGTGAGCCCTGATTCCTACCGGAGCCGCTACGCCTTTGGCCTCGTAAGCAGCTCGGATGGCATGCTTCACCCACCGAGCGATCGAGGCCTTGGTCGCTGCCTTACCCTTAGCTGGACCGCCAAAAAGCACGAATAGTCTGTCCGATCTCCTAAAAGGCTCAGTAGCTCTGAGATACTTACGCAACACGCGCCCTAAATCTAACTTCTTCAGTGACCGATCCCGAAGGGCCCCCTCGCGAGGCAGAAAAACAGCCTGATTCATGTGAAAACTAGATACTACCTTAGGCAGAAAGCACGGCACTGGCCGCAACACTACCTTCTCTGCCGAAAACTGAAGGTACGGCTCCCTGCACAACAGCGCCTGCAGATCCGACACCCTGCGAGCGGAACACAAGGCTACCAAGAAAGCTGTCTTCCAGGAAAGCTCCCGTATATTACCCGCCGATTTAGACTCAAACGGCAGTTCTGTCAAGGCTTCCAACACCAAATTCAGATTCCAAGGCGGTACCATTTGCCGAAGCGGAGGCCGAATGATGCTGGCTGCTCTCAGAAACCTCTGCACATCCGGATGGGAGGAAATTGAACGACCTTGCACCTTACCTCTATAACAGGCTAGCGCCGCTAGCTGTACCTTAAGGGTATTGAGAGCTAGACCCTTCTCTAAACCTCCCTGCAGGAATTGTAAAATATCTGGCAACTGTACGCCTAAAGGCCTAATCTGTCTCTCCGCACACCACGCTTCAAAAATACGCCATACCCGAATGTACGCCAAGGAAGTAGACGTCTTTCGAGACCTTAACAAGGTGGCTATCACTGACTGTATCACCTGCGTCGCAACCTTGCCCTCTCAAGAGCCAAGCCGCAAGCAAGAACCGATCCACTTGCGGCATTAAGACGGGGCCTTGGAATAACAGATTCATCCGAGCTGGCAATCGCCATGGAGGAGCCACCAGCAGCCATACCAGATTGGCATACCATGGCCGCCTGGGCCAATCCGGAGCTATGAGGATTACCGTAACATCGTACCTCGCTATCTGCTGAATGATCCGTCCTATCAGCGGCCACGGAGGGAACACATATAGGAGCTGACCCGACGGCCAAGGCTGAACCAGCCCGTCGAGCCCTTCCGACATATGCTCTCTGCGCCTGCTGTAAAACCGAGCCGCTTTGGCATTCACCTGAGTAGCCATGAGATCCAGTACCGGCAGACCCCACTGCTCCGTGATCTCGTGAAACACTGTGCAGTTCAGCTCCCACTCTCCGGGATCCAATGCATGCCAACTGAGATAGTCTGCCTGAACGTTCTCCTTTCCTGCCACATGCGCCGCTGATATCGCGAGGAGGTGCGCTTCCACCCATTGAAACAGCTGTTGACACTCCTCTAGAAGCCAGGCACTGCCTGTGCCTCCCTGCTTGTTGATGTAAGCCACTGTCACCAAGTTGTCTGAAAACACACGCACCGCTCGGCCCCGGAGCCGATCGACAAACTGTACCAGCGCTAACCGTACCGCTCTGAGTTCTAACCGATTGATCGACCAAAGACTCTCCTCCGCCGACCAGGCACCTTGCGCTATCTGCCCCATACAGTGCGCCCCCCAACCTGACAGACTGGCATCCATTGTAAGCAAAACCCAGTCCGGAACCGTTAAGGAAACTCCCGCCTGAAGATGAGCCGGAACCAACCACCACCGCAGACTGAACTGCACCTCCTCCGGACACGGCAACCGCTGAGAGAGAGGATGATCCTGTGGCGACCATCTGGTCAGCAGCGACTGCTGAAGCGGATGCATATGCGCTCTGGCCCACGGCACTAGGTCTAATGCCGCCGCCATCGAACCTAACACCTGCAAATACCTCTACGCAGTCGGAGCCGGAACGCGCAGGAAAGCTGCAACCTGTGACCGCAGTTTTTGCACTCTTTCCACAGGCAGGAAAACTGAGCCTACCTCTGTATCGAAGAAAGTGCCCAGATAAGTGAGCTTCCTCACCGGTTCGAGATGACTCTTTGATCGATTGATGACCCAACCAAGCTGCTCGAGGAATTCCACTACCCGCGACGTCGCCGCGCGGGACTCTGCCACTGACGGAGCTCGAATCAACCAATCATCGAGATAAGGATGAACCTGAATCCCTTCCTTCCGAAGCGCCGCCGCCGCCACTACCATCACCTTGGTGAAGGTTCGAGGTGCCGTAGCTAGCCCGAACGGAAGCGCCCGGAACTGAAAATGACCCATGGGCACGGCAAACCGAAGGAATTTCTGGTGCTCTGATCTGATGGGAATATGCAAATACGCTTCCGTCAAATCTATGGAAGAGAGAACCTCTCCCGGCTTTACGGACTGGATGACGGATAGAGTAGTTACTCACCTGTAACAGGTGTTCTCCAGGAGCAGCAGGAATCAGTCCTCACATATGGGTGACGTCGGCGCCGACGGAGCCCTCGTGCGGAGCATTTCCCCAGCTTTCAAAGAAAGCCTTTGGGAATTGCAGTGCGCATGCGCGGTCCCCTTCCCGCCCAAGGGTGCCATCTTGCTCAGTCTGATGACATAGCTAAAAGACAGCAAAAAATTAGCAAAAATAAAGCATATGACTGCAACTCCAAGGGGAGGAGGGAGGGTTGTGAGGACTGATTCCTGCTGCTCCTGGAGAACACCTGTTACAGGTGAGTAACTACTCTTTCTCCAGGAACAAGCAGGAAGTCAGTCCTCACATATCGGACTCCCCAGCTTAAGGCTACCGAAGACCTCAAGCCGAAAAAATGAGCTCCCTCTAGCTCGGCAGCACGTAAGGAAGGAATCTTCTCTGAGAACGCCCCCGACCGGTAGTCCAACACCAGGGCCGGAGGGTAGGAGTTGCCTAAACCCCAAAGAGATTATGGAGTACTGCCTGTCCGAAAGCACTGTCCCTGCGGGACTCCCTTTCAAGGCAGTAATGGGCCGCAAAGTCTGGCTGGAAGACCAAGTAGCGGCCCGGCAGATGTTTGCCAACGGAACAGAGCGGAGATAAGCCACTGACGCAGCCTTCGCCCTGACACGATGAGCCGTGACTCGACCCTCCAACGAGGCCGGCTGCCCCATAAGCCCAGGCGATACAGTCAGTGACCCATATGGACAAAGTACGCTTGGAAACAGGTAGCCCCAACTTATTGGGGTCAAAAGAAACGAAGAGCTGAACAGCCCTCCGATGCTCCCGTGTACGGTCAAGGTAGAAGGACAACACCCTCCTACAGTCCAGGGTATGCAGGACCATCTCAGCCCGGTTGGCATGCGGCATGGGAAAGAAGGTTGGAAGAGCCACCTCCTGATTGAGGTGAAAAGGGGAGACAACCTTAGGAAGAAACTTAGGGTGAGTCCGTAAGACTACCCTATTCCTGTAGAACCTAGTGTAAGGGGGATCAGACATAGTTCCTGCAGTTCACTCACTCGCCTAGCAGAGGTAAGAGCTACCAAAAACAAGGTTTTCCAGGAGAGAAAACGGAGAGGGCAGGTAGCCATAGGTTCAAAGGGCGGACAAGTAATCCGCTGTAAGACCACATTCAGATCCCACTCAGGGGCTGGTGGACGCAAAGGAGGCTTAAGCAGAAGGAGGCCTCTGAGAAAACGAGCCACCAAAGGGTGGTTGGAAAGAGGCCTTCCGTCCACCGGCGAGTGGTGCGCTGAGAGAGCACTGAGGTGAACCCTGACAGAGTTGGACTTAAGGCGTAGATTGGAGAGATAAAGCAAATATTGCAATACTACCGCTACCAAGCAAGAGAAGGGATTCTCGCTGTGCTGAGCACACCATGCGGAGAATCTACGCCACTTAAGAGCGTAGGATTTCCTGGTGGATTGCCGTCTAAAGGCTAAGACTACATCTTCCACCTCTCGAGGCAGTAGTAGGGGAGCCAGGACTATCCTTTCAGCAGCCAGGCCATCAGATGAAGGGACTGGAGGTTGGGGTGCAAGACAGTCCCCTGATCCTGAGATAGGAGATTGTGCTGAAACCCCAGAGGACGAGGGGTGTCCACCGCCAGTTGTAGCAGAAGCGGGAACCACGGCTGCCTCGGCCACCTGGGGGCTATCAGGATCATTGAGGCCCCATCCTTGAGGACTTTGAACAGTGTTCTGGACACTAGTGGCGTGGGAGGAAATGCATACAGTAGGCCTGTGGACCACAAGATCAGAAACGCATCCGCTGCTACTCTGAGAGGATGCAGTTGTCTGGAGCAGAATCTCGGGAGTTGCCGGTTCAGAAGACTGGCGAAAAGATCCATGGTGGGGAGTCCCCACCTGAGAAAGATCTGCTGAACCACCAATGGGTTCAATCTCCATTCGTGTGGTTGCAGGATCCTGCTCAGTCTGTCCGCCAGGTAATTTTCTTGACCTGGGAGGTAGACAGCCTTGAGGAGGATTCCGTGATTGACGGCCCAAGAGCACAGCCATTGTGCCTCCTGACAGAGAAGGAAGGAGCCTGTGCCTCCTTGTTTGTTTACGTAGAACATGGCAACTTGATTGTCCGTCTGGACTAGTACAGACTGGTGAGAGGCGAGGTGGGAGAAGGCTCTAAGAGCTAGGCGTATCGCCCATAGCTCCAGGAAGTTTATCTGCTGAGCAGCCTCCCAAGGGGACCAGAGATCCTGAGTACATGTCCCTTGGCAATGTGCTCCCCAACCTAGAAGAGAAGCATCTGTCGTCAGCACTTGAGAATGCGGAGGGGATTGAAATACCACTCCGAGTACCAGATTCGGAAGATGAAGCCACCATTGCAGAGAGGAGACTAGCAGGTCGGATATTCTTACGGAGTCCGCTAGGCTCCCTGTGGCCTGATGCCACTGAGTGCGAAGGCTCCACTGAGCAGGCCGCATGTGCAGGCGGGCATTGGGGGTTACATGAACCGTGGAAGCCATATGGCCGAGTAGTCTCAGGAATTGCTGTGAAACTGCCTGGCTAGATCCATCAGCCTGTGGGCTCTGTCCATTGGCAGAAAATCCTTCGCCTGAAGAGTGTCCAGCCTTGCTCCTATGAATTCTAAGTTCTGGGACGGGAGCAAAGTGGACTTTGCGAAGTTTATGACAAACCCCAAGTGCTGAAGCAGAGCCACAGTGCGAAGGGTGGCTTGACTGGCCTCCTGGGAAGACTGGCCCCTTATGAGCCAGTTGTCCAGGTATGGAAACACAAAAAGACCCTGAAGCCTCAGGTAGGCCGCCACCACCGCCAGGCACTTGGTAAACACCCTGGGGGCGGAGGTCAGGCCAAAGGGTAGTACTCTGTACTGGTAGTGATTTCCTCCCACAACAAATCTGAGATATTGTCTGTGGTCTGGATGAATAAGGATGTGAGTATAAGCATCCTTTAGATCTAAGGAGCATAGCCAGTCTCCCCGCTGGAGGTAGGGCAGCAGGATTCCAAGGGTAAGCATCTTGAACTTTTCCCTCTCCAGGAACTTGTTGAGGTTGCGCAAGTCTAGGGATGGGTCTGAGGCCTCCTGTTCTTTTTGGTACCAGAAAGTACCTGGAATAAAAGCCGTAACCTCTCAGGTGGTTGGGCACCGGTTCCACAGCCTGTTCCTTTAGTAGATTTGCTAACTCCTGAAGGAGTAGGTCCCTGTGCAGAGGGAGTCTTGGAGGCTCCCCTGGAAAATAGGAGGGAGGTACCTGGTGAAAATGGAGAAGATAGCCCTTCTGGACTATATGAAGCACCCAGGTATCTCATGTGACGGCTGACCACCTGTGGGCAAAGTGGGCCAGCCGGCCTCCTGTGCTGAGAGAAGCCAGCTGAGGAGAAGAGGCTATGCTTTCTGAGTCAAAAACCCCAACCCTGCTGAGCAGGGGCCGGTGTTGGTGGCTTGGGGGCCTTCTGCCTACGGGGCCCATGACCCTGCCCCTTGGCCTGCTGACCCTGTTGGGGAGCTGTAGAGGCCTGAAAATGAGGGTATTGTTTATAGGCAGATGACTTCCTCGGGTAAAAGGTCTTTTTTCCCGAGCCCTTCTTCTTCTGAGAAGGGGCAGAGGGTTTCCTGGACAGCCGAGTCCTGGTCAGAGTCTCGGTCTCGAGTTCTGCAGCCTTTTCAGCCATGGGCTTGCCAAAGAGGTTTTCACCTTGGCAGGGGACATCGACCAATTTGTCCTGTACCCATGGCTCGAGGTCGGATGACTGTAGCCAAGCCTGTCGGCGGGCACCGATGCCGGCCCCGGCTACTCGGGCCGAAGCCTCGAAGCCATCGTAGGCTGCTCGAGAGATAAACTTCGAGCACTCTCGAATACCGGTGGACAAGGCCTGGAACCTCTGCAAAGGTTCCTCGGAGAGACCAGCAGAGAACCCGGCAATCTCTTTTGCCAGGTCTCGGAGATACATGCCCATGTAGAGCTGGTATGTCTGGACACGGCAAGCAAGCATAGAGCCCTGGAAGCACTGCTTACCGAGGGCATCCAGGTTCCGGGCCTCCCGCCCAGGAGGCACCGAGGAGTGCATCTTCTGACTTTTCAGTCGATGCATGGCCAATTCCACAACCATGGAGTGGTGCGGTAATTGTGCCTTTTGGAACCCGGGGCTCTTGCGGACTCGATAGATGGAATCGACCCGCTTGCTTAACACCGGCGTTGAGGCCGGGGTCTCCCACATGCGGAAGAGCAGCCGCTCCAGCATCGGAGGAACCGGTACAGTAAAGGCCTCCTTCGGGGGAGAGTCATACTGGAGGGCCTTGAGCTCTTCGGCTCCTCCTCGGGATCCGCGGGGAAGGCCAAGGCCTTGGCCATATCCCGCACGAAGTCCGAGAACCGGGTATCCTCCCGGTGGGGATCGTCTCCGAGGTTCGGACTCTGGCGAGTCCGATGGGACACATCGAGTCCGATAGGTGTCGGGTGACTCTTCGTCCTCCGTCTCCCAGCCCGACTCCTCGGAGGAGGTGTTGAGCGGCTCCAGTCGGGCGGGCACCGATGCCCTCTGCCCTGACGCCGAGGGTACCGGCGTCGACGACCTCGGTCCCGAACAGGAGGCTGAGGGAGACCGTGGCTGAGGATCGGTTCGACCTCCGGGGTCGACTTGGATGTCAATGTCCCGGTGGTCGGGGCAGATGCACCGGTGAGACTGGCGATCAATGCCCGCTGCTGTTCCATGAAGGCAGCGAGGCTGCTCTCCAAGGCCGTCAACCTGAGTCCGAGCTCAGGAGACCCAGCAGCCCCCGACTCGGGCCCCGACGGCGGCTCCCTTGGAGGAGAGTCCACGAGGACTACAGCACTCACGTTTCGAGACTCTATCTCGAGACGAGGTTGCTTGGCAGGCCTCTCCGACTCCGAAGACTCGGGACGGCTATCGGGGCTATGCGACCTGGCTTTTGAGGAACCAGGAGCATCCACCAACGCCACCCTCGCGGGTTTCTTCTTCCTGCACTGTTCCCGCAAAGGAGACCCCCGCTCTGAGGAACTTCGATGCTGCTCGGGGCCGGAGTCCCGAGACGTCGAGGCCTCTGACGAGGTCCGGGCCCGTCCGGACGCGGAGTCAGAGAAGATCCTATCCTTCTGGTGCTGCCGACTCCTCAACGCCTTCGAGGACATTTTGCCACACGGACCACAAATCATCAGGTCATGATCGGGTCCGAGGCAGCGGAGGCAGCAGTCGTGTGTGTCGGTAAGAGACATAAGTTTCTTACACCGATCACACTTTTTAAACCCGCTGGCAGCCATCGGGGGAAAAAGGACCCCTGCGAGGTCAAAAGACAGGGCTGCCAGTGAAAAAAGAAAAAATGGCGCAAACGCTAGTCACGAAGGACAAAAACTGAAAAAGGAGAGAGTGGGCTCGATACCGGCGTATCGGGCCCAGGCGGGAAAGGGATTCGGCGTCGAACTGAAGAGAAGTACAAAAAATAGGGAAATCAACTTTTTCCTCAGCGAAAAACGAACTACGTCCGTCGGGCTCTGCGGAAAAAAGAAGACTGAGCAAGATGGCACCCTTGGGCGGGAAGGGGACCGCGCATGCGCGCTGCAATTCCCAAAGGCTTTCTTTGAAAGCTGGGGAAATGCACCGCACGAGGGCTGCATCGGCGTCGACGTCACCCATATGTGAGGACTGACTTCCTGCTTGGTCCTGGAGAAGTTAAAGTTTCCATCCTGAAATGAGGCACTCTCAAACAACGGTTGACGTGCTTGAGGTCTAGAATCGGCCGAAAAGAACCTTCTTTCTTGGGAACTACAAAATAAATTGAGTATCGACCTAATCCGCACTGGTCTGTGGGTACTGGTACTACTGCTTGAAGGCGTAACAAACGCAACAAGGTGTCGTTGACTGCCGCTCTCTTGGACCGGGAAACGCACGGAGACGCTACAAAAGTTTCCCCCAGTGGGTGAGCAAACTCCAGAGCATAACCCTCTCTGATAATTTCGAGCACCCACTGGTCCGCAGTGATGTTGGCCCAGGCAGAGAGGAACCCCTGCAAACGACCTCCCACAGGGATCTCCGCCTGGACCAGCGTCCCTTCATTGCGGCTTTTTGGGAGCAGACTGCTGAGCGTTAAAGTAGCTCCTATTAAATCCTCTGGCTCCTCGAAAGGACTGGCCTCTATGCACAAAACGGCCGCGCTGATAGGGCGTAAACCGGGAACCCCGGAACCTGCGAAATTCTCGCCCATGTCCTCTCTGCCCCACAGGCACTTTAGACGCTCGTGGACGATCTTCGGGAAGACGACCCCCTTTAGAATCCCCCAAATCCTTCACAATCTTTTCCAAAGCTTCTCCAAAAAGCAGCCTGCCCTTGTAGGGGAGCTTACTGAGACGAGCTTTAGACGAAGCATCTGCTTGCCAGCTCCGCAACCACAGAAAATGTCTAGCCGCTATTACTGACGCCATCGACTTCGCTGAAATTCTCACCAAATCATAAAAGGCATCCGCCAGGTAAGTCGCCGCCGACTCCAGCTTCGCTCCTTCCGCTGCCAACTCCGTCTCCTTCTCTGCGCTGTCCTCTCCCTAAAGCCGGCGAATGGAAGCTCGAGACACATACACTCCACAAACCGAAGCCTGAAGCGCCAAGGCACTGGAATCGAAAGCTTGCTTTAGGAGCGCTTCCAAACGACGATCCTGAAAATCCTTAAGAGCCGCACCCCCCCTCCACTGGGATGGTGGTCTTCTTGGTAACCCCAGCCACTAAGGCATCTACCTTAGGCATCCGCAACAAATTCTTCTCTTCTTGGGGAACAGGGTACAACCGAGCAAGCGCACGACTGCCCCTCAAAGAGGCTTCAGGACATTCCCATTCAGAATCAATCATCTGCTTAATAACCCTGTGAATGGGGAAACAGCGCTGCTCAGACTTAAAACCTTGTAACAAGGGATCCTCTAAGGGCACTTGCTGCACCTTAGGGACTACCATATTTAACGCCGCCAGAGAATGTGCAATTAAAGCACTAGTTCCTCTTTTCTAAAAACGCGGACGACATTTGGGTCCTCGCCAGGCCCTAACTCCCCCCTCCTCTAATTCCTCCGGCCACACGTCTACTCCTGCCTCTGAAACCACCTCTGCTTCCTCTGGTAACTGAGACCCCTCACCCAGACGACTAGCTTCCAGCAAGGGAGCCTCCACACCTGAAAATAAAGAGGAGACCCCCTCCTTATGGTCAGTTTCTGAGCGCTCACGCTTGCCCATCTGTGCCCTACTAGCAGTAAAGGGGGAGCCCGCTGTCTGAGATTTCTTCACTAGAAAAGCCTTATGGAGCGCTATAATAAACTCCGGGGAAAGAAAAGACTCCAACGATCCTTGCCCCTCAGAAAAGGATTGCTGTATCTCTCCCTCAGCAGAAGGAGTGGAGCGTTTCTTTGATTTACGCTTTGCCGGCTTCAGCGGCAGCGCGGCAACCAAGCACGACTGTGATAAAATGGCCGCCATTCCCGCTCGATCTGCAACAGCCTGAGGGCAAACTAAGCCCTCTTCTGCAGCTCCCTGATGAGTCTCCATGAACCGTTCAGAACAGACCACCACAGAGGCCACAGCAACCAACAACCTAAAAGAAAGCGAACCGCCGCAATCCCCTTTAAAACGCGATGAAAAAAAAAGAAAAATAAACGCGACGGACAACGTGGTCACCAAAAACTAGTTGAATCCTGACTCCAAGAAACCAAGCTAAACTAAAAGTCACTAGCTACCAACCCTCTCCTACCTGAAACTCCAGCGAGAGGTGAAGCTGCCAGGATCCGCTGCACCGCAGCCAGCGGGAAAAACGGAACCGCAGCCAACGGAGACTGGGTAGAGGGATGTGGGGCTCCCAGACCTTTCCCAAAGCCCTCAAACTTGTGCTCTCCAAGAGGCCGGCTGAGCTAAATTGCACCGATTAGTGCTCGAGGGTTCTTACTCTGTTTTTTTTTTGTTGTTGTTGTTTGTTTTTTTGCGATAACCAGCCAGAAAAATGAAAGAGTGCTGAGCTGATCTGCTCTGCTAGAGCCAAATAGTCAGCACTTCTGAAGGGTTGTCACCTCTTCAAATGAACCTCTTATTTTATTTAAACTCCGTTGTAAAGCACACTGCCATTCCTATTAGTCTCTCTGAGGAGCCTGTCAGCTATACATCTTCCTCCGCTGCTGAGGACTGAAAGACTGACTCTCTCTGACACCAGGGGGAGCTATAGGACCTGTCAGCAGGGGGAGCTATAGGACCTGTCAGCAAAGAGTTTTTCAGTTTGTCAGTCCTCAGAGCTGCTGCAAGGGATTGACTACCCTACATTCCTGGACTGGCCCGGAGAGACGAATAGGAAGTGCATACTTGCACGTGTATGCATTTCTCTGTGTGTGTGATCGGGAAGGAGATGAGCAGGGAGGGAAATTTGAAAGGTGAAATTTAAACTTACCTGCTAATTCACTTTCCTGACAGATTAGTCCAGATAAAAAGGTTATGTTCTCCTGCCAGCAAATGGAGCTAGGGGGGAAAAAGCTTGAAGCTGACCACTCCCTTTATATAAGGGTTGGTGCTACCTTTAGCTCCATGAAATGGCATTTTAGAAAAGATGGCCAGGGCAAAACATCTGAGAAAATGCCAGGGATGTTTAAGTTTCAACCCAAACTTAGAGACTTTTTTTTGTGCCATCTAGTCAGTTCTGGCTCCTGGGAACCCAGCTGCCTCTGGGTTTTCTTGGAAGTAGATTGCCAGATTTTTTCTTCTGTGGCAATGAAGGGTAAAGCGACTTGCCCAAGGTTATAAGGAGTGCCAGTGGGAATCAAACCCTTGATCTTCTGGGTACTAGGCAGTTGTTCTAACCACTAGGCGGCTACTCCACTCCACTCCACTTAGGGATCTGGATGTCCCCAAAGTGGACAGGCACAGAAACAGCTTCTTTGATGTCCCCACCAATGTTTTCCAGAAGGGAAAGGTCCATGTTCAGTGACATTGCAAACACTCAGATGTGCGGTGGAGGATTAGTAATCTGTTTGGGGTTTGTACATACTTTACCAGGAAATAGCGACCGTGACAATGACAGTGCATTGTGTCCTTCCCTCTTGTACTGTTGCTCTTTTTTGCACCTTATTCATAGTCAGGAGCAGGTGTAGACATGGATGCCTCAAGATCTAGGACCAGAGGTACTTGTGCCATTCTGAAATCGCACCGCAACATGCATCTTTGTTGCTTCACCCAGGCTCTGGGGATGTCCTTGTGATTTGGACATCTGGGTGCCAATTTTCAAATGTTCAAAACAAGAACAGGGCTTCTAAAGTAACCATCTTAGTATCGTAAGCCAAAGCTGAGACAGTGGAAGGCAATTGTTTTGTTTTGGGTTTCTAATTCATCACAAAAGCCAAACCTGATGCAGTCAAACCTCACTTCAAGGTCACAAACCCAGAAATATGATAATACCATCCAATAAGGGTACAACTAGGCCAGTTAGTGTCAGAACAGGCTACATTATACCCTCACTATTAGCTTTCTGAATTTATCAGACTAAGCACCCTTGATTGCCACGGCTTCTATGGTGGGTTTTGGACTGGCCTGGCAGGACTCAAGGAACGAAAATTAACAGGTAAGTTGACATTTTATCTTCCTTATCGTCCATGTCAGATCAATCCAGATGAGTAGGATGTGCCCAAGCGCTACCTAGACCAAGTGAGAGGAGTCCACAATAGCATTCAGGACTCATACATCTAAATTGTAGTCCCTCCCAAACTGCATAACCAAATTGAAGGCAATGACACTGCTCTGTCATCCTCTAGAAGTATTTACTCTGCCTACAAGGACTCCTGCATTGAGTGAGCTCACCATCCTTCAGGGATTGCTAACTCTTCCTAGTGTGGTCTGAGGCAGTGGTGTTCCCAGCCCCCTCAGCATCCAGGGCGGATGCTGCGTGCCACAATGCACACACCTCCCCGCCATGCCCACAGAGGCAGCATGGCAAACTTACCATAAAAGCTTGCCGCACTGCCTCCAGGCCTGGCATGATTCACAAGACTTCAGTTGGGAGAGAAGAGTGGCCGCACCTAGAGCGGAGACAGCATGGTAAGTTTACCACACTGCCTCCTTGGGCATGATGGGGGTGCACCCCCCTTCTGGCTGACACCTGGGGTGGGCTGCACCCACTGCCCCAGTCTTGGTACACCAATGGTCTGAGGTGTTTATTTCCTTGACTTCTCCTGAAACAGATGCTTTAAAGACCACTGTGCCTTATTAGGATAAATCAGTGAACCAAAGACCTAGCCAAATTTCAGAACTGTGCAGCTGCAAACATCTCAAAAGGTGATTACTAACTGTCACAAAATACTGAGCAGTTGGCATGAAGTCAGCTCTGAGCTTTTTTTCCCTCTGGTTCCATCTGTTGGCAGAGGGATAACCCACTTATCTGGACTGATTTGGCATGGCCATAAGGTGCAATTTCCTAATTGCCACGTTACAGTGAATCAGTGTATGTATGCTGCTGAACTTCTTCTCCCATAGAAATGTACTGGGGCATCGATGGGGTGGGGGGTGTTATTTTTCTTCCTCCACCCCTCCCCATTATGTGCAGAAACCTCACTTGTACAGTACAGGAACTTCCAGCTCATCTCCCTTGTGACTAAAGCTGCATTCTACTGCTCTGCCTCCATAGCTTCTCAATGGATGAATTCTACCCACAGTCTCTGCAACTACAGCTGCCGTCAAGTGCCTTGCCATTGACTAGATCTTACCCACACTGGAAGTAGTACAGCAGGCTCACTCACACAGGGAGGACGACTTGAGAACTGTAGATAAAGGTTTTAAATTCTGAAAAATGTCCAGACACAGTAGCAGAGCCAGCCCAAAATGTATCAGACACTCTAGGTCCAGGAGAACCTTCATCTCTGTGCCCCCCCCCCCTCAGGAGTGGGTCAAGACCTTAATCCCTATAGTCCAGCATATTCTTTTCTCTTTCCTATCACTCATAATACAGCATATACCCTTCCTTTCCCTATCCCCCATGTCCAATATCTCCATTTCCATTCCCTATCCCTCTCCCGCCAGCATCTAGCATTTCTGCCCATTACCTTTCCACTTCTCCAAGTGTGCATCTCCCTTCCTGCCCCCACCCCCCCCCACACCACCAGGTCCAGCATCTTCCCTTCTCTACCTTGTGTCTGGCATCTCCCCTTCCTTTCCATATCCTCCCATGTCTAGCATATTCCCTTCCCTACAACCCCAGTGGGGGCAGAGATGGTTAGAGAAGCAGAGATGGTAGACAAGTTACTATTTATACTTCTCTAACCACCTCAGCCCCCACTGTGCCCAGCATCTCTCACTCCACCCCACCTGCTTTCCTTCCCCAGGCTGCTTCCCCCCTTTATCTACTGCAGCAGTCACCACCACCCCCAAACTATGCCCAGGCTCCTCTGCATTTCTAAAAGTACTGCGTGCAGTGCAGGCCCTTGAGTACCTGGTCATGCTCAAGGCCTGATGTGTTCCTACCCTTTTGATGCAAACTCCCTATGCTCAAAGGCCCACCACCATGCCGACAATGATTTTCAAGTGGTGCAGGTGCACTGCTGCTGTTTTGCTGTATGTGCCAGTACCATGCCGTCCCACCAGTCCCCAGATTATGCTGCCCTAAGCAGAGATCTCATCCACCCAGTGATAGGGCTAACCCTGAACATTATTAATCCTAGTATCTTACAGATATTAATACAAAACTCTGCTGAATCCTGAAAAACTCCAGACATAGCTGGCTGTGAAGTTCTGATGGCAAAAAACATCTATACAGAAAGACATAATAAAGTAGCGTGCCTCATCCATTGGAAGCTCTGTAAAGACTACAACATAACTGCCCAAAAAGCACTGGAATCAGGGGCGGCTCTACAATGAGGCTGAGTGAGGTGGTAGCCTCAGGCGGCAACCTTTTGGGGGCGGCAAAAATTACCCCCAAAAAGACCGCCTCACTCGGCCTTCAAAATAAAAAAAAAGACACCCCCCCCCAAAACAAATCCAGCTGCAGAAGCTGCTGCAGCTGCCGCAGCAGCAAAATGAAGTGCCCTGCGGCCACCGCCTCCCCAGAAGAGCCGTGCCAGTGTCCCCTCCACCCCCCCCCCCCGGCGCAGCGTTGCGGAGCCACGCGAAGGTAGAGTGTTTCCCTTTCCCGCAGCTCTGTTAAAGCTGAGCCCGCTGGCACTGATGGGAAACAGGCAGTGAAAATTCCAGTAGTCTGCCTGTGGGAGCAGCATTTCCCATGGGCAGAAGTGGACAGCAAGGCTGCAATTACGGTAGACTACTTGCAGGAAGAGGACAGCAAAGCAGGTTAAATGCTGGAGTTGAAGCAGGAGAAATTTAAAGGGCCAGTGGACTTGGGAAAGGAAGAATGAAGGGAGAATAGAAGGCAGTGCGTAAGAGTGCAAGGGAGAGGGAGAAACGGAGAGAGCCTGGGAAGGGAAACAGAGTGGGGGGGGGAGCAAGAAAGGGGGAGGACGGGTGCAAGGGTTTGGAGACTGAAGAGATGAATACATGAGGAGAAAGCGTAGTTACTCACCTGTAACAGGTGTTCTCCAGGAGCAGCAGGAATCAGTCCTCACTTATGGGTGACGTCGGCGCCGACGGAGCCCTCGCGGAGCAATTTTCCCCAGCTTTCAAAGAAAGCCTTTGGGAATTGCAGCGCGCATGCGCGGTCGTCTTCCCGCCCGAGGGTGCCATCTTAGCCAGTCAGATGACATAGCTAAAAAAGACAGCATAAAAATTTGCAAAAACAACATAAGCAGACGATTGCAACTCCAAGGGGAGGAGGGAGGGTAGTGAGGACTGATTCCTGCTGCTCCTGGAGAACACCTGTTACAGGTGAGTAACTACGCTTTCTCCAGGACCAAGCAGGAAGTCAGTCCTCACTTATGGGACTCCCAAGCTCAAGGCTACCGGAGACCCTAAGCACAAAAATGAGCTCCCTCTAGCTCAGCAGCACAGAAGGATAGAATCTTCGCTGAATTATCACCCACCGGTAGCCCACATCCGGGATGGAGGGTAGGAGTTGCTCAGACCTCAAAGAGATTACGGAGGACTGCCTGTCCGAAAGCACTGTCCCTACGGGACTCCCTCTCGAGACAGTAATGGACCGCAAAAGTCTGGCTCGAAGACCAAGTAGCGGCCCGGCAGATGTCTGCCAGCGGAACAGAGCGGAGGTAAGCCACTGACGTAGCCTTTGCCCGAACGCAATGAGCCGTGACTCGACTTTCTAAGGAGAGTCCGGCTGCCCCATAAGCCCAAGAGATACAGTCCGCAACCCAGATGGACAGAGTACGCTTGGAGACCGGGAGCCCCAATTTATTGGGGTCAAAAGACACAAAAAGCTGAGCAGCTTTACGGTGCTCCCGCGTACGGTCAAGGTAGAAGTTCAATGCCCTTCTACAGTCCAGGGTATGGAGGACCGTTTCAGCTCGGCTGGAGTGTGGTCTGGGAAAGAAGGTTGGAAGTACCACCTCCTGATTGATGTGAAAAGGGGAGACCACTTTAGGCAGAAATTTTGGGTGAGTCCGTAGGATTACCCTATTCTTGTAGAACCTAGTGTAAGGGGGATCAGACACGAGGGCCTGCAATTCACTTACGCGTCTAGCGGAAGTGAGGGCTATCAAGAACAGTGTTTTCCAAGACAGAAAACGGAGAGAACAGGTAGCCATAGGTTCAAAAGGCGGACAGGTGATCCGCTGCAAAACCACATTCAGGTCCCAGTCAGGCGCTGGCGGGCACAGAGGTGGTTTAAGTAGAAGGAGACCTCGGAGAAAACTCGCTACGAGAGGGTCGTTTGAGAGAGGTCTGCCGTCCACCGGCACATGATGTGCTGAAAGAGCACTGAGGTGAACTTTGACGGAGTTGGACTTAAGTCCCAGATTAGAGAGGTGCAGCAAGTACTGCAAGATCACCGACACCGGGCAGGAGAAGGGATCCTGAGACTGCTGGGTACACCAGACTGCAAAGCGACGCCATTTAAGGGCGTAGCATTTGCGGGTAGAGGGCCGTCGCGAAGCCAAGACGACCTCCTCCACCTCCGCCGGCAGGAGAAGGGGTGCAAGGACTACCCTCTCAGCAGCCAGGCCATGAGGTTGAGAGACCTGAGGTTGGGGTGCAGTAGGGACCCCTGATCCTGAGTGAGGAGATCCGGTTGTACCCCCAGAGGGATGGGATCCTCCACCGCCAGTTGTAGCAGGAGCGGAAACCACGGCTGCCTGGGCCAGCGAGGGGCCACCAGGATCATGAAGGCTTTGTCTCGGAGAACTTTGAAAAGAGTCCGAGAGACTAGAGGGATGGGAGGGAAAGCGTACAGAAGGCTCCCCGACCATGAGATCAGAAAGGCGTCCGCCGCAACCCGAAGGGGGTGTGGCTGACGAGAGCAGAAGCGAGGAAGCTGCCGGTTGTGAGGACTGGCAAAGAGATCCACCGTGGGGAGGCCCCACCGGAGGAAGAGCTTCTGAACTACCAAGGGATCCAGACGCCACTCGTGCGGCTGGAGGACCCTGCTGAGTTTGTCCGCAAGGCAGTTTTCTTGGCCCGGGAGATAAACCGCCTTTAGGAGAATGCCGTGACTGACGGCCCAAGAGCAGAGCTTCTGTGCCTCCCGGCAGAGGAGGAAGGAGCCCGTGCCCCCCTGCTTGTTCACGTAGAACATGGCAACTTGATTGTCCGTCTGGACAAGGACGGACTGGTGGGAAGTCAGGTGGGAGAAGGCCTTGAGAGCTAGGCGGATCGCCCTGAGCTCCAGGAAGTTGATCTGCTGAGCAGACTCCCACGTGGTCCAGAGGCCCTGAGTACGTGCCTCTTGGCAATGTGCTCCCCAGCCCAGGAGGGATGCATCGGTGGTCAGCACCCGGGTCGGCTGAGGTGACTGGAAAGGCATTCCGAATATTAGGTTCGGCTGCCGGAGCCACCACCGGAGAGACGAGATCAGCGGCTCGGAGACGCGCACCAGGTCTGCCAGGCCGCCTGTGGCTTGTCGCCACTGCTGGCGGAGACACCATTGAGCAGACCGCATATTCAGGCGGGCATTGGGGGTCACATGGACGGTGGAAGCCATATGGCCGAGTAGTCTCAGGAAGCGCCTGGCGGAAACCAGGGGCTGGCTGCGAAAGCGGTCGGCTAGGTCCATGAGCCGTTGAGCCCTGTCGAGCGGTAGGTACGCTCGCGCCTGAGGAGTGTGCAGCCTTGCGCCGATGAACTCGAGATCCTGTGAGGGGAGCAAAGTGGACTTTGCGAAGTTTATAACAAAGCCCAAGTGCTGCAGAAGAGTCACCGTGCGGCGCGTGGCATCGGTGACCTCCCGAGCGGACGCTGCTCTGATGAGCCAGTCGTCGAGGTACGGAAAGACATAGAGGCCGTGAAGCCTGAGATGGGCCGCCACGACCGCGAGGCATTTTGTGAAGACTCGCGGTGCGGAGGACAGGCCGAAGGGCAGTACTCTGTACTGGTAATGATTTCCTGCCACCACAAACCGCAGGTATTGGCGGTGGCTTGGGTGGATGAGGATGTGTGTGTAGGCATCCTTTAGATCCAAGGAGCATAGCCAATCTCCCTGCTGGAGGTAGGGCAGAAGGATTCCAAGGGTAAGCATTTTGAACTTCTCCCGCACAAGGAACTTGTTGAGGTTGCGCAAGTCCAGGATGGGTCTGAGGCCCCCTGTTCTCTTTGGTATCAGAAAATACCTGGAATAAAAGCCTTGACCTCTCAGGTGGTGTGGCACCGGTTCCACCGCCTGTTCCTGCAGAAGACCTGCTAACTCCTGAAGGAGCAACTCCCTGTGCAGAGGGGGTCGTGGAGGTTCTCCCGGAAAATAGGAGGGAGGAACCTGGTGGAAGTGGAGAAGATAGCCCTCTCGCACGACTTGAAGCACCCAGGCATCTGCGGTGATGCTGGACCACCTGTGGGCGAAGTGAACCAGCCGGCCACCGGTGCTGGGAGGAACCAGCGGGGGGGGAAAGGCTATGCTGTGTGAGTCAAAAACCCCCACCCTGCTGAGCAGGGGCTGGTGGTGCAGGCTTGGGGGCTTGCTGCCTACGGGACCCGTTACCCCGTCCCTTGGCCTGCTGGCCCTGTTGGGGAGCTGCAGGGGCCTGATAATGGGGGTATTGTTTGTAGGCAGCCGCCTTCCTCGGGTAAAAGGACTTTTTCCCCGAGCCCTTCTTTTTCTGGGAAGGGGCGGAGGTCTTCCTAGAAAGCCTGGTCCTGGTGAGAGTCTCAGTCTCAATTTGCGCAGCCTTTTCCGCCATGGGTTTGCCAAAGAGGTTTTCGCCTCGGCAGGGGACATCGACCAACTTGTCCTGCACCCAGGGCTCAAGGTCTGACGACTGAAGCCAAGCCTGTCGGCGGGCACCGATGCCGGCTGCGGCCACTCGAGCCGATGCTTCAAAGCCATCATAGGCTGCTCGGGACATGAACTTTGAGCATTCCCGAATGCCAGTGGACAAGGCTAGGAACCTCCGCAAGGGTTCCTCGGACAGACCAGCGGAGAATCCGGCTAGCTCTTTAGCCAGATCCCGGAGATACATGCCCATGTATAGCTGGTAAGTCTGGACACGACATGCGAGCATAGAGCCCTGGAAACACTTCTTGCCAAGGCCATCCAGGTTACGGGCCTCCCTTCCAGGAGGCACCGAGGAGTGCATCTTCTGGCTCTTAAGACGATGCATGGCCGATTCCACTACCATGGAATGGTGTGGCAGCTGTGCCTTCTGAAAGCCAGGGCTCTTGCGGACTCGATAGATAGAATCGACCCGCTTGCTCAGGACCGGCGAGGAGGCCGGACTCTCCCACATGCGGAAGAGTAGTCGTTCCAGCATAGGAGGAACCGGTACAGTAAAGTGTTCCCTCGCGGGAGAGTCATACTGGAGGGCGTCGAGCTCTTCGGCTCGAGGCTCCTCCTCGGGATCCGCAGGGAAGGCCAAAGCCTTGGCCATATCCCTAACGAAGTCCGAGAACCGGGCATCCTCCGGGGGGGACTGCTTCCGAGGCTCGGACTCCGGTGAGTCCGATGGGACACACCGAGTCCGGAAAGAATCAGGTGACTCTTCCTCCTCAGACTCCCAGACCGACTCCGACGAGGACTCGGTGGGGTCGGCCCGGGCAGGGCGCGGCGCCAGCCGCCCCGACGCCGAGGGAGTCGGCGTCGGCGACCTCGGTCCCGAACGGGAGGCCGAGGGTGACCTCGACCGAGGATCGACTCGAGTTCTCATCGACTCGAGGATCGGCTCGGTCTCCGGGGTCGACTTGGACGTCGACGTCCCGGCGGTCGGGGCAGCGGCGCCAGCGAAGCCAGCGAGCAGTGCCCTCTGCTGGTCCATGAAGGCAGACAGTCTGCTCTCCAAGGCCGTCAACCTGAGTCCGAGCTCAGGTGACCCAGCAGCCCCTGACTCGGGCCCCGACGGCGTCGGGCCCGACGTCGGCTGTCGCGGAGGCGAGTCCAGAAGGACCACAGGACTTACCCGGGCAGGCATCTCCGACTCCAGGCGAGGTCGCTTCGGGATGTGTTCCTTCTCCAAGGACCCGGGGCGGCTGTCGGGGCTATGCGACCTGGCCCTCGCGGAACCAGGAGCGTCCACCGACGCCGCCCTCGCGGGTTTCACCTTCCGACGATGGTCCCCGGAGGGAGAACCCCGGTCGGAGGAACTCCGGCGACGGTCCGAGCTGGAGCCTTTCGACGCGGAGGCCTCCGACGAGGTCCGGGTACGGCTGGGGTCAGCGAAGATTCTCTCACGCTGATGCCGCCGACTTCTCAACGCCTTTGAGGACATTTTGCTGCAGGGCCCACAGATCAGTTCCTCATGATCCGGGCCCAGGCAGCGGAGGCAAAAGTCGTGTGTGTCGGTTAGTGACATATTTCGGTCACACCGACCACACCGCTTAAACCCACTGGCAGCCATCGGGGGAAAAAGGGCCCCTGCGAGGTCAAAGGACCGGGCTGCCAGGGAAAAACGAAAACGAAAGCTGACTAAGTCAGAAAAACCGAAAAAAGGGAGAGGACTCGTGACCGGCGTCGCGAGTCCGGGCGGGAAAAAGATCGGCGTCGAGCCGAAGGAAAAAAGGATAAAATAAAGAAGAAAATCAACTTTTTCGCGGGGACAAGACGGGGACGTCTGTAGGGCTCCGCGGAAAAAAGAAGACTGGCTAAGATGGCACCCTCGGGCGGGAAGACGACCGCGCATGCGCGCTGCAATTCCCAAAGGCTTTCTTTGAAAGCTGGGGAAAATTGCTCCGCGAGGGCTCCGTCGGCGCCGACGTCACCCATAAGTGAGGACTGACTTCCTGCTTGGTCCTGGAGAAAAGGCCACAATGTGTATATGCCAAAAGCTGCAGGATCTAACCCAGTCCTCTAGGACCCCCAGGCCAGTTGGAGTTTCAGGATATCCACAATGGATATGCATGATTAGATCTGCATACAATGGAAGCAGTGCATGCACTGAATTCAAGACCAGAATGTCAGGCACTGTTGTAAACAATGCTCGCTTTCCTCTGTATGCACACCAGTCCTCAAACATGCGCCACACACAAACATAAGGATATGGAACATTTGTGAGCCCACAGAAAGATGGCTATCACTTGTGATGAATAGCCGTGCTTTCTTAGCTGTGCCCTTTCAAGAGCCAGGCCATAAGCAAGAATCAATCCACTTACAAGAATCAATCGCCGTATCTTAAAAAGGATATAGCGATTTTAGAAAAGGTTCAGAGAAGAGCCACCAAAATGGTAAAGGGGATGGAAGGATACTCCTATGAAGAAAGGCTTAAAAGGTTAGGGCTCTTTAACCTGGAAAAGAGACGGCTGAGGGGAGATATGATAGAAGTCTATAAATTAATGAACGGAGTGGAACGGGTAAACATAGATCGATTGTTTACCTTATCAGAATATAGAAAGACTAGGGGACATGCAATGAAGCTACAGGGTAAACTATTTAAGACTAATAAAAGAAAATATTTTTTCACTCAACGTGTAATCAAACTCTGGAATTTGTTACCGGAGGATGTAGTAAAGGCTGTTAGTGTAGCTGGGTTTAAAAAAGGTTTGGACAAGTTCCTGGAGGAAAGGTCCATATACCATTATTAAGAAGGGTCCCAGGATATCAATGCTTGAACCAATACAAGCATTGTGGAACCTGTGTCCCTTGGGGAAACTGCTAGGTACATATGACCTAGATTGGCCACTGTTGGAAACAGAATACTGGGCTTGATGGACCTTGGTCTGACACAGTATGGCATATCTTATGTTCTTATGTACAGCATGAGAATTGGGCCTTGTGCCGGTAGAGTGCTCTGTGCTGGCCGACGCCAAGGAAACCCCATGGACAGCCATATGATGTCTGCATACCATGGCCGAAGAGGCCAGTCTGGCACCACTATTACACCAGACCCCTGTGCGCCTCTATCTTCTAGAGCACTCTGCCGATTAGAGGCCACAGTGGAAACATGTAAAGCAGACCCTGTGAGGGTCAGGACTATGCCAACTTATCAAGACCTTCTGACATCCTTTCTTGATGTGAACTAATAAGTGATTGACTTTTGCATTGTCGGCAGTCACCCGCAGATCCACGATCAGCAGCCCCCATTCTTTGGGTTGTGCTGAGAAATACTGACTCCTCCAACGTCCAATTCTCCTGGATCCAACTGCTGCTGACTGAAGAAATCAGCCTGCACGTTTTGTTTTCCTGCCACATGCACCACGAGATTCTGTTCCACCCAATGAAGTAACGGCGTGATCTCTTCTGCCAGTATTGCATTTCCTGTGCCTCCCTGGCATAGGCCACCATCATGGCATTGTCTGAAAACACTCTCATCGCTTTGTATAGCACTAAAGCATGGAGAGCCAGAAAAAACGCTCACATCTCCAAATGATCGATCAATCACTGCTGTTGCCCCCTCAACCAATGCCCCTGCGCTACCTGCAAGAGACAATAAGCCCCCCAAATAGTCAGGCTGGCATCAGTCATCATCACCGTACACTCTGAAGGTTTCACCGAAACCCCTACCAGAAAGGTCTCTGGTTTTAGCCACCATTCCAGACTCGCCAAAATGTCCTCTGGACACACCAGCTGTCTGGAAAGCGAATGACGCTGCGGCGACCTTCGAGACAGGAGGAACCTCTGCAAGGCCACGTGCCCAGACCCAGAGCACTAGGTCCAGTGCTGCTGCGATGGATATACGACCTAGTCTACAGAGCCGTCTGGCTGAGGAATTTCCAAATCTGTCCTTGAATCTTGTGGACTCGTTCTTGCGGAAGAAAAACTCGACCGAGCCGGGTATCGAAGCAAGCCCCCAGATATACAAGATCCTGAGAAGGCATCAGAGAGCTCTTGGTGAGCTTGACCACTCATCCGAGGCTCTGCAGGACTTGCAGCACCCACCGTGTACTGGCAAGGCTCTCTTCTAGCGACTTTGCCCCGATCAACCAATCGTCTAGATAGGTGTGAACCAACACCCTCTCTCGTCGATGCACCACCACAACCACCACCATGATCTTGGTGAAAGTCCACGGTGCCATTGCCAGACCGAAGGGAAGGGGCTGAAACTGAAAGTGGCCCACAGAAACTGCGAAACGCAAGTAACAATTTTGGCTCGAATGGGCACGTGCAAATATGCCTCCATCAGGTCCAACATGGTTCAGAATTCACCATTACGAATGGTCACCATGACAGACTGCAGAATCTTCATGTGAAAATGCGGCACCCGCTGCGCTTGGCTGACATACTTGAGTTCAAGAATGGGGTGAAATGACCCCTCCTTTTTGGGGACCATGAAATAGATGGAGTAGCGTCCTTGTCCGTACTGGTCTTTGGGCACAAGCATAATTGTGTAGAGGTGTAGTAGCCCTCGAAGAGTATCCTGGATAGCCTGTTTCTTGGCCAGGGCCTTGCACAGTGATAATAGAAAGGCATTTGCAAGAGGTCATGCAAATTCCAGTGCATACCCTTCGCGAATAACCAACACCCTTTGGTCAGAGGTAATGTGGACCCAGGTGGAGTAAAGCTGGCACAGCCTGCCGCCAACTAGAACCAACTCCACCTGAGCCTCCCTTATCTCATTGGAATTTCAGGGAACAACCTCCTGCTCCTGTCGAGAACCCTTGACCAGCTCCGCGCTCGTCTCAAAAGGACTAACCACAAGAAGCATACTCCCGATGCCGATAGGGAATGAAACGGACTGCCCAAAAATGGCAAAAATCCTTCGCTTGTTTGCGCACACCCTCTTCCCCCCAAGCTGCCCTTCGAGCTGTTGGGCTTATCCTCTGGGAGCTTGGTTGGCTTGGTTTCGCCAAAGTCCTTAACCAACTTCTCCAGTGTGTTTCCAAACAGCAGCTTCCTCAAATGTCTGCTTCAACAAGGTCTCCAATTTCTTATCCTGCACACACTTGAGTGACACCCCTCCTTCAACTGATATCGTGGTCTTTAATGGTGACCGCCAATATCAAAGCGTCCACCTTCAGAACTTTGAGGAATTCTCTTTCCGCCACAGGGATAGGGTATAAGCAAACCATGGCTTGAATCTAAGAATTTGAAATCTTATTCAAATAATTTGACAACTGAACAATGGAAAGCTTTATCAGAATTATGTAATAATAATAACATTGTTGTATGAAGAGCTGACAAAGGTGGGGCGACAGTAGTTCAGTCAGTGGATCAATATCGACATACTGTTATGGAACAATTAAATGACACAAAATATTATCATATGTTACAACATGACCCGACAACGGAATTAAAAGCAGAAATATTGAATTTGGTACAAATGGCTTTTGATCAAGGGTGGATAACTAAACGTGAGTTTAAGTTTTTGACACCAGCACACCCTTTAATACTCAATTTTTATGTGGTACCGAAGATCCATAAATCTCTTTCTGCGCCTCCAGGTCAACCTATAGTGTCATGTAGGGGTTCACCTTTGGAGCCTCATTCTCAGTACAGTGATGTTTTTCTTCAGCCATGTGCTCAAAAAGTTGATTCTTTCATAAAAGATACGTCACATTTTTTATAGAAATTAGAATTAATCACGTATCCCATTGACACAGTGTGGTTAGTATCTCTTGATGTCATGGCACTATATACTAATATTGCACAGGGAGAAGCTTTGGAAGTTATTGGGAACTTAGATATCCCTTTGCCG
This sequence comes from Ichthyophis bannanicus, assembly GCA_033557465.1. NCBI lineage: Eukaryota > Metazoa > Chordata > Amphibia > Gymnophiona > Ichthyophiidae > Ichthyophis > Ichthyophis bannanicus. The sequence goes on from CM066042.1 coordinate 168,994,068, forward strand.
TCTAGGACACCAAAGATGTTTTTTCAACAACTATTGACCTTGGTGTTGACAAAAAATTTTCATTTTGACGGTAAGTTTTTCCATCAAATCTACGGTATAGCAATGGGTGCTACAGTGGCCCCTTCTGTTGCCACTCTGTATTTAGCGGAATTTGAGAAAAGGGTAATATTTAATTCAATGTGGTTTTCAAATGTTCTACTTTGGGTTAGATTCTTAGATGACATTTTCTTTTTATGGAACGGTACAGAACAATGCTTAAAGACCTTTGTGGACTGGTTGAACTCTCAAAAGGAGCCTTTAAAATTCACATTACATTATCATTTTTCTTAGAGTTTTTAGATGTTAAAATATTTAAAAAAGACTCCAAGTTACATTTGACGCTTTTTCGTAAAGCGGTGCAGAGAAATACTTTACTTGATTTTTCAAGTTTTCATCCAGCTGCTTTAAAAAGAGGACTACCATATGGTCAATTTCTGCGGCTGAGACGTAGTTGCAGCTCCATTAGTGATTTTGACCAACATGCGCATGAGTTAAAACAACGGCTATTACAATGGGGATATCCACTGTATATAATCAAAAAAGCATGGACAAGAGCAAGGTTTACCCATAGGGAGTGTTATTTTAATTTTGATACCCCTCAGAGGATTGTGGATGTGGATCAAAAAATCACGGGGATATTACCATATATGTCAAATGTTATTCATGTGTGTCGCATTTTGAAGAAATATTGACATTTGCTATCATTACACCCATGTTTTCAAAAACCATTACATATCGCATACACTAGAGGTCCCAATTTAGGTGATTTGATTGGTAGTACGTCATTTCCAGTCAAATTTGATACAAATTCTACTGAATTGGGACATTCTTCGTGTCATAAATGTGAATTCAGTTTACAAACAATAGCAGGAAAAGAATGGACTATACCGAACATGACGTTTAAACACTTTTCCAAATGGTCTACAACATGTTCTACGTCCTTTGTTGTCTATGTGTTAATATGCCCCTGCCAAAAGTTATATATAGGTCGCACTACTCGGATGATACGTCGGCGACTACAAGAACATGCCTTGAGAGTTCGCAACAATGTAACATCTGCTCCCATTGTGCAACATTGTATGGACTTTCAACATACTTTTGGTGATTTTAAATGGAGAGTTTTGGACTATATTCCTAAGAACCCAAGAGGGGGAGATAGAGAACGACGACTTCAAATGCTTGAACAAGCCTGGATTTTTCGCTTGTCATCTTTAGAACCGAATGGTTTAAATTTAGAGCAGGATTGGGCTAGTTTGCTGTGACGTATTAGCAGGTGATTGGCTGTTTTTTTTTTGTTTTGTTTTTTAAATCTTCCGGGGTAATTGGTTGGTCAGGAAGTTTGACTGAATCACTGATGGTTTTTCAAAGGAGTAAGGAACTCTTTTTGGCGTTCTTGTTAGACGCATTTGGAACTTCTGCAGTAGCATTAAGTGCTGAAACAGGACCAGTATGAAATGACTTGGCCCTAAACGCAGTACTGTGTTCGGCGATATTGGCTGTGAAGAACCCATTCATCAGAGGAGTATTCAAGTTATATTCAAGTTATCTTCATTGAGTTATAACTGTTGAGCTATATTGGGACTTCATATTGTGGTATAGCACTGAATAGTGTGCATGATTTCACGATAAAGTATCAGCGGAGTTTGTGCCGCGGTTTTGATTAAAAGGGAAGTTACACTTCAAGAGGGGGAGACCTCTCATGGCAAAAACTTCAGACAAAAAATAGGATTGCTATATAAGATTTAGTTACTCTACACACACTCTAGTGGTTAGGTGATTTATGAGTTAGAGTGGGGGTTATTAGATTAGAATTTCAAACCTGCTTCCGGCACTTCCCACTCCATCATCTGCTTCAAGGCCAAATTGACTGGAAAGGCTGTCTCTGCCGTTCTGATGCCTTGGAGAAGCGGGTCTTCCTATGGAATCTCTTGCTCTGGAACAGTCTGTGGGATGTTTAGTGCCACCAGCAAATGTGCTATGAACACAGTAAGCTTCTCACCAGGGGCGGCTCAAGGCAATCTGCTGCCTGAGGCGAAGTATGAAAAGGTGCCCCCCCCCACACCTTAGAGGGGGCAGGGCTTTTTCAGACATCCAATCAGAGACTGAACCAAACCAAAAAGCCAATTAGATTATATGGAGGAAATGCAAGATGTTTGCACACAGGGCCATATCGAGCTGCAATCACACCCTGTGAGACTTGCAGCTCTGGCACACGCACCCCCTCCCCCCCCTATACCTCCGTGCAGCGCTGGATGGAGGTATGGGGAGGAGAAGGGGGCATGCGCCTGATCTGAAAGGCACTGGAACTTTAAGCAGATCTGTCCCTCCTTGACATCGAGTCGGAGGAGGGAGGGACCAGACCTGCTTAAAGTGCTGTGAAAAGGCTTGAAGAGCGCATTTTGGCTGCCTGCTATTGTCCTGTCAGCGGCGGCAGGGCAACAGCAGACAGCCAAAATACGCCTCCCAAGTCTTTCCGCCCTGTGCGGCTGCACTGCTTGCACAGGGCTAGGTACGGTCCCATTTGCACATCAAGGAACTAAAAGACAGCAAGAACTAACAGCACAGATAATAAAACTAAATTATAACTCATTTTTATTTTGTTTTAACTGCATTATGGTTCTTGCTTTTTCTTTTTCAACATATATTTTGCATCCACAGTAGGTGCAGAGCAGAACCAGGACATTCACCCACAGAGCTCAATATTTTAAAAAAATATTCTGATTCTGATCATCTCACTAATAATAACAACAACCACTATTCTCCAGTACCAGGCATATTGTTAACTAATAGAAAACCCTACAACAAAGAACAAACCTACCATACCATATCAGCACAAACTTCCAAAACTCACATAAGGAGCCCATCCAAAAAAAGCATCCCTGTAAATACTACAGTGGGCCCTGAAACATCCATACACCATTTGAAAAGCTGATCAAGTCAAATTGCTACATTACAGTATAGATCTTTATGTACAAACTCCATGTTAACAGAACATCTGAACTCAGTCACACACTCGCAACATCGACCCTCACCAAGTACAGAATAAGTAACCACAATCTAAAGTAAAAATAATATGTAGACTAAATTTAAATTGAAACCCCAACAAGCCAGAGTCCACATGCAGTGCAACATCAGATAAAGCACAGTTACTTACCTGTAACAGGTGATCTCTGGGAACAGCAGGAATAAGTCTTCACATATGGGTATCGTCGGTACCGACGGAGCCCGCGCGGGAACGCTCCCCAGCGTCCAATCAGAAAGCCTTTGGGAGCATCCCACAGCGCCTGCGTGCTGCCTTCCCGCCTTTCCCAACTGTCTCTCCTCAGTTGAGTTTTAAAGCTGAGACATAGAGAGAGAGAGAGGGAAAGGAAAGAGAGATACAACTCCTAGGGGAGGTGGGTGGGTTGTGAAGACTTATTCCTGCTGTTCCCAGAGATCACCTGTTACAGGTAAGTAACTGTGCTATCTCCAGGAACAAGCAGGAATGAGTCATCACATATGGGGACTCCCTAGCTTTAGATGCCAGGGAGAGACCCCAGAAGTTGTGTGTCCCCGGGACAGGGCTGCACTTCCCCACATGGATCTCTGGCATCCCATCAGGGATGGTGGGTAGGAGTTGATTAAGTATGGAACAGGTGTTTGAGAACAGCCTGACTAAACAAGGCACCCCGGTGGGAGTCCTTGTCCAAGCAGTAATGGGCTGTGAAGGTATTAACCGAGGCCCAAGTGGCTGCTCGACAGATGTCGTCAATAGACACAGAGTTCAGATGAGCCATTGAGGCTGCCATGGCTCTCACATTGTGAGCTGTGACATGGCCCTCCAGAGAAAGGTTCTTACTCTGATAGGCGAAAGAAATGCACTGGGCAATCCAGTTAGATAGTGTTCTCTTGGAGACTGGTAGTCCCAAATGAGAAGGATCAAAGGCAACAAAGAGCTGAGAGGACTTTCTATGTTGCTGTGTCCTTTGTAAGTAAAAAGCCAGAGCTCTTTTACAGTCCAGGGTATGAAGATTCCTCTCTGCACTTGATGCATGAGGTCCTGGAAAAAAAGACAGGTAGGTAGACCTCCTGGTTGAGGTGAAAAGGCGAGACCACCTTAGGCATAAAGTGTGGATGAGTCCTAAGGACTACCTTGTCGTGATGGAACCTTGTATAAGGTGGATTAGCTATGAGTGCTTGCAATTCACTAATACGACGTGCTGATGTGATTGCAATGAGAAAGATGACCTTCCAAGAAAGGTATTTCAAGGAGGTGGTAGCCAAAGGTTCAAAAGGCGGCTTCATAAGCTGACCAAGAACCAGGTTCACGTCCCATGCCACCGGAGGTGGTCTAATGGGAGGCTTTGTTAAAAGGAGGCCTCTCATGAACCTTGCTACAAGAGGATGAGAGGAAATAGGTTGTCCATTTACATGCTTAAGGGAAGCTGCAATAGCACTCAAGTGGACCCTTACTGAATTTGTCTTAAGGCCTGCATTAGACAGATGGAGGAGATACTCCAGCAAAGATTCCAGAGGTATGGCAAGGGGGTTAAGACCCTTCCCAGAGCACCAGATAGTAAACCTCTTCCACTTGAAAGCATAAGAACGTCTAGTGGAAGGTTTTCTGGAAGCATAAAGAACATCTTTCACCTGTTGAGAAAGATGAGGATCCTGGAGATCTAGGCCTTCAGCAACCAAGCCCTGAGATGCAGAGACTGGGGATTGGGATGCCATAACTTTCCGTCCTCTTGAGATAGGAGATCTGGAGCAGACCCTAACTCCAGGGAGGGAGCTTGAGAGAGATGTAGAAGCAGAGGGTACCACACTTGCCGTGGCCAATGTGGAGCTATGAGAATCATGTGGCATCCGTCTCTCTGAAGCTTGAACAGGGTTTTGGGAATTAGGGGAATGGGTGGAAAGGCATAGAGGAAATCTTGACCCCAGTGAAGGAGGAAAGCATCCCTTGCCTGAGCTCCCTGAGCCGGAGTTCTGGAACAGAACCGAGGAAGTTTGGCATTCCATGGACTTGCAAAGAGGTCTATGTCCGGGGTTCCCCAAATCTGAAAAATCCTGGCCACCTTGTCCACATGTAGGGACCACTCGTGTGGAAGCATAACTTGACTGAACCTGCCTGCCCAAGAGTTTTGAATGCCTGGAAGATAAACTGCCAGAAGATGAATCTGATGCTCTCTGGCGAGGGCCCACAGTCGCAAAGCTTCGTTGCAAAGCGACAGAGAGTCAGTTCCGCCCTGCTTGTTCACATAGAACATGGCTACCTGATTGTCCGTGTGGATAAGGACTGTCTTGTAGCTGAGTAGGGTATGGAACACCCGCAGAGCAAGGAAGATTGCTCTGAGTTCCAAGAGATTGATATGTAGACAACTCTCCTGTGGGGACCAGATGCCCTGGGTGGAGAGGTCTTGCAGATGAGCTTCCCACCCCATTGGAGAAGCATCTGTTGTGAGAGTTGCTTGGGGTAGAGACTGCTGAAAGGGGGACCTCAGCAACAGGTTTTGAGGGGACTTCCACCACTGGAGGGACAAAATGAGGTGACTTGTGTTTGCTATTTTGTCTGACAGGCAGTCTAATGCCTGGGTCCATTGGGTAGATAAAGTCCACTGAGCTGCCCTCATATGAAGGCGAGCATATGGTACCACATGCACAGTGGATGCCATGTGGCCTAGCAACTGGATCAAATTGGATTTTGGGATGTTTATTACCAGCCCTAAATACTGAAGGATATGTATTGTGCAGGTTAGAGAACTCTTGGCCTCTGACTGAGTGGGAGCTCGAATGAGCCAGTCGTCCAGATAAGGGAAGACAAATATTCCCAGGGTGCGCAGAAATGCAGCTAGCACTGCCATGCATTTCGTGAACACCCTTGGTGCAGAGGCCAGACCAAAAGGGAGCACTCTGTATTGATAGTGCTTCTCTTGAAAAAGGAACCGAAGGAACCTTCTGTGAGTTGGATGGATGAGAACATGGGTGTACGCATCCTTGAGATCTAGACAACAAAGCCAATCCTGACTCTGAAGGTATGGCAGCAGAGTTCCCAGAGAAATCATTTTGAATTTTTCCTGGACTAGAAATCTGTTCAATTCTCTGAGATCTAAGATGGGTCTGTAGCCCCCTGTTTTCTTTGGAATAAGAAAATAGGGGGAGTAGTAACCTGTGCCCTGTTGTTGAAGAGGCACTTCCTCTATTGCCCCCTGGGCGAGAAGGGTGGCAACCTCCTGCCCCAACAGGTTGAGGAGGGAGGTTGGAGAATTGAACTGGTGCACTCTTGTACGAGGGGGCAAGCTTGAAAAATGAAGTTTGTACCCCTCTCTTATGATGGAGAGTGTCCAATGCACTGCTGTAATTTGCCCCCACCTAGGAGCAAAATGACATAACCTTCCTGGAATGGTGGAGGGCTCTGGTCCTTCCAGAGCCAGGAAGGCTAAGTTCTCTAGCGGAAAGTCAAAGGCCCTGAGGGGGCTGAGGTTGCTGGGCTGGAGGAGGCCTAGCAGCCTTTGCTTTGCTCTGTTTGGATGATTGCTGACGTTTGGTAGGGAACTGAGCCGCACAAGATGCCCGCTGACCATAAGCAGTATAGAATCTTCCCTTTTTAGAAAAGGTTGCTTTCTTGAATAACCTTTTCTTAGCAGGAGCAGTTGTGGATTTGGATAGTCTATCCAAGGCAGAATTTTCAGCATCCATCTGACTGGCTTTTGCTTGCCAATCTTTACCAAACAGGTTTTCACCTGTACAAGGGATATTTCCCAATTCATCTTGAACCCAGATCTCCAAATCAGATGCTTGAAGCCAAGCAATTCTACGTGCACCTATGGCAATAGCTGAGGCTCTGCTTACGCATTCAAAGGAGTCGAAAGCTGCACGGTTGGAGAATTTGGAGATATCTTGGGCATGTTTGAGCCAAGTGAGAAAGTCCTGTCTTTTATCTTCAGACATAGTAACATAGTAACATAGTAGTTGACGGCAGATAAAGACCAGCATGGTCCATCCAGTCTGCCCAGCGAGATGGCAAGAGTAGGTGCACCTGTCGCTCCGCGCAGGCCACCCCTCTCCATATCCTTGTTCAGGGGTAAACCCACCACTCCATATAGGACACCCCTATTTGTTGAGATGTTATATGGTTCAGAAGTTAGATGGTACCGTTTATTTTGTTTTTTTTCCTATTTCTGTAAAGGGATCCTCTGTGTTTGTCCCATGCCTTTTTGAATTCCGTCACCGTGTTTGCCCCTACCACTTCCATCGGGAGGGCATTCCAAGCATCCACCACCCTTTCAGTGAAAAAATATTTCCTGACATTGCCTTTCAATTTACCCCCTTGCAGTTTCATGTTATGCCCTCTAGTTTTACAGGTTCCCCGTCTTTGGAAGAGGTTTGTTTGTTCATCATTTCTCTTTAAGTATTTAAAGGTCTGAATCATATCTCCCCTGTGCCTCCTTTCCTCCAAGGTATACATATTTAGGTCTTCAAGTCTCTTCTCATAAGGCTTCTGACGCAGGCTCCAAATCATTTTGGTCGCCTTCCTCTGAACAGTCTCCAGTCTTTTTACATCCTTTGCAAGATATGGTCTCCAAAACTGAACGCAGTATTCCAAGTGAGGCCTCACCAGTGACCTATACAGTGGCATAAGTACCTCTTCTTTTCTGCTGGTAATCCCTCTTTGTATGCAGCCCAACATCCTCCTGGCTTTTGCCACCGCCTTGTCGCACTGTTTTGCCACCTTGAGATCAGCAGAGATAATCACACCAAGGTCTTTTTCCTGAACTGTGCATACCAACCTTTCTCCCCCTATCTTGTACATTTCTCTTGGATTTCTGCTACCCAAGTGCATGACACTGCACTTTTTTGCATTAAATCATAGTTGCCAAGCTTTAGACCAGTCTTCCAGCTTTTGTAGATCTTTCTTCATGTTAACCACTCCCTCAGGGGAGTCCACTCTGTTGCAAATTTTTGTGTCGTCTGCAAAAAGACAGACTTTTCCATTCAGTCCTTCAGCAATATCACTCACAAATACATTGAACAGTGCCGGGCCCAGGACCGAACCCTGGGGCACCCCGCTAATCACCTTCCTCTCATCCGAGTGAGCTCCATGTACAATCACCTTCTGTTGTCTGTCAGTCAGCCAATTTCTAATCCAGTTTACCATCTTGGGACCCATCCCCAAGCTACTGAGTTTGTTGATAAGCCTCCTATGAGGAACAGTATCAAAGGCTTTGCTGAAATCCAGGTAGATGACATCCATTGCATGCCCCTGATCTAGTTCCCTCGTCACGCAGTCAAAGAACTCGATCAGATTTGTCTGGCAAGATCGTCCTTCGGTAAAACCATGTTGCCTCGGGTCTTGCAAGCTGTTGTTTCAGAAAGTTCACTATTCGCTTTTTCAGGAGCGCCTCCATTACTTTTCCTGCCACCGAGGTAAGGCTCACGGGTCTGTAGTTTGACACTTCTTCCCTGTCACCACTTTTGTGTAGAGGTACGACATCAGCCATTCTCCAGTCCTGAGGAACCTCTCCTGTTTCCAAGGATCTGTTGAAGACATCCTTTAACGGTCCTGCAAGAACCTCTCTGAGCTCTTTCAGTATCCTGGGATGTATCCCATCCGGTCCCATGGCTTTGTCCACTTTCAGTTTAGCAAGTTGTTCTAACACCTCTTCTGCTGTGAATGGTGTGGTATCTACTTCATTCCCATTTTTATATTTGGGAGTCACAGCTGGTCCATCCCCAGGATCTTCTTTAGTAAACACAGAGCAGAAGTAATTGTTTAGCAATTTTGCTTTTTCAGTGTCACTTTCCACGAGTCCTTTCCCAGCACTTCTGAGTCCTGCAATTCCAACTCTGATCTTTTTCCTTTCCCGAATATACCTGAAGAAATTTTTGTTGCCACCCTTAACATCTTTAGCCATCTTTTCCTCTGCCTTTGATTTTGCTATCCTTATTTCACGTTTTGTCTCTTTGAGTTTGATCCTGTATTCATTTCTGTGTTCTTCGGTCTGCAAGCTTTTGAATTTTGCAAAAGTTGTGTTTTTTGCCTTTATATGAGCAGCCACCTCTTTGGAAAACCAAATAGGTTTCCTTCTCCTCTTGCTTTTATTTACTTTTCTTACATATTTATCTGTTGCTCCTTTCAATGCCTCCTTTAGTTTAGCCCATTGCAATTCCACTTCCTTTATCTCTTCCCACCCCGTCATCTCCTCCTTTACATACTCTGCCATTTGATTGAAGTTAGTGTATTTGAAGTTTAGGACTCTGAGCTTGCTATGATTGGCCTGTGCCATGGCTTTTATTTCAAACCACACTGTGTGATGGTCGCTGTTGCTCACAGGGGCACTCACATGAAAAGACTTAGTCTGCAAATGATCAGTGACTTCTTTTAAGAACATTCCCATGTAAAGACTATAGGAATTAATTCTCGCAGCAAGCATGGAAGCTTGGAAGACTCTTCTTCCAAAAGCATCCAGGGTTCTACATTCACGTCCTGGAGGATTAGAGGCATGTCTTTTGGCACTTCTAATCTTTCTCATAGCAGACTCAACCACAATAGAGTGGTGAGGAAGTTGAGTTTTATGGAAACCAGGACAAGGAGGGACACGATACATGGTATCCAACCTGCGAGAATGAGGGGAGGTGGTCAGAGGTGCTTCCCACATCCTCAACATGAGATCATACAGAATCGCATGAATAGGCAAGGTAGCTGCCTCCTTAGGAGTTTTAGGATATTGTAAAATATCTAACTCCTTGGCTCTGGGCTCTGTCTCAGGGGCCACTGTGATGGAAAGGCCCCGAGCCACCTCCCTGATGAAGTCTTGAAAAGACAAGTCCTCTGGAGGAGACAAACTTTGTTTAGGAGAGGACTCCTCCTGTGGAAGAAGCATCACTGCATCGACCGACTCTTCAGAGTCCTCAGAGGAATCAAAGTATTGTCTGTCTGGATGCTCTTGCAAAGCCCGATACCCGTACCGACCGGGATCGGTATCGGGAATAACCGGTACCGGGGTATCGGTACCAGAGGGCTTCAGAGGACAGAGTACTGGCATAGCGGACACCGATGCCGAAGCCACAGGTATGGGGATCGGGACCGATGGCGATGCTAGAGTCGATACCGGTGGGATAGTCTGTTGCGGTACCACGGGCGTCGATGTCACAAGGAAAGCCGCCAGACTGCGTTCTATGGACAGAATCCTCTGATCCATCGATGCACCAATGCTTGGAAGTCGGTACCGGTGGAAGCCACCGGTACCCCAGAGCATGGCACCAGGAGATCTGTCGAGGCCACACCATCGAGATCATCCTGGTACCCCGATGATGATGCTTTAGAGGCCGAAGCCTCCCGCTGGGGTAATTTTGCCGGTGCAGGATCCTCGAGGGCAACGCCAGAGGCATCTCGATGCTTAGAAGGAGATCTACCCTTCGAGGACCGGCTGGATTTATGTTTAGTTACCTGAGATTCATGTGAGGAAGAAGCAGCCCTGGAAGACGTCGATGCCACTGAAGCCGCATCAGAGGGAAACAGGGTACTGAGCTTGGCAGCTCGGTTCTGCCGGTCTCTTTTAGACATCATAGAACAGGACATACAATCTGTGATGGAATGGTCAGGACCTAAACATTTTAGACACCAGTCATGGGTGTCGGTGATGGAAATGGTACCGCCACATTTTGTGCACTTCTTAAATCCTGAGGCAGGCTTTTCCATGTTAAGGAAAAAATGTTTTGGGCCTAAGGCCCAAAACGCAAGTACACCTGAAGAAAAAAGAAACGGAAAAAGTTTTTGTTTTGTTTTTTACAAGAAAAAAAGATCGGCGGTACCGGTAGAGCGTCGAAGAAGGCAGACGCGACACAAAAGAAATAAAGAAAAATAAAGAACTTCTTCTGCGGTGACAGGAACACGACCTGCTGGCTCCGCGGAAAAAGAAGAACTAAGGAGAGACAGTTGGGAAAGGCGGGAAGGCAGCACGCAGGCGCTGTGGGATGCTCCCAAAGGCTTTCTGATTGGACGCTAGGGAGCGTTCCCGCGCGGGCTCCGTCGGTACCGACGATACCCATATGTGAAGACTCATTCCTGCTTGTTCCTGGAGATATACGAGATGCAGTTCCCCAATACTGTGTAAAATATAAAAATAACACAAAGTCCAATCACTAAAATTAAATACAATTATTTTTTCTACCTTTGTTGTCTGACCATTTTATTCTCTGATCATGCTGGTCCTGATCTGAGGCTTCTGCTTTCCTGTCTTCTCTTAGCTCTTTCTGTGGTCTATGGTCCATCTACCATTTCTTATCTCTTCTTTTGTTTTCTTCACTTCCTTCCATCAGCCCATTTCCATTTCCAGTAACCCTCCCCAGTATCAGCCCCCTTTCCAGTCCTTCCCTCCCAGTATCTTCCAATGTCAACTGCCTTGCATTCCCACGACTACAACTAGTGTTCCATTCCCTTCCAGTCCCCCTCCTTCCCCACTGTCCAGCCCCTTCTAGTCCAAATACCATCCCAGATGTTAGCTCACGTCCACTGTCAGTGCCACCCTCCAGGTCAGCTCCCTTCCAGTCACCCTACCCTCTGTCCATCCCCCTTCTAGTGCCATTTGCATGTCAGCTCCCTTCCAGCCTTCTCCCCATTACCCAACCACCTACCACTCCCATCCTCAAGTGTCAGCTCCCTTCCAGACCCCCTTCAGTACATCCCAGATGTCAGGTCCTTTCCAGCCCCCTTCTTCCCCTGCGTCAGCTCCCTTCGTGCCCCCTCCTTCCCCTGGCAGACCCTCCCATTATCTGCTCCCTTCCAGTCCCATTCTACCATCCTCCCGCATCAGCTCATTTGTAGCCCTAGCCCCTAGTTTTCTTTCAGGGCCAGCAACACTCTCTTCCCCTCCCCCATCAGCCCATTTCCAGTCCTATCCCCCCCATCAGCCCACCTCCAGTCCTAGCCCCCCCCCAGCCCATTACAAGTCCTAAACCCCCATCAGCCCATTTCCAGTTCTTGCCCCCCCATAGCCCATTACCAGTCCTAAACCCCCCCATCAGCCCATTACCAGTCCTAAACCCCCCCATCAGCCCATTACCAGTCCTAGCCCCCCATAGCCCATTACCAGTTCTAAACACCCCCCATCAGCCCACCTCGTCCAAACCCCCCCCATCAGCCCACTTCCAGTCCTAGCCCCTCCATAGCCCATTACCAGTCCTAACCCCCCATCAGCCCATTTCCAGTCCTAAACATACCCCATCAGCCCACCTCCAGTCCTAACCCCCCATTAGCCCATTTCCAGTCCTAGAACCCCCCATAGCCCATACCAATTCTAACCCCCCCCCCCAACCCCCCATTCCACTTCCTACCCCCCCCCCCCCCCCCCCGGGAAATAAAAAAAAAATGAACCTGGCTGTTGAAGCTGCTGCTGCAGCGGCAGCAGGAAGTACCCTGGGACCGCCCCGGCAGAGCCCTCCTGTCTCCCTCAGCGCAGCTGGGAGTTCCAAAATTGCCTTTATTGTTCCACGGATCAAGTGTGCCTAAAACCCGACACAGGCCGTGTTTCGGTCACCACTTCCTCAGGGGTTAAGGGCTCACACTGTAACAGCCAATGTAAAACGCAAATCTCTTAGATTGGCAGTGCCGTGGGAACAACCTGCCCCACACATGCGATGTAGGTTGAACACAACACACTTACTTGCTTTGGGAGAAACACTTTACTGAACCTGGAATGCCCCTTTCCTCTTCTGTTAGCCCAATAGGATGAATTCTTGTTCCATGTCACCATAATTTCACTAGAAGCATTGCATTCTTTAAAAAAAAGAGCTGAAAGCGTTTGCGCAATTGATCAATTCATTTCCTAGGTAATTTCCTTTGGGGGCGGGACAAAGCTGCACGGGGTCCTTCACGGAGGCGAGAAGGCTCCACACTGATTTCGTTTCTATTTAAAACTGCAGTCACAGCACAGACGTGGTTCTCTAAGAGGCAGGGAGCTGCGGCTGCCTGGAAAAGGAGGGTGAGTTTGCCGCTGCCAAGAAGCAGACTCGGCAGCAACTTGTGCACTTCTTTTTTTGGGATTTTTTTAAACTTTTGAAGGCGAAGTGAGGCGGCTGTTTTGGGGGCATTTTTTGCCACCCTAGGCAGCCGCCTCACTTTGTCTCATTATAGAGCTGCCCCTTCTTCTCATGCCTGAAAACGTGGACAATGCTGTGGTCCTTTCCAGGAGATATCTCCCCCTCCTCAAACTCTACGTCTGTGGAACCTCGTCCAAGGACCTTTCTAAGGGTCTGCAGAGGCCTCCAAAGCCCCCTCTGGATCCAAGTTCTCTGGCCCACTCTCCTGACCTCCAGGAATGACCAAGGCATGCCCGGTCCCAGATTGAACCTCCCTCACAAATCATGGAGGCGCCAACTTTGCTGATTAATGCCCCCACGCCCTGCTTCAGACACTAGACCTGGTAGAGGAGCAGAACAAAGTCCAGGGTAAAGGGTACTGTCCTCTGTGGACTCTGTGCCTCTTGCCGCCCCTTGGAAAGGCTCGAGGACCTGTGAGAAGGAGCAGAAACCAAATCCTGACTCCCCGCGACTATGCCTGTTGGTGGCTCTGAGATCTCCAAAATGGCCAGGGTTCCTGTCAAAACCGCAGGTGAAGGAGAACATTCTGTGCTGGATGCATGATTTTCTGGCTGCCCACTGAAGGAATGGCTGCCCCCCCCCCCCCCCTGGAGGTCCTCTCCCGCAGCATGGTACTCCAATTCACAGCCATGGAAGAGTTCAAAAGCTGACTAATGTGCCTTCTTTAGGCTACAGGCCGCACATACGGCCTTCGGCATGGAGATCCGTGAGCCTCAACAAGAGGCCGCCTTGGAATTGCAGACCCATGGCCAATCCTCCAAAGTTGAGTTACTGCTGTTACACTCACCACGATCTGATCAAGGTGTGCTGCTCTCTGTGGCCTCTAACTGCAGCTCACTGTCTCTCTTGCTTCCTCCCTGCCAGCAGCCACGACTAAACGCAACACCCAGCGTTAAAGGACCAGCGCACAGCAAATCGGCCTAGCTAACATAGCAACTTCGAGGAAGGCAGAGCAGGGCCCGATTGAACTGAGCCTGCCTGCTCGTCCCCTCCTGCACAGGAACTCCTGCCAACTTAAAGGTTTAGATTCCCAGAGGGCAGCCTGGACCAGCCTCTGTTAGGGGAGAGAGAAGGGAAGAAAAGGGTATCTTCCTGAACAGCAAAGCCGAAAATATCTAAGACTAAAGACTTTAAAGAAGCTGAAATAGCACTTAAATGGACTCTTACTGAGTTAGTCTTAAGTCCTGCATTAGATAAATGAAGGAGATACTCCAGTAATGATTCCAAAGGTATCGCAGAGGGGGGAAGACCCTTTTGCGAACACCATATGGAAAACGTTTTCCACTTGAAAGCATAAGAGCGTCTTGTGGAAGATTTCCTGGAAGCACAAAGGACATCCTTTACTTGTTGAGAAAGGTTAAGACCATGAAGGTCTAGGCCAGCGGTTCTCAACCTGTGGGTCGCGACCCCAACGGGGGTCGCCACAGGATTTAGCGGAGGTCGCTTAGCCTCCACCAAGTTTAAAAAAAAAAATTAAGATGTGCACAAGTTGCTGCCGCTGCCGAGTCCGCTTCTCGGCAGCAGCAAACTCCGGCAAACTCACCGCCTTCTTCTGCAGCCGCGGCTCCCTGCCTCTTAGGGAACCGCGGCTGTACTTGTAAAATCGTTGCGGAGCCCTTCCTGTCTCGACGGGCTCCGTGCAGCATTGTCCCGCCTCCAAAGGAAGTGGTAAACAACTTCCTTTGGAGGCGGGACAATGCTGCATGGAGCCCATCGAGACAGGAAGGGCTCCGCAATGATTTTACAAGTACAGCCGCGGTTCCCTAAGAGGCAGAGAGCCGCGGCTGCATTAGAAGGGAGGCAGACAACCTGCAACACGGCTGACATCGACAGAGGGGGGCTGACATGGACAGATGGAAGGATGGGGCTGACAGGGAGGGAGGGAGGGGGCTGACATGGACAGATGGATGGAGGGGGCTGACATGGACAGATGGAAGGATGGGGCTGACAGGGAGGGAGGGAGGGAGGAAGGATGGGGCTGACAGGGAGGGAGGGAGGGAGGGGGGCTGACATGGACAGATGGAAGGATGGGGCTGACATGGACAGATGGAAGGATGGGGCTGACAGGGAGGGAGGGAGGGAGGGGGGGCTGACATGGACAGATGGAAGGATGGGGCTGACATGGAGGGAGGGAGGGAGGGGGGCTGACATGGACAGATGGAAGGATGGGGCTGACATGGAGGGAGGGAGGGAGGGGGGCTGACATGGACAGATGGAAGGATGGGGCTGACATGGAGGGAGGGAGGGAGGGAGGGGGCTGACATGGACAGATGGAAGGGTGGGGCTGACATGGAGGGAGGGAGGGGCTGACATGGAGGGAGGGAGGGGGCTGACATGGACAGATGGAAGGATGGGGCTGACATGGAGGGAGGGATGGGGGCTGATATGGATGGATGGAGGGAGGGAGGGAGGGATGGGGGCTGAGATGGATGGAGGGAGGGAGGGAGGGATGGGGGCTGATATGGATGGAGGGAGGGGGGCTGACATGGAGGGATGGATGGAGGGAGGGGGGCTGACTGACAGGGAGGAGGGAGGGATGGGGGCTGATATGGATGGATGGAGGGAGGGAGGGAGGGAGGGGGCTGACAGGGAGGGATGGGGGCTGACAGGGAGGGATGGATGGAGGGAGGGAGGGAGGGATGGGGGCTGATATGGATGGAGGAAGGGGGGCTGACATGGAGGGATGGATGGAGGGAGGGGGGCTGACATGGACGGATGGAAGGATGGGGGCTGAGAGGGAGGGATGGAGGGAGGGAGGGGGCTGACAGGGAGGGAGGGATGGGGGCTGATATGGATGGATGGAGGTAGGGAGGGGGCTGACAGGGAGGGAGGGAGGGAGGGATGGGGGCTGATATGGATGGATGGATGGATGGAGGGAGGGAGGGAGGGAGGGAGGGAGGGAGGGGGGCTGACATGGACAGATGGAAGGATGGGGGCTGACATGGAGGGATGGATGGAGGGAGGGGGGCTGACATGGACGGATGGAAGGATGGGGGCTGACATGGAGGGAGGGAGGGAGGGGGCTGATATGGATGGATGGAGGGAGTAGGCTGGCATGGACAAAGGGGAGAGACAAGGGGACATACTGGACAGACGGGATAAATGCTGGACAGAGGCGAGAGACAGTGCGGGTTAGGATTATAATGGGCTGATGGGGGTGCTAGCACTGGTAATGGGCAGATGGGGGGGCTACGAATGGTAATGGGTTGATTAGGGAAGGCTAGGACTGGGAATGGACTTATCAAGGGGGGGTAGGACTGGTAATGGACTGATGGGGGTCTAGCATTGGAAATGAGCTGATCAGTGAGGTTAGGACTGGAAGTGGGCTGATTAGGGGAGCCTAGCACTGGTAATGGGGTTGAGGGGGGGACTAGCACTGGAAATGAGCTGATGGGGGGTAGGACTGGTATTGGGCTGATTGGGGGGGGTAGGACTGGTAATGGGGTTGAGGGGGATTAGCACTAGAAGTGAGCTGATTAGGGGGCTTTGACTGGGAATGGGCTGATTGTGGGGAGGGGAGGATAGAGCTGCTGACCCTGGAAGAAAACTGGGGGCTAAGGCTACAAGTGGGCTGATACAAGGGGATGGGAGCATGGAACTGAAAGGGAGTGGATCTGAGAGGGGCTGCCATGGTATTTGTACTAGAAGGGACTGATCAGTGGGGAAGGAGGGGGACTGGAAGGGAATGGACACCAGTGGCAGTCATGGGAATGCAAGTTGACATTGGAAGGTACTGGGAGTGAGGACTGGAAAGGGGCTGATACTGGGGAGGGTTACTGGGACTGGAAATAGGCTGATGGAAAGAAGTGAAGAAAACAAAAGAGATAAGAACTGGCAGATGGACCATAGACCACAGAAAGAGAGCTAAGAGAAGACAGGAAAGCAGAAGCCTCAGATCGGGACCAGCATGATCAGAGAATAAATTGGTCAGACAACAAAGGTAGAAAAAATAATTTTATTTCATATTAGTGATTTGACTACAAAATCATCATAATTTTGAAATCAAATATTGTTACTTGTTGTTTTGATTATTTAAATAAGTATTTTATAAATAAAAACATATTGCAAAGGCCTATAATATATTAATAATTCAACAAATGATTACAGCGACAATGCGTTAACGGTAAAGGAAGAGAGACGCATTTGATTTTATCATTGGGGGTCACCACAAGTTGACCAACGGTAAAAGGGGTCACGGTACAAAAAAGGTTGAGAACCACTGGTCTAGGCTCTCAGCAACCAGGCCCTGAGATACAGAGAGTGGGGATTGGGATGCCACAACATCCCATCCTCCTGAGACAGGAGATCTGGAGCAGATCCTAACTCCAGAGATGGAGCTTGAGAGAGATGCAGGAGCAGAGGGTACCAGTTCTGCCGTGGCCAATGTGGAGCTATGAGAATCATGTGGCCTTTGTCTCTCTGAAGCTTGAATAGGGTTTGGGGAATTAGGGGAATGGGTGGAAAGGCATACAGGAAGTCCTGACCCCAATGGAGGAGGAAAGCATCCCTGGCCTGACAACTCTGAGCCGGAATTCTGGAACAGAACCGGGGAAGTTTGGCATTCAATGGACTTGCAAAGAGGTCTATGTCCGGAGTTCCCCAAATTTGAAAAAGTTTTGCTACCTGGTCTGCATGGAGAGACCATTCGTGTGGAAGCAGAACTCGACTGTCTGCCCAAGAGTTTTGAATGCCTGGCAGATACACCGCAAGGAGATGAATCTGATGCTCTCTGGCGAGGGCCCATAGTCGCAAAGCTTCGATGCAAAGCGACAGAGAGCCTGTTCCTCCCTGTTTGTTCAGATAGAACATAGCTACTTGATTGTCCATCTGAATTAGGACTGTCTTGTACACTGTTCCCTCTAAGCTATGCGCATTTGCGCGCGCACACACCTCGCCGAGCGAGCGCACATACTTTACTACAGAGCGCACAAAAATTACAGCTCTGATTCTGATAGTAAACAACACAGACGTGTTAAAATTTAAAAGTTATGATTGTAATTACTAGAAATTTCCCACTTCATTTAGTAATCGTCTATTTTCATTTAATTTGATTAAAATCGATGTGGTGTACATACTGTATTCTGACGTGTAGTCAAATTTTAAAGTATATAACTCCGAGTGTCGTTATGTGGCGCACAAAAATGTAACCTTCCTTCAAAAGCTGCACACAGCTGATATTTTATGCGCACACAGCCTACAGAAAATTAGAGGGAACATTGGTCTTGTAGCTGAGCTGGGTATGGAACACTCGAAGAGCAAGGAAGATTGCTCTGAGTTCTAGGAGATTGATATGTAAGTGGGTCTCCTGTGGACCTTGCAGATGAGCTCCCCAACCCACTTGTGATGCGTCTGTTGTTAGAGTGACCTGGGGTAGGGGTTGCTGGAAAGGGGATCCCACCAACAGGTTTTGGGTTGACTGCCACCATTGTAGAGACAAAATAAGGCGACTTGTGCTTGCTATTTTGTCTGATAGGCAGCCTGATGCCTGAGTCCACTGAGTGGACAGAGTCCATTGGGCTGCTCTCATATGGAGGCGAGCATAGGGAACCACGTGCACGGTAGATGCCATGTGGCCTAGTAGTTGTAACATTTCCTGAGCAGTGAAATGAGTTTTTAACACTGCCTGGGAGGCTAACTGCACAATGCGAAGGCAACGGGCCTGTGGAAGATAGGCCCTTGCTTTTCTGGTGTCCAGCAAAGCTCCTATAAACTCTAGAGATTGAGTTGGAGTTAGGCTGGATTTTGGGATGTTTATGACCAGGCCCAAATACTGAAGGATACGCATTGTGCAAGATAGGGAAATTCTGGCCTCTGACTCTGATGGGGCTCGAATGAGCCAGTCGTCTAAGTAGGGGAAGACGAATATTCCTAGAGTGCGAAGAAATGCTGCCACTACAGCCATGCATTTCGTAAACACCCTTGGTGCTGAGGCCAGGCCAAAAGGAAGCACCCTGTATTGGTAGTGCTTTCCTTGAAACAGGAAGCGAAAGAACCTTTGGTGAGTTGGATGGATGAGAACATGAGTGTACGCATCCTTGAGATCTAGAGAAAAAAAGCCAATCCTGACTCTGAAGATATGGCAGCAGAGTTCCCAGAGAAATCATCTTGAATTTCTCTTTGAACAGGAATTTGTTCAATTCTCTGAGGTCTAAAATGGGTCTGTGTCCCCCTGTTTTCTTTGGAATAAGGAAATAAGGGGAGTAAAACCCTGTACCCTGTTGGGAAATGGGTACGTCTTCTATTGCCCCCTGGGCAAGAAGTAAACTGACCTCTTGACTCAACTGAGTGTTGAAAGAAGCCTGAGAATTGAACTGTCTTACCAATGTAGGAGGGTGCATGTTGAAGAAATGAAGCTTGTACCACTCTCTTACAATGGAAAAAATCCATTCTTCTGCTGTTATCTGCCCCCATCTGGGGGAAAAATGACACAACCTTCCTGGGATGGTGGAAGGCTCTGGCCCGTTCAGGGCCAGGAAGGCCAAGTTCTCTAGATGGGAGTCACCCTGTGGAGGCTGAGTCTGCTGGGCCGGCTGAGGCTTAGCAGCCTTTGATTTCCTTTGCTTTGGGGGCTGCTGTCCATTTCGGGCGGACTGACCTGCGGAATGCACCTGCTGGGTATAGGAGGGATAAAACCTCTTCTTTTTAGAGAAGAATGGTTTCTTGTAGGATTTTCTCCTTGCAGGATCAGCTGTAGCCTTGGATAGTCTATCCAAAGTGCTGTTATCAGCATCCAGCTCATTAGCTTTCTCTTGCCAATTTTTGCCAAAGAGATTTTCGCCTGTACAAGGGATATTCCCCAGTTTTCCTGTACCCAGAGTTCTAAGTCAGATGCCTGGAGCCAGGCAATCCTACGAGCACCTATGGCAATGGCAGAGGTTCTGCTTATGCACTCAGAGCAGTCAAAAGCTGCACGATTAACAAACTTGGAAACATCCTGGGCATGTTTGACAAGTGTAAGATAATCCTGCCTCTTATCATCAGGAAGGAGAGGGCTCATAAGCTCGAGATCTCCTGTAACCTCCTTAAGAAACATTCCCATGTATAGGATGTAGGAACTAATCCTGGCAGAAAGCATGGAGGCCTGGAATGTTCGACACCCAAAGGCATCAAGAGTCCTACATTCACGTCCTGGAGGATAAGATGCATGTCTCTTTGCACTCTTGATTCTTCTCATAGCTGACTCCACCACCATGGAGTGGTATGGCAACTGAGTTTTCTGAAATCCAGGACAAGGAGGTACTCGAAACATGGTATCCAGCCTACGGGAATGAGGAGAGGTGGTAAGAGGTGTTTCCCACATTCTTAACATGAGATCATGCAAGATCTCATGAATAGGCAAAGTAGCCGCTTCCTTGGGAGCTTTAGGATATTGTAAAATCTCCAACTCCTTTGCTCTGGGCTCTGTTTCAGGAGCCACTGTGATGGAAAGACCCCTAGCCACCTCTCTGATGAAATCCTGAAAGGATATATCCTCAGGAGGAGACATCCTACGCTTAGGAGAAGAAGGCTCCTCAGAGAGAAGTACTCCGGCATCGACAGAGCTGTCAGAGTCCTCAAAGTCATCGGAGGATTCAAAATATCTTGTCCGGGTGCTCTTGTAAAGCACGATACCGGTACCGATCGAAGTCGGTACTGGAGGGGTCCGGTACCGGCCTGTCGATACCGGAGGAAACAGCATGACTCGGTGTTGGTAGCATATTCGCCGATGTCGATGCTGTTGGTACCGGTACAGATATCGGTGCCGGAACCAGTGTCGATACCGGTTGAACTGTCTGAAGCGGTCCCAAAGGCACCGATGCCGCAAGGAGAGCCACCAGACTGCGCTCAATAGCCAGGAATCTTTGGTCAATTCATGCTGCCGATGCCTGGGTGTCAGTACCAGACAAAGCGGCCGGTACCCCAGAGCATGGCATCAGTAGTTCTGCCGAGGTTGAGGCCTCGAGAACATCCTGGAGCCCCGATAGTGCTTTGGAAGCCAAAGCCTCCCGCCGGGGCAATTTTGCCGGTACAAGTCCCTCAAGGGCAACGCCAGAGGCATCTCGATGCTTGGAAGGAGATCTACCCGTTGAGGACCGGCCAGATTTATGTTTGGTTACCTGAGATCCATGGGAGGAAGACGAAGCCCTGGAAGACGTCGATGCCACAGATGCTGCATCGGAGGGAAAAAGGGTGCTAAGCTTAGCAGCTCGGTTCTGCCGACTCCTCTTCGACATCATCCCACATGCAACACACTCCGAGATGGAGTGGTCAGGACCTAAACATTTGAGGCACCACTCGTGAATGTCGGTGACGAAGTTGATACTGCCACACTTGGAACACTTTTTAAAACCCGAAGCGTGTTTTTCTATGTTGAGGAAAAAATTGGGCCTAGTGCCCAAAATGGCGCGTGGCACCCAAGAGAAAAAAGGCTGGAAAATCCAGATAAAAGAATGGAATTTTTTTTTTTTTTTTTAAGAAAGAAAGAAAGAACCGGCGGTACCAGTATAGCGTCGAGGAAGGCAGACGCTACCACAAAAAAGAATGAAAAATATGGGATAATTTCTGCGGTGACAGGAAAACGACCTGCTGGCTCCGCAGAAAACAAAGAACTGGAGAGAGGCAGTTGGGAAAGGCGGGAAGGCAGCACGCAAGCGCTGTGGGATGCTCCCAAAAGCTTTTTAACTGGACGCTGGGGAGCGTTCCCGCGCAGGCTCCGTCGGTACCGACGATACCCATATGTGAAGACTACATTCCTGCTTGTTCCTGGAGATAAGATATTGTTTGAGTCATGCTTGGAGATTAATTTGTACCGAAATTGAGTCCAATTTCCTTGTCTAACACCACCGTCGTTAGACGAATAGAAGATATGTCTGCCGATATCCTTGACCAAGTAATCCAGGAAATGAAATCCGCTCCACTTGGACTATTTAGCATCCAGCTTGATGAATCCACAGATGTTTCAAACTATTCTCAGTTACTGGTTTACGTGCGATATATTAATGATGGCGAGTTTAAAGATGAGTTTCTTTTTTGCAAGCCGCTTGAAACGACAACAACTGCTCGTCATGTGTTTGAAATATTTTGTTCATTCCTGCAAAAACACAATATCCCCATCGACAAGGTTTGTGGTGTCTGCACAGAAGGAGCTCCAGCTATGCTAGGATGTCGGTCGGGATTTCAACGTTTGGTGTTCAATGAGTCGCCGAAAGCCATCGGAACTCACTGTATGATTCATAGACAAGTTTTAGCAACGAAGACGCTGCCACAAGAACTGCAAGAAGTTATGATAAATGTTGTAAGCGCCGTTAATTTCGTAAAAGTGAGTGTTTTAAACAGTCAACTGTTTACAAAACTTTGTAATGATTTGGATGCATCCAATAATGTTCTTTTACTACACACTGAGGTGAGATGGTTATCAAAAGGAAAGGTTTTAAAGCGCGTCTTTGATCTTTGCGATGAACTAAAAACGTTTTTTAAGCAAAAAGCAAAACCACAATTTGAAGCACTTTTCAGTGACAAAAAGCAGCTGCTGAAAATTGCTTCCTTGGTTGACATATTTGCAATATTGAACAAATTAAATTTATCACTGCAAGGACCAAACGCAACATGCCTAGATTTGTCCGAAAAGATCCAAGCGTTTCAAATGAAAGTTCGGCTTTGGCAGAAAAAGTTAGCTGAAAACAGAACGTACATGTTGCTCAACTTATCTGCTTTCTTTGAAGAAAACGAGATTGAACTTGACACAAGAAATGGAATTATAATTTCTGTCAAACAGCACTTAAAAATGCTGGAAGAAGAAATTTCAGCTTATTTTCCAAATTTACCTGGCACACCATTTGCACTTGCCAGAAGTCCATTCACAGTTAACGTTGAGGATGTTCCTGAGATTGCACAAGAAGAGTTCACTGAACTCATTACCAGTGATGCAAAAAATGATTTTTCTTCAATGTCAGTAATTAAATTCTGGATCAAGTATTTTCAATTGTATCCTGGACTGTCTGAGATTGTGTTGCGTCTACTTCTTCCGTTTCCAACAACATATCTGTGTGAAACCGGCTTCTCAAGCTTGTTGCTTATCAAGAGTAAATACTGAAATAGACTTGCTGCAAAAGATGATCTTCGTTGTGCTCTCGCAAAGACTGAGCCGAGAATTTCACATCTGGCAAGAAGGAAGCAAGCACAACCTTCGCACTGATAGCATAGGCCTACTTTTTAGGTTTGACAGCACTAACATTTTTGCCCTTCGTCAGTCTTTTTGAATAAAGCATACTAAAACCGTTGACTATAAAATCATAATCATTTCGAAATCAAATATTATTACTTATTATTATGATTAATTATTGTGGTTTGAATAAGTAAATTTTAGAAATAAAAACATTGCAAAGGCCTATAATATATTAATAATTCAACAAATGATCACAGCGCCAATGAGTTAACGGTAAAGCACAGTTACTTACCTGTAACAGGTGATCTCTGGGAACAGCAGGAATAGTCCTCACATATGGGTACGTCGGCACCGACGGAGCCTGCGCGGGAAAGCTCCCCAGCTTCCCAAAAGGAAAGCTTTTGGGGCTTCCCACAGCGCATGCGCGCTGCCTTCCCGCCTTCCTGACCAACTCTCCTCAGTTCGAGTTTAAAGCTGAGACAATAGAGAGAGGAAAGGGAAAGAGATACAACTCCTAGGGGAGGTGGGTGGGTTGTGAGGACTATTCCTGCTGTTCCCAGAGATCACCTGTTACAGGTAAGTAACTGTGCTATCTCCAGGAACAAGCAGGAATGAGTCCTCACATATGGGGACTCCCTAGCTGAGATGCCTGGGAGATCCCCTCCGTAGGTATTTCATCTTCCGATGGATCTCAGGCATCCATTAAGGGAAGGTGGGCAGGAGTTGTTTAAGAATGGAACAGGTGTTTGAGGACAGCCTGACCAAATAAGGCATCCCGGCGGGAGTCCTTATCCAAGCAGTAATGGGCTGTGAAGGTATGAACCGAGGCCCAGGTGGCTGCTCGACAGATCTGATCTATGGATACAGAGTGAAGATGAGCCATAGAGGTGGCCATGGCTCTCACATTGTGAGCTGTGACATGGCCCTCCAGAGAAATGTTTTTACTCTGGTAAGCAAACGAAATACACTGAGCAATCCAATTGGAAAGTGTTCGTTTTGAGACTGGAAGTCCCAAATGAGAAGGATCGAAAGCAACAAAAAGTTGGGAAGACTTTTGATGTGGCTGAGTCCTATGGAGGTAAAAGGCAAGAGCTCTTTTACAATCTAGAGTATGAAGGTTCCGCTCTGCACTGGATGCATGAGGAGCTGGAAAGAAGACAGGTAGGTATACCTCTTGATTAAGATGAAAAGCTGAAACCACTTTAGGCATAAAGTGTGGATTTGTCCGAAGGACTACCTTATCATGATGGAACCTTGTATAGGGTGGATTCGCCACTAAGGCTTGCAGCTCACTGATGCGACGAGCTGAAGTGACTGCAATGAGGAAAATAACCTTCCAGGAAAGAAATTTCAAGGAGGTAGTGGCTAAGGGTTCAAAAGGTTGCTTCATAAGCTGACCAAGAACCAAGTTTAAGTCCCATGCCACCGGAGGAGGCCTAATGGGAGGTTTAGTTAAAGTTAAGCCTCTCATGAATCTTGCAATAAGAGGATGAGAGGAAATAGATTGTCCATTGAAAGGCTTGAGGGATGCTGCAATAGCACTCAAATGGACCCTTACTGAATTCGTTTTAAGGCCTGCATTGGAGAGATGCAGGAGATATTCCAATAGAGAATTGATAGGAAGAGCAAAAGGATCAAGATCCTTTTGAGCACACCAAATGGAAAATCTCTTCCATTTAAAAGCATAAGAACGCCTTGTGGAAGGTTTTCTGGAAGCATGGAGGATATCTTTCACTTGTTGAGAGACATTTAAGTCTTGAAGGTCTAGGCCTTCAGTAACCATGCTCTGAGGTGGAGGGACTTGGGGTTTGGGTGCCACAAAGTCCCCTCCTCCTGAGACAGAAGGTCTGGAGCAGCTCCCAGGTCTAGGGAGGGACCCTGGGAGAGATGCAGACGTAGAGGGAACCACACTTGGCGTGGCCAGCGTGGAGCTATGAGGATCATAGATCCGTGATCCCTCTGCAGTTTGAACAGAGTCTTGGGAATCAAAGGAATGGGTGGAAAGGCATATAGGAGGCCCTGACCCCAATGAAGGAGGAAGGCAACCCTGGCCTGAACCCCCTGACATGGAGTTCTGGAACAGAACCGGGGAAGTTTGGCATTCCACGGACTTGCAAAGAGGTCTATGTCCGGGGTTCCCCATTTCTGAAAGATTCTGAGTACCTGATCCATGTGCAGGGACCACTCGTGTGGAAGCAGAACTCGGCTGAGTCTGTCTGCCCAAGAGTTTTGAATTCCTGGGAGATATACTGCCAGGAGATGGATTTGATGCTCTCTGGCGAAGGCCCACAGTCTGAGAGCTTCGTTGCAAAGTGACAGAGAGCCAGTCCCTCCTTGTTTGTTTACGTAGAACATGGCTACTTGATTGTCGGTATGAACAAGCACTGTCATGTTGTAAAGGAGGGTATGAAAGACCTTGAGAGCAAGAAAAATTGCTCGAAGCTCCAGAAGGTTGATATGAAGGGCAGTCTCCTGCGGAGACCAAAGGCCTTGAGTGGAGAGGTCTTGAAGATGAGCTCCCCAGCCTGTCTGGGAGGCATCTGTAGTGAGGGTTGCCTGGGGTGGTAGCGGTTGGAAGGGGGACTCCAGCAACAGGTTTTGAATGGACATCCACCACTGGAGAGACCCAAAGAGACGTTTGGAGGTTTCTATTTGGTTGGAGAGAGCTCCTGATGCTTGGGTCCACTGAGTGGACAGAGTCCATTGAGCTGCTCTCATATGCAGGCGAGCATAAGGCACCACATGAACTGTGGAGGCCATGTGGCCTAGCAATTGTAACATCTCTCGGGCAGTCAAGTGAGTTCTGGACTGAATCTGAGAGGCCAGGTGCACTAGCCGGTGGCAACGTGCCTGGGGAAGATAGGCCCTTGCTGTGGTGGTATCTAACCAGGCCCCTATGAATTCTAGGGATTGAGTAGGGGTGAGTTGAGACTTTGGCAGATTGATGACAAGTCCCAGATACTGCAGAATGCAGATGGTGTGGTCCAGGGAAGTCTGAGCCTGAGACTGAGACTGAGATGGAGCTCGGATGAGCCAGTCGTCCAGGTATGGGAAGACAAAGATTCCCTGAGAGCGTAGAAATGCAGCCACTACTGACATGCATTTTGTGAACACTCTTGGAGCAGAGGCTAGACCGAAGGGGAGTACTCTGTACTGGAAATGTTTTCCCTGGAAGAGAAATCGAAGGAATTTTCTGTGGGATGGGTGGATGAGTATATGTGTGTACGCATCCTTTAGGTCTAGAGAACAAAGCCAGTCCTGACTCTGAAGGTAAGGAAGGAGAATACCCAGAGAGAGCATTTTGAATTTTTCCTTGCACAGGAATTTGTTTAATTCTCTCAGATCTAGGATGGGTCTGTGTCCTCCTGTTTTCTTTGGTATCAGAAAATAGGGGGAGTAGAACCCTGAGCCCTGTTGGAGGAGGGGAACCTGTTCTATTGCCCCTTGGGCAAGCAGGGTATTCACCTCCTGATCCAACAGGTGTAGGAGAGAAGGGGGAGAGATGAAATATCTCACCCTGGGATAGATAGGAAGGCTGGAAAAATGCAGTTTGTATCCCTCTTTGATGATAGAGAGGGTCCATTGCTCTGATGTAATCTGTTCCCATCTGGGAGCAAAATGAGTCAGCCTTCCTGGAATGGTGAGAGGCTCTGGTTGCTGCAGAGCCAGAAAGGGTATGTTCTCTAGAAGTAAGTCAAAAACCCTGAGGGGGTTGGGACTGTTGAAGCATAGCAGCTGCTGCAGGCTTTGTTCTGGCCTGTTTAGTCTGCTGTCGCTTAGGAACAAAGCGAACTTGAGCGGATGACTGGCCAGCATTGGAACCAAATCTAGGCTTTTTGTAGAAAGACTTCTTAAAAGACTTCTTTTTGGCAGGGAGTGAAGTAGACTTAGAGAGTCTATCCAAAGCAGCATTCTCTGCATCCATTTGAATGGCTTTGACTTGCCACTCTTTGCCAAAGAGATTTTCCCCTGTACAAGGTAAATTGCCTAGGCCATCTTGTACCCAGGATTCCAGGTCAGAGGCCTGGAGCCAAGCAATTCGACGAGCAGCTATGGCTATGCCAGATGCTCTACTAGCACCCTCAAAAGAGTCAAAGGCAGCCCTATTGGAGAACTTTGACACATCTTGGATATGCTTTAACAGAAGCAGGAACTCCTCTTTTCTATCCTCTGGAATAAAGGGGAGAAAATCTTGTACCTTAAGAGCAAGCTCCTTTAGAAACATGCCCATATAGAGGCTGTAGGAGTTGATTCTGGCAATAAGCATACTAGCTTGAAAGATTTTCCTGCCAAAAGCATCCAAAGTTCTACATTCTCTTCCTGGAGGGGTAGAAGAGTGCCTTTTGGTACTCTTAATCTTTTTCATAGCAGACCTCACCACAATAGAATGGTGAGGAAGCTGGGTTTTTTGAAAACCAGGAGAAGGAGGGACC
This sequence comes from Ichthyophis bannanicus, assembly GCA_033557465.1. Lineage (NCBI taxonomy): Eukaryota > Metazoa > Chordata > Amphibia > Gymnophiona > Ichthyophiidae > Ichthyophis > Ichthyophis bannanicus. The sequence continues at coordinate 169,021,764 of CM066042.1, forward strand.
CGATACATGGTATCAAACCGACGAGAATGTGGAGATAGTGTGAGAGGAGCCTCCCGTAAATCCATCATATGTTCTTGGAAAATATTATGAATGGGTAAGGTGACTGCCTCTTTGGGAACCTTAGAGTATCCTAAAATGTCTAATTTTTGAGCTCTAGGTTCCTTTTCAGAGGATACTGTAATGGAAAGTCCATTGGCAACGTCCAAGATGAAGTCCTGAAAGGACAAGTCCTCTGGAGGAGACATTCTTCTCTTTGGGGAAGAAGGCTCCTCAGGAAGAATAAGGGATGCTTCATCAGAATCATCTGAGGTATCGGCATCCTCAGAAGACTCGAAGTATCGCCTACTTGCTTCCAGAGATTGATACGGGTACCGACCGGTATCGACCTCAGGCGTACCGGGAGCCGGGTCGGTACCGAGAATATCGCGGGAAGCAAAAACCGGTACCGGCTTTCTACTGGAAGTAGATGCTCTGGGTACCGGTATCGGTTGTGGTACCGGAACCGGGGTCGGAACCGACGGTTGCGGTACCGAGGGTGTCGCAGCATTAATAAAAGCCATTATGGCCTGCTGCATGGATTGTACCGTAGTACCCATTGATGCCACAACTGCCTGGATGTCGGTACCGGTTTGAGCCGGTACCCCAGAGCAGTCTAACAGGTGATCGGTCGAGGCCGTGCCATCGATGTCAACCTGTAACCCCATAGGAGGAGCTTTGGAAGCCGGAGCTTCCCGCCGGGGTTGTTTGGCTGGGGCAGGGTCTTCAGGGTCGAACCCAAGGGCCTCTCTCTGCTTTGAGGGAGATTTGCCCCTTGAAGACTTGCCCGAGGAATGTTTGGTTACCTGAGATCCATCCGGAGATGAAGACCTGGATGATGCTGATGCTGGATTATCTGCAGAAAACAGCACATGAAATTTAGCTGCTCGGTTCTGTAAGCCCCGTTTGGACATCAGAGAGCAGGATGGACAATCCGGAACCGAATGGTCAGGGCCCAAACATTTAAGACACCACTCATGGGTGTCTGTGACTGAAATAGTACCAGAGCACTTGGTGCATTTTTTAAAACCAGAAGATGGTTTCTCCATGAGGGAGAATTTGTAAAGGCCGGTAGGCCTTCCAAAAAGAAATACACCAAGTGTGGAAAAAGAAAAAAAAAAAATATATATATATATATTTTTTTAAAATAAAGAAGTAAAGACCGGCGGTACCGGTTCGGAATCGGGGAAGGCAGATACGCGGTCAGAACAACTTTTAAAACAAGAAATTCTTCAGCGGTGACAGGAACACGACCTGCTGGCTCCGCGGAAAAAGAAGAACTGAGGAGAGTTGGTCAGGAAGGCGGGAAGGCAGCGCGCATGCGCTGTGGGAAGCCCCAAAAGCTTTCCTTTTGGGAAGCTGGGGAGCTTTCCTGCGCAGGCTCCGTCGGTACCGACGTACCCATATGTGAGGACTCATTCCTGCTTGTTCCTGGAGATAGGAAGAGAGACACATTTGATTTTATCATTGGGGGTCATCACAAGTTGACCAATGGTAAAAGGGGTCGTGGTACAAAAAAAGGTTGAGAACCACTGGTCTAGGGTATCAATACCTTGAACCTACTCTGAGGCTGACCGTTTACAGCTGCTATCCAGATAATTTATCCAGATTGCAATTTAGACAAGCTTTTCCAGTAGCCTACATTATTCAGATAGAAGCTGAAAATAACTAGTATTCAAATAGCTCACCCTAAACTCTGCCTACAGATTGCCACTGCACTAAACAGATAGTGCTGGGATCATCTGTGAAGATATTCAGCAGCACTATCCGGATAGTGCCTCTGAATCTCTCTCAGCGCCCTTATCTGGATAACCTCTATAGTCATCCAGATAAGGGGCTTTTGCAGAGTGCATATGTGTACACCAGGGTGCTTGCATACCCCGCCATGAGATTCCAGTGGTCAGAGCATAACTTTCAGTCTTCACAGGGAAGCAGGTCAAGTGTGCTGACAGCTGATGCAGCTTCAAAAGGTAAGGCTGGGTGGAGCTAAGGAAGCAGCATGCTGTCTCAGGGATAGGAAGGTGGAGGAACAGCAGAGGGGTAAGGAGAGCAGATATCCTCTGATCAAAGTCACTGGATGTCAGCTAGTTGAAAATAAGCAGAAATAGGAGACTATAGACTGCTGAGAGGACACCTTGTTTCTTTCCTAATTTGTTCCCCTACCCTTTGGGCTCTGAAAATGGCAAGGAACAAGAAAAATATTTCCCTTTATCTTATTCTAGGAATTTTGTCCATACTAATACATTTTTATTTTCATATATAGGAAACAAATACAGTACATCATCAAACTGGTAATCGTGCAGGACGTTTGCAATACAATATGAAGGACATATCTTCTAGCACGGTAGTAGGGAATGCACAGCCATAGTGCAATGCGCACTATGAAGGCGCACCCTGCAAGAGAAAGCCACAAATGTGTTATTAAGGAAGCAGTGGTCTACGCAACCGCTGCAGACAGTAATAAATGTGCCCCAACCACATCTACAGGAAAGTATCAACTGGCCCAGCTCAGAATAGAAAGGGCTGACCGGAAACAGGCACAACTGGCAGCACAGCTCAGAACACTGGGGCTAAATACAAGAGGGCAGGGTATGCAAATCAGAAAAGCAAACACATGCAGAGAGTCTGTGCTGCGTTCTTAACTGTGGGAGATAGGGTGCAAATGTGGCATCTGATGATGTAAGGGGCCTTGAATGTCCATCATGGGGGGCAGGTATATGAACCCCCCTCACCCTGATGTCTGTTCACCTAGGCTGCAGGGAACACAGTACAAAGCCTCTTGGGTGGGTTCCACTATCAGACATTCCTCTGATATGGCTTGGACAGCACCATAGCCACTGTGGAGTATGTCCCCCATGTTGGGTGAAGAGGGTGTGCTAGAGACAGAGGGAGTCTGGAGGCCAACCACAATCAGCACACATTATTAAGGCAGCCTGCACTTCTATCACATGGGGTCCCCCCAGGGCACAAAATATGGATCACCCACCCTTGTGGCCTGACATCTACAATGCGGGGAGGGGTGCAAGCAAGTCCACTGAGAGAGTAAGTGTAGCTACTCACCTGTAACAGGTGTTATCCAGGGACAGCAGGAATCAGTCCTCACATTTGGGTAATGTCGACATCGACAGAGCCCGCATGGAGCATTTCCCCAGTTTTCACAGAAAGCCTTTGGGAATGCTACCACACATGCGTGGTCCCCTTCCCACCCAAGGATGCCATCATGCTCAGTCAGATGACATAGCGAAAAAGGACTTAAACAATGTAGGGAGGCAACTCTAAGGGGAGAAGGGAGAGTTGTGAGGACTGATTCCTGCTGTCCCTGGAGATCATCTGTTACAGGTGAGTAACTAGGCTTTCTCCAGGAACAAGCAGGAAGTCAGTCCTCACATATGGGACTCCCTAGCTCCAGACTGCCGAGGACCAAACCACGACAGCACCATGGCTACCCATCGGATAGCCGTAAGTTGCAGAAGGTGAGTCCCGACAGAGAGACTGCAAGACCCACGCATCCAGAAACACAATCACTCCAGTAGCTTGAACACAGAAGGGTTGGAGGGCAGGAGTTGCCTACACCCCGAAAATATTACGGAGTATTGCCTGCCCGAAAGCGTAGTTACTCACCTGTAACAGGTGTTCTCCAGGAGCAGCAGGAATCAGTCCTCACATATGGGTGACGTCGGCGCCGACGGAGCCCTCGTGCAGAGCATTTCCCAGCTTTCAAAGAAAGCCTTTGGGAATGCAGCGTGCATGCTCAGTCCCCTTTCCGCCCAAGGATGCCATCTTGCTCAGTCTGATGACATAGCTAAAAGACAGCAAAAAGCAAAATTAAGTATATGACTGCAACTCCAGGGGAGGAGGGAGGGTCATGAGGACTGATTCCTGCTGCCCCTGGAGAACACCTGTTACAGGTGAGTAACTACGCTTTATCCAGGACCAAGCAGGAAGTCAGTACTCACATATGGGACTCCCCAGCTCTAGGCTAAAGTGAACCCAGAGCTGAAAAAATGGCTCCCTCTCAAGAGCCTCAGTATCCGTGATAAGAATTTTCTCTGAGAATGCACCCCGTACGGTAGCCCAACACAAGGCTCGGAGGGTAGGAGTTGCCTAAACCTCAAAGAGATTACAGAGTACCGCCTGGCCGAAAACACTGTCCTGCCGGGACTCTCAATCCAAGCAGTAATGGGCTGCAAAAGTCTGGCTTGAAGACCAAGTTGCGGCCCGGCAGCTATCTGCCAACGGAACAGAGCGGAGATGAGCTACTGACGCGGCCTTCACCCTGACATGGTGGGCCGTGACCCGGCCCTGCAAGGGGAGGTTGGCTGCCCTGTATGCCCAGGCGATGCAATCTGCTACCCAAGTGGAAAACATACGCTTGGAGACAGGTAATCCCATCCTATTAGGGTCAAAGGAGACGAAGAGCTGAGTAGCTCTTTGATGCTCCCGCATACGTTCTATGGAAAAGGACAACGTCCTCTTACAGTCCAGGGTATGCAAGACTGTCTCAGCCCGGCTGGCATGCGGCCTGGGAAAGAAAGTCGGAAGAACCACCTCCTGATAGAGGTGGAAAGAGGAGACCACTTTTCGGAGGAACTTGGGATGGGTCCGTAGGACCACCCTGTTCCTATAGAACCGTGTGTACGGTCTATCAGAAACCAGATCTTGTAGCTCACTCACACGTCTGGCCTATGTAAGAGCCACCAGGAAGAGCGCTTTCCAAGAGAGGAAGTGCAAATGGCAAGTAGCCCTCGGTTCAAACGGTGGACGAGTAAGCTGTTGCAAGACCACGTTCAAATCCCACTCAGTCGCTGGTGGACGAACCGGAGGCTTGAGTAGAAGCAGACCTCTGATAAATCTGGACACCAAGGGGTGAACCGACAGAGACTGTCCCTCCACCGGTGAGTGGTGCACTGACAAAGCACTGGGGTGGACCCGAACAGAGTTAGACTTAAGGCCTAGGTCTGAAAGGTGAAGTAGATATTGCAGTACTACTGGCAAAAGGCAAGAGAAAGGATCTTCATTTCGCTGAGCACACCATACCGTAAACCTACGCCACTTGAAGGTATAGGACTTCCTGGTGGACTGCCTCCTAGAGGCCAAGATCACCTCCTCCACCCTCCTTAGGTAGAAGTAAGGGAGTTAGAACTATCCTTTCAGCAGCCAGGCCATCAGATTGAGGGACCTGAGATTGGGGTGCCGAAGGGAACCCTGCTCTTGAGACAGGCGATCGTGTTGCAGCCCCAGAGGGAACAGAGCTTCCACCGCCAACTACAGAAGAAGTGGAAACCACGGCTGCCTCAGCCATCTGGGGGCTACCAGAATCACCGAGGCCTTGTCCCGGAGGATCTTGAACAGAGTTCAGGCCACCAGGGGCGTGGGAGGAAACGCATACAGGAGGCCCATAGACCAAGAAATTAGAAAAGCATCTGCTGCCATCCTCAGGGGATGCGGTTGTCTGTAGCAAAACCTGGGCAGCTGACGATTTAGTGAATTTGCAAAGAGATCGATGGATGGAAGTCCCCATCGGAGGAAGATCTGCTGGACCACCAATGGATTCAATTGCCATTCGTGGGATGGAGAATCCTGCTTAGCTTGTCTGCTAGGACGTTTTCCTGATCAGGCAGATAAACTGCTCTGAGAAACATACCTTGTTTGACTGCAAAGGAGCAAAGGTCCCGTGCCTCCTGACATAGAAGCTGGACCCTGTGCCCCCGTGTTTGTTCACGTAGAACATTGCTACCTGATTGTCCGTCTGAACTAGGACAGACTGTTGAGAGAGAGCATGGCAGAAGGTTTGCAGAGCTAAGCAAATTGCTCACAGCTCTAAAAGGTTGATCTGCTGTGTGGCCTCCCGAGGGGACCACAGGCCTTGAGTGCACGTGCCCTGGCAATGTGCACCCCAGCCCTTTAATGATGCATCTGTCGTCAGCATTCTGGTATGTGCTGGAGCTTGAAAAGGTACACTTTTGAGAAGGTTTGGTAGATGTAGCCACTACTGTAAGGAGTTCAGAAGCCGTCTGGACACCTTTACTCTGTCTCGAAGGTCGCCGGTGGCTTGTGTCCACTAATCTCTGAGGCAACATTGAGCAGCCCGCATGTGCAGATGGGCATTCGGGGTCACATGTACAGTGGATGCCATGTGGCCCAGAAGCCGCAGGTAGTGCCCGGCGGAAACCTGAGAATCGCTTTGGAACTGGTTTGCCAACTCCATCAATCTGTGGGCCCTGTCCTCGGGCAAGAAAGCTCTTGCCTGAAGGGTGTCTAGCCTCGTCCCTATAAACTCTAGGTTCTGAGAGGGGAGCAAAGTGGACTTTGCGTAGTTTATGACAAAGCCCAGATGCTGAAGAAGAGAGACAGTGCGAAGAGTGGCCTGTTGGGCCTCCTGAATGACTGGCCCCTGATTAGCCAGTCGTCCAGGTATGGCAAGACAAAAATCCCCTGATTTCTGAGAAAAGCTGCCACCACCGCCAGGCATTTGGTGAAAACCCTGGGGGCAGAGGTCAGGCCAAAGGGAAGTACCCTGTTCTGAAAATGGTTTCCTCCCACCACAAATCTGAGATATTGTCTGTGGTCTGGATGGATAACGATGTGAGTATAAGCATCCTTTAGGTCTAAGGAGAATAGCCAGTCTCTCTGCTGGAGGTAGGGCAGCAGTATCCCAAGGGTAAGCATCTTGAACTTTTCCCTCTCCAGAAACTTGTTCAGATTTCGCAAGTCTAGGATAGGTCTGAGGCCTCTGTTCTCTTTGGTACTAGGAAGTACCTAGAGTAGAAACCTTGCCCTTCCAGGTGGTGTGGCACCGGTTCCACCGCCTGTTCCTTTAAAAGACTTACCCACTCCTGAAGGAGGAGGTTCCTGTGTAGAGGGAGTCTTGGAGGCTCCCCTGGATAGTAGGAAGGGGGTAGTTAGTGGAAATGGAGCATATAGCCCTTCTGGACTATGCTCAGTACCCAGGTGTCCCCTGTGATGGCTGGCCACCTGTAGGCGTACATGGTCAGCCGACCCCCTGTGCTGAGTGGAGCCACCGGCGGAGGAGAGGCTATGCTGTAGAAGTCAAAACCCCGCTCCCTGCTGTGCAGGAGCTGGAGCTAGCGGCTTGGGGGTTTTCTGCCTACGGGGCCCATGCCCCTGCCCCTTGGCCTGCTGGCCCTGTTGGGGAGCTGGAGAAGCCTGATACTGAGGGTAGGTTTTGTAGGCAGCACCCTTCCTCGGGAAAAAGGGCTTTTTCCCGAGCCCTTCTTTTTATGAGAAGGGGCAGAAGTCTTTCTGGACAGTCTTGTCCTGGTGAGAGTCTCGGTCTCGATTTCTGCATCCTTCTCAGTTATGGGTTTGCCGAATAGGTTGTCACCTTGGCAGGGGACATTGACCAACTTGTCCTGTACCCATGACTCCAGATCTGATGACTGTAGCCAAGCCTGAGGTCGAGCACCGATGCCGGCCGCGGCTACCCGGGCCGAAGCCTCGAAGCCATCATAGGCTGCTCGAGATATAAACTTCGAGCACTCCCGGATCCCTGAAGACAAGACTTTGAACTTCTGCAAGGGTTCCTTGGAGAGGCCAGCCGAGAACCCGGCAATCTCCCTTGCCAGGTCCCGTAAGTACATGCCCATGTACAGCTGGTAAGTCTGGACACGGCAAGAGAGCATAGAGCCCTGGAAGCACTTTCTATCGAGGGCATCCAGGTTCCGGGCCTCCCGGCCAGGAGGCACCAAAGAGTGTATCTTCTGACTTTTCAGCCTGTGCATGGCTGATTCCACAACCATGGAGTTGTGCGGTAGCTGCGCCTTTTGGAACCCAGAGCTCTTACGGACTCAATAAATGGAATCGACCCACTTGCTCAGAACTGGCGCCAAGGCCGGTGCTTCCCACATACAGAAGAGCAGCCGTTCCAGCATCAGAGGAACCGGAACAGTAAAGGCTTCCTTCGGAGGAAAATCATACTGGAGGGCATCAAGCTCTTCGGCTCAAGGCTCTTCCTCGGCGTCCGCCGGGAATGCCAAAGCCTTGGCCATGTCCCTGACGAAATCCGAGAAACGGGTATCTTCCTGGGGGGACATGCTCCGAGGCTCGGACTCCAGGGAGTCCGACGGGATGCACCGGGTCCGGAAGGTGTCAGGAGACTCCTCGTCCTCCGTCTCCCACGCCGACTCCTCCGAGGAGAAGTTGAGCGGCTCAGGCCATGAGGACCTCGATGCCACCCGCCCCGATGCCGAGGGCACCGGTGTCGACGACCTTGGCCCCGAAGGGAAGTCGAGGGAGACCGTGGCCGTGGATCGACTCGAGACTTGATTGACTCGAGGATCGGCTCGGCCTCCGGGGTCGACTTAGACATCGAGGTCCCGGTGGTCGGGGCAGATGCACCGGTCAAACCGGCGATCAGTACCCGCTGCTGCTCCATGAAGGCAGACAGGCTGCTTTCCAGGGCCGTCGGCCTGAGTCCAAGCTCAGGAGACTCCGCAGCCCCCGACTCTGGCCCCGACAGCATCAGGCCCGATGTCGGTTCTCCCTGGGGAGAGTCCACGAGGACAACAGAAGTTATCTGACTCGGGGACTCCAGCTCCAGGGGAGGTTGCTTGGTCTGACGCTCCGACTCCGAGAGCCTGGGACGGCAGTCAAGGCTGCGCGACCTGGCCCTTGAGGATCCAGGTGCCTCCACTGACGTCGCCCTCACGAGCTTCTTCTTCCTTTTGTGCTCCCGGGTGGGAGACCCCCTCTCGGAGGACCCACAACGCTGATCGGGGTCAGACTCCCGAGATGTCGAGGCCTCTGACGAAGTCTGGGCCCGGCCGGACGCAGACTCCGAAAAAATTCTTTCCCGTTGATGCTGATGGCTCTGAAGCGCCTTCGACGACATCTTGCCGCACGGGCCACAGACCAGTGCGTCATGGTCGGGCCCGAGGCATCGGAGGCAACAGTCGTGTGTGTCGGTGAGAGACATAAGTTTCTTACACCGATCACATTTTTTGAACCCACTGGCAGCCATCGGGGGAAAAAGGGCCCCTGCAAGGTCAAAAGACCGGGCTGCCAGTGAAAATAACAGAAAAAGCGCGAACGCTAGTCACAAAGGACAAAAAACGAAAAAGGAGTTCCGGACTCGATACCGGTGTACCGAGCCCAGGTGGGAAGGGGAACTGGTGTCGAACCGGATAAAGAGATGCGAAAATCGCCGAAAAAAATCAACTTTTTCCCGGGTGACACAAACTATGTCCGTTGGGCTCCGCGGGAAAAGAAAAACTGAGCAAGATGGCATCCTTGGGTGGGAAGGGGACCGCGCATGCGCGCTGCATTCCCAAAGGCTTTCTTTGAAAGCTGGGGAAATGCTCCGCACGAGGGCTCCGTTGGCGCCGACGTCACCCATATGTGAGGACTGACTTTCTGCTTGGTCCTGGAGAATGCACTGTCCCTGTGGGAGTCGCTCACCAGGCAGTAGCGAGCTGCAAACATATGAATTGAAGACCATGTGGCAACCCTGCAGATTTCCGGCACCGGCACTGAGCAGAGGTTGGCTACCGACGCGGCCATAGCCCGCACGCGATGTGCAGTGATCTGGTGTTCAAGGGGGAGGCCAGCTCGCTCATAGGCAAGGGCAATGCAGTCCGCCACCCAACTGGACAGAGTTTGCTTCGTTAACGGGAGCTCGAGTCTACTGGGGTCATATGACACAAAGAGCTGAGCAGCTTTGTGATGGGCTTGGGTCTACTGCAGTTAGAAGGACAGGGCTCGCTTAGTGTCTAGCATATTCAATTATGAGTTCCTACCTGCTGGCGTGAGGCCATGGGAAAAAGGTGGGAAGGACCACCTCCTGGTTGAGGTGGAAGGGAGATACCACCTTGGGGAAGAATTTGGGGTGTGTGCAGAGCACTATCTTGTTCTTGAAGAATCTTGTATATGGCGGATCCGCCACCAAGGCCTGAAGTCCGCTCACTCTCCGAGCGGACGTGATAGACACCAGAAAACCCACTTTCCAGGATAGGTATCGCAAATAGCAGGTGGCCAGGGGCTCGAAGGGTGAGTTGGGAGAGCACCACATTAAGGTCTTATTCTGCCGCAGGAGGGCGGAGAGAGGGCTTCGATAGCAGGAGACCCCGGAGGAACCTGGAGATCAGGGGCTGGCTTGAGAGGGATTTTCCCTCTTATTTATTTATTTACATTCTTTTATATACTGCGCTATTCTGCATCAGTGCGGTTTACATTGAACAAACTGAAATTACATTGAACAGGGCATTATAACTTGGAGATAACTATGTTACAGGGAACATGGGCTGTGGAGGGTTAAGTGGCTTGCCCAAGACCACAAGGAGCACCTGTGGGACTAGAAACCCCAGTCCTTCCGGCCCAAGGTTGCTGTCCTCTAGTGGGATTTGAACCCCCGACCTTCCGGCCTGAAGTACCTTGCCCCAACCACTAGGCCACTCCTCCACTCCACTCCCTCTATAGAGTGATAAGTGGCTATGACACTCAGGTGTACCCTTACCGAATTAGACTTCAGGCCAGCATGCGAGAGGTGCAGTAAGTACTGTAGTACTAGTTGAACGTGGCAGGAGAAAGGGTTCTCTTCTCTTTCTGCAAATTCGATGGAGAATCTTCGCCATTTGAAGGCATACATTCGTCTGGTGGAGGCCAGCAGGATCTCCTCGACTTCCCCTAGGAGATTGAAAGGAGCCAAGACTACTCTTTCAGCAGTCATGCTGTCAATGTTAGTGACCCCAGTTTAGGGTGCAAGAGGGAGCCTTCCTCCTGGGACAGGAGGTACGGATCTCGACCCAGTAGGACTAGGAGTGCCACTGACAAGGAGAGCAGCAGAGGGAACCAGGGTTGCTGGGCCTATCTGGGGGCGAACAGAATCACTGATGTTTGCTCGCTCTGGACCTTGAAGAGGGTCTTGGCCACTAGCGGAGTTGGTGGAAAGGCATATAGGAGGCCTTCGGAACACGGGATCCGGAAGACATCCACTGCCACTCTCCCTGGGTACAGCTGGCGTGCGCAGAAGCGGACCAGCTGTGTGTTGTCCAGGGAGGTGAACAGGTCCATCATGGGCCTGCCCCAGAGGCGGAAGAGTCTTTGCGCCACCCTGGGGTTCAGAAGCCATTTGTGTGGGCGAAGGACTCTGCTGAGTTTGTCCGCTAAGCAGTTGTCCTGACCTGGAGGATATACTGCCTGCAGGAACATTCCGTGGCACACTTCGAAAACAAGGAGAGCCACCGCCTCCTGTCAGAGGGAGTACAAACCCATACCGCCCTGCTGGTTTACATAAAATATGGCGACCTCGTTGTCCATCTGGATCAGCACAGGACGGTTGCAAAGTAGGTGGCAGAATGCTCGCAGGGCCAGGAAGATGGCCCTGAGTTCTAGGAGGTTGATCTGTAAGAGCGACTCCTCTTATGACCAGCTGCCTTGAGTGCGGAGGTCTCCGCAGTGTGCCCCCCAACCTAGGAGAGAGGCATCTGTGATCAGGACCCTCTGCAGTGCAGGTGCCTGGAATGACATCCCTGCTTGGAGGTGGTGTAGGGACTGCTACCAATTGAGGGAGTCCGCCAGCTGGTGGGTGACACTGCCCCTGTCCCGCAACCTGTCCATGGCCTCAGTCCACTGGAAGAAGAGGCACCACTGGGCTGCCCACATGTGCAAGTGGGCTAGGGGCATGATGTGGACCGTTGAGGCCATATGACCCAGTAGGCGGAGGAGGCAAGCCGGTACCGACCGGTGACTCTGCCAGCTGTAAGAGGCAATGTGCCCTTTCCTTTGGGAGGAAAGCCTGGACCTGTAACATGTCCAGCTGGGCACCTATGAACTCCAGGTTTTGGGATGGAGAGAGGTGAGATTTGGGGTAGTTGATAACAAACCCTAGGTGCTGCAGGAGGCAGATTGTTTGCCCTGTGGCCTGGCTGGCCTCAATGGCCGAGCTGCCTCTGATGAGCCAGCTGTCCAAGTAGGGGAAGAATAAGGCCCCTTATAGGCGCACATAGACTCTTGGCAAGAAGGCCAGGCCAAATGGAAGTACCCTGTATTGGTAGTGCTCTCCTCCCACCATGAACCTTAGGTACTGTATGTGGGAGGGGTGGATCAGGATGTGCCTATATGCATCCTTTAGATCTAAGGAACACAGCCAATCTCCCTGGTGGAGGAAGGGCAGCAGAGTTCCAAGGGAAAACATCTTGAACGTCTCCCTCACCAGAAACTTGTTCAGGTTTCGCAGGTCCAGTATGGGCCTCAGGCCCCCAATTCTTTTGGGGACAAGGAAATACCTGGAGTAGAAACCCTTTCCCCACAAATGCCTGGGTATAGGTTCTACTGCCCTGTCCTTCAGCAAGCCCACGAGCTCTGAAAGGAGCAAGGTCTGGTGAAGAAGAGGCCGCACTGGCTCTCCTGGGAAGAAACCTGGGGGTGTTTGCTGGAATCAGAGGAGATAGCCCTCCTTTACCACTTGTAGGACCCCGGCCCACCTGTTGGTGAAGAGCGTCAGGCAGCCCTCTGTGGGGTAGGGAGGGTCTCCCCAGGGGAGAGGAGGTCCTGTCCGAGGAGTCAAAAGCCCCCCCTGGTTGGGTGGAAGATGGTGGCTAAGGCTTCAGAGCTTTTGGCTTCCTCTGGCTATGGCCCTGGTTCTTGGGCTGGGGGCCCTGTTGCTGTTGCCCTGAGAAAGGTTGGCAATGGCCCAGGTGAAAAGAACCCTTTTTCCTGATGGTTTCTTCCGGGGAAGGGTTGAGGTCTTCCTTGAGAGCCTCTTCCTCGGCCTCCATGTCGACCATGGGCTTGCCAAACAAGTTTTCCCCAGTGCAGGGGACGTCAAGCAATTTCTTTTGCACCCATTGCTCGAGGTTGGAGGTCTGCAACCAAGCCTGGCGTTGGGCCCCGATGCACACTGCTGCTACCCGGGCTGCTGATTCAAAGCCATCACAGGTGGCGCAAGATAGGAACTTTAAACAGTCCCGGATCCTGGCTGTCAGGGCTTGGAACCAAAGGAGGGGTTCCCCAGCAAGGCCTGCAGAGAAGCCTGCCAATTCTTGGATGAGGCCTTTGAGGTACATGCCTATGTACAATTCATAGACCTGTATCTGACAGCCCAGCATGGATCTCTGGAAGCACTTGCGCCCGAGGGCATCGAAGGCTCAGGCCTCTCTGCCCGGGGGAACAGAAGAGTAATTCTTCTGGCTTTTGAGTTTTTGCATGGAATTATGCATGAGTTGGGACTTTGGGAAGCCAGGGCCCTTCTTGACACGGTAGATGGCGTTGAGGAGTCGGCTGACCACCAGAACAGAGGCTGGAGTCTCGCACATCTCAAGAGCAGCCGCTTGAGGATGGGCTGCACGGTAAGAGTCGCCTTTGGCATGGACTCATACTGGAGGATCTCCAATTCTTCAGTGTGTGGATCCTCCTCTGATTCAGTTGGGACTGAGAGAGCCCGGGCCATGTCGTGGACAAAGTCATGGAAGGTCACGTCCTCAGGGGGAGAATGGCGCCAGGGCTCTGGAGGAGACGGTTCCAAAGGGACAGTTTGGTGTCAAGAGGTCTCAGGGGAGGCCTCAATGTCGGTTTCTCAGTCAGAGCCAGAGGACATTGAAGACTCCGAGGCTTGGGACTCCCGCACCTCGAGACCAGCCCCAAGGAACATGGGTCCCCCGTCAAACTCCCGGAAACTGTCCGGTGAGGACCAGACACCAGATGATCGGGACCGGGACCTCGATCAGTGCTGAGAGCTTGCCCGAGGCCGGTGGCACTCAGGTCCTGGCTTGACGCTTGGGGACTCCCCCACAGTCGAGTGCCCGGTTGTAGGGGTAGATGATGTGGACAAACCAGACATCATTGCTTGCTGCAAGGCCAGGATGGCAGATATTCTGCTCCAGGGCCGCCAATCTGGATTCAATGCCAGAAGGCTCTGCAGTTGTCAGCATGGGCACAGAGGGGGCCTCAGGCCCGACAATGGCACTCTTGCGAGTGGATCCTCAACAAGGACAACGGCCTTGAGGAGCCTCGCATGGTCACCGCCAGCCAAGGACTCCTTCTTAGAGACCTTAGGGGGGCATTGCTCGGAGTTGCCGAGTCCCGCTGCGGGACCTTACCGGGTTTTGCCGGTGGAACCTTGACTGGCCTTGATTTTCTCTCTCTTTCCGGGGTTTGGGGTTTTTATGGAGCAGCCGCTGCTGCGGGACTCCAAAGATGCCCAGGCCTCGCGGGAGGTGCTCAGCTTGGGGCTCAGCATCAGGAAAGCTGGGGCCAAGTCGGTCTGCGGGAACATCCTCTCCTGCAGCTGGTTCATGAACCGACCAAAGGGGAAGCCATATTAGACCTAGTCCTTACTGGAACACCAGATCTAGTGCAAGAGATAAGGTTGTTAGGGCCACTTGGCAATAGTGATCATAGCACGATCGCCTTTGATTTAATTAGTGGAGGAGGGATAGTAAGGAAATCCACAGTACTACCTTTTAATTTTGGAAAGGGAGACTATGATAAAATGAGGAAAACAGTTAAGAAAAAACTAAAAGGAGCAGTTGCAAAGGTTAAAGACGTACATCAGGCTTGGCTGTTGTTGAAAAATACTATCTTGGAAGCCCAGACCAGCTGTATTCCACGCTTTAAGAAAAGTGGAAGGAAGTCCAAAAAACTGCCAGCATGGTTTAAAGGTGAGGTCAGAGAGGCTGTTGGTGTCAAAAAAGCATCTTTCAGGAAATGGAAAAAAGAGCCAAACGACGAAACCTGGAAACAACACAAGCACTGGCAAGTCAAATGCAAGGCATTGATAAGGCAGGCAAAGGGAGAATTTGAGAAGAAGCTTGCTGCGGAAGCAAAAACGCGAAGTAAAGACCTTTTCAAGTACATTCGTAGCAAAAAACCTGTGAGAGAGTCAGTTGGTCCATTAGATGATAAAGGAGTTAAAGGAGCACTAAGAGGCGACAAGGCGATAGCGGAGAGACTGAATGAATTCTTTGCTTCAGTCTTTACTGAGGAAGATGTAGGGATGTTACCCATGACTGAAGTGGTATTTAAAGGTGCGGAAGAATTGAAGGAAATATCGATACATCGGGAAGATGTATTACAACTATTAGATAAACTGAAGAGTAGCAAATCACCTGGGCCGGATGGTATACATCCAAGGGTGTTGAAAGAACTGAAATATGAGATTGCAGACCTGCTATTAGTAATCTGTGAACTATCATTAAAATCATCTCTAATACCTGAAGATTGGAGGATCGCCAATGTAACACCAATTTTTAAAAAGGGTTCCAGGGGTGATCCGGGAAACTACAGACCGGTGAGCCTGACATCAGTACCGGGAAAAATGCTAGAAACCATCATAAAGAATAAAATTACTCAGCATGTAGATAGTCATGACCTAATGGGAGACAGCCAACATGGCTTTAGACAAGGAAGATTTTGTCTTACTAATCTGTTATGCTTTTTTGAAGGAGTGAATAATCAGGTGGACAAAGGTGAGTCGGTTGATATTGTGTATCTGGACTTTCAGAAAGCTTTTGACAAGGTCCCTCATCAGAGACTTTTGGCAAAACTAAAGAGTCATGGGATAGGAGGCAATGTACTATTGTGGATCAGGAACTGGTTAAAAGACAGAAAGCAGAGGGTAGGGCTAAATGGCCAATTTTCCCAATGGAGAAAGGTGAATAGTGGTGTACCCCAGGGATCTGTGCTGGGTCCGCTGCTTTTTGACATATTCATAAATGACCTGGAAAGTGGAATAACGAGTGAGGTTATCAAATTTGCAAATGACACATAACTATTTAAAGTTGTTAAAACCCAAGAGGATTGTGGAAAACTGCAAGAGGATCTTGATAAATTGGAAGACTGGGCATCAAAATGGCAGATGAAATTTAATGTGGACAAGTGCAAGGTTATGCACCTAGGGAAGAACAACCCAAACTATGTTTACACAATGCAAGGTTCCACATTAGGAACCACCACCCAGGAAAAAGATTTAGGCGTCATTGTGGATACCATGTTAAAACCCTCGGCCCAGTGTGCAGCGGCGGCCAAGAGATCAAATAGAATGCTAGGTATGATAAGGAAAGGAATGGAAAATAAAACAAAAAATATTATAATGCCTCTATATCGTTCCATGGTGAGACCGCACCTTGAATATTGTGTGCAATTCTGGTCACCGTATCTTAAAAAGGATATAGCGATTTTAGAAAAGGTTCAGAGAAGAGCCACCAAAATGGTAAAGGGGATGGAAGGATACTCCTATGAAGAAAGGCTTAAAAGGTTAGGGCTCTTTAACCTGGAAAAGAGACGGCTGAGGGGAGATATGATAGAAGTCTATAAATTAATGAACGGAGTGGAACGGGTAAACGTAGATCGATTGTTTACCTTATCAGAATATAGCAAGACTAGGGGACATGCAATGAAGCTACAGGGTAAACTATTTAAGACTAATAAAAGAAAATATTTTTTCACTCAACGTGTAATCAAACTCTGGAATTTGTTACCGGAGGATGTAGTAAAGGCTGTTAGTGTAGCTGGGTTTAAAAAAGGTTTGGACAAGTTCCTGGAGGAAAGGTCCATAAACCATTATTAAGAAGGGACCCAGGATATCAATGCTTGAACCAATACAAGCATTGTGGAACCTGTGTCCCTTGGGGAAACTGCTAGGTACATATGACCTAGATTGGCCACTGTTGGAAACAGAATACTGGGCTTGATGGACCTTGGTCTGACCCAGTATGGCATATCTTATGTTCTTATGCAACTCTGACCTTTTCTTGTTAGTTTTCGGAGTCATAGTCTAGCACAGGTTGCAGGTGATACTGTTGTGGTCCGAGCCAAGGCAGCACAAGCAGCAGTTATGGGTGTCTGTAACAGACATGTTTTGACTGCAGCGGTCACACTTTTTGAACCCACTGGGCAGACATGGTGGGAGACACCCTGCTGGAGCCGACGACCCTGGGCGAAAAAAGGCACGAACGCCGGTTGAGGCAAGCCTCGTCAAAAAGAAGGGAAGAGCCAGGGATGGTGCTGGCTCGAGGCGGGAAGAGGAACTGGTACGCAAACTAGGAAAAACACAACTTTTAAGGATAATTTTTAGAGGAGTTTTCTGAGGAAACAGGACAAGTGTCTATCAGGCTCCATGGAAAAAAGGAGACTGAGCAAGATGGCACTCTTGGGCGGGAAGTGGACCAAGCATGTGTGGTAGCATTTCCAAAGGCTTTCTGTGAAAGCTCAGGAAATGCTCCATCGGTGCAGACATCACCCATATGTGAGGACTGACTTCCTACTTGTTCCTGGAGAACCCATGAAAAGCTCTGGTAGAACACAGCATGGAGGTAGCAAGTCAACGGGGTTACTTAACTGTAACTGGAGTTCTCCGTGGACAGCAGGATAAGTCAGCCACACCTGGTGTCGTCCTCCGGGCGGCGCCAATACGGAAATGCTCTCTAGAGCTCAGAAAGCTGAGACTTTCTGAGCCCGCCCAGGTAGTCCAGGTGGCCCACCCTACCGTTCCGCCCCCTAGCCACCAGTATGTTCCAAGCTAGCCCAGCGGCTAGGGAGCGGTCTCTTCAGGTGGCCTCCTCCGGGTGAGGCGGGTGGGATTGTGTGGCTGACTTATCCTGCTGTCCACGGAGAACTCCAGTTACAGGTAAGTAACCCCCGTTTTCTCCATGGACAAGCAGGATTGCGTCAGCCACACCTGGTGTCTCCCTAGCTGGATGTGCTGGGGGGAGGAGGCCCATGCCTGGACCTGAAGGGATCAGATACTCAGTTCAGCGGTTACCAACACAAGTTTATTCAAGACATTGGAAATAAAGCAATAGTTCTACCGCAACACCACCGGTAGCTTACCGAGGCTTGGGCAGCATAACAGTGTAACAGTGCAACATTAACCACAATAGTGCAACAGTGCAACAGTAACCATACTAGTGCATAATAGTGCAAATAGTGCAACAGTAACCATAGTGGTGCAGCATAATAGTGCGAACAGTGCAACAATAACCGTGTAATAGTGCAACAGTGCAATAGCAACTAGGCAGTGTAAACAGTGCAATAGTAATGTCATTTGTCCGACAGCTGGCAGGGTCAGCGCTCAGTCGCGACTCAGGGCCGTGGAGAGGACGGCCGCTCCGAGTGCACAATCCTCCTGAGAGCGGAGGTCAAGGCAGTAGTGTCTCTGGAAGGTGTGCGATGATGACCAGGTGGCTGCCCTGCAGACATCGGCTAGTGGCACAGCGCGGAGGTTGGCAATTGATGCAGCCAGAGCCCTGAGGTGGTGAGGGCCCACTCTAGGGTGTACTCCACTGGCGCTGGACGGGTCGAGGCAATAGGCGACACAGGTGGAGACCCAGTGGGACAGCGTCCTTTTATTGACAGGTCTTCCGGGCCTGTTTGGATCGAAGGAGACGAAGAGTTGCTCGCCCTGCCGGACGGCTTGCGTTCTATGCAGGTAGATCTGGAGAGCCCTGAGACAGTCGAGGGTGTGCAGGCGTCGCTCCTCGTCAGAGGAGTGGGGTTCCGGGAAGAACGATGGAAGCTCTATAGATTGGTTGACATGAAAGGCCGAAGACACTTTTGGGACGAATCTAGGATTAGTCCTCAAGGAAGCATGGTCGTGGTGCAGTTGCGTGTAGGGGGGATGTGATACCAGCGCATGTAGCTCACTAATCCTCCTCGCCGAGGTGATGGCCACAAGAAAAAGCGTCTTCCATGAGGCGAATTTCATGTCGGCTGACTGGAGAGGTTCAAAGGGTTCCTGTGTCAGGCGCTGCAGGACCGCGTTGAGGTCCCAAGATGGTACCGGTCGCCTGATTGGGGGCTTCAGATTGGATAGGCCCTTCATGAAACGTGACATGAGAGGCAGTGTTCCGATGGAAGTGGTCCCTTCCGGCGTCGAATGGAACACAGCTATTGCCGAGAGGTGGACTCGGATGGACTGCGTCTGCAGGCCTAGGTTGGACAGGGTCTTGAGGTATTGCAGGACGTGGGGGAGCGGGCATGTGGTGGGTTCCAGGCCTTGGTTCGCGCACCAGATGCTGAACCTCTTCCATTTAAGCCCATAGGATTTTCTGGTGGAGGGTCTCCTGGCCGCTAGCACCACATCTTGCACTTCGGTGGGCAGATGGAGATCGGACAGGCTTATCCGCTCAACCTCCAGGCAGTGAGAGACAGGGCTCCCAGGTTACTGCCCTCGTCCTGTGTCAACAGGTCCGGTCTGAGGGGTAGTCGCTTCGGCTCTCCCTCCGCCAGGCGTAGCAGCAGGGCAAACCACATCTGGCATGGCCAGTGAGGAGCTATTAGGATGGCATTCGCTCTGTCCTGAACGATCCTCTGTAGGGTCGCTGAGATGAGGGGCGTTGGTGGAAACGCGTACACCAGTGACCACTCCCCCCAAGACACGTCGAATGCATCCGCCGCTAGCCTCCTGGCTGACGGGTGTCTGGAGCAGAACAGGGGGCATTTGGCATTCGATTCCGTGGCGAAGAGATCGATGTCCGGGGACCCCCAGAGCTGGAAGAGGTTGTCGGAGACTGTCTGGTGCAGAGCCCATTCGTGGGGCTGGAGCTGTCTGCTCAGCCTGTCTGCCAGGGTATTCTGATCCCCTGGGAGGTATGACGCCCGAAGGTGGCATGTGTTTCTCAAGGCCAGGGTCCAGAACAGTGTGGCCTCCTTGCAGAGGGGGCGTGAGCCGGTGCCCCCTTGTTTGTTGACATAGAACATGGCCACCTGGTTGTCCGTCTGGATGAGAATGGACTTCCCGCGCAGTTGCGGGAGGAACGCTGTCAGGGCATATCTCATGGCCCTCAGTTCAAGGAGATTGATGTGCAGATGCCTCTCGCGTTTGGACCACTCTCCTTGGGTGCTTAGGGATTGCATGTGGGCGCCCCAGCCAGTGTTCGATGCATCTGTGGTTAGAACAACTTGATGATCGCGGGGGTGGATGTCTTTCCCTACTGACAGGTTGACTGGCACTGTCCACCAGCGAAGCTGGGTATGGATTTGTGAGTCATTCTGATTGTGGTGGAGAGGGGTTGACAACTCTGGTTCCAATGAGTGCGTAAGTGCCATTGGAGTGGGCGCATCCGTAGCCTCGCTGTGGGGAGGACGGAGGTGGCGGCCGACATGTGTCCCAGAAGGCACAGGATTTCCTTCGCCGACGAGGTTGCAGCATTGGTCGCCTTGCTCACCAGAGCTGTGATGGCGCACAGTCTGCACTCTGGCAGGTAGGCCTTTGAAATCCTGGTGTCTATCACGGCTCCTATGAACTCCAGTCTCTGGGTCGGTGAGAGGTGTGACTTGCTGAGGTTGATGACGAAACCCAGGGAGGATAGCAGTCTCATGGATGTCCGCATGGCCTTCTGCAGCTCCTGGGCTGAGGGGACCGTGAGAAGCCAGTCGTCGAGATATGGGAAGACCGCTATGTTCTGCCTGCGGAGGTGGGCAGCTGCTACGGCCACGCACTTCGTGAAGACCCGCGGAGCGGGGGACAGTCCGAAGGGTAGGACTCTGTACTGATAGTGCTGGTCTAGCACTTGAAAACGGAGGTACTTCCTGTGCGACTTGTGAATGCAGATGTGGGTGTACGCGTCCTGCAGGTCCAGGGACGCCATCCAGTCGCCGGTCTGGATCAGGGGAAGGATGGTGTTCAGTGAATACATCCTGAATTTCTCTTTGATGATGAACTTGTTGAGCCGGCGGAGGTCTAGGATGGGACGAAAGCCGCCCGGCCGTTTGGCAATGAGAAAGTATCTGGAGTAGAACCCAGAGCCCTTCTCGGGAGGGGGAACCTCCTCTATGGCCCGGGAGTCCAGTAGTCGCAACAGTTCCGCGGCCATTGCCAGGCGCAGATGTTGGGGGGTGTCGCTGGCAGGTGGGAAGTTCTGTTGCGGAGGGGGCTGCAAAGCGTATGCGGTAGCCTTCTCTGATGACCCGCAGAACCCAGGAGTCTGAGGATACTCTCCGCCACTCTGTCAAAAATTGGGTCAGGCGTCCCCCGGTCCGGGGGGTTCGCCGAGATCTGGCGTCAAAAGGAGGGCCCACCTTTGCTTGTGGGCGCGCTTGTCTTCTTTTGTTTGCGGTCCCTCTGCGAGTTGCGCTGGTGCGAGGGTCCTTGGTAAGAGTTGCCCTTGTATCTGTTGTTGTTGTGCCATTTGCTGCTGTAAGGGTACCTCTTGTTGGAGGAGTAGTAGGGTTTCCTCTGAAACTTGCTCCTCTGGGCGCTGTTGTGGCGTTCAAAGCCATCTTCTGCGAGGGTCTGTAGCGTGGTACAGTGTTCTTTCAAGTCATTGACTGTATCTTTCACCTTGTCGCCGAAAAGGGACTCGCCGGAGCAGGGGGTGTCCGCGATCTTATCATGCGTGTCGTCACGTAGGCCAGATGCCCTCAGCCATGCCCATCGCCTTGCCGAGATGGCTGTCCCGGTGGTTCTCAGTGCTGTATCGAAGGAGTCGAAGGTAGCACTTGCGAGGTGCTTGCTGCATTCTGACATGTCTGTGAGTGCCGTTGATGCGCCGCTCTGGGATTCTTTGGGGAGACATGACAGTGCGGCTCTCAGGTTTGCCATGCATGCATCCTGGAAGAGGACTTGCTGAAATTGGTGGGCCGCAATCTTCGCGTTGAGCATGGCTCCTTGATACACTTTCCTCCCGATGTCATCGAGGAGCTTGTGATCCCGACCAGGCGGGCTGTTGGCATGTGTGCGTGAAGACTTCACGCGCTTGAGGGCTGACGACACTACGATGGAGTGATGAGGCAGCTGTGAGGTTGCAAATCCTGGAACAGGCTGTACCTGGTACTTCGTTTCCAGCCTCCTGGGAAAGGGGCGGCCGGATGCCGGGGTCTGCCAGAGCCTCAGATGATTGTCTCGGAGTGTCTGGTGGATAGGCAGTGCAAACACGGTTCTCGGGGTGACAAGGTACTTCAAAACCTCCGGCACCGCTTCCTTCTTGTCGTCCCGGCCTTGTAAGGACAGAGTGGAGGCCAGCTTGAGCAAGAATTTTGGGTAGGTAAGGTCCTCTGGGGGCGGTGGTTCTTCTGGGTCCGGAGAGTGTCCTCTCTCCGGGGTCATGCCCCCACTAGTGTGGGCCGCAGACCCCACCACTGCCCCTTCGAGCTCACCTCTGTCGGCGTCTAGGGGCGGGTCGCTCGAGGGTGTAATGCCTGGCGAGGGTGCCCGGACGTCCCCAGCCCGTGGATCTGTCTCCAGGGAGTCTTGCTCTGTGGGGAGTGGAGCTGTCTGAGGCATGTGCGTAGGAACTGCAACTGCAGATTGTTTGAGTAGTTGAGACAGCAGGCGCACCACAGAACTGGAAGCCGATCCGCTCCGTATGCTGCGACAGGGGCTGGGGGAGGCAGAGAGGCTCACATGGCTCCTTCTGCGCTTCTGGCGCCGATGCTTGGTGCGGTGTCTGGATGACCGGCTGTCCCTGTGTCTGGAGCTTCTATGCCGGCTGGGAGAACTGCTGCTGCTGGAGCCGCGGCGGCGTCTTCCGCTGCTTTTCTTCTTTTTTGAGCTCCGTTCGCGATCCGATGAACTGCTGCTGCTGCTGGATCGTTTGCGCCTTCCCTTCTTGCCTCCACGGCGTGTGCGCCCGTCGGAGCTGCTATCGCTAGTACTACTGCGGTCCCGAGCCTGCTCCGGCGCGGAGAGGATCCGGCGCCGAGGCGTTGCCATGGCTCCCCAACGACGCCGAGTGCTGGAGGGGCTCGTGGGAGTGGCTGGAGGACTGGCGCCGGCCAATCTCTAAGGCCGTAGCTCAGGTACCTTCTGATTGGTTCTTGGAGCCACCAGACCTGCTTCCGGAAGGGGTGTGGTTGGAGGACCGATTCCCAGCGCTGGAGGACCGAGACCGGG
Organism: Ichthyophis bannanicus; assembly: GCA_033557465.1. NCBI lineage: Eukaryota > Metazoa > Chordata > Amphibia > Gymnophiona > Ichthyophiidae > Ichthyophis > Ichthyophis bannanicus. The sequence goes on from CM066042.1 coordinate 169,044,586, forward strand.
CGCCATCTTCCGAAACCGCATGGCTCTCCTTTGTTTTCATCCTTGGAGGAGAGCAGGCAGGCATCACCTCCCCTTGCAAACACACTGCGGGAGCCAGGGAAGGCGGTGGAGGGGCAGGCTGGAGGTAGTCAGCACCACGGTCATGGAAGGAGGCCGCACTGGGCACTTCCAGAGCCGGGGCATGCAGGAGAACAGCCGGAGCAGATGCAGGTACTGGCAGGGAGGGAGATGATGTACTTGCGATCTCCAATAGAAATTCTTTTAAGTTGTGTCCCCGAATCTTCAAAGTTCTGGGGGACATTCTCCCGAAATTCTCAGAGTGTTCGGTATTGTGGTCGGGCCCCAGGCAGCATTCATGATGAGAAAAAACAACAAACAAAATAATAAACTGGAGAGAGAGCAGGGTCCGTCTTGCTGGCAAGGCGGAAGGAAGAATACTGGTGGCTAGGGGGTGGAACGGTAGGGTGGGCCACCTGGACTACCTGGGCGGGCTCAGAAAGTCTCAGCTTTCTGAGCTCTAGAGAGCAATTCCGTATTGGGGCCGCCCGGAGGACACCAGGTGTGGCTGACGCAATCCTGCTTGTCCATGGAGAATCAAACAGTCCACAGAATGAACATCCCAGCGGTCAGGAAATCAAAGGTCCACCAGATCTGGGAAAACCACAAGAGTTTCCCAGGTCCATGAAATGCCTGATCCCCTGAGCATGGGGACAAGGGAGGAGACACTGATCACTGAACTCCAACAGTGCTAGAAATCTTACATAGCTGCTCACAGCCAGTAGGCCTCATCCCCATCCTCTTTTGTTCAGGGTGAGGGGCATATGCCCAAAGGAACATGGCCATGGCAGCAGCATGCCCCTCCAAGTGCATGTATGCACTGCTACATGACTCTTCCCCATGCAGGGGAGGTAGGGGTCGGACAGTGCCTTTTGATGCCACACCGTTATGTTGTCAGTATGTGAAACACCTAATTTGCATCCCCTCCCCCTCCAACACTGTACTGGCTCTAGCTCTGGCTTTGTGGACAGTACTGGCTGAAGCACAGTCCCTATCTCCTGACACCTCCACAGCACACAACACCAGCAGCCCTCTGACGTCTATCCATTACATATGCAGACATGAACAACAGTCCATGAGGACAGCTGTTGATGTATCTGTGGATGTTTGCCCACTGTCCCAGAAGGGCCACTCTTGAGCTGCAGGCCTTGGTTTTTGGGCTGTCAGTGTTGTGATGCAGATGCCTAGATATTCTGCTATCATTGCTGCTTTGCCTTTTTTTCTTCTATTGTTGTGTCCTGCTTCTGCCCTTCCTATTTCCTAACACTCACATACAAATTGCACGTTCGCGACATGCTAGCTAGGTAGGTGTAACTACCGCTTGGTCAGAGGCAGGTGATAGTTGCGTCCGCGCTAACTGTATGTTTGTGTTGCTTGCATGTGACTAGCACAGCCACCCCAGCCACATGGCACATCCCTGCCCACTCTCCTCCTTAACCCTGCCTATTCACACACTGCTCAGGTAGTGCGGCACATTAAGCATGATTGCCTATGGGCCACATGATCCTTGCTATCATGTGGCTAAAATGTGCACCAGCTACCGTGCTTTAGTAAACATGCCTATGAATTTTATTCTGGGTAATTTAATAAAGTATTTAAAAGCACATTTTACCTTTTCATGGAGAATGTTATATAAGGATCCAAATTTAATCCTTTCGTACACAAGACGAATTTTTTCCAAGTCATCTGAGATACAAATAGCCATCAAGAGCAGCAAATGATTATGATGAAGTTGGCTGTCCAGTAGAAAAATAATTAGCAATATGTGGCAGATGCACAGTAAGAAAACTGTTCTAAGCAGCCCATTAGAAAGAATGCATTTTCCTACAGAACAGAAAGTAGCTTCATTTTTCCTAATACATCAGTCTACTCATCACATATATACAATACGGGAGCCATCTATTTATAGAAAATGCTATTGCAGCCTTAAATTTCACTATATGAAGATACTTTGTAAATATCTTAATGTTTTAATGTAATTATGATATCCCCCTCGAGTTCCTTAAAAGGAATAACTAACAAGCGGATTAAATTAATACATGTATTTTTGTTGTTATGTTTTCATTATTTACCTTATAAGTAAATAGAATTAGTAATGCAAAGAAAAATATTTAATAAACTACTTAGGTATATGAGACAGCAAAAAGATATTTTCTGATTTTAAGAACTGTGCAGCAAATTGACAAATTCAAAAGTTTAGCATGGATGAAAATGAAAGAGAATGAACACTATGGGGTCCTTTTACTAAAGTCTGCTCTACAGTTAACACGCAATTTGGCACACATTAACTGTGTACTCAGGCCAGTTAACGCATGCTGATTTTCACGTTAACTGGCAATTGTGCACTGGGTGTTGAATGGCGGGCTCAACATATCACACACTAATTGTCACTGTTGGTTCAACAGTGGAGATAAGTTCACTTGCGTTACTTGTGAATGCTGCTGCTGCGCGTTAGGGCACCGTTCAGTCCAGGAACTGCCAGAAACATGCTGGACATACCTTCAGCATTTGTGCACAATGATTGCAATTACAGCACATCATTTTTTGTTAGTTGCAAAAATCTAATGCACTTTAGTAAAAGGGCCCCTTTGCTGTTCTATTGTAAGCCAGAGTTAGGCTGAAACACAGAGATTGTTTGTAACCTTTCCACTGTCATTCTTACCTCATGTGTTCTTGTTCTGCAATTAGCAAATCAACCAAACGGAGTTTACTACAATTCTGGTGTGTTGGAGGAGTGAGTTCTTTTACTGTGACTCGAGTCCCACCCCACATCAAACTGCAGACAGATCAAGAAGAAATTTATAAACAGGGCTGTTAGGATCCATGATAATATATCTTGTGTAAGAATATTTTCAAGATTTGCAAGTCTCAACAACATAAAGTTACTGTATTAGTCCTGATTTAAAGTGACACCATCATCTGTGATGTCATCCATGGCACAGTGACAGCACAGATCAGTGACTGTACTTCCACCAGGAACAAAGTGTTCTGAACTAAAAGAACAAACTTTTTTAGGATGTCTCAGGAGCTTTAGTTTTCACTTATATTACCAAATATTTTACGGTTTTCAAAATCTTTCTAATGTGGAAGTTTAACAAAAGGTACCTTCAAACTAATATTTTATGCAAATGTTTTATTTTCTTTTTGAACCTTGATGGTATTCTTGGCAGTAAACAGATATGTATACATTGGAGCATAGGAAAAATGTTGACTAGACCTAGGTTGGGAGCTTGATTTATGAAGGACTTAAAGGGGGGCCTTAACAGTCACATGGTATAGCAACACTATTGGATGATGCTTTATATAAAGGACTGATAGATGGTCTAATTTGGACAAACAGCATTTAAATGCTGATCCCATTAAAATATCCTAGGGCTTACAGAACAAGTTTAAAACCAGTTTTACCTCTTTGTGTGTATGTGTTACCATATGTACAATATTAACCATAACCATAGGCACGGAGTGTGCTCATCATCCCTCCAGATCAGTCCAGACATCTTTATCTTTGTCATTTGATATACCGCCCTAGGCAGCAAGGCATCAGAGCGGTTTACAAAAATCTAAATTAAAAATAAGGAAAAGGAAAAGAACGCCAATCATATAAAGGACAGGACAGAAAAGAAAGAGAATGAAGAAGAAAGCAATGGGCAGATGGGGAGGAGAGGAGAAGAAAGACTAAGGGAAAGAGCTAAGGGGGAGAGACTGCTTAGGGGAAGGGGAGGAGAGGGAAGGTCATAAGCCAACTGAAACAGGTGTGTTTTGAGCTGAGATTTGAACTGTACAAAGAAGTTCTCCAGGAACAAGCAGGAAGTCAGTCCTCAATTATGGATGACGACGGCACCGACGGAGCCCGCGCAGAGCAATTCCCCAGCTTTCAAAGAAAGCCTTTGGGATTGCTTTGGGATTGCAAGGTCCTCTTCCCACCCAACGGTGCCATCTTGCTCAGTCTCCCTTTTTCCGTGGAGCCCTTTGGACACATGTCCTCATCCTTTGGAAAAAGTGTCTCGTTTTTTCGGCCACTGGCCTACTATTTTTATTATTTATTTAAACAGATTTGTATACCACCTTATCCTACAATCAAAGTGGTCACATCACAATTGGAGGGTTACATTTAACATAGGGGTACTTAAAAACATCTATATAGTACAATTGGAGGGTTACATTTATCATAGGGGTAACATTTAGACAGTACGAGGTAAATAACAATGTTATATTATGTCTGTTTAGGGTGAGTGGGTATTGAGTTGATGTTATGTCATTAACGTATATGCCTATTCGGGATGAGTGAATATCGAATTATCGGCAGTAGATGTGTTACCGTTTGGGTGGGAAGTGTTTTCTGTCTGCTGATAAGTTTCAATAAAGAGATAAGTTTTGAGGTCATTTCGGAAGTCTATTAGGTCATCTAATGATCTCAGGCTTTTGGGAGGGAATTCCAGAGTGTGGGCGCTAGTAAGGAGGGAGCTCTTTTTGAAGTTGTTTGTTTAGTCTTGTGGAATTCTGCAGGTGTGCCGATCATGTTGTCTTTATTGGTTCTTCTCGGTCTGTTGCAGGTATCTTTCGTTATGATGTATTGGAGTGCCTCTGTTGAGAGCTGGTGGATGATTTTAAAGATGATTAGGATTATTTTGTATTTTGCTCTGGCCATCATGGGTAGCCAGTTCCGGTTGCATTGATCTTCTACCCGTCCTCCCCCTGCTCTTCTTTCTTCGAACAAAGGGATGTGTTTTTGTAGCATTTTTCCCTTTTGTGGGCTTCGCGCCCTTTTTTCTCTCAACCGCTAACCACTCATGGAGGCCCTTTTTGCCCTGATGGCTACCGGTTTCAAAAAATGCGACGGGTGTTCCAAGAACATGTTGCCTATGGACACCCATGACTGCTGTCTGCGGTGTCTCAGGCCCGACCATGATCTGGAGCTCTGCTCGCTTTGTAAGAAAATGTCCTCCAAGGCCTGCTGAGTCATAAGCAGAAGTCCGATGACATTTTCCATAAGGCCGCCACGGAATCCACGGTGGCGCCCTCTGTCATCTCTCTGCAGGTGGAATCCCCTACCTCGGCCCCGCGCTCAAGGCGGCACTCCGACCAGGGATCCCTCGAGGGGGAGCGGCATAAGAAGAAGAAGACCTCAAAGGCCGAAGAGGAGCCTCGTGCTGAAGAGCTTGATATCCTGCAGTACGCGTCTCCGCCTCGGGAGTCTCTCACTGTCCAAGTGCCTCCCATCCTGTCCAGGCTTCTTCTCCGCAAGTGGGAAACACCTGCCTCGATTCCAATTGTGAGTAAGCGCCTCGACGCGATGTACAGGGTCCAACGCGGCCCTGGGTTTAGGAAGACCCAGCTTCCCCACACCTCCATGGTGGTGGAATCAGTGATGCAGAAGCAAAAGAGCTCGAAGTCTTATTCTTCGGTCCTGCCAGGCAGGGAGTTGAGAGCCCTTGACACCCTAGGACGCAAGGCCTACCAAGGGTCCATGCTTGCATGCCATATTCAAGCTTACCAATTGTACATGGGCATGTTCTTACGCGACCTCACCAAGGAGCTCGGGGGCTTCTCCGCAGGTCTCGCAGGCAAACCCCTCCTGAGGTTCCGGACCATCCTGAGGTTGGCCGTGGAGTGCTCCAAGTACATCTCCCGTGCAGCATACGATGGATTTGAATCCTCGACCCAGGTGGCGGCTGCCGGCATTGGGGCTCGGCGTCAAGCATGGCTCCAATCCTCGGACTAGTAGTAGTGGGTCCAGGAGAAACTCTTGGACATCTCCTGCCTTGGCGAGCAACTTTTTGGTAAGCCCATGGAGGACAAGGCCGCCGAGATAGAGATGGAGTTTGTAACCCGAACCCGTCTCTCCCACAAGACCCCCCTCCCTTCCTCGGAAGAAACCTCAAACTAAGAAGCCGTTCTTCCCGAGGAAAGGCCTACCCTACCTGGTTACCCACCCATTCCCGCTCCGGCCACAGCGTCGCAGGGGAAGGCACCCCACGCCCACCGTAAGGCGAAAGCGCCCAAGGCACAAACTCCGGCGCCACCTCAACCCGCTCATAGTTTTTGACGCCAGCAGCGTAGCCTTTCACCTCCCAGCAGCTTCGCAGTCAGTGGGGGGATGCCTGTCCCTATTCGCCCCGCAGTGGGTGTCCATCATGTCGGACACCGGGGTTCTCCGGGTGCCATCTCCACTTGGGGGACAGGCTTCCCCCTCCCTTTTCCCCAGTGGAGCCTTCTTGACTCCCCACGCACTAGACATATCTACAGCGCGAGCTAGACAACCTCTTCACCCAATGAGCGGTCGAGAAGGTACCAATGCATCTTTGGGTTCGGGGGTTTTATTCACGGTACTTCCTAGTCCTGAAAAAGACAGGAGGACTGCAGCCTGTCCTTGACCTCAGAAAATTAAACAAGTTCTTGGTGCAGGAGAAGTTCAAAATGCTATCGCTTGGTGTCCTGCTGCCCTTCCTCCGGCAGGGCGATTGGCTATGCTCCTTGGATCTCAGGGACGCTTATGCCCACATCTTGATTCACCCACAGCACAGGCAATATCTGCGTTTCAGGGTGCAAGGGGAACATTACTAATACAGGGTGCTCCCCTTCGGACTTGCGTCCACCCCACGGTCTTCACAAAGTACCTCTCCGCGGCCGCCACTTCCCTCAGGCGGCAGGGCATCCCAGTTTTCCTTTATCTCGATGACTGGCTCATCATGGGATCCTCGGCCGGAGAAGCTTGATCAGCAGCATCCCGCATGATTCTCCTCCTCGAGGGCCTGGGGTTCCTGGTCAACTACCCCAAATCCCACCTCGAACCGGTACAGGCCTTGGAGTTCATTGGCGCACACCTCAACTCCCAGAGGGCAACCGCCTTCCTGCCTGCGAACCGAGCGGCCCGCCTCCGAGCCCTCAGGTCCAGAGCAACACTTGGATCACGGCGTGTACTATGCTGCGCCTTTTGGGGCACATGGCCTCTACCATCCATGTCACCCCCCACGCCCACATGGACATGCGGCCGACCCAGTGGTGCCTCAATGCTCAGTGGAGCCCGGACTCAGGTCACCTCAGAGACCCAATTCGGGTCTCCCATAGCCTTCGCAGGTCTGGACTGGTAACAGGACCTCCGCAACCTCCTCCGGGGACTGCCCTTCCAAGCCCCGCAGCACGAGCTCATCCTGACAACGGACGCCCCCCTACTGGGGTGGGGAGCCCACTGCAGTGCGCTGTGCATTCAGAGGCACTGGTCACCCAAAGCGTCCCAGCAGCAAATAAACTTGCTCGAGCTTCGGGCAGTCCAATGGGCCCTGAAGGCCTTCGAGGACCATCTGAAAGGGAAATCGGTTCATGTGCAGACCGACAACCGAGTAGCAATGTTTTACATCAACAAGGAGGGGGATTACAGGCTTCCTCCTCTGTTCCTTTGCCTTCCATCAGGGGATGACCCTACAGGCAGTCTACCTTCTGGGCCACAAGAACATCCTCGCGGACAGGCTCAGTAGGATCCTCCGCCCTCACGAGTGGCGGCTGGACCCAGAGGTGACCTGCCTCTTGTTCCCTTGGTGGGGGACCCTGACCATGGACCTGTTCGCCAGCCCGATAAACATGCAGCTTCCCCACTTCTGCGGCCTGATCCCACATCAGAGCAGGGAGACCCCGGATGCATTCCTCTTGAGTTGGACCTCCGGTCTTCTTTACACATTCCCTCCCACTCCTCTCATCACGAGGACCCTTCACAAGGTTCAGCGGGATCAGGCGTCAGTAATCCTCGTCGCTCCGTCGTGGCCCCGACAGTCATGGTTCCCGCTCCTGCTGCGGCTCTCGTCCGAGGCCCCAGTTCCCTGGGCTGTGTCCAGAATCTGCTAATTCAGGAGGAGGGTCGGGTGCTCCACCCGAACCTGGCCTTGTTGTCCCTCAGAGCCTGGTGGCTGAACGGGTAAACCTAGCCCTGCTGGATCTTCCGGAGGAGGTCCTCCTCGCATCAAGAAAGGACTCGACAAGGTGGGCGTATGCCTTCAAGTTTCGGCACATCTCGTCCTGATGCTCCAGGCTCCAGATCAACCCGTTTTCTTGTCCTACCTGATGGGTCCTCCAGTACCTCCTTCACCTCTCAAAGGAAGGGCTGAAGTTGAACTCAGTCAAGGTGCACCTGAGTGACTCACCTTCCTATCGAGGGTAAACCCCTCTCGGAGCAGCCCTTGGTCTCCCGCTTTATGCGGAGTCTTTTGCTCTCTAGACCTCCCATCCAGCCTCCCCCGGCGGAGTGGGATCTGAATGTAGTGCTCATGCAGCTTACGCGTTTTCCTTTCGAGCCGATGACGATGGGCTCACTTCGGCATCTATCCTGGAAGGTGGTCTTCCTGGTGGCTCTGACCTTGACCCATCGGGTCAGTGAGCTCCAGGCCCTCATGGCTGATGCCCCTTACACCAGGTTCTATAGGAACAGGATGGTCCTCCATACCCACCCCAAGTTTCTGCCAAAGGTGTTATCATATTTCCATATCAATCAGGAGACAGTCTTGCCAACCTTCTTACCGAGACCCCATGCTGACCGGGCATCAGCGGTCTTGCATAAACTTGACTGCAAGGGGGTTCTTGCCTTCTATCTGCAGCGCACCCAGCCTCATCGCAAGTCTGGCCATCTCTTTGTGTCCTTCGATCCCAGTCGCTTGGGGTAGGCAGTCATGAAACGCACGCTCTCCATCTGGGTGGCGGACTGCATCACCTTCGCTCAAGCGAAGGCAGACACCTGGCTGGATCGGAGGGTCACCGCCCACAGCATCCGAGCCAAGGCGGCCTCGGTGGCTTCGCTGCGCTCAGTGCCTCTGACGGACATCTGCCGGGCTGCGACCTGGGCTTCGGTGAATACCTTTGCTTCCCATTACTGCCTGGAGAGGGAGTCCCACCGGGACAGTGCCTTCGGCCAGGCTGTACTCCATAATCAGTTTGAGGTATAAGCAATTCCTGCCCTCTGACCCTTCTCGATGGCTACCAAAGGTTTTGCCCGGGGGACCCGAGGACTCGGGCTCCTTTGGGCATCGGCTTCTGCTTACGACCTCGTGGAGGCATTTTAGTTACAGGGAACAGCAGGAATAAGTCTGCACATATGGGTATCGTCGGTACCGACGGAGCCTGCGCGGGAACGCTCCCCAGCGTCCACTAAGAAAGCTTTTGGGAGCATCCAACAGCGCCTGCGCGCTGCCTTCCCGCCTTTCCCAACCGCCTCTCTCCAGTTTGAGTTTTAAAGCTGAGACAAAGAGAGAGAGAGGAAAGGAAAGATAGATAGAGAGATACAACTCCTAGGGGAGGTGGGTGGGTTCTGAAGACTTATTCCTGCTGTTCCCAGAGATCACCTGTTACAGGTAAGTAACTGTGTTATCTCCAGGAACAAGCAGGAATGAGTCTTCACATATGGGGACTCCCTAGCTGCCAGGGGAAGACCCCAGGTTGTGTGTCCTTGAAAAGGACTCTACCTCCCCCCATGGATCTCTGGCATCCAACCAGGGTAGGTGGGTAGGAGTTGATTAGGAATGGAACAGGTGTTTGAGAACAGCCTGACCAAATGAGGCATCCCGGCGGGAATCCTTGTCCAAACAGTAATGGGCTGTGAAGGTATGAACCGAGGCCCATGTGGCCGCTCGACAGATTTGGTCGATGGACACAGAGTTTAGATGAGCCATTGAGGCTGCCATGGCTCTCACATTGTGAGCTGTGACATGGCCCTCCAGAGAAAGGTTCCTACTCTGGTAGACGAAAGAAATACACTGAGCAATCCAGTTGGACAGTGTTCTCTTAGAAATTGGAAGTCCTAAATGAGAAGGATCAAAAGCAACAAAGAGTTGAGAAGACTTTCTATGTTGCTGTGTTCTTTGTAAGTAAAAAGCACGAGCTCTCTTACAATCCAAGGTATGAAGATTCCTCTCTGCACTTGATGCATGAGGTCCTGGAAAAAAGACAGGTAAATACACCTCTTGGTTTAGATGAAAAGGCGAGACCACTTTAGGCATAAAGTGTGGATTGGTCCTGAGGACTACCTTATCATGATGGAACCTTGTATAAGGTGGATTAGCCACCAAAGCTTGCAATTCACTGATGCGGCGTGCTGAGGTGATTGCAATGAGAAAGATAACTTTCCAAGAAAGAAATTTCAAGGAGGTGGTGGCTAAAGGTTCAAAGGGTGGCTTCATAAGTTGGCCAAGAACCAGGTTTAAGTCCCATGCCCCTGGAGGTGGTCTAATGGGAGGTTTAGTTAGAAGAAGGCCTCTCATGAATCTTGTTATAAGAGGATGAGAGGAAATAGGCTGTCCATTGAGAGGCTTGAGGGACGCTGCAATAGCACTCAAATGGACTCTTACTGAATTTGTTTTAAGACCTGCATGGGATAAATGCAGGAGATACTCTAGTAAAGAATTCAAAGGTATTGCAAGAGGGTTAAGACCCTTCTCTGAACACCAAATGGTAAATCTTTTCCATTTGAAAGCATAGGAACGTCTAGTACAGGGGTCTCAAACACGCGGCCCGCGAGACAACTTTGTGCGGCCCGCGACGGAGGAAAACAAAAAAACCCCAAAACCCTGGCTTCTGCCGTTGCCGCCGTGGCAGCGGCAGAATCAATTGTCAAATTTTAAAAAAACCTGGCTTCTGCTGCTCAAGCAGCAAAATCAGCTGTCCTGCGGCCCCTTCCCCTGTGCCCGGAGATCCGAGTCTGCTCTATCAGCGGCGTGCTTTTCAAGCCGCGAAGAGAGTATTCCCCTCTCGCGCGGTTTCAAGCCGCGCGAGAGGGGAATACTCTCCTCGCGGCTTGAAAAGCACGCCGCTGATAGAGCAGACTCGGATCTCCGGGCACAGGGGAAGGGGCCGCAGGACAGCTGATTTTGCTGCTTGAGCAGCAGAAGCCAGGTTTTTTTTTAATTTACCTGGGGGGGGGGGGGTGTAGGACTGGAAATGGGCTATTGGCAGGGGGGGGGGGGGTGTAGGACTGGAAATGGGCTATGGGCAGGGGGGGGTGTAGGACTGGAAATGGGCTATTGGGGGGGGGTGTAGGACTGGAAATGGGCTATTGGCAGGGGGGGGTGTAGGACTGGAAATGGGCTATTGGCAGGGGGGGGGTGTAGGACTGTAAATGGGCGATTGGCAGGGGGGGGGGTGTAGGACAGGAAATGGGCTATTGGCAGGGGGGGGGTGTAGGACTGGAAATGGGCTATTGGCAGGGGGGGGTTGTACGACAGGAAATGGGCTATTCTCAGGGTGGTATATCACTGGAAATGGGATAATGGCAGAGGGGGTTTAGGAGTGGAGATGGGCTATTGGCAGGGGGGGGTATGACTGGAAATGGGCTATTGGCGGGGGGGTATGACTGGAAATGGGCTATTGGCGGGGGGGGGGTATGACTGGAGATGGGCTATTGGCGGGGGGGGGTTATGACTGGAGATGGGCTATTGGCGGGGGGGGGTATGACTGGAAATGGGCTATTGGCAGGGGGGGTTATGACTGGAGATGGGCTATTGGCAGGGGGGGGTTATGACTGGAGATGGGCTATTGGCAGGGGGGTTATGACTGGTAATGGGCTATGGTGGGGGCTAGGACTGGAAATGGGCAGGTGGGGGTTAGGAAGGACTGGAGGTGGGCTGATGGGGGGAGTTAGGACTGGTAATGAGCTATGGAAGGGCTGACTGAAATGGGGTAATGGGGGTTAGGGCTGGAAGTGGGCTATTGGCAGGGGGGTTATGACTGGTAATGGGCTATGGGGGGGGGGGTATGACTGAAAATGGGGTGATTGGGGGTAAAACTGGAAGTGCGCTATGGGGAGGTTAGGACTGGTAATGGGCTATGGGGGGTCTAGGACTGGTAATGGGCTGGGGGGGGTTGCTAGGACTGGAAATGGGCTGAGTGGAAGGGGGGCTTGAACTGCAAATGGCTGATGGGGAGGGGGCTTGGAATGGAAATGGGCTGTGAGGGGAGGGAGCTAGGATTGGAAATGGGCTGATGGGCTAGGATTGGAAATGGGCTGATGGTGAGGCTAGGATAGGACTGGAAATGGACTAATGGGGGGACTAGAAGGGAGCGGATGCTGGGTGGGGCTGGAACTAGAAGGGAGCTGATGTTGGGGGAGGATTAGAATGGGATGGAGCTGGGAAAGTGAAATGGAGAGGGGAAAAATATTTTGTCTGGGAGAGAAGACAAATCTACAATTGGCCAGGTATTGGGAGAGTAAGTGGGGATTGAGGATGGAGGGGTAAAATTTGAGTGGATGAAATAGGAATGAGGAAAGAGAAAAAGGAGAAAGATTAGTATGTTAAAGCAGATGTAGAGAGAGAATGGAAAAAAAACTAGGAGAGAAGAAAGGGCAAATGGACAGCAGACGATGGAGAGTTAGCAGAAGACATGAAGAAACCAGAAGAAAGTGGCTGGAACAATTGCAACTGAAAAAAATGCACAAAAGGTAGAAAAATATCTCTTTATTTTGAATTTATTAACTGGAATATGTCAGCTCTGGGAAATGTGCATCATTAATGTTTGCGCTTTGTTTAGTACAAGAGGAAATTAATTTATAGTTTTATTTCTACAGTGTTGTTGTACATTCCAAGTTTGGCTTTTGGGGTTCCCAGTTTAATTATTGTCTTCTTGTTTCTAAATCTTTTAGTCTTTCTTTATCCATACTCATTAAAGAGGCATGTTTACTAAAAGTTAGTGTATGGTAACATTATGCAAATATTTATGCAAATGAGGCCCCTTATGCAAATGAGGCCCCGCGTCTTATGCGGCCCCCGGGTTACTTTACAAGTCCTCATTTGGCCCTCAAAGCAATTTGAGTTTGAGACCCCTGGTCTAGTAGAAGGTTTTCTAGAGGCATGAATAATATCTCTGACTTGCTGAGAGAGATGAAAACCTTGAAGGTCTAGGCCTTCAGCAACCAAGCCCTGAGATGAAGAGACTGGGGGTTTGGGTGCCACAACGTTCCCTCCTCCTGGGATAGGAGGTCTGGTGCAGAGCCCAAGTCCAGGGAAGGAGCTTGAGAGAGATGCAGAAGTAGAGGATAATACATTTGGCGTGGCCAATGTGGTGCTATGAGGATCATGGTCCCTCCATCTCTCTGAAGCTTGAATAGTGTTTTGGGAATTAGGGGAATGGGTGGAAAGGCATAAAGGAAGTCTTGACCCCAGTGAAGGAGGAAAGCATCCTTGGCCTGAACTCCCTGACACGGAATTCTGGAACAGAACTGGGGAAGTTTGGCATTCCACGGACTTGCAAAGAGGTCTATGTCCGGGGTTCCCCAAATTCGAAAAATCCTGGCTACCTGGTCCATGTGGAGGGACCACTCGTGTGGAAGCAGAACTCAACTGAGTCTGTCTACCCAAGAGTTTTGAACGCCTGGAAGATATACTGCCAGAAGATGAATGTGATGCTCTCTGGCGAAGGCCCACAGTCGCAAAGCTTCGTTGAAAAGCGACAGAGAGCCAGTCCCGCCCTGCTTGTTTATATAGAACATGGCTACTTGGTTGTCCGTATGGATGAGGACTGTCCTGTAGCTGAGCAGGGAATGGAACACTCTGAGAGCTAAGAATATTGCTCTGAGTTCCAAGTGATTGATATGTAGAGAAGTCTGTGGAGACCAGATGCCCTGGATGGAGAGATCCTGCAGATGAGCTCCCCAACCCATTGAAGAAGCATCTGTTGTAAGAGTTGCTTGGGGTAGTGACTGCTGAAAAGGGGACCCCAGCAACAGATTTGGAGAGGACTTCCACCACTGGAGAGACCAAAAAAGGCTACTGGAGTTTGCTATTTTGTCTGACAGGCAACCTGATGCCTGAGTCCATTGGGTGGACAAAGTCCATTGAGCTGCCCTCATGTGAAGGCGAGCATATGGAACCATGTGCACGGTGGATGCCATGTAGCCTAAGAGTTGTAACATCTCTCAAGCAGTTAAATGGGACTTTAACTGTATCTGGGAGGCTAACTGCACCAAGCGTTGGCAACGGGCCTGAGGAAGATAGGCCCTTGCAGTTGTGGTATCCAGCAAGGCCCCTATAAACTCCAGAGACTGAGTAGGGGTGAGATTTGATTTTGGGATGTTTATTACCAGTCCCAAATACTGAAGAACACGCATTGTGCAGATTAGACAATTCTGGGCCTCTGACTGGGATGGAGCTCGAATGAGCCAGTCGTCCAGGTATGGGAAAACGAATATTCCTAGAGTGCGTAGAAATGCAGCTACTACTGCCATGCATTTCGTGAACACCCTTGGTGCAGAGGCCAGACCGAAAGGAAGCACCCTGTATTGGTAGTGCTTTCCTTGAAAAAGGAACCAAAGGAACCTTCTGTGTGTTGGATGGATGAGGACATGGGTGTACGCATCCTTGAGATCTAGAGAACAAAGCCAGTCCTGACTCTGAAGGTATGGAAGCAGAGCACCGAGAGAAATCATCTTGAATTTCTCTTTGAATAGAAACTTGTTCAATTCTCTGAGATCTAATATGGGTCTGTAGCCCCCTGTATTCTTTGGTTTAAGAAAATAAGGGGAGTACAACCCTGAGCCCTGTTGAAGAAGAGGTACTTCTTCTATTGCCCCTTGGGCAAGAAGGGTGGCAATCTCCTGACCCAGAAGGTTGAGGAGAGATGTTGGAAAATTGAACTGTTTCACCATGGTGCGAGGAGGAAGGCTTAAGAAATGAAGCTTGTACCCTTCCCTTATGATGGAGAGGGTCCATTGCTTTGCTGTGATTTGTTCCCATCTGGGAGCAAAGTAAGCCAACCTTCCTGGAATGGTGAGGGGCTCTGGTTCTTCCAGAGCTAGAAAGGCTAAGTTCTCTAGTTGCAAGTCAAAGGCCCTGAGGAGGCTGAGGCTGCTGGGCCGTGGAAGGCCTAGCAGCCTTTGACTTGGCCTGTTTAGGTGGTTGCTGACGTTTTGCAGCAAAACGACATGCAGAAGATGCCTGCTGACCATAAGCAGGATAATATCTTCCCTTTTTAGAAAAAGATGTCTTTTTGAACAATCTTTTCTTAGCAGGAACAGAGGTGGACTTTGAAAGTCGATCCAAAGCGGAGTTCTCAGCATCCATCTGAGTGGCCTTTGCTTGCCAATCCTTGCCAAAAAGGTTTTCACCTGTACAAGGAAGATTTCCTAATTCATCTTGGACCCAGAGTTCCAAATCAGAAGCTTGTAGCCAAGCAATTCTGCGTGCACCTATGGCAATAGCCGAGGCTCTGCTTATACACTCAAAAGAGTCAAAGGCTGCACGGTTGGAAAATTTGGAAACATCCTGGGCATGTTTGAGCCAAGTGAGAAACTCCTGCTTTTTATCTTCTGAAATAAAAGGGGTTAAAGTCTGCAGATGATCTGGGACTTCTTTTAGAAACATCCCTATATAGAGACTATAGGAGTTGATTCTGGCAGCTAGCATAGAAGCTTGAAAAACCCTACGGCCAAAAGCATCTAGGGTCCTGCATTCACGTCCTGGAGGATTAGAGGAGTGTCTTTTTGCACTCTTTATCTTTCTCATGGCAGACTCTACCACAATAGAGTGGTGAGGAAGCTGAGTCTTATGACAGCCAGGACAAGGAGGGACATGATACATGGTGTCTAACCTGCGAGAATGAGGAGAGGTGGTAAGAGGTGTCTCCTACATGCTGAACATGAGATCATACAAAATCTCATGAATAGGTAAAGTAGCTGCCTCTTTAGGAACTTTAGGATATTGTAAAATATCCAGCTGTTTGGCTCTAGGCTCTGACTCAGGGGCCACTGTGATGGAGAGGCCCCTAGCCACTTCCCTAATGAAGTCTTGAAAAGACAAGTCTTCTGGAGGAGACATTCTTCGTTTAGGAGAAGACTCCTGAGGAAGAAGTATCGATGCCTCGACAGATCCTTCAGACTCCTCAGAGTCTTCGGAGGAATCGAAGTATCGCCTGTCTGGATGCTCCTGTAAAGCCCAATATTTATTTATTTAGCTGTATTTATATCCCGTTTTTCACCGGGTCAAAGCGGTCAATTGGGGGATACATTTAACATGAGGGGATATGAGACACATACGCTAATACTTACAGGGAACATGGGCAATGGAGGGTTAAGTGGCTTGCCCAAGACCACAAGGAGTGCCTATAGCACTAGAAATCCCAGTCCCTCCGGCCTGAGATTGCTGTCCCCAGGTGGGACTTGAACACCCGGCCCTCCGGCCTGAAGTACCTTGTCCTAACCACTAGACCACTCTTCCCTCTGCGTATGCGTACCGACTGGGATCGACATCAGGAGTAACCGGTACTGGATCGGTACTGATGGGCATCATAGGACAGGGTACCGTTGCAGTCGACACCGAAGCCGATGTCGATGCAATCGGTACCGGCACCGGGAATGATGCCGGTGCCGGAGCCGGTACCGGCAACGGAGATTGTTGCGGTACCGGAGGCATCGCAGCCTGCATGAATGCCATCAGGGTGCGCTGCATGGTCAGAATCTTCTGATCCATCGACGCCACCAAAGTCTGGATGTCGGTACCAGTGGGAGCCACCGGTACCCCAGAACACGGCAACAGGTGATCAGTCGAGGCCGAGCCATCGATGTCAACCTGTGACCCCATAGACAATGCTTTGGAAGCCGGAACTTCCCGCTGGGGTAATTTTGCCGGTGCGGAATCCTCGAGGACAAGCCCGGAGGCATCTCGATGCTTAGAGGGAGATTTTCCCTTCGAGGACCGGCCAGATTTATGCTTGGTTACCTGAGATCCATGGGAGGAAGAAGAAGCCCTGGAAGACGTTGATGCCACCGAAGCTGCATCAGAGGGAAACAGGGTACTGAGCTTGGCTGCTCGGTTCTGCCGACCTCTTTTAGACATCATGGTACAGGACACACAATCCATGATGGAATGGTCAGGACCCAAACATTTTAGACACCAATCATGGGTGTCGGTGACAGAAATAGTACCACCACATTTTGTGCACTTTTTAAACCCGGAGGCGGGCTTCTCCATGAGTAGAAAAGTTTTAGGCCTAAGGCCCAAAAACTGAAAATGCACAGTGAAGAAAGTATAAGTTTTTTATTTTATTTTTTTAAAGAAAGAAAAGAAAAGACCAGCGGTACCGGTCCGACGTCAAAGAAGGCAGACGTGACACAAAAGAATAAGAAAAAATAAAGAACTTCTTCTGCGGTGACAGGAACACGACCTGCTGGCTCCGCGGAAAAGAAGAACTGGAGAGAGGCAGTTGGGAAAGGCAGCGCGCAGGCACTGTGGGATGCTCCCAAAAGCTTTCTTACTGGACGCTGGGGAGCGTTCCCGCGCAGGCTCCGTCGGTACCGACAATACCCATATGTGAAGACTCTTCCCTGCTTGTTCCTGGAGATCATGTATTCTCCAGGGACAGCAGGAATCAGTCCTCATTACCCTCCCACCTCTCCTGATGAGTTGCTGGATTTTTATCCTTCCCTTGCCATCTGCTTGGTAGAGCTCGAGCTAAGGGACCTGAGTGAGCAAGACAGCACCCTTGGGTGGGAAGAGGACCATGCATGCGTGGCAGCAATCATAAAGGTTTTCTTTGAAAGCTGGGGAATTGCTCCGTGCGGGCTCCGTCGGTGCTGACGTCACCCATAAGTGAGAACTGATTCCTGCTGTCCCTGGAGAACACCTGTTACAGGTGAGTAACTACGCTGTCTCTGCAAGTAGTGAAGCAGGTAGGGAATTCCATAAGGCAGGAGCAGGGAAAAAGGAAGCGGAATGACGCATTTGTTCCAAATGCGCATGGGAAACTGAGGGAAGGGCCAAGCAGTGAGTGTGGAGGGATCTGAGGAGACGGTGGGGTGAGTGAAAATGAAGAAGGTCAGCCAAATATTGTGGTATGCCTGTGTGGATTGCCTGGTGAGCGGATATGAGAATTTTGTAATTTATGCAAAATTTTATGGAAATTTAACCACAATGCAATAACCAACTCTCTTGATCCTATCCAAATTAACATATGTTTATATCCATAAACCCACAAGGATGTATTAAATTTCCTCAACCATCAATATGTATACATTTTGATACATTTAATACATCCATGTGAGTTTATGGATATAAACATATGTTAATTTGGATAGGATCAAGAGAGTGGGTTATTGCATTGTGGTTAAATTCATGTGTTGTGTATTTGAAATTTTACGGGAAGCCAGTAAAGTCAGATCAGGGTGGGAGTGATATGGGTTTATGCTCTCCAACAACAAATGGAGACTGGAAACTACAGGCTTGATGATGTCATCCCATATAGGGTCCTGTGCAGTCCACAAGCAGCCAGTATTTCTTAGTTTCTGGCAGAGAGTAGGCAAGTAGGTCTGTGGGAAGCTACATGATTGCTGCTTCTGGGTCAGTTACTTCGCCAGCAGTCTCCTCTGTCCCTCCCCTACCTCTGGAAGAGGGCCCGAGGAGGAATCAGTGAGCTACAGACTTGCTAAAGATTTTTTATATTTTAAAGGAGGAAGTAACATAGGGGATCAAGATGGCAGCCAAATTGGGGAGCTGCACCTAGCCTGAGATCTAAGCTGGCATACTGAGCACCCTACCTGCCTGTAGAACCCTTCCTAGAATGAAGCCCTGCACAATGTACCCATGGTGGCTCTGAAGGTATAGCTGCAAAGGGTAAATTAGACTTACCTGCTAATTGTTGTTCCTTGCGGAACTCTAGTCCAGTCCCGGAACCATAGAGTTGTCAACCTCCTCCAGCAGCCTTGGAGACTGAAATAAATACATCATCGCTTTGCTGGCACCAGTATAAGTAGGCAAGGACCGCCCCCTCTCACCAGTACCTATTGACAAAGCACACTAAGCAGAACAACAAATAAGGAGAACTAACCAGAATACATTCAACATAGCAATATATATATACGGAACAGAATATTTCATGTTCCACTTCAAGTAACTATTATTATTATTATTATTTTTTTTTTATTTGTTTCTTTAACAAATTAATTGCATTCATCGACTGTGTCTGAATAAGAATATCGTCTGACAACACAGAAGCGCCGTACCACACCACCTCCTAAGAGGATGGACAGGCAAGAGCGCTACGCAAGAGGGTCCTCCAATGGCTTCATCCCGCGCCACCCGGGAGCAAAGACAACGCAGAGCACCCGCGGGAGCCGAAACAATCAGGCTGGCAACTCTTCAAACCAAGGGAGGGGTCCGGGACTGGACTAGAGTTCCGCAAGGAACAACAATTAGCAGGTAAGTCTAATTTACCCTTCCTTAGCGTCCCTCTAGTCCAGTCCCGGAAACATAGAGGATGTAACAGAGCAGTGAATATCAACGGAAGGGACAAGCATGCCCAGCCTGAAGCACCGCTGAGCCGAAACGCCCATCCTCCGCGGACAAAACATCCAAGTGGTATTGCTTGGCAAAGGAATGCAAAGATGACCAAGTCGCCGCCCTACAGATGTCGCCCACTGGGACCAGACTGAACTCTGCCCAAGACGCCGCCTGCGCCCGAGTGGAATGAGCCCGAAGACCCTGCGGAACCACCTTGCCTTTCAAGATGTAGGCCGATGCAATAGCTTCCTTCAACCAGCGGGAAACAGACGACTTCGCCGCCGCTTCTCCCTTACGCAGTCCCCCGAACGCCACAAAAAGTCGATCCGACCGCCTAAAGAATGCTGTCCGGGAGAGATACTTCTTGAGAACCCTGCGGGCGTCCAACAGCCGCAACTGACCCCCAGATCCGACCCCATCTTGATCGGAGAACACCGGAAGAGAGACCACTTGGTTAACATGAAAAGCGGACACCACCGTGCGTAAGAACGCCGGAACGGGACGGAGAACCACCTTGTGGTCGGTAAAAGAGAGATAGGGCTCCCTACAAGACAAGGCCTGTAGCTCCGAGATCCTCCTAGCCGAACAAATCGCCACCAAGAAAACCGTCTTCAATGTGAGATCTTTTAGCGAAGCAGTGGACAACGGCTCAAACGGAGGAGCCAGCAAGGCTTCCAACACCAAATACAAATCCCACGGAGGAACAGCACAGCGCCGAGGCGGCTGCATGAGCAACACCGCCCTCAAAAACCGCCGGACATCCGCGTGGGCTCCGAGAGACTGACCCTGCACTTCCGCCAGCACTCGAATCACACCATAATGCACCTTTGCCACATAAGGCAAATCAGACTCTAGTCACTTCAACTCCCTGATCCTTTCCTGTTCCAGGCGAGTAGACTGCCGTAAATACTGCGACCACCGGAAGCATGCTCTCGTCTCCCCAGACTCCCCCAATGGGAGCCTGCAAGGACAGAGCAGTGCCCCCAACGATCGATTCAGTGAACCACCTACTCTCCTATCGCGCGCTAAAGAAGATCGCTAGGGCTCTCTTCCAGACAGTGAGTCCACACCTCCTGGAAGTGCAAGGTGTGCACCCACAAACGTAGTACCGAGGCCTGCGCCTGCCTAGTCTCAAAATGTCAATCGAGAACAGGCCAATTCAGGACAGCTGAATACGCTGTGGTTTTTTTTGATTTTTTTTTGTACAAAGACATCTCTTAACCAAAAATTCCTTCAGCCGATGTGGAGAAGCTATTTCCGCGCCAACACAATGCAGCAGAAAGAACTCCCTATGACAGGCATAGAAATCCACAGCCTGCCCGCTAGAGGAACGCCCCATTCCGTCTGCCTGCACCAAGCTGGACATTCCCTTTTTTTTTTTTTTCTTTTTAAGGTCAACTAGCCCCTGGTGTTAGAAAAGATAGCTTTCCCATTCCACAGTGGCAATTGAGTCAGCAAAGAAGAAGCCGAGAACCCGCAGCGAAGTTCCCATTATACCACCTGGTAAAGACTACACTTCTAGACCCATGAAGCAAAAAAAAAAAGCATGCAAGCGTGCATTGTGTCCTGCCAGTAGCTGACCGAACTTATCATGTGTGTCACTACGGTTTCTTTCGGGATTGAAGGAATGCTCCGGGAGAATTCTTTGGGCAGACACCGATTCACCCTTTGAAAATTCAGAATCGGGCGAAACAAACCTTCCTTCTTTGGAACCACAAAGTAGAGGGAGTAGCAACCGTATTGGGCTGCCGGCACCGGCACCTCCGCTTTAAGTTGAAGCAGCCGCTGAAGCGTTCCTGCGACCGCCTGAAACTTTTGCGGAGCTCTGCAGAAGGATTGGACAAAGGAAGCTAATATGAGCCGATGGAGCTCCCAGGCTGACGCCAAGCAGCGTGCAAGCCATCCCGCAAACACAGCATATGATGTATGCCTTCCAGAATCTGAGCTGCTGCTAGTGCTGTGAGAGAACTAGCCGGGCTGTGCACTTCTGGCCCCAAGTAAGACAGGCACTGAACACTAGCAGATACTCTCCGTACTGGAGCCAAAATAGCCGCAAAGGCCAGAGTCCTATTCAGCGACCTCTCTCCGCTGAGCCGCCTTTTACAGAAGGAAAAGAAACCACATATAGCCAAAATGAAGACATTACAAATCTACCACCAAACCTTAGAAATCGGACAAAGCCAAACTAAACGGGAATATTGTCCCTCAAGAAACCACAGAACTATAAAACCCCTCTCATAACATAATGCGTATGGCAGAGCATTCCACACCTGGGGCCTGGCCAAGGCACTCACCCAAGCACCTTTTAGAACTGTCCAAGAGAGCTACCACCATAATTCCTTTTCACTTGAATATGTGTACAGCGGATCATAGCGCTATATCACAACCGCTAACCTCAAATATTACCCTGCCATAGCAACTGACTAACGCCTTATAGGACCTGCTATGGACAGTGGAAGGAAATTCTTGTAAACCAACATAGCTAGGCCCCCTCTTTTTTTTTTTTTTTTTTTTTTAACAACCTTTGAAGGCCTACTGAAAAAGTGTAATCCATACTCTGCAGCTGGGTTAATTTATTTATGTATTTTATTTTATTTTATTTTTGCACATTTCAGGAAATTGCACCCATCCTATGCACTCTGTTCTAATAGTGATTTTCCATCTGCCATGTTCCCTTACTAACTACCATTTGAGAGGTATATGTAGTCAGAAGTTGGGATCCCGAGAGTTTTGGGCACAGCCGGGAAAGGATGTATAGGACTCCAAAAATCAAGCTCCGGCCACATCCAATGAAATCAAAGCAGATCAGCTAAAATTACCCGAACTGCTGTTATGGCCTTGCAAAAGCTCCCAGGTCCCACTGCACCTCGCTTTCCTTCCCCCCTTATCCTGAGGGATTCACCGTTGCAGGAGGCGTTGCTCACCCCCTGCCAGCCTGCTACGACTGCCAGGGAGCTGAAGAGCGAAATAGAAAGCAGAACTCCTGGAAGTAAACAAATAGCGTCCAGCTCGTGGGGTTCAGGGCACCAAAAGCCCCCGAATAAATCAACCGTGGTCGCTCAAAATGAACAAGGCTCTCTATCACTAGAGAGTTTCTTGTTCCTTTTGAAATCCTGCTCTAGAAATAGATGAGAAACTGCCGGGGAAGGGCACGATAAGTGATCCCCCCTTAAGCTAGGAAACACCCAGGCACCTTGCAAAGAGGTGGCTGCCTTTGTGAATCTAAGGAGTAACACAATTTCTTATTTTACCACCCCCCACCCCCAGGGATGGAGGCCCTGAATACTACATGTGAGTCATGAGCAGCTGTGGCTGTTAGGACAACAGAGACCAACAAACCATACAGAATTTAAGAGCTGCAATCTTGGTTATATAAACAGGAGCTGCAGCATTACAGAGAATAAGCAATCAACTGCTGCATACACAGACAGAGAAAGGCCCCATTGAGTGCATCCGCTGCCCCCTGGTGGCCACAGACCTTAGCCCAGGCACCCCTTGATTGACAGGTAACTGCCATATACTTCTTTATATCCTAAGGATTCCTAAACCTGTCCCTGTGAAACACAGGCCTTTGGGCAACTGTCAGTATAGAATACACAAAGGCCCATTTCCAGCCTGTCCCTTACAAATACCTGCTCTGGAACCTAAAACTGGCAATGTGCCTAACATCCTGTGACTTAACAGATGCTCCTCAGAGACATGATTAGAAGGGAAAGACCATGTGGAATCAATGCCACAACTGCTGTCCTATAAACTAAGAATAAACTCAAAAACAAAGAGGTCTGAAAGAAACACTAGGCCCAAAAAACTAGCTATTCAGCTTGTTGTCTTCCTCACACAGGCCTCTCACTGCAACTCCCGCCATGTGGTCCAAACACCCAGAGAGAAAAGGGCCCCAAAAAAGGAGGCCTCAGCAGACCGACAGAGCCCGAAGGCCTTACCTGCAGGGCAGAAAGCCACACTGCCTGCTCCTACCACCTCCTTAAAGTGCTCCGATCCTCAAACCGCGCTGATGCGCCTGACAGCTGCGGCAAGGATCGCTCAGCCGGTTCCACCGTGTAAATCAAATCCCGCAGCAATGGAGAGGCTCCGTCTCACACAGCTGCAGTGTGGATGTACGGGTCACGGAGCTTTCTCCCGTAGTCAAGGGAGAGAGATCCGCACCAGCAAAGGCCTGCATCAAGCAAAAAATAATTGAGGAGGGAAGGTGAGAGCTGCTACAAACTTAAAGAGGCCGGCTCAAATTTAAAACCACTGTAAATAAGGATATTTGCTCCTAACCAATGGAACTAATCCCCGGTTGCCAATTAATCAAAGGCAACTGAATCAAAAATAAAGTTAAAGTAAATTAAAGGCAAAAATCAAACTCAGACTAGAATTTGCACACTAAATGCTCCTTATCTGCTCCCCCCAAGTGAGCCCAGGAGCAAGGCTGTCTACCAAAACAAATAAATCCTGCCATTGAAAACGCGGCCCTCAAAATGGCCACTGCCAGCATTCCCACTCAAAAAAGCACACTCTCTCACCCCCCCCCGCGGCAAGGCCCCGAGCACCCTGCAACCCCGGGAGCCGCCGCGAATCCTCCCCTCCCAGTTTAAACCAGCTCCCCAAAGCAGATCTGCGTGGGTACTTACCACCGCCGCCAATCCCGGAGGGGAAGGGGAGGGGGAGGGGAGTGAGGGAAAGGAGCCAACAGGGCACCAGAGCACAGCCTTTTTAACGGCTTCAGCTCCGATTGATCTGGGCACAACCTTCTCAGGCTTTTCAGCCCCTGCATCGCTGCTGCTGCAACTGCCCGCCTTCCACCTGCTCCTCACCCCTTCAACGCGGGTTCAGGAGCAGGGAGGCCATGGATTAGCACTATCTCCCCTGTGCTCGTTTAGACGCTGGGGCAATGCAGAGAGGGAGGGGGAAGAACTCCCTGATCCTTTAGAAACAAAAAATAAAGGTCCCCAGACACAGGAACCCTTACAGCAGCAGCAGATCTGACATAAAAGAAAACGAAGTAACCAAATCAAACAGGGAAATAAACCAAAAGGAGTTAAATTCAAAAACCCAAGCTCTGCTTATTTGTTCTCACTGAGCCCAGCCCTGGGCTCAGAACATCCAAGCTGCTTGGAGACTGAAAGTACTGGTGAGAGGGGGCGGTCCTTGCCTACTTATACTGGTGCCAGCAAAGTGATGATGTATTTCAGTCTCCAAGGCTGCTGGAGGAGGTTGACAACTCTATGGTTCCGGGACTGGACTAGAG
Source organism: Ichthyophis bannanicus (assembly GCA_033557465.1). NCBI lineage: Eukaryota > Metazoa > Chordata > Amphibia > Gymnophiona > Ichthyophiidae > Ichthyophis > Ichthyophis bannanicus. The sequence goes on from CM066042.1 coordinate 169,069,135, forward strand.
GGACGCTAAGGAAGGAGATCTTTCTGCAGGTGTAATACTCTGACCCATCTCAGCACCGCTGCGATCCTGTCAAGATGGTGACCGCAGAGTCCATGCACCTCAGCACAATGAAGGCAGGGACTCAGAGTTGAAGCTGCTCAGAGAGGAGGTCCCTGCAATGCACTGCAAGCTCCGGCAATGGTTTGAAGAGCTGCGTATGGACTTCAACACATATAGAAATTAAATAGTGGGGATGAGTGACTTGCAGGGCTTCATGACTGAACTCGAGGGATGTGCTCACAGGAACAAGCGGAGGCGATGTAGCAGCTAGAGCAGGATTTGACTCAGCAAAACTGTGAGCTCTGATATCACACTGAGAATCTTGAGAACAGACCCAGGCGCTGCAATCTCCGATTTCACAGCATCCCTGAGTCTGGCAGATATACTGATAGTGAAGCAATAGTCCAGTACATATTTTTGTTTCTATCTACCATGAGGAGAGATGTGGGCCGAGGAAGGCCATACCTCTGTTAAGATCGATCAGACACGAACTTCCGGTGATGTCAGCGGGACAAATGGCGGTGTAGCGTTCCAGCTCCACCGCCAAAGCCTGCAAAAAGGGGATAAATATCCCTAAATGAGCATCTCATGAGGGGCACAGGAGGGGAGGCAGTAGTGTGACACCCCGAAAAGGGGAGAAGCGCAAAAATACCCCTGCAAGTGTGCCGCAGTAAGCGGAGAAGAACAGAGAGCTGCCTGATCGGAGGACCGCGTGGTGGTCCGTAGCAGCAATCAGCAGAGCGGTGGAGGCTAGCGCACAGCTACAGGGCTGGTGAGTCACCAAGCGGATTACAGAGAGCAGCGAAGGCAGAAGTGGCAGCGGCTGAAGAGGCAGGAGGGATCGCGATTGAGCACAATTGGAACCCAAAGAGGAGAGACTGAGCAGAGGAACCGCGTGGCAGTGCGGAGCAGCTGAGGTGAAGCTGTGGGGAATTGGAGGGTGCTCAAGAGGCCCGGGGCGAGCCGGCAGTGTTAAACAGTGCCGTCATGAGAGCACGTGGAGACGGAACATTGAAGGTACAGCCAGTGCAGGAGAACAGAGGAGGATCGGATAACAGCGGGAACATAGAGAGAGAGCATCCAAAGGGACACAGAAAACACCACACCAGAGCAAGTGAGCCCAGTAGAAAGCAACCTAATAGCTATACTACCGGATCAGAGCATAGAGCCCTGCCCAGAACCGGACAGACCATAATAAAAACACAGAGGGACAAGATAGCACCCCACGAGGGAGTACTAGAAAGAGAGTGCAAGAGGGCTCAGTTGGGGGAGTACCCTCAGAAAATCCCCAGAAGACCTGATATTACAGCCCAGGGGGGATCAAGAGAGATTATGGATAAAAACAAAGGTGGACAGTCAGCAAGGAAGAAACTGGCTGAATTCAGATCTTCATACGTTACGTCCAGAGGAGGAAAAGAGGGGGAGAAGGAGTACAGCCCACAGCCTGCAGGCCCAACCGATCAGGAGCAGGAGATGGAGCGGGGCTGTAGCCCAGGAGTGGCTGCTATGCTAAAGGAATGGCTAACAGAGCTGAAAAAGGAGATCAAGTTGGAAATGAAGGGAGTGAAAAATGAACTAAAAGAGACAATACAATCTCTGAGACAAGATACTGTGGACATGGGAAACCAAGTTGAAGAAACTGAGATTCAGGTGGAGCAGCAAGGGGAAGAAATAGAGGAACTACAAAAAAGATGGGAGGAATTAAAGTGCGCTCAAGACGAGCAGCAGGTGAAAGTGGAAGATTTGGAGGATCAATCCAGAAGATGTAATATAAGAGTACGAGGCCTCCCCCGAAGAACCTAAATTCAAGAACTGTGAAGAAGTGGTTGCTAAAATATTCAGGTCACTACTAGCAACTGCAGACCCGGAGGAAGGTGGTGAAGTAGAGCCTCTCCAAATAGAGAGAGCACACAGAGGCCTGGGCCCCACAAGAGAAAACAAGAGAGATATAGTCATGTGTTTAAGCTCGTTTAAAACTAAAGAAAGGCTCTTGAGTGCGGCGAGGAAAACGAGACAGTTTACTTGGGATGAGCCAAAACTGGAAATCTTCCAAGATCTTTCCTTGGGAACATTACAGCATACCTGAGAAGGGAGGACATGAGATATAAATGGCTGTTTCCCTTTGGTTTACTGATAACAGTAAAGGGAAGGTTGAGACGAGTGCAGACATGTGAGGAAGCCTGGAAAGCACTTAAAGAACTGGGACTAACCAATCTTCCAGAGGGGGAGAGAGCGTCGGCCGGAACAACAACAACCAGAGCATCACTCTCCACCAAGAGGAACAACTTGCGATGGCACAGAGTCCCTGTGGCAGGCAGAAGGCTAGCGAGGCTGAACAGAGAGAGCCAAGGAGTGCAAGCGGTGGAGAAAGGAGCTGGCTGAAATAGAGGACATTGGATTTTACTGGCTATGAAGTAGAGGTTCGATGGGGGGGGGCTGTCAGTAGTTTAGAATCTAAGGGTAAGGGGGGTGAGGGGGAAGGGGCAGCAGATACAGAGTTGGGTATGGCTTAGCTAAGGTAATTTGGGGGGTGGCAGGGGTGAGAAGAGTGGGAAGGAGGCAGGGGTTAGGAGTAAGAGAGAAGAAAGAATGGGTAGGGCTAGAAGGGGATTTTTTGGGGGGTTAGTGAAATAGGGAGGAAGTGGAATGGAGGGATACAGACAGGTAACGTCCTGATAATCAGTCACCATAATGGAAGACAAATCTCTCTTCAGGAGAAGGGGAAGGGAAGTGGGGTGGGGTGGACGGAGGGGGGGGGGGGACAGAGGGGGGAGGGGGGAGGGGGAAGGGTAAGGGTTATAACCAGTAGGGCTAAGAGAGTAAGGGGAAAACAGGAAACAAAGGTGAGTTAAAAATAGTCTCATTAAATGTAAAGGGGCTTAACTCCCCATTTAAACGTCAAAAATTGTATACATAAATAGCACGCCAGAAAGCAGCAATAGTGATGATACAGGAAATGCATCTGACAAGAGCGACAGAGTACCTGGTCAAGCCCAAGGGCTATGGAGTATGTATACATGCATCTAACACAGTAGAAAATAAAAAATGGTGTGTGGGGGGGTGGCCATAGTGATTGATACAAGATTAAAGATGCAATTGCAAACTATTGTGCGTGACAAAGCGGGAGGATATGTGTTATTGCGTTTGAAGGTGGGGAATGAATGGTATTGTATAATGAATGTATACGCACCAACAGGAGCACAAAGTGAATTCTGGACAAAACTGAATGAGGAAGTGGCGAAATTGGGGGAGGGTATTCTCATATGTGGAGGCGATTTCAATTTAACATGGAACCTGGATAGGGACGCCACGGGGAGAAGAGAGGGTAAAAGGGTGGATAGGAAAAGATATCATAATTTTGTAGTGCAACACTGCTTGATAGATGTTTGGAGATTACAATACCCAGAGAAGAGAATATTCTCTTACTTTTTGCCAGTACATGGCTCCAACTCAATAATAGATGCTATTTGGGTCTCGAAGGAGGTGGAGGGTAGGATTACGGGGGCGGAGAAGGACTCAATAACATGGTCTGATCATGCACCAGTTGAGGTAAGATTGATAATGGAGGGCGAGGGGAAAGGCATACAGTTCTGGAGGCTTAATGAATCATTACTAGAAGATGGGAGGGTTTGAGCGGACATTGAGAGAGAAACGAGGGAATATTTCAGTGGAATGATAGTGGGGAGGTCGCTTGGGGAGGAGTGTGGGATGGCTACAAGGCAGTGGTGAGAGGAATCCTAGTTAAATGGGGGCAAGGAAAAGGAAGGAAAGAGAGGGAAGAGAGAAGGCACTGAGAGAACAATTGATGGAATTGGAAGAATTAGATGTGCAGGGAGAGACTGGAACATATAGAGGTCAGGTGTTGGCAATAAGAGCGCAGATAGCCTAGTTACTCACCTGTAACAGGTGATCTCCGGGAACAGCAGGAATTTAGTCTTCACATATGGGTATCGTCGGTACCGACGGAGCCTGCGCAGGAACGCTCCCCAGCGTCCAATTAGAAAGCTTTTGGGAGCATCCCACAGAGCCTGCGTGCTGCATTCCCGCCTTTCCCAACTGCCTCTCTCCAGTTGAGTTTAAAGCTGAGACAAAGAGAGAGAGAGGGAAAGAGAAAGAGATAGATACAACTCCTAGGGGAGGTGGGTGGGTTGTGAAGACTAAATTCCTGCTGTTCCCGGAGATCACCTGTTACAGGTGAGTAACTATGCTATCTCCAGGAACATGCAGGAATGTAGTCTTCACATATGGGGACTCCCTAGCTTTAGATGCCAGGGAGAGACCCCAGAAGTTGTGTGTCCCTGAGAAAGGGCTCCACTTCCCCCCATGGATCTCTGGCATCCAACCAGGGATGGTGGGTAGGAGTTGATTAACATAGAAACATAGAAACATGATGACAGAAAAAGACCACATGGCCTATCTAGTCTGTCCTTCCATAACAACAACTACAACAGTCCACTTTTTACCTTTAGAGATCCTCTGTGTTGGTCCCATGCTTTTCTGAATTCAGTTACTGTCCTCATCTCTACCACCTCCACTGGGAGACTATTCCATGGATCCACTACTCTTTCTGTAAAGAAATATTTCCGCATATCACTCCTGAATCTATCTCCCTTCACCCTCATCCCATGTCCCCTCGTAGCAGAACTTGCTTTCAATTGAAAGAGGCTCTCTCCCTGAACATTTATGCCACGGAGGTATTTAAACATCTCAATCATATCACCTCTATCCCGCCTTTCCTCTAAGGTGTACATATTAAGATCCTTAAGTCTGTCCTCATATGCTTTATAATGAAGCCCATAAATCATTTTAGTAGCAACCCTCTGCACCGACTCCATCCTGTTCACATCCTTTTGAAGGTGCGGTCTCCAGAATTGCACACCATACTCCAAATGAGGTCGCACCAAAGACTTATACAGAGGCATTATCACCTCCTTTTTTCTGCTAGCCATTCCTCTCCGTATGCACCCAAGCATCCTTCTAGCTTTTGCCGTCGCCTTTTCTACCTGTTTAGCTACTTTAAGATCATCAGACACAACCACGCCTAGGTCCCGCTCTTCTTTAGTGGACAAAAGTACTTCACCTCCTATACTGTATTGCTCCCTTGGATTGCTGCAGCCCAAATGCATGACCTTACATTTTTTAACATTAAATCCCAGCTGCCAAATTCTAGACCATTCTTCAAGCTTAGCTAGATCCCTCCTCATGTCATCTACACCTTCCTGGGTGTCTACTCTATTGCAGATTTTGGTATCATCCGCAAAGAGGCAAACCTTACCCGACAGCCCTTCCGCTATATCACTAACAAAGATGGAACAGGTATTGGAGAACAGCCTGACCAAACAAGGCATCCCAGCGGGAGTCCTTGTCCAAGCAGTAATGGGCTGTGAAGATATGAACCGAGGCCCAGGTAGCTGCTCGACAGATGTCGTCGATAGACACAGAGTGCAGATGAGCCATTGAAGTTGCCATGGCTCTCACATTCTGAGCTGTGACATGGCCCTCCAGAGGAAGATTCTTACTCTGATAGGCAAAGGAAATACACTGAGCAATCCAGTTAGACAGTGTTCTCTTGGAGACTGGAAGTCCCAAATGAGAAGGATCAAAAGCAACAAAGAGTTGAGAGGACTTTCTATGTTGCTGTGTTCTTTGTAAGTAAAAAGCAAAAGCTCTTTTACAGATCCAAAGTATGAAGATTCCTTTCTGCATTTGATGCATGAGGCCTTGGAAAAAACACAGGCAGGTAGACCGCTTGGTTCAAATGAAAAGGCGAGACCACCTTTGGCATAAAGTGTGGATGAGTCCTAAGGACTACCTTGTCATGATGGAACCTTGTATAAGGTGGATCAGCCACTAGTGCCTGCAACTCACTGATGCGACGTGCTGATGTGATTGCAATGAGAAAGATAACCTTCCAAGAAAGGAATTTCAATGAGGTAGTAGCTAAGGGTTCGAAAGGTGGCTTCATGAGCTGACCAAGAACCAGGTTTAAGTCCCATGCCACGGGTGGTGGCCTAATGGGAGGCTTAGTTAGAAGAAGGCCTCTCATAAATCTTGCTAAAAGAGGATGGGAGGAAATAGGTTGTCCATTTAGAGGCTTGAAAAAAGCTGCAATAGCACTCAAATGGACTCTTACTGAGTTAGTCTTAAGTCCTGCATTGGACAAATGAAGGAGATACTCCACTAATGATTCCAGAGGTATTGCAAGGGGGTTAAGACCCTTCTGCGAACACCATATGGTAAACCTTTTCCACTTGAAAGCATAAGAACGTCTTGTGGAAGGCTTCCTGGAAGCATAAAGGATATCCTTTACTTGCTGAGGGAGGTTAAGATCATGGAGATCTAGGCCTTCAGCAACCAAGCCCTGAGATGCAGAGACTGGGGATTGCAATGCCATAACATTCCGTCCTCCTGGGACAGGAGATCTGGAGCAGACCCTAACTCCAGTGAGGGATCTTGAGAGAGATGTAGAAGCAGAGGGTACCACACTTGCCACGGCCAATGTGGAGCTATGAGAATCATACGGCCTCTGTCTCTCTGAAGCTTGAACAGGGTTTTGGGAATTAGGGGAATGGGTGGAAAAACATAAAGGAGGTCTTGACCGCAGTGAAGGAGGAAAGCATCCTTGGCCTGAGAGCCCTGAGCCAGAATTCTGGAACAGAATCGGGGAAGTTTGGCATTCAACGGACTTGCAAAGAGGTCTATGTCCGGGGTTCCCCAAATTTGAAAAATCTTGGCCACCTGGTCTGCATGCAGAATCTATTCGTGTGGAAGCAGAACTCGACTGAGTCTGTCTGCCCAAGAGTTTTGAATGCCTGGAATATACACTGCCAGGAGATGAATCTGATGCTCTCTGGTGAGGGCCCATAGTCGCAAAGCTTCGTTGCAAAGCGACAGAGAGCCTGTTCCCCCCGCTTGTTCACGTAGAACATGGCTACTTGATTGTCCGTATGAATGAGGACTGTCTTGTAGCTGAGTAGGGTGTGGAACACGCGAAGAGCAAGGAAGATTGCTCTGAGCTCCAAGAGATTGATATGTAGATGAGTCTCCTGTGGAGTCCAAGTGCCTTGGGTGGAAAGGTCTTGCAGATGAGCTCCCCAACCCATTGAAGAAGCATCTGTTGTGAGAGTTGCCTGGGGTAAAGGTTGTTGAAATGGGGACCCAAGCAATAGGTTTTGAGTGAACTGCCACCATTGGAGGGACAAAATAAGGCGATTTGTGTTTGCTATTTTGTCTGACAGGCACCCTGACGCCTGGGTCCATTGAGTGGATAAAGTCCACAGGGCTGCTCTCATATGGAGGCGAGCATAAGGAACCACATGCACGGTAGATGCCATGTGGCCTAGCAGTTGTAACATTTCTCGAGCAGTGAGATAAGGCTTTAGCACTGCTTGAGAAGCTAACTGCACCATGCGAAGGCAACGGGTCTGAGGAAGATAGGCCCTTGCTTTTCTGGTATCCAGCAAAGCTCCTATGAACTCTAAAGAGTGGGAGTTAGACTGGATTTTAGGATGTTTATGACCAGACCCAAATATTGAAGGATACGCATTGTGCAGGATAGAGAAATCCTGGCCTCTGAATCTGATGGGGCTCGAATGAGCCAGTCGTCTAAGTAAGGGAAGATGAATATTCCTAGAGTGCGAAGAAATGCTGCTACCACAGCCATGCATGTCGTAAACACCCTTGGTGCTGAGGCCAGGCCAAAAGGAAGCACCCTGTACTGGTAGTGCTTTCCTTGAAAAAGAAACCGAAAGAACTTTCTGTGAGTTGGATGGATGAGAACATGAGTGTACGCATCCTTGAGATCTGGAGAACAAAGCCAATCTTGACTCTGAAGGTATGGCAGCAGAGTTCCCAGAGAAATCATCTTGAATTTCTCCTTGAACAGGAATTTGTTTAATTCTCTGAGGTCTAAAATAGGTCTGTGTCCCCCTGTTTTCTTTGTGATAATGAAATAGGGGGAGTAAAACCCTATACCATGTTGATGAATGGGTACTTCTTCTATTGCCCCTTGGGCAAGAAGCATAGTGACCTCTTGATCTAACAGGTTGATGAGAGAGGTCTGAGAATTGAACTGTCTTACCATTGTGGGAGGAGGCATGCACGAAAAGTGAAGCTTGTACCCCTCTTTTATAATGGAGAGTGTCCAATGTTATGCTGTTATCTGCCCCCATCTGGGGGCAAAGTGACACAACCTTCCTGGAATGGTGGAAGGCTCTGGCCCCTTGAGAGCCAGAAAGGCTAAGTTCGCCAGATGAAAGTCAAAGGTCTTGTGGAGGCTGAGACTGCTGAGATGGTTGAGGCTTAGCAGTCTTTGCTTTCCTTTGTTTAGGTGGTTGCTGACTCTTTTGGGCAGACTGACCTGCAGAACGTCCCAGCTGGGAATAAGAGGGATAAAACCTCTTCTCCTTGGAGAAGAATGGTTTCTTGAAAGATTTCTTTCTTGCAGGATCAGCTGTGGCTTTGGATAATCTATCCAAAGTAGAGTTGTCAGCATCCAATTCATTGGCTTTCTCTTGTACATTATTTTGTGACCAAAAATTAGAGTTAAAACGTCATAATCGGGAGGAAGTGACGTCACCGAGACAGATGGCAGTGTGAGGGCACCGCACCGGGCTAACCCTGCCATAGAACTACAAAATAAAGCCCTCGCGGGGAGAAAATTAAAAGTAGAACCGAGGGAGAGAACCCCGTTAACAGATGGGAAGCGGAAAATCAGATCGGAGCCGCTAGAGTGAGAGCGGAGTGGCAGAATAGCAGACGGCAGTGTCGGCAGGCCTTGGGAGCAGCACCGGAGAGAGCCGCAAGATCAGCGGCGAGAAGAAAGCCTGGAAAGCAGTCTGATAACGACGGGAGAGGCAGAGGAGTAAGCAGCGGACCAGCAGGGTGCTAAGCAGGAGAGAGAGCGGGCTGAAGAGGCGACCGAGGAGAAAGGGAGCGCATAAAGTGAAAAGGATAGAGGACAGTGAAGGAAAAAGCAGAGAAAATGGTGATTGGGAGCCGCGTGGCAGATAAGATGGCTGAGTGAGCCGGTAGGTGGCATGGAGGTGGAAAAAAAGAAGGTGAAGAACACAGCAACGGCAAGAAAAGTTGAATGCTGGAGTAAAGGAGGTGATTAGAAGAGCAGGGGGTGAAAGGAAGAGTACAAAGACTGTAAGGCTTTTAAAGTAAGCCTGTGAAAGAAGTGGGGTGAATATTGATGGGGAAAAGCAGTAAATTGGGTAGTAAAACAAATATGCTGGTAAAAAGGGAAGAAGAACAAACAAAATAGGGGTGAAAAGCAAAACAGTGAAAGTAAGGAGGAACAACAAGGATAATCTAGAAGAAATCTAGGTGTCTGTGGGTATAAAAGAAACTGAACTAAAAGCCAATCTTTCATTGAGGAGCAGTGACTGAAGGGGAAAAAGGAAAGAGAATCCAGAAGTATAATATGGCGACGAGAAGGAAAACCATGGACTTGAGAGAAAGCACAGTTACTTACCTGTAACAGGTGATCTCCGGAACAGCAGGAATTAGTCTTCACATATGGGTACGTCGGCGCCGATGGAGCCCGCACGGAAATGCTCCCCAGCATCCAATCAGAAAGCCTTTGGGAGCATCCCTCGCGCCTGCGCAGTGACTTCCCGCCTTTCCCACTGCTTCTCCCCAGTTGAGTTTCATAGCTGAGACAGGAGAGAAAGAGGAAAGGAAATAGATAGATACAACTCCTAGGGGAGGTGGGTGGGTTGTGAAGACTAATTCCTGCTGTTCCGGAGATCACCTGTTACAGGTAAGTAACTGTGCTATCTCCAGGAACAAGCAGGAATGAGTCTTCACATATGGGGACTCCCTAGCTGTGGGTGCTAGGGGAGATCCCATAAAATGCGTATCCCTGGAACAGGACGGCATTTCCCAAACCTGGATCTCCGGCATCCCCTGGGGGATGGAGTTGAATAGAGCAGAGCTGTAGAGGAACAGCGAATCTAAAGACTACAGGGAAAAACGTCTTTAGAATGTATGTCAAGTAGCTTCAAAATATTTAATGAACTAGCACAATACAGAGCTTACCTACTGGATTGTAGGAAGTAGACTGTAGATGCAGTAGCGGAATCTTCAAGGTAACTCCACAGCAGTGAGGAAGAAGTTCCAATCTGGAATGGGCAGGTGACCCAGGTGTCAACCGGGGCAGGAGAAGATCGGCAGGTCTCCAATGAAAAGCTTTATGGGAAAAGCTGAGAACTCTTTTAGGTACAGAGTCATAAACATTGAGGACTAAAAGAAGAAGACTGACTGATCTGGAAAATTAGCCCAGTCCGGAAGGAAAGAGAGGGTATGTAAAAAAAAATCCCTATTCCCGAGGAGAACAGAAGTGTACTCAGGAACACTGATGATGTACACTGTCTTTCCTAGCTGGTAAGAGATAGGAAGACATTGAAGTTTGAGACTGCACAGATAGGGAGATGTACAACAAAAATAGAAGCTGTTGACGTCACAGCAGTAATTGTTAGTATAACCAGTCCCAGTTACTGAGCCGTATGATAATAGGCAAGTTGACTGTCTGGACCCCATAAGAAAATAAAAACCTAAGCACCGACAGTCAGGGAGATAGGTTAGACATAGGGTGCTATGGACATCTCCCAATATGCGTATAGCTATATATATATATCTATATATCTGGAAGACATACATATCTATACCTATGAGAATATATATATCTAGACAAGTAGTTTTATATATATCTACATATAGAAATGTAGATAGGTATATGTATAGATAGAGGCGGGATGGCTGATGCCCACCCAGGGTACAAAAACATGTATGCACAGGACACATACATACATGAAAATAATTTTTAAGAATACATGCCTGCAACTGAGCCACAGAAAACATTCACATGGGGAATGTGATGGGAAAAAATTCATCCAATAATAGGGGGTGAAACCCACCTGAAGAAATATAGAGAATCGATTTCTGTGGAGCAGGAATGTAGGTCAGTGGAAGAACCAGTATTGGTGCGTGAAAAACAGAGGATAACAGCAGTCTGGCAAGAGTACGTCAGCAGTACTTTAGGACTCTGATATGTCCAAAGGACAAGAAGAACGCATAGACGAAGATACCAGCCAAGGGGTTCAGGGGTATCATATACGGTAAAAGAGTATGCGTTGTCCAAGTGGAGTAGAAAACATAATGCCAAGCTGTAAGGAACAGGGGCATATTCCGACCAGATTGGGAACTCCGTGGACATTCACGCAGAAAAAAGCTTGTCTGCTGTATATGAGAGACTCTCAGAGACAAAGTTCAATGCTCTGTAGTAAGGGCCCATAGTAGAAGCTTCTCTGAAGGATGCAGAGAGCATTGTGCAGGAGAATTATAAGATAAAACTGACAGAAGTCAGGTGTGTTGCCACATCCTAGGAAAGGATACGGCTAGAAGAAGATAAGCTGCAGTGAATAGCATTATGCAAGATAGTTGCAAGCAGCCTGCAATGAGCATTAAAGTAATCACTGGAACTCCTGCATATACAGCAACTGAACAAAACAACAGAGGGGATTCTCCTGTAAGAAAACAGAGAGAAAACAGACAAAGGCAGCGGAGAAGATTTCCGTCTCTGTCCGATGAGTTGTTCAGAGCACGCATTGAAGGAAAACAAACAGTCTACACTGGAAGAAAAATAAGTGTTTCTCAGTATGGCACCAACTCAAGCAGGGGAAACCCTGGAAGAGAGGGGGTTGGAAAGTGACTTACCATAGGGTAAGTCAGCTGAAGGAAAAGATGTCCATATGGGGACAGAAACTATCATGGGATAGTTGTGACCTCCCTTCGTGGTAGTAAGAATGGGAGAATTCTGTAACCCATGGACAAAAGTATCCCAGAGCATAGCATACTGGGAAAGAAACCAGTGTAGAGTTTGAAGAATAAACTTCTGCTAAGGGGAAGTTAACTGTAGAGTGCAATACACAGGAACCTATGGGTGCTGGTTATGAGCAGAATGGGTAGAGTCTGGAGACCTCAGACTAGGATGAGATGTCCCTTGCTTGGGTACACCGGGAGGATGGGCAGAAGAAGGATGAAACTTTCTCTTCTTCGGGAAAGAAGGTTTGGTAGGACATTTCCTACGTCCTGGGGAAAAAGAAGGCTTAGGATGGTTTCCAAAACTAGGAAAGTCAGCGGAGCAATGAGCAACCTGACGTAAAGCTTCTCTATTGAAAAGATTGTCTCCAGTACAAGGAGAATTTCCCAGTGTATGTTGCGCCCCTCTGCTCAAGTCTGAAGCCTGCAGCCACGCTGTACGACGTGCTCCAATGGCAATAGCCGAGGATCTGCTAACAGACTCGAAAGAGTCTAGAGCAGCACGAGAAAGGAACCAAGAGATATTTCTGCTATGATTAAGAAGCAAGGAATATTCAGAGGCCTTAGGTTCTGACAAAAAAGGAGACAAAAGAGATAACTTCTCTGTGACCTCCTGAAGTGTGAGACTCATATAAAAAATATATGAGATAATTCTTGAAGCCAACATAGAAGTTTGGAAGGTTTGACGCCCAAAGGCATCAAGTGCTTTAGATGCACGACCTGGTGGGTAAGAAGAATGCTTCTTCTTGCTTCTGACCTTCCTCATTGCTGATTCCACTACAAGGGAATGATGCGGAAGTTGGCTTTTCTGAAACCCCGGAGAGGGGGGCACCTGATATAGAACATTTATGGCTGTAGAAGGCGCAGGAACCTTTAAAGGTGATTTCCAAATCCTCAGAAGGAGGTCCTGCAAGGAATGATGTAAAGGAAGCATTATGTTTTCCTTTACTGCAGGATCCTGGTTAAGAGTAGGCCCAGGAATAGGAATGGCAAGAAAGGCAGCCATGTCAAGGAGAAATTTCTGAAAGGAAGGATCCCCCAGACGAACTATTCCTGGGCAGGCTGCGTAAACACCAGAAGACCCACTAGACTGGTGCATAAAAAGAATCCTGCTAGATGGGGAACGATACTGACAGTTCTGACTCGAGGCAGTTAGTACTGTATCGTTGGTTCCCAGTATCGATTCCAAGCTAGGCATAGAAAGGATCGATGGCCCCGATGGAACTACAGGAATCGACATCGATACCGGAACCGGCATCAGGGGTGGTAATGCCATCGTAGCAAGTATCGGAGGTTGCCGAAACGGTACCGAGGTAACCAGAGAGCTTGGGCGATTATCCTCGGTACTGCGTAGTCGGAAACGACATGGATCGGATCCGAAACGCGTGGGAACCAAGTCATCTAGACTGGATATCGATTCTAGACTGGGCATCGAAACGAGCGTCGGTGACGGTATCGGCGATGCCGCTACATGAGGGTCAATTGGATTGGTATCGATCAGTACCGAAGGTACCGAGGACGTCCGAAGATGACACCCGGTGAAGAGAGGAACCCTCGACACCCGCGCCGATGCCGGGGTATCGGTAGCGCTCGAAACCGGTACCCCCCCAAGCATGGCATAGATAGAGGAAAAGCCATCTGGGGAGCGTCGATCGGCCCCGAAGGTGCCCAGGATACCCGACGACGATCCCTGGTGAAGAGTGGAACACTCGACACCGATGCCGATGCCGGGGCATCGGCACCGCTCGAAGCCGGTATCAGCCCCGCGGGTGACTGGGACACAGGAAAGCTAGACTGGGTCGCATCGATCGGCCCCGAAGGTACCGAGGACTCCAGAAGACGATCCCTGGTGAAGAGCGGAGAACTCGACACCAGTGCCAATGCCGGGGGATCGGCACCGCTCGAAACCAGCACCAACCCCACGCATGGCTGGGATGCAGGAAAACCAGTCTGGGTCGGATCGATCGGCCCCGAAGGTACCGAGGACACCAGACGACGACCCCCGGTGAAGAGTGGAGCACTCGACACTGGCGCCGATGCCGGGGGAGCGGTACCGCTCGAAGCCAGTACCAACTCCGCGCATGGCTGGGATGCAGGAAAGCCAGTCTGGGTCGAGTCAATCGGCCCCGAAGGCACCGAGAACACCAGCTGACGATCCTTGGTGAAGAGTGGAGTACTAGACAACGGTGCCGATGCCGGGGGATCGGTACCGCTCGAAGCGGATACCACCCCCGAGCATGGCTCAGGTATGTTCTGTGAGGAGTGAACCCCAGGAACAACCTGAAACCCCGTAAATGCTTTGGAGCCCGAGGACTCCCGCCAGGGTCTTATTGCCAATGGGGTCTTGAGGGCAAGGCCGGAGCCGTCGTCATGCTGGGCATGAGACCTACCCTTCAAGCATCGGCTAGCCTTCACAGACTGTTTGTGGGTTACCTGATCCCGGAGAGAAGAAAAAAACGATGCCCTCACCCGAGGAGGAAAAACGGCATCGAGGGATACCCGAAAAAGAGAAGGTCTTCTCCCAATACTATAGCCTGATGGACCAGGGGAAAAAGGGTCAGGACCCAAACAGGTTAGACACCAGGCATTGGAGTCTAAAAAGAAAACTAAGTTTCCACAGTGAAGGCACTTCTTAGAGGAAGAAGGCTCCATGCTGGAAAGGCCTGGCAGGCCTCAAAAGGAGAAAAGAAAAAACTGAGGAGAAAATATTTCTCTAAGCTGGAAAAGAAAGGAATAAAGCACCGGCGATACCGGTATTGACGGGAAGACAGCCGCGACCACAAGAAAACAAGAAAAAAAGGGATTTTAAGGAAAACGTTTCTGCGGTGACAGGAGGTACGTCCTGTTGGCTCCACGGAAAAACGAAAACTGGGGAGAGGCAGTGGGAAAGGCGGGAAGTCACCGCGCAGGCGCGAGGGATGCTCCCAAAGGCTTTCTGATTGGATGCTGGGGAGCATTTCCATGCGGGCTCCGTCGGCGCCAACGTACCCATATGTGAAGACTCATTCCTGCTTGTTCCTGGAGATTACGCTTTTCAGAGGGGGGTGGGGGGTCTGTGAACATAATGCCTTGGAGAATAAAAACAAAACTGCTGAACAAATGGAGGCAGCGAGGGGTCTACAAGTAAAGTATTGCGGAACAAGGAAAGGAAACTTTTAAGGATATTTCCAGAGCAGAGCTAAAGGAGTGGTTCACTGAAATAAAAAAAGAGGTGCAAGCAGTAAAAACAGAGCTCAGTGATCTAATATTAAATTTGAAAGAGGACATAATGGAACTGACACACAAAGCAGGAAACGAGAATCGGCTGCAAAGTCTAGAGCAACAACAAGAGGAGCAACAACAAGGGGTGCAAGAAATACAACAATGGCAAAAGGAGATGCAATATAAATTGGAGGACTTGGAAAATAGGTCTCGCAGGAATAACTTGAGGATCAGAGGAGTACCAGAGGAGAAGGAATTCCAAGACAGCACGAAAGTGGCGGCTTCAATATGTTCGGAAGGGAGGAGAGGATGTGAGTCCTGAGGAGATTGCATTGGACAGAGCACACAGAGCACTGGGCGTGGCGAGAGTGAATAGACCTAGAGATATCATTATATGTTTTACTGGATACAAAATGAAGGAAAGGACTAACAAAAATAAGGAGCTTAGGGGCCTTAAATTGGCAAGGATACCCAGTAACTATATACGAGGACCTCTCCATTGGAACATTGCAGAGAAGGAGAGCCATGCAGCCTGTCACACAGACATTGAGAAATGAAGATATTAAATACAGGTGGTTGCACCTTTTTGGGTAGTCCTTCACATTAAAAGGAAAACCCTGGAGAGTACAAACGGTAGAAGAGGCGAAAGCAGCGCTACAAGAAGTGGGGATGAAGTCTGGGAAGACTAACAGCGGAAATGATATGGACAAAACAGGGAGTGAGGTGGGAAAGCGTCAAACTGCTGAAGAACAGCAAGAACCGAAGAAGGGACGGAGTAAGCATAGTTACTCACCTGTAACAAGTGATCTCCGGGAACAGCAGGAATTTAGTCTTCACATATGGGTATTGTCGGTACTGACGGAGCCTGCGCGGGAACTCTCCCCAGCGTCCATTAGGAAAGCTTTTGGGAGCATCCCACAGCGCCTGCGTGCTGCCTTCGCGCCTTTCCCAACTGTCCCTCTCCAGTTGAGTTTATAGCTGAGACAGAGAGGGAAAGAGAGAGATAGAGAGATACAACTCCTAGGGGAGGTGGGTGGGTTGTGAAGACTAAATTCCTGCTGTTCCCGGAGATCACCTGATACAGGTGAGTAACTATGCTATCTCCAGGAACAAGCAGGAATGTAGGGGATATGGGGACTCCCTAGCTGCAGCTGCCAGGGAGAAACTCCAGAAGTAGTGTGCCCATGTGAAAGGGCTCCACTTCCCCCCATGGATCTCTGGCATCCTACCAGGGATGATGGGTAGGAGTTGATTAAATATGGAACAGGTGTTGAAGAACAGCCTGACCAAACAAGGCATTCCGGCGGGAGTCCTTGTCTAAGCAGTAATGGGCTGTGAAGGTATGAAACGAGGCCCAAGTAGCTACTCAACAGATGTCGTCCATAAACACAGAGTGAAGATGGCCTTCCAAAGGAAGGTTTTTACTCTCATAGGCAAAAGAAATACACTGTGCAATCCAGTTGGACAGTGTTCTCTTGGAGACTGGAAGTCCCAAATGACTAGGATCAAAAGCAACAAAACGTTGAGAGAACTTTCTATGTTGCTGAATTCTTTGCAAGTAAAAAGCTAAAGTTCTTTTACAGTCCAAAGTATGAAGATTCCTTTCTGCATTTGAGGCGTGAGGCCTTGGGAAGAATACAGGAAGGTAAACCACTTGGTTTAAATGAAAAGGTGACACCATCTTTGGCATAAAGTGTGGATGAGTCCTAAGGACTACCTTATCATGATGGAACCTTGTATAAGGAGGATCAGCCACCAATGCTTGCAATTCACTGATGCAATGTGCTGATGTGATTGCAATAAGAAAGATGACCTTCCAGGAAAGGAATTTCAAAGAGGTAGTAGCTAATGGTTCAAAAGGCGGCTTCATGAGCTGCCCAAGAACCAGATTTAAGTGATGGCTTAATGAGAGGCTTAGTTAAAAGAAGGCCTCTCATAAATCTCGCTATGAGAGGATGAGAGGAAATAGGTTGTCCATTCAGAGGCTTGAAAGAAGTTGCAATAGCACTTAAATGAACTCTCACTGAATTGGTCTTAAGCCCTGTATTAGACAAATGAAGGAGATACTCCAGTAATGATTCCAGAGGTATCGCAAGAGGGTCAAGACCCTTCTGCGAGCACCATGTGGTAAACCTTTTCCACTTGAAAGCATAAGAGCGTCTTGTAGAAGGTTTCCTGGAAGCATAAAGGATATCCTTTAACTGCTGAGAAAGGTTAAGACCATGAAGTTCTAGGCTTTCAGCATCCAAGCCCTGAGATGCAGAGACTGGGAATTCAGATGCCACAGCATCCCGTCCTCCTGAGACAGGAGATCTGGAGCAGATCCCAACTCCAGAGATGGAGCTTGAGAGATATGTAGAAGCAGAGGGTACCACACTTGCCATGGTCAATGTGGAGCTATGAGAATCATATGGCCTCTGACTCTCTGAAGCTTGAACAGGATTTTGGGAATTAGGGGAATGGGTGGAAAAGGCATACAGGAAGTCCTGACCCCAATTTAAAAGGAAAGCATCCCCCTGGCCTGACAACCCTGAGCCGGAATTCTGGAACAGAACCGGGGAAGTTTGGCATTCAGCGGACTTGCGAAGAGGTCTATGTCCGGTGTTCCCCAAATTTGAAAACTTTTGGCCACCTGGTCTACATGGAGAGACCATTTGTGTGGAAGCAGAACTTGACTGAGTCTGTCTGCCCAAGAGTTTTGAATGCCTGGAAGATACACCGCAAGGAGATGAATCTGATGCTCTCTGGCGAGGGCTCATAGTCGCAAAGCTTCGTTGCAGAGCAACAGAGAGCCTGTTCCGCCCTGCTTGTTCACATAGAACATGGTTACCTGATTGTCCGTTTGAACTAGGACTTTCTTGTAGCTGAGCTGGGTGTGGAATACTCGAAGAGCAAGGAAGGTTTCTCTGAGTTCCAGGAGATTGATGTGTAGATAGGTCTCCTGTGGAGTCCAGGTACCCTGGGTAGAGAAGCCTTGCAGTTGAGCTCCCCAACCCACCTGTGAGGCATCTGTTGTCAGAGTGGCTTGGGGTGGGGGTTGTTGGAAAGGGGACCCCACCAAAAGGTTTTGGGGTGACTGCCACCATTGGAGGGACAAAATAAGACAATCCGTGATTTTGTCTGACAGGCAACCTGATGCCTGAGTCCATTGAGTGGATAAAGTCCATTGGGCTGCCCTCATATGGAGGCGAGCATAAGGAACCACATGCACGGTGGATGCCATGTGGCCTAGCAATTGTAACATTTCCCGAGCAGTGAGGTGAGGCTTTAGCACTGCTGGGGAAGCTAACTGCACCATGTGAAGGCAGCGGGGCTGTGGAAGATAGGCCCTTGTCTGTCTGGTATCCAGCAGAGCTCCTATAAACTCTAGAGACTGAGTGGGAGCTAGGTTGGATTTTGGGAAGTTTATGACAAGTCCCAAATACTGAAGGATACGCATTGTGCGAGATAGAGAAATCCTGGCCTCTGGCTCTGACGGGGCTCGAATGAGCCAGTCATCTAAGTAAGTGAAGACGAATATTCCCAGGGTGCGAAGAAATGCTGCCACTACAGCCATGCATTTTGTAAACACCCTTGGTGCCGAGGCCAGGCCAAAAGGAAGAACTCTGTATTAGTAGTGCTTCCCTTGAAATAGAAAGCAAAGAAACTTTCGGTGAGTTGGATGCATGAGAACATGAGTGTACGCATCCTTGAGATCTAGAGAACAAAGCCAATCCTGACTCTGAAGGTATGGCAGCAGAGTTCCCAGAGAAATCATTTTGAACTTCTCTTTGAACAGGAATTTGTTCAATTCTCTGAAGTCCAAAATGGGTCTGTGTCCTCCTGTTTTCTTTGTGATAAGGAAATAGGGGGAGTAGAACCCTGTACCCTGTTGGGGAATGGGTACCTCTTCTATTGCCCCTTGGGCAAGAAGCAAAGTGACCTCTTGACCTAACTGGGCGTTGAGAGAGGTCTGTGAATTGAACTGTCTTACCATTGTAGGAGGGGGAATGCTGAGGAAGTGAATCTTGTATCCCTCTCTTACAATTGACAGAGTCCAACTTTCTGCTGTTATCTGCTCCCATCTGGGGGCAAAATGACATAACCTTCCTGGGATGCTGGAAGGTTCTGGGACGTTCAGGGCCAGGAAGACAAAGTTCTCTAGATAGGAGTCAAAGCCCCTGTGGAGGCTGAGTCTGCTGAGCAGGTTGAGGCTTAGCAGCTTTTGATTTTCTTTGCCTAGGCTGTTGCTGCTGTCCCTTTTGGGCAGCCTGACCTACACGATGTCTCTGTTGGGTATGAGGGGTAAAACGTCTTCTTACTGATGAATGGTTTCTTGTAGGATTTTTTCCTTGTAGGATCAGCTGTAGATTTAGACAATCTATCCAGGGTGATATTCTCATTAGCTTTTTCCTGCCAATTCTTGACAAAAAGATTCTCTCCTGTGCAAGGAATATTCCCCAGTTTATCCTGTACCCAAAGTTCCAAGTCAGATGCCTGGAGCCAGGCAATCCTACGTGCACCTATGGTAATAGCAGAGGTTCTGCTTATGCACTCAAAGTAGTCAAAGGCTGCACGATTTACAAACTTGGAAACATCCTGAGCATGTTTGACAAGTGCAAGGTAATCCTGCCTCTTATCATCAGGAAGGAGAGGGCTCATAAGCTCTAAATCTCCGGTGACCTCCTTAAGGAACATTCCCATATATTATATATAGGAATTGATCCTTGCAGAAAGCATGGAAGCCTGGATGGTTCGACGTCCAAAGGTGTCAAGAGTCCTACACTCACGTCCTGGAGGATCAGATGCATGTCTTTTTGCACTCTTGATCCTTCTCATAGCTGTTCCACCACCACGGAATGGTGTGGTAGCTGAGTTTTTTGAAATCCAGGACAAGGAGGAACTCGATACATGGTGTCGAGCCTTCGAGAGTGAGGAAAAGTGGTTAGAGGTGTTTCCCACATCCTTAACATGAGATCATGCAGGATCTCATGAATAGGTAAAGTAGCTGCCTCCTTGGGAGCTTTAGGGTATTGCAGGATTTCCAATTCCTTTGCCCTAGGCCAGCGATGGCGAACCTATGGCACGCGTGCCAGCTGTGGCACGCGAAGGCCTTGCAGCTGGCACGCGGGAAGGTCCGCAATCAAAATATGCGGCATTAAAAAAAAAAAAAAAAGCTGCCGGGGCCGGGGCCGCCGCGGCAGAATCGAGTGTGCCGCGGGGCCCCCCGCCCAGCAGAGCCTGCCCTCCGTCCCCGGTATCACCTCTCTGAGCTGCCTCCAGTCACACGCGCCGGCTTTCAGAGCGCGAGGGGAGTTTCTCCCTCGCTGTTCTGTTAAGCCCGCGGGGGCTGATGGGAAGTTCCCATCAGCCCCGCGGGCTTAACAGAGCAGCGAGGGAGAAACTCTTCCCTCGCGCTCTGAAAGCCGGCGCGTGTGACTGGAGGCAGCTCAGAGAGGTGATACCGGGGACGGAGGGCAGGCTCTGCTGGGCGGGGGGGCCCCGCGGCACACTCGATTCTGCCGCGGCGGCCCCGGCCCCGGCAGCGACAGTTTTCTTTGTAAAAAAATTTCGCTGGGGGGGGGGGTTAGGAGTGGTGATGGGCTGGGGGGGTTAGGAGTGGTAATGGCGAGGGGGGGGGTTAGGAATGGTGATGGGCTGGGGGGGTTAGGAGGGGTAATGGCTGTGGGCTGTTGGGGGGTTAGGACTGGTGATGGGCTGGGGGGGTTAGGAGGGGTAATGGCTGTGGGCTGTTGGGGGGTTAGGACTGGTGATGGGCTGGGGGGGCTAGGACAGGAAATGGGCTGATGGGGGGGTTAGGAGTGGTGATGGGCTGGGGGGGTTAGGAGTGGTAATGGCTGTGGGCTGTTGGGGCTAGGACTGGTACTGGGCTATGGGGGGCTAGGACAGGAAATGGGCTGATGGGGGGGTTAGGAGTGGTGATGGGCTGGGGGAGGTTAGGAGTGGTGATGGGCTATGGGGGGGCTATGGGCTATGGGGGAGCTAAGTCTATATGGGCTGATGGGATTAGGACTGGAAGTGGGTTGATGGGGGCTTAGGACTGGTAATGGGCTATGGGGGGCTAGGACAGGAAATGGGCTGATGGGGAGGGGTTAGGACTTGAGGTGGGCTGTTGGGTGGGGTTAGGACTGGAAATGGGCTGATGGGGGGTTAACACTGGAGGTGGGCTGATGGGGTTAGGACTGGTAATGGGCTGTGGGCTGATGGAGGGGGTTAGGACTGGCAATGGGCTATGGGGGGGTTAAGACTGGTAATGGGCTGTTGGCTGATGGGGGCTGTCTGGTAATGGGCTATGGGGGGGTTAGGACTGATAATGGACTATGGGGGGGGCTAGGACAGGAAATGGGCTGATGGGGAGGGGTTAGGACTTGAGGTGGGTTGATGGGGTTAGGACTGGTAATGGACTGTGGGCTGATGGGGGGGTTAGGACTGGCAATGGGCTATGGGGGGCTGACTGGAAATGGGTTGATGGGGGTTAGGACTGGAAGTGGGCTGATGGGGGGTTAGGACTGGAAGTGGGCTGATGGGGGTTAGGACTGGTAATGGGTTATAGGGGGGGCTTAAACTGAAAATGGGGTGATGGGGGGTTAGGACTGGAAGTGGGTTGATGAGGGGGGGCTAGGACTGGTATTGGGTTGGGGGGTTGCTAGGACTGGAAATGGGTTGGGGGGCTGCTAGGACTGGAAATGGGCTGATGCAGGGACTAGGAGGGAATGGATGCTGGGTGAGGCTGGAACTAGAAGGGAGCTGGTGTTGGGGGAGGATTAGAATGGGATGGGGCTGGGAGAGTAAAATGGAGAGGGGAAAATATTTTGTGTGGGAGGGATAAAAAATCTACAATTGGCCGGGTATTGGGAGAATAAGTGGGGATTGAGGATGAAGGGGTAAATTTTGAGTAGATGAAATAGGAATGAGGAAAGAGCAAAAGGAGAAAGATTAGTATGTTAAAGCAGATGTAGAGAGAGAATGGAAAAAAAAAAACAAGACAGAAGAAAGGACAAATGGACAGCAGATGGAGAGTTAGCAGAAGACACGAAGAAACCAGAAGAAAGTGGCTGGAACAATTGCAACTGAAAAAAAATGCACAAAAGGTAGAAAAATATCTCTTTATTTTGAATTTATTAACTGGAATATGTCAGCTCTGGGAAATGTGCATCATTAATTTTTGCGCTTTGTTTAGTACAAGAGGAAATTAATTTATAGTTTTATTTCTACAGTGTTGTTGTATATTCCAAGTTTGGCTTTTGGGGTTCCCAGTTTAATTATTGTCTTCCTGTTTCTAAATTGTGATTCCTTGTTTGGTGATGGTTTGTTCTGCATGTGTAACTGAGCTGAGGTATTCTGTTTATATAATTCCTATTTGACATTGCCACTTGTTCTTTCCCCAGTAGGTCATGTATTGTTCTCTGAAATGTATTGGTTTAATATTTGCAGTGTTGCCTTTTGATAGTTAGGGTATGGTGCTTTGTGAGTCCTGGTAGTGCTGTTAGGATACGGCGGGTTTGCTATGGGTTCTAAATGGGCAGCGTTTGTAGTAGTTCCTAATGTGCCTGGCGGTTGGTACTGGATTATAGTAATGTAGAAACCTTTTAGTCTTTCTTTATCCATATACTCATTAAGAGGCATGTTTACTAAAAGTTAGTGTATGGTAACATTATGCAAATATTTATGCAAATGAGGCACCTTATGCAAATGAGGCTTTAATTGACGTGCTGGCACTTTGAGGAAATTCTTTGGTTTTGTGCGGCAGTTTGGGCACTCGGGCTCAAAAAGGTTAGCCATCACTGCCCTAGGCTCTTTTTCAGGAGCCACTGTGATGGAAAGACCTCGAGCCACATCTCGGATAAAATCTTGAAAGGACATATCCTCTGGAGGAGACATCCTACGCTGAGGAGAAGAAGAATCCTCGGGAAGAAGTACTCTGGTATCGGCAGAGCTTTCAGAGTCTTCAGACTCATCCGAGGATTCAAAGTATCTCCAATCCAGGTGATTGTGCAAGGCACGATACCGGTACCGATCGAAGTCGGTGTCAGAGGGGTCTGGTACCGACTTGTCAATACCAGGTGGGTAAGCTTGACTTGGTCCCGGTAGAATACCTGCCGACGGTACCGGTACCGATGTCAGTGCCGGTACCGATTGAATTGTCTGAAGTGGTTTCAAGGGCATCGAGGCTGTGAGAAGAGCCGCCAGACTGCGTTCAATAGCCAAGAATCTCTGGTCTATCGACGCTGCCGATGTTTGGGTATCGGTACCGGATGAAGCAGCTGGTACCCCAGAGCATGGCACCAGTAGTTCTGCCGAGGTTGGGGCCTCGAGAACATCCTGGAGCCCCGTTAGTGCTTTGGAAGCCGAAGCCTCCCACCGGGGCAATTTTGCCGGTACAAGTCCCTCAAGGGCAACGCCAGAGGCATCTCGATGCTTGGAAGGAGATCTACCCTTTGAGGACCGGCCAGATTTATGTTTAGTTACCTGAGATCCATGGGAGGAAGACAAAGCCCTGGAAGACGCTGATACCACAGACGATGCATCGGAGGGAAAAAGGGTGCTAAGTTCAGCAGCTCGGTTTTGCCGACCCCTCTTTGACATCATCCCACAGGCAACACACTCTGAAATAGAGTGGTCAGGACCTAAACATTTGAGGCACCACTCATGGGGAGGACGGGAGAGGACCGGTGCAACCGGTAAAAAGGCCAAAAGGCTGAAGAAGAAAAAAACCTTTTTCCGAGGGAAGAGGACATGCGTCCGAAGGGCTCTGCAGAAAAAGGGAGACTGAGCAAGATGGCACCATTGGGCGGGAAGAGGACCACACATGTGTGGCAGCAATCCCAAAGTCTTTCTTTGAAAGCTGGGGAATTACTCTGCGTGGGCTCTGTTGGTGCCGACGTCACTCATAAGTGAGGACTGACTTCCTGCTTGTTCCTGGCGAATAAGTGAGATTAGAAGGGGAGTGGAGACCTGTTATTTCATTGTTATCATATGGGGTAACATGAGTTTTCAGTAGTTAAAATGGCTCAGCCTGCACAGACGTATTCCACCAGTAACCTTCTCTCTGGAACAGCTCTACTCACCTCTGTATTACTGGGATACCCCCTCTCCCCCTTTAAGCAGACACTTTGCAGGACAAAACTCCCTTGCAGTTCCTACTTCTTTGGAGCCCTTTTTATTTTTTTCTTTGAAAGAATTTTATTTCAGGCTCCTCAAGCAAATACCTCCTGGCCCACTTGCAGGAAAGGAGGAGGAGAGGAGGAATATCAGCCAAGCACATCCAAGGCAACTAGAGGCCCCAGTGCACCCTCAACCTGGGGGAATGGGGATGACCTAGAACTAAAGTGTTCTGTACCAATGGGCCACCTTATTGACCACAACCATTCCAAACCCTCTTTGCCAGTTCCTGTCTCATCTCTTTAATTCCTTTTCCTATGCCCTATGGTCCTCAGGATCCCTCCAGACCATCCTCAGACTACACAAGTCTATGCAGCCTCCATTAGCTGGAAAATGAGAAATATAAAAAAATGTGGACTGCACAAGACCCTTATACAGTGAGGTCATCAAACCAGTGGTTCTCTGTTTCCATCTGCTGGCAGGAGTGAGTAAATCCATGTCTCTGGATTGGACTGGACGGACGATGAGAAAGCATTATTTTATAACATATGCATGTACACCACATCTCCATCTCAGCTCTACCCAGCTATGTACCCATGAACGCCTACGTGTATACTGTATAAAGGTAGGTGCAATCTTGAATCACCTATTTTTTGTGTGCGCATATCCATGCATAATCTTATGAGCCAGTTTCCAAATATAAAACTTGTTTTATAAGCAAAAAATGCTTTATGAAATTATGGCTTTGCCATCCTGAATGAGTCTGATCTCAGAAGCCAAGTAGGGTTAGGCCTAGCTAGTACTTGAATGGGTGACAACCTTGGAATATGAGGTGCTGTATACCTACTGCGTGGAAGAAAGGCCTGCCAATCTACTTATGGTTGTACCTTATCAAGAAAACCCCAGGGTTGGATCACCAGGAGTCAGCACTGACTTGATGGAACACACATACACACTTACAAAATTATACCATAAAAGTGGCATTTTAGAAAGTGTGTTCAAGCGCAATCTGGGATGTCCAGGGCAGAATATGCAGAAAACCACCAGGGGCGTCTATGTTTTGGCCCAATTAGAAACACAGACGCCCATGCCAGTTTCCATATAGACACTATGAAATCATGGGGCGGGGACATCCATCTCAAGCAAGGTTGCATACAGGGATGTCAAGTGGCATGACAAAATACAAACATAAGCCCCCATCCCCCATCAGTGTTTGTTTGTCAAAATGGCCCTGGGGACGTCTCTATGCCCATTTCAGACATTCAAAGCATGAATAGGGCTTCTAAAATACTACCCTAAATGTGTAGACTCCACTATTCTGCATGTTCCAAAAGCAGCCTCTTGTTCTATTTTTCTCAGTAGATAGTCAAGCCAATTCCAGAGGAAATGCATTTATTACTACAATTTACATATCTTTGCAGCTGCAGGAGGCTGAAAACTGTAATTCACAATGTACTTATCCTGAGAGGGTCCTTAAAATTACTTACTTAGTCATGGTCATGTAAGGCCCACCACAGAAAGTTGAGGTAGGTTCATCTACTGCCTGAACCACTTCTTTATCTCTGATGAGTGGGTAAGAAGCCAAGTAAACAAGCTGTCTATTTCCTGTAGAACATAACTGAAAAAAAGCAGCAACTTAGTGTATTCCTACTAAATATATTTGTATATGTCTTAACACAAATACATTTTCTAATTATGAAATGGAGGACAATTTTCCAATCTATTACTTTGGTAAATAGTGATTTACCTGGATAAAAAGTCTTGCATGAAAATTCTGCCTGCACAAAAAGCAAGTGCAAAGTTCACAGGCACTTTTTACCCACATACCCATGTCGATTCTTTTGAAAATTAGATTCAAGCTCCATGAGCAAAAAGCATCTGTAGAATATGTAGCTACAAGAAAAATTTCCCCATGTGAATTTCATCTTTCTTTTCTTACAGGTTAAATTTGAAAGGCAAAATAAGGAACAAGAAACATGAACAAAATCAGTAGTTCATTTAACCTTAGAAGGGGCAATTTCATTGCAGGGTACACCCATGTGAAATGTCCAAAAGAGCACCCATTTTATTAAAGCAACATAGGTACCATGCAATCTGTGCATAGGCATTCTCGGGGATGTAGTTTTGGCGAAGTTGTGATATATGCACATATTTCATAAAATACACATGTATATGCATAGAAGTCATACACACACACTTACACTTTCTACGAGATTAGACCAGAACACGTGAGTTATGCCCATCCAGCAGATGGAGACTGAACAAAAGCATGTGAGCTCTACCTTATATGTATCATGCAGTCACATGCTCCTGAGTTTTTTCCGTAACAAGGCAGAAAGCATAGTTACTCACTTGTAACAGGTGATCTCCGGGAACAGCAGGAATTTAGTCTTCACATATGGGTATCGTCGATACCGACGGAACCTGTGCGGGAACGCTCCCCAGCGTCCAATTAAAAAGCTTTTGGGAGCATCCCACAGCGCCTGCGTGCTGCCTTCCCGCCTTTCCCAACTGCCTCTCTCCAGTTGAGTTTTAAAGCTGAGACAAAGAGAGAGAGAGGGAAAGGGAAAGAGATAGATAGAGACATACAACTCCTAGGGGAGGTGAGTGGGTTATGAGGACTAAAGTCCTGCTGTTCCCGGAGATCACCTGTTACAGGTGAGTAACTATGCTATCTCCAGGAACAAGCAAGAATGTAGTCATCACATATGGGGACTCCCTAGCTTTAGATGCCAGGGAGAGACCCCAGAAGTTGTGCGTCCCTGAGAAGGGCTCCACTTCCCCCCATGGATCTCTGGCATCCTACCA
This sequence comes from Ichthyophis bannanicus, assembly GCA_033557465.1. Taxonomy (NCBI): domain Eukaryota; kingdom Metazoa; phylum Chordata; class Amphibia; order Gymnophiona; family Ichthyophiidae; genus Ichthyophis; species Ichthyophis bannanicus. Next base: position 169,096,111 of record CM066042.1, read on the forward strand.
GGGATGGTGGGTAGGAGTTGATTAGGTATGGAACAGGTGTTGGAGAACAGCCTGACCAAACAAGGCATCCCGGCGGGAGTTCTTGTCCAAGCAGTAATGGGCTGTGAAGGAATGAACTGAGGCCCAGGTGGCTGCTCGACAGATGTCATCGATAGACACAGAGTGCAGATGAGCCATTGAGGCTGCCATGGCTCTCACATTGTGAGCTGTGACATGGCCCTCCAGAGGAAGATTCTTACCCTGATAGGCAAAGGAAATACACTGAGCAATCCAGCTAGATAGTGTTCTCTTGGAGACTGGAAGTCCCAAATGAGAAGGATCAAAAGCAACAAAGAGTTGAGAGGACTTTCTATGTTGCTGTGTTCTTTGTAAGTAAAAGGCTAAAGCTCTTTTACAGTCCAAGGTATGAAGATTCCTCTCTGCATTTGATGCATGAGGCCTTGGAAAAAACACAGGTAGGTAGACCGCTTGGTTCAGATGAAAAGGCGAGACCACCTTTGGCATAAAGTGTGGATGATTCCTAAGGACTACCTTGTCATGATGGAACCTTGTATAAGGTGGATCAGCTACTAGCACTTGCAACTCACTAATGCGACGTGATGTGATTTCAATGAGAAAGATAACCTTCCAAGAAAGGAATTTCAAGGAGGTAGTAGCTAAAGGTTCAAAAGGTAGCTTCATGAGCTGACCAAGAATCAGGTTTAAATCCCATGCCACCGGTGGTGGCCTAATGGGAGGCTTAGTTAGAAGAAGGCCTCTCATAAATCTTGTTATAAGAGGATGAGAGAAAATAGGTTGTCCATTTAGAGGCTTAAAGGAAGCTGCAATAGCACTCAAATGGACTCCTACTGAGTTAGTCTTAAGTCCTGCATTGGATAAATGAAGGAGATACTCCAGTAATGATTCCAGAGGTATCGCAAGGGGGTTAAGACCCTTCTGCGAACACCATATGGTAAACCTTTTCCACTTGAAAGCATAAGAGCGTCTTGTGGAAGGTTTCTTGGAAGCAAAAAGAATATCTTACTTCCTGAGGGAGGTTAAGATCATGGAGATCTAGGCCTTCAGCAACCAAGCCCTGAGATGCAGAGACTGGGGATTGGGATGCCATAACATTCCGTCCTCCTGAGATAGGAGATCTGGAGCAGACCCTAACTCCAGGGAGGGAGCTTGAGAGAGATGTAGAAGCAGAGGGTACCATACTTGCCGTAGCCAATGTGGAGCTATAAGAATCATATGGCCTCTGTCTCTCTGAAGCTTGAACAGGGTTATGGGAATTAGGGGAATGGGTGGAAAGGCATACAGGAAGTCTTGACCCCAGTAAAGGAGGAAAGCATCCCTGGCCTGAGCCCCCTGAGCCGGACTTCTGGAACAGAAACGGGGAAGTTTGGCATTCCTCTGACTTGCAAAGAGGTCTATGTCTGGGGTTCCCCAAATTTGAAAAATCTTGGCCACCTGGTCTGCATGCAGAGACCACTCATGTGGAAGCAGAACTCGACTGAGTCTGTCTGCCCAAGAGTTTTGTATGCCTGGAAGATACACTGCCAGGAGATGAATCTGATGCTCTCTGGCGAGGGCCCATAGTCGCAAAGCTTCGTTGCAAAGCAACAGAGAGCCTGTTCCTCCCTGCATGTTCACGTAGGACATGGCTACTTGATTGTCCGTATGGATGAGGACTGTCTTGTAGCTGAGCAGGGTGTGGAACACTCGAAGAGCAAGGAAGATTGCTCCGAGTTCCAAGAGATTGATATGTAGATGAGTCTCCTGTGGAGACCAGGTGCCTTGGGTGGAGAGGTCTTGCAGATGAGCTCCCCAACCCATAGGAGAAGCATCTGTTGTGAGAGTTGCCTGGGGTAAGGGTTGTTGAAAAGGGGACCCCCAGCAACAGGTTTTGAGTGGACATCCACCACTGGAGGGACAAAATAAGGCGACTTGTGTTTGCTATTTTGTCTGACAGGCATCATGATGCCTGGGTCCATTGAGTGGATAAAGTCCACTGGGCTGCCCTCATATGGAGGCGAGCATAGGGAACCACATGCACAGTAGATGCCATGTGGCCTAGTAGTTGTAGCATTTCTCGGGCAATGAGATGAGGCTTTAGCACTGCTTGAGAAGCTAACTGCACCATGCGAAGCAGCGGGCCTGGGGGAGATAGGCCCTTGATTTTCTGGTATCCAGCAAAGCTCCTATGAACTCTAAAGACTGAGTGGGAGTTAGACTGGATTTTGGGATGTTTATTACCAGACCCAAATACTGAAGGATACACATTGTGCAGGATAGAGAAGCCCTGGCCTCTTACTCTGTTGGGGCTCGAATGAGCCAGTCGTCTAAGTAGGGGAAGACGAATATCCCTAGAGTGTGGAGAAATGCTGCTACCACAGCCATGCATTTCATGAATACCCTTGTTGCTGAGATGAGGCCAAAAGAAAGCACCCTGTATTGGTAGTGCTTTCCTTGAAAAAGGAACCGAAGGAACCTTCTGTGTGTTGGATGGATGAGAACATGGGTGTACGCATCCTTGAGATCTAGAGAACAAAGCCAATCTTGACTCTGAAGGTATGGCAGCAGAGTTCCAAAAGAAATCATCTTGAATTTCTCTTTGACAAGGAATTTGTTCAATTCTCTGAGGTCCACAATAGGTCCGTATCCCCCTGTTTTCTTTGGGATAAGGAAACAGGGGGAGTAAAACCCTGTACCTTGCTGATGGATGGGTACTTCTTCTATTGCCCCTTGGGCAAGAAGCATAGTGACCTCCTGACCTAACAGGTTGATGAAAGAGGTCGGAGAATTGAACTGCCTTATCATTGTGGGAGGGGGCATGCTCGAAAAATGAAGCTTGTACCCCTCTTTTATGATGGAGAGTGTCCAATGCTCTGCTGTTATCTGCCCCCATCTGGGGGCAAAGTGACACAACCTTCCTGGAATGGTGGAAGGCTCTGGTCCAACGAGAGCCAGGAAGGCTATGTTTTCTAGATGAAAGTCAAAAGCCTTGTGGTGGCTGAGACTGCTGGGACGGCTGAGGCTTAGCAATCTTTGCTTTTCTTTGTTTGGGTGGTTGCTGACCTTTCCTGACAAGCTGACCTGCAGAACGTCCCTACTGAAAATAAGCAGGATAATATATTTTCTTTTTAGAAAAGAATGGTTTATTGAAATATTTCTTTCTAGCGGGATCAGCTGTGGACTTGGATAATCTATCCAAGGTGGAGTTGTCAGCATCCAACTCATTGGCCTTTTCCTGCCAATCTTTACCAAACAGGTTCTCACCAGTACAAAGGATATTTCCCAGTTTGTCTTGTACCCAGAGCTCCAGATCAGATGCCTGGAGCCAAGCAATTCTACGTGCACCTATGGCAATGGCAGAGGTTCTGCTTATGCACTCAAAACAGTCAAAAGCTGCACGGTTGAAAAATTTAGAAACATCTTGGGCATGGTTTGACCAATGTGAGAAAATCCTGTCTTCTATCCTCAGGAAGAAGAGGACTCAAAGTCTCTAAATCACCTGTGATATCCTTCAGGAACATTCCCATGTATAGACTATAGGAACTGATCCTGGCAGAAAGCATGGAAGCTTGGAAGACATGACGTCCAAAAGCATCCAAAGTTCTGCACGCATGTCCTAGAGGATTAGAGGCATGCCTCTTTGCACTCTTGATCCTTCTCATAGCTGATTCCACTACAATAGAGTGGTGAGGAAGCTGAGTTTTTTGGAAACCAGGACAAGGAGGGACTCGATACAGAGTATCCAGTCTACGAGAATGATGAGAGGTGGTAAGAGGTGTCTCCCACATTCTTAACATGAGATCATGCAAGATCTCATGGATGGGCAAGGTAGCTGCCTCCTTAGGAGTTTTGGGATATTGTAAAATTTCCAACTCCTTTGCTCTGGGCTCTGTTTCAGGGGCCACAGTAATGGACAGACCCCGAGCCACCTCCCTGATAAAATCCTGAAAGGAAATATCCTCTGGAGGAGACATCCTGCGCTTAGGGGAGGACGGCTCCTCTGGGAGAAGCATTCCTGCATCGACAGAACTGTCAGAATCCTCAGATTCTTCTGAGGACTCGAAGTACCGTCTGTCCGGATGCTCCTGAAGAGCCTGATACCCGTACTGACCGAAGTTGGTACTGGGCGTAATCGGTACCGGAGTATCGGTACTGGAAGGCATCGGATGACTGGGTGCCGGCAATGCGGACACCGATGTCGATGCTATCGGTACCAGTACCGATACCGGTGCCGGCACCGGTTGAATTGTCTGACACGGTTCCGATGGCGTCAATGCCGCAAGGAGAGTCACCAGACTGCGCTCAATAGCCAGGACTCTCTGGTCTATCGACGCTCCTTTACAACTGAAAGACAGCTTACCGATGTCACAATTTGTGCGCTATCGTCGAAACTGCACTAGTGTTCAGGTTTTTAAAGATCAATCACGGCTATTGAAACAAAATTTTTATGATCGTGGTTATCCTCGGTCTGTTGTTGATAAGGCGTACAAAAGAGCTTTGTATGCCAACAGAGATTTACTTTTACGTCCTCGTGAGAGGTCGGTCTTGAAATCCAGTGAAGATTCTTCGGTTAATTTTATCACGAAATTTTCTCCTTTTAGCTCCCATTTGAAGCGGATTGTCAAACGTCATGCAAATGTGTTGCACAGTATCCCTGGCCTTGAGGATAAAACCGTACGATGTGTATGGCAGCGGAACAATAATCTTAAAGAAATGCTGAGTCCAGCTGTGTTGCGCCCTTTGTCTCCACCACTTGAATATACCGAATTTGGGCATGTGAAGTGTGGCGAATGTAACATCTGCCACATTACAAAAGAATTATGTGAATTCAGTTATCGGGGCAAGACGTACCGGTTTAAACATTCTACTTCCTGCACCTCTACATATGTTGTTTATTGTATTCTCTGCCCTTGTGGCTTAGCATATATTGGCAAAACTATCCGAATGTTTAGAGTACGTATGAATGAACATAAGAGCAAATTAAAATGCCAACGCCGTGAAGCACCGATCGTGGATCACTGTCTGCAATTGCACCATACATTTGAGGAGTTACAATGTTTCTGTCTTGATTTAATTTGTTCATCACAACAAGGTAAAACCAGAGACCGCACTCTTTTATGGCATGAACAGCGTTGGATCCATAGGGTGGGATCGGTGGTCCCTTATGGTCTCAATTTGCGGGTAGAATGGGAAGTCTGCACCTAAGTTTTTTTGCGGGATAGAAGAGCCAATCCCGAGCGTCTATTCTATAAAATGCATAGTCCGCATGCGTGGTGTTCTGAAACAGCCGGCAAGTTTGGATAGTGTCTTCAATCAACGTGTTGTGAGGTATGTGGCTCTAATTCCTTCTCCCTTTGCATTGGATATGTTGAACTTATATCATCACTGAAAGTATGTACGGACTAAAGTCTGATGTGTTTTAGTATTGTAGTGCTTTTAGCCACCCCCTGAAGAAACCTTGTCTAGGTGAAACGCACGATAGCGCGAGTGAGAGCGTTGGGGATAAGGCGCTGGCCAAGCACTGTTTTCCAAGCACTGCCTACAAAGCTAAGTTAAGCTAACCACTCTCTTTATACAATTTTTGCTGAGTTTTTCTGGTTCAAGCCGTCATTTACTTTGGTTAAAGAGTCAGTGGATGCCCCCTTCAGAGCAACTAATCATCAAAGGTCGTTGATGCAAAAAGGGCTATGACCAGTCAGATATTTTTGATTGGGTTCTGTTTGCCCGTCGAGTCTGAGACCTAATAGTTGCTTCTGTATGTAGGGCTTCTTAATTTAATTGCCATATAATATCTGCTTCAAGTTTCTATACGAACACATCAGTTTTGACGATATTGTTATACTTTCGAGTTGAGTGTGCAGAGTCGTGTTCTTTATTGACAAATATTACCCCTGGCAAATAAGCTACCTTGACTAAATATATGCAGGGCTGGTGCTACCCATTAAGTGAACTAGGTGTTCGCCCAGAGTGCCAACCTTTATAGGACAGCCCATTGCCACCGCCTCTCTCCAGGACCTGTAGCAGCAGCGAGGACATTAAAACAGCAAAACAGTGCTTACCCAAAGCTTCCGATACTGCATGCTGTTGGTGTTGTACTTTGACCAGTTGCTTCCAGCCCCTCCAATGTAGCCTTCCTGTTTGCATGGGGGCAGAAGCAACTGGTCAAGGCGCAACACACACAGCACTCGAGGCTCTGGGTAAGCGCTACATTGCTGTTTTAATGTCACTGCCGTCACTGCAGGTCCCAGAGAGGGGCAGTGGCAGCAGGGATCGTGGCAAGAATAAGGGTTCACTTAGGACGTCTCATATCCTTGCACCGGCCCCGAATATATGCATTATTCATATTTCTTTATATGCCCACCATCCTGATTGATATGAAATAAGAGAATGTGCAAAAATGGAAAAGTATTATACTCTTACCTTCCCATAGCCACATCTGTATTTGTTCTTTGATGAAATCACTCCACATTTTAGAAATCTACCCAAGGCACTATCTGCATTTCTAAACATTGATGAAAAATTAAAAATTAATAATCTATTTTGAGGATAATTTTATAACAGGGTGCTTAGGCTTTATGATGATGATGATTTAGGGCATCATTTGACATTCATTGGCCTGATACTCAGCATCAGTGGGTAGCCACTGCCGCTGAACCTAAAACCTGGATATTCACTGCCAGGGCAATATCCAGCCACTGGCATTGAATATCCAGGTCATCCAGATAGCATGGAGGCTAACCAGGCAGCAGTGATATTCAGCCGCTACCTGTTTAGATTCTGCGGTGAAAGTTATGCCAGCCTTTAAGGTGTCTAACTTTCACCACACAGCAGTAATTAGGCAGCAGCAGAATATTGCCACTGCCTGATTATCGCTGGGTGCTGCCTCCCCTCTGTTCCCAGAATGCCCCAATGCCAGCCAGCTAGCACTGGAGCGTTTAGTAGTGGCACCCAGGGATATTCAGTGGCACTAACTGCGTTAGTTAGCAGGTCTTCTAATTGTGTTAATCATGCTCAATATTAGGCCCATTGACTATAGTATATAGAAACTCATCTCAGCAACATGTGTTTGAAAACCAAAATACCCTTGTAAGCCCTTTTTTTTTAAAGGAAGTGGCCTTATGCAATCACTGCCTATGTGTATTTAGTGTCCAATCTACAATTTACTAGACATATCACAAGACCCAAAAAGAACATGATGGTGTATATTTGCAGGGGTGAAATAGGCTGCATTTGCAGTATATGGAATTCCTTTTTGGATATATACTTTTGCAATTAGGTTTTATCACATCGCTGCTCTCCCACTAATTCTTCAATGGCACATCCAGAACAGACTACATAACACCGTTACTCAAGCAGCTATACTGGCTCTCCATATTAAGCCAAACAAAATACAAGGTTCTACTAACCACTTTCAAAGTAGCACAAAACCTATCCTCAGAATTTCTTCATTCACTCCTACACAAAACACCAAATAACTGAACCAGGAGGACAAATACAAAAAAACCACCTTCAATGTCCTAATATTAAAAATAAATTACACTGGGATCACCTCCAAGCAAGCCTTCTCCCTGTATGCCCCATCCATCTGAACACACTCCCCGGAAGTTAACAAGCCATATCCGATTTAAAGGACTAAGGAAGGAATCTTAAAACACATTTCTTCAATAAATACTTTGACAGTGAAATCTAATCTCCCCTTACCCCATATTCCCCACTAGGACAATCATCCATTAATTGTATCTCAGATATAATTAACTTGATGCTTCAGTCTTTACTGAAAATGATGTAGGGAAGTTACCCGGGCCTGAAATGGTATATAAAAATGATGTAGCGGAAAAATGGAAAGAAATATAGATAAACTGATAAACTGAAGAGTAGCAAATCACCTGGACTGGATGGTATACATCCAAGGGTGTTGAAAGAACTGAAATATGAGATTGCAGACCTACTATTAGTAATCTGTGAACTATCATTAAAATCATCTGTAGTATCTGAGGATTGGAGACTAGCCAATGTAACTCCAATTTTAAAAAGGGTTCCAGGGTGATCCGGGAAACTACAGGCCGGTGAGCCTGAAGTCAGTACCAGGTAAAATGGTAAAAACCATTATAAAGAATACAATTACTGAACATGTAGATAACCATGGTTTAATAAGAGAAAGCCAACATGGATTTAGCCAAGGAACGTCTTGTCTTACTAATCTGTTATATTTTTTTGAAGATGTGAATAAACAGGTAGACAAAGGTAAGCCAGTTGATATAGAGCCTGATTCCGAGAGGGGCACATCCGGGCTGTCCGTAGGTCCCTGTACAGGACAGGGCCGTTAGGTCCCGATTCTGTACCGTGGGAACGAAACGTTCCTGCGGCATGCAGAATCGGGCCAGAGGACGGCCTGGTGTGCCCCTGCCTGCAGGAACGTCTTCCCCATAGTCTTCCCTGGCTGCCGCGGCTCGGTCCCTGCTCTTCCCCAGCGCCACACCCACGGCTGGCCAGCTGGGGCCTTGATCAGGCGGCACAACCCCCCACCCCCCCGCCCACAGGAGGGGGGTTCCCCAAGCCTGATCACCAGGTCAGTGCTGCTTATTTCATCTCAAAAGTAGAACAAACAACATGTCCCCATGGACCCCTTTGGAAGTACAGAGCTGCGACCTGACATCAGCCCTGTACGTTCTGCCGGGCTGGCATGGAAGTTATATGTATAACTACCAGAAATTTAAAATAAAAGAAAGACTTATGCAGCTGTGACCAGGAGCCCTGAGTCGTCTGGTTCTGGCACTTTGCCCCCCAGCCCGAGAGACTTGCATCAGTGGTCATGAGAATCCAGTGAAGAGACACTAATGGCATGCCGTGGAGAAGCCGATCTGATGAGAGCCAAGTGAAGACTGTCACGGGTCAGCAGTCATAATCCTCCAAAACTGGAGACCAGCGGGAGAGCAGGGCCCATTGAAGGGTCTGCATATGCACTCAGGCCCACGGGACAATATCGATGGTGGCCGCCATAGATCCGAGAATCTGAACATAGTCTCACACCCTGGGACTGCTCTGCAGTGAGAAGAGGCAGAGATGCGCAGACAGCTTTTGAAATCGTTCCTGCATGAGAAAAACCTTGCCCTGAAGGGTATCGAACCGGGCCCCCAGAAAATCCAAGGCTGGAGACGGCTGCAGGCAACTCTTGGCATGATTGACCATCTAGCCGAGGCTCTCGAGGAAAAAAAACACATGGGAGACAGTCTGGCCTGCCTCGAAGGACCCTGTTCGAATGAGCCAGTTATCCAAGTACAATGGACTCGAATGCCTTGCTTCCTTCAACGCTGCTGCCACCACCACCATGACCTTGGAGAAGGTGCGTGGGGTTGATGCCAGGCCAAAGGGTAGAGCGCAAAACTGGAAATACTGACCGAGAATCGCAAGACGCAGAAATCGCTGTTGATCCTCTCTGATGGGAATGTGGAAATACGCCTCCGCCAGGTCGAGGGTGGCTAGGAACTTGCCCTTCCGGACCACCTGGATGACGGACCGCAGCATTTCCATGTGAAAGCGAGGGACTCACAGGGCCCGATTGACCTCTTTGAGATCCAGAATTGGGCGAAAGGATCCATCCTTCTTGGGGACCACAAGTAAATGGAGTACCGTCCTAAACCTTTTCTCGGAAGGTGGAACAGGCTTGACAGCCCGCAGGTGAATAAGGTGTTGCAGGGTGTCCTGTAGGGATTATTAGTAGCACAAAAATAAGTTAGACTCTCTGTTGTCCAGGGGAAATAGCTACTAATACCCAGCCCAAAGTTCGGTGAGTTATTCTGGCAATGAGCCACGAAAGAAGTCTGGTCTGCAGATATATTAGACTTTATTATAGGCAACCAGGTAGAAAAATATACACACACACATATAGCTAATTAGAAACATGAGGTAGAAATTTGTTATAGTACAGATGTACAATTGGACAACGTAATAAATCACTGATTAGTAACCAGACGTCACTGATTCGCTCTGCACTGAGGAAAAGTAAGAAATATATTGCTAACCCCTTTCATCCAGGAGAGGAGAGATAAGCCAGTACCTTAGCTCCGTCGGGCTCTCAGGAACAGCTTCGTCCAAGGAGGCAGCTGTTAGCTACTGCAGGCTCCAGCCCTGTCACAGGCGAGCCGCAGTAAGTCCGAACCGGAGGTATCTGTGAAAGTCTTATCTCCGACCTTTGGAGGACGGCCTAGCCCACACATAGTGGCCTTCTGGCAGAAGGCTCAGGGCGCAGGAATCAGGTACGCAGTGCACAGCAGGGGGAGAACCGGTGCAGAGGTCTGTATGGACAGTTGGGAAAAGCCCCCAACTCTCTCTCTCTAAAGTTCCAGTGCAGACTGCATTATTCTGTGTAAGAATCCTCCGTCATAGGTCCGATGATTGGTTGGCACCAGGCAGTTTGAGGTGTTCTCAGCGAATCAGGAGGTAGATGATGGGCAGCTTCTTGCAAACAAAGGAGCCATAGTAAGAAGTCAGGCAGAGGCAACAGTATGTAACTTCTGGGCATGTACAAGTGTCCAAGGCCAGCCACGGACAATAGCTTCTGTATGCACACTTAGAAACGCTGCACAAGCAGTTGCTTAGAGGTCGTTTGTAGCTGAACACAGCAAAAGCGTAGTGCAGAATCCATCTTGTCTCTTCAGTTTGGTTCAGGCCTGAGTTGCTGAGCAGGCCGGAGATTTGCATGTAGAACTGCAGGGGTACCAGCCCTACATCTCCCCCCCTTGTAAGATGGAGGATGCTACAAGGGAGTACACTCCATCGTACAAAGCCTAACTAGCAGTACTACCGTGCAGGTCAGAACCAAATGACAAATGATTGACTAATGCATGATAAGTGGATAATACATCAAGCACAAAAGCAATACTGCATGAGGAATAATACAGTGAATACACTCAAGCAATAAAAGAAGTCAAAATAAAATGACATTGATACAGTCAAGTCAGTTCAATCAAAATAATGCATGTTAACTTCAAACACAAGAGTATATATATAGTATCCAAACCAAAAATGCATATCAGTAATGCAATAGAATGTGTTAGTGTAACACCAAGGTGAATACTCAAAAGTAATGATAAGCAATGTGTAACTGTGTTAGTAAAAGAAACACATGCTATCTATGAAAAAAACAACTCAATTAAGAGTAATGGATAACTTTCAAAGAAAACGGTGACACGTAACGGTCCAGCAAATCCTGCAGACGCATAGCAGGCAGCAGAGGTGCAGGATGCATAGAGCGACGAAGAGTACGAATCTGTCTCTGTTGATACAAGGAGATAAGAAACTGGAGCACCAACAGAAAGAAAAGACCAGGCACAATGACATAAAATCAGTTTGTAAAATGTCCACATCACGGGAATCAAAGTTATAATCAGCAATGGCAAGGTTGTCTTGGTCAATAGACAGTTCAACCGTGTGAGAGTCCTTATAGTCCAAAAGATAGGTCAAGGCTGCAGTGAAGTCAATCTCATGACCTCGAAACACATCCAATATCTGGAGCTCTGTCGAAATAGGGTCAGCATCTAGATAAAACAAGGAAACTCCACCAACATTAACAATGGAGTTCTTGGGAACATCAATCAAGCAAACATTGCAGGGTAGAGGAACTCTATTATGAATGTCATGTTTATTCATGGTGACCAGGAGTTCACTCAAAGGGGTACTAACCAGCCAAACATTGTTGACAACAGCAACTTTCGTCTCTGAAAAGTCATCGTACTTGGTCATGGTAACTTTACATTGTTCTTTCACATTTGCAGCAGACAACCCACAAAGAGCCGTAGAAGTGTCCTTCAGGAAAGGTTTACCAGGACACAACCAATGAACGTCTTTAGAGTGTTGGCACATGCCGAGATTAGGTACTGTTGTATATTAGTGGTGCATACAACAGACGATTCAGAATGCTTCTGTAAAACATGTCGGGGATCTAGGGACACAAAAACTTTCTGTGTGACAGTCTGGGACTGTGTAATCAGGAAACCAGGCGCATCCTGTAGCACGACACCAGAAAGTGGGCCAGGCTCAATCAATCTGGCAACCTCGGATCCCGCTAACATCAAAATCAGGAACAGGACCTTCAAAGTTCGGGACTCCATCTGTAAAATAAAACAAACAGGCTATCCCGCCTCAAGGTTAGTATCACTCACTTCATCAAGAGGTTTGTCAGGAAGGAACTTACTGGGATGACACGGTCTAAGCTGATTAATGTGGACCCATTTAAGGGAGCCTTCCCTCTCAGTACCTGACTTCATTCGAATTTGATAAGCAACAGGGGAGGCTTTATCCACAATAGGAAATGGACCGTTCCAGCTAGGTAGAAATTTACAGTCTTTGACCTTATTCTTACCAAAATTGTAGTAGAATACCTTATCGCCAATCTGGTATTCTTTAGAGGTAGTCCTCAAATCATAGTAGGCCTTCCTACCCCTAGCAGCAGTGTCCAAATTCTTTTGGGCAAAGGCAAAGGCACCTTGCAAGTGTTGTCTTAAATGGGCAACATATTCATGAGCAGTTGTGGCAGCAGCGAGATTCACATCATTAGTCCTGTAAAGAAGATGAAGGGGTAAAACCATGTCCCTACCTGTCATCATCTCGAAAGGGGACACACCAGTAGCACGATGACGCGTGGCTCTGATAGCCATCAGGACCAAGGGCAGTTTGATGTCCCAGTCCTTCCCAGAGGAAGAAACATACTTTTTCAAGATACTGATGATAGTTTTGTTTGCTCTCTCCACTTGTCCAGAGGATTGTGGACGATAAGCAATGTGGACTTTGGCCTTCACACCTAGTACCTTCCACAGATGCTTAATGACTTGTCCCGTGAAGTGAGAACCCTGGTCGGATTCCACTCGCATGGGGAGGCCCCACCTACTGAAAACATGGTTTAACAACAAGGTGGCCGTGGTCTCGGCGGTACAGTTGGGTGCTGGGATGCACTCGACCCACTTAGTAAATAAGCAGGTAACTGTCAACATATATTTGTTGCCTCGAGAGGATCGGGGCACGGGGCCGATCCAATCAATCTGGAGATCAGACCAAGGCATGGTCAGACCTCTGTTTCTCAGAGGAGCTCTATGAGAAGGAGCCGCAGGTTGAAATCTGCAACAGGTCAGACAACCTTTAGTATACAATTGTACATCTTGGTACATGTGGGGCCAGTAGGCCACTTGTTTCAACATTTCATAGGTTATTCGGTCACCCCTATGACCGGCACAAGGTTCATCATGAGCGTGCTGTAACATAACTCCTCGGAAGGCCCGAGGTACTACCCATTGCACAATACCATGCTTACTCGTCCGTATCAACAGATCTTTCTGGAGATGAAACATGTCCTTGGAGATGTAGAGGATCCTCAGTTCCTCATCGTCCTGACAATCCTCCAGAGTTAATGGATGTTCCTGGGGGTTCTGCAGAAAAAGGTAGAAACGTCCAAGAGTAGGATCTTGTTTCTGGGCTTGCACGAGGTCGAGATCTGTGCTCTCGCCACACCATTGAACCACAGGGGACATGGTGGATAATTGAGCTTGTCGCCGGGTAACCGCCGTCACAATTCGAAGCCCATTAGTCTCGGGGGCCTCCAACTGCCAGAGGTCTCCAGAGACAGCACCCTCCTTGGCAAGCTGATCAGCTAGATCATTTCCAATCTTGTCAGGATTATCAACACGGGAATGACCTTTCACTTTCTTCCAGTAGATGGTCATGTCATTTTCATGAGCTACCTTGTCCAAGGCCAGAATCAATCCGGCATGTTTGACAGGTTTCCCTTTGGAATTCAGCATATTGTTAAATTTCCAAATGGGTAAGTGGGAAACAAAATTCTGTCGGACGTAGTCTGAATCAGTACAGATGGTTAGAGTGTGAACCCCTCCCTGAGCAGCGGACTGGAGAGCTGCCAGGGCTGCAGCTAGCTCTGCATACTGATTAGTCTTGGTACCCAGACGGTACTTGAAGGGTTCACAAGGGTGGTTCTGGTTCCAAACTACACCTATACCTGCTACCAGTTCATGGTCAGGCTCTCGACGGTAAGCACAACCGTCCACATACACCTTGGGGTAGCCTTTACAGAGGTTCTCATCATAAGGACGATGACGAGAAGGCTCAGGCATACATGACTCCATTTCGGTGTCTAAATTACCCACTAAAGGTTCTCTGGCAGTGCAATCGTGCAATTCAGCCAGGCCCTGTGCGGCGGCATCCTTGCGGTTTTGAGCATACCTTACTTCTAGGGGCCATCCCTGAAGTGCTAAGGTCCAGGAGACAATGCGACTGTTTGACACTTGTCCCGATTTAATCCGATCACTGCCTAGGAACTTGATGGGTTGGTGATGAGTCTCAACAACCAGCCTCTCACCTTGGATATAACTGCGGAAATATTGGAGGGCCCAGACTGTGGACAACAAGGATTTCTCACAGTCAGAGTATTTCCTCTCCACTTCCGTTAAAGCTTTGCTGGCATAGGCAATAACTTTCCTATCTGTGTCATGCATCTGGTACAGAACAGCACTCATAGAGTGATCGGTGAAACCTAGTTCCACGAAGAATTCTCTGCCACTCTCTGGATAGGCAAGACAGGGAGCTCGACTCAAAGCTGCCTTCAGCTCTTCTAGAGCTGCCTCTTGGTCGGGATTCCATGCCCAAGGTTCATCTCTTTTGAGGAGTTTGACCAGGGGTCGGGAAATCTCCGCATATTGATCCACAAATTGGCGTGAATAATTACAAATGCCCAAGAATGAGCGCAGCTCACTCACGTTGGTCGGACGTTTGAGTTGTTGCAAGGCCGCAATTCTCTTCCTTTGAGGCCGCAGTCCCTCAGCAGAAACTTCGTAACCCAAATAATTGAGGGATTTCCGGCACCATTGGCCCTTTGACAAGGACAGCTTTGCTCCCGCAGCTTTCAGCTGCTGGAAAACATGCTCTATTTCTTGCAAATGGTCAGTGAAACTGGCGCTCTTCACCAGAATGTCGTCTACATAGACGAGGGTGCCTCTAGTCTCAGCATCAGGCAAAGCCTTATGCAGGAAAATGTTGAAGTCTGCTGGGGCATTCAAATAACCAAACGGTGTCCGATTCCAAGTATATTGTCGCCTACCGAAGGTAAAAGCTAGCTTATGCTGATCTTCTGGATGGACAGGTATAGTCCAAAATCCTGAGGCCAGATCCAGGCTTGTAAAGTACCTTGCACCCTTGATGGTGGCTAAGTTCTGTTCCAGATGTGCCATAGGCCATCTGGATAGAGGCACCTTTTTATTAAGCTGGCGATAGTCCAAAGCTAAGCGCCAGCTAGAATCCTTCTTGATGACAGGCCACAGTGGGGCATTGTAAGTACTGTTGCATTGACGTATAATTCCCTTTTGTTCCAGGGAATTAATGATTTCCTGAACGGATTCATAGGAGGCCAATGGGATTTTATACTGCCTCACAAAGACGGGTTTACTGTTTGGATCCGTAGGAATACGGGTGACATGTAGGTCGGTGAGACCACAGTCATAGGTGTCAGTGGCAAACAGGTCCTTGTGACGGTACAGCAGTTCTTTTAATTGGGCCTTTTCTGACTCATCAGTGCAGGCGTCTGCTTCAGCAAGTTTTCCCGCAACCATTTCTTCAAATCCCAGAACAGGTTTGTTTGAGGGTATTTCAACCTTCTCCTCAATCTCATCTTGGAGAGAGGAGACCTGGATGGCTTGGACAGCATGGGGTTCCCCCCCCTGGTGGATGAGGGAACTAACAGCCTCATCGAGTTTACTTGACAAAATCAGATGGTCAGACTCGAGGTCCACCTGAGAGGTCACAGCACTATGTGGCCAGACAAACTGTAAGGTGAGGAGGCCTCGGGGTGAGGATCGTACACACGCAGGGGTCGTCCCCCCCCTTCACAGATGTTCCAGGAAACAGGGGCTTCCCCAATAATCTGGAGACTCAATTCCACACTTGGGAACGATTCTCCCACTAGGAATCCCAGAGGTTCGCCTTTCACAAGGTGAATGTGATCTGGGTTTGGATTGGTGAGCAATAAGTGTAAGGAGGGAGCTGTGGCCTCCATGCAGGATATGGGACCCATGGCTAGGCCCAGCTCCTCAAAACGGGAATTTGGACTGAAGAAGACCAAGCTGTCTGAGACCACATGTCCTCGGGTCACCTGTATCGGCAGGGGACAATCCTGTACCCTCCCAGGTATGTGGATGTCTTATGCACTGACCACTTCACAGACTTGAGGAATAGTCTGACCAGCCCGTAGGGATGGGCAGGCACCAGAGAAATCTACCGGATCTCCTTCCATCCTACTCCAGAGGATGTTGTTCACGAAATCCACATAAGTACCCAGTCGAACAAGGCAATCTGAGCCTAAGGAGAGGGGCACCTCAAGTCCTCTGATGATGGAGAAGGTGTGCCGAAAACCTTTGACCCCAACTTGTAAGGGGAGATTGCAGTAGCCCATTAATGTCTTGAGCCCTTCCCCAGGCACTTGGAACGAAGTCTTCGCTCCCATTACCCAATCAAGGGTAAGCTGTTGTTTGAGCCGATAGAAAAGAGTCTCACTGATGAGGGAGTGGTCACAGTGGGGTAATAGGTAGGCCCTTTCCTTTTGGGACATGCCCACCTGCACATATATAAAGGGACCTTTCTCAGCCGAGAATATGTCCGTCAGTCTCCTAGGGTGATCTAGGCAGGGATGGGATGGAAGAGGGGTTTGCACCTCACAACCTTCCACAGGTTCCTTCAGGAATATCTGCAGGCAGTCAGTATCAAGGACAATGTTAGCTACTGAACCTACTGCAAAGGCAACCACGTCGCTGATGCCCTGATCCTCATCTCCAGCCCTTTCATACTGGAGCTGAAGGATTTGGGGATCAGCTGACCTCTGGAAATTAATCCTGATGGACATGTTTGTGCGTTCCACCGAACAAGGACCACTGACTCTGCTGTCATGTTTTACCCTAGCATAAGGTATGGGATGTGTGACCTGTGTCCAGATCACTTCCTGGACATAGTCCAGAATGGGGTGTAACCGTTTCAGGAGCTCATTGCCAATCAAGAATTCTTCCCCAGGGCACTAAGTAATGATGACAGGATGTTTCACCTGTAATTTTCCAATTTGGAGGTTAAGCCAGACCTGCCCCATTGACTCTATGGGCTGATTTCCATAGGCTGCGAGTGACAACTCACTGGGTGCGACGTGTAGGGTTCTCTGACTCCCCAAGGAAGCAGTGAGTCTATCAAAGAGACTCGAGGTAATCAGGGTAGCCTCAGAGGCTGAATCTATCAGGCCCTCACAGAGAAAAGCCTGCTGAATTGTAACAGGAACAGTGTAACTCTGTCCTTTTGACTTGAGTTTACCCAGAAAGTACTTGTGCTTCCTGATGGTGTCAAAGGCTGGACCCTCGCTATCCATTGCGGGACTGTCACTCTGTGTCCATGGGGTGGCATCTCCAGCTGGCTGCACCTGTGCAATAGTGACCTGTGGGACAGAAACAAAGTCGGTTAGTCATTCAGTCGCATTAGAAGGGGAAGAGGAGTCAACCAGATCCTCCTCTGGCTTCTGAGGCTTTGCTCGTGGCTTAGGTGGCGCACTACTAGCAGAAGCCTCCTGTGAGGAGCTGAATGCAATGGTAGCCTTCATCATATCTGTCAACTCGCTTATTCTCTTTTCCAGCTCCTGGAATTTGTCAAAACCGGGCTTTCTCTTCCAGTTCCGGTTCTGCTGAGTGAAACGCTGATTCCCAGAGCGCTGCTTAGACCCAGATGACTGGTTATTCTGGGGTGGCCTGGGAGGATTCTGTGGAGCAGAAGGAGAAGAGTTATTTTCCAACGAAAGGGTAGATTTTACAGCACTAACACACTGTTTTGGCTCTGTGGCTTTGCTTGGAGCCCTTACTGTGCTGCCAGTATTGGTTGCTCTCATGTTGGGAACAGCTTCCCAAATCCACTCAGCTTGTTCTATCACACGTGACAGGGGTTCGTGACGCTTGTCAGACATATAAGGCTTAATAGATGGAAGGAGCAACTGACAGAAAAGATTACGAAACTCCTGATGGTGTTCTATTGTTTCCCAAGAAGGGTCACTCTGGAAGAAGGTCTGCCTAAGTCTGTAAGCAAACTCTCGGGGTGTTTCATTTTCATTTTTCGATATCATCAGGGTATGGCCCATAATGTTTCTTTAGTGCCTGTTCAAAGATGACGATGTCCTTCTTTTCATCGTCTGCCATGGCCCGAATAAATTGCTGACAAGGTACATCAAAGGACCATGGAAGATACAGAACCATGTCCTCCCCCCTGGTAATGTTCAGTGCCCGAAAGGCATCTTTGACTGCAGCTAAATGTTCATTTATGGTGGCCCGACCATTTTTCTCAAAAGGTGTGACCATGTTCCGCAAGGTCTTGATAATTTGTAATTGGGCGACAGAAGCACCTTCATTTATTTGTTTCCCTTGCAGGACACGGGAGCATGGAGGATTTTGCTTGCCTTCAGCTCCCTCTGGTGGTCGCTGCTGGTACAGTTTGCCATCACTAGGGGGACTTCCCACCCCCCCTACCGCTCCCTGGATGGGGAGGGGTCGAGAGTAGGGTGTTTCACTCCGCCCTGTTTCTCTCCTGTACTCATGCGCTGATGGAAGAAAACTGACTTTGTTCTGGAAAAGCTGCCTTTCTACACTGGGCAGGGTTTCCAGTGGCAAACTGCCGTCATCTACCCTCCAGTAATTGGAGAAGCCTAGAGGGATCAAATTATCCCTGTACTCTGTCTCATTACTCTGAGAGGTGGACTCATAAGCCAAGTCAAAACAATCAGCTCTTAATTGCCGGATTTCGAGGTTAACTCTCTGTATTTCCTGCCCACATTCCTGACATGCAACAGCTAGCTCTCTTTGGAGACTAGCCGTTCGCTGTCTTGCTGTATTCAGAGCAGTCTCTGCAGACTCAAGCTCAGCCATCAAAGCACTCTCACGTCGCTCATAAAGAGCAGCGACAGCTGTTAGTCTCCTGGTCTGGGCAGCTAGTTCAGTTCTACAAACTGTCAGAAAGTGCAATTCCGTTTGATCCAGAGCATTCCGCTTCCTAAGAGCGGAAACCTGATCCACCCAGCCTTCTGTGTGAACCATCGTTAAGCAATAGCTGAGACTGTCTGTAAGAACAAACACAGGAATAGCTGCTAGAATTACGCTGATGAGGTAAGACGCAACTCATTCAGAGATCCTGTAATGTGGGTTCCAAACCCATCTCAACAGACACCTCTCTAGCCACAAACCTCAGCATAAACAGCTGCTTGGACCACAATAGGACAATTCAGAAATATTACACAAATTCTGAGAGACGTAGCACATTCAGAAATACTCATCCCGGACGAGCCCCCATTATTATGTAGGGATTATTAGTAGCACAAAAATAAGTTAGACTCTCTGTTGTCCAGGGGAAATAGCTACTAATACCCAGCCCAAAGTTCGGTGAGTTATTCTGGCAATGAGCCACGAAAGAAGTCTGGTCTGCAGATATATATTAGACTTTATTATAGGCAACCAGGTAGAAAAATATACACACACACATATAGCTAATTAGAAACATGAGGTAGAAATTTGTTATAGTACAGATGTACAATTAGACAACGTAATAAATCACTGATTAGTAACCAGACGTCACTGATTCGCTCTGCACTGAGGAAAAGTAAGAAATATATTGCTAACCCCTTTCATCCAGGAGAGGAGAGATAAGCCAGTACCTTAGCTCCGTCGGGCACTCAGGAACAGCTTTGTCCAAGGAGGCAGCTGTTAGCTACTGCAGGCTCCAGCCCTGTCACAGGCGAGCCGCAGTAAGTCCGAACCGGAGGTATCTGTGAAAGTCTTATCTCCGACCTTTGGAGGACGGCCTAGCCCACACGTAGTGGCCGTCTGGCGGAAGGCTCAGGGCGCAGGAATCAGGTACGCAGTGCACAGCAGGGGGGGAACCGGTGCAGAAGTCTGTATGAACAGGTGGGAAAAGCCCCCAACTCTCTCTCTCTAAAGTTCCAGTGCAGACTGCATTATTCTGTGTAAGAATCCTCCGTCATAGGTCCGATGATTGGTTGGCACCAGGCAGTCTGAGGTGTTCTCAGTGAATCAGGAGGTAGATGATGGGCAGCTTCTTGCAAACAAAGGAGCCATAGTAAGAAGTCAGGCAGAGGCAACAGTATGTAACTTCTGGGCATGTACAAGTGTCCAAGGCCAGCCACGGACAATAGCTTCTGTATGCACACTTAGAAACGCTGCACAAGCAGTTGCTTAGAGGTCGTTTGTAGCTGAACACAGCAAAAGCGTAGTGCAGAATCCATCTTGTCTCTTCAGTTTGGTTCAGGCCTGAGTTGCTGAGCAGGCCGGAGATTTGCATGTAGAATTGCAGGGGTACCAGCCCTACAGTCCCGTATGGCAGCGATCTTCCTGGGCAACCTGCAGGATGAAACGAGGAAGGCCTCCCAAATAGGGTGCAGACAGTTGAGGGTATAACTCTGACGGACTATGTCGAGGACCCACTGATCTGAGGTGATGAGAACCCACTGCCTGGAAAACTCTTTCAGCCATCTGCCCACCGGTGGCAGGGTCCGGGCAGGGCAGGCCAGTCTGTCAGCGGGGTGCTCAGGAGGATCCTGAGAATTCTGTTGGGGCAGCATAGGAGTTCTTCCCTTTACGAACACCACAAAAGAGTTGTGCCCGCTGACTAGAATGCCCTGACGAGGCTGACGAAAATGGCCTGCTGGGCCAGTAGCACCGGGAGTCACGCCACCTGGAACGGGAGGTGGATAATGGAAAGGACTGCTGACTCAACCATCGGGAAGATGTGCGAGGCTTGTCCTCCGAGACACACTGGGGCTTGACTTCCAAGGTCCTTGACAGGCTTGTTGAGGTCCTCCCCAAAGAGCAGCTTGCCCTTGAAAGAAAGCTTGGCAAGCCATGTCTTGGCAAGCGGTGAGTCACAGTCATGGTGGCCACTGATCTGGCCGAAAGGCATAGCAGGAAAGCAACAAAGGGCAAGAGTCGTCGGTGGGTGTAAACAAATTTTTATTAACCCCTACGCGTTTCGGCCGTAGCCTTCTTCAGGGGGCACACAGCTAAATGACATACAACATATAAAACATATAAATATATTAAAAATATTAAAAAACATATTTGCCTATGATATTGGACCAATATTATAAATAAATACATAAAAAACGTATTCATGTACATGTGCTCACAAATCCAAAAATTTTTTAAAAAAACATACATCTATAATGAACGAAAGGCATAGCAGATCATAAGAGGCATCCGCCAAGAAGGCGGGGACTGATTCCAAACGGGCAAGTGCAGGATCCTCCGGCGGGTGCTCAATCCAACGCAGGAGGGCCTGGGCTACTAACCCTCCACATACTGAGGCCTGTTGCACCAGCAAGGATGAGGAAAAGGCTGTCTTGAGAAGTCCCTCGACTTTCCGGTCCTGTTGATCTCGAAGTGTCGCACTGCCCTCTACCGGAATAGTCATGTGCTTGGTGACACCCAACACCAGAGCGTCCACCCTCAGGTACACGAGCCAATGCTCGAAATCAGCTGGGGACCAAAGATAGCACTGCCCAAACGCCAGGCAATCCGGTGAATCCCATTCCCAAAATACCAGCTGTTGGAGCTCCAGCGGAAAGGGAAAGGCCCTAGAAGACTGATGAAGGTGAAATTAGACTTACCTGCTAATTGTGGTTCCTTGAGGAACTCCAGTCTAGTCCCAGACCTCTGGGTTTAAGCACTTCCTCTCGCAGCTTGGAAACTGAGCATGTCACTCTTTTCAGTGACACCAGAATAAGTAATCCAGGGAAAGCCTTCCTGAGCTAGTAACCTATTGACAAAACAGACTCACCAGAGCAATAAGTAAGTAGAAATATCATCATAAATATCATATAACTGCAAAACTATATAACTTTATAAATGAAAAAACTGTTAATTAACTTTAGTATCTGGCCCGTGACCAGATAGCTGTAAAAATGATCCTGTTTAGACTTGCGTTGCTAAGATAATCAATTTGCAATGCCAATGAAGTACAAAGGAAATATTCTATACTAGATTGTCAAGATGTAAATAGTTACCCTAGTTATGATCCAAGTTCAATTACCTGTTCATTGTAAACGCAGATCAACTTTTAAATGTGTAAGTTCTGAGGTTCCATGTAAACCGCACTGATGCTGAATAGCGCGGTATATAAGAAAATGTAAATAAATAAATAAAATAAAATTACCCCTCCTCCCTTCAGGGACCGCAGCCAACCCAGCCCCAGCCGGAACTGAGTGCCAACCAATATCTTACTTCAGGCTACCATCCACCATACTATAACTGGGAGGGATATGGGACTAGACTGGAGTTCCTCAAGGAACCACAATTAGCAGGTAAGTCTAATTTCACCTTCCTTCCTCTCTTGGCCCCACACATCACACAATGGGGTCTAGAAGGCATAATGATAGCAGTGCAGTGCCAACTCGACCAGCTAGCATAGCAGCACTTAAAAGATTTTAAAGACCTTTTTCTTTGTTTGGGGTTTTTTTGGACGCGATCTAAGAGCACCGCGAATATCAAGAATCTTCACTAGCTAACACTCACTACTAACCTGCAGCCAAAAGCCTGAAGGAAAAGGGCCCCTTCACTTTCCCACGCGATTGCCTCGTGATGTTTATTTATTTATTTATTTAGATGTGGGCCTGTACGCTCGCATACGCCAGCTTTCTCTCTCAGCCACGCTTCTCCTTCAGCGGCTGCACGCGGCCTGAGCCGTGTCTAACTGCCGCTGCTCCGAAACGAGCTAAGCACCCTCTGGCTGCCTGCACACTGTCCCGCTCACCTCAGACGCTGTAGCGGACAACGAGGACTGTCTCTCCTACCTGCTCTCCTTCTGCTTGCCTGAAGAACGCCGCGGCACCAGGAAACCAGCCGCCTTAATTGCCGTCTGCCTCGCAGCAACACTCCTCCACAGCTCCTCACCCGATCCACGGGTTCGGGAGCCAGAGGCCCCAGCAACTGCTCCCTCACACTTCCCTGAGTACCGGAACGCCAGGGAAGGGTAAGAGAGAGGGGATCGTCTGTCTTCAACGCCGCCAAAACAGTTTCCTCAAAGCAGGGGCCTGCTACTAAAACATTTTAAAGGTATATCAACCCCAATTTATTTACATTTTTTTTTCAATTCCAATTCAATTCAACTAAGCACTAACTAAACCTACAAACTCCTTAATCATTCCTCCAGTGAGCCCCAGATCTCTAGGCTCACGCCTCCTCCAGCTGCTTGGAGACTGAGAATACTGGCTCAGGAAGTCAGTCCCTGGATTACTTATACTGGTGTCACTGAAAAGAGTGACATGCTCAGTCTCCAAGCTGTGGGAGGAGGTGCTTAAACCCAGAGGTCTGGGACTAGACTGGAGGGACGATAAGGAATACCCTTTAAAATGGGATCAGCCTGAGACTTAGACCGTGCAGGTTTCTGATCAGGAGGATCCGAAAGGTGCAAGGCTTCCACGATCTGAGTGATGAGGGCCGGAAGCTCCTCCCTGCAGAAAAGAAGTATATTCTGTGACCAGTCTTGCTTTTCGGTCAAGGCTTCTGTGGGAGAAAACTCGTCATCCTCCCGGTCGAAGGCCTCCAGGCTGTCCTTTGCAGACAGTCTCCTCCTCTAGAGGAATATCTGTCCAATCCCCCAAGGCCCAAGATATCTCCTTGGCCAGGCAGCCCTTGCCCTTGGGAGTCACAATCTCCCTAGGGTGTTTCCTAGCCCCTGATGTCAAAGGAGAATCCAACAATGTCTTCTAGCGGAGGAGGGCCCCCCCCCCTGGAAGAATAAGAGCACCACAGGTTCCCAAGCTTGCTTGAACAGCAGCAGAAACGGGGAATCTTGGTCCAGGAGTACATGACCAGGAGGGTCCACAGGCTCCACAGGCTGGGGCAGAAGCAGAGGTGGGGGAAAAGCATCCTCAGTGGAATTAATGCCCCTGACATCTCCCTGGGTAGAGAGAGGGGAGGCGGAGCCACCGACAGGCCCCTGAATCATTGGGAGTGCGGAGAGAGCTGTCTGCGCTGCATGGGTTGATTTCTCCGGGTGAGCTGAGCAAGCTGAGCACACCCGATCCTCTAAATCCCAGCATTTGCAACTACAGACAATGCACCGCTGGAGTGAAGAGGGCATAGTAAGGCAGATTCCCTGTTGGAATGTGAATGAAACGCTTCAGCTGCAGGAATCCACGTGGTCAGCTGATCTGAACAAGAGCGCTTCTTTTTTCCCACGCTGAGCTAGACAATTACACTGTTTGCCCCCGCTGAGGAAAACATTCATGTTGTTGCTTGTGTTGCTGTGGATGTGCAGAAGCACTCCGTCCTTACCCCCTCTTGCTGCAAATGGCTGCCGCGGCTGTTCAGACCACGAGGCTGAGCACCCAAAATGGCTGCCACACACACCGCTTAGTCGAGAAAAAGGGCGGGAAGTGGACAGGAGGCAGGGCAACAGGCGAGATGTGGGCGAAAGGCCGGGCAGCTGACAGCAACAGTAGCGGAGGTAGAAATGGCTGACAAACCGGGAAGCCCCAAAAGATGACGGTGAGTTTCAACTCTCACCTCTGCCTGGGGGGGTGCAGAGTATACAGCACTTACTGTGACCCGAGAGAAGCAGGAGAGCCAAGGAACCGATTCAAGGACCGTTAGCCTTAGTTTCATTGGACAAGTAAGTTAGTTTGCTATGCCAGAGCAACAACCTGTCCCACTGAGACTATCTGCTGCCGGGCTGCAATGGTCCTCTTGACCAAGAGCCCGCCCCCACTGCTGGGGTGAGCTCCACTGGTCCTCCTGATGAGGAGCTCTACCTGCCGTTCAGGTGCTGGACTGAGAACTCCAGAGGGGCACCTCCTGCGCACCCTGGAGACTTCCAGCTATGAGAGTTTTCCAGATAAGCAAAATAAAAACTGTTAAGAGAAGCAGTGAAGCAACTACATCTGCTGGCAACAGAGAAAATATTGAAGGCGACCCCTAGGGGTACAGTCATATATCTCCCAGGGCTCAGCCAGTCAAGCTTCTTGTAATTTTCTCTGTCTCCAACATCTGCTGACAGGGGGACTTAACCCACTTGTCTGGACTGATCTAGCAGGATGATTCGAAAGGGCATCTTTACTAAACTGCACTAACCACAAATGCTAGGTACACTACGGAGTAAACATACTGTGCTAAAATTTAGCACAATGCCCCAAGCTGAAAATCCCACACTAGTAGACTAGCAAGTGATTGGAAAGAGACAGGCTGGGGTGGGGGTGGAACACGAGCATCAACAGTGCATTGCAGTTAGTGCAGGTGCAAGGGCACACACTAACCACACACAGGTTTCTTGGCCCAATCACATGCTACTGGCATACTCTTTAGTAAACATACCCTATAGAACCTTCCTACCCTCCTAATTAGGTGATCTGTTTTAAAATTACCACCCTCATGCCTAGGGATGGAGGATGAGTGGAGCTGGGATGAGATAATATGCTTATTTTACTAAATAATGCCTGTATCCGTTCATACTTAGGCAAAAAAGATGCTTGCTCTGGAACAGGTTTAGCTTTGTGCAGGAACTTTAAAGGAAGCAATTTTAAAAAAGGTATACTGGTGCATATGTTGCTTTATAAAACAGACATAACTCTTACCCTTGAGAAAACTGTCCTAATTTAGAAGGGCTTGATATGAGCATCTGTGGTGAATCAACTTTCCTAAGTAGATCACAAGGAAAGCCCTGAACAAGGGCCTGCATGTATGCAGCACAGCGCTGCATGAATTCCAGCATCTGAAAAAAATAAGACAAGATGCATTTTAACATTTGATAACTGCAGAAAACTAAAATCTGATTTTCGGTGGTGGCACTTTACTTATTCGTATATTCAGCAGCACTAA
The DNA here is from genome assembly GCA_033557465.1 of Ichthyophis bannanicus. Lineage (NCBI taxonomy): Eukaryota > Metazoa > Chordata > Amphibia > Gymnophiona > Ichthyophiidae > Ichthyophis > Ichthyophis bannanicus. The sequence continues at coordinate 169,122,006 of CM066042.1, forward strand.
ATGTTTGAGTAGTGTCACTGAACCTGTGTGTTTATGCAGTGGCTGGTGTCAACAATTACACAGGTACACTAAAAAAAATTTTTTTTAAACTGCCTCTAATGTTTCGATTGATTTTTACGTTTTTTGGTGCGCTGAATCCAAATCTGGTAACCAATTTGCTCCATCACGTACAGATTTTTTGCTACATTGGGTTAGCAGTTTGAGGTGAACGTTTCAGATTGAGTGCAATCGAGATAAAAGTTTCTTGGATGAATTCTTTATACTAATTGTTTAGTAGTTATTCAAATAAGAATAAAGAAAATTGTAACAAGGCAGCACATAAGAATAGAGTAATGTCAACAAAACACACTGTGATGGTAGCAAAATTGTCTGCACTTAAAACAGCCACATACATGTGCACAACATTGAGCATATAAGAGCGAGGTTAGACACAAAGCAAAGCAAAGAAATGTGCAAAAAATGTTGTACAGGTATGTATGTAAGAATAGAAAACGCAAACCGCACCATTGCGATACATGAAGACAAACACCCGATGGTGTGAAAATAAAATTCTAATAAATGAGATCCGACACTGTGGTAATAACTAGCAAATTTTTATTTCAAAGTTTAGTAAAAACACGATATTTGTCAACACAGTTTAGATTTTAAAGTCATTCTTGGGTCAATCAATCTCCTGGTGGGCCCGTTTCTTCTTCCCCCGAATGCTTCTCTTGGTGCGCTGCTTGGCGTATTTTTCATCTGGGGTTTCCCGCAGTAGCAACCAGCAGAAATCAGCCATCATAGTGGTGTTCCATCTTCCTTGGTACCTTCTCTCTGCGTCCTTGATGTCCTGGTGAAACCTTTCACCTTGTTCTTCACTGTACGCCCCCAGGTTTTCGGGAAAATAGTTCACATGGGAGTACAAGAAATGGACTTTCAGGCTCATGTTACAGCCTTGTTCTTTGAAGGCATTGAGCATCCTGGCAACAATATCCTTATAGTTCTCATCCCGCCTGTTCCCCAAGAATTTGAGAACAACATCCTTGAAGGTATCCCAGGCTTCTTTTTCCTTCTCAGACATCGTTTCAGCGAATGCTCCATCTGAAATGAGTTTCCTTATATCAGGGCCAACAAACACTCCTTCCTTTAGCTTTGCTTCAGAAAGTCGGGGGAACTTTGAGCAAAGGTACCGAAAGCACTCACCATCTTTTGGAAGGGACTTGATGAATTGCTTAATGAGACCCAACTTAATGTGGAGAGGTGGTAATAGAATTTTATCACGAGGTACCAAGCTCTCATGAAGAACATTTTTCTCACCGGGTCTCAAATACTCCCGAATTGGCCAGTCTTTTTTCCCCCAGTGTAGGTCACGGGCCCGGCTATCCCACAAGCAAAGGAAGCAGGGATATTTGGTGAAACCGGATTGCTGCCCTAATAGCATGGATAGAATTTTAAAGTCTCCACAAATCATCCACTTATGCTCATCATAACGAATCTTCTGAAGAATCAGGGCCAAATTCTCGTATTTTTCTTGGAGAATAAGAGTGAGCAATAGGAACTGAAGCGAATGTGTTGCCGTTATGAAGAAGAACACCTTTTATGCTGTCTTTTGACGAATCAATGAACAGCCGCCATTCAGCAGGATCATACTTGAGTTTAAACTTTTCCATCACTCCGTATATATCGTTGCAAAATACCAAATCTTCCTCTTTGCTGAAATACTTCAAAAATTGTGTCTCGCGGTTGCGGTACCAATAAAAAGTTGTTCCTGGTGACAATAGATTTTTCTGTTTAAGCCGAGAACCTAGCAGTTGGGCAGCATCTTTTGGGAGTCCTAAATCCCGGACTAAATCATTCAATTCAGCTTGAGAGAAAAGTTCAGGTTTCGGATCTGGTTCAGTTTCAAACTCGGAAGTACTGGACTCATCGGGAAAAGCCATCTGATGAGTCTCATCATGATCAGAACCGTCCACACAAATATGATCCAAAGATTTTGGTGGTTCAGGCACAGGTACTTCGTTGCTATGAGGCATAGGCCTAATTGCTGAGGGAAGGTTGGGGTAACTTATTACGTTCTTATTTTTTAAGTTGTATCCCTTCACAATGCAAGAGCAAAAATAGCAGTCACTGCTGTGGTCTCTTTGTTCACGCCACATCATAGGTATTCCGAAACAAAATGCTTGTTTTTTACCTTTCATCCATAAGCGTAGATCTTCCTCACATGTCTTGCACACTTTGTGAGGAGCCCACGGTTTGTCTTGATTGCCTAACTTCAAACCGAAATAGGCGAAATATACTTTTTTAATAAATGCAGAAATGTTCCTCTGCCGCTTTTTCACGGTATATTCCCCACAAATAAAACAAAAACTGTCCGGAGAGTTGACGTAACCTCTGGCTCTGTGAGCCATCACAAATACACAGCACTGCAAACTACAACTGTAGTGAACCACTTCGGAATAAAGCTGGATTACGACTGAGCAAACAAAAGGTAATAATGAACTTGCAAGAAACTGAAATTTGACAGGAACGTTCATGTCGCAACCACCGTGTTTGAGCGAGCGAACGAGGCGAGGCGAACAGGAAAGAACATGCGCCAGCGCGAGTACTGGATTTAGCCCCCCGCCTCCCAATTGTCCTGTTAATGTATAAAATGAATACAAAACACTCTAAAATATCATGAGGGAGTGTTTCTAGTTAGTTAACCATTACAACCTCTATTTTGGGCCAAGAAAATAAACTGCAGTCGGCTAAAAAGAAATTATGTGAACATTCCTTATATGGGTAAGAAATCTAATTTTGCAAGAAAACGTGACGTGATGGAACATTTTGGCTATTTTTCCTGGATTCAGCACCCCAAAATCTATAGGATTCAGTTGCAAAACTGGAGGCAGTTTTTTGGTAGTGTACCTGTGCTATCATTTGAGCTCAGCCTGCTATATTGCTGGCCTAAATTAAATGGATAATTTATTAATTTAGTTGCTGAATTTTGCCACTAAATAAATAAGTGTCAGCACCTCCCATGAACTGTCTCAACACCTCTCCTGATATATACATAACATTTATTATTTGGATTTAGCTTACACCTTTTGAATAATAGCTTATGTATATCCTTCAATTCTATGTTCTGTGCATGGAAGTTATACATATAACTACCAGAAATTTAAAAGAAAAAAAAGGACAGTTGGAATTAGGACCGACAGCATACACCTTTTTGACCATCAAGCTCTATAGTTCTTCTTTAAAGATAAGGGTGATAGGGCTTAGATATATTTAAAACATATTCAATAGTTGCCACATAAATATCAAAGAACTTGCTACTACATTTGATAATCACAGAGTAAAATAAATACTGCAGGTTAAAATAATGTACAAAAGTATACTTCAATGCTAGCAGGTTGACAAGCACAGAAAACCAAACTTCATTTTGGTAACACTAAAACTGTCACATGGCAAAGTTTCTCACCTATAATAGGTGTTTTTTTGTAGACAGTATGATTAATCAGACACACAAATGAGTGACGTTATCCAACAGCACCAAGAAGAACAGTTCTGCTAGAGCTCAAAACTAGTGTAAAGTTCTGAATATGTGCAGCCGTTCCTGTGAACAGCAATCTCCCCAGCAAGTCCAAGAAAGCATAGTTACTCCCCTGTAACAGGTGATTTCCGGGAAAAGCAGGAATTTAGTCTTCACATATGGGTATCGTCTGTACCGATGGAGCCTGCGCGGGAACGCTCCCCAGCGTCCAATAGAAAAGCTTTTGGGAGCATCCCACAGCGCCTGTGTGCTGCCTTCCCACCTTTCCCAACTGTCCCTCTCCAGTTGAGTTTATAGCTGAGACAAAAGACAGAGGGAAAGAGAGATAGAGAGATACAACTCCTAGGGGAGGTGGGCGGGTTGTGAAGACTAAATTCCTGCTGTTCCCGGAGATCACCTGTTACAGAGGTGAGTAACTATGCTATCACATATGGGGACTCCCTAGCTGCAGATGCCAGGGAGAAACCCCAGAAGTTGTGTGCCCATGTGAAAGGGCTCCACTTCCCCCCATGGATCTCTGGCATCTTACCAGGGATGGAGGGTAGGAGTTGATTAAGTATGGAACAGGTGTTGAAGAACAGCCTGACCAAACAAGGCATCCCGGCGGGAGTCCTTGTCTAAGCAGTAATGGGCTGTGAAGGTATGAACCGAGGCCCAAGTAGCTGCTCGACAGATGTTGTCGATAGACACAGAGTGAAGATGAGCCATAGAGGCTGCCATGGCCCTCACATTGTGAGCTGTGACATGGCCTTCCAAAGGAAGGTTTTTATTCTCATAGGCAAAAGAAATACACTGTGCAATCCAGTTGGACAGTGTTCTCTTGGAGACTGGAAGTCCCAAATGACTAGGATCAAAAGCAACAAAAAGTTGAGAGGACTTTCTATGTTGCTGAGTTCTTTGCAAGTAAAAAGCTAAAGCTCTTTTACAATCCAAAGTATAAAGATTCCTTTCTGCATTTGAGGCATGAGGCCTTGGGAAGAATACAGGAAGGTAAACCGCTTGGTTAAAATGAAAAGGTGACACCACCTTTGGCGTAAAGTGTGGATACGTCCTAAGGACTACCTTATCATGATGGAACCTTTTATAAGTTGGATCAGCCACCAACGCTTGCAATTCACTGATGCGAAGTGCTGATGTGAATGCAATAAGAAAGATAACCTTCCAGGAAAGGAATTTCAAAGAGGTAGTAGCTAATGGTTCAAAAGGCGGCTTCATGAGCTGCCCAAGAACCAGATTTAAGTCCCATGCTACCGGTGGTGGCTTAATGGGAGGCTTAGTTAAAAGAAGGCCTCTCATAAATCTCACTATGAGAGGATGAGAGGAAATAGGTTGTCCATTCAGAGGCTTGAAAGAAGCTGCAAAAGCACTCAAATGAACTCTCACTGAATTGGTCTTAAGCCCTGTATTAGACAAATGAAGGAGATACTCCAGTAATGATTCCAGAGGTATCGCAAGAGGGTCAAGACCTTTCTGTGAGCACCTTATGGTAAACCTTTTCCACTTGAAAGCATAAGAGCGTCTTGTGGAAGGTTTCCTGGAAGCATAAAGGATCTCCTTTAACTGCTGAGAAAGGTTAAGACCGTGAAGTTCTAGGCTTTCAGCAACCAGGCCCTGAGATGCAGAGACTGGGGAATGGGATGTCACAGCATCCCGTCCTCCTGAGACAGGAGATCTGGAGAAGATCCTAACTCCAGAGAGGGAGCTTGAGAGAGATGTAGGAGCACAGGGGACCACATTTGCCATTGCCAACATGGAGCTATGAGGATCATATGACTTCTGTCTCTCTGAAGCTTGAACAGGGTTTTGGGAATTAGGGGAATGGGTGGAAAGGTATACAGGAAGTCCTGACCCCAATGGAGGAGGAAAGCATCCCTGGCCTGACAACCCTGAGCCGGAATTCTGGAACAGAACTGGGGAAGTTTGGCATTCAGCGGACTTGCAAAGAGGTCTATGTCCGGGGTTCCCCAAATATGAAAAATTTTGGCCACCTGGTCTACAAGGAGAGACCATTCGTGTGGAAGCAGAACTCGATTGAGTCTGTCTGCCCAAGAGTTTTGAATGCCTGGAAGATACACCACAAGGAGATGAATCTGATGCTCTCTGGCGAGGGCCCATAGTCGCAAAGCTTCGTTGCAGAGCGACAGAGAGCCTGTTCCGCCCTGCTTGTTCACATAGAACATGCCTACCTGATTGTCCGTTTGAACTAGGACTGTCTTGTAGCTGAGCTGGGTGTGGAATACTCGAAGAGCAAGGAAGATTGCTCTGAGTTCCAGGAGATTGATGTGTAGATAGGTCTCCTGAGGAGTCCAGGTACCCTGGGTAGAGAGGCCTTGCAGGTGAGCTCCCCAACCCACCTGTGAAGCATTTGTTGTTAGAGTGGCTTGGGGTGGGGGTTGTTGGAAAGGGGACCCCACCAAAAGGGTTTGGGGTGACTGCCACCATTGGAGGGACAAAATAATGCGATCTGAGTTTGCTATTATGTCTGACAGGCAACCTGATGCCTGTGTCCATTGAGTGGATAAAGTCCACTGGGCTGCCCTCATATGGAGGAGAGCATAAGGAACCACATGCACGGTGGATGCCATGTGGCCTAGCAATTGTAACATTTCCCAAGCAGTGAGGTGAGGCTTTAGCTCTGCCTGGGAATCTAACTGCACCTTGCGAAGGCAGCGGGGCTGTGGAAGGAAAGCCCTTGTCTGTCTGGTATCCAGAAGAGTTCCTATAAACTCTAGGGATTGAGTGGGAGCAAGGTTGGACTTTGGGACGTTTATGACAAGTCCCAAATACTGAAGGATGCGCATTGTGTGAGACAGAGCAACCCTGGCCTCTGGCTCTGAAGGGGCTTGAATGAGCCAGTCGTCTAAGTAGGGGAAGACGAATATTCCCAGGGTGCGGAAAATGCTGCCACCACAGCCATGCATTTTGTGAACACCCTTGGTGCAGAGGCCAGGCCAAAAGGAAGAACCCTGTATTGGTAGTGCTTTCCTTGAAACAGAAATCGAAGGAACTATCGGTGAGTTGGATGGATGAGAACATGAGATCTAGAGAACAAAGCCAATCCTGACTCCGAAGGTATGGCAGCAGAGTTTCCAGAGAAATCATTTTGAACTCTCTGAACAGGAATTTGTTCAATTCTCTGAGGTCTAGAATGGGTCTGTGTCCTCCTGTTTTCTTTGGAATAAGGAAATAGGGGGAGTAAAACCCTGTACCCCGTTGGGGAATGGGCACCTCTTCTATTGTCCCTTGAGCAAGGAGCATAGTGACTTCTTGACCTAACTGGTTGTTGAGAGAGGGGGCATGCTGAGGAAATGAAGCTTGTACCCCTCTCGTACAATAGACAGAGTCCAATTTTCTGCTGTTATCTGACACCATCTGGGGCAAAATGACATAACCTTCCTGGGATGGTGGAAGGTTCTGGGCCGTTCAGGGCCAGGAAGGCAAAGTTCTCTAGACAAGAGTCAAAGCCCCTGTGGAGGCTGAGTCTGCTGAGCCGGTTGAAGCTTAGCTGCTTTCGGCTTCCTTTGTTGCCTAGATTGTTGCTGCTGTCCCTTTTGGGCAGACTGACCTGAACGATCTCCCTGCTGGGTATAGGAGGGATAAAACTTTTTCTTCTTGCTGAAGAATGGTTTCTTAGAGGATCTTTTCCTCGCAGGATCACCTGTAGATTTCGACAATCTATCCGAAGTGATATTGTCAGCATCTATCTCATTAGCTTTTTTCTGCCAGTTCTTGCCAAAGAGATTCTCTCCTGTGCAAGGTATATTCCCCAGTTTGTCCTGTACCCAGATTTCCAAGTCAGATGCCTGGAGCCAGGCAATTCTACGTGCACCTATGGCAATAGCAGAGGTTCTGCTTATGCATTCAAAGCAGTCAAAGGTTGCACAATTCACAAACTTGGAAACATCCTGAGCATGTTTAACAAGAGCAAGATAATCCTGCCTTTTATCATCAGGAAGGAGAGGGCTCATAAGCTCTAAGTCTCCTGTAACTTCCTTAAGGAACATTCCCATATACAAGATATAGGAACTGATCCTAGCAGAAAGCATGGAAGCCTGGAAGGATCGACGTCCAAAGGCGTCAAGAGTCCTACACTCACGTCCTGGAGGATTAGATGCATGCCTCTTTGCACTCTTTATCCGTCTCATGGCTGACTCCACCACCATGGAATGGTGTGGTAATTGAGTCTTCTGAAACCCAGGACAAGGAGGAATTTGATACCTGGTGTTGAGTCTTCGAGAATGAGGAGATGTGGTTAGAGTAGTTACTCACCTGCAACAGGTATTCTCCAGGAGCAGCAGGAATCAGTCCTCACATATGGGTATCATCAGTGTCGACGAAGCCCCAGCGGAGCATTTCCCAAGCTTTTCATTAAAGCCTTTGGGAATGCTGGCACGCATGCGCGGTTCCCTTCCCGCCTAAAGATGCCATCTTACCTCAGTCAAATGACATAGCTAAGAAGAGCACACAAAAATGTAAAAACACAAACTATGGACAACTGCAACTCCAAGGGGAGGAGGGAGGGTTGTGAGGACTGATTCCTGCTGCTCCTGGAGAACACCTGTTACAGGTGAGTAACTACTCTTTCTCCAGGACCAAGCAGGAAGTCAGTCCTCACATATGGGTGACTCCCTAGCTCTGGGCTACCCAGGCTGAACAAGAGAACTCCCTCTAGTCCCAGCAGCAAAGAAAGGCTTTTCAAGGACACAACCTCCACCGGTAGCACAACAGAGGGCAAGAGGGCAGGAGTTGCCTAAACCTCAAAGAGATTCCGGAGTACTGCTTGGCCAAAAGCACTGTCCCTACGGGACTCCCTTTCCAGACAGTAGTGGGCTGCAAAAGTCTGGCTTGAAGACCAAGTTGCAGCCCTGCAGATGTCTACCAAGGGCACAGAGCGGAGATGAGCCACTGAGGCAGCCATTGCCCTGACACGATGGGGCATGACCCTACCCTGCAAAGGAAGGTCAGCCGCCTTGTAAGCCCAGGTGATACAGTCAGCCACCCAGATAGACAAGGTTCGCTTGGACACAGCTAACCCCAACTTCTTGGGGTCAAAGGATACGAAGAGTTGAGTAGCCCTTCTATGCCCCTGCGTACGGTCAAGGTAGAAGGATAAGGCCCTCCTACAGTCCAGGGTATACAGGACTGCATCAGCCTGGCTTGCATGAGGCCTAGGAAAGAATGTTGGAAGAACCACCTCCTGATTGAGGTGAAAAGAGGAGACAACCTTAGGGAGGAACTTGGGATGAGTCCTGAGGACTACCCTGTTCCTATAAATCCTGGTGTAAGGCCTATCACAGACCAGGGCCTGAAGCTCACTCACTCGCCTAGCTGAGGTAAGGGCTATCAGGAAGAGTGTCTTCCAGGAGAGGAAGCGCAGTGGACAAGTAGCCATCGGCTCAAAGGGTGGGCGAATCAGTTGCTGCAAGACCACATTCAGCTCCCACTCAGGAGCAGGAGGACGGATGGGGGGCTTGAGCAAAAGCAAGCCCCTGAGAAAGCGGGACACCAAGGGGTGACCTGACAAAGAATGTCCCTCCACCAGTGAGTGGTGAGCTGCTAAAGCTGAGAGATGGACCCGAACAGAATTGGACTTAATTCCCTGATTTGATAAGTGCAGTAAGTACTGAAGCACTACTGGCACAGTACAGGAGAAAGGATCCTCTGTAAGTAGCTGACACCACACAGAAAACCTCTTCCATTTGAGAGCATAGGCTAGGACAACCTCCTCAACTTCCTGAGGCAGGCCCCAGGGAGCCAAGACTACCCTTGCAGCCTCCAGGCCGTCAAATTGAGAGTCTTGAGATTGGGGTGTAGTAAGGAACCCTGCTCCTGAGAGAGAAGGTCGGGTTGCAACCCCAGAGGCAGTGGGGGATCCACTGCCAGTTGAAGCAGAAGAGGAACCCAAGGCTGTCTCGGCCATCTGGGAGCTACCAGCAGGACTGAGGCCTTGTCCCGAAGAATCTTGAACAGAGTTCGTGCCACCAAGGGCGTGGGAGGAAACGCATACAGTTGGTCCTGAGAACAGGACATCAGAAAAGCATCTGGTGCGATCCTCAAAGGATGTGGTTGCCTGGAGCAGAACCTGGATAGCTGCTTGTTTAGTGGACTGGCAAAAAGATCTATCCAAGGGAGACCCCACTTCAAGGAAGATCTTTTGAACCACCAAGGGATGCAGCTGCCACTCGTGGGGCTGCAGAATCCTGCTCAACTGGTCGGCCAGGCAGTTCTCCTGGCCTGGGAGGTACACCGCCTTGAGAAACATGTGGTGCTTCAGGGCAAAGGAACAAAGGTCCTGAGTCTCTCGACAAAGGATCTGGGACCCAGTGCCGCCCTGCTTGTTCACATAAAACATGGCCACCTGGTTGTCTGTTTGAATCAAGACTGAGCGGTGAGCCAGGGCTGGAGAAAAAACTCTGAGAGCCAAGCGGATAGCTCGAAGTTCCAGCAGACTGATCTGTTGGGCTGCCTCCCAGGGAGACCAGAGGCCTTGGGTGCACTTGTCCAGACAATGAGCACCCCAGCCCTTCAGAGAGGCGTCGGTGGTGAGGACCACTGAGTATTCTTGTATTTGGAAGGGCATGCCTTTGAGGAGATTGGGTGGATGTAGCCACCAGCTGAGGGAGGCCAAAAGGGGTTTGGACACCTTTATCTTGTCTCGTAAGTGGCCCATGACTTGAGACCACTGAGTCCGAAGGCACCACTGTGCAGGCCTCATATGGAGCCTGGCATTGGGAGTCACATGTACTGTCGAAGCCATGTGACCCAGAAGCCTGAGGCAGAGCCTGGCGGAGACCAGGGACTTGTTCAGAAACTGCTTTGCCACGTCCATCAGCCTTTGAGCCCTGTCTTCTGGCAAGAATGCCTTTGCCAGTTGAGAATCCAACCTTGCCCCTATGAACTCAAAGTTCTGGGATGGGAGCAAAGAGGACTTTGCGAAGTTTATGACAAAGCCCACCTTTTGAAGCAGAGCAATGGTGTTGAGGGTGGCTTGTCTGGCCTCCAGGGACGTCTGACCCCTGATGAGCCAGTCGTCCAGATAGGGAAAGACAAAGATGCCTTGATTTCTTAGATAGGCCGCAACCACTGCCAGGCACTTGGTAAAGACCCTGGGAGCGGAGGATAGGCCAAAAGGTAGTACTCTGTACTGATAATGGTTTCCTCCCACAATGAACCTGAGGTACTTTCTGTGGTCTGGATGAATGAGGATGTGAGTGTACGCATCCTTTAGATCTAAGGAGCATAGCCAATCTCCCTGCTGGAGGTAGGGCAGAAGTGTTCCAAGAGTAAGCATCTTGAACTTTTCTTTCTCTAGGAACTTGTTGAGGTTTCTGAGGTCCAGAATGGGTTGAAGGCCACCGGTTTGTTTGGGTATCAGGAAATACCTGGAGTAGAATCCGTGACCTTGCAAGTGGGGAGGCACAGGCTCCACCGCCCTGTCCACCAACAGACCATGAAGCTCTTTTAGAAGGAGGTCTGTGTGCAGGAGAGGCCTTGGAAGCTCCCCTGGAAAATATGGTGGAGGCAGTTGGTGAAAATGGAGGGCATAGCCATTGTGGACTATGTCCAGCACCCAACTGTCCCCGGTGATAAGGAGCCACTGGTGGGCAAAGAGGGTGAGGCGACCTCCTGTGCAGGGTGGGGAGAGCAGTGGAGGAGAGGCTACGCTCAATGAGTCAAAAACCCCCACCCTGCTGAGTTGGAGCAGGGGCCTGAGGCTTGGGGGTCCGCTGTCTACGGGGCCCATTACCCTGGCCCTTGGCTTGCTGACCCTGGGGGGCAGCTTGGGCAGCCTGATACTGAGGGTACTGTTTGTAGGCAGTGCCCTTCCTCGGGTAAAAGGACTTTTTACCCGAGCCCTTCTTCTTATGTGAAGGGGCAGAGGTCTTCCTCGACAGCCTTGTCCTGGTAAGGTGCTCTGTCTCGAGCTGAGCGGCCTTCTCGGTCACGGGTTTGCCAAAAATGTTCTCACCTCAGCAGGGGACATCGGCCAACTTGTCCTGAACCCATGGCTCGAGGTCCGATGACTGCAGCCACGCCTGGCATCGAGCCATGATGCTGGCAGCCGCTACTCGGGCCGAAGCCTCGAAGCCATCGTAGGCGGCGCGGGAAATGAACTTCGAGCATTCCCGAATCCCCGAGGACAAGGTCTGAAATCTCTGCAAGGGTTCCCCGGAGAGACCAGCAGAGAAGCCGGCCAGTTCTTTGGCCAGGTCCCGTAAGTACATGCCCATGTACAGCTGGTAAGACTGGACACGGCAAGCAAGCATCGACCCCTGGAAGCACTTCTTACCGACGCCATCGAGGTTGCGGCCTCCCTGCCGGGGGGCACCGCGGAGTGCATCTTCTGGCTCTTCAGACGATGCATGGCCGTTTCCACAACCATGGAATGGTGTGGTAGCTGTGCTTTCTGGAAACCAGGGCTCTTGCGGAGTCGATAAATGGAATCGACTCGCTTACTTAGAACCGGTGCCGAGGCCGGGGCCTCCCACATTCGGAAGAGGAGCCGTTCCAGCATCGGAGGAACCGGGACAGTAAAGGCTTCCTTCGGAGGAGAGTCGTACTGTACAGCATCGTGCTCTTCGGCTTGAGGTTCTTCCTCGGGATCGGCAGGGATAGCCAAGGCAGCAGCCATATCCCGGACAAACTCCGAGAACCTAGTGTCCTCCGGAGGGGATCTACTCCGGGGATCAGACTGTGGTGAGTCCGACGGGACGCACCGAGTCTTAAAAGTATCGGGAGACTCCTCATCCTCCATCTCCCAGGCGAACTCATCCGAGGAGGAGTCAGGGTCCGACCCCGCGGGGCCCCGAGGCACTCACCCTGACACCGGGGGCACCCGCGTCGACACCCTCGGTCCCGAACGGGAGGTCGAGGGAGACCTTGACCGAGGACGACTTTGAGCCACGAGGGTCTCGAGTATCGGCTCGGTCTCCGGGGTTGACTTCGAAGTCGACGTCCCGGTGGTCGGGGCAGATGCACCAGACAGGCTGGCCATCAGTGCCCGCTGCTGCTCCATGAAGGCAGACAGTCTGCACTCCAAGGCTGTCATCCTGAGACTCAGCTCGGGAGACGCAGCAGCCACCGACTCGGGCCCCAGCGGCGCCGGGCCCAACGTCGGCTCTCTGGGAGGAGAGTCCACGAGGACTACGGTGCTTACGTGTCCAGCAGACTCCGGCTCCACGCAAGAAACTTTGGCAGGCTTCTCTTGGTCCATGGGCCCGGGACAGCGGTCGGGGGTCTTAGACTTGGCCCTCAAGGGACCTCCTCCTCCGACGCCCTCACGAGCTGCTTCTTCCTCTTACGTTCCCGGTCGGGGGACCCCCTGTCCGAGGAGCTTCGACGGTGCTCGGGATCGGAATCCCGAGATGTCGAGGCCTCAGACGAGGTCCGGGCCCGGCCGGAGGCAGAGTCCGAGAAAAACCTTTCCTTTTGATGCTGTCGACTCTTTAGTGCCTTGGAAGACATCTTCCCACATGGCCCACACGACTTTGGGTCGTGGTCAGAGCCGAGGCACCGAAGGCAGCAGTCGTGTGTGTTGGTGAGAGACATAATTTTCTTACACCGATCACACTTTTAAAAATAGCCCCAGCGAGGTCAAAAGACCGGCCTTCCAGTGAAAAATGAAAAAAGGGCGCGAACGCCAGCCACGAAGGGCAAAAAACAAAAAATGAAGAAAACGGGCTCGATACCGGTGTACCGAACCTGGCGGGAGGGGAACCGGCGGAGAAAATAGAGAGAAAATCGCTGAAGAAAAAAATCACTTTTATCCGGGAGAACAGGACACACGTCCGATGGGCTTCTCGGAAAAAAAGAGACTGAGGTAAGATGGCACCTTTAGGCGGGAAGGGAACCGCGCATGCGTGCCAGCATTCCCAAAGGCTTTCATGGAAAGCTGGGGAAATGCTCCGCTGGGGCTTCATTGGCGCCGATGACACCCATATGTGAGGACTGACTTCCTGCTTGGTCCTGGAGAAAGAGGTGTTTCCCACATCCTTAACATAAGATCTCACTTTGCACCTCCTCTCACTAAGAAAATTTTACCTAGATTCATGTAGCTCTACATATAGCTGCATTTAGTTGCTTTGTACATAGTTCTCACGTTCTCTGTTTCACTGTTCATGAAACCTGTTTAATGTATACCAAGTTTATTGTCCTGTTCATTGTAAACACAGATCAATTATTTGAGACGTGTAGTTTTTATGTTCATTGTAAACCGCACTGATGACGAATAGCGCAGTATAAAAGAAACTGTAAATAAATAAATAAAATAAATAAATAAGATCATGCAAGATCTCATGAATAGGTAAGGTAGCTGCCTCCTTGAGCTTTAGGGTATTGTAGGATTTCTAATTCCTTTCCCTAGGCTCTTTTTCAGGAGCCACTGTGATGGAAAGACCTTGGGCCACATCTGGATAAAATCCTGAAAGTACATATCCTCTGGTGGAGACATCCTACGCTGAGAAGAGGAATCCTCGGGAAGAAGTACTCTGGTATCGGCAGAGCTTTCAGAGTCTTCAGACTCATCCGAAGATTCGAAGTATCTCCGATTCGGGTGATCGTGCAAGGCACGGTATCGGTACCGATCCAAGTCGGCATTGGAGTTGTCCGGTACCGACTTGTCCATGCCAGATAGAGACGCATGACTCGGTCCCGGTAGAATACCTGCCGATGTTGATGCAGTCGGTGCCGGTACCAGAGTCGGTACCGGTTGAATTGTCTGAAGCAGTTTTAGGGGCATCGAGGCCATGAGAAGAGCCGCCAGACTGCATTCAATAGCCAAGAATCTCTCGTCTATCGATGCTGCCAATGCTTGGGTATCTGTGCCGGTTAAAGCGGCCGGAACCCCAGAGCATGGCACCAGTAGTTCTGCCGAGGTTGAGGCCTCGAGAACATCCTGGAGCCCCGTTAGTGCTTTGGAAGCCGAAGCCTCCTGCCATGGCAATTTTGCAGGTGAAAGTCCCTCAAGGGCAACGCCAGAGGCATCTCGATGTTTAGAAGGAGATCTACCCTTTGAGGACTGGCTAGATTTATGTTTAGTTACTTGAGATCCATGGGAGGAAGATGAAGCCCTGGAGGACGTCGATGCCATGGAGGCTGCATCGGAGGGAAAAAGGGTGCTAAGCTTAGCAGCTCGGTTTTGTCGGCCCCTTTTTGACATCATCCCACAGGCAACACACTATGAAATAGAGTGGTGAGGACCTAAATATTTGAGGCACCACTCATGGGTGTCAGTGACGGAGATGGTACCACCACACTTAGAACACTTTTTAAAACCCGAAGCGGGTTTTTCCATTTTGAGGGAAAAAATTGAGCCTAGTGCCCAAAATGGCACGTGGCACCCAGAAGAAAATTACTGGAGAGAGACTCCAGAAACAAAGTTTGTTTGGGTTTTTTAGAAAAATGAAAAGAAGAACCAGCGGTACCATTATAGCGTTGAGGGAAGGCAGACGCGACCACAAAAAAGAAGTATAAGAAGGGAATTTTCTGCAGTGACAGGGTGTGCGACCTGTCGGCTCCACGGAAAACGAAGAACTGGAGAGAGACAGTTGGGAAAGGCGGGAAGGCAGCATGCAGGCGCTGTGGGATGCTCCCAAAAGCTTTCCTATTGGACGCTGGAGAGTGTTCCCGTGCAAGCTCCGTCGGTACCGACGATACCCATATGTGAAGACTACATTCCTGCTTGTTTCTGAAGATTGAATTAAGTCAGTCAATAAAATATATCACCTTATTTTCCTTTTTTGTTTCTCTTTTGTTCCTTAATTGAAAACATATATGCTAACGAGAAAAGCTGGGGAACTCTCTGCAATTTACTATTTTGCACGGAAGTGGTCTCAGACTTGTCAGCAGCCTCAACAAGGATACTTAGTATCTTACGGCGCCTATTGGCATCAATGACACACTGTCTGGCTATTTTTTGCAGTTTCCCTCACCCAAAGGTGTTCCACACTTAACTTCTATGATGATAACTCTTTAAATGTTTTGTCATTCACATAGCTGTTTTTTCCAATAAATTGTTTCCCAAATTATTTCCCAACGCCTCACATCTGACGCCGTGAGTGCGTTTCTCTCAAATTCCTGAGGTTCTTCAGGGGAACATTCTCAAATCAGCCAAGCAGTTCACTACAAAACAAACCAAAAGAGTGTATGTGTAATAACTCATCCAATATGAATTCTCTGTTAGACATAAAAAATCCCATTTCCAATAAGATTTTGACAAACATTAATCCTGTTTAAAATCCTACCCAATATTGACTGAAGCATGCTGCCAACATGTTTCTTGAACAAATTTCTTCTTTACTTCTCTTATGAAACAGATGCTGCTCTTCTATCCAAAAAACGCCGCGCATGTGCAGACTTGTCTTGCTAGCCATTCTTATAGCTCCTCCTGGGGGAGGATCTTATCGTTACATAACTAGCCACTAACTCTTCTTATCCCCTCAATTCACTTATTTAATTACTTAGTACACAACCCACTCCATTCAACAGACACCCCATTCTATTGCTATATTGAGGCCATTTGGTATAACTGTTTGAAGATTGAAAATCCAACGTTGTTCCCGAAAAAGTAATGTTTGTTCTAAAGATTTACCATACATGGGTGTTTTAACTTGTTCAATGCAAAAACAACACAGGTTTTCAAATTTGTGTTTATGGACCAGACAATGTTGAACTAAGGGCGCTGTGATCACCCCATGCTTTAACCGGCTTTTATGTTCCAGCATTCGAGTTTTAAAAGATCTAATCGTTTTCCCAATATAGAATAGGTCACAAGAGCAAGCAATCGCATATATAACATTCTTAGTGTCACAAGTGGTGGTGGTTTTCAAAACATACTCTTTTCTATGATATGTAAATTGCTCCCTTTCACTCGTGATCTTACAGATGGAACATTGACCACATTTATAGTGTCTACGTCTTGCCTCATCATTTAGTTCTATTGACTCGGGGCGTAGTATAGCCGGACTTAGCTTTTCTTTCAAATTCTTATTCCTGCGCCAGACGCACTGTATTGTTCTGTTTGTTAACCCAGATACTGTACTGATGACATTAGTATGTTTAGAAATAATCTTCTTTATTTTGAAGCTTAATGGTGAATATTGTGTAATCAGATTCACCACCTCTAAGTCATTTTTCTTTCTGTCTTTATTAGACGTACCCAGAAGTAGTGACCGTTCATTAAATAACGCGCAATGATATGCTCTCTTTATAATTCTGGGAGGATATCCTCTCTCTTTAAAATTTTTTGCTAGAACATAAGCTTTGTTCTTATAATCTTGAACCTCTGAACAGTTCCTACGGTAGCGTAGAAACTGTGAAAAGGGCAACCCTTCCTTTAACTGTAAAGGGTGTGCGCTTTGAAAATGAAGCAGCATATTGCGGTCTATTGGCTTCCTAAATATTGATGTTATCCAATTAGAGGTTCCTTTTCTGACTACAACATCCAAGAAGATAATTTCTGTCATATGCGCTACATGGGTGAATTGGATGTTACTATCTTGAGCATTTAACCAGCTCACAAAAACGTGCAAGGACTCCGTGGAGTCTAACCACAACATAAAAATATTGTCTATGAAACGATGCCAAAACTTAATATTTGTAATGTATTGAGAAGAAAAAATCTTCTGGCGCTCGAAATCTCCCATAAAGAGGTTGGCTATAGAAGGGGCACACGTCGTCCCCATTGCTACCCCCGAAATTTGTTGAAAAATTATATCTTCAAACTTGAAATAATTATGACAAATTGTCAGCCTTGCCAAATGCAAAAGAAATTGTATCTGATTTTCTGACAAGTCCCCTCTACCCTGCAAAGCCCGTGCCACTGTCTCTAATGCTTGAAACTGAGGAATGCTCATATAGAGGGCTGCAACGTCGAGAGTTACCAAAATTATGTCAGGATTTGTGGCCCATTGTGAACAACTGTCCAAAGGTTGCAAAAAATGGGAAGTGTCCCTGATGTAAGAAGGGATATCCCCTAACAAGGGGCGTAAATAAGAATATATAAAAATGGATAAAGGCTCTAAAAGAGATCCCTTAGTTGAAATGATAGGCCTACCCGGGGGCTGCGTAATACTTTTATGTATTTTGGGAACCAGATAAAAACACGCCATCGTGGGATATGCTATATTAAGAAACTTGCGTTCTTTATAAGTAATTAATCTATCTTCCAAGGCTTGTGCTGTAAACTTCAATATTTCATCTTTGAGCTCCTTAGTGGGGTCATTTCGCAATCTTTGATATGCAGTCGTATCAGATAACTGTCGCATAGCTTCCTGAATATAGTATTCTCTACTCATGATAACTATCGCTCCTCCCTTGTCCGCCCTCCTTATAACAATGTCTGACCTATTTATCAATTCTTGCAAAGCTAGACGTTCCTTTACTGGTAACGCATTAAAAGAACGTTTTTGAGTTCGTTCCAAATTTTCCACATCTTTCAGTATCAGCTCTTTAAAAATTATCAACGCCGGATGCATTGAACCAGGCGGCGACCAGGTAGATTTAAAAGGCAGTGGTATTCGACGCTTGTCTACCTCTGATGATTCTACTATACCAGATTCTGGTTGTGAGGCAAAAAACACCTTCAAATTCAGTTTACGTATTAAACTTTCCAAATCGATACGGAACTGAAAAGAATCAAAATTGGTGGTTGGTACATATGACAAACCCCAGTTTAGCACTGTCAACTGATCCTCCGTTAGAAATTTACCTGATACATTAATCACCAACCCTTCACCCTTGCTGATTGGGAGATTCACTGATACCGATGGTTCGCGTTCCGTTCGGACTGTCATGTCTTTCCTCCTGTTTTCTTCTTCTTTTTCCGTGTGTCTTCGTCGTCGTCGTGAAAATCCTCCTTCGAAGTGTTAGAATCCACAGAACTCATTTCATCTGAAGTTAACTCAAATGACACCTGTTTTCGTGATTGTTTTTTTGTGTTTTTACGTTTTGAATCCATCCAGGGGTAAACATAACACGTCGTATATATTTATATTTAACACACATTTATATACCGCATCTTCCAGAGTTCAGTTGCGGTTTACAATAAACAACAATCAACAAATCAGGTTTGTTTTACATGGAACGTCATATTATAAAAACAATGAGTAACAAAGCAACATATGTGTTATAGAACAAAGTAATTAACTAAACAAAATGTATTATCTAAACAGTGTAAGACAATACAGAACAGAATAAACTATATACATGTGGAAGTATTAGGTCATAAGGGATTGGGTCATCATATGGTTTCAACTATGTTTATTATCCGTTTGAATGAGAGGGGTTTTATTAGATACAGACTGGTGCCTGTTTAGCCTTTATCTAAATTGAGTGAAGTATTATATATGTTGTTGTAGTGTTTGGTAAATAAGTAAGTTTTCAATTTTTTACGGAATTCCATGATCTCAGTTAGTGTTCGTAGCTCCTCCGGGAGGGAATTCCAGATAGTTGGAGCTATATGAGAAAAGGCTCTGTTGTTTGTTAATTTATGTGCTTTTGTGAAATCTTTTGGAATCTTTAGTTTGTTTAATTGTCCTTTTCTCTGTGTAGGCTTAGAAGGTTCTTTGCATATTAGATTACATAGGGGCTTGTTTACAAAGCTGCGGTAGCGGTTCGCGATCGTTATCAGAGCCGCGGCCCCATTGTAAACAAGCCCCATAGTGTAGTTGGGGCCATATCGTATAAGGCTTTGAATGAGGTTATTATTGTTTTGTATATTATCCTGCTTTGTATTGGTAGCCAATGGAGGGATGCTAGTATTGGTGTTATGTGTTGGAGTGAGTTTATTTTCAATATAATTCTAGCAGCTGCGTTTTGTGCTAATTGAATTCGTTTAATGTTTTGTTTTGATATACCTATTAGAATTAGGTTGGCAAAATCAAAGTGTGGAGTTATGGTGGCCTGGATTATATTAATAAAGTCTTGTAAAAATACTAGAGGGCGTAGTTGTTTGAGGATTTTGAGTTTGAAGTAGATTTTCTTTATGGTATTGCTGATGTGGGTTTCCATTGTAAGGTGTGTGTCTAATATAACACCTAGGTATCTTATTTCGTTTTTTATTTTAATTTCTTGGTTTTGTAGTGTTATGTGGGTTGGGGGGATATATGATTGATTCTTTATTACGATTAGAACTTCAGTTTTAGCATGATTTATGTGGAGGTTTTGTGCTTTTAGCCAAGTTGTTATTTCATTATAGCAGTCAGACAGGAGTTGTAACGGTAGATTGGGGATCGTAAATGGAATAGTCCTCATGGTCTCTTTTCAATTCTTTAGCCTTTGCTATTTGAACTTCTGATTTCAAAATATCCAATTTTTTCTTTAACTCCCCCATTTTTAATTTAAATTGATCTTCGGTCTCCTTTTCCTTCAATTCTGACAAAATCCGATCCTCTTCTTGATAAAACTCATCTAATACTGATTTCGACGAATTGATGATTAATATCATTAGGTCAAGGGAGCATTTGTTCAATATCCAATTCCAATTTGCTACAAAATCCGGACGGGTGGTAAACATCCGGGGTTCTTTATAAACTCGTAACCCCCTAGGTATCTGCTGTCGATTGACATATTCTATCATGGACAGCCTATGAAGGTCAGATTTTATGATCTGTTTCTGTTTCTTTAATAATGCATCCCATGTTGCTTCATTTTCAAAGCGCACACCCTTTACAGTTAAAGGAAGGGTTGCCCTTTTCACAGTTTCTACGCTACCGTAGGAACTGTTCAGAGGTTCAAGATTATAAGAACAAAGCTTATGTTCTAGCAAAAAATTTTAAAGAGAGAGGATATCCTCCCAGAATTATAAAGAGAGCATATCATCACGCATTATTTAATGAACGGTCACTACTTCTGGGTACGTCTAATAAAGACAGAAAGAAAAATGACTTAGAGGTGGTGAATCTGATTACACAATATTCACCATTAAGCTTCAAAATAAAGAAGATTATTTCTAAACATACTAATGTCATCAGTACAGTATCTGGGTTAACGAACAGAACAATACGGTGCGTCTGGCGCAGGAATAAGAATTTGAAAGAAAAGCTAAGTCCGGCTATACTACGCCCCGAGTCAATAGAACTAAATGATAAGGCAAGACGTGGACACTATAAATGTGGTCAATGTTCCATCTGTAAGATCACGAGTGAAAGGGAGCAATTTACATATCATAGAAGAGAGTATGTTTTGAAAACCACCACCACTTGTGACACTAAGAATGTTATATATGCAATTGCTTGCCCTTGTGACCTATTCTATGTTGGGAAAACGATTAGATCTTTTAAAACTCGAATGCTGGAACATAAAAGCCGGTTAAAGCATGGGGTGATCACAGCGCCCTTAGTTCAACATTGTCTAGTCCATTAACACAAATTTGAAAACCTGCGTTGTTTTTGTATTGAACAAGTTAAAACACCCATGTATGGTAAATCTTTAGAACAAACATTACTTTTTCGGGAACAACGTTGGATTTTCAATCTTCAAACAGTTATACCAAATGGCCTCAATATAGCAATAGAATGGAGTGTCTGTTGAATGGAGTGGGTTGTGTACTAAGTAATTCAATAAGTGAATTGAGGGGATAAGAAGAGTTAGTGGCTAGTTATGTAACGATAAGATCCTCCCCCAGGAGGAGCTATAAGAATGGCTAGCAAGACAAGTCTGCACATGCGCGGCGTTTTTTGGATAGAAGAGCAGCATCTGTTTCATAAGAGAAGTAAAGAAGAAATTTGTTCAAGAAACACGTTGGCAGCGTGCTTCAAGTCAATATTGGATAGGATTTTAAACAGGATTAATGTTTGTCAAAATCTTATTGGAAATGGGATTTTTTATGTCTAACAGAGAATTCATATTGGATGAGTTATTACACATACACTCTTTTGGTTTGGTTTGTAGTGAACTGCTTGGCTGATTTGAGAATGTTCCCCTGAAGAACCTCAGGAATTTGAGAGAAACGCAGTCACGGTGTCAGATGTGAGGCGTTGGGAAATAATTTGGGAAACAATTTATTGGAAAAAACAGCTATGTGAATGACAAAACATTTGAAGAGTTATCATCATAGAAGTTAAGTGTGGAACACTATTGGGTGAGGGAAACTGCAAAAAATAGCCGGACAGTGTGTCATTGATGCCAATAGGTGCCGTAAGATACTAAGTATCCTTGTTGAGGCTGCCGACAAGTCTGAGACCACTTCCGTACAAAATAGTAAATTGCAGAGCGTTCCCCAGCTTTTCTTGTTAGCATATATGTTTTCAATGGAGTAATTTCTAACCATTTGTATACATTTTAATATTACTCTTAAAAATTAGACCGCTATTTTTTGTCTCTTTTGTACCTAACTACCATTAAAGTGGACCAACACGGCAATTGTGTTACTTCATCCGGTCAATTCAGACACCACCACTCTAGCCACCTTACTGGGCAGACTAGAACAACCATACTGGTCTTTATCTGCCATAATATACAATGTTATGGTTACTAATTCCAGAGCTCATAAAAGAATGCAACTCTCAGAGAGGTGGGAGGAATTGAGCATTTTCTGTAGACAGGATTGATTAGGCACACATTACAGGTGACCAATAGTGCTTTTTCACTGGCAAGCAGAATTGACTCAAGCATACAAGTGGGTGACCCAGGACTGCTCAGTGTTATAACCATTGCCATGAGCAGCCCATTCACATAGAACAGTGCAAGATTTGCTGAAATTATAGAAAAACTGGACAGCACAACACAACCAAACACACTGTCCCCAATAACACTGGTCCAACATATAGTAAGAAGTGAATGTATGAAGTGAGGACCAAGTAGCTGCTTTAGATGTACTGTCCAGCAAAACAGACTTCAAAAGAGTTACTGTAGCTGCAGTGGCTCCAATTTGAAGAGGTCTAACTTTACTTGCTAGAGGAGCACCAGTCCATTCATAACAAAAATACAAGATGCTAGCCAGCTGATAAAGGACCATTTAGACACTGGAATACCTGGTCTGTTAGGATTGAAGCAAACAGTCATGTCGACTTTCTGATAGATTCAGTTCATTGTAAGCAAGAGCCTTTTTATAGTCCAAAGAATGGAAGGACTTCTCACATGGGTGTTTGTGCAGTTTATGTAAACTATAAGAAGCAGTATTTCTTCATTCACATTTGAAACTGACTACCTTTGGTAGTAATTTAGGATGAGTGCTTAGGATGACTTTGTTATGACAAAAACAGAGCCTATGGTTCACAGGTGACCAGCACCTGAAAATTGCTGAGCCACTAGCCCAAAAGTAACTGCTATTAGAAACATTACATTCATAGTTATATGCTCAAGAAATATGGATTCCATAGGCTCAAATGGTCCCATGGCACAGGTAGATTCCGCATGAACTTCATTATGAATTAGGAAATCAGTTGCTGGGAAAATTATAGGCTGAGAACACACAGAGGTGCATTCTGGAGAACATCTGCATTGCAAGGCAGTAAAGATGATATACAGTAGCTATTGGAGGAGTTTGGAGAACACCAAATACAATCTTAACCATTGGTAAAAACACCAGATGGAAAATCTCATCCACTTAAATATGAACTTATGGAAGGCTTCCTTGCTGCCACCAAGATATTTTTTAATGGATTTAGCACATGCCTTTCTCAGAGTTCTAGGCAAGTTACATTCAGAAAATGTAATCATTTCCCTGTCCCCAGAAGGCAATAGAGGCTGAAAGGCAGAAATTAATTTCCATGCTGCTAAGGTAGCGATCCGAGATTTGGATGCGGATGGGAGCTCCCACTCCTACATTATCAAAACTGGAAAGGTCTGAAGCCTATAGGGAAAGAACTGAATGTCTTTTGAGAAGAGGGAACCAATTATGACAAGGCCACTGCAGATCACTGTGCCAGGCTGTATTTGAAACTGGTGCAGGTTTTTACTAATAGAGGGATGAGAGGCTAAGTATAGAGGAATGCCCAAGTACAGTTTATGGTTAGCGCTCCCTCACCTGCCAATCTACGGATAGGTGCACTGAACAGTAGAGGGGCAGCTTCATATTTTCAATGAGAGTAAATAGGTCTACTTGAGGAGTGCTCCCGGCTCGAAAAATGTTCTAAAAGGTGTGTTGGTCAGAGATCATGCAAGAAGCCGAAATACACTTCTGAGTTTCTCTAATATGTGGGTCTGATTGCCTGGGATGTAAGTAGCCTAAGCTTCTATGCAATGAGAAATCACAAAGTCTTAAATATGTGCTGCTTCCTGGCATCTCCTTATTTATTAGGGAAAAACAACAAAAATGGAGGCAAAAAATGGCCACTAAAGGATGCCTATCAAACACACAAACTTTATTGAGGGGCCCGACTCTGCTGAGTTTCAGCAAAACTTACCTTCATTAGGGGTCAAGATGATTATCCACCAAACATGTTTGTTCAATAGGTATAAAGGCATATGCATACTGTACCTGAATGTAACTCACCTTGATCTTCTCCTGGAAAGGTGTGAGCTAAATACCAATAAATAAATAAATAAATAAATGAAGTTCAGGTATGGAGCCTGATTAAGGTTAAATTAGACCTTAACTGCAAATTTTCTTTCCTGGAGTCCCTCCAGTTCGGTCGAGTGAGTTATGCTTATCTAACAGTAGGTGGAGACTGAGAACACAACTTATAGTATATTAAAGTAGCCTGTGTCAACTGACAATAGCCAGTATGAACTTCACAAAGCAGAGAAAATGGAGCCAACCCCAATTCTCCAACAGCCATGTCCTCTCCTAGAAACAAACGAGAGGTATCAGCCATACATCTCTTTCAGACTCCCCCCCCCCACACACACACAAAAAGGGGGTCCCATCAAGGAGAAATCACCAATATATGAGGGAAACACCCTCACTATTTTGCTATTCCTTTTTTTTTTTGGCAAAGCCTGAACAGAAACACAAAGATTCGGTACACCAAAAACAACCAAGCCGCCATAAAATTAGCATACACTATCCCGAATATGCCCACTCAAAATTAATTCTACAAGAGAAAAAGCAAGACACCACTCCGTGGAAAAACACACATCAGTTGGGACCTGGACTGGAGGGATGCCAGGAAAGAAAATTAATAGGTAAGGTCTAATTTCACCTTCCAGTTCGTCCCTCGTCCAGTCCAGATGAGTGGGACACAGCAAAGTAGTACTAAATGACGGGTGGGAACTGAGACACCGGCCTGTAACACCCGGCCCCAAAGGCCTCATCCTGACAGCCTGCACATCCAGACGGTAATGTCAAATAAATGAATAAAGAGATGACTATGTCGCCACTTTACAAATGTCCTGAGGAGAAACCAGAGAAAACTCCGACCAAGCCGACACCTGAGCCCGTGTGTAGTGAGCCTGCAAGTCCCTTCAACAGATTCGCGGACCCAATACCCTTTCAAATCCACCAGAAAATAGAAGTCACCTTGCCCTTCTGAGGACCACCAAACAAGACAAAAAAGCTTCTCGGAATGCCAAAAGGGCTGAGTCACCTTCAAATCCACTGGAGGCACCTGCGGACATCCAGCTTATGCAGAAGAAGAGCCCTCATCAGAGTTCTGTGACTCAAAGAATGTCGGCAGGAAGACCGTCTGATTTAGGTGAAAACTGGATACCACCTTTAGCAAAAAGGCTGGCATCAGACAAAGAACCACCTTTTCCTGTGAAAACACCAAGTAGGGCTCCTTACAAGACAAAGCCTGGAGCTCTGAAACTCAATGAGCTGAACAAATTGCCACCAGAGACATGACCTTCAATGTCATGTCCTTCACAATGGCTCCTCTAAATGGCTCAAAAGGAGGCACCCCCATGGCCGAAAGCAAATTAAGGTGCCATGAGGGAATCACAGACCAACAAGGGGGACGAAGATGCTTAATGCCTCGAAGGAAACTAATCACATCCCCATGGGTCGCCAGTGCTTGACCCTGATCCCGACCCTGGAAACATACCAAAGCTGCTACATGGACCCTCAATGAGCCCAAGGCCAAACCATTCTCCAGTCCAGCTTACATTAAAGCCAGGATATCAGGCAGGAAGGCCCCAAAGTGGCGAACGCTATGCTCTCCAAACCAGGCCTCTGAAATACGCCAGACCTGCACATAGGCCAATGACATTGAACACTAGGAGTCTGCAGCAAGCTATCAGTGACTAAGACAAGTAGCCTCTATGCCTCAGCCAAGCCTTCTCAAGAGCCAGGCTGTAAGCGAGAATCAACCCACGTCCGGAATCCGCACCGGCCCCTGGGTAAGCAGGTCCACATCCTCTGGCAATAGAAATGGCTATACTATCAGCAACCACACGAGATCTGCATACCAAGGCCGATGAGGCCAGTCCAGCGCAACTAGCACCACTCGGCCTCGATGGGATTCTATGCACTGCAGGACCTGACCGATCAGAGGCCACGGGGGGAAAAACATACAGCAGCACTGCACTTGGCCAAGGCTGGACCACGGCATTCAGCCTCTCGGACATATGTGCCCTGTGGTAACTGAAGAAGCGGTCGATCTTGGAGTTCTCCAAAGATGCCATCAAGTCCATAGTCGGCCACGCCCAGTGATTCACAATCCGCTGGAATATTGATGCTGAAAAAGCACACTCCCCAGGATCCAAAGAATTACGACTCAGGAAGTCCACCTGTACATTCTCCTTCCCGGCAACATGGGCTGATGAGTGCCAGCAAGTGAGCCTCCGCCCACTGCAGCAACGGAATCGCCTTTGCCGCCATCATCAAGCTCTGAGTGCTGACTGATATACGCCACAGTCATGGCATTGTCCGACAGCACTAGCACCACCCTGCGACTCAGCAGCGGTAGGAAATCCTGCAATGCCAGATGCAATATCCATGTCTCCAAGCGATTCATCAACCAACTCTCCTTCTGGCTCCATCTGCCCTGAGTCACCTGAGGCTGACAATGTCCACCCCAGCCAAACACACTGGCATACATGGTCACCACCACCACCAAGTCCAGGGATTCGAGAGACATCCCTGCATGAGCTTCTCTAAATTCAGCCACCATCTCAAATTAGTTTGGGCTGCTGCCCAAAGCAGATGGACTTCCATGGACTGCAACTGGGGAGACCACCGCAACAGCAAGTCCAACTGAAGGGCTTGCATGTGCAACCTTGCCCAGAGCACCAGCTCTAACGTGGCCACCATGGAGTCCAATCGCTGAAGGTAGTCCCATATCCATGGGCAAGGGACCTTCCTCAGCTCCTACATATGGGCCTGCAACCTCGCAATCTTGCCCTCTGGGAGAAAGCGTAGTTACTCACCTATAACAGGTGTTCTCTGGGGACAGCAGGAATCAGTACTCACATATGGGTGACGTTGGTGCCGATGGAGCCCCAATGGAAGCATCGCCCCAGCTTTCAAAAAAAAGCCTTTGGGAGATGCACACATATGCGTGGTCCCTTTCCCACCCAAAGGTGCCATCTTGCCTCAGTCTAATGATATAGCTAAGATGGCAAAGATAAAATACGGTAAAGAAGCAACACCAAGGGGAGGAGAGAGGGTTGTGAGGACTGATTCCTGTTGTCCCTGGAGAACACCTGTTACAGGTGATTAACAAACCTTTCTCCAGAAACAAGCAGAAAGTCAAGCCTCACATCTGGAACTCCCCAGCTACAGGCTACCAAGAACCTGTAAAAAATGCCACAGCAACCTGCAAAGGGTGAGCCATGATCAGCAGCAATTGAGTCCCTACTGAGAGACTGACACAAGACCCAAGTGCCCAGCGGACAATCAGCATTCCGGTAGCCTGAACACAGAAGGGTCAGAGGGCAGGAATTGCCTACACCCCAAAGAGATTACGGAGTACAGCCTGGCCCAAGGTGCTGTCACGTTGGGACTCCTCCAGGCAGTAGTGAGCTATGAAGGTGTGGACCTAAGACCAGGTGGTGGCCTGACAGATTTCCGTCACAGAGGCAGAACGCAGATTTGCCACAGAAGTAGCCATGGCCCTGATGAGGTTCGCCGTGACCTTCTGTCCAGTGAGATCCCTGCCTACTCATAGGCAAGGGAAATGCAGTTTGCCACCCAAGCGGACAAAGTTTGCTTAGTCACTGGGAGCCCCAGACAACTGGAGTCATAGGATAAGAAAAGTTGAGGTGCTTTGCAGTGGGGCCCTGAATCCATTGCCAATAGAAGGACAGGGTCCTTTTCCAATCCAGAGTATGGAGAACGGTCTCCATGCTGCCAGCATGAAGCCTCGGAAAGAAGGTGGGGAGCACCACCTCCTGATTAAGTGGAATGGGGATACCACCTTCGGCAGAAACTTGGGATGTGTGCGGAACCCCACCCTGCTCATGTAGAACCTGGTGTTGGGAGGCTCTGCCATCAGAGCCTGGAGCTTGCCGACTCTGCGAGCTGATGTGAGTGCTACAAGGAAGACAACCTTCCAGGAGAGGTACCTCAAACGGCAAGTAGCCAGAGGCTCAAACGGCAGCATAGTAAGTTGCAAGAGCACCACATTGAGATCCCACTCTGCCACAGGAAGGTGGAGGGGAGGGTCTGGATAGCATGAGGCCCCGCAAGAAACAAGGGTCTGGGCTGAGACGGGCTTGCCCTTAACGGAATGGTGGTGCACTGCGATAGCGCTCATGTGTACTCTAACCAAGTTGAACTTTAATCCCACCTGCGACAGATGGAGCAGGAACTACTGAGAAAAAGAATGGGTTCACCCATCTTTTGGCGCACCGCACCGAGAATCAGCCCCATTTGAAGGTGTACGCACTTCTTGTGAAAGCCTTACGAGAGGCCAAAAGAACCTCTTCCACATCCTGTGGGAGGTTGAAGGGAGCTAACACTCCATTTCAGAAGCCAAGCCGTGAGTGACAACGACCCCAGGTTGGGGTGTAGGAGAACTCTGCTCCTGTGAGAGTAGTCCTGGGGCACAGTCCAGGGGAATCAGCGACGTCGCCAACAGGGAAAGGAGTAGAGGGAACCAGGGCTGCCTGGGCCACCTGGGAGCTATCAGTACTAATGATGCCCTGTCGCACTGGACTTTAAAGAGGGTCTTGGCGACCAGTGGTGTCAGTGGGAAGGCATACAGGCGGCCTTCTGTCCATGAAATGAGGAACACATCTGCTGCCACCTGGGACAGGTGCAGATGGCGGGAGCAGAAGCAGGGCAACTGCATGTTATCTGGGCTGGCGAACAGATCCACCAGAGCTACGTCCTCAAGTTGAAACAGCCTGGAGGCCATTTCACTCAGCTTGTCCGCCAGGACATTGTCTTGGCCCAGGAGGTAGACCACTCTTAGGAACATCCCTCTGCATGTCACATAGGAGCAGAGGGCTACTGCCTCCTGGCAGAGGGAGTACGACCCCGTGCCCCCTTGTTTGTTCATGTAGAACATTGTGACTTGGTTGTCAGTCTGGACCAGCACCAACTGGTGCTTCAGCTGGTGGCGGAAGGCTCAGAGAGCCACAAATATCGCCCGGAGCTCCAGCAGATTGATTTGCATCTGGGATTCCAACTGGGACCGTCTGCCTTGCGTCTGGAGGCGCTCGCAATATGCTCCCCAGCCCAA
Source organism: Ichthyophis bannanicus (assembly GCA_033557465.1). NCBI lineage: Eukaryota > Metazoa > Chordata > Amphibia > Gymnophiona > Ichthyophiidae > Ichthyophis > Ichthyophis bannanicus. The sequence goes on from CM066042.1 coordinate 169,151,025, forward strand.
TAAACATAGAAAAATGATGACAGAAAAAGACCACAAGGCCTATCTAGTCTGTCCTTCCATATCAACAACAATAAGGAGGTGTCTATGGTGAAAACAGTCTAGGGGATGGGTGACTGGAAGGGCATCCCAGCCTGAAGGTGACGAGGGATCTGCCACCATCTGAGGGAGTCCGCCAGCTGGCGGGTAACTCTCACTCTGTCCTGGAGCCTGCCTGTGGCTTGTGTCCACTGAGAGCAGAGGCACCACTGGGCCCCTCTCCTGTGCAGATGGGGTCACGTCAACTGTGGAGGCCATTGTGGTGAAAGTGAGTTAAAGTTGACTACTGATTATGCATCAGCAGTAAGTCGGGGTTAATTAAACCTCAGTTTTGTAGGAAATAAATTCCTGAGCAATTTTGTGAGAAACATTTTGCTATTCTAGTAGTAAAACATCATGCGAAATTTATGATAGGGAATCTTGGTAGGAAGAGGTACTGGTACATGAGATAAGAAAAGCTTTTCACATGGCAACTGTATACAAAATAAATTGAAAGTCATCTATTGGTGGAGTTCTGAGTTTCTGAACCATGGGATGAGAGATGCCCCCCCCCCCCCCCCCGTGAGCATTCTCAGGAGCCTGGCCAGCGTCTTGATTATGTTTAATGGATAGCTGATCCTATTCTATGTGTGTGTCAACATAATGGAAAATAACTGGTTGCTATTGCAGGAAGGTATAAGGAAGAGGCCTCTTGGCAGTCAGACAGAAGAGGAAAGTCTTGCCCACGGGGTGAACACGCACACCACCTGAGGGTCTTCCTGATTGAAGGTCTTTCCTGCCTGGCTGAATTTGGGGCTTTTTCTGTCAGAAGTGTTGGCATGAGATGAAGCTTACAACTCTTTCGGTGATGTAGAGTTTTCTTTTATCTTACTTTTATGCACAGCTTAACTAATCATAGGTGGATTAAGTGAATTACTTGCTTTCAAATTACCTTTTTTAAATATTTTATAAATAAACTGATTATCTCTATTCTGAAGTGTGTTAGTCTTTATTTCACATCCTGTTTAGGCAAAACAGCCATGTGGCCCAGCAGGCAGAGGAGAAGCCGGATGGGTAGAGACCGACATCATCGTACCTCTGCGGCTAGCCCCCTGAGGCGTTCTGACCTCTCTTGAGGGAAGAAGGCCTTGGCCTGAAGGGTGTCTAGCTGAGCCCCTATATACTCCAGACGTTGAGCCGGAGTGAGATGGGACTTGGGGTAATTGATGACGAATCCCAGATGGTGCAGGGAGTTGATGTTGCATCCTGTGGTGCATTGTGCCTCTGCGGCTCTGCCTCCCCTTATGAGCCAGTCATCCAGGGAGGGAAGACGAAGGCCCATTGAAGTCAGAGGTGGGCTGCAACCACCGCAAGGCACTTGGTGAAGACCCTTGGCGATAAGGTTAGCTCAAAGGGCAGAACCCTGTATTGGTAGCTCTAATCACATCACGAACTGGAGGCATTTTCTGTGTCTGGGATGGATCAGGATGTGTGTGTAGGCTGTCGCGACGCCACCCTGGTGGCTAATGGGCGCCAAGGTAGGTCGGACACAAATAAAGATAAGGTTGGGATTGGTACGTATTTTTCAGGGCCCAGGGATGTATAGCCTTGGTAGCGTCCTTATTACCCAATACCCAAAGAACACAGGTTTCCAAGTGGAGGGAGATTAAGGCTTTATTTCCCTTGTCTTGCAAAGGTTCAAAGGATCAGTCCCAAACAATAAAAGAAATGTCCTTACATCAGGTTAGAAAAAGTAAAACTCAGGTTCAAAGCAACAACTATTCTCTTCATAGAGGTGATACAAAACAAACATTTCCTATTTCACCAGGTTACTGCTCACATGCTATGCAAGGATTCCAAGCTTCCAGTGGTACAATAACTACAATCCATTTCCTCATCTGAAAGGGATTCTACCAATTCCACTTGCATTGGTTCCTGATCATACGCCTCTGAAACAGAGTCCGTGGTTCTGGGCAACCTATAATTGGGCTTTTCAGTCAAACGCTGTATGACCTCCCAATGCCTTGGGTTCAGAGTGGGGCGTCGGTCATGAACTGTTCTACAAGGCGAATATTCTTCCCTCTTCATAGGTTTTATATTAGCTTTCTGCAAACATGGCTTATTCAAAAGTCTCTCATTTGATAAAAGCTTTTCATACCTTGTATCATGAGAAGTGTTACATGAACAGGGACTTTCTGTTTCCTGTCCTCTCCACCGGCTAGCTCTCTGAAGGCTGTTCCCAACTAAGTGTGGGCTACCTTGTAATGCCGGCTTCTCTCCTTGGGGTAAGGCTTGAGGCCTACTCCTGCTGGGATTCTGCCCTGCTCCTGCAATCTGGCGTGTGTTTTCCAACCTTCCTTCGGTTGACTTCACACAGCTGTCCCAGTACTGCTTTCGTGTTCCCGGATCTCCTGGATCCCTCCGTACTCTCCGTCCTTTCAGGTCTCTCTGGCCTGTTCCTCCTTCCGGCGCTCCAGCAGCGTCTGTAGCTTCTGCAGTTTCTGCCACCTCTGCAGCTCCTGCCGCTCCTCCGGCTTCTGCAGGCTCTGTAACTTCTCTGCCTTCTCTGCTGCTCCTGCTGCTACCGCCACTTTCGCTTTTACCGCCACTTCCCTTTTTCCAGTCTTCCAGACTTTCTTTAAAAGGAGTTCCTGCCTTCCTGGATTGGAGGCTGGCTGGCTTTTGGTCACACCCTGTGGGGCGTGGATCCTCAGTCTTCCGGAGGTCCCTCTTGCTCCCCCTATCAGGTTCCTGAAAATACTGCAGCTTGTGCATGCCTTTTTTCGTGTTTAAAATATTTTCTTCTGTTCCCCACTGGTCTGCTGCATCACAAGGCATCCTTTAGGTCTAAGGAGCATAGCCAATCTCCCTGCTGGAGAAATGGCATCAATGTTCCAAGGGAGAGCATTTTGAACTTTTCCTTTATCAGGAACTTGGTTCAGGTCCCACAGATACAGGATGAGACTTAGGCCCCCTGTTCTCTTGGGGATGAGGAAATACCTAGAGTAGAAGCCGGTACCCCTGAGATGTTTTAGCATTGGCTCCACCGCTTTGTCCTTGAGGAGACCTGTGAGCTCAGTGAGGAGCAGAGTCTGGTGGAGAAGAGGTCTTATGGGCTCTCCTGAAAAGTAAGAGGGCGGAATCTGCTGAAGGTGGAGAAGGTAGCCCTCCTTGATGACCTGAGGGACCTAGGTATCAGTGGTAATGATGGACTACCTGTAGGCAAACAGGGCCAACCCCCTCCTTGTGGGCTGAAGGAGACATCCTGGGGGAGAGGAGGTCACGCCCAAGGAGTCAAAAGCGCCCCCTAGACTGAGCCGGGGCCAGCGCCCAGGACTTGGTGATCTTTTGCTTACAGGGGACTTTGCCCCTATCCCTTGTGCTGTTGGCTGTGCTGTGTGGCTGAGAAGGCCTGGAACTGTGAGGCATTGCCAAAGCCTCCCTTTTTTCCTCGTGAGGAACCCAGCCTCGAACTCTGCTGCTTTGTCTGCCATGGGTTTCCCAAAGAGGTTCTTTCCGATGCAGGGGACATCAATAGGTTTGTCCTAAACTCATTGTTCGTGGTCAGATTATTGCAGCCATGCTTGGCGTCGAGCTCCAGTGCCAGCTGCAGCCACTCTGGCTGATGACTCGAAGCAGTTGTAAGCTGCTTGAGACAGGAACTTCGAGCACTCTGACTACCGAGGCCAGTGACTTGAACCTCTGGAGGGGTTTCCCGTCGAGGCCTGCTGAGAACCCACTGAGTTCCTTCGACAGCTCTTTGAGGTGCATGCCGATGTACAGCTGGTAGGACTGGACCAGACATGTCAGCATCGAGCCCTGAAAGACCTTCTGGCCGAAGGAGTCAAGGGTCCAGGCCTCTTTACCAGGGGGCACCAAGGAATGGGTCTTCTGGCTCTTGAGTCTACGCATGGCGGACTCAACGACCATCGAGTTGAGGGAAAGTTGGGCTTTCTGGAACCCAGGGCCTCGGAGGACTCTATACATGTTGTTGAGTCGCTTGCTCACAATGGACACTGATGCCGGTGTCTCCCACATGCGGAGGAGGCGGCGTTTTAGGATCAGCAGAACTGGTACTGTGAGAGCCTCCTTCAGAGTGGCCTCATACTGGAGGCTCTCCTGTTCCTCAGTGCAAGGGTCCTCCTCCACCTCGGTCTCTATGGAGAGCACCCTAGATATAGTGGTTAAGGAGAAAAACACCAGAATGATATTGATAAAAGAGGTGTTAGTCCCAAGCGACTACTCTATGAATTGCGTGGAGAGGCAGAAGATCCTGAAATACCAAGAAATGCAGTCAGAGACCAAGAAAATGTGGTAGAAAGATACAGAAATATATTTCCCATCGTGTTGGGTGCCACAGGCTTGATAAAGAAGAATTTCCAAACACATCTTGACAAACTACCCATACATGTTACATCTTATGAACTCCAGCAGGAGGCTCTTTGGCACGATGCAAGTACTACACAAAGCATTAGCAGTTAAGTCTGAGAGACTAAGATTAAGAACATACTCCACATACCCTGGCTTAGAAGTGAGGTTCATGACTGTCATGGTATGAGCATAACACAAACCACAACCACACCCTTAGCCTTAGTTATGTTCATTATATTATGAGCATAACTTGGTTGGATGGAAGTTTGGGAGTAAAACACATTTATATGTAGTTATTATATTTATGAGGCTAAGGGTGTGGTTGTGGTTTGTTTGCTAAGTCCCTTAGTGCAGTATTATAATATAATGAGCATAACTAACCCATTTGGAGAAACTGCCCCGAGGCTCTCCTGGAAGGACTTCGCTCAGATCAGCCAATCATCCAGGTATGAATGGACGAGGACCCCTTGATTGCCAAGTCCGCTGCCACTATCACCATGACCTTGGTAAACTCCTGAGGCGCAGTGGCCAGACTGAAGGGCAAGGCCTGAAACTGAAAATATCCTCTTGGCACCACGAAGCGCAGAAACTGCTGGTACTCGGGACAGATCGGAATGTGCAAATCCAGGGAGTTCAGGAACTCTCCCTGTCGCACCCCCATTATGACTGAGCGCAAGTTCTCCATGCAAAAACATGGGACTTTCAGGGACCTGTTGATCCCGTTCGGATTGAGAATGGGATGCCAAGATCCCTCCTTCTTGGGCACCACAAAATAGATGGAATACAGACCGGAACCAGAGTCACCGGGAGGGACTGTTCAGCAAAGTGTTTGACATTCCCGTCACATAACATACCAGTCACCTGCAACTATCTAGTTCCCTCTCCCTCTCCTCTCTCTTTAGTGTGAATGTGACCTTTCCTTTCCTATTCCATACCATGGATGTCTGTTCCTTTCTTCTTACCCTATATGTATTTTATTGTAAACAGTCTTGCCATTTATTGAAAAGTGGTATATCAAATTTTAATAAAACAAACACACACTGCCTCTAGCCGCAAGAGGCGCTTGAGTGTTTCCTCCACCAACCGTGCTTTGCCGGCAGCATGGCACAGCAAGATCATGAAGACGTCTGGAAGTGGCCTGGTGAACTCGAGGGCATAACCGTCTCTGATCACCTCCAGAACACCCAGGCATCTGATGTAATCTGGGCCCAAGCAGGAAAGAACTATTGCATGCGGCCACCTACAGGCTGAATCTCTGCTAGGGCCCCCACACCTTCATTGGGAAGACTTGGCAGCCCCAGGAGCTCCCAAGGCCCCTTCTCAGCCGCCACAGGAGCCCCCACAAAAAGGCGGGCCACATTACAGGAAACAGGATCTCTGGGGATTCACCACCTGGACAGGGTGAAACCTGCAAGAATCCAGACCATGGCTCCTCAAGGGAATCCCTCTGCCTGCCCCTTTGGGTTTATCCTCTAGCAGCTTGAGCACCTTGGAGTCTCTCAAATCACTAACCAGCTTTTACAAGTCTTCCCCAAACAGCAACCTACTTGCGCAGGAGAGCTTGCTAAGCTGTACCTTAGATGTCACATCCGCTGACCAATTGTGTAACCATGACAGCTGGCGTGCAGAGACCACTGTGGCTGTGCTTTTGGCCAACGCCCAAAGTAAATCATAGAGCAGATCTGCCAGAAAGGCCGACCCAGACTCCAGCCTAGCGGAATCCGCTTGGCCAGCGAGATATGCCCGTCTTCTCGACGATCCTTTGTGACCACCGGAGACAAGCCCTAGCCACATAAGCCCCGCATATAGCACCCTGCAGAGCTAGTGCCAACATCTCGAAAGCCTGCTTCAGCAGCGCTACCATTCATCTGTCCTGCGGGTCCTTTAGTGCTGCACCACCCTCCATTAGGATGGTGGTCTTACACGTAACTGCCATCACCAGTGCATCTACACGCAGCAAGTGCAACTTCTCTCTCTCTCACCAGGGGGAATCGGATACAAGCAAGCCATGCTGTGCCCCACGTGCAAGCCTGCATCAGGAGTTTTCCACTCCTCAGCAATCATAGCCGTCAGAGCCCTGTGGACTGGAAAGAACTGCGGGGGCTTGTGGATACCCTCCATCAGCAGATCCTCGGAGGACTCCACTGGCTTCTCTGCAATGCGCAACACCACTAGGGACTCCAAAATAAGAGAGGGTAGCTCATTAAGGTGAAAGATCTGCACTGCTGTTGGATCTTCCCCACCGGGAGTTCTCCCTCCTCCAGGTCCTCTGGAGGATGCTCTTCCATAAGAACATAAGATATGCCATACTGGATCAGACCAAGGTCCATCAAACCCAGTATCCTGTTTCCAACAGTGGACAATCTAGGTCACAAGTACTAAGCAGTTTCCCCAAAAGACACAGGTTCCACAATGCTTGTATTGTGGCAAGCAGTGGATTTCCCGGGTCCCTTTTAATAATGGTTTATGGACCTTTCCTCCAGGAACTTGTCCAAACCTTTTTTTAAACCCAGCTACACTAACAGCTTTTACTACATCCTCCGGTAACGAATTCCAGAGTTTGATTACGTGTTGAGTGAAAAAATATTTTCTCTTTTTAGTCTTAAATAGGTTACACTGTAGCTTCATTGCATGTCCCCTAGTCTTTCTATATTTTGATGACATAAACAATAGATCTATGTTTACTCGTTCCATTCCATTCATTAATTTATAGACCTCTATCATATCTCCCCTCAGCCAAGTTGAAGAGCCCTAACCCCTCTGATCAGCCCTAACCTCTCCAGGATGTCCACCATCCCCTCCAAGGGGTCCATGGAGTCTAGTGACCCTATCAAGCCTAGATCCACGTCCTCCTCCAACCTGTTGCAGTGCAGGCACTTAGCCACCGCCAAAGACCCCAGACCCCTACCCAAGGGGGACTTGCCTGAGGCCGGGGAGCCCTTATCCAAGCCCTGCTTCAGGACAAAGGCCTGGTGAAGCAGGAGGACAAATTCAGGGGATAAGTGAGAGCACTTGGCCCCCACACTACCCCTCCCCCCGACAACTCAGCTGATGTCCCAGGTGAGAAACCAGCTGCGGGCTGCAGCATAGGGAACTCTGTTTCCTCCAAAACTGCAACACCCGATGAATCCAAAATGGCGGCACTTCCCACCAAAACCCACCACCGCGGACCCACCACCATCCCTGGAAGCATCACTGAGCTCTCTAATGACAGTGACGCCTCCTGGGCCTCCCCCAAAGCGATCCATGGCAGTCATATTCTCCCAGCCTGACCTCAAGACAGCTGTGCTCTGCACACAACACATTGGTCGCAATCCACTAGAGGACAGCAACCGGAAGGACTGGGGTTTCTAGTCCCACAGTTGCTCCTTGTGGCCTTGGGCAAGCCACTTAACCCTCCATAGCCCATGTTCCCTGTAAAATAGTTATCTCCAAGTTATAATGCCCTGTTCAATGTAATTTCAGTATGTTCAATGTAAACCGCACTGATGCAGAATAGCGCGGTATATAAGAGAATGTAAATAAATAAAATAAATAAATAAATAAATCCATGACCTTGCAGCACGTTGACACTCGCAAGTGTGATCCTGCTCCTCCCCAGAGCAATCCCTGGACTTACCCGGTGGCCGTTCCTCCAAGACCCCACTGTCTCGGCAGTCGGCCTTCGCACTGCCCGTTCCTGTTCTTGCTTCTCTTTCTTTTTTTTGTCTTTATTAATTTAAAGATATAGGCACTGCTCATCCCCCGACCCCCTTCCAAAGGTTGGGGAGGACGACAGAAGGAGCACCCTGGAGGAGAGTAGCTGGAGGAGAACGGAGAGAGACCCAGCACCACCAGGTTCTGCACCCTGGGCCTGCATACTGCCATAGGCCCAGACCAGCACCAAACTGCACAGGCTGTGCTCATCCACCTGCTGGAGACTGAGAAATACTGGCTATTGTCAGTTGGCACAGGCAACTCCCAATGGTAGATGAGCATAACCCACTTGTTTGGACTGGATTGGAGAGACAAACTAGAAACAGCGTTCTCACTGCTACTAAAGGACACCGCAATTGAAAGAAGATCAGAAGTCCACTGTGTCAGATCTTTGGATTGCCCAATAGCTTTTTCTCTCACTCTCTAGTTAATCTGTGATCTGGTGCATGTAGCAACACACTCTCAAAGGCAACTTGATAACTGATCTGTATTAAAACTGCTTGATCCTGAAGAAGAAATACAAATCCTTAAGAGTAAAAGTTTGCCCAGACATCCAAAACACTGATATGAAGCATACATTCAGCATGGCATCAGACTCACTGTGTGAATTGAGAGTCAAGATGGGCTCCCCAATCAATTCTTGTAATCAGGATACAAGAATACTTCAGAAGTATACAGAAGATATCTGTTATTTTTTATTTTATTTAATAGTTAGCTCATATCTTTGTCCACAATGAAGGAGATGTAAAAATTGTGATGGAAAGAGGCTGGGTGCGCCAGTTTTTTTGAATATGAGATTCCACTGCAGTCATCTCATTTTAAGTCTGGCGAAAAGCAAAACATGTACCGTAGGAGCCAAATTTAATTTAATGATTAATAACTCATCCTGTCATTCCTAAGATGTACAGAGCAAGGTACAACAGCTTCCATCATACAATCATGACAACAAAACAAAATTAAATTAAAATATATTCCTTAAACCCTTCCATAGCAACTCTATATCCGTACCATCTCTCAATACACACCCAGAATAGCCAACTCTTTAATATGCAGTAAACTTTCTATGGCCTAATGTCTACAAGCAGGTTCTGACTGTGCCTGCTGAGGAGCAATGAATCTCCTAGACATAATGCATTTAGTCACAAACATCTGTCTTGTGGCAGAAAAATGGCAACATCAGACCCACTCTAGGCAGGGCCGCCTAAAGCACCAATGGTCCACGGGCAGCCCACCACTACTGCTTGCAGCAAAGGCTTCAAACAGCCCTATAGCACTTGCCTCAAGCTCCGCCACTGCAGGGCTCTTTGTGCTTCTACCCCCTTCAATGGCCAATGCTGGCTTCCTTTTGCGTGGCGGTGCAAGCCAGCATGGGACGTCAAAGGGGGCAGAAGCCAAACAGCCTTGCAGTGCCGGAGGTTGAGATAAGCGCTATGGAGTTGTTTGAAGCTATTGCCACTGCTGCAGGACCTGAGAAAGGGTGGCAGCAATGGCAATGGAGGCCAGGGAAGGGGTGGGAGCGGGAGTGGGGGAAGACAAAGGATAAGGTTTACCTAGGGCACTTCACATCCTTGCACCGGCCCAGACTCTAAGGGAATACCAGGGTCCTGGAAAGTGCACCTTCACCTATAATAACAGCTCCCTTTCCCTTAAGATTGAGTCTTTCAATTGTCAGAAACTGCCAGGACCTGCAACATGGGTATTCCTAGCAGAGAGAAGTGGACACCGGACATCAGGCAGATAAAGAAACAGGAGAAGAACCAGGAGTAGAACCAAATCCAAAAACAAGCAAATATCAGACACCAGCAATCAGCAGTGAACACAGCACTCAGTACTCCCATGAAAGAATTCATCTGAGAACAGAAAGGATTAGGAGTTTCAGGATATATATAGACACAGGGAGCCAAAGGGTGCCCTCTAGAGGGCCAATCAGCGCAAGGGAAATTCAGAAGGACCAAATCAGGAAGCACTGCATCATAAGGCTGATATTGATAACAGTATAAAAGATGGGAAGGGGTTTAAGAATACTTTCTATGAAGGGCCTAGCTCTTGGGAGGTAACTGCATGACAACAAAAACCTAAGAATGACATTCACTTTGTAGATTGAAGATTGCCTTCTCGAAGTTGATGAGAAAACCCAGGCCTTGAAAAAGATAAATTACTTTGTCCCTGAAGGAAAGAGCAAGGACTCTCAAAGAAGCTGCCAGAAGCCAGTTATCGAGATATACAAACACTAGGTGCCTCTGCATGCATAGGTAAGCCGCTACAACTACAAGGCTTGGAGTGGAGGAGTGGCCTAGTGGTTGGGGCAAGGTACTTCAGGACGGAAGGTCAGGGGTTCAAATCCCACTAGAGGACAGCAACCTTGGGCCGGAAGGACTGGGGTTTCTAGTCCCACAGGTGCTCCTTGTGGTCTTGGGCAAGCCACTTAACCCTCCATAGCCCATGTTCCCTGTAAAATAGTTATCTCCAAGTTATAATGCCCTGTTCAATGTAATTTCAGTTTGTTCAATGTAAACCGCACTGATGCAGAATAGCGCGGTATATAAGAGAAGGTTAAATTAGACTTACCTGCTAATTGTAGTTCCTGGAGTAACTCCAGTCTAGTCCCGGAATCCTTGTGTTGTCAACCTCATCTAGCAGCTTTGGAGACTGAGAAACTTCACTGTTGTGATGTCACTGGTATATAAGCATTGGCTCCTCCTCTTCTCACCAGTTAACCTATTGACAAAGCAGACTCACCGGAGCAACAAGTAAGTAGCTACATAAAAAGACCAGGGCAAACATGCCGCCCTAACAATAACAGATCTAAGATCCAACTATACACAGAAAAAATGTCTCTTTTTTTTTTTTTTTTTTTTACCTTACCGACTGCACCACGAGATCCTCCCTCCCCAGATAAAGAAGGAAGACCTCCCCACTCCCCAGACATGAACTCTCTAGCGTGACCTGTGACAGAACCACAGCACCCAAAACTGTGCTTACCTGTAACCATGCGCTTGCTTCAGGCCACTAGCCCTAGCCAACACGGGTGGGACCCGGGACTAGACTGGAGTTACTCCAGGAACTACAATTAGCAGGTAAGTCTAATTTAACCTTCCTGAGCGTCCCTCCAGTCTAGTCCCGGAATCCTTGGGGATGTAACAGAGCAGTGAAACAATCAACGGGAGGGCCCTGCTAGCCCCGCCTGAAGCACTGCTGAACCAAACCAAGTATCTCTTTCCGCCTGCACATCAAGGCGGTAATGCTTTACAAAAGAGTGCGAGGAAGCCCAAGTCGCCGCTTTACATATCTCCTCCACTGGCACCAAGCTACACTCCGCCCAAGATGCCGCTTGCGCCCTAGTGGAATGAGCCCTCAACTCGGCCGGAACCAAACGGCCCTGCAAGAGATACGCCGATGCAATCACCTCCTTCAACCAGCGAGCAATAGAACCTTTAGACACCGCTTCACCTTTTCGAGCACCTGCAAACAGAACAAACAATCTGTCCGACTTACGAAAACTAGTTGTCCTAGCCAGATACTTCTGCAAGGCCCGCTTAATGTCTAAGCGATGCAGCTGCCCAGCAACCTGATCGGAGCCTCTCGACTTGAACACTGGTAGCGACACCACCTGGTTCATATGAAATCCCGAAACCACTTTCGGTAAGAAGGAAGGTACCGTCCTCAAAACTACCTTAGACTCCGAAAAGGACAGAAAAGGCTTCCTACAGGACAGAGCCTGCAATTCTGACACTCGCCGCGCCGACGCCATAGCCACCAGAAACACTACCTTTAGGGTCAAATCCTTCAACATCGCCCTAGCCAACGGCTCAAAAGGCGATTTCCGCAACGCCTCCAAGACCAAAGGGAGATCCCAGGATGGAACTACTTGCTGACGCGGCGGCCTCAGCAATGCCACAGCCTTCAGAAAACGCTTCACATCTGCATGACTAACCAGGGAAGTGCCCTGCACCTTCCCCCTGTAACAGGCCAGAGCTGCCAACTGCACTTTCAATGACAACGACGCTAAGCCTTTCTGAAACCCGTCCTGTAAGAAAGCCAGCACATGCGGCACTGACGCTTTTAAAGGTACCACTGACCTATCCGCACACCAGGCCTCAAAAATACGCCACACTCTAACATACGCTAGCGATGTAGACTTCCGTCTCGCTTTCAACAGAGTCGCTATCACCATGCTTGAATAACCTCTCGATTTCAACCTAGCCCGCTCAATAGCCAGGCCGTAAGCGAGAATCGATCCACTTGGGGCATGCACAGAGGACCCTGCGTCAAAAGATCCGGTCGCACTGGAAGCCTCCAGGGAACCGCCACTAGCAGCCTCACCAAGTCCGCGTACCACGGCCTGCGAGGCCAATCCGGAGCAATGAGGATCACCCGACCGTTGTGACCCTCGATGCGCTGCACCACTCTTCCGATTAATACCCACGGAGGAAACACATACAGAAACTGCCCCTGCGGCCAAGCTTGCACCAGCGCATCCAGACCCTCGGACATTCTTTCTCTTCTCCTGCTGAAGAAGCGGTCGACCTTTGCCGACTGAAAGGTTGCCATGAGATCCATGACCGGCGTTCCCCAGCGTTGAACCAGACTCGCGAACACATCGGGATGAAGCACCCATTCCCCGGGGTCTACTTTCACTCAAGTCAGGAAGTCGGCCTGCACATTGTCCACCCCCGCCACATGCGCTGCCGACACAGCCCCCAGATTCTGCTCTGCCCATTCAAACAAGCTGTCTGCCTCGGCTTCCAGGGACCGACTGCTGGTGCCTCCCTGCCGATTGATGTAAGCCAACGCCGTCGCATTGTCCAAGAACACGCATACCGCCTTCCCCTGCAGAAAGGGACGAAACTCCTGTAACGCCAACGCTACCGCTCTCAATTCCAACCTGTTTATTGACCATGACCTTTCTTGGGCGGTCCACTCTCCTTGCGCTATGCGCCCCTGGCAATGGGCTCCCCAGCCTAGAAGACTGGCATCTGTAGTGAGTGCCACCCAAGAAGGCACCTCTAGAGGCATGCCCCTTTCCAGATTTTCCGGACTCAACCACCATTGCAGGGCTTGACGAGTCTGAGACGGACACACCAATCTCCGCGACAGGGGATCCCTCTGATGCGACCACCTCCGCAGCAATGCCCTCTGCAACGGTCTCATGTGGGCCCGCGCCCACTGCACCAATTCCAGCGTTGCCGCCATTGTACCAAGCACCCTTAGGTACTCCCAGGCGCTGGGACTCCGCATGCCGAGGAACCGAACAATCAACTGTCGCAGCGCCACACTCCGCTGAGGGGGGAGAAACACCCGACCGATGCCGGTGTCGAATCGAGCCCCCAGATACTCTAGATCCTGAGACAGCTCCAACTTGCTCTTGGTTACGTTCACCACCCAACCGAGACTCTCTAGCAAGGACACCACTTTGGCCGTAGCCGACACACTCTCCTCTCTGGACTTTGCCCTTATCAACCAATCGTCCAGATATGGGTGCACTAACACCCCGTCCCTGCGCAAGGCTGCCGCCACCACCACCATCACCTTGGTGAATGTACACGGCGCCGTTGCCAGGCCAAACAGAAGCGCCTGAAACTGAAAATGTCACATCGGAACTGCAAATCTGAGGAATTTCTGATGTTCCAGCCTTATCAGAATATGAAAGTATGCCTCCGACAGGTCTAGCGATGTCAAAAACTCCCCTTTTCGCACAGCTACGATAACCGACCTGAGGGTCTCCATCCGAAAATGAGACACGTGAAGACAGCGATTTACCCTCTTTAGATCTAGAATAGGACGCCAATACCCTTCTTTCTTTGGGACGACAAAGTAAATGGAGTATCGACCGCTTCCTAACTGGCTGGCTGGAACCGGTACAACCGCCCTCAAGTCTAGGAGCCGTTGCACCGTTTCCCGCACTTTGTGCTCAACTTGCACGGGGACTGAACGAAAGAATCGGAAACCGGCCGCTGCATCTCCAACGCGTAGCCTTCCCGAATCACCTCAAACACCCACTGATCGGAAGTGAGTCGGACCCAGGCAGGGTAAAATTCCCGCAACTGACCTCCCACGGGAACCAACTCCGCCTGGGCTCTCCTGACTTCATTGTGTCTTTCTGAACGCGGAGGAAGAGGACGTAGGCGTAAATCCCCTGCTCGCCCCTCGAAACCCCCGAAAACCTTGGTTCCAAGCCGGAAAGCGGCCTCGTTGCCCCTGACCAATCCTTGGGGTCCGAAAACGCCGAAAATCTCGCTGCTGTCCCCGAAGCCCGGGCCCAGACCTTCCTGGCTTTTGTTTATCCTCTGGCAACCTGCTGCCCTTGGAGTCCTCTAACTCCTTGACCAACTTCTCCAAGTCCTCACCAAAAAGTAATTTGCCGCAAAAGGGAAGCCTACTCAACCTAGCCTTAGACGAACCATCTGCCGCCCAATTACGGAGCCACAGACACCTCCTTCCCGCTACCACCGAGGCCATACTCTTCGCTAACCCCCTGATCAGATCATAATGGATATCAGCCAAATATGCCGCGCCGGACTCTAACCTGGACGCCTCCTCGGTCTCCTCTATGGAGTTCGCTCCCTGAATCCGCTGCGCCCATCGCAAACAGGCTCTGGCTACCCAAGCCCCACAGATAGTCGCTTGCAGGGATAACACATTTGCCTCAAACACCTGCTTCAGCAAAGTCTCTAGCTTGCGATCCTGTGCATCCTTGAGCGCCGCCGCTCCTTCCACCAGTATGGTAGTCTTCTTCGTGACCACTGAGACGGCCACATCTACCTTTGGAGCTTTAAAGAGCTTCCGATCCTGATCCATGAGCGGGTAAAGCCGTGACATCACTCTGGAACCCTTGAGCACGGCCTCAGGCATATCTCACTCTTCCTGAATCATTTCCTTAAACACTCTGTGCACCGGGAAGGCCCTCTGCAACTTACAAACCGCCTGCAGCAACGGGTCTTCCAGCATAGCGTCCTCCGCCGGACCACCGGCCGGCATGTTAAGAATCTTAAGAGACTCAGCAATGAGGGCCGGCAATTCCTCCCTCCGAAATACCCGGACCACTCTAGCTTGCTCTTCCTGATCCTTAATCTCACCTTCCTCCAGGTCCTCCTCAAGGCCCTCTTCAAGGTCCGCTTCCTCTTCTCGCATGTCCTCCAACAGAACCGACTGGTCCAGCCGCTCCCTATCAACCTTGGCCTTCTTCACCAACCCGCCAGGCAAGTCCGCCGGCAAAGGAGAACCTGGCCTCTTCGCTCCCAGGCCATCCCCTGACGGCCCTACTCGTGGAACCCCTTGTGGGCTCCCTAACGCCTTCTGGATTAAGGATAAAAAGTCTGAGGAAAAGATAGCCGCCAAAGATCCGGAGGGCGGCAACTGAGACTGCGGGGTATCCTGGGCCCCCGAAGTACTGGGCCCCACTTCAGGCGCTGGAAGGAGAGGGGAGGACAGCTCAACCCCCACCAGCGAGCCCCCTTCCCCATCTGGCCCTATCTCCGACGGTAAATCCTTAGCGCCAGACTCATGGCTACAGCCCCTACACACATCCTCCGGGGATACTGAGCCCTTCCTTGCCCCACAAAGGAGGCAAAGCTACTTAGCTGGCATGGCCTTACCGCGGGAGCCCCAAGATGCCAAACTGAAGCTATTCAAAATCCTGGGGGGTTTCTTTGTTCTTTTTTTCTGTCACCAAATACTCAGCTGTCTCCCCCGACCTCGACCTGAGGAAAAATGGCAAAACCGAAGCTTCTGGAGTCGCCTACAAGGCCCCGAAGTTCTAAATTGCAAACAGAGCTGTTTCCCGCGCAAATGACATGCGGCCCTTCATTGCCCCGCTAGAAAGGAAAGCAGTGAAATGAGACACCCTTACCTCTCGGGCGCCTGACCGCCTGCTGCAAACCGTGGTCTGTTTATTTCTTCCTGCTTAGTCCCACGGCAGCCTCGGAAACATTGAAATCGCTGCCCTTTAGCAATCGCAAAACCAGCCTTCAAAGGGCAGGACGGCTCCAAGCGTTAGCAGGCAAAGCATCTGCACGCTGAGCCCCACGACCTCGCTGACTCCTGCTTCTGGCCAGGGAGAGCAGGTAATCAGACTCGGGTCCTCTCAGCCCCCCAGCCTGCTTCTATTACTCCGCAGGCCCTGAAGTTACCCCGAAGGAAAGAAGAAATTAAGAAAGAACGCCACAGTGGGAGGAGGTGAGGACCCCGAGGCACTGACGGTCTAAGCCTGATAAAATTGCCCAAAAGAGCAGCTCCCATTCAATTACTCCTAACTATATCCTACTAAACCCCTTTACAATCTTTCCCAAATAAAACTCTGCTTAATTGTTCCTCAAGTGAGCCCTTAACCCTTGGGCTCACCACCTCTCTAGCTGCTTTGGAGACTGATAACTGGTGAGAAGAGGAGGAGCCAGTGCTTATATACCAGTGACATCACAACAGTGAAGTTTCTCAGTCTCCAAAGCTGCTAGATGAGGTTGACAACCCAAGGATTCCGGGACTAGACTGGAGAGACGCTCAGGAATGTAAATAAATAAATAAGGCATTTGTGAAAAACCTGGTGTCAAGGAAAGGCTGAAGGGGGGGGGGGGGGCGGCACTGGCAATGTTTAGTGTGCAGATGGAATTGTAGATAGCTTCTGCACATGGGATGAGGATATATGCATCCTTGATATCCGGCAAGCACAGACAGAAAATCCCTCCTCCTTTCACCAAATAGGAGGGAAAAGAGAGAAGCGTGTTTATTTTGAATTTTTCTTTGCAATGGAACACTTTGAGGTCTAGAATAGAACACAATCCTCCTCTCTTCTTGAGAATCAGGAAAATAACTGGAAAATAAACCTCCTGAAGTGAAGGAGTGTGACTTCTTCTTGAAACAGATGGATATGGGTCAGAAATGATTGAGAGCAAGGTAGGGATCCTTCCAGTGGAAGAAACAGGAACCTGAGATGATAGCCTGTTCTATCAAGGCTGAGAACCCAGGAATCAATTTATTTTCTTCCTACTTCTGAGGAAAGGCAGGTAAGAGAGGATGTAGATTCTGGAAGGATATTGGCTATGATCAGAAGAGAGTGTCAAAAAGGAGGCTGCGTTTTTTGCGCAGATGCAACCTGCTTTGATTGTGCTGTGCTCTCTTTCAGTGGCAAGGCTTAGCAAAAGATTGATGCTGGGCTTGTTGCGGGTGCCTGGAAAAGGGAAGAAAATTGCTCATTGATAGTAGAAACTTCAATAATAAAATCTGTTCGTTGAGAGGATGAAGATGACAGGGAAACTACTGCTGAAAGGTGCTGGATAGAAAGCATTGTTACTCACCGGTAACAAGTGATCTCTGGGAACAGCAGGAGTCAGTCTTCACATATGGGTGATGTCGGTACCGGCAGAGCCCACAAGGGAACACTCCCTAGCATCCAATTGGAAAGCTTTTGGGAGCAATCCACTGCACCTATGCATCTGCCTTCCCAACTCCTCTCCTCAATTGAGTTTGTAGCTGAAAGATAGATGAAAAAAGAGAATACCTTACAACTCCTAGGGGAGGAGGGCAGATTGTGAAGACTGATTCCTGCTGCTCTCGGAGATCACCAGTTACAGGTGAATAACAATGCTATCGCCAGGAACAAGCAGGAATGCAGTCTTCACATTTGGGACTCATTAATTCCCAGGTACCAGACTGGAAGCGGGTAGCCCTGGTATCCCCGAAGGTAAAGGATACAGCCAAGAGTGTAGATACAATGTGGCCCCGTTGGAATCAATTGCAGTTGGCTAGACCACCTCTAATGGAAGTCTGGTACCAGAAAGAAGTCCAGGACAGAGGGTAGGAGTTGCATTTAAGTCTCAAAAAGGTGCTGGCCAAAGACAGCATTCCAACAGGAGTCCCTATCTAGGCAATAGTGTGCAGCGAAGGTATGATTGGAGGACCAGGTAGCTGCTCAACAGATTTCATCAATGGAGACGGAAATGAGGTTGCCATGGCTCGCATGTTGTGAGTGGTGACATGACCTTTGAGGGAGAGTCCCGCCTGCACATACGCAAAAGAAATGCAGTCCACTATCCACTTAGATAGGGTGTGTTTTGTCACTGGAAGTCCAAGGTGACTTGGATCAAAGGAAATGAATAGTTGTGAGGATTTCCTGTGAGCCTTGGTTCTGTCCAAGTAGTAAAACAGTGCTCATTTACAGTCTAAAGTGTGTAGCACTGCTTCAGCCCGAGAAGCATTTGGTCTTGGGAAGAAGACCGGTAAGATTACTGACTAGTTCAGATGGAAGGCTAAAACCACTTTCGGAAGGAATTGCAGATGGGTACGGAGGACCAACTTGTCATGGTGGAACCGAGTGTACGGAGGGTCTGCCACTAAAGCTTGGAGTTCGCTGATGCAGCGAGCTGAGGTCAGAGCAATGAGGAAGATCACCTTTCATGTGAGAAACTTGAATGAAGGGTGGCTAAAAGCTCAAAGGGAGGCTTTAGAAGTTGCGCTAGAACCACAATGAGGTCCCAGGCCACCAGTGGTGGTTCGATGGGTGGCTTGGACAGCAGAAGACCCCCCACATAAAATGTTGCATCAAGGGAGTGCGAAGAAATAGGCTGCGTGTCCAAAGGCTTGTGATAAGCAGTAATGGCACCGAGATAAACTCTGAGTCAGTCCTGAGCCTTGCCGAGGACAAGTGGAGAAAGTATTGCATAAGAAACTCCACCGGGCAGGTAGAGGGGTCAATTTGCTTTGGGGAACACCAGGGTGTGAACCTCCACCATTTGAAGGCATATGAATGTCTGGTGGATAGTTTGCATGATGCAAGTAAGATATGTTTGACCTGTTGTGGGAGATTGAGTTCAGCAAGGATTATGCTTCCAGAACCCAGGCCATTAGGCGGAAACCCTGTGGATTGGGATGCAGAAGCACCCCGTGATCCTGAGAGAGGAGGTTGGGTGTGTGTCCCAGGTTGAGAGATTGAGCATGCACTAGTCAAAGCAGCAGAGGAAACCATGGCTGACGGGGCCAAAAGAAGGCTATGAGAATTATGGAGCCCTTGTCAGCTTGTAGTCTGAACAGGGTCGGGTATCAAGGGGATGGGCAGGAATGCATAGAGCAGAACTTATTCCCAGTCGAGAAATAAAGCATCCGGCGCCTGTCTGTGCTGGG
The DNA here is from genome assembly GCA_033557465.1 of Ichthyophis bannanicus. Taxonomy (NCBI): domain Eukaryota; kingdom Metazoa; phylum Chordata; class Amphibia; order Gymnophiona; family Ichthyophiidae; genus Ichthyophis; species Ichthyophis bannanicus. Next base: position 169,170,219 of record CM066042.1, read on the forward strand.
AGGGAAGCCGTGAGCAGAACAGTGGAAGTTGTGCATTCTCTTGAGTGGCAAACAGATCTATGAGTGGGGTCTCCCACATGTGGAAGATCCAAAATGCCATTTCTTGAATGAGGGGCCACTCGTGTGGAGACAGCATATGGCTGAGTCTGTCTGCAAGGAGATTGAGCTCGTCCAGGAGGTACACCGCTCTGAGGTGAATGCAGTGCAATTGAGAAGAACCAGAGGCGAAGCACTTCTTGGCAGAGGGGATAGGAGCCTGTTCCTCCCTGCTTGTTCACACAGAACATGGCTACCTGGTTGTCTGTTCTAACTAAGACCTGTTGGCTCGAGGATTGGGGGTTGAAAAATCTGAAAGATGTTTGTAAGTGCACATAGTTCCAAGAGGTTTATCTGTAACAGAGATTCCTGATGTGTCCACTGCCCCTGTGTGGTGAGATTGTTCAGATGTGCTCCCCAACCAAGCTTTGAAACATCCATTGTCAGGGTGCATTGAGGTGGAGGCATCTGAAAAGGTGAACCCCCTCCCCCCCGAGTAGTTTTTGAGGGGAGCACCACCACTGAAGGGAGTTGAGAAGTAGAGGCATGATGCATATTTTATCTGAGACACACTCAGTTGCCTGGCTCCACTAAGACGAAAGAGTCCATTGGGCTTGTCGCACGTGCAGGCAGGCATAGGGACTACATGGAATGTGGAGGCCATGTGCCCCAAAAGGCATAGCATCTCTTGAGCCGTTACCCAACTGTGACTTCTTATCTTGTGGGTTAGCTCAATGGGCCGGATACAGAGATCCAGGGGAAGGAAAGCTCTGGCCTGTTGAGTGTCCAGAAGTTCTCTGATGAACTCGAGCCACTAGGTTGGCACCAGGTGCGACTTGGGAAAGTTTAAGACGAATCCCAGATGTTGGAGCACAGTGATGGTTCGATGAAGGGAGAGCTTTACCTCTTGTGGGGATTCTCTCCTGATTAGCCAATCATCTTAGGGGAAGACGAAAGCCCCCAAAGTGCGAAGATAGGCCGCAACTACTGCCATGCATTTTGTGAATACTTGGGGTGCAGAGGCTAACCGAAGGGGAGCACCCAGTATTGGTAGTGGTTCTGCTGAAACTGAAAATGCAGATGCTGTCTGTGCTGAGAGTGGATCAGTAAAGTAAATGTGTGTATGCCTCCTTGAAGTCTATAGAACAAAGACAGTCATTCCTCTGAAGGTATGACAGGAGTGTGCCAAGTGAGATGGGCCTGAACCCTCTTGTTTTCTTGGGAATAAGAAAATAAGTAGAAGCCCATGCCCTCTTGGGGCAGAACTCTTTCTATGGCCCCCTGAGCTAACAGGGTGGACCCCTCTTCTGACAGGAGATTTATCTGCATGGGATTTTTGGGATAATCTCCTATGAAGGTGGTGGGGGGTAAGCTTTCAAAATGAAGCAGATCTCCCCTTTGGATGATGTTGAGAGTCCACTGCTCTGATGTGATGAAGTGCCACCTATGGGCATAGGAAGAGAGCCTGCCTATGTATAGGTGTTGGGGACCCTGCAGAGATATAGTGGCTGTGCTCTCCAGGAAGGAGTATAAAACTAGATGCTGTTGTGGCTGTGCAGCTGGTTGAGGTTTAGGAGCCTTAGGCTTCTTGGGTTGGTGAGGGCCCTGCTGGTGCTGCTGTTGCTAAGCAGCTGCAGGTGGATAAGAAGGATAATATCTCTTCTTCTTGGGATAGAAAGATTTCTTTGGATTAGTCCTCCTTTTAGAGGGGTCTGCTATTTTTCTTGAAAGGCGCCTGAGGGTGAGATCATCTATCTCAATTTCTCCAGCCTTTTCCTCTAACCCTTTCCAAAGAGGTTTTCTCCAAAAAAGGGAATATTAGCCAACTTGTCTTGGACCCACTGTTGAAGATCCGATGCCTGGAGCCAGGCCACCCTGTAAGCACCAATGCAGACTGCTGAAGCTCTGATGAATGACTCAAAGGCATTGAAAGATGCTCTGGTAAGAAATCTGAATGTATTTTGATTCTGCCTGATTAGGGCTTGGAATGCATTTTGTTTGTCATCAGGAAGGAGGTGCGCAAATGTCTCCAGATCCCTGCATACATCCTTCAGGAATATGCCCATGTAGAGCATGTAGGAGGTAATTCTAGAGGTAAGCATGCATGTCTGAAAGCATCAACAGCCAAAAGCATCAAGAGTTCTGGAGTCCTTGCCTAGAGGCATGGAAGAATAATTCTTAGAATGCTTGATACGGCGCATCGTCGATTCCACCACCATAGAATGGTGTGGAAGTTGAGGCTTCTGAAAACCTGGGCATGCTGGAACTCTGAACATGGTCTACAGTCATTTGCTGATAGGCGGAACTGTTAGAGAAGCCTCCCACATATGAAGCATTAAATCCTGAAAGATGCGGTGTATCGGTAAAGTGGCAGACTCTTTTGGTGTCAAGGGGTATTGGAGGATTTGCAAATCCTCTGCCATCGGTTCCGTCTCAGATACCACAGTAATCTATAGTAATTCAAAATCAAAAAATCCCAAATACTAGTATTCAAATCAATAGCTCATCAAAAACAGAATACTAATTTCCCCAACGATAATCACCAATTTTTTGTCGGGTATAGACCGCAAGGCAGAGAGGACATCCCTCTAAACCTCACGCAGTAAATGCCCCTTTTTTTATTTATTTAATTGTCAACTTGTATGCAGTAGTTTTATTTAAAATCCATAAATAAGTCCACACTTATCTGCTCAAGCACGACGTGCACGTTTCGAAGCACCAGGCTTCTGCTTCAAGTGTATCAGTGAGAAAATAGTGTGACCATTCCTTTCTTCCTCAAAAAACGCCAAATCTATGGCGGGTGACGTCAGAGGATTCCAATCTTCAGATAGGCCTATTATAGGACCGCCTATATCACGCCAGCCAATCACCAAAGGAGGGAAACCCCACAGCACAGGGGAATCCCTACAAGTAATTGGAGAGTGTTTAAAGTGTCAACCACTCAATGTCCCTATTTAAACCAACAGGCTCCATAGAATTTAAAGTGAAAATCCATCGTTGTTCCAATTGTCTCAAACGAGCTGTGCGATCCCCCCCTCTCGGATCAACCGGTACATGATCAATCACAGTCCATTGAAGCTGTTCAAAAATATGGCCCAAATCGATGCAATGTTGTACCATCGGAGCTGTCGCCACAGACTGACGTAAACGGGATGCATGTTCACCCAATCTGACCCGTATGGCTCGATTTGTACTCCCGACATATTGCTTTAAACATGGGCAAATCAAGACATACACCACATACTTGAGGAGGAGAAAGTTTTGGAAGCGCAGGTGGTTGAAGCCACGGAAACATTGCGGAAGTCAGTGGAAACACCAGTCTTCCAATTAAAGGATGAGGAAATTACTCGACAATTGAAAGGTTTTTCAGATTATTTAAAAGCTTTTAAATTGGGCAAATATACCCGGGATAAGTCTGACTATGATCTGGGGCATGTCTATCGCTGGATGTTTGAACCGGAGGAAACTAGTTCCGATGTCCCTACCAACAAAGGGAGACGGGTGGCTTTTGATTGTTCTTCGGAAGACATAGAAGATGAGTCCACTGGTACTAAATCTAAACAGAACAGGCAGGTTTTTCGCGGGAGTGGGACACGAGGATATCGGGGACGAGGGGGAAGAGGGGGAGACTCCTACCGCGAAGGGGATCCCCCTCTGACTCGTCAACGCGCCCGGCAGTCTCACAATTTATGAGAACAGCATTGGCTCCGAGGAGGGATAATTCCGGGGCGGTCTGTGATGTTTCTGATTTTCCACTTCGGGGACCGGGGAGTCAACAATCTTTAGTTATTAACCTGTCTGGTCGACCTTTGACTCCATCTTGTGAGCATTTGCTTAATTTGGGACTTTCATTTATACCTACTGTACACTATGATCCATTTGCTATACGAATATCCTTACACAAGTTTTTTCGCCGTTTACATATATTACGATATTTTGAGCAAAGGCCAGTTGAGGTTAAGGATTCTTCTGTGGTTGCTCTGACTTCAAAATGGATGCCACCTGGCACTTTGGATCCAGCTATTGTGACTTTTCAAGCATTGGTGTTACACGATCTTGGCAAATGTGAGCCAACTTTTGGTAATTGGCGGTCAAATATTACGAGGTCCGACTGGGCGAGTTTGGATGAGCTTACTGGGGACCCTACTATTACCATCCGCAGCGCTGATAAGGGCGGTGCGATAGTGTTGTGGGACACAGATAGCTATTTATCTAAGCTACGTATACATGTTTTGGACCCCCATACATATAAGAAGTTATCTATGGATCCGACAGAACCCTTGAAGGAGGAGCTTCGTGAGTTACTTTTCGGGGCTTTTTCGAAGGGTTGGATTACTTCTCGTGAATTTAGATTCTTGTTCACTCCACATCCAAAAGTTCCGATAATCTACTTTGTCCCCAAAGTTCACAAATCATTGGTGGACCCTCCGGGTAGACCAACAGTTTCTTGCCGTGGCTCCCTCCTAGAACCACTTTCAAAATTTTGCGATGTTTTTCTTAAAGTTGAAGCGGCCACAGCACGCTCTTATATTCGGGATTCTGCTCATTTTTTGGGTTCTTTGCTCACGTTGTGCTTGCCATCTACTACTTGGTATTTAGTGACGTTAGATGTTGTTGCACTTTATACGAATGTAGATCAAGAGGAAGTTTTGAAACTTTTACAATCTCGGTTTCTTCAAGCGCCAGCTCGATTGCCAAAAGAATTTCTGCTTACATTGATTTCATATGTGCTTACTCGCAATTATTTTTTGTTTGAAGGGGCATACTTCCAATAAATTTTTGGTATAGCGATGGGGGCTACTGTCGCCCCCTCTCTCGCGACCCTTTATATGGCAGAAATTGAAGAAAGATATATTTTTCCCTCGGCGAGTTTTGTCAACGTGGCTATCTGGAAACGTTTTCTTGATGATATATTTTTGATTTGGCTTTCTGATTTGGCCTCTTTGCAAGAATTTCTCCGATGGTTGGATACTATCCAACCCCATTTAAAATTCACAACTCATATATCGCTGGACAAGTTGGAATTTTTGGACATGATTGTATATCGTGATGGATCTAAGCTGTTGACCACACTATATAGAAAACCGGTGCAGCGTAATAGCTTATTGAATTTTGGAAGTTTCCACCCTGAACCACTCCGCCGGGGGCTCCCCTTTGGTCAGTTTTTGAGGATCCGACGGTTGTGTTCTTCTACAGCCCAATATAAACATCATGCGATGGACTTATGGCAACGATTATCTCAGAAGGGGTATCCCAAATCGGTTATATCTAAAGCGTACCGTAGGGCTTTATATTCGCACTCTGAATGGTTCTCTGACGTCACTTTAACATCTGTTCGTGACAAGGAGGAATCCCCTGATAAAGTGACTGGGGTATTGCCTTACATGTGTCATTCTAAAACAGTGGCTTCAATACTACGGAAACATTGGCCAGTGCTTGCTCTTTGCCCTAGTTTGAACAAGCCTTTGCAAATAGCATATTCGCGTGGCCGTAATCTGCGTGACAGATTGGTTAAATCGGCGGTCCAATGCGATCGGCCTGAACTGCCAGTTTTTAGATCAGGTTCTCATGAGGTGTGTGCAAATTGTAGATACTGTGCTTTAGCCATTATGGGGTCTGCTTGGACTGATCCTTTCTCGGGTAAAAGTTCTTATCGGCGATGGCATACTACATGTGACTCTTGCTATGTGGTGTATGTCTTGATTTGCCCATGTTTAAAGCAATATGTCGGGAGTACAAATCGAGCCATACGGGTCAGATTGGGTGAACATGCATCCCGTTTACGTCAGTCTGTGGCGACAGCTCCGATGGTACAACATTGCATCGATTTGGGCCATATTTTTGAACAGCTTCAATGGACTGTGATTGATCATGTACCGGTTGATCCGAGAGGGGGGATCGCACAGCTCGTTTGAGACAATTGGAACAACGATGGATTTTCACTTTAAATTCTATGGAGCCTGTTGGTTTAAATAGGGACATTGAGTGGTTGACACTTTAAACACTCTCCAATTACTTGTAGGGATTCCCCTGTGCTGTGGGGTTTCCCTCCTTTGGTGATTGGCTGGCGTGATATAGGCAGTCCTATAATAGGCCTATCTGAAGATTGGAATCCTCCTACGTCACCCGCCATAGATTTGGCGTTTTTTGAGGAAGAAAGGAATGGTCACACTATTTTCTCACTGATACACTTGAAGCAGGAGCCTGGTGCTTCGAAACGTGCACGTCGTGCTTGAGCAGATAAGTGTGGACTTATTTATGGATTTTAAATAAAACTACTGCATACAAGTTGACAATTAAATAAATAAAAAAAGGGGCATGTACTGCGTGAGGTTTAGAGGGATGTCCTCTCTGCCTTGCGGTCTATACCCGACAAAAAATTGGTGATTATCGTTGGGGGAATTAGTATTCTGTTTTTGATGAGACAGTAATCTATAGGCCTGCTGCCATGTCCCTAATGAAGTCCTGGAAAGACATTCTCTGGCGGAGATCAACGCCGCTCATGAGGAGGGGACGGGTCTGAAGGAATGTCTGCTTTCTCGGGAGTCCTCCAATGTGTCATCGGAATCAGAGGAAATAGAGTCAGAGTCTGAGTCTGACAGAAAATCAAAGTATCGACGATCTCGTGCTTAATCTCAATACTTCCCCAATGTTGGTACATATGATCAGTTGGTGCGGCATCAGGAGCCTGCTGAATACCAATGATGTCCGTCCGTTCCAAAGGAGGGAGAAGCTCCCGCGATGCAAGTTCGAGTGCTGGCATCGACCCCGGAACTGGTGGTTGTTGGCAAAGTGCCATTGGTTGCACTGCTGAAGCTGTCGATACCAGGAATGTGGCCAAACTTCTCTCAATAGCCAGTATGCGCTGGTCAAGGGAGCTGACCGATATCTGGGTGGAAACTCGTACGGGGCTTTGAGCCACTGTCTCAGAGCACAGAACCAGTAGTTCTCCGGAGGTTGATGCCTTGGGAGCATCCTGAAGCCCTTCTTGTGCTTTGGAGGACAGGGCCTCCTGCCTGGGCTGTTCGGCAGGCCGGTCAGCATCGGACACACCTTTCAGCGAGTCTCAGTGGCTAGATGACTCAGACCAGGTCATATTAAACCAAGTAACCCCAACAGGATACTCGGCATTTAACTGCATCAGAGAACAAAAGAGAGGAGGAGGAGTATTAATACTTACCAGAAAAGAATACAGATTCAAAACAATCACCACCACTAACACAATTGAATCTAACACACTCACCATAACCAACAAGTACCTAAGCATCTCCCTCACATATAGACCACCTAGAACCACAACTGAACAACTATTCACAGTAATCAAAACGATATGCGCACATAACAGAAGACACAAACCTCTCATTGCACTAGGAGACTACAACCTAACATCCGCACCCACCAGAGAAACCGCAACATTCTTAAAAGCCATGGAGTCATTAAAATACTGCCAGACAATTAACGCCCCAACGCACCAGCATGGTACAACTCCGGACATGATATTCATGCCAATGCAATTAGTGGAACAGAACAAGACCACAAAACCAACAATCACACCAGTCCCTTGGTCAGACCACCATGTGATTGAATTCACCATGACCCTGAAGAACCCTGCCCAACGCAAAGATGAAGAAAGAACAACTAGACGGTTCAAAACATTTAACAGAGACTCATTCATAAAAGAAATCACTCCACAACTTCAACAGGAACATGACACCCTTGACCTTAACATAGAAGAATGGAACACAATAATATCGAACGCAGCATCTGCCCTAGCCATCAAAGAACCACAAACACTCAGGAGATCCAACGCCCCATGGTACTCATATGAAATCAGAATTGCAAAACGCACACTCAGAAGACTGGAAAGAAAATGGAGATGGAACAAATCACACAACCTCCTAACCCAATACAGAGACAAACAACGGGAATATAACAATCTAATAAATGAGCGTAAACAGCAACACTATACCAACCTAATCATGAAATCTACTAATAGACCAAGAGAACTCTTCAGCATTTTCCAAAAGCTCACCAAGGACGACACACAACAAAGCACCCACCATCTTGACCCACAAAAATATGCAGACTACATGAAGTCAAAAAACACCAACCAAATATGCTCTACTACACCACAAACAAATGATCACACGATAAAAAAGCAACATCAAACATGGGAGAGCTTCAACATTCCAACAAAGCAGCAAGTAGAAGACATTATATCTGGTCTAAACACAACAACTTCACCATCAGACCCATGCCCAGTGACGTGGCTCAAAGCTACAAAAAGCCAACTCTCTCATCACATTCAAAAAATCGTCAAAGATTCACCCCAACAAGGATACATGCCACAACCCCTAAAGCATGCAATGATACGACCAATACTTAAAAGTAGCAATCTGAGTCCTTCCGAACCGAAATCATACCGTCCCATCTCAAGCCTGCCATTCCTTGCTAAAATTGTGGAAAAGTAATGCAAAGGCAACTTCAGGACCATATTGATATAAATGCCCCACTAGACATACATCAGCATGGATTTCCCTGTAAAATAGTTATCTCCAAGTTATAATGCCCTGTTCAATGTAATTTCAGTTTGTTCAATGTAAACCGCACTGATGCAGAATAGCGTGGTATATAAGAGAATGTAAATAAATAAATAAATTTAAGCCCCAACACGGCATGGAAACACTTCTCACCTCCCTCTGACAATCTACTAAGAGGCGTGGACAACATAAAAAACGGCTTCCTGCTAGTGTTCATGGACATCTCGGCGGCCTTCGACACTGTGTCCCACACCAAGCTATTGCAACGCTTACAACAGATAGGACTATGCAAGAACACCCTGAAGTGGTTTACATCATACTTGGAAGGGCGAACCCAACAAATCAAATGTGACCAAAAGAAATCACTACAATTACCCGTCACGCAGGGAATACCTCAGGGCTCAGCTCTATCATCAATGCTCTTTAACATCTACATACAGCCCATATGTAACATCATCAAGCACCACAAACTTCACTATCACATTTATGCTGACGACATCATGGTGTACGCTCCAATCAACCTACTAGCACTAAACACCACAACAATAACCAAATGACTCGAAGACATGAATGACTGGCTCATAGCCAACAAAGTAACGGTCAACTACGATAAAACTGAGGCAATGTTCATCACCAGGAACCCCACCTTCGTACCTCCACAAACTATCAGCATCCTAGACAAACACCTAGTAGTCAAAGAAGAAGTTAAGTATCTGGGCATCACACTAGACAGAGCTCTGAACCTGAAATCCCACATCACCAAAACCGCAAACAAGGCCTATCAACGATTGAAAACAGACAAATCAAACCAATGCTCCGTCAGGACCACTTCCGCACAGTCTGCCAAGCACTCATTACACCACTGCTTGATTATGGAAACTCACTATATCAAGGCCTTCCTCAGCAGACACTCCACCCATTACAGATGGTACAAAACACCACAGCACGCATCATTACAGACACACCAAGGACCAAGCACATCACTCCCGTCCTACAACAACTGCACTGGCTCCCAATGGTGGCAAGAGCTAAATACAAAACAATCATGATCATCTTCAAAGTCATTCACCATCTCTCAGCAGACGCACTCCAAAATGTTATAAGGTGAAATTAGACTTACCTGCTAATTGTTGTTCCTGGAGTGTAGACAGTCTAGTCCCGGACCTCTGGGTTCCCTATCTCATCCAGCAGCTTGGAGACTGAGAAACTCCTCCTTTTAATGATGTCACCAGTATATCTTCCTTGAATCCACCTCCAATCCTCAGTAACCTATTGACAAAGCAGACTCACCGGAGAGACAAGTAAGTCTTACATCAAATTAAGAAACAATGAACTATCAAAACAACCATCTTGGGGAAACCCCACTGGACCAGAACACTAAACTAACGTGACTTTAAGGTAAGCAGGCTACTCCCTCCGCCACCCATGAGGGAACAACCCCTGCCAAATTGAAAAATGAGCAAAAATTAGCGAGAAGACCCCCTTTGCGCCCTCACTCACCTTTTACCCTTGTTTTTTTTTTTTTTTTTATCGAATACTCTGAGCCCCCCAATGTTAGGCTAGGTCCCAAAAAGCAAACAACGTCCTCTTACCTGTAAAGGCTCTCTGACACGCATACCACTGTAGAACGAAAACAGACTCCCGGGTGGGACACGGGACTAGACTGTCTATACTCCAGGAACAATAATTAGCAGGTAAGTCTAATTTCACCTTCCTGATCGTGGTAGCCAGTCTAGTCCCAGACCTCTGGGTCTGTACCAGAGCAGTGAAAAGCTCTTCAAGCATGGGAGGGACCTGGCAGACCAGCCTGTAGAACGGCTGACCCAAAACAGGTTTCTTCCGTCCTCTGCACCGCTAGGCGATAATGCCGCACAAAGGAATTCAAGGAGGACCAAGTCGCTGCCTTGCAAATCTCCGCCGGCGGCACCAAACGTGCCTCCGCCCAAGAGGCAGCCTGCACCCTCGTAGAGTGTGCTCGAAGCCCCTCAGGCACAGCCTTCCCTTTCAAAATGTAAGCCGACGCAATGGTTTCCTTGATCCACCTAGCAATGGACCCTTTGGACACCGATTCCCCCTTTTGCGGTCCCGCGAAAAGGACAAAGAGTCTGTCCGACTTGCGGAAACTAACCGTCCGCCACAGATACTTCTTCAGCGCCCGATGGACATCCAATAGATGCAACTGCCTAGAGACCGACGCCCTATCTTCCTGAACAAACACTGGTAGAGAAATTTCCTGATTCACGTGAAACGGGGAAACCACTTTAGGCAGAAACCCCGGAACGGTTCTTAAAATCACCTTTGACTCAAAGAACGTCAGATAGGGCTCCCTGCAGGAAAGCGCTTGCAATTCGGAAACTCTTCTCGCCGAGCATATGGCCACCAAAAACACAACTTTGAGAGCAAGATCCTTGAGCGAAGCTCGAGACAACGGTTCGAAAGGCGCACGCTCCAACGCGCCTAACACGAACGGCAGAGTCCACTTGGGGAAGATTGGACTAACAGGAGGTCTCACTAGCGAGACTGCCCGGAGAAAACGCTTAATGTCACACTGACTTCCCAGCGCTAGCCCTCCTACCTTACCTCTGTAACACGACAACGCCACCACCTGCACGCGGAGCGACGCCGCTGCCAAGCCTTTATCAAAACCGTCCTGCAGGAAGTCCAAAATCTGCGGGATGGTGGACATTAACGCTACACAGTTCTTGTGCGTGCACTAGGCCTCGAAGACCCTCCAAACACGTACGTAGGCCAGTGAAGTGGAGCGCTTCCGCGCCCGCAACAGAGTAGACACCACTGCCGTCGAATAGCCCCTAGATTTCAACCACGCCCTTTTAAGAGCCAAGCCGTAAGCAAGAACCGATCCACATGAGGCATGAGGAGAGGCCCCTGCGACAGCAGATCCGGGCGAGGAGGCAGCCGCCAGGGCCTTGCCTTCACCAATCGCACCAGGTCCCCGTACCAGGGCCTGCGAGGCCAGTCGGGGGCTATCAGAATTACCTGCCCATGGAAACTTTCTACACGCTGCAGGACCCATCCTATCAGTACCCACGGGGGAAACACATACAGTAGCTGCCCCACCGGCCACTCCTGAACGAGAGCATCTAATCCTTCCGACATCCTTTCTCTTCTCCTGCTGAAAAACCGGCTGGCCTTTGTCGAGGCGAAGGTCGCCATGAGATCCATGACCGGCACGCCCCACCGGCGCACCACCATCTCGAAAACCTCTGGGTGGAGGACCCATTCGCCCGGATCCACTCTCACCCGACTTAGAAAATCGGCCTGAACATTGTCCACTCCCGCTATGTGGGCGGCCGACAGATCCAGCAGATTCACTTCCGCCCAAGCGCACAGGGCTTCGGCTTCCGATTCCAGTGCAGCGCCGCCGGTTCCTCCTTGCCGGTTGACATACGCTACCGCTGTGGCATTGTCGGAGAACACTCGAACTGCCCGGCTGGCGACTAAACTCTGAAAGCTCTGCAACGCCAGGAAGACTGCTCTCAACTCCAACCGGTTGATGGACCAAGTCTGCTCCTGCGCGCTCCAGCTCCCCTGAGCGAAACTGCCCTGACAATGCGCCCCCCAGCCCAGAAGACTGGCGTCTGTCATCAGCGACACCCAGTCCGGAGCGTCCAGAGTCTTCCCGCTCTCCAACGACTCGGGACGCAACCACCAATGCAGGGACCGACGGACTTTCGCTGGGCAGCGCAACTTCCGAGATAAGGGGTCCCGCTGGTGCGACCAGCGGCGGAGCAACGCCCTCTGCAACGGCCGCATGTGGGCCTTTGCCCACTGCACTGTCTCTATGGAGACCGCCATCGTACCCAACACCTGAAGATAATGCCACGCTGAGGGTGTCTTGCGCCGGAGAAACTGGCCTATTAACTTCCGAAGGGCCTGTGCTCGATCCATAGAAACATAGAAACATAGAAATATGACGACAGAAAAAGACCACATGGCCTATCTAGTCTGTCCTTCCATAACAACTACAACAGTCCACTTTTTGCCTTTAGAGATCCTCTGTGTTGGTCCCATGCTTTCTTGAATTCAGTTACTGTCCTCATCTCTACCACCTCCACTGGGAGACTATTCCACGGATCCACTACTCTTTCCGTAAAGAAATATTTCCGCATATCACTCCTGAATCTATCTCCCTTCACCCTCATCCCATGTCCCACCGTGAGGAACACCCTTCCAGCCCCCGTGTCGAAGCAAGCTCCCAGATATTCTAGAGTCTGCGAGGGAACCAGATGGCTCTTTGAGAGGTTGACTACCCAACCGAGCTTTTCCAGGAAGGATACCACGCGGGCAGTAGCTGTCTCGCTCTCGGAACGGGACTTCGCCCGGATCAGCCAATCGTCCAAATAAGGATGCACCAAGATCCCCTCCTTCCTGAGCGCTGCCGCCGCCGCCACCACCAACATGACCTTGGTGAAGGTGCGCGGCGCCGTCGCTAAGCCGAAGGGCAACGCTCGGAACTGAAAGTGCCCGAAGGGAACTGCGAATCGGAGAAACTGGCAATGGTCTGGCCTTATGGGAATGTGGAGGTAAGCCTCGGACAGATCCAAAGATGTAAGAAACTCCCCTTTCCGCACAGCCACTATGACGGACCGCAGAGTCTCCATACGGAAATGCGACACCCGCAGGCAATGATTCACTCCTTTGAGGTCCAGAATAGGACGGACGCCGCCGTCCTTTTTGGGCACCACAAAATAAATGGAGTATCGACCGGACCCGCGTTGACTGGGCGGGACGGGCACTATTGCTCTGAGCTGTAGCAGCTTTCGGACCGTCTCCCTCAGAGCCTCGCACTTGGCCAACGACTTGCCGGGGGACTGCACAAAGGCCTCTCGAACCAGTTTCAAAAATTCCAGGGCGTAGCCCTCTCGAATGACTTCCAGAACCCACTGATCTGAAGTTACAGGGACCCAGGCAGCATAAAACTCTTGCAACCGCCCCCCTACCGGCAGCAAGGGAGCCCGGGTCCCCCTCATCTCATTGCTGCTTCTTGCTAGAGAAGGACGAGGAAGAGGAAGAACCGAAGCCTCTTCCAGCACCTCGAAACCCTCTGAAGGCTTGGTTCCTATTAGGGAAGCGCCCTCTCTGACTTGTACCGAACCTCTGGAACCTAGATCTGCAAAAATTGCGCTGCTGCCCCCTGCTAGGCTGAAAAGCTTGGTTCGACTTGGGCTTGTCCTCTGGCAACTTACCACCTTTGGATTCTCCCAAGTCCTTAACCAGCTTCTCAAGGTCTTCTCCGAACAGCAAGCGGCCCTTAAAGGGAAGCTTACTCAACCGAGCCTTGGAAGAGCTATCCGCTGCCCAGTTGCGGAGCCACAAGTATCGCCGTGCTGCCACCGCGGAGGCCATGCTCTTGGACAGCCCATGCATAAGATCATACTGAATGTCCGCTAAGTAGGCCGCGCCCGACTCCAACTTAGCCCCCTCGTTAGAGTCTGACCCGTCCGGGCTAGACTGTACGCGTTGCGACCAGCAAAGGCAGGCTCTAGCAACCCAAGCCCCACAAATAGCTGCCTGGAGCGCCAGGGCGTTCACATCAAACGCCTGACGCAGTAACATATCCAGCTTTCTGTCCTGGGTGTCTTTAAGAGCCGCACTGCCTTCCACCGGTATGGTAGTCTTCTTGTTGACAGCCGACACTGCCGCATCAACTCTGGGGGACTTAAACACCTCCTTATCCTGCTCCAATAAGGGGTACAGGCGACCCATCACTCTGGCCCCTCTAAGGGGAGCCTCAGGCATGTTCCACTCTTCCTGAATCATCTCTCGAAACACCCTATGTACCGGGAATGCCCTTTGATTCCTCCTGAAAACCTGCAGCAAGGGGTCTTCCAGCGAGTCTTCTTCCGTCGTCCCCGGCGCAGGCATATTCAGGACATTTAATGCCTCAGCTATCAGTGCGGGAAGCTCCTCTCTCCGGAAGACGCGCACCACCCTAGCCTGATCTTCCTTCTCCGAAAGCTCCCCCTCTTCCAGCTCCTCATCAACCTCCAAAGCGTGGTCCTCATCGTCGGACAGGAGGCCCTCTGAGGCTACAGATGTCACTCCAGTGAACCCCTCCAGGCGAGGTCTCTTTGCCCCTCGGGCGAGGTCATCTGTTTGTAAGGTCGGAGCGGGTCTCTTCTGCCCGCCCGAGATCTCAGAGCCTGGCCGCTGCTGCTCTCTGCCAAACATCGTACGTTGCAGGAGTGCCACAAAATCCTGAGAAAAAATAGCCGCCAGTTCCTTAGGGAATGGAGCCTGAGGGAGAAGAGCGTCAGGCGCCGAAGATGGCCCTGCCACCGGCTCCACCGGAGGCTCCTCCAATAGCAGTGCCACCATACTCTCCTTCTCGGCCTCTGGCCCGGTCTCTTTTTCGCCCCCGGACTGTTCCATTACGGCTGCCTCCCTCACACAGGACTTGCAGACCCCTGACTCAGAGCCTCTCTTCAAGCCACAAACCAGACAGAGTGGCCGAGAGGGCATGTTAAAGGAGGTGAAAACGAACACTAACAACCCAGACAGGCTGCAGGCCTGGAAGCCCCCCCCAACAGCTTTCACAGCACTACCAGCCTAATAGCCAAAAAGGGCAGCAAAAATGTGCTGTATATGGGTCGTTTGTTTTTGGGGGGTTTTAAACCGAACCGAGGCTCAGGAAAGCTGCCTTGACCAAGAAACTGTACAGAAAAACACAGAACGAGGTTCCGACGAACACCGAAAACCGAAAGTGACTGCTCAAGCCAGCCGCACTAATCGGCAGTTACTCCACGCGGCTAGGCCCGCCGCCGGCGCTTTCGCGCCAAAACGCGCTGCACACACTCCCCTGTAAAATGCCAGCTCCTTACCTCCAAACGCGCTGAAACAAGCACTCTGCACCGCACTCCCAGAGAAGCTTGTCCGCGGCACCGGAGAATTTCCAAAAGGCAACAGCCTCGCTACCGATCACCCTGTCCTGCTCAAAATGACATGGAACGGGCCGAGCCAACCAGCGCTTGAACAGGCAGGCCTCTGTGTGGCGCTGGCTTGGCTCACCTCCGGCTCTCACCCCCTCAAAAACGATCGAGAAGCACTGCAAGAAGTGCCTGCCGATCCTGGACCCCCTTAGGAAATATCCACTGTGTCAGTCAGAGGCAAAGGCCGCCGCGGGAGAGCGAGGAAGGGGGGGGGTGAGGAAGAAGCCTGCAGCCAACTTAAAGGCACAGCACCCCCAAGTGAAGCTGCTTTCTTAAACAAGTGCCAAAATTTATCTATAAGCCTAAAGCCTATCTAACAAAAACTTAATTGTTTCTCTAGTCAGCCCGGACCTCCGGGCTCTATGTCATCCAGCTGCTTGGAGACTGAGGTAACTGAGGATTGAGGCGGATTCAAGGAAGATATACTGGTGACATCATTAAAAGGAGGAGTTTCTCAGTCTCCAAGCTGCTGGATGAGATAGGGAACTCAGAGGTCCGGGACTAGACTGGCTACCACGATCAGGAACAAGGGATATCAGCAACAGACCAAGAAGAACCAATAATGACAACATGATCGGCACACCTGCAGGCTATCACAAAACCAAACAAACAACTTCAAAAAGAGCACCATCACTACTGGCATCCACACTATGGAACTCCCACCCAACAAGCCTGAAGGCATTAGATGACCTCACAGACTTCCGCAAAGACCTCAAAACATTTTTATTTATAGAAACATATGAGCATCCAGGCAACCTCCCATACCCAAACTGAAATACTACTTCAGCCGCCAACCAAGCACGCACCCTCCTATCCACACACATGTTTATCATACATGTTAAATGCTATCTTAAATTGTACTGTCTAAATGCCGGTAAGTAATTGCACTGTTTAAATGTTTACATGTATCCTAATGTTAAATGTTTACACATACCCTCATGTTAAATGTTACCTTCAATTGCACTGTCTAAATACTAATAAGTAACTGTACTGTCTAAATGTTTACACGTACCCTAATGTTAAATGTAACCCTCCAATTGTAATGTGACATGACCACCTTGATTGAAGGATAAGGTGGCATACAAATCTGTCTAAATAAATAAATGAAGGGACTTACCTGTGGAACTGGTATCAGTAATTGATGCAGATGCTGATGACTTAGACTTAGTTTTGTGTTTGGACTTTGAGGAGACCTGAGGACCATGAGAGGAGGCCAATGTCCTCGTCAATGTAAAAGTCACTGAAATAGAGTCCAGGTCGAACAGAGAACCATACTGTCTGGCCCTGTTCTTTAGGTTTCTCTTTGTCATTTGCTGACAAAAAGGACAATCATTTGGAACATGGTCAGGGCCCAAACATTTTAAGCACCAGTAATGTTTAGCCGTGACTGATATAGTACCAGAAATTTGGTACATTTTTTGAAAACACTGATATGTTTTTCCATCGTGGTGAAGAAAAAGTAGGCCAAGGCCTAGTGGTGATGGAAACCACCAAAATTGAAAGAAAAAAGAAATAATTGTTGAATAGAAAGAAAATTATCGGGAACCGAGGAGCCCGCTGTATGCAGGAAGGGCCACATGCTCAAAACTTTACACTTATTCTGTTCTGGGAAAGTTGTACCATCATGGCACCAGATGACATCACCCACTTGTGTGCCTGATCAACTTTTCTTATCGATGGAAAAATAACCTCTATTCAGAAGCTGATACTCCATGAAAAGTTTACAGCATATCTTGAATAACTAAGCTAGTTCTATTAGCTATAATTATCATGAAGAAAACTGAAATCTTGGTAAGTGTTGATACCGATATAAAGGTGTCTGAAGAATGGACTTATCTAACCTTGAAAGCTCAAGAACAGCACATTGGTTTTTGCTGTTCCTTCAAAAGACATGACATATAATACAAACGTACCGGCATACTGCGTTCCTTTCCAGCAGTAATAGCCCAGGTGTGTGGGCTTCTTCCATCCTTATCATGCAGCCGCAAATCACCCCCTACATCCAACAGCTTGCTGAGAATCCACTGATTACATGAAAAGGCTGCTGCATGAACTGGTGTACTTCCATCATAACAGCGGCTACAAAATAAACCATGCAGTCTTATCCTCTCTTCATTAGTTAAAGCAGACAGAAGCAAAGGATATCTTACCATCCACAATAATAATCGATAACTATGTAAAATATAGTAAAAGCTCACAATAGTACAATTACAAAAAAAGAAGAAAACTATAATAGAAATCAAACAGAAAATAGTTCAAAATTTAGCAGATTGGCCATCTTTTAGTTCTAATGTAATGTAATGTAATATAATTTCTGTTTACTTACGTTTTTCTGCATACAAAGCCCCACACCCAGGGCCGGATTTACCTATACGCCAGCTACGCCGTGGCGTAGGGCCCACAAAAACGGAACAAATTGTTAGCTTTTTTAAATTAAATTTTAAAAAAAACGCTGGCTGCTGCCGCGGCAGCATGGACTGTCCCGCGGGGCACCCTCTGCCCGGCTGAATCCCTCCCTCCGCGACGGCTGAGCCCCGACTTTGAGAGGCGCGAAGGGAGAGTGTCTCCCTCGCGTCTCTGTTAAGCCCGCAGGGGCAGATGGGAAATTCCCATCAGCCCCGGCGGGATTAACAGAGCCGCGAGAAAGGGAAACCCTCCATTCGTGGCTCTGAAAAACCCGCGCTTTGGGAGCTGATGCTGCAGGGAGGGCTGTACCGGGCAGGGGGGCCCCGCAGGATGCTTGATTATGCTGCTGCCACGGCGGCAGCGGCAGCCATTTTTTAAAATCTATCTGGGCTGATGCCACAGTGCCGGGCAGGGGGGGCCCCGCGGGATGCTTGATTCTGCCGCTGCCACGGCGGCAGCAGCAGTTGGTTTGTTTTTCTTTTTAATCTACCTGGGCTGATGGGGGGACGGAAGTTAGGACTGGTAATGGGCTATGGGGGGGTTAGGACTAGTAATGGGCTATGGGGGGGCTGACTGGAAGTGGGCTGATGGGGGGGTTAGGATTAGTAATGGGCTATGGGGGGGCTAGGACTGGAAATGGGCTGATGGGGGGGTTAGGACTAGTAATGGGCTATGTGGGTGGCTAGGACTGGAAATGGGCTGATGTCGGGGATAGGACTGGTAATGGGCTGGGGGGGCTAATACTGGAAATGGGCTGATGGGGGGGTTAGGACTAGTAATGGGCTATGTGGGGGGCTAGGACTGGAAATGGGCTGATGGGGGGTTAGGACTGCTAATGGGCTATGGTGGGTACGAGTGGAAATGGGCTGATGGGGGGGTTAGGACTAGTAATGGGCTATGGGTGGACTAGGACTCGAAATGGGCTGATGGGGGTTTAGGACTGGTAATGGGCTATGGGGGGCTGACTGGAAATGGGCTCAGGGGGGATAAAGACTGGAAGAGGGCTGATGGGGGGGTTAGGACTGGTAATGGGCTATGGGCGGCTACGACTGAAAATGGGGTGATGGGGGTTAGGACTGGAAGTGGGCTGATGGGGGGCTTAGGACTGGTAATGGGTTATGGGGGGGCTTAGGACTGGTAATGGGCTATGGGGGGGCTAGGACTAGTAATGGGCTGAGTGGAAGGGAGGCTTGAACTGCAAATAGCTGATGGGGATGGGGGCTTGGAATGGAAATGGGCTGAGTGGAAGGGGGGCTTGAACTGCAAATAGCTGATGGGGAGGGGGGCTTGGAATGGAAATGGGCTGTGAGGGGAGGGAGCTAGGACGAAATGGGCTGAGTGGGGGGGCTAGGACAGGAAATGGGCTGATGGAGGGGCTAGGACAGGAAATGGGCTGATGGAGGGGCTAGGATAGGACTGGAAATGGGCTGTTGGGGGTGCTAAGATTGGAAATGGGCTGTGGTGGGGACTTGGATTGAAATGGAATCATGGAGGGGCTAGAACTGGAAGTAGGCTCATGGGGGGCTTGAATTGGAAATGGGTTGAGCGGAGGGGAGCGAGGAATTGACATCGGCTGATGGTGGGGCTAGGAAAGGACTAGAAATGGGCTGATGGGGGGCTGGGATTGGAAATGAGCTGATGAAGGGACTCGGATAGGACTGGAAATGGATGGGGGAGCTAGAACTGGAAATGGGCTGATGGTAGGGCTAGGATAGGATTGGAAATGGGCTGATGGAGGGCTAGGACTGGAAATGAGCTGATGCGGGGACTAGAAGGGAGCGGATGCTGGGTGGGGCTGGAACTAGAAGGGAGCTGATGTTGGGGGAGGATTAGAATGGGATGGAGCTGGGAGAGTGAAATGGAGCGGGAAAAAATATTTTGTGTGGTAGGGAAGACAAATCTACAATTGGCCGGATATTGGGAGAGTAAGTGGGGATTGAGGATGGAGGGGTAAAATTTGAGTGGATGAAATAGGAATGAGGAAAGAGCAAAAGGAGAAAGATTAGCATGTTAAAGCAGATGTAGAGAGAGAATGGAAAAAAACTAGAAGAGAGAAGAAAGGACAAATGGACAGCAGACGATGAAGAGTTAGCAGAAGACACCAAGAAACCAGAAGAAAGTGGCTGGAGCAATTGCAACTGAAAAAAAATGCACAAAAGGTAGAAAAATATCTCTTTATTTTGAATTTATTAACTGGAATATGTCAGCTCTGGGAAATGTGCATCATTAACGTCTGCGCTTTGTTTAGTACAAGAGGAAATTAATTTATAGTTTTATTTCTACAGTGTTGTTGTACATTCCAAATTTGGCTTTTGGGGTTCCCAGTTTAATTATTGTCTTTCTGTTTCTAAATTGTGATTCCTTGTTTGGTGATGGTCTATGTTCTGCATGTGTAACTGAGCTGAGGTATTCTGTTTATGTAATTCCTATTTGACATTGCCACTTGTTCTCTTTCCCCAGTAGGTCATGTATTGTTATTCTCGTAAATGTATTGGTTTAATATTTCCAGTGTTGCCTTTTGATAGGTAGGGTATGGTGCTTTGTGAGTCCTGGTAGTGCTGTTAGGATATGGCAGGTTTGCTATGGGTTCTAAATGGGCAGTGTTTGTAGTAGTTCCTAATGGGCCTGGCGGTTGGCACTGGATTATAGTAATGTAGAAATCTTTTAGTCTTTCTTTATCCATACACTCATGAAGAGGCATGTTTACTAAAAGTTAGTGTATGGTAACATTATGCAAATATGTATGCAAATGAGGATCCTTATGCAAATTAGACCCCACACCAAGTCTCCGCACATGGCCCCGCACCCCCCTTGGGCTGCCCCTGGCACCACAGATCCCTGGAGGATGAAAAGCAGCTCGCAGCACAGTTGCAGGAGCCTCCGGCTGGCTGAGCATTCTTACTCTTAGCACCATCCTGCATCTCATGCCTTGAGGCAGAGAAGGGCGGACTAATTGTATCCCCTGGCTGGGAGGGGGAAAACATGCCCTCCAGGGGTGACTCAGAGCTGCCATACATGAAAGGCAGTCCAGAATCCAAGGATGAAGCTCCTTGTTTGCAACAAGCCAATTAATATTTCCTGGAAGAAGACAGAAAGCGTGCTAAGGCTGCATCGGCCCACAAATATGCATTAACTGCGCTTTTATGTAACACGCATTAAGGCGCTACAGAAGGAGCACACGTTGGAGCTGCTTGGGCAGAACACACATTAAGACTGCACATCCCCCAGGCACACAATAGGTAAAAACGTTACTAATGCATGTAGAAAATGGCAGGAAACCCCCCCCCCCCCACAGTGTCAATGGTCATTAGAAGTCCACCCCGAATTGCGTCCTCGGAGACTGAACCGGAGCCCCCAACAAAGACAATGACAAGGTCCAGCCTTGATATTCACCCCCTGAGAGCCCCGGGCATAGGATCCATGCCAGGCTCAGCTCTACTCCCCTGAAACTGTTTCACTGGATGGGTTTATTTTTTCAGCAGCACTGTGTTAAAGGCGACTGGGAATCAGATCCCTCTGAGAGCCTTCTGCAATCGTCGGGAAAGAGCAAGGGGGGGGAGGGGGGAAAGGAGGAGGAGGGAAGGAGTGCTGAGGTTGTGTGAAACTGCTATACTCTTCCAGATTCTTCCAAATTCTTCCAATTTGTGGCTTCTCGACAGGCCCTTATCATGATGAGTGAGGAGTGGAGGAGTGGCCTAGTGGTTGGGGCAAGGTACTTCAGGCCGGAAGGTCGGGGGTTCAAATCCCACTAGAGGACAGCAACCTTGGGCCGGAAGGACTGGGGTTTCTAGTCCCACAGGTACTCCTTGTGGTCTTGGGCAAGCCACTTAACCCTCCATAGCCCATGTTCCCTGTAAAATAGTTATCTCCAAGTTATAATGCCCTGTTCAATGTAATATCAGTTTGTTCAATGTAAACCGCACTGATGCAGAATAGCGCGGTATATAAGAGAATGTAAATAAATAAATAAATAAATAAATAAATAATGAGGGCATGGAGCTGAACCAATTTTCCCTCCTGCCATGTCTACCAAAAAGACCTCAGTCTAGTGGAACTTCCCACGTCGTGCTCAAGTGAGAAGTCACCCTTTTAGGGCTTGTGGTCATTCATGAGCGTTTAATCAAATCTCTTTTCTTCTCAATCTCCAGATTTTCTACAAACAAGAGAAAATACATCCACCTCTGCTGAAGACAAATACTGAAGAGAGACCTCTGGTGGCGGAGGATGATAAAAGCATAGGAATGATGTCACTAAGCCTGGGCTTTTCATTGGTTTTTGTCTCCACACCACTCTGCTGGTAGGGGAACACAACCCACTTGTCTGGGCTGGTCTAGCAGGACGATATGGAATGGGTTATATATATTATGCTGCTAAGATCATGAAATAAAAATATTGGAAGATAGTTGTGTAGACTGGTGTTAGCTGGCAAATACTGGTAATTATTGTTTTATGCTAGTAATGTTTGTATTAATTGCGTATGCCGGTTGTAAATCACCCATAACTGCGGATGGGACAATTTATAAGTATTTAAATTATATTAAATTCTCTAATTTCTCAAAATACCCAATAAGCTGCTTTTATATTAATCCCATACTGCCCACTAAGGATGTGCTTTTCTTCAATTTTATTTATTTTACAAACATAAAAATGAACACAGTTTAAAAAAAGGGAAAAATAGCATGAAATTAAAAATAAAAGATTTGTCCTTACCATACTCCTACTTCTTGGAAGAAAATAAATTATTTGACAGAATTTCTGTGTAAATTCTGCCCCCAAGTGTAGACCCTGTTCCAAGAACAGGACCCACCTACAATTACTCCCTAATCTTCTAAGATGGATTCCTCCTCCCTCCCCCCGGGCCTTCTCCCAAATTGCTGCTCAAGGGTTCTATATTTGAATTTATACCAAACGCTGTATACACAATACAAGAACTCCATTACTTTGACTTGATAAATGCATAGCTTGATTTCTTATTAAAGAGACACTTACTAGTTAGGATCAGATCCATACTCCAACAGAAGGTTCACTAACTTAGCAAGATCTAGCAAAGCAGCTACAAATAACGGTGTCTGGCCCAATGAGTTCACTGTATCAGGACAAACACCTATAGACAAAATATACTACATATAAAAAATGCATCCGTTTTAGAACATGTCTTTAGAAAGAGCTGAACATAACTGCACAATGAGATCAGTATTAAAAAGTTCAGTTATGGAGTAAAGACTACAAAAAAAAAAGCAGCAATGTATAATGCAATAGTATGTCATGTGTTTTACTTTTGGGAGACATCTATGCAAAAGAAAGTTAAAAATTCTGCAAATAGTTTTTTTAAATTCTGCATTTTTATTTATAATTTTTGTATAGAATTTCCCCATCATAAAGACTTGGCTCCTTTGTGCTCCTAGCCCCATACTTCCCAGGGTTTTCTCCTTGCTCAGGATCGACCTCCCCCAGCAGTCAATCTTATTCACCAACTAGCTTGAAGCCCCGCCCAAAGCTCGACCTGCCTCCCCTCTGCCCTAGCAGGTTCAATTTGTTTTCTCTGCCCTCTCTCCAGAGTAGACAACTCCCAGCTTTCTTTCTCTCTTGCTGTCCTCCAACAAGGACTCTTATCTCCTTCCCTCTTTTATAAAGACTTCCCCTAAGCACACACATCCCAACAGTTCTCTTTCAAACCTCCTCATACAGCAACACACACACTCTGAAGCTCTCTTTCTGAAATCCCTCTTTCCATAGCTGCCTCTCAAATACACTCCCCACACCTCTCTCTCAAACCACAACACACATGCCCAGCATAACTCACCTTCATCTTCCTCTCCAGGCGTGCACCTCCCCATAGTTCTCTCTCAAACCTTCCTTCCCAGCACTCACACCATAGCTCTCTTCCACTCACTCCCCCAGCATACATGACCCCCCATCTCTCTCTCTTAGCCCCTACCACACACCGCCCCAGCTTCTCTTTTCTGCCCACACTTCCCCCAGCACACACATACACAATTATCTCCCATCCATCGGCACACAACCTCTCCTTCCCATGATACCTCCAGCATGCACATCCTCCCTTGCCCTAATTTTCTCCCCTCCCCACCCCCCAACATTCAATAGTACAAGTGGAGGAGGAGAAAGGCAGCTGCATGTCAGGCATGGCTCCGAATGATGAATTTGAACCACATTGGACACCGAAGATCTACATAAACCAAATTCAGCAATCATCCCCCCCCCCTCCACACCTCCGGTAGCAAAGGAGGACAACACATCCAACGTGCATCCGCTCTCCTCTGCCTGTACTAATCGGTGCTGGGGAGGTGGGAATGAGAAGGACAAGTCCAGGAGGCAAGAGATAGCATAGTTACTCACCTGTAAGAGGTGTTCTCCAGGAACAGCAGGAATCAGTCCTCACATATGGGTGACGTCAATGCCAACAGAGATCACACAGAAGCATCTCCCCAGCTTTCAAAGAAAGCCTTTGGGAGATGCGCCACACATGTGTGGCCCACTTCCTGCCCAAGGGTGCCATCTTGCCTCAGTCAAATGACACAGCAAAGACGGCAAAAAATAAAAGACAGTAAAGAAGCAACTCCAAGGGGAGAAGAGAGGGCTGTGAGAACGGATTCCTGTTATCCCCAAAGAACACCTGTTACAGGTGAGTAACTATGCTTTCTCCGGGAACAAACAGGAAGTCTCTCCTTACATATCGGACTCCCCAGCTACAGGCTACCGAAACCTGTAGAAAATGCCACGGCGACCTGCAAAGGTGAACCATGATCAGCAACAGTTGAATCCTGAGAGGGACTCTCGCAAGACCCAAGTGTCCAGTGAAAACCAGCATTCCGGTAGACTGAACACAGAAGGGTTGGCAGGCAGGAGTTGCCTACACCCCAAAAAGATTACGGAGTACGGCCTGGCCGAAGGCACTGTCCAATTGGGACCCCCGCTTGCTCATAGACAAGGGTAATGCAGTCCGTCACCAAAGCGGATAGAGTTTGCTTAGTTACTGGGAGCCCCAGATGGCTGGGCCATAGGATAAGAAAAGCTGTTGAGCTTTGTGGTGGCCGAGTCCACTGCATGTAGAAGGACAGGGCTTTCATGCAATCCAGAGTATGGAGAGCAGTCTCTGCCCTATTGGTGTGAGACCTGGGAAAGAAGGTGGGGAGCACCACCTCCTGATTGAGGTGGAATGGGGACACCACCTCCAGCAGAAACTTGGAGTGTGTGCGGAGCACCATCCTGTTTTTGTAGAACTTCATGTAAGGGAGCTCTGCCATCAAAGCCTTGAGCTCGCTGACTCTGCGTGCTAATGTGAGTGCTATCAGGAAGGTGACCTTCCAGGAGAGGTACCGCAGGTGGCCAGAGGTTCAAAGAGAGGCTTGGTGAGCTGCGAGAGCACCATATTAAGGTCCCATTCCATCGCTGGAGGGCAGACAGGAGGTTTGGACAACATGTAGCCCCACAGGAACCGAGACACAAGGTGCTGAGCAGAGAGGGATTTCTCCTCAACGGAGTGGTGATGCGTTGCAAGGACACTCAGGTGTACTCTGAGTTGGACTTCAGTCCCGCCTGCAATAGGTGGAGCAGGTATTGGAATATCACATGCACTGAGAACAGGTTTGTCTGCTTTTCTGTGCACCACAATGAGAAACGGCAGCACTTGAAAATGTACACTACCCTTTCAGCAGCCAAGCCATGAGCGAGAGGGACCCTAGGTTGGGTGTAGAGGAGAGAGCCCTGCTCCTGCGAGAATAGTCCTGGGGTTCGGCCCACAGGGAGTCGGCGGTACCGTCGATAGGGAGAGGAGCAGCAGGAACCAGGGCTGTCTGGGCCACTGAGGAGTTATCAGCACTAGCACTGCTCTGTTGCGCTGAGCCTTGAATAGGGTCAGCTATCAGCAGCGTTGGAGGGAAGGCGTACAGGAGGCCTACCATCCACAGGATGAGAAATGCATCTGCTGCTACCCGAGATGGGTGCGGTCAGTGGGAGCAGAAACAGGACAACTGTGCGTTGTCTGGGCTGGTGAACAGGTCCATTACCGGAACACCCCAGAGCCAGAACAGCCATAAGGCTACTGCTGGGTCCAGGTGCCACTCGTGCGGCTGCAGTATTCTGCTTAGTTTCTCTGCTAAGACATTGTCCTGGCCCGGGAGGTAGACTGCCGTTAGGAGCCTCCCTCTGCATATAGCATAGGAGCAGAGAGCTACCACCTCCTAGCAGACGAGATATGACCCTACCCCCTCTTGGTTGTTCATGTAGAATATCGCGACCTGATTGTCAGTCTGGATCAGCACTGCATGGTGCTGTAGTTGGTGGCAGAAGGCTCTGAAGGCAAGGAATTTCACCCTGATTTCCAGCAGGTTGATTTGCATTTTGGATTCCCTCTGGGACCAGCAGCCTTGTGTTTGGAGATTCTCACGATGCGTTCCCCAGCCCATTAGAGAGGCATTCATGGTGAGGACCTTCTGGGAGGTGGGAACCTGGAAGGGCATCCCGGCCTGAAGGTGACATGCCACCATCTGAGGGAGCCTGCTAACTGGTAGGTTACCTGTACTCTGTCCTTGAGCCTGACTGTGGCTTGGGCCCACTGAGAGCAGAGGCACCACTGGGCTGCTCTCATGTGCAGACGGACGTGGACAAGGCCATGTGTCCCAGCAGGCGGAGGAGAAGCTGGGGTAGTTTATGACAAACCCCTGGTGCTGCAGGGCGTTTATGGTGCGTCTGGTGACACATTGTGCCTCTGCAGCTGTGTCCCCCTTTATGAGCCAGTCGTCCAGAAAAGGGAAGACGAAGGCCTCTTGAAGTCAGAGGTGAACTGCAACCACCATGAGGCACTTTGTGAAGACCCTTGGAGACAAAACCAGACCAAAGGGCAGCACCCTGTATTGGTAGTGCTGTCCCCCCACCACAAACCAAAGGTATTTTCTGTGGCTGGGGTGAATGATGATGTGAGTGTAGGCAACCTTTAGGTCAGGAGCAGAGAATCTCCCTGCTGGAGGAATGGCAGCAGTGTTCCAAGTTAGAGCATCTTGAACTTCTCCCTGACCAGAAACTTGTTGAGCTCTCGCAGGTCCAGGATAGGCCTAAGGCCCCCAGTCCTCTTGGGAATGAGGAAATACCTGGAATAGAAGCTGGTGCCCCAGAGAGGTTGTGGCACTGGCTCCTCTGTTCTGTCCCTGCTAGCTCGGTGAGGAGCAGGGTTTGGTGGAGAACAGGCCTGGTGGGTTCTCCCGGGAAGTACAAGGGTGGTGACCAATGTAGGTGGAGGAGGTAACTCTTCTTGACCACTTGTAGCACCCAGGTATCAGTGGTGATGGCTGTCCACCTATGGGCAAACAGGGCTAGGCGCCCTCCTGTGGGCTGCAGAGGACCTCCTGGGGGAGTGTAAGTCACACCCATGCAGTCAAAAGCTTCCCCCAGGCTGGGCCTGAGCCGGTGCCTGGGGCTTAGGGGCTTTTTGTTTTCTGGGACAATGTCCCTGGGCCCTTCTGTTGTTGGCCCTGCTGAGGGCTGAGAAGGCCTGGAAGTGCGGAGTGTTACCAAAGTCCCCTTTCTTCCTCAGGAAGAAGAGCTTTTTCCCTGGGGTTTTCTTTCGGGGTTGCATCAAGGTCTTCTTTGAGAGTCTGATTCTCATGATATATTCTGTGTCTATCTCCGTTGCTTTATCTGCCATGGACTTCCCGAATAGGTTTTCACCTATGCAGGGGACATAGATTAGTTTGTCCTGTACCCATTGCTCCAGGTCGGATGACTGAAGCCATGCTTGGCGTCATGCCCCAATACCGGCGGCAGCCACTCTGGGTGATGACTCAAAGCCATCATAGGCTGCGCGGGACAGAAACTTCCAGCATTCTTTTACTGCCAAGGTTAGAGTCTTGAACCTCTGGAGGGGTTCATCCTCGAGGCCTGCAGACAATCCCCTGAGCTCCTTCAAAAATTCCTTCAGATACATGCCGATGTAGAGCTGGTAGGACTGGATTCGGCATGTTAGCATCGAGCCCTGAAAGGCTTTCTGGATGAGGGCGTCAAGGGTTTGGGCCTCCCTGCTGGGTGGCACCAACGAATAGGTTTTTTTGGCTCTTGAGCCTACGCATGGCTGACTCCACGACTATGGAATTGTGGGGAAAGGTGAAATTAGACTTACCTGCTAATTGTTGTTCCTTGAGGAACTCTAGTCTAGTCCTGGACCTCTGGGTTCTATGCTCCTCCTCCAGCAGCTTTGGAGACTATCATTCTCTTGTGATGACACTGGTATATCTCCACCGGATCCGCCTACTCACACCAGTAACCTATGGCAAAGCAGACTCAACAGAGCAACAATTAAGTAGCCACACTATTACTAGCTAACTAACTACTACTAGCACATGTAACCAGGTCTCTGGAACCTGTCCTGTTTGTAGTGCTTTTGTTTGTTTGTTTTTTTCCCCAAACAGAAATTAACATTACTAGCAACCTTCCTAACAGAAATAAGGCCTGCCCCCCTCCTGACAGGGATGACAGTGCTCCACGTTAATACCCATACGAAGAAGTTGATTTGTCTTACCTGTTCTCTCTTGCTCGCTTCAGGCACTAGCACACAGCAATCAGGGACGGGATACAGGACTAGACTAGAGTTCCTCAAGGAACAACAATTAGCAGGTAAGTCTAACTTCACCTTCCTTATCGTCCCTCTAGTCTAGTCCCGGACCTCTGGGGATGTAACAGAGCAGTGAATGCACTCAACGGGAGGGACCTGCTAGACCAGCCTGAAGCACTGCCGATCCAAATGTGGTGTCCCTGCCCGCCTGAAAATCCAGACGGTAATGCCTAACAAAGGAATGCAAGGACGACCATGTCGCCGCCCTACAAACTTCCACCGGAGGCACCAACCGGAACTCAGCCCAAGACGCTGCTTGCGCTCTAGTGGAATGTGCTTTGAGCCCCTCTGGCACCACTTTCCTTTTTAAAACATAAGTGGACGCTATGGCCTCCTTAATCCACCTGGCAATCGTAGCCTTTGACGCTGCCTCTCCTTTCTTTGCCCCCGCAAACAAAATGAAAAGCCTATCTGACTTATGAAATTTCGCCGTTCTATGAAGATACTTCTTTAACGCCCTACAAATGTCTAGAAGATGCAGATGTCCCATGAAGGAGCCCTCCAGCTGTTTGCTGAACACCGGCAAAGAAAAGAATTGATTCACATGGAATGCCGAAACCACCTTGGGCAAAAAAGACGGCACCGGCCTCAAAACCACCTTTGAATCATAAAAGGTCAAAAAAGGGCTCCTTGCAGAACAAAGCCTGCAACTTCGAAATTCTCCTAGCCGAGCTAATAGCCACCAGGAACACCACCTTCAGCGTAAGGTCCTTTAAGGAAGCTGTTGCCAGAGGCTCAAACAGTTCGCATCTCAACGCTTCCAAAATGAAAGGGAAATTCCACTTTGGCACCACCTGCCTATGCGGCGGCCTCAAGAGAGAGACCGCCCTTAAAAACCTCCTAACATCCGGATGAGTACCTAGCCCCTCGCCTGCAATCTTCCCTCTATAACAGGACAAGGCTGCTACTTGTACCCGCAAGGACGCGTCCGCTAGCTCCTTATCAAGCCCATCTTCAGAAAAGCCAGCACCACCGGAATTGACGCCCTCAAGGCCTTGCATCTACATTCTCCACACCATGCCTCATACACTCGCCAGATGCGTACTGTGATAAGGAAGCTTATCAGGACCTAGAAGAGAGGGGTAAAAAGAAGGAATTTACCTTAATAAAGGGACCCATTTTAAAAGGTCCAGGACTTAAAACTCCATTTGCTCCTAGAAAGCCAGCAATTCCTGGCTACAATGAGGAACAGAGTGCCCCTAGTGGTGGAAAGGATAGGGAATACAGGCCCAGGGTAAGGAACCCTTACGTCACTGCATCCCCTAATCACACAGCTGCCACGAGGGAGTTTGATCTTTCTCACCTGAGAGGGGAGAGGGTGGAGCAGGAGCCTGAGGGGTTTAAGTTTAGCTCAGTTAGGTCAGAGAGTGGAGCAGAAGGCAGAGGAGGAGCAAGAGGTCGAAGAGGGACAAGCAGGACACATGGAGAGGAACTGGAAGGACTCCTGAGACCAGAGAGTGCTGAAACTGCTGGCCAGAGGGAAAGAGAGAGCAGAAGTTTTGCCTACTCAAGGAATGGAGCAGTAAGAGCCAGAGGCACTAATTGGAGAACAGGACGTGCTAGATGGTGGCCAGAGCATGTAAGGAGTGAAGCTACTACAGGCTTTGATCAAGTTATGAGCCCCAGAAGCTTAGCTAATAAGGAGCACTACGTATTTGCCAGAGACAGCTTTAACCCTAATAGAAGGCAGTCAAGTAAGCTATCTGAATCTGAGCCAGAGAGTGAACCCATGGAATTGGGGGAGCCAGATTTACCTTGTAATGAAGGGGTCTCATACATGGACTGCTCTGCATGCCAGTCTGCCAATTAAGGAGGGTTGCAAGGGGATGTCAACCGTAAAGAGAAGCCTCCAGTGTCCAAAGCCCTGAGAGCTGTGTTTGCTTGTTAATGCTCTAAGCTCAGGAAAAGTGTGACGCAGTGCAAAGCTGAATCTTTCTGATTGTCCTTTGAGAAACAGCTGTGAGCAGTGCAGAGCTCAGTTTTGGTGCCGTTTCAATGGAAGGAAGGAAGAAATGCTTTTGTTTGTCTAACTACTGAGAACCTGGAAAAGAGTTTTTATCTGCTTGTATGAATTGGACTATCTGTATGAAGTGCTGAGCTTAAGCATACAAGATAGCCAGGTATTTGTTCTGGACTGGAGAGAGAAAAGAAACCTGGTTTAAAAGTTTCTTTGTTTGTTTTGATCTGCACGGCAAAGCTCTGCTGAAAGCAGGCGCAGTTAATTAAGCTGAGGAAAGCTGTTTGTTTCAGTTCAAGTTATCCTGTAAAGAGTTACAAGAATTCCTGGTGAAAATATCTTAAAAGGTGGATCTGTGAACCTAGCATGTCTTTCTGTAATAATGAATAAATTGCACTCACTCAAACCCAACTACAAATGAAGGTGTTTTTTTTCATCTGAGCCCAAATGATATCTAACTGAACTACCTTTCCCAGAATGCATTTAAAGGCATACAGTTAGAAAAGGCCAGAAAGTTGAAGCACTACAGTGACAAAAATAAACCCACGCCCCTCCATACTAATGTAAGGGGCTAAGGGCGTGACAGTACATATGCTAAAGAGGTAGATTGTTTTCGTGCCTTCAGCAAGTGGCCACCACCGAGGCAGAATATCCCTTCTTTGTCAACCGTGCCCTTTCAATAGCCAAACCGTAAGCGAGAACCGATCCACGTGAGGCATGTGTAGAGGACCCTGAGACAACAGATCTGACCGCGGAGGAAGCCGCCACGGCTTTCCCACTAAGAGCCTCTGCAGATCCGCATACCACGGATGCCTCGGCCAATCTGGAGCTATCAGGATCACTCGACCTCTGTGACACTCTATGCGCTGTAGCACCCTTCCTATTAATACCCACGGAGGAAACACATACAGGAGCTGCCCCTCTGGCCAGCGCTGTATGAGCACATCCAGTCCATCCGACATCCTCTCCCTTCTTCTGCTGAAGAAGCAGCTGAGCTTTGCCGACTGAAACATCACCATGAGATCCATCACCGGGTGTCCCCAACGACGCACCAACATCTTGAAAATCTCCTGATGAAGTACCCACTCCCCCGGGTCTACCTTCACCCGACTCAAGAAGTCAGCCTCCACGTTGTCTACTCCTGCTACATGAGCCGCCGACAAGGCTAGCAGATTGTTCTCGGCCCATGCGAACAGATTTTCCGCCTCGGCTTCCAGTGGAACACTGCTTGTGCCGCCTTGACGATTGATGTAGGCCATCGCCATCACGTTGTCTGAAAACACTCGACTGGCTCTGCCCTGAAGATAAGGGAGAAAGTCCTGCAAGGCTAGCATCACCGCTCTTAATTCCAATCTATTTATCGACCAGCTCTTCTCTTGATCGGTCCATGGACCCTGGGCATATCTTCCTTGGAAATGAGCCCCCAGCCCAATAAGCTGGCATCCATCGTTAGGGGTAACCAACAAGGCGGCTCCAATGGCATCCCCCTCTCTAGGCACCCCTTCCTTAACCACCACTGAAGAGCCACTTGCATCTCCGGCAGACACGGTAGCCTCCAAGACAGAGGCTCGTCCTGATGCGACCATCGCCTGAGCAATGCCCTCATGTGAGCCCTCGCCCACGGAACGAGCTCTAGCGTCGCTGCCATGGTCCCGAGCAGCTGCAGATAATGCCATGCCATGGGAGATTCCCTGCGCAGAAACTGCCTGAGCAGCCTTCGCAAGCCTTGAGCTCGCTGCAGTGGCAGAAACACCTTTCCTGTCTCTGTATTGAACCGAGCTCCCAAATATTCTAGCTGTTGCGATGGCACTAACCTGCTTTTTGCCATATTGACTACCCAACCTAGACTCTGCAGGAACGCAACCACCCTGGCCGTAGCCGCTTCACTTTCCACTCTGGACTTTGCTCAGATTAACCAGTCGTCTAGATAAGGATGCACCAGCACCCCCTCCTTTCGCAACACCGCCGCTACCACGACCATTACCTTGGTGAACGCCCGTGGCGCTGTAGCTAGACTGAACAGCAACGCCTGGAACTGGAAATGCCCCTGGGATACCGCAAACCTGAGAAACGTCTGATGTTCCTGCCATATAGGAATATGCAAGTACGCCTCCGTCAGGTCTAGGGAAGTAAGGAACTCACCTTCTCGCACCACCATGATCACCGACCTCAGAGTTTCCATCCGAAAATGCGACACGCATAAGCAACGATTTACTCTTTTGAGGTCCAGAATTGGCCAAAACGTTCCCTCCCTCTTCGGCACTATAAAGTAAATGGAGTATCGATCGCAGCCGCTCTGGTCTGGGGGTACCGGAACCATGGCGTTGAGCTTGAGAAGCCTCTGTACCATTTCCCGCACCGCTGCCACCTTTGCTGGCGCCTTGCATGGCGAACGCACGAAAGAATCTGATACCGGCCTCTGAAGCTCCAACGCATATCCCTCTCATATGACCTCCAACACCCAGCAGTCTGACGTAATCTGGGCCCAGGCAGGGTAAAACTCCCATAGTCAACCCCCTACGGGCACCAGCTCCCCCTGGGCCCTCGTGACTTCATTGTGACTTTCGCAGATTCGCGGAGGAGGAAGAGGCGCCAAATCCTCTTCCCGCTCCCCGAAATCCACGAAACCCTTGACCTCTACTGGGAAATTGACTCCTCTGCGCTTGGTTAAACCTGGGAAAGCGAAAACAATGAAACTCCCTCTGCTGCCCTCTGGATGCGGGAGTCGACCGCCCCTGCTTCTATTTGTCTTCCGGCAGCCTACCGCCCTTAGACTCCCCCAGATCCTTTACCAGCTTGTCCAAATCCTCTCCAAAGAGGAGCTTTCCCCTGAACGGAAGCTTACTGAGCCTGGACTTAGAAGACCCGTCCGCTGCCCAGTTGCGCAGCCAAAGATATCTTCGAGCCGCTACCACTGAAGCCATGCTCTTAGACAACCCTCGGATGAGGTCATAATGGATATCCACTAGGTAAGCTGCTCCGGACTCCAGTCTGGCCGGCCCTGCCATGTTTTCTCCCTGCTCGTCTTTAATACCTTGGGACCAGCGTAGGCAAGCCCTCGCCACCCACGCTCCGCAAATAGCCGCCTGAATCGATAGAGCATTGACGTCGAACACCTGTTTCAACAATGAATCCAATCTTCTGTCTTTTATTTATTTATTTATATTCTCTTATATACCGCGCTATTCTGCATCAGTGCAGTTTACATTGAACAAACTGAAATTACATTGAACAGGGCATTATAACTTGGAGATAACTATTTTACAGGGAACATGGGTTATGGAGGGTTAAGTGGCTTGCCCAAGACCACAAGGAGCACCTGTGGGACTAGAAACCCCAGTCCTTCCGGCCCAAGGTTGCTGTCCTCTAGTGGGATTTGAACCCCTGACCTTCCGGCCTGAAGTACCTTGCCCCAACCACTAGACCACTCCTCCACTCCTTGAGTATCCTTGAGTGCCGTACTGCCTTCCACCGGAATAGTGGTCTTCTTTGTAACCGCCGAGACGGCGGCATCCACCTTCGGAGACTTAAATAATTCTCTATCCTGGTCCACCAGCGGGTACAGGTGACCCATGACAATGGAGCCTTTCAATGCCGCCTCCAGTATGTCCCACTCTTCCTGGATCATTTCACACAGCACCCTATGCACCGGAAAGGCCCTCTGATTCTTCCGAAACACTTGCAGCAAGGGATTCTCTAAGGTAGCATCCTCTGCTGGCCCAGGCCCCAGCATATTAAGCGCCTTCAATGTCTCCGCAATGAGCGCAGGCAACTCCTCTCTCCTGAACAGGAGGACCACTCTAACCTGGTCCTCTCTGTCCATGATCTCTCCTTCCTCCAGATCGTCTTCCAATTCCTTGTCCGGATCTCCCTCGTCGGAAGGAGGCCCCACCGAGGCTATCGACTGATCCTTCTGCACCCTCTGCAGCCTGGCCCTCTTCGCCAGGCTCCCCGATGCTCCTACACTCAGGGGGGTTCCAGGTCTCTTCTCTGACTGCCCCCTGTCCCCAGATCTTGACGCTAGGCCTTCCTGCCACCCCCCACCCCGAACGCCTGCTGAATAAGCGCCACAAACTCTGGTGAAAAAATGGCTGCTAGGCCCCCCGGTAAGGCCGGCTGTGTAGGAGGGAGCTCTGGAGCCGTAGACGGCCCCGCCACCGGCTCTCTATGCGACATCTCTGGGGAACCCGGAGCCTGCTGAGCCAATGGGGGTCCCTGTACCTCCGCTTCCCCCTCCAAGGTGTGCTCCATAGCCTCAGCCTCTTGTGCACACCCCCTACAGATGCCCGCTTCCGAAACTGCCCCCCCCCCCCGTCTAGTCCGCAGACCACACACTGCGGCCTCGCAGACATCTCTTCTCAAGCCCCCGTGTTTTGTTTTTTTTCTTTTTTTTAGCTGTACGGTCCCTGGGATAGCTAACCCCCCTCCCGAGGCTAGAAATACTGGGCAGCGGTGAAAACGAAGCTTCCCGCCAAAAGTACACGCTGCTGAAGGCCCCGGGTCAGGTTTGGCGCCTCCCGCATTGCCGCCATGCGGTAGGCCCGCTGCAGCCCATGCGCTTCACTTACTGCATTCTACGCCGCTCCAGGGACTCAGACCGTCGAAATCCCAGCGAGATCACTGCTGCTGCCTTCCGCTCCACCGACTTGCTAGTTTCAGCATCGGGAGCTACCGCACAGAGAGAGAAAGAGCCGCACACACGGCCTGTGATCTCCCGGTGAACACTCCTGCTGTCACCCGCTCTACCGACTTGCTTTTCAGCACCAGGAAGAGAGACAGCGAAGACAGAGAGCCGCTCCGCGCGTCCTGTCAGCCCGCCCCCCGGTGTGCTTCAGAGCACTTACAGGCAGAGCTTCTGATGCGTTGTCTGAAGCCACACCGCCTCGGTCCCGCAGTTCAGACCAGAATTGGGACCCGAGCTCTATGGATGGGTAGATGGACCCTGAAGACCCCGAAAAATAATGGCATGCAGGGAGGAGTGGGGGGGGGGGAGGAGGGGAGGCCTCAATACAGCTTGCCAAGGCAGAAAACACTCCTGATCTAATTCTCCTCCTTGTCTTTCTATCTATTTCTCTCCCCCTTTAACCAATCAACAGTTCCTTAATTTTTCCCCTAATAGTGAGCCCGGACCTCCCAGCTCACCAGTCCTCCAGCTGCTTGGAGACCGAGACAACTGGTGTGAGGAGGCAGATCCGGCGGAGATATACCAGTGTCATCACAAGAGAAAGACGTTCTCAGTCTCTAAAGCTGCTTCAGGAAGAGCATAGAACCCAGAGGTCCGGGACTAGACTAGAGGGACAATAAGGAACTGGGTCTTTTGGAACCCCGGGCATTGGCATACTCTGTACATGGCGTCGATGCGCCTGGTAACAATTGGTACAGACGTCAGTGTTTCCCACATGCGTCAGAGGAGGTGGTCAAGGATCAGAGGCACTGGGACAGTAAGGGTTTCCCTTTGGAGGTGCCTCATATTAGAGGATCTTCAATTCCTCGGTTTGTGGGTCCTCCTCGGCTTCGGTCTCAATAGCGACAGCCTTGGCCATATCCCTCACAAAATCAAGGAACGCCATGTCCTCAGGCAGGGAATGGCATTGGGTCGCCGGAGGGGAGATGGGTCAGAGGGCACGTCACAGTGGCACCTTGTGTCCAGAGACTCTTTGTCCTCAGTCTCCCATTCGGATGCAAAGTCCGTGTATGACTCAGATGCTGTACGATCGCCTTGGTTGAGAAACGCTCTTTGCGGTGCATGACTTCCAGAGGATCGTCAGTCTGAGCAGCGGGCGCTCGCCAGGGCGGGCCAGTGTCCTGAGGAATAGGACTAGAACCTCGACTGGGGCCTGGGGCTCTCTCGAGGCCAATGGCTCTTGAGGACTGGTTCGACACTGTGTGGGTCAGTGAGTGACATCATTTTGCCACACCGGTCACACTTTTTAAAGCCACTGGAGGCCATCGGAAAAAGGGGGTTCCTGCCTCCCAACGGGGGGTCAGAGACCTTCGGCTAAAAAAGGGCACGAACGCCAGTCAAGGGAATCTCAATGGAAAACTAAGGAAAAAATAAACGGACCCAAGGAGCGACGCCAAGGCGAGCTGGCTCAGGGGCGGGAAGGAACTGGCATGCAAACTAGACAAAACTCAAGAATAAAATCAGACTTTTTCCAGGGGGAATTGGACAGCATACGAAGGGCTCTGCGGAAAAAAGGAGACTGAGATAAGATGGCACCCTTGGGTGGGAAGTGGACCATGCATGCATGGTGCATCTCCCAAAGGCTTTCTTTGAAAGCTGGGGAGATGCTTCCGTGTGGGTTCAGTCGGTGCTGATGTCACCC
Source organism: Ichthyophis bannanicus (assembly GCA_033557465.1). Lineage (NCBI taxonomy): Eukaryota > Metazoa > Chordata > Amphibia > Gymnophiona > Ichthyophiidae > Ichthyophis > Ichthyophis bannanicus. Next base: position 169,207,058 of record CM066042.1, read on the forward strand.
ATATGTGAGGATGACTTCTTGCTTGTTACCAGAGAAGTGCATGTACCAAGGATGCCGTTGTGGGGGGAAGTGAGGGCAATATGCATGTCACCGCTTCCTCCTTTTTCTATGCAGTAAGTGCAAAACTCTGCACAGGAGGGAAATTTTGTGGAAATTTCTGTAGGGTGCAGGATTTTCCCAGGAGTAACTGAATGTACTGACATACATGAACAAGTGTACACAACAATACATGTCACAAAGCTTTTGAGAGCCTGAGTCCATAATGGGAAAACAAGAGCAAGTTCATACAGTGTAAACAGCTGGAAGGAGGTCCTGTGTGTTTGGAAGGGAAGTTTATGAATCATTAAAGTAAAATGACAAAAAAGGCAAAACAGAACAAGAAACTATATAAGCATTCTAAAAATAGAACAAGAGAAAACGAAAAGTATTGTATTTATTTTGATGTGATGCACATTCCATAGATCAGTCTTGTTTTATTGTTAACATGGTATATAATAAAAGTGAAAATAAAATAATTTAAGTCTTAAACATAATTTAAAAATTGTAAATAGGGGTACTTATTTATACATATCATTGATCCAGCTTGCATTTAGGGCCCTGATTACTAAAAAGTCCTTTCCTATTTTGTGTCTATGGGAAAAATGTTTAGTAAACAGGGCCCTTAGAGCCCTAATTTGTTTTTCCTGGAATTCGATGAGGTCCCTGAGCAAATGATACTATTTACTGAACACTTAAATTCCCACATTTTCCCAACCTATGGTAAAGCTAATTTCTTACCTTTTTTAAGAATCTTTTTCACTTTCATGTAGTTTCCTTGTCGAACATAATTATGTAATTGAGCTTCCACAGAATTGTTTTTTACGAAACCAATATTGACGGGGCAGGGCAACGTTAGTGCAATGGCATGAGACATTCTTTATCAGAAAAAAAAAAAAATCGGTCAGTCATTTTCTCATACCACCTGCATGCATGTTGTATGTAATCTGGAAGAATGGAGAAGAACCTGAACTTGCATATGGTAGGGAAAGATGCACCCAAACTATTTATTTCATTTCATTTCAGAAACAGAGTTGCCAAGTTGTCCAGTACCAAGTGAGATTCTCAGCAATTCTGGTTTTAAATTAGCACCAAAATTTTACCCACTGAAATCAGTGCTATAGGTCCCATAACGCATCAGGAGGAGATTGACCAAAATCCAAGATTGGCATAAATCCTCATTCCCGGAACTCTGTAACTTGGCAACTCTGGATTCTTCAAATGGATGATGTGTACAAAACATTCCTGTGACCTACATCAAAGCTGATTAGAATCTACTGTAGAACAAAGCAATAAAAGTGAAATTAGGCCTTACCTGCTAATTTTCTTTCCTGTAGTCCCTCCAGTCCAGCCCAGACAAGTGAGTTATGCTCACCAACCAGCAAGTGGAGACTGAGAAAGACAAGCTCTCGTATCAGTACAAATAGCCTGTGCCCACTGACCTGAGCCAGTATTTTGACACTCACCACAGAGACCTGAAACAGAGCCCCAAGACTCCCTCTTTCCACCAGGCATGAGCTCCCCAAGCAAAGAGGGCCCCTCTGTGGAACATGTCCACCATGCGGAAGCCTTGCTCCAAAATGCAATACTCTGCACACACTTATGATTGCACTTTTTTTTAATGCAGTAAACGGTTTCATGAAAAAACAAGCATCAACTGAACAACACAGGAGCCTGAACTAACGGACTAGACATAACCACATACCCTCTCAAACTTAAAACTCCCAAGCAAACATGCCTGACTCACCAACAGACTGAAATCTTCTAGAGAGGCTCCTGGACTGGACTGGAGGAACTATAGGAATTTAGCAGGTAAGACCTATTTTCACCTTCCAAGGCATCCCTCCAGTTCAGTCCAGACAAGTGGAATGTAGCAATGCAGTACCAATGCTGGGTGGAACCGAAAGCCCGGCTCGCAACATCCTTTCACCAAAGCAGGCATTCTGCCTTGCCTGCACATTCAGATAGCAGTGCTGCATAAAGGAATGAAGGGGCAACCAAGTGGCCTCCCAACAGATGTCCAGAGGAGGAAGTCTCCCCACTTTGGCCCAGGAGAAAGCCTGAGCCCTCATCGAATGGGCGCACAAGCCCACTGGTGCCTGCCGCTCCTTGAACAGGTAAGCTAACACAATCACTTCCCAGATCCAACGAGCGATGGGTCAGCCGAAGAGGATAAAAAGCCTCTCCGAGTATCGAAACATTGCATCACTGCCAGGTACCATTTCAAGACCCGATGAACATCCAACTTGAGCAAGAGAGAGACCTCTGGCGAGTCCTGCTGACCCCAGAAGGAGGGTAGGGCTACGATCTGATTGAGATGGAAATCCGACACTACCTTGGGCAGAAAGGAAGGAACCATCCACAGGACTACCTTTTCTTTGGTAAAACCGAGATAAGGCTCTCTACAGGAAAGAGCCTGGATCTCCGAGATCTAATGGGCAGAACAAATCGCCACAAGAAAGATAGCTTTCAAGGTCAGATCTTTGACCGAGACCCCTTTAAGAGGCTCAAAAGGTGGGTCACTCAGAGCGGACAGCACTAAGTTTAGGTCCCAGGCAGGAACCACTGGTCGACATGGAGGCTGAAGATGCTTGATCCACTGCAAAAACTGGACCACATCTGAGTGAGACAGCAAAGAAACGCCCTCACCCAGCTGCAAAAGCAAGACAAAGCCGCCACCTGGACCTTTAATTAGCCCAATGCCAGGCCCTTCTTGAATCCTGCCTGTAAAAAAGCCCAAATGGCCGACATGGGAGCCCTAAGAGGACAGGTCCCACGCTCCTCACACCAAGATTCGACGATCTGCCAAATACACACATAGGCCAAGGAAGTAGAACGCCGACAGGCCTGCAAAAGGGTGTCAATCACCCGTGCAGAACAGCCCTGGCGCCTCAGCCAAGTCCTTTCAAGACCCAAGCCGTAAGCGAGAATCAATCCACTGCTGGCATGTACACCGGCCCCTGTGTCAAAGGTCCGGCACCAACAGCATACAAACGGATTCCTCCACCAGGAATCTCACCAGATCTACATAGCAGGGCCAGTCTGGTGCAATCAGCAGCACTGAACCACGATGCGCCTCTATGAGCTACAACACCCACCCTATCAGGGGTCAAGGCAGAAAGACATATAGCAGCTCCACTAGAGACCACGGCTGCACTAGAGCATCTGACATTGGGGACTTTCAACGACTGAAAAACCGGGAGGCTTTGGCGTTCTCCAGATACGCATCAAGTCCATAGCCAGCTGCCCCCATCACTCCATGAGTAACTGAACACCACCTCCAAGAGAGACAATTTTCCTGAATCCAGAGTATGGTGACTGAACGTTCGTCGCTCCGGCAACATGCACCGACAAGAAAGCCCTCGGATGGGCTTCTGCCACCTGTAGGAGTGGTATCGCCTCCACCACTATCAGCGAGCTCCACATTCCGCCCTGGCAATTGATATAAGCCACCATGGTGGCAATGTCTGACAGGAACCGCACCACTCTCTGATGCCCCAAGGATAGAAAGGTTTCCAGGGCAAGACGCACTGCCATCGTCTCCAAGCGACTAATGGGCCACTGCCCTTCTTCAGTGGACCACTGGCCCTACACTACAAGCAACAGACAGTGGCCACCCCAGCCAGACAGACAGACTCGTATCCGTAGTGACCATCACCAGTCTGGAGCCTTCAGGGGCATCCCCACACCCAGGTTGGCCAGATCGAGCCACCACCGTAAACTCGCCCAGGCCACCCCCAACAGCAGAAGGTGGACCTCAATGGATTCTGCCAGTGGAGACCAACAGGAGAGCAGATGTGCCTGAAGGGCATATGGAGCTGAGCTGAAGTCATCAGCTCCAGAGAGGCCATCATGGAGCCCAGAACCTGAAGATAGTCCCATGCCTGGGGACATGGGATACTACAAAGGCCTTGCACCTGGGCCTACAGCTTCGCAATGCAGCCTTCTGACAGATAAACCATGCCCTGGGCATGGGTCAAAGCAGGCTCCCAGATATTCTAGGATCTGCAATGACTGTAGCTGGATTTTGGCTAAATTGACTATCCAGACCAGCTCCTGCAAACAACAGACCACTGTCTCCGTCAAGTGCTGGCTCTCCTCGAGGGATTTCCCATGAATCAACCAGTTGTCCAGGTACGGGTGAACCAACACCCCCTGCCTGCAAAGATGTGCAGCTGCCACCACCATCATCATGATCTTCGTAAAGACCCGTGGAGCAGTGGCCATGCCAAAGGGTAACGTTTGAAATTGAAAATGCCCTCTGGGCACCACAAATCAAAGGAAACTTTGGTGCTCCACTCTCACTGGGATGTGCAAGTATGCCTGTCAGACTGAAGGAGGTAAGAAACTCACCATGGCGCACCGCCACAATCACTGATCACAAGGTGTCCATGCAAAATCACAGAACTCTCAGAGCACAATGCCCTTCAAATCCAAGGGTGCCAAAACCACGCCTTCTTGGGCACCACAAAGTAGATGTAATACCTTCCAGAACCCCCCATGGCCCAAGGCACTGGTACTGCTGCCCTGAGCTGCAAGAAGCGCTCAAGTGTCTCTTCCACCACCCATGCTTTCCGGGCCAACCCGCACAGGGAGAGTATGAAACACTCTGCCAGGAGCCAAGAAAATTTGAGAGCATAGCCCTCACAAATTACCTCCAAGACCAAGGCGTCAGACATAACCTGGGCTCAGGTGGAAAGGAACTGACCACACACCACTTGCACCCTGGTATTCCCTATCATGGCCACCAATTGATTTTCCGCTGCCCACCTTGGTCTTATCCTCCGGCAGCCGGGGCACTTTGGACTCACCCAGGGACTTGACCAGCTTTTTCAAATCCTCCCCAAGGAGCAACCTGCCCGCAAAGAGACGTTTGCTGAACCTCGTCTTAGAGGACACATCAGCAGACCAGTTGCATAATCAGAAGAGGCACCGGGTGGCGACCACCATCACCATGCTCTTGGTGGAAATGAGCAGCAGGTGGAAGAGCAAATCCATTAGGAAGGCAGCCCCTGACCCAAAGCGAGCAGGCTACACATGTGAAGGGGTCACTGAGTCCACCTCCTCCGGCAGACCGTGCGACCAAAGAAGACAGGTACAGGCCACATAGGCCCCCACAAATAGCTCACTGCAGGCCCAGTACTGACACCTCAAAGGCCTGCTTAAGCAGTGCCTCCATGCGTGGATCCTTCAGGGCCGCACCACCCTCCACTGGGATTGTGGTTTTTCACGTGATCGCCATCACCAACGCATCCACTTTGGTTAGGCACAGCTTTTCCTTCTCCTCAGGTTGGGATAGAGTGATTTCAATTACTGGGTCACTGCAGGACATGCTAGGGAGATAAAGGGCCCTTTAACTGGCTCTTAACTGTGTAAATACCTTTTGAATATTGGGCCCAAAGTTTCTGTTGTTGTTAAGTGCCATCGAGTTGGAGTCGACTCATGGCGACCCTCTGGATAGCTATCCTAAATTGTGTTCGGTCTTCAGTCAGGCGGCTCATTGTTGACAGACTGGTACCCATAGCTGCTGTTATTGTATCGATCCATCTCATTGCTGGCCTTCCTCTTTTGCGTTGACCTTCTATCTTGCCAAGCATGATATCTTTCTCTAATGATCTCTCTCTTCGCATGATGTGTCCAAAGTATTAAAGTCGAAGTCTTGTCATCTGAACTTCTAAAAAAAGCTTAAGTTTGATCTCCTCTAGTACCGACTGGTTTGTTCTTCGGGCAGTCCATAGTATACACAGTATTTGCCGCCAGCACCATAATTCAAAGGCATCAATTTTCTTCCTGTCTATCTTTTTCACTGTCCAGCTTTCACATCCATGTGATGTTATTGAAAATACCATGGCTTGAACAAGTTGAATCTTTGTATGGAGAGAGACATCTCTGCTCTTGAGAATCTTATCTAGGTCTTTCATAGCCATTCTGCCAATCGTCTGATTTCTTGACTGCTTTTGCTTCTTTATTGATAGTTGATCCAAGTAGGTTATTCATGATTTCAATTTCTTCTCCTTTAACGATGAACCTGTTGATTATGCCAGTTGTCATGATCTTTGTCTTCTTTACATTAAGGTGCAGGCCCATTTTGAGACTACGTTCTTTGGTTGTGAGAAGCAAATGTTTCAGATCATCTTCACTTTCAGCCAGTAATGTGGTATTATCAGCATAGCAAAGGTTGTTGATGAGTCTTCCACCAATCTTCACACCTCTATTGTCTTCATAACAATCCTGCTTCTCTGATTATTTGTTCTGCATATAAATTAAACAGGTAGGGGGAAAGTATGCAGCCTTGTCTTACACCTTTGCTTATTTTAAACCATTCTGTTTCTCCTTGTTCCGTTCGAACTGTTGCTTCTTAATCAATGTACAGATTGTGCAAGAGTACGATCAGGTGTTCTGGTATACCCATGCTTCTTAATGTGGCCCAGAGTTTCTCATGGTTTACACAGTCAAAAGCCTTGCTATAGTCAATAAAGCACAAATAGATATCCTTTTGGTATTCTTTAGTTTTTTCAAGGATCCATCTCACATCCGCAATGATGTCTCTCATTCCTCGCCCTTTCCTGAACTCTGCTTGCACTTCAGGTATTTCTTGTTCCAGGTATGGTTGTAGTCTCTTTTGAATAATCTTCAGTAGAATCTTGCTGGCATGTAGGATCAGAGCGATTGTGCGATAATTTCCACAGTCAGTTGGATCACCTTTCTTTAGTATTGGTATAAACACAGATTTTTTCCAGTCAGTTGGCCATGATGTTGTCTTCCATATTTTGGGAATGCTATCAATGCCTGGTGCTTTGTTCTTTGATAAGGCTTTCAATGCTGCTTCAACTTCTTCTTTCATCACCAATGGTTCCCGATCATAGGGTACGGGTTGAAACGGCTGTTGGTCCACTTGATCTTTATCATATAAAAACTCTGTATATTCCTTCCACCTTTTCTTGATCTTCTCAGCATCATTCAACATAGAACCTTGTGCATCTTGTAACATTCCAATTTGAGGCTGGAACTTTTTCTTTAACTCTCGTAGCTTTAGGAAAGCCGATCTTGTTCTTCCTCTAATAGTTTCTGCTTCTATTTCCTTGCATGCGTCATTGTAGTACTTTTCCTTGTCCAGTCTTGATGTCTTGTTGGAAATCTCTGAGTTCTGTGATTGTCTTTCTTTCTCTTCTGGCTTTAGCTTCTCTGCATTTCTGGGCAATTTTCAGAGTTTCTTCGGTCATCCATTTTGGCCATTTTTTTTCTTTTTCACCTTTTGTAGAGACTTCTCGCTTTCTTCCAACACAACCTTCTTGATGTCATTCCATAACTCTTCTGGAGGTCTGTCATTTGTATCTAAAGCAGTAAATCGATTTTGCAGGCAGTCTTTAAAGTCCAGTGGTATATTCTCAAGGTCATATTTTGCTGCATTCATGAGTGGTTTGCTCTTTTTCAACTTTAGCTTGAGTTTGCATACTAGTAGTTGATGATCTGTAACACAGTCAGCTCCAGATTATGTCTTTGTTGATGTTATAGAGCTTTTCCATCGTTGACTTCCACAGATGTAGTCAATTTGATTTTTATACAATCCATTGGGTGAAGTCCATGTGTACAGTCGCCGCTTGTGTTGCTGGAAGAAGGTGTTTGAGATGAATAGATCGTTGGTCTTGCAGAATTCTAACAGTCTTTCTCCAGCTTCATTTCTGTTGCCAAGTCCATATTTTCCAACTACTTTGCCTTCTACTTTGTTGCCAACTTTTGCGTTCCAATCACCCATGACTATAGGATATCCTGTTTGCATGTTCTGTCAATTTCAGCTTGTACTTGTTCATAGAACTCTTCAATTTCATTCTCTTCTGCAGCTGTTGTTGGGGCATATACTTGAATTATAGTTATGTTGATAGGCATTCCTCATAGACGAACAGAGATTAAGCGTTCACTGACTGCTTTGTATTTCATTACATTTCTTGCAAGTTTCTTCTTTATTATAAATGCAACACCATTTCTTCTTTGTCTTTCATTTCCAGCATAGTAGACCATGTGATCATCTGATGCAAAGTGCCCGATGCCAGACCATTTCAGTTTGCTGACACCCAATAGATCAAGTTGGACACGTTCCATTTCATTCTTAACCACCTCCACCTTCCCTTGGTTCATGCTTCGTACGTTCCATGTTCCAATGTGTAAGACATCTTTACAGCTTCTGACTCTCATTTCATGCGCAGCTACATCAGCAGTCAGACGTCCCGAGGGCTTTTATCCAACCACATCATAAATGCTGGCTTTACTCTGAAAAGTCTTCAGCTCTTCCCCAGTAGCTAGTTGAGTGCCTTCCGACCTGGGGGGTCTCATCTTCCAGCACTATAGCACAATTTGTTTTGTTGTAACTATCCATTGGGTTTTCATGGCAAGATACAGAAGTAGATTTCTGGGCCTTTCTTCCGCACAGTTTGAGTTTGGTGTTGTTGCCATTGTCACAGAAATGTGATCCTCCGCCGTCAACACTATCCCATTCTGCTGCTGCCCAGATGGGTGGTTTGTCTTGGTCTGGCACCTCAGCTGAGACCTGTCCATCTTGGGAGACCCTGCCAGTAGTTAAACTACCGATAGTTTAGCTCTCAGCATCACTGATGCACACAAGCCCTCACAGCACGGCAAGCTGCAAACCAAGTGAGGTTGAAATAAATGACTGCTTCTTGGAGCAACTAGTTCATGAACTGACAAGAGAGGAAGCTATACTGGACCTAGTACTTAGTGGAACACAGCATCTGGTGCAAGAGATAAGGGTGTTGGGACCACTTGGCAATAGTGATCATATCATGATCGTGTTTGATTTAATAAATGAAGAAGGACGGCAAGGAAATCCACAGTATTACCTTTTAACTTTCAAAAGGGAGACTGTTAAAATGAGGAAAACAGTTTAGAAAAAACTAAGAGGAGCAGCTGCAAAGGTTAAAGACTTACATCAAGCATGGACATTGTTTAAATATACCATCTTGGAAGTCCAGACCAGATGTATTCCATGCTTTAAAAAAAAACTGGAAGGAAAGCCAAAAAACTGCCCACATGGTTTAAAGGCGAGGCCAGAGAAGCTGTTGTAGCCAACAAAAGCATCTTTCAGGAAATGGAAAAGGAGTCAAATGACGAAAATGGGAAACATAAGCACTGGCAAGTTAGATCAATGCTTTGCATAAGACAGGCAAAGAGAGAATTTGAAAAAAAAGCTTGTCATGTAAGCAAAAAAGCATAATAAAAACTTTTTTAAAGTACATTTGTAGCAAAAAATCTGTGAGAGAGTCAATTGGACCATTGAATGATAGAGGGTAAAAGGGGTGCCAACGGAGGACAAGGCCATAGCGGAGAGATTGAATGAATTCTTTACTTCAATCTTTACTGAAGAAGATGTAGTGAAGTTACCAATGGCTGATATATCAGAAGAATTGAAAGAAAAATCGATAAACCGGGAAGATGTATGACAACTATTGATAAACTGAAGAATAGTAAACCACCTGGGCCAGATGGTACACATTCGAGGCTGTTGAAAGAACTAAAAGATGAGATTGCAAACCACTAAAATCATCTGTAGTACCTGAAGATTGGAGATGGCCAATATAACGCCAATTTTTATAAAGGCTTCCAGGGGCGATCCGGGAAACTACCAACCGGTGAGCCTGATGCCAGTACTAGGCAAAATGGTATAAACCAATTCAAAGAATAAAATCACTGACCATGTAGAGAGTCATGGATTTAATGGGAGACAGCCAACATGGCTTACTAATCTATTATATTTTTTGAAGGTGTGAACATAAGGATATAAGATATGCCATACTGGGTCAGACCAAGGTCCATCAAGCCCAGTATCCTGTTTCCAACAGTGGCCAATCTAGGTCATAAGTACCTAGCAGTTTCCCCAAAGGACAGAGGTACCACAATGCTTGCATTGGATCAAGCATTGATATCCTGGGTCCCTTTTTAATAATGGTTTATGGACCTTTCCTCCATGAACTTGTCCAAACCTTTTTTAAACCCAACTACACTAACAGCCTTTACTACATCCTCAGGTAACAAATTCCAGAGTTTGATTACACGTTGAGTGAAAAAATATTTTCTCTTATTTGTCTTAAATAGTTTACCCTGTAGCTTCATTGCATGTCCCCTAGTCTTTCTATATTCTGATAACGTAAACAATCGATCTACGTTTACCCGTTCCACTCCGTTCATTAATTTATAGACTTCTATCATATCTCCCCTCAGCCGTCTCTTTTTCAGGTTAAAGAGCCCTAACCTTTTTAGTCTCTCTTCATAGGGGTACCCTTCCATCCCCTTTACCATTTTGGTGGCTCTTCTCTGAACCTTTTCTAATAACACTATATCCTTTTTAAGATACGGCGACCAGAATTTCACACAATATTCAAGCTGCAGTCACACCATGAAACGATACAGAGGCATTATAATATCCTTTGTTTTATTTTCCATTCCTTTCCTTAAGATACCTAACATTCTATTTGCTCTCTTGGCTGCCGCTGCACACTGGGCGGAGGGTTTTAACATGTTATCCACAATGACGCCTAAATCTTTTTCCTGGGTGGTGGTTCCCAATGTGGAACCTTGCATTGTGTAACCATAGTTTGGGTTGTTCTTCCCTAGGTGCATAACTTTGCACTTGTCCACATTAAATTTCATCTGCCATTTTGATGCCCAGGTGAATAAACAGGTAGACAGAGGTTAGCCGGTTGATATAGTGTATCTGGATTTTCAGAAGGCCTTTGACAAGGTCCCTCATGAGAGACTCTTGGCAATTAAAAAGTAATGGGATTGGAGGCAGTGTACTATTGTGGATCAGGAAATGGTTAAAAGATAAAATGCAGAAAGCAGGGCTAAATGGCCAATGTTCTCAATGAAGAAAGGTGAATAGTGGAGTACCCCAGGGATTTGTGCTGGGCCTCTTGCCTTTTTACATATTCATAAATGACCTCGAAATTGGAACAACTGAGGTGATCAAATTTGCAGATGACACAAAATTATTCAAAGTTGTTAAGACACAAGAGGATTGTGAAAAATTGCAAGACAGCCCTGATAAATTGGAAGACTGGACATTCAAATGGCAGATGAAATTTAATGTGGACAAATGCAAAGTTATGCATCTAGGAAAGAAGAACCCAAAAGCATAGTTACTCACCTGTAACAGGTTTTCTCCGGGGACAGCAGGAATCAGTCCTCACATACGGATGACGTCGGCACCGATGGAGCCCTCGCGGAAGCATCCCCCCAGCTTTCAAAGAAAACCTTTGGGAGATGACACTCTTGGGCGGGAAGGGGATTACGATGTGTGGTGGCATCTTCCTCAGTCAGATGACATAGCTAAAAGACGGCAAAAATAAAAGATGGTTAAGGAGCATCTCCAAGGGGAGGAGGGAGGGTTGTGAGGACTGATTCCTGCTGTCTTCGGAGAACACCTATTACAGGTGAGTAACTATGCTTTCTCAGAAACAAGCAGAAAGACAGTCCTCACATATGGGACTGCCCAGCTACAGGCTATCGAAAGCCCATAGCAAAAATAGGGGCTTCCTCATGGGGTGCTGCACGCAGTAGCAATTTAGTCCATGTACACAGACCACAGTAGGACCCCTGTGTCCGATGAAACCAGCACTCCGGTAGCCTGAACACAAAGGGTCAGATGATAGGAGCTGCCTAAACCCCGAAAAGATTACAGAGCACAGCCTAGCCGAAGGCACTGTCCCGTCAGGACTCTCTTTTCAGGCAGTAATGGGCTGCGAAGGTATGGATTGAAGACCAGGTGGTGGCCCAGCAGATGTCCACCATGGGAAGGAGTGCAAGTTTGCCACCGAGGCCTTCTAGCGGGAGCCTCGCCTGCTCATAAGCGAGGGCGATACAGTCCGCCACTCATGTGGACAGCGTACGCTTGGTCACCGCCTCCCCCAGCCTACTGGGGTCATAGGAGATGAAAAGCTGAGATGCTTTGCAGTGGCCCTGACAGAGTTGGATAAAGAAGGACAAAGCCCTCTCACAGTCCAAGGTGTGAAGGACTGTCTCCATCTGACTGGAGTGAGGTCTTGGACAGAAGGTAGCGAGCACCACCTCCTGGTTGAGATGAAAGGCCGATACTACCTTCAGCAGGAATTTGAGGTGCGTGCAAAGCACCATTCTGTTCTTGTAGAACCTGGCATAGGGCGCATCCGCCACAAGGGCCTGAAGCTTGCTAACTCTGCGAGCGGAGGTAAGCGCGACCAGGAAAACCATCTTCCAAGAGAGGTAGCGAAGATGGCAGATAGCCAGAGGTTCGAAGGGCAGGCGAGTGAGCTTCCCCGACACTACAATGAGGTCCCATTCAGTTGCCGGAGGGCGAACCAGGGGCTTTGATAAGATTAGGCCCCAAAGAAAACAGGTCACCAAAGGTTGGACCGAGAGGGGCTTATCATCCACCAGATGGTGGTGCACCGCTAGAGCACTCAGATGGAGTTAGACTTGTGCCCGGATTGAGAGAGGTGGAGAAGGTACTGTAACACCAGTGCCACCGGGCAGGAGAAAGGGTCAGTCCCATGTTTGGTGCACCAAACCAAGAGCCTGCACCATTTGAGGGCATAAATCTTTATAGTAGAGGCCTTGAGAGAGGCCAGCAGAAGGTCTTCCACCTCAACCAGAAGGTTAAAAGGGGCCAAAGTCACCTCTCAGCAGCCATGCTTTCAGCAACAGGGGCCCCAGGTTGGGGTGCAGGAGAGAGCCCCCCTCCTGAGATAGGAGTCCCAGGGCAGTCCCCAAGGGAATGGGGGTCTCCACTGTCAACTGGAGGAGCAACAGGAACCACAGTTATCTGGGCCACTGGGTGGCTATCAGGATGAATGAGGCCCTGTCACGGAGGGTCCTGAACAAGGTCTTGGCAATCAGCAGCATAGGAGGTGTGGAGGCCCCTGGCCCAGGCAACAGCCTATAAGCCTAGGGCTGCACTTGTTAGTCCTTTAATTAAAGAGTTTTCTTCCTCATCCAGCGCCGGCGCTGCTGAGATTTGTAGTTGTGTTGTTTAGAAAAAAACAAGTAGTGTGGAGACCGAGGGTTTACAAGGCAAAACACAGGAATTTATTTCTTTTTCTAAAGAGCATTAAGGCTCAACGCAAAACAAACAGGATTCTTTCTCCAAACAATAATCCATAGGCATTTATACCAAACAAAACAATGAAACTGCTTTATGTAGCTTTTTAACATGTGTTGCTGTTTTTCAAATCATTCAGCAATCAAGCAAGGTTTCTCTTCTCTTCAGACCCAAAAGAAATATCCTTTCTTCAGCAACAGGGTTCTTTAGCATTCCTGGCTAAACACATTTCTCCCTGTTTTCACCCTGCCTTCTAGGACATTTAGGTTATAGGCTTTTCCCTTCTTTTACCCAAGAACTTTTTATTCTGCCTTCTGACACAGAGAACAATCCATTACTGAATCTTCAGACCCCTCATCAGATTCATAATAGTCTATCTGCATTTCCTCAGGACCTGTGTCCGGTAAATCTGGCTTTAAGCCAACATGAAAAACTTCAGGCTTAATATTCTCTAAAAGTTCCAGAAGCTTTCTCCACTGAGGCTTTACCTAATGCACAGGGTTTCCACCAGGAACGTGGAGATTCTTTTCTTGCATCAAATGACACAATGCCTCTAACTGGCTTACAGCACTTTTGGCTACCCTCTATTCACGCACCTTTTTGGAAGTTGCAGCTCTTTAGCTGGTTCAGGAACGGTTGGTACTGCAGCCTGACCCTTGTCAGCACTTCTCTCTGGCACAGCTCTCCTAGTTTTAAAACCAATTGCAGTTTCCCTGCAATCCTGGCTTTCCTTCTGACTAGGGCTTTCACCTCTGAGATTCCCCCGGAAGTCTCCACCGTGAACTCTCTGGGCCTTTCTCTGGTGCTTCTCTCCCCACTGAATTCTCCAGTATTCTCCCTCGTCAGCTCTTTCGAGGCTGGTTTCCTGTATCTTTCCTTCCAGCGTGCTGCTTCCCTGTCTCTCCCTTTCCAGGGTGCTGCTGCGTGGGCTGCCTCGTCCTGGTACTCCGGTTCCTGTTGCCCTCTCTCTGGCTGTTCTCTCTCTCCTCCTCCAATATTTCCCTGGGTTTATAAGAGTGTCTCTGAACTACCATGCACTCCCCTTCACCCAGGTGTCCCTCATTAATTTCCAAGCCTGCCCTTAGATTAGCAGAGCTTGGGTGTGACCTGTCCTCAATAGCTGCGTGTTTTTTTTTCTCTGCCTGCAGTTTGAGAGCTACTGATTCCTTGCCTGTCTCTTTCTTTAAAGGTAAATGTCTGATTTTCTTCCAATTCCATGGACTCAGCCATACTCGCCTCATCACAGAGGGAAGGCGTACATGAGGCCTTCCAACCATGAGACAAGGAACGCGTCCGTTGCCACACTGGAGGGGTGGGCCTGCTGGGAACAGAAGCAGGGCAATTGAAAGTTGTCTGAGTTGGCGAACAGTTCCATCAAGAGTTCCCCCCAGAGCTGGAAAAGCCAATTGGCTACCCTGGGGTCCAGCTGCCACTCATGCGGCCGGAGGACTCTGCTTAGCCTATTGGCCAGCAGGTTGTCCTGGCCTGGCAGGTACACTGCCTTCAGGAGGATACTCTGTTGGATTGCGTACAGAGGACCAGTGCCTTCTGACAAAGGGTGCAAGACCCCGTGCCCCCTGTTTGTTCACGTAGAACATCGCCACCTGGTTGTCCGTCTGGACCAGCACCGGTTGGTGACACAGGTTGTGACAGAAGACTTGCAGGGCTAAGTGTATGGCTCAGAGCTCCAGGAAATTGATCTGCTGGGTGCTCTCGTCTGGTGAGCAGTTGCTCTGGGTGCGGAAATCTCTGCAGTGGGCTCCCCAGCTGAGCAGGGAGGCATCCGTGGTGAGGACCCTTGAGGGGCTTAGGGCCTGAAAAAGCATGCCCGCTTCGAGATGCTGGAGAGACTGCCACCAGACCAGGGAGTCTGCCAGTTGGTGGGTCACAGAGACTGTCTTGGAGACGACCCCTGGCCTGAGAACACTGGACCCGGAGACACCACTGTGCTGCCCTCATGTGGAGGTGAGCGTTGGAGGTGATGTAGACCGTGGAGGCCATGTGCCCATGGAGGTGCAGAAGCTGCCGAGCGAGCACCGAGGGATGGTACTGAATGTCCCAAGCCAGAGTCCCGAGACGGTCGGCCTGGTCCCTGGGCAAGAATGCCTTCGACTGGAGAGCGTCAACCTTTACCCCGATAAACTCCAGACACTGTGTCGGGAGAAGGTGAGATTTGGAGTAGTTTATGACAAACCCCAAGTGTTGCAGAACCTGGATGGTGCATGCGGTGGGGCCTACTGCACCTTTGAGACCGTGCCTCCCTTTATGAGCAAGTCGTCCAAGTAGGGAAAGACAAAGACCCCCTGGAGATGGAGGAAGGCAGCCACGACTGCCAGGCATTTTGTGAAGACTCTTGGGGCAGAGGCCAAGCCGAAGTGGAGCACCCTATACTGAAAATGCCTGCCCCCCATTATGAACCGCAGGTACTGCCTGTAGTTGGGGTGAATGAGGATGTGGGTATAAGCATCCTTGAGGTCTAAGAAACATAGACAGTCTCCTTGATAGAGGTATGGCAGCAGTGTTCCAAGGGAGAGCATCTTGAACTTCTCCCTCATCAGGAATTTGTTGAGGTTGCGCAGGTCGAGGATGGGCCTTAGGCCCCCTGTCCCTTTTGGCACGAGGAAGTACCTGGAGTAGAACCCCTCGCCCTAGAGATGGTGGGGCACCAGTTCCACCACTTTGTCCTTGAGAAAACCTGCCAACTCCTTCAGTAGAAGGTCCAAGTAGAGGGGGGATCTGAACATAAGAACATAAGATATGCCATACTGGGTCAGACCAAGGTCCATCAAGCCCAGTATTCTGTTTCCAACAGTGGCCAATCTAGGTCATACGTACCTAGCAGTTTCCCCAAGGGACACAGGTTCCACAATGCTTGTATTGGTTCAAGCATTGATATCCTGGGTCCCTTCTTAATAATGGTTTATGGACCTTTCCTCCAGGAACTTGTCCAAACCTTTTTTAAACCCAGCTACACTAACAGCCTTTACTACATCCTCCGGTAACAAATTCCAGAGTTTGAGGGGATCTCCCGGGAAAAGGGGGAGGTGTCTGAGTCAGGTGAGGGAGGTAATCCTCCCTGACTACCCGAAGTGCCCAGGAGTCGGTGATAATGGCCATCCACCTCTGGGCATAGAGGGCCAGATGTCCCCTTGTGGGCTGCTGATCTCCTTGGGGTAGATAGGTTATGTTCAAGGAGTCAAAAACTCCCCCCTGGCTGTGCCAGGGCCGGAGCCTGGGGTTTTGGAGCCTTCTGCTTATGAGGGCCATGCCCATGTCCCTTGGCCTGCTGACCTTGTTGAGGAGCTGAGGAGGCCTGAAAAGGTGGGTAGTTTCTGTAAGCAGCTCCCTTCCTTGGATAAAAGGATTTTTTACCTGGGCCCTTCCATCAGGGAGGGGCAGCGGTCTTTTTGGAGAGCCTGGTCCTCGTCATGAATTCTGTTTCCAGCTCGGCAGCCTTGTCGGTCATGGGTTTGCCAAAGAGGTTCTCTCCTTAGCAGGGGACATCAACCAATTTGCCCTGAACCCACTGCTCAAGGTGGGTTCAGGGAGGAGTGGCCTAGTGGTTAAGAACATGGTACTTCAGGCCGGAGACACTGGGGTTTCTAGTTCTATAGGCACTCCTTGTGGCCTTGGGCAAGCCACTTAACCCTCCATTGCCTCAGGTACACATAGATTGTGAGCCCTTTGGGGACAAGGGAATATATCCAGTACCTGTTTCTAGTAATTACATAATGTAAACCGCTTTGATTGAAGGCTAAGACGGTATAGAAAACTGGTTAAATAAATAAATAAAATAAGGTTGAACGACTGTAGCCAAGCTTGGCGGTGTGCACCGATGCCAGCCGCTGCCTTGAACCCATAATAAACCGCTCGAGACATGAATTTGGAGAACTCATGAACTGCTTTGGCCAGGTTCTTGAACCACTGCAAGGGTTCCTTGCAGAGACCAGCTGAGAACCCAGCGAGTTCCTTCAGCAAGTCTCTCAGGTACATGCCCATGTACAACTGGTAAGCCTGGATGTGGCCTATGAGCATTTTGTCCTGGTAGCACTTTCTGCTGAGGATGTCCAGGGTATGCGCCTCCCTGCGTGCGTCTTCTGTTTTTTCAGCCGACGCATGGCTGACTCCACCACCATGGAGTTATGTGGCAGCTGTGACATTTGGAAGCCCAGGTTCTGGCGGACTCGATACATCGAGTCGAACCGTTTGCTCACCACCAATACCGAAGCCGGGGTCTCCCACATTCAGAGAATCAGCCGTTCCAGGATGGGGGGAGGAATGGCACCGTGAACGATTCCCGCAGAGGAGCCTCGTACTGGAGGATTTCCAACTCATCTGCCCGAAGGCCCTCCTCCAACTTGGTCGGGAACACCAGGGCCTTTGACATATCCTTGATGAAATCAAGTAAGCCCATATCCTCCAGCGGGGACCGCCATCGGGGCTCTGAGATGAGAGAGTCAGATGGGACGTTGCGGTGGCAAGGGGTATCGGGGGACTCCTTGTCCTCTGTCTCCCACTCAAAGTAGTCCATTGACGACTCGTAGGAAGGCTTTTCCATGGGCCCTAGGGCCCCCAATGCCCTGTGGCCGGCCCCCGGCATACTTGCCGGGGATGACCGTGGTTCCATCGAGCGGAACTCAGATTGTGACCTCGGCCGAGGATCAGCTCGGCCTCCAGGGAAGCCTTGGATGTCAAGGGCTCGGTGGTTGGGGCGGATGAACAGGTCGTGCCGGACAACAGCACCCGCTGCTGGTCCATGAAGGCAGACAAACTGCGCTCCAGGGTCGCCATTCTGTCGGGGGACCTTCGCAGGTCGCTCTCTCTCCGATGCCTCAGATGAACATCTCGGATTGCGGGACCAGGGCCAGGGAGCACCCGGCTGGTCAGAACCATCCAAGGACGCCGCCTTAAGGATTTCTTCTTCTTCCTAGGTTCCCTCAAGGGAGACCCCCTTTCTGAGGACCCATGACGAGGCTTGGGTTCAGAAGGCTCTGCCCGAGATGTCAGGGTCTCAGATGAGGCCATGGCCTTCAGAGGCACTAGGGATTCAGGGAAAAACTTATCGTGCTGCTGCTGGCGGCTCTTGAGGGGCTTACTGAACATCCTTTTGCAGAGACCGCAGGCTGCCGGGTCGTGGTCTGGCCCAAGACAGCAGAGACAGCAGTTGTGTGTCGGTCAAAGACATAATTTTAGAGCACCAACCACACTTCTTAGAGCCAGTGGTAGCCATGGGGGAAAAAGGTACTCCTGCAAGGTCGAAGACTCTCCAGGCTGCCAGTGGGAAAAAAAAGGCACGAAGATGCCAGGAAAAGAAAAAAACGAAAACTACAAAAATAGACCGAACATGACGCCAAGGCAATGAGGTCGGTGGCGGGAAGAATACCAGTGCGATACCGGAGGAGAGTATAAAACTTTGAGAGAAAAATCAACTTTTTCCAGGGACAAGTCAGACAAACATCTGAAGGGCTCCGCGGAAAAAAGGAGACTGAGCAAGATGGCACCCTTGGGCGGGAAGGGGACCACGCATGCGTGGTGGCATCTCCCAAAGACTTTCTTTGAAAGATGGGGGGATGCCTCCGTGAGGGCTCCGTCGGTGCCAATGTCACTCATATGTGAAGACTGACTTCCTGCTTGTTCTTGGAGAACTATGGTTACATGATGCAATGTTCCACATTAGGAACCACCACTCAGGAAAAAGATTTAGGTGTCATTGTGGATATGTTGAAACCCTCCACCCAGGACGGAACTGGCCTAAACCCCACCTGTTCTCTGGAAAGGGACAAAAATGGTTCCCTACATGACAACGCCTGTAACTCCGAAATTCGTCTCGCCGAACAGAGGACTACCAAAAACACAGTTTTTTAAATTAAATCCTTAACTGACGCTGGGTGTAAGGGCTCAAAAGGTTCTTTAACTAAAACACTGCCTATAAGGAAAAGGCTGCAATGGACGCCTGGTGCAAGAGCTCAAGGGTACCTTGATTACCCCCCCCCCCAGACCAAAACGAGATCCCCCGGTGAAACCATTACTCTACTACAGAGCCGCAGCCAGGATAACACCTTCAGAAAACTCAGCACATCACCCTGAAAACCTAGGGCCACTCCCTGGACCTTGCCTCTATAGCACACTGGCCCCATAAATAACTGGCTGCAAGACCCTCATCAAACCCATCCTGAAGGAAGGTCAACACCAAGGGGATGGATACCGTGGCCGTGCGAACCTGTCGCCCAGAACACCAATCCTTGAACATACGCCATAGGCGCACCTATGGGAGAGATGAGGACCTCTTTCTGATTTGAAGTAAAGTCTCGATAACCACTCCAGAATAACCTTTTTCTCCTTAACCTTGCCCTTCAATGGCCAAAATATAAGCGAGAACCAATCCACCAGAGGCATTCATAGCGGATCCCGAAGTAACAGATTCTACCATATCGGTAACCTCCAGGGATCCCCGTCAAGCAACCGACCTAGATCGGCATACCACGGGCATCTCGGGCAGCCCGGATCCACCAATAACCCTCTTTCCTGATGAATCCTGATACGCTGAATCCACCCACCCTATGAAAGACCACGGAAAGAAGACATAGCGGGGCCCTGACCATGACCATTGTCATATCAGGGTGCCAATCCCCTCAGACATCCTCACTCGCCACCTGTCTGAGAAGCGACTCATTTACGCTGACTATAATGCCGCCCTGAGATCCATAATGGGCAGCCCCCATCCGTGGACGATTTTCGCAAACCTGTCTGTATGCAGCTCCCATTTCCCAGCATCTGCTCAGACCCTGCTGAGAAAATCTGCCATCACATTGACTTTTCCTACAATGTGCGCCTCCGAAATCGCCTGTAGACCAGGTTCTACTCAAACGAACAGTGCTCCTGCTTCGTCTTCCACTGCCACACTGCCTGCTCCGCCTTGCCGGTTGACATAGGCCACAGACGCGGAGTCGTCCGAAAGCACTGGCAGCACTCGGCTCTGCACCGTGGCTCCGAACGACCGCAGTGCTAGCAGCACTGCTCAGAGCTCCAGACGGCTAATTGACCATTTGTCCTTCTGGGTGGCTCAAGTACCCTGCGCTCCGAGAACTCCTCAATGTGCTATCCATCTGTCGACACGCGCATCAGACCACCCTGGGAACTCCCCTGGCCATTCCAGGGGGCATGCCCGCCTACAGAGATCCTAGATCTAGCCGCCACTGAAGCGATCGCCTGATCCAGAGGGGACCGAAAAGACGTTTGTTCAGCGAGGCTGTTTGGTGCGGCCACCAGCACAACCGTGCTCTCTGTAATGTCTGCCTATGAAACCTAGTTCATGTCAGCACCTCCAGGATCGCCGCCATTGTTCCCAGCACACGAAGGTAACTTCCTGCTGAGGACGCCGAGACGGACATGAACTTGCATACTAGCTGTCGAAGAACTTGATCCCGACGATCTGCTCTTACCACTCAAGCACCGTAGATGGAAATTTGCAAGGATAAAGCATTAGTCTCGAATGTTAGTTTCAATAATCCATCCACCTTCCTGTCCTGCGCGTCTAAGGCCGCGCTATCTTCTCCCTAGATAGTGGACCTCATTGTAACTGGTGACACTGCCGCCTAAATCCGTGGTGAGTGAAACTTTTCATCGTCCTTGCCGGCCAAGGGATAGAGCCTGACCCTTGTCCTGACCCGATGTAGTCCCGCTTCCGGCTGATTCCCCGCCTCCTGGATCAGCCAGTCAACCACCTGGTGGATAGGAAACACTACTTGAGCTTGTAGCACAGCTTGAATGAGAAGGTTCTCTACATCCCCATCTTCCGCTTGCTGTGCCATACTGACATTGAGCGTTTGAAGGGATTCCGTGATGATTGTCAAAAGTTCGTTATTTCCTGAATACCCGACCAATTTTTTTTTTAAATCTGAACCTCAGGCTCACGTATCTCCCCTTCTTCCAGAGCCTTCATACCTGATTCGAGTTCCGCCTCAACCTCTCCTGTCGTTTACCATTCCATACCTGGAAGAGAAAGGCCCCGAAACCGTTCCCTCTTTGGACGCCTCGGAGAAATACAACCAACCTCCCTTATCCTGGGTTGCTGTATAGAAACCGTAAGCGGCAAGAGCTCCGATATCTTTCCCTGCTGCCATAAACAGAAGGCCTGATGCATTATTAAAACAGATTCCGAAGAACACTCTCCGAGATGCAACCCCGACGCTAAGGCCGGAAATGCACTTGATGGGCCCGCTGGGATTTCCAGTCAGGGTAGTGGAAGGATGCCCCTCAAAGACTCTCCTTCGGCACCTGCCGATGGTTCCTGGAGACCTGCCAGCCCTTTACTTTCCATCTGTTGCTCTCCGCAGGTAGAACAGTAGTGCAGTCCCTGCAGATTCCGGTGGTAGTGGCTGTGCCTCTGCGGGCGCCGCAGACAACCCACAGTGGGCGCGATGACGTGAGCTATGCCCTCTAGTCCTTCCTTGGCAAGGGAAGAGCACGCTGCTACTGCTCCCCCCTCTGTTTTTTTTTTGTTTTTCTTCCCCCCTCCCCCACCAGAGGGGAGTGAGAAAACCACCCAAAATTAATACCGTAAGAGAACCGTCCCAAAAAAGTTCCAATAACCCCCCCGAGATGACAGGGGCGAAAGAATTAACAGAAATTAAAAGCTATGTACTTGCCAGGGTACAGTTATGGTAGGAAGGTTCCCCAAATTACCTCAGACAGAAAATGGCGCCAAGCAGTCTACAGAGTCTCACGAATAGCATTAGAGACACAATCTACTCATTTCCTGAGAGCGCGATTGGTAACCCCAGGGAAGGAAGGGAGCAGACAAATGTAGCCCCACTCAAGGGCCACAAACATAATCTCTTGGCATGTAACACCAGTTAAACACTACTGTAAATTGCTAAAGTCAAGAATTGCTTGTTTTCTCCAAAAAGAACCCTTTGTGAGATTAAACATCAAATTGCTTTGTTTGGAGAGTTTGTGATACAAGTAACTGGCCAGGGCCAGAACAGAGCTCCGGATATCTAATCACCGTAGTGACACTCCTGATCTCACATAGCCCTCTGAGTAGTCATGACCCACGGTCTTCACATCCTGTAAATCAGGAGCTATGCAGCTCCCCCGATTGTGTAAACCATTTTCTTTGACGTAAAATAAAACTTATTTACCCCTGGCTGCTGTCCTCCCTGTTTATAGCCCGCTGGGAATCGACAGGCTGACGAACTCTCAGTGACGGAGCCCACCAGAAGCTGAAAACTAAAGCTGTGTGGGGTTTAGTCTCCTTGACTGACCATAGGGCCCCATATGCTTGCAACTTCCAAACAAGCAAATCGTATAGCAAAGTTCTACTGTTCCTTAACGTTTGGAATTTAGTTCCCTCAGCTATCCCCAACTCTTTCATCAATTTTAACAGCAAGAAAACCCCGTTTTCTATGAAAAAGCAACCGTACCCCGCTAAAGGCACTAAATGCTCCGATTTGCCCTGCCATTGCCATTCGCCATGCCAATGATGCTGTAGGCTGGTCAATCACCAGAACACTGACAAGCTGATTCCGTCAGGCTTAAGAGGAAGGGTATACTGGGTACTGCTGCAGACAACAATATAAATTGATATATGACCTCTTCTGTGAGCTACAATTATGCATCTAATGGTTAACTATGCAGTTTAAAGATCCTCCCTTTCCTTTCCTTTTCTTATTTTTTTTTTAAACCTACAGCAATATCTTCCCTCCAGCACGGGCATCCACCAATCATTAACAGCACTAGGGCCCAGGGGAAGGGGCATTAACTGAAATGAAAAGAAATTCAAAAAGAAATTCCAAAGGAAAATCAAAAGGGACTTGACTCAGGGCCGCATCAAGAAACTTGCTCCGAAGCGCGGGCTGCCGCCACTAAAGACCACGCGGCTTTGAACGTGTGAGGAAAAAATGGCTGCGAACGCTATCGGGCCTGCTTGGCGCCAAAACACCCGGCCCAGCGTTTCCAGGCTCAACGTTCCCCTGTGCGGTTACCACAAACCTCCCTGCGCCGTCGGAACCCCAAGAGCAAAGCGTCTTACTGCTCGGGAGCCCAGTTCTGCAAGCCGCGGCGTTGCTCAGCTCTGCCGCAAGCAACGTCCGCTGCAAGAACTGCTCCACTAAAGAAAATTGTCAACTTGTCTCCCCGCGGTGCACTGGCACCGGCGAACTGCGAGAGTGCTCTTGCCCTGCGGGGCTCTCCCCTGTACAGTCTAGGGGGAGAGATCCTGCGAGCTGCTCTGTCTCGATAATCGCAGAGGGAAGACAGGAAGCTCATGCTGAGGCCGGCGTTGCTCTCCTTTTTTTTTTTTTTAAATGATATCTCCCAGGACACCAAACCAACAAAAATTAAAGGGACCAAAGTAAATTTAGTAAAACCTAACTAGCTGCTTCTTATCTTTTTCTCTAGTGAGCCCAGCACCTAGGCTCACAACGTCCTCCAGCTGCATGGAGACTGGACACACTGGGGCTGATGGGAGATACCAGCAGACTATATCCAGTGATGCCACGATTTTGACATGCCCAGTCTCCAAGCTGCGAGAGGAAGTGCACAACCCAGAGGTGGAGGACTGAACTGGAGGAAAGATAAGGAACCATTATTAAGGAGAACCCAAGAAATCCACTGTTTACCCCGGGATGAGAAGGGCCAGCCTGTCCACTAGGTGAGCTGGGCAGTTGCCCTGCCCCACTTACTCCCAGCTGCCGCCAATTCTGCTTTGGCTTTTTGCCGCTGCTTTTGGAAATACTGCCGAGGCCTACCTCCCCCTCCTGAGACAGAATCAGTGGCAGCTGGGGGGTAGGAGCAGCAAAGCTACGGTCTCTGCCTAGGGTGGCAGAAACCCTTGGGCCATTCCTGGAGATGAACATTTTGAACCTGTTTGCCTTTTTGGGAACCTGCCAGGTACTTGTGATCTTGATTGGCTATTGTTGGAAACAGGATACTGGGGCTTTATGGACCTTGGTCTGATCCAGTATGGCATTTCTTATGTTCTTAGGTAAATCTGGCCATACTGCATCCCACGCAGAGCCCCACATCAGGAGTACTCCACTCCTCATCAATCATGGTCTGCAATGCCCTGTGGACCGGAAAGGACTGAGTGGGTTTATGGATACTCTCCTCAAAGGGTTCTTGATTGACTTTGGGCCCAACGGCCCAGTATCCTCCACTATCCTGAGAACCGCCAGAGACTCCATGATCAGCATAGGGAGCTTATACCAGTGGAAGATCCAGACAGCTGTCGGATCCTCAGCCCCCAGGAGCTCTCCTTCTTCCAATTCCTCCTGGAACTGCTCCAGAGGAACTGCTGGGGTCTCCAGGAGGTCAAGCGATTTCAGGAGGCCACCGAGCCAAAAATCAGGCTCCTTTTCCACGCAATCCCGACGCAGATGCCTGCCTTTTCCCCAAAGGGGCTCAAGGGGAAAGGCACTCCTATGCCCTGCTTCATCAGAAAAGCCTGATGAAAGAGAAGCACAAACTCAGGGGAAAGAGAGTTAGCACCTCTCCCCACAACTCTGCCTTGGCTAATGAGGATGAGGAACTGGCTGCAATGAAGCGTATCTCTTCTAAGATACAAACTGAACAAAGTCCACCACCACTTCCACAAAGAATGAAACACCCCAGGAACAAATGGATCACAGTAGGTTCTGGTAGATTGCGACCTGTGACACAGAGGCATCCTATGCATCAGGAGATATCCCTGCATAATGCCTTCTCTGCCTTGGCGAATGAGGATGCCCAATCCAAAGAAACTGAAGGGCCCTTAAATGAGACAGACAATGCCCAATCTCCTGCTAAAGGACCAAATATGAAGAAAATCTCACCAAACAGCAAACTACTACTACTTGGTGATTCCATCATCAGTGGCATCAACTTGGGAACACAGTTCAAAGGAGAGAAGATAGTCAAGTGCCTCCCAGGCTCTTCAGCCAGCAGGAATACAAACCACGTTGTTG
Source organism: Ichthyophis bannanicus (assembly GCA_033557465.1). Taxonomy (NCBI): domain Eukaryota; kingdom Metazoa; phylum Chordata; class Amphibia; order Gymnophiona; family Ichthyophiidae; genus Ichthyophis; species Ichthyophis bannanicus. The sequence goes on from CM066042.1 coordinate 169,232,126, forward strand.
AAGTGCTTAGCGCAGAAAGTGAACACTCCAAACTTGAGGTGGTTATCCACTTGGGCACAAATGACCTGGCTAGAAACAGTACCTCTACAGTCCAAAAGAACTTCCAATCTCTGGGAGAGAAACTCAAGCCCATTGTTAACACGGTTGCATTCTCAGAGGTTCTACCTGTGCTTGGTAAAGGGGCAAAAAGGCTGCATTGCATTAACAGCTTTAATACATGGCTCCAGACCTGGTGCAAACAAGAAGGATTCAGATTTATTGGCGACCGGGGTAACAGATGGAACAACAAGAGACTATACTGTGCTGATGGACTACATCTCTCTGTCGCAGGGAAAAGAATCCTAAGTGAAAAATACAAGCAATATGTGGATATGCATTTAAACTAGAAAAAGGGGGTGACAGATGTGGAAGGTCAAGCTCTGGACGTCACCCCCTACAAAAGCAGATTAAAATCAGAAACAGCCACACATTTTATAATGCCCTGTTCAATGTAATTTCAGTTTGTTCAATGTAAACCGACTGATGCAGAATAGCGCAGCATATAAGAGAATGTAAATAAATAAATAACATTTAAACCACACATCATAAACAAGTGGGAAGATGTAGGCAGAACAAAATCAACGCTAAATACGCGCAAGCCAGTTAAATGCTGGAAAGCAATGAGCACAAATGCTCGAAGCTTAGCCAACAAAGTTCCAGACCTAGAAGCCCTAATGGTGGAAATGGATTTGGACATTGTAGCCATTACAGAAACATGGCTAAACGAATCACATGATTGGGATATAGCCATACCTGGCTATAATCTATTCAGAAGAGACAGAGAAAATGGAAGAGGAGGAGGAGTAGCCTTATCTGCCAAAAGCAATATTAAAGCTACTGAAATGCAGGGGGCATGGGGAAAAGAAGAAGCACTCTGGATTGTGTTGGAAAGAGGAGATGGCACTGTCATCCATACTGCTGTAGTCTACAGACCTCCAACACAAATTGAAGAGATAGATAACAAATTGATTATAGATATTGCCAAGATAGCCACAAAGGGGGAAGCGATCATATTGGGTGACTTTAATCTACCTGATGTGGATTGGATTACTCCTTCTGCAAATCTGGAAAGAAGCAAAAAAATTGTGTATGCTCTCCAAGATGCGTTACTTAGACAAATGGTGATGGAACCAACCAGGGAAAGCTCAACGCTGGATTTACTGCTCACCAACGGCGATAGCATGTCAAATGTCTGCGTGAGTGCCCCTATGAGCAGCAGCGATCATCACACGGTATGGTTTGAGATAAAAGCCATGGTACAGGCCAATCATAGCAGGCTCAAAGTTCTAAACTTTAAAAACACCAACTTCAATAAAATGGCCGAGTACCTAAAGGAGGAGCTGACAGGGTGGAAGGAGATAAGGGAAGTGGAATTGCAATGGGCTAAACTAAAGGTGGCAACAGATAAATATGTAACAAAAGTAAACAAAAACAAGAGGAGAAGAAAGCCTATTTGGTTTTCCAAAGAAGTGGCTGCTCAAATAAAGGCAAAAAACACAGCTATCGCAAAATTCAAAAGCTCGCAAACAGAGGAACACAGAAATGAATACCAGGATCAAACTCAAAGAGACAAAGAGAGAAATAAGGATAGCAAAATCAAAGGCAGAGGAAAATATGGCAAAAGATGTGAAGTGTGGTGACAAAACCTTCTTCAGGTATATTCGGGAAAGGAAGAAGATCAGAGGTGGAATTGCAGGACTCAGAAGTGCTGTGAACAGACTCGTGGAAAGTGACATTGAAAGAGCGAAATTGCTAAACAAATACTTCTGCTCTGTTTTTACTATAGAAAGTCCTGGAGAAGGACCATCTGTGACTCCCAAATATAAAAATGGGAATGAAGTAGTTACCACACCATTCACAGAAGATGAGGAGTTAGAACAACTTGCAAAACTGAAAGTGGACAAGGCCATGGGACTGGATGGGATACATCCCAGGATACTGAAAGAGCTCAGGGAGGTTCTTGCAGGGCCGTTAAAGGATATTTTCAACAGATCTTTGGAAAAAGGAGAGGTTCCTCAGGACTGGAGAATGGCTGATGTCGTACCTCTGCACAAAAGTGGTGACAGAGAAGAAGTATCAAACTACAGGCCTGTAAGCCTTATCTCAGTGGTGGGAAAAGTCATGGAGGCGCTCCTGAAAGAGCGAATAGTGAACTTTCTCAAAACCAACAGGTTGCAAGACCCGAGGCAACATGGATTTACCGAAGGACGATCTTGCCAAACAAATCTGATTGAGTTCTTTGACTGGGTGCCCAGGGAGCTAGATCAGGGACATGCGATGGATGTCATCTACCTGGATTTCAACAAAGCCTTTGATACTGTTCCTCATAGGAGGCTTACCAATAAACTCAGTAGCTTGGGGATGGATCCTAAGATGGTAAATTGGATCAGAAATTGGTTGATTGACAGACGACAGAGGGTGATAGTAAATGGAGCTCACTCGGATGAAGGGAAGATGATTAGCAGGGTGCCCCAGGGGTCGGTCCTGGGCCCAGCACTGTTCAATGTATTTTTGAGTGATATTGCTGAAGGACTGAATGGAAAAGTCTGTCTTTTTGCAGATGACACGAAAATTTGCAACAGAGTAGTCTCCCCCGAGGGAGTGGTTAACATGAGGAAAGATCTACAAAAGCTGGAAGAATGGTCAAATGCTTGGCAAATAAGATTTAATGCGAAGAAGTGCAGAGTCATGCGCTTGGGTAGCAGAACTCCAAGGGAAATGTACGCAATAGGGGGCGAGAGGTTGATGTGCACAGATCAGGAGAAAGACCTTGGTGTGATTATTTCTGAAGATCTTAAGGTGGCAAAACATTGCGACAAGGCAGTGGCAAAAGCCAGGAGGATGTTGGGCTGCATACAAAGAGGAATCACCAGCAGAAAGGAAGAGGTACTTATGCCACTGTACAAGTCACTGGTGAGGCCTCACTTGGAATACTGTGTTCAGTTTTGGAGACTGTATCTTGCAAAGGATGTAAAAAGACTGGAAGCTGTTCAGAGGAAGGCGACCAAAATGATTTGGAGCCTGCGTCAGAAGCCTTATGAGAAGAGACTTGAAGACCTAAACATGTACACTTTGGAGGAGAGGAGGGACAGGGGAGATATTATTCAGACCTTTAAATACTTAAAGGGATATAATGAACAAACAAACCTCTTCCAAAGACGGGGAAGCTATAAAACTAGAGGGCACAACAGGAAGCTGCAAGGTGGTAAATTGAAAGGCAATGTCAGGAAATACCTTTACACGGAAAGGGTGGTGGATGCTTGGAATGCCCTCCCGATGGAAGTGGTGGGGGCAAACACGGTGACGGAATTCAAAATGGCATGGGACAGACACAGTGGATCCCTTTACAGCAACAGGATAAAATCAAAATAAACTGAACCATCTAATTTCTCAACAAATAAGGGTGTCCTGCATGGAGTGGTGGGTTCACCCCTAAACAGGGACATGGGGAGGGGTGGCCTGCACGGAACGGCAGGTGCACCTACTCTTGCCATCGTGCTGGGCAGACTAGATGGACCATGCTGGTCTTTATCTGCCATCATTTACTATACTATACTATATATATTACTATATAACTCCCCCCCCAAATCGACCTGCAACACTCCTAGAAGCAAAATCCACCATGGATTGCAGAAGTGGAGGCCCAGACTCCTGCAGTGAATCTTCCAAGATGGCGGCGGTTCCCAACGAAATCGTGGACCCACCACCATCCACAGAGACCACAACACCATCCTCCGCCCTTGCTCCGCCAAGTTCGGGATCATCCCAGGTTCCCCCAAGCCCTTCTGCCACTGATTCTCTTTTTCTGAGAATCACAGCACAGCCCAGCATCAGAGAGCTGTGATCTGCAGGTGCCATACAATGCACACCAGACGCTGTCGCGCACGTGGCTGCTCCTTCACTTAACCAAAAAAGTCAAAACATACCCCAGGGCCTCTAGAGGACTTACCTGGCCATCCTCTCTGCTGCAGACCAGAGTTAACTGGTTCCCCAATTCAGCCCGTGCCACATTCACTTGGCTCTGCTCTCTGTCCTTTAGGGGATTTTTGGTGTCAGAAGAATTAAAGGGGCAGAAGAGCTTCCACCTCTGGCCCCTCCCAACCGTTAGGGAGGGGGAAAGGAGGAAGCTTGCCAGAGGCTGATACTGAGAGATGGACCAAGAACCTCCGGGTTCTGCACCCCGGGCCTAAAAATGCCCCAATCCAAGACTCCGCAGTCCTCAGCACAGGCTATGTGTACTACCTGCTGGAGACTGAGAAAATACTGGCTCAGGTCAGTGGACAAAGGCTATTTGTACTGATCAGAGAGCTTGTCTTTCTCAATCTCCATATAGTTACAATGTTCCTTGTACATAGTTGGCTGTTATATGTAATTTGAATCTCTTCTGTTCAATGTAAACCGCTTTGACCGGGTGAAAAGTGGTATATAAGCTCTGTTAAATAAATAAAATAAATAACCCACTTGTCTGGACTGGACTGGAGGGACGCCTTGGAAGACTGTGATGTTTTAGTCAAAACTGTGGGCCTGTCCCAATTGCAGGTCATGCATGCCAATTCTATTACCCAGTCCTGGATTTAGGCATATGTAGCTCCTTCTAGTGCCAAATTTTGATATGCACCAGAACATTGCCGCTATGCCTCCATCCGGGCCTGCCCTTTGTTTTCTTAAGCCGACCACAGCAGTAGCAACCTCAAAGTTAAAACTGAGCATGGGATGTTCCTGTCTTCACATTCTGACAGGCCTGCCTCTCACGAGGGTTTCTATAGTAAGAGGAAAGCCATGCAGGAAGGGAGGATGGGGCCTGTCAAACCATGATGGCAGGCAGGCTGGCCCCAACCTCATGGGCGGTTCTATCATTAGGCAGGGTGAGGTGGCCATTTCTGGGGGGTGGCAAGAGTGTTCCCAAAACATTCTAGCTGCAGCTGCCTTACTCATACCTAAATTTTTTCTTGTTTATATAATGCCACCCAGCTCAGCCCTCCCCTCTTCCCCCGACTGTGGCTACTGCTACTTTCTGAAGTCAGCAGCAGCAATGAAATGAGAAGTGCTAAGCCACAGGAGTTTGAGGGGAGAGAGGAGAAGAGATACTAAGTGGCGGTGAGGGGGATACTAAAGATATTAGATTTTGAATGCGGGGGGTGAAGGAGGGTGACAAAAGATGCTTGACACGGGTGGTCAGTGAGACAAAGGGGGGTGAACAAAGGGAGATGGAGAGAACATGCTGTAACTGGGGGGTATAGAGATGGGGGGAAATTCTGGACATGGAGAGGGTGAGAAGGGGAGATGCTGGACAGGGTGAGAAGGGGAGATGCTGGACAGGGTGAGAAGGGACTATGTTGGACAAGGAGGAGAGGAGAGTCTTCACATGGGAGAGATGCTGGACACAAGGGGCTAGGGAGAGGAAAAGAGAGAATGGAGAAACTGAACATCAGAGTAAGAGAGGAGAGATGGGGAGCAATGCTGAACTTAGGTGGGATAAGGGAAGAGAAGGAGCAAGAAAGAAAATGTTGGATACAGAGGGATAGGGAGTATAAGATGGGAGATGCTGGATATGGGGGAATGGGATAAGAAAATGGGAAGGAGGCACTGGATGGGGGGAGAAAGAGGCGGCAGATATCGGATGAGGTCAACTTCAACAGGGGAGGAGAAAGGGGGATAGCTGCTGAACATGGGGAAGGGGTAGAGAGAAGAGGGATAGTTAGTTAAAGACTGGGAAATAAGAGGCTGGGAAAGGAGAGTTGGGGAAATGGAAGGCTCTGTTAAGAGTTGAAAAGTGGTTGCTAGATGCAGTAAAAAGAGGTAAATTGAGGACTGGAAGGTAAGAAGAGTGAAATCTGAATTGATAGAAGAATAAATGGAGAACTCTGAAAGAAGAGATCAGTGCTATACATGGAAGGAAATGAAGAAAACAGGATGGGAGAGAAGCAGACTGGAGATCCTAGAAAGGGAGTTAAAACAGAAGAAAGCTGAAATCAGAGACTGAGATCAACATAATTAGAGAATAAAATGGTTAGACAACAAAAGGTTAGCAAAAGGAACTTTATTTTCAATTTAGTGATTGGAATTTGTCAGCCTTTATAAAACTTAGGGGCACAATAGTCAGAACCCTTAGCTCGACAGTCAACAAGAAGCTGTCCAGATAAAGGTGCTGAATGCAATATTCTTTTTTTTTTTAATTTATTATTTTCAACTTTTTCAATACAATCCAGAGCATACACATCTGAATGAGAATCAGAAATACAGACAAGAAACAAACAGCAAACCTATATAAGGAGAAAAAAAATCATAACTGGAAAAGACCACAATACGTTGCCCCCCAATATGGATCCAAGAAACAAGAAATAACAAAGAAATTGGAATAACCAATAACCACAAATACAGAAATCATAGGAGCAATGAATAACTTTACATGGCGGCCGGTATGGGAGTTACCCCACCCCCACCCTCTTCCCTACTAATAAGAAATTGCAACAGTTGTTTGGATTCAAAGAAAATATACTGTTTAGATTGAAAATTCACCATACACTTACAGGGATATCTTAACTTAAACTGCGCTCCCAAGGCTTCTGTTCTCTGACGTAAAGCCAGAAAAGCCTTCCGCCTTTTCTGCGTGTCTCTAGCCAGATCAGGAAAAATTAATATTTTTGAACCCATAAACTGAGAAGCAGAAATCCTACAAAAAAAATAATCGAAGTACAGTATTCCTATCAGACTCAAAAGCAAAGTTAACCAATAATGTCGCCCTGCTGGTCACCACCTCTAGTGAGCTATCCAGAAATTCTGATAAATCTATCTGCGGTGATCCAGAGTCCGCCACCAGTGTCCGCTGGGCCCCAGACTCTAATGAAGAAATCGAAACATATTGAACCCTCACCACTGGTGGCAACGAAATCAGCTGGGAGTTGAAGAATTTCAACAAAGAACTTGAGAACCAAGTCCATAGGTGCTATCAAAGGAGAGCGAGAAAAGTTCAAGAACCTGAGGTTGTTCCTGCATAATTGGTTGTCCAAATATTCAATCTTCCTGGCTTGAATTAATCGATCCTGCTCATTCACAGCACGAAGGATCTCCTGGCCCTCCACCTTAGCCTCCAAAGACAAAAGTCTTACTGAATGAGCAATTACCTCAGAGTCTGTAGAAGAACACTGAGTTTTAAGAGCGAGAAACTCCTGTGAAAAAGAACTAACAAATGGTAGTAGGGATTGCTGCAGGTCGGAGATAGCTTCCCACAAGCTGTCCAACGTTATCCGCGCCGGTTTCTCCACTCTACCCAGCAGCCCTAGAGCCGATAAGCCAGACACATCAGGAGAAAGTTGTTTCTTTTCACCCTTGCCACTGGAGGAAAGAGAGTCTACCTGACCCCCCAAAACCGCTCCAATAGCTGACACCATCGCTTCACTCCTCACAGGGGAGCCCCCAGTAGCTGAGATTACCTCCTGGAATAAAGGTAAGTCACCAAGCTGCCCCTCCTGTAGGCGGTTTCCAGGCTGAACCGGCGGCGCTTGTACAGGGCTTAATTCCACCCCCTCCATGCTCAGATCCTCTAAAACATTCAGAGGGTCTGCCGAAGCCATGCTCGCTGAAAGAGTGCAAAACGCTGCAATCGAAGACTGCACCAGTCTATCCAACGGGGTCGAAACCTCAGGGTTTTTTTGGGAACGTTGTTTCCTTTTCTTGCCCATCGGAAGGCTAAATGCAGGAGCAGGTCAGACACCCACATTCGGCGTCTTACTCCTCCGCCATCTTGGATCCAGATTCAACCCTGGATGCAATATTCTGTGGTATTATCTGGATAGTGCCACTCAGTATTTCCACAGACCTGTCCTGCGCTATCTGGTTAGTGCAGGGGCAGGGCCACTACTACCCATTATGCAAACTAGGTGGTCTCCCGGAGTGTCATTGTTTCCAGGGCGGCCCATTGCTACCCCTCTCTGGAACCTGGAGTGGGGGCAATGTCATTAATTAGCAACGCAGTGTTTACCCAAAAGCCTCTAACGCTACTTTGGTGTTGGCACTTACTTGACCAGGGAGGGGTGGGGTAGGAGAAGGGGTGGCATCAGGATTGAGGGCCTGCCTAGGGCAACTCACATTCTTGCACTGGCCCTGTGCAGGGGCAGTCTAAAGGCAGAGCAAGGGTAGTACCACTGCTATCCTGATAAGTGCCAACTTGTTTAGACAATTGGCAGCTATCCAAATAACTTAGGCTGTATGCTAAGCAGACCTACATGGTTATCAGAATAAGTGACGATTTTCAGTCAGCCTGGATACTGAATGGCAGTCACTATCCCAATACTGTTGCTGAATATCCAGATAATGTGGCTAGCGCTGCAGTCACTAGACAGCCCGTTAAATATCAGGCTTTTTGAAAACTGGCCTCTACATATCCTGTCTTTATATTCTGCACAGTTCAGGGTCATCTACATCTCCTATTTCTCTGGTGTTTTACTAAATGCCGAATCTGGCTTTTCGGGGTTTCAGTTTAATTTTTGTCTGCATTTCTACTTTTTGATTTGTAGTTACTTATTCAGCAGTTAATAAGGGTCTATCTGTGCTTTGCGTGTATGACCGGCTCTATGTGTGCTGTTAGCATGGAGCTTCTATGTAGGGATTTGTACTGTAGCAATCCAGCTTGTTCAGTTTTCCAAATAGGTGTAAGGATGTTCCAAGGCCCACTGCCTAATGGTGCTGCTCTTTTTTGAATAGGCTCCTTGTGTGAGCTTGCAAGTTAATGCTGTTATGGTATGCTAGATTTTCTTTATAAGTCCTGAGTGATTTGTGTAAAGTTTTGTATTACTTCACAACATGCCCAGTACTCATGAAGGCTGATATTGCGGTTACTGAGATGGCACCAGTATCAGAAATTATAGGAGAGGGGTTTCTTTGGATGCAGAATATGTTCAAAAAGAAAAAGCACGAGCCACCGTGCAGTTCACAGCATTAAAATAGAATTTGATGCCATCAATTGTATTAGCACTCGTGCTTTTAATTTTTGCTCCTTTGTATTTGATCACCCTGCATTTCCTTTGGTTTTTGCAGAATATATATTTGCATTTAATAAGTGTACAGTGTCAGGAGTCAGCACGGTTTATATTAGATTCCCATGCTGCATAATAACTACAGTTTTTGATTCATATAAACAACATAGTAACATATTCCCAGTCCATACAATTAAAAAAATACATGTGCTATCTCCTTGTCTTGCAGCAACCACTTGACCCTGACTAGAGCTCTGAGTTGGCTTCTAAATTTTGGGTGTGAGCGGGGAGGGCCAGCTAATCTCTCACCTCAGGCAGATTACTTTGAGCTGCCCCTACCCTGCCCAAGCTCAATTTTCTTTTTGTTGCTACTGCTGGGGCTGGCTAAAGAAAACAAAGTGCCACAGATAGGAAGGCAAGGACGACTGAAGAACATCTCAGCTACAATGATTGGGGAAGGGAAGGAAACTGGAATGGGAAATTCCCCCACTGGCAACTTATGGGCATCTAAAATATAAGTCCAGCCCTGCCTATACAAAGTACAAAACAGTTAGGTGTGATTCTAACAGAGATTAGTAGTAAAAGAAGGGGAGGAAGACAAATGGCAAGTGTCTCAATAGGAAAGATTATCTGCCAAAGATTACAAAACAAATCAGTGCTCAGGGGAGTCAAAAATGCTCTTACTGGTATCTGGCACACTTAATAGTTAAGCAAGGTTGTCAGTTCATAAAAATGTTTTTACTGGTGTAGATCCTACCTTTCCAATAGGTGGCAACAAGTTAAAACAGGCCAGGAATCCTCAGAACCATTCCTACAGTCTCAAGGTGTACCACAAGGATCTTCATTATCAGCGTTAATGTTCAATGTTTATATGCAGCCGATATGCGAATTGATCAGATCCTTCAACGTACAATGCCTGGCATACGCTGATGACATCCTCATATACATGCCGTTCAAAACTGACCAACCAGTGTATACTCCAATAATCAACTGCTTCGGAGCAGTAGCTGAATGGCTGCTGACTCAAAACCTAAGAATAAATCATAGCAAAACTGATGTCCTATTTGTCACAAGGAATCTTAAGTTCGTACCTCCTCCGTCGCTGCTGATCAACAACATAGAACTGACATCCAAACCCACGATCCGATACCTCGGCATAACATTAGATCAACACCTGGATATGACAATGCATGTGAAGAATGTGACAAAGAATATATATCATAAGATCAGAACACTACGCCACCTCCGCCCACTACTGGACTATACTGATTACCGATCAACCTTCCAGGCACTAGTCCTCCCACATCTAGATTTTGCAAACATCATCCTCCACGGGCTCTCTCAATCAACATTAAATCCACTTCGTCTGGCTATGAATGCAGCTGCAAGAGTCCTCTCTGGATCACCAAGGTCTGCTCATATAACGCCTATCATGAAAGACCTACACTGGCTACCTCTACAAGCCAGACTCTCATATAAGTCACTAGTCTTGACCTTCAAAGCCATGAATATCTACCCACCAACACCAATCAGAAAACTAATCCGTAACACCCCTGAAAATAGAAACAGAAGGACTACAGCTATGAACACCTTAATAGTTCCCAAGATGATGACATCATGTACTAAAGCTACTTCAAACAGAGCTTTTTCATTATTCGCACCCAGGAACTGGATATACTTCCCCATGAAATCCGCGGCATCAAAAGCCTATTACAATTCCGCAAAGCCGTAAAGCATCACTTATTCACAAAATACTACCCAGAAGTGACCACAGACACTCACACAGCCAACAGGCCTCCCACTCACACCAAACACCTTAGCACCTTTATCCAATCAGAAAATGGTTAGTTCCCACGATATTTCACTTTACTACTATTGACCCATGCCACCCATGAATACACGTACAATATCCACTCGAGTTTAAATATGGTATATAATAAAAGCATATTCATAGTATAATGTTGATTGTACATAGTTATCCCTGTTATTCCATGTTATTTATTCCCTTGTTCTCTGTAAACTTCGATGTTACCTGTACACATTGCAGTATATTTTGTTCAATGTACACCGCACTGATTTTAATAGCGCGGTATATAAGAGATGTTAAATAAATAAATAAAATAAATAAATACTGTTTGTTTGCCAGACTTTTATCAACACCCATTTTTTGAAAGGTACACATGGTGACATTTTACATACCATTAAGTATCCTTTCCTTGTCCTGCTAGACCAGTCTAAACAAGTGTGTTGTGTTCCCCTACCAGCAGTATGGTAGAGACAAAGAACAAACATTCCTGCTAATTTATGTAAATAGTTTGAGCATGTCATCTAGTTAAAAGATTATATACTCCATGTAAATAGTTCTCCCATGTTCTCCAAGTTGATCCTCCTGTTATATGTAATACTGAACAGCCTGTTGTTCAGGTTTTCTTGTGTTATCTGTAAACCGCGCTGATGCCAAAGAGTGCGGTATATAAGAATTTGAAATAAATAAATAAATAAACCAATGAAAAGCCCATGTTTCAATGACACCACTCCCATGCCTCTATTTGTCTCAGCCACCAGAGGTCCCCTCAGTATTCGTCCCAAAGCATATGGGAGAAACAGGGCAAGCCTCACACAACCTCAATCGTGGGCAACAAGGAGTAGGCAACAGTAGAGAACTATGTACAGAAAAGTATAAACACAAAGCTGTCCATAGAAGATGAATCTGCAAAGCCAAGTCTACTGTAAAAATCATAGCGGACCCAAGGGAACCACAGCAGAAGAACAAAGCAAATATAGTTTCAGCGGCAGGCCCTGGACTAGTCTAGCAGGACTTAAGGAAAGGACATTAACTAGTAAGTAAAATGTCACCTTCCATATTGTCCTACTAGACCAATCCAAACAAGTGGGTGTACCAAAGCTACAATTCCAGTGGGTGGGAAGAAGACACAGTAGCTCGCAAAACCCCAAAGCCAAAGGCCGTGTCCGCCCACACGTGGACATTCAAATGGTAATGCTTGACCCAAGTGGAAAGTGATGTCCACATTGCTGCCCGAAAAATGTCTGAAGGGGCTACCGAGCTCTGCTCCACCCACAAGGACGCTACTGCTCAGGTAGAATGGGCACACAAACCCTCCTGAACCGTCCGGTTCCACAACAGAAATGTCAAGGCAATGGCCTCCTTAATCTAGTGCTCTAAAGCAGACTTGGCCACCACGTCATCCTTGCACAAGCAAGCAAATAGCACAAAGATGGTCAGACTTACAAAAGGAATTCATAACCTTCACGTACCAGAGAAGCACTCCCTGGACATCCACAGGGCGAAGATCCTTATCCTTCCCCCTACACTGCTCCTTAGAGAAGGAAGGCAGGCAGAACACCTGATTCACATGAAGGGAGAAGTCACATTAGGCAAGAAGGACAGCACAGGCTGAATGGAAACTGCCTCTTTAGAAAAGGCAAATAAGGATCTTGGCAAAACAGAACCTTCAGCTCAGAAATCCACCTTGTGGCACAAATAGCAACCAAGACGACAGTCTTGAGCATCAAATCCTTTAAGTTAGTGTGCTTCAATGGCTCAAAATACGCCGTCATCAGGGCCCTAAGCACCAGACACAGATTCCAGGAAGGAATCACAGACAAGAGGGGAGGAGGCAGACGCCGAGTCCTTTGGAGAAAGCGCAAGACATCTGGGTGAAAGGCTAAAGAGTTACTGGCCACTGGACCTTGGAAACAGACCAAAACTGTCAACTGAACTTTCAGGGAGCTAAATGAAAGGCCCTTCTCCAGGCCATCCTGTAAAAAGGGCAACAGAGAGGGCACTTTGGCTGCCTCAGGAGCCAAATGCTGAGTGCCACACTATTACTCAAAGAGGCACCAGATCTGCAGGTATGCTAGCTTGGAGCTTCTTCCGGGCTCCAAGCAGAATAGAGGCCACCGCTGGAGAGTAGCCCATAGGCACTAGCCGTCTCCTTCCAAGAGCCAAGCCTAAAGAGAGACATGAACTGGGTCCTCCAGGATGATCAGTCCCTGCCGCAACAGGCTCCGAGACAGAGACAACCAAAAAGGAGGCGCCTGCAGGAGCCACATCAAGTCTCCAAACACGCTCTCCTCGGCCAAACTGGCGCCTTAAGAACAATCCTGCCCGAGTGTCATTTTATATGTGTAAACACATGCCCCAACAGGGGCCACAGAGAAACATGTACAGCAGGTACTGACTCGGCCAAGACTGGGTCAGGGCGTCAAAGCCCTAAGACCCAGTCTCCGTGCAACAACTGAAGCAGCAAACTTTGGCACTGACAGGTCGCCATCAGATCCATTTCGAGGAGACCTCAGCAGACCAGAATCAACTCCTTACTCAAGGATGCCGTCTCTTGCCACCTTTGAGCCAGAGCATGTAGCCCCTCTGACATTCTTTCCCACCTGTGGCTATAGACGAGAGAATTTGGCATTGTCCACTGACGCCATCAGATCCAAGACTGGCTTCCCCCAATGGAGTATGAGCTGTTGAAACACCGATTCTTAAAGGGACCACTCCCCTGGCGGATCCAACCGATGCCAGATGATAGTCTGCCCACAGATTTTCCTTTTCTGCCACATGACCGCTGACATGGACCGAAGGTGGGACTCCGCCCAACATAACAGAGGGGCCACCTCTCTCGCCAGCACTTGACTTCCGGTGCCCCCTGCTGATTGATGTACACCACTGCAGTCGCATTGTCTGAGAACACCCTCACCGCCCTGCATTGGAGAAGAGGGCAAAAAACTTGCAGAAGTAGAAAGACCACTCACATCTCCATGCAATTGATGGACCAAGCTCTCTCTTCCACCAACTTCGAGTTACTTTGGACTGACAGTGTGCACTCCAGCCAAGGAGGCTGGCATCCATTTGGGTGGTTCTAAGGCTATTCCTACCAATAACTTGACGGGGACTCATCCACCAATTCAAATTCTCCCTGGTCTCCTTCCGTAACAGTAACCAAATCCACAACAAATGTCTCAGAGGAGACTAAGGGGTCAACAACATCTCCTAAAGAGAACGCATGTGCGCTCTGGCCCATGGAACTAAGTCTAAGGTCACTGTCATGGAGCCCAGCCTCACCTGGAACTTCCAAACCTGACCCTGCATCTTCAAGATATGGTCCTGTGACAGAAATACCAGACCTATCCTGTGTTGAAATGAGCCCCGAGGTAATCCAGCATCTGAGTGGGTTCCAACCGGCTCTTGGCAAAGTTGATGACCCACCCTACCACCTGAAGAAACTACACCACCCATAGTGTCACCCTCCAGCTCTCCCACGCAGACTTCACCCTGATGAGCCAATCATCCAGATAGGGATGAAACAAAATACCTTCCCGACAAAGAGCAGCAGCCACTACCACCATCGTGAATGTCCTTAGAGCTGTGGCGAGTCCAAACAGCAGGGCTCAAAACTGAAAATGACCCATCAGCACTGCAAACCAAAGAAATCGCTGGTGCTCTGGCCAAATCGGAATTAAATCTGCCTCTGACAGATTTATTTAACAATTCTTCTATACCTCCATATCTACCAGTCACGGCGGTTTACATAGAACGGATAGGAACTTACATTGAACAATTCTTAACAAAGTAAACTGAATCAATTAAATAGAACATTTGACAAGGCAACAGAGTAACTGTAGAATGTAAACTTTGGAAACAAAGCTAACTGTACAAAGTAATATAGAAAGGGGATAGTAGGGAAAGCGCTGTGAGTTGCTCTGTAGATTGTATGGGTAATGTGCTAGTGGGCTGGAGGCCAGCTGATAAGAACTATGGTCATTGCTCTGTGAGAGAGACTATTAAGGTGTGGCTAGGTGTCAGAGCCAAAGAACTCCAGGAAGAGGAGAGTCTTTAGTTTACAACAAACGTCTCCAATGGCTGTGAGGGAGCAAATGTCTGGGTGGTAGTGAGTTCCAGATAGTTGAAGCATAGAAGTGGAAAGCTCTGTTGGAAGTGGAGGCGCTGATGCGGGTGACTGAGATAAGTACTGCAAGGAGAGAGTGATTTGCGCTTCTACACAATCTTTGGCATTGAGGTTTGTCAAGCAGGGCCTGTAGAGAATCTGCAGAAAGCTGGAGGATTATTAGCACCATCTTGTACCTCATTCTGCTGTGGATGGGGAGCCAGTGTAGCTGCTTCAGTATGGGTGATATGTGGTCGTGAGGGCTAGATCCTGTGAGGAGTCTGGCAGCTACATTCTGAGCAAGCCAGAGAGGCTGTAATGAGGATTTTGGAAGGCCCTGATAGATGAGGTTAGCGTAGTCAAAGATGGGGGTGATCAGTGCCTGGCAGATATTTCTGAAGTCTGCATAGTCAAGGAGTGGTTTAAAATTCCTCAGGGTTCTGATACAGTGGTATACTGCGCCGATGACATTCTTGATGCGTGTGTTGAAGTTCAGATTCTGATCCAGAGTTATGCCCAAGTATGTTACTTGCTGTTTAACTTGTAGAGTTAGATTTGCAAGGTTTATTGTAGATGGAGGGAAGGAGGAGGGGTGCCTGGTTAAAAACAGTACTTCACTCTTGTTGGGGTTGATGCATAGGTTGTGGAGACTAAGTCAGCTTATGACTGCCTCTAAGCATCTGCTGATTGTGGAGTAATCTGGGTTAATGATGGAGCATGGTGCATAGATGAGGATATTATCAGCGTAAAGGTGGTAAAGGATCTTGTATTCCTGAATGACCTTGCAGAGGGGCTGTATGAAGATGTTGAAGAGCAGGGAGGATAATGTTGAGCCCTGTGGCAATCCTTGAAAGAGCGTGAATGGAGATAAGGCTGTGATCCTATTCTGACTTGTTGAGAGCAGTCTGAGAGATATGATTGGAACCATTGTAAGGTCTTTCCTCTTGTCAATCTCATGTAGACATGCTATGAGCTGGGGGTGTGCAACGGCGTCAAATGCTGCGGCCAGGTCCAGGAACACTAGGATAAATTCCTGTGAGGCTTTCTCTGTGCCAATGTTGAGGAGGGATGCTAGATGTGTCTCTGTACTGTGGAAGGGCTTAAAGACGTGCTGGTTCTCGTCCAGAGGAGTAAGATTCCACAAACTCCTTAGTTTATAGTTGTACAGTCTTCTCGATGATCTTGGCAAGTGATGGGATGCTTGAGAGGAGTCTGTATGAAGAGGGAAGAGCTATGTTGAGTGTGTGGTATTTTAGTAATGGTCTGACAGATGCTTGCTTCAATGTTGTAGGCATGTATCCAATGGTGAGCGATGACTGGACAATGTGTAGGATGAGTGGTAAGAGTTCCTATTTGGATATTTTAATCCATGTAAATGGACATGGTCCAGCAGGGAGGTGATGCTTTCAGGTTGGATATGATGTTCTCCAGCTAGAGATTGTGTTGAAGGTTGACTATATTCCCTTGTTGGGGCAATCCGAGGTGTGGCTTACGTATTGGGGTGGTGAGAATGCTGCTGAATTGCTGGCTTGCTTAGCTTGTAAGTGCTGGGCCATCTCAGTTGGAGAGATAGTTGTGGTGGTAGGGGCTTTGATGAGTTACTGGGCAATGTCAAATAATTCCCTGGGTCGGTTGAGGGAGGAGATAAGTAGGATGGTGTGATGTTCCTTCTTCTTTAGCAGGGTAAGAGAACAGTATTGCTTCAGGGCTAAGATGTAGGCTGTATGATTGTCTGAGCTCCTCTGCCTTCTCCATGTGCACTCTAGACGTCTGAGCTTGGTCTTCATTGATTTGAGCTCAGGGGAGAACCATGGGGCTAGGTGCGCTATCATCTTCTTGGGTGTACTATTCAGCCTGATGGCATAGGAGGAGATGAGAGTAACATTGTGCAAAGGTGTCGCCTAGGTTGCAGGGGTAGTTTAGCTCTGGGTCCAGGTGTGCGAGTGGTTGGATTGCGTTGGTGAAGGATTCTTTGTTGAACATCCTGAATCCCCAGGAATGTGCTTGTGCAGGTGTGTTC
Source organism: Ichthyophis bannanicus (assembly GCA_033557465.1). Taxonomy (NCBI): domain Eukaryota; kingdom Metazoa; phylum Chordata; class Amphibia; order Gymnophiona; family Ichthyophiidae; genus Ichthyophis; species Ichthyophis bannanicus. The sequence continues at coordinate 169,249,069 of CM066042.1, forward strand.
GTGTGCTGGGTGTTGCTGCTTGGAAGAAAAGAGGTGTGGTCGGACCACTGTACAGAGGTGCTACAAGTCAGTTTGGCCAATTTGCTGGAGTGAATATTAGGTCTACTATTTTACCCTTGCTGTGGGTTGCTTCTGGCACTACTTGGTTAAGCTGCATCGCCTCCATAGCTTGTAGGAAGAAGGAAGATTTGGTTTGAAGGTATGGCTAGGTAGTTTAAGAGTACATTATCTGTTTCCTCAATTCAGGTCTCTGTGATGCAAGCTATGTCAATCTGATTGTCCTTAATGTGATCCACGAGGATTGGGATCTTATTACGGATGGATCTGGCATTGATGAGTATGCACTTGAGGGGGGGGGTAAGGTGGCAGGAGGAAGGGGAGGATGGAGAAGGGGATTGATTTTGATTAGGTAAGATATGTTCCTGGTCCGTGGCTTTAGCAGAAAGGGCTGTAGTCTGCTGTGTGGTTGGTGTATTATAGAGGTGGTAAATGCTGAGGTGTGTGTGATTGTGTGCGAAGGGAGTAGGAGACATATAAGAAGGTATGTGAACTGGTGTGGCATATAGGCTTGGGTATAACAAGAAAGGAGACATGCCTTGTGTTGGCGTGGAGTTGTGTTGTCTTGGAGGATGTATGGGTTGCTTGGTGTGTCTCTGCGTGGTCCCTGACCTGGACGAACCACCACAATGACCGACTGCAAGGTCTCTATACAAAAGTCCAGAACCGCAAGGCTTGGTTCACATGCTTTAGATCCAGAATGGGCCAAAATGATCCCTCTTTCTTGGAAAGCACAAAATAAATGGAATACCGACCTAGGTCGCGTTCTTCCGGTGGCACTTCGACGACAGCATCGAGTTTAAGTAGTCTCCCCAGAGTCTCCACCAGCGCCCTGGCTTTGTCTGGAGCCTTGCAGGGTGACAGCATCAAGGCATCAGAGAGGGGTCACACCAAACCTGATAGCATAGCCCTCCCAAACTACCTCAAATACCAATGTGGATGTGATCTGAACCACTGCGGGCTAAAAAGCTTGCAGGTGACCGCCTACTGGAATCAGCCCTGCTTGAATCTACAAACCTTCAATGGGACAGTTTGGAGCCCCTGGAGGCTTCTGAAGCTCCATCTCTACTTCCTCCCTGACCCCCTCGAAAGGGCTGTCCCCTAGGAGATACCATGACCACTGGAAAGTCCCAAAACGGTTGGGACAAAAACACCAAAGCTCCTTAAAGTGCAGTCTCAAAGAGGTCGGAGCTTTACCTCCCCTTGGCTTGTCCTTGGGGACCTTAGATTCACCTAAATTCTTTACAATTTCTCCACAGCCTCCCCGAAGAGGAGTTTACCCTTGAAAGGAAGCTTACTGAGCTGGGCCTTGTATGCAATATCTGCCAACCAATTTCTCAACGCAGCAAGCACCACACCATCACCACTGAAGCCATATTCTTAGTGAGGCCCTAACCAAATCATATAAAGCAGTGTTTTTCAACCCAGTCCTCTGGGATCCCCAAGCCTAGGGGTGGATCTACCATAAAACTAATGAAGCTTAAGCTTCAGGACCCCTAATCCCAGAGGGGCCCCAGAAGCAACTTTAGTCCACATTGCTTAAATGTTTGGGTCTACTGTATGAGAAGGAGTGTAATTCAATACAACATAATAATTAAAAAAAAATTAAAAGGTTATTAAAGTATCATGTAGGCTAGTTGTAAACAAAAAGATATTCTGAGATGTAGTGGTTAAATTTAAAAAAGAAATGTGTGGTGATCTGTCATGGAACAACCCCATTGAAGAAGATAACCTCGTTGATGGTTGCAAAGGGGCCCCCATAACAGTTCAAGCTTCAGGGCCCCAAAAATATAGGTCCGCCACTACCCAGGCCAGTCAGGTCTTCAGGATATCCAAAATGAACATGCATGAAACAGATCTGCATACAATGGAAGCAGTGCATGCAGATCTATCTCATGTATATTCATTGTGGATATCCTGAAAACCTGTCAAGCCTAGGGGCCCCAGAAAACTGGATTGAGAACTACTGGTATAGAGCATCCACCAGAAAGACTGAACCCAACTCCACTTGGGTACCTCCGATATGGCCTTGGGATGCTCTGTGGCCGTATCAGGCAATTTCTGAATCTATCTCAAACATGCCCACACTACATAGGCCCCACATACAGAGGCTTGTAGGGCCAAAGATGAGACCTCAAAGAATTGCTTTAAAATAGTCTCCAACTTGCAGTCCTGCGTATCCTTCAACGCCGCACCACCTTCCACAGATGTAGTCATTTTCTTGGTGACCGCAGACACAAGCATATCCACCTTAGGGAGATGCAAAAATTCCTTCTCCTCTAGAGGAATATGATACAAGCAGGCCATAGAGCAGCTGGACCACAGGTCCGCTTCTGGAGTGTCCCATTCTGCCACAATCATGTCTTTAATTACTGAATGCAGTGGGAAAAGCCCCTGTGGCTTCCTGATACCCTGCAACAGGGGATCCTCTAGTGTTTACTTTGTCTGGGCAGCTTCCACGATATTAAGAGGAGCCAACTCTCCCCTACGGAAAACTCAAGAGTATGGTCGGATCCTCCCCATTCAGGATCTCACCTTCTTCGAGCTCATCCCCCGAGAGAGAGCCCCAGCGATGGAACAGTCCCTCCAGGGGGATCCTTGGAACCCCCAGAGAGAACCGTGCAACAGTCCTCCCAGCTCTCGTCATGCTCCATCCTCCTGTGCTTTACCACCAGCTCTTTGCCCGAGGAACTAGATCTGCTGGAGTATTAGGAAGAACTCTGCACCAGGCCCTGCTTCATAAAAAAAGCCTGATGCAGCAGGAGCACAAATTCCAGTGAAAAGGGAACAGCAAAGTCCCCAACCTTTTTCCAGGGGTACTTCCACTCTCCTGCAATCCCCTGGATTGCTATGGAGCGTGACATTCTTCCCGAGGGCTCCTCTATAAACGCCAAAAATCCCAGGCTGCCGCGGCTGAGGAGAAAGCTGTCGTGCCTGCAAAGTACTTCCCGGGGCCTGTCGCTGTCTTCTGCAGTCTGCCACAAGGATCAAAGCAACTCTTCAGCTGTACGGCTCTCCACATCGCAGCCATGGCAAAGGCCAGAGGGGAAATGCTGCAACAGCATTATATCTGTCATGGGAAGAGGTGCTCAAAAGAACATCTTCTCCCCCTCATCTACCTCAGCGCTGTACCACCAATGCTCTTGCCGGTTGCACCGTTCCATTGCTGTTGAAGCTTTCTTTGTTGCCCCGGCCTCCTGGTTCTGCACTCTTTCTGCTTTTTCTTTTACCACAAAATTTAAAGGGGCAGGCCCTGATACAATATTCACTTCCCAGGCCCTCTCCCAAAAGTTGGGGAGCAGGATCAGGGAGCACCAAAGGTCCCATGAAGGGTACCTTCATTTGCCCATAAGAAGGGGAGGGGAGCGGTACCATAGGGGAGGGACCTGCCCCCCCCCTCCCGCCAGGTCCATAACACGCTAAATCCCAGTGCTAGACACCCCCTGCGGAGCTATACAATTCAAATTTCTCTTTTCCTTCTTTTTTTTGGCCCAGGTCCCTCTACAGTGGAGTTCAGACTGCACAGAAGCCCTCTTCCATCTGCTGGAAACTGATAAATACTGCTGTGAGGAGGTGTGCACAGAGCCCTGTGGGGTAACATCATCAAACCAATGGTTCTCAGTCTCCATCTCCTGGTCACAGGGCATAACCCACATGTTTGGGCTGGACTGGAGGGATGATGAGGCATAGAATATTAAAACAGAAGAGAGAAAAAAATGTTTTCTCCTAACATAATTAGGTTTGGAACTCATCGCCAAAGGATGAACACAGTAAAAGCAGGCAGTGTAGCTGGGTTTAAAAAAGGTTTGCACAAATTCCTGGAGAAAAAGTCCATAAATGTTTATCAAGGTAGACCAATAGAAAACCACTGCTTATCCATGGAACTGGCTACTTTTGGGGTATGTCACATACTTGTGATCTGGATTGCCCACTGCTGGAAACAGGACATTGGGCTTGATGAATGTTTGGCTTGACCCAGTATGGCACTTCTTATGTACTTAAACCATGTTGGACATTGTCTTGACTTGAGACATATTGGCATCAGCATTGGGCTGTTATCCCAGCAAACAGTGGTGGTTTTGATTTACAGCTTCCAAATAAAGAAGATATGACCAGCAGCTAAGTGGATAAAGTTAGGAGATGTGTTTTAATTGCATTAAAAATATAAAAAAAACATAGAGACAAGAAGCTGTTACAATTTGTGAAAGAACTTAAGTGCTCCCTCACCCTGAGATTTGAGAATTAAACTCAATATCAAAACCCCATCCCTTCCACAACAATCCTGTGAAAAATACATAATTAGACATCATACTTTTTAATATTAAACTTTGCTTGAATGTAGTTAAAGAGAGCCTAGTTCTTTGTTTCTAGGGATGTAAGGATCTCATAATTTAATACATTTTTAAACTAGCTTTCGAACATTAAACCCTTCCTCCTCAGGTTTTAATACATTTTCAGACTAGCTTTGGAAGATATCACCGTATTTTCCTTTTCGTTTCTCTTTTTATTTAACTACAAAAAAATATAAAAATTAAAAATAATATCTAATCATGTGCTTTATAGGTCTGCTTTGGGAGAAGTATTTTCCAAGTGATCGTGAATGTTAAGGTTGACTTATCAAAAGCTTGGGAAGGGGTGGGGGAGTCAAGAACACAAACGTTAATGGGGGGGGGGGGGGGCAGCAAAACCGAACATTTACCCAGAGTGCTCTAATACCATTGCACCGGCCCTGGTCCAACTACCATCAGAAATATCCTCCGGATGGTTTAGCAGCATCGCCGACTTGGTCCATATAATATAAACCATATAAGACAGTAACTTTCCCTACTACCATACCTGAAGGACTTCTAAACGTTCACAAAAGCCAAGCAACTAACTGCAAATATCAGATACGGCTAACTCAGTACACATGCATAAGAGCAGCCTCCAACGTAAGTGTAGGCATGGGAGCGCAAAGCAACAAACACCAAAACCACACGTGAGGAACAAAGCGCGAGAACAATCAACCAATCGAATTCACAGGCTTCATAAAAGCAGTAACCAACCGCTCCTCGCGTGAGAACAATAGGGCTCGAGAAAAAGGCGTGACGAGAGAGGGGGCGGTAAAAGATGCGAGCCTGGAACACTGAAAAAGAAGGGGGGATGTTTCGAACAGGACGAATGAGAGAGCGAGAAAGGGGCGGGAGAAGGTAAGGAGCTGGGCGAATGGTGGAGCATAGGTTAAAAAGGGGCAGGGCGAGGAGGGGGAATCTTTGTCCTTTTTTCGATGTTGCGATTGGGGCTTCCGTTTGATCTCTGTCCTGGGCAACATTATGCAGCGTGATGTGGGTAGCTTTCCTTTAGCGCCTACAGTGAAAGTAAAGCTCATCGGCGCTGGTTTCCAGACGGTGCAAGATGTAGTAGGGATGAAGCCGTCAGAGCTAAGCAAAGGTAGATCCTGAAGAGCGGAAGTGAGGCGGTTCGGCGTGGTTCGCGCTTTAGTAACCACTAACCATGAGCCATCATTAGTCTAAACATTTTATTGATTATGTATTTGGGTATTAACAGAAGTGTGATGATATGCATTGTATATGGTAACCGTGCCACCTAAGAGAACTCGTACAATCTCCCAGGAGAGTTTCTGTTATTTGGATGCAGGCGCTGGCAGGGTTAGAAGGAATCGCCTTCATTTTCATAGCGCCCCAGGAATAGGATCGGAACCTATGTTGCCTAGAACTAGACCTAATTATTTAGTCCCTACCTTATTGAGCTAACTACAGTCGTCAAAATATAGAGCAAACTTAAAAGTGGAATTCAAAATTCATATGAGTAAATAAGGCTTCTTTTGAGTACTACATTAGATTAATGAATTGTCACTAAAAAGTCAAGTTTCATACACAATATCCCCCTGCAAGCGTTATCTCCAGGAAAACAGAGTTACTTACCTGTAACGGAGTTCTCCGTGGACAGCAGGATAGGTCAGCCACACCTGGTGACGTCATCCGACGGCGCTGAGATGGAGTGCTCTCTAGCTCAGAAGCTTCTGAGCATGTGTGAGGTGGTCCCACCTCCCCGGTCCGCCCCTAGCCCTACCAGTTGGTAATTAGCTGCGCCCCGAGGCTAGGGCACGGACCGTGCAGGCCACCCTCAGAGGGGAGGTGGGTGGGATCGTGTGGCTGACCTATCCTGCTGTCAACGGAGAACTCCGTTACAGGTAAGTAACTGTTTTCTCCTAGGACAAGCAGGATGTCAGCCACACCTGGTGTCTCCCAAGCTGTTAATCTGTGCAGTGGCTGAGGGAGGCCGGACGCCGGGCAAAGGAGACACAGTAGAAGGCGTCAGTGAAGGTGAACCACCATTCCTTTATTGTGTAACTTGTGCAATAACACTTCTTGTGCAATAACAACAAAGTGTAAACAGTGAGGAGGACACTTTAGCTGTGCCACCTGTATAGAGGTAGAACGACAAGCGCAAAAAACAACCGTGCAAATGAACATCAACTGTGTAAATGCAATCAACAACCGTGCAAATGAAACATCAACTGTGCAATTAGCATAGTGCAATAACAATCCTCGGGATGTGAGTCAACAGAGCAATGTAAACCTCAATTGAGCAGTAAGCCTTGTCAGGTGGGATCTACGGTAGCGGACCCTGCTACCGCAAATAGGACTACTTGGCCAAAGGAGCTGTCGGCTTCTGCCTGCAGGTCGAGGCAGTAGTGCTTCTGGAAGGTGAGATGTGAGGACCAGGTTGCGGCTTTGCAGATCTCGCTTACTGGGATGTCCTGTGCGTTGGTTGGCGAGGGAGGTGGCTAGCGCGCGGAGTTGGTGGGCACTAGCCTTGTTCGCCGGATGCGCGCCGGCCTTTTGTAGGCAGTAGGCGACACAGTTGGATATCCAGTGGGAGAGTGTGCGCTTGGTGACAGGCCGCCCCGGTTTGTTGGGGTCGAAGGACACAGAGTTGGGTCCCTTGACGGATGGAGGCCGTCCTGTCGATGTAGATGCGCAGGGCTCGGACGCAGTCCAGTGAATGGAGGCATTGCTCTTCTGGGGACCCGTGGGGGGCCGGGAAGAAGGAGGGCAGCTCCACAGATTGGTTGACGTGAAAGGCAGAGGCGACCTTGGGGACAAACTTAGGGTGTGTCCGGAGGGATGCCCTGTTGTGGAAGATTTTGGTGTACGGGGGGTGAGCTACTAAGGCCTGTAGCTCACTAACCCTCCATGCAGATGTCATGAGGAAGAGTGTCTTCCAGGATAGAAATTTTGCCGCCGCAGAGGGCAGGGGCTCGAACGGCTCTTGTGTCAGCTGCTGGAGGACAATGTTGAGGTCCCAAGAGGGAACCGGTTTCTGAACCGGGGGTTGTAGGTTCCTGAGGCCTCTCATGAAGCGGGTCACGATGGGAAGGGCGGCCATGGAGCCCTTGTGAGAGTCGCTGCGCAGCTGATGCAGGGACGCAATGGCTGCGAGGTGTATCTTGATAGACTGGGGCTTCAAACCCAGGGTGGAGAGGTAGTGTAGCACCAAAGGGACGGGGCAGGAGGCGGGAGGAATGCCCTGTCCTGCACACCAAATACTGAAACGTTTCCACTTGAGGCTGTATGACTTTCTAGTGGACGGTCTCCTGGACGCTAGCACTATTCGCTGTACCTCAGTGGGCAAGTGTAGGTCGTGGAGGCCTACCCTCTCAGCCTCCAGGCTGTCAATGCAAGAGTCTGGAGATTGGGGTGCAAGGTCTTGCCGTCGTTCTGGGTGAGCAGATCTGGTCGCAGCGGTAATCGGATGGGAGGCTCCTGAGAGAGCTGCAGTAACAGGGAGAACCACATCTGCCGTGGCCAGTGGGGTGCAATCAGGATAATGTGTGCCTTGTCTTTGATGATGCGCTGAATGGTGGCTGTCAGGAGGGGGGTCGGGGGGAAGGCGTAGGCCAGTTCCCACTCCCCCCACAGCACTGCAAACGCATCGGAGGCCACTCTCCTGGGTGAGGGGCGTTTCGAGCAGAAGAGGGGGCACCTGGAATTGACTTCGGTGGCAAAGAGGTCGATCCGTGGATTCCCCCAACGTAGGAAGATGGACTCCGCCACGTCCTCGTGGAGCATCCACTCGTGTGGTTGGAGCTGTCTGCTCAGCTTGTCCGCTAGTGTGTTCTGCTCTCCGGGAAGGTAAGTTGCTTGCAGCAGGCAGTTGTGGGCCAGGGCCAAAGACCATATCTCGAGTGCCTCCCTGCAGAGAGGACGAGAACCCGTACCTCCTTGCTTGTTGAGGTAGAACATTGCCACCTGATTGTCGGTCTGGATCAAGACCGTTTTCCCCGCCAGGTGGGACATGAAGGTCTGGAGCGCATACTTGACCGCCCGTAGCTCGAGAACATTGATGTGGAGGAATTGTTCTCTTCTGGTCCAAGCTCCTTGTGTGCTGAGTTGTAGCAGGTGGGCTCCCCAACCCGTGGCGGAGGCGTCCGTGGTCAGGATGAGCTGATAGTCATATGGCTGTAAGCTCTTGCCCACGGCGAGGTTGGCTGAAGTCATCCACCATCGTAGGCTCTGGCTCACCCTTGCTTTGAAGGGGATGAGGGTGGAGAGTGGTTGGGAGAGCTGATTCCAGGGTGAGCGCAGGTGCCACTGGAGTGTGCGCATGTGCAATCTGGCGAAGGGCAGGACTGACGTAGTTGCTGCCATGTGGCCCAGAAGGCGTAGAATGTCGTGGGCCTTGGTATGTTTCGCGGTTGCCATCTTTTTGGCCATGTGGATGATGGTTTTCCGCCGGCTCTCGGGGAGGAAGGCCCTGGAGGTGGTGGTGTCGATTATCGCCCCGATGAACTCCGTGCACTGTGTGGGTTCTAACCGCGATTTGTCCTTGTTGAGTAAGAATCCCAGCTTGGTCAGCAAGGCCGTCGTCTTTCGAACTGCTGTTATAAGGCCTGGGGCAGAGGGTGTGGATATCAGCCAGTCGTCTAGGTAGGGAAAGATGGCGAGCCCTTGTTTGCGGAGGTGAGCAGCTGCCACAGCTACGCACTTCGTGAAGACTCTGGGAGCTGGGGAGAGGCCGAAAGGAAGCACACGATATTGGTAGTGGCAACCCATTGCTATGAATCTCAAGAATTTCCTGTGCGAGGAGTGGATAGGTATGTGAGAGTATGCATCCTGCAGGTCCAAGGTAGCCATCCAGTCCCCCGGTCTGATGAGGGGAAGGATGGTGTTCAGGGAGTACATACGAAACTTCTCCTTCACGAGGAAGTAGTTGAGCTTGCGGAGGTCCAGAATCGGGCGAAGGCCCCCGGACTTCTTGGGAATAAGGAAGTACCGGGAGTAAAAGCCAGTGTTTATTTCGTTGGGGGGAACCCGTTCGATCGTCCGTGTCCTGATGAGTTGCTGCAGGAGTTTCGAGAGCGCAGCTTCCAGATGTGGTGGTGGTTTGCTGGTGGGTTGCGTGCGCTGCCACGGCGGGGAGGAGAACCGCAAGTGGTAGCCTGCTTGGATAATCTGGAGGACTCACTGTTCTGTGGTGATTTCCTGCCAGGCAGACAGGAAGCTGGACAAGCGGCCTCCCACCGGCAGGGCCGAGGGAACACTCGTGGGCAGTTGGGGCGGATAGTCAGAAGGATGATGAGTTCTTACCAGACTGCTGCGAGTTCGCTTGCTTCTGCTTGCGTTCTCTTTGCGGTTGTCTCTGAAAGGACGATTTGCTGTAGTTCTGCTTGAATTTTGGGGCCTGACACTGTCTGCTGGTCCCGTAGTATCTTTTTGATGAGGAGAAAGGCTTGCGGAAATAATTCCCTCTCTGTGACCAGGAGGGACGTTCGAGTCCGTCCGCCGCTAACGTTTTCAGAGTGGTGCAGTCCTCCCTAAGGCCGTTCACCGTGGCAGCAACCTTGTCCCCGAAAAGGGAGTCTCCCAGGCAGGGTGCATCCGCGATCCTGTCGTGGGTGTTGTCTGACAGGCCGGAAGCACGTAGCCAGGCCCAGCGGCGAGCCGCAATGGCTGTGCCCGCTGTCCGGATGGCCGTGTCAAAGGCATCGAAGGCCGTGCTCATAAGGTGCTTGGAGCATTCGGCCAATTCCTGGAGCGTGGCTGAGGTTGTGCACTGGGATTGCTTAGGAAGAGTGAGCAGTTGGCTTTTAAGTTCTGCTAGCAGAGCGTCTTGGAACAACAGGTGTTGGAATTGATGCGCTGATATCTTGGCACTCAGCATAGCTCCCTGGAATACTTTCGCCCTAAGTCGTCGAGGAGCTTAGGATCCCGACCAGGAGGATGGGTAGCCTGCGTGCGTGAAGACTTAGATCTCTTGAGCGCTGACGCTACCACAATGGATTGGTGGGACAGCTGAGGCTTATCAAAGCCAGGCGAAGTCAGCAGGAGGTATTTGCTGTCCAGGCGTCTGGCGCAGGCCTGAGCAGAGGCCGGTGACTGCCACAGGGTGGACTGCTTGTCCTTGAGTTTCCGGTGGAGGGGAAGAGCCAGAGCCGGCTTGGGGCCATTGAGGTACTTCATGACCTCCGGATCCTTCTCGTCTGAGGTCTCTTCCTTGGTAAGGCCCAGCTTGGCGATGACTTTCTTCAAGAATTTAGGATAAGTCAGGTCCTCCGGCATCTGTGGCTGCGTCTCCTCTTGCTTGTTAGTATTAGATTTAGAGGAAGGGGATTCTGGGTGCTCTTCCTCCTCAGCACTAACTCTGGAGTCTGGTCCCAGCACCGGGGATGGACTCCGCTCCCTTGAAGGGGTTCGCAGAGGCGAGTCCGGAGAAGGGGATCTGTTCCCATGTTCAGCTGCAGGTTGTACATCCAAGGGGGCAGTAGCAGAGCTCTCCTGGCCTGGAGGAGCAGTTTGCTGCACCAGCGTGTCAGCAGCTGTAGAATAGCATCAGACGTGGTGGACCTTGAAGAGTTGTTGCTCCTGTGCCCTCTGCTGCAATGTGATCTGGATCGCCTGCTTTCTCTGCGGCTGCGGGATGATCTGCTGTCAGCACTTCTGCTGCTGGATCGTGAATGGCGGTCCCTCCTGTGCCTCTTGCTCCTGTGGGCACTTGCATGGCTCTTGCCGCTGTTTCCGCGCCGATGTGGGGACTCCCGCTGTCGGCGCGGCGTTTATGCTGCCTGCTGTGTCCTTTGTGGTGGCAGCTGCGAGTGCCGTCGGTGCAATGAATCAGCTCGGAAGCAGCCCCCTGTTCACCGGCTAGAGGTGGAAGCCGGCTGATGTCATCGCTGATGCGGGATCCGCTCCGGCCAATCCGGTTGGAGGGGGAGTCCCCGTGGGCGGAGACTGGCGAGGCCACGTGGGCGGCGCCATCTTGCCCGCGGTTGCCTGAGCCGCATGGCTGAGGGGGAAGTCCAGCAGAGCCGCATGGCCGGGGAGAGAGTCCCGAGGTGGAAGGCAGGCTTTCCTCCAGGCAGATCAGCGACCGGAACACTGGAGCCGCTAGCGGTGGGGGGGCTTGCCCGATGCACCGCAGGGGCCGTGGAGGAGGCAGACTTTCCCGAGGAGGGAGGCACAGCAGAGCCCTTGGCTGCCCGATGCGAGGCTTTGGCGGGGGCTTTCCCCTTGGAGGACTTACTGCGTTCAGGGGCGTCGGTATGGGGAGCTTGCTCCGGAGCAGTCAAGAAGTCCTTAAGAGTGTAGTCCCTGAGTTTTCGGGCTCGAGGGGACATCCGGGCACAGCAGGAGCAGTCTTCCACGTTGTGGGATGCCCCGAGGCAGCAGAGGCAATTCTGGTGAGTGTCCGTTATATTCATTTTCCTCTTGCATTGCGGGCATAGTTTAAATCCAGGTTTAGACATATTGTGGTGAGAGAAAGTAGAATCCGTCTTGAGGCAAAGGCGGAAGAATTGAAACTGGTAGGGCTAGGGGCGGACCGGGGAGATGGGACCACCTCACACATGCTCAGAAGCTTCTGAGCTAGAGAGCACTCCGTCTCGGCGCCATCGGATGACGTCACCAGGTGTGGCTGACACATCCTGCTTGTCCTAGGAGAATGTAGTCTTCTATGAGTGATGTCGGAGCCCACGTGGGAATGTTTCCCAGCGTCCAATAGGAATTTTTTTGGGAGCATCCCATTGCGCCTGGGCTGCTGCCTTCCCAACTCTCTTTCAGTTCTTTGTTTTCTACAGAGCCAGTAGGAAACAAATCCTGTCCCCAAAGAAAAGTTTGTTTATTGTATTTCTTTTGGTTTTGTGGTTTGTGTCTGCCTTCCCTTTGGTGCCAGAACCAGCTACCGTCGAGTCTTTTCTTTCTTATTCCTGTAAAAGAAAAAAAAAGTATAATTTTCTTGGGTGTATTGATACCAGTTTAGGCCTTAAGCCTACCATTTTGTCTACTGACATAATGGAAAAAACAGCTAGTGGATTTAAGAAATGGTAGCTGAAATGGTACCGCCACACTTAGAACAACACCCACGATTGGTGTCTCAAGTGGCTTTGACCCGACCGCCAGCTATCAGAGTGTCCTTTGTGTAGAAAGATGACAGAGGCCTGCAGAATTGAGCTGCAAAGTTAAGCACACTCTTTGCTTCAGATGCAGTATCTTTAACATCAATATCATCAAAGGCATCGTCTTCCTCTCATGGATCCCAGGTATGAAAACATAAATCTTCTTTGAAGACACCCAGTTCCCCCAAGGGTAGATTTTTTCCAAGCATCGAGATGCCTTGAGCGTTGCCCCAGAGGTGATTCAGCCAGCCAAACAACCCCAGCGGGAGGACCTTTCCTCCAAAGCCATTGAGGGGTCCCAGGATGTTCCTGAGGCCTCCACCTCTGGAGAGCTCCTGGTGCCATGCTCTGGGATGGCAGTCCACATGTCCGGTACCGAAATCCAAACATTGGCAGGGTCTATGGATTAACATATCCTTCTATTGAGCATAGCTTAGTGGCTTTACTAGCTGCATCGGTCCCGATTAAATCCATACCAGCGGTACCGCCAACATCGTCAGTCTGCATCGGGGGTTTGTACCGCTCGATCTGCTACCACCCATGCCTGCCCACTAATCCATTCCTGGTACCAGTGGCTCATCCAGGTAAGGTCCCCGGTCTGATACCAATTTCAGTCGGTACCAAGCCTTAGCAGAACATGGACATCATTCACACCAATACTTTGAATCTTCTGATTCCGATTCATCTGATAATGAGTCAGAATATACCAGAGGATCCATCTCCTCCAGAATAACGCATGTCCCCTCCTGAGGATGTGTCTTTTCAAGAATTTATTCAGGACCTTGTCAGAGGCCTGTCCATAACGGTAACATTTGAGACAGAGCCTAGAGCAGAGGAATTGGAGGCGGCTACTCTTCTGGTTCATCGTATCCTCCAGGATCTCATGCTCTGGATGTCGGAGACAACCCTTACTACTGTGTATCTCCACATACTCGACGACTCTTTACCAAATATCGAGTACTGGAATATCCCTGTTTCCAAAAGAGACAGTTCCCATATCACTCAATGGTAGTGGAATCGGCAATGTGTCGCATTAAAAGTTCAGACACATTCTTCTAACCCTCCTGGTAGAGAATCGAGGACTCTTCTATGCTTTTGGGCATTGTTGCTTTCAGGCCTCCATGCTTTCAGCCAGAATAAGTTTGTATGTGTATGTTCCTCAAGGAGGTTACTAGGGATCTTGAGTCAATATCTCCTCTTCTCCCTGATAAGAGAGCTGACTCTCATGTTGGTCAAACATACCCAAAATTTATCAAAGTTTGTAAATAGGGCAACTTTTGAATGCTCTGAATACACCAGTAGAGCCACCTCAATCTGCATTGGAGCACGCGGGATTGCTTGGCTTTAAGCATCTTGAACAATGGGTTCAGGATAAACTGGGTAATATTCCTTGCATAGGTGAAAATGTTTCTGGCAAGTATTGATAGGATAAAGCTTCTCAGAATCTGAGAATGCCTCCCTAAATAGGTTTTCTAAAACCACTGCCAACCCAGCTAAGAAAAACGCTACTGCAAAGAAAACTTTCTTCAATAAGAAAATTAAGTTTTACCCTTCTTACACCCCTGCTTCGCAATGCCAACCTCAGTGCTCAGAAGAGGCAATAGCCTCCCAAACAGCAGAAGCCCCAGGCTTTTAAAAAAACAACCAGCTCCGCAGGCTCATTCTGCTCCTGGTTTTGACTTTTTTTCTAGAGAATATAGCCACTCTGCCTCTGAAGGATTCCCCCCCCCCCCCCAACATTGGCCGCAGACTCTGTCACTGTGCCCACAGGTGGCATCTAATCACTTCAGAGCACTGGACTTTCTTAGTGACAGAAGGGTACAGACTTCACCTGGAAACTCTGCCCACCTCCACACTGGTAGGGGAATATCCTTCTCGGCCTCCTCTCACTGCTCTTTTGCTACGAGAGGTAACTTCTATCAGAAGGGGCCATAGAGGAGGTCCAACATCTCAACAGGGAATTGGTTTCTACATACTTTCTCATACCAAAGAAAACTGGAGGATACAGACCCATTCTGGATCTCAGAAACCTGAAAAAGTTTCTTGTATACGAGAAGTTCAAGATGGTCTCTTTAGGGACCTTCCTACCCTATCTACGGAGTCAGGACTGGCTCTGTTCTCTAGATCTAAAGGAGACATATACACATATCCTCATTCATCCAGAACACAGGAAATATCTACGCTTTATGTTTCAGGGAAGACATTATCAAAACAAGGTCCTGCCATTCGGACTCGCCTCTGCCCCAAGAGTCTTTCCAAAGTGCATGGCCGCATTTCTAAGATCTCTAGGGATATTTGTCTTCCCTTACTTAGACTGGTTCATAAAGGCAGGCACCTCCCAAGAAGTCCACCTGTGTCTCTCCCTTACCATGCAGGTACTGCAACATTTGGGCTTTGTGATAAATTTTCCAAAGTCCCATCTTGCTCCTACTCAGACACTAAAGTTCATAGGCGCTCTCTTAAACACTCAACAGTCAAGGGCGTTTCTACCTCAGCCCCTCTGTTCTTGTCTCATTCAGCTGGCATATCAGGTACGTGTCAGAGACCGCCTAACTGCCTGAGAAATGCTACAGCTTCTAGGTCATATGGCTTCAACAGTGCATGCAGTACCATATGCCTGTATATGTGCACAGCCCAATGTGCTTTAGGCTCCCAGTCGAAACAGGCCTCTGGCCATCTCATGGACAAAATCTGAGTGTTTGCCCCTCTGGCCACATCTCTTCTATGGTGGTGTTACCCAGAGAATCTCCTCGTTGGGTCACCTTTTTCAGATGCCTCCACATTAATGTACCCTGACAATGGGTGCCTCCAAACTGGGGTAGAGAGCCCATCTAGGGACCCTCTCCACTCAGAGCCTCTGGACGGAAAAGGAGTCCAAGCTCCAGATAAATTTATTGGAACTTCAGGCGATCTTCAATGCCCTCAAGGTCTTTCAGGGGCATCTAAGCTCTCAGAGGGTCCTGGTCCTTACTGACCATCAAGTAGCCATGTTCTGTCTGAACAATCAAGGAGGAACAGGATCTTGGCCTCTCTGCAAGGAGACTCTTCATCTCTGGTCCTTTGCCATTACTCATGAGATACATCTCCAAGTGGTATCTCTCCCAGGGGAGCAAAATGTCTTAGCAGATTGAGTCTGATCTTCCTTCCCCACGAACGGTCTCATCACATGGAGACAGCATCCTTCATTTTTCAGACCTGGGGGACTCCAGGGATAGACCTGTTTGCCACTCTGCAGAATGCCAAACTTCCTCACTTCTGCACCAGGACTCCCATGTCGGGCAACCTGGAGGTGGATGCTTTTCACTTCCACTGGGGTCAAGAGTTCCTGTATGCCTTTTCTCCCATTCCCCTGATTCCCAAGATGCTTTTCAAGCTTCAGGCGGATGGGGTCTTTATGATACTCATAGCCCCACCGTGTCTCTGACTCAATCCCTAGATCTCAGATCTGCCCCAGATCTCAAGAGGAGGGGACGCTGCTCCATCCCAATCCGCAGTCTCTCCACCTCACAGCATGACTGCTGATAGCATAGTATTACAGGACCTTAACCTTACTCAGGAAGTAAAAGAGATCCCCCTTAGCCTCTAGAAAGCCAACCACCAGACATTCTTATGCTTTCAAGTTGCGTAGACTTTCTGGTGTTCCCAGAAGGACCTTAATCCCTTCTCGGCTTTAGTAAAGGTGCTCCTCCAGTATCTCCTCCACTTACCTTCATCTGGTCTTAAGACCAACTCAGTAAGAGTTCACATGAGTTCAGTTATGGCCTCTCATCATCCCTTGAATGGATAGCTCATTTCCTTGCAGCAACTTATAGCACGCTTCATGAGAGGCCTCTTGCTCACCAAACCTCCCATCAGACCACCACCAGTGGTGTGGGATCTCAGTGGTGTTCTGGAGCAACAAGCTGCCCTTAGCCACCACCTCCTAAGGTTTCTAACATGGAAGGTCATATTCCTTATTTCCCTCACTTCAACTAGACGCATTAGTGAATTTCAAGCTTTGGTGGTAAACCCACCTTAAACCTGGTTCCACCATGACAAGATTGTCTTAAGGACTTGTCTCCCACTTCATGCCGAAGGTGGTGTCTCCTTTTCATTTGAATCAGTCAGTCTACCTTCCTATCTCTTTTTTTTTCCCTAGACCATATTCGTCTAGGGTGGAGGCAACCCTCCATACCCTTGACTGCAAACGTGCCTTAGCATTCTATCTTCAAAGGACTGCAGAGCACAGTAAGAGATCTCAGTTGTACATCTCCTTTGATCCTAGTCACTTGGGGTTGCCAGTATCTAAACATACTCTTTCTAAATGGATAGCAGATTACATCTCATTTGCTTATGATAAAGCAGGACTATCCCTCTATGGCAAATCTACGCTCTGTAGCCATTGATGAAGTCTGCAAAGCAGCAACTTGGTCTTCAGTACATACTTTTGCTTCTCACTACTGTCTGGACAAGGACTCCTGCCAGGATGCCATGTTTGGTCAAGTTGTCCTCCAGCACCTCTTTCAGACTTAAGGTCAACTCTTACCCTCCATCCCGAAACCTAATAATACCAGACATCCATGAAGGATTAATGACCTCTTCAACTCTGCCCTGAGGCAACCTACCGGTTCTGAAGTCATTCCCTCTGGCATCTGGGAGCTAGAGAGTCCCATATGTGAAGACTACATTCCTGCTTGTTCCTGGAAATAGTGTAGTTACTCACCTGTAACAGGTGATCTTTGGGAACAGCAGGAGTTTAGTCTTCACAACCCACCCTCCTCCCCTAGGAGTTGTAGGTTTTTCTTTTTCTCTCAGCTACAAACTCAACTGAGGAGGGAGAGTTGGGAAGGCAGCAACACAGGTGCAGTGGGATGCTCCCAAAAGCTTTCCTATTGGATGCTGGTGAGTGTTCCCACACATGCTCCATCTGTACCGATATCACCCATATGTGAAGACGAAATTCCTGCTGTTCCCTGAGATTACCTGTTACAGGTGAATGACTACGCTTTATGACTGGGTATCTTAAAGCTTTAATAGTGTACATACAAAAGTCCTCAGCCGCCAACATCTTTTGCTCTTAGCACTTGCCAAGGGGGTATGCTGCTTTCTGTCTAGGGCATCCTTAGATATAGCTAGAATTGTTCAAGTGCCAAGTCACATTGAAAGGGTAAGTCCAATTAGCCTGGGGTTTATCCTGAAACAGGGCCTCTGCAAACTATCTGCTTTGTTTTTACAATCACCAAGTATGGGAGGGAGGTTCTGGACACCAAATTTAGGCTTTTAGATAAGAAGTTGAAATTCAAGAGTAGCATTCTCCGAAATGCTTCCTGTTTCATGAGCAGGACCCAAAAGGCAGGCAGAGCTCTGGAGTCTGAATGCATGGGTGAGACAATGGTGCAAAGAAGGGGGTTTTGGATTTGTTAGGAACTGGGCAACATTCTAGGGAAAGGAAGGAATGAGCTCCACATTAACAGGGATGGAATCGGGCTGCTGGCATAGAGCAGCTTTTAAACTAGATGATAGGAGAGAGCCAACCATAGCCCAAGAGTGCATGGTTCGGAAGAGTGTATTACTGAAGAATACTAGCAAAAGAGGGACGTTTGGGTATCCTGAAAGAGAAGTTCCAATAAAGAAAAAAGTAACGCTGATACCCTTATGTACAGAGGTGAAAAATTCAAAATTACCTCTATCAAGAAAATAAGATATGCCATACTGGGTCAGACCAAGGTCCATCAAGCCCAGTATCCTTTTTCCAACAGTGGCCAATCTAGGTCATACGTATCTAGCAGTTTCCCCAAAAGACAGAGGTTCCACAATCCTTGTTCTGGGTCAAGCATTGATATCCTGGGTCCCTTCTTAATAATGGTTTATGGACCTTTCCTCCAGGAACTTGTCCAAACCTTTTTTAAACCCAGCTGCACTGACAGCCTTTACTACATCCTCCGGTAACAAATTCCAGAGTTTGATTACACGTCGAGTGAAAAAATATTTTCTTTTATTAGTCTTAAATAGTTTACCTTGTAGCTTCATTGCATGTCCCCTAGTCTTTCTGTATTCTGATAACGTAAACAATTGATCTACGTTTACCCGTTCCACTCCGTTCATTAATTTATAGACATCTATTATCGCACAATCGCTCTGATCCCACATGCCAGCAAGATTCTACTGAAGATTATTCAAAAGAGACTACAGCCATACCTAGAACAAGAACTACCTGAAGTGCAAGCAGGGTTCAGGAAAGGCCGAGGAACGAGAGACATCATTGCGGATGTGAGATGGATCCTTGAAAAGACTAAAGAATACCAAAAGGATATCTATTTGTGCTTTATCGACTATAGCAAGGCTTTTGACTGTGTAAACCATGAGAAACTCTGGGCCACATTACGAAGCATGGGTATACCAGAACACCTGATCGTTCTCTTGCGCAATCTGTACATTGATCAAGAAGCAACAGTTCGAACGGAACAAGGAGAAACAGAATGGTTTAAAATAAGCAAAGGTGTAAGACAAGGCTGCATACTTTCCTCTTACCTGTTTAATTTATATGCAGAACAAATCATCAGAGAAGCAGGACTGTATGAAGACAACAGAGGTGTGAAGATTGGTGGAAGACTCATCAACAACCTTCGCTATGCTGATGATACCACACTACTGGCAGAAAGTGAAGATGATCTGAAACATTTGCTTCTCACAATCAAAGAACATAGTCTCAAAATGGGCCTGCACCTTAATGTAAAGAAGACAAAGATCATGACAACTGGCATAATCAACAGGTTCATCGTTGAAGGAGAAGAAATTGAAATCGTGAACAACTTTAACCTACTTGGATCAACTATCAATAAAGAAGCAACAAGCAGTCAAGAAATCAGACGACGCATTGCTCTTGGCAGAATGGCTATGAAAGACCTAGATAAGATTCTCAAGAGCAGAGATGTCTCTCTCCATACAAAGATTCGACTTGTTCAAGCCATGGTATTTTCAATAACATCATATGGATGTGAAAGCTGGACAGTGAAAAAGACAGACAGGAAGAAAATTGATGCCTTTGAATTATGGTGCTGGCGGCGAATACTGTGTATACCATGGACTGCCCGAAGAACAAACCAGTCGGTACTAGAGGAGATCAAACCTAAGCTTTCTTTAGAAGCTCAGATGACAAGACTTCGACTTTCATACTTCGGACACATCATGCGAAGAGAGAGATCATTAGAGAAAGACATCATGCTTGGCAAGATAGAAGGTCAACGCAAAAGAGGAAGGCCAGCAATGAGATGGATCTCTACAATAACAGCAGCTACGGGTACCAGTCTATCAACAATGAGCCGCCTGACTGAAGACCGAACACAATTTAGGATAGCTATCCAGAGGGTCGCCATGAGTCGACTCCGACTCGACGGCACTTAACAACAACATCATATCTTCCCTCAGCCATCTCTTTTCCAGATTAAAGAGCCCTAACCTTTTTTAGCCTTTCTTCATTGGAGTATCCTTCCATCCCCTTTACCATTTTGGTGGCTCTTCTCTGAACCTTTTCTAATAACGCTATATCCTTTTTAAGATACAGCGCCCAGAATTGCACACAATATTCAAGGTGCGGTCTCGCCATGGAATGATATAGAGGCATTATATGTTTTTTTTTTTCCATTCCTTTCCTTATGATACCTAGCATTCTATTTGCTCTCTTGAGCGCTGCCGCACACTGGGCCGAGGGTATTAACATGTTATCCACAATGACGCCTAAATCTTTTTCCTGGGTGGTGGTTCCTAATGTGTATTGTATTGTATTGTGTAACCATAGTTTGGGTTGTTCTTCCCTAGGTGCATAACTTTGCACTTGTCCACATTAAATTTCATCTGCCATTTTGATGCCCAGTCTTCCAGTTTATCAAGATCCTTTTGCAATTTTCCACAACCCTCTTGGGTTTTAACAACTTTAAATAGTTTTGTCATCTGCAAATTTGATAACCTCACTTGTTGTTCTCCTTTCCAGGTCATTTATGAATATGTCAAAAAGCAGCGGACCCAGCACAGATCCCTGGGGTATACCATTATTCACCTTTCTCCATTGAGAAAATTGGCCATTTAGCCCTACCCTCTGCTTTCTCTCTTTTAGCCAGTTCCTGATCCACAATAGTGCAATAGTCCATGTTGGCTGTCTCCCATTGTTGTTGTTAAGTGCCGTCGAGTCGGAGTCGACTCATGGCGACCCTCTGGATAGCTATCCTAAATTGTGTTCGGTCTTCAGTCAGGCGGCTCATTGTTGACAGACTGGTACCCGTAGCTGCTGTTATTGTAGCGATCCATCTCATTGCTGGCCTTCCTCTTTTGCGTTGACCTTCTATCTTTCCAAGCATGATGTCTTTCTCTAATGATCTCTCTCTTCGCATGATGTGTCCGAAGTATGAAAGTCGAAGTCTTGTCATCTGAGCTTCTAAAGAAAGCTTAGGTTTGATCTCCTCTAGTACCGACTGGTTTGTTCTTCGGGCAGTCCATGGTATACACAGTATTCGCCGCCAGCACCATAATTCAAAGGCATCAATTTTCTTCCTGTCTGTCTTTTTCACTGTCCAGCTTTCACATCCATATGATGTTATTGAAAATACCATGGCATGAACAAGTCGAATCTTTGTATGGAGAGAGACATCTCTGCTCTTGAGAATCTTATCTAGGTCTTTCATAGCCATTCTGCCAAGAGCAATGCGTCGTCTGATTTCTTGACTGCTTGTTGCTTCTTTATTGATAGTTGATCCAAGTAGGTTAAAGTTGTTCACGATTTCAATTTCTTCTCCTTCAACGATGAACCTGTTGATTATGCCAGTTGTCATGATCTTTGTCTTCTTTACATTAAGGTGCAGGCCCATTTTGAGACTATGTTCTTTGATTGTGAGAAGCAAATGTTTCAGATCATCTTCACTTTCTGCCAGTAGTGTGGTATCATCAGCATAGCGAAGGTTGTTGATGAGTCTTCCACCAATCTTCACACCTCTGTTGTCTTCATACAATCCTGCTTCTCTGATGATTTGTTCTGCATATAAATTAAACAGGTAGGGGGAAAGTATGCAGCCTTGTCTTACACCTTTGCTTATTTTAAACCATTCTGTTTCTCCTTGTTCCGTTCGAACTGTTGCTTCTTGATCAATGTACAGATTGCGCAAGAGAACGATCAGGTGTTCTGGTATACCCATGCTTCTTAATGTGGCCCAGAGTTTCTCATGGTTTACACAGTCAAAAGCCTTGCTATAGTCGATAAAGCACAAATAGATATCCTTTTGGTATTCTTTAGTCTTTTCAAGGATCCATCTCACATCCGCAATTATGTCTCTCGTTCCTCGCCCTTTCCTGAACCCTGCTTGCACTTCAGGTAGTTCTTGTTCTAGGTATGGCTGTAGTCTCTTTTGAATAATCTTCAGTAGAATCTTGCTGGCATGTGGGATCAGAGCGATTGTGCGATAATTTCCACAGTCAGTTGGATCACCTTTCTTTAGTATTGGTATAAACACAGATCTTTTCCAGTCAGTTGGCCATGATGTTGTCCATATTTCTTGGCAGAGCCTTGTAAGTACGGTAACAGCTGCATCAGATTGCTGCAATACTTCTATGGGAATGCTATCAATGCCTGGTGCTTTGTTCTTTGATAAGTCTTTCAATGCTGCTTCAACTTCTTCTTTCATCACCAATGGTTCCTGATCATAAGGTATCGGTTGAAACGGCTGTTGGTCCACTTGATCTTTATCATATAAAAACTCTGTATATTCCTTCCACCTTTTCTTGATCTTCTCAGCATCATTCAACATAGAACCTTGAGCATCTTGTAACATTCCTATTCGAGGCTGGAACTTTTTCTTTAACTCTCGCAGCTTTAGGAAAGCTGATCTTGTTCTTCCTCTAATAGTTTCTGCTTCTATTTCCTTGCAAGTGTCATTGTAGTACTTTTCCTTGTCCTGTCTAGCTGCACGTTGGAAATCTCTGAGTTCTGCGATTGTCTTTCTTTCTCCTTTGGCTTTAGCTTCTCTGCGTTTCTGGGCAATTTTCAGAGTTTCTTCCGTCATCCATTTTGGCCGTTTTTGTTTTTTCACCTTTTGTAGAGACTTCTCGCTTTCTTCCAGCACAACCTTCTTGATGTCATTCCATAACTCTTCCGGAGTTCTGTCATTTGTATCTAAAGCAGCAAATCGATTTTGCAGGCAGTCTTTAAATTCCAGTGGTATATTCTCAAGGTCATATTTTGCTGCATTCATGAGTGGTTTGCTCTTTTTCAACTTTAGCTTGAGTTTGCATACTAGTAGTTGATGATCTGTACCACAGTCAGCTCCAGGTTTTGTCTTTGTTGATGTTACAGAGCTTTTCCATCGTTGACTTCCACAGATGTAGTCAATTTGATTTTTATACAATCCATTGGGTGAAGTCCATGTGTACAGTCGCCGCTTGTGTTGCTGGAAGAAGGTGTTTGAGATGAATAGATCATTGGTCTTGCAGAATTCTATCAGTCTTTCTCCAGCTTCATTTCTGTTGCCAAGTCCATATTTTCCAACTACTTTGCCTTCTTCTTTGTTGCCAACTTTTGCGTTCCAGTCACCCATGACTATCAGGATATCCTGTTTGCATGTTCTGTCAATTTCAGCTTGTACTTGTTCATAGAACTCTTCAATTTCATTCTCTTCTGCAGCTGTTGTTGGGGCATATACTTGAATTATAGTTGTGTTGATAGGCAATCCTCGCAGACGAATAGAGATTAAGCATTCGCTGACTGCATTGTATTTCATTACAGTTCTTGCAAGTTTCTTCTTTATTATAAGTGCAACACCATTTCTTCTTTGTCTTTCATTTCCAGCATAGTAGACCATGTGATCATCTGATGCAAAGTGCCCCATGCCAGTCCATTTCAGTTCGCTGACACCCAACAGATCAAGTTGTACACGTTCCATTTCATTCTTGACCACCTCCAACTTCCCTTGGTTCATGCTTCGTACGTTCCATGTTCCAATGTGTAAGACATCTTTACAGCTTCTGACTCTCATTTCATGCGCAGCTACATCAGCAGTCAGACTTCCCGAGGACTTTGATCCAACCACATCATAAATGCTGGCTTTACTCTGAAAAGTCTTCAGCTCTTCCCCAGTAGCTAGTTGAGTGCCTTCCGACCTGGGAGTCTCATCTTCCAGCACCATAGCACAATTTGTTTTGTTGTAACTATCCATTGGGTTTTCATGGCAAGATACAGAAGTAGATTGCCGGGCCTTCCTTCTGCGCAGTTTAAGTTTGGTGTTGTTGCCGTTGTCACAGAAATGTGATCCTCCGCCGTCAACACTATCCCATTCTGCTGCTGCCCAGATGGGTGGTTTGTCTTCGTCTGGCACCTCAGCTGAGACCTGTCCATCTTGGGAGACCCTGCCAGTCGTTAAACTACCGATAGTTTAGCTCTCAGCATCACTGATGCACGCAAGCCCTCACAGCACGACAAGCTGCAAACCAAGTGACCATTAGGCCATGACTATCTACATGCTGAGTAATTTTGTTCTTTATGATGGTTTCTAACATTTTTCCCGGTACTGACGTCAGGCTCACTGGTCGGTAGTTTCCCGGATCACCCCGGAACCCTTTTTAAAAATTGGCGTTACATTGGCGATTCTCCAATCTTCAGGTATTACAGATGATTTTAATGAAAATTCACAGATTACTAATAGCAGATCTGCAATCTCATATTTCAGTACTTTCAACACCCTTTGATGTATACCATCCGGCCCAGGTGATTTCCTAGTCTTCCGTTTATCTAATAGTTGTAATACATCTTCCCAATGTATCGATATTTCTTTCAATTCTTCCGCACCTTTAAATACCACTTTAGTCATGGGTAAACTCCCTACATCTTCCTCAGTAAAGACCTGAAGCAAAGAATTCATTCAGTCTCTCCGCTGTCGCCTTGTCGCCTCTTAGTGCCCCTTTAACCCCTCTATCATCTAATGGACCAACTGACTCTCACAGGTTTTTTGCTACGAATGTACTTGAAAAAGTCTTTATTTTGAGTTTTTGCTTCCGCAGCAAGCTTCTTCTCAAATTCTCCCTTATCAGTGCCTTGCATTTGACTTGCCAGTGCTTGTGCTGTTTCCAGGTTTTGTCGTTTGGCACTTTTTTCCATTTCCTGAAAGATGCTTTTTTGGAAACAGCCTCCCTGACCTCACCTTTTTTTTTTTTTCAAAACTCTGTTTATTAAATATGACAAGATACAATAAACCAACTGGCAAAACAACATGTACATTTTCTACTGTTTCAAACTCCAAACACCCAACCTAGTCCCGGGCGGGGCTGTGTCTTGTCCACCACCCTGGGAGCCGCCATACTCCAACAGCACTTTGTTCAAACAACCCATTCCCCCCAACAAACCCTCCCCTCCACCCCCCCCTCCCCCCCCCCACCGCAGGGAACACAGCAACCTGAAGCACCCATTAGGGGACACCAACTTCACAGGCTCTCATTATCCAAGTGTTAGTACTGCACTACGTGCCGTGGGACCCAAACGCTGGATATAAGGCGTCCAAATCAGCAAAAAGGAAGCCCAGGCTCGAGGGTGTGTCGTAACGCCCCTCTCCGCTCCAGGAGCATAAGGTGATGCAGGCTATTGCGCCACTCGCAAAAGGTAGGGGCCTCCCGCTCCCTCCATCGACTCAATATAGGGCCTTTACCCACCAGACAGGCCTTACGAACCAAAACCTTGTCCCAGCGGCCCTTCGGGTGGAGCGGTCCCAGCTGATCTAGCACTACCAGCATCCCCGACCAGCAAATCTGTTGCCCCAACAGGCCACTCAAATAGGCCTCAATCCGCCGCCAATACCGACGAATAGAAGGGCACCCCCACCACATATGACCCAGATCTGCGGAGGCAACACGAGCACTTGGGACAGCCGCCATGAGGGGCCAGATGACTCCGAAACGCTCGCCATGGGGAGAAATGGGCGCGAAGGATACATTTAAACTGCACTTCCCGCCAACGAGCCCCATCCACAAGTTGCACAATCCTACTCAAGGCCGCCCACACGGATCCCCGAGCGACCTCCCTTCCCAACTCTCTCGCCCACAGGCTTTCCACCGCCGAATAGTCCGGGGAAACCCCGAACCGATCCAATCGTTTCTTCAGGTCCGCAATCGTTGGCGGAGTATCCGCCCCCAATGCAAAAAAACTCCAAAAGACGCTCCGAACGTTCCACCGCAAGCTCCTGCCGAGGCAGGGAGCCAATATAATGAGATAGCTGAGCATGTGCAAAAACCATGGTGCCCGGCGACAACCCGTACTCCCTACAGAGCACTCCCAGGGCCTTGCTGCAGCCGGCAGGGTCCACCACCTGTCCCAACCGCCGTATCCCTGCTCGCCACCACTGACGAAAGGGGGCCGAATCCGAGCCCGGCAAGAAACAGGCATTACCACGTATAGGCAACCAGCAGGACACCGCCGCATCACTGCCCCAATACTTATTTAATTGTTGCCAAGTCCGCCGGGTAGCCTGCAACAGAATACTGTTCATCAGCCGAGCTGGCAAAAACCGCGCCCGGTAGATGTAAAACGGCTTCCAAGGAGTGGGGCGCCACAAAGGCTGCTTCCAATCCGCGCGGAGTATAAGTCTCCGTGTCCCTAACCAGTCGCTAAGATGACGCGCCTGACATGCCAGCGCATACTTCCAAAAATCAGGCACCCCTACTCCCCCCGAACGCCACCCTCCCTGCAGACGCGCCAACGGTATCCGGGCCTTATAACCCTTCCAAAGGAATCCCCGAATCTCCCTCTCCAAGCGCCCCAGATCACGTTTCAAGAGCCACACCGGGAGTGTTTGCATCCAATAAAAGCACCCGTGGAAAGATTACCATCCCCAACGCGGCCACTCTACCGAGCAAGGACAGAGGGAGAGGGGCCCACGCTCGCAACTGTGCACGAACCTTCACAAAATACGTTCAAAATTCACTGAATACAACAATGTCGGTTTCCTCGTTAACACAATGCCCAGATAAATAAGAGAATCCGCAGCCCAACGGAGAGGGAAGCTCCCCGACCAGCTCCCCCGTAGCGTACCCTCGACGTCCAAGGCCTCTGATTTAGCCATATTAATACGCAACCCCGCAAACTGCCCATAACGTGTAAGTTCCTCAAGCAGGTACGGAAGCGATCTCTGGGGGGAAGTCAAATGTACCAGTATGTCATCGGCAAAGGCGGCTACCTTAAAGCCATAGGAGCCGATACGAACACCCCCTATGTCCGGGGAGTCCTCGATCTGACGTATTAACGGATCTAGGGAGAGCACAAAAAGTAGAGGGGAGAGCGGGCAGCCTTGACGCGTTCCGCGCTCCAAACAAAACGGAGCCGACAACACTCCATTGCAGAGGACCCCCGCCGTGGGTTCCGCATACAGCAACTCCACCATCCGGCAAAAAGGAATTCCTAACCCATAATGTGGTAAGAGAAAACGCAAATACTCCCACTGGACCTGATCGAACGCCTTTTCGGCGTCGAAGCTAATTATCAGAGATTGAAGATCTCGTTCCCGAACCCACTCAAGAGAAGCCAGAAGTCGTCGCAGATTCCGCACGGCATAACGCCCTTTAACAAAACCCGACTTGCGACTCATGAATCAAGTCCCCCAACACCAAAGCCAGCCGGTTCGCCAATACCTTCGCAAAAATTTTTAAGTCAAAATTCAACAACGAGATGGGCCGATACGAAGCCGCTTGAGAGGGATCTTTCCCTGATTTTGGAATCAAGGAAATATACGCGTGATTAGTGCCCCATTTAAATTCCCCCTGCCCCACACGCCTATGGTAGACGGCCACTAGGGTTGGAGGCACCAGCCCACCCAGTAACTTATAAAACTCAGCACCAAACCCGTCCGGACCAGGGGCCTTACAACAACTAGCCCGCTGAATAACTCCCTGGACCTCCTCCACCGTTATCGGAGCATCTAAGCAAGCCCTCTGTTCGGTAGTCACTCTGGGCAGCGGCAGCTCTTGCAAGTACTGTTGCATGACCTCCGGCGCTCCGTCTCTCCGGGCATACAATTTCTGAAAAAATGAACGAAACACTCGAGTAATACCCAAATTGTCTCTATGTAAAACCCCTGGTCATCGCGCAACGCTGCCACCAGTCGGTGGCCCCTATGACCCTGTAAGCAACGCGCCAAGAGTTTCCCAGGTTTATCTCCAAACCGAAAAAGCTGATATTTGTAATACAGATACGATTTCTTTGCTCGCTGGTGAAGTAATTCATTAAGAGATGTTTGCAATTCCCAGAGCCGCCGCCGATTCAATACACTAGCGTCGCCTGCACAACGCCGCCGAGCGCGCACCACCTGCCTTTCCAGCTGAACAATTTGCCGCGCTACTAATCTCCGTTTCCTTGCCGCGTACGCAATAATATCTCCCCTTAGGACGACTTTGGCCGTCTCCCATAGTAATTCTGGATCGTCCCTATGGCTCTCATGATACTCCATAAACTCTTGCCAATGCCGTGCAAGATAGGTACGAAACTCTGCGTCCTGGTATAAGCCCAACGGAAAACGCCAAAGCCGCGTCAACCCGGTCGGGCCACCCCCAGCGATGTCGACCCAAACTGGAGCGTGGTCAGACACCGCCAAAGGACCGATCTGCGCCTCCTCCACCTGAGCAAACAACCGTTCGGACACTAAGACGTAATCCAACCGGGCACTAGTCCCGTGGGCTCTTGACTGATGCGTGAAATCCCGCTCATTAGAGTGGAGCAGTCTCCATGGGTCCACGAGGCCCAGACGCCTGCAAAAGCCCTTCAAAGCCTTAGTCGTCGGGATACGCAGGTGCGCCCCTCCTCCCTCAGACACATCCAGCCCTATGTCCAATACCCCATTCAGATCTCCCGCCAGAATCAAAGGAACATCAGGCAATTGCTCGAGTCGGGATGCAAGACGGTCGTAAAACGCCCGGTTCAATACATTAGGGCTATACAGACAGCCCAACACGACAGGCCGACCGTCCAAGTTACCATAGAGTAAAATGTAACGGCCCTCGGCATCAGAGTACTCCTTAAGTAACTCAAAACGGGTCCTTTTACTAATCAGGATGACCACTCCACCCTTTTTTCCTTTGGCCGGGGACCCCCAGCACTGCCCCACCCACATTTTCCGCAGCTTAACATGTTCCTCCGCTGTCTGGTGGGTTTCCTGCAACATTGCTATGTCACATTTCAACCGGGCCAAAGCCTGCAACACCTTATATCGTTTAATAGGGCTACCAATCCCACAAATATTCCAAGAGACAACCTTCAGGGTGGGTCACACAAGATCAGGCAATTGGTATCATTCCAAGGACAACAAAAAGGTGGGACCCCCCCAGCCTGGGGCCCCCCCTCCAGCCAGCTACCGTCCCCATTCAAATCATTGTTCTCCCTACCCCAAGGTTGCTGTGCCCCCTGCGACCCCCCATCCTCCCTCCCCCCACCCACCCGCCCCTCTCCCCTACCCCCTCCGCCCCCCTCCCCCACCATGCCCCGATAACCTACCCCCCACTCTAACCTATTGCTTCCCACATACACCATCGCTAACCACTCACCCACTCCCATCCGGGTCACCGAGGATGTGATAGGACCCCCCTCCCCCGAGCAGACCGGCCCTACGCAGTAGCGTGGATCCCAACACGGTCTCACTCACATCCCAACCGCACGTGGGGTAGCCCTCCCCGGTGTCCAAGCAACAATCACAGCCATCCCTCCCAGCGAGTGACCGTCGCCTAAACAAGGGGGAAGGGCCACCCCGGAGCCCACCCAACAGAACAGGCACCCCCCCTGCCATCCCAAGGCCCACTGCATTCGTATATCTTAACCGGCCACTAACCCCCATTCACACTGTCGCCCATTCCCTTCTTTCCAGTCAAACATCTAGCCCTCCCCCACAGCTAGAACAATATCAACTCTGCATTCGGCAAGAACAACATACAGTGTTAGAGGAAAGGCAAACATTTTAAACAAACTTGCAGAGCATGTCCATGCTTCTCCCAGGCATCGCCCGGACAAGTCCCAGCAGGCAAGATTGGGGCTGCAGGGTTGTGGGGCCTCATCCCGTATCACCCGCGTGTGCACCGACTGGGAGTGCACCGAAGCCCGCCCTGGCGTCCGGTAATAGTTGAGGCAACCACTAGGGTCACGCACAGTGCCCCAGGCCACCTCCCGTCAAGGCTGTCCAGCAACACCAAGGCAGGCCCACATTGCACAGAGTGATGTTCCCGATACTCCATACCGACAACGGTAAGGGTCATCATCCAGGCAGCAAGCATTTGTAGTCCGCAAGGAACCCACCGCAGTCAACAGGGCACCGTCCTCCGCCAGGGTGTCACAAGTAGCAGGAACACTCACGTCACTGGACCTCCAAATTTGACATCCTCCCTGGCGTCAGCTTTTCCACATAGGCCTGCGCCGCCTCCGCAGAATCAAACACCCGGTGCGAGCCCTGATGTAACACATGGAGCCTGGCGGGGTACTGGACACTGAACCGCACCCCCGCTTCAATCAGCTTTTGGCACAGCGGCGCATAAGCCTTCCTCCGATGACTCAGGGCAGCAGAGTAATCCTGTGTTATCCGGATCTTCGCTGTCTCCCATTCGACCGTGCCCCTTTGCTTCGCCGCCCGGAGCACCGCGTCCTTTTGCGTATAGCATAGAAACTTCGCCAGGACCACCCGGGGTCTGTGGTTCCCGGATTGCGGCTTGGGCCCCAGTCTATGTGCCCTTTCCACCACGATGGGCCTGTTCGAGTCCCCCTCCTCTCTGAGGAAAGTGGCCAAATTTTCCACGTAGCCCCTCAGGTCTTTGTCAGGGACAGATTCTGCTACCCCCAATAGCCGCAGGTTGTTCCTCCTAGACCTATTTTCTAGGTCATCCAGCTTCAGCTCCTGAGCTTTTGCAGCCTTCTGCAGTACAAGCAGTTCCCGCTTAAGGCCCTCCACTTCCTCTTCGGCATGTGCAATACGGGTCTCCGCCTCCTGCACCCGCACACCGAGAGTGCCCATAGAGCTCTGGAGCGCATCCATCTTCGTGTGCAGGGCTTCAAACTGCGTCGCCAAGGCACTGGTGACTGCCGCCGAAATTTCCTCGGACGTCGCTGAGGGGGCCGCCGCACCGTGTTTGGGAGGGGACTCCGCCATCTTGGGGGTACTCACAGCGCGCTCCTTATCTCGCCGCCCTGCCTTTGCCGCAGCCGCCATTCCCGCTCCCGGATCTCCAGCTGGCGTCGGAGGATTTCTCGGGGTACTCCGCAGCAAAAGGGATCCAAGCCACAATGAAAAACAGCAATTTAACCACGGTTCAGGGGAGCGGGGTCCGGAGCCCAAGCCTCACACGTCTGCTCAGGCTCACCGCATCACGTGACCGCCTCCCTGACCTCACCTTTAAACCATGCTGGCAGTTTTTTGGACTTCCTTCCACTTTTCTTAAAGCGTGGAATACAGCTGGTCTGGGCTTCCAAGATAGTATTTTTCAACAACACTCAAGCTTGATGTAAGTCTCCAACCTTTGCAACCGCTCCTTCTAGTTTTTTTTTCTTAACTATTTTCCTCATTTTATCATAGTCTCCCTTTCGAAAGTTAAAAGGTAGTACTGTGGATTTCCTTACTATCCCTCCTCCACTAATTAAATCAAATGCGATCATGCTATGATCAGTATTGCCAAGTGACCCCAACACCCTTATCTCTTGCACTAGATCTGGTGTTCCACTAAGGACTAGGTCTAATATGGCTTCCCCTATGGTCGGTTCATGAACCAACTGCTCCAAGAAGCAGTCATTTATTTCATCTAGGAACTTTATCTCCCTAGCATGTCCTGCTGTGACACTGACCCAGTCGATACCGGGGTAATTGAAATCACCCATTATTATTACTGCGCTGTAACGTTTGTTAGCTTCCTTGATTTCTTTGAGCATTTCATCATCCATTTGTTCATTCTAGCCAGGCGGTCGATAGTACACCCCCACTGCCATCGCCTTCCCCTTTTTACATGGAATTTCAATCCATAGAGATTCTACAGCAAATTTTGTTTCCTGCAAAACTTTAATCCTTTCTGACTCAATGCCCTCTCTAACATAGAGCGCAACCCCTCCACCAATTTGATCAGCTCTATCATTACGATATAGTTTGTACCCAGGTATCGGTGTCCCACTAATTGTCCTCCTTCCACCATGTCTCTGATTATTCCAATCATATCTAACCTCTCATTTAGTGCTATATGTTCTAACTCTCCCATCTTATTTTTTAGACTTCTAGCATTTGTATACAAGCATTTTAGAGACTGTATTTTATTCATATTAATCTGGCTATTGGTAGGCATGGGTAATTTGGGATCTTTAAGCTCTGTCTGCTCCATATTCGAGGCCATTTGGGCTACTTTACTCTTTTTTGGAACCTCTCTGCTTTTGGTAGTATCATTCAAGGATACATTCTTCCGAACCATGCGTTCTTGGGCAACTGTCGGCTTTCCCCTATTATCTAGTTTAAAAGCTGCTCTATCTCCTTTTTAAAGGTTAATGCCAGCAGCCTGGTTCCATCCCAATTAAAGTGAAGCCCATCCCTTCGGAAGAGCCCCTCCTTTCCCCAGAATGTTCCCCAGTTCCTAACAAATCCGAAACCTCATCTCTGCACCATTGTCTCATCCACGCATTGAGACTCTGGAGCTCTGCCTGCCTTTTTGGTCCTGCGCGTGGAACGGGAAGCATTTCGGAGAGCGCTACCCTGGAAGTTCTGGATTTCAAAATCCTACCTAAAAGCTTAAATTTTAGCCTCCAGAACCTCCCTACCACATTTTCTTATGTCATTGGTACCAACATGTACCAAGACAGCAGACTCCTCCCCAGCACTATCTAAGACCTTATCTAGGTGTCGCGTGAGGTCTGCTACCTTCGCACCAGGCAGGCATGTTACCAGGCTATCCTCACGTCCACCAGCCACCCAGCTATCTACATGCCTAATGATTGAATCACCAACTATAACGGCTGTCCTAACCCTTCCCTCATGGGCACATGGCCCTAGAGAAACTTCCTCGGTGCGAGAGGGTTTTACATCACTTGGAGGACAGGTCCTAGTTACAGTATCACTTCCTGCCACACCAGGGTGATGCTTTCCTGTCACATGACCTCTCTCCTCTATGGCAACAGGGATGCTGCCAGACTGGAGGTGGGACTTCAGGACTATATCCCTGTAGGTCTTGTCTATGTACCTCTCTCTTTCTTATGTTTTCTAAGTCTGCTACTCTAGCCTCTAGAGAACGGCCTCGTTCCCTGAGAGCTAAGAGCTCCTTGCACCTAGTGCACACGTAAGACCTCTCACCAACTGGGAGAAAATCATACATGTGACACTCAATGCAAAAGATTGGAAAGCCCCCATCTCGCTGCTGGACTGGTGTCTGCATCTTAGTTACCTCTATCAACTGATTAATATGAATAAAATACAACCTTTAAAATGCCTGAATGGAAGAGCTAGAATATGTAGCACTAAATAAAAGGTTAGATATGATTGGCATCTCAGAGACCTGGTGAAAGGAGGTCAACCAGTGGGATACCGTGATATCTGGGCACAAACTATATTGCAGTGATAAGGTAGAGAGGGGTTGCGCTCTGTTACAGAGGGCATTGAGTCACAGGTTTTGTAGGAAATAAAATACACTGTAGAATCTCTATGGATAGAAATCTCATGTTTAAAAGGGGAAGGCAATGGCAGTGGGGGTGTACTACCAACCGCGTGGCCAGAATGAACAGATGGATGATGAAATGCTAAGTAAAATCAGGGAAGCTAACAAAAGAGGAGTAGTAGCCTAGTGGTTAGGGCAACAACCTACTACCCAGGAGATTTTGGTTCACTTCCCGCTGGCACTCCTTGTTACCTTGGGCAAGTCACTTTACCTCCATTGCCTCAGAACAGGCCTAACATTCTACTTCCAGTTGGACCATTGGATGATAGAAAGTTAAGAGACACTAAGGGAGGACAAGGCACAGCCGAGAGTCTGAATGAATTCTTTGCTTCAGTCTTTAGTAAAGAAGATGTAGGGCAGTTACCCATGTTTGAAATGGTATTAAAGGTGATATATCAGAAGGATAAAGAAATATTGCTGAACCGGGGAGATGTATTACAAGTATTTAATAAACTAAAGAGTAGTAAAACATCTGAACTGGATGGTATACAGCCAAGGGCGTTGAAAGAACTGAAAGATGAGATTGCAGACCTACTATTAGTAATCTGTGAACTATCATCTGTAGTATCTGAAGATTGGAGAATGGCCAATGTAACATCAATTTTAAAAAAAGGGTTCCAGGGATGATACGAGAGACTACAGACCAGTGAGCCGGATGTGAGTACCAGGCAAAAGGATAGAAACTCTTATAAAGAACAAACTTACTGAACAATTAGATAGCTTTCTCCCATTAAACCATGGCTAACATGGATTCAGCCAAGGAAAGTCTTTTCTAATCTGTTATATATTTTTGAGGGTGTGAATAAACAGGTAGACAAGGTGAGCCGGTTAATGTAGTGTATCTGGATTTTCAGAAAGCCTTTGGCAAGGTCCCTCATGAGACTCTTGGCGAAATTAAAAAGTTATGGTATTGGAGGTAGTGTACTATTGTGGATCAAGAACCAGTTAAAATAGAAAGCAGAGAGTAGGGCTAAAAAGCCTATTTTCTCAATGGAGAAAGGTGAAAAGTGGAGTATCTCAGGGATCTGTTCTGGGCCCGCTGGTTTTTAACATATTCATAAATGACCTGGAAATGGGAATAACCAGTGAGGTGATCAAATTTGCAGATGAGACAAGATTATTCAAGGTTGTTAAAATGCAAGAGGATTGTGAAAAATTGCAAGAGGACCTTCATAAATTGGAAGACTGGATTCCAAATGGCAGATGAAATTTAATGTGGACAAGTGCAAAGTTAAGAACAACCCAAACTACTGTTACATGATGCAGTGTTCCACATTAGGAACCGCCAATTAGGAAAAAGATTTAGGTGTCATTATGGATAACACATTGAAACCCTCCGCCCAGTAAGCAGGGCAGCTAAGAAAGCAAATAATGCTGGGAATCAAAAGGAAAGGCTATTATAATGCTTCTGTAGCATTCCATGGTGCGACCGCACCTTGAATATTATGTGCAATTCTGGTCGCCATATCTTAAAAAGGATATAGCGGAATTAGAAAAGGTATAGAGAAGAGCCACCAAAATGGTAAAGGGGATGAAAGGATACCCCTATGAGAAAAGGCTTAAAAGGTTAGGGTTTTTCAACTTGGAAAAGAGACAGCTGAAGGGGAGGTATGATTGAGGTATATAAATTAATGAATGTAATAGAACAGGTGAACGTAGATTGGTTGTTTACACCATCAAAAAGTAGAAAGATTAGGGAACATTCAATGAAGCTACAATATAATCCATTTAAGACTAGTAAGAGAAAATATTTTTTCACTCAACTTGTAATCACACTCTGGAATTCATTACTGGATGGTGTAGTAAAAGCTGTTGGTGTAGCTGGGTTTAAAAAAGGTTTCGTAAACTTTAGGAGGAAAGGTCCATAAACTATTTATTATTAAAGAGGACTTCTGGAAATCCATTGTTTGTCCCGGGACAAGCATTGTGGAACTTGTGTGCCTTTTTGGGAACTTGCCAGGTACTTGTGACCTGGATTGGCCACTGTTGGAAACAGGATACTAGACTTGATGGACCTTGGTCTGATCCGGTATGGCATTTCTTATGTAAGTCTCTTGCTTAGTCTGGGCTACCCATAGGTTTGCAGATAAAACCTATGCAGTCTTCCAGATGCTGCCATGTTAACAATATATTCGGTGGAATGTAAACCGTTCCCTCCCAGTGTTCTCTTTTCTGAATCAAAGGGCCCTTTCAACACGGGGCCATATATCTGCTCCAGTGGGGAAAATCTCATATATTTCCTGTAGCTAAATAGTAGGTAGGGCAGATACCTCTCCTATCCCTGGATTAAGAAGGCTTAAAACATATTTCAAGGTTCAATTAAATCTTTCTACTACCCATTAAGTTTAGCATGATCAGGAATGGTACAAACTGTTTTCATGCCACATGTGTCAAAACATTTTGCATCAGCTTAGGAATTTTGTCCCTTAATCTATTAGGAATATCCTAATTGGAAGAATATTTCTAGTATTGCAGTGATGATCTTCTCTGCTTTGTTGGAGGATAAGGCTACTCGGAAGGAAAGGCCTGGCAGTCTACTTCCAGTCATACCTTGCCAAGAAAACCCAGGGACTGCTGGGTTGCCAGGAGTCAGCATTGACTGAAAGGCACTTAAAAAAAAGGCTACTGCTTCAGGGTGCTCGGTAGCAAAGTGCACCACTGTCAGTATATTTCTTTTTCAGTACTGCATCACATCAGGAATACAAAAAGTCAGTAAACTCAATAAAAATATAATTTGTCTTACAATTGATATCCCATATTTATGTGATAGTCTTAAGCCTAATATTAAAAATGCAAAATGGCCATGTTCCATTATAAGGCTGTATCAGGGTATCAGCCTGTTATTAAGGAATCTCA
Organism: Ichthyophis bannanicus; assembly: GCA_033557465.1. Lineage (NCBI taxonomy): Eukaryota > Metazoa > Chordata > Amphibia > Gymnophiona > Ichthyophiidae > Ichthyophis > Ichthyophis bannanicus. Next base: position 169,285,037 of record CM066042.1, read on the forward strand.
AATAACCACATGAGGGCCGTGACATCAAGAAATTTTAGGTAGGATAAATATCTAGAGAAAGGAATGGCAAACAAAAATTACTGAGAGAAAAAAATCAGCAAAGAATATTACAGATTAAAATTTGTTACTGAAAAGTGCTTAACATCATGGAATGAGACACAAGCCATCAATCAGCTTTGGGATTGTAGAATGAACTCTTTAATGATCTTGAAAAACTGGATGTACAAACAAGAAAACTCCTCAGTGTGTCCCTGAGGTAATTTACAAGAATCGGTGTACAGCCCTAGAGTTGAAGGAGGACTAGGCCTCATAGAAATCGATTACATATACGATGTTACTTTCCTCCAGGCCTACCTAACAGCATCATCTATAGCAAATATGCAAAAAGCGCTGAAACAAAAGTAAATATCCAAATCTGTCTCCATTATCAAACTTTGACTAGTGTTCTGATGATTAGAAGGAATGAATGAGAACCCACCAGCACACACAGGGAAGGAAGCAACAGAATTTGCAAAACAAAAGAAAAAAAGTCTTTGAAGATTTAGATCAGCAAATAAGGAAAAAGAGTGGCAAATAGTGTTACTCCAGGAACCCTTTGTCGATCAAGAACGGACACATGAATGGTTAAGGAGAGGTGAAATGAAGCCAAAGGATGAGAATTATAGTTGCAGCCCAGGATAGTGGATTACGGATGAGATGGTTTACAGCAAGCATTGAAAAAAATGGCAAAACACACGTAGTTTCTTTAAGAAAAGTTTGAAAACGGTGATTCATCTCCTAGCTGGCTGTAAAGTTCTGATGGCAGAAAATGTCTTTACAGAAGGGCTCATCTCATCCACTGGAAGCTCTGTAAACACTACAACATCACTGTGCCAGAAAAGCATTGAAATCATGACCCTAAGAATTATGGAGAATGAAGAGGTTATGATCACCTAGTGTACTCCCATTCCTGCTGATAAAAACCTGGACACCAGAACGGCCTTGATTAGAGGTGTTAGTCGTAAGTGACTATTCTGTGAATCGTGTTGAGAGGGAGATGATCTTCAAGTATCAAGAAATGCAGTCAGAGGCCAAGAAAATGTGGCAAAAAGTTAATTACCAAGCACACCTAGATAAGTTACCCATACATGTTACATCTTACAAACTCCAGAAGAAGGCTTTCTTTGGCACAATGCAATTATTACGCTAAGCATTGGCAAATTTGAGCAACTGAGATCATACTCCACATACCCTAGCTTAGAAGTGAGGTTCATGATTGTCATGGTATGTGTAAAGCTAACCCATTTGGAGAAGTTGTCCCATAAAACCAGTCCTTAAGGAATCTCACATAGCCACATGAAGATTCTTCACTTCTCTGTCAAGACTGCTCATCCACTGAAACAAACTGCATTTGCCAGTGAAACATTTGATCATATTGAGCGGACACCAAATGATTGGTTTACAAGGCTCACTGGTGAATGTAATTTGTTTCAGTGGATGAGCAGTCTTGATAACCACATGAAGGTTCTTCACTTTTCTATGTGAGATTCCTTAAGGACTGGCTTTACAATGTGATATCCTTGATGGAGCCTTATAGTGAAATCTCGTCATGTTAGGTTTTTACTATTAGGTTTAAAACTCTCTTAAATTTTAAGAACATAAAAATTGCTATATTGGGTCAACTGATGGGTCATTAGTCCCAATATCCTTTTTCCAACAGTCCCATATACCTGGCAGAATGCCAAAAAGGAGGATTCCATGTTGCTTACTTAAGGGATAAGCAGTGGCTTTCCCTAAGTTTACATTTAATAACTTGTCCAACCCTGTTTTAAACCCAGCTATGCTAGCTGCTTTTACCCCCCCCCCCCTCATTGTGTGTTGAGTAAAAAGATTATTTACTTTTAGATGTAGAGCCCGATATTGAACTAGGCTCATTTTTGAAGGACTATGCGCCTCATCAGCGCGTAGCCCTTCCTGCCATAGCTTCGTTCCCTGTGTGTGCTAGTGTGTTCTCATTCATTCCTTCTAATCATCAGAATGCTCATCAAAGTTTGATGGAGACAGATTTTGGTTGGCATGGTATTGAATATCTGGGTATCGCCACACACACTGGAAGCTGTTGAAGCTAACCGGGCAGCAGCGATATTGCATGCTGCCTAGTTAGCTCCTGTGCCTTAAAGATAGATGAGGGTTTTCGTCGCTTATCTTTTTGGCACGGATTGCTAACCAGGCAGCATGCAATATTGCTGCTGCTGCCCGGTTATCGCTTATTACTGCCTTCGCTCCACCCCGGAACACCCTTGACACGCTCCGATGCTAACCGCATAGTATCGGGGCGTGTAAGGGAGTTAGAGGGGGATATTCAACGGTATTAACCATGTAAGTGCCATTGAATATCCCAATTTAAGGTATATACACTGTTTCCTGGACTGTAATCCATATAAATGCCTTTTGAAAATCAGGCCCATACTACTTGGTCATTTTATAGTGTGTTCCCTAGTCTTTGTACTTTTTGAAAGAATAGACAGTCTATACACATTTACCTGTTCCACTCCACTCAGGATTTTATAGTCTTTTTGAACAATGCAACCATATTGGCCACTGTTGGAAATAATTAAATAAGAAAATCAAAGAGATGATGCATATAGTAATATTCAGCTTTGTTTCAACATTGCAGATAATTAATGAGGATCGATGCTAAGTTTGAGCAATAGTGTTGAGTATCCCCTGACGAAACATTGGATTGTGAAACGCTACGGCGCTGTTATTCAGGCGTTGGGAGTCCACTCATCTTGTCTCAGATAAGCATCCTCAGATATTGCTTTTTGAATAAGATAACATCCTTTTTAATGATTGCCTAATAAATAAGCAACTAGTTGGGTCATTGATGTGAGGTTTGGGTGCATTTTCCATATGAATATATGTGTTTAATAAGTCGCCCTAGTCCGGTTCTGAGACCCAATTGCATATTCATATAAAGTTAAGGATGTGTTGTAACATATAGAAATTTTTCGATGTATATCATCTTGAAGGTGAAAAGTAGAGCTTAACATATCGACTGAACTGTGAAGTTCTATTTAGCTCTGAGAAGTGACATTATTATATATTTGTTCCTCCGATAGACATTTCGCAAAAGGGCAATGTGGTCTTCTTTGCATACCTTCGCAAAACATTACCGTTTGGATGTTCAGGCAGCAGGAGATGCTGGATTTGGAGGAGCGGAGTTTCGTTCCGATGCTTCTGTCTGGAGTAGCGAACCCCTCCCAGGCTTGAACTGCTCTGTTACATCCCAGACTAAGGGAATGGACTGAAGAGACAATAAGGAAGAAGTAATTAGACCTTACCTGCTAATTAGTGTTCCTGAAGGAACTCCAGTCCAGTCCCTGAACCCGCCTGAGTTTGCTTTTCAGGTTGCCGAAGTTAGTCTCCGGACCGAAGTTCTGTTAGGGGTGAAGATGTCTGAGAGCTCCTTGCAGAGGTTTGGTGGTGAGGCGGTATGGACTGGCAGTGGCCCTTAGGAGTGGTAGGTAAGGGCTGGTGTGGTATAAGGTAAGCCTCCTCCTTTGCCCGACTCAGGTATTTTAGGTGGCTACCAGTCAGAGACCGGGCAAGGCATAATCTGCGGGCTGGTGCAGACGGTTTGCAGTGGAGCTGCTTGGAGGCGAAGCGGGAGAGACTGGCTATGGGCCCAAATGGTAGAGGTAATAAGGGCATCTGCTCTTTCAGGTAAGCCTCCTGTCTCCTGGGGTGGGGTGACGGTTTCTCTTTAGAAGTTTAATACAGAACTTTATTGTTTTGTTTTTTGCTTAAATTGTCTCTCCGTTAAGTCTACTTTGTCAATAGGATACTGGAGCTGGTGGGAGGTGCCAGTGATATATATAGCCTACAGTCATCTAAAGGATGACGTACTCAGTCTCCAAGCTGTTAGAAGAGGAGCACAACCCGACTAAGGGATTAGCAGGTAAGGTCTAATTACTTCTTACAGTCAGGTAATGTATGTGTTTCCCTGTCCCTGGAGAGCTTACAATACATAGTAATATAGTAGATGACAGCAGATAAAGACCAGTATGATCCATCTAGTCTGCCCAGTAAGATGGCAAAAGTAGGTGCACCTGCCGCTCAGTGCAGGCCACTCCTCCCCATGTCTTTGTTTAGGGGTGAACCCACCGCTCCGTGTAGGACACCCCTGTTTGTTGAGAAATTAGATAGTTAAGTTTATTTTGATTTTATCCTGTTGCTGTAAAGGGATCTACTGTGTCTGTCCCATGCCATTTTTAATTCCGTCACTGTATTTGCCCTGACCACTTCCATCGGGAGGGCATTCCAAGCATCCACCACCCTTTCAGTGAAAAAGTATTTCCTGACATTGCTTTCAATTTACCCCCTTGCAGCTTCATGTTATGCCCTCTAGTTTTACAGCTTCCCTGTCTTTGGAAGAGGTTTGTTTGTTTGTTCATTATTTCTCTTTAAGTATTTAAGTCTGAATCATATCTCCCCTACCCCTTCTCTCCTCCAGAGTGTACATATTTAGGTCTTTAAGTCTCTTCTCATACCGCTGCTGACGCTGGTTCCAAATCATTTTGGTCGCCTTCCTCTGAACAGTTTCCAGTCTTTTTACATCCTTTGCCAAGATATGGTCTCCAAAACTGAACACAGTATTCCAAGTGTGACCTCACCAGTGACTTATACAGTGGTATTAGTACCTCTTCCTTTCTGCTGGTAATTCCTCTTTGTATGCAACCCAACATCCTCCTGACTTTTGCCACCGCCTTGTCGCACTGTTTTGCCAACTTGAGATCTTCAAAAATAATCACACCAAGGTCCTTCTCCTGGTCTGTGCACACCAACCTCTCACCCCCTATCGCATACATTTCCCTTGAATTTCTGCTTCTCAAGTGGATGACACTGCACTTCTTCGCATTAAATCTTAACTGCCAAGCATTAGACCATCCTTCCAGCTTTTGTAGATCTTTCCTCATGTTGTCCACTCTGTTGCAAATTTTTGTGTCATCTGCAAAAAGACAGACTTTTCCATTCAGTCCTTCAGCAATATCATTCACAAATACATTGAACAGTGTCGGGCCCATGACCGAACCCTGGGGCACCCCATTAATCACCCTCCTTTCATCTGAGTGAGCTCCATTTACCATCACCTTCTGTCATCTGTCAGTCAACCAATTTCTGATGCAGTTCACCACCTTGGGACGCATCCCCAAACTACTGAGTTTATTGATAAGCCTCCTATGAGGAACAGTATCAAAGGCTTTGCTGAAATCTAGGTAGATGACATCCATCGCATGCCCCTGATCTAGTTCTCTGGTCACCCAGTCAAAGAACTCAATCAGATTTGTTTGGCAAGATTGGTAAAACCATGTTCCTTGAATCATGCAAAGGCCAATCTGTTGGTTTTGAGAAAGTCCACTATTCGCTGTTTCAGGAGCGCCTCCATTACTTTTCCCGCCACCAAGGTAAGGCTCACGGGCCTGTAGTTTATCACTTCTTCCTTGTCACCACTTTTGTGAAGAGGTACCACATTGGCCCTTCTCCAGTCCTGAGGAACTTCTCCTGTTTCCAAGGATCTGTTGAAAACATCCTTTAACGGCCCTGCAAGAACCTCTCTGAGCTCTTTCAGTATCCTGGGATGTATCCCATCCAGTCCCATGGCCTTGTTCACTTTCAGTTTTGCAAGTTGTTCTAACACATCTTCAGTGAATGGTGTGGTATCTACTTCATTCCCATTTTTATATTTGGGAGTCACAGGTGGTCCTTCTCCAGGATTTTCTTTAGTAAAAACAGAGCAGAAGTATTTGTTTAGCAATTTTGCTTTTTCAGTGTCACTTTCCACGAGTCCTTTCCCAGCAAGTTTGTATTTGAGGCAATGGAAGGCTAAGTGACTTGCCCAAAGCCAAAAAAGTGTTGGTGGGATATGAATCCTGGACTTTCTGGTCCCGGGCTGCTGCCCTAACCACTAGGCCACTCCTCCACTGCATAAGAGTTCTGAAGGTGATTCAGATAACAAACCTGCTAAAAGATTTGGTGCTGTCTGTCCAGTCTCTTCTTGATCATACTACTCCAGTTTTATAACTTAACTGGTTGCCAACAAGTTACAGATACTAATTTAAATTATTTTCCATTGATTATTAAATTCTAGAGTAGTTTTGTTTTTTTAACCTATGTGTTTGGGACATAGTTTGCTATCCCAGGATACTGGGTTGTTAAAGGTTCTCTCTTTGAGATGGCTTTTGCTTCCTGAGTTCATTCACAAATATTCACTTTTATTATTTCCAAATTTGGGACGATTTTCCTCAAGTACATTACATATGGAAATGGATTATTTAAGGTTTAGAAAAGAGCTAAAAGGGTTTCTTCATAATATAGACTATATTCAAGTTTATTGTGTTTCCTATTTCTTCATTTGTTGTATGATATGGCTTATTTTTTTCTGGATTGGCATTGTAATGTACATTTTTTTTCCATTTAACTTTTTATTACACATTTCAATTCATGTTACATACTTCTTCATAACACATCATTGTACTATTCCCCCCCCCCTTGTATGACATTCACGATGCCCCCCCTATCTCAGCCGAAACACTGAGATTCATCTTGATCCACTGCTTTGCTTAAAAGCTCCTCAACATCATACATCATATCCTTCAGCCCTTATCCCTATTCCCCAGTCTTATCTGCTAAAATGTACAGCCAGCGTTCAGGCACTCTGGTCCACCCAACATAACATATTTGTACATAAACATGCCATCAGCATCCCAACTATACTATTCTAATACAATCAAAGCCTTACGTACAACTTATACTACTATCCAACCCCCCTCCCCCCCAACAACCCCCCATAACAATTTACCCCTTTAGCAACTCGCAAGTGCACATACTTCACTTATATATACTTCGCCAATCAGCCCCCGTGGATCATACTTAGATTGCCCCTCCCCTACCCCTCTTCTGCTTGCCATTTCCAAACACCCTGCCATTGCTCCATCCACTTATCCTCTTTCCCATGCCTCATCCCTGTCAGCCGATGCATCAAACACAGGTTCTCGATTCTTCTAATGAAACCCCCCCCTCTGAGGATTCCCCCTCCCCAGCCACTTTTGCGTTATCTCGTTTCTCGCTGCCACCAGACAGTGGTTTAACACCCCCCTTTCCGGAATATCATCCCCCAGCTGATGCAATAGACAGACTTCCAGCAGGCCATCTAGTCTACGACCAGTCATTTGATAAATTATCCGTAATACCTCATCCCAAAAACTTTGGATCGGACCACACTTCCACCACATATGTAGGAAGTCCCCTCTCTCCTGACAGCCTCTCCAACACCTATCCGACGTCCCTAACCCCGCTTTTCTTTGAAGTGTCGGTGTCCAATACCACCGATATAGTACCTTTATAGGCATTTTCTTTAATTTGTGTTGCAATAGATATTCCTGCTATAGTCTGAATTGTTTTATCCCAGTGCTCTTCAGTCTAGTGCACCGCCAAATCTGTCTCATTTCCTCATGAACTCCAATTTACTCTCTCCGCCCTCCATGAGCCCTTTATAAATTTCTGACCCAGATTCCCTGCGCACAATGCCTCAAACCACCCCTTATTACCCCATAAATCTTTCCAAACCCTCCGCTGTCGCACAAAATGACCTACCTGTAAATAATTGTAATAATCCCGACTAGGCAACCCATACAGATACTTAATGCCCTCAAAACCCCTTACTCCCCCCTTAACCACTATCTGGGAAATATGCGTTAGTCCCTGCTGCCTCCATCTCTCCAATACCTTCACCCCTGGCCCCTGTCCCCTCTCAAAGCAAGCCTCCAACGACATCCCCTGAATATATTTCTTATCCTGTACCAAAAGTGTCCTATTTTGTTTCCAGATATGCAAAGTATGGCCAACAAATGGGTTCACAACATTTCCCATCCATGCGGTACTACCCCTCCACACCAACCTTTCTAACCCCCACCGAGGCTTCCTCCATCTGCACCTACTGCTTCCCTTTTTCTCTAAGCCAATCGTATAACGTCTTCAATTGCGCAGCCCTATAATATTTGCTAAAATCAGGTACCCCCAACCCACCCTTCCCCCTAGCTCTCTGCAGTATAGACATTGCAACCCGGGGGCTCTTTTTTTTTGCCAAATAAATCTAGTAACACTTCTTTGCAAGTGCTTCAACATTTGACTGGAAACTGCTATTGGCAGCGTTTGAAAGAAAAATAAAAACCGGGGTAGCAACATCATCTTAACTGTAGCTATTCGTCCAAACCACAATAAGTACCCCATTCCTCCAGTAAACTACCTACCTGCCCAAAAAGCTTTTTATAATTTAAATCATACAACTCCTCTAGTTTAGGACTAATTTGCATCCCCAAATATCTAATCTTCCTCTTGGCCCATCGAAAAGGGTACTGACCCCGTAGTCTCCCCTGCTCCCTCTCCAGTAAGGACAGATTCAATATCTCTGACTTTGCCCAATTTATCTTAAATCCCGATAATCACCCATATTCCTCTAATTTCCACATGAGTATGGGTATCGAATACCTTGGTCTAGTCACACTCATTATAATATCATCCGCAAACAAAGATATTCGATATTCCCCCCCCCCCCCCTTCCCACCGCTATTCCCTTCAGATCTTCCCTTTCTCTCACTCTCTCAGCAAAGGGTTCCAAGGATAGTGCGAATAACAAAGGCGACAGCGGGCACCCCTGCCTTGTCCCTCTCCCCTGCTCAAAGAAGGTCGAATACGCTCCATTAACCCTAACACACGCTTTCGGTTTCCGATATAAAGCCTCCACCCACCCCTTAAATTCACTTCCCAACACCATCCGATCCATAACCTGAAATAGGAAGGGCCAGGACACTTGATCAAAAGCTTTTTCCGCGTCCAGTGATACCAGCAATGCCTCCTGCTTATTCTGCCCCACTGACCATATTATATTCAAAACTTTCCTAATGTTGTCCGCCACCTGCCTCCCTGGGATAAAGCCCGCCTGATCCGGATGAATCAACTTCCCGATTACCGTGTTTAGATGGGTTGCTAAAATCTTGGCCAATATTTTGGCGTCTTAAGTTGAGCAATGAGATTGGTCTATATGAGGCACACTCCTGCGGGTCCTTACCTTCTTTATGTATAATTGTGATTCCAGCCCATCCCATGGAATCCGCTAACCTGCCCCCCACCCTTGGAAGGTTAAATAACCTCAACAGACCAAGCAAGATCCCATTGAACTTCCTATAAAACCTTGCTGTAAGACCATCTAAACCCGGGGCCTTATTAACCTTCAGCTGCTTTATTGCTTGCAATACCTCCTCCGCTTTAATATCTGCATTCAATTTCACCTTGTCCTCCTCCCCCAACCTCGGAAGTGTCATAGATTCTAAGTAACTGTGTACTCCTGCAGAGTCCGGGACTGCTTGGGCTGCATACAGTTCCTGGTAATACCCTTTAAACGCCTCCCGAATATCCCCATCGCTATGAATTAATTTCCCATCCCAGCCTCTAATTTTCAGTATATGGGATCTTAATTTCCTCAGTTTCAACCTTTTGTGCCATATACCTACCAGCCTTATTACCCCCCTCAAAGAAGCCCTGTTGCAGTAGCTGCATACGATATCTGATGATCTCCGCCTGCATCGCATTTAATTGCGCCCGGACAGCCAGAACCTGACCTCGATACGTTCCTCTTCTATTCCCCGCATCAAGCGCTTCCAGCTCCATTAAGCTTTCCCGCAACTTCCTTTCCCTCTCCTCCCGCTCCCTCTTCCGTGCTCCCCATTTTATAAACGCCCCCCTCACCACCGCCTTATACCCATCCCATACTCCTCCCCCCCCCCATGCCACCTCGCCATTATCATTCCATCAGAAATAATCTGCTGTCTACCTATCTATCTCCACCCTAACCCTGTCATCCTCCAGTAGAGACTCATTCAACCTCCAAAACTGAGTTCCTCCTCCCTCCCCCCTCCATTTTCAGTCTTACCTCTACTAATGCATGGTCTGACCATGTTATGGCATCCATTTCTGCCCCTTTAATCCTACCCGTCAGTTCCTTTTGCTACCCACACCGCATCTATCCGGGAATAGGTGCCATGCACCGGAGAAAAATACGAAAACTGCCTCTTCCCTGGGTTATGGCACTGCCATACATCGACCAAACAATGCCATGCCACGAAATTCCTATACCTACGCCTATCAGCTCGCTTACCCTCTCTTTTCCCCGTGGCATCTCTATCTGGATTCCATGTCAAATTAAAATCCCCCCCCACAAATGATTTTCCCATCCCCTATCTGCCCCACCGCTACCTCTAATTGTGTCCAGAACTCCCTCTGCCCCCCCAGTCGGTGCATATATATTCATTGTACAATACCACTCACTACCCACTTTTATGCGCAGCAACAAATACCTACCCGCCTTATCCCTAATTATCTTCTGCACCTCCACCTTAAGTTTGGAGGAAATAAAAACCGCCACCCCACCCTTCTTCTTTTCCACTATGTTTGATGCATAGAAACCGAATCCATAGTCCCGAAGCTGGACCATTTTTTCTGTTGCCCTTGTTAGATGTGTCTCCTGTATAAGCACTATTGACGCTTTTTGGCGTCTGACCTCTTTATACAATTTCTGCCGCTTCATTGGCGAATTGAGCCCTTTGACATTCAGTGTTACAAGTTTTAACTTACCTTATATCATTTTCAACTCCCGCCTTCTTCAACCTACTCCGACTAACCTCCCCCCCACTCCCTACCCCTTCTCCCTCCCCCCCCCCCCACTCCTCACTGGAGCCTTGATTTCCAAACAGGTAACCACCATCAAACCACAGCCTGCCCCTCTTCCCTCCCCCTCCCGCCTACCCTTCCCTCCCCTCTTCCTCCCCTTCTCTCTATCACCATCCCACCCCTTCTGCTACCCCCCCCCCACCTGTTCCTCCTCCCCCTCGATGCCCCTTTTACCCCCTATTATATGGGCTTCCCCTCTACCATCCTCTCTCTCACCTCCCCTCCACCTCCTCCCCTTCCTCATATAGTGGAATGGGTAAACGTAGATCGATTGTTTACGTTATCAGAATATAGAAAGACTAGGGGACATGCAATGAAGCTACAGGGTAAACTATTTAAGACTAATAAAAGAAAAAAAATTTTCACTCAACATGTAATCAAACTCTGGAATTTGTTACCGGAGGATGTAGTAAAGGCTGTTAGTTTAGCTGGGTTTGGAAAAGGTTTGGACGAGTTCCTGGAGGGAGGGTCCATAAACCATTATTAAGAAGGGACCCAGTATATCAATGCTTGACTCAGTACAAGCCTTGTCCAGACCTACCAGCTGTACATGGGCATGTACTTACTGGACCTGGCAAAGGAGATTGCTGGGTTCTCTGCTGGCCTCTCCGAGGAACCCTTGCAGCGCTTCAAGGCCTTGTCAACTGGTATTCGAGAGTGCTCGAAGTTTGTCTCAAGCAGCCTACGACGGCTTCAAGGTTTCGGCCCGAGTAGCCGCGGCCAGCATCGGTGCACGCCGTCAGGCCTGGCTAATGTCATCTGACCTGGAGTAATGGGTTCAGGACAAGTTGGTCGATGTCCCTTGCCGAGGTGACAACCTATTCGGCAAACCCATGACTGAAAAGGCTGCAGAGATAGAGTCCAAGTACTTAACCCGGACAAGGCTCTCCAAGAAGACTTCTGCCCCTTCTCACAAAAAGAAGGGCTCGGGTAAAAAGCCCTTTTTCCCGAGGAAGAGTAATGTCTACCGCAACTACCTCACCAGGCCACCCCAGCTCCCCAACAGGGGCACAGCCAGCATAGGCAGAAAACCCCTAAGCCTCCAGCTCTGGCTCCCACCCAGCCGGGAGGGGGTTTTTGACTGACTCCACAGCATGGCTTCTCTCCCATCTCTGGTATGGCCCTGCACAGGAGGAAGGCTGACCCTGTACACCCACAGGTGGCCAGCCGTTATCACCGATACCTGGGTCCTGCAGATAGTGCAAAAGGGGTATCTACTCCATTTCGACCAGGTACCACCCTCCTTCTTTCCAGGAGAGCATCTGAGACCCCCTTCACAGGAACCTCCTTCTACAGGAGTTGGCAGGTCTTTTGAAGGACCAGGCGGTGGAACCGGTGTCCCACCACCTGGAAGGATGAGGCTGCTTCTCCAGGTATTTTCTCATGCCGAAGAGAACAGGAGGCCTCAGGCCCATCCTCGACTTGTGGAATCTGAACAAGTTCCTGGTAAGGGAAAAGTTCAAGATGCTCTCTCTTGGACTATTGCTGCCATACCTCCAGCAGGGAGACTGGCTATGCTCCTTAGACCTAAAGGATGCTTATACACATACCCTCATGCATCCAGACCACAGACCTCAGATTTGTTGTGGGAGGAAACCACTTCCAGTACAGGGTACTTCCCTTTGGCCTAGCATCCGCTCCCAGGGTATTCACCAAATGCCTGGCTGTGGTAGCGGCCTTCCTCAGGAGCCAAGGGATTTTTGTTTTCCCATATCTGGACGACTGGCTGATCAGAGGCCAGTCGATCCAGGAGGCCCAACAGGCTACTTCTCGTACAGTAAACCTGCTATAGCATCTGGGTTTTGTCATAAATCACGCAAAGTCTACTTTTGCTCCCCACTCAGAACTTGGAGTTCATAGGGGCAAGACTAGACACCCTCCGGGCAAGGGCTTACTTGCCAGAGGACAGGGCAAACCGGCTGCTGGCGATAGTTCGCCAGGTCAGTCAGCAATCTCATATTTCTGCGAGAAACTTCCTCCCCCTACTAGGCCATATGGCCTCCGTGGTGCATGTAACACCGAATGCGCGTCTGCACATAAGAACAGCACAATGGTGCCTCAGAGACCAGTAGATAGTCCAAAGGCCACCTCAGAGAAGAATAGCGGTGTCCAAGCGACTCCTGAAGTCATTGCAGTGGTGGCTTCAGCCATCCAACCTGCTCGGGGGAGTGCCTTTTCAACCTCCCTCGCACACAAGAGTTCTAACGACAGATGCGTCCTTGCTGGGCTGGGGAGCACATTGCCAGGGTTCCTGCACTCAGGAGCTGTGGTCTCCTCAGGAGGTTACGCACCAAATCAACCTCTTAGAGCTGCGAGCGATTCGCCTGGCTCTTCGAACCTTCTGTCAGGTTCTCTCAGGTCAGTCTGTCTTAGTGCAGACAGACAACCAGGTAGCAATGTTCTATGTGAACAAACAGGGGGGCACAGGGTCTCGCCTCCTATGTCAGGAGACTCTGGATCTCTGCTCATTTGCAATCAGGCAGGGTATGTCGCTCAAAGCAATTTATCTGCCTGGTCAGGAGAACGTTCTAGCAGACAAGCTAAGCAGGATTCTCCAACCTCTTGAATGGCAACTGAATCCAGACGTGGCACAGCGGATTTTCCACTGGGGGTATCCGTCCATAGATCTCTTTGCCAATCCGCAGAATCACCAGTTGCCCAGGTTTTGCTCCAGACCACCACATCCTCAGAGGGTGGCTGCAGATGCGTTTCTTCTCTCTTGGTCAGTGGGCCTCCTATATGCGTTTCCTTCCACGCCTCTGGTGGCCCGAACATTGTTCAAGATCCTTTGGGACAGGGCCTCCGTCATCCTGGTAGCCCCCAGATGGCCAAGACAGCCTTGGTTTCCGCTCCTCCTCCATTTGGCAGTGGAGACCCCACTCCCTCTGGAGACGCAGCCCGACCCACTGTCTCAGGAGCAGGGTTCTCTCTTGCACCCCAACCTCAGGTCCCTCTACCTGATGGCATGGCTGCTGAAAGGGTAATGCTGGCCCCTCTACTCCTTCCTAAAAATGTGGAAGAAGTGTTACTGGCCTCCAGGAGGCAATCCACTAGGAAGTCCTACGCCTTCAAGTGGCGTAGGTTTGCAGAGTGGTGTACGCAACGCAAGGAAAACCCTTTCTCCTACCTTGTACCGGTGGTGTTGCAGTACTTGCTTCATCTTGCAGAATTAGGTCTTACGTCTAACTCTGTCAGGGTCCACCTTAGTGCTTTGTCAGCAAACCACTATCCAGTGGAAGGGCAACCTCTATTGGCTCACCCCTTGGTGTCCAGATTCCTCAGAGGTCTGCTTCTTCTAAAGCCCCCGGTTCGTCCTCCGGCAACTGAGTGGGACTTGAATGTGGTCTTGCAGCAGCTTACTTGCCCACCTTTTGAGCCAATGTCTACTTGTCATCTGCGCTTTCTCTCCTGGAAAGTTCTCTTTCTTGTGGCACTCACATCTGCCAGATGTGTGAGTGAGCTGCAAGCTCTGGTATCTGATAGACCCGTACACAGTTTTATGGAAACAGGGTGGTCCTTCGCACTCACCCTAAGTTCCTTCCGAAAGTGGTCTCATTCCACCTCAACCAGGAGGTGATGTTTCCAACCTTCTTTCCCAGGCCGCATGCCAGGCGGGCAGAGGCGGTACTGCATACCCTGGACTGTAAGAGGGCGCTCCGCTTTCTACCTGGAGCGTATGCGGGGACATAGGAGGGCTTCTCAGCTCTTCCTTTCTTATGACCCCAGTAGGGGGTCTACCTGTCTCCAAGCGCAAGTTATCCACTTGGGTGACAGACTGCAATGCCTGGGCGTATAGGGCAGCTGACCTCCAGCTGCAGGGTTGAGTCACGGCCCACCGTGTCAGAGCTAAGGCCGCGTCAGTGGCTAACCATCGCTCTGTTCCATTGGCAGACCTCTGCCGGGCCGCAACTTGGTCTTCAAGCCAGACTTTTGCAGCCCATTAGTGCCTGGAGAGAGAGTCCCGGCAGGACAGTGTTTTCGGCCAGGCGGTACTCCGTAACCTTTTTGAGGTTTAGGCAACTCCTACCCTCTGACCCTTTGGTGTCAGGCTACCGTGGGGGTTGCGTTCTTGGAGAAAATCCTTTTACAGCTGCTGCGGCTCTTCTAGAGGGAGCCATTTTTCAGCTAAGGTTCTTGGTAGCCTATAGCTGGGGAGTCCCATATGTGAGGACCGACTTCCTGCTTGTTCCTGGAGAAAGCGTAGTTACTCACCTGTAACAGGTGTTCTCCAGGGACAGCAGGAATCAGTCCTCATGACCCTCCCTCCTCCCCTGGAGTTGCAGTCCTGTAATAATTTTTTCTCTTTTTTGCTGTCTTTTTAGCTATGTCATCTGACTGAGCAAGATGGCACCCTTGGGCGGGAAGGGGACTGCGCATGCACAGGCAATCCCAAAGACCCAAATGTGAGGACTGATTCCTGCTGTCCCTGGAGAACACCTGTTACAGGTGAGTAACTACGCTTTGTATGTTGTGTTTCTTGAATATGTTGCAGATTGGCTGTACATAAATGTTAAATAGGAGGGCAGAGAGCGAGGATCCTTGAACTCCTTGGTCGGTGTGGAAAGGAGTTGAGGTGAACGGACCAGATTTGACTATCTGTCTGCCTCCGAGGTATGACTGGAACCACTTGAGGGTGATGTTTTGGATCCCAATTGATGATAGTCACTCCAGAAGGATGTTGTGGGAGACTGTGTCAAAGGCAGATGATATGTCAACGAAGATTAATAGGAAACCTCTTCTTATGTTATCAATCCCTTTGAGCTGATTATCAAATAGATATGCTGTGGTCTGGGTGAAAACCGTGTTGGTGAGTATCCAGAGGGGTGTGTAGGTCAATGTGGTCCTGGTGTTGTCTCTGAACAGTCGTCTCGATTATTTTGGATAGAAAAGGAATGCTGGATATTGGGCGGTAGTTTGATAGGTCGTTGCTGTGTGGAGGTGTAGCCTTTTTAATAGGGCGGATAGTAGCTTGCTTTAGAGCCAGGGGCATGTATCCTTGGGTAAGTGAAGTACTTATCTTTTTTGTATGAATTTGATTAGATCATCCTTGGCCGATTTGATCCATGCCACTGGACAGGGATCAGATGGTGCTCTGGTAGTATTCAGTTCAGTTATGGTGCAGGTGATTTGCTCTGACGGGATGTAAAAATTCCTCAAGTGGTTTGGGGCACTGGGGTTCATGCTAATAGGTAGGGTGTCAGGTTTTGCAGAGTCGTCGTAAAGTATGGGTTAGAGAGGTTTATTCTTGGATATAAGAGTCTGCAAATGTTTGCTGGTGTATTGGGATTTCATTCTTCAGAGTTGGGTCCTTCGTTAACATTCGGACGACATTGAAGAGCTCTTTGGCTTTGTTTCAGGCTTTTAGAATAAGGTTAGTGTGGAATTGTTTGTATTTATTACAGCATTGTATTCTTGTGGCATTATTCGGTATTGTTTTAGTGAGATTTCCGTTTTGTCATGTCGCCATAGACATTCAGATTGACGTAGTTTCTTCTTTGATTCTCTTATTTTAGTGGAGTACCATGGAGCTGATCTTGGTCCACTGTCTAGTTGGTGTGGGATGGTTTGGGTTGAGAGGATCGAAGTGGCACCAATGGTAGTGTTCCAGCATCATCCAGGTCGGTAACGTCTTGGGATAGGAATTGAAGGGTGTCCCTGAGGAATTGCTCTTTGTTGAATGCTTTGGAGCGTCTGTGAGGGTTATCTGGTTTTGGTGATTCTTGTTGGATGTTGAAGTGAGTTTTTAAGAGTATGGCATGGTGGTCAGACCATGTTATGGGGGTTGATGATAAAGCTGATATGCGTCCTGGGTCTAGAATGCTTGCTAGTAAAAATATGAGATCTGGTGTGGAGCCAGATCAATGAGAGGGTCCTGTGAGAATTTGTTTGAATAGAATGGAGTCCATTGCTTTGTGGAAGGCTGTTTCTTCTTTGTTCGAGGCAGATGTGAGGTTTAAGTCCCCTAGAACTGTAAGGGGTTTGTAAGGAAAGTTTGCTGAGTATATGGATTAAAGTATGTCGGATGTGTCTTCAGAGTGGGCATTGGGGGCTCTGTAGATAAGGCAGATGCATAAGCATTTATTTTCTATGATGATGATGTCACAACGGTCTTAACTTATTGAACTGGATGTTTTGAGTTTCTTCTCAAGCTAGAATGAGTACACCACCTTCTCTTTTATTCGTACGGGGGCAGTTGAATGCAATGCATATGGGGGGTGTAACTTGATTTAGGATGACTTGGTCGGAGCTCTTTAGCCATGATTCGGTAATATGGAAGATATCAATGTAGTTGTCTTGTATGTGGTCTTGTGACGTATGGATCTGGCATTTTTATAAGGCCTACTGATATGGGAGGGCTAGGGAAGGGGGGGATTGACTTGGAATATGTGAGGAAGGTTGTATTTTAATAAGTCTGGTGGGCCTCTTGTGTTTGTAAGTACTTTGCTTGTGTATAATCAGACGTGGTTGGGAGTAAAGTGTTAGGTAGGTGGGAGATGTTTGTAGAGCTGTTATAAGAGTTTGATAGAAGCAGATGGTGCTTGGCAGATGAGAGCAAAGGATTGGCGTAAAGAAAATGGCGTATAGCTGATGTGCATTTATCCATTTACGTATGCAAGGTTTAGGCTTAGGATTGTGAGGGTTGTGATTGAACAGGGCAGTTTGTTGCAGGGTGTCGGTGGTGGTGTGCGCCATGAGGGATAGCTTTACTCACTGTTTGTCAACTTCTTTGAGACGCCGGCAGAAGAGGTTACTTGTGCGCTGGTAGTTGAGCAGTAGTGGAGCAGGAGGGCTGGTGTGAAGTTGACACGCTGCTTCCTTGTATTGCTAGTGGTAGGTTCATTAACTTTGCTGTTAGGCTACAAAAACTCCACCAGACAATAGACCAAGTGCCCCACCTAAGGGTCACGCCAGAGGGTCCACTGGCGAGGCCCTCAGGCATGGGTGCACCGGGAGGTGCTGCTTTTTAAAGTTGTTGCTGGTGCTGTAGTTGGGTCTTGATTGGCCGTGAGTTGGAGAGCAGGAGGGGTTTCAGCCTCCTGCTCTTTCTTGCCACGGATCGGGGCTCAGCGAGGCGTGTGGGGCAGTCCTGATAATGCAGGAGCAGAGCAGAAATTTACTCAGATAACGAAAACCACTGACCATTTCAGTGGCCATCCTCTGCACCGACTCCATCCTGTTTATATCCTTTTGAAGGTGTGATCTCCAGAACTGCACACAGTACTCCAAATGACTTATATAGAGGCACTATCACCTTCTTCTTCCTATTGTCCATTCCTCTCCTTATGCATCCAAGCATGTATCACAAACTCGCTATGTTGTCTTTTTTTTGTAAATTCTGTAGTTCTCGGGCAAGGGTAGCCCTTGAGTGATGTACAATAAGGGCCATGTGCAGAGATTCATTGTAGAGCTGCTTTTGCATAAATCCGTAGGGACTAAAATGCAGGACCGAAAAGAGAGACTATGTACATAAAAACACAGTTCCATTTTAATATTTATTGAATTTTAAGATTAACTACAAGTATCTATTTGTTTAGAAAAGTGGCAGTCCACACAATTATAAAGAAAGGAAATACAATATACAAAGCAAAATATACGAACTTAAGTACACATAGGCTTCCCCTAAATTGAGGGCTTATTTGCACAATGGAAAGGAATATAAACCCAGCAGAAATACAAACAGACAAATTAGCAGATGCCTAAACACAGCAGCATGGAATCAAAACAAGCATCTAAGTTTCAGGCAGCTTAGGTGAGGAAGATACAATTTGCCTACCATTAATAAAAGTAATCAGCTCAAAAAGGCTGGTAAAATATATAATTAATAGAATTATACTTTTACAAGTGATTTGCAAGGGTATTTTAAAAAGAATAGCGCACCCAGCTGCCATACTTGATTTTTTAACAAAAAAAATTCCCTATGGCATTTCCGAGTGTCTCTGCTGAGGTCTGGGAAGACCCTCACATTGAAACCAAGAAACGGACCATTCTTTTCTTAAAGAAGAGTTTCAGTGCAGAGGGTGGCTACTAAAATGATTAATGGGCTTCATTATAAAGCATATGAGGACAGACTTAAGGATCTTAATATGTACACCTTAGAGGAAAGGCGGGATAGAGGTGATATGATTGAGATGTTTAAATACCTCCGTGGCATAAATGTTCAGGGAGAGAGCCTCTTTCAATTGAAAGCAAGTTCTGCTACGAGGGGACATGGGATGAGGGTGAAGGGAGATAGATTCAGGAGTGATATGCGGAAATATTTCTTTACGGAAAGAGTAGTGGATCCATGGAATAGTCTCCCAGTGGAGGTGGTAGAGATGAGGACAGTAACTGAATTCAAAAAAGCATGGGACCAACACAGAGGATCTCTAAAGGTAAAAAGTGGACTGTTGTAGTTGTTATGGAAGGACAGACTAGATAGGCCATGTGGTCTTTTTCTGTCATCATGTTTCTATGTTTCAGTAGCTAGTCTCTATCCACTGATAGAGCACAGGAAACCAAAAGAGTTGCAGAAGTCATAGATTCAGACTGTGAATCTTTTGTTTAAGCCGAGACATTTAAAGTGTCCCTAGCAGCAGAATCTTCCAAAGGTTGTTTGCTTCTTCCCAACAGGTAAAAAATATATTCGAGAAACCGGGGGAATCGTGTCCTTGGGCACTTGTAAGACATCCATTAGATATTTATGAAACATTTCCCATGGAGATATAGATGAAGATTTTGGAAAATTTATATATCTAAGATTGGAAGCCCTTGAAACATTCTCACGGGCTTCCAGCTTAGATCTCGTAACTATCAAGTCCTTCATAATAGTCCCAAATTGAATCTAATTCTGCTATCTTCATTACATGAGCCAAAAGAATAATTCCATAGTGTCCTTCCACTCCGGACTCCTGCGTTTTGTCCCTCTTCCAGCAGATGGAGACTGAGCATGCTTTTGGTGATGTTACCCTACAAGGAGCCAGTGCTCCTCCCACCAAGCCAGTATCCTCCATCTCCAGCAGATGGGACAGGACTTAGTGTAGTCTGGACTGCACTAAACAGAAAAATTGCTTTTTAAACTAAATTTAATAAATACACGGTATCCCTGTGAGCAAGGTATTTAGATTAAGATTGTTGTGATGGAAGTGCTTGCCCTGAGAGTCCAACACTGTTTAGTCAGCTGCAGGACCTCGGGAGGGGGTGGGGACCTTGAGGGTCCAACGTTTCTGTTCTCGGCGGTTGATCCTGCACCTTCTAACTCCTTCAGTGGGGACAGAGGGTTAGCAGAAGATATCTTTAGGAGCAGTGTACAGTTTTGATGATAAATTTGCTTAGTGGCCCTTTTTGGGAGGGTTTCTCTCGATAAGCGGTGCCAGTTGCATGGTTGCTGCACTAAAGGGGAGACTATCGGTGGGGGGTGTTCTTCCGCACACAGGCTAGTGCAGTGATTCTGTTCTCCGGCAGCTCCTCTCAGATTCCCCTCAGTATACCTTCTTCTACTAAGGCTGTCTGTGTGGCTTAAGAAAAGGTCATATTTAGTCAGCAGGCTTTTTGCAGGGCCTGCGAGGTGGAGGACAGAGGCTGGCGATTATTTGTGGTTGGTTTCAGAAGGGCCAACAGGATCAGAGGAGGCCTTGTATGTGACTGGATAGGCTGCCCATTTTGTCTCTGGTGGTAGAACCTGCTATAATGGTGGGAACCTCCACCATTTTGACAGCCTCTCAGTGCAAACTGCTGGAGCTGGGCCAGCTACGGGCATAGCGGTTTCAGGGGTTAGACCATCTTCGGTGAATATGGGATCCCTTCACTGAATTTATTCTGATGCATCAGGCATATTGCAGCCAAAGTCAGGGTGGCATGCAGGCAATTGGCTCTTCAGTCCCAGGGGATCGCTTGGCAGTACAGCATGCTCCTAAGTCTTCCACCCCTAGGGTTGGTGATCCTAGATCTTGAAGGGGCTGATGAGAGGGGCTCAGAATTTTCCTTTTGGCTTGGAAAACCTTTCGGAGGGTCCTTCTCGAGGCCTGGAGGAGTCGATGGTCATGTTGAACAGAAAGAGTGGCTTCCTGTCAGGGAAGATCCTAATATTGTTAGGGTCTTCCAGAGAGAGTAGTTGACTGCTTATTACTCACTCATTGGCGGCTCTGAATCTCATGGTGGATTCCCCATCGGAGGAGCCTCCCTTGGAAGATCTCTTTCTGCAGGGCATCAAGGTGTCAGTGGCCTTTCCACACACAGGGCCCTGAAGCAGATGATTGACTTTGAATGGGAAGTCCTAGAGGTGGGTCTCAGAGGTAGCAGGGCCGTGCAGTGTCTTTATACTGTCACAGCAAGGGAGAAAGATCCTTTGATTGCCCAAGGTGGATGCCTTGATCACAGCAGTGACCAAGAAGCCTACCATACCCTACAAGGGAGGAGCAGCACTAAAGGATCCGCAGGATAAGAAGTTGGAAACCCTGCTAAAGCAAGCCTTGAGGTTAACGCACTCACACTACAGGCATCTGACTGTGGGGCTTATGTGGCCCGCTCATGTATGTGCTGGTCTCAGGCCTTGGGGGCCCCTGAACCAGCATCGGATTTACTGGACACAGCTCTCCTGGAATCAGGGGCAGCATACTTCACGGATGCTTTTTACAATTTGCTGTGGGCCAATGGCATCAGTAGTCACTGCCGGGTGTCTGCTTTGGCTACACAATTGGTCAGCAGATGTTTCCTCTAAGCATAGGCTGACCAAGCTTTCCTTTAGGGGTAGGCTCTTGTTTGGAACTGATTTGGAAAGCCTGGTGAAGGAGCATGGGGATGCTAAGCTGGTCAAGTTGCTGCAGCATAAGCCCACACCTGCAAAGACGATACAACCCAATCATGGTTCTGGTCGCGATTTCAGATGCTTTTGAGCAATGCATTTTGCTCCTTACTAGAAGCCACGATATCCATCAAGGGAGCAGCCCTTTTGGGGTGGCAGAGGTGCCGGGAGAGGTTTCTTCCCTAAGTCTGGGACCAACCCCAAGAAGTCGCAATGAGTCAAGGGATGCCCAGGCAGAGAAGGAGTTAGTGCCAATGGGGCTCATCTCCAGCAGTTTTACTCCATCTGGGTTCAACTTACCTCCAACCAATGGGTCTTGCAAGTCATTCGGGAGGGGTATGCACTGGAGTTCGCTCACCCTCTTCCGGAGGCTTTTCTTTCCCTGTGCTAAGCGCTGGCCAAAAGGCAGATAGTCCAAGTAAAACGCAACCGTTTGCTGAAGCTGAAGGTGGTGGTGCTGTGCCGCTCGACCAATTGGGGCGAGGTTGATACTCTATTTTGTAGTCCCCAAAAAGAGGGTTCCTTCCAACCCATTCTCAATCTGAAGTATGTCAATTGCACTTTGCGAGTGCGTCACTTTTCGAATGGAGACTCTGCGGTCGGTGATCATGGCAGTCTGGCACGGGGAGTTTGACTGCCTTGGACCTAATGGAGGCATATTTTCATTTTCCCATTTGACCAGCCAATCAAAAATTCTTCAGGTTTGCAGTACCCATGGGCCATTTTCAGGCTCTTCCGTTCGGGTTGGTAACAGCTCTGTGCACCTTCACCAAGATAATGGTAGTGGTGGTGGCATCCTTACAGCATCACGGGATTTTGATTCATCCCTATTGGGATGATTGGTTGATCCTGGCAAAGTCACAAGAGGAGAGCAAGCAGGCTACGCAAACGGTGCTCAGTGTTCTCCAACGACTCGGATGGGTGGTGAATGTAGCCAAGAGTCATCTCACCCCCTCTGAGTCTTATCTCCCTAGGAGCTCTGTTCGATACAGCCAGGAGGGCTGGTTTCCACCGGAGGAGCACAAGATGAAGCCTCAGGCAGATTTGGAAGTTTCTCAGGCAGCGCAGTTCGTCCGCAGGGGCTTATCTCAAAGTGTTGTGCTCCATGGCAACGGCCCTAGACTTAGTGCCCTGGGCGAGGGCACATATGCGACCACTATAGAGAGCGTTGCTATCATGATGGTCGCCACAGCAACATCCTTTGCATTGCCATCTTCTTTGTCCAATGCATGTCTGCGGCTGTCATGACCGGTGGTTACACGATGCCAGTCTGATGAAGGGAATGACTCTGGAGCAACTGAGCTGGGCACTAGTAACTACAGATGCCAGCTTCTCAGGTTGGGGGGCCACATTGGCTGGCTGGCGCAAGTGGCTCGGGACTTGGTCGCAAGAGCAGACACAGTGGTCCATCAATCGACTGGATATGAGAGCCGTTCATTTGGCTCTTTGACAGTTTTTGCTGCTCATATGAGGGAAGGCTTCATTGTCTGGATGTCCACCGGACCTTAGAACAATATCTGATGGTTTTCATTCGGACCACGGACTGTTTGTTCGTGCTCTTTAGGGGTCCGCGCAAAGGCAAGGCAGCATCCAAGTCTTCCATTGCACAATAGCTGATGGAAGCAATCGCATCAGCATAAATCTTAAAAAGTGGGCCCGTGCCGGTGGAACTACAGGCCCATTCCACCAGGGTGCAAAAGACCACCTGGACTGAATGCAGTTTGGTTCTACCAGTGGACATTTATCGGGCACCAACGTAGGCAACCTTGCACTCGTTTGACCGTCATTATCGCCAGCATCTGCAGGCATAATCAGAGGGGCGTTTTGGAGCTCAGGTGTTGAGGCCTGGGCTTACGGGTCCCGCCTGTAAGTGAGTACAACTCTGGTACATCCAAGGAGACTAGACTGGAGGGACGCTATGAAAGGTGAAATCAGATCTTGCCTTCTAATTTACTTTCCTAAGCATCCCTCCAGTCCAGTCCCTTTCCTCTGGGTTGTGCTCCCCTTCCAGCAGCTTGTAGACTGAGCACGTCATCTTTTTGATGACACTAGGATATAAATACCACTGGCACCTCCCCCAGCTCCAGTATGCTCAGTCTCCAAGCAGCTGGAGGGAGTCAGTAAGCCAGGGGATAGGCTTACTGGAGAGACACTCAGGAGATAGTGGGGTTTTGTTCCATTTATTTCATTCATCTTTCCATGTATTTTCATTTATTTTTTTCTTGGCTTCTTGCAAAGACAGGCTGTTCCTTGTTTCTGGTTCGAAATTACCCCTCCCCCCCCCCCCCCCCCCCCACACACATCTACAACTCCAGGGTACAGGAGGAGGCTTCGGGAAGACAGCACCAGAAGAAAGAAAATAAATAACGCAGTTCCTGAGACCGGCAAGAGTGAGGAGCTGCCATTGCATTTACTGCCTGCAGGGCCTGCCATTTGATGTCTGTCCTGCCTCGCTGCCGAAGCCCTTAAGGTGGCTGAGCACGAGGGCAGGAGGACATAGCCAGACCAGTGAGGAGAGAAGCTCTCAGTGGGGGCAAAAGGAGCATTGGACAGCGGCGAGCACGCTGAGTCAACCATGTGGTCACTGGCCATGCATTGCAGTAAGTAAGGCCTGCTGCCTCTGGGGAGCAGTACTGTATGGTGGAGCCAGGTAGGCTTGTTCTTTTTCGTGTGCCTGGTCTGCGGGACCCGGCGGGGAGCAGTGTCGGAGGCCCCCTCCGTCAAACAAGGAATCCAGGCCAGAATAACCCAGGTTCTTCTATCCTCCGTCTCCCAGGAGTCAGGGGAGCCTCTGGAAGCAATGCTCCGGTCTGGGTCTCCTCTGCCTTCAGCCATAGAACAGCAGGCCCTCCACTTCTTCGGGAGTGCAGGAGGGGGGGAGGCTGTGGGAGCTTCTCCCCAGAATTTGTATTATTGCTGCATAAGGTGTTCTGTCTGCGTCAGATAGCAACGCAGGGACGCGTGGCTACGCGGGCTGCGGAGTCCAAGGAGCCGGAGGATGTGCTTAAGCGGGCTAGACTTGCAAATGAGGAAGCTCTCCACTCCCCTCTGTCGGAGTCTCTGGAAGGGGAGTCCTCGGACCGGGAGTTGGGGGAAGACGAGGAGGAACTCGAAGAGGGTGAGATTCCAGAGGAGGAGCAGGCCAGGATTGTTCGGGTCTTCCACCAAGAGGAGTTGCCGGCTTTAATTGGCGAGTCCTTGCAAGTCCTCAGTATCGCTGCAGGTGTTCCAGCAGAGGAGGAGGCCTTGGAAGACCCGCTGATTCAGGCAGTTAGGAAGTCACAGAAGGTTTTCCCAGTCCACTGGGTGGTTTGACAGATGATTCAAGAAGAGTGGGATCAGCCGGAGTCCAGTTTAAGGGTTGTTCGGTCTATGTCACGGTTGTACCCCTTGCCGGAGCTGGAGAGGGAGTTGCTTTGGTCACCTAGAGTGGATGCGTCCATGTCTGCAGTTATCAAGAAGACAACCATACTAGTTGAGGGCAGCGCGGCCTTTAAAGACGCCCAGGACAGGAAGCTGGACACATTATTAAAGCAAGCCTTTGACATTAGTGCCCTGGCTCTCCAGGCATCTGTGTGTGGGGCTTGGGTAGCCTGGGCTTGCCTGCGGTGGTCTTAGCAGCTCCAGCTGACTAGCGACCTGCCAGGCAGATTGCCAGGTGAAGTGGCAAGAATTGAGTCCAGAGCAGCATACCTTGCGGATAGCCAATATGATCTCATCAGGAGCTTGGTGAAGAACATGGCTTCTGTGATAGCGGCTTGTCGTTACCTTTGGCTCCGCAACTGGGCAGCAGATGGTTCTTTGAAGGCCCGCCTCAGCAGGCTCCCCTTTAAGGGAAAGCTGCTTTTCGGGGAGGAGCTGGACAAATTAGTGAAGGAGCTGGGGGAGTCTAAGGGAGGCAGGCTCCCTGAGGATAGGCCAAAACAGAGTCGCAACCCCACTCCCATGCGGTCTCAGCAGCAGGAGTCCCAGACGTTTTGGGTGGCTTGGTCGGCACCCTTTCGGAGAGGACACTTCCTCTCCAGGGGGCAGGGTTTCCGGGGATTTCGAGGGGCAGGAAGGGGATTTGGTGCCTCTTTCTCCGCCTTTAGTCATAGGGAGCCGCAATGAGGGGGCCCAGGTGGGAGTTCTGCCAGTGAGAGGATGTCTGTGGCAGGTCTTCTCCGCTTGGGCCCGGGTCATGTCCGATCAATGGGTTCTGGAGGTGGTTCGAGTAGGATATGCCCTAGAATTTGCAAGACCAGTCCTCCCGTCGTTTGTGCAGTCTCCTTGCAGATCTCCGGCCAAGGTCGCAGCAGTGGAGGAGACTCTGGCACGGCTTCTGTTATTGGAAGCGGTTGTGCCGGTACCCAAAGAGCAGTATGGCTGCGGTTGGTACTCCATCTATTTTGTACTACCAAAAAAGGAGGGCTCCTTTTGCCTGATCCTCAACCTGAAGCGACTCCTTCGTTGCCTCAGAGTTCCTCATTTTCAAATGGAAACTCTGAAATCGGTGATAGTTGCGGTTCGACAGGGAGAGTTTAACGTCTTTCATCTCACAGAGGCGTATTTACATATTCCTGTCCGCGAGTCACATCAGCAGTTTCTGCAGTTTGTGGTACCAAGGGGACATTTTCAGTTTCAGGCATTGCCGTTCGGCCTGACGATGGCTCCTCGCACCATTACCAAGGTAATGGTGGTTGTGGCTGCAGCGCTATGCATAGAAGGGGTTCTGGTCCACCCGTACCTCGACGACTGGTTGATCCGGGCCAAGTTCAAAGAGGAGAGTCTAAAGGCAATGGCCAGGGTAGTCAAGCTCCTAAGGAGTCTAGGGTGGGTGATCAATCTGGCAAAGAGCAGGTTGGTTCCCTCTCAGGAAATCGAGTATCTGGGGGCAAGGTTCGACACCGGCAGGGGCAGGGTGTTCTTGCCGGTTCAGAGAGCGAGGGAGCTACGACGTCTAGTGTGCCAGTTTCTAGCCATGAAGGCACCCTCTGCTTGGCATTATCTTCAAGTGCTGGGGACCATGGCAGCGATGTTAGAGTTAGTGCCCTGGGCCAGGGCCAACATGCAACCACTCTAGCGGTCCATTCTCCGTTGTTGGTCCCATCAGCATCAGCCCTTGTCCACGGCACTACCCTGTCCCGCAGCGACTAGGGAGGCCTTGCAGGGGTGGCTCCACCCAGGGAATCCTGGAGCAAGACATGCCCTCGAGTTCCCGCTATGGCTGCAGTTGACGGCAGATGCCAGTCTGATTGGTGGGGGGCTCACTGCGAGGGACATTTTGCCCAGGGTCGCTGGAGTGCCTGGGAAGTCCAGTGGTCCATCAACAGATTGGAAATGCAGGCAGTGGCTCCGGCTGTCAAAGCGTTCGACCACTGGGTCCGCCAGAGGGCAGTCTGGGTGCTATCTGACAACGTGACCACAGTGGCCTGTATCAACCGTCAGGGCTGCTCGAGCAGTCCTCTCTTGGAGGAGGAGGCAGAGAACCTGCTGGAGTGGACCAAAGCCCATCTGCTGGTCTCGTCAACGCATCATGTAGCCGGAGTAGAAAACGTCACGGCAGACTACCTGAGCAGGTTCAAGGTGGATCACGGCAAATGGGAGCTCTGTCAGGAGGTGTACGAGCAGATGGTGCGCCGATGGGGGTCTCCCATCATTAATCTCATGGCACGATGGGGGTCGGCCAAAGCGAGCCGCTTCTTCATCAGAAGAAAGGAAAGGATGTCGAAGGGCCTGGATGCTTTGGTTCAAAAGTGGCCTATGGAAGGGCTTCTGTATGTGTTTCCTCCGTGGGCTCTCATAGGCAGGGTCCTCCAGCAAGTAGAGGCCTACCAAGGGTGAGTAGTTCTGATAGCCCAGGACTGGCCACTGCATCTGTGGTATGCCGATCTCATTCGGCTGCTGGCCGATCGTCCATGGTGCCTTCCAGTGAGAGACGACCTCCTGGCTAAGGGCCCCGTGCGAATGCCACAGGTGGATCGGTTCTTGCTTATGGCCTGGCTATTGAAAGGGCAAGGCTGCATAAGCGAGGATATTCCGGGGCAGTGATCACGACATTGCTGAACGCCCGGAAGCATTCGACCTGCCTCTCCTATGTGAGAGTGTGGTGCATTTTTGAGGGCTGGTGTGCAGCCCAGAAGAAGAGGCCTATGGCAGTTTCGGTTCCAGAGGTGTTAGATTTCTTACAGGCAGGTTTCGAGAAAGGCCTCGCTGCTAGCTCCTTGCAGGTGTAGTTGGCAGCTATTTCCTGTTACAGGGGCAAGATTCAAGGTAAGGTGTTAGGGGAACATCCGGACGTAAGTCAGTTCCTAAGGGCAGTGCGGCTCCTGTGGCCTCAGCAGAAGTCATCTGTTCCTCCCTGGGACCTCAATCTAATTCTGGATACTCTAGAGCTGGGGAACCTTATGAGCCGGTGGAGCGAGCCTCTTTGAAGGACTTGACTCAAGGCATTTTTTTTCTGGTTGCTATCTGTTCGGCTAGGCGTATTTCGGAGCTTCAGGCTCTTTCGTATCGTCCGCCGTTCCTCTCCTTCAAAGGAAAGGCAGTCTTGCGGACAGTACCTTCCTTTTTGCCCAAAGTGCTCTTGCCCTTTCATGTGAATCAGTCGGTATCTCTCCCTTCCTTCTCCAAGATTGGGCAGGGGGCTGACGATGCGTGACTGTGCCGTCTGGACGTGCACAGGGTCCTGAAGCATTACCTGAATCACACAGCAGCGTTTCGCAAATCAGAATGGTTGTTTGTCTTGCTCGGGGGACCACGTAGAGGAAAGGTGGCAGCCAAGGCTGCCATTTCCAGGTGGATCAGGGAGGCCATTGTTTTGGCATACATCCAGAAGGGAAGGCCGGTTCCGGTGGGATTCCGGGCACATTCTACGCGAGACCAAGCGGCCTCGTGGGTGGAATTTAGTCTGGTTCCGCTGCTGGATATTTGTAGAGCGGCTACTTGGTCTTCCCTGCATACTTTCGCCAAGCCATTACTGTTTGGATGTTCAGGCAGCGGGAGATGCTGGGTTTGGGGGAGCGGTGCTTTGGTCCGGCCTTGCAGGCCCCTCCCGTGCTTGAACTGCTCTGTTACATCCCAGAGGAAGAGGGTTGCTTAGGAAAGAGTAATTAGTCCTTACCTGCTAATTCGCTTTCCTGAAGGAACTCCAGTCCAGTCCCTGATCCTGCCCAGATTTAGGTTTCAGGTGTTGAGGCATCACCGGCCCGAAGCTTTAAGTAGACAAGAGCAGAAGAAGGTTCTGAAGGCTTCTCGCTGAGGGGTTCCGGTGACGTGGCGGTGTGGACAGACTAAGTGCCCTAGTGGCTGAGTGTGGGTCAGGGCAAGAGTTCTATAAGGTAAGCTGCCTCCTCTTCGGGGGGGGGGGGGGGAGAAGTCCCTTCCGGGGGAGGCAGGAGGTGGTATACTAGAGTTTTTCAAGTTAGATATAGTTAGTTGATTTTCTTAATTGTCTCTCCGTTAAGTTTGCTTTGTCAATAGGATACTGGAGCTGGTGGGAGGTGCCAGTGGTATTTATATCCTAGTGTCATCAAAAAGATGATGTGTTCAGTCTTTAAGCTGCTGTAAGGGGAGCACAACCCAGAGGAAAGGGACTGGAGTTCCTTCAGGAACGCTAAAGCAGGTAAGGACTAATTACTCTCCAGTCCAGTCTGAAACCCGCCCAGTATACTGTCAGTAGCAAACCCAGTTCAGAAGGACACCATACAAAGGGGTTTGCTTGCCTCCACAATAAATGGAGAGGTGTGCTTGGGGCCTACAGATTTGGTTCTACAGGGCCCTTCAGCTAGCTGCAGTCTTACATCTCATGGGCTGTGCTTCTCACCACGTTGGTTGTAATACTGTACATAGTGTTGATTAGTTTTTGTTTTCAGTATGGTGGCTTGGTCAGGGGGATGCTGGTTGGTGGAAGGAGCACTGGCTCCTTATAGGGTGACATCCCCAAAAGCATGCTCAGTCTCCATCTGCTGGAAGAGGGACAAAGCCCGAATCCGGACTAGATTTGAGGGACTAAAGGAAAGCAAATTAGCAGGTAAGGTCTATTTTCACCTTGCTATATAATCAGCTTATTAGGAGTAGCCTCATGGATAGAGCACTGGCTTGGGAACCAAATGACCAGGGTTTGATTCCTACTAGCACTCCTTGTGGCCTTGGGCAAGTCATTTAACCCTCCATTGTCACACAAGAATCTACCTTTTAATTTTCAAAAGGAAGACTATGATACAATGAGGAAAATAGTTAAGAAAAAACTAAAAGAAGCAGCTGCAAATGTTAAAGATTTACATCAAGCATGGGCATTATTTAAAACTACTATCTTGGAAGCCCAGACCAGATATATTCCACGGTTTAAGAAAAGTGGAAGGAAGGCCAAAAAACTGGCAGAATGGTTTAAAGGCGAGGTCAGATAGATGTTTGGAAACTATTGATAAATTGAAGAGTAGTAGATCACCTGGACCGGATGGTATACATCCGAGGGTGTTGAAAGAACTGAAAGATAAGATTGCAGACCTACTATTAGTAATCTGTGAACTATCATTAAAATCATCTTTAGTACCTGAGGATTGGAGAGTGGCCATTGTAACTCCATTTTTTTAAAAAAGGTTCCAGGGGTGATCCAGGAAACTACAGACCAGTGAGCCTGACATCAATACCAGGCAAAATGGAAGACACCATTATAAAGAATAAAATTACTGCGCACGTAGATAGCCATGGTTTAAAGGGAGGAAGCCATCATGGATCTAGCCAAAGAAAGTTTTGTCTTATTAATCTGTTATTTTTTTTGAAGGTGTGAATAAACAGACAGTTGTGAGCCAGTTTATATAGAGGCAAGTTCAGATCTGGGAGCCTCTGGCCCATCTAGGCGGGCTGGATTTGCACCCAATTCTGATACCGTAGGAGCTAGACATTCCCGCAAGATCAGAATATAGTGCCCCTGGCCTGGACGGGACGGCTGTACCCCAATTCTGATCTAACCAATATCCAGACAGGTACTCAACAAGCCCAGCCAGGCTCCTGCATGGAGACACGGTGCTGTGACATCCTGTTGACATGGCACCCATGATCTCTGGCAGACCCCAGAATTTTCCTTTCCCTGCTGCCCGACCCCCGATTGGGCCTGCCGTGGCCAGGGTTGGGTTGTGCGGAACCCCCTGCACCCCTCACTTCTCTTACCAGCCCCGAATACTTAATTGTTTCGCTGCTGTCTAGGGATACTTAATTCACCTCCGATGTGGAATAAGTCCCCCGTCCAAATGGCTAACCCAGACATACATCTGGGTCAGGTTCCTGCCCTCGCCCCACCTCCGGTCTGCCAGTCCAGGAACAGAGCTCACTGCACATCTCTGATCTAGGTGTAGGACTGTGACATCTGAATAGGCACCCTGGAGTTTAGCAGGGCTGGATGTCCGATTTGGACATCCAATCCCGCTAAAACACAGCTCTGAATCAGCCCCATAGTGTATCTGGATTTTCAGAAAGCCTTTGGCCAGGTCCCTCATGAGAGATTCTAGTCCAAATTAAAAAATCATGGGATTGGAGGCAGTGTAGTATTGTGGATCAGGAATTTTGTTAAAAGATAAGATAGAAAGCAGAGAGTAGGGCTAAATGGCCAGTTTTCTCAATGGAAAAAGATGAATAGTTGCGTTCCCTAGGAATCTGTTCTGGGCCTGCTACTTTTTTAGCATATTCATAAATGACTTGGAAGTGGGAAGAAGAGTGATCTGATCAGATTTGTAGATGACACAGAATTTAAAGTTGTTAAAATGCAAGAGGAGTGTGGAAAAATAGCAAGAGGACCTTGAAAAATTGGAGACTGGACATCCAAATGGCAGATAAAATTTAATGTGGACAAGTGCGAACTTATGCACCAAGGAAAGAACAACCCAAACAATGGTTGCACGATGCAAGTTACTACCTTAAAACCACCACCCAGAAAAAAGGATTTAGGTATCATCGTGGATAGTAGGTTGAAACCCTCTGCCCAGTGTGCAGCAGAGGCCAAGAGAGCAAATAGAATGCTAGGTATGATAAGGAAAGGAATGGAAAATAAAACAAAATATATTATAATGCCTCTGTATCGTTCCATGGTGAGACCGCACCTTGAATATTGTGTGCAATTCTGGTCGCCGTATCTTAAAAAGGATATAGCGATTTTAGAAAAGGTTCAGAGAAGAGCCACCAAAATGGTAAAGGGGATGGAAGGATACTCCTATGAAGAAAGGCTAAAAAGGTTAGGGCTCTTTAACCTGGAAAAGAGACGGCTGAGGGGAGATATGATAGAAGTCTATAAATTAATGAACGGAGTGGAACGGGTAAACGTAGATCAACTGTTTACATTATCAGAATATAGAAAGACTAGGGGACATGCAATGAAGCTACAGGGTAAACTATTTAAGACTAATAAAAGAAAATATTTTTTCACTCAATGTGTAATCAAACTCTGGAATTTGTTACCGGAGGATGTAGTAAAGGCTGTTCCTTATTGGTCCTACAGTTCAGTCCTCCACCACTGGGTAGTGCACCTCCTCCTGCAACATGGAGACTGGACAAGTCAAACTTGTGACATCACCGGGTATATCCTGCTGGTCTTCTCCCATGATCCCCCAGTGTGTCCAGTCTCCATGCAGCATGAGGACGTAGTGAGCCTAGGTGCTGGGCTCACTTGAGAAGCAGTTTAAGAGCAGTTAGTCAGGATTTGATTTACCTTGCATTTCTTTTGCCCTTCTTTAGGTGTAATCCTGTAAATTGAATTCATTTTCATTTAATTTCATTTACTTTTACTTTATTTATTTATTTTCACCTAGTCTGCCTTAGTGTAAAGGGGGGTTCTGTCCCTTTTCAAAGTTCACGCTGCCAGCTAGCCTCTCTGCTTGGGATTCTTCGGTCTCTGTGCCCGGTGATGATCTCTCCCCCAGGACTGTACGGGGGAGAGCTCTGTGGAACACCTGCATTTTGGCAGTGTCCATGCGGCAGATTCCCATCGCGGCGGGAGCCTCAGGCCGTTCGAGGTTCTTTAGCCGGTGGGCCGGGGCTCGCAGCGTCTGCTACTTCTGGTGGCGCGAGGCAGCAGCGTGTCTGGACAGCTCTTCACCCCGCAGCTACAGCGGGGTAACTGCTGCATCCCAACGCCACAAGGGAGTCTCTCGAGTCCGCATGGAGGGGCTCTGAGCTCTTGCCGCCTCTGTGGTGTTTGGCGCCAAACGGGCCTGCTTCGGATTGGTGCCATTTTCTCGGCAGGGCTGAGGCCTCGTGGCGGAGAGCGGAGCAGCCCCGCGTTTGAGCAGACGATGCTGTTCCACGCGGCTACACCCAGATAAGGACTTCCTTTTGCTGTTACTTTTAATTTTAATTCTAATTTTAATTTCATGATAGTTTATAGTACTTTGAATGCAATGTGATTGGTTTGGGTTTTACTTCTTGGGGGGTGCCTTTACCTTTGTCTGCATTCTGGCAGTTAGCGACGTCTGTCAGCAGCAGGTTTCCGTGCTAGGATTTGGCCATTCAGGGTCATCGGCGGCACAACCACCTACAAATTGAGCCCTTTCTGAAATAGTCATTTACATAAGGATGCTATTTCCATGTTTATACGCTTGGAAATTGTGCAGACAGCCTCTAAATGTCGTTATGCCATCTGCAAATTTGATCGCCATGCTTGCTGATCTCTTTTCCAGATCATTTCAGTGCAGTAGATGTTACCAGATGCCAGTTCCAGTGCAGATCCCGAGACATTCCACTATTTACGGGTCTCCTGTGAGAAAACTGGCCATTTAGTCCTATTGTGTTCCTGTTTTTGATCCATTTCCCATTCTATAATAGCACATCATCTCCTTCCTCAGGAGAAGTTCATAAGGGGCTTTGTCAAGTACCTTCTAAAACATCCAGATACATATCATTTGGCTTACTCACATGTTTATTAACCCTTTGAAAAGACAGCTTGGTGCTGCTTTTCAGAACAAGTTCTATCATTTAACTGGCACTGAACTCAGATTCATTGGTCTGTAGTTTCCAAGATCGCCTTTGAAGCTCTTTAAAGAAAAAAAAAAAACAATTAGTGTTACATTAGTAACTCTTCAATCTTTAGAGATCATTAATACTAATGTTATGATTGAGCCTGGCTGATATTATGAATGATCACTATTAGACAAACATTAGCCTTCTCAGTAGGTCTGTTTCTAGGGCGTTCAGTGTGTTTGCGATGGCGAGTTTGTCTTTCTGAAGCACTAGCGCTGCTTGGGGCAGAGTTCTGTGCTGTTTTCACCAGTGAAGAGGATCCAAGTGGGCTCTCGGTCGTGTCTTCCTGGTTGGCTTACCGCCTGTTGACGTGAGGAGCGGGCTGGGGTCGGTGCCTGCTCTGTTCGTTTAGGGGCCGAGCCGACTGGATAGGTCCCTCCCAATGATTACTGCTCTGGTACATCCCAGTGGTGGAGGACTGAACTGTAGGACCGATAAGGAAATGGAAATTACACTTACCTGGTAATTGATGTTCCTTGAGGGAGTACAGTTCAGTCCTCATTCCCGCCCGGGGATGGATGTTTCAGACGCGAGGCGTCAGTTCCGAGTATGCTTTCGGATCCTAGAGTCGGCAACGGGCTCTGATTGGCAGGTAATCGCGAGAGCAACCTTTTCTGCCTATACTCTTCCTTAATTCTCCTTCCTTCTAGCTCTCTGTCTTCCACTGTTTGGTGCGCAGGGGGACAGGGGCACGGAGGAGGGTATTTTCACCCTTTCTTTTTGGGGCCCTGTGATTTTAAAGTTGAAGTTTGAGCATAGCTTTGTATTTAGTACTTTAACTGGTTGTTTGTTTGCTCCTTTGAGTCTGCTTTGACAGTAGGTCACTGGGGGATCATGGGAGAAGACCAGCAGGATATACCCGGTGATGTCACAAGTTTGACTTGTCCAGTCTCCATGTTGCAGGAGGAGGTGCACTACCCAGTGGTGGAGGACTGAACTGTACTCCCTCAAGGAACATCAATTACCAGGTAAGTGTAATTTCCATTTAGTGTAGCTGGGTTTAAAAAAGGTTTGGACAAGTTCCTGGAGGAAAGGTCCATAAACCATTATTAAGAAGGGACCCAGGATATCAATGCTTGACCTAGTACAAGCATTGCAGAACCTGTCTCTTTTGGGGAAACTGCTAGGTCCGTATGACCTAGATTGGCCACTGTTGGAAACAGGATACTGGGCTTGATGGACCTTGGTCTGACCCAGTATGGCATATCTTATGTTTTTATAGTAAATAGAATGCTAGGAATCATAAGGAAAGAAATGGAGAATAAAACAAAGGATATTATAATGTCTCTGTATCATTCCATGATGCGACTGCAGTTTGAATATTGTGTGCAATTCTCTTCGCCATATCTTAAAGATTAGCTGAATTAGAAAATGTACAAAGAAAAGTGACAAAAATGGTAAAGGGAATGGAAGGATACCCCTTTGAGGAGAGGCTTAAAAGGTTGGGGCTCTTCAACTTGGTGAAGAGATGGCTGATGGAGGATATGATAGAGATCTGTAAATTTAATGAATGGAGAGGAACGGGTAAACATAGATCGGTTGTTTATGACATCAAAAAGTAGAAAGACCAGAAGACATACCTTGAAGCTACAATGCAACCCATTTTAAGACCTAATAAGAGAAAATATTTTTTTACTCAACGCATAATCAAACTCTGGAATTCGTTACCAGAGGCTGTTAGTGTAGCTGGTTTTAAAAAAAGGTTTGGACTAATTCCTGGAGGAAAAGTCCATAAACCATTATTAGAGAGGACCCGGGGAAATCACTGCTTTCCTGGGACAAGCATTGTGGAACCTGTGTTCCTCTTTGGGAAGCTGCCAAGTACTTGTGACCTGGATTGTCCACTGTTGGAAACAGGATACTGGGCTTGATGGACCTTGGTCTGACCCAGTAAAAGCATTTTTTAGGTAATCCAAGTTATCAATGTCCCTGTTCAATGTACATTATACCAAGTTTAAGTTACAATGTAAACCGCTTTGACTAAAATGATAACGTGGTATTAAAAAAAAAAAACCTCTTAAATAAATCTGCTTGAGCCTGCATAGTTAACTGCAGTTGTTGGGTTTGTGATGAGACTGCTACCATTTAAATTAAAAAACAAAAACATAGTTGGTCAGTGGTAGGATTGTCCCTGCTCAGGGGGGTAATGGCATACCAGTTTAGCAAGACTTTATACACCTCAATCAAGGAGCATGTCTCCATGGACAGTATTTTGAATGCTTGTATGCTTTCCCAGTGAGCTTTCTTTCCAGCCCTCAGGAATTTCATCCAAGTGGCAGATTTTGTCAAAGGTATGGAGATAACGGACAGTATCATGTCAGTCATTGT
This sequence comes from Ichthyophis bannanicus, assembly GCA_033557465.1. Lineage (NCBI taxonomy): Eukaryota > Metazoa > Chordata > Amphibia > Gymnophiona > Ichthyophiidae > Ichthyophis > Ichthyophis bannanicus. The sequence goes on from CM066042.1 coordinate 169,320,900, forward strand.
CAAATTGACTCTGTCTGGGTTGTTTAACTATTCTCTTCTACATAGATAAGGGGCTGAGGCCTTGGCTGCAATCCATTTCTCTCCCCTCTTTCTCCCCCCCCCCCCCCCCCACCCGGGAACAGATACCAGTTTGTTGTCTGCCCCATGCCAATTACATGGCAAGAGTGTTGCTGCACATCAGTCCATGTTCCCCTCCTGTGCTGCCTGGAATAACATCTGATTTGAACTCTGTGGGACACCGTCCATCCATGTGGTTCAAATCAGCAGTCTAACACTGGGCAGAGAAGGAGGGCAAAGTAGCCCTATGTGCAGCTACTCTCTTCCTCCTCTTGCCAACTGATTAGCATGGGCGGCAGGGGGGGGGGCATGCAAGCCACACTGTTGCCTGTGTAGAATTCTCCATGGCACGTACAAAATTTGACACAAACTCTGCATTCCACACCTGTGTAGATTTCCCCAGAAGTATTCTCTCTGGAACTAATGTTGCAGAACCAATGTTAGTGTAGGACATTCTTTCTCAGTCATAGGTGTAATTTGCCTCCTTACTTTGGGGGAGACAAAGGGTAAGGAGGCCATATTGATGGTGTGTGCAGGGATCTAATTCAGCATTAGCACTTGCAACATTTATGGTAGGGTACTCCCCCCCACCCCAGAATACTCCTTTGTCTCAATCCAGTCCTGGAGTATCCTAGCCAGTTTGGTTTTCAGGATAACCACAATGAATATGCACGAGATAAATTTGCTTGTGTTCCTGTGATTGTATATAATCTGTCTCATAATTTAACAAGCTCTTCTTTTAAATTTTTGCTTTTTAGAAGCTGGGATCTCTAAGGAAGAAGCCTTAGCAGCATTACAGATTGTAAGGCGTGACTCTCTAGGAGAGACGACCTGTTTTCCAGAAATCCCCTCCATTATTCAGAAGTACACAGCACTGGAACTTCTAGAACAAGAGCAGGCCCAAGGTTTCATAATCACTTTCTGCTCTTTGCTGGATGATGTGCTGGGAGGTGGCGTGCCTCTTACCAAAATCACCGAAGTTTGTGGTGCACCAGGTGTTGGGAAAACACAGCTTTGGTAAAAATAATAGTAAAGACTTCTTCCATTGCCTATATGTGTGTGTAAGATTGGGAAGTGTGGATGATGGCTCTGTCTGTTTATGGAAGGGGATCTGGTGAGGGTGTGTGGGATGATGGTTTACAGCTACGATGTTGAGGAGGTATTAGTACACATGGGATAATTGCTGCTGCCTGTTAGTGCGAGGTTAGGATGCATAGACTGGGGGATACTGGTTTACATGAAAGCTTGAAACTGTTGAAGTGCTTACTGTCTGTATGTACCAAATACATTGTTGTGTTCTTTATGTTGGCAGTATGCAACTTGCTGTGGATGTGCAGATCCCTGAGTGCTTTGGGGGTCTAGCCAGTGAAGCTGTTTATATTGACACAGAGGGCAGTTTCATGGTGGACAGAGTGGTGGATATCGCAGAGGCCTGTGTCCAGCACTGCAGACTCATTTCTGAATCCCACAAGCAAGACGGTTCGTTACACCAATTCAGCATCTTTCATTGCAGCCATATATGCGTATACAGGATGACTAAACAATATAGCTTTATCATTTGCACTGGAATAGAGGAGGAAGCTCTGCTAGTGATCACTTTTTTAAAATTAAATATACGTTTTATCAGGAAAGTGGCAATTATTAAATTAGGATATAACTTGATAATGTCAGAAATATCATACATTAATTTGTGTAACTTCTAATTTTATTTTATTTAAACAGTTTTTCTGTACCGCCCCTTCCAGAGATCAGGGGCGGTCTACATTTAAACAAACCAGATACATGGAACAATTATTACAAACCATAATGGTATAACTATGTACAGATACATAAGAACAATAAAACGTGAAAAGTCATTAACTATGTACAGAGCAACTTCCTGGATCAGGAAGTTAGAGGGAGGCTTTTAACAATATACTTATATTTGTAGGTTGCATATGAGCGGAGGTAACAATTTTATGCATTAGTCAATATTGTTAAAGTATTCTGTAAAAAGAAATGTCTTCAGTTATTTCCTAAAGGTCTGCTGATCTTTGATTGCCCTAATAGGGTCTGGTGATGAATTCCATAGAGTAGGTGCAGTGAAAGTAAAGGCCCTGTTGCTGGTTATTTGTTTCGTTTTACGCACTGAGGAAGGTATGGCAAGTATGTTCTAGTTACTCTTCATTCTGTTCCTGAAGTCTGTCTGTGATTGAATTCTGGATTTGAGGAAGGAGAGAGAGATGTTAATTAGATTGAACGTGGTGATTGTTTATATTTTACTCTGCTTGCTGTTGGAAGCCAATGCAGATTCTTGAGTACAGGTGTGATGTGATCTGTTAGGTGCATTCTGGAAATAATTCTAGCAGTCACATTTTGGGCTAGTTGTAAGGTGGTGTTACTTTTTTTGGGGAGACCCTGTAGTAAGATGTTGCAGTAGTCCCAATGGGGTGTTATAAGTGCTTGGACCACTGTTCGGAAATCACTAGGTTCAAGGAGAGGTCTGAGGTTCTGGATGGTTCTTAGTTTGAAAAATATGTTCCTGGCTGTTTGTTTTTTTATATGGGTTGACATACTGAGGGACTTGTCCAGAATGATTCCTAGGTGTTTTACCTCCTGCCTTACTGGGATTGTGGTGTGTTGTATGTTGAATTCATGGGGGGGGGGGGGTGGAAATCTAGGTTGTTTTTTTTTGTTGTGAACATAATTTCAGTTGTTGTTTTTTTTAATTGATTTGGAGGTTGTTATTGGCGAGCCAGGTTTGTGCCTCTAGAATGCATTCAATCATGTTGCTATAGATGGGGCTTTTTATAATTTAATGATATACAGTAGAATCTGCTCTTTCACCCAGAAGGCTATACAGAGCAAGATACAACAATCATCTGCAAATATGGCAGTCATCAAATAATTAGTCAAAATATACATTCCCGGTAAAACATGGTCCTTAACCATAAACCTCCTTCAAAAAACATCACCATTGTAACTCTCCCACCCACGCCTCTCAACATTATTTTCAAAATCCCTTCCTAAAACCATCACCAATAAAATCCCTACTATGATTACTAAATCCAACTCTTATTTGATCTTGACTGATAGGCTGAGAATACTTAGACTTATTGTGAATATCATCAACATTATTAAACTAATCACGGGAAAAAAGAAAACGGGTCCTTTTAAAGCAGAACAAGGCAGTATCCTCATCGGTTTTAATCTCTACTTGAAGTTTGTTCCATAATCATGGAACTGCTCCAGAAAATGACCTCTTCCAGGTTTTTACCCAGCAAAATGCCTTAGCTGATGGGAATATAGTTAGATCTTATATACTGCCCTTTGTAGGGGTACATACAGAGCGGTATACAAAAAACATTTTTAAAGGACAAAAAAAAATTCCGCCAATATTAAAATAAGAAAAAGAAATATTAGTGCTTGCCTAGTTATCAACTGTTTTCCAAGCCCTGCCCTATTCCAAATGCCTGTACAAACAGGTGTTTCTTTTTAAAGAAGTTTTTTTGAACTTTTTAAAATGAGGGTACTAAATGAAGACGGAGGAGTAAACAATCCCATAAGAATGGGGCAGTACAAAAAAAGGCAGAACATCTGCCTTTAACCCTCAAGAACATCTGCCTTTAACCCTCAAGAACATAAGACAATGCCATACTGGGTCAGACCGAGGTCCATCAAGCCCAGTATCCTGTTTCCAACAGTGGCCAATCTAGGTTATACGTACCTAGCAATATCCCCAAAAGACACAGGTTCCACAATGCTTGTACTGGGTCAAGCATTGATATCCTGGGTCCCTTTTTAATAGTGGTTTATGGACCTTTCCTCCAGGAACTTGTCCAAACCTTTTTTAAACCCAGCTATACTAACAGCCCTTACTACATCCTCCGGTAACAGATTCCAGAGGGAATGACGAGCCTGTTCCCATGAAGGGAATGAAGGCAACGTGAAGGTGCATATGGGCTGATAAGACCAGAGAGATATTAGAGCATTGCATAAAGAGATTTGTGAACCAACAAAAGACTCTTAAATTGTATACGTTGCTGTACTGTTAACCAGTGGTGGTGGATAAACAGAGGGGTCACGTGATCAAATTTCTTGGCATGTGCCAAAACACAAACCATGGTGTTTTGTATGGTCTGGAGCCTTTTTGAATTGGTACTTTAGTAATCCGGTATAGATAGTATTGCAATATTCCAAGCACTGTTACTGTACTGCGAAGGACTGATGTTTGTGCCAGGAGATCGAAGAGCACGAAACCAGCGTAGGGCGAAGAAAGCAGATTGGGAGAGGTGAACAATTTGTGTATGGAACAAAAGCTCAGAATCAATAAAGACGCCGAGATGTTCGAAGCAGGATTTTATTGTAATAGGGGTGGAAACCACAAAAGGAGCCACTGAAAGGACAGATGATGAACCAGTAATCCAAGTAGTGGTGGTTTTCTCAGTTAATTTTTTTTTTAACAATCTTTATTTAAAATAAAGTAAAAACACAAATCAAGTCTACGTCTAGGAGACAGTCACCTGAATAAACAATCAGAAAAACATCAAGGCAACAGGATCCAAAATTTACAAAGCCCAATTTACAGGGAAAGAAAAAGAAAATAATATTTATGAGGATTCTTTACTGATCAGAAATGCCTCAAGTTGTCCAACATCGAGAAAAACATACTTAATGCCTTCCAACACCAAAATGCATTTACAAGGGTATTTCAGAAAAAAGGAAGCCCCAACGGCTAAAGTCCGTTCTTTCAAAGCTAAAAACGCTTTCCGACGAACCTGAGTAATCCTACTCAAGTCTGGGAAAATTTTGTATAGAGTTCCCACAAAAAAACTGATTTTTCTTTTTAAAGTATAAACTTAAAATCAAATTTTTATCTTGTAATGAAATAAAAAACAATCAAAGTAGCACGCTGAGGAATTAAATCAATAGAAGATTCCAAAAACTGAGAGACATCTAAGGACTCTACGCCATTGGGGTTCCTTTCCCATACAACATCAGGAGAGGAAGTCTTTACTACAGAGAACGTAGGAATATAATATATTGAAGAAAACTTAATAGAACCCACATCATCAATTATCAAGACCCCTTTGGAGCCCCTTCGGAGCTGTGAGGAGCTTCTTGTCACGGTCTCATGGGTAGACGGAGGAAAAAGGTGTTTCCAGTAATCCCTGCCAAAGTTGGTAAAACTGTTGGCCCTATGGATCGGCATCTCGTGGGTCCTGGAACTTCTCCCTCACAGGAAGATCAATCGAGGGAGTCCGTGAGTACTGTGAGTCCTCCTCTAATACGCTAGGGGTTGTCCAACCCGGAAGGGAAGAGGTGTTGGAGGTTTTTTCTGTCCGGGAGGGTATACCCGGTGAAAATCCTCGCTGTGTTCAGGAGGCCTCATCTATTTTTTTTTTTTTTTTTTTTTTTTTTTAATTTTATATTTATTAATTTATACATACATTCAAGAATACATCTTGAAACGGAAATTGAGAAGGGTACAAGCAAACAATATTACAGACTAAACAGTCCCAGCAATAAAAAACAAGAAATTATATCAAGTACACAACTCACTCTAGCCCTCAATGGGGAATACCAAGAGGAAAAAGAAAATTATAACCCAAATTCCAAAAGGTAATAGAGGTGTGAAAAGCAGCTAAAATCACATACTCAAACAGCAGATGATGAGAAGACACCCATTACCCCTTAATGACGGGCATTAATGAAGTCCAGCAATTGTGAGGGCTCAAAAAAAACATAGGATTCCGACTGATATTTAATCAGACATTTACATGGAAATTTTAGAAAAAAGAGCCCCCCCCAATTGCTGAACCCCAGGGCGAAGGAGGAGAAAGTCCCGCCGCCGTCGCTGAGTCTCCCTGGAGAGGTCCTGAAACATACGGACCTGTAATCCCTTAAAGGCAACATTCCGTTTTTTAAAAAATAACTTCATGAGCCATTCTTTATCGGAAAAGAGAGCTAACGTAATCAACAAGGTAGAGGGCGTAACCTGGTCCTCCTGTGAGGATTCCAGTAATGCAGTTACATTCAAAACATCTACTTTAGACAAACCCGTAACCAACTCCCCACCCTCAGCGGCAACGTTTTTCCCCAAGCGGAGATAGTACATCTTTGCAATAGGGGGGTGAGATTCAGGAGGGACACCCAAAGCCTCTATTAAATATTTCCTAAACAGATCTCTTGCAGATACTGTAGATAACCTAGGAAAATTAATCACACGCAAATTAGCAGCTCTAGACATATTTTCCAATGCCTCAATTTTAACATTCGTTGACAAAGCATTCTTCTGCAACATTTCAACATCTTTCCCAAAACATACGGAAGTTCCCTGAAGTTCTGCAACCTCCTTCTGTAAATTAATTACTTTTAACAGTGTTTTCTTGAGTAGCCAAGTCATTGTTTGTAACCTGAGACGCCAGTGCAGAGATCCGTGGCACCATTTCTTCACAGAGTTGCATAATAGCGGCCCATATCGTTTCCAGCGTCACCACCTCCGGGGGCTCCCTAGACGCCGGCTGAAGACACTCTCCTGCTCCAAATGCTGGTAATCCACCCGACAACGGGGTAGATGTAATTGGCCCCAATATCGGGCCCACAACACCATCTGACATCTCTCCTGCGACCTCCAGCCTCTGACGCTGCTCAAGGGAAGGGGCAGCGCCCCCTCTGCTTTCCTCAGGTAGGCGCTGCACTCCAGGGGAGTCCGACGACTCAACCCCCTCCACCAGCTTCCCCTCCACGCCGATATCCGAACGAGGCACCTTCGAGGCCCGGGCTGAGCCAGGGGAAGAGAGATCACTGCCTGAAGCAAGAACCGAGGACTCCACCTCCGGCTGTTGCAAAGCCGGGCTTCCGTCCCCTGCTATAGTTAGCTGCCTCGGCTTGGGTAAAAAAGGGAGGCCTCATCTTTAATGACATTGGGAGAGCAGAAAGTTAAGATGCCTTCTTCGGTGGTATTTTCTTCTGGGACGCTGGAAGTGACTGTACCTGCTGAGGTTTCCTTGAGAGATATTTGGGAGTTGGTAGCGCGTATGGAAGGTTCCTTTCGCGCTTCCTTCTCCCAAGTAGAGCGGTTTTCCGCGGAAGTGGTATAGAAGCTCTCAGAGCATGAAGCATTGCTTTCCAAAAGTAATAAGTTGTTAACTAAATTGGAGGGTCGCTTTACTGTATTAGAGGCAGCTGCGTCGTCTTCTATTAAAGATAGTGCTTTGGTTCACCATCAGTTAGAAGCCCTTGAGAATATTAATTCAAAAAAATTTGCGTTTCTTAAATTTCCCTCGTACCCATTATCTTGCTCCATTGATTTTGTTACAAAAATATTTTAAGGAGGTCTCAGAGTTAAATTTAAGTGCATGTATATGTAGCCATGCTGATATTTTCTTGAGGCAGCTATTAATTTGAGAAAGATCTAGATGAAGGAAATCAAATTGAGCCACCAACAGGATGTCAGCGGCATACAAATAAAAAGGCAGACCCAACTCTTGAATAAGGCTTGCCAGAGGGCTGAGGAAAATAATGAATAGTAAGGGGTACAGAGCAGAACTTTGTGGGATACCACAGTGTAATGGGTGTTCTTGCAGATATGACTTGAACTACTATTACCTGGTAGGTTCATTGGGACAAAAATGGTGAGAACCAAGAGAACTACTCTTCGCAGGCTGATATAAAAAAATCTTGAGAGAAGATGATTATGATAGACTAAATTAAAAGCTGCAGTGAGGTCCAAAGATGTGGTTAAGGCCAGCTTGCCTTGATCCCATGATATTGTGAAACTCATTGAGAACTACAGTGAGAATGGTTTCAGTTCTGTATTGCACACAGAAACCCGATTGGCGGGGATTGAGCACATTAGTGTGCTCTAAGTGATCTGTCAGCAGTGAGAGAATCAAATGTTCCGTTAACTTTGATAGAAATTGGAAATGGGGCAATAAAAGTGCAGGTTTCTAGGGGTCAAGTTTAGAATTTTTTAAGCAAGGGCAGATAGAGGCTAATTTCCATGAATGAGGAACCTGTCTGGAAATAAGACTTTCATAATAATCAAATGAATGAATGGAATTAGACCAAGCGAATTATCCACTAACCAAGCGAAGGGGATGGGGTGAAAGGGACATACAGTTTTCCTGATGGAGGAGATGAGCCTTTAAAGAGCATGCACTGTAACCAGGGTAAACTTATCCTAGGTATGCATGAGGCTGGACTCAGTAGGTACCAGCGGAATGAAGGCAGATACAGCAGGCAGGCAGGCCTAGTCTAGCTATAGTGATTTTGTCAGAGAAGTAAACAGCTAGAGCATCTGAAGATGGACCATCCTGGGAGGCGATTGGAGTCGCAAAGGATTTGTTTGTTGAAGATGAGCGCGCTGCAATTGAAACAAAAGTTCTGGAACAATGGCAGATTTATTTATGAGAGATGGATAGTATTCCATTTTAGCTAGCAAAACCTGAGTTCTGTAGTGTCTATGGTGCATTCTGAATATCTGCAAAGTGATGGAGTTGCTAGTCTTCCTCCAAGATCTCTCTGCAGCCCTGAGTTGCTGCTTCAGCAGCCGAAGGCTTGCATAATATCATGGGTATGTATGCCTTAGCACTTTGAGAGCATGCCTCTGGTACCAGTATCAATATGCTGAGCTAGGGTAGTGTTCCACAGGAGGGCCTGTTGGTCCAGTTTCAGTGACTGAAAATTCTCATGAAAGAGAATATCTGCACTTGGGAAGGTTTTCGGTATGGGGGAAGGATCAAAGTGGCGGAACAGGACCTCAGGAGGGGAAGGTAGGGAACTGGGAGGAGGCAGGGTATTTGAAGGGCTAGAGAGATGGAATACAATAAGAAAGTGATCTGACCAAGGAAAGGGAAAAGTGGAAAAATCAGTGGGTAAGGGCAGAAAGATCTGGCGACAACGGGCAGAGCAACTTAGCAGCAGCTTCAGCGGGCTAGACTAGGAAGAGAGTCAAAGCCTTGACTTGATCGTAAGGTCTGAGATGGTTTATATTTTGTCGGATTATTCCTGAAACACAAGTACATTCGTAGTAAAAACAACAACAAAAAAACCCTTTGAGAGAGTCAGTTGGGCCAATGGATGATAGAGGGGTAAAAGGGATGCTAAGAGGATAGGGCCATAGCGGAGAGATTGAATTCTTTGCTTTGGTCTTTACTGAAGAAGATGTAAGGAAGTTATCCAAGCATGGAAAGGTGATATATCGGAAGAATTGAAAGAAATATCAATAAACTGGGAAGATGTATGACAACTATTAATAAACTGAAGAGAAGTAAATCACCTAGACCGGATAGTATACATCCAAGGGTGTTGAAAGAACTGAAATATGAGATTACTAATAGTAGGTCTGCAATTTGTGAACTATCATTAAATCATCTGTAGTACCTGAAATTTTAGAGAATTGCCAATTTAACGCCAAATTTTTAAAATGATTCCAAGCTCACTGGTGAAACTACAGACTGGTGAGCTTGACATTGGTACCGGGCAAATGGTAGAAACCATTATAAAGAATAAAATTACTGAACATGTAAATAGTCTGTCATAGCTTAATGGGAGAAAGCCAACATGGATTTAACCAAGGAAAGTCTTGTCTTACTAATCTGTTATATTTTTTTTGAAGGTGTGAATAAACAGGTAGACCAAGGTGAGCCAGTTGATAGTGTACCTGAATTTTCAGAAAGCCTTTGACAGGGTCCCTCATGAAAGACTCTTGGTCAAATTAAAAAGTCATTGGATTGGCAGCAGTGTACTATTGAGGATCAGGAACTGGTTAAAAGATAGAAAGCAGAGAGTAGGGCTAAATGGCCCATTTTTTCATTGGAGAAAGGTGAATAATGGAGTACCCAGGGATCTGTGCTGTGCCTGCTGCTGCTTAACATCTTCATAAATGACCTGGAAATTTGAATAACCAATAAAGTGATCAAATTTGCAGATTATACAAAATTATTCAAAGTTGTTAAAACAAGAGGATTGTGAGAAATTTCAAGAAGACCTTGATAAATTGGAAGACTGGAAGTTCAGATGGCCGATGAAATTTAATATGGCCAAGTGCAAAGTTATGCACCTAGGAAAGAACAACCCAAACTACAGTTACACTATGCAAAGTTCCACATTAGGAACCACCTTCCAGGAAAACGATTTAGATGTCATCTTGGATAATATGTGGAAACCCTCCATCCAGTGTGCAGCAGTGGCCAAGAAAGCAAATAAAATGCTAGGAATCATAAGGAAAGGAATGGAGAATAAATCCAAGAATATTATAATGCCTCTGTATTTTTCCATGGTGCGACTGCACCTTGAATATTGTGTGCAATTCTGGTCGCCATAATCTTAAAAAAGATATAGCAGAATTAGAAAAGATACAAAAAAGAGCCATCAAAATGATCAAGGGAGTGGAAAGATACCCCTATGAGAAAAGGCTTAAAAGGTTAGGGCTTTTCATCTTGGGAAAGAGATGGCTGAGGGGGAGATAAGATAGAGGTCTATGAATTTATGAATGGAATGGGTAAACATAGATCGGTTGTTTACACCATCAAAAAGTAGGAAGACTAGGGGACATATAATGAAGCTAAAACGTAACCCATTTAAGACTAATAAGAGAAAATATTTTTTTCACTCAACACATACTCCAGAAATGAATTCCAGAGTTCGATTGTGTAGTAAATTAAGCTGTTAGTTTAGCTGGGTTTAAAAAAGGTTTGAACAAGTTCCTGGAGGAAAGGTTCATAAACCATTATTAAAGAGGACCTGGGAAATCCACTACTTGCCCTGGGAGAAACATTGTGGAACCTGTGTGCCTGCCAGGTTCTTGTGACCTGGATTGGCCACTGTTGGAAACAGGATACTGGGCTTGATGGATGTTGGTCTGACCCACTATGGCATTTCTTATGTTCTTTATATGGTGCAGCAGGGTAGAATGGACAAAGTCTAGAGTTAGCAGTGGAAGAGAAGGCACAGATAAGAATGATTTGCCTGATGAATGGATTTCCTGAGGAGGAGATATAAGGAGGGATAAGAGAGGAGAGAGGTAATAAGCCACAGAATGAAAGCTCTTGTAGATCAGTAGGAGAAGTTTAAATTTGATGCGGAAACAGATAGGAAGAGGGGTTAGTGAGCCTAGCAATACTCACTGAAGATTAGCCATGTGGCTGAGTTTTGACTGGATTGAAGGGGAGAGAGGCGATTCTGGGGAAGACCAGCGAAGAGCAGGTTGCAGTAGTCTAATTGGGATGTGACTAGAGAATGGATAAGGGTCTTGGTAGTGTGTTCAGAAAGGAAGGAACAAATTTTGCTGATCTTACAGAGAAAGAAATGGGTTTTAAGTATCTGTTGGATGTGTACAGAGAAAGATAAGAGTCAAAGATGGCCCCAAGGTTGCTAGCTGAGGAAACAGGAAGAATGACAATGATCTCCACAGGAAGGGGGGAGGTGGGTTTAGGGGGAAAGATAAGGAGCTCCGACTTGTCCATGTTCAGTTTCTGATGACTGTGGGACATTCAGGCAGCAATGTCAGACAAACAGGCTGTGATATGGGCCTGGATTCTTGGAAGAATTTAGGATGCAGAGTCATTGGTGTAAAGATGGTATTGAAAATCATGGGAGGAAATTAGGGCACCAAGGGAGTGAGTATATAAAGAGAAAAGAAGTAATCACAAGACAGAGCGGTGTGGCTGTAGGATCCTGCTGTCTGCAGAGAACACCTGTTACAGATATGCAACTTGGCTTTCCACATTCTCCTTCCTGTATAGTTTGTGGTAAACTATTCGGTTCTGGTAATTTTTATATTTTTGCATCATCTTGTGTGGACTCGCTTTTTCCTGTTGAAATACAGACTTTTCTGTCTTTTAAGGAAGAAAATTGTAATTTTTATTATTTTCAACCCAACAGAAGTTTGAAAGACTCATACAGAAGGGGGCAAAATAATTCATTGAAACTTAAATACACTAGGATGAAACGGGGGGGGGGGGGAAACAGTCAAAAGATGAATCACATTCAAAAATGGGCCAGATCAAACTGGAGTTTCCAGAGAAATAAGTTCTCCCCCCACCCCCCCCCCCCAAAAAAAAACCTGCCTAATGCAGTTTTATGGGAGGAGTTCAGCATCTACAGCATGGAAACTTACCATGTAGAGTGAAACACATAGCAGTTGGGGAACTGCTCCTTTCAAACCACCTCACTGCTTTTCTGAACTCTCCTCAAACAACACCAAACTGCCCCACTCAATAAATGCCCCTCACAACTGACCATGACTCCACAGACAGCCTCGATACCCCACAAACTATCTCTGAAACAGTTCTACCCCAAAAAATATGCCCTGCAATTGTCCTACCATCCTATATGCTGCCCCCTCCCTCCCATGGAACTGCTCAAACACCATGCAAACTATCTCTTCTCCCACTGCCCTCACCCCAAAAACCTACCCGCCTATAACTGCCTCATCATCCTGGAAACTACCCACACCCCAAAAACTATTTCTGCAACTGTCTCCCACGCAGCAAACTGTTTCCACTAGCAAGAAGTACCCCTATACCTGTCCTACTCCCTGCTTAGTTTCCCCACTCCCAACCTCAGCAACTGTCCCATCACCCTGCAAACTAGCCCCACTCCCTTAGCTACAATATCAAACAGCTTTATGCAATCAATTTTGTTTCCATATTGTCCTGTTAGACCAGTCCAGACAAGTGGGTTGTATTCCCCTACCAACAAAGGTGGAGACAAAAAAAACTCCAGAGGTTTCTGTTGACCTGATCCTGTACTATAGAGCATCTGGAGGGCATACAGCCTCAGTCTCCAACAGAGTGTGGATACATCTGAGCAGCTCTGTAAAATTTTGAGGAAAGATTGATTTAGCTCTCCCCTTCCTCCTTTCTCTTTTTCTGTGGATAACACTCTACTCTTCCCTGTTTCCTCTGCTTGCAACATTGGGGTCATCTTTGACTCCTCCCCTCTCCTTCTCCACACACATCCAACTGGTAGATAAAACATGTGGTTTCTCCAGGACCAAGCAGGAAGTCAGTCCTCACTTATGGGTGACGTCGGCGCCGACGGAGCCCTCGCGGAGCAATTTTCCCCAGCTTTCAAAGAAAGCCTTTGGGAATTGCAGCGCGCATGCGCGGTCCTCTTCCCGCCCAAGGGTGCCATCTTAGCCAGTCTTCTTTATTCCGCGGAGCCCTACAGACGTACCTGTCGTGTCCCCGCGAAAAAGTTGATATTTCTTCATAATTTACTCGTTTTCCTCCGGTTCGACGCCGGTCTTTTTCCCGCCCGGACTCGCGACGCCGGTCACGAGTCCTCTTCTTCTTTTCGGTTTTTCTGACTTAGTCAGTTTTCGTTTTCGGTTTTTCCCTGGCAGCCCGGTCCTTTGACCTCGCCGGGGCCCTTTTTCCCCCGATGGCTGCCAGTGGTTTCAAGCGGTGTGGTCAGTGTGACCGAAATATGTCACTAACTGACACACACGACTTTTGCCTCCGCTGCCTGGGCCCGGATCATGAAGAAATGATCTGAGGGCCCTGCGGCAAACTGTCCTCCAAAGCGTTGAGAAGTCGGCGGCATCAGCGGGATAGGATCTTCGCTGACCCCAGCCGTACCCGGACCTCGTCGGAGGCCTCCGCGTCCAAGGGTTCCAGCTCGGACCGTCGCCGGAGTTCCTCCGACAGAGGTTCTCCTTCCGGGGACCATCGACGTAAGGTGAAACCCGCGAGGGTGGCGTCGGTGGACGCTCCTGGCTCCGTGAGGGCCAGGTCGCATAGCCCCGATAGCCGTCCCGGGTCCTTGGAGAAGGAGCACCTCACGAAGCGGCCTCGCCTGGAGTCGGAGCTGCCTGCTCGGGTAAGTCCTGTGGTCCTCCTGGACTCGCCTCCGCGACAGCCGACGTCGGGCCCGACGCCGTCGGGGCCCGAGTCGGGGGCTGCTGGGTCACCTGAGCTCGGACTCAGGTTGACGGCCTTGGAGAGCAGACTGTCTGCCTTCATGGACCAGCAGCGGGCACTGCTCGCTGGCTTCGCTGGCGCCGCTGCCCCGACCGCCGGGACGTCGACATCTAAGTCGACCCCGGAGACCGAGCCGATCCTCGAGTCGATGCGAACTCGAGTCGATCCTCGGTCGAGGTCACCCTCGGCCTCCCGTTCGGGACCGAGGTCGCTGACGCCGACTCCCTCGGCGTCGGGGCGGCAGGCGCCGCGCCCTGCCCGGGCCGACCCCACCGAGTCCTCGTCGGAGTCGGTCTGGGAGTCTGAAGAGGAAGAGTCGCCTGATTCTTTTCGGACTCGGTGTGTCCCCTCGGACTCACCTGAGTCCGAACCTCGGAAGCAGTCCCCCCCGGAGGATGCCCGGTTCTCGGACTTCGTCAGGGATATGGCCAAGGCTTTGGCCTTCCCTGCGGATCCCGAGGAGGAGCCTCGAGCCGAAGAGCTCGACGCCCTCCAGTATGACTCTCCCGCCAGGGAACACTTTACTGTACCGGTTCCTCCCATGCTGGAACGACTACTCTTCCGCATGTGGGAGAGTCCGGCCACCTCGCCGGTCCTGAGCAAGCGGGTCGATTCTATCTATCGAGTCCGCAAGAGCCCTGGCTTCCAAAAAGCACAGCTACCACACCATTCCATGGTAGTGGAATCGGCCATGCATCGTCTTAAGAGCCAGAAGATGCACTCCTCGGTGCCTCCTGGCAGGGAGGCCCGTAACCTGGATGGCCTTGGTAAGAAGTGTTTCCAGGGCTCTATGCTTGCGTGTCGTGTCCAGACCTACCAGCTATACATGGGCATGTATCTCCGAGACCTGGCTAAAGAGCTAGCCGGATTCTCCGCTGGTTTGTCCAGGAACCCTTGCGGAGGTTCCTGGCCTTGTCCACTGGCATTCGGGAATGCTCAAAATTCATATCCCGAGCAGCCTATGATGGCTTTGAAGCCTCGGCTCGAGTGGCCGCAGCCGGCATCGGTGCCCGCCGAAAGGCTTGGCTTCAGTCGTCTGACCTTGAGCCCTGGGTGCAGGACAAGTTGGTCGATGTCCCCTGCCGAGGCGAAAACCTCTTTGGCAAGCCCATGGCTGAAAAGGCTGCACAAATTGAGACGGAGACTCTCACCAGGACTAGGCTTTCTAGGAAGACCTCCGCCCCTTCCCAGAAAAAGAAGGGCTCGGGAAAGAAGTCCTTTTACCCGAGGAAGGCGGCTGCCTACAAACAATACCCCCAATATCAGGCCCCTGCAGCTCCCCAACAGGGCCAGCAGGCCAAGGGACGGGGTAACGGGTCCCGTAGGCAGCAAGCCCCCAAGCCTGCACCACCAGTCCCTGCTCAGCAGGGTGGGGGCTTTTGACTCCTTAAGCATAGCCTCTCCCCCCCCCCGCTGGTTCCTCCCAGCACCGGAGGCCGGCTGGTTCACTTCGCCCACAGGTGGTCCAGCATCACCTCAGATGCCTGGGTGCTTCAGGTCGTGAGAGAAGGATATCTTCTCCACTTCCACCAGATCCCTCCCTCCTATTTTCCGGGAGAACCTCCACGACCCCCTCTGCACAGGAAACTACTCCTTCAGGAGTTAGCGGGTCTTCTGCAGGAGCAGGCGGTGGAACCGGTGCCCCACCACCTGAGAGGTCAAGGCTTTTATTCCAGGTACTTTCTAGTACCAAAGCAGACAGGAGGCCTCAGACCCATCCTGGACTTGCGCAACCTCAACAAGTTCCTTGTGCGGGAGAAGTTCAAGATGCTTACCCTTGGAATCCTTCTGCCCTACCTCCAGCAGGGAGATTGGCTATGCTCCTTGGATCTAAAGGATGCCTACACGCACATCCTCATCCACCCAAGCCACCGCCAATACCTAAGGTTTGTGGTGGCAGGAAATCATTACCAGTACAGGGTACTGCCCTTTGGCCTGTCCTCCGCACCGCGGGTCTTCACAAAATGCCTCGCGGTGGTGGCGGCCCATCTCCGGCTTCACGGCCTCTGTCTTTCCGTACCTCGACGACTGGCTCATCAGAGCAGCGTCCGCTCCGGAGGTCACCAACGCCACACGCCGCACGGTGACTCTTCTGCAGCACTTGGGCTTTGTTATAAACTTCGCAAAGTCCACTTTGCTCCCCTCACAGGATCTCGAGTTCATCGGCGCAAGGCTGCGCACTCCTCAGGCACGAGCGTTCCTACCGCTCGACAGGGCTCAACGGCTCATGGACCTAGCCGACCGTTTTCGCAGCCAGCCCCTGGTCTCCGCCAGGCGCTTCCTGAGACTACTCGGCCATATGGCTTCCACCGTCCATGTGACCCCCAATGCCCGCCTGAATATGCGGCCTGCTCAATGGTGTCTCCGCAAGCAGTGGCAACAGGCCACAGGCGGCCTAGCGGACCTAGTGCGCGTCTCCGAGCCGCTGGCCTCGTCTCTTCAGTGGTGGCTTCATCGGCCGAACCTAGTGCTCGGCATGCCTTTTCAGCCACCTCAGCCGGCCCGGGTGCTGACGACAGATGCATCCCTCCTGGGCTGGGGAGCACATTGCCATGGGGCATGTACTCAAGGTCTCTGGAACACGTGGGAGTCTGCTCAGCAGATCAACTTCCTGGAGCTCAGAGCGATCCGCTTGGCTCTCAAGGCCTTCTCCCACCTTACCTCTCACCAGTCCGTCCTTGTCCAGACGGACAATCAAGTTGCCATGTTCTACGTGAACAAGCAGGGGGGCACGGGCTCCTTCCTTCTCTGTCGGGAAGCAAGGAAGCTCTGCTCTTGGGCCGTCAGTCACGGCATTCTTCTCAAGGCAGTTTATCTCCCAGGCCAAGAAAATTGCCTGGCGGACAAACTCAGCAGGATCCTCCAGCCCGCACGAGTGGCGCCTGGATCCCTTGGTAGTTCAGAAGCTCTTTCTAAAGTGGGGCCTCCCCACGATGGATCTCTTTGCCAGTCCTCACAACCGGCAACTTCCTCGCTTCTGCTCTCGTCAGCCACACCCCCTTCGAGTTGCGGCGGACGCTTTTCTACTCTCATGGTCGGGGAGCCTTCTGTACGCTTTCCCTCCCATCCCGCTAGTCTCCCGGACTCTTTTCAAGGTTCTCCGAGACAAAGCCTTCATGATCCTGGTGGCCCCTCGCTGGCCCAGACAGCCGTGGTTTCCACTCCTGCTGCAATTAGCGGTAGAGGATCCATTCCCTCTGGGGTTACAACCGGATCTCCTCACTCAGGATCAGGGGTCTCTGCTACACCCCAACCTCAGGTCTCTCAACCTAATGGCCTGGCTGCTGAGAGGGTAGTCCTTGCTCCCCTTCTCCTGCCGGCAGAGGTGGAGGAGGTCGTCTTAGCTTCGCGACGACCTTCTACCCGCAAATGCTACGCCCTTAAATGGCGTCGTTTTTTCCGGTTGGTGTACCCAACAGTCTCAGGATCCCTTCTCCTGCCCGGTGTCGGTGATCTTGCAGTACTTGCTATACCTCTCTAATCTGGGACTTAAGTCCAACTCCGTCAAAGTTCACCTCAGTGCTCTTTCAGCACATCATGTGCCGGTGGACGGTAGACCTCTTTCCAACGACTCTCTCGTAGCGAGGTTTCTCCGAGGTCTCCTTCTACTTAAACCACCTCTGCGCCCGCCAGCGCCTGACTGGGACCTGAATGTGGTTTTACAGCGGATCACCTGTCCGCCTTTTGAACCTATGGCTACCTGTTCTCTCCGTTTTCTTTCTTGGAAAACATTGTTCTTGATAGCCCTCACTTCCGCTAGACGCGTAAGTGAATTGCAGGCCCTCGTGTCTGATCCCCCTTACACTCGGTTATACAAAAATAGGGTAGTCCTACGGACTCACCCAAACTTTCTTCCAAAAGTGGTCTCCCCTTTTCATATCAATCAGGAGGTGGTACTTCCAACCTTCTTTCCCAGACCACACTCCAGCCGAGCTGAAACGGTCCTCCATACCCTGGACTGTAGGAGGGCATTGAACTTCTACCTTGACCGTACGCGGGAGCACCGTAAAGCTGCTCAGCTTTTTGTGTCTTTTGACCCCAATAAATTGGGGCTCCCGGTCTCCAAGCGTACTCTGTCCATCTGGGTTGCGGACTGTATCTCTTGGGCTTATGGGGCAGCCGGACTCTCCTTGGAAGGTCGAGTCACGGCTCATTGCGTTCGGGCAAAGGCTACGTCAGTGGCTTACCTCCGCTCTGTTCCGCTGGCAGACATCTGCCGGGCCGCTACTTGGTCTTCGAGCCAGACTTTTGCGGTCCATTACTGTCTCGAGAGGGAGTCCCGCAGGGACAGTGCTTTCGGACAGGCAGTCCTCCGTAATCTCTTTGAGGTCTGAGCAACTCCTACCCTCCATCCCGGATGTGGGCTACCGGTGGGTAATAATTCAGCAAAGATTCTTTCCTTCTGTGCTACTGAGCTAGAGGGAGCTCATTTTTGTGCTTAGGGTCTCCGGTAGCCTTGAGCTTGGGAGTCCCATAAGTGAGGACTGACTTCCTGCTTGGTCCTGGAGAAAGCGTAGTTACTCACCTGTAACAGGTGTTCTCCAGGAGCAGCAGGAATCAGTCCTCACAACCCTCCCTCCTCCCCTTGGAGTTGCAATCATCTGCTTTCGTTTTTTTTGCAAATTTTTTATGCTGTCTTTTTTAGCTATGTCATCTGACTGGCTAAGATGGCACCCTTGGGCGGGAAGAGGACCGCGCATGCGCGCTGCAATTCCCAAAGGCTTTCTTTGAAAGCTGGGGAAAATTGCTCCGCGAGGGCTCCGTCGGCGCCGACGTCACCCATAAGTGAGGACTGATTCCTGCTGCTCCTGGAGAACACCTGTTACAGGTGAGTAACTACGCTTTCTTTCTCTATAACATCAGCAAAATTCACCACTTCTTTTCTAAACACACTACTTTAGTCTCATCCCGTCTAGACTATTGCAACGTCATCCTTGTTGGTCTCCCTCTGAATCGTCTCTTTCCCTTTCAATCTGTTCAAATTCAACTGTGTGGCTAATCTTCCACCAGCCTCGATATGTTAATATAACCCCTCTTCTCAAGTTGCTGCAGTGGTCCCTATCCATTTCCATATCCAGTTCAAAATGCTTCTGCTGACTTATAAGTGCATTTATTCTGATGCTCCTCACTACTTTTCCTCTCTTATCTCTCCCCGTACCTCTCCTTGGGAACTCCGCTCTTCTGGCAGATCGCTTCTGTCTGTTCCCTTCTCTTCTATTGCCAACTCCAGACTTTGATTTTTCCACGGGCTCTTTTTAAAATTCAGGTTAAAAACTCATCTCTTTGAGGCCACTTTAGGATGCTGATCCACATCGTCTTCTACTCTTCAACTATGTGTTTCCTTACCATTCCCCTAAACATTTCCTTGTTCCCAGATGTTGTGTTGACTATCTTGACTAAATTGTAAACTCTGATGAGCAGGGATCGTCTCTTACATATCTCTGGACAGTGCTGCGTATGTCTTGTAGTGCTATACAAATGATCAGTAATAGTAGTAGCAACTTTCTTAGCGGATGCCATGTATGATTTGGTCCGCTCTACGGCCAAAGATATTGCCTTTGCGTTGCTGGCTATTGCTGGCTATGGGTTTGCCATTGGGCAGCAGACACGGTGTACAAGTCTAGTTTATCCAGACTCTTTCAAGGGGAAGCTCATTTTTGAGGATGACTTGGAGAAGCTGGTCCAAGAGCTGGGAGCATCCAAATCATTGTGTTTTGGAGGATAGGCTTAAAGTGCCTGTGAAGCATGGCCTTTCCTTCTATGTGTCACTTTCTCCTTGCTCCTGCCACTAGCGGTCATGAGGATTCAGGGACTCCCAGAAGTATTGCTCGGGGAAACCATCCTTTCCTGCCTTTGCTTCCTTTTTCTGGATTCGGTCCTTTTGAGGGACTCGCAGGCTCTTCGAGGCTCCCTCCTCCTCCTCCAAATCTGGGTTCTCCCATCAAACGCATTGATGGATTGGGGTCCATTCCGGGGGGGGGGGGGGGGGTACTGTTGGTGACTGACTCTGTCACTTCTTCTAAGAATGGTCCTGTGTGACCTTGGACCAGTGAGTGCTAGGCATTATTCAGTTTATGTGCTTGAATGCAAGGACCCCATCCCCGATGCCTTCCTGATATTTCTGTAGATCTGCGGCCAGGAATGCTGCCTTTCATACTACTCTGGAACAGCTTCTTGGCCATGCTCCTGGTGTCGCCTGCCAAAGAGACAAGGGGTGATATTCCATTTACTTTGTGATGCTGAAGAATGGCTCCTTCCACCCGATTTTGGATCTCAAGGGCTTTATTATTCACCTGAAGACCTTTCACTTTTGCATTAGGGCATGTCAATTTTAGGGGTAGATTTTTATTTTTTCAAACTTTCCAAACTACTAGTGACCAAATTAAGCCGTTTTGCATGCTGAATCTTCAGAAACTGCTTAAAGTGAGTCTTTTCCTACATCAAAGAGGAGCCACCAAAATGGTAAAGGGGGATGGAAGGATACCCTATGAAGAAAGGCTAAAAAGGTTAGGGCTCTTTAACCTGGAAAAGAGACGGCTGAGGGGAGATATGATTGATAGAAATCTATAAATTAATGAACGGAGTGGAACGGATAAACGTAGATCGATTGTTTACGTCATCAGAATATAGAAAGATTAGGGGACATGCAATGAAGCTACAGGGGAAACTATTCAAGACAAATAAGAGAAAATATTTTTTCACTCAACGTGTAATCAAACTCTGGAATTCGTTACCGGAGGATGTAGTAAAAGCTGTTAGTGGTGCTGGGTTTAAAAAAGGTTTGGAGGAAAGGTCCATAAGCCATTATTAAAAAGGGACCAGGATATCACTGCTTGACCTAGTACAAGCATTGTGGAATCTGTGTCTTTTGGGGAAACTGCTAGGTATGACCTAGATTGGTCACTGTTGGAAACGGGATATTTATTTATTTATTTATCTGTATTTATATCCCGCTTTTCACCGGGTCAAAGCGGTGGGACATATAACAGGGGGTGGGGAATCAAAAAAAAAGGGGGGGCCATCACCGGGGGGTCTACATTAATGATTTTGGATGGACATAGAGACTGACAAGATAGACAGTTTATGGTCTGAGGATCTTGAGGAGAATAGGGGTTCCTATTCAGAGATGTTCTTGGAATAGGATGGTTTTTAGCTGCTTTTTGAATGAAGGGAGATCTCCGTTGTTCTTGATGTGGTTTGGTAGAGAGTTCCAGAGGGATGGGGCATAGAGTTCAAAGGCTCTGTTGCAGGTCCGTTGTGTTGCTTTGGTTCTTTTGTGCGGGACGGCAATGGAGCTGTTGGAGGATTGTCTGGTTGTTCTGTTGTGGGTTGGGCGAGGTAGTAGGGTGTGGAGTGGGGTGCTTTGTGTTTGGTGGATGGTTTTGTGGGTGAGTAGAAGAGCTTTGTACTTGATTCTTGCTTCGATGGGGAGAATATGAAGGTCTCTTAGAATTGGGGTGAAGTGGTCCCGTTTCTTTGCGTTGTGGATTATTCTTGCCGTGGTGTTTAAGGCAGTTCGGAGGGGATTGGTTTGTGTGGCAGGTAGGCCATGGTAAATTATGTTGCAATAGTCCAGATGAGGGAGTGTCGGAGCCTGCATTACTGTCCTGAAGTCCTGTGGTTCGAGGAGAGGTCGGAGACGTTGTACCGTTTTTGCCTTGTGGAATACAGTTCCGGTGGTCTTGTTGATTTGCTGTTTAAGGGTTAGGGCTTGGTCAATGATAATTCTGGATACTGGGCTTGATGGACCTTGGTCTGACCCAGTATGGCATATCTTATGTTCTTAAATCACAGTTGAAATATGTGGACATTAAGTAATATTTATTTGAACATTCAAATAGTCTGAACACCATCTGTAGCCACATAATTACAGAACAGACTTGCTGTAACCATACCAAGCTGACCACCTCACTGTAGGCATGACTATTTTCCTTGCCTCTTCACACTGTTCTTTCAACAGTTGCAGCTGGAAAAGGAGATGCCTGAGACCTTGTCCAATTGCTATTTATTTTTATATTGAACCAGTTCACCATGTAAACCCCAAAACAGAACTCTACAATCATTAGGTTTTTCAGATTCTTTTCTTTCAGATTATACTTGGAAATGCATATTCTCCAGGAACAAGCAAGAAGTGTCCTCACATATGGGTGACATCTCTGCTGACTGAGCCCGCGCAAAGCATTTCCCCAGCTTTCACAGAAAGCCTTTGAGAATGCTACCACGCATGCGTGGGTCCCCTTCCTGTCCAAGGGTGCCATCTTGCTCAGTCTCCTTTTTTCCACGGAGCCCAGTGAATGCTTATCCTTTTTCCCCAGAAAAATCCTCTAAAAAAAAAAATTACCCTTAAGTTGTTTTTCCCAGTTTGCATACCGGTTCCTTTTCCTGCCTCGAACCGGTGCCATCCCCGGTACCATTCTCAGCTCTTCCCTTCTATTTATGTTTATTTAAAACTTTATACCGCCCGTCACAGGGTATCAGAGCGGTTTACAATCATAAAATCATAAAAGGCTGCAGAAAGGAAAGAGAACGCCAATTTAGAAGTTTCTAAGAGGGGGGAAAGGAAAGAGAACAGAGAAGTAAAAAAACGAAAAGACAACCAATAAAAAAGTTAATTACAATACTCGTTAAGGGGAAAGGTAGTAGGAGGTGAGGGAGGGGGCGGAAGGTTGAAAGCCATACAAAAAAGGTGAGTTTTTGACGAGGCTTACCTCAACCAGCATTCACATCTATTTTTTTTTTTTTGCCCGGGGGGGGGGTGGGGGGGGTTGTTAACCCTGACACCATGGCTCCCGGTGGAGTAAAAAAGTGTGACCACTGCAGTCAAACCATATCTGTCACAGACACCCACGACTGCTGCTTGCGCTGCCTCGGCCCGGACCATGACAGTACCACCTGCGATCTTTGCCAGGCTATGACTCTGAAAACCAACAAAAAAAGGTCGGAGTTGCAGGAGAGGATGTTCCAGTGGTCCGACTCGGCCCTGGCTTCCCGTATGCTAAGCCCCAAGCCGAGCACCTCCTGCAAGGCCCGGATGTCTTTGGAATCGCATGGCGGTGGCTCTTCTATAAAGATCCTGGACCCCGGAAAGACAAATAAAAAATCCTCGAGGCCATTCGAGGTTTCACCGGCGAAACCCAGTAAGGTCCCACGGCGGGACTCGGGTGACTCCGAGCAGCACCCCCTTAAGGTCTCTAAGGAGTCCTCGGCTGGCGGTGATCGTGCAAGGCTCCTTGTGGCCGTGGTCATCAGACGCACTCACAAGAGTGCCAGCATTGGGCCCAAGGCCCTTGGTGCCCACGCTGACAGCTGCAGAGCCTTCTGCATCAAATCCAGAATGACGGCCCTGGAGGAGAATATCTCTGCCATGCCGGCCTTGCAGCAGGCAGTGATGTCTGGTTCGTCCACATCTGCCCTGACACTGGACCCCCGACTACGGGGGAGTCCCCGGGCATTGAGCCAGGCCCCGAGCATCACTGGCCTCGAGCAAGCCCTCAGCACCAGTCAAGGTCCCGGTCCCGATTATCGGGTGTCTGGTTCTCCAAGGCCAACTTTCGGGAGCCTGACCCGAGACCCACCGGGGGACCCTGGCTCCTCGGGGCAGGCTTCGAGGTGCAGGAGTCCCAAGCCTTGCTTGAGACCTTCCGGCTCGGACTGGGAGCCCGACATTGAGGCCTCCCCTGAGACCTCTCGACACCGAGACGTCCCTTAGGAGCTGTCTCTCCCGGAGCCCCAGTTCCATCCTCCCCCTGAGGACGTGGCCTTCCACGACTTCATTTGGGATATGGCCCAACCGAATCAGAGGTTGAGCCGCGCACCAAAGAACTGGAGATTGAGTCCCTGCCAAAGGAGACTTTTAGGGTGCTGGTGATCCCGTCCTTGAGCAGCTGCTCCTGAGGATGTGGGAGACCCCGGCCTTGGTGCTGGTGATCAGCCAATGTCTCAACGCCATCTACCGCATCAATAAGGAGCCTGGCTTCCAAAAGTCCCAACTCCCGCATAGCTCCATTGTCATGGGGTCATCTATGCAAAAACTCAAAATCCAAAAGAATTACTCTTCTGTTCCCTCGGGCAGAGAGGCCCAAGCTCTTGAGACCCTCAGGCGCAAGTGCTTCCAGGGATCCATACTGGGCTGTCGGATACAGGCCTATGAGTTGTACGTAGACATGTACCTCAAAGGCCTCATTCAAGAACTAGCAGGTTTCCCCGCAGGGAGGAACTCATATTGCATACACTAGACTAGGTATGTCCAACAGGTAGATCGCGATCTACCTGTAGATCGCGGAGGGGTCATAGGTAGATCGTCAGCCCCACTTGGCTCCATCTCTCCAGCAGCTTGCCCCATCACTAGGAGAGAGCTTGTGCCGGCAGGTCATCTGCCGAAGGCTTGCCGCCACTGCTAATCCTTTGCCTGTCTTTTTTCCCTGCCTGCGGGAATCTTGTCTGCGGGTGTATTGGGGGCGCTGCTTGTTTTTGTGCCAATAGTTTGCGGGTACCCCAGGGGGCTGCCACCCACGCCCCGTGACTAGACGCCACAGACCCGGCATCATACCTGGTCTCCTGCCTCTCAGAATCACCCATTCTTGCCCCCGCCCCAACACCCTTTAGAAGTGTGTTATATACTGGGTGATATCCATTCACCCGGGCTATCTCCAGGAACAAGCAGGAATGAGTCCTCACATATGGGTACGTCGGTACCGACGGAGCCTGCGCGGGAACGCTCCCCAGCTTCCCAGAAGGAAAGCTTTTGGGAGCATCCCACAGCGCCTGCGCGCTGCCTTCCCGCCTTTCCTAACGAACTCTCCTCAGTTCTTCTTTTCCGCGGAGCCAGCAGGTCGTGTTCCTGTCACCGCTGAATTTATTTCTTTGGTCACGTGTCTGCCTTCCCTGACGCCAGACCAGTACCACCGGTCTTTTCTTTTCTTTCTAAAAAAAAAAAATATATATATATATATATTTTTTTTTTCCTCACTTGGTGTATTTTTCTTCTTAGGCCTTCAGGCCCACAAGAAAATTTTTCCCTCATGGAAAAACCAGCCTCCGGGTTCAAAAAATGCACTAAGTACAATTTCTGTTAGATACACCCATGAATGGTGTCTTAAATGTTTGGGTCCTGAACACTCCATTCCGGATTGCCAGTCCTGCTCTCTAATGTCTAAACGAGGGTTACAGAACCGAGCAGCCAAGCTCCATGTGCTGTTTCCCACGGATGCACCGGCGGTGGCATCGACATCGACATCTTCCAGGTCTTCCTCTCCTGATGGGTCTCAGGTAACCAAACATAAACCTAGCAGGTCCTTGAAGGGCAAATCTCCCTCTACGCATCGAGATGTCTCCGGGCTTGCCCTTGAGGATCCTGCCCCAGCCAAACAACCCCGGCAGAAAGCTCCGGCTTCCAAAGCTCCTCCTATGGGGTTACAGGTTGACATCGATGGCACGGCCTCGACCGATCACCTGTTAGACTGCTCTGGGGTACCGGCACTTTCTCCCGGTACCGACATCCAGGCAGTCGTGGCGTCCATGGATCACACTGTTCAATCCATGCAGCAGGCTATAATGGCTTTTATTAAAGCTGCGACGCCGACGGTACCGCAACGAGTTCCGTTGTCGGTACCGGCGCCGATACCGGTACCGACTGCATCGACATCGGCCAGGATACCGACTCCGGTTCCTTGCCCAGGACTATTTCTCGGTACCGATCCGGTACCGGGGACGCCCGATGTCGGTACCTATCGATACGCGTATCGATCGTTGGAAGCGGACAGATGATACTTCGATTCCTCTGATGATTCTGACTCATCAGATGAGTCTCCTGAAGTATCCATTACCCTTCCTGAGGAGCCTACTTCTCCAAAAAGGAGAATGTCTCCTCCAGAGGATTTGTCCTTTCAAGACTTCATAATAGAAGTGGCTAAAGGACTCTCTATTTCAGTAACCTCTGAAACAGAGCCTAGAGCAAAAAAATTAGATATTTTAGGATACTCTAAGGCTCCCAAAGAGGCAGTCACCTTGCCAATTCATGAAATTCTTCATGAACATATGATTGACTTATGGGAGACTCCTCTCACCCTTTCTCCTCATTCTCGCAGATTGGACACTATGTACCGTGTCCCTCCTTGTCCTGGATTTCAGAAAACTCAGCTTCCTCACCACTCCATTGTGGTGCAGTCAGCTATGAAAAGGATAAAGAGTACCAAAAGACACTCTTCTGCTCCTCCAGGAAGAGAATGCAGGACCTTGGATGCTTTTGGTAGGAAAATCTTCCAAGCCAGCATGCTTATTGCCAGAATCAACTCATATAGCCTTTATATGGGTATGTTTTTCTAAAGGAAGTTGCACAAAAGCTGCACAATTTTCTCCATTTTCTTCCAGAGGATAAAAGGGATGAGTTCCTCCTTTGGCTTAAGCATACTCAAGACATTTCAAAGTTTTCCAACAGGGCAGCTTTTGACTCCTTTGAAGGTGCCAGCAGAGCCTCAGGCATTGCCATAGCTGCTCGCAGAATTGCTTGGCTCCAGGCTTCTGATCTAGAGCCCTGGGTTCAGGATGGCTTAGGAAATCTGCCCTGTACGGGTGAAAATCTCTGTCAAAGAGTGGCAAATAAAAGCCACTCAAATGGATGCAGAGAATTCTGCTCTGGATAGACTTTCCAAGTCAACCTCCATTCCAGCCAAGAAAAAACCTTTCAAAAAGTCTTTTTACAAAAGGAGCAGATTTCCTTCCACTTCTGGCCAACAATCTTCTACAAGTCGCTTTGCTACTAAGCGTCAGCAACCTAAACAGGCCAGGCCTAAACCTGCAGGGACTGCTACAACCCAGCAGTCCCAACCCCCTCAGGGTTTTTGACTTGATACTAGAGAACTTAACCTTTCTGGCTCTGCAACAGCCAGAACCTCTCACCATTCCAGGAAGGTTAGCTCATTTTGCTCCCAGATGGGAGCAAATCACATCAGAGCAGTGGACCCTCTCCATCATAAGAGAGGGCTACAAACTTCATTTCTCAGACCTTCCTCCCTACACCATGGTGAGACACTTCAATTCTCCCACATCTCTCCTCAACCTTCTGGATCAGGAGGTGACTACCCTTCTGGCCCAGGGGGCCATAGAAGAAGTTCCTCTTCAACAGGAGTCAGGGTTTTACTCCCCCTATTTTCTCATTCCAAAGAAAACAGGGGGATACAGACCCATTCTAGATCTCAGAGAATTGAACAAATTCCTATGCAAGGAGAAGTTCAAGATGCTTTCTCTAGGCACTCTCCTTCCATACCTGCAGAGTCAGGATTGGCTTTGTTCTCTAGATCTCAAGGATGCGTACACTCATGTCCTCATCCATCCATCTCACAGAAAATTCCTGTTTTCTGTTCCAGGGAAAACATTACCAATACAGAGTGCTTCCTTTCGGTCTAGCCTCTGCTCCAAGAGTGTTCACCAAATGCATGGCAATAGTTGCTGCATTTCTACGCACTCTGGGAATATTTGTCTTCCCATATCTGGATGACTGGCTCATCCGAGCTCCAACCCAGTCGGAGGCTCAGATCTCCCTGAACTGCACCAGGTGCATTCTGCACTACCTGGGACTTGTGGTAAACCTCCCAAAGTCCCAGCTCACCCCTACTCAGTCCCTGGAATTCATAGGGGCCTGGTTGGACACCACTTCTGCAAGGGCCTACCTTCCTCAGGCCCGTTGTCAACGTCTAGTGCAGTTAGCCTCCCAGATTCAGTCAAAGAGCCACTTAACTGCCAGGGAGATGCTACAGCTGCTAGGCCATATGGCTTCCACAGTACATGTGGTACCCTATGCTCGCCTACACATGAGAGCAGCTCAATGGACTTTGTCCACCCAGTGGACTCAAGCTTCAGGAGCTCTCTCAGACCAAATAGCAACCTCCAAACGTCTCTTTTGGTCTCTCCAATGGTGGATGTCCACTCAAAATCTGTTGCTGGGGTCCCCCTTCCAACCTTTGTTACCCCAAGCAACCCTCACAACAGATGCCTCCCAAACAGGTTGGGGAGCTCATCTACAAGACCTCTCCACCCAAGGCACTTGGTCCCCACAGGAGACCTCTCTTCATATCAACCACTTGGAACTTCGAGCAGTGTTCCTAGTTCTCAAGGTCTTTCATACCCTCCTCAGCTACAAGACAGTCCTCATTCATACGGACAATCAAGTAGCCATGTTTTACATAAGCAAGGAGGAACTGGCTCTCTGTCGCTTTGCAACGAAGCTCTAAGATTATGGGCCTTCGCCAGAGAGCATCAAATCCATCTCCTGGCAGTATACCTCCCAGGAATCCAAAACTCTTGGGCAGACACTCAGTCGAGTTCTGCTTCCACACGAATGGTCCCTGCACATGGATCAGGTACTCAGAATCTTCCAAGAATGGGGAACCCCGGACATAGACCTCTTTGCAAGTCCATGGAATGCCAAACTTCCCCGGTTCTGTTCCAGAATTCCGTGTCAGGGAGTTCAGGCCAAGGATGCCTTCCTCCTTCATTGGGGTCAGGGCTTCCTGTATGCCTTTCCACCCATTCCTTTGATTCCCAAGACTCTGTTCAAACTCCAGAGGGATCAAGGATCTATGATCCTCATAGCTCCACGCTGGCCACGCCAAGTGTGGTACCCTCTACTTCTGCATCTCTCCCAAGCCCCCTCCCTGGACTTGGGAGCTGCGCCAGACCTTCTGTCCCAGGAGGAAGGGACTTTGTGGCATCCAAACCCAAAGTCCCTTCACCTCAGAGCTTGGTTACTGAAGGCCTAGACCTTCAAGATTTCAATCTTTCTCAGCAAGTGAAGGATATCCTCCATGCTTCCAGAAAACCTTCCACTAGGTGTTCCTATGCTTTTAAGTGGAAAAGATTTTCCATTTGGTGTGCTCAAAAAGGTCTTGACCCTCTGACACTTCCTGTGAATTCTCTATTGGAATATCTCCTGCATCTCTCCAATGCAGGCCTTAAAACGAATTCAGTAAGGGTCCATTTGAGTGCTATTGCAGCATCCCTTAAGCCTCTCAATGGACAACCTATTTCCTCTCATCCTCTTATTGCAAGATTCATGAGAGGCCTAACTTTAACAAAACCTCCCATTCGACCTCCTCCGGTGGCATGGGACTTAAACTTGGTTCTTGGTCAGCTTATGAAGCCACCTTTTGAACCCTTAGCCACTACCTCCTTGAAATTTCTTTCCTGGAAGGTTATTTTCCTTATTGCATTCACTTCTGCCAGCCGCATCAGTGAACTGCAGGCCTTAGTGGCTAATCCACCTTATACAAGGTTCCATCATGATAAGGTAATCCTTAGGACAAATCCTCACTTTATGCCTAAAGTGGTCTCACCTTTTCATCTTAATCAAGAAGTATATTTACCTGTCTTTTTTCCAGCTCCTCATGCATCCAGTGCAGAGAGGAACCTTCATACTCTAGATTGTAAAAGAGCTCTTGCTTTTTACTTACACAGGACACAGCAACATAGAAAGTCTTCCCAGCTTTTTGTTGCTTTTGATCCTTCTCACTAAAAGAACACTGTCCAATTGGATTGCTCAGTGTATTTCTTTTGCTTACCAGAGTAAGAACCTTTCTCTGGAGGGCCATGTCACAGCTCACAATGTGAGGGCCATGGCCACCTCTGGCTCATCTTCATTCTGTGTCCATCGACCAGATCTGTCGAGCAGCCACCTGGGCCTCGGTTCATATCTTCACAGCCCATTACTGTTTGGACAAGGACTCCCGCCGGGATGCCTTGTTTGGTCAGGCTGTCCTCAGACACCTGTTCCATTCTTGAACAACTCCTGCCCTCCTTCCCTGAATGGATGCCTGAGATCCATAGGAAGACGAGGAACCCTTCAGGGTCTCATACCCTTGGGGATCTCCCAGGTATCTTAGCTAGGGAGTCCCCATATGTGAGGACTCATTCCTGCTTGTTCCTGGAGATAGCACAGTTAATTACCTGTAATAGGTGATCTCTGGGAACAGCAGGAATTAGTCCTCACAACCTTCCCACCTCCCCTAGGAGTTGTATCTCTCTCTGTCTTTCCTTTCCTCTCTCTCTCTATTGTCTCAGCTTTAAACTTGAACTGAGGAGAGTTGGTTAGGAAAGGCGGGAAGGTAGCGCGCAGGCGCTGTGGGATGCTCCCAAAAGCTTTCCTTCTGGGAAGCTGGGGTGCGTTCCCACGCAGGCTCCGTCGGTACCGACGTACCCATATGTGAGGACTAATTCCTGCTGTTCCCAGAGATCACCTGTTACAAGTAAGTAACTGTGCTTTACCTGAATTCACTTACTTGTATTAGTTGTGTCGTGTGCTGGTCGTTGGTCGCTTTATAGTTCGCTTTCATTAAACGTTTTCGGACAGACACAACAAAGTGTCAAGAATTTGGTGATTTTGGCGGGCTTTTCCAATTTTGTTCTAACTTGCCTATGCCTTGCCTTTGAATTGGTTCAAACCACTGACTTTTGCTTGCCTCTGCAATTTTATTTTGCCTAGCTTATGCGTTGATTCTACACTGCAATTTTATTTTGCCTTTGTGATGATTCTACACTGTGTGCAGAATTTATTAAATCGTGTGTGGTGGTATTTGAACTTGTTTGGCGGTATTTTATTTTATCTGGTTTGCTGGACAAGTGTTTAAGTTTTTTTTGATGATTGTTTGGTGGTATTTGATTATTGGTGCCAGTATGATTTCTTATTTTTACTTTTAGAACTGCATGTGTGGTTTTGGCATCTCCAGTCCTTGTATTGCACATCATCCAGAGGTCTTCAGTTCCTGTTGATCTTTAATACTTTGGGACAGTGACAGTTTTGGACCAGATTCAACCAGTGTTTATACTTATTTAGCAGATTTGGCCTTCTTACATCCAGCCACCCCAGTATAACGAAGATGAGTGTTCCAAAGAAGAGCAAAACCTACCACTTTCATGATGAATGGGAAATGGACTACTTCTTCATCATGGTGAAAGACAAGTGGTGGTGTCTAATTTGTAACGCCCCAGTAACAGCTGATCACATCCAAGTAAATGACAGAAGGTTCATTAAAAATGTGTGTGGGGGGGAAATCAACTTTATTGGGTTAAAATTTAATTTGAAACTTGATTTTCATAGTGGTAGATCACTGGCACTTTTGGCCGGAAAAAGTAGATCATGACCTGTTCAAAGTTGGACATGCCTGCACTAGACTGTAAGCGGGTCCTGTCCTACCTGCAGCAGACCCAGGCCCATCGCAAAGCTCCTCGGCTCTTTGTGTCATATGACCCCAGTAGACTGGGGCTCCCGATAACGAAGTTAACTGTCCACTTGGGTGGCGGACTGCATTGGCCTCGCCTGTGAGTGAGCTGGCCTCCCCCTTGAGCACCGGATCACTGCACATCGCATGCGGGCTATGGCTGCATTGGTAGCCAACCTCCATTCAGTGCCGATGTCAGAAATCTGCAGGGCCGCCACATGGTCTTCAATTCATATGTTTGCAGCTCACTACTGCCTGGAGAGCAAGTTCTGCAGGGACAGTGCCTTTGGGCAGGCAGTACTCCGTAATATTTTCGGAGTGTAGGCAACTCCCGCCCTCTGACCCTTCTGTGTTCAGGCCACTGGAGTGAATGTGTCACTGGACACGTGGGTCTTGCAGAGTCTCTCTGATGGGAATCACCACCTGCAACTTACATCTGTCTGATGGGTCACCGTTGATGTTGTCGTGGTTCGGTCCTCGGCAGCCTGGAGCTAAGGAGTCCCATATGTGAGGACTGACTTCCTGCTTATTCCTGGAGAAAGCGTAGTTACTCTCATGTAACAGATGTTCTCCAGGGACAGCAGGAATCAGTCCTCACAAACCTCTCTCCTCCCCTTGGGGTTGCCTCCCTACATCGTTTAAGTCCTTTTTCGCTATGTCTTCTGACTAAGCAAGATGGCACCCATGGGCGGGAAGGGGACTACGCATATGTGGTAGCATTCCCAAAGGCTTTCTGTGAAAGCTGGGGAAATGCTCAGTGCAGGCTCCGTCGGCACCGATGTCACCCATATGTGAGAACTGATTCCTGCTGTCCCTGGAAAACACCTCTTACAGGTGAGTTACTACGATCTCATGAACTTTAGAGCTGTTATAAGCCATCTGCTATGTGACACAGTTCCTATTTCCAACAGTAATTTGTATATTTTTGTGTAATTTGCATACAGGTGGGTAAATAACAACATATTACACAAAATTTAAAGTTAGTTGTTGATTTGCTACATTAAATTTTACCATGTTTTCACTAGTGCTTTTTAAAATTATGACCTCTCCAAAATTGACACCCTACTTCTGTATGGAGATTGTGGTGAGGAAACCACTGCTGAACTTAGAAATACACAGGAAAATGAGTCCTGTCACTTTAAGGCAGAATGTATCAAGGGTTTCCCTAGTAACCAAGAGTCTGTGACTCAGAGAATAGTCATCCCTAAGCCCCGCCCACAGCAGCACGTCAGGGAGAAGCTTGACCCTAGTCACATGTGCTGGGAGCAAGGTGTGGCTCAGGAGGAAGGAAAGTTTAAAAAGCTGATATGCAGTAACACAGATAGAAGTGGAAGAGGAAGTGGTAAGAAGGTGCCACTCTTGAGACGGAGAAGCAGCAAGGGAAGAGAAGGACAAGGAGAAAGACAAGGAGCATGGAGAGCAAGTGAGAGAGTGCTTGCAGAGCATGAAAGGCAGAGTGTAAGAAACACTGGAAGCCAAAGAAAGAAGCTTGATGAGAGATTGCCAAGCACAGCTGAGGGAGCAAGGAACGAGAGGCTGGTGCAAGCAAACGAAGGCTTGCAGAGCAGAGAGAGTTTCTAAATACCTCAGAATCAAGGCAAGTGTGTCCTTCTCAATTCCTAGACAGGAAATACCCACGAGAATTAGCTATAGAAGGGAAAGCTAATTCTAGTTATAGACAAAGTCCCAGGATAAAGGGAGAAAGTTTATCCAAGCACCAAGTAGCTCACTTAACAGAAGAGCTACTGCAAAAGCAGGCTCTACTTAAGAAGTTAAACGAATTAATAGAGAAAGAAAATAGCCAGCTCTCTGTTCAGTTACCTTTTGATGTAAGTGAGAGAGATAGTGTAGAGGAAATGGACATAACAAGTGTGGAGAACAGTACCATGGATTTACAATGTGCTATATGTCAGGTCTCTGATGTGGAAGAGTCCTAGAGAGCAGTTGTATGTATGCCGTGCTTAGGAAGCAGCCTAATTCTGAAGACATCACAACTGAAAGAAACAGCTGAGTTCAACTGATAAGGTTGAGAGCTGGATGTAAATGTTCAAGGGACATTTAAAAGTTTATTTTGCTGCCAGAAGTTTGTTCCTGAAAAGGAGAAAACCTTTAAGAGTTTAAAAGTTTTGGAAAGTGACAAATTCTGATTTACAAGCAAGATTGTGCCTGTTTCTTTGAAGTTTGGAATATAAAGCAAAGTTATTCCTGTTTCTTTTTGAAGCTGTACTGTGGATTAAAAACCTCCTTTATATAATTTACCCCTCGCGTCCTGTGTATGAAGGAACCCCTGAATACATTGAATAAAATTCTCTGTCTTACGCCTGAACCCTTGAGTCACAACTCCTTGCTTTAATATAGGACTACAATTCCCAGCAGCCCTCCTGGCAGCCATTTTGAGGGAATCTTATTTTAAAGCCAAAAGGCGACCTCACCTGCTACCAGTTACCTACCTGGCCAGGCGGGGGCGACAAGATACTGAGGTCGGTCAAAAGAGCAGTCCAGTGAGGAGTGTTTCTTGTGTTGCTGGACTTGGCCAAGGCATACTTCCAGATTCCTACACACAAGGATCAACAGCACGTCCTACAATTCTCTGTTCTTGACTCCCATTTCCAGTTTGCTGCTCTACCCTTCGGTTTCTCCATGACACCGAGGATGTTCACTAAAGTTATAGTGGTAGCTGCAGCTGCCCTGTGGCACACAGGGATCTTTGTGCATCCTTACCTGGATGACTGGTTCATTCAAGCCAGATCAGATGCCAAAGTTCTGAGAGTGTCTGCCCAGGTGGTGCAGTTCCTAGGGAATCTGAGTTGGGTGGTCAGCCATGACAAGAGCTTCCTGGAGACTACTCCAGTTGTTAGAGTACCTTGGGGCACAGTTCAACATTGTCTTGGGAAAGGTTTTCCTGCCTGAGAAGCTGCGATCTCAACTGAAGGCATTTTGAAGGCAATAAGATCCCAAGGCCCGGGACTATCTCCAACTGCTAGTGTCGATAGCGGCAATGGCCGAATGATACCCTGGGCACGGGTGCATATATTTCTGCTACAAGGATCCTTGCTATCTCGCTGGTCTCCTTCCTCACAGGACTTCAACATCAGGCTCCTGCTTCCCTTGCTGATGGTGGCCAGCCTGAAATCGTTGGAACGACCTGATCATCTGCCGAAAGACCTTCCCCTGGATGATCTCCAGTGGCTTCTGCTGATGACAGATGCCAGCCTTTTTGCTGGAGAGCTTATTGCCTGAGGCAGACTGCCCAGGGTTGCTGGAGCAAGCGGGAGACAGCATAGCCTATCAATTGGCTGGAGGCAAGGGTTATTCACTTGGTTCTCTTGCATCTTTGGAACATAGTCCCAGGCAAAGCCGTTAGGATCTTCTCAGAGAATGCCATGAGGGTGGCCTATGTTAATTGGCAAGGGGGCAAGAAGAGTTAATGTCTCCATGGAAATGACCCTGCTATTCACTGGGTGGAGTGAAATCTCCTGGACCTCTCGGCACAGCATATTGCAGGAGTGGACAACATGGAAGTAGACCATTTGTTTCTACTCCCCTGGTCACAGAGAGTGGGAGTTCAATTAATTAGTGTTCCAGAGGATCCTGAACAGTTGGGGTCACCCCAAGATGGATCTGATGGTGACTTGGGCTAGTACCAAGGTGTGAAGGTTCTTCACCCACCACAGAGAGGCAGGCTGTGAGGGCTTGGACACCTTGGTTAAACCTTGGCCAATGCAGGTTCTGCTGAACGTGTTTCTTCTGTGGCCTCTCGTAGATTGAGTGCCTCATCATGTAGAGTGCAATCAGGGTCCAGTGGTGCTGGTGGCACCATATTGGCCGAGGAGGCTATGGTATGTGGATCTGATGCACCTCCATCCGGGGATTCCTCTGTGGCTCCTGTTAAATGCAGGGGCTCTTGTGGCAGGGGCCAGTTCTGCTGGACGATCTGGCTCCCTTCTCACTTATGACTTGGCTCTTGAGGCAATGCTTAGCACATAGGTCATGTGGTCTTTTTCTGCAGTTACGTTTCTATCTAGTCTGCCCTTTCATATCAACCACTACAAGAGTCCCCTTTTTTCTTTTAGAGAGCCTCTGTGTTTGCCCATGCGTCTTTGAATTCAGGTACTGTCCTCATCTCTACTACCTCCACTAGGAGACTATTCCACGCATCTACCACTCTTTCCGTAAAGAAATATTTCTGCCTATTGCTCCTGAGTCTATTCCCTTCCACCCTCATACTATGTCCCCTTGTAGTAGAGCTTGCTTTCGATCAAAAGAGGCTGCTTTCCTCTGTATTTATGTCACGGAGGTATTTAAACATCTCAATCATGTCACCTCTGTCCCACCTTTCCTCTAAAGTGTGTATATTAAGGTCCTTAAGTCTGTTCTCATATGCTTTATAACGAAGACCACTAACCATTTTAAGTAGACACCCTCTGCACCAACTCCATCCTGTTAGGGTGTGGTCTCCAGAATTGTACACAATACTCCAAATGAGGTTGCACCAGAGATTTATACAGAGGCTCTATCACCTCCTTTCTTCTGCTGGCCATTCCTCTCCCTATGCACCCAAGCATCTTTCTCGCTTTTGCTGTTGCCTATTTTACCTGTTTAGCTACTTTGAGATGGTCATACACAATTACGCCTAGGTCCTGTTCTTCTTTCGTGGACAGAAGTATATTATCCCCTATACTGTACTGCTCCCTTGGATTGTTGCAGCCCAAATGCATGACCCTACATTTTTTTTAGCATTAATTCTCAGCTGCCAAATTCTAAACAATTCTTCAAGCTTAGCTAGATCCCTCCTCATGTTATCTACACCTTCCTGGCTATTTACTGTATTATTGCTGATTTAGGTATCATCCGCAAAGAGGCAAACCTTACCCAACAGCCTTTCCGAAATATCACTAAAAAAGATGTTAAAAAGAATCGGACCAAGAACAGATCCCTGTGGCACATCACTGGTAACCACCTCCTCCTCAAAGAGAACTCCATTTACCTATACCCTTTGTTGCCTCCCACTCAACCAATTTCTAACCCAAGCAGTAACTTTAGGGTCCATCTCTAGGGTGCTCAGTTTGTTTAAGTTGCCTGTGCAGAACAGTGTCAAATGCTTTACTGAAATCTAAATACACCACATCTAGGGCTCTCCCTTGTCCAACTCCCTGGTAATCCAGTCAAAGAAGTCAATCAGATTTGTCTGACAAGACCTGCCCCTGGTGAATCCATGCTACCTCGGATCCAGTAGTCTATTTTACTCTAGAAACCTCACTATTTTCTCTTTCAATAGCATTTCCAATAATTTACTCACAACAGAGGTTAAACTAACCGGCCTGTAGTTTTCAACCACATCCTTACTTCCACTTTTGTGTAGAGGGACCATATGTGCCTCTGTCCAGTCCTCTGGCACCACCCCCACCTCCAAAGAGGCATTGAAAAGGTCAGTCATTGGAGCTGCTAGAATGTCCCCAAGTATTCTTGCATATATCCCATCTGGTCCCATCACTTTGTCCACTTTTAGTTTAGCTAGTTTCTCACGAACAGTCTTCTGAAAATCATTTGAGATGCCCTTCATTTTTGTTCCTGTTTATTGGTGTTGTCTGAGGCCCCAGCCCTTCATTTGTGAACACAGAACAGAAATATTTGTTAAGCGATTCCACTCTTACTCCAGGAACAATCAGGAAGTCAGCTCTGACATATGGGTGACTTTGACGCCAGTGGAACCCCTGTGGAAGTATCTCCCCAGCTTTCAAAGAAAGCCTTTGGGAGATGCCACTACGCATGCGTGGTCCCCTTCCCGCCCAAGGGTGCCATCTTACTCGGTCTCCCTTTTTCCACGGAGCCCTACAAACATCTGTCTTCCTCCGGGGAAAAAAGTTGATTTTCTTGTGCACTAAATTGTATCGTTTGGTTAGCACTGGTCCTTTTCCTGCCTCCGAGCCCCATCACCTCGGCTTCGAGACTCGGAACCTGTTTAATTTAGTTTTTTTCATCCAGCGTGGTTTTGCACCTTTTCTAACCGTTGGCTGCATTGAGGGTCTTCGATCTTGCTGGGGTCCTTTTTGCCCCAATGGCCAGTCAGTTTAAGAAGTATGATCAGTGCTCGAAGAACATGTCCCTTACCATCACACATGACTGTTGCCTCCAGTGTCTAGATGCTGACCATGATCCAGAGGTCTGTTCCCTGTGCAAAACTATGTCCGCTAAGGCCATCCAGAGTTGCCAGCAAATGCAGGATGACGTCTTCCACAGGTTAGATTCAGCCCCAGTATCCCCGGTAGCTGCGCACACTAAAGCCCCGCATGGATCCTCGGAGTCGCTTAAAGCCCCTGTGGTGCCCAAGTGGGCACGTGGACATTCTGATAAGGATTACCCGGAGCGAGAGCGTAAGAAAAAAGAAATCCTCGAGGACCTCTCCCTGGGTAACAGACGCATGGCAAGTCCCGTGCGAGGTCCCACAGCAGCTGGAAGTTATCTGAGGAGTCGGAGTTGGAGTGGCCGGCAAAGGTACCCAGAACAGACATCAAGGCCTCTGGCGACATCTCGGACCACTGAGGTCTGTCCCATCGAAGACTCCCTCTCCTCAACAACACCCGGCCTGGACACCCCGGCGTCTGTGTCAAAGGCTGCAACTCCTGAGTGGGAAGCCAGGGTGATGGCATTGGAACGCAGCATTTTTGCCTTTCTTGTCTTCCTTGCCTCGTAGCCTCAAGCTGATCCTCGGCGAGGGTCTAGGGAGCGATATCCTCCCCGGCAAGCGCTTCTGGCTCGGGCCAAGCAACAGCTGTGGTTCTCTGAAGGCTGGACCCGACGCTCTAAGAGGTGTCAGACCTAGAGTCCTCAACGGACTACTTGGACTGGAAATCCGAGGACAAGGCTTCCCTGGAGACATGAGCACACCATGATCTTCCCTCGGATCTGTCTCCCCCAAGGACACCTTGTTCCTTGAGTTTGTCCAGGACATGACAAAGGCATTGTCCCCCACCACGGAGTCTGAGGAGGATCCTCGCACAGAGGAACTAAAAATCTTCCAATATGAGGCCTTACCTAAGGAGGCCCTTACGGTCCCCATCCCCACAATCCTCAGGCACCTCCTTCTCCGGATGCGGAAAACGTTGGCATCGGTGCCGATTGTTAGCCGGCGCCTGGACACTATGTATCTGGTTCAGCGGTGCCCCGGCTTCAGGAAGGCGCAACTCCCTCATGCCTCCATGTCAGTGCCCCCGGACAGGGAATCCTGCGCCCTTGATGCTCTTGGGCGAAAATGCTGGCTTGCCGGATTCAAGCATATCAGCTGTACATCAGCATGTATTTCCAAGACCTCACTAAGGAACTCGGAAGTTTCTCAGCAGGGATCACTTCGAGTGATTCCAAACCTTCACCAAGTCAGTCAGGGAGTGCTCAAAGTACTTGTCTTGGGCAGCCTATGACGGCTTCAATTCTAACGCAAGGGTGCCTGACACCAGGCCTGGCTCCAGACATCGGACCTCGAGCAGTGGGTCCAGGAGAAGCTCCTCGACGTCCATTGCCTTGGTGAAAACCTCTTTGATAAGGCGGCAGAGATTGAGACAAGAGTATGTCACCAGGACTCGACTCTCCAGGAAGACCTCCACTCTTCCCAAGAAGAAACCACTGGGGGAAAAGGCCTCTCTTCCACCGGAATGGTCAGCCTTACCCATGCTATCCCCCATATCAAGCCCCCCAGAACCCCCAGCAGGGTCATCAGGGCAAGGGAGCAGGCCAGGGCCCATGCAAGCCTAAGGGCCCCAAGCCTCGGACATCAGCCCAGACTGGGTCGGGGTTTTGACTCCCAGAGCATAGCCTCTCTACCCATGGGAGACCAGCTACCAACGGGGAGACGTCTGACTCTTTCTTTTTGCCCACCAGTGGTCTGCCATCACCACCGACTCCTGGGCACTTTGGATAGAGTCAGGGAGGGTTGCCTCCTTCACCTGGACTAGATACCTCCCACTTTCTCCCCTGCACCAGGCCCTGCTACTGCAGGCCTTCTCAGGGACAAGGCCGTGGAGCCTGTACTACACCACCTAAAAGGAAAGGGGTTCTACTCCAGGTACTTTTTGGTCCCAAAAAGAAAAGGAGGCCTAAGGACCCATCCTGGACCTGAGAAACCTAAAATTTCCTGGTGCAGGAGAAGTTCAAAATGCTCTCCCTTGGAATATTGCTGCCCTACTTCCAGCAGGGAGATTGGCTATGCTCCTTGGACCTAAAGAATGCTTATTCCCACATCCTTATCCACCCCAGTCACAGACAGTACCTAAGGTTCATGGTCGGGGGCAACCACTACCAGTACAGGGTACAACTCTTTGGCTAGCCTCCACACCAAGAGTCTTCACCAAATGCCTGGCAGTGATGGCCACCTATCTTCATCTTCTCATACCTGGACGACTGGCTAGTAAAAGGGGACATGGCCTCAGAGACGCAATAGGCCACGGCTCAAACCATCAAAGTCCTACAACATCTGGGGCTCGTGATAAACCACCCCAAATCCCACCTCACTCTAGCACAGGACCCTGAAGTTCATAGGGACTTGTCTGGACATCCGCCAAGCCAGGGCCTTCCTCCCCCTGGACATGGCGGTCCATGCTCTGCCTGCTAGGCCACATGGCCTCCACAGTCCATGTGGTCCCCAACACCCGCTGCCTCATGTGGGCAGCTCAGTGGGACAGGGTCTAGATGTCCCACCAACTAGCAGAGTCACTTGATTGGTGGTAGGATGCACAGCGCCTGCAGAAGGGCATGCCTTTTCAACACCCAAACCCCCAGAGGGTCCTCACTATGGGCTCCTCTCTTCTGGGCTGGGGTGCCCACTGCAAGGAACTGCGCATGCAGGGCAACTGCTCTCTGGAGGAGAGCCAGCAGCAGATCAACCTGCTGGAGCTCCTAGCCATTTTCCTAGCGCTCAAGGTTTTTCACCTCCACCTGTGGAATCAGTCAGTGCTAGTCCAAATGGACAACCAGGTTGCAATGTTCTATCTGAACAAGCAGAAGGGCATGGGATCCCAGCACCTCTGCCAGGAGGCAGTAGCCCTCTGCTCGTACGCGACCAGCCAGGGAATGCTCCTCAGGGCAATATACCTTCCAGGCCAAGACAATGTCCTGGCGGACAGGCTGAGCAGGGTCCTCCAGCTGCATGAGTGGTGCCTAAACCCCAGGGTGGCATAGTGGCTATCCTGACTATGGGGAACACCAAGTTTGGACTTCTTTGCCAGCCCAGCCAATGCTCGGCTGTCCTGCTTCTGCTGTCCCCAATCGCACCTGTCCCAGATAGTGGCAGACGCCTTCCTCATCTTGTGGTTGAAGGGCCTTCTGTATGCCTTTCCTCCTATGCCACTAATTGCCTGGACCCTCTTCAAGGCCCAGCGCGACAAGTCTTCCATGATCCTGGTGGTCCCGTGATGGCCCAGACAGCCTTGGTTTCTCCTGTTGCTCCACCTCTCAACGGAGCTCCCAGTCCCTCTGGGGAGTGCCCCAGGACTACTGACCCAGGAGGAGGGCTCGCTTCTCTATCCCAACCTGGGGTCCCTGTCGCTAACAGCATGACTGCTGAACGGATCACCTTAGCACCCTTCAACCTCCCCAGGGAGGTGGAAGAAGTCGTCCTGGCCTCTCGTAAGACCTCCACGAGATGAGTCTGTCTTCAAGTGGCGCAGATGCTCAGTATGGTGTGTGGAGCAATGGGTTGACCCTTTCTCCTGCCAGGTGCACACAGTACTGCTGTACTTGCTTCACCTCTCGTAGGCCGGACTCAAGTCCAACTCATCAGAGTACACCTGAGCACGCTGTCCGTGCACCGTCATTCCATAAAGGGCAAACCTCTTTCTTTGCAGCCCCTCATTACCCGATTCATGCGGGGCTTGCTGCTATCTATGGGAGGGAGGAGTAGCCTAGTGGTTGGGACAAGGTACTTCAGGCCGGAAGGTCGGCGGTTCAAATCCCACTAGAGGACAGCAACCTTGGGCCGGAAGGACTGGGGTTTCTAGTCCCACAGATGCTCCTTGTGGTCTTGGGCAAGCCACTTAACCCTCCATTGCCCATGTTCCCTGTAAGTATTAGTGTATGTGTCTCAAAATCCCCATGTGTTAAATGTATCCCCCACTTGTGTTGTGACCGCTTTGATTGAAGGATAAGGCGGTATATAAATACCATTAAATAAATAAATAAATCTAAGCATTCCATCCAGCCGCCTCTGGCAGAATGGGATCTCGACGTGGTTTTGACGCAGCTTACCAAGCTGCCTTTTGAACCTTTTAGCTACCTGCCATTTGTGTTACCTATCTTGGAAGGTTGCCTTCCTGGTAGCTCTCACCTCTGCCCGCAGAGTCAGCCAGCTTCAAGCCTTGGTGGCCGAGCCACCTTACACTAAGTTCTACAAGAACAGGGTCATGTTTTGCACCCACCCAAAATGCCTTCCGAAGGTAATATCTGCCTTCCACCTCAATCAGGAGGTGGTGCTCCCTACCTTCTTTCCATGGCCCCACGCCAACAAGGTGGCGGCTGTTCTCCTGCAAAAGGGCCCTATCCTTCTACCTGCAGCATAATCAGGCCATCGCAAAGCCTCGCATCTTTTCATTTCATACAAACCCAGTCGACTGGGGAAGGCTGTGACCAAACAGACCCTGTCCACCTGGGTGGCAACTGCATCGCCTTCGCCCACGATCAGCCTGGGCTCTCGCTGGAGCACCGAGTCACACAGCACAACGTCAGGGCTAAGGCAACCTC
Source organism: Ichthyophis bannanicus (assembly GCA_033557465.1). Taxonomy (NCBI): domain Eukaryota; kingdom Metazoa; phylum Chordata; class Amphibia; order Gymnophiona; family Ichthyophiidae; genus Ichthyophis; species Ichthyophis bannanicus. The sequence continues at coordinate 169,362,805 of CM066042.1, forward strand.
ATTTGTGATCCTATGCTCTGTCCCCATGCAGACATCTGCCGGGTCACCACTTGGTCCTCAGTCCACACTTTTGCAGCTCCCTATTGCCTGAAGAGGGCGTTCTGAAAGGACAGTGTCTTTGTCCAGGCTGCACTTGGTAATCTGTTTGGTATTTAGGGAACTCCTGGCCTCCGACCCTTCTTGTTCAGGCTGCCGGAGCCATGGTTCTCCTTGGACACCGGGATCCTCAGAATTTTTTCTCAGATTTGCTGGCAGCTGCTCACGGCTGGGCCATGTTTTTTGTACAGGTTCTCAGTAGACTGTAGTTAGTGTCCCATATGTGAGGACTATTTCCTGCTTGTTCCTGGAGAAAGCATAGTTATGTAGAAGCTGATGAGGATAGTGTAGTTACTCACCTGTAACAGGTGTTCAACAGGGACAGCAGGAATCAGTCTTCACAACACTCCCTCCTTCCCTTGGAGTTGCTGTACAATTTTTGCCATCTTCTTTGTCGGCTCTAGCTATGTCAGCCGACTGAGTAAGATGGCACCCTTGGGCGGAAAGGGGACCATGCATGTGTGGTGGCATCTCCCAAAGGCTTTATTTGAAAGCTGGGGAGATGATTCTGTGGGGCTCCATTGGCGTCAACATCACCCATATGTGAAGACTGATTCCTGCTGTCCCTGGAGAACACCTATTACAGGTGAGTAACTACACTATCCTCATCAGTTTCTACATATTCCTTCCCTTCACTCTTGTCTGACAATAGCACTTTTGCCCTTCCTCCTCTCACTAACACACCTGAAAAATGTCTTATCCTCCCATTTTATTGCATTGGCTATTTATTCCTCTTTTTGTGGCTTTGCTTTCTTGACTACTTTGCCAGCCTATCTAAGTTTTTCCAAATATAGATGCCTGTCTTTCTCTCTGATCTCTTGTATTTCATGAAAGCCTCCCTCTTTCTTCACCTTTTCAGCTACCTCTTTTGAGAACCATAGCAGCCTCCTTTTTCCTTTTACCTTTATTTACCATTTAAAAAAAAGGTTGGGGTCTCCAAACATTTAGCATTAATGAGAGCTACAAGTTGGGCTGGTTCATAAAAAACATAGGAAACTCCAGTACTCTCATAATTATGTAACTTAGTGTGGCAACTTGCTTCACCTTTCTTTATCATTTTTGGTCAATTAATTATATGGCTCCTCCACTCTTGTGGGCTAGGGTGGAAAACGTTTGGTTTATTTGCTTGTTTCTGGGTTGCTCCAGTTTCTTTATATATTTATTTCTGTGATGTTTTCCTGTTTCTTCAAGAATGTTTGTAACTTCTTGATATATTGTAAAACTTTGAAAATATAAAATTAAAAAAAAAATAAAAAGGTTGGTTGCTCTTAAAATATCCCCTTTCAGTTTTGCCCACTGTTTTTCTATATCCCCCAACTGTTCCCATCCCACTAACGACTTCTTGAGGTATTGGCCCATCATGCAAAGTTCGTTGTCTTAAAGCAGGGGTCTCAAACTCAAATTGCTTTGAGGGCCAAATGAGGACTTGTAGAGTAACCCGGGGGCCGCACAAGATGCAGGCCTCATTTGCATAAGGGCATCATTTGCATAAATATTTGCATAATGTTACCATACACTAACTTTTAGTAAACATGTCTCTTAATGAGTGTATGGATAAAGAAAGACTAAAAGATTTCTACATTACTATAAACCAGTGCCAACCGCCAGGCACATTAGGAACTACTAGAAACACTGCCCATTTAGAACCCATAGCAAACCTGCCGTGTCCTAACAGCACTACCAGGACTCACAAAGCACCATACCCTAACTATCAAAAGGCAACACTGCAAATATTAAATCAACACATTTCAGAGAATAACAATACATGACCTACTCGGGAAAGAGAACAAGTGGCAATGTCAAATAGGAATTACATAAACAGAATACCTCAGCTCAGTTACACATGCAGAACATACACCATCACCAAACAAGGAATCACAATTTAGAAACAGGAAGACAATTAAACTGGGAACCCCAAAAGCCAAACTTAGAATGTACAACACTGTAGAAATAAAACTATACATTGATTTCCTCTTGTATTAAATAAAGTGCAGACGTTAAAGATGCACATTTCCAAGAGCTGACATATTTCAGTTAATAAATTCAAAATAAAGAGATATTTTTCTACCTTTTGTGCATTTTTTTTTCAGTTGCAATTGTTCCAGTCACTTTCTTCTGGTTTCTTTGTGTCTTCTGCTAACTCTCCATCGTCTGCTGTCCATTTCTCCTTTCTTCTTTCCTAGTTTTTTTCCATTCTCTCTACATCTGCTTTAACATACTAATCATTCTCCTTTTGCTCTTTCCTCATTCCTATTTCATCCACTCAAATTTTACCCCTCCATCCTCAATCCCCACTTACTCTCCCAATACCCGGCCAATTGTAGATTTTTCTTCCCTCCCACACAAAATATATTTCCCCTCTCCATTTCACTCTCCCAGCCCCATCCCATTCTAATCGTCCCCCAACATCAACTCCCTTCTAGCTCCTGCCCAACCCAGCATCCGCTCCCTTCTAGTCCCCGCATCATCAGCCCATTTCCAGTCCTAGCTCCCTCCCCTCACAGCCCATTTCCTTTCCAAGCCCCCCTCCCCATCAGCCCATTTCCATTCCAAGCCCCCTTCCACTCAGCCCATTACCATTCCAAGACCCTGTCCCCATCAGCTATTTGCAGTTCAAGCTCCCCCTTCTACTCGGCCCATTTCCAGTCATAGCACCCCCCCCCCCCAGTCCATTACCAGTTCTAGCCCCCCCCCTAGCCCATTATCGGTCCTAAGCCCCCCAACAGCCCACTTCCAGGCCTAACCCTTCCATCGCCCCATCTTCATTCTTAGCCCCCCCCATAACCCCATTTTCAGTCTTAGGCCCCCAGTCAGACCACCTCCAGTCCTAACCCCCATCTGTCCATTACCAGTCCTAACCCCCATCACCCCATTTTCAGTACTACCCCCCCCCCAGCCCACATCAAGTCCTGCTCCCCCCCATCAAGTCCTGCTCCCCCCCTACATCAAGTCCTGCTCCCCCCCCCACAAGTCCTGCTCCCCCCCCCACATCAAGTCCTGCTCCCCCCCATCAAGTCCTGCTCCCCCCCTACATCAAGTCCTGCTCCCCCCCCACAAGTCCTGCTCCCCCCCCCACATCAAGTCCTGCTCCCCCCCATCAAGTCCTGCTCCCTCCCCCCCCCCCCGGGATAATTAAACTTAAAACAAAACCCGGCTGCTGCTGCCGCCGCTGCCGTGGCCGGCAATAGCAGCAATATCGCAAGTCCCGCGGGCTCCCCCCCCACCCGGCAGATCCCTTCCTGCTTGCCTGCCAGTTCTCCGCTTCGGCTTTCAGAGCCGCGAAGGGAGAGCTTCTCCCTCGTGACTCTGTTAAGCCCGCTGGGGCAGATGGGAAATTTCCCATCTGCCCCGGCGAGCTTAACAGAGTCGCGAGGGAGAAGTTCTCCCTTCGCGGCTCTGAAAGCCGAAGCGGAGAACTGGCAGCATTGGCAGGCAAGCAGGAAGGGATCTGCCGGGTGGGGGGGAGCCCGCGGGACTTGCGATATTGCTGCTATTGCCGGCCACAGCAGCGGCGGCAGCAGCAGCAGAAGCCGTTTTTTGTTTTTTTTTCCCCCCTATGCATCGCGGGCCGCACAAGGGTCTCTCGCGGGCCGCGTGTTTGAGACTCCTGTCTTAAAGCCTTAAACCCTCACTTTTGAATGGATTTTATCAGGCCCAGTCCTAATATTCAACCACACCATCTGGTGATCACTGGATGAGAGATGATCTCCCACTATAACATCAAAAACACTTTACTCATTGGTAAGCACCAAGTCCAGTATGGCCCCTTCACATGTGGATTCTGTTGCCAGTTACCTGAATAGTTCTCCCTTTAAAGAATCCAGGATCTCCTTGCTTCTAGATGACACCGCAGCAGGGTGCGCCAGTCAACATACGGCATATTGAAATCCCCTATCGGTAGCACTTTCCCTTCCTGGCAATGCTGCGTTTTGTCTTCTATTAAATCTCCATCCACGTCTTTTCCTTGTGATGGAGGTCTATATATCACGCAAATGGATTTTTCTTTCCCTCTTTCTAGTTTAAACCGCACTGCCTCCTCTCTCCCTTTTAAGCCCTGAATTTCCATAGCTTTAATATTATGTTTTACATATAGTGCCACTCCTCCTACCCTGTCCTTTCTGAATAGCATATAGCCTGGTATTGTTCTATCCCAGTCATGGTTGTCTGTGAACCATGTCTCTGTAACCGCCACTAAATCCAAGTAAGCCTCTTCTATTAAAGCCTCAACATCTGGGATCTTATTTCCCATGCTATGGGCATTTATAGACACTGCTTTCCAGATGTTGCCATTTTTACCTATTTCTATAAAGGTATTTAATGTTTCACTTACCTGGGGACTTTCTTCACCCATCCCCAACAAATCCTAGTTTAAAGCCCTCTTCAGTAGGTTAGCCAGTCTGCTACTGAAGACATGTTGACCCTTCTTAGACAGATGGACACCATTTCTGCTTTGCAGCCCTTGGAACATCATCTCATGGTTCAGGAAACCAAATGTTCTTGTTGACACCATCCACACAGCCATGCATTTATCTCCAGGATGCAAGCTTCTCTGCCTTGGCCATTACCCTCATCAGGGAAGATTGAAGAGAACACCACCTGCACCCCTATCTGCTTCACCCTCTGTCCCAGAGCCATGAAGGTAGAATCATACAGACCTATATCCAGCATACCACTACTCACGAAGATCATTGAAAAAGAGGTTCAACGACAATTGCAGGATCACATCAACACCGCTGCACCGTTAGACCCCTGCCAACATGGTTTCAGGGAATTCCATGGAGTGGAAACTCTTCTTACCACTCTCTTCTGCAAGATAATCACCGGCATTGACGACATCCGTCAAGGATTTGCTCTCATCTTTCTGGACATCGCTGCAGCTTTTGATTCAGTAAGTCATGAGCTTCTCTTAGGACGACTAATTGAGAAAGGCATTAATGGAAGAGCGCTTGAATGGTGCAGATCTTACCTGTCCGGAAGATGGCAGCATGTTCGTTCTGGAGGGACAACTTCAGAACCCTTCCACCAAAGCCAGGGAGTCCCACAAGGATCCTCCCTTTCTGCCCTATTGTTCAACATTTACATGCAGCCAATTTGTAAGATCATCCGGTCCTTCAATGTTGATTGCATGTTATACGCTGACGATGTCCTGCTTTACATACCCTTCTCTACTGAACATTTGGACCTCTCCCCACTGACGAGCTGTTTCTTTTTTTTTTATAATTGAAAATTTTTATTAAGGTTTTCCTATAACATAACACAACATAGTATTCAACACATTAAATAGCAAACATCTAACACCAAGGTGTAGGCGGACATCTCTAAGCTCCACACATGCCCGGTATTACACATCCAACTTCCCCCTACACAGCAACTACCATCCAATCAACAGAACCTCCACCCCATGTCTACTGAACCCCCCTCCTCCCCCCACTACCCCTCCCCCCTTCTAACCCACCCTCCTATCCCATGTCTCAGCCCCTATCACTAAACCCCCCCAGCCACCTCCCCTACCCCTCTCCCCTCCCGCCATTCCTCATATCTCCCCCAAACTTCCCGAAATGCTTTCATGTTATGATGCCTGTGGGCCGCTATAGCACTCATTGTCCACAGGTGATCAATACGCTGCTGGATCAGGGGAAGTGTCGGTGCCTCCTTACACTTCCACTTAGCCATAATCGCCCCCCGTGCAGCCCCTAAACAACTGCCCAGAAACCGAAGAAGCCCCTTCTCCCCCTCCTCGGGCATTTCATTCAGTAAAATCATAGGCGCAGTAAAGGCTATATCCACCTGCACCATGCCCAAGAGCCAGTCCCCCACAGACCTCCACATTTTCTGCACCTCATCACATCCCCAAACAATGTGTAACAGATCCCCCTTCTGCCCACATCCCCGCCAACATGTCCCAGACTCTTGAGGGCAGAAAGCTTGTAATTTCCATGGGGTCCAATACATCTGATGGCGAACCTTCAAACTATTTTCGAGATAGGACGGTCCCGGAGCTAACCGTCGAGACCATTTATAGATATTTTCCCACCGCTCCTCCCCCCATTCCCCTCCTAATTGTTGCTCCCAAGCCTTCTCCCCTTTACTCCTCCCTTGCCTACTTGCAGCTACAGAGTGCCTTAACTCATTGTACAATATTGTGATCAGCCCCCTCCGTACCCCCTCCCTCCTCATTGCTATTTCAAAGGGCGTAGGCACTTTCCGCAAATCTATTAGGACCCCCAACCGCCGTACATAGGAGATTACCTGCATGTACGCAAAATAATCTCTATCCTCCACTCCATACACTTCCTGCAAGTCTGCAAAAGATCTAAGCTCACCCCCATTATGTACCAATTGCCCCAAGGTGTGTAAGCCTTTTACCCCCCATTCCTGAAACACCCCCCCTTCCTTCCCGGGACCAAAATCTTGTATCCCCCTTAGATACGTACCCTGAGTATACTTTTTCCCCTGCAACAAACTCTCCCTATGGCGCAACCACAGACCCTGCGTATACTCTGTAAATGGATTCCCTCCACTGCCCCCTCCCCTCCGCCCCCCCGGGTCCCACATCCACATCTGCAGGTTCTCCCCCTCCCCTCTCAGCTGTTCCAACTCCACCCAAATAGGAATCTCTCCCCCCCCCCCTCCGTGCCAGCTCGCTAAGGCCTTTAATTGCGCTGCAACATAATATTTTTCAAACCACGGCACCCCCATACCCCCCTCCCGTTGATCCCCTATAAAGAGTAAATTGCGACACCCGAGGCCGCTTCCCTGCCCAGATAAATTCCAAGATCATACTCTGGGCCCGTTTCAAATACGTCGAAGGAATCTTACATGGGATAGAACTAAACAGGAACCGGGGCAGAACATTCATTTTAATAACAGCAATTCGCCCCAACCATGTCAGATACAAACTCTTCCACCGAGTCAAATCCCGCTTCACCGCCTGCATGAGTGGAACCATATTCTGCTCCCACAACCTCCGCCAATCTTTCCCCATTTGTATCCCCAAATACCGGTATCCTCCCCGCACCCATCGAAATGGAAAGCTACTATGGAGACTCTCTTCTAACCTCTCCCCCAGATGAAACCCCAAAAGCTCAGTTTTACTGCCATTAATTTTATACCCTGACACTCCACTATACCGTTCTATTTCGTTCATTAAAACGGGTAGAGACACCAAGGGTTCGCGAAGGGTGTATATAATATCATCCGCAAATAATGCTATTTTAGATTCATATTCATTCATAAGCACCCCTTTAACATCCACTGCACGACGAACTCGATCCGCTAGGGGCTCTATAGCTAATGCAAAAAGCAAAGGTGACAGCGGGCAACCTTGACGAGTTCCCCGTTCTAACTGAAACCCCTGAGAATAACTCCCATTCACTCGGACCCTAGCCTGAGGTCTTGTATAGAAGGCACGGATCCATTTAATGAAATTCTCTCCCAACCCCACCGTTTCTAGGACCGTCAACAGAAACTCCCACTCCACCCTATCAAACGCCTTCTCAGCATCGATAGAAATAAACACCGCTTTCTGCCCCGTCCGTTGTACCTCCCAGGTTAAATTACATAATCGGCGGATATTGTCCCCCCCCTGCCTCCCTGCCACAAACCCCGTCTGATCCACATGTATTAACTTAGGCAGTACATTTTGCAATCTAGTGGCCAGTATTTTTGCTAAAAGTTTAGCATCCACATTCAACAACGATATTGGCCTGTATGAGCCACATACCATGGGATCTTTACCAGGCTTAAGTAAAATGGTGATCCCCGCCTCCGTCATTGAGCCTGGAACCGCTCCCGACTTAAGCACCCCATTAAACACCTCCGCCAATTGAGGCCGCAGTTGGGCCTGAAACACCTTGTAAAACTTTCCAGTCAGGCCATCCAAACCCGGTGCTTTCCCCAACTTCAAAGTTTTTATCGCCTCTGCCACCTCTTCCTCGGTAATGAGCCTATCCAACCCCTCCACCTCTGCTGGGTCCAGCTTAGGTAGTGCACACCCCTCCATATATCGCCTACTTTTTTCCAACCCACCCGATACCTCACTACGATACAACTTCTGGTAATACTCCCGAAATGTCTGGCGGATCTCATTGTTCCCAGTGACTAGCTTCCCCCTCCCATCTCTGATACCCCTTATAGCCGTCTGAGCCACCCTTGCCCGCATTCTACTAGCCAGGAGTCGCCCCGCCTTATTTCCCCCCTCAAACATTGCTTGCTTCAGAACATTAAGTTCATATGCCATTTTACCAGCACGAAGCTGACCCAGCCTCCCCCTTAATCGCTGCAAATCTGCTAAGACTCCCTCATTCCGATCACATTGATGACTCTCCTCCAATTGCTGAATTTCACGCAACAAATAACCCTCCTCCTCCCCTTTCAGCCTACATCTACGCGAGGCTTCCCCCAACAAATGCCCTCGCACCACCGCCTTCAGTCCATCCCATACCATCTCCAATGCGACCTCCCCATTCCAATTAAACTCCTGATACTCCTTCATTACTCCAGCAGTCCGCTCGACAATAGCGAGGTCCTCCAATAACGAATCATTAAGTCTCCAAAACTTCACGCCTGTATCCCTATACTTCAAATTAAATTCTACACTCACCGGAGCATGATCGGTCCACGTAATAGATCCCTGCTCTACCTCAGCTACCTTACTCATCCATCCACCCCCCACCCAGATCATATCTATACGACTATAGCTCCCATGAGGTGCTGAGTAATAAGTATATTGCTTCCTCCCAGGATTCTTGCAACGCCAAACATCCACCAACCCTAATGCTTCTTTCATCCCCAACATTTTCAGCCGCTCTGAGCGTTTCCCCGCCCCCACCCCCCCTCCATTGTCCAGACGTGGATTAATAGTTAAATTAAAATCCCCTCCGATAATGAGTGGCAAATCAGCCAACTTCTCCAAATCCTCCCTCATACGATCGTAGAACGCCCCCTGTCCCTCATTCGGGCCATACACACTCATAATCCACACCACCTCCTCCCCCAACTGTACCTTAATTCCCACATAACGCCCCTTTTTGTCTCTATATTCCCCCACCACCTTATCCCTCATCTCTGCCCCCACCATGATTCCCACCCCTCCCTTCCGCGATTCAGCTCTCTGCCCCGCCAATACAACCTTGGGGTATTTCTTTGTCTCTAGCATTTTTTCTTGGCCCACCCGCAAATGCGTTTCCTGGATACACATGAAGTCTGCCCGTACTCGCTCTCCTTCCTTCTCTAGCAAACGCCACTTCCGCCACGTTCGCAGCCCCTTAACATTAATTGTGACCACTCGCAATTTCTGCCCTCCCACCTCCCCCTGCCCCCTCCCTACCCCCCCACCCACCTCCGTACCCCCCCACCGCACCCCTCTGCTGCCCCCTCCCCCTTCCCCTCTCTCCCCCTCCCCCCTCCCTTCCCCCTACCCCCACCCAACCCACTCCTCCGCCCTCCAGAGGCCTCCTGCAGAGTAGTGCCCATCAGTGCAGAGGAGCCCGGCCGCCCCCCCGAACAACCCACTCACCCTCCCCACCCCTCCTCCCCCTCCACAACTCCCTCACCCACCCCCTACACAAACCCCCCCCCCTCACCTTCATCCCCTCCGTGTCGCCCCCCTCCCACCCTAGGTCTCCTCACCCTCGCTTTCCCCTCACCCCCCCCATCCAGTAAGCCTTAATGGAACCCAGCTCCCCCTCGCCCATCCCTCGCTCTCTGCCCATCCGTTATCCCCCCCTCCAAACACCCCCCAGGACCACAGTCTCTATCCCCCTCCCGTCCGCCCTGCCCCCCCTCCCCCCTCCGCTCCCAAACACCAATTCGGGAAATCACTACTCAATTATTTTAATGTCCAAGAGTCCCAATTCTCCACTTCACGTCAGCCCCGATTGGGCCTCCTCCACAAGTTGACTCTGTTCACTAGCAGGTACTCCCTCCTGCTCCTCCTCCCGCATCCTCCGCTCCAGCTGCTCATCCGGTATCTCCTCCCTCCGGCGCTGCGGTCTTCGCAAACCTGCTTCCTGCAGGGCCTTGTCAGCCTCCTCGCGATTCTGCACCCGCCAATTGCAGAGTCCTACAGTGAAGCACAGCCCAAAGGGGTACAGCCAGCGATAGCGCACATTCTCCTGTCTCAGCCGCATAGTAACCGGCTGAAGCTCACGGCGCCTTTGCAGAGTCCCTGCTGCCAAGTCCGCATACAGCGCCACACTGTACCCCTGCCAAACGTAGTCCTTCATCTTCCGCATTTGCAATACAATCTTCTCCTTTAGGGTATAGTCATGCACACAAATCACAATGTCCCGCGGCCGATTAGGTCTACTAGGCCCCAGGGCCCGGTGCGCTCTGTCCAGTACCACTTTATCAATCCCCTTGGCATCAGCACCCTTCAGCAAAATGTCCTTGCAAATTGCTTCAGCCACTCGCCTGCTATCATTAAACTCAGGGTCCTCGGGGATGCCTCTAATACGTAGATTATTCCTACGTGTGCGGTTTTCTAAATCCTCCATTTTGTACAAAAGTTGCATTCTCCACCTCTCCCAGTCTTTCACAGCACTCTCCAGCTCACCCTGATGCTTTTTCACACAGTCCAGTTGCTGCTCGTGCCTCTCCGTTCTCCTACTCAGCTCATGTACTTCCTCCCGCATGGCATTACACATCTCGCCAACCTCCGCTTTCACTGCCACCATCTCGGCTTTTAATTCCCCAAACCAGGCCTTCAATTCGGCCCTGGAGACATCACTCACCACCATAGCGCCCCGCTCCAGCTCATGTGCACGTGGCAACAGGCACTCCACGGAGTCCCGGGGCTGTCTTTCCCCCGCCGCCATTTTGTGCTCTTTCCCTCCAGCCTGCCCGCCGCTGTAGGCAAACTCCTTCAAATCTGCCGCCTTCTTGCGAGTAGTCATCTCGCCGCCTGCCTTCTCCACTCGTTCCGCCACCACTCTCCGCGGTCCAAGGTATGATAGCGGGCAGGGGAGTCGCTCGTTTTCCGCAACTTTCGGGGTTCAAGTCCGGAGCTCTGCGCTTAGGCTGCCATCCACACCGATGACGTCACTTCCTCCCTGACGAGCTGTTTCAATGCAATATCTGACTGGCTTCTCTCCCAAAACCTCCGAATACAACATAAGAAAACGGAAGTACTCTTCATTACGAGGAACCCTAACTTTACCCCACCACAATATCTTAAAGTAAAAGAAGCTGAGTTACAATCTAAACCTTCAATACGTTACGTCACTTTGGATCAACGCTTAGACATGAAGGCCCACATAGGAAACACAGTCAGAGCAATATACTACAAGATCCGCTCACTTAGGCATTTACGATTCATGCTGGAACCAAATGATTTCAGGACCATCTACCAGGCGTTGATCATACCTCATTTTGACTATGCCAATGCCATCCTACAAGGTCTTCCCCAATCCACCTTGAACCCGCTGCAGCTCGCCATGAACGTGGCAGCAAGGGTCCTCCATGGAGCCTCCAGGAGTGACCACGTGACGTCTCTGCTGATACAGTTACATTGGCTACCCATCCAGGCTAGAATCATTTTCAAGACCTTGTTACTCACTTTTAAAGCTGTTAACAAGCTCTCCTCTGCATCCTTAACTGCCCTCATCCATACCACATCTCCAAATAGAGCAAGAAGATCCACGGCTATAAACTCTCTAAAAGTCCCGAAAGCACTAACAGATTGCACTACATCTACAGCCAATAGGGCCTTTAGTCTCAGTGTGCCAAGATGCTGGAACGCATTACCCCCAGGTATCCGCGCTATTAAGAGCCTAACGCAGTTTAGGAAAGCCCTCAAATTCCACCTTTTCAACAAGTACCTCATAGAGCCCAACGACACCCCGTAGAGTCCAACGATACAATTCGCTAAGCAAATATTTGGAATCTCAACAACAAGCCAAGACAGATACTCTAACCCTTAGTGGTGCATATATTTCTATGAAACTCTCCTGTTCATATGACTCTATGTAGCAAGTTTTGTAAATAGTTTACCCCTGTTATCCAAGTTTTTTGCCCTGTTATCTGTAAACTCATACGTGTTAACTGTACTGAGCATGTTTGTTCCATGTAAACCGCGCTGATGCTGAATAGTGCGGTATATAAGAGACTGTAAATAAATGAAATCACTCTTATATACGCTCGTAGGGATACCTAGCAGTATCATTTTTGCCAACATGGATGAGCAACATCGGGTAATGGTAGGCTTGATGAGTCTCAGCAAACTCTCTGTAAAATCTTGGATTTTGGCACCTGGCATACAGCATACCTCTTGGGACATAAGCAGATGGATGCCTCAGTACCTCTCAGAAGAGAGTCACCAACCACCACTACCTTTCACTTCCTAGTGGTCACTGATTCTGCAACTTTGGAGTGCTCAAGCTCTGGTTCTTCCCTTTCCTGGGATTCCTCCACCACCTCCACTTCCAGGACTGCATAATGGTTCTTCAGTTCAAGGGCTTGAGGAGTTGGATTGGTGATTCTGCAGACCCTGGTGACTCATGTCCAACCTTCGTCCTTCTGTAGGCTCCCATCTTCACCTCTGCTGGAGAGCTTGGAAGTTTCAAGAAGCATCTCATCCATTTACGTCTCACTGTCTTGAATGCTCCTCAGCCTTGCCACCTCTTCTCTGAGCCCCTTCACCTGTTTCCAGAGAGCTTCAGCACATAGGCATCCTGCGCATGGAACCGGTCCTTCAACTGGCATTGGGATCTCTGTCTGGACAGAGACAGACTATGTAATGGGGGCAACAGCTTTGGCAATAAGATTTTTCCCTGTTGATGGTGCTTTTGTACATCAGAACATAAGAAATGCCATACTGGTTCAGATCAAGGACAATCAAGCCCAGTATCCTGTTTCCAACAGTGGCCAATCTAGGTCACCAGTACCTAGCAGTTTCCCCAAAAGACACAGGATCCACAATGCTTGTATTGGGGCAAGTACTGGATATTCTGAGTCCCCTTTAATAATGGTTTATGGTTTAAGCCCGGTTACACTAACAGCTTTTACTAGATCCTCCGGTATAAAATTCCAGAGTTTGATTACACATTGAGTGAAAAATATTTTCTTTAACAGGGAAGAAGAAAACGGGGATTAAATTAAATAAACTTATTTACAAAACTAATTATATGAACATAAAAGGAAATAAAAGGGGAGAACAACAAAAGTAGCAATAAAATGGGTAATTGTGTTATATCACCAAAAACGTTCAGAGTAGAGTGTTGTCTTCAGATTCTTTTTAAAATCCTTAGCATCAGTGATGACTCTGAGATAGTCAGGGAGTAAATTCCAAAGGGGAAGGAGCAGCTAATTAAATAACTCCTCTTGATGTTATTTGCTTGGCTTTTATATAATCATTAGGGATTGCTGGAGTGGAGGAGTAGCCTAGTGGTTAGAACACTGGCTTGGTAACGAAGCAACCAGGGTTCGATTCCCACTAGCACTCCTTGTGGCCTTGGGCAAGTCACTTAACCCTCCATTGCCTCAGAAGAAAGGCCTGGCAATCTACTTCTGGTCACACTGCCAAGAAAACCCAGAAGCTTCTGGGTCGCCAGGAGTCGGGACTGACTCGAAGGCACACATTGCATTTGTAGGGATTGCTAAGATGTAACTTTTGGATTGTCTTCTAGGTCTGTTATTTGAATCAGTAGTGATGAGAGATTTAAGAATAGTTGCAGTAGAGTCATGTATGATTTTAAAGATGATCAGAATAGACTTATATTTAATACTGGGGATGATATGCAGCCAGTGAAGTTGGTTCAGAAGGGGGGTGACATGGTCTCCTCTAGAAGTGCCAGTTAAGATGCATGCTGCAGTATTCTGTACCATTTGCAGAGGGTGGATTCATTCTTTGGATAGTCCAAGGTAAATAGAGTTACAGTAGTCGAAAGATGGTGTAATTGTCTGGAAAACAGTACGGAAGTGATCATAGTTAAGCAGAGGTTTCAGTCTTCTGAGGATATTCATTTTATAATAGGCTGATTTGGCTGTTATATTGATATGAGAGCATAAGCTTAGATTACTATCAAGCATAATTCCAAGATACTTCACCTCAGATTTTACAGGTATAGTGATGTTATTCATAAGTATTGACCTTGGGGGAGAAAAACATGTATTGCGAATCACAAAGAGAGCTTCAGTCTTACTGTAGTTAATATTTAGGTTGTTATCCGATAACCAAGTAGTAATGTCATCCAGACATGAAGTAATTAAAGAATAGTCCTGATTATCAAGGTTTATAGGAGTGTAGACCATTATATCATCAGCATAAAGATTGTAGAGGATTTAGTAGTTTTTTTATAATATTGCAGATAGGCTGAATGTAGATATTAAATAAGCGCTGACAGTGAAGAACCTTGTAGAACACCTTGATTAGATAGGAATGGTGATGAAGAATTATTTCCAGATTCTTATTAGTCTTAAATATGTTATCCTATAGCTTCATTGCATGCCCCCTAGTCTTTCTATATTTTGATGGTGTAAACAATTGATCTACGTTTACCCGTTCCACTCCATTCATTAATTTATAGATCTCTATCATATCTCCCCTCAGCCATCTCTCTTCCAGGTTGAAGAGCCCTAACCTTTTTAGCCTCTCTTTATAGGAGTATCCTTCCATCCCCTTTACCATTTTGGTGGCTCTTCTCTGTACCCTTTCTAATAACACTATATCCTTTTTAAAATACGGTGACCAGAATTGCACACAATATTCAAGGTGTGGTCGCACCATGGAATTATACAGAGGCATTATAATATCCTTTGTTTTATTTTCCATTCCTTTCCTTTTGATACCTAGCATTCTATTTGCTCTCTTGGCCGCCGCTGCACACTGGGTAGAGGGTTTTAACATGTTAGCCACGATAGCACCTAAATCTGTTTCCTGGGTGGTGGTTCCCAATATGGAACCTTGCATCGTGTAACCATAGTTTGGGTTGTTCTTTCCTAGGTGCATAACTTTGCACTTGTCCACATTAAATTTCATCTGCTATTTCGATGCCCAGTCTTCCAATTTATCAAGATCCTCTTGCAATTTTACACAATCCTCTTGGGTTTAACAACTTTAAATATTTTTGTGTTCTTACTAATCTGTTATGTTTGAAGGTGTGAATAAACAGGTGGACAAAGGTGAGTCGGTTGATATAGTGTATATGGACTTTCAGAAAACCTTTGATAAGGTCCCTCATCAGAGACTTTTGGCAAAACTAAAGAGTCATGGGATAGGAGGCAGTGTACTATTGTGGATCAGGAACTGGTTAAAAGATAGAAAGCAGAGGGTAGGGCTAAATGGCCAATTTTCCCAATGGAGAAAGGTGAATAGTGGTGTACCCCAGGGATCTGTGCTGGGTCCGCTGCTTTTTGACATATTCATAAATGACCTGGAAAGGGGAATAACGAGTGAGGTTATCAAATTTGCAGATGACGCAAAACTATTTAAAGTTGTTAAAACCCAAGAGGATTATGGAAAATTGCAAGAAGATTTTGATAAATTGGATGACTGGGCATCAAAATGGCAGATGAAATTTAATGTGGACAAGTGCAGTGTTATGCACCTAGGGAAGAACAACCCAAACTATGGTTACACGATGCAAGGTTCCACATTAGGAACCACCACCCAGGAAAAAGATTTAGGCGTCATTGTGGATAACATGTTAAAACCATCGGCCCAGTGTGCAGCGGCGGCCAAGAAAGCAAATAGAATGCTAGGTATCATAAGGAAATGAATGGAAAATAAAGCAAAATATATTATAATGCCTCTATATCGTTCCATGGTAAGACCGCACCTTGAATATTGTGTGCAATTCTGGTCGCCGTATCTTAAAAAGGATATAGCGTTATTAGAAAAGGTTCAGTGAAGAGCCACCAAAATGGTAAAGGGGATGGAAGGATACTCCTATGAAGAAAGGCTAAAAAGGTTAGGGCTCTTTAACCTGGAAAAGAGACGGCTGAGGGGAGCTATGATAGTCTATAAATTAATGAACGGAGTGGAACTGGTAAACGAAGATCGATTGTTTACATTATCTGAATATATAGAAAGACTAGGGGACATGCAATGAAAGCTACAGGGTAAACTATTTAAGACTGAGTGAAAAAATATTTTCTTTTATTAATGTGTAATCAAACTCTGGAATTTGTTACCGAGGATGTAGTAAAGGCTGTTAGTGTAGTTGGGTTTAAAAAAGGTTTGGACAAGTTCCTGGAGGAAAGGTCCATAAACCATTATTAAGAAGTTACCCAGGATATCAATGCTTGACCCAGTACAAGCATTGTGGAACCTGTGTCTTTTGGGGAACTGCTAGGTACATATGACTTAGATTGGCCACTGTTGGAAACAGGATACTGGGCTTGATGGACCTTGGTCTGACCCAGTATGACATATCTTCTTATCCCAGTTAAGGTGAAGCCCATCCCTTCAAAAGCGCCCCTCCTTTCCCCAGAATGTTCCCCAGTTCCTAACAAATCCAAAACCCTCATCCTTGCACCATTGTCTCATCCACGCATTGAGACTCCAGAGCTCTGCCTGCCTTTTGGGTCCTGCGCGTGGAACGGGAAGCATTTTGGAAAATGCTACCCTGGAAGTTCTGGTTTTCAAGTTCCTACCTAAAAGCCTTAATTTAGCCTCCAGAACTTCCCTACCACATTTTCCTATGTCATTGGTACCAAGACAGCAGACTCCTCCCCAGCACTATCTAAGACCTTTTCTAAGTGGCGCGTGAGGTCTGCTGCCTTCGCACCAGGCAGGCATGTTACCAGGCAATCCTCACGTCCACCACCACCCAGCTATCTACATGCCTAATGATTGAATCACCAACTATAATGGCTGTCCTAACCCTTCCCTCATGGGCACATGGCCCTGGAGAAACATCCTCGGTGCGATAGGGTTTTATGTCACCTGGAGGACAGGTCTTAGCTACAGGATCACTTCCTGCCACACCAGGGTGATGCTCTCCTGTCACGTGACCTCTCTCCTCCATGGCAACAGGGATGCTGCCAGACTAGAGGTGGGACTTCATGACTATATCCTTGTAGGTCTCATCTATGTACCTCTCTGTCTTCCTTATGTCTTCCAAGTCTGCTACTCTTGCCTCCAGAGATCGGACTCGTTCCCTGAGAGCAAAGAGCTCCTTGCACCTTGTGCACACGCAAGACCCCTCCCCAACTGTGAGAAAATCATACATGTGACACTCAATGCAAAAGACTGGAAAGCCCCCATCTCGCTGCTGGACTGCTGTCTGCATCTTAGTTTTAAGGTTGTGTTTAGATATTTAAGTACTTTACTTACTAAGGGTTGCTGGGGATACTTATACTAATAAAACATATACATTTAATGTACTTTGTTCACCTGAAGTTTGTTTAATCTCAGGTCCTTAAAGTATGCTGATAAGAATAAACAGCTGCACCTGAGAAGGGAATATGGCACCTCCTTTCCTATAAGAGGTTTAAGCACCTATAAAGCTACGATTATCCCAGGGGTGAGTGGGTGTCGGGGAGGGAGGGAAAGAAGACTTATTAAAAGCTGGCTGCTACACAGTACCCTGTCCTGTGCTTCTAAGGTAATCTGTGACCAATCTCCAGGGGGAGTTCCACAGCCCTTGCTCAGATAGAGGGAGTCTTGGGTTCTAAATTTAACCAGAAAGCTCTCTTCTGTGTTTTAAATTTTAAAGCTCTTTGCTACTAGGGCCTGACTGAGTGTGAAATTTAACCAGAAAGCTCTCTGCTGTGTTTTAAATTTAAACTTTAAACTTTGCTGCTACTAAGCTCTGACTGATTTAACAAATACACTGTGTTCACAGATTAATCAGCTTTAATCTAAAGAATTCCTTTTTCCCCAAGATTTAGAAAAATTCCCAAAGTAAATACTTAAAAATGAAGATCTCTCTCCAGAAGTAGCAGTCCCCTTTTGTAGTCCTTCAAGACTTTGAGTCCTGCTAGGCCAGTCCAGGACCTTTCCCTAGGAATCTGTTATGGTCTGGTCTGATCTGACCTGCTGTGTTCTGCTATGTTCTGGTATGACCTGCTACGATCTGTGATGTTAAACTTTTCCTGTAAGCTACATTCTTCTTGGTTAACCACCTGCCTACATGGTGTTTTGTATATCGTTCTGTTCTTTGGACTGTTGATCCATGTTACCCTCATTGGGGCTTGCGTGGCCAGGGGTTCTTACCATGGCTTCGGTGCAAATACTGAGTTAGCATAACCTCTATCTGCTCTAGATAGTAGAGGATGAGGTTATCAGAAACCTCTGGATTTTTCTGTTTCCACCTCTGCTGGTAGGGGAACACAACCCACTTGTCTGGATTGGCCTAGGAGGACTCATGGAAAGGACATTATTGGTCAATAAAATGTCACTTTATTTATTCTGTTTCTTGGCTACTTACGAGGTGTGACGAAAAAATAAACGAGACTGTGGCAGCCACGCCCATGACTCAATGCCAGTTGGCTAACTGCTTATGTCACTGTGTTGTGCAACATCTCGCCACTATTCTGCTATAATAGTTTTCATCTCTCTCATTCTGTTTTTCTTTTTCAGGTTTATTTTAGGCACACTGCTCCATCGCTTTGTCACGCAACTGGAGGTGGCAGAAATATGGAGCAAAGAATCAACTTGAAATTTCTGGTTAAATTGGAGAAGGGCCCAACAGAGAGTGTCTCCAACTTCTCCAAAACGCATATGGAGAAGATGCAGTGTCAAGGCCGCAAGTCTTCGAGTGGCACAAACGCTTCAAGACTGGCCGCGAGGAGGTGGAGGATGACCCCAAGTCAAGACGGTCTTCCACGACAAACACCGCTGAGAACATTGACAGAGTGAATCAGCTGGTGCGGAGTGATCGCAGATTGATGGTGCGGATGATAGCTGAGGAGCTCAGCCTGAACAGGGAGTCGGTGCGGACCATCTAGGTGCAGGAGCTGGGGATGTGGAAGTTGTGTGCCAAGATGGTGCCCAAGCTTTTATTGGACGACCAGAAGGATCACTGGGCCAGTGTTTGGCAAGACTTGCTAGAGAAGATCGTAAAAGATCCAGAGTTCATTGGCAGAGTCATCACAGGAGATGAGACTTGGGTCTTCCAGTACGACCCTGAAATCAAGAGACAGAGCCTGCAGTGGAAGACTCCTCAACTGTCACCCATATCCAAGAAGGCGCGCATGTCCAAATCAAGGATCAAGGTCATGTTGATCGCATTCTTCGACCAGAAGGGAGTGGTCCATCATGAGTTTGTGCCTGGGGGTCAGATAGTCAACCAGCACTTCTACCAGCAGGTCCTCAATCACCTCCATGACCGGGTTCGGCGCAGCAGGCGGGCTCTGTGGAGAGACAAGTTGTGGCTGCTCCACCACAACAATTCGCCCACACACACCGCACTCAGTGTGAAGCAGTTCTTGGCCAACAAACAGATCACAGCTCTTGACCACCGTCCTTATTCCCCAGATCTCGCACGATGCGACTTCTGGCTCTCCCCAGGCTGAAGACTTTGCTCAAAGGAACTCATTTTGCCTCTGTAGAAGAGATCAGGGCCACTGTGACAAGAGAGCTAAGGGACCATAAGGAGGAGGACTTTACCGAGTGCTTCCGTACGTGGCAGAAGCGAATGCAGAAGTGCATTAACTCGGCAGGGGGGGGGGGATTACTTTGAAGGGGACAATGCATAATTTCTCTGTAGATTTTGTAATAAAACATTTCTGGGACAGTCTTGTTTTGTTTTTTGTCACACCTCGTATACAGTCATAGGCTCTAGATATGGGCTACAATATGGAGTGGAGAAGTAGCCTAGTGGTTAGAGCAACTGCTCAGTACCCAAGAGATCCGTGTTCCATTCTTTAGAGTATTGTATGCAGTTTTGGAGACCACACTAAAATCTTCAGTGGTCTTCATTATATACCATATGGGGACAGACTTAAACATCTTAATATGTATACATTAGAGGGAAGGCGGGATAGAGGAAATATGATAGATACATTTAAATACCTCCGTGGCATAAATGCACAAGAGGAGAGCCTCTTTTGATTGAAATTAAACAGTGCAATGAGGCGGCATAGGATGAGAGTGAAAGGGGATAGACTCAGGAGTAATATGCGGAAATATTTCTTTATGGAAAGATTGGTAGATACGTGGAACAGTCTCCTAGTGGAGGTAGTAGAGATGAGGATAGTATCTGAACTCAAAAAATCAAGGGACAAACACAAAAGATTTCTAAGGGGGGGGGGAAGGACTATAGTATTTGATATGGAAGAGCAGACTAGATAAGTCATATGGTCTTTTTCTGATCAACAGAACAAACTGTCTTCATAAAAAGCAACAGTTATAGTTTACCAACGCGTTTTCTTTAGGGTACGAAGAAGGCATGGCAAGCTTCTCTCTTGACAAAATACTTTCCCGGATTTACTACTTCCGTTGTCATGACTACGTGGAGCTGCTGGCTCAGGTCAATCTTCTCCCAGACTTCTCTTTGCAACACCCAGAGGTAAATCCAGATATGGGGCATAGTTTGCAACCAGTCAGGTGTTTTGCCATAAACATATGAACCTCTAGACTTTGAAGTAGACAATGAAATGTTTTGTGAGAATTTGAGCATTTACCTTTTCACATGGTCTTTTTCTGCTGTCATTTACTATGTTACTAATTGACCCACCCAGTCTACCCAATTAAGATTTTTCTTCTCTGGTTCTTTATCATCCTGGATAACGAGCACACAAATTGCCATAGGCAAATGCCAACTCCCTTTTTGTCTTCTACCTAACTTCTCAACACTGCCCACCCCACCACTTTCCACTGTCTGTCCCAATCATATCCAACCTTGCCACTGCAACAGCCTCCATCATCTCTGCCAGCAGGTCACCTCAGGCCTTGTCATCTTGGACTTGATTCCCACAGGACCAAACTCTGGCCCACCTCAGTGTCCCCACCATCAAGCCAGATAAGTTGCATGCTCATTGATGACACATATAGTGGTTAATGGCAAATGCTGAAATTCATTGTTTATCTTCTTATCTCAAATTTCTCTATTGCTGAAATATTCTGTCATTGCTTTTTGGGAACCTATTTGACAGATGTTAGACATGCTAATTATGGCTCAGACTAGGACATTATACTGGGGGTATGATTTTCTTTTCTTTTTAATTAAACAATTAGAGCACGTTTTTTAACCTGATAGCTTCCTTCTTCTTTAGACTTCCTGCTGAATCAACCAAGCCTTACTGGGCTTACAACACTGTGAGCCTTCAACTACTTGGATTTTTCCCCTTTATAGCCCTCTTACCTATTACAATGACAATTCTTGATCAGGGGCCATAGACTGTGGCTCTTCCTGGACCCCAATCCTCAAGTATTTGGGTTTAGCTTGTAGTATCACTGTTGTGCAATGGCTGGAATTCCCTCCTGTATTTGATATTTTTAAAAACTGAAAATAAATGTTATCTTAATAAATTTCCCAATTTAATAAATACATTTCTTGAAAGCACGTTTTGCAACCTTCTCAGTGCTGAAGAGGAAAGCAGTCTGACCAGGGGCAGCCACAGGTGGGCTTGAGCGAGCCTTGGCCCCACCACTTTAGAATCAGACCCAATTAGTGATAGCGACATGGGCCAGTGAGAGGAGAATCATAGGCATTGTGAACATTCATGCAGTCTAGTGCCCAGCCATGTTAACCTCCAGACCCACCAAAAAATTAGCCTTGGCTATGCCACCAAATCTGACTAAAAGAAAAGGGGCTAATTACATTTCATGTTGTTGACGGTTTTCATTTGTGAAAGCTTTTTCCCTATGAGTGCAAAATAGAGAGAAAAATCTTTTGGGAAATCAGCGTGTGTGCCAATTAACCTCATCACTTTTTTCTCTTCATAGGTGCGATTGGTTATTATTGACAGTGTTGCATTCCCTTTCCGCCATGACTTTGATGACCTCTCTTTACGAACGAGGCTTCTGAACGGTTTGGCTCAGCAACTTATCAGTCTAGCTAATGATCACAAATTGGCTGTAAGTTTGTTTCATGTCAATAAAAATGCAGTTATTCTATAAACAGTAATCATCTCACTGCTTGAGGACAGTAAAAGCTGCAAGTGCTTTAATAATATTGAGCAGGTATGAGTAGTCGGTTGAGGAACAGACCTGTTGCCAGGCCAGCTGGTGTCCTGAGCAATCTGAGGTGGGAAGGTGTCTTCCTTTAAAGTTCCTCCCTGCTGTGGGAATGTGCATATTATGGGGTTCCCAACCAATAGCATAGTCACAAATCAGCAGCTGCAGAAGAGCTTGGATCACAGCACTGACTGTATGAAGCATTGGCACCCCAGTTGGTTACCTTTCTTTGTATACCTCTTAACGACAAGCCTAATGAGGACGATGTGAATATAGGCTGCATGGTTGTACAGCGTAGGGCTTTGGCC
Organism: Ichthyophis bannanicus; assembly: GCA_033557465.1. Classification (NCBI taxonomy): domain Eukaryota; kingdom Metazoa; phylum Chordata; class Amphibia; order Gymnophiona; family Ichthyophiidae; genus Ichthyophis; species Ichthyophis bannanicus. The sequence continues at coordinate 169,385,272 of CM066042.1, forward strand.
AGTTCAGAGAGATTCAGCTGAAAAGTTGTCTGAGTGCATAAGTTAAATAACTTTATGTATTCACGTTTTGTGCCTGGGGGAAAAAAATCTTCAAGTAGGGCATGTGTTGCATTTCATTATTTTGGTTGGATTAGTTTTCCTTTACCATGCTGCTTTTATGATGGAAAGGCATCTGAATATATGCATATTCCTTTGCGTCCCTCTAGTCCAGTCCCGGAACCATAGAGTCCTTTGGAGACTGAAAGATGTCATCGCTTTGATGTCACTGGTACTAATAGGCAAGAAACGCCCCCTTCCACCAGTACTTTCAGTCTCCAAGCAGCTAGGAGGTTCTGAGCCCGGGACTGGGCTCAGGAGGAAGCAAATAAGCAGAGCTTTATTTTGGAAAATTTAACTTTTTCTTGTTTGTTTTTTTTAGTCTAATTCAGTGCTTTCTGGTTTGATTTCAGGTCTTTTGCTGCTGCTTAAAGGGTCTTACCTGATTCTCCTGTGGGCTTCTCTCTCTCACTGTCTTCCCTCCCTCTCTCCTTTCTCTCTCAGTAGAGTGCTTCTCCCCAGCGTCTAAACGAGCACAAGGGGAGGGGGTAGTGTGTGGTGCCTCCCTGCTCCCGAACCCGCAGTAAAGAAGGGTGAGGAGCAGGTGGTAGGCAGAGAGCGTGCTTCTTCCGGCAGCAGCACATAAAGGCCGGAGGGCAGCCTCAGAGGACCGCTGCGGAGTGGCACGTTGCAAGGCCTTGCTCTCTTCACAGGCACACGCCGGAGCTGAAGCTGCGTGCAGGCTGTGCTCCGGCGGTGGAGGTGTTCTTGCTCCTCCTCTCTCTCTCCCTCCTTCAACCCCGGAGCGTCGGGTAAGTTGGAGGGGGTTTTTCACACGGTAGCGCTTAGAACACGGAGAAGAAGGAGGGTAGGGGAATCCCCGTGGCTACTCCCGAGGGCCTCAGGGTCTCTGCAGCCAGCCGCGTGTAGTTTGCGCGGGAGTCCTGCCGACGGCCATTTTGAGGGCCGGGTTTTCAACGGCCCAACTTGTTCTGTGGCATAGCTGCTAAACGGAGCTTCGTTTTGGAGTCGGGTTTCCTCAATTTTGCTAGTTAGCTCGATCTCTTGAATTTCCTTAAAAAAAGAAAAAAACACCGCCACAGATCTTAGCGCTCAGGGGGCCTGGAGCTTAGCGGTCTGCGGGACTGATCAGTACTGTGGCTCTGGGTGAGATGCCGGCTAAATCTCGTTGTCTCGTCTGCGGGGTGCGTCGTAGCGAGGTCTTGGAGTCCGGGGTTTGTAAAGGATGTTCCCTGGAAGCGGTGGTGACGGAGAGGGCTCTGGGGGGATCCGCTGAGGAACAGGTGGCGGGCCCCTCGGAGGCCAGAGAGTTCGGGCCGCCTTCTTTGGTTCCTACGGAGCCGGTGACGGGCCCTTCCTCGACAGAAGGTGGTTTGTTGGCGCCCGGAGGGATCCAGGGGGGTGGTGGACCCGGGATTCCGCCGGATTTTTTCTCACTGATGCAGAAGGCGTTGGCCTTACTACAACCTGGAATAGTGGTTCCGGCTCGTAGCCCTACGGGGTTAAAGCAAGCAGGATCAGGAATCCTCCCGGAGGAGGATGAGTTGCCCCTCAAGAAGCACAGAGGCCCGGGACGACAGCCCGCCATCTTGGTTGGAAGAGGAGGTGGGGGTGGCCGATTTTAGATGTGGAGGAGGCCTCTGATGCAGACTTGGAGGAAGGAGAGTTCCCGGATTTGGAGCAACAGAGTAGTCCGGGTGTTTCGTAGGGAAGAGTTACCAGCTTTGATTGCTGAGACTCTTAAGACGTTAAATATGCCCTCGGTGGCGCCGACGGCGGAGGAATCGTTGGAGGATCCGCTGTTGCAGGCGGTGCAAATTTCCCAGAAGGTGTTCCCAGTTCATAGAGTCTTTAGGAACATGATTCAAGAGGAATGGGACGTGCCGGAGTCAGCGCTGCGGGGTACTAGGACCTTGGCCCGGCTTTATCCGCTCTCTGAACAGGACAGGGAGATTTTCCGCTCTCCAAAGGTGGATGCGGCAGTGTCAGCGGTCACTAAGAAGACCACTATCCCGGTTGAGGGTGCTGCGGCTTTGAAGGATGTACAGGACAGGAAGTTAGATACCTTATTGAAGTAGGTCTTGGATGTGTGTGCTCTTTCTCTGCAGGCCTCGATCGCGGGGGCATGGGTGGCGCGAGGCTGCTTGAGATGGTCCCAGCAGTTGCAGGGGGAGCAGTTGGACGGTCACGCTGAGGAGCTGGCGCGGCTGGAGTCGGGCACGGCTTATTTGTCAGATATACATAACGATCTTATCCGCGGTTTGGCCAAGAGTATGGCGTCAGTGGTGGCGGCGGCGCGCAGGTATCTGTGGTTGCGTAACTGGGCGGCGGACGGATCGTCAAAGGCACGCCTTAGTAAGCTTCCATTTAGGGGGAAGCTGTTTGGTGAAGATTTGGAGAGTTTGGTCAAGGATCTGGGGGAGTCCAAGGGGGGTCGGCTCCCGGAAGATAAGCCTAAGCAGGGCCGCGGGGCCGTAGCTTCTAGGGGGCTCTCTAGAGATTTTCGGAGTTTTCGGTCCTCCCGTTTTAGCCAGGCGCAGAGGGGAAGGTTCCCCTATCGCGGACAAGGTTTTCGAGGTTTCCGGGGGGACGGTAGGGGTTTTACTCCCTTTCAAACCTCTAACAAGAAGAAGTCACAATGAGATACGGCGGACTCAGGTAGCGGTGGTGCCCGTGGGAGGAAGGTTGCGGGAGTTTTACCCTGCCTGGGTCCAAATTACCTCGGATCAGTGGGTGTTGGAGGTCATTTGAGAGGGATATGCACTAGAGCTCCATTGGCCCGTGTTAGATTCCTTTGTCCTCTCCCCATGCAGGGCGCCGGGAAAAAGGCGTGCTGTCACAGAGATGCTTCAGCGGCTGCTGCAGCTCCAAGCGGTAGTGCCCGTCCCGGCGGACCAGTACGGGTGCGGTCGATACTCTATCTGTTTTGTGGTTCCCAAGAAGGAAGGCACGTTTTGCCCGATTCTGGACTTGAAAAAGGTGAATCAGTGTCTTCGCGTGACCCATTTTCGAATGGAATCTTTACGCTCCGTCATGGCAGCCGTCAGAGCAGGAGAATTTCTAACGTCATTGGATCTTATGGAAGCATACCTCCATATCCCGGTGCGCCGCGAGCATCAAAAGTTCTTACGGTTTGCGGTGCCAATGGGGCATTTTCAGTTTCAGGCGATGCCTTTCGGTCTGGCGACGGCGCCTCGGACATTTACCAAAATCATGGTGGTCTTAGCGGCGGCGCTCCGCAAAGAGGGAATTCTAGTCCACCCTTACTTAGACGATTGGTTGATTCGAGCGAAGTCAAGAGAGGAAAGCGCGACGGCCACAGCTCGGGTGATACGGATGCTGGAGAGTCTCGGCTGGTTGGTCAACTTGGCGAAGAGCAAGTTGGTTCCCTCTCAGGTTCTGGAGTACTTGGGAGCGCGCTTCGAGACCAGGCAAGGGGCAGTGTTTCTCCTGGAGCAGAGAGCGCAGAAATTGAGGGCGCTCGTGCGCAAGTTTCTAGGGTGCAGGGCGCCGACGGCCTGGCAGTACTTGCAATTACTCGGCACAATGGCAGCCACGATCGATGTGGTTCAGTGGGCCCGCTCACATATGCGGCCGTTACAGAGTGCTCTCCTCCGGCGTTGGTCTCATCAGAGAGATGCGTTGTCACGCCGGTTAGTGTGTCCTCCGGAGGTGTGTCAGGAACTCGGTTGGTGGTTGAAGCCCGAAAATCTGTCCGCGGGTGTGTCTCTACATCCTCCGGCCTGGAGACTAGTAACGACGGATGCCAGTCTCGCGGGTTGGGGAGCGCATTACGAAGGACGCTTTGCTCAGGGGTTATGGTCGGTCGAAGAGAAGCAATGGTCCATAAACAGGTTGGAGATGAGGGCAGTGTTTTTGGCGCTTCGGGAGTTTCACGAGTGCCTGCGTCAGGAGCCGGTAAGGGTGCTCTCCGACAATGCGACTACGGTGGCCTATATCAATCGCCAGGGAGGCACGGGAAGTGCGTCGCTGGAGGCGGAGGCGACTCTACTTTTGTATTGGGCCGAGCAGAATTTACAGGCGTCGGCGCAGCATGTGGCAGGAGTAGACAATGTCGAGGCATATTTTTTAAGTCGCCGCAGAGTGGATCCGGGGGAGTGGGCTCTACACCCGGACGTCTTTGCACTGTTGGTGCGGCTATGGGGGATCCCAGTCATGGATCTAATGGCGAGCTTCAAGTCGGCAAACGTAGCTCGGTTCTTCAGCAGGCGGAGAGAACGCATGTCAGAGGGTCTCGATGCGTTAGCGCAGAGGTGGCCGGTAGAAGGGCTCCTCTGTGTTTCCGCCCTGGGCCCTCATAGGCAAGGTGGTTCAGCGCATAGAGCGGCATCAGGGTCGCGTGATACTGGTGGCGCCCGACACGCCCCGCAGGCCGTGGTATGCGGATTTGGTAGGCTGTTGGAGGACAGGCCGTGGAGACTCCCTCAGCGGAAGGATCTCTTGCCGCAGGGACCGTTGTGCATGCCTCAGGTGGATCGATTCTCGCTTACAGCATGGCTCTTGAAAGGGCTAGGTTGACTGCCAGGGGTTATTCGGCAGCGGTTATTTCTACCTTATTGAAGGCGCGAAGACGGTCTACTTTGTTGGCATACATTCGAGTGTGGTGAGTATTCGAAGCTTGGTGCGCGGAGCGGAATCTGCGTCCTTTGGGGGCCTCAGTGCCGCAGGTCCTTTCCTTTTTACAAGATGGAGTGGAGAAGGTTCTGGCAGCCAGTTCTTTGCGAGTGCAGCTGGCGGCTATCTCCTGTTTCCGAGGGAAGATTCAAGGTCAGCCATTAGGTTCTCACAATGATATTCGGCGTTTTCTGCGGGCAGCGCTGCTCCTACGGCCGCCGAGACGGTGTGCGGTTCCTTCGTGGGATTTGAATTTGGTACTGGAGGCTTTGGTTGGGGCGCCGTTTGAGCCTCTGGGTAAAGCTTGAGGATTTGACCTTGAAGACGGTTTTTCTGGTAGCTATTTGCTCTGCTAGACAAATTTCTGAATTGCAAGCGCTCTCTTGTAGGGAGCCCTATTTGTCTTTTTCTCGTCACAAGGTGGAGTTGTGTACAGTTCCAGTTTTCTTGCCAAAGGTAGTTTCCGTGTTTCACCTTAACCAGGTGGTATCGCTTCCGGTGTTTTCGGAGGAGCAGATCAAGGAGTCGGGCAGCCGGTTGCATCTTCTGGACGTTCGTAGAGTCCTCAAAAGGTATCTCCGCGCCAGAATCGTTCCGAAAGTCGGACAGGTTGTTTGTCTCGTTTGGCGGTCCGCGCAAAGGGGAGGTGGCGGCAAAGTCTTCGGTTTCGCGGTGGTTGAAGGAGACGATCGCGTCAGCCTACCTTCTCAAGGGGAAGGCGGTTCCCTTGGGTCTTCGAGCGCATTCGACTCGAGCGCAGGCGGCGTCTTGGGCGGAGATCAGTTTAGTACCGGTGGCGGAGATTTGTAGGGCGGCCACGTGGTCCTCGCTGCATTCCTTTGCCAAGCACTACAGGCTAGATGTATAGGCGAGGGAGGACGGACGTTTTGGTGCAGCAGTACTTCAGGCTGGTCTTGCAGGTCCCTCCCGTTGATATTCACTGCTCTGTTACATCCTCTATGGTTCCGGGACTGGACTAGAGGGACGCAAAGGAAGAGTAAATTAGACTTACCTGCTAATTGTTGTTCCTTAAGGAACTCTAGTCCAGTCCCGGATCCCTCCCAGTGTGTTGCGTGAGTTTTCAGCCTGAAGTTTTTCAGTTCACATGTAAGAAGATTAACAAGCACAAGGTGGATAGGAACTTCTGATTCTTTGGGGTTTTTCTCAGGGGAGCCCCTTTTTCTTGGCGCAGCAGTGGCTCATAGGCTCGGGAACTCGGCATTTTTTCACGGTTCCCAGAGCTTGTTCCGTTTTTTTCGGTAAGGTTCAGGTTTGAACTGTTTTTCAATAGTTGAGTTTATAACTTTATTATTTGCTTATTTGTTGCTCTGCTGAGTCTGTTTTGTCAATAGGTGCTGGTGGAAGGGGGCGTTTCTTGCCTATTAGTACCAGTGACATCAAAGCGATTACATCTTTCAGTCTCCAAAGCTGCTGGTGGAGGTTCACAACTCTATGGTTCCGGGACTGGACTAGAGGTTCCTTAAGGAACAACAATTAGCAGGTAAGTCTAATTTACTCTTAATTCAGCAGAGGTCTCCTGCTTTTAAGCAGGTCTGGCAGACAGATCTAAAGCATCTCCCTTGGGGGAGGAAATGGGGCAGACTCCTGGCTTAAGCCTTGTTATCCCAAAATAAATAGTTTTGCCAGGATTTATCTATAGAGATAGCATGAATTATCACGGTAATGGTGTTAGCAGCATGATTCAACGAAGGAGCCATTTTATTTGTAAGGAAGACTTGTAATATCTCCAGGAACAAGCAGGAATGAGTCTTCACATATGGGTACGTCGGTACCGACGGAGCCTGCGCGGGAACGCTCCCCAGCATCCAAAAAGAAAGCCTTTGGGAGCATCCCACACGCATGCGTGCTGCCTTCCCGCCCATTCACTTCCCTCTCATCAGTTTTCCGCGGAGCCGGCAGAATGTATTCCTGTCACCGCAGAAAATTCTTCTTTTTATTCTTGTTTTTTTGTGGTCGTGTCTGCCTTCCCTTGACGCCACCGGTACCGCCGGTGCTTTTCTTTCTACTAAAAAATTTCTTCTTTTCTCTAGGAATTTTTTTCCTGTTTAGTGCCTGACGGTTTGTAGGCCACTGGGCCTCTATCCTTCCATTATGGAAAAGCCAGCCACTATCCTTAAGAAATGCTCAAAGTGTGGCGGTACAAATATATTTTTAGACACTCATACTTGGTGTCTAAAATGTTTAGGTCCTGACCATTGCCCACTGGAGTGTCTCTCCTGCTGGAGCTCAAACAGAAGAAGTCTTCAGAATCAAGCACAACTCGATACCCGGTTCACATCGGTCTCAATGTCACCAGCCAGAATATCTTCTTTTTCACAGGATCAGGTAACCAAACAAAAGTCTGTTAAGACTAGCCAGTCCTCGAGTGGTAGATCTCCTTTCTAAGCATCGAGATGCCTCTGGCATTGCCCTCGAGGACATTTTGGCAATTAAGCCCCGGCGGGAGTCTTCGGGCTCCAAAGCATTAACGGGGCTTCAGGTTGTTCCCGAGGTTCTTACCTCCATGGACATACCTGGGCCATGCTCGGTGGTTGTGGCCGCTTCGAGTGGTACCGACACCCCGGCATCGCCTATGGTGATGGATGAAACATTCCTCACCGATGAACGTAGTCTAGCGCTCTCAGCTACTTCGGTACCGCTAGAGTTGCTGCAGACCGTTCCTCGAGTATCGGTATCAGCTTCGGTACCAGTATCGGTATCGACATCGTCACCGGTGTCGGTACTGTTGATGTTTTCTTCGACAGACTCGCTCCCTTCGATGCCGAGCCTGGAATCGCTCTCAAGCATGGAGGATTCGGTACCGACCTCGGGCGGTACCGAAGACATCTCTTTTTAAAGAGAATCCGATGCTTCATCCTTTCAAGTCTTCCGATCCCGATGATTGGGATGAATCCATCGGTACCAAGGCTGAATTTTGAACAATTTCAGCTTTTACCCCTCATTTCAGAGGGTCCTCCTCAGGTGAGATTTCTTTTCAAGCTTTTTTGCTTGATATGGCAAAGTTTCTTGCCATTTCTATACCTGGTAAAGAATCTATACTAGGGGATTCAGAAACTCTGCAATTCCCCTGGATTCCAAAGGATGTGATCATGCTTCCTGTTCATCAGATCTTACAGGATCTACTATTAAAAATGTGGGAAACTCCTTTAACGTTATCCCCAACTTCTAAAACACTTGACACTATGTACAAGGTGCCACCTTCTCCAGGTTTTCAAAAGACTCAACTTCCTCATCATTCTGTTGTTGTAGAATCAGCAATGAGGCGTATTAAGAGTGCAAAGAAGCACTCCTCTTATCCGCCAGGTCGTGAGTCTAGGATTTTAGATGCCTTTGGACGTCGATGCTTCCAGGCATCTATGCTTTCAGCAAGAATTATCTCATATTTTCTATATGGGATTATCTCTTGAAGAGGTCACAAAGAATTTAAAACTTTTGAACCCTTTGCTTCAAGAACATAAAAGAGCAGACTATTTCTTCTCCAGGACCAAGCAGGAAGTCAGTCCTCACATATGAGTGACGTCGGCGCAGACGGAGCCCCCGCGGAGCAATTTTCCCCAGCTTTCAAAGAAAGCCTTTTGGAATTGCAGCACGCATGCGCGGTCTCCTTCCCGCCCAAGGGTGCCATCTTAGCCAGTCTTCTTTTTTCCACGGAGCCCTAGAGGCGTACCTGTCGTGTCCCCGCTGAAAAAGTTGATTTTAGTGATTTATTTCTATTATTTTCTTCGGTTCGACGCCGGTCTTTTTCCTGCCCGGACTTGCGACGCTGTTGCGAGTCCTTCTCTTATTTTTCGGTTTTTCTGATTTTTGGTCAGTTTCGTTTTTCGGTTTTTCGCTGGCAGCCCGGTCCTTTGACCTTGCAGGGGCCCTTTTTCCCCCGATGGCTGCCAGTGGTTTCAAGCGGTGTGTTCAGTGTGACAGAAATATGTCACTCACTGACACACATGATAATTGCCTCCGCTGCCTCGGCCCGGATCACGAGGAACTGATCTGTGGGGCCTGCAGCAAAATGTCCTCCAAAGCGTTAAGGAGTCGGCGGCACCAGCGGGAACGAATCTTCGCTGACCCCGGCCGTACCTGGACCTCGTCGGAGGCCTCGGCGTCCAGAGGTTCCAGCTCTGACCATCGCCGAAGTTCCTCCGACAGGGGTTCTCCCTCCGGGGACCATCGACGGAAGGTAAAACCCGCGAGGGCGGCGTCGGTGGACGCTCCTGGCTCCGCGAGGGCCAGGTCGCATAGCCCCGATAGCCGTCCCGGGTCTTTGGAGAAGGAGCACCTCCCGAAGCGACCTCGTCTGGAGTCGGAGTTGCCTGCTCGGGTAAGTCCTGTAGTCCTCCTGGACTCGCCTCCGAGGGGTCCGACGTCGGGGCCCGAGTCGGGGGCTGCTGGGTCATCTGAGGTCGGACTCAGGTTGACGGCCTTGGAGAGCAGACTATCTGCCTTCATGGACCAGCAGCGGGCACTGATCGCTAGCCTCGCTGGCGCCACTGCCCCGACCGCCGGGACGTCGACGTCTAAGTCGACCCCGGAGACCGAGCCGATCCTCGAGTCCATGCGAACTCGAGTCGATCCTCGGTCGAGGTCACCCTCGGCCTCCTGTTCGGGACCGAGGTCGTCGACGCCGACTCCCTCGGTGTCGGGGCAGCCGACGCCGCCTGCCCGAGCCGACCCCACCGATTCCTCCTCGGAGTCGGCCTGGGAGTCTGAAAAGGAAGAGTCACCTGATTCGTTTCGGACTCGGTGTGTCCCCTCGGACTCACCTGAGTCCGAACCTCGGAAGCAGTCCCCTCCGGAGGATGCCCGGTTCTCGGACTTCGTCAGGGACATGGCCAAAGCTTTGGCCTTCCCTGCGGATCCCAAGGAGGAGCCTCGAGCCGAAGAGCTCGACGCCCTTCAGTATGACTCTCCCGCCAGGGAACACTTTACTGTACCGGTTCCTCCCATGCTGGAACGGCTACTCTTCCGCATGTGGGAGAGTCCGGCATCGTCGCCGGTATTAAGCAAGCGGGTCGATTCCATCTATCGAGTCCGCAAGAGTCCCGGCTTCCAAAAAGCACAGCTACCACACCATTCCATGGTAGTGGAATCGGCCATGCATAGGGTTAAGAGCCAGAAGATGCACTCCTCGGTGCTCCCTGGCAGGGAGGCCCGTAACCTGGATGGCCTCGGTAAGAAGTGTTTCCAGGGCTCTATGCTTGCTTGTCGGGTCCAGACCTATCAGCTCTACATCGGCATGTATCTCAGAGACCTGGCTAAAGAGGTAGCCGGATTCTCCGCTGGGCTGTCCGAGGAACCTTTGCGGAGGTTCCTGGCCTTGACAACTGGTATTCGGGAATGCTCCAAATTCATGTCCCGAGCAGCCTATGATGGCTTTGAAGCATCGGCTCGAGTGGCCGCAGCCAGCATCGGTGCCCGCCGACAGGCTTGGCTTCAGTCGTCTGACCTTGAACCCTGGGTGCAGGACAAGTTGGTCGATGTCCCCTGCCGAGGTGAGAACCTCTTTGGCAAGCCCATGGCTGAAAAGGCTGCACAAATCGAGACGGAGACTCTCACCAGAACTAGGCTTTCTAGGAAGACCTCCGCCCCTTCCCAGAAAAAGAAGGGCTCGGGAAAGAAGTCCTTTTACCCGAGAAAGGCGGCTGCCTATAAACACTACCCTCAATATCAGGCCTCCGCAGCTCCCCAACAGGGTCAGCAGGCCAAGGGACGGGGTAACGGGTCCCGTAGGCAGCAAGCCCCCAAGCCTGCACCACCGGCCCCTGCTCAGCAGGGTGGGGTTTTTTGACTTCATCAGCATAGCCTCTCCCCCTCAGCTGGTTCCTCCCAGCACCGGAGGCCGGCTGGTTCACTTCGCCCACAGGTGGTCCAACATCACTTCAGATGCCTGGGTGCTTCAAGTCGTAAGAGAAGGCTATCTTCTCCACTTCCACCAGGTCCCTCCCTCCTATTTCCCGGGAGAACCTCCACAACTCCCTCTTCACAGAGACTTACTCCTTCAGGAGTTAGCAAGTCTTCTTCAGGAACAGGCGGTGGAACCGGTGCCCCACCACCTGAGAGGTCAAGGCTTTTATTCCAGGTATTTCCTGATACCAAAAAGAACAGGAGGCCTCAGACCCATCCTGGACTTGCGCAACCTCAACAAGTTCCTCGTGAGGGAGAAGTTCAAGATGCTTACCCTTGGAATCCTTCTGCCCTACCTCCAGCAGGGAGATTGGCTATGCTCCTTGGATCTAAAAGATGCCTACACGCACATCCTCATCCACCCAAGCCACCGCCAATACCTAAGGTTTGTGGTGGCAGGAAATCATTACCAGTACAGAGTACTACCCTTTGGCCTATCCTCCGCACCGCGAGTCTTCACAAAATGTCTCGCGGTGGTGGCGGCTTATCTACGGCTTCACGGCCTCTATGTCTTTCCGTACCTAGACGACTGGCTCATCAGAGCATCGTCCTCTCAGGAAGTCACAAAAGCCACACACCGCACTGTGACTCTTCTGCAGTACTTGGGCTTTGTCATAAACTTCGCAAAGTCCACTTTGCTCCCCTCACAGGATCTCGAGTTCATCGGCGCAAGACTGCACACTCCTCAGGCACGAGCTTTCCTGCCTCTCGACAGGGCTCAACGGCTCATGGACCTAGCCGGCCGTTTTCGCAGCCAGTCCCTGGTCTCAGCCAGGCGCTTTCTGAGACTACTCGGCCATATGGCTTCCACCGTCCACGTGACCCCCAATGCCCGCCTGAATATGCGGCCTGCTCAATGGTGCCTTCGCAAGCAGTGGCAACAAGCCATGGGCGGCCTAACCGACTTAGTGCGCGTCTCCGGGCCGCTGGCCTCTTCTCTACAATGGTGGCTTCATCGGCCGAACCTGGTGCTCGGAATGCCTTTTCAGTCACCTCAGCCGGCTCAAGTGCTGACGACCGATGCTTCTCTCCTAGGATGGGGAGCGCATTGCCAAGGGGCATGTACTCAAGGTCTCTGGACCACGTGGGAGTCTGCTCAGCAGATCAACTTCCTGGAGCTCAGAGCAATTCGTCTGGCTCTCAAGGCTTTCTCCCACCTGACTTCTCACCAGTCCGTCCTTGTCCAGACCGACAATCAGGTGGCCATGTTCTACGTGAACAAACAGGGAGGCACAGGCTCCTTCCTTCTCTGTCGCGAAGCACAAAAGCTCTGCTCTTGGGCCGTCAGCCACGGCATTCTTCTCAAGGCAGTTTATCTCCCAGGCCAAGAAAATTGCCTGGCCGACAAACTCAGCAGGATCCTCCAGCCGCACGAGTGGCGCCTGGATCCCTTGGTAGTTCAGAAACTTTTCCTGAAGTGGGGCCTCCCCACGATGGATCTCTTTGCCAGTCCTCTCAACCGGCAACTTCCTCGCTTCTGCTCTCATCAGCCGCATCCCCTTCGGGTAGCGGCGGATGCTTTTCTGCTCTCATGGTCGAAGAGCCTTCTGTATGCCTTTCCTCCCATCCCGCTAGTCTCTCGAACTCTTTTCAAGGTTCTCCGAGACAAAGCTTCCATGATCCTGATAGCTCCTCGCTGGCCCAGACAGCCATGGTTTCCACTCCTGCTGCAATTAGCGGTAGAGGATCCGTTCCCTCTGGGGTTTCAACCGGATCTCCTAACACAGGATCAGGGGTCCCTGCTACACCCCAACCTCAGATCCCTACATCTGATGGCCTGGCTGCTGAAAGGGTAGTCCTTGCTCCCCTTCTACTGCCGGCAGAGGTGGAAGAGGTCGTCCTAGCTTCTCGGCGACCTTCTACCCGCAAATGCTACGCCCTTAAATGGCGTCGCTTTTCCGCTTGGTGTGCCCAGCAGTCTCAGGATCCCTTCTCCTGCTCGGTGTCGGTGATCTTGCAGTACTTGCTCTACCTCTCTAATCTGGGACTTAAGTCCAACTCCGTCAAAGTTCACCTCAGTGCTCTTTCAGCACATCATGTGCCGGTGGACGGCAGACCTCTTTCAAGCGACCCTCTCGTAGCGAGGTTTCTCCGAAGTCTCCTTCTACTTAAACCACCTCTGCGCCCGCCAGCACCTGACTGGGATCTGAATGTGGTTTTACAGCGGATCACCTGTCCGCCTTTTGAACCTATGGCTACCTGTTCTCTCCGTTTTCTTTCTTGGAAAACATTGTTCCTGATAGCCCTCACTTCCGCTAGACGCGTAAGTGAACTACAGGCCCTCGTGTCTGATCCCCCTTACACTCGGTTCTACAAAAATAGGGTAGTCCTACGGACTCACCCAAAATTTCTTCCAAAAGTGGTCTCCCCTTTTCACATCAATCAGGAGGTGGTACTTCCGACCTTCTTTCCCAGGCCACACTCCAGCCGAGCTGAAATGGTCCTGCATACCCTGGACTGTAGAAGGGCATTGAACTTCTACCTTGACCGTACGCGAGAGCACCGTAAAGCTGCTCAGCTTTTTGTGTCTTTTGACCCCAATAAATTGGGGCTCCCGGTCTCCAAGCGTACTCTGTCCATCTGGGTTGCTGACTGCATCGCTTGGGCTTATGGGGCAGCCGGACTCTCGTTAGAAAGTCGAGTCACGGCTCATTGTGTTCGGGCGAAGGCTACGTCAGTGGCTTACCTCCGCTCTGTTCCGTTGGCAGACATCTGCCGGGCCGCTACTTGGTCTTCGAGCCAGACTTTTGCGGTCCATTACTGCCTCGAGAGGGAGTCCCGCAGGGACAGTGCTTTCGGACAGGCAGTCCTCCGAAATCTCTTTGAGGTTTGAGCAACTCCTACCCTCCATCCCGGATGTTGGGCTACCGGTGGGTAATAATTCAGTGAAGATTTCTTCCTTCTGTGCTGCTGAGCTAGAGGGAGCTCATTTTTGTGCTTAGGGTCTCCGGTAGCCTTAAGCTTGGGAGTCCCATATGTGAGGACTGACTTCCTGCTTGGTCCTGGAGAAAGCGTAGTTACTCACCTGTAACAGGTGTTCTCCAGGAGCAGCAGGAATCAGTCCTCACAACCCTCCCTCCTCCCCTTGGAGTTGCAATCATCTGCTTAAGTTTTTTTGCACATTTTTATGCTGTCTTTTAGCTATGTCATCAGACTGGCTAAGATGGCACCCTTGGGCGGGAAGGAGACCGCGCATGCGCGCTGCAATTCCCAAAGGCTTTCTTTGAAAGCTGGGGAAAATTGCTCCGCGGGGGCTCCGTCGGCGCCGACGTCACCCATATGTGAGGACTGATTCCTGCTGCTCCTGGAGAACACCTGTTACAGGTGAGTAACTACGCTTTATTAGTCAGTCATGCTCAAAATGTCTCTAAGTTCCTTAATCGTGCTTCCCTGGACTGTTTTGAGTCTTAGCAGAACCTCTGCTATAGCCATAGGGACACCTAGTATGGCCTGGCTCCAAGCTTCAGACTTGGACAAATGGGTACAAGAAAGGCTGGCAAAATACTCCTTGTACTGGTGAAAATCTCTTTAACAAGGATGCTTTATTCCAAGCTAATCAGTTAAACACTGATACTGTTGCTTCCAGAGGATTGTCAAAACTTTCCTCTATCCTAGCTAGTAAAAAATCTCCTAAAAAACTTTATCCCCCTAGGGGAAAAAGTTTTATCCATCTTCTACTCATCGTGCAGATGTTTCCAAAGAAGGGCAACATCAAACCAGGCTAAGAAAATCAAAACCTCAACAGGCTCGGCAAACCCAGCAGTCACAGGGTTTTTGATATTTCATTCATTAAATCTTTTTCCTGTTTGAGGTTTAGAACCGCTAACTTACTTCTTATCAACAGAAGCATCTACAGTTCATCTCATCCTTACTGAGAGATCAGTGATACACTGACTCAATCCTCGACTCTAGGCATGAATCTCTTGCCACAAGAGAAATCCACTCTTTTAGCTCCTAGAGCTATTGAGGATAATCATGCCCTACAGGTAACAGATTTCTCCTCTTTTTTGAAGGAAAAAGAGGAGTAACAACTAATAACAAGGTAGGCTATGCCCTTCACCTTGACAGTTTTCCTGTACAAGGATATCTCATAGTTTTTGACTGCAAGGGGGCTTTACCTTTTTCAGGGACTTACCAAATTGTAAGTCTTCTCAACTCTGTATTACTTTCTATCCCTCTTAGTCGAGACATTCAGTCTAAGAGTGATACTATTCAACTGGAGGGCTTACTTTTTTTAAGCCCATAGGATTTTCTTCAATACCTACTCCAGTAAGTGGTTTCCATACAGAGCTTTCTTCCCCTTTGCAATCTTCTCAAATATTTCTTTTAAGACAGCTTATCAGACGATAATTGAGTTTTACCACTCCTAGTTATGTCTGTCGGTCCTTTTCCAATCTATAGGACCTAACTTTTTCTGCTGCCTTAATAACAAATAATTCCAAGAAAGGTTCCAAAACCCACTTGGACAATTTATTATTGCAGGCAACCTGCCTGTCTACTATTCTTAGCCATCTTCAATTCTTTTTGGCTCCAACAGAATAGATTAGGTTGCACACTGGCAATTAAACAGCCAGATCTCACCTAAGCAACCTACAACATACTCTCTGCAATTATACAAAAAAGCTCTGCAACTATGGACCTTTGCCAGAGAGCGTCAGAGCCATTCCTAGTAGGTAACTTCCAGATGGTTAAAAAGGCTTTGCCCAGTCATTCTCCTACATGACTGTTTTTTTTTTCCTGCTCTTACCATCTTCCTTAATTTCCTTTTAAGGAAAAGGAACCGGGGTTTAGACCACGTGAAAGCATAAAGAATTGCTCAATTCTCCAGGACCAAGCAGGAAGTCGGTCCTCACTTGTGGGTGACATCGGCGCCGATGGAGCCCCCGTGCAGAGCATTTCCCCAGCTTTCTAAGAAAGTCTTTGGGAATACTGCACGCATGCGCAGTCCCCTTCCCGCCTAAAGGTGCCATCTTGCTCAGTCCCTCTTTTTCCGTGGAGCCCATCGGACGTCCGTCCGAGTCACCCGGAAAAGTTGACGTTTTTTCAAAGATTTCTTTGTCTTTTTCTCAGAGTTAGACGCCGGTTCCCCTTCCTGCCGGGTTCGGTACACCGGTATCGAGCCAGTTTTCTTTTTTTCGTTTTTTGCCCTTCGTGGCTGGTGTTCGCGCCCTTTTTTCTGTTTTTCCCTGGAAGGCCGGTCCTTTGACCTCACGGGGGGCCTTTTTTCCCCCGATGGCTTCCAGTGGTTTCAAGAAGTGTGATCGGTGCAAGAAACTAATGTCTCTCACTGACACACACGACTGCTGCCTTTGGTGCCTCGGCCCAGATCATGATCCCATGATCTGTGGCCTGTGTGGCAAAATGTCCACCAAGGCACTTCGAAGCCGTCAGCACCAGAAGGAAAGGATTTTCTCAGATTCTGCCTCTGGCCGGGCCCGGACTTCATCTGAGGCCTCGACATCTCGGGAGTCTGATCCCGAGCATTGCTGGGGTTCCTCGGACAGGGGGTCCCCCGACCGGGAACGCAAGAGGAAGAAACGGCTCGTGAGGGCAGCATCAGAAGAGGTCCCTGGTTCCTCGAGGGCCAGGTCTAAGACCCCTGACCGCCGTCCCGGGCCTTTGGAACAGGAGAAGCCATCCATAGTACCTCGTGTAGAGCCGGAGACCATCGGACACATAAGTCCTGTAGTCCTCTGGACTCTCCTCCGAGGGAGCCGACGTCGGGCCCGGCGCCACCGAGTTGGTGGCTGCTGAGTCTCCTGAGCTTGGACTCAGCCTTGGAGTGCAGACTGTCTGCCTTCATGGATCAGCAGTGGGTACTGATGGCCAGCCTCGCTGGTGCATCTGCCCCGACCACCGGGACATCGATGTCGAAGTCGACCCTGGAGACCGAGCCGATACTCGAGACCATGAAGGCTCGAAGTCATCCTCGGTCAAGGTCCCCCTCGACCTCCCGCTTGGAGCCGAAGGTGTCTACGCCGGTGCCTTCGGCGTCGGGGCGGGTGCCACCTCGTCCTGCACGGTCGGAGCCCCTCGACTCCTCTTCCGATGAGTCAGCATGGGAGACGGAGGACAAGGAGTTCCCCGACACCTAGCAGACAAAGTCAGGGTGTCCAAGCCATTCCTTGCTTCCCTTCAGTGGTGGCTACACCTCCCCAACTTGCTTCAGGGGGTGCCATTTCAAGTGCCTGTCCCCACAGTGGTGTTGACGACAGATGCCTCCTTACAGGGCTGGGGTGCACACTGTCAAGAGAGCTGCACTCAAGGCCTCTGGTCCCCAGGGGAAGCCACGCAACAGATCAACCTTCTAGAACTGCGGGCTATTCATTTAGCCCTCAAGGCTTTTTCTCACACTTTGGCTCACCAGTCTGTTCTAGTTCTGACAGACAACCAAGTAGCTATGTTCTATGTGAACAAACAAGGCGGCACTGGCTCCAGGCCTCTATGCCTGGAAGCACAGGCCCTTTGCTCTTTTGCCCTCAGGCACCAGATGTTGCTGAGGGCTGTTTATCTTCCTGGCCAGGAGAACTTTCTGGCAGACAGATTAAGCAGAGTTCTGCAGCCCCACGAGTGGCAACTGCACCCATTAGTGGTTCAACAGATTTTCCTGAACTGGGGACTTCCATCCATGGATCTCTTTGCAAGTCCCCTGAATCACCAACTACCCAGTTTTTGTTCCAGGCAACCACATCCCCTAAGGGTGGCGGCGGATGCCTTCCTGATCTCTTGGTCCCAGGGCCTACTGTATGTGTTTCCTCCCACGCCTCTGGGCTGAACCTTGTTCAAGATTCTCAGGGATAAGGCCTCGGTGCTGCTGGTTGCTCCCAGGTGGCCGAGGCAGCCCTGGTTCCCCCTGCTGCTTCAACTGGCAGTGGAAACACCACTGGCTCTGGGATTCCAACCCGACCTTCTCTCTCAGGATCAGGGGTCCCTTCTGCATCCCAATATCAAATCTCTCAATCTGATGGCCTGGAGGCTGTAAGGGTAGTCTTAGCTCCCTGGGGGCCTACCTCAGGAAGTAGAAGAGGTGGTCTTGGCCTCTAGAAAGCAATCCACCAGGAGAACATATGCCCTGAAGTGGAGGAGGTTCTCCTTGTGGTGTCAGCAACGCAAGGAAGATCTTTTCGGCTGCACTGTGCCAGTAGTGCTCCAGTACCTTCTGCACTTGTCCATTCAGGGCCTTAAGTCCAATTCTATTCGGGTCCACCTCTCTGCTCTGGTGGCTCACCACTCACTGGTGGAGGGACACTCTTTGTTGGTTCATCCCTTGGTGTCCAGGTTTCTCAGAGGCTTGCTATTGCTCAAGCCTCCCCTCCGTCCACCGGCCCCTAAGTGGGAATTGAATGTGGTCTTGCAGCAACTGACTCGCCCACCTTTTGAATTAATGGCTACATGTCCTCTACGCTTCCTTTCCTGGAAGACTCTCTATTCCTAGTTGCCTTGACCTCGGCCAGGCGAGTGAGTGAACTTCAAGCCCTGGTCTGTGACAGACCCTACACTCGCTTCTATAGGAACAGGGTAGTCCTTCAGACTCATCCTAAGTTCCTCCCCAAGGTTGTCTCCTCTTTCCATCTCAACCAGGAGGTGGTTCTTCCAACATTCTTCCCTAGGCCCCATGCCAGCCGGGCTGAGACAGTCCTGCATACCCTGGACTGTAGGAGGGCCTTATCCTTCTACCTTGAGCGTACACAGGGGCATAGGAGGGCTACTCAGCTCTTTGTATCTTTTGACCCCAATAACTTGGGGGTACCTGTCTCCAAGCATACCTTGTCCATCTGGGTAGCTGACTCTATCACCTGGGCTTATAGGGCAGCTGACCTTTCTTTGCAGGGTCGGGTCACGGCCCACCGTGTCAGGGCAATGGCTGCCTCAGTAGCTCATCTCCGCTCTGTGCTCTTGGTAGACATCTGCAGGGCTGCAACTTGGTCTTCAAGCCAGATGTTTGCGGCCCATTACTGCCTGGAGAGGGAGTCCCGTAGGGACAGTGCTTTCGGTCAGGCAGTGCTCCGGAATCTCTTTGAGGTTTAGGCAACTCCTACCCTCCAGCCCTCTGGTTGGGCTACCGGTAGAGGTATGTTTCAGTGAAATCCTTTCTCTGATGCTGAGGCTAGAGGGAGCTCATTTTTCAGCTGTGGGTCCCCGGTAGCCTGAAGCTGGGGAGTCCCATAAGTGAGGACTGACTTCCTGCTTTGTCCTGGAGAAAGAGTAGTTACTCACCTGTAACAGGTGTTCTCCAGGAGCAGCAGGAATCAGTCCTCACAACCCTCTCTTCTCCCCTGGGAGTTGCAGTTGTACATAGTTCATTTTTACATGTTCGTGTGCTGTGTTTTAGCTATATCATTTGACTGAGCAAGATGGCACCTTTAGGCGGGAAGGGGACCGCGCATGCGTGCAGTATTCCCAAAGGCTTTCTTAGAAAGCTGGGGAAATGCTCCACATGGGGGCTCCATCGGCGCCGATGTCACCCACAAGTGAGGACTGATTCCTGCTGCTCCTGGAGAACACCTGTTACAGGTAACTACTTTTTCCCTGGGTTGTTCCACATCTCCAGTGGAACTCTTACAACAGGGATGCATTCCTTTTCACTGCAGTCGGTCCTTGTCTAGTGCATTCCTTCTAATTCCCAATACTTCATTGAAGCTTATGCTGAACAAAGAACGCATGATACTCATGTTGCCCTCATAGAGGGGCAAACATGGTATCCCCTTATATTGCATCATCTTCTCCACACTGAAGTTATAGAAGGATTCAGATTTGTTGTCTTAAGACTAAGGATCTCTTCTGCACCCGTTCACGCAGGTCTCCATTTCTGGTTATTCAAAGGCTAGAATTTTTAAAGAAATCTAGACCTCTCCTTCTAAGTAAGAACTTTCCACTGGTTTCCATGTAACCTTCTCCATGGTTCTTCCACTTGTAACCAGAAAGAGATTCTCTATCTATATTCTCAAGCAGGTCTTACCCCTTGTTGTGAATCTCTCTCTCTCTATATATCTATATCTAGATGTGTGTGTATATATATGTGTGTGTGTGTATATATGTGTATATAGCTATATATCTATATTGGTTGTCCATTTAAAACCCTATGGTATGCTGGAACAGCATTAATATGGACAGTAACAAATCTTTCAGAGTCACATATATATATATATATATATGACTCTGAAAGATTTGTTACTGTCCATATTAATGCTGTTCCAGCATACCATAGGGTTTTAAATGGACAACCAATTTCTATGGTAATTAGAAACTACCTTCTTTTACTGTAACCTTTCCGGTTACGTTACATCTGAAGCTCTCCATGTAAAGTCATTATCCTAAGTGACATCACTTAGGGAAGACATTACTGATCTTCAAGAAATTGGAGGCTACACCGCCTACTACAAATGATTCTTTCTTTCATTTGAATAGAGGGGTCTTAAAGACCCATCCTTTTTCTGCAAACCAGTCAGATTTATCTCCTCTTTTTCCTAGAGCCTTATTCTGCTCCAAGGACAAAGAGCTTCAAACTTTGGCCTACAAAAGCTTTAGCTTCTCCTCCAAAGTCCAAACTCATTAAACTCCCCCAGTTTTTTTTTCTGGGATTAGTTCTAGCCATTAAGGCTTCTGACCTGCATGTATTGCAAAATTTATTTTCCTCTACTTCACAGGGAGGTAATTTCTTTGAGGCTAATGTACTGGCTCTTAGCACCAGACCATATTAGCCTCAAATACTTTCGCAATATTTTTGAGTAAGGTCCACATTAGAAAATTGGAATTCAATATTTACTAACATTTATGATCTACACAAGGACTCCCCTCTAGACGCCTTGTTTAGACAAGCTGTTCCACAGCATACCCTTTTTAATTCAACTCCTACCCCCCATCCCTTGGA
Organism: Ichthyophis bannanicus; assembly: GCA_033557465.1. Classification (NCBI taxonomy): domain Eukaryota; kingdom Metazoa; phylum Chordata; class Amphibia; order Gymnophiona; family Ichthyophiidae; genus Ichthyophis; species Ichthyophis bannanicus. The sequence continues at coordinate 169,405,754 of CM066042.1, forward strand.
TGCCTGAGGTTCTGGAAAATAGCATGGCCCATCTATTAGATTTGCAACATGCTGGGACCTCCTCTAGGCATCTCTAGCTTGGGAGTCCCCATATGTGAAGACTCATTCCTGCTTGCTCCTGGAGATAGCACAGTTACTTACCTGTAACAGGTGATCTCTGGGAACAGCAGGAATAAGTCTTCACAACCCACCCACCTCCCCTGGGAGTTGTGTGCTCTCTCTCTCTCTCTCTCTAATTTGTCTACTTCCCTCCTTCGGTCTCAGCTACAAACCCAACTGATGAGAGGGAAGTGAATGGGCGGGAAGGCAGCGCGCATGCATGTGGGATGCTCCCAAAGGCTTTCTTTTTGGATGCTGGGGAGTGTTCCCGCGCAGGCTCCGTCGGTACCGACGTACCCATATGTGAAGACTTATTCCTGCTGTTCCCAGAGATCACCTGTTACAGGTAAGTAACTGTGCTTTCTCCAGGAACAAGCAGCAAGTCAGTCTTCACATATTGGTGACATCAGTGCTGACGGAGCCCGTGCAGAAGCCTCTCTCCAGCTTTCAAAAACCTTTGGGAGATGCCACCATGCATGCGTGGTCCTCTTTCCTCCCAAGGGTGCCATCTTGCTCAGTCTCCTTTCTTCCTCAGAGCCTAACAGACGTATATCTGTTTCCCCAGAGAAATCCTTGACAAAACTGTTCCTAAAAGTTTGTTTTTCCGGTAGACGTACCAGTTCCTTTTCCTGCCTCAAGTCAGTGTCTCCCAGCGCCGTTCTCTGCCCCTTTTCTTGAGGTCTCCCTCAACCGGCATTCGCATCTTTTTTCGCCTAGGGGTCGCAACCCCATCTGAGTGTTTCCCACCATATCTCCTGGTGGGTTCAAAAAGTGTGACTGCGGCAATCAAACCATGTCCATTACCGACACCCATGTCTGCTGCCTGGACCCGGACTATGACAGCACCTCCTGTGACCTGTGCCAGGCCATGTCGACCATAACCAACAAGAAAAGATCAGTTGCAGGAAAGGTAGTTTCCTAGATCAGACTCGGCACCTGCCTCCTCGGTGCCGAGCTCCAAGCCCAGAACATCTCAAGACGCCCATTCGTCCTCAGAATTCTGTGGCCGCGGTTCCTCCGAGAAGACCCTGGAGTCAGAGAAGTCATTGAAGTCGGAGGTTGCACCAGAGAAAACTGGTAAAACCCTATGGAGGGACTCTGCTGACTCCAAGAAGCACCCCACCAAGGTCCTTAAGAAGGACTCCTCGGCCTGTGGAGACCATGTGAGGTTCCTCGAGGCCATAGTCTTCGTCGATGATGCACTCCCTAGAGTGCTGGTGCCAGGCCCAAAATCCTCTATGCCCGCGCCGAAGGCTATGGAGCCTTCTGTCTTGGAAACCAGAATGGCGGCCCTGGAGCAGAACATCACTGCTGTCCTGGCCCTGCAGCAGGCAATGGATGGCTGCTTTCTCTGCCTCATCTACCCTGATGACCAGGTCCTCGACTGCGAGGGAGTCCCCGGTCATTGAGCCAAGCATAGAATGCCCTCTGCCTCGAAAGTCCTCGGTGCCAGTTGACATCCTGGTCACACTTGTCGGGTATCTGGTCCTTGGCGGAGGATGCCCCGTGCAACGAGGAGTTGAAGATTCTCCAGTATGAGACTCCACCTGGAGAAACCCTCATGGTGTTCATACAGCTGATCCTCAAGAGGCTGCTCTTCTGAATGTGGGAGACACCAGTGTCTGTGCCTGTAGTCAGCCTTCAGCTCTAAACTATGTACCACGTCCAGAAAGGGCCGGGGTTTCACAAACCCCAGCTCCTACATAACTCCATTGTTGTCGAGTCAACCATGCAGAAACTCTAGAGCCAGAAAACTCTCTCCTCCGTCCCTCCCAGCAGGGGGGCCCGGGCTATCGACTCCCTTGGGCACAAATGCTATCAGCACTCGATGCTGGGTTGCCGAATCCAGGCCTATGAACTCTACATAGGCATGTACCTAAAGGCACTGGCCAAAGAGCTGTCAGGGTTTGTAGCAGACCTCGTTGGGAACCCCTCCAATGATTCCAGACCCTGACCTCAGGAGTGAGGGACTGCTCCAAGTTCCTCTCCTGGGCTGCCTAAGACAGCTTTGAGTCAACAGCTCGAGTTGCAGTGGCTGGCATCGGGGCCTGGCACCAGGCCTGGCTGCAATCTTCCAACCTCGAGCAGTGGGTCCAGGACAAACTGCTCGATGTCCCCTGTACCAGTGAGAACCTCTTTGGCAAACCCATGGCCGACAAAGCTGCTGAGATAGAGGCAGAGTGTGTGACCCATCAGAGGCTGTCTAAGACCTCATCCCATCCCTGCAAAAAAAGTCAGGAAAAAGGGTGCCTTTGCACAGGGTCACCAGTACCAGCCCTACTCTGGCCATCCGCAGGGTTCTCACCCCAAGAGGCAGGGACAAGGGGCTCAGAAGACTAAAACGCCCAAACTCGAGCTCGGTGGGCAGGGCCTCCCCTCCCCCAGGAGATCTTCACCAGCCCACAGGGGGGCACCTGGCGCTCTTCGCCCACAGATGGATCTCAATCACCTTGGACCTTTTGGGTACTGCAGGTGGCCAGGGAGGGATATCGCTTCCACCAGATTCCACCTAGGTTCTTTCCTGGATAACCGGTGCGAGCCCCCCCTCCCCTCCTTTACCAAACCCTGCTGCTCACAAAGCTCGCAGTTCTTCTCAAGGACAAAGCAGTGGAACCCTGTACCCAGACACCTGTGGAGGAAAAGGCTTATACTCCAAGTACTTCCTTGTCCCAAAGAGGACTGGGGGCCTCAGACCCATCCTAGATCTGTGAAACCTAAACGGATTTCTGGTAAGGGAGAAGTTCAACATGCTCTCCCTTGGAACACTGCAGCCCTGCGTCCACTAGGGAGACTGGTTTTGCTCCTTGAATCTAAAGGATGCTTACACACACATCCTAATCCACCCTTCCCACAGGCAGTACCTAAGATTCATGGTAGGAGGAGGACACTACCAATACAGGGTGCAAGGATTTTCACAAAGTGCCTAGTAGTAGTCACTGCCCACCTATGTCTGCAACGGGCCTTTGTCTTCCCATACCTAGATGACTGGGTCATCAGGGGCAGCACGGCCACAGGGCATACAACCCTCCTGTGCAGCACCTGGGGTTTATCATCAGTTACCCCAAATCTCATTCAATCCAGCCCAGAGCCTGGAATTCATAGGTGCTCAGCAGGACACCCTGCAGGCCAAGGACTTTTTCCCAGGGAAAGGGCAGACCGCCTCGTGGAGCTAGCGGCGAAGGTGCAGTACCATCACTCAGTGCTGGCCCATCTCCTCCTCCGCCTTCTGGGCCACATGGCCTCCATGGTCCACTTTACCCGCTAGCCCGCCTACACATGCGGGCAGCTCAGTGGTGTCTCCACTTTCAGTGGATGCAAGATGAGGGAAGACTGCGGGACAGGGTCAGGGTAACCTGCCAGCTGGCGGAAGCCCTCGATTGGTGGCAGCTTCTCCGCCACCTCTGGGCCAGGATGCCTTTCCAGACACCCATGCCCAGAAGGTCCTGACCACAGACGCCTCCCTTCTTGGTTGGAGGGCGCATTGCGAAGACCATCGCACATAGGACAGCTGGTCCCAGGCGTAATCACTGCTACAGATCAATCTTCTGGAACTCTGGGCTGTTTTCCTGGCCTTACAGGTATTCTGCCACCGCCACAGCCTGCAACACCAGCCGGTGCTGATCAGATTGACAGCCAAATCGCCAGGTTCTCTGTCAACAAGCAGGGGGGCACGGGGTCATACTCCCTCTGCCAGGAGGCGGTGGCCCTCCTTTCCTTTGCAGCTCTCAACAACATGCTCCTGTGGGTGGTCTACCTCATGAGCCAGGACAACCTCCCGGCGGACAGACTGAGGAGGGTGCTCCAACCGCATGAGTGGCACCTGAACCCCAGAGTGGCCTCTCGGTTCTTCTGCCTCTGGGAATGCCTGTGATGGACCTCTTTGCTACCCCGGACAATGTGCAGCTGCCCTGCTTTTGCTTGCAGTAGCTGTACCTGGCAAGGGGGGTGGCAGATGCCTTCCTGATCCCATGGACAGAAGGCCGCCTCTATGCCTTTCTGCCGACCCCCCCCCCCCCCCTTCCCCAGTTGCCAAGACCCTTTTCAAGGTCCAGCGCGAGGGGGCAGTACTGATACTAATTGCCCCCAGGTGGTTCAGACATCCTTGGTTCCCAGTGCTGCTCTCCCTGTCAGCGACACTCCCGGTCCCACTGGGCCATGCTCCGGACCTCCTGTCTCAAGAGGAGGGCTCCTTGCTGCATCCCAATCTGGGGTTTCTAACACTAACAGCATGGCTGCTGAAAGGGTAGCGTTGGCCCCTTTCAACCTCCCACGAGAAGTCAAGGATGTCCTATTGGCTTCCCACAAGCCCTCCACGAGGCGAGCTTACGTCTTTAAGTGGTGAAGATTCTCTGTATGTATGGTGTAAGAGGCAGAAGAACCCATTTTCCTGCTCGGTGCAACTAGTGCAATCTCCACACACCAGCACCCTTTTGAGGGGAAATCCCTCTCGGGTCAGCTCTTGGTCTTTCATTTCCTCCGGGGCCTCCTGTTGTCTAAGCCCCCCAGTGGCAGAATGGACCCTTAACGTGGTGCTCTCACAGCTACTAGACCGCCATTCAAGCCTCTAGCTACTTGCCATCTGCGGTATCTTTCATGGAAGGTTGCCTTCCTGGTAGCTCTCACATCCGCTCGCAGAGTAAGCAAATTTCAGGCCCTGGTGGCAAAGCCACCATATACAAGATAATACAAGAACAGGGTGGTGCTCCGCACTCGCCCCAAATTCCTCCCAAAAGTGGTACCTCCTTTTCACCTCAACCAGGAGGTGGTCCTTCCCACCTTTTTCCTGCGGCCTCGCGCCAGTCTGGAGGAAACTATATACTCCATACACTGTACTGCAAACGGGCCTTGTCCTTCTACCTACAGCGGACTCGGGGCCATTGCAAAGCTCCTCAGCTTTTAGTTTCCTACGACCCCGAAGGCTGGTGCTTCCTGTGACTAAGCAACCTCTGTCCACTTGGGTGGCGGACTGTATTGACCTCGCCTGTGAGCGAGCTGGGCTCTTCCTGGATCACAGCATATTGTGTGAGAGTGATGGCCACATTGGTGACAAACCTGCGCTCAGCACTGGTGACGGAGATCTACAAAGCCGCTACCTGGTCTTCATTTCATACATTTGCATCTCACTACTGCCTGGAGAGTGAGTCCCGTTGGGACAGTACCGTTGGCCAGGTGGTACTCCATAATGTTTTTGGGGTGTAGGCAATTCTTGCCCTCTGACCCTTCTGTTTTCAGGCTACCGGAGTGATAGTGCTTCTGGACTCTAGGGTCTTGCAGAGTCTTTTTAGTTAGGGACTCATCTTCTGCAACTCATGGCTTCCCGACTTGGTTGCTGTTGATGCTCTCCTGGTTTGGTCCTCTGTAGCCTGGAGCTAGGGAGCCCTATATGTGAGGACTGACTTTCTGCTTGTTCCTGGAGAAAGCATTGTTACTCACCTGTAACAGGTGTTTGTTTATTTATTTAGACAGTTTTGTATACCACCTTATCCTTCAATCAAAGCAGTCACAACACAATTGGGGGATACATTTAACACGCGGGGATATGAGACACATACACTAATACTTACAGGGAACATGGGCAATGGTGGGTTAAGTGGCTTGCCCAAGACCACAAGGAGCATCTGTGGGACTAGAAACCCCAGTCCTTCCGGCCCAAGGTTGCTGTCCTCTAGTGGGATTTGAACCCCCGACCTTCCGGCCTGAAGTACCTTGCCCAAACCACTAAGCTACTCCTCCTCCCTGCTGAAGTACCTTGCCCAAACCACTAGGCTACTCCTTCCTGCTGTCCCTGGAGGTGTTCTCCAGGGACAGCAGGAATCAGTCCTCGGATCCTACCTCCTCCCCTGGAAGTTGCCTCCCTACCTTGTTTTATTTTTACTACCATCCTAGCTATGTCATCTGACTGAGCAAGATGGCACCATTGGGTGGGAAGGGGACTACGCATGCATGGTTGTATCTCCCAAAGGCTTTCTTTGAAAGCTGGGGAGATGCTTCCGCGCGGGCTCAGTCGGCACTGATGTCACCCATATGTGAGGACTGATTCCTGCTATCCCTGGAGAAGACCCTGTTACAGGTGAGTAACTATGCTTTCTATGCATACTGCTGGTGCATGCTGTCCTTCCTATGGTCTGTCTGTGCACCTGTGAATTCACTGTGCAAAACTAGAATTATCTACTCTGGCCACTAGATGGCACATGGAAGCTGAGGTTCTTTATAGCCAACTGAGGTCCAAATGAAACTAGGAATTGGTTTCAAAACGGCATCCTCACATGCCCCCCCTTAAAAAGATTTACTCACAAATGACTTTGACTCTGTACTGTTCCCAAAAACTTGTTTTATACTACAGCATGGTGATTTTCGTTTCCAGTGCTAAAAATAACTTGTACCCTGAGAAGCTCAACTAACAGATCAAAGAGCTTGAAGAGCAAAGCTGTATCCCCTGCTGACGGTTCACATCTGTCCCTGCCAGCAAGTGTGACTCCCGTAGGTGGATTCTGAGAGCCGTTCTTCCTGTGTGGCTGCAGGAGAGCGGAGGAGTTACAGCCTTCAGGATTGATGCAGACTTTATACATTCCTCACCACTCAGCCAGAAAGAAGGGGATTTTAATTGTCTCAGCCAAGTTCCGATTCTTTTGCTCCATCAGTAAAAAGAAATTGTATTTAAAAATTGTAATATTTTTAGTTCAACTCCTTTGATTTGTAGGCTTGAATATAAAAGACCCATTCTGAGCAGCTCTTTCCATATGATTAACCCCTTCTCTATCTTTGTATTTGCAGTGCTTCAGCGCTTTGATAAGTAGTAGAGGCAATAGTAGAACTAAAAGTGAACCTAGTTTTGCCGTAATCTAGATTCAGCTTGGCATTTTTAAATCTGTTGACGCATAGCATTTATTTTGCTGTTCGTCACCCAAGAGGGTTATTGTAGTCTTTTGGCAAGTTAAATATTTCTTACATAAAAGGACATGGAAATGTGCTGGAAAATCACTTGGAAAATTGCAGTTTTCCATGTATTTTGGGTTTCATGCATTAGATATCCCACATCATGATGGTAACCATTCGTACAAGATGTCTGGAACAGATGATTCCAAGTCATTCCTGCAGGTGTAAAAAGAGTCATATCTAAAGGTTAACTACATCTTTTAAGCAATTGTTAAAGAGAATTTTAGTTATCAGCCTTTCTGCCTCAAAAAATGTGAACAACCTCTAAATGCATCTATTCTCATCAGTATATTATCTACAATAATAGGCATTTTCTTTTTTTGTTGATACAGGTTATATTGACCAACCAAATGACAACTCGGATTGGGGAAAGCCAGTCTATGCTTGTACCAGCTTTAGGTAGGTAAGAATCACTGGGAAAGACTAGGAATAATGAATCTCCAGGAACAAGCTGGAATGTAGTCTTCACATATGGGTGACATCGGCACCGACGGAGCCCGTGCAGGAATACTCCCCAGCGTCCTATAGGAAAGCATTTGGTAGTATCCCACTGCGCCTGCATAGCTGCCTTCCCACCTTTCCAACTCTCCCTCCTCAGTTTTTTGTTTTCCGCGGAACCGACGGAGCAATTCCTGTCACCGCAGAAAATTTACTTCTGTGATCACGTCTGCCTTACCGTCGATGCTTGCACCAGCACCGTCGGTGTTTGTTCTGTTTTTATTTATTTCTTTAAAAAAAACAAAAAAAAACCCTTCTTTTTTTTTTCCCTGAGGGTACCTTGCCCTCTAGGTGCTTAGGCACCATTTTGGGCCTTAGGCCCTTTTTTTCCTTTTAAGATGGATAAGCCAGCTAGTGGTTTCAAAAAGTGTTCCAAATGTAGCAGTACCATTTCTGCTACAGACACCCATGGCTGGTGTCTCAAATGTTTGGGACCAGATCATCTGCTGTCGGAATGCCTTCTCTGCAGGAAGATGACAGAGGGGCCTGCAGAATAGAACTGCGAAACGCAGCACCCTCTTTGCCACTGATGCAATGTCGGTTGCATCGACGTTGTCGAGAGCTTCATCTTCCTCCCATGGATATCAGGTATCGAAAACCAAGTCTTCCTCGAAGGCTGGCCGGTCTTCCAAGCACTGTTCCCTCTAAGCTGTGCACGTGCGCGCGCGCACACACCTCGCCGAGTGAGCGCACATACTTTACAACAGAGCACACAAAAATTACGGTTCTGATTCTGATAGAAAACACCACAGACGTCTTAAAATTTAAAAGTTATGATTGTAATTACTAGAAATTTCCCGCTTCATTTAGTAATCATCTATTTTAATTTAATTTGATTAAAATCAATGTGGTGTACATACTGTATTCTGACGTGTAGTCAAATTTTAAAGTATATAACTCCAAGTGTCGTCATGTGGCGCACAAAAATTTAACCTTCCTTCAAAAGCTGCACACAGCTGATATTTTATGCGCACACAGCCTACAGAAAATTAGAGGGAACATTGCTTCCAAGGGTAGATCTCCTTCTAAGCATGGAGATGCCGTAGGCGTTGCCCTGGAGGGGAATACACCGGCCAAACAACCCTGGCAGGAGGTCCTTGCCTCCAAAGCCTCCACCTCCTGAGAGCTCTTGGTGCCATTCTCTGGGGTCGTGGCCTACTGTTTGTGTACCGATACCCAGGCATAGGCTGGCTCCATGGATCAACATATCTTGGCTATTGAGCGGAGTGTAGCGGCCTTCCTCGCAGCTTTGGTACTGCTAAAGCCTCTGCAATTGGTTCCGCAGCCATTGGTACCGACGCCGGTACCGAATGTGCCTGCATCAACCATTGCGCCGCTCTCCAAACTACCACCCATGCCGGCCCTAGAATCAGTGTCTGGCATCGAGGGTCCGGTACTGAGGCATTCAGATGCCTATTTTGATTGGTACCATTGACGGGCTGGACGGGAGCACCTGGCCCACCGATACTTCAAGTCCTCTGATTCAGACTCATCCGATGAATCAGTCGGTACTAGGGAAATGGAGGCTGTTCCGGAAGATCCTTCTCCTTCCCCACAACGCCGTATGTCTCCTCCGGAGGACATGTCTTTTCAAGACCTTATACGGGACGTGGCTCAGGGACCTCAGAGAAAGAACCAAGAGCTGAAGAACTTGAAATTCTTCAGTATCCAGCCTCGAAGGAGGCTGCTACTCTACCTATTCACTGGAAATTGCATGACCTCATGCTTAGGATGTGGGAGACACCCTTAACTGTCTCTCCACATTATTGGAGGCTCGATACCGGGTACCGCAGTGTCCCTGACTATGAAATTTAAAGTAGAAGCTCTCTGCTGGATTCTAAATTTAACCAGAAAGCTCTCTTCTGTGTTTTAAATTTCAACTGAAAACACCTTGCTGCTAATAGGCCCTGACTGATTTAGCAAATAAACTGGGTTCACAGATTGATCAGCTTTAATCTAAAGAATTCCTCCCCCCCCCAAGATTTAGAAACATTCCCAGAAGTAAATACTTACAATTGCAGATCTCTCCCCAGAAGTAGCAGTCACCTTTTGTAGTCCTTCAAGATAAGAAGAAAACTAAGTCAGAACAGAGCCCTTAGATCCAATCAAGAAGAAGGTGGTGATCAAAAGCAGTAGATAGTTCAAGAAGGATGAGGATCTAGTAAAGGCCCTTAGATTTGGCAAGGAACTGGTTATTGGAGACTTTGGCAAGGGCTGTTTCTGGTTTTTATTTTCTGTTTCTGCAGCCCCCATTATTGTAAACTGCCCTGATGCTTCTGCCTAGGTGGTATATCAAATGTACAAATAAAGATAAAGAATGTAGAGAACTAAAGCCAGAATGGAGAGTAAAAGTCACAAAAACATCTGTGGAACTGCATGTTTGAGTAGTTTTGGATGCAAAAGGGAGGAGGGAGATGGGCTAATAATTGGAAGGGCAGGTAGGATCTAGTGATGCTTTTTTGAGGAGAGGTGTAATAACAGCATGTTTGAAGGTAGCAGAAATCATTACAGTGGAAAGCAACAGATTGCGGATATGACAGAGGGAAGAGACATCAGCAGGAGAGAGCCTAGTAGATAGATGGGGATTAGATTAGAGGAGCAGATAGTGAGTTTGGAGGAGGAGAAATGATGTGCAGTTTCCTCCTCAATAATATTAGAAAAGGAAGAAAGGGTGACAGAGGTTGAGGGAAGGTTTTGAGTGAGGAGAGGAAAGGATATAAAACTAATGAATGCCTATAGACTAGGGGTACTCAACCCAGTCCTGGGGACACACTTAGCCAATCAGGTTTTCAGGATAACCGCAATGAATGTGCATGATGATCTACAAAAGCTGGAAGAATGGTCTAATGTTTGGCAATTAAGATTTAATGCGAAGAAGTGCAGAGTCATGCACTTGGGAAGCAGAAATCCAAGGGAAATGTACGCGATAGGGGGCGAGAGATTGGTGTGTACGGATCAGGAGAAAGACATTGGAGTGATTATTTCTGAAGATCTCAAGGTGGCAAAACAGTGCGAGAAGGCAGTGGCGAAAGCCAGGAGGATGCTGGGCTGCATTCGAAGAGGAATTACCAGCAGAAAGGAAGAGGTACTTATGCTACTGTACAAGTCACTGGTGAGTCCTCACTTGGAATACCGTGTTCAGTTTTGGAGACCATATCTTGCAAAGGATGTAAAAAGACTCAAAACTGTTCAGAGAAAGGCGACCAAAATGATTTGGAGCCTGCGTCAGAAGCCTTATGAGAAGAGACTTGAAGACCTAAACATGTACACTTTGGAGGAGAGGAGGGACAGGGAAGATATGATTCAGACCTTTAAATACTTAAAGAGAAATAATGAACAAACAAACCTCTTCCAAAGACGGAGAAGCTGCAAAACTAGAGGGCATAACATGAAGCTACAAGGTGGTAAATTGAAAGGCAATGTCAGGAAATACTTTTTCACTGAAAGGGTGGTGGATGCTTGGAATGCGCTCCCGTTGGCAGTGGTGGGGGAAAATACAGTGACGGAGTTCAAAAGGGCATGGGACAGACACAGTGGATCCCTTTACAGCAACAAGAAAATATCAAAATAATCTGAACTATCTAATTCCTTAACATATAGGGGTATCCTATATGGAGTGGCGGGATCACCCCTGGACAAAGACATGGGGAGGGGGGGCCTGCACGGAGCGGCATCGTACTGGGCAGACTAGATGGACCGTACTGGTCTTTATCTGCTGTCATTTACTATGTTACTATGTGAGAGATTTGCATACAAATGGAGGCAATGCATGCAAATCTTTCTCATACATATTCATTGTGATCCTGAAAACCTGACTAGTTAGGTGTCTCCCGTGGAGATGGCTTTAGCCATTGCATTTGGCAAACTTGCTTCAACTTTGTGTGATGGGGGCAGGGTTTTGCATTCATCCCAGAAAGGTCTGCTGGAGGTTCCTTGCTTTCCACAGATAAAATTGAATGTTATGCTGCTTGCGTGCTTCTGGCATTTTATGCCAGATTTATGGAATCAGTTGCTGGATAATGTAAATGCTGAAATGAACTAACTTCAAGAAACTTGTTAAGGTATGGCTGTTTGAGGAGTCTTTCACTGGGGACAAGGGAGTTGGGCCTCGATTAGGGTGGGTCAGTGCTGGGTAGTTGGGGAGTACTGGGTAGTTGGGGAATACTGGGGGTCTATGTATCTTGATGTATTGTGAATCTTATGTATGATTTTTCTGTTTTTATTGTAAGCTGCTCTAGGTTTTAATTGACTATGAGTGGGATATCAAGAACCAGTGGATAAATGTGTAGACTCTGCTAAGGCAGTAACCATACATACAGGCACTTCTGAGGTTTCTGAAGTAGTTATGGCTATGAAGTCCTCAACCACTATGAATGATTCTTTGCCTACTCTCTTGCTCAAGAAGTTTTAGTCCTTTACTCCCCTACTCACATGCCACTGTATCCTCTAGGCCAAAAGACTGTGGAAGCAAACAATGGTCATACCCATCTGAAGGAATTTAAGGCTGATCCATCCACTGTGATCAATTTCCATCCAATTTCAAATCATCTTTTTATCTCTAAAGTCATGGAGATGGTCATTGCAAATCAGCTAATGTCCTATCGTGGCAGAAGTCAATACTGAACACCCTAAGCCAGTGGAATTCTGCTCACCCTACTGCATTGATCGTACTCTTGCTTAGGTTACTTGACTTTATCAGGGTTAATCTAGATAAAGATGACTGTTTTTCATAAAATGTGACATCAAAGCAGTTTACAATAAAATGAATCAAGCATAAGGAAGGCGAAGATTCATTCATCTAAAAAAACCAGACAAAGCAGAATACGATAAGGTGTCTATCTAATACAATCTGGCCTTCCTTCAGTAGAGAAGCTAATAACTACCACCACCCAAAGACTAATTGGGTATAGAGTGCAATTGTCTCCTTAAAGCTCCCTGACAGGGATTTAACCCTATTGATAAATGTCAGAGTTCAGACTCAGGGACTACTCTATCATCCACAGCATGTGTACATAACAGTTCTGCCAGAATTATACTCCTGAGAATGTCTTTCACATAACCTTTAGTTCACCTACTTTTTATACGCGTATAACCCATGCACAATTTTGTAACAGCCATTTTTTGTGTGTAAAACATGTTCTCTGGGAACAAGCAGGAAATCAGCCCTCACATGTGGGTGACATCGGTGTCAATGGAGCCCATGCGGAAACATCTCCCAGCTTTCAAAGAAAGCCTTTGGGAGATGCACCATCCATGCCGTGGTCCACTTCCCGCCCAAGGGTGCCATCTTGCCTTAGTCTTCTTTTTTCTGCGGAGCCCTTCGGACGCTGTCCAATTTTCCCCAGAAAGTCAGATTTTTTTTTTCTCAAGTTTTGTCTGGTTTGTGTACCAATTCCTTCCCGCCCCCAAGCCAGCTCACCTCGGCATCACTTCTTGGGTCCACTTGTTTGTTTTTCTTAAGTTTTTCATGGAGGTCTCCCTTGACCAGCGTTTGTGCCCTTTTTCAGCCGAAGGCCTTGGACCCCCACCAGTAGGTTGGGACCCCCTTTTTCCGATGGCCTTCAGTGGCTTCAAAAAGTGTGACTGGTGTGGCAAAATGATGTCACTCACCAACTCATGCAAGTGCTGCCTGTGATGTCTTGATCCGAAGCACGACGACTCCAACTGCGAGCTCTGCAGAACCAAGGCCCCAAAGGCCATTCAGAAGTTCGACTCCGCCCCAGAGTCTCTGGTGATACCACACTCAAGGACTCCCTCTGTTATCTCGGTACCCCGCAAAGCCAGAGCCTCTTTGGAGTCCCGCAGCCGCGGTTCCTCCAAATGAAAGTCCCTGGTGGTGGAGCATAAGAAGAAAAAATCCTCAGACTGCCTCAGAGGATGGATCTGGGAAGAAGATGAAATCCCACCCCAGGTCCCGCAGTCCCAGGTGTGAGTCCAGGGAGTCGGGGCAGGAGCGGCCCACCAAGATGCCCCGCAAGGAGTCATTGGACCTCCGAGGTCATCCTCATCGAGGACTCTCCCTCGACAGTACCGATGCCGGGCCCAAAGTCCTCTGTGCCTGCGTCGAAGACTATGGAGCCAACTGGCATGGAGACCAGAATGGCAGCCCTAGAGAGCAGTATATCGGCCCTAGTGGCCATGCAGCAGGTGTTCGGCTCATCTGTCCCAACAATGGACCCTCGACATCGAGGGTTTCCCCAGATGTTGAACTGGTCCTCAAGCACCATCGGCCTCGAGAGAGCCCCCCGTCAAGGTCCTGGTCCCAACCCTTGGGACATCATTCCTCCCAGCGAGTGCCCGCAGCTCGGACCAATGATCCTTCGGAGGTCATGCACCGCAAAGAGTGGTCCTCGACTGAGGTGATCTTGCAGCATTGGACTCGTACTCAGACTTCGAGTCCAAAAGGGAGACCGAGGACAAAGACACCACCGTGACGTGCCCTCAGACACATCCTTCCCCGTCAACCTGACGCCATTCCTCTCCCGAGGACGTGGCATTCCTTGATTTCATTTGGGATATGGCCAAGACTCTCATTATCAAGACAGAGGCCAAGGTGGATCGTGAACCAAGGAATTGGAGATCCTCCAATACAGGCACCCCCGAAGGAAGCCCTTATGGGTCCCAGTGCTCCCGATCCTCAACCACCTCCTCTTATGCATGTGGGAAACACCAGCATCTGTATAAATCATTAGCAGGCGCCCCGATGCCATGTACTGGGAATGCCAAAGCCCTGGGTTGCAAAAAACCCAGCTTACAACTCCATGGTTGTGGAATTGGCCATGCGCAGGCTTAAGAGCCAAAAAAAACCCCATTTGTTGGTGCCACCCGACAGGGAGGCCCGAACCCTCGATGCCCTCGGCTGGAAAACCTTTCTGGGTTCGATGCTAACATGCCACATCCTGTCCTACCAGCTCTACATCAGCAAGTACCTGAAGGAACTGTCAAAGGAGCTCAGGGATTCTCTGCAGGCCTCAGTGGCGAACCCCTGCAGAGGTTCAAGACCCTAACCACAGCAGTAAAGGAATGCTCAAAGTTTTTGTCCCAAGCAGCTTATGATGGCTTTGAGTTATCAGCCAGGTTGGCTGCCGCCGGTATCGGAGCCAGGGGCGGCCCAAGGGGGGTGCGGAGACTTGGTGCGGGGCCTCATTTGCCTAAATATTTGTATAATGTTATCATATGCTAACTTTTAGTAAACATGCCTCTTAATGAGTGTCCGGATAAAGAAATACTAAAAGATTTCTACATTACTATAATCCAGTGCCAACCGCCAGGCACATTAGGAACTACTACAAACACTGCCCATTTAGAACCCACAGCAAACCCAACGTATCCTAACAGCACTACCAGGACTCACAAAGCACCATACCCTACGTATCAAAAGGCAACACTGCAAATATTAAACCAATACATGTCAGAAAATACCAATACATGACCTACTGGGGAAAGAGAGCAAGTGGCAATGTCAAATAAAAATTACATAAACAGAATACCTCAGCTCGTTTACACATGCAGAACAAGACCGTCACCAAACAAGGATTCACAATTTAGAAACAGGAAGACAATAATTAAACTGGGAACCCCAAAAGCCAAACTTGGAATGTACAACACTGTAGAAGTAGAACTATAAATTAATTTCCTCTTGTACTAAATAAAGTGCAGACATTAATGATGCACATTTCCCAGAGCTGACATATTCCAGTTAATAGATTCAAAATAAAGAGATTTTTCTACCTTTTGTGCATTTGTTTTTCAGTTGCAATTGTTCCAGCCCCTTTTTTCTGGTTTCTTTGTGTTTTCTGCTAACTCTCCATCATCTGCTGTCCATTTGTCCTTTCTTCTCTCTTCTAGTTTTTGCATTCTCTCTCTACATCTGCTTTAACATACTAATCTTTCTCCTTTTGCTCTTTCCTCATTCCTATTTCATCCACTCAAATTTTACCCCTCCATCCTCAATCCCCACTTACTCTCCCAATACCCGGCCAATTGTAGATTTTTCTTCCCTCCCACACAAAATATTTTTCCCCTCTCCATTTCACTCTCCCAGCCCCATCCCATTCTAATCCTCCCCCAACATCAGCTCCTTTCTAGTTCCAGCCCCACCCAGCATCCGCTCCCTTCTAGTCCCCGCATCAGCCCATTTCCAGTCCTAGCCCCACTATCAGCCCATTTCCAATCCTAGCTCACCCATCCATTTCCAGTCGTATCAGAGTCCCTCCATCAGCTCATTTCCAATCCCAGCCCCCCATCAGCCAATTTCTATTCCTTCCCTAGCCCCACCAACAGCCCATGTCAAATCCTAGCTCCCCTCCACTCAACCCATTTCCAATCCAAGCCCCCCATGAGCCTACTTCCAGTTCTAGCCCCTCCATGAGTCCACTTCAATCCGAGCCCCCACCACAGCCCATTTCCAATCTTAGCTCCCCCCAACAGCCCATTTCCAGTCCTATCCTAGCACTTCCATCAGCCCATTTTATGTCCTAGCTCCCCCCCCCCCACTCAGCCCATTTCCAGTCCAAGCTCCCCTCACAGCCCATTTCCATTCCAAGCCCCCCTCCCCATCAGCTATTTACAGTTCAGATCCCCCTTCCACTCAGCCCATTTCCAGTCCTAGCAACCCCCAGCCCATTACCAGTCCTACACCCCCCAGCCCATTACCAGTCCTACACCCCCCATAGCCCATTACCATTCCCACCCCCCTCACCATAGCCCATTACCAGTCCTAACCCCCTCCCCTCCATCAGCCCATGAAAACTTTAAAAGTAAAAAACAGCTTGCTGCCACTGCCACCGTGGCAGCTGCAGAATCAAATGTCTGCCATGGGGCCCCCGCCTGCCCAGCAGAGCCCTTCCTCAATCACTCTCCTTGGCGCGGCTTTCAGGACCGTGAAGGGAGGGTTTCCCTCTCGCGGTTCTGTTAAGGTGGCCGGGGCTGATGGGGAACAGGAAATGCCTGTTCCCATCAGCCCTAGCGGGCTTAACAGAGCCGGGAGAGGGAAACACTCCCTTCGCGGTTCTGAAAGCTGCGCCGAGGAGAGTGATCAAGGGAGGGCTCTCGGGCAGGAGAGAGGGCTCTGCCAGGCAGGCGGGGGGGCAGAGGTCCCGTGGGAGACACTTGATTCTGCCGCTGCAACGGCGGCGGCAGCAGCAGCAAGCTGTTTTTTCTTTTAAAGTTTCCCTGGGCTGATGGGCAGAATGTTCTTTGCATGGGGCCCTCTGAAACACGGGCCCTGTGCAAACAACATTCTCGCTCAATGGACGGGCCGGCCCTGATTGGAGCACAACACCAAGCATGGCTGCCGTCATCTGACCTGGAGCAATGGGTACAGGACAAACTAATTGATGTCCCTTGCATAGGTGAAAACCTATTTGGGAAGCCCATGGCGGATAAAGCAGTGGAAATAAGACAGAGTATGTCTCGGGAACAAGCTCTCAAAAGAGACCTCGGTGCAACCCTGGAAGAAACCCCCAGGGAAAAAGCCCTTCTTCCCAAGGAATTAAAGAGGCTTTGGTAGTATTTCACACTTCCAGACCTTCTTTGCCCCTCAGCAGGGCCAACAACAGAAAGGCCAGGGACATGGATCCAGAAAACAAAAAGCCACAAAGCCTTAGGCACCGGCTCAGGCCGAGGCCGGGGGAGGCTTTTGACTGCCTGGGTGCGACCTCCACTCCCCCAGGAGGTCCTCTGCTGCCTACAGGGGGGGAGCGCCTAGCCCTGTTTGCCCACAGGTGGACAGCCATCACCACCAATAACTGGGTGCTACAAATGGTCAAAGAGGGCTACCTCCTCCACCGACATTGGCCACCACACTCGTGTTTTCTGGGAGAACCCACCAGGCCTCTCCTCCACCAAACCCTTTTCCTCACTGAGCTAGCAGGACTACTCTAGGACAAAGCAGGGGAGCCAGTACTGCTGCTACTACATATTTCTGTAGCGCTGCACAGACACATGTAAAAGACTGTCCCTGCTCATTGGCGCTTACAATCTAATAGAGACAGACAACACAGTAGCTGTAAACGTGATATAGCTAGGGGGAATGGTAAGGAATTGCAACATTAGGTGATTCAAGATCCGAAAGAAGCAGCGAAAAGACCTGTTGTACAGACTCAGGTAGTTTGTTCCAGGCATAAGGAGCAGCAAGGTGAAAGGAGTGAAGTCTGTAGTTGACAGTAGAAGAGAAGGGCACAAATAGAAGTGATTTGTCACAAGAGCAGAGTTCCCGAGGAGGGGTGTAGGGAGAGAAAAGATAGCGAGAAGCTGCAGAGTGAATTCACTTATAAGTCAGCAGGAGAAGTTTGAACTGGATGCGGAAATGGATAGGAAGCCAATGAAGAGACTTGAGAAGCGGGGTAATATGAGCATGACTAGACTGGCGGAAGATTAGCCGCGCAGCAGAGTGTTGAACAGATTGAAGGGGAAAGAGATGTCAGAGGGAGACCAGCAAGGAGCAGGTTACAATAGTCTAGACAGGAGGTGACTAAAGAATGGATAAGTTTTAGTAGTGTGTTCAGAAAGGAATGGGCAAATTTTGGTAATGTTGTGGAGAAAGAAACAGCAGGTTTTAGCTATCAGTTGGATGTGTGTGGAGAAGAAGAGAGGAGTCAGTTAACCCCCAAGGTTACGAGCTGAAGAGACAGAGAGGAGTAGAGAGTTATCCACAGAGAAGGGGAGAGGAGGGTTTATGGGGAAAAATAAGAAGCTCGGTTTTTGTCATGTTCAATTTCAAGTGGCAGTGAGACATCCAAGCAGCAATGTCAGAAAGGCAGGCAGAAATCCAGGCCTGGATTGCCGGAGAACTTTCAGGTGTAGAGAGGTAAATCTGGGGGAGTCAGCGTAAAGATGGTACTGAAAGCCATGGAAAGAGATGAGTGCACCAAGGGACTGGGTATAGAGAAAGAAAAGGAGTTGACCCAAGACAGATCCTTGGGGTACACCAACTGAGAGCAGGATAGCAGTAGAGGAGGATCCACCAGAACAAACACTGAAAGAGCATTGGGAGAGAGAAGAAGAGAATCAGGCTAGCACAGAGCCCTTAAAACTAAGCAAGGTCAAGGTATCAAGGAGAAGGTTGTGGTCAACAGTGTCAAAAGCAGCAGAAAGGTCAAGAAGGATAATGATTGAGTAAAGCCCCTTGGATTTTGCCAGGAACACGTCACTGGAGACTTTGGCAAGAGCTGTTTCAGTAGAATGTAAAGGACGAAAGCCAGATTGTAGAGGATCCAGAAGGGCTTGAGAGGAGAGAAAGTCAAGGCAACATGGTGAACCGCACGTTCAAGTAGTTAAGAAACAAAGGGGAGGAGGGAGATGGGTCAATAGTGACGAGGACAGGTAGGGTCTAGTGAGTGGAGAGTGCAGTGGAGAGTGATAAGTTGAGAATATGAGAGATGAAAGGGACTACAGTGGAGGATATGGAGCTAAGGAGATGGGTGGAAATAGGATCAGAGGAGCAGGTAATGAGTTTGGATGAGGAAAGAAGATGAATGGCTTCCTCCTCTGCGATCATAGAAAAGGAAGAAAGAGTAGCAAAGGTTGGGGGGTGGAGGTTGGAAGTGAAGAGGGGGAGTAGCTGATCTTGTGGGGAATTGGAGTGTGATCTTGTAGATTTTATCATGGAAGTAGTCAGCCAGGGTTTGGGCAGAAAGGGAGGGAGGGGTCAGAGGCGGAGGCACCTTGAGAAAAGAGTTGAAAATTGTAAAGAGACGGCGAGGGTCAGAGGCAAGAGAACTAGTCAGATGGACATAATAGTCTTGTTTGGCCAGTGCTATGGCTGACTGGAAAGAGACAAGCATGAACTTGAAGTGTAGAAAGTCTGCAAGGCTTCAGGATTTGAGAAGACACACTCAGCTGAGCGGGTACAGTAACGTAGATGGTGGGTAGTGGGAGACAGCCAGGGTTGAGGTACAATGCACCTCAGGACGTTGCATGGGTGGAGCAAGAGCATCCAGAGCAGAGGAGAGTGCAGCATTATAGGAAGCTACTGCCTCATCAACAGAATCAGATGACATATTGGAGGAAAGAGGTGATGAGTGAAGAGAGCCAATGGGTCAATAGTATGAAGATTTCTAAAGAGGTTGGAGGAGACAGGATGAGGTTGAGATGGTGAATGATGAAGAGTGAAGCTTAGCAGGAGATGGTCCGATAAGGGGAGAAGTGAGGTACAGAAGTTTGAGGGTAGGCAATTAGAGAAGAATACAAGGTCAAGACAGTGGCCTTGCTGGTGAGTGGGGACAGTAGAGCAAAGCTGGAGGTCGAATGATGAGGTAAGAGGAGCTTTAAAACATAAGGGTCAGAGGGGTTATCAACATGAATGTTAAAATCCCCGAGAATAAGGGAGGGGGAAGATTAATCCAGAAAGAAGGGAAGTCACAAGCTCAAGTCAGAGAGACAGGTAGAGGCGGACTTATCAGGGGGTTGATAAATAACAGCTAGTCGGAGGAGAGGTAGTGGGGTAAAAGCCGGATGGAATGGACGTCAGGAGGAAAAGGAGTGAGAATGAAGCAGGAGGGGTTGAAACTGACAGGCGAGAATAGAAGCCCAACACCTCCACTATGACCAGTGGGACGAGGCGTGTGGGAGAATTGATAGCCACTATGACAGAGAGCAGCAACTGAAGCCGAATCCTCAGGGAGGAGCCAGGTCTCAGTTAGAGCAAGGAGATGGAGAGCATTAGAGAGAGAGATCATGAGTAAAGACAAGTTTATTTGAGATGGAGTAAGTGTTCCACAAGGCACATAAGAAAGGGAGAGAGATGGGGGGGGGGGAGAGGAGAGGGATATGAATAAGATTTGAGCTGTTGTGTAAGGATCTTTTCTGGGAGTGTGACAGAAGTCTAGAGGGGCCAGAGTTGGGGTTTATATCTCCGGAAGAGAGGAGGGAGTAGAAGGGTTAGGGGCAGAGAGGAGACAGCATGGTAGTAACGAGTGTGAGGTGGTTTCAGAGAGAGAGGAGATGGCTGAATGAGAGGGAGAAAGTGGTGACGCTCGAGCTGATGATAGGGTAGATGACAAGATGGTGGGGGAAGAGAGGATGGTAAATAAGGGAGGAGGGACTTGAAGGTGGTGGTAGGAGGTGAGACAATTAGGGAGTATAAGCAATAGGAAGAGAAAGTGATGAGGAGCCATAAAAGAGAGATGGAGAGGAACACAAAAGTCAGAGGAAGTAAAAGGATAGATGGTAGAGATTGCAGGGGTTAAGGTACACCTGTGAGGGATGGTGGTACTGAGCATACGACAGCTATAAGAGACTATAAGCCACGGGGAGGGTAGGTGGAATAATAAGGAAGAGGCGAAAGACACACTGCTGAAGACAGAGCTGAACAAGTGGGGCAGGGAAAGTGCTGAATGCAAGCAAGTGAAAGCAGCCAGAGTCCACAGAATGTGCTCTGGTAAAAAAAAAAAAACTGAGGACTGAAAATACCTAGAGAGGAATAGGGAGAAGGAGAGAAAAAAGCGCACCAAAATGTGCAGTCAGGAAACAGAGGCAGTAAAGTGGTGAGAAGGAAGCCACAGCACTACAGAGGGCAGGGGACACACTGACAAAACAATAAATAAACAATAAGCTAGATACTGAACAGGCACAAGGAAATGCCTGAACAAAGCATACAAAGTTAGCTGAAGTTTGCAATGAGGCTGTTCACAGAACCAGGAACCACCAGCAAATGGATCAGCAGCCCTTGTGCTCACTCAGAAAAGCTACTGAACAAACAAAACCCCAGCAGGGGAAGGGGCGGGGCAAGTGCTGAATGCAAGCAGTGCCACAACCTCTCTGGGGCACTGGCTTAAACTTCAGGTATTTTCTCGTCCCCAAAAGTCCTCAGGCCCATCCTGGACCTGTGAGAGCTCAACAAGTTTCTTGTCAGAGAGAAGTTCAAGATGCTCTCACTTGGGATACTGCTGCCATTCCTCCAGCAGGGAGATTGGCTTTGATCCTTAGACCTAAAGGATGCCTACACTCACATCCTCATTCACCCAGTCAAAGAAAATACCTTTGGTTTGTGGTGGGGGGACAGCACTATCAGTACAGGGTGCTTCCCTTTGGTCTGACCTTGTCTCCAAGGGTCTTCATAAAGTGCCTCACGGTGGTCGCAGCCCATCTCATGCTTCAAAGGGCCTTCGTTTTCCCTTATTTGGATGACTGGCTCATAAGGGGGAGACACAGCTACTAAGAGGCACAATGTGCCACCGGACGCACCATAAATGCCCTGCAGCACCTGGAATTTGTCATAAATTACCTCAAGTCCCACCTCACGCTGGCAGCACCTAGAGTTCATAGGGGTACAGCTGGACACCCTTCAGGCAGAAGTCTTCCTCCCTCGGGAGAGGTCAAAATGCCTCAGGGAATTAGCCAAAGAGGTGCAATGGCACAGGACACTACCTGTCTAGCTTCTCCTCCACCTGCTAGGACACATGGCCTCCACTGTCCATGAGATACCAAATGCCTGCCTGCACATGAGAGCAGCCTAGTGGTGCCTCTGCTCTCTGGGCCCAAGCTACAGGCAGGCTCAAGGACAGAGTGCAGGTGACCCGCCATTTAACAGGTTCCCTTGGATGGTGGCAGAACCCATTTCACCTTCAGATCGGGATGCCCTTCCAGGTACCCACCCCCCAGAAAGTCTTCACCACAGACGCTTCTCTAATGGGCTGAGGAACACATTACGAGAGCCTCCAGACACAAGGCTGCTGGTCACAGAGGGAATCTGAAATGCAGATCAACCTGCTGGATGTCAAGGCGATATTCTTGGCCCTCAGAGCCTTCTGCCACCAACTACAGCACCATGCAGTGCTGATTCAGATCAACAATTAGGTCACAATGTTCTATGTGAACAAACAAGGGGGGACAGGGTTGTAGCCCTCTGCTCCTATGCTGTATGCAGAAAGGTGCTCCTAAGGGCAGTCTACCTTCTGGGCCAGGACAGTGTCTTAGCGGACAAACTAAGCAGAATACTCCAGCTGCACGAGTGGTGCCTGGACCCGGCAGTAGCCTCGCATCTGTTCTGGCTCTGGGGCGCCCTGGTAATGGACTTGTTCGCAAGCTTGGAGAACACGTGGTTGTCCTGTTTCTGCTCCCACTGATTTGCATCCATCTCGGGTAGCGGTGGATGCATTCCTCATCCAGTGGACGGAAGGCCTCCTGTACGCCTTCCCCCGCCACTGATAGCCAAGACCCTGTTCAAAGCTCAGCACGACAGAGCGTTGCTAGTGCTGATTAGCACCTCTGTGGTCCAGACAGCCCTGGTTCCCACTGCTCCTCTCCCTATCAATGATACCACCGATTCCTCTGGGTTGAACCCCAGGATTACTCTTGCAGGAGCAGAGCACTCTCCTACACCCCAGCCTGGAGTCCCTCTCGCTTACGGCTTGGCTGCTGAAAGGGTAGCGTTAGCCCCCTTCAGTCTTCCACAAGATGTGGAAGAGATTCTCCAGGCCTCTCATAAGGCCTCCACGAGAAGGGCATAGGCCTTCAAGTGGCACAGTTTCTCATTGTGGCGCACAGAAAAGCGGATGAACCCATTCTGCTCAGTGCATGTGGTACTCCAATACCTGCTTCTCCTATTGCAGGTGGATCTGAAGTTCAACTCGGAGTACACCTGAGTGCCATCGCAGTGCATCATCACTTCGTCGAGGGGAAATCCCTCTTGGCTCAGCCCTTTGTGTCTCGGTTCCTACAGGACTTCATGTTGTCCAAACCCCCCGTCCACCCACCAGTGGTGGAGTGGGACCTTTAATGTGGTGCTCTCACAGCTCACCAAGCCTCCGTTTGAGCCTCTGGCCACCTGCGGTGGTACTTCTGGAAAGTTGCCTTCCTGGTAGCACTCACATCAGCTCGCAGAATTGGCGAACTCCAGGATCTGATGGCAGAGCCTCTTTTCATGAAGTTCTGTGAGAACAGGGTGGTACTCTGTACACACCCCAAGTCTCTGCTGAAGGTGATGTCCCCATTCCACCTCAATCAGGAGGTGGTGCTCCCTACCTTCTTTCCCAGGCCTCACGCTGGTAGGGTGGAGACTATTCTCCATACTCTGGATTGCAAGAGAGCCCTGTTCTTCTCCCTATAATGGACTCGGGGGTCACCACAAAGCTCAACAGTTTGTTTTTTTTTCATATCCTATGCCCCCAGCCAACAGGGGCTCCCAGTGACTAAGCAAACGCTGTCCACTTGGGTGGTGAACTGCATTATCCTTATCTATGAGCAGGCAGGGATTTCACTGGACCAGAAGGTCCCGGCGCACCACGTCAGGGCCATGGCTACTTCCGTGGCCAATCTGCTTTCCGTCCCCATGACAGAAATTTGCCGGGCTGCCCCCTGGTCTTCAGTCCATACCTTCACAGCTTAATACTGCCTGGAGAGGGAGTCCCAATGGGCCAGCGCCTTCAGTCAGGCCATACTCCATAATCTTTTCAGGGTTAGGCAACTCCTGCTCTCCTTTCCTTCTGTGTTCAGGCTACTAGAGTGCTGGTTCTCTCTGGACACTTGGGTCTTACGAGAGTCTCTCTTGGGATTGAACTGCTGCTGATCACGGTTCATCTTTGCAGGTCGCCATGGCATTTTTTATGGGTTTCAGTAGCCTGTAGCTGGGGAGTCCCATATGTGAGAACTGACTTTCCTGCTTATTCCCGGAGAAAGTGTAGTTAC
Organism: Ichthyophis bannanicus; assembly: GCA_033557465.1. Lineage (NCBI taxonomy): Eukaryota > Metazoa > Chordata > Amphibia > Gymnophiona > Ichthyophiidae > Ichthyophis > Ichthyophis bannanicus. The sequence goes on from CM066042.1 coordinate 169,429,916, forward strand.
TCATCTGTAACAAGTGTTCTCCGGGGACAGCAGGAATTGGTGCTCGCAACCCTCCCTCCTCCCCTTTGAATTGCTTCTTTACCATCTTTATTTTTACCATCTTAGCTATGTCATTTGACTGAGGCAAGATGGCACCCTTGGTCTGGAAGTGGACCACGCATGCATAGTGGTATCTCCCAAAGGCTTTCTTTCCACATCACCCATATGTGAGGACTGATTCCTGCTTTCCCCGGAGAACACCTGTTGCAGATGAGTAACTACACTTTTATAAAATTTCCTCCATTGTGAGCCTGGACAGGTTTATGAATTGGTCATGCATATGCTAGAATGTCATGTGGACTTTTTTAAGCACTTGTATGCTAGTTAAACACATGACACACCCACTATGAAAGTGACAACAAATCTGTTTTCGTTCCCTTGTCTGCAGGAGAAAGCTGGGGCCATGCAGCCACTATCCGTCTAATTCTTCACTGGCAGGGTCAGCAGAGGTAGGCCAAAAGCACTGATTGGCAGCTCAGTATATCCTTCTTTTTCTTTCTTTAATCATTTTAATGAAAACTGTTGGAACTGGACAAAATAGTATAAGTTATTGTTGAGAACAAAATCACTAAACATATAGATAGATACGCATACTGTAGTAAGGGAAGAATGACTATGGATTTAGCAAAGGACTCAGGCCTTATCAATACATTAGAATTTTTTGAAGGTGTAACTCAACATATGGATGAAGGAGAGTCAGTTAATTGTGTTATCTTTATCTTTATTCAGTCATTTAATATACCGCCCATGCTTGAGCATCTGAGCAGTTTACAATACAAATCAATTATTGCTGCAAGAATCAGAAAAGGAAAACGGAATGCCAGTAGTCAGACAGGAAAAAGAGGAGGAGACAGTCACACTGAAAAACAAAAGAGGAGTGAAGAGAGAGGCAGGTTACACCTGGATCTTCAAAACGTATTTGACAAAGTCTCTCAGGAAAGACTTTTATAGAAATTAGCAAGTGGGGAAGGCATGCAGAGCATGATTAATCAAATTCTTTCCAACCCATGTGTATGTGTGGTCCTCTGACCTGGAGGGGAGAAAGGATGTTGGCTTGAATGGAGTGATATCCAAACATTATGTTGATTTAATTTTATTATTCTTTACAAACCAAGTGTGATAATGTAACAACCTATTAGCAATCACCGTCAACAGATTTCAGATAATGTATTTTACAGTTTAATCACAGGGTAACCAGGAGTCAAAATTGACTCACAACACTTAACAACAAACCACTGTTCTGTGGCAACAAGTATTGCTGTGCTTCAACACCACTAGTTTGCAGTCCACACAGCAACCGGTAGCAAATGTTATAGTTCAGTCAGTAGGTGTCACCATAAATATCTTTATCTTTATTCACAAATTCGATATACCGTCCAGGTGATAGCATCAGGGCAGTTCACAATAAAAGAAAACTGGTACTTGGTGGCGGAGCAGAATTTACAACAAAGAAAGTGAAATGCACATCTGAATCACTAAGGCTTAGTTCAGCTGGAATAGGGATGTAGCAGCACTGGGGGCATGCATGGTGGGAAAAGCATGCATATAATCAGCACTGTACTAAGCTAGACATGCATGCACCCTGTAAGATTAACGGATCTGGCACCCTCCTCCATGTGTAGTGACTCGCTCTTTTTGAGCTTTCTGGAAGCCCAGCAATGATACCAGCATCCTTTCACTTTACTTTATTTTATTTATTTATTTTTATTTAACATTTCTTATATACCGCCTTTCATGATATCAAGGCGGTTTACATTGAACAAACTGAAATTGCATTGAACAGGGCATTATAACTTGGAGATAACTATTTTACAGGGAACATGGGCTATGGAGGGTTAAGTGGCTTGCCCAAGACCACAAGGAGCACCTGTGGGACTAGAAACCCCAGTCCTTCCGGCCTAAGGTTGCTGTCCTCTAGTGGGATTTGAACCCCCGACCCACCGGCCTGAAGTACCTTGCCCCAACCACTAGGCCACTCCTTCACTCCTACTTGCGCCTTATGCAGCCACACTGCTCGCACATCCCTTGGTACAGACCTGCATATAATTATTTCCAGTCCCCCTCTATGTATGTATATGTATATGTTTGTGTTTTGTTTGTAAGCTCTGTAAAAGAGATTTTACATAATACTTGGAGAGAGGACTTCGCACAGTCAGGCCAGGATGTGGAGAATTCCCATGGTATTTTACAAAAGGTTCTGCCAAATGTAGAGCCTCTTGTAAAATTGGTGTAGGACTGCATGTGTATGCCTCTCTATGTCCTGTGGAAGCAGAGATCTCAAAAAGCTGCACTGGTGGGAGGGGGAGGAGATCAGATACCTCCCACATGTGCATAGGACCCTGTGATCCTGCAGCACCAGTCATTCCCTGCCCATTACCTCCCTGACCTTTGTTCCCCCCTCAACCTCAATATTTCCTCCCAATCTCTGCAGAAGACAGCACCCCTCTTGTCCTCATCCCTGTCTTTACCGGGAGTCCCTGATGTCTAGTGGGAGCAAGAGCAATCCCCAGTCACTCTTGCTCTTATGATCGTGGGTTTCAAAATGGTGCCAGAGACCCCTAGCAGTAATACCATGAGATTACCTCTAGGGGGTCATAATACCATTTTGGAATCACAGCCTTAAAAGCATGAGTGATTGGGTATCTTTCCTGCTCCCCCTAAAAACCAGGGACCCCTGGTAAGGCCAGGAATCAGGGGTGGAGGATGTCAGAGCGGGTCTTTGTTCCAGGGGAGGTTGGATGTTTTAGTTGGGCTTAGGGGTTGGGAAGGGGTGTGATGTCTTCTGCAGGGATTGGAGGGGGTGATCAGAGGCATGAACAGCCATGTACTGGCAGCTGCCCTTCCTGCAAGCACTTATTCCTCAGGTCAACTGTAAATGCCAGCATCTATACTTTTTTCCTAGAGATGTGGGTTCTGCTTGAAAAATGGGGAATCCATATCTAAATTTTAAGCCCGCTCAAACTATTCTTTGTGCTTTCCACTCTTCCTGGAAATCTAAACATGGTAAGCATCCCTGCATGTAAATAGCCCCTGTTCTACAATGGCATTTACATGTGTATGCCAGTCTACACGTGTAAATACTATTTACGTATGACTGCTTCTAAAATAAACCCCCCTGTGTGTTTATATCTGCATGCATGCGTGTGTGTGTGTGGTGTCTCAGTGGGAGAAGAGGAAAGAGTTCATTTGAAGCATAGCAGTTAGGGAATTGCTCCATTTTTAATCTATCGGTTTATCCCATAGAAACCCATTAGGCCATTTTTTGGAGGAAGCCTATTTCTCTGAAACCCCTGCTCCAATCTGGCCCATTCTCAAACTTGGTGTGTCTTTTCATTGGTTCCCTCACCCCACTTCATGCCAAATTTGGTCCTGGTTACATTTTTTGGAGCACTGCTTTGCCCCCCAGAAAGATATTCTCAGTCCCTTACGTGTAATTTCTTTCCAATATCCATTGCATTGGAAAGAATACAAAGTTAGGGAATAGGAGATAATTGTCCTATTGTGAACTGAAAAGTGGTTGAAAGATAAGAAGTTAAGAACAGGGCTAAATGGTCAGTTTTCTGGAGTGAGCAATATAGAATGAGCTTTCCTACTTGGTATTTGATGGATGTCCAACTGACCTGGACTGGCTAATGTCAAGGTATGAGGGGAACCTGGCTGAGATGTAAGTGGCCACTAGGAAGGGGTTCCCTTAAAAATAAGCAGTAACGAGTGCAGCTTCATGATGCAGTTTAAAAGCAATGTTGACCTTTTCTGCAACTGGCAGATTAATTGCACTCATCCTTGCAGTACTCCATTAATCAATTCAAGGTTCAAATAGGCAGAAACATGAATCCATGGGACATGAAGCACAAGGTAGGACATCCAGGAAAAACAGTCAACCAGAATCTGGAAACAAAGCCAGCTGGAATCTTGGACATGGACAAAGAATCCAGGAACACGAGACAAGGATAGCACAGACAATGAAGTAATATAGATAACCTTGATCATGACCCAGTACTGGACCAGGCCAAAAGCAGGACAAATAGGGCCCCAGCAGGGCCAATCAGAACAGGGAACACCCATAGGTTGGAGACACAGCAGCACACATGCCCATTTCAAAGGCAAGGGAGATGAGAAGACAGCTCTCCTTCAACCACAACAGAAGCAACAAGAATGCAGCTCTTAGATGAGCGGAGGCAAATGCCCAGCTGCAGCCAGCCAAATTCACAGTGGCTGCCCATCCTGGTACATACCAACTCCGACACAAGGTCAGGATGCTGATCTTGATGGATACCATTTTGGCGTATCGTTTGATCGAAAGGCAGTTTATCAAGATGATAGATAAACTAAATTATTGGACTTAATTTTATGACAAGTAAAACATGGCTCTTCTTACCAGAGCCACAGCAGTCTAAGCAAAACAATAGATTGACAGACAAACTGAAAGAGCCATTAGTACATTCTTGCAGGGACAGCAATGCAATGTATACCATCGAGTCAGTGCTGACTCCTGGCAACCCAGCTCCTGGATTTTCTTGGAAAGATGAGACGAAGTAGATTGTCAGGCCTTTCTTCTGCACAATGAGTTTACAGCCCCTGGTATTCCAAGATGGTCACCCATCCAAATCGTAGCCAGGCTTGACCTGGTTTAGCTTCATACATCCACCAAGAGCAGGTTCATACTGGACAGCTGAAGACTTGCAGGGACAGCAGGCCTTGCACCAGCCCTGGGACCAGCCTTGTTTCGTACACATGTACAATATGGCTGTTTTATATAACTTTCAAGAGATAAGGTCACTGAAAATATCTGTTATGCCATAATTAATTTAAATCTAATCTCAATATGTTATTTATCTGTATGCTTTAAATTATTCCACAGTAATTTACACAGCTTGAGGTTCTTTTGAAATGGATGACTTTTAGAAACTTTAGTTTCTCCAGGACCAAGCAGGAAGTCAGTCCTCACTTATGGGTGACGTCGGCGCCGACGGAGCCCTCGCGGAGCAATTTTCCCCAGCTTTCAAAGAAAGCCTTTGGGAATTGCAGCGCGCATGCGCGGTCCTCTTCCCGCCCAAGGGTGCCATCTTAGCCAGTCTTCTTTTTTCCGCGGAGCCCTACAGACGTACCCGTCGTGTCCCCGCGAAAAAGTTGATTTTTACTCATATTTTCTCTTTTTTTTCCTTCGGTTCGACGCCGGTCTTTTTCCCGCCCGGACTCGCGACGCCGGTCACGAGTCCTCTTCTTCTTTTTCGGTTTTTCTGACTTAGTCAGCTTCGTTTTCGGTTTTTCCCTGGCAGCCCGGTCCTTTGACCTCGCCGGGGCCCTTTTTCCCCCGATGGCTGCCAGTGGTTTCAAACGATGTGGTCAGTGTGACCGAAATATGTCACTAACTGACACACACGACAATTGCCTCTGCTGCCTGGGCCCGGATCATGAAGAAATGATCTGTGGGCCCTGCGGCAAAATGTCCTCCAAAGCGTTGAGAAGTCGGCGGCATCAGCGGGATAGGATCTTCGCTGACCCCAGCCGTACCCGGACCTCGTCGGAGGCCTCCGCGTCCAGGGGTTCCAGCTCGGACCGTCGCCGGAGTTCCTCCGACAGGGGTTCTCCCTCCGGGGACCATCGACGAAAGGTGAAACCCACGAGGGCGGCGTCGGTGGACGCTCCTGGCTCCGCGAGGGCCAGGTCGCATAGCCCCGATAGCCGTCCCGGGTCCTTGGATAAGGAGCACCTCTCGAAGCGACCTCGCCTGGAGTCGGAGCTGCCTGCTCGGGTAAGTCCTGTGGTCCTCCTGGACTCGCCTCCGAGACCGCCGACGTCGGGACCGACGCCGTCGGGGCCCGAGTCGCGGGCTGCTGGGTCACCTGAGCTCGGACTCAGGTTGACGGCCTTGGAGAGCAGACTGTCTGCCTTCATGGACCAGCAGCGGGCACTGCTCGCTGGCGCCGCTGCCCCGACCGCCGGGACGTCGACGTCTAAGTCGACCCCGGAGACCGAGCCGATCCTCGAGTCGATGCGAACTCGAGTCGATCCTCGGTCGAGGTCACCCTCGGCCTCCCGTTCGGGACCGAGGTCGCCGACGCCGACTCCCTCGGCGTCGGGGCGGCAGGCGCCGCGCCCTGCCCGGGCCGACCCCACCGAGTCCTCGTCGGAGTCGGTCTGGGAGTCTGAAGAGGAAGAGTCGCCTGATTCTTTTCGGACTCGGTGTGTCCCCTCGGACTCACCTGAGTCCGAACCTCGGAAGCAGTCCCCCCCGGAGGATGCCCGGTTCTCGGACTTCGTCAGGGATATGGCCAAGGCTTTGGCCTTCCCTGCGGATCCCGAGGAGGAGCCTCGAGCCGAAGAGCTCGACGCCCTCCAGTATGACTCTCCCGCCAGGGAACACTTTACTGTACCGGTTCCTCCCATGCTGGAACGACTACTCTTCCGCATGTGGGAGAGTCCGGCCACCTCGCCGGTCCTGAGCAAGCGGGTCGATTCTATCTATCGAGTCCGCAAGAGCCCTGGCTTCCAAAAAGCACAGTTACCACACCATTCCATGGTAGTGGAATCGGCCATGCATCGTCTTAAGAGCCAGAAGATGCACTCCTCGGTGCCTCCTGGCAGGGAGGCCCGTAACCTGGATGGCCTTGGTAAGAAGTGTTTACAGGGCTCTATGCTTGCGTGTCGTGTCCAGACCTACCAGCTATACATGGGCATGTATCTCCGAGACCTGGCTAAAGAGCTAGCCGGATTCTCCGCTGGTTTGTCCGAGGAACCCTTGCGGAGGTTCCTGGCCTTGTCCACTGGCATTCAGGAATGCTCAAAATTCATATCCCGAGCAGCCTATGATGGCTTTGAAGCATCGGCTCGAGTGGCCGCAGCCGGCATCGGTGCCCGCCGACAGGCTTGGCTTCAGTCGTCTGACCTTGAGCCCTGGGTGCAGGACAAGTTGGTCGATGTCCCCTGCCGAGGCGAAAACCTCTTTGGCAAGCCCATGGCTGAAAAGGCTGCACAAATTGAGACGGAGACTCTCACCAGGACTAGGCTTTCTAGGAAGACCTCCGCCCCTTCCCAGAAAAAGAAGGGCTCGGGAAAGAAGTCCTTTTACCCGAGGAAGGCGGCTGCCTACAAACAATACCCCCATTATCAGGCCCTGCAGCTCCCCAACAGGGCCAGCAGGCCAAGGGACGGGGTAACGGGTCCCGTAGGCAGCAAGCCCCCAAGCCTGCACCACCAGCCCCTGCTCAGCAGGGTGGGGGCTTTTGACTCCTTAAGCATAGCCTCTCCCCCCCCCCGCTGGTTCCTCCCAGCACCGGAGGCCGGCTGGTTCACTTCGCCCACAGGTGGTCCAGCATCACCTCAGATGCCTGGGTGCTTCAAGTCGTGCGAGAAGGCTATCTTCTCCACTTCCACCAGGTCCCTCCCTCCTATTTTCCGGGAGAACCTCCACGACCCCCTCTGCACAGGGACTTACTCCTTCAGGAGTTAGCAGGTCTTCTACAGGAACAGGCGGTGGAACCGGTGCCCCACCACCTGAAAGGTCAAGGCTTTTATTCCAGTTATTTTCTAGTACCAAAAAGGACAGGAGGCCTCAGACCCATCCTGGACTTGCGCAACCTCAACAAATTCCTCGTGCGGGAAAAGTTCAAGATGCTTACCCTTGGAATCCTTCTGCCCTACCTCCAGCAGGGAGATTGGCTATGCTCCTTGGATCTAAAGGATGCCTACACGCACATCCTTATCCACCCAAGCCACCGCCAGTACCTAAGGTTTGTGGTGGCCGGAAATCATTACCAGTACAGAGTACTACCCTTTGGCCTGTCCTCCGCACCGCGAGTCTTCACAAAATGTCTTGCGGTGGTGGCGGCCCATCTCCGGCTTCACGGCCTCTATGTCTTTCCGTACCTCGACGACTGGCTCATCAGGGCAGCGTCCGCTCCGGAGGTCACCAACGCCACACGCCGCACGGTGACTCTTCTGCAGTACTTGGGCTTTGTTATAAACTTCGCAAAGTCCACTTTGCTCCCCTCACAGGATCTCGAGTTCATCGGCGCAAGGCTGCACACTCCTCAGGCACGAGCGTTCCTACCGCTCGACAGAGCTCAACGGCTCATGGACCTAGCCGACCGTTTTCGCAGCCAGCCCCTGGTCTCCGCCAGGCGCTTCCTGAGACTACTCGGCCATATGGCTTCCACCGTCCATGTGACCCCCAATGCCCGCCTGAATATGCGGCCTGCTCAATGGTGTCTCCGCCAGCAGTGGCAACAAGCCACAGGCGGCCTAGCAGACCTAGTGCGCGTCTCCGAGCCGCTGATCTCGTCTCTCCAGTGGTGGCTTCATCGGCCGAACCTGGTACTCGGCATGCCTTTCCAGTCACCTCAGCCGGCCCGGGTGCTGACAACAGATGCATTCCTCCTGGGCTGGGGAGCACATTGCCAAGGGGCACGTACTCAGGGCCTCTGGACCACGTGGGAGTCTGCTCAGCAGATCAACTTCCTGGAGCTCAGAGCGATCCACCTGGCTCTCAAGGCCTTCTCCCACCTGACCTCTCACCAGTCCGTCCTTGTCCAGACGGACAATCAAGTTGCCATGTTCTACGTGAACAAGCAGGGGGGCATGGGCTCCTTCCCTCTCTGTCGGGAGGCACAGAAGCTCTGCTCTTGGGCCGTCAGTCACGGCGTTCTTCTCAAGGCAGTTTATCTCCCAGGCCAAGAAAATTGCCTGGCGGACAAACTCAGCAGGATCCTCCAGCCGCACGAGTGGCGCCTGGATCCCTTGGTAGTTCAGAAGCGCTTTCTAAAGTGGGGCCTCCCCACGATGGATCTCTTTGCCAGCCCTCTCAACCGGCAACTTCCTCGCTTCTGCTCTCGTCAGCCGCATCCCCTTCGAGTTGCGGCAGACGCTTTTCTACTCTCATGGGCGGAGAGCCTTCTGTATGCTTTTCCTCCCATCCCGCTAGTCTCTCGAACTCTTTTCAAGGTTCTCCGAGACAGAGCTTCCATGATCCTGATCGCTCCTCGCTGGCCCAGACAGCCGTGGTTTCCACTCCTGCTGCAATTAGCGGTGGAGGATCCATTCCCTCTGGGGTTTCAACCGGATCTCCTCACTCAAGATCAGGGGTCTCTGCTACACCCCAACCTCAGATCTCTCAATCTAATGGCCTGGCTGCTGAGAGGGTAGTCCTTGCTCCCCTTCTCCTGCCGGCAGAGGTGGAAGAGGTCGTCTTAGCTTCTCGGCGACCTTCTACCCGCAAATGCTACGCCCTTAAATGGCGTCGCTTTTCCGTTTGGTGTACCCAGCAGTCTCAGGATCCCTTCTCCTGCTCGGTGTCGGTGATCTTGCAGTACTTGCTCTACCTCTCTAATCTGGGACTTAAGTCCAACTCCGTCAAAGTTCACCTCAGTGCTCTTTCAGCACATCATGTACCGGTGGACGGCAGACCTCTTTCCAGCGACCCTCTCGTAGCGAGGTTTCTCCGAGGTCTCCTTCTACTTAAACCACCTCTCCGCCCGCCAGCACCTGACTGGGATCTGAATGTGGTTTTGCAGCGGATCACCTGTCCGCCTTTTGAACCTATGGCTACCTGTTCTCTCCGTTTTCTTTCTTGGAAAACATTGTTCTTGATAGCCCTCACTTCCGCTAGGCGCGTAAGTGAATTGCAGGCCCTCGTGTCTGATCCCCCTTACACTCGGTTCTACAAAAATAGGGTAGTCCTACGGACTCACCCAAAATTTCTTCCAAAAGTGGTCTCCCCCTTTCACATCAATCAGGAGGTGGTACTTCCGACCTTCTTTCCCAGACCACACTCCAACCGAGCTGAAACGGTCCTCCATACCCTGGACTGTAGAAGGGCATTGAACTTCTACCTTGACCGTACGCGGGAGCACCGTAAAGCTGCTCAGCTTTTTGTGTCTTTTGACCCCAATAAATTGGGGCTCCCGGTCTCCAAGCGTACTCTGTCCATCTGGGTTGCGGACTGTATCACTTGGGCTTATGGGGCAGCCGGACTCTCCTTGGAAGGTCGAGTCACGGCTCATTGCGTTCGGGCAAAGGCTACGACAGTGGCTTACCTCCGCTCTGTTCCGCTGGCAGACATCTGCCGGGCCGCTACTTGGTCTTCGAGCCAGACCTTTGCGGTCCATTATTGTCTCGAGAGGGAGTCCCGCAGGGACAGTGCTTTCGGACAGGCAGTCCTCCGTAATCTCTTTGAGGTTTGAGCAACTCCTACCCTCCATCCCGGATGTGGGCTACCGGTGGGTAATAATTCAGCGAAGATTCCTTCCTTCTGTGCTGCTGAGCTAGAGGGAGCTCATTTTTGTGCTTAGGGTCTCCGGTAGCCTTAAGCTTGGGAGTCCCATAAGTGAGGACTGACTTCCTGCTTGGTCCTGGAGAAAGCGTAGTTACTCACCTGTAACAGGTGTTCTCCAGGAGCAGCAGGAATCAGTCCTCACAACCCTCCCTCCTCCCCTTGGAGTTGCAATCATCTGCTTTAGTTTTTTTGCAAATTTTTTATGCTGTCTTTTTTAGCTATGTCATCTGACTGGCTAAGATGGCACCCTTGGGCGGGAAGAGGACCGCGCATGCGCGCTGCAATTCCCAAAGGCTTTCTTTGAAAGCTGGGGAAAATTGCTCCGCGAGGGCTCCGTCGGCGCCGACGTCACCCATAAGTGAGGACTGATTCCTGCTGCTCCTGGAGAACACCTGTTACAGGTGAGTAACTACGCTAATTAAGTAAAAAGAAAACCCAAAAGTGTTTTGTCCCCAGGTCATTTCATATTATAAGAACCTAAGGAAAGCCATGCTGAATCAGACCAATGTCTATTGATCCCAGCATCCTGGTTCTGACCATGTCAGTCCAAGTCATAACTACTCAGCAGATCTCAAAAAGTAAATCAGCCTCATAGCTCACCCCCAAGGACCAGAATCCCAAGTCCACCTGGCCAGCAATTTTCTATGGACTTGCCCTCTGGAAAGCCATCTAAACCTCTTTGGAATTCTACCATGGCAGTTGCGCTGACCAAATTTTCCAGCAACACATTCCACAGCCTAACCATGTACTACCTGAAAAAAAGCTTTCCTGATCACCCTTCTAGACCAGTCTAAAGGTGGATAGTGTCCAACTTCCAGCAGATGATGGAGACAGAGAAAGCAAAATTGCCATTGACATCACCACTAGTATTAAGACTGAAGCAGCTAGGGGAGCTCTCCAGTATTTCTCTCTCCAGCAGATGGTGGTTGCTGGACTGGTGCAGCTCGTGATCTTAGACTCCTGGGCAGCCATCCGGTGGGGCACCTTCACAGTTGAGCCCAGGTATTGGTAGTTTCCAGGGCATATCTCCAGGTAGCCCACTAGAGACCTTGCCTGGGGGGAGAGGGTTTTTTTTCTTTTGTTTTTTTATTGGCTGGTTGAGCCCAGGTGCAGGCCTGATGAGGAGGGTCCCTGACAGGACTGTCATAGGAGAGCTAGGCCCAGTCATCTGCTCCTGCTGCTCCAAAGTATTCTCCCCTACACTCGGGTGCATTTGAGAAAAAGAGAAAAAAAAAGGTGGAGGGCTTGGAAATTGGAGGTTTCAGTCTCTGGAGGGGGTGGGGTCTTTGGAGTTTAGCAGCAGTTTTTCTCTCCCTGGGGAGTCTTACCGCTGTGGTAGTATTGGTGTAGTTTTAGTCTGATCAGTGCCAGTTTTCATTTATTGGTGCTGGCCTGCAGCTGAGTACCTCCGTTGCCACAGCATATTCACTACGGCCATGGCATTGCAGACGGAGGGGCACAGGGTCTGTCAAGCAGCACCAGTCTCGAGGGAGAGTACGTGCCTAAGGCCTTCGCAGTGTGGTGAGTGCTGGAACTCTGCATCAGAGGGGATGGAAGCAGGGACGCCACCAGTGCTGGAGGTTTTGGTAAGTGCTCAGTGCTTGTTTAAAGTCTTTGCCACCGCTGCATATCCCAAAGAGGAGTGGCAGCAGCCTCCAGTGGGCAGCCTTCTGACCATTATCACTCTAGACAACTGCCTAATTTTGCCTAAATGTAGCACCGTCCCTGCTTCTACCAAATCCCCTCTGTCATCTTTTCACCAGGCTGATATAAAAGTATTGTTTAGAGCCTCAATCATTTTTCTTTTACTTCACATTAAAGGATTAATTCATGTGCATACGAGGTAGGTGTGAAGAGGGGTTGGTTTTTTGGGCAGTAGGGATAAGAGTCAGTGTCATAAGAGCAGCAGGAGTCATTGACTCTTCTTGGGACACCAGGTAGTGTTTCACAGCTCTCCAGAAGTCAGTTGCATAGTTACAGTAGATTTCAAAATAAGTTTTGGAACAACTACATTTCTGTGCAACTCTATAGAATAAATCTCTTAAACAACTATGACAGCATTCCCATTGCACCAACCAAGGAGATATTCAAGACATTACCTGGAGAGCAATAATTTGGTTCAGTTAAATAGTTTAGCACGAAGTGGGAAATCTTTATTTGCATCTTGGGTCACCCTCATGGTACCCCTAGGCTTTGTTATGTTGAAAACAGACCCCACTGAATCCTCAGTATTGTAGCACAACTATATAGCAGAGAATTTGCATGACTAATCTTTTGCCAGCCTCAATATACTTGTATAACCCCTCTTATCAAGTCGCTTTATTGGCTTCCCTTCCGTTTCTGTATCCAATTCAAACTCTTCCTCCTGACCTTTAAATGCATTCATTCTTCTTCTCCTCGCTATCTTTCCTCTCTTCCCCTACATCTCTACTCTTCTACTGGCTTGCTCCTCTCTTTGCTATTTTCTTCCACTGCTAACTCCAGACTTTGGTCCTTTCACCTTGCTGTTCTTTATGCCTGGAACAAACTTCCTGAGTCTGAACGTCAGGCTTCATCTCTGCCCCTTTTCAAATCTATGCTAAAGGCTCACTTCTTTGGGGCTGCTTTTGGTTCCTGATCCCTTAGTCCCTTGTGTCTCCTTCCCCTTCCCTATTCTATCCTTATTCCTATCTTTTGTCTGCCTTGATTTGATTTTAAGCTCTGAGTGGGGACTATCTCTGTGTTCATACAACGCTGCATATGCCTTGTAGCATTTTATAAATGTTTAATAGTAATAATAGTACTAATAGAAATCCCACTGCAAGTGCTTTGACATTTAAACTGTTCTAAAAATTACACCCCACCATTCTAAGTTTCAGAGGATTCCCCTCCATAGTTGATGATCAGTAGAAAGCTTCCTCAGGCTGTAATTAAATGCCTCCTATGATTATGATACCTAAAAATAATGAGCCAGAATCCTTGGCAGAGTGTCTGTGATGCTTCCGTGCTAATTGATGCCAGATGAAGGTGATTCCTCCCAGTGCTGGAAGGAATGTTGTCAGTATTCCACATTTTCCCTGCCTTGCACTCTTGTCTGCTAATGGGGGATATCCAGGTGTTCACAAAACCCAAATACTCTGGATTAATGTGAACTTCCAGAGTAGAGATTTCCAGTCCTTGTGAAGTGTGTGTACTCAGCATATATCACCTCCCACAGAGAGACTGGTCTAATCACTCCAAATATATGTTTACTAACCTGGGGATGGGCGGCTATACTCGTATGCTGTTCAGAGTCATTAAGTATTGCAGTTTGCAGCTCTTCTAAACTGGCCCTTCTGTGAGACCCATTTTAAGGCAAACCTTCTTGGAAAATGATGGTTAACAGTTTTCTTTCTGTTTAGTGTCTGTTTATCACCGAGCTATAATGCAGACTTCTTGTTATGCTGACTTTGTAATTCAAATCTCTCCCTCAACTGAAAGAACATGCTTTCCAGAACTGAGAAACCTAAGAGCCAGTTTTACAAAACAAATGGGGCAGTTCAATACAATATTAATTACTCTTCCCTGGACACAGTGATAGTTTGCTTATTCTCCAGGAACAAGCAGGAAGTCAGTCCTCACATATGGGTTACGTTGACGCCAATGGAACCCTTGCGGAAGCATCTCCCCAGCTTTCAAAGAAAGCCTTTGGGGGATGCCACCATGCATGAGTGGTCCCCTTCCTGCCCAAAGATGCCATCTTGCTCAGTCTCCTTTTTTATTTCCACGGAGCCCAACAGACGTCTGTCTTTTTTTTTTTTCCCTGGAAAAAGTTAATTAATTCATGTGAATAAACTTTTTCTTTATCTGATTGCGACCAGTCTCTTTCTCACCTCCAAGCACGCTTGCCCCAGCATTGCGTCTCTGAACTGCTCTAGGTTTTCCCCCTCAATGTGATTCCTCCCTTTTTCCATCCACTGGCCGCTCTGAGAGTCTTTGACCTCGCCGGGATACTTTTTCCCCCAATGGCCAGCGGGTTCAAAAAGTGTGATCAATGTGCAAAAACATGCCACTTACCAGTATACATGATTTTCTTCCTCCGCTGTAGGGGCCGACCATGACCCAGAGTTCTGTTCCTCTGTAAAAAGATGTCTGCGAAGGCCATCCAGCATTGTCAGCAGAAGCAGGATGATATCTTCCAAAGGTCAGACTCTACCCTGGTATCCCCGGTAGCCTCACACTCCAAGACCCCACATGGGTCCTCGGAGTCGTATAATGTCCATGCAGCACTCGACTGGGACTGTGGACATTCTAACAGGGGTTCCCTAGAGCGGGAACACAAAAAAGAAAAATCCTTGAGGACCTCATCCCAGGGCTCGGACATGCAGGGCAAGTGCCGCACCAGGTCTCGCAGCCCATGGAGGGAACTTGAGGAGTGGCCTTGTGGTTGGGGCAAGGTACTTCAGGCCGGAAGGTCGGGGGTTCAAATCCCACTAGAGGACAGCAACCTTGGGCCGGAAAGACTGGGGTTTCTAGTCCCACAGGTGCTCCTTGTGGTCTTGGGTAAGCCACTTAACCCTCCATAGCCCATGTTCCCTGTAAAATAGTTATCTCGAAGTTATAATGTCCTGTTCAATGTAATTTCAGTTTGTTCAATGTAAACCGCACTGATGCATAATAGCGCAGTATATAAGAGAATGTAAATAAATAAATAAAATAAAATAAATAAGTGGCCAGCTAAAGTTCCCTGAACAGGCGCGGAGGCTTCTGATGACAGGTTCCAGACCCCCGAGGCCTGTCTCATCAAGGATTTCCTCTCCTCACCAACGCTGGACCCGGTGACCCCGGTGTCTGCATCAAAGGCTGCACCTCCTGAGTGGAAAACCAGGATGATGGCGCTGGAGCATAGTGTCGCTGCCCTTCTTGCCACACAGCAGGTGCCGATGCCCAGCACCGCCAGTGTTCCCGCAGGGACCTCATTACAAAGGACTCCCTCAGTCACTGAGCCAATCCTCGTGATTCTGAAGCCTTGAGTCTATCCTTGGTGAGGGTCTCGATCTTGCTTCTGCTCCTCAGGAACGAGATCCTCCCCGGCGAGCACTCATGGCTCCAGCAGCGTAGCCGCCATGGTCCACTAGGCTCCCCACCCAGGTCCTGCATCCCAGTCCTTATCGGCCGCTGAGTCCTCCACTGACTACTCCAACTGGGAGAACGAGGCATCCCCCGGAGATGCGGAAGCACCGCGAACTCCCATCGGACCAGTCTCCTCCCCTGATGCCGCGGTGTCTGTCCCCACCAGAGGACACATTGTTACTCACATTTGTCTGGGATATGTCGAAGGCTTTGTCCTTCAGCATGAAGTCCGAGGAAGACCTTTGTACAGACGAACTCGAAATCCTCCAATACAAGGCCCCACCCAAGGAGGCCCTGACTGCTCCTGTCCCCGCCATACTCGGGTGACTTCTCCTTCACATGTGGGAGACACTGATGTCGGTACCCATAGTTAGCCGACGCCAGGACACCATATACTGAGTTCAACGGGGCCCAGGCTTCTGAAAGTTGCAACTGACACACACCTCCATGGCAGTGGAGATGACTATGTACCGGCAGAATAGCCAGAAGACACCTCTGTGCCCCCATGCAGGGAGTCCCACACTCTCAATGCCCTGGACCGCAAATGCTATCAGATTTCAATGCTGGCCTGCCAAATCCAAGCCTACCAGCTGTATATCAGCATGTATCTTCCGGACCTGACAAAGGAACTCGCAGGTTTCTCATCGGACCTAGACAGCTCCATATCCTCACAAAGTGCGTCGGAGAGTGCTCGAAGTATATGTCTCAAGCTGCCTACGACAACTTCAAATAAAATGTGAGGGTAGCTGCCACTGGTATTGGTGGTCGACACCAGACCTGGCTCCAGGTGTCTGACCTAGAGTAGTGGGTCCAAGAGAAGCTCCTCGGCATACCTTCCCTCAGTGAAAACTTATTCTGCAAGCCGATGAATAGAAGATGGCAGATATCGAGACAGAATACCTCATGAGGACTTGGCTCTCCAGGAAGATCTCCACACTTCTTAAGAAGAAACTACCAGGGAAGAGGCCCCCATTCCAGAAAAAGGGCCAACCTTACTGAGGCTACCCCCACCATCAGGCTCCCCTGACCCCACAGCAGGGCCACCAGAGCAAAGGAGTGGGCCAAGTCCCTCGCAAGCCTAAGGGCTCCATCCCCAGATCTTGGCTCCTGCCCTTCCGGGGACAGGTTTTTGACTCCCTGAGCATAGCCTTTCCACCCTCAGGGAAGCAGCTACCAACAGAGGGGCGTACACTTTGCCCATCGATGGCCTGCTATCACCACAGATTCAAGATGCTCTCCCTTGGAACATTGCTGCTGTACCTCCAGCAGGGAGACTAGCTATGCTGTTTAGACCTAAAGGATGCTTATACACACATCCTCATTCATCCCAGCCACAGGCAATACCAAAGATTCATGGTCTGGGCAACCACTACCAGTACAGAATACTACCCTTTGGTCTAGCCTCTGTACCAAGAGTCTTCACCAAATGCCTAACAGTGGTGGCCGCCTACCTCCGTCTCCAAGGGGCCTTTGTCTTCCCATATCTGGATGACTGGCTCGTAAAGGGAGACATGGCCACCGAGGTGCAACAGGCCACGGCCCACATCAGTGTCCTATAGTATCTGGGATTCGTGATAAACCACCCCAAGTCCCACCTCACTCTGACACAGTGCCTGGAGTTCATAGGGGCTTGATTGGACACTCCCCTTTCTCCCCTTGGATAGGGCAGGTCGTCGTAGCTCTGGCCACTGAGGTGCAACACCATTACACAGTGTCGGTGCGATCCATGCTCCGCCTGCTAGGCCACATGGAGTCCACAGTCTGTTGTTCCCAACACCCGCCGTCACATGCGGGTGGCCCACTGATAAACATAAGATATGCCATACTGGGTTAGACCCAAGGTCCATCAAGCCCAGTATCCGGTTTCCAACAGTGGCCAATCTAGGTCATACGTACCTAGCAGTTTTGCCAAAAGAGACAGGTTCCACAATGCTTGTATTGGATCCCCTTTTAATAATGGTTTATGGACCTTTCCTCCAGGAACTTGTCCAAACCTTTTTTTTAAACCAAGCTACACTAACAGCTTTTACTACATCCTCCGGTAAGAAATTCCAGAGTTTGATTACACGTTGAGTAAAAAAATATTTTCTCTTATTAGTCTTAAATAGTTTACCCTGTAGCTTCAATGCATGTCCCCTAGTCTTCCTATATTCTGATAACATAAACAATCGATCTACATTGACCCGTTCCACTCCGTTCATTAATTTATAGACTTCTATCATATCTCCCCTCAGCCGTCTCTTTTCCAAGTTAAAGAGCCCTAACCTTTTTAGCATTTCTTCATAGGGGTATCCTTCCATCCACTTTACCATTTTGGTGGCTCTTCTCTCAACCTTTTCTAATAACGCTATATCCTTTTTAAGATACGGTGACCAGAATTGCACACAATATTCAAGGCGCGGTCGCACCATGGAATGATACAGAGGCATTATAATATCCTTTGTTTAATTTTTCATTCTTTTCCTTATGATACCTAGCATTCTATTTGCTCTCTTGGCACCGCTGCACACTGGGCAGAGGGTTTTAACATGTTATCCACAATGACGCCTAAATCTCTTTCCTGGGTGGTAGTTACTAATGTGGAACCTTGCATTGTGTAACCATAGTTTGGGTTGTTCTTCCCTAGGTGCATAATTTTGCACTTGTCCACATTAAATTTCATCTGCCATTTCGATGCCCAGTCTTCCAATTTATCAAGATCCTCTTGCAAATTTCCACAATCCTCATGGGTTTTAACAACTTTAAATAGTTTTGTCATCTGCAAATTTGATAACCTCACTAGTTATTCCCTTTTCCAGGTCATTTATGAATATGTTAAAAAGCAGTGGACCCAGCACAGATCCCTGGGGTACACCACTATTCACCTTTCTCCATTGGGAAAACTGGCCATTTAGCTCTACCCTCTGCTTTCTATCTTTTAACCTGTTCCTGATCCACAATAGTACACTGCCTCCTATCCCATGACTCTTTTAGTTTTGCCAAAAGTCTCTGATGAGGGACTTTGTCAAAGGCTTTCTGAAAGTCCAAATACACTATATCAACCAACTCACCTTTGTCTACCTGTTTATTCACACCTTCAAAAAAACATAACAGATTAGTAAGACAAGATCTTCCTTGTCTAAAGCCATGTTTGCTGTCTCCCATTAGGCCATGACTATCTACATGCTGAGTAATTTTGTTCTTTATGATGTTCTTTTGTTCTACTATTTTTCCCGGTACTGACATCAGGCTCCCTGGTCTGTAGTTTCCCGGATCACCCCGGAACCCTTTTTTTTTTTTAAACTGTTTGTTGATTCACAGCA
Source organism: Ichthyophis bannanicus (assembly GCA_033557465.1). Classification (NCBI taxonomy): domain Eukaryota; kingdom Metazoa; phylum Chordata; class Amphibia; order Gymnophiona; family Ichthyophiidae; genus Ichthyophis; species Ichthyophis bannanicus. The sequence continues at coordinate 169,448,621 of CM066042.1, forward strand.
TACACTTATGCAACTCACATCAATTACATACATAGAATCCCCGGCAGGGTTGGCTCTGATCCACTGCCACGGGGTTCAAACAACCATGGCTAAGTGTAATGACGAGTATTGACAAATACCTCAAATCGTTTTAAGTTTCATTTAGCCCCCACCCCCCCTTTACCCACCCCTTCTCCTTAATGTAAACTCTTCCCGTTCAGTTAACATTCCTTAGGAACACGGAAATATGGAATACCCTTTGACAACACCCCCCTTACCTGTTCATCTGAGCTTTTGCTCCCTAGCCCTCAATTGGCAGCAGGGCACTGCGAACCCGTGGTCCTAGCCGCCAGAGATATTGTTCCCAAATCAGTAAAAAGGAGGCCCATTGTTTAACACTCCCTCGGGCTCCTCTCTGCTCCAGCAGCATTAGCTGGTGGAAACTATTACGCCACTCCCAAAAAGTAGGGGCCACCGGCTCTCTCCATTTTTGTAATAATGGACCCTTACCCACCAGACATGCCTTTCGCACCAAAATCCTCTCCCACCTTCCCTTCAGGTGAAGCGGACGGAGTTGGTCCAACACCACTAGGGATCCCGTCCATTGACTCTGTTGGCCAATTAGGCTACTAATATAGTTACCTATCCTCGACCAATAACCTCGGACTTTCAAGCACCTCCACCATATATGCCCCAAATCTGCCAAATCAGGTCCACCAAAGGAGCACCTCACCACGTCGTACGACAAACACCCAGTCAATAACACGTGGTGGTAAAACCAAAAGGATGCTTTTATTCTCTATTTCAAAAAAACCTGAGAGCCCGACACAGGCCGTGTTTCGTTTTTTAACTTCCTCAGGGGATTCAGGTTTGCTGCAGGTAAAACAACCATAAATACTGTACTACACTCAAAAGAATAAATAAAACTGTAAAAACATACAAATAAATATTATAGTAACCATATAAACAACCAATAAGATGATAAAACTAAATATAAATAGTATAAAAATATAAATATATAAAAAAACCTATATATACATTTAGTTTTGACTAAAGCAAAGATGATCCAAAGGTGAAACTTCCATTCATATTCAATACTAGTGTCAGAAGGGTGTGTTAGAAGCATATTTACATCAAATCATTATGTTATGTGTAACCACCGGCTGTGGGTGACTAAAATAGGAGCCAGGAGTGAGTGAGCTGAAACTAATATAATAAAAACTATAAATAATAAACAATTAAAACCATGCCTAAATATCTCCATTTATAAACAAGAATGGCTTAAAATACCAAGAGAACTAATTGTCCCAAACTACCGTTTGGTACATACACAAATGCAACCCGGGATTCCTATAACATACCTTACATCATTTATTATTAGTTAAAAACAAAAATTAGCTAAATTAACTTATATAAGATAAGAACATAAATACATATTAATTTAAAATCCTCAGGACAATCAGGTAGCCATGTTCTATGTGAACAAGCAGGGTGGAACAGGCTCTCTGTCGCTCTGCAACGAAGCTTTGCGACTATGGGCCCTCGCCAGAGAGCATCAGATTCATCTCCTTGCGGTGTATCTTCCAGGCATTCAAAACTCTTGGGCAGACAGACTCAGTCAAGTTCTGCTTCCACACGAATGGTCTCTCCATGTAGACCAGGTGGCAAAAACTTTTCAAATTTGGGGAACCTCGGACATAGACCTCTTTGCAAGTCCGCTGAATGCCAAACTTCCCCGGTTCTGTTCCAGAATTCTGGCTCAGTGTTGTCAGGCCAGGGATGCTTTCCTCCTCCATTGGGGTCAGGACTTCCTGTATGCCTTTCCACCCATTCCCCTAATTCCCAAAACCCTGTTCAAGCTTCAGAGAGACAGAGGCCATATGATTCTCATAACTCCACATTGGCCACGGCAAGTGTGGTACCATCTGCTTCTACATCTCTTTCAAGCTCCGTCTCTGGAGTTGGGATCTGCTGGAGGACGGGATGCTGTGGCATCCCAATCCCAAGTCTCTGCATCTCAGGGCCTGGTTGCTGAAAGCCTAGAACTTCATGGTCTTAACCTTTCTCAGCAGGCAAAGGATATCCTTTATGCTTCCAGGAAACCTTCCACAAGATGCTCTTATGCTTTCAAGTGGAAAAGGTTTACCATATGGTGCTCGCAGAAGAGTCTTGACCCTCTTGCGATACCTCTGGAATCATTAGTGGAGTATCTCCTTCATTTGTCTACAGGGCTTAAGACCAATTCAGTGAGAGTTCATTTGAGTGCTATTGCAGCTTCTTTGAAGCCTCTGAATGGACAACCTATTTCCTCTCATTCTCTCATAGCGAGATTTATGAGAGGCCTTCTTTTAACTAAGCCTCCCGTTAAGCCACCACCGGTGGCATGGGACTTAAATCTAGTTCTTGGGCAGCTCATGAAGCCGCCTTTTGAACCGTTAGCTACTACCTCTTTGAAATTCCTTTCCTGGAAGGTCATCTTATTGCAATCAGCACGTCGCATCAGTGAATTGCAAGCATTGGTGGCTGAGCCTCCTTATAGAAGGTTCCATCATGATAAGGTAGTCCTTAGGACTCATCCACACTTTATGCCAAAGGTGGTGTCACCTTTTCATTTAAACCAAGCGGTTTACCTTCCTGTATTCTTCCCAAGGCCTCACGCCTCAAATGCAGAAAGGAATCTTCATACTTTGGACTGCAAAAGGGCTTTGGCCTTTTACTTGCAAAGGACACAGCAACATAGAAAGTCCTCTCAACTCTTTGTTGCTTTTGATCCTAGTCATTTGGGACTTCCAGTCTCCAAGAGAACACTGTCCAACTGGATTGCACAGTGTATTTCTTTTGCCTATGAGAGTAAAAACCTTCCTTTGTAAGGCCGTGTCACAGCTCACAATGTGAGGGCCATGGCAGCCTTTATGGCTCATCTTCATGCTGTGTCTATCGACATCTGTCGAGCAGCTACTTGGGCCTCAGTTCATACCTTCACAGCCCATTACTGCTTTGACAAGGACTCCCGCCGGGATGCTTTGTTTGGTCAGGCTGTTCTTCAACACCTGTTCCATATTTAATCAACTCCTACCCACCATCCCTGGTAGGATGCCAGAGATCCATGGGGGGAAGTGGATCCCTTTCACTAGGGCACACAACATCTGGGGTTTCTCCCTGGCATCTTCAGCTAGGGAGTCCCCATATGTGAAGACTACATTCCTGCTTGTTCCTGGAGATAGCATAGATCTCCAGGAACAAGCAGGAATGAGTCTTCACGTATGGGTACGTCGGTACCGACGGAGCCTGCGCGGGAATGCTCCCCAGCGTCCAATCAGAAAGCTTTTGGGAGCATCCCACAGCGCCTGCGTGCTGCCTTCCCGCCTTTCCAACTGTCTCTCCTCAGTTGTTCTTTTTCCGCGGAGCCAGCAGTTCGTGTTCCTGTCACCGCAGAAGAATTTCCTTATTTTTTTCTTTATTTCTTTTGTGTCATGTCTGCCTTCCTCGACGCTATACCGGTACCGCCGGTTCTTATTCTTTTCCTAAAAAAAAAAAAAGACCTATTTTTTCTTCAGGAGTACTTCAGTTTTGGGCCTTAGGCCCAAAACCTTTTTCCTTAAATATGGAAAAACCTGCCTCAGGTTTTAAGAAGTGCACAAAATGTGGCGGTACCATATCCGTCACCGACACCCATGACTGGTGTCTCAAATGTTTAGGCCCTGACCATTCCATCAAAGATTGTATGTCCTGTTCCATGATGTCTAAGAGAGGTCGACAGAACCGAGCTGCCAAGCTCAGTACCCTGTTTCCCTCTGATGCAGCTTCGGTGGCATCGACGTCTTCCAGGGCTGCTTCTTCCTCACATGGATCTCAGGTAACTAAACATAAATCCAGCCGGTCCTCAAAGGGCAAATCTCCTTCTAAGCATCGAGATGCCTCTGGCCTTGCCCTCGAGGATTCTGCACCGGCAAAATTATCCCGGCGGGAGGCTTCGGCTTCTAAAGCATCATCATCGGGGTTCCAGGACGATCTAGATGGCGTGGCCTCAACCGATCTCCTGGTGCCATGCTCTGGGGTACCGGTGGCCTCCAGCGGTACCGACTTCCAGGCATTGGCAGCCTCCATGGATCAGAGGATTCTGTCCATGGAACGCAGTCTGGCGGCTTTCCTTGTGGCATTGACGCCCGTGGTACCGCAACAGACTACTCCGCAGGTACCGGCTCCGGTATCGCCATCGGTACCGATCCCAGTACTGGTGGCATCGGTGTCAGCCATGCCGATACCCTGCCCTCTGCAGCCTTCCTGTACCGATACCCCGGTACCGATGATTCACGATACCGACCCCAGTCGATACAGGTATCGGGCTTTGCAGGAGCATCCCGACAGACGATACTTTGATTCCTCTGATGACTCTGAGGATTCTGAACAGTCTGTAGATGCAGCGATGCTTCTTCCACAGGAGGAGTCCTCTTCTAAACGAAGGATGTCTCCTCCAGAGGACTTGTCTTTTCAGGCCTTTATCAGAGAGGTGGCTCGGGGTCTCTCTATTACAGTAGCCCCAGAGTCAGAGCCTAGAGCTAAGGAGTTAGATATTTTACAATATCCTAAAACTCCTAAAGAGGCAGCTACCTTGCCTATTCATGAGATTCTGTATGATCTCATGTTAAGGATGTGGGAAGCACCTCTAACCACCTCTCCTCATTCTCGCAGGTTGGACACCATATATCGTGTCCCTCCTTGTCCTGGTTTCCATAAGACTCAGCTTCCTCACCACTCTATTGTGGTTGAGTCTGCAATGAAAAGATTAGAAGTGCCAAGAGACATGCCTCTAATCCTCCAGGACGTGAATGTAGAACCCTGGATGCTTTTGGTAGAAGAATCTTCCAAGCTTCCATGCTTGCTGCAAGAATTAATTCTTATAGTCTCTACAAGGGCATATTCTTAAAAGAAGTCACTGACCATTTGCAGACTTTAAGTCCTTTTATGTCTGACAATAAAAGGCAAGAATTTCTCTCTGCACTCAAACATGCCCAGGATGTCTCCAAATTCTCCAACCGTGCAGCTTTCGATTCCTTTGAATGCGTAAGCAGAGCCTCAGCTATAGCTATAGCAGCACGTAGGGTTGCTTGGCTTCAAGCATCTGATTTGGAGACCTGGGTCCAAGATGAATTGTACAGGTGAAAATCTGTTTGGCTTTTGCTTGCCAATCTTTACCAATCAGATGGATGCTGAACATTCTGCTTTGGATAGACTATCCAAATCTACAGCTGCTCCTGCTAAGAAAAGGTTGTTCAAGAAAACACCGTTTTCAAAGAAGGGAAGATCCTATCCTGCTTATAGTCAGAGAGCATCTTCTGCAGCTCAGTTCCCTTCCAAACGTCAGCAATCCTCCAACCAGACAAAGGCAAAGGCTGCGAGGCCTGCTCCAGCCCAGAAGTCTCAGCCACCTCAGGGCCTTTGACTTTCTGCTAGAGAACTTAGCCTTTCTGGCTCTAGAAGGACCAGAGCCCTCCACCATTCCAGGAAGGCTATGTCACTTTGCTCCCACATGGGGGCAAATCACAGCAGAGCAGTGGACACTCTCCATTATAAGAGAAGGGTACAAACTTCATTTTTCCAGCTTGCTCCCTCTCACAAGAGTGGACCAGTTCAATTCTCCAACCTCCCTCCTCAGCCTATTAGAGCAGGAGGTTGCCACTCTTCTAGCCCAAGGGGCAGTAGAGGAAGTGCCTTCTCAACAACAGGGCACAGGGTTCTACTCCCCCTATTTTCTTATCCCAAAGGAAACAGGGGGCTTCAGACCCATTTTAGATCTCAGAGAATTGAACAGATTCCTAGTGAAAGAAAAATTCAAGATGGTTTCGCTAGGAACTCTGCTGCCATACCTTCAGAGTCAGGATTGGCTTTGTTCTCTAGATCTCAAGGATGCGTACACTCATATTCTCATCCATCCAACTCGCAGAAGGTTCCTTCGGTTCCTTTCCCAGGAGAAGCACTATCAATACAGAGTGCTCCCCTTTGGCCTGACCTCTGCACCAAGGGTGTTCACAAAATGCATGGCAGTGGTTGCTGCTTTTCTGCGCACCTTGGGAATATTTGTCTTCCCCTACCTGGACGACTGGCTCATTCGAGCTCCCACTCAATCAGAGGCCAGGACTTCTCTAACCTGCACAATGCGTATCCTTCAATACTTAGGGCTGGTAATAAACATCCCAAAATCCAATTTGATCCCTACTCAGTCCCTGGAGTTTATAGGGGCATTGCTGGATACCACAAAGGCAAGGGCCTTTCTTCCCCAGGCCCCTTGCCTTCATTTGATGCAGTTAGCTTCTCAAGCAGAGTTGAAACCCCTACTTACTGCTCGAGAGATGTTACAGTTGCTAGGCCACATGGCTTCCACCGTTCATGTGGTGCCATATGCTCGCCTTCACATGAGAGCAGCTCAGTGGACTTTATCCACCCAATGGACCCAGGAATTAGGCTGCCTGTCAGACAAAATAGCAAACACAAGTTGCCTCATTTTGTCCCTCCAGTGGTGGAAGTCCCCTCAGAACCTCTTGCTGGGGTGTCCTTTTCAACAGCCTCTACCCCAGGCAACTCTTACAACAGATGCTTCTCCAATGGGCTGGGGAGCTCATCTTCAGGACCTCTCCACCCAGGGCATCTGGTCCCCACAGGAGGCTTGTCTCCACATCAATCTCTTGGAACTCAAAGCAATCTTCCTTGCTCTACGAGTTTTCCACACCCTGCTCAGCCACAAGACAGTCCTTGTCCACACGGACAATCAGGTAGCCATGTTCTACATAAACAAGCAGGGAGGAACTGGCTCTCTGTCGCTTTGCAACGAAGCTCTGCGACTGTGGGCCCTCGACAGAGAGCATCAAATTCATCTTCTGGCAGTCTATCTTCCAGGGGTTCAAAACTCTTGGGCGGGCAGACAGACTCAGTCGAGTTCTGCTTCCACACAAGTGGTCCCTACATATGGCCCAGGTCTCCAAAATTTTTCAAATTTGGGGAACCCCGGACATAGACCTCTTTGCAAGTCCGTGGAATGCCAAACTTCCCCGGTTCTGTTCCAGAACTCCGGCTCAGGCAAGGGATGCTTTCCTCCTTCACTGGGGTCAAGACTTCCTATATGCCTTTCCACCCATCCCCCTAATTCCCAAAACCCTGTTCAAGCTTCAGAGAGACAGAGGCCACATGATTCTCATAGCTCCACATTGGCCACGGCAAGTGTGGTGCCCTCTGCTTCTACATCTCTCTCAAGCTCCCTCCCTAGAGTTAGGGTCTGCTCCAGACCTCCTCTCTCAGGAGGATGGAAAGTTGTGGCATCCCAATCCCCAGTCTCTGCATCTCAGGGCTTGGTTGCTGAAGGCTTAGATCTCCAGGATCTTCCTCTTTCTCAGCAAGTGAAAGATGTTCTTCAAGCTTCCAGAAAACCTTCCACTAGACGTTCTTACGCCTTCAAGTGGAAAAGGTTTACCATCTGGTGTTCTGAACAGGGTCTTAACCCCCATGCCATACCTCTGGAATCGTTGCTGGAGTATCTCCTGCATCTGTCTAATGCAGGCCTTAAGGCAAATTCAGTTAGAATCCATCTGAGTGCTATTGCAGCTTCACTCAAGCCTCTAAATGGACAACCTGTTTCCTCTCATCCCCTTGTAGCAAGGTTCATGAGAGGCCTCCTTTTAACAAAGCCTCCCATTAGACCACCACCGGTGACATGGGACTTAAATTTGGTTCTTGGTCAGCTTATGAAGCCGCCTTTTGAACCTTTAGCTACTACCTCCTTGAAATATCTTTCTTGGAAGGTTATCTTTCTCATTGCAATCACATCAGCACGCCGCATCAGTGAATTGCAAGCACTAAAAGCTAATTCACCTTATACAAGGTTCCATCATGACAAGGTGGTCCTTAGGACTAATCCACATTTTATGCCTAAGGTGGTCTCACCTTTTCACCTCAACCAAGAAGTCTACCTACCTGTCTTTTTTCCAGGACCTCATGCATCACCTGCAGAGAGTAATCTTCATACCCTGAACTGTAAAAGAGCTCTGGCTTTTTACTTACAGAGGACACAGCAACATAGAAAGTCTTCCCAACTCTTTGTTGCTTTTGATCCTTCTCATTTGGGACACCCAGTCTCCAAGAGAACTCTTTCCAACTGGATTGCCCAATGTATTTCTTTCACCTATCAGAGCAAGAACATTTCTCTGGAGGGCCATGTCACAGTTCACAATGTGAGAGCCATGGCAGCCTCAATGGCTCATCTGAACTCTGTGTCTATCGACGACATATGTCGAGCAGCCACTTGGGCCTCAGTTCATACCTTCACAGCCCATTACTGCTTAGACAAGGACTCCCGCCGGGATGCCTTGTTTGGTCAGGCTGTTCTCAAACACCTGTTCCATACTTAATCAACTCCTACCCACCATCCCTCATGGGATGCCAGAGATCCAGGTGGGGAAGTGCAGCCCTGTCCCAGGGACACACAACGTCTGGGCGCTCTCCCTGGCATCAAAAGCTAGGGAGTCCCCATATGTGAAGACTCATTCCTGCATGTTCCTGGAGATAGCACAGTTACTTACCTGTAACAGGTGATCTCTGGGAACAGCAGAAATAAGTCTTCACACCCACCTCCCCTAGGAGTTGTCTCTCTCTCTCTCTTCCTTTCCCTCTCTCTCCCTCTTTGTCTCAGCTATAAAACTTAACTGAGGAGAGACAGTTGGAAAGGCGGGAAGGCAGCACGCAGGCGCTGTGGGATGCTCCCAAAAGCTTTCTGATTGGACGCTGGGGAGCATTCCCGCGCAGGCTCCGTCGGTACCGACGTACCCATATGTGAAGACTTATTCCTGCTGTTCCCAGAGATCATCTGTTACAGGTAAGTAACTGTGCTTTACTCACCTGTAACAGGTGATCTCCGGGAACAGCAGGAATTTAGTCTTCACAACCCACCTACCTCCCCTAGGAGTTGTATCTCTCTCTTTCTCTCTTTCCCTCTCTCAGCGCTATAAAAACTGGAGAGGGACAGTTGGGAAAGGCGAGAAAGCAGCATGCAGGCGCTGTGGGATGCTCCCAAAAGCTTTCTAATTGGACGCTGGGGAGCGCTCCCGCGCAGGCTCCATCGGTACAGACGATACCCATATGTGAAGACTAAATTCCTACTGTTCCCGGAGATCACCTGTTACAGGTGAGTAACTATGCTTTATTTCATATTAGTGATTTGACTACAAAATCATCATAATTTTGAAATCAAATATTGTTACTTCTTGTTGTGATTAATTATTGTGGTTTAAATAAGTAAATTTTATAAATAAAAACATATTGCAAAGGCCTATAATATATTAATAATTCAACAAATGATTACAGCGACAATGCGTTAACGGTAAAGGAAGAGAGACATATTTGATTGTATCGTTGGGGGTCACCACAAGTTGACCAATGGTAAAAGGGGTCACGGTACAAAAAAGGTTGAGAACCACTGATGTATCACCTCTCCTAGTACAGCTACATTGGCTACCAATAAACAATTGACTCAAATACAAAGCCCTTCTATTATCATTTAAAATCCTTCACCATCTCTCTGCATCCACCCTGGAAAACCTCTTGCATCGGACGCCCAACACTAGAACTAGGAGAACAAATGTGGCAAACACTTGCCATTCCATCTATGGCTAGTAAAATCTCCCAATTTGCCAGACACAGAGCCTTCTCCAGTTTTGCTCCTCTGCTCTGGAACTCTCTCCCTACCCCTATCTGTCTCATCTCGGATCTGTCAACTTTCCGTAAGGCAATTAAGACACATCTATTCCAGCTTTCATTTGACCATGTACGATAGCTTATTATGGTCTCCCTTATAATGTGAAGCTCCCTTTCAGCTTGTATATAGTTTACCTTAAGTCATGTGGTGTTTTGCGTTAAAACCTGTTATTGCGTTAACTCATTACTTGTTCTTTATACCTGTTCAATGTAATTTAACCTGTCCTGTTCAATGAAATGAGTTGTTCTTATGTAAACCACGCTGATTACAAAAAGTGCGGTATATAAAACCAAATAAATAAATACGTTGAGCAAGCCAGACACATGAACAAGAGCTAGCGTTGTTTGGCACCTGTACATATGGTACAGGTACCTGTACACATGGTACAGGTACCCTAACCCAGCACGAGAATGGTTAGTCGCCCCCTCCCCCTATAGATGTACCCAGGGTTCCCATTTGATCTAGTTATGCTCACCCTGACGATCGTAAGTATTAGTGTATATAGCTCTCTGTAGATATTGTGTAAATATTGTTGTAAATAGTTTCCCCAGTTCTCTCCCTCAAGATGTTCTCCCTGTTCTATGTAAGCACATTGTGATGTTAAAGGCATTGTTGCACTGTTCAGTTCTAATGTAAACCACGCTGATTTTAATAGCGCGGTATATAAGAAATAAAAATAAATAATAAAAATAAAAATGTGCTGCATGCTTGTAAATATCCTTTCTGTCAGTGTGTGAGTGGGGATTGACTCATGCACTGACAGGAAGGGAGATTTAAAAAAACAGGCCCAACTCAATCTTCCTTATCATACCTTCAGTCCAACCCTGACTAGTGGGTTTTCTCCCCTCATCAGCAGCGTGGAGACTGAGTGTGTCCAAATTGATGACACCATCTACTTAGGCAGCTAGCACCAGCTTCAGTATTTTCAGTCTCCAAGCAGCTGGAGAGCGGTGAATCCCTTAGTCTGGACTCACTAGAAGGAACAGCTAAGGGTTTGTTTTATTGCCTTTTTGAGTTTGATTAGTGTAACTGGTGCTTTTATTAGGTTTTTAATCGGTTTTACACCAACTAAGATAAAGAAAATCAGAAAGGAGAGAAGTATACCATTCCAGAAAATCAACAATATAAGGAAACAAAGTCTGATATAGACCACATTACTGGGATTCGACAGTGGCATTACAATAACCAAGATAAAATTTAAGAAAATAAGGCACAAGGCCCACCTAACAGGAGGCAAAAAGCTATAACTACACTCCCCTTACAACTCCCCTACCCTTCTATCTGCTACTTTCTTCCTTAAATTTCCCTGTAAGTGTGTTGTAAATTATGATGGTGCTACATTTATGTTTACTGATGTATCCCACTTGGAAACATTTTCTTTTGTTTTTTATTAAAGTTGGCCGTTGAGGGAATAGTGCATTGTAAAAAAAAAATATGCTTAATAAAGCAAACAGGCAGTGCAGTCCCAAGAGAAGGAAGTACCTGCCCTCCCCATTCCGGTCGCACTGATTGCACGTAGGGGGGATTGCATTGGCACCTGAACCCACTGAGGGTGAGGTTCCATGGGCAGAGAGAGTCGAAACAGCCTCAACACTTTTTTCCCGCTGCCACCGAAACCGATGACAGACTGCTGAGTGAAAATATGGGCAGTCATTAAGCATTTTCTTATTTTATTTTATTCTTATTGCATTTTATTCTTATTGCATTTGAAGGCAGATAATCTCTGGAAAAAAAAACAATGGAATTAAAAAGGCAAGAATACAAATACAAGTGGAAGCCACTTCCTTTTCTTCTCCGTGGAGTTTTAAGGCATAGCCAAGCTTTGGGAATGAGAAGCTGGGTCAGGATGCCCTCATAATCAACATGTTTGACCTGTGGCATACGGAGGAACTCCACCTTGGCAGCTGGGATGTGTCGTGGCTGTGATACAGAAGCTAAGTCTGCAGAGGACCATCTGCTGCCAGAGAGGTCAGGAAAGTGTCCTACTTTGGTGCATTCGGAGACTCCACTGCTTGGTCAGGTGTAACACAACAAGGGCCACTCGGGGAGGGGGAGGAAGATCCCAGACAACCCCTTTTAGAGGGGCAGGGAGGACGGATCTCCACAGGCCTCTACCTCGGAGGAAGCTACTGCAGGGGACCTGCACAGGGCTTTTTCCCCGAAGAACATTCTGCTCCTTCATAAGGCCTTCTGCATGAAGCAGCACCGGCAGGACGGCGCAGGGACTCTAAACAGGGGTGTAAAGCGCAGTTTGCCAGAGAGCAGTGGCAGATGGGATGAGGAATTGGGAGTTAGCTGCCGGCGAGTGGATGACGGTACGTGGGACGATTCAGCATCCATTAACTCAGAGGAAGCAGAAGACTGAGATGCTGAAATGGATTTGGGGTCAGAGACCATGGAGCTCGAAGAGGACAAGCTTCCGCAGGACAAAGAGCTGGTGGCTCTCAACATATATTAGCTGTGGGCCCTTAACATGTCCACAGAGGTTCTTTTGAAAGAGGAGCCCCTGGAAGGTACCTTATTCCAGGCCGTTTGAAACCGCAGATGGTGTTTCCCTTTCACTGTGTCATCAAGCAGATAATACAGGACAAGTGGGATGTCCCCGAGGCTGCTTTGCAGGGCAAGAGGGCAATGACACTGTTATACCCGCTTCCTGAGTGGGAGAGGGAGCTCTTACATTCCCCCATGGTGGATGTGGTGGCATCCACAGTCACAAAGAAGACCACCATACCGGTGGAGAGCAGTTCAGCTCTTAAGGACATGCAGGACCATAATTTAGAAACCTTGCTGAAATGAGCATTTGATGTTAACGTGCTGTCGTTGCAGGCCTCCGTCTGTGGGGCCTTTGTGGCTCGGGCTTGTTTACACAGGGCTCAAGGGATATTGAGAACTGTGGGGTCACACTCCCTGTTGCCAGAGGCCGCAAGCTGGAGTCGGGGGCGGCCTACTTGGCGGATGCCTTCTATGACCTTATTAGAGATTTGTCCAAGAGCATGGTTTCAGTGATAGCCGCCCGGCACTACCTATGGCTGCGCAGTTAGTCAGCGGATGTCTCCTCCAAAGCCAGGCTAAGTAAGCTTCCGTTCAAGGTTAAGCACTTGTTTTGGGAAGCCTTAGATAAATTGGTCAAGGATTTGGGGGAGTCTAAGGGGGGCCGGCTTCCGGAGGACAGACCAAAGCTGATTAGGACCTTGTGCCCTACAAGGGGTCAGCCGCACAATTTTCGGAGGTTCTGCACCCTCAGATTCACGCCATACCAAAGAGGGCAATTTCCCTCACAGGTCAGTCCTTTCATGGTTTTCACAGAACCAGCTGAGGGTTTTATACCTAATCTGCGAATAGGACAAAGAAATCCACAGTGAAGCGAGAGGGATCCAGTGGGGGTGGTGCCCGTAGGAGGGCAGTTTGGGGACTTCTACCCTGCCTGGATACTGGGTGGGTACTGGAGATCGTCCGAGAAGGGTATGCCTTGGAGTTCACATGTCCTCTGAAAGAGGCATTTATACAGTTCCCCTGCAAAGCACCCCGCAAGCGCAAAGTGATGCAGGACACCCTGTTGCGACTCCAGAAGTTACAGGCAGTCATGGAGGTGCCCTCAGACCAGTGCAGCTCGGATCGATACTCCACTTATTTTGTGGTCCCCAAAAAGGGAGGTTCGTTTGGGCCCATATTGGATCTCAGACATGCAATAGTTGTCTCAAGGTACCCCGATTTCATATGGAGACGTTGCAGTCAGTCATATGGCTGTCTACAAAGGAGAATTTTTGACGTCGCTTGATCTCACAGACACGTATCTCCACATCCCTATACGGTCAGAGCATCAGCAATTTCTCTGATTCAAAGTGCCATTGGGGCACTTCCAGTTTTGAGCCTTGCTCTTCAGCATAGCAACCTCCCCTCGTACATTTACCAAGGTCATGATGATGGTCGCAGCAGCCCTGCGGCAGGAGGGCAAAATCCACAGAAGAAAGCGAACGGGTCACAAAGAGGGTCATTGTCTGTTTGCAAGAGCTTGGTTAGGTCATCAGTGTGGAGAAGAGTCTGCTACAGCCGTCCCAAGACATGGTAAGGTCGGGTAAGGTTTGCCTCTTTGTGGATGATACCAAAATCTTCAATAGAGTAGACACCCAGGAAGGTGTAGATAACATGAGGAGGGATCTAGTTGAAGAATGGTCTAGAATTTGGTAGATGGGATTTAATGTTAAAAAATGTAAGGTCATGCATTTGGGCTGCAGCAATCCAAGGGAGCAATATAGTATAGGGCAGCGATGGCAAACCTATGGCACGCGTGCCAGCTGTGGCACGCGAAGGCCTTGCAGCTGGCACGCGGGAAGGTCGCAAATTGAGATATGCCGGCTCATGGCGATTAAAAAAAAAAAAAAAAAAAAGCTGGCCGCGGCGGCATGGAGTGTCCCGCGGGGCTCCCTCTGCCCGGCGGGACTCTCCCGGCGCGGCTCAGCCCCTCTCTGCAGGCTTGCAGATACGCGAAGGGAGAGAGTCTCCCTCGCGTCTCTGTTAAGCCTGCAGGGGCTGATGGGAAATTTCCCATCTGCCCCTGCGGGCTTAACAGAGACGCGAGGGAGACTCTCTCCCTTCGCGTATCCCTCCCTCGCGTATCTGCAAGCCGGCAGAGAGGGACTGAGCCGCGCCGGGAGAGTCCCGCCAGGCAGAGGGAGCCCCGCGGGACACTCCATGCCGCCGCCGCGGCAGCGGCCAGTTTTTTTTTTTTAATTGCCATGAGCCGAGGGGGGGCGGGTTGGACGTGCAAAGGGCTAGGGAGGGAGGGGGGTTAAGACTGGCAATGAGGGAGGGAGGGAGGGGGGTTAAGACTGGCAATGGGCTAGGGAGGGAGGGAGGGGGTTAAGACTGGCAATGGGCTAGGGAGGGAGGGGGGTTAAGACTGGCAATGGGCTAGGGAGGGAGGGAGGGAGGGGGGTTAAGACTGGCAATGGGCTAGGGAGGGAGGGAGGGGGTTAAGACTGGCAATGGGCTAGGGAGGGAGGGAGGGGGTTAAGACTGGCAATGGGCTAGGGAGGGAGGGAGGGGGGTTAAGACTGGCAATGGGCTAGGGAGGGAGGGAGGTTAAGACTGGCAATGGGCTAGGGAGGGAGGGAGGTTAAGACTGGCAATGGGCTAGGGAGGGAGGGAGAGGGGTTAAGACAGGCAATGGGCTAGGGAGGGAGGGAGAGGGGTTAAGACTGGCAATGGGCTAGGGAGGGAGGGAGGGGGTTAAGACTGGCAATGGGCTAGGGAGGGAGGGAGGGAGGGGGGTTAAGACTGGCAATGGGCTAGGGAGGGAGGGAGGGGGGTTAAGACTGGCAATGGGCTAGGGAGGGAGGGAGAGGGGGTTAAGACTGGCAATGGGCTAGGGAGGGAGGGAGGGAGGGCGGTTAAGACTGGAAATGGGCTAGGGAGGGAGGGAGGGGGGTTTGAGACTGGCAATGGGCTAGGGAGGGAGGGAGGTTAAGACTGGCAATGGGCTAGGAGGGAGGGAGAGGGGTTAAGACTGGCAATGGGCTAGGGAGGGAGGGAGAGGGGTTAAGACTGGCAATGGGCTAGGGAGGGAGGGAGGGGGGTTAAGACTGGCAATGGGCTAGGGAGGGAGGGAGGGGGGTTAAGACTGGCAATGGGCTGGGGAGGGAGGGAGAGGGGTTAAGACTGGCAATGGGCTAGGGAGGGAGGGAGGGAGGGGGTTAAGACTGGAAATGGGCTAGGGAGGGAGGGAGGGGGGTTAAGACTGGCAATGGGCGAGGGAGGGAGGTTAAGACTGGCAATGGGCTAGGGAGGGAGGGAGAGGGGTTGAGACTGGCAATGGGCTAGGGAGGGGGGGTTAAGACTGGCAGTGGGCTGGGGGGTTAAGACTGGCAGTGGGCTGGGGAGGGGGGTTAAGACGCAGTGGGCTATGGGGGGGTTAAGACTAGCAATGGGCTGTGGGCTGATGAGGGCTGGCAATGGGCTATGGGGGGTTTAAGACTGGTAGTGGGCTGATAGGGGGGTAGGACTGATAATGGGTTATGGGGGGCTAGGACAGGAAATGGGCTGATGGGGAGGGGTTAGGACTTGAGGTGGGCTGATGTGGTTAGGACTGGTAATGGGCTGTGGGCTGAAGGTGGGGGGGGTTAGGACTGGCAATGGGCTATGGGGGGCTGACTGGAAATGGACTGATGGGGGGTTAGGACTGGTAATGGGTTATAGGGGGGGGGCTTAAACTGAAAATGGGGTGATGGGGGTTAGGACTGGAAGTTGATTGACGGGGGGCTAGGACTGGTAATGGGTTGGGGTGTTGCTAGGACTGGAAATGGGCTGAGTGGAAGGGGAGGCTTGAACTGCAAATAGCTGATGGGGAGGAGGCTTGGAATGGAAATGGGCTGTGAGGGAAGGGAGCTAGGACTGAAAATGGGCTGATGGAACAGCTAGGATAGGACTGGAAATGGGCTGTTGGGGGGAGCTAAGATTGGAAAAGGGCTGTGGTGGGGGCTTGAATTGAAATGGACTCATGGAGGGGCTAGAACTGGAAGTAGGCTCATGGGGGGGCTTGGACTGGAATTGGGCTGAGTGCAGGGGAGCTATGATTTGACATGGGCTGATGGTGGGGCTAGGAAATGACTAGAAATGGGCTGATGGGGGGGCTAGGATTGAAAATGAGCTGATGAAGGGACTTGGACTGGAAATGGATGGGGGAGCTAGGACTGGAAATGGGCTGATGGGGGGCTAGGACTGGAAATGGGCTGATGCAGGGACTAGAAGGGGATGGATGCTGGGTGAGACTGGAACTAGAAGGGAGCTGATGTTGGGGGAGGATTAGAATGGGATGGGGCTGGGAGAGTAAAATGGAGAGGGGAAAAATATTTTGTGTAGGAGGGATGAAAAATCTACAATTGGCCAGGTATTGGGAGAGTAATTGGGGATTGAGGATGGAGGGGTAAAATTTGTGTGGATGAAATAGGAATGAGGAAAGAGCAAAAGGAGAAAGATTAGTATGTTAAAGCAGATGTAGAGAGAGAGAGAATGGAAAAAAAAACTAGAAGAGAGAAGAAAGGACAAATGGACAGCAGACGATGGAGAGTTAGCAGAAAACATGAAGAAACCAGAAGAAAGTGGCTGGACCAATTGCAACTGAAAAACAAATGCACAAAAGGTAGAAAGATGTTTCTTTATTTTGAATTTATTAACTGGAATATGTCAGCTCTGGGAAATGTGCATCATTAACATCTGCGCTTTGTTTGGTACAAGAGGAAATTCCTATTTGACGTTGCCACTTGTTCTCTTTCCCCAGTATTCTCTGAAATGTATTGGTTTAATATTTGCAGTGTTGCCTTTTGATAGGTAGGGTATGGTGCTTTGTGAGTCCTGGTAATGCTGTCAGGATACGGCGGGTTTGCTATGGGTTCTAAATGGGCAGCTTTTGTAGTAGTTCCTAATGTGCCTGGCGGTTGGCACTGGATTATAGTAATGTAGAAATCTTTTAGTCTTTCTTTATCCATACACTCATTAAGAGACATGTTTACTAAAAGTTAGTGTATGGTAACATTATGCAAATATTTATGCAAATAAGACCACTTATGCAAATGACGTGCTGGCACTTTGAGGAAATTCTTTGGTTTTGTGCGGCAGTTTGGGCACTCGGGCTCAAAAAGGTTAGCCATCACTGGTATAGGGGGTGAAGTACTTTTGTCCACTAAAGAAGAGCGGGACCTAGGCGTGGTTGTGTCTGATGATCTTAAAGTAGCTAAACAGGTAGAAAAGGCGACAGCAAAAGCTAGAAGGATGCTTGGGTGCATACGGTGAGGAATGGCTAGCAGAAAAAAGGAGGTGATAGTGCCTCTGTATAAGTCTTTGGTACGACCTCATTTGGAGTATTGTGTGCAGTTCTGGAGATCGCACTTTCAAAAGGATATAAACAGGATGGAGTCAGTACAGAGGGTTGCTACTAAAATGGTTAGTGGTCTTCATTTTAAAGCATATGAGGACAGACTTAGGGATCTTAATATGTACACCTTAGAGGAAAGGCGGGATAGAGGTGATATGATTGAGATGTTTAAATACCTCCGTGGCATAAATGCACAGGGGGAGAGCCTCTTTCGATTGAAAGCAAGTTCTGCTATGAGGGGACATCGGTTGAGGGTGAAAGGGGATAGATTCAGGCATGATATGCAGAAATATTTCTTTAAGGAAAGAGTGATGGATCCGTGAAATAGTCTCCCAGTGGAGGTGGTAGAGAAGAGGACAGTATCTGAATTCAAAAAAGCATGGGACAAACAGAGGATCTCTAAAGGAAAAAAGTGGACTGTTGTAGTTGTTGTTATGGAAGGACAAGACTAGATAGGCCATGTGGTCTTTTTCTGTCATTTTTCTATGTTTCTATGTACTTGGGGGCTCAGTTCCACACAGATATCGGTCAGGTCTTTCTGCCGGAAGACAGGATGTGGACCCTGCAAGATCAGGTACCACAGTTCCTCATGAAGAGGGTGCCGACTGCATGGCATTTTCAGCTGTTGGGATCGATAGCAGTGTTGATCAAGTTCGTGCCATGGGCTTGTGCACACATGAGACTGCTGCAAAGAGAACTATTATGGAGATGGCGCAGCATCAGTTGCTCATGGAACCTCTCCCATGCCCTCTGGCTGCTCGATAGTCCCTGCAATGGTGGTTACAGTCGGAGAAGCTGTTGGCGGGGATACTACTGGAGATGCTGTGTTGGGTCATGCTGACGACGGATGCCAGTCTCATTGGCTGGGCAGCTCATTGTGAGGCCCATATAGCCTAGGGCCGGTGGTTGGCAATAGAGGCGGCCTGGCCCATCAACTGCTTGGAGATGCAGGTGGTATTTCTCGCCTTACAGAGGTTTGATGATCACCTGGGGGGCGTGGTGGTGCGGGTGTGTTCGGACAACGCCACCATGGTCTCCTACATCAGTCGACAAGAGGGCACTGGCAGCGCCCAGCTGGAGGATGAGAGAGCTCCGCTGATGGCATGGGCAGAACGCAACTTGCAGGCACTTTCTACAGTGCATGTAGCCAGAAAGGAAAATGTGGCAGTCGATTATCACAGTCAGGTGCACATTGATCTGGGAGAGAGAACAAGCTGGAACGGCACTGGAGGCAACCCATCATGAGCCTCTTGACTACGATCCATTCTGAGAAGGCATCAAGGTTTTACAGTCTTGAGACAAGAACCGATGTCTGAGGGGTTAGATGCTATGGTGCAGCAGTGGCCCTTGGAGGGTCTCTTGTATGTATTCCCACTATGGGCCCTCATCAGTCAGGTGGTTCAACGCATCAAAGCACATCAAGGATTGGTCATTCTAGTGTCACCCGACTGGCCGTGGAGGCCGTGGTATGCAGATCTGGTGCAGCTAACAGTGGATCACCCATGGCAGCTTCCAACGTGGCCCGATCTACTCATGTAGGGGCCCGTGCTGATGCCTCAAGTGGATAGATTCTCGCTTATGGCTTGGCTCTTGAGGGGGTGAGATTGCAGAAGAAAGGATACTCTTCCCATAATTGTGACGTTGCTGAAGATCAGGAAGTGGTCTATTTCTCTGTCATATGTGCAAGTCTGGCGAGTCTTTGAGGACTGGTTTGTGGAGCATAATTGTCACCTGTTGTCTTCTGTGCCAGATACCTTGGCTTTCCTGCAGGTAGGCTTGGAAAAGGGCTTAGCGTTCAGCTTGCTGTGGGTACAGGTAGCAGCGTTAGCCTGTTACCGAGGTAGGGTCCAGGAGCTGTCCCTGGCAACTCATCTGGACATCGTCCATTTTCTTCGGGCGGTAAAGCAGGTCTGGCCTCTGGTAAGATCGCTGGTTCCCTCGTGGGATCTCAGTCTGGGGCTGACAGGGTTGACGGGAGAGCCATTTGAGCTGTTGGGCGTGTGTATTCTGAAGGATCTTGCCTTGAAGACTGTGTTTTTGGTGGCGATCTGCTTGGCCAGGCGCATTTCAGAATTGCTGGTGCTCTCCTTTTGTCCAAGAAAAAGGTGGTGTTGCAACATGTTCCCTCCTTTCTGCCAAAAGTGATTTTGGTGTTCCTCCTTAATCAGCCTCTCACTCTCCCGACATTCTCAGGCGCAGTGCTTATTGAAGATCTGCTGCAGTTGCATCTACTAGACATCCGCCAGGTGCTTAAAAGATATTTGAAGCAGATGGAATCCTTTCGAAAGTCTGATAACTTGTTCATCCTGTTTGGTGGGCTGCACAAGGGGGAGGCGGTATCTAAGGCATCCATTTCTCGGTGTGTGAAGGGTGCGATAGCTTCAGCCTATTTGTTGCAGTGCAAAACTTTACCATTGGGTCTCCGAGCCCCATTTGAGTTGAGCGTCATGGGTGGAGGCTAGTTTCGTTCCTCCCATAGACATTTGCAGAGCGACGACATGGTCACCTTTGCATTCTTTGTCTGTCATCGCCTGGACGTATAGGTAGTGGGGGATGCACACTTCGGTTCAGTGATACTCCAGGCCAGGTTTGTGGGTCCCTCCTGATGTTAGTACTGGCTTGGGAACCCAAAGACCGGGGTTTGATTCCCACTAGCACTCCTTGTGGCCTTGGGCAAGTCACTTAACCCTCCATTGCCTCAGAAAAATCCAAGTTATCAATGTCCCTGTTTAATGTACATTACCAAGTTTAAGTTTCAATGTAAACCGCTTTGATTGAAATGATAAAGCGGTATATAAAACTTGTTAAAATAAATAAATAAAACAAATAGTACTGCTATGGTACATCCCGCTAGTCGGGACTGGACTGGAGGTATAATTAGGAAGGAGAAATTAGGTCTTACCTGATAATTGGCTTTCCTTAAATACCTACAGTCCAGTCCTGGATCCTCCCTGTGGTTTGTGCAGTGTGGCACAGTGGCGATCCTGGGCCTGAAAATTTCCATATATGTGAGGGGTCTGGGAGTGGTCATGAGGCTATCTGCACATCGGGACTCTTGTGTTGGGGAGTCTGGAGTGTTCTTTGATGGAGCTCAGTTCTTGGGTTATGACAGCATAGATACATGAACAGCATAGCTTATGCAGTACGTATAAAGAAGTGTATATACATATAGTATTGTGATTGGCTGTTCAGCCGGCCTCTTTGGGTTTGTGGCTATGAAGATTACGGTATTTCTACTCCTGGGGTTTTGTTCTGTCTGTTTCAAGGGAAATAGGGGTAGGATACGATTTTTTTATAATGTTTGGTACAGTTATTCTTAATTGTTGCTTTGTTAATAGAATACTAAAGCTGATAGGTGGTGTCAATTTGGACACGCTCAGTCTCCAAGCTACTGATGAGGGGAGAAAACCCACTAGTCGGGAAAGAATTGGAGGTATTCAAGGAAGCCAATTAGCAGGTAAGACCTAATTTCTCCTCCTGCCTCATTCCTCTCCTCCCCCCCCCCCCCAAAAAAAAAACATTGGTGGCTCCAATGGGCCCCAAACACACAAAGTAAGCATTGGTGGTCTGTGGTGGGCCTCCCTCATACCCTTGACACGCCCCCTGCCCCTCCATCACATTACCGCCAGTGTTGAAAGGCAGGAGCAATGACCACATGCTCCTGCTTCTGTGCTGCCATCTTTAAAATTGGCAACACCTGACCCCATGTGGTGCATCCAGAAATACACCACATGAGGTAAGGTGTCTCCATTTTCAAGGATGGTGATGCGGAGGCAGGAGTACGAGCATATCACTCCTGTTTCTCAACAATGGATGTACTACAGTGGGATGAGGATATGGGGGAAGACCCATCAGTGATTGTTTTGGGGAGTCAGGGGGATGAGAACCACCAGGAAACTTGTGAGGTTGGGAGCTTTGGAGATCTGGGAGTTGTGTGATAGGAGTGACAGAGAAAGGGGTCAGGTTGTTTGAGGTCACAGCTGGCCCAGCAATTAGGCAGTCACTTAGGGTGGCAACTTCTCAGGGTAGCAAAGAGCAGATCATTCAAAGTTAAACAATACATTTTGACAGCTATGTGGTGTGAAAGGCTTAAGGTTTGCTTGGGGCGCCAACACCTTGAACCAACTCTGGGGCTGGCCCTGTTCGAGGCCGTTTTGGGTCACCAGGGATTATAGGTTATCTGAAGTGAAGTGTGACACTTCACCTTAGATGACCTTTTTGCTCATGGCTACATCGGTATGCCATCCCTGTGCTGGTGTAAAGATTCATCATTAAGGGACGAGTGAAGAGCTGTGCTAAGTTTCGGTGCAGTTTTAAAAATTGGGAGCAGTTTTGTATTCAGCTATTTTGCATGCCGCTGTGCCATCATTTAGTGTAGTGGTTTTATGCTGACTTTCCCACGCTAATCTTTCTTTTCCTCTATTAGCTTAAAGATAGATATGAAGATACAAGTGAAATGTATGTACATTTGTTTATTAATGAAAAGTCAGGTGGTAGATGCACTTCTCTGGCCAATAGAAGGCTGCCGATTCAAGTTTCAGCTTGACTGGAATATTTATTTGAATCATAAAGCCATAGGAGAAGGGGCAGGAGAGAAACTTTATGTATGTCATGATAATATGTCTGCATCTCCGTGATCTACCTTATTTCAACTGCTTATGTAGGCCAGTTTTTTAGGAAATATTTTCAGCCAACATGCGTCATGGAAGTAGTAATCATAGTGCTGTTGCTGTATTTTGATTAGGTTTGCAACGTTATATAAATCACCAAGTCAGAAAGAGTCTACAGTACCTTTCCAGATTTCAGTAAGTGCTTTCTTTGTTTTTCAGACAAATGGTATTTCTGTAGAGTGACAGATGTTAGGTATGATGGTCATTTTCCTTCACAGGGCTGGATTGATTTGCTCAGCACCCAGAGGCAATTGGTGGGGGTTGGGGGGTTAGTGCTCCACTTTCCCTCCCCATTAAACCTGCTGCCTGCTCTCTGCCAATCGGAGGGGAAGGAGAAAGGTGCTCTATTCCCCCCCCCCCCCCAAGCCTGCCCATTCACCTGCATTCTGTCCTGGAGCAGCAACAGAAGCAAATATATTTTAAAGATTTGCTGTGGCGATGGCATGCGACCAACTCCAACTGGCTGTGCAGCAGCTTTTGCTTCAGAGAGCTGAAAAATAGAGTAGCTTCAGGTGCGTTTACCATATTGTAGAGTTTGAGGTCTACTATATGCTTTCTCTTTTATACCTCTTAATAGCCAGGATAATACAAAAAATACAAGAAGATGCGGCAGCCCCTATACTGGTTACGCCCTACTGCTTGAGACAGATTTGGTTCTCTGGGCTGGATTATCTGGCACGGAACAGCCTTATCATGCATCCCATCTGGTTGGGACTCATTGCTCAACATAATGGGCGACTCCTACACCCCAAGCCCTCAGTCAGGTTGGCTGTTGAGAGAGTTCAATTAATTTCCATCTATCTCTATTGGCATTGAGGAAACAAGCTTCAAATAGGTTCACATTGTGGTGTAGCATCCAATGGGAGGATTACTTGGCTTTTTAACAGAGTTTTTGCTGACCGTTTCTAGTGCCTGGAGGATTACCTTTTCAGTCATTATGTGAACAAGCTTCCAGCATGTATGATGGCTTTTTTTGTTGTTGTGCTGTACGCATTCTGTTAGTGTTTAGATTAGTTTTGGAATAAGCACTGGTCTGTACACGCCTTGATGTACCCTGTAAAAAAAAACGGTACCAAATATTCTAAATAACTAACCAACCAGCCTTTGACTCTCTAACTCTGGCCTGAGCACAGTTTCAGCCAGGGTTCATCTTGGTGCCAAACCTATTGTGAGCAGATAGAGTGGGACCAGATCTCAAAGCACCCACTGCAGTCAAGGTTCATGAAAGGACTCATGAACACCAGACCACTGATCTGCAAACCTCCCCAAGTTGTGGGATCTTAACCTTATATTTTCACAGCTCATGAAAATTCCTTTTGAGCCCTTGCAAATATCCTGCCCTAGATTCCTTTCATGGAAGACTGCTTTTCTGGTGGCCAGTGAACTTCAGGCTTTGGTACAACACTTAGCATGCACACAGATTCTATAACAACCATGTAGGATTGCATACTGTCGCAACCCGTGCCCAGGCAACCGCCTATAGGCACGGACCTGCCTTTGTATTGTCCTTTTTAAATAAAGAATGGTTGGAGTCTTCCCAGGGCCGAGGCTTCTGGGAGTTGTAGTTGTGTGGTTTCAAGACAATAATGTTGAGACCTGAGGGTTTTCAAGGCAAACACAGGAATTTATTATTTCCTTTTCCTAAAGAGCATTTTAAAGGCTCAACGCATAACAAAAATAGGATTTTTTCTCCAAACAAGATTCCAAAGACCTTTTATCCAAAACAAGGCACTGTAAGTGCTTCAATTAACTTTCAAACACATGTAGCTGTTTCTCCCAAAACTTTCAGCATTCAAAATAAAGCTTTTCATGCTTTTTACAAAACCCAAAAGAAAATGTTCGTTTCTTCAGATAAAGCAGGATTCTTAGCAAACTCTAGCTAAGCAACATTATCCCTGTTTTCCTCTCTCTGCTTTGTAGAACATTTTTAGGCTTTAAGACTTTCTCCCTTTCAAACCAGGAACTCCTTATTTTGTCTTCTTACATAGAGAACAGTCCATTAATGAATCATCTGACTCCTTGTCAGATTCATAAGGGTCTATTTGCATCTCCTCATAACTTGAGTCTGGTAACTCTGATTTCAAGTCACCCTGCAAAAGCTCAGGCTTAATGTCTTCTAAAAGCTTTAACACTTTCCTCCAGTGAGACTTCCTTATGCACAGGTTTTTCCCCAAGCACGTGGAGATTCTTTCCCTTCAGTAACTGACACAATGCCTCTAACTGGCTCAAGTTACTTTTTGTTACAGGTTTATTCACGCACCTTTTTGGAGCTGGCAGTTTCCCAGCAGGTTCATAAACTGCTGCTACTGTATCTTGCTCCTCGTCAGCACTCCTCCCAGGCACAACTTCCCTGTCTCCAGAACCAGACATAGTTCCTCTGCAGTACTGGCTTCCTTCTGGGTCGTGGCTTTCACCTCTGAGAATCCCACTGCTTTCTCCAGCGTTCTCCCTGGTTAGGCCTCTTGTGTGACTCTCTCTCACAGCTTCCTTCCTAGTATGCTGCCTTCCTGTGTGCTGCTTCCCTCTGGAATCCTCTCTGGTGCTGTCTCTGGTGATTCTCTTTCCTTCTGTCTCCCTGGTGCTTCTCTTTCCTTCTGTTTTCCTGGTGCTCTCTTTTCATTCTATTCCCTGGGGTTTGTAAGAGTGTGCCTGAACTCCTGTGCACTGCCCTTCCCCCAGGTGTTTCTTATTAACTCCCAAGCTGGCCTCTGGATTAGCAGAGCTTGGGCGTGGTCTGCACTCAGCAACTACGTGCGTGTTTTTTTTTCTCTGCCTGCAGTTTGAGGGCTACTGCTTTCTTGCCTGTCTCTCTCCTTAAAGGTAAATGACTGTTTTTCTTCCCAATCCATAGACTCGGCTACACTCCCGCCATCACAATACCCATCCCAGAGTTTTGCCAAAATTTGTTTCTAATTTCCACATAAATCAACCAGTTATCTTGCCTGCATTGTTCCCAGAGCAAAATGCCGCTAACAAAACTCTCTTCCAAGCTCTAGATTTTAAACAAGCAATAAAAATCTATATTTAGCAAAGATTCAGAGCAGACCATCGCAGCTGTTTGTCCCACGATCCCAACAGACCAAGGACACCTAGAAACATGACGACAGAAAAAGACCACATGGCCTATCTAGTTTGTCCTTCTGTAACAACTACAACAGTCCCCTTTTTTTCCTTTAGAGATCCTGTGTTTGTCCCATCCTTTTTTGAATTCAGTTACTGTCCTCATCTCTACCACCTCCACTGGGAGACTATTCCACAGGTCCACCGCTCTTTCCGTAAAGAAATATTTCAGCATATCACTCCTGAATCTATCCCCCTTCACCCTCATCCCATGTCCCCTTGTAGCAGAACTTGCTTTCAATTGAAAGAGGCTCTCCCCCTGAACATTTATGCCATGGAGGTATTTAAACATCTCAATCATATCACCTCTATCCCGCCTTTCCTCTAAGGTGTACATATTAAGATCCCTAAGTCTGTCCTTATATGCTTTAAAATGAAGACCACTAACAATTTTAGTAGCCACCCTCTGCACCGACTCCATCCTGTTCACATACTGTTCACATCCTTTTGAAGGTGCTGTCTCCAGAATTGCACACTATACTCCAAATGAGGTCGCACCAAAGACTTATACAGAGGCATTATCACCTCCTTTTTTTCTGCTAGCCATTCCTCTCCGTATGCACCCAAGCATTCTTCTAGCTTTTGCCGTCACCTTTTCTACCTGTTTAGCTACTTTAAGATCATCAGACACAACCACGCCTAGGTCCTGCTCTTCTTTAGTGGACAAAAGTACTTCACCCCCTATACTATATTGCTCCCTTGGATTGCTGCAGCCCAAATGCATGACCTTACATTTTTTAACATTAAATCCCAGCTGCCAAATTCTAGACCATTCTTCAAGCTTAGCTAGATCCCTCATGTTATCTACACCTTCCTGGGTGTTTATTGCAGATTTTGGTATCATCCGTCACTAAGAGAACTCTTTCTGTATGGTATCCAACTGGGTGGCATTTTGCTGCCAACATACTAATGCTCAACCTCTTGGAAGAATAATTGCCCATCATCTTAGAGCAACAGCAGTATCCATTGTTCAGTTATGTTCAGTATAAATTGTAAGCGTGATTGAGCAAGAACTGTCGTGTATATGAACAATGCTGCACATGCCTTGTAGTTCTATACAAATAAGTGATGATAGTAGTAGTAGTAGTAGTAGTAGCATTGGCAGTGTAGCCACACAGGGTTGGCCTAACAACTAGGTGGTTGCCTAGGGCAATAGCTTCTTTTTTGGGGGGAAGGGGGCGCTGCAAAGAGCAGGGCATTCAAAGCTGAACAATAGATTCGGACAGCCGGGAAGAAATAAGCAATAACTGAAATACCCAAATAATACGTTTATAGGATAAACTAATCAAAAAATTAATAAACTACTCTTATAATCATAACTATAAATCCAGATCAACCTAATTCATTAATCAAATTCTTATACTCAAACTTTACATACATTAATGAACATTTTTAAATGCATCAAATTTAAATTAATAAAATACTAATTCAAAAAACTAAAATTCAAAATTATTTCAAAAATTACATTTTTTTAAAGTATTATAAAGAGAAAGGGAATGAACTTAACCAAACCTAGGTATCAAACACACTTCAAGTTCTGATACCTTATAAACCATCATCACCCTTCTGATCTCCAGTTCATTCCACAGGAAAAAAATATATACAATGCTTAAATTTCATCAAAATAAACTTCTTTAAAAAATACTTATCTTCTCTGAAGTGCAATACTAACTTTACATTTCACTTGAGATTCTCCAGTATTGTTAGTCTCTCTTGTTCTCCATGAACTGGAAGGTATATTTTTAAAGTGATGACCATTCCAAACTCAGTATCCCCTCTTTTCTCTCATAAAATATTGGTTCCTCTTTATCCCTCCAAACCAGTTCTTCTACCAGAAGATGGAAACTAAGAACCACTGATAAGATGGTGTCAACCTAGATAGGATCCTGTCTGTCTCCAGCAGATGGTAAGCGAGTAGGCCTGTGCAGTCTGATTCTGGTAGTCTTCGCCCCTCCTTTGGTGCAGGAGGAATCTACCTTGAAGAGAATTTGGCTGCCTTCTTAGAGGGGTACAAGAGGACTAGAAGTGGCTGTGGCCAATTAAGCTCTGGGTTAAACCCAATGGTACTGACTCCTTCCTCCCACCCCCACTCTCTGTACTTGATAGCTTGCGGCAGTCCCTTGGTGACTCTCCTACTTTAGGGAGGGGGACAAGAGAGAAGTTGGTAAGCATCTGCCTTTGTTGCACTTCTTTCAGCTGCAGTACCCTCTATCCTTCTCCCCCTATCTTTTGGAGGGGGCCCCTGAGGGCAGCTTTGGAGAGAGCTTCCCACAAATATTGCGACAGCAGACCCTCCTTCCTCTTCCCCTAGTTTTGGGAGAGGACCAGAGGAAACTTTGGTGGAGGCCTCTCTTCTGGACAAAGTTATTTAATTAAAAAAAAAGAGGCATAGCTGAAGCAGGTAAGTCAACCAGGGCTGTGCCAGACTCAGTTATGGCCATGAGGGGGACTGGAATTGAGCCCACATTGGATCCAGTTCTGCAGCAAATGAGCCAAGCGCAGCAGGCCACTTGGCCACACAAGATTGGTGCTAGTGGCTCAGACTACAGGAATATACAGGATGGAAGGCAGTGGTTGCATCAAGGCCTATGCTAGCAGCTGGGGCCACGGTGATGCGGAGGAGAGCAGGCCCCATGCGGATGATAGCAGTGGCTTTTTACAGGTTTGTGCTAGTGGTGAGGGCTGCCATGATACAGAGAGCAGAAAACCAGCAGGCTTCTGGGCCTGAGAAGATTGGCCCTGGCAGTGTCAGCACTGAGGGACATGCAGTGTGTGGGCCTGTGTACAGAGTAAGAGAGGGAGCATGTTTGGCAAAAATTGTCATCTTGCCAGACTCTCTGTGAGCCCTGCCTTGGAGACAGGCCACCAGGTTTCCCCAGCAGTAGCCCACAAAATGGACAGCTGCCAGCCTTTTGGCTAGGGATAGACTTGCCCTCAATTCTTCATTGAGGAGGGAATGGAGGCAGGGCCCCCGCGTTGGTATGATTCCCCTATCCTACAGCCTAAAAAGGGGCCTTGGGACCCTCAAGTGCCCAGATTGGCCTGCAGAAGGCTTTGAAGGATGTGGGTCCTTGGCATCTCAGGTTCCTCTTGAGTGGACAGAAACGGGTCTACAAAGCATCTCCTCCGTCTTGATATGTGGCAGACCTTTTGGCCTTAGTTGAGGAGAACTGGATGTTTTCTAAGGCCAAACACTTTCTTTATGCTGTGGGACCTGGAAGGCAACGTCACTGGCTTCGGGAAGTGATCACCTTGGTGTTTTGTCAGTGGATGTACAATATGGAAGATTGGTGAGTTCTCCTTTCAAAGGTGCAAGCTTGTTCCTAGGCAGAATATTGTTGGCCTGTTCTTCAGGTGTCTGGTGAGCAGCCACTAAATTGTGATTGTGTTCATTGGTTTGTCGTTCAGTCTGGAATTACAAGCAAGACAGGAAGTCTTTGGAGACCAGTGTGTTAGACTTGTTTTCTGGGATCCTCCCTAATTGGGAACTGCTTTGATTTTTCCCATCCATCTGGACTGGTCAGGAGGGACGAAGAGGAAGTTGAAACTAGGCTTTACCTGTTACATTTCTTTCCTTGAGTTGCTCCAAACCAGTCCAGGACTACCCTCCCCCCTCCCTCCCTTTAGTGTTTTGCAAGGAGGTTCATTAGTTGTTTTGTGTCAGTGCTTTGAAACTAGTGAGGATATTTTCCCCTAGTCTCTGATCTTGCTCCTTTTTGGTAGAGTTCTGTTGTTCAGTTGGTGTTCTTTACCCTCTTGTGATGAGAGATTCAGCAGGGGCTCATGCCCTGCATAGGCCCTATGGCGCCCCACCCATTTTCCCACATATGCAAAGAGTGGCCTTAGGGCCTCTCCAGAGCATGAGGGCTTGCATGCTATGGTCCATGCTGAATCTTTAAAATCAATTTGCTGCTACTGCTCTGGGACCAAATGCAAGTGAGTGAGCAGGTTTGAGGGGAATGGAACACCTCCCCTTCTTCCTCCCCCCCATTGCATATGGGCACCGGGCAAATAAATCTGGCTTTGATGCAAAGCAAGAGAGTAGTCCTCTGTTTACATTTTCACCAACTGTTATTGCCTTGCTAAAACTTCTGAAATGGACAGTGCTTTCAACCAAGCTGTTTGAAGTTATCAGCTACACAGATTACTATAATCTACCATCTCTTCCATCTTTGCAATCTGGGCTACGAAGTTTGGACTAGAGTTGTGTGTGTACATATGCAAACCACAGCCCTTGGTTTGGGAGTCCTGAAAAAGTTGCACCCCCAAATATCTAATTGATTTCTTTGCCCATTTAAAAGGAAAGGCCTCCCTCAGCCTGGTAACCGACTCTCCCCTCAATGTTAAATTCAAAGCCTCAGACTTCCCCATGTTCATTTTATATCTAGACACTGCACTATACTTCATCACTTCCTCCAATAGTGCTAATAATGTCAGCAGTGGAACTCTGATAGCTTTGTTTGCTGATGACATAATTTTTGCAATCCACCTCTTCCTACGTACTAACCCTGATGTTCCCCTATGCCCTAACCCTGGTCGCTAAGGGCTCTATAGCCAAAGCAAATAACAGAGGAGACAGGGGGTATCCCTGCCTTGCTCCTGTATAGAGTTCTATCATTTCCCCCATACCTCCCATTCACCGTCAGTTTTGCCTGGAGTCCCTCATACAATGCTCCCACCCTCTTTAATATTTCAAACATAAAATCCCACTCTGTTTGATCAAATGCAATCTTTGCGTCTATGGCTAGGAGCCTGGCTTCCTCCTCTTCCCTCTCAATCTTCCACATCAAATTAAGTATCTTCTTTATGTCGTCGCTTGCCTGTCTCCCCAGAATCCAGAATAAATCCCAATTTATCTTCTTGCACAAGACCTGCTGTGCCCCCTTGTAGCCTGTTTGGTAGCACTTTTGCCTATAATTTAGCATCCACATTTATTAAGGAAATGGAGCGATATGAGCCACAAACATTTGGGTCTTTCCCTGGCTTGGGGATCAATGTCACTCCTGCCTCTGCCATAGACATCCGGTAATCTCTCCCCATCCAACACTGCATTGAAATCATCACTGAATCTTTTATAAAACATGGCCGTGAGGCCACTTAATCCGGTGCTTTCCTCTGTTAGAGACCCAGTTACTTGCAGTACCACCTCAGCAGTAATGGGCCTATCTAAACCTTCCATAGCCTCAGGAGTCAGCTGCAGTAGTGGACACCATCGCAAGAGTTCCTCAGTTTTCTTCTCCTTGCCCACCATTTTCTTTGTATACAGCCTACTATTGAATTGTAAAAATTCTTGTTGAATTCCCTTAAAGCCCACCACCACCTCCCCCTTACCATTATGCAACTGGACTATCTGATGTTGTTTAACCTGACCCTTTAGTCTCTGTACCATCACCCTACTAGCCCTATACCCATATTCAAACCACCACTGCTTCAGCTTTTCCAATTGGAAGGCAAAGCTCCTCATTCCCAACTCCAAGAGTTCAACTTCAACTCTTCCCATTCCTTTCTACCCTTACTTGTTGTTTTCTGCCCCCCCCCCCCCAATTCCTGTATCTTCCCCCACTTTCTTATCACTCTCTGTTCCTCTTATCCTGAGCAGCTTAAGGATATTAATTGCCCCCATGACCACAACCTTCATCCAAACCCATATTCCTCCTTATGCTACTTCCCCCCCTTGTTTGAATTTGAAATAAGAACATAAGATATGCCATACTGGGTCAGACCAAGGTCCATCAAGCCCAGTATTCTGTTTCCAACAGTGGCCAATCTAGGTCATTCGTACCTAGCAGTTTCCCCAAGGGACACAGGTTCCACAATGCTTGTATTGGTTCAAGCATTGATATCCTGGGTCCCTTCTTAATAATGGTTTATGGACCTTTCCTCCAGGAACTTGTCCAAACCTTTTTTAAACACAGCTACACTAACAGCTTTTACTACATCCTCCGGTAACAAATTCCAGAGTTTGATTACACGTTGAGTGAAAAAATATTTTCTTTTATTAGTCTTAAATAGTTTACCCTGTAGCTTCATTGCATGTCCCCTAGTCTTTCTATATTCTGATAAGGTAAACAATCGATCTACGTTTACCCGTTCCACTCCGTTCATTAATTTATAGACTTCTATCATATCTCCCCTCAGCCGTCTCTTTTCCAGGTTAAAGAGCCCCAACCTTTTTAGCCTTTCTTCATAGGAGTAGCCTTCCATCCCCTTTACCATTTTGGTGGCTCTTCTCTGAACCTTTTCTAAAATTGCTATATCCTTTTTAAGATATGGCGACCAGAATTGCACACAATATTCAAGGTGCGGTCTCACCATGGAACGATATAGAGGCATTATAATATCTTTTGTTTTATTTTCCATTCCTTTCCTTATCATACCTAGCATTCTATTTGCTCTCTTGGCCGCCGCTGCACACTGGGCCGAGGGTTTTAACATGGTATCCACAAGGACGCCTAAATCTTTTTCTTGGGTGGTGGTTCCTAATGTGGAACCTTGCATCGTGTAACCATAGTTTGGGTTGTTCTTCCCTAGGTGCATAACCTTGCACTTCTCCACATTAAATTTCATCTGCCATTTTGATGCCCAGTCTTCCAATTTATCAAGATCCTCTTGCAATTTTCCACAATCCTCCTGGGTTTTAACAACTTTAAATAGTTTTGTGTCATCAGCAAATTTGATAACCTCACTCGTTATTCCACTTTCCAGGTCATTTATGAATATGTCAAAAAGCAGCGGACCCAGCACAGATCCCTGGGGTACACCACTATTCACCTTTCTCCATTGGGAAAATTGGCCATTTAGCCCTACCCTCTGCTTTCTATCTTTTAACCAGTTCCTGATCCACAGTAGTACACTGCCTCCTATCCCATGACTCTTTAGTTTTGCCAAAAGTCTCTCATGAGGGACCTTGTCAAAGGCTTTCTGAAAGTCCAGATACACAATATCAACCGACTCACCTTTGTCCACCTGTTTATTCACTCCTTCAAAAAAACATAACAGATTAGTAAGACAAGATCTTCCTTGTCTAAAGCCATGTTGGCTGTCTCCCATTAGGTCATGACTATCTATATGCTGAGAAATACTCCCTCAAGCTTCTTACCCTGCCCACCTTTCCTGGATTATCCAGCAGAGCCTCACTCAGCCTCAAAAATAGAAGTTCCTTTAGCACAATCTTCCACCTTTTACGTTAACTGATTGCAGTCATTCTCCGGGAACAAGCAGGAAGTCAGCCTTCATATAGGGGTGACATCAGCATTGACAGAGTCCTCGCGGAAGCATCTCCCCAGCTTTCAAGAAACTGGCCTTAGAAAACATTCAGTTCTCCTCAACTAAGGCCACAAGGTCTGCCACATATCCAGACGAAGGAGATGCTTTGTAAACCCGTTTCTGTCCACCCAAGGGGAACATAAGATGCCAAGGACCCACATCCTTTAAAGCCTTCTGCAGGCCAATCTGGGCACTTGAGGGTCCCAAGGCCCCTCTTTGGGCTGTAGGATAGAGGAGCCATACCAACTCGGGGGCCCTGCCTCCATTTCCTCCTTACTGAAGGATGCTTGGCTCCTCTGAGGCATGAATTGAGAGTAAGTATGTCCCTAGCCAAAAGGCTGGCGGCCCTTCATTTCTTGGGCTACTGCTGAGGAAACCTGGTTGCCTGTCTCCAAGGCAGGGCTCACAGACTGAATTTGGCAAGATGACAATTTTTGCCAAAAATGCTCCCCTTCTTACTCTGGACACAGGCCAGACCAACAGTGCCATCTTGCTCAGTCTCCTTTTTTTCTGCAGAGCCCTTCAGACGTCTGTCTGGTTTCCCCCAGAAAAAGTTGATTTTTTTTCTCGACCTGAGTTTCATACTCTTTCCAATTGTGCACCAGTACTCTTCCTGCCATCCGAACCTGCTGTTCCAACATAGAGTCTCTGGTCGTACATTTTTTTCTTTTTTGGTGCCTTCGCGCCCTTTTTTCCAGTTGGTAGCACCACAGGTCTCCAACCTTGCTGGGGTACTTTTTTCCCCCATAGCTACCATTGGGTTCAAGAAATGTGATCAGGGTGCCAAAATCATGTCCCTTACTGAAACATGCAACTGCTGCCTAGGGCTGGACCACGACCCCGCGGCATGCAGTCTTTGCAAAATGATGTCCATCAAGGCTCTCAAGAGCCGCTAGCAGCAGCATGATATGTTTTTTTCCCCCAGAGTCCCCAGTGCCTCCGAAAGCCAAGGCCTCCTCTGAAGCCAAGGAATCCTGAGGTGTCCTTGCGGACCCCGATCGACACCATGGCTCCTTAGAAAGGGAGTCTCCCTCAAGGGAACATAAGAAGAAGAAAATCTCTAAGGCGGCGTCCCTGGATGGTTCTGACAGGTCGGGTAAGCCCTGAGCCAGGTCCTGCAGTCCTAGAAGCTCGTTCAAGGGATCTGAGCGGGAGCAGCCTACCAAGGTCTCCCAGATGGAATTGGCTCGGATGCCAGAACCTATTCTCTTTGAGGACTCCCCCCTCAAGGGAACCGGCACAGGACCAGAGTTCCTCAGTGCCTGCACCAATGGCTGCGGAGCCTTTTGGACTCTAAACCATAGTGGTTGCCCTGGAGCACAGTCTGTCTGCCTTCATGGACCATTAGCGGGTGGTGTTGTCCGGTACCACCAGTTCTTCTGCCCAGACCACCGGGCCATTGACGTCGAGGATGTCTCCAGAGGCCAAACCGATCCTTGAGACCATACGGCCTCAAGTCAGTCCTCAGCCAAGGTCTCGATCCGGCTCCTGTTTGACGGGACCGAGGTCCTTCCTGGCCAGCACACATGGCACCAGCCACGGGGCCTCTGAGGGACTTGGGCAGGGTTCAGGCCCAGAGCCCACAGGCTGCCCTTCCCTCGAGTCTTCAACAGACTACTCGGAAAGGGAGACAGAGGACAAGGAGTCACCGGACACCTGTCGCCACTGCAGCATCCCCTCGGACTCTCTTCCCTCTAAACCCCGGCGTTGGTCCCCACCCGAAGTCATGGCATTCCTGGACTTCTGCAGGATATGTCAAAAGCCCTAGCATTCCCGATGGAATCAGAGGAGGGACCCTTGGATGGAGGAGCTAGAAATCCTCTAATATGAGGACCCTCTGAGGGAATCGCTCACGGTTCCCATTCCACTCTTCCTGGAATGGCTTGATGCTCCGTATGTGGGAAACATCGGTTTCGGTGCCAGTTGTGAGCAAGCGGCTCGACTCAATGTGTCGGGTCCACCAGGGCCTTGACTTCCAAAAGGTGCAGCTGTCACAACTCCATGGTAGTGGAGTCAAGCATGTGTTAGCTGAAGGGCCAAAAGAGACACTCCTCAGTGCCCCCGGGTAGGGAGGTCCGCACATTGGATGCTCTCAGCAGAAAATGCTACCAGGGCTCGATGCTTATTGGCCAGGTCCAGACCTACCAACTGTACATGGGCATGTATCTGAGGGATCTGGTGAAGGAAATCGTCGGGTTCTCGACTGGATTCTTCGAGGAACACCTGCAGCGGTTCCAGAACATGGCCAAAGCTGTCCACAAGTGCTCCAAATTTATCTCTCGAGCAGCCTATGATGGCTTTGAGTCGGCGACTCAAGTAGTGGCAGACTGGCATTGGTGCCCGATGTCAGGCTTGGCTACAGTCTTCCGACCTTGAGCAATGGGTTCAGGACAAATTGGTCAATGTTCCATGGCAAGGAGAGAACCTCTGTCTCCAACTTGGCAGCCTTTTCCATCATGGGTTTGCCAGAGTTCATGATGAGGACCAGGCTCTCCAAAAAGACCACTGCTCCTCCCTAGGAAGGGCCTGGGTAAAAAGCCCTTTTACCCGAAGAAAGGGGCTCCTTACAAAAACTACCCACATTTTCAGGCCTCCCCAGCTCCCCAACAGGCCAAAGGACATGGCCAAGGCCCTCAGATGCAGAAGGCTCTCAAGCCCCAGGTGTCAGCCCCGGCCCAGCCAGGGGAGGAGCTTTTGACTCCTTGGGCATAGCTTCTCCTCCCAAGGAGGACAGCAGTCCACAGGAGGACATCTGATCCACTATGCCCGCAGGTGACCAGCCATCACTACAGATTCCTGGGCTACCTCCTCCATTTGGCTCAGACACCTCCCCCCTTCTTCCTGGGAGAGCCCTTCAGGTCTCCCCTTCACTGGGACCTCCTATTGAAGGAACTCGCAGGCCTTCTTGAGGACAAAGCAGTAGAACCAGTACCCCAACATTTCAGGGGCAAGGGGGTTCTACTCCCATCTATTTCCTCATGCAAAAAAGAGCAGGGGGCCTAAGGTACATTCTCGACCTGCACAACCTGAACAAGTTCCTGTTGAGGGAGAAGTTCAAGATGCTCTTCCTTGGAACATTGCTGCCTTACCTCCAGCAGGGAGACTGGCAATGCTCCTTGGATCTGAAGAATGCCTATACCCCACATCCTCATTTGCCCCAGGCTCAAATCAAACTCCGTTAGAGTACACCTCAGTGCCCTGGTGGCCCACCACCCCCCTGTTGAAGGCAAGCCCCTCTGTCCAGCCCCTGGTAATCCACTTCTTGAGAGGACTTCTGCTATCTGAACCCCCCGCCTCCCCTCCGGCAATGGAATGGGACCTCAACGTAGTATTGGTACAACTCACTCGCTCACCATTTGAGCCTCTGGCTACCTGCCACCTGAGATACCTCTCGTGGAAGGTCGTGTTCCTGGTGGCACACTCCTTCGCTCACAGGGTCAGTGAGCTACAAGCCCTAATGGCAGAGGCGCCGCATACCAGATTCTATAAGAACAGGGTCGTGCTACATACACATTCCAAATTCCTTCCGGAGGTGGTATCTCCTTTCCACCTCAACCAGGAGGTGGTGCTGCCCACCTTCTTCCCAAGGCCTCACTCCAGCAGGACGGAGACTGTCCTTCACATCATGGACTGTAAGAGGGCCCTGTCTTTCTAC
Organism: Ichthyophis bannanicus; assembly: GCA_033557465.1. Lineage (NCBI taxonomy): Eukaryota > Metazoa > Chordata > Amphibia > Gymnophiona > Ichthyophiidae > Ichthyophis > Ichthyophis bannanicus. Next base: position 169,484,923 of record CM066042.1, read on the forward strand.
ATTCAGCATTCCCAGAGCCACCGGAAAGCTTCTCAGCTTTTTGTTTCCTATGACCCCAGTCGTCTGGGGGAAGCGGTGACCAAACGGACACTGTCTATCTGGGTGGCAGACTGCATCACCCTAGCCTGTGAGCTGGCTGGGCTCATGCTGGATGGTTGGATCATGGCACACAGTGTCAGGGCCATGGCGGCCTCTTTGACAAATCTGCGCTCCGTCTCGATGCTTGACATCTGCCAGGCCGGCACCTGGTCTTCAGTCCATACCTTTGCAGCTCATTACTACCTGTAGAGGGAGTCCTAACAGGACAGTGACTTTGACTAGGCTGTGCTCTGTAATCTTATCAGGGTCTAGGCAACTTCTACCCTCCGACCCTTCTGTGTTCAGGTTACCGGAGCATTGGTTTCCATTGAACACATGGGTCAAACTGCAGTCTGTATCTGCGGACTCATTTACTGTTGCTTATGACTCCCCTTAAGGATGACCATGGTTTTTCCCTACAGGCTTGCGGTAGCCTGTAGCTAGGGAGTCCCATATGTGAGGACTGACTTCCTGCTTGTTCCCGGAGAAAGCATCATTACTCACCTGTAACACTGGTCAACAGATTTTTACAAAAGTCATGTTACTGAAATAAAAATAGTCATTTCTTATCAATTTTTATATGCTGAACACGAATATGACAGTGAAATTGCAAAGTTGGCTCTAGTTTTTTTTGTAATCTACAAGAATTAATGTTTATATCACGAAATGCATGTCAATAGTAAATATAATAGGCCTTTGGTTAATACCTGTAAAAAAACAGGTCATAGACTACTTCTTAGATTTTTTTTTCACTTGTCTCTTGTACAGCTGTTCGGGAGCTTCTCTGGGGAGTGTCCAGCAGTAGTCAGCCAGCATTGTAGTGGACCATTTTCCCTGGTATCTTTGCTCCATCATTGCGATATCCTGGTGAAAACGTTCGCCCTGTTCACACTAACCATACCACAGTTGTCAGGAAAGAAATTGAGATGGGAATCAAGGAAATGGATCTTTAGAGACATATTGCAGCCAAGTTTCTGATACTGCATTAGCATGTATTCTACTAGTTCCTTGTAGTTTTCTGCCCTAACCTTCCCGAGAAAGTTTGACACTAGGCGAAAAGCATTCCATGCTTGTTTCGCATCACCCTGCAGCAAGTTGTTGAACCGGTCATCTCTGAAGAACTCTCGAATCTGAGGACCCACAAAAACTTCCTCTTTAACCCTTTGAAGGCCTACTTTAAATTTTTAATCCACATTCTGCAGCTGGGTTAATTTTTGCATATTTCAGGAAAATTGTACCCGTCTTATTCAATATGTTCTAATAGTGATTTTCCTTCTGCTATGGTCATGTATTATATACCATTTGATAGGAATATTTAGTCAGAATTTTGGATCCCGAGAGTTCTGGGCTCGGCCTGGAAAGAGTTAATCTTTGCTTCACTGAGTCGGGAATTTTTCATGCAGGTATCGGAAAGCTGGCAAAGTGCGGTCCATGGCTTTCACAAAGTTTTTCATCAAACCTAGTTTGATGTGAAGGGGTGGTAGCAGGATTTTGTGAGCCTCAACCAGAGCTGGGTGCTGGATATTCTTCTCTCCAACTGTTACATTTTGTCTGCAATTCTATTCCTTCTGCAAGTAGTGCCAATCCCTTGCTCGGCTATCCCACTCACATAAGAAACGCATGTATTTTATATATCCCTGCTGCAGTCCCATTAAAAGGGCAACTACCTTCAAGTCAACACAGAGGTGCCAGCTGTACTTGTTATAGTTAATGGAAGTCAGTAGATGCTTTAAGTTATTGTATGTCTCTTTCATGTGGACGGCATGCGCTACTGGAATAGATGGAAGACGGTTTCCATTGTTCGAAACTGAGTCTGAAAGCTGTGCTTTTGAAGAGTCTATAAATAGTCTCCAGTCTTGTGGGTCATGAGTGATTTTTAAGGCATTCATGAGGCTTTCAATATCGGAACAGAATACCAGATTACTTTCCTTTCTGAAGAAAGGCTCCAACTGCTGGTGGCGCTTTCGATATGAAGTAAGGTGAAATTAGGTCTTACCTGCTAATTGTCTTTCCTTGAGCTTTCTCCGGGCCAGTCCAGGGAACGTTAGGGCAGTACCAAAGCAGTACCTAAACTCGGGAGGGACCCGCAAGCCCTGCGATAAGAGCCGAAGCCCCGACCTTCGCATCCTCTCTGGCCTGAACATCCAACCGGTAATGCTTGGTAAATGTATGCAAGGAAGACCACGTCGCCGCTCTACAGATATCCACTGGAGGAACAAAGGCAAACTCCGCCCAGGAAGCCACCTGAGCCCGAGTGGAATGAGCTTTTAGACCAACAGGTGGAGTCCGCCCTCTGGCTTCGTAAGCTGCTGCAATAGCGCACCGCACCCAACGAGCAATCGAGGACTTTGACGCCGCCTGACCTTTCTTTGACCCGGCATACTGGACAAATAATCTGTCCGTCTTCCGAAAAGGCCTAGTGATCGTAAGGTACGACTTTAAAACCCGACCAAGATCCAACTGGCGGAGAGCACAGTCCATCTTGGAATCCGACAGATCTGAAAAAATGGGTAAGGCCACCGATTGATTAACATGAAAAGCGGACAGCACTTTGGGCAGAAAAGAAGGCACCGTCCGTAGCAACACTCGCTCAGGTAGGAACTGAAAATAAGGTTCCTGACAGGACAAGGCCTGTAAATCCGAAATTCGTCTTGCCGAGCACAAGGCTACCAGAAACACTGTCTTCCATGAACACTCTCGCAAACTCCCCGAGGAAACCGACGCAAACGACGGATGGGATAACGCCTCCAAAACGACATTCAAATCCCACGGAGGCACGATTTGACGCACCGGGGGACGGATTATCCTAGCCGCCCGAAAAAAACGTTGCACATCTGGGTGCGCCGAAAGACGGCGATTCTGCACCGACCCCCGAAAACACGCCAGCGCTGCCAAATGAACCTTAAGCATACTGAGAGCCAAACCTTTATCCAACCCCTCCTGGAGAAATAAAAGCACTTGCGGCAAGGTAGACGACCGAGGAATAAAGTTGCGCTGTCCACACCAATCCTCGAAGAGCCGCCACACCCGAACATACGCAAGGGAAATCCCTGGTCTCCTAGACCGAAGTAAGGTGGCCACGACGGAACTCGCGTAACCTCTGCGTTTCAAGCGAGCCCTTTCAAGAGCCAAGCTGTAAGCAAGAAGCGATCCACCTGCGGCATGAGCACCGGCCCTTGACTCAACAGATTGATCCGGACCGGAAGACGCCAAGGCGAATCTATCAAGAGCCGAACCAGATCGGCATACCAAGGACGTCGAGGCCAATCCAGCGCAATTAGAATCATGGTACTGCGGTGACCCGCTATACGCTGAATAATTCGACTCAACATCGGCCAAGGAGGGAAAACGTATAAGAGAGAGCCCACCGGCCATGGCTGAACCAGAGCATCCAGACCCTCTGACATGTGCTCCCTTCATCTGCTGAAAAAACGGTTCGCTTTGGCATTGCTGAAAGTAGCCATGAGATCCATAATTGGTTGCCCCCAACGCAATGTCAGCTCATGAAAAACTGCTACATTCAGTTCCCATTCTCCGGGATCTAGTACATTGCGACTGAGATAATCGGCCTGCACGTTGTCCTTGCCGGCCACGTGTGCCGCCGATAAAGCTAGGAGACGGCTCTCCGCCCAAGCCATCAACTCCTGGCATTCGGTGAGCAGAGGCAGACTCTTGGTCCCCCCCTGCCGATTGATATAGGCAACTGTCACCGCGTTGTCGGAAAAAATCCGTACTGCAGTCCCCTTGAGGAAGCTCTCGAAGCTCTGAAGGACGAGACGATCTGCGCGAAGCTCCAGCCTATTGATTGACCACGAGCTCTTCTCCGTGGACCAACACCCCTGAGTTACCTGCAACCGACAATGAGCTCCCCAGCCTGCGAGACTGGCGTCCGTGGTTACTAACACCCACGACGGTTCCTGCAAGGGAATTCCTGCTCTCAGGTGCGTGGGGTCCAACCACCACTCCAGACTTCGCCGCACTAGCTCTGGACAGACAAGTCTCTGCGAAAGAGGGTGAAGCTGCGGAGACCATCAGGAAAGCAACACTTGCTGCAAGGGTCGCATGTGAGCCTTGGCCCACGTCACCAGATCCAAGGCCGCCGCCATGGATCCCAAGAGCTGTAAATAGGTCCACGCCGACGGAGCCGACACCTGCAAAAACGCCTGCACCTGCTGTAAAAGCTTGTTCACCCTGACCTCGGGCAAAAAGACCGCCCCTCGAGCCGTGTCGAAGAAGGCCCCGAGATAAGTCAGTTGCGTCACCGGCTGTAAGTGACTTTTGGTCTGATTGATGACCCAACCGAGTTGCTCCAGAAGCTGAACCACTCGAGCCGTCGCCGCCACTGTGGCCAACTGAAAATCGGCCCTGATTAGCCAATCGTCGAGATACGGATGAACTCGGATTCCTTCCTTCCGCAGCACCGCTACGACTACCACCATCAGCTTCGTGAAAGTCCGCGGAGCCGTGGCTAGACCGAACGGCAACACTCGAAACTGGAAATGACACTTAGGCAGGGCAAACCGCAAAAATTGCTGATGAAACGGCCGGATGGGAATGTGCAGATACGCTTCCGTGAGATCTATGGACGAGAGAAACTCTCCCGGCCGAACCGCCCGAATTACTGTACGCAACGTCTCCATGCGAAAATGAGGCACTCGTAAGGCGCGGTTTACGTACTTGAGATCCAGTACCGGTCGAAAAGTACCTTCCTTTTTGGGAACCACGAAATAGATCGAGTATCGACCGCAGCCGTATTGGTCTCGCGGCACTGGAACTATCGCCTGGAGACGCAAGAGGCGGGAAAGCGTGTCGGAGATTGCCTGTGACTTCAGACCCGGAGCACAGGGAGACATCACAAAAGCGTCCGATAAAGGGCAAGCGAAGTCCAGCACATACCCCTTCTGGACGACCTCCAACACCCATTTGTCTGCGGTGATCGCTGTCCAGGCTGGAAGAAATTCCTGCAGGTGTCCACCCACCGGAACCAGCGCCTGGACCAGCAAACCTTCATTGTGGTTTCTTAGCCGAGGGCTGAGGAGCATTGAAGTAGGACCTGCCGTAACCTCTTGCCCCTCGAAAGGACTGTCCGCGAAACCCTGCACAGCCTCTGGAATAGGGAGTAAAGCGCGCTCCCTGGAATCTGCGGATGTCCCGGCCTGAGCCTCGGAGACCCCCAGATCCTCTAACCGGCTTGGGCCTATCCTCTGGCAAGCGACCTCCTTTGGAGTCTCCGAGATTCTTAACAATCTTTTCCAATGCGTCTCCAAAATGTAATTTCCCCTTATAGGGCAATTTACCAAGACGTAACTTGGAGGAAACATCCGCTGACCAGTTACGCAACCACAGAAAACGCCTGGCAGCGACAAGCGACGCCATGGTCTTTGCGGCAATCCGCAGCAAATCATAGAAGGCGTCTGCCATATAAGCCGCTGCCGACTCTAACTTCGCACCTCCCGCTCCAGTTGCCGAAGCAGAATCCCCCGCAGCGTCTCCTTGAAGCCACCGAATGGACGCTCTAGAGACACATGCTCCACAAACGGCAGCCTGTAACGCCAAAGCGCTAGAATCAAACGCCTGTTTAAGCAACATTTCCAATTTCTGATCTTGGAAGTCCTTAAGCGCTGCCGCTCCTTCCACAGGAATGGTAGTCTTTTTGGTCACCGCCGACACTATCGCATCCACCTTCGGCACGCGCAATAAGTCCTTCTCCTCCTGCGGCACGGGGTAAAGGCGAGCCAAAGCGTGACTCCCACGGAGAGTAGCTTCTGGACACTCCCACTCAGACTCAATCATCTGTTTTATAACGCGGTGTACCGGAAATCAGCGCTGTTCCGACTTAAACCCCTGTAACAATGGATCCTCCAACGGTTCCTGAGAAGCTGAAGGAAGAAGGAGGTGTAATGCTGATAAGGACTGTGAAATGAGAGCTCCAAGCTCTTCCTTGCGAAAAACCCGAAAAATATTCGGGTCCTCGCCAGGGGCAATTTCACCCTCTTCCAGCTCCTCTGGACCTAGGTCCAAGCCAGCGTCCGAAATAAGCTCTCCCGCCTCCTGACCCAGGGCCTCTGAGACCCGAGTAGCAAAGGGATCCACCGGGTCTTGTATTGGCATTTTCAGCTGAGAAGGACCCTCTGCAGGATCCTCTGCCACTGTAGAGACCAGCGGTACTGCTAAGGAGGAAGGAAGAGACCCCACAGGCGTTCTCTGAGAGGATTTCAGCAAAAAAGCCTTGTGCATAGCCAGAATGAATTCGGGGGAAAAAAACGCCGAAATCCCTTCCTGAGCTTCAGTCAGGGTCTGCGGAGGCTTAACCCGCTGAGAAACGTCCTTGGTGGACTTAGCCTTTCTCTTCCCGGGCCAGTGCTGTTCCGCGGGCGAAATGGCCGGCGCGCCTAAAATGGCCGCCTTTTCCGCGGGTAAAGACGGCCTATCTGACTCCGCAAGTTTCTCCTCCATCGAACTTGCTCGCACAGCTCTCAGCTCTTGGGGAAAAAACTCATGCTTCCCGCGCACTGAAGTCAGACAGCCGCCCGTTCGCACCGCGATACTAAAAACGACACCGCACAGCCAAACACACTCCCCAGAACACTCACCTGACCGGGCAGAAGAATGCGGCAGTGCCGAGACTTTGTCCCGCTGCTAGCAGGACGTACTCTAGTGCGACGTGCACTGAGGCAGAGGAAAAACGGAGGCTCCCAGGTTCAATCTGCTCACACACAGACGGAGGCGGACAAGAAGGTAGGCTCTACCTTACCCCGCAAATCAGCACCAATTACTCGACGTCTCAAACGTCCCGCTGTCAACTCTGGGGACTAAAAGGAGTTCCCGGGAATATAGAATAACATCAGCCCTGCTAGAGCCAACTCGTACTGCACTAAAAGAAAAAGAAAATTAAGAACTAATATTCTCATGAGGGAGAGAGACAGAATCGATCCTCTTAAGCTGCTGAGGACTGAAAGACTGGTTTGTTGTCCTCAGGGGGAGTGGCTTCAGCTCTCAAGAAAACTTGAAGTCTTCAGTCCTCAGCTGCTAAAGGGGATTGACAACCCTAACGTTCCCTGGACTGGCCCGGAGAAGCGATAAGGAATGTTGACATCTTCTAGAAGATTCCATTGTTGTTGTCTTGATCCTAGCAATTCTGCCTTGTTCTTGGTTGTCCAAATCACAAACCAGGTCATTTAGTTCTTCCTGTGTTATTCTGTGTGGAGTTGATGATGCATCCCAGTGAAAATCTGAGTCACAGCATGCTGATGGACCAGGAGAAGAACAGGTTGGCTCACCCTTGTCCTCATCAGATGAATCAAGAGAATATTCTGATGGAGGTTCTGGAATAGGAAGTCCCTCACCATGTGGAACTGGTCTCAATGCAGACGGAATGTTTGGGTAACAGTCATTTATGTGGTTGCTTGGCGCTCTCCACACCATGGGGACTGCAAACAGCATTGATGGTCTTTTGCAATTCAAACACTGTGAAAGCTGTGTTGTACATGTAGTGCAGCATGTATGCGGGGCCCAAGGCTTGTCTTGGTCACCAGTCTTGCATCTGAAGTAAAGATGATATGCCTTCTTCAGTTGAGAAGTGATACTTTTCTTCTGGTTGGCAAATGTCACTTCCCCACAAATGCAGCAGAAATTGTCAACGGTATTAACGCACTTTCGTGGCATTACTGTTCTGTATTGTACCTAAATGGCTAAAATTATATGATTAATAAAAGTTACATGTAACAGTAGCTTAAACTGTCTCGCATACAGTCTGAAATATTTTAAATGCTCAACATTTCTGACTGCGTATAGTACACTGCTGACGTCAGATGGCTTCAGCAGCCGTCTGGCAGTATTTTATTGTATCAAAATGATGCAGTCAACTCTGGATGATGTGTGCATGCTGGTATTATGCAATGTGATGCAATATTACATCATTCAAGGCTTATTTGGGATGATGATGTCCTACTGGATAAATTTACACGGTGAAACGTCAAAAATGAACTACATGCAATATCTTCAAAATGAGAGCCAATAAATTTTTTTAAATGTTATATTTGTGTTCAGCTCACCAAGATACTACAGATTATGGCCTTTTAAAGTCAGTAATGATTTCAATGTTGACCAGTGTAATAGGTGTTCTCTGGGGACAGCAGGAATCGGTCCTCACAACCCTCCCTCCTCCCCTTGGAGTTGCTTCTTTACCATCTTTTATTTTTTGATGTCTTTTTAGCTATGTCATTTGACTGAGCAAGATGGCACTCTTGGGTGGGAAGGGCACCATGCATGATTGGTGGCATCTCCCAAAGGCTTTCTTTGAAAGTTGTGACGATGCTTCTGCAAGGGCTCCATTGGTGCCGATATCGCCCATATGTTGAGGACTGATTCCTGCTGTCCCCAGAAGACACTTGTTACAGGTGAGTAACTATACTTTAGTCACACTGTCTAGCTTATTCCGCACCTTATCCCTTTCTCTATCTCTCTCATCCTTTCCTCTAAATTGTTATCACAGTCGTCCACTCTTGACTTAGCTCTTGCAAGTCAATCTGAATCTCAGAGCGTAAATCAGCTCTCTCTCCTCTCAGCTCTTTAAACTCTCTCCGGAGCTCGGTAAACCAGCCTCTTGTCTCTTATTTTAATTCACGAAGCATGGAACGGCAGTCTGCTCACTGTCCTCCTCTGCCTCATTTAGGCCTACCTGCAGCTGCCATTGCAAAGTCCTCTTGGCTCACACAAATTCTAGCTTGATAAGCATCTTCTTTAAGGTCATTGACCTTTTTCCTCGTGACCATTTGCCTCATCTTGATCAAAGTCAAGCTCAAAATCCCCTAATGGATGCCAATTTTAGCTAACAGCTCAAGCTGCCATCCAGCCTGATGACATCACTTCTTCTGCTGCTCAGTTTCTAAAGCCAGTGAGCAGAAGCCAAATGCACAACTCTCCAAATACAAAGTTTTTCCCAGAAAAAGTAATTGAAAAGGAACCATGGTATTTCTAGTTCCTCTGATACATTAGGGAAATGTTCAGGTTTGTGAACATTTTTATAATTGTTAGAACAATTGCATCAGGGTGGTGAATGTTCTGGATCTGCTCCACATGTCGAGTGCATAAAGCCATCGGAGAAGAGAGTGAGTTTTGTTTCTTTTTTTCCCCTTTAGCTGGGCAGGCAGAGCCTAGGATTACCTTTTCTGCTTTCCAAAATGATGAACATTTTATTTTGATGCCTGTCGTAGAGAGGTATTCATGGCATTGGTTATAAGTAAAAGGAGGTTAGGCACGCTTTCCTCCTGCGTTCCTGCTCCTTTTCAAGGACTAATAAAGTTCTTTTTTTTCTCTTTCTCTTCCTGTCATTTACAGCCTCTGGGTTTCCGGGATGTGCCAGCTCCCAGGCCATGTTTGTCCTCTCCAGAACCTCAAACAAACCCTTGTAAACGGCTTCGTGTAGAAGATGAGGATGAGCAGTGACAGACCCTTTTGTTTGTACTTTGCTAGAATATTAGCTTAATGGATTTGGGAACCTCAGCTACTGGCTGTTCAGAAAGCTCCTTGTTGGAAAATGTTTGCACATATTGGAACTTCCCTAAGTTCAGGCTAAACATACAGTCAGTAAAATGCTGCTGGTCAGTGAAAAAAAAAACTGTTTCTGGATTGTAAAGTGGGATATTTTTGTTTAAATCTGTCGTCAGGTTGTTTATTTGAACCTTTAATATTGGCCAATTGAAGAACCTAACCACATGAGCCATGAGGAGTGACATCCTAAAGGTTAAGTGCATGGTGTAACTTCTGCTCCTTTTTGCCATATTTCTGAAAATTGGTTGAGCTGTTCTTGTACCTTTCTCCAGTTCAAAAGAAGCAGCAAACACTTCTGATCTCTGACAGTGCTTCTCCAGTTTCCATAATTCTTGAGGTTTTATTTATTTATTTATTTAGTATTTCTTTTATACCGTGCTATTGACATCAGTGTGGTGTACATCAAAACATAACATATGCATTTCAGGGTCACTGAGATGCATTTACATTTGAACAGGGATTGGAACTTGGATAACAGGGTAGATTAACAAAAGTTATATAGTAACCATCTGTGTGTTAGTCCAGGACTTGGAGACCCTCCAATTGCATGCAGGATATTACTTTAGCTCTGTTTCCAGTTGATACATTTGTTCAGTTGTACATATCGATAATGTGTCTGGCCCCTCTTCCATTTTCTGAGAATACCATTTTATTTGTTCTTGCTCTTGGAATGTTTCTCATCAGTTCTACAACTCTAAGGGGCAGAAAGTGTTAGATGTAATGGATATGTAGATTGGTATCATCCTATATATTTTAGATATAAAAGCATCTTGCACTAAACAGTTGGTTGATGATCTTGTCATGGTTGATTATGTGCCTTAAGGCTTTTAGCGCCTGATTTTATAGCATGATGCCTATTTTGTGTCTTAATAAAATATGCACCCAGAACCAGCTCTCAATAGTGTGAACTACACCTGAACACACACCTGATCCAGAGTTGGTGTATAAAGTGCATATATACTGTATGCATGTACCTGTATATGATAAGTGCAGAGCACCTTACTATGTAATCCCAAAGTTAATAAAAACGTTTTTCCTCATCGTCTCTCCGGGCCAGTCCAGGCAAGTGAGGGTTGTCAACCTTCTCTAGCAGCTGAGGACTGAAAAACTGAAGTTTTACTGAAACAGTATCTGGCTCCCTCTGCTGGCCGAACCTCAGTCTTTCAGTCCTCAGCAGCTGAAGACGACGTCTATTGTCTGGCTCCCGGAGAATAGTTCAGCTTTTGCTTTAGGTTTTTTTTTTTTTGATTTGGTCTAGTTTTTGTTTCTTTTACTGTTAGAGGAAAGGGTTCTAGCAGGACTCTCCCCTTCAGCCGCGATCTGTTAACAATGCCGGCTTGGAATCCATCGGAGCGCTAGAGGCAGAGCCTGCCTCGACGTCAGCTCCAGGCCCGGAGGGGGAAGCGGTAAATGGTTCTGGGAGCCCCGGAGACCATCTTTCAGCCTCCGCAGTCACAAGCACGCCGCCGCTAGCAGCGGGGGGACAGCAACTTTGACGGGACAATTCCGCGCTCGGCGGCTCCCTCTCGGGCTCAGGTCAGTCAGATCGCTGGGGTGTTGATTTTGCCTGCAGGACCGGTTGGCGCGCGTCGCGCGGTGCTTGTTTCAGCGGATTCGGTCCGTCAGGTTTCGCCAGGGTTTTTGCTGGGAGCAGTCTCTTCGAGCGTTATTCATTTTGGTTTTGCCGCGCAATTCGCCGGCATGGAACCTCGGCTGGATGCTCCGGAGCTCCTGGGGGGTCTTTCTTCTGCCTCAGAAATGGCGGGAACGGCGGCCATGTCTGCGGCATCTGCTCCCTTGCCTTGTGCTCACAAAAGCTCCTCTAAGAGAAAGACAAAGGCTAAGAAGCCGGTTAATGTGGAGGAAGCTCCTTCACTTACATTGCCTGCAGGGCAGGAGACTTTGGAGAACACCTTTTCAGCGGCTTTTATTCTGGCTATGCATAAGGCATATTGTTTAAAGTGGCAGCAGGCTCAGGTTAAGGACTCGGCCCCTCTCCCCTCCCAGGGCCTGGATAGAGGAGCTTCTCTTTTGGACCCGGGGGAAGGTACCTCCAGCTCTGTCCATGGGACCCAAGGGGCTACCGATAGCATCAGGGTGCCCGGCCCAGAGCTTCACAGTGTGGAAGAGGGTGAGCTGTTGCTGGACCCTGTTCTAGATCAGTGGGCTGATCTTGAGGAGGGGGAGTTGGGAGTCAGCGACGATCCTAGTCTTTTCAGGGTGTTTAGAAAGGAGGAATTGGGGGCTCTTATTTCCCAGACGCCGGCCACATTGAATATTGTGCTGCCTCCGGCTCAAGAACAGCCGTTAGAGGATCCTCTGCTCCAAGGGTTTAAAACGGAGCAGAAATGTTTCCCGGTGCACCGCGTTATGAAGCAGATGGTGGAGACCGAATGGGAATGCCCAGAAGCAACGCTGCGGGGGGCTCGGGCTATTGCCCGCTTGTATCCGTTGCCGCAGGAGGAGCTGGAGTTGCTTAGAATGCCTAAGGTGGATGCCTTCGTATCGGCGGTTACCAAGAAAACCACCATTCCCGTGGAGGGCGGGGCGGCCCTCAAAGACTTGCAGGATAGGAAGCTCGAGGCTCTGCTGAAGCAGACTTTTGAAACTTGCACCCTGTTGCTCAGAGCGGCCTTCTGTGGGGCATACGTGTCTAGGGCCTCCATTAGATGGATTCAGGGCGGAGTCCAGAACAAAAGCGACGAAGAGGACGGCGCGAAGCTGGAATCGGCTGCGGCCTATCTAGCGGATACTTTTTATGACCTTGTTCGGATTTCCGCGAAGTCTATGGCAGCGGTGATTGCGGCTCAGAGATTTCTCTGGTTGCGCAATTGGTCGGCGGACGCTTTGTCCAAGACACGCCTTACTAAGCTGCCTTACAAGGGCACATTGCTTTTTGGGGCAGCTTTAGATAAGATTGTGAAGGATTTGGGTGACTCCAAAGGGGGTCGACTCCCAGAGGACAGGGCGGGAGACTCGCAAGTTCCGAGGCTCTCGATTTGTCCCCTATCAAAGAGGGCGCTCTGTTGCTCGGGGTCAGTCCTTTCGAGGGGCTTGAGGGTTCGGCAGGGGTTATTTCCAAACCCAGCAGAACGCCAGCAAAAAGCCCCAATGAAGTGAGGTTGGTCCAGATGGAAGTCCTGGTGGGGGGACGGCTGCAGCGGTTCCTTTCTGTCTGGACCACAATAACGACAGATCTCTGGGTGCTGGAAATTATATGTGACGGTTATGCCCTCGAGTTTGCTCGTCCATTGTGGGACGCTTTCATGGCATCTCCTTGTGGTTCTGCGGAAAAGGCAGCAGCGGTGTTCGAGACCCTTCAGCGCTTGTTGCGTCTTCGTGCGATGGTTCCAGTTCCACACGACCAGTTAGGGTCAGGTCGGTACTCCATTTATTTCGTGGTTCCCAAGAAAGAGGGGTCTTTTCGTCCTATTTTGGATCTCAAGCACGTGAACCGCTGTTTGCGAATTCCGCACTTTCGCATGGAGACTCTCAGGTCCGTGATTGCTCCGTGCAGCCCACGGAGGTACTCACCTCCATCAACCTGACAGAGGCCTACCTCCATATTCCAGTAAGCCCAGAGCACCAGACGTTTTTGCGGTTTGTGGTACCCATGGATCACTTTCAGTTCCAAGCGTTGCCGTTTGGGCTGGCCACGGCGCCGCGGACCTTCACAAAGGTCATGGTGGTGGTGGTGGTAGCGGTAGCGGTGGCGTTGAGGCGAGAGGGCGTGCTAATACACCCGTACCTCGACGATTGGTTGATTTCGGGCTCTGTCGGTGGCGGATTCCGCGGTGGCCACGGCTCGGGTGGTAGACCTCCTCGAGCGGTTGGGCTGGGTAATAAATCAGTCCAAGAGTCAGTTGCAGCCAACTCAGCGACTCCTGTATCTTGGGGCGCTGTTCGACACGAGTGTAGGAGCAGTGTTCTTGCCCGAGCCCAGGATAAAGAAGCTTATGGGGCAGGTGAGAGCGTTCCTGCACCTAAGGGTGCCAACAGCTTGGCGTTACTTGCAACTGCTCGGTTCCATGGGTTCCCTCGGGCGCATATGAGACCGTTGCAACACGCATTGCTTTCGAGGTGGTCTCCTCGGGATCACCCCCTGTCTCGCAGATTACCTCGCGCTCCGTCCGTGAGCGACAGTCTGCGCTGGTGGTTCGATCCCGCTCATCTCCGGGCGGGCATGCCCTTGCGGTCCCCGGATTGGTTACTCCTCACGACCGATGCCAGTCTCGCAGGCTGGGGGGCTCATTGCCTGTCTCACATAGCTCAGGGGGTTTGGTCGCTGGAAGAGTCGGCCTGGTCCATAAACCTGCTGGAGCTCAGGACGGTGCGGTTAGCGCTGCAAGAGTTTCGTCTTCTCGTCGAGGGCAAGGCGGTGAGAGTTTTCTCTGACAACTCTGTGACGGTGTCTTACATCAACAAGCAGGGCGGTACAGGCAGCGCGTCTCTCTTAGAGGAGAGTCAACGGTTGATGAGCTGGGCGGAGACCCACCTGGTAGCTCTTTCAGCGGCTCATGTGGCAGGCCGCGACAATGTGCAGGCGGATTATCTCAGCAGGCATGTGGTAGATCCAGGGGAGTGGGAGTTGAACGCAGCAGTGTTCCACGACCTAACCCTCCGTTAGGACAGCTGACGATGGATCTGATGGCCACCTATGACAATGCAAAGGCCAGTCGGTTCTTCAGCAGGAGGAGGGAACGTATGTCCGAAGGTCTGGACGCTCTGGCGCAGCCATGGCCGTCGGTAGGGCTGCTCTATGTGTTTCCTCCGTGGCCTTTGATAGGCAGAGTCATACGGCGAATAGAGGGCCACGGCGGACGAGTAGTACTGGTAGCCCCGGATTGGCCCCGGAGACCGTGGTACGCGGATCTGATCCGCCTCCTGGTAGACCGTCCTTGGCGGCTCCTGGCACGAGCGAATCTCTTAAGTCAGGGTCCGCTTCTCATGCCGGACGTGGACCGCTTCTCTCTTACGGCTTGGCTCTTGAGCGGGAAAGGTTGAGGCGTAGAGGTTATTCGCCGTCGGTCATCGACACTCTCCTCCGAGCCAGACGCTTGTCTACTTCCCTAGCGTACATTCGCGTCTGGCGGGTTTTTGAACGCTGGTGTGGGGAGCGCGGTCTGCGGCCGGGCTGCTCCCTGGTGCCGGAGGTCTTGTCTTTTCTACAAAGCGGCCTTGAGAAGGGATTGGCCCTTGCTACGCTCAAGGTACAAGTCGCCGCACTAGTGTGTTTTCGGGGTAGGATTAAGGGGATGCTTCTCTCTCGACATCTGGATATTTTGCGGTTCCTGAGGGCAGTCCAGAACTTGCGTCCTCCGGTTCACCCCTTCGTTCCCGCTTGGGATCTTAATTTGGTATTGGAGGCTTTAGCGCAGCCTCCCTTCGAGCCTCTGGAAGACTGCGTTCTTAGTGGCCCTATGTTCGGCTAGGCACGTGTTGGGCTCTCTACACGAAAGTGCTTGAAGATCCTTTTTGCACTTCACACGAGAGAAGGTGGTGTTGCGTCCCGTACCCTCTTTTCTCCCAAAGGTGGTTTCCAGTTTCCATGTGAATCAGTCTATTTCCCTACCGACTTTTACAGATCACCAAGGAGTGCCCATCGATTCAGTTCTCCGAAAGTTGGATTTGGGTAGGGTACTTTAAACGGTATCTACGCCGGACACAACCCTTTTGCAAATCGGACAGGCTGTTCGTTTTGTTTGGGGGGGGACGAGGAAGGGGGAAGCTGCCTCCAAGGCCTCCATAGCGCGATGGGTTAAATGTGCTGTAACAGCGGCTTATCAAGCGAGCGGCAAGTTGCCGCCGGAGCTTTTCAGAGCTCATTCTACTCGTAGCCAGGCGACGTCCTGGGCTGAGCTGGCTCTAATTCCGCCGGTGGATATATGTAGGGCAGCGACTTGGTCGTCGTTGCACACTTTTTCGAAGCATTATCGGACGTGCAGGCCACAGGAGACGCGAATGTGGTAGCGTCGGCCGTCATTGCGGGTCTCACAGGCCCCTCCCAGGGATAGTTACTGCTTTGGTACTTCCCTCACTTGCCTGGACTGGCCCGGAGAGACGATGAGGAAGAAGAAATTAGACCTTACCTGCTAATTGTCTTTCCTTGAGTTCTCTCCGGGCCAGTCCAGGCCCCACCCGGTGACCTTGGCGAGAGATCGTTTTTTCCGTGTCCAGTGTCTTCGGGCGTTAGGGGTGGGCTCCGCTGGGCTCTGATTGGCGTGGGAGTTTCCGAAGAGTCAGTATTAGATCTTCCGCTTATTGCCAATGCTTGATATGGTCTGTGGGGCTTCCTCAGCTTTTTGCGGGGCTAATTCCATGATTCCCTTCAGTTGTGAGCACGTTACAAAACAAACTGAAGGTATAAAAAAAAAATATAAGAACACAAAGATTTTCATCAGAGAATGGTCAAGGGAAGGGCCCTTGCTTGACGTACATAAGTCAGGAGTGTGGAGCTCGTAGTTTTAGGCGGGTTCTGTTGGTTTCTCTTTTAGTTATCGTTCTGCTGCTTTGTAAGTTTAGACTGAGGTTCGGCCAGCAGAGGGAGCCAGATACTGTTTCAGTAAAACTTCAGTTTTTCAGTCCTCAGCTGCTAGAGAAGGTTGACAACCCTCACTTGCCTGGACTGGCCTGGAGAGAACTCAAGAAAAGACAATTAGCAGGTAAGGTCTAATTTCTTCTTTTGTCACTCATAAATGCTACCTTGATACATTCTACCTGATGGTTCTATTTGTCTTGCGCTTATTGCTGATTCCCAATCTTTCAGTTAGAGATGCTGGTCAGAGTCTGAATCCAGGTGACTATTATGCACTGAAATAGCTTGACTTGTTATCTGGAGAATGTTATTTGCTTCTCCATAGTGGGATGCCTGATCCATTCTCTTGGTGCTGGAAAACACAGCACTCCTTCAAAAACTCCCTCCACAACTCTTTAAAGACTGGGAGAGGCTACGGGGATGGAGACTGAGCAACATGTCTTTAGTCTTTTAAATAGCAGGATTGTGATAGTGGCGAAGGAGTTCCCGGCATAGATGTTAGTAGTGCCTTGTTGCAGATTTGTTACCTGATTTTGAACTAGAACATCAGAGCTCATGTTTTCTGTCAGTATGTTTCCTCTCAGTCTTCTGCCAGCCAGAGGAGGCGGAGCTCTGATACTTCAGCACTGAGGTATCCTGAAATTCATGATGCCACTTTGGTGTGTAGAGGGGGAGCTTCCACCCGATTAAGCATGGCCAGGGAAGCCCCTTCTGCACTATGCCAGATAGATACTAATGGAGAGGAGTCATCGGCATGACACATCACCAACAAGGAAGCCTCTGTTTTGTTGAACCAGTTTGGACATGGGGAGAGGAACCATTTGTGGCAGAGGAGACTGTTTTGGCAGTATACCTACTTATAACTAGTGCATGCTGACAACTAGCCCAGCTTAGTAAACATACCCCCTGAACAGGCAGGAAGATGTTTGTATACTGGCACTGATTTTTTTTTTGTAAACTGCTTTGTCGCTAATTGCTAAAAGCAGTATATCAAATATTAAATAAACCATAAACCATACTGGGAGAGCTGGAATGCATTTGAACTTCTTGCAAGTGTGACTTTCTCACCACCATGGCAGCAGAGCCTTGAGATTCCTCCCTCATGGAGGCTCTTATGGGATTCATGTCTTTTGCCGTTCCAGATCCTCCAGCCACCTCTGCCACAGAATGTTTTTCTTGTAAATTGTCTAGGCTCTGAGTGATATGTGGGAGCATTTTATACAGTTTTGCATATTAGGGGATGGGCTCATAAACTGAACACATAGTGCCTGATATTCTTCTGGGCAGGCTATGTACCACTACAGCACATAGCCCTACCCTCTGCCCCTTAACCCCGGATATTCAATGGCCAGGATCATATGTGGCCCAGGCATTGAATATCAGGAGATTGCTCCACACGCCAGATGCTGCATTAGATAACTGGGCAGCAGTGATATTGCATGCTACTGTAAACGCCTTTCAGATATTGAGCCCATAAATCATATGTGTTGGTAATGGACATCTTTGTGGAGCACTTCAGGCACCTTTTTAAATTCTGGCTTTTTCACAAGCATGTTGTGAACAGGAGATGAGCTAGATCATATTCTATCTTTGTTTTTTTTTTCTGTATAACACAAATAAGAGAAGCAAGATCCATCCAACCACACAACAAAAACATAAGGGGACTGCAAGAAGGCCTAAATGGCTTCAGAAAATCTAGACAGAGGTTCTCAACTCAGTCTTTGGGATACACCAAGCCAATCAGATTGTCAGGATAACTACAATGAATGTGCATGAAAGAGATTTGCATATAGTGGAAGACTAGTGTATACAAATCTCTGTTATGCACATTCATTGTGGCTATCCTGAAAACCTGACTGGCTATGAATGCTGAGGACTGGGTTAAGAATCCCTGTTTTAGAGATTTATGCGCTGCAAGAAAGCTGATCTGGTTGGCTCCATCTGGTGATATTACCACTTGTATAGCTGAACATAAGATATGCCATACTGGGTCAGACCAAGGTCCATCAAGCCCAGTATCCTGTTTCCAACAGTGGCTAATCTAGGTCATACGTACCTAGCAGTTTCCCCAAAAGATACAGGTTCCACAATGCTTGTACTGGGTCAGGCATTGATATCCTGGGTCCCTTCTTAATAATGGTTTATGGACCTTTCCTCCAGGAACTTGTCCAAACCTTTTTTAAACTCAGCTACACTAACAGCCTTTACTACATCCTCCGGTAACAAATTCCAGAGTTTGATTACACGTTGAGTGAAAAAATATTTTCTTTTATTAGTCTTAAATAGTTTACCCTGTAGCTTCATTGCATGTCCCCTAGTCTTTCTATATTCTGATAACGTAAACAATCTATCTACGTTTACCTGTTCCACTCTGTTCATTAATTTATAGACTTTTATCATTTCTCCCCTCAGCCGTCTCTTTTCCAGGTTAAAGAGCCCTAACCTTTTTAGCCTTTCCTCATAGGAGTATCCTTCCATCCCCTTTACCATTTTGGTGGCTCTTCTCTGAACCTTTTCTAATATCGCTATATCCTTTTTAACCTCAAACAAAATTCTCAATGCAAAGCTGTGGAATTTCATGTCAGGATATGTCAAGAGGTCATGCATAGTAGGATTTAAAAGAGGTTTTGTTAATAATTATTTATGGACCTTTGCTCCAGGAACTTAAGTAAGTAGATTTGGGAAAAAAACATTACTTATCTTTGGGAATGAACAATAAGCAATGGATCTGCTGGTTCCCTCCTAGTACTGAGAATAGCTATTGCTGGAAACAGGATGCTGGGCTTGATTGACCTTTTGATCTGCATCTTATCTTAATACACTTGGGTACCATAGTCAGTATATTCTAATGTGATGAATGTAATTGGATAAAGATATCTTTTAGAAAATAGAAATCTCTAATGGCATATATGCTGTATTTATAGAGTTATGGTCAGCATTATTGGCATCTTTGCTGATCGACCCCTTAATGTCCACTATCTTCTAAAAAAAAAACCATGGCTTTGGACTATATATGCACACATTTGACACACAAAAGAATCAAATAAAACAAAACCAATTAAAAAAAGAAATAGTATACAAACTGTGACATTGCCAGGACATGATTATTACCAAAACAAAAGTAACGCCTATATATCAAATATGACACTACTCTTAAGTTCTGACTCAAGGATCAAACATTTTTTATCAGCACTTCTCCTAAGGAAAGGATTGCCTGCCAAATTGCCTCCAGAGTAAAATTCTCTGGACGCTGAAGTGAAAACACCAAACCTGGACCAGCCTCTGATGGAACAGCTTCCATTCCTGCTGTTAATGATTGTCCTTGTTTCACCGCAGGAAACTCCTGCCCTGCGGTCACTTCCTCAAATGGCGTCGATGTTGACAAAGAGTCATGCTGCCCTCAGAGTGCACTCTCCTGGTTCCGCCGCCCCGCACGAACCACCAGCTTCCTACAACTTTGGAGGGGAGCCAAGCTCCAGGAACCCTGCAGGGAGGGGCTGTCCACGAAACACCTTTGACGCCAGGCTCACTGGAGAGAAAGATAAAGCCGATGCAGGCACCGAGTCACCCGACTCCGGAGCTACTGCAGCTCTGCGTCTTCCCCAGCATCCGCCGAAGCCCGCGTGATGCGTACAAGAAAAGAATCCAGAGGTCCTGCAGAAACTGGCGTAGAGGTATGAGGTTGCTCCCATATGGGTAGGAAAGGGAAAGGGGGGGTCGTTGCCCTCTCAGCCTCCTCATACCTCTAGAATAGAGCAATAGTTGAAATAGGAGACATCTTTGTCTGCCATTCCTCGGTTGAAAGACATGGAACGACAAGCTGAATATCCCCCTTCTGCCTTTTTGGCTGTCATTAGATCCCAATGGAATCTCGGGCTCAAGTTTGCAAATGCTTTTGAACACCTTTGAACAGTGGTTCAGTCACAAGAGATAAATGATACCGAGGGCTCGCTGATTATGTAGTTCCTTGGAGTTTAAGATTTAAAATTTGAGCAGTTTTGTTGCTCTTAATAAAGAGAAAAAAGGAGGGTTTGCTACGAGAGAGGGTTTCCTCTCAAGGCAAATGATCCGACAATAAAAAGCAAATTAATATAAAACAAAACAATTTTTTTTGATCCTTCAGTTAGAGGTTAGAGTAGGGTCATATATGATATATAGGTGTTGCTTTTGTTTTGGTAATATTTTGTAGTAACCCATTTTGGTCTTTTGTGTTTAATAGGACATGATTATTGGCGCCCTTATAAAAAATTCAAATCAGTTTGAACAGAAGGAACCCTATTCCCACTGCTGTAAATTAGATGCACCTGTGATCGATTGACACATGACGAATCAACCAATGAATGATGGCTGTAATGTTTAAAATGGACACATTCACTCCCTGTTCCCATTTTGCAATAGTGAAGACAAGAGAGCTGCCTGAGACTATCAGAAAAGCCATTATCAAACTTCAAAGGGGTACAAGTCGATCTTCTAAAGTTTCCAATGTTATTAAGAAATTTTCTGCTCAAGGAACTGTCAAAACCTCTCAGAATGTGGTAAGAAGAAGAAAATTAATCCAAGAAGTCTTGTAGGTTAATGCAAATTTTTGAAAAAACACCACGTATGACATCCAAAGAGCTTAAGGCTGAACTGGAGCAATCTAGAGTGGCGGTTTCAATCCGCACCATATGCCATGCACTATAAAAAGAAGGACTTCATTGGCGAAGGCCAAGGAGGACCCCACTGCTCAAAGACACATAAAAAGGCACACCTGATCATTGCCCGAAACCACAATTCTTCTGGTAAAATGTTCTGTGGACAGATGAAAACAAACTTGAGCCCTTTGGCAATGCAGACCAGCGAAACATTTACAGGCAAAAAAATGAAGTTATTTTCCTTATAAACACCCTTCCTACAGTTAAATATGGTGGAGGTTCCATAATGTTTTGAGGCTGTTTTGCTGCCTCAGGAACTGGAGGCCTGGACCGTATTAAAGGAATCATGGAAACAGAGGATTACCAAGATAATTTGGAGTGAAATGTGCTACCTAATGTCAGAAAGCTAGGTCTGGGTTGAAGGTCATGGGTCCTCCAACAGGACAATGACATAAAACACATCCAAAAGTACAGAATGGTTAACAAGGAACAAATAGACTGTTTTAAACTAGCCAGCAATTAGTCCTGATCTCAATCCAATCGAGAACCTTTGGAAAGCACTGAAATCTGCCATTGGTAAAAGGAATCCTAGAAACATTTATTAGATGGAACAAATCACAGTTGACAAGTGGGAGAAACTATCAGCAGACAGATGTAAGAAACTTACAGATGACAGCCTCCAAACATTTCTTGTAGCCATCACTGCCAAGGGTTGTGCAACCAAATATTAGTGATAGGTGCCATTAATCCTGTCCAGGTAACATTTTGTTTTTTTCTCAGAAATTACTACATTGAAGTTGCACAGACATCTTCTTTTTGTTGTTGTATACCTTTGAACATACTATTAAAATATTATGATGACATACATTTGGAATATTTCAGATATTACACAGCATACCTAAAATGCAAGGGTGCCAATAATGCTGACCACAACTGTATGAGCCATAGGTAAAGAAGAAAAATTGAACACCAGTGTTGTGAAAACTCCACCAACCAAGACCCAGGGAACAGGCCTGCTAACTAAAAAGGCTGTGAAAGTTTCTCTTCTTTAGGTCAGAATTTGTACCACCCCAAAAAAGGAAAATAAGCTCATATTTTAGGACTGAAATGACAGCCACCTCCTCCCTCCCACTCAAAACAATGCTGCTTCTCTTTGGGCCCAAAACAGTTCTGAGCCTGAGCTGGGAAAATACCCAAAGTTCTAAGTTCTTAAAGGCTCTTCAGTATCCGGAAACGTCTCTAGCAGCCAGGGAAGAGATACTCCACTATCAATTAGAGTATAAGCGCCATAGAGAAGGAACTTTATCTTCTATAACTTGTATGCTTTTGCAGTACTGCATTTATCTTGTAGCATTATATACATGTTCGGTAGCAATAGCAGACAGATGCTGCAACATTTAGAACCAGATGGGGGAGAGGGAGCTCTGAGTAGCACTGGCAGCAGCAAAAACCTACAGCAGAAAATAATTTTTCCTTTGTGTCCTGCTGTAGCTTGCAAGCCTTCTGTCATATGCCAGTTCCCTGCCCAGCTAGAAAATGATGCAGTCATTAAGAGCATGCTAGTAATCATGGAGAAGT
Source organism: Ichthyophis bannanicus (assembly GCA_033557465.1). NCBI lineage: Eukaryota > Metazoa > Chordata > Amphibia > Gymnophiona > Ichthyophiidae > Ichthyophis > Ichthyophis bannanicus. Next base: position 169,507,300 of record CM066042.1, read on the forward strand.
CTAAAATGATGGTGTTCATTCATTACTAATGGCTTTGCATTCATAAGCATTAGACCTGACATTTCTGATGCTAGTCTTCACACAATCAGGCTCCGTCTGAGGTCCTTCACGTAACAGTTAAATAGTGCTATATAGAGCGAGAGACAGATGTGCTAAGGCATTTACTTTTATACATTAGGAAGGGGGAATGAAATGCTTAGTAGGTTATGGCTATTGTCTTGCAATGGTCTGACCAAGGGGAAAGAACTCTAAGTATGTTTGACGTTCACTGAGTAATGAGAAAACAAAAGGATTTTAGGCAATGAAGTAAATGGTAACTCTCAATACCTGGGGGACAAAACCAATGTAGGTCAGGCCTTCCATGTTTCCTTAATAGCTACATAGTTTTTTTGTGTATGTTACATGGTATCTAAATATTATGTCAAAAAGGGCAATGATAACCTTGAGAAGATAGCAACTACTGTCTGTCTGATCTGTTCAACTATGAAGTAGCAGAATAATTGTTTTGCTTACCATAGTCAATTTTCTTTCTCATATGCATGGTAAGCACTAGGAATTGAATAATGCCTTCCAGAGTCTATTGTAGGCTACACAGAAAGAGGTCTTTGGTTTGGGATCAGAACTACATATTCTCCAGGAACAAGCAGGAAGTCAGTCCTCACTTATGGGTGACGGCACCGACAGAGCCCACATGGAGCAATTCCCCAGCTTTCAAAGAAAGCCTTTGGGATTGCTGCCACACATGCGTGGTCCTCTTTCCACCCAAGGGTGCCATCTTGCTCAGTCTCCTTTTTTCCACCAGAGCCCTTCGGACACATGTCCTCATCCCTCAGAAAAAGTTTTGTTTTCCAGCCTCTGGCCTACTGTTTTCCGGTTGCACCTGTCCTCTACCCGTCCTTACCCTTGCTCCTATTTTTGTTTGAGCAAAGGGGACATTTTTTCCCCCTAATTTTTGTTAACAGGCTTCGCGCCCTTTTTTCTCCTAACCATTGGCTATGTGGGTCTTCGACCTCACAGGGGCTCTTTTTGCCCTGATGGCCACCGGTTTCAAAAAATGCAATAGATGCTTCAAGAACATGTTGCTTAAGGACACCCTTGGCTGGTGTCTCAGAGCCGACCATGATCCAGAGCTCTGTTTGCTTTGTAAGATGTCCTCCAAAGCACTGCTCAGTCGTAAGCAGAAGTCTGAGGACATTTTCCGGAAGGCTGCCTTGGAATCACCGATGGCACCCTCGGTCATCTCTCTGCCGGTGGGGTCCCCCACCTTGGCTCCGTGCTCAAGATGGCACTCCAACCAGGGGTCCCCTGAAGTGGAGTGGCGTACGAAGAAGAAGACCTGAAAGTCGCTGTTGGGGGCTCCTGACAAGCGTGAGATTTCCCACGCTCGGTCACTCAGTCCCCCTCGGCGTTCCCGAGAGTCTGATAAGGAGCGGCCTCATAAGGTACCTCAAACAGACTCAGAAGCCCCGGGCAATGGCGCCAGGTCTTCCGAGGGTCGTCCCAGCGAAGAGCCCCTCTCTTCATCGACGCCCGACCCGGTGACCCCGGTGTCTGCGTCGCAGGGCCCCCCACCCATGTGAGAGTCCTGTATGCTGGCACTAGAATGTAGCATTTCTGCGTTCATAGCTATCCAGCTTCACTGGTCTGCACCTAGAGACCGATGTTCCCGCAAGAGGGACACCTAAATCCGCCCTGGAAACCCCAGAGAGGCATGGGCCTTGTGAGAGTCCTCGGCGTTGGTCTTGCTCGCCTTCCTGTTCCTCGGGGGCAAGATCCTCCAGGGCCGCTGGCTCCAAACCAGCCTTGGCCTCTGGGCGAGGTGACCAGCCGGAAGAGGACTCCTCTTCCGAGTTTTCGGACTGGGTCTGAAGGGAATACCTCCCCTAAGACCTGTCCCCATCAGGACCTTCCGTCGGACCCGTCCCTGCCCGCCTTTCAGTGGCGTTCGCCACCTGAAGACACCTTCTTCTTGATGTTCGTCCGGGACATGGCACGCGCTCTCAACCTGGCTACCCAGGCAGAGGAGGAACCTCGAGCTGAAGAGCTATGACACCGCCCGCCCCTTAACCTTGAGGGTTAAGGAGGGGTTGCCTTATGATGCCCTTGAGGCAGTTAGTTGTAGTTGTGTTATGCTTCGAGCAGTAAGGCTGGCAAGAGTTATTTATTTACATGAGGTTTATTTTCATGTGGCTCATATTGCCATTGTGCAGTTCAAAAGAAGGTTACAGACGGTGCAGAAGTTTAAACCAAATAGGCAAACTTTCAGTTAATCCTGTTTAATTGGCTTTAAATGCTGTATTTCTTCACATTCCTTTCATGTGCTTTTAACATACAGGCTGATAACAGAAAAGTCCTTTACTAATAAAGCTCAGGTTCTATCAATCACTAGTAGTGCTGTAATTCAGTTTCCCTCCACAAGCTTTCTTGTGTCGGTCAAAGTTACGTCACTGTTATATTACTTCATATGCCAGCACAATCCTCTCTCTGCTTAATTGCCTCTATCAATTAAACAGGTAGAAGAGTCCATCATCATCTCATCATCATCAGCAGGGGAAAACACAGAATTATGAACAGAGTTTTCTTCCGTACAGCCAGTAACTGGAACACTGTGGTTAAAACTCTTCTTCTGTTCTAAATAATTCTGGAACTCTTTAAGAAGTGATTCAGCATGTAACTTTTCTTCATTGAGCTGTCTTCCTGTCCCCTCGGTGAATAGGTATTGACTGAGCCTATCTATTTCAGGCTGCTTATCAGGTTTGTTTGCGTTTGGAAAACAAACATGCGCTGGGCTTTCATTAGCTCCCCACCTTTCCCTACACGTGGGTGCTGTGCATTCAAACTTAGCAGTGCTAGGAGAATATTTAAAAGCATGTATATCAGCCCTGTCCTGGCTAGGTGACTCAGCTAGTTTAAAAGAATAATTATTGTCATTCAAAGCTTCTCTTTTCTGACACCAGCTGCCACCATCTTGACTGGCTTTGCTTTTAAAAGCAGAACATAGACTTTCTGGCTTTAGAGCATAAACTCCTCTTTCTCTGGGTACAGGAGCTTCTCTCTGGGAGGATTCTTTATCCTTCTGCCTTTGTTCCCCAGCTCTGCCTGGTCCTGTAGCCTTGGGTTTCTCAGCGTTCTAAAGGAGCTCTGCCTCCAGCAGTTTCCTTCCTCATCTGAATGCTGCTCCAAGCTATCTTCCAGCTGCAGACTGTTAGGGAAATTATCACAGCAAGGGAACCTCCGTTGCTCTCTTGTCTTCTCTCTCTGGATCTCTCCTTGGATCTCCGTCTGGATCTGCGTCTCTCCGTGGATCTCTCTTTCACTTCCTGGTTGCTGTGTATTTAACCAGGTGCTTCTAGCCTGCACTGCCCGCCTCCCCTTGGGGCGTGCCCAATCACAAGCCTTCCTACTCTCCTCCCTCGAGGTGAGCTGTTTTGCTTGATTGAAAGTGTGTTTTTTTCTTTCTGCAGAGAAATCCCTGCTTTCTTCTGCAGTACCGGCTTCTACCACTGGCTGCTCACTTGTATCCATCTGTTCCTGAGGAGCTACTGTGTCACAGATCCCCCCCCTTAAGATATCACGGGCTGGCTGTATTTCATCTGCACAGCTCGTGATACGACTCAAGGCATCTGCATTTTTATGGAGTTTTCCGGCTCTGTGCTCTACTTGAAACTCGAATGCCTGGAGGGCCATAAACCACCGCGTCAGCCGTGAGTTGTGATTATGCATCTGATGCAACCACTTCAATGGGGCGTGATCAGTGATTAAAATAAACTTTCTTCCCACCAGGTAAAAACGCAGAGCTTCGATAGCCCATTTCATGGCTAAACATTCCCGTTCAATGGTGGAGTAGTGTTTTTCCGCAGGGACCAGCTTCCTGCTAAGGAACAGGACTGGATGTTCAATGCCATCATGCCTTTGCGACAAGACCGCACCCAGGCCTGTGTCCGAGGCGTCTGTCTGAACTATAAACGTCTTGGCAAAATCCACCCCCTTTAAAACTGGTGCCCCGCAGAGTTGCCTCTTCAGGAGATCAAACATTCTCTCCGCATCTTCTGTCCACTTCAGCTTAGTGGGTGCGTTTTTCCGCAGCATGTCCGTTAGGAGGGCCGTCTTTTCTGAGAAATGGGGAATGAATCTCCGATAATATCCGACCAGTCCTAGAAAGCTGCACAGTTGCTTCTTCGTAGCAGGTGTAGGGAAGGTCTGGACGCTCGCTATCTTACTAATCAGTGGTTTCACCACTCCATTACCTACAACATGCCCCAAATATTTTACTTCTCGCCCTCTGAAGAGACACTTGGCCGGGTTTAGGGTGAGCCCAGCCTCCCTGATGGATAGCAAGACCGCTTCGACCCTCTGTAAGTGTTGTGTCCAATTCTCGCTGTGGATGACGACGACGACGTCCATATAGGCGACAGCATATGCCTGATGCGGACGGAGGACCATGTCCATAAGTCGTTGGCAAGTGGCCGCGGCTCCGTGCAGGCCAAAGGGCATTCGCTTGAATTGATATAAGCCTATTGGTGTACTAAAGGCTGTCTTCGGCCGGGCCTCCCTGGTAAGGGGCACCTGCCAATAGCCTTTAGACATGTCCAACGTTGTCAAGTATTTAGCCTGTCCTAGGCGGTCAAGTAATTCCTCGATCCGGGGCATCGGATAGGAATCAAATCGAGAAATGGAGTTCACTTTTCTAAAATCAATACAAAAGCGTATTGATCCGTCCGGCTTCGGCACCATAACAATGGGGCTATTCCATGGGCTGCGCGACTCAATGATTCCCATGGCCAGCATTTCCCCCACCTGGCGGACTACCTCCTTCTTCTTTGCCTCAGGCAGTCGATAAGGACGTTGCCTTATGACTTGGCCTGGGGGAGTTATGATGTCGTGCTTTATTAGCCTTGTTTCGCCTGGTGTAGGCGTGAGAACATCTTTGTAACGGGAGAGTACTTGATGGAGTTCCTGTTTTTGCGGGCATGAAAGATTCTCATCCAGTCGGGGCTCAGGGCTTTCCTTGCCCTCAGGCAGCTGGGTCCTCTTCCTCGACCTCTGCCATTTCCACCGAAGCCGATAAGCCCTGTAGACTCTTAGTTCCAGTGGATCCGAATCCCCGCACACCCTGCAGCGTTGCCGACAGGACAGGCACTTCTTCCAAAGGGGGGAGACCCACTCTCTCACAGATCAACTGTGCTATGCGATCTCCCGCCTTGACATTGAAATTACTCTTCCCGAAGTTAAAAAGTAGGACCTTTACAGAACCTCGGTAGTCTGGGTCAATGACCCCTGCCCCGACGTCTATAAAGTATTTCAGGGCTAACCCAGAACGGGGTGCTAGTCGCCCGTAGCATCCAATTGGCAGCTCTATTTGCAAAGCGGTGTCCACTAGTGCCTTCCCACCTGCCGGGACTACCACATCTTCAGTGCTAGTGAGGTCGAATCCCGCGGCGCTGGGCGTGGCTCTTTTAGGTGCCTGAGCGCTGGGCATCAGCCTACAGAACTTTAGGACGAACCTAGGCTTTTCTTCCCTGAGAACTTCCCTTTCTTGTCCCTGCTTGCTGGCTCTAGCCACTGAAGAAGTAGGAACGTATTTTACTTTTTCCGTGGCCAGAGCTTGAACCTCGCTGGCAACTTTTTCTGTGTGGGCACCCTCTCGCTCCTGCAGGCCCTGCTCTATCCCTTTGTGGAATTGGGGCCAATCTTTCCCTAAGATTACCGCTTGGGGAAGACCCGGGACCACTGCTAAAGGGATAGTCCTATGTGTACCTAACCCCTTTATGTGTAATTTGTACACAGGGTATGTGGAAGTTCCACCATGTACGCACCTTATTTTCACAGAAGTAACAGGCTGAATCACTTCTCCTCCCTGCTTGGCCTCTATCTCATGCCATAACTCCTTCGAGAGCATACTCAACTCCGCCCCGGAGTCCAGCAAAGCCTGGGCAGTGATTCCCTGTACTTCTATGGACAGAAGAAAACCTTGCCTGTCTCTTATAGCATTGCTAGCTATTAATGCAGTTTTTACATGACATTGTCTTTGCAAATGCCCTTGCTGACCACATTTATAACAGGTTTTCATATCTTTCCCTCCTTTCCATAAAGGCATGCATATTTTCACAGGACTGCTCTCATCCCTTCGTGCCTTTTCTGATCTGCACCCCTGCCACTCCTGGGAAGTAGAGCCACCTCTCTGGCCTGTAATCTCGGCCTCAATATACCTTTCCGAGAGTGCTACTGCCTCCTGAGGGGTTTTGCAGTTCTGTAATATCAGAAAAGTACGGATACTACTAGGAAGTGCATTCATATACTGTTCTAGTATTAGCTCATTCACAATAGCTTCCACAGTTTTCCCTTCGGGATTTAACCACTTGGTAAGTAGACTGTGTATCCGATGGCACAGAGATTTTGGAGTCTCACCGGGCTTTAATCTTACACTCCTTAGGCGAGTGCGATAAGCTACCGGAGTGAGTCCCAATCTCTCCCTGATTGCTCTTTTAATTTCCTCATAGCTTCCCGCTAAATCAGCTGGCATGGCACGGTAGGCAGCTAGCGCCTCCCCTGTAAGGGACGCTGCCAACCTTAGCGGCCAGTGCTCCTTAGGCCACAAACTAAGCTGTGCAACCCTTTCAAAGCTGGTTAAGTAATCATCTACGTCATCTTTATCTGTGAGTTGTCCAAAATTAAACAGAGTTCCTGGTTGTATGCTAACGTGGTGTAAATTGTCTGTTAGAGTGGAACCTGGAACAGGCGCTAGCTTCTTCTCCCGGAGCATCTCCTCCATTAGCTCTAGCAGAGGTTTCTGCTGCTCCTGGAAGCTGGCGTTAGCTCTCGCCTGAGCCTCCAAAGACATGTCTCTCTGGCGCTCCAACTGCGTTGCCATCCAAGTAAAGACCTCTTTGGCCTCCAACGCCATCTTGGAACCTGAAAAAAGAGAAACACACAGACCCAAGTGCGATACCACTGGAACAAAGATTTCCTTTCCCTTTTGAAAGTATACTTTTTTTTTTTTTCCTTTCTTTTCCCCCAGTCACCACTAGGAGACCTCCCCTGGCCCCGGTATCCTCGGTACCCTGAGTGGATACCCTTTACCTGGCTCAGGAGTTATATAGGCTTGTCAGCAATGAAGTTCAGCCTCCTGCAATCCCCTTCCACTGCTGGGCTCGGCAGCACCTCTGCTGGGCTCTTCTGGAAGTCTGTGGTTGCAGCTCCTGCTATGGCCACTTCCTGTGTCTGCAGAAATCTTCAAATCCTCAATACTACGCCACTCTTATGACACCGCCCGCCCCTTATCCTTGAGGTTAAGGAGGGGTTGCCTTATGATGCCCTTGAGGCAGTTAGTTGTAGTTGTGTTATGCTTCGAGCAGTAAGGCTGGCAAGAGTTATTTATTTACATGAGGTTTATTTTCATGTGGCTCATATTGCCATTGTGCAGTTCAAAAGAAGGTTACAGACGGTGCAGAAGTTTAAACCAAATAAACAGGATTAACTGAAAGTTTGCCTAACTGGCTTTAAATGCTGTATTTCTTCACATTCCTTTCATGTGCTTTTAACATACAGGCTGATAACAGAAAAGTCCTTTACTAATAAAGCTCAGGTTCTATCAATCACTAGTAGTGCTGTAATTCAGTTTCCCTCCACAAGCTTTCTTGTGTCGGTCAAAGTTACGTCACTGTTATATTACTTCATATACCAGCACAATCCTTTCTCTGCTTAATTGCCTCTTATCAATTAAACAGGTAGAACAGTCCATCATCATCATCAGCAGCAGGGGAAAACACAGAATTATGAACAGAGTTTTCTTCCGTACAGCCAGTAACTGGAACACTGTGGTTAAAACTCTTCTTCTGTTCTAAATAATTCTGGAACTCTTTAAGAAGTGATTCAGCATGTAACTTTTCTTCATTGAGCTGTCTTCCTGTCCCCTCGGTGAATAGGTATTGACTGAGCCTATCTATTTCAGGCTGCTTATCAGGTTTGTTTGCGTTTGGAAAACAAACATGCGCTGGGCTTTCATTAGCTCCCCACCTTTCCCTACACGTAGGGTTACCAACTGGCTCCAGATGCGCCCGACAGGCTTGATCCAGTCCTGGGTTTACCCCATTGCATGCAGGGACATGTAGTCTTGTTTTTCTTATGACGTGCAATGGAGAAATCAGAACTACATGTCCCTGCATGCAATGGGGTAGACCCAGGACTGGATCAAGCTTGTCGGGCGCATCTGGAGCCAGTTGGCAACCCTACCTACACGTGGGTGCTGTGCATTCAAACTTAGCAGTGCTAGGAGAATATTTAAAAGCATGTATATCAGCCCTGTCCTGGCTAGGTGACTCAGCTAGTTTAAAAGAATAATTATTGTCATTCAAAGCTTCTCTTTTCTGACACCAGCTGCCACCATCTTGACTAACTTTGCTTTTAAAAGCAGAACATAGACTTTCTGGCTTTAGAGCATAAACTCCTCTTTCTCTGGGTACCTTATACAGGAGCTTCTCTCTGGGAGGATTCTTTATCCTTCTGCCTTTGTTCCCCAGCTCTGCCTGGTCCTGTAGCCTTGGGTTTCTCAGCGTTCTAAAGGAGCTCTGCCTCCAGCAGTTTCCTTCCTCATCTGAATGCTGCTCCAAGCTATCTTCCAGCTGCAGACTGTTAGGGAAATTATCACAGCAAGGGAACCTCCGTTGCTCTCTTGTCTTCTCTCTCTCTGGATCTCTCCTTGGATCTCCGTCTGGATCTGCGTCTCTCCGTGGATCTCTCTTTCACTTCCTGGTTGCTGTGTATTTAACCAGGTGCTTCTAGCCTGCACTGCCCGCCTCCCCTTGGGGCGTGCCCAATCACAAGCCTTCCTACTCTCCTCCCTCGAGGTGAGCTGTTTTGCTTGATTGAAAGTGTGTTTTTTTTCTTTCTGCAGAGAAATCCCTGCTTTCTCCTGCAGTACCGGCTTCTACCACCGGCTGCTCACTTGTATCCATCTGTTCCTGAGGAGCTACTGTGTCACAGAGCTCGATATCTTACAGTACAAGCCCTCTTCTCGGGAATTTCTTGCTGTCTTGGTTCCTCCCATTTTGTCCAGGCTGCTACTCCGCACGTGGGAGACCCCTGTGTCAGTCCCCATCATGAGCAAGAACCTCAATGTGACGTACAGGGTCCAGCACGGACCTGGGTTCAGAAAACCCGAACTCCCCCACACCTCAATGGTGGTGGAGTCGACCATGAGAAAGCAAATGAGCCCAAAGTCACATTCTTTGGTTCCGCCGGGCAGCGAGTCAAGAGCCCTCGCCGCCCTAGGCCGCAAGGCCTATCAAGGGTCCATTCTCTCATGCAACATTCAAGCGTACCGATTGTACACAGGCATGTTTTTACGTGACCTAGCCAAGGAACTTGGAAGTTTCTCCGCAGACCTCGCAGGCGAACCCCTCAACAGGTTCCATCCAGACCCTCCTCAAGTCTGTCGCGGAGTACTCAAAATACCTCTCCTGTGTCGCCCATGATGGATTCAAGTCTTCGGCTCGCGTCGTGGCCACTGGCATCAGGGCCCGGCGCCAGGCATGGCTCCAGTCCTCAGACTTGGAGCAGTGAATCCAGGAACAGCTCCTGGACGTACCCTGCCTTGGTGAACAGCTCTTCATTAAACCGATGGAGGATAAAGCCACCGAGATTGAGACGGAGTTTGTCACTCATACACGCCTCTCGCACAAGACCACCTCCCTTCCCTGAATAAACAGCAAACTAAGAAGCCGTTCTTTCCACGGAAGGGTCTGCCCTACTGAGGCTACCCACTGTACCCACCCAATCCCGCGCTGACCACCACAACGCAGGGAAAGCCTGGGCCACAAGGTCATCGAAAGGGCCCAAGGCACAAACCACGGCCCCACCTTAGCCCATCCAGGGGCTTTGACGCCAGCAGCATAGCCTTTCGTCCCCTGGCAGCGTCACAGCCGGTGGGGGGTCGCCTGTCCTCCTTTGCCCCTCAGTGGGTGTCCATCACCTCGGACACTTGGGTCCTCCGAGTAGTCTGGGACAGATACCGTCTCCGTTTGAATAGGCTTCCCCCTCCCTTCTCCCCAGCGGAGCCTTCTGGACTCTCCGCGCACCAGTCCTTCTTACAATGGGAGTTAGACAACCTCCTCGCCCAGCAAGCAGTCAAAAGGGTATCGATGCACCTCCAAGGTCAGGGCTTCTATTCCCGGTACTTCCTTGTCCCGAAAAAGATGGGGGGCCTGCGGCCCATCCTCGACCTTCAAAAACTAAACAGGTTTCTGGTGCGGGAGAAGTTCAAAATGCTATCTCTTGGCGTCCTGCTGCCCTTCCTCCAATAGGGCGACTGGCTATGCTCCTTGGATCTTAGGGACACTTACGCCCACATTCTAATTCACCCCGTGCACAGGCAGTTTCTGCACTTTAGGGTGCAAGGGGAACATTACCAATACAGGGTGCTCCCCTTCAGTCTTGCGTCTGCTCTGCGAGTCTTCACAAAGTGCCTCTCCATGGCCGCTGCCTTCCTCAGGCAGCAGGGTGTACCGGTCTTCCCTTACCTCGACGACTGGCTCGTCACGGGGCCCTTGGCCAAGGAAGCCCACCTCGCTGCATTGCTTACAATCCTCCTCGAGCACCTGAGATTCTTGGTCAACTACTCCAAGTCCCACGGATAATTTGCACCTCCTGGGGCACATGGCCTCCACGGTCCATGTGGTCCCACATGCCCACATGTACATGCGGACGGCCCAATGGTGCCTCAGTGGAGCCCGGCCTCCGGGATCCCGTTCGAGTCTCCCCCGACCTTCGCAGGGCCATAGAATGGTGGCAGGACCCCCGCAGCATGAACTAGTGCTGACAACAGATGCTTCCCTGGGAATGGGGAGCCCACTGTGGTGCACTGCACACACAGGGACAATGGTCACCCGAAGAATCTCAGCAGCAGATCAACTTGCTCAAGCTTCGGGCAGTCCGATGGACCCTGAGGGCCTTCGAGGACCACCTCCCAGGGAAAGTCAGTTCTCGTGCCGACTGACAATTGAGTAGCAATGTTCTACATCAACAAGGAAGGGGGCACAGGATCACGCCTCCTCTGCCAGGAAGCGGTCCTCCTCTGCTCCTTCACCTTCCGTCGAGGGATGACCCTACAAGCAGTTCACCTCCCGGACCACGAGAACATCCTCGTGGACAAACTCAGCAGGATCCTCTGCCCTCACGAATGGTAGCTGGATCTGGAGGTGACCAGCTGACTGTTCCATCGGTGGAGAACCCCGACCATGGACCTGTTCGCCAGCCTGGCGAACACTCAACTCCCCCGATTTTGCAGCCCAGTCCCGCACCCGAGCAGGGAGACGCAGGATGTGTTCCTCTTGAGCTGGACCTCAGGGCTTATTTACGCGTTCCCTCCCACTCCTCTCACTGCGAGGACCCTCCACAAAGCTCAGCGGGAACGAACATTGATGATACTCATCGCTCCCTCGTGGCCTCGGCAACCGTGGTTCCCACTCCTGCTCTGGCTCGGGTCCGAGCCTCTGATTCTCCTGGACTGTGCCCCAGGCCTGCTAATGCAGGAGGAGGGGTGGGTGCTACACCCAAACCTGGCCTCTTTGTCCCTCACAGCCTGGTGGCTGAATGAGTCACCCTAGCCATGCTGGACCTCCCGGAGGAGGTTGAGGAGGTCCTCCTCATGTCGAGGAAGGACTCGACGAGATGAGCTTATGCCTTCAAGTGGAGATGCTTCTTGGTCTGGTGCTCCGAGCTCCAAATTGACACTTTCTCGTGTCCCACTCGGTGGGTCCTCCAGTACCTTCTCCATCTCTTGAAGGAGGGATTGAAGTCGAACTCTGTACGGGTACACCTGAGCACCATCTCGGCACATCACTTCCCCGTAGAGGGCAAGCCCCTCTCGGAACAGCCCTTGGTCTCCCGCTTCATGCGGGGCCTCTTGCTGTCCAAACCTCCCATCCGGCCTCCTCCGGCGGAATGGGATCTGAACGAAGTGCTCATGCAGCTTATGCGTTCACTCTTCGAGTTGATGGCGACGTGCTCGCTTCGGCACCAGTCCTGGAAGGTGGTCATCCTGGTGGCTTTGACCTCGGCCCGCTGAGTCAGTGAACTCCAGGCTCTCATGGCTGAAGCCCCTTACACCAGGTTCTATAGGAACAGGGTGGTCCTCTGTACCTACCCCAAGTCCTGCCGAAGGTTGTCTTGGATTTTCTTTTTTTTTTTTTTTTAACTTGATATTTTTATTAATCACACATAAACTACAATCAACATCATGACATCAGCAAACAAACTGTAGATTAACCCTCCCCCCAAGCCCCCCCTTTCCCTCCCCAGCCCCCGCACACTCCACCCCCCCACGACCCTCCCCCCTATACCCCCCTCTCTCCCTCCATTCCTCGTATTTACCCCAGACATCCCGGAAAACTTTTATCCTATGCTGCCGATGGGCCGCTATAGCACTCAAGGTCCACAGGTGATCAATGCGCTGCAGAATCATGGGCAACGTAGGCGCAGCGGGACAGCGCCAGCGGGCCACAATCGCCCCCCGTGCAGCCCCAATACAATATCCCACCAATATGTGCAGCCCCCTCTCCCCCTCAGCAGGCAGTTCATTCAATACTACCATAGGTGCAGTGAGAGCTATGTCCACCTTCACCATGTCCTGAAGGCAGTCCCCCAATGACTTCCACATCCTCTGAACTTCCACACACTCCCAAACAATATGTAGTAGATCCCCCCTCTGTCCACACCCTCTCCAACACTCCCCAGACTCCTGAGGGCAAAAGGCCCGTAACTTCCAGGGGGTCCAGTACATTTGATAACGGATTTTTAAGCTATTTTCCAAATAGGACAGACCCGGCGCTAAACGCCTGGACCACTCATAAATATTTTGCCAGCGCTCCTCCCCCCATATGCCCCCCAATTGCTGCTCCCAAGCCTTCTCCCCTTTACTCCGCCCTTGACTGCTTTCCGCTACCAGCTGCCGCACCTCAGTATAGAATAGGGTAATCAAGCCCCTCCGCCCTCCCCCCTTGCTCAGAGCCACCTCAACCGGAGTGGCCACCCTCTTTAAGTCCAGCAGAACCCCCTTCCGCCGTATATAGGACACCACCTGCATATAAGCAAAGTAATCTCTAGCCACAACACCATAGGTGTCTTGCAAATCAGCGAAGGTGCGAAGCTCCCCCCCTTTAGTTAGGAGCTGCCCTAAGGTTTGTAATCCTTTATCTCCCCATTCCTTAAACCCCCCCCCCCCCCCCTCTACCCCAGGGCCAAAATCCTGCATCCCTCTAAGATACGTATTCCTCGTATATCTCTTCCCCTGCAGCAACCCCCTCTTGACCCCCACCCACAAGCCCTTCGTATATTCCTTAAAGGGATTGCCCTCACCGCCCCCCTGCCTACCCCCCCCCCAGGATCCCAAAGCCACATTCGCAAACTCGTCCCCCCACCGCCTCTCCCCTGCTCCAACTCCACCCAGATAGGAGTCTCCCCCCCCCCTGCCACCCCGCTACTGCCTTTAATTGCGCCGCCACAAAATATTTTTCTAACCATGAGACCCCCATCCCCCCCTCACGTTGAGCCCTATACAAAGTAAATTGTGAGACCCGGGGCCGCCGCTCCGCCCAGATAAAATCCAAAATCAGGCGTTGCGCACTGCGTAAATAACCCTTGGGAATCCTACTAGGAATGGAACTAAACAAAAATAGAAACCTAGGCAAAACATTCATTTTTACAACCGCAATGCGCCCCAGCCACGTTAAATATAATCCCTTCCACCGAGCCAAATCCGTCCTAACCGCCTGGAGGAGCGGAACAAAATTCAATTCCCATAGCCTACGCCAATCTTTCCCCATCTGAATCCCCAAATACCTATATTCCCCCTTCACCCATCGGAACGGGAAACTACTGCGGAGACTCGCTGCCAACCGCTCCCCCAGATTGAAGCCCAAAAGCTCCGTTTTACTACCATTGATTTTGTACCCCGACACTCCGCTATACATCTCGATTTCTTTCATGAGAACAGGTAAAGATGTAAGGGGCTCGCGAAGAGTATAGATGACATCTGCGAATAATGCAATTTTTGATTCCCAGCCATTCATAAGCACCCCTTTAACGTCCCCCGCTCTACGCACCCGATCCGCCAAGGGCTCAATGGCCAGCGCAAAAAGCAGAGGCGACAACGGGCACCCCTGCTGAGTTCCCCTCTCCAACTGTAACACTTCGGAATAACTCCCATTTACGCGGACACGGGCCTGCGGCTTAGTATAAAAGGCCCGGATCCAGGTGATAAAATTCGCCCCCAACCCCACCCTTTCCAGTACCGCGAGCAGAAAATCCCACTCCACCCTATCAAATGCCTTCTCAGCATCGACAGATATAAACACCGCCTTCTGCCCCGTTCTCTGCACCTCCCAGGTTAAATTACAAAGAAGACGAATATTATCCCCTCCCTGCCGCCCAGAAACAAAGCCGGTCTGATCTACATGAACCAATTGAGGCATCACCTGTTGCAAGCGAGTAGCTAAGATTTTCGCTAATAGCTTGGCATCCACGTTCAAAAGAGAAATCGGCCGATATGATCCACACACCATAGGGTCCTTACCCGGCTTCAATAAAATAGTAATCCCCGCCTCAGACATTGAACCCGGAACTACCCCTGAGTTAAGAACCCCATTGAACACATCTACCAGCAGCGGCCGCACACTAGCCTGAAACACTTCATAAAATTTACCCGTTAAACCGTCTAGCCCCGGCGCTTTCCCCAGTTTCAGTGTTTTAATAGCGGCCACTACCTCATCCTCTGTAATCATCCGATCTAACCTATCCACCGCACCTGGGTCTAACTTAGGGAGCTCACACCCATCCAAATACTGCCTACTTTTATGGACCCCCCCAGAAACCTCACTCTTATAGAGTGTCTGATAGTACTCCCGAAACGTTTGACGAATTCCATTATTCCCAGTAATTAACCTCCCGCTCCCATTCCGTATACTGCCAATAGCCATCTGCGCCCTGCGAGCTCGCATACGCCTGGCTAGAAGACGTCCCACCTTGTTCTCCCCTTCAAACATAGCCTGCTTTAGAACATTCAATTCATAGGCAATTTTACTCGCACGAAGCTGACCCAACCGCCCCCGCAACCGCTGCAGCTCCTCCAACACACCCTCATTCTGATCACATTGATGGTTCCCCTCCAATTGGCGAATTTGCTGCAGCAACTCCCCCTCAGCCGCCTCCCGAGAGCGACATTTACGTGAGGCTTCCCCCAACAGATGCCCGCGCACCACTGCCTTCAAGCCGTCCCACACCATCCCTAACCCAACCTCCCCGTTTAGGTTAAACTTCTGGTACTCCTTTATAACTCCAATCGTACGGCTAACAATAGCGGGATCCTCTAACAGCGAGTCATTAAGTCTCCAAAACTTCAAGCCTGTATCCTTGTACCCCAAATTAAATTCTACACTCACCGGTGCATGATCCGTCCACGTAATGGACCCCTGCTCCACCTCGTCCACCTTATTCATCCAACCACCTCCCACCCAAATCATATCCAGTCGACTATAGGTCCCATGCGGCACCGAATAATAAGTATATTGTTTCCTTCCCGGGTTCCGACATCGCCAGACATCCACCAGCCCAAGACTGTTTTTCAGAGCTAGCAACTTCAATCGCTCGCCACGTTTCCCCTCCCCCCTCCATTATCTAGCCTGGGGTTAATGGTCAAATTAAAGTCCCCCCCAATTATAAGCGGCAAATCCCCCAACTGCTCCAACTCCCCCTGCAAACGGTCATAAAACTCCCCCTGACCCTCGTTCGGACCATATAAGCTCACGATCCACACCAACTCCTCCCTCAACTGTACTTTAACTCCCACATACCGCCCCTTCTTATCCCTGCATTCCCCCACCACCTTATCCCGCATCTCTGACCCCACTAGTATACCCACCCCCCCCCTTCCTGGAATCAGCCCTCTGCCCTGCTAGCACCACCTTGGGATATTTACTAGTTTCTAACAATCTCTCTTGGCCCACCTTCAAATGCGTTTCCTGAATACATACAAAATCTGCCCGCAACCTCCCACCTTCCTTCTCCACCAGCCGGCGCTTACGCCAGGTACGCAATCCTTTAGCATTAATGGTTACCACCCTCAGCTTCTGCTCCCCCACCACCCCCTGTCCCTGACCCCTCCCCCCCCCACTCCCTGCGCCCCCCCGCTCCCCTCCCCGCCAATCCCCTCCCCCCTCCTCAACCCCCCACCCCCACCCAACCCTCTCCTCCACCTTCCTGAGGTCTCCTGCGGAGTAGTGCTCATTGATGCAGCGCAGCCCAGCCTCCCCCCTGATAGAACCCAAACTCATCTCCCTCCACCCCCGCATCCCATATCCCGATCAAAGGCCCCCACTCCCGCTCCCAGAGCGTCCCCCATCCACCCCCTCCCTCACTCCCCCCCTCCCCCCCTTCACTCGCTCAACGTCCCACGCAACCACCCCACCCCTACTCCACCCCCCCCCCAAGATACAAATACCCTTATACAGTGCCATATAATCTCAGCACCCACCCCTCCTCCCCCTCAACCCCCACTAATACCCCATCATCCCCACTCCTCCATACTTAATCCCTCCCAACCAACCACATAAGCATCTTGAATCCCCCTTCCACCCCTCCCTCACCAACCCCCTCCCTCTCCCCCCCAACATACATAGCATAGAAAAGCCCCATACAATCCCCATCTCCCCTACCTCCCCCCCCACCCGGCCTCCCCCCACTCTCCCAATTCAATCTTGGAGCACTATCTCAAGGTTAATCCTCCAAGACTAACAATAAAATTGCAAATGGTCCAACAATCCATCAATCCATAAATGTCCATTCAGGTCAGCCCCGATTGGGCCACTATCCCCTGTGGACTTGGAGCACCGCAAGGCTCACTCTCCACCACCTCCTGCGGCTGTCTCTGTCGCTCCATCTGCTCATCTACCGACTCCATCGTCCACCGCTGCGGTCCCCGCAGTCCCGCCTCCCGCAGGGCCTTATCCGCCTCCGCACTAGTTTGCACTTTCCAATTACGCAGGCCTACAGTAAAGCACAATCCAAAAGGATAAAGCCAGCGGTATCTCACATTCTCCTGCCTCAGCAACGTGGTGACCGGCTGCAACTCCCTTCGCCGCTGCAAAGTCCCCGCAGCCAAGTCCGCATATATCGCTACTGGATATCCCTGCCAGACGTATGTCCGGGCTTTCCGCATCTTCGATACAATTTTCTCCTTAACCAGATAGTCATGTATGCAAACCACAATATCTCGCGGCCGATTGGGCCTACTAGGCCCCAATGCCCGATGTGCTCTGTCGAGAACCACCGGGTCACTCGCCTCGGTATCCTCTCCGCTCTGCAAAATATCCTTGAAGATTGCCTCAGCCACGCGTCTGCTATCCATAAATTCAGATTCTTCGGGGACTCCTCTGATGCGCAAATTATTTCGCCTGGCCCGATTCTCCAGGTCCTCCATTTTATACTGCATTTGCACTTTCCAGCTTTCCAACTCCTTTACAGTACTCTCCAACTTCCCCTGCTTTGTTAACACACTGTCCAACTGCTGGTCATGCACCTCCGTGCGTCGGCTCAGCTCACCGACCTCCTCCCGCAACTCATTGCACACTTCACCCAGCTCTGATTTAACAGCCACCAGCTCTGATTTGATTTCGTCGAACCACGCTTTCAGCTCTGCCTGTGTGACATTAGTCACCACCATCGCACCTTTCTCCGGTTCCAGCGCACGTGGGACTAAGCGCTCTGCCGAATCCCGGGGCTGTCTCTCCCCCGCCGCCATCTTTTGCTCTTTCCCTCCAGCCTGCCCGCCACTGAAGGCAAACTCCTTCAAGTCTGCAGCCTTCTTACAGGTCGTCATCACACCCGACCCGCTCCCCACCAATTCCACCACCACTCCTTTCACTCCGGAGCACTGCCGCGGGCAGGGGAGCCTTATTTTACTCAACTTTCGGGGTTCACCGCCGGAGCTCCTCACTTAGGCTGCCATCCGCACCGATGACGTCACTTCCTCCCTCTCTTGGATTTTCATCTCAATCAGGAGCTAGTTTTACCGACCTTCTTCCCAAGACCCCATGCCGACTAGGCGTTGGCGGTTTTGCATACACTCGCCTGCAAGAGGGCTCTTGCCTTCTATCTGCAGCACACCCAGCCTCATCGCAAGTCTGCATGGCTTTTCGTGACCTATGATCCCAATCGTCTGGGGCAGGCAGTCACAAAGCACACCCTCTCCATTTGGGTGGCGGACTGCATTGCATTCACTCATGTGAAGGCGGGCGCCCCACTGGATTGGCAGGTCACCACACACAGCATCCGAGCCAAGATGGCTTCGTTGTGCTCAGTGCCACTATCGGACATCTGCCAGGCTGAGACATGGGCTTCGGTGAACACTTTCGCCTCGCACTATTGCCTGGAAAGGGAGTCTCACTGGGACAGCGCCTTCGGCCAGGCTGTACTCCGAAATCTGTTCGAGGTATAAGCAACTCCTGGCCTCCGACCCTTCTCGATGGCTACCAAGGGTTTCGCCCTGGGGACCCGAAGACTCGGGCTCCTTTGGGCATCAGCTTCTGCTCACGGCCTCGTGGAGGCATTTTTCTTGGTTACAGGTGTGGTAGCCAGTAGCTGGGGAGTCCCATAAGTGAGGACTGACTTCCTGCTTGTTCCTGGAGAAAGCGTAGTTACTCACTTCTAACAGGTGTTCTCCAGGGACAGCAGGAATCAGTCCTTCCTACCCTCCCACCTCCCCTGATGAGTTGCTGGATTTTTATCCTTCCCTTGCCATCTGCTTGGTAGGCTCCAGCTAAGGGACCTGACTGAGCAAGATGGCACCCTTGGAGGGGAAGAGGACCACACATGATTGGAAGCAATCCCAAAGGCTTTCTTTGAAAGCTGGGGAATTGCTCCGCACAGGCTCCGTCGGTGCCGACGTCACCCATAAGTGAGGGCTGATTCCTGCTGTCCTTGGAAAACACCTGTTACAGTTGAGTAACTATGCTTTTCCTTAGGTATTGACTCTGAACCAAAGTCTCTCTGCTTGTGTTTCTCCTGAGATGGATTTGGTATGCAAAATTACATTCTACTTTCCAATTCTTATTGAAACAAAAATTCCCAAAACCTACAGTCATGTCATTCTGATTCTAAAGGGGAACTTCTGCTGTGGAAGTTTCCTGTCATTTATCTTACATCGTAGCTCCCACTCTCCTGGATGAAATGTCACTTCTAAGTAAAGAATACTTCATCTGATGATTCAATTTCACCCTGCATAATGGAAAGAACATAAGATATGCCAAACTGGGTCAAAACAAGGTCCATCAAGCCCAGTATCCTGTTTCCAACAGTGCCCAATTCAGTTTGCAAGTACCTAGCAGTTTCCCAAAAAGACCCACAGGTTCCACAATGCTTGTATTGGTGCAAACAGTGGTTTCCCCGGGTCCTCTTTAATAATTGTTTATGGACCTTTTCTCCATAAACTTGTCCAAATCTTTTTTTTAAACCCAGCTACACTAACAGCTTTTACTACATCCTCTGATAATGAATTCCAGAGTTTGATTACACATTGAGTGAAAATAATATTTTCTCTTATTAGTCTTAAACAAGTTATACTGTATTGCTTCTTTGCATATCCCTAGTCTTTCTATTTTTTGATGGCATAAGTAATCGATCTATGTTTACCCGTTCCACTCCATTCATTAATTTATAGACCTTTATAATATCTCCCCCTCAGCCATCTCTTTTAAGTCCTAACCTTTTAAGCCTCTCCTCATTTGGTGACTCTTCTCTGTACCTTTTCTAATTCCACTATATCCTTTTTAAGATACGGAGACCAGAATTGTACACAATATTCAAGGTATGGTTGCACCATGGAATGATACAGAGGCATTATAATATCCTTTGTTTTATTCTCTATTCCATTCCTTATGATTCCTAGCATTCTATTTGTCTTTTGGCCACCGCTGCACACTGGACAGAGGGTTTCAACGTGTTATCCACAGTGGCACCTAAATCATTTTCATGGGTGGTAGTTCCTAATGTGGAACCTTGCATCGTGCAACCATAATTTGGGTTGTTCTTTCCTAGGTGCATAACATTGCACTTGTCCACATTAAATTTCATCTGCCATTTTGGATGTCCTGTCTTCCAATTTATAAAGGTCCTCTTGCAATTTTTCACAATCCTCTTGGGTTTTAACTACTTTGAATAATTTTGTGACATCTGCAAATTTGATTACCTCATTCGTTATTCCCATTTCCAGGTCATTTATGAATATGTTAAATAGCAGCAGACCCAGCATAGATCTTTGGGGTACTCCACTATTCACCTTTCTCCAGTCCGAAAATTGCCCATTTAGCCCTACCTTCTGCTTTCTATCTTTTAACCGGTTCCTGATCCACAATAGTACACTGCCTCCAATCCGATGACTTTTTAATTTCGCCAAGAGTCTCTCATGAGGGACCTTGTCAAAGGCTTTCTGAAAATCCAGATACACTATATCGACTGGCTCACCTGTGTCTATGTCTTTATTCACACCTTCAAAAAAACATAACATTAGTAAGACAGACCTTCCTTGGCTAAAGCCATGTTAGCTTTCTTCCATTAAACCATGACTATATACATGTTCAGTAATTTTGTTCTTTGTAATGATTTCTACCATTTTGTCCAGTACTGATGTCAGGTTCACTGGTTTGTAGTTTCCCGGAACACCTCTGGAACCTTTTTTAAAAATGGGTGTTACATTGGCCATTTGCCAATCTTCAGGTACTACAGATGATTTTAATGATAGTTCACAGATTACTTATAGTAGGTCTGAAATCTCATATTTCAGTTCTTTCGACACCCTTGGATGTATACCATCTGGTCTAGGTGATTTGCTACTCTTTGGTTTATCAAATAGCTGTAATATATCTTCCTGGTTTATTGATATTTCTTTTAAAGCCTCACCTTTAAATACCATTTCAGTCATGGGTAACTTCCCTACATCATCTTCAGTAAAGACCAAAACAAAAAATTAATATAGTCTGTCTGCTATGGCCTTGTCTCCTCTTACTGTCCCCCTTTTAGCCCTCTATTATCTAATGGTCCAACTGACTCTCTCATAGGACGTTTGCTATGAATATACTTGAAAAAAAATTATTATGCATTTTTGCCTCCATGGCAAGCTTTTTTTTCAAATTCTCTATTTGCCTGCCTTAACAATGCCTTGCATCTAACTTGCCAGTGCTTAAGTTGTTTCCAATTTTCATCATTTGACTCCTTTTTCCATTTCCTGAAAGATGCTTTTTTTGGCTACAACAGCCTGTCTGACCTCACTTTTAAACCATGCTGGCAGGGGTTTTTTTGGCCTTCCTTCCACTTTTCATAAAGCATGGAATATAGCTGGTCTGGGCTTCCAAGACAGTATTTTTAAACAACACCCATGCTTGGTGTAAATCTTTAACTTTTGCAGCTGCTCCTTTTAGTTTTTTCTTAACTATTTTCCTCATTTTATCATAGTCTTCTTTTTGAAAGTTAAGAAAGAGCATTACTATCTCTGAGATGATATAACATTGAACTTCAGCCCCAAAGTTCCTGTGGCAGGAAGATACTGAAATATATCCCATCCCATTGGGTGCTATAGGCTTGATTTAAAGGAATTTTTATGCACACCTTGATAGTGTTGCCTTCTGGGGTTCATAGGATGTAACATGTATAGGCAACCTGTTTGGCACAATGCAAGCATTATCAGTAAATTTCAGAAATGTGATCATATTCCACATACTGTAGCTTAAGAGTGAGGTTTAATGCTGTCATGGTATATACAAAACTAATTATTCCAATGCAAACCCTTGTCTCTATCTGAACCTTCCCAAAAAGACACTCTCAAAATTCTCAGAAAAACATATTGAACACTCTCCTGCAATGAATTATCCACTTTTTTTACAATCAACTATAGGGAGGAAAATTTACTTTTCTGTCCCTCTATGTGGTGAAATTCATCACCATAGGGGATTACAAAAGGTGTAACATCATGGATCCAGCCTCTCCCTTCCAACTTACAAACTGAAAATCACATACCAATATTAAAAAAGTACCTTTTCAATATTACCTACAGTACCTTTAATCATTTTTACTTTTTACACCTTTTTCAACTTATTTTCTTCTTAACGTCTACTCCAAATTAATCTTCTATGATATTCCTGAAAGTCAAAGCCAAACGGCTCTACAGATTATCAACATTTATCATCCAAGCAATATTCTCATTACTTATCTGCAAAATTTATCCACAGAAGTCGTCTTCTAAGCTTCTGCAAATATCACCAACATCATCTGCCTTCAATCACATATTGTTTAACACCCAACAAAGATCATCGTCTGTGAAAAGAATATACCCCTGATGGAGCCTTTGTAAAGGATAAACGAAGATCTTTGTTGAGTGTTAAAACAATATGTGATTGAAGGCAGACGATGTTGGTGATATTTGCATTGGAGTAATTAGTATTTTCCCTTGGTGAAATAGTGAATATATACAAAACTAACCCATTTGCAGGCATTGCCCCTTGAAGAAACTGCTGTCTGGTAGAGGCAGCAATGGGTCAGAGGGCACCCAGAAGCATGACTCAAAGCAAGAAAAAAAATAACTGCAAGATCTTTACTCCCTTTGTGGGTTTTATAATTCTAAATCTTCTTGGTCTTCTCAGCCTTTGCCGTTCCTCTGAAAAATAGCCTAATGTGGCCGGATTCAACCTTTTTGGCAATCTGTATATTTAGGAGGCTAGCTAGCTCTTCTGGCATCGACCAAAAGTGTCAGGGGAGCAGTGCCAGTTCCTTATGCATGCAGCACCTGTGAGAAATTCTTTGGCTGCTGCTTATTCTGTGTGTAATAACCATGTCTGCTGACATGCCATTAGGCCACCATTAGAGGCTTCCTTCTGACTGGGCTTTGCAGTACCTGAGAAAAAATTATTGGCCTTGTGCTCTTCCTCTCTTGGGTAACAGAAGATTGTGCTTTAATCTCATTACCTGCCAATGAAGAATGGATGCTTTCATCCCACTGTTGTCATTTTTTTTCCTGTTGTGAAAAAAAATTTCCATTTTCATACAGCTCTAGCTAACACCAAATACTGAACAACAATAATGACTGCAGTTTGAGATACTAACAGGCTAACAGAAAATTGTAGTTCAAACTGTGTTTAAGATCAGCTTTCAGTATCAAGTGATATGGAAAGCAATTCAACCTTTAGGTGCCTGGACTGAGCATCTTCCAACTTTCACGCTAACAGCTGAACTTGGAACT
The DNA here is from genome assembly GCA_033557465.1 of Ichthyophis bannanicus. Taxonomy (NCBI): domain Eukaryota; kingdom Metazoa; phylum Chordata; class Amphibia; order Gymnophiona; family Ichthyophiidae; genus Ichthyophis; species Ichthyophis bannanicus. The sequence continues at coordinate 169,530,578 of CM066042.1, forward strand.
TGCTGGTTTCCTAGCATTAAATACCGGTTCAGCAAATTGGCCTTGTTTTACCAGGGTAATCTCTTAAAACCTATAGCCCTTGATTCTAAATGAATTCACGTCCAAATGTTCACCTTGATTCACTTCTCACTGCTCTTGGTCTGTCTGCTGCTTTTCACCCCATAAATCATTTGTTTCTTAAATCTCCACTGCCTGAACTTGGTCCTTCAGGCTTCTTCCAAATCTTACTTCTCTTCTTGCTGTTTTTTTAGCATCAACTTCTGGTTTGACCTTTATTCTGTAGTAGTATTTCATTTTCTCCAGCTGTGCTTTTGTGAATTTTCACAACTTGGTCTGTATGACCTTGGCTTTTCTGTACATGATTCAAGTATTGGATTATGGCAAAAGTATCATAAATGCTGGTTCATTCACTACAGGCTTCTTCGTTTGAAGGGCGGATTCTCTTGAGCACTACTTGTATTGATTTCTAAAATCTTTAATTTCTATTACAGGGAGTAATCCCAATTTCTGTTATGTCCTTTCAAAAGCATTGCACTGACTGCCCATCAAGGCTTGATCACAATTGAAGATACTGTTGGTAACCTTTTGAAAGTTCTGTTATAATGGTCCCAGTATGTGTGAGGGTGCATTGGGATATTCTAGGGAGAGTTGTCTGATCAGGTCAGAGGGCACAGTCTGTGATGCACAGTTAGATTGCTGAAAGCAGTGCACATAAAGACATATTTCAGAAAGGCCATTTATGTGGTTGCAGCTACGTCCAAATAAAAACAACTGCAAATAAATGCCAATTTTAGAAAAGAGGATGTGCACGTGTAAGGCCAATGTAAAGTTTAAGTAACTCTGCCCCTCACCACAGACATGTGTTTTAAGTCATAGAAGGAAGTACAGGAATGCATGGGGATGGACATCCACGCATAGTGCTAAGCACCATTTCATAAACATGCGGGAAAAATCGGCAAGGGAATCCCAGCAACTTATACATTCAAGTGCAGGCATTTCACAACGTACCCGTCAGCCCTTACACATATAACACAGCACTTACACATATACATGCAGCCACTCGTAATCACAGAGGACTCGATGTTTACCTCAATAACATGTGGTGAGGAAAATAAAAATTGGAGGGTTAAGGGGAAGATCCCACTTAATTCCTTTTGTAAAGGGCTGGCCAAAATGAGCACTTTTCAAAAACCTATTCCTGGCAAGGAGCAGGTGGATGTGGACAATTTCAGCCTTAAATGCCCATCCCCTATATGAAATGGGGGGGCTACACATGTACCTTTTTGTCTTGCCCAGACCACACCCCTGGCATGCCTCTGACACACTTCCATGTAACTTGGGCAAACGTGTAAAATGGATGTTTGCATGTGAATGTAGTTTGCACATTTATCTATGCTGGTACATACGTGTGCAAAATACAAATAAGGCTTCTACAACACATCCCTTGGGTAATCGGATGTCTTTAGTGGCTGACCCTTGTTTACAGAATAATCTCCCTGTGGATCTATGACACGAATGGAATTATGAGACATTCCATAAGAAGCTTACGATCTAGCTTTTTCCTTGAAAAATTGTGGTCAAGAAAGTGTTTTGGAGATTAGATTCTTGGGTCTTTGCCTGGAGACTAAATAACTTTTCAATTGTCTTCTGTTGGTATTGCTATGTTTGTGTATTGTTTTTATGCCATTGTATTGCTTTTTAATATGCTGATTTGGGTAAATCAGAAAGACGGTTTATACAGTTTAAAATAACTAAATATAAAATAAAGTTGATGATGTGGTTCATTTGCTAGTACATAGTCTTAATATGTAGGAAACCAAGTGCACGATCCCATTGGCTGGGTCAACGATCTCTACAGAATCTTGGAGAAGGATGAAGGCACCCCTGCAGAATATCTCAGATCTTAGACATTTAAAAGGTATTTTATTATCCTAGCACTATTTGGTTGCAAGAGGCCACGTGACGCCAAATTAAAACAATGAGAGCAATTTTCAAAAGCTATTTACACAGGTAAATTGGTTGTTTAAAAATTGCCCACTTTCCTGCAGGCATCCAGCGGAAACATTTTTGGGGGCAAAGTTATGAAAGTGCTACAATGTGCATTTGGTAAGGAAAAATTATTCATAGAAAAAGTAGGCATGTTTTCCATTGGCAATTCTGTCTTTTATTTTCATTTTACAAACTGACATAAGGAATAGCCTTGATTAGAAATGAGATAGATGTTCACAGTATTTAATTCAAAAAGAAAATAATGCATATGAAACAGCAATGCTTTGGTGATCCTGAAAGGGATTGTATGCATGTACTTTCTCTTTGTGAAGTAGTGGAAGGTCCATGGATTGAAGTACTCATGTTATTTTGAACATTTTCCAAAAATGAATTAGACCAGTTGCATTAGATAATACTTCATCTAGATTTAATGCACCCGTAAACATGACATCCAGAGGGAAAGAGCAGCATAGTGCTTTAAGCAGCAAACTGAAAACCAGCAAAGCCAGGGTTCAAATTCTGCTTCTTCTACTCACTGGAAAGATGTCAATAGCTACAGTATGGGAAATAAATTCCAGATCTAAAAGCTTTAATAGAAGAAGTGCCTCCACGCAAGCAGGAAGTCTGCATCAGAAGGGGTGGAAGTGGCAGGTCAAACAAGCAGGAAAAGCAACACAGCACCAGAGAGTTTGGGTAAGCACTGTATTGCGGTATAAATGGCACTGCAGGTCACAGAGAGGGGTGGGGATGGAAGTAGGGAGAGCAGCAAGATTGAGGGCTCGCATAGGGCGCCTCATATCCTTGTACCAGCCCTGGTAAGAATATAAATTGGCATCTCATTTACTGCACTGTGCAACTCTGGTACAGCTATGACTATATATGCAACCTAATGATAATTTTATGTCAGACAGCGCTCAACCTGAAATGAATTCTAAGTCATGAACTCTTATTAGCAGTCTGTAGTGGTTCAGAAAGCAGGGCAGGAATAGGATTTGACTTATTCAAATTGTGTTAAAGGCAAAGTGCCTGATATTCAATAGTGGCGGCTAGCACGATTACAGTAGCTAGCCATCGCCACTGAACCTTAGACCTGGATATTTCATATTTGGCCACTGGCATTGAATATCCAGGTCTGCTGGATAGTGTGGAAGCTAACAGGGCAACAGTGATATTCAACCACTGCCTGGTTAGCATAGGTGGTGAAAGTTAGGCCAGTCTTTACTGCGTCTGACTTTTGCCACTGAGGGATAACCAGGTAGCAGCTGAATATTGCCGCTGCCCAGGTGTCACCTCCGCTGCACCACCGGAATGCCTCACTGCTAGCCGGCTAGCATTGGAGCGTTCAGTTAATCACTTCCACTATTGGGTCAAAATGTCTCACAGCTTCAAGGCAGGGAATCATGCAGCCATCAGACACATATTAGATTACCAGAGACTGTATAGAAGAAACCAGCGCGAGCCCAAGAGTATCTGATACCCTAGTCGAACCATCAGCCATGCATCCCCATGACCCCTATAGTTCAGCATCTCTCCCCTATCCCCTTCCACTAAAGTGTTCAGCATATTCACCCCTCCCCTCCCCCCAAGTTGTCCAACATCTCTTTTCTTTCTCCCAGCTCCTGCTAAGAGCCCTAGCATTTGCCCCCTAACTTTCACTGCTGGTACTCCCAATGTGACTTTCTGCTCTACCTCCACCAAAGCTAACTCATTCATGCCTAAGTGCAGCACAGTAGACTTTTAAACATCCGTGCACATGCTTAAGGCTTGTGAGACCCATCCCCTCCAAACATTGGAGGTGATGGACACAGCAGGCCTTAAGTGCATCTATACGTGCTGTGCTGCTTTTAGCTATAGCTGAGTCGAGGCAAGTGGAGGTAGATAGGCAGCGGTGTGCCAGTCTTAAAAGGCTTTCTATGCTACTCTGCCTGGCCCACTGTTAACACCCCACTGCCACCCCCCTAAAGAGTGCTGTCCTAGGCAGACTCTTAGTCCACCTAGTGGCTGGGCCAGCTCTGAAAGAAAGGAAAAATACAGAGATAATGGCCACACATTAATCAGCAGTGACATGTCTGATTCTTCTTCTCTAGGTTTCATAGCTCGGTTGCCCTCTTAGGTTTCTGCATTACAACCAGACCTACATTAGGATGCATCTCTTAATAGCTTTAATGTTCTAATTCAGGGCTCCACAAATCTCAATCCAGAAATTTACACCTGGCGCCTTCTTACCCCTCCCATACGCAAACCCACAATCACAGGCAGCAGAGAATGAGACCCCCCTCTGTTTGCTCACGAGGCTCCAATCTCCCGCAGACAGAAGGGATCTTTGCCACGATCGCAGCTATCTTCTGCTAAATGGATCCCTGCAGCCAGAAGAAGAGGAGGAAGCCATGATCGCAGCTCAGCAGCAGTAGCTGCCTGCAGGGATCTCATCTCCCATGCACAGAAGAGGAGGAGGGATTGCAGCAAAAGCCCTTCCTGTCTGTCCACGAGAGATGGATCCTCGCAGGAGGGCGAGGCTCAAAGGCAGCAGGCTGCCAACAAGTATCCCATTTCCCACAGGCAGAGGAGGAGAAAGCCCCTTTTGTCTGCCTGTGGGAGATTGATCTCAGCGGGCAGGACAGCAGGGGAAAGCCTGGAAGGCAGTAGGCTGCTCATGGGCAGAGAAGAGCTGGATCCACGGTCTGCTAAAAATAAAAAGTTGGAGGGGAGTGAAGCAGCAAACAGTTAAAGGGGCAGTAGATTTTTAAAAAATGCAGGATGGGGGGGGGTGCTAGGGGAGAGAATCTGGAAGGAGAACAGAGCATGGGGAGGGGTTGGAAGGGGGAGGGAAGAGTGCAAGGTGTTGAAGGTTAAAAGGATGAATACAGGGACAAAAGGGCACAATGTGTATGTATGCCAATAGGTGCATCCTCCCACCTAGAACACACTTACACACAATGTTCCCTCTAATTTTCTGTAGGCTGTGTGCGCATAAAATATCAGCTGTGTGCAGCTTTTGAAGGAAGGTTAAATTTTTGTGCGCCACATAACGACACTCGGAGTTATATACTTTAAAATTTGACTACACGTCAGAATACAGTATGTACACCACATTGATTTTAATCAAATTAAATGAAAATAGACGATTACTAAATGAAGCGGGGAAATTTCTAGTAATTACAATCATAGCTTTTAAATTTTAAGACATCTCTGTTGTTTTCTATCAGAATCAGAGCCGTAATTTTTGTGCGCTCTGTTGTAAAGTATGTGCGCTCGCTTGGCGAGGTGTGTGCGCGCGCGCAGACGCGCACAGCTTAGAGGGAACAGTGCTTACACACACAAATACCCTACCCCCATACGACAGAGGCACACCACATAGTACTCACACACACACAGGTACCCCATCTCTGCACCACACACACAGAGGCTCCCCAGCTCTGTATCCCACCCATACAAAAGCATTCCCCACCATATCCCATGCACAGATAGGCAAACCACCATTGCACCAAACAAGCACTAACAGACACTCTACAGATTTCTGTCTGAAGATGCCTCATACAGCTTCTGCTGCCATAAGAAGACATATTTTATCAGTTCTCTTCAAACTCTTCCACCCTCCTCAGACATGTATAAGTTTGTGAATGGGGGGAAGGATGCAAAGAGATTGCAGCCACTGGCTCCTAAGATTTTGGACTGGCTCCTCAATTCAAACAAAATTTGTTAAGGCCTGTTCTAATTAACATTTATAATGATACTCATTCACTGTTTTAGAAGTAAACTTCTTTAAGGACCATATAGTCCACTGACAGCACTGTTGTCCTTTATCTGGGAGAGCAATACAAATCTATGAGGGCCATGATAAAAGCCCCAGGGCTTTGATAACACCTGAAACATTTTCTGTGTGTCTGACCCCTTCACTAGTCATATTCAAATCCAGGCTAAAATCCCACCTCTGAAGCGGCTCTTGAATCCTGATGCTCCTCACTCTCTTATCCACTACTTATGTGTATCTTATCATACTCTAGCCCCCAATTTTACTATGCATTTTATCTTGATTAGATTGTAAGCTCTAATGAGCAGGGACTGCATCTTATATTTATATGTACAGTGCTGCATATGCCTTGTAGTGCTATAGAAATGATTAGTACTTGCTAAAAACCTTGGCAAATCGGGTCCCATACACAGTATACAAATTAGACCCTTTGGAGCTCATTTTCTAAGGAGCCACATAAACACATGTAAATCACACAATTTTAGTGGTTTGCATGAATTAATGGGCATTATTTGTTTTTTTAGTACCATCAAGTCAATGCTGACTCCTGGTGACCCAGCTGCCTCTGGGTTTTCTTGGCAATGTATTACTGGAAGTAGATTGCCAGCCTTTTCTTCTGAGGCAATGGAGGGTAAAGTGACTTGCCCAAGGTCACAAGGGGTGCCAGTGGGAATTGAACCCTTGATCTTCTGGGCACTTGATACTTGATCTTCTGGGCATTTGCAGGGGTACTTTAGCTGTTCAGTGTTCTATAAGTACACGCATAAGCCCAATGCTGCTTACTTTCACTGTGGGCGTGCGGATAGACAGAGTTTTTGTGGAGTGTGGGCAGAGCCCACAAGGACCCATTTATAAAATGCTATATCATCTCCAGGAACAAGCAGGAATGTAGTCTTCACATATGGGTGACATCGGTACTGATGGAGCCCACGTGGGAACGTTCCCCAGCGTCCAATAGGAAAGTTTTGGGGAGCATCCCACTGTGCCTATGTTGCTTCTTTCCCACCTTTGTGACTCTCCATCTTCAGTTCTTTTCCGCGGAGCCAGCAGGAAGCAAATCCTGTCACCGCAGAAAATTTCTTCTTTCTTATTTTTTTTGGTTATGTCTGCCTTCCCATCAATGCCAGAAGCGAACTTTAATCTTTATTTCTTCTTTCTGTGAAAAGGAACAAAAAAAAACAAAACAAAACAAAAAAACTTTAATTCTTCAGGCTCTCGATGCCATTTCCGGCCTTAGGCCTTCCATCCAGTCTACTGACACAATGGAAAAACCAACTAGTGGTTTTAAAAAATGTTCCAAGTGTGGTAATACCTTTCCTGTCCCCGATACCCATGACTGGTGTTTCAAATGCCTTGGCCCGGATCACCAGCCGTCTGAGTGTCCCCTATGCAAGAAGATGACAAAGAAAGGCCTACAGAATCAGGCCACAAGAACCGACTCCCTGTTTGCCTAAGATGCAGTCTCCTTTGCTTCGACATCATCGAGGACATCATCTTCATCATGTGGATCTCAGGTATCGAAACACAAGTCTTCTTCCAAGACAGGTCATCTTCCTAAGGGTAGATCTCTATCAAAAAATAGAGATGCCTCGAGCATTGCCCTAGAGGTGGATCGACCGGCCAAACTACCCCGGCAGGAGGACCTCCCCTCCAAAGCCTTACAAGGGGCCCAGAATGTTCTCGAAGTCTCCACCTCCGGAAAGCTCCTGATGCCATGCTCTGGAACTTTAGCCCAAGCTTCCAGTACTGGTGCCCAGGCATCAGCAAACTCGATGGACCAGCGCATGCTAGCCATTGAGCGAAGTCTTGCGGCTCTATTAGTGGCGTCGGTACCGATCAAGACATTACCACCAGTATCATCAGTACCGATACAGCCAATGATGCCGATACAATCGGCATTGGGCTTCATGCCTCTCGGCACACTCCCACCCATGCTGGGCCTTAAGTCTGTGCCCAGTTTCGAGGTATCAACACAGCAGGTCTCTCAAGCTGATACCAATCTCAATCGGTACTGATCTTTACAAGAACAAGAACATTGCTCTCATTGATACTTTGAATCTACCAATTCCGATTCTTCGGACGATGAATTGATCAATATCAGAGAGATCAGGAGTCTCCATGAGGATCCCTTTCCATCTCCACAACGACGCATGTCCCTTCCCGAAGACATGTCTTTACTGGAGTTTATCATGGATATGGCGAGGGGCCTGTCCATTATTCCTGCATCTGAGAAACAACCCAAAGCAGAGGAGATGGAAATTCTGCAATATCCTACAGCTCCTAAAGAGGTGACTATTCTCCATATACCGCATATTCCAGGACCTTATGTTCTGGATGTGGGAGACTTCCCTCACCATTTCTCCCCATACCCAGTGACTTGATACCATGTATCAGGTACTGGAAAGCCCTGGGTTCCAGAAGACGCAGCTTCCACACCACTCAATGGTGGTGGAATTGGCTATGCGTTGAATTAAGAGTTCTAAACCGTACTCTTTCAATCCCCTGGGCAGGGAGTCGAGAACCTTTGATGCTTTTGGCCACCGGTGCTTTCAAGTCTCCATGCTTTCAGCTCGCATAAGTTCATATATACTCTACATGGGTATGTTCCTTAGGGAGGTGACTAGGGATCCTGAATGACAAGAGGGCAGACTACCTTACATTAGTCAAACATGCCCAAAATGTTTCCAAGTTTGTCAATAAGGCAACCTTTGACTGTTTTGAATGTATTAGCAGAACAACTTCTGTATTAGCAGAACAACTTCAGTAACTGTGCTGTCCTGTCCGTCTCTATGTTCATCCCAAAATCATCAATGTTGAGCCCCCGGTGATGGCCCCCCCTACTATTGATCCCCCCCCCCCCCTGTTATGTGTCCCACCGCTTTGACCCGGTGAAAAGCGGGATATAAATACAGTTAAATAAATAAATAAATATCTGCATAGATCCCGTAGGATTGCCTGGCTTCAGGCATCAGACCTTGAACAGTGGGTTCAAGATAAACTGGGAAATATTTCCTGTACAGGAGAAAACCTGTTTGGAAAAGATTGACAAGATAAGGCTTCTCAGTTACCACCCTCAATAGGCTTTCAAAGACTACCGCCTACCCTACTAAGAAAAAAGCAGCTGCTAAGAAGCCTTTCTATGGTAAGAAGAAGAAATTCTACTCTTCTTACCCCTCAACCTCTCAATATTAGCCTCAGGGTACCTAAAGGAAGCAACAACCACCTAAGCAGCAGAAGAAGCCACAGGCTCCTAAACCCCAACCAGCAGCGCAGACTCAATCTGCACTTGGGTTTTTGACTTCTTCCTAGAGAACATTACCACCCTGCATATGGAGAACCTCCACCCCCTTCACATAGCAGGCAGGCTTTGCCATAATGCCCACAGATGGCATCTCATAACCTCAGAGCAGTGGACACTAACTATAGTGCGAGAGGGGTACAAGCTTCATCTACAAAGCACCCCCCCCCCCCACCACCACCACTCTAGTGGGGGAATATTATTCCCAACCCTAACTCACTGCTCTCCTCCAGCAAGAGATCACCTCTCTTCTGTCAGAGTGTGCCATAGAAGAGGTTCCAACATCCCAGAAGGGGATGGGGTTCTATTCTCCATACTTTCTCATTCCAAAGAAGAACGGAGGGAAATGTCCCATATTAGATCTCAGAAACCTCAACAAGTTTCTAGTTTGAGAGAAATTCAAGATGACTTCACTAGAAACCCTTCTACCTTATCTCCAGAATCAGGACTGGCTCTGTTCTCGAGATCTCAAAGAAGCATACACCCATATCCTCATTCATCCAGAACACAGGCGGTATCTACACTTCATCTTCCAAGGAAATCACTATCAATACAGAGTCCTTCCCTTCGGATGCCTCTGCCCCAAGAGTCTTCAAAAAGTGTATGGTGGTGGTAGCCAGATATCTAAGAACGTCGGAATATTCGTCTTCCCTTACTTAGACGACTGGCTAATAAGGGTAGCCACTTCTCAGGAAGTTCACCTATCCCTCCTTCATACAATTCAAGTACTACAGGATCTAGGATTCGTGATAAATCTTCCAAAAACCCATCTAATTCCTACTCAGAGCTCATAGGGGCTATTCTAGACACCCAATGGTCAAGGGCATTTCTACCCTAGGACTGTTGTACCTGCCTAGTACAGATAGCATCTCAAGTAAGGTTCAAAAACAATCTCTCGGCCAGAGAGATGCTACAACTGTTAGGCCATATGGCCTCTACAGTTAATGTAGTGCCATATGCTCATCTGCACATGCAAACAACTCAATGGACTCCCAGTGGAAACAGGCCTCTGGAACCCTCACAGACAAAATCAAAGTCACAGACATTCTCATGAACTCCCTGCTCAGGTGGTCTACCCCAGGGAATCTCCTCGTAGGGTCACCTTTTCAGATGCCTCCACATCAATGCATCCTGACAACAGATGCCTCCAAACTGGGTTGGGGAGCCCACTTGGACTATCTCTCCACTCAGGGTCTCTGGACAGAGTCACAACTCCAAATAAATTTGCTGGAACTTCATGCAATCTTCAATGCCCTTAAAGTGTTTCAACAACTGCAGGGCCACAGAGTTCTGGTCTAGACAGACAATCAGGTAGCTATGTTCTATGTGAACAAGCAGTGTGGGGGGGGGGACAGGTTCTTGGGTCCTCTGCAAGGAGGCTCTCCATCTTTTGTCCTTTGTCATTGCTCATCAGATGCATCTCCAGGCAGTATATCTTTCAGGACACCAAAATGTCTTAGCAGACAGATTGAGTCAGATCCTCCTTCTGCACAAGTGGTCTCTCAATCAGGAGGCAATCTCCTACATCTTTCACACCTAGAGAACTCCATAGATAGACCTTTTTGCCACTCCGCAGAATGCCAAACCACCTCATTTTTGCACCAGAACCCCGATGCCCAGTCATCAGCAGGTCAATGCTTTCCACCTTCACTGGGGTCAGGATTTCCTGTATATCTTTCCTCCCATACCTCTGATTCCCAAAATGCTTTTCAAGCTTCAAGCGGACAGGGGCCACATGATCCTCATATCCCCACACTGGTCACATCAATCATGGTTTCCTCTCCTGCTACATCTGTCACAGACTCGCCTCTCAGTCTCAGATCAGCTGCCAACCTTCTCACAGGAAGAAGGGATGCTACTCCATAGTCTCTCCATCTTATGGCTTGGCTGCTGAAAGCGTAGTCTTGCAAGGTCTCAGCTTTCCTCAGAAAGTAAAGGACATCCTACTAGCCTCCAAGAAACCATATACCAGATGTTCCTATGACTTTAAGTGGTGCAGGTATTCTACTTGGTGTACCCAAAGGGATCTTAACCCCTTCTCAGCTCCGGTGGAGGCTCTCCTTCAATATCTCCTCCATCTTTCATCCTCTGATCTCAAGATGAACTCAGTGAGGGGTCACCTCAGTGCAATTGTTGCTACTCACCATCCCTTGGATGGTAAGCCTATTTCTTTATAACTGCTTGTGACACGTTTCATGAGAGGGCTCTTATTAACTAAGCCCCCCATCAGGTTTTAGGTCAGCTCCTTAAGCCGCCCTTTGAACCTATAGCCACAACCTTGCTAAAGTTTCTCTCTTAGAAAGTGATCTTCCTTGTTGCACTCACTTCAGCTAGATGCATCAGTGAGCTCCAAGCCTTGGTGGCTGACCCACCTTATACCTGCTTCCACCATAATAAGGTGGTCCTTAGGACTCATCCTCATTTCATGCCCAAGGTGATGTCTCCTTTCCATTTGAATCAGTCTGTCTACCTGCCTGTCTTCTTCCCTAGACCTCATTCCTCTAGGGCAGAGGCAACCCTCCATACTCTTGACTGCAAGCGTGCCTTGGCATTCTATCTTCAAAGGAATGACCAAGGCAGAGCACAAGGTACCCACAGAACAGAACAAGAGGAACAAAGTGGCTGGTACACCACTGCCGGTAAAACAGGTCTTTTATTGAGCCCCGACAAGTTTAGACTACAAGAGCCTTCTTCAGGGGGAAGGAGACCTCAAAAAAATCACAATAAAAGCATAAATAAATATATAATAAACTAAAGCAATGAAAACAATAATACGCATATAAGAGATAAAAACACTCATAAAATTAAAATTCAATAAAAGGGCAAATGAAAACTACATATAATCACATAAAATGGTAATTTACATTTCAAACAAATGAACCCATGTGGTACAGAGAACAGTGATAAAAATGACATATAACCCAAGAGGTATAGTGAAGTGTTAAAATTAAGACAAAATGAGGGCCATAGCGTGTGGATGAGGCTACCCTAAAAACCCTAAGAAAAACTCAGGTTAAGCAGTACTGGCACTGTGTCACCAAAGGTTTATGTTTTTTAAATAACGATGTGAGACAACATGAGAGAAACTAAAAAAAGGTACCGCTGGATATATTAAAAACAAAACCTTTATAATCAAGAGACAATGCTGTCGCCAGTGGCGTAGCGTGAGTTGTCAGCACCCGGGGCAAGGCAAGTAATTTGCGCCCCCTAACCCGTGGATTTTAGCCGCCGGGGTGCTTCTTTGCGCGGGGGAGCCGACCGTGATCCTACCCCGGGAGGGAGCGATCGTCAGCACTGACCTCGCTGAGCCGGAGTCCAGGGAAACAAACAGCACAGCAGCAAGAGCCCGACAAGCATGGTTAAACGCCCAACAGCAGGGAAGAGGAGGAGATCCGGAACCAGAAACTCGCGATGCCGCCCTGCAGCTCCGCCTTCTCGAGCGCACAGGGCGATCCGACCCCAACCCCAGCTTTACATTGAGATCGAGAGGCGACGACGCGATAAACAGTCCCCCTCCCACCCCGCCCCGGCAGCTTGTGTGAAATAGCTACCTAGAGGGGGTCAATCGCATCGCCTGCGCTTTGTTGCCGAGGGTTTGCCAAGAACAATGCGACTCCCAGGACTGCGGGCTCGAAGGCTATAGCGCAAACCTCTTTGCAGTGCCACCACCAGATGGCGTACGTGCCAACATGTATCATAGGGACCTGCCTTTCCCCTTCATTGGCAACAGAGAGCTGCGAGTGCGCCCCCCCCCCCATGTTGCGCCCGGTCCCCCCTGCACCCCCCACGCTACGCCTCTGGCTGTCACTACAATGGAGGGGGAAAAGGGAAAAAGAATGATAATTATGCCCAAGCAAAGTTGTTATTAGAGCTTAAAAAGGAAGGAAAGCTTATGAAATAAGTAACACAGCAAGCACTTCCAGTCTATAGTAAGGAGAGAAACCGTAGATCTGACATGCGCTATTAAAGCATTCAATGTGCGCCAAAAGAGATCAAGGGTTAAGAAGTTTAAAACTGATCCTGTATACCGGATACATGACAAAGCAGTAATAAGTGTTGACAAATAAATCTGAAAGAAGGGGTGGAAAAAAGTGAAACTAATTGCCATAGGATACATGAATCGTGTTAAAAAACGGCATTGCTGTAACATTTTTGCGGCAAAATAAAATGGAAACTGTCTTTACTTTGGTTGGCTTTTTTGCCGATATTTTAGATCCTCCTCATCTCTCCCTTGGGTCTATGGCAAAATTCCTTTCATTGCTGTTATGGATTGAATTTCAATGTGTGTGTTTGTGTGATCCACTGTGTGTGTTTGTGAGATATTGAAGGAGAGCCTCCACCGGAGCTGAAAAGGTGTTACGATCCCTTTGGGTACACCAACTAGAGTACCTACGCCACTTAAAGTCAAAGGAACATCTGGTAGATGGTTTCTTGGAGGCTTGTAGGATGTTTGGACAAGGACTCCCGCCAGGATGCTATGTTGGGTCAGGCTGTACTCCAAACACCTCTTTCAGACATAGGTCAACTCCTACTCTCCGTCCTGGAATTTTTGATGCCAGATGTCCATTAAAGATCCATAACGTAGTCGGTCAAGGTTCACGGAGTGAAAAATACCAAAAATAGAAAAATCACTCCAATATTAACAAACGTGTCTTCTAACTGCAAAAAATAGTGTAGTTTTCTTTAAACAAATAAATCAGGTCTCAGCATATCAGGGCACAGGTGAATACACAACCATTTTACAGGCCGTCTGCACCAAACATAAGCCCAGTAACATCAATGACCTGATGAGTGGCAACTGGCGTACTCCACACCTCGTATTCTACGAATAGAAAATGACAGCACTTAGCTTGTAAATCAGGCAGGAGAATCACAAAAACGCCAGCTGCATCCCCGACGTTATCACATCAAGAGCTCTTCAAACGTTTCGCGGGACTGCCCGCTGCTTCAGGGGAATCTGCAGAAACACATACAAACCACACATACTAAACCAAAACCTTTAATATACAGCAACACACTGAAAAAGTACTCTATAAAAGTTAAAAGGACCACCAGTTGCCATTTACCTGCCAGCTGAACTTCAACTGCGCCGGACAAAAGAATCACTCATGCGCACTGCACCCAACCCAAGCCCTTTAAACAAGCACATTTAATGACGTCAGAGGAAATCCCCTGTGTCAATCAAACTGAGTTAAAGGGCCGAAATACAACCCAACCCCCAACCTAACTCATACACAAACAGCCCAATCAATCTGCAGATTTAAACCATCCGGGGCTACTGTACCTAGACGAAAGATCCAACTTTGCTCACGCCGCAAAAGCGTCTGTTCCCGGCTCATCCCGTTCCGCCCACACCAAACCTTCTCCACGCAAAAACATGCAATATCATTAAAAGAATGTTGAAATTCAGAAAAATGGGCCACGAGAGGCGCTGACAAAACACTGCAGCGGAGCCTGCTTTTATGTTCCGACAACCGTTTGCGGAAAGGCCGACACGTGCTGCCAATGTAAAGAAGCTGACACGGGCATCGGATCGCATAAATCACAAATGCAGAATCGCAAGTGGTGACATCGCGCAACTTATACCGTGTGCCCCGGTACTCAAAACCAGAAACCGTACATGAAACCTCACAGACAGCACAATGCCCACAAGGAGCATGGCCTCCCATCACCTCACTTTGTCGTGAAGGAGAATTCAATATCTCACGGATGTTACGTTGACGCTGCCACACACATCTGACAGTGTGATTTTCCAACCCAGGAACAGTGCGAACAACAGGAAGATGTTTTTTAACTATACGCTGGATACTGAAACTTAAAGGTGAGTACTTGGAAATGAAATTCACAGAGGTGCTGTCCACATCAACCGGCTTAACCTTGGGAGTTAACAAAAGAGACCGGTTGTTAAATAAAGCCCGTTTATAAGCATCACCCACAATCTTTTTGGGATATCCCCGAGCCTGAAAACCATCCATTAATGTCCGGGACTTGTTCTTAAAATCCACCAGATTGGAACAATTACGCCGATAGCGGATGAACTGAGAAAAAGGCAAGCTGTTTCTTAAAGCCAAGGGATGGGCGCTAGAGTAGTGCAGGAGAGTATTCCTGCCGGTGGGCTTCCTGTAGACAGAAGTTCCCCATCCCTGGGCACCCTTGCTGACCTCAACATCAAGAAACACAATCTTGTGGAAACTGTGGGTGCTAGTAAAACTAATATGCTCATCACAAGCATTAAGCCACTGAACAAAACTCAAAAAGGCCTCCAAAGTGCCCCCCCAAAGTAAAAAGACATCATCAATGTACCGATGCCAAGACAAAATGTGAACTGAAAGGGGGGATCTCCCAAGCCACCGTGCCTCGAACCGGGCCATGTACAAATTGGCCACGGAAGGAGCGCACGTGGCACCCATGGCGACCCCAGCTTTTTGATGGTATAATGACCCCTCAAACTGAAAATAATTCTTGAAAATGGCTAACCGGGCCAAACATTTGACAAAACTGATCATAGCAAAATCAAGGTCGCCACGCCGAACAAGACAGTCCTCAACAACCTCAACCGCCGCAGCCTGAGGAATAGATGTATATAAAGAAACTACATCTAAGGTAGCTAACAAAACATCCCCTGACCCGGCCAAATCAGCGTGTTCATGTAAGATGTTAAGAAAATGCATGGTGTCACGAATGTAGGCGGGGATTTGCAGCAACATCGGTCTTAAAAATGAATCTACAAATGTTGATAAGGGCTCTAACACCGTGCCCCTAGTGGACACGATGGGACGTCCCGGAGGCTGTTGCAAACATTTGTGTACCTTCGGTAAAAGATAGAACTTAGCTAAACCAGGACTGCGGGGGTTCAGAAAAGCAAATTCTTTTTTGAAATCAATTTAGACAAAAACGCTGAGGTCGTGATCTCTAAAATAGATTTCTGTAACTCAGCAGTAGGATCTACCAATAACTTCTCATAGGTAACAACATCAGAAAGTTGCTTGAAAGCCTCACGTAAATAATCAGCCCTCCCCCAAATCACCACAGCACCCCCCTTATCAGCAGCACAGATAACAATATCTGGATTTGATCTTAAGTCAGACAAGGCTGTATTTTCAGCGGGAGTCAAGGTGGATAACTGCCTGCAACGGGACTGCTCTAACTTCGCAACATCATGAAGGACAAGTTGTTTAAAGATCAACAAACCCGGGGGTAATTGCCCCGGCGGCGACCAAGAAGACTTTAAAGGTAAGGGGACCCGTGGGGGACCCGTAATTGCCGGACTAGGAGGCACATCTTGAGAATCTGCAAAAAAGAATTTCAAATGCAATTTGCGAATGAGCCCCTCCAGCTCCACACGGAACTGGAAGGCATCAAAAAAAATTTTTGGCACAAAAGATAATCCTTTCTCTAGGACCTGAAGTTGAGGGCCGGTTAATAAAATAGATGTTAAATTAATGACCAGGGAGGGCCCCGCAACCGCAGGGGCAGATGCCGCAAGGCAGTCACCTACTGCCCCCCTGCTCGACCTTTGGCCCGACCCCGAGCACCGCCACTCCTGTTGTAAGTCCCGCTCGAGTCCAAAAAAGCCCTGTGGGGAGCTTTACCAGAGTCACCAGTCGATGAATCTTCTGAGGAGTACTCAAAATCAACCCGTTTCCGTTGTCTTCTCCGCATGCGTCGGTTAGGATTGAGCCACGGATATACGTAGCCCGTAGTATAATCGTCGTAATCGCGCTTCAGTTTCTTAGCCTTGGCTGCCTTAACTTCCTCACGTAACGTTGTCAGCTGTTTAGCGATCTCATCAGAATGTGATTGAAAACTTGCCGCAGAATCTTTGGATTTAAAGTCAGTCAACAGATTTTCCACCTCCTTGATCTGTGCTTCTAAGCTGGTTTTAGCCACATCAATTACCAAGACCATCAGATCCAGCGAGCACTTGTTTAGAATGCAGTTCCATTTGTTCATGAACACAGGATCGGAGGCAAATAATCGGGGCTCCTTGTAAATTCGGAGACCACGGGGGATATGTTGTCGGCGAACGTATTCAAGTAAGGACAAACGGTGCAGCTCAGAGCGAACAATACGTTTCTGTAAATTCAACACAAGGTCCCAATTGGCAGAGTCACTGGCAGAAACACCCTCGGATGCAGCCCCATCCAGACAAAACGGGGTCTGTTCCTTGCACAACTGAGAAATGTGGTCACTAGTGAAACTAAAAATCTCCTTCCAAGAGGAGACCGGACCATCCATGATTGGTAAACCAAAACGTAGTCGGTCAAGGTTCATGGAGTGAAAAATACCAAAAATAGAAAAATCACTCCAATATTAACAAACGTGTCTTCTAACTGCAAAAAATAGTGTAGTTTTCTTTAAACAAATAAATCAGGTCTCAGCATATCAGGGCACAGGTGAATACACAACCATTTTACAGGCCGTCTGCACCAAACATAAGCCCAGTAACATCAATGACCTGATGAGTGGCAACTGGCGTACTCCACACCTCGTATTCTACGAATAGAAAATGACAGCACTTAGCTTGTAAATCAGGCAGGAGAATCACAAAAACGCCAGCTGCATCCCCGACGTTATCACATCAAGAGCTCTTCAAACGTTTCGCGGGACTGCCCGCTGCTTCAGGGGAATCTGCAGAAACACATACAAACCACACATACTAAACCAAAACCTTTAATATACAGCAACACACTGAAAAAGTACTCTATAAAAGTTAAAAGGACCACCAGTTGCCATTTACCTGCCAGCTGAACTTCAACTGCGCCGACTACGTTTTGGTTTACCAATCATGGATGGTCCGGTCTCCTCTTGGAAGGAGATTTTTAGTTTCACTAGTGACCACATTTCTCAGTTGTGCAAGGAACAGACCCCGTTTTGTCTGGATGGGGCTGCATCCGAGGGTGTTTCTGCCAGTGACTCTGCCAATTGGGACCTTGTGTTGAATTTACAGAAACGTATTGTTCGCTCTGAGCTGCACCGTTTGTCCTTACTTGAATACGTTCACCGACAACATATCCCCCGTGGTCTCCGAATTTACAAGGAGCCCCGATTATTTGCCTCCGATCCTGTGTTCATGAACAAATGGAACTGCATTCTAAACAAGTGCTCGCTGGATCTGATGGTCTTGGTAATTGATGCGGCTAAAACCAGCTTAGAAGCACAGATCAAGGAGGTGGAAAATCTGTTGACTGACTTTAAATCCAAAGATTCTGCGGCAAGTTTTCAATCACATTCTGATGAGATCGCTAAACAGCTGACAACGTTACGTGAGGAAGTTAAGGCAGCCAAGGCTAAGAAACTGAAGCGCGATTACGACGATTATACTACGGGCTACGTATATCCGTGGCTCAATCCTAACCGACGCATGCGGAGAAGACAACGGAAACGGGTTGATTTTGAGTACTCCTCAGAAGATTCATCGACTGGTGACTCTGGTAAAGCTCCCCACAGGGCTTTTTTGGACTCGAGCGGGACTTACAACAGGAGTGGCGGTGCTCGGGGTCGGGCCAAAGGTCGAGCAGGGGGGCAGTAGGTGACTGCCTTGCGGCATCTGCCCCTGCGGTTGCGGGGCCCTCCCTGGTCATTAATTTAACATCTATTTTATTAACCGGCCCTCAACTTCAGGTCCTAGAGAAAGGATTATCTTTTGTGCCAAAAATTTTTTTTGATGCCTTCCAGTTCCGTGTGGAGCTGGAGGGGCTCATTCGCAAATTGCATTTGAAATTCTTTTTTGCAGATTCTCAAGATGTGCCTCCTAGTCCGGCAATTACGGGTCCCCCACGGGTCCCCTTACCTTTAAAGTCTTCTTGGTCGCCGCCGGGGCAATTACCCCCGGGTTTGTTGATCTTTAAACAACTTGTCCTTCATGATGTTGCGAAGTTAGAGCAGTCCCGTTGCAGGCAGTTATCCACCTTGACTCCCGCTGAAAATACAGCCTTGTCTGACTTAAGATCAAATCCAGATATTGTTATCTGTGCTGCTGATAAGGGGGGTGCTGTGGTGATTTGGGGGAGGGCTGATTATTTACGTGAGGCTTTCAAGCAACTTTCTGATGTTGTTACCTATGAGAAGTTATTGGTAGATCCTACTGCTGAGTTACAGAAATCTATTTTAGAGATCACGACCTCAGCGTTTTTGTCTAAATTGATTTCAAAAAAAGAATTTGCTTTTCTGAACCCCCGCAGTCCTGGTTTAGCTAAGTTCTATCTTTTACCGAAGGTACACAAATGTTTGCAACAGCCTCCGGGACGTCCCATCGTGTCCACTAGGGGCACGGTGTTAGAGCCCTTATCAACATTTGTAGATTCATTTTTAAGACCGATGTTGCTGCAAATCCCCGCCTACATTCGTGACACCATGCATTTTCTTAACATCTTACATGAACACGCTGATTTGGCCGGGTCAGGGGATGTTTTGTTAGCTACCTTAGATGTAGTTTCTTTATATACATCTATTCCTCAGGCTGCGGCGGTTGAGGTTGTTGAGGACTGTCTTGTTCGGCGTGGCGACCTTGATTTTGCTATGATCAGTTTTGTCAAATGTTTGGCCCGGTTAGCCATTTTCAAGAATTATTTTCAGTTTGAGGGGTCATTATACCATCAAAAAGCTGGGGTCGCCATGGGTGCCACGTGCGCTCCTTCCGTGGCCAATTTGTACATGGCCCGGTTCGAGGCACGGTGGCTTGGGAGATCCCCCCTTTCAGTTCACATTTTGTCTTGGCATCGGTACATTGATGATGTCTTTTTACTTTGGGGGGGCACTTTGGAGGCCTTTTTGAGTTTTGTTCAGTGGCTTAATGCTTGTGATGAGCATATTAGTTTTACTAGCACCCACAGTTTCCACAAGATTGTGTTTCTTGATGTTGAGGTCAGCAAGGGTGCCCAGGGATGGGGAACTTCTGTCTACAGGAAGCCCACCGGCAGGAATACTCTCCTGCACTACTCTAGCGCCCATCCCTTGGCTTTAAGAAACAGCTTGCCTTTTTCTCAGTTCATCCGCTATCGGCGTAATTGTTCCAATCTGGTGGATTTTAAGAACAAGTCCCGGACATTAATGGATGGTTTTCAGGCTCGGGGATATCCCAAAAAGATTGTGGGTGATGCTTATAAACGGGCTTTATTTAACAACCGGTCTCTTTTGTTAACTCCCAAGGTTAAGCCGGTTGATGTGGACAGCACCTCTGTGAATTTCATTTCCAAGTACTCACCTTTAAGTTTCAGTATCCAGCGTATAGTTAAAAAACATCTTCCTGTTGTTCGCACTGTTCCTGGGTTGGAAAATCACACTGTCAGATGTGTGTGGCAGCGTCAACGTAACATCCGTGAGATATTGAATTCTCCTTCACGACAAAGTGAGGTGATGGGAGGCCATGCTCCTTGTGGGCATTGTGCTGTCTGTGAGGTTTCATGTACGGTTTCTGGTTTTGAGTACCGGGGCACACGGTATAAGTTGCGCGATGTCACCACTTGCGATTCTGCATTTGTGATTTATGCGATCCGATGCCCGTGTCAGCTTCTTTACATTGGCAGCACGTGTCGGCCTTTCCGCAAACGGTTGTCGGAACATAAAAGCAGGCTCCGCTGCAGTGTTTTGTCAGCGCCTCTCGTGGCCCATTTTTCTGAATTTCAACATTCTTTTAATGATATTGCATGTTTTTGCGTGGAGAAGGTTTGGTGTGGGCGGAACGGGATGAGCCGGGAACAGACGCTTTTGCGGCGTGAGCAAAGTTGGATCTTTCGTCTAGGTACAGTAGCCCCGGATGGTTTAAATCTGCAGATTGATTGGGCTGTTTGTGTATGAGTTAGGTTGGGGGTTGGGTTGTATTTCGGCCCTTTAACTCAGTTTGATTGACACAGGGGATTTCCTCTGACGTCATTAAATGTGCTTGTTTAAAGGGCTTGGGTTGGGTGCAGTGCGCATGAGTGATTCTTTTGTCCGGCGCAGTTGAAGTTCAGCTGGCAGGTAAATGGCAACTGGTGGTCCTTTTAACTTTTATAGAGTACTTTTTCAGTGTGTTGCTGTATATTAAAGGTTTTGGTTTAGTATGTGTGGTTTGTATGTGTTTCTGCAGATTCCCCTGAAGCAGCGGGCAGTCCCGCGAAACGTTTGAAGAGCTCTTGATGTGATAACGTCGGGGATGCAGCTGGCGTTTTTGTGATTCTCCTGCCTGATTTACAAGCTAAGTGCTGTCATTTTCTATTCGTAGAATACGAGGTGTGGAGTACGCCAGTTGCCACTCATCAGGTCATTGATGTTACTGGGCTTATGTTTGGTGCAGACGGCCTGTAAAATGGTTGTGTATTCACCTGTGCCCTGATATGCTGAGACCTGATTTATTTGTTTAAAGAAAACTACACTATTTTTTGCAGTTAGAAGACACGTTTGTTAATATTGGAGTGATTTTTCTATTTTTGGCATTAAAGATCCATGCCTTCTTGAGGCCTGCCCTGAGGAAAATCTACTGATTCTGGGGACCTTTCTCTGGCATCTGGAAGCTAGGGAGTCCCATATGTGAAGAGTACCTTCCTGCTAGTTTCTGGAGATAGCGTAGTTACTCACTTGTAACAGGTGATCTCCAGGTACAGCAGGAATTTAGTCTTCACATCCCACCCTCCTTCCCTAGGAGTTGTAGAGTTTCTCTCTCTCTATTCTCTCCTTTATCTCAGCTACAAACTCAACTGAAGAGGGAGAGTCAAAAAGGCAGGAAGGCAGCAACGCAGGTGTAGTGGATTGCTCCCAAAAGCTTTCCTATTGGACTCCGGGGAGCGTTCCCACGCGGGCTCTGTCAGTACTGACGTCACCCATATGTGAACTCATTTCCTGCTGTTCCCAGAGATCACCCGTTACAGGTGAGTAACTACGCTTTACCTGCATTCTTGACAAATCTAGGCGTGTAAGTGACTGGGTCTACATTTAACACATGTTTTCAATTGCGTACACTACTACTTTATAAAATAGGCTTGAAATAATGCAGAAAAGACATATTAACTATGACAGTCCTTATAAAATTACTCTGTGTGTTTCTGATGTGTGACTACTCCTTAATTTCTAGGCTGTATGCTATTTGAATGTTTAAGAACATAAGATATGCCATACTGGGTCAGATCAAAGTCCATCAAGCCCAGTATCCTGTTTCCAACAGTGGCCAATCTAGGTCATAAGTACCTAGCAATTTCCCCAAAAGACACAGGTTCCACAATGCTTGTATTGGGTCAAGCAGTGATATCCTGGGTCCCTTTGGTTTATGGACCTTTCCTCTAGGAACTTGTCCAAACCTTTTTTAAACCCAGCTACACTAACAGCTTTTACTACATCCTCTGGTAGCAAATTCCAGAGTTTGATTACACGTTGAGTGAAAAAATATTTTCTCTTATTAGTCTTAAATAATTTACCCTGTAGCTTCATTGCATGTCCCCTAGGTTTTTCTATATTCTGATGATGTAAACAATCAATCTACGTTTACCCGTTCCACTCCATTCATTAATTTATAGACCTCTATTATATCTCCCCTCGGCCGTCTCTTTTCCAGGTTGGAGAGCCCTAACCTTTTTAGCCTTTTATAAGGGTATCCTTCCATCCCCTTTACCATTTTGGTGGCTCTTCTCTGTACCTTTTCTAATAACACTATATCCTTTTTAAGATACAGTGACCAGAATTGTACACAATACTCAAGGTGCGGTTGCACCATGGAACGATACATATTTGGTACTGAGTAACAGTGGAGTGGAATGGTCAGGATATTTTCTAGGGGACATCCTTATACATTAGGAATATTATCTAATGACATCAGCTGGAGGAAGACCAGATTTAGGATTTGTTTTCTGGCTCTCACTGTATCAATTAAGTGTAATAGGTATTTAAAACTGTAAACTGGACAAGCAATACCAGAATATCACTGTACTACCACTCAAGCAACTAGAAGATTTAATTCTTACAGAGGGTTTTTTTTTATCACTGAAGGACCACCATGAGCTTTTTATTACTTATATCATACAAAATAATAATTGTGTAGCGAGGAGTACTGAATATTAATTATATTATTCTATCTTGTCATTATATTACAATAATGCCCTTGTACGATCTCCAGTGAGACCCCCTATCTTGAGTGCTATGTCTAGTTCTAGAGATCTCCATTTGCAAAAAGGCTAGTGAGAAAGATGAAGCAAGTCAAAAGAACATCACAGACATGGTACATGGCCTCCATATGGTCTGGCCTTATATTGCTAGACCTCTAGAGCTAAAGGTATGCTCTGTAGAAGAAAGGAGAGAATAAAAAGATGTAAGTGCAGTGGAGGAGTAGCCTAATGGTACAAGCATGGGCTTGGGAACCAAGAGACCAGGGTTTGATTCCCACTAGTACTTCCTGTGGCCTTGGGCAAGTCATTTAACCCTCCATTATCTCAGAAGAATCCAAGTTATCAATGTCCTGTTTAATGTACATTATCTAGTTAAAGTTACAATGTAAACTGCTTTGACTAAAAATTGTTAAAGCGGTATAAAAAAACCTGTTAAATAAAAACTAAATCATACAAGATATTTGAATGTTTCCATCATGTACTAGAAAGAACAGAAAATTCAGTGATAAGTGGTAATTGAATGGACGTGGAGGGGTGGAGGCCAAAAAATAAGGTGAGAAAGTACTTTTACACTGAGAGGCGGATACTTCGAAAGTATATCCAAAAGAGTTTATAGTAGGGGTGGGCAAACTTGGTTCTCGATGGCCGCAACTGATTTGAATATTCAGAATTTACATAATGAATATGAAATCTATTTGCATTCACTGGATGCAGTCCATGCAAATAGATCTTATGCATATTCATTGTGAAATATTTGAAAATCCAGCTGGGTTGTGGCCCTCAAGAACTGTGTTTTCCACCTCCAGGTTGCCTACAGCAGCCCCTAATCACATCTCTACTTCATAAAATTGTAGTTTATCCACTTCAGAATTATAGGAAACAAAACAGCGCTTGAATTCAAGACTGCATGGGGCAGGCTGAAAGGGACTTTCATAGAGAAGGAGAAGACCGCAGATTAAGTAAGATCTGTTGCTAATAGGCAGTCACTTCTGGGCTGAGTGGGTGAACCAAGTAGTACTTATCTGTCAACATCTGTTGTCTTTATCTGTCTACTGCTATGAAGACCATGGACACATGCTTTTATTAAGGGACTGATGCAAATTATGTCCTAGTGCTATCCTGCTAATTAATGGGGCTTTTTTTCTTGGAATACACCCTGTGAGAGAGATTTAAGCACCAAAGTACTAACCTGCTACAGGAGTTTTCTGTTTCCTTGATGCAATATTACACAGTTCTCAGTTTGTGAAAGATTTAATTCCCAGTACATGAAGGTTACAAGAAAACCCAAGGTGTGAAACCCATCTTGGTATACAAAGTGTCCTTTATTATGCAAATTAAAATGGAAACAGAATAGTTTTCAATTTGAGTCTTTGCTTAGTTTTCACTTAGGTAAATTGATTTCATTTAGGGTTTGTTCATTTGTTGCTTTACATTGTTTTGAATTAAATTAACTAGAATCAACTGGAAGGACTTGCTGCACATTTAGTCCTTATCTTTTATCACCTCTCCTTGTGAGTGCATCTCTTCCCTGCATATTTTTAATGCTGTATTCTGAATGTAATACTGACGTAATAACGAACATCTCTGCATTGTGTAATGGCAGTAGTTCGTTACTGCATAACCAGAATCCCTTTATGATGCGTCTCCACCATAGTAACAAGAACGCTCTGTCTAGATGCTTTTTCAGAACAGCACTGATTTTATTAAGCATGCACTGATTTGGCCAGGACTCTGCATGGCTGTGGCAGACAAAGACCTTTAATGCTTTTACTCCTTCAGGGTTAAGTTCACAGACCACTATATTTATTAATTTATAGATTTATTACCTCTTCCATTACAGTCCAAAGCAAGTTACAATGAACATACATACTGTGGCAGGCTATGGCCTATAATAGTCTGCAAATATGAAAGGCCTGTAAGTTAGGCCCTGATTCCAACCCCCATCTCAGTAAAGAACCAAAGTCTGTAAAAGTTTGAGAAAACTGTTTTAAACTGCTTAATAAGAAGTTTTCATGAATGCATAAATCTTTCATTATTCTCTTGTGCTGTGAAAATAGAAATGTTTCAATACTTGCATTCCTAGAGCCAGAAACGACCTTGCAGTAGAGAAGTATCCAAACCTAGAAACTGCACCATTGTTAGAACAGTCCTAGAGGAGGGAGCTGGGTGCTAGGCCCAGGAGGGATCTCTGATTGGACAAACGTAGGGGGCGTTGGGGCCAATAGAAAGTTTGCATGTATCAAACTGGAAAGAAATGTATAAATGAATATGTCTCTGTAAGAACTTTGCTTAGTCCTTTTGAAGCTTTGACTAACTGGGCCTTGTGCAGAATAAATTGGCTTGGACCCTGTAAATTGACTCCTGGATTTATTCATTGTCTGCACTTCACTGCTACAATACTTTAGCAATAACACTAAAATATCACAATTACATTGTGCAGTGCATGTACTTCATTCCTAGAAACTCTGTTATACAGCCCCCAAAAGTTGTCCTTAAATGTCTTGCAAAAGGTTTGCACATCCGGCCCTCTGCATAATTCAAACAGCATTCTAGGCACTCTTCTCCGGACTGCGTCGCCTGCCGATTGGACATCGGAGGAGGAAGCGGGAGCTGCTCGCCCCTCCTGCTCCCACCACCAAGGCCCAATCGGGGCCCAAGAACCAGCTTTAAATTGAAGCACCCAGCAAGACTAAGACCTCTTCTCCAGACTGCACCACCTGCCGATCGGACATCGGGGGAGGAAGCGGGAGCTGCTCGCTCCCCCTGCCAAGGCCCAATTGGGGCACAAGAACCAGTTTTAAATTGAAGTACCTGGTAGGCGTGCCTGGGCCTGAGGGCCGCACCAGAGGGCCCTTGGATGAGGCCCTTAGGCGAGGATACTTAGGCAAAACACCCCCCCTCTAGGAAGCTCCTTCAGAACATCCAAGAGTCTTCCCTGCAAGAATCAATGACCAATGAAGTAAGATACTATCAACACCCTAAACGGTAGCCATCATAACTTGATTCACACAACTGATGCATCTGGTCTGGCATCTTCCTACCTGAACTCAATAATCAATGGACTATCTCACCACCAAATAAGAGTAAGTAACCCCAATGGAGGGTTCCAGCTACCCTATTCTCAGCATAGAGCTCTAGGAGATATTGCTCTCTAAAGCACTCCATTCTACTAGTACTGTTAGCAGCAATAGTCCATTTTCATGCTCTTGCATATGTTCGTGATATGATCAAGTTGACTAAGTATGATTCTCAAGTCTGGTGTCCTAATTTGTACTTATTAATGCCACACTGAATATATGATAAACCATGTTTAACAGACATTGCTATCACCATTTGTTAATAATCCTGTAACATTACATTCAGCATGTAATTTATACCAAAGAATAATTCTACTAATGTATGTATGTTCTAACATAACTTTATGTTCTGTAGGCACACAGCTTAGACTACAAACATAGCCTACACTAGGACCTCCCATTGGTGCACCTCAGCTTCTCAACCTCAGAGACCACTAGACAATCTATATTCTCAACTTACATTTCTGCCCTCTACCGCTTTGAACCATATAGTTTTGTTCTAGTCTCACAAATTGAACTTGACCATAATTGTAATTTACTCCATAATATTCATCTAGTATAGCCCTTTCTCCTGCTACACAATTACCCACGTATTATCATACATCTCAAGTCTCTTCCTATCTCTGAATTCAAACCTTCCCCTTCCACTTATCCTCCTTTTATTGGCCAACAAGTTCTTTCCTCCTCGGTTTCCAACCGCACTTTCCAATCTCCCAGCATTAAGCCCCTCCCCATTTCAAGCTTGTTTAATATATCTCAGCCCATTGCACTAGCCACATGCTAAACCTCTATTTCGCCTCTACCTGCCCCCCACAAATAATTTACTGCATCTATTATTTTTTCCGCTGCAGTCCTACACACTATTCAAGGATGGACTTCTTACGCAAAATAATATGTGTGCTTCATATCATCTTGTTGCTCTTATCACTGTCAACTGCTTTCCTCACCCATCAAGAACCCATTCCCTATTACCCTATCCCCATTTTTCACCTTTACCTCCTACACAATTATTTTCCCATCAACTATAAACATGAAAACAGATACGAATATCTCCACCAGAGGAATAAACATAACCGTAGACTTGTCCAAATCAATTCGATCCCTAATGCAGTCAGATGAAAAGAAATTGACTCCTTTACCACTCTAAATGGTATATTAATAAACTCACGGTCAATAAGAAAAAAAATTCCAGTAATTAGAGACTTATATAGAGGCACTATCACCTCCTTTTTCTGCTGGCCATTCCTCTCCCTATGCACACAAGCATCTTTCTAGCTTTCATCGTCACTTTTTTTTACCTGTTTAGCCACCTTAAGGTCATAAGAAATGATCACACCCAGGTCCTGCTTTTCTTTCGCGGACAGCTCAACATACAGGACAAATTATGGAAAATGAAAACCTCTGTGGGCTGTGGGGAGATTTGCCTCTGTCATTCTATGGATGGGTGGCATTGATGTGCATGGCTCTAATGTCAAAAATATTATATCAACTACAAATGCTACCTCTCTGGGTGCACCGGGAGGATGAGACCTTTTTCAAGGGCATCTTGCAGGCTTTTATTTGACAGTGTAAAAGAGTGCACATCAGCTATGTGAAGCTGATCCTGGAGAGGGGGGGAGGGAGTAGGCCTCCCAGATCTTAGGCTCTATAATGTGGCCGCCCTTATCAGGTGTATCCATGATGCATTCACAGGGGCAAATTAAAACAAGAAATAGATCATGTTTTATGACAAGGGTGGGATTATGGGTTTATTACTCAAAAAGAATTTGCAATTTTGAGTGTAGATTTTCCAAGGACACCAGTGATTTATATGTTGTCAAAAGTATATAAGAACCCACTGGGCCGGCCGATCGTTTTGGTAGTAGATTCTCTTTTTGAACCTTTGTCCATTTTGGAGGACACGCTCTTAAGTGGAGTTTGTACCATTGTTGCCATCTTGCATAAGAGATTCCACACAAATCATGCAAGTATTGGAATAATATCATGGCATTTGGGGTGACATATTGGTGACAGCTGATATATAAGCGCTATATACTTATATACCACAAACAGCATTCATCCAAATTGTTTATGATACATTTGACTAATGTCTGGATTGTGGAAGATATGTGCCATTGTGTTTATGTGATTTAGCTGCACTGACCTTACAACATAATTTGCTCATCAATTGATGATTCGGCTGACTGAACATTGGTCTCCATTGGCTTCCGATTAAGTTCAGGTTTGTTTACAAGGTACTCACTGTCACCCACAAAGTTCTCCATACTGACACCCCCCAATTCCTGGCTGACCTCATTGGCCTCCTGCCCTCCCCTTGTTCCCTTTGCTCTGCCCTCAGCAATCGTCTGTTCCTTCCTCATCCAGGCCCACCTAGAGTTCACCCGCCACTTCGTTTTCTTTTTCCTGGCTCCCACCCTCTGGAATTCGCTCCCACACACCCTCCGCACGGAACTGTCTTTCCCCCGATTCAAGAGTATGCTTAAAACCCATCTCTTTCACCAGGCATTTGACCTCCCTGATGCCTAGTCTCCCTCCCCTCTCCCCCCCCCCAACCTTCTCCTTCCTCTTATGTTCAGAGCTCTGTATCCTCTCTTCTCTCTTTGACTCCCTGTCTGTCGCTTTCCTATTTGAATACTGATGTTTCTTTCTTTCTTTGATTTCAGCTGCAGCCTGTTTTAATTGTGCACCGCCCTGACGCTTGTGCCTGGGCGGTATATCAAGCGCAAAAATAAAGGTAAAGATAAAAATAAAGAAAACAAATCATGTTTATTAAATCAAAGAGAGGAGACTCCTCTGGCTTTACACTGTTTAGAGAAACATAGTTTTTCTGTGTTAAAATTCATGGCTATTGATCATCTTGCAATTAACTTAAGAGGAGGAGATTGGGACAAGATGTTAGTACAATGTGAACAGCGGTGGATCTATAAACTTAAAGCATTAGAACCTGATAGGTTGAATTTCTGCATTGAGTGGAAAATATTTTTTCTTTAATTCCTGAGATTCAGTTGATGATATCATGACGCATGTAGTATTCAATACATGTCTGTGATTGGAAATTTTGAATGGACTGGGTGGTTTATAAGTGCTCATAAGACTAACAGGATCATGATGCCGAAGAGGTTTACTTGGGAAGAGCATGGACTCTGTTGTCTCTGTGAAGATTTGGATCTAATTATTGGCCTCTGAATCAGCAGATTTTCTGTAAAACAAAGGCCTTTGTCAGGCAATTGGACAACTAACGGTGTGCAACCAGCATCTACAGAAAAGTGACTCAATATTGGTTTTGATTAACAAGTTGGCTATGTATACTGCATTGCCTGGCAATGATGTCTTTTTTTTAGATGTGATACATGTGAAGATTTAAAAGCTGAAAGTTCTTTATATATAAAATATGTTTTTTGTTCAAAATATGAACATAAAAAGAATACAAAAGGAGTTTTTTCTGGATCAGTGATGTTGGGTGGAATGCTAAACATTATTGTTTTATGATTGGCTTGGAGACAGAGGTCCTTTTTCTCCTTTAGTCATCTGTTATCTTTGGAGTACCCTTAAGTATGGGAGGCTTGGAAAGGTGCCACAAGGAACGTTTGTCAAGAACTCATGGATACATCTGCTTATAAATGAAGCTGCATTGTTGGGATCAAAAGAAGCCAAGTGTAATGCCTAATTACATGGGGTGGTGACGCTGCGGCAGTGACCAATGCCATTTACCATTGTCTAAAAAGACTGTGAGGTTTATGTGCTGCTAGCATTTTGAAAAGCCAAGCTAAATCATTGTGGCATCAGGCTATATAAAGAACTGCTAGTTTTCAATACAGTGGTGAATATTGTATGAAAATGCATTATATAAAAATATAAACAATTTATGAGGTAAATGATGATGATATTGTTTAAAGTGTGTCTGGACCAATGAATATGTAATGTCTCTACATGGTCTTTGACTTGCACCTTGTTCTGCTATACTGATACCCCTACAAATAGCTCTTTAATAATATTGAAAGAAAAAATGGAGCAAAACAAAAGAGGCTTTTTTTTGTTTTAATAACTAGTTCCTTTTTTTGGGCACTTTTTTGAGTTCTTTGAAGAAGATGTTAAAAAAGAAGAAAAGAAAGGACATAAGTATTCTTTAGAAGAAGTGTATTTGAGCTCTGCTTGCCATTTATTTAATTTGTTGTGGTGCAGATCTCTGCCTTGATTTTGCTCAGCACGTATCCACTGGCAATACTTACACTTTTCTTTTTATACATCTGGAATAGCATCAATATGCCTCTTAACTCTGGCTTACCATGGTAACCTCTGGCCTGAGAGAAATGTAACTATTCCACTGTAGCTTTCAAGAAATGATTGGTATTTAGATGAGGAGTGGACTGGGATCCCTGATCGCCTTAATAACATGTATCCAGAGAGAATATTTTTCTCTCTCATGCCCTTCCAGTACTAGCTCAAGGCAAGCTATAATCAGGCATTGTCCTGCCCCTGGAGGGCTTACAATCTAAGCTTGTGCCTGAGGCAAGGGAGGTGTAAATGACTTGCCCAAGGTCACAAGGAGTGCCAGTGGTATTTGAACCCTGGTCTCTCTGGTCCCAGGCCACTGCCCTTGTCACTAGGCTACTCCACTCCATGCTGCTATATAGGCAGGCTGTATACCACAGAGCCTGGCAGATGAAGAAGTATATTCCTTGTGGCAATGTGCACACATGAGTTAGTTTTGCATCTACGATGCCAGCCATGAACCCCACTCCTAAGCCAGGGTACATAGAGTATGAGGAGAAAGAGGCGAGCTTACACCAGACTCACTTTCATCATCTGAGAATAGGAGGAATACTAGAAACCTGATCTAATGGGCATGGAGGAAATAACAGGACCTAGTGTCATAGCTCCTCTATTGAGAGGGGAAACTGGTCCTCTGGTATGAAGAAAATTAGCCTGAGTCTGGGGATTGTGGTTAATGCCTTGAAATTAGGTATCATGCTGCATGTTTTGATCTTTTATAAAAAGAGTCTCGGTCCTGCTAGGGGATATGTGAGCATTGAATACCTCTTTAAAACGGTAGGAAAAAGATCTCCTGAGCATTGTGCCAACAATAAAGCTGAAGGAGATGCTTCCTGTTTCCTTGCTTAGGCATGATGCTTAGAATACTCCTTTGAAGGCTATAATAGAAACTTCATGCTCTTGTTTAATTTTTCTTTTTTTTTTTTTCACAGCCTGCTAAGGCGAAAACAGAAAGACTGCATCTTTTGATTTTGTACTGTTTTGAAGTTAAATTAAGAAATTTAATGCATTGGGAAACTAATTTCCTCGATTTGACAGGAATCTGCAAATGAGAACAATTCACTGTTCAATATCACAGGCTATTATGGACTGAGACTTGAGGGGGTGACAATATGTAGTCCTAGTAGGAATACAATACTATGCGTAAAAAAGGAGCCTTACTAATCCTTTCTGAATCTAAAGACACTTTCAGTTCTCAAAGAATAAACTCCATTGACTGAAGAATGATAGCCAGAAGGTATCGACGGGGTTGATGGATGTGAGGTTAAAAGGGTAAGGGAAAAGACCCCTCAATTACCGACCATGGCAAGCTACAATCATTTCATTTCATGCAAAACACAAACAAACATACTATATTAAACATCAGTAAGGACTTTATAGTTAGATGTTACATGATTCAACTTTAAGCATTCCTATAAAAATAGTATTCATGGTCACTTAATTTTAAGCCTGCATCAGCACATTTGAGGGTATGCAGTCCAGGAAGCATTGGAGCCTTCATGTTTCTACAGAAACAAGCTAGGATTTGAAAACTGTAGTAAAAACAATTAATTCTAGAGCAGGAAACAAAATTACCCATGCCTTGTACCTAGAATAAGGAGAGCGCTTTTACTTTGAGGAGTTCTGTGAAGTGCTTTGTAGCACCTTTATGTCTATCAGCACAGTTCTCAGCAGTTCACCAAAAACACAGCATAGCAAGAAACCTATTCCCTTGTGCTCTGGATGCCTCTGGGGTGGAAGTTATGTACAATCAAAATATTCAGCATGCTGAGAACTCAGAGAATCCCTAGAGAAAAAATATATTGCCATGACAGACTGTTGATTTGGCTATCAGTGGTATCTACCGGAAAGTCGCTCCATAAATCTCTCCATTGCCTGAATGCTGATGGGCAATGATTTTCTCCTCTTTTGGACATTAAACCCTCTTGCATTCAGTTTTCTGAGTGTCTCATCCCACTGGTCAGTTAGATGCCAATGCAGTACAGAAAGGACCTCAGGAAGGTGTATTTATATACTATATCAGCAACAATTCCATGGTACTTAAACTAAGGCCGCTTGGTCCTCAGGACATTTGCTAGCCCTGGCTGCTTCTGCAGGTACCCAGTTCAGGTCCATGAGGAAACTTTCAATTCATCCGGCTAAATTACTTTTGCTTCTGAAAACAGACGCAAGTTTGTTTGAGTTTTTTTGGCTCAGTCATGAATATGGACAGGAGTTTCAGCACTACAGCAGAACCTCTGCCAACACTGTTAGATCTTGTGTGCTGGGGAAGGTACTGACAGGTCCGGCATACCTCAGGCTTTACACCTCCTCTGGCTGTTAAAATCTATTATTTAGCTTTTAATAGTCTGCATTTGCTACCCTCCAGAGGTTGCTGCCCTAAGCAACCGCCTAGTTTGCCTAGTGGTTGGGCCAGCCCTGGGTACTGAGCCTTTCTATATTTTACCACAGTGTTGGCAATTAAAAGGCACAGTGGAAAGAGACCTTGTCTGGGTATTTGCTGAAACCCTTAAACACTGGCGATATGTGTTTCTTTCAGTATGAAAACAACACAGGTACCATAGTGGACCTCTTCGGACAGTTTCACTCATATGAACCATTTTAAGGTTCTTTTGGGTTCAAATCACCCTTAGCTACAACACTGGGTCCATCGGGTGTATGCAAAGTTCATTTCTTCTTTCCTTATTAAGCCTTCCTTTGAAGTCATCTCATGAGGAGAGACAAAGAGAGACTGAATCCAATGTTGCTTTGTCAAGTGGATGAAGAACACTGAGGGGGAGGATCAATGGAGCATGCCCAGACAGCTTTAAAGCTCTTCTGAGCTCTGAGAGGGCAGATCTAAACTGGTACCATCAGGGTGATGACACTCATGTGTGGATGATTATATCCTGCTTGTGCAAGAATATGTAGATGGGCTATGAACCTCCACAGAACCTGGCAAGTGACTGAATAGACCAGAGAATCACCCCACAGGACATACTATCATAGGTCACCAGGCCTACCTAACAGCATCAGCAGATCCAAATATGCAGAAAGTGCTGAAATATGAAAGTAAACATCCAGAATCTGTCTCCATTATCAAATTTGGACCAGCATTCCAACAACTAGAAGGAAATGAGTGAGAATCCAGAGGCACACACAGGAAAGAAAGCAACAGAATTTGCAAAACGAGAAAAAACTCTTCAAAGAATTAGATCAGCAAACGAGGAAAAACAAGTGTCAAATGCACAAATACAGTGGGAAATACAAAGTGATACTGCAGGAACCCTTTGTTGATCAAGAACGGACACATGAATGGCTAAGGAGAGGTGAGCTGACACCAGAGGATGAGAGATTGATAGATGCAGCCCAGGATAGCGGATTACGGATGTGATGGTTTACAGTGAGCATTGAAAAAACTGGCAAAACAGACATATGTGGATTCTGTAAGAAAGAGCTGGAAACAGTGACTCACCTCATAGCTGGCTGTGAAATTCTAATGGTGGAAAATTTCTATATAGAAAGGCACAACAAAGTAGCACACCTCATCCATTGCAAACTCTGTAAATACTACAACATCACTGTCCCTAAAAAGCACTGGGATCATGATCCTAAGAGAATTACAGAGAATGAAGAGATTAAGATCACCTGGAACATTCCCATTCAGACGGATTAGAAACTGAATGCGAGGAAACCCAACATAGTGGTAAAGGAGAAAAACACCAGAATGGCATTGATAATAGAGGTGTCTGTTCCAAATGATTATTCTGTGAATCGTGTGGAGAGACAGAAGATCCTGAAGTACCAAGAAATGCAGGAGTCCAAAGGAGGCATTCACCCTTGCAAAGAAGAACCAAGACACTAGAGAGCAGGGTGATGTAGAGACAAACCCTCTATATGTGAGACCAGACTTCCATGTGCTTGTCTCTGGATGTCCTAAATCATGACTAAGACTTTTAAAATGACTCCCATAGGGTGCAAAAATGGAAGGGGCACCAATGCCATTGCGGGGGCTTCCAAGAAGCCTGATAAGAATGAGTTCCTGTGCATGGCTGGGGGGCCATCAGTTTTGCGAGTTGCACAGGGCACATTTGTAGCTTGCTATGGCCCTGAACAGAGGTGGGTGGGGGAAGTTCCTGTGCTGTACAAGTGAATCAATGGTGAGTGTTGTAGTGGTAAATGAAAAAGAAATTAAACACCTCAAAGAATGCCCCTGTGCATTTCCGTAGGAGAAGCAGTTCCAACAGCTGCAGGATACATACACTAATTTCACTGTAACATAGGAATTGCATCTTTCAAACTAACATCTCCTCTCCTCTCCCAATCAAAGACACACAGAAAAGCAACACAGATAGACTGACACACAGCACCACATACACACACACATATCAACATGCATACAAACATGCATTCAACAAATGCACACACACTTACTAATACACATAGATACACACACAAACAAAACAGAAAAGTTGGAAGGTGCAGACTTAACGTGACATAATGACGCATTTCCCCTTTCCTCCATTCATGTCTCTATGGTGGACTTTGGCAAAGTGTGTCTCAGGAGAGTAACAGGGGATATGTGAATGGGTATCTAGATGAGTGCATATATGGGCATGTGGCATAAGTGTGTGTGTTGGGGGTATGAGTGTTGCCAGCGTATGTGTATGTATCATGAGTGCAAGTGTCAGGGGATATGAGTGTAGGCAGTGTGAGTTAGGGCATGTGTGTGTCCGCTGTGCGTGCATATGTCAGGGGGCATTGTGAGTGCATGTGTATATGCATGCATGGGTTAGGGGCTCTGTGTTTGTGTATATGCATGCATGTGCCAGGACTGTGCATGTGCTGGGGGTTCTGTATGTTTGCATGTATGTTGGGGAATGCATGTGTGTGTTGGTGGTTCTGTGCATATGGCAGGGGGTTGTGTAGGTGTGTGCATGTGTCAGAGCTATGTGTATGTAGTGGTGTGTGTTTGTGTCAGTGACTATGTGGGGGGGGGGAGGGGAGGGGATATTTGCACTTTCCTTTTGCATTTACTCCTTCTGTCTCCCACCCTCTTGCCCTATCTCCCCTTCCTTTCCTTTACTGCCCTCTCCTTATTTTCTCTCCAGCCATCTATGGATTCTCCCTCTCCTGCTAGCCAACCTTGCACTCTCTAAGGACGTTCACTCCCTCCCTCCCTTTCACCTTCCTTTCTCCTCTAACCCTGCCCTCCTCACTCATCCCTTCTTTTATGCCATTGCTCGTACGCTCTACTGGCGGAAACTGGGGACTCCCGATGGCTTTTCTCTGCCACATCTCCAGTTTTATGGCCAGCAGGAGCTGGAGACTTCCACTAGCTCTTTGCTGTTATGTAGTGTAAACCAACATGTTTACACATGTGCAAGCAAACTAGTACGACCAGACAGATAGATGGATGGACCCTTCCCAGTAGGCACTATCGCTTAGGTGAAATGCACCTAATAGACATACAAAACAGAGTTAAACACATACCATACATGAAAAACACAGACAAAACAGGCACACACACAGGCAATGCAGGCAAACGCAAATGTGCATGCATATGCGCGCACACTCACCCATGCAGAGGGTTGGAAAGGATTCCATGATCCATGCTCTGCATGTTTTCTTCACTTGTTTTGAATGCACATTTCTAATGACAGCAGTTTCTAAAAGCCATTTACACAGGTAAATGGTTGTTTATCTAGGTAAATCTCTATTTGAAAACCGCCCATTCTCCCTGCTGGTAAAAGTATGTGTTGATGGTTCTTTGATTTTTCTGGTTGTCAGGATCTATTATTTTGCTCTGACTGTAGCTGCTTTTTACCCTCATCCTTAAGAAGCTACCACCCTAGGCAACAATTTAGTTTGTCTAATGGTTGACAGACCTACTTCCACTCTCTATTCCATGTTCTCTCCCCTCCCCCTCTTCCCTGTCAAATTCCCCAAAACCCACTTCTCCTAGTCACCCTCACCTCATAGTCCCTTTCTACTCCCTTCCTTGTAGGCCTTTTCCTCTCCCCCTTTTCTCCTCATAACCTTTTTCCCGTCATCGTAGATGCTTCCTACCTTCAATCCTCTCCTCCTAGCTCCTTCCTCTTCCCCCTAGCCTCCTTTTTTCCCCTCCCATCTCCAACCTCTCTTATTTCCTCCCATCCTCCTTTCCTCACTCTCCTCTGTGAAGAATGGTATGGCAATCTATAGGGCATCCATCTAGAACAGTAGACTGTACATACCGTCCACTCACCTTTCTTGCAAGTCCGTCATCGAATGATGATATCACTACGCATGAGAATTATGGCCACGAGCCCTTAAAAGCCCATTAGCCACATTCTGAAAAACAGGTCAGTATTTCTGTAGAAGTGGATAACAACTGAAAAATGAAGAATCCTATTTTACTGATATTTTGCAATATAAACTTTCTTGCTCAAAGCAATTTGAGATAGGACTACAGACTGCTTTTCAAACACTGGTGGGTAAGTAGCAGTGTTCATTTTTTTTCTGAACCATTCTTTGAAACAGATACGTTAAGCAACATGCTCAAACCTTTTCTTCCCTAACTACGAGTATATAGGACCAGATGTACTAAAGGGTTTTTTCCATCTGGTGTCTCTGGGAAGAAATGCTTAGTACATCTGGCCTTAACAGACTTGTTTGCTCCTCATCTCAACCAGTACACCTACCCACTGTTGGCTAGTCTGTGTTTCTGCATCTTAGATGAATAGAAACTGATGGTTATCCATTTGAGACATATGGCAACAAGAATAAATGGTGATCCATAAACTCTTTTTCCAGCACAAAGGAATGCAATGCGAGCTGAACCACTGGTGCCAAGGACAGAATGCAAAGCTGGCCATTAGACACAAATAAAGCTTCCCACATTTCTGCTTGTGTATCACCCAGCAAGGGAACCATAAGTAACACCTTGAATCTTTTCCAGCAGCATCTATCATGTCTTATCCTTCTTATACAATCTGCTCCTAACTCTGGTGCAAATTTTTAATTAACAGCTTGTGGCTAATGTTGTCAGAAATGTGCATTTTAATACACTTCAGTGTGGCATAGTAGCTACTGTTTAAGGATGGAAGACAAAGTACACAATAGATGCAGGAATCTTGCATATTTGTGCACTGGCTCACACATGGTTAATCATCCATGAATCATGAGATCAATATTGGTACTTAGCTGGATCAAAAATAAAATACAACTGCTAATATTTACATCACTCTTCCACTGGAAAGGGTATGAGCTGCAAGCACAAGATAGCTCTAGCTGATATTTTAAAAATATTTAAAAAAATATAAGGTTTTGCAAAGCAAATCATTAGATATATCTTCCATTGGTTACAATGCATAAGAACATAAGAGATGCCATACTGGGTCAGACCAAGGTCCATCGAGCCCAGTATCCTGTTTCCAGCAGTGGCCAATCTAGGTCATAAGTACCTAGCAGTTTCCCCAAAAGACACAGGTTCCGCAATGCTTGTACTGGGTCAAGCAGTGATATGTCCCTTTTTGATAATGGTTTATGGACCTTTCCTCCAGGAACTTGTCCAAACCTTTTTTAAACCCAGCTACACTAACAGCTTTTACTACATCCTCTGGTAACAAATTCCAGAGTTTGATTACAAGTTGAGTGAAAAACTATTTTCTCTTATTAGTCTTAAATAGATTACCCTGTAGCTTCATTGCATGTCTCCTAGTCTTCCTATATTCTGATAACGTAAACAATCAATCTACGTTTACCCGTTACACTCCGTTCATTAATTTATAGACTTCTATCATATCTCCCCTCAGCCATCTCTTTTCCAGGTTAAAGAGCCCTAACCTTTTTAGCCTTTCTTCATTGGAGTATCCTTCCATCCACTTTACCATTTTGGTGGCTCTTCTCTGAACCTTTTCTAATAATGCTATATCCTTTTTAAGATACGGTGACCCGAATTGCACACAATATTCAAGGTGCGGTCGCACCATGGAACGATACAGAGGCATTATAATATCCTTTGTTTTATTTTCCATTCCTTTCCTTATGATACCTAGCATTCTATTTGCTCTCTTGGCCGCCGCTGCACACTGGGCCGAGGGTTTTAACATGGTATCCACAATGACGCCTAAATCTTTTTCCTGGGTGGTAGTTCCTAATGT
Organism: Ichthyophis bannanicus; assembly: GCA_033557465.1. Classification (NCBI taxonomy): domain Eukaryota; kingdom Metazoa; phylum Chordata; class Amphibia; order Gymnophiona; family Ichthyophiidae; genus Ichthyophis; species Ichthyophis bannanicus. The sequence continues at coordinate 169,569,163 of CM066042.1, forward strand.
GGAACCTTGCATTGTGTAACCATAGTTTGGGTTGTTCTTCCCTAGGTGCATAACTTTGCACTTGTCCACATTAAATTTCATCTGCCATTTCGATAAGGTACAATGAGGATTTGAAATACATTTCATATGGCGATATATTTCAATTACAATCCAAGGCAAAGAGCATTTTGTTTATGGGCCTGTTTAAAAATATATTACAATTACGATGTACAAGTTACAATAAAATGATCATTTAAAATATATTGCATGCACTAATCAAGATTCAGCTACATTCTATATGGTAAAACGTTAAGCATTAAAATCCATTGTGCACATTTTATCAGTCCTAGGTTTCACAAAGCCACCTCCAGCCTTCCAGACAGACCTGACTGGTTTCTGGAATATTATCTAGCCTGTTCATACCAAAGCAACTACACTTTCCCAACCTACCAAACAGACCCAGTTAGTTTTGGCTTACTGGTATTAGCCCAGCTACCCTATGATTTGTAGTGTCTCTGTCTTGAGAAGATCTTTTAATTGTCATCTTTCTCCTGTCTGTCAGTGATGGCATAGCCCCTGAGCATGCTGTGGATAAGCCGATGGCAGTGCTAGTGAGTGCCACTTTCTCCTAGCATAAGGTAGATTTTGGCAAAAAGAGGACAACTTTAATGAAAAGGGAATGTGGTTCCCATTATGTGTCTCCCAGGGAATAGTCTCTAGGGTGATATATATCATTAGAATACAGTCCTTGAATTCTGTATCCATTATCTCCAGTAGCATTTGTGTGAAGAAGCACTCCCAGAACAGGTGCCAGGCTGTCTTTTCTCCTGTGCAGGTCTTTGGATAGTGCCTATACCTACAGAGGTCTCTTGTCAGCATGAGTGGCCTTGTGGGCCTATATGGCCCTGTATGGCCATCTAGGTCCAACTAAGAGCAACCAGTCACGTCAGAAACAATACACAGTAGAAGAACGTGATGTGTCCAAGGAAAGAACAAAACAATCATATAATATTGAAAAGAGGCGTTTTATTCACAAACCAAAAGTTGGTGCCCACCCGACACAGGCCGTGTTTCGTTTAACAAAACTTCATCAGGGGTATAGGGCAACTAGAAACAAAAACATTCAATTATTGCACTCAAATATATATAAAAAATAAAACGTATATTAAAACATATATTAAAAAAGAGAGGAATAATCAAAATCATAATAAATCACTCATTACAGAAATATTCAATTACACTCAAATATATAAAATATAATAAAACATATATTAAAAAAGAGAGGAATAATTAAAATCATAATAAATCACTTACTATATAAAAAACATTTATACAGTAATATCAAAACTGGGTTGGAACGCTATATAAATAAAAATGCAAATAAAAACGAAGACAAGAGCAAAAAATGCATAATACAACGTACCATAAGCAATAACAATAAATAAAATCATAATAACTAAATCACTATATCAATAAACATTTATATAATAATACCAAAAAGGGAGGGGGGGGTTTAAGTGACTGAAGCAAGGGCCAAAAAAGAAGTAAATCAAACAGATACATTAACCGTGAACCAAAAGAAGGAAAAGAGAACCACACATGTATCAATATAAAGTGTTGACACGCAACAAAAATAACTTAATAAAATAGAAACCAATTGTGATATGTGCCAAAAGGTACTCTAAATTAAAAAACCATCCCATTGTGATGACAACTACCTCCAAAAGTACAATAAATAATACCTTATTGGTTAATGCTGTAGAGATATCCTCTTTGCAACTATACTGAAAATAAAAGTTCACCATTACAATGTAACAGACCAATGTAACCGACCAATTGAAACCCAAAAAAAATTTGAAACCTACTAACTTATACCGGGCTCACCAAGCTGCACAAAACACCGCGCAGAAAATGTAAAAATGTTCTCAATTCGTAGCGAATCCGTTACTCCATCAAATGGCATAACCGGCGCCCAAAAATGACGTCAGAAATCATTTATAAATCAATTATATTATGGGTACGTTACATAGATGATGTTTTTATTTTATGGAAAGGGTCCGAAGAGGTTCTATCTCAATTCAATGGGTGGGTAAATGGGTTAGACACTAATTTGAGATTCCAGCTTTCCTATGATTTTTTATGCATTCCGTATTTGGATCTTCTAATTCGGTTTGAGGATCATCGTTTGACCACATCTCTTTACAGGAAACCCACGGATCGCAATACACTTCTTCACTTTGATAGCTTTCATAATCCGGCTCTTAAGAGAAATCTACCTGTAGGTCAATTTCTTCGTGCGAAACGGATATGCACCAGTAACAAGGATTTTGAACTCCATGCTCAGGCTATGGAGAATAGGTTTCACAATAGGAAGTATCCTCATAAGTACGTTTCGGAAGCTTACACTAGGGCAAGGATGTCTGAACGTGGAGGTTTGCTCCTCTCCAAACAAAGGAATAATGATGTAGGGATGGTTTGTCCGTTGTTATATACCACTCTTTCTCGTGATATTATTAAAGTTTTAAAGAGAGAGTGGCATCTGATTCAATCGCTGGAAGGGTTTGAGGATGTCAGACTCACGATAGCGCACAAACGTAACGTTAATCTTAAGAATCTTTTAGTTCCCTCAGCTCTGACAGAACGGCGATTCGCTCCTAGGGTCAGAGGTCACTATCAGTGCGGCCGTTGCTCGGTTTGTGTACACGCTTTATCCATTAAAGAATTCATACATCCCTGCTCTCAAAGGAAATTTGTACTTAGTGATTTCTCTAACTGTGAGACTTCTCATGTCATTTATGTGATTGTATGTCCATGTCAGAAACTTTATGTAGGTAAGACCCTACGCAGTGTACGGACTAGGATCATAGAGCATAGGAGTGCAATCAGGAGGAGTAATGTAGAAAAACCTTTGGTAGAGCATTGGATACAATCAGCGCATAAGATTTCAGATATTAAATTCTTCGTCATCAAAAAGGTGAAGGTTAATTGGAGAGGTGGTGACATTAATAGAACAATTTTACAACTGGAGCAGAGATACATTTTTATATTGAACTCGATGATACCGAATGGGCTCAATTTAGAACAAGACTTTTCCGTTTTTTTATGATGGATTACGGTTTTTGCATTAATCCATGGTAGTCTGAGGTAGTTCCTTTGAGATGTACATCATTCTTGGTTCGGCCATGTGCAAAGGTTTTTGTTGTATTTTTCGTCTCCCCCTTTTTCTATGCAGTAACATTTTGTCACTACTTCGATGACATAATTATATATTCAATTAAATTTTTATTTGCGTTTTTTTAGAGATATATATATATATATATATATTATTTATTTATACGTATTATTTATTTATTATTTTTAATATTTTAAGGACTTAATTTTTATGTCTTTTCGATATGTGCAAATGAGGTTCTCATATTTTGATGGTTCATTTTATTAATTAATTCATATTCATTATAAGTTGTTTTTTTTTATATATATATTTTTAATATGGTTTATTATGTTTGTATATTTATTTATCCCCTTTTTTATATATATATATATATATAAAAATATATATATATATATATATATATATTTTTTTATTATCCTGTTACATGTCTATTTATATTTATTGATTGCATAATTGTGTTTGGTACCTAAGTAGTTACAATTTGTATATTTTTATATTTGCTTTTGGCATATTATTGGTTTTATGCTTTTATAGGGATCTGATTATGCATGGTTTGGTTATAGTTTCCATATGATGTAGCAGAGGTACTGCTTTTAATTTTCCCGTTTTTAATTTCCTTTTGGTTCAGGTACATGGTTTAGTAGATGCACACCTTTTTTCATATTTATTATTTAATTTCGCTGTTTGAAGTGTGTTTTACAAGCCGTGGTTCGGCGTTTGCTTTGTCCTTGATTTCTGACGTCATTTTTGGGCGCCGGTTGAGACTCCAGCTGCGCATGCGTCGGCGTTATTTAGAGAAACCTCTCCAGCACTGCACTACTTTGGCGTGGGTTATGCCATTTGATGGAGTAACGGATTCGCTACGAATTGAGAACATTTTTACATTTTCTGCGCGGTGTTTTGTGCAGCTTGGTGAGCCCGGTATAAGTTAGTAGGTTTCAAAATTTTTTTTGGGTTTCAATTGGTCGGTTACATTGGTCTGTTACATTGTAATGGTGAACTTTTATTTTCAGTATAGTTGCAAAGAGGATATCTCTACAGCATTAACCAATAAGGTATTATTTATTGTACTTTTGGAGGTAGTTGTCATCACAATGGGATGGTTTTTTAATTTAGAGTACCTTTTGGCACATATCACAATTGGTTTCTATTTTATTAAGTTATTTTTGTTGCGTGTCAACACTTTATATTGATACATGTGTGGTTCTCTTCTCTTCTTCTTTTGGTTCACGGTTAATGTATCTGTTTGATTTACTTCTTTTTTGGCCCTTGCTTCAGTCACTTAAACCCCCCCCCTCCCTTTTTGGTATTATTATATAAATGTTTATTGATATAGTGATTTAGTTATTATGATTTTATTTATTGTTATTGCTTATGGTACATTGTATTATGCATTTTTTGCTCTTGTCTTCGTTTTTATTTGCATTTTTATTTATATAGCGTTCCAACCCAGTTTTGATATTACTGTATAAATGTTTTTTATATAGTAAGTGATTTATTATGATTTTAATTATTCCTCTCTTTTTTAATATATGTTTTATTATATTTTATATATTTGAGTGTAATTGAATATTTCTGTAATGAGTGATTTATGATGATTTTGATTATTCCTCTCTTTTTTAATATATGTTTTAATATACGTTTTATTATATTTTATATATATTTGAGTGCAATAATTGAATGTTTTTGTTTCTAGTTGCCCTATACCCCTGGTAAGTTTTGTTAAACGAAACACGGCCTGTGTCGGGTGGGCACCAACTTTTGGTTTGTGAATAAAACGCCTCTTTTCAATATTATATGATTGTTTTGTTCTTTCCTTGGACACATCCTGTATGGCCATCTATACAATGTTTTTTGTCAGCCTCCTGAAAGAGATATTTTGCCACACTGTGATGCAGGTGGCTTCCCAACAGGTTAGCTATTGGTTCCATGATGACCTTTGCTTAGATCAGCTTGCAAATTTTCTTGGGTATCCACTAAGTAAGCGTGATCTACTGTAGCCTAAATTCCTTCATAATACGATACCCTTCCTTGTCACATTTTTCCCAATCTAACTCCTCTAGATTGGGGGTAGGAAGAACCGGGCCATGTGCTATACCACATGACCTCTGAGGTTTTTCCTTATGATGCACTCATGACAAAAGGAACATCATTTGTTTATCATATTTGCTATTCCGCCCAGTATGCTCTTGGCAGATTATTTAATTAATTTACTTGCTATTTAAACTGTATTCCCAGGAACCAGTAATAGGCTTACCAAAGTGATGTGCATGATATCATTAAAAACATACTGGTCAATATTCAAGAGCACTGATCTGGTTAGCAGCACCTGCTACAAGGAAAAATGCCACTGAGAGTGATATTCAGCAGCACTATCCTCTTTGGGCAGGCCTAGTGCTGGTTCCTAGGAATGCAATTTAAATAGCTCTTAGTAAATATGACCTATTGTTATAAGGCCCCAAACTTCTCCAACTCTTCAAATATACAAAGTCTTATTTTGGCGTCCAAATTGGATGTTCACAGTTTCCTGGCTAGTTCATAAATGGTTTGCTGAACATGAAATTGCAGACCTATTATTAGTAATTTGTAAACTATCATTAAAATCATCATTAGTACCTAAAGACTGGAGACTGGCCAACATAACACCAATTTTTAAAATGGACTTCAGGGATGAGCCAGGAAATTAGACCAGTGAGCCTGATTTCAGTGCCAGGCAAAATGATAGAAACCATTATAAGGAGCACCATTACTGAACATCTAGATAGTTATGGTTTAATGGAACAAAGTCAACATGGATTCAGCAAAGGGAAGCCTTGTCTCACTAATATGCTACATTTTTTGAAGGTATGAATCAACAGGTAAATAAAGGCGAGTCAGTGGACATAGTGTAGCTGGATATTCAGAAAACCTTTGACAAGGACCTTCATGAGAGACTCCTGAGAAAATAAAAAAAAAAAATCATGGGATAAGAGGTAGTGTCCAATGTGGATTGGGGACGGGTTAAAAAACACCAGGGTAGGGTTAAATAATCAATTTTATCAATAGAGAAAGGTAAATAATGGAGTATCCTAGGGATTTGTGGTGGGACCACTACTTTTTAACATACTCATAAATGACCTGGAAATGAGAACAACAAGTGAGGTGATCAAATTTGCAAATGATACAAAATTGTTAAAGCACAACAGGTTTGTAAAAACTTGCAAGAGGATCTTGAGAAACTGGGCATCAAAATGGCAGATGAAATTTAGTGTGAACGAGTGCAAAGTTATGTGTTTAGAGAAGAACAACCAAACTATAGCTACACGATGGAAGGTTCCACATTAGGAGATACTATCAAGGGAAAGGATCTAGGTGTCATCATAGATAACACATAGAAATTCTCTGCTCAGCGTGTAGGGGCAACCAAGAAAGAAAACAGAATGACAGGAATTATAAGGAAAGGAATAGTGTATAAAACTGAAAATATCATATTGCCTCTGTATCATTTCATGGTGTGATCGCACCTTGAATATTGTGTACGCTTCTGATAGCCACATCTCGAAAGAGATATAGCAGAATTAGAAAGGTACAGAGAAGAGTGACCAAAAAGAAAAAGGGGATGGGATGACACCCCTGCAAATAAAGGCTTAAAAGGCTAGAGCTTTTCAGCTTGGAGAAGAGGCAGTTGATAGGAGATATGATAGAGGTCTATAAAATAATGAGCTGAGTAGAACAAGTAAATATAAATACAGATGAGTACACACATAAGCTTGAAGTACTTTACATATATGACTGGCCCTACCACTCAATGGATTAGGTGTCCTCCAAAGGTGGCACGCACTGTGGGAAGCAGCAGTCTGGCACTGGGGAATCCCTTTAAAGCCGCTATCAGTGCTGGTTTTGTGGGCATATATGTGTGCTGAGCGACTTTTGTATCCCGCTCCTATGTTGAAGTGGGCGGGACGTGGCAGGCCTTGAGCGTGCATGCTCAACAAATTGCTGCTGGCTGTTGATAAGGGTTCTTGGCTGTGTTGGCGCTGCTCTGTCACCCCCTGAAGATCAATGTTTTGGGCCTCCTGTAGAGATAAGGTGGTGGAGAAGCAGCAACAGTGGTAGGGGGAAGGGAAGAAGAGGGAGATGTTGGACACCTTGGGGGGCAGGGTAAGAGAAGAGGTAGGACATGCTGGATACCTAAGGGGGGAGGGAAGGAGAGAAGCGCTGGACACCTTGCAGTGGGTAGTAAGAGAAGAGGCAAGACATATTGGACACAGGAGGGAGGAAGGGGAAAGATGCTGCACATCTTGTGAGGTAAGAGAAGAGGGGTTATGCTGGAGATTTAGAGGGAGGGAAAGAGAGAGTTGCTGAATATTTGGGGAGGGAAGGGAAGGAGAGAGATGTTGGATACCTGCAATGGGGGGGGAAGCAGATAAATGCTGGAGACCCAGGGGAGGGGGGTGTAGGGAAGGAGTGATGCTAGTATCCTTGGTGTGCTGAGAAGGGGAGATGCTTGAGACCTGCAGGAGTTGGGAAGGGGAGATGCTGGACTATGGGTGGGGTGGGGGCACATGGCTGATGTTCCACTTAGTGCACCAGATACCACTGGGCTGGCCCTGTTTACATAGGCAGAACACGTATGTGGGGATTACCAGCAGAGCTGGTATCGGCACTGGTACAGGCTGAGGCAGCGTACACCTGCCATAGCCAGGGCTAGCTTAACATTAAGCAGATTAGACACTTGCCTAGGATGACAGCTTCTGCGTGACAGCAAAGAGCAGCTGCAAGCAAAATAAGTTCCTGACAGCCACATCGACAACGACAACCATCAGCACATACTTCTACCTGCAGGGAGGTGGGCAATTTTCAAACAGTTCATTACCAGTTTATATGCAAAACAGAGTTTTAAAAGTATGGGGCCCGATTTTGAGTTGGGCAGGGCTAAGCGCCGTAGCCCTATCCCCAACCCCTTAACCTCGGATTTTCATGTCCGCGGTGACGGACATGAAAATCCGGGGTTCGCTGCACAGCTGGAAAGCTGCCAAGCCTAACTAGGCAGCAGCGATTTTGGATGCTGCCCGGTTAGCCCCAGTGCCTTAAAGATAGGCGAGGGTTTTCTTTAAGGTTTCTTTAAGGTGCAGGGCACTAACCGTGAAGCATCCAAAAATCGCTGCTACCTGGTTAGCACCATTCCCCACCTCCGCTCTGCCCCGGAACACCCCCAACACATCCCAATGCTAACCTGTCCTACCTGGTCTGCCTCTCAGAATCACCCATTCCTGCCCCCGCCCCAACACCCCTTAGAAGTGTGTTATATACCGGGCAATATCCATTCGCCCGGGCTTTACCTGAATACACTTACCGTATTAGTTGTGTCGTGTGCTGGTCTTTGGTCGCTTTATAGTTCGCTTTCATTAAACGGTTTTGGGCAGACACAACAAAGTGTCAAGAATTTGGTGATTTTGGCAGGCTTTTCCAATTTTTTTCTAACTTGCCTATGCCTTGCCTTCGAATTGGTTCAAACCACTGTGACCTTTGCTTGCCTCTGCAATTTTATTTTGCCTATCCTTTGCGTTGATTCTACACTGCAATTTTATTTCGCCTTGCCTTTGCGTTGAGTCTACACTATCTGCAGAATTTATTAAATCGCGTTTGTTGGTATTTGAACTTGTTTGGTGGTATTTTATTTTATCTGGTTTGCTGGACAGGTGTTTGAGTTTTTTTGATGATTGTTTGGTGGTATTTGATTATTGGTGCCAGTATGGTGAATTCTTATTTTTACTTTTAGAACTGCATGTGTGGTTTTGGCATCTCCAGTCCTTGTATTGCACATCATCCAGAGGTCTTCAGTTCCTGTTGATCTTTAATACTTTGGGACAGTGACAGTTTTGGACCAGATTCAGCCAGTGTTTATACTAACTTAGCAGATTTGGCCTTCTTACATCCAGCCACCCCAATATAACGAAGATGAGTGTTCCAAAGAAGAGCAAAACCTGCCACTTTCATGATGAATGGGAAATGGACTACTTCTTCATCATGGTGAAAGACAAGTGTTGTTGTCTAATTTGTAACGCCCCAGTATCCTTGCCCAGAAAGGGTAATCTGGAACGTCATTATAAGGCTCTGCATAGCAATAAGTTTAATGCTGATTTTCCACCCAAAAGTGAAATTCGTAAACTGAAGCTCAAAGAACTTAAATCAAAATTGGCTACTCAGCAATAGTTGATGGCGAAGCCAAGATCACATTCGGTCAATGCAACCATAGCATCCTTCAAGGTCAGCAACCTGATCTCAAAGAAATGCAAACCTTTCACTGAAGGGGAATTTGTAAAAGATTGTTTTCTTGAAGCAGCTGAGAATCTTTTTGAAGGATTTAAAAATAAGAAAGAGATCATAGCTGCTATTCAAGATGTACAATTGTCAAGAAACACCGTCGTGCGGCGAATAGAAAAGATGTGTGGAGACACAACTGAACAGTTGTTGGAGGATGTTTCAAATTGTGTTGCTTTCTCACTCCAATTGGATGAATCTACAGACATAAGAGACATAGCCCAGATCTCCAGGAACAAGCAGGAATAAGTCTTCACATATGGGTACGTCGGTACCGACGGAGCCTGCACGGGAATGCTCCCCAGCATCCAATCAGAAAGTTTTTGGGAGCATCCCTCGCACCTGCGCGGTGACTTCCCGCCTTTCCCACTGCCTCTCCTCAGTTTTCGTTTTTCCGCTGAGCCAACAGGACGTCCTCCAGTCACCGCAGAAACATTTTTCTTTAAAAATCCTTATTTTCTTGTTTTCTTGTGGTCGCGGCTGTCTTTCCCGCCGATACCGGTACCGCCACCGCCGGTGCTTTATTATTTTCTTTTTCAAACTTAGAGAAATATTTCTCCTCAGTTTTTTGTTTTAACCTTTTTGGGCCTACCAGGCCTTTCCAACATGGAGCCTTCTTCCCCTAAGAAGTGCCTTCACTGTGGAAACTTGGTTTTCTTTTTAGACTCCAATGCTTGGTGTCTAACCTGTTTGGGTCCTGACCCTTTTTCCCCTGATACCTCAGGCTATATTATTGGGAGAAGACCTTCCCTTTTTCGAGTTTCCCTCGATGCCGTTTTTCCTCCTGAGGTGAGGACACCGGTTTATTCTTCTCTCCAGGATCAGGTAACCCACAAACAGTCTGTTAAGACTAGCCAATTCTTGAAGGGTAAGTCTCATGCCCAGCATGATGACGGCTCCGGCCTTACCCTCAAGACCTCATTGGCAATAAAACCCCGGCGGGAGTCTTTGGGCTCCAAAGCATTTACGGGGTTTCAGGTTGTTCCTGGGGCTCACCCCTCACAGAACATACCTGAGCCATGCCAGGGGGTGGTATCCGCTTCGAACGGTACCGATAACCCGGCACCGGCATCGGTGTCGAGTGCTGCACTCTTCACCAGGGATCGTCATCTGGTGTCCTCGGTACCTTCGGGGCCGATCGATACGACCCAGATTGACTTTCCTATATCCCAGCCATGCTCAGGGTTGGTACCGGCTTCGAGCGGTACCGATACCCCGGCATCAGCATCGGTGTCGAGTGTTCCACTCTTCACCTGGGATCGTCATCTGGTATCCTCGGTACCTTCGGGGCCGATCGATACGACTCAGATTGACTGTCCTGTATCTTCGCCATGCTCGGGGTTGGTATCGGCTTCGAGCGGTACCGATACCCCGACATCGGCGCCGGTGTCGAGTGTTCCTCTCTTCACCGGGCATCGTCTTCGGACGTCCTCGGTACTGATCAATGCGACTCTGATTAACCTTCCTGTATCGGCATCGCCGATACCACAAACAACGTCGGTACTTTCTAGACATACATCAATAGACTCGCTCGCTTCGATGCCGAGTCTGGAATCGATATCCAGCCTAGAAGACTTGATACCGACGCGCTTCGGAACCGATCCATATCATTTCCGGCTTCGCAGTACCGAGGATATTCACCAAGGCTCTTTGCTTACCTCGGTACCGCTTCAGCAGCCCCCGATTACTGCTTCGATGACATTATCGTCTCCAATACCGATGTCAGGGTCGATTCCTGCAGTTCCATCGGTGCCATCGATCCTTTCTATGCCTGGTTTGGAATCGATACCAGGCACTCATGATGCAGCACTAACTGCCTCAAATCAGAACTGTCAGGATCACTGTCCATCTAGCAGGATTCTTTTTCTGCACCAGTCCAGTATCTCTTCTGGTGCTCAAGCTGCTCCTTCAACTTCAGCTTGCCCAGGATTAGTTCCTATTGGAAATCCTTCTTTTCAGAAGTTTCTCCTTGACATGGCAACCTTTCTTGTCATTCCTATTCCTGGTTTTTCTCTTGACCAAGATCCTGTAGAAAAGGAAAATATAATGCTTCCTTTACATCATTCTTTACAGGATCTTCTTCTGAGAATATGGGAATCACCCTTAAAGGTTCCTTTGCCTTCTACAGCCATTAACGTTCTGTATCAGGTACCTCCCTCTCCAGGGTTTCAGAAAAACCAACTTCCACATCATTCCATGGTAGTGGAATCAGCATTGAGGAAGGTAAGAAGTAAGAAGAAGCATTCTTCTTATCCGCCAGGTCGTGCATCTAAAGCACTTGATGCCTTTGGACGTCAAACCTTCCAAACCTCTATGCTGGCTTCAAGAATTATTTCATATATTTTCTATATGAGTCTGACACTTCAGGAGATCACAGAGAAATTATCTCTTTTGTCTCCTTTTTTGTCAGAACCTAAGGCCTCTGACTATTCCTTGCTTCTTAATCATAGCAGGAATATCTCTTGGTTCCTTTCTCGTGCTTCTCTAGACTCTTTTGAGTCTGTTAGCAGATCCTCTGCTATTGCCATTGGAGCACGTCGTACAGCCTGGCTGCAGGCTTCAGACTTGAGCAGATGGGCACAACATACACTGGGTAATTCTCCTTGTACTGGAGAAAATCTCTTCAATAGAGAGGCTTTACGTCAGGTTGCTCATTGCTCCACTGACTTTCCTAGTTCTGGAAACCGTCCTAAGCCTTCTTTTTCCCCAGGACGTAGGAAATATCCTACCAAACCTTCTTTCCCTAAGAAAAGAAAGTTTCACCCTTCTTCTGCCCATCCTCTTGATGTACCCAAGCAAGGGACATCTCATCCTAGTCTGAAGTCTCCAGACTCTAACCAGGCTAATCATAGCCAGCAACCATAGGTTCCTGTATGTTACAATTCTACAGTTAACTTCTTACCAGAAGTTATTCTTTCAAACTTAAACTGGTTTTTCTTTTCAGTATGCTAAACTGTTAGGATATTTTGTCCATGGGTTACAGAATTCTCCCTTTCTTTTTATCATAAAGGGAGATTACAATTATCCCATGATAGTTTCTGTCCCCACATGGACATTTTTTCCTTCAGCTGACTTACCATATGGTACGTCACCTTCCAAACCCCCTCTTCCAGGGTTTCCCCTGCTCGTGTTGGTACCATACTGAAACACTTCTCTTTCTTTCCAGTGTAGACTTTTTGCTATCCTTCAATGCATGCTCTGAACAACTCATCAGACAGGGATGGGAATATCTCCGCACCCTCTTGTCTGTTTTTCTCCCTGTTTTTATACAGGGGGATCCCCTCTGCTCTTTTGTTCAGTTGCTGTACATGCAGAAGTTCTAGTGCTTACTTTAATGTTTCTTGCAAGCTACTTTCATCTATCTTGCATAATACTACTCACTGCAGGTTATCTTCTTCTAGCCATATCCTTATCTAGGATGTGGCAGCACATCTGACTTCTGTCAGTTATCTCATAATTTTCCTGCACAATGCTCTCTGCAATCTTCAGAGAAGCTTTCTACTATGGGCCCTTGCTGTAGAGCATTGAACTTTGTTTCTGAGGGGTTTTCCATATAATAGAAAAAGCTTATATAGTCATTCCATGGCTATGTAGGTTCTTACTACCCTCTTGTCTCCTATTGTGATACAGAAGACAAGCTTTTTCTGCGTGAATGTCCATGGAGTTCCCAATCTGGCAGGAATCTACCCCTTTTTTTTCTTACAGCTTGGCATCTTGGACTTGGACAACACATACTCTTTTACTATACATGATACCTCTGAGTCCCTTAGCTGGGTCATCCAGGTATCTTAGTCTATGCGTTTCCTTGTCCTTTGGACATGTCAGAGTCCCCAGGTACTACTGACGTGCTCTTACCAGACTGCTATTATCCTCTGTTTTTCACGCAACCATACTAGTTATCCACTGAAATACATTCCTGCACCACGGAAATAGATTCTCTATATATCTTCAGGTGGTTTTTACCCCCTTATTATTAGATGAATCTTTTCCCATCACATTCCCCATGTGAATGTTTTTGTGGGGCTCCGTTGCAGGCATATATCCTCAGACTTATAACCATACATATTTTTATAATCTGTGTGGGCATAAGCCATGCCCATCTATATCTATCTATCTATCTATCTATATATATATATATTGTCAGACGGCTGCCTGGGTGAAAATCTTCACAGTCTTGGCAAGTGCATATCTCTATATGATTTGCAAGGTATTGTGGACAATGTAGTTCATTCACACCAGACACAGCTGCTGACAATAATTTAGTTGTGCTCTTGGGTAAAGCCAATAAGATATTTATTTATGGGGTTATTTCTCCCAACAGAGATATGCTTGGTAGCACATACATTAGGTTACTTGCTTTCAGTGTTAACTTGGAAAAACAAAGTTAAAATCAGGAAAACAACAAATGAAAAGCCACAAAGAAAGAAACAAACTGTTCTTTTCAGGTTAACTTCTGATTACTTCCCACATAGATACAGAAGTGATTCTCTCCTAGCTCACAAGCAATTAGGTAAGGCTTAATTGCTAGCAGTTACCAGCTGAAACCCCTTAGCTGGCTTGCCTTCCACTGTGTGGGTCAAATCCTGCTTCAGGAGCTTTTCTGAGTAGATTAAAGAACAAATTTGTATTTCTTTGTGATGGTTGCTGTACTTTATAACAGAAAGTTACCAACGGAGTTTAGATAGAGAGCAGTCCATATAAACAGGATCCTCATCTGCTATATTCCCCCTTGTTCAACAAGCATGGGTTCAATATCATGGATTGGCACAGATGAATCTCTCAATGGAGCATTTTCAGGAGAATACTTGTTTCCCTGCTGTCTTTCAAGGTTATAGCTAGGGCATAGATCAGTGTTCATACCTGAGCTTCCATTGCTGCTAGAGTTCCTCTCTATATAGCCTGGCCAGTATGTAGTCCAGTTCTTATGTCCAGCCTTCCAATCCAGATCCCTGGACACTGGATCTCTCTTCACATACCTTCTGGCACGGGTCTTAGGGTCCCTTCCACGTGCAGCCGTCTCCCTCACAGGTAGCGTCTGGTGATTCCTAGCTCTGCAGCACCATTCCTCTGGCTTTCCCCAGTCCAATGGTGTATGCTGGCCCTTGGAATACCTCCCAGTATACGTACTGCTTTGGACTCTTCTAGACCTCTCAAAGGCTTTTCTCTTCCTTCTTCCAAAGGGTCTCTTTCCCTCTCTGTCCGTCCGGTTTGGCTTCTGCTTCTGATGATCCTTCAGATGAAACTGATGATCCTTCTCTGGATATCCAAGGTGATCATGAAGATGGTCATCTGTAGAATAAACTCTACTCTTATTCTGCTTAGATGAGTGATCCTCCCTAACACAGCGCAGCTGTGCTGAATCAGGCCCTGCCCTTTGAGATGAGTGCTTAGGGATTACCTCATAGCCCTCCTGATTGAACACACGTTTCCTCACTTCAGCTCCTCTAATGGCTGTTGGAAACCTGGTGCATTCTGGGACTGGTAGTCTTTTATGGCAAAATTCTGTTTTCATATTTCTACCAGAACTGACAGGTTGCTTGTTCAGAGTCACTTCACCTTTTCTATAGCTCCTTCCTGAGCTATGATAAGCTTCCTTATCACATACCCCCCTGCTTAAGTTATTACGGACTGGTGTCACTGGTGAAACTTCTTCTCTACAGTCCGTAATACGGGAAAGGGCATCCGCATTCTTGTGTAACTTCCCAGCACGATGTTCAACTTGAAAATCAAATGCCTGTAAGGCCATGTACCAGCGTGTCAACCTGGCATTGTGGTTCTTCATTTGCTGCAGCCACTTAAGTGGGGCATGGTCCGTGACCAACTGGAACTTTCTCCCTGTAAGGTAAAACCTTAACGCCTCCACTGACCACTTGATAGCTAAACATTCTTTTTCTATTGTGGAATACTTTTGTTCAGCCGGTGACAACTTCCTGCTCAGGTACATCACAGGATGCTCCTCCCCTTCGTGACACTGGGATAGAACCGCTCCTAGCCCTACGTCCGATGCATTCGTTTGAACCAGAAAGGGTTTCTTGAAGTCCACCCCTTTCAGTACCGGTCCTGTACACAATTTTCCTTTTAAGACTGAAAACGCTTTTTCAGCTTCAGGTGTCCACTTTAGCTGGTTTGGACAATTCTTCCGCAGCATATCCGTGAAAATTGCACTTTTCTCTGCGAATTGCGGTATAAACCTGCGGTAGTATCCAATAAGTCCTAAGAAACTTCTTAGTTGTTTCTTTGTTGTTGGAGGAGGAAAATTCCTGATGCTATCTACTTTACTCATTAGAGGTTTAATTTTTCCTCTTCCCACTAGGTGGCCCAGGTATTTTACCTCCCTATTTGCAAAGGCACACTTCTTCGGGTTTAAAGTGATTCCCGCTTGCTTCATGGAGCACAAGACTGCCCTGATCCTCTTTAGATGCTCCGCCCAGGTGTTACTATGGATTATGACATCATCCATATATGCAAAAGCATAATTTTGGTGGGGTCGAAGTATCTGATCCACTAACCTTTGGCAGGTAGCCGCTACTCCATGCAGTCCGAAAGGCATCCTCTTGAACTGGAAAAGGCCAACGGGGGTGCTGAACGCAGTCTTCGGCTTCGACTCCCTGGTGAGAGGGATTTGCCAATATCCTTTTGTCATATCAAGGGTGGTTAAGTATTGAGCCTGTCCCAGCTGGTCCAACAGCTCTTCAATTCTTGGCATTGGATATGCATCAAAAACTGATATGGCGTTTACCTGCCGGAAGTCAATACAAAATCTTAAAGATCCATCAGGCTTCGGCACCAGGACTATGGGGCTATTCCAGGGACTCTTTGACTCCTCTATTACTCCCATGTCCAACATCTCCTGGACTTGTGCCACTACTTCCTGTCTCCTGGCTTCAGGCAAGCGATATGGCCTTTGACGAACTAATTTCCCAGGTGGAGTTATTATTTCATGGGCAACCAAATGTGTCTCCCCAGGTATGGGTGTTAACACATCTGGGAATTCTTTAAGCAATTTCCTAATTTCTTCCTGTTGTACCACTGTCAGGTCCTCACCTATTTGGGGCTCTGATTTTTCTTTACAATCAGATACCTGGGGTCCCATATCTTCCTTTTCATTCACCTCCCTCTCTCTGGCACAGGTGGCAGCTAGGCTTTTAACCCCTTTGACATCAGTAGAACCAAAGCCTTTGGTTCCACGTTCAGAATTCTCCAGGGATGTGACCTCCTCCACAGGTGGAAAACCCAGCCTCTCACAGATCAATTGGGCAATTCTGTCTCCTGTCTTCACGTGATAATCATTCTGTCCAAAATTAAACAACAGAACTTTAATATTGCCCCTGTAATCGGGATCAATTACTCCCGCACCCACATCGATGAAATATTTAAGGGCTATTCCGGACCTTGGGGCTATTCTCCCATAACATCCAATAGGTATTTCCACTTGGAGACCGGTGTCCACCAGGGCTCTCCCTTGGCTAGGTACAGTCACATTTTCTATGCTGCACAGGTCAAACCCAGCAGCTTGAGGGTGACCCTATGGTACTTTAGGACGAATGTCTGCTTTGGGGTAGCTTGGTCTTCTGGACGCTTAACCATCTTTTTAGCTGGGGTCTGAGGACTTCCAAATAAAGGCCCGGGAGCTATTATCATTAAACCTTCTCCCTCCTTCTTTCCTAGTCCTTCCACTAGACCCTGCTTAAATTTTGGCCAGTCTCTTCCTAGAACCAAATCAAAGGGTAGCCTAGGCACCACTGCTAACAGGACTTCCTCTTGTTCCCCCAGGCACTTAACCTTTAGCCTATAGGTGGGATATGATGTTGCAGCACCATGAATGCATCTGATGTGAACTTGGCTTTCAGGGGTTCTAGGCACAAATCCTTCTTGGGCCTCTATCCTCTTCCAAAGCCTTTTTGACATCATACTCTGGTCTGCCCCAGAGTCTAACAAAGCATTTGTGGTAATTCCTTGCACATCAACCATCAAAAGAAATCCTTCTTTGGGCTGTTTTAAATCCACACCCACTAAGCTAGTGTGTGTCTGGCATCTCTTTTCTAAATGTCCCCATTTTCCACACTTGAAACATTTCTTTCTATTCCACTGTGTCATCTGGTTTGATACAGTACATTCATTTTCAGAAACATTTTTAATTATTCTCTTTTCTGATACAGCACATCTAGCCTCAGCACCAATCTTCAGAGGGCTACCCATTCTATGGCAAGCCTGCGTGGCTTCCAAGAATCTCTCTGCTAGCATGGTTGCCTCTCCAAGATTTTGGCAATTTTGCTGTATAAGGAAAGTGTGCAAATCTTTAGACACCCCAGACATAAATTGTTCAAGCATTATAATATCTAATAACATTTCTACCGTCTTTTGCTCAGGCTCCAACCATTTTACAGCTAAACCTCTGATTCTCTGACTCAGAGCCCTGGGTGTTTCACCCACTCTCAATGTAGTAGCTCTAAACATTCGCCTATACTCTGAAATAGACAACCCTAGGGGATCTCTAATAGCAGCCTTTACATCCTTATAATTCAAAGCCTGGGCTGCTGGCATTGCTCTGTAAGCTGCAAGTGCCTCTCCAGTTAATGAGGCTGCCAGCCTTACTGCCCACTGGGTCTCTGGCCATGCTAATGCTTGTGCCACTCTTTCAAAAGACTCTAGAAAATCATCAACATTATCATCTGGAGTTAGCTTCCCAAAACTAAATGCCCCAATCCCTTGATTGAGTCACACACTGTCCACATGTGGTGTACCAGTATTTACTGCTGGTCTTGCATCTGTTCCACTTTGGTTCTTCAGCTCAACTAGGGCTTGCACCAGATCAAGCACTGGCCTCTGCTGGTCCATTAAGGCTCTCATAGCAGTGTCCTGAGCCTGCTGTGCTAGCTCCTGCTGCCTGCTGAACTGGGCTGCCATCCACTCAGCTAGTTCCCTTGAATCCATCTTGATTCCTGCAAGAAATACAAAGAAAAAAAACCCACAGTGCACCACCTTCCAAACAGGTGTTTTTTTCTACACTTTTTTTTTTTCCAATTACCCCTGTGCCTTACTCCCATCCACCACTAGACATGCCCAGGTACTTATTACCTTGTGCTAGTGATGAATCCAGCTCTGCACAGGGTCTTTTCCTCCTGGGACATTCACTTCTCCTCCAAAGTGCAGTTGAGGGAAAATCCTTTTTTCCAGCTTTAAACTTGAACTTTAGTTGTAATCCTCAGCAAGTAAATCCCCTTTTGTGCAAAAGCAATCCGAAAAACTACGCCATTTGTCAGACGGCTGCCTGGGTGAAAATCTTCACAGTCTTGGCAAGTGCATATCTCTATATGATTTGCAAGGTATTGTGGACAATGTAGTTCATTCACACCAGACACAGCTGCTGACAATAATTTAGTTGTGCTCTTGGGTAAAGCCAATAAGATATTTATTTATGGGGTTATTTCTCCCCACACAGATATGCTTGGTATATATACCCATTGGGTGATGTCCATAGGACGATAGGTATTACCTACTACCTCCCTAACTGTCTGTGCTATAAAGCTTTTACCTTCTTAAGGGTCCAGACAGTCAACTTGCCTATTCTCATACGGCTCAGTAACTGGGAGCGGTTATACACACAATTACTGCTGTGACGTCAACAGCTTCTATTTTTGTTATAGATCTCCCTATCTATGAAGTATCAAACTTCTATGTCTTCCTATCTCTTACCAGCTAGGAAAGACAGTGTACATCTTCAGTATTTAGGAGTACACTTCTGTTTTCCTTGGGAATAGGGTTTTTTTCCATACCCTCTCTTCCCTTCCGGACTGGGCTAATTCTCCAGATCGGTCAGTCTTCTTCTTTTAGTCCTCAGTGATAATAACTCTGTACCTAAAAGAGTTCTCAGCTTTTTCCCATAAAGCTCTCCATTGAAGACCTGCCGTTCTTCTCCTGCCCCAGTTGACACCTGGGCCACCTGCCCATTCCAGATTTGGAACTTCATCCTCACTGCTGTGAAGTTACCTTGAAGATTCCGCTACTGCATCTACAGTACACTCCATCACAATTCTACTTCCTACAATCCAGTAGGTAAGTTCTATGTTGTACTGGTTCATTAAATATTTTAATGATACTTGACACATTCTAAAGACTCATCTCTCCTGTAGTCTTTAGATTTGCTGTTCCTTACAGCTCTTCTCTATTCAACTCCTACCCCCCATCCCTCAGGGGATGCAGGGGATCCAGGTTTGGAAAATGCCGTCCTGTCCAGGAATACGCATTTTAGGGATTCTCCCCTGGCACCCAGAGCTAGGGAGTCCCCATATGTGAAGACTCATTCCTGCTTGTTCCTGGAGATAGCACAGTTACTTACCTGTAACAGGTGATCTCTGGGAACAGCAGGAATTAGTCTTCACAACCCACCCACCTCCCCTAGGAGTTGTATCTATCTATTTCCTTTCCTCTTTCTCTCCTTCTGTCTCAGCTATGAAACTCAACTGAGGAGAGGCAGTGGGAAAGGCGGGAAGTCACCGCGCAGGCGCGAGGGATGCTCCCAAAAGCTTTCTGATTGGATGCTGGGGAGCATTCCCGTGCAGGCTCCGTCGGTACCGACGTACCCATATGTGAAGACTAATTCCTGCTGTTCCCAGAGATCACCTGTTACAGGTAAGTAACTGTGCTTTACTAGCCTTTATCCGGATGGTTTTTGAAGACTTCAGTGTTAAAGAAGAACTACTTGGAATGATTTCTTTAAAAGGGAGAACTACTGGTCAGGAAATATTCAGTCCTTTCCTTTCTTTTGTGACAAAGTATAATCTTCCTTTGCATAGACTTGTTTCCATCACTACTGATGGAGCAAGAGCAATGACAGGTGAGGTTAACAGTTTCATAGCCCTCTGTAGACAGCATGACGACTTCCCAGATTTCCTTTCTTTCCACTGGATCATTCACCAACAAGTTTTGGCAAGCAAGAGACTCAATACAAAGACTGTCATGGACATCACTTTCAAAATTGTAAATTCAGTTCATGGAAGATCACTTCAAAGATGGCTTTTCAATCTTACTCTTGATGAAGGGGCAGCGGAAATAATTTTGCACACAGATATAAGGTGGCTAAGTAGGTACAAATTTCTGCAAAGATTTTGTGATTTGCTGAATGAAATAAGAAGTTTTTTGAAGGAGAGGGGAGATGACCAAGCAGAGTTGGAAGATGAGGAGTTGTTATGTGATCTGGCATTTCTAACTGACTGGCGTGGAGGAGTGGCCTAGTGGTTGGGGCAAGGTACTTCAGGCCGGAAGGTTGGGGGTTCAAATCCCACTAGAGGACAGCAACCTTGGGCCGGAAGGACTGGGGTTTCTAGTCCCACAGGTGCTCCTTGTGGTCTTGGGCAAGCCACTTAACCCTCCATAGCCCATGTTCCCTGTAAAATAGTTATCTCCAAGTTATAATGCCCTGTTCAATGTAATTTCAGTTTGTTCAATGTAAACCGCACTGATGCAGAATAGCACGGTATATAAGAGAATATAAATAAATAAATAAATTTACAGGCGAACTAAGTGATATGAACCTTGAGCTACAAGGTAAAAACAAATGCATTGGCAAGATGATGAGTACAGTTTCATCCTACAAGAGCAAATTTGCGCTAATGATGACTGACCTTGCAAACAACACTTTTGATCATTTTTCTAATACACAGGACCATCCAGGACAACATCCAAATTTTGTTTTTCAGAATGAGAAGTACTTGACAGAAATCTGTTCTGTTATCCAGGAATTCAAAAATAGATTCTGTGACTTCCAAAAATTGGAATAGTTGTGGAGTACTTGTCATACCCATTCAAAGTAGAGGTGGAAATTAAAGAAACTGTAGCTGCTATCAGTAAAAATTTCTCATTGAAAATGAAATATTAACCCTTAAAAATGACATTTTTCTCAAGACCCATGCTGAGCAAGAATCGTTTTGGAAGCTAGTGCCTAGAGACAAATTTCCCAACTTGAGAAGATGCAGTGAAGCTGTACACTCCTGTTTCTGTTCAACTTATTTGTGTGAATCTGCGTTTTCCCATCTGAAAATAACAGAGTACACAACATTCCAACATGACAGATGAACATCTCCAGGATTCCCTGAGACTGGCCCTCATGCAATATTCACCCAACTTCAAAAAGCTGGTGGATGAAATGCAGGCTCAGACGTCTCACTAACGAGCAAGAGCGAAATATTAAAGATTGTGCAAGATTAGTCTCGATCAATACTCGACCTAAATTTAACACAAATTACTCAATAAAAGTTAAGAAAGTTATTAAGACAGTTAAAGTTATTACTCAATAAAACTTTAAGAAAAAATGTACTTTCCATTTCCGCTCACAGTTCTTACTGGATCCTCGTCTCTGTTTTGTTTTTGCTTAATTTGCTTAACAGCTGATCACATCCAAGTAAATGACAGAAGGTTCATTAAAAATGGTGGAGGGGGGGGGAATCCTCCAACTTTGTTGGGTTAAAATTTAATTTGAAACTAATTTGAAACTTAATTTTCATGGTGGTAGATCGCCGGCACTTTTGTCTGGAAAAAGTAGATCATGACCTGTTTGAAGTTGGACATGCCTGCTCTAGAGTATACATATGTAGGTCTTGGAGTCTCTTTTCATACATAAAAACATAAGATATGCCATATGGGTCAGACCATGGTCCATCAAGCTCAGTGTCCTGTTTCCAAATGTGGTGAATCTAGGTCACAAGTATCTAGTAGTTTCCCCAAAAGACACAGGTTCCACAATCCTTTTATTGAGGCAAACAGTGGATTTCTCAGGTCCCCGTTAATAATAGTTTATGGACCTTTCCTCCAGGAACTTGTCCAAACCTTTTTTAAACCCAGCTATACTAACAGCATTTACATCTTCTGGTACAGGCTCCAAATCATTTTGGTTGCCTTCCTCTGAACCGTTTCCAGTCTTTTTATATTCTTTATGAGATATAGTCTTCAAAACTGAACACAATATTCCAAGTGAGGTCTCACCAGCTACTTGTACAGTGACATTAGTACCACTTCCTTTCTGCTGGTAATTCCTCTTTGTCTGCAACCCAGCATCCTTCTAACTTTGTCACACTGTTTTGCCACCTTGAGATCGTCAGAAACAATCACTTTGAGGTCCTTCTCCTGGTCTGTGCATACCAACCTCTCGCCCCCTATCGCATACAGTTCCCTTAAATTTCTGCTTCCCAAGTGCATGACACTGCACTTCTTCACATTAAATCTTAACTGCCAAGCATTAGATCATTCTTCCAGCTTCTGCAGATCTTTCCTCATGTTATCCACTCCCTCAGGGGAGTCCACTCTGTTGCAAATTTTCGTGTCATCTGCTATGTTGTTCTCCAAAGAAATCATCTGGCAGACTTCAATTAAAATTCACACATCCTGAGATTTTAGAGCATGCAAATATTACGAAATATCACAAGCAACTTCAGCGCTTGTGTCATTTGGTAAAGAGGCACTCTACAATCTCCAATACCTTCTGTAATTTCAAAAGCATATAGAAACATAGAAACATAACGACAGAAAAAGACCACATGGCCTATCTAGTCTGTCCTTCCATATCAATAACTACAACAGTCCCCTTTTTTCCTTTAGAGATCCTGTGTTTGTCCCATGCTTTTTTGAATTTAGATACCGTCCTCTGTCACACCCTCAGCGGGCCCTACTGGTGGGGTCAGGTATCACACGATGATTCCTCTCCTGGCTCTGTATGAAGATGCAGACAGCCCTGCCTGGCCCTCTGGGAGTTGTAGTTTATGCCTTCTCTGGTAAGAATTAGTTGTGCACACAGGTAAGGTTTCAAACAAGGGCTTTATTTCCCCGTCCACGAAGTTTTTCTCAACTTGGCAACACAAATAACAAAGCCTCTCTGGGCATATAACAAAAGAATAGAGTAGAACAGAAATAGCTTTACTTCAGCCTTTAAATCTAGCAAAAGAAAGGTATTTAAATAGTCCTTCTTTAGCAAACAGACTTTCCTTTTGCTGCTTTACTACAGCCTAGTTTTACTGCTTAACTGAGAAACCTTTATCAGCAAATAGATTGTTGCTTTAACTTCTGGTTAAACTCATTACTTTATCTTAGAGAGAACATGTGGTCAGCAGTTGGTAAAGAATAATCCATATCTTCTGGACTCACTTGTATATCAGAAGTATCACACTGCATCTGTTCATAACCATTTGTACATACGTTAGTTTGATCAGCTGGTTCACTAGAGTGAAGTTGGCTTGCTCCGTCTAACAGGAAATCTCCTCTCTTCTCTGAGCAAATGCCTTGCTGGGGGTTACCGTATGCCTCTGTGAATGGCTTATAGAAGCTCTTTCCCTGCTGGTGGTTAAAGGGGAACTGAAAACATTCACTGGTTCTGCTATTAGAATGTTCGTGATAGGCTTTGAGCCTGGTAGGGCTTAGCTCCTCTGCACAGCTGTGTGTGATTGCACTGCTCGAGACGGCACTTTGTTAAAAGCTTGGTATTTAAGATTGCTAGCAGAGTTACAAGCTCCTGTAGATAAGAAACCTTCCTTTCTCCTGTTGCTGCTAGCACAAGGAAAGAAGTTACCCTCTGCTTCCTTTAAACTTGTTCCTGGTTGGCTTTTCCTAATAACTCTGGGTTTTACCCATTCAGGTAGGAAACAGCCTCTCTCTGTATTTACTGCTCTGTTACCTTCCGTAAGAGTCTTCCCACGTCTCTCGTGACTTTCATTCACACATTCAGCGTCCAGCTGCTGACTTCCACACGTATCAAACAGGTCCTGGGACTCACTCAGACTCTCCAGTTGGTTTTCACGCTGACACAATTGTTCATTCTCTCTCTGCCACCGGTCTTGGTTCTGGGTATGAGATTGATTACCCGTCTCTCTCTCTTTTTCCTTCTTTCCCTAACTGTTTGTGAGCATGCCTTATGTACGTGTCTCTGGGCTCCACCTCCTCCCAGCTGATCCGCATCAGGTAATGAAATTTCCATTCCCCTGCTACCTGGGTGTGTCTTCTTAGCCCTTGACCACGTGTGTCCTAGTTGCTTATAGCAACTGCCTGACAGGTTTTTGTTTATGCTGTCAGATTCTCCCTGATCTTCCATGCTGATCTCCATCTGTATAGGCTCTGTTGGGTCTACCCTGTGACACCTCATCTCTACTACCTCCACTGGGAGACTATTCCACGGATCTACCACTCTTTCCGTAAAGAAATATTTCCGCATATCACTCCTGAATCTATCCCCCTTCACCCTCATCCCATGTCCCCTCATAGCAGAACTTGCTTTCAATTGAAAGAGGCTCTTCCCCTGTACATTTATGCCACAGAGGTATTTAAACATCTCAATCATATCACCTCTATCCCTCCTTTCCTCTAAGATGTACATATTAAGATCCTTAAGTCTGTCCTCATATGCTTTAAAATGAAGACCACTAAACATTTTAGTAGCAACCCTCTGTACTGACTCCATCCTGTTTATATCTTTTTGAAGGTGCGGTCTCCAGAATTGCACACTACACGCCAAATGAGGTTGCACCAAAGACTTATACAGAGGCACTACCACCTTCTTTTTTCTGCTAGCCATTGCTCTCCATATGCACCCAAGCATCCTTCTAGCTTTTTCTGTCGCCTTTTCTACCTGTTTAGCTACTTTAAGATCATCAGACACAACCACGCCTAGGTCCCGCTCTTCTTTAGTGGACAAACGTACTTCACCCACTATACTATATTGCTCCCTTGGATTGCTGCATCCCAAATGCATGACCTTACATTTTTTAACATTAAATCCCAGCTGCCAAATTCTAGACCATTCTTCAAGCTTAACTAGATCCCTCCTCATGTTATCTACACCTTCCTGGGTGTCTACTGTATTGCAGATTTTTATTTCATCCGCAAAGAGGCAAACCTTATCCGACAGCCCTTCCGCTATATCGCTAACAAAGATGTTAAAAAGAATCGGACCAAGTACATATCCCTGGGGCACACCCCTGGTAATGTCCTTCTTTTCAGAGTGAGCTCCATTTACCTGTACTCTTTGTCGCCTCCCACACAACCAATTTCTAACCCAAGCAGTAACTTTAGGGTTCATCCCTAGGGTGCTCAGTTGGTTTATAAGTCGCCTGTGAGGAATGGTGTCAAAGACTTTACTGAAATCTAAATACACCACATCTAGGGCTCTCCCTCAGTCCAACTCCCTGGTCACCCAGTCAAACAAATCAATCAGATTTATCTGACAAGACCTGCCTCTGGTGAATCCATGCTGCCTCGGATCCTGTAATCCGCTGGACTCCAGAAACCTCACTATTTTCTCTTTCAGCAGCGTTTCCAATAATTTACTCACCACCAAAGTTAAACTAACTAACTAGTTTTCAACTACATCCTTACTTATGCTTTTGTGTAAAGGCACCACATGAGCCTCACTCCAGTCCTTTGGCACCACTCCCAACTCCAACGAGGCATTGAAAAGGTCAGTCAGTGGAGCTGCTAGAACGTCCCTAAGTTCCCTCAGTATTCTAGGGTGTATCCCATCTGGTCCCATCGCTTTATCTACTTTAATTTGAGCTAGTCTGAGTCCATATCTTGAGTCCATGAACATATTTACAGAGGAGCCTGCTGCTAATATGCGGGACCTTGTCAGAGCAATCAGCTCAGCATGTTGAACTCTGAAGCGAACATATGACCACTTTGGCAGTTTTTATCCTACCCCAAAGACATCCACAGTGTCCGTGATTGTAGGGTCAAAGGATGCACTTCAAATGTGAACTTCAGAGAAACATTAATTTGATTTTAAAAACCAAATGTCTCTTACCATTTCCAATATGTTTGAGATAAACAACTTTGGCCAATGAATGGTGTAGGAGCTATGTATAATAATACCTCATCTCCCTATAACATCTACCTCTCTCTCTCTCTAAATATATATATATATATATATATATTGTGGTGAGGAGGAGGCAGCCCAGCATGAAAATAAAGGAGAAAGAAGAACTTTTTCTTCTGCTCGGGGGATGGGTTCAGTAGAACACATGCATCACAGCAGAATCCCTGAGAGAAACCAAGAGGGTAGTGCTAGGCTTAAGCCACTCCCAGACCTCATGACAACCTCAGGCAAGAGTAGGAGGTACAAGTGGGTGGAGTCAGGAAGGGAGTTGCCCTGCTCAGCGTTTAAGTTTGAGGGAACAAACAAAGTGAGCAGTAGGGCCTGGGAAGGCAGAAAGGCCAGGAACTCCAGGGAGCCAAGGAACTCCAGAAAGGCAGAAGAAAGCAAACACAGCAGAACCAGCAACCATGAAAGAAACAGATACAAAGTGAGTAGCAGCAGAGACAAGAGCAGCCAGCACTGCAGCCCAGGAAGCTACAGGGAAGGTTCCAGGCAAAGGACCAAACAGACTGGCTACAGGGAGAAAGAGAGAAGGTTGGCTTTAAGGAAGCTAAGGCAAGAGTGCTTAGACTCACCGGAGGAAGGGTCTATCTGCAGGCAGCAGAAGCCCCAGGAAGGGAAGTGGAGAGCTTACCCTGAGTCACTGTCTAGCTCAGAGACAGAGGGAGTGCCAAGCCGGAGAAGCCTCAGCCAGGAAGGTGATGCAGCCAGACTCCAAGGTAGGAGAGATAAAGCCATAAAGCCTAAACCCTGTGATACTTGCTCTGATTCAGAAGAGAGGTTAAAGCCTAGGAAAACCCGGAATAGGAGTAAGGGTTTTGCCAGGGACACTGAACAGGAAGAGCCCAGTGAAATCCTACCAAAAGGAGAAAGGGTCATTCAGTGGCATAGGCTATTTAATCTGCTAAAGAATATTAAGGATAAACTGCCAGAACGCTTACAAGCATTGCCAAGTTACAGCTCAGTTGAAAGCATGGAAGTAGCAGGCCAAGAAAGTGACCTAACTTCAGTTTGTTCTGAGATGGACTGTAATGTGTGCATGAAGGCTGAGTAATGGAAGCCTGAGAAAGGAAAGAAGTGAAGCTTGTGTAAATATCTTTATTGCAACACTGGTTACAAGTGTTATCTTAAGAGGAGAAGAATAATCCTGTATTTTGCTTTGACCTGAATGTGTACATTTGCTTTGAAGATTTTGTCAACCATTTTTGACACGGATGCTAATAAAATTCCTGTGTGCTTTAAAACAACCACTCGGTTCATAATCTCCTTGGCACAACTACAATCCTTGGGAAAGAGGAATTGAGATGGCTTCCCGTCCCTACTAGGCAACCGCCTGGTAGGGGCACGACCGCCACAGGTGGCGTAGTTTTTCGGATACAGCATTCCAGTGGTCAAGTGGTGCGTCTACAAGCTGGTACCTTAGGACGAGGAAGATCCAGGAAGGATGGAGTGACCGGACCGAGAGAAGACACGGAGGAGAAAATCCGGAGTGGAGTCGGATCCGGAGCGCTGTTTTCTGGTGGTAAAGCGAAGACCTGCATCAGAATCAGGTAACCCGTAGGCTAGAGGGGGATAAGCCTAGGATTCTGATGTAAGGGGCCACCAGGTACTCACTAGGAGAGAGTGAGGGGAAAAAAAAAAAAAAAGTGCTGCACTTTGTGTGTTTTTTTTCTGTGTTTGTGTTCCAGAAACCGCAATCCAGGATGGAGACAGCGGACATATTAGCCTGGGTGGCAGACCAGTTCGCCAAGCAGAGGGAGATGGCAGCAGTGAGCCAGGAGCAAGCAGCGTCCATGCTTCGCGCTCAACAGCAACCCCTACTGGAGGCGATGGCGAAATGGATTCGGGCCCAGGAAGAAGCGACCAAGATGGCACAGTCTGTACAAAAGGCACAGGCCTTACCAGGTGCACAGGTTGTTTTTCCAGGAGGGGAAAGCCCTGGTACTGGAACTTTCTCATGTGGCCGCCTTTCTAAAGAGGACGATATTGATGTCTTTATTGAGTCCTTTGAAAGAATAGCTGTTTTAGCTCAATGGCCAAAGGAACAATGGGCCATGAGATTTGCTATTACCCTAAGTGGGGAGGCTTTAGCAGCCTACAGGGAAATGCCAGTTGCATTAGTAGCCGAGTACGAGCATGTAAAGAAGGCAGTAAGAGATCGGATGGGGTTAAGTCCCTCGGTCTATAGGAGACTTCTGAGAGCATGTGTACTGAAAGAAGGTGAAACACCCCAAGCTTTATACCATAGAATTAAAAGCTTAGTGTATAAATGGCTTGTACCTGAGAATGGCAATATAGATTCTGTTATTGATACTGTGATATTGGAACAGTTTACAGAAGCTGTACCCAAAGAGTTACAGAGTTTTCTGGTAATGCAGAGCTGTAAAAACACCAAGGAAGCCATTGCGTTGGCTGAGTGCTTTCTAGAGGCCAAGAAGTTAAGCCTCAAGAAAGAGGGCGTTTTTCAGAGGGCAGGTACAGAATTGCAGGAAAGGAAGGCAACCTTTACTAGCCATAAGATGGATAGGAATAAATCCATAGAAGGCAGATGTACCCTGCAGAGAAAATGTTTTTCCTGTGGTGAGCCAGGTCACCTTAAGCGAAAATGTCCAGTAAGGAAAGCTTATGTAATCACACGTCCCAAAGAGATAGGTGAGGGATTTCTCCTATCAGTAGAAGTAGAAGGAATACCCATAGAAGCTCTACTAGATTCAGGGGCCAGCCAGTCTATGATTTCCAGCAGGCTGTGGAAAAAGATAGAGGCCCAGAGACAGTGCTTACAAGAATCCTCAAAGGCGCAGGTTAAGATTAAATGTGTCCATGGAGCAGCTTCCACCTATCCTCTCCAGAGTGTTAGGATCAAGGGGTTAGGTAGTGGAAGGCAGGTGGCAGTGGCAGTGATACCTAGACTCCCACATCATATGATATTGGGCCGTGACTGGTCCCAGTTCAGAAAGGGGGTGGAAAAACAGTTGCAGGAAGAAACAGGCATGATAACTACACGCACAGACACTAACCTTTCAGGGGAGAATAGGAAGGAAAGAGTTGTGCGCCCCAGGGTTGATACAGGGGAAATAATACCCGCTCCGTTGTTCAGTAAGAGAGTAAACCCAGGGAAGTCAGTAGATACTCAGAGGGAAAAGCAAGTGCCAAAACAGAAATTTGTGATAAAGTTCTGTAGGACTACCCCTGAGGCAAGAATTCCCAAGCGGGCTACCGAACAAGCTGCTGGTATGGATCTTTGTAGCGCAGTTGAGGTGGTCATTCCAAAGCAAGGGAAGGCCATAGTAAACACGGGACTTAGAGTTGAAATACCGCCCGGTTGTTACGGACGGATTGCGCCCAGATCTGGCCTCGCCTTTAAAAAGTTTATAGATGTAGGCACGGGCGTTGTAGATCCGGATTATAGGGGAGAATTGAAAGTCCTCTTGTTTAATTTTTCGCAAGAAAACTTTAGAGTGGATGTAGGAGATAAGGTGGCACAATTAATTTGTGAAAGAGTTGGTTTTCCGCCCATAGAGGAGGTGGATGAACTGTCCTCTACCACCAGGGACTCTAGAGGATTTGGTTCCACAGGCATAGCCGAAATAGAGGGGTTAACAGCCTGTTGCGTAGAAAAAGAGGAAGACGATCTGGGACCCCAATTGGGAAAAGGTAGTGTAGATCCTGTTTATAGGATTGGGGAAAGGCTCTCTTGGGCTCAGCAAAATGAGTTATCCAGGGTATTAAAGGACTTCTCGGATGTTCTTACCCCGCTACCCGGGGAAACAGGGATGGTCGCGCATGAAATTGTGACGCCGCCCGGCGAAATAATTCGCCAGCGACCTTACAGGCTCCCCGAGGCAAAGCAGAGGGAGGTAGTTTCCCAAATACAGGAGATGTTAAGGATGGGGGTAATTGAGGCTTCAAAAAGCCCTTGGAACAATCCAATAGTTTTGGTCCCTAAGGCAGATGGGTCTATGCGTTTTTGTATAGATTTCCGGAAGGTAAACGACATCTCACGTTTTGACACATACCCTATGCCTCGGATCGAGGAGATCTTAGATCGTCTAGGCCAGGCCACATACCTGACCACTTTAGATTTAACGAAGGGGTACTGGCAGATTCCCCTCACCAGGGAATCTAGCCAAAAACTGCATTTAGTTCCCCAATAGGGCTTTTTCAGTTTCGACGGATGCCTTTCGGCCTCCATGGAGCGGCAGCGACATGTCAAAGGCTGGTTGACATGGTTCTACGCCCACACCAGCGATACGCAGCAGCCTATATGGACGATATCGTTGTCCATAGTTCACGGTGGGATGAACATTTGATCCGTATTAAGGCAGTGTTGGGGGCATTGAGGCAAGCGGGACTCACCTTAAATCCCGCTAAATGTATGTTCGGGGCATCCGAGGTGAAGTATCTAGGTCATCGGGTGGGCCAAGGTATGGTTAAACCTCTTCTGGACAAAGTGGAAAGTGTAAAAAACTTTCCAAGGCCTTTAACAAAAAAACATCTTAGGAGTTTTTTGGGATTAGTGGGTTATTATAGGCGATTTATCCCACATTTTGCAACTAAAGCGGCCGAGCTAACGGAAATGCTCAAAAAGAATGCCCCTAATCAGTTACAATGGACGCAGGAGGCGGAGCAGGCCTTTGGTGTGTTGAAAGAGAAATTGTGCGAAGCACCAATATTACGGGGGGTGGATTTTAGTCTACCTTTTATTATTCAGACTGATGCTTCGGAAACAGGCCTAGGGGCTGTAATGTCACAGAAGCAGGAAGGGTCTGAGCATCCTGTAATGTTTTTAAGTCGCAAGCTAACTCCTCCAGAAAAAAAATACTCAACAGTTGAGCGTGAGTGCCTTGCGATAAGGTGGGCAGTGAATTCACTGAGATTTTATTTAACTGGACGGAGGTTTTTACTTGTGACGGATCATGCCCCGCTTAAATGGCTAAATAAGATGAGGGATAGTAATGCTCGATTGACAAGGTGGTATATGGCCCTGCAGGAGTTTGACTTTAAGATAGAACATAGGGCTGGGAAGCTCCACACAAATGCCGACGCCTTATCCCGTATTACGTGCTGTTCGCGGGTTGATGCGCCAGCCCGTAATAGTCTAAGGAGGGGGATATGTGGTGAGGAGGAGGCAGCCCAGCATGAAAATAAAGGAGAAAGAAGAACTTT
This sequence comes from Ichthyophis bannanicus, assembly GCA_033557465.1. Classification (NCBI taxonomy): domain Eukaryota; kingdom Metazoa; phylum Chordata; class Amphibia; order Gymnophiona; family Ichthyophiidae; genus Ichthyophis; species Ichthyophis bannanicus. The sequence continues at coordinate 169,600,635 of CM066042.1, forward strand.
TTCTTCTGCTCGGGGGATGGGTTCAGTAGAACACATGCATCACAGCAGAATCCCTGAGAGAAACCAAGAGGGCAGTGCTAGGCTTAAGCCACTCCCAGACCTCATGACAACCTCAGGCAAGAGTAGGAGGTACAAGTGGGTGGAGTCAGGAAGGGAGTTGCCCTGCTCAGCGTTTAAGTTTGAGGGAACAAACAAAGTGAGCAGTAGGGCCTGGGAAGGCAGAAAGGCCAGGAACTCCAGGGAGCCAAGGAACTCCAGAAAGGCAGAAGAAAGCAAACACAGCAGAACCAGCAACCATGAAAGAAACAGATACAAAGTGAGTAGCAGCAGAGACAAGAGCAGCCAGCAGTGCAGCCCAGGAAGCTACAGGGAAGGTTCCAGGCAAAGGACCAAACAGACTGGCTACAGGGAGAAAGAGAGAAGGTTGGTTTTAAGGAAGCTAAGGCAAGAGTGCTTAGACTCACCGGAGGAAGGGTCTATCTGCAGGCAGCAGAAGCCCCAGGAAGGGAAGTGGAGAGCTTACCCTGAGTCACTGTCTAGCTCAGAGACAGAGGGAGTGCCAAGCCGGAGAAGCCTCAGCCAGGAAGGTGATGCAGCCAGACTCCAAGGTAGGAGAGATAAAGCCATAAAGCCTAAACCCTGTGATACTTGCTCTGATTCAGAAGAGAGGTTAAAGCCTAGGAAAACCCGGAATAGGAGTAAGGGTTTTGCCAGGGACACTGAACAGGAAGAGCCCAGTGAAATCCTACCAAAAGGAGAAAGGGTCATTCAGTGGCATAGGCTATTTAATCTGCTAAAGAATATTAAGGATAAACTGCCAGAACGCTTACAAGCATTGCCAAGTTACAGCTCAGTTGAAAGCATGGAAGTAGCAGGCCAAGAAAGTGACCTAACTTCAGTTTGTTCTGAGATGGACTGTAATGTGTGCATGAAGGCTGAGTAATGGAAGCCTGAGAAAGGAAAGAAGTGAAGCTTGTGTAAATATCTTTATTGCAACACTGGTTACAAGTGTTATCTTAAGAGGAGAAGAATAATCCTGTATTTTGCTTTGACCTGAATGTGTACATTTGCTTTGAAGATTTTGTCAACCATTTTTGACACGGATGCTAATAAAATTCCTGTGTGCTTTAAAACAACCACTCGGTTCGTAATCTCCTTGGCACAACTACAATCCTTGGGAAAGAGGAATTGAGATGGCTTCCCGTCCCTACTAGGCAACCGCCTGGTAGGGGCGCGACCGCCACAATATATATATATATATTGTCGCAACCTGTGCCCAGGCAACCGCCTATAGGCATGGACCTGCCTTTGTATTGTCCTTTTAAATAAAGAATGGTTGGAGTCTTCCCAGGGCCGAGGCTTCTGGGAGTTGTAGATGTGTGGTTTCAAGACAATAATGTTGAGACCCGAGGGTTTTCAAGGCAAACACAGGAATTTATTATTTCCTTTTCCTAAAAAGCATTTAAAGGCTCAACGCATAACAAAAATAGGATTTTTTCTCCAAACAAGATTCCAAAGACCTTTTATCCAAACAAGGCACTGTAAGTGCTTCAATTAGCTTTCAAACACATGTAGCTGTTTCTCCCAAAACCTTTCAGCATTCAAAATAAAGCTTTTCATTCTTTTTACAAAATCCAAAAGAAAAATGTTCTTTTCTTCAGATAAAACAGGATTCTTAGCAAACACTAGCTAAGCAACATTATCCCTGTTTCCTCTCTCTGCTTTGTAAAACATTTTTAGGCTTTAGGACTTTCTCCCTTTCAAACCAGGAACTCCTTATTCCGTCTTCTTACATAGAGAACAGTCCATTAATGAATCATCTGACTCCTTATCAGATTCATAAGGATCTATTTGCATCTCCTCATAACTTGAGTCTGGTAACTCTGATTTCAAGTCACCCTGCAAAAGCTCAGGCTTAATTTCTTCTAAAAGCTTTAACACTTTCCTCCAGTGAGACTTTTCCTTATGCACAGGTTTTTCCCCAAGCACGTGGAAATTCTTTCCCTTCAGTAACTGACACAATGCCTCTAACTGGCTCAAGTTACTTTTTGTTACAGGTTTATTCACACACCTTTTTGGAGCTGGCAGTTTCCCAGCAGGTTCATAAACTGCTGCTACTATATCTTGTTCCTCATCAGCACTCCTCCCAGGCACAGCTTCCCTGTCTCCAGAACCAGATGCAGTTCCCCTGCAGTACTGGCTTCCTTCTGGGTCGTGGCTTTCACCTCTGAGAACCCCACTGCTTTCTCCAGCATTCTCCCTGGTTAGGCCTCTCGTGTGACTCTCTCTCACAGCTTCCTTCCCAGTATGCTGCCTTCCTGTGTGCTGCTTCCCTCTGGAATCCTCTCTGGTGCTGTCTCTGGTGATTCTCTTTCCTTCCGTCTCCCTGGTGCTTCTCTTTCCTTCTGTTTTCCTGGTGCTCCCTTTTCCTTCTATTTCCTGGGGTTTATAAGAGTGTGCCTGAACTCCTGTGCACTGCCCTTCCCCCAGGTGTTCCTTATTAACTCCCAAGCTTGCCTCTGGATTAGCAGAGCTTGGGCGTGGTCTGCACTCAGCAACTACCTGTGTTTTTTTCTCTCTGCCTGCAGTTTGAGAGCTACTGCTTTCTTGCCTGTCTCTCTCCTTAAAGGTAAATTATTGTTTTCCTTCCCAATCCATAGACTCAGCTACACTCTCGCCATCACAATATATATATACACACACACACACACACACTAGATAATTTTCATGACAATGTTGCAGGGGTACAATTTGCCTTGGCAAATATGTCATGTTAATATTAGAAGATGATTTTCTAGCTTGCTTAACCACTGGGACTGATGTCAGGGGAGGAGTCTGTGACTATAAAGAGAGATATTTCGGAGGAAAAATTGTATTTTGCTTCTCCTACCCAGAAGCTAGCTAAGAGCAGAAGCCCACCGTCTCCTGCTGCTGTGAGGATTGGGCCCTAAAGTACCAACTGGTCTTGGGGTCAAGGAAAAAGCGAGGATTTATTTCATCTTTGCCTCCATTCTGTCAAGCTATCAAGAGGGGAGCACAGGGCTCTCAACAAACTGAATTCTGGGCTTAGTCCCTGGAAAAGGAAAAGTATGAAAATTGGTAATTTCTTTGCCCCCCTTTTCACCTAAGAAAATTAAAGGGGGCTGCTGGCGTCCTATGACAGGCAAGATTCCTGCAAGCAGGGAAAAAGACAGGCAAAGGATCAGCAGCGGCGGCAAGCCCTTGGCAGACGACTTGCTGGCACGAGCTCTCTCCTAGCGACGGGGCGAGGTGCTGGAGAGATGCAGTCAAGTGGGGCTGGCGATCTACCTCTGACCCCTCTGCGATCTACCTGTTGGACATGCCTGCTTTAGAGGAAAGGAGGGACGGGGAGATATGATACAGACCTTTCAATACTTAAGGAGTATTAATGAACAAACAAACCTTTTTCAAAGACGGGGAAGCTGTAATACTAGAGGGCATAGCATGAAGCTGCAAAGGGATAAACTGAAAGACAGCGTCAGGAAATACTTTTTCACTGAAAGTGTGGAGGATGCTTGGAATACCCTCTCGATGGAAGTGGTGGGGCAAATACAGTGACAGAATTCAAAATGGCATGGGACAGACAGTGGATCCCTTTATAGAAACAGGATAAAATAAACGTAACTGTCTCTGATATCTCAACAAGTAGAGGTGACCTGCACGGAGCAATGGGTATACCCCTAAACAAAGGCATGGGGAGGGGTGACCCACACAGAGTGGTGGGCGCATCTACTCTTGTCACCTTGCTCAGCAGACTAGATGGACATGCTGGCCTTATCTGCCGTCATATACTTTGTTACTATGTAGCATGTCAGACCTCCAAAAACAGAATTAACACTGGGGCAAACACATTACTTACAATAACATTTTGTGATTTAGGTCACAGGATCATTTTGGGAGGGTTGGTGCAGGGGTTTCTGTGATTGTTGATTATAATTATCAAATTCCCTAGGGAAGGGGGGTGGGGTGGCTAGAAAGTTAATTAAGGGGAGCGTAAAGCTCTGGTTTGCCTTAGGACACTTGACATCCTTGCACCAGCATATCAGCTGTCACCCTCTCTTAGGGACAGTGACATAGCTGAGAAGGCCACAGTTTGCACTTCTGCATTGACTTTTGCAGGGTCATACTACAGGCTGCACAAGTGCTGCTGTCGCAGAGGACACAAGTATCTAAGTGGCACTGATAACATCACTGGGCTTCCAGGAAGCTCAAAAACAGTGAATTACTGCATGTGGCCAGGTGGATGGGGAAGGGGGGGGGGTGCTAGATTCGTTAGTCAAATTTATTTATGTAGCTTAGTATGGTCCTGCACTTTTGTACACCAGTATAACGATGATGTCACCAATTCTACCATTAGGGTTTGCTTCACTTTGAAGTTCTTTTAGTCCTCCAGCCCGGTCCTCTCCTAGCCAGGAGTGAATAAAAATGGTCATAAAAACTTACAGAGATATTCAATAAAGATAAAATACATGATAAAAATAAAATAATGATATTCAGAGACTGCAAGAGGAGGAATACCCTCTGATCTGCCCACAAACAGTCATTCATACAGATATATAAACACCTCTTATTTGCCTCCAGCAGCTCTCAGATTTGGATATTTATCCTGCTTAAGACCGGCATAACTCCCGTAGGAGTGTGGCTGCACTGGAGCACTCCTCATGTAATCTACAGATGTTTTTTAACACCTTTAATTCTCTATTCCCTGTGGTGCTCCATTTCAGTACATTCTTACTGTATATCTTGAATTTGATTGTTTTCCAGGATTTATTTTTTTATATCCTAGATCTTTTCATCAAGTCCTTAATGTTGTGTCTCTGTTTAGTGCCTGCCTTGTGCCATGATAATGTCAAAGGATCAGTTATCTTTCAACATATTTCAAACAGTACTTCAGTCAGTTGAAGAGCATGTTCTGTTCATTGCATGGACCACAAAAACCTGTGAAACAACCAAAATATCCTTCTTCGATGTCTCTCTACTTACTCTCTGATCTACAAAGACAGCACATCCCACACAAGAAATAACTGGCACAGTGTGATTATCAGTAAATGCCCAGATATATGTTTCATCCCTGGGGTGGGAGGGGGGGGGGGCTTCATTTATTTTCATCACAGCAACAGAAACTTCTTTTGTTCCCTGGGTTTGCCAGGAAGGTTTCAGTCCATCAGTCACTTTGGCAGTTAAATAAGACTGCATCTTCAGGACACAGAACTTTTTCACCTGACATGTCAGGATAATTTGTTACCGTGCAATGTGCGGCAAGTTTCTTTCAGCTACACAGTGCTTCCATTCAGTCAGCTTGGGAATTGGGGGTTTTTCTCTTTAAACTTACAATTCATAGGATCTCCAAGGCACTGGGATGTGATTTATTGAAGGTTGTCTCCCATCCTATTCTGGTGGAATAAACCGTTAATACGGTTCACTCTGTATAAAATGAATTATTTTTCATCCCTATATTGTAATAACTTTTAATTTCTATAAGACTTATCACCTCTGATATTTATAGACTTGCCAGCTCTGGGGACTGAAACAAACTGACAATCCTTTTTCTGTCTGGAGAGTAATGTATATTACAAAGCTTTGGTTTGATGCACAACCGTTTCAAAGCTGACAGCAGCATACAAATTGTGGTACACTGGTGCATTATATATTTAACCTGTCACAGAGCTTCTATTCTCTATAGCTCTTAAATCCAGAGAATTAGTTCAGCAGTTTCTTAAATTCTGAAGGTTAGCTTGCATCAGGAAAGCAAATGTGTTGCTTAGAGGTTTTATTTCAGCTACTCAGAAATCTAAGATTAATAATGTCAATTAGTGCTGCAGAATCAGAATTCGAGCACCTTATGTGTTCATGAATGATACGAGTTTTCTTGTAAGCATGTGTCATATTCTTCAGCAGTCTAGATCAAGGGTTCTCAACCTCGTCCTTGCGACACACCTTGCTAGTCAGGTTTTCAGGATAACCACTATGAATATGTAAGAGAAAGATCTACATACAGTGGAGGCAGGGTATGCAAACCTCTCATGCATATTCATTGTGGTTATCCTGAAAATATGACTGACTAGGTGTGTCCTGTGGAATGAATTGAGCACCCTTGAGTCTCTGCCCAGCAGTCCTCTCATAAGCACTTTATTGTGGTATCACCCCCTATTCGATCCTAGTGACTTCAGAGATGATGTTTGTCAAGCACTCATTACCCCAGTACTAGACTACTGCAACATAATCTAACATGGGCTCCCGAAAGAAACACTACGTCCTCTTCAAATGGCACAGCAACCAGGATCATAGCAGAAGCACTAAGAAGAAATCACATCACACCCACTTTACAACACTTACATTGGCTTCCAATTCACATGAGAATCAAATATAAGGTGCTATTAACCATATTTAAGAATCTCCACAACATATCAGCACACAGTCTTCAATCATTAATTCAGAAAACCCCCAACACCAGGGCAAGAAGTAAAGCATCACAGAACTTATTAAGCATTCCGCAACTCATAACCAAATGCAACCATTCTACATCCTCATGAGCCTTTTCCCTGTTCGCACCCCTGGAACTACGACTATCAGATACCACCATTGAATTACGATGAAAACTTAAAACACACATCTTCACAGAACACTTTGGCTCAGGCACATAACAACAGCACAGACCTCTCCCAGGGGTCAACTTACTTCAGCTCCATCTGTACTTCAACATGCCACCACCCTGATTGAGGTATTATGACATCATCTCTTGTTCTTGCATTAGCAAACGTATAAAAGTCAAACTATATTCCCTCTTGCTTAAGTACCCTAGTAAATTGACAAAGTTAACCTGTATTTGCTCTAATTGCACTGTTGGAAATGTTAATCAAATTTAATTTTGTTTGTTTCATTCAAGTTATATGTAAATATTCCCCAATTACGTTGTCTGTACACCATTTTGACTTTTAGATAAAGCAGTATAGAAAATTTGTTAAATAAAAATTATACATCATACTTTAAATCAAGGGTGGCAAATTATGGCTGCAAGCCAGAACCAGCCCAAAACCCCCCAAAAAACATGAAGTCCTACCCATGTTACATCATCACCTACCTGTGGCCACCAGTAATGGAGATTCCTTCATGGTCTATTCCTGCTTGTAAATGAAGTAATTTTTCTTTAAAGCTAGCTCAGCCAACTGTACCAAAAAATCTGTCGGAACTCGCTGAGGACTTGGTCGATCATTCCAAACTTCTGTCAAAACTTGAATAGTTTCATCTTGTGGAATTGATGTATAAAGGGCCGCCACGTCTAAAGACGCCAACCAAGCTACACGTTCCATTTCATCAAAATCTTCCAAAATCTGCAAGAAATGGGTAGTATCTTTAATATACGAGGGGATCTTCAAAACTTCAGACTGTAAATGTTTATCCAAATATATCCCTATCCTCTCCAGCACAGAATCATTGCTGGAGAGGATCGACCGCCCAGGAGGTCTAGACAAACTCTTGTGTACTTTTGGAAGAATATAAAAAGCCGGTATTTTCGGGTGTAAAGGATTTAAATAATTCTTTTCCGTTAAATAGCCCATTTGCAAGGCAATGGTGGTAATCGCTAAAATCTCCTTTTGCAATAACTCAGTGGGATCCGCAAATAGCCGCTTGTAATGACGATCAATATTTAACTGCCTAAGCACTTCGTTATCATAGTCAGTCGTGTCCATCAATACTACTGCGCCGCCCTTATCAGGGGTTTGATGGTAATCATATCCATATTGGCAAGTTCTTGTAATGCTCTATGCTCAGCAGCTGACAAGTTCTTAGGAAAATTAGTGTATTTATCTTTAATAAATCGGACATTACCAATGCTTAAAAGTATGTACCAATGGGTCTAGAGGGCCCGGAGGGATCCAAGAAGATTTCAAACTGATTTTGAAACAACCCATGTATATACTTCTAGTTAGTTTTCTTTCATCCCCCTGTAGGTTAGATTCCTGGATGACATCTTTTTTCTGTGGCAGAGTATGGAGAATGATCTGCATATATTTTTAGAGTGGCATAATGGCATAAAGTCCAACATCCAATCTACCATGCACTATCACATCCAGAAACTTGAATTTATGGATGTGGTAGTATATAAACAAGAGGGTCAATTGTATACTACATTATACTGAAACCCTGTACAGTGGAATGCTCTACTTCAATATCGTAGTTTTCATCCAAATTCTTTGAAAAGAGAATTACCATATAGACAATTTCTCCAGTTACAGAGGATATGTTCTACTATTGAAGAATATGAGTCATGCTATAGATTTATTTTCAAGACTCCGAATTAGAAGTTATCCTGACCATTTACTTACTAAAGCTTATAAGAAGGCTTGTTATACGCATTGAGAATGGTTATTGGGGGAAACAATTTTGTCTAACTCTTTTCAAATGAAGCAAAATGGGGACTTGCAGAAATTTGTGGGAGTACTCACTTATATGACTTTATCTCATCAAGTTATGAAATTATTGAAAAAATATTGGTCTGTTTTAGGCCTCCACAGCTTTTTTCAGAAGCATCTTCAGATAGCATATACTAGAGGCTCTAATATTCAGGATCAAATAGTGTCGACAGTGTCACCTAGGGATAAGCCACAACAGATCATTGCTCCAGATGGTACTTTGGGTCATTATGGGTGTGAGTCTTGCAGCTTTTGTGAGCAATCCCTAAAGGGGGTTAGTTGGGTAGATCCTACTACTCAAAAGATGTATTATTCACATTGATACACTACTTGTACTACGGCTTTTGTTGTTTACATGCTGATTTGCCTAAGTCATCAGAAATACATTGGATGCACTATTCACCCCATCAAGTTTTGTCTTCAGGAATATCAATCTTGATTACATAATAAAGTTTTTGAGTGCACCCATAGTGAGCCATTGCATATCTAGTCATCATAGGGCTCATTCCATTCCAGATGTAGATCCCCTCTGTACATCCAGTCTGAGCCGTGATGCCAGTCGTCAGAAACAAAAGCTTATTCCCTGCAGCCTGACCCCCGATCTGGCCTCCTAAGGCTTGGGTTGGGCTGCAGGGAATATCCTCTGACACCCCCCCCCTCCCCGCCCCATCTGTGCCCTGGCATTAACAAAATAACACGTTCAGAGAAGTTATTCCACCTCAGAGGTGGAATACCTTCCCTGCACATGTTGCCGGCCCTGGACATACAGGGCTGACATTAGAATCAGCCCTGTATGTCGAGGGCCTGCGACAGCCCACCACCTATCCAGACTCTGCCCCTTCCCTGCCCCTGTCTAACTTCCCCACACAACCGGCAGGGAAGTTATATGCTTTGGGGGAAGGCACGAATAGTGGGGATGGACATCCCATTGGGATGTCAATCTCTGCTATTTGTGGCACAGAATCGGGCCCCATGTGTTTGCTGATTTACTATGGAGGATCTTGGAATATGTTCTATCTGATCCACGATGGGGGGGGAGGGGGTTTGAATTGAGAGTAAAAACTACAGGTGTTAGAGTAGTCATGGATTTTTAAAATGGCTATGGTTTCTCCAGCCAGTTTAAACCAGGAACTTGATTGGTGGAGCATTTTGTGAATTGGTGGGGTCACCTATTGGTGGACCTTTCAGCCTATTGGATTTTGTTTTCTTGAGGTCATGTTGCTTAAAATCAGCTGGGCCATTTTAGAACCATTTTTCTATGGAACTTTATGGCAGCAAATTCTTTCCAATGGAGCGTTGATACAGAGCTTGAATGATTGTTAGCTCTAAACGCAGAGCTGTGTTTACGATATTGGAGGAGATTGATTAACCACGCTGGGAGCTGATATTGGACTACTATGCGGGACCTGGATGCTGAAAGATATCTAAATCTTTGGAGGGAATAAATCTGGAGCGGAATTAGCTCATCAATATGTCCTTTTAATTATATTTTATAGGAAGCAGAGTGCTCCTTTCTAATTTCATATTAGTGTTCAAAGTTTGGTGTGTCACACATTGTTGTGTTGGTATACACTCGTAGAAATGGTTCACTGGTTTTTAGGTAAATCTTAAAATGATTAAACAGGAAAACTTGTTGCAGGAGGTAGTATTCCTCATGATAAATATTCCAACAAAATTTTGAGTGTGCCAGTTGGTAGTATACCCTTGGTCTACTTTATTTGTTTTGGGAATAATTTGAGTGGAGATTGTGTTTTTGCTTGTTTTAAGACATGATTATTGGCAACTTTATAAACAATACAAATCAGTTTGAAAAGAAGAACCACATTCCCATGGCAGTAAAATTATATGCACCTTTGATCAATTGTCAGTAATGACTTGAATTAACCAATGAATAATGATGCTAATGTTTAAAATGGCCACATTCACTCCCTGGTCCATTTTCACAATAATGAAGACAAGAGAGCTGCCTGAGACTATCAGAAAAGCCATTATCACCAAACATCAAAGAGGTACAAGGCATCCAATGACCTTTGGATTCTTATGTCTACCATTTGCAATGTTAAGAAATTTTCTGCTTATGAAATTGTCAAGAACTTCACAGGATGGGATGGGAAGCGGAAAATTAATCAAAGAGGTCTTCGAAGGTTAGTGCAAACTGTTGGAAAATCGCCATGTACAACATCCAAAGAGCTTAAAGCTGACCTGGAGCAATCTGGAGTGGTGGTTTCAACCCACACCATAAGACATTCACTAAACAAAGAAGGACCATGGGTGAAGGTCAAGGAGAACTCCCACTGCTCAAAGACAGACATAAAAAGGCACGTCTGATTTTTGCCCAAACCCATCTTGGTAAACCACAATCCTTCTGGGAAAAATGTTCTGTGGACAGATGAAACCAAAACTTGAGCTCTTTGGCAATGCAGACCAGTGATATATTTACAGGTGAAGAAATGAAGCTTATAAGGAAAGAAAGCACTCTTCCTACAGTTTAATATGGTGGAAGTTCCATAATGTTGTGGGGCTGTTTTACTGTCTCAGAAACTGGAGGCCTGGAACATATTAAAGAAATCATGAAGTTAGAGGACTACCAAGGTATTTTGGAGCAAAATGTACTACCTTGTGTAAGAAGACTAGATCTGGGTCAAAGATCATGGGTCCTCCAGCGGGACAGTGACCCAAAACATACATCCAAAAGTACAAAAGAAAGTTTTAAACTGACCAGCAATGACTCCTGATCTCAATCCAATCGAGAACCTTTGGAAAGAGCTGAAATCTGCCATTGGTAAAAGGAATCCTGGAAGCACTCATGAGCTGGAACAAATCACAGTTGAAGAATGGGAGAAACTACCAACAGACAGATGTACGAAACTTATAGATGGCTACAAGAAATGTTTGGAGGCTGTCATCACTGCCAAGGGTTGTGCAACCAAATATTAGTGAAGGGTGTCATTAATCCTGTCCAGGTCATATTTTTTTCTCAGAAATTACTACATCTAAGTACACAGACATCTTTTTGTTGTTGTATACCTTTGAACATACTATTAAAATATTATGATGACATACAGTTGGAATATGTCCAATTATTTCTCAAGATATTGTACATAACATACCTAAAATGCAAGGGTGCCAATAATGTTGGCCACAACTGTAGCTTTAAAGGATATACCGATTAGATTTAAAAAAACTCTCCACCTGTTCATCCTAGTTAGTTTTTTTTTTCTGCAGAGAGAACTTCAGTAAGTGTCAAACAGAACTACGTTAGAATTTCCCCATAAGACCAGGAATAATCTCTGTACTTTGGTAACAGGTTCCATAGGATTGAATGACCATGGGATATTCCAAGGGTTTCCTTTTTAAGCCACCTTTTGTCTTTGCTAGAATTCCATCATATCTGGCTCTTATTCCAAGACTTGTGGCATACCTTGAGGTTCTATTCTGGCCTCTACACACTAACCTTTCTCTCTTTCCTTTGGCAATCCTCATTCAAAACTCAGGGATCAGCTCTTTCCTTTATGCTGATGATATCCAGTTAATAAACTATATAGATTCCCATACTTTACCTATCACCAACTTGACCAATTGCTGATAAACTGCCAAGTGGCTCCTATATCACAAACTGAAATTATATCTTCAGAGATGAGAGGTGCCTTGAATTACTAGGAAAAAGTGACCATCTTCTTCAGCTTCATTCATTGCAGGTATTCCAGTTCTTCTGAAGAATTCTGTCATCACACTTGGCATCTCTCTTGATAATGAGCTGCCCTTTGGCTCTCAGGGTTCCTTCCTTGTAAAGAATTTGTTCCTTGCTCTCCACAAAATTTCTCTATTCACTCAGTATTTGATAAGGATATCCCTACTCTTATTTTTGCGTTTGTATTAAACTATTTAGACCTGTGGTTTCAAAACCTGTCCTCATGGATTCCCAACCATTCAGGTTTTCAGGATATCCTCAGTTTATATGCACTGCCTCCAGACCATGCACATTTATCTCAAACTTATATATTGCAGATATTCTGAGAACCTGACAGGCTGGAGGTCTCCTGGGCCAGATTTGGGAATCCCTCAATTAGGCTATTGTTAATTCCCTCATGTCCAGTCTGAACTCCTCCTCTACAAAATGCCTCCAGCTCGTTCAGAACTCTTCCTTATATATTGCTCACAACAAGGAATGTACCAAGCTAGACATGCACCCTGTGTGACTTGTAAGCCTAGCACTCCCCCCATCTGTGCACAGGAATTCACTCTTGTCCAGCTTCGTAGAAGCCCAGTGATGGCACTAGCGCCCCTTCCATACTTGCACCCTATACAGCCACACTGCTCACCCAGCCCTTGGAACGACTCATCTCACAACAGTGAACACTTTATCCCTTTATTAAGGAGTGGCACTATTGCCCATCCAGTTCAGAATCGAATACGAGATTCTCCTACTAACTCTTCATGAACTGAACTTTGGTTTCCTCTCTGTCTCTCAAACAAGCGGAGACCCTATACTCCCTCTTGTTCCCTCAGATATACTTAACAAAAGTTACTTCTTATTCCCCACCCAGCTGAATCCGAATAGAGGTCACATGCTACACTATACTTCTTTCAGTTACTGGGCACCAGCCTTGTGCTCTTGGGAGTGAGGGATCCCTCTGCAAATTTAAGAATAGAATAAAAGCATGACTTTTACCTACCAAGTCAGCTCAATTCCCTGCTTTCTTATCTCCTCATATACTTCTTTAAGAGGAGCTGCATCCCTCTCCTAAATTGTTCCCATTCTTGTAATCCTCTCGTTCTATTGCTTTGCCTCTGGTCTCCTCTTTCTGTGTTTTGTTGTAAACTATTGTTATATTTTAATGAAAAATAGCATATCAAGCCAAGAAATTACTCAGCTCATTCTCATATCTCATCTTAAATATAGATGCTACACATAGCCACATAATGCTGGCTATGCAAAGGCCCTGATTTAGCCCTGAATGGGAGAAGCTACCTCCACAGATTCAGAAAGAGCAGACATCCTGAAGAAAAGCACCTCATTGTCACAAGGGATGTTATAATTCACGGCTGTCAAGCTCACTATGATGTGGAAGCTGGATGGAGCTGGGATTTTTTTTTTTTTTTTTTTTGCTTCTTTAGCAATTCCGGTATAAAGGCAGAAAAGACTGATTGAATTTCCCGTGCAAGCTACAATCATGAAACGGGAAAGCTGCCTTGAATGAACACCTAGATAAATCCAGGAGAATCACCCAGACTGCTGAGCAGAGCGATCACTGATCTACATACAACTGAATGAGTATTGACAGCAAATGCTTGGGTTGGAAAGTGTGACCTACTGCATGCAGATACATTTTCTGTGTCCTACTGCCACTTAGCAAACAATCAATCTATAAAAGCTCAGTTTTGTCTGCAAAGCAGCTGCTTTGTAACACTGAGATTTTCCAGATGGTCTCTACAGATGACAGCTCCTTGGGAAACTGTGGCAATTTGTAAAGACCTTGGGTATCCCTTTGATACAAAAAAAGAGCACTCAATAGCCACTGATACAATTTGGCCATGTAATGGGGATTATCTGATACACTATTGCAAACTATTTTCTGCAGCTGATAAATTCACTTCTTAACATATAACATAATTTTGTTTTATATTCCTTTCTTTTCTTTGATTAGTGTATTGAAAGCTGTAGTAAACACATTCAATCAATACGAAACATTAAACTTCAGTCAGTTTGACAAACTTCCCACTGGTAAGGCAGGTATCAGAAGGGTGGGCACTTGAGTTCTCTTCACTTCCAACTGTACACATAAACTGTGAAAAACACTCAGGGACACTTTTACTGAAAAATGAACACATGGTAACTACCAGGCTTCTGCATTAACTGATGGGGATGTTCCCAGCATCTTCTGGTACAGTTAACACAATAAAAAGCTTTTACTGCACGTTACTTGAATTGAAGTGGCTAGAGCAGCTGGGATGGTATCAGGAAGCCAGGATTCAAATCCCACTGACAGTATTTTGGCCCTGGGCAAGTCACTCGACCCTCCATTGCCTCTGGTACAAGTCGATGCAGAAACGCTGCGTTAGAGCCCAGTGCTTAAAGCTCTAGCGCACGGCTTCATAGCATGGCTTTAACGCTGACTCTATGCGCTGGAATGCAATATTCAAAGTATCCAGTGCACAAAAAGTCAGCGATAAACTGGGAGAACAAGCCAAACAAATGCGCACAGAAGTCGGCACAAGTATGGCAGGCTGTCCCGGAGAAACAAGGTCATCCGAGGTAAAGTTTTGACACTTCACCTCAGATGACCTAGGCATCGGGAAAGCCCCCAATGCCATCAGCATAGTGTCAGGGGTCCGGTGCTTCCCCCCGGACACCGACTGCTTAACAGAAACAAAGTCCCTGGTGGCCCAGCAGCCCTAATCCCATCCACCCACCAAGCCAATAACAAAACCCCTTGGTGGCACAGTGGTTCTCGAACCCCCCTCTCGGTACCTTTAATCTGGAGTGGGAGTGTTGTCAACATGTGCCTGCCACTGCACTGCAATCTTGAAAAATGGCGGCACATGGTGCCTCCCAAAGCTGGCATGAAGATCCAGCATTAAAAAAAAGTTTAAAAAACTGATAAGTTTCCGCACAGTTGTTTACATCGGGTGCAATTATTTATGGTTTTTTGTTTATTAAAATTTGATAGTATCAGCTCAAGTGCACTACAGTTTAGTGTGGTTGTTTTTTTTGTGCTAGCTCACTTTTTGCATCAGAGAAAAAGCTTAGCATGGGAAAAGCACTGTAAATTCCTGGGATGCACCAGACTGGGTCAGACTGCCATATAAAGGAAGAAAATGCCTTATATAGCAATCTGACCCCGCCTTGTGCATCCCAGTATGCATGGGGCCAAGTACCACCATTTTTCAAGATGGCGGCACAGGGGCAGGAGCATGTGGGCAATGCTCCTGCTCCAGCTTAAAAGTACCGGGAGAGGGGTGAGGGGGCCACTGGGCCATTGGGCCTTTTTGTTATTTGGTGGATGGGATTGAGGCTGCTGAGCCACCAAGGATTTTTTTTTATTCGGGGTGGGGGGGGGGGGAAATCAGGGTTGCTGGACCACCAGGGATTTTTGTTTAGTGAGTGGGTGGCGGGGGCATCAGGACCTCTAGGCCACCAGGGATTTGTTTTCCCTACATGTGCAAGATGTTTAAGCCACCTCAGACCAGGCATAGAGATATTGGTGCTTCGGCTGGTTATGTAATCCTTTACGTATTTCTCTGCATTGGGCGCAGACAATATTAGAATTCCATTTTAATATGAGCAGCTCATTTGCATATAATTTAAATACACTTGGCGTTACCGTATGCGCATACTTTTCCTTTGCTGTTTACGTGCACGTCAATCTCTTTTCTGCATTTGGCATATTGGAACTTGTGCGCATAAGTTGGCGTTATCTGCGCACAAAGGGTACATTAGTCTTTCTGCATCAACCCATAAGCGGTTAAAATCTTAATACAGTTTTCTAGGCTCATTGTCGACTGTGCTACACTTTACTGTACCAACAAACTATGGGGCATGTTTATTAAGAGGTGCTATCGGCCCATATTAACAGAGACTGCAGGGAAAATGCAGATAGCATGGCAAGTTTTTGCGCTATCTGCAGAAACCACAGTATTTGCAAGAGCGGGCAGGCTAGGGACAGAGGGTGGGCATATCTGCAATGCACAGTTACTGCAGGTGCATGTAGCACATGGTCACTGTCAACGTTGCGGACAGTGCAGGTAACACCACCTCAATGGGTGGCATTATTTGCATCCATGGTGCTGCTAGACAGGGCTGGTCCGTCCATTAGATGGGCTAGGCAGATGCATAGGGCAGCAGACCTCTGTGGGCGGCATGGCACGGTGCCTGTGGCAGGTCATATGCTTCAGCACACATGGCCTGCCACTTATGACACCCCTCCGATAGTTGTGTCGAAGGGGAGTCAGAACTGCCAGGCCATGTGTGCCGAAGTACATGGCCTGCTGCAGGCTGCTGCCACAGTCACCACTATAATGTGCGGAGCTACCCCCCTGACCCTGCTGACAGAACTGGCAGCAGCAGGGGTGATGACAAGGCGTGGCATGATGCGGGGGGGGGGGGGGGGAGGATTGTTATGGTCGGGGTTTCTGCCTGGGATGGCAGAAACCCTTGAGAAACTCTTGGGATGGCCCCACTGCCAGGCCATGCTTTTTGCAATTTCAGTACATTATCTGTTGCAGAAATGCTGTGCATGCCCCCAACAGCACACTGTGTAGAAATTCTGTGCACACCCCTAATAGCGCTATTTGCAGTATAGGTGCATTAGCTGCAAAAGTCTAAAGTAGTTTAGTAAACATATCCCTATCTACCTAAGCTTTTGAAATCACATAGATGCCTTTTTTTTTAGAAGTGACTTCAAGGATGAAGGAAGGATGCATTTATCATCTACAAGAAATGCTTCTATTCCTCAGCCTTGCAGTCCCGCTTTCTGAAGAAATTATTTACCTGGTCTTGAAATCTCATTTATTACAACATATTTTTTGTGGGCTCAACAGAAAGTTTCACAACACCTAAGGATTACAATTCTTTGCAGAATCAATATTTCTACTAGATCTCAGCACTAAAATTTATTGATTTATTTAACAGGTTTTTATATACCGCCTTTGAGTTAAGGCGATTTACATAGAACAACAATATACAAACTCACATGAGTTGTGTTACATTAAACATGGGAATGTAAACTTGGAGTTAAATATAGGGGATTTGCAGGAATCAACAGTGAGTGAATGAGTTATGATGCATACCATAAAGTGATATCATTGGGACTGAAATGTTAAATGAAGAGGTGAGTTTTCAGATGTTTCTTCAGGCCTTGTGTAGACTGTGTGGATCTGATGGCTTCAGGAAGTGAGTTCAAAATTGTTGGGGCATATAGGGTGAAGGCTCTATTGTTTGTTTGCTGTGTACATTTAGTCTTGAAGGGGGGGGGATGATAAGATTCTGGTTTGCTGCGCTTCTGGACCTTGTTGTAGATATTCTTGTAATAAGGTCCTCAAGCCAGGGAGCTGAATGGTTGTGGATGATTTTATAGATGGTAGTTGCGATCTTGTGTTTTATCCTTTGAACACTTGGTATCCAGTGAAGGCTCCTGAGGGTTGGGGTGATATGTTGGCATCCAGATGTGCCCGTTAGGATTCTGGCCGCAGTCTTTTGCACTAATTGGAGTGGGTAAAGTGCTTGTTTTGGCAAGCCCTGGTAGAGTATGTTGCTGTAATCAAGGTGCGGTGTGATGATGGCCTGGAAAACTGATCTGCAGTCGTTGTATTGGAGTATAGGTTGTAGGTGCTAGAGAGATTTGAATTTAGGTATGCAGTATTGGCTGACTTTTGATATGAGAGAGCATATTCAGATTGCTGTCCAGGATTATACCAAGGTATTTGACCTCGCTTTTTATTGTAATCTCTGCATGTTGGAGTATTAGTTTCTCTGGCGGAATAAAGGATGGGTCTCATGTGACTAGAAGTGCTTCAGTCTTCTTGTTATTCACTAATAAATTTAGTTCTGCCAAGCAATTTGTAATGTCTGTGAAGCAGTTGGATATGACTGAGAAATCTAGGGAAGTAGTGTGGAAGAGCATGTAGAACATGATGTCGTCGGCATAAATATGAAAGTGCATGTTCCATTTTCTTAGCAGATTGCAAATAGGCTGTAAGTAAATGTTAAATAAAAGGGCTGATCCCTGTGGGATGCCTTGCCTTAGGTTGAATTGCTTGGATTTCAGGGGTCCAACGTTTACTTGTAGCATTCTATCAGTGAGGTAGGATTTGAACCAGTCTAATGTGCTCTTGTGGAGGCCATTGTTACTGAGTTGGCCAGCAGGGTGTGGTGTGATATGGAGTCAAAAGCAGCACTGATGTCCAGGAATATCATAATGAATCCTTCATGAGGCTTATCCAAACTCTGATTATCTTCCTATAAACTGAAAAAGCATAGTTACTCACCTGTAACAGGTGATCTCCGGGAACAGCTGGAATTTAGTCTTCACAAATGGGTCTCATCAGTACCGACGGAGCCTGCGCGGGAACGCTCCCCAGCTTACAATAGGAAGCTTTTGGGAGCATCCCACAGCACCTGCATGCTGCCTTCCCGCCTTTCCCAACTGTCCCTCTCCAGTTGAGTTTAAAACTGAGACAAAAGAGAGAGATAGAGAGATACAACTCCTAGGGGAGGTCGGTGGGTTGTGAAGACTAAATTCCTGCTGTTCCCGGAGATCACCTGTTACAGGTGAGTAACTATGCTATCTCCAGGAACAAGCAGGAATGTAGTCTTCACATATGGGGACTCCCTAGCTGCAGATGCCAGGGAGAGACCCCAGAGGTTGAGTGCCCTTATGAAAGGGCTCTCACTTCCCCCCATGGATTTCTGGCATCCTACCAGGGATGGTGGGTAGGAGATGATCAAGTATGGAACAGGTGTTGAAGAACAGCCTGACCAAACAAGGCATCCCGGCGGGAGTCCTTGTCTAAGCAGTAATGGGCTGTGAAGGCATGAACCGAAGCCCAAGTAGCTGCTCGGCAGATGTCGTCAATAGACACAGAATGAAGATGAGCCATAGAGACTGCCATGGTTCTCACATTGTGAGCTGTGACATGGCCTTCCAGAGGAAGGTTTCTACTCTCATATGCAAAAGATATACACTGTGCAATCCAGTTGGACAGTGTTCTTTTGGAGACTGGAAGTCCCAAATGACTAGGATCAAAAGCAACAAAAAGTTGGGAGGACTTTCTATGTTGCTGTGTCCTTTGCAAGTAAAAAGCCAGAGCTCTTTTACAATCCAAAGTATGAAGATTCCTTTCTGCATTTAAGGCATGAGGCCTTGGGAAAAATACAGGAAGGTAAACCGCTTGGTTTATATTAAAAGGTGACACCACCTTTGCCATAAAGTGTGGATGCGTCCTAAGGACTACCTTATCATGATGGAACCTTGTATAAGGAGGATCAGCCACCAATGCTTGCAATTCACTGATGCGAAGTGCTGATGTGATTGCAATAAGAAAAATGACCTTCCAGGAAAGGAATTTCAAAGAGGTAGTAGCTAACGGTTCAAAAGCAGCCCAAGAACCAGATTTAAGTCCCATGCTACCGGTGGTGGCTTAATGGGAGGCTTAGTTAAAAGAAGGCCTCTCATAAATCTCGCTATGAGAGGATGAGAGGAAATAGGTTGTCCATTTAGAGGCTTGAAAGAAGCTGCAATAGCACTCAAATGAACTCTCACTGAATTGGTCTTAAGTCCTGCATTAGACAAATGAAGGAGATACTCCAATAATGATTCCAGAGGTATCGCAAGAGGGTCAAGACCCTTCTGCAAGCACCATATGGTAAACCTTTTCCACTTGAAAGCAAAAGAGCATCTTGTGGAAGGCTTCCTGGAAGCATAAAGGATATCCTTTACTTGCTGAGAAAGATTAAGACCGTGAAGTTCTAGGCTTTCAGCAACCAGGCATTGAGATGCAGAGACTGGGGAGTGGGATGCCACAGCATCCCGTCCTCCTGAGAAAGGAGATTTGGAGCAGATCCTAACTCCAGAGGCGGAGCTTGAGAGAGATGAAGAAGCAGAAGGTACCACATTTGCCGTGGCCAATGTGGAGCTATGAGAATCATATGACCTCTGTCTCTCTGCAGCTTGGACAGGGTTTTGGGAATTAGGGGAATGGGTGGAAAGGCATACAGGAAGTCCTGGCCCCAATGGAGGAGGAAAGCATCCCTGGCCTGAGAACCCTGAGCTGGAATTCTGGAACAGAACGGAGAAGTTTGGCATTCAGCGGACTTGCAAAAAGTCTATGTCTGGGGTTCCCCAATTTTGGAAAGTTTTGGCCACCTGGTCTGCATGGAGAGACCATTCGTGTGGAAACAGAACTCAACTGAGTCTGTCTGCCGAAGAGTTTTGAATGCCTGGAAGATACACTGCAAGGAGATGAATCTGATGCTCTCTGGCGAGGGCCCATAGTCACAAAGCTTCGTTGCATAGTGACAGAGAGCCTGTTCCGCCCTGCTTGTTCTGTTTGAACTAGGACTGTCTTGTAGTTGAGCTGGGTGTGGAATACTCGAAGGGCAAGGAAGATTGCTCTGAGTTTTATTTATTTATTTATTTATTTTTTATTTATTTATCTATTTCTTCTATACCGCCCCTTCCAGAGATCAGGGGCGGTTTACATGGAACAAGTAAACAAATTTGTATACTAATGTATACATTACATGGAACAGAGATTCTTTTAACTTTATACAGATAATAGTTATTAACAGAGATTTATAACATTGTAACTTTATACAAATAACTGTGCATTAATTGTCAAAACTATTTACATTTTATATACATTAATAAGTTTCAGGAGTTCCAGGAGATTGATATGTAGATAGGTCTCCTGTGGAGTCCAGGTACTCTGGATAGAAAGAACTTGCAGGTGGGCTCCCCAACCCACCTGTGAGGCATCTGTTGTTAGAGTGGCTTGGGGTGGGGGTTGCTGAAAAGGGCACCCCACCAAAAGGTTTTGGGGTGATTGCCACCATTGGAGGGACAAAATAAGGCGATCTGAGTTTGCTATTTTGTCTGACAGGCAACCTGATGCCTGAGTCTACTGAGTGGATAAAGTCCACTGGGCTGCCCTCATATGGAGGCGAGCATAAGGAACCATATGCACGGTGGATGCCATGTGGCCTAGCAACTGTAACATTTCCCAAGCAGTGAGGTGAGGTTTTAACACTGCTTGGGAGGCTACTTGCACAATGTGAAGGCAGCGGGCCTGTGGAAGGTAGGCCCTTATCTGTCTGGTATCCAGCAGAGCTCCTATAAACTCCAGGGACTGAGTGGGAGCAAGGATGGATTTTGGGAAGTTTATGACAAGTCCCAAATACTGAAGAATGCTCATTGTGCGAGGGAGAGCAACCCTGGCCTCTGGTTCTTAAGGGGCTCGAATGAGCCAGTCGTCTAAGTAAGGGAAGACGAATATTCCTAGGGTGCAAAGAAATGCTGCGACCACAGCCATGCATTTTGTGAACACCCTTGGTGTCGAGGCCAGGCCAAAAGGAAGAACAATGTATTGGTGCTGCTTCCCTTGAAAATGAAAGCAAAGGAACTTTCGATGAGTTGGATGGATGAGAACATGAATGTAGAGAACAAAGCCAATCCTGACTCTGAAGGTATGGCAGCAGAGTTCCTAGAGAAATCATTTTGAACTTCTCTTTGAACAGGAACTTCTTCAATTCTCTGAGGTCTAAAATGGGTATGTGTCCTCCTGTTTTCTTTGGAATAAGGAAATAGGGGGAGTAGAACCCTGTACCCTGTTGGGGAATGGGTACCTCTTCTATTGCCCCTTGGGCAAGAAGCATAGTGACCTCTTGATCTAACTGGTCACTGAGAGAGGTCAGAGAATTGAACTGTCTTACCATTGTAGGAGGGGGCATGCTGAGGAAATGAAGCTTGTAACCCTCTCTTACAAAAGACAGGGTCAAATTTTCTGCTGTTATCTGCCCCCATCTGGGGGCAAAATGGCATAACCTTCCTGGAATGGTGGAAGGCTCTGGGCCATTCAGGGCCAGGAAGGCAAAGTTCTCTAGATAAGAGTCAAAGCCCCTGTGGAGGCTGGAGTCTGCTGAGCCGGTTAAGGCTTAGCAGCTTTTGTTTTCCTATGCCTAGGTTGTTGCTGCGTCCCTTTTGGGCAGACTGACCTAAACAATGCCCCTGCTGGGTATAGGATGGATACAACTTCTTCTTACTGAAGAAGAATGGTTTCTTGTAGGATTTTTTCCTTGCAGGATCAGCTGTAGATTTAGACAATCTATCCAAAGTGATATTGTCAGCATCTATCTCATTAGCTTTTTCCTGCCAATTTTTGCCAAAGAGATTCTCTCCTGTGCAAGGAATATTCCCTAGTTTATCCTGTACCCAAAGTTCCAAGTCAGATGCCTGGAGCCAGGCAATCCTACGTGCACCTATGGCAATAGTAGAGGTTCTGCTTATGCACTCAAAACAGTCAAAGGCTGCACGATTCACAAACTTGGAAACATCCTGAGTATGTTTGACAAGGGCGAGGAAATCCTGCCTCTTATCATCAGGAAGGAGAGGGCTTATAAGCTCTAAATCTCCTGTGACTTCCTTAAGGAACATTCCCATATATAATATATAGGAACTGATCCTAACAGAAAGCATGGAAGCCTGGAAGGTTCGACGTCCAAAGGCATCAAGAGTCCTACACTCACGTCCTGGAGGATTAGATGCATGCCTTTTTGCACTCTTGATCCTTCTCATAGCTGATTCCACCACCATGGAATGGTGTGATAGCTGAGTCTTCTGAAACCCAGGACAGGGAGGAACTCGATATATGGTGTCGAGCCTTCGAGAGTGAGGAGATGTGGTTAGAAGTGTTTCCCACATCCTTAACATGAGATTATACTAATGGAATTTATGCTAGATAAAATACTGTTGCCAGTAATCTTATGTTAGATAGAATACTGTTGCCAGTAAACCAGCCACATTGTACTAGGATATACTCATTACTGATAACAATGCAATGTCAAACATATAGACTGTACATTACGTTGCTACTGTAGTGGTTTTTGCACTACCTATCTGACATACTGTGTCTCGTTCTCCTTCTGTAAATATCACTGGAGTACTTCTACCCCTATGCCTACTAAGATAATTTAAAGCATCAAAGTGACGACAACCACTCTACCAAGGAAACAAGTTATACAATCTAGTTAATATATTTGTTGATGATCGCTCTGCTCCGCCTGCCTTGCTACCAGGTACAGGGCACTCTAGAAACTCCTCGCAAAGTTACTACAACGCCCATACCTTGCCTCCTACCATGTATCAAATAATCCACTTGATATTTATCCTGCTTATCGCAGCAACCCCTGCTATAACACTCGCACTAGAACCTGGAATCAAGCAGATCCCTATACTTTATAGCGCGGGAAGGCGCTCAATGCAAGATCCATGCCACGCCACCTCGAGAACCAAAATACCATATTCTCACCTCCTACATATACCATTGCTGCCCACTGTCAAAGACACTACAGAGAAATACAAGACCAATCAGCTACTCAAATGTGCCTTAATTAATGCCAGATCTATACGCTCTAAATGGCCTGTGGCTATTGATCTGATAGCAGCACATAATCTGGATATATTGCTGATAACTGAGACATGGCTAACCGACAACGACAACGTCCTCATCAACCAGATGATCCCACCAGGATTCTCCATCTTCACCTGCCACAGATCCAATCAGAGAGGGGGTGGCACACTCATCCTTGCTAAATCAGACCTCCAGTTCAAACAGATCAATATTTCCAGCACATCACACCTTGATGCACTATCAATATCAAATAGGTCCTGTACAATCCACTTACTCTATCGAGCTCCATCACCTTCCTCAGACGATCTTTCTCCAATAATCAACTTGGCATGTAACGTCCCTAACCCACAATCTTCTAACTGGCTAGTTGGGGATTTTAACTTGCCTTCACTACCAGCATCACACGCCTCAGCTTTCCTTGAAGCCATGCACCAACTAGGCTATGAACAACTTATCGACGCCCCCACCCACTCCAGAGGAAGCATACTGGATTTAATATTCGCACCTCAACTGATAACCAACACATCTCAGAAGATCATGATCTCCATAACTCCGGTACCCTGGTCTGATCACAATCTACTCATATTTAACATCCCCACCGAACATTCCACTACTGATTGCAACAAACCAGGTCGCCCCCCAAGTGCCCTCGAAACACGCTTCCGTCCTTTCAATAAGATCGAAGTCCTGGAAAAAAAAATTCTACCTGCTCTCCACAAAGACTTACCTTCGCAAGAGGACTTAGTAACTAACTGGGACAATACATTAAAAGCTGCTGCATGCATATCTGCTACCGACAAGATTAAGACCAAGGACAAACATAAACCATGGTTCTCCACGGAATTACAAGAATCTCTCCTTCACCTGCGCAGACTTGAGAGACGCTGGCGCTCCTCTCGTTCCCCCGACGCACTATGCTCGTACAATTCATAACTACAAACTCACCGAAGAATGACAATTGAGACAAGAAAGAAATTCCACTCAAATACGCTAATGAGGTCCTTAAACAAGCCACATGACCTCTTCAATATAGTTAAATCCTTAACAGGTGACCCATCCACTTCCCAACCACCTATGCCACACCCCCAAGACTATGCCATATACCTACAATCAAAAATGATACAGACCAGTATGATTACCACAACTTCATCACCTTCCACCCCACAGACCGTGGTCCAATTAGTATCGCTTGACAAATTTTCCCAGGTATCCCACAAAGAAATCGAAGATATCATAGCAGCTATTAATTTAACTACCGCACCAAATGACCCCTGTCCAGCCAGATGGATCAAAGAACTACGACATGAACTTAGCCCAACTATTAGCAAGATTGTCAATTATTCCTTCTCAACAGGATCCTTCCCTCAGAGCCTGAAGTACTCATCCATCCGTCCGCTCCTGAAGAACAGTAAACTTGACCCAACAAAAGTTGAATCCTTCAGACCCATCTCCAGCATCCCTCTATTAGCAAAAATCATGGAAAAAGTAGTCCAGCGACAAATACAGCATCATGTTGACTCCGAATACCCTCTGGACCCCTCACAACATGGCTTCAGAGAAGAACATGGTGTAGACACCCTTCTCACAACACTGTTCAATAACCTAATCATAGGCATTGATAATATCCACCAAGGGTTCACTCTTATCTTTCTCGACATAGCTGCAGCATTCGATTCAGTAAACCACGATACTCTCCTACAGCGCCTTCAAGACAAGGGAATCCAAGGACTAGCCCTGAACTGGTGTAAATCCTATTTATCTGATAGACAGCAGCAAGTCAGAACAGGAGAAGCAACGTCTGATCCATTCCCCCTTAAACAAGGTGTCCCGCAGGGTTCCTCATTGTCCGCCTTAATGTTCAATATCTATATGCAGCCAATCTGCGATCTCATACGCACTTTCAACATACAATGCCTTGCCTATGCTGATGACATCCTCATGTTTGCTCCATTCAACATAAAACAACCAGATTTTACACCAATAACTCACTGCTTTGAAGCTGTATCCAACTGGCTCCTTAATCAGAATCTACGGATAAACCACAACAAAACTGATGTTCTATTCGTTACACGGAACCCAACATTCATACCCCCTACCTACCTTCAGGTAAACAACATTGAGCTGAAAGCACAACCCACAATTCGATACTTAGGAATTATATTAGATCAACAGCTTAATATGTCAGCCCACATTAAGAAAACAACGAGTGCAATCTACCACAAGATGCGATCACTACGTAATCTCCGACCTTTACTTAACTACTCTGACTTCCGTACTATATTCCAAGCCCTGATATTACCACACTTGGATTTCGCCAATATCATTCTACATGGTCTCCCGCAATCCACCCTGAATCCTCTCCGGCTGGCCATGAATGCAGCCGCGAGAATCCTCGTAGGCGCTCCACGATCAGAACACATAACTCCAATATTGATGAGTTTACATTGGCTACCCCTACAGGCCAGAACTCTATACAAGACCCTGGTCATGACTTTTAAAGCCTCAAAATGCCCATCTCTATCACCTCTCAGTAATATGATACATATCACCCCAAATAACAGATCCAGGAGGTCTGTTACATTAAACTCCATTGACCTCCCGAAACTCCTCACAAAATGCTCTAAATCAACAGCCGCTAGAGCCTTCTCTCTGTTTTCTCCCAGAGCCTGGAATGCCCTTCCACCCGAAATAAGAGCTATATCAAGTCTGATGAAGTTCAGAAAGGCATTGAAGCACTATTTGTTCCTAACATACTACCCCGAAGACACTCCATCTGACAATAGTACTCATGCAGATCTCTCATACTTGACCCCGGTAGAGAATGGGTAATTATGATGTTTATTACATGCTCATTATACTATGCCGTATTTATTATCACGATATTTGGCATTTTTATTCTGGCATTTTTATTCTGCTCTTTAATTAATTTCTTACCCACGGCATTATAGATATTCTTGTTCACATCTAATTAACCAAATAACCATGTATATAGTAGCCATGTATATAGTTTTTTGTCTATAGTTACCCTGATTTTCACCAAGTTTATGTACCTTGTTCTATGTAAAAAACCAATGCTGCTTGTACCATTGTGTTTATATTTGTTCATATGTAAACCGCACTGAATTAAGAGCGCGGTATATAAGAGAAATAAATAAATAAATAAATAAATAAATTATGCAGGATCTCGTGAATAGGTAAGGTAGCTGCCTCCTTGGGAGCTTTAGGGTATTGTAGGATTTCTAATTCCTTTTCCCTAGGCTCTTTTTCAGGAGCCACTGTAATGGAAAGACCTTGAGCCACATCTCGGATAAAATCCTGAAAGGACATATCCTCTGGTGGAGAAATCCTACGCTGAGGAGAAGAAGAATCCTCAGTAAGAAGTACTCTGGTATCGGCAGAGCTTTCAGAGTCTTCAGACTCCTCCGAGGATTCAAAGTATCTCTGATCTGGGTGATCGTGCAAGGCACAGTACCGATACCGATTGAAGTCGGCATCGGAGCGATCCGGTACAACTTGTCGATATCGGATGGATAAGCATGACTCAGTCCCGGTAGAAGACCTGCCGATGTCGATGCAGTCGGTACCGGTACCGGAGGCGGTGCCGGTACCGGTTGAATTGTCTGAAGCGGTTTCAGTGGCATCGAGGCCATGAGAAGAGCTGCCAGACTGCGTTCAATAGCCAAGAATCTCTGGTCTATCGACGCTGCCGATGTTTGGTTATCGGTACTGGATGAAGCAGCCGATATCCCAGAGCATGGCACCAGTAGTTCTGCCGAGGTTGAGGCCTCGAGAACATCCTGGAGCCCTGTTAGTGCTTTGGAAGCTGAAGCCTCCCACCGGGGCAATTTTGCCGGTGAAAGTCCCTCAAGGGCAACGCCAGAGGCATCTCGTTACTTAGAGGGAGATCTACCCTTTGAGAACCAGCCAGATTTATGTATAGTTACCTGAGATCCATGGGAGGAAGACGAAGCCCTGGAAGACATCTATGCCACAGAGGCTGCATCGGAGGGAAAAAGGGTGCTAGGTTTAGCAGCTCGGTTCTGCCGGCCCCTCTTTGACATCATCCCACAGGCAACACACTCCAAAATAGAGTGGTCAGGACCTAAACATTTGAGGCACCACTCATGAGTGTTGGTGACGGAGATGGTGCCACCAAACTTGGAACACTTTTTAAAATCCGAAGTGGGTTTTTCCATTTTAAAGGAAAAAGTTGGGCCTAGTGCCTAAAATGGCGCGTGGCACCTGAGGAGAAAATAACTGGAAAAGACTCCAGATAGAAAGTTATGGGGGGGGGGGGGGTTTGGAAAAAAAGAAAAGAACCGGCGGTACCGGTGTAGCGTCGAAGGAAGGCAGACGTGACCACAAAAAAAGAAGAATAGATGGGAATTTTTTCTGCGGTGACAGGATGTGCGACCTGTCGGCTCCACGGAAAACAAAGAACTGGAGAGGGACAGTTGGGAAAGGTGAGAAGGCAGCACGCAGGCGCTGTGGGATGCTCCCAAAAGCTTCCTATTGGACGCTGGGGAGCATTCTCGCGCAGGCTCCGTCGGTACCGATGATACCCATATGTGAAGACTAAATTCCTGCTTGTTCCTGGAGATATGTATTTATCGCTAATGTTTGTTAATGATCTGGAATTCCGATGCATTTTTCACTTAAAGTTCGAAGAAAGGTACTTCAACTAATAACCAATACCCTGAGATCTCAAAAATTATTTTGGACTACAGTGCAAGCTGTCCTTTAATAATAAAGTGCACATTGGTGTATTTACTGAGATATGAATATTGTTTAATAAATAGATTTACAACCAACACATGGTATGGTGCCAATATTAATACTATAGTGTTCCTCCTTCATGCGGTAGAAAAAGAATCCTTGTGATTACAATCTGCTTAGGACTCCTTTGGTCTAAAGCACAGCTCCATAGGAATTCCATTAAGAAGCAAAGAACAGACTGGCCTCATGCTCAGTGGTAATGCCATGCACTGCAAAGGTCTCTAGTTCGTCCCTGAGTCAGGTCTTCTGTACTCCAAATTGCCTCGGACTGGGAATGCTGTGAGGGTGGGGATGGGGGTGGCGGCATCACGGTCATTGCTTAGTGGAAGATTTAAGGCCCATAATTGCAGGCACAATATTTATTTATTTAGACAGATATGTATACCACCTTATCCTACAATCAAAGTGGTTACATCACATCACAATTGGGGTTACATTTAACATGTGGGTGCTTTACAACATTTAACATGAGGGTATTTAACAACATTAAGACATCACAATTGGAGGGTCCAGGAATAAAAATTAGTTGCTAAATGTAAGTATTATATCTGGAGGGAAGGGATGGAATTTTGGTTGATCTAGAGATATATGTAGTGGTTCTAGACCTGGCAGGATATTTGGTTTGTGCATCTGTCACGTGAATATAGAAGAAAAAGAGCTAAGGTATAATATACACATATATAGGCTGAACAATATAGACCAAAAAGAACTAAGAGCCAAACCAATCCACACAACAAATCTCTTAGTTACCAAATAATTTTAACTGGAAAAAACTACTAGAAAAAAATCTGAAAGATGGCTAAACATTCTCACATAGAAATACCTAAAGATTTTACTTATTAAACAAAGAGACCTCAGGATGGCTATAGACCCTTCATATGGCATTATCATAGGGAATAGTGAGATACTCACATCACTGGTCTCCAACCTCCCCCACAATACAATCCAATTCTAAATCTAATTAACACAATCTAAAAAAGTACTTTTCAAAATTATTAAGTTATATATTTATTTATTCAAATTATAATAATCATTAAGTATCTCTCTTATTCTTTTAAATTAGACAGAATGTCTAAAATACTCCACAATGGAAGCATACATCAACGATCATCAAAATTGTTTTTAATGTTACCCCACAATGGAGCCACGAACCTCTCCTCCATAAACCCTGCAATCAAACAGAAGCTATATGGTAGTATTCACATTAGAAACTTTTTACAAAGGAATGTATCGAGTACTTATGTTATCTTAATACTCTCAAATTTCCAAATTCCATCGATCGTCATCCACCCAACAAAGATCTCTGTTTCACCTTAAAAAAGGCTTCTTCAGGAGTTCACAATGATACACTCAACAAGCTTCTTCTCAGATTCTCTCTTTGTCTGCCTTATCAATGCCTTGCATTTAACTTGCCAGTGCTTGTGCTGTTTCCAGTTTTCATCATTTGGCTCTTTTTTCCATTTCCTGAAAGATGCTTTTTTGGCAACAGCCTCTCTGACCTCACCTTTAAACCATGCTGGCAGTTTTTTTAACTATTCGATACATTCCTTTGTAAAATGTTTATAATGTGAATACTTCTTTGTAAAAAGTTTATAATGTGAATACTACCATATAGCTTCTGTTTGATTGCAGGGCTTATGTAGGAGAAGTTCATGGCTCCATTGTGGGCTAACATTAAAAACAATTTTGATGATCGTTGATGTATGCTTCCATTGTGCAGTATTTTAGACATTCTGTCTGTCTAATTTAAAAGAATAAGCGAGATACTTAATGGTTATTATAAATTGAATAAATAAATATATAATTTAATAATCTTGAAAAGTACTTTTTTAGATTGTGTTAATTGGATTTAGAATTGGATTGTATTGTGGGGGAGGTTGGAGACCAGTGATGTGAGTATCTCGCTATCTCCTATGGTGATTGATATTGCCATATTAAGGGTCTATAGCCATCCTGAGGTCTCTTTTTGTTTAATAAGTAAAATCGTTAGGTATTTGTATGTGAGAACGTTTGGCCATCTTTCAGATTTTTTCTAGTAGTTTTTTCCAGTTTAAATTATTTGGTAACTAAGAGATATTTGTTTTGTGGATTGGTTTGGCTCTTAGGCAGTTCTTTTTGGTCTATACTGTTCAGCCTATATATGTGTATATTATACCTTAGCTCTTTTTCTTCTATATTCACGTGACAGATGCACAAACCAAATATCCTGCCAGGTCTAGAACCACTACATATATCTCTAGATCAACCAAAATTCCATCCCTTCCCTCCAGATATAATACTTACATTTAGCAACTAATTTTTATTCCTGGATCGTTTTTAAATGTCTATCACAGATTGTTGGTAAATGTAGGGCAGTTGGTAACTCTGGTTCAGTTCCCAGTTATCTATAAGAGTATGAATATTTCTATCACAATTCAATAAGATGATAATTAACCAATTATATTTTATTTAAAATATATTGAAGAAAATGAAGCAGAAGATTTAGTTTCTCCCTACTACATTCAAGAAGAAATATAACAAGGCATATGTCTGTTCACACAGACAAGAAATAATGTCTTTGAACTGGAAAAGCTGTCCTCCGTTCTCCCTGGAGATGCTGCATGCCATTCCATTTTATTTATTTATTTTATATACTATATGAAGGGAGGTAGAGAAGGGACTTGAACAAACTAAGGGCATATTCAATCGAGGTGGCCAGACCTGTTAAAGCAGCTGACCATTGCTGCTTTAAATTATGCTTGGATATTCAATGGAGACAGGCCACAGACATTGAATATCCAGGTTGCCCAGTTAGCATTTTAGCTAACCAGTCAGTGGTGATATTGTCGCTGGACAGATATAAAAAAAGCTGGCCTAACTTTAGCTGACTAACTTTAGCCAATTTAAGATAACCGGCAAGTGGTTGAATATTGCTTGGACACCCAGACGCTAGCCATAATGTTGCAGCTTACAAACCGGCTAGCAGGGGATATTCATTGGCACTAAACAGTATACAAGTGCTGAATATCTTGCTGACCATGGTTTAACCAATTAGCAAGTCTGCCAACCAGTTAAATTGCTTTGAATATGTCCCCCTAAAATAAACTAAATATTATTCAAGTGACATTCAAGCTATGTCATATTTATTTCTTTATTTTATTTTATCACACTTGCTTATCGTTTCTACAAAATCCATTCAAAGCAATTCACGACACTCAACATAATAACTATAAAATCAATCATTGACCAATATAGAAGTTACAAATCAAATAATCTCCCCTTATACTATAGACAGGGCACTATGGTAAAAGTCCCATGCTAACTGCTTAGTGTAGGATGGAGTAGTGATTGAGTAGTTCAGGGTCGGAGTGTGGATATTGATGGCTAATAGCGGATCTCTGGTAACAAGTAGGGAGATAGTCCTCGCATATGGGTGACGTTGAAGCAGACGCCGATGGAACCCACGCAGAAGCATCTCCCCAGCTTTCAAAGAAAGCCTTTGGGAGATGCACCACGCATGCATAGTCCCCTCCCTGCCCAAGGGTGCTATCTTGCCTCAATCTCCTTTTTTCCACGGAGCTCACCGGACATCTGTCCTGTTTCCCCCCCAAAAATGGCTTTTTGTCCTAAGTTATCCTCTTTCCGGTACGTATCCGGTTCCTCTTCCTGCCCCCAAGCCAGCTCTCCTCAGGCTCATTTTCTTGTTTTTCTGGAGGTGCCCCACGACTGGCGCTTCGCGGCCTTTTTTTGGCCAGTAGGCCTCAGATCCTTGCCAGGGTTGCAGGGCTCATTTTTTCCTCAAGGCCTCCAGCGGCTTCAAAAAATGTGATTGGTACAATAAGATGATGTCCCTCACCGACCCACATGATTGCTGCCTCCATTGCCTTGGGCCAGACCATGACAACTCGGGCTGTGATCTTTTGCAATTTCATGTCCGCAAAGGCCATCAAAAGCCATCATAAGAACATAAGATATGCCATACTGGGTCAGACCAAGGTCCATCAAGCCCAGCATCCTGTTTCCAACAGTGGCCAATCTAGGTCATGCGTACCTAGCAGTTTCCCCAAAAGACACAGGTTCCACAATGCTTGTACTGGGTCAAGCATCGATATCCTGGGTCCCTTCTTAATAATGGTTTATGGACCTTTCCTCCAGGAACTTGTTACAACCTTTTTTAAACCCAGCTACACTAACAGCCTTTCCTACATCCTCCGGTAACAAATTCCAGAGTTTGATTACTTACACGTTGAGTGAAAAAATATTTTCTTTTATTAGTCTTAAATAGTTTACCCTGTAGCTTCATTGCATGTCCCTTAGTCTTTCTATATTCTGATAACGTAAACAATCGATCTACATTTACCCGTTCCACTCCATTCATTAACTTATAGACTTCTATTATATCTCCCCTCAGCCGTCTCTTTTCCAGGTTAAAGAGCTCTACTCTTTTTAGCCTTTCTTCATAGGGGTATCCTTCCATCCCCTTTACCATTTTGGTGGCTCTTCTCTGAACCTTTTCTAATAACGCTATATCCTTTTTAAGATACGGCGACCAGAATTACACAGAATATTGAAGGTGCGGTCTCACCATGGAACGATATAGAGGCATTATAATATCTTTTATTTTATTTTCCATTCCTTTCCTTATGATACCTAGCATTCTATTTGCTCTCTTGGCCGGTGCTGCACACTGGGCGGAGGGTTTTAACATGTTATCCACAATGACGCCTAAATCTTTTTCCTGGGTGCTGGTTCCTAATGTGGAACCTTGCATCGTGTAACCATAGTTTGGGTTGTTCTTCCCTAGGTGCATAACTTTGCACTTGTCCACATTAAATTTCATCTGCCATTTTGATACCCATTCTTCCAATTTATCAAGATCCTCTTGCAATTTTCCACAATCCTCCTGGGTTTTAACAACTTTAAAAAGATTTGTGTCATCTGCAAATTTGATAACCTCACTCGTTATTCCCTTTTCCAGGTCATTTATGAATATGTCAAAAAGCAGCGGACCCAGCACAGATCCCTGGGGTACACCACTATTCACCTTTCTCCATTGGGAAAATTGGCCATTTAGCCCTACCCTCTGCTTTCTATCTTTTAACTAGTCTTTAACCTTTGCAACTGCTCCTTTTAATTTTTTCTTAACTATTTTCCTCATTTTATCATAGTCTCCCTTTCGAAAGTTAAAAGGTAGTACTGTGGATTTCCTTACTATCCCTCCTCCACTAATTAAATCAAATGTGATCATGCTATGATCACTATTGCCAAGTGGCCCCAACACCCTTATCTCTTGCACTAGATCTGCTGTTCCACTAAGGACTAGGTCTAATATGGCTTCCCCTCTGGTCAGTTCATGAACCAGCTGCTCCAAGAAGCAGTCATTTATTTCAACTAGGAACTTTATCTCCCTAGCATGTCCTGCTGTGACACTGACCCAGTTGATACCGGGGTAATTGAAATCACCCATTATTATTACTGTGCTGTAACTTTTGTTAGCTTCCTTGATTTCTTTGAGCATTTCATCTTCCATTTGTTCATTCTGGCCAGGCAGTCGATAGCACACTCCCACTGCCATCGCCTTCCCCTTTTTACATGGAATTTCAATCCATAGAGATTCCACAGCAAATTTTGTTTCCTGCAAAACTTTAATCCTTTCTGACTCAATGCCCTCTCCAACATAGAGCGCAACCCCTCCACCAATTTGATCAGCTCTATCATTATGATATAGTTTGTGCCCAGGTATCACAGTGTCCCACTGGTTGTCCTCCTTCCACCATGTCTCTGAGATATCAATTATATCTAGCTTCTCATTTAGTGCTATTTATTCTAACTCTCCCACCTTATTTTTTAGACTTCTAGCAGTTGCATACAAGCATTTTAGAGACTATATTTTATTCATATTAATCTGGCTATTGGTAGGCATGGGTAATTTGGGATCTTTAAGCTCTGTCTGCTCCATACTCGAGGGCATTTGGGCTACTTTACTCTTTTTTAGAACCTCTCTGCTTTTGGTAGTATCCTTCAAGGATACATTCTTCTGAACCATGTGCTCTTGGACAACTGTCGGCTTTCCTCTATTATCTAGTTTAAAAGCTGCTGCTCTATCTCCTTTTTAAAGGTTAATGCCTGCAGCCTGGTTCCACCCCGGTTAAGATGAAGCCCATCCCTTCGGAAGAGCCCCTCCTTTCCCCAGAATGTTCCCCAGTTCCTAACAAATCCAAAACCCTCATCTCTGCACCATTGTCTCGTCCACACATTGAGACTCCGGAGCTCTGCCTGCCTTTTGGGTCCAGCGCGTGGAACAGGAAGCATTTCGGAGAACGCTAGCCTGGAAGTTCTGGATTTCAACTTCCTACATAAAAGCCTAAATTTAGCTTCCAGAACCTTCCTACCACATTTTCCTATGTCATTGGTACCGACATGTACCAAGACAGCAGACTCCTCCCCAGCACTATCTAAGACCTTATCTAGGTGGTGCGTGAGGTCTGCTACCTTCACACCAGGCAGGTATGTTACCAGGCGATCCTCACGTCCACCAGCCACCCAGCTATCTACATGCCTAATGATCGAATCACCAACTATAACAGCTGTCCTAACCCTTCCCTCATGGGCACATGGCCCTGGAGAAACCTCCTCGGTGCAAGAGGGTTTTACATCACCTGGAGGACAGGTCCTAGTTACAGGATCACTTCCTGCCACACCAGGGTAATGCTCTCCTGTCACGTGACTTCTCTCCTCCATGGCAACAGGGATGCTGCCAGACTGGAGGTGGGACTTCAGGACTATATCCCTGTAGGTCTCCCCTATGTACCTCTCTGTCTTTCTTATGTCTTCCAAGCCTGCTACTATAGCCTCTAGAGAATGGACTCGTTCCCTGAGAGCAAAGAGCTCCTTGCACCTAGTGCACACATAAGATCTCTCACCAACTGGGAGAAAATCATATATGTGACACTCAATGCAAAAGACTGGAAAGTCCCCATCTCGCTGCTAGACCTCTATCTGCATCTTAGTTTTAAGCTTGTGTTTAGATCTTTAAGTTCTTTACTTACTAAGGGTTGCTATGGATATTTATACTAATAAAACTGTACCTAATACATTTAATATACCTTCTTCACCTGAAGCTTAATTAATCTCAGGTCCTTAGTGTATGACTGATTTGGATAACGACCTTCACCTGAGAGTACCTCCTTTCCTTTAAGATGTGTAAGTACCTATAAAGCTACAATTATCCAAGGGGTGGGTGGGTGTTGGGGAGGGAGGGAGGGAAATAACACTTATTAAAAGAGGGATGCTACACAGTACCCTGTCCTGTGCTGCTGAGGTAAGCTGTGACCAACTTCCTGGGTGATTAACAGTCCTTGCTTGGATAGAAGGAGTCTTTCAAAATGGCATTTTGACCTGCCACCTGGTGTTAACACCTATTGAAAAAGTTTCACAGGTCTCTTGCCCCCTAGGTAGAAGGCCTCTTTGTAAAGGTCTCTAGAAGATTTTATTTGTGCTCAAAGAGTACTGACCCTGTTCTGCCTTTTATGCTAAGTTATATTCTGATTTGATTTAAATTATAGCTCTTTGCTGCTGCTACGCTCTGACTTATTATGAAATTTAAACTACAAGCTCTCAGCTGGGTTCTAAATTTAACCAGAAAGGTCTCTTCTGTGTTTTAAATTTAAACTAAAAGTACTTTGCTGATACTAGACACCGAGTGAGTATTAAATTTAAACTACAAGCTCTCTGTTGGGTATGAAATGTAACCAGAACTGCTACTAAGCCCTGACTGATTTAACAAAAAACACTGGGTTCACAGATTAATTAGCTTTAATACAAAGAAGTCCTTTCAGAAAATTCCCAGAAGTATATACTGTCACCACCAGGTGGGCAGACTGCCTCCTGGCTGGCAGGCTTGCGTCTGGTGGCAATGAATGTAGTTACACGACACGAGTGGTTGAAGGCAAAAAAGGATTTATTCCCCTCTCGGGGTCGGATTATTCAAATAACAAAACACAAGTACTCAAAAGAAATGAGCCATGCTTTCTGGCAAAAACATAAAGGAACATTAGAACAATTTCTTCTTGCTTCAAAGTAAAGTATAAAGTTAGGCATTCAACTTCAGCACACAGTTTCACTGTGTGGAAACCAGCATTCAGTAGTTATAGTGTTTTCCTTTCACACTATGCTCAGCCCTGACTAGCACAAAGACATTATTTTATCTGACAAAATCAGTGTGCAGTCCATTGGGTCACTGTTAGAAGAACACTCACTGAGTGTGTCAATAATCATTGGTTCTTGCACGCATTCAGAACTCTCCTTATTAAAATATGCTTGTAAGTTCCCCTGTGCTATGCCGTCACAGTGTCTCTCAGTAGCACTCGCTCTATGACTAGAATAACTGCTCTCGTAGCCTCTTGTGTCTGGGAGAGAGGGAAGCCACCACTCAGGGTTCTTATAAACTCCCTTCCTATAGGAGGTTCCACCCCTGGAGAGCTTATTAGTTCTATCCTCAGGTTGGGATAGATAATGTCCTTCTCCCCTCTTAATATCAGGTTTTAGCCTGCGGGGTTTTCTCTGAGGCTTAGGAACTTCTATAAGGTCATCTTCAGACATGCACACATCCTCTGGGTAATATCTTTCTTTCTCTGGAGGTTTCAATTGCTCTTTGCTCAGCTCTCTGCTCAAATCCCTCGGCTGGGAGTTACAGCCCTGCCCCCACCTTGGATTTCCTGCATGAGGCTGCTCTGCATTCACACTGTAGGAATTTCTACCATTCACAACTTTTAACTTCCCACTATAATCATTCCTCAGGTCACAGCTTCCTGATACATACAGTTTTGCTTTTGGCTTCCACTCACTCCGGCTGGAACGTAGCCTCCGTGCTCCAATCAGCAGAACATTCACACCTGTTCTCTGCTCTTGCTAGCTGCTTCCTCCTGTAGGACTCTGGGTAGTTACTCGGGTGAATTCTTCCTGGCTCTATCTCTGACTCACTTCCTGGGTCAAAGTAGGAAACTCCTCCTGCTTCCTCTCGGCCAGCTGCTTCAGGTAAGACAGCCTGTTCTCTTTGCTCACGTTGTTCACGTTGCTCACGCTGCTTTGCCAGTTCTCCTAGTTCTAACCCTGTGTTCCCTGCACTGTCTTTATAAGGGCTGTAAGCTCTTCCCCTTCTCAGGTGCACGCTATCAGGAACTAGGGAATGTTTCTCAGCTGAGTGTTTTTTCAGACCTCGTGGCTGCATTTGTTTCTGTTGTCCCTGACAACAGCTGCTCACATGGCCTGCTTGCCTGTCAGCTTCAGGACTAAAATGCCGTGACTCTTGTGCTTTTAAGGTAGAGAATGGGGCTTCTTCATCACAATACTCACAATTGTACATCTTTCTCCAGAAGTAGCAGTCCCTTTTTCTAGTCCTTCAAGACTATCAGTTGCAGCAGGAGAGGTTCTTCCATAAATCCGACTCTGCGCTGGAGTCCTTACAGACACCACGCTCCAGGGCCCCCTCTGGTACCTCGGTGTCCTGTGATGCCCGGGCTGCCTCGGAGTCCCGCAGCCGCAGGTTCTCTGAGAGGAACACCCTGGAGGAGGAATGCAAGAAGAGCTCAAAAACCTCGAAGGCTACCTCAGAGGATGGGTCGGGAAATGTGGGTAAATCCAACACCAGGCCCCGCAGTCCCCATCATGAGTCTGAGGGGTCGGAATGGGAGTGGCCTCACAAGCTGCTCTGGAAAGAGTCATCAGCATCGAGCAACCGGCCTCGGATCCCCGAGGCCATCCTGGTCGAGGACTCCCACTCGATGGAACGGACGCCAACCTTGAAGCCATCGATGCCTGCGTCAAAAGCTGTGGAGCCATCTGGCATGGAGACCAGGATGGTGGCTTTGGAACCAGTATCTCTGCCTTCCTGTCCCAGCAGTGGGCGTTCATGTCCAAAGAGTTGGAATGAGGGAGAGTCCTAGATCTGGTGTATTTAGATTTCAGTAAAGCCTTTGACATCATTCCACACAGGCGACTTATAAACAACTGAGCACTCTAGGGATGGACCCTAAAGTTACTACGTTGGTAAGAAATTGGTTGAGTGTGAGGCGACAAAGGGTACAGGTAAATGGAGCTCACTCTGAGGAAAAAGAGGTCTCCAGTGGAATGCCACAGGGATCTGTCCTTGGTCTGATTCTTTTTAATATCTTTGTTAGTGATTTTGTGGAAGGATAAGGTTTGCTCTTTGCGGATGATACCAAAATCTGCAATTGAATAGAAACCCAGGAAGGAGGAATCTAGCTAAGCTTGAAGAATGGTCTAGAATTTGGCAGCTGAGATGTAATGTTTAAACATGCAGTGTCATGCTTTTGGGCTGCAGCAATTCAAGGGAGCAATACAGTATAGGTGGTGAAGTATTTCTGTCCACAAAAGAAAAGCAGGACCTAGGCATGATTGTGTCTGATGATCTTAAAGTAGTTAAACAGGTAGAAAAGGTGATGACAAAAGCTAGGATGCTTGGGTGCATAGGGAGAGGAATGGCCAGCAGGAGAAAAGAGGTGATAGTGCCTCTGTGTAAGTCCTTGGTGCAACCTAATTTGGAGTACTGTGTGCAATTCTGGAGACTGCACCTTCAAAAGGATACAAACAGGTTAGAGTTGGTACAGAGGGTGGCTACTAAAATGGTTAGTGGTCTTCATTACAAAGCATATGAGGACCGACTTAAGGATCTTAAGGAAAGGCGGTATAGAGGTGATATGATTGTGATGTTTAAATACTTCTATGGCATAAATACACAGGAGGAGAGCCTCTTTCAATTGAAAACAAGCTCTACTATGAGGGGATATAGGATGAGGACGAAAGGGGTAATATGCGGAAATATTTCTTTATGGAAAAGAGTGTAGATACACGGAATAGTCTCCCAATGGAGGTGGTTGAGATGAGGATGGTATTTGAATTCAAAAAATCATGAGACAAACACAGAGGATCTCTAAAGGAACAAAGGGGACTGTTGTAGTGGGTGATATGGAAGGACAGATTAGATAGGCCATGTAGTCTTTTTCTGACGTCATGTTTCTGTTTGAGACAGAGGCAGAGGAGGACCCCCACATGGAGGAACTTGAGATCCTCCAGTACAAGGCCCCTCCGAAGGAGACCCTCACGGTGCCCGTCCCGCCGATCCTCGAGCGCCTCCTCCTCTGTATGTAGGAAACACCTGCATTGGTGACCATCTTGAGCAGATGGTTTGACTCCATGTACCGAATCCGCAGAAGTCCAGGGTTCAAAAATACCCAGCTTCCTCACAATTCTATGGTTCTCGAGTCAGCCATGCATCGACTCAAGAGCCAAAAGACTCATTCCTAGGTGCCCCCACGTAAGGAGGCCTGGACCCTGGATGCCATCGGCCAAAAATGCTACCAGGGCTCGATGCTGATTTGCCGAGTCCAATCCTACCAGTTATACATGGGTATGTACCTCAAGGAACTGGTGCGGGAGCTTGCCAGTTTCTCTGCAGACCTCGATGGCAAACCTCTCCAGAGGTTCAAGTCACTGGCCTTGGTAGTCAAGGAGTGCTCGAAGTTCCTGTCTCGAGCAGCATATGATGCCTTTGAGTCCTCAGCCAGAGTGGCTGCTGTGGGCATCAAGGCCCAATGCCAGGCATGGCTGCAGTCATCTGACTTCGAGCAATGGGTCCAAGACAAACTCATCAATGTCCCTTGTACAGGCGAGAACTTCTTTGGAAAACCCATGGCAGACAAGGCTGCAGAGATAGAGAGTGAGTTCCTGACCAGGACCGGACTCTCTAAGAAGACCTTGTTACATCCCTGTAAGAAAGCCTTGGGGAAGAATCCTTTCTTCCCAAGAAAAAAGGGTTTTTTTTGGTAATGGCCCAAGCCTTATCTGCCCCACAGCAGGGGCAACAGTGCAAAGGGCAAGGGCCCTTCCCCCTGCACAACGAACATTCCAACATTTAAATTTAATTTTTTTGTTTTCCCTCACTACTATTAACACTTTGGGGTCAGATTTTTTTCACATCCTATGTTAGGGAGGGCATTGAGTCACACAGGATTAAAGTTTTTTGCATGAAACAAAACACTGTAGAATCTCTGTGGATAGAAACCCATGTAAAAAGGGGAAGGTGATGGCAGTGGGGTGTGTGCTACTGACCGCCTGGCCAGAATGAACAGATGGACAATGAAATGCTAAGAGAAATCAGGTAAGCTAACAAAAGTTACAACACAGTAATAATGGGTGATTTCAATTACCCCTGTATTGACTGGGTCCATATTACTTCAGGACATGCTAAGGAGATAAAGCTTCTAGATGAAATAAATGACTGCTTCTTTTAGCAGCTGGTTCATGAACCAACAAGAGAGGAAACTATTCTGGACCTAATCCTTATTGGAACACAGATGGGTGTTGGAGCCACTTGTCAATAGTGATCATAGCATGATCGCATTTGATTTAATAAATGGAAGAAGGACTGCAAGGAAATCCACAGTACTACCTTTACAGTTTCAAAAGGGAGGCTATGATGAAATGAGGAGAATAGATCAGAAAAAAATAAGAGAAGCAGCTGCAAAGGTTAAAAATTTACATCAAGCATGGGCATTGTTTAAAAATACTATCCTGGAAGCCCAGACCAGATTTATTCCATGCTTTAAGAAAAGTGGAAGGAAGGCCAAAATCTGCCAGCAAGATTGGAGAGGCTGTTGTAGCCAAAAAGCATCTTTTGAGAAATGGAAAAAGAAACCAAATAATGAAAATGGGAAACAACATAAGGCAGGTAAAGAAACAATTTGAAAAGAAGCTTGCAGTGGAAGCAAAAACATATAATAAAAAACTTTTTCATGTACATTTGGAGCAAAAATCTTGAGAGTGTCAGTTGGACCATTGGATAACAGAGGGGTAAAAGGGGTGCTAAGGGAGGACAAGGCCAATTTTATTTTTTAGTGCCATCAAGTCAGTGTTGACTCATAGCGACCCAGCTACCTCTGGGTTTTCTTGGCAATGTATCACCGGAGGTAGATTGCCAGCCTTTTCTTCTGAGGCAATGGAGGGCAAAGTGACTTGCCCAAGGTCACAAGGAGTACCAGTGGGAATTGAACCCTTGATCTTCTGGGTACTAGGCAGTTGCTCTAACCACTAGGCTACTCCTCCACTCCGGGAGGAGTAGCCTAATGGGTAGGTAAGGGAGGACAAGGCCATAGCGGAGAGATTGAATGAATTCTTTACTTTATTGAAGAAGATGTAGGGAAGTTACCCATACCTGAAATCGAAAGAAATATTGATAAACTGGGAAGATGTATTACAACTACAGTATTTGATAAACTGAAAAGTAGCAAATAACCTAGACCGGATGGTATACATCTGAGGGTGTTGAAAGAAGTGAAATATGAGACTGCAGATCTACTATTAGTAATCTATGAACTATCATTAAAATCATCTGTAGTATCTGAAAATTGGAGAATGGCCAATGTAACACCAATTTTTAAAAATGGTACCAGGGGTGATCCTGGAAACTACAGACCAGTGAGCCTGATGTCAGTACTGGGCAAAAGGGTAGAAACAATTATAGAGAACAAAATTACTAAACATTTAGATAGTCATAGTTTAATGGGAGAAAGCCAACATGGATTTAGCTAAGAAAAGTATTGTTTTACTAATCTGTTATATTTTTTTGAAGGTGTGAATAAACAGGTAGACAGAGGTGGGCCTGGATTTTCAGAAAGCCTTTGACAAGGTCCCTCATGAGAGACTCTTGGCGAAATTAAAGTCATGGGATTGGAGGCAGTGTACTATTGTGGATCAGGGACTGGTTAAAAGATAGAAAGCAGAGAGTAGGGCTAAATGGCCAATTTTCTCAATTGAGAAAAGTGAATAGTAAGAGTACCCCAAGGATCTATACTGGGTCTGTTGCTTTTTAACATCCTCATAAATGACCTGGAAATGGAAACAACAAGCGTGATGATCAAATCTGCAGATGACACAAAATTATTAAAAGTTGTTAAAACCCAAGAGGATTGTGAAAAGTTTCAAGAGGACCTTGATAAACTGGAAGACTGGACGTTCAAATAGCAGATGACATTTAATGTGGACAAGTGCAAAGTTATGCACCTAGGAAAAACAACTCAAACTATGATTACACAATACAAGGTTCCACAGTAGGAACCACCACCTAAGAAAAAGATTTAGGTGTCATCGTGGATAATATGTTGAAAACCTCCGCCCAGCAGGCAGGAGTGGCCAAGAAAGCAAAAAGAATGCTAGGAATCATAAGGAAAGGAATGGTGAATAATGCCTCTGTATCGTTCCATGGTGTGACCACACCTTGAATATTGTGTGCAATTCTGGTTGCCATATCTTAAAAAGGATATAGCAAAATTAGAAAAAGGTACAGAGAAGAGCCACCAAAATGGTAAAGAAGATGGAAGTATACCCCTATGAGAAAGGTTAGGGCATTTCAACTTGGAAAAGAGAAGGGTGAGGGGAGATTTGATAGAGGTCTATAAATTAATGAATGGAATGGGTAAATGTAGACTGGTTGTTTATGCCATCAAAAAGTATAAAGATTAGAGGACATGCATGAATGTACAATGTAACCCATTTAAGACTAATAAGAGAAAATATTTTTTCACTCAACCCGTAATCAAACTCTGCAATTCGTTACTGGAGGATGTAGTGAAGGCTGTTAGTGTAGCTGGGTTTAAAAAAGGTTTGGACAAGTTCCTGGAGGAAAGGTCCATAAACCATTATTAAACAGGACCCTTGAAATCCACTGCGTGCCCCAGGATGAGAGCTGTGGAACCTGTGTGCCTTTCTGGGAATCTGCCAGATACTTGTGACCTGGATTGGCCACTGTTGGAAACAGGATACTGGGCTTGATGGACCTCGGTCTGACCCACTATGGCATTTCTTATGTTATGCTGCCAGTGAGCATTTTTCCTATTAATCTGAATCTCATATTCCAGAGAAATCTCTCTTACCGAGCGATATAGTCTTGTTTTCAAAGCATGAAGCTTCAGCAATTTTTAGCTAAGCCAAGTCGCTATTATTCCCAATTGTGAATTACATTTCTCAAGCTCTTCTTGGACATTCTTCCCTATTGTTTGAAACAGCTGGACATTATCCACAAACACATGAAACTTCAGCCTAGTCATTGTAATTACATCAAATAATGCAGGCAGAAAAACAAGAAATAAGCAGGGTGAAAGTACTGATTCCTGTAGAACCCCACACATCATCTTCTGAGGCACTAACAAAATTATCCCATAGCCACCTATTGTTTTCACTTCTTCAGAAAAGACACAAACCAGTTAATTACTATGCCTTCTAGTTCTATGGCATTCAAGCGTGATTTCAATAATTCATGATTAACTAAGTCAAACGCTGCTGTCAAATCCAAACAAACCACCCCCACATTCAATCCTTTATCCACTTTCCTATAATCCTCCTTCAGAACACAGAACACCAACATTTCAATATTACAAACCTTTCTACATCTCTTCTTTAAATTGTGCTGAGAAAAAGTTTGCAAACCCCCCTAGGATGGTCTGTATTTTAGCACAATTTAGATTGAACATATGATTAAATATTAATCTATACCCTGATATAAGAGAAAAATAACTCTAACGCATAAATAACTCAGGCAAAAGGATATATTTTGATTATTTAGTCAATGAAAAGATTCAATAGATACCATTATGTGAACAGGGACAGCGCTACCATTAGTAAACTAGGAGATCCCCTGGAGCGCCAGCCCTCCAGGGGCACCACTGCTGCCCCTTTCCAGGGCAGTATTTCAGTAAGAACATAAGATATGCCATACTGGGTCAGACCAAGGTCCATCAAGCCCAGTATCCTGTTTCCAACAGTGGCCAATCTAGGTCACAAGTACCTAGCAGTTTTCCCAAAAGACACAGGTTCCACAATGCTTGTATTGGGGCAAGAAGTGGATATTCTGGGTCCACTTTAATAATGGTTTATGGAACTTTCCTCCAGGAACTTGTCCAAACCTTTTTTAAAACCTGGCTACAAATTCCAGAGTTTGATTACATGTTGAGTGAAAAAATATTTTCTCTTATTAGTCTTAAATAGGTTACCCTGTAGATTCATTGCATGCCCCCTAGTCTTTCTATATTTTGATGGCATAAACAATCGATCTATGTTTACCCGTTCCACTCCAATCATTCATTTATAGACCTCTATCATATCTCACCTCAGCAGTCTCTTTTTAAGTTTGAAGAGCCCTAACGTTTTTAGCCTCTCTTCATAGGGGTATCCTTCATCCCCTTTACCATTTTGGTGGCTCTTCTCTG
The DNA here is from genome assembly GCA_033557465.1 of Ichthyophis bannanicus. Classification (NCBI taxonomy): domain Eukaryota; kingdom Metazoa; phylum Chordata; class Amphibia; order Gymnophiona; family Ichthyophiidae; genus Ichthyophis; species Ichthyophis bannanicus. The sequence continues at coordinate 169,645,231 of CM066042.1, forward strand.
TACCTTTTCTAATAACACTATATCCATTTTAAGATACGGCGATCAGAATTGCACACAATATTCAAGATGCGGTCGCACCATGTAAAGATACAGAGGCATTATAATATCCTTTGTTTTATTTTCCATTCCTTCCCTTATGACACCTAGTATTCTATTTGCTCTCTTGGCCGCTGCTGCACACTGGGCGGAGTGTTTTAACAGGTTATCCACTATGACACCTAAATCACTTTCCTGGGTAGTGGTTCCTAATATGTAACCTTGCATCGTGTAACCATAGTTTGGGATTTTCTTTCCTAGGTGCATAACTTTGCACTTGTCCACATTAAATTTCATCTGCCATTTGGATGCCCAGTCTTCCAATTTATCAAGATCCTCTTGCAATTTTCCACAATCCTCATGGGTTTTAATAACTCTGAATAGTTTTGTGTCATCTGCAAATTTGATAACCTCACTCGTTATTCCCATTTCCAGGTCATTTATGAATATGTTAAAAAGCAGCGGACCCAGCACAGATCCCTGGGGTACTCCACTATTCACCTTTCTCCATTGGGAAAATTGGTCATTTAGCGCTATCCTCTGCTTTCTATCTTTTAACCAGTTTCTGATCCACAATAGTACACTGCCTCATATCCCATGACTTTTTAATTATTGCCAAAAGTCTTATGAGGGACCTTTTCAAAGGCTTTCTGAAAGTCCAGATACACTATATCAACCGACTCACCTTTGTCTACCCGTTTATTCACACCTTCAAAAAAACATAACAGATTAGTAAGACAAGACCTTCCTTGGCTAAAGCCATGTTGGCTGTCTCCCATTAAGCCATGACTATTTACATGTTCAGTAATTTTGTTCTTTTATGATAGTTTACACCATTTTTCCCAGTACTGACATCAGGCTCACTGGTCTGTAGTTTCTCGTGTCACCCCTGGAAACCTTTTTAAAAATTGACATGACATTGGCCATCCTCCAATCTTTAGGTATTACAGAGGATTTTAATGATAGTTCACAGATTACCAATAGTAGGTCTGCAATTTTATATTTCAGATCTTTCAACACCCTTGGATGTATACAATCTGGTCCAGGTGATTTGTTACTCTTCAGTTTATCAAATAGTTGTAATACATCTTCCCAGTGTATTGATATTTCTTTCAATTCTTCCGCAGCGTCTCCTTTAAATACCATTTCTGTCATGGGTAACATTCCTACATCTTCCTCAGTAAAGACCGAAGCAAATAATTAATTCAGTCTCTCCGCTATGGACTTGTCCCCTTTTAGTGCCCCTTTTACCCCTCTATCATCTAATGGTCAAACTGACTCTCTCACAGTTTTTTTTGCTAAGAATGTACTTGAAAAAGTCTTTATTATGCGTTTTTGTTTTCACAGCAAGCTTCTTTTCAAATTCTCTCTTTGCCTGCCTTATCAATGCTTTGCATCTAACTTGCCGGTAAATATGGGAAAGCTCTTACCTCAGGTTGCTGGCATGGCATTCATGGTTCCTATCCTTTATAATACCTCTTCTGCCCCTCTCCAGAGTAATGTCTCAGTAAATGCGGGAAAGCTCTTACCTTAGGTTGCCTGTGCATCCTCCCTGGTTTCTATTCTTTATAATGCCTCTTCTGCCCCCCTCCAACTCAGACTTCAAAACCAGAAGTAGCATCGGAGGGGGCAGAAGAGGCATTGTAAAGCACAGGAACCACGGGGATAGCGCAGATGAGTTGAGGTAAGTGCTGCTCTGTGTTTACCGAGCCATTGCCCCAGAAAGGGTGGCAGTAATGGCAATGGTGGTGGAGGATGGGCAGGATGGAGGGGCCCATCTAGGGCACTTCCAATTCTTGTACTGTCCCTGTATGTGAACCTTTCATTGAATAACTGGTGGCACTTGCTTGATCAATAATAACTTCAACTAACTATTTCCCATAACTATTGATCAGTCTATTGCATTGCCCTTGAAGAATTTTGGACCATTCTTTCATACAGAACTGTTTCACCTCTGTGACATTTGGGGGCTTCCTTGCTTGAACAGCTTGCTTCAGCTCTTCTTACAATTTCAATAGGGTGTAGGCCAGGACTTTGATTTGACCAATCCAAATCATGAAATTTCTTCTTCATCTATTCAGTAGTTGATGTACTTCTTTGTCTTCTATGTATTTATTTTATTTATTTAACCCGTTTTTTATACCGCCTTATCCTTAAATCAAAGTGTTGGGTTCTTTTGGTCTATTGTCCTTCAAGGGATATTGTCTTTCTGCATGACCCACTTTCAGCTCAGCTTCAGCTCATGCACAACCTGACATTCTCCTCTAGAATTTTCTGACAGAAAGCAGAATTCATGTTTCCATCAATGACTGCAAGCTGTCGAGATCCTGATGCAGCAAACCATCTCCATATGCTTTCACAACCTAGTTTGATAGTCAGGATGAGGCTCTTTTGGAAACCAGTGCTTAATTTTTGACATACAAAACATATGTTCTTGTTACCATATGTTCAACTTTTGACTCATCTGTCCAGAGAATATTTTGTTCTCTGCCCATGCCCCATTCGAACTCTTATCTTTGTACATGCCCACATGAAGGCATTTACAATCGGCTTGATATATATATTTTAGAATAGCAACTGCATAAATACACATGTAAATACCCATTTATGGATGTATATGACTAAAATACCTATATTAAAGCATGCTTTTTATACATAAACTTTATACATAAAATTTATAAAATTATACCCAAAGTATCTGTTTTATCAACATTAAGTAGAAGCTTATTACAGTTCTTTAAGTTCTTCTAAGAACCCTTCCAATTGCTTCAACAATAATGTCCTATCTTGACTTGCTGATACAAAAATCTGTATATCATCTGCACAGAGATATGGTTCAAATCATTTTATGTCTGACAGGCTTTTAGTGAGGTATGATATTGTTTTATTTAGATAGATCTGAGTTTTAGTTTAACTTGCTTTTTTATGTAATTTTATGTTATTTTAATTTTTGTCTGTCCATTTTATGATGTCCAATATTTAACTGTAAACTGCAGAGAATGAATAAGATTTGTAGTATAAAATGTTAACATAAATAAAGCCAAACTGTCTGATCAAATAGTTAGCCTTACATAAATATCAGACAGGATGAAGGACAGCAGAGAAATAGGCAATCATGTCCACATTCAAATAGTATCTAATGCTTGTATCCTTAGAACTGAATTTAGAGCTTTCTTAGGGGACCTTTTACTAAAGTGGGGTAAGTTTGTTTGCACATACCGCACATTAGGAGCAAACCTAAATGCATTATAAATGCAAAAGTCATGCGGTAACTGTTGGAGCAATCCTAGCATGTTCCCTGCACTTACCACCACCATGTAAACAGGAAGCAGGGGTGGCCCAAGGGGGGGGGGTGCAGGGCCATGTGCGAAGACTCATTGCGGGGCCTCATTTGCATAAGGATCCTCATTTGCATAAATATTTGCATAATGTTAAAGTGCACTAACTTTTAGTAAACATGCCTCTTAATGAGTGTACCAGATTTCTACATTACTATACTCCAGTGCCAACCACCAGGCACATTAGAAAGTACTACAAACACTGCCCATTTAGAACCCATAGCAAACCCGCCATATCATAACAGCACTACCAGAACTCACAAAGCACCATTCCCAGCCTATCAAAAGGCAACACTGCAAATATTAAACCAATATATCTCAGAGAATACCAATACATCTCCTACTGGGGAAAGAGAACAAGTGCCACTGTCAAATAAAAACTACATAAAAAGAATACCTCAGCTCAGTTACACATGCAGAACATAAACCATCACCAAACAAAGAACAAGGGATCACAATTTAGAAATAGCAAGACAATAATTAAATTGGAAACCCCAAAAGCCAAACTTGGAATGTACAACAACACTGTAGAAATAAAACTATAAATTAATTTCCTCTTGTACTAAACAAAACGCAGACGTTAATGATGCACATTTCCCAGAGGTGACATATTCCAGTTAATAAATTCAAAATGAAAAACTATTTTTCTGCCTTTTGTTGTTTGTGCATTTTATTTTTCAGTTGCAATTACTCCAGTCACTTTCTTCTGGTTTCTTCATGTCTTCTGCTAACCCTCCATTGGCTGCTGTCCATTTGTCTTCTTGGGTTTTTTCCATTCTCTCTACATCTGCTTTAACGTACTGATCTTTCTCCTTTTGCTCTTTCCTCCATTTCTTTCTTTATTCCTTTTTCATCCATTCAAATTTTACTCCTCCATCCTCAATCCCCACTTACTCTTCCAATACCCAGCCAATCGTATATTTTTCTTCCCTCCCAGGCAAAATATTTTTCCCCTCTCCATCCTCACTCCCCCAGCCCCATCCCATTCTAGTCTTCCCCCAACATCAGCTCCCTTCTAGTTCCAGCCCCACCCAGCATCAACTTCCTTTTAGTCCCATCCTCCCCACATCAGCCCTAGCCCCTCATCAGCCCATTTCCAGTCCTAGCTCCCCCATCAGCCTTTCCAGTCCTATCCTAGCCCCCCATCAGCCCATTTCCAGTCCTATCCTAGCTCCTCCATCAGTCCATTTCCAGTCCTATCCTAACCCCCCATCAGCCATTTTCAATCCTATCCTGGCCCCTCCAGCAGCTCATTTCCAGTCCTAGCTCCCTCATTCATTTGCAGTCCTATCCTAGCCCTCCCATCAGCTATTTCCAGTCCTAGCTCCCCCCCGACTCAGCCAATTTCCAGTCCAAGCCCCCCTCCCCATCAGCTATTTCCAGTCTTAGCCTCCCCCCTCCTGAAGAACCCTGTGGCTAACAGGCTTTAGAGGAAGCCAGAGAGGCCCCGGTTCACCTCTGACAGCCACCGAAGTGAAGAGTGCTTTTTTTCTTCACTAGCAGCTGTATTGTAGTATAGGCCACTGGTGCACCGGAGGTCAAAGAGAACTTCCTGTTTCTTGGCACTCAGTGCGCCAGTGGCCTATACTACAATACAGCTGCCGAAGTGAAGAAAAAAGGCACTTTTCACTTCGGCGTCTCTCAGAGGTGAGTCGGGGCCTCTCCTTAGCAAAATCATATAACAGACCTAGAGAGCTATTCTCTATCGTCAGAAACTTAACCAATAACGATCAAACTTCTAGCAACGAAATCACAGACATCTCAGTACAAACCTTAGCTAATTACTATCAAAACAAATCAAAAAAACCTACTATGCCCTCAGAAAATATCAACATTCCTAATCAATCTATAGATGAATGGTCAGAATTTTACCCCATGTCAAAAGTATCATTAAAAACTATCATCACAGGCCTAAATACTACAACTTCATATTTAGATCCATGCCCAGTATCATGGATAAAAAACACACTACCAACTCTACTATCATTTATTCTCCCAATAGTAAACTTATCACTAACCCAAGGATACCTTCCACCTCCCCTCAAACACGCACAAATTCGCCCAATTCTAAAGAACTGTAAACTAGACAAAACATCTCCAACTTCATACAGACCCATCTCTAGCATACCATTCCTGGCCAAAATAATTGAAAAAGTAGTACAATTACAGACACAGGAATTTATAGACTTATATTACCCACTTGACGATCAACAATATGGTTTCCGGCCCCGCCACGGTGTAGAAACACTTCTAACAGTATTAATAGATACACTCCTAAAAGGAATTGACAATCATAATCAGGCGTTCATCCTCCTTTTCATTGACATATCAGCAGCTTTTGATAGCGTGCACCACTCAATAATGCTCAATAACCTAAAACAGATAGGCATAAACTCCACCGTACATAAATGGTTCACCTCATATTTAAATAACAGAACACAAAATGTAAGAATAGGTAATCAAGCTTCTAACACATACAAACAAGAAATAGGTTTACCACAAGGTTCAGCACTTTCAGCTTTACTCTTCAATATTTATATAAAGCCGGTCTGCAACATCTTTAAAAAATTTGGAGTACAATATCACCTTTATGCGGATGATATTATGATGTACATACCTTTCACAATTCCCAACCTACCGATCCAACTACTATCAAAGTGCTACAATGAAATCACAATCTGGCTAAAATCCCAAAACCTCCACATAAACCATGCTAAAACTGAAGTATTAATTGTAACAAAAAACCAATCATATATGCCTCCAACCCACATAACTCTGCAAAACCAAGAAATTAAAATAAAAAATGAAATAAGATATCTAGGTGTCATTTTAGACAAACACCTCACAATGGAAACCCACATCAGAAATACTATTAAGAAAATCTACTTCAAACTCAAAATCCTCAAACAATTACGCCCCCTTGTATTTACACAAGACTTCATTAATATAACTCAGGCTACCATAACTCCCCACCTCGATTTCGCAAACTTAATACTTATGGGCATCTCAAAACAAAACATCAGAAGAATCCAACTTGCTCAAAATGCAACAGCCAGAGTTATTTTACAAATAAACTCCCTTCAACACATAACACCGATACTAGCTTCCCTTCATTGGTTACCAATACAAAGCAGAATAATATACAAAACAATAATAACCACATTCAAAGCCATAAATGACATGGCCCCGAAAACATTATGTAATCTTATAGACAAAGAACCACTTAAACCAACTCTTAGAAAAGGACAATCAAACAAACTAAAGATTCCAAAAGAATTCATAAAAACCCATAAATTAACAAATAACAGAGCCTTTTCCCATATAGCTCCAACCATCTGGAACTCGTTGCCAGAGGACTTACGTTCACTATCTGAGATAATAGAATTCAGAAAAAAATTGAAAACGTATCTATTCAATAAACATTATAATACCATAGAAGTCCCTCCACTCAACTTAGATAAAGGCTAAAAACGAACCTATCCACATCACGATTATACACCCTACGACAAAGGATAATATACAAAACTTAAATAAATAACACTCCATTACTATGCCTCGATTCTCCCACTTGTATATAGTTACAACTGGTATGTTCTGCCTAATGCAGTACAGACAGTACTCTTGTTTAAATTGTTACACACGCTGTTATAGTTGAAATATCCTGATTAGTTGCTGAATTCCTGACTTATATATGTTAAGATGTTCTATGTAATAAGTTATAATGTTAAATGTTCTATGTAAAACAAACGCTGCTTTGTTAACTGTTGTTAATTGTACACCGCAACTGATCGCTGGAAGATGCGGTATATAAATGAGTGTTAAATAAATAAAATAAATAAATAAATTGCAAAACCTGTCACCTGTCCTAACATTTTGCAGTTTGACTATCCGGTTATTGGCTGAAAATTGCCACTGACTGGATATTGAGCAGAACCACCCTTGAAACGCCCTGGCGCTATCCAGATAGTAAGTAAGGGATATTTAGCAGCACTAACTAGGTTAGTGTAGCTGAATATCCTGGTCAGAGGGGTTTATGCAGTTTGCCTAAACATTTTTTGGAAATCCTCCACACACAGGGGCAACAGAACATTTTTTTGGTTGGAGAGGCCAAACAAACCAATTTCCAGCCCCGCTCCTGAACTCCTTAGATACTGATGCTATATCTGGCAAAATATTGGTGGGGCCATGGCTCCTATAGCCCATCCCTTTCCGCTGCCTATGCCCCCACCAATTTTAGAAAGTCTCTGTTTACACATGTAGATCCCCACGATACAAATTTCAAGGGAGTATGGTCTTGGCATTGTTAGGGTGGTCTCAACAAGCATATGTGTTTTCCTGTTTTACAGTGGGAATACACATATCTATTTACAACAATTTCCTCATCTGCTTGCAGTTTCTTCACCTACTCCAAGTTGTGCATACATCTGAAAAAGTGCCCTTTTTGATCAGGGCTTTAAAGGTGGGGGGATTAAGGGGGAAATTACCCTTAATCCCTCGTTTTTTAATTTCTGTCTCTAATGAAAAAATTAACCTTTTTGGCAGCCTTGCTTGTTAATTGCAGCCAGTTCGACTATAGATGTGTTAATTTGGAAACTAAATGCATAAGTGACGGTACTTACATTGTGAATTTGCAAAATGGCCACTTCCACATCTAATCAAGTGCACTCATGTGTGGAAGATGCCAGGTGACGCCATTCTTTTTTCCTATGTGCAATTATCTTACATCACTGCGCCCACTGGCGTGCCAGTATATACACGTATATTGCTCACATCCTTCTACATATTTCAGGGTCAGTTGGTGGTAGAATGCCCTAGGCAGTTTCACTCCAAAATATGGCCTTTTTCAACATATATATTTTATAAAATTCAGATCTTACTACTGCATTCACATGTGGACTCATGGACCAGCCAGATTCTAGTTTACCTCCAAATATGTAGCCTCTGGTTTTACTGGCATAGATATATCAACTAACTGAACGGAGTCGGACCACTCCATCTCTGAGTCCCAGGACACAATCGATGCCTCATTTTTATCCAGATTAATCACTGGGCTATTTCTGGCCAACCGTGTCCTGACTGCTTGAAAAGAAGGTGCTAAATTAGTCCTCTTGTATCCAGATGTAATTGAAAAGGAACTTGGATTAGGATATCATCCGCACACAGAGGATCACAAAGGGAATGCATGTATACGTTAAATAATGCTGCCAACAGGGCAGATCCCAGATGGATGCAGTATTTAATTTCAAACAAACAGGAGGCTTGGTCCACTCTAACCTGGAACTTACGATTGGTTTCATTCTTACTTAACCAATCTAAACTAGTCTTGCTTATGTCAATATACCACAATCTCTATTTGACAGGGGGGGGGGGGGGATCAAAAGCAGATGGAACATATAGAAAAATAAACAAAAAGGCAGTGCCTGCTTTAACAAGGTCTCAAAAAAAAATCTGTCCATTAGCGCTGCCCTATTGTGAGAGCTGCAAGACTGGTCCTGAAAACAGGAAGATGAGGATTTCTGAAGATGAGCACCACCTGCTCCTTTTGCTGGTGGAGGGAGGGAACAGTTTTGAGCTGATCCACTTTTGCTTGGGAAAGAAATGTGCAGAGAATAGAAGAGGTGAGAAGAAACGTCTGCTGACTTCTACCTGCTGACACTATCCCATCTTACAGGGTTGTCCCTTTGGAGCTGCCGCCCTGTGCAAGTGCACAGTGGGTTACATGTCTCTGCATGGTGTTGCCTCTTTGAAGTGCACCAACAAACAGCTCTAAAATAAATGGGAGAATGCTTCTTTTTGGCCTAGATACTTAGCACCTTCAACATTTGGTACCCAAAGGAGTGGCCTGTATTACTTATGCCTAAATCTTGGCCTGTACCCTAAGAAGCGGTGCCATGAAGGCTTATTATATGTTACATTAGAACATCCTCCTGTCCTCATGGCCTTGAAAGGCAATGCATCCACCACTAGAAGCCTAAGTAATTGGTAGATAAATTCTGCACTCTATAACCATATCATGCAAAGTGAAACACCTCTCCCGGGTTAGGAAAAGGAAACTGAGCGCAGGGCAGTGACCCCTTACCACCGTGTGACTAGGGGCACCACCAGCCAGGAGTCACAGTTCACCAGGAAAGAAGGGGAAAGAGTGCAAGAACATAGATAAGCAGGAACAGGAAACCCACCACCATGTCCATGCCAATCGAAGGGGGGGGGGGGGGGAGGAGGGAAGGAGGAGGCAGAGAAAGCCTATAGAGTGGAGGAGTAGCCTAATGCTTAGAGCAGTGGCCTCTGACCAAAGAGATCAACGTTTAAATCCCACTGGTACTCCTTGTGGTTTTGAGTATGTCACTTAAGCCTCTATTTCCTCAGGTACAAACTTACGGGCTGATGTAGAAAGCTGGCGTCGAAGTCGCACACTATTAGCTGTGTATGTGTTTTCATAGCGCACCAATAGTGCAAGACTTCAGCGCCAGTATGCAGCAAAGGATGTGTATGCAAATGAGCTGTGCGCAAAACTTTGGGGTAAAGCTGAAAGAAGGGCAGCCGATGCATGTGCAAACATGCTACAAGTGGTCTTGCTACAGGTTCTTCTTCTGGCGCTCATCCCATAAAAAACAATATTATTCCACCCAAAAACATTTTTTATGAAATCACAAAAAAGAGACTTAAAGTAAAAGGTAAATAATATAAATAAGTCCAAAAAACACGCAAGGATAAGAAGCAAAAAACATTTCTTCTTGAACTTCGAACTTTCACTTATACGCCGAAAGATACATGCAGAAAATGTTCACGTCGAAGGTAACTATTCACTGGTACACACCTTGAAACAGTCTTTCTCTACATGCGCAAGATGTTTAAATCACGTCAGAGCAGGCGTAGAGATATTAGCGCTCCTCTACGCATTTCCCTACGTGGGCGCAGACATTATCAGCATTCCATTTTAACACGTGCAGCTCATTTGCGTATTATTTAAATATGTTTAGCGTTGCTGTGTGCGCATACTTTTTTTTCCGCTGTTTATGTGTTTGTCAATCTTTCTGCATTTGGCGTAGCGGAACTTGTGTGTATGTTGCATTATCTGCGCGCAGTCTTTCTGCATCTGCCTGTTAGATTGTAAGCCCTCCAAGGACAATCACCTTGAACTGGAAAGGCTTGAGCAAAATACAAATAAATAAATATACCCATTGCACTCCTGCTAAACTTCCCAGGGGCTGGGGGCAGTGGCCAGCTAACTGGCAGGTGCTAGCCAGGGCTAACCCAACAACTAGGTGATGACCGCAGCAGCTTCTGAGGTGGAAGCAAAGAGTAACTACAGTCAAAGCAGAGTTCTGGCAGCCACACAAGAGTCATCAGTGGTTGCTTTTAACAGCACGAAGAATGGACCATTTACCCTTGTAAGCGGCTTTTTGAAATCTCAAAACAAAGTTTAATATTTAAAAGTGATGTCCAATTATATATTTTTATTGTACTGTTCTGGGAGGATGGTGCTGAGATGATTAAATTGAATCTAAAAAACAAAATTTGTAGAGGAAGGGGGGTGCTACGGGTCTAAAAGCTAGTTGCGAGGGGGCACAAGGCTGAAATTCCATCTACGTCGTCTAATACCCTCGCACCTGCCCTGGTGCCTGCTGCTCCAGAGTCAGCCGTGCCTAATAGGTCATCTGACAGCTAAACGGCTGAAGAGTAAACTGAGATCTGAGCTTCCCAAATCGGCGGGGGGTGCCACTGCCAGCTATCCATGAGACACATTTGCCTACCTCGGAGACCTAATAGATGCAAATGTGTTTCCTGCGTGCTGGTTGTGGATATCCTGAAGAGCCTAGCTGCCCCAGAGGAACGCCCGTGCCCGCCCGGTGTCGTGTGCACGCGGGCGGGGGCGGGAGTTACGCGCTCGCGCTCTGCCCGCCCTTCTCTCTCTCCCCACGGCGGAGTCTGCCTCGCGCCCCGGCTCGTTCTGCTCTTCTCTCCAGGAATGAGAAGCCATGGCCGGCTCTTCCAGCGAGGAGAAAAGCTGCCGCCGCTTCCTGGAGCTCTTCCTGGGCGAGTTTCGCGGGCCCTTCGGAGAGGAAGACCCGTTGCCCCTGCGGCCCGTTTCCGAGCACCTCACTGAGGAGGACGTGGAGGGCGAGTGCCTGGACCTGTGTTTGCAGCAGCTCTACAAATAGTTAAGTGGCGACCGCTGGGGGTGGTGGGGTCGGGGAGGGGAGGGAAGGGCGCTCGACGTGCACCGGCTCCAGTGCCTGGCAGGTGCATGCTAGGCTCGGGGAGAAGGAGGGAAACTGACCGACAGCCTCTGTGGTATTTCTAGTAAGGCTGCACAATGCATCGCCCTGCCTGCTTGAGATAGTCTCCCCGTGCCGCTGTCCCCGTTGCAAATTCCGAAAGGGAAGTGTGTAGGCAAGAAGTGAAGGGGCTGGAGACAGGAGCGAGCGCGAGGGTTAGTGCTGACATGTAAACAGTGAGCAAAGGAGGGAAGACGCGCGCTTGTGCTCTGCTCTCTGACAGTATTCAAGTGTAGCCTTGCCGGGCTGCAGGCAGCTTAGGATTTACGGTCGGAATGATTCAGGAAAGCGGCCGAATGAACTGCAATTAGGGGCTCGCTTCAGGGTGACCTAAACGCGCTCGTTCAGTATATTTTGTTGGTGTCTTGCAGTTCGTAGCGTGCAGGCATCCGTAGGAGCAAATGCAATATCTCCAACAAAAGCTTCTTACAGTCTGACACATGCCAGCCTGCGAAAATATGCAGGAGTGAAGGCGGTTTCTGGCATTTTAAATGATAAGCGAGAGGTGTTACTCCACTGAATAGTAAAATAAAACCAAAGGGAAGGAACACAAGATACGATAGGGTAACCTCTTTCTCCGGCATCTGCCTGTTTGACAGGAGCGGGGTTCAGGGTCGGAAGGGATAAGACTGTCTCACCGCTTCCCCACCCCCTCCCCCTCCTCCTCTCCCACTTCTGTTCTGGCCTCTGGGAAGTCATTCGTTATCCTCTGAAAGGGCAAGCTCTTCCCAGGCAAAGAATACTGTATTCAGAAAGATCTTCCTATTCGTATTTTGTTTCGGGAGGAGAGTAGAAATCAGGATATTTTATATTTAAAAAAACGAAGAATAAGAATAGGAAACCATTATTGTCCTTTCAGGAATAATGAGGATTGTAATGGCAAAAATAAATGCTAGCCTGACCGTGCACTGTGCCTTGTGTGTAAGAGCCATTTCCTTGTGATGACTTTTCAACCCCTTTATAAGCTGCAAGTGAGATGCAGATCATGAGTTTTGTTGAGTTTACTTTGCCTTTGATAGAGTATGCAGCACTTTTCAGTTTGCTTTGTCACAAATTACCTTAGCAGAGTGTATGTATTATCCTGTAAATCTTCCACAAAGAGAGATTTCCAGTTCAACAAGACCAGCGTTGGCTTCTGGCCGTTGTGGTACCATAGCCACCTAAACCAGGGGGTTCCCAAACTTGTCTTGGTGAGTGGTGATCCAGCAGTTAGCCAGACTTTCAGAATATCCACAGTGAATATGCATAAGATCAAGGCAGGTGTTAGTCATGCTGGGGCCCAGGGCAGAAATTTGGGAGGGGGTTCCAAAGCCTACCAGAAGTCTGTATCTGCTTCAGGTTGGTGAGGGGCTACCCTTGGCCCTCCATAAGAGGAATTTGTATACATTGGATCTCCACAGTACGCATATGTATCCATGTATATTTATTGTGGATATCCTGAAAACTCAACTGACCGTAGGTCACCAGGAAAGATATGGGAAGTCCTGTGGTAGGCTGAGGAGGGATTTGGTACTTTACTGAATGTACTGATGTGGGAGAACAGTGTATGCAGCATTGCGGGCGATTGTTGACAAGGCTTATGTAGAATCAAAGGACATATACAAAATACCCCCCCCCACCACCACCACCTTTTCTCATTTAAACAGAATGACGAGCATGTGGGAAGGGTGCAGTTTCTGTGCCTGAACTGCCTCTCAGAGTTCACAATCTGCTTTTCAGCTCATACAGTTTATAGTTTTTGAAAGGAAATAAAGTTTACCAATGCATTTTATTGATGGTAAATTTAAGAAATTGACTGTTGGTTCTCTGTCACAAGGTATGTAACAAAAAGGTCCGATTGGATCATCCCATTTCTATTGAACAACTATAGTCAATGAATGAAACCTTGTAGAGTGCAGTGCACACAAGAGAAAGAGGGAGGGTTCTTTTCACATTCAGATATCCAACCCAGCAATTGTGGTGAAAGCCAAATACATAAATCACATCTTGGATAGTTTCCTCTTGTTCTTCCTGCTGAATGGTTTTCTCACATAGCGGGAGAAAATGCTCTCTGTGTATTTGTATTCACAGAGAAACTGGTCGCGTACCTCTGGTTACAGGCCACACAGAGAGATGAAAACACATTTTATGGGAAAAGATGTGCAGTTTATTATATTGTGGCTTAATAGGAGTTGAGGAATTGGACACAGCTCTTTCAGTGCCAGTAAGGTGCAGCATATTGTATCTAAACATAGCACACAATACAAACTAAACTGCTACATACCCCAAAAATAAATACTACTTTGCACAGGTATTCTTTTAAGCATTACATTATTTTTAAATCAATGGATAAATAATTTAGAATTGTAGAAAAATGCCTAGGACCTTCTTTTATTGATTCTGTAGCCTAGTATTAAAGTATAGATGTATTCTTATTTTTTTCTTTGTCTCACTTCTGAGTTTTTGTTTGAGTCTCTCCCCTTCACCCCCCCTCACTCCCCCCCCCCCCCCCCCCCCACCGGCAACACAATCCATTCATTGAGGTTTTTTTTGCTTGTTTTGCCTCTTGTGAAATAGATGGTAGCTAGTTCTTAGAAATTGTTTTTGATTAATAATTTACCTTAGGATCCGTGTGCTTGTCTACATACCAGAAGCATGTGTTTTTCCGGGTAGTGGCTTCTGCTCTGTGATGTTCAGATGTGTGCAGAAATTTATGTAGGAGTAGCCTTCGTACAAAAGAGCTAATATTCTACCAGACAGTCTGAATATCTTTTTTTTTTTTTTTTCTTGAGGAAAAAATTGCTGCGACTCAAATATCTCTGGATCTCTATCTCTAGAAATGTGGTTGTGTAGCCCAGCAACTTTGCAGAAGTGAGGCCTGTGAATATTGAACACAGTCAATTTGGCGATAAGGAAGGGGACTGTTCTAGAGCAACTGTAACCATGCCAGGAAAAATAACTTAAATGAACCATATTTTCCTATTCCTGCATTATGCAAAAACGAGAAAAAAAAAAGACTTGTACTTACTCCTGCCAAAGCAAGTAGGGTGCTGAAAAGTATTTGTTTTAAATTAAATGGTACTTGGGTCCATTTCTTACTACGTGATGGCCACATTGTTGACATCAACAGCAGTGGTTGCTGGAATTGGTTATTTCTGCCTTCTGCTTTCGTTACGTAACTTAAGCTTCTGTAGCAGTACCCAGCTTATCTGAAATATTCATAAGAGATTTGAAACTTGGATAGGCATCTTAAAAGAAATAACTGTTATAAGATGATCTAAAAAAAAAAAATCTTCTGTGTGTTTTCCAAAGCACTGTCTGTCTGTTTTACTCATGTCACTTGTTCTTGCTACTGTTTCATGCCTTCAGACATACAGTATCTGTCCGTGGGAATCATATCGCTCTGCTCTGTTATTTCCTCTCGATTAACAAAACATGTTTTGATTTTACTGATTCTTTAACATTTCATGCTGAACTTGGATTGATCAAAAAATGTCTTCAGAGGATAATAACTTGCTGCTGACATATATTTCTGCAAGACCTAGTCATGCATCAAGCATTGATAGCACACACAGTATTGTCCATCTTTCTTGATTGGCAGTGTGCCCACTCATGCCTTCCACCTGAGACCTGGTTGGGACAAGGTCTATGATGCAGGCTTGTGACCTTCTGAAGCTGGTCTCGGAAAGCTGCATCCCTGCTTTCGTCATGCTATGAGTCATACTAAGGACAGTATACATAAAGTACAGCAGAGAAAAGGGATCTCCAGTGCTGAAACGATCTGTATCTTTATTGTATAAAATGTAGTGTATTTTTTAGCTTTGTTTATTTTTGTATTAGTGCTTTTTTTTTTTATACACTTGCCTGGTAGTCCCTGTGTGTGAGGTGGGGGGGGGGGGGGGGTGGAGGTGGTGGTATTGTTTTATTTATTTAAATGTCTTACTCTTCAAATCACTGGATGTAATTGGAAGGAGTACTGGAATCGTAGTGCCAGGGAACATGCATTTTCCTATTTTAATAGGTCCATCCTCCTGACCATTGTACCAATGGTTCTGAGTGTGGGAGCCATTCAGCAGGGTGCTTGCAGAACATCTTTCATGAGCTGTAAATCTGGTGACTAGGTGTCCTCCTTATTGGTAACCATGATTTCTGCCTCTCTGCCCTTTCCCCCCGAGAGTTGTGAACACTGCCTCTGCAGCACCCCCAGATGACCTAAGTGCAGGAGACTTGATCTGGTAATTGAAGGAGGGACCTTTGGCAGGACAGTGCCGAGCACTGCCACTGAGCCGCTGCTCTAGCTCTTTCGATATTTGATCTAATGATTAAGCAACTTTGCTCTTTTAAGTTAGAGGAGGCCCGCCATTTTATGAATGCTTTTGCAAAAAAGTGAGAGTGCAAGAGGGATAGTAGTGCTGACTTGGAGCCTGTGGTTAGAGAGACGTGGGGGAGACTTCTCACTCGATATCGCAGCTGAAAGGGTCAGATGAGCGCAGCTGCAGGGACTGCCGTCTTGCCAATGTAATCTTCTTGTGTTTCTTGGTACGTTTAAAAAGCAACTTAGCTGTGGCACATGACCACAAGGGCATGCCCCTTTGGTGTGTGAGAGGGGCAGGGGAAATTTATGGGGAAGAGAGAAATTAAATCTAATTTCTATTGGGGACCGAGCCCTCAGCTACTATACAGTCTGAATTGTCATTTTCAGTCAGTCAATGCCAGAGGGGAATTTGAATTTGATGGGTATGCAAACCTCCAGGGCTCGATTGAGTCTGGGGGCTAGAACCCTGCCACTTCCTCCAATGGATAGAAGAGCGCCCTCTTCGGTGGCTTACTCAGGATACTATGTGGAGTCTACTAACGCTTTCCCAAGGGACGTTGCACCTTTTTTTTTTTTTAAATTTTATTTTATCTTTACGCAATTTTACAATAACAGTGTTGTTACAGAAATTGGGAAATGATGGAGCAAACACATCTTATATCGAAAAATACAATCCAGGTAACAAAAAACAATGAAATCCCACTCTAGCCCACAAAAAGGAAGATCCAAGAAAAGGAAAGAAATTGAAATAACCAATACGTAGGAAAATAACACAAGCATATACAACCAGTAAGTAATATTCACGACAGTTCAGTAGGAGGCCCTGTCGGACCACCCTCACAATGGGAGTTCAGAAAGGACAGCAGTTGGGAGGGCTCATAAAAAATATAGGAACACGTTTGATACTTAATCAAACCTTTACATGGAAACTTAAGGAAAAAGAGGCCTCCTAACTGCTGGACACCAGGGCAAAGGAGAAGAAACTCGCACCTCCTTCGCTGAGTTTATTGGGCCAGATCAGGATATATTTTTACCAAAAGCCCTTTAAAATGAACATTCCTTTTCTTAAACATCTTCATTAACCACTCTATCTGTTAATAGTGCCAATGTAATCAACATAGTAGAAGGTATAACTGCGTCATCTTGAGAAGTCTCCAGAATATCCGTTAAATTAAGCACCTCAATTTGGCTTACCCCGCAACATTCCTTGAGACATAAGTCTCTTATTATCTTCCATGTGCAAAAAAAGGATAAATAACCAGCGGGTGTGATTCTGGAGGAATAACTAAAATATCCGTAAAATAACTGTGGAGCATATCCTTAGCAGATATAAATGACACTTGAGGAAAATTCACCAAATGCAAATTAGCCACTCTCGCAGAATTTTTCAAAGTCTCCAACTTAGCAGAAATTAAGGCAGCGTCTTTAATATGTGTATCAGAACATTCCTCCACCAGTTTAACTTGTGTTTGGGCTGCAATAAGGGAATTTTGGAGTGAAAGTACCTTAGCTGAAGTTTCTTCAATGACCCCCAAATGTTGTTGCACTGTCTGAGCCAACAAAATTACCTGTGGTAGCAAAGCTGCACCCAGCTGAATGATGTCATTCCAGATCAGTTCTAAAGTGAAGATTTCTGGGCATTGAAGAGAAAAATCCAAAGAGGACGCCTCCATCTCCATGGAGCGCTCCTCCGAATCTCCCACTGTCAGTGTCCAACTCTGGCAGTTTCCTCTACTGCCTGCTCTCCACCTGATAACATAGAAAGGGTGTCGCACCTCTGCTGATCCAGAGACACCACTTTCTCAGCTGGAAGTCCTGAAACAGCCCCTTGACTGCCGGCATGCACACTAAAGCTATCCGCGTCAGGATGCTGTAGTTCCTCTGGTGATTCCTGGGTGCAACACTCCTTCACTGGTTGTTATGCTACGGGGGAGACAGGCGCTACCTGAGGACAGCACCAAGTGAGCTGACCCAATCAGGCTTAGCTCCCCCATCAAAACCGGTTGTTGAACCGGCCGGTTAAGAAACGTGTCCATCAGATTAAAGGCAGAAGTTAAAAGAGAGGAGGTTGGGAGAGCCAGTGAAGGGCATCCAGCCCCCTTTCCCTTCTGTTTTCTACCCATTCAAATGCCAGCCGCTTAAGCATGCTTGCATAGTGCCATCTAGGAATCTCCTGGGCTCTCGAACATTATTCCTAATGTGGTTATGTTCCCTGTTGGGGGGCCAGGCACACTGAGGAAACTGGTTTTCCCTACTGAGGGGAATTTAGCATTGGTCAACATTTGGAGAATTATGATATGGCTCGAGGCACTGCTTCAAAGTTTTGGTTTACAGTTGGTTGTATCATTAAGAAGATTGTGACTGAATTGGAGGACCAGGATAAGGTTTGGCCATGTGGAAGACCATATTTCTAAGACTGAATCGCAGATTAGAACTTGACAGGCTACAAGTGTGACCAGTATTAAAGAGAGTTTGGTTATTTACTATCAACTTGAATTAGCTGATAGAGCAAGAGTTAAGACTTTGCCAAATGAGTTGCTAAAGAAATAACAATATTATCCACAGAGGAAAATTGGAGTATTTCTAAATTGAATTTTGTATCTTTGTCTCAGATTCAGAATAAAGAGGGCCTGGACAAGGTCACATCCCCTGACAGCTGCCTTAAACCTGCTGTTTCTTTCTCTACAACATCAACAAAATTGGCCCATTCCTTTCTGAACACACTACTAAGACACTTATCCACTCCTTAGTTACCTCCCATCTAGATTACTGTAATCTACTCCTTTCTGGTCTCCTCTGAATCATCTCTCTCCCCTTCAATCTGTTCAACATCTGCTGCATGGCTAATCTTCCACCAGCCTCATCATGCTCATATTACCCCTCTTCTCAAGTCACTTCATTGGCTCCCTATGTGTTTCCGCATCCAGTTCAAACTTGTCCTGCGGACCTATAAGTGCATTCACTCTGCAGCTCCTCACTACCTTATCTCTCCCTACACCCCTCCTCGAACTCTGCTCTTCTGGCAAATCGCTTCTGTTGCTAACTCCAGACCGCTCCTTTCACCTTGCTCTTCCTTATGCCTCGAACAAACTACCTGAGTCTGTACATCAGGCGCCTTCTTGGACCCTTTTCACATCCAGGCTGAAAACTCACCTCTTTGCTGCCGCTTTTGGATCTTGACTCACCTGATCTCCTTTGTGTTTCCTTACCACTCCCCCTAGCTGTATCCCATGTCTACAGCTACTGTGTTGTCTCTCTTGGCTAGACTGTAAGCTCTGACCACCAGGGACTGTCTTTACATGTGTCTGTGCAGCGCTGTGTACTTACGTCTTGTAGTACTATGCAGATGTTCAGTAGTAGTACAGCTTTGAGCTGTCTGCTTATTTAGAATTGCCCTCTGGTGCACCATCTATACAGGCCACACTCTCTCTCTCTCTTTTTTTTTTTTTTTGTCTCATTTTCTTTAGAATCTGATAAAACTGCAATAGTAAAAGCTTATTTTCAGAAGAAAGGTGTTTTGTAGTGTACAGGTATTCCTGCTCCCTAGTATGTCCAGGGCTACACAGGCTTGGAGGTGTTTTCCCCAATTAAGGGCAAAGGCATTTGCTCTGGGGCAGTATTTTCCCTGAAGTTTTCTTGGTTTATTCAGACATACTTGATGCCCCATTCATGCTCAAATAAGGCAAAATAAATACAAACACATCAGAGTTCATTAGTAACAAATATTCTCTATAAATCCTACACCTCCATCTCCCTATTTCACCCCCAAATGCCTCCAAATACAACCAAACCTTCACCTTTTCCAAAATTGCTAAGAAAGCAACTCCTACTTAACATTTGTTGAGACATTGCACAATGCAAGCGTAAAAAAAGAAAAGCCACTGCCGCTGCCGCTACTACTACTCTGAGTGATGATATTCAACTGAACCTCTGAAAACTGTGGCACTTCAGGACCCTCTGCTATGATGGTCACAAGGTGCAGTCAGAGACATAGGTCAGCCTGGATACCTTACTTGATTTACCTTGCCCAATGTGAAAAATAATTTAAAAGCATACAAAACTCTAAAACTTAATTCTTTGCAAGACAAGTAACCAGTGCAATTCCTGCAATAAAGGCATACATAATATGCTCCAGGAACTTGTTGAAACTTTTTTTTAACCCCAGCTACACTAAGGGCTTTTTTCTTTATGAACATAAATACTTTATTAAGTTTGTTTGTATAATACAGCAAACAAAATGAGAATAGCAGGAAAAAATAGTACCATTACTCGATACAAAAATCAAATAATGCAAACATGCTACTAACTCACAAAAAAGGAGAGGAGTACATATTTCCACGGAATAAAACAAAACCCAAGAATTCGCAGTGAGAAGACTGTTCTTATAACTTTACGAACCCAAATTATACAAATCATCTGGGATAATTCAAGGGTTGTGGGATTTGAGAAAATCTTCAAGTTGCAACGGATCAAAGAAACAATGTTGTCTACCCTGATGTACCACTTGGCATTTACAAGGGAACTTGAGAAAGAAAGCAGCTCCAAGAGCCAATGTTTGAGACCAAAGCTCTAGGAAAGCTTTATGATGCAATTGTATTGGCCGGGATACATCAGGGAAGAACATGACTCGCTGTCCACAAAAAAAAAAAAATTAGGAAAATGAGATTTGAGTACGGAACCTTTATCAAGTTTGGAAGCAAACGTAACTAAGAGAGTAGATAGACTATAACATCTGATGATGACTCTAAAAACTCTGAAATATCTAAGCTTTCAGGGGTCACCACCTGATCCAATTCCCCCTTAGCCTTGAGATACATAAAAAATATTGGAGATCCTGATTTCCTCCAGATTGGGGAATAACAGGATTTCAATATTTTATAATTACTTGAAGAAAGGTGAGAAATTTACATTGCTTGAATTTTCCTATTGAGACACATTTTCTGGTACTTCAAACTGAAAATGGGAAAAAGACTCTTTAATAAACGCAGCTGAAGGAGATTGAACAGTGACGACTTGAGCTTCACCTTATCTACTCGAGACAGCACATTATCAATTTTCAATCTATGTTCACTTAATTTTTGCCACAGAATCTCTAGTAAATTCTTGTAATTGACTCAGTGCCACTCAAAAGCAACCTCTGTTCTCAAAACTACCATTCAGATATTCTTAAGTGAAATCTCCCGCTCCACAGAGATTTCCTGCAAGTCACCAGAAATAGAGAGCAATGGCAAAACTTTAGGCATTGGAGCAGTTGTAACTATCTGAGCTTGAGCCAACACCGAATGCTGTCAGATCACCAGTTGCGATCCTGGAGTGGAAACCGGGCCATGGGAACCCTCCTCTTTCACAAATACAGCTATCCCAGAGGATAGGGGTTGGGTTAACTCCGCCACTAATGGAAATAAATCCAAGGGTGAACCAGTACTTACAGAAGCAGACAAGATGGACAAGGCTTCTTTCCTCACCAAAAACTTGTCGAGGGAGGCCCTCTCCCTTTGGGGCTTTCACCATAGATTCCACCGGGAAGATTTTCTTCTTCCATTTGCCTATCTTCCAAACTAGTTTTTCTTGGACTTGCTTCGAGCGCCAAAGGGATGCATCCTGCCTATTTGGACACATCCCTTCGGGCATGTGCCCAAGGGCCATGCCCGTGTCTGTGGAAAGGACCACACATTTATCAGGCCCCAAGGATGACACCTCTGTATGTTAAAGCATCCGCAGGGCTGGAGACAGCTGTGCCATAGATCTCACTCCCCTACACTAACAGCTTTTACTACATCCTCCGGTAACAAATTCAAGAGATTGTTTACATGTTGATTGAAAAAATATTTCCTCTGATTATTCAAATGGATTACATTGTAGCTTCATTGCATGTCCCCTAGTCTTTCTACTTTTTAACATCTTTGTTAGTGATATTACAGAAGGGCTGTTGGGTAAGGTTTTGCTTCTTTGTGGATGATACCAAAATCTGCAGTAGAGTAGACTTCAAGGAAGGAGTAGATAACATGAGAAGGGATCTAGCTAAGCTTGAAGAATGGTCTCGAATTTGGCAACTGAAATTTAATGCTAAAATGCAGGGTCATGTATTTGGGCTGCAAAAATCCAAGAGAGTGGTACAGTGTGGGGGGACAAAGTACTTTTGTCCATGAAAGAAGAGCAGGACCTGGGCATGATTGTATCTGACAATCTTAAAGTGGCTAAACAAGTAGAAAGGGTGACTGAGCAAGCCAGAAAGATGCTTGGGTGCATAGGGAGAGGAATGGCCAGAAAGAAAAAAAGACGTGACAGTGCCTCTGTATAAATCACCGGTGTGACCTCATTTGGAGTATTGTGTTTAATTCTGGAGACCACACCCTCAAAAGGATATAAACAGGATGCAGTTGGTGCAGAGGGTGGCTACTAAAGTGGTTAGTGATCTTCGTTATTAAAATCTTTAAGTCTGTACCTATATGATTTATAAGTATACATTTGAGGAAAGGCGGGATAGAGAGATATGATAAAATACCTCCGTGGCATAAATGCAAAAAAGGAGAGACTCTCTTTCGATTGAAAGTAAGCTCTGCAACAAGTGGGCATAGAATGAGGGTTAAAGAACTATCGCGCGCAAACACCTCCCCATGGAAAGCGATATTACAGAAGGTATGTCAGGAAAGGTATGCCTCTTTGTGGATGATAATGAAATCAGCAGGAGGGTAGACAGTGGAAGGTGTGGAAAATAGGGATCTAATGAAGCTTGAAGAATGGTTGAGAATTTGACAACTAAGATTTAATGATAAACCCCCCCCCCCCCCCAAAAAAAAAAAGCAAGGTCATGCATTTGGGCTGCAAAGTTTCCAAGACAGCGACCAATATAGGGGGTGAAATACTTCATGCTTGAAAGAAGAGCGGGACCTTAGGGTGATTTGTATTGGATGATCTTGTATTGGATGCCATCAAAAAGTAGAAAGACTAGGGGACATGCAATGAAGCTACAGTGTAACCCATTTAAGAGAATAAGAGAGAATATTTTTTCACTCAATGTGAAATCAAACTCTGGAATTTGTTTCCGGAGGATGTAGTAAAGCTATTGATGTAGCTGGGTTTAAAAAAGGTTTGGACAAGTTCCTGGAGGAAAGGTCCATAAACCATTATTAAAGAGGACCTGGGAAATCCATTGCTTGCCTCAAGCATTGTGGAACCTGTATATCTTTTTGGGAAACTGCTATGTATTTGTGACCTGGATTGGCCACTGTTGGAAACGGGATACTGGGCTTGATGGACCTTGGTCTGACCCAGTATTGCATATCTTATGTTATGTTATGTTCTTAAAGTGGCCAAATGGGTATGATGGCAAAAGCCAGAAGGATGTTTGGTTGCATAGGGAAAGAATGACCTGCAGGGTAAAGGAAGTGATAGTACCATTGTATTAGTCTCTAGTGAAACCTCATTTAGAGGTCTGTGTGTGTAGCTCTAGAGACCACACCTTCAAGAGGATATAAATAGGATGGAGTCTGTCTAGAGGGCAGCTACTTAAAATGGTCAGTGTCCTTTGTCATAAGGCATATGGTGATAAACTTAAAGATCTTAATACGTATAATTTTGAGGGAAGATGGGAGAGGGGTGATATGATTAAAATATTTCTGTTATATAAATTCACAGGAGATGGCTCTCTTCCAGTTGAAAGGAAGCTCTGGAACTAGGTTATGGGTTGAAGGTGAAAGGGGAGAGACTCAGGAGTAATCTAAGAAAATATTTCTTTACAGAAAGGGTGGTGGATGTGTGGCATAGCCGTCCAGTGGAGGTATTGGAAATGAGAAATGTATCTGAATTCAAGAAAGCATGGGACAAATACAGAGGATCTTTGAGAGAGAGGAAGGGATTGTAGAACTTGATAGTTCATACAAATGGGCAGACTGGATAGGCGGTATTGTCTTTATCTGCCATCGTTCCTATGTGGCATCGCTTTTTCATTACTCCCCCACTCCCTAACCAAAGGCCCAAACTGTCTGCCCTGGTAGATAGGAATCTTAAATACATGGCAGTGCAGTTGCTCAGCCATAGGGCTGACTACATTGAAATTATTTCCTGTTCATCTAAAAGTCATTAAACCCATCTTCTAGTGTCCATTGGTAAAAAAAAAAATAAATCTCTCTCTTTATCGATATATAGAGATAGATAGGTAGATAGATAATTTATTTGTATATATATATAGAGAGAGAATGAATATACATGTTACTAGCAGATTCGTGAATGACTAACCTTTGCCAGTATGTGCCTAAAAGTCCCCATTCTTCTGGCAGAATCATTTCAAACTCAATCTTAGTACAACTTTGCCCATATGGTTTAATACGTATTTTCTACAACATCTTCACTGATTACCCATCTATCGCATACACTTTAAGCTTATTAGACTCTCACATAAAGCTGTGTAAACTGGTCTTCCACTTTATCTCCATTTGTTACTTGTGTTCCATATCCCTACGTGTACCCCACGATCCCTCCATGATAACAGCCTTCAAGGGCACGCTTAGAGTCCACATGTCACTCAGAATGTTTCTTTCTGGTTCCCATGCTTTGGAACTTGTTCTCTCTTCAACTCTGTTTTCAGTAAGGCTTTGACTTTTGTGTATGAGGATTCTAATCAATCTATTTCAGCAGGCATTTGATATACTTAATTCAGGAAGGTTCCAGATGAAGGTGGGGGGGGGGAGATCTGGCGGAGGTCTTTTCTTTATCTGATATAATGATGGAGTTCCTTTTCCCGCTTTCTGATTTTTTTATTTTTTATTTTTATTTTTTTTGTGATATTGTAAACTGCTTTGGTCTTTAGGAAAGACGGTATATTAAGAAATCTGAATAAACAAACATAGCCTTATTACACTTTACATTTACATCTGCTTATAGTTAAACTGTTGCTGTGTTATACAACAAACTGACTAAAGGATAAAGTGATATAAAAACCCTGTTAAATAATCTAAATAAACAAAGAAATTTACATTTATAATTGTATGGAAAATATAACCTGCCAGTTTAAATCGATAATAGAAAATATTGACTTGCGGTTTTGAATAGTGACTAGCCATGGATTTGGCTTTAGGGAGTGCACTATTCTCTTCCAAAGAGGACAGTAAGAAATAGAAAATAAATCATCACTATCAGAGTACTGTAGTATCATAAAGCAAATAAATCTTACTACATTAATTCAGTCATGAATAATATGAACCCTGTGTAAGATTGTATGTTTCAATTATTGTAGCTAATATGTGCTATTTGAGTTGTGCTGGTTTTTTTTTTTTTCTTTAGGAGTGGTATATCAAATGAATAAACCTAATCTAAGCAGCATAAGCTACATGTTTACAGTGCTCTGTATATATACATATATCTGTGCATGTCAAATGTAATATTGCATATAGCACCTGAAACGGGTAAGAAAGTAAATGCTATCACTAAGGTACAGAATGTCTCCCAGTTGAGGATAATGAATTTTTGATGCTAGTGAATGAGAACATAAGGAGTCGATCAAAGGTCTGTCAAGCCCAGTATCCTGTTGCCAACAGTGGCCAATCCAGATCACAAATACATGACAGGATACCAAAAAGTAGGTAGTTTCCATGCTTCTTTCACCTCCTAGAGAGAAGCAGTGACTTTCTGCAGGCCTACGTTAACAAGGGTTTATGGACTTTTTCTCCAGGAATTAGTCCAAACCTTTTTTGAACCCAGCCACACTAACTGCTTTTGCCATATCCGGCAACGAGTTCCCAAACCTAACTATATGTTGAATAAAAACATATTTTCTCCTTTTTTGTTTTAAATGTGTTATTTAGTAACTTCATGGTGTGGTTCTTACTCAGGACTTTATAGACCTATATCATCTCTCCCTCAACTGTCTCTTCTCCAAGCTGAAGAGCCTTAACCTCTTAACTATTTCCTCTCTTCTTCCAGCTTTTTGTGGAGTCTCTTTGTATACCCTCTTGATTTAAATATAGGGTTTGTAGCATAAAAAATAGCAGTACATTATCTCCTCTTTATCTGCAGAATTCCACTTAACCGTAGTTAGTCCTCTTAACTTTTTCATTAATTTCCATAGTTTTTCTCCTGCCACAGTGGGTCCATGAACCTTGGCCTTTATCTGTGGCAGGGATGTTGTCTACATCTGCAGCCCTTGCACTGTCACAGCCACCGTCGTTAGCACTAGTCCTAGTGCATAAGTACGGGTGGGCACCTTTTTATCCTGGGTGACATGCGGCCAGTATGTATTTTTCTTCTTTGTTCCTATCATACTTCAATTGTAGTGTCGCCTTGCTGAGATTTGGTATAGATGTTATACAACGGGACCATCACGTGAATGTGCTCGGCGAGACTTGAGGAGGGAACTTTATTCTCTCCTCCTAAGAGATGCGCATCAATTCAACAGCTGGGAGTCATTCCATCCCCTTTATCATTTTGGTTGCCCTTCTCTGAACCTTTTCTAATTCCACCAGGGCTGGCTCAAGGCATAGTAGCCCCCTGAGACAAGTTTTGCTTTTATTTATTTAACGTTTTTTTCTATACCACTTTATCCTGTGGTCAAAGCGGTTTACTTTGTAACAGGGTAAGCAACTTGGAAATTATATTTAACATTAATTTAAATTTAGTATATGTCAGGATACATTGTTTGCATTAGGTAGTCGGGGGAGTCAGTGTGGTACGGAGGGGGAAGGGGATCAGGGATTGGGGGTTTGGTTGATGGCTAGCTATGTAGTGTTGTCTGAGGAGCAGTCTGAAGATGTGTGTCTTGAGGGCTTTTCTGAAAGCTATGTCCTTTTTATGGCCTGAAGTTTATCAGGGATACATTTCCATAGTGATAGAGCAAATAGGGAGGAAGCTCTCTTTGATATGGTGGAGCTGGTTTTAGTAAATAGTGCTGGTGTGCTTAGCACATTCTGTGAGCCAGTTTGTCTCTGTTGTCGGGTGTCTCATGAAGTAGTGATGGCAAGTGTGGCAAAGAGAGATTGAGGATTTTAAAGATATTGAGGATAGGTTTTGTATTTTATTTGTTCAATTAGTGTTAACCAGTGAAGTTGTTTGAGCAGGGGGTTATGTGTTGTGTTTTCTGTGGGTGCTGTAGAGGGATCGTGCTACTGTGTTGACAGCAAGTTGGAGCGTGTGGATAGCTGTTTTTGGTAGGCCTTGGAAGATATTGCAATAGTCACTGTGTGGAAAGAGTTGCTTGGATGACTGAAAGTCATGGTGGGTTAGAAGAGGTTTGAGGTGTTTGCACTGTTTTTTTGAGTTTGAAGTAGATGCTCTTTGTAATGTTCTTTATGTGTCCTGTGATGGAGAGGCATTGATCCAAGGTGACTCCTAGGCAACGTACCTCCTGTTTATCTTGGATTTGAGTCCCATCAAGATTTATAGTGTTTGATGGTTTGAAGCTGTTGTCTCTGGTAACTTAAAGGTCTTCTGTTTTCTTGAAGTTTATAGCGATGCTGTGTTTTGTGAGCTGTTCTCTGAGGTAGGAAAAGTACTTTGTTATTGAGGTTGGATGTGTTGATGGGTGTGTAAATCATAACATCACACATAGATGTTGAATGCTTTTATGACTGTGTATATTGGTTGAAGAAAGATGTTGAATATTAATGAGGAGAGTATGGAGCCTTGAGGGACTCCTTGGGGCTGATTTGGTGGTGCCTGTTCTTACTTGGAGCTGTTGGTCTGTTAGGTAAGACTTGAATCAGGTGAGATGCGTGTCTTTTAATCCAATTGCTTGCAGTCACTGTATAATTGAGTTGTGCTGTATGGAATAAAATGCTGCTTTTATGTCTGAGAAGATGAGTATGAAGCCTGTGTTGGGTTTGTTGGTGCCCCTGATGAGATTTGTCTAGTAAGACGGTCATTAGAGATTCTACTCCATGGTGAGGTCTAAATCCGTAATGTTGGTGGTCGACTGGGAAATGTTTCTATGTGATCTTGGAATTGCTGATAGACAATTTTTTTTTCTAGTATTTTAGCTATGAAAGGGAGGCTGGCTATAGGCCTGTAGGAGGCTGGTTGGTTGATATTGTTAGATGTCCCTTTTCTTACTGGGCGGATGGAGGCTTTCTTTAGTGGTATGTATCCTTGTTGAAGAGAGGTGAGTGATCTTGAGTATTGTTGCAGTGAGTTCCTCTCTTGCGAGCTAGATCCAGCTGACCTGGCATGGGTGAAGTGGAGAAGTGGTTATGTTGATGCTGATGACGACTTTATCTAGATGATTGGGTGTGATTTTTGTGAATGTATTCCATGTGTTCAGATGTTCTATCCCTTGTTGATTTGTTGTGTTGATGAGTGTGTTTATGCTATTGTTGTGTGAGATGAGATTAGGGTCTGGAAGTAGTCTCCCATCATTTGTGGGGTTGCGTTGTTGTTTTTTTTTTTTCTGTTTGTTGTGTTAAATTTTTGGTTACGAATTTGACTACTTTGAAGAGCCCTTGGGGGCGACTGAGCTTTGGGGATCAACTTTGTATAGTAGTCTCATTTTGCTTGAATTGTAGCTGTCTGGTATTCCTATAGTTTGAGCTTGTATGTGTTTAGGCTGTTTAATCTGCTGTTTCTCCATTTTCTCTCTGATTCATAGAGTGAGCTTCATGTCCTTTTATCTGAGGTGTATACCAGGTTCTTGTTTTGAGTCTTGCATGGTGACTAGAGGTAGGTGGTCTCGATGCTGCTTCAACTATGGTCTTGTTCCAGTTTTGTATGATGGCGTTGATGTCTTCAGGGATGTCTCGTAGTTTCGGTAAAATATTTGCAAGAAAGGCTTTTTTAATTTCCTCCAGTTTGTGGAACCTGTGTAAGGTGTGTTCTGTGATGCATTTCTGTTTACACATGTGTGGTGCGTTAATTGTGACCATCTTGTGGTCAGACCAGGGAACATTGACAGTGATAGGAGGCGGTATTAGGTGTTCATTGAGGATTTTTTGTGGCATGAAGATCATGTCAAAGATGTTCCCTTTGTTGTGGGTGGGCTGATGGACAATTGGAGCATAATCCAGGGATTCCATAGCTTCATGGAAGGCTTTTGCTTTGTTTGGTGTTGTGGATGCAAGGTTGAGGTTGCCTAGGAGCATAAGGTAGTTTGTATGTGAGTTGTGATTGATATTGCTTCTACAATTGTGACCAGTTGATCAGGGCCTGCAATGGGGGATTTGTAGGCAAGGAGGATGGTTATGTTGCCATTTATTATTGTCAGTGTGTCTAGACCTTTATCAGATGTTTTGTTGAGGGCGTGGAAGTTAACGTTTTTTCTTGCTAGGATGCACACACCTCCATCTTGGCATTGAGTCCTTGGGGAGCTGAAAAGATGGTAGTCATGTGGTGCGAGTTGGTTCAATAGGATAGAGTCTGTCTCAGTGAACCAGGATTCTGTTATGTTGAGAATGTCAATGTTGTTGTCGATTAGGAGATCTGTTAGGAGTTGGATCTTATTTCTTGCAGATCGGGCATTGAGAAGAGTGCACGTCAGATACAAGGCTTCCTTTGTGTGTTTTTGTGATGGTAATATGTTTGTAAGAGCTTGGGTTTTGATTTGAATGATGTGATGTGTGTGTCTGGGTTAGCTTCTTTGGTAGGTGGGGGAGTTATGAGTGGTCGTGAATGGATGATTGGTCTGTATGCAGGGGGTAAGGGTTATTGGTGTGGTGGTTGTGAGAAGAGGCAGAGAGTTAGTAAGATGATAAGTGGGGTCATCGTTTGGAGACCTTTTTTGATCCGCTCTGCTGTCTGGCCAGCTGCTAGAGTGCTGGATGGCTCTTGTTGTCCTGTGGAACTATTGTATGTGGATCAGGAGGAGGTGTGCCTTTTTAATTGGGTTGTAGTGAACCGGCTAACAGTTTGTATGTTGTCTCATGCATTAACCTACTTTGGAGGTCTTTCGTCTTATTTGCGTGCAGAACTGTGCTATGCTGCCTAAGGGCCATGCCAAAGGGCCCTCTGGCGAGGCCCTCATGCATGGCCATACCTTTGTGCTCTTTAATTTGGAGTCCTGATTGGTCCCGGCGGTGGGGAGCAGGAGAAGCTCACCTTCTGCTCGCTCCCTTCTGCTGCGGCTGATCGGGGCTCTTTGTGGTGGCTGTTGTTGTTGTTAAGTGCTGTCGAGTCGGAGTCGACTCATGGCGACCCTCTGGATAGCTATCCTAAATTGTGTTCGGTCTTCAGTCAGGCGGCTCATTGTTGACAGACTAGTACCTGTAGCTGCTGTTATTGTATCGATCCATCTCATTGCTGGCCTTCCTCTTTTGCGTTGACCTTCTATCTTACCAAGCATGATGTCTTTCTCTAATGATCTCTCTCTTTGCATGATGTGTCCAAAGTATGAAAGTCGAAGTCTTGTCATCTGAGCTTCTAAAGAAAGCTTAGGTTTGATCTCCTCTAGTATCGACTGGTTTGTTCTTCGGGCAGTCCATGGTATACACAGTATTCGCCGCCAGCACCATAATTCAAAGGCATCAATTTTCTTCCTGTCTGTCTTTTTCACTGTCCAGCTTTCACATCCATATGATGTTATTGAAAATACTATGGCTTGAACAAGTCAAATCTTTGTATGGAGAGAGACATCTCTGCTCTTGAGAATCTTATCTAGGTCTTTCATAGCCATTCTGCCAAGAGCAATGCGTCGTTTGATTTCTTGACTGCTTGTTGCTTCTTTATTGATAGTTGATCCAAGTAGGTTAAAGTTGTTCACAATTTCAATTTCTTCTCCTTCAACGATGAACCTGTTGATTATGCCAGTTGTCGTGATCTTTGTCTTCTTTACATTAAGGTGCAGGCCCATTTTGAGACTATGTTCTTTGATTGTGAGAAGCAAATGTTTCAGATCATCTTCACTTTCAGCCAGTAATGTAGTATCATCAGCATAGCGAAGGTTGTTGATGAGTCTTCCACCAATCTTCACACCTCTGTTGTCTTCATACAATCCTGCTTCTCTGATGATTTGTTCTGCATATAAATTAAACAGGTAGGGGGAAAGTATGCAGCCTTGTCTTACACCTTTGCTTATTTTAAACCATTCTGTTTTCTCCTTGTTCCGTTCGAACTGTTGCTTCTTGATCAATGTACAAATTGCGCAAGAGAACGATCAGGTGTTCTGGCATACCCATGCTTCTTAATGTGGCCCAGAGTTTCTCATGGTTTACACAGTCAAAAGCCTTGCTATAGTCAATAAAGTAGGACTGGCCTAAACAGATAATACAATGACCACACCAGCACTGCGATATAGATATATATTGCAAATGCAATGTGTGCCTTCAAGTCAGTCCTGATTCCTGGCGACCCAGAAGCTCCTGGGTTTTCTTGGCAGTGTCACCGGAGGTAGATTGCCAGGCCTTTCTTCCGAGGCAATGGAGGGTTAAGTGACTTGCCCAAGGCCACAAGGAGTGCTAGTGGGAATCAAACCCTGGTTGCTTGTTTACCAAGCCATTGTTCTAACGTCACTAATATATATCTGGAGTGAGGAGTAGCCTAGTGGTTAGAACACTGGCTTGGTAACCAAGCAACCAGGGTTTGATTCCCACTAGCACTCCTTGTGGCCTTGGGCAAGTCACTTAACCCTCCATTGCCTCGGAAGAAAGGCCTGGCAATCTACTTCCGGTGACACTGCCAAGAAAACCCAGGAGCTTCTGGGTCGCCAGGAGTCAGGACTGACTCGAAGGCACACATTGCATTTGCAATATATATCTATATCGCAGTGCTGGTGTGGTCGTTGTATTATCTGTTTAGGCCAGTCCTACTATTTCAAAACCAAAAAATCCCAAATAGCTAGTATTCCAATTAACCAATCATCAAAAACAGAATACTATTTCCCCAACGGCGATCACCAATTTTTTGTCGGGTATAGACCGCAAGGTAGAGAGGACATACCTCTAAACCTCACGCAGTACATGCCCCTTTTTTTATTTATTAATTTAATTTAATTTGATTATCAACTTGTATTCAGTAATTTTAAAAACCGAAAATAAGTCCACACTTATCTGCTCTGGACTTATTTTCGGTTTTTAAAATTACTGAATACAAGTTGATAATCAAATTAAATTAATAAATAAAAAAAGGGGCATGTACTGCGTGAGGTTTAGAGGTATGTCCTCTCTACCTTGCGGTCTATACCCGACAAAAAATTGGTGATCGCCGTTGGGGAAATAGTATTCTGTTTTTGATGATCAGTCCTACTATTTGGCAGGACTAAACTAAACATATAGCTTTTCTGTATTTGAATAATCTTATGGCCTACCCCTGCTTCTCTCCTAACATGGCCCAGAAATATACAGATAATATCTAGCTGTTTAAGCAATTTAAACAGCTCAATATTATCTGTATATTTTTTAAAAATATAAAGTTAGGATAATTTATGCATTTGCCAGCAAATTGTCTTTGAATATCAGTCTGATAGGACATAATTTATTCATTCATATGGGCCGCTCAGATTCACAGATAAAACTCTTCCAGCAGCAGATGCAAAGCAGAAGTAGGATGTTTCATTTTACAACCCAACATACAAAAAGATTCCTTTCAAACTCTGGTCTCACATCAGTGACAATACCTCCAACTCCCTCCACTACCAGACATTGTAAAGGGAATTTTAGAAAGGACGTGGAGAAATAGGATAATATTTCACAAGTGATTTTGCTAAACATAGCCCCCCTTGTAAAATAGCTGTAGAACTGAATAGGTATGCCCCTGCATGTTTGGCAGGAGCAGTAATTTTAGGGGGGAGGGAAGCCATGGATTACCCCCTCACTTAGATCCTGAAATCGCTGCATCAGCACAGACAGCATACTGGTGCAGCACCATGGGTCCAGGCCCCCCCCCTCCAACCTGAATCCCTGATCCCAGGAAACCCTTCTCCAGCTGCCCCCCCAACCTTCTATATATACCCCTTCCCTGCTGCAGCCTTCTGATTCGCCACTCTTTCCCTTCCCGAGGCACATTGCAGATTCCCCCTCCCCCTTTTTACTCCTTCTCTGCCCCCCAAAGGCAGTCAAAAGCCCCCTTTCCCTGAAGGCCCTTCAGCCAAACCCCAAGATGGCGACATCCCCTCCCACCCGGGCTTACCAGGGTCAGTGTATAATGGGAGCAGGAGCGAGGCCCACTCGCTTCTACTTGGCATGTGGTAGCTCTATAAAATGGCGCTGCTGACCCCTAGGAGTAACCTCTAGGTACTAGCAATGACCCCAGTTAACCTGGGGAGGTCTCCGGGGGGGACAGGGACGCTGTCTTGGGATTTGGTTGGGGGTCCTTCAGGGGAATAGGGGCTTCTGACTGGCTCAGGAGCAGGAGGGGAGGGAAGGAGGTTCTGCAGTGTGCCTTGGGAGATAGGGGGGGGGGGAGGATCTAACCTATACCAGGGGGTGGAAGGGGGGATTGGAAGGTTGCCACAGTGGTGGGATGTACATATCGAGTCGGGGGCAGCTGGGGAGATCTACTGGTATCAGGATTGCACGTCGGTGGGGGGAGGCTCAATGTTGACATGATCATCTGCCCCTCTCAGTGGCTACCCTTTTTATGCCTGGGGGCAAGAATAAATGCTGACAACTACGTTGGATTTTTTTTTTTTTTGTTCCAGATGTGGGTCCATTTTATAAAATAATATGGAGTCCGTCTGCATTGTAGGCCCTGCCCACACTACTGCCCTTCTCCTCTCTCAGCACCCAGCCTGGCTGGGTTAACATGGTGAAAAAAAATCAGGTTCTAAAATGGCATAGAGATGTGTATGTCAATCCAGCCTGCCCCATCTCCCTTATGTCATATCACAAAATTCTGTAAATGTGCACTTAACACGAGCTATAATTCCAAAAATTCAAACTGCACCAACCCTACCTATGAAAAATCAGCACTGCAGATTTTCTAGAACACCAGTAACCTCCAGTTGGAAAAAGAGCAAACTGAAATATTACAAATGCCTACACAGGACCAACACGCCAACAGGTTCCCTTGGCTTGGCCGCACATTGAAAACAAAGACCATCACCTAGTTAAAAGTAAAAGCTACGAACTATAAACAAATATGCTGTCAAAAATAAAAAATGGCAATGGACCCCCCCAAACCAGACATAGAACTGTGAAACACCGAAGAAAGAGAAACAAAAATGCATTTCCTCCTCCTATTGAACTATAAGAAATGCACCTTTTCAAAGATAACATTTTTACTCTGTAACATCTGCTACTCTTTTTGTACCCATGTCTGATCATTTTTATTATTCTGGGTGGGTTGGTTTTCTTCCAAGTCCTTTTTCAGGATTTCATTGCCATTTTCTATTTCTTCACTCTTTCTTCATCCTTTCGTTTCCTTCATTTCTTTCTGACATTGATCCTTTCGGGATCATCTTTTTTTTTCTCTATTTCTTTCATCTGCCTTTTTACCTAAATATAGCTTTATTCCATTTTTTCCTTCAATTTTCAGTCTTCCTCTTTTTACCTTTCACCTACTTCTCAGCTTTCCGTTTCCGAATCTTACTTCCCTAGTCCTTCCATGCCCCACCTGTCTCATTCCTTCAGCAGCTTCTTATGATCTATCTTTTACTCACTTTCTAGTCCCTCATTTCCTCCTGTACGCATCCCCTCTTAGCCTTGTCTACCACCTTCTGCCTTTCATCCCCTAATCGGTCTCGGCTCATTCCCTAGCACTTATCCTCTTTCCACTTCCAGGCCCTTTCTTATGTCTTATCCCTATTCAGGTTTCCATTTCTACTTTCATCTCCCCCCATTTCTACCCTCTCGCCTCCTTCATGGAAGACCTGTTCCTTCCTGTGGCTGTCACTCAGTACATAGTGCTCCTATCTTTTTTCAGTTGCATCCCAAGCCCTCCAGACCTTATCGCCTCCCAATTTTTCTGCATTTGGTCTCATAGCCTTACTCATTCCCCTCACCCAATCATGTTGTCCCCACTGTCCTCCTAATATCTGGTCAATTTCTTAGCCCCATTATCTCCCCAGACAACCCCATCCACACTCTTCCACCCTACCTAGGCCCTGAGTCTGTCCTCATAGTCCCATGCAAGCACTGATTCTCCACTTACACTCCCAATACCTAGTCTGTTTTCTCACCCAGTCTTAGAGTCTCCATCTAAGTCAGAGTACCTGCTCCCCCTTGCCCCCAGTGCCTGCCCTTCTGTTTCCTACTCCCCTTCCCTAGTATCCATCCATCTATTTCCTTCTTCAGTATTCATTAACCCTTCCTTTCCTCCTTCTTACTCTAGAAGTTCTTACACCCCTCCCTCTCAACCTTTCCCTGGTTATGACTTTGCTTCTTCCCCACAATATCTGTCCTCCTCTCACTTCTTATCCCCATCGACAGCTCCCTCTTTACCCACTCTAATCCCAACGTTTGCCAGCATTATCCCACTTTTGGCCACAGACCCACCAGCCTTAGAATTAGCTCTCTTCCAGTTATAGCCTCCCATTGCCAGTCTCTTTTCAGTCTAAGGCCCCCTCCAGCATAAGTCCATCTCCAGTCCCAGCATCGGCTCATTTCTAGTTCCAGCTCTCCCCAATCCTAATCTCAGCTCATTTCAATCCTAGCCCCAATATCGACCTATTTCCAGTTCCTGCCTCACACCCCATCATTAGCCCTCTTCCAGTCCCAGACATTTCCACCACTTTCAGTCAATTTCTAATCCAACCCCTTCCCCTTTCCAATCTTAGCATTAATCCTATCAGCCACTTCTCCCCCACATCATTCCCAGATGGCCACCACCTCTCTTCCTCTCCCTCCCCCCTGCTCCCATGGCTTTTTAATGTGTAATTAGCTGTGGGAGCATTTTCATTTGCTTCCACGGCTGTGCTGTACTGTATGTGCAAAAATAAGCACTTCCTATTTCTTGTGACATCATACTTGGCAAGATAGAAGGTCAACGCAAAAGAGGAAGGCCAGCAATGAGATGGATCGATACAATAACAGCAGCTACGGGTACCAGTCTGTCAACAATGAGCCGCCTTACTGAAGACTGAACACAATTTAGGATAGCTATCCAGAGGGTCGCCATGAGTCGACTCTGACGCGACGTCACTTAACAACAACAACATTTCTTGTGAGACAGGAAGTGCTTATTTTTGCTTTCTAAAAATTTTGTGGTGCTGGTGGCCACAGCACAGCACAACTACAGGACCAAACTAAAATGTTTCTGTGGCTGTGGAGGCAAAGAGAGGAGGTGGCTGGCAGGGAGCGAGCCAGTGAGGCATGCTTCCTGTGCCCTTAATCTTGTGTGCCCTGAGTCAGTGCCTCATGGGCTCACTTCTTAAGCCAGCCCTGAATTCCATAATGTTCTAGCGATACAGAGGTATTATGGTCTTCAGTCTGTGTTTTATTCTTTACTGCCTCCTATCTCATGACTTTTTTAAATTTCCTCAGAAGTCCCTCATGAGGGACTTTTTTGTCAAATGTTTTCTGAAAATCCAGATACTCTCACATGGGTTTTCAATCCCAGCTGGCCATGACAACCTGAAATTTGCATCTGGTGCCTGGGATTTTTTTGCTCCCCCTTTGATTTTTTTTTTTTTTTTTTAAGTCATGGGCACAGACCCCTTCTGTCTGCCCCTGGGGTTCAGATAACCCACAGGCAGTGCAGGAGGGGAAAGCCACGATAGTGGCCTGGATAGTAGCTGCTGCTATGGGGATCCCATCTCTTGCAGGCAGAAAAGGACCTTGATTGTAGCAGAGGAGACGCCTGTCTGCCTGTGATGGCATCAGGCTGCCTTTGGGGATTCCATCCCCTGCAGACAGAAAAGGAGAGAGCTATGATTGTGGCCAAGACCCCTTCTGCCTGCCCATGGGAGAAAAGATCACTGCAGACGGGGACTGCCCGGACTGTGGCCAGGGAGGCTGCCTCAGGGGATCTCATCCCCTGCAGGCAGAAGAGCATCTGGATCAGGGCCTGCTAAGAGAGAAGTTAAATTGGGGAGGGGGGGGGAAGCGAGGCATCATCTTCCAAAAAGTAAGGAGCATTGCAGGAAAGGAGGGCAGGGGTTGGAGGTTAAATGCATGGGGGCAAAAAGGACACAGTATGCTGTGAAGCCGTGGAGTTCCGGAGACAACTGCAGCACTCAGTTGATCGACCCAGATCCAAAAGCTGAAGTCCGGTTTTGATATTACAGGAAAACACCAAAGCAGGTTCCCTTGGAATCACAAGAATTTCCAGCAAACAATTCTGTGGCCTACACCTCTAAACCCCCCCCCCCCCAAAAAAAAAACCCAAAAAAACCCCCAGGGCCGACACAGCTGCTCGTGCTCTCGCTCTCTCGCTCTCAGAAAGCAAACGCAGTTCAGGAGAGTAACGAAAACAGTTACAAGTTGACCTTTTAAACCATCAGGGTTTGAACCCACAGTCTTTTGCAGATCAAAGCAGTGTTGCTCCACTACACAGTAAGCAACGGTGTAGCAGCCCTTCCCTTTCCCCCTTCCAGGTTCACAGTAAACTGATTGAGTCTGCCCAAGGCCTTCACTGCCTCATCAAAAGTACCTCTATGGGTTCCAGGTCCTTGTTCTCTTTGTACTCCAAAGCTTTCATGAGTTCTTCCTCCTCAGGTCCTCTGCCCCCTTCCCTTAGAAACACTGGGAGCTTTTCTAGGGCATGATCATGCGATCTCTCCCCCTTCAGGCCTTTCTTTGGTTCCAAGGTATAGTTTCTGGTGAGCCATGGAAACTGAGCCAGCTCTGGATCCTGCAGCGGATCAGTGGACTGGCTTGGCTCCTGCTCAGCAGGGGATGTGGAAGAATACAGCTGCTCTTCCGGAGGCCAGACTGGGACTTTATTAAACTTTCTGGCTTTGGGTTTTCCCCGGGGTTGCAAGGGAGTCTGCACTAGTCCAAAGGTATCTTCCCCCTGATCATCACAATGTATATGTCATAAGGTGCATCTACTCCCCTCCCCAAGAACACACACAGGCAAGTTGCCATTGCACCTCACACACACCACCACTTGCTATCTGCATATTTCTGTTTAAAGATGCGTGACAAAGTACATCTTATGGTAGCAGGGGCTGTACACTATCATCTCACTTCAAACTCTTCTACCCTACCCAGTCATATATAAAATTGCAAATGGCAGAATGTCAATGGGGTGCGAGGGGGTCACAGTCACTGGCTTCTAAGAGTTTGGGCTGTCTCCTAAATCCAAACAAAATTTGTCAAGGCCTGCTCTATCAACTGATTCATATTTTTAAGGTGTTTTTATTCACGTCTTCCAAAAATGTAGCAGACTAGTGAGGCAAGTCTTCCTTTAGTTAAATCCATGTAGATTCTGTCCCATTAAACCATGTCTGTCTGCTTTCAATAATTTTTATTGGAGCATTTCCATTATGTTAATTACCATCTCTCTCTCTCTCTCTCTCCCTCCCTCTCTCCCTCTCTCCCTCCCTCTCTCCCTCTCTCCCTCCCTCTCTCTCTCTCCCCTCTCTCTCTCTCCCTCTCCCTCTCTCTCTCGCACTCTCTCTCTCCCTCCCTCCCTCACTCCCTCCCTCTCTCTCCCTCCCCCTCCCCCTCCCCCTCCCCCTCCCCCCCCCCCCTCCCCCTCTCCCTCTCCCTCTCTCCCTCTCTCTCTCTCTCTGCCCTCTCTCTCTCTCCCTCCCTCTCTCCCTCCCTCCCTCCCTCCCTCCTCTCTCTCTCTCTCTCTATCTATCTCTATCTCTCCTCTCTCTCTCTCTCTCTCTGGATGGGAGCCTATTGTCTGATTCTATGTATTTATTTAGCAAAATTTCTATACTGCTTTATCTACCAGTCACAGTCATGTACAGGGAAGAAGGTGTATAACTACTTTAACAAGAGAATAACGTGTGAATCTTAACATGACATTAAACGGGGTGGTGGAGATTTATACATGGTGTAAGACAAATGTATGGGGAGCTGGGGGGTAGGAGACTACATGACAGATCCGAAATGTTACAGCAACAGGTGGGTTTTTAGTTTGCAGTGAAACTCTCCATTGTCAGTTAAAGAGTGAATTTCTGGGGTGAGGGAGTAGTTCCAGATGGTGGGTGTGTATAATGAGAAGGCTCTGCTGAAGGTAGATAGGTTGGATCGAGAGAATGCAGCAGGGACCGCTAGCAGGTTGTGACTGGCTGTTCCCTAGATCCGTTATTGAGAGGCTCAAGAATGAGGTGTTGAAAGATGTTTGCTGAGAGGCCAAGAAGGGTCTTGAAGATGGTCAGGGCAAATTTATATTTGTCTTTTATTTACATTTAATTTTGAGTTCAGAGGTGACTTTATTTCAGGTCCTTCAGTAATCCTGACGATCGAAAGGTAAGGGGGGGGAGGAGGAAGGAAGTGTGCATGCCCCTCAAAGTCCCAGGTATAGATTTAGAACTGCATTATTTTACAGTTTGTTTTTTTTTGTGTTCTCTGGTCATCTCCTGCCAGTGAAATGACAGCTTGGTCGAGGGCCTCCAGTGCCTATGTTCCAAGCCCAAGCAAGCTAAAATGGGTGTACACTAACTGCATTTTGTGCAGAACTAAACTAAATTGTATATCTGTAATATTTGTCTTGCAAGTTGATTGACAGTTTAAGATGACATAAAAACAAATTATTAACCAGTTTTATATACCACCTCATCCTTCAATACAGTAGCTGAAGCAGCAGAAACTGTAACATTAAATTTAATAGAAATTATATGATGTTTTGTAGTGTTGTAGTTACTTATTTAGAGGGCCGGTCCTACCATTGAGCGACTATTTTTTGCACATGACTCTACTTTTCAGTCCCTACTGACTTATGCAAATGAGACTCTGCACATGGCTCTGCATCCTTTTGGGTCACTCACTGGCTGCCCCTGTTCAATTTTGGAGTGGAGGAGTGGCCTAGTGGTTGGGGCAAGGTACTTCAGGCCGGAAGGTCGGGGGTTCAAATCCCACTAGAGGACAGCAACCTTGGGCCGGAAGGACTGGGGTTTCTAGTCCCACAGGTGCTCCTTGTGGTCTTGGGCAAGCCACTTAACCCTCCATAGCCCATGTTCCCTGTAAAATAGTTATCTCCAAGTTATCATGCCCTGTTCAATGTAATTTCAGTTTGTTCAATGTAAACCGCACTGATGCAGAATAGCGCGGTATATAAGAGAATGTAAATAAATAAATAAATTTATATATATATTGCATTTTGTAGATAGTATAGGATTAATATTAATTGTATAACAATCTATGTCATATTTTCCAAATACAGTATTGGTTATGTGCAGTAACGGTGCTTAAATGTTAATATAACTCTGCAGTTCAGCCACTGTCCTTGCATGAAAAGTATTTTGTGTACCAGTATGATGATGTCTATGCCAACAGATGTGACCCTTCCCTCCTTCCCCCCAGCAAATCCAATCAGGGAGAGCCTGACTTGTTAGATCATGAAAGGTAAGTAGGGCCTCAGTCACTCCCATCTCTCGAAGGCCACCAGCAGGTCAGCTTTTCAGGATATCCCTAATGAATATGCTTGACAGAGATCCTGAATACCTGGCCTGTTGGTGGCTCTGGAGGGCTGGGGGTGAAATATTGTCAGATCTGGATAGGGGACTGTCAGGGAAGACTAGATCCTATGAACTGCAGAAGTCTACGGCAAACCTCTGTAGTATTCTGGTAGAATGGTTGGGCAATGATCACGCAGTATCCAACACTCCAGAGATGTGAAGGAAGAGGATAGGAACAAAAATGGGCATGAAATAATTGTCGTAGCACTGAGATTGAAGGACATGGCCTTTCTGCTGTGTCTTTGTAGGAAAACACCAAATTTCATTGCTTCATTTTTATTTCCTGTTGGTGACCCCTCAGCATTCACCAAAGATCTCCAAATTGTCTTAATTGTAGCACTGTGTCTGTGGACATTGGCAGCTTTTTTTTTTTAAGCTTGCTGATTGCTCTGACTGTTTTCAGGCCATTTCATAACCAATGTTGTTTATTTAGTACAGCATAACATGTGAAATTATAAATCCATCAGTGTTTTTTTGTTCTGATTGCTGCTTTTTTTTTTTTTTAAACTTTCAAAAAAACATGCTGTAGGAGTAGAATTTTGTTGAGAGAGAACTGGCAATTGCCATGCCCTAAGCTTGAGTCCTAATTATATGCTGTGCACTGGATTCTTGATGATGATTTATTCAGAGAAGGGCAGAATGCTCTGCTCTGGAGTGTTGTAGGAGAGCAGTCCCTGTGACTTGTTCGTATTTAGAGCAGAGGCTAAACTGACATGGCTGCTGGTTTTAAGAGATATGATGAAGAACCATTTTATAATCTGTTTATAACATAATTTAATAGAGGTGTAAAAAACATTTAACAAAAATACCAACTCAAGAGGTAGCCTACTTGTATTCGCCTGTAACGAGTTAATTACTCAGTGATCAGACCATGGAACCTCTTTTTAGGATTCCATTCAGTTAACAGGGGATCATTTTATAAATTAAGTCTGCATATCTCCTCTTTTGAGTGTTCATGACATCAGTGGTTTCAAGCCTGGTCCAAGAGGCCATCTCGGGGGCTCTGCAGAAGGGCAATGAGCAAAATACAGTTGCTGAGAAGAGAGTAGGCAGACCCTGCCTCTAAGACGGGTCTACTCTAAGGCTGCCGCCGCCTAATCTCATGCACCCCATGCAAGGAAATTAAGATTGCAGCCTCAAGGAATCAAAATCTATGCAAAGAGGAGAAGGGGAAGATTGCAGTTGATTGTTGCTACGGGGACCCTGAAGCCTCTGAGAGGAGGGGAGAGAGCTTAACCAATTGCTGCTACGAGGAGCCTGAATCAAATGCCAGTAGGGAAGAGCATGAGTAGGGGGCCAGTTGCCATGTGGAGACAAGGAGGAGAGCCATCCTGCTACCAGCACCTTTTATTAGCTTCTCCATTTGACCGGAGGAAGCAAATTGCCTGGCGCTACTGCATGTGCTCTAACTACTCTGCTCAATTGGCAGGGAAAAAAGCTGCAGCGAGTCAACAGTATGGCTGTGGTGGTGAAGGAAAGAAGGGCAAGAGGGTCAATGGTGGAAAGAAGGGCAAGAGGGTCAATGGAAGGAAGAAGTAGCACAGAATGGAAAACTCTCAAAGGGTCCTTAAGAGGAGGAAGGCAGGAAGGGGAGAGCACTTGGGAAGAGGCCATGAGGTGAGACTATGAGGAGGGGAACTAGGAAGGGTCCCCAGTAGGGAGAGGGCATGTGCTCAGGAAGAGGTCATGCATGAGGGAAAGCAGAGCAGGTGGAATGGCACTCAGTATCATGGGGGTCGGCATTCAGAAAGGGGTCATGGGGGAAGTGCAGAAGGTAAATCCAGAAAAGGTCATGAAGGGGCTGAGCGCAGGAGGAAAAGCAACTGGAAAGAGGCTACTGGAGGGGCAGCATTTAGGGAGGAGCCGGGGGGAAGAGCAGAAGTAAAGGACACATAGAGGGAGAGTTGAAAAGACACTCTGGATGGGAGGGAAGTAGTACAAGAGGGCTGGTCCTCTGGAAAAGGCCTTGGAGGAAGTCAGGGCCGGAGAAAGGATATTAGGTAGCTTAGGCAAACCTTCAGCCTTACACCACCTCATCCCTCCTAAGGTTTTGATAATTTTAAATGCAACAATCATGATCAATCCAACAACAGTCCTGTAAAAATTCATAGTTGGACAACAAACTTAAAAAGCAAGGATAGAAACAGAAATATGACGACAGAAAAAGACCACATGGCCTATCTAGTCTGTCCTTCCATATCAACAACTACAGCAGTCCCCTTTTTTCCTTTAGAGATCCTCTGTTTGTCCCATGCTTTTCAGTTACTGTTCTCATCTCTACCACCTCCACTGGCAGACTATTCCACGGATCCACCACTCTTTCCGTAAAGAAATATTTCCACAAATCCCTCCTGAATCTATCCCCCTTCACCCTCATCCCTTGTCCCCTCGTAGCAGAACTTGCTTTCAATTGAAAGAGGCTCTCCCCCTGAACATTTATGCCACGGAGGTATTTAAACATCTCAATCATATCACCTCTATCCCGCCTTTCCTCTAAGGTGTACATATTAAGATCCTTAAGTCTGTCCTCATATGCTTTATAATGAAGACCACTAACCATTTTAGTAGCCACCCTCTGCACCGACTCCATCCTGTTCACATCCTTTTGAAGGTGCAGTCTCCAGAATTGCACACTATACTCCAAATGAGGTCGCACCAAAGACTTATACAGAGGCACTATCGCCTCTTTTTTTGTTTTTTCCTGCTAGCCATTCCTCTCCATATGCACCCAAGCATCCTTCTAGCTTTTGCCGTCGTCTTTTCTACCTGTTTAGCTACTTTAAGATCATCAGACACAACCACGCCCAGATCCCGCTCTTCTTTAGTGGACAAAAGTACTTCACCCCCTATACTATATTGCTCCCTTGGATTGCTGCAGCCCAAATGCATGACCTTACATTTTTTAACATTAAATCCCAGCTGCCAGATTCTAGACCATTCTTCAAGCTTAGCTAGATCCTTCCTCATGTTATCTACACCTTCCTGGGTGTCTACTCTATTGCAGATTTTGGTATCATCCGCAAAGAGGCAAACCTTACCCAACAGCCCTTCCACTATATCACTAACAAAGATGTTAAAAAGAATTGGATCAAGGACAGATCCCTGGGGCACACCATTGGTAACATCCTTCTCCTCAGAGTGAGCCCCATTTACTTGTACCCTTTGTTGCCTCCCACTCAACCAATTTCTAACCCAAGCAGTAACTTTAGAGTCCATCCCTAGGGTGTTCAGTTTGTTTATTTATTTATTTACATTCTCTTATATACCGCGCTATTCTGCATCAGTGCGGTTTACATTGAACAAACTGAAATTACATTGAACAGGGCATTATAACTTGGAGATAACTATTTTACAGGGAACATATATAAGTTTATAAGTTGCCTGTGAGGAACAGTGTCAAAGGCTTTCCTGAAATCTAAATACACCACATCTAGGACTTTCCCTCGGTCCAACTCCCTTGTCACCCAGTAAAAGAAATCAATCAGATTTGTCTGACAAGACCTGCCTCTGGTGAATCCATGCTGCCTCGGATCCTGTAATCTGCTGGACTCCAGAAACCTCACTATTTTCTCTCAGCAGCGTTTCCAATAATTTACTTGCCACTGAAGTTAAACTAACCGGCCTGTAGTTTTCAACCACATCCTTACTTCCGCACCACATGAGCCTCTCTCCAGTCCTTTGGCACCACTCCCGACTCCAAGGAGGCATTGAAAAGGTCAGTCAGTGGAGCTGCTAGAACGTCCCCAAGTTCCCTCAGTATTCTAGGGTGTATCCCATCTGGTCCCTTTGTCTACTTTAAGTTGAGCTAGTTTCTCACGAACACAGTCTTCTGAAAATTGTTCAAGATGTCCCTCACTTCTGTTCCTGTTTGTGGGTGTTTTCTGAGGTTCTGCTCCTGGTTCTTCATCTGTGAACATAGAACAGAAATATTTGTTAAGCAATTCTGCTTTATACTCCTCAGCTTCAGTATCCTGTTTCCAACAGTGGCCAATCCAGGTCACGATACTTAGCAGTTCTCCCAAAAAGACACACAGGTTCCACAATGCTTGTACTGGGCCAAGCAGTGGCTTTCCTAGGTCCTTTTTAATAATGGTTTATGGACCTTTCCTCCAAGAACTTGTCCAAATCTTTTTTTTAAACCCAGCTACACTAACCGCTTTTACTACATCCTCCGGTAACGAATTCCAGAGTTGGATTATGCATTGAGTGAAAACAACATTTTCTTTTATTAGCCTTAAATAGGTGACGACGTA
Organism: Ichthyophis bannanicus; assembly: GCA_033557465.1. Lineage (NCBI taxonomy): Eukaryota > Metazoa > Chordata > Amphibia > Gymnophiona > Ichthyophiidae > Ichthyophis > Ichthyophis bannanicus. The sequence goes on from CM066042.1 coordinate 169,689,858, forward strand.
GCTTCATTGCGTATCTCCTAGTCTTTCTACTTTTTGATGGCGTAAACAACTGATCTATGTTTACTTGTTCGATTCCATACATTTATTTATAGACCTCTATCATATCTTCCTTCAGCTGTCTCTTTTCTAGGTTGAAGAGCCCAAATCTTTTAAGCCTCTCTTCATAGAGGTATCCTTCCATCCCCTTTACCATTTTGGTGGTTCTTCTCTGTACCTTTTCTAAGTCCACTATGTCCTTTTTAAGATACGGCAACCAGAATTGCACACAATATTCAAGGTGCGGTCGCAGCATGGAACAAAACAATATTTAATTAATTAATTAATTAATTAAAAATACTTTTACACTACAAAACTCCCAATTACACATTGGATCATCACAGTTTACAGAAGCAGCATCATTAATCAGCTACAGTAAAAATCTACTCATTCAGAGAATAACCAGGTCTTAAGTTTCTTTCAGAACATTAGAACAGGTTCAATTTCCTTCAGACATTTTGGTAGTCAAGACCAAAACTCAGCTGCTCAATATGATATAGTATACCCAAATCTCTTCTTACTCGTAATCCCTTCGCTCAAAGGGAAAAGAAGAGCCATTGTTCCCTGCAGATGTTTAGACTTTGTTCCAGTCCGCTTTTCTGATATGTTGCTGTCATCCTTATATACATTTTTTAATGGACTTAGTTAATAACGACAAATAAAACTTAAAACATATATGCTTAGACATAGGCATTATAATATCCTTTGTTTTGTTCTTCATTCCTTTCCTTATGATTCCTAGCATTTTATTTGCTTTCTTGGCCGCCGCTTCATACTGGGTGGAGTGTTTCAACGTATTATCCATGATGCCTAAATCTTTTGCGTGGGTGGTGGTTTCTAATGTGGAACCTTGCAGTTTGGGTTCTTTCCTAGGTGCTAACTTTGCCCTTGTCCACATTAAATTTCATCTGCCATTTGAACATACAGTCTTCCAATTCATCAAGGTCCTCTTACAATTTTTCACAATCCTCTTGGGTTTTAACAACTTTGAATAATTTTGTGTCGTCTGCAAATTTGATTACCTCACTCGTTCCCATTTCCAGGTCATTTACGACTATGTTAAAAAGCAGCGGACCCAGCACAGATCCCTGTGGTATTCCACTATTCACCCTTTCTCCATTGGGAAAATTAGCCATTTAGCCCTACCCTCTGCTTTCTATCTTTTAACCAGTTCCTGATCCACAATAGTACACTGACTCCTATCCCATGACGTTTTTTAATTTCACCATAAGGGATCTTGTCAAAGACTTTCTGAAAATCTAGATACACTATATCGACTGGCTCACCTTTGTCTACCTGTTTATTTACACCTTCTAAAAAATATAACAGTAAGACAAAATCTTCTTTGGCTAAAACCATGTTGACTTTCTCCCACTAAGCCATGCCTATTTACATGTTCAGTAATTTTGTTATTTATAATGGTTTCTACCATTTTGCTTGGCACTGATGCCAGGCTCACCAATATGTAATTTCCCGGATCACCCCTGTAACCCTTTTTAAAAACTGGTGTTATATTGACCATTTTCCAATCTTCTGGTACTACAGATGATTTTAATGACAGTTCACAGATTACTAATAGTAGGTCTGCAATCTCATATTTCAGATCTTTCAACACCTTCAGATGTGTACTATCCGGTCCAGGTAATTTTCTGCTCTTCAGCTAATCAATAGTTGTAATATATCATCTTTGAATTCTTCCAGTGCATTACCTTTAAATACCATTTCAGTCTTCACCAGTAAAGACGGAAGCAAATAATTCATTCAGTCGCTCCGCTATGGCCTTGTCCCCTCTTAGTGTCCCTTTTACCCCTCTATTATGAAATGGTCCAGTTGACTCTCACAGATTTTTTGCTATGAATATACTTTAAAAAAAATGTATGCCTTTTTGCTTCCACAACAAGCTTTTTTTTCAAATTCTCTCTTTGCCTGTCTTGCATCTATCTTGCCAGTGCTTATGATGTTTCCAGTTTTCATCATTTGGCTACTTTTTCCATTTTCTGAAAGATGTTTTTTGACTTCAACAGCCTCTCTGACCTCATCTTTAAACCATGCTGGCAGTTTTTTGGATTTCCTTCCACTTTTCTTAAAGAATGGAATACAGCTGGACTGGGATTCCAAGATAGTATTTTTAAACAACACCCATGCTTGATGAAAATCTTTAACATTTGCGGCTGCTCCTTTTCTTTTTTTCTTAACTATTTTCTTCATTTTATTGTAGTCTCCCTTTTGAAAGTTAAAAGGTAGTACTGTGGATTTCCTTGCCATCCTTCCTCCATTTATTAAATCAAACATGATCATGTTATGATCACTATTGCCAAGTGGCCCCAACACCCTTATCTCTTGCACCATATCTTGTGTTCCACCACAGATGAAGTCCAAAATGGCTTCCCTTCTTGTTGGTTCATGAACCAGCTGCTCCAAGAAGCAGTCCTTTATTTCATCTAGAAACTTTATCTCCCTAGCATGTCCTGCCGTGACATTGACCCAGCTGATACTGGGGTAATTGAAATCACCCATTATTATTACTGTGTTGTAACTTTTTTGTTAGCCTCCTTGACTTCTTTGAGCATTTCGTCATCTATCGTTTCTATTCCAGGTTTAAATCATTGCTGAAATCTCACCTCTTCTGTCATGCTTTTGACATGTCCTCACCTCTTTCCTACTAACCTTTGATTTTCTGTCATGTGCCTTTTGCTTCTACATGTCCTATCCTCTCCACTTTCCTGTCTTATATTTTCGCATTCATTTCCTCTCTGACTGCAGCATTTTACTATTATAAACTGCCCTGACGCCTTGGCTTGGGTGGTCAATTAAACAATATAATTTATTTATCTATTTCTTCTATTTATTTATCTATTTCTTCTATACCGCCCCTTCCAGAGATCAGGGGCGGTTTACATGGAACAATTGCATACATTTGCATAACATTACATAGAACAAGAACTTCTTAACTTTTTACATATAACAGAACAGTAAATTGTCAGAACTATTTACAGGGTGTATACTTATGTATACTGCTGAATTTACAGGGGAATGTCAGCGAGCTGGCATTGCTATTTATAGAAATTATTTACAAGAATACATGATTCGCTATTCAGGTGTGTGTGTGTGTGTATGTATGTGTGAGTGTGTGTGTGTATAAGTGTGCGTGTGTTTGTGTGTGTATGTGAGTGGGTTTGTGTGTGATGGAATTTATTTCCATTTTTTTCGTGGGTTGTTTGGGGTGTCTTTGGGGGCTGTTAGAAGAGGAGTTGTGTGTTCAGTTAATTGTGTTTCTGCGGGTTTTTTTGTTTGTGTGTCTGTGGACGCTGTGTGTCTGGACTTGGAGGGTAGGGGATTCCGAAGTGCTCAGAGAATAGGTATGTCTTGAGTTCTTTCCTGAATTGGGAGAGGTCCTTTATGATTCGGATGTCTATTGGGAGGTCATTCCAAAGTGTGGGAGCGGTGAATGAGAAGGCTCTGGCACTGGTGGAGTTTTTGGTCCTCGTGAATGTTTTTGGCAGCTCTAGTGAGAGGGTTGCATTTAGTCTGCGGGCTCTTAATTCATTTGGGACGTGAAGGAGTGTGGATAGATGTGAGGGGGCAATATAATAAAGATAAAGATTTGTTCCGGTCGGTAGTACACCTCCATTGCCATCGCCTTTCCCTTTTTACATGGAATTTCGATCCATAGACATTCTACAATGTATTTTGTTTCCTGCAAAACTTTATTCCTATGTGACTCAATGCCCACAATAACAGAGTGCAACCCATCCACCAGTTTGACCTACTCTATCATTGTGATATAATTTGTACCCAGGTATCAGTGTCCCACTGGTTGTCCTCCTTCCACCAGGACTCTGAGATACCAATCATATCTAACCTCTCATTTAGTGCTATATAGTCTAACTTTCCCATTTTATTTTTTAGACTTCTAGCATTTGCATATAAGTGGAAGGACAGACTAGATAGGCCATGTGGTCTTTTTCTGTCGTCATATTTCTATGTTTCTATGTATTTTATTCATATTAATCTGATTATTGGTAGACAGGGGTAATTTGGATTCTTTAAGCTCTGTCTGCTCTGTACTTAAGGGCATTTGGGATTACCTTTATCTTTACTAGAACCTCTCTGTTGATCCTTAACTTCAGTCTTTTGCTAGTATTCTTCAAGGATATACTGTATGCTTTCAAACCATGTACTCTTGAGCGACCTGTCTGCTTTCCCCTATCTCCTTTTTAAAGGTTAATGCCAGCAACCTGGTTCCATCCCAGTTAAGGTGGGGCCCATCCCTTCAAAAAGCCCCTTCTTTCCCCAGAATGTTACCCAGTTCCTAACAAATCCAAAACCCTCTTCCTTGCACTCTCATCTCATCCACGCATTGAGATTCCGGAGCGTTGCCGGCCTTTTGGGTCCTGTGCTTGGAACGGGAAGCATGTCTGAGAATGTTACGTTGGAAATTTGGGATTTCAACTTCCTACCTAAAAGCCAAAATTTGGCCTCCAGAACCTCCCTCCCACACTTTCCTATGTCATTGGTGCCACCATGTACCAAGACAACAGGCTTCTCCTCAGCGCTATCTAAAATCTTGTCTAGGTGGCGCGTGAGGTCTGCTACCTTTGCACCAGGCAGGGATGTTACCACGCGCTCCTCATCCTGCAATCTACATGCTTAATGATCGAATCATCAGCTATAATGGCCGTCCTAACCCTTCCCTCATGGTCGCATGGTCCTGGAGGAACCTCCTTAGTGCGAGAGGGTCTTACATTATCTGGAGGACAGGTCCTAGCTGCAGGATCACGTCCGGCCACACCAGGGTGATGCTCTCCTATCACGTGACCTCTCTCCTCCATGGCAACAGGGAGGCTGCCAAACTGGAGGTGGGACTTCAGTACTTCATCCCTGTAGGTCACAAGGTGCATCACTAGGAGACACGGGATTTCAGCCTCTGCTTTCCTGGTTCTGAACCTCCTTGTTACTGCTGCTGCTGCTTCTACTACAACATATTTATTTGCCACTACAAGACATACCCAGTGCTGTACACATACACACAAGAGACATTCCCCGCTCCGCAAAGCTTGCAGCCTGCTAAGACAAACAGAACAAACAGGAGACACGGGTAATTCTTTAAGGGAAATGATTCAAAATACGCATAGATGTAGAGAGGCGAATAAGGGGGTCGGGATTCAAAAACTGTCTTGAAGAGCTGAGTTTTTAGCCTGGATTTGAATAGGACCAGAGATGGAGCCTGATGTCCTGAGTCAGGGAGTCTATTCCAGGCACACACTGCAGCAAGGTGGAAAGAAGGATGTCTGGATTTGGCAGTAGAAGAGAACGGCATAAATAAGTGATTTGCTTGATGAGCGGAGTTGCCGAGGAGGGGTGCAGGGTGAGATAAGAGAAGAGGTAATGAGGAGCTGCAGAATGAATTAATTTGTAGATCAGTAGGAAATGGTTGGGGAGCCATTAGTAGCTACTAGTCTACTTCTCCATTTAGGATTGGAATAGACACTGATAAGAATTCATTTGGTGACTCGGTACCAAGGTCATTTATAGGATACTGCCACTAATTATGGTATATGCGTGTGTGTGTATGTATATGCTCATGTTATTGGAAATTTGCGCTTATTGAAGTGCTGTGCAATGGAGATGAAGCTGGAGATGGCTAGTTGTGTGTCTGACATGCAAATGCAGCCTCTGTATAGCCTGACTCCCTAATCCTTGTACTGTAGATTTTCAGAGCTTGATTGCAGAAATAAGTAGCATAGTCTCAGATTTTTCAGACTGAAGAGAGGCTTGAAAGGCACAGTTAACAAGGAGCATTCGCCTTTCTTTAAAAAAAAAAAGGAATCGTTAAAACCATGTACCTGGATAAATTGGCTGTTTGAGAAATGCTTGGGGGTTCAGAATATGTATACTTTCAGCTGCATTAAAAAGGAGACATTCTCAGGAATGAGTTTTAGGCTGGGATAACATACCCACGTGGAAAGGCATTTTTAAATCTTCATATATGCTTTTTCTCTCTCTGTCCCCTACTCATGTGCAAACAAGATCACATAGTTTGAGTTTATGCTGACTTTCTTGTGCTCGTGTACCGACATGAGTTTTTCAAAAGTTCTCTTTGAAAATAGCTTGCCTGTCCAGGGGACAAAAATATCTTCAGACTTTACATCCCAGCTGGCTTCTGAAAATTGTTCACAAATATCTCTCACAAGGGGGAGATATCTGCAGGAAAAATAGCAACAATTGGAAAAAAATCACTTAACCTGCCCATATCAAATCTGGGGCAAATATGTCTCATTAATACAGCCTAGTTTTAAGCTGTGCTGGGATATTGGCTGTCTTGCAGTGCAATTGCTAGATTTGTTTCCTGTATGTATTTTATGATCTTTGATAGTGACATCTCTTAATTTTGTAAAATTATTTGCTTCCTATCCAGACTGTTCTTGTCTGAAGCAATTTTATTTTGCTGGTAGAGAGTGTTCCATTTAAAAAGCATATCTAAACTTGACCTCTAGCTACACTCTGCTGCTAATGGGAAAGCGTCGTCTTTCCCCTCCCCTTCATCCACTGTCTATTTTTAATCTGTCCCTTACTCATTGCGTTGCTTTTTAATATAATTTTTAGGGCAAGTAAATGATCACCTTGACTGAAACATGACAAAAGGACTTGGGTGATTTTAGGTATAGAGTTCACAGAATTAAAGATTTCTCCTTACGGTCTCTTCAGTCTTGCTTCAAAAAGCTATAGTTCATAATGCTGTAGCTTGTGGTGTCGGGAGATGCACGAGCTCCATAAGTCACTATAGCGGATGATAATGATGAAGGAAAGGATGTAAGGGGAAAAATGGGCCAGACTCCCTTCCTTCTGTAATCTTTATCTTTATTGTGAGACTTTATATACTGCTAATATTGGATTGGGATTTGATTACTGAGGTCAAGGTAACATATACATACACATAGGGTGGCCCAAAAAAAGTGAGAACATCTCGTAGCATATAGGTTTTTTTTTTTTTTTTTTTTTGGTGGTTTTTTTTTTAATTCAAAAAAAGACAGATGTAAACGATTGACAAATTTAAAAAAAAAAAAAAAAAAGATGGCGACCGGAAATTGTCAAAATAAAGACATTATATAGCTAAAAAAGATAAATAAACTATTTAAGCTTTTAATTTACAAGATGTTCTCACTTTTTTGGGGCTACCGTGTGTGTGTACACACACTCACACTCACTCTCTCAACTTTGTATCTGAGGCAGTAGGGGGTTAGCTGACATCCAAAATAATAAGTGTTGGTGGGAGAAGTGGGAGTTGAACCCTTGATTTCCTGATTTCTTTTTTTTAACCTGTTGTTCTAATCTCTAAGTTGACAAAGCAATAATAAAATGAGTTAAAAGAAACTCGGGGACCAATATTAGCAGTATATTTAGTGGCAGTATCTGGATAGGACTATAGCATATCTGAGTCAAGCATGTTATCTGGATAAGTACCGACACTTATCCGGTTAATGGATTTTCAGTTGGCACTTATCCGGATTGCAATTTAGGCCAGCTTTTCATGCAGCCTACATTGCCCAGATAGGTGCCAACTGGAATCCGCTAACTGGATAAATGCTGGTACTTATCAGGATAGTGCCAACACTGCCCTCCCTCTGTCCCCTGATTGCCCCTCCAGTAACTGGGTAGTGCCGGGACAGTCTGTGGGGATATTCACTGGCACTATCAAGAGAGGCCACTAAATATCAGTCAGCCTTCTTAGTCAGGCGGCTTCCCATTGGTCGATTGGCTAAGGGTTATAAATATCATCCCCTCAGATAATAAGTGCTGTTTACTTCCATGCAGAAGGTCCCCAGTTCAGTTCCCAGGTTGGGACTTTTGCTTCCTGGGTCTTCCAGAGCTGGTAATGCTGCTAAGCAGGGCCAGACCAACAATTAAGCAAACTTGGTGGTCATCTAGGGTGGCAACTTTCTCTCTTTGGGGTGTGCAACAAAGAACAGGGAATTCAAAGCTAAACAATAGATTCTGACTGCCAGGGCAGACGTAAGGCTTAAGGTTTGCCTAGTGAACACACAGGGAAAGAGGAATTATGGTCACTGCGCTTTATTAATAAAAGAACTCCCCAACGCGTTTCCTCAGGGGGCTGAGAATGTTAAACGTGTCTTTAAATTGATAGAAGCGCACAGGACAATATATATAGCACTATAAGTAGGCAAATCAACTTCCATTGAGGGAATGACTACAGCCGCATGAGGGCTCATGGCCCCTGATCCCAGTCTGCTTCCAATTGAGCTTAAGAATAAGGAGCCAGTAAGACAGTAGAGCATTGGGGTCACTACGTTGGGACTGAGAGAAGTCCTGAAAGCTGATATGACATTCATTGGTTTGTGTGGTTGCTATCTCTACCCAGCCATGTTCAATATTTTTTAACTACATTTACAATATTGAAACATGATACTTCCATTTTATTGGAGATGGGGAGGGGTGGTGGATGGCTCCAGGGCCACCCCAGAGCTGGTGCAAGGTGTTGGCATCCTAGGCAAACCTTAAGCTTTACACCCCCTGGCTGTCAAAATCTATTATTTATCTTTGAATGCCCGTTTAATTGCCACCCCACAGAAGATGCTGTCCTAGGCAACTGCCTAGTTTGCCTAATGGTTGCGCTGGTCCTGGATGGCTTTGTGGCTTGGTACAAGGATGCCCATCCCTTTATGGTTTAAAGCTGACTACTGGTCACGGAAGACCATTACCATTTGATAACACTTTGTTGTTTGGACCTGTGTAAAGGGAGATGGTTCATTTCTCATCATGCACAAGAAGATTTTTGAAAACAGTGTGGTAAGGGTGCAGAAAGGAGCACATGAAGCAGAAAAGTTACTCATCTTCTAATATATTTGTATCCCTGTTTAGCTCACACCTCTCCAGTAGTAGTTCAAGATAGTTGTCTGGGAATGCTTCAGTAAATTTAACTAACTGTAAACTAAAGTCAGGAGACCAGTGACATCGTTCAGACCTTTCTTTCTCCTCTTCCCACCCCTGTTCTTCTCTTCTCCCTTCTCCTTTTTTTTTTTCTTTTTGATGCTTGGTGAATCTCCAGGAACAAGCAGGAATGTAGTCTTCACATATGGGTATCATCGGTACTGACGGAGCCCGCGTGGGAACGCTCCCCAGCGTCCAATAGGAAAGCTTTTGGGAGCATCCCACAGCGCATGCCTGCTGCCTTCCCGCCTATGTACCTCTCTCACTTCAGTTCTTCGTTTTCTGCGGAGCCGACAGGACACGGTACCCCGTCACCGCAGAAAATCGACCTTTATTTCTTTTTTTTTTTTGTGGTCGCGTCTGCCTTCACATAAACCTCCTAGAGCTGAGAGCCATTTTCAATGCTATTCAAGTCTTTCAGGGCCATCTCAGCAACAAAACAGTTCTGGTCCAAATCGACAATCGGGTAGCTATGTTCTATGTGAACAAGCAAGGCGGAACATGCTCTCTGTCGCTATGCAATGAAGCTTTGCGACTATGGGCCCTCGCCAGAGAGTTACAAATTCACCTGCTTGCGGTATACCTTCTGGGCATTCAAAACTTGTGGGCAGACAAACTCAGTCGAATACTGCTGCCACACGAGTGGTCCTTCCACTCACACCAGCTTGCTCGAGTGTTTCGAATCTGGGGAACACCAGATATAGACCTCTTTGCAAGTCCACAGAATGCCAGACTTCCCCGATTCTGTTCCAGAATTCCGGCTCAAAACTGTCAGGCAAGAGATGCTTTCCTACTCCACTGGGAACAGGACTTCCTCTCTGCCTTCCCACCCATTCCCCTCATTCCCAAGACTTTATTCAAACTTCAGAGAGACAGAGGTGTATGATACTCATAGCCCCACGTTGGCCACGGCAGACGTGGTATCCTCTTCTTCTGCGTCTCTCTCAAACCACTCATCTGGAGTTGGGGAATGCTCCGGATCTCCTATCGCAGGAGGACGGATCTTTACTGTATCCCAATCCCCAGTTCTTACATCTCAGGGCCTGGTTACTGAAAGCCTAGAATTCGAAGATGTTAACCTTTCTCAACAAGTAAAGGATATCCTCCTGGCTTCCAGAAAACCTTCCACAAGATGTTCGTACGCTTTTCAAGTGGAAAATGTTCTCTAATTGGTGTTCAAAAAAAAGGGACAACCCCCTTTTACTACCTGTAGAGTTGCTACTAGAGTATCTTCTACAATTATCAACTTCTGGTCTGAAGACCAATTCAGTTAGGGTCCATCTTAGTGCTATTGCTGCTTTTCATAAACCTTTCGATGGACAATCTATTTCCTCTCATCCACTTATATCAAGATTTGAGAGGCCTACTTTTAACAAAACCTCCCATCAAAGCACCACTGGTGGCATGGGATCTAAATCTTGTTCTTGGTCAGCTTATGAAACCGCCCTTTGAACCTTTAGCCACTTCAGACCTAAAGTTTCTTTCATGGAAAGTTATTTTCCTAATTGCCATCACTTCTGCAAGACGCATTAGTGAACTACAGGCGATAGTAGCTGACCCTCCTTATATAAGGTTTCACCATGATAAAGTGGTCCTCAGGACTCATCCTCACTTTCTGCCAAAGGTGGTATCGCCTTTTCATTTAAACCAGTCGGTTTATCTTCCTATATTCTTCCCTAGGCCTCATGCCTCCAGTGCGGAAAGAAATCTTCACACATTGGATTGTAAAAGAGCCTTGGCTTTTTATCTCCAAAGAACTAAACCACATAGAAAGTCTTCTCAGTTTTTTGTGTCTTTTGACTCTAGTCATTTGGGACTTCCAGTTTCTAAAAGAACTCTGTCAAATTGGATTGCAGATTGCATATCTTATACATATCAGAGTAAGGGACTTTATCTCGAAGGCCATGTCACAGCTGACAATGTGAGAGCAATGGCAACGGCTAACCTTCGTTCTGTCTGTATTGATGACATCTGCAAAGCAGCCACTTGGACTTTGGTACACACCTTCACAGCCCACTATTGCTTAGACAAGGACTCCCGTCGGGATGCCTCGTTTGGCCAGGCTGTTCTACAATATCTCTTCCATACTTAATACAACTCCTACCCACCATCCACAGTTTGGATGCCTAAGGTCCATGGGTGGAAGCATGACCCATCTCACCTGGGTTCGCAGCTAGCTGGGGTCACCCCTTGGCATCTTTCAGCTGGGGAGTCCCCATATGTGAAGACTACATTCTTGCTTGTTCCTGGAGATAGTGTAGTTACTCACCTGTAACAGGTGATCTCCGGGAACAGCAGGAATTTAGTCTTCACAACCCACCCACCTCCCCTAGGAGTTGTCTCTATCTCTCTCTTTCTCTACTTCTCTCCTTTGGTCTGAGCTATAAACTCAACTGAAGTGAGAGAGGTACAGAGGTGGGAAGGCAGCACACATGCGCTGTGGGATGCTCCCAAAAGCTTTCCTATTGGACGCTGGGGAGCGTTCCCGTATGGGCTCCGTCGGTACCGACGATACCCATATGTGAAGACTAAATTCCTGCTGTTCCCGGAGATCACCTGTTATAGGTGAGTAACTACGCTTTATTGACCTTTTACCCCATAAAAACAATTGAATTGATGTAACTGTTTTCCTTCTAATATGATTATAACTACTATAAAACTCCTTTTTTTCATCACAATTATTAACTATTGTAAACCACTTCACTGGGCCATAAGCAAGCCTGATAGGTGATATATCAAGAAATACATTAAACTAAACTAAACATTCAAGTACAATAGGTATTTTCTGTCCCCGGAGGGCTTACAACCTAAGTTTGTACCTGAAGCAGTGGAGGGTTAAGCTACTTCGCCAAGGACACACGGAACATGAGTGGACTTTGAACCCATTTAGTGGTTCTCAACCTGTTGTATTAATCACTAGGCTACACCCCCCCACCAAAACAACCCAAAACAAAACCGTATAGGCATAACTAATAGAATCAAGCCTGAAGCATCATGATGATGCTCATTGAGGAAATAAAGTAGGGGTGCTGCATTGGGGCGTGTGCTGCTAGAATGCCACTGTTTCTGCTCCAAGCCATCTCCACTTAATCTCATTTAATCCAATTGGATCCACATTGGAGCATCTTATATTAGCAGCTGATGACTGTCTAGAAGAATGAGCATACCTCTATGTGAGCAGTGCTTGATTTCCAAATCTCGTCCTCGCAATAAAATTGTCATCCATCTTTCCTCTAAAAGGTGACAAGTGAAGGTGCCCTATATTTTGTCGTCTTCCTTGCCACTCCAGTCTAGTCCAGTCTAATGGATTATACCCTTCTTCCAGCACATGGAGGCAGAGCAAAAACTGCTCATCTTCCCTATACACTACATGCTAGTGCAGCAGGAAGCTGACCAGGATTGATCTTTCTTCAACAGAAAAGACATCTAGCTGGTGCAGCAGGGCAGTGGAAGGAACATCTGCAGCAGGCTTTTTTGGTTCCTGGTGACTGAGCAGGGATCCAGGGCCCCAGCGGAAGAGTCCTTTGAGGCCAGGCAGGAAGTCTCTGCAACAGGAGTCTCTGCCTGGCCTCAATCTAGTTGTGACTCCTTCAGATCGAGAGAGATCCAAATGGAGAAGGCAATAGGCCCATAAGGACACTGTTGTGGACCCCAGAAACTGGGAGGCAGATGCCTTTTGTATTGGTAGAGCCAGGACTGCTGCTTTCATACTTCCACCTTCCCACAGAGTTGTAAAAAGATCTGTGCATTGGTAGCACCAGAAGAGGTGAGCTGGCTGGACTTTCAGGGCCATGATGTTACAGAGGTAAACCTTACTGGTAGGGAGCATGTTTTCCTAAATGCCTCTGATACTGAGAAGTGTGGGAACTGATTCAGGTAAGGTTTCTTCTTAAGGTGCTTGGGGCTGAATTGTTTGGAGCATACAAGTTTTTTTTCAGCAGTGGATCTCATGATCAGAAAGCCATGGTTTATGCAGGCTGCATAATTTTATTTTTATTTTTTTTTAATAATAGTAGGTTACATGATCAGAAATGCATATATTTGCAGGCTGCATGAATGTTTAAGCCTGTTTATATCATGATTTAATGCATCAAAATTTGTGAATTGCTTCAAAATTCGTGATTTCATATCCATCAATTAGCTCTATAATATTTTGAAATCATCAGGTGGGCAACACATTGGGTGGCCCTACTATAAAGCATGCCTTGTAGAGATTTCACAGATTGGTGGTTTATAGACAACATTTTCAGTGCTAGGCACTACTCTTGGGTCTGGCCACAAAATCAAGAACATTTGCCAAGGGTAATAGTAGTGGCATGGCTAAGCAAAACAGTGCCTCCCAGAGGACAGAAACTAAGATTTGCCTTCAGGACCTAGAAGGTGATCTCACGATTCCCATTCAAGAAGAGTAGGTATGCCATGGCTTAGATGTGCCTAGGTTTCTTGACAGAGGATTGTTCTTTCAAAGAGCTAGTGAGGTGGGAAATCAGGGCCGCTCTGCTTCCCCAGGAGAATTCAAACCTTTCCAGTGATGGAGCTGGGACTCGGTGACCCCCACCAGGATCACTGTCACCATCTAATTGTGTGCCCAAGCTTGGGCCCATATTACAGGGGATCAGTGGGTGCTGACTATGATAACAAAAAGAGATGCTTCCAAGTTATAATCTCCAATTAGGGAGGCATTTTTGCTATTCAGTGGGGAAACAAAGGCATCATTGTGACCCCATGTGTTTCTGACAGAACTGACAGGTAGTGTGGGAGGCAAGCCTAATTGTTACCTGGACAGACGAGAATCTGAAGGTATTGCCAGAATGTGTCATAGCAGGCAAGGACAAGAGAAAAGCAGACTTTGAGATGTCATGTCTTGAAAGTCAGAAAATCGGAACTCTGCAAGGACATTTCAACATGGTTGTGAGCTTGGAGTTCTTCAATCTTCGAATATGGAGGGTTCCAACAGAATAGATGTACTGATACTACAATGACCTTAGCACAAACTTATAAAGGCTCTTACTGTAGCCCTTAATAGGCAGGGTCATACAAAGAATGAGAAGATATGTGGGCTACATGATCTTAGTAGCTCTGGACTGCTGAGATGTCCATGATACCATGATTTAAGGAGACTGGTAACAGAGAACCTCTTCAGGATAATTCAAGTCAATGGGCTGCTGTGGCAAGGATCAATACAGATGGAAGACCACCCTCCATACTCTTATGGCTTTGCTTTTGAAAGGGCAAGGTTGAGGAGTAGGAGTCTCTCTATCCCAATACTCAAAAACCAAGAGGAAGACCTACCTCCCTGGCATATATTAGAATATGAAGAATCTTTGAAGCCTGGTTTTGGGAGAAAAGCCATTCACCATGGAAATTGCAGATTTCAGATAGGCTGGCCTTTCTGTAGGTAGGGCTGGAAAGGGGCTTCTCCTCTGTTCTCTTGAGGTAGTGTGCAGCTTTAGCATGTTATAAAGGTCTCGTATCAGGAGTATTATTGGTGGTGCAGAAAGATGTAGAACATTCTCTAAAGATGATTAAGTATGTTAGTTTCCATCATGGCAAGTAGTACTGGCGTAGGATTTGAATTTAGTGCTTAATGCAGTGAGGGACAGTTCTTTGAAGCCTATCAAGCTGATATCCATGGATCTGTCTTGAAAAACTCTTGCTGATAGCAATTGCTGTGGGCAGATGGCATCAAAGCTGCAAACCCTTTCTTGTAGGGGACTTTATCTCTGAACCTCCAAGAAGACTGTTCCTTCATACCGTATAGTTATGTCTCCCAAAGGTAATTTATGCATGTCAGGTCAATCAGTTGAGTTACTGAGTTTTATGGAACCAAGTAGCGATTTTGCTCCAGAATATCTTTTGTTGTTGTTACTGCCGTTAATGACTTGTAAATCTAAATGCTTACGATCTATTAGCACCTTATTGTTTCCATCTTGTAGGGGTATTTATTTAAAAATATGTTTTAGACATACCATTCCTTATTTGGCAGAACAGTATTGGTCTGAATTGCCCAAATATTTGAAAAGTATCTCTTCTTTTCCTCAATTTCGTAGAAGGTTGAAAACGTGGTTGTTTAATCAAAATTAATGTTTTTCTTATACGGATGTTTTTTTCTTTGCTGTAAACTGCACAGAACCACCATTTAGTATGGGATCGTTGCAGTATATAAAATTGTATTAGATTGGATTAGAGTGAATTTGCATCACTAGATTTCAGAAGCGCATTCAGAAGGTAACATACCCTGCAGAACGGTTAGGTTCTTTGTCCTGTTTAGGGGACCATGGAAAGAAGAAGCAGCCTCAAGCATCCCTATGTAGATGGATTAAGGAAACGTTTGTGGCTGCCTATGAAACGTATTCTCTAAATACGAATTTTGGACAGAACTCTGGGTGGGCCAATTGATATTTTTTTACCCAGAGAACCTTTCTGAAGTCTTCCTCCTTTCATGGTTTAAGAACCAGGAAGTTCACTTGTTCTACTGTATGTAGGCTCTTCTTTTCCCCAGATACATACATACTTTTTTCTTTTTTGCCTTGCTCAACAAATGATCACAAATAGTCCACTAAAAATAAAGCTCAGTCAGTGATTTCCTATTCACAATTCCCCATCTGTCGCAATTCACTTACCATCATCTGACAATGCAGCATCAAACATCAGAACGTTAGACTTTCTGTGACAGAAGCTTAGGGCACATGGCTTCTTTGGTGGAATATAGATTTATTTCACCAGAAGAGATCTATAAGGTGGCTGCAAGGTCAACATTACATTCCTTTTCATGGCATTACAGGCTGGATCTGATGGCTAGATAACAAGCAGCATTTGGAGCAGGAGTACTGAAAAGCATAAATTCCTGCCCATGTAGGGGATGACCACGGTACAATCCACTAGTTTGGACTGGTCTGGCAAGGATGAAGAGGAAGGGTTATTCAGCTGATAATTGTTTTTCCTTGAGTCCTGGTAGATCGGTCCAGGAATTTGCCTAGGGAATCAAAGATGGTAGGGATGGAACAAGGTACACACTGTGGATAGAGGAAAATTGTATTGTTTATAGGGAAAAGAAAGTGGTGACATAAAATACTGGTTGATGTCCACTAATCTGCACTGGTGAGACCCAAGGAAAGATGATTATCAGGGAAGCAATTGAACCTTTCTCTAAGAATGCATGCTCTGTGAATTTTACATGCCATTTTTGGGGGACAGTAAATAGAAAGACAGCAAGATGTGTGCATAAGAGTAATCTAGAAGGCCATTTAAGAAGTATCTGCACATGGAAATAGTGGCATTTTACATGTGTAGATTGGCTATATGTTTAAATAGTGATCTCAGAAAGCTGCCATTTACATGTGTAAATGGTCAGGATGCAGACATTAAGTGGGGTGACTTTTGCAGGCCAAAAATGTTATACATGTATTTTCCATTTTGCAATGAGAATGCAGCTAGATTTCAACACATTTACCTGTTCGGCTTTTGAACCAGCAGCCAGCCACCAATATGCTTAAATGTTTGTTTCAACTAGGGTTTTAAACAAGGGATTAAGGGAGCAGTTTTCCTTAATCCCCCGTTTTTTTTTTCTATTTTTACCTTGAAATGTTAAACAGCTTCCTTTAGCTAATTGCCACTTTTACACATAGAGTCTGGTGAAATCAGGTAACTGTTCATATAAGCACCAACACCTTACATGTGGAAATTTCAAAATCGCTGCCTCCATGTATAAGCGCCTGCAATTCTATCTGGATGATGCCAAGGGATGCCGCTCTTTTTCCTTGTTTATTTCATTCCAAAGCCGACGCTTCTGCTGCATATGCCGACAAATGCACTGATGTCCTTATGCGTATTTTGCAAAAGGCTCTGCATTTTACCAAGGTCTCGACCTAGCCATCTCATTTTCCTGGCAGAGCCCCTATACAAAATGGGAACCTGTATATTTTTATTTTTTTTAAATTTTTTATATATTAAGTTTCCAAATTATTCCAAGCATTCTACTTGTACAGAAAAGGAAAGGTTTTTTTATTGAAAAATATACATAAGAAGCAGGAAATAAAACAAATAACTTAAGTCCCAAAGGAACAAAACAAACCTTCCCACTCTAGCCCACACAACAAAGGAGAGAGATCCAATGTAAAGAAAAAAACAAAGAAAAATGCTAAGGAAATAATGTGGGGGTACAGCAGGCGGCATCATTTAAATTGCATACTTCAAGAACCCAAGCCCCTGGAAGCTTCCAAGCTTTTTGAATTTATAAGCATCTGGGAGGGCTAAAAAATAGTATAATAGACTGAAACTTAACTGGACATTTACAAGGAAATTTAAACAAAAATAGCACTACCATTTGAAAACCCCCCAGGCCTGAGCAGCAGGAATTCCTTCTCTCTCCTTTGTCTCCATAGTCAAATCAGGATAAATACAAACAGCCAAATCCTTTAAATAAAGCATTCCTCTTTTTGAAATAAAGTTTTTGGGAGTCAATCTCTATCCGATTAAGAGAGCGAAGGTAACAAGCGGAGTAGATGGTGTCACAGTTCCTACTTCTGAGGATTCCAAAATCTCAGATATACAATATTTAAAATATCCATCTGGAGAACTGCGATTTGGGAAGAATTCTCTGAAACTTTCTTTGCCACAGGTAGATAATACACAGGAACAAGAAGTGGCAAAGCTTTTTCTAAGGGTATAGTCAGAATTTCCAACATATAGCCTTTTAAACATATCCTTAGCAGAAACCAGATGCATCCTGGGAAAATCTGTCACGTGTGAATTAAAATGTGTATGATTTTCTAGTATCTCCAACTTAGGCTCGTTAGAAAACATCTTATTTTTTTAAAATCATTTTTCATTTATGAGGCATTAGGATTACACTGACAACAGATATAAATCAGTAAGAACAACAACATTCCCCAGTCACAACACAATCTTTCAGCAGAGCATAATAACAAATCATGGTGTATACCAAACCTTTTCTTCCCCACCTTCCCTCCCCTACTATAGAACTCTATATTTATTGAACAGTGTGGGTGTGCATACAGAGTGGTGCAAAGGAGCAGGGCAAAAGATGTACAGGTTCTAAGTCAGCGTACTATAGGGGGTATGTTTACTAAACAGCGGTAGTAGCTTTCATGCGATATTGGAGTCGTGGCCCCATTGAATTCAAGATTAGTAAACATACCCTAAGTGTATTGCGGTGCATGTAAGGGGGTGATAGTCGCCTCTGAGAGGTCCTCCTCGGCTTGACCCTTAAGCGTATAGGCCAGCTGGTCCACAAGAATCAGCTCATTGGTCTGCACTCTCCAAATCGAGATTGCTGGAAATCAGTTGATGGGCCCCTAACATGCTATTACCATGCCGGCGCTCAGTATTAACAACTCCGTTAGTCTCCTCTGGGCCACAGGAATACCTAAACCTGCTTCAAAAAAAGCGCAGTAGACAACCCATGGGAGTGGCTTGGAGGAGACGGCCACTAATCATACTAATGGAAAGGAGCGCCACTTCCCAAAACCTTTGGATTTTCAGGCATTTCCACCACATGTGGAAGAAAGTGCCCACTTGCCCACACCCTCTCTAACATGATATCCTCTCCGATGGATGGTACTCCATTCTCCCGGGGTAAACATTCTGCCCAACCATTGCTGCCAGGACCGATGATGCCTGTCTTCTGTGTCTTTGTAGAGATCCAGTAATGCCCTGTATAATTGAGCTAGTAAGCCCTTCTTGTGCCCCACTTGATGATAATATAGCACTTGCTCCAATGTTGTGGGTCAGTAACACCCAATTTCCGGAGCGTATAATTAAGTTCCTTAATTGGAAATATTGATAAAAGGGGACTTGTATCTGCGCTAAGCTCATAGAAGTTACCTGCTCAACCAAGTCTGTAAAACAGAGAAGACCCACCAAAGGTACAGAAAAGAGCCACCAAAATGGTAAAGGGGATGGAAGGATACTTCTATGAAGAGAGGCTAAAAAGGTTAGGGCTCTTCAACCTGGAAAAGAGATGGCTGAGGGGAGATATGATAGAGGTCTATAAATTAATGAATGGAATGGAACGGGTAAATGTAGATCGATTGCATGTCCCCTAGTCTTTTTATATTCTGATGACATAAACAATGAAGCTACAGGGTAACCTATTTAAGACTAATAAGAGAAAATATATTTTTCACTCAACGTGTAATCAAACTCTGGAATTTGTTACCGGAGGATGTAGTAAAAGCTGTTAGTGTAGCTGGGTTTAAAAAAGGTTTGGACAAGTTCCTGGAGGAAAGGTCCATAAACCATTATTAAAAGGGACCCAGGATATCGCTGCTTGACCCAATACAAGCATTGAGGAACCTGTGTCTTTTGGGAAGACTGCTAGGTACTTATGACCTAGATTGGCCACTGTTGGAAACAGAATACTGGGCTTGATGGACCTTGGTCTGACCCAGTATGACATATCTTATGTTCTTACCCTGTGTACTCCAGGCCTCCCGCACTCGAGCGGAGGGTAGAAATTGTGACTTTGGACCAAGAGCAGAACGGTGACCCACCTTTAGATAAACTTGCCTCTGGATGCACAAAAGTGGGGCTAATAGCACATGACATGCTCCTTGTCCATTACCAGCAGAGGCATCCTCAAACACAGAAAAGGGGGCAATCCACAGCCATTCCATGTCCATCCAGTGAGCGTCTGGGGGTTGTACATAATGATACCAGAGGCCCCATAATATAGCGGCCTTATAATAGACAGATTGGGGTAGCTTACCCCTTCTTCACCTACCGGGGCAACCATACATCTCCAATTGATTTGAGCTTTACTCCTGCCAGAGACAAATCTACTAAAACTCTCCTCCAGCTTGCGAAAGAACTGGGGCAGAAGCTGAATGGTTAGTTGAGAGAAGAGAGTGCAGCTTGGGGAGGATCGTCATTTTCAGAGCAGCAATTCGGCTCATCCATCCCATCGTAGATCAGCCCAGTGTGCCAATTCTTCTTTAATACTAGTCACCAACAGGGCATAGTTGAGTTTAAACAGGTCCTTGATTTTGGGGGAGACTCTGATCCCAAGGTATTTTATCGAGGTGGATGCTATCTTGAATGGGCAGTTGGTAAATGGCCAGCTGCGATTCAGTCCCAAGAGTAAGACCTCAGTTTTATCTAAATTAACCTTGAAGCCCGAGAGGCTTGCAAAACGTTTAAGCACCCGCAATAGGCTAGGGAGTGACTCACCTGGTTTTCCAGAAAAATAAGGGTATCATCTGCATAGAGTGACACCTCGTGCGGTACTCTTCCAATCACAGTAGAATGGATGTCCGGGGTCAATCGCATCAATGAGGCAAGGGGCTCAGTTGCCATAGCAAACAACAATGGGGAAAGTGGGCACCTCTGCCTCATCCCCCTATAGAAGCGGAACTTATCAGAGCGTGTCCCATTCACTACAATTCATGACAAGGGCTCAGCATATAGGGCCCAAATTCAACTGGGGAAATAGTCTCTAAAGCCAAATCTATGCATAACCGTGAACAGATATTTCCATTCAACATGGTCAAAGGCCTTTTTGGTGTTTAGTGATACACACCACACTTCTTTTTTATCCCACGCCACGCTCATCACAATGTTCAGGATCCTGTGAACATTATCCGAAATTTGCCTTGTATCAGGGAGGGCATAACCCTCTCCAACCAGTTGGCTAGTATCTTAGCAAAGATTTTGACATCACTGTTGAGTAATGATACTGGCTGGTAACTGCCACATTCCATTGGGGAATGAAAAGAAAAACCCCCCAACTATGTGAACAATATGAAAATACTAGCACAAAAAGTTCACCATAAATACCCCCAAAAAAACTTTTTTTATTTCATTTTTGTCGAAGCTGACTGTAGGAGAGGTGGTATGGGTTTAACCACTCACGCCAAACAGGAAGCTGCCTTTTATTCAAATATGGTTCTTCACCACTAAACTAATGTATTATATTTATGATTTTTCACTTAACTGATTTAAAACACTCCACCGGAGAGAAAAGTTGCTCAAGAAGAATTCCCTTTACACGACGCGCGCGTTTCGAGTATCCAACTCTGTATCAAGTGCTTAGTTGTAAAAGCAAAAATGGCAACATTGTTGAAAAACGCCGTCTTCTGCGGCCACGGTAGAGGCGATTACCTATAGGCTGAATAACTGCTGTTTTAAATAAGAACCAACCAATAGAACAGGGAACTCCCACTGCATAGGGAATCCCTTATCTAATTGGTAGAAGGGAAAGGTGACATGTCCAATCAAACTGATCCGTCAAATAACACTCAACCAATCGATCTCTCGATTGAGGCCAGCTGGTTCAATTGAATTCAAAAGGAATATCCATCTCTGTTCTAACCATTGTAAATTTTTTTCACGGTCTCCCTTCCTGGGGTTTTCCGGTACATGATCTATTACAGTCCATTGGAGATCTTCAAAAACATGTTGCAAAGCAACACAATGTTGTACAATCGGAGCAGTCTCAATCCGTTGCCGTAACCGCGATGCATGCTCCATTAGACATTTTTTAATCGGACGAATTGTTCTACCTATATATAGTAACCGACATGGACAGCATATTAAATACACCACATGTGTAGATATACATGAGGTATCCCAGCGACGTTGATACATATGTAAAGTGACTGGATGGGACCAGGTTATTCCCGTCCATGTTGTAGCACAATATCCACATGCATTACAAGGAGTATGTCCTGTCACCACAGATCGGTATTCAATGCGGTCAGATGGCAAAGAAGTTTTCATTAAGCGATCACCCAACGAGGAACCCCGAGCAAATGCCACTCTCAGAGGTTGTTGAAAACATGTGTGGAGGCGCAAAATAGGCCAATGGGTTTGTAGAATTTTCATGACAGCAGAACTCCGATCCGTAAAGGGTAACACTCCAGTAATAAATGTCTCCTGAGAAGATGCAGTGTTCGTATATTGCGGGTCCAATAACCAATCCCGATGGACATGTAAAGCACGTTGGTATGCGCGTCGAATTATCAAATCTGGATAACCTCTAGCTGAAAGTCGAGAGCAAAGTTCCAAAGCATGTCGTCTGTAATCAACTGCAGTATCACAAATTCTCCGTAGACGTAAAAATTGCCCGAAAGGCAAACCCCGTCGTAGGGGACCAGGATGGCAGCTTTTATAATGTAGAAGACTGTTCCTTTGAACAGGTTTTCGATAGAGGGAAGAAGACATTTTCCCATCAACAATACCAAGTTGCATATCCAAAAATTCAATAGTGACAGAACTAATTTTCTCAGTGAACTTGATGTTATGCCGCAAAGAATTTAAATATCCTATGAATTGACATAAAGTAGGCAGATCTGATGTCCAGATGAAAAAAACATCATCCAAAAAACGTTTCCACGTTAAAACATTGGCATAATATATAGATGTAAAAATGGACGAACTTTCCATCTCAGCCATGTATAAGGTGGCGATGGAAGGCGCCACCGTGGCAACCATCGCAATCCCGGATTTTTGTTGGTAAAACCTACGATCTGACAAGAAATAATTTTTAGTCAAAACTAATTCCATCAATTGGTGAAGAAAAACCCGTGGTATGCGAGATGGGGCCATAGTAAAGCAACAATGTAAAAGCTCTAATGCTGCCCTTTGATCAATATTTGTATATAACGAGACAACATCTAAGGTCACCATGAACGCACCATCCGGAATCCGTAAAGGAGAAATGACCTGTAGGAAATGTGATGAGTCCCGTATATATGATGTTACTGCACAAGCTTCCTGTTTTAAAAAAACATCACAGAAAATAGATAGTGGCTCTAATACCGAACCCTTACAGGAAACAGGCTTTAAAGGCATTTAACATCTATTAGCCATCTTTTCCTCTGCCTTTGATTTTGCTATCCTTATTTCTCTTTTTGTCTCCTTGAGTTTGGTGCTGTAATCATTTCTGTGTTCTTCTGTTTGCAAGCTTTTGAATTTTGCAAAAGCTGTGTTTTTTACCCTAATTTGAGCAGCCACTTCTTTGGAAAGCCAAATAGGTTTCCTTCTCCTCTTGTTTTTATTTACTTTTCCTAACATATTTATCTGTTGCCCCTTTTATTGCCTCTTTTAGTTTAGCCCATTGCAACTCCACTTCCCTTATCCCCTTCCACCCTGTCAGTCCTCCTTTAGGTACTTGGCCATTTTGTTGAAGTCAGTGTTTTTGAAGTTTATGACTTTGAGCTTGCTATGATTGGACTGCACCTTGGCTTTTATCTCAAACCACACCGTGTGATGATCACTGTTGCTCACAGGGGCACTCACCCAGACATTTGACACGCTATCACTGTTGGTGAGCACCAAATCCAGCATTGAGCTTTCCCGGGTTGGTTCCATCACCATTTGTCTAAGTAATGCATCTTGGATAGTGTCCACAATTTTTTTGCTTCTTTCCAGATTTGCAGAAGGAGTAATCCAATCCACATTGGGTAGATTAAAGTCACCCAATATGATCGCTTCCCCTTTTGTTGCTATGTTGGCAATATCATTAATCAATTCGTTATCTCTGTCTTCAATTTGAGTCGGAGGTCTGTAGATTACAGCAGTATGGATGACAGTGCCATCTCCTCTTTCCAACACTATCCAGAGCGTTGCTTCTTTTCCCCATGCCCCCTGCATTTCAGTAGCTTTAATATTGTTTTTGACATACAAGGCTACTCCTCCCCCTTTTCCATTTTCGCTGTCTCTTCTGAATAGATTATAGCCAGGTATGGCTATATCCCAATCATGTGATTCATTAAACCATGTTTCTGTAATGGCCACAATGTCCAAGTCCTTTTCCACCATTAGGGCTTCCAGGTCCGGAAGATTGTTGGCTAAGCTACGAGCATTTGTGCTCATTGCTTTCCAGCATTTAACTGGCTTGTGTGTATTTTGCATTGATTTTATTCTACCTACTTCTTCCCAGTTGCTTTTGATGTGGTGTTTAAAAGTGTGGTTGTTTCTGTTGTTCTGCATTTGCAGGGGGTAACATCCAGAACTTGACCTTCCCCGTCCGTCTTCTAGTTTAAATGCAAATCAACATACTGCCTGAATTTTTCATGTAGGATTCTTTTCCTTGTGACAGAGAGGTGTAGTCCATCAGCACAGTATAGTTTCTTGTTGGTCCATGTGTTTTCCCACTCGCCAATAAATCGGAATCCTTCTCATTTGCACCAGGTCTGGAGCCATGTATTAAAGCTGTTAATGCGATTTAGCCTTTTTGCCCCCTTGCCTAGAACAGGTAGAACTTCTGAGAATACTACAGTGTTAAAAATGGGCTTGAGATTTTCTCCCAGAGATTGGAAGTCCTTTTGGACTGTAGAGGCACTATTTCTAGCCAGGCCATTTGTACCCAAGTAGATGACAACATCAAGTTTGGAGTGTTTGCTTTCCGCGCTAAGTACATCAATAATTTGATTTGTATTCCTGCTGGCTGAGGAGCCTGAGAGGCATTTGACTATTTTCTCTTCTTTGAACTGTGTTCCCAAGTTGGTGTCTCTGATGATGGAATCTCCAAGTAGTAGTAATTTTCTGTTTGGTAAGTTTTTCTTCATATTTGGTGCTTTAGCAGGAGATTGGGCATTAATTGACTCCTCTAAGGGCCATTCAGTTTCTTTGAATTGGGCATCCTTATTAACGAAGGCAGAGAGAGCATTATGCAGGGATATCTCTTGGTGTATAGGATACCTCTGTGTCACAGATCGCAATCTACCTGAACCCACTGTGATCCATTTGTTCCTGGTGTGTTTGACTCTTTGTGGGAGCAGTGGTGGACTTTGTTCAGTCTGTATCCTAGAAGAGGTACGCTTCATTGCAGCCAGTTCCTCCCTCAGTAGAGACAATTCTTTCTGCATGGCAGCTAGGTCTTCTCTTAGTAGAGTCAATTCGTTATGCATGGCCGATGACCTTCGGCACATAGGACATGCTCTTAGGCGCCAAATGATTCTTCTTGGAATGAAAGTGCCGCAGGTATTGCACTGAATACAAGACATGCTGGTTGAGAGAATGTGGGCGTATCCCAAGCTTTTGGCCACTATATAGGCAATGCAGCCTCAGGGATGGTGTGGGTGGGGTGAGGTGAGGGGTGGGGTGGGCGGGAACCCAAGTGTCCCTGCCCCAGTAGGCTTATGCCTGAACTGAGAGCACATTCATAAAACTGTTAATGCTACACAAGGAAATCAAGCAGTTTGACTATCCCCAAATGTAATGTAGGATCAGCAATTAGCAATTTTCCAAATACCTAAGGTTTAACCCACAGCTGCTAATCTATATTTGCAATAAAAAACCCAGCAGAGATAGAAAGCTTAGTCTTATCTGTGTCTTGGGCAGCTCCGGCCTTTCAGACTGGCTGGCTGTGACCGGTATGAGAAGCCAGGTGTCTGATGATCTAAAGTAGCCCCTCCCTGGGAGATGCCTTTCAAACAGACAGTGAACCAGAATTACCCAAAATATACCTTTATATTTCTGACTGCCCCCTGTGGAAAGGCCTCTGTTGGTCCCTTGCAATGTAAGTATGTCCATTCCAAGTAGTTGATTTCTCTTACAAGTGTCCCTGCCCCAGTAGGCTTATGCCTGAACTGAGGGCATACTCAGAAAACTGTTAAGGCTACACAAGGAAATCAAGCAGTTTGACTATCCCCAAACGTAATGTAGGACCAGCAATTAGCAATTTTCCAAATACCTAAGGTTTAACCCACAGCTAATATTCTATATTTGCAATAAAAAACCCAGCAGAGATAGAAAGCTTAATCTTATCTGTGTCTTGGGCAGCTCCGGCCTTTCAGACTCTGTATGTCACCTTCTTAGTCTTTCGGGCCTCTATAATTGTGTTCTTTTTCCCGGTATTGAAGCAAGCGCACACTGAGAATTCATGGATGTTGGTCATCTCGAGGCTGAGGTCAATGTTCCTGGTAGGCGCTCCACTTTCTATATGGGTGCAGTGAGATTAGAAGGAAGACAGTCCTGCAATAATTGCTGAATGAAAGCGCGAGTGTCCGGAAGCTGTGCACCTTCAGGCACCCCTAAATTTGTATATTTTGATGGCGGTCAGGGTTTTCTTGATCCTCTGCCTTGTCTTCGAGCCATCGTACTGGCTTGTACAGTTTCTCCAGCACCTAAGCGCCAATTGCTTCCTGATCTTCTAACTGGCCTACTCTTTCCTCCACCTTGGTCACTGTGGATATAAGGGTGTCAAATCTTTTGTCAAAACGTGCAGAGACGTCAGAGATTATCTCCATCTTAGATGACCTGATCATGGCAAGGAGCTCTGTTATGACAGGGATCTCCCCTCTGCTTAGACCCCACGGTGCCAGTGCATCAGACACCACACTCTTAGGTACAGGGTTTGCTCCTGCC
The DNA here is from genome assembly GCA_033557465.1 of Ichthyophis bannanicus. Taxonomy (NCBI): domain Eukaryota; kingdom Metazoa; phylum Chordata; class Amphibia; order Gymnophiona; family Ichthyophiidae; genus Ichthyophis; species Ichthyophis bannanicus. The sequence goes on from CM066042.1 coordinate 169,716,174, forward strand.
GGCAGAGGTGTCTTTAATTTGCTACTGTCAGGGATAGTGATCCTCCCTTCACTCTTTTTGCCACGAGTCTGTACTGTCTTAGGCATGTTGATCTTTACCACTTAGGACTCCGATGGCCACCGGGGGACCTGGTTTAAACGGTTTTATAATAAGGGTGCCCGGAGCCATGCACAGACACCACCGTTCACATGCAAACCAGAAGTCATAGAAACACATTTAATTAAAGCACAGTCAATTGCTTCTAAATGCTGCACCCTGGCATCCAAGTCCTTAAATGATTGACTACTGCAATCTCTTTTCTACTTTCCTTAATCAAGTCTGAATTAACATGAACTTTAGAGGATAATATTTGTACTTGTTGCACCAGTGCCTTGCCCAGTTGAGAAATGGCACTCCATATGAACTCAAAAGTAAACTTTTTGGATCGAGTCAGAGAAAACAGGATTCGGAAGAGTACCTGTCAATGTGACCCAAGCAGATTCATGTCAGGAGCAAAGTAGGGGCTCCAATTGCTTTGGGGTTGCCAAGGAATCTTCATTAATCCCACTTCTTTCTGGTTCACCGAACTGCAGCTGACCCAGAGATGCTGTCATTGGCTCTCCAACGCAGGCAGAGGCCATCCCTCCAGCAGTCCTGACCCGCCATCTTTCCAGTGTGGGGGTGGGGTGGGGTTGGGGGGGTCTGGCTATGACCGCTGCCGTGGAAACGCTGGTTGGCTGGCCTGGAGGTGTTCACATCTCAGGGGAAAGTGTGATATCCATGCCCAATGACTGACATCCATTCCTCTGATCGAGACCCCGCCAAAGCCTGGCTCCCCTCTGAGAGGACTGTCTGCTGGCCTTGGTGCTCAATAAAGGCATCCATTTGGGCCCAAAACACCATCGGGCAATGAAGAGAGGTTTGCTGGGCAGGAGGAGGCAATTTCCTTGTTTTTCCTTTCCTCTTCCCCATAGCACAAGAATATCAGAGGATGAAGCCCTGTGCTTTGCCATCTTGGATCTCCCCACAAAATGAGAATTTTCATGTTGGTAAAGCAGTCTTGAGCAACAGGAATGTGTTTCCAGTACCATGGACCAGGCTCCAAGAGGTTGCAGTACTTAGGAGTCAGGTACTATGTCAGTGCATAAACGGGTGACACTTACTATAGTGGGAATAATTTTATTGAACCTTTTTTACATGTAAGGTCTGTTTGACATGCAGAAAAGGGCTTTTATAAGATTGTATGACTGCTTGCACATGTAAAAAGTACATTCACGGGAAATATACACCTACTTTTATGCACAGACTTTTCCAGGGGTTTAGTTTGGTCAGAGTGGAGGCGGAGTTGCAGTGTACATTTATAGAGTGCACACATCCATTTACACCATCAAGCAGGTGTTAGTTTGTGTACTCACATTTGTACACTATTGAGGCTGGATCTGGTAGCCTATTTTATAAAGGCACATAGGTGCCTGTGTTGCCTTAATAAAACCAGGTGCCTTTTTATACTTTTCACATAGGTATCCTTTTATAAAATCCAGCCCAGTAAGTTCAGGCATGTGAAATGACTATTTTATTTTTATTTTATTTAAAAGTATTTCTAAACCGTCTTATCATAAAATCAAGGCAGTATCACAACAATACAATCAATGTATGTGGGGAATTTCATGCAGTGAAGGAGGGGTATAATGTGCGTGTGGGGGGAAGATCATGCAGTGGCTGTATTGTTTAAAATGTGCGTGGGTGTGAGGGGTATAGATTAGGGTGGGCTATGTACAGTGTGCGCTATGATACAGCATGTTCTATATTACAAGGTACAGTCCAGATAGGGCTTGAGTTAAATCCTGGGCCGTTATGCAATCTCTCGTCAGGGTTGGGGGGGCCTTTGTTGGTTAGTCCTTGTTGATTAAGTGACGTGTCCATAATGTTCTATGAACAGCGTTGTCTTCAGCTGTTTGCGGAAGTCTTTGAGGTCCGTTGTCGATCTCAGTTCGTCTGGGAGGGAGTTCCAGATAGTTGGGGCTGCCAGGGAGAGGGCTCTTGCTGTAGTGTCCTTTCGTGTTTTTCTGAAGTCTCTCGGGTGTTGACTCTGTTGGAGGTTCCTTTTCTTCTTGGGCGGGTGCTGGTGTCTGGGTGAATGAGGGTGTGCAGGCTGTTGGCTGAAATGTGGTGCTTGATTTTGAATATGTTTATTATTGTTTTGTATTTGATGCGTGAGCTGATCGGGAGCCAGTGGAATTCTTTGAGAACTGGGGTAATGTGTTCGTGTCTTGCTGAGCCTGAGATTATGCGTGCTGCGGTGTTTTGGGCTAGCTGAAGAGGTTTGAGGGTTTGTTTTGGTAGGCCAAGGAAGATGGGGTTGCAGAAGTCCATTAATGGTGTGATGAGTGCCTGGCATACAGTGCGGAAGTGTTCTGTGTCGAGGAGGGGTTTAAGCCGTCTGATGATTCTCATTCTATGATATGCATTCTTGACTGTTCTGTTGACGTGTGACTTGAGATTTAGTTCGTTGTCCAGGGTTACTCCAAGGTATTTTACTTCGGATTTTATTGGAAGACTATGGAAGAACATGTGGCAAACACAAAATTTTAAAAAAATATTATTAGTAAAAATCTGATAAACTATCAGTAAAAATCCTTTTCATGAGTTAGTAACCTTTTCTGAGGAGAAAGTTCATATTCTGTAGTATAGTTTTGCATATGGCTCATCTATCTCCTGGAGGTGGGAAGGCACAGATGGTGTCTCGTCTCCTGCTTTTCCATTGCTGGAAGTTAATAGGCATCTTGCCAGTCAGCCCCAAAAGGAGTTGTGCCTCCCACTGCTGTGGTATCTGTTAATATCTCTCGTGAATGGTCACACTACTACAACAGCATGAAAGTAGTTCTGTAGAAATCAAACGATGTCTGAACAGGGGCCTTGGTGACAGAATGGCAGAGACGTGTTTTTTCCAAGAAGCTTTGGATCGTGCGAAGGGATGAGCCAGCCCTGCTGTTGAGAAGCTCTGAGAATTCAAGCAGCACGGATTCGCTGGAGTCTTTCTACCATGTACAGACCCTGCAGAAAGGTTACAGTAGTAAACATGCACTAAGACAAAACAATTTATTAAATCATTTTGCAACAGTTATTAGCAAAACTTGGATGTATAGTGAAGATGATGTAGCTGCTTCCTGCCAATGGGCAAGGACGGTGAAAGGCATGTATTATCCAAAGGGATTAGGTAATCGGGTAATGAACAGCTTACACCAGAACATGCCATATAGGGTAACTGCATGTGCATCGTTTAGTATGCCCAGACTGATTTGAAATCACATGAGCCAGCTGAAGTAAAACATCTCCAACAGAGGACCTAAAGCTGCATTACTTACAGCAAAATAGACGAAAAGGTCTGTCTTCATCTGGTATTGCTATGACCACTTTTATTATTTCAGTACTTCGCCCATATGCATGCCCACAGTGAAAATGCACGCATGCCTATAAAATTCTGACCAGCTAAAGTACCCAAATAAATCACTACGATACCATTTGCATATATAGATGGCATGCACCTTTGAGCCTCATCATAAGATCGCCCTCCCTTAGAGGATCATTTTCTAAGGTGGCAGCTAGTGAAAGTACTTTTTAAGGCACCTATGTTAAGCCTACTTTGGCAAGCAAGTGGGTGTCGTCGTAAAATACTAACGTACGTGGGCAGAGATCGTGCCTTAAGGAATGGACATGGTCAGTGCCCATGCCTGTATTTTTTGAAGATTTTATGTAAATTACAGTATTTATAATCTGCACATGTACTTGGTGCTCCATCTAGACTGTGCCCATTGCCACACCCACCAGCAAAGTAGGCGCCATTATGCCAGCGCACATACTTTTACACTGTATTGTACTGTATAAGAGGTCATTAATGCTTATGTGACCACATACATGTGTTTTTTTTTAATTTATACATTTTTATTAACTTCACAAACATTCAAGTAAAACAAGAATGACAGAAATAAGATGATACACTGTAATTAAGGAAAAACATAAAATAAAATACAGAAAATAAATCCATCATCATATTTAGACCACGATAAAAGGCAATACCAGGGGCACCAGGTAAAACTTTAACGTCTTAACAGAAAAAAGAAAACTTAAAGCAAGGATGAGACTTATACGTCAGCCGTGTTGAGTGCGGTATTTACCACAATGTCTTCCCTAGCTACCAAAAAATCCAGTAATTGACTATGCTCAAAGAAAAGAAAACCTTTTTCTTTATAAGTAATTATACAACGAGAGGGAAAACGTAAAACAAAACTCCCCCTAGAGAAAGGACCCTATGTCGAAGACCAAGAAATTCCTTCCTCCTTAGCTGGGTTACCCATGAAAGATCAGGAAACACATAAACTTTTGAGCCTAAGAAAGTTACATTGAAATTTCCAAAGAAAGCACGAAGAACTAATGACATCCAGCTCTAGAGCCAGGGTTATAAGCAAAGTCGTCCGGTCAGTCACCACTTCCAGAGAGTCCTCCAGAAACGCAGTAAGGTCTCTGGGTCTCTGAAATGGGTTCTCAGAAGCAGAGCCACGAGAGCTGGGGCCCACAGACAAATACTGTGCTCTCACAAAGGGAGGCAAATTATCTCCAGGAAGTTTAAGCATCTCCCAGGAAATATTTTTAAACCATCTCTGAAGCAGACATAATAGGAGATTTAGGGAAATTCAACAATCTCAAATTGTTTTTACAAACTTGGTTCTCCAAATATTCAGCTTTCCTGGACAGCAGAGATTTGTCCTTTACTTGGACCACACACAGTCCTCGAAGATGTTCCAGCTCAGCTTCGACACTGGTCAGTGTACAGCCTGTTCCTCCTGGTTTCTTTTTGCCTCAGAAACATCAGACTTTAAAGAGAGAATATCAGTACTTACTGCTCCTACTACCATCTGCAGAGAAGTGCTCATGGTCGCAATCGCATCCCACAGTGCTCCTAAGTTAACTACAGCAGGTTTAATCAAGCCTCCCAAACCTGGAACAGCACCAAGACCCACAACCGCAGCTGCTGCAACCCCACCAAAGGGCATCAATCGTACACCACCTCCAACAGCCAATGCAGCCTCAACGGAGGGGGATGGGGCATCTGTTACCACACAGGAGCCCTCTTCACTCCTTCTCACCGGTGAGCTCGTTGGCAAATTGGCAGGGAGCACTCCATCCGGTGGCAAACTACTTCCAAGTCGAGGCGGGGGGGGGGCCTCGCCTTTCAGGGGATAGCCAGATCCCGGATGCACTCGGAGCCGATGAAATTTCCGCCGAAGACGCTGCTCTAAATGCCGCCGGAGAAAACCCACATGCCGCCAAAGTCAACTGCCCGGGGATGTTACATGGCTCTGAGCCCAAGGGTAGGCTGGCCTGTTTTCACTTCCACAGTCCCATCTCCTTCAAAGAACAGCAGGAAGCCCCCAGTAAGAGGAGGTAAGCGTGGAGCGTCTCAGCGACAGAAACACCCTGCCTCCATCTTGCCCCTGGGGGGGGATAAGGGAGAGAGATGCATGGTCTGGTATGGGGGTGAATGAGACCGGGTGTCCGAGTAGTGATGGTAGCATGAATGGCTGTAAAAGGAGGGGAGGAGAGAGGCTAATATGGGGTGGTCTAAGGATGATTGTTCTATTTGTTTCAAATATATACAGAAATTGTCCGTGAGGTACATATCAGCATATCATGTCTCTTAAGATAGCTACACTAAATGTTGGGGGTCTGAATCATCCCATCAAGTGGAAACAGGTATTGGCATACTTGCAGAAAGAGCGCATTGATATCGCCTTCCTACAGGAGGCGCTACAGCCTCTTAAGCTCCAGAGGATGTGTCTCCACCAGAGCAACCAAGTGCCGGTTGAGCGTGGGCAAATCAATGTTTCCTCTATGGAGCTACCAGTGCTCGGCACAAGTCCATCCTGTCAAAACCAGTAAGAGTCTCCATTCCTCAAGGGGCGGGAGAGACAGAATAGCTTCAAACGGTCACGGGTACATAACCAGGTCAGCCAGTCCCCATGGCCAGCACCATAACCAGAGAAGCTAGATGCTTGAAATAGTTTTACAATCCGGTATTAACGTGCACAGTCTAGTAAATCAGAAACTGCTCATTCTCCATCTCTGGAGGTGTGTGCAAGCTCCCCTTGTTTTCCAGAGTCCTTGGGTCTCTCTTGGTCCATCGGACTCTCTCCCGCCAACCATGATGGTGACCCAGGAGAGAGACCAGCTGGTGCTAATGCTGGTGATAAAGGTGCTGTCTGAGATCTCCTCTGGGCCTTAGAGGATGTTTTGGAGGAAGCTCTGCTCACTTCACGTTTGTGACCCAGCTGGCTCAGAAGCTGCTGGGCATCCTTTGGCGAGTGGAGAAAGATCCACTTCCTTTTGTTTTAGAACTGTAAGTGGGCAGGGAACCAGATTGTGGCATGGATTCCCGCTTTTAGAAGAGTTTTTGAAGACTTTATGTAAATTACTGTAATTTATAATCTGCACATGTACTTGTGTGCTCCACCCAGACTGTGCCCATTGCCACACCCACCAGCAAAGTAGGCACCATTATGCCAGCGCACATACTTTTACACTGATGGGTATTGTATGAGAGGCCATTAATGCTTATGTGACCACATACATGTGTTTAACGACGAAAATACCAGCAAAGTAGGCGCACACACTACTATGCTAATTAGGCAGCCCCTAAAAAATTACCCACTTAAGGTGGATAAAACACATTAAAGAGAAGTCATTCTTTTCTGCAGGAACAAACTGCACAAAATATTACTAACCTGGTCTCCGGTATGTTAAGATGTAGTTAAACGGGAATTTTGGCACCACTGATAAGTGTCTGAACAGGAAGAGATTAAATTCACTCTGGAGGCCTCGGAGTCTGCGAGGACTGATGTCCCTTTCTCTGTAATGCCTTTATGTGCAGGGTATTTGCCTCACGGTATCTCACACATGCAGAGAATCTCTCCGAGATGCTGTTTGATGTGAGAGAAGGATATAGAGAGAAGACTCCTCTGTCTGAGATCTACAGATTTTTGTAGGCCGGATAGCCCAAGAGAACATAGAGATAGCAAATAGCCAAGAAAACAGTAATTCACTTGAGAGCATTTTTTTATATGCGCAAAAGGTAAGTTCCTTAATCAGTTTTTGAAGGACAACAATGAATGGAGTTTGCCAATTTCCTCCCACATGGCTGCTAAGCAGCTCAGGAGGAGAGTGGGGAGGTGGGATTTCTTCTTTAGCCTCTGAAATACAAACATAACAAATCCTATAATTGCATGCTTTATACAGACAACCTATTGAGGTATTCAGCTTCTGTTTAGACCAGCCTCCTCCAAAGCCTGTCACATGATTTTCACATGATTGTGTGTGATCGATCACTAACAGACATTTAAACAAATTGGGAAAGTATGCAGGGCATGCCTCATGGAACTCTTTCCATCTTTTCTGTATATGTATGTATCTGTGTTTCATGTGTGTGTGTGTATGTTTCTGACCTAAAGGAATCAGGACTGGGGTGATTTTAAATGGAGCAGTTCCTTCCAAACCAAAACAATTTTTGGGAATAATAAAATGAAACCAAGTGTGATAGAGTGTTTAACTACTAGATGTCATGGTGAACAGATTTCAAAGGTATTGTGCTACTTCTCCACCATTAGAATGCTGTAGATACAGCAAACATAATGGTTCATTCAATAGGTGTCACGATAGAATTTACAACAAAGAAAATAGAATACGCATCTGAATTAGCAGATATAGCGATGTAGGAGGTGGGATGCTTGATAAGGGAAAATGTGTGAGCATGTCTCATGAAATTATTTTCAAACCGTGTGTGTGTGTGTTGGTGTGTCTGTTTTTGGTTATGTGCAAGTCTGTTTGCTTGCAGCGCCAAACGTCTGTGTTAAACTTGTGTTAGGAAACCCTGCGCTGAGGGCTTTAATCCAGGGTTTCTATGTTAGCCTGTAAATTTGTACTTGAGGCCATGGTGACTTCCTAAGATCGCAGAGAGAGAAATGGGATTTGAACTTTGACTTCCCTGGTACTCAGTCCGCTACTTTAACTTCTTTTAGGTGCCTACTCCACTCCCTGGGCATTGGGTCATTTTTTTGGAGGACTTTACATCTCTGGAACCCCGTTCCCCTCTTCTCCCCTCCCCCAAAAAATCTAACATGGTTAATTTTGAACTTGATATGTGTCTTCTCTTGTTTTCCCCCATGTCAAATTTGCTCCCATTCCATTACATTTTTGTAGAGTTGTTTGCCCTTGGACTGACAGGTGGGTAGACATTCTTAACTCCTTATGTATAATTTCTTTCCAACAATCCGTTGGGTTAGAAAGAATAAAAGGACTATCGTGCAGACCAGAATTGCTGGAGAAGCAACTAATGCACGTGTTCAAAGCTCTGCAAGAGAAAATGACCCACCAAGATATGAGTCAAAAGACCCTCCGGTGTTCCTTTAGAAGTGTGCTTCAACATGGCTACTCCAGCTGCTTCCTGGCTTTCCTCAGGATAGTGTCTCCAGACAGGTTTGTGTTGCACATGAAGAACAAAAATGAACCTCGCTCTTAAGCCTGGGTATATTGGGATTTTAACCCCTCGGCTCCACTGCTAGTGCTGCTCTTAGTACTTTCATTGCGCCAAAGAGAGCTTCGTTCTGGAGGTCATGGAGTGCAATATATAGAGACACATTGGGGTGTGCTTGGAAGGGTGGTTGTTTTTTTTAATCAGGCTGGTGGTGCCCAAGATAACATGGATTTGTTTTTTTGCCACGTTTTCCCAGTCTCTGATTTGCATCTCTTGGTACTTGATGATGATGATGATGATGATGATGATCTCTTTCACCATACATAGACTGAATAACTGCTAGCTACTGGCACATCTGTTAGCAGTGCTATTGTGTTTTTTCTCCTTTTACTGGTAAGTTTGTTTTTCTAGCACTGAGCTTTTGTATCGGTTGAAATGGGAAGGCCCCATGTGATTGCAGCTTGTTGCTGGACCACACTACAGCAGCAGAACATCAGGGACTACTGTTAGATGGGGTGGGATGCTTCATCGGTGAAATTCTGAAAACGGCTTGCAACCCACCTCAGATACCAGCAAGAAGCCACCGTTATGATTCTGAGAGAATGAGGGGGAAGACGATCAATGGCATTCTACACACAAATTAAGAAACTCTTTGCCTTTGAGAATAAGTACCTAGACCTTTAAGGGGCATAATTACTAAACTGTTATATTTTTTCATTAATGTGCGTTAGTGGCAAATACCTCTATGGTAATGTGGATGATGTGGGAGCAAGGATCTGTGACCTTGCTGTACATAACTGCGCCTTTAGAGGTGTAGTTAAATTTCCATAGTAACATCTTGTCTTGCAAGTACACTCTGCTACTCTGTCCTGCCCCTTTTCTCACCTTTTTCCTTCCAGTAACATCAAATCCCATCTTATATGGTTAATGCAGGATTTAATGTATGCTAAGCATGAATGTGTTTTTAATATGAATTAGGTGTGTCATGCACTTTAGCAAATAGGCCCCCTAAAGATGCATGAGAGCTACCTAAATGGATGTTCTTGATTCAAGTACTTGTGGCCATTATCGCTAGGAAATGACATTAAATTAGGTTTGTGGGATAGTGACAAATCCTATAATTGCTTCTAAACTAAGCCATTCTCATGTGGTTTCAAGCATAACAAATCTGTTTCATCTATGGTCATTTTCTTATTTTAGAAACACAGAAAATAGGCCATATGGTCTTTTTCTGCTGTCGTATTTCTATCTAGTCTGCTCTTCCATGGCAATTACTATAGTCCTTTTTTGTTCCTTTAGAGACCTTCTCTGTTTGTCCCATGCTTTCTTGCGTTCTGATACTGTCCTTGTCTCTACTACTTCCACTGGGAGACTATTCCACACATCTATCACTCTTTCCGTAAAGAAATATTTCCCCATATTACTCTTGAGTATATCCCCTTTCACCCCCATCCTGTATCTCCTTGTTGCAGAGCTTGCTCTCAGTTGAAAGAGGCTCTCGTGCATTTATGCCACAGAGGTATTTAAATGCCTCTCTCATATATCTCCTCTATCCTGCCTTTCCTCTAAAGTATACATATTAAGATCTTTAAGTCTGTCCTTTATATGCTTTATAATGAAGACCACTAACCATTTTGGTAGCCACCATCTGCACCAACTCCATCCTGTTTATATCCTTTGGAAGGTTTGTCCTCCAGAATTGCACACACTACTCCAAATGAGATTGCACCAAAGAATTATACAGAGGCACTATCACCTCCTCTTTTCTGCTGGCCATTCCTCTCTCTATGCACCCAAGCAACCTTCTGGCTTTCGCCATCACCTTCTCTACCTGTTTAGCCACTTTGAGATCAACGGAAACAATCATGCCCAGGTCCCACTCTTCTTTCATGGATAGAAATACTTCTCCCCCTACGCTGAACCACTCCCTGAGAGTTTTTCAGCCCAAATGCCTGACCCTGTATTTTTTAGTATTAAATTTCAGCTGCCAAATCCTCAACTGTTCTTGAAGCTTAGCTACAGCCCTCCTCATGTTATCTACTCCCTCCTGGATGTCTACTCTATTGCAGATTTTGGTATCGCCACAGAGGCAACCTTACCCGATAGCCCATCCACAATATCACTAACAAAGATGTTAAAAGGAATCGGACCTAGGACAGATCCCTGTGACGCACCACTGATAACCACCTCCTCAGAGTGATCTCCAATTACCTGTACACTTTGTTGCCTCCCATTCAATCAATTGCTAACCCAGTCAATTTTAGGGTCCATCCCTAGGGTGCTCCATTTATTTATAAGTCACCTGTGCAGAACAGTGTTGATGGCTTTACTGAAATGTAAGTTTACCACATCTAGAGCTCTCTCTCTGGTCATCCAGTCAAAGAAAATAATCAGATTTGTCTGACAAGACCTGCCTCTGGTAAACCATTGCTGTCTCGAAACCTGCAATCCATTGGACTCCAGAAACCTCTGTTTTAGCAGCGTTTCCATTACTTTTCTTAACACAGAGGTCAGACTAACTGGCCTGTAGTTCTCAACCTCGTCCTTCTGCTTTTGTGTAAAGAGACCACATGTGCCTTTCTCCAGTCATCTGGCACCACTCCTGACTCTAAAGAAGCATTGAAAAGGTCAGTCAGTGGAGCCGCTAGAACATCCCAACTTTCCTTCAGTATTCTTGGATGTATCCCTTCCGGTCCCATCATTTGGTCTACTTTTTAGTTTAGCTAGTTCCACATGAATAGTCTTCAGAAAATTGTTCGATCCTCTTCACTTCTGTTCCTATTTGTGGGTGTTTTCTGAGGTCCTGCTCCTCGCCTTTTATCTGTTAACACAGAACAAAAATGTTTGTTCAGCAATTCTGCTTTATCCTCATCATCTTCTACATATTCCTCCATTTCACCCTTGAGTCTGACAATACGCTTTTGCACTTCCTCCTTTCACTAAAATATCTGAAAAATGTCTTGTCCCCCCCCCCCCCCTCATTTTATTGCATTGGCTATTTCTTTTTTTTGTATCTTTGCTTTCCTGGCTACTTTCTCTGTTTTTCCAAATATTGATGCTTGTCTTCCTCTCTCTGTAATCTCTTGTATTTTATGAAGGCCATTCCTCTTTTTCTTTACCTTTTCAGCTACTTCTTTTGAGAACCATAGTGGCCTCCTTTTCTTAACTAAAAGGTTTGTTGCCCTTAAACTATCCCCTTTCAGTTTTGCCCATTGCTTTTCTACATCTCTCAGCTGTTCTCATCCCCCTAATGACTCCTTGAGGTATTGTCCCATCTTAGCAAAGTTAGTTTTCCTAAAGTCTAAGACCCTCACTTTTGAATGGAGTCCTAGTCCTAATACTGAACCACACCATCTGGTGATCACTGCATACACTTTCCCAATTGGTAAGCACCAAGTCCAGTATGGCCCCTTCACGTGTGGGTTCTGTTACCAGTTGCTGGAATAGTTCTCCCTGCAGAGAATCTAGGATCTCCTTACTTCTAGATGACACCGCAGCAAAGATGTGTCAGTCAACAGTGAGCATATTGAAATCGTCTATCAGTAGCACTTCTCCTTTCATGGCAATACTGCATGTGTCTTCTTTTAAATCCCTGTCCACTTCTCCCTGTGAGGGAGATCTGTATATCACACCAATGCAAATGGATCTCCCTTTCCCTCTGTCTAGTTTAACCCACAGTGCCTCCTCGCTCTCTTTTATGCCCTGTAATTCTGTAGCTTTAATACTATTTTTTACATATAGTGCCACTCGACAAAGGGTTTCTGGAATAACACTTCATATTTTCCACTGTATTTGTACATTTACCACTTGTTTTTCCTCATTTGCTGATCCAGTTCTTTTGAAGAGTTTTCTTTCTCTTGCAAATTCTGTTGCTTCCTTTCCTGTGGGTGCTTGTAGATTCTCACTCATTCCCTCTAGTTGTCAGAACACTGATCCAGGTTTGATGATGGAGACAGATTCTGGACATTTACTTTAATATTTCAGCACTTTTTGTCTATTATAGTAGCTCTCTATGTGTAATCGGTCTCTGAGGCCTAGCCCTCCTTCAGCTCTAGGAATGTACAGTCTTTGGATACACTGATTCGTGTAAATTATTTCATGGCCTTGAAGGAGTTTTCTTGTTCGCACATCTAGTTTTTCAGGATCTTTAAGAGGCCAGTCCACAATCCCAAAGCTCTTTGAGAGTACAGGAATTGCCAGCTGATTGATGGCTTGTATTTTATTCTGTGATGTTAAAGCACTTTTCAGTAATGTAATATTCTTTACTGATCTTCTCTCTCAGTAATTTCTGCTTGAGTGTCATTCCTCCTTCTATGAGATACCTATATATGTCATCTTGTTCAAGGTCCTCGATGTCACAGCCCTCTGTCAGGGAGATGTTTTGCTCGTTCATGTAAATATTGTCATGTATAATTTTCACCTTCACTTAAGCATAATTTTTAACGCGGATGGTGTTGGTGTCACCTCATCTTGCCCGGTCACTCGCATCAACATCCGCCCTTTTTAAAACTCTTCACATGATCATTTCTGCTCAGTCAGCACAGAGAAACCTTCTGCCACTCAAACTAGCAGTATCTATTCAATCTCAGCATTTAAACCAGACGGAGCTTGTTGCTATTTTATAAGAGCCATTTTCCTTGTATAAACATGCTTTATATGTGAAAAATGCTCAATAAAATTACTCCGCAATGCCAGCGTGTTTAGCATCTCTCGCTTACCCGAAAATCTGAAATACTTGTTCTTATTGTGTGGGATCACCAGAATGTGCCGTCTGTGGCCACAGAAAGGAACATTCTGGAGCCCTTGTGTCTAAGATACCCTTTCCAAAGTATGAGATAAGGGAACCTGAGCTTGCCTTTCAGTCACTGGGCAGGAGGAGTCCCTCTCTACGGTTTGTAGGGAGTATAAAAGGCCCTATAACTAGGAGCCTGTAGATTCTTTTTCTTCCAAGGAGTCTGGGAAGTAGGAGAGACTGTTGGTGCTCACCCAAGGTTTAGCATAACCTGTGGGGCTGCATCATAGATGACAGTCTAGGTCATCTGCAAAAAGACTGCAGTTATAAGCTGGCCAGGCTTCACTAAAGGAGAATAAGTTCCAATGGGACCTAAGCTGTAATAGCAGTCACAACAGTCCCAGAGGAGCCCAGCACTGAAAGGAATAGTGGCTGAGGTTCCAGCCAATGTTCCCTCTAATTTTCTGTAGGCTGTGTGCGCATAAAATATCAGCTGTATGCAGCTTTTGAAGGAAGGTTAAATTTTTGTGTGCCACATAATGACACTCGGAGTGTTATACTTTAAAATTTGACTACACTTCAGAATACAGTATGTACACCACATTGAATTTAATCAAATTAAATGAAAATAGACGATTACTAAATGAAGCGGGAAATTTCTAGTAATTACAATCATAACTTTTAAAATTTTAAGACGTCTGTGCTGTTTTCTATCAGAATCAGAGCCGTAATTTTGTGCGCTCTGTTGTAAGGTATGTGCACTCGCTCGGTGAGGTGTGTGCGCGCGCAGCTTAGAGGGAACAGTGGTTCCAGCTACCTGGAAGGAAGGAAAGAGACAAGCTCAGAGCAGTGTGAGGAACCTGTGACCCAGATGCATCTCAACCTCGCATTTGAACACCAGCACCAAGATGGAAGAGACTGTCTCCCTGGTACATCCCTCATACTTTAACTACTTTTTCCAAACAATTTTATTTGTATTTTTTATAGTATTTTACAATAATCAACGAAGCCAATACTTGTACAGAAAAGAGACATCTTAAGAAAAAAAATACACACACTCTGAAATGCTTAAAAGATTTGGAGAGATACCAAGTTATTTAAATCAAACGAAAAAAGCAAAAAGGGAAAACGATATCATCAGAGGATAACCTAGTTCTTACAGACTACCAGTGCTTTCTTCCTAGCAGAAAAGGTGCTGGTACCCATGTGCAGGGCTCTTTCATTAATACATGAGCACCATGGGTCACTTTTAGCAAGCAATAAAAAGGTGCCAGTACAGAGTACCACGGGGTACCCCCTCAAAGAAAGCCCTGCAGACCAACATTCCATCTGGCTAACTATGAATTATTTTGAATTGCATTTCCTGCAAGGCTACACTAGAGGTTGCTTCTAGCTTCCCAAAAAAACTGGCCCAGATCTTCCTGTTCATGCTCTGTGATCCCTTTCCCAGTCCAGTGATTCTGCAGAAGGCTCATGTAAGTGAAACATAGAAACACAGAAGCATGACAGCTGAAAGCATGGTGCTTGAAGCATCTTTACCAATCTGGAACCAATTTTCCAATTTAAGTCTGAAGCTACCTTCATAAAGATCCAGTCCAGGTCTGTATTCTGACATCTCCTGGGATCTATTGCCCTTATTTCCCCATAATGTCTCACCTATAAATTATTGCAAAAAGTGTGAAGTGGGCGATCCCAATTTTTCTTTTTATTTGATCAAACAAGGGAATGCCCCTCCCACTTGGCAAGTATATCAATTGCCCTAAATCACAACATCCTTTCTCTTTCCAACCCTGAAATTGGGTATGACCTTTCCGCGGTATAAAGGCAGGATTTCCGATAAGCTGTAAAAATAAGTAGATCCCCTGGCACTCCTATCCCCTTCCCCTCCCCCGCTCCCACCCCATTTCACTCTTCACTATCTCCAGGGACTTTTAAAGGGACTGAGCAACCACTGGCCTCCTATCAGTTGAAACTGTTGTCGCTGACTACTGTGCAACAAGTTAATGAAACCAAAGAGGGCCAGCATTTGTCCAGTAGACCAGCTGGGGCATAGTGATATGTGCCCATAGACACTTCATGTGTCCAGCGCATTAATGCAGCTACATTATAAAGCCTCAGATCAGGCAGCTTACTTCCCCTTGATCCCAGCCCAATATTTATTTAAAATGGGCTAAGAGTATTTTTAGCATTCCATATGAAGTTTCTAATTCTTCTTGTAGTGCTGCTTGTCTTGTTGTTATCCAAATTGGCAGCATTTGGAGGGTATTCAAGAATTTCGGAAAGATTGCCATTTTCATTAAGATTAAGAGCAAGTCCTTCCTGCGAGCACACAGTTGTTTAATTTACTAAATTTTGTCTTTGATATTCTTCTTATACAAGGTTTTATAGCTACTATGTTTGTTCTGTTCCCTTAAGTTCGATGTAAATCTTAACTCCGTTTGTTGGGTCACTGTTGTTATTTGTAAACCGCTTTGATTTTAGAGAAAATGGTATATAACGTTGTTAAATTTGTTTGTTTTTTAAATTGTATACTCAAGCTTTTCATATTTCCTACTGCCAACCAGTCTGTTCCCCAGCCCCAAAGCTAAAGCTTCTGATTTCTGATAGTTTATTTGAAGGCCAGAGAAGCTACTGAAACATTCTATAATATTCATACATTACCGTAAATGTCATTGGGCATCACCAAAAATATAAGCCTGTTATCTGCAAAGAGGTTTGCTCAGCAGTCCTCACTACCCATCTCGATACCTTTAGAAGGATCAGCTACTCTATTAGGGGGTAATTTTATGAAGGCTGTTTTGTGCGTATAAGTCAGTACGTATAGTGTATAAAATGCATCTTAGATATGTTTACATGGTGCTAGAATTGTATATTTGACAAGACATATACATAGTTTTATATGACTCTGGTGTAAGCATGTTCAGGGGAAGATTTTGGGCAGAGTGTGGGTGGAGTTATGATTTATGCATGTTCATAAAATACCTGTGATTTGTGCTGTATCTTATGAAGACACATATGTGCCTATGCACCTTTATAAAATAGACCCGAAATAGGTGCTCACTTGGCCTCCCCACTTAGACGACCTTTTATATCAGTACTCTCTTACTACCTTGAATTCCCTTTTATTTTATTCTGATGCAGCAGCAACCTAGTCAGGGAAGTGGGACCTTTCTAACTGGTTTTGAGATCAGGTTTCATATGGCAAAATTTCTTGGTGGCCTCAGAATGTGATGGCCAACTCTTGCTGGTGACTGCATTGGCAGATTTTCTAAAGTAGAACACCAGGGAGTGAGGTGTAAGAAGAAAATCCTTTATTCAAAAACAATCCACCGACATGACCACATTTCAGCACGATGCCTTCTTCAGGGGGAACCTCAAAGACAAAATATACAAAAATAAACAATACTACATAGATCATAAATACAAGTTAAATAAATATAAACCAAAATAAAAACTTAAACTGTTGGAAACAATAAAAAATAAAAAAACGGAAGCGCTTTTTGGACTATAATAAATAGTAGCCATATGAACAATGCATATATGGAAGGGAAGACATGCAAATAATATGTTCATATAAGGGAATAAAAGCCATATGAAAAATGTGCACATACACATATATGGATGCATAACGTATGTGTCGATCCAACACACAAGAAATAAAGAGCCACAATATTAACATCAGTTCAGGAGGCGTTTCAAGAGGGGTTTCAATCTAAACCATGGGAGGGGGAGGAAAGAACAGAAGAGAACAGCAAACTGAAGCAGATGATAGTACCAACAAAGGACCCACTGTAATGTAATGGGGATTCCTTGTAGTAAAAGCACACAGGCACATGACCTTCTGCAATTTTATCTGTGTGTGCATAAAAATGGAAGTGAACTGAAACATTGTTGTAATCAAACCACATAAAGGGAAGAGGTATATCCCGATCATTCTAAAAAGGATATACCCTGAAAAATTGATGATGAACAGCCCTTGATCCACACAAGAGATCAAAAATAAAAATATATCCAGTTAAGTGTGCATATTTATGAAAAGGGGGCAGATCACATGGTGGATTGATTACAAAACAGAAAACAAAAACCATATTAGCCTGAATGAAAGTAAATTAACAAAAAAGTTAAAGTACACCCTTAAAATTATAAAAACGACATAGACCAAAAGATATAGAGCTAACTTGTCTGTTGCCTGTAAAGCACGGTCTATATAGGGTGTATAGAGCAATCCCAGGCAGTCTGAGATGGAGGCACCTATTCCCTTTTGATAGAAAATAATCAAAATGCAGCATGAGAAATATGTTCAAAAGCAATACAAACCAAAGGTCATAGAGCCAAGGGTGTTAAGGAACTACTTTGTCTGTCGGTCGCCTGTGAGCGCAGTCTGCATCAAACACAGAATAATTCCTGGTAGTTGGGGAAAAACACTATTTAAACAGTATCTTGGCACTAAAGAAGTGCAACGTAAGGTAGACCTATCAGCACTACTGAAAGCAAAAAAGTAGTAATCAAAAACGGAACATGAACATAAAACTTAGAGAATGTACTAAAAATATGGATAAAAGCAAATAAAAGCTTGCATATACTGAAAACCACATATAACTAAGATAAAAATGGGGAATGAATAAAAGCAATGCAGAGTTGCTGGCCAGCGTGCCATCCTTAAAAACAGTGGAAGAGGTGACATTGGGACATATTAATTCTCAGAAGAAGCAGAATTAAAAGAGGTGAATACAACCATATAAATGCAACCTAAAGGTTGGAAGTTAAGAAACATATCAAATGATAAAACACAACTAGAACAGCGTATGAATCTTAAAAATACAATGACTAGTTTTATTTGGCTTGCCTGTTTTTGAAATAATCTAACCCATAAAAAAATAACGATGGTGTATTGAAAATGAAGTGTTTAAAGAATGGTTAAAACAATCAAATAAGTAAATAAAATAAAACCAGTAGGACCAAGGGACAAGAGTTTGGGGGGGGGGGGGGGGGAGGAGGGTGGCATAAAAAGTCACCATAAAACACACTAGTAAATCTAGCCCTATATAAAAATGATTAAATAGGAGTGTATGTGATGGGCATGTCAAGAATCTTCAAAGCATCATTAAATAATTTCATACAGCACAGGTGGACTATGGGATACATTCCTGCATGTTAGTAAATTCAGTCCATCATATCCTATGCTGGGTTGCTTTATAACTAATTGAATATCTTTACAACAAACCTTTGCCTTCAGAGAGCTTACAGCCCATTACCCTAAACAGTAGGCTGCTCCCTCTCCTGTGTGTAGGCAATGGAAAAAGATTTCAGAAATGCCTTTTTTGTCAGCATTCAGAATTGTATATTGCAAAGATGAGTTACCATTTCAGAGTTTTAGCCGGGTAGCAGGTATGATGAATGCTACCCTGCCTTTGACGGTTAATTACACAGTGAGGAATTAGCTGCTCTCAGTCTTCTTGGCCTTTTAAAATATTAATGCATGCAGCGAACCTTATTTATTGTGGTGAGCTGCCACTATACCACCATGGGCTCTGATCCCATGAGATCTCATAAGCTAAGTAAAGTCAGGCCATGGCTTAGATTAAACTGTCTTTCTGAGGCGGTGGGAGGGTTTGTGTAGTTCAGTTGCCATAGGAAAATGTTGTACCTTCTACATTTAGTGAGAAGAATCCAGGCTAATATATGGTACAGCATTCACCCCATAACTGTTCCATTATAAATGTAATTTGTGTTGGAGAGATTGTGGTTCTGCTAATACCTATCTAAGAATACACCCTGCTTATCTTTTTCTGGCACAGACTGTGAGCTCAGCCTTTACTGTCAGTGTGAATGCATTATCTAACCCTCCTGGAGTCTGGGATTCTTGATATAGTGCCAGCTTCCTTGGCTAATTTTGGTTCGAGACGGTGAAGGCTGTGTGACAAAAGTAACAAAAAGATGATACAAAAATTAAACTATTGCTGCTTTGTATCTAACAGGGCACGATAGCTGTGCTAAAAACGAAATGCTATAGGCATGAGAGTTGCCGAAACATTTCATCATTGAATCATTTTTATTTAGGACATGCTTGTAGGGAGCCTAGAGACATTGATGTCCTTGCATTCATGGGGTTTTCTATTCTGTTCTCGTCTCATGTTGAAAAGATGTCTACATCGAAAAAAGGACCTCGAGTGGCTCAAAACAGCATCAATAATACAATCAAAGTTACATGAGCATAGCTCCTCTTCATTTTTTTACCATTTGAATTTTGGGTTTTATTTAGGCTTTGACTTTTAATTTTTAAGATTCTCCATTTAGAGACAGATGAGCCTTTTGAAATGTCCCTGGGAAATTTATGTCCCAAAGTGTACCTTACAATCACAGTGGAATGGGCAGCTTCAATGTCCAGTCTTACGTCCATATTATGAGATGCAGATTTTGAATTCTTATCTTGGTGGCTGGTCCCCTTGCCTAGAACAAATGTCTTTTAGAGTCTGACCTTTACAGGATTATTTGGATTTTAGGAAAAAAGATTAAAGTTTTTTATTTTTAGGAAGACTTTCTGTGAGGGTTTTGGAGGATGATTTTGAGTAATGGGTTGGCAGGGCCGGTGCAAGGATTGGCGGCATGCTGGGTGGGCCCCTATATCCTGCTTGACCCTCTCTAGAGCTTGCAGCCACAGCAATAGCTCAGAAACCATGAGGTAGCACTTTAGGTCACCAGTGTAGCTTCACAATTTCTGCTCTCAACCCTCAGTCCACCCAGAGCCGGCTCGTCCACTAGGTGGCCGCCTAGGGCGGCAGATCTCTGTGGGTGGCAGGCCATGTGCTTTGGCATGGCCTACTGCTCCCCCTGTGCGCTGAGCCACGCCCCCCACACCATGCTGAGCCTCACCATGCTGCTGCTCCCCTGCTCCCCACTGCAGCTGATTCTAGCAGCAGGGTGGGGACGACTAGGCTCGGCAGCAGGCCATGTGCTTTGGCACACATGGCCTGCCACTTCTGACCTTCCTCCAACATAAGTGGCAGGCCATGTGTGCCAAAGCACATGGCCTGCCACTGAGCCGAGCTGTGTTCCCCCCTCAACCCCGCCACCGGAATCAGCTGTCTCAGCTCAGCACGCAGGGGGCATGGCTCAGCTCGGGGGGCTGCTTCCACCCCCCTGCAATGCAGACTTCTTTTCTGAAGTGTGCATTGGAGGGGGGCGGAAGAGGTCAAGGGTCGAGATCAGAAACCATGAGGATATGCCGACAACTTAAAATAAGTGCTGCCTCACAGTTTTTGAACTATTGCCGCTTTTCCAAACCCTGGAGAGGGGCAGCAGTTGTGGCAATAGACGCCTCTGGAGGGCCAGTGTTCTAGACCAGTCATGTCCAACAGGTAGATTGCGGAGGGGTCAGAGGTAGATCGCCAGCCCCACTTGGCTCCATCTCTCCAGCAGCTCGCCCCGTCGCTAGGAGAGAGCTCGTGCCGGCAGGTCGTCTGCCGAGGGCTTGCCGCCACTGCTGATCCTTTGCCTGTCTTTTTTTCCCTGCCTGCGGGAATCTTGCCTACAGGTGTATTGGGGGCGCTTGTTGTTTTCATGCCAATAGTTTGTGGGTACCCCAGGGGGCCGCTGCCAGCACCCTGCGACGAGATGACACAGGCCCGTTGTCATACCTGGTCTCCTGCCTCTTAGAATCACCCATTCCTGGCCCCACCCCAACACCCCTTAGAAGTGTGTTATATACCGGGCGATATCCATTCGCCCGGGCTTTACCTGAATACACTTACCGTATTAGTTGTGTCGTGTGCTGGTCGTTGGTCGCTTTATAGTTCGCTTTCATTAAACGTTTTCGGGCAGACACAACAAAGTGTCAAGAATTTGATTTTTGGCGGGTTTTTCCAATTTTGTTCTAACTTGCCTATGCCTTGCCTTCGAATTGGTTCAAACCACTGTGACTTTTGCTGGCCTCTGCAATTTTATTTTGCCTAGCCTTTGCATTGATTCTACACTGCAATTTTATTTTGCCTTGCCTTTGCGTTGATTCTACACTGTATGCAGAATTTATTAAAACGCGTGTGGTGGTATTTGAACTTGTTTGGCAGTATTTCATTTTATATGGTTTGCTGGACAGGTGTTTTGAGTGTTTTTGATGATTGTTTGGTGGTATTTGATGATTGGTGCCCGTATGATGAATTCTTATTTTTACTTTTAGAACTGCATGTGTGGTTTTGGCATCTCCAGTCCTTGTATTGCACATCATCCAGACGTCTTCAGTTCCTGTTGATCTTTAATACTTTGGGACAGTGACAGTTTTGGACCAGATTCAGCCAGTGTTTATACTAACTTAGCAGATTTGGCCTTCTTACATCCAGCCACCCCAGTATAACAAAGATGAGTGTTCCAAAGAAGAGCAAAACCTACCACTTTCATGATGAATGGGAAATGGACTACTTCTTCATCATGGTGAAAGACAAGTGGTGTCGTCTAAATTTGTAACATCCCAGGATCCTTGCCCAAAAAGGGTAATCTGGAACATCATTATAAGGCTCTGCATAGCAATAAGTTTGATGCTGATTTTCCACCCAAAAGTGAAATTCGTAAACTGAAGCTCAAAGAACTTAAATCAAAATTGGCTACTCAGCAACAGTTGATGGCAAAGCCAAGGTCACATTCGGTCAATGCAACCATAGCATCCTTCAAGGTCAGCAACCTGATCGCAAAGAAATGCAAACCTTTCACTGAAGGGGAATTTGTAAAATATTGTCAGGTGCTTCAAGAAATCAATATTTTTGAAGGATTTAAAAATAAGAAAGAGATCATAGCTGCTATTCAAGATGTATAATTGTCAAGAAACACTGTCGTGCGACGAATAGAACAAAATGTGTGGAGACACAACTGAACAATTGTTGGAGGATGTTTCAAATTGTGTTGCTTTCTCACTCCCAACTGGATGAATCTACAGACATAGCCCAGTTACTAGTCTTTATCTGGATGGTGTTTGAAGACTTCAGTGTTAAAGAACTACTTGGAATGATTTCTTTAAAAGGGAGAACTACCGGTCAGTTCTTTCCATTCTTTTGTGACAAAGTATAATCTTCCATTGCATAGACTTGTTTCCATCACTACTGATGGAGCAAAAGCAATGACAGGTGAGGTTAAGGGTTTCATAGCCCTCTGTAGACAGCATGGCGACTTCCCAGATTTCCTTTCTTACCACTGCATCATTCACCAGCAAGTTTTGGCAAGCAAGAGACTCAATACAAAGACTTTCATGGACATCACTTTCAAAATTGTAAATTCAGTTCGTGGAAGATCACTTCAAAGATGGCTTTTCAATCTTACTCTTGATGAAGGGGCAGCAGAAATCATTTTGCACACAGATGTAAGGTGGCTAAGTAGGCACAAATTTCTGCAAAGATTTTGTGATTTGCTGAATGAAATAAGAAGGAGAGGAGAGATGATCAAGCAGAGTTGGAAGATTAGGAGTGGTTGTGATCTGGCTTTTCTCGCTGACTTTACAGGCGAACTAAGTGATATGAACCTTGAACTACAAGGTAAAAACAAATGCATTGGCGAGATGATGAGTACAGTTTCATCCTACAAGAGCAAATTTGAGCTAATGATGACTGACCTTGCAAACAACACTTTTGATCATTTTCCTAATATGCAGGACCATCTGGGACAGTATCCAAATTTTGTTTTTCAGAATGAGAAGTATGTGACAGAAATCTGTTCTGTTATTCAGGAATTTGAAAATAGATTCTGTGACTTCCAAAAAATTGGAACAGTTGTGGAGTACTTGTCATACCCATTCAAAGTAGATGTGGACAATAAAGAAACTGCAGCTGCTATCAGTAAAAATTACTCATTGAACAAGCCATCTCTTGAAAACGAAATATTAACCCTTTTAAAAATGACATTTTTCTCAAGACCCGTGCTGAGCAAGAATCGTTTTGGAAGCTAGTGCCTAGAGACAAATTTCCCAACTTGAGAAGATGCAGTGAAGCTGTACACTCCTGTTTCTGTTCAACTTAATTGTGTGAATCTGCGTTTTCCCACCTGAAAATGACAGAGTACACAACGTTCCAAAATGACAGATGGACATCTCCATGATTCACTGAGACTGGCCCTCACGCAATATTCACCCAACTTCAAAAAGCTGGTGGATGAAATGCAGGCTCAGACGTCTCACTAATGAGCAAGAGCGAAATATTAAAGATTGTGCAAGATCAGCCTGGATCAATACTCAACCTAAATTTAACACAAATTACTCAATAAAAGTTAAAGAAAGTTATTACTCAATAAAACTTTAAGAAAAAAATGTACTTTCCATTTCCCCTCGCAGTTCTTACTGGATCTTCGTCTCTGTTTTGTTTTTGCCTAATTTGCTTAACAGCTGATCACATCCAAGTAAATGACAGAAGGTTCATTAAAAATGGGGGGGGGGGTGAATCTTTCAACTTTATTGGGTTAAAATTTAATTTGAAACTAATTTGAAACTTAATTTTCATGGTGGTAGATCACTGGCACTTCTGGCCGGAAAAAGTAGATCATGACCTGTTCGAAGTTGGACATGCCTGCTCTAGACCACTACCTAGTTTGCTTAATGGATGCACTGGCCTGTGGGTTGGTAATTTTTCTCACCATTCGCAGAGTTGTTTGCATATTAGATTGGGGTTAGTGTTTTTATTTTTGGAAATTCTGGCATTTTGTTGTAATTATATTCTATGTGATACCCTTGCTGTATGTTAGTTGTGTCTGATGTCTGTTTTCATATATGATTATGGCTTAAGGTACTTGTAAACCGCGGAAATAGAGATGGATCCGTGGTGTAGAAGTTTCAGAAATAACTAACCTAAAAAATATATTATTAAATAATAAAAATGGCAAACTTAAGCCTCAAGCTTCAATTTCACTAGGCATAGGGCCAAAGCTTATACACCCCTTACTATTGCTACATATCCAAATGCTAATCAAGATCAGGCTCGTTCAGGGTGTGCTGTAGACATACACATAAGAGACAGTCTCTCAGTCTCTGCTTTATAGAGCTTACAGTTTATTCAAGACAGGGAGATCAGGGCAAAATGTTTTGGTTGGTTTGGGCTTTTTCATGAATTCTGAACTTTTTTCAGTTTGTTGCGGATTAACTGGTGCATTTTACTTGAGTTTTTAATAAAATATTCTATGTTAATTTGTAGGTTAATCATGTTGATTTTAGCATGTACACATTTTTTAAGATGTGTATAATGAAAATACACGAAGGAGGATGCTTATTAAAGCTTGCTAAGCAGTTGGCCATTAACACACTATCACATGCAAACAATAGCCATGCTGTTAACATCCTATGCTAACTGCTTAACATAGGTTGAGGAAGGATGGAGGCTGGATAGAAATAAGGCATGGACAGCGCTGACAACATGCGGTACGTTAGCACACACCAAAAGTCATGGCTGCCAATATTGTGGATGCAATTAATGCCACGTTAAGAGGTTGCGTTAAGTGCAGCCATAGTACCAGCAACAAGGTAGCACAGCTGCAATCCAGGCCACAAAAAAGCCCTCCATTCATGGTGGCGACATGCAATTCCACAGCCCCCCCCCCTACCTGATGCAACCCCCCCTCCAGCACTTACCAGGGTAGTCCTGGTTGCCCAGTGGATGGGGAAAACAAAGGGAAGGGTCACTCCATAACTAAACCATATAGAATGCATAGAAAAACCAACGAACGGAGTTGGCACAGCTAAGACTCTTAGGATATCATAAAGGGTACTTTATTTGGGACCTGTCTCGGCCGAGTTTTGGCAAATCGTACCTGCATCAGGGTTCTGAACCAAGGTCTGTACCAGGTATATAAGAATGTACAAATAACGCGGGGATGTATTGTACCAATAACATGAACCAAAAACCACTGCAGTGCACTCTGGCTATCTCCAGTGGATGGGACAGGAACAATCCCCTTCTGCTTCCACCCTATTGCTGCCGAGATTCAAAATGGCAACTATGGCCCTTAGTTTGACCCCCTAGTATGGTAGTAAATCTGCCAACAAAGGTTTGATTTGGAGGGGGGGTTCACAATGTTTGGTCTTTTTCAGTTTTTCATGTGATTCTAACATGCATCACCTAATGTGCATTAATTCATTGGTTAATGTACATTAACTCTATTTTAGCATGCACTAAAGTTTTAAGGCATGTTAATGATCCGAATATACACTGAGTGTGCATCTCTATTACATAACCCCTCAATCCCACAACATAATATGTAATGTATAATATCCCAGCCAACTCTTGTTTGTATGTGAAGTTGTATTGTATGGAACTTTAGAGTAATTGTTTTTAAGGGTTAGTATCTCAAATGTGTTATGTATTTTGTTTGTGATTTGATTGTGAATATTTTATTGGGATCCCATCTAAGACTGTCTCTCAAGCTGTTCCTGGAGCATTTCATAAATAAATTTGATTTGCATGCACTGACTCTACCTATGCAAATCTACTCTTATTACATGCAAATCTAATTTATTTATGAAATGCTCCAGTAACAGCTTGAGAGGCACTATCTTATGCATATTCATTGTGAATATCCTGAAAACCTGATGGCTAGGGGAATGGGTTGAGAAATACTGTTCTAGGACACATGTGAATATGGCAAACATAAACTGAATAAAGGAAATTAAAACACTTCATTGATTCATCTCGGCGTGATCTGCAAGGTCCACTGTTCAGGGCTTAAGTGAGTTCTAAGAAGCACTTGATGGGGCAGACCCCTTTTGGGTTGCCCTTTTGGACGAGACCTGCCCAAAGGTGGCACATCTCCAGTGGGCCAGTATTTTTTCACTCCATCCCACTCAAACCCCCCGACTTGCCTTGCTACCGGCTCTCGGCGGTACCGAAGGCTCGGTTCCGATGATTCGGATCCACAACTCTCGGTTCCCTTGAGGCTGATTGAGTTGCCACTGGTTCACCTCCCTTCACCGGTGTCAGACACGGTTCCGAAATCGGTACCGACGACCTCATTACCTTTGCGGTCGGTGCCTTCCAAGCTTTGCTTATCAGGCTCTCTGCCCTCGATGCCGAGTATGGAATCGATCTCTAGTCTAGAGGACTCGGTACCAATAGCTTTTGGTACCGACATCGATCGATACCAGTGCTTCGGTACCGGGGATAGTGGCCGGATGGGTTCGGTCACCTTGGTACTGATTGAACTGTCACCGATGACTACTCCGATGTCTTTGTCGGGCTCGACTCCGACATCGGTACCGGTATTGACATCGGTACCGGTATCCACAGTAGCATCGTGGCCAACTCCCTACCATGCTTTTTTCAACAGGATCGCTCCTTTCTATACCAAGCTTGGAGTCGATACCTGGCATGGACAATGTGCAGGATCTTCTATTCCTATATATTTGGATACCTCTGTGGATGCTCAGGCTAGTTCTTTGAATCTAACCTATCCAAGAGAGATTCCTGTTAGGGATCCCTCTTTTCAGAGTTTCCTCCTGGATATAGCAAGATCTCTTGCCATTCCTATCCCAGGACATGATCCTGCACAAGACTCTCTTTCTACCAAAGCAAAGGGGAACATAATGCTTCCTTTGCATCATTCCTTGCAGGATCTCCTTCTAGGAATGTGGGAAACACCTTTCAGGGTACCCCCACCTCCCAGGGCAACTGATCTGTTATATCAGGTGCCCCCCTCTCCAGGGTTTCAAAAGACTCAGCTTCCTCATCATTCCATAGTAGTGGAATCAGCAATGAGGCGGATAAAGAGTAAGAAAAAGCACTCTTCCTATCCGCCAGGTCGTGAGTCTAAAACACTAGATGACTTTGGACGTCAAACCTTCCAGACATCTATGCTTTCTGCAAGAATTCTCTCATATATATTCTATATGAGTCTTTCTCTTGAGGAGGTCACAAAGCAATTGCATCTTTTGTCTCCTTTCCTTTCAGATTCCAGGAGTACGAACTATTCCTCACTGCTTAAGCATATCCAGAATATCTCTTGGTTTCTTTCTCGTGCTTCCCTAGATTCTTTTGAGTCTGTTAGCAGGACTTCTGCTATAGCTATAGGGGCACGACGTAGAGCCTGGCTCCAAGCTTCAGACTTGGACAAATGGGCACAACAAAGGCTGGGACATACTCCTTGCACTGGAGAAAATCTTTTCAACAAGGAGTCTTTACGTCAGGTTACTCAGTTGTCCACTGATTTACCTGTTCCTAAGGGTTGTGTTACCCCTTCCTCTGTCCCAGTAGGTAGGAAATGTCCTAACAAACTTTCTTCCCACAGGAGAAGAAGGTTTTATTCATCATTTGCCCATCATACAGATGTTCCCCAACAGGGGAACCATCGTCCTGGTCTGAAGAATCCAACCTCTCACCAGGCTCAGCAAACCCAGCACCTGCAGGGTTTCTGATTATTCATCATCAGATGCTTGTGACTCTTGGGGTTAGAATCTACAGTTGCTTCTTCTCAATAGAGGCAATCCACCGCTTTATTCTAACCCCTACACATGGATCTTTTTCCAAAAGATATCCATTTTTTCTATATTTCTTTGAGCTGTCAGGATGTTCATGCTTATAAGTCACAGGTTTCTCCTCTTTTTCCTGTCAGGGAAAGAGGTCTAACCACTATCAAATGATAGTTCCGGTGCCAGCATGTATTTTTCCTTTCTATAGACTTCCTACTTCGTAAGTCTTCTTCAGCTCCATTCTCTTCACCCTCTTACCAAGTTTTTCCCCTGTAAGAGGGAATTACTTACTGGGAGGCTTTTTCTTCAGCCTCTCTACTTTTCTCACTTTCCAGTGCGGAGTTTACCTCCTCTGCTCAATCTTGCTTTGGGGCAGCTCATCAGACATGTCCAGAGTTTCCTACTCCTGTTCTGTCTGTTCTTTCTGTTTTTCAACAGTAAGATTCTTCTGCTGTCTTGCTAACAGCTGCCTATTCAGGAGCTTTAAGGTTTGGACCACTGGTTCTTGTCCACAAACAACCAGATTGTCCTCCACTAACATTCTCTCTAGTCTTAGTAGTGGCTCCAAGTCAGTGCTTCATCTCTCTTGGAGATCATCTCACTACAAGCTTTCTAGATTGTCTTCTATTCTGCCATCTTCTTTTTCCTGAGTTTGGCAGCATAGTTGGCAGAGATACTGGCTCTCTACAGCCAGTTCTATCTCCTCATTCTCCTGCATCATGCTCTCTGCAATCTACAGAGAAGCTTTCCACTATGGGCCCTTGCTAGAGAGCATGGTTTTTTTTTTCTCCAACAGCTATCCTAGCTGGTTAGAAAAGGCTTTTTAGTCATGTCTCCCATGACTAGATGGTTCTCCCTTCTTTTACTATCTCCTTTTTTAATATAAAGGACATAGGCCTTCTCTTACGTGAAAGCTCAAGGAGTTGCCAGTTCCCTGCTTGGTCCATAGTATTCCCAATCGGGGATATGCTCGTCCTCATGGTAAGAACGCATGATACCTTTTGCCCTTAAGCAGGTCAACATGGTATCTCATCTCTAGGTGTCTTCTGTCTATTTACCATGCTAGAATCCTGAAAGACTCGGGATTTGCTGGATGCACTTGACATTATCCTTTGTTTTTCACGTAACAGTCCTGGTTATTTTTCACTAACTAGCATTCTTGCACATCATGACCAGGAGGAATAGATTCTCTATATGTCTTCTCAAGTAGGTTCCACCTCCTTGTTATTAGATGAATCTTTCCTCTCCACATATCCTATGTGATCACTGTGCTGTAGGCATATCTCTGTCTGTTTAATTGCAGACACCTATCTCCAGGAACAAGCAGGAATGAGTCCTCACATATGGGTACGTCGGTACAGATGGAGCCTGCGCGGGAAAGCTCCCCAGCTTCCCAGAAAGAAAGCTTTTGGGAGCCTCCCACAGCGCATGCGCGCTGCCTTCCCGCCTTTCCTAACCAACTCTCCTCAGTTCTTCTTTTTCCGCGGAGCCAGTAGGTCGTGTTCCTGTCACCGCTGAAGAAGTTCTTTATTTTAATTTATTTCTTTGGTCGCGTGTCTGCCTTCCCCGACGCCGGACCGGTACCGCCGGTCTTTTCTTTCAAAAAAAAAAAAATTATACTTTTCCTCACTTGGTGTATTTTTCTTCTTAGGCCTACAGGGCCACAAGAAAATTTTCCCTCATGGAAAAACCAGCCTCTGGGTTCAAAAAATGCACTAAGTGTAGCGGTACAATTTCTGTTACAGATACCCATGAATGGTGTCTTAAATGTTTGGGTCCTGAACACTCCATTCCGGATTGCCAGTCCTGCTCCATAATGTCTAAAAGAGGGTTACAGAACCGAGCAGCCAAGCTCCATATGCTGTTTCCCACGGATGTACCGGCGGTGGCATCGACATCTTCCAGGTCTTCCTCTCCTGATAGATCTCAGGTAACCAAACATAAACCTAGCAGGTCCTTGAAGGGCAAATCTCCCTCTCAGCATCGAGATGCCTCTGGGCTTGCCCTCGAGGATCCTGCCCCAGCCAAACAACCCCGGCGGGAAGCTCCAGCTTCCAAAGCTCCTCCTATGGGGTTTCAGGTTGACATCGATGGCACGGCCTCGACCGATTACCTGTTAGACTGCTCTGGGATACCGGCACAATCTCCCGGTACCGACATCCAGGCAGTCGTGGCGTCCAAGAGAATGCAGGACCTTGGATACTTTTGGTAGGAAAATCTTCCAAGCCAGTATGCTTATTGCCAGAATCAACTCATATAGCCTTTGTATGGGTATGTTTCTAAAGGAAGTTGCACAAAAGCTGCACAACTTTCTCCCTTTTATTCCAGAGGATAGAAGGGATGAATTCCTCCTTTGGCTTAAGCATGCTCAAGATATTTCAAAGTTTTCCAACAGGGCAGCCTTTGATTCCTTTGAGGGTGCCAGCAGAGCCTCAGGCATTGCCATAGCTGCTCGCAGAATTGCTTGGCTCCAGGCTTCTGATCTAGAACCCTGGGTTCAGGATGGCTTAGGAAATCTGCCCTGTACAGGTGAAAATCTCTTTGGCAAAGAGTGGCAAATAAAAGCCACTCAAATGGATGCAGAGAATTCTGCTCTGGATAGACTTTCTAAGTCAACTTCCATTCCAGCCAAGAAAAAGTCTTTCAAAAAGCCTTTTTACAAAAGGAGCAGATTTCCTTCCACTTCTGGCCAACAATCTTCTACAGGTCGCTTTGCTACTAAGCGTCAGCAACCTAAACAGGCCAGGCCTAAACCTGCAGGTGCTGCTACAACTCAGCAGTCCCAACCCCCTCAGGGTTTTTGACTTGATACTAGAGAACTTAACCTTTCTGGCTCTACGACAGCCAGAACCTCTCACCATTCCAGGAAGGTTAGCTCATTTTGCTCCCAGATGGGAGCAAATCACATCAGAGCAGTGGACCCTCTCTATCATAAGAGAGGGCTACAAACTTCATTTCTCAGACCTTCCTCCCTACACCATGGTGAGACACTTCAATTCTCCCACATCTCTCCTCGACCTTCTGGATCAGGAGGTGACTACCCTTCTGGCCCAGGGGGCCATAGAAGAAGTTCCTCTTCTTCAACAGGGGTCAGGGTTTTACTCCCCCTATTTTCTCATTCCAAAGAAAACAGGGGGATATGGACCCATTCTAGATCTCAGAGAATTGAACAAATTCCTATGCAAGGAGAAGCTCAAGATGCTTTCTCTAGGCACTCTCCTTCCATACCTGCAGAGTCAGGATTGGCTTTGTTCTCTAGATCTCAAGGATGCGTACACTCATGTCCTCATCCATCCATCTCACAGAAAATTCCTACGTTTTCTGTTCCAGGGGAAACATTACCAATACAGAGTGCTTCCTTTCGGTCTAGCCTCTGCTCCAAGAGTGTTCACCAAATGCATGGCAATAGTTGCTGCATTTGTACGCACTCTGGGAATATTTGTCTTCCCATACCTGGACGACTGGCTCATCCGAGCTCCAACCCAGTCAGAGGCTCAGATCTCCCTGAACCGCACCAGGCGCATTCTGCAATACCTGAGACTTGTGGTAAACCTCCCAAAGTCCCAGCTCACCCCTACTCAGTCCCTGGAATTCATAGGGGCCTGGTTGGACACCACTTCTGCAAGGGCCTACCTTCCTCAGGCCCGTTGTCAACGTCTAGTGCAGTTAGCCTCCCAGATTCAGTCAAAGAGCCATTTAACTGCCAGGGAGATGCTACAGCTGCTAGGCCATATGGCTTCCACAGTACATGTGGTACCCTATGCTCGCCTACACATGAGAGCAGCTCAATGGACTTTGTCCACCCAGTGGACTCAAGCTTCAGGAGCTCTCTCAGACCAAATAGCAACCTCCAAACGTCTCTTTTGATCTCTCCAATGGTGGATGTCCACTCAAAATCTGTTGCTGGGGTCCCCCTTCCAACCTTTGTTGCCCCAGGCAACCCTCACAACAGATGCCTCCCAAACAGGTTGGGGAGCTCATCTACAAGACCTCTCCACCCAAGGCATTTGGTCCCCACAGGAGACCTCTCTTCATATCAACCACTTGGAACTTCGAGCAGTGTTCCTAGCTCTCAAGGTCTTTCATACCCTCCTCAGCTACAAGACAGTCCTCATTCATACAGACAAGCAAGGAGGAACTGGCTCTCTGTCGCTTTGCAACGAAGCTCTGAGATTATGGGCCTTTGCCAGAGAGCATCAAATCCATCTCCTGGCAGTATACCTTCCAGGAATCCAAAACTCTTGGGCAGACAGACTCAGTCGAGTTCTGCTTCCACACGAATGGTCCCTGCACATGGATCAGGTACTCAGAATCTTCCAGGAATGGGGAATCCCGGACATAGACCTCTTTGCAAGTCCGTGGAATGCCAAACTTCCCCGATTCTGTTCCAGAATTCCGTGTCAGGGAGCTCAGGCCAAGGATGCCTTCCTCCTTCATTGGGGTCAGGACTTCCTGTATGCCTTTCCACCCATTCCTTTGATTCCCAAGACTCTGTTCAAACTTCAGAGGGATCAAGGATCTATGATCCTCATAGCTCCACGCTGGCCACGCCAAGTGTGGTACCCTCTACTTCTGCATCTCTCCCAAGCCCCCTCCCTGGACTTGGGAGATGCACCAGACCTTCTGTCCCAGGAGGAAGGGACTTTGTGGCATCCAAATCCCAAGTCCCTTCACCTCAGGGCTTGGTTACTGAAGGCCTAGACCTTCAAAACTTCAATCTTTCTCAGCAAGTGAAGGATATCCTCCATGCTTCCAGGAAACCTTCCACTAGGTGTTCCTATGCTTTTAAATGGAAAAGATTTTCCATTTGGTGTGCTCAAAAGGGTCTTGACCCTCTGGCACTTCCTGTGAATTCTCTATTGGAATATCTCCTGCATCTCTCCAGTGCAGGCCTCAAAACGAATTCAGTAAGGGTCCATTTGAGTGCTATTGCAGCATCCCTTAAGCCTCTCAATGGACAACCTATCTCCTCTCATCCTCTTATTGCAAGATTTATGAGAGGCCTGACTTTAACAAAACCTCCCATTCGACTTCTTCCGGTGGCATGGGACTTAAACTTGGTTCTTGGTCAGCTTATGAAGCCACCTTTTGAACCCTTAGCCACTACCTCTTTGAAATTTCTTTCATGGAAGGTTATTTTCCTTATTGCAGTCACTTCTGCGCGCCGCATCAGTGAACTGCAGGCCTTAGTGGCTAATCCACCTTATACAAGGTTCCATCATGATAAGGTAGTCCTTAGGACAAATCCTCACTTTATGCCTAAAGTGGTCTCACCTTTTCATCTTAATCAAGAGGTATATTTACCTGTCTTTTTTCCAGCTCCTCATGCATCCAGTGCAGAGAGGAACCTTCATACTCTAGATTGTAAAAGAGCTCTTGCTTTTTACTTGCACAGGACACAGCAACATAGAAAGTCTTCCCAGCTTTTTGTTGCTTTTGATCCTTCTCATTTAGGACTTCCAGCCTCTAAGAGAACACTGTCCAATTGGATTGCTCAGTGTATTTCTTTTGCTTACCAGAGTAAGAACTTTTCTCTGGAGGGCCATGTCACAGCTCACAATGTGAGGGCCATGGCCGCCTCTATGGCTCATCTTCATTCTGTGTTCATCGACCAGATCTGTCGAGCAGCCACCTGGGCCTCGGTTCATACCTTCACAGCCCATTACTGTTTGGACAAGGACTCCCGCCGGGATGCCTTGTTTGATCAGGCTGTCCTTAGACACCTGTTCCATTCTTAAACAACTCCTGCCCTCCGTCCCTTAATGGATGCCTGAGATCCATAGGAAGACGAGGAACCTTTCAGGGTCTCATACCCTTGGGGATCTCCCAGGCATCTTAGCTAGGGAGTCCCCATATGTGAGGACTCATTCCTGCTTGTTCCTGGAGATAGCACAGTTACTTACCTGTAACAGGTGATCTCTGGGAACAGCAGGAATTAGTCCTCACAACCCTCCCACCTCCCCTAGGAGTTGTATCTCTCTCTATCTTTCCTTTCCTCTCTCTCTCTATTGTCTCAGCTTTAAACTCGAACTGAGGAGAGTTGGTTAGGAAAGGCAGGAAGGCAGCGCGCATGTGCTGTGGGAGGCTCCCAAAAGCTTTCTTTCTGGGAAGCTGGGGAGCTTTCCCGCGCAGGCTCCATCGGTACCGACGTACCCATATGTGAGGACTAATTCCTGCTGTTCCCAGAGATCACCTGTTACAGGTAAGTAACTGTGCTATATGTAGGCCTACATATCCATATTTATTTTTTGTGTGTATTTTATGCCCTGCCATATCTCACTATAGATATATTCTTATATGTCTGTCTGTCTATCTATCTATCTATCTATCTATCTATATATAATATACGTATCTGTTGAGATATTTTATTATAGATAGATATGTATCTACATACTTATCTATCTCACTGTCTATCCTCATATAGCTATATGATTTTGACAGAGGGGCTTTACCCATACCTATGCTATCTAGCAGGTTTGGGGTTCTACACACACAACCACTCCTGTGGTAGTCAACAATTTTTATACATAACCTAACGGTTTAGGTACCTCTGAAGCTCTCCGTGCCCAATATCTCTCCTAGCTTACCCCAGTTAGGAGAGACATTGTGGATCTTCAGTTAATTACAGACTTTAACGCCTCAGGCATTTGTCCTCTCTTTTTGGGATACAAGGGGTTCCCACACCCTTTCTCCCCACAAGGACTGTACCTCTTTGTCCAAATCGGTTAGCCTTCTCTTTTTGCTCCTAAGAGTGACTCACTCTGCCTCCAAAAGAGCTAAGTTTTTTCTCATAAAGCCTTCCGCCGAAGGCCCACCATTTTTTGGACTACCCCAGTTTCCCTACTGGGGTTACCTGTTACCTTTCAAGATTCTGACCTCCACTGGTTTTTCCTACAGGATTATTACCTCCACTTACAGTGAGGTCCTCTTCAAGGTTCCTCTACTAGGTTTCCCAGTAGATCCATGAACCTCCATACTTCTGTGAAATCCTGTCAGGGGAGGTCCATCTTGCAATATCCTTTGCAATATTATTGATGACCATCATCATCCACACATGGACTCCTTCTCTGCAGTCCTATGCTAGCTTAGCTGTTCCACAGCATCCTTCTTTCTTCAACTCCTACCCTCCATCCTCAGGATGCCTGGTGTTCTGGGAGATAGCATGTTCCAGCCTATGACATGCTGAGACTCCAGGCATCTCAGCTTGGGAGTCCCCATATGTGAAGACTCATTCCTGCTTGTTCCTGGAGATAGCACAGTTACTTATCTGTAACAGGTGATCTCTGGGAACAGCAGGAATAAGTCTTCACAACCCACCCACCTCCCCTAGGAGTTGTATCTCTATCTATCTTTCCTTTCCTCTCTCTCTCTGTCTCAGCTTTAAAACTTAACTGAGGAGAGGCAGTTGGGAAAGGCGGGAAGGCAGCACGCAGGCGTGGTAGGATGCTTCCAAAAGCTCTTTGATTGGACGCTGGGAAGCGTTCCCACGCAGACTCCGTCGGTACCGACGTACCCATATGTGAAGACTTATTCCTGCTGTTCCCAGAGATCACCTGTTACAGGTAAGTAACTGTGCTTTCTTGGAGCAACTAGTCCATGAACTGACAAGAGGGGAAACTATTTATGACTTGGTCCTTAGTGGAACACAGGATCTGGTGCAAAAGATAAGGGTGTTGCGGCCATCTGGCAATAGCAATCATAGCATGATCACATTTGATTTAATAAATGGAGGGAGGATGGCAAGGAGATCCACAGTACTACTTTGTAACTTTCAAAAGTGATAAACTGAGGAAAATAGTTAAGAAAAAATAAATAAAAGGGACAGTTGCAAAGGTTAAAGATTTACATCAGGCTTCCGGTTCCGGTCTTGATGAAAGTGAAGATGTGTGAGCATGGCTCTGGACCCAATTATTAAAAACCACCTCTGCCCTCTCTTCTTCTGCAGCCAACGAGGCTGACGACATTAGATGGGATGCCCAAGGTGTTGTGGGTATGGCCAGACAAGTCGAGTGCAGAGATAGATGCCCGGAAAAGTGAAACGCTGGCAGTAAAATAACCTGAGCTCCCAATCTAAGATGGTGGTTGTCACTGAGAACGAGCGAGAAAGCCCCACAGGAGACGCTGTGGGCGGGACGACAGCACTAGTAGTGGAGATTCGGGTATCCGGGCTTGAAATTATAAACACCATCTCTGTATGATTCAATGAGCGATTTGCAACCTTGATGGACCAGGTAACTGAAGTAAAGGACAGAGTGAGGCAATTGGAGGATTGGGATGTGCAAGGTGGTAAAGAAGTAGAAAAGCTCCGGAGGGCTGTCTGATGGCTGGAGGCAAAGGCAGAAGATCACAAAAATTGTGATCAGAGGCAAAATCTTCGCTTTTTCAGTGTGCCTGATGGGGTTGAGCTTCCTGATACCAGAACTTTTGTGCAACAGTTATTTCAGACATGTTTTCCCACCAAACTTGCAGAACCTGCCTATGAAATTGAGCGTGCTCATAGGGAAACCAGACCTAGACCGCCTCCTGAGAAAGGCCCATGAGCGCTGATTGTACGCTTACTTCGCTACTCTGAAAAGGACCACATTATTAGTGAGACCCGCAAGTCCAGCACAGTGGGCTATCAAAACTGGACTGTATTCATCTTTCCTGATGTCAGCGCAGAGACCACTAGAAAGCAGAAAGCCCTTCTTCCCTACCTAGATGCGTTACTGAAGGCAGGGCTCAAAGCGGCAGTCTGGTTCCCAGTTTGACTTACAGCCGTTTAACATGGAGACTGGATTTTCTTGCAGTCCACAGAGGAAGTGAAAAAACTGTTGGATCGCTTGGGTACAAGGCAAAGCAAAGGGAAAACTTCACCATAGGTATCACCAACCAATTGAGCACAGAGGAATCGAGAGCCCCTGCGTAGTGTGTTGCTGTCTTCAATGTCCAACACTAGCACACTGTCTTGCTAATTGAACGGAGTGAAAAAATAAAGGCTAACACACTTTGGAATAAAAATAAGCAATTTTATTTATAAAAAATAAAAAGAAAGGTAACTTGAAAGCAAGTAATTCACTTTTTCACCTATAATTAGTTAGAAAAGTAGGTGATTCACTTAACTACAAACAGCAAGATACAGGAAAATGATACATCACCGACAGAGCCATGAACTTCATCTCATGCCACACTTTGACTAAATGGATCCCGGATTCAGCCAGGTAAGAGAGAGACTTCTCAGTCGGGAGACTCCTAGGCAGTGTACGTGTTCACTCCATAGATTTTACCCCTTTTTTCCTCCTATCCTGGCTGGAAAAGGCACCCATTTTATCTTGTTGCAAGAGCAACCAGTAATTTTCCATCGGGTGACACACACACACACACACACACACACACGCGCGCTATCCATTAAACATAATCAAGATACACACACACACACACACACACACGCGCGCTATCCATTAAACATAATCAAGATACACACACACACACACACACACACACACACACACACACACACACTATCCATTAAACATAAGATACACACACACCCACACACACACACGCTATCCATTAAACATAAGATACACACACACCCACACACACACACGCTATCCATTAAACATAATCAAGATACACACACACACACGCGCACGCTATCCATTAAACATAATCAAGATACACACACACACACACACACACACACACACACACACACACACACACACACGCTATCCATTAAACATAATCAAGATACACACACACACACACACACGCACGCTATCCATTAAACATAATCAAGATGCTGGCCAGACGCCTGAGAATGCTCAAGGGAGGGGCATCTCTCATCCCATGGTTCAGAAGCTCAGAACTCTGATAGATGACCTTCACTTTATGAGAAAAGCACAGTTGCTATGGGAAGAAGCTTTTCCTTATCTATAGCCTTGTATCAGGACTCCCTCTCATAAGCTTCACAAGTTATGCAAGAAGATGTTTTTCACCAAATTGTACAGGAATCTCTCCCATAAAACTGAGGTTTAATTAACCCCTAACTCACTGCTGATGCATAATCGGTAGTCAACTTTAACTCATTTTCACTACACACACCAGACGGATTCTGCTTTGTATCCCCGATGACGTCAACGTCTCAGCAGGGTGAGTTGTCAATGGGGAACGCAGACTGCCATGAGCAAAAGGACGTGTGTCTGGAACAGCCTGAGTGATCCTAGGACACCTGCAAGCTGGTAATCATACTTTGTCAGCGGATTGTATTCCAAATCTTGGTCTCTAATATCTCCTGAACGGTCAGTCCTCCTACAGATCTGGCCACAAAGGAACAAGATAGTTCGAACCCTCCTGTAAGAGGGTTATACTGTAGAGGAGAAGGAGGCATGATAAAAGGGCATGCACCTGCCTTAGGGAGTAAGTTTTGCTGGGATCTAAACCATTCATACTATTGGAGTGAATGGAGGCCCTTTATTTTTTTATTGTTAAGAGGATTGAATATGTTACTGTATATACACTGTTTATATTGCTTGGTATATGGGAAGGGATTGCAGCTTGTGTGAGTGAACTATGGTGTGTGTTGTGGCATGAGGGTGGGTGGGTGGATGGAGCGGTGGACCAAGGGGTCAAGGGGAAGTGCAGCATAAACTAGCTGTGAACTGCTGTGCTTTCCTTGGGGGTGGGATTATAATTCCCTCCCCAAGTCAACATGGATTTCGCCAAGGAAAGTCTTATTTTACTAATTAATCTGTTATATTTTTTGAAGGTGTGAATAAACAGTGAGCCAGTCGATTGTAGTGTATCTGGATTTTCAGAAAGACTTTGACAAGGTCCCTCATCAGAGACTCTTGGCGAAATTTTAAAAAGTCATGGGATTGGAGGCAGTGTACTATTGTGGATCAGGAACTGGTTAAAAGATAGAAAACAGAGAGTAGGGCTAGATGGACCATTTTGTCAGTGGAGAAAAGGATCTGTGCTAGGTCCGCTGCTTTTTAACATGTTCATAAATGACCTGGAAATCAGAATGAGTGAGGTTATCAAATTTGCAGATGACACAAAATTAAGTTATTAAAACACAAGAGGATTGTGAAAAATTGCAAGAGGACCTTGATAAATTTGGAAGACTAGATGCCCAAATGGCAGATGAAATTTAATGTGAACAAGTGCAGTTATGCACCTAGGAAAGAACAACCCAAACTACGGTTACACGATGCAAGGTTCCACATTAGGAACCACCACCCAGGAAAAGTATTTAGACGTCATCGTGGATAATACATTGAAACCCTTTGCCCAGTGTGCAGTGGCAGCCAAGAAAGCAAATAGAATGCTAGGAATCATAAGGAAAGGAATGGAGAACAAAACCAAGGATATTATAATTCCTCTATCGTTCCATGGTGCGACTGCACCTTGAATTTTGTGTGTAATTCTGGTCGCCATAGCTTAAAAAGTATATAACAGAATTATAAAAGATACAGAGAAGAGCTGCCAAAATAGTAAAGGGAATGGAAGAATACCCCTATATGGAGAGGTTTAAAAGGTTAGGGCTCTTCAACTTAAAGATGGCTGAGAGGGAATGATAGAGGTCTATAAATCAATGAATGGAGTGGAATGGGTAAGCGTAGATTGGTTGTTTACTCCTTCAATAAGTAGAAACACTAGGGT
Source organism: Ichthyophis bannanicus (assembly GCA_033557465.1). Classification (NCBI taxonomy): domain Eukaryota; kingdom Metazoa; phylum Chordata; class Amphibia; order Gymnophiona; family Ichthyophiidae; genus Ichthyophis; species Ichthyophis bannanicus. Next base: position 169,755,480 of record CM066042.1, read on the forward strand.
GCATTCATTGAAGCACAATGTAACCCATTTAGGACTAATAAGAGAAAATATTTTTTCACTCAAAGAGTAATCAAACTCGGAATTTGTTACTGGAGGATGCGATTAAAGCTGTTAGTGTAGCTAGGTTTAAAAAAGGCTTGGACAAGTTCCTGGAGGAAAAGTCCATAAACCATTATTAAAGAGGACCAGAGAAATCCACTACTTACCGCAAGATAAGCATTGTGGAATCTGTGTACCTTTTTGGGAACCTGACAGGTCTTGTGACCTGGATTCGCCACTGTTGGAAACGGAGATCTCTAAAGGAAAAAAGGGGGCTATAGTAGTAATGGAAGGACAGACTCGATAGGCCATATGGTCTCTTTCTACTGTTATATTTCTATTGGGTAGGATGCTGGACTTGATGGACCTTGCTTTGACCCAGTATGGCATTTCTTTTGTTCTTATGGTTTGGGTGAGATGAAAATACATACATGTATTCCTCATTTTACAAGGGGAATACACATGCAGGCCTAAAAATTTCCACATTGGCTTTTATACCTGCCCCAAAGTACGTATACTTGCCAGCTTGAAGGGACAGATGCAGAGGCCAGTGGACCCTGTCTGCCCCCTCAGATATCGGTACCCTTCCTGCAACCCCCCACCTGTCAACTTCAGCATAACCCTTTCCGAACCCCCCCCCCCCTGACAAAGACAGAGCCCCCCATCAAACCCTCCTACCTCCCCCCAAACTCTTCCCCCTCGTTTTGCTTAGGTCTCCTTGGAGTCTGTTTGGGGGGGGGGGGGTGGCAGGCAGGTGTAATCCCCAGTCATTTGGGAATGGAATTCAAAATTGCCCTGGTTGGGTCCCCAGTGGTAGTCTCACTATGGGTTAATCTGCCACACTATCTGAGACACATTTAGGGACAGGGGTTGGGGATGTGTTCACTAGGGGAGGGGGGCCTCATAGCCATTGTTACATTTATAAATCTAAAGAACTCTGGAGATCAGAATTGAGCTGTCTCCTTGTCTGCTGGAGCAAAAAGAGTTAATATGTAATACAACATGACTGTTTGCAAGTCGGTCATTATTGCATGTGTAAGGGACTTTATGGTTCGTAAAAGAGTTTTGAGGGATGCAGATCTCCTACTAGTAGGCGTAGGTCCGTGGCATGTGAGTAAAGTCTACTTTATAATCGTTGGGCTTATCTGTTAGGCTGTTATATTATGGCTGCAATCTGCTGCTTTCCTTCCTTCTTGATTCTTCTTTCCTTTTAACTGTCACTGTCTCTCTAAACCTGTCCTATCTCATAAATGGCGTTCTTTTCTTGTTTTCTGTAATATATTGTATTGTAAACCGCTCTAATGCTTTGGCCTGAGCGGTATATCAAATTGTAATTAAACTTAAACTTAAACTTAGTAGAGGTTTTTTTTCATGACACCCCAGTCCTGATTTTAGTGTAATTCATGACGCACATAGATTTTTCTGTAAGAAAAGCACAGGGACTTCAGCTCCGTATATTCAGTCAGGGGAAAAAACTACCACTGAATAGACCCATCCTGAAAAAATGGAACAGGTTGGTCACCTTGACTAACAGAGTTCAGACTCTGTAATATTCTGACCATGTAATAAGCCCTCGTCCCTATAATATTTGCTGTTTCTATAGATTTTGTGAGTGCTGAGCTGTGCAAGGGTTTCTGCCGCCCCCCCCCCCCAGCTGCTGCTAATTCCATCTCAGGAGGGTGAGGCGGGCAGCAGAAGTATTTCCAAAAGCGAAGACTTTTTGCCACCGCTTTTGTAAATACTGTCGCTGCCCACCTCCCCCATAAACGGAATCAGTGACAGTGGGTGCAGTGGTGCGGTCGTCCATGTGTGCCACTCCTGCCGCCCACCAAGGCTGGCTACCCTAGGCAGCTGCCTAGCTTGCCTAGTGAACGGGCTGGCCCTGTGTGCAAGATGATTCACATGGTTTTAATGTGTTGGCCTCTAATGGGCTTAATATGGAGCTCTCTTTCGAAATGCTATTAACAGTTGCTTTAACAAACAGTACCTGGCCACATTAAACTCTAATGCGCAGGCATGCCCCCTACTGACCACTGAAACACATTAACTGGCACTCATGCACTGATGTGGGCATGGAGAGCACATCAGTGTGCGAGTGCACTTAACAGAGCACTTGGCGTGGGTGCCCTTAGTGGCATGTCTGTGGACGCTGTTAGGTGCATCATTTATATTGAAAGTCCTTTAGGATAAGAAAACACCCATCCTATTTAAAAAGGCGAAGCATATAAAATCCAAGTAAAAAAAAACAAACGAGTGAGCAGTAAAAAAGGAAATGATTCTACCACCATGTTTCTTAAGCCCTTCCTGGCATACCGCCTTGTCAGTCTGGTTTTCAGGATATCCACAATGAATATGCACAAGAGAGAGATGCAAGTCCTGCCTCCACTGTATGCAAATCTTCATTTTTCAGTTTATTCCATTTTTTTTCAAATCAACAATTCTCTCACCACTGCTGATACCATTGTTATAATCTACCATTAGAGATGCTCTCCTGAGTGGATAAGTTGCACGTGCAGAGGGAAAATGTTTCCCAGGCAAAAATCTGGATTAACCTTTCTGCTCTTTTGACTAATAAAGCTGGCAAAGCTAAAGTTAGTACAGGGATGCTTTAGTCTCACTGTAATTCCTTTTCTAGCAGCAGTATTTGAGCTTTCTTGTGGACTCTTTGCAATATCCTTTTCTTGCTCCTTTTGACTCTGTGAGAATCAGCCTCTACAGAAGTGAAGATTTGTCTAACTTGGTAGCGCACTACTGCTTTGAGAGCAAGCGGTGGGTTCTTTCCTGCTATCCAGCTGATGCAAGCACCTTCTGTAATGTAACTCTTTAATAACAAGAGAATAAGGAGCATAAGACAGAATACAGATTAGGGATTAATATAATAATGGAGCTTTCATCAGGACTGAAGATGGAGCTTCTCAGTTTCAGCGAGACTTTTTCTTGCAAGGCCCGTTGCAGTCATATGAATGCAACTTTATAATCTGCTTAGTTAAAGCGCATTTCCAAGTATGCATGTGGGGTCTGTTCTATAAAGTGAAGCATGTGCATGGTTTACTTTATAAAATAAAGGCATAATGGCACGTGTGCGCCTAGTCATGCCATTTATCGCCTGGTCTAAAGCAGTTTAAATGCCTATGCCTACAATCTTCAGTTATATACAATGCCTATGCCTACAATCTTCAGTTATATACAATCTTGAAGGACTGGAAAAAGGGACTGTTACTTCTGGAGAGAGATCTGCAACTGTGAGTATATACTTCTGGTAATTTTCTAAAAGGAATTCTTTGTATTAAAGCTAATTAATCTGTGAACCCACTATTTTTGTTAAATCAGTCAGGGCCTAGTAGCAGCAGTTTAAGTTTAAATTTAAAACACAGAGGAGAACTTTCTGGTTACATTTCATACCCAGCAGAGAGCTTGTAGTTTAAATTTAATAGTCACCCAGGGCCTAGTAACAGCAAAGTACTTTTAGTTTAAATGTAAAACACAGAAGCGAGCTTTCTGGTTAAATTTAGAACCCAGCAGAGAGCTTGTAGTTTAAATTTCATAAGAAGTTACAGCCTAGCAGCAGCTAAGAGCTATAATTTAAATCAAATCAGAATTTAGCTTACCTCAGCAGCACAAGACAGGGTACTGTGTAGCAGCCCTCTTTTAATAAGTGTTATTTCCCTCCCTTCCCTGGGATAATCGTAGCTTTATAGGTACTTACACATCTTAAAAGACAGGAGGTGCTCTCAGGTGAAGCTCATTACCCAAATCAGTCATACACTAAAGACCTGAGATTAGTTAAGCTTCAGGTGAACAAGGTATATTACACGTATTAGGTACAGTTTTATTAGTATAAATATCCATAGCAACCCCTAGTAAGTAAAGAACTTAGATCTAAACACAAACTTTGAACTAAGATGCAGACAGCAGTCCAGCAGCGGGATGGGGGCTTTCCAGTCTTTTGCATTGAGTGTCACATGTATGATTTTCTCCCAGTTGGTGAGATGTCTTACGTGTGCACTAGGTGCAAAGAGCTCTTTGCTCTCAGGGAACGAGTCCGTTCTCTAGAGGCTAAAGTAGCAGACTTGGAAAGCATAAGACAGACAGAGAGGTACATAGACGAGACCTACAGGGATATAGTCCTGAAGTCCCACCTCCAGTCTGGCAGCATCCCTGTTGCTATGGAGGAGAGAGGTCATGTGACAGGAGAGCATCACCCTGGTGTGGCAGGAAGTGATCCTGTAACTAGGACCTGTCCTCCAGGTGATGTAAAACCCTCTCACACCGAGGATGTTTCTCCAGGGCCATGTGCCCATGAGAGAAGGGTTAGGACAGCCGTTATAGTTGGTGATTCGATCATTAGGCATGTAGATAGCTGGGTGGCTGGTGGACGTGAGGATCGCCTGGTAACATGCCTGCCTGGTGCGAAGGTAGCGGACCTCACGCGCCACCTAGATAAGGTCTTAGACAGTGCTGGGGAGGAGTCTGCTGTCTTGGTACATGTCGGTACCAATGACATAGGAAAATGTGGTAGGGAGGTTCTGGAGGCTAAATTTAGGCTTTTAGGTAGGAAGTTGAAATCCAGAACTTCCAGGGTAGCATTCTCCGAAATGCTTCCTGTTCCACGCGCAGGACCCAAAAGGCAGGCAGAGCTCCGGAGTCTCAATGCGTGGATGAGACAATGGTGCAGAGATGAGGGTTTTGGATTTGTTAGGAACTGGGGAACATTCTGGGGAAAGGAGGGGCTCTTCCGAAGGGATGGGCTTCACCTTAACCGGGATGGAACCAGGCTGCTGACATTAACCTTTAAAAAGGAGATAGAGCAGCTTTTAAACTAGATATTAGGGGAAAGCCGACAGTCGCCCAAGAGCGGATAGTTTGGAAGAATGTATCTTTGAAGGATACTACCAAAAGCAGAGAGGTTCCACAAAAGAGTAAAGTAGCCCAAATGCCCTCAAGTATGGAGCAGACAGAGCTTAAAGATCCCAAATTACCCATGTCTAACAATAGCCAAATTAATATGAATAAAATACATTCTCTAAAATGCTTGTATGCAAATGCTAGAAGTCTAAAAAATAAAATGGGAGAGTTAGAATATATAGCACTAAATGAGAGGTTAGATATGATTGGAATATCAGAGACATGGTGGAAGGAGGACAACCAGTGGGACACTGTGATACCTGGGTACAAACTATATCGTAATGATAGAGCTGATCAAATTGGTGGAGGGGTTGCTCTCTATGTTAGAGAGGGCATTGAGTCTGAAAGGATTAAAGTTTTGCAGGAAACAAAATCTGCTGTAGAATCTATATCGATTGAAATTCCATGTAAAATGGAATTTTACATGGGAGGAGTGGCCTAGTGGTTAGGACAAGGTACTTCAGGCCGGAGGGCCGGGGGTTCAAGTCCCACCTGGGGACAGCAATCTCAGGCCGGAGGGACTGGGATTTCTAGTCCTATAGGTACTCCTTGTGGTCTTGGGCATGCCACTTAACCCTCCATTGCCCATGTTCCCTGTAAGTATTAGCGTATGTGTGTCATATCCCCTCATGTTAAATGTATCTCCCAATTGACCGCTTTGACCTGGTGAAAAGCGGGATATAAATACTGCTAAATAAATAAATACAGCTAAATACAGCTAAATAAAATGTAAAAGGGGGAAAGCAATGGCAGTGGGGGTGTACTATTGAGCGCCTGGCCAGAATGACCAAATGGATGATGAAATGCTCAAAGAAATCAAGGAAGCTAACAAAAGTTACAGCACAGTAATAATAATGGGTGATTTCAACTACCCCGGTATCGACTGGGTCAGTGTCACGTCAGGACATGCTAGGGAGATAAAGTTCCTAGATGAAATAAATGACTGCTTCTTGGAGCAGCTGGTTCATGAACCGACCAGAGGGGAAGCCATATTAGACCTAGTCCTTAGTGGAACACCAGATCTAGTGCAAGAGATAAGGTTGTTGGGGCCACTTGGCAATAGTGATCATAGCATGATCACCTTTGATTTAATTAGTGGAGGAGGGATAGTAAGGAAATCCACAAGTACTACCTTTTAACTTTCGAAAAGGAGACTATGATAAAATGAGGAAAACAGTTAAGAAAAAATTGAAAGGAGCAGTTGCAAAGGTTAAAGACGTACATCAGGCTTGGCTGCTGTTGAAAAATACTATCTTGGAAGCGCAGACCAGCTGTATTCCACGCTTTAAGAAAAGTGGAAGGAAGTCCAAAAAACTGCCAGCATGGTTTAAAGGTGAGGTCAGAGAGGCGGCTGTTGCCAAAAAAGCATCTTTCAGGAAATGGAAAAAAGAGCCAAACGACGAAACCTGGAAACAGCACAAGCACTGGCAAGTCAAATGCAAGGCATTGATAAGGCAGGCAAAGGGAGAATTTGAGAAGAAGTTTGCTGCGGAAGCAAAAACGCGAAGTAAAGACCTTTTCAAGTACATTCGTAGCAAAAAACCTGTGAGAGAGTCAGTTGGTCCATTAGATGATAAAGGGGTTAAAGGAGCACTAAGAGGCGACAAGGCGATAGCGGAGAGACTGAATGAATTCTTTGCTTCAGTCTTTACTGAGGAAGATGTAGGGATGTTACCCATGACTGAAGTGGTATTTAAAGGTGCGGAAGAATTGAAGGAAATATCGATACATCGGGAAGATGTATTACAACTATTAGATAAACTGAAGAGTAGCAAATCACCTGGGCCGGATGGTATACATCCAAGGGTGTTGAAAGAACTGAAATACGAGATTGCAGACCTGCTATTAGTAATCTGTGAACTATCATTAAAATCATCTCTAATACCTGAAGATTGGAGGATCGCCAATGTAACACCAATTTTTAAAAAGGGTTCCAGGGGTGATCCGGGAAACTACAGACCGGTGAGCCTGACATCAGTACCGGGAAAAATGGTAGAAACCATCATAAAGAATAAAATTACTCAGCATGTAGATAGTCATGACCTAATGGGAGACAGCCAACGTGGCTTTAGACAAGGAAGATCTTGTCTTACTAATCTGTTATGTTTTTTTGAAGGAGTGAATAATCAGGTGGACAAAGGTGAGTCGGTTGATATTGTGTATCTGGACTTTCAGAAAGCCTTTGACAAGGTCCCTCATGAGAGACTTTTGGCAAAACTAAAGAGTCATGGGATAGGAGGCAGAGTACTATTGTGGATCAGGAACTGGTTAAAAGATAGAAAGCAGAGGGTAGGGCTAAATGGCCAATTTTCCCAATGGAGAAAGGTGAATATTGGTGTACCCCAAGGATCTGTGCTGGGTCCGCTGCTTTTTGACATATTCATAAATGACCTGGAAAGTGGAATAATGAGTGAAGTTATCAAATTTGCAGATGACACAAAACTATTTAAAGTTGTTAAAACCCAAGAGGATTGTGGAAAATTGCAAGAGGATCTTGATAAATTGGAAGACTGGGCATCAAAATGGCAGATGAAATTTAATGTGGACAAGTGCAAGGTTATGCACCTAGGGAAGAACAACCCAAACTATGGTTACACGATGCAAGGTTCCACATTAGGAACCACAACCCAGGAAAAAGATTTAGGCGTCATTGTGGATACCATGTTAAAACCCTCGGCCCAGTGTGCAGCGGCAGCCAAGAGAGCAAATAGAATGCTAGGTATGATAAGGAAAGGAATGGAAAATATAACAAAAGATATTATAATGCCTCTATATCGTTCCATGGTGAGACCGCACCTTAAATATTGTGTGCAATTCTGGTCGCCGTATCTTAAAAAGGATATAGCGATTTTAGAAAAGGTTCAGAGAAGAGCCACCAAAATGGTAAAGGGGATGGAAGGATACTCCTATGAAGAAAGGCTAAAAAGGTTAGGGTTCTTTAACCTGGAAAAGAGACGGCTGAGGGGAGATATGATAGAAGTCTATAAATTAATGAACGGAGTGGAACGGGTAAACGTAGATCGATTGTTTACCTTATCAGAATATAGAAAGACTAGGGGACATGCAATGAATCTACAGGGCAAACTATTTAAGACTAATAAAAGAAAATATTTTTTCACTCAACGTGTAATCAACCTCTGGAATTTGTTGCCGGAGGATGTAGTAAAGGCTGTTAGTGTAGCTGGGTTTAAAAAGGGTTTGGACAAGTTCCTGGAGGAAAGGTCCATAAACCATTATTAAGAAGGGACCCAGGATATCAATGCTTAACCCAATACAAGCATTGTGGAACCTGTGAACCCTTGGGGAAACTGCTAGGTACATATGACCTAGATTGGCCACTGTTGGAAACAGAATACTGGGCTTGATGGACCTTGGTCTGACCCAGTATGGCATATCTTATGTTCTTATAATATTATGCATACAAATTTAGGCTCTACTTATGCTGTGCCCATACTCCACCCCTGTGCCATACCCAAGCAGAAAGTACACGTGATGGGAGATACGCTTGGACTTAGAAAATAGTGATCACTTAAACTGCACATGTTAATTCACGAACGTAAGTGCTTTAAAATAGGGACTTATGGCCATTTCCAACGCTGTCCACATGTACCTTACAGAATTGCCTCCATAGAGAGTAATTTTATAACAGGGCAACCTAGATTAAGCCTGTTTTAATGCTATTGTGCCTACTCATCTTTGTAAAATACTAGCATAAGTGGCAGACGACACGCCTTACGTTAAGGCCGCAGACATTTGCACCTGCTGTATAGCAGCTTTAAAATGAAACTGCAGAGAGTTTGCAAATGCATGCATAAATTTAAAGTATTTTATAATCAATGCATGTACTTGCTGACTCCATCCACAGTCCATAGGGCCATAGGCTAAAAGTGACCAATAAAAGAATTTCCTTCCTACTGCTGTCCACGGTTTGTGACTGGGTTCCATCCACAGTCCATCCAGACTGTGGCCCCAGCTGTGCCTACTGGCAGAGTGTGCATCTTCATGTCAAAGTGTGCATTTGTACACCAGTCATATTTTATAAGAGGCCATTAATGCTTGGAAACTGCTATGTAAACACATTAATGGCTTTATGCAATTACCTCCCTGGTGTGGCTTAAAACTCTGCAAGTAAACTGCTTTAAAAAGAAAGAAAGCAAAAGAAAGACAAGGAATATAGCTCTGAATGTCAATTTTGCCCATTCTCGATATTCTATGAGTTTGCATTACCATTTGAATCTTAATGAGTATCTGAACAGCAAGACATATGGAAATGCTAGCATAACAACATCACTCACACAAATTAAAGAAGTGTATTAGATGCAATAATATGAAACCTACTGTTGTATAACAAAAAGGCAAGTTGGTTTTGTTTTTGTAAAACGGAAATAAATTACTTGCACAGTTGTCGTGTTTTTTTTTTTGTTTTTGTTTTTCTTTGATTCCAGCAGATTCCTCCTGCTCCTTTGGGCCATCAGCTCAATTGGAATCAGGACTGGGATTTGGTGCCATGAGCCTTAATTTTTGATTATCATTGCAGTTTGTTTTAATAGTCACTATTACTAATGAGTCTTCTAGGTTCCCTGCATAGCTTGCTAGACAAACCATGAGCACCTGCATTTCCATTAGACTTCTGGATAATTACGTCTTGCTCCGATTTTCTCTTAACCAAACTCTGCTGTAGCCAGCCCAGTGGTTTGCATGCTAAGTACTACATGGGGAGCATGGTTCTCTTTGGATTCTTCTGTTCCACACCTGGGCTGGACAGGGAGCTGTGGTCAGAGACTTGTAGATAAGCCATGTGGTCTTTTTTTCTGTTATGTTTCTATATAGTCTGTCCTTCCAGATCAACCACTACAACAGTCCCCTTTCTTCCTTTAGAGATCCTCTGTGTTTGTCCCATGCTTCTTTGAATTCAGATACAGTCCTCATCTCTACCACCTCCACTGGGAGACTATTCCATGCATCTACCACTCTTTCATAAAGAAATATTTCTGCATATCATTCCTGAATCTATCCCCTTTCACCCTCATCCCATGTCCCCTCATAGCAGAACTTGCTTTCAATCGAAAGAGGCTCTCCCCCTGTGCATTTATTCCACGGAGGTACTTAAAACATCTCAATCATATCACCTCTATCCCTCATTTCCTCTAAGGTGTACAAATTAAGATCCTTAAGTCTGTCCTCATATGGTGTACAATGAAGACCACTAACCATTTTTAGTAGCCACCCTCTGTACCGACTCCAGCCTGTTTTTATATCCTTTTGAAGGTGTGGTCTCCAGAACTGCACACAATACTCCAAATGAGGACACACCAAAGACTTATACAGAGGCACTATCACCTCCTTTCTTCTGCTGGCCATTCCTCTCCCTATGCACCCAAGCATCCTTCTAGCTTTAGCTGTCGCCTTTTCTACCTGTTTAGCTACTTTAGGATCATCAGACACAATCACGCCTAGATTCCGCTCTTCTTTAGTGGACAAAAGTACTTCAGCCCCTATACAGTATTGCTCCCTTGGATTGCTGCAGCCTAAATGCATGACCTTGCATTTTATAACATTAAATCTCAGCTGCCAAATTCTAGCCCATTCTTCAAGCTTAGCTAGATCCCTCCTCATGTTATCTACACCTTCCTGGGTGTCTACTCTATTGCAGATTTTGCTATCATCCGCAAATATAAATGCCTGTCTTCCTCTCTCTGTGATCTCTTGCATTTCATGAAGGCCTCACTCTTTTTCTTCACCTTTTCAGCTACTTCTTTCGAAAACCATAGCGGTCTCCTTTTCCTTTTTACCGTTTATTTACCATTTTAACAAAAAGGTTGGTTGCACTTAAAATATCCCCTTTCAGTTTTGCCCACTGTTTTCCCATCTTGTTAACGACTTACTGAACTATTGGCCCATCTTGGCAAAGTTAGTTTTCCTAAAGTCTAAGTCTTTCGCTTTTGAATAGATTTTAACAGCCCTAGTCCTAATACTGAAACACACGATCTGGTGATCACTGGATGAAAAATGATCTCCCACTATAACATCAGAAACACTTTCACTATTGGTAAGCACCAAATCCAGTATGGCCCCTTCACGTGTGGGTTCTGTTAACAGTTGCCTGAATAGTTCTCCCTGTAGAGTGTCCAGGATCTCCTTACTTCTAGATGATACTGTAGCAGGAATGTGCCAGTCAACATCTGGAATATTGAAATCCCCTATCAGTAGCACTTCCTCTTTCCTAGCAATGCTGCGTATGTCTTCAATTAACTCTCCGTGCACCTCTTCCTCCTGTGAGGGAGGTCTGTATATCACGCCAATGCAAATAGATTTCTCTTTCCCTCTTTCTAGTTTGACCCACAGTGCCTCCTCTCTCCCTTTTAAACTCTGTAGTTCCAAAGCTTTAATATTATTTTTTTACATATAGTGCCACTCCTCCTTCCCTTCTTCCTATCCTGTCCTTTCTGAATAAAGTATAGCCTGGTATAGTTACATTCCAGTCATGATTTTCTGTTGAACCATGTTTCTGTAACTGCCACTAAATCCAAGTCGGCCTCTCCCATTAAAGCTTCAACATCTGGGATCTTATTTCCCATGCTATGGGCATTTATACACACCACTTTCCATATGTTGCCCCCCTTATCCATTTCCATAAAGGTATTTAGTGTTTCACTTACCTGGGGGCTTTCTTCACCCAACAAATCTAGTTTAACGTCCTCTTCAGTAGATTAGCCAGTCTGCTACTGAAGACACGTCAACCTTTCTTGGACAGATGGACGCCATCTCTGCTCTGCAACCCTTGGAACAGCATCCCATGGTCCAGGAAACGAAAACATTCTCTGACACCATCCACACAGCCATGCATTCATCTCCAGGATTCAAACTTATCTGCCTTGGCCTTTACCCTCAACAGGGAGGATTAAAGAGAACACCACCTGTGCCCCTATCTGCTTCACCTTCTGTCGCAGAGCCATGAAGTCACTTTTGATATGCTCAGAGGGATACCTGGCAGTATCATTTGTGCTGACATGGATTAGAAACATTGGGTAATAGTGGGCATGATAAGTCTTGGCAAACTCTCCATAACATCTTGGATTTTGGCACCTGGCAGACAAGCATACCTCTCTGAACATCAAGTCTGGTCAGCAGATGGATGCCTCAGTACCCCTCAGAAGAGAGTCACCAACTACCACTACCCTTTATTTCCTTGTGGTCACTGATTCTGCAACTCTGGGGTGCTTGAGCTCTGGTTCTTCCCTTTCCAGGGATGCATTCACCTCTTCCACTTCCAGGGCTGCATAATGGTTCTTTAATTCAAAGGCTGGAGAAGTTGGATTGGTGATTCTGCAGGCCCTGGTGACTTGTGTTCAACCTTCGTCATTCTATAGGCTCCCATTTTCTCCTCTGTTGGAGAGCTTGGATGTTGCAAGAAGCATCTCGTCAATGTACTTCTCACTGTTTTGAATGCTCCTCAGCCTTGCCACCTCCTCTCTGAGTTCCTCCACTTGTTTCCTGAGATCTTCTGCATGCAGGTATCCTGCACATCGAACAAGTCTTTCAACTGGCATTGGGACCTCTGTCTTGACAGAGGTAGAAGCTGTAGCAGGGGCAACAGCTTTGGCGATACAATTTTTCCAAGCCATTGTTCAGTTGGTGGAGCTTAGGTATCTGTTAAAGCAAAAGAGAGAGAGACCTACCAAAGTACCAGCAGGTTTCCCAGCTGTTCTTTCAGAGAAAAAGCAGTTAAATCTCTCTTAAGTGGAGTCAGCTGGAGGTGTACAGAGCCCAGACATCGGCATTTTTTGGACTGCTGTGGAGGCATTGCTGGTTGCAGTCGCTGTCCTTCCTCCTGCCTGGCTTGCAGGCACGTTCGAAGCCGCCTGTACCGGCGGGGACTTTCTCCGTTGGATAAAAGACCTACCTGCTGGAGCCCTCCTTGAGTCAGCTGGAGGTGTGAAGGAGGTACAGAGCCCAGACATCGGCGCTTTTTGGACTGCTGTGGAGGCATTGCTGGCTGCAGTCGCTGTCCTTCCTGCCCGGCTTGCATGCACGTCCGAGGCTGCCTGTACCGGCGGGGACTTTCTCAGTTGGATATGTTTCCGCTGTCTTGGCGTCGCGGAGCATGATCCGAAGGGGCATGTCTAAAGGGTCTGGACATTCCCCTTTGGCGTTACTGCGGCTTTGGTGCTGTCGCTTCGCGGGCAGTAGTTAAATTCGGCTGTTTAGTTTTAGTTGGATGTTTGTAAGTTTGTTCATTCCCTTCTGTATATAGTTATGGGGAAAAGGAAGGCCAAAGCTGTTGGCAAATTTCCAGAGGTGGCAACCGGAGCTTCTAAACCGGTTGGCCCCTTGGATAAGCACTTCAGTTCCATTAGCGCAGTCTTCGCCAGAGAGAACTTCATTGAGCCCTGGTGGGAGATCTCCACCCTCATGCCCTGTGCCTGGGAGTCTTATTGATGTCTCCTCTGAGTTCTCTGAATCGGTAAGGAAATTAAAGGTTATTCATTTGCCTTCTCCAGTTCAGTCAGTTGGTTTAGGAGACTCTTTTGAGTTACCTACCCCTCCGTCAGATACAGAAATTACTTTGAAAGTTGTTTGGGGTGCCTTAAAGTGTATTGATAGTAAAATGTCTGCTTCTTTTCATTCTTTATGTACTTTCTCTCAAGAAGCTGCTGTTTCTTTACAGCAACTTGATGAGAAAGTTACTTCAGTAGATATGGCACTCACTAAACTGGAGTCTCAAGTCCTTCCGTTTCATGCGGTTAATGTGGCGGGGATTAAGGATTCCCTAGTGCTTCATTCCAAGTTGGAAGCTCTTGAAAACTCTATGCGCTCTTGTAATTTACGTTTTTTGAATTTTCCTGACTTCATTACTTTCTCATAGGATTCTTTTGGATAAATTCTTAAAGGAGATTTTAGCCATTAATGACCCTATTGAAATTTCACAAATTTATTATATCCCTTCAACTATTAAAAAGCTTAGTTCTGTGGAAGGTGGGCTGGATGAGATTGTTTCCCCTATGGAAAATTTAACTACCTTTTTAGAGGACTCCCAGGATGTTATCACTCTGCGTTCCACTTTGCTGGTTACTTTTTCATCTATTGAGATTAAGCAACGTATTCTTAAAGCTTTCTTTAAAGTTAAGTTAGCTACGTTTTGTGGTCAGCCGGTAAATATTTTTCCAGATGTCTCACGTAGCACCCAAATGTGTCGGAGGCAATTTTTGAACTTAAAGCCCCGTGTTCTAGCGTTGGGTGCTACTTTCTTTCTTCGGTTTCCGTGTAAATGCATCATTACTCTAGATGGTGGTGCTTATATTTTTGTTGAAGTAAGTCATCTGGAAAAATTTTTGACCGAGAGGCAGGGGATAGATAAGGTTGAGACTTGAATAAATAAATTTATCCTCTTTTCTGGGTTAAATTTAACCCTTTGTTTTCTTTGCTGTTTTCCTTTAATTTGTCTTCAGCTGACTCCATTAATGTGGACTTTATCAGGTTATATTTTCCTTATGCTGTAATTGGTAGCATTGTTATGTTTTCCTTTTATTATGTGATTGTCCTTTCACAAATTTGGTTGTTGTAATGACTAAAACTTCATAAATAAAGAAAAAAATATCTCTCCTAAGTGTGTTCAAAATGTGCTGTTCCAAGACCCTGTGTGTAGTCAATTGGGGAGGTGCCCTATAAAGGAAGACTGCTCAATAGGGGTGGGTGGGAGTTTTGGGGGGGGGGGGGTAGGACTAACACTTGATGAGGTGTCAGTAGCTTCAGAGGGCTGAGAAAAATGCTAAAGCAGAGTTTTAAACCTACCCCACTAAAGAATATATTTCCCCCTTTAAACTAAAGCACCAACAATAATGTAACTTTGTTTTAAAAATGTACCAAAACCCTTTTAAGAGCTCCCAGGCAGAGAGCTAGTAATTTAAAAAGCCACAAACTCTTACCTTTGCTTGAAATATATAGCCCCTGTTAGAAATGCCTGAGGGGTACAAATCCACTATGAAAGAAATGTGGGATAATGCTCTGTTCCATGCAACAATATGAACCCCACATGAAAAAGAACAAATGGTGAGTGTTCAGTATTGTTTAGCGGAAAAGACACTGCAGGAGAGGAGAGAGATGTACCAGCCCTATAAGCTGGAAGGCTTGTCGGTGGGCTCAGTAGTTTGGGGATGGGTCCCGGGGTAGTGAACTGGATCAGAGGTTGGTTGGCTGACGGATGGCAGGGGTTGATGGTGGATGGTGTTCACTCGGATGAGGGGAGGGTGATTGGCGGGGTGACCCGGGGTTCGATCCTGGGCTCGGCGCTGTTCAGTGTGTTTGTGGGTGGTGTTGCTGGGGGACTTAGTGGAGGGGTCTGTCTTTTTGTAGATGGCACGGGGATTTGCGATGGTGTGGACTCCCCTGGGGGAGTGGATGGCATGGGGAGGGATCTACAAAAGCTGGAAGAATGGTCTAATACTTGGCAGTTAAGATTTAATGCGAAGAAGTGCAGTGTCATGCACTTGGGAAGCAGAGATCCAAGGGGAAATTTTACACGATAGGGGGGGCAAGAGGTTGGTGTGCGCAGACCAGGGGAGGGACCTTGGTGTGATTGTTTCTGGGGATCTCGGGGTGGCGGGGCGGTGGCAAAGGCCGGGAGGATGTTGGGTTGCATACAAAGAGGAATTACCAGCAGAAAGGAAGAGGTACTAATGCCACTGTATAAGTCACTGGTGAGGCCTCACTTGGAATACTGTGTTTCAGTTTTGGAGACCATATCTCTCAAAGGATGTAAAAAGACTGGAAACTGTTCAGAGGAAGGCGACCAAAATGATTTGGAGCCTGCGTCAGAAGCCTTATGAGAAGAGACTTGAATACCTAAATATGTACACTTTGGAGGAAAGGAGGGATAGGGGAGATATGATTCAGACCTTTAAATACTTACAGAGAAATAATGAACAAACACACACCTCTTCCAAAGACGGGGAAGCTGTAAAACTAGAGGGCATAACATGAAGCTGCAAGGGGGTAAATTGAAAGGCAATGTCAGGAAATACTTTTTCACTGAAAGGATGGTGGATGCTTGGAAGTGGTGGGGGCAAATACAGTGACAGAATTAAAAATGGCATGGGACAGACACAGCGGATCCCTTTACAGCAACAGGATAAAATCAAAATAAACTTAACTATCTAATTTCTCAACAAATAGGGGTGTCCTACAGGGAGCAGTGGGTTCACCCCTAAACAAAGACATGGGGAGGGGTGGCCTGCACGGAGTGACAGGTGCACCTACTCATGCCATCTTACTGGGCTGACTAGACGGACCATACTGGTCTTTATCTGACGTCATTTACTATGTTACTGTATTGTTTTGACATAGAGTTCGCAAATGGTTATGTTTTCAAAATAAAGTTTTATGACCAGTGGTGCCAGGGACGTTTCTCACAGAGTAAAGCTCTGAAGTCTCTTCCGCTAAATAGTATTTAGCATTCAGTGTTTGTTTTTTGTTTTTATCCTGTGGGGTTTATATTTTTTGCAGGGTCTGAGGGAAGCCAGGCTACATGTCCTCCAGCGATCCAGAATGTATGTGTTTGGGTGGGGAAAGATGAATAGGAAATAGAAAAAAAACAATATCCAGATGCTGCAAATGATGGCTTTAGATGGCAGATTCCAGCTGGACCTGGAGAAAATCAAGGAGCAGGGGAGGACTTCCAGGTCAAAACTCCTACCAAAAAACATCCACTGTTGTCTGTATTTCCACTGACTATACAAACCAACAAACAATGGAAGGGGCCGATATTCAAAGCCCATAGCCGGCCGACCAATGGGAGGCTAGTCAGTTAAGGGGCGCACTGTGATAGTGCTACTGAATATCTCCGCAGACCACCCTGGCACTGTCCGGTTAGTACAGGGGAAGTCCATGGGCGAAGCAGGGGCGATATTGGCACTATCTGGGTAAGTGCAGCTATGCCCCGATATTCAATGGCCGTGCCTATTCGGATTCTACCGGTGCTGCTGAATATGCCGCTGACAGCTCAGCACCACAGTCTTGGCGTATGAATATTGGCAGTTTTGAAATTGCACCCGTAAATTCTGCCAAATTAAATCATTATGGCTCCTTAGAAAAATGTGTCCTTTAGTTTAATAGAACGTCTACAGCATGAAGTTATAATATGGAAATAATTTTCTCAAATTTAAATTAAGAATGGTTCAGGTTACTAGACAAAGTGCCATTGACTAGGAGCAATGCAAATTGAATAGTAGGTTTCCTACCTTCACAGACAGATGGGGAAATGATGCCATATTTTGCTAACAGAGATGGTCGTGAATATAACACTAAGGGCCAGATATATAGAGGGTTTTCTCCCACTATGGGGGTAATTTTATAAAGCTTTTTCTGTGTATAAGGCCTGCTTTATAGACTGAAAAGGGTACTTATAAAAATTTTACATGGGTATACAAGCAGCATTGAAAAGAATTCCACCAGTTTTTACTTGCTCCTGCTCATACTATCCTTCTGGGAATGCCTATACAGGTTCCGAGTCATGAAATTTTTTTTTGTATTTTGTAAAATATGAGTACACAAAAAGAAACACATGTGCATTTACACCTTCAGAGCAGGTATAAATTTGTCTGAGAGAATTTGTGCCCTACTGGGACTGGTTCCGGGTGTCATGAAGGCTCATAAGTTTCCATGCTGCGTTTTATAAAATAGTCTTGCTTTTGAAATACCACATAGGGTGCTTGTTATAAAATCAATCCATTTGGGTCTGTGGCAGAAATATTTAGTCCATTCTCCCCTAAATAACCTTAGTGGCAAAACTAGATGAGATCTTGAAGAGAAGAAAAGAGGGAGTCTGTTGATGTCAACGTTGGTAGATTCTATAGGAAAAAAAATGCCGAACACTATGGGGCTTGTTTACAAAGCCGCGGTAGCGGTTTGCGATCGTAATCGGAGCCGCAGCCCCATTGATTTCAATGGGGCCGCGGCTGCGATCGCGATCGCGAACCGCTACCGCGGCTTTGTAAACAAGCCCCTATGTTTTTAGGCAGGTTTCACTTAAGGAATGGTGCCTATTCAGGAGTCCTCCATCCATCTGTCTGTCTGTCGTCCATATGCATATGTTTGTTACGCATGTGTGCCCTTGCCCCAACAGCAGAAGCTGGACGAGTTGGTGGGAGTCTCCCAGCTCCTGCTGAAGAAAAGGAAGAGCGGTAAAGCTCAAACTTAGAGCTGGCAGGAGCCCCCAGCTCCCATCGGCGAAGAAAACACCGAGTGGCCCAGCCTGATGTGTAGAAGCTGGTGGGAATCCCCAGCTCTTTAGTGAAGAGGCAGAGCAGCCCTACTCAAAGTTAAAGAGCTGGCGGGAGTCTGAAGTTCTCACCTGTGAAGATTGTCTGAGGTTTAGAGAAGGGCTGAGTGAGGGGGCAGAACAAAAAGGAGGGGAAGAGGCAGGATTACAGAGAAGTTGAAAGGAGTGTGATGGGCAGAGCATAAGTGAGGGAGTGGAATGAAGGAACAGTAAAGCAGATAACAGTGTGGGGGAGGAGCCTAAGGAAAGAGGTTGGGTTAGAAGATACAGAAGTGCAAGGGGAGGAGGCATTGTAAAATGCAAGGTGGGATAGGGAAGAATAGGGAGAGGGGAGATGAGATGAGGGAAGGTGGAGTGGCAAAGGGTAGGGAGGAGGAATAGTACAAGAGGGTGATAAGAGCAGGGAGTTTCTGCAGGAGGATGAGGATGAGGATGGGGCAAGCTCAAGGGAGAGAGAAGTCTATATGCCAAGAGCAATGCACCCACACCCTCACCACTCATCTCTACTCAACACACACAATCCCATGACACACACCCCCATGCACACCCACATAAACATGCACAGTCCCCAGGACATAATAGCAACATGCACACCCCCAACACAACGGACATGCTGCCCCAGCATACACACCCATCACACACACACACTGCTCAGACGCACATCCCCCACCCTCTGACATCCCACCCTCATAGCCCCATTATAAATCTTTCCATGGAAACTGGTTACTACACATACCACTGCTACACATACACACCTTACATACAGCATCATTCACCACCTATACTATGCTCAGACACCCACTCACATGTCCCCTACTACCCTATAGGTACACACGTAATGGGCTGTTAGACCTACAGGCCTGAGTCTACGAATGGAGGAAAGGGGGAACCGCACCATGTGTCTCACTGTAAGTGTGCACTTTTCAACTTGTTATGAATTGGGAAGGAAATTTTCTTATCACTGAAATAAGTTTTTCAAATGCACGACACATTTATTTATTAATTTTTGGTCTTCTTGATTACTTGAACAGTCCAGACTCAATGGAATTTTTACCTTCTTTCAATCAACTTGCAACTACATTGTGTGGAAGTACTTTTATAAGCCCTTTTGTGTGTAAAACATCAATTACATGCATGAAAAGACCCCTTATAAAATTAGGTCATGCCTAAAAATACGCACTGTGCAAGTACGCACATATTTGTAGAGCAGGCCTGCTCACGGAAGAATTTGGGTGGAGCATTTGCAGACTCTTGACTTAGGTTCATAATTAGCACATTTTAGCAAATATGCCATGTTAGAGTTAAACCCCAAAACTTAGCACGGAGACTTGCACTAATTGTTGGGGGGGTGCCCACATGTC
The DNA here is from genome assembly GCA_033557465.1 of Ichthyophis bannanicus. Lineage (NCBI taxonomy): Eukaryota > Metazoa > Chordata > Amphibia > Gymnophiona > Ichthyophiidae > Ichthyophis > Ichthyophis bannanicus. The sequence goes on from CM066042.1 coordinate 169,775,061, forward strand.
CCCCTGCAATTACTGCATTGGCGCCGCACTTTACCATGCGACCATGCAGTTAATGCAGGTGCACTTGCTGCCAGCCCTTGAGGAGGTGTAAGTACACCCACACTAATAACATTTGCAATTGGCATTTGCCAACGTTGCCCATTCTAAGGGTGATTTGCTGTCAGCGCCCATGTTCTGCCCTGAACCAGCCCAGTCCATGCCCCATTGCATGCTACATGGTTAGCATGGGATTTTGTCCCGCCTCTTCGTGCTAATGGTTAGTGCAGTATGATTAGCATATGATAAACCCCACGCTAACCATTAGTGCATTTTAATCAGTGTACACTTTTATGTGCTAAAATTTACACCATCTAAGCAGGTGCAAATGTCTACACGTTCAATATAGGTGTAGGTTTTATAAGATTTATGAATCTATGGGTCCCTTTTACTAAAATGGATTAATTTATGCAGTTAGGTTTTGCACTAGATGCATGCTAACATGCATGAAGTGCAGAGCTTCAGCAAAAGCTGTCAGAGGTGTGACCAGCATGTTCCTAACGTACGGTATTATGGCTGCAGATGCACTTAATGCCACTTCAGTAGATGAGGGCAGGTAAACAATGGCAACAGTGACAGCATGTGATATACCCCCACGCTAACTGTAGTTTACTCACTGTGTTCACTCTCCACCCCTGACCTGCCCATTCGGTACCCTAACATGCAATTGGCAGTTAATGTGAAAATGGGTGTTAACTGTCCTACATGTACAGTAACTGTTACCGTGAGCCCAACCACACAGTTAACGCGTGGCAAATTATGCGTTAACTGTATAGCTCATTTTAGTAAAAGGGTCCCTCTGTGTCTTTATAAAATACGTGAAAAATAGGTGCCATCCTGCTCAATTCACCTAGGTGGCCTGTTATAAAATTTGAATTCTTTTGAGCACATTTGTCGAAAAGCGTAGTTATAATTAATATTTGTTCTGTCCTTCAGAATTTGTGCATGGCTTTGGGCTCCGTTTGAATAAAATTTGTCTCACATTTCATGCTGAGAACACAAACATTTGATTGTTGCAATATGTTGAATACTGACCTTTGCTACAGTTCTGCAGAGCTGGGGGAATGCATGAAAGCAAGACAAAAAAATAATTTCATATTGGATGACAAAACTGAGAAATCCCTGGACTAGTGAAGCCGTATTCTTGCCACAACAGGGCATTATTTGAAACATACTGGTGGTGGGTGTGGGGATTTTTTTTTTTTTTTTAAACACGTCTGCTTTTGCAAATTGCTACCACGTTCACTGCTTGCTAGAAAACTCCTCATGTCTTTTGAAATGAAACAATGGTCTTTTAATGAAAATAGCTGGTTACATGAAAATACTAGTTATTGAAATAGCTTTCAGCTTGTATAGAATTCTACAGGAAGTGCTTCTGGAAGCTGTTTTCAAGGTGGCAGTTCATCCTAGCCGAGAAATATGTGGCAGAGATGTTTTATTTTTTTTTAAATAAAGTTAAAAATGATACACACATCAGCTCTTCATTTGTCTTAAATGAAAGCTGTTTTTTTACACTTTTATTTGAGAATATTTAAAGGGGGCAGTTTTACAGAACACTGTTTTCCATGCTGAAGTAGGTTCTTATAAAATTGCCTGGGGGTGTATTTGCATAAAAAGGATAATATTTTGAAGTGGTGCCTGATGAAAGCACATTTGCAGTTGCCTATTTGAGGCCTGTTTGACAAGCAGGCACCTATTTGCCTTAATAAAATACTAGCTTGCATGGCACAATTCATGTATATTTTGCAGGCGTACTTGGGTGTTCTGCCCATGTTCCTGCCAAACCCTATCCTATGCACGCCTACTGACAAAGTACGTACCCTCATGCCAAAACCTACAAGCCCAATAGTCATGGCGATTAACATGGTTAGCAGACCTGCTAAGCGTGTTAATCCCCGTAGCTGGGATATGTGGGAGGAGTGGCCTAGTGGTTAGGACAAGGTACTTCAGGCCGGAGGGCCGGGGGTTCAAGTCCCACCTGGGGACAGCAATCTCAGGCCGGAGGGACTGGGATTTCTAGTCCTATAGGCACTCCTTGTGGTCTTGGGCAAGCCACTTAACCCTCCATTGCCCATGTTCCCTGTAAGTATTAGCGTATGTGTGTCATATCCCCTCGTGTTAAATGTATCTCCCAATTGACCGCTTTGACCCGGTGAAAAGCAGGATATAAATACAGCTAAATAAATAAATAAATATTCAGTGGCAGTATTGCGGTTAGTGCTGCTGTATATCTGTGGATGCCGCTTCTGTACGCCTTGATGCTAACCGGTTAGCATCGGGGCATTATGGGGTCGGCACCCAGGGATAACTGGACAATGGTGATATTGGGCCACTGTGCGATTATCGCTAAGCAGCGAAAGTTAGGTCAGCCTTTACTACACCAATCTGTGAGCTATCATCAAAATCATTTATAATACCTGAAGATTGGCGAATGGCCGATGTAACACTAATTTTTAAAAAGGGTTCCAGGGGTGATCCAGGAAACTACAGACCGGTGAGCCTGAAGTCAGCACCAGGCAAAATGGCAGAAACCATTATAAAGAACAAAATTAATCAACTTGTAGATAGTCATGGCTTAATGGGAGACAGCCAACATGGCTTTAGCCAGGAAGGTCTTGTCTTACTAATCTGTTATATTTTTTTGAAGGTGTGAATAAACAGGTAGACAAAGGCGAACCCGTCAGTATATTGTATCTGGATTATTTATTTATTTATTTAACTTCATTTATATCCCGCTTTTCACTGGTTCAAAGCGGCGTTACAATAGGGTGGGGGAATTAAGTAAAAGGGCGGGGCCAACAACAGGGAGGCAACAATGATGATTTAGGCAGAGGACATACATTGGACATGGGACAGACATTAGACACGGACAGATTAGTATAGTTTCGATCAGTGGTTCATGGTGTTCGGGATCCGGGGTTAGTTATGTTTTTTGGTGGATGTCGTGTTGAAGTAGTCCTGGAAGAGGATGGTTTTTAGCTGTTTTCTGAAAGATGGAAGGTCGGCGTTGTTTCTGAGACAGTTCGGTAGAGAGTTCCATAAAGATGGGGCATAGAGTTCAAAGGCTCGATTGCAGGACCGTTGCGAGCATTTGGTTCTTTTGTGAGAGACGGTGAGGGAGTTGTTGGAGGCTTGTCTGGTAGTTCTGCCGTGAGCTGGACGAGCTAGTAGGGTGCGAAGCTGGGTGTTCTGTGTTTGGTGGATGGCTTTGTGGGTGAGTAGGATGGCTTTGTATTTAGTCCTTGCTTCGAGGGGAAGTATGTGTAGGTCTTTCAGAATTGGGGTGATGTGGTCGTTTTTCTTCGCTCCATGAATGATTCTTGCTCTGGTGTTCAATGCTGTTCGAAGGGGGTTGGTCTGTGTGGCTGGAAGTCCATGGTATATTATGTTACAGTAGTCCAGATGTGGGAGTGTCATGGCTTGCATTACTGTTCGGAAGTCTTGGTGTTCAAGAAGGGGTCTGAGACGTTGCACAGTTTTTGCTTTGTGGAATATGGTTCCAGAGGTCTTGGCGATTTGTTGCTTTAGGGTGAGGGCCTGGTCAATAATAATGCCCAGGTATCTTATTTGTGGTTGTATTTGAATGCTTGTGGTTCCTATGTTGAGGTGTGTTGGTGGTGTAAAGTCTGGGTCTTTTGTCACTGAGGGCTTTGGTTTTCTTGATGTTGATGAATAGGTTGTTTGCTTGTAGCCAGTCGGACACTGCGGAGAAGCATGCTGAGAGGTGGGTGTTTGTTGGGTTTGTGGTTGTGATGGGGCGTAGAGCATGATATCATCAGCATATATGTGGAAGCTGATGTTATAAGTGCGTATAACTGAGCAGAGAGGTTGAAGGTAGATGTTGAAGAGCATGGCTGATAGTGTGGATCCTTGGGGTACTCCTTGGTGTTGCTGGAATGGGGGGGGGAGGTCAATGTGCTGGTACGGATTAGTTGTTGTCTGTTAGGTAGGATTGGAACCATTTTAGTACAGTGTCTTTGATCCCAATTGTCTGTAGTCTGTGAATGAGGATGCTGTGGGAGATGGTGTCAAACGCTGCAGATATATCAAGGAAGATCATGGCATATCCAGAGTGCTTTTCTTGTGTTCCTGTGAGGAGAGTGTTCATCAGTGTGGTCATGAGGGTTTCCACTCCATGTAGCTGGCAGAAGCCGTGTTGTTGTGGATCCAGTATGTTGTTGATATCCAGGTGTTCCTGCAGCTGTTGTTGGACTATCTTCTCGATTATCTTGGCAGTGAAAGGTAGGCTTGCTATGGGTCTGTAGGATGCTTGATCTAGGGGATCCAGGGTTTGCTTTTTTAAGGATGGTCAGATGATTGTAGTCTTGAGGGTGTCCGGCATGTGTCCTTGGGAGAAGGATTCATTGATGATATGGGCCAGTGGTGTGCTCAGTTCAATTTCTTTATCCAGTCAGTGGGGCAGGGGTAGAGCGGGGAGGTGGTGGTATTGAGGCAGGTGATGGTGGTTGTTATTTCGTCCATTGAGGTTTCTTTGAAGGTGGACCAGTCGCAGTGTAAGTTGGGGTGGAGGTTTGTTGTAGTTGTATCTATGTTTGGCTGCGAGTTTTGTGGTCGTTGTAGTTGTTTGTATTGACGGGCCAGTAGCTCTGGTGGGATCTTCGGTAATTGGTCAGAGTTATGGGGTGCTTTTGTCAACTTTTTGACAATCTGAAAGAGTTCTCAAGGATTGTTGATGGAGGTATTTATAGTTTTCAAGTGGTAGATTTTCTTCGCTTTGTCGGTCTCATAGTGGTATGCTTTGAGTTCATCTAGGTATTTTGTCTTGCTGTTTTCGTCTTTGGTTTTTTCAAAAAGCCTTTGACACGGTCCCCCATGAGAGAGACTTGTGAAATTAAAAAGTCATGGTATAGGAGACAGTGTACTACTGTGGATCAGGAACTGGTTAAAAGATAGAAAGCAGAGGGCTAAATGGCCAATTTTCCCAATGGAGAAAGGTGAATAGTGGAGTACCCCAGGGATCTGTGCTGGGTCTGCTGCTTTTTAACATATTCGTAAATGACCTGGAAATGGGAATAACCAGTGAGGTAATCAGATTTGCAGATGGCACAAAATTATTCAAAGCTGTTAAAATCCAAGCGGATTGTGAAAAATTGCAAGAGGACTTTGATAAATTGGAAGACTGGATGTTCAAATGGCAGATGAAATTTACTATGGACAAGTGCAAAGTTATGCACCTAGGAAAGAACAACCCAAACTATGGTTACACGATGCAAGGTTCCACATTAGGAACCACCACCCAGGAAAAAGATTTAGGTGTCATCGTGGATAACACGTTGGAACCTTCTGCCTAGTGTGCAGCAGCAGCCAAGAAGGCAAATAGAATGCTAGGAATTATAAGGAAAGGAATGCAGAATAAAACAAAGGATATTATAATACCTCTGTATCGTTCCATGGTGCGACCACACATGGTGTGCAATTCTGGTCGCCGTATCTTAAAAAGGATATAGTGTTATTAGAAAAGGTACAGAGAGGAGCCACAAAAATGGTAAAGGGGATGGAAGGATATCTCTATGAGGAGAGGCTTAAAAGGTTAGGGCTCTTCAACCTGGAAAAGAGACGGCTGAGGGGAGATATGATAGAGATATATAAATTAATGAATGGAGTAGAACGGGTAAACATAGATTGTTTACACCATCAAAAAGCAGAAAGATTAGGTGACATGCAATGAAGCTAAAGTGTAACTCTTTAAAACTAATAAGAGAAAATATTCCTATTGTTGATCCTTACCTATTGTAGCTGTTATCTATTGTTCCTTCTTTTCTCCTCTATCCACTGTTTATACCCCTCACTTCGACTATTGCAATAGTCTCCTAGTAGGCCTCCCTCAAAAAAGCACATACCTTCTACAAAGAGCACAAAACATCTGTGCAAAAGTAATTGCTAAAGCCCGCCTAACAGACCACGTAACCCCAATACTGCTGGAACTCCACTGGCTTCCTATAAACAGCCGAATCAAATACAAAATTATCCTAACAACCTATAAACTCATAAACGACATAGCCCCCTCACACTTAACCACATTACTGCAATCTCCAACATCGATAAGGACCCTCAGACAAAACGCAGCCCACTCCCTCATCATACCTAAAGCCATCTGTAAAACCAAGAATACCACTAGCTCTAGAGCATTCTCATTCACTGCTCCTACACTCTGGAACGACCTCCCTATTGAACTTCGCACCATAAGAGACCTCATCCAATTCAGAAAAGAATTAAAGACCTACCTGTTCACTGAACACTTCGAAATCCCCTACTCCCCCAAAGCCAGCTCTACTACAAATGTGGGCACCCACGCACAAACTCCCTTAACCCCAACAATGTAACCACAAGCCTGTCCCCCCCACACACGCCCCAAAGATGACAAAAATAAAAGGAACTAAATTCCAGCACCTACGCCAATTTCTACCCCATACACCACACACACTACACGATGTAAATATACTTTTGTACAAAGTTTGATATGTTTGCTTTAATACCTACAAAGATTTTGCTTTAATACCTTCAAGTTGTTTTTGTTACAATACCTACAAAGTTTATATTTACTGTTCAATGTAAATAGTTGATTTCTACTGTTCTATGTAAAATGTATACAAATTGTGTACAAGACTGTTAATCTGTTATATGTAAACCGCCCTTGATCTCTGGAAGGGGCGGTATAAAAGAAATAGTTAAATAAATAAAATAAATATACTTCTTTCCTTCCTTTAGAGGTTTTTATTGGCGTTCATTTTCCTTTTCTGCAGCACCCTTTTTAAACTCCCAAATTTTATTGTTGATTGTAAACCGCCTAGGTACTTTTTGTAAGGGCGGTATATAAAGTTTTAAATAAACATAAACACATTTTTTCACGCAACGCATAATCAAACTTTGGAATTCGTACCAGAGGATGTAGTAAAAACTGTTAGTGTAGCTGGGTTTAAAAAAGGTTTGGACAAGTTCCTGGAGGAAAATTCCATAAACCATTATTAAAGAGGACCTGGGAAATCCACTGCTTGCCCCAATACAAGCATTGTGGAACCTGTGTCTTTTGGGGAAACTGCTAGGTACTTGTGACCTGGATTGGCCACTGTTGGAAACAGGATACTGGGCTTGATGGACCTTGGTCTGACCCAGTATGGCATATCTTTATGTTCTTATGTTCTGACTTTTGCCACTGAAGCTAATGAGGCAGCAGCTGAATATTGCCGCTGTTTGGTTAGCTTCACTTCAATCCAGGCAACCTGGATATTCAATGCCGGGGTCTGGATGTGGCCCCAGCTTTGAATGTCCCAGTGTAAAGTTCAACGGTGGCGGCTAACTGCTTTAGCAGCACTAGCCATCGCTGAATATCAGACATGTTCCTGGGGTGGTAGATAGGTGGAGCTTGGGTGGGACTAGCACTCGTGTACATATTTTATAAAATATGTGCATATGCGCCTGTACACACACATGAATGGGCACGCACAAACACACTGCCTCAGAGGATGTAAATATGTGCGCTTATTTCCCTGAGCTAATTTTTATGAAGGTGTACATGCTTATGTGCTTTTTCCGCCTAAGCACCCAGTTGTAAAATTACCCTTATGGAGGCTATTTTTTATATAAGGGCACCTATGTGGAATCTCCATAAAAGCAGGTCTATTTTATAAAAACACAAGTGCCTATGTGTCTTTATAAAATAAGCACCCAGAACCAGCCCAAGTAGTGTACAAATTGTCACCTGCTCTGAAGAAGGTGTAAATATGTGTGTTTGTGTATGTGTATTCTATGCATATATTCACATATTTTATGCAATACTCAAATATATTACAACTCTGCTGCTGTTCCACACAAACTGCACTCCGGGAAATACCTTGGTATGGTGCACATATAAGGATATGCCCTCTTATCAGCACATGTACAAGATGTTGCTTACTTATCTCCAGGAACAAGCAGGAATGTTTTCTTCACATATGGGTATCGTCGGTACCAACGGAGCCTGCGCGGGAACGCTCCCCAGAGTCCAATAGGAAAGCTTTGGGAGCATCCCACAGCGCCTGCGTGCTGCCTTCCCGCCCTTCCAACTCTCCCTCTTCAGTTCTTCAGTTTCCGCGGAGCCGACAGGACGCATACCGTGTCACTGCAGAAAATTTCTTCTTCTGTTTTTTGTGGTCGCATCTGCCTTTATTCGACACCTACCGGTACCGCCGGTTCTCTTTTTTTCTTTAAAAAACAAAACAAAACAAAAATACCCCTAGCTTTCTAAAAGACTTTTTCTTCAGTGGTCTTTCCCCTCTTGGTGCTAGGTGCCATTTTGGGCACTAGGCCCATTTTTCTTCAAACATGGAAAAACCAGCTAGTGGTTTTAAGAAATGTTCTAAATGTGGTGGTACCATATCCGTCACCAACATCCATGAATGGTGTCTTAAGTGTTTAGGTCCTGACCATTCTTCATCGGAGTGTCTCTCCTGCAGAAAGATGACCAAAAGGGGCCTGTAAAATAGAGCTGCAAAACTCGGTACCCTTTTTGCCGCAGATATGATGTCCGTTGCATCGACGTCTTCCAGGGCTTTATCTTCCTCCCATGGATCACAGGTAACTAAACCTAAGTCTTCTAAGACTGGCCAGACCTCAAAGGGTAGATCTCCTTCCAAGTATCGAGAGGCCTCTGTCTCCAAAGCATTAACGGGGTTCCAGAATTTTCCAGAGGCTTCCACCTCTGCAGAGCTACTGGTGCCATTTTTTGGGGTCGTACCCACTTCCACCAGTACCAACACCCAGGCATCGGCAGGAGCAATGGATCAGAGGATCCTTGCTATCGAACGCAGTCTAGCAGCCCTCTTAGTAGCTTCTGTACCGCTAAGACCGCTAAAGACGGTTCCACGGGTATTGGTACCGATACCGAGTGCACCTGCCTCGGCCGGTATGCTTCCCCCCATGCCGAGCCTCGAGTCTATCTCAGGTATCGACAGACCGATACCAAGACACCCTGATACCAACTTTGAGCGGTACCGGTACCGTGCGTTGCAGGAACATCCGGCGCAGAGATACTTCGAATTTTCCGATTCTGATGACTCTGCCGGTACCAGAGCAAGCCTTCCGGAGGATCCATCTCCTTCTCCTCAACGCAGAATGTCTCCTCCAGAAGACATGTCCTTCCAGGATTTCATACGTGATTTAGCTCGAGGCCTCTTAATCACAGTGACTCCAGAGAAGGAACCCAGAGCAGAAGAATTAGAAATTCTTCAATACCCTAAAGCTCCTAAAGAGGCAACTACCTTGCCCATTCATAGGATCTTGCATGATCTTATGCTAAGAATGTGGGGAAACTCCTTTAATGGTGTCTCCACACTCTCGACGACTCGATACCATGTACCGAGTTCCAAGCTGTCCTGGCTTTCAAAATACTCAGTTACCACATCATTCAATGGTAGTGGAATCGGCGATGCGTAGGATTAAGAGTGCTAAAATGCATTCTTCCAATCCTCCAGGCTGTGAATCAAGGACACTCGATGCCTTTGGGTGTCAATGCTTCCAATCCTCCATGTTGTCAGCCAGGATCAGCTCCTACATTCTCTATATGGGAATGTTCCTCAAGGAGGCTACAGGAGATTTTGGAGCTCATGAGCCCTCTTCTTCCGGAGGAAAAAAGGGGGGAATTTCTTACTTTGGTCAAACATGCCCAGGATGTCTCTAAGTTTTGTGAACCATGCAACCTTTGATAGCAGAGGTTCTGCTAATGCATTCAAAGCAATTTCCATTGGTGCACTTTGTATTGCCTGGCTTCAGGCATCAGACTTAGAACAATGGCTGTAAGATAAATTGGGAAACATCCCTTGCACAGGAGAAAATCTCTTTGGCAAGGACTGGCAAGACAAGACCAATCAGATTGAATCTGAAAATACTACCTTGAACAGACTATCAGTCTACAGCCAACCCAGCAAAGAAAAAGTCAGTCAAGAAAAAGAGGTTTTACCCATCTTACACCCATCACGCTCACTGTCCAGTTCATGTTCCCCAAAAGGGGCAGCAACAGACCAGACAGCAGAGGAAGCCACAAGTTCCAAGATCTCAACTGGCTTAGCAGACTCAGCCTTCTCAGGGGCTTTGACTCCTTCCTAGAGAACTTAGTCTTTCTGCCCCTGAAAGGTCCAGAACCCCTTGCCATCCCTGGCAGGCTATGCCTTTTTGCCAAAAGATGGCAACAAATAACATCAGAAAACTGGACTCTGTCCATTCTACGAGAGGGGTACAGACTTCATTTTTACAGCATGCCCCCTCCTACAATTATAAGACAGTTCAATTCTCAGGTCCCTGCCACCGATCTCTTGAGTCAGAAGGTTGCATCGCTTCTTGCTCAGGGAGCAATAAAAGAGGTACTCTTACTCCAACAGGGTACGGTTTCGACTCCCCCTATTTTCTCATTCCAAAGAAAACAGGGGGACACAGGCCCATTCTGGACCTCAGAGAATTAAGCAAATATCTGTTCTGAGAAAAATTCAAAATTATCTCCCTTGGAACACTCCTGCCATACCTTCAGAGTCAGGACTGGCTATGTTCTCTAGATCTAAAGGATGCATATACACATAGTCTCATCCATACAGATCACAGGAAATTCCTTTTCCAGGGAAGACACTTCCAATACAGGGTTCTTCCCTTCGGTCTGGCTTCTGCCCCAAGAGTCTTCACAAAATGCATGGCAGTAGTAGCAGCATTTCTAAGAACTCTGGGAATATTCATCTTCCCTTACTTAGACGACTGGCTCATTTGAGCATCAACAGCTCTAGAAGCCAGCTTCGCTCTTTCTCGCACTCTGCGAATTCTTTGCTACTTGGGACTGGTCATAAACCTCCCAAAATCTCATCTCACCCCTTCTCAGTCTCTAGAATTCATAGGGGCTCATCTAGACACAAGGCAGTCAAGGGTTTTCCTGCCACAGCCGCGCTGTCTTCGCATAGTACAGCTGGCATCCGAAGTAGCAATGAAGGTCTTCCTGACTGCTCGGGAGATGCTTCAGCTTCTGGGGTATATGGCATCCACTGTCCATGTGGTTCCCTATGCTCGCCTTCACATGTGAGCAGCCCAGTGGACCCTATCCTCTCAGTGGACACAGGCCTCGGGTCGCCTATCGGACAAAATCAGAAACTCCACACGTCTCATTTCGTCCCTCCAATGGTGGCAATCACTGGAAAACCTTCTCATAGGTTCTCCTTTCCAGCAACCTCTATGCCAGGCCACCCTAACAACAGATGCGTCCAAGTTGGGTTGGGGGGCTCACTTGCATGATCTCTCAACTCAGGGTCTCTGGACCCCACAGGAGGCTTGTCTTCACATAAACCTCCTGGAACTCAGAGCCATTTTCAGTGCTATTCGAGTATTTCAGGCCCAGATCAGCTACAGGACAGTTCTGGTCCAGACCGACAATCAAGTGGCCATGTTCTAGGTGAACAAACAGGGCAGAACGGACTCTGTCGTTATGCAACGAAGCTTTGTGACTGTGGGCCCTCGCCAGAGAGCTTCAAATCCACCTCCTAGTGGTATATCTTCCGGGCATTCAAAATCTTTGGGTAGACAAACTCAGTCGAATACTGCTGCCACACGAATGGTCTCTTCACTCAGACCAACTTGCTCGAGTGTTTCGAATCTGGGGAACACCAGATATAGACACCTTTGCAAGTCCACAGAATGCCAAACTTCCCTGATTCTGTTCCAGAATTCCAGCTCAAAACTGTCAGGCAAGGGATGCTTTCCTCCTCCACTGGGGTCAGGACTTCCTCTATGCCTTCCCACCCATTCCCCTCATTCCCAAAACTTTGTTCAAGCTTCAGAGAGACAGAGGTCATATGATACTCATAGCTCCACATTGGCCACGACAAACGTGGTATCCTCTGCTTCTGCTTCTCTCTCGAGCCACACCTCTGGAGTTGGGGTGTGCTCCAGATCTTCTGTCCCATAGAACGGGACTCTATTACACCCGAATCCCCAGTCCCTACACCTCAGGGCCTGGTTACTGAAAGTCTAGAATTCCTGGATATCAACCTTTCTCAACAGGTAAAGGATATCCTGGTGGCTTCCAGAAAGCCCTCCACAAGGCGATCTTATACCTTTAAGTGGAAAAGGTTCTCTGTATGGTGTTCTCAAAGGGGACTTACTCCAGTAGCGATTCCACAGGCACTGAAAGCGGTGTATCTTCTCCATTTATCAAATTCTCGTCTTAAAACCAATTCAGTAAGGGTCCATCTTAGTGCCATTGCAGCTTCTCACTAACCCATGGGATGGACAACCTAACTCCTCTCATCCACTCGTAGCAAGATTTATGAGAGGTCTACTCTTAACAAAACCTCCCATTAAGCCCCCGCCGGTGGCATGGGATCTCAATTTGTTCTTGGGCAGCTCATGAAACCGTCCTTTGAGCCTTTAGCCACTACGCCTCTAAAGTTTCTTTTGTGGAAGGTCATCTTCCTAGTTGCTCTCACTTCTGCAAGACGCATCAGTGAGTTGCAGGCCTTAGTGGCGGATCCTCTCTATACAAGATTTCATCATGATAAGATAGTTCTTAGGACTCATCTTCACTTTATGCCAAAGGTAGTTTTGCCTTTTCATTTAAACCAAGCGGTTTACCTTCCTGTATTCTTTCCTAGGCCTCATGCCTCTAATGCAGAAAGGAAACTTCATACCTTAGACTGTAAAAGAGCCTTAGCTTTTTACCTTCAAAGAACTAAGCAACATATAAAATGTTCTCAGCTTTTCGTTGCCTTTGGTTCTAGTCATTTGGGACTTCCAGTTTCCAAAAGAACTCTCTAGGTGGATTGCAAATTGCATATCCTTTGCATATGAGAGTAAGGGACTTCTCTTGAGGGCCATATCACAGCTCACAACGTGAGAGCAATGGCAGCCTCTATGGCTAATCTTTGTTCTGTGTCCATTGACGACATTTGTAGAGCAGCCACTTGGGCTTTGGTACACACCTTTACAGCCCACTATTGTTTAGACAAGGACTCCCGTCGGGATGCCTCGTTTGGCCAGGCTGTTCTACAACATCTCTTCCATACTTAATACAACTCCTACCCGCTGTCCCGGGTTTGGATGCCAGAGATCCATGGGAGGAAGCATGACCCATCTCACCATGGGTTCACAGCTTCCTGGGGTCATCCCCCTGGCATCTCTCAGCTGGGGAGTCCCTATATGTGAAGACTACATTCCTGCTTGTTCCTGGAGATAGCGTAGTTACTCACCTGTAACAGGTGATCTCCGGGAACAGCAGGAATTAAGTCTTCACAACCCACCCACTTCCCCTAGGAGTTGTCTCTCTCTCTCTTTCTCTCCTTTTGTCTCAGCTATAAATGCAACTGAAGAGGGAGAATTGGAAAGACAGGAAGGCAGCACGCAGGCACTGTGGGATGCTCCCAAAAGCTTTTCTATTGGACGCTGTGAAGCGTTCCCACACAGGCTCCGTCGGTACCGACGATACCCATATGTGAAGACTAAATTCCTGCTGTTCCCGGAGATCCCCTGTTACAGGTGAATAATTACACTATACGTGCATATTCAGCCATGTAATTTTATGAGAGCCATTTTCCATGTTCTTTATGTGCGGAAAATGGTTTATAAAATTACTGTCGTGGAGAGTAATTCTATACTTGGGTGCCTATTTTAAGGCAGCCAAATGCCTCTATTTTCTATAAAAGTAGGGCACATATAGGCACCTAACTTGAGGCATGATAATTTACATGAACCCTAGAAATAGTGTAAATGACTGCGCCTACATTTTATCATCTACACGCCTAGGCTTCGTCCCAGCTGTGCCCTGTGCATGCCCATAGCGAAAACTCATGCTAACAAATTAATGTGTGTTTTTACCCTGGGTGTGATTTTATTAAGGGACCATATATGCGCGTAAATGACTATAGAGAATCGGCCCCAAAAGTGCTGATTTTATAAAGGGTGCATGGAACGTTATGCACTATTTGTACAAGTGTAAGTCCCTATTTTCAAGAACGTATGCATGTAAATGGGCACTGCGCTTCAGTCAGTTATGATTAGTGTCCCTTCCCTTGGTTTTATGATTCCGAATTATTTTATTGTTTTATCATTCAACAATTCATATTAGTATTTATACTTTTATCTCCGGATCTTTTTTTCCCCCTTCCCCTCTCTCCTTCCCCTCCCCTCATTTCCTTTAAAATTAATATTACCATATTCATTACTAATAATCTTTTAGATGTTTTTATTATTCTTAACATTCCCCCCTAATGAATCACTGTTTCCAATTGATATATCTATGCTTGAAATTGAATGCACCTTCCTTTCCACTTCCTCTCCTCTCCCCTCCTGTTTCGCCAGCCTGACAACCCTTGGCTATTCTACGATGCACTGGCTGGCATCCAGAAACTATGGCAGCCCCTCATTTCAGTTTCACGGTAAATCGTTGAATTTTAAAAAGGCTCACGTGAGTCTGCTTTCATCCTGCGAACTGCTAAACATGATTTTGCTCACCGGTGAAGTAAGGTCATGCTTTCTTCCTTGGAACGTTTTTTGGACATAAGATTTTCTCACATATACCGATATTTTCCCCATGGCTCTGCTTATTTTTTTTTGTTGTATCACCTCATTGCTTTGGCACACAGGTCATTTTTAACACCAACATTTTTATTAGGGATATTTTCATAGTTATCTCCTTTTAGGATTTTATTATTGGTATTAATTTGGGATTAATGCATTTTGTATAAAATAAGAGCACTAATTTGTATAGTTATGTTCCTTTACCTGTGCCTTAGCTATAAGTGCTATGCCGTCACTCAAGTGACGGCAACCCTTCTCTTTTGCACTGTAGTTGATGTTTTTATTTGCTCCTTAGACTGAGCATTTGCCTAGATTAGGTGTAGATCAAGATACAGCTAAGTATGTTTTCCACCTTTCCTTACCCTCCCCCCTCCGCGCCCTTCCCTGTCTCTCCCCTCCCTCCCCTGCTCCTTGGATCTTGTACGCTATTGTACTCGCAGTGATGGTTCAATTTTATTAGTTTCCCTGACTAGGACCTTATATGCTACTATTTATCATGACTTTACCATTATCCTACTATCAATTTTAACAAGGAATCATTCACCTTTAATATTGCATTGATTCCCTGTAGTCCTGCTTGCCTGTACATAGGCACTCAATGTTATACCTAATAGGATTTCTGTCTGGAGTTTCCATTTGAATTTAAAATACTTCATATGATTTTGATTATCACAGTGCTGTCCATATTTTATTTATTATATTCTTTTAAATACATGTCTTATTGTTTCCATTGCATGTTTTAATGTTATTACTTTTTATGCTTTTAATGTTTGCCATGAATTAAATGCTATGTTTGTTCTATGGGAGGTTCTTTACCCCCCCTGAGGAAGGCAGAACAGCTGAAACCCTGTCAGTGCAGAGGAGAATTTAATAAAGCTGTTTGGACATATAAGAGGTGGACTTTTCCTGTGCCCTGCTCTTACAGCTCCCCTCTAGACGCCACCAGCTACGTCTGATCCAAGGCAGGTGTAGCTGCGGCAATAGGTTCCCATGCTTCTTTATGCCGCTGTTTTATAAAGCAAAGCACGCACATGCTTCACATCATAAAACAGGCCCCTTAAAACGTGTGCACAGCAATGCATTTTGCCCGAACGGGAGTTTGTAAAATTGCCCTCCAAATGTCTCTTTGAGAAATGGCAGGCTCTATGTATTCACAAAATGAACTCTTATGTGAACTGTATTAGTATAAGATGTCTGAAAACTAAAATATCTGCAGATGGAATACTGATGTCCAAAAACAGACAGAAGATGCTTTATGCAAACATAACTTATTTTTGGTTCTTGACTTAGGTGAGCTATACTGAAAATTGATTCCAAATTGTGTCTCGGGTAAATCACAGCCAGCTGGCAGCCATTGTTACAGCTTATGCTTTGACTTTTTACATTTTCTTAAGTTTGTGGTAAGGCACTATATAAAGAATGAGTGTTACAGAGTCAGATAAGGATTGCTTGGCTCATTGGTAACTGTTCTCTTTGCTGACATAGACCCAGTTTGATCTTTTGTTTCTTTCCTCCCTTGCCCCTTCCACCACGGTATTATAGAGGAGATGGGTAAACTAATGCAAACAACTCTGGTTCCCCAATGCATACCTAAAAATGTTCTAAACAAGCTGGACCTAAATAAATAAGACTAGTTACAAAATACATTACTGGGGAAGTGACTACTACAAGAGTTACAGAGCAAAACAGCAGTGGCCTTCATTTCAGACTGAAGTGTAAAGAATTTCAAGTGAATTGCCAGGGGAAAATGACAGCAATCTCACTCGGTTATCAAGCACTGTGTGTTATTACCTTAAGGTAACATAAGAGCTGGCCTGCCAGGGACAGTTTAAATCCTCATAGATCAAAGCAGTGTAGGAGTGCCCATGTGAATTTTAAGTAATCAGCATGGCTTATCCTTCACTTCGGCTAAAGATATTTGTATTCTATAGTCTCTCCACAGAAATCGGGGCAGCATCCGTGGAGACTAATCCCAATTGTTGAACTCACCGATTTGGTCCAGAAATCTTCTGTTTTCGTGTCAATATCTGCTCTTTGGCATTTAGTCTTAGAAAAGAGAGATTACAAGGGATATTCCACAGAGATTGGTCTTCCTTCCGTTGCTATTCAACATTTTCAAAATCTTCCACTACTACTCTGCCGATGTGCTCCAGGATGTAATAACCAAGGATGTCAGTAACAGGCCTAGAAGAACCAACAGTGACAACAGGATCACCTTACCCACAGGTTATCACAAGACTAAGCAAGCAACATCTAAGAGAGCTCCCTCGCTACTGGCACCTGCATCATGGAACTCCCTCCCCATGGACTTAAGGACCCTAAATGATACCAAGGACTTCCGTAAAGCTCTCAAGACCCATCTCTTCACCGAGACCTATGAGCAACCACCTTAAGTTCCCAAGCACTAGATACCACCAAAGTGGCCTACTAGCTACCCTCACCACTTAGCCCCAACTGCCCATTCCCATTTAGACCTATAAGTAGATAGCTTTTTATGTATGTGAATCGTATCTCCTGTTGAATGTATGCCTCCCAATGTCTTGTTGATCACTTTGATTGAAGGATAAGGTGGTATACAAAACTGTCTAAATAAAATAAATAAATACAATTTTTGGAAAAATATTGTGAAAGGGGTTGGGGAGGGAAAGGAAAGTATTTTGGATTTAGCGTAAGCCTTTTTCAGGAGTAGCTCAAACCATTAGGCAAGACTAGATAGTCATCTAGGGCAACAGTTTTTGAAATGTGGAAAAGAGCATCAGCAGTAGTCAAATCAAAACAATAGACCCGGACACCCCCACTTACTTTGCTTTGTATGGATATGTGGGCCTGCTCTACCTGCACATAAAGTTTAATAGTTACAAGTATGTTGTTCAATTATGCATTTTACAGGATTGTTGTGGAAGGAATTGTCATTACCGAGTTTAATTACCAAAATCTTGAGGTGGGCGGGGTGTAAGACTTGAAGATTCACCTTGGTTGCTTAATATCCTTGCTTTGGCCATGAACGCGAGTAACTTGCAGGTATAGTAGTATGGGCTATTAGGACAAGTTGGCCTATTTTTCAGATAATCTCAAATTCTTCAAGAGGGTAGACACCCTTGAAGGTGTGGATAACATGAGGAGTGGGCTAGTGAAGATTAAACAATGATGTGGAGCTTAGAGATAAGATTTAATGCTAAAAAATGCAGGGTCATGCTTATGGGCTGCAGAAACCCAAGGGAGCTATACAGTATAGTTGTTGAAGTTCTTTGCCCAAAAGAAGAGTGGATCTGGGGGTGATCATATCTGAGGATCCAAGGTAGACAAACATGTAAATATGCGATATCAAAAAACACAGATGTGCCTGGGTTTACAGGGAATGGAATGAACATCAGGAAAAAAAGAGGTGACCATGCCATTGCATAAATCTCTAGTGTGATCACATTTCGAGTACTCTGTAATTCTGGAGACTGCACCTTCAAAGATATAAACTGGAGGAGTTGGTCTAGAGCAGCGGTTCTCAACCTTTTTTGTACCGTGACACCTTTTACCATTGGTCAACTTGTGGTGACCCGCAATGATAAAATCAAATGCGTCGCTCTTCCTTTACCGTTAACGCATTGTCGCTGTAATCATTTGTTGATTTATTAATATATTATAGGCCTTTGCAATATGTTTTTATTTATAAAATTTACTTATTTAAACCACAATAATTAATCACAATAACAAGTAACAATATTTGATTTCAAAATTATGATGATTTTGTAGTCAAATCACTAATATGAAATAAAATTATTTTTTCTACCTTTGTTGTCTGACCAATTTATTCTCTGATCATGCTGGTCCCGATCTGAGGCTTCTGCTTTCCTGTCTTCTCTTAGCTCTCTTTCTGTGATCTATGGTCCATCTGCCATTTCTTATCTCTTCTTTCGTTTTCTTCACTTCTTTCCATAAGCCTATTTCCAGTCCCAGTAACCCTCCCCAGTATCAGCCCCTTTCCAGTCCTCACTCTCAGTACCTTCCAATGTCAACTTGCATTCCCATGACTGCCTCTGGTGTCCATTCCCTTCCAGTCCCCCTCCTTCCCCACTGAGCAGTCCCTTCTAGTACAATTACCATGGCAGCCCCTCTCAGATCCACTCCCTTCCAGTTCCCATTCCCTTGTATCAGCCCATTTGTAGCCTTAGCCCCCAGTTTTCTTCCAGGGCCAGCAGCTCTATCCTCCCCTCCCCACAATCGGCCCATTCCCAGTCGAAGCCCCCCAATCAGCTCGCTTCCAGTGCTAGTCCCCCCTCAACCCCATTACCAGTGCTAGCCTCCTCTAATCAGCCCAATACCAGTCCTACCCCCCTATTAGCTCATTACCAGTGCTAGCCTACCCTAATCAGCTCATTTCCAGTGCTAGTCCCTCCTCAACCCCATTATCAGTGCTAGGCTCACCTAATCAGCCCATTACCAGTCCTACCCCCCATCAGCCCATTTCCAGTCCTAACCTCCCCTATCAGCTCATTTCCAATGCTAGTCCCCCATCAGCCCATTACCAGTCCTACCCCCTATCAGCACATTACCAGTCCCAACCCCCCCCTTGATCAGTCTATTCCCAGTCCTAGCCCCCCCCCCATCTGCCCATTATAATCCTAACCTGCACTGTCTCTCCCCTCTGTCCAGCATTTATTGCCCGTCTGTCCAGTATGTCCCAATGTCTCTTTGCTTTGTCCATATCAGCCCCCCTCCCTCCATTAATGTCGTCCCCCCCTCCCTCCCTCCCTCCCTCCCTCCATTCATGTCAGCCCCCCTCCCTCTCTCCATGTCAGCCCCCCTGTCCATGTCAGCCCCCTCCATCCATCCATCCATCCATGTCAGCCCCGTTGCAGGTTCCCTGCCCCCTACTCCCCTCTCCCTGTCTGCCTGCTGCTGCCCTACTGTTCTTCTACAGCCGCGGCTCCCTGTCTCTTAGGGAACCATGGCTATACCTGTGAAACCGTTGTGGAGCCTTCCCGTCTCTCGACGGGCTCAGTGCAGCATTGTCCCGCCTCCAAAGGAAGTGGTAAACAACTTCCTTTGGAGGCAGGACAATGCTGCACGGAGCCCGTCAAGAGACAGGAAGGCTCTGCAGCGGTTTTAAATACAGCCGCTCGACTCGTGTCCCACTCCTCCCCCAGAGACCACGTCACCCCCTTCTTTTCCGCCTTCACTGGTTACCAATTTCCTTCCGCATTCAGTTCAAACTACTCACCCTTGTTCATAAAGCACTTCACACCTCCACTCCTCAATACCTGGCTGACCTCATCCACTTTCACACTCCCAGACACACTCCCCGTTCCTTTCATCTCAACCGTCTCACACTACCCCCTCCCTCCCTAGCCCACCTGCACTCTACCCGTTCCTCAGCTTTTTTTTTTTCTAGGCCCTGCCCTCTGGAACTCCCTTCCCACCGCCCTCCGCCTGGAACATCATCACCCTACCTTCAAGCTGGATCTAAAGACTCACCTTTTCTCCCTTGCCTTTGGCCCTCCCTCCTCTCACCCCTAACCTTTTTTCCTATACCCTTTGATATCAACCTGCTCTCCCATTTTCTCTCTACAAAGTAATTGTAACTTTCTTTCTACTTTTCCGGCCTTGTGCCTTGCTGTTACTGTAATATTTTATTATCATTGTAAACCGCTCTGCTATTTTGAAGGGCGGTCAATCAAATCAATAAACATAAACATAGAAGGGACTGGGAGGCGGTGAGTTTGCCGCTGCCGAGAAGCAGACTCGGCAGCGGCAGAAACTTGGGTGCTTTTTTTTTAAACGGTGGAGTGAGGTGAGGCGACCCCCGCTAAATCCTGTGGCGACCCCCATGGGGGTCGCAACCCACAGGTTGAGAACCGCTGCTCTAGAGACAAGCGTGTGCACTTTCTGAATTGGTTTAAAAGATGGGTAGCGCCACCAGCCTGAAATCAGGCCCTGAGAGACTGTTTCCAGACTTCTGGCAACACTGTAGGCTCTTACAACTAACCAGAGACACACAGAGCAGCTGAGACAAAATTATTTCTGTAGAGCTAAAAGTGTACAATAAACTGTACTTACAGTCTAATGGCTTCCTAGGTAAATGCAATGCAAGACCCAATTGAGATTTTTCAACACCATCTGAAAGCAATATACAAACATGCGATACACATTCTGCCCTGTGTGCCTGCGCAAGTTTTCATAGCACATCTCAAAGGAAGTGTCTCAATATCCTTTCGTGCACGCTTTGAAAATGGCCGATTGCACTTTAGTGCTGTACGTTGTTTATAAAGAGCCAGCCAACTGAAACTTCAGTGCATGCACTCTACGGCTGGGCCATCAGCCTGGTTAAAGCAGCCTTGGAGCCAAAAAGATATATTTGTAAGACATGATCTTACAATGAAGGACTGTTCTCATCTGGACCATTGGCAGTTCCATTCCTTGAGGGCTGCAAACCAGCCTGGTTTTCAGGATATCTAGGTTTACACACAACGGAGGCAGTGCATGCAGCTCTTTAACAGACTATTCATTACCGCCACCCTGAAAACCTAGACCAAGCTGCAAAACAATCCACATCAGGGGCTCCACAAATAGCTGATTATATCAAATCATGTACCAGTCTTATAGCCATACAAGTTTGCCCTGTGAAAGTACTTACAAGTATACAGTATTGCAATCCTTTGGCAGGCAAAAATGCACTATTATTTATGTCTATACTTGCACAGTTTCTTCCAGATATGGTAACTCCAGCTGCTATGGCATAATCATATTGCAGAGCTATTGATAAGCAAATTTGCAATGGGGGGGATTTCAGTTTACACCCCCTCCTACTTCCTGCCCCATGATCATTACAGAAAATCTCTTATTTACACTGATGACAATAGACCCGGAAAAAAGAAAGACGGATAACTACCATTTCCCCTGCATCTGGTGGGCCCTTTGCTTGGGTCAGCTCTCTAGCATAAGAACAAAAAGGCAGAATCCTCAACAAAAAACAATCTTCCAAACTGTAAGGCCAATGCCGAAACTGTGCCTTAGAGCCCTGCGTTAAAGCTCAGTGCAGGGTTTACTAATGCAAGCCATAATGCAGAAGTTTTGCTCTTCGATGCTGAAAGCACACAGCATGGAATTAAGTTGTGCGCAAAACATCTGTACTATACAAAGAGAGCAAGCCAGACGC
The DNA here is from genome assembly GCA_033557465.1 of Ichthyophis bannanicus. Lineage (NCBI taxonomy): Eukaryota > Metazoa > Chordata > Amphibia > Gymnophiona > Ichthyophiidae > Ichthyophis > Ichthyophis bannanicus. Next base: position 169,796,788 of record CM066042.1, read on the forward strand.
ATGCTCATATTGGTCTGTGTTAGCAACATCTATATCTTGCGCAAAAAAACCCAACAACCTGGTACTTGTGAGCATGTGCTGGAATGCTATCTAGCACATAAACAGTAATATTATTCTGCGCAGACATTCTGCTCAGAATAATATTGATGTTTATGGTTGGGAGAATGCTATGTGCGTGTATTGGTATGCTGGGCTTTTCTTCATCATTGCCTTCAGCAGAGCCAGAAAACGCGAGTGTTGTACGCTCAAGACAGTGAAAGAGACCAGGCAAACTTTCCTCACCAGCACTCCTTAGATCAGTGGTTCTCAACCTTTTTTGCACTGTGACCCCTTTTACCATTGGTCAACTTGTGGTGACCCCCAATGATAAAATCAAATGCGTCTCTCTTCCTTTACCGTTAACGCATTGTTGCTGTAATCATTTGTTGGATTATTAATATATTATAGGCCTTTGCATTATGTTTTTATTTATAAAATTTACTTATTTAAACCACAATAACTAATCCCAATAACAAGTAATAATATTTGATTTCAAAATTATTATGATTTTGTAGTCAAATCACTAATATGAAATAAAAAATTTTTTTCTACCTTTGTTGTCTGACCAATTTATTCTCTGATCATGCTGGTCCAGATCTGAGGCTTCTGCTTTCCTGTCTTCTCTTAGCTCTCTTTCTGTGGTCTATGGTCCATCTGCCATATCTTATCTCTTCTTTTGTTTTCTTTACTTCTTTCCATCAGTCTATTTCCAGTCCCAGTAACCCTCCCCAGTATCAGCCCCTTTCCAGTCCTCACTCCCAGTACCTTCCATTGTCAACTTGCATTCCCATGACTGTCAGTTGTGTCCATTCCCTTCCAGTCCCCCTCCTTCCCCACTAACCAGTCCCTTCTAGTACAATACCATGGCAGCCCTCTCAGATCCACTCCCTTCCAGTTCCATTCTCCCATCCCCTCGTATCAGCCCATTTGTAGCCTTAGCCCCCAGTTTTCTTCCAGGGCCAGCAGCTTTATCCTCCCCTCCACACAATCAGCCCATTCCCAGTCAACGCCCCCCAATCAGCTCACTTCTAGTGCTAATTCCCCCTCAACCCCATTACCAGTGCTAGCCTCCCCTAATCAGCCCAATACCAGTCCTACCCCCCATCAGCTCATTACCAGTCCTAGCCCCCAATAATCAGCTCATTTCCAGTCATAGCCCCCCCCCGATCAGCCCATTTCCAATGCTAGCCTCCCATGTCCATTACCAGTCCTACCCCACCCCATCAGCCCATTACCAGTCCTAGCCACCCCGAATCAGCTCATTTCCAGTGCTAGTCCCCCCCCCTCAACCTCATTACCAGTGCTAGCCTCCCCTAATCAGCCCAATACCAGTCCTACCCCCCATCAGCTCATTACCAGTCCTAGCCCCCACTAATCAGCTCATTTCCAGTCATAGCCCCCCCCCCCCGATCAGCTCATTTCCAATGCTAGCTTCCCATCAGTCCATTACCAGTCCTACCCCACCCCATCAGCCTATTACCAGTCCTAGCCTCCCCTAATCAGCTCATTTCCAGTGCTAGTCCCCCCCCTCAACCTCATTACCAGTGCTAGGCTCCCCTAAACAGCCCATTACCAGCCCTTCCCCCCCATCAGCCCATTACCAGTCCTAACCTCACCGATCAGCTCATTTCCAATGCTAGCCCCCCATCAGTCCATTACCAGTCCTACCCCCCTATCAGCCCATTACCATTCCCAACCCCCCCCTTGATCAGTCCATTCCCAGTCCTAGCCTTCCCTAATCAACCCATTACCAGTCCTAGCCCCCCCCATCTGCCCATTACCAGTGCTAGCTCCCCCATCAGCCCATTATAATCCTAACCCACACTGTCTCTCGCCTCTGTCCAGCATATCTCCAGGAACAAGCAGGAATGAGTCTTCACATATGGGTACGTCGGTACCGACGGAGCCTGCGCGGGAAGGCTCCCCAGCTTCCCGAAAAGGAAAGCTTTTGGGAGCATCCCACAGCGCCTGTGCGCTGCCTTCCCGCCTTTCCTAACCGCCTCTCCCCAGTTCTTCTTTTCCGCGGAGCCAGCAGGTCGTGTTCCTGTCACCGCTGAAGAAGTTCTTTGTTTTATTTTATTTCTTTGGTCGTGCGTCTGCCTTCTCCGACGTCGGACCGGTACCGCCGGTCTTTCTTTCTTTTCTTAAAAAAAACCAAAACACATTCTTTCCCTCACTTAGTGTGTTTTTCCTCTTTTGGGCCTTAGGCCTCACGAAAAAGTTTCTTCATGGAAAAACCAGCCTCCGGGTTTAAAAAATGCACTAAGTGCAGCGGTACTATTTCTGTTACCGACACCCATGAATGGTGTCTCAAATGTTTGGGTCCTGACCACTCCATTTTGGATTGTTCATCCTGCTCCTTGATGTCCAAACGAGGTTTACAGAACCGAGCAGCCAAGCTCCATGTTCTGTTTCCCTCTGGTGCAGCTTCAGTGGCATCGACGTCTTCCAGGGCTGCTTCTTCCTCCCATAGATCTCAGGTAACCAAACATAAATCCAGCCGGTCCTCGAAGGGTAGATCTCCTTCCAAGCATCGAGATGCCTCTGGGCTTGCCCTCGAGGATCCTGCACCGGCAAAACTACCCCAGCGGGAAGCTCCGGCTTCCAAAGCTCCTCCTATGGGGTTACAGGTTGACATCGATGGCACGGCCTCAACAAATCACCTGTTAGAATGATCTGGGGTACCGGCACAACCTTCCGGTACCGAATTCCAGGCATTCATGGCGTCGATGGATCAGAATGTTCTATCCATGCAGCATGCTATCACGGCCTTCATCCAAGCTGCGACGCCGCTGATACCACAACAAACTCTGTTGTCGGTATCGGCCTGGGTACCGGCAGAAATGCCGGTACCGGTACCGACTGCATCGACATCGGCCATGGTGTCGTCTGCAGCGGTTCCCTGCCTAGGGATGCCCATCGGTACCGAACCGGTACTGATAACGCCTGATGTCGATACGGCTCTGTACGCATATCGAGCTTTGAAAGAGCACCCTGACAGTCGATACTTTGATTCCTCCGAAGATTCTGATGCATCGGAGGCATCTGCTGAAGTATCCATAGCCCTTCCTGAAGAGCCGCCTTCTCCAAAAAGAAGAATGTCTCCTCCAGAGGACTTGTCCTTTCAAGACTTCATAAGAGATGTGGCTAAAGGGCTCTCTATTTCAGTAACCTTTGAATCAGAGCCTAGAGCTAAAAAATTGGATATTTTAGGTTATTCTAAGGCTCCTAAGGAGGCAGTCACTTTGCCAATTCATGAGATTCTTTATGATCACATGATTGACTTATGAGAGACTCCTCTCACTATCTCTCCTCATTCTCGTAGGTTGGACACCATGTACCGTGTCCCTCCTTGTCCTGGTTTACATAAAACACAGCTTCCTCACCATTCTGTTGTGGTGGAGTCAGCTATGAAAAAGATAAAGAGTGCAAAAAGACACTCCTCTGCTCCTCCAGGAAGAGAATGCAGGACCTTGGATGCTTTTGGTAGGAAAATCTTCCAAGCCAGTATGCTCATTGCCAGAATCAACTCCTATAGTCTTTATATGGGAATGTTTCTGAAAGAAGTTGAAGATAAGCTGCACACTTTCCTCCCTTTTCTTCCAGAGGATAAAAGGGAAGAATTTCTTATTTGGCTTAAGCATACTCAAGATATTTCAAAGTTTTCCAACCGTGCAGCCTTTGACTCCTTTGAGGGTGCCAGCAGAGCTTCGGCCATTGCCATAGCTGCACGCAGAATTGCTTGGCTCCAAGCTTCTGATCTAGAATCTTGGGTCCAGGATGGCTTGGGAAATCTTCCCTGTACAGGAGAAAACCTGTTTGGCAAAGATTGGCAAATAAAAGCCACTCAAATGGATGCAGAAAATTCTGCTTTGGATAGACTTTCAAAGTCAACCTCCATTCCTGCCAAGAAAAAACCTTTCAAGAAGTCTTTTTTTCAAGAAAGGCAGATTCCATCCTGCTTCTGGCCAACAATCATCTACAGGTCGTTTTGCTGCTAAGCGTCAGCAACCTAAACAGGCCAGGCCTAAGCCTACAGGGGCTGCTGCAACTCAGCAGACCCAGCCTCCTCAGGGCTTTTGACTTGATGCTAGAGAACTTAGCCTTTCTGGCTCTGAAACAGCCAGAGCCTCTCACCATTCCAGGAAGGATAGCTCATTTTGCTCCCAGATGGGAGCAAATTACAACAGAGCAGTGGACCCTCTCCATCATAAGGGAGGGGTACAAACTTCATTTCTCAAATCTTCCTCCTCACACCATGGTGAGACATTTCAATTCTCCAACATCTCTCCTCGACCTTCTAGGTCAGGAGGTGGCTACCCTTCTTGCCCAAGGGGCAATAGAAGAAGTACCACTTCTTCAACAAGGGTCAGGGTTTTACTCCCCCTACTTTCTGATCCCAAAGAAAACGGGGGGCTACAGACCCATATTAGATCTCAGAGAATTGAACAAATTTCTATGCAAGGAGAAATTCAAGATGCTTTCTCTGGGCACTCTCCTTCCATACCTTCAGAGTCAGGATTGGCTTTGTTCTCTAGATCTAAAGGATGCGTACACACATGTCCTCATCCATCCATCTCACAGAAGGTTCCTCCGTTTTCTTTTCCAAGGAAAGCATTACCAATACAATGTGCTTCCTTTCGGTCTGGCCTCTGCTCCAAGAGTGTTCACCAAATGCATGGCAGTAGTAGCTGCATTTCTACGCACTCTGGGAATATTTGTATTCCCATACCTGGACGACTGGCTCATCTGAGCTCCATCTCAGTCAGAGGCCCAGACTTCCCTGGACTGGACAAGGCACATTCTGCAGTATCTGGGACTTGTGGTAAACCTCCCAAAGTCCCAGCTCACCCCTACTCAGTCCCTAGAGTTCATAGGGGCCTGGCTAGATACTACCACTGCAAGGGCCTATCTTCCTCAGGCCCGTTGCCTACGCCTAGTGCAGTTAGCCTCCCAGATTCAGTCAAAGAGCCATTTAACTGCCTGGGAGATACTACAACTGCTAGGCCACATGGCATCCACAGTGCATGTGGTCCCCTATGCTCGCCTTCACATGAGAGCAGCTCAATGGACTTTGTCCACCCAGTGGACTCAAGCATCAGGGGCTCTGTCAGACAAAATATCAACATCCAGGCGCCTCTTTTGGTCTCTCCAGTGGTGGAAGTCCACCCAAAATCTGTTGCTGGGGTCCCCCTTCCAACAGTTGTTGCCCCAAGCAACCCTCACAACAGATGCCTCCCAAACAGGTTGGGGAGCTCATCTACAAGACCTCTCCACTCAGGGCACTTGGTCTCCACAGGAGACCTCTCTACATATCAACCACTTGGAGCTCCAAGCAGTTTTTCTAGCTCTCAAGGTCTTCCATACCCTGCTCAGCTACAAGACAGTCCTCATTCATACGGACAATCAGGTAGCCATGTTTTACATAAACAAGCAAGGAGGAACTGGCTCTCTGTCGCTTTGCAACGAAGCTTTAAGATTGTGGGCCTTCGCCAGAGAGCATCAAATCCATCTCCTGGCCGTATACCTTCCAGGAATCCAAAACTCTTGGGCAGACAGACTCACTCGAGTTCTGCTTCCACACGAATGGTCCCTGCACATGGACCAGGTACTCAGAATCTTTCAAGAGTGGGGAACCCTGGACATAGACCTCTTTGCAAGTCCGTGGAATGCCAAACTTCCCCGGTTCTGTTCCAGAATTCCATGTCAGGGAGTTCAGGCCAAGGATGCCTTCCTCCTTCACTGGGGTCAAGACTTCCTGTATGCCTTTCCACCCATTCCCTTAATTCCCAAGACTCTGTTCAAGCTCCAGAGGGATCAAGGATCTATGATCCTCATAGCTCCACGCTGGCCACGCCAAGTGTGGTACCCTCTACTTCTGCATCTCTCTCAATCTCCCTCCCTGGACTTGGGAGCTGCTCCAGACCTTCTGTCCCAGGAGGAGGGGACTTTGTGGCACCCAAACCCCAAGTCCCTTCACCTCAGGGCTTGGTTGCTGAAGGCTTAGACCTTCAAGGTTGGAATCTTTCTCAGCAGGTGAAGGATATCCTCCATGCTTCCAGAAAACCTTCCACTAGACGTTCCTATGCTTTTAAATGGAAAAGGTTTTCCATTTGGTGTACTGAGAAGGGTCTTGACGCTCTAGCACTACCTTTGAATTCTCTATTGGAATATCTCCTGCATCTCTCCAATGCAGGCCTTAAGACGAATTCAGTAAGGGTCTATTTGAGTGCTATTGCAGCATCCCTTAAGCCTCTCAATGGACAGCCTATTTCCTCTCATCCTCTTATTGCAAGATTCATGAGAGGCCTAACTTTAACTAAACCTCCCATTAGGCCTCCTCCGGTGGCATGGGACTTAAATCTGGTTTTTGGTCAGCTTATGAAGCCACCTTTTGAACCCTTAGCCACCACCTCCTTGAAATTTCTTTCCTGGAAGGTTATTTTCCTCATTGCAGTCACCTCAGCTCGCCGCATCAGTGAACTGCAGGCCTTAGTGGCTAATCCACCTTATACAAGGTTCCATCATGATAAGGTAGTCCTTAGGACCAATCCACACTTTATGCCTAAAGTGGTCTTACCTTTTCATCTTAATCAAGAGGTGTATTTACCTGTCTTTTTTCCAGGTCCTCATGCATCAAGTGCAGAGAGGAATCTTCATACCCTGGATTGTAAGAGAGCTCTTGCCTTTTACTTACAAAGGACACAGCAACATAGAAAGTCTTCTCAACTCTTTGTTGCTTTTGATCCCTCTCATTTGGGACTTCCAGTCTCTAAGAGGACACTGTCCAATTGGATTGCTCAGTGTATTTCTTTCGCCTACCAGAGTAAGAACCTTTCTCTGTAGGGCCATGTCACAGCTCATAATGTGAGGGCCATGGCCACCTCTATGGCTCATCTAAATTCTGTGTCCATCGACCAGATCTGTCGAGCGGCCACCTGGGCCTCGGTTCATACCTTCGCAGCCCATTACTGTTTGGACAAGGACTCCCGCAGGGATGCCTTGTTTGGTCAGGCTGTTCTCAAACACCTGTTCCATGCTTAATCAACTCCTACCCTCCTTCCCTGGATGGATGCCTGAGATCCATAAGAGGAGGTAGAGCCCTTCTCAGGGTCTCACATCCTTGGGGATCTCCCAGGCATCTCTAGCTAGGAAGTCCCCATATGTGAAGACTCATTCCTGCTTGTTCCTGGAGATAGCACAGTTACTTACCTGTAACAGGTGATCTCTGGGAACAGCTGGAATAAGTCTTCACAACCCACCCACCTCCCCTAGGAGTTGTATCTCTCTTTCTGTCTTTCCTCTCTCTCTTTGTCTCAGCTTTAAAACTCGAACTGGGGAGAGGCGGTTAGGAAAGGCGGGAAGGCAGCGCGCAGGCGCTGTGGGATGCTCCCAAAAGCTTTCCTTTTTGGGAAGCTGGGGAGCGTTCCTGCGCAAGCTTCTTCGGTACCGACGTACCCATATGTGAAGACTTATTCCTGCTGTTCCCAGAGATCACCTGTTACAGGTAAGTAACTGTGCTTTATCCCCTGTATGTCCCCGTCTCTCCCCTTTGTCCATGCCAGCCCCCCTCCCTTCATCCCTCCATGTCAGCCCCCCTCTGTCCATGCCAGCCCCCCTCCCTCCATCCCTCCATGTCAGCCCCCCTCCCTCCATCCCTATCAGCCCCCTCCCTCCATCCCTCCATGTCAGCCCCCCTCTGTCCATGTCAGCCCCCCTCCCTCCATCCATCCATATCAGCCCCCTCCCTCCATGTTAGCCCCCTCCGTCCATGTCAGCCCCTCCTCCCTCCATCCTTCCATGTCAGCCCCCCTCCCTCCATCCCTCCATATCAGCCCCCCCTGTCCATGTCAGCTGTGTTACAGGTTCCTTGCCCCCTCATCCCCTCTCCCCATGTCTGCCTGCCTTCTAATGTAGCCGCGACTCCCTGCCTCTTAGGGAACCGTGGCTGTGCCTGTAAAATCATTGCGGAGCCTCCCTGTCTCTGCACGGAGCCTGTCGAAAGACAGGAAGGCTCCGCAACGGTTTTGCAGGCACAGCTGCGGTTCCCTAAGAGGCAGGGAGCCGCGGCTGCATTAGAAGGAAGGGGGTGAGTTTGTCACTGCCGAGAAGCGGACTCGGCAGCGGCAGCAACTTGTGCACGTTTAAAATGTTTTCTTTTTTAACTTGGCGGAGACGAGGTGACCCCTGCTATATCCTGTGGCGACCCCTGTGGGGGTCACGACCCACAGGTTGAGAATCGCTGGTCTAGAGGATGGCTACTAAAATGGTCAGCGGTCTCTGTAATCAAACATATGGGGACAGACTTGATGATCTAAATATACATGCTACGGAAGAGGACTGGAAAGGGAAACTATAATAGATATATACCACTACTTATCATTTGTATAGTGTTAATAGGCATACACAGCACTGTACATACACATGCAGGAGACCTATCTCTGCTCCATAGAGCTTGCAATCTAGTCAAGACTGATAAACAGAATGAACAAGGGACTAGGGTATTTCTTAAGGGACATGATTAATATCTCCAAGGTATAAATGCACAGGAAGTGGGGTTCTTTCAGTGGAAAGGAGACTTTTAGAAGAGAGTACAGGAGGATGAGTATGCACAGGAAAAATCTAAGGAAATACCTCTTCACAGAAAGAGCTACGTGTGTGTGGAACAGTCTCCCAGTGGAGATATTAGAGATGAGGACCATATCTGAATCCAAGTGAATACAGAACAAGCATTAAGGACCTCTAAGGGAGAGGAAAGAATCATAGAGATGAGCAGTTGGTGTGGATAAGCAAACTGGATAGGTTATATGGTCTTTATCTGCCCTAATTTTCTCTGTTTTAGTTCTTCTTGTGTGCTGACTTTGGAGGCTAATGGGCATCTCTCTCCTCTCTCCCTTATTGTAGAGCAGTTTGTTCACTGCCGTCACTTAGAATCTTCACGTCCATGATGACATTTGTGTAGCAGCTTCCATAACCCCGAATAAGAGCGAACATTAAGAACTGTGAAAGTTATGCAGCCCTTTTTCACACAAGCTTCTTCCCCTTCCAGAAACTGCTGGAATTAAAATTCTTCGGGAGGGATTGCAACTGCTAAAGGATACTGCAAGGAGAGAAAAATTTAAAGAGTTTAAAACTGGGTTGACTGAAACTGCGGAGTGATGAACTAATTTCAAATCTTTATTGTATTCATTTACAGTTATTTTTTTTAAAGCTTTATTTATAGATCAACAACAAATAACAACTAATACAGTATCAGGCAATGGACTCCCGGCCGGGTGTGTTCTTATTCCCGCCGCAGGGTAAATCACAAGTGCAATCTTTCATAAACATCAAACAAACTTTGCCTTATGAATAAACCAGTGTTGTAATTTTTTACCCCACTGATCATAGTGGGAGGAACCCCTCCCCACCCCATCGCCATCGCCATCTACAGCAGAACCAAATAAATTTGTCCTCAGGAGGAACATTCGCCAGCTCCATCCCTATGGGCGCCCCCAACTATTCTCTAACACTCTAGGGACCCACGTTAACTATTTCATTTCGACAGTAGGGCCCCAAATTCTGAATATAAGGTTCCCAAATTAGCATAAAAGTGGCCCATCGTTTAACATGACTCCGAGCTCTCCATCGTTCTGCCAGCATCAGTTGGTGAAAACTATTGCACCATTCCAGGAAAGTCGGTGGGAGCTGCTCGCGCCATCTATGAAGAATTGGGCCTTTCCCCACCAAGCACGCTTTACGCACCAGGAGCCGCGCCCCCCTCCCACTAGGACAAGACAGATGCAGCTGATCCAATATTACCAAAGACCCCGTCCAAGGGAAACGCTTCTGTAGCAACCCCACTATACAGTTACTGATACGTGCCCAATATGGGCGGATACGCTTACAAGTCCACCACATGTGGGCTAAGTCCGCCATGGGCTCTGAACATCGAGGGCAAGACCCGTCATGAGTAATATGGCTCCGCAGGGCCTGCCGGGGTGAGAAATGTACACGGGTTAATGCTTTATACTGGATTTCCCTCCACCATGCCCCTTCCACCAGTAGGGCAGTCTGCCCCAAGGCTTTCTGAATTGTCCCAACTGGAACCTCCAGTCCCATTTCCCTTGCCCAGGCCCGCTCAACTCCGCCGTAATCCGGCAACACCCGGAAACAATCCAGCCGTGCCTTCAATCCTGCTATCGAAGGGGGGAATCCCCCCCCGAGACCAAAAAATTCAATGATCTGCGCTGAGCGGTCCGCCTCGAGGCCCTCTCTGGGCAATGAAGTCACATAATGAGAGAGTTGGAGATATGCAAAAAAGTGGTGGGGTTGCAACTCATATTCTGCACACAGTTCTGGGAACGATTTACAGGCACCTGACAATCTTACAACGTGGCCTAACATGCGGACCCCCTTTTTCCACCAAGACCGGAACCCGCGGGACTCAGAGCCGGGCACAAAATTCACATTACCCCGTAAGGGGAGCCAACTCGAAATCCTCCAGTTTCGGTTCCAATAACTGTTCAACTGTTGCCATGTGCGTCGCGCAGATATCATCATCGTACTGCGCTTAATACTGTTAGGCAGTTGGGCGCTCTCCGCGTGTAGAACACCCAACAGGGAAAGCGGAGCCACTGCCGCCATCTCCAGGTGTCTAGGTGTGTAGATGTCAGTCTCACCCAGCCAGTCACCTACATGGCGTGCCTGGCATGCCAAGGCATACAACCACAAATCCGTTAGCGCAATACCCCCACCCCGCCAAGATCCAATCATACGCTTCATCGGGATACGAGCCCTAGCTCCCCTCCATAGAAATCTCTGAATCTCCGTTTCCACGCGCAGAAGATCGCGACGCTGCAACCAAACTGGCAAGGTCTGCAGCCAGTACAGAATTCGGGGCAGAATCACCATCTTGACCGCCGCCACTCTCCCTAACAAAGACAGTGGCAAAGGATTCCAAGCTCGCATCTGGTTGCGCATCCCATTCAAAATTTTCTCAAAGTTAGTGCAGTAGAGATCTTGAGGCAACCTTGTCAAAACAATACCTAAATACACAAAAGTCTGACCTGCCCATTTCAAAGGGAATTCCCCTGGCCAGCTGCCACGGAGCTGCCCCGACATATCTATAGCCTCTGATTTATCTTCATTTATGCGAAGGCCCGCAAAGCTACCATAGGTCTCGAATTCCCCCATTAATCGCTCAAGCGACTCTCTGGGCGCAAGCAAGTGGACCAGCATGTCGTCCGCGAAGACCGATATTTTAAACTCATGGCACCCCACCACCACCCCCCTTATTTCCCTGTCGGCCTCGATGCTACGAATTAAAGGATCCAAAGCCAAAACAAATAATAAGGGAGACAACGGGCACCCCTGTCTGGTTCCGCGATATAGAGAAAACGAGTCCGATAATACCCCATTGCATAGCACCCGGGCGGTAGGTTGCACATATAGGCTCTGCACCATCTCACAAAAGGAGGTCCCCAAGCCATAGAGCGGTAACAAATATTGGAGATATTGCCAACTAACTTTGTCGAACGCTTTTTCTGCGTCAAAACTCACCAAGAGAGAAGATAGTTGTGCTGATGCACCCACTCCATAGATGTTAAGATTTTACGTAGATTACGAACCGCAAAGCGCCCCCGGATGAAACCAACCTGCGATTCATGCACTAGGTCACCCAAAATGACCGCCAACCGTTCCGCCAAAATTTTTGCCAGCAACTTCATATCAAAATTCAATAGGGAGATCGGCCGATAAGAAGAAGCCTGTAGTGGATCTTTCCCCGGTTTAGGAATCAGAGTGATGTATGCCTGGTTATCCCCCCAGTGCAGACCCCCTCCTGCCATCCGTTGCTGATAAGTTTCCACTAGAAGGGGGCTCACCCCAGCCGACAGTATCTTATAGAATTCAACCCCATATCCATCGGGACCTGGGGCTTTATAACAACTCGCGGCTGATATCACCTGCTGTACCTCCTGCAAAGTGATGGGTTGCCCTAAAGCAACACGTTGCTCCTCTGTCACCTGCGGCAGGTCCATTTGCCACAGGTAATTTTCCATACAAGTAGTGGCCGTCTCCCCTGCAGTATAGAGGCGTTGAAAGAAACCTTTGAAGATGGCACTAATCACCGTCCGATTGTTTTGCAGCTTCCCTTGGTCATCTCGAAGAGCTGCCACCAACCGCGAGTCCCGTTGACCCTTCAGACATCTCCCCAACAATTTACCTGGCTTATTTCCAAAACAATACAGTTTATATTTATAGTACAGTAGGGACTTCTTAGCTCTTTGGAGCAGTTCATTTAACGCTACCTGAAGTTCCCACAGTCTTTCTATTGTGTGATGTGGGGGTTCGCCCATTGAGACACCGCGCGTGAGCTACCTGTTGTTCGAGCCGAACAACCTGCTCAGCCAATAGTCTTCGCTTCCGCGCCACATAGCCAATAATGTCCCCCCGTAAGACCACCTTGGCCGTCTCCCACAGCAATTCCGGGTCGTCTTTGTGACCCTGATGATTCACCTCAAAGTCTCGCCAACGGTGACCTAAGAATTGCCGAAAGTGGACGTCTTTATATAGTTCTATAGGAAACCGCCATAAGCGGGTCCATCCTAGTCCACCTCCCCCGTGCCAGTCGACCCATACCATGGCATCGTCGGAGATCTCTAATGGGCCAATCTGCGCATCTTCAACGGATGCAAATTGATTCGCCGAAATCAACAGGTAATCTATGCGGGCGCTGGTACCATGTGCCTGTGATACATGGGTGAAATCCTTTTCCAAAGGGTGCAATAATCGCCACGGGTCTACCAGGCCCAGTCGAGCCTTGAACCTTTGCAACGTACGGGAAAGATTATGCCTTTCTCGGGTTTCCCTGTCCCTCGAAGTGTCAAGACCTACCTCAAAAACCCCATTAAAATCGCCGCCCAGAAGCAAAGGCACTTCCGGCAATTGCTCCACCTGCGCCGCCAGACGATTAAAGAATTCCTGATCCGGCGTATTAGGACCATATAAATCGCCCAAAAGTACCTCCCAATTCTCTAGCGTGCCATGTAGAAACAAAAATCGCCCTTGACGGTCTAGCACCTGTCTTATTAATGTAAACCGTATCTTCTTATGCACCAGAATGGCAATTCCCCCCCCTTTTTTCCCACTGCTGGGGCACCCCAAACCTGACCCACCCAATCTCGAGCAAGCTTAGTGTGCTCCTCCGCTGTTTGATGAGTTTCCTGTAATAACGCAATATCACATCGCTGCCTGGCAAGTGCTTTAAGTATTTTATATCTCTTGAGGGGACTTCCCAGTCCACAAACGTTCCAAGATATAATCTTCACCACACTAAAAGTACTTCCAAGTCATTTTGCCTGCTAATTTTGTTGTTTCAGAGGAAACCCCCCCAGCCTGGAGTCTCCTCGGATATTCCTCCTGATAACCGGAATCAGTTGGTTGTAAATGGTGAAGATGGCGACCCTCCCTCCCCAACCCCCCCACCCTCCCGCTGTCCCACCCAACCTCCCTCCCTTTCCTCTCTCCCCAACCCCCTCAACCCTCACTCCCTTCCCAATAGTGCCTAACCTAACCATAAGGCTAAACACCCTTCCTGTGGCATTGGGCCTACCCCCTTATTAATCCCTTCCTAAGATCCGCTTAAACCCCTACCTCCCTCCTCATGTTGGGCTGGTAATCTTCTCTAAATACTGCCACCTCCCCCCGTCTAGTGGGCCAACCACCAACTCGGAATCCTTTAACCCAAGTTCCCCCCAGACCTCCAATCGGGGGTCCAAAATCACAAACCCCATGGGGCCAAAATGAACCATCATCTAGGGGCGGAGACGCAATAGCCACACGCAGCCTCCCATGCTACATAGAGCCACAGGCCCCAAATCATACTTTCTAAGTTCCCCTTAGCGTTTACCCCTTAGAATCCCCTTAGCTATACCCTCCCTACAGACCATCATGCAAGAATCATATTGCCAGTACCGGGACGTGAAAAACAACACCGGCTGGAAACACTTTTCCTCACCACCCCCTCCCGATAGCTCACTAAACATAACAGCCCCAGTGGAGTAAGTAATACCCACCCCCCGAGAATCAGAGGAGCATCCTGAGTTATCCCGCCGAATACAAATAGCGAGCCTCGGAACTCCAAAGAGCCTCCAAATCCTCATGGGAGACGAAAGGGCAGAAAGGACCCAGAGCTCGAAAGCAACCAAGCCAACCCCCAACAGCAGGCCCCTACCACCCGGACCTAGCGCCCACTCCCGGGGAGGCCCCCACTCGGTGTACCAGTCCCACCCCCCCACCCCCCCCCCACCCCCGGTCCAAAGCTTTAAGAAATAGTAGGGGACCCCTGAGGCATACTACCTTATCCCCTCTCGCCTATGGGCCCCTATTACGGGGCACTCTAGGACCCCGCCTCTGTTGTATCAAACCGAAAAGAAAAAAGGGGGGGGAAGGGCCAATCATTGCAACATCTAACATTAAAAAATACAATAACCCAATCACCCAATTCACACCCATACACTCACATATCACTCAACTAAGAACAGTGTGGATTAAGGCTCAACATAAACATCAGCAACCCCTCACTCGCATATCACGCAACTAAGAACACTGTGGTTTAAGGCTCAATATAAACATCAGCAGCCACAACACACACACATGAAAAAAGAAAAAAGGAAAAAATTGTCCAGTCACAGTTGCGGGGTACTCCCCATGTCGCAATCTCACCGGGCGGTAGTCCACATCTCACTCCTGGCCCCTCTGCAGTAAGCTGCAGCACAATTTAACTATTCCCAGGCTTTCATAGTGCAGTCAGGGGGAGGGGGCTGAGTCTGTAGACCCATTCAGGCCTGCTAGAAAAGTCTGGGCCTCTGTAGGGGACTGTAGGTATCGTGTCCGCCCCTGGTGCTCCACTCTCAGCCGGATACAACAAGGAGAGACGCACCCCCCTGTTGACCAGCTGGGAACACACTGCTGAGAAGGCCCGGCGTCGCTGGCTAACCAACATCGAGTAATCCTGGAATACCAGGATCTTCTCCGGGTCCGACGCGGATCGCTGATGGGTCCTGGCGGCCTTCAGGACCTCCTCCTTCTGGTGAAAATCGAGGAAGCGGGCGATGACCGCACGTGGCCGACGCTCCTGGTCACGCCTGGGGCCCAGCCTGTGTGCGCGTTCAATTTTGATAGGGCCAGCCACCTTGCCAGCAGAGATCTTTTCAATCCAGGCTATCAAAAAGTCGCGGAGGGCCCCATCCGCAACACTCTCGGCAATCCCGATGAAGCGAAGGTTTTTGCGGTGACCTCTGTTCTCCAGGTTGTCTAGTTTGTCGCCCTGATGTTTCACGAGGTCTTCCAGGGCCTTCACTCAGCCTGCCAGGGAGCTCTGGGTATCCTCGACGCCCGAGATTCGATTTTCTGCCTGCTCCACTCTAGCGGTAACTTCAGTAAAGTTTTGCCGAATCAAAACATTGCGCCACTGCGTGTCCCAGAGAAGGGTGGCGATGAGCAGCCCTCCCATCTTTTCTCTAGGCAGCTGCCTAGTCTACCTAATGGTAGTGCCAGTCCAGGGGCCACACATACTCAGAACTTTATACATAATTCCGAGCTCAAGGCATGCTATTTTGTCTGGATGATGTCACCCACTTGTGTGCTTGAATAATCCTGCTTTCAGTGGAGAACACCAGTTAGAGGTACGTAATTTTGCTTATAAATGTTTGTTTTATGTTTATTGTACACTGCTATGAACAGTTATTTAAGATGGAAAAGAGGTTTATATATCTGTTAAATTTTAATTCATTTATTTTGTATCTTTTTTACCAACCATTTTCATTTCATCTTTAAATCTGGCTCTAAATCTAGTTGGACAGAGCAAACCCTGAAAGGAGAGTAAGACTATCAAAAAATGATGTCCACAAAAGAAGTTTAGTAACTATAGAAGTGTATGAGTACAAGACAGAGAATAAAAACCCTAACATCCTTAAAATTACAGGCCAATTTCTTTAAAGCCTTTCTTAGCCAAAGGTTTGGAGAAGATTGCTTTAATACAGCTTCAATGGTTTGTAGATATTCATGCTGTACTTGATTCTTACCATTTCAGATTTAGGATCCATTACGGCTTTTGTCCTCATTGGAATATATTTAATATATTTACAGGTGTGTTTGATCAAGGAAAATCTTTTTTTTTCTTGTGTTACTTGATAGATCAACAGCCTTCAACACATTAGCCATGATCAGTTGTTTCAAAGACTTAGCGCCATTGGTATATCTGGTATGGTTTTCAATTGGTTTTGGTCCTTTCTTACTAACCACACTGCCCAGGCACTTTTGAAGGGTAATCTTTCATCTTGGTTTCAGCTTTTGATGGTTGTTTTTGTTTGTTTATTGATTAATTACATTTTTCTATACCGCCCCTTCCAGAGATCAGGGGCAGTTTACAGAGAACCAAAACATGTTACATAGAACAGGAGCAAAAATTTTTTTTACAATATAACTTCTGCTTTCTTGATTTTATTTAATATCTACATTGCTCCTCTTTGCAAATTACTTTCTGGTTTGAACCTTCGTTATAGGCTGTATGCTGATGACATTCAATTTGCTTTCCCAGTCTCACTATAGATATCTTTGATTATATAATTCTTTATATCAACATGATTAAAACATAGATGAATCATAATAGGTCAGCATAGAATATTCTAAAGACGAAGATTATTTATCACTTGGGTACTTCCACTTACTCTGCCTTCTCAATTGAAGGTTAATGGTTGGATTTTCCCTATACGTTGTCGGGTTAAGAATTTGGGTGTAGTGTTTGACACCAGGCTAGACATGCAATGTAAAATCCATACTATTGCTAAGACAGCTTTCAGTGAACTCAACATGATTCGTAGATTAAAACTGAATATATCTGAAGATAATTTTTGTACAGTGGTACGTGATTTAATCTTTACTCTTTTGGACTATTGTAATAGTTTATATGTCGGCCTCCCTACTTACATCATTCAGACTCTTCGAATTATTCAGAGTGCTGCTGCCCAAGTAATTAACGGGAACATAAGAACATAAGAGATGCCATACTGGGTCAGACCAAGGTCCATCAAGCCCAGTATCCTGTTTCCAACAGTGGCCAATCTAGGTCATACGTACCTAGCAGTTTCCCCAAAAGACACAGGTTCCACAATGCTTGTATTGGGTCAAGCATTGATATCCTGGGTCCCCTTTTAATAATGGTTTATGGACCTTTCCTCTAGGAACTTGTCTTTTTTAAACCCAGCTACACTAACAGCCTTTACTACATCCTCCGGTAACAAATTCCAGAGTTTGATTACATGTTGAGTGAAAAAATATCTTCTTTTATTAGTCTTAAATAGTTTACCCTGTAGCTTCATTGCATGTCCCTAGTCTTTCTATATTCTGATAACGTAAACAATCGATCTACGTTTACCCGTTCCACTCCGTTCATTAATTTATAGACTTCTATCATATCTCCCCTCAGCCGTCTCTTTTCAAGGTTAAAGAGCCCTAACCTTTTTAGCCTTTCTTCATAGGGGTATCCTTCCATCCCCTTTACCATTTTGGTGGCTCTTCTCTGAACCTTTTCTAATAACGCTATATCCTTTTTAAGATACGGCAACCAGAATTGCACACAATATTCAAGGTGCGGTCTCACCATGGAATGATATAGAGGCATTATAATATCCTTTGTTTTATTTTCCATTCCTTTTCTTATGATACCTAGCATTCTATTTGCTCTCTTGGCTGCCGCTGCACACTGGGCCGAGGGTTTTAACATGTTATCCACAGTGACGCCTAAATCTTTTTCCTGGTCGGTGGTTCCTAATGTGGAACCTTGCATCATGTAATGGTTGATCTCCAGGAACAAGCAGGAATGAGTCTTCACATATGGGTACATTGGCACCGAAGGAGCCCACGCGGGAACGCTCCCCAGCGTCCAATCAGAAAGCCTTTGGGAGCATCCCACAGCGCCTGCGTGCTGCCTTCCCGCCTTTCCAGCTGTCTCTCCTCAGTTGTTCTTTTTCCGCGGGGTACAAACTTCATTTTTCAAGCTTGCCCCCTCTCACAAGAGTGCACCAGTTCAATTCTCCAACCTCCCTCCTCAGCCTGTTGGAGCAGGAGGTTGCCACTCTTTTCGCCCAAGGGGCAATAGAGGAAGTGCCTCTTCAACAACAGGGCACAGGGTTCTACTCCCCCTATTTTCTTATCCCAAAGAAAACAGGGGGCTTCAGACCCATTTTAGATCTCAGAGAGTTGAACAGATTCCTAGTCAAAGAGAAATTCAAAATGGTTTCTCTAGGAACTCTGCTGCCATACCTTCAGAGTCAGGATTGGCTTTGTTCTCTAGATCTCAAGAATGCGTACACCCATGTTCTCATCCACCCAACTCACAGAAGGTTCCTTCGGTTCCTTTTCCAGGAGAAGCACTATCAATACAGAGTGCTCCCCTTTGGCCTGGCCTCTGCACCAAGGGTGTTCACGAAATGCATGGCAGTGGTTGCTGCCTTTCTGCGCACCCTGGGAATATTTGTCTTCCCTTATCTGGACGACTGGCTCATTCGAGCTCCCACTCAATCAGAGGCCAAGACTGCTTTAACCTGCACAATGCATATCCTTCAATATTTAGGGCTGGTAATAAACATCCCAAAATCCAATTTGATCCCTACTCAGTCCCTGGAGTTTATAGGGGCGTTGCTGGATACCACAAAGGCAAGGGCCTATCTTCCCCAGGCCCGTTGCCTTCGCTTGATGCAGTTAGCTTCTCAAGAAGAGTTAAAACCCCTACTAACTGCTCGAGAAATGTTACAGTTGCTAGGCCACATGGCATCCACTGTCCATGTGGTACCATACGCTCGCCTTCACATGAGAGCAGCTCAGTGGACTTTATCCACCCAATGTACCCAGGCATTAGGCTGCCTGTCAGACAAAATAGCAAACACTAGACGCCTCATTTTGTCCCTCCAGTGGTGGAAGTCCCCTCAAAACCTGTTGCTGGGGTCTCCCTTTCAACGGCCTCTACTCCAGGCAACTCTTACAACAGATGCTTCTCCAATGGGCTGGGGAGCTCATCTTCAGGACCTCTCCACCCAGGGCATCTGGTCCCCACAGGAGACTTCTCTACATATCAATCTCTTAGAACTCAGAGCGATCTTCCTTGCTCTGCGAGTTTTCCACACCCACAAGACAGTCCTTATCCACACGGACAATCAGGTAGCCATGTTCTATATAAACAAGCAGGGAGGAACTGGCTCTCTGTCACTTTGCAACGAAGCTCTGCGACTGTGGGCCCTCACCAGAGAGCATCACATTCATCTTCTGGCATTCTATCTTCCAGGGGTTCAAAACTCTTGGGCAGACAGACTCAGTCGAGTTCTGCTTCCACACGAATGGTCCCTACATATGGACCAGGTATCCAAGATTTTTCAACTTTGGGGAACCCCGGACATAGACCTCTTTGCAAGTCCGTGGAATGCCAAACTTCCCCGGTTCTGTTCCAGAACTCCGGCTCAGGGGGCTAAGACAAGGGATGCTTTCCTCCTTCATTGGAGTCAAGACTTCCTGTATGCCTTTCAACACATTCCCCTAATTCTCAAAACCCTGTTCAAGCTTCAGAGAGACAGAGGACACATGATTCTCATAGCTCCACATTGGCCACGGCAAGTGTGGTACCCTCTGCTTCTACATCTCTCTCAAGCTCCCTCCCTAGAGTTAGGGTCTGCTCCAGACCTCCTCTCTCAGGAGGACGGAAAGTTGTGGCATCCCAATCCCCAGTCTCTGCATCTCAGGGCTTGGTTGCTGAAGGCCTAGATCTCCAGGATCTTCCTCTTTCTCAACAGGTGAAAGATGTTCTTTATGCTTCCAGAAAACCTTCCACTAGACGTTGTTACGCCTTCAAGTGGAAAAGGTTTACCATCTGGTGTTCTGGAAAGGGTCTCAACCCCCGTGCCATACCTCTGGAATCGTTGCTGGAGTATCTCCTGCATCTGTCTAATGCAGGCCTTAAGACAAATTCAGTAAGAGTCCATCTGAGTGCTATTGCAGCTTCCCTCAAGCCTCTAAATGGACAACCTGTTTCCTCTCATCCCCATGTAGCAAGGTTCATGAGAGGCCTCCTTTTGACAAAGCCTCCCATTAGACCACCACCGGTGGCATGAGACTTAAATTTGGTTCTTGGTCAGCTTATGCAGCCGCCTTTTGAACCTTTAGCTACTACCTCCTTGAAATACCTTTCTTGGAAGGTTATCTTTCTCATCGCAATCACATCAGCACGCCGCATCAGTGAATTGCAAGCACTAGTAGCTAATCCACCTTACACAAGGTTCCATCATGACAAGGTGGTCCTTAGGACTAATCCACACTTTATGCCTAAGGTGGCCTCGCCTTTTCACCTCAACCAAGAGGTCTACCTACCTGTTTTTTTTCCAGGAACTCATGCCTCAAGTGCAGAGAGGAATCTTCATACCCTGGACTGTAAAAGAGCTCTAGCTTTTTATTTACAGAGGACACAGCAACATAGAAAGTCCTCTCAACTCTTTGTTACTTTTGATCCTTCTCATTTGGGACAGCCAGTCTCCAAGAGAACTCTTTCCAACTGGATTGCCCAGTGTATTTCTTTCGCCTATCACAGCAAGAACATTTCTCTGGAGGGCCATGTCACAGCTCACAATGTGAGAGCCATGGCAGCCTCAGTGGCTCATCTGAACTCTGTGTCTATCAACGACATCTGTCGAGCAGCCACTTGGGCCTCGGTTCATACCTTCACAGCCCATTACTGTTTGGACAAGGACTCCCGCAGGGATGCCTTGTTTGGTCAGGCTGTTCTCAGACACCTTTTCCATACTTAATCAACTCCTACCCACCATCCCTCATGGGATGCCAGAGATCCAGGTGGGGAAGTGCAGCCCTGTCCCAGGGACACACAACTTATGGGCTCTCTCCCTGGCATCAAAAGCTAGGGAGTCCCCATATGTGAAGACTCATTCCTGCTTGTTCCTGGAGATAGCGCAGTTACTTACCTGTTACAGGTGATCTCTGGGAACAGCAGGAATAAGTCTTCACAACCCACCCACCTCCCCTAGGAGTTGTCTCTCTATCTCTCTTCCTTTCCCTCTCTCTCCCTCTTTGTCTCAGCTATAAAACTCAACTGAGGAGAGACAGTTGGAAAGGCGGGAAGGCAGCACGCAGGCGCTGTGGGATGCTCCCAAAGGCTTTCTGATTGGACACTGGGGAGCGTTCCCGCACGGGCTCAGTCGGTGCCGATGTACCCATATGTGAAGACTTATTCCTGCTGTTCCCAGAGATCACCTGTTACAGGTAAGTAACTGTGCTTTCTTCCCTAGGTGCATAACTATTGTGTTGTGACTGCTTTGATTGAAGGATAAGGCGGTATACAAAACTGTCTAAATAAATAAATAAAATAAATAACTTTGCACTTGTCCACATTAAATTTCATCTGCCATTTGGATGCCCAGTCTTCCAATTTATCAAGATCCTCTTGCAATTTTCCACGATCCTCTTGGGTTTTAACAACTTTAAATAGTTTTGTGTCATTTGCAAATTTGATAACCTTACTCGTTATTCCCTTTTCCAGGTCATTTATGAATATGTGAAAAAGCAGCGGACCCAGCACAGATCCCTGGGGTACACCACTATTCACATTTCTCCATTGGGAAAATTGGCCCTTTAGCCCTAGCCTCTGCTTTCTATCTTTTAACCAGTTCCTGATCCACAATAGTACACTACCTCCTATCCCATGACTCTTTAGTTTTGCCAAAAGTCTCTGATGAGGGACCCTATCAAAGGTTTCTGAAAGTCCAAATACACTATATCAACCGACTCACCTCTGTCTACCTGTTTATTCACACCTTCAAAAAAACATAACAGATTAGTAAGACAAGATTTTCCTTGCCTAAAGCCATGATATCTTCCTCAGTAAAGACCGAAGCAAAGAATTCATTCAGTCTCTCCGCTATCACCTTGTCGCCTCTTAGTGCCCCTTTAACCGCTCTATCATCTAATGGACCAACTGACTCTTTCACAGGTGTTTTGCTACGAATGTACTTGAAAAAGTCTTTATTACGCGTTTTTGCTTCCACAGCAAGCTTCTTCTGAAATTCTCCCTTTGCCTGCCTTATCAATGCCTTGCATTTAACTTACCAGTGCTTGTGCTGTTTCCAGGTTTCGTCGTTTGGCACATTGCTCCAATATTGTTTGAATTTCATTGGCTCCCAGTTAAATGTCAGCATATAACTTTTACGGTTCTCATACGCTACAACACCCTGTGCATGGCTAAAAGCATTTGACTTTAATGCCGGCTTTCTGCATTGGCCTGAAAGATAGTAAAAATAGAACAAGTTATCAATAACAATAATTAAAAAGAAAGCAGACATCCAGAGTTAAGAGGGGTTAGACAGGAAAGTACAAAAACAAAGGACAGCAGGGGACTATAATAAAAGGAAAGAATAGTAAAGAGAAGAAAAGAGAAAACAAAATGAAAATCGGGGATACATCCACCAGCACCTGAGCCCCTAGCTTGAGACTACAATCTGTCTTTTTTTCTTGTGAGTAAAATGACTTATTGAAGTAAAGTGCTTATAGAATGACTCGAGCTGGATGTCTAATGACAAGTCATTCCATAGGTAAAGGACAATAACTGAAAAAGCTGATTATTGTATAGTTTTATGCTCATTCAGCAATAAGTTGAGATAAGTAATGGTTTTTGCTGAGCATATCTAAATGATCTTGTAGGCAGGTCTGCTTCAAGAGGTTGTGGTGCCCTGTGCTAATTTTTGCTTTTGTGCCCATCCTTCTTGGGGGCCAATTTTGCAGTATGAACTGTGCAAATAGGGGTATAGGTTCAGTCGGTATGGTCATTGGCTTACGTTAGACACTGGGACTGCCATATAACTTAATCCATATATTCAGCAGCTCTATCCACACAGCTAGCAGTGTTGAATATACAGAGAGTGAGGGCACCAGCATTGCCTATTTAGTTTAGGCCTTCTATTCAGCCTAAAATGTATAACTCATTTGAATTGTGGCTGAATATCGCCAATCTCCAGGAACAAGCAGGAATGAGTCTTCACATATGGGTACGTCGGTACCAACGGAGTCTGCGCGGGAACGCTTCCCAGCATCCAATCAGAAAGCTTTTGGAAGCATCCCAACATGCCTGCGTGCTGCCTTCCCAACTGCCTCTCCTCAGTTTTCGTTTTTCCGCAGAGCCGGCAGGACGTCCTCCTGTCACCGCAGAAAATTCGTCTTTTATTTTTTAGTTTTCTTGTGGTCGCGACTGCCTTCCCCGACGCTACCGGTACTGACAGTGTTTCTTTTTTCTTTTCTTGTAAAAATTTTCCTTTTTAAGGAATATTTTTCCTTCTTAGTGTCTCACGGTTTTTCAGGCCTGCCTCTCCACTTTCCTTCATGAAACCGCCAGCCACTATCCCCAAGAAATGTACAAACTGTGGCAGTACAAACTTAATTTTAGACACTCACAATTGGTGTCTAACCTGCTTGGGTCCCAACCATTTTCCTCCGGAGTGTCCCTCCTGCAATAGTATTGTGGGAAGAAGTTTTCAACATCGAGTTCCCCTCGACACGCGGTCCCCATCCAACTTCAGTGCACCGACCATATCTTCTTCTACACAGGATCAGGTAACCAAAAAACAGTCTGTTAAGACTAGCCAGTCCTCGAGCGGCAGATCTCATGCACAGCATAGAGATGCCTCCGGCCTTGCCCTCGAGAATCCATTGGCTTCAAAACCCTGGTGGGAGTCTTCAGCCCCCAAAGCCCGTGTGGGGTTTCAGGTTGTTCCTGAGGTTCACCCCTCACAGAACATACCTGAGCCATGCCCGGTGGTGGCATCCGCTTCGAGCGGTACCAATACCCCAGCATCGGCAATGGTGTTGGATGAAACATTCCTCACCAAGGATCGTCGTCTGGCGTCCTCGGTTCCTACGGGGCCGTTGGATACGCTGCAGACCGACCTTCCAGTATCGGTACTGGTACTGATACTAGTACCGACCATGGTACCCTCCAGATGTGCATTGATAGACTCACTTCCTTCGATGCCAAGTCTGGAATCGATCTCCAGTCTGGAGGACTGGGTACCGACTTGCCTTGGTACCAACACCAGACGGTACCGAAGACTCGGTTCCGATAATTCGGATCCGGAACTCTCGGTTTCTTCGATACCGTTAGAGTTGCCACCGGCTGGCCTTCATCCACCGGTATCGGATACGGTACCGAAGTCGGTACCGCTATCCACATTACCATTGCTGTCGGTGCCTTCCATGCTTCTCTCGTCAGGCTCGCTTCCCTCGATACCGAGTTTGGAATCGATCCCTAGCATGGACGATGTGCTACCGACTGGCGCTGGTCCCGACCTCCTGCAGTACCGGCGACCATCCTATAAGGATCCCATACTGCACCATTCAGGATCTTCTATTCCTATAAACTTGGATAGATCCCTCGGTGCCAACGCTAGTTCTTCATCAGATCTAGCCTATCCAAAGGAAGTTCCCTCTGGGGATCCTTCTTTTCAGGCTTTCCTCCTGGGTATGGCAAAACCACTTGCCATTTCTATTCCTGGACAGGGTCCTACACAAGGGAATACAGGATCCCTCTATATTCCTGGGAGAGCAAAGGAAAACATCATGCTTCCTTTGCATCATTCCTTGCAGGATCTCCTTCTACGAATGTGGGAAGCTCCTTTAAAGGTACCCCCACCTTCCAGAGCAACTGATCTTCTATATCAGGTGCCCCCCTCTCCAGGATTTCAAAAGACTCAACTTCCTCATCATTCCATTGTTGTAGAATCAGCAATGAGTCGGGTGAAGAGTACTAAAAGGCACTCTTCTTATCCGCCAGGTCGTGAGTCTAAGACTTTAGATTTATTTATTTAACATTTCTTCTATACCGCGCTATTATAATCAGTGCGGTGTACATCGAACAAAAACATACTGCAATGCATACAGGCAACATTGAGTTTACAATGAACAGGAAATTAAAACAGGGGATAACCGGGAGAACTATGTACAGGTTAACTTGATACTATATACAATACTCTAAACTCGTTTGGATATTGCATGTGCTTTTTCGGGTGGATGGTACAGGTATGATGATTAGCAGGTGGGCTAGTGTGTAGGCTAACCATTTTCTGGTTGTATTAAGGTGCTAAGGCGTCTGGGGCATGTGGGAACCTTGCCAGTTATGTGATTGTCTGGGATGGCTTCTGGGTAACATTTTGTGAACAGATGGTGTTTCAAAGCTTTTCTGAAAAGGATTAGGTTTTGATGCCACGGATTTCATGGGGAAGGGCATTCCAGTTTAAAGGAGCGAATATAGAGAAGGCCCTGTTGGAAGTAGCCTTAGTACACGACGTCATCATCTTGGGGACTATTAAGGTGTTCATTGCAGTAGGCCTCCTGTTTCTATTTTCCAGGGTGCCGTGAATTAGCTTGCTGATTGGCGTAGGTGGGTAGTTATTCAGAGCTTTGAAGGTAAGGACTAATGACTTATATTGGAGTCTGGCAAGTAAAGGTAGCCAATGCAGATCTTTCATGATAGGCGTTATGTGGTCAGATCTTGACGATCCAGAGAGGACTCTTGCAGCTGCATTCATAGCCAGGCGGAGCGGATTTAAAGTTGATTGAGAGAGACCGTGGAGGATGATGTTTGCGAAATCCAGGTGTGGGAGGACTAATGCCTGGAAGGTTGTTCGGTAGTCGGTGGAATCCAGTAGGGGGCGGAGGTGACGTAGCGTTCTGATCTTATGATATATAGTCTTTGTAACGTTCTTCACATGTGTTGTCATATCCAGGTGCTGGTCCAATGTGATGCCGAGATATCGGATTGTGGGTTTGGATTTCAACTCTACATTGTTGACAAGTAGTGATGGGGGAGGTATGAACTTACGGTTCCTCGTGACAAAAAGAACATCAGTTTTGCTATGATTGATCCGTAGGTTTTGTGTCAGCAGCCATTCGGCTACAGCTTCAAAGCAATTGATTATTGGGGAGAACACTGGTTGGTCAATTTTGAACGGCATGTAGAGGAGGATGTCATCTGCGTAAGCCAGGCATTGTACGTTGAAAGATCGGATCAAATCACATATCGGCTGCATATAGATATTGAACATCAGTGCCGATAAGTACGTTCCTTGAGGTACCCCCTGTGACTGCAGGAATGGTTCTGAGGATGCGTGGCCTGTTTTGACTTGTTGCCACCTATTGGATAGGTAGGATTTACAGCATTCTAGAGCTGTGCTTTGAATCCCCTTTTCTTTCAGGCGTTGTAGAAGTATATCATGACTCACAGAGTCGAAGGCGGCGGAGATGTCCAGGAAGATGAGGACAAATCCTTGTTGGATGCTGTTTATTCCTGTGACCAAATCATTGAATAGGGTTGTAAAGACTGTGTCGACTCCATGTGCTTCCCTGAAGCCGTGTTGTGATGGATCTAGTGATGCTTCAGTGTCGATATGATGCTGGATTTGTTGTTGAGCAGCTTTTTTGATGATTTTTGCGAGCTGGGGGATGCTCGAGATTGGCCTAAAAGATTCAACTTTGGATGGGTCAAGTCTGCTGTTTTTCAGTAGGGGCCTGATAGAGGTGTGTTTCAGACTCTGCGGGAACGAGCCCGTTAAAAAGGACTGGTTCAGTATATTGCTCAAGATTTGGCTCAGGTCATGTCGCAGTTCTCTGATCCAGCTGGCTGGGCAGGGGTTGTTAGGTGCTGTGCTGGGATTGATAGAAGCGATAATGTTCTCAATCTCTCTATTTGATACCGTAGTGAAATTGCATAATGGTGTTGCTTGGGATGCCTTAGGTGATACGGAGGAGTTACTGACACTTATGTTTGTGTTGGTCTTAATCATCTTTGATTGCAAACCTTCCAGGCATCCATGCTTTCAGCAAGAATTCTCTCATATATTTTTTATATGGGTTTATCTCTTGAGGAGGTCACAAAGAAATTACATATTTTGACTCCTTTTCTTCAAGAGCCCAAGAGTGCAGACTATTCCTCACTGGTTAGTCATGCTCAAAATATCTCTAGGTTTCTTACTCGTGCTTTCCTAGACTCCTTTGAGTCTCTTAGCAGGACTTCTGCTATAGCTATAGGAGCACAACGTAAAGCCTGGCTCCAAGCTTCAGACTTGGACAAATGGGCACAAGAAAGACTGGGAAATACTCCTTGCACTGGAGAAAATCTCTTTAACAAGGAGTCTTTACTCCAGGTTGCTCAGTTAACCACTGACTTTCCTGTTTCCAGAGGCTGTTCTAACCCTTCTTCTTTCCCAGTTAGTAGGAAATGTCCTGCCAAATTTTCTTCCCCTAGGGGGAGAAGGTTTTATCCATCATCTGCCCATCATACAGATGTTCCCAAACAGGGGAAACATCACCCTGGTCTGAAGAATCCACAACCTCAACAGGGTCAACAAACCCAGCAGTCGCAGGGTTTCAAATAGATCATCATTGCCCCTCTTGGTTGGTGGTTAGAGTAGCAGTCTGCTTCTTTTCATTTGCAGTATCTGCACTAAATTTATCCTAATCTTCCTAGATATCTCTTCATGAGACATCTTTTCTTTAACTTTAAGAGTCTTTATGATGATCATGCCCATACTTACCAGGTTTTCCTCTTCCTCTTGGAGGAAAGAGAGGTAACAACTATCAATAGACAGTTGTTTCCCTGTACTGGCATGTATCATCTCACCTGTCAGAGACTTCCTCCATAGTCGGTCTCTTTCAACTCTGTCTTACCTCCCTCTTACTATAACATTTGGTTTGTAAGAGTGACCCTTTTACACTGGTAAGCCCCTATGGTCCTCTACCTGTTCTACCGGGGGATTCTCCCTTCCGGAGTTGTCTCCCCCCTTGTTACCTTAGGGCAGCTCATCAGACAATAGGAAGTCCTACCATGTCTGTTGTTTCTTTTTCCCAATCTAAAAAAGGGAGAGGGAAAAGAAATTTTCTCCGCTGCCCTGGTAAGTTGCTGCAGATACAGCAATTCCTAGTGGTTAAGCCACTGGTTCTGTTCACCACACAACCAGGGATTCCCCTCAACTAGCAATCCTTCTAGCCTCAGTGCTAAGACCCAAACAGGTTATCAACCTCGTTTGGGAAACCCTATTATCACAGCCTGGTTGGTTAACTTCTATTCTTCGCCCCCTTGTCCTTGGCAGAATAGTTGGTTACCTGCTGGCTTTCCACAGCCAGTTTTTTCTTCTAACCAACCTGCAGCATGCTCTCTGCAACTCTACAGAGTAGCTTTGCACTATGGGCCCTTGCTAGAGAGCATTAGTATCTTTGCCTAGCAGATAACCCCAGATGGTTAGAAGGGGTTCCCCCAGTCATGTTTTCATGACTGGTAGGTATTCCCTACCCTTACCATCTCATCTTAAATCACTTTTGAGACATAAGCCTCAGGCCTTTCATTACGTGAAAACCTAAAGAAGGGCCAATTCCCTGGCTTGGCCCATATCTCCTTTGGTCTTCTCGTCAGAGATAATTTTCTTCAATGGCAGCTAGAGGACGCCTAATACCCATCTTGCTCTTATAGGCGGGTCACTAGGGTATCTTCCTCCAGTGGCGTCCTCTATCCTTTCTCCATACTGCAATTCTGGAGAGATCTGGACTTCCTGCCTGCAGACTGAAGTTATCCTCTGCATTTTTCACGTAGGCCATCCTGGTTATTCAAAAGCTCAAATTCTGAAAAGAATCCAGACTTCTTCTTGTCAGGGAGACCTTTCCTCTGACTCTGCCAATCATAACAAGGAAAAGAGAATTCTCTATGTATCTATTCAAACAGGTATCAACCTTCTTGCTGTCAGACGAATCTTCCTCTCTCCCTATATCCCTAGGGGGGATCAGCTTCTATAGACATCTCTCTTTCCACATACCTG
Source organism: Ichthyophis bannanicus (assembly GCA_033557465.1). NCBI lineage: Eukaryota > Metazoa > Chordata > Amphibia > Gymnophiona > Ichthyophiidae > Ichthyophis > Ichthyophis bannanicus. The sequence continues at coordinate 169,825,719 of CM066042.1, forward strand.
GAGTCATGTGTCTATATGTCTACATATATATTTATCTATTTATCTATATCTATCTGTGTGTCTTCTGCCCATACATATCTCTTATAGATATATGCATATATACCCTATATGTGTATATATTTAAATATATATATATATTTATAGATCTAGTGAGATATATTTTTAGATAGATATGTATCCATATACTCATCTGTTAGGTTCAGATATCCTTACATTCCTATCTGATCCAGACAGATGGGCACTACCCCTATCAATGCTATGCCAGCATACTTAGGGGGCTACACTTATAACCTCTTCCTGTGGTAATTAACAAATTTTTCCTTACCATATAGGTTAGGTACGCCTGAAGCTCTCCATGTACCTTTTTTCTTTCCTAATTGACCCCATTTAGGAAAGACATTGCGGAGCTTCAGTTAATCTAAAAGCTTAGCGCTCCTGAGTCTGTCCTTACTTTCTAATCAGATACAAGGGTCTCCATACCCTTTCTCCCCTACATGGACTGATTCCATCCCCAGTCCAGTTAGGTCAGACTCATTTTTTCTTTTGGTCCTAAGTTTGTACTGTTTTTGGACCAAAACAGCTTAAGCTTTCTTTAATACTACCTTCTGCGTCTCTGCTGAAGCTCTACCTCTTATACTACCCCAGTTTTTCCCCGGGGCTATTTCTCACCCTGAAGGGTTCTGACCTCCACTTGTTTTTTTCTACTTTTATTACCTCTACTTCTCAGTGAGATACCCCTTGAGCACATTCACTGGCTCTTCTAACAGATCCATATGTACCTCAGTGGACTTGTGCAATGCCAATAAGGGAGGCCCAGATTACAATATTTTACTACAAAATGCCCTCTATACAGGGTCTTCCCCTTTAGAAACCCTGTTCTAGCCAGCTGTTCCACAGCTCCTTTTCTGTATTCAACTCCTACCCTCCATACCCAGGATGCCTGAGGTCCTGAGGAATAGCATGGCTCGTTTTAGACTTGCAACATGCTAGGACTCCCTCTGGGCATCTGAGCTTGGGAGTCCCCATATGTGAAGACTCATTCCTGCTTGGTCCTGGAGAAAGCACAGTTACTTACCTGTAACAGGTGATCTCTGGGAACAGCAGGAATAAGTCTTCACAACCCACCCACCTCCCCTAGGAGTTGCATTTTCTCTGTCTCTATCTTTCCCTTCCTTGCGCTCTCTCTCTTTGTCTCAGCTTTCAAACTTAACTGAGGAGAGGCAGTTGGGGAAGGTGGGAAGGCAGCACGCAGGCGTGTTGGGATGCTTCCAAAAGCGTTCTGATTGGACGCTGGGAAGCGTTCCCGCGCAGACTCCGTCGGTACCGACGTACCCATATGTGAAGACTTATTCCTGCTGTTCCCAGAGATCACCTGTTACAGGTAAGTAACTGTGCTTTATCTGGATAATTTTCTGGCCTGTTCCCGCTCCTCCCTAACATGGCCCATAAATATATGGAGAATATCTGGCCTTTTGGTAATCTAAATGACCCTATATGTTTTGAAAACACACAGGCTAATTATGCCTTTGCTGGTGCAAACATAATTGCCATTGAAAATCAGTTTGATAGAGCACAATTATTCATTCATATGGAACATTCCCAGACCCTCCAATAAAACTTTCCCAACAATGGTTAAAGAGCAGATAGTAGGATGTTTCACTTTACAACTTAACATACAAAAATGACTCTGTTCAAATTCTGGTGTCACATCGGTGACAACATCACTAAATACCTCCATTGCAGGTGCAGTGGACATCTGTTTGGTAGAGGGTCCAAACAAACCAATTTCCAGTCCTGGCCTGAAGCTCTCTAATTGCTGATGCAGTGTTGGGCAAGATATTGGTGGAGGGTTGGGGTAGTGATGCTGCCCACCAGGGTCTGCCACCCTAGGTGGATGCCTAGTTTGCTTGTGGACCTGGATGGCTCTGGCCAGTGACAGCACAGGGGACGGCACTGCACACTAGCTGACCTCCTTCCTGTGTGTCAGTCTATCTCGAGCTGGTCACTGTGACCCACCCTATTCCTCTGCCTATGCTCCATTGCCAGATATATGTAGTAACCCCAAATCCTGCAAATGGACATTCAAAAACTTATCATGCTATCCCAGCACCAAGTCCAAGAACTCTAATTTCACCAACTCTACCTATGAAAAGTCTATACTGCAATACTCTAGGACACCAATATATCTTCAGCTGGGAGAAAAAACAAGCTGGACTACAGACGCCTACACAGAACTGACGTGTTAACAGAATCTATCACCTTGGCTGCACACGGGAAACATAGACCATTATCTAGTGAAGCATAAGAAACAACAAAGAAACCATATGCAGACAAATTTATTTTATTTATGAAATTGAAACAACCAAAAACAAACTGAGATGTGGAACAAGGAAGAAAGAGAAATGCATTTCCTCATAAACTATGAGACATTCACATGATCAAAGCTGACACATTTTATTATCTCAAAACTGGCATTCTTTTTGTACCTTGGATCATTTTATTTTGACAACTGAGTTCATCGTGGTCTCATTACCACTTCCTCTTCTTGATTTTTCTCTTAAGTCCTTTTCCAGGATGTCATTTCCATTTTCTATTTCTTTACTCGCACTGTCTTTCCCTGCATCTTTTTCTGGCATTTATCCTTCTGGTTCATCTTTGTTTCTCCTTTTCTCTCATCTTTCTTTTTACCTAACTTTAGCTGGATTTCATTTCTCCTTGTCTGCTCCATTTCCCAGTCTCCCCTTCTACCTACTTACCAGCTTTCCATTTCATACGCTTACCTGCCTAGTTCCTACTATTACCTACCTCTCTCATATTCCTCCTCAACTAGGCATCTGTTCTTATGCTCCTCCCTCTCATCCTTTCCCCCTGTACATTACCTTGTTTCTCCCCCCAAATACTCACAATATCTTTACTCCCTTCATTTTCACTCCCCCAGCTTCTGCTTTTTACCCTCCCTGAGCACAGCATCTGCCTCCTATCAGCCCCCTTCTAATCCCAATATCATCTCAGCCCCCCCCCCCCGCATCAGCCCTAGCCCCTTTCTAGTTCCTCCTGACCCAGCATCAGCCAGTTTCAAAACCCAGCCCTTCGGCATCAGTCCTCCCAGTTCGAGCCCCTCGTCATCAGCCCTCCTTCATTTCCAGTGCCTCCAGCATCAGCCCACGTCCATTCCCAGGCCCCCCACCACCTCCATCATCCCTCTGACAGTCTGTAACCCCCCAGCCATCATCCCAGTTCTAGTCCCAGCCACCCCATACCATCAGCCCATTACCTGCCCCTTCAGCCTTTTTCCAGTCTCTATCCCCTCCACCTTGAGCCCCCTACCAGTCCCTGTACCCCCCCCCCCATGTCGTTGCTTTTCCCATGCTAGTCCCCCTACAATAGTCAGAATCATCACCAACATCAGCTCTATCCCCCCCCTCCCCAGCATCAGTCCTAGCCAATCACCATCTCTCCTCCTCCTCCCTGCCACAGCCTTATTCATTACATGGCTGTGGGAACATTTTCCTTTGCTCCTGTGGCTGTGCTACGCTGCACCTGTGCTTCATGTTTAGAAAGGTGCCTGTGCCAATAGCTGCAGCATACAACAGCCAAGGGGAGGGAAGAGCGACATTCTCGTGGCTGTGAAGCGGTGAGCTGGTGAGGCAGGCTTCCAGTGCCCTTATGTTTGTGCGCGCCAAGCCAGCGCCTCGCCAGCTCACCTCTTAAGCCAGCCATGCTTGCAGCAGCATATTAAATCAAGAAATTGGCAAGGAATGCCAGCTATTCAGAATAAAAGGCTTAGTGAGCTAGAATCAAGATCTTCAGAGATTCAGCAAGAGAGAGGAAGCCAGTGCTGCTCCTCCATAGTTTGCTTTCTAAGCCCTTTGTGCGCAGATTCACAGACTGAGCACATTCAGGACTCTCGCAAGGATATAAGGACCCTAGGTGAACCCTGCTCCTGCCCTGCTGCCACCCCTCCCCAGAACCTGCAGCAGCAGCATTGACATTCAAATGGCACCCCGGCGCTTACCCAAAGCCTCTGACGCTGCATTGCTGCTGTTGCTCCCTTCTGACACAGACTTCCTGTATGCATGCAGATACAAAATCTGCACTGGAGGGAGCAGAAGCAGCCGATTAAAGGGAGCAACAACAGCAATGCAGCATCAGAGGCGTTGGGTAAGCTCCGTGTGCGGCAGGTCCTGGAGAGAGGAGCAGCAGTGGCAGTGAATTGCCCTCAAAACATTGGCTTAATGGGTATATCAAATGTAATAATAAACATAAACATAGTACCAGTCCTGAGCACATCCGTTATTAAAGCCTGCACTGTCCTAAGGAGAAGACCCTGGGTGAGCCTATTTGGTGCTAAATGGAGGAATAGCCTAGAAGTTAGAGCAGCGGGCCGAGAACCAGGGAAGCTGGGATTCAAATCCTTCTAAAGCTCCTTGTGACCTCGGCCAAGTCATTTTGCCCTCCATTGCCTCAGGTGCAAGTTAGATTGTAAGCCCACTTGAGCGTGGAAATAACTTTGCTGAAGCTATATTGAAAAACAAAATTACTGACCATGCAGATAAACATGGGTTCAGCAAAGGCAAGTCTTGCCGCACAAATTTATTAGAATTTTGGAAGGCGTAAATAAATAAGTGGATAATGGTGAGCTGATTGCTGTAATATATTTGGATTTTCAGAAGGCTTTTGACAAAGTTCCTCATGAGACTCCACAGGAAATTAAAGAATCATGGCACAGGAGGCCATGCCCTTTAATGGCATGCAAACTGGCTAAGAAATCAGAAAACGAAATGGTAAACTATTCACACGGAAAAGGGTGATTAGTGGAGTGCCCCAAGAGTCTGTACTAGGACTTTTGCTGTTTAGCATATTCATAAGTGATCAGGAGATAGGAGCGACGAATGAGGTAATCAAAGTTGCAGCCATCACAAAGGGGCCTTTTTATTAAACTGCAGTAATGAATCCTGCAGCGTTTAGCACTCGCTGATGATCTGTAGTAACTGCTGCCATGCGTAAGAGCAATCAGTGTGGTAAAAATCCCGTGCTAACTGCTCTTGCATGATGGGATGGGATCGGGATGGAGAGTTAGTGTGACGGCCAGTCAGTGGCGGCACGAGGGTTTCTGCCACCCTGGGCAGACTCTTTGTGCTGCCGCCACCTACAAAAAGACTGCACCGTCCAACAGCTATGCCGCCCCCTCCCCCCATGCAGAAGCAGCAGCAGCTGAACTGCTGCGTCAGCACTGTGTCAGACCTTAAACAGCCTGTGTCATGGGTGCTCCAGACCCCTCTGATGCAACTTTCTTGGAGGGTGGACAAGAGCGGCGGGCTGGAACTACGTGCACATGCATAGGTGTGTTAGAGCCCACCACGGTGCTGAAATAGTAGTTCAGCTGACGTTTCCCCAGGGGTTGGGGTAGTGATGCTGCCCACCAGGGTCTGCTGCCCTAGGCAGCCGCCTAGTTCACCTTGTGGACCTGGCCGGCCCTGTGGTCAGTGACATCTAGCACATGGGACAGCACAACACACTATCTGTGATCTTCTTCCTGTATGTCAATCTATCTCAAGCTCGTCCTGGAATATCCCCTAGACAGTTTGGTTCTTAGATAACCACGTTACATGTATCTAGATCTATTTCATGCATCTGCATTGGATCTCCAGGAACAAGCAGGAATGAGTCTTCACATATGGGTACGTCGGTACTGACGGCGTCTGCGCGGGAACGCTTCCCAGCTTCCAATCAGAAAGCTTTTGGAAGCATCCCACCATGCCTGTGTGCTGCCTTCCCGCCCTTCCCAACTGTCTCTCCTCAGTTTTCGTTTTTCCGCGGAGCCGGCAGGACGTCCTCCTGTCACCGCAGAAAATTCTTCTTTAATTCTTTTGTTTTCTTGTGGTCGCGGCTGTCTCCCCGACTCCACCTTTACCGCCGGTGTTTTCTTTTTTCTTTTTCTGAAATTCAGGGAATATTTTCCCTCAGTTTTTTGTCTTAAATTTTTTAGGCCTTCTAGGCCTGTCCATGTCTCTCATGGAACCGCCAGCCTCTTTCTCTAAGAAATGTTTAAGCTGTGGCGGTACAGCTTTATTTTTAGACTCCAAAAACTGGTATCTAACCTGTTTGGGTCCTGACCGTTTTCCTCCGGAGCTCTCGGGCCACAGTATTGTGAGAAGAGATTTTCAACATCGAGTTTCCCTCAATACCAGGTTCCCTTCCAGTGTCAGGGCACCGACCGTTTCTTCTTCTACACAGGATCAGGTAACCCACAAACAGTCTATTAAGACTAGCCAACCCTCGAGTGGTAGGTCTCATGCACAGCATGAAGACGGCTCCGGCCTTGCCCTCGAGGGTCCATTGGCTTCAAAACCCTGGCGGGAGTCTTCGGCCACTAAAGCCTATGAGGGGTTTCAGGTTGTTCCTGGGGCTCACCCCTCACAGAACATACCTGAGCCATGCTCGGTGGTGGCATCCGCTTTGAGCGGTACCGATACCCCGGCATCGGCACTGGTGTTGGACGTTACACTCCTCACCAGGGATAGTCATCTGGCTTTCTCGGTACCTTTGGGACCGGTGGATACGCTCCAGATTGACTTTCCAGTATCGGCATCAATGCCGATACTACCACCGATGTCGGTACCCTCTAGACATGCATCGATAGACTCGCTTCCTTCGATGCCGAGTCTGGAATCGATCTCTAGTCTGGAAGACTGGGTACCGACACGTCTCGGTACCGATACTTACCGGTACCGGATGCTCGGTACCGAAGGTGATTACCAAAGGCGATTACCAAAGGCGTTCGGTTACCTCGGTACCGATTGAGCTGCCACCGATGACTGCTCCGATGTAGGTGTCGCCTTCGATTCCGACAGTGCTACCGGTATCAGTATCGATACCGGTATCCGCAGTAGCATCGGGGCCAGCTCCTTCCATGCTTCTTTCACCAGGGTCGCTCCTTTCTATACCAAGTTTGGAGTCGATACCTGGCACAGACGATGCAGTACTGACTGTCACAGGTCCTGACCTCCAGTACCAGCATCCATCCCTTAAGGATCCTTTTTTGCACCGTGCAGGATCTTATATTCCTATATACTCAAGTAGATCCTCCGGTGCCCAGGCTAGTTCTTCAGGTCTAGCCTGTCCAGGGACGGTTCTCTTTGGAGATCCTTCTTTTCAGAATTTCCTCCTAGATATGGCAAGATCTCTTGCCATTCCTATCCCTGGCCATGATCCTACACAAGGCTCTGTTTCTACTGAAGAAAAGGAAAACATAATGCTTCCTTTGCATCATTCCTTGCAGGATCTTCTTCTAAGAATGTGGGAAGCACCTTTAAAGGTACCCTCACCTTCTAGAGCAACTGATCTTCTGTATCAGGTGCCCCCCTCTCCAGGGTTTCAAAAGACTCAACTTCCCCATCATTCCATTGTGGTGGAATCAGCAATGAGGAAGGTGAAAAGTAAGAAGAAGCCCTCTTCTTACCCACCAGGTCGTGAGTCTAGGACACTAGATGCCTTTGGACGTCAAACCTTCCAGACATCCATGATGTCAGCAAGGATTCTCTCATATATTTTTTATATGAGTCTATCTCTTCAGGAGGTCACAAAGAAATTATATCTTTTGACTCCTTTTCTTTCAGAGTCCAAGACTGCAGACTATTCCTTACTACTTAGTCATATTCAAAGTATCTCTTGGTTTCTTACTCGTGCTTCCCTAGACTCTTTTGAGTCTGTTAGCAGAACCTCTGCTATAGCCATAGGGGCACGACGTAGAGCCTGGCTCCAAGCTTCAGACTTAGACAAATGGGCACAACAAAGACTGGGTAATACTCCTTGCACTGGAGAAAATCTCTTCAATAAGGAGTCTTTACATCAGGTTGCTCAGTGGTCCACTGACTTCCCTGTTTCTGAAGGCTATCCTAAGCCTTCTCCTTCCCCAGTAGGTAGGAAATGCCCTACCAAACCTTCTTTCCCTAGGAGGAGAAGGTTTTACTCTTCTCCTGCCCATCATACAGATGTTCCCAAGCAGGGGAAACATCGCCCTGGTCTGAAGAATCCAAACTCTCGCCAGGCTAAACAAACCCAGCAACCATAGGGTTCTGATTAATCTGTTTTCTGCCTCTTGGAGTTTAGAACCTACAGTTTACTTCTTCTCAGCAGAAGTTTTTCACTGTTTTCATTCTAAACTTTACATATGGCATCCAGTTCTCCTAGATATACTGAGCTGTCAGGATATTCATGTCTATGGATCACAGCTTTCTCCTCTTCTTCCTGCTAAGAAGAGGGGTTTAACAACTATCACATGATAGTTTTCTGTACCAACATGAAATCTTTCCCTCTACAGACTTACCACATGGTAAGTCACTTTTCAGCTCTTGTTCCTCTACCCTCTTATCCAGTTTTTCCCCTGTAAGAGTGATACCTTTGCACTGGAGGGCTTCTTCTTCAGCCTTTCTAGTCTTTCCATTCCAGTGTGGAGTTTTTTCTCTCGAATAAACTCCCTTCTTTTTGCTTGGGCAGCTCATCAGACAGGGACAGAGATTTCTTACTCTTGTTCTGTCTGTTCTTTCTATTTTACACAGAAAGATTCTCTCTGCTGTCTTATCAGCAGCTGCCCATGCAGGAGCTTTAGTGATTGGACCACTGGTACTTTTCCACAAGTATACACAGTTGTCCTCCACCACTTTCTGTCTGGCCTTAGTAGTGATTCCAAGACAGTGCATACATCTTTCTTGGACAATCCTTATCACTACAGGCTTATCACACTATCTTCTATTCTCGCCATCTCCAATTCCTTTGGATTTGGCAGCATAGTTCACGTGGCTGCTGGCTTTTCCAACAGCCAGTTCTATCTCCCAATTCTCCTGCATAATGCTCTCTGCAATTTTACAGAGAAGCTTTCCACTATGGGCCCTTGCTAGAGAGCATGGGTTTTTTTCTCTAATGACTATTCTACATGGTTGAAAAAAAGGCTTCCTCAGTCATGCCCCCCATGACTGTGAGGGTTCTTCATACCCTACTATTTCCTTTTAAAACAAAGGACATAAGCCTTCTCTATGTGAAAGCCTACAGAGTGGTCAATTCCTACAGGGAATATGCTCTTTTTTCCTTGCAGCTTGTCCTCATGGTATCCTAATCCTTCAGGGACAGCACATATTTAACTAAAGAACGCATGATACCCTTTTTATCCCTCAAGTGGGTCAACCTGATATCTCATTCTTATGCGTTCTCTGTCCCTTTACCATGCTACAGTTCTACAAGACTCAGGACTTGCTGCTTACTGACTGTTTTTTCACGTAACCATCCTGCTTATTTCACTGGATAGCATTCCCATCATAACCAGGGGGAATAGATTCTCTTTATATCTTCTCAAGTAGGTTCTTCCTTCTTGTTATCAGATGAATCTTTCCTCTTCACATCCCTCATGTGAATGTACTTATAGGCATATCTCTGTCTGCTTAATTGCAGACATTTATCTTTCGACCTATATATTCATATTCATATATATATATATATATATGTCTGTCAGCTGTGTGCATATGTTGTGCCCTTCTAGATCTCACTATAGATATATATATCTTGTATATCTATATATCTATCTATATATATGTGTGTGTATCTGCCGAGATACTTTATTATAGGTAGATATGTATTTACATACTTATCTATCTAACTGTCTATGCTCATATAGGTTCTACCCTCCTATATGTTCCAAACAGTGGGCTTTACCCACGTCCATGCTGAGGGGAGATATGATAGAAGTCTATAAATTAATGAACGGAGTGGAACGGGTAAACGTAGATCGATTGTTTACCTTATCAGAATATAGAAAGACTAGGGGACATGCAATGAAGCTACAGGGTAAACTATTTAAGACTAATAAAAGAAAATATTTTTTCACTCAACGTGTAATCAAACTCTGGAATTTGTTACCGGAGGATGTAGTAAAGGCTGTTAGTGTAGCTGGGTTTAAAAAAGGTTTGGACAAGTTCCTGGAGGAAAGGTCCATAAACCATTATTAAGAAGGGACCCAGGATATCAATGCTTGAACCAATACAAGCATTGTGGAACCTGTGTCCCTTGGGGAAACTGCTAGGTACGTATGACCTAGATTGGCCACTGTTGGAAACAGAATACTGGGCTTGATGGACCTTGGTCTGACCCAGTATGGCATATCTTATGTTCTTATGTTCTTATGTACACACAATACCATTCCTGTGGTACTGACAGCTCCTATCATAACCCTAAGGGTTAGGTATTCCTGAAGCTCCATGCTCCAATATCTTTCCTACCTCTCACCAGTTCGGAAAGACATGGCGGATTTTCAGTACATCTGAGGTTCCAAATCCTCAGACACCTATCTTTTCCCTGGGAATACGGGGTTTTTTCCGTACCCCTTCTTCCCTCAGGGACTAGGCCAGTTTGTCCAAGTCGGTCAGTCTTCCTCTTTTGCTCCTAAGTGTGAATAACTCTGCAGCCAAAAGAATTTGCAGCTTTTTCCATAAAGCTTCCCACTGAAGACCTGCCGTTTTTGTACTACCCCAGTTGAATCCTGGGGTCACCTTTCTCTTCCAGATTTTGACCTTCACCTTCACTTCAGTGAGGTCACCTTGAAGATTCCTCTACTGGATCCCCAGTAGATTCCATGAGCCTCTCTACTTCCTGCAATCCAGTAGGTGAGGTCCATATTGCAATTGTTCATTTCAATATATATTCATGATAATTATCATACATACAAGGACTCCTTGCCTGTAGTCCTATCTTAGGTTAGCTGTTTTCTACAGCTCCTTCCTATTTCAACTCTTACCCTCCATCCTCAGGATGCCTGGCCATATGGGGTGTAGCATGTTTTCAAATCCCAACATGCTAGGGCTCCAGGCATCTTAGCTTGGGAGTCCCCCATATGTGAAGACTCATTCCTGCTTGTTCCTGGAGATAGCACAGTTACTTACCTGTAACAGGTGATCTCTGGGAACAGCAGGAATAAGTCTTCACAACCCACCCACCTCCCCTAGGAGTTGTATCTCTCTATCTAGCTTTCCTTTCTCTCTCTCTCTTTGTCTCAGCTTAAAACTTAACTGAGGAGAGACAGTTGGGAAGGCAGCACGCAGGCGTGGTGGAATGCTTCCAAAAGCTTTCTGATTGGAAGCTGGGAAGCGTTCCCGCGCAGACTCCGTCGGTACCGACGTACCCATATGTGAAGACTTATTCCTGCTGTTCCCAGAGATCACCTGTTACAGGTAAGTAACTGTGCTATATCCTCAAAGCCACGCTGGCTAGTGGGCACTACAAGACTGCATTGAAAGAGACTGCTTTGTTTGGCTCTTGGCTTTAGAGCCGGTGCTTTCCTTGAATCTGCCCCCTTAAGAACACATGTTGCTATTCCAGATACAGGGCACTTCTAGACATAGTAAATGATGGCAGACAAAGACTTGCATGGTCTATCCCATCTGCTCAATAAGGTGGCAAGGGTTGTAACTGCTGCGCCGTGCAGATTACCCCCCTCTGTGTCTTGTTGAGGGTATCTACATACTCTGCCTAATGGAAAATCCAGCTTTGCTTGCTTATCTGCTTTCCCATGAAGATAGCCTGGTATTCCCAGAGGGGGAAAACTGCAGCAACGTTATGCCACTGTGCATGAGTGCTTTTGGGAAATTTTTGGAAAAATTGGTTCATGCTGTCAGCTCTGTCTATTTAGGATTTTATCTGGTGTATTATTCTTGGCGTTTTGGAGATGGCAACTTCTTCATATGGGCAGATAGTTTCATGTTTTGTTATATGAAAACAGTATGACTGTCCCTCCCTCCTATACCCTAGGTCTGCAGAATAAAAGCAGTTTTCCATCTTAATCACTAAAATCCCATTTAAAGCCTAATATTAGCCAGAGGTCACCAATTAAACAGGTGCTTTTACAACATGAGAAGCCAGTATCGATAGCTAGATGTTTGTATGGTCAACGCTGCGTTGATTAGATTTTGTATGTTAGTGTTTCAGATATATAAAAAAAATTACAGGTTCAGTGATTTGTGGCATGGGTGATTACAAGTCAGGAACGTGACATCTTAGCTTGATGATTACTGTTGAAAGCTGAAGAGAGAAAATAGACATTACAAATTCTTATGAAGATAAAATGCAGTTTTACTCTGCCAGTTCTTACTGAATGCCTTTGGTCAGAGCAAAGACATGCACAGAATATGATGGGGGGTTAACAAATGTGAGTGGGTCAGCGATTGCCCTACAGTATAAATGGTCCCTGCTGTACACTCGGGGGAAAAATATGCAGCACCCTTAAGAGTTTTCTTTCACACAAGAGCCTTTGCCTCACTTCAATAGCAGCCTGTCTATAGGCTTACTTTGTGGTCTCTGCTGCCCCCCCCTTCCTGGACATGTTTTTAGTCTTTCTTGGTGCGGCTTCTGTATCTTCAGGTGGTATGGTGGAAGGGGGAGAAAAATCCAGGGCATAGCTCTTTAAATGCTGCAGGGTTTTGGCATCCCCTGACACCTCCTTTCTCCATTTTTTATTGAAGTAACTGTGGGGCAATCTCTTAGCCTCTGATATTTCTATATATTTAGACACAATATATACGAAGCAAGAGATGTCATGGCCAGTCTTCAGAAAGTATTTGCATTGCTTTGTTTGGCTCTTGGCTTTAGAGCCGGTGCTTTCATAGTTTCCATAGTGACACAAAAAACCGTTGCAGCCTTGGAACTGCATTTTGCTTGGAAATGATTCAGTTTAGCTATGGCTTTTTTATTTCTTGACATTAAATGCAATTCTTTTCTGGGGAGGGCACACAAATGTGATGCAAATGTTCCTGGTACTGTAATTAATATCCCTGCCGTTTTACGTTAGAGACATATATTTTAAGTCGGTTGTGTTTTATCCTTCCTGCTCAACGTCATACTCCTCTTAAATATCACCTCATGCTAAAGTGGATCAAAAAAATGGTCAAGTGAGCGTCCTGCTAACATCCAAACTCTGACGCAGTTAGAAAAGATGTGGGAAGTATCTCCGATTCCTTGTGGTTTGTTTTTTTTTATTTGTTCAGATAATGAGAATTGCCATGAGCCTTTAAGACAAGTGAATATTTTCTCTTGTGGCAGAGGCCGAGGGAGCTTGGTGTCTCCATTGATAATGAATAAGAAGTTAAATTAATGATAGAGGGGTTGAATGTTTGTTTCAATTTTGTTGTGGAGCTTTGCTACGCTGCCTCCATGTTAAGCAAGGCCCTTGTCTCCTCCTAGTCCTTCTGTCTTTCAACATTTCTACTGTCTCAGCAGGAAAAGCAAATTCTAAATTCCAGAATGCTGGGATTTGGAAGTGAAAATCTCCAAATAAACATTTAGCAGCCTCCTGAAGCATGGATGTATCTGACAGTAGCATAGCTAGACCAAAAAATTTTGGACAGGGACCCAGGACTGATATAGGGAGGGGGGCTTAGGCATGCAGCCCCCCACCCCCACTGCATAAACTTATCCTCGCCTATTCCATGGTGAGAACCAGGCCTTCCTACCCCGATTTTCTGTGGTAGCACACATGTTAAAACTTCACGTGCGGTGGGACATATGCAGCATGGCTGCAAATCAGGCAAAACCACAGGAGAGGCCTGAGGCTTAAGTGGCTGGGCCTGGGCCCCCAAATCCATCTGTGGCTATGCCTCTGGTTTCAGTAGGAGTTGCCTTTTTCCCCATCTCTGTTTTTCTAAAAAAATTAAAAAAAAAAATCCTTTTTCGCTTTGAGTAATATGTTCTATTAAGCCTTATCTGAACTCTAAACCCTTAAAGATCCTAGTGCATTCTTTAATACTAAACCGCTTAGATTATTATAATGCCCTTTTGATTAGTATCTTAAAATATTCATTGAAGCGTCTCCAGTTCAAAACACTGAAGTTAAGCTGCTCTACTATGCAGACCACATAACCCCTCGTTTGGTTAAAGAATACTGGTTGCAAATTTTGAGTAGAATACATTTTAAAATTGTATTACTTGCCCATCAAGTGTTTTATTCAGGCTACCCACTATATCTCTCGCCTTTACTTATTCCTTACATGTCATAAAGGGCTTTGAGATTCCCTCAGGCCAATCCTTTGGCAATCTTTTCTTATCATAAAATAAAATACAAATGGATACGTTCTGTGTTTGCCTTCTGGGCTCCTACCTTATGGAATTCCCTTCCGTTCAATATCTAGACTGAAAACTCTTACAAATCCAATAAGAAATCCTTAAAAACCTGTTTAGGGTTTTTTTCAAGAGTTCCTATGGTGAATATCTAGAATCCTAAAGGCACACTAGATGCATGTTGACTGCTCTACAGTTAAGGCTTCCTTCCTTTTAGCCTTGTGTCCCTGGTTCTCAGTGTTGATAGGTTGATATTGTTGTGCTAGTCATTCCCTTTTTAGTGTTGCATTCCTTTTTGGCGTATTTTTTTTCTTCCCTTGTTCTTATACTGATTTTATTGGAATAGCCTCCAAACGTTGCATTTTTATTGCAAATCACCATGCCGTCAGACTGCTATTCAAATGAAAGTATAACATATTCTTTGTAATGCACTTTGAACTCAGTTTGGAGAGCCATGTAATTAAATGTAATATCCAAATTCAAACTCAAAGTAATGTTAAAGGGCCTGGGACCCTTCAAGTCATTAAAGTCTTTACTCCTTCAAGCAGGGTCACATTAGTGATAGCAAGAACAGTCAGTAGACTGGATCGTTTTCTATGGTCCACCCTCCCCATAAGAGTGGACACAACAATATAATTCTGGGAGTTGGCTAGAGACTTCAGACAAGATTCTGGCCTGTAGTTAAGAGGGGATCTAGGAGACAGGGCAAGCCTGTCTCTGAATGGGTGCAAAGGACCACACACAGTTGGCTCTTGAGGTGATGCTTCTGGCACTGCACTTAAGTAGCTCTTCCTGAAGACCCCAGCCATGGAGTGAAAACTTTCCCTATTCTGAAGGAGAAATTCTTTCACTTTAGGTCTGACTTCACAGGGAAAAGGACTTTCCAGGACTGGAGATAAGTACTGTGTCTTGGAACTGAAGGAGAGGAGAATGAGATCAGCTACCACAAATAATGTCCTAAGATTCCATCCTGGTGCAATTTTCTATGTAAAGAAGGAAGGAGAGAGTTACCCAACCAGTGCTTTAACACAAGGAGTCTGAGAACATAAGAACAGAGAGTCAAACAATTTGAGAAATAGATAAAGTTCTTGAGCAGTCAGGATACCAAGCACCAGCACCGGGGGAGCCTAAAATCCAAAAAGAATGTGAGGATCCCAGGATCAGAAACCCCTATGTGCATCTGCAGCTTTCTACATTGAAATTGATCAGAAAGATGGTTTCGCTTGTAAATCTGCCTTATGTTGAAGTTTTCAGTAAAGACTTTATTTAAGAACAAAATCACCTTACACATTTCACGCCTTGGACCCTGAAGGGACATTCTTCATCTCTTCAGAGAATCCAGATTAAGGTCTACAGTAGAAGCGACGGAAAAAAACACATTGATCATACCACTGGAATACAGGAAAAGCAACTCGTCAACATCCAAAAGAACGTTCTCGCTCTACTCACCAACTCTTTGGAACTCACTTCCTAAAAATATGAGCTACCACAGACCTGAATGCATTCCACAGACTTCTAAAAACCTTCCTCTTTAAAGAACACTTTGGGGACTTGGTAACTTGATTCAAATCATCTAAGGACCAATCCTAGTTCCCAGTGCAATACTTTCAACTAGAGCACCAGACAGATGTGCCTGATACCTAATGTAAATAAGTTCAAGAAATTACTCTGTAAATCAAGGTGATTGTATTATAGGTTAACTAGAATGAACAGATGTTATACATGATACCGCATACTACACGTAAATAACTGTAAACAATGTGATTATATGAACAAACAGTTGCTTGATGTACCCTGTTAACATTGTTCCATGTAATTATATTGTTTTCTGAGTTCCATGTAAACCGCTTTGATTCTGGAAAGATGGTATATAAGTTCATATAAATAAATTATTACGATTATTAGGCCCATCTCCGATTTTAATTTCCCACCCCTTTTCTGGAAAAAGCGAGGAGCACCATTTCTTATGTCAAGCTCCCATTTAAACGTTTCCTTGCTCAAGCCCTCTGTTTAGCTATGAATGCTGTCTTCCTACCTTTCCTCAGTGTAAGGTGGGCAAGGAATTCTGCAACTTCCACTCTCTAATTTATCAGGAAGGAGAATTCTTCAAAATCCTAAAACTTTAGCATTGCCTCTGAAATAAAACAAGAATCAAAGCAAAAAAAAAGCTGCAGTTGTGGGAGGAGTAGTTTTTGGGTGTGTGGAACAGGGTGGTTGGACAATTGTGGGGTGTAGTTTTTAGAAGTGGGGCAGTTTGCAAGGTGGTGGGACAGTTGTTGGGGGCTAGTTTTTGGGGTAGGGGCAGTTTCAGGATGGTGGGGCAGCTTTGAAGAGTAGTTTTTTTGAGGTGTGGGGAGTTTAGGAGGGTGAGACAGTTTGCAAGGTGATGGGGCAGTTTCTGGGGTCGTTTTTGAGGTTGGGGCAGTTTGTGGGGTTGTTGCAGGGGGTAGGTTTTTAGGCTGTGGGCAGTAAGGGTGGAAGCAGCTTGCGCAGTATTGAAACAGTTCCATGGGAAGTATTTTTTGGGGGTGAGGCAGTTGCGGGGAGTAGCTTTATATAGTGGGGGGAGTTTGGGGGTTCTGAGGTATTTGCAGGAATTAATTATTGGGGGTGGGGCAGTCTGCAGATTGGGGTAGAGGCACTTTGAAAGGAGCAGCTCCTTAAAATGCTGTTTCACTGTATGCAAGTTTTTATGCTTTGGAAGCTGGAACTCTTTAGTCCATGGAAACGCATTGGATCATTTTTGAGGGGGAGGGGCTTATTTTTTTGGAACTCCTGGTCCAGTCTGACCCATTTTGAAACTTGATGTGTCTTTTGAGTAATTTTTTTACCCCACTATGCTAAGTTTCATCCTATCCCATGTAATTTTTGAGTTCAGACTTCTCCTTCTGACCTACAAATACATTCATGCTACAGCGACGCACTACCTTTCCTCTCTCAGCACTTCCTACACCCCTCCTCGTGAACTCCGCTCCTCTGGTGGATTGCTTCTCTTTGTCTCCTTTTCTTCTACTGCCAACTCTAGACTCCGATCATCATCTCTGCCCCTTTCAAATCCATGCTAAAGGCTCACCTCTTTGAGGCTGCTGTTGGATCCTGTTCCGCTTCGTCTCCTTACGTTCCCTAGTTGTATCCTTGTCCTCACCTGTTGTATTGTCTGTCTTAACTATCTTTTATAAATGTTTCTGTACAGCGCTCCATATGCCTTGTAGCATTATATAAATGTTCATTAGTAGTATAGTTATTTTGCCCCCAGATGGACGGACGGAGAAATGGACATTTCTCAACCACTTTTGAATAGTTCTTTCCAACTTCTGTTGGGTTGTAAAGAATAATTACAGAAAGGGAGATGATGCATTTGTAGAGGATTTCCAACTTTGGAAAGCTGTGAAAGCTCTTTGCCATTCCTTTACCCTCTTTGTAATTCTTTGCAATGCAATGTGTGCCTTTGCGTCAATGCTGACTCCAGGGGACCCAGAAGCCCCTGGGTTTTATTTACTCAGCCAGAATCACTGGGGGCGTTTTTGATAGACATTGGCTGATACATCATCATGGATTCACTTATTTTTTTTGTTTTGTCTTTTAATAAATACACTGGCGCAGTGAGACTTCTATAATATTGTCTTCGTAAACCTCCAAAATATATTAAACGCGATCAACTGAAACCCTCTGAGTTAAATTCACAGGACTTTTCTGAAAGCTTATATACTCTGAATAAAACCAGGGAACTATACAAGATCTAAGAAAGCCTTTTTAAGATTTGGACCCACTCATCATTGAGAAGTTCAAAAATCTTTTAAGCATAAAAGGATTCCATCTTCAGAGACTTGTGAAGCATTTGATTTTATCAAAGAGTCTAGAAAAACATTTGTTCTTTTTTCCCCTTGAATCCTTAATGCATGACAAGAAGAAAATATATAACCGAGATGATTATATTATGGCAGTTATAGTATCGGGTAGTCTATTCTTTTACAGAGGAAATCTATCAGGCATGTTTACTAAAGTGCGCTAGCCAATAGCATGGAGTTTAGCACATGGTTTGGGTGCTGTGCTAAAAATCTTGCACTACTTTAGTATCCGTGTCTGGGCAGTGACTGGGTGAGATGAGGGCACAGCTAGCGCAGATGTTTGTAGCCTGTGCTCAGCGCAAGTAACGTGAGTGCAGCTAATACCATTAGTTGCTCCCATGGCCATTTTGCTGCAGGTGTCACAGGGTAACATCATGGGGATGGATATACCTGCCCTCCTGCAGTTAGCTCACAGTCCCATGCTGGTAACATAGCCCAGAACACGTGTTACCAGCACGGGACTTAGTAAACATGCCCCATGTGTATTTTATTTATACTTTCTAGTTCTTTTGTAATTTTCTATTCAATTTGTGTATATATTTGGGTAAATATTTCCAGCTGACATCATATCATTTGTATAAGCTGAACGAGTCCAGTCCTGGTTGTGCCTTTTCTCCTATATAAAATTTCTATCCTGGTCTTCCTAGACAGTTTGGAACTGGAAGTTCTCAGATGCATCAGAGTAAACCCAGAAATGGCTCAGCCTCTCCAGGTGACATGGGGGATGATTTGGTAACTCTGTGTAGTGTAGACATGCTAGATGGGCTGACTGGGGTGTGGGTGGATAAGTAAACTACACACTCTCTCTCTCTCTCTCTCTCTCTCTCTATGTATCTACATGTATGTGTAGATTGCCAGGCTTTTTCTTCCGAAGCAAAGGAGGGTAAAGTGACTTGCCCAAGGTCAGAAGGAGTGCTAGTGGGAATCGAACGCTTGATCTTCTGGGTACTCGGCAATTGCTCTAACCACTAGGCAACTTCTCCCCCTAGCAATCTACTTCCGGTGATACATTACCAAGAAAACCCAGAGGCAACTGGGTTGCCAGGAGTCAGCACTGACTTGACGGCATTGTGTGTGTGTGTATATCTATCTATCTATATCTATATATATTGGGCATGCAAATTGTCCTTTATTTGTTGTTGCCACCTATTATATTATTATTCTGATCCCCTCTGTGCGCCACTTCAGACAGGACACACAGAGGAGATCTAAGTGCAGGAGGGAAATCGGGTCTTCCCGCACTTAGAATTCCCTCTGTGTGTCCTGTCTGAAGCGGACGCACAGAGGGGATCGTGAATCTGATCCCGTGGGGCACGTCTAGCCCTGCAGGATCAGAATCACAAACAGTCATGTATGTGCAGGCTGGGAATGTGATTCAGTCTGGCCTGCACATACATGAAAAGCCCGGTTAACTCGGTCAGGGCTTTTAAATGGAGCTGCGGCGCCATGGCATCCAGTTGCCATGGCACCGTGGCTCCATTTAAAAGCAGCGATGCCGGCTGACGGCAAAAACTGCCTATTCCCCGCAGCCTGACCCCGATCTGGCCTCCTAAGGCCATGGTCAGGCTGCGGGGAATGTCCTCTGGCCCATCCCCGTCCCATCTATGCCCTGGGCACAGCAAAAAATAAAAAACGTCCAGGGAAGTTATTCCACCTCTGAGGTGGAATAACTTCCCTGCACATGTTGCTGGCCCTGGATGTACAGGGCCGACATTAGAATCGGCTCTGGACGTCCAGGGCCAGCGACTGCCCACTGCCTGCCCAAACTCCACCCCTGAGTTGCCCATTCCCCACCCCTGTCTAAGTTCCCTGCACAACCGGTGGGGAAATTATTCGGGAGGCAGGAGCCGGCATGAATACCTGGGATGGATGTCCCATCGGGCCATCCATCCCCGCTATTCCTAGCACAGAATAACTCCCATAATGTATATGTGTGTGTGTGTGTGTATGTATGTATGTATGTATGTGTATATATATATGTCTCCAGGAACAAGCAGGAATGAGTCTTCACATATGGGTATCGTCGGTACCGACGGAGCCCGCGCGGGAATGCTCACCAGCGTCCCTCTCTTCAGTCCTTCATTTTCTGCGGAGCCGACAGGACGTGAACCCTGTCACCGCAGAAAATTCTACTTTTATTTCTTATTTTTTGTGGTCGCGCCTGCCTTAGTTCGACGCCCACTGGTACCACCGGTGCTTTTTCTTTCTTTAAAAAAACAAACAAACAAAACACAGAACTTGTGCTTTTTCAGTCAGGGGTTTGCCCCTGCTTACTGCTTGGCGCCATTTTGGCCACTAGGCCTCTTCTTTCAGCATGGAGAAACCAACTACTTTTTTCAAAAAATGTTCGAAGTGTGCCAGCACAATTTCTGTCACAGACACCCATGACCACTGGTGTCTTAAATGTTTAGGCCCTGACCATTGCCCAGTGGAGTGTCTCTCCTGCAGGAAGCTGACTAAAAGAAGTCTTCAGAATCAAGCAAATCAACTCGGTGCCCTGCTTGCATCGGACACAATGTCAGTAGCATCAGTGTCCTCCAGGGCCTCTACTTCTTCCCAGGGATCTCAGGTAACTAAACATAAGTCTAAATCAAGCCGGTCCTCAAGAGGTAGATCTCCCTCTAAGTATCGAGATGCCTCTGGCGTTGCCCTCGAGGATCCTGCACCGGCAAAACAGCCCCGGTGGGAGTCTTCGGGCTTCAAAGCACTATCGGGGCTCCAGGATGTTCTCGAGACTTCGGCCTCGATGGACGTTCCTGTTCCATGCTTGGGAGTTGTGGCCACTTCCATCGGTACCGACACCCCGGCATCGGAAATGGTAATGTATCATAGTTACTAATTGTGCCAAAATGTTCTATGTAACTCAATGTTCAATGGTTTTAACTTGTTCTCTGTAAACCGCTCCTGATCTCTGGAAGGGGCGGTATAGAAAAGCACACAAAAAAAAAAAAAAAAAAAAAAGACTCCTTGCCATTGAACGTAGTCTAGCGAATCTTTTGGCTACTTCGGTACCACTAAAGTCGCTGCAGACCGTTCCACAGGCACTGGTATCGCTCTCGGTACCAGTGCCGGTACCCTCGGTACCTGCTTCGGCAGGCTTACTTCCCCCGATGCCGAGTTTGGAATCACTCTCAAGCATGGGGGATCAGGTACCGACTTGCTTCGGTACCGACCTCGAGCGGTACCGAAGACAACTTTTGAAGGAGAACCCGGTGCTTCCTCCCTTTGAGTCTTCCAATTCCGATGTCTCAGATGACTCCACCGGTACCAGAGCTGAACTTTTACAAGATTCAACTCTTTCTCCTCAACGTAGGATGTCTCCTCCTGAGGACATGTCTTTGCACGATTTTGTGCGTGATATGGCAAGGGCTCTTGCCATTACAGTGGTTCCTGAAAAGGAGCCTAGGGCAGAAGAATTAAGAATTCTACAATACCCCTTGGCTCCAAAGGAAGCAGCTACGCTCCCTATACATCAGATCTTGCATGATCTAATGTTATGGATGTGGGAAACTCCTTTAACAGTAACCCCACATTCTAAACGCCTTGACACTATGTATAGAGAGCCACCATGTCCAGGGTTTCAAAAGACTCAACTACCACACCACTCTATGGTGGTGGAGTCTGCCATGAGACGGATTAAGAGTACAAAGAGACACTCTTCTAATCCACCAGGTCATGAATCTAGAACACTGGATGCTTTTGGGCGTAGATGTTTTCAGGCCTCCATGCTTTCAGCAAGGATTAGTTCCTATATTTTATACATGGGAATGTTTCTTGAGGAGGTTACAAAAAACTTAGAGCTTTTGAACCCCTTCCTTCAAGATGATAAAAGAGCAGAGCATTTATCACTAGTTAAACATGCTCAGAATGTCTCTTAAGTTTATGAATCGTGCTACCTTTGATTGTTTTGAATGCATTAGCAGGACTTCTGCTATAGTTATAGGAGCACGACGAATTACCTGGCTCCAAGCTTCTGACTTGGAGGAATGGGTGCAGGAAAAGCTGGGAAATATTCCTTGCACTGGAGAAAATCTTTTTGGCAAGGATTGGCAATCTAAGGCTAATCAGTTGGACACTGATAATGCCACTTTGAATAGATTGTCAAAGATTTCTGCTAACCCAGCTAAGAAAAAGACCTTTAAGAAAACTTTTTCTCTAAGAAGAAAAAGTTCTATCCATCTTCCACCCAACAGGCATATGTTCCCCACAAAGGGCAACAACAGACAAGACAAAGAAAACCCAAACCCCAACCGGCTCAGCAGACTCAGCCTCCTCAGGGTTTTTGACTTTTGTCCAGAGAACTTACTCATTCTTCCTGCGTTAGGCCCAGAACCTCTAAACATTCCGGGCTGTATCTGCCACTTTGCCAACAGATGGCAACAAATCACATCAGAGGCCTGGACTTTGTCCATAGTGAGTCTGGGGTACAAGCTTCATTTCCTCAGCTTACCACCACCCACACTGGGTAAAACAGTTCAACTCTCAACCTCTAGGCATAGACCTCTTGCTACAAGTAGTCTCTACTCTTCTAGCTCAAGGAGCTATAGAAGAGGTTCCTTTATGCCAACAAGGTACAGGGTTTTATTCCCCCTATTTTCTCATTCCAAAAAAAACAGGGGGTTTAAGACCAATCCTAGATCTCAGAGAGCTGAACAAATTTCTAGTCCGAGAGAAGTTCAAAATGCTTTCCCTCGGCTCTCTTCTGCCAGACCTTCACAGGCAAGATTGGCTATGTTCTCTAGATTTAAAAGACGCCTACATGCATATCCTTATTCATGTAGATCACAGGAAATTCCTTCAGTTCCTGGTCCAGGGAAGACATTTCCAGTACAGAGTCCTTCCCTTTGGGCTGGCCTCGGCTCCAAGGGTCTTCACAAAATGCATGTCAGTAATAGCAGCGTTCATGAGGACCCTGGGGATTTTTGTCTTCCCTTACTTGGATGATTGGCTCATCCGAGCACAGTCATCTCAAGAAGCTCATCAGGCCCTGTTACGAGCAAAACAAATACTCCAGTATTTGGGATTGGTCATAAATCTTCCAAAGTCTCAGCTCGCCCCATCTCAGACCCTCGAGTTTATAGGTGCCCGCTTGGACACACAGCTTGCAAGGGCTTTCCTGCCCCAAACGCGCTGTCTGCGAATCATCGAGCTAGCATCTCGAGCAGCACTGCAGACCTTCCTCACTGCTCGACAGATGCTTCACCTACTAGGTCACATTTATTTATTTATTTATTTATTTAACAGTATTTCTAAACCGCCTTATCTTAATAATCAAGGTGGTATCACAGCAAGCAATCAGGTAAAGTGTGTGTGTTGTACATGCAGTGAGGATGAAACTTGGTTGTGTGATGGCGTTGTTGGGTGCTTGATTTGTTTGAGCTATGTACAAGGTGGGCTATTTACAGTGGTGCTAAAAACACATTTTATATACATACAGTTGTTTAGGAGGATTGGAATGCTGTTATCCATTCTCTTAGGTTATGTGATGTGACCATAGTGCTCTATGAACAGCATGGTTTTCAGTTGTTTTCTGAAGTCTTTGAGGTCTGGAGTTGCCCTTAGATCGTCCGGTAGATTGTTCCATATTGTTGGAGCAGCCATGGAGAGAGCTCTGTTTGTTGTATCCTTGCGTGTGTGCTTGTATTCATTTGGGGTACTGACTCGGTTGCGTGTTTGACTTCTTCTAGGACGTGCGCTGATTTCCGGTTGTATGAGCGTGTGGAGGCTGTTGGCTGATGTGTGGCATCGATGTGTGTGGCATCGACTGTCCATGTAATACTTTATACTCGTCTTCACATGAGAGCGGCCCAGTGGACCTTGGCTTCCCAGTGGTCCCAGGCCTCAGGAAGCCTTTCAGACAAGATCAGGGTTACCACACGCCTGATTCTGTCTCTCCGTTGGTGGCAATCTCTGGAAAACCTTTTAATAGGTGCTCCTTTCCAGCAGCCACAACCTTAGGCTATCCTCACAACAGATGCCTCCAAGATGGGTTGGGGAGCCCACTTGGACAGTCTATCAACGCAAGGCCTTTGGTCTTCACAGGAAGCTCTTCTTCATATAAACCTCCTAGAACTCAGAGCCATCTCCAATGCTATTCGAGTCTTTTGCACCCAGCTCGTAAACAAAACAGTTCTGGAGCAAACAGACAATCAAATAGCCATGTTTTACCTCAGCAAACAAGGCGGAACAGGCTCTCTGCATCTATGCAATGAAGCTCTGCAACGATGGGCCTTTGCCAGAGAGCATCGGATTCATCTGCGGGCAGTCTATCTTCCAGGCGTTCAAAATGTTAGGGCAGACAGACTCAGTCGAGTACTCCTGCCACATGCGTGGTCACTCCATTCTTATCATCTTGTTTGAGTTTTTTGTGTCTGGGGAACACCAGACATAGACCTCTTTGCAAGTCCACAGAATGCCAAACTTCCCCGGTTTTGTTCCAGACTTCCAGCACAGAAATGTCACGCCAAGGATGCATTCCTGCTTCACTGGGGTCAGGATTACCTATATGCTTTTCTGCCAATCCCTCTAATCCCCAAAACCTTATTCAAACTCCAGAGGGACAAGGGACGCATGATACTCATAGCGCCTTCCTGGCTGAGGCAAACATGGTATCCTCTTCTCTTGCAACTCTCTCAAGCCACCCCTCTGGAGTTAGGGAGTGCTCCAGATCTTCTGTCCCAGGACAACGGATCTCTACTGCACCCCAGTTCCTACATCTCAAGGCCTGGTTAATCAAGGCCTAGATTTTCAAGATCTAGACCTGTCTCAACAAGTGAAGGACATTCTTCTGGCCTCCAGGAAACCTTCCACAAGTCGTTCTTATGCTTTTAAGTGGAAAAGGTTTTCTTCCTGGTGTAATCAGAGAGGACTTAATCCCTCTTTGGTACCAGTAGACTCTCTTCTAGAGTATCTCCTTCATTTGTCGGCTTCTGGTCTTCAGACCAATTCTGTTAGAGTCCATCTTAGTGCTATTGCTGCATCTCATAAGCTCTTAGATGGACAACCAATTTCCTCTCATCCACTTATATCTAGATTTATGAGAGGACTTCTTCTAACAAAACCTCCCATATAAACCACCTCTGGTGGCATGGGATCTCAACCTTGTTCTAGGTGTGCTCATGGAGCCACCTTTTGAGCCTTTGGCTACTTCGGATCTAAAGTTTCTTTCATGGAAAGTTGTTTTCCTGATTGCTATCACTTCTGCTAGATGCATTAGTGAACTTCAGGCTTTAATGGCTGATCTGCCTTATACAAGGTTTCATCATGATAAGGTGGTTCTTAGGACCCATCCTCATTTTCTTCCAAAGATGGTTTCACCTTTTCATCTAAACCAGTCGGTGTATCTTCCCGTTTTCTTTCCTAGGCCTCATTCCTCCTCTGCGGAAAGGAAACTTCATACTTTGGACTGTAAAAGAGCTCTAGCTTTTTATCTCCAAAGGACCAAGCCTCACAGAAAGTCTTCTCAGCTTTTTGTGGCTTTTGACTCTAGCCATTTAGGACTTCCTGTCACTAAAAGAACCCTCTCTAAATGGATTGCAGATTGTATTTCCTATACATATCAAAGTAAAGGAATACCTCTTGAAGGCCATGTCACAGCTCATAATGTCAGAGCCATGGCAGCCTCAACAGCTAACCTTCGTTCTGTGGCTATTGATGAAATCTGCAAAGCAGCAACTTGGGCCTCAGTACATACTTTCACTGCCCATTATTGTCTAGACAAGGACTCCCGCCAGGATGCCTTGTTTGGTCAAGCTGTTCTACAACACCTTTTCCACTCATAGTTCAACTCCTGCCCTCCATCCATTTGGATGCCTGAGGTCGCTGGGGGAAGCATGGCCCATCTACATAGATTTGCTACATGCTGGGTCTTCCCTAGGCATCTTTCAGCTCGGGAGTCCCCATATGTGAAGACTCATTCCTGCTTGTTCCTGGAGATAGCGTAGTTACTCACCTGTAACAGGTGATCTCCAGGAACAGCAGGAATAAGTCTTCACAACCCACCCGCCTCCCCTAGGAGTTGTCTTTCTCTCTCTCTCTTTCTTTATTTTTATCTACTTCTCTCCTTCGGTCTCAGCTTTAAACTCAACTGAAGAGAGGGAGGTAGATAGGCGGGAAGGCAGCGCGCATGCGTGGATGCATGCTTCCAAAAGCGTTCCTATTGGACGCTGGGGAGCGTTCCTGCGCGGGCTCCGTCGGTACCGACGATACCCATATGTGAAGACTTATTCCTGCTGTTCCCGGAGATCACCTGTTACAGGTGAGTAACTACGCTATATATATATATATATATATATATATATATATACACAATAATATAATGGCAATAGCAAATAAAGCGACAATTTGCTTGCCCAATTTATTTATAATATATGGTATAATTTGTAATGTGTATGTATAGTTTTAGATGTTTAAATCTGCACACACATGCATATAAGTAAGGTGATTTTAGAAGAGCTGCTAGTTATACATCTTGCATGCACAGATTTGAAAGGGGCGTGGTTTGGTTATATGCATATTTCCTATTTAGCATAGGAAATGCACCTATGCTTTAAAAATTTCCCTGTAGGCATTTACACCTGTTCCGAGGCATGCATAAATGTCTAGCTGTTCATTTGGTCATGGGGTTTTGAGGAGTGATTGAGGGGTCCATTGTGTTTACCTCTATTTCTAACCACCTTAAACAGCAATAATGATGGAGTTTTGGACATCAGCTCTTTAATTGGCTTCTTTTGGACAAAATCCAGTACTTATTGTTTGTACGTGGGAGAACTTACATATACAGAGCCCTGAGTGATGCTTGTCTTTTTTTTTTTTTTAATGGCTGTTCCTGCTGTATATGCCATCAAAAGAAGCAAGGGGGGCACTTTTCCTGCAGCGACATGAAGGACCAACAGAACAGGACACAAAAGTCTCCTCTCTGTTGGATAATTCTCTGTTGAAATAAATTTTGCCTCTGTAGTGGACTTTTGTGTCCTGCTCTGTTTGTCATCTGTATACGCCATCAAATATATGTTTTTCCTGCGGCCTCCAGCATATTTTACTAACGGTTCCACTTTCAGTGAGCCTTTTGTAAAATATGTTACAAACTGTGAATGTTCCCGTTTTAACATTCCTTTTCCAACCTAAATGATATAGAAAATCGGGCTTCTAGTGTGTATGTTGTAAGAAAGATAAACTGCTCTGGGGAACTGATGTATAAATAAACTAGTGTTTAATGACACTAAATAGCATTCTAAGTGGAGGGAAATAGTGTTTTCCCTTGTCACTAATTTTGCTGTAGGAGGAGCTATTTTCTTAAAACACTTCAGAATTAAGAGTTTGAGTAACTTATGGTTAACCTATAAAACTGGTCTTTTGGGTCTAAGTGCAGGTTTGGTAAATAGTTTCACATTAGCTTTATCGACACACTAACTGCATTTTAAAGTGCTTTCCTCATTATCCAGTTAGGAGACTTGGGTAAGATTCAAACGTTTGGTGCAGACAAATCTAAAACAAATGAACAGCTTATATGTAGGTGGCTTTTGTAATTTTGGCAGATCTGTGCCTTTGTGAATCCAAGATGAGCTTAGCAACACAAGAACATTTGGGAGGCAAGAAAAGACCTCTCTGCACAAAGCTTGTCTGCATTGGTAAAGCAATCACATGCAGGGGAAAATAAGATGTTTTCATGCTACTCCTCATCACCATGTTCCCTTTCCATTACTGTTCTGCAAAAATGGAATTTTTCATTCAGTTTGTTGTTCTTCCTTTTTAACATAGTTAGGCAGTGATCAAACCTAATGTTTAACCTTTTAGTGAGCAAGACCAGGTGAAAGACTTGGGTATAAATAAAAGGATCATCTTTGAGGTTATAAGCAAGTGGTGTGAGAACAAGAAAGTTAACGCAGTGGATGTTGCGGGGAATTTCTCTAGCATGGCCATCACTGATTCTAGGGCTTCCCACTAGAGATGACATCACTAGATAAATTGAGACTTGGTCAAAATGGCCACTTCCAGCAGGACTAGCAGCCTCACATTCAGAATAGGATTGCTGCAGAACCACTTGGGTCTCTGAACTTTCTCATTTTCTCCTGGGTCTGCTACTAGCTCTACTGTACTTTAAAAATATACCCTTATTAGGAGCTAAGTCACATTGACTTCTCATTCCTAATCATCCCTCCAGTCCAGTCCCTCACCTCTGGGTTGTGCTCCCCTTCCAGCAGCTTTGATGACTCCGAGCACGTCATCACTTTGACTTCAAGTATATATACCTCTGGCACCTCCTACCAGAACCAGTATGCTCAGTCTCCAAGCAGCTGGAGGGAGCAGTAAGCCAGTGTGTAGGCTTCTGGAGAGACATTAGGAAAGGATAGTTTGTTTAATTCCATTTAATTCAATTTTTTTTTTTGCTTAGCTAGGTTTTATTTTAGTCCTTTTTTGCTTCACTGAATGGCTGGAAGTTCTTGGAGCAGGAGAAGGACCCCCCTTCCCCCCCCTCCCGGCTAGTCTATCTCCCTTCATGTGGGTTAGAAGGAGGCTTCTGGGGAGAGAACGAGCAAAGAGACAGCCGGGGGATTTCAGCGGCTCCCGATCCCGTGATCGAGTGAGGAGCCGCTGCTGCAGAAAGCCCGCTCGAACGAGCAGTGTGCTGCAGGCCCTTCCTCCCGCGCCATTCCCATAAAAAATTGGCAGCAGCATCCCTGATCTTTTCTATGAAAAAAGCAGTGGACTGTATTTTGTTGTTCCTCAGTAGAATGCAGTCCTGGCCATTAACTGTGGATTGTTCCATTGCAATATTCTCCCCTAAGTAGTATCACCAGAGGTTCATGTCATAAGGGACAGGCTGAGCCAATTCTGGTTTTACCCCTATTGTTTCTGTGGACTCGTGGTTCTTATTTTTCTTTCAGAGATTACAACTGAAAGATGAGGCTTAAGGGCTTAAGAACATAAGAACTGCCAAACTGGGTCAGACCAAAGGTCTGTCAAGCCCAGCGTCCTGTTTCCAACAGTGGCCAATCCAGCTCACAAGTACCTGACATATCCCAAAAGTAGCCAGTCCCATGCTAATTATTCCCAGGGATAAGCAGTGCTTTTCTTTTGGACTACCTTAATGGTTTCCTAAGTGTTTGGCCAGAGGCTGTATGCTTTGGCACAATGGCTGTGGAGCTAACAACCCAGATTTGAATCAGCACTGTGGTTTTATACCCCCTACACTTTCCTTCCAAATTTACACTCCTCTTTCCCAAGCACATCAGGTCAAGAGCCCTCCCAGGATTACCTCAAAGAGATCTGATGAATGAGTCAGGCGCCAGAAAATTCCCTCTTGTTCTAGAAACAGGCAAGTTAGAGAGGTTAGGTAGACCTTCTCTGGTAATCCACTAGAGGTCCAAATAAAATACAAGAATTTAGTAGTTTCTACACTTATACTGCGGATTCTCCATGGTTGCTTAGTCACCCTCCTTCTCCAGTCTGATCTCTTGAGCTATGATTATACACTGACAGGAGAGTGGGACTATCGGAGGTGCAGGAATTCCTGTTCATGTTCAGGAGAGCCCACACAGCTGCTCCTAAGCTTTTTGTTAAGTGACATGATCTTACATCGCTCAGTGCCAGAACTTTCAACTCTTCAAGAGTCTGACTCTTTTCCCCTGCTCTCCACTTAGAACCCCTATTACAGGTAAGCAATCTCAGTACATCTGATTATGCTATCAGACTAGACAAACCTGAGAGATTTGTAGCGGGCCCTAAGTTTTGTATTCATGTATGCTTGTCCAGATTGAAATTGGCCTCCAGTGGTTTTATCTACCTGGGTATCAGTACTGGATCTAAGATGCCCAATCTCCTTCAAAGGAATGTATACCCAGAGAGTCAGAGAATAAAAAAAAGATAGAGCCAACCTTGTAGTTTCTTTAGATTTAATCCACGCCTTTTTATTGGTAGCTAAAGGCAAGTTATACTAAAGTATAACAGTTCCTAGAGGGTTTGCAGTCTAATACCCTTATTTACTAACCTGTGTAAACACATGTTCCTTAGCGTTCCTCCAGTGCAGTCCTCAACCTCTGGGTTGTCAACCTTCACCTGCAGCTAGGAGACTGGCATGTCAAATTTATGACATCACTGGATATAGGCTGCTGCTCTCGCTCCACCTCCCCAGTGTGACCAGTCTCCTTGCAGCAGGAGGAAGTTGTGAGCCTCGGTTGGGGCTCACTAGAGGAACAGATAAGGAGCGATATAGGCTAGGGTAGCTGATTAGGCTAAGTATAAAAAAAAAACAAAAAACCCCCAACTTATTCTTCATTGTTAGAGCCAAGTGCAGGGGTGCATTTCTCATACGGGGGAGGTGGGAGAACGGTGGTGCAACTCTTACACCTTCCCTGTCAGGCTTCTGGTTGGTTTTGCTTACCGGTAAAAAAAAAAAAAAAAAAAGTGCCTTCCCGGAGACCGACGGATCTCTCACCCAGGACAGTCGGGTGAGAGCCCTCCCTCAGGTCAGTCACCTCTTTGCAGACCGCGCTCCCGAGCTCTGCTGCGGCAGGGCAGTATAACAGGAGCGGGACTTGGCGGTCTTTCTGCAGGCTCGTGGGGCTGTTCCGGGCCACTTTGCAGAGTCGGGAGGCAGCGTTCCCAACGCGGACCTGTCCGGTCAGCCGTGTAACCGGTTCAGGTGGCGCCTGGTGGGAGCACGTTGGGGCATTTAGCTGCGTCGGTCTGTTGGGCTTTTCGCGCCTCTTTTTCCTTTCATCGGGTCCTCCGGCGGCCATTTTATCGGGGCAGAGAGCCGCATGTTCGCGGCGTTTTTTCTGCGGTGCCCCGGGGGGGGGGGTCCTGGTGCTGTCTCTTTCTGTTTTCGGGCATTTCTATATTTCTATATTTTAGCGGTATTTAGTCCGGCGTCTCGGCCTTCAGTCTGGGGGGGCGGGGCTGAGCTCCTTGCACCGACGGCAGAACAGACTTTGGGGATCTAAGATTCCTGCCTCTGTTTTCCCTTAGGATTAAGGCTCTTGGGGGTGCAGGCGCAATTCCTACATCCCTGCAGTAGGTGTTTTAAAAAAAAAAAAAAAAAGGACACATCCCTGCAACACGGAACCACAGCCCAAGGGGGGCATTCTTTCAGTTATGTCCACCAGACCACAGTGTGTGGTTTGCGGCACTCGGAGGGGAACGGTAGCGGACTCCGGAGTTTGCCGCGGCTGTGCTTCTCTCTCCTCCTCTGTGGAGCAGCAGATGGACCTTAAGGAGTCCTCTGAGCTGCAGGGGACACCGCTATTGGCGGGGGAGAACCCTTTGCAGAGTTCGGAGCACAGTCCCGCGGTTGAGGCTGCGGGGAAGCCAATGGATTCTCTCCAGAGTACTCAGCCGGCGGACCTTGCGGATTTTTCCCCGGATTTTGTATTGTTAATGCACCAAGCTTTTTGCCTGCGCCGCCAAGGTAGGCTGCCGGCTACGTTACCGGCCTCCTTACTACCACATCCCCTAGAGGGGCCCGATCTGGCCGGCGAGGGTCCTTCCGTGCCTAAGAAGGCGAAGGCGGTGTGTGAGACGGAGGGTGAATGTCTAGACGTCGAGGACTCCGACTGGCAGCCTGAGGAGGGTTTGGAGGATCTCGAAGATGGTGAGATTCCCGAGCCCGAGGATCAAGCCAAGATAATCCGAGTCTTCCGTAGGGAAGAACTGTCAGCCCTGATTACGGAGTCTATGCAGGTTTTAAACCTCCAGATGCCGGCCGCTGCTGAAGAGGAGCTGGAAGATCCGGTGATCCAGGCAGTGCGCTCTACGCAGGTGGTGTTTCCTGTGCATAGAGTGGTTGACAAAATGATCCAAGACGAATGGGATCAGCCGGAAGCGGGGCTCCGCGGTATTCAGACGATGAACAGGCTCTACCCGCTGGCTGACAAGGATAAGGATAGGTTCCGTGTACCGCGGGTCGACGCAGTAGTGTCAGCAGTCACAAAAAAGACCACAATTCCGGTTGAGGGCAGTGCTGCCTTAAAGGATACGCAGGATCGGAAGGTTGACGGGTTGCTAAAGCAGGTCTTTGAAGTGGATAGTCTGTCTTTGCAAGTTTCTATCTGTGGCGCATGGGTGGCCCGGGCGTGTTTGCGCTGGGTTCAACGTTTGCGTCGGTCACCGCAGCTGACGCCTGAGGAGCTGCGGGAGCTCGGCCGGCTGGAGTCCGGTACTGCATATTTGGCGGATATACATTATGATTTGATCAGGGCTTTGGCTAATAGTACGGCTTCTGTGGTAGCCGCCCGTAGAGCGGTTTGGCTGCGCAACTGGGCGGCGGACGGTTCTTCGAAATCCCAGTTGAGTAAGCTCCCCTTCCGGGGGAAATTGCTCTTTGGAGAGGATCTCGATAAATTGGTAAAGGATCTCGGCGAGTCCAAGGCTGGTAGGCTCCCGGAAGATAGACCCAAGCAATCTAAGGGTCAGCAAAGTTTTCGGGGCCAGTTTCAGGAAGTTCGGAGGTTTCGTACCTCCCGTTACACCGGCTACCAGAGGGGCCGTTTTTTGGCACGGGCCCAAGGGTTTAAGGGGTTTCGAGGAGCCAATAGGGGTTTCTCCTCGACTGCCCCTCCAGCAGCCCGCAAAGCGCAATGAGATGAGGCGGGTCCTGGCAGAGGAACCTTCAATAGGCGGGAGGCTTCGGGAGTTTCTCTCTGCTTGGGCCCACATCACTTCCGATCAGTGGGTATTGGAAGTTGTCCGAGAAGGGTACGCACTGGAGTTCAAGCGTCCCGTGCGGGATTCCTTTGTCCTGTCCCCCTGTCGGGGCCACAGGAAGTCCCTGGAGGTCCGCAGCACTTTGGACCGCCTGTTGCGCTTGGGCGCGGTTATAGAGGTGCCAGAGGCTGAACGCGGCCTGGGTCGGTACTCTATTTATTTCGTGGTGCCAAAGAAGGGCGGAGCATTACGGCCAATTTTGGATCTCAAAGGCGTAAACCGCTGTTTGCGGGTGCCTCATTTCCGGATGGAAACCTTGCGCTCCATCATAGTGGCAGTCCGTCAAGGAGAGTTCCTCACGTCGCTCGATCTGACGGAGGCGTATTTACACATTCCGATTCGACCGGCGCATCAACGGTTTCTGCGGTTCGCTCTTCCGTGGGGCCACTATCAATTCCAAGCCTTACCTTTTGGCCTTGCTACGGCTCCCCGCACATTCACCAAAATTATGGTGGTGGTGGTGGCGGTGGCGTTGCGCAAGGAAGGCATTCTAGTGCATCCCTATCTTGACGATTGGTTGATTCGAGCCAAATCTGAAGCGGAAAGCAGGCAGGTGACAAGCAGAGTAGTCGAGTTCCTGCAGAGTCTCGGTTGGGTGGTCAACCCGACCAAGAGTTGTCTGGAGCCCTCTCAGGTGCTGGAGTATCTGGGGGTCCGCTTCGATACGAGGCAGGGGCAGGTCTTCTTGCCGTGTCAAAGGGTCCAAGGCCTGCGGACTCTGGTACGCAACTTCAGGATCACTCCTTCGCCGTCGGCGTGGGACTACCTTCGGGTGCTAGGGACGATGGCGGCGACCTTAGAGGTGGTGCCGTGGGCTCGATTCCATATGCGTCCGTTGCAAAGAGTGCTGCTTCGGCGCTGGTCTCATCAGTCGGATTCCCTGGGCCGCCGGTTGCCGGTTCCGCCCAGGGTTCGGCAGTCCCTGCGGTGGTGGTTGCAGCGGCAGTCTCTGGAGGCGGGGATGCCGTTGGAGCCTCCGGAGTGGCTTCCCCTTTTGACGGATGCCAGCCTGTTGGGCTGGGGGGCCCACTGCGAGGGCCGGTTTGCGCAGGGTCGCTGGTCTCCCTTGGAGGCTTCCTGGTCGATCAATCGGCTGGAACTTCGAGCGGTGGCCCGGGCGCTTCTAGCATTCGTGAGGTTCGTGATGGGTCGGTCGGTTCGGGTTCTCTCCGACAACTCAGTAACGGTAGCCTACATCAATCGACAGGGCGGCACCGGAAGCGCAGCGATGGAACAGGAGTCGGATCTCCTCTTCTCTTGGATAGAAGGCCGGTTATCTGCGATTTCGGCAGCCCACATCGCGGGGCGAGACAACGTACGGGCCGATTTCCTCAGCCGAGTTCAGGTGGATGCAGGGGAGTCGGAACTGCATCCAGAGGTGTTCGATCAGATCGTCCTTCAGTGGGGGCCACCCATAATGGATTTGATGGCGACTTTTCACTCTGCAAAGGCCACTCAGTTTTACAGCAGAAGACGGGAGAGAATGTCCGAGGGCATCGACGCCCTGTTACAACGTTGGCCGGTGTCGGGTCTCCTGTACGTGTTTCCGCCGTGGGCCCTAATAGGCCGTCTGGTTCAAAGGATCGGAGCTCATCCAGGTCGAGTACTGCTGGTAGCTCCTGATTGGCCGCGGCGCCCATGGTACGCCGATCTGGTTCGGCTTCTAGACGGGGAGCCGTGGTGGTTGCCGGAGAGAGCGGATCTGTTGCGGCAAGGGCCCCTGTTCATGCCGCAGGTGGATCGGTTCTCGCTTACGGTTTGGCCATTGAAAGGGTTCGCCTGAAGAAAAGGGGCTATTCGCCTTCGGTTGTGGATACGTTGCTCAGAGCCCGAAAACCGTCTACGTCTTTGGCCTATGTGCGCGTTTGGCGTGTCTTTGAAGATTGGTGTTCGCGGCGGTGGATTCGGGCTGCGACTGCCTCTATTCCGGTGGTTCTCAGTTTTCTTCAGGAGGGCTTTGATAAGGGTCTTGCGGCCAGCTCCTTGCGGGTGCAGCTGGTGGCCCTCTCTTGTTATCGAGGCAAGATTCAGGGGGTGTCTCTCGGAGCTCACTCTGATTTTTTGCGGTTTCTCAAGGCTGTTTCTCGTCTGCGTCCAGCGTGCAGGGTTGTGGTACCACCTTGGGACCTCAATCTTGTACTGCGGGCTTTGTCCGCTTCTCCATTTGAACCGTTGAGTCAGGCGTCGGTGAAGGATCTGACCTTGAAGGTGGTTTTTCTAGTGGCCATTTGTTCTGCTCGGCACATTTCCGAGCTGCAAGCCTTGTCTTGCAGGGATCCTTTCTTGTCTTTTTCTAGGGAAAAAGTTGTCTTGCGGCCCGTCCCATCCTTTCTTCCTAAGGTGGTGTCGTCTTTCCATGTGAATCAGGCCGTTACCTTACCGGTGTTGGGGTCGCTAGACAGTTCCGATCAGGATCGCTGCTTGCACCGATTGGATGTGAAGAGGGTGTTACAACGTTATCTCAAGGTGACTCAGCCTTTTCGTAGGTCGGATCGGCTCTTTGTGTTGTTTGGCGGTGTTCGCAAGGGAGAGGCAGCTGCTAAAGCCTCTATTGCCCGATGGATCCGCGAGGCGATTGCCTCCGCTTACATGCTTCAAGGAAGGGCCGTGCCTGTTGGGTTCCGGGCTCATTCTACTAGAGCGCAAGCGGCTTCCTGGGCGGAACACAGCTTGGTTCCCCCTGGGGAGATTTGTAGGGCGGCGACTTGGTCGTCCTTGCATACTTTCAGTAAGCATTATCGTCTCGATGTGGCGGCGGCCAATGATGCTTGTTTCGGTTCGGTGGTTTTACGTGCCGGATGGAAAGGTCCCGCCCCATGATTACTGCTCTGGTACATCCCAGAGGTTGAGGACTGCACTGGAGGAACGCTAAGGAAATGATAATTACCCTTACCTGGTAATTGTAGTTCCTTTAGTGACGACAGTGCAGTCCTCAGTCCCGCCCGGGATTCTTTCCGTTTCAGCTCAGCATTTGGAACACACAATTTCGGGTAAGTTTACGCTTAGTCGTTTCTCTTCACTCGGATTTTTCCAGTATTAGTTTCAGTATCTGCGTCTTAGTGCCGCAGGGAAGGTTTAAGACCGCTCGACCTAGGTTGGGCCGGGTTCAGTTTACTTAGTCATGTTTTATTGTAGCTACTTATTTGTTGCTCTCTTGAGTCTGCTTTGTTAATAGTTTCACACTGGGGAGGTGGAGCGAGAGCAGCAGCCTATATCCAGTGATGTCATAAATTTGACATGCCAGTCTCCTAGCTGCAGGTGAAGGTTGACAACCCAGAGGTTGAGGACTGCACTGTCGTCACTAAAGGAACTACAATTACCAGGTAAGTGTAATTATCATTTATTTAATACAAGTTCCATTCACAGTAGTGCCAGTTTACTAAATTGTAACTTGTGTTAAAACATTAGTGCAAGTTAGTAAATAAGTGCCTAAAGTTGTACCGAAAGCAATGGAAAGTGAAGTGATTTGCCCAAGATCATTAGGAGCAAAGGTGGGATTTGAACACTAGCTTTCCTAGTTTTCAGCCTGCTGCTTGAACCTCTAGCCTACTCATGCAGTCCACTTGGAGAGAAATCATTAGTTTTCTTAAGATCAGTATTCTTCGAAGGCTTTTATGCTTTTTGTTTTTAACATATGTCCTGTAATATCTCTGCAGAGATCTATCTCCAGAAACAAGCAGGAAGTTCATCTTCACATATGGCACTGACGGAGTCCAGCACAGGAACACTCCCCAGCATCCAATAGGAAAGCTTTTGGGAGCATTCCTCTGCACATGTGTGGCTGCTTTCCTGTCTTAGCTCCTAATCTCTTCAGTCTTTTTTCCACAGAGCCATCGGGTCCCTCGTCCGTGTCAGCTGCGTCAAGAGGCTTCTGTATTTTTTGTGGTACCGACAAAATCTTCTCTCTTTTTGCTTTTCCGTTGCTGACTCAACTCTCCGCTCCGGTTCTGTTTTCTTTTACTTTATTTTTATAGAGTTTTTTCACTTTTTTTGTTAAGGCCTTCAGCCTACCCCTTCATCATCGCAAAACAATTTGATTTTGCCTCAGTTCTTTTTCCAGAAATGGAATAGCCCCGGAGTGGGTTTAAAAAATGCTTGACATGTTCCAGTACCATTTCTATCACCGACTAGCACAGCTGGTGCCTCAAGTGTTGAGGCCCAGACCATAATGTAGATTCCTGTCCCTCCTGTTGCCATATGACTGCCAGAGGTAGGAAGAACTGGGATAAACAGAAGGCTAAGCTGTTTCCAACAGACTCAGTTCCTTTAGTGCACTCCTCGGGGGTGTTGACTCTGTCCTCCCATACCTCTAGATCACCACTTAGTCAAAAGAACAAGCATTGAGCTGAGTCTCCTGTGCAAAAGAAGATGACATTGAGATCATCGACCTCGAGATCAGCATTGGACACAGAACATCAGCATCATCACCGACACTCTTCTCACTTTGATGCAGACCGTCAAGCGAAGAAGCCCCAGCGGGAGGCCTCACTCTCCAAAGCCGCAAAGGGGCT
The DNA here is from genome assembly GCA_033557465.1 of Ichthyophis bannanicus. Classification (NCBI taxonomy): domain Eukaryota; kingdom Metazoa; phylum Chordata; class Amphibia; order Gymnophiona; family Ichthyophiidae; genus Ichthyophis; species Ichthyophis bannanicus. Next base: position 169,862,878 of record CM066042.1, read on the forward strand.
CAGGGATGCTCCCAAGATTCAATCCTTGGCGGATCCTCTGATATCGGTGTCAGGAGTTGTGGCCCACACAATTGTGTCCAGAGCCACTCCTCCTCCGGTACCGATGCTTTATAACAGTTTCATTGCCATCGAAAAGAGCATAGCTGCACTCCTTGCATTTGTGACACAGATGGCATCAGGAAAATTGCAGACGACACCGGTTCCAAGATCTTCGGAGCCGCTGCACTTGAAACCCTCGACGTCAAAACAAAACACCCTTCCTCCAAGCACCGGAGTTATAGAGGCCCTCATAGATTACTTTGGTTTCCTTCCAGACTTTGATTCTGCGCCAGAGGCCTCCGATTCTGAATCCATTTATTCCGATACCAATAAGAATGTGCCATCAGATCTGTTGCCTTCTTATTAGTGTCTAAGATCTCCGCCCAAGGGCATGTCTTTTCAAGATTTTATTAAAGACATGGCGGCTGCTCTGGATGTATCTGTGGCTACAGAGACAGAACCCAGGGCAGAGGAGCTGCGCATTCTACAGTATCCATCGGCACCAAAGGAGGCGGCAACCCTCCCAGTGCATAATATCTTGAGAAATTTGATGACTAGGATGTGGGAATCTCCTATGTCAACTCCTGCAGTCACCAAGAGGCTTGATAATCTTTACAGAGTCCCTCCTTCTCTAGGGTTTCAAAAACCTCAACTCCTTTACCACTTATAGTAGTGGAGTCTGCCATGAGAAGGATCAAAAGCCAAAAGAACCACTGATTGGTTCCTCCTGGAAGGGAGGCCAGGACCCTTGATGCTTTTGGTAGAAAGCCTTTTCAGGCAACTAGGTTAGCCTCCAGAATAGATTCCTACATGCTGTATATGGGCATGTTCCTCAGGGATGTCTCGAGGAATTTGGCAGAATTTACCACCTTACTGCCCCCTGACAGACAGGCGACTCATCAGGTTTTAGTCACACATGCCCAAAACACTTCAAAATTTCTAATAAGGGCAACCTTTGATGCCTTTGAGGCCAATAGCAAGGCTATTGGAGCTAAAAGAACAGCCTGGCATCAGGCATCTGATCTGGAACAATGGGTCCAGGATAAGTTAATCAACATTCTATGCAATGGGGAGAATCTTTTTGGCCAGAGATGTATGGAAAAAGCAGGTGAGATAGAAATAGACAACCTTACCGTGAAGAGACTTTCTAGAAAGACGGCAGATCCTTCTAAAAAGATGACTGTTACCAAAAAACCCTTCTTCCCAAAGAAGAAACATTACTATCCACCCTATCACTCCTATTCCTCCTACTCTGCTTCACAACAACAGAGACAGCAGGACCAGAAACAACCCAGGAAACCCAAGGTTACCAAAACACAGCCTGCTCCTACTACTCAACCAGCTCAGAGTTTTTGACTCCTTTCTAAGGAGCATGGAAAATTCTCCCATGACTTCTCCACCTCCTTCCAAGATCCCAGGGAGACTAATCCACTTTGCACACCGCTGGAGAAACATCATCTTAGAACCCTGGACATTACATCTAGTAAGCCAGGGTCTACAGATGAAATTAAGAGATCTTCCACCCACTCATTTTGTAGGCCAACCCTCCTTAGATCTCCATCAAACCACCTTGTTACAACAGGAGATCCACTCTACTAATGCAGGAGGCAATAGAGGAAGTGCCTCTTTCTCAACAAAGCCTCTGCTTCTACTCCCGATACTTTCTTATCCCAAAGAAGACAGGAGGTCACAGGCCTATGCTAGATCTCTGAAACCTCAACAAATTTCTTGTCAAGGAAAAATTCAAGATGATTTCTCTGGGTATCCTTCTTCCTTACCTTCAACCAAACGATTGGCTTTGCTCCTTAGGCCTAAAGGATGCTTATACTCACATACTCATCCACCCAGATTACAGAAAGTTCTTCAGATTTGTATTTCGGAGCAATCATTACCAATATCGAGTCTTTCCTTTCGGTTTGGCTTCAGCACCCAGAGTTTTCACAAAGTGCCTAGCTGTGGTGGCAGCCTATCTTTGAACTTTGTGGATCTTTCTATTCCCCTACTTAGATGATTGGTTGCTAAGGGCAGATACCATTATGGCAGTCACTACTGCCCTCAAACAGACTATTCATGTCTTACAGGATTTGATTTTGGATAATTTATGACAAAACCTCACCTCACTCCAACTCAAAACCTAGAGTTCATAGGAGCTCGACCAGACACGATCCAAGCTCGAGCATTTCTGCCAGATGACAGACATGCCTGACTAATGTCCTTGGTATCACAGATCCAACAACAGGAGTCAGTAACAGCCAGAACATTCCTATGCCTCCTAAGCCACATCGTCTCCACAGTCCGTCATTCCATAGGCTCATTTCAACATGAGAATAGCACAATGGATTCTCTCACAGCAGTGGAAGCAGTCCACAGACCACCCCTCAGACTCCATCACCATCATCCCTCAGATGAGGTCAGCCCTGCAGTGGTGGAGCAAACCACACAACCTCCTCGTAGGGTTACCTTTTCCATGGTCTGTACCACAGTGTATCCTGATGACCGATGCATCAAAGCTAGATTGGGAGGCTCACCTAAATGGTCTTATGACCCAGGGCTTATGGACTTCACAAGAGAATCTCCTCACATCACTCTCCTCGAACTCGGAGCAATCTTCAATGCCATCTGGGTCTTCTCTGCCCATCTTAATGGCCGCTCAGTCCTCTTTTAGATGGACAACCTGGTGGCCATATTTTATGTATACAAATAGGGAGGAATGGGCTATCTCCCCTTATGCACAGAGGCTATCCGTTTGTGGAACTGGGTAATCTCTCAAGAGATTCACCTTCATGCAATGTACATTCCCGGAACAGAGAATTCCTTAGCTGACAGAATGAGTCTCATCCTCTATCCACACGAGTGGAGGCTGGAACCTCAAGTAGCTCAACACTTGTTTCATCTTTTGGGGGATGCCAATAATCAACCTCTTTGCTTCTCTTGTCAAAGTCAACTACCTCTGATTTGCTCCAGGATCACTTTTCTTCACAGGGAGAGCTCGGATGTGTTTCTCCTTCATTGGGGACAGCATCTCCTCTATGCTTTCCCTCCTCTCCCCCTCTTAGCTAAGACACTATTCAAACTACAAGCCAACAGGGGAATGATGAGTCTCATTGCCCCTTATTGGCCCAGACAACCCTGGTTTCCCCTACTACTTCAACTTGTTCGGAAATCTCCCCTCAACCTCGGTTACTCTCCCAACCTTCTCTCTCAGAAACAGGGGGACCCTCCTGCACCCCAAACGCAAGACACTTTGCTTGACGGCCTGGCTGCTGAGCAGGTGGTCCTCTCACACCTAGGACTCCAAGAGGAGGTTTTACAGGTTCTAGCTTCCAGAAAAGATTCCACCAGATGCTCTTATGCTTTCAAGTGGCACAGATTCACCATTTGGTGTTCACAGAAAACACTAGATCCTTATACATGTTCAGTCCTGGATCTACTTTTATACCTGCTCGACTTATCCTCCTCTGGTCTCAAGACCAACTCTGTAAGGGTACAATTATGTGCCATTGCGGCCTCTCATCATACGTTGGAAAACAGGCCGATCACGACACATCCCTTGGTGGCTGGATTCATAAGGAGTCTTCTCCTGACCAAATTGCATCTCTGCCCACCACCCACACCATGGGATTTAAACGTTCTTGCAGAACTCATACGCTTTCCTTTTGAATCCATGGCATCAGCCTCTTTAAAGTTCTTAACATGGAAAGTCCTTTTTCTCATTGCAGTCACCTCCGCTCGTAGGGTCAGTGAACTGTAAGTCTTGGTGGACTATACTCCGTATACCACATTCCACCATGACAAGATAATCCTTCAGACACATCCTAGGTTCTTACTGAAAGTCGTCACCTCCTTCCACCTGAACCAATCCATCCCACTACCAACGTTCTTTCCAAGGCCTCATACCTCCCTGGCTGAGGCAAAATTGCATACTCTTGATTGTAAGAGAACATTGGCATTCTATCTGGACTGTAGTAAGGCTCATTGCCAGTCCTCTCATTTATTTGTCTTTTTTGACCAAAGTCATTTGGGCTACCAGTCTCTAAGAGAACAATTTCAAAATGGCTAGCTGATTGCATATCTTTTACTTACTCACAAGCTGGTCTATCTCATATTTATTTATTTGTATTTATTACCACCTTTCGTGAATCAAGACGGTTTACATAGAACTAGAAACAATACATTGAAACAGTTTCGTGAATCTCTTCAATACCATGTCACTGCCCATAATGTCCGAGCCATGGCTACCACGGTAGATAACTTCCGTTCTGTCCCTATTTGTGACATCTGCCAAGCAGCTACCTGGTCTTCACTACATACCTTTGCAACACATTTATTGCCTGGACAAGGATTCCAGAAGTGATGCTCAATTCGGGCAATCTGTTCTATGTAATCTCTTTCAAATTTAGACTACTTGCCCTCCACTCTCTGGACTACCTTGCAAGAGGTGCTCCGAATGAGCTGAGTCTTTTTGAACCTTGCTGCAACCTCTAGTTGTGTCAGGACTCTTCTCTCACTCGTCAGTCTGTAGCTAGGGAGTCCCTTATGTGAAGAGATTTCCTGCTTGTTCCTGGAGATAGCGTAGTTACTCACCTATAACAGGAGATCTCCGGGAACAGCAGGAATTAGTCTTCACAACCTACCCCACCTCCCCTTCAAGTTGTCCCATTTATTCTTTATATTATTATTTTGTCTCTGCTATACACCTGACAGAGGAGACTAGGAACTAAGGTGGGAAGGCAACCATGCATACGTGGAAGAATGCTCTCAAAAGCTTTCCTATTAGATGCTGGGGAATGTTCCCATGCTGGGCTCCGTCAGTGTCGATGTCACCATATATGAAGACTGATTCCTGCTGTTCCCGGAGGGTATCTGTTACAGGTGAGTAACTACGCTTTTCAGAATGCCATTGATGAAGTTTTTACTGTATATGATATACTAAAGGACCTATAGTTAAGCTGAAAACTCTTTACAAGCCTAGAAGTAGTGGTGATATGGCATAGCCAGATTTGTAGAGAAAATATTGGGTAGCTAGAGCTAAGATATGTTTGAAAGAATGGTTATCAGGGAGACTTCAAGAAGTGTAGGCTCAACTTGAAAAGCTGCAAGCTGCAGATATAAGTTTTGAATCCTTGCTTACAAGCATTGAAAATTTTTGAGATCAAGCTCTATCCTGATACACTCGCTAAGAATATAGAGGTCGGACTGTAAATTCTTTAAAATTCCGTGAGGGGCGGGATTGGGGGGAAAGCATCTCCAATCTCTGTTCTTCATTTTAACTCATCATATCACCCTTCACTTTTGAGGCTGACATGGAGATATAGAAAGGTAAAGGGCTCCTATATATAAACCAGCTGTAGGAAGGAAGTAGTCTTTTGAGAATTTATATTCTACCCTCCTACCTTTTCACGTAAGATACTTCTACATGCTGTTAAAGGCAACTGTAGAAAGAGCTTCATTATTACATAATCCAGTGGTTCTCAACCCATTTCTCAGGAGATATCTAGCTAGTCAGGTTTTCAGGATAACCACAATGAATATACAGGAGAGAGATTTGCATGCATTGCGGAGGAGGAGTAGCCTAGTGGTTAGAACACTGGCTTGGTAACCAAGCAACTAGGGTTCGATTCCCACTAGCACTCCTTGTGGCCTTGGGCAAGTCACATAACCCTCCATTGCCTCAGAAGAAAGGCCTGGCAATCTACTTCCGGTGACACTGCCAAGAAAACCCAGGAGCTTCTGGATCGCCAGGAGTCAGGACTGACTCGAAGGCACACATTGCATTTTTGCCCCCATTGTATGCACATCTTGTTCATACATATTCATTATGGTAATCCTGAAAACCTGACTAGCTAGGTGTGTCCTAATGACTGCCTTAAGAACCTGTGATCTAATCTTCTTAGAGACCGGGAACCCTGTGGAAAGTTTGCTGAACTCTCCATACAATAAGATCAAACTTATTTCAGCATTATAAAGAGTTTTGTTTGATGCTAAAGATGATGATCTTATATCAGAGTATTATACTGTGGTAAACTGGTATTATGTTCTAGACCTACAACTGACTAAAGAGGATTAGCATATTATTTTACTGAAGAATGCTTTGGTGTTTCACCTAACACACCCATACATCTCAAAACCATAGTACATTAGGAGCAACACCACTATGCTAACTGTCAGGAGCACGGAAAGCATGTTCCCAGCAGTTAACGCAGTGCACCCTGCTCTAATATGGCATGAAAATAGCGCGGATGCACTTACCACCACCTGTGGAGCTGCAATTAGCATGGAGTACGGTGACTGCAAGGCACTCACCCCACCCACTCTTCACCTCAAACCACCCACTTACCACCTCAACACATGCAGCACAGTTAGCGCATAAATAGGGCTGCACTAACTGGGTGCAGGCAAGTGTATATACACTGGGTGAGCTTGCTCCTTTTCTTCAGACTTTGACAGGAAGCAGAGGATGAAATAGCCAAGATAATGAGTGCCAAGAGGTGTTTTGTCATTCAAACTGTTTGTTGGAAATATGGGATTCTGATGCATCCCTGGTTCAGCTAAAAAGTTTACCACACTACTGATTCATGCAGCAAGGTTTTTGATTGTGCTGGGATGGAAGCAAAAGCCTAAAATGAATACTTGGAAGTTGCAGACTGATCCAGTTTCTCGGATAGGAAAGATTAACTCCTCCGTTAGATACAACCTTGATGGTTATGAGAAGATTCAGGACCTGTTCTGGAACTTGTGTAAGTTGTCCAATGGTATGATAAAATACCTAGTGTTCTGCTTATATACAGTATGGGGGTCATTCAGTACAGCGAATAGCAGAGATGGATGTCCGGATTGGACGTCCATCCCCGCTATGCACTCCCCTGCCGGCCCCGGCTAATACCTTCCTATACAAACAGTGCGTTTGTATGGGGAGGCTTAGACAGGGGCGGGAGGGGGCATTTCTGAGGTGGAGTGAGGGCGGGGCATGGGCGGACTGCGACCCCCGTATGTACAGGGCTGATTCTGAGGTCAGCCCTGTACGTCCTGGGCCATGAACATAGACAGAGGACTTATTCCACCACAAAGATGGAATAAGTCCCTCTGGATGTCAGGGAATCCTGTTGCCGGGACGGGACAAAATGGTAGGAGGGGGGGGGATCAAGTAAGTTCCCCGCAGCCAGATCCTGGCCAGGGGAGACTGGATTGAGGGTTTGGCTGCGGGGAAAGAAGAAAATCTACAGCAGCTGGCATTTGCGGCTTCTGAATAGAGCCACGCTGCCATGGCAATGGGATGCCATGGCCCTGCAGCTCCAGTCAGGAGCCTGACTGAGGTAGCAGGGGATCTGCTGGGCATGCAGACTGATCAGAATCAGGGCCTGGCCTGCACACTCAGGCCATAGACCCAATTCTGATCCTGCGGGCATGTCTAGCCCCCATGGTATCAGAATCGGGTCCACCTCTGGGCGTCCTGCTTCTGGTCGGCCGCACAAGGGGCTGGATGGCCAGGTCAGAATGTGCTTCCACGTGTATTCTTAGTCTGTCATGCCTGTTTTTGAAAGTTTAATTAGGCATCATTGAGCCTCCTTACTGTGTATATATCTAGGTTGTTTAATGAACACAAAATTGATTACATTAGGTAAAATACTTCTTTACTAAAAGGGTGGGGGATGATTGGAATGGACTCTCATTGAAGGTGGTGGAAACAAACATAATAACAAAACTCAAAGCATGAAAAAAAGCACAGAGGATCCCTGGTGGGGAAGAAGTGGAGGAAGGGCCAGGGATTAGCTGGGGTTTGTGACATCGCACTGGGGATGGGGTTAGGCAGACTGGATGGATTTAATGTTTCTTTTGTAGCCCATGTCTACTTGGGGTGGTATTTTGGGCTGAGACATCCAGAGCGTACACAAAAGAAATGTATGTAACTCAGTAGTTAGGTTAGTGTCCCAATGTCTTCAGTTGGTACCTTGGAAGAAATTACCAGCTATCTATTCCACTCAGAAACAAATATCTACACTCATGTGTGTTTCTAAGTAAAAAGTCCATCTTAACTGTATTGTAAAAAGAAGAAACATCCTAGTATTACTGCAGGCCATGGGGCAGCCAAGTTAGCACCAGATGGCTACAGCTCACCAGGAAACATCATCTGTGTCAGCAGTTTGGTGGTGACTCCCAGCCCGGCATAGTCATATTGACCTAGAAGCAGTGGGGGCAATGAGGAAACTTTCCTAGGCACCCATGCCAGAGGTGGCCCCAAGCTTGCCTCAAGCTGAAGGAAGCATGCTCTGCAGACTGCTATGAGGACCCTTCCCCGGTGTCTAGCCTGAGCCCCTGCATGTCTAATACTGTACTGAGTGATTATTCTGTGAATCGTGTAGAGAGACAGAAGATCCTGAAGTACCAAGAAATGCAGTCAGAGACCAAGGAAATGTGGCAGAAAGATACAGAAATATTTCCCATTGTACTGGGGGTGATTAAAAAAAGAATTTCCAAGCACATCTAGACAAACTACCTATATGTGTTTCATCTTACGAACTCCAGAAGGATGCTCTCTGTGACGCAAGGCAAGTATTACGACGAGCATTAGCAGTAAATTGGAGAGACTAAGATCATACTCCACATACCCTGGCTTAGAAGTGAGGTTCACGACCGCCATAGTATGTGCAAAACTAACCCATTTGGAGAAACTACCCCCCGCCCTGCCTAAAAAAACATTGAAAAACTTACGAGGAATTAAAGGCTGGTGGCAACATAGTGATATCCTGTAATAAACTACTACTGGGATATGTCCTGATGGACAACTGGGCAGACTGGATGGGCCAGTTGCTTTTTTTTTCTGCTGTCAACTAAAAGGTTATTGTGTTAAGTCCAGAGATGCAATGGGGTGAAATCAGGGCTATCTGTTCTGACATGGAGCTGTCTGATTAATGAAGATTCCCTAGGCCTGAAGGGAGAAATGTGACATCATCAACAGTAACCAAATAGTCTACATTTGAGCACGTTGCAGAGAACGTTAAAAATGAAAAATCTTATATAATTTCAAACCAGAGAAATCATCTGGACCTTCAGCATTTGCCTCTCTAAATATGTTATATCACGGGTACAGGCAAAAATAATTGTTGATTAATTCAAAGGTGGCAAATAAAATATCTTAGAATATTTTACAAGATCAAATTATTAATAAAAATAAATCAGATTAGGCGGACAGTCTCATTTATAGAAACAGGAGCAAAGCAATCCATGAAAAAGAGAAAAGGCAGGGACTCGGCCTTGTCTCAGGGAAATTGCAATGTTTATCTGATTCATTATTATAGCGAGAGCTGTAATCTTCCTGACAGCCTGGTCGTATTCATTAGGGTTCTAGTGTGTGTTATTACTCTGCAATGTGTCGTGCAGTCAGTCAGGACCAAATTATAAGTTAAAAAAAAAAAAAAGTAAAAGCAAGCTTGGAAGTTTTTTTATGAGGGGAGGGGGATGCTCTGGATTGTTAGCTGTGGGCGTTGTGCGTGACGCTGTAGTGTCTTGTGCTGAAATAATGGCACTTTGCAAGATGTTGGTAATTACTGATCAAGACACAAGAAAGTGAGCCCCTTTCTGCTGTGGTTTTTTTTAATGTGGTGGCGTGGGAGTCAGGGTAATTATGGATTTGCATCATAGTCCAGAACCCAGGGTGAGAAACAACAACAAAGAACAGTGCACGGAGAGACTTACCCTGTACCCTCTTCCCTTTTGTCTGTGCTCCAGGTGACCCCCTAACTTTTCTGATCAGGAACTCTAATTAGATTCTCCTTTTGGTGTTGCTTGACAGTGACTCTAGGGTTGCTACCTCGACTCGGGTCAATTGAATAAGCTGATCCAGTCCTGGTTTTGGCCCTATAGCATGCATGGATTTTCTTAAGGAAACCGCTGGAAAAATCTCAATCACAATTTACATGCATGCCATAGGGAAAAATCAGGACTGGACCAGCCTGGGAGGTATGAAGAGGGCAGGTGGCAATCTACCTTAGAGGGCTAAAGAAGGGCAGACGATCAAATAAATAACATAGAATAAACCCTAGGTAATTCCTTGCAAATGATATGTTTTTATTAGTCCTGAGTTTTGTTTTTATACTACCATGCAGAGCTTTTCGGAATAAAAATGGTGCTACTTTTTCTATGGGGAATCTCCTTCCCTCCCCATTTGCAAAGCCCAGAATGCCTTGCAGTTGATGGTGAGTATACTAGGCTAATTGTACCTGTCATGTGCATTAGTGTAATGTTAAGGACTACGGCATTCTCTGTACTCGTCACTTAACCTCCCTCTCTGATTCTCAGAAATGACCCTCAAAAGCTTTCTAGTGCAGTTCCTTGCCTGGGTTGCATTATTTTTAAACATCAAGATGCTGGCTACTTGGTAGCACCATAAATGTGGTACACCATTTCTTTCCTGTGTCAGGAGACTAGCATGGTGAAGCGAAAGGGCTTTGTTCACATCTTCCCCTTGGACCCTCCATCTGGCTTGGTGTCCCATCAGGTGTTAATAGACAGCTACATGATTATTGCTGTTTTCAGTGGTAAAGAGAGGCATGCTCTTTTGTGAGGTCTGGTAGGGAGCAGCCTCCCTACTCGATCTGCATGCATCGTTGAGCCCTGCTGATTGGGCTTTTCCGCAATCCCCCAGCCTAAATGAGTCATTGCAAGTGACTAAGTCCCAGCTCGGGGCAGCGATTTGGATCTTATAAGAACATAAGATATGCCATACTGGGTCAGACCAAGGTCCATCACGCCCAGTATCCTGTTTCCAACAGTGACCAATCTAGGTCACAAGTACCTAGCAGTTTCCCCAGAAGACACAGGTTCCACAGTGCTTGTATTGGGACAAGCAGTGGATTTCCCGGGTCCCCTTTAATAATGGTTTATGGACCTTTCCTCCAGGAACTTGTCCAAACCTTTTTTTTAAACCCAACTACACTAACAGCTTTTACTAAATCCTCCAGTAACAAATTTCAGAGTTTGATTACACGTTGAGTGAAAAAATATTTTCTCTTATTAGTCTTAATAGGTTACCCTGTAGCTTCATTGCATGTCCTCTAGCCTTTCTATATTTTGATGGCGTAAACAATTGATCTACATTTACCCGTTCCACTCCATTCATTAATTTATAGACCTCAATCATATCTCCCCTCAGCTGTCTCTTTTCCAAGTTGAAAAGCCCTAACCATTTTAGCCTCTCTTCACAGGGTTATCCTTCCATCCCCCTTTATCATTTTGGTAGCTCTTCTCTGTACCTTTTCTAATAATGCTATATCCTTTTTAAGATATGGCGACCAGAATTCCACACAAAATTCAAGGTGCAGTCTGTCATGATGCGGACACTAATAAAGTTGGTTTTAAGAAAATAAATCCTGTTTTAGAAGAACTAGATGTGCAGTTACCTCCTGGCACAGCTAGAGGGAGCAGGAACAGACACACTGATCCTAAAGAACCTAATCTCACTGATGACCTGCAGCTGACAGAGAACCAGGAAGTCAGCAGCCACGGATCTCTTTATAAACCAGAGCAGAATGCTTCTGGTCAGAAACGGCAGGAGAAGAGGAGATGGCAGCAGTTGCAAAGAGAGCAATGGAGGAATAAGCAGTGGAAACAACAGCATGAGCTGAGGAAGGAAGAGAAAGAGGAAGAAGGAACTGGAGTTAGAGGTGAAACAGCAGTAAAGCCTGGAAGCTATCAAGGACACAAACCTGATTGCTGTAGAAGAAGCCAAGCTGGAAGCTGGAACAGAAATAGACCTTACAAGGTGGGAAGCCATAAAACCCAAACTAAACCTGTTGTGCAAGGGGAGTTTGGTGGAAGTTACTCCAAGGTAAGAGGCCCTGCCACGCCTAGTTCCTATACTCTACCTGTTTGTGATATAGAGAGAAGAAAGCAAAGAACCAGAGAGGGAGGTTCTGAGAGAGGCTTATCTCTAGAAGATCACTACCCAGTTTTACCTACTCGGAGGGAGAAGCAGTTGTACAAACAACTGAAGTTTTTACCCAGGGAGCCAAGGTATGAGACAGTAAAGTTTAACTGTAATGATTGCACTGCTAGAAGCCATCCTAAAAGAAACGTTCCTTTTAAAAGAAGCCAGAGTAAAGACTGGTTCACCAGTTTACCGCCAGCTTTGAGAGCCCCTGCTTATGTGGAGCAAAACTCCCAAGCTGAAGATTGCCATACCGGAATAGACAGGGATAGTGAAAGCACATTGGATCTGTATGGGGCAGATGATTTAATGGAAGTGGATTTTCCAAGCACTATTCCCTTACCTTTACCTGAAGACATGGAGTGTAATTGGTGCACTGCCTGTGCTCAAAACTGTGCATGTTACAAAGAAGAATAAATGCAATATATTTTGATTGTTTAACTATGCTGAATATTACTTTGAAGAAGCCTGCTTTGAACTGTGAAGTAACAGTTGATTAGCCAATGAACTTTGGTACCTTTTGAAACAAAGGACTGTTTCTATTATCAAACTGTCTCTTATTTTGAACCTTGCTTTTGAACGGGGAATAAAAGCCTTTATTACCCTGCACTCGGACTTTTCATTCATTCATAGCGCTACCTAGTGGCGCACCTTCTTTGTGTCCGCGACACCGTGTGACAAGTCGCACCATGGAATGATACAGAGGCATTATAATATCCTTTGTTTTATTCTCCATTCCTTTCCTTATGATACCTAGCATTTTGTTTGCTCTCTTGGCCACCGCTGCACACTGGGTGGAGAGTTTCAACATGTTATCCACAGTGATGCCTAAATCTTTTTCCTGGGTGGTGGTTCCTATTCTGGAACCTTGCATCGTGTACCAATAGTTTGAGTTGTTCTTTCCTAAGTGCATAACTTTGCACTTGTCCATATTAAATTTTATCTGCCATTTGGATGCCCAGTCTTCCAACTTATCCAGATTCTCCTACAGTTTTCCACAGTCCTCTTGAGTTTTAACAACTTTAAACAGTTTTGTGTCGTCTGCAAATTTGATAACCTCACTAGTTATTCCCTTTTCCAGGTCATTTGGGTGCCCAGTCTTCCAATTTATCAAGGTCCTCTTGCAATTTTCCAAAATCTTCATGGGTTTTAACATCTTTTGCAGATATCACAAAGCTATTCATTTGATTATCTCACTCATTAGTCCCATTTCCAGGTCATTTATGAATATGCTAAAAGGCAGCGGACCCTGCACAGATCCCTGGGGTACCCCACTATTCACCTTTCTCCTTTGGGAAAATTGGCTATTTAGCCCTTTCCTCTGCTTTCTATCTTTTAACCAGTTCCTGATCCACAATAGTACACTGCCTCCTATCCCATGACTTTTTAATTTTGCTGAAAGTCTCTCAAGAAGGACCTTGTCAAAGGCTTTCTGAAAATCCAGATACACTATATCAGGTATGTCCAACAGGTAGATCGTGATCTACCTGTAGATCACGGAGGGGTCAGAGGTAGATCGCCAGCCCCACTTGGCTCCATCTCTCCAGCAGCTCGCCCCGTCGCAAGGAGAGAGCTCGTGCTGGCAGGTCGTCTGCCGAGGGCTTGCCGCTGCTGCGGATCCTTTGCCTGTCTTTTTTCCCTGCCTGCAGGTGTATTGGGGGTGCTTGTTGTTTTCGTGCCAATAGTTTGCGGGTACCCCAGGGGGCCGCCGCCCGCGCCCCGCGACAAGACACCACAGGCCCAGCATCATACCTGGTCTGCCTGTCAGAATCACCCATTCCTGCCCCCGCCCCAACACCCCTTAGAAGTGTGTTATATACCGGGCAATATCCATTCGCCCGGGCTTTACCTGAAAACACTTACCGTATTAGTTGTGTCATGTGCTGGTCGTTGGTCACTTTATAGTTTGCTTTTATTAAACGTTTTCGGGCAGACACAACAAAGTGTCAAGAATTTGGTAATTTTGGCAGGCTTTTCCAATTTTGTTCTAACTTGCCTATGCCTTACCTTCGAATTGGTTCAAACCACTGTGACCTTTGCTTGCCTCTGCAATTTTATTTCGCCTAGCCTTTGCGTTGATTCTACACTGTGTGCAGAATTTATTAAATCGCGTGTGGTGGTATTTGAACTTGTTTGGTGGTATTTGATTTTATCTGGTTTGCTGTACAGGTGTTTGAGTTCTTTTGATGATTGTTTGGTGGTATTTGATTATTGGTGCCAGTATGATGAATTCTTCTTTTTACTTTTAAAACTGCATGTGTGGTTTTGGCATCTCCAGTCCTTGTATTGCACATCATCCAGAGGTCTTCAGTTTGTTGATTTTTAATACTTTGGGACAGTGACAGTTTTGGACCAGATTCAGCCAGTGTTTATACTAACTTAGCAGATTTGGCCTTCTTACATCCAGCCACCCCAGTATAATGAAGGTGAGTGTTCCAAAGAAGAGCAAAACCTACCACTTTCATGATGAATGGGAAATGGACTACTTCTTCATCATGGTGAAAGACAAGTGGTGTCTAATTTGTAACGCCCTAGTATCCTTGCCCAAAAAGGGTAATCTGGAATGTCATTATAAGGCTCTGCATAGCAGTAAGTTTGATGCTGATTTTCCACCCAAAAGTAAAATTCGTAAACTGAAGCTCAAAGAACTTAAATCAAAATTGGCTACTCAGCAACAGTTGATATCGAAGCCAAGGTCACATTCGGTCAATGCAACCATAGCATCCTTCAAGGTCAGCAACCTGATCGCAAAGAAATGCAAACCTTTCACTGAAGGGGAATTTGTAAAAGATTGTTTTCTTGAAGTAGTTGACAGTCTTTTTGAAGGATTTAAAAATAAGAAAGAGATCATAGCTGCTATTCAAGATGTACAATTGTCAGGAAACACCGTCGTGCGGCGATTAGAAAAGATGTGTGGAGACACAACTGAACAATTGTTGGAGGATGTTTCAAATTGTGTTGCTTTGTCACTCCAACTGGACGAATCTACAGACATAAGAGACATAGCCCAGTTACTAGTCTTTATCCAGATGTTTTTTGAAGATTTCAGTGTTAAAGAAGAACTACATGGAATGATTTCTTTAAAAGGGAGAACTACCGGTCAGGAAATATTCAGTTCTTTCCATTCTTTTGTGATAAAGTGTAATCTTCCATTGCATAGACTTGTTTCCATCACTACTGATGGAGCAAGAGCAATGACAGGTGAGGTTAATGGTTTCATAGCCCTCTGTAGACAGCATGACAACTTCCCAGATTTCCTTTGTTACTACTGCATCATTCACCAGCAAGTTTTGGCAGGCAAGAGACTCAATACAAAGACTGTCATGGACATCACTTTCAAAATTGTAAATTCAGTTAGTGGAAGATCACTTCAAAGACAGCTTTTCAATCTTACTCTTGATGAAGGGACAGCGGAAATCATTTTGCACACAGGTGTAAGGTGGCTAAGTAGGCACAAATTTCTGCAAAGATTTCGTGATTCATTGAATGAAATAAGAAGTTTTTTGAAGGAGAGGGGAGATGATCAAGCAGAGTTGGAAGATGAGGAGTGGTTATGTGATCTGGCATTTCTCGCTGACTTTACAGGCGAGCTAAGTGATATGAACTTTGAACTACAAGGTAAATACAAATGCATTGGCGAGATGATGAGTACAGTTTCATCCTACAAGAGCAAATTTGCGCTAATGATGACTGACCTTGCAAACAACACTTTTGATCATTTTCCTAATACGCAGGATCATCTGGGACAATATCCAAATTTTGTTTTTCGGAATGAGAAGTATGTGACAGAAATCTGTTTTGTTATCCAGGAATTCGAAAATAGATTCTCTGACTTCAAAAATTGGAACAGTTGTGGAGTACTTGTCATACCCATTCAAAGTAGATGTGGACATTAAAGAAACTGCAGCTGCTATCGGTAAAAATTACTCATTGAATAAGCCATCTCTTGAAAATGAAATAGTAACCCTTAAAAATGACATTTTTCTCAAGACCCGTGCTGAGCAAGTATCGTTTTGGAAGCTAGTGCCTAGAGACAAATTTCCCAACTTGAGAAGATGCAGTGAAGGTGTACACTCCTGTTTCTGTGTGAATCTGCGTTTTCCCATCTGATAATGACAGAGTACACAATGTTCCAACATGACAGATGAACATCTCCAGGATTCCCTGAGACTGGCCCTCATGCAATATTCACCCAACTTCAAAAAGCTGGTGGATGAAATGCAGGCTCAGACGTCTCACTAATGAGCAAGAGCGAAATATTAAATATTATATCAGCCTTGATCAATACTCGACCTAAATTTAACACAAATTACTCATAAAAGTTAAAGAAAGTTATTAAGACACTTAAAGAAAGTTATTACTCAATAAAACTTTAAGAAGAAATGTACTTTCCATTTCCCCTTGCAGTTCTTACTGGATCTTTGTCTATCTGTTTTGTTTTTGCTTAATTTGCTTAACAACTGATCACATCCAAGTAAATGACAGAATATTCATTAAAAATGGGGGGGGGGGGGAATCCTCCAACTTTATTGGATTAAAATTTTATTTGAAACTTAATTTTCATGGTGGTAGATCACCGGCACTTTTGGCCGGAAAAAGTAGATCACGAGCTGTTCAAAGTTGGACATGCATGCACTATATCAACTGGCTCACCTTTGCTACCTGTTTATTCACACCTTCAAAAAAATATAAATCAGTAAGGCAAGACTTTCCTTGGCTAAAGCCATGTTGGCTGTCTCCCATTAAGTCATGACTATCTATATGTTCAGTAATCTTTTTCTTTATAATGGTTTCTACCATTTTTCCCGGTACTGACGTCAGACTCACCAGTCTGTAGTTTCGCGGATCACTCTTGGAACCTTTTTTAAAAACTGGCGTTTCATTGGCCATCTTCCAATCTTCAAGGTATTGCAGATGATTTTAATGATAGTTCACAGATTACTAATAGTAGGTCTGCAATCTCATACTTCAGTTCTTTCAACACCCTCAGATATATACCATCTGGTCCAGGTGATTTGCTACTCTTCAGTTTATGAAATAGTTCTAATGCATCTTCCTGGTGTATTGCTATTTCTTTCAATTCTTCTGCGGCATCACCTTTAAATGCCATTTCAGTTATGGGTAATATCCCTATATCTTCCTCAGTAAAGACCAAAGCAAAGAATTCATCAGTTTTTCTGCTATGGCCTTATCCCCTCTTAGTGTCCCTTTTACTCTTCTATCATCTAATGGTCCAGCTGACATTATCATAGGTTTTTGCTGTGAATGTACTTGAAAAAGTTTTTATTATGCGTTTTTGCTTCCACAGCAAGCTTCTTCTCAAATTCTCTTTGCCTGCCTTATCAATGCCTTGCATCTAACTTGTCAGTGCTTCTGTTTCCAGTTTTCGTCATTTAGTTCCTTTTTCCATTTCCTGAAAGATGCCTTTTTGGCAACAGCCTCTCTGATCTCACCTTTAAACCATACTGGCAGTTTGGACTTCCTTCCAGTTTTCTTAAAGCATGGAATACAGCTTGATCTGGGCTTCCAAGATAGTATTTTTAAACAACACCCATGCTTGATGTAAATCTTTAATCTTTGCAACTGCTCCTTTTACTTTTTTCTTAACTATTTTCCTCATTTTATCATAGTCGCCCTTTTGAAAGTTAAAAGGTAGTACCGTGGATTTTCTTACCATTCCTCCTCCATTTATTAAATCAAATGTGATCATGCTATGATCACTATTGCCAAATGGCCCCAACACCCTTATCTCTTGCACAGATCTTATATTCCACTAAGGACTAGGTCCAAAATGGCTTCCCCTCTGGTCTGTTCATGAACCAGCTGCTCCAAGAAGCAGTCATTTATTTCATCTAGAAACTTTATCTCCCTAGCTTGTCCTGCCATGACTCTGACTCAGTTGATACTGGGGTAATTGAAATCACCCATTATTATTACTGTGCTGTAAGTTTTGTTAGCTTCCCTGATTTCTTTGAGCATTTCATCATCCATTTGTTCATTCTGGCCTGGCGGCCAATAGGGACAGCAAAGGAGCAAGACCTCCACACACAGCACAGGGAACACAAAAGGTGAAGATCGGATATACTGGTGCAAATTGTTTTTTATTTCAGGAACCCCTGAAATAAAAGCCAATTTGCACCAGTATATCCGATCTTCGCCTTTTGTGTTCCCTGGCGGTCAATAGTACATCCACACTGCCATCGCCTTCCCCTTCCTACATGGCATTTCAATCCATATAGATTCTACATTGAATTTTGCTTCCTGCAAGACTTTAATTCTTTGTGACTCAATGCCCTCTCTAACATAGAGTGCAACCCATCCAACAATTTGATCTGCTTCATCATTACGATATAGTTTGTACCCAGGTATCACAGTTTCCCACTGGTTGTCCTCCTTCCACCATGTCTCTCAGATACCAATCATATCTAACTTATCATTTAGTGCTATATATTCTAACTCTCCCATCTTATTTTTTAGACTTCTAGCATTTGCATACAAGCTTTTTAGAGGCTGTATTTTATTCATATTAATCTGGCTATCGTTAGGCAGGAGTAATTTGGAATCTTTAAACTCTGTCTGCTCTTTACTCAAGGGCATTTGTGCTACTTTTGTCTTTATTGGAACCTCCCTGTTGATATGCCCTAGCTTCAGTCTTTTACTAGTATCCTTCAAAGATACATTGTTCGAACCATGCGCTCTTGGGCGATTGTCGGCTCTGCCCTATTATCTAGTTTAAAAGCTGCTCTATCTCCTTTGATGATGGTAGAACTGGGCACTTTGCTGGAGGAGTTGTGGAGAGAACCCAGCAAGGTTGCACCAACTGGTTTCCAATAGCAGGACTGAGGGACAGACCAGCTGAAATGGTGATTCCAGATGTTGTGGCTGCCCCAAAGGGAGGTTCTCTTCAGAGTCAGGTACAGAGGGGCTTTGTTAAATTGGTGACCATCACTCTGGAGGCTACTGTATGTGGAATGCCCTGCCCATTTAGGAGAGATTCATTTAAATTCTTTGTACTGATCTTTCTAGGTCTCTGGATGGCACAAAACCTCAAACTGAGAGAGAATAGCTGAATGACATTTCATTATGGCTACCCTGCCAGGGTGATTGCTGGGTTAGTCCAGAATGAATTGTCCATCAGAAGTTAGACTTCTGAAAATCAGCCTTGACATTTGAACTTGAGATTTCTTAATTTTCCTGAAAGTGACTCACTGTTACCTATTGATTTAATTAAATATTGCCTTGAAGTTCTTAAGATACTGTCGGAAGTAACACTTGCATTAGCTGAGGCTTACTATATCCCAGCTGGTATTTGTAGAGGCCATGTATAGTACTGGTTGGTGAAGAACATGTAGAGATGGGCTCCTTGGAAACATTACAAGTTATGGAAGGTTCTGTTCTTGGACAGTCAAATAGGATTGCCCTATTGCAGTCTTCAATTTTGAACAAGATTAAAGTTTCTGAATCCATTTCTTATTTCCATAATAGCTCAGGTTTTGTTTTCCTTTGGGGCCAAAAAGTGCCTTTCCTTGTGTGACTAAAGCTATACAAGATAGATGGAAGGAAGTGTCTTGCCATGAAACAGGAGGCTCTGACTCCTGGGATGACCTCTCATTAGGGTATGTCTACTAAGCCGTGCTATTAACCCAGGCTATCTGCACCTAGGTCTCATGTTATTCAGTGGGACCTAGGAGCAAATAGCCAGGGTTAACCATTAGCCTGGTTTAGTAGAAATACTTCTTAAAGTTGCCATGTAAAATGCTTTGTTTAAATATAAGAAGTTTGGTCCCAATATTAATTACAAAAAAAAAGCTGAGCTCCTAAATTTACGCTCCTAAGTTAGGTTTCTAAATTTGTGCTGTATTTCAGCCACACTTAGGAGCCTAAGTGTCCTAGTGGCCAGGACACAGTACTTCAGGCCAGAGGGCCAGGGGTTCAAGTCCCACCTGGGGACAGCAATCTCAGTCTAGTCCTATAGGCACTCCTTGTGTCCTTGGGCAAGCTACTTTAACCCTCTGTTGCCTCAGGTACACATAGATTGTGAGCCCTTTGAGGATAAGGGAATATATCCAGTACCAGTTTGTAGTAATTACATAATGTAAATCGCTTTGATTGAAGGATAAGGTGGTATAGAAAACTGGTTAAATAAATTTAGGAGCTTAAATTTTGCCTCAAATTATGAACCTAATTTAGTGCTGACAATCAGTTCTAAGCTCCTAACTTTTCCCTGCCCTATATCTGCTCTCATTGCCACCCTGTTGGGACGTAAATCCCCACTATTCGTCCCCCTGCCGTTCCGCTGCATAGGCTCTCCGTATGTACAGCTGTGTTGTATGGGGAGCTATAGGAAGGGCAGGAGAGAATGGGCAGGAGGCAGGGAGACGGTGGGGCGTGGGTGGTAGATGGGGGATTTATTCCACCTCAGAGGTGCAATAAGTCCCCCTGGACATTGGGATGATGGCGGATGGCGGGGACAGACCGGTGAGGGGCAAAGGGGGTTCCCCATAGCCCGACCCTGGCCACGAGAGGCCGGGTCGGGCTGCGGGGAAAGGGTGTTTTGGGTCGGTGGCTGGGCATCATGGCTCCATAATGGAGCGTGGTGTCATTGCAATGAGGTGCCATGGCACTGCGGCTCCATTATGGAGCCAGGCTGAGTTAGCTAGGTATGTGGCTGGACGTGCAGCCACTCAGAATCGGGGCCCAGCCTGCACTTCCAGGCCGTAGACCTGATTCTGATCCTGCGGGCATGTGTAGCCCCCGGGGGATCAGAATTGGGTCTACCTCTGTGCGCCCTGATTCTGATCAGCCGTAAAGGGGCTGGGCGGCCAATATGGAATCGGTCTCAGTGTGTTTATATACATAGATATCTGCTTAATTTGCATTTCTTTTTCTTCTTCCTTTCTGTGCTTCTTTTAATCTTGTTTTAAGTTCTCTTTTTTTTTTTCCTGTTACTTGTGATCTAAATAGGTTGTACAGAATTTTGTTTTCTCGGCTGTTTTGTGGGCTAGTTTGAGTGTAATGCATTTCTTTTTTCTATTTGTCTTATGTTGACATTTTTGCGCTTATTATATTTGATATACCTCTTTGTTTACTAACAAGCAGAGCGGTTTACAAATTAAAGTATACAAGAATAAGAACAGGAAAGGAACTCCAAAAACGATAGTAACGTTACCTGAATGGACAGCAAGGTCAATAGAAAGGCAAGAGATGAACACAAAAGTAGCATATGCAGACCTGTCATGGCAAGGTTGCAAGCTCGCGCTCCAACATGAAGTGGACCATTAAGTGCCTTGGAAAGTTTTGAATGACTTATTCGTACATTGTGGAGATTTTTAGAAAAACTTTTGATATGGGAATGGAAGGATACCACTATGAGGAAAAGCTTAAAAGGTTAGGGCTTTTCAACTCGGAAAAGAAACGGATGAAGGGAGATATGGTAGAGGTCTATGAATTAATGAATGGAATGGGTAAATGTTGATCGGTTGTTTTTATACCATCAAAAATTAGACTAGGGGATGGGATCCAAGATGGTGCTTGAGTGATCACATCTGAGGACGCTCTCTGTTTTTGTTTAGCTTTGCCTTGGTACGGAGTGAATTCCTCCCAGGTGATTTGAGAAAGGGGGAAGGAAAGGCTGTTCTCCTGGAGGCTTTCAGTCCTGTATCTTTGCACCAGACTACCCTCGAGAGCTTTGTAGCATCCTCAGGTTTTCCATTGACTCTCCCTTTGGACCAGCCTGGTAGGTGAGAAGCAGGCAGCAGCGAAGGGGTGTTGCTTAGCCCCAAAGTGTGCACTTGGCCCCCGAATCCTGGCAGTGAGAGCATGGCCCCAGAATCCTGGAAGTGAGAGCATGGCTGGTACCCATTGCAGACCAAAGAGTTAGGCAGTGTGTTCTGCCAGGAGGCTGCCCAGCTGCATCATCTTCTTCTCAATTGGAGCGAGTAATGGAGAGTTCATCTGTTGTTCTGGGTAGATCTGTTGAGACCATTGCATAGGAGTAGGAGAGTGCTGCTTCCAGAAATGTGTTTCGGGAGTGCATTCGGCCGAAGGAGGTGATTTTGGAATTGCTATGGGACGCAATGCAAGGTTTGAACTCTTCCTTGGTGACTTTATCTACAAAACCTGTTGGTGATTTGTCTGTGATCACACAGGAGGTGGTGGATTATTCCCAGGCACTGGGCAGCTTAATGTGAGGATGGATGTTCTCGACAATAAAATTGCTGTTGCTCAGGTGATTGGGGATGCCCTGGTTAAGGACAGTAGCTGTGGCTGCCGACGGTTAGAGCACCTTGAATGTCTGGTGCGCTGGAACAACCTCAGACTGCTGAACTTTCCAAGGTCCCCCCTTATTTCACCGATTGATATGGTTAAAAAGTATTTTGTTGAGGTATTGGGAATGGTCTCTGGTAACTTGCCTCCTCTGGTGAGAGCTCAATACCTGACCTTTGGTGGGGCTTTTGCTTCTCCAGGGGGTCAGAGGGATTCCGTTGTTAATCTTATGGATTTCCTGGAGTCCTCTATGGAGGTGGTGACCCAACGTTCTACCCTACTTCTTACTTTTGCCGTGGAGATGGATCGCCAAATTGTGTTTAGGCTATATTTCCGCTCACTTGATAAATTGTTCTGGAAAAATTCTAATTTTTAATCCATAGATTTGTTTAGATTTACACAAAAGTGGCATCAAGAATTCTTGGCGCTGCGCCCTAGGATGTTAGCCTTAGGGTTAAATTTTGTTTTGTGATTTCCTTGTATTTGTTTGCTGCAGTGTGAGAGTAAGCATTTTTTTTAACCTAGGCAGTTGTTAGAATTTATAAGAGCCAGGGAAGAATAAAATGCTTATGCTGTTGCTCCATACGCACCGTTGTAGGGTCTGTTAAGGGAGTTTAGTAGGGTGAGCGTTCACTTAAATGTAATTTCTTTTCCTTTGATATATTTTTTCATTATTCGTGGATCCTTTTTTCTATTATCTTTGTGGGTTAAAGTTTAGTGAATAATTGTGGTTTATTTGTATTGTGGTTTATATTATTTTGTTTGATTTCCATATACTTTTGTTTTTAGAGGAAGTAAAATTGTAAATCTATAAAAATTAAATACAAAAAATTAGACTAGGGTATACAGAATGAAGCTACAACATAACCCATTTAAGACTAATAAGAGAAAATATTTTTTCACTCAATGCGTAATCAAACTCTGGAATTTGTTACCGGAGGATGTAGTAAAAGCTGTTTGTATAGCTGGGTTTAAAAAAGGTTTGGATAAGTTCCTGGAAGAAAGGTCCCTAAACCTAGAGAGGACCCAGG
This sequence comes from Ichthyophis bannanicus, assembly GCA_033557465.1. Classification (NCBI taxonomy): domain Eukaryota; kingdom Metazoa; phylum Chordata; class Amphibia; order Gymnophiona; family Ichthyophiidae; genus Ichthyophis; species Ichthyophis bannanicus. Next base: position 169,886,137 of record CM066042.1, read on the forward strand.
AAATCCAATGCTTGCCCCAGGGAGAGCACTGTAGAACCTGTGTACCTTTTGGGAATCTGCCAGGTACTTGTGACCTGGATTGGCCACTGTTGGGAACAGGATACTGGACTTGATGGACCTTGATCTGACCCAGTATGGCATATCTTATGTTTTTATATGATTTGCAGAATAAATAGTTAATAAAGTTGAGGAAAAAGCTTGGTTAGTTCTGAGTGAAAGATTATGGTGTCCATTACCCAGTAGAGGTTGGTTTTCATTGGACAGAATGCCCAAAAGAACAAGGGGAAACTGCAAAACCAAAAAAATAAATCAGGGGGATTTGGGTTGAAGTACTCAAGGGGACTGTTTGCTAATCTGTGGTAGGGGTTTGCTGTTAATGCACTTAGGTGTTTAACACCAGTTTTAATTTATGCTAATGCAGCCTAGTAAATGGGCCTCTAAAGATACACTGGTCAACAAAATTTTACAAAAGTCATGTTACTGAAATAAAAATAGTCATTTCTTATCAATTTTTATATGCTGAACATGAATATGACAGTGAAATTGTAAAGTTGGCTCTAGTTTTTTTGTAATCTACAAGAATTAATGTTTACATCACGAAATGCATGTCAATAGTAAATATATAATAGGCCTTCGGTTAATACTTCTAAAAAAACAAGTCATAGACGACTACTTAGATTTTTTCGCCTGTCTCGTGTCTGGGGAGTGTCCAGCAGTAGTCAGCCAGCATTGTAGTGGACCATTTTCCCTGGTATGTTTGCTCCATCGTTGCGATATCCTGGTGAAAACGTTCGCCCTGTTCATCACTAACCGTGCCACAGTTGTCAGGAAAGAAATCAAGATGGGAATCAAGGAAATGGATCTTTAGAGACATATTGCAGCCAAGTTTCTGATACTGCATCCGCATGTCTTCTACTAGTTCCTTGTAGTTTTCTACCCTAACATTCCCGAGAAAGTTGGTTGACACTAGGCGAAAAGCATTCCATGCTTGTTTCACAACACCCTACAGCAAGTTGTTGAACCGGTCACCTTTGAAGAGCTCTCGAAACTGAGGACCCACAAAAACTCCCTCTTTAATCTTTGCTTCGTTGAGTCGAGGGAATTTTTCATGCAGGTATCGGAAAGCTGGCGAAGTGCGGTCCATGCCTTTCACGAAGTTTTTCATCAAACCTAGTTTAATGTGAAGGGGTGGTAGCAGGATTTTGTGAGCCTCAACCAGAGCTGGGTGCTGGATATTCTTCTCTCCAACTGTTACATTTTGTCTGCGACTCCATTCCTTCCGCAAGTAATGCCAATCCCTTGCTCGGCTATCCCACTCACATAAGAAACGCATGTATTTTATATATCCCTGCTGCAGTCCCATTAAAAAGGCAACTACCTTCAAGTCACCACAGAGGTGCCAGCTGTACTTGTTATAGTTAATGGAAGTCAGTAGATGCTTTAAGTTATCGTATGTCTCTTTCATGTGGACGGCATGCGCTACTGGAATAGATGGAAGACGGTTTCCATTGTTCAAAAGCACAGCCTTCAGACTCAGTTTCGAAGAGTCTATAAATAGTCTCCAGTCTTTTGGGTCATGAGTGATTTTTAAGGCATTCATGAGGCTTTCAATATTGGAACAGAATACCAGATTACTTTCCTTTCCGACTGCGTATAGTACACTGCTGACATCAGATGGCTTCAGCAGCCGTCTGCCAGTAGTATTGCATTGCATCAGAAAATGATGCAATCAACTCTGGATGATGTGTGCATGCTGGTATTATGCAATGTGATGCAATATTACATCATTCAAGGCTTATTTGGGATGTTGTTGATGTCCTACTGGATATATTTACGCGGTGAAACGTCAAAAATGAACTACATGCAATATCTTCAAAATGAGAGCCAATAAAATTTTTTTAATGTTATATTCGTGTTCAGCTCACCAAGATACTACAGATTAGGGCCTTTTAAAGTCAGTAACAATTTCAATGTTGACCAGTGATATTTAGGGATATGCTGGCTATGATTGAGATGTTCGTGGAGCATAGCTGTGCCCCTTTTTCCCCCCCCCCCTTGTTTTGTTTCTGTTCTTTGGACATGTATCACTTTTGGGATTAGGCCAATGAAATGTTTCCCATCTTGTAAATACTACTAGTTGTTTTTCAAGAGTGAGACTCGCCTTAGTTTTTGATTTGAAATAGGTTTTATGAATCACCTGCTGTGGTACACACTTATGTAAAGCTGAATTTAAACCGCATAAAAATGTGGTTACTTAGCAATATAAAAAGCTGACAACAAACATGAGGCAGAGACAGTAGTACAGGTTACTTTCCTTCTAATATTAATGAGACATTTTTTTTTTATCATGGTGCCAAGCAGGGCTGGTGTTAGACATGCAGGGACCCAGGGCAAGACTGGTGAGGGGGGGGGGGCCCAAAACCAGCCTGCAGACTCTCTCTCCTTCAGCTTTAGGCAGACTTGAGGGCCCCCCTATGACCTGGGGGGCCTAGGGCAATTGCCCTGTTTGCCACCTCTAATACCAGCCCTGGTGCCACTGGTATTAGAGGTATCATGCCATCCTGAAGATAAGATCCAGACCTTGTTTTTGATAAGAATGCATTCACATGTGAGTTAGAAAATTACATGGGAAATTGTTTATATGTATGTTTCTTTTGGTTGTCTTTTTTTAAATAAAGGACTTTCAGTAGCACGTCATGTCATTGAGTGATGCTGTCACTTCAGTATCTGCAGAGAGTTAAGGGGCTTGGTTCAGTCTCTTCCTTTTAAGTGGTGCTTTGTAGTGGGTTCCAGGTTGATCCTTCATGGCTGAATTAAATCACATAACTGAAACATCTGACAGACATTTCAAATTATGCTTACGTTCAGCAGTGCTTTGTTTAGATGGTACCATGAAATATACTTGTATAACGTGAACCATCCATGTTAGACGTTCTAGATTATATGTGCTATTTTTGCATCTGTCTAAACATATAAGTTATGATGGTTATTTTGAAGCCATATATATGTCTAAATTACAGCCATGTGCAAGTGACCATTTTAGAAAGGGTGAAATTTACACATGGATGACAGCACCATGTCCATAGTAAAGGGGCAAGGCTAGATGTGGGGTAGGCGGGACAAACTTCTCTCCAGGTTTATCCCCATTTTATATAGGGTATGCATGTTTAAACCCAACATCATCCACATCTGGATTTACACCAGCACCCTGGCATAGACAGAGTCTTAAAGAGTTCTTTTTGGCCATCCCTGTACAAGAGGGATTCTGAGGAATATCTTCCTTAATATCCCAATATTTGTCCCCTTCTGAACTGAAATGGGATCAAGAGAGTCTTCTGTGATTAATCAAGAGCATTTGCATGACTAGATTTGCAAAATGGCCACAATACAGGTGTTGGTGTTGACATTTACACATGTTCGTTGTGAAATGTCCGCACTTACACATTGTCAAGTTTGTCCATGTCTGTTTTGTTGACGTGGCAGCTCCCTCTGCTCACGGATGCATATTTTAGAAATAGTTGCATGTTTAGGGCAGTTGTTTATGAAATGCTGGCACAGCTGTACACGTGGTGACCTGGGATGTCCAAATTCTGATTTCCATATCCTCTCTAAAATATGCCTTTATACGTTTAGCTGCTGAATGTCGCCACTTAGACACATACATAGTGCATCTTAAGTGGCACCATCTCCAGAACGCTCCAAAGCCCGCTCTCTTTGAACACACAGTGTTGGGCATAAAACCATTTTGCATGTCCAAAATTATATGTTCAATCGCCTGGGAATTTTTAATGAAAATACACTTATACGCATGCGTGCTGTCAGCTATTGTAGCATATAGCGTACGTGCTTCTGAATATCAGCACTGTGATGTTTCCAGATCTTAATCATTAGGTAGCTCTTGAGCCTTGATAAGGATGAACATTTCATACAGCAGAGCGATTACAGAATTTTAAGAGCAACCTTAGAGGAAAGCAAAAATACTTTTCATTGTTTCATACGCAAAATTCAGATAGATCCAGCTGTTGCTTTTTAAATATAGCTGCAAATGCCCATTGTGACAAAGGGTTTCCTTAGGTTGCCATGACAACTACAATTCTAGTGATTTGGCATGCAGTGTTCTGCTTTGTTTGAAGTATACATGTATGCATACTATAACAGAATAAATTAACTTTTAGGCGTAAAGAAACTACATAACCTTAGAAAAGAACTACTTGTGAGAAGTCTGTCCAGAAATATATATCCCCATTCTTGGAATACTGTGAGACATGTAAACCTTTAAATTGTCATCTTTCACATTGGGATTAATTTGCACCTCTGAAGCTCTGATTGAGCCAACATTAATGGCTGAATAAGATCCAAAATATTTTTGCTGTTGGCACAGAATAAGATAAATCAGTCTAAAGTTAACCCTTGGAGACACTTTCTTAGGGCCCTGAAGAGATTGTTGAGGGTTCTTAGAAATGTTTCCTTTTCCTAGAATTTTCCTGATTTGAATGGAGCATTCCACCAAATGCAAATGCTGGCAAAATGTAGAATTCAGATGCCAAAGATGATGAAAGTTCTGATGGAACAAAGAGGCGGAAGATACTTGCAAAACTACCACCTATAGAACCAAAAAATTACTAGAAGTGTAGGAGGCATACAAAGATTGTGTTGAGGCCTCAAGGACGACTAGTCATGAAAGCGCTAATTGTGTAGTTCTGGGATATTAATGCTTAACAATGCCGTATGACATCGGGGGCTTATATTTATCTAGTTCTCAATTTTTATGTTAAATTAGCATATTAAGATTGATATATTCAAATTGCACCAGAGGATTGTGGAACTGGTGTGCACAGGTGAACATGTGAAAATGTGTTTGTGCTCTGTTACTTTGCGGAAGGGATGGTGGCATTGGTCCGTGCTGAAGTAATTGAAATGCCACGTGATCTCTGGCATTGTACTGTCCTTGAGATACATAAGATGATTTATAGGTATAGCTCATAGGGGCCCATTCTGCAGGCTAGTTAGAACTAGCATTGTGCCCACAGGTATTTACTTTCTTTAGAATTGTATTTATGCCTCCAGTGACTTTCTGTTAAACAAATTATTCCATGGTACTCCTATCATTGAAAAGTGACAGACCATGATTGTATATTTTTTCTGTGGCCTGGATGGTTTGGGTTTAATTAGCCATATGTTTTATTTTATTTATTTATTTATATTCTCTTATATACCGCGCTATTCTGCATCAGTGCAGTTTACATTGAACAAACTGAAATTACATTGAACAGGGCATTATAACTTGGAGATAACTATTTTACAGGGAACATGGGCTATGGAGGGTTAAGTGGCTTGCCCAAGACCACAAGGAGCACCTGTGGGACTAGAAACCCCAGTCCTTCCAGCCCAAGGTTGCTGTCCTCTAGTGGGATTTGAACCCCTGACCTTCCGGCCTGAAGTACCTTGCCCCAACCACTAGGCTACTCCCAGGGTAACCAAGGAGCAGTGGTTACACACCTAATAGCAGTTTTGTGATTGCATTAGGCCTTCAGAAAACAATGGGACAACCTGCACAAAGTGACTGTTGTAATGCTAAACTGCAGTGGGAAAATTGATCGGCCTTCCAAAAGGCTTAGTGTGATCTGCATGAAGAGACTTTGGTTAAAATCCAGATTTTAGTGAGTATGGGTTTTTTTTTACAGCACCCTCACTAATCTTGGTAGCTGTCGGGCTTAATATAAAACTTAATAATAAGGCATAAAGGGAGACTTTAAGTTTTGGCTTTAAAATTGGTTTTATCAGAAGCAAAGATGAAGATGGCAAAACCTCAAAGAGCACACCACTAGCAGATTTCTGGCATGCTTAGGACGGAGGCAGTGGTAGGAAAAAGGTTTGAGGGATCGGATAAGACATGGCGAACTGGTGTTAGATTGCATATGAAAATGTTGATGTTTATCCACTCACAATGGATGAATCTGAATTGGACAGACTAGATGGGCCATTTTGTTCTTTATCTGCCATCATTCAATTTGTTACTGCATAAACACCATTCTAACAGAGTCAGCAGGTAGAGAGAAAGTGACTCTTGATAGGCGTGTTTTGCTTAAGCGATAGCACCTACTGAGGAGGCTTCATCTGTTTTTGTCCATCCATCCATCCATATGTATCTGTCTGTTTGCTCATGTGCAAACAGATGCTTACAGCTTTGCTCCACTTGCAAAAAGCAGGGACACTGAAGAACTAGCAGGAGTTCCCTGATCCTGCCAGCAGGAGGAGGGAGAGAGCTGCAGCAGAATGGCTGGTGAGAGTTCTCAGTCCCATCGGCATAGAAGAGGAAGAAGGTCACACTAAAGAGTGTGCAGAAATCCCCAGGTCCCGCTGGCAATAAGAAAGGAGGCACAGCGCTGAAGAGCCAGCAGTAGTCTCTAGGTCTCACTGGCAGAGAGAGGAGCTGCTATGAAGAAGAGTCATTGGAAATTCCCATGTCCTATCAACAGAGAAGATGATGGAGTGGTGCCGAAGAGCTGGCAAGAGCCCCGGGTCCTCCTGATGGGAATAAAGGAGTTGTATGTTGAAGAGTTGGCGGGTATTCTTAGGTCTCCCCAGAAGAGCTGCTATGGAGAAGAGCTGTCAGGAGTCCCCAGGTCCCATTGGCAGAGGAGGAGGAGGAGAGCTGCCAGAGAGCTGATATATATTGGTCAAACTTCTGAGAGAGGATGAGGTTAGAGAGGATGAAAATATGGGAAGGGAGAGAGATTGGAGCATAAGGGGAAAAGGTGGGGTTAGCAAGGAGGAAAGGGGAGGGGTGAGAAGCAGAGCATAAAGAAAGGAATAGATTAGGGAGCTGGTAAGGATGGGGAAAAATGCAAGTGGAACAAAAAGCAGAGGGGAAAAAATGGAACTTGGGAAAATGCTTGAGAGTATATGGAAGTAGGGAGATTGTGCAAGAATGTAGAGCATGAAAGGAGGTGACAAGGAAAGTAGAGTGCAGAGTTGGGTGGCGAGAGAAGGCGGAGATTGAGAATCATGGCTTAGTGACAGGGAAAAAGAGAGAGTGGTAGTATTTACTCTTCAGTACTCTTTATCACTTAACTCTTCTGATATCTTTCACTAGTATTTTTTCAACTTTTACTTTCCATCCTTACAATTAAAAAAAAAAATCTAGAATATATTAGGTACTCTACAGCACCACAGAGTTCTAGTCCATCAAAGCTCATTAAAGAATCTAGGACGCCTTAATCTCCTTTCTTGCACAGCATGATCTCTACCAGCTTGGTGACTGGGTCTGTACCAGATCATTTGGAAGAGAGCCTGTATCTCTCGTCATTTAAAAAAAGACAAAAACAAAACACACCCTAATCTGATTCAGCAGTTTCAACAAATTATTGTCACATTTTTAACCTTTGTAGCAAAACTAATTGGAAAAGTTATTGCCACACACCTGACATGTTTTCTTGATAAAAAAAAAAAGAATGCTTTATACCCCAAGCAATGAGATTTCAGGTCCCATCATTGCACAGAGAAATTAGTTGGTTTAACAACTTTTATTCTAGCCCATATTGATGAAGTTAAGGAGGTGTTGTTTATCTCTCTTGCTATTTCCTTTGCAGTTCATCTCTCTGATCATTCATCATTTCTCTCCAGACTTTGGTCTGGGTATGTGGAATACAGTCCTTAATAGGTTTCATTCTTTTCTAGACAGCTACACCTTTTATATTTATTTGCAGAGCAACTTCTCAACTGTTCACCCACTTCATTGCCGTGTCCCATCCTGGCCCTCGTCCTATCTAATGTTTCTTGGCTCCACTGGCACCTTCTAATCCAATTAGTAGGGCTTAATGAGGGTAATTTTATAAACTCCCCATACAGGCAAAGCACATTGCTGCATGCACATTTGGGGGCATGTTTTATACAGTGAAACGCGCTAATGCTTCACTTTGTAAAATAGGGGCGTATAGATGTTCTGAACTAGGCACCATGGTTACGCTTGCCCTGGAGTGGGGGGGGGGCGGTATTTGCTAGTTCAGCACATTGATCGCATTGGCGCGCATAAGGCACATGAGTCATAGTATTCTATAATGCATGCATGTTGATATAAGCCATGCCTATGCTGCACCCCATGTACACGCCAATCTAACCTACATGTGATAAGCAACTCCGTGTATACTTACAGAATAGCAGCTGGCTGAAGCACATGTGGAAGTGCCTTTTTGGTTACTTGCTAGGTACTTGTGACCTGGATTGACCACTATTGGAAACAGGATACTGGGCTTGATGGACCTTGGTCTGACCCAGTATGGCATTTCTTATGCTAAGTGCCCATTCACGCACATAAGACCTTGAAAATAGTGACTTATGTGCATAAATAGCGCATAACATTCCACGCAACCCTTATAAAATCAGCCCCAATATATTTATGTATGTTAATGACACACAATTTCTTACTATTTTTAATGTTTTGGCTCCATTAGATCTTACAGATCTTAACCAACTTGCTATTATGGTAAATTTTTTATTATCGGATTAAAATACAATCCTGATAAACCTAAAGTTATTGTCTTCTCCAGGAAATGTATTAACCCTAATTTTACTTCCTTCATATTTTTGGTGTTACAATATCTGTGCTTTTTTTAAAGTTTTGAGTGTTATTCTGGACAGAGAATTAAATTTCCAATTACAGCTTTCCATTATTACAAAATGTTTTTTACGTGCTGTATTTGACTTGTTCAGTTTGTATCATATTGGACACCAAAGCCAAATGCATTTTAATCCATATATTTATTACATGTCGATTATTGTGTTTGTTTTATTTTCTGTTTCTCAAAGTTTTACAATCCAAATCACAAATAATACACTTACGAAACAGAGCAAAAATAAAAGAAATATTACAAATAAAAGACAAAGTAAACAGAAATCTATTCTCTACTAGTCCATAGCAAGGGGTCTGATTCGCAAATCTAAAGTTGAAATTTATCAAAAGGCAAATGCCAGGCAAGAAAATAAATATGCATACAAACCTCTAAGCCACTTCCAAGGATACCTAAATCTTGGAGGACAGTTGTTCTCGGGACTTAGAACTTAGAAAAGCAGATGGTTACTGAAGCTTCTAGAAGATATAACTAAGATCCTGATATTTAAACAAGCATTTACACAGAAATCTAGGGAAAACAAACCTCTTAGTTGGAGAGCCCTTGTTCGCAAGAGAAGGAATTGCTTTCTTCTCTTGTGGACACTCTTAGCCACATATGGAAAGATCCTTACTTTGATTCATGAAGAGAGAATCCTTAGATCTGAAATACATGTTCAAAATCCAATCTATATCTGGGTCTAATGCACAGGTAATTAGGGGACCTGGTTATCCCCTGACTATTTCAAACAGCCTGTTAATTTAAGGCTGACCATAGTAATCTGTCCCAATTGACAGGCCTCATCAACCTCATTCTCCTTTGCACAGGGAAAATATGTCCTAGCCAAAGAAGGAGCAGACGCCAAAGGGATATTTAACACTGTTGTGGCATATCTTTTAAACATCTCGCCAGGAGACACAATAGGCATTTCCGAAAAATTCAACAAGTGTGGATTACAACGATATACAGTGTTTTCCAGAGACTCCAGATTTCTATGAACAGCTCTCGACATTAACAAGAAGATCAATATCATCCTATGATGCCTCAGTTTTCCCCTCCAATAATTGAATTTTCGATTTCAAGCCAGTAACTTGCAAGTCCAAAACATTTACTAAAGATTGAAAATTCTCAAATTTCACAACAATATTTTTGAATTGCCCAGAAAGGGATCCTTCCAACAAATCTAAACCATCCCATAATGACTGAAAGATAAAATTCTTATGTCTCAACAGGGCTAGCTTCCCCTCTTTTGGTTGCTTTCAGGGGTCTTGTTGAACTCATTCTTTGACATTTCTACCATGGTTCCAGTCCTCTATGCTGTTTTCCTCTCCCTATGATGCACTTTTTAACCCACATGTTTGCCATGCCACTTCTGGCGTTGACCTTGGTCTGTTCCTTTACTACAACACTGGCACAGTCTTCCTGCTTGCCTCCCTGAGTGGCTTCAGCCCTGACTTCCTGTTGGCATCATGTAGATCTCCACACAGCTTTGTTGGGGAGGGATGGGTTTGCTCTTCTGAACTAAGAGTAGCATCAAACTCAGGGAAGGGCAGGAGTCTTCCCCCAGTGAACATATCAGAGGCACAAGGCTCTCATTGGGCCCAAGAGCAACCCTATTCCTTGGGCCCTATGCTAAACAGGCATTTGCTACTTGCAGTTTGGTTAGGTCTTGCCCTTCCTTTTCCTCTGTATTCAAAAAGTAAGTTATTACCATAGTAAGAATGTCAGGCGTAGAAAGGCTGAACTGACTGTGTGCTACCATCTTGAGACTCATCGTATGTCGATTATCCTTCAAGGGTGTGCTATATCTGATATTCATCATCTTTGGAGTCGGGAGTGCTGCTAGAGGACTGGAGAAAGGCACATGTGGTCCCAGTTTACACAAAAGCAGACATAAGAATGACATTGAGAACTACTCTGTGGTTATTAAATTATTGGAAAGGCTAATAAAGGAGAGAATAGTGATGTTTCTGGAGTCCAATGGATTGCAGGATCCAAGGCAGCATGGATTCACCAGGGTGACCAGGGAGTTGGACCGAGGGAGAGCCCTAGATGTGGTGTACTTAGATTTCAGTAAAGCCTTTGATGTTGTTCTGCACAGGCGACTTATAAAGAAACTGAGCAACCTAGGGATGGACTCTAAAGTACTGATTAGATTAGAAATTAGTTGTGTGGGAGGCGACAAAGGGTACAGGTAAATGGAATTCACTCTGAGGAGAAGGAGGTTATTAGTGGTGTGTCATAGGGATCTGTCCTTGGTCCAGTTCTTTTAACATCTTAGTGATATTGCAGAAGGGCTGTCTGATAAGGTTTGCTTGTTTGCGGATGATACCAAAATCTACAATCTACCAAAATGATGATACCAAAATCTACAATCTACCAAAATCTCAACCCCCACTCGATCATCCCTCAAGTGAGACCCAACACACCCTCACATCCTTCTCTACCCCAACCAACAGAGTCATTCAAGACACTATATTAAATATAAACACTACTACAGCTCCCTCCGATCCGTGTCCAGCTCCATGGATAAAATCCTTACGTGCCGAGCTCAGCCCATTCTTATCCAAGCTTATAGAAGTATCCTTCTCTACTGGAACATTCCCTCGAAGCCTGAAACAGACTGCGATCAGACCTCTCCTAAAAAACAGTAAGCTGGACCCCTCATTGATGGATTCCTACAGGCCTATCTCCAGCATACCTCTCCTTTCGAAGATCATTGAAAAGATTACCCAACATCAATTACAGGACCATATAGATACCAACGCACCCCTTCATCCCTGCCAACATGGATTTCGTGAAGCGCATGGTGTGGAAACGCTACTGACAACCCTATTCAACACTCTTTCCATAGGGCTGGATAACATCAGACAAGGCTTTGTTCTAATATTCATGGACATTGCCGCTGCCTTTGATACAGTAGACCACGAAGTTCTCCTTCAATGCCTCAGAGAGAAGCGAGTTCACGGTTAAGCTCTATCGTGGTATGCGTCTTACCTCACAGACCATTGGCAACATGTCCGTTCTGGTCCTTCCACCTCAGACCCCTTCCTTCAAACTAAAGGTGTCCCGCAAGGCTCCTCCTTATCGGCCTTGCTATTTAACATTTACATGCAACCTATCTGTGACCTTATCCATTCATTTAACATCAACTGCCTGGTCTATGCCGACGATATCTTGATGTACATGCCAATCTCGACAGAACATCTTGACCTCTCCCCTCTAATCAAATGCTTTGACGCAGTCACAGACTGGATAAATGCACAAAGGCTTAAGTTAAACTTCAAAAAGACTGAAGCCCTCTTTGTCACCAGGAACCCTGCTTTTATTCCACCACTATCCATCAAAGTTCGTGACGCAGAGCTCATATGCAAGACTACAGTAAGATACCTCGGAGTTACACTCGATCAGCAGCTTAATATGAAGGCTCACATCAATAACATAACAAAAGCGGTCTATCACAAAATCCGGACCCTCCGCCATCTTCGTCAGCTGTTAGAACCTGAAGACTTTCGAACTGTTTTTCAGGCCCTAATAATGCCTCACCTTGACTATGCTAATGCGATATTACATGGCCTACCAAAGAGCACGACCAACCCCTTACAACTTGCAATGAATTCTGCTGCAAGAATCCTTCATGGAGCCTCCAGAAGATCCCACATCACTCCAATACTAAAACAGTTGCATTGGCTACCCATACAAGCCAGGATCTCCTTCAAGATTCTAACCATGACCCATAAAGCCATCAAGAAATTCCCGGCTACTGCCATCTCTGACCTAGTATCAATCACATCTCCTAACCGGCTAAGGAGATCGAATGCTGCAAACACCCTCATTCTACCTAAGGTAAGCACTAAGTGCTCCCAAGCTACCAGATCTAGAGCATTTGCCTTTTTTGCACTTTCTTGCTGGAACGCACTACCGGCGACTATCAGAACCATCAGTGATCTCTCCCAATTCAAGAAGGAACTGAAACATCACCTGTTTCTCCTTCACTATGATATCTCAGCCCCCCCCCCCCCACACCTACCTACCTTCACTCCTCATAGCAGCCACTCAAGCCCAGGCTTACCACACCCACCTACCTTCACACCTCATGACAGCTCCTCAAGCCCACGCATCCTACACTCCTAGTCTGAATACCCGCATCCACACTTTAACCGCCTCCATATTTAACCCACCTTAAGAAGCTTGTGCTGTGTACTTAACCCTGTATATAGTTACATTAATTTGCTTGCATATATTTATCATGTTCTCCCTGTTAAGAAACTTGTTTAATTGTATACCCAAGTTATTTTACCTGTTTATTGTAAGCACAAATCACTAATCAGAGTTGTGTAGTTTTAATGTTCATTGTAAACCGCACTGATCTCAAATAGCGCGGTATAAAAGAAAATGTAATAAATAAAATAAATAAATAAATAAATAGAGACACACCCAGGAAGGAGAAGATAACATGAGGAGAGATCTAGCTAAGCTTGAAGAATGGTCTAGAATTTGGCAGCTGAAATGTAATACTAAACTGTGCAGGGTTATGCATTTGGGCTGCAAGAATCCAAAGGAGCAGTACAGTGTTGTGGGTGAGGTACTGCTGTCCACAAAAGAAGAGCAGGATCTGGGTGTAATTGTGTCTGACAATCTTAAAGTAGCTAAACGGCTAGAAAAGGCGACTGCAAAAGCCAGAAGGATGCTTGGGTGTATAGGGAGAGGAATGGCCACCAGAAAAAAGGAGGTAATAATTCCTCTATGTGACCTCATTTGAAGTATTGTGTGCAATTCTGGAGAACGCACCTTCAAAAGGATATAAGCAGGTTGGAGTCGGTGCAGAGGGTGGCTACTAAAATGGTTAGTGGTCTTCGTTATGAAGCATATGAGGGCTGACTTAAAGATCTTAATATGTATACTTTAGAGGAAAGGCAGGACAGAGATGATATGATTGAGACGTTTAAATACCTCCATGGCATAAATGCACAGGAAGAGAACCTCTTAAATTTGAAAGTAAGCTCTGCTACAAGGGGACATAGGATGAGGGTGATAGATCAGGAGTAATATGCAGAAATATTTCCTTATGGAAAGAGTGGTAGATGTATGGAATAGTCTCGCAGTGGAGGTATTAGAGATAAGGACAGTATCTGAATTTAAAAAACATGGGACAAACACACAAGATCTCTAAAGGAAAAAAAGGGGACTATTGTAGTTAATATTTATTAATTTAGCTGTATTTTTATACCGCTTTTCACTGGGTCAAAGCAGTAGACATGGAACAATTCAACTAGATTTACAAAGAATTTGAACTTTGTACAAAAACAGGTATACGAGGAGGGGGTGAACTATTTACATGTGGGCGGATACCATTAATGATGGTTTATAATGATTAGGTGACATTAGTGAAGTATTGTGTAAAAAGAAGGGTTTTTAGCAGTTTTTTGAACTTGGTGAGGTCGGATGTGTTCCTTATGTCACCCAGGAGGGAATTCCAGAGGGATGGGGCATATAGTTCGAATGGCCTCATGCATGCTTGCTGGTTGCATCTTGGGAGGCCTTCATGAAATACAAGAGATCACAGAGAGAGGAAGACAGGCCATTATTTGGAAAAACTTAGAGAAGCTAGCAAAGTAGTCAGGAAAGCAAAGATTCAAAAAGAGGAGGAAATAGCCAATGCAATAAAATAGGGGGGTAAGACATTTTTCAGATATGTTGGTGAGAAGAGGAAGGGTAAAAGTGGTATTGTCAGACTCAAGGTTGAAGGGGAGGAATATGTAGAAGCTGATGAGGATAAAGCGCAATTGCTTAACAAATATTTCTGTTCTCTGTTCACAGATGAAGAACCAGGAGCAGGACCTCAGAAAACACCCATAGAAAGGAACAGAAGCAAGGGGCATCTTGAACAATTTTCAGAAGACTGTGTTCGTGAGAAACTAGCTAAACTTAAAGTAAACAAAGCGATGCAGCCGGATGGGATACACCCTAGAATACTAAGAGGGAACTTGGGGACGTTCTAGCAGCTCCACTGACTGACCTTTTCAATGCCTCGTTGGAGTTGGGAGTGGTGCCAAAGGACTGGAGAGAGGCTCATGTGGTCCCTTTACACAAAAGCGGAAGTAAGGATGTGGTTGAAAACTACAGGCTGGCTAGTTTAACTTCGGTGGGGAGTAAATTATTGGAAGCGCTGCTGAAAGAGAAAATAGTGAGGTTTCTGGAGTCCAGGGGATTACAGAATCTGAGGAAGCATGGATTCACCAGAGGCAGGTCTTGTCAGACAAATCTGACTGATTTCTTTGACTGGGTGACGAGGGAGTTGGACCGAGGGAGAGCCCTAGATGTGGTGTATTTAGATTTCAGTAAAACCTTTTACACTGTTCCTCACAGGCGACTTATAAACAAACTGAGCACCCTAGAGATGGACCCTAAAGTTACTGCTTGAGTGGGAGGCGACAAAGGGTACAGGTAAATGGAGCTCACTCTGAGGAGAAGGAGGTTACCAGTGGTGTTCCCCAGGTATCTAAACTTGGTCTGATTCTTTTTAACATCTTTGTTAGTGCTATAGCGGAAGGGCTGTCGGGTAAGGTTTGCCTCTTTGCGGATGATACCAAAATCTGCAATAGAGTAGACACCCAGGAAGGTGTAGATAACATGAGAAGGGATCTAGCTAAGCTTGAAGAATGGTCTAGAATTTGGTAGCTGAGATTTAATGTTAAAAAATGCAAGGTCATGCATTTGGGTTGCAGCATTCCAAGGGAGCGATATAATATAGGGAGTGAAGTACTTTTGTCCACTAAAAAGAGCGGGACTTAGGGGTGATTGCGTCTGATGATCTTAAAGTAGCTAAACAGGTAGAAAAGGCGACAGCAAAAGCTAGAAGGATGCTTGGGTGTATAGGGAGAGGAATGGCTAGCAGAAGAAAGGAGGTGATAGTGCCTCTGTATAAGTCTTTGGTGAGACCTCATTTGGAGTATTGTGTGCAATTCTGGAGACCGCACCTTCAAAACAGGCTGGAGTCAGTACAGAGGGTGGCTACTAAAATGGTTAGTGGTCTTCATTATAAAGCATATGAGGACAGACTTAAGGATCTTAATATATACACCTTAGAGGAAAGGCTGGATTGAGGTTCTATGATTAAGACATTTAAATACCTTTGTGGTATAAATGCACAGGAGGAGAGCCTCTTTCGATTGAAAGCAAGCTCTGCTACGAGGGGACATGGGATGAGAGTGAAAGGGGATAGATTCAGGAGTGACATGCAGAAATATTTCTTTACGGAAAGTGTGGTGGATCCATGGAATAGTCTCCCAATGGAGGTGGTAGAGATGAGGACAGTATTTGAATTCAAAGAAGCATGGGACAAACACAGAGGATCTCGAAAGGAAAAAAGGAGACTGTTGTAGTGGTTGATATGGACGGACAGACTAGATGGGCCATGTGGTCTTTTTCTGTTGTCATGTTTCTGTGTTTCTGTGGTTTTCTGGTTGGTTTCCTTTTGTGTCTGGTGGATGAGTGGGTATGGATAAGAGTTTGTAGGTGGGCGGAGGAGATATTGTTGATGGTTTTGAAGGTTAGGAGGAGAGCTTTTTATTGTATTTGGCTGGGAGAGGGAGCCAATGGAGGTGTTTTGAGGATGGGCTTAATGTGGTCGGTTTGGGCTGCACCCTGGATTGGATGGGCTGTGGTGTGGAGGGGGTGGAGCGTACCTAATGGAGTCCATTGTATATGGCATTGCAGTAGTCAGTGTGGGGGATGATGAGGGTTTGGAGGACGGATCTGAAGTCGGAGGGTTCCAGCAGTGGGCCCGAGGCGTTGCAGGGTGTGGATCTTGAAATAGACTGTTTTTGTTGTTTTAGCAATGTGTAGTTTGAAAGTTAGCAGCTGGTCGAGGGTGATTCTGAGATATTTGATTTCATTCTTAACTTGTATGTCATAGTTATCCAGTGTGATGATCTTCGGGGGGTGGGGGTGAAGGTTATGTCCTTAGTGATGAATAATGTCTCTGTTTCTTTAAAGTTTATTGATAGGTGGTTTTGTTCAAGCCATGCTGTGACTTCAGTGAGACATTCTTGTAGAGTTTGGAGTGATGGGTGGGCGGTGCTGAAGGGGTGGGGTAACACATAATGTCATCAGCATAAATGTGGAAGAAGATTTTATGGGATTGGAGGATTTTGCAAAGTGGTTGCATGTAGATGTTGAAGAGCATGGCAGATAGTGTGGATCCTTGTGGGACACTCTGTGTTTGGGTGTATGGCATTGAGATGCTGGTTCCGATCTTGACATGTTGATGGTTTGCAAGGTAGAACTGAAACCAGTTGAGGAGTGTGCCCTCTATTCCAATTGCTTGTAGTCATTGAATCAGGATATTGTGGTTGATGGTGTTAAATGCTGCAGATATGTCCAGAAATAAGAGAGTGAAACCGTGGTTTCGGTTTTGGACCTCTTGAATGAGTTTGAGGGAGGTAGGTCAGGAGTGTCTACTCCGTGGAAGGGGCAGAAGCCGTGTTGGTTATCAAGTATGTTGTGTTTTCTAGGTGGTCTTGGAGTTGGTATTGTATAGCTTTTTCAATTACTTTTGCTATAAATGGTAAGCTAGTTATGGGTCTGTAGGCTGAGGGATCAAAGGGATCTAGATGTGGCTTTTTGAGGATGGGACGGATTGAGGAGATGTTTAGGCAGTCTGTGTAAGCTTTGTGCGGAGAGGTGTGATTTCATTGGTCATCAGTTTTAGCCAGCTTGCAGGACAGACCAAGGGGGGAGGTGGCTGTGTTGAGATTTTTTATGTTTGATTCTATAGTTCTGTTGCTTATGCTTACGAAGGTGTGCCAAGGGAATGTGATCATGTGTGATTGATGGTTGGGGAGTGTGGGGTTGTGGCTGCTTGTCGGGCTCTGTAGTAGGCTGCTAATTGCTGTGGCGTGACTGGTGAGATGTTCGGGTCAGTGGGTAGGGTTTTTTTCTGAGGTCCTTCACTAGACTGAATAGTTTCCTTAGGCGAATGGGGGAGTGTTTTATTAGGTTTGAGCAGTACGTTTGCTTGCACTGGTTTGTCTTGGTGTGGTGTTCTGCCATGCAGGTCATGTAGGCTTGTCGGTCCATAGGTAGGTTTGTTCTTCGCCATTTGTGCTCAATTCTGCAGCTTCCTTTTGTGTTCTCTGAGCTTCTGGGTATACCATGGTGTTCTGGGGTTTTTGATCAGCTTTGAGGGTGGTGGTGCAGTTGCTAAAGCTGCTTGTTGGGTTGTGCTATTTTAAGATGAAAGAAATGTGTCAAGGTTTTCCAGTTCAGCATTTAGAAGAGATGAGAGACTGTTGACTTCTTTATCAAATTTCCGGAACAGTCTTGAGTGCTGGGTGTGAGGGGGTTTTGTTGGGGATGTTGGGAGTGATATGTGGAAGGTGATTAGGTCATGATCAGACCAGGGGACCAATTTGTTTTGGGCGATTTGAAATGGGTTGATGTTGCGAGGAGGAGTAGCCTAGTGGTTAGAACACTGGCTTGGTAACCAAGCAACCAGGGTTCGATTCCCAGTAGCACTCCTTGTGGCCTTGGGCAAGTCACTTAACCCTCCATTGCCTTGGAAGAAAGGCCTGGCAATCTACTTCCGGTGACACTGCCAAGAAAACCCAGGAGCTTATGGGTCGCCAGGAGTCAGGACTGACTCGAAAGCACACATTGCATTTTTGATGTTGCGAGGGTTGTTGAGGAAGATGAGCATAAGAATATAACATATGCCATACTGGGTCAGACCAATGTCCATCAAGCCCAGTAGCCTTTTTCCAACAGTGGCCAATCCAGGTCATAAGAACCTAGCAGTTTCCCCAAAAGACACAGATTCCACAATGCTTGTATTGGGTCAAGCAGTGATATCCTGGGTTCCTTTTAATAATGGTTTATGGATCTTTCCTCCAGAAACTTGTCCAAACCTTTTTTAAACCCAGCTACACTAACAGCTTTTACTACAACCTCCGGTAACAAATTCCAGAGTTTGATTACACGTTGAGTGAAAAAATATTTTCTCTTATTAGTCTTAAATAGATTACCCTGTAGCTTCATTGCATGTCCCCTAGTCTTTCTATATTCTGATGACATAAACAATCGATCTACGTTTACCTGTTCCACTCCATTCATTAATTTATAGACCTCTATCATATCTCCCCTCAGCCATCTCTTTTCCAGGTTGAAGAGCCCTAACCTTTTTTAGCCTCTCTTCATAGGGGTATCCTTCCATCCCCTTTACCATTTTGGTGGCTCTTCTCTATACCTTTTCTAATAACGCTATATCCTTTTTAAGATACGGTGATTGCACACAATACTCAAGGTGCAGTCGCACCATGGAATGATAGAGAGGCATTATAATATCTTTTGTTTTATTTTCCATTCCTTTCCTTATGATACCTAGCATTCTGTTTGCTCTCTTGGCCTCTGCTGCACACTGTGTGGAGGGTTTTAACATGTTATCTATGATGACGCCTAAATCTTTTTCCTGGGTGGTGGTTCCTAATGTGGAACCTTGCATCATGTAACCATAGTTTGGGTTGTTCTTTCCTAGGTGCATAACTTTGCACTTGTCCACATTAAATTTCATCTGTCATTTGGATGCCCAGTCTTCCAATTTATCAAGATCCTCTTGCAATTTTCCACAGTCCTAATGGGTTTTAACAACTTTAAATAGTTTCGTGTCATCTGCAAGTTTGATAACCTCACTCGTTATTCCCTTTTCCAGGTCATTTATGAGATCAAGCATATTTCCCTTGTGTGTGGGTGATGATACGATTTGGGAGAAATCCATAGAGGTCATGACTTCGGTGAAGGCAGTTGCTTGTTTTGTCTGGCTGGAATTGAGGTTGAAATCTCCCAGTACTATGGTGTCTTTGTGTTGCAGTTGTCTGTAATCTTTTGGAGTAGGGCTGAGAAGTTGAAGGTGGGGGTGGAAAGGGATTTGTTGATCAGACAGATTGTTAGGAGACTGTTATGGAGAGGAAGTCTAGGCCTTCTGAGCTCTCAGCTGATTGTGTACAGAAGTGGAGGCCTGAATTTGCAATTATGACTCCTCCCTCCTTTTATTGGTTCTTGAGCTATGGTAAAGGTTGTAGTTCAGTGGGGTGATTGATTCATGCGTATAGTATCTGAGTCCTTGAACCATGATTCAGTTATGCAAAGAATGTCTGTTTTCTTTTCTCAGATGAGGTGTGGATGACTGGGATTTTGTTCTTTGTGGAACATGCGTTTATGAGGGCATGGTTGATTTTGTGTGTGTATTTGTTCCTTGTGGGGGTGATTAGTGTGTGTGTAGGATCCTGGAGGAGTTGTATGTGGATGTCTGTGATTTTGAGTTATTGGGGGTGGACAGTGGTAGTGTAGATGGGGATGGGGCAATGTAGCAAGATTTGGTATGGTGACCAGTGTGGGCTGGAATGTGGGAAGGAGTAAGATTGCTAGGAGTGCGTATGTCATTATGAGAGAGGGAGGGGTTTTCTGTTGGGACTGGTTGGGGGGGCTTACAGCCCTTCTTGTTGAATAGGGGTTTGGGGGGGGGGGTTTTCAGGGGTTGTGCTGCAAGGGTGCTGCATTCTTGGTTGAAGGTAAGGTTCCAAATGAGGTGTGGGCCTTACCAATGACCATGTGTCCTGCTGAACGTTGGTGTTCGGTGTGGTGAGCGGGTGATGAATCAAAGGTGTGTCCTTATGGTGTGTGCTTCAGTCTGTTGTGAGACGTTTGTGGTGGTTGTGTTTTTGGTATCTGTGGAAATGGCAGGGGTTTGAAGGTACTCTATTGGGTTTTGCTGTCCTGTATGGGGGCGCCGGTTGGTGGAGTGCAGGGTGTGGAGGAGCTTCCTCCTGTTATTTTCGGCTGCCAATGTTCCCGCTCTTCAGGCGCTCCACATTCGTTGCGTGGCAGAAGCTAGAGGTTGTGGATAATGCCTGCTGAGATGCTCTCTGGTGCCTGACGATATGGAAGGGGCAGACTAGATAGGCCATGTGGTCTTTTTCTGCCATCATGTTTCTGTTTCAACTGATTCAAAACATTGCAGTTAAATTTTATTTCAAGAGCTAAGAAACATGAGCATGCAGGGCTGGCCCCAGAGTTGATTTGAGGTGGTGTTGATGCCTTAGCCAAACCTTGCAACTGCCCTGGCTATCAGAAATTGTTGTTTTAGCTTGAATGCCCTTCTCTTTGTGCCCCCCAGAAGCTGCCACCCAAGACAACCATCTAATTTGCCTAATGTCTGCCTCTTACCTATAGAATTCATTATAAAATATTCATGTTCCTAAATCGTTTTTTATTCTGGCTTACCACCATGTTTATTCGAGACTTCTGATCCTTATTTTGGGTCCTGTTCCTTAAGATCCTCACAGCAAAATTTGTCTATTCTGTCATTTAGGTTTGTTTTGCAGGGCTGGCCCAAGGTGTCTGCTGCCCTAGGTGAATCTTCAGCCACGTGCCTCCCCCTGTTCCCCTTTTCGAGCAGCTCAGGGTCCTGAACCCCCTCCTCCCCCCCCCCCACTAGTCCAGCACCTCTCCTTCCCTTCCCTTCCCTACCCCTGCCCCCCATGGTATCTAGCATCTCCTCTCTTTCCTAACCCTCCCCAAGGTGTGCAATTTTTCCTCTTCCTTTTCCTACCCACCCCAAAGGTATTGAGCTTCTCCTCTTCCCTCTCCTAATCCTCTCCCAAGGTGTTCAGCATCTCCCCTTCCTTCCCTGTAGTCCAACATCTCTCCTTCCCATCCCTATCGTTATCCCCCTCCCCAGGTACCAGCATCTCCTCTTCCTTCCCCCTCCCCAAATGTCTGATAGGGCAGTAGCAGAGCAAAGTGCTGTCAGCGTGGGAGCGTCCTTCCACTTCTGTGTGCACAGACCCAAATTTGCTGTTGGACCATGTGGAAGCAGCAGGCTTCCAATGTATGCATGCTCACATGTGCATGCTTGAAGACACACCGCTATGGTGATAGTGGTTTATTCTGCTGCTGTCTTGTCACTGTGCAGGGGCCATAGTGCTGCTCATGAGATCTGCTGCCCTAGGTGAATATCTAGCCTACCTAGTGGGTGGGCCAGTCCTGCTTGTTTGCCTTGAAACTGCACAGCAATTGGACTTCAGGGTTATGGGCCCCACAGTTTGGATTAATCTTCCACTGGATTTGAGACTTGAAACTTTTTAAGCCTGGCCTTGAAGTTTAACCTTTTTTTATTTTATTTTATATTTTAGACGTTTAACCTTTTTATTAAAGTTTTTTGATAAATGACTCCTGTTTGCCTTCTTGACTAGCGAATCTGTGTTGGATTCTTTTGGGGTCATCAATCCTGGCAGCTTTACAGATAATTGCTTTCCTTGTTTAAATTGAATTTCCCCGTCTTTCTTTAATCTGTATTTTAGTTAGTTATAATTGTTATTTATCTATGTAAATTATTTTGATGTTGTTGCATTTTATTCTATTTTATGCTACTGGAAACTGTCGAATGGTGCTTTGAAAATGTACATAAATTAAACAAAGTGCTTTGAAATCTGATTGGTTAAGCAGTATATCAAATGAATTGGAACTTTTTACTAGAACTTGAACTAGCTTACTGCGACGCACTTTACCATGGTAGTTTCAGCTGAGACCCCCACATAGACATCCCTACGTCTGCAAATGGAGGAAAGGGGAAACGTGCCATTAACTCACACTATAAATGTGCACTTTTCAACTTGTTTGTTATTTGGGATGACTGTGTAATAGTCGGTGGTATTTTTTAAAAATGCTGGCTACAGTATTTAAATTATCCACGCATAATTCAGTGTCGTTTTTCAGATAGCAAGTGGTGCTGAATATACATAGAGAGTGGTGGCCGCTGCTGCTCTAAGGGGAGTAGTAGTATTCAGCTGCTATCTGTTTTACTAAGAGGTTTTATTCACCACAGCCTTTGTGGTCCTAAATTAAACCACTTAGCTAAATGTCCACTACTGAATATCGCTGACTATTGGTAGAGTTAAACCGAACACCCATGCGTTGCTCTTGTTCCGCCCCAGCACTATCAGGATAGTACTGGTGCAGTCTGTAAGAATTTTCAGCAGTATTATCTAGACAGGGCACTTATCCATATAGTAGCTGCTTCTATAGAGTAGTGCTTTCGAATATCAGGTCAGTGGTGATTTGTGCTGCAAAGGTGCACTTGCATATATGGTATGTGAGAGGCCAGCTGTATATAAATAACAGGTAGTAAAAGATGGGAAAAATGGCATGAACTATTCAAGGTCCACTGAATCAGTTGACAGTGGGGGAAGGGGAAATTAAAATGAACCCAGTATCTTCATTAGAGTGGTTTTGCAATTCCAGTCACTGAGAATAGACTAATCCAGTCCTGCTCAGTCTGTGGAGACAGCTAAAAAAGCAAACAGAACGTTAAGAATTATTAGGAAAGGAAAGGAGAATAAGGCAAAGAATATCATCATGCCTCTATATGTGGAGCGGAGGTGTAGTCTAGTGGTTAGAACACTGGCTTGGTAAGCAAGAAACCAGGGTTTGATTCCCACTAGCACTCCTTGTGGCCTTGGGCAAGTCACTTAACCCTCCATTACCTCAGAAGAAAGGCCTGGTAATCTATTACTGATCACACTTCCAAGAAAACCCAGGAGCTGCTGGGTCGCCAGGAGCCAGCTCTGACTTGCAGACACACATTGCTATATTGCTCTATTGATTGGCCGCAGAGTGTTTCATGTTTATCAATTTGATGTACTGCAAATCAAAAGAAATACCTAAGTGGTTTACAATTTAAGATTAGGTGGCAAAAGGGTAAGAATGACTGACTGAGATAAGACAGTACAAAGATAGTTGGCCACTTAACCCTCCATAGCCCATATTCCCTGTATTAGCGTATGTGTCTCATATCCCCTCGTGTTAAATGTATCCCCCCAATTGTGTTGTGACCACTTTGATTGAAGGATAAGGTGGTATACAAAACTGTCTAAATAAATAAATAAATAAAGATAGTAATAGTTTCCATATTTAGGACACAAGAGGCTAAAAGGAAACAAAGCACCGGTGAGTTCAGCCGGCCATAGGGAGCTGCTATTGTTTGGCCACAGAGAACAGCATTTACACTTGGGGGGGGGGAAGGGAAGGAGGGAAAGCTAGCATAAAATAATGGGTTTTTAGATCAGTCTTGAATATCTTATGCAATTATTGTAACCTAATGTCCAAAGGCACGTCCTGCTTTAGAGTGGGAGCAATCATATTGAAGCAAGACTTGCTTGCACATTCTGAATGATGAATGCATTAGGATAATCAGCAGACTGTGTTGAGAAGAACAGAGTATGCTGAGGAGCATAGGGAATTAGAAGATCAGCTAAGAAGAATGGGAGACCAGAGTAATAAACCATATGGGTAATTATGAGTACCTTAAATTGGATTCTAGATCTTATGGGAAGCCAGTGTGCTTCGTAGAGAAGGGAAATGGTCACCTGATCAAATTTCTTAGCATCATGGAGAGGTTTAACTAAAGTGTTTTGGATTGACTGCAGTCTTTGCATCAGCCCTTGAGATAGCGAATTACAGTAGTCAAGGCTGCGGATTGATAGGCAAGAATAAGGATATGCAGGGATAACTTGTCTAATAGTGATCTAATTTTGTGAATTTGCTTCGGTGTGAAGAAAACTTTTGTTTGGCACAAGTGATTGGTGTGTCGAAATTAAGCTGTTAAGAATGACCTCAAGAACTTCAATGGGCTTTTCAGGGAGAGTGAAAAGCCAGTGATGACTAGAAGTTTATTTATTTAATTTATTTTATTTAAAGTCTTTTCTATACCGCACTCTTCAAATTCAGCTCGGTTTACAAATAACATCGGTTTTGTCCAGGCACGGGAGGGGCCCGGACTGAACTTACAGAGAACAGGATAGATAAACTTGGGTTAACTGGGTAAACTATATACAGACTCTAGGCTAGGTATTTACATTCTTAGGTTGCTATATACATGACCTTGCTAGGATTCTGGTAGAGCTATCGTGCTGTGTTGGTGTCATGTATGGTGGGTAGAATGGAGTGGCTATTTAGGTGACTGGGAATGAGTAGTTGTTGTGTGGTACCGTAATGCTGCAGGAAGAGGTGGTGTTTCAGTGCCTTCCTGAAAAGGGTAAGGTCTGTAATGGACCGGATGTTGGGTGGGAGGGCGTTCCAACACGAGGGGGCATAGTACACAAAAGCCCTCTTTTTTGTAGATTGTGAACATTGTGGCCCGTCAAAATCTATCTAATCCTCACTCATCCTTAGCCTCATTAACAGCACGACGAAAACTCGAAGAGCCAGAACCGACCCTAGCTGCCAAGACATTCCAAACACCACTATAAACGCTGCATGGTAATTATCTGCTGCTATTTTTATTTACAAATCCATAGTTGCTTCACATCCAACTATATAGCTCTCTTTTGTCCAGAATAAGCCTGCTCTATAGTAACTCAACAGAATATCAATTGAAACGAAGATTGGTTAGAATCCTACTAATTTTTCAGGTTCAAACGTAGTAACTCCTCAGTATTTGGTTCCTTAGAAACATTATATCCCCCTAGTTATAGCAACTGTTGCTACATGTAGATAGAAACGTAGTAACTCATTTACATTGTGTAACAGAAACAAAGTAACCTTTTTCAGTTAATTACCTGCTAATATCACAATTCTCTTGTTGTCAGTTTGATAACTTTAACCAACGTTTTTGCTTGCCATCTGTATTCCAGATATTCCAGAATACTTGTATTACCGTTGTATACTATATTTTATAGTATAATCTTGCAATTGTTCCCTTACAATACACTATCTCCTTGCCTGCTATCTACACCTGTTTATTTAGCTGTATTTATTTAGCTGTATTTATATCCCGCTTTTCACCGGGTCAAAGCGGTCAATTGGGGGATACATTTAACACAAGGGGATATGAGACACATACGCTAATACTTACAGGGAACATGGGCAATGGAGGGTTAAGTGGCTTGCCCAAGACCACAAGGAGTGCCTATAGGACTAGAAATCCCAGTCCCTCCGGCCTGAGATTGCTGTCCCCAGGTGGGACTTGAACCCCTGGCCCTCCGGCCTGAAGTACCTTGTCCTAACCACTAGACCACTCCTCCCTCCTGTTTAACCAGCAATGGATCTAAAAAGATTACTAACACTTACCCTAAACATTCTAATGCTCATGCTAGGGGTTCTCCTTTCCCACACCCCTCCCATTCACTCTCTAACTCCATCTACAAACATTTTTAAGCCAGCTCACATTCACGTTATCCCATATAGGCCTAGACATAACACACAAAGATATAATTACAGAAATCCCTCCATAGACAGATCACGCACTCACCAACATATCCATTTTCAAAGGCTAATCCAATTGAACCCAACACCTCTGAATAACCCTATGCAAAACACCACCTATTCAACGCAACTAAATTGCATCCTTATCAACACAAGGTCAATTAGGAATAAAATCCCAATTATAATTGATCTTATTACAGATGAAAAACCTCATCTACTCTGTATAACTGAAACCTGGCTAAATGAGTCTGACGCAGTGCTCCTTAACCAACTGAGGGTACATGGTTATACCATACTTAGCAGTAACAGAGCCAGAAAAAGAGGGGGCGGAGTACTCGTAATAGCAAAAGCTCATCTCAACCTTTCACCTACCTTACTAGATAAGCATGAAGGTATTGATATCCTCAGAATTGAAAGTCACACCATGGTCATCTGCCTTATCTCTATAGACCCCCCACTCCTGACATACAAACCTTAGACATAATACTTGAGGTTGCTTGTAACTCTTCACTGAGAAAGCCCTCTGTTATCTTAGGAGACCTTAACCTTGCCTCCTTACCAAATAGCCAAACATTATCCTTCCTTGAAGCAATGGAAGAAATGGAATTTAAACAAATAGTTACCCACCCCACCCACTGCAAAGGTAACACTCTTGATTTAATTTTCCTGCCATCACATTTCACACTCTCTCCGTCTTCTACTCCTCCCACCACAACTCAGGTACCATGGTCTGATCATTTCATGATACATTTCTCTCTTCCGTCCCAACCCACTAACTCTTCTCACAGCAACGTCAAGCCATCTCTTCAAAATTAGACAACACCTCAAATAATCTCAATGAACTTGTATCCACTTGGAACTCCATTATTGAGGCGGAAGCGAAATACTTAACTTCAAATAAAAGAAAACCTAAAAGTACTTCGTCTGAGAAATGGTACACTTCCAAGCTTGCTGCACTAAAGAAAAACCTTCGGAAATTAGAGGCTAAATGGCGGAAGAAGAAAACCACTGAACTTAGGGTACAATACTTCTCAAACCTTGAAACCTACAAGGAAGCCATTAACAGCAAAAAAGATTATACCATACTAATACATTGTCTAAGGCTATCAACCGACCCAGGGAACTCTTCGAGATTATTAAATCTCTAACTAAGGTTCCTGATCATACCCTTAACAAAACTCCAATTGACCCGCAACACCTAGCAAACCACTTTGCCAATAAGCTTAAACTAAGCACCCATCCAGGTATTGTAATGACCCCTACCACATCAAATACCAGCACTGAGTGGGGCTCATTCCATACAATCTCCAACAAACAACTTTTGGAGACTATATCTAACCTCAATACTACCACTTCATTACTCGATCCCTGCCCGGTGGCTTGGGTTAAGGCAGCAAAATCCGAACTAGCTCCATACATATTGAAAGTTGTAAACCAATCCCTACTGCAAAGCTTCATGCCGGATGACCTCAAATATTCAGCGATTCGCCCTCTACTAAAAAATAAAATCCTTAACAGTTCTGACCCTTCCTCATATCGCCCCATTGCCAGCATACCTTTTTTAGCCAAAATCATTGAGAAAGTAGCTCAGATACAACTACAAGATCATATTGACACCAACTTCCCTTTAGATGACCATCAATATGGCTTCCGCCCATATCATGGAGTAGAAACCTTACTCATATCCCTTTTTGATTCACTAATCCGAGGTATGGATAATATGAAGCAAGCCTTCTTGCTCATATTCCTTGACATTTCCTCAGCCTTTAACAGTGTAGACCATAATATTCTCCTGTCCAGACTATCTCATCTAGGTTTGAAAAATACCACTCTTAACTGGTTTAAATCCTACATTTCAAATCGGTTCCAATATGTTCAGATAGATCATTCCCACTCACTACCATTCCCTCAGGAACGTGGTATCCCATAAGGATCCTCACTCTCCGCATTACTTTTTAATCTTTATATCCAACCTATTTGCACAATCTTTCAACGCCACAATCTAAGCTATTATCTCCAGGAACAAGCAGGAATGAGTCTTCACATATGGGTATCATCGGTACCGACGGAGCCTGTGCGGGAACGCTCCCCAGCGTCCAAAAGGAAAGCTTTTGGGAGCATCCCACAGCACCTGCGCGCTGCCTTCCCACCTTTCCCAACCGCCTCTCTCCAGTTCTTCTTTTCCGCGGAGCCAGCAGGTCGTGTTTCTGTCACCGCTGAAGAATTTCTTATTTTCTTTTATTTTTTTGGTCGCGTGTCTGCCTTCTCGACACCGGACCGGTACCGCCGGTCTTTTCTTTCTTTATTCTAAAAAAAAAAAAAAAACATAACTACTGTTTTTCTCACTTCAGTGCATTTTTTCTTTCTGTGGCCTTAGGCCTACGAAAATTTTTCCTCATGGAAAAGCCCGCCTCCGGGTTTAAAAAGTGCACGAAGTGCAGCGGCACTATTTCTGTCACCGACACCCATGACTGGTGTCTAAAATGTTTAGGTCCTGACCATTCCATTACGGATTGTGAGTCCTATTCCATGATGTCTAAAAGAGGTCTACAGAATCGAGCAGCCAAGCTCAGTACCCTGTTTCCCTCTGATGCAGCTTCGGTGGCATCGACGTCTTCCAGAGCTGCTTCTTCCTCCCATGGATCTCAGGTAACCAAACATAAGTCCAGCCGGTCCTTGAAGGGTAGATCTCCCTCTAAGTATCAAGATGCCTCCGGGCTTGCTCTCGAGGAATTCGCACTGGCAAAATTACCCCGGTGGGAGGCTCCGGCTTCCAAAGCTTTATCTGTGGGGTCACAGGTTGACATAGATGGCTCGGCCTCGACCGATCACCTGTTGCCATGTTCTGGGGTACCGGTGGTTCCCACCGGTACCGACATCCAGACATTGGTTGCTTCAATGGATCAGAATATCCTGACCATGCAGCGTGCCATCACGGCATTCATACAAGCTGCGACGCCTTCGGTACCGCAACAAACTCCGTTGCTGGTACCGACATCAGTTCCGGTGCCGGTACCGATTGCATCGACATCCGCTTTGGTGTCGACTGCAGCGGTACACTGTTCTGTGATGCCCATCGGTACCGAATCGGTACCGATCACTCCCGATGTCGATACCACCCGGTACGCGTATCGGGCTCTGCAGGAGCATCCAGACAGGCGATACTTCGATTCCTCTGAAGACTCTGATGAATCAGAGGCCTCCATCGAAGCATCGGTGATCCTTCCTCAGGAGCCCTCTTCTCCAAAAAGGAGAATGTCTCCTCCAGAAGACTTGTCTTTTCAAGGCTTCATTAGGGAAGTGGCCAGGGGCCTTTCCATCTCAGTGGCCCCTGAGACAGAGCCTAGAGCCAAAAAATTAGATATTTTACAATATCTTAAGGCTCCTAAAGAGGCAGCCACTTTACCAATACATGAGATTCTTTATGATCACATGTTGGGCATATGGGAGACTCCTCTCACCACCTCCCCTCATTCTCGTAGGTTGGACACCATGTATCGTGTTCCTCCTTGTCCTGGCTTTCATAAGACTCAGCTTCCTCACCACTCCATTGTGGTGGAGTCTGCTATGAAAAAGATCAAGAGTACAAAAAGGCACTCTTCTACTCCTCCAGGAAGAGAATGCAGAACCTTAGATGCCTTTGGCAGGAGAATTTTCCAGGCCAATATTCTTGTTGCCAGAATCAACTCCTATAGTCTCTATATGGGGATGTTTCTAAAAGAAGTTACAGATCATCTGCAAAATTTGTCTCCTTTTATTTCAGAAGATAAACATGCCCAGGATATTTCCAAGTTTTCCAACCGTGCAGCCTTTGACTCTTTTGAAGGTAACAGCAGAGCCTCGGCTATTGCCATAGGTGCACGCAGAGTTGCTTGGTTACAAGCTTCTGATTTGGAACCCTGGGTTCAGGGTGGACTAGGAAACCTTCCTTGTACAGGTGAAAACCTTTTTGGCAAAGATTGGCAAGCAAAGGCCACCCAGATGGATGCTGAAAATTCTGCTTTAGATAGAGTTTCAAAGTCTACTTCTGCTCCTTTTAAGAAAAGGTTGTTCAAAAAGGGATTTTTCCCAAAAAAAGGGAAATATTATTCTGCTTATGGTCAGCAGGCATCTTCTGCAGGTCGTTTTGCTACAAAGAGACAGCAACAACCGAAACAGGCCAAGCCTAAGGCTGCTAGGACTGCTACGGCCCAACAGCCTCAGCCTCCTCAGGGCCTTTGACTTACAACTAGAGAACTTAGCCTTTCTGGCTCTAGAACATCCAGAGCCTCTCACCATTCCAGGAAGGTTAGCTCACTTTGCTCCCAGATGGGAACAAATCACAGCAGAGCAATGGACCCTCTCCATAATAAGGGAAGGGTACAAGCTTCATTTCTTAAACCTTCCCCCTCACACCATGGTGAGACAGTTCAATTCTCCAACATCTCTCCTCGACCTTCTGGGTCAGGAGATTGCTACCCTTCTTGCCCAAGGCGCAATAGAAGAAGTACCCCTTCTTCAACAGGGCTCAGGGTTCTACTCCCCCTACTTTCTCCTCCCAAAGAAAACAGGGGGCTACAGACCCATTTTAAATCTCAGAGAATTGAACAAGTTTCTATGCAAGGAGAAATTCAAGATGACTTCTCTCGGTACTCTCCTTCCATACCTCCAGAGTCAGGACTGGCTTTGTTCTCTAGATCTCAAGGATGCGTACACCCATGTCCTCATCCATCCAACACACAGAAGGTTCCTTCGGTTCCTTTTCCAAGGAAAGCACTATCAATACAGAGTGCTTCCCTTCGGTCTGGCCTCTGCCCCAAGGGTGTTCACAAAATGCATGGCAGTAGTAGCTGCATTTCTACGCACTCTAGGAATATTTGTATTCCCATATCTGGACGACTGGCTCATCCGAGCTCCATCCCAGTCAGAGGCCCAGGCTTCCCTGGCCTGCACAAGCCGTATCTTTCAATATCTGCGACTTGTAATAAACATCCCAAAATCCCATCTCACCCCTACTCAATCTCTGGAGTTCATAGGGGCCTTACTGGATACCACCACTGCAAGGGCCTATCTTCCCCAGGCCCGTTGCCTACACTTGGTGCAGTTAGCCTCCCAGATTCAGTTAAAGTCCCACTTAACTGCTCGAGAGATGTTACAACTGTTAGGCCACATGGCATCCACTGTGCATGTAGTCCCTTATGCTCGCCTTCACATGAGGGCAGCTCAATGGACTTTGTCCACCCAATGGACCCAGGCATCAGGGTGCCTGTCAGACAAAATAGCAACTTCCAGTCGCCTTTTTTGCTCTCTCCAGTGGTGGAAGTCCACCCAAAATCTGTTGCTGGGGTCCCCCTTTCAACAGGTGTTACCCCAAGCAACCCTCACAGCAGATGCCTCCCCAAAGGATTGGGGGGCTCATCTACAAGATCTCTCCACCCAGGGTATCTGGTCTCCACAGGAGACATCTCTACATATCAACCTCTTAGAGCTCAGAGCAATTTTTCTAGCTCTCAGAGTCTTCCACACCCTGCTCAGCTACAAGACAGAGATATGATAGCTGAGGGGAGATATGATAGAAGTCTATAAATTAATGAACGGAGTGGAACGGGTAAACGTAGATCGATTGTTTACCTTATCAGAATATAGAAAGACTAGGGGACATGCAATGAAGCTACAGGGTAAACTATTTAAGACTAATAAAAGAAAATATTTTTTCACTCAACGTGTAATCAAACTCTGGAATTTGTTACCGGAGGATGTAGTAAAGGCTGTTAGTGTAGCTGGGTTTAAAAAAGGTTTGGACAAGTTCCTGGAGGAAAGGTCCATAAACCATTATTAAGAAGGGACCCAGGATATCAATGCTTGAACCAATACAAGCATTGTGGAACCTGTGTCCCTTGGGGAAACTGCTAGGTACGTATGACCTAGATTGGCCACTGTTGGAAACAGAATACTGGGCTTGATGGACCTTGGTCTGACCCAGTATGGCATATCTTATGTTCTTATCTTATGTTCTTATGTCCTCATCCACACGGAGAACCAAGTAGCCATGTTCTACGTGAACAAGCAGGGGGGGACTGGCTCTCTGTCGCTTTGCAACGAAGCTCTGAGATTGTGGGCCTTCGCCAGAGTGCATCAAATTCATCTCATGGCAGTGTATCTTCCAGGGGTTCAAAACTCTTGGGCAGACAGACTCAGTCGAGTTCTGCTTCCACACGAATGGTCCCTCCATGGGGACCAGATAACCAGGATCTTTCAAATTTGGGGAACCCCAGACATAGAGCTGTTTGCAAGTCCGTGGAATGCCAAACTTCCCCGGTTCTGTTCCAGGATTCCGTGTCAGGGAGTTCAGGCCAGGGATGCTTTCCTCCTTCATTGGGGGCAAGACTTCCTCTATGCCTTTCCACCCATTCCCCTAATTCCCAAGACACTGTTCAAGCTTCAGAGAGACAGGGGGTCTATGATCCTCATAGCACCACGTTGGCCACGCCAAGTGTGGTACCCTTTACTTCTGCATCTCTCTCAAGCTCCCTCCCTGGACTTGGGATCTGCTCCAGACCTCCTATCCCAGGAGGAGGGAACGTTGTGGCACCCAAATCCCCAGTCTCTTCATCTCAGAGCCTGGTTGCTGAAGGCCTAGACCTTCAAGATTTGCATCTTTCTCAGCAAGTGAAGGATATCCTTCATGCTTCCAGTAAGCCTTCCACCAGACATTCCTATGCTTTTAAATGGAAGAGGTTTACCATTTGGTGTGCAGAGAAGGGTCTTAACCCTCTTGCAATACTTCTGAATTCTTTACTAGAGTATTTGCTGCATTTATTCCATTCAGGCCTTAAAACGAATTCAGTAAGAGTCCAAATGCTAGAAGTCTACAAAACAAGATGGGAGAGTTAGAATATATAGCACTAAACGAGAGGTTAGATATGATTGGAATATCAGAGACATGGTGGAAGGAGGACAACCAGTGGGACACTGTGATACCTTGGTACAAACTATATCGAAATGATAGAGCTGATCAAATTGGTGGAGGGGTTGCGCTCTATGTTAGAGAGGGCATTGAGTCAGAAAGGATTAAAGTTTTGCAAGAAACAAAATTTGCTGTAGAATCTCTATGGATTGAAATTCCATGTAAAAAGGGGAAGGCGATGGCAGTGGGGGTGTACTATCGTCCGCCTGGCCAGAATGAACAAATGGATGATGAAATGCTCAAAGAAATCAAGGAAGCTAGCAAAAGTTACAGTGCAGTAATAATAATGGGTGATTTCAATTACCCCGGCATCGACTGGGTCAGTGTCACAACAGGACATGCTAGGGAGATAAAGTTCCTAGATGAAATAAATGACTGCTTCTTGGAGCAGCTGGTTCATGAACCAACCAGAGGGGAAGCAATATTAGACCTAGTCCTTAGTGGAACACCAGATGTAGTGCAAGAGATAAGGGTGTTGGGGCCACTTGGCAATAGTGATCATAGCATGATCGCCTTTGATTTAATTAGTGGAGGAGGGATAGTAAGGAAATCCACAGTACTACCCTTTAACTTTCGAAAGGGAGACTATGATAGAATGAGGAAAACAGTTAAGAAAAAACTAAAAGGAGCAGTTGCAAAGGTTAAAGACGTACATCAAGCTTGGGTGTTGTTGAAAAATACTATCTTGGAAGCCCAGACCAGCTGTATTCCACGCTTTAAGAAAAGTGGAAGGAAGTCCAAAAAATTGCCAGCATGGTTTAAAGCTGAGGTCAGAGAGGCTGTTGTTGCCAAAAAAGCATCTTTCAAGAAATGGAAAAAAGAGCCAAATGATGAAACCTGGAAACAGCACAAGCACTGGCAAGTCAAATGCAAGGCATTGATAAGGCAGGCAAAGAGAGAATTTGAGAAGAAGCTTGCTGCGGAAGCAAAAACGCGAAATAAAGACCTTTTCAAGTACATTCGTAGCAAAAAACCCGTGAGAGAGTCAGTTGGTCCATTAGATGATAAAGGGGTTAAAGGAGCACTAAGAGGCGACAAGGCGATAGCGGAGAGACTGAATGAATTCTTTGCTTCGGTCTTTACTGAGGAAGATGTAGGGATGTTACCCACGACTGAAGTGGTATTTAAAGGTGTGGAAGAATTGAAGGAAATATCGATACATCGGGAAGATGTCCTACAACTATTAGATAAACTGAAGAGTAGCAAATCACCTGGGCCGGATGGTATACATCCAAGGGTGTTGAAAGAACTGAAATTTGAGATTGCAGACCTGCTATCAGTAATCTGTGAACTATCATTAAAATCATCTCTAATACCTGAGGATTGGAGGATCGCCAATGTAACACCAATTTTTAAAAAGGGTTCGAGGGGTGATCCGGGAAACTACAGACCGGTGAGCCTGACATCAGTACCGGGAAAAATGGTAGAAACCATCATAAAGAATAAAATTACTCAGCATATAGATAGTCATGACCTAATGGGAGACAGCCAACATGGCTTTAGACAAGGAAGATCTTGTCCTACTAATCTGTTATGTTTTTTTGAAGGAGTGAATAAACAGGTGGACAAAGGTGAGTCGGTTGATATTGTGTATCTGGACTTTCAGAAAGCCTTTGACAAGGTCCCTCATGAGAGACTTTTGGCAAAACTAAAGAGTCATGGGATAGGAGGCAGTGTACTACTGTGGATCAGGAACTGGTTAAAAGATAGAAAGCAGAGGGTAGGACTAAATGGCCAATTTTCCCAATGGAGAAAGGTGAATAGTGGTGTACCCCAGGGATCTGTGCTGGGTCCGCTGCTTTTTGACATATTCATAAATGACCTGGAAAGTGGAATAACGAGTGAGGTTATCAAATTTGCTGATGACACAAAACTATTTAAAGTTGTTAAAACCCAGGAGGATTGTGGAAAATTGCAAGAGGATCTTGATAAATTGGAAGACTGGGCATCAAAATGGCAGATGAAATTTAATGTGGAGAAGTGCAAGGTTATGCACCTAGGGAAGAACAACCCAAACTATGGTTACACGATGCAAGGTTCCACATTAGGAACCACCACCCAAGAAAAAGATTTAGGCGTCCTTGTGGATACCATGTTAAAACCCTCGGCCCAGTGTGCAGCGGCGGCCAAGAGAGCAAATAGAATGCTAGGTATGATAAGGAAAGGAATGGAAAATAAAACAAAAGATATTATAATGCCTCTATATCGTTCCATGGTGAGACCGCACCTTGAATATTGTGTGCAATTCTGGTCGCCATATCTTAAAAAGGATATAGCAATTTTAGAAAAGGTTCAGAGAAGAGCCACCAAAATGGTAAAGGGGATGGAAGGCTACTCCTATGAAGAAAGGCTAAAAAGGTTGGGGCTCTTTAACCTGGAAAAGAGACGGCTGAGGGGAGATATGATAGAAGTCTATAAATTAATGAACGGAGTGGAACGGGTAAACGTAGATCGATTGTTTACCTTATCAGAATATAGAAAGACTAGGGGACATGCAATGAAGCTACAGGGTAAACTATTTAAGACTAATAAAAGAAAATATTTTTTCACTCAACGTGTAATCAAACTCTGGAATTTGTTACCGGAGGATGTAGTAAAGGCTGTTAGTGTAGCTGGGTTTAAAAAAGGTTTGGACAAGTTCCTGGAGGAAAGGTCCATAAACCATTATTAAGAAGGGACCCAGGATATCAATGCTTGAACCAATACAAGCATTGTGGAACCTGTGTCCCTTGGGGAAACTGCTAGGTACGTATGACCTAGATTGGCCACTGTTGGAAACAGAATACTGGGCTTGATGGACCTTGGTCTGACCCAGTATGGCATATCTTATGTTCTTATGTTCTTATGTTCTCATTTGAGTGCTATTGCAGCATCCCTTAAGCCTCTCAATGGACAGCCTACTTCCTCTCATCCTCTTATAGCAAGATTCATGAGAGGCCTTCTTTTGACTAAACCTCCCATTAGACCACCTCCAGTGGCATGGGACGTGAATCTGGTTCTTGGCCAGCTTATGAAGCCACCCTTTGAAGCCTTAGCCACTACCTCCTTAAAATTTCTTTCCTGGAAGGTTATTTTTCTCATTGCAGTCACTTCAGCTCGCCGCATCAGTGAGCTGCAAGCCTTGGTGGCTAATCCTTCTTATACAAGGTTCCATCATGACAAGGTAGTCCTCAGGACCAATCCACACTTTATGCCTAAAGTGGTTTCACCTTTTCATCTAAATCAGGAGGTATATTTACCTGTCTTTTTTCCAGGACCTCATGCATCAAGTGCAGAGAGGAATCTCCATACCCTGGATTGTAAAAGAGCGCTCGCTTTTTACTTACAAAGGACACAGCAACATAGAAAGTCCTCTCAACTCTTTGTTGCTTTTGATCCCTCTCATTTAGGACTTCCAGTCTCTAAGAGAACTCTGTCCAATTGGATTGCTCATTGTATTTCTTTCGTCTACCAGAGTAAGAACCTTTCTCTAGAGGGCCATGTCACAGCTCACAATGTGAGGGCCATGGCAACCTCTATGGCTCATCTAAACTCTGTGTCCATCGACCAGATCTGTCGAGCGGCCACCTGGGCCTTGGTTCATACCTTTACAGCCCATTACTGCTTGGACAAGGACTCCCGCCGGGATGCTTTATTTGGTCAGGCTGTTCTTAAACACCAGTTCCATGCTTAAAAAACTCCTACCCCCCATCCCTGGTTGGATGCTCGAGATCCATGAAGGGAGATAGAGCCCTTCTCTTGTAATCAGATTGTATGCTAAAAATGTACTGTTCTCCTCTGTAATCAGTCTGTATGCTTAAATTGCACTGTACATCCTCCCTTGTTTGACTCTCAAGTAGACTGCTGCTGATCACTGGAAGTAGCGGTATACAAATCTATACCAAATAAATAAATAAATAAAGAGAAACAGAATGGTTTAAAATAAGCAAAGGTGTAAGACAAGGCTGCATACTTTCCCCCTACCTGTCTAATTTATATGCAGAACAGATCATCAGAGAAGCAGGATTGTATGAAGACAACAGAGGTGTGAAGATTGGTAGAAGACTCATCAACTCTTCGCTATGCTTATACCACATTACTGGCTGAAAGTGAAGATGATTTGAAACATTTGCTTCTCACAATCAAAGAACATAGTCTCAAAATGGGCCTGCACCTTAATGTAAAGAAGGCAAAGATCATGACAACTGGCATAATCAACAGGTTCATCGTTGAAGGAGAAGAAATTGAAATCGTGAACTTTAACCTACTTGGATCAACTATCAATAAAAAAGCAACAAGCAGTTAAGAAATCAGACGACGCATTGCTCTTGGCAGAATGTCTATGAAAGACCTAGATAAGATTCTCAAGAGCAGAGATGTCTCTCTCCATACAAAGATTCGACTTGCTCAAGCCATGGTATTTTCAATAACATCATATGGATGTGAAAGCTGAACAGTGAAAAAGATAGACAGAAAGAAAATTGATGCCTTTGAATTATGGTGCTGGCGGCGAATACTGTGTATACCATGGACTGCCCGAAGAACAAACCAGTCGGTACTAGAGGAGATCAAACCTAAGTTTTCTTTAGAAGCTCAGGTGACAAGACTTCGACTTTCATACTTTGGACACATCATGCGAAGAGAGAGATCATTAGAGAAAGACATCATGCTTGGCAAGATAGAAGGTCAACGCAAAAGAGGAAGGCCAGCAATGAGATGGATTGATACAATAACAGCAGCTACGGGTACCAGTCTGTCAACAATGAGCCGCCTGACTGAAGGCCGAACACAATTTAGGATAGCTATCCAGAGGGTCGCCATGAGTCGACTCCAACTCGACGGCACTTAACAACAACAACAACAGGTAGTTTGTCAAGATGTGCTTGGAAATTCTTTATCAAGCCCATGGCTCCCAATATGATAGGAAATATTTTTGTATCTTTCTGCTACATTTTCTTGGTCTCTGATTAAATTTCTTGGTACTTAAGGATCTTCTGCCTCACCACACGATTCACAGAATAATCAGAACAGACACTTCTATTATCAATGCCATTCTGGTGTTTTTCTCCTTTACCACTACGTCTGGTTTCTACGCATCCGGTTTCATATCTGGTGGAATGGGAATGCCTTAGGTGATCATAACCTCTTCATTCTTTGTAATCCTCTTAGGGTCATGATCTCAGTGATTTTCAGGCACAGTGATGTGTACTGTTTACAGAGTTTCCAATGTATGAAGCATGCTACTTTGTTGTGCCTTTCTGTGTAGAAACATTTCACCATAAGAACTTCACAGCCAACTATGAGGTGAGTCACCGTTTCCAGGTCTTTCTTAGAGAATCGACATACATCAGTTTTGCCAGTTTTTTTCAGTGCTTGCTGTAAACCATTTCACCTTTAATCCACTGTCCTGGATTGCAACTATCTATTTTTTATGTAAGGATATCCATATGTAAACTGGACACTTTCTACAGTGGTCATTTACATATGTATGTCTGCTTATACACGTGCACATCACAAATAAGGTTTATATAATAACCTCCTTGGAGGGTAATTTTATAACAGGGTACCTAAATAAAGTGATTTTAAGGCACCTAGTTTAAGCTTATTTTATAAAAGAAAAAAAAAGTAGGCACCTACTTGTCTTTATAAAATACCATGATGTATAACTACAAGAAGTTTACTTAGGTCTACGTGAAGTATAATACAATTATGTAAAAAAATTACTCCATACAAACATATACCAAAATTCTTAGTGATACCCCACTAAAATTTAATGTGTCATTCTTATGCGGTTTAAAAATCCACAAATATAGTCTCAGACTTTAATAGCGCTTAAAACCATTGACTCGGTGAAACAGCGCTGTAATTGCATCAATGACTATTGTGGACCGCCAAGTTTTATTTTTTAATTTTTTATATGTGAATATCACCAATTTTCCACCACCGATTTGTGTTGAGCTATAAAAGAGCTTATCTTTTGTTGACGTATTTTCCAAAATGAAAAGCTTCGTCTGCTATATCATATTGTAACTTCTCCTCTACGCCTCCTTGGCGCCTAAATAGTGTTTCACTCCTCGCCGGAGTTTCTTCAGGAGGATCTAAAACGATACAAAATATGCCAGAAAAATAGCTCAAAGTTAACCATGAAAACATATCATTCGTGACTATAATATTAAGATTAAAACCTGAAAAATCTTCTGCATGCCATTTGCCAATTTGGTGAGAAAAAAACAATATCAGGGTATGACTTACTCCAAAATTGCTGCCCGCGTTTTTCTATGAACTTCCTGCTCTGCCAAAAAAACGCCGTGCATGCGGACTAGGCTCACTGCCTATTTTTTATATCTGTGTGACAGCAGGTATCTCATTGGCTCTTGGAGCAAGAATCCCGGAAATGGCTAACTGCAGACCTGCCACTCAACAGAAGAATTTAAACCAAAAGGTTTCACTGTATTAACAGTAAAAATCCAACGTTGTTCTTGAAAGAGCAATGTCTCATCCAAAGTTCTGCCTCTCATCGCCATGTGGATCCGATCTATACAAAAGCAACATAAATGGGCGTATTCATGCTTAAAATCCTCGCAATGTTGGACAATAGGTGCTGTCAGTTGTTTACAATGTAGACGACTTTTGTGTTCTAACATGCGAGTCTTTAAAGAGCGACTCGTTTTTCCGATGTAAAGTTTATTACACAGGCATTCTTGCTCCAAGAGCCAATGAGATACCTGCTGTCACACAGATATAAAAAATAGGCAGTGAGCCTAGTCCGCATGCACGGCGTTTTTTTGGCAGAGCAGGAAGTTCACAAAATCCAGATGTGCAAGGTTCCATGAAAAAATTAGAATCAAAAGCCATCCAGAATGTTTTAAATTGTATATTACAGTAGGAAACACCCCCTCATCTCCCCTGAACAGCACCCCAATAAGATCCAAACCCAAATTCCTTAGTCGCCTCATATGTAGCCAAATATATCCTGCATATTTTAATTACCCTAATTCCATCCTCTCCATAGAACCCCCCTGACCTCTAAAAGGCAGCAGTTCATCGAAGTCTGGGATACATAGAAAGCTCATGTACTGTATAACTTGTTGGCTCCCGTCCCAGAGATCTCTAATTCCTCAAATGCCTAGTAATCGGAGTGTGAACTATTACGTTTTTAGAAAAGAGTGTGCAAAGATGTCACCTGGTCACCTAACTCCAGAAATCAGACTTCACAGCTCTCTGGCACAGTGTTTTAGTTTATGTAACAGAATTGCTGATTTAGCCTCTGCATAGAGAAGAGACTCAGCTATTGTTCCTTTGCAGATTCCACAAGCAGTTCATATGTAATCAGGCATCGAAGTAGTCCAAGAAAACAGCTTTTTAATTTTTTTAAATTTTTTTTAAATTTTGTTAACATTTACTGGAAGCAATTTGCAACTTTGGGTCATGCTGGTGAGCATAAGGGGCGCGTGCTGCAGGTCTGGTAGAAAGTGGGCTGAAGTAGCGCAGATCTGCATTTCCCTCCCACACTCTCCCTTGCCTTTGCTGTTAGTCTTTGTACCTGATTTTGTTCTTGTGCACTGTGTGTGTATTTTTACATTTTTTTTGTCAGAGCTGCTGTGTCTACTGAGCCCTGGCAGCAGCAGTAGAATGGTTGTTGTATTCACAAACTGCCTGTGATACTCTTGCCTTCCAACTTGCTTTCTGAGAAGCGTTAATTGACATCTTGGAAGAACATTGTGCACACTGAGCAGTGTACTAAGTTTTAAAAAGCCCATATGGCAATCAGTGATACCCAACATATACCAATTAAAATTTTACAGTCAGGCTGTTATAGTTCTATAAGCAGCTCTTGCCTTGTTCCACGGGTCCCCTAGAATCATGCATATTTGAAACTGTGTCGCACATAGTCATCTAGAATGGTGTGTGATTGGTACTGCGGCTTGTGTGTCAAGTAACCTGTCCTGCTGTTCCAAACATAGCTAAACCCAGGAGGCTTTGGGGAAATGGAGGAGGCACAGCTTAGAAGCTATCATTGTGATTTTTTTAAGTGAAAACTTTAATTGATACAAGGCTCGTGGTACTGTTTGCAGGCACCATGAATCATTCCAAGATGGCCCTGGGTTACGGTGATTGCATTGACCACCACTGCCTCCATGGACTTTGCTAGTCCTGGTTCTGAAGAAAATTTGGCTAGATGAGATGGGGGCTGCAGGGGGGATAAGAACTCATTCAGCCTCTTTCTTTTCTTTATGGCATAGTGCTCTTGGGCCACCTTGCATTGGGACATGTACCTTTTGCCTTTGACCTGAAGGAAGAGATCACCAATTATGATTAAGCTACCACAGTGTGTGGAGGCAAAACGGTACAAAGCACGTCTCCTGCAGTTCCCAGAGACAGATGGTATGCAGACAGGCCAAGCATTTCCTGCGGGCCCCTCCTGTTAGGATGATTTATCTGATAAGAGAAAATTTGCTAATCATGACATGGGTCCTAGGAGAAAGCCTCTGTCAGCTTGGGACTTACCTGTGGGACTGTTGTGGTCTAGTTTTCCTTTGAAGAAATAAGTTAAAGCCTGCAGATGAGTGATTTATATAACATTTGCAAAGGGAACTTTAAGGGACCAAGTGTACTAAAGATTTCTTCCCTCTTTGTAACTGTGGAACAATTGCTTAGTGCGTATAGCTGTAAAAGTTGTGCGTATAGTAGTGAAAAGCACTGATCTGCTAAATCACATTTACATAGAGAGTATTTTTTTCTGCTAGTTAAGCTTGTTTAATTAATTTATGCATCTCCGTATATCTAGGTGCGCTCAGCAAACCTTTATTCTTCATGTAAAGATGGCTACGGAAAAGGACTCTCAGTAGTCAGTATAGTAGTGAGGGGCTTTCTGAAACCAAATGTATGTTGAAAGATCTCCATCATAAATCAATGAGTGACTTCCGAAAACATTCTTTAGAGGCACTGCCATCATTCTAGATCATGACTGATCGCAGCACTAATATTATTGACTTTTGTTGGCGTTGGCATAAGCGTGGAGAGTCTTGGTGGGAGCTTGCCGCCTTTGGAGAGGAGAGAAGGTGGCCTAGTGGCTGAGGCCCAGGGAAGCCGGAGCTTAAATCCTGTTTCTGCTACTAACAGTCTATGTGACTTTAGACACCTTAGTTCTCATTGCCTTAGCTACTCACTCAGAATGCGAGCCCCTTGGGTCAGGGACGTATCCCCGCTGTATGGCGCTACGTACATCTAGTAGTACTACAAAACTAAGTATTACTATTGTATTCTGTTAAGAGAGACTGACTGACATATTATCAAAAGGCTCAGTTTATGAAAGGTTGAGGTTTTGGAGTTAAGGGGGCAAGTCAGCAGTGACAGCTCGGCTCATTACAGCTCCTAGCTGCCACTGCTGTAATAAAGACTGGATATTCAACAGTGGAACATATCTAGCTTCTGCTGCTGAATATCTGGGCTCACAAGCTGTCAGCAACACCATCCAGTTAGCAATGTTATTCAGCCACTAACCACTTAATGTTAGGACAGCCATCGCTGCCCTGATCCACCCACAGACCATCCCAGACTTAACCAGGTGTTTTATCCACGACCTCTGAGGAGATTCAGTGGCACGTACTGGTTAGTGCTGCTGAATATCGGGCTCGCTGCATTTTAGTTGGTGGGCAGGTCTGCTAACTGACGAAAAGGCTTTGAATATGCGCCCCCCCCCTAAATTCCTAAATTGGCCTGTCTGAAAATTGACTAATTGGGTAGCATGTGATTAGGAAGATCAGGAGCGGAATGTGGACATTGGTGGCTCTTCGTGTTAGTGAGGGTGTTACGGATGCGGGTGAAGTGCAGCTGTTTCTGTTAGCATGGGTATGCATAACACCCCCTCATAGGGTAGTGGTAAGTGTATTCACATGCTGCTTATCACAGTACAGTGCATTAGCAATGTGCTAACTGCAGGGGAACGGACACACATACCTCCTAAAGTTAGCACAGGCCTCTGCACTAGTTTCACAGCTCAAACGCACACTTCTGGCATGCCCTTTACTAGACATGCCTCTTAGTGTGGATTTTCAACACTAGGGTTGTGGAGGCCTATTCCAATCTGCACGTCCTGGTCTCTGTGCGTCTGGTTGGAACTGGATGCACAGAGGTAGACTGGATTTTGATTCCATGGGGCACATTTAGCCCCCGCGGGATCAGAATCCCATCTAAGTCTCTTAATGCAGGCCCAGACCAGATTCTTGTCGGCCTGCACATACAGGCAATTGCTCGGCTAACTCAGTCAAGGCTCCTGAAAGGAGCCATGGCGTCCGGTTGTCATGACACCGCGGCTCCATTCAGGAGCTGTGATCCCCGGCTGCCAATGACTTCATTCTTTCCCTGCAGCCCAATCCCCGATCTGGCCCCCAAGGCCAGGGTCAGGCTGCGGGGAATCTCCTGTGGCCCAGCCATCCTTTTATGTGCCCTGGGC
Source organism: Ichthyophis bannanicus (assembly GCA_033557465.1). NCBI lineage: Eukaryota > Metazoa > Chordata > Amphibia > Gymnophiona > Ichthyophiidae > Ichthyophis > Ichthyophis bannanicus. The sequence goes on from CM066042.1 coordinate 169,929,386, forward strand.
CTGCCGTCCCCCCCCCCCCCCACACCTCCACCCCAGTCTAGCGGAACTTATTCCACCTCAGAGGTGGAATAAGTTCCCTGTCTACCAGCCCTGGATGTACAGGGCTGACATCAGAATCGGCCCTGTATGTCCACGGCCGCAAACTGCCCACTGCCCACCCTAACTCCTCCACCATACCTCCCCTTACCTACCCCCATCTAACCTCCCGAGGCTTGGCGGGGACAGGAAAGGTGGACGAATAGACTCCATAGTGTCTTGTGAAAGTATTCATCCCTTCGGTTTTTGTCCTGTTTTGTCACATTGCAACCTGTAATGAAAATGGAGGTTCATTTGGATGTTAGGTAATGGACGTAGCAATATAATCCAAATTGGTGAAGTGGAATGACAATAAAATACCTTGTATATATAGAAAAAACAAGTAAAAACTGAAAAGTTGTGAGTGTATATGTATTCATCCCTTTTTGCTATGAAACCCCTAAATAAGATCTGATCCAACCAATTAACATCAGAAGTCATATAATTAGTTGATTAGGGTCCACCTGTGTGCAATCAGTGTCACATGATCTGTCACATGATGCCTTTATAAATATACCTGTTCTGAAAGGGCCCTGACTCTACAACACCCTAAGCAAGCAACATGAAGATCAAGGAGCACTCCAAACAGGTCAAAGACAAAGTTGTGGAGAAGTATAGATCAGGGTTGGGTTATTTAAAAACAAAATAAAATAAATAAATTCTGAATATTGTATACAGTTGATTGTAAATAGTTACTGTGATAACCCAAGATAATGTTCCATGCAAACGTTCTGTTACAATGTAAACCGCCCCTGAACGTTTTAAATAAAAAATAAATAAATATCCCACGTAGCACCATTAAATCCATTATAACAAAATGGAAAGAATATGGTGCCACTACAAATTTGCTAAGAGAAGGCTGCCCACCAAAACTCACAGACCAGGCAAGGAGGGCATTGATCAGAGATGCCACAAAGATACCAAAGATAACACTGAAGGAGCTGCAAAGATCCACAGTGGAGATGGGAGTATCTGTCCATAGGATCACTTTAAGCTATATATACCACAGAGCGGGGTTTTATGGAAGAGTGGCCAGAAAAAAAACATTGCTTAAAGAAAGAAATAAGAAAACATGTTTGGAGTTTGCACAACAGCATGTGGTGGACCCCCCAAACATATAGATGGTGGTTCTCTGGTCAGATGAGACGAAAATTGAACTTTTTGGCCATCGTGGAACATGCCATGTGTGGCAGAAACCCAACACTTCCCATCACCCCGAGAACACCATTCCCACAGTGAAACATGGTGGTGGCAGCAGCATGCTGTGGAGATGTTGTTTTTCGTTGGCAGGGACAGGAAAACTGGTCAGGATTGAAGGCACGATGGACGGCACTAAATATAGGGCAGTGCTTGAGGAAAGCCTGTTTTAGTCTTCCAGAGATTTGAGACTGGGATGAAGGTTCACCTACCAGTAGGACAGTGACCCTAAACATACTGCTAAAGCTATACTGGAGCTTTAAATGTCTTGAAATGGCCTAGTCAAAGCCCAGACCTCAATCCAATTGAGAATCTGTGGCATGACTTGAAGATTGCTGTACACCAACTCAGCCCATCTAACTTGGAGGAGTTGGAGCAGTTTTGCCTTGAGGAATGGGTGAAAATCCCAGTGGCTAGATGTGCTAAGCCAGTGATGGCTAACCTTTTTGAGCCCGAGTGCCCAAACTGCCGCACAAAACCAAAGAATTTCCTCAAAGTGCCAGCACGTCAATTTGCATAAATATTTGCATAATGCTAACATACACTAACTTTTAGTAAACATGTCTCTTAATGAGTGTATGGATAAAGACAGACTAAAAGATTTCTACATTACTATAATCCAGTGCCAACCGCCAGGCACATTAGGAACTACTACAAACACTGCCCATTTAGAACCAATAGCAAACCCGCCGTATCCTAACAGCACTACCAGGACTCACAAAGCACCACACCATACCTATCAAAAGGCAACACTGCAAATATTAAACCAATACATTTCAGACAATAACAATACATGACCTACTGGGGAAAGAGAACAAGTGGCAATGTCAAAAAGGAATTACATAAACAGAATACCTCAGCTCAGTTACACAGTTGCAATTGCTCCAGCCACTTTCTTCTGGTTTCTTCATGTTTTCTGCTAACTCTCCATCATCTGCTGTCCATTTGTCCTTTCTTCTCTCTTCTAGTTTTTTTTTCCATTCTCTCTCTCTACATCTGCTTTAACATACTAATCTTTCTCCTTTTGCTCTTTCCTCATTCCTATTTCATCCACTCAAATTTTACCCCTCCATCCTCAATCCCCACTTACTCTCCCAATACCCGGCCAATTGTAGATTTTTTATCCCTCCCACACAAAATATTTTTCCCCTCTCCATTTTACTCTCCCAGCCCCATCCCATTCTAATCCTCCCCCAACATCAGCTCCCTTCTAGTTCCAGCCTCACCCAGCATCCATTCCCTTCTAGTCCCTGCATCAGCCCATTTCCAGTCCTAGCAACCCCCCAACCCAATACCAGTCCTAGCCCCCCCATCAACTCACTTCCAGCCCTAAACCCCCATCACCCCATTTCCAGACAGCCCCCATCAGCCCACAGCCCATTAGCAGTCCTACCCCCCCAGCCCATTAGCAGTCCTACCCCCGCCCGCCCGCCCATTAGCAGTCCTAACCCCCCCTCCTCCTGCCCATTAGCAGTCCTAACCCCCCCTGCCCATTAGCAGTCCTAACACCCCCCCTCCTGCCCATTAGCAGTCCTAACCCCCCCCCTCCTGCCCATTAGCAGTCCTAACCTCCCCCCCCTGCCCATTAGCAGTCCTAACCCCTCCTGCCCATTAGCAGTCCTAACCCCCCCTCCTGCCCATTAGCAGTCCTAACCCCCCCCCCTCCTGCCCATTAGCAGTCCTAACCCCCCCTCCTGCCCATTAGCAGTCCTAACCCCCCCCCTCCTGCCCATTAGCAGTCCTAACCCCCTCCTCCTGCCCATTAGCAGTCCTAACCCCCCCTCCTCCTGCCCATTAGCAGTCCTAACCCCCCCTGCCCATTAGCAGTCCTAACCCCCCCCTGCCCATTAGCAGTCCTAACCCCCCCCTCCTGCCCATTAGCAGTCCTAACCCCCCCCTCCTCCTCCTGCCCATTAGCAGTCCTAACCCCCCCTCCTCCTGCCCATTAGCAGTCCTAACCCCCCTCCTCCTGCCCATTAGCAGTCCTAACCCCCCCTCCTGCCCATTAGCAGTCCTAACCCCCCCTCCTCCTGCCCATTAGCAGTCCTAACCCCCCCTCCTGCCCATTAGCAGTCCTAAACCCCCCCTGCACATAGCAGTCCCAATCCCCCCCCCCTCCTTCCCATTAGCAGTCCTAACCACCCCCCCCTGCCCATTATCAGTCCTCACCCCCCCCCCCCCGGCAAATTTTTTTAAAAAAAAAGCAGGCTCTGGCTGCTGCCGCGGCAGATTGCAATGTCCCGCGGGGCCCCCTCCGCCCGCTAAGCCCCTCTGCAAGGGCTTTCAGATTCGCGAGGGAGAGCGTCTCCCTCGCGTCTCTGTTAAGCCCGCAGGGGCTAATGGGAAATTTCCCATCAGTCCCTCGCGTCTAAAGGGGCTGATGGGAAATTTCCCATTAGCCCCTGCGGGCTTAACAGAGACGCGAGGGAGACGCTCTCCCTCGCGAATCTGAAAGCTCTTGCAGAGGGGCTTAGCGGGCGGAGGGGGCCCCGCGGGACGCTGCATTCTGCCCTTGCCGCGTCCGCAGTCAGAGACAGCTTTTTCTTTTTTTTGCGGACCTATGGCCCGCGTGCCAGCTGCAAGGCCTTCGCGTGCCACAGCTGGCACGCGTGCCATAGGTTCGCCATCGCTGGTCTATGCCTTTCCCCCTGCCCCCGCCCCCCCTCCACTCCCCCACCCCATATCCCCTCCCCCACCCCCTCTCTCCCCCCTCTCCCGTCCCCCCCTCTCCCCCCCTTCATTCCAACTCCCTCCAGAGTCTCCCCGACCCCCCAGCAACCCTCCCTGGGCGCCACCACTTACCCCCTACCCCTTATCAACCTGCTCCCCCTCCCTTCCCCTCCCCCCCCAACAGCAGCAGAATCCAGATCCCCACCTGCACCAAGGTTCCCCGCACATAACTTCAACAATATGTACTAGTTGAGCAGCAGCTACATATAAACACATCTTACAACCTATCCAACATATTACAACTTACTATCCCCCCCGCCACCCCCCCAGTGTCCCCCGAGCGGATACACACTGTATACATGCGGGGGCTCCACCGCCCTAAGGACGCCCATCCAAAACAGTGAAATTGGGTCTTATTCCGGAGTCAAATGCAAAGGCAAATGCCCCAGGGCCCCAGCATAAAGCCGGGCACTGGGCCCTGCCCTAGGGCTGCCCAAGAACTCCCTCCCAATCCACTCTCCAAGCCTCACCCTTTCGGGGAGAGGAAGTTACGTCCAGAGTCCAGAGTCCATAGGCCCTGCACCTCCCGCACCTCATATCACACAGTCCCCCTCTTCTGCAAACATAATCCCCATGTCCCGAGGAACAAGAGTCACTGGGTCAGGTCTCCTACAACCCCCCCCCCCCCGCCCGGCTTACCCCCGGCCCTCTCAACCGGGCTCTGGGTTCAGTCTCAGACAGCACCAATAGGAGCAACTAGAAGGCTGTTCAGGCCCCTGGATCCTCTTCCACCACAGTGCTCTCTTTGCCTCCAGACATCCTGGTAAGTCGCCGGCTCTTGCTCTTGCTCCCGACCCTCTGCCATTTCGCCGGCGCTGCCCGTGCTGGCTGGCGTTGGCTCTGCAACTTGTTCTGCAGCCGTCCCTCTGGAAGGTTATCCACCCCCATCTCCTGGAGGGTCTGCCAAGCCCCCTCCACGCTCTGGATGCGTCTGGTAGCACCCTTAACGGTCACCAACAAGCCGAACGGGTAGAGCCACCTGTATCTCCATCCCTCGCGGCGGAGCACTGATGTGACTTCGCGGAGCTCCCACCGCTGCTGCAGGGTGCCAGTCGAGAGGTCTTGATAAAGCTCGACCCTGGCCCCCTCCCATTGATAGGGGCCCAACTTCCGCGCCGCCATCAAGATTTTCTCTTTCTGTTTATAAGAGCTCAGGCATGCGATCACGTCCCGGGGCTTATTATCCCGCGGTGGACCAAGGCTTCGGTGGGCCCTGTCCATGAGCGGCGGACTGCTCGCCCCCTCGCCCTCGGGATCGGCCTCTTTCAGGATGGCGGAGAACAGCCGCGTCAGAGTCCCTTCACAGTCCTGAAAGCGCTGCTCCTCAGGAAGGCCCCGCACTCTCACATTGCTCCGGCGAGATCTATCTTCTAAGTCCTCGGTTTTCATCCGCAGGGCCTCCTGCGCCTGCCGCAGCTCCACCCATCCATTCCGCAATTCGGTTACCCCCTCCTCGTGCTGCTCGATGCGCTCCTCAGCATCTCCACTCGGGTACCGATCTCCTGTACCTCCTGCTTGAGCACCGACAGTGTCTCCCGCATCTCTTTTGCAAGGGAGCCCATTGCCGCCTTCATCTCCTCCTTAAACTCCCTTTTGAAGGCCGTGAGCCATTCTTTCAAGCTCTCCAGTGTTTCCAGCCCGCCATCGGGATCACCCTCAGAATCGGGCCCCTCCGTCTCCACGCTCGCCACGTGGTCGGCGAGGCCGCTTTCCTCCTTCCCTCTCAGCGGATCGTAGGAGGAGCGGAATGCGGACAGCTGCCCCTTCACCGACATCGTCTCTGAGGTCGGGAGTACCGGACTCTGCCTGGGGACCCTGCCAATCGGGTATGGGTTATGCTAATCGTAGCTCTTTGCACCAGCGCCCCGGAGCTCCCTCAGAGAGCAGCCACCATGCTCCCCGACGTCACCGGAACTCCAGTCAACCAATTTCTGATCCAGTTCACCACCTTGGGACCCATCCCTAAGCTGTTGAGTTTATTGATAAGCCTCCTATGAGGAACCGTATCAAAGGCTTTGCTGAAATCTAGGTAGATCACATCCATCACATGCCCTTGATCTAGTTCTCTGGTCACCCAGTAAAAGAACTCAATCAGATTTGTTTGGCAAGATCATCCTTTGGTAAGACTATGTTGCCTTGGATCATGCAACCTGTTGTTTTTGAGGAAATCCACTATTTGCTCTTTCAGGAGTGCCTCCATTATTTTTCCCGCCACCGAGGTAGGGCTTACTGGCCTGTAGTTTGTCACTTCTTTCCAACTAACACTTTTGTGAAGAGGTACCATATTAGCCCTTCTCCAATCCTGTGGAACCTCTCCTTTCTCCAAGGATCTATTAAAAACATTCTTTAAAGGCCCTGCAAGAACCTCTCTGAGCTCTTTCAGTATCCTGGAATGTGTCCCATCTCTTCCCATAGCCTTGTCCACTTTCAGTTTTGCAAGCTGTTCTAACATGTCATCTTTTGTGAATGGCATGGTATCTGCTCCATTCCCATTTGTATGTTTGTCAATCACAGATGGTCCTTCTCTAGGATTTTCTCTAGTAAAAACAGAGCAGAAGTATTTGTTTAGCATTTTTGCTTTTTCAATGTCACTTTCCACGAATCTGTTCCCAGCACTTTCGAGTCCTGCAATCCCACCTCTGATTTTCCTCCTCTCCCGAATATACCTGAAAAAAGTTTTATTGCTACACTTCACATCTTTAGCCATCTTTTCTTCTACCTTTGATTTTGCTATCCTTATTTCTCTTTTAGTTTGATCTTGTATTCGTTTCTGTGTTCCTGTTTGCGAGCTTCTGAATTTTATGAAAGCTGTGTTTTTTGCCTTTATTTGTGCAGCCACTTCTTTGGAGAACCAAATAGGTTTCCTTTTTCTCTTGTTTTTATTTACTTCCCTTACATATGTATCTGTTGCACCTTTTATTGCCTCCTTTAATTTAGCCCATTGTAATTCCACTTCCCTTAACACCTCCCACCCTGCCAATTCCTCCTTCAGGTACTTGGCCATTTTACTGAAGTCAGTGTTTTAGCTGGCAGTTCCACAGCGACCACAAGATGGCACACCATCGGGTGTGACGGTGACAAATACAGGTCGGTGTCACTAGACCAGTGATGGCTAACCTTTTTGAGCCCGAGTGCCCAAACTGCCGCACAAAACCAAAGAATTTCCTCAAAGTGCCAGCACGTCAATTTGCATAAATATTTGCATAATGTTAACATACACTAACTTTTAGTAAACATGTCTCTTAATGAGTGTATGGATAAAGACAGACTAAAAGATTTCTACATTACTATAATCCAGTGCCAACCGCCAGGCACATTAGGAACTACTACAAACACTGCCCATTTAGAACCAATAGCAAACCCGCCGTATCCTAACAGCACTACCAGGACTCACAAAGCACCACACCATACCTATCAAAAGGCAACACTGCAAATATTAAACCAATACATTTCAGACAATAACAATACATGACCTACTGGGGAAAGAGAACAAGTGGCAATGTCAAAAAGGAATTACATAAACAGAATACCTCAGCTCAGTTACACAGTTGCAATTGCTCCAGCCACTTTCTTCTGGTTTCTTCATGTTTTCTGCTAACTCTCCATCATCTGCTGTCCATTTGTCCTTTCTTCTCTCTTCTAGTTTTTTTTCCATTCTCTCTCTCTACATCTGCTTTAACATACTAATCTTTCTCCTTTTGCTCTTTCCTCATTCCTATTTCATCCACTCAAATTTTACCCCTCCATCCTCAATCCCCACTTACTCTCCCAATACCCGGCCAATTGTAGATTTTTTATCCCTCCCACACAAAATATTTTTCCCCTCTCCATTTTACTCTCCCAGCCCCATCCCATTCTAATCCTCCCCCAACATCAGCTCCCTTCTAGTTCCAGCCTCACCCAGCATCCATTCCCTTCTAGTCCCTGCATCAGCCCATTTCCAGTCCTAGCAACCCCCCAACCCAATACCAGTCCTAGCCCCCCCCATCAACTCACTTCCAGCCCTAAGCCCCCATCACCCCATTTCCAGACAGCCCCCATCAGCCCACAGCCCATTAGCAGTCCTACCCCCGCCCGCCCGCCCGCCCATTAGCAGTCCTAACCCCCCCTCCTCCTGCCCATTAGCAGTCCTAACCCCCCCTGCCCATTAGCAGTCCTAACACCCCCCCTCCTGCCCATTAGCAGTCCTAACCCCCCCTCCTCCTGCCCATTAGCAGTCCTAACCCCCCCCCTCCTGCCCATTAGCAGTCCTAACCTCCCCCCCCTGCCCATTAGCAGTCCTAACCCCCCCTGCCCATTAGCAGTCCTAACCCCCCCTCCTGCCCATTAGCAGTCCTAACCCCCCCCTCCTGCCCATTAGCAGTCCTAACCCCCCTCCTGCCCATTAGCAGTCCTAACCCCCCCCTCCTGCCCATTAGCAGTGCGAGCCCCCCCTCCTCCTGCCCATTAGCAGTCCTAACCCCCCCCTGCCCATTAGCAGTCCTAACCCCCCCCTCCTGCCCATTAGCAGTCCTAACCCCCCCTCCTCCTCCTGCCCATTAGCAGTCCTAACCCCCTCCTCCTGCCCATTAGCAGTCCTAACCCCCCCCTCCTGCCCATTAGCAGTCCTAACCCCCCCCTCCTGCCCATTAGCAGTCCTAACCCCCCCTCCTGCCCATTAGCAGTCCTAACCCCCCCCTCCTGCCCATTAGCAGTCCTAACCCCCCCCTCCTCCTGCCCATTAGCAGTCCTAAACCCCCCCTGCCCATTAGCAGTCCTAACCCCCCCTCCTGCCCATTAGCAGTCCTAACCCCCCCTCCTCCTCCTGCCCATTAGCAGTCCTAACCCCCCTCCTCCTCCTGCCCATTAGCAGTCCTTACCCCCCCCTCCGGCCCAGTAGCAGTCCTAACCCCCCCCTCCTGCCCATTAGCAGTCCTAACCCCCCTCCTCCTCCTGCCCATTAGCAGTCCTAACACCCCCCTCCTCCTCCTGCCCATTAGCAGTCCTAACCCCCCCTCCTCCTGCCCATTAGCAGTCCTAACCCCCCACCTGCCCATTAGCAGTCCTAACCCCCCCTGCACATAGCAGTCCTAACCCCCCCTCCTGCCCATTAGCAGTCCTAACCCCCCCCCTGCCCATTAGAAGTCCTACCCCCCCCTCCACATCGCAGTCCTAACCCCCCCCCTGCCCATTAGCAGTCCAAACCCCCCCCCCCCCCGGCAAATTTTTAAAAAAAAAAAGCAGGCTCTGGCTGCTGCCGCGGCAGATTGCAATGTCCCGCGGGGCCCCCTCCGCCCGCTAAGCCCCTCTGCAAGGGCTTTCAGATTCGCGAGGGAGAGCGTCTCCCTCGCGTCTCTGTTAAGCCCGCAGGGGCTAATGGGAAATTTCCCATCAGTCCCTCGCGTCTAAAGGGGCTGATGGGAAATTTCCCATTAGCCCCTGCGGGCTTAACAGAGACGCGAGGGAGACGCTCTCCCTCGCGAATCTGAAAGCTCTTGCAGAGGGGCTTAGCGGGCGGAGGGGGCCCCGCGGGACGCTGCATTCTGCCCTTGCCGCGTCCGCAGTCAGAGACAGCTTTTTCTTTTTTTTGCGGACCTATGGCCCGCGTGCCAGCTGCAAGGCCTTCGCGTGCCACAGCTGGCACGCGTGCCATAGGTTCGCCATCGCTGTGCTAAGCTAATAGAGACATATCCCAAGAGATCTGCAGCTGTAATTGCAGCAAAAGGTGGCTCTACAAAGTATTGACTTTGGGAGGGAGGGAGAGGGAATACCTATGTACACAACTGGTTTCTGGGATGGTATTTGTCTTAATTGTTTGTCACAATAAAGGATATTTTGCACCTTCAAAGTGGTGAGCATGTTATGTAAATCACATGGTGCTAACCCCCAAAACTCCATTTTAATTCCAGGTTGTAATGCAACAAAACAGGACAAACATCGAGGGGATGAATACTGTCACAAGGCACTGTAACATAGGTTCTTAAATCTAGGCTCCTCAACTTCAGGCTTCTAAATTTAGTTGAAATTTCAGTCAAAAATTAGGATGTTGGGCTGAAAATTTTCCTAAATTTAAGCACTAAGCATTTGTTTTTAAATTAGCCCCATGGTAACACAGTAGATGGCAGCATATAAGGACCAATTGGTTTATCCAGTCTGCCCAGTCTACATTATTCCTTTGTAGTTCTTTTCCATTTTGTATAGATGACCGTATAAATTCACATACTTAAACCAACACCAGCTACTCCCGCCATCATATTTTACTCAACCTCTCAACCCAGTTCCTTCCTTAACAGCACTCTGGTTGCATATGACTGGGTTGAATGCAGCCAAATCAGAGAGAGTTTGTTTTAGGGAAGTTTTTGGGTGCTCTTATCTCAAAGACCCCAAATTGTTGTGGTGGTTATTCCTCCCAAAGATTCCATTAGAAATCTTGGCGTTTCTAATGGATTCTAAGGGAACATTCGAACCTCCAATCACTAAAGTGGTTTAAATTGCTTTTTGTAAGCTTTGACTTGACTTGTAAAACACTTAAGGGTCTAGTTACAAAGATATGCTAATGAGTGTTAATGGCGAGTTAATGCACATTATTAGTAACTTAGGTCCTATTGAATAACATAGGACCTGTGTTAAAATAATGCATGTTAATGTTAGTGCACTTTTTAGTAACTAGACCCCTTAAAACTTTATTTAGATGAGGCTGTCCTTTTGCTTGGTCATGCAGACCTTAGTAGTTAGTGTTTTCAGACTATTGTAACAGTCTTTATATGGGCTACCTACTATGGCTTTGTGGAGGCTGAAACTTTATTAAAAATGTGGCAGTGAAGACATGGACAGGTAGATCAAGGAGAGAGAATGCCTGTGCACACTATAAGCTTCACGGTCAGTTGATGAGGGGAGTGCAAGCGTTTTAAATTGTTGACTCTGACTTTTAAGGTGCTGTACTATCAATGGCCTAAAGTTTTGCTGGAGCGTTTGGGCTGGTTATGTACTCACTAGGATTTTATGCTGATCTGAAAGCTGGTTGATATTTCTTCTGTCAAGACAATGAGGAACCTGCTCTGCAAGGTAGGATGTTCAGAGAAAACAACATGGGCCCCGATTCTGAGAGGCGATTAGTGGGGCTGCACATTAACGTGCAGCCCCACTATTCGTCCTGACCGTATGCTGCCACACACTCTCCCTGCATGCACAGAGCCACAGTGCAGGGAGAGCTGAACAGAGGCAGGAGGGGGTGGAGTGGGGGCGGGCTTTAGCACCCGGACATACAGGGCTGATTCAGGTCACAGCCCTGTACGTTTACCAGCTGCAGTCTGGATGTGGGGTTTATACCACCTTGAAAGTGGTATAAGCCCCTGCTGCCCAATACTGGCCCTCATCGCCCCCCACCGAGGATCGGGTGGGGGTGGAAATGGTGGTTGGCACTGCGGTAGGCCTTTGGTGCTCTTGTTGGGTCTCCTGGTGCCATGGCGATGGGATGCCACAGTACCGGCACACCAGCAGAAGCATAGGGCAGACTGGCCATGCTGTGGATAGGACGTCTTCCGCGGGGATTCAGGGGCACACTGTGCTGTCTCTGTGCCTGATCCTGCAATCACGGGAACATCTAGTTCTCGAGGTGCAAAATCCGAGTACAATGGAGTCCGTTCTGTTCTGGGATGTTTGGATGGCCTGGACGTGCCCCTTCCTGGACTGGGCTCATTGTTTCCTAAGAAATTAAAAACTTCTCTTTTCATGTTTGTTAGTTTTATGGGCAGTTGATAGGACATATTAACTTAGTACTTGTGGTGATTTGATTGGGAAGGCAGATGTTTTATCTGGGAAGATTATAGATACTTTTTGTCTTGTAATTTTCTATTATGTTTTTGATTTTTAGTATTGATTATTTTTATAGTTTTTGTATTGTATCTGATTTAATTTTTATTGGAAATTTTATTATAAATTGTGAATCACCTTGAACGACTGCCCAGAAAGGCAGTATGCAAGTGTTTTATTAAGGAAAATTTTCATTCTGTGCAGAGCCTTCATAGAAATGGGCAATCAGAGTGACTGTTTGGAGCACAGGGTGAGACAGAGACGGTTGGCGCTCTTCTGCTGTCAGTGCCTCCTCTTCTGCAGCCCATTTAGATCATACAGTAGCTACCTGAACTGTAGGAGCTCTATAGATAAGTTAGTCAGTGAACAGAGCCAATAATACTGCAGTAAGAGGTGACGAGAACAGGGATTCCTACCTTGTCACCAGGAGCCACATAAGCCCCCCCCCACAAAGACATTGTTTAGTCGTAACCTGGCGATGACCTTGCTGATTCTGTGCTGTAATCCAACCCAACTACAGTATTCATAGAGAGAGACAGAACATGATGGCAAATAAAGACTGCAAAGCCTATGTAGGCAGCCCATTTTGTCTGGTGCAGTGATGCAGTGTGGCCCAATAGTTCACAAATCTGTCCTGGTGATCCTACAGCCAGTTGGGTTTCCAGGACATCCAAATGAATAGGAATGAGGGAAATTTGCATTTTGAGATCAATTTTCAAAACATTGCGATGTATTTGCAGTCAGCACTCTAGCCACCAGTTCTCAAAGGAAAAGTACTTGTATACGTTTCCTTTTACTTGGAGAGATTTACACCTACTGTATCTGTGGAAACATTTTCCCTTCCCTATGATGTGTGCAGCTTTGAAAATGCAACTCCTACAGTCATTGCAGGTAAAAATACGCACTTTGAGCAACAATGTGCATACTTTTGACTGCAAAAAAGGTGGGCAAATTTTTGAACAGCTGACTTATACCTTCCCACTCCTTAAAAGGGGCTCCACTGATCCTTCCATTCCTTTTAACTATCGCCCAACATCCAATATCCCATTCATTTACAAGATTACAGAGAAGATTGTCCAGGGCCAGGTGTTTGGACATGGACAAAACCAATGCTCTGCACCCACGTCAGGTAGCTTTCAGACCTTTCCACAGCACTGAAATATTGATATTTGGCATGCTGAACTTGGTATCTACCAATCTGGCTTGTGATAAAGATCTTTTGTCTGTTGTGTTTTGATATGAGTGCCTCATTAGTTCTAGTCTTCTAGTTTTTCATCTTAGAAATATTGATGTGCGGGTACTGTCCTAAAATATTTTTTATTTTACTTTTTCAGCAGAATGTTCTGTGTCTAATGGCATGATACTACATCAGTTTCATGGTCCCTTTCTTCAGGTTCTCTCTCCTACACTTTTTGATCTCTTCCTGGCCCCACTTGCCTCCTTAGGGTGCCACAGTGTTTATGTACAGACAACATTCAATTCTTAGCTCCCTATGATGCTGCTGACCCACTATCCCTCATCTCATTAAATCACTGTCTTGATGCAGTGGCTACTTGTCTTAGTACTCATAGGCATAAACTTAACCCTTGAAGTTCATGGCCGCTGCTTTCTGTAGGCATCATCCACTATCGTCCTCTCCTCCATTCATCTGTGGCTTACTGGTCACCATAAAGGTTCAGTACCTTTACTGAGAATTCAAATGGATCACCAACTAACCTTCAGTTCACATATCTCCTCTTTGGTACGGAGCTCTTTCTTTGTACTGTGATTTGTTTTGTCTGTCCCTTTATTCAGCTGAATGATTCATAGGCATTAATATCAGCTGTGATCCTTAATCGATTAGGTTATTGTAACTCCATCTATCACAGCTTAGGTTGTCACAAGTTAAAAACTTAATCAATTCAAAAACAGCAGTTGGCCCCTTATATAACACCAGTAGGTACAGCTATGTCTCTCCCCTCCTTAGAGAGCAACACTGGTTGCCTATCTCACTTCGGTCTCGGTTTAAGATCTTAAAAATAACCATTAAGCTTTTTTATCTTGCATTACTGGCTTTAGTCGCTAATTTGGTCTCACCATACATGCCAGCACATTCTCTGAGATCCTTCCAGAATAATCTATAAGCCTTTCCAGAAACAAACGCTGCATTTGTTTTCAGGGTGCCCTTCCTTTGGAACACAATTCCATTTTACCTAAGGTTGGAACCATTATTATGCACCAGCGTTTTAAGGTAAGCCTTAAAATCTGGCTTTTGAACCTTGTATTTGGAGAGGAAGGCTTAATGAAGCCTGTAGTCGCAGGGCCATGGAGATTGCTACCACCTTTATACTGCTTTATCATTTTAGTCAAACATGACATTATAACTTAAACTTAGTAATGTACATTAAATAGGGACACTGAACTTGGATTCTTCTGAGGCAATTAAGGTTTAAGTGACTTGCCCAAGGCCACAAGGAGTGCTAGTGGGAATTGAACACTGGTTTCTTGGTTCCCAAGCCAGTGCTCTAACCATTATGCTACTCCTCCACTCCTCTGCACTTCTTCTTGTCTTTCTTTTTCCATGCACCTTTTTCCTGCTTCCTTCTCGCAATTCTCTTTGATGTTTCTTCTATTTTTTTCTACAATCTTTATTTCTTTTTTTTTTTTGTAAACTGCCTTGGTATGTCTCATGTAAGCAATAGATCAAACACCAATAAACTAAACTAAACAGTTGTTTACCTGTGCGTGTCATTTGAAAATTGCTCTATTACGGGTCTCTGTTTTCAGATCATATTCGGTGCATATTCATTGTGGATAGCCTGAAATCTGACTAGCTGCTGAATCCTAAGCACAGGTTTGAGAGCCACTGACCATGGACCCTGCTTGATCTCTAGTTTTGCCCTTGCTGTTCTCATTATTTATTGAAAATTCACGTTTGTCATGGGTTTTACCCATCATTCCCTGCTGCTGAGGATGATCTATACCATCCCCTCCCCCCTCGCAGATGTTATCCTTCACTCCCTTACTGCTAAAGATCCTCCATGATGTTCTTGGGCTTGCTTCAATTCAGTTACTGTTTGTCTTTGTTGTAGAGAGATGTTCAGGAGGTTCAGACTAGCATATCATAGCTGAAAGCATGCATAGCAAACTGAAAACAAGACCAGTTAGTTACACGTATTTAATACATTTTTTTCATAGGGCTTCTGTTTGGGGGAAAGGAGGAGGGATGAGTTATGGGGTGATGTTAGTCTTGTGGTGTCTAAGAAGAAAAGGAGGTAATTATGGTGCTGATTTTCCGAGTATATCACATCCCTACTCTCTTCTCATGCCTGCTTATCAGTCTTTGCACATAACCTTCTTTCAGCACATAATTTGTTCTTCAATGCTTACGTCTTGGCTGCTGTTCAGTGTTTCCATTTGAATTTGTTGCCATGCTTTAGCCAAAATGCAAATTAATTCCTGCCTTATAACACAGTGGACAGGAAGTGTAGCGCAAGAAATTCTTTGCTGCACAGAAACGAGTGATAGGGGTGGATCTGTGGTCTTCATAAAACCTTAAGACATGGAAACCTTTCTCTCTATTAGTGTGCCTTTCTGAAAGGGGACAGATATGGGCCTGTGTGCATCTAGAACGGACATTTAGCATGTCATGAATCATTCAGAAGATGCATTGGAGAGGTTGGCCAGTGCAACTTGATTAGTATATGGAAGGTCTGCACTTATAAACGGGGGTAGGCGCGACATTGTATAGAATCATGTAGGTGGCTAAATGGACAGTTAGGTTTGTGCATGTAAAGCTTGGCAAGCACTAAGCCCTTTATAGAATGCATATAGTGCCACAGAAGAAATACATAAAAATGGTGTCGCACACAGCTGATAGAGGCATTTTGGAAAAGCACATGTCACATAAAACCATGGCATCACAAGAGGGAGATTCTAAGCATATAGGCTGTGAGTTTCCTATCTAGACATGCTTACTTGCCTTCTCAACCTAAGCAACCTGTTATAAAACCATCCTCTTAGATGCAGTTTTGTTACTCACACGTGTAAATGGCACCATTGACCAGCAGGGCTGTACCAAGTGTGAATCGCGCCCTGTGCGGCTTTCACATCGGGTGCCCCCCCCCGCACCTCCATCCAGCCACTTTCTGGATGTCGGCAGGAGGGAAGAGGCGCACCCGATGTGCAAGTCGCCGGCACTCTAAGCAGATCTGTCCCTCCTTGCTCTGACGTCGCATCAGAGGAGGGAGAGACCAGACCAGCTTAGAGTGCCATGAAAAGGTTTAAGGGGCACATTTCAGCTGCCTGCTGTTGCCTGCCGCCACTGAGTGAAAAACGTGGCAGCGGCAGGCAACAGCAGACAGCTAAAATGCGCCGCTTAAACCTTTGCGCCCTGTGCGGCTGCACTGCTCGCACAGGGCTAGGTACGGTCCTGCTGACCAGTGATATGGTAAACCAGAGCCATCCTCTGAAACTCAAAAACATTAAACACATAGTCCCCCTCAAGCACACCAAATCTCTAGTCAAAAAAAGCAGATAGCTGGGAAGGAGGGTATACTGTATGCGACTCGTAGCAAATGTATATGCTAGTAGAGAAATTTTCTGAGGTATATGTATATTACGATTGCAAAATACAAAATACATGTATACTTGTCAGGATTTCCTAAAACCATGCTTAGAACAGGCTTTAAATCTCTGTTTACTGCCACATTTACTTATAAGTACCATTTTCACATAATTGCTTCTTATACTTATATACCAATTTGTGCATGCAAATCTCGTTTTTACATGTGTAAATGTTAGCTAAGGTTTCTAAAATTTATTTCAATGTATATCCATTTGAGATTGGGCATTATCCCAGACCATGGTTAAGAAACCGTATTTCAGTTACATTCTTATCATGTAAGAGCTTACAAGTCATCCTGGAATACTTCCATTTTTACAGTTTTTAAATGTACACAGGACTTTACAATGTAAATTAATACACCAAGAAGGTAAGAACTTGCTCTGGCACAGACACCGAGATGGAGGGAGAGTTGGGATTAAACCTTTGGTTCTGATTTCACAGCTCAGTATTCTAACCACTCAGTAACAGTGCAGTGTCAGAACATACCAGATCAAAATAGCAAATTTTAACGTTACTTGGAGATATGAGCTAAAAGATAATTTACAAATTATGGAGTGGAGGAGTGGCCTAATGGTTAGAGCACTGACGTGGGAACCAAGAGACCAGGGTTCAATTCCCACTAGCAGTCCTTGTGGCCTTGCGCAAGTCTCTTACTTTTCCATTGCCTCTGAAAAATCCAAGTTCTTAATGTTTTTACATTACCAAGTTCAAGTTACAATGTAAACTACTTTGACTGAAATGATAAAGCGGTATATCCCCCCCCCCCATCAAATAAATAAATAAAAAATGCACACATCTGAACTGCAATTTGGGTAACATATGAAGCTTGTTTTATCAAGACAGTCCTTCTCTATGTAAATGCAGACTAGAACAACCTCTTCACTGCTCAATGGATCCTTTAAATTAAAAAAAAAAAAAAAAAAAAAAAAAGTACCAGAGGTGGAAGAGATTGGGGAAAGATGGCAGATGACTAAGCGATAGCTCAGAAACCTATTTAAATAAGCGCTGGAGAAGAAAAGTAGACATTTTGAGAGAGGGTTTTGCCCTTCAAGTGAAGGACATAATTGTCTTTACAAGTGAGAGTCCTTTTACGTGGGAGTCATTAGGATAATAGCTTCAGTGACAGCAGTTTGATTTTCTTCCAGGTATTGTGTGCTGAAAGACAGTCACGCGCAGGCATGGTCGCTGCCTTATGGATTGGCAAGGATGAAAAATGTAAGACGTCACTGGGAAGTTAGAAACAACATTTCTAACTGGCTTCCTTGTATCGCCTTATTCCATTGGGGTACTGCTCAAGGTACAACAGATATCATTGAGTGAGAGACATCAATGTTAGTTTGTGGCATGCCTGAATGTTAGCTACATGAACCAGGCAGATTTCAGGCACGAATAGTGATGTAGCAGAACGCGACTGCCTCTACCCACACCTGTCTGTGTTTCATCTGCAGTATGCATTAATCAACCTGTCGTACGGGGGCAGCGTATCTAAAATGTGTGTCATTGGAAGACAGACCCATATCTGGAATCAGTGATGCTACAATATGAGTCAGGTTACAGCATGATGTCTGGCTGAGAAGAGAGTATGGTTATGCTTGCCACCAGGCACTTAAAAAAAGGTTTCTTTATTATTCTTGCTTATCTAAAATGTGGTACAGTATTACAGCCTGGATACTCCGGCTCAGTGCAAGCTTTGGCTGCATCCTAACAACAACAACAACATTTATTTTTGGAAATCAAAAGTAAATAAATTATACTTTGTGTATTGTTGCTCTGTACAAATCCAGCTGTGAAAACTCAACAATTATATTTTAGTGCTTTAAAGTTTTATTGGTATCTGTCAGCACAGTCATAAGAACATAAGATGTTTCATGCTGAATCAGATCAAAGATCCATCGAACCCAGTGTCCTGACTCCAGACATGGCCAATATGGGTCTTTAGGAAGTACCAGGTAGATCCCTTACTTATTGCTCACTTCAGTGAATAAGGCGTGAGTCTCCAAATCTACATGGTTAATTTTTTTTTATAGATTTTTCATCTGGGAATTTACCCAAACCCTTTTAAAACTGACCTATATTAGGTCCGTTGACCATGGCCTCCAGCAATGAATTCCAGAGCTTTATTGTTTGTTGAATTAAAAGGAATACTTTCTCCAATTTGTTTTAAATCTGCTTCCTCTTAGTTTCATGGAGTACCCCTCATCTTAAGGGTATGTTTACTAAGCAGTGGTAGCTGCTGCCATGCAGTATCAGAGCCACGCCCCATTGAATTTGATACCGCATGCATATTTATTTAATAGCATTTAGCTCACATCTTTATAGCTTCAGAAATTTCTGAGGGGACTATTGTAGTCATTGATATGAAAAGGCAGATTAGATAGGCCATATGATCTTTTTCTGCCATCATGTTTCTATGTTTCCAATAGTAGTTCAAGGTGCGTTACATTTAGGAGCAGTATTATTCCCCTATCTCCTGAGGCAGTGGAGAGTTAAGTGACTTGCCCAAGGCCACAAGGAGCATTAGTGGTATTTGAACCCTGGTCTCTCTGGTTCCTGGCTGCTGCCCTGACCACTAGGCTGCTCCTCCCCCCACTTTTTGAAATGAGAAATAACCATGCCATATTTAGCTAATTCACTTATTTACTTTTTTATACCGTCTTATCTGGGAATCAAAGCAGTTTACAGGGAACAAAACTTAACTGTTTTACATAGAAATTTTAAAATCTTAATAACATCAAACAGTACAATTGCAAATCCATTATCAAATCCCTTACCTGACGTCTTTTCTCTAAGCTGAAGAACCCTAATCTGTTTAACCCTTTTCCATAAGAAGTGTTCCAGTCTCCATTATTTTTGTTGCACATTTTTTGAAACTTTTCTTGTTCTGCTATATCTTTTTTGAGATTATTTACTTTTATTTATTCAGAGATTTGGTATACCGCCATTTGAGAAATCACATCATGATGGTTTACAGTGATAAAAAGGGATGAACCCTATGCAATAATTTAAAAACGTAGAATCCTCCCTCCCTCCCTCCCCAAAAAACGACCGGGAAAACAACGGGCAGGGATGCATAACACAACAATTTACACACGTTGATGGGTTGTAACTGTAAGCTGTTCTTATAAAATTACTGTGGGGTAGACCTGGCAATGGTACTTATCCAGACAGCAGGTGCTGCTATCCAGATGAGTGTTTTTAAGGGTCAGCTCGTATATGTTCATTTATAGCTTCAGAAATTTCTAAGAGATTGGCAAAGATAATCTTGCCTATTTGCCCACCAAATTTTTTCTTAATAGCTTCTTCCATTTTGCCTGGCGCCAATATCAGACTCACTTGTCTATAGTATCCCAGTTATGATACACTTCATAAAAACTGGTATTGTGTGTTGCCACCCTCCAGTCTTCAGCCACTGTGGTGGATTTTAATGATAGGTTAGAGAGTAACAGGTCTGCAATTTCACGTTTGAGTTCTTTTAGAAAATTCTGCTGGAAGGTCACTTTAAAATTGAATGGTCTCGACTAGCTTATATTGTTTACAATGGCTATACCTGAGAAAACATGCCTTGCACTAGAACTTTATTTATTTATTTATTTAACAAATTTTCTATACTGCTTTTCTTGTATTCAAAGCAGTTTACAATGAACAAGAAACATTACATAGAACAAGGTCATTAAACTTGGAAAACGGGAATTAACAGTATTATTTAAATGATTTCTTGTTACGGGTTGTGGGAATGTATGATTGGGTGTTTGAGATAGGTTGTAGTTACTGGTTGGTGTGGATGGATTCAGATTTTATCGTAGTCGATACATTTCATATGGTGGTTCTGCTTCTGGTCCATAGTACTCTGAGAAGAGGTGTATTTTTTAAGGCTTTATGAAAATCCCATTATCTACCATATTTAAATAATAGGATGAGCCAGTGTGAGTATATCTTTGTGAAAGAACCTGTCCCTTGTTTTGAGTTTACCAGAAAAGACATCCAGGTATTGATTGTATTTATTATATTTTTGGCAGTGCTGTGGGTAACTCTTTCAAGGCTGCTATTTCTCAGCTTTTTGGGGGGAAAAAATCCACATTTATGTGCGTGTTTCAGAGGAGGGGCGTTGAGAGATTTGTAAATCTGTGTCCCCATTCACCATAGGCAGGATTTTTAAAATTTGTATTTATCTTTATAGAATTTGCAAATGAAGTACAAGCATCAAATCTTGCACAGAAAATGGAATGCATTGAAGAAATGAATATCAATATGGAAACAAAAGAATATAGACAGGATTTTAGAAGAATTGAATTTGGTTAAAATGTGCGGTGCTTCTCTGTGTATATTACAAGGGTGAAGTGGCCAGGATGCCAACAAATTAAAAGCACTAATAGTGTTTTAATATAGTATTATAAACAAAAAAAATGTTAAAAACACAAAGTGCAAATGCTTCACGAACACTTATTAGAAGCCCAATATGTTTAGGAATAAATCCTGCATCGGGAATAAATATAGGCTTCTATAAAATAATGGTCAAAACAAAGGGATTCCTTCAGGGCGTGCAGTAAACAATCTGAAAAAAACAAAACCAAACAAAACACATTGAACCTATAAGCCACATTAAAGTCAATTACATAAATAAATAATCCAGTCATAAAACGAATCAACTACTAAGATGGTAACAACCAGAATAAAATAGTAAAAGCTCAGGAAAACTAAAATAAGCAAAAAGAAGGCAGTAACCTCCAGGAGAAGTCAAAAAGGTCTACTCTCGCCCTACAATAGAAATAAAAAGCTTATGTGGGTGTCCTATCTAAAAAGACAACAGATAGGACAAAAATAATACATACATAATAATAATTACAAAGAGAACTTACTACAAAGTGCCAACTGCAGAGAGATGATGTAAACAAACAATCTGTCTCTCAAAGGGGGCAGACACTAGTAACATCAGCCTAGATAAATTAGAAAAGGGGAGACACAGCAGCATGAGGACCCAGTGACACTTTAAAAAACAATGTGACACCTAAAAAAACAGTCTAAGCACACCCCACTATTTATATGACTGACCATCTCTTATTTTCCTTCTTTATTTGCTGGTTTTTCTTTGTCTTTATTTTTGTTTTAATCGGCATAGCCTCATTTTCAGCAACTGAAAATCAGGCTGTTTTAGTGGGAAAGCCTCTTTAAATTTATTTACTTAAATGGAGGAAGAACGGCAAGGAAATTCACAGTACTACCTTTTAACTTTCAAAAGGGAGACTATGATAAAATGAGGAAAACAGTTAAGAAAAAACTAAAAGAAGCAGCTGTGAAGGTTAAAGATTTATATCAAGCATGGGTGGTGTTTAAAAATACTATCTTGGAAGCCCAGACAAGTTATATTACACACTTTAAGAAAAGTAGAATGACGTCCAAAAAACTACCAGCATGATTTAAAGTTGAGGTCAGAGAGGTTGTTGTAGCCAAAAAAATCATCTTTTGGGAAATGGAAAAAGGAGCCAAATGACGAAAACTGGAAAGAACATAAGCACTGGCAATTTAGTTGCAAGGCATTGAATAAGGTAGGCAAAGAGATAATTTGAAAAAAAGCTTTCTGTGGAAGCAAACACGCATAATAAAAACGTTTTCAAATACATTCATAGCAAAATACCTGAGAGAGAGTCAGTTGGACCATTGGATTATAGATGGGTAAAAGGGGCACTAAGAGGTAACAAGGCCATAGTGGAGAGACTGAATGAATTCTTTGCTTTGGTCTTTACTGAAGAAGATGTAGGGAAGTTGCCCATGCCTGAAATGGTATTTAAAGCTGATGCAGCAGAAGAATTGAAAGAAATATCAATAAACCGGAATGATATATTACAACTATTTGATAAACTGAAGAGTAGAAAATCACCTGGCCCTGATGGTATACATACAAGGGTGTTGAAAGAACTGAAATATGAGATTGCAGACCTACTAATACTAATCTGCAAACTATCATTAAAATCATCAGCAATACCTGAAGACTGGAGGATGGCAAATGTAACGCCAATTTTTAAAATGAGTTCCAGGGGTGATCCAGGAAACTACAGACTGGTGAGCCTGATGTCAGTGCTGGGAAAATTGCAAAAAGCATTATTAACAGCAAAATTACTGAATATGTAGATAGTCATAGTTTAATGGAGACAGCCAACATGGCTTTAGCCAGGCGAGGTCTTGTCTTACTAATATGTTATATTTTTTAAAGGCGTAAATAAACAGGTAGACAAAGGTGGGTCAGTTGCTATAGTGTATCTGGATTTTCAGAAAGTCTTTGACATGGTCCCTCATGAGAGACTCTTGGTGAAATTAAAAAGTCATGGGATAGGAGGCAGTGTACTATTGTGGATCAGGAACTAACTAAAAGAGAAAGCAGAGGGTAGGGCTAAATGGCCAATTTTCCCAATTGAGAAATGTGAATAGTGGAATACTCCAGGGATCTGTGCTGGGCCTGCTGTTTTTTAACATATTCGTAAATGACCTGGAAATGGGAATAACCGTGAAATAATCAAGTTTGCAGATGACACAAAATTATTCAAAGTTGTTAAAAACCCAAGAGGATTGTGAAAAATTGCAAGATGACCTTAATAAACTGGAAGACTGGACGTTCAAATGGCAGATGAAATTTAATGTGGACAAGTGCAGAGTTATGCACCTAGGAAAGAAGAACCCAAACTGTGGTTACACAATGCAAGGTTCCACATTAGGAACCACCACCCAGGAACAAGATTTAGGCATCATGGATAACACATTGAAACCCTCTGCCCAGTGTGCAGTGACAGCCAAGAAGGCAAATAGAATGCTAGGAATCATAAGGAAAGGAATGGAGAAAGGTGCGACTGCACCTCGAATATTGTGTGCATTTCTGGTCGCCGTGTCTTAAAAAGGATATAGCATTATTAGAAAAGGTACAGACAAGAGCAACCAAAATGGTAAATGGGATGGAAGGATACCCGTATGAGGAGAGGCTAAAAAGTTAGGACTCTTCAACCTGGAAAAGAGACTCTGAGGGGAGGGAGATATGATAGAGGTCTATAAATTAATGAACGGAGTTGAACAGGTAAACATAAATCGCTTGTTTACACCATTAAAATGTAGAAAGACTAGGGAACATGCAATGAACCTACAGTGTAACCTATTTAAGACTAATAAGAGAAAATATTTTTTCACTCAATGCATAATAAAATTCTGGAATTCGTTACCGGCGGATGTAGTAAAAACTGTTAGTGTAGCTGGGTTTAAAAAAGATTTGGACAAGTTTCTAGAGGAAAGTTCCATACCTTTATTTAAGGGGACCCAGGAAATCCACTGCTTGTCCCAATGCCAAAAGCATTGTGGAACCTGGGGAAATTACTAGGTACTTGTGACCTGGATTGTCCACTGTTGGAAACAGGATACTGAGCTTGATGGACCTTGGTCTGACCCACTATGGCATATCTTATGATCTTATATTCTTACTTCATGCTTTATCTTAAGTCAAAGTGGTTTACATTTAACAGTTAACATGAACTTAAAATGTAATTCTTACATGGAACTAGGGTGGGATACTATTAACTTGGATTAAATAAGCTAGTGTTATCATATATAGTAAAGTCTTATAAAGCTACTGTATCATTTGATATGATATAATGTAATATAATATTTATTTGCGTCAGTCCAATGTATTCAACAAAAAGATATGTTTCAATGGATCTTAAGAGCTCAGGAAGTGAGTTCCATATGGTGGTCAGCCTGCAGCTAGATCGGTCCCATTTGAAAGCTTTTACAGTGAGAGACAGCGATCTGGTATGTTTTTTGAGGAGTTTTTGTGATTTAATTTTTAGCAGTTTAGGAACGTCTGCTGTGTTTATAAGGGCTGTCTATCTGTTTTTTAGCATTTTTGGGGGGATGAGACAGTATTGTGATCCTGTACCTTTCTTTATGCAAAGTGGAGGAGTGGCTTAGTAGTTAGAGCACTGGCTTGGTAACTGGGAGACCAGGATTCAATTCCCAAAGGCACTCCTTGTGGCCTTTTATCCCTCCATTACCTCGGAGGTTAGTATTGACTGAAAGCCGCACATTGCATTTTTTATCTATCTTATGTAGTCTTTTTAATCTTTCCCCTTTTTATTCCCCTTGTCTATACAGATAGTTGGTTTTTAAGTTTTTAAGGGTGTTTTCATTGGTGGCTTTTTAAATATAGGAGCATATGTGTGGGCGTTTGGTATACTCACAAGCTTATTTCCATAATAGCTACCTTATAATAAAAGATGGTCAGTCATATAAGTATGTATCGTGGGTTGTGCTTAGACTGTTTTTTAGGTGTCACACTGTTTTAACGGTGTCACCGTGTCCTATGCTGCTGTCTCTCTCCTTTTCTAATTTATCTATGCTGATGTTACTAGCGTCTGCCCCCTTCGTTTGAGAGAGAGAGAGTTTGCATCCTCTCTCTGCAGTTGGCATCTCTCTGTAGTTGTAGAGAGAGAGTAGACCTTTCTGTTCCACCTGGGGGGGGGGGGGAGGGTGTATGGTGATGTCTCCTGGATGTTGCTGCCTTCCTTTTGCTGCTTTTGTTTTCCTGAGCTTCTACTATTTTTAACCATTTATTTATTTATCCAACAGGAGCACAGAATCGCTCAGTCAACACATGAATTCACAAACAGCATTACATCGAACAAAACTCAGCAGATTGTCAATGCAGCTCAGTATCAGTAAATCCCATATACCAAACGATACATTTCTCCCTGCTCCCACCCTTGATCCTAACAGTAAGACAGATAGCCTATACTGTACATTCCTCCAATATGGTGGACGCTGGGGGTTGCCATGATCTGCCTCACTCATTGTTGTAATTTTACTTAAGTATGCCTCCCCTCCCAATCATCCAGGTCACCACATCACCCTTTTTTCATCACCAAACTCACTGCATCTCACTCACTCCAGTTAACTCGTGCTTTCCCCCCCTCCCCCCATCTTGTTCTCAAGTCTTTCCTGGCCCTTTATCTCAATATTATGTCCTCAGTTCACAGGGGAAAGGGAATTGGATTTAACTCATGTCTTTCTCAGACGTTCAAGATAAGTTACAATAGGTACTTTCAATAGGTACCTGTCCTCGGAGAGCTGACTGTCTAAGTTTTGTATCTGAGCAATAAAAAGTTGAGTGACTTGCTCAAGATCACAAGGAATGGCAGTGTGATTTGAATATTGGCTTCCCTGGTCCTTGGCCCACTGCCGTAACCATTAGGCTATTCCTCCACTCCATGATTAGGGCAGGTTCACATCTGACAAGCTGGTGTTTAGTTATGTCCCTGTCCTAGTCCTCAAATGCTGAAATTCCTGGTTGTAGAAGCAAACTATAGTGTCGCAGCGAGGGTGGATCCCTCACAGACAGGCCAATGCAGAAAGCCTGTGCTGAAGTCGCATTATATCAGTTTTTTACACCTGTTTGCAACTCACCGATAGCACATGACTTCAGCGCGTGGATGCAGAAAGGGGGGGTGAGCATGCAAATTAGCCACACTTTAAACTGGACGCAGGCAACATTAAACTGGGAGGGCAAGCCAAACACTTGTGTACAAGAAGTCGGCACTAGTTTGGCATGCTGTCCCAGAGAAATGGGCACCACATGGCTAATTTGCATATCAGCCCTGACAGTATTTTGATGGCATCGGGGCGATTAGAACCAAGATGGCCGCGTAACCTGCAGTTGTCTCAGACGTGCTCCTTGTGATGCCAAAGGGGAAGGGGAAGCCACGGAATTATCCTCCTGATTCTTAGGGGCTTCCCCAGAGCTCTGTTTCTGCGATTGGCCCTATGGATTCCTTTGTAGCACGGGCTGAGCATCAGCAAGCACAATCCGGTGGTTTCCCGGCTGAGTCGACACCGGTGTCGGGGGACACAGCGTCATCTTTGGGTTGTGAGCTTTCACCAGATCTGCGTTCGCCCCCTGTGCTCCCTGCCGGGTTTCTTTGCCTTGATGCAGCCGGGCCTCCCGGTTCAGGCTCTGGATTGGAAGTTGTCACGTTTGGAGGAGAGGCACCAGGGCTGTTCCCATTGTCGATGCTGACACCTGGACTTGCTGCAGTGGAGGTTTCAGGGGAGACATCTGCCATTGAGGAGCTGTCTGGAGAGCCTCAGCTGGCTGATGAACAACCTGGGACGGTAGGAAATTCTGTTCCGGGTGGAGAGATGCGGTCAGAGTGGACCATTCTTCCTGAGTTTGTTCCTGATCGCCTCTACAGTCCAGTCCCTGAATCCTGGGTTGTGCCTCTCTACCTGCAGCTTGGAGACTGAGCCAGCCAATCTTCTGACGTCACCAGGACCCATATAACCCACTGGCACACCCACCAGCTTCAGTATTCAGTCTCCAAGCAGCAGGAGAGAGCAGCAACCTAGTGAGCTAGTGAGCTAGTTAGCTGGGTAGTAGGTCCTTTTCTTGGCTGGTTTAAGCTGAGTTTTCTTTAAGTCTTTGGACTTATTATATTTTATATTTTATTTCCTTTGTTAACTGTAGCAGAGTTTTAATAGGGTTTCCCCCCCCCCCCCTCCGGAGGAGGCCTGCAGCGCCGAGATCGGTGTTTTTTCAAAGCCAACTAAAAACGAGTGAGTGGAACAAGCAGGACGTCGGAGCAGCGCGGACCTGCTGATTTGCTGGGCCAGATTCTTGGCCGGGGCAGGGCTTCCTCTTCAGTCTCCCGTCTCGTTACCGAAGCCCCCAGGCGGCTGAGCACGAGGGCGGGAAGACCGCGGCTCCTCTTCTCCTCTGCGCGCCGTTTTGCAGGCGCTGGTGAGCACCGCAGATAGCAGCGGTAAGGAGACGGCCGTGGGCGGAGCAGCTGAGCCACGTGGCAGTCCTGGTCTCGTGCTCTCCGCGCTCGCGGCTCGACGGGGGATAACAGCGTGAGAGTTTTCCCGCGCAAGGCCCAAACCGGCCTGTTCGGCATCAGGGGGTGGAGGCTTGGTGAGCAGCGTTTTTTGGAGCTCAGCAGCTTCGGAAGGGGGATAAAGGGGCCGTTTTGCCATTTAGCTTTTATTTCTTTGTTTTTTGCAGGTTTTTCTTTACGTGGATGCAGATATATATATATATATATATATATATATATATATATATATATATATATATTTCATATGTATTTATAGATATCTCTTTATAGCTAGTGGTAGTTTTTATTAGAGGCTTGCCTAATTTCAGCGTTGAGGTGTTTAAAAAAAAAATATATATATAAAAAGAGCAGAAGGTAGGAGCTGCAGGTTTCAAGGGCAGCATCAGGCATATTGATGGAATTATGCCTGCTCGCCCTCAATGTCTGGTCTGTGGGGCCCGCCGGGGGGCGGTGTCCGAGACCGGAGTGTGCAGGGGCTGCGCGTTGGAAGCAGTGTCTGTGGAACAGGAGCTTCCTTCTGGGGCTGACTTGCTCCCGGCGGCTGCCGGGGCGGCGCCATCGGTGGAGCCTTTGGGGGACACCAGGGGCGACGGGTCCTTGTCATCGGTTCCCTTAGGCCTCCCGGTTCCCCCCCAACCCCAGCCTGGCCCTTCCTCGGTAGAGGGTGGCCTGGGGGGGTTCTCTCCGGAGTTTGTTCTTTTATTGCATAAGGCCTTTTGTATGCGGCAGCAGGAAGGTCCGGGGGGTCCCCGTAAGCGCCAGTCGTTGGACAGATCTCTGCCGGAGGCGGTTTTTCCCTCTAAGCGTCCTCGAGTGGACGAAGAAGAGCCCCTTTCCCCAGAGTCAGACTTGGTGGAGTCGGATAGAGAATGGGGGGAAGAGGAGCTCGAGGAGGGAGAAATCCCGGAAGAGCAGGCAAGGATTGTAAGGGTTTTTCGCAAGGAAGAGTTGCCTGCCCTGATTGGTGAGTCCTTAAAGGCCTTGAACTTGTCCGTGGGGTCCCCAGAGGACGAGGAAGCCTTGGAGGACCCTCTAATACAGGCGGTCAGGAAGTCCCAGAAGGTCTTTCCCGTCCATAAGGTGGTTAAGCAGATGATCCAGGAGGAGTGGGATCAGCCGGAGGCGGGCCTTAGGGGCATTCGCTCCATGGCGCGTTTGTACCCCCTACCGGAGAAGGAGAAGGAAATGTTGAAGTCGCCTCGTGTGGATGCGGCGGTGGCAGCCGTGACCAAGACCACCACCATCCCGGTGGAGGGCAGTGCGGCCCTGAAGGATCTTCATGATAGGAAGCTCGACACGTTGCTGAAGCAGGCCTTTGACATCAGCGCTATGGCCCTTCAGGCTTCGGTCTGCGGAGCTTGGGTGGCCAGAGCGTGCTTGCGGTGGTCCCAGCAGTTACAGGGAGCTGGAGAGTCGCAAGTTGGAGTGCTGGGGGAGGCCGCGCACATAGAGTCAGGGGCGGTGTACCTGGCGGATAGTCAATACGGAGTTTGTCTAAGAATATGGCTTCTGTGGTGGCGGCTCGTCGGTACCTGTGGCTCTGGAATTGGTTGGCCGATGCTTCTTCCAAGGCGCGTCTTAGCAGGCTTCCCTTTAAGGGAAAGCTGCTCTTTGGAGAGGATTTGGACAAGTTGGTAAAGGATCTAGGGGAGTCTAAAGGGGGTAGACTTCCAGAGGATAAGCCGCAGTAAAGTCGTTTTGCTCCTGGGGGGCGTTCTCAGCAGCGGGGCGTCAGGAAACATAGACCGTCCCGCCAGGACTCCTTTTTGCGGGGCAGATTCTCTTCCAGAGGCCAAGGCTTTCAGGGGTTTTGAGGAGCGGGAAGGGGTTTTGGGGCCTCTTCCGCTTCCTTGGGCCCCAAGAAACCCCAATGAAACAACGGGGGTTCAGGCTGGGATACTGCCGGTAGGTGGGCGATTGCGGCAGTTCCTTCCCGCCTGGGCCCGGGTCACTTCAGACAGATGGGTGCTGGAGGTCATTCAGTTCGGTTATGCGCTGGAGTTTTTGAGACCGGTTCTTCCTTCGTTCGTTCAGTCTCCCTGCCGGACCGTGTCCAAGCGCGCGGCGGTAGCGCAAGCGCTGTCGAGGTTGGTGGCGCTGGGTCCGTCCTGCCGGTGCCGGAAGACCAGCACGGCTGCGGTCGGTACTCGATTTATTTTGTCATCCCCAATAAGGAGGGCTCCTGGCGTCCACTTTTGGATCTCAAGCACGTCAATCGGTGTCTCCGGGTACCGCACTTTCGGATGGAGACTCTGCGGTCTGTGATAGTAGCGGTGAGGCTAGGCGAGTTTCTTACCTCGCTCGATCTCACCGAGGCGTACTTACACATTCCCATCCGCGCCGCCCATCAGCAGTTCCTGCGGTTTGCAGTACCAGAGGGCCATTTTCAGTTTCAGGCGTTGCCGTTCGGCCTGGCGACGGCTCCCCGCACTTTCACCAAGGTGATGGCGGTAGTGGCAGCGGCCCTGTGCAAAGAGGGCATCCTGGTCCATCCTTATCTGGACTATTGGTTGATCAGGGCCAAGTCCACGGAGGAAAGTGTGCGGGCGACGGCCAGAGTAGTGGCCTTCCTTCAGAGTTATGGGTAATCAATGAGGCGAAGAGCAAGTTGACTCCTTCCCAGGAACTGGAATACTTAGGAGCGAGATTCGACACTGGCGTGGGTGAGGTGTTTCTGCCCGTTCACAGGATGGAGAGCCTTTGGCGGCGGCTGCTGCGAGAGTTTCTAGCTCAGGAGGCACCCTCAGCTTGGCACTATTTGCAGGTTCTGGGGACCATGGCTGCGACTTTGGACCTGGTCCCTTGGGCCCGGGCTCATATGCGGCCACTGCAGAGGGCGCTGCTGCGGCGCTGGTCCCACCAGACGCAGTCCTTGCTGACGGTTCTTCCCTGTACAGCGGAGGTCAGGGAATCCCTGCAGTGGTGGCTCTCTCCGGGGAACCTGGAGAAGGGTATGCTCCTGGAGTCTCCGTGTTGGATTCAGGTGACAACAGATGCAAGTCTGTCCGGCTGGGGGGTTCACTGCGAAGGCCATTTTGCCCAAGGGGCTTGGAGTGTGCAGGAGGCTCGGTGGCCAATCAACAAGTTGGAGTTGAGGGCGGTGACGCTGGCCCTCAGAGAGTTTCATTCATTGGTACGGGGGAAGGCCGTCCGGGTTCTCTCAGACAATGTGATGACGGTGGCCTACATCAATCGGCAGGGCGGCACGGGCAGCAGACTCTTGGAAGAGGAGGCGGCCGATCTGTTCGCTTGGGCCGAGGAGCATGTGTTAGCCCTGTCGGCTCAGCATGTCGCCGGGGTAGAAAATGTGATGGCGGACTATCTCAGCAGATACAGGGTGGATCATGGCGAGTGGGAACTCTGCCAGGATGTCTTCGACCAACTAGTGCGCCGCTGGGGTCCACCGGTGATGGATTTGATGGCGCGGTGGTCGTCGGCCAAGACGAGCAGATTCTTCAGCAGAAGAAAGGAGAGGATGTCGGAAGGGCTCGACGCTCTGGTTCAGAGATGGCCCGCAGAGGGGCTGCTGTATGTGTTTCCTCCCTGGGCGCTCATAGGTCGGGTTCTGCACAGGATAGAGGCGCACAGCGGACTGGTAATTTTGATAGCTCCAGACTGGCCGAGGTGGCCTTGGTATACCGATCTGGTTCGGTTGCTGGTGGACCGCCCCTGGCGGCTCCCGGTCCGGGAAGATCTTCTCAGGCAAGGCCCGCTGAAAATGCCGCAGGTGGGTCGGTTCTCGCTTACGGCCTGACTATTGAAAGGGCGAGGCTGCGGAAGAGAGGATACTCGGGAGCCGTGATTTCGACTCTCTTAAAGGTCCGCAAGCGGTCTACTTGCTTAGCGTATGTGCGTGTGTGGCGTAACTTTGAGAACTGGTGCGAGGAGCGAGGCACGCGTCCCTTGGCGGTTTCTGTGGCTGAGGTGTTAGATTTTTTGCAAGCGGGGCTCGAGGCCAGTTCCTTGCGGGTCCAGCTGGTGGCCATCACTTGTTACCGGGGTAAGGTGAAAGGTGAGGCCCTGGGGCACCACCCCGACGTGGTATGCTTTCTTCGGGCGGTTCGGAGATTACGGCAGCACCGGAGGGTGGTGGTGCCACCTTGGGATCTGAATTTGGTGTTGGACGCTCTAACTGGGGCGCCTTTTGAGCCGATTGGTAGGGCTTCCCTGAAGGATTTGACGCTTAAGGCTGTATTTCTGGTGGCCATTTGCTCTGCTAGGCGAGTGTCGGAGTTGCAGGCGTTGTCCTGTCGGCCGCCCTTCCTTACCTTTTTTCAGGAGAAGGTGGTGTTGCGCACGGTTCCTTCCTTTTTGCCTAAGGTAGTCTCGCCTTCTCATGTTAATCAGTCGGTGTCTCTCCCTTCCTTTGCTGCCGAAGGGCAGGAGGAGGGGGATGCTCGTTTGCGGCTCTTGGATGTCCGGAGGATTCTGAGGAGGTACTTGAAACACTCGGAGGCTTTTCATAAGTCGGAGCGCTTATTTGTGTTTGGGGGGCCGCGCAAGGTGGAAGCGGCGGCCAAGGCCACGATTTCTCGATGGATCAGACAAGCCATTGCGTCAGCTTATCTGGTGAAGGGCAGAAAGGTCCCGGTGGGTCTGCGAGCGCATTCGACGAGGGCTCAGGTGGCATCCTGGGCCGAGTTCAGTTTGGTTCCCCCTTTGGATATCTGCAAAGCTGCGACTTGGTCGTCGTTGCATTCCTTTGCCAAGCACTACTGGCTGGATGTGCAGGCCGCTGCTGATGCCAGTTTTGGTAGAGAGGTGCTTCGATCTGGCTTGGCGGGCCCGTCCCATTTTTGAACTGCTCTGGTACATCCCAGGATGCAGGGACTGGACTGTAGAGGTGATCAGGAAGAAGTAATTAGGTCTTACCTGCTAATTAGTGTTCCTGGAGAATCTACAGTCCAGTCCCTGGTCCCACCCAATTTTTTGTGCTGGATCGAAGCGCCTCGGGATAGAGGGCTCCGGAGTTGCGTTGCCCTGCGGTTTTGGTGCCGGGGCAGTTGGGACTGCGGTGGAGCCCTGTTGAGCGCTGTGTCTGTCCTTTATAATTTGGGGGGGCTCGGTTCTGGACGTCTCCTCTGTTTCCTCCTCCTTCCTCTGCTTGGGGGAGGGGGAACCCGATTCCTCCCCAGTCTGGGTGGGGGGACGGGGTTGAGTTTGGTTAGTTGAGGTGTAGTTATTAGTGGTCTCTCCGGTTAATTTACTTTGTCAACAGGATACTGAAGCTGGTGGGTGTGCCAGTGGGTTATATGGGTCCTGGTGACGTCAGAAGATTGGCTGGCTCAGTCTCCAAGCTGCAGGTAGAGAGGCACAACCCAGGATGCAGGGACTGGACTGTAGATTCTCCAGGAACACTAATTAGCAGGTAAGACCTAATTACTTCTTTTGGAACGCCCAGATAGCTTTTCAATAGAATCTATTTGGACTGCTATTTCCAAGTTGGGTGCAACTATGGTTTCAAATTCAAATATGATTTTGGGATTGGTTCACAATAATACTCTTGCCATTCAGAAAAATGAGTTTGACGTTTCTATTCTGCAGAAAGAACTTGAGAGTTTTCAAGGTTTTCAACATAGGCAGAAAGATTCTGTTTCTGCTCTGGTTAAGGACTTTACGTCAATTTAAGGCTAAGACTCTGGAAAACCAGGTTCACTCTTCTAATCTACGTGTGTTGAATTTTCCTTGTTCGTCTCTAGTCTCGGCTAGAGATATGTTTAAAAAGTATATGGCGGAAGCCCTAGGGCAGTGATGGCTAACCTTTTTGAGCCCGAGTGCCCAAACTGCCGCACAAAACCAAAGAATTTCCTCAAAGTGCCAGCACGTCATTTGCATAAGTGGTCTTATTTGCATAAATATTTGCATAATGTTACCATACACTAACTTTTAGTAAACATGTCTCTTAATGAGTGTATGGATAAAGAAAGACTAAAAGATTTCTACATTACTATAATCCAGTGCCAAAAGCCAGGCACATTAGGAACTACTACAAACGCTGCCCATTTAGAACCCATAGCAAACCCACCATATCCTGACAGCATTACCAGGACTCACAAAGCACCATACCCTACCTATCAAAAGGCAACACTGCAAATATTAAACCAATACATTTCAGTGAATACTGGGGAAAGAGAACAAGTGGCAACGTCAAATAGGAATTTCCTCTTGTACCAAACAAAGCGCAGATGTTAATGATGCACATTTCCCAGAGCTGACATATTCCAGTTAATAAATTCAAAATAAAGAGATATCTTTCTACCTTTTGTGCATTTTTTTTCAGTTGCAATTGGTCCAGCCATTTTCTTCTGGTTTCTTCATGTTTTCTGCTAACTCTCCATCGTCTGCTGTCCATTTGTCCTTTCTTCTCTCTTCTAGTTTTTTTTCCATTCTCTCTCTCTCTACATCTGCTTTAACATACTAATCTTTCTCCTTTTGCTCTTTCCTCATTCCTATTTCATCCACACAAATTTTACCCCTCCATCCTCAATCCCCAATTACTCTCCCAATACCTGGCCAATTGTAGATTTTTCATCCCTCCTACACAAAATATTTTTCCCCTCTCCATTTTACTCTCCCAGCCCCATCCCATTCTAATCCTCCCCCAACATCAGCTCCCTTCTAGTTCCAGTCTCACCCAGCATCCATTCCCTTCTTCAAGCCCCCCACGTCCCCTCCGCCCCACTCCATGCCCAGCCCCGTACCCATCAGCTATTTGCAGTTCCCGCCCCCCACTTCCCCTCAGCCCATTTCCATTCCAAGCCCCATCCCCAACAGCTATTTGCAGTTCAAGCCCCCTTCCACTCAGCCCATTTCCAGTCCTAGCAACCCCCCAACCCATTACCAGTCCTAGCCCCCCATAGCCCACTCCCAGTCCTAATCCCACCAGCCCATTTCCAGTCCTAACCTCCCCATCAGCCCACTCCCAGTCCTAATCCCCCCACTCAATTTTTAGTTTAAGCCCCCCCAGCGCCCATCACCACTCCTAACCCCCCCAGCGCCCATCACCACTCCTAACCCCCCCAGCCCAGCGCCCATCACCACTCCTAACCCCCCAGCCAGCCCAGTGCCCATCACCACTCCTAACCCCCCCCAACCAGCCCAGTGTCCATCACCACTCCTAACCCCCCCAGCCCAGTGCCCATCACCACTCCTAACCCCCCCACCCCAGCCCATCACTACTCCTAACACCCCCCAGCCCAGCCCAGCCCAGCCCATCACCACTCCTAACCCCCCCAGCCCAGCCCATCACCACTCCTAACCCCCCCCTAACCCCCCCTCCAGCCCATCACCACTCCTAACCCCCCCACCCCAGCCCATCACCACTCCTAACCCCCCCCCCCAGCCCAGCCCAGCCCAGCCCATCACCACTCCTAACCCCCACCCCCCCAGCCCAGCCCAGCCCAGCCCAGGGAAAATTAAAAAAAAAAAGAAAACCTGTCTGCTGCCGCTGTCGGGGCCGCCGCGGCAGAATCGAGCGTGCCACCGGGCCCCCCGGTACCCACCCGGCCGAGCCTGCCCACCCCGGAGCAGCGCGAGCTTTGGAGCTGCAGTCCGACGCGCCGGCGTGCCGCGCGCGAGGCCAGCGGTCCCTCGCTGCTCTGTTCAGCCGGCGGGGGCTGCTGGGACGTTCCCATCAGCCCCCGCGGGCTTAACAGAGTCGCGAAAGGGAAACTCTTCCCTTCGCGCTCTGCAAGCCGGCGCGTCTGACTGTAGCTCCAAAGAGAGAGCTGCTACGGGGAGGGCAGGATCTGCCGGGTACAGGGGGGCCCCGCGGCACGCTCGATTCTGCCGCGGCGGCCCCGACAGCGGCAGCAGACAGGGTTGGTTTTTTTTTTTTCGATTGCGGACCTTCCCGCGTGCCAGCTGCAAGGCCTTCGCGTGCCACAGCTGGCACGCGTGCCATAGGTTCGCCATCGCTGCCCTAGGGATTCCATTGGAGTCTCAGCCACCCTTATCAAAAATCTATTATCCACCTACTGGCAAGAAGATATTGGGTGATGCATCTCAGCAGATTTCAACAGGAGTTTTGGAATCTTTGGATTTAGAAACTGTTGTTCCTGTGACACTATTAGTGACTTGTCTGTTGATCACGAATGGCTGCTTAGAATGTATTTCAAAAAACGTTCTGTTTCTTTCAAGGGGTTGCTGATCCGTATGTTACCGGACCTCACCCGGGACACACAGAAAAGACGTAAGGAGTTTCTTCTCCTGAAGCTGGGGATATCTCAGCTAGGAGGGTTATTTTTTTCTTAAATTCCCTTGTAAGTGCTTGGTGAAATTACATTCTAAATCTTACGTCTTTTATGATCCTAGTCAGCTAGCAGCTTTTATTAGCTCTCATTTATCTGGGGTTTCATAGATGTGAGACTATAATGCAGTGTATTAGTTTAGTTTGCTGATTTTGCAGGGTTATTGCTTTCTTTTTGATTTTATATAAATTGTTTTTCCCTTTTGCTGTCTTGGATCTTCTATGGTTTGGAGCTAGTGAGAAAAGAGCTATTATTTTTGTTCTTTTGGGTATAGAAACATAGGCCATGTGGTCTTTTTCTGTCATCATTTTTCTATCTAGTCTGTCCTTCCATATCAACAACTACAACAGTCCCCTTTTTTCCTTTAGAGTTCCTCTGTGTTTGTCCCATGCTTTTTTGAATTGAGATACTGTCCTCATCTCTACCACCCCCACTGGGAGACTATTCCATGGATCCACCACTCTTTCCATAAAGAAATATTTTCGCATATCATTCCTGAATCTATCCCCCTTCACCCTCATCCCATGTCCCCTCGTAGCAGAATTTGCTTTCAATTGCAAGAGGCTCTTCTCCTGTGCATTTATGCCATGGAGGTATTTAAACGTCTCAATCATATCACCTCTATCCCACCTTTCCTCTAAGGTGTACATATTAAGATCCTTCAGTCTGTCCTCATATGCTTTATAATGAAGACCACTAATCATTTTAGTAGCCACCCTCTGCACCGACTCCATCCTGTTCACATCCTTTTGAAGGTGCGGTCTCCAGAATTGCACACTGTACTCCAAATGAGGTCGCACCAAAGACTTATACAGAGGCATTATCACCTCCTTTTTTCTGCTGGTCATTCCTCTCCGTATGCACCCAAGCATCCTTCTAGTTTTTGCCGTCGCCTTTTCTACCTGTTTAGCTACTGTATAATTGAGTACCGTATTGTTTTTTTTCTTTTTCTTTTCCTTCTCCTTTTCCATTTCTGTATAAGTTGTTTTGTTTGCAAAGCATCTTT
Organism: Ichthyophis bannanicus; assembly: GCA_033557465.1. Classification (NCBI taxonomy): domain Eukaryota; kingdom Metazoa; phylum Chordata; class Amphibia; order Gymnophiona; family Ichthyophiidae; genus Ichthyophis; species Ichthyophis bannanicus. Next base: position 169,965,902 of record CM066042.1, read on the forward strand.
AAAAGTGAATAAATATTAAAAAAAAAGTAGGGGAAAAAACTAGAAATAAGATGCTCTACCTGAGAGGTTTTTTATGCTCTTGCACATGCTGAAATATCTCCATCTGTGATATGCATCAGATTAGAGCTGTCAAGACATTTTTCCAGAGAAACTGTTAAATGCTGTCTCTTTTTTTTATTTTCTTAGGAGACGAAGCATTTTGAAATATGTTAAATGTTTAATGTATTCTGATGAGAAAACATATACTTTCAGGTTTTTCATACTGCTAGTCCCTCTTTGAAAAGTCATGTGCTACTTGTGGTAATTTAGTCTATAGCAAACAGAGACAAGTGGCTGACCCTGGAATTTCAGGTCTTCTTGGGAAATTAGCACCAGGACTGGTGTTAGACATACAGGTGTCTGGGGCAGAAACTGGTAAGGGGGCCCCAAATCCAGCCTGCCGACTATGCTTCCTTCAGCTTAAAGCAGGCATGGGGGCCCAGGGTAATTGCCCTGTTTGCAACCCCCTAACACCAGCCCTGCTTAGCACATGGTCGTTAGCTAGAAGAAAACAGTTCTTCCAGACCTCTGACTTCTTTGTGGGCTTGGCGATTGTTTGACATGCAACCTTTCCTCTGGATGGAAGAACCACAGGCCCAATGAAACCCAAAGCTGGACTAACTATATCTATGCCCGGCATTCTCAATGCTGTTTAGCATATCTACATCAGAACAGCCAGAAAGGAACCTGGATGGCATTGAACTAGAGTCTGCTGGGTTAGATATTGGTGTTTTGTGCATGTTGAGCTGCAGAATGACTTACTGATTCAGGTAAAGAGCCTGGAAAAACCCAAGGGGCCCATCGCTAAAGATCTGCATTGGTCCTCAGAGGTTCAAAACACTCAGCAGCATAGGTCCTGAAAAAGATTGTATTTGTATCAGTGAACTTGTGTTAAGAGAAACCTTGATTGTGATCTTCTATTGTACAAAAGAAACCTTCCCTGGAACACAAAACTCTGCATTACTTGAAGTTAGTGTGGGTATGAAACGCCTCCAGCTTGACAGAATATAAGACGTTCCATGCTGGGCCAGACAAATGGTCTGTTGAACGTGGCATCTTGTCTCTGACAATGGCCACTCTGTCATTTGGATATGGTTCCAAAATCCCTTTCTGTTGCTCATTCCCAGACATACAAAATTTTATTTGCATTGTTTGATATACTACCATTCACATGGCAACAAGAGTAGAAGTCAGCATACACATTACATTAAAACACAACATACATTGAAGCAGCACAACAATTTCAATCCAGAAGACACATGTAGACCATCAACGAGGGAGGGAAAAACAGTTAGTTTGACATATATCGAGACTTTGCATCAATTAGGAATGCAATCTGTTTTCTGTTATCAGATTTTATATACCCATTAAGAATGTATAAAATCTGAAAATGGTGGGGGTGGTGGGGTGGTGAAGGGGGACAGAGCAAGATGGTGGATGGCTGATCGCTTGCTCCAGTCACATTTTACGTCTTGCTTTTTTGCCTTATTCTGCGATACTGCCAGGGAAAAAAGGGAAGGGAGCAGCTCGTGTCCCTTCCACTGCTGCAGGCCTGGTTGTTTCTAGTGGCCCGATGGATATTTTTGTGACCCAAGCACAAGGGCTGGTGACTTCCTGGACAGAGCTGCTTGGAGGTTTGTCTGGTGAAGGGAGCTCAGTGTCCTCCATGGCTTCTGAGATCAGCTTGAAGCCTGAAGCTTGAAAGCAGCCCCCTGATCTGATGGGTCTGACATCAGGAGAAATGGGTTTGGAAACCACATCGAGAGCAAGGACAGGCCCATGACTCCAGAGTTAGTTTCTGGAGAAAAGGGCTGGGGCCCATAGAATCTCCCGTCTCAAGCCAGGGAGTGTCTGTTCAGGCTTCCTCTCTGGAATGACCTAAGCAGATTACGGTAGAATCCCTCTGGCTGACCATTGAAAACCCTGGTAAAGCCCTAATGGGACAGTTTAACTCTTTTAATTCTCAAGTTGATCATGCTGCTAAATGCTTGGTGACCAGCATTGTCGAGATAGAAACCTGCAAGCTTAAAATAAGAGTGTGTGAAGCCAAGATTGAGAAGATATCCATTATTGAGGCTATGTTGATGAAAGATAATACTTCCATTCATAGGAAATGTGAATTTCTTGATGATGCAATGTGAGCGAGGAATATTCATTTTGTAAACTTTCCTAGGCTACCACTCATTTCAGCTAAGTTGTTGTTTAGGAGATACGTTAATGAGATTTTGAAGATTTCTACTGAACTCTTACCACAAGTGGTTCATGACATTTATTTGCTAACACCTAGAAGAGTCTGAGGTTGGCTGCATGAGCTGTGGATCTTTCACAAAGCTAAGACTCTAATTTTCTTTCTTATCTCTGCTGGTTTCTAGCTACCAATATAGAGTAACTGTCTGTTTTGTGGAAAATGCTAATATTAAGTTTAACTTTGCTTATAAATTAAATTTGGGGATAATCTGACTGACTGCTTTTCTGGGTAGCCTTGGAGCAGATATCTGTGGGTGTCCCCAGTTCAGGAACAGCCTACTGGCCAGAGACACTTAGGTTCCTGCCTACCCTACCCCTCGCCCCACCCACCCCAGGGGCTGCATTGCCTATATAGTACTCGCATACATTGCCATCTATCCCTTTAACTTGGAATAGAGCCCACATCTTCTTCCTCCTTTCTTCTTCTTCCTCTTCTCGTTCTAGGACTGCTTATTCAGCATGTCGTGTATTCAGTGCAATAACTGCAGTACTTTCATTCCAAGACGAATCATTTGGAATCTCAGAGCTTGTACTATGTGCCTCAGGTCAGCTTCCATGCATAAAGAACTGACTCTACTAAGGGAAGACCTAGCTGCCATGCATAAAGAGGTGACCCTACTGAGGGAGGAACTGGCTGCAATGAAGCGCACCTCTTCTAGGATACAAACTGAACAATGTCCGCCACCACTCCCACAAAGCATCAAAAAACCCAGGGACAAGTGGATCACAGTGGGTTCTGGTAGATTGCGACCTGTAACGCACAGACATCCTATGCATCAAAAGATATCCCTGCATAATGCCTTCTCTGCCTTGGCGAATGAGGATGCCCAATCCAAAGAAACTGAAGGGCCCTTAAATGAGACAGACAATGCCCAATCTCCTGCTAAAGGACCAAATATGAAGAAAACCTTGCCAAACAGCAAACTACTACTACTTGGTGATTCCATCATCAGTGGCACCAACTTGGGAACACAGCTCAAAGGAGAGAAGATAGTCAAGTGCCTCCCAGGCTCTTCAGCCAGCAGGAATACAAACCACATTGTTGAAGTACTTAGTGCAGAAAGTGAACACTCCAAACTTGATGATGTTATCCACTTGGGCACAAATGACCTGGCTAGAAACAGTGCCTCTACAGTCCAAAAGGACTTCCAATCTCTGGTAGAGAAACTCAAGCCCATTGTTAACACTGTTGCATTCTCAGAGGTTCTACCTGTGCTTGGTAAGGGGCAAAAAGGCTGCATCGCATTAACAGCTTTAATACATGGCTGCAGACCTGGTGCAAACAAGAAGGATTCAGATTTATTGGCGACTGGGGTAACAGATGGAACAACAAGAGACTATATTGTGTTGATGGACTACATCTCTCTGTTGCAGGGAAAAGAATCCTAAGTGAAAAATTCGAGCAATATGTGGATATGCATTTAAACTAGAAAAAGGGGGTGACGGGTGTAGAAGGTCAAGCTCTGGACGTCATCCCCTGCAAAAGCAGATTAAAATCAGAAACAGCCACACTTTTAAACCACACATCAAAAACAAGTGTGAAGATGTAGGCAGAACAAAATCAATGCTAAATACACACAAGCCAGTTAAATGCTGGAAAGTAATGAGCACAAATGCTCGAAGCTTAGCCAACAAAGTTCCGGACCTGGAAGCCCTAATGGTGGAAATGGATTTGGACATTGTGGCCATTACAGAAACATGGCTAAATGAATCGCATGATTGGGATATAGCCATACCTGGCTATAATCTATTCAGAAGAGACAGAGAAAATGGAAGAGGAGGAGGAGTAGCCTTGTATGTCAAAAGCAATATTAAAGCTACTGAAATGCAGGGGGCATGGGGAAAAGAAGAAGCGCTCTGGATTGTGTTGAAAAGAGGATATGGCACTGTCATCCGTACTGCTGTAGTCTACAGACTTCCGACACAAATTGAAGAGAGAGATAATGAAATGATTATAGATATTGACAAGATAGCCACAAAGGGGGAAGCGATCATATTGGGTGACTTTAATCTACCTGATGTGGATTGGATTACTCCTTCTGTAAATCTGGAAAGAAGCAAAAAAATTATGGATGCTCTCCAAGATGTGCTATTTAGACAAATGGTGATGGAACCAACCAGGGAAAGCTCAACGCTGGATTTAGTGCTCACCAACAGTGATAGCGTGTCGAATGTCTGCGTGAGTGCCCCTGTGAGGAGCAGCAATCATCACACATTGTGGTTTGAGATAAAAGCCATGGTACAGGCCAATCATAGCAAGCTCAAAGTCCTAAACTTCAAAAACACTGACTTCAATAAAATGGCCGAGTACCTAAAGGAGGAGCTGACAGGGTGGAAGGAGATAAGGGAAGTGGAATTGCAATGGGCTAAACTAAAGGTGGCAATAAAAGGGGCAACAGATAAATATGTAACAAAAGTAAACAAAAACAAGAGGAGAAGAAAGCCTATTTGGTTTTCCATAGAAGTGGCTGCTCAAATAAAGGCAAAAAACACAGCTTTCGCAAAATTCAAAAGCTCGCAAACAGAGGAACACAGAAATGAATACAGGATCAAACTCAAAGAGAAATAAGGATAGCAAAATCAAAGGCAGAGGAAAAGATGGCTAAAGATGTGAAGTGTGGCGACAACCTTCAGGTGTATTCAGGAAAGGAAGATGATCAGAGGTGGGATTGCAGGACTCAGAAGTGCTGCAAACGGGCTCGTGGAAAGTGACATTGAAAAAGCGAAATTGCTAAATGAATACTTCTGCTCTGTTTTTACTAAAGAAAGTCCTGGAGAAGGACCACCTGTGGCTCCCCAAATCTAAAAATGGGAATGAAGTAGATACCACACCATTCACAGAAGATGATGTGTTAGAACAACTTGCAAAACTGAAAGTGGACAAGGCCATGGGACCGGATAGGATACATCCCAGGATACTGAAAGAGCTCAGAGGGGTTCTTGCAGGGCCGTTAAAGGATGTTTTCAACACATCCTTGGAAACAGGAGAGGTTCCTCAGGACTGGAGAACGGCTGATGTCATACCTCTACACAAAAGTGGTGATAGGGAAGAAGCATCAAACTTACAGGCCTGTGAGCCTTACCTTGGTGGTGGGAAAAGTAATGGAGGTGCTCCTGAAAGAGTGAATAGTGAACTTTCTCAAAACCAACAGGTTGCAAGACCCGAGGCAACATGGTTTTACCGAAGGACGTTCTTGCCAAGCAAATCTGATTGAGTTCTTTGACCGGGTGACCAGGGAGTTAGATCAGGGGCATGCAACGAATGTCATCTACCTGGATTTCAGCAAAGCCTTTGATACTGTTCCTCATAGGAGGCTTATCAATAAACTCAGTAGCTTGGGGATGAATCCTAAGATGGTAAATTGGATCAGAAATTGGTTGACTAACAGACGACAGAGTAGTGATGGTAAATGGAGTTCACTTGGATGAAGGGAAGGTGATTAGCGGGGTGCCCCAGGGGTCGGTCCTGGGCCCGGCACTGTTCAATGTATTTGTGAGTAATATTGCTGAAGGACGGAATGGAAAGTCTGTCTTTTTGCAGATGACACGAAAATTTGCAACAGAGTGGACTCCCCCAAGGGAGTGGTTAACATGAGGAAAGATCTACAAAAGCTGGAAGAATGGTCTAATGCTTGGCAATTAAGATTTAATGCAAAGAAGTCCAGAGTCATGCACTTAGGAAGCAGAAATCCAAGGGAAATGTATGCGATAGGGGGCGAGAGGTTGGTGTGCACGGATCAGGAGAAAGACCTTGGTGTGATTATTTCTGAAGATCTCAAGGTGGCAAAACAGTGCGACAAGGCGGTGGCAAAAGCCAGGAGGATGTTGGGCTGCATACAAAGAGGAATCACCAGCAGAAAGGAAGAGGTACTTATGCTACTGTACAAGTCACTGGTGAGGCCTCACTTGGAATACTGTGTTCAGTTTTGGAGACCGTATTTTGCAAAGGATGTAAAAAGACTGGAAACTGTTCAGAGGAAGTTGACCAAAATGATTTGGAGCCTGCGTCAGAAGCCTTATGAGAAGAGACTTGAAGACCTAAACATGTACACTTTGGAGGAGAGGAAGGACAGGGGAGATATAATTCAGACCTTTAAATACTTAAAAGGAAATAATGAACAAACCTCTTCCAAAGATGGGGAAGCTGTAAAACTAGAGGGCATAACAGGAAGCTGCAAGGTGGTAAATTGAAAGGCAATGTCAGGAAATACATTTTCACAGAAAGAGTGGTGGATACTTGGAATGCCCTCCCGATGGAAGTGGTGGGGGCAAACACGGTGACGGAATTCAAAATGGCATGGGACAGACACAGTGGATCCCTTTAAAGCAACAGGATAAAATCAAAATAAACTGAACCATCTAATTTCTCAACATACAGGGGTGTCCTGCATGGAGTGGTGGGTTCACCCCTAAACAGAGACGTGGGGAGGGGTGACCTTCATGGAGTGGCAGGTGCACCTACTCTTGCCATCGTGCTGGGCAGACTAGATGGACCATGCTGGTCTTTATCTGCCGTCATTTACTATGTTACTGTGTTACTATGTAAGAGATGCAATGGGTGCCAACCAGATGGAGGCCTTGAGGATTTCTACGATAATTTGAATTTAACTAATTTTCTTGAGTCGTCTATAGAGGGAGGCACCTGTAGCCACCTTGATTACTATATTTTGCATTTGAAACTAACAGGGACCTTGTCCTTAAGCTGAATTTCAGGTTTTGTCATGTCTTGTTTTGTAAATGAAAGTATGAGCATTTCCAGATGTCTCTAGACCCGTACAGAAGCGACAGAAGGCATGCCTTTTGTTGAAACCTAGGGTCGTCCAATTGGACCTTCTTTTCTTTTAAAGTTTTCTGAATATGTGTGGTCCAATATAGAGATGTGAAGTATGTGCGGTTTTTGGGGGGTTTTTTCTTAGTTGATTGCCTTCTTAAGTGACAAGGCTCCTGAGCTACCATCTTCTAGGCTCTTGGACCAAACTTAAAGCCTTCAGTTTATAATGGTCCTTGTATAGGAGAGCAGCTACTTGTCTGTATTATCTTTTTGTTTCTTACTATTTCTTTTACAGAGGTTGCTCCTGTTTCATGAGCCGTCCCCTTCGTTATTGAGGACTTTTCAGAGATTTGATATTCTTGTGTAGGGTTGCCAGATACCTTTAATCCAAACTCAGGAAGTTTTTTCAAAAAATAAAACATTTTTTTGAAAAGTATTATTAGGTATCAAACGCAATAAAACAACATTTACATGTTCGACGATATTTGATTTAGCAGATTTTTGTCAACCAAAATCTTTTTGTACATATCACCACAAGATAATGAATAGTTTTGTTAACTTGAAGCATTCTGCTATGATGTTATACATAATTCCAAATTAATTTATATTAGTAACATTACTATGACGATAAAAATTGAAAAATTTTAACAAACGATAAACTATGATCAAGATTTCGCACTTCCAGAAATATTTTATATTTTCCCCTTCTTTACATACATCTTAAATTCGCTATATTTTGTATGTACAATGGAACCCAAACTTTCCCATTTTCAGGAAAGAGCCCAAAATTTTCTCCCTTTTCAAACTAATGCCAAAAGGAACGTTTTTGGGCAAAAACACTGAGTCACACTCATATGTTGAAAAAGAAAAACGTTTATAATTGTTTAATTTCTCTATTTTATATACAATAATAAGATCATTATTGTACGAGGAAGTTAGACGGGGGGGGAAGGGGCGGTGTGGGGCGGAGTTAGGGTGGGCAGTGGGCGGTCAGCAGCCCCGGACATACAGGGCCATTTCCTCTGAGATGGAATAAGTTCCCCTAGTCGGGTGGATCGGGCAGGCCCGGGGCTCAAAAGAGGCGGGAGGGGGCAGAGGAAATTCCCCACAGCCTGACCCTGGCCTTGGGAGGCCAGATAGGGGGTCAGGTTGCGGGGAATGAACACTTTGGTCCAGCAGACGGGGTTCGCGGCTTTTGAATGGAGCTGTGGTTTCATGGCAATTGGATGCCATGGAGCTGCGGCTCCATTCAAAAGCCCTGACCGAGTTAGCAGAGGAAGGCCTGTACGTGCAGGCCGACCTGAATCGGAGTCCCAGCCTGCACGTAAAAGCTGGGACCCCAATTCAGGTCGGCCTGCATGTACAGACCTGGATGCGATTCTGATCCCACAGTGCTAGATGTGCCCCACGGGATCAGAATCCTGGCTCACTCTGTGCATCTGGTTCCGACTGGGCACACAGAGGGCCGGCACGTCCAAAATGGAATTGGGCCCTAAGTGATTAAAAATAACTTCATTTGTATTATAATGTTCATCTTAATTGTCTGTCAATTCAGGACAAGTCAGGACATTTTCAAATTAGGACAAGCTTTCAAAAATCAGTACAATCCAGATAAAATCAGGACATCTGGCAACTCTAGTGTTTAAAATTATTAAGAAAAAACAATATTTATACTTCTAATAAATCTCTGTTTACTATAAGTACAGTATGTAATATAATGCTTGGTATATAAAGTAAAATGCATAAATATAACAAAATCTGAAAATGCCTTGTTACTGTAAATAGCTAGCTTTGAATCCTTTCTTGAATTTTCTATAGGAGGTGGCAATGCCAAGTCTGCTTATCTAGTAAGTATTAATGGACCTGTCCTTCCGAAACTTGTCCAAACCCTTTTTAAATCCAGTATAATACTTTCTTGCATTTAAATCTGCTACCAGTTAGCTTCATGCATAGTATTCATCGAATGTATTTAACATCAAGACCAACAGGGCTGATCCGATCTGCTCAGCAAGCTGGTTAGGGTTGTATCTGCTGCTTGTTTGCATTTGGGCTAAGACAGTTAATGTGCATAACCCCAGTTACCCTGAAAACCAGACCTCTAGTGTAAGCCAAGACAATTCTTGGTCTTCTCTTTCAGGGAGGAACAGCATTAAAGCTTTCAAAAGAGCTGGCAGAAGGGTTGACAAAGACCTACAGTAGAGCAAGCAAAGGATTTCATTATTTCATGTCCATCCAGCAATCTCGTTTTCTTGCTGCAAATTAAAACTTTGCAAGCACCTACAAGAATAATGAATTGCTTGAAGTTAAAGCTTCCGAGGGTAATTTTATAATTGCCCACCGAGCTTGTGTGGTAGATGTGTGCATAAAAATTGCACCAGTTTTCTAAGGGAAAGTGTGCACGTACTTTCACTTTGAAAATTACCCCGCAGATAGCAAGGGGAAACGTCTGTCTGTTTTACATGCATATGCGCATAATTTATAAACTATGCTTGGAAAACCCTAACCTCTTTCCCCTACCTCCAGGGGAAAGATCGCTAAAGTTGGATAAACCTATGAATTTACAGACTCCATACGTTTAGAATCATGCATGTGGTCTGGACAGTTTTATATAAAAGGCTATTTTTGTGTGTAACACAGTTTTTTTTATTCTTTATTTATTGCAATTAGATCAAAACAAAGTTACTGCTTAGGTCATACAGAACTTTATTCATTTTTGAAATGAGCTACTTAGTGCTTTTATACCCCATAATATTTTCAAAAGTGATCAGTTTTCTTGCTAAGTGCTTCTTCACAATAGGTTGCATAACATAGTACTTTAGTTGTAGATATGGAGAGATATCCTTAGATAGTAAATGAAATTCTTCTTGCAGCTCTCTGAAGGCCACTGCTTCATCACCATAGTACATTTCTCTCCCAACCACTGGAATCCCAAGTTTTCCCACCATTGAGAAATAGTTCGATCCCTACCCAGAACAAATTCCCTATTATACCTAAAGGGGGTAAAATATGAATAGCAATGCCCTTCCTTCAACACTGCCCGGTTTTCCTTCTAATTTTTAGAGTTAAGCCCACAAACGGATTATCTATCCCGGGATACCTCCCAGTCCCCTTTACCACCCAGGGCAGGAGGTCTACTGGGATTTGCCCTATACTGGCCCCCTTTAGCTCCACTCATTGCTTCAGCTAATTAGCAAGCCAATCCCATAAAGTTCTAAATTGAGCTGCGCAGTAGTAGTTGTACAGATTGTACAGACCACATTCATCTTAAAAAGATATAAAACCTCTCAACCTGTTCACCAGGCCCCACTTCCCTTGTCAAATGAGCTTAAAGCTTACTCCTCAGCCTTTCAAACCAAGATATAGGAGGCAGCACTGAATGTAACTCTCCTTGATCGTTTCCAGGAAAGACGTGAGCTAAATACTAATAATAAATAAACTTGGGCAACGTCATCTTAATTGGTTCTATCCTGCCTAGCCAAGAGACATTCATCTTTCCCTATTTTTCTAGATTCTAAATCACTTTCCCTACTGAGGGTCTGTAGCTCAATGGAAAGAGCATCATCCTATCCCTAGTTAACTGTATCCCCGAATACCTCAGTACCCAACCAACTCATCGAAATGGGAACAGCCTCTTCTAGAATACTGATATTTAAGTTCTCTGGGAGCAAGCAGGAAGTCAGTCCTCAGATATGGGTGACGTTAGCACAGACTGAGCTCATGCAGTAACCTCTCCCCAGCTTTTAAAGAAAGCCTTTGGGAGATGTACCATGCATACATGATCCCCCTTCCCGCCCAAGGGTGCCATCTTGCCTCAGTCTCCTTTTTTCCACGGAGCCCATTGGACGTGTGTCTGTTCCCCCAGAAAAAGTTGGTGATTTATGCCTTTTTTGTCTCTCTGGTAGCGTACCGGTGCCTTTTCCTGCCCCCAAGCCCGCTTACCTCGGCATCGCATCCTCTGTTCTTTTTTCTTTTCTTTTTCTTACTTTTTCAATTGGCGCAGGTCTGCACCTTTTTCCTGGCTGTTCCCAATGAATTTGACCTCTCGGGGGCCGTCTTTCACGCCATGGCCTCAGCCAGTGGCTTCAAGCCGTGTGGCCGTTTTGCCCATAATATGTCACGCATGGATCCACACGACTGCTGCTTCGATGGCTCGGACTGGACCACGATGCCTTGGTCTGCAGTCTCTGTAAGTAGATGACTCCTAAGGCCCTCAGGAAATGTCAGCAGCAGCGAGAGTCAATTTTTCAGAAGACCGACTTGGCTCCGGAGTCCTCCGCGAGAGCCTGCTCCAAGATCCCTTCCAAGACCTTGAGCACACGTGGAGACCATGTGGCCTCGGAGCCCCTGGACTACAGAATCTCTGGCCAGAGCTCCTGCGTCGAAGATTGTGCCAAGATGGGCCGGAAAACCTCGATGACCCCATCGGGAGATGAGTCATTGAAAGTGGGGAAATCCCATGGGCTCCTGTCTCCTGGCTCTTGATGATGGCAAAGAGTGACTGTCCAAGTTGCCTTGTCAGGAGCCGTCAACATCCTGGGACAGGACTTGGACTCCTGAGGCTATCCTGGTTGAGGACTCCCCCTCTACGGTGTCAGCACTGGGCCTGACATCCTTGGTGCCTATGCTGAAGGCTGCGAAGTCATCGGGCCTTGAGGCCAGGATGGTGGCCTTGGAGTGCAGTTTGGGTGCCTTCATGGCCCAGCAGCGGGCTCTGATGCCCAGTTCCTCTGGGTCATCTCTCCCAACCACCGAGCCCTCAACCACAAAGGACTCCCTGGAGATTGAGCTGAACCTTGAGTGCCAGGCCGCCACAGCTTCAAGGTCCTCGGGGTCGGGCCACACCATGAGTCCCGGAGGACCTCCGACTCCTCCTCCTCCAAGCCAGATTCGGATTGGGACACTGAGGATGACGAGTCTCCAGATACCCGCCATCACTGTGATATGCCTTCAGACCTGTCCCCTCCAGAGTCAAGGTGCCGGTCCCCACCTGAAGATATGGCCTTCCTCGACTTCATGTGGGACATGGCTAAGGCACTTGCCTTTGTCACAGAGACGGAGAAGGACCCTTGCATGAAGGACCTCTAGATTTTCCAGTATGAGGTCCCTCCAAAAGAGATGCTCATGATGCCTGCTACCCCATCCTGGAACGGCTGCTCCTCCACATGTGGGAGAGCCCCACATCGGTGCCCATAGTTAGTAGGTAGCTAGACTCGATATATCATCTCTGCTGAGCCCTGGCTTCCAAAAAGTCCAACTGCCTCACAATTCCATGGTGGTGGAGTCGACCTTCAGAGGCTCAAGAGTCAGAAAATGCACTCCTCGGTGCCCCTGGGTAGGGAGGCCCATGCTATGGGCAGAAAGTGCTTCCAGGGCTTGATGCTTATGAGCTGCATCCAGTCTTACCAGTTGTACATGGGCATGTACCTTTGAGAACTGATGAAAAAGCTTGCCGGGTTTTTGGCTGGTCTCTTGGAGGAACCCCTCCAACGGTTCCAGACCCTGGCCTCGACAATCAGGGAGTGCTCCAAGTTTATTACTCAAGAGGCCTATGATGACTTTGTGTCAGCAGCTAGAATAGCTGCGGCAGGAATTAGTGCCCAGCGCCAGGCTTGGCTACAGTCCTCCGACCTGGAGCAATATGTCCAGGACAAATTGGTCGATGTCCCATGCTGTGGAGAGAAGCTTTTCGACAAACCCATGACAGACAAGGACGCCGAACTGGAGTCAGAGTTCTAACTAGGACCAGGCTCTTCAAGAAGACCACTGACCCTTCCTGGAGGAAGGCCTCTGGTAGAAAGCCCTCATACCCGAAGAAGAGGAAGGCTTGAAACTACCCTCAATATCAGGCCTTCCCAGCTCCCCAACAGGGCCAGCAGGCCAAGGGACAAGGGCATGGCCCACGTAAGCCTAAGACCTCTAACTCCTGCTCGTGCCCCCAGTGCAACCATGAGGAGGCTTTTGACTCTTTGGGCATAGCCTTTCTTCCCCCAGGATGCACAGCCTTGCAGCACACAGGGGGGCATCTGGTGCACTTAGCCCATAGGTGGCCCTCCATTACCACCAACACATGGGCCCTTCGAGTGGTGAGAGAAGGTTACCTCCTCCACCTCCACCTCCACCAGACACCCCCACCGTTCTTCCCGGGAGAGCTCCCCAGGACTCTCCTCCACTGGGACCTGCTCCAGCAGGAACTCTCAGGCCTTCTAGAGGACCAGGCGCTGGAACCCATCCCTGCCCACCTAAGGGCAGAGGGTTCTACTCCTGCTACTTCCTGGTACCAAAAAGGACCGGAGGGTTCCGCCCTATCCTACAGGACCTCAACAGATTCCTGGTGAGGGAAAAGTTCAAAATGCCTTCTTGGAACATTGCTGCCATACCTCCATCAGGGAGACTGGCTATGGTCCTTGGACCTAAAGGATGCGTACATACACATCCTCATAAACCCCCCTACACAGGCAGTATCTCAGCTTCGTGGTCGGGGGAGAACATCATCAGTACAGAGTGCTGTCCTTTGGCTTGGCCTCTGCCCCAAGGGTATTCACCAAGTGCCTGGCAGTGGTCGCAGCCCTCTTCATGCTCCAGGGGGTATTCATCTGCCCTTATCTGAATGACTGGCTCGTAAAGGACAGCATGGCTATTGAGGCCCGTCAGGTGATGGCATGCACCATCTTCCTGCTAGAGCACCTTGGCTTCATTATAAACTACCTGAAGTCCTATCTCCAGTCAACCGAGGACCCGGAGTTCATAGGGGCTTTTTTGGACACCGTCCAAGCCAGGGCCTTTCTCCCTCAGGACAGGGCCCTATGTCTCCAAGCGCTTGCAACAAGCAGATAGTGCCATTGCTCGGTGTCTGCCTGCTTCATGTTTCACCTACTGGGGCATATGGCATCCACAATGCATGTCACTCCAGAAGCTCTTCTGTGGATGCGGACAGCTCAGTGGGCCCTCTGCTTGCAGTGGTCCCAGGCCATGGGACACTTGCAGGATAGGGTGCTCATCACCCATCCCCTCGCTCTCTCTCATGACTGGTGGCGAAACCTCTAGTGTCTACTGGCTGGGATGCCCTTCCAGCCCCTGGCACCCCAAAGAATCCTCACTACATATGTCTCCAGACTGGGGTGGGGAGCACATTGCAACGACCCCTGCACCTCACAGCAGCTAGTCAGCACTGAGAGTCCCAGCAAATCAATCTCCTGAAGCTCCGAGCCAAAGCCTTAGCCCTCCGGACTTTTCACCGCCACCTGCAGCACGAGGCGGTGCTGGTACAGACTGACAACCAGGTGGTGATGATCTACATAAACAAGCAAGGGGCACTGGTTCGGAGCTGCTCTGCCAGGAAGCAGTGAGTCTCTGCTTGTATGCCAGCAGCAACGGGATTCTCCTGCGAACAGTTTACCTCCCAGGCCAGTTCAGCACCCTGGTGGACCAGCTCAGCCGGATTCTCCAGCCGGACGAGTGGAGGCTGGACCCCAGGGTGATCGGCCACCTGTTCCAGCACTGAGGGCTCCCGAGGATGGACCTCTTTGCCAGTCCAGCCAATGCACAACTGCCCTGCTTCTGTTCCCGGCAGCCACACCCCTCTGGGGTGGCGGTGGATGCTTTTCTGATTTCTTGGGCGGAAGGCTTCCTTTACGCTTTCCCACCCATATCACCGATCGCCAAGACCCTGTTCAAGGTCCAGCGCAATAGGACCATAGTGATCCTGGTGGTCCCATGATGGGCCTGGCAGCCGTAGTTTCTCCTGCTCCTCCACCTGGCCACATCACCCCCCAGTTCCCCTGGGGTGCAATCCAGGCCTACTGATGCAGGAGGAGGCCGCTCTGCACCTCAACCTGGGATCCCTGACACTCTCGGACTGGCTGCTGAAAGGTAGTCCTGGCCCCTTTCAATCTCTCTATTGAAGCGGAGGAGGGCCTCCTAGCTTCCTGCAAAACCTCCATCCTTTGGGTGTGCGCCTTCAAGTGGCAGAGGTTCTCGGTCTGGTGCACAGAGTGTCGGGTCAACCCTTTCTCCTGCTCCTGCTCCATCTAGTGCTGAAGTACCTACTTCACCTGTCCCAGGCAAAGCTGAAGTCTAAGAGTGCACCTCAGTGCTCTTGTGGTGCACCACCATCTCATTGAGGGCAAACCACTCTTTGCTCAACCCCTCATGTCTCGCTTTCTGAGGGAGCTCCTCCTGTCGAAGCCACCCATCCACCTGCTGGTGATAAAGTAGGACCTTATTGTTGTGCTCTCCAAGCTCACCGTGCCACTTTTTGAGCCTCTCAGCTCCTGCCATCTCAAGTATCTTTCCTGGGAGGTGGTGTTCCTGGTAGCACTCGCCTCTGCTCTCAGAGTCAGAGAGCTACAGGCATTGGTGGCAAAACCACCATACACTAGATCCTACAAGAACAGGGTCGTGCTCCGCACGCACCCCACGTTTTTACCCAAGGTGGTATCTCTGTTCCACCTCAACCAGCAGGTGGTGCTCACCACCTTCTTCCCACAGCCTCATGCCAGTAGGGTAGAGACAGTTCTCCACATACTAGACTGTAAACAGGCACTTATCTTTTATCTCAGGTGCACCCAGGAGCACTGCCAAGTTTCTCAGCTCTTTGTTTCCTACGACCTGAGTCAATTGGGAGCTTCAGTCTCTTAAGCAGACCCTGTCCAACTAGATCACTGACTGCATTGCCTTCTCATATGAGCAGGAGCACCATATTAAGGCGCACAGCATCCGGGCCATGGTGGCCTTTGAAGCAAACTTGTGCTCCAGTTTCTTGTCAAAAATCTTCCAGGCTGCCATTTGGTCCTCAGTCCACACTTTCACAGCTCACTACTGCCTGGAGAGAGAGTCCCGTCGGGACAGCACCTTCAGTTAGCAGTACTCCATCATTTGTTTGGGGTATAGGCAACTCCTGTCTTCTGGCCCTTTGTGTTCAGGCTACCAAAACATTGGCTGCTTGCTGGCACCTGGGCCACTCGGGACTCTCTTATCTCTCGACTCATTGCTGTTGCTCACAGTTCCCCCTTTTTTCTGGTCACCCATGAGCTTTTTTATTTATATTTATAGTTTTTATTAACATTTATAATAACACTCAGGTATTTACATGAATGACTAGAAATATTGAAAGATATTGAATAGAAATATTCAAAGTAATCTTTCCCATAATTAGTCCACAATTAATCAAGGGGGGGCTACAGGAAATTTTTAACCATTGGCCATGATTGCAACAGTTCTCAAAGCAAAAAACATGGTCAAGGTAACAAAAAGGAAAATATATACATTATAAGCAGGATAAGACTTATGCGTCAGCCGTAATGGGGCCCACTTCCACCCGGAGCTCTTCCCTTGCACATATAAATTCTGGGAGCTGCTTAGGTTCAAAAAAAAGGAAATTCTTCCCTTGATAGGAAACATAACATCTAGACGGATACTTTAACACAAAAGTTGCACCCAAGGAAATAATCCTGGCAAGATAAACCAGGAATTCCTTCCTCCTTAATTGGGTTACTTGAGACAAATCTGGAAAAATTCTAACATTTGAACCTAAGAACTTCTCATTGATATTCTTAAAAAAAGAAAGAAGAATCAATGCCTTGTTGGCCTCCAAAGCCAAAGTTACAAGCATAGTAGTTCTTTCTGTAGCCACTTTTCAAGAAACCTGTCAGGTCCCCAATTCCACTCGCTGATGCCTCCAGATTTCTCCCCCGTACTTCCAAGTTGTTCGCCGACAGATATTGTGCCCTAGTAAGTGGGGGCAGGTGCTCAATTGGTATCTTGAGCACTTATCTCAGATATTTCTGCACCATTTCCAAGGGGGACATGAGTGGGGACCTTGGAAAGTTTAAAAGACGAAGGTTATTTCGACGGGCAAGATTTTCAAGGTGCTCAGTTTTTCGTATCAGCACTGTTCTTTCCTTCATTAGAGCATTATGCTACTCCTTAAGATGCCCCAAATCTTCCTTCACCTGCAACAAAGAACTCGCTTGCAGCTCTTGGCTCTTAGAGGACTCCAATTTCATAACAGATAACTCAGTACTTACGGAACCCACCACTGTCGAAAGGGTTGTAGTTAAGGCAGAGTTAGCGTCCCAAAACGCTTCCAACGTAATCACAGCCGGCTTTTCCAACACCTGACTTACTGCTCCAGGCTCCAACTGCCGAGGGGCTACCACTCGAGGAAGCGGGTTTTCCACACCACGCTCCTCTGGCTGGCTACCCCCTCTGGAGATCAGGGCCGACCGCTGCAGCACTTGCACTCCACCAACAGGCAAGGGAGTGCTCACCCGGAGATCAGGCGGCAGTGAAAAACCAAAGCCGTCTGCAGATAGAAAACGTCCGGGTTGCGTCGGGGGGGTTCCCGCTGTTCAGGAGACAAACTCATTCCCGATGCGCCCAGCACAGAGATCGACTCCTCCCGCTGTGCTGGTGAAGACGCCGCTACTGGTCCGGCAGCCGCAAAACCACAATGCTCAAGAGTCCTCTGGCCATCGGCAGAAGCTTGTGGTGGAGCAGAGGGATAGCCCGCTTGCTTCCTTTTCCTCCGCCCCATACTCGACGAAGCGGAGCTCACCACAAGCACAGGAACGCTGAGCAATCGCAGAGCAGCCAACATAGATCAGGTTCCTGCTGCCATCTTGCCCCGACTTGTCCACCCATGAGCTTTTACAGGTTTTTCATTAGCCTGTAGCTACGAAGTCCCATATATGAGGACTGACGTCCTGCTTATTCCCGGAGAAAGCGTAGTTACTCACCTGTATCAGGTGTTCTCTGGGGACAGCAGAAATCAGTCCTCACAACCCTCCATCCTCCCTGTGGGGTTGCTTTTCTTTTTGCCGTCTTGTGCTATATCATACTGAGGCAAGATGGCACCCTTGGACAGGAAGGAGACCATGCATGTATGGCACATCACTGACATCACCCATGTGTGAGAACTGATTCCTGCTGTCCCCGGAGAACACCTGTTACAGGTGAATAGCTACCTGTCTCTGCTGTGGTCATATTGAGCTAGATATTAAAAAGGACAGTATTCAAATGCTGTGGCAGTCAGTTGTGATGCTTAAATATCAGCGGGATATTCAACAGCACTATCTCGATAAGAGCCGCTGTTGGATATCTGGGCTGAGTGACGCTATCCAGATAAGTGCTGACACTTATCCGGTCAGTGGGATATTCAGCTGACACCTATACGTGATATTCCAGATAACTGCCAGAATTTACTTGGATAGTACCCTTGCCTCGCCATTGCATTAACTGGATCGTGCCGGGGGGGTTTGTGTAGATACTCAGAGGCAATATCTGGATAGGACTGCTGAATATCATGGTCAACACATTTATCTGGATGGCTTCCCATTGGCCGACCAGCTGTGGTTTCTGAACATCAGTCCGCTTGACCTTAAACATGGAGATTCCTCAGTATAGATCTAATTCCCCCTTGAATCTCCTGAAGCAAGTGCTCTGGATCGTCAACTGCAAGCAAAACATCAGCAAAAAGTGCTAGTTTGTATTCACTGTCTCTCTCTCACCCTCGTAAAACACTGTTTTAACCACGGAAATGCCTTTCAAAATCATCTCTACGACAGTATAAAATGTATAGAGAGCAGTTCTGATGGCAGGATGTGCACTAATTTACCTTTCTGGCTTGAGAGATAACTGTATAATTGATGGAAGTTGAACAGAAAGATCTACACATGCATACTCTGGAGGAGAGGCAGGAAAGGGGAGATAGAATAGAGACATTTCATTGCAGTCTGTTTTTTCAATGGAAAATAAATTCAACAAGCAGGAGCCTATGTCAGTGGTGCTCAACCAGTCCTCGAGACACACCCCTTCAGGAGGATTTTCAGGATGTCCACAATGAATATGCATGAGACAGATTTGCATGTTTTCAGGATGTCCACAATGAATATGCATGAGACAGATTTGCATGTTTTCAGGATGTCCACAATGAATATGCATGAGACAGATTTGCATGCACTGCCTCCTTAGTATGAAAATCTATCTCATGCATATTCATTGTGGATATCCTGAAAACCTGACTGGATGGATGTCCTGAGGAGTGCGTTCAAAACACTGGCCTAAACCTCATCACAGGATGAGGGTGAAAAGGGGCATACTCTGCTGTAATTTAAGGAAATGTTTCTTTCAGAAAGAGTAGTGGATGTGTGGACAAGCTTGCAGTGAATGAATGTGGTGGAGATAAGGGCATTATCAGAATTCAAGAAAGCAGAGGACAGGCACCAAGGATCTCTGAGGGAGAAGAATGGATTGTAGAGATTGGGCTGTTGGTCTGGAGGGACACAGCATAAGCAGTATGGTCCTTTTTTTTTCCTGCTGTCATGGTGTTTGTTTCTTTGTATTTGTGTTCCTTGAAGCTGTCATGTACTAATTGGCAAAATCGGGGAACTGAAGAGGATGAATTTTGCCGATATCTGCTGGCAACCAAACCGTGTAACTGTTCTACCTGAAGAACTTTCTAGTCAAGCTGCTGCCATACTAATAATCAAACGGTATATTTTTGCATATCTGCTGTTTAATAGCTCAAGTGCTCACACGATAAAAGCCTCCTTGCCGTGCATAATTAGATAGAATTCTGTATGTCTTTGAGGCAACCAAGGGATCCATCTACTTCCACAGCATGCAAAAGAAAAGAGCTGAAATTAGAAACTTGCTTGAAAGGTAATTAACTCTCTTTAATTCTAATTGTCACACGTTTTCTGGATACATGAAAAAAGGGAAAGTACTGTATTCCATTTAATTAAGAAACTGACAGGGACAGCAGGTAAACCCTTGAAGTTTATGGGTCTTTGGATTTTCTTGGATTTTTGATGAGGCCTTGAGTGGAAAGATTAGAGGAGAAGATGAACAGAACATACCTCAGAACAAAACAAACCCTTAAGCTATACACAATGGGACATGTTTACTAAAATGCACTACAAGGATAGCATGCAGTTTCAGTATCATGCTAAAAGCAAAACACGCTACCCAGGTAGTGTGCATTGGGTTAGGGACTGGGAGGGACAGGGGTATTCCTGGCACATTGAGGCTTACACAGGCTTTAGTGGCCAGTAGCATGGGTGCAACTAATACACCTCAATGAGTGGCATTAGTTAGTTGCACCTGTGGTCCGGTCTCCACAGTACTGCATGGCTTGTCTGTATTCACTGCAGCAGGAAGGATGTACATGCCGCCCCCCCCCCCCCCCATACTTAATAATGAGCTCTGCGCTGATAGTGCAGCCCACATGGGTGTTAGTAAACATGCCCCGACGGGAGCAACTTTATAAAGAACTTGAGTATGTAGATGGAGCAGCTCTCTGGATAACCTCGGTGGATAAGCTATTCAAATAGCTGCTGAACATCACTGCTCTCTGGATGCCGGCCGGCACCACCCCTGCATTTGCCGGATAATGCCAAGCCAGATAGTGCTGCTGAATATTTCTCGGCACCCACATCCAGTTAACCTCCACAGTGATTATTCACATAGGCATTCCCAGGGCAGAGAACAGGCAGAGCTGAGATGCTATTGGCATTTATTAACATATTTTTTAAAATAAAATACGTATGCACACCTATTCTTGCTGGCATGTGCAGTCTTATGCCTGCCTTGGAGCAGGTGGATAAGTGTGTCCCTACTTTCTCTGGGGATAATTTTATCCAAGCGCATAGTTTCATTTTGCCTTCATAAAATAGGTGCAGCGCACGCACTTATGTGCCTCTCTTGCCTAGGTAGCCTGTTATAAAATTATCCTCAAGATATCTCTTTTATATTGCCTATTACATACACTGTGTTTGACTACATTTTATTTCCTTGCATGGTCTCTCATGATAGCAGATAGACCAGTTGGCTCAGAAGGTATTTTCCAACTGTTCACCACTTTACTTTTTATATCGCTGTCTCAACAGTTAATGTGACGATCCTTCCTTTTTGTAAGTTTAAGTTCGTGCCAACTAAGCCTATCACTTTTTAAGATAGCATGTTTTAAAGAGACATGCTTTGAAGTCTTTCAGCTTTTGTTAATCTTTTGGCATTAAGTTTGTTGCCGCTTTCACTCTGGGTTATTTCACAGTTTATTATTAGTAGTAGTTTCACTGTTTCTTTCATATGATCTCCAATACATTAAACAAACGCTGCAGTACCTCCCTTTGCAGACTGCACAGGAGACGAACCCTGAGAGAATTCCTTCTAAATGCTGTAAAATAATTGGCTACCTAAGTCCCTATTCCCAGTTGTGAATCCTGACCACTTTTTCAGCTGTATCCTCAGGCTTGGCCATCTCAATGAGCAGGAGCCTGAGCCAGGAATGGGACCCAGGGATCTTCCTTGGTAACACACTGTGTAAACCACGGACTAGATCTAATTTGTCATGTGTTGAAGAGGAAGCGCAGACTGCGCTCTTTTGTTTTCCCTCAGAAAAAGTATTTTACGTGGTATTGCCTCCATGGAGAATTCAAGGCATTAATCAGCTGAATAATTAGAGTAACTAACCACTGTGCTTCCTGTTCTAATAAATCATTTCAAAGATTTTATTTAAAACATATTCCAAGATATGAAATGACCCAGAGTGAAAGCGGCAACAAACATAGCGGCAAAAGATTAACAAAAGCTGAAAGACTTTAAAGCATGTCTCTTTAAAACATGATGTCTTAAAAAGTGATAGGCTTAGTCGGCATGAACTTAAAGTTGCAAAAAGGAAGGAAGGATTGTCACATTAAATGTTGAGACAGCGATATAAAAAGTAAAGTGGTGAGGGTTGGAAAATACCTTCTGAGCCAACCAGTGTGCAACTAGTAAAAACGCCACACATACTGCTGACAAATAAATAGAGCCACACGGGGAAAGCAGGCTCCCCAGGGGGATCGGCAAAGTCCAAAGAATTTGTAAAGCCGTACAGAGAATGTCTGCCTCCAAAGGGCAAAATGACAGAAACTTTGAAACAAAGTGCAATAATTGGTCTAAAAATACATGGCCAGAACCTACACTTACAAAAAACTAAGAGGACTAATAGGAAGAAGAGAAAATCCTGAATCAAACACCTTATCGACAGAAAATGAAAATAAAACATATTCTAACACTTCTGGGGCTGCTAAATGCATCTCAGATTGGGGGGGGGGGGATCAAGCTCCGCCTTGACTCTGTCCCCAGCTCCATCCTAACTCTGCCTCCTAACCTCTGCGGCCATCCCCTCCTGTTCCTGTGGGCAGAGGGGAATGACTGCGATTATGGTGGACTCCTGTCTGCCCACGGCCAGAAGGAGAAAGCCACTGTGATTGCGACAATCTGGAAGGGCACTTTCACTTTCTGCTCCATCACTATGGAACTCGCTCCCAGATGACATGCGCACAACTACAGACATTAAGGATTTTAGCAAGAAACTGAAAACATTTCTGTACACAGATCATCTGGGACATATAACCTAACCAACTGAATGAAGGCATGACACAGTCCTCCAAAATGAACTCAGCCATGTGCAACTAACCTGAAAAACACAACTTACCAAAATGTAGATAAACTGTCATTCAAGTATAACCTGTACGTAGTTAATCTTGCCACTTCCCTTCTCCCCCCCCCCCATTGTTCGAATATTCTTGTATATTGTTTTTTGTATACTGTATATTGTTTTTTGTTCTATGTACTATGTTGAGTTTCAATGTAAACCGCTCTGAGTGAAGGACAAAGCGGTATAACAAAATGGTTAAATAAATAAAATAAAAGTGACAGTATGAGGACAGTGAATTACAAAAGGACTTTAAACTTAATCTCTCGATTCAGACCAAATTGCATGATAGTCAGACGGAGGATAAAACACTGTTCCTCCTGTAACAACATCTATCCAGATCTCCCTCTCGCCATGTAGCTCTTATGGTCTTAATTACAAAAATGTCTTTATTCCTTAAACATACTGTATGCTTTTTCAACAGGCAGTGTTCCAGTGTGGGAGCAGACACCACATTTCTTTTCAGGCAATTTTTGTGTTTTATCATCCTGACATGTAAGGTGCATTTCGTTTTTCCTATGTACAGCAGTTTGCATGGGCAGATAATTACATACAAAGCTAGGCGGGTGCTGCAGTCGGACCTATATGACAGAGTATCTTTTTCATGCGGTTGGATATATAAATGTTTGAATCTCTAGGTGCGTTCGGGCAGACCGGGCATTTGTGATGGCCTTTCCTTGAATCTACAGTGTTGGATAATGTAGGTAATGCTGATGAGACAAGCAGGTTGCCTAGATTTCTTCATCTATTTTAGGCCATGACCAATTGCTGGCTTTTAAAACAATCTAAGTTCTGCAGAATATGCCGATGTCTGCTGAACACCTTTTGAATTTGAGAAGCTAAATGTGAGAATTTTAACGTTCAAACAAATTTCGACTCTTGTTCTTTTAGTTTTTAGTAGCTGTTCTCTGTTAGCTGTACATGCTTTGTTGTATCCCTCTTTTATACACTCTAAAATGTATCCCCTGTTTTTAAATCTGTTCTACTTTTTGCTTGGCATATGAATTCTACCGACCTTGAACAAAGTCTCTTAAATCTATGAAACTGGATGGGGGGAGATTGCTTTCAAGACTTCTATTATGAAAACTGTAGCAATTTATTTCTGTCTGTGAGTTTCCTATATGTAGAGCTTTACCCAGTACCATAAAAAATTCCTCTTTTGCAGTACAGAAAAATAATTAGTTTTTAAAAATGAAGACCGAAATCCCTTTAAGAGCTCTCAGGCAGAGAGCTTGTATTTAAAAGTCACAGAGTATTACCTTGCCTGCAATGGAGACCGTTAGGAATTCCAGTGATTAGTTGTGGCCTATAAGAGCGAGAGGAATCTAGGCAACCTGCTTATCTTATCAGCATTACCTACATCAGTGGTTCTCAACCCAGTCTCTGGAACCCCCAGACCAGACAGGTTTTCAGGATATCCATAATGAATATGCATGAGATAGATCTGCATACACTGCTTCCATTGTATGGAGATCTAGCTCATGCATATTCATTGTGGAACCCTGAAAACCCATCTGGACTAGGGGTCCCAGAGGACTGGGTTGAGAATCACTGACCTACTTTATCCAACACTGTAGATTCAAGAAAAGGCCATCACAAACGTGGCAAATTCTTGGTCTGCCCAAACGCCCTAGAGATTCGAACATTTATACAACCAGTCACATGAAAAAGATACTCTGTCACATACTGTAGGTCCAACTGTAACACCCACCTAGCTGTGTATGTAATTATCTGACTATGCAAACTGTCAGGATACTAGAACACAAAAGTTGTCTGAAAAAAAATGTGATGTCTGCTCCCATAATGGAACACTGCCTGTGGAGAAGCATATGTTTAAGGGAAATTTTTTTTTTTTGGTAATTAAGACCATAAGAGTTACATGGTAAGGGGGAGATCTGGATCAGATGTTAGAGGAGGAACAGCATTTTTTTCTTCCATCTGAATACTATCATTCTATTTGGTCTGAATCGAGAGGTCGAGTATCAAGTCTTTTAGCAATTCACTGTCCTCATACTCCCGCTTTTTCATT
Source organism: Ichthyophis bannanicus (assembly GCA_033557465.1). Classification (NCBI taxonomy): domain Eukaryota; kingdom Metazoa; phylum Chordata; class Amphibia; order Gymnophiona; family Ichthyophiidae; genus Ichthyophis; species Ichthyophis bannanicus. The sequence continues at coordinate 169,990,466 of CM066042.1, forward strand.
TGTCTTCATCACCATTTTGATAAGGGACTTTTGTATAAATGCTCTTATATAATTTTTATTTTTTTCTTTTGTTTGCATTTTATTATTGTTTACAGCCATATCTTCACATTTTTTAATCTTCATTGCTTATCTGATTTTAGTTTTCCTCTTATATATGGCATATGGGATTTAATTTTAACTTGGTACATTTTCTCTCATTTTATTTTGATCCGTGCCATTCACATTATCAATATCATTTCTAACACATATCTCTGTTTTAATTCATAGTGTTAGAATATATTTTCATTTTCATTGTGCACAGAGTATAGCACAAAGTTATGTGCACAAATTATAAAACACTATAACTCATTCTTTAAGCCAGCCCTTAAGCTGGTGTACGTGTTCACACCCACTTACGCCTCTGTTTTGTAAAGGTAGGTACCTGCTTTTCTTTAGGCTTAGGAAAGACCCATTCAGGGTACCTAGTTACCCAGTTACAAAATACCCTCCAACTCTCCACATATAATATGTTTTGATAAGATGTAGAAGTGAATCAAGCTGAACAAGTTCTGGAAGTACTCATTAAATGCATACCTATTGAACTGAAATTAGTCTTTACCCATGGCAACCAATATTCTACCATGACTTTGCTTGCAATACTGTAAGCTTTTGTTAAAAACATAGTACAAAGTCCATGAAAAGATAAGTCTTCTAATGCTCTCATTTCCCATTTGTTATCATCTTGTTTAAAATAGGCCTCTACCGCGTACCAAACCATACTATTTTCGATATTCTGCCCAGGACCTTTGGAATGGGTGCACCACCCGGCTGATTTTATTGACCACCCAGCTAATGTAATCTGATGAAATGACATGGGAAAGTAATGTGCAGGAATGGAAAATGATTTAAGTGCAGTATATGTAAATAAAATGTGAATGAATTTGAAGGTGTATTTTACAAAGGACTACCAAGTGCAATCTGAAGCATCCAAGTCAGAACATCTGGATAAAAGCCAAAGGCGTCCAAGTTCTGGTGCTATTTCACAAGCGTGGATATGCCTAATATGGATGTCTGCAGGGGCATCTACATAGGCATCGCTGGTATAGTATTCAAGATGGAGAACGTCTGAGATGATGAACGATGGTACAAACAGAAAACACTTTTAGAAATTACACATGGCAATTATGAAACATACTCAGGATAGTGGAATGCCATTTTATTCTACACCATCTTGATGTTTTCAGGCCCAAATTAACACTTTCCTGACGCTTCTTTGTGCCTGGAGCACGTCTAAAGTTGGACGAGGTCACAGATGTCTCTGAGGTTTCTGAAATCAGCCGGGGACATCTACATTTATCGCCCCATCCTGGCCATGCCTCCGGCCTGCCCCACCCTACTTGGGCATCCCACAGTGAAAACATCTTACAAAGGCAATTGTAAAATGGCTCTGGGGACATCTCGGTGATTTGCATGTCCACGTGCACATTTTCAGATGTTCAAATCACGTCTAAGCCTTTAAAAAGGACCCTCTTAATGAATTTGAAACAATGACAAATAAGTGCATTGTATATGGAACTTCCTGAAAGATGATTAGTTCCTGCCAGCTAGCTTATAGTCCTGCCTCCCGGCTATTCCTTTGTGCTTCCTGGCTAGCAAACCTTTCTGGAGAGAACACGGATATTATTGTTAAAGGCAAGATTTCTTTGATCTTTATCTTGTTCCTTCTCATCCTCTCCTCTCTTTCTTCCATCTCCTATCATACTTGCTTTAGTGTCCTGTTACAATAATTTCTGTTACAACAGGCAGCATGTTCCAGAGATAAATCTGACAAACATGTTCATGCTTCTACCAACAATAACCAACATTCCTTCAGCCTTGTATTCACACATTTGTAATAAAAAGATACATCTTCTTCTTAAGCATGCCTAAGAACACTCCTACTTGGCAAATTATTATTTGAAATGGGTGAGGATGATAGGTGGTGCGTAAGATGTGATTGGAAAAGAGAATAATTAATGAAATAGAATTCCTAGCGAGAAGATCGTTGAGCTCAACAGTAATATACATGAGTGGCCCAAGGAGGATGTGAGACCTTGTGCGGAGACTCATTGCAAAGCCTCATTTGCATAAATATTTGCATAACATCGGACCTTGTACCTATAATATTAGGTACACAACTCATAAATTTGAGAGAACAGACTGAATGGGAGCATTGGTACAAGGGCTTCATTTGATGAACTTTTTCTCCCCACAGAAAAACCTTCGTAAATCAGGGCTCCTACGTTTGAAGGATTCAGCTGGCTGGCTCCAAGGACTCTCAAAAATTCAAGCAGCACCCAGTGGCAGGGAAGTGGGCAAGTAAAGCAAGGCCACCGGCTTCAGTTGAAGCTGGCTTGCGGAGCTAATTAATAAAAGCCTTGCAAGAGGCTATAATATATCATCCAAAAATTAGACAGCACCAACTTGCTCCTTTCCCTAACACAACATCCCGGAGTCACAGCTATAGATATATATCACACATATAGCTATGTTGATATAAACACATCTTTCACTGGTGTTTAGCGCTGAACATGTCATGAATTTTGTGGTTGGAGGTCATAGCTTTTATTCACTGACTAAACCATTAAATCACCCTTTCAAATAAATGTTTAAATCAGAGTATTTCTTCCCAACATGACACTCATAAGAAATTACACACTATACATGAGGGCAAAAATGTTCAAGAAAGAAGCCTTAAAGTTACAATACATATGATGCTGTTAGACCAGTGGTTCTCAACCTTTTTTTCCATCAGGACACTCCTGATGGACAATTCTTTCATATGTGACATAATACACTCGTGATCCTCAGGGACCTAGTTAAACATAATCCTATTCTGCTCCACAAAAATCCTACAATAGGGGCAGATCAGAATGAGGATATTTCTCCCAGGAATTAATTATACAAAAAATATTCTGATACACACGTCATTTGAGCAACAGCAGCATAACTCTTCCCAAATACCAGGTACATTATAAAAGAACACAAAACCTGAAAAAAATCCAACCACTCACATATGTAGCAAATGTGCCATAACATAGCAGCACTAATTCCTATGATTCAAGCCGCTATTAATTAATTAATTTATTTAAAAGCTTTTATATACTTCAAATATGTGACGCATTCTATGCAGTTCACAAACTCTACAAAAGAATAGGCAGCACTAAAAATATGAAATTGGGCTGTAGAATACCAATAGGCCTACTTCTGGTAAAACAGAACAAGTGGGACTACTACAGATCTCTAGAGAAAGCACATACTAATTCCGCCACACCTCTGTCACTTGCAGAACTCTGACAGACTCTCACCAAATACAGAACAAGGGATTACAAATTAGAAATAGAAATATGAAGATAAAAATTGAAATAGGATCCCAGGAACTAATTGGGAAAACTAAAAATAGAAATGCATTTTCTCTTGCACTGAACAAAATACAAAAGCACCAGTAATGCACATCTCCCAAAGCTAACATTTTCTAGTTAATAAATTCAAAATAAAATACTTTTTCTGCCTTTGTTGTCTGGGTATTTTATTTTTCCAATCATGTTGATACCAGTTTCTCTTTTCTGCTTTCTTCGTCTCTTCTGCCAACTTTATCCACTGTTTGCTGTCTATTTATCCTATCTTCCTCTATTCTCTTCCTACATCTATTTCTGACATATTAATCATTCCCTTTTTTTTTCCTGTTTCTCTGTCCACTCAAATTTAACCCTGTTTTTCACCTTCCAGTCTTCAATCTTCTCCTTTTTAATTTTCATGTATCTATCAACTTTCCATCTGCTACCTAGCCCATCTCCCCAGGCTCAGCCATTTCTCCATCTCACTCCTTCCCTGGTCTCCTCTTCCCTTCTATCTTTTACCCACTCCCCATTACCGCATTTCTACCCTCTGTACTCCCCCGTCTCCTTGACAATCCCCCATAAGGTTCTGCACCTGCCCAGCATTTACGTTCTCCCTCTTTCCCTACCCACTCACCCTTGTAGCCCAGCGTCTCCACTTTCTCTTCACTCACTCATCCACCCAACCTTGTATCCTAGCATCTCCCCTCCCCTTCCCTCCTGCATTTACCCTTGTAGTCTAGCATTTCCCCTCCCTCTTGTTCTCTGGGAACAAGAAAGTCAGTCCTCACATATGGGTGACGTCGGCACCGACGGCGCCCTCGCAAAGCATCCCACCAGCTTTCAAAGAAAGCCTTTGGGAGATGCCACCACGCATGCGTGATCCCCTTCCCGCCCAAGGGTGCCATCTTGCTCAGTCTCCTTTTTTCTGTGGAGCCTTCAGGCATTTCTCTGGCTTGTCCCCAGAAAAAGTTGATTTTTCTCTCCGAGTTTCATACTCATCTCCGGTATCGCACAGGTACTCTTCCCGCCTACCCACCTCATTGCCTTGGCATCGAGTTTGGCTTATTTTTGTAGTTTTCGTTCTTTTATTTTTTCCTGGCGCCTTTGTGCCTTTTTTCTCCCACTAGCGGAGAGTCTGAGGGTAGTCAGGGAGGGCACGGGGTCTTGTACCCTTTGTCAGGAGCCACTGGTCCTTTGCTCATATGCAGTCCAACAGGGTATCCTCCTGAGGCAGTGTACCTGCCAAGCCAGGACAACCTGCTGGCCGACAGGCTCAGCAGAGATCTCCAGCCACACAAGTGGGGGGAACCCGTGATGGACCTGTTCGCCAGCCCAGACAACTTTCAGTTGCCCCGCTTCTGCTCCCGACAGGCCTATACCTCCAGGGTGGCAGCGGACGCATTCCTGGTCTCATGGTCAGAAGGCCTCATGTACGCCTTCCCTCCCATGCCATTGATTGCCAAGACCTTGTTCAGGACCCTCCACGACAGGGCCTCGCTCATTCTGACAGCTCCTCAGTGGCCCAAGCAACCATGGTTCCTGCTGCTTCTACAGTTGACGGTGGAGACCCCCATCCCCTTGGGGACCTCCCCAGGACTCCTGTCTCAGGAGGGGGGGGCTCTCTTCTGCACCCCAACCTGGGGTCCCTGTCGCTGACAGCCTGACTGCTGAGAGGGTGACTCTGGCACTTTTCAACCTCCCTGTTGAGGTGGAAGACATTCTGCCTCTACTAGGAAGGCTTATGCCCTCAAATGGCACAGGTTCTCTGTTTAGTGCGCCGAACACGGGGCTGACCCTTTCTTCTGTCCAATGGCTTTGATGTTACAGTACCTTCTCCACCTCTCTCAGTCCGGGTGACCCATTTTCTTCGGGGCCTGCTCTTATTGAAGCCCCCAGTTTGCCCTCCAGCAACCGAATGGGACCTCAATGTAGTAGTGTTGGGGCAGCTCACTCGCCCTCCCTTCGAACCTCTGGCTACCTGCCACCTCTGTTACCTCTCTTGGAAGGTGGCTTTCCTGGTTGCGCTCACCTCCGCTCGCAGAGTCAGCAAGCTTCAGGCCCTCATGGCAGAGGTGCCCTATACCAGGTTCTACAAGAACAGAATGGTGCTCCGCCCGCATCCCAAATTCCTGCCGAAGATAGTGTCACCTTTCTATCTCAACCAGGAAGTAGTGCTCCCTACCTTCTTTCCAAGACCTCACTCCAGTCGGGCAGAGACGGTTCTTCACACCTTGGACTGTAAGAGGACTTTGTCCTTCTATATCTAGCACACTCAGGGACACTGCAAGGCTTCTTAGCTTTTCATCTCTTATGACCCCAGTAGGTTGGGGGAGGCGGTGACCAAGCGTACACTGTCCACATGGGTGGCGGACTGTATCGCCCTCTCTTATGAGCAGGTGAGGCTCCTGCTGGAAGGCTGCGTCGCGGCACACCGTGTCAGGGCCATGGCGGCTTCAGTGGCAAACTTGCGCTCCCTCCCAATGATGGACATCTGCCGGGCCGCCACCTGGTCTTCAGTCCATACCTTCACAACCCATTACTGTCTGGAAAGAGAGTCCTGATGGGACAGTGCCTTTGGCCAGGCTGTGCTCCGTAACCTTTTCGTGGTTTAGGCAACTCCTACCCTCTGACCCTTTTGTGTTTAGGCTATCGGAGTGCTGGTTCATCGGACACAGGGTCTGTGTATATGGACTAAATTGCTGCTGCTTGCGGCTACCCATGAGCGGAGCCCCTGTTTTACTATGGGCTTTCGGTAGCCCGTAGCTGGGGAGTCCCATATGTGAGGACTGACTTCCTGCTTGTTCCCACATAGTTACTCACCTTTAATAGGTGTTCTCCGGGAACAACAGGAATCAGTCCTCACAACCTTCCTCCTCCCCTTAGAGTTGCTCCTTTATCATCTTTTATTTTTGCCATCTTTTAGCTATGTCATCTGACTGAGCAAGATGGCACCCTTGGGGGGAAGGGGACCATGCATGCGTGGTGGCTTCTCCCAAAGGCTTTCTATGAAAGCAGGGGGGATGCTTCTGCGAGGGCTCCGTCGGTAACGACGTCACCCATATGTGAGGACTGATTCCTGCTGTCTCCGGAGAACACCTGTTACAGGTGAGTAACTACGCTTTCTCTGTCCCTCCTCTCCACCACCCACCTACCTATGTAGACCAAAATCTTCCCTCCGTCTCTCTCTCTCTCTCTCTGTCTGTCTCTCTCCTCCCATCCACACTTCTAACCTGGCATCATACCTCTCTCTCTTCCCCTACCTCCATATAGCCAGACATCCCTCTATCCCACCTCTGTAGCTCAGCATTTCCTTGTCCTCTCTCATGCCCCTCCCCCCTCCCAACAGAGCAGCATTTTCCCTCTTAATAAGCATCGCGGAACCTTCTCTTTTCCCTTCTGGCCCTAACAGTGCAATGGCAGAGGCAGGAGCCACAACCACCCTGATTCCGGCAGTTTCTGCCTAGTATAGATTCGGCTGTGCTTCCTCCTCCTGGCCGCAGCAGCAAGTGGCACATAAGTGATTTCACTTCAGAGTGCGTAGAATGCACCTGGAACCGAGTCCCAGGCACTGAGAAGGAACACAGTTGAATCTACATTAAATAAGAATTGCCAGGACCGGTGCGATCACATCTCCTTGCCGTTGCTTGTGCTGACTCCGCACACATCTAATCCCTGGATGAGAATAACAAGTTGGCCCGGGGCTGGGGCCAGTATGTGGTGGGGCCAATGACAGCAGCAGTAAGTTGCCATGGCAGCAGGTATGAGCTAAGGAACTACATGCAGCATGAGGTTAATGTGGGGCTTTGTGCCAACAACATGCTTGCACGTGTGTAGGGCTGGCCCGATAATATAGCTAGTGAACATAACATTAAAATTGCCATACTGGGTTATATCAAAGGTCCATCGAGCCCAGTATCCTGTTTCTAATATTGGCCAATCCAGGTCACAAGTATCTAACATATCATAAAAGTACCCAGTTTCCATGCTACTTATCCCCAGGGATAAGCAGTGACTTTCCTCAGGACTACCTTAACAATGATTTATGGACTTTTCTTTTAGCAATTTTTCCAAACCTTTTTTTTTAAAACCCAGCTACGCTGGCTGCTTTTATCACATCTGCTGGCAACGAATTCCAACGATTAACTATATGCTGAGAGAAGATATTTTCTCCTATCTGTTTTAAATATTATTTTGTAGCCTCATGGCTTGTCCCTCTAGTAATTGTAATTTTTGAAAGAGTAAGCAATTGATTTGCATTTACCCATCCCACTCCACCCGGGATTTTATAGACCTCTCATCAGATCTCCCTCAGCTGTCTCTTCTCCAGATTTACGAATCCTAATCGCTTAAGCCTTTTCTCATTCCATCCCCTTTATCGTTTTGGTAGCCCTTCTCTGAACCTTTTCTAATACAGCTATATCTTTATTTTAGCTGTGGAGACCAAAATTACACACAATATTCAAGGTGCAGTTACACCATGGAGTGACACAGAGGCATTCTGATATACTTTATCTATCTCTTATTCACACCTTCAAAAAAATATAAGATTAGTAAAACCAGCCTTTCTTTGGTTACTGTTCATGTTGGCTTTCTCCCATTAAACCATGACTATCTACATGTTCAGTAATTTTGTTCTTTATAATGTTTTCTACCATTTTGCCCAATCCGGACGTCAGGCTCACCGATCTGTAGTTTCCTGAATCATCCCTGGAAACCTTTTTCAAAAATTGGTGTTACATTGGCCACTCTCTAATCTTCAGGTGCTACAGATGATTGTAATGATAGCTCACGGATGATAAATAGTAGGTCTGCAATCTCATATTTTAGTTTTTTCAGCACTCTAGGATATATACCATCTGATCCAAATCATTTACTATTTTTTAGTTTATCAAATAGCTGTATTTTATCTTCCTCCTTCCTCTATTTCTGTGAATAACACTGTCATCCTCCTTGTCTCCTCGGCTTGTAACCTTGGGGTCATCTTTGACGTCTTGTTCTCTTTCTTTGCATATAGCCAGCTAATAGCTAAAACATATCAACGTTCTTCTCTATAACATCAGCAAAATTTGTCCCTTCCTTTCTGAACATGCTACCAAATCCTTATGCACGCTCTCATCACCTCCCACTTTAGATTACTGCAACCTGCTCCCCTCAAGTCTCCTGCTGAACCATTTCTCTCTTCTTGAATCTATTCAAAACTCAACTGCATGGCTAATCTTCCACCAGTATTGTAATGATCACATAACCCTCTTCTCAAGTCATTTCATTGGCTCCCTATCCATTTCAGCATATAGTTCAGACTACTCCTATTGACCTACAAGTGCATTCATTCTGCAGCTCCTCCTTACCTCTCCTTTCTCATCTCTCCCTATATCCCTCCTCGGGATCTCTGCTCATTATGTAAGTCACTTTTATCTGAGGTCTTCTCTACTGCTAACTCCAGACTCCATTCCTTACCTCTTGTTGTGCCATATATCTGGACTATGTCTGGTTCCTTCTCTAGTCCTGTTCAAATCCAGGCTTAAAGCCAACCTTTTCAAGACTGCTTTTGGATCCTGACCCCATTTTCTCCTACTTTGTACCCTTGTATTTTTAATCATTTCCTTCTAATCAAACTCCCTATTTCCTATTTTGTTGTTTGTCTTGGATAGATAGCCCCTGTTCAACAGAGCATGCAGTCTTTTACGTGTATATGTGCAGCACCACATACACCTAGTAGCGGTATAGAAATAAATAGCACAAAGGAGAACAGAAGAAACCATATCAATCATTGTTTTGATAAGAGGAGAATATATCATCAGTTCCGGGCACGTTCTACACACTCTGAGACAAAGGAACAAGTGGGGGTCACTTCTCCCCCATATCCCCAGACCACCATGTTCTACATTTTTCACACCCAAAGTGGCAGTGGTCTAGGGGATACGGGGGAGAAGTGATCCTCACTTGCTCCTTTGTCTCCAAAAGTGTTCAAATTGTTCAGGGTGACCCCTAGTGGGTCTTCTTTAGGGGGAGGGTCATAGGTGGGGGTGCTTCTTTGGGGAGGCAAAGAGGGTTCGGGGAGACTTGGGGTTGTGGGGCTTGACTTGGGGGAAGGGAGAAGAAGGGGGTTTGCCACCAGCCCCTTTAAAATGGGAGCAGAATGACACAGCTTATGGTATTTATTGCAAACTGCATTATTCATTTACTATGGACTTCACTAACCTTTGCTACCGGTTTACTGCAGGTTAGTGACTTCCACAGTAAATTACATGGTGGTAAAATGCAAAGTTTTATGACAGTTTAATAACTAGCACCCTTGTTACTAATTACCCATGTTAATGCCGTAGCACCCTTGTTAGTAACTGTGGCTGTTAACGAGGGGAGAAATGAAAGCAGGCAGATGGCATAATAGGGCGATAAAGGAAAAATAACCCAGTATAGAAACATTTGGAGCACGTAATGCAGGATTGCTAGAGCAGTAAGGAAAAAAGAACATAGCGAGTAGTGAAAAGTTGAAGAAAGTTGGCAAGGGCATGCTTTTGTTAGTATGATTGCTTTCACTTCTATTTTTTTCTGGCTAGGCTCCAAGTCTCATTTTGTTCTCGTTTTTCTGTATTCCTTGATCACCTCTCTCTTCCCGACATATCCGCCTATTAGAGTGTTCATGTACCCATCTGTCTTACCTGCAAGTCAGATATCTTTAGTTCTTGAGCTATAGCTGTGACCTTCACTACTGTGATAAGACTGAAAGGAACATGACATTGAAGAGAGGCTGCAGTGGAGATTAAAAAAAAGACAAAACAAAAGACAGAATATGGCACAGGAAGCTCAGAACAGAGAAAGAGGCTCTTGTTTAAGTGTTTTATGCTTCATCAGGGTCATCACTGGTTATTAGAACCTTTTTCACACTGGTGCAGATTGGAAGAAGATATTGTGAAGCATTTCCATCTGTGGCATACATGCCAAGACTGAAGTTATGGCCCCCCACTGATACAACTAATCCGGCCTCGAATCTGTAGGAAGAGTATTTGTCTCTTCAGTGGCAGGATACAATGGGGCCTCCTGTTTGGTACAATTCTAGACTGTTAATTAATTAATCCCCTTTTTTTGTTAGAGGTGTAACTTGGGTATTATGGTGCTTAAGGATATTATGCCACAGGGTTTTCTGTTGTCTTTTGAGACTTGGGGACATTCTAGTTGCTCCACTGACTGACTTTTTCAATGCCTCGTTGGAGTCGGGAGTGGTGCCAGAAGACTGGAGAGAAGCTCATGTGGTCCCTTTACACAAAAGCGGAAGTAAGGATGTGGTTGAAAATTGCAGGCCGGATAGTTTAACCTCAGTGGTGAGTAAATTATTGGAAGCGCTGCTGAAAGAGAAAATAGTGAGGTTTCTGGAGTCCAACGGATTACCAAATCAGAGGCAGCATGGATTCAGCAGAGGCAAGTCTTATCAGACAGATCTGATTGATTTCTTTGACTGGGTGACCAGGGAGTTGGACCAAGGGAGAGCTCTAGACGTGGTGTATTTAGATTTCAGTAAAGTTTTTGACACTGTTCCTCACAAGCGACTTATAAACAAACTGAGCACCCTTAAAGTTACTGCTTGGGTTAGAAATTGGTTGAGTGGGAGGTGGCAAAGGGTACAGGTAAATGGAGCTCACTCTGAGGAGAAGGTGTGCCCCAGGGATCTGTCCTTGGTCAGATTCTTTTTAACATCTGTGTTAGTGATATTGCGGAAGGGCTGTCGGGTAAGATTTGCCTCTTTGTGGATGATTTCAAAATCTGAAGTAGAGTAGACATCCAGGAAGGTGTAGATAACATGAGGAGGGATCTAGCTAAGCTTGAAGAATGATCTAGAATTTGGCAGCTGAGATTTAATGTGAAAAAATGCAAGGTCATGCATTTGGGTTGCAAAAATCCAAGGGAACGATACAGTGCAGCGGGTGAAGTATTTCTTTCGACCACAGAAGAGCGGGACCTGGGCGTGTTTGTGTCTAACTTTCTAAAAGTAGCTAAACAGTTAGTAAAGGCGACAATGAAAGCTAGAAGGATGCTTGGGTGCATAGGGAATGGAATGACCAGCAGAAAAAAGGAGGTGATAGTTCCTCTGTATAAGTTTTTGGTGCGACTTCATTTGGAGTATTGTGTGCAAGTCTGGAGACCACACCTTCAAAAGGATATAAACAGGTTGGAGTCAGTGCAGAGGGTGGCTACTAAAATGGTTAGTGGTCTTTGTTATGAGGACAGACTTAAGAATCTTAATATGTATACCTTAAAGGAAAGGCGGGATAAAAGATATGATAGAGACATTTAAATTCCTCCGTGGCATAAATGCACAGGAGGAGAGCCTCTTTCAATTGAAAGCAAGCTCTGCTACGAGGGGGACATAGATGAGGGTGAAAGGGGATAGACTCAGGAGTAATATACGGAAATATTTCTTTACAGAAAAAGTGGTGGATGCGTGGAATAGTCTCCCAGTGGATGTGGTAGAGATGAGGATGGTATCTGAATTCAAAAAAGTGTGGGCAAACACAGAGGATCTTTAAAGGAAAAAAGGGGACTAGTGGTTGATATGGAAGGGCAGATTAGATAGACCATGTGGTCTTTTTCTGCCATCATATTTCTATGTTTCTAGGATCTCAGATCGAGATATGCTTTATCAGATTCTCAAATGTTTATGGATATTTGACTTCAGCACAGCATTATCTTGTCCTATGATAATGTGTTAACTGCCTAATGTTGTGCCAAGGCTCGAGGTTGGCAGGAAGCTGGAATCTTTGGGACGTTTGGCTTCTCAGCTCTACAAGGTTTTGTTTTCAGAGAGTTAAAGCATACTTTGGACTAAGAAGGTTTGGGAACATGATGATACTAGTTGAACCCGCAGACGCTCAATGGGCCTGGTTCTGGGGCAAAATAAATAGGCTTGTTCTTTCAGCCAGGGTTCTGCAGTTACTTTTTTTTGTAGAGTCATAGGGCAATGTGGACTCCAATTAAATGCTATAAATCAGCTAAACAAGCTTCTAATCTGGATTAGTGGTGTTGCTCAGAACTGGACACATTAGAGCATATGCTTTCAACCTGTTCTAGGCTAAGTAAAGTTCTGGTTTAAGGTATGGAGTCTGATCAAGTTGGTGATATTTAGGTCAGTTTGTTTGGATTTTTCTGTTCACAAGCCTACTAGTTTTATTGGTCATCTTTCTTTCTTTGGTTCTCGGTGATTGGAAAGTGGATAAATGTAAAGAATGTTTTTTGGTGGAACATGGTTTGTGAGCCCTATAAATTTGAATTGTTGCAGTATAGAATGGTACATTGCCTAAGGTAAAGTTAATCTGGGGGTCAGTGCCATTACATAGTGCTGAGGATGTGTAGTTGATTCTACTATATGTCGATATGCTCCATTATTTCTTGTCTTGTTGTTTTTATTTGTTTGTTGTTTAGTGTTTCATGGAATGCGTGATTTTGTGATTGATGACGTTATTTTTTTTAATGCTAAATAATTTCAATAAAGATTTTGAATGTAAATGCTGATCTTAAATAAAATAATGTAAGGAAGTGGAAAACACTTTTTAAAATAAAACAAAACAAAATAAACTTTGGGCCCAGTATTTAAAGGGATTTATCCTGCTACCAGGAGAAGTGCTGCTGTGTGAGATTCAGTGACACTCTTGGTATAGTTCTGCTGAATCTCTTTACAGGCTGCCTCTGTGCTATCTGGACCGAGCCGGGTGGTCCATGGCAGACAGAGGAATTATCCATACAACAGCTATTTTCAGCTCCGCTGTCCGGAAGACTATTATAGATAACCTGGGACAGGATTTCCAGGTTTCAACATGTCTCCTTTTTTAATGTAACTGCATTGGTCCATAGTCTTTTGGATTTGTTTTAAAGTTTTGGTGATTGTTTTTAAGGTTCAGGGGCCATCATATTTGTGTTCTTCTCTCCAGAAATATCGACTGATACGTGCCCTTCTTTCAGATGTGGCAAGTTAGCTTGTTGTCCCCTCTGTAAAGCAACTACATAAAGATGAAATTTGTGTTTGTGCCTTTTCGTGTGCAGCATCCCTTCTCTGGAACCCTTCATCTATCGAAGTGCGTTCAGAAGCTGACTTATCTGCGCTTTAGAAAGCGCGTGAAAACGGTATTTTTTTAAAGAAATTTTTAGGGACATAATGGTGGTGGTGTACAGTTGCAGTTTTTAACTTATTAATTTTTGCTTTAACTTTGTGTTTGTGTGTTTTGTATTAATATTATTTTCTTGTGTTGATTGTAGTATACCTAGGAGTTTTGATAGATGGAATATAAATATTTCTTAAATAGTAGCTAAAAATCACTGCTATTCAACAGCAGACCCTATCTGGATACTGGCTTTTGAATATTTGGATTTTTTTTTAAATCTGTGGCTGCCGACATTTTTAAAAATATTGATTGCCACAGGCTTAATATTGGCCTGTTAGGTTTTTTTCACTGCTCTTTGGTGTTTTGTATTTAACGTATCACTCTACTATTGTTTTTTTTTGTACAATAAAGAAGAAAAGAGTATATAACATAAAACTAGGCACAACCTTTATACCTAGGGAGGCTACTGAAAACTGTAGTTGGGGGGGAGGGGGAATATTCAAAGGCATTTACACTGTTTGCAGATCTGAAGATTGTGTACATTACTGCTCACCAGGATATTTATTTATTTATTTAACAATTTTTCTATACTGCCTTATTTAATCAAGGCAGTTTACATTAAAACTTTAATTGTTACAGAGAACTTGCATGTAATAACAATAAAACTTAAACAAGAGCAGAACATTTTCTTTAGGAACAAAAGGGGGGGGCTGAACGGGTAGTGTTAAAAGCAAACTTATGTACAGTGTGACATAAAAACAATTGATTATGAGGTGTGGGAATGAGACCAGCGGTTAACTGGGGTGTTGGGAGTGTTCATTGAAGTATTCAATGAAGAGGAGGGTCTTGAGTTGTTTCTGGAAATCCTTTAAGTCTGTGTTTGACCTTAACTTTTCCGGGAGAGAGTTTCAAATAGTGGGAGCAGCAAGTGAAAGAGCCCTCGTGGTGGTGGATTTTTTGGCCTTTGTAAATAAGCTGGGGGTTGGTATGGTGTTTATGGCACTGAATGCCCCGACAATAAGCCCTTAGCATCAGCATTGTGGAGGCGGAGCGGAGGGGGGGGGGCACCGTGGCAGCAGCAGCAGTGATATTCACCTGAATGACTCTCCTAACATTAGCCAGTTTTGCAATCTGGCCAGCAGCTGAATATCACCACTGATCAGATTGCAAAATCGCAGTCCAGGCAACCTGGCTATTCAGAGCAGAACATGTCAATGTATTATTTACGATAATACCTGGATCCTTTTTCCTGGATGGTGACTCCTAATGTGGCACCTAGCATTGTCTAATTACAATTTGGGTTGTCCTTCTCTTATGTGCACCACTTTGCACTTGTGCACATTAAGAGGCTGATTTCATAAGCAGCTGTACAAAGGTACATGCCATAAACACACAATTTGCCTCTTTTTCAAGGACTCGTGCGTGTGAATGGGTATTTATGTGCATATTTTAGGCAGTTGGGATTCTGTAAGTGCATGCCTAAGTCTGATTGTACATACTTTCAGTGTAGGCATGCACATGGGTGGAGTTTGGGCAGAGTGCAAATTTTCATGTGTGAGTTATAAAATACCATAACTTAGCCACGTTTTGAAAAATCTAGGCTTGCGCCTTTACACCTGCCATAGAGCAAGCGTAAGTGCTTCACCATAGTTTGTTTGCATTTTTACATAACATACACTCCTATTTTATAAGGTAAAGTATGCACGTACTTCACTCTATAAAATAGGCCTCAAATATATGCACTATTGCACGTTAACTCTGTGGGAGTTTGTGAAATTACCCTCCACATTTCATCTGCCATTTGGATGCTCAGTCTCCTTGTCCCGGAAAGTCTTCTGGCATTCTCCTTCAATCTGCATTCTGTTCCTCAACTAAGTAAGGGGAAAATTACTAAGCTGCGGTAAAATATCACGTTGTACCACAGATTAATAATGCTCCTAGTAGCGGAATGATGTAGTCTGTGTTGAACTTCAGAAACTGCATTATTCTGGGATAAAATGAAGCCATTTCAAAGCTGCTGTTGTTTTTTCTTGCCTGGGAGCCATCTTAAAGGGGCCACTACCTTTCCAAAGATCCCCAGATTCTTCTCCCCCATGCCTCTCCCTAGAAGACCCCCCTTACAGACCACCTTCCATGCCCTCCCATTCCCTCGATTTGTCTCCTTCTCCCTCCTTATATGGTAAAGCGAGCCCTAGTAGTATTACTGCCAGACTAACTCTACGATTCAATTGATGCCATTTTGAACTTGGTGCCTGAAGGGGAAGGACTAGCTGGGGATCATTTATTTTATCCTCAATCACTGTGGTTGTTCTAGGGGCCTATGGGGGTTCTTCTTTGGGGGGAGAGACTTGGATGGTGGTCTGGACAGGTTCTTAAATGGTCATGGGGTGGGATGGTTCATAGTTCTTTTGAAAGGGAACAGCTCCTGTAAGATGGTGGCCAGGCGTATTAGGCTGTATGTTGGCGGCCCAATGCTGTTTGCCGGGAAGAATAACGCTAGGTTTGAGTTGACTTTATTTTTCTATGTAGTAACATTGCTTTCAATGTTCAATGTTACTACATAGAACATTAGTTCCCTTAGTTCACATTAACAACTACCCCACTAACGTCAATATTGCCAAATTATGAATATTCCAATACAACTTAAACATTTCTAACTTATTTAATATAAATAACAAATTAAAACATCAAATAAAACCCAACTTGGCTCTGTTTCAGACAAACCTTCATCAGTGGTATAGGATTTAAAATGATGTACAAAAATTAAGGCACAGAAAGAAATATCAGTCCATTTGTGCAAATGACTCTACAATGGTCCTCATTGAAAGGTATCATTTCTTTATTTTTCAAATTTTTTAAAGTATTCTTTCTTTTGGATGTGGATTTCAATTATTTTTATGATCTCTTTTTCTGTAGATTAATTTATGACCCCTGAAGCAGGCAGTCACTGAAACATGGCCATGTAGGGTCTTTTATAGGTTCTGTTTTAATATTTTTAACTAAATTTTTTTTTACGCAATTGGACTGCGATATTGCTTTTTTTTTCTGTGGCTTAAGCATGCAATGTCTTGTCTCTTTTATTTGACTATCAAACTAAAAGAGAAAATACTATTGAAAAGATATTGGTCAGTTTTTCATATTCTCTCAGAAGTCTCTTATAAATTATCCATACAAACAGTGAATAGTTGCACTGCAACAATATATTTGTTACCTAAACAAAAAGTAAATATATAGTAATTTTTTACTGGAAATTATTATTTTGGGTGGGGGTTTTGTTGGAAAAGTCTGTCAAACAGTTTTATTAGTTTTCCTTTCTGTTATGCTTGATTAACTACTGCTACTACTGAACATTTATATAGCGCTACAAGATATATGCAGCATGGCACAGACACATGTAAAAGTCAGTCCCTGCTCATCAGACCTTACAATCTAGTCAAGACAGTCAACATAGTAGCTATAGACACAGAATACATCTAGGTCAGCGAAGAGGTGAGTTTTCAGCCTGGATTTGAAAAGGGCCAGAGATGAAGCCTGAAGTACAGACTCACATAGTTCAACGCATAAGAAGCAGCAAGTTGAAAGGAGCGAAGTCTAGAGTTAGCAATTGAAGAGAAGGTCACAGATAGAAGCGATTTGCCAGAAGAGCGGAGTTCCTGAGGAGGGATGTAGGGGGTGATAAGAGAGGAAAGGTAGTGAGGAGCTGCAGAATAGCTGCAGAATTAATGCACTTATAGATCAGCAGGAGAAGTTTGAACTGGATGTGGAAACGGATAGGGAGCCAATGAAGTAACTTGAGAAGAGGAGTAATATGAGCATTACAAGGATGGTGGAAAATTAGCCGCGCAGCAGAGTGTTGAACAGATTGAAGGGGAGAGAGATGATTCAGAGGGAGACCAGCAAGGAGTAGGTTACAATAATCAAGATGGGAGGGGACTAAAGAGCAGATAAGTGTCTAAGTAGTGTGTTCAGAAAGGAATGGTCAAATTTTGGTGATGTTAGAGAGAAATAAACGGCAGGTTTTAGCTATCTGTTGGATGTGTGTGGTGAAGGAGAGAGAGGAGTCAAAGATGACCTCATGGTTGCAAGCTGAGGAAACAGGGAGGTGTAGAGAGTTATCCACAGAGACTGAGAAAGGAGGAATGGGAGAGGAGGGTTAGAGAAAAAAATAAGAAGCTCAATTTTGGCCATGTTCAATTTCAAGTAGCAGTGAGACACATTCAAGCAGCAATGTCAGAAAGGCAGGCAGAGATCCTGGCCTGATTGCTGGAGAGATTTCAGGTATAGAGAGGTAGACCTGGAGTCATCAGCGTAAAGATGGTACTGAAAGCCATGGGAAGATATGAGTGCACCAAGGGACTGGGTATAGAGAGAGAAAAGGAGTGGACCAAAGACAGATCCTTGTGGTACACCAACTGAGAGCAGGATAGCAGTAGAGGAGGATCAACCAGAACAAACACTGAAGGAGCGATGGGAGAGATAAGAAGAGAACCAGGATAGCACAGAGCCCTTAAAACCAAATGAAGACAAGATATCAAGAAGAAGGTTGTGGTCAACAGTGTCAAAAGCAGCAGAAAGGTCAAGAAGGATGAAGATTGAGTAAAGGTCCTTGGATTTTGCCAGGAACAGGTCACTGGAGACTTTGGCAAGAGCTGTTTTGGTAGAATGTAAATAACGAAAGCTAGATTGTAGAGGATCCAGAAGGGCATGAGAAGAGAGAAAGTTGAGGTAATGGCAGTGAAGCGCACATTCAAGTAGTTTAGAAATGAAGGGGAGGAGGGAGATGGGTTGATAGGACACGTAGAGTCTAGTGAGGGTTTCTTGAGGAGAGGAGTGACCACAGCATGCTTGACGGCTGCAGGGAAAGTTGCAGTGGATAGTGATAGGTCGAGAATATAAGAGATGGAAGGGATTACAGTGGAGGAGATGGAAATAAGGAGATGAGTGGGAATAGGATCAGAGGAGCAGGTAGTGAGTTTGGATAAGGAAAGAAGTCCTTAGAGATCATAGAAAAGGAAGAAAGGGTAGCAGAGGTAGGGGTGGAAAGTTGAGAGTGAAGAGGGTGAGGAGGGGAAGTAGCTGACTTCGTGGGAAATTGGAGTGTGCTCTCGTGGATTTTGTCATGGAAGTAGTCAGCCCGGGTTTGGGCAAAAAGTGAGGGAGGGGTCAGAGGCGGAGACACCTTGAGGAGATAGTTGAAAGGTGGTGAGGGTCAGAGGCAAGAGTCAGATGTACTTTAATAGTCTTGTTTGGTGAATGCTATGGCTGATTGGAAAGCGATAAGCATGAATTTGATGTGATAAAGCAATTTCCTGTAAGAATCATACTGCTGGAGTAGAATGTCTGTCGGAGTTTAGAGAGCGGTAAGATCTAAAATGGTAGCAGCAGCCATGGGAGAGTCATTTTGGCTATCAAAGCAACAGATGGCATGACCAGAGTAAGTAACCTCTTGTTGATTATCTCTTTCTGCAAAAGTTTGAGATATTTTGATATGAGCATTTACCGCTTCATTTTAGTTGCCTCAATCTGTCAGGAGGCAGCTTGTTTTCTGGTGTGTAAAAGTTAAATCGAAATCAAGAAAATAATTTTAAAAGGAATATATTCTTTTAGAGTTCTTTTGAGAAGACTACAAGAGGAATTCATTTCCTTCATGGTTTTTTTAGTGATGTTGACTGGCCCTTCCCATGGTTTTTGGTAGTTTGTGAATTATTCATTGGAATAAAAGGTAACTGTTCACTGATGCAGTTGAGGATATACACAGAATTTTTAAAGATAGGAAATTTTTGTTAGAATTCATATCCTACATATTTGCTGTTGGTTTAGGTAACAAATAGAGGATATTGTAGCAGTGTGGCTATATGCCCATATAGATATTTGTTTTTGGCATGTATAAACCTTTGAGAAGATAACATGATTTACACAGATACTGATCAATTTTTATTTTGCTCTTGTAATTTTGTACATCATTCTAAATCCTATGTCGCTGATAAAGGCTTATGCTGAAACAAAACTATGTTAGGTTTTATTTTGTTGTTTAATAGGTTTTTAATTTGTTATTTATATTAAGCAAGTTAGAAATGTTTAGGTTACTGATTTTCCATTTTCCTTTGGTGCCAACCTTGCTGTCTTTGATTGGATTTTTGTATGTAAATGGATTGCCTCTTTTCCTTTGACTATGTCCATATTGGCCTTAGAGCTAGGAAGAGAGAAGAGGAAACCTATTATTAAAACATTATTATTAAAATTATTAATGTTTAGATGTTCCTAAAAGAATACAGTCTACTGTAGCTTTAAGTATCAATGTTGACTCAGATGGGTAAGTGGTCACTTTCTACCTGGGTCTCTCTCTCTCTCTCTCTCTTTCTCTAATCACATGTGTAGGCCTTCCACCTGATAAAAGCTGTTTTCCTAACTTCTTTCCTCCTTGCTCCCTCTGGTTGATAGCAACACACAGCTGTGCTGTAACACGCAATGCAGACTAGTTTGAAATCCGCAGCCTGTTCAGAATGAATCTATATAACATTTCCATGCATGAAAACAGCTATATATAGTTACACACTACAGGGAGGCTAAATGCTGCTCTGGGACCTGGAGAACCAGAGCATGTTAAACTGGGAAATTATTTCTCTTTCAGCTTTCTCATTTAGAAGCAGATCTCAGCTTTAATATTCAAAGCAACAAAACTGGACTTAAGCAGCATAATACGCATTCCTAGGAAAGCTCAACCATATTCCAGTCTCTGTTTCATCTTGCACCTGATCTATGGAACAAACTCATAATACCTAAGTGGAATTTTAAACTACTCCTTCCCCTGAAATTTAAAGAGTCATAATAAACATAAGATCTAAATAATATCATATTTCTTGCAGCAGATAAATCATTGCTTTTACGCCTTTGGGGTCTATTTTCAAAAGCTCTTATTCAGATAACCATAAAGGTTACCTGGATAAGGACACTGGGGGGTCTAGTTACTAAGTTGCACTGACATTAATGCACCTTATTAATAACGAGGTCTCATTGAATAATGTGGGGCCTGTGTTAAAATAATATACATTAGTATCAGTGCATCTTAGTAACTAGATCCCCTGGGAGACATTCAGCGACAACTGAATATCTCCACAGACCACCCTAGAGGGTACAGGACAATCTGTGGTGGAGTGAGGGTAGAGCTTGTCACTATCCGCATATTTGCCACACTTAGCTGGATAGTACCAATTTTCAGCTACTGTCCAGATAGCTTAGATTGCCAAAAAAACTGGCCTACATTGTTCTCCAGATAATCTATCCGGACAGTGGCTGAAAACTTGCATGTCAAATAATTAAATTTGTATTACACTTTATAAAACAAAAAAATGTTTTTAATCTTTCATGGGGCATGATTACTAATGTGCGCTGTTTAGTGTGGGGCTTGATGTACTAACAATGCAGCATTTTGTGCTTATCCGTGAGTGCATGATTGGGTCGGGACTGGGCAGGTTAGAGGCAGAACGTGGGTGTTAATGTTACACTGGGGGCCTTTTACTAAAGGGCGATGAGGTGTTGCACCTAATACACAATGGTTTTGGCAAAGTGGGGTATTAAGTGCCACACCAACGCGTTAACTGTTAGGGGTGTGGAAAGCATTTCTCCAGCAGTTAACGCATTAGCACACAGACACTTAATTCCACCTATTGAGGTGGCGTTAGGTGAAACTGTGCTAATGCAGTTGGCTCATGGTGGAATCCAGCGCTAAGTGTGCTGAACTCACCACGTTCACTCTCCTAACCCTCTCACCCATCACCCTAACATGGCTTGCACAATTAGCGGGGCAATCGTCCTGCACAAATAGTCATGGTCCTATACTAGCTGGCAAAGTGTGACCCAGTGCACCTTCAGCATGTGCCAGAACACACACTGTCTGCGAGCGCTTTAGTAAAAGACCCGCATGTGTTTAGCATGGACATTTTGGTTGTGTGCTAACCGTGCCTGTTGCATTAGCGTGAGTGCACTTAACGCCGCCTTCGTGCTGGTGAGCATGGTTCAGCACATTAGTAACATGCTGTTAGCAGGGGGAAGTGCTACTGGTGTGCTCTTTAGTAAACATGTCCCCCTATATGTGCCCAGATAGTTTATTTTTTGGGAGAGAAGGGGGAAGTGGAGTTGCCACTGCTGGAAAATAAAGGGCAGTACTGTAAGTAGGGGTGGGTTAGAGGGGAAACTGTCTGGAAAGTTAAAGGACTGAAATGCAAGTCTGGGATACTAGCAGATGAAGTGTCACGAATCTAGCTTGTAGGGAGGGGAACAAGGGTGGAAGGTGTGCAAATGGACTTGCTTTCCCCCAGCACTAAAATGCATAGTTGAGGCTCTGAGGAGGAGGACAGATAGATAAGGGGAAGGGATCTAGGGAATGAGGAGGACATTTCAGGGAAGTTGGAGATCTCATGGGGTATGGGCAGAAGTATAAGAAGTGGGGGGCAAAGATGAGGAAAGAAAAGGGGATTCATAGAGGTGGGAGGAGAAAGAGGGAGGATCTTGGATCAGAAGAGAGTGTCTGATCCATTCTCTCACTCTTCCAGTACTTCACACCTCCTCTGGTCCTCTATCTCGCACACACATCCCACGTTCCCTCTAATGATCTGTTCTCCCACTTCATACTCCTCACTCATTATCACTCCATGTCCCCTCTCACCACCTTACTTTGACTCATATTGAACCGCTCTTTCCTTTTCCCCCTCTCCACTGATGCAGGCTTCCTTAGTGTAACAGCAGCATGGTGGCTTAGGTGCTACTTCTTCCTATGCAGCTTGGGTCAGAACTGTCACACTTTGAACAGCGAGGGACACATCAGTCCTGAGCAGCTCCAAATGTGACATTCTAGCCCCAAGCTGCATAGCATAAGGAAGCAGCCAGAGGTGCCAAACTGCTGCTGTTTTGCCTTTATGTTTGAAGAAGCAGAAATTGATATGTACAGGCCTCTGCCATTACCTATGCTGTCTCACTGGTCTACCATAGCAGACCTCTGGGGGGGGGGGGGGGGGGAAGAGTTCTAAGGGCATGGGCCAGTTTTGTGGTGCTTCCCAATGCCAAGACTTAAGCTTTATGTTTCAGAGGTAAATGAATGCACAATATGTGGTAATTTTATAGATGGTGTGAGCGTGTAGAACAGTATTCTAAACTCTCAAATAGGCACTTATAAAATTTCCACACACACAAAGTAGGTGCTAGGAAAAGATAGTGCCTGATAGTGGTGGTGGCTGCCGAGTCATGTAAAACACCTGCACTGGTGCTTCTTTCTCCATATATTCAGTAGTGCTTTCCATTTAAAGCAGTGATTCTCAACCCAGTCCTTTGGGATCCTTCGGACAGTCAGGTTTTCAGGATATCCACAATGAATATGCATGTGAGAGATCTGCATACAATGGAACAGTGCATGCAGATCTACCTCATGCATATTCATTGTGGATATCCTGAAAACCTGACTGGCCTGGGGGTCAGTGTTAGGGGTGAGTGAGGGTGCATATTTGCCCACGCTCCGAACCCCATTGACTCTGAGGCCTTTTTCTCCCCTTTGTGAAGGTGCATGAAGCAGTATGCCTATGATGAAAAGCTTGTGTGAATAGCGAAGTCATTTTTTTTTTGAACGTGAGCATTTCAATTCACTCTGGAAGTGACATTTATTTGATCTGTGTTATCACAATGTTTATTACAAGACTTTATATACTGCCATTGACTGCAACATCAATCGGTTTGCAACTTAACAATCATAAAATGCAAAATAAACACAAACAATAAAATAACTAAAAATCATTTACAGGAGGAAAACAGAAAGAGCTAATGCATGTCTACTGCACCTATCAGGCTCCACAGGCCTGAGAGAAAAAAATAAGTCTTCAAACTCGTCTTGAATTTTGTAAAAGAGGACTGCTGGGGAATGGCATTCCAGAATAAAGGGACTAAACAATAAAAGGTTCAATGCTGCATGCACGCCAAACGTGCCCAAGAAGGATGTGGAGTAAAATTATGCATATAAACACCAGAATTTTTTTTTAAAAGCACCGTTTATATGTAAGTGGTATTAAAAATTGTTCTACAATGCCTACTTTTATGAGATACATAAATGAGCGTGCCTGAAGGAGGAGTGGTTTCATAGGTGGGATTTAGTTACTGGACACACACTCTAGGGCAGTGATGGCTAACCTTTTTGAGCCCGAGTGCCCAAACTGCCGCACAAAACCAAAGAATTTCCTCAAAGTGCCAGCACGTCAATTTGCATAAATATTTGCATAATGCTAACATACACTAACTTTTAGTAAACATGTCTCTTAATGAGTGTATGGATAAAGACAGACTAAAAGATTTCTACATTACTATAATCCAGTGCCAACCGCCAGGCACATTAGGAACTACTACAAACACTGCCCATTTAGAACCAATAGCAAACCCGCCGTATCCTAACAGCACTACCAGGAGTCACAAAGCACCATACCATACCTATCAAAAGGCAACACTGCAAATATTAAACCAATACATTTCAGAGAACAACAATACATGACCTACTGGGGAAAGAGAACAAGTGGCAATGTCAAAAAGGAATTACATAAACAGAATACCTCAGCTCAGTTACACAGTTGCAATTGCTCCAGCCACTTTCTTCTGGTTTCTTCATGTTTTCTGCTAACTCTCCATCATCTGCTGTCCATTTGTCCTTTCTTCTCTCTTCTAGTTTTTTTTTCCATTCTCTCTCTACATCCGCTTTAACATACTAATCTTTCTCCTTTTGCTCTTTCCTCATTCCTATTTCATCCACTCAAATTTTACCCCTCCATCCTCAATCCCCACTTACTCTCCCAATACCCGGCCAATTGTACATTTTTCTTCCCTCACACACAAAATATTTTTCCCCTCTCCATTTCATTCTCCCAGCCCCATCCCCTTCTAATCTCCCCCAACATCAGCTCCCTTTTAGTTCCAGCCCCACCCAGTATCCGCTCCCTTCTAGTCCCCTCATCAGTCCATTTCCAGTCCTAGCTCCCCCATCCATTTCCAGTCCTATCCGAGTCCCTTCATCAGCTCATTTCCAATACCAGCCTCCCATCAGCCCATTTCTAGTCCTTTCCTAGCCCCACCATCAGCCCATGTTAAATCCTAGCTCCCCTCCACTCAGCCCATTTCTAATCCAAGCCCCCCATGAGCCTACCTCCAGTTCTAGCCCCTCCATGAGTCCATTTCAATCCAAGCCCCCACCACAGCCCATTTCCAATCTTAGCTCCCCCAACACCCAATTCTCAGTTCTATCCTAGCCCATCCATCAGCCCTGTTGCTGTCCTAGCTCCCTCCCCTAAGAGCCCATTCCAAGCCCCCCTTCCCATCAGTTATTTGCAGTTCAAGCCCCCTTCCACTCAGCCCATTTCCATTCCAAGTCCCCCTCCCCATTAGCTATTTGCAGTTCAAGCCCCCCACTTCCCCTCAGCCCATTTCCATTCCAAGCCCCGTCCCAATCAGCTATTTGCAGTTCAAGCCCCCCACTTCCCCTCAGCCCATTTCCATTCCAAGCCCCATCCCCAACAGCTATTTGCAGTTCAAGCCCCCTTCCACTCAGCCCATTTCCAGTCCTAGCAACCCCAACCCATTACCAGTCCTAGCCCCCCATAGCCCACTCCCAGTCCTAATCCCACCAGCCCATTTCCAGCCCTAATCCCCCATCACCCAATTTTCAGTTTAAGCCCCCCCATAGCCCATTACCAGTCCTAACCTCCCCATCAGCCCACCCCCAGTCCTAATCCCCCATCACCCAATTTTCAGTTTAAGCCCCCCCATAGCCCATTACCAGTCCTAACCCCCCATCAACCCACTTCCAGTCCTAATCCCACCAGCCCATTTCCAGTCCTAATCCCCCATCACCCAATTTTCAGTTTAAGCCCCCCCATAGCCCATTACCAGTCCTAACCCCCCATCAACCCACTTCCAGTCCTAATCCCACCAGCCCATTTCCAGTCCTAATCCCCCATCACCCAATTTTTAGTTTAAGCCCCCCCAGCGCCCATCACCACTCCTAACCCCCCCAGCCAGCCCAGTGCCCATCACCACTCCTAACCCCCCCCAGCCAGCCCAGTGTCCATCACCACTCCTACCCCCCCCCAGCCCAGTGCCCATCACCACTCCTAAATCCCCCCAGCCCAGCACTACTCCTAACACCCCCCAGCCCCGCCCAGCACTACTCCTAACCCCCCCAGCCCAGCCCATCACTCCTACCCCCCCCCAGCCCAGCCCAGCCCATCACATCACCCCTCCTCACCCCCCCCCCAGCCCAGGGAAAATTAAAAAAAAAGAAAACCTGTCTGTTGCCGCTGTCGGGGCCGCCGCGGCAGAATCGAGCGTGCCGCGGGGCCCCCCTGTATCCGGCAGAGCCTGCCCTCCCCGTAGCAGCTCTCTCTTTGGAGCTGCAGTCAGACGCGCCGGCTTGCAGAGCGCGAGGGAAGAGTTTCTCCCTCGCTGCTCTGTTAAACCCGCGGGGGCTGATGAGAAGTTCCCATCAGCCCCCGCGGGCTTAACAGAGTCGCGAAAGGGAAACTCTTCCCTTCGCGCTCTGCAAGCCGGCGCGTCTGACTGCAGCTCCAAAGAGAGAGCTGCTACGGGGAGGGCAGGCTCTGCCGGGTACAGGGGGGCCCCGCGGCACGCTCGATTTTGCCGCGGTGGCCCCGACAGCGGCAGCAGACAAGCTGCTCTAGGGGTTAATTGATTCATGAGTTAGAGTGAGGGTTAATGATACAGACTTTGGATATCCGAATATATAACCCATATTGACCATGGAGGCAGAAAAAACTTTGGAAGACCCTAGCTTTAAGCCCAATCAGGCTACTTTTGCTTTTACGGAAGAACAAATTCAACTTCTGATAAAGAAACCAGCTTTGTTTGATGACACGGCAGCTATGACCAGTTCGTCTTCATTTCAGGATTTGTTATGTTTAAATAAAAAATTAATTAGAACGCAATTACATGAGATCACTATGATTCAATATTTGAAGTCAAAGATGAGCCCTAGAGGTTTACGAGTCATCAAGCCGCCAAAGCTTTTCACTGATGTGGAATTTTATGCCAAGTGGAATAGCATTCTTAATAAGTGCAGTTTGGATCTGGTGGCACTGTTAGGTCAACGCTCTGGGATAGAAGTGCTAAAAATTAAAGGAGAAGTGGCAGACTTGGAGACACATATCAAGTCTTCTATGGCTGACAATCGTTTTCAGTCTCAGCTGATATGACGTCTCAGCTGGATCAATTTCGAGATTATGTTAAATCCATTAAGGTTAAAAAATTTAATAGAGATCAAAAGGATTAGGATTTAGATCAGGTTTATACTTGGTCGAAGAAGATACCCACACAAAATAAAACGGTGACTTTTAATACATCTTCTGAGGAAGATTCAGATGAGGACAGTTCAGTGGAATTTAAGATATCTCGCCGAGGACGAGCCAATTATACACAATCTTTTCAGCAAGAGCAGGTTTTTCACCGGGGCCGGCGGGGCAGAGGTCGGGGTCGAGGTCAAAGACCCCCGGAGGATTATTTAGAGCCTCAAATAGAACCACAGGGGCCAATAACCAGGACTCGGTCCAAAGCACAGTGATTAATATTTCTGCCCAGCCTTTATCGGCAGCTCAAGAAGCTGTGTTAAACAAAGGTCTCTCTTTTGTACCGAGGGTTCATTATAGACCTTTTCAATTGCGGATAGCTTTATACAAATTTTTTCGAAAGCTACAGGTTACACATTTTTGTGCTACACATTCACTAATAGATGATAAATCTGTAGTACGGTTACCATCTAAGTGGGCTCCTTCAGGGGCCATTGATCCGTTTATTTTAACATATCAAAACATGGTTTTTCGTGAGCTTGAGTCATTTGAGTCCACGGCCTTGAAATCATATTCAAATAACCTGACTAAATCACAATGGGAAGCCTTGTCGGTTTTGCGTAATGACCCTAATATCATAGTGCGCAGAGCAGACAAAGGAGGCGCGACAGTGGTGCAATCAGCTGAAAAATATCGTCAGACTGCTTTGGCACAATTGACTGATACAAAATATTATCGGTTGTTACCAAATGATCCATCTGTTCAACTGCGAGTTGAAATAGTGGATTTAATGCAAATGGCTTTGGATCAGGGATGGATAACTAAACGGGAATTTAAGTTTTTGACACCTTTACATCCTTTAACACCACATTTTTATGTAGTACCGAAGATTCATAAATCTTTGGTTGCACCACCGGGCCGACCCATAGTGTCCTGCAGGGGTTCGCTTTTAGAACCTCTGTCTCAATATTGTGACATCTTTCTTCAACCTTGTGCTCAGAGAGTTGATTCTTTTATTAAAGATACAACACATTTTTTACAACGTTTGGATTCCATTGTTTTTCCCATTGATAATGTATGGTTGGTTTCCCTTGATGTTATGGCATTATATACTAACATAGCTCAGGGTGAAGCTTTGGAAGTTGTTGAGAAACTGGATGTTTCCTTGCCATCCCGAACGCCGAGGGGCTTTTTCCAGCAATTATTGACTTTAGTGCTGACTAAAAAATTTTTTCAATTTGATGGTAATTTTTATCACCAGGTTCATGGTATAGCAATGGGTGCTACAGTAGCCCCTTCAGTTGCTACTTTATATTTAGCAGCATTTGAAACAGAGATAGTTTTTCCTTCATCTTGGTTTTCAGCAGTTCTACTATGGGTCAGATTTTTGAATGATGTTTTTTTTCCTATGGAATGATACTGAATCTAACTTGTTTTCCTTTGTTGATTGGTTAAATTCCCATAGAGAGCATTTGAAATTTGCATTGCATCATAATTTTTCAGAATTGGAGTTTTTAGATGTGAAAATTTTCAAAGAAGGCTCCAAATTACATTCCACGCTTTTTCGGAAAGCAGTACAGAGAAATACTTTACTTGATTTTTCCAGTTTTCATCCGGCTGCTTTGAAACGTGGATTGCCATATGGACAGTTCTTGAGATTGAGACGCCTTTGTAGTTCTATTAGTGATTTTGATCTACATGCTCGGGAACTTATGCAAAGGTTATTGCATCGGGGATACCCATTTCACATAATAAAACAAGCATGGACAAGAGCTCGATTCACTCATAGGGAATGGCTATTCAATTCAGATACCCGTGAGAAGAATGCGGATACGAATAGCGAACAGATTACGGGTGTGTTACCTTATATGTCAAACGTCATTCAAGTCTGTAACATTTTGAAAAAACATTGGCATTTATTAGCACTGCATCCTTGCTTTCGGAAACCATTACGGATTGCATATACCAGAGGACCTAATATAGGTGACTTGATAGGTAGCACGTTATTATTGACCAATACTGAGAAGGATCTTAAGGATACGGTCTTAGGGCATTATTCTTGCACTAGATGTGATTTTTGTGCACGGACCATAGAGGGAAAGGAATGGCTCATTCTAACTACAGGTTTCAAACATATATTGAAATGGTCCACTACATTCTTATCGTCTTTTGTGGTATACGTGTTACTATGCCCTTGTCAAAAATTATATATTGGTCGTACTACTCGAGCGGTGCGGCGGCGTTTGCAAGAACATGCTTCAAGGGTGCGGAATAAAGTTACATCTGCTCCTATCGTACAACATTGCTTGGATTTCCAACATACTTTTGGGGACTTTAAGTGGAGGATTTTAGATCATGTTCCAGAGAACCCGAGAGGGAAAGATAGGGAGCAGAAACTTCAATTACTTGAACAAACTTGGATTTTTCATTTGTCATCGGTGGTACCGAATGGACTAAATTTGGAACAGGATTGGTCTAGCCTTTTATGACGTGTCACTAGCTGATGGGCTCTTCAAAGTTTTTAAAAAAATCTTCAGGGTACTTCAATGGGTCAGGACGTTGGACTGAATCACATTAAGCGTTTTAGAGGGCGTAAGATAGCTCCACGCTTGCAACAGCACGAAAAGAAGATTTTTTGGTTTTGCAGTAATCTTAAGCATTGAAACAGGGCCAGAATATAGTGACTTGGTCCCAAATGCAGTACTGTGTTCGCCGATTTAACTGCGCGACGCATTCATCTGAACCGTGAAGACGGTGGGTTTTGTCAGCCTAGTTCATTACGAGGACAGAAGATTCACCTTGCATTTCGGCTTGATGAGTATTTTCAAATTATTTTTCGGAGTTTTACTGTGATATAGCACTGGAAAGTGTGCAATATTTCACGATTCTTTATTAATGGTATATTTAGCCATAGTTTGATTAAAAGGGAAGTTACACTTCTCCCATGGAAAAAACTTCTGACAAAAAAGTTTCATAGGTAGGATTTAGTTACTGGACACACACTCTAGGGGTTAATTGATGAAGGAGTGGTGGCAAGATCAAAATTTAATGCATGTATTTTTTTTAAATGTAAAAAAACCTAGTGTGCCAATTCTTATTGGTAGAAACATGCACAGTTGCTCCTGTCTCAAAGTTGATGTAACTTTTTGTAACAACTTTCATATGGGTTATACCATGGGGTATGTTTACTAAACAGTGGTAGCGACTTCTGTGTGATACCGGAACTGCGGCCCCATTGAAATCAATGGGCTGCGGCTCCGATATCACATGGAAGCCATTACCGCTGTTTAGTAAATATACATACCCCTATAAAGGGGAATTGGATTTAGTTCGTATCTTTCTCTGAGAAATTTGGAAAGCAGAAGAGATGCTGAGGGATGACATGGACAAGAACTGAATTAAGTAAATGAACAATAGAACATAAATATCCCTGAATTCACCTCAAAACATGATGATATGACAGATGGATGGACAGACAGAAGAACTTGAGAGTTCAGTAATTATTTGAATATTTTAAAATCAAAGAACATATGAATTACAAGACTATCATTATTTATGAAAATTAAGAAAAGAGGACTAACATTGGACCTATAATTAAAATGTATAGTGGGTGTGAT
Organism: Ichthyophis bannanicus; assembly: GCA_033557465.1. Taxonomy (NCBI): domain Eukaryota; kingdom Metazoa; phylum Chordata; class Amphibia; order Gymnophiona; family Ichthyophiidae; genus Ichthyophis; species Ichthyophis bannanicus. Next base: position 170,020,861 of record CM066042.1, read on the forward strand.
TTATGAATAAGCATCCATTATCGTTTGATGGTCCATTTCTTGAAGTAGCATTACATATTTTAACTAGCACCTTTAAAGGGCGGGCGGTTGTCAGGTGGAGATAATTTTATAAGGAAGCTTGAAAGTAGGTATCTACTTAGGCAGTATTCATAGAGACGTCAACGCCTACTTTTCCTTATAAACGCCAGTGTAAGTGGTTGAAGAAACCATCCCTAGGGCTCGTATAAATTCCCGCACCTAGATTTGTAAGGAAGGCACATAAATTCTTGTATTTTATCATTTGTGTGTACTTGTACACTCTGTCCAAACTCCACCAATGCACACGCCCACAGTGAAATTGTGCAACATCAGGTTGATGCATGTACTGGCCAAAATACAGTATGTGCATAAAAGCCAATTTACCTGCAAAAATCACTAAAATACCATGATTTACACTCGTTGATGGCACATAACTTTAGGATGCTCCTTATAAATCGCCCCCTTTATGTAGATTGTTCTAGTTAAGTATTCTGCAGTACTGACTGCTATTGTAAATGGACATTTTATAAAAGCAACCTAGGTGCCTATGTGCCTTTATATAATGAGTGCACAAATACTCTTACACAAACTTACAGCTGCTCCAAAGAAGGTGTGAATGTGTGCATGCATTCTATGCATGTAAATTTGCACATATGTCACAATGCTGCCTCGGCTCCACCTTTCCAAACCTCTGGAATCATCTAAAAGTTGCTCAGTCTTGTGGTATGCCTTTGTTTTTTTACAGACCAATATTTTTGCCATTTATGTGATTCTTTCATATTTCAGATGATGCTTGATTGGTAATATGGCTAATATTTTATGTGAAATCATGTTAGAGAGTGCTGATAATGGAGATAGGCACAGTATCTGATCCTGCTGAAAGAATATCAGAATTTTTGACAACAAAACCAAAAAAGACATGTAGCAAAAGTAAAATTTGATGCTGATTTTGGCATCCATCCAGATGAGAACTTAAGTTCACTTTTTTCAGTCATGTCAACAGAGGCAGAGAGATGGATCCCTGTCTCCACTAATGAAGCAATTAGAAATGTATTAAATCCTGCTGGCCTTTGGATTGACTGAGTACCAAGCATAGCTCAGGGGAATTGATAAAACACTCTAACCCTCTAGAGCCTTGATAATTAATTATCCCAAGTCCTGGAAGGCTACCAACAGGTTTTCAGGATATCCCTAATGAAATGTGCATAAGAGAAATTTGCATGCCTATTACCTCCATTGTGTGCAAATCTTTAATGCATATTCATTAGGAATATTCTGTAAACCTCACCAGTTGGTGGGCCCTCAGACCTAGAAGTGAACACCACTGCTCTTGAGAGATTTTAACTAAAGTGTGGTAAGGTTTTATTTTGTTTTGTTTTTTTTGCATTTACCCCACATTAGGAGCAAAACCCATCACATGGTAAGTGCAAAAGCCGTGCAATAACTGTCAGGGGTGTGCCCAGCATGTCTCCTATATTATTGTACAGAAACATCCCTTACCATACTTTAAGTTTTTTCACAATTAGCATGTGTGCACCTGCGCTAATTGCAGCATTGACAGTGCACAGTAATTGTTTTTAAGTGCAATTGAGTCGGTGTCGACTCATGGCGACCCTCTGGATAGTTGTCCTAACTGTGTTCGGTCTTCAGTTAGGCGATTCATTTTTGACAGATTGGCACCCATAGCTGCTGTTATTGTATCGGTCTATCTCATTGCTGGCCTTCCTCTTTTGCATTAAGATTCTTCCTTGCCAAGCATGATGTCTGTCTTTAATGATCTCTTTCTTCGCATGATGTGTCCAAAGTATGCAAGTCGAAGTCTTGTCATCTGAATTTCTAAGGAAAGCTTAGGTTTGATCTCCTCTAGTACTGACTGGTTTGTACTTCCAGCAGTCCATGGTATACACAGTATTCGTTGCCAGCACCATAATTCAAAGGCATCAATTTTCTTCCTGTCTATCTTTTTCACTGTCCAACTTTCACTTCCATATGGCATTATTGAAAATACATGGTTTGAACAAGTTGAATCTTTGTATGGAGAGAGACATCTCTGCTCTTGAGAATCTTGTTTAGGTCCTTCATACCATTCTGCCAAGAGCAATGCATCATCTGATTTCTTAACTGCTTGTTTTTTCTTTATTGATAGTTGATCAAAGTAGGTTAAAGCTGTCCGCTATTTCTATTTCTTCTCCATCGATGATGAACTTATTGATTTTTCCAGTTGTCAGGATCTTTGTCTTCTTTACATTAAGGTACAGGCCCATTTTAAGGCTATGGGGTATGTTCACTAAGCGGCGCTAGCGGCTTATGTGCAAAATTGGAGCCGTGGTCCCATTAAATAAAATGGCGCCGCGGCTCCAATTTCGCATGGAAGTCTCCAGTGCTGCTTAGTAAACATATCCCTATGTTCCTTGATCTTGAAAAGCAAATATTTCAGATCATCTTCACTTTCAGACAGTAACGTGGTATCATCAGCATAGCGAAGGTTGTTGATGAGTCTCCCACCAATCTTCACACCTCTGTTGTCTTTATACAGTCCTGCTTCTTGTATTACAGCAATCTGATGCAGCTGTTACCATACTTACAAGGCTCTGCCAGGAAATTTGGAAGACAACATCATGGCCAACTGATTGGAAAAGATTTGTGTTTATAGCAATACTAAAGAAAGGTGATTCTACTGATTCTGGAAATGATCATACAATTACTCTGATCCCACATGCCAGCAAGATTTAACTGAAGATTATTCAGCAGAGACTACAACCATACCTGGAACGAGAACTGCCTGAAGTGCAAGCAGGGTTCAGGAAAGGGCGAGGAATGAGAGACATCAGTGCAGATGTGAGATGGATCCTTGAAAAGACTAAAGAATACCAAAAGGATATCTACATGTGTTTTATTGTCTTCAGCAAGGCTTTTGATTGTATAATAAACCATGAGAAACTCTGGGTCACATTAAGAAGCATGGGTATACCAGAACACCTGATCGTTCTCTTGCACAACCTTTACATTGATCAAGAAGCAACAGTTTGCATTTAACAAGGAGAAACAGAATGGTTTAAAATCAGCAAAGGTGTACGACAAGGCACAGTAATTACTGTGCACTAATTGCAATGTATATAGGTCATGCCCACTCTTGACCCATAACCTGCCCAGGCCCCACCCCATTTCCTGTTAAGCAGTTAACATGTAATTTAAGGCATGCTAGGTTGTGCAGTAGCTGTTACCATGCTCATGTGCTAGCTATTAGCCCATGTTAATTTGCACATTAACTGCTTAGCGCACTTTAGTAAATGGGCCCCTAAGTTGTTCCCATTCATGTAAAGGGACTTTTTATTTATTTTATTGTTTTATTTTATTTATTTTAAATGCTTTTCTATACTGCCCCTTCCTTAGATCAGGGGCAGTTTACATTGAAACTAACAGTTTACATTGAACAGAGTTAGTTAACAGTATATAAATTTAACTATTTACATAGAACTAATAACATATGTACACATCCTTATGGAATGATAGATAAAATGCTTAAGGTATCGGTAAAGGAGAGGAATTGTGAAGGGTGGGAGTGTTTGATGTGTGCTGACTACTACTGCAAATATGGTTATTATAGTGTTCAATAAAGAGCCAAGTCTTTAACTGTTTTCTGAAGGTTTGGAGGTCTTTGATTAATCTGAGCGGGTCAGGTAGCGAATTTCATGGTATGGGGGCTGTATATGAGAATGCTCTATTGCTTGTTACTTGTTTAGTCTTACGAATGGAAGTAGGCACTGAGAGGAGGTTTTAGGTGATTTTTCTTCTGCTTCTGGTGTCTGATTATGAATCAGAGATGTAAGAAAAATAGGAGCAATGTTATTGCGTAGTTTGAATGCAGTAATTATTGTTTTATATTTTATTCTACTAGCTATCAGTAGCCAGTGAAGATTATATAAGATGGGGGTGATTTGGTCAGTTAGGGGCAATTTGAGTATGATTCTTGCAGTAACATTTTGAGCCATCTGGAGAATGTTTAAATAATTTTTAGGTATTCCCTGCAACAAGCTGTTGTAGTAGTCAAGATGGGGCACAATTATTGCCTGGGCTACTGATCTAAAGTCACTTGTGTCTAATAGTGGTTGGTCTAAGGTGCTTGTATAGTTCTTAATTTGAAGAATATAGTTCTGGCTCTATTTTTAATGTGGGAAGCCATGCTGAAGGATTTATCTAGAATGATTCCTAGATACTTGAACTTCTTGTTTTGCTGTGATGGAAGTGTTATGCAATTGAATTGTTTGGGGAGAGGGTAAAGCTCTGATTTCTAGATGTGAATAATATTTCTGTTTTATTTAAGTTAATATTAAGGTTGTTCATGTTTAGCCAGGTCTCTGCTTCCTGGATACATGCTGCTAGATTGTGATATGCAGGATTCATTATATCTATCGGAGTGTATAACATTAACATCGTCTGCGTAAATGGTGGTATCCAATGTTATATTTTCTGAAAATGGAGCGGATTGGCTGAAGGTAAAGGTTGAAGAGGAGCCCTGTGGAATTCCCTGTTCTTGGGGGAATGTTGTAGATGATTTCTGTTCAACTATTACATATTGAGAGCGGTCAGAAATGTAGGATTTGAACCATTGGAAGGCTGTTCCTGTTATCCCTAAGAGAGCTAGTCATGATAGGAGGATATTATGATCTACATTGTAAAATACAGATGCTATGTCTATAAGACAAGTATGAAGGCCTGATTGGAGTTGTCCATACCGCGGATGAGAGTGTCAAATGGTACCAGAAGCAGTGTTTCAATGCTGTGAAAAGGGCGGAAGCCGTATTGTTGCTCATCTAGAGGTGCATTTGCATCCATGAAGCTAGAGTTGAACTATTTTCTTGAAGATTTTTGATATAAAAGGTAGCTGGCAATGGGCCTATATGAGCTAGGGTCATCTTTATTGAGGGTTTTGTTCTTAAGTATGGGACGTATGGCTGAGAGTTTAAGTTCTTTTGGTACTAATCCTTGGATGAGGGATTGATTAACCATGTTCAGAATGAATGGAGCTAATTCCATTTTAGTCGCTTTTAACCATGGCATCGGACATGGATCCAGGTGGGAGGTGAATGTGTTGATTTTTGTAATAATATCAAGGAGTTGTTTTATGTTAATCAGTTGGAGGGAGTGCCAATTATTGGGATTTGATGGAGGTTTAGGAGGAAAGGAGATGCTAGTCGTTCTTTTGCTCTTTAGTTTGGTTGCGAAGTGGTCATCTAGGGTTTGAGGTTTAATGTGTTTTATGTTTAGTTCATTTTAAGTGGACTTGGTTAGGGATTTAACAATTTCAAAAAGTTCCCTTGGACGGTTAATGGCTTTATTCAGTATTTTTGCTTGGTAGGTTTTCTTTGCATTGTTTATAGATTCTCTGTAGATATTCAGTGCAGCTGTGTAGAGTGCTCTATATTCCATAGTTTTTTTAGTTCTCCATTTTTTCTCCAGTTTAAGTAGTTCTTTCTTTAGAATGTAAATGTCGTGAGTGTACCATTTTTCAATGAGCTTGGGAGTAGATTTTGAGTGATTGTGCGTAATTGCAGATGCGTGTTAAATTATGGCATTCCAGTTTTTTATTGATTCATTAAGGTCGGTTCAAGCAGGGTCATTATATCATTGCTGTTATGATTTTGGTAACCATAGTTTTATATATTAAACAATAAGAGGGCAATAATCCAAAGGCATCTCTGTGGGTAAGATGCTGCTTTACCTGTGGAAATGGGTCATTTGTGACGAGGGTGAACACTTAATCTGGTAAAAGTATACGATTATATGTCAAGAGCATGTGTACTTTTATCCAGATAGTTTTAAGGCATTCTTGCAGGTGGAGTTGGGCCCAGAGAAGGCTGCAACACACACAGTTTCAGATTTTCAAAAGTATATTTGTTTAATTGATTCACTTATTAAGATTTATTAACCACCTTTATGAAGAGATTCTCTCAAGGCAGTATACAACAGGTCTCCCTTGACATAGGCAACTTACCTTATAGAAAAATATAGCTAAAATAAAATGACCAAATGTCAGCATGGTACACAATTAATAACGATGAGTCAGAAGAGCGGAATCAAATCTTAGTGAACCTGGAAGATGTAGTAGAACAAATTTGATAAACTAAAGAGTAACAAATCACCTAAATGGATAGTATATACCCAGCAGCGCTGAGAGAACTCAAAGATGAAATTGCAGAGCTACTATCATTAAAATCATCTGTGGTACCTGAAGATTGGAGAGTGGCAACACAATGCCTATTTTTAAAGAGTTCCAGGGGTGATCTGGGAAACTACAGACCAGTGAGCCTAACATCAGTACCAAGCAAAAGATAGAAACCATTATTAAGAACAAAATTACTGAACATGTGGACAGACATGGTTTAATGGGACAAAGTTGTCATGGATTTTCCAAGGGAGGTCTTCCCTCGCCAATCTGCTCTGTTTCTTTGAAGGCGTGAATAAACGTGGATAAAATTGTCAGTTCTGGTATATTTAGACTTTGAGAGAATGTTTGTCAAAGTCCTACATCAGAGACTCTTGAGAAAATGAAAAAGTCATGGCATAGGAGGCAATGTCCTATTGTGGATTGGAAACGTGGTAGTTTTCTCAATGGAGGAAGTTGAGTAGTGGCATACCCCAGGGATCTGTATTGGGACTGGTGTTTTTTAACATGCTTATAAATAATCTGGAATTGGGAACAACAAGAGAGGTGATTAAATTTACAGATGATACCAAATTATTCAAAGATGTTAGATTGCACGCGGATTGTGAAAAACTACAGGAGGACCTTGTGAGCCTGGTAGACTGGGCGTCCAAATGGCAAATTAAATTTAATGTGAACAAATACAAAGTAATGCTTGTAGGGAAGAATAACCCAAACTATAGATACACAATTCTAGATTCCACATTAGGTGTCTCCACCCAGGAAATGGATCTGGGTATAATCATAGACAACACATTGAAACTTCTGTTCAGTTTGCAGTGGCGGCCAAAAAAGCAAACAGAATGTTAGGAATCATTAACAAAGGAATAGAAAGTACAAGAGGATATTATAATGCTTTTGTATTGCTTCACGGTGCAATCACAACGTTCCATTCTGTGCAATTCTGGTCTCGACATCTCAAAAAAGATAGTGCGGCATTAGAAAAGGCTCAGAGAAGAGTGACCAAAATGATAAAGGGGATGGATCAACTCTCGTATGAGGACAGGCTAAAGAGGTTAGGGTTTTTCAACTTGGAGAACAGATGGCTGAGGGGAGGTATGATAGAGATCTATAAAATCCTGGGTGGAGTGGAATGGGTAGATGTGAATCGTTTTATTTACTCTTGAAAAATACAAAGACTAGGGGACACACCATGAAGCTACAAAGTAGTATATTTAAAATAGGAAAAAATACTTTTTCTCTTAACTTATAATTAATCTTTGTAACTCATTGCCAGTGGACATGATAAAAGGAGATAGTGTAGCTAGGTTTAAAAAAGATTTGGACAGATTCCTGGAGGAAAATCCATAAACCATTATTAAGGTAGTCCAAGAGAAAACCACTCTTTATTCCTAGGGATAGGTAGCATGGAACTGGCTTCTTTTGTGATATGCTAGGTACTTGTGACCTGGATTAGCCACAGCTGGAAACCTAAAGGAAGAGGAGCAACTTTCCCTAAATCTACCTTAATAATGATTTATAGTTTTTTCCTCCAGGAACTTGTCCAAACCTTTTTTTAAACCCAGCTGCATTAACTGTTTTTACCACATCTGCTGTCAATGAATTACAGGGCTTAATTATGTATTGTGAGACTATGCCGGTCTTAGGCGGTTGCCTAGACCTGGGCATAGCCTGAAGTTGTGGAAATAAGTACACTACAGTCGTGACCAGAGTGAAAATTAAGGTTGGGTTTTATTCCCTTTCCCTTGAGGATGTCATAGAATAAGGACAACATAAAAGAACGGTTGCTTCACCGGTGTAGAGGATTCTTAACAAATAATAATTATGCTTCTTTCCAGCAAATAAAGTCCATCACATTTCCAATGTACAAAAATACAGTTTCTTTCTTGCTCCTTTTTTTAACAGAGAGACTCTGTTATCAGCCGCACATTCCATGGGCTCAGGGATGTTTTCTGGGCTATAGCTCTCCCACTGCATAGGGCCAGGACCTGGTCCTGTGTATGGACACTGAGCCCCTGTGAAACTGCTCTCCGAGCCTTGCCCTGGGGAAACCTCAGTTGCTGTGAGTTGGAGCTGCTTTTGGGTGTCCCAGATAGCAGGAGCTGTGCTTGGGATTTCTTCCCCCGGCTTAGGCCAATAAGAGTTCACTAGCCTGTTGTAAGCCTGGCTTCTCCCACGGAGACCCCCTTCTCTCCCTTTACCAAAGACAGGGTACTTATCTCTTCCTGTGGAGAAGATGGTTTCAAATTCTTCTGCTTCTAGCCAAGGCTTTCTCTCTGCCCTGCAGCCTGCTCTTCTTTGGGAACACCGGTTACTGTGCTTAGCTGAAGGAAACTCACTTCCTGCCTTCAGTGAGCTTCTCTGGACGTGACCTCCGCCCTCTGTTGGCTTGGCTGTTTGCCTCGGTACGAGGACCCCTCTGGCTGGGGAGACTTTGCTACTGTCTTTCTTAGCTCTCCCGGGTTTATCAGCCTGCCTTTCTTCAGCCCTGGTTCTCCAAGGCAACGTGTCTTTCTGTAACTGCTTTGGAGTTCTGGTCTCACCTTCTCTCCAAGCCTGCCTGGAACTGCAGTCAGACTTCCTTTGGTCTCTGCTTTCCTCCTCAAACTCAAACTCCTGCTCCAGCCCTAGTCCAGGCTCCAGCTTCCTTCCTTCCCTCCTTCCTAGTTCCAACTCGCCTCCTCTCTGTGGGATTTCCCACCTGTTTTTATCTCTCTGCTCATCTAACGTAGAACGTGAGTCTGGGTCCAGGTGAGCCTGATTGGAACCCTCAATTCTTACTGCGTCACTAAAACCATGTGGAAAGTTTGTTTTCCTTTTCCCTGCCTCTCTGCATTGTGAATGCTGTAACTGCCCATGTGGCTGTAAGGTAAGCTCTTCTTTCTTATTATCTCTTAATATTTCAGGGTCTGTGCTGTCTACCTCATGACAGTATACAGTGAAAAAAATGAACCGATTTTGTTTTAAATACTTTATGCTTCTTAGTAACTTCATGGCGCATCCCCTAGTTATTATACTTTTTGAAAAACTAAACATTGATTTGCATTTACCCATTCCTTTGCACTTATGATTTCATAGTTCTCTATCATATCTCCCCTCACTCATCTCTTCTCCAAGCTGAAGAGCTCCAACCTCTTTAGCCTTTACTCGGGGGGTGGGGGGGGGGGTGCTTCATTCCTTTTATCATTTTGGTCGCCCTTCTCTGTACCTTTTTTAATGCCACTATGTTTTTTTTTTCAAATGGGACAGCCAGACTTGAAGATGGTGTTCAAGGTGCAATTACAGCATGATCGATACAGAAGCATTATGATATTCTCTGTTTTATTCCCCATTCCTTTGCTGATCGTTCCTAACATTCTCTTTGCTTTTATGGCTGCCGCCACACACTGAGCAGGGGATTTTGGTGTATTGTCCATGATGACATCTAGATCTTTTTTTCTAGGTGGTGACTCATGGGAGAATTTCATAAAGGTTTTCCACATATCTTGGGTTTTTTTATGTTAATTGTTTTTATTGAAAAGACACCAACAATACAAATTGGAGTGCGGGACCACTTATGCACACCAAAATAAAATACACACTTTTTTGTTTTTCAGACCACAAATATCACCATCCTCCCCCCTCGTCCCTCTGTCCCGCCTTCACCCCCTTTAGAATACCTACCCAACAAGCTACTAAATAATCAGGCCAAATCTCCTCACACACAGACACACCGCAAAGATGTCCCACACCTACCCCTCCAATCACTAACTTTTGTGGGCTTTTTGAAATGCAGAAAAGGGCTTTTATTAAATTGTATGGCGGTATGTATGCAATGCCATGCATATAAATACTTATATATGCAGCATGTGTAGGCATTCCTGAAGATGCATTTTGGATGAAGCAGGGGCCAAATGATGATGTACTTACATAGTTTATAAAATTCAAGAGTAGGTGCATGTGTAGATGAATACGCCAGCATTTGCACACCTTTGGGGCTGGATCTAGGAGCCTGTTTTTATAAAGGCACATAGGCATTTCTGTTGCTTTTATAAAATAAGCACCTTTTTGGACTTCTTACATAGGCAGCCTGTTATATCATCAGGTTCCTAATGTGCAACCTGGCATTGTGTAGCTATATTTTGTGTTGTTTTTCCCTATGTGCATCACTTTGCACTTGTCCACATTAATTTTCATCTGCCATGTAGATACCCAGTCTCACAAGGTCCTCTTACAATTTCTCATAAAACACTTATGATTTAACAACTTTGAATAATTTAGTTTTATCTGTGAATTTGATTACCTCACTTGTTCCCATTTCCAGATCATTTATAAATACATACACATAAATATAAAATAATTAAAACCATAAAGTCTTCGTAGAATTAAGCAATAAAACTATTCATTGCCTACCATCATTTTCCAAGATTCTAGCAACATATCAACACATCGCCCACCCGCTCTCACATTATAATCAGCCTCATTAACTCATATCGTAAAAAAATCTTCGTAATTTGATGTAATGCAACACAATAATATGAGAGTTCTCCACAGGTGAAGACTTCTTGACCTGTTCCATCTACCTTGCTTACTGCGGTTCCAGGGACTGCTCAATGTCCAGTCACCACCTTGTCATGCACTGCCCTGGGTCACTGTTTTGGATTTGCCACCTCTATCTGGGCCTATTTAAGTCATCTACTGTCTTCTTCATAAGGCAGTGTTATTTCATATTTCCTCTGTCTTCTTTTTTTTTAAAGTGTTGCTTTGCTGTAATAAGTCCCGCAAACTTCAACAGACGTTGTCTTGGAAAGAAATTACGTTTAAGGTTTGTGATGTTCGTTTTTTAATTCTTCAAGATGATCCCAGAAATAATTTAAAGGGGCATGACAGAGCATCACAGATTGTTTCACATGTAATGAACCTGACTGGCCCGTATTAAATATAGTGTTCAATCTATAGTACAAATACTGTATGAATGTCTTAAAGCAGTGGGTCGCTACTCAGAAGCACTTACCCAGTGAGCAGCAACTGCTAGACAGTACCACTGCCATTCTGACCACCCCGGCACTATCTAGATAGCTCTAGAGCGGTTCAAGGGTGGAATGATGGTGGAGCTAGTAGCTAGACAGATAGTGGTGGCAATCTCTCCCCTATCCAGATAAAGTTAAAACAGCAAAAAGGCTGCCCTAATGTTATCTGGATAGTGACTTCATATCGCAGCCATGTGGATAGCAGCAACGCGCGCCATTCCATCCATGTATTCGCTATTGACTACAATCCAGACACTGACACTGAATATGCAGTTTTACTTTTTTTAATTTTTTATTTATGAATTTTGCAATAATTACAAACATTTCAAAAATCTTGTACAGAAACAAGGATGACTGGAAGAAAATACCATACAGCGTTATATAAAAGAAAAGATATCAATAACAAGCAGTAACAAAATCCTACTTCTACTCTAGTCCATAAAAAACAAGGTTCCCAAAAGAGGAAAAAAAGAAAAAATTAGGATACTATCCCAAAGAAATTGGCAGAACTAACAGCCGGTGCCCATAATTACAGAGACGGGGAGTCTAAAGGCCCAGAAATAGACAAACTACAGGCATTCAAAAAAGAAAACAATTGAAAAGGATAAAGAAATATATAAGAAACAGATTTGCATCTTAATCAAACGTTTGCAGGGGTATTTCAAAAAGAAAAATGCTCCAAACTGCAAAACCTGAGGCTGGAAGAGAAGGAATTCTCTCCTATGGCGCAGGGTTTCCCTAGCAAGATCTGGACAAGTAAACCCTTGAAACGAGCATTCCTCTTCCTGAAAAACATTTTCAGAAACCACTCTCGGTCTGTTGTTAATGTAAATGTTGCCAAACAGGCAGCAGGGGTTACAGTATCTGTATCAGAACTATCTAAAATAGCCGAAACTTTAAACATATCAGCCTGTTGTAAACCCAAAATCTCTGCTCCAGTAGTAGGCAAATAGTAAACTTTTACCATTGAGGGATGAAACTCGGGAGGAACCCCCAAAATCTCAGTCAAATAATTCTTAAACATATCTTTGGCAGAGACAACCAAGACCTCGGAAAATTAATCAAATGTAAGTTAGTTTGCCTAGAGAGTGTCCAAGTGTTCTATCTTGGCTTTCAACTGGGTAGCGTCTTTAACATAGGCATCTGAATAATCCTCCATCCGAGCAGTTTTGATGCTCAAATCAGAGACAGCAGCCTGCAGTTGTGCAATATTCTGGGCCTTCTTAGAACCAACCACAGAGTTATTCTGAACTTGAACATGAAAAGATTGTACTTGTGGAATTATTGCTTTCCCCAGCTGCTTAATCGCCGACCAAATCCATTCCAGATGCTGTAGGGAAAATATAAATAAAGTACCAGCAACAGAAGTTCCCTCGTCGTCCATTCGGGCTTGCTTGGCAGCCATAGATCCCGCCACCAGCACTCCTCTGCCCTCGAAGCATGCACTGCTGGAAAGCTGATCCAGCGGGGTCACCAAACACTTCACGTCCAGAGGCTGGCCCCTGCAGGAACCGCAGGATACCAGTTTCAGGTATGCTGAAAACCTGCTGGCCTCTAGGACTCATGATAGTACACGCTGACTTCGAAGGCCTCCATGTGTCGGGGGGCATCAGGTCTAAGCCGAGAATGACAATGAGTCATCAGATTCTGAGGTCACAGCACCCAGGCCACCACTCTCTCTCTCCCACTGGCTGTCTCTCTCAACGAGAAAGGTAAGCATCGAAAGGACCTTTTAGAGGCAAAGGAGAGGAGCTCTGTTGAACAGCTGGGGGCTGCTTGCCCGACTTAGCCTTCCTCTTCCCCATTCAGTGCAAACTGTATAGAGGATAACTTTGTTTTTAGAGTATGTTGGTAGCAAAACAGCCATTTAGATCCGCCTGTGTAGAACTAAACAAGTATTTCAGAAAAGGTTAAGCAAGCGCTGAGCCTTTTTTAAAGTATGTATGGTGCAACCAAATGTTCACATGATATGTACAGCAAAAAGGGCCATTTTAGAAATATATATGCAAAAAATGAGTGTCATGACTGATGAGGGATATTTATGCCATGATCTTGCATGACAAATTTTGCAAATATGAACATAATAAGAACATAAGAAAAACCATATTGGGTCAGACCAAGGACCATCAAGTCCAGTATCCTGTTTCCAACAGTGGCCAGTCCAGATCACAATTACCTGGCAGTATCCCAAAAAGACACACAGGTTCCACAATGCTTGTATTTGGACAAGCAGTGACTTTCCTGGGTCCTCTTTAATAATGGTTTATGGACCTTTCCTCTAGGAACTTGTCCAAACCTTTTTTAAATATCCTACGATAACAAATTCCAGAGTTTGATTATGCATTGAGTGAAAAATTATTTTCTCTTAAATGGGTTACACTGTATCTTGTGATAAGGAAGCTTATCATAGCTCAGGAAGGAGCTATAGGAAAGGTGAAGTGACTCTGAACAAGCAACCTGTCAGTTCTGGTAGAAATAAGAAAACAGAATTTTCCCATAAAAGACTACCAGTCCTAGAATGCACCAGGTTTCCAACAGCCATTAGAGGAGCTGAAGTGGGGAAACGTGTGTTCAATCAGGAGGGCTATGAGGTAATCCCCAAGCACTCATCTCAAAGGGCAGGGCCTGATTCAGCACAGCTGCGCTGTGCTAGGGTGGAGCACTCATCAAAGCAGAATAAAGGTAGAGTTTATTCTACAGAGAATTATCCTCATCCTCAGATTCAGCTTGGAGATCCTCAGCTTGGACATCTTCATCATCTGGAGGATCATCAGAAGCAGAAGCCAGTGTGGACGGACAGAGAGGGCAAGAAACCCTTTGGAAGAAAGAAGAGGAAAGCATTTGGTAGGCCTAAAGGAGTCCAGAGCAGCACGTATACTGGGAGACATTCAAAAGGCCAGCATACACCATTGGACTGGGGAAAGCCAGAGAAATGGTGCTGCAGAGCTAGGAATCTCCAGACGGTACCTGTGAGGGAGACGGCTGCACGTGGAAGGGACCCTAGGACCCGTGCCAGAAGGTATGTGAAGAGAGATCCAGTGTCCAGGGATCTGGATTGGAAGGCTGGACATAAGAACTGGACTACATACTGGCCAGGCTATTTAGAGAGGAACTCTAACAGCAATGGAAGCTCAGGTATGAACACTGATCTATGCCCTAGCTATAACCTTGAAAGACAGCAGGGAAACAAGTATTCTCCTGAGAGTGCTACATTGAGAAATTCCTCTGTGCCAATCCATGATATTGAACCCATGATTGTTGAAGAAGGGGGAGCGGTCTTAGATACAGGCTGTGAATATATGGATTGCTCTCTGTCTAAACTCCTTTGGTAATTTTCTGTTACAAAGTACAGCAACCATCACAAAGAAATACAAACTTGTTCTTTAATCTACTCAGAAAAGCTCCTGAGTAGGATTTTGGGCCACGCAGTAGAAAGCAAGCCAGCTAAGGGGTTTCAGCTGGATAACTGCTAGCAATTGAGCCTTACCTAATTGCTCGTGAGCTCTGAGGGAATCACTTCTGAGTCTACGTGTGAAGATATAAGAAGTTAACCTGAAAAGAACAGTTTTTCCCTTCTTTGTGGGTTTTGCTTGTTGTTTGAAACACTGCTAAGAAAATATTAGCTAAAGCCTACAGAAAAGACCAGTTTGTTACCAACCAGGTCTTTATTCTTTTGCTTTGATTGCCTGACAAGTTCAACTGTTGTTTTCCTGATTTTGTTTTTCTAAGTTTAACACTGAAAGCAAGTATCCTGTTTTATGTGCTACCAAGCATATCTGTGTTGGGAGAAATAACCCCATAAATAAATATCTTATTGGCTTTACACTCAAGTACAACTAATTATTGTGAGCAGCTGTGTCTGGTGTGAATGGACTGCATTTCCCACAATCCCTTGCAAATCATATTGATATATGCACTTGCCAAGACTGTGAACATTCTCACCCAGGCAGCCGTCTGACAATCTTCATTGTGTGTCCCTAGTCTTTCTACTTTTTGATGGCATAAACAATTGATCTACGTTTACTTGTTCCACTCCATTCATTAATTTATAGACCTCTATCATATCTCCCCTCAGCTGTTTCTTTTCCAGGTTGACGAGCCCTAACCTTTAAATCTTTAATCACCACCTAAACAGAACACCATCTACTTTCGCCAACATCTACCCATCCCCAATTAGTATAAGCGCAATGTTTTTACATTCGTTAGTACTTCTCCTGTTAAATGTAACTCCAATTATGTTGTGACCACTTTGATTGAAGGATAAGGTGGTATACAAATCTGTCTAAATAAATAAATAAAAATAAAATAATCATCTCCTCATAGGAGGTATCCTTCCATCCCCTTTACCATTTTGGTGGCTCTTCTCTCTACCTTTTCTAATTCCGCTATATTCTTTTTAAGATACGGCAACCAAAATTGCACACAATATTCAAGCTGCAGGCACACCATGGAATGATTGGCGTTACATTGGCCATTCGCCAATCTTCAGGTATTATAGATGATTTTAATGATAATTCACAGATTACTATTAGTGGGTCTGAAATTGCATATTTCAGTTCTTTCAACACCCTTAGATGTACACCATCCACTCTAGGTGATTTGCTACTCTTTAGTTTATCAAATAGTTATAATACATCTTCCCAGTTTATGGATCTTTCTTTCAAGTCTTCTGATGCATCAGCTTTAAATACCATTTCAGTCATGGGTAACTTCTCTACATCTTCAGTAAAGACTGAAGCAAAGAATTCATTAAACCTCTGCTATGGCCTTGTCCCTTCTTAGTGCCCCTTTAATCCCTCTATCATCTAATGGTCCAACTGACTCTCACAGGTTTTTTGTTATTAATGTACTTGAAAAAGTTGTTATGCGTTTTTCATTCCACAGCATGCAAAAGAGCTGATGATTAAAGAACCTTCCTTTGTAAACAGGAGGAAGGCAGGGGATCCCCTTGCCACTGGCCTGAGGGGGATGCTTGCAGGAGAGGCCCCTGTCTGACAGAAGAAAATTACCATTGCAGAAGTGCCATAGTATGGGACCTGACGGGAGAAATGGAGGATCTGCCCAGACAGGAAAAGGAGAATATCTCTGTAGCGTCTTGTTGCTGCCTCTGGCACAAACAGAAGAAGAATAAAAATAATCTCCAGATAAGCACATATCACCCCTGTCCTACAACACCTTCACTAGCTCCCCATCCATGCAAGAATAAGGTACAAGGCACTCATTATGACACACAGAGTGATACACAACGAATCAGCAACCTGCCTCACTCTCTCCTCTCAAAACCCAAGGGTGACAGACTCTGAAGACACAATTCTGTCAACTTTCTAACCATCCCAGCTCATAAAACCAAAAGCAAGCAATCCATATGCAGCCCTTTTTGCCCCCACAGCATGGAACACCCTCCCTCCATATCTAAGAGGTTGCTCTGATCATTCCGACTTCAGGAAGGAGCTTACTAATCTGTTATGGTTTTTTTTTTAAGGTGTGAATAAACAGTGTAATACAAAAGCACAGGCAGAGCCTATGGAAGTAGAAAGAAAGGTGGATTTTACCATTAAAAATGACAGTCAGCCAACACACACAGCTTAGGGTCTGCACAAGAGAAGCAAGCAGAGAGAGGGAGCAGTTGAGCTGACACACCCAAGCTCTGACGTAGCAGCAAGCTTGGAGTTTGATTACTCTCACCTGCTTAAAAAAGCCGAGCCAAGCTTCAGAGAGAAGAAAGATTAACGCTGCTCAGTAGCTCCAGGAGGAGAGGAGAAGGAGGCAGAGAAGGAGGGAAGCAGAAGACCTGGCAGAAAGCAAAGAGCTGGAAGGAGTGGCAGAGAAGGAAGCAGTGGCCAAGAAGGAGAGACTGGCACATGGAGAGCTTCAGAGACGTGGAGAGGCTCAGAGACTTCAGAAGGTTGGAGACTCTGTGAAGAACCTGGTTGTAGTTCGGGAAGTGAGACTAACCGAGCAGAAGGAGAGAAGGCACAGGCAGTTACTAGGAACCTGCCTAGACGGAGAGAATTGGGAGCCCTTCAGATCTCACTGCCGGAGGAAAGGTCTCAAGGTCTATACAGGTGGGAACCTAACATTAAACCAGGGAAGTCAAGAGGCTCAGCTTGTACTAAAGAGCTAGGGCGGTGCTTTAGGCAGGAATTGAATGTAGAAAGGTATAAAGCATTGCCTAGCAGCTGGAGAAAACTAGGGGAGTGCCAGGGAAGAATCCCCACAGCCACAAACCTTACGAGACCTCACCATCTAGAACTGTACCCAGGGGAAACGCCTCAGTTCTTAGAGAGAGGTTATTCCCAGCCTAGCAGTAACAGTTTGAAACAAAGCTCAGTAAGCCCGGAGGGTGAGGAGATGCAATGGGAATTTAATTCTGCTGACTCAGAAGAAATTTATTTATTTTTATTTATTTACATTCTCTTATATACCGTGCTATTCTGCATCAGTGCGGTTTACATTGAACAAACTGAAATTACATTGAACAGGGCATTATAACTTGGAGATAACTATTTTACAGAGAACATGGGCTATGGGAGGGTTAAGTGGCTTGCCCAAGACCACAAGGAGCACCTGTGGGACTAGAAACCCCAGTCCTTCCGGCCCAAGGTTGCTGTCCTCTAGTGGGATTTGAACTCCCGACCTTCCGGCCTGAAGTACCTTGCCCCAACCACTAGGCCACTCCTCCACTCCAATGGATTGTACTCTCTGTCTCGCAGAAGACATTAAATCTCTTCGCTAAAGATTTGGGTGAATGAGCTGAGATAAAGCAGAGGAAAGGAATCTTCTTCTTTGAGGAAAAAGAAGAAGCTGTTTTGATTTACTACTTGGTTGTAGAGAAAAATACCTTGCACGTTTTGGAAGCCAGGAATATGAAAATACAGCTATTTTGTTTCTGTAAATAACCTGTAAAATAGTTCTCTCCAAGTTATAATGCCCTGTTCAATGTAATTTCAGTTTGTTCAATGTAAACCGCACTGATGCAGAATAGCCGGGTATATAAGAGGATGTAAATAAATAAATAAATAAATAAATAAACCTTCAAGCAAAGCTCCTGTAAAGAGTACTGTTTGTTCTGCACTAAGTCTGTTTGGGAAGGGGAATAAATTTTCTTGTCAATTTTTGCCTAACACTCGACTCACGGCTATCCTTTTATCAGAGGACTAAAAACTACCACTCCCATAAGGCATAGCGGGAGTAAAAGCTATAGTCATTTTCTGCATAAAGGACATCATGGCAGCCCCAACTCTCTGACCCCTAGGCGGAGGGCTCGGGGGCGTATGACAACAGGTAGAGAAAGGTGAATCGGTTGATATAGTGTATTTGGACTTTCAGAAAGCCTTTGACAAGGTCCCTCATCAGAGACTTTTGGCAAAACTAAAGAGTCATGGGATAGGAGGCAGTGTACTAATGTGGATCAGGAACTGGTTAAAAGATAGAAAGCAGAGGGTAGGGCTAAATGGCCAATTTTCCCAATGGAGAAAAGTGAATAGTGGTGTACCCCAGGGATCTATGCTGGGTCCGCTGCTTTTTGACATATTCATAAATGACCTGGAAAAGGGAATAACGAGTGAGGTTATCAAATTTGCAGATGACACAAAACTATTTAAAGTTGTTAAAACCCAAGAGGATTGTGGAAAATTGCAAGAGGATCTTGATAAATTGGAAGACTGGGCATCAAAATTGCAGATGAAAATTAATGTGGACAAGTGCAAAGTTATGCACCTAGGGAAGAACAACCCAAACTATGGTTACACGATGTTAGGTTCCACATTAGGAACCACCACCCAGGAAAAAGATTTAAGCGTCATTGTGGATAATATGTTAAAACCCTCCGCTCAGTGTGCAGCGGCGGCCAAGAGAGCAAATAGAATGCTAGGTATCATAAGGGCTCCCCCGGTCCACCTTGAACCCCTTGCAACTTGCTATGAACAGTGCAGCACGGGTAATCTTTGGGGCATCCAGGAGAGACCATGTGACACCCCTCCTAAAACAGTTACACTGGCTCCCCATTCAAGCCAGAATCAGTTTTAAGACCTCACTGCTGACTTTCAAAGCTGCCAAAGGGCTCTCCTCATCCTCCCTATCTGACCTCATCCAACCACTTGTACCTAATAGACCAAGAAGAACTGCAGAGTTAAACATGCTAGTAATACCAAAAGAAAAAACAAGATGCACCAAATCAATAGCTAGCAGAGCCTTCCGACTCTGTGCCCCAAGTCTATGGAATGCCTTACCAGCACATATCAGAGCAATCCCCAACTTGAGCCAGTTCAGAAAGGCCCTTAAACATTTCCTCTTCATCAAATATCTCACTGACAGCTCCGAACCTCAGTCCCACTTGAATGGCGAGCACCCCAACAATAGTAGTAGTCAAACAGGCAACCCCTCGCAACAGGCGTCCTCTACAATGTAAATTCCATGCAGTATCCTTCTTATTACGCTTCATATGTACATAGTTAACCTTGTTTCTCCAAGTTCCACTTCCTGTTAAATGTAATGACCAGACATATGTTAGTTGTCGGATGTTTTCTGTTCCATGTAAACCGCGCTGATGGCAAATAGTGCGGTATATAAGAAATGTAAATAAATAAATAAATAAAAATAAGGAAAGGAATGGAAAATAAAACAAAGGATATTATAATGCCTCTGTATCGTTCCATGGTGCGACTGCACCTTGAATATTGTGTGCAATTCTGGTCGCCGTATCTTAAAAAGGATATAGTGTTATTAGAAAAGGTTCAGAGAAGAGCCACCAATATGGTAAAGGGAATGGAAGGATACTCCTATGAAGAAAAGCTAAAAAGGTTAGGGCTCTTTAACCTGGAAAAGAGATGGCTGAGGGGAGAGATGATAGAAGTCTATAAATTAATGAACGGAGTGGAACGGGTAGACGTAGATCAATGGTTTACGTCATCAGAATATAGAAAGACTAGGGGACATGCAATGAAGCTACAGGGTAAACTATTCAAGACAAATAAGAGAAAATATTTTTTCACTCAACGTGTAATCAAACTCTGGAATTTGTTAGCGGAGGATGTAGTAAAAGCTGTTAGTGTAGCTGGGTTTAAAGAAGGTTTGGACAAGTTCCTGGAGGAAAGGTCCATAAACCATTATTAAAAAGGACCCAGGATATCACTGCTTGATGCAATACAAGTATTGTGGAACCTGTGTCTTTTGGGGAAACTGCTAGGTACGTATGACCTAGAGCCACTGTTGGAAACAGGATACTGGGCTTGATGGACCTTGGTCTGACCCAGTATGGCATATCTTATCTTCTTATGAGCTCAAAACCTTCCACATACATATCAACTTTTCCACAACTCTGGATCCATGGGCAGGTGTGACCTAGTATCATACTTTACCTCTACAAGTTCGAGACTCAATTCCCTAACATGCATTATTATGATCCATAATTTATTCCTCAGTTACCCTCCCCCACCCCCTCTGTTTATAGTTGTTGTTACTAGTTGTTGATTAAAAATGTTGAATGTTGCATTAGTCTGTAAAACAGTTGCTCATGCACTGTTACATTGTTGGTTCTATGTAAATCGCTTTGAATAGTAGAAAGGCAGCATATTAAAAAAACCCCATTAAATAAATAAATAAATAGATAGATAGAGAATAGCTCCAGAGCCCTTTATTGCTGCCTCTGTCTGGCACAGATTGCAGAAAGCAGTCTGTACCAGCATTGCAAGTATGTTCAAAACTCCTGTTGCCCGACTTCCTAATTCCGATCTCATTATAGGGATGTGAGTTAGAAGGTAGAGCCAGGAGGAAGAAGGCAATGGTAGAAGGTAGAGCTGGGAATGGAGTGAGAAGCAGGGGGGACATCTTTGAGGAACTGAGCAAGAAAGTAGGGGGCAGATGCCCCAGAAAAAGAAGTGGAAACATTGATTCAGACTCCATGCAGGTTTCTGCCTCTGGCCTTTCCACTTGATGTTCTGGTGATGACAGTCCTCAACTCTGTTCTCTTAACCCAGTTGTTACTCTGATTAAGAACATAAGACTGATTTCTATCCTTTTCTGCATGCACAGTTCAATGATCAGCTAGTTTGAGCCTTGTGAGATTCTAGTATGGAACTTCCCTTGGTTTAAAGAGCTGATCATTGAACTATGCAAGCTAAAGAGGAGATATGCCAACCACTAGAAGAGCAGTTGGGTCACAGGCACAGAGCTATGGGCTGCCAAAGCCAGGGCACTGAGGGGGGGGGGGAATATAAGGGAGAGACAATAGAAAGCAGTAGGTGCCTTAAGCTGGATAGAGAAGAACAGGTATTTGTTGAGGGTGGAAGAAGAGCGGAGAGAAAATAGGAATTAAAGGGAAAACACGGAGTAGGGACTTGAAGATTGGGAGGAGAAGTAGAATGAGAGGAAGATTGGGAACCTGCAGATCGAGAGTGGGAAAGTAGGGACCCTGACATTGGGAGACAGTGAGGACTTAGGATTGGATAGGAGAGTGAGGGTAGGGGAAAGATAATGATTTGATTGTATAGAGGGAGAAAGAGGGATCTAGGAATTGGGTGAAAAAGTTGGGATGAAATTGAATAGGGATTGATAGAGCAGAAGCCTTAGTATGCTGGAGAGAACATACAGTAGACACAAACTGGGTGAGGATGGGGAGGGAGTAGTAGGGACAGCAGCTGGATAGGACATATAAGGGAGGGGGTGATTGGGAGGTTTGAGAAGGGGCTATAGATGTGAAAGAAATAAGAGGGATAAATGAAGAGGAATTTTTAAGAGGTGATATGAAGGTCCTGGAGGCCTAGGTTGAGGATTAGGAAGTAGAAAGGGACATGGGGGCGGGGTGAAAGGAAGTAGAAAGGGATGGGTCTGTGAAGGAGTGAGAGAGAATTAAACAGAGCTGGGAAGGTGGTTGAAGGGGGGGGGGCAATGGGAGACTTAGTGGGATAACAAGCAGAAGAAAGGGGCTGGTAACAGATATGGAAGATAAGAGGCAGAGGAAAGTAGATGGGGGTTGTGAAGGAGATGACTACAGAAGGTGGAAATGGCGTAATAGGAAGTGAATAAAAGACGGGAATATGAAGCTAGGGAAAGATTGAGAGTCAAGGGGAATGGGAGGGAGTAAGAGAGTGAGGAACTTGACTGGGAGATGAGAACTATAAAAGAGGAAAATTGAGGATGGAAGGGTGAGAAGGAGTGAAATATGAGTGGGTAGAAAGGCAGAAAAGAAAGAAATAAAAAGGCTGAAAGGGAAGGATCAATATCTGCCACATATAGAGGAGGAAGTGAAGAAAACAGAGGAGAGAAGAAATGGCAAATGCTGGAAAGCTGAAAAACTAGGAAAAGATAGACCGAAGAAAACAGATGGGACCAGTATGACTGTAAAAATAAAATGCACCATCATCAATGATAGAAAAATACATTTTATTTTGAATTTATTAATTGGAATCTGTCCATTCTGGGAAATAGGCATCTCTGATGTCATTGTATTTGTATCCATTTCTCTAGTGTTGCACTGCATGCATAGTGTGGCTTCATGGAGGTTCTAGTTGAGTTTTTGTCTGCATATTTCTAATTTGTGGTTCCTTATTCTGCATGGGGGGGGGGGGGGGCTGTCTGTATTTTGCATGTGTGATAGAGCCATCTGAGATTCTGCTAGGATGTAATTTCTGAATAAGAATCTATAGTAGTCCTACTTGTTCTGTTTTTCCAGTAACAGGTGTGTTGGTGTCTGATTAGCTGTTATTTATTAACCTCCTGACAAATCTACCTCTACCTTTCTTTCTGACTTTGACTCATGGCTTTCTTTCTTTCTTTCTGAAATCATCTCCCCCCTCCCTTATTCTCGGGGATTTTAACATTCATGTTGATAACCCCTCTGACCCTTATGTTTTAAAGTTCCTCTCCCTTACATCATCATTCAACCTTCAGCTTTGCTCTACTACCGCTACTCACCAGCAAGGCCACTGCCCCAACCTTGTATTCTTCTCTAATTGTTTGCCCTCAAACCTTGTACCTCACTTCTTCCCTTATTGGACCATCACCTGCTAAGCTTCACTCTTTATCACTCACTGCCCCAACCTCGCCCTGTCTCCTCCAACCTCTTTAGAAATCTTCATGCTATTGACCCGTTGGCATTCTCCTGCACTGTTTCATCACCTCTTTCCTCCACTATGTCATCTGAGTCTGTTGATGAGGCAATAGCTTCCTATAATGCTTCACTCTCCTCTGCTCTGGATGCTCTTTCTCCACCCATGCCATGTCTTGTGAGACATACTGTGCCTCAACCCTGGCTGTCTTCCATTATCTGCTACCTATGTTCCTGCAGCTGCTCAGCTGGGCACACTTGGCTCAAATCCCACATCCTTGTGAACTTTCTGCACTTCAAATTCATGCTTGTCTCTTTCCAGTCAGCCATAGCACTCACCAAGCAAGACTATATTATGTCCATCTGACTAACTCTCTTGCCTCTGACCCTCGCCATCTCTTTACATCTCTCAACTCTCTCCTCAAGTTGCCTCCAACTCTTCCCTCCCTTTCTGCCCAAATCCTGGCTGACTACTTCCATGACAAAATCCACAGTATCACACTCCAATTCCCCATGAGGTCAGCTACTTCCCCTCCTCACTCCCAACTTTCCCCCCTACCTCTGCTTTCCTTTCTTCCTTTTCTATGATCTCTGAGGAGGAAACCATTCACCTTCTTTCCTCATCCAAACTCACTACCTGCTCCTCTGATCCTATTCCCACCCATCTCCTTAGCTCCATCTCTTCCACAGTAGTCCTTTCCATCTCTCATAATCTCCAGGAACAAGCACGACTATAGTCTTCACATATGGGTATCATCGGTACCGACGGAGCCTGCGCGGGAACGCTCCCCAGCGTCCAATAGGAAAGCTTTTGGGAGCATCCCACAGCGCCTGCGTGCTGCCTTCCCGCCTTTCCAACTGTCCCTCTCCAGTTCTTCGTTTTCCGTGGAGCTGACAGGTCGCATACCCTGTCACCGCAGAAAATTTCGTCTTTAATCTTTGTTTTTGTGGGCGCGTCTGCATTCCCTCGATTGCTATACCGGTACTGCCAGTTTTCTTTCTTCTAAAAAAACAAACAAACAAAAAAAAATCTATAGTTTTCTGAGGTGGTTTACTTCAGGAACTTATTTCCTTGGTGCTAGGCGCCATTTTGGGCACTAGGCCCAATTTTTCCTTAAAAATGGAAAAACCTACTTCAGGTTTTAAGAAATGTTCTAAATGTGGCGGTACCATTTCCGTCACCGACACCCATGATTGGTGTCTCAAATGTTTAGGTCCTGACCACTCTATTTCAGAGTACCTCTCCTGTGGAATGATATCAAAAAGGGGCCGGCAGAACCGAGCTGCTAAACATAGGACCCTTTTTCCCTCAGATGCGGCGTCTGTTGCATCGATGTTCTCCAGGGCTTCATTTTCCTCCCATGGATCTCAGGTAACTAAACGTAAATCTAGCCTGTCCTCAAAGGGTAGATTTCCTTCTAAGTATCGAGATGCCCCTGGCATTGCCCTTGAGGAATTTTCACCGGCAAAACCAGGGGTCTCAAACTCAAATTGCTTTGAGGGCCAAATGAGGACTTGTAGAGTAACCCGGGGGCCGCACAAGACGCAGGCCTCATTTGCATAAGGGCATCATTTGCATAAGGGCATCATTTGCATAAATATTTGCATAATGTTACCATACATTAACTTTTAGTAAACATGCCTCTTAATGAGTGTATGGATAAAGAAAGACTAAAAGATTTCTACATTACTATAAACCAGTGCCAACCGCCAGGCACATTAGGAACTACTAGAAACACTGCCCATTTAGAACCCATAGCAAACCTGCCGTGTCCTAACAGCACTACCAGGACTCACAGAGCACCATACCCTAACTATCAAAAGGCAACACTGCAAATATTAAATCAACACATTTCAGAGAATAACAATACATGACCTACTCGGGAAAGAGAACAAGTGGCAATGTCAAATAGGAATTACATAAACAGAATACCTCAGCTCAGTTACACATGCAGAACATACACCATCCCCAAACAAGGAATCACAATTTAGAAACAGGAAGACAATTAAACTGGGAACCCCAAAAGCCAAACTTAGAATGTACAACACTGTAGAAATAAAACTATACATTGATTTCCTCTTGTATTAAATAAAGTGCAGACGTTAAAGATGCACATTTCCAAGAGCTGACATATTTCAGTTAATAAATTCAAAATAAAGAGATATTTTTCTACCTTTTGTGCATTTTTTTTCAGTTGCAATTGTTCCAGTCACTTTCTTCTGGTTTCTTTGTGTCTTCTGCTAACTCTCCATCGTCTGCTGTCCATTTCTCCTTTCTTCTTCTTTCCTAGTTTTTTCCATTCTCTCTACATCTGCTTTAACATACTAATCATTCTCCTTTTGCTCTTTCCTCATTCCTATTTCATCCACTCAAATTTTACCCCTCCATCCTCAATCCCCACTTACTCTCCCAATACCCGGCCAATTGTAGATTTTTCTTCCCTCCCACACAAAATATATTTCCCCTCTCCATTTCACTCTCCCAGCCCCATCCCATTCTAATCGTCCCCCAACATCAACTCCCTTCTAGCTCCTGCCCAACCCAGCATCCGCTCCCTTCTAGTCCCCGCATCATCAGCCCATTTCCAGTCCTAGCTCCCTCCCCTCACAGCCCATTTCCTTTCCAAGCCCCCCTCCCCATCAGCCCATTTCCATTCCAAGCCCCCTTCCACTCAGCCCATTACCATTCCAAGACCCTGTCCCCATCAGCTATTTGCAGTTCAAGCTCCCCCTTCTACTCGGCCCATTTCCAGTCATAGCACCCCCCCCCCAGTCCATTACCAGTTCTAGCCCCCCCCCCTAGCCCATTATCGGTCCTAAGCCCCCCAACAGCCCACTTCCAGGCCTAACCCTTCCATCGCCCCATCTTCATTCTTAGCCCCCCCATAACCCCATTTTCAGTCTTAGGCCCCCAGTCAGACCACCTCCAGTCCTAACCCCCATCTGTCCATTACCAGTCCTAACCCCCATCACCCCATTTTCAGTACGACCCCCCCCCCCAGCCCACATCAAGTCCTGCTCCCCCCCTACATCAAGTCCTGCTACCCCCATCAAGTCCTGCTCCCCCCCTACATCCAGTCCTGCTCCCCCCCCACATCAAGTCCTGCTCCCCCCATAAAGACCTGCTCCCCCCCCCACATCAAGTCCTGCTCCCCCCCCCCAGCCACACATCAAGTCCTGCTCCCTCCCCCCCCCCCCGGGAAAATTAAACTTTAAAAAAAACCCGGCTTCTGCTGCTGCTGCCGCCGCTGCCGTGGCCGGCAATAGCAGCAATATCGCAAGTCCCGCGGGCTCCCCCCCACCCGGCAGATCCCTTCCTGCTTGCCTGCCAGTTCTCCGCTTCGGCTTTCAGAGCCGCGAAGGGAGAGCTTCTCCCTCGTGACTCTGTTAAGCCCGCTGGGGCAGATGGGAAATTTCCCATCTGCCCCGGCGAGCTTAACAGAGTCGGGAGGGAGAAGTTCTCCCGTCGCGGCTCGGAAAGCCGAAGAGGAGAACTGGCAGCATTGTCAGGCAAGCAGGAAGGGATCTGCCGGTGGCGGGGGGAGACCGCGGGACTTGCGATATTGCTGCTATTGCCGGCCACGGCAGCGGCGGCAGCAGCAGCAGAAGCCGGTTTTTTTTTTTCCCCCCAATGCTTCGCGGGCCGCACAAGGGTCTCTCGCGGGCCGCGTGTTTGAGACCCCTGGGCAAAACAGTCCCGGCGGGAGGCTTCGGCTTCCAAAGCATTAACGGGGCTCTAGGATGTTCTCGAGGCCTCAACCTCGGCAGAACTACTGGCGCCATGCTTTGGGGTTCTGGCCGCTTCTACCGGTACCAGCACCCAAGCATCGGCAGCATCGATAGACCAGAGATTCCTTGCTATCGAACGCAGTCTAGTGGCTCTTCTCACGGCTTCAGTACCATTGGAACTGCTTCAGACACCTCAACCGATACTGATACCGGTACCAACTGCATTGACAACGGCAGGTATGCCACCCGTACCGAGTCATGCATCTCTCTCTGGCATCGACAGATCGGTACCTGAACAACCCGATACCTACTTCGATTGATACCGGTACCGTGTTGTGCACGATCACCGGGCTCGGAGATATTTTGAATCCTCGGATGAGTCTGAAGACTGCCGATACCAGAGTACTTCTCCTCGAGGATTCCTCTTCTCCTCAGCGCAGAATGTCTCCGCCAGAGGATATGTCCTTTCAGGACTTTATCCATGATGTGGCCCGAGGCCTTTCCATCACAGTAGCTACTGAAAAATAGCCTAGGGCAAAGGAGTTGGAAATCCTCCAGTACCCTAAGGCTCCCAAAGAGGCAGCTACTCTGCCTATTCATGAGATCTTACATGATCTTATGCTAAGGATGTGGGAAACACTTTTAACCACATCATCTCATTCTCGAAGACTCGATACCATGTATCGAGTTCCACCTTGTCCTGGCTTTCAAAAAACTCAATTACCACACTATTCAATGGTGGTGGAATCAGCCATGAGAAGGATGAAAAGTGCAGAGAGACATGCATCCAATCCTCCAGGTCGTGAATGTAGGACTCTCGATGCCTTTGGGCGTCGATGCTTCCAAGCTTCCATGCTCTCAGCTAGGATCAGTTCCTATATCTTGTATATGGGAATGTTCCTTAAAGAGGTCACAGGGGACTTGGAGCTTATGAGTCCCCTTCTTCCTGATGACAAAAGACAAGACTATCTCACTCTTGTCAAACATGCTCAGGATGTTTCCAAGTTTGTTAATCGTGCAGCCTTTGACTGTTTTGAGTGCATAAGCAGAACCATAGGTGCACGTCTGATCGCCTGGCTTCAGGCATCTGACTTGGAAATTTGGGTACAGGATAAATTAGGAAACATTCCTTGCACAGGAGAAAATCTCTTTGGCAAGAATTGGCAGGAGAAGGCTAATGAAATAGATGCTGACAATATCACATTGGATAGATTGTCCAAATCTACAGCCGATCCTGCAAAGAAAAGATCCTCTAAGAAACCATTTTTCAATAAGAAAAAGAAGTTTTATCCTTCCTATACCCAACAGGGACACTGTCCAGGTCAGACTGCCCTAAAGGGACAGCAGCAACAACCTAGACAACAAAAGAAGCCAAAAGCTGCAAAACCTCAGCCAGCTCAGCCTCCTCAGGGGCTTTGACTCCTTTCTAGAGAACTTCGCCTTCCTGCCCCTGAAGGGTCCAGAACCCTTAACCATCCCAGGCAGGTTATGTCATTTTGCCCACAGATGGTACCAAATAACAGCAGAAAATTGGACTCTGTCCATTGTACGAGAGGGGTACAAGCTTCATTTCCACAGCCTGCCCCCTCCTACAATTATAAGACAGTTCAGTTCTCAGACCTCTCTCGACAATCTCTTAGGTCAAGAAGTCATAATGCTCCTTGCTCAAGGAGCAATAGAGGAAGTACCCATTCCCCATCAGGGTACAGGGTTCTACTCCCCCTATTTCCTTATTCCAAAGAAAACAGGAGGAGACAGACCAATTTTAGACCTCAGAGAATTGAACAAATATTTGTTCCAAGAGAAATTCAAAATGGTCTCTCTAGAAACTCTGCTGCCATATCTTCAAAGTCAGGATTGGCTTTGTTCTCTAGATCTCAAGGATGCGTATACTCATATTCTCATCCATCCAAATCACAGGAGATTCCTCCTATTCCTGTTTCAAGGAAAGCACTACCAATACAAGGTTCTTCCCTTTGGCCTGGCTTCTGCGCCAAGAGTGTTCACAAAATACATGGCTGTGGTAGCAGCATTTCTCTGCACTCTGGGAATATTTGTCTTCCCTTACTTAGACAACTGGCTCATTTGAGACCCTACAGTGCCAGAAGCCAGCTCTGCACTGTTTCGTACAATGCGAATTCTTCAGTATTTGGGACTGGTCATAAACCTCCCAAAATCCAATCTTGCTCCTACTCAGTCCCTAGAGTTGATAGGAGCTCATCTGGATACCAGACATACAAGGGCTTTCCTTCCACAGCCCCGCTGTCTTCGTATAGTACAACTAGCTTCCCAAGCAGTGCTCAAACCTTGTCTCACTGCTTGGGAAATGCTACAATTGCTAGGCCACATGGCATCCACCATGCATGTGGTTTCTTATGCTCGCCTCCATATGCGAGCAGCCCAGTGGACTTTATCCACTCAGTGGACACAGGCCTCAGGTTGCCTGTTGGACAAAATAACAAACTCAGACTGTTTTATTTCGTCCCTCCAATGGTGGCAATCACCCAGAAACCTTCTGGTGGGGTCTCCTTTCCAGCAACCCCTATCCAAAGCCACCCTAACAGATGCATCACAGGTGGGATGGGGAGCCCACCTGCACAATCTCTCTACCCAGGGTACCTGGACTCCACAGGAGGCCTGTCTTCACATCAACCTCCTGGAGCTCAGAGCAATCTTATTTGCTCTTCGAGTATTTCACGCCCAGCTCAGCTACAAGACAGTCTTAGTTCAAACGGACAATCAGGTAGCCATGTTCTATGTGAACAAGCAGGGTGGAACAGGCTCTCTGTCGCTATGCAACGAAGCTTTGCGACTATGGGCCCTCACCAGAGAGCATCAGATTCATCTCCTTGCGGTGTATCTTCCAGGCACTCAAAACTCTTGGGCAGACAAATAGTCGAGTTCTGCTTCCACACGAATGGTCTCTCCATGCAGACCAGGTTGCCAAAATATTTCAGATTTGGGGAACCCCGGATATAGACCTCTTTACAAGTCCGCTGAATGCCAAACTTCCCCGGTTCTGTTCCAGAATTCTGGCTCGATGTTGTCAGGCAAGGGACGCCTTCCTCTGTCACTGGGGTCAGGACTTCCTATATGCCTTCCCACCCATTCCCCTCATCCCCAAAACCCTGTTCAAGCTTCAGAGAGACAGAGGTCATATGATCCTCATAGCTCCACGTTGGTCACGGCAAATGTGGTACCCTCTGCTCCTACATCTCTCTCAAGCTCCGCCTCTGGAGTTGGGATCTGCTCCAGATCTTCTCTCCCAAGAGGACAGGGTGCTGTGGCATCCGAATCCCCAGTCTCTGCATCTCAGGGCCTGGTTACTGAAAGCCTAGAACTTCAGGATCTTAACCTTTCCCAACAGGTAAAGGATAACCTTCAGGCTTCTAGGAAACCCTCCACAAGACGCTCGTATGCCTTTAAGTGGAAAAAGTTTACCATATGGTGCTCGCAGAAGGGTCTTAACCCTCTTGCGATACCTCTGGAATCGATACTGGAGTATTTATTTTATTTAATTAATTAATTTATTTATTTATTTAACATTTCTTATATACCGCGCTCTTTGTCATCAGTGCGGTTTACATTGAAACAATATAACACTTGGTCAGTTAAATTTGGCCATTGTTTACATAGAACAGGGATTTAACATGGAGGTAAACTTGGGGTAAACTATTTACATTTCTAGTAATTTACATATTGGTGCTAACTTCGCTGTAGGGTTTTGAATCATATAGCCGAGGTTTGGGATTGTGAGGAGGTGAGGGGGGGGATATCTAGATGTGTAAAATGCATTAGAAAAAGGTGGTGTTTGAGGACTTTTCTAAACAGCCTAAGGTCCCTGATTGTTCTAATGCTGGGAGAGAGTTTGTTCCAACATCTGGGAGCATAGGTCGCGAATGCCCTATTGATGGTGGTCTGGTTGAGCTTTGTAGATTCACTTGGTGTGAGTAGCATGTCTGCAGCTAGTGATCTCCTAGATCTGTTGTTTGCGGTATGTGTGATAAGGTCAGAAATTGATGCAGGTGACATTTTGTTGAAGGCCTTGAAGGTGATGAGGAGGGTCTTAAATAGAATTCTACAGCTTATTGGAAGCCAATGGAGCTCTTTTAGAATGGGGGAGATGTGGTCATTGCTTGCGGCTCCGGAAAGTATGCGGGCTGCTGCATTCATGGCTAACTGTAGAGGGTTGAGGGTAATCTTTGGGAGGCCGTGGAGTATTATATTAGCATAATCGAAGTGCAGTGTGACTAGAGCTTGGAAAATGGTGCGGAAGTCATCGGGTTCCATCATAGGTCTCAAGTGCCGCAGGTTTTTGATCTTGAAGTAGATCGCTTTTACGGTGCATTTTATGTGTTCCTTGAAGTCCAACTGTTGATCCAGTATCACCCCAAGATAGCCTATATTGGATTTGACTGGAAGTTCAGCGTCTCTGACTTTCAGTGTTGGTGGAGGAGAGAAACATTTATTTCTTGAGATTATTAGGACTTCTGTTTTTTTGAAATTTATACAGAGGTTCTGGTTGAATAACCAATCCGTTACTGCGTTGAAGCAGTTGATTAACACTGTATAGTCCGGGCAAGTGACAGTTATAGGTGTAAATAGCAGCACGTCGTCTGCATACATGAGGCAAGATATGCCAAAAAAGCGGGTAATGTCACAAATTGGCTGCATATAGATATTAAATAGCAGAGCAGACAGGGAGGAACCTTGGGGTACACCCTGTTTCTACTGGAAGGGTTCAGATGTGGTATTACCAATACGAACTTGCTGCCATCTGCTTTCGAAGTAGGATTTGCACCAGTTCCATGCTTGGTCCTGGATTCCCTTCTCATGAAGCCGCCTCAGGAGCTGCGCGTGGTCTACGGAGTCGAACGCTGCCGCTATATCAAGGAAGATTAGCGCGAAGCCCTTCTTGACGCTGTCTATTCCATTGATAAGTGTACTGGTTAATGTCGTTAGTAGAGTTTCTACACCATGGGCTTCTCTGAATCCATGTTGACATGGGTCTAATGGTGAGGATGAATCTACGTGCTGCTGAATCTGTCTCTGGGTCAACTTCTCAAGGATTTTTGCTAGTAATGGGATACTAGAGATTGGTCGGTAAGAATCCTCTTTCTTAGGATCCAGCTGGTTATGTTTTAGTAGTGGACGAATGGATGTGTGCTTGAGAACATCTGGGAAGACTCCGGTTGCAAAGGACAACTTGGCAATGTTGGCTATGAATGGGCTGAGTTCTGAGCGCATAGTCCTGATCCAGTGGGCTGGGCATGGGTCAGTTGGTGCAGTTGTAGTGTTTATTGAGGCGATAATTTCCTCAATGGTCTTTGCTGAGGGAGGTGAGAGTTTGGTGATTGGAAACTGCACATGGGGAGTCTGGGAGGGAGTATCTCCTTCATTTGACAAATGCGGGTCTCAAGACAAATTCCGTAAGAGTCCATCTTAGTGCTATTGCAGCTTCTTACAAGCCTCTAAGTGGACAACCTATTTCCTCTCATCCTCTCATAGCGAGATTTATGAGAGGCCTTCTTTTAACAAAGCCTCCCATTAAGCCACCACCGGTGGCATGGGACTTAAATCTGGTGCTCGGGCAGCTCATGAAACCGCCCTTTGAACCATTAGCCACTATATCTTTGAAATTCCTTTCCTGGAAAGTCATCTTCCTCATTACAATCACATCAGCATGTCGCATCAGTGAATTGCAAGCGTTGGTGGCTGATCCTCCTTATACAAGGTTCCACCATGATAAGGTAGTTCTTAGGACTCATTCACACTTTATGCCAAAGGTAGTTTCGCCTTTCCATTTAAACCAAGTGGTTTACCTTCCTGTATTCTTTCCGAGGCCTCATGCCTCTAGTGCAGAAAGGAATCTTCATACCTTGGACTGTAAAAGAGCTTTGGCCTTTTACTTGGAAAGGACACAGCAACATAGAAAATCTTTTCAACTCTTTGTTGCTTTTGATCCTAGTCATTTGGGACTTCCAGTTTCCAAAAGAACACTGTCCAACTGGATCGCACAGTGCATATCCTTTGCCTATGAGAGTAAGAACCTTCCTCTTGAAGGCCATGTCGCCGCTCACAATGTGAGAGCCATGCAGCCTCAATGGCTCATCTTCACTCTGTGTCTATCGACGGCATCTGTCGAGCAGCTACTTGGGCTTCGGTACATACCTTCACAGCCCACTACTGCTTAGACAAGGACTCCCGCCGGGATGCCTTGTTTGGCCAAGCTGTTCTTCAGCACCTTTTTCAGACTTAATCAACTCCTACCCACCGTCCCTGGTAGGATGCCAGAGATCCATGGGGGGAAGTGAGGCCCTTTCGCAGGGGCTGACAACTTCCTGGGGCCATCTCCCTTGCATCTACAGCTAGGGAGTCCCCATATGTGAAGACTACATTCCTGCTTGTTCCTGGAGATAGCAAAGTTACTCACCTGTAACAGGTGATCTCCGGGAACAGCAGGAATTTTGTCTTCACAACCCACCCACCTCCCTTAGGAGTTGTATCTCTCTCACTCTCTCTCACCTTTAAACTCAACTGGAGAGGGACAGTTGGAAAAGTGGGAAGGCAGCACACAGGCGCTGTGGGATGCTCCCAAAAGCTTTCCTATTGGACGCTGGGGAGTGTTCCCACGCGGGCTCTGTCGGTACCGACGATACCCATATGTGAAGACTAAATTCCTGCTGTTCCTGGAGATCACCTGTTACAGGTGAGTAACTACGCTTTCTCAACCTATCACTCTCAACTAGAACATTCCCTGCAGACTTCATGCATACTGTAGTAACTCCTCCTCCTCAAGAAATCCTCACTAGACCCTACCTGTCCTCCTCACTATTGACTCATCTCCCTCCTCCCCTTCATTGCTAAACTACTTGAACATGCGGTTCACTGCCATTGCCTCGACTTTCTCTTCTCTCAAGCCCTTCTGGGTCCTCTACAATCTGACTTTTGTCCTTGACATTCTACTAAAATGGCTCTTGCTAAAGTCTCCAATGCCCTGTTCCTGGCAAAATCAAGGGCCTTTACTCAATCCTCATCCTTCTTGACCTCTCTGTTGCTTTTGACGCTGTTGACCACAACATTCTCCTTGATACCTTATCCCCACTTGGTTTTAAGGACTCTGTGCTATCCTGATTCTCTTCTTATCTCTCTCATTGTTCTTGCAGTGTTTGTTCAGGTGGATCCTCCTCTACTGCTATCGCGCTCTCAGTTGGTGTACCCCAAGAATCTGTCTTTGGTCCACTCCTTTTCTCTCTCTATACCCAGTCCCTTGGTGCACTCATCTCTTCCCATGGCTTTCAGTACCATCTTTATGCTGATGACCCCCAGGTCTACCTCTCTACACCTGAAATCCATCCAGCAATCCAGGCCAGGATCTCTGCCTGCATTTCTGACATTGCTGCTTGGATGTCACACTGCCGCTTGAAATTGAACATGGCCAAAACTGAGTTTCCTGTTTTTCCCCCTAAACCCTCCTCTCCCCTTACTCCTTTTTCAGTCTCTGTGGATAACTCTTTACTCCTTCCTGTCTCCTCAGCTTGCAACTATGAGGTTGTCTTTGACTCTTCTCTCTCCTTCTCCACACACATCCAACTGATAGCTAAAATCTGCCATTTGTTTCTCTACATCAACTAAATTCACCCATTCCTTTCTGAGCACACCACTATGACACTTATCCACTCCTTAGTCACCTCTTGTCTAGACTATTCTAACCTACTCCTTGCTGGTCTCCCGCTGAATCATCTCTCTCCCCTTCAATCTGTTCAACACTCTGCTGCGCGGCTAATTTTCCGCCAGCCTCATCATCCTTATATTGCCCCTCTTCTCAAGTCACTTCATTGGCTCCCTATCCATTTTCACATCCAGTTCAAACTTCTCCTGCTGACCTATAAGTACATTCACTCTGCAGCTCCTAACTACCTTCCTCTCTTCTCTCTCCCTTCCTCTCTTCTCTCTCCCTATACTCCTCCTTGGGAACTCCTCTCTTCTGACATATTGCTTCTATCTGTGCCCTTCTCTTCTATTGCTAACTCCAGACTTCTTATGCCTGAAACAAACTACCTGAGTCTGTACATCAGGCGTCTTCTCCGACTCTTTTCAAATTCAGGATGAAAACTCACCTCTTTGCTGCCGCTTTCGGATCTTGACTCGCCTGATCTTTGTGTTTTCTTACGATTCGCCCTAGATGTATCCCATGCCTCCAGCTGCTATGTTGTCCATCTTGACTAGATTGTAAGCTCTGATGAGCAGGGACCATCTTTTACATGTGTATGTGCAGCATTACATATGTTTTGTAGTGCTATATAAATGTTCAGTAGTAGTAGTAGGTGTTGTAGAGTGAAAGCATGTATATTGGTACAGGGTACCATACACTATTAGACTGACTAAACCTGAGAAAGAGTTAATTCTGTTCAGAACCTTGCTTAGAAATAAAACTTCATATATTTGCTTACTAAGTGAAGGTTTACATAAATAAAGAAGAGGGCAGGTTGTACTTCTAGCCTCTCTGTCTCAGGGTTATTAGCTAAAATACTTTCAGGGTTAGTAGATATCAAGAAGTATTCAGGGTTAGAAGATATCAAGTTATCAGCAGTAAACAATTATGTCAATTAGGTCATTTTATAGCTTGGAATCCTGTATGTCTCCTCATAATGGCCTATGTAACAGTAAACAATTATGTCTCGGACTCCATTTATGTCTCCACACTGACCCACACTAAATAAAGTTGACCTACGATATGATAAATACATGACGTATAATGATAAAGTGAAATTATGCTGTATCATCTAAAAAGCCTTATAAATAAAGAGAACCATGGCTAGTAAGTTAGAGTAAACAGGGAGAACGTGCTTCTCTCAGTTTCTCTCCACTGAAGCTTTGGTGTATTTTCTATAGAACTGTGTTGTATTTATTGCTGTCTTTTGATAATCTTCCCATTGCTTTTGAATGTAGCGGTCTGTAGCTCCAAGAACCCAGTGAGGTTGCTGGTGAGGGGAGGGTTAAGTAAGCTCTTCATAGAGCATGAGCTTTGTGCTGCCTTTTCATAAGTGGGTTAGAGTTGGTGCTGTTTGAGTTCTGGCAGTGTCCTTATAGTATAGCAAGTTTGCTATAGGCTCTTTATGCAGGGATTTCTATTTAGCATTTGGCACTGGAGGGTAGTTGTATTGCTATTACTGAGTTTATTCCAAAATTGCACATTAATCTTTAAATGAAAATTTTAAAGATATGATATGTGTTTTTTAGACTTATTATTGTGGGAAGGGTCATGATTTTTGCTTTAGTAATAGAGAACTTGGGTGGGGGCTATATGAGCTTGGGCCGTGATTCTTTTAAGTACCTTTTAATGCTTCTGCCCACTGCTTATAGGTACTGACCTCCACCTCTCTAGTTCCTTCCTCTCATTCTGCTATCTGATCCTAGCCGCAGCAGGAAAGCGGAAGTCAGTGGCATGCAGGCCTGGTGCTTCTCTAACCTACTCTTCCTATTGCGAGCATCTCTCTTGGTGTGCAGCAGAGATTTGCAGAGCTCCAGACGGGTCAGACCACTGATTTGAGCTGTGAACCATGTGGGCAGGGGAGGCATGGAAACAGGAACAGCAAGCAGGTTAGAAAGGCCCTAGACCTGCTGCACTGGCAACTATGTGCTCCAGCTGATAACTGAGATTGGCCTGTCTTGGGGAGGGCAAGGGGCAGTAAGTAATGTTGGAGGGGTGCGCAGATGAAAACATTGTCCCTTGGGTGCTTCAGACCCATAGTATACCACTGTGCGAAAATTATATTTTGTCTCACGAGTATTGGATTGTTTGTAATAGTGGTGCAGAAATCAACACTCAAGAGCAGTCCTCCGTGCCCTGCACATGTGGAGCTTTGATTGCCCTGCTCTTTGCCCCTTCCCCCCCAAAAGAAGTTGCCACTTTAGGTGACCACCTCGTTTCCCTAGTGATTGGGATGGCCCTTGTGCTGCTGAAGATTCCACATATAGGTAGTGAAGTTATGAAAGGTGCTCTCTATTCACGTAAATGGCTCCTAAGGTTTCTAAAATTAAATCCGTAATTGGCTCAGAATTTCTGCAATAAGTATCTTCTGGTATTTTTCAGGAAATATGTCTGCCTCTTTTTTCTTAGGCCACCTCTTTAGTTTTGCGATTAGATGAACTAAAGAGTAAGCCCAAGAAGCTCACAATTGGAGGTGATGCAGATAGGATGAGAGTGAAGAAGATGAGAAGGGGAGGTCGCAAGCTGCATGAGGCCAAAGAAAATGGGAGCAGCGAAGACAGCTAATACTTAACAGACTTTGAATGCTTTTTCATGTCATTTATTTCATTCTTTCCTGTGATGGAGGAAAAACATTTTCCAGTTATTTTTCTGCACTGGAAATATTTTCAGCCAATAATGTACACCTTTTAAAGCAAAGTATGGAACTGTGGCTCTGTTCTTTAATTGGAGTGAGGGGCATGTCTAATGAAAAAGCCAAGTGAAGAACCAGCCCACCCATCAGATTACATTTGTCCCCAGACTCCTACCATTCACCCTCCATTTGTATTGTGGCTGCAAGTTCCAGAAATAAACATCATCCGTTATCCTCTTTCCTTCCCACCCCTGTCAGCGGGATGCACACACTACCTTATAGGATAGTTGGCATGGTCTGAGTATGTGGGACTGTTTCCCTAGAATCCCAGTGGGAGGATATCTGATACCATTCAGAGCACCTGCATGCAACTGCAATGATTATTGGCTACTGCACCTCTTCCTCTGGTGCTTGTTTCCTTCTCGGGTCTGCAGTCCACGCCACCCTCTTCCATTCTACCAAGCTGAGCACAGTTCTCTTGCCTGAGCCACTGGCCTTTGTTTCCTGATGAGCAGTATTGACCTACATCTATTTTTGGTCTTCCTCGGGACTTTTTCCTCGCCATCTGTATTTACAAGCATGTTCCTGCTGACGAAACTTTCTTCTCTTCAGAACTATGCTGTCTTCTTTCCCTCTTCTCTACGTCACCAGCACACTTGTAAAATGACGCGAACACACAAGTGTATGATTCTATAGTAATAAGTGCCATATCAATATTATCGCTGTATACCAAAAGCATGCAATTAACATAAATTTGCATCTCCTTTTAGCACTTGATTAAGCAGTGCTTGGATCGCTGCTTAATGCAACACAGGAAAATATTTTATGCTTGAAAAAACTAAAACAAGAATGTTTTTATTTTTTAGGCAATTTAACTGTTAAGAGTAGTTTAATTTCAGTTTGCCAAGTGTTTTTCTTCATTTCATGTAAATGTATCTAAAGGTGATACACTCTTTCACTTATCTTAATCTTTACCTTGTGCCCATCCAAAAATGTCCTATTTCTTTTCATCAATGAGCACATTTCAGCACTGATGAACTGAACCCAGCAAGATGCTGCACCACGGACAAGGCAGAGGCAGCCCTCAAGCAATAGCAGACCAAAGGTCTTGCATGTTTTGCCGTTCATCACAGTCGCAGATTTCAGGTTAGGTATAGTATCTCCATTTTGCATGTTGACTAACCTGCCGACTTGTCTACAGAGGTGATTTAGAACCTTCCATATGGTTTATTCCTCTTTCAACGAACGGAAAACTACTTGATTGCTTTTATACCAATTTCAACAAAAACTCTAAAACATCCCTGCCACATCTCTTCACAGTCAGTCATAAGTATGTGTTAATTACTTATTTTGTGAGGACAGTTCTTAATTGTCTTCAGGCATCTTGGGTTTTTTTTGCTGTGTTCTGACTATACAGAGAGCATGTAAATAAATAAATCATGTACTGTCTTTCATATCTGTATGGCTGGTCACAACCCTGATAGCACTCTTCCAGCAAAGATATACAATCTGTTGAGGTTAGTTGTTTTAAGGCAGCCTGTGATAATTCGTCAGCTGTCGTTCAGCACCAAGTCATCTTTTATTGCATGGGCATAGTGTTTCCATTCTGGAGAAGCATGGCCTCAGAGTAACATAAAGCAAGTGCAATGGTTCTAAGCATAGATGGGTGCATTCCTATTTTGATTTTTTAAGCTTAATACAAATAATGATGCTTTTGGTGCTAACCACCATTCGTTTCTTCTATGTGGATCTTGAAGGGAAGTGTGGTCGAGGATCATTCTGAGGTATTTGGATGTACATACTGAATCAGATGTTTGCCGGTTGATGTTTAGTTCTTTGTGGCATGAATACTCTATCTTACAGTGGTGAAAGTTCAAATTAAGGGCAACCAAGCAACGGATTCTGAAAGAGCCCCCAAAATAAGAAGAACTAATTTTAAAAGATCTGGAAGAGATTGCAAGTGGGCCACCTTCCTCCTTGGGCCTCCCTGGGGGTGGTGGGGGGGGGGGGGTAAAATTTATGCCACTGCTACCTTTTTCCCCCCTGACATATCTCTCCCCTTTAGTCATCTACTTTATAAATTTTGTATCTTATTTCCTCAGTATGAATTTGTGTACTATGTAAACTGCTTCGCTGAACTCTAACAAGATCCAGAAGCAGTACATCAAAACAATGAATAAACTAAAGTGTATTTATATTACAGTGGAGGTCCCAATGCACTGGTTTGCCTACCACCCACTAGTCCTGCCCTGTTTGCATGTGGAAAATGGCTGTAATGAAATTCAGTGAACTCATATGTTCATAAAATGTAGGCTCATGTAAAGGGTGCATCTGTGTTTGTGATATGCATGTAGGCTTTCCTGGAGGAATAATTTGAGAAGCGCAGAAGAGCTGGGATGTATTTTATAAAATATGCTGGTATATATGTGGAAGATAATTTCATAACATGTTGCCTATGCTTGAAGGCCCGGTCAGCAGCAATTTTACGAAGGCACACTGACATCTTTGTATCATTATAAATTGCTAGCACAAGTTCCACAGAAACAGTGGCTAGATTGAAGCCATGGACATTTATGCCGGTTCATGAGTTGATGTAAATGTTAGTGTTTAAAATACGCATGTAAACTGCGACTCGGCGTACACTGAAGTAATATACACATATACATTTAATTGCAACCAATGTACTTTTATGTTTGATCTTATTTTATAAGAGACTTTTTATGTGTCTATACTGCCATATACGTGTGAAATCTTTTTATAAGATTACCACCGTAAAGTAGGACATGCATTTATGAGGTTTTCAGAGCAGATGTAAATTTGTGTATAAACCTGGTTCTCGGAGCCTATCTTATCAAAGTAGATGTTAACTTTATAAAATAGGCTTAAAATAGGTGTCGCTTTGCACTTCTTACATAAGCACCGCCAACCTGTTTTAAAATTACCCCTTTATTTTATTTATTAGAAATTTTTATACCATATTTTCCAGCAGATCAAATGCGATTTATGTGCATCATGATTGTGCAGGTGGAAAATACTAACATTTATTTATTTATTTATTTAAATGGATTTCTATCCCGCCTTTTCCTTGAATCAAAGCGGTTTTCACAGCAAACAATCACAATAGTGTTATTTAGGGGGGGGTCATGCAGTGTTCCAGAGTGTGTGTGAGTGTGTCGGGGTCTAATCGATTAAAGATGCGCTATTTACATTGTGCGCTATTATACATGCAGTGTCAAGATATCTGAATGGTGTGTCTATCATGTGACATCACCATAGTGTTCAATGAAAAGGGTTGTCTTTAGTTGATTCCGGAAGTCTTTGATGTCTGTAGTTAGTCGAAGTTCATCTGTTAGCCTGTTCCAAATTGTCGATGCAGCCAGGGAAAGGGCTCGTTCTGAAGTGTCTTTCCGGACCTTGGTGATCTCCTTTGGTGTGCTGACGCGGTTGGAAGTGCCCCTTCTCCTCGGTCGTGTACTGCTGTCAGGTTGTATGAGGGTCTGTAAGCTAAGGGCTGATGATTGTTGTTTAATTTTGAATATGTTTATGATTGTCTTATATTTGATGCGTGAGGTGATTGGAAGCCAGTGTAGGTCTTTCATGATGGGTGTGATGTGGTCCTGTCTTGAAGTTCCGGCTATTATGCATGCTGCCGTGTTCTGTGCCAGTTGCAATGGTCTGAGGGTTTGTTTTGGGAGGCCAAGATAAATCGGGTTGCAGAAGTCTAGGAGTGGGGTTATAAGTGCCTGGCAGACTGTGCGGAGGTGATCCGGGGCGAGGAGGGGTTTGAGAAGTCGTATTAGGCTCATCCTGTGGTATGCATTCCTGGTGGTTTTGCTTATGTGAGCTTGCAGATTCAGTTCATTGTCCAGAGTTATTCCAAGGTATTTAACTTCTGTTTTTATGGGTATGCTTGTGTTCTTTATCTTGATGTTGGGTGGGGGGATGAAGTTGGTGCTTCGGGTGATGATTAGTGCCTCGGTCTTGCTGTAGTTTATGTTTAGGTTGTTTTTCTGGAGCCAGTCGTTCATTTGTATGAGACAGTTTGTTATTTTGGAGTAGTCCGGGTTGTCGATCGAGATGGGTGTGTAAATCATTATGTCATCGGCATAGATTGTATACTGTATGTTGTTTTCTCTCATGATGTTGCATATTGGCTGAATGTAGATGTTAAATAATAGTGCTGATAATGTGGAGCCTTGAGGTACTCCCTGCATGACTTTTATGGGATGAGATTTGTTGTGGCCAATCTTAACCTGTATCTGTCTGTCCGTTAGATATGATTGGAACCATTTCAGCATGGATCCATGCAGGCCAATGTTCTGTAGTCTGTCCATCAGAGTTCTGTGGTCGACTGTGTCGAATGCCGATGAAATGTCTATGAAGAACATGAGTATTCCGTTCTTACAGTTGTCAATGAGACGGAGTATGTTGTTGAAGAGGTATATTAGCAGGGTTTCGACTCCGTGGTTGGGGCGGACCCGTGTTGGTTGATGTCTAGTGGTGCGTAGTTGTCAATATGCTCCTGTAGCTGATGTTGCACTGTCTTCTCTATTATTTTTGTCAGTAGGGGTATGCTTGAGATCGGCCTGTATGCTGCTGGATTGCTCTTCTCGAGTATGGATTTCTTTGGGATGGGTCTTATCGTAGCAAGCTTTAATTGATTCGGCATGAATCCTTGGGTCAGTGATCTTTGCACCATATTGTGTATGGTGTGGATGAAGTTTGCCTTGGTGGCTTTGATCCATTTCACTGGGCAGGGGTCTGTTGGAGCTGTGCTTGTATTGAGTGAGGTGATGTGCGAGAGCTGCTCTGTGGATGGGGTGTTGAATGTGCCCCATGTTTTCGGAGGTGTTCTTATCTTTGTGGGTGTGTCGGGTCTTGGCTGTAGTGATGAGTGAAATTTTTCTTGGATGTGGTCTGCAAACTCTTGTGGGTTTATTTGGATTTCATTTTCAGTTCTCTGTTTCTTGGTGAGGGTTTTCACTATTTCGAAGAGCTCTCTCGGTTTGTTGTTGGATTTAAGTATGATGTTTGTGTGGTATTCACTCTTTGGTTGATGAGCTCGTTGTATTGTTTTTGCTTTGTTAGGTATAGTTCCTATGTATTAATCGACTTGGTGTGTCTCCATCGTCGTTCTAATTTTCTGAGTTGCCTCTTTTCAGACCGTCTTCTGTTTGAGTACCATGGCTTGTGCTGTAATTTGTTGCAGCGAGTTTTCTCTTGTCGATGTTCAGTGGCTTTGGCAGCGGTATTGATGACATTGTTCCAGGTTGTGATTTGCGTTTCGAGATCCTTTTCTTCTTGTTGCAGGTGTGGTATCGTGTCCAGAAGGAATTGGTCCCTATCGAAACTCTTGAATCTCCTCATTGTGGGTGGGTTGTCCTGGTTCACATCTTGTTTTTGTCTTTGTGTCGTTATATTTAATTTGATCATGTGGTGATCTGACCATGGTACTTGTGTGATGGTGGGGTCGAGATGAGTCCTCCGTTGGTTAGGTGGTTGGGTGCGAAGATGAGGTTGGGTGAAGATCCTAGTCTGTGGGTTGGGGAGTTAATTATTTGAGTGTATTGTAGGGAGCTCATTGCTTGTAGGAAGGCTTCTGCGTCTTTGGTATTGGAAGATTTGAGGTTGAAGTCTCCTAGTAGTAGTGCGTGTTTGTGTTTCGAGTTGATTGCACAGACTGCTTCAATTGTGGAGGCTAGTTCATCGGATGGAGCATTGGGTGCTCTGTAGTTGAGGCATAGGGCCATCTGTTTGTTCTCAATTGTGATGGTGTTGCAGTGTTGGGTAGCTGTGGCACTTCGTGATTTAAAGTTTAGGGTATTCTTTGCAATGATTAGAACCCCCCCTCCTCGCCGGTGTGTACGGGGGCAGTTGAATGCTGAGTATGTGTTAGGTATTAATTGGTTGAGTAGTACATTGTCAGTGTGTGTGAGCCAGGTCTCTGTTATACACAGGATGTCGGGTTGTTGTTCTTCTATGTGGTCTGCAATAGTGTTGATCTTGTTTCATATGGATCTGGCATTTATGAGCTCTATTGATATTGTTATTGGGGTGTTTGTGGTTCTGTGTGCTTCCTTTGAGTGACCGTGAGTGTTGTATTTGCTCCTGTATTGGGCTTTGCGCCTGGGTGTTTTGTGGGTGCTTGTGTGGATGTACTGTGGGTCTGTTTGTCCCCATTCTGTTGGTAGTTGCCATCGTGTGTTTGTGTGTGTGGGTGTATGGGTGTTGGGTATGAATGGAGGTAGGAGTTGTGTGATGAGGAGGCTGATGGGGAGGATTAGGATTGGGTTCACATTCTCTGCTGTGCTGACTTTGTAGACTGTTTGCCTGTTGCACTTACGTTCGAGTCTTTTGTTGTTTCGTTGTTCTGGCTGTTTTTTGTGTAGCTCCGGTGTGTTGTTTAGCTGGTTCCTTCTTGCATTGTTTTCCTTGCTTCTGCGCTCGTCTCTGTGCCCCGCCTAAGGCCCACGTCAAAGGGCCCTCTGGCGA
The DNA here is from genome assembly GCA_033557465.1 of Ichthyophis bannanicus. Taxonomy (NCBI): domain Eukaryota; kingdom Metazoa; phylum Chordata; class Amphibia; order Gymnophiona; family Ichthyophiidae; genus Ichthyophis; species Ichthyophis bannanicus. The sequence goes on from CM066042.1 coordinate 170,064,667, forward strand.
GGCCCTCAGGTGCGGGCCCGCCGACGGTGCGCTCCTTTTGTGCTTCTCTCCCACTGCCCCGATTGGGCAGGAGTCTCCCAGCGGGACGGTTTCCCGCTCGGTCATCTCTCCCCGATCGGGAGAGCTGCTCAGCTGCTGGTGCGGTGTGTTCAGGCAGCGCCGACGGTGTGCTTCTTTTGTGCTGCTCTCCCACTGCCCCGATTAGGCAGGAGTCTCCCAGCGGGACGATTTCCCGCTTGGTCGTCTCTCCCTGATCGGGAGAGCTGCTCAGCTGCTGGTGCGGTGTGTTCAGGCAGCGCCGACGGTGTGCTCCTTTTGTGCTGCTCTCCCACTGCCCCAATTGGGCAGGAGTCTCCCAGCGGGACGGTTTCCCGCTCGGTCGTCTCTCCCCGATCGGGAGAGCTGCTCAGCTGCTGGTGCGGTGTGTTCAGGCAGCGCCGACGGTGAGCTCCTTTTGTGCTGCTCTCCCACTGACATGGATCTTATTTAGATTTAGTAGATAAATGATATAGGAATCAGTCAGTTTTAGTTAGTGTAACTGTCAGTGTTCTCAGTCTGTGTGAAGTCTCCTGCTTATGCGGCTATTGTTAGGTCATCAGACGTAAAGCTCTGTGTGTTCAGATGTCAACCTGTGAGTCCTGTGTGCCTATTGATAAATTTATTTTATCATTGTAAGTCTATCTATTTATCTGTACATTTGTTCAGTTTTCTTCATTTGTACCTGTCTCCTACATATCCTCTTACCATTTATTCCTCCCTCCCACCCCTCTACATCCCCCCCCCCCCCCAGCATTCAGTCTCATCTCCAGGAACAAGCAGGAATGAGTCTTCACATATGGGTATCCTCGGTACCGACAGAGCCTGCGCGGGAATGCTCCCCAGCGTCCAATAAGAAAGCTTTTGGGAGCATCCCACAGCGCCTGCGTGCTGCCTTCCCGCCTTTCCCAACTGCCTCTCTCCAGTTCTTCTTTTCCGCGGAGCCAGCAGTTCGTGTTCCTGTCACCGCAGAAGAAGTTCTTTATTTTTTTCTTTATTTTTCTGTGTTGCGTCTGCCTTCTTCGACGTCAGACCGGTACCGCCGGTCTTTTCTTTTCTTTCTTAAAAAAAAAACTTTTCTTTCTTCAACTGTGCATTTTCAGTTTGGGCCTTAGGCCTGAACATTTTTTCTCCTCATGGAGAAGCCCGCTTCCGGGTTCAAAAAGTGCACGAAATGTGGCGGTACTATTTCTGTCACCGACACCCATGATTGGTGTCTAAAATGTTTGGGTCCTGACCATTCCATCATGGATTGTGTGTCCTGTACCATGATGTCTAAAAGATGTCGGCAGAACCGAGCAGCCAAGCTCAGTACCCTGTTTCCCTCTGATGCAGCCTCGGTGGCATCGACGTCTTCCAGGGCAGCTGCTTCCTCCCATGGATCTCAGGTAACCAAACATAAATCTAGCCGGTCCTCGAAGGGCAAATCTCCCTTTAAGCATCGAGATGCCCCCGGGCTTGTCCTTGAGGATTCCGCACCGGCAAAATTACCCCGGCGGGAAGTTCCGGCTTCCAAAGCATTATCTATGGGGTCACAGGTTGACATCGATGGCTCGGCCTCGACCGATCACCTGTTGCCGTGTTCTGGGGTACCGGTGTCCTCCACTAGTACCGACATCCAGACTCTGGTGGCGTCGATGGATCAGAAGATTCTGTCCATGCAGCGCACCCTAACGGCGTTTATGCAGGCTTCGACGCCTCCGGTACCGCAACAATCTTCGTTGCCGGTACCGACTCCGGCACCGGCATCGTTCCCGGTGCCGGTACCCATTGCATCGACTTCGGTGTCCACTGCAACGGTACCCTGTCCTATGATGCCCATCAGTACTGAACCGGTACTGCTTACTCCCGATGTCGATCCCACTCGGTACGCGTATCGGGCTTTACAGGAGCATCCAGACAGGCGATACTTCGATTCCTCCGAAGACTCTGATGAGTCGGAGGCTTCTGTCGAGGCACCGGTACTTCTTCCTCAGGAGTCTACTTCTCCAAAACGAAGAATGTCTCCTCCAGAAGACTTGTCTTTTCAAGACTTCATTAGGGAAGTGGCTAGGGGCCTCTCCATTACAGTGGCCCCTGAGTCAGAGCCTAGAGCCAAGCAATTAGATATTTTGCAATATCCTAAGGCTCCTAAAGAAGCAGCTACCTTACCTATTCATGAGATTCTCTATGATCTCATGTTGAGCATGTGGGAGACTCCTCTTACCACCTCTCCTCATTCTCGTAGGTTAGACACCATGTACCGGGTCCCTCCTTGTCCTGGCTTTCATAAGTCTCAGCTTCCTCACCACTCTATTGTGGTAGAGTCTGCCATGAGGAAAATAAAGAGTGCAAAGAGACACTCATCTAATCCTCCAGGACGTGAATGCAGGACCCTTGATGCTTTTGGCTGAAGGGTTTTCCAAGCTAATATGCTGGCTGCCAGAATCAACTCCTATAGTCTCTATATGGGGATGTTTCTAAAAGAAGTCAGATCATCTGCAGACTTTAGCCCCTTTTATTTCAGAAGATAAAAGGCAGGAATTTCTCACTTGGCTTAAACATGCCCAAGATGTTTCCAAATTTTCCAACCGTGCAGCCTTTGACTCTTTTGAGTGTGTAAGCAGAGCCTCAGCTATTGCCATAGGTGCACGCAGAATTGCTTGGTTACAAGCCTCTGATTTGGAACTCTGGGTCCAAGATGAACTGGGAAATCTTCCTTGTACAGGTGAAAACCTTTTTGGCAGGGATTAGCAAGCAAGGGCCACTCAGATGGATGCTGAGAACTCTGCTTTGGATCGACTTTCAAAGTCTACCTCTGCTCCTGTTAAGAAAAGATTGTTCAAAAAGACACCTTTTTCTGAAAAGGGAAGATATTATCCTGCTTATGGTCAGCAGGCATCTTCTGCAGGTCGTTTTGCTGCAAAGCGTCAGCAACCACCTAAACAGGCCAAGTCAAAGGCTGCCAGGCCTCCCACGGCCCAGCAGCCTCAGCCTCAGCCACCTCAGGGCCTTTGACTTGCAACTAGAGAACTTAGCCTTTCTAGCTCTGGAAGAACCAGAGCTCCTCACCATTCCAGGAAGGTTGGCTTACTTTGCTCCCAGATGGGAGCAAATCACAGCAGAGCAATGGACCCTCTCCATTATAAGGGAAGGGTACAAGCTTCATTTCTTAAACCTTCCTCCCCACACACCATGGTGAAACAGTTCAATTCTCCAACATCTCTCCTCAACCTTCTGGGTCAGGAGATTGCTACCCTTCTTGCCCAAGGGGCAATAGAAGAAGTACCTCTTCTTCAACAGGGCTCAGGGTTCTACTCCCCCTATTTTCTTATTCCAAAGAAAATAGGGGGCTACAGACCCATATTAGATCTCAGAGAATTGAACAAGTTTCTATTCAAAGAGAAATTCAAGATGATTTCTCTCGGTACTCTGCTGCCATACCTTCAGAGTCAGGACTGGCTTTGTTCTCTAGATCTCAAGGATGTGTACACCCATGTCCTCATCCATCCAACACACAGAAGGTTCCTTCCTTTCCTTCGGTTCCTTCCTTTCGGTCTGGCCTCTGCACCAACGGTGTTCACGAAATGCATGGCAGTAGTAGCTGCATTTCTACGCACTCTAGGAATATTCGTTTTCCCATATCTGGACGACTGACTCATTCGAGCTCCATCCCAGTCAGAGGCCCAGATTTGTCTAACCTGCACAATGCGTGTCCTTCAGTATTTGGGACTGGTAATAAATATCCCAATATCCCAAAATCCCATCTCACCCCTACTCAGTCTCTGGAGTTTATAGGGGCCTTGCTGGATACCACAACTGCAAGGGCCTATCTTCCTCAGGCCCGTTGCCTACGCTTGGTGCAGTTAGCCTCCCAGATAAGTTAAAGTCCCATTTAACTGCTCGAGAAATGTTACAACTATTAGGCCACATGGCATCCACCGTGCATGTGGTTCCATATGCTCGCCTTCACATGAGGGCAGCTCAATGGACTTTGTCCACCCAATGGACTCAGGCATCAGGTTGCCTGTCAGACAAAATAGCAAACTCCAGTCGCCTATTTTGATCTCTCCAGTGGTGGAAGTCCCCTCCAAATCTGTTGCTGGGGTCCCCTTTTCAGCAGTCGCTACCCCAAGCAACTCTGACAACAGATGCTTCTCCAATGGGTTGGGGAGCTCATCTGCAGGATCTCTCCACCTAGGGCATCTTGTCTCCACAGGAGACTACTCTGCATATCAATCTCTTGGAACTCAGAGCAATATTCTTAGCTCTCAGAGTGTTCCATTCCCTGCTCAGCTACAGGACAGTCCTCATCCATACGGACAACCAAGTAGCCATGTTCTATGTAAACAAGCAGGGCGGGACTGACTCTCTGTCCCTTTGCAACGAAGCTTTGCGACTGTGGGCCTTCGCCAGAGAGCATCACATCCATCTTCTGGCAGTATATCTTCCAGGTATTCAAAACTCTTGGGCGGACAGACTCAGTCGAGTTCTGCTTCCACACGAGTGGTCCCTCCACATGGACCAGGTAGCCAGGATTTTTCGAAGTTGGGGAACCCCGGACATAGACCTCTTTGCAAGTCCGTGGAATGCCAAACTTCCCCAGTTCTGTTCCAGAATTCCGTGTCAGGGAGTTAAGGCCAAGGATGCCTTCCTCCTTCACTGGGGTCAAGACTTCCTTTATGCCTTTCCACCAATTCCCCTAATTCCCAAAACACTATTCAAGCTTCAGAGAGATCGAGGGACCATGATCCTCATAGCACCACATTGGCCACGCCAAGTGTGGTACCCTCTACTTCTGCATCTCTCTCAAGCTCCTTCCCTGGACTTGGGCTCTGCACCAGACCTTCTGTCCCAGGAAGAGGGAACGTTGTGGCACCCAAACCCCCAGTCGCTCCATCTCAGGGCTTGGTTGCTGAGGGCCTAGACCTTCAAGATTTTCATCTCTCTCAGCAAGTCAGAGATGTTGTTCATGCCTCTAGAAAGCCTTCTACTAGACGTTCCTATGCTTTCAAATGGAAAAGATTTACCATTTGTTCAGGGAAGGGTCTAAACCCTCTTGCAATACCTCTGAATTCTCTACTAGAGTATCTTCTGCATCTATCCCATGCAGGTCTGAAAATGAATTCAGTAAGAGTCCATTTGAGTGCTATTGCAGCGTCCCTCAAGCCTCTCAATGGACAACCTATTTCCTCTCATCATAGCAAGATTCATGAGAGGCCTTCTTTTAACTAAACCTCCCATTAGACCACCTCCAGTGGCATGGGACTTAAACCTGGTTCTTGGCCAGCTTATGAAGCCACCCTTTGAACCTTTAGCCACCACCTCCTTGAAATTTCTTTCTTTCTTGGAAAGTTGTTTTTCTCATTGCAGTCACCTCAGCACGCCGCATCAGTGAGTTGCAAGCTTTGGTGGCTAATCCACCTTATACAAGGTTCCATCATGATAAGGTAGTCCTCAGGACCAATCCATACTTTATGCCTAAAGTGGTCCCGCCTTTTCATCTGAACCAAGAGGTATATTTACCTGTCTTTTTTCCAGGACCTCATGCATCAAGTGCAGAGAGGAATCTTCATACCTTGGATTGTAAGAGAGCTCTCGCTTTTTACTTACAAAGAACACAGCAACATAGAAAGTCTTCTCAACTCTTTGTTGCTTTTGATCCTTCTCATTTAGGACTTCCAGTCTCTAAGAGAACACTGTCCAACTGGATTGCTGAGTGTATTTCTTTCGCCTACCAGAGTAGGAACATTTCTCTGGAGGGCCATGTCACAGCTCACAATGTGAGAGCCATGGCAGCCTCAATGGCTCATCTGTGTCCATCGACCAAATCTGTCGAGCGGCCACCTGGGCCTCAGTTCATACCTTCACAGCCCATTACTGTTTGGACAAGGACTCCCGCCGGGATGCCTCGTTTGGTCAGGCTGTTCTCAAACACCTGTTCCATTCCTAATCAACTCCTACCCATCTACCCTGGTCGGATGCCAGAGATCCATGGGAGGAGGTAGAGTCCTTTTCAAGGACACACAACCTGGGGTTTCTCCCTGGCATCTACAGCTAGGGAGTCCCCATATGTGAAGACTCATTCCTGCTTGTTTCTGGAGCTAGTACAGTTACTTACCTGTAACAGGTGATCTCTGGGAACAGCAGGAATAAGTCTTCACAACCCACCCACCTCCCCTAGGAGTTGTATCTCTCTATCTATCTTTCCTTTCCTCTCTCTCTCTCTTTGTCTCAGCTTTAAAACTCGAACTGGAGAGAGGCGGTTGGGAAAGGCGGGAAGGCAGCGCGCAGGCGCTGTGGGATGCTCCCAAAAGCTTTCTTACTGGACGCTGGGGAGCGTTCCCGCGCAGGCTCCGTCGGTACTGAGGATACCCATATGTGAAGACTTATTCCTGCTGTTCCCAGAGATCACCTGTTACAGGTAAGTAACTGTGCTTTATGGTCATCTTGTGCTCATTACCATGATTATTCACAGGTGCACCTAATCCCCCGTGATATCTCTCCTACCTATCCTTATTTCTACTGACTTCTGTTCTCCTCTCCGTCTCTCTCCTTTGGCTCCTCATCACTTTCTCTTCCTACTCCTCATACTCCTTAATTGTCTCCCCTCCTACCAATATCGGCAAGCTACCCTCCTTTACTCACCTTTACCAGCCTCACTTCTCCCACCATCTAGTCCTCAACCCTATCATCAGCTCTTAAGCTTCCCCACTTTCTCCCTCTCATTCAGCCATCTCCTCTGTCTCTAAAACAACCTCACCCTCATTACCATCATGCTGTTTCCTCTCTGCCCCACACTCTTCTACTCCTTCTCCTTCTCTCTTCCGGAGGTATCAACCTCAAATCTACCCCCCCCCCCCGACCTTTGTCACACACCCAGAACAGATCTTCTCGCAACAGCTCAAATTCATATTCTCTCATTTCACCTTCATTTCTTCCTTCCTCATGTTCCTTGTGGAACATACACTCCATCTCAAATAAACTTGACTTTACTTATGATCTCTTTATCTCTAATGCTTTCCATCTTCTTGCTCTAACCGAGACCTGGCTTCTCCAGAAGACTCGGCATTAGTTGTTGCTCTTTGTCATGGCGGCTATCAGTTCTTCCATACGCCTCATCCCACTGGTCATGTTTGGCTTCTACTCTCTCCTTCCTGCCAATTTTAACCCCTCCTGCTTGCCTCAGTCTTACTCCTTTATTTCTTTTGAAGTTCACTCCATCTGCCTTTTTACTCCACTATCTCTCTGCTTAGCTGTTCTTTATCGATCTCTTGACAAGTCCTCCTCTACCTTTCTCACTGACTCACTCGTGGCATTCCTCCTTTCTGGATTCATCTCCCCTCTCCCTTATTATTGGGGACTTTAACATTCATGTTGATAACCCTTCTGACCCTTATGCTTTAAAGCTCCTTTCCCTTACCTCCTGATTTGACCTTCAGCTTTGCTCTACTGCCCCCACTCACCAGTGGCCACTGCCACTGCCTCTTCTCTAATTGCTTATCCTCAAACTTCTGTACCTCAGTTCTTCACTTATCGGACCTCACCTGCTAAGCTTCACTCTTTATCACTCATCGCCTCAACCTCCAACCTCTCTAGAAATCTTCATGCTATTGACCCTTTGGCTCTCTCCTCCACTGCCTCATCACCTCTTTCCTCCATTGTGTGATCTGAGTGTGTCGATGAGACAGTAACTTTCTATAATGCTGCACTCTCCTCTGCTCTGGATGCTCTTGCTCTGCCCATGCCACATCCTGTGAAGCATACTATACCCCAGCCCTGGCTGTCTTCCACTACCTGCTATCTGCATTCCTGTGCCCGTTCAGCTGAGTGCGCTTGGCTCAATTCCCACCCTCTTGCAGACTTTCTACACTTCAAATTCATGCTTGTCTCTTTCCAGTCAGCCATAGCACTCGCCTAACAAGACTATTATGTCCATCTGACTAACTCGCCATCTCTTTACAACTCTCAAGGTGCCTCCTCCTTCGACCCCCTCCTTCCCTTTTTGCCCAAACCATGGCTGACTATTTCCATGACAAAATCCACAAGATCACACTCCAATTCCCCATGATGTCAGCTACTTCCCCTACCCTACCCCTTCTTCTTTTTCTGTGAGCTTTGAGGAGGAAACCACACACCACCTTTCCTCCTCCAAAATCACAAACTGCTCCTCTGATACTGTTGCCACCTGTCTCCTAAGCTCCATCTCCTCCACTGTTGTCTCTTCCATCTCTCATATTCTCAACCTAGTGCTTTCCACTGCAATTGTCCCTGCAGCCTTCAAACATGCTGTGGTCACACCTCTTCTACAGAAACCCTTACTAGACCCAACCTGTCCTTCTAACTATTGACCCATTTCCCTCCTCCCCAATGTTTCTAAACTACTTGAACGTGCGGTTCACTGCCGTTCCCTCAATGTTCTCTCCTCTCAAGCCCTCCTGGATCCTTTACAATCTGGCTTGCGTCCTTTACATTCTACTGAAACAGCTCTTGCCAAAGTCTCCAGTGACTTCTTCCTGGCTAAATCCAAGGGCCTTTACTCGATCCTCCTCCTCCTTGAACTTTCTGCTGCTTTTGACACTGTTAACCACAACCTTCTCCTTGATACCTTGGCCTCGCTTGGTTTTAAGGGCTCTGTGCTATCCTGGTTCTCTTCTTATCTTTCCCATTGCACTTTCAGTGTTTGTTCTGGTAGATCCTCTACTGCTATCCTGCTCTCAGTTGGTGTACCCAAGGATCTGTCTTGGGTCTGCTCTTTTTCTCTCTATATACCCAGTCCCTTGATGCACTCATCTTTTCCCATGGCTTTTATGGGAGTACCATCTTTATGCTGATGACTCCCAGATCTACCTCTCTACACCTGAAATCTCCCTGGCAATCGAGGCCCAGATCTCTGCCTGCCTTTCTGACATTGCTGTTTGGATGTCTCACCGCTGCTTGAAATTGAACATGGCCAAAACTGAGCTTCTCATTTTTCCCCCTAAACCCTCTTCTCCCCCTAAACTCTCTTCTCCCGTTCTGCCTTTCTCAATGTTGAATGTGGTATTCCATGGTGCCCAGCAAGGGGAATAATGGTGCCAGCCAGTCCTACTAGTTAATCAAATAGCATGGCCCTGCCATCACCACCATTGATCCAGCAGCACAACAGTTCTTCAGTCTGGAAAAGAGACAGCTGAGGGGAGATATGATAGAGGTCTATAAATTAATGAATGGAGTGGGACGGGTAAACGTAGATCAATTGTTTACACTATCAAAATATAGAAAGACTAGGGGACATGCAATGAAGCTACAGGGTAAACTATTTAAGACAAATAAAAGAAAATATTTTTTTCACTCAACGTGTAATCAAACTCTGGAATTTGTTACCGGAGGATGTAGTAAAAGCAGTTAGTGTAGCTGGGTTTAAAAAAGGTTTGGACAAGTTCCTGGAGGAAAGGTCCATAAACCATTATTAAAAGGGACCCGGGATATCACTGCTTGACCCAATATAAGCATTGTGGAACTTGTGTCTTTTGGGAAAACTGCTAGGTACTTATGACCTAGATTGGCCACTGTTAGAAACAGGATACTGGGCTTGATGGACCTTGGTCTGACCCAGTATGGCATATCTTATGTTCTTATGTTCTCACATTGATTAATCAGTGAAATGTATTTTTTAAACAGAATGCTTCTGAACTCTAGTAAGATGCCCTTTAACAAGAGCAGGAACATTCTCCTCTAGCTCTCTTGAAAGGCTTTTTCATTTTTCAGTACCCCTGAAGCTCATTTCTAGCAACCTTGGTTGATTAAGAAACCGTTTGGCAGGGAAATGTTGAGATGCTACAGAGAGAGCAGCTGGTTTACTGACGCAGGGACATCCATCACTCAATTTTAGCTGTAGCTGCAGCCTGGGAGAGCACACTCAGGGCAGTACATACACCATTTATGAAACTGGCCCTTTCTCCCCAAACTCTCTGGACAGTTCGGATTTACTCCCGCTGCTAAAATTAGGCAAAAATGTAGATTGTGACTTGGGTTTTCATGATCAGCTTGAACAGGATGTGCTGTTGTGAAATATTTTCCATCTAATATTCTTATTAAACTTGTACACTGATGTAAACATCACAGCGTTTGGTAACTATAAGATGTATTTTAGCTTCTGATTGCTGCGTTTTTCAGATACAGTAGTTTTAAATTAGTTTGGTACAAGATAATTGTATCTTACGTAGCTCTCAGTGTTGTGCACGTTAATAGCACTGCACAGAAAATAAGAGAATAGTCATCAAGGATGGGCTGAGCTAGTTCTAGTTTTGTTATTACTGGTTTTAGGATGCTTTAACTGCAGTGATTTGTGGACTACCAGTTCCAGACAACAGTGGCATAGGAGTTAAAAATAAATTTAAAAAAACCAGTTAAATGGATGGTGTTGGCTCCAGCTTGATTATTGAAGACAGTAATCTCTTGTGGTAAATGTACGTAACAGCTTCTCCATAATTCAGTAACGGATGAGCAGTTTTTGGCTATAGTTTTCGGCTATAGTGACAGGATATATAAAATTTCTGCCCATTATGTAGATTGAGGGGCGTTTTGCATAAGGTGCAATACGATTTTGTATTTACCATGCGTTTTGAGTACATACTGACATACGGTAAAAGCAACGGTCATGTGCCATCAGGGGCATGCCCAGCAAGCTCCAGGCAGTTACCCTATCATGCAGCAGCACCATTCACAATTAACGCAGATGCGCTTAACGCCACCCATTGAGGTGATGTGATATGCACGACGTCGCGACATGTACCCCTGCACTAATTTCTGTGCTCTCCACTCCCAATCTCCATCCCTAACCCGTCCAGTCTCCACCCCATCATGCTATGTGCAGTTACTACGGGAATTGGTATACGATTACTGGCATGCGCTGTAACCGTTAGCATGGGCCCATGCTACCAGTTACTGCGCGCTAATACCTTTGCAGCACTTTAGTAAAAGGGCTCCTAAGTTTCCCTTTTGTGAATTTTTCATACTACCAGTATATTTATTTATTTAACCAACCAGTTTTCTATACCACCTTACCTTCAATCAAAGCGGTTCACATTGTAACTTAAAATGAGTACATTAAACGAGAAAAACATGGAGAGATTGGCATGCAGGGCAATTAACAAGTTAGAACTTATTTACAGTATTAGTCTAGGGAATATGTCTACTAAACCGAGGTAGCAGATTCCGTGCGATATCGGAGCCGCGGCCCCATTGATTTCAATGGGGCCACGTTTCCGATATCGCACGGAGTCCGCCACCGTGGTTTAGTAAACATACCCCTAGGTGTTGGAATATGGCTGACATTGGTCGGTCTGGTTTGGAAGGAGGGGTCCAGAGCTTTCATTTGCTGAGCTAGGTAACGTTTCCAAGGTGTTCGATGTAGAGGAGTGTGTTTAGCTTTTTCAGAAGCCCTTGATGTCTCCTGAGGCTTGCGTGTTCTGGAAGGGAGTGCTATAAGGCATGGGCAGAGAGTGAGAGCGCTTTTCTGGTCGTGGCTTGTTTGGATTTTTGGTGTTCGATGGGCTTGATAATCATATTTTTGTTGGTATTTCTCCTGGGTCGTGTGCCTGAGTCTCTTATAATCGTATATAATTTGTTATAATTGGTAAACAGGAGAATAAGGGGGTCACGGTCCTTCAAAGTTGCCTTTGGATCCCTTATTCTCCTGTTTACTACCCTTGTATGTGACAACCATTTCCTCTTGGTTTCCCTGGTTCCCTGCTTGTTGTGTTTGTCTTGAATAGGTTGCAAGCTCTATTGAGCAGGGACTGTCTCTTATGCGTATATGTATAGCGCTGCGTGTGCCTTGTAGCGGTATAGAAATGTTGAATAGTGGTGGTGGTAGTAGTAATAATTCTGCAAATATTCATTTCCAAAAAACTGAATCATAAAGATCTGCATTAAGTGAAATATGGGAGGTTCAGGTGATTGCTCTTCACATATATCCAAGTTGTCCTTTTGGCCATGGATCTTTGGGGGGGTGGTGGGGGGGGGGAGGTGCCTGATTTACTATGAACCTATTCAGAGATCCCTAGTATGAATGAGCAGTCCATCCTAGGTACAGTTTCGGATAGATGCTTCACTCCTGGGTCAGAGCTAATGTTTTAGATGTATTTATTTATTCAGATTATTTATTGTCATTTGTTACAGTATATCATCCCTTGACTAAATATAGATGTCAGAGCGGTTTACAGCAATCAAATATCGGCTATCGAAGTACCAGTTACTGATATAAGGATAGAATTCTAATTTTGTAAATTCTGACTAGACATGATAGAAAAGGTGGGGTTGCATAGAATAACAATTTAAATCCAATACAATGAAAAGAGGAGACACCTGGGCAAATGACATCTGAAAGAGCCAAGTTTAATCCTTTTTAGGTCCTGAGTTTTTGGTCTATTTCCTTTCGGTTGTGGTAGATCTGCAAGGTTGTTTTGAAATCAAATGAGAAATGCAACAAAAAAAGGCTTGATCCGTTTAATTTCAAAATGAACTGTCAAAGAAATGTGATGAAGTTCACTCAGGGTTTTTTTTTTTTGTTTTGTGGTGTTTTGTTTATAATGCATGCTATTTGGAAACAAGAAAAAAGAAAAAAAAATAAATTGACTGAATCTAAAACTGCCAAAATAATGAAGTGCAGCCATGCACAGGGATTTTATATCCGTGTGCAGTGGGAGGAACCTTTTCATAAATATACACGTGGGAAAAAGCAGAAGAAACTCGGTAGCTTACATATTTAAGGACTGGCATTTCACAACATGCACGTGTAAATGTCAGCACTTACACATCTATCTGAGTCATTTTGCAAACCTAGACATTTAGATGCTGCTAATTAACTCTAGAGGACTTTATTTTCCCCTCCAAATTGAAATGAGGTAAAGATAAAATGGAGTGGAGGAGTAACCTAGTGGTTAGGACAACTGCCACCAGAAGATCAAGGGTTTGATTCCCACTGGCACTCCTTGTGACCTTGGGCAAGTCACTTTACCCTCCATTGCCTTGGAAGAGAAGAAAAGGCTGGCAATCTACTTCCGGTGATACATTGCCAAGAAAGCTCAGAGGTAGCTGGGTCACTATGAGTCAACACTGACTTGATGGCACAAAAAAAAAAGATAAAATGTGCTAAGGAGCAGGTGTAAATCTAGACGTGGACAATTTTGGAGTTACATGTGCATTCTCTATCTGAAATGGGGAATATATATGTAGATTTTTATCATGCCCAGGCCCCGCCCCTGACATGCCCACTTGCAATTTTGATGTGGTTATGGACATCGTGTGTAAAGCTAGCTTTTTCTAAAATGGCCATTTACATGTGGATGCAGTTTGAAAGAGCAAGTGGTCATGTGGTCATATTTACACATGTAAATTGCAAATAAGAATTCCAAAATAACCTCCATAGTGTGCACAGTCCTAGGCATGAAGGTTTTAATGCATTTTTTTGTGATGCTTACTGTCTTTTTCTTTTTCTCTTTAGGACACTGCTACTCTTTTCATTCTATCAAATATTCCTCCTTATTTCGTTTTTCTTTCTCCTCCTCCCTAAAAAGACATCAATGCAATGTGTACCTTTGAATCAATGCTGACTCCTGGTGGCCCAGCAGCTCCTGGGTTTTCTTAGCAGTGTGACATTAAGTAGATTGTCAGGTCTTTCTTCCAAGGTAGTGGAGGGTTAAGTGACTTGCCCAAGGCCAAAAGGTGTGCTTTTGGGACTTGAACACTGGTCTCTTACCAAACCAGTGCTGTAACCACTCTTCATTGCTAGCACAGATTCCTGCTGTCCAATTGCCCTGAGCATGGAGTGCGAGGTGATAGGGGGCTCCGTACAGTTCAGAGACTCGGGTACATCTGCTTCCATTCAGCAGCCAAAACTACTGAACGCAAAAGGATGGTTTGCTATAAAACATAAAAGCTTTATTTCATTCATAGTTCCTGCGTTCACGCATGCTAGATGAGGGTCAGGTGGAGTCTGTCTGTTAAAGCCACCCTGCCGTTAAGAGCGAGGTTGGATGTTAGAGTTTTTTTGTAGGTGCGATGAATATTAGTCGATATGGAGAAAGCTTGAACCATCCTGTTTGGGAGTAGATATGGTGGTCAAAGGAAAGCCAGGAAAGCGTAATCTAATGGTTATAACAGTGAACTACAGGTTAAAAGAAATCCTGGGATATGAGTTCCAATCCTGCTCTCCCTGGACTCCTAGGAAGGCAATTTTTATATTGATGTACCCAGGTAAAAGGGCTATCTGAAAATTACCCACCCTTTTACCTGGCTAAAACCATGCATGTTGGGGCATGTTTATGAAAGGCTAACATGCATTAAGGAATGTTAATGCATGTTAAATGCTGCCATGGTCATTTTATTTCCATGAGCCATGACAGCACTTAACGTGCTTTAATTCAGCATGTGATGTCCTTTATTAAACATGCCCCATTGTTCTACAGCACATATGCTGTTAGCTACTTTAAGAGGTGTTCCGGGGGTGGGGGGGAAGTACATAGGTGCATTTTCAAAGCTAGGTGCATTATTTTCTATGGAAGAGTGCTGAAAAGATGGGTGCAAATGTCTACAAATACTTTGTCCTCGGGACAGTTTTCTAAGTGAAACTGCACATGCACTTTTATTTTGAAAATAGATTCAGCGACCATGGGTAAAATGTGTCCACAGAATTAGCAATAATGTGGGCAGTTTGAAAATTGTCGCTTAAGAGATGTATGTTAGGTCAGGTTGCTTTCCTGTGTTCGGTCTGAGACAGAATAAGACTAGTAATAATAATAATCTTGTGCCGTCTCTTCTCTGGAAGCTTTCACATAGTCCAACTATCAGACATGTCCTGTCAAACCCTCTATTCTGAAAATGACTTCATGTATGTGAAATATTTAAATTGTAAAATATATTGAGATTTTTAAGCTAATGGGTTCTGTTTGAATGCAATTGTTATTTTTTCCTGATTTTGTAGGATATGGTCTGCCTCTTGAGATTTCAGCTCCTTTACCAGCCTTGATAGGGTCAGTGCTGCTTGCTTTCTCTGCCATTTTTCCTAGACATTATAATGTCTGTTTTACATTAAGTCTGTTAGATTTGTCCTTGAAATGTGTTTTTCTTTTTCTGGATTTCAAGGTGAAAAATCATATAAATGTAAGTAACTGACATAAAATCCAAGGCTTACCTTTTTTTTTTTTTTTATTTGAAGGCAGCATGTAAGTACAACAAGTGCTTAACAAACGTGCAGTAAACATAGCAAAAATACAAGAAGAAACACCGGTACATCATCAAACAAAACATTGTTAACAAAGCCCTCATCTTTATTTGTGTATGCTTTCCCTTTTCCATCGTCTCTTTACCCCCCTCCCCCCCCTCTCCTTCTGGTACCTATCTAGACTCCAAAACGCACCCCCTCCACATCCCACCTCCTCCCACCCCCCTCCCAGACCCCCTCCCCACCCCCACCACCCTCCACCCCCCCACCCATCTCCCTGCACCTCCATCACTAACTGCTGTATCCTCAAGAGACAGGGATGGGGATATCAATAGACGAAGCCGCCCAAGGAAGGAAAGAGAGAAAAGAGAAAAAAACAACCAAGAACCCTACAACATATTGGATAGACATAAGGCCACTGTCTCACATAGAGAACAGCGAAGTGCCAAAGGGGTTACTGACCATATTGGGAAACAAATACCTCCCACGTTTTTTCAAACTGTGGCAGCCGCAGGCGTCCAGCTGCCATCCCGCGCTCCATAACATATGTATCCCACATGTGCTCCAACCACTGAGCAAGAGTGGGGGGCAGATTGTGTTTCCAGACAGCGGCTAAAGCCAACCGAGCCGCATGTAGACCATGTCGAATCAGAACCAATTGGGAAGTCCGAGCGCCCGTTATCCTATCGCCTAAAAGAAAAATACCCGGGTCCCAGGGAATGCTCAACCCCACCAGCCGTTGCAATCGGTACTGAACTCCCCTCCAAAAAGTCAGTATACGCAGACAGAACCACCAAACATGCGCCATGGTACCTTCCTGCCCACATTTCCGCCAGCACAAACCGGGTACTCCGGGATAAGCTCGAGCAACCCGCACCGGTGTCAGATACCATCTGTAGATTATTTTATAATTAGTTTCACGGGCGTTTACTGTGCACTCTTCCAAAGTCGACCTTCAAGTTGCTCCCAACGCTGCTCAGAATAATTAAGACGCAATTCTTGGTTCCACTGTTCCCTGTGCTTACCAGGGCCCACCTGTTGGATTTGTAAATGTTTATATAAGGCGGCAATAAGGCCCTTCGTAGTGATACACGCCTCACAAAAGCGCTCAACGTCCGACAGGTTGCGAGTAACCTGCGACCGGACCAGGCGGTCCTGTACCCAGTGAGTCACCTGTGTATATTGATAAACCTGACCAGCAGGTAGGTCAAATTCCCCTTGAAGCGAACGGAGGGAGCATAGCTTACCATCCTCAAAAGGTTGACCTACCTGGCTAAGCCCCTTATGTCCCCACAACCGGATGGCGGGGTCGCTCGTCCCAGGGGGAAAGTAGAGATTACCCACAATAGGTGCCAAAGGAGTCAGGGTCGCCCCATGGGGCCAAAAGAATTGATCCCAGCAGCAAAGAGTATGGGAAATGTAGGGGTTATCTGACCTAGGAACACCGCGCAATTTACAGCTAAGCCACAACCGATCCCCCAGTTCCACTCCTCCCGAAAGCTGCATCTCCATCTGCACCCAGCGTTTGGTAGTGGCCGTGTCCATCCATTCCACCCCTGCATGACACTGCGCTGCCGCATAGTACCAGTGGAGGTTAGGAACCCCCATACCTCCCCGGCGCGTATGCGCAAAAAGAATCTGACGGGCTAAGCAAGGCCGACAGTACCTCCATATGAATTTCATAAGCATGGTCTGCCACTGAGCCACGACCCCATGGGAGAGGGGGATAGGGAGTACCTGAAAAAGGTACAAAAATCTCGGAACAACCACCATCTTTAACACCGCAATGCGCCCAAACCAGGAGAACATCAACCTGGCCCAGGATTCTAAATCTCGACTGACCTGCCGGATTAAAGGTCTATAATTGGCCTTAAATAATTCTGTCCGATCAACCGTCAGGTTCACGCCCAAGTATCGAAGAGAACCCGTGACCCAGCGGAAGGGATAGAGAGCCTTGAGCTGTAAACAAATGGCCTCCGGAACGCCAACATTCAAAATTTCAGATTTAGCATAATTGATTTTAAAACCAGAGACCTGCGAGAAGGCCTCAAAAGTCTGCATTGCAGCCGGGAGGGAGATAGTCGGGTCTACCAGTGACAATATGATATCATCTGCGAACAAAGCAATTCTGTAGTCTGTGGAGCCCACCCGAACGCCCCGAGTATCCGGGTGATCCCGGAAGCTTTGTGCAAGGGGTTCCATCACCAACGCAAACAACAACGGTGACAATGGGCACCCCTGTCGGGTCCCCCTTCCTAGCGCAAACCTCCCCGATTGGCCCCCGTTAACCCAGACACACGCTGCAGGGCCCTGATAGAGACTTTGAACCCATCGTATAAAATTAGGCCCAAATCCCATCTTCTCCAACACACACCAAAGAAAGTCCCAAATAACCTGATCAAAGGCCGCCTCAGCGTCAACTCCCAATAGTAGCGCCGGTTGGGAGTCCTGTCAGGCCGCATGAATTACCTGCAGCATTCGTCTAATGTTATCCGCCGCCTGACGTCCCGGCACAAACCTCACCTGATCCGGGTGCACCATCGTCGGGAGGACTCGATTCAATCGCGCCGCCAACATTGAAGCCAATATTTTCACATCGGCATTAAGTAAGGAAATTGGGCGATACGACGCTGCTTCCTGCAAGGGCTTACCTGGCTTGGGGATGACCGCAACAAGAGCCTCACGTTGAGAAGGAGGCACCACTCCCCCCCGCAAAATCTCATTAAAGAGCACCACTAGGGTCGGAGTCAGCTGGGTACGATATTTTTTGTAATATTCCATCGGAAACACATCAGCGCCAGGTGCCTTTCCCGATTTTAAACGGCGAATGGCCATCTCCACCTCTTCCGCCGTAAATTCGGTTTCCAGCTGCGCTCTATCAGCCTCAGCTAAACGCGCTAAAGTGAGAGTACCCAAATAAGCCTGAGTACGAGTGAGATCAAATGGTTCAGCCTTATACAATTGTTCCAAAAAAGTTGCGAATACTGCACGGATCTCCCGAGAAACCACCCGCAAGTGGCCCTGGGAGTCCCTTATTTCACGCACCACTCTCGAGGTGTGCTGCTGGCGTAGTCGTAAGGCCAAATAGCGGCCGGCCTTGTTCCCCCTCTCATAGAAAGTTTGTCGCATTTTCCGGCGCATATTGTCCAAGCCACGTTGCATGCAAGCATCCAGCTTTGCCCGAACCACCCGCCATTGACGCAATGCCCGTTTAGAACCTGTCCGGGCGTGCTCCAATTGGAGTCGCTTACTTTCCTCCCCCAAGCAGCGAGATTCCCGTGTCCATGCCTTCCGGGCGCGCGCCGCCTCAGCAATCAACTGGCCCCGGGCCGTCGCCTTGAATGCATCCCATACCGTAGAAAGCTGAACGTCCCCGGTATCATTAATTCAAAAAAGTCACCGATAAAACGGCCATGTTCTTGAACAGCTTGCTGCCGCCGGAAAAAACGGTCATCTAGGCGCCAGAACTGATGCCGCTCATCACCAAAGTCCGCGGGGAAAACAAGCCAACATGGAGCGTGATCCGACCAAGTCAGCGTTCCATGCCCAGCGGTCATCCTCCCGTCCATTAATCACTGGTCTATCAAGAAGTAATCAATACGGGTATGTACTTTATGTACGGAGGAGTAGTAAGTATAACTCTTCTCCCCCATGTGTGTATCCCGCCAGACATCACGTAAGCCCAGGTCAAGCATGATCCTTCTCAATGCGCGACTGGGCCCGTTAGCTACCCGACCAGCACGGCCCGTCGAATCCAAAGAGGACTCCACATGCGCGTTGCAATCACCTCCTAAGATAATCGGACCCTTTGCAAATTCAGCCAACAACCCCTTCAGCCGTGCAAAAAAGGCCACCTGGCCTGCATTCGGGGCGTAAATATTGGCCAACGTAAGTAAGCGTCCTTCTAAACAAATGTTCATAAAGATCCATCTACTCAAGGTGTCCCTCTTAACTTCCTCCACCCGGAAAGATAAGCTCTAATGGATCAGCAGGGCCACCCCACGCTTTTTCCGACCTTGCGTATCAGATGCCACCCACACTTCAGAGTAAGGTTTACGCTTCAACAGGCTTTGATTACTGTTCCGGAGATGGGTCTCCTGCAGGAACACAATGTCCCCTTTCAAGGAACGCAGTTCTGTAAACAGGGAGCGCTTTCTGGGGGAGTTAAGACCTTTCACATTAAGGGATGCCAGCTTCAGCATTGCTATTCACCTACCCCACCGCCCCTGCTCTGCAGCCTCCTCCCTCCCAAGCTATTTAGCCTCCTCCATCTTCCCGCATGAGCACCTACCTGAAGCATTAGTTGTAGGCTCACTCCTCCCACTCCCCCTCCCCAGCGGCCGTGCCAACAAACCTCCCCAATCCACAGCTGCGCACCTCCCCCCACATTAATCCAACCCCCCCCAACCCATCCCCCCCCTCTGCCCTCCACCAAACCACTCTCCCACCCCATCAGTACCACCAGCCCGCCTATACTGCGGGACACGGCAAGACTGAACCCAAAACCAGCCCCCCCCCCCCCGGGTCCCCCTGCATAAGAAGTATTAAGGCAGCATACAATATTAACACACCCTCCCTTAGGTGCTAAGCCCAAAGGCCAATGCCCCGAACACCCACCCCGCAGCAGTCCCACTATGGGCACCGGCCTCCCCACAAGAGCACTGTACCCTCTGTAGATTCCCCAAAACTATTGAAAGCATGAAGTACATAGAGTATAAGAGGAACAGCTGTACATCCTATACATTTTAACAAGAGAGAAAGAAAAAATCCTCACACAGGACATGCAATCAGAACACCTCCAAATCATGGCCCAGGGCCCAGGCTGAATTAAACCTTTTTGCCCACCCGAGTCCATCTCGAAGGCTGCGGCTTGGAAGCCGGAGGCACTGGCAGCATATTGTCCTCCACAAGGCCCGCTTGGCGCAGTGCCCTCCAGGCTTCTGTGTGGTCTTTCGCTGAGACTTTTTTATTACCCAAAAGGAAGTTCATCCGAAAGGGAAAGGACCATGAGTAGCGAATTCCCTTATCATTCAGTGCCTTGATTATTGGTCTCATCTCCCTCCGCCGGGTCAGCGTGAACACTGAGAGATCTTGGTACACTGAAACCGCCGCATCGCGGTATGGAATCGTTTTTTTCTCCCTACCTCTCCGCAAGAGTAGTTCCCCATCAGTATACCTCAGAAATCTGGCAATAACATCTCGTGGCTGATTGTTGGGTGGCTTTCCCAGGGCCCGGTGTACCCTTTCAATCTCCATCGTGGCCCCACGGGTTGTAAGCTCCTCTGTTGTCAGCAATTCAGCCATCAGAGTCTTAAGCACCACCACCAGATCTTCAGCCCCCCCCCCCCCCCATCGCCTCCGGGATGCCCCTGAACCGCACATTGTTGCGGCGGGTCCAATTTTCAATATCATCAATTTTGTACGGCAGTTCCATCGCTTGAGCCTGATGCCGGTCAGCTATGCATTGTAGGTCCACCAGGGCGCCAGCCTGATCTTCTTGCTTTGTCTCAATCTCCTCCACTCTGGATCCCAGGTCCTTTATATCCCCACGCAGCTCCGCAATCGTATTCATCACGTCCTCACGCATGGAGCGGAATTCTCCAGAGAGGTCCGCAAAGCCTCTCCGGAGCTCCCGCTGCAGGAGGGCACGGGTGGGGCGCCACCACAGAGCCCTGGTCAAGGTCACTGAGAGTCTCGTCACCAGAGCCATCGGACTGTCGCCTGCCAGAGAGGCTATCGTGCGATCCACTTTTGCTCATCAGGCGCTGGGACGTCCGGGGTGTATCCCGGGTTTCAAGCTTTTTGGCTTTTGCTGCCATACAGCACCAGTTTCCCCTCCAGCAGAACAGGCAGGGAAGCGTAGCTCCCCCCCCACGTGTCGGACGAATCCCCGTGTGACAGCAAGGGGTTGCAGCGTTTTGTAGCCCAGACAGGTAGCAGAGATTAGGCAAAAGCAATGAGAGACTGTCTGTAAAGGAAGACACAGGATAGCTGAGGAGTTCACAAAGGTCCAGCAGAGGGCGCTCCAACCTCGCACCAGTCACTGTTGTCAGACAAGCAAAGAGACTGTAAGGGAGCTGAACAGCAGGAGCAGTAGAGACCAGGTGCAGGATAGACGTGAGTCCGGAGGACACAGTGCCAGCGATTGGGGAGCACTGACGTGAGGAGCTGCAGCAATTTCAAAACGCAGGTTAGAGCGCCATTCCTCACTTCCGGAGACAAGAGTTCCCGCTCAAAGGAGTTGGAACGCAGACGCTGCCTTGCGTTCCAGAAACACGCAGTAATGGCCGCTCCACCCCCGAGACACCTGCAGCACAGGCGAGCAGATTTCCCCCACACTCACCACTCTCACATTCGCCGAAATTGCACAAAAGATGGGGAAACGCTGGGTCCCTCCTACAACAAACCGCTTCGGGGGGGGGGGGCGCTTCCGACGGCATACAGTCTCTTCCACTCCTCGGATACTTCAGAGTCTGGCAGCTAAGGCTGTAACCCGTTCACTCTCCGGGCGTCAAGGCACTCAGCAGGGGAAGACCAAGGGCAACCCACTCAGTAGTTTGCACCAGCCTGATCCCAGTGCAGGGGGGCAAAGAAGGACTCTCAAAGCTGCATCCCCAGTCGCGGTACACACCATCCTCTATCAGCCGGTCAGGGAGCCACCGCTCATTTCTTCAAGGGCCAGAATCGCTCCTCACGCTGAAGCAGCCTCAGTGCAAGTACCGTCGGGAGTGCAGCGCGCTAAATTCGCCTCTGTTAGCTCTAGCAAGGGGTGACCCGGGACGGAGCTGATCTACTCGACGTCCATTTTGGCACGGGCTCACCCGGAAGTCCCGGCTTACTTTTTTTTTTAAACCAAAGCTGTGTGGAAGTGGAAGATACAAGGCATGCTGTTATGCGTGTCGGAAAGAGAGAACCTGCCTCAAGGCCACTCCTGACTGGCACTCCACTGAGGGTTCCTGGCCCAGAACTGAAATGCAGGGAAAAGAGAGAGAATAAAAGTGCCTGAAAATGTCTTCTATTGTTTCCATTACATCGCTGTGTATATTCAGAGTAAATTGGGAAAATCACTGGTAGAATCTGATGGCTCAAGGTGTTTTTTTTTTTTTTAAATAGCCAAAATGCTGTGATAATAAATTCCAGTATTTTAAAAGTGGAATGAAGCATATCATTTTAAGGTCATTTTAATGCACTATGGAGGAAGGTTGCAAGGCTTTTGCCTAAGTAAACTGGCCTCTCTGAAAATTGCCCAGCTTTGCCTGACTAAAGGACAGCAGAGACGTGATAGCATGCATGAAGGTGTGTTTAGGTTGGGGAAGGACAGTAGTGCACACACATTCAGTTTTCAAATGTACGCATGCTGTTAATCCCACCCTGCCATTCACACAAATAGCAGGTTCAAAGATTGCACACCCTTTGTACCTTCTTGGTTAATATATTCAAAGAAAAAGTTGACAGCAGAGTATCTGCAGTTGGAACAAAATGCATGCATACTTTGCAGCTAGGCAGCCTTTTGAAAAACTGCCTCCTAGCCACAGCTGTTGATATAGTTCCATGACTTGGAGGGTAGTTTGAGTATGGTACTTAAGAAGAAAAGGTGCATAGGTGCCTATGTGCCTTTATAAAATTTCTGCCCCAAAGGTTCCCACATATAGTTATACCTGCTTTGAGACATGAGTAGCTTTGTTCATGTATGTGCTAGTAGTATATTTTATAAAACACACACTCAAGTACTGTACCAGTCTCCTCTCTGCCCATTCGGTGCCCTCTGGAATGTCTACATGTACACTGCATCAAATAAGTGCCATATGGATCAAGTCAGTGTTCTGCTAAGCAGCTTAAAGCTGCGTAGGAGTCCTCCATCGATGTTCTGATGTTGGCGGGCTGCTGCTTCAATATTGCACTTTCAATCTCAAGGGAGAGGCAATGCAATATTGAAGCACCAACATCACCCCTCACTGGCAGAAATGCTAGCAGAGGACTTCTGTATAGCTTGTGCTACTTAGCGGGAACGATGGTCCCAGTGCCTACTTCTGTGTGTATATCATCGGGGAAGATTTATAAGCATCTACTTGAAAGCGTAAAACATTCATTTATGTGCTCAAGTATAAAGAATTGTTTTTTTCCATTGAACAACAGGATTTGATCAGGCACACAAATGGGTGCCAGGATGGAAAAGCTTTCCCAGAGCTCAGACTTAGTGTAAAGCTATAAGCATGCATGGCACGCCATGCCATCGTCTTCACAGTCTCTCAGTTTTGTTTTCTCTGCTTTGCTAAACAGATGCAAAAACAAAGCTCTCCCATATTCACAAGGGTGGGGGGTGGGTTTTTTTTTTTGCTTTTGTACGTGTTTGGCATTATGTTTTGTTATTCCATTCTTATAAAAAAAAACAGATTTGTTTTGCTTTTCTCCCCTAAGTCAAAATGTCCCAGATGAAGTCAAAGTTCTGCCTTGCCTGCAGTGTGGGAGAAAGTTCTAGAATTTTGATACTCAGAATTCCTAATTTGTCTGCGCTTAGACTATTATCAGACGGCTTGCAAGCACTGTGGAAGGATTTCTCTGCAAACACGAAAGGACCACCTAAACCAGCTCTGCATCTGCACTAGTTGCCACATTAACTGCACTTGCATACTAATGAGCTCTCCACGCCTACATCTGCTTGTAACCCTTCCACTCTCCACATTAGCGTGCAAATGCCAGTTAATGCGTGTGCTGGCGGTCAGTAGCTGGCATGCGCGCACTGTGGCATTCACCACAGCTAGTTACTTCATGCTATAATGCATGTTAACTGGTTTGTGATGCATAGTAAAAGACCCCCTAGATAGAAGTGCTGACCAGTCTCTTTCTTTGTCAATGCAGTCATCGTGATGTCCACTCAGTACAGATATACCAGCACTATGGACCATCATAGATCGTGAACAGATGGTCCCAGCACAAGATTCTTCTTGCACCAATGGTGCAGGTCCAGTGCAGATGTCGTCTTACTCCCTAATTGAAACAGTCATACACTGAACACTGATTGGTTATGCAGCCTTGAAGCATCAACTCTGTCATTAGTCACCATAGCTAATGAGTCTTCTTCATCTGTTTTACTGCCTCTTCTAGAGCAGCCTCATTCATTCCTGCTAAAGATGTTCAGTGAACTTAAGTTTTACTGTAAAGATCTGTTAAGTATCAGTAGCCCAGTATAATGCCATTTTCTGTGTAGAGACACACTTGTTCATCCCAAGCAATGTTCCCTCTAATTTTCTGTAGGCTGTGTGCGCATAAAATATCAGCTGTGTGCAGCTTTTGAAGGAAGGTTAAATTTTTGGGCGCCACATAATGACACTTGGAGTTATATACTTTAAAATTTGACTACACGTCAGAATACAGTATGTACACCACATTGATTTTAATCACATTAAATGAAAATAGACGACTACTAAATGAAGCGGGAAATGTCTAGTAATTACAATCATAACTTTTACATTTTAAGACAACTGTGTTGTTTTCTATCAACATCAGATCTGTAATTTTTGTGCGCTCTGTTGTAAAGTATGTGCGCACTCTCGGCGAGGTGTGTGCGCGCGCACACGCGCACAGCTTAGAGGGAACAGTGATCCCAAGATCTGATAGTGTCTCTCCTGTCTGCTTCTAATCCTGACCCATGAGGGCTTTCTCACCACAATTGTAGCTCTCTCAAAGCTTCCTAGAAAACTACACAAATCTGGATTTTTCTGCCTCTGGTATTTTTTTTTTAGAAGTGGAAGAATACAAGAATACGCTACAGTAATGCCTTCAGACTTCTTTCCACTCCTACCCTGCCCCCCCACTCCCAAATTAATTACATTTCTTTTTGAAGGCATCTCTTACCTAAGATTTGATCTCAGGAACAAGCAAGAATGCAGTCTTCACATATGGGTGATGGCACCAATGGAGCCCAACATGGGAACACTCCTTAGCATCCAATAGGAATGCTTTTGGGAGCATCCCTCCACGCTTGCGTGTCTGCCTTCCCAGCAATTCCTCAGTCTTTTTCCGCGGAGCCATCAGAACCTTGTCATAATTCCGCTGATTAAATTTGTCAAGTGTCTTCGGTTACATAGTGTGTGTGTCTTCTCTTCAGTCTGGAGCAGTATGGAACGCTCTGGTCTCTCATTTTTTGTCAAATCTTTTCTTTTCTTTTTGTTTTTCTTCATTTGCGGCATAGCCGTTTTCTTGGCAGGGCTAGAATAGGCCACCATTGCTTTTTTTTTAAATTTTGCCTCAATGGTCTTCTCAGAAGTGGAGAAACTACACAGTGGTTTCAAAAAATGTACTAAATGCCGAAGCACTATTTTGGCTACCAATATGCACGACTGGTGCTTAAAATGTTTGGGCCCGGACCACGATACCTCGGCTTGCCCCTTCTGTAAACAGATGACCCAGAGGGGACTCAGAAACCGTGAACAACAACTGGGAAAGCTGTTTCCATCAGACTCAGCTACCTCAGCACAATCTTCGGTCGCCTCCACACCGTGGCAGTCCTCTCAGGGGTCACATACTTCCTTGAAGTCCAAGCATGGCAAGCAGAAGTTCTTGTCCGAGGCAGAAAAGGTATCGAAGACCTCTGCCTCGACTATTGGAGGAAAGGTATCAAGGTCTTTGGCATCGGATACATCGGCGTCCGACTCGGAGACCCAACATCGATACTGGCATTCCCCAGCAGAAGAACCGGACATTGACCGACCGTCAAAATAGCCCTGGTGGGAGGATATATCCTCCAAAGCATCAGAGGGGCTCTGGGATGCTCCCTAGGCATCATCATCTGTGGAACCCCTGGTACCATGTTCCAGTACTGTGGCACAGGGCTCGGTACAGGAGTCCTCTCAGTCCCACTCCCCTCCAGTCTCCTTCGATCAGCGTGTACACGCTGTCGAGTGGAGTCTGGCTACTATCCTGGCAGCAGTAGTGCCGTGGCCCTTGAGGCCCTCGGGATCCATGGATCCAATGCCTGACCTCGAGAACAGTGCATCAAGACATTCTGTAGCATCGGGGATGGAGTCGGCATCGTTCCACCCCCCTGGGGACAGATACCCCCCTGGGAACCAGATACCCCTGGGACAGATACCCCCCTGGGAACCAATGTCTGCAATGGGCTCCGAACACCTCTGTTCCGAGGCTTTATTTATTTATTTGACAGGTTTTATATATTGCGTTTCCAAGGGTCAAGGTGATTTACATAGAACAGAACTCAACATTACATAGAGCTTACATGGAACAATTGGAAGCTAAATATAACAAATAACATTATAACCTAATATATACTAGATATGTACATGGTGATATATGTAGCTTTTGGTAGCATTGAAATTGTTGGGGACAGGATGGATATAAGGAAAGAACTAGGGTGGTGGGGGGGGGGGGGGAAAGACGGCCTAGGCCAAGTTACATTTGCAAAGAGTTTTTAAACACAAAGATTTTTATGGACTTGCGGAAGGTTTTGAGGTCGGGAGAGTTGTGAAGATCTTATGGGATTGAGTTCCAGGTAATAGGTGCATACAGAAAAAAGGCACATGAACATGTTGTCTTAGTTCTGGTGGTTAGCTCTTGAGAAAGGACAAGCATGTTTGTTGTTAAACTCCTTCTGGGACGATTATCAGGTCTAAATAAGAGGTTCTGCAGGTATTATGGGCCAGAGATGTGGAAGAGTTTGTAGGTGATTACAGGGGACTTATAAGTGATCCTGGCTAGGAAAGGTAGATCTTTCAGTATAGGGGTAATATGGCTGGATCTGGATGCGCTTGTGAGTATCCGAACAGCAGTATCTAGTACAAGTTGTAGGGGATTAAGAGAGCTTTTAGGAAGTCCTTGCAGGATGGCATTGCAGAAATCGAAGTGGGGGAATTTTAGGGTTTGAAAAATTGTCCTGAAGTCATGCGGCTGGAGGAGTGGTTGAATATGTCGGGTGATTCTGATTTTATTATAGATGGCTTGTGTTACTTTACTGATGTGAGGCTGGAATGAAAGCCGGTGGCCAAGAACTATCCCTAGGTAGCATACTTCAGTTTTCACAGACAGGTTAGCGTTGTTGACTGTGAGTATTGATGGTGGTGAGAAAACCAGGTCTCTGGTTATGAAGAGAACTACAGTTTTATTGTAATTGATGGTTAGGTGGTGGTTCAGCAGCCAATGGGCAATGGCATTAAAGCAGTTGGTAATAGCAGTGAAGTTTATCTGTTTTGTGGAAAATGATGCATAGGTCATAATGTCGTCTTCATAAAGATGATAGAAGACATTGTGCTCACGGATGATGTCACATATTGAACAGTAAAGCAGATAGGGCAAAGCTTCGTGGGACTCCTTGTTTTTGTGGGTATATGGTGGGGATGTGTCTGCTCCAAAGTTACATATTGTTGACATCCTGTCAGGAATGAACAAAACCATTTAAGTGCTGTTCCTTGTAGCCCAGCATTTTGAAGTCATTGTAGGAGGATATCATGGCATATTGTATCAAAGGCAGATGCTATTTTTTATTTATTTATTTTTATAGTTTTTCTATACCGCCTTTATCCAAGGCGGTTTACATCAAATAACATGACAATTACATGGTAATTGTTTTACATTGAACAATTGTCCAGAAATATCAGGACAAAGCCCAGTTTAGAGTTTTTTCTATGCCCTTAATGAGTTTGTCAGTGAGGGAAACTAGGACAGTTTCAACACCATGGTTGAGTCTGAAACCATACTGATGCATATCCAGAGGAGCAGAGGTGTCTAATTGTCCTTGCAGTTGATGAAGAACAGGTTTTATTTTTTCAGGATTTGTGTTAGGAATAGTAAGCTTGAGCTTGGTCGGTAGGATTTAGGATCACTTGAGTCCAGTTTGGGATTCTTCATGATTGGGCGGATAGAAGCGTTTTTTAGGCTGGTGGGAACCATCCTTTGGGAGAGTAAGAGGTGTATCATTTTGGATAGGAATGGGGCTAGCTCTGCCCTTGAGGTTCTTATCCAACTCACTGGACAGGGGTCAAGTGGGGAAGTGGTCGTATTGAGGCTACTAATGATACTTTCCAGTTGCCTAGGAGGGGTTGCACTGAATGAGTGGAGGGAGGCACCAGATGGGTCTGTACTGGTATGTGTAAGTCCAGTTTGTGTAACACTGAGGAGCTTTGCATTGGCACCATGATACTGATTGTCACTACTTCGATTTCCTTCCAAGTTCCTGTTCCGCTTCCTCAGAATCGGACACCAAATCTGTCTTCTCCAGGACATTCCCTCGGACCACTCTCCACTGCATGAGAGGTGTCATTCATTGCCTGAAGATATGTCTTTTCAGGATTTCATCAGGGACATGGCGGCTGCCCTCTCAGTGACAGTAACCATGGAGATGGAACCAAGGAGGCTGCTATGCTTCCCATCCATCATTCTTTGACAGTTCAATCAGTCAGCAAGAGACTGGACACTGTGTATAGAGTCCCTCTTTGCCCAGGTTTTCATGATTGTGGAATTGGCAATGCATCGAGTTAAGAGTGCTAAGAATCACTCCTCCATTCCCCCGGGCAGGGAATCCAGAACTCTCAATGCATTTGGACGTCTGTGCTTCCAGGCAGTTGTTAGCATCTAGGATAATAAACTCCTATATGCTTTACATAGGAATTTTCCTGCAAGATGTCATAAAGGACCTGTCTGAGTTTACCATCCTGTTGCCACCAGACAAACAGGGCCCACATCAGGCCTTGATCACTCATGGTCAAAATACATCAAAATTCTTGACCAGGGCTGCCTTTGATACTTTTGAGCCCACCAGTAAGGCGGCAGCAGCAGTCTTCATAGGAGCCAGGAGAATGGCCTGGCTGCAAGCCTCCGACCTGGAACAATGGGTTCAGGATAACCTTGTTAATATTCCTTGCACAGGTGAAAATCTTTTTGGAAAGAGCGTGAGAAGGCAGGTGAGATAGAGATGGATGATCTCACCATGAAACGCCTTTCCCAGAAAACAGCTGATCCAGCTAAAAAGGCTCCTGCCAAGAAGCCTTTCTATCCCAGGAAGAAAAAGTATTATCCTTCCTACCCAACTTATTCTTCCTATCAACCTCAGCAGCCACATCAGAAACAGCAGGGCCCACATCACCCTAGAAAGTCTAAAGCTGCTAAACCTCAGCCAGCTCTGCAGCAACAGCCCACAACTGGTTTTTAACTGCTTCCAAGAGGACATAGTCAGTCTTCCCTTAAAGAATCCTCTACCCACCCATGTAGCAGGCAGATTAATCCACTTTGCTCACAGATGGCCCCTCATCATGTCAGAACCCTAGACCTTAAAGGTCGTGAGCATGGGATATCAGCTCAATTTCCAGGATTTTCACCCAGCTTACTTCATAGGGGAGTCCCCATGGAACAACTGCACTCCACTCTCCTTCAATAGGAGATAGCCACTCTGGTAGTACAGGGGGCAATTAAGGAAGATCCACTCCCTCAAGGCCTAGGGTTATTTCTTTATCCCCAAGAAAACAGGGGGGTTCGGGCCTATCCTGGACCTCCACAATCTCAACAAGTTCCTCGTAAGGGAGAAGTTCAAGATGGTCTCGCTAGGGACTCTACTTCTTTATCTTCAGGAAAAAGACTGACTCTGCTCTCTAAATCTCAAGGATGCCTATACTCACATCCTGATTCATCCTTCCCACAGAAGATACCTCTGTTTTTTTCTTCCAGGGACATCCCTTTGGTCTCGCATCAGCACCAAGAGTTTTCACAAAATGCCCGGTAGTCATGGCGGCCTACCCCCACACTCTGGGCATCTTCATCTTCCTCATACTTAGATGATTGGCTGATCAAGGGTGATACCCCTCATGTAATCACTGTATCGCTCCATCACACCATCTCGGTATTTCAGCATCTGGGCTTTGTGGTCAATTACCCAAAGTCCCATCTCACTCCAACACAAACACTGGAGTTCATCAATGCTCTACTGGACACTACACAGTCTCGAGCCTTCCTGAGATCTGCTCTACCATTTCATCAAGTTGGCAACTCATTGCCAAAGCCAGACAAGTCTCAGTGTGATAGATGTGCTCCATCTCTTAGGACACATGGCCTCCACAGTCCATGTCATGCCATATGCTCGATTTCTCATGCAGACAGCACAGTGGACTCTTTCAGATCAGGAAAACAGTCAACAGGTCATCTCACAGACAAGATCACCATCACGCCTCAGTTGATAGACTCCCTAAACTCGTGATGCACCGCTCAAAATCTTCTCATCGGGTCACTTTTTTGAATGTCTGCACCGCAGTGTACCCTGATGACAGATGGTTCCAAACAGGGCTGGGGTCTCATCTCAATGGTCTCACCATGCAAGGCCTCTGGTCCCCCAGGGAAACTACTTACCACATCAACCTCTTGGAACTCAGAGCAATTGCCAGTGCCTTTTGTGTGTTCTGTCTTCAACTGACCGGACGATTGGTCCTCATTCAAACCAACAACCAGGTAGCCATGTATTACCTCAACAGACAAGGAGGAACCAGATCTCGCTAACTTTGCAGGAAACGATCCGTCTCTGGACTTTGCTCGAAGAAGCATCTGATGTGATATTGCAATCTGCCTTCCAGGAGAGCAAAATGTGCTAGCAGACAAGTTAAGCAGAGTCCTTTGTCCACTCAAATGGATGCTCCATCATGAAACAGCGCAGCATATCTTTTATGGGGAATTCCCATCATCAACACCAATCTATGCTCAGCTTCCTAGGTTGTGCTCCAGGATTCCATCTCCACAGAGCCAGATGAGTTTCTTCTTCACTGGGGACATGGTCTGCTTTATGTGTTCAAACAATAACAATACCGCCTAAGGGGAATAATCACATAAAAGCTTGTCTAAACCTCCTGGCAGGCCAATTCTCTCGAGCAATGAGTCGTTGCTCGAGAGGGTAGGTATTTATTTAGATAAATTTTTGCGTTCTGAAGTAGTAAATATTCCTTCTTATCTCAAGGATATGACGCATTTTTTGCAGATTTTAGAAGACTTTGATGCTATGGAACAAGTTACTTGGTTAGCGTCCTTAGATGTGACAGCTCTATATACTTCAATACCACAAGATGAGGCCCTCCAAGTTTTGGCAACAGTCTGGGAAGCGCGACCTCACCCACAAAGAGTTCCGACAGAATTTCTGATTCAGCTTGCTGAGCTAGCCTTGAAGAGGAATTATTTTGTTTATAAGCAGGAATATTTTCTTCAAATATCTGGTACCGCGATGAGTGCGACTTTTGCCCCATCATTAGCAAACCTATACATGGATTCTTTTGAACAGCGTTGGATCTATCCTTCTAGTTTTGCTCCATTTATTTTAAAATGGTACCGTTATATCGACGATATTTTTTTGTTGTGGAGAGGCTCACGCACTGCTTTAGAGGATTTTTTTGAGTATTTGAATAAATGTAATATTCATATTCAGTTTGAAATTAATATTCAAGAGACTACTCTCCATTTTTTGGATGTTGTAGTCACTAAAGGTTTAAAGACGTTTCTGACTACTGTGTATACTAAAGTAACTGATAGAAATACACTGTTGCATTTTTCAAGTTCTCATCCGCTTCATCTTAAGGAAAGTCTCCCTTATACTCAGCTACTACGATGTCGTCGAATCTGTTCTTCGCATCAAGAATTTGAAGTGCAGGCTGGTGTAATGATGGCTAAATTCCATGAGAGAGGGTATCCCCCCTCAGTACTAAAAAAGGCTTATAAAAGAGCTAGATTTAATCACCGAGAGTGGCTCTTACGCCCGAATCCATCAAGTGCTGACTTTGGAGTGTCAACTGTGTCATCTACTGTAACTTGCATTCTCCCTTTTTCGAGTTTGTCTAATCGCATTGTCTCTGCTTTGCACAAATGATGGAAATTATTTTTGATTCATCCTGTATTGCTGGAAGCTCCCTTAGGGTAGCCTACCAACGGGGTAAAAATTTGCGAGATAGACTTTGCTCAGCAGTCCCTCGATCTTGTTCTACAGTGAAGGAGTATTCCCATATGAGTTGCGGCCGCTGCTCTTTTTGTAAATATATGACCAATGAGATCCACCTTGTTTCAGCTCTTAAGTTTCGACGTCTCTGTCAGGACACTAACTGTAACACCTCTTTTGTCATCTATGCCTTGTGGTGCCCATGTCTTAAAACATATGTGGGTAAGACGACTCGCCCTTTGCGAACTAGACTGGCTGAGCACAAATACAGTATATCTAAAGCTCAATTGGAGACCCCTTTAGTGCAACATTGGCTTACTTTTAACCATACTTTTGAAGACGTTCAGTGTACGGTTTTGGAGGTAATGCCTTCTAATATTCGAAGAGGTGACAGAGGACTTCAGTTGCTTCAGAAAGAACAGAAATGGATCTATACTCTGCGTACCTTAGACCCGGGAGGGTTGAATGACAAAATAGACTGGGCGTTATTTTTTTAGAAGAGGATTTTGCTAAGATCTGTTTTGACTGTTGCAGTTCCTATCTACGCTCCCCCTGGCTATATGCGCTTATGGTAGTATGGTAATGTGTGTTGTGTTTTGTATAAAGTTGTTGAAAGTTGTGGGGCGGCTGGTACAAGTAAGCCAATTGGTGACCGGTTATTTAAAGTTGCTGACATCAGACGCCAGTATGAGCGGTTGTTTGAAGAGGCACTGTTCGTGTCTAAGTATGGAAGAGTTGAGCTGGTCGTGAAATTTATTTAACTCCGGTTCCTGACGAAGCCTGGTGGCGAAACGGAAGCTTTCGTTGGACAACGGATGGTTACCTTTGGGGCAGCTTGTTAGTGCTATGAAGAAATGCCGTTATCTGATTTTTAGCAGATAAGTAACAGATTGCTCTTTGTATAATGGTGAATGCTGCATATTAGTTAAAGGAACTTTATTTATTTTTCTCTTCCAGCATTTTGTGCAGACATTGAGACACTGAGATTGAGTATATCTGCTTTATGTGTTCCCATCAATTCCATTGATTCTGAGGACCCTCTTCAAATTGCAAGTGGACAGGGAGAATGATGATACTCATCACCCCATTCTGGCCATGTCAACCCTTGTTTCCTTCAAGTAGCGCATCACCAACCTCTCAGACTTGGCTGCAATCTCAATCTCCTATTGCAGGACCAGGGAATGCTCCTTCACTCCAGTCTGAGAGCGCTATGGTTGACGGCATAGCTGCTGAAAATCTAGCCTTATCTCGACTGTCCAGAGGAAGTAAAAGATGTCTTCTAGAGAAGATTCCACTAGACGTATGTATGCTATTAAATGATGTAGATTCTTCCTCTCGTGCTCCCAGAGAACTCTCAGCCCATTTACTTGCCCGGTGGAGCCTCTACTTCAATATCTTCCTCATCTCTCCAGGGCAGGTCTAAAGACAAACTCTGTGTGAGTCCACCTTAGCGCTATTTCAGCCTCTCACCATTCAGTTACAGGTCAACCTGCCTTGGTTCATCCTTTAGTTGCACGCTTCATGCGAGGCCTATTCTTAACAAGGCCACCAATCCGGATACTTCCAGTAGCCTGGGATCTCAATGTTGTCCTCGCTCAACTGCTCAAACTTTCCCTTGAGCTCCTCGCCACAACTTCTTTGAAGTTCCTCACTTGGAAGGTTATCTTCTTGATTGCTGTCACGTCAGCTCATCGAGTTAGTGAGTTGCAAGCTCTAATGGATTATGCTCCTTACACTCGCTTCCACCATCATAGGGTGGTTCTCGAAACCTGTCCTAAGTTCCTTCTAAAGATGGTTTCCCCCTTCTACCTTAACCAATCGGTCTCTGTTCCGACCTTCTTTCCATAACCTCATTCTTCTCAGGCAGAAACTACATTGCATACTCTAGATTGCAGGAGAGCTTTAGCCTACTATTTAGAAAGAATTAGGGCTCATTGACAATCCTCTCAACCTTTTGTGCTGTTTGACCCTAGTCATTTGGGCTTACCGGTCACAAAGTGTACTCTTTAACTGGATAGCTAACTGCATTTCCTTTGCTTACGCAAAAGCTGGACTTGCCCTAGAAGGTGGCCAACTTATGCTCTGTCTCCATGTTGGAAATTTGCCGAGCTGCCAAATGGTCTTCAGTTCATGCTTTTGCTGCACATTACTGTCTCAACAAGAACTCCAGTAGGGACGCTCTCTTTGGCCAAGCCATTTTATGGAATCTCTTCAAGACTTAACTACATCTCCTTCCCACTGGCTTTCTGTTTCTGCCAGCTACCTAAATGGAGAGTGTGCTCAAGCGGTTGGGTCTGACAGATCCCTACTCTACCCTGGTTGCAGTTTGAGGTTTTCTTCCCGTCTGTGATACCTGCATACTCTGTCCTTCACGGTAGCTGGGAAGTGGCGAGTCCCATATGTGAAGTCTGCATTCCTGCTTGTTCCTTGAGATAGCATAGTTACTCACCTGTAACAGGTGATCTCCAGGAACAGCAGGATTCAGTCTTCACAACCCACCCTCCTCCCCAGGGAGTTATAGATTCAGTTTTTGTTCCGGTTTTTCTCCAAGCTCTACACCTGACTGAGGAGAATTGCTAGGAAGGCAGGCACACATGCATGTAGGGATGCTCCCAAAAGCATTCCTATTGGATGCTGGGAAGTATTCTCACATGGGACTCACATGGGACTCCATCGGTGCCAAAGTCACCCATATGTGAAGACTGATTCCTGCTGTACCCAGAGATCACCTGTTACAAGTGAGTAACTACACTTTCAGAAAGTTTCCTTCTCACTCCAGCAAGAAAGAGGACAGTTTTCAGATATCTTTGGTCTCTTGAAGTATATTGAGGTCTCAAGTCTCTGTAGTTATACTAACCCATGGTCTCTTATGAGTACAAAAGCAATGGCTTTGCATATGACAGTCTAAACTAACCATTCAGCCTGTTTTAAAAAAGATGGATGTAAAGTATAAAAAGAAACCAGCACCTGGCTTCAATAAGGTCCAGCTTCAGTGGTAGTTGAGTTGGCCATGAAGAAAGTGAGAAAATGCAGGGAGTTTTCAAACATGCACTTGGTAAAGACCTTGGCTGAAAAGCATTCCACAGTATGGCACTCTGCCTGCACTGCAGTTTATGTGGTGCCATATATGCATGCTATTTTTCAGAGGGTGCAAGGTTTCTCATCCAGTCTATCTCCACAGTCAGTCTGAACTGGCAGCTAATCTGGACAAGCAAGATGAGTATGTGACCCACATTATCTGTTCAGTGTATTACATCTAATACACAGACCTCTGTCAGTACAAAGTCCTTCCTTTTGGTCTCTCTGTGGCCCCTCAAAATCTTAATCAAATGCCTTGTAGTGGTGGCCATTCATCTACTCAAGTAGAGTCAGCTAGTTTTTCTATACATTGATAGCTAGCTTCCAGCAACATTCTCAGACAACCCAGTTGTAATTCTCAGAGACAAAACAGTATACTACCTTCAGAACCTGGGTTTCATCACGAACTTTGAAAAATCAACACGCCAACTGAGCTATTTTGGACACAGTTCAAGCCAAAGCTTTTCTACAGGTTATAAAAATTAATGCATCATGTCGAGAGCATTCAGTACTCTATCACCATTGCAGCTAAGGCCTACTTACAAATATTAGGCCATATGGCCACTGCAGTACATGTTTGTTATTTGTACATTACAAAATAGGAAAGCTGAAATGGAATCTCAAATTCCAGTGGAATCAGCATACACAGCCTCTCTCTTCCAAACTTTGTCAGCTTCACTTCTGGCTTTGTTACAGTGGCTGATGTCCAAATGCAACCTAACGAGAGGGGTTCTGTTTGTACTACTATAGTCTAAGTATCAAGTGGTCCTCACAATAGATGCCTCTAATACTGGTTAGAAAGCACACCTCAACTCTCAACTTACCCATCTCCAAAAGACTGCTCCATATCAATCATGTAGAGCTCTGAGCAATATTTTACTCCCTTCTATTGTTTCTGCTGCTTCTTCTAGATTTTTCAGTGCTAGGTCATAATGACAATGAAGTTGCAATGTTTTATGTCAACAAACAAGGGGGAATGGGTTCCCTTCACATGTATGAGGAGACAATTAAAATTTGTGACCTTGTTGTTAAGTGCCGTTGAGTCGGAGTCGACTCATGGCGACCCTCTGGATAGCTATCCTAAATTGTGTTCGGTCTTCAGTCAGGCAGCTCATTGTTGACAGACTGGTACCCGTAGCTTAAAGTTGTTCACAATTTCAATTTCTTCTCCTTCAACGATGAACCTGTTGATTATGCCAGTTGTCATGATCTTTGTCTTCTTTACATTAAGGTGCAGGCCCATTTTGAGACTATGTTCTTTGATTGTGAGACACAAATGTTTCAGATCATCTTCACTTTCAGCCAGTAATGTAGTATCATCAGCATAGCGAAGGTTGTTGATGAGTCTTCCATTGATCTTCACACCTCTGTTGTCTTCATACAATCCTGCTTCTCTGATGATTTGTTCTGCATATAAATTAAATAGGTAGGGGGAAAGTATGCAGCCTTGTCTTATACCTTTGCTTATTTTAAACCATTCTGTTTCTCCTTGTTCCGTTCGAACTGTTGCTTCTTGATCAGTGTACAGATTGCGCAAGAGAACGATCAGGTGTTCTGGTATACCCATGCTTCTTAATGTGGCCCAGAGTTTCTCATGGTTTACACAGTCAAAAGCCTTGCTATAGTCGATAAAGCACACATAGATATCCTTTTGGTATTCTTTATTGTGACCTTATGACTTTGAAATCTCTCATAAGCAGCTTACCACCAAGTGTCACCACATTCAAGCAAATTACTTGCTGGGCATTCAGAAGCAGACAGCTGAGAGGCTCAGCAGAGTTCTTCAACCTCATGGGTGGTCTCTGGACCTGCAGACCATGCAGAGGGTGAAGCATAGAAGTTTCCCATGGTTTGGATGGGTGGGTGAGGATGTGGACATAAGTGCAGGACTGGCCCCAGAGTTTATTCAAGGTGTTGGTGCTCAAGGCAGACCTTTAACCTTATGCCTCCCTGGCAGTCAGAATCTATTGTTTAGCTTTGAATGTTTTCTCTCTCCCATCTCCCCAACCCCCAGAAGCTGTCAACCTAGGCATCTGCCTAGTTTTCCTAATAGTTCATCTGGCCCTGCATAAGTGTCCTTAAGCTGCAGAGAGGTCAACAAATCACCTTGGCACAGAAGTGAGAGGTTGGTACCCAGTGACTTCATTGTGACCTTTTCCTTCTTTATGAACTTGTCAAGGTCTCTGGGATCTAGAATTGGGCAGTCCCCCCCATGAGGATGAGGAAGTACTTTAAGTAGATGCATTGGCCTTTCCCTGCAAGTCACACTATATAATAGGTCGTGTCTTACGAGGGTTTTGGTTTCCCCAATAAAGATTGATGAGTACCCTCAATTAATAAAAGGAATAAAGTCCACTTCTCCAATGCTAGACTTTTCTTAAATTTTAGTAAAACCTTTTTTATATATTTTTTATATTTTTTTTGTAATTAAGTTATATTCAGCATGCAATAGAACCCCTGGTCTCAGACTATATCGGCAACGTTTCTAAACAGAAGTGTTTCCAAGAAACGTCTGCCGGTGTTTTGCATCAAACACCCATTTATTGGCGGAAATACAGCACTATGCCTCCTGGAAGAGGATGAGTCGACCTCCCACAGGCTAGTAGTGAAAAGTTAGGGTTGCCCTTCTTGAGAGCTTGGAACAAAAGGCCTGTTTTCAAGCAGCCCTGAAATGTTGCTGTACCTTTTTTGTAATTAACAAAACATCCAGATGGAGGCCATCCATGCAAGGTATTCAGGGGTTTTTTGGAAGACATTTTTGGAAAACATTCACAAGCTAATTTCTCGGTCAGCAGCAAATTCCCAAAGTGATAATTTGTATTTTAACCGCAGCGTGTGAATAACACTTTTTTTTTAAAGCAGCACTTCTTATCTTGAGGAGGCATAACTCCTTTCCCCTCATGGGGCACAGACACATCATGATGAATGGATGTGGGGGACCCAAGACAGCAGCATTTCATTGGTGCTTCCACTGCAGGGAACAGCCAGTCTTCCTTCTGCATCTCCATCAAAACAGTGAGGTACTGGAAACAAGTGGGGGTCACATGTTTTCTCCATTTTCACTTGATGGTGCAGAGAAGAGCTGTAGATGACCAGGGCCATCTGCTTTTACTCTCCAACCCTCCCACCTATGAAACAGGAGAGGAGCCATCTGCCCCCCTCCCCCCCACTACTACTGAAGGAAAGAGGAGCCACCTTCCCAGCAACCATTAAAAGAGAGTGGAAACACAAAAGAGGAATCACCACAGGTGTGGCCTTATCTGGAGTACTGTGTCTAGTTCTGGAAGCCATATGTCCCAAAGATTATAGGTAGTGGAGGCAGTCTCGAGAGAAGATACAAAAATGGTACAGGGTCTCATGAGATGTGACTGAAGGGCCTAAATATGTATATCTTACATAGTAAAATAATAACATAGTATATGACGGCTGATAAAGACCATCATGGTCCATCTAGTCTGCCCAACAAGGTGGCAAGAGTAGGTGTACCTGCCACTCCATGTAGGTCCCCCTTCCCCGTGCCTTTGTTTAGGGATGTACCCACTGCTCCATGCAGGTCACCTCTATTTGTTGAGATAGCAGAGACCGTTAAGGTTATTTTGATTTTATCCTGTTGCTATAAAGGGGATCCACTGTGACTCTTCCATGCCATTTTGAATTCTGTCTCTGTATTTGCCCCCACCACTTCCATCGGGAGGGCATTCCAAGCATCCACCACCCTTTCAGTGAAAAAGTATTTCCTGACATTGCCTTTCAGTTTACCCCCTAGCAGTTTCATGCTATACCCTCTAATTTTGCAGCTTTCTCGTCTTCGAAAAAGATTTTTGTTCATTAATACTCTTTAAGTATTTAAAGGTCTGTATCATATCACCCCCCTCACTTGGTTTGCAGCTTGTCGTGTTGTGAGGGCTTGTGTGCATCAGTGATGCTGAGAGCTAAACTATCGGTAGTTTAACTACTGGCAGGATCTCCCAAGATGGACAGGTCTCAGCTGAGGTGCCAGACCAAGACAAACCACCCATCTGGGTGGCAGCAGAATGGGATAGTGTTGATGGCGGAGGATCACATTTCTGTGACAACGGCAACAACACCAAACTTAAACTGCGCGGAAGAAAGGCCCGGCAATCTACTTCTGTATCTTGCCATGAAAACCCAATGGATAGTTACAACAAATCAAATTGTGCTATAGTGCTGGAAGATGAGACCCCCAGGTCAGAAGGCACTCAACTAGCTACTGGGGAAGAGCTGAAGACTTTTCAGAGTAAAGCCAGCATTTATGATGTGGTTGGATCAAAGCCCTCGGGACGTCTGACTGCTGATGTAGCTGCACATGAAATGAGAGTCAGAAGCTGTAAAGATGTCTTACACATTGGAACATGGAACGTACGAAGCATGAACCAAGGGAAGTTGGAGGTGGTCAAGAATGAAATGGAACGTGTACAACTTGATCTGTTGGGTGTCAGCAAACTGAAATGGACTGGCATTGGGCACTTTGCATCAGATGATCACGTGGTCTACTATGCTGGAAATGAAAGACAAAGAAATGGTGTTGCATTTATAATAAAGAAGAAACTTGCAAGAACTGTAATGAAATACAATGCAGTCAGCGAACGCTTAATCTCTATTCGTCTACGAAGAATGCCTATCAACACAACTATAATTCAAGTATATGCCCCAACAACAGCTGCAGAAGAGAATGAAATTGAAGAGTTCTATAAACAAGTACAAGCTGAAATTGACAGAACATGCAAACAGGATATCCTGATAGTCATGGGTGACTGGAACGCAAAAGTTAGCAACAAAGAAGAAGGCAAAGTAGTTGGAAAATATGGACTTGGCAACAGAAATGAAGCTGGAGAAAGACTGATAGAATTCTGCAAGACCAATGATCTATTCATTTCAAACACCTTCTTCCATCAACACAAGCGGCGACTGTACACATGGACTTCACCCAATGGATTGTATAAAAATCAAATTGACTACATCTGTGGAAGTCAACGATGGAAAACTTCTGTAACATCAACAAAGACAAAACCTGGAGCTGACTGTGGTACAGATCATCAACTACTAGTATGCAAACTCAAGCTAAAGTTGAAAAAGAGCAAACCACTCATGAATTCAGCAAAATATGACCTTGAGAATATACCACTGGAATTTAAAGACTGCCTGCAAAATTGATTTGCTGCTTTAGATAGAAATGACAGAGCTCCAGAAGAGTTATGGAATGACATCAAGAAGGTTGTGTTGGAAGAAAGCGAGAAGTCTCTACAAAAGGTGAAAAAGCAAAAACGGCCAAAATGGATGATGGAAGAAACTCTGAAAATTGCCCAGAAACGCAGAGAAGCTAAAGCCAGAGGAGAAAGAAAGACAATAACAGAACTCAACAGAGCTTTCCAACGTGCAGCAAGACAGGACAAGGAAAAGTACTACAACGACGCATGCAAGGAAATAGAAGCAGAAACTATTAGAGGAAGAACAAGATTGGCTTTCCTAAAGCTACGAGAGTTAAAGAAAAAGTTCCAGCCTCGAATTGGAATGTTACAAGATGCTCAAGGTTCTATGTTGAATGATGCTGAGAAGATCAAGAAAAGGTGGAAGGAATATACAGAATTTTTATATGATAAAGATCAAGTGGACCAACAGCCGTTTCAACCTGTACCTTATGATCGGGAACCATTGGTGATGAAAGAAGAAGTTGAAGCAGCATTGAAAGCCTTATCAAAGAACAAAGCACCAGGCATTGATAGCATTCCCATAGTATTACAGCAATCTGATGCAGCTGTTACCGTACTTACAAGGCTCTGCCAAGAAATATGGAAGACAACATCATGGGCAACTCACTGGAAAAGATCTATGTTTATACCAATGCTAAAGAAAGGTGATCCAACTGACTGTGGAAATTATCGCACAATCGCTCTGATCCCACATGCCAGCAAGATTCTACTGAAGATTATTCAAAAGAGACTACAACCATACCTGTAACAAGAACTACCTGGAGTGCAAGCAGGGTTCAGGAAAGGGCGAGGAACGAGAGACATCATTGTGGATGTGAGATGGATCCTTGAAAAGACTAAAGAATACCAAAAGGATATCTATTTGTGCTTTATCGACTATAGCAAGGCTTTTCACTGTGTAAACCATGAGAAACTCTGTGCTACATTAAGAAGCATGGGTATACCAGAACACCTGATCGTACTCTTGCACAATCTGTACATTGATCAAGAAGCAACGGTTCGAACGGAACAAGGAGAAACAGTATGATTTAAATTAAGCAAAGGTGTAAGACAAGGCTGCATAATTTCCCCCTACCTGTTTAATTTATATGCAGAGCAAATCATCAGAGAAGCAGGACTGTATGAAGACAACAGAGGTGTGAAGATTGGTGGAAGACTCATCAACAACCTTCGCTATGCTGATACCACATTACTGGCTGAAAGTGAAGATGATCTGAAACATTTGCTTCTCACGATCAAAGAACATAGTCTCAAAATGGGCCTGCACCTTAATGTAAAGAAGACAAAGATCATGACAACTGGCATAATCAGCAGGTTCATCATTGAAGGAGAAGAAATTGAAATTGTGAACAACTTTAACCTACTTGGATCAACTATCAATAAAGAAGCAACAAGCAGTCAAGAAATCAGACGACGCATTGCTCTTGGCAGAATGGCTATGAAAGACCTAGATAAGATTCTCAAGAGCAGAGATGTCTCTCTCCATACAAAGATTCGACTTGGTCAAGCCATGGTATTTTCAATAACATCATATGGATGTGAAAGCTGGACAGTGAAAAAGATAGACAGGAAGAAAATTGATGCCTTTGAATTATGGTGCTGGCGGCGAATACTGTGTATACCATGGATTGCCCGAAGAACAAACCAGTCGGTACTAGAGGAAATCAAACCTAAGCTTTCTTTAGAAGCTCAGATGACAAGACTTCAACTTTCATACTTTGGACACATCATGCGAAGAGAGAGATCATTAGAGAAAGACATCATGCTTGGCAAGATAGAAGGTCAACGCAAAAGAGGAAGGCCAGCAATGAGATGGATTGATACAATAACAGCAGCTATGGGTACCAGTCTGTCAACAATGAGCTGCCTGACTCAAGACAACACAATTAAGGATAGCTATCCATAGGGTTGCCATGAGTTGACTCCGACTCGACGGCACTTAACAACAACATCATATCTCCCCGTCCCTCCTCTCCTCCAGAATGTACATATTTAGGTATTCAAGTTTCTTCTCATATGTCTTCTGACGCAGGCACCAAAGCATTTCAGTCGCCTCTCTCTGAACCATTTCCAGTCTTTTAAAATCCTTTGCAAATTATAGTCTCCAAAACTGAACATAATATTCCAAGTAAGACCTCACCAGTGACTTGTACAGTGTGTAATGAGGAAGATCTGTCCCTTGCCTTGAAAGCACAGGAATCTGTTAGATTCAGATCAGATTCTGACAGGCAGGCAAGCCACATGATCCCTAGTTGCCAGGAGCAACGTAAATAGACCCAGACACGAGGTCTACAGCCCCGCCCAACTAGCAAACATTTCCCAGCTCTTGATTCAAATAGCTTTCACCTGAGCAAGGGAACGCCTAATCAGCAGTATAAGTAGTACTCAGAACAGTTAGAGAGAGTAGAACTGCAGGGAGGTTCAACAGAACTGCAGAGAGAAGTGCAGGGAGTTTTACCCAGAGCACTGCAGCAAGACTCACAAGGAGGACGTCAGAGAGCCTGTGAGAATTCCACTTCAAGTTGGAGGAACAGGAGGGAGCCAAGGGAGAGATTCAGAGGAGAAATCAGCTGTAAGAGTCAGTTACCTGTGACGCAGTTTGATTCTCAGAAGCTATGTGCTGTGCAGAGTGAATGGAAGGAAGAGAGAGAGAAACCGTATGTATCTGAAGAGTGTGACACTTGGGAACAGTTGCAAGCCCTAGAGAGGGAGAAATACTGTGTGGAGGATATCTGTATGTCTGAAGGGGAAGAATTTAAAGAA
Source organism: Ichthyophis bannanicus (assembly GCA_033557465.1). Classification (NCBI taxonomy): domain Eukaryota; kingdom Metazoa; phylum Chordata; class Amphibia; order Gymnophiona; family Ichthyophiidae; genus Ichthyophis; species Ichthyophis bannanicus. Next base: position 170,107,874 of record CM066042.1, read on the forward strand.
GCCAAACCCCGAAGGAAACTTCCCAGGGAAAAATCCTTCCATAGCAGAGCAGAGCAGTTCCATTGTCCACAACAAAGTATAAAAGGTAGGACACAAAGAGGCTTTAAAGGGAAAAGCTATTCTAAGAAGTGTGTCTCTCCTCTCTTCTACTCTGAGCTAGACAGTAGCAGTTTGCCTTACTTTGGAGAGGGTGTGTCAGATAAGCCTGGTGAGGACACGGCACTGAAAACTCTACAAACATTTTGTTATAAGGAAGATGTTTGTCCAGATAAAGCACAGCAGGAACCAATGCTAGTAGATACTGCTAGTGAATTGTCTATTGATGAAGCAATGGATTGTACATTAATAATATCTGATAAAATCACTTTGTGCTGAAGCCAGAGTTAGAGCACTGTTTAAAAGAAGCTGTGAAAAGCACAGAAGTGACGTATGCTGAACAATATAGTTGCCTGTAATTCTGAAGAAGCAAGAAGTTGTATTGATTTCCTTTACTTACCTGCCAGAGTGTATGGCTTTTGTCCTTATGTTTGTTGTTTTATACTTTTGAAAATCCAACCCCGGGAGGGGAATAAATCCTCATTTGAATACCTGACCCATTCGTGTCACAACTACTCCTTTCAACGAAGAGGGTCATCCGGCAGTCTAGCTGTTTACCTAGGCCACAGTCTAGTCTAAGCCATGACAAGTGGCATTAGTATCTCCTCTTTTCTGCTCGTAATTCCTCTCTGTGTGCAACCCAGATCCTTCTGGCATTTGCCACCCCCTAGTCAAACTGTTTTGCCACCTTGAGATCCTCAGAAACAATTACTTCAAAGTCCTCCTCCTGGTCCGTGCAAACCAACCTCTCACCCCCTATCGCATACAATTCTCTAGAATTTCTGCATCCCAAGTGCACGACACTGCACTTCTTCACATTAAATCTTAACAGCCAAGCATTAGACCATTCTTCCAGCTTTTGTAGATCTTTCCTCATGTTATCCACTCCCTCAGGGGAATCTACTCTGTTGCAAATTGTCATGTCATCAGCAAAAAGACAGACTTTTCCATTCAGTCCTTCAGCAATATCACTTACAAATTCATTGAACAGTATCAGTCCCAGGATCAATCCCTGGGGCACACCACTAATCACCTTCCTTTCATCCGAGTGAGTTCCGTTTGCCATCACCATTTGTCGTCTGTCAGTCAACCAATTTCTGATCCAGTTCACCACCTTGGGACCCATCCCCAGATTGTTTTAGTTTATTGATAAGCCTCTTATGAGGAACAGTATCAAAGGCCTTGTTGAAATCTAGGTAGATCACATCCATCGCATGCCCTTGATCTGGTTCTCCGGTCACCCATTGAAAGAACTCAATCAGATTTGTTTGGCATGATCATCCTTTGGTAAAACCATGTTGCCTCGGATCATGTAACCTATTGGTTTTGAGAAAGTCTACTATTCTCTCTTTCAGGAGTGCCTCCGTTACTTTTCCTGCCACCGATGTAAGGCTTACTGGCCTGTAGTTTGCCACCTCTTCCCTATTGTCACTTTTGTGAAGATGTACCAGATTAGCCCTTCTCCAGTCCTGTGAAACTTCTCCTGTCTCAAAGGATCTATTAAAAACATCCTTTAAAGGCCCTGCAAGAACCTCTCTGAGTTCTTTCAGTATCCTGGTATGTATCCCATCCGGTCCCATGGCTTGTCCACTTTCAATTTTGCAAGCTGTACAAACACATCATCTTCTGTGAATGGTGTATCTACATTCTCATTTGTATATTTTTCAATCACAGGTGATCCTTTTCCAGGATTTTCTTTAGTAAAAACAGAACAGAAATATTTGTTTAGCATTTTTGCTTTTTCAATGTCACTTTCCATGAATCCGTTCTTGGCACGGTTGAGTCTTGCAATTCTACCTCTGATCTTCCTCTTCTCCCGAATATACCTGAAAAAGTTTTGTCATCATGCTTTAGATCTTTATCCATCTTTTCTTCTGCCTTTGATTTTGCTATCCTTATTTCTCTTTTTACCTCTTTTAGCTTTATCCTGTATTTTTTTTTCTGTGTTCCTCTGTTTCTGAACTTCTGAATTTGTGTTCTTTGCCTTTATTTGTGCAACCACCTTTTGGAGAACCAAATAGATTTCTTTTTCCTCTTGTTTTTATTTACTTTCCTTACATATGTATCTGTTGCCCCTTTCTTTGCCTTCTTTAGTTTAGTCCACTGCAATTCCACTTCCCTTACCTCATCCCATCCTGCCAACTCCTCCTTCAGGCACTTGGCCATTTTACAGAAGTCAGCATTTTTGAAGTCTAGGACTTTGAGCTTGCTGTGATTGGACTCTGCCTTGGCTTTTATCTTAAACCATACCTTGTGATGATCACTGCTGCTTATGTGGGCGCCACCCGGACATTTGACATGCTATCTCCATTGGTGAGTACTAAATCCAGCATCAGATTTTCCCTGGTTGGTTCCACAACCGTTTGTCTAAGCAATGCATCTTAGAGGTCATCTGCAATGTTTTTTTACTTCTTTCCAGATTTGAAAAAGGAGTACTCCAGTCCACATCGGGTAGATTAAAGTCACCCAATATTATCATTTCCCCCTTTTGCAATATCAATAATCAAGTCTCTGTCCATTTCTTCAATTTGAGTTGGAGGCCTGTAGACTACACCAGTATGGATGATAGTGCCATCTCCTCTTTTCAACACAATCCACTGCACTTCTTTTTTTCCCCATGTCCCCTGCATTTCAGCAGCTTTAATATTGCTTTTGACATATAGGGCTGCCTTCTCTATCTCTCCTAAATAAATTATAGCCAGCTATGGTTATATTCCATTCATGTGACTTGTTAAACCATGTTTCTGTATTGGCCACAATGTCCAAGTCCATTTCCACCATTAGGGCTTCCAGGTCAGGAATTTTGTTGCCTAGACTGTGAGCATTTGTGCTCATTGCTTTCCAGCATTTGTTGACTGGCTTGCCTATATTTTGCTTGGATTTTGTTCTACATGCTTCTTCCCACTTGCCACTGATGTGTGGGTTAATAGTGTGGCTGTTTTCAATGTTATGTTTTTGCTGGTAGTGATGGCCTGAACTTGTTGTTCTCCATCCATCACCCCCTTTCCCTAGTTTTAATGCTTGTCCACATAATCCTGAATTTTTCACTTAGGATCCTTTTGCCTGTGACAGAGAGATGTAGTCCATCAGCACAGTATAGCCTCTTGTTCCATTTCTCCAGTCGCCTATATATCTAAATCCTTCTTGTTTGCACCAGATTTGGAGCCATGTATTAAAGTTGATTATGTGATGCAGCCTTTCTGCCCCTTACCCAGAACAGGTAGAACTTCTGTGAATGCTATAGGTTTGAATTTCTCTCCCATAATCTGGAAGTCCCTTTGAACTGTAGAGGCACTATTTCTAGCTAGGCCCGACACAGGCCGTGTTTCACTATGCCTTCATCAGGGGCTTATCTAGCTAAAAATAAAACATATAAAAACACACAAATGACCAATAAATACATAAAATCAATAAAAATGTAAAATTAAAAAAAAAATTAAAAATAAGGCACCATAAAATCATATTTGTGATATATACGTAAACGGGCGCTACTTTAAAAGTGCCGTCCAAGATTCCTAAAGCAATAGTGACTTCCCCAAACCATAAGATCCATCAGCGTAATTCTTTCAAAAATATATTCATTTTTAGACGTGTGTTTTAACTGTACTAAGCATTGACAAAGTAAACACCAGCAGCAAACCAAATTAGGAATATTTTTAATAATGTGCGTTTACTTTTTAATCTAAAATATCTAAAGGCTAATATCAAATTATTACTGATGCCGTTAAAATACACAATCATCAGTGATGGAGTCCATCAATATGTAGCTATATGTTTCTATTTGAAAACCGGCCATTCCTCTGACAGTAACATCAAAGAATCCTTAGACATTAGTGACTTTCCACCCCATAAGGTCCACCAACATAACTCTTCCGAAAGAATGATTCTTTCAACAGTATATAAATTTTGAGACATATGTTTTAAATGCACTAGGCATTAACAAAGGATCCTTTTATTTAAACATTTTAAAGAGTTTTACTTTTGGTATTCTGGATTTGTTCCCATCAGAATTTCTTGTGAAACTGATCTTAACCTAAATAAGAGGACCATCATTAAATACTTTAAAATCATAAGGCGTTTTTTAAATTTTTTTTTATTATTTAAATTTTTATTGTCAACATTTCCTTGAAATAACCACATACATATAACAGTTGCCATACCCCTTCTATACATTGGGTTACTAGCAGGGGCGGCCCAAGGGGGGTGCGGGGCCATGTGCGGAGACTCGGTGCGGGGCCTCATTTGCATAAGTGGCCTTATTTGCATAAATATTTGCATAATGTTACCATACACTAACTTTTAGTAAACATGTCTCTTAATGAGGGTATGGATAAAGAAAGACTAAAAGATTTCTGCATTACTATAATCCAGTGCCAACCGCCAGGCACATTAGGAACTACTACAAACGCTGCCCATTTAGAACCCATAGCAAACCCGCCATATCCTGACAGCATTACCAGGACTCACAAAGCACCATACCCTACCTATCAAAAGGCAACACTGCAAATATTAAACCAATACATTTCAGAGAATACTGGGGAAAGAGAACAAGTGGCAATGTCAAATAGGAATTACATAAACAGAATACCTCAGCTCAGTTACACATGCAGAACATAGACCATCATCAAACAAGGAATCACAATTTAGAAACAGGAAGGCAATAATTAAACTGGGAACCCCAAAAACCAAACTTGGAATGTACAACAACACTGTAGAAATAAAACTATAAATTAATTTCCTCTTGTACCAAACAAAGCGCAGACGTTAATGATGCACATTTCCCAGAGCTTTCATATTCCAGTTAATAAATTCAAAATAAAGAGATCTTTCTACCTTTTGTGCATTTTATTTCAGTTGCAATTGCTCCAGCCACTTTCTTCTGGTTTCTTCATGTTTTCTGCTAACTCTCCATCGTCTGCTGTCCATTTGTTCTTTCTTCTCTCTTCTAGTTTTTTTTTTCCATTCTCTCTCTCTACATCTGCTTTAACATACTAATCTTTCTCCTTTTGCTCTTTCCTCATTCCTATTTCATCCACACAAATTTTACCCCCTCCATCCTCAATGCCCACTTACTCTCCCAATAACCGGCCAATTGTAGATTTTTCATCCCTCCCACACAAAATATTTTTCCCCTCTCCATTTTACTCTCCCAGCCCCATCCCATTCTAATCCTCCCCCAACATCAGCTCCCTTCTAGTTCCAGTCTCACCCAGCATCCATTCCCTTCTAGTCCCTGCATCAGCCCATTTCCAGTCCTACCCCCCATCAACCCATTTCCGGTCCTAGCTCCCCCATCCATTTTCAGTCTGAGTCCCTTCATCAGCTCATTTCCAATCCTAGCCCCCCATGAGCCCATTTCTAGTCATTTCCTAGCCCCACCATCAGCCCATGTCAAATCCTAGCTCCCTTCCACTCAGCCCAATTCCAGTCCAAGCCCCCCCATGAGCCTACTTCCAGTTCTAGCCCCTCCATGAGTCCATTTCAATTCAAGCCCCCACCACAGCCCATTTCCAATCTTAGCTCCCCCAACAGCCCATTTCCAGTACCAGTCCTAGCCCCCCATCAACCCACTTCCAGTCCTAACCCCCCATCACCCCATTTTCAGTTTAAGCCCCCCTATAACCCATTACCAGTCCTAACCCCCCATCAGCCCACTTCCAGTCTTAACCCCATCAGCCCATTTCCAGTCAGCCCCCCATAGCCCACTGCCAGTCCTAACCCCCTTCCCCATCAGCCCACAGCCCATTACCAGTCCTAACCACATCAGCCCACCTCAAGTCCTAACCCCTCCCCATCAGCCCATGTCCTGTCCTAGCCCCCCCCCATAGCCCATTATCAGTCCTAATCCCCCATAGCCCATTACCAGTCCTAACCCCCCATCACCCCATTTCCAGACAGCCCCCATCAGCCCACAGCCCATTACCAGTCTTAACCCCCCCCCAGCCCATTACCAGTCCTAACCCCCCATCACCCCATTTCCAGACAGCCCCCATCAGCCCACAGCCCATTACCAGTCTTAACCCCCCCATCCATTACCAGTCCTAACCCCCCCAACAGCTCACAGCCCATTACCAGTCCTAGCCCCCCCCAAGCCTATTATCTGTCCTAGCCCCCCCAGCCCATTACCAGTCCTAGCCCCCCCCCAGCCTATTATCTGTCCTAGCCCCCCCCAGCCCATTACCAGTCTTAACCCCCCATCACCCCATTTCCAGACAGCCCCCATCAGCCCATTACCAGACTTAACCCCCCCAGCCCATTACCAGTCTTAACACACACCCCAGCCCATTACCAGTCTTAACACCCCCCCAGCCCAGCCCAGCCCAGCCCCAGTCTTAACACCCCCCCAGCCCAGCCCCAGTCTTAACACCCCCCCAGCCCAGCCCAGCCCAGCCCCAGTCTTAACACCCCCCCAGCCCAGCCAGCCCAGCCCCGCCCCAGTCTTAACACCCCCCCCAGCCCAGCCCAGCCCCAGTCTTAACACCCCCCCAGCCCCGCACCAGCCTTAACACCCCCCCAGCCCAGCCCCGCCCCAGTCTTCACCCCCCCCAGCCCAGCCCAGCCCAGCCCCAGTCTTAACACCCCCCCCAGCCCAGCCCAGCCCAGTCCAGCACCAGTCTTAACACCCCCGCCAGCCCAGCCCAGCACCAGCACACCAGCCCAGCCCAGCCTAGCCCAGCACCAGCCTTAACACCCCCCCCAGCCCAGCCCAGCACCAGCCTTAACAGCCCAGCCCAGCACCAGCCTTAACACCCCCCAGCCCAGCCCAGCCCAGCACCAGCCTTAACACCCCCCAGCCCAGCCCAGCCCAGCACCAGTACCAGTCTTAACAGCCCCCCCCCATCCCCATATATCGGCTTATTGCACATTTAAAATTTTTAAAAAAGCCTGGCTCTGGCTGCTGCCGCTGCCGCTGCGGTAGCGGCAGAATTGAGTGTCCCGCGGGGCCCCCTCTCCTCGCTGAGCCTCTCTGCAAGGGCTTTCAGATTCGCGAAGGGAGAGTGTCTCCCTCGCGTCTCTGTTAAGCCTGCAGGGGCTAATGGGAAATTTCCCATCAGCCCCTCGCGTCTAAAGGGGCAGATGGGAAATTTCCCATTAGCCCCTGCAGGCTTAACAGAGACGCGAGGGAGACAGGCACTCTCCCTTCGCAAATCTGAAAGCCCTTGCAGAGAGGCTCAGCGAGGAGAGGGGGCCCCGCGGGACACTCCATTTTGCTGCGGAGGCCGCGGCAGCAGCCAGAGCCAGCTTTTTTTTTTAAATATAATTAAAAAAAAAAAAAGCAGAATGTTCTTTGCGCGGGGCCCCCTGAAACGCGGGGCCCTGTGCAAAGAACATTCTTGCTCAATGGACGGGCCGGCCCTGGTTACTAGCATCCTAAGTTCTTTTCAACAATGCACTCCCTATAATATGTTAACCTTTATTCCCTATTTTAACCTTGTACCACCACTTGTATCTGTATCCATTAGAACCAATACCTCTATACCATATCTCCCTTCTTTTGTGTTTTCTTCCCCCACCCCCTCTCCCCCTTCCCTTCCCTCCCCTCCTCACCTTCTCCCCCTCCCCCCTAAAACCCTACACAGCTGTCCCCACACCTCATCAAGCCAAGCCACCTTCTGCCGTCTAGCTGCAGTTAGCTTTTCCATAAAGACAACATACCTGAGCCTCCTCTCATACTGCTCCACCGAGGGCATTTCCTTTTGCTTCCAAGCCGCGGCCACCTCACATCTGGCCGCACTGAGACATGCCAACACCATCCTACCCCCCCCCCCCGTTACTCTTGTCCCTCCCCCCACCAAGATAGCAAAAAGATACCCGGTGACAAATCCACCCCCACCCCTAATTTCAGCTGAATCCACTTCTGAATCTGTCCCCAATAACCCTGGGCCTTTATGCACCCCCACCAAATATGCCAGAATGCCCCTACCTTCCCACACTCCCGCCAGCAAAGGGAAGAAACCTCTGGGTAAAACCGATGCATTATCTCTGGCGTATAATACCAGCACAGCATTACTTTATAACTATTTTCTTTAATCTTACTCGAACAGGGCCCCCGTTTTATCTGGTCCCACACCCTCTTCCATCCCTTGATTGTCATCGTCTGCCCCAAATCCCCCTCCCACTCTAACATATACCTAAATTTCCCTTCTCCCTGTCCTTTCACCTTTTTATATAATCCCGAAATCATTCCCCTCGAACCTCTCTTCCCATACCATATGGCCTCCATACCCGATACCTCTCTACCCATCCCCTCCCTCCCCAGTACCCTCCGTAGAATGGAGCTCACCTACAGGTACGCAAACCTATCTCCCTCCTCTAATCCATACTACTCCTTCACCTCTTCAAAACTCTTTAACTCACCCTCTTCCAACTGCTGAAATCCGCACTCTAACCCTTTCCCTCTCTAAATATCAAAACGTCCGCCCTCCCATCCTGGTTTGAAAGCTCTCCACCCTCTCCAGGGGGTCATTACTGAGAACCTGGTCCCTCTGCTTTTGACATCCGGTCCTCTGACCTTGTCCCAAACCCTCACCACCTGCCTCATTGCTGGCGTGCCCCCCCCCCCCCCCAACTCCTCTCTCTCCACCTTCGGAGCCCATAGCCAAGCATCTAACTGCCCCCCCTCCTGCACCTTCATTTATTACAGGCCCACCTAGGGCTTTTCTCCCCCCCCCTCTCTCCAATCCATTGTGTGTTTTAGCTGTGCAGCTCTATAATAATCAAGCAGATTTTGTACCCCTAGCCTGCCCTCCTCCTTAGCTGCATACATAACCATCCTAGAAATTCTTGGGGCTTCCTTTTTCAAATATAGCCAAACACCCATCTTTGCAAGACTCTCTTTGCCTCCTCCGGTATCTCTACCGGAAGAGCGAGGAACAAATATAGCAAGCGGGGCAGGATATTCATTTTAATGGCAGCTATCCTATCTAACCAGGATATCTCCAGCCTCCATCCACCCCTCTAAATCCTTACCAATGTCCCCAATAAGTCTCGGGTAATTAGCCTTATATAAATCCGCATATCTGTCCGTAATGTTTACCCCCAGGTACCCCAGAGACTTACTAACCCATTGTATGTTTATGTTTATTTAAAACTTGTTATACCGCCCAACACCAAAGGCACCTGAGCGGTTTACAATAAAAACTTAAAACAAATTAAAAATGGGGCTGCAGGAAAAGGAAAAGGAACGCCAATTAAAATAATGGAAAAGAAGAGAAAGGAAAGAGGGAAAGAAAGCAATACAAGTAACAATTACAATTGTAGAGGATATAACCTCCTCAACCTCTCTTCTGTCTCTCTATTCAATTGCACCTTCATTACTTCCGTCTTATCTATATTCATTTTAAACCCTGACACTGCCCCGTACCTGTCCACCTCCCACATCACCTCCGGCAACGTTTGCTGGGGCTTACTGATATAAAGAAGAATGTCATCAGCATACAATGAAATCTTATGAGATCGCCCCCCTTTGTCTAATCCCACTATCCTCTCATTCGTTCTTATCCTTTCTGGCAACAGTTCCACCACCATTGCAAATAGCAGCGGGGACATTGGACACCCCTGTCTTGTCCCCCGTCCCAACTCAAAATCCTTGGAGTATCGCCCATTAATCTTAACCTGAGCTCTTGGCCCCCTATAGAGGCCCTTCACCCATTTCATAAAATTTGGCCCACACCCCATTTTTTCCAACACCTTCATTAAAAATACCCAATGAACCCTATCAAATGCCTTCTCGGCGTCTATTGGCATCAGAAGGAAATCCTTTCAATCCTGTCTTGCCTCCCATACCACCCCTATTGCTCTCTTTATATTGTCCGCTGTCTGCCGGCCCATAATGAACCCCGCTTGATCATCCTTAACTATCCCCGGTAACCACCCTGCTAGTCTACCCGCTAAAATCTTAGCCAAAATTTTAACATTCACGTTAAGGAGAGAGATAGGCCTATACGACCCACATCTTAATGGATCTTTCCCCGGTTTCAATAGTAATCCCCGCTGTTAGCATTTCCTGCATCAGCTCCCCTCCCTGATTCAGTACCCCATTAAATACCCTCCCTAAGATATCCCCTATCTCCCCCAAAAAGACCTTATAAAAACTTCCCGGTAACCCGTCCAATCCCGGGGCCTTCCCTCCCACCATCCCCTTCACTACCCTCCCTATTTCTTCCTCCATGATACAAGCCTCTAAATCGGTATGGGCCCCCTCCGGCAGCTCTGCTAACTGTATCCCATCTAAATACTCTGAGATCTCCTCCCCCTCCCTACCCTCTCCATCTTAGTATATAAATCATGGTAAAATTCCTTAAATCGCTCCCTTATCTCTTCATCCCCCCTACAGATCCTCCCATCTTCCCCTTTAATCTGATATATCGTTGAAGCCCCTTTTTGCTGCCTTAGTCGTCGGGCCAGCAGCCTGCCTGATTTATCCCCAAACTCATAATACAACTGCTTCACCCTTCGCAGGCCAAAAACCACCTGATCCACCTGCAGGGCCTGTAACTCTCCTTTCACCCTCTCCACCTCCCCCCTATCCCTCTTTGCCCCTGTCCGTCGGAATCTCTCCTCCGCCTCCTTCAGCTCCTTCACCAACCCCCCCCTCCTTCTCTCTATCCCGTTTCTTCCTAGCCCACCACATGATAAACCTCCCCCTAATAACCACCTTCAATCCCGCCCAGACCATCCCCTCCCCCACTTCCCCTGTGTCATTAAAACTCAAATATTCCCTTATGGTCTTCCTAACATCTTCTACCACCTCCCCCTTCTTAAGTAAATTTTCGTTCAGCCTCCAGAATACCACCCCTCCCTGCTTTGGTCCCCTAAATACCATTTCTACCGCCCCATGATCCGACCGGCCTATTGGTACAATACCCCCCCTCTGCACCTCCAACATCCATTCCCTATCTAATAGGATCATGTCTATCCTACTCCAGCTGTTATGTGGCGAGGAGTAATAAGTGTACTCCCGCCCCTGGGGTTTGAGCACCCTCCACGTGTCTACCAAATTCTGTTGTTTCATCAAGTTTCTTAACCCTTGTCTGTTCCTACTCCCCCCATCCCCTCCCTCCCCCTTTTGGCTCTCTATCTACCCCCGGATCCAATACCAAATTAAAGTCCCCTCCCACCACCAATTTCCCCCCTCCTTCCCCCTCTATTAGCTTCCCCACCTCTTTCCAAAATACCCCATGGTTCCCATTTGGCCCATACACCGACACTATTACGATGTCCTCGGTCCCAAGCTTCCCTTTAATCCCTACTACCCTCCCCTCCAAATCCTTAAAATATCCCCATACATGAATCCCACTCCCGATCCTCACCAAAAGAGCTCCCCCCCCCCCTTCTTTGCCCCCTCTTTGTTACAGGAATAAAACTGCTCTGGATAATACCTGTTCCGTATCCTCCCTACATCTCCTCTCCACAAATGAGTCTCTTGAATCAACACCATGTCCCACTGATTCTTCTGTGCCTCCCTGTACAGCAGACTATGCTTAGCAGGGGAGTTCAGCCCCTTCACATTTACTGTCCCTATCCACAGCATTCCCCTTCAATCTCCCTCGCCCCCTTCCATTGTGCTGTGTCGTTATCCCCTTTCCCCTCCCCTCATACCCCACTCCCGCCCCAAAACCCCCTCCCTCCCTCTCCCCCTCCTCCCCTCTCCCCTCTCCCCTCCCCGTCCCATTCTTTTACCTCCCTCCTTCCCTTCTGTGAACATCTTATCCTACCCCTTTGCTTATCCCCCTTCCCCATTTGTCCGCCTTAAAACTCGGCAATCACCCCCTCCCTCCTTCTACCTCCCCCTCCCCTCCAACCTTTTACCCCATATTATACCAACCCACTCACCTCTTCCCCCCCCTTTGCAGCCCTATAAGTCCAGTGTCCATTATTCATGAGTAATAGAGCTCTACCGCTCCATACTCACTACCTCTGTACAAACTCTGCTTCACCCCGTCACTTCAGGGGTCTTCTGCCGCTGCCGCGCTCTTCTGATCCTGGGGCATCCGCTTCAGTCTCTTCCCCTTTTCCCCCACTCTCTGCCATTGCAAGTTTGAGTGCTGTTTACAGTTCCCCACTTTATTTTGCACCCTCTTCATGCTCTCAGCTGTTTGGGGCAAATTCTCACACCCCAGCTCTTCCATCGTCGACCAAGCTTCCTCCACTGTTTTAACTCTCCTGGTCACCCCATTCACCGACAGCAGGATGCCGAATGGAAACATCCATCTGTAACGTAGACCTTTCCCCCGCATATAGGCAGTGACTTCCTTCATATTTCTCCTCCGTTCCAGCATTCCTCTTGACAAATCATTGAACACCTCCACTTCACTTCCTTCCCATGCGATCCTGCCATACTTCCGAGCCACCTGTAATACCTGTTCTTTAATGGGGAAACTGCTCATGCAGGCAAAAATACTCTTGCCTGCTTCTCCCGCCTCGGGCCCAAGCTCCTATGCGCCCTTTCCACACCAATTGATTCTGTTCGTGCGCCTCCTTCCTCCCCCAATCTCAATATATGGTTGCATAGGCATTGCACTATCTGCACACAGTCTTTAGACTCCTCCACTTCTGGCACCCCACTTATCCGCAGGTTATTCCGGCGCGCTGTCCTCTATCTCCTCAGTTTCTCCTGCATCTCTCCTGCTGGGCCTTGATTTTACCCTGCACCGACGCCATTTCTCTTATCTCTTCTTCATACTGCTCCACGTGGCTTTCCAGGTCTTCAACCCGCTGCCCCAGACAGCCCACCTCCTTCTGTATCGCCACCAAAGTCTCTTTCAGATCATTTCTCATCGCCTTGATCTCTTCTTGCATTTCCACTTTAAAGGCTTTCAGCCAAGCTTTCAGCGGTAGCTCCTCCGGCCCCTCAATGTTTACTACCGCTTCGTCTTCTGAGCTCCCCGCCTCGGCCCCCTCTTCAGAGCCCGCCGACTCCGTCGCCGCCATCAGTTCCCGCCGCACATATGGGGATTGGAAACTCGCCAGCTTCTTCTGCGCTGCCATTGCAGAGGTAGATGCTCGCCTACCTTCCACTTTTTATCCGGGGGGACACTTTAAAACCACTCCAACTCGGGGTTCGTGCGTCACCGGAATTGACTGGAGATCATAAGATTGACAGTATAAAAAACACAAGCCAACCATGATAGGTAATGATGTATTGCTGCAAAGCCATAGCTCCCTCCATAACAATCCACAAAAAAACACCATCAAAAATACCCCAACCAAAACCAATCCACATCATTTTTAATTAAGAACCTTTTTAAAAAATGAGAATTGTGAAACCAGTTGGGAATGTGACTTATGTTATAAGTCTTATGGGACAATTTTTAGAGGAAAACAGATAAATCATGTTCCATATTCAAGCCATTGGGATATAAGCTATTCAAAGTAAAAATATACCATAGCTCCAGGTGCAAGATGGTTTTTGCAATATCACCTCCCCTCCAATTTAACTTTACTTTTTTGATTACAAAAAATTTTAAATCGGATATTTTATGATTTTGCTCTAGCCAAGAAGTGACCAGGTGTTTTATCTACCAAACCTCTGTGAATACAACTTCTGTGTTCAATAATTCGATGACGAATAGGACGTGTAGACATTCCTACATATAGTTTGTTACAGGGGCACTGTATTACATACACTACATGACTGGTTAGACAATTGGAGAAGTCATCTAAGTAGAAAACACGTTTATTAGTCGGATGAATGTACTGATTTCTAACAGCAATGGCATGAACACACAGAACATCTTCCACACCGGAAATGTCCCTTATATTTTGAGAGGAATTTTCGTTCAGTAAATGCAGATGGAACAAGCATACTGTGTAAATTTACATTGCATTTATAAGCTATAGTCAGATTTATCTCTGAAAAACCTTTTTAGAAGTTTTCCAATACTATGGGATTGATCAGAGTAAAATAGAGGGCATACTATATCACCAATATTCTTCTTTTTCTGTAGCTGTAACAATTGTTCTCGAGAAGACTGACAAGCTTTTTTATATGCCTTATTAATTTGATATGAGGGATATTGTCTAACTCTGAGTCTTTCATGATAGTGGCATATTGTTCAAAATCTTGATTAGAGGTATTTATCCTTTTTACTCTCAGAAACTGACCAAATGGAAGGTTATTTTTGAGTGCCATATTATGAAAACTCTTAAAATGTAATAATTGATTCCTATCCGTGAGTTTCCTATAAAGTGTGGTGCTGAACCCCTCATTTGTTTTTATGATAAGTAAATCTAGATACGGTATTTTCTGGAAGTCATACGTCATCTGAAACCGCAAATTGACATCACATGTGTTAATCCATTCATTGAATGTTGATAAGCGTTCCAATGGTCCATCTTGCAAGACAAATATGTCATCTATATATCTTATCCACAATTTTATGTTTGCTGTAAAGGGTTTATTCTTTATGTAATTCTCAAAATCAAATACATACAAATTTGCGATATCTGGGGCCATAGATAAGCCCATGGCTACCCCCTTAATTTGCTTGTAAAATAAGTCACGAAAACAGAAATAGTTTTCACAAAGGGCTAATTGCGCCAAATCCATCAGAAATGCTGTGGGGATACCTCTATGAACGTTTCTGTTATATAAGTGCCGTTCAGGTATTGTTAAAGCATCCATCTGTGGGATATTTGTGTACAATGACTCTACGTCCAGAGTGACTAAAAATACTGAATTAGAATCTCGTATGTCATCTAAAATATTAATAACATGCGATGAGTCCCGAACATATGACCACATGTTTTCAACAAATGGGCGTAATAAAATGTCCATAAATTCTGAAATAGGCTCAAAAAGAGAACCAATGGCAGATACAATCAGTCGGCCGGGTGGATTTTCTAATGATTTGTGAATTTTTGGATTGATGTAAATAGTAGGAATAATTGGAGAGGACACTATAAGAAAACTCTTCTCTTTCTCTGTAATATGTCCAAACTCAAACGCAGTAAGAATTAAATTGTCAATAGAGCTTTTCAAAGATGAGGTAGGGTCATTGTCCAAACGGCAGTAAAATGTAGTATCTTTTAGTTGCCTCTGTATCTCAGCAATATAAAAACCTTTGTCTAAAATAATTGCAAGGCCGCGGGGCAGGGATTGTAACCAGGCGAGTGGCCCGGTGCGGGGACCCTGTGCGCGGCCTGCGTCATTGTCAAGACGACAGGGGGGAGCGCAGTTCAAACCCATTGGCTCTCGGATCAGTGGCGGTGGTGAGAGCCAATGGGCGATGTGAGGCGCGGGGACGTTTGGGCAGATGTGCGGCAAGGAGCAGCTTCTGTGGCTCGGCGGCACGAGGAGGAAGAGGGCTTGAGGTGTGGGCTTGGCTTCGGGAGTCATGGTACAGGCGCTTTTTCTTTTCGATGGCGGGGTCTGATTTGCTGGAGTTTGCTCTCTGAGCGTGGAAGATCGGAAGGCGCCTTGAAACCCCGAACTGCAGTCGGAGCTACGGAGGTCAGCAGTCGAGGCAGAGGGAGTCCTGGGTGTGCAGGTGTCCCGGGACTGGAAGGCACAGGGAAGGCAAGTATTTTGTGAGAGCGGGGTTATTTTTTAAAAAATTAAAATAAAATAAAAAAATAAAGGCAAGGGGAAGGTAGATTTCGGGATTAAGTTCAGGGGCATAGTGGTGGGAGAGGGTTCCAGGCTGGTGAGTGATGCCTTCTCGGAGGGGCCGGCAGGGGAGGGCTAGAGGACCCGGTGGAAGGGGGCAGGCCATGGCGGGCACGCTGGCACCTCCACAGTTGGACGGGGTCAACAGGGAGGTAGAGGTGGTTGCAGTGGATAGGGAGGGGCGGATGGGCCGGAGGGCTGCAGGTAGGCGTGTTGCCAGTTCAAGGGGAGCTGGGAAAGGAAGGGGAAGGGCAGTAGCCATGCCAAAGCCAGCCAGGGGGAGGCCTTCACTACGGCGGGCTAGAGGGCCTGGGGAGTGTGAGGTGGGGCCACAGGCTAGTGTGACTGTGCTGCCAATGCTTGATGGTGGTTCGGGTGGTCCCTCGGTTAGCACTACTGCCATGCCTAGCCGGGGGCAGGGTGGTGGGGTCGAAGGGATCTCAAGAAGCTCTGTGGGAGGGGTAGCGGTGCAAGGACTGGATGGGATGGGATGGGATGGGGTGGGGTGAGGGAGCCGGGGTTGGGACACGCCATGGCAGGGAGCCCCGAGCTTTGGCAGCCAGGGACTTTCTTTTCCCATGGGCTGGTCGAGAGCGCAGGGAGGCTTTCGGACACCTGGTGCCTCAGCGCCATGGGAACACTGGGTGGGGGGGCAAGGTTCTTCTAGGGCCGAGTGGCTGGGGGCTTGGCAACCCACTTGGCATCCTCCTGTCCCCCCTTTTTTTTTCTCTTGTGCCTCCACAGGATCCAGCAACATTGCAAGCGGCAGGGCGAGGAACAGGACTACAGCGGGGTGCGGAGAACATGAATGCGGCATCAACACCGGAGCGCCCGGTGGGGATGGAGGATGGCATTGTGGGCAATGGTGGTCTGCAGCAGATTGAAGCGGGAGGTGATTTTCAGGCACAACCTGGGGTGGTGGGGTTGAGCAGGTTAGCGCGCAAGAGGGTGTGGGGTCTAAGGCAAGGAAGAAGAGGAAGTATTCGCAAAGGCGGCGTCATAGTTCTGATTCTTCCTCTTCCTTGGATTCCAGCTCCGCATCGTCCTCCTCGGGACAGGAGTGCTCGGCTCCAGGGGCGGGCAAGGTGCAGACAGAGTCCACTGTGGGAAAGGGCATCCCTACGTTGGTGTCGTTTTCCAAGCTTTGGGAAGGGGTTCCGAGGAATCTTCGTAGGAAGATCAGGAAACGGCGGTATATAGCCATTTTCCGGTTATTGGAGGGCAGGAAGCAGTCGGGCAAGAGTAGGAAGAAGAGAAAAGAGGATGAGAAGACGGGTCGGCTTAGGAAGATGTCGTGTAATGTGGTAAATTGGATATGAGCCTTTTTGCGATTGGCGAGTGTCTGGGGTCGGCATGCGCCCGAGAATTATGGAATGTTGTTGGCATATGCAGATTCCATTTTGGAGGCGGCGCAGACACATGAGGGGTGGGCATGGTTGAACTATGATGAAAAGTTTAGGGACAAGATGGAGGAGAGTAAAGCGTTGACATGGGGGACACAGGATATCAATTTATGGCTGACTCAGATGTCGGTAAGGGTGGGTTCCGGGGTGGGGGGGGGGGAGCTGGGGCAAGAGGAGGGGCCGGGAATGCGGCTGGGTTGGGTCGTTCCTTTCGGGCAGGGGGGGCACCCCCCACCCCCCCTCCCAGCAGAGAGTGAGAGGAGGGGCTGGAGGGGATATTTGTTGGCGATTCAATAAGTCCTCTTGCCCGTTTCCTGACTGTAAGTTCCGGCATGCCTGCTCGGTCTGCAGTGGTGGACATTCAGCAATTAAATGCGTTAAAAAGGGGACCCCCAGTGTGCCCTTGCCAGCCCCCAAGTAATGGGGCCGTGTGGGGGTTGGCGCCGACACCTTTATGTTGGGAGGTGATGAGGGAGTGTTTGCGACAATATCCAAGGAGGAAGGACAGGGAGTTGTTGGAAAGGGGGTTTCAATTTGGTTTTGTTATACCTGTGCAGGGGACGGTGACGGGGAGGACAGCTTGCAATTCCCCTTCAGTGTGTCGTTTTGCAAATGTGGTGCAGGGCAAGTTGGCAGTGGAGTTGAGCTTGGGGAGAATCGCGCGCCCTTTCGCGGAGCAGCCGCTAGTGGATTTAGTGGTGTCGCTGCTTGGGGTAGTACCTAAGAAAGAACCGGGGAAGTTTCGGTTGATCCACAACTTGTCATTTCCGTTAGGAGCATCGGTGAATGATCACATACCGAGGGAATTGTGCTCTGTTCGCTATGCGTCATTTGACGAGGCCGTGGATTTGGTTAGGAAATGTGGCGTTGGAGCTCGGATGGCGAAGGTGGACATTGAGTCTGCCTTTCGCCTGCTGCCGGTGCACCCGTCAGCTTTTCGCTTGTTAGGTTTTTGCTTTGAGAATGAGTTCTATGTGGTCAAATGCATGCCCATTGGGTGCTCCATCTCTTGTGCCTATTTTGAGAAGTTTAGTTCTTTTTTGCATTGGGCGTTGGTGTTGAGAGTCGGCTGCACGAATGTGGTCCATTATCTGGATGATTTCTTTTTCGTCGGTTCTGCGCAGTCTGAGTGCCAGCAATTATTGCAAGGCTTTGTGGACATGTCCAGCGCATGGGGTCTGCCATTGGCTGCCGGGAAGATGGAGGGCCCAGTGATGAGAATCACTTTTCTGGGGGTGGAGCTGGATTCGTTGGAGATGGTGGCTCGTCTTCCTATGGAGAAGGTCAGGAAGCTGTGGGTGTTGGTGGTTAACGGGTTGGCCTCCGCTAAGTTAACTTTGCGGGAGATGGAAGTATTGATGGGCTCTTTGAATTTTGCATGCTGAGTCATACCGATGGGCTGTGTTTTTGCGACAGTTGGCATCGCATAAGGGTGTCCGGGATTATGAAGGTGGATTTGAGAGTGTGGGATGAATTTTTGGAAGGTTTTAATGGGACATCGGTTATGTTGGAGCCAGAGATGTCTAGCACAGATTTACAGCTGTACATGGATGCGGCAGGTGGGGCGGGGCTGGGTATTTACTTCGGAGGAGCTTGGTGTGCCAATAATTGACCCCAGTCTTGGCGTGCATCCGGTTTGACTAGCAATATTACGTTTTGGAGCTGTTTCCCCTGTTGGTAGTGTTACAATTGTGGCCCGAGAAAATCAAGAATTGCAAGGTAGTGGTCAGCATGGTGAACTGTTATGCTCCAGGTTCCGTTCAAGTAGCGGCGTTGATGAGGGAGGTGGTTTTAGCGTGTTTGCAGTTGAACGTGTTTGTGAGGGCCAGACATATACCAGGCTGTACTAATAGAATTGCTGATGCGCTTTCTCGTTTCAAGAGGGAGCTGTTCCGTACCCTGGCACCAGAGGCGGACGCAGAAGGGTTGATGGTCCCCAAGCAATTATGGCAGGTTGGCCAGCGGAGATGGTGAATCTGCTGCAGAGTTCGGTGTCTGCGGCAACATGGTCGGCGTATCTGCGAGGTTGCATCAAGGTGGTCGAGTTTTTGGAGGCCCAAGGCTGGCAGCCAGCTTTCACCTCTGACAGGCTGTTAGGACAGTACATAGTTTATGCAAAAGAAGCCGGGGTTTCCAGGGCTTCGGTGCGGAGTCACTTGGCTGGCTTTACCTTTTTTGCTAGAGCAGCTGGTTGGGGCCACTCGACTCCTGGGTTCTTGGCACGAAGACTGTTGCATGGTTGGGAGTAATCCTGTCCTACCCCGGGCAACTCAAGGCGGCCAATTACGCACGAGTTGCTCGTTAAGATTTGGACGGCGTTACCCAGAGTAGCGGTGCCACGTTACGAAGCCACACTTTTTAGGGCGGTTTTCTGTTTAGCGTTTTTCGGTGCTTTTCGGATGGGGGAGTTGGTGGCGAGCTCAGGACGTTCTGCGGACAGGGGTGGCCTGTTGAGAGGACATGTGCAGGTCGGGGAGGGGCAGTTGAGAGTAAGGCTGGCCAGATCTAAAACGGATCAGCTGGGCAAAGGATTGTGTGTGGTGCTGAAGGAGGTTGTTTCCCTTCATACATGCCCTGTGGCTGCATTGCGGGATATGTGCTGGTGCGCCGGGTATCAGATGGATTGTTTTTCCTACATAAGGATTCGTGCCGGGTGATGCGTTTCCAAGTGGCTGCAGTGCTTCGAATGGTCTTGCAGCTTATAGGTGAGGATCCTCGCCTGTTTTCTCCTCATTCCTTCCGTATTGGGGCGGCAACCAGTGCGGCGGCTGTGGGGCTGCCAGAGGGGGAGATACAGCACATTGGAAGATGGCGTTCTAGGGCCTTTTTGGGTTATGTGCGTTTATGAGTGGAGAGGTAGCTGTACAAGGGGCTAACTTCTTCTGTTTTTTGTTTCAGATGTTGGGCAGTGGCCGCACGACTGTTGGATGATTGGACATTCATTTGTTCACTGGTCGGGTCTGCAGGCGGTGGGGCGGCCATTGGGGCTTAATTTGGGTTTCATCTCAGAAGGGACAGTCTAAGAAAGTAGGAGAACATGAAAGGGATGATAGAGGTAAAGATAAACATTTTTAAAATATGGATTCCCTTTGGAAAGGGGGAGAGCGAGATCAATCATGCACACGCCATCCACAAAAGGAATCGTATTGGGACAGAGCAAAATCAAGAAAGAACTTACGGCCAATTTCAACCATACAGGGGTCGTGGTTGGGGTCGAGGGAGGGGTCACATGGGATCTGACATATCCATAGAGAGGAGATAATCAACACCAAAGTGGGTAGTAATGTTATCAACATCTCTAACTATAATCTCAACCCCGATGAAGAATCTCTCCTCAATAAAGGATTGTCCTTTGTACCAGTTAAGAAATATGACCCTTTTGAAACCCAGATAGACCTATATACATTTTTTCGCAAAATTCGAATACGACAAATTTTTATTAATCATGAGCTTACAATGACTTATCTGTAATAAAGAAGAAATGGTATTGGGTTCCCCCACAAAACATGGACCCCTTGATTGAAGCTTTCGAAAAAGTGTTTTTAAAAGAAACTAATAAGTTAAGTACTAATGAACGACCACCTTATCAAAATTTAACAATTAAAGACAGGAAAGCCATCAAATCACTACAGAGGAATAACAACATTATCATAAAACCGGCAGATAAAGGGGGTGCTATGGTTATTTTAGACAAAGGATTTTATATTGCTGAGATACAGAGGCAACTAAAAGATACTACATTTTACTGCCGTTTGTACAAGGACCCTACCTCATCTTTGAAAAGCTCTATTGACAGTTTCATTCTTACTGCGTTTGAGTTTGGACATATTACAGAGTTTTCTTATAGTGTCCTCTCCAATTATTCCTACTATTTACATCAATCCAAAAATTCACAAATCATTAGAAAATCCACCCGGCCGAGCGATTGTATCTGCCATTGGTTCTCTTTTTGAGCCTATTTCACAATTTATGGACATTTTATTACGCCCATTTGTTGAAAACATGTGGTCATATGTTCGGGACTCATCGCATGTTGTTAATATTTTAGATGCCATACGAGATTCTAATTCAGTAATTTTAGTCACTCTGGACATAGTCATTGTACACAAATATCCCACAGATGGATGCTTTAACAAATTGAATGACATTTATATAACAGAAAAGCTCATAGACGCATCCCCACAGCATTTCTGATGGATTTGGCGCAATTAGCCCTTTGTGAAAACTATTTCTGTTTTCGTGACTTATTTTACAAGCAATTTAAGGGGGTAGCCATGGGCTCATCTATGGCCCCATTTATCGCAAATTTGTATGTATTTGATTTTGAGGAGAATTACATAAAGGATAACCCCTTTACAGCAAACATAAAATTGTGGATAAGATATATGGATGACATATTTGTCTTGTGGGATGGACCATTGGAACGCTTATCAACATTCAATGAATTGGTTAACACATGTGATGTCGATTTGCGGTTTCAGATGACGTATGACTTCCAGAAAATACCGTATCTAGATTTAATTATAATAAAAACAAACGAGGGGTTCAGCACCACACTTTATAGGAAACCCATGGATAGGAATCAATTATTACATTTTAAGAGTTTTCATAATATGGCACTCAAAAATAACCTTCCATTCGGTCAGTTTCTGAGAGCAAAAAGGATAAGTACCTCTAATCAAGATTTTGAACAATATGCCACTATCATGAAAGATAGACTCAGAGTTAGACAATATCCCTCATATCAGATTAATAAGGCGTATAAAAAAGCTTGTCAGTCTTCTCGAGAACAATTGTTGCAGCTACAGAAAAAGAAGAATATTGGTGATATAGTATGTCCTCTGCTTTACTCTCATCAATCCCATAGTATTGGAAAAATTCTAAAAAAACCATTGGCATTTGATTCAAACCCTTCCAGGTTTTTCAGAGATAAATCTGACTATAGCTTATAAACGCAATGTAAATCTCCGCAGTATGCTTGTTCCATCTGCGTTTACTGAACGAAAATTCCTCTCAAAATATAAGGGATATTTCCAGTGTGGAAGATGTGTTCTGTGTGTGTTCATGCCATTGCTGTTAGAAATCAGTTCATTCATCCGACTAATAAACGTGTTTTCTACTTAGATGACTTCTCCAATTGTCTAACCAGTCATGTAGTTGAACTGAAATATGAGATTGCAGACCTGCTATTAGTAATCTGTGAACTATCATTAAAATCATCTCTAATGCCTGAAGATTGGAGGATCGCCAATATTACACCAATTTTTAAAAAGGGTTCCAGGGGTGATCCGGGAAACTACAGACCGGAGAGCCTCACGGTCAGTACCGGGAAGAATGGTAGAAACCATCATAAAGAATAAAATTACTCAGCATGTAGATAGTCATGGCCTAATGGGAGACAGCCAACATGGCTTTAGACAAGGAAGATCTTGTCTTACTAATCTGTTATGTTTTTTTGAAAGTCTGAATAAACAGGTGGACAAAGGTGAGTCGGTTGATATAGTGTATCTGGACTTTCAGAAAGCCTTTGATAAGGTCCCTCATCAGAGACCTTTGGCAAAACTAAAGAGTCATGGGATAGGAGGCAGTGTACTACTGTGGATCAGGAACTGGTTAAAAGATAGAAAGCAGAGGGTAGGGCTAAATGGACAGTTTTCCCAATGGAGAAAGGTGAATAGTGGTGTACCCCATGGATCTGTGCTGGGTCTGCTGCTTTTTGACATATTCATAAATGACCTGGAAAGTAGAATATCGAGTGAGGTTATCAAATTTGCAGATGACACAAAATTATTTAAAGTTGTTAAAACCCAAGAGGATTGTGGAAAATTGCAAGAGGATCTTGATAAATTGGAAGACTGGGCATCAAAATGGCAGATGAAATTTAATGTGGACAAGTGCAAAGTTATGCACCTAGGGAAGAACAACCCAAACTATGGTTACACGATGCAAGGTTCCACATTAGGAACCACCACCAAGGAAAAAGATATAGGTGTCATTGTGGATAACATGTTAAAACCCTCGGCCCAGTGTGCAGCGGCAGCCAAGAGAGCAAATAGAATGCTAGGTATCATAAGGAAAGGAATGTAAAATAAAACAAAGGATATTATAATGCCTCTATATCGTTCCATGGTGAGACCGCACCTTGAATATTGTGTGCAATTCTGGTCGCCGTATCTTAAAAAGGATATAGCGTTATTAGAAAAGGTTGAGAGAAGAGCCACCAAAATGGTAAAGGGGATGGAAGGATACTCCTATGAAGAAAGGCTAAAAAGGTTAGGGCTCTTTAACCTGGAAATGAGATGACTGAGGGGAGATATGATAGAAGTCTATAAATTAATGAACGGAGTGGAACGGGTAAACGTAGATTGATTGTTACATTATCAGAATATAGAAAGACTAGGTGACATGCAATGAAGCTACAGGGTAAACTATTTAAGACTAATAAAACAAAATATTTTTTTCACTCAACGTGTAATCAAACTCTGGAATTTGTTACCGGAGGATGTAGTAAAGGCTGTTAGTGTAGCTGGGTTTAAAAAAGGTTTGGACAAGTTCCTGGAGGAAAGGTCCATAAACCATTATTAAGAAGGGACCCAGGATATCAAAGCTTGACCTAATACAAGCATCGCGGAACCTGTGTCTTTTGGGGAAAGTGCTAGGTACGTATGACCTAGATTGGCCACTTTTGGAAACAGGATGCTGGGCTTGATGGACCTTGGTCTGACCCAGTAAGGCATATCTTATGTTCTTATGTTAGTGTATGTAATACAGTGCCCTTATAACAAACTATATGTAGGAATGTCTGCACATCTTAGTCGTCATAGAATTATTGAACACAGGAGTTGTATTCACAGAGGTTTGGTAGATAAACACCTGGTCACTCATTGGCTAGAGCAAAATCATAAAATATCCGATTTAAAATTTTTTGTAATCAAAAAAGTAAAGTTAAATTGGAGGGGCGGTGATGTTGCAAAAACCATCTTGCGCCTGGAGCAACAGTATATTTTTACTTTGGATAGCTTATATCCCAATGGCTTTAATGTGGAACGTGATTTATCTGTTTTCCTCTAAAAATTGTCCCATAAGACTTATAAGTCACATTCCCAACTGGTTTCACAATTCCCATTTTTTAAAAAGGTTCTTAATTAAAAATGATGTAGATTGGTTTTGGTTGGGGTATTTTTTATGGTGTTTTTTGTGGATTGTTATGGAGGGAGCTATGGCTTTGCAGCAATACATCATAACCTATCATGGTCGGCTTGTGGTTTTTATACCGTCAATCAGTTAATTCCGGTGACTTACATATATTTAACCAAGTTTATATCGTAACATATGACATCTAGTAATTTTATATCTATCCCTGATTAAAAATTGTTTATTTATATATAGTGCAAGGGTTTTTCATTAACCCCCTTTTTAAACTCAGGTAGTCGCCTGGGTCGTGATTTGCATATTCCTGTCAATCTTGAGAATGTTTATATTTCCCACTAAAAATCTGCCTACCTACAGCGCAGATGCCGACGTCTTTTGACAGAAGAGTTGGTTGTGAATTTCAGGTTAAGCAGCGAAGAGAACAAGATATCTTAATCTATGATCTTGATGATATATTGCGAGTAAAAAAGCCTCATGATTTTAAAGGATTTTTTAATGATGGTCCTCTTATTTAGGTTAAGATCAGTTTCACAAGAAATTTTGATGGGAACGAATCCAGAATACCAAAAGTAAAACTCTTTAAAATGTTTAAATAAGAGGATCCTTTGTTAATGCCTAGTGCATTTAAAACATACGTCTCAAAATTTATATACTGTTGAAAGAATCATTCTTTCGGAAGAGTTATGTTGGTGGACCTTATGGGGTGGAAAGTCACTAATGTCTAAGGATTCTTGGATGTTACTGTCAGAGGAATGGCCGGTTTTCAAATAGAAACATATAGCTACATATTGATGGACTACATCATTGATGATTGTGTATTTTAACGGCATCAGTAATAATTTGATATTAGCTTTTAGATATTTTAGATTAAAAAGTAAATGCACATTATTAAAAATATTCCTAATTTGATTTGCTGCCGGTGTTTGCTTTGTCAATGCTTGATACAGTTAAAACACACGTCTAAAAATGAATATATTTTTGAAAGAATTACGCTGATAGATCTTATGGTTTGGGGAAGTCACTATTGCTTTAGGAATCTTGGACGGCACTTTTAAAATAGCGCCCGTTTATCAATAGAAATACATAGTTAGATAATGATGGATAGCATCACTGATGATTATGCATTTAACGGCAACAGTATTTCGTGATATATTTCGTTTTGTCAACAACGTATGCAAATTTAAAGAAAACACATATTTTAGAAAATATTCCCTATTCGGTTTGTTGCTTTTGTTTGCCCATCCCATTTAACACAGTATTATAAAAATCCATGTGTTCTAAAGATTTTTAATGTATTTCTACATAAAAAGAATTTTTTATGTTGAAATGGTTAACTTATGGATTCATAAAACCCTTCTTTTGTTCGCTGTTGCGCTTCTTTCTTTGTTTAATGGATTATATATAATAGGATCGCTATTGAGTCTTTATCCTCTTTTTGTAGAAAATACAGATTGCATAAAATTAAAAATATAAAACACAGGTATGTTTTATTTTACTTCATAAATGATATGAGCAGTATGAGTCACTTCCAAGTGATATTTATTTGTTTTAAAGATTTGTACAAGCATTGGTTATTTACATATGGGTTTTATAAACATTTGGATAGGACTATTATCACAACATGGTTCTTATTAGCTTTACATAAAATATCACATTATTAAGTACGTTTTTTAATAATATCTATGTATATATCACAAATATGATATTATGGTGTCTTATTTTTCTTTTTTAATTTTTTTAATTATTTTAAATGTTTTAATTGATTATATGTATTTATTGTTCATTTGTGTGTTTTTATATGTTGTATTTTTAGCCAGATAAGCCCCTGATGAAGGCATAGTGAAACACGGCCTGTGTCGGGCCTTGGCTAATAGGTGTTCAATAAAAGTTACCTTCCTCTGTTGTCCACGTTTTTTGGACTGGGTGTGTTGGTTGCACGTGGATTTGTGCTTTTGTGTTGGACACTATTTCTAGCTAGGTCATTTGTACCCAAGTGCAAAGAGGAGAGAAATGCAAAAGTCATTCAAATACTTCAAAGGTATAAATATTGACAAGAAACAAAAAGAGCTGGTGCAAGGGTGATAGGCATTTATTTATTTATTTACAGTTTCTTTTATACCGCGCTATTCAACATCAGTGCGGTTTACATGAAATATAACACTTACACATTGCATTGGCTGATTTATTTATTTATTTATTTACGTCTCTTCTATACCGCACTATTCAGCATCAGCGCGGTTTACAAGGAACAGGTGCTGAAACTTGGATAACCTGGGGTAACTATTTACATCTAGGCATCATGACAAGTCGTATCTCACTAGTCATAGTCATGGGTGTCATGTAGGATAAGATTCAATTGTACTGCATGGGCTAGATAGTGGATGGGGCAATTGTAGCACCATCTACCGGGTAGTACTTGAGGAAGAGGTGGTGCTTCAATGCCTTCCTAAACTGGCTAGGTCAGGGATTGCTCGGATGCTGGGTGGTAGGGTGTTCCAGCATCTGGGTGTACAGAATTTGAAAGCCCTGTTTGCTGTTGCCTGGGTGCATTGGGTTATTGCTTTCAGAACTACCAGTGTGTTGACCGCAACCGATCTTCTGGACCTGTTGGGGGGAGTGTTTGTTTATGTTTATTAAAACTTTATATACCACCCAATACGGTTAGCATCTGGGCGGTTCACAATACATAAAATCAGATTAAAAAGAGAGCTGCGAAAGGAGAATCAGAGAGAGAACGCCATAAAATCATACAGAAAAGAGATGAGGACAGAGAACAGAGTGGGGAACAAAGGTGGCAACATAAGGGGGGGAGGGGAAACACATCGACAATACAGAAGGGTGGAGGAAAGAAAGGGATAAGGAGCTGGCATGGTAGTACTAGGAAGGAGAAGGGGACGGAGCAGGAAGGGGGAGATTAAATGCAGAACAGAAAGGATAAGTTTTTAGTTTAGCTTTAAAGGACGGGTAGGAAGTTTCTAATCAAAGGGAGTGAGGAAGTGAATTCCAAAGCCTCGGACCAAGAAAAAAGAAAGCTGAGGATCGGGTGGATTCTAAGTGAGCCTGGGAGGGAGAGGGAAGAAAGACACGGTTGGCATGGATGGAACGTAGAGACCGATGCGGGGTATGGAGGTGAACTTGATTGGCAAGATACAGGGGGATACCAGAGTGGAGTACCCTGTGCACATAAATAAGGACTTTAAACTGAACACGGAAGGTAACAGGGAGCCAGTGAAAATGTATTAGCAAGGGGGTGATGTGATCAAAACGTGAGGCATGAGAGAGGACACGGACAGCAGTGTTTTGAACCCGTTGAAGACAACAAATTTGGGATTGGGGAAGCCCGGCAAGACAGACATTACAATAATCAAGACGAGACATAACGAGGGAAATGATAAGAGTGGCCATGGAGGAGGGGGAGAGAAAAGGGCGTACAGCACGAAGTTGTCTTAGAGTAAAGAAGGAACGTTGAATAACAGAGGAAATATGTTCTTTGAAGGAGAGGGAAGAATTGAGAATAAGACCCAAGTAGCGCAAAGAAGAGACAGTGGGGATGGGTGTGGAAGAGAAAAAGGGAGTGAGAGATAGCTGAGGTTTTTGAGAGATTGATGTGAAGAAAATTGGCTGAAAGCCAGGAGGCTACAGAAGAGAGACAGGTGTTGAAGGCAGTGATGTCAGGAGCAGCTGAGTCAATATGGAAGAGAAGAAAAATGTCATCAGCATAGTAATAGGCAGATACACCGTGCTGTTGAATAAGGAGAGCGAGAGGGGCCAGAAACACATTAAAGAGAAGAGGAGCAAGAACAGAGCCCTGGGGAACACCACAGGGGAGAGAAGTGGAAGGAGAGGACCCTGAGCCAGTGTGAACTGAGAAAGAACGACTAGACAGAAAAGAGTGGAACCAACGAAGAACCAAACCAGAGAGGCCGGCATCCTGAAGACGAGATAGAAGAGTACGATGATCAACCAAGTCGAAAGCAGCAGAAAGATCTAGAGAGACAGCGAGAGAGAGAAAACCACGGTCGTGAGCAATGTGAAGATCGTTAAGAAGGGAAAGAAGGACAGATTCCGTGCTATGACCCGGGCAAAAACCTGATTGACGAGGATGGAGAGTGAAAGAAACCTCACGGTGGGAGGAAAGCTGAGAGAAGACCAATTTTTCCAGAAGTTTAGAGAGGAAAGGAAGGTTAGAAATGGGACGCCAACTGGAGAGAGAGGAGGGGTCAAGAGAACCTTTCTTAAGGATGTGGCGGACAGAGGCATGCTTCCAGGGAGTAGGAAAGATACCAGAGGAAAGACTAGAGTTGAAGAGTGAGAGAATAAAGGGGGATAAAGCAAGGGAAGATTCCAGTAACCATGGTGAAGGAATGGGATCAGCAGGGCAGGAGGTTTTTCGGGTAGAAGAAAAGACTTTAGTAAGAACAGTAGTGGTGATAGGCTCGAAGGTGGACCAGTGGTGTGAGAGAGGAGGGAGGGTAGGGGAAGAGGAGGGGAGAGGGGCAGGAGACGGAGGTACTACCGAAGGGGGAGGGGAAAGAGGGGGAGGGCAGGATGGGAAAGAAAGACGGAGGGACTGAACTTTGGAGACAAAATAGGAGGCCAGGGAGGAGGGGTCAGGAGTAGAGAGAGAGGATGGAGGGGTAGGGGAGGAGTGGGGGGTAGAAAGAGAGCGGAGAATGGAATGTAGTTGACGGGAAGAGTTTGAGGAAGTGGTGATGAGATTGGAAAAGTAGTCCTGTTTGGCGGAATAGAGGGGGGAGCGATAGTGACGGTGAGCAGAGCGAAAACAGGACAGAGTGGAGGGATTTGGATGTTTACGCCATAAACGCTCAGCTCGACGAAGATACCTACGGTGGAGAAAAAGCCCCGGGTGAAACCAGGGGTGATGGGTGGATCGGTGGGAGTGACGGGGGGGTCGTAGAGGGGCAATGATGTCAAGGGCAGTAGAGAGGGTCGTGAACCAGGAGTTAGCCTGGGAGTCGGGAGAGAGGAGATGAAAATCTGGAGGAAACAGAGTATTGGACGTGGGAAACTGATGGAGTGTAGCGGGAGTAATATGACGGGATGGAGGGGAAGGAGAATTAGAGGAGAAGACAGAAGAATTAGAAGGAAAGGGAAGGGAAAAGATAAGACAGAAGTGATCGGTCCAGGGAAGGGAAAGAGGGGAGAGGGAAGCGGGGGGGGGGGGGGGGAAGGGAAGGAACGGGCAAAAATGAGTAGATCCAGGGAGTGACCAGCGGTGTGTGTGGGAAAAGAGACAGATTGAACAAGAGAGAGATCAGATAGAAAAGTTAGGAAACTACGATCACGAAAAGTAGAAGGGGAGTCCACATGGACATTGAAATCACCTAAGATCAAAAGGTGAGGATAGAGAAGAGTAGCTTCTGAGATGGTGGTGAGAAGGGAATCCCAAAGCTGGGAAGACAGAGAGGGTGGGGCATAAATAAGAAGAAAATAAAGGGGGGGAGAAGAGCCTAGACAAAGAAGCAGAGACTCAGTGTAGTGTAAGGCAGGGGAAGGGAGTTCCTGGAAAGGAAGGGAGGAGCGATACAATACTGCGAGCCCTCCGCTGCTCCTGCCCCGGCGAGTGGTAGATAAAGCGGAGTAGCCCGGGGGCAGGCAGCGGTTAAGGAGTGGCTCCTCACCATCTCTTAGCCAGGTTTCAGTAAGGAAAAACGCATCGAATGCATGTTGAGAGAGAAAATCATGTGCTAAAACCGTTTTAGTGTGGAGAGAGCGACAGTTCAGAAGGGCAAGCTGGAGGAGCAGAAGAGGCTGAAGGGAAGACAGGCCTGGAGAGTGATTGACGCAGGGAACCAGATTAGAGAGGTTTCGAGGAGAGCTCTGGATAAGCTCTGTTAGCGATGCAGAGGAGAGCCCATTGATGGCTTTGAAAGTCAGCAGTAAGGTTTTGAATGTGAGTCTGCCATGTATAGGGAGCCAGTGGAGATGTTTGAGGATGGGCGTCATGTGGTCTTTCCAGGATGCTCCATGTAAAGCTCTCGCTGCGGTGTTCATCGCGAGCTGTAGTGGGTTCAAGACGAATTGAGGGAGTCCATGCAGGATTGAATTGGCATAATCAAAGTGTGGTATGATCAATGCTTGATAAATTGTCCGGAAGTCATCTGGTTCCAGCAGGAAGCGTAGGTGCCTGCAAGTACGGATCTTATGGTATACCGCTGTCACTATGTTGCTTATGTGGACCTTCATGTCCAGGCGATTGTCTAAAGTGACTCCGAGGTACCGGATTGTGGGTTTGGTCTGTAGTTCTGCTTCCTTGACCTTTAGATAGGGCGGCGTGGTGAAGTTTTGATTCCTCGTGATGAACAGGACCTCTGTTTTCTTGTGCTGAATTCGGAGGTTTTGGGTTTGGAGCCAGTTGGATACTGCATTAAAGCAGTCTGTCAGTGGGGAGAGGTCTGGGTTCTCTGTAGAGAATGGCATGTAAAGTAGTACATCTGCATATATCAAGCATTTGACATTGAAAGACCGGATGAGGTTACAGATAGGTTGCATGTATATGTTGAACATCAGGGCAGAGAGGGAGGATCCTTGTGGGACACCTTGCATCTGGTGGAATGGTTCCGATGTTGAAGCCCCTGATCGTACGTGCTGCCATCTGTCCGAGAGGTATGACTTGCACCAGTCTAGCGCTGTATCACATTCTAGCCTTGTGGTCCCTCCACCCTTGATCTCACATACCTAGTGGCATCAGCCCCAGCCTCTGGCACAACTACCTTCTCTCTCTCTCTCTCTCTCTCCCATCACATTCTTCCCAGAATATCCCTCCCTTTGCATCCTGCTCATAGTGCCCAGCATTCTCTTTCCCCCTTCCCCCCACTCAGCTTCTTTGCTGTCTTCTGCCCCACAACATCCTCCTCTCTCCTTTCAACTCCCTTCCTTAGCACACCAGCATCACCCCGACCTGTATGCTTTTTTTTTTGTTACAGTACTCAGTACCCTTTATCCCCCTTAACTACTCAACATGTTCTCTCTCTGCACCCCACCACCTGCTCAGCACCTTCTCTCTTTCTCCACTCTGCCATGTGCTCTCCAACTTCTTTCTCCCTAACTTCACACACTCAACAGTCTTTATCCCACCATTCCCACCTAGCACATATTCTTCATCCCGCCCACTCAACACCATCTCTCTATTCCCGCCCCCACATGCATTTTTATCACCACCATGCCTGCCCAGTACACACTTTTCAGCCCTTACCCCACCAGCCATTCTTTCCTCACTTAGCAAACATATTCTCTCTCCCCCTTCTTAATCATGGCATTACCAGGCCTTCTCTTTGGTCACTAGTGCAAGGAGGTCTGCCAGCAGCCTCAGGGAACTCCCACAGTCTTTGTCTGCTGGTGGTATGGGCTCAACCAGTGACCCTGAGGACCTTTTCTCATCTTTGAACTTGTGGGATAAGCTTTGCCATTGATCTATTGCCAGTACTTTATTACCCAGGGCTTCATTTTTGGTGCATATCTACATTAGTTCCCAGTGCAGACTTGAAGCCATTGGTGAGTTGGACAGTGAGGCAGCTTTAGTGGCTGCAGTTTTGGCCAACCTAATGGGTGTTTTTGATGCTTGAATTATGATCATGGTAATCTGTTTACACATTCAGAACTAAGGAGTCCAACAAAAGGTATTTAAGATAAGAGGCTGTATTGAGAGGTCCAACTGTTCTATTGATTTTGCACAATTTGATCTACCATTTTTTGCACTATATTATATTTGATGGCTCCTGTGAGGCTGATGACTCCTATGGGATCATAATATGAGGCTCAAAGGAGGTAAACTCAGGAGTACTGTTGGAAAGTATAGACTCCTACTGAAGGCGGTATAAACATAGAAACATCACAGCAGTAAAAGACCATATGACCTATCCAGACTGCCCTTCCATACCAACTATTATAGTCCCTTTTTTTTCCTTTAGAGATCTATGTTGGTCCCATGGTTTATTGAATTCAGATACTGTCCTCATCTCTACCACTGGGAGACTATTTCACGCATCTACCACATTTTCCATAAAGAAATATTTACACATATTACTCCTGAGTCTATCCCCTTTCTCCTTCATTTATGCCCCCTCATAGTATAGCTTGTTTTCAATTGAAAGAGGCTCTCCTCCTATACATCTATGCCATGGAGATATTTAAATATCTCTATCATATCTCCTCTCTCCCACCTTTCCTCCAAAGTATACTTATTGAGATCTTTAAGTCTGACCCTATATGCCTTATGACAAAGCCATTGACCATTTTGGTAGCCACCCTCTGTACTGACTCCTTCTGTTTATATCCTTTTGTAGGTGTGGTCTCCAGAATTGTATACAATTTTCCAAATGAGGTCTCACCAAAGCCTTTTACAGAGGTACTATCACCACCTCCTTCTGGTGGCCATTCCTCTCCCTATGTTCCCATGCATCCTTCTGGCTTTTGCTGTCACCTTTTCTACCTGTTTAGCCATCTTAAAATCATCAGAAACAGTCATGCCCAGGTCTCGCTCTTCTTTCATCAACATAAGTACTTCATCCCCTATATGGAATTTTTGCAGCCCAAATGCATGACCCTGCATTTTTTAGTGTTAAATCTCAACTGCCAATCATTCTTCAAGCTTAGCTAGATCTCTTCTCATGTTATTTATACCTTGCTTGGATGTCTACACCATTGCAGATTTTGGTATCATCTCCAAAGAGGCAAACGTTATCCAATAGTAACAAAATTTAGGAAGACGAGAGATAAATATAAAGGATCCTTAATTGTGAAGGCGTAATATGGAATGTAGAGATCAGCTGAGGACTATGGCAGTGCAATGGATATTAAACTGGGAAGATGATCTTAAAAGTCCTTATCTGCCATCATATTCTGTTTCTATAAATATTGGTGTCATGATTTGTATAGTACATACAAAAATATATGCAGCACTTTACAAAGATACATGGGGACTAATTATATAAGAGGGCACTTAAATGAAAAGTATGAAAGGGTGCCTATTTTATGCCTGTTAAGGCAATATACTGTTGTGGTCAACATTATTGGCACCCTTGCAGTTCAATCCTTCATGTACGAGGGGTGTCCGATATTAAAGGTACAGGCCAAAATTACACTCACATTTGTATTTAAAGAAATTATTCAATACATTCCACCAAAAACTGCATACTTTTGTTTACTTCGCCACATAATCACCATAAACATTGAGACAGTTATCCCAGCGTGACACTAGTTTGAACATCCCTTCATGGTACAGTTGCCTGTCAAGTTGCTTGAAGTAGTCCATAACGGTGTCTTGCAATTCCTCCTGATCTTGCGGAAGTTGAGATTGCATATGATTTCATGATCAGAACTCTTAGGACTGCCAGTCATTTCAGCAATTTCACGAACTTTAATCAGACATTCGACAATTGCGCAGTTGTCATCTGTGTGTGAGGTCCTTGGTCTGCCTCTTTTCTTTTCCGGATCATCATTCAACTCCGTTCAGCTATCTTTAAACTTGTTACACCAGATGCTGACTTCTTTTAGGCTTAAAACGTTCGGGCCATACATGCCCTCTAATCTGCGATGAATTTCGCTCTGCTTAACTCCTTCGGCTTGCAAAAATCTGATCACGCACCTCATACTTCGAATACTCTGTGATTATGCACGCCATGTTTGTTTGCTTCCTGAAAACTACTCGTAATTTGAGTGTTTAAAAAAACAACGCTACAGACTCTCCTACTACGAGTACAAGTAGTCCTGCATATGACGGCACTATTGCACATGTGGAGCTGGTATGATTGCCACCTGTACCTTTAATATCGGACACCCCTCATACAATACCTCCTTAAAAAAAAAAAAAGTGGCCAGTGAAATGGTTATGGACTATATGCACAAATATTTGACACACAAATGAATCAAATAAAACAAGACCAGTTAAAAAAGGACATAGTATAAAAACTGGGACATTGCCAGGACATGATTACTGGCACCCTTATAAACAATTCAAATCAGTTTGAGCAGAAGAATCACATTCCCTTTGCAGTAAACATAGAAACATGATGGCAGAAAAAGAACTCATGGCTCATCTGGTCTGCCCTTCCATATCAACTACAACAGTCCTCTTTTTACCTTTAGAGATCCTTTGTGTTTGTCCCATACTTTTTTGAATTCAGATACTGTCCTCGTGTTCATCACCTCCAAAGCGAGACTATTCCACACATCTACCACTCTTTCCATGAAGAAATATTTCCACATATTACTCCTCCCCTTTCACCCTCATCCTATGTCCCCTCGTAGCAGAGCTAGCCTTCAATTGAAAGAGACCCTCCTGTGCATTTATGCCACGGAGGTATTTAAATGTCTCTTTCATATTGCCCCTTCCTGCCTTTCCTCTAAAGTATACTTCAAAATTAATGCACCTGTGATCAATTGTCAGTAATCACATGACTTGAATCAACCAATGAACGATGGCTCTAATGTTTAAAATTGCCACATTCACTCCTTGTTTCATTTTCACAATGGTGAAGACAAGAAAGCTGCCTGAGACAATCAGAAAAGCCATTGTCACCAAACTTCAAAGGAGTACAAGGCAATCTCTGAAGACCTTGGAATTCCTTTGTCTACAGTTCGCAGTGTCATTAATTAGTTTTCTGCTCATGGAACTATCAAGAACCTCCCAGAACAGTATGGGAAGAGGAAAATTAATCCAAGAAGTCTTTGAAAGTTAGTGTGAACTGTTGGAAAAACACCACGTATGACATCCAAAGAGCTTAAGGACAATCTGGAGCAATCTGGAGTAGTGGTTTCAACCTGCACCATACGCTGCGCACTAAACAAAGGACCTCATGGGCAAAGGCCAAGGAGGGACCCCGCTGCTCAAAGACAGACATAAACTGGCACACCTGATTTTTATCCAAACCCATCTTGAGAAATCACAATCCTTTTGGGAAAATGTTCTGTGGACAGATGAAACCAAACTTGAGCTCTTTGGCAATGCAGACCAGCAATACATTTACAGGCGAAGAAATGACGCTTGTAAAGAAAAAACACCCTTCCTACAGTTAAATATGGTGGAGGTTCCACAATGTTTTGCTGCCTCAGGAACTGGAGGCCTGGAACGTATTAAAGGAATCATGAAGTCAGAGGACTACCAATATATTT
The DNA here is from genome assembly GCA_033557465.1 of Ichthyophis bannanicus. Taxonomy (NCBI): domain Eukaryota; kingdom Metazoa; phylum Chordata; class Amphibia; order Gymnophiona; family Ichthyophiidae; genus Ichthyophis; species Ichthyophis bannanicus. Next base: position 170,143,268 of record CM066042.1, read on the forward strand.
TGAAGTGAAATGTGCTACCTAGTGTCAGAAAGCTAAGTCTGGGTTGAAGGTCATGGTTCCTCCAGCAGGATAATGGCCCAAAATATGCATTGAAAACTACAAAAGAATGGTTAAAAAGTTAAAAATGGACTGTTTAAAACTGGCCAGCAATGAGTCCTGGTCTCAATCCAATCAAAAACCTTTTAGATAGAGCTGAAATCTGCCATTGGTAAAAGGAATCTTGGAAACATTCATGAGCTGGACCAAATCGCAGTTGATGAGTGGGAGAAACTACCAGCAGACAGATGCACGAAACTTATAGATAGCTACAAGAAACGTTTGGAGGATGTCATCACTGCCAAGGGTTGTGCAACCAAATATTAGTGAAGGGTGCCATTAATCCTGTCCAGGTCATATTTTGTTTTAACATAAGAACATAAGATATGCCTTACTGGGTCAGACCAAGGTCCATCAAGCCCAGTATCCTGTTTCCAACAGTGGCCAATCTAGGTCATACGTACCTAGCAGTTTCCCCAAAAGACACAGGTTCCACAATGCTCGTATTGGGTTAAGTATTGATATCCTGGGTCCCTTCTTAATAATAGTTTATGGACCTTTCCTCCAGGAACTTGTCCAAACCTTTTTTAAACCCAGCTACACTAACAGCCTTTACTACATCCTCCGGTAACAAATTCCAGAGTTTGATTACACGTCGAGTGAAAAAATATTTTATTTTATTAGTCTTAAATAGTTTACCCTGTGGCTTCATTGCATGTCCCCTAGTCTTTCTATATTCTGATAACGTAAACAATCGATCTACATTTACCCGTTCCACTCCGTTCATTAATTTATAGACTTCTATCATATCTCCCCTCAGCTGTCTCTTTTCCAGGTTAAAGAGCCCTAACCTTTTTAGCCTTTCCTCATAGGAGTATCCTTCCATCCCGTTTACCATTTTGGTGGCTCTTCTCTGAACCTTTTCTAATAACACTATATCCTTTTTAAGATACGGCGACCAGAATTGCACACAATATTCAAGGTGCGGTCTCAGAAATTACTACGTCTAAGTTGCATAGACATCTTTTTTTGTTGTATACCTTTAATTATACTATTAAAATATGATGATGACATACAGTTGTAATATGTCCAATTATTTCTCGATATTGTACACAACATACCTAAAATGCAAGGTGCCAATAACTTTGACCACAACTATAAACGTCTGCAGTGATCCCCAGTAGTGCACAAATGCTCTAGCACATATTTACACATGATCCAAAGAAGGTGTAACTGTGGGCGCACTCTATACCTGCACATGCACATTTAACAAATGCATATCTACGTTGCCATCTGCATCAGTTCTGCCCAAACTATGTCCCTGGGAACGCCTATGCTCAGCTCACATAGTGCCAACTTCTATCTTGCAGTGTGCCTATTTTCCTTTAGATATATATATATCCACACGCAAATTTATAGGACAGTTTTTATGTATAAAACATACTTGACACATAGAGAAAGCTTTATGAAACGACTCCTATGGACAGTCCTTGCTTCTTAGAGCATACAGCCTTGTCAAAGCAGACAGACAGGACAGAATGGACAATGTAGTTCAATGGAGGATTTTAATTATCTTCAGATGTAATGTTGGAACTGTAAACAATTAAGGAGAGCCCTGGTTATGATGATGTTAACGATTAGTCTATTATTGAGTGCAGTAGGGCATAGAATATATATTCACGTCTGCTAATAAATCAGATAATTAATTGCTAAAAGCTTGCCTCAGACATCATTGAATAAGAGATGCTTAGAGATTTGGGTTGCAGAAGGGATTGCCATTACTCCTTCAATTGCAAAACAGTAGGAAGTCACTAAACCTGGTGGGATTCATTGGGGGGGGGGGGGACAGAATTTATTAAATAAACTGTAGGGAACTTGTATACCTAGTTGGTGGGTTTCCCAAAAATCTTCGCTCATGGTCATATCTATATAAGAAAAGTAGATCATGCAGTGGGTGGATGTTTTTATTTCCTTTTAGTGGATACACTTAGGGCCCAATTCTAGGATGCAGGTTGCAAGGCTGCACGTCCTGGAGGGACGTACAGCCCCGCAAGCCGTCTGGGCCGACTTCCCCTCCGGCCCTCCCCGTACATCCTAATGCTCAGGACAGAGAGAGCCTGGAGAGAGTGAGATTGGGGTGGGGGGGGGGGAGGGGGAGGGGGGTGGCAAGCCAGCCTGGCAGCATGTGCAGGGCTGATTCAGGTCATGGCCCTGTTTGTCCTGCTGGGTCCGTGGGACATACTACTTATTCCACCTCAAAAGTGGAATAAACAGCACTTTTGGCAGGATCGGGGCCAGGTGTGAGGGGTCCCCGCCACTGTTCCCTCTAAGCTGTGCGCTTGTGCGCGCGCACACACCTTGCCAAGCGAGTGCACATACTTTACAACAGAGCGCACAAAAATTACGGTTCTGATTCTGATAGAAAACAACACAGACCTCTTAAAATTTAAAAGTTGTTGTGTATTTATGGTTTTCACAAGTTCTACAATATTTTCTAGTGCAATCAATGTGGTATACATACTGTATTCTGACGTGTAATCAAATTTTAAAGTATATAACTCCGAGTGTCGTTATGTGGCGCACAAAAATTAAACCTTCCTTCAAAAGCTGCACAGCTGATATTTTATGCGCACACAGCCTACAGAAAATTAGAGGGAACATTGGTCCCCGCCGCCCGATCCAGGCCACGGCAGACCAACCTTGGGTCGGGTGACAGGGAAAAGGGGGGCTGGAGCCGCGGGAGTCAGGCATGCCTGCGGGGAGGATGTCACCACAGGCATCAGGGGCATGCCAGACCGTCCTTGGGCCCGATTCCGGCCACTGCGGGAACGTTTTGTTCTCATGGTCCAGAATTGGGTCCAAATGGACCTGTCTTGCTTGGGGCCTTCTGGACGGTCCGGACATGCCCCTCTGAATCGGGCTCTTATTTAACCAGAGTGGCTGAAATAATGATATTACATTTTTGCAAGACAAAGTGAATGGTTGGAGAGGAAAGAAAGGAGAAAGAGGGCCTGAAGTTTCTGTGAAGCTATTGCTCTGTGTTGTAAAAGTCTAGAATCACCATTAAAGCAATATTTTCCCCATTCAGTGGATCACTTGTGTGTCAACGACAGAGTTAACTACAGGAATTCACAATGCAAGCCAGCACCTGCCTTCTCTTCCTTGACTGCACTTTGAAGCAACCTCATTCATCTGGCAATTCTTTCTCTCCCCCAAGATAAAATTGTATCTTCTAGAGAAACAGATTGTGAAGTCAGTACAGAAAGTTTAGAAGCTGTCATTCCAAATTGTATAAAAACAAAGAAAGAAGCAGAGAGCAATTGCAAGAACAGAAAATAAGCAGATGTGTTCTGCTTCTCCAAATTTTCTTCTTTGCATTTTAATTTGGCATGCTTTAACTATTCGACCTCACTCCTACCAATAGTGGAAGTGCTTATTGGGTGCACAGAAGATAACACTAGGAATTATTCAGCTTCTCTGTACATATTTTTGCCTCTGGCTGGTAAACAGATATAAAATGTGGGCTGAGCTTAGACTGCCTGAATCTGCTTCTCAGGCTGACTGATGGAAGCTGCCCACCTTTGAGGTCTCTGTTACCTTCGTAATACATTCCCAGTGTCGAAATGCAGCTGTGGGTATTTTACAGACACCCACGCTGCCAGAAAAGCAGGAAGGATGCACTTTAAAACCTCTAATTTATCTAATAATGTCTTTCCTGACTTTGTGTAGGTTTGGCAGTGCTGTGAAAATGCATGCCTTGCTTTAAAATAAGTCTGCGGCAAAAGAAAAAAATAACTGCTGAGCAATGCAGAGCTGAAGGGGAATCTTTCAGGAGCTGACTGTAGCATGTCATTGACTGATGACGTGAGCTTCTCACGGACTTATTACTTGTAAAAATCTAAGCAGCAACTGAACATGTTAAAAATGTCATCTAATCAATCATTTGAGTAGAAGTGACCAAGTACATCACAAAATAGCCTCGGGAAACTTGAAGCTTCAAATACTGGATATAAACAGGTTGGAGTCGGTGCAGAGGGTGGCTACTAAAATGGTTAGTGGTCTTCGTTATAAAGCATATGAGGAAAAACTTAAGGATCTTAATATGTATACTTTAAAGGAAAGGCGGGATAGAGGTGATATAAGAACATAAGATATGCCATACTGGGTCAGACCAAGGTCCATCAAGCCCAGTATCCTGTTTCCAACAGTGGCCAATCTAGGTCATATGTACCTAGCAGTTTCCCCAAAAGAGACAGGTTCCACAATGCTTGTATTGGGTCAAAGCAGTGATATCCTGGGTCCCTTTTTAATAATGATTTATGGACCTTTCCTCCAGGAACTTGTCCAAACCTTTTTTAAACCCAGCTACACTAACAGCCTTTACTACATCCTCCGGTAACAAATTCCAGAGTTTGATTACATGTCGAGTGAAAAAATATTTTCTTTTATTAGTCTTAAAAGGTTTACCCTGTAGTTTCATTGCATGTCCCCTAGTCTTTCTATACTCTGATAACGTAAACAATCGATCTACGTTTACCCGTTCCACTCCGTTCATTAATTTATAGACTTCTATCATATCTCCCCTCAGCCGTCTCTTTTCCAGGTTAAAGAGCCCTAACCTTTTTAGGCTTTCTTCATAGGAGTATCCTTCCACCCCCTTTACTATTTTGGTGGCTCTTCTCTGAACCTTTTCTAATAACGCTATATCCTTTTTAAGATACGTCGACCAGAACTGCACACAATATTCAAGGTGTGGTCTCACCATGGAACGATATAGAAGCATTATAATATCTTTTGTTTTATTTTCCATTCCTTTCCTTATGATACCTAGCATTCTATTTGCTCTCTTGGCCACCGCTGCACACTAGGCCGATGGTTTTAACATGTTATCCACAATGACGCCTAAATCTTTTTCCTGGGTGGTGGTTCCTAATGTGGAACCTTGCATCGTGTAACCATAGTTTGGGTTGTTCTTCCCTAGGTGCCTAACTTTGCACTTGTCCACATTAAATTTCATCTGCCATTTTGATGCCCAGTCTTCCAACATCAAGATCCTCCTGCAATTTTCCACAATCCTCTTGGGGTTTAACAACTTTAAATAGTTTTGTGTCATCTGCAAATTTGCTAACCTCACTCGTTATTCCCCTTTCCAGGTTGCTAACCTCACTCGTTATTCCTCTTTCCAGGTCATTTATGACTATGTCAAAAAGCAGCAGACCCAGCACAGATCCCTGGGGTACACTACTATTCACCTTTCTCCTTTGGGAAAATTGTCCATTTAGCCCTACCCTCTGCTTTCTGTCTTTTAACCAGTTCCTGATTCACAATAGTACACTGTCTCCTATCTCATGACTCTTTAGTTTTGCCAAACGTCTCTGATGAGGGACCTTGTCAAAAGCTTTCTGAAAGTCCAGATACACTATATCAACCGACTCACCTTTATGCACCTGTTTATTCACACCTTCAAAAAAATATAACAGATTAGTAAGACAAGATCTTCCTTGTCTAAAGCCATGTTGGCTGTCTCCCATTAGGCTATGACTATCTACATGCTTAGTAATTTTGTTCCTTATGATGGTTTCTACCATTTTTCCCGGTACTGACGTCAGGCTCACCAGTCTGTAGTTTCCCGGATCACCCCTGGAACCCTTTTTAAAAATTATCGTTACACTGGCGATCCTCTAATCTTCAGGTATTACTGATGATTTTAATGAAAATTTACAGATTACTAATAGCAGGTCTGCAATCTCATATTTCAGTTTTTTCAACACCCTTGGATGTATACCATCCGGCCCAGGTGATTTGCTACTCTTCAGTTTATCTAATAGTTGTAATACATCTTCCTGATGTATCGATAAATACCTCTGTGGCATAAATGCACAGGAGATGAGCCTCTTTCAATTGAAAGCAAGCTCTGCTACGAAGGGACATAGGATGAGGGCGTAAGGGGATAAACTCAAGAGTAATATGCGTAAATATTTCTTTATGGAAAGAATGGTAAATAAGTGGAATAGTCTCCCAATGGAGGTGGTAGAGATGAGGACAGTATCTGAATTCAAAAAAGCATGGGACAAACACAGAGGATCGCTAAAGTTAAAAAAATGGACTATTGTAGTTGATATGGAAGGGCAGACTAGATAGGCCATGTGGTCTTTTTCTGCCGTCATGTTTCTGTCATGTTTTAGGAAAGTGCTATCATCTCTTGGACCAAAAATATAGGAAAATATTCCACTGAATGTGAATAATTGAAAGTACATATCTGGCAAGATTAGCTTTCTTAGCTATCATGATTATACATGAAGGATCCTGTTTCCGTACCACTTTGTATAAAAGGCTGTGGCACCTAACAGTTTATTACAGTTCTTCAGTCATCATCCAATAAAATTGAAAAATGGATTTCCATTTAGTCAATTTTTATGCCTTCGGTATTTATGTTCTGACTTGAAGACTATATTAAAGAGTCAAAGAAACTTTTTCAAAGATACCTTGATTGTGGTTATCCATTTAAAATCCTTACCTTCAGGGCTTGCTTGCTCAGCAAGAATTACTGTTAATGGATAAGGGTTCCAATATTCATCAGTCGGAAGATATATTGATTTGTTCTTTATCTTTTTTCACATGGGCTTATCAGATAACTTCAATAATTTATAAACACTGGGCAGTGTTACAGTAGTTACATGATTGTTTCAGTGAAAAAACTATTGTAACCTTTCGAAGAGAATTAAATATTGCTAATTTTGTTAACCCATCAGCAACCTGGTCAGCTACTGATACTACTTTGCAGCAAGTGGGAGATTATTCATGTGGTGAATGTGACTTCTGTTGCCTCACCATTGAGGGTGAAGTATGGCATGCTCCTCTTTCTCAACATAAGATCACATCTAGGGAATATACTACCTATTCTAGACATCCTGTGTGGTTTTGTTGATAATGTGCTCTTGCAAAAAACTTTACGTAGGATGCACTCGTAGCAATATGACGGCTAGATTGCGGGAACATAGATCTCATTTGAATACTGAGACAAGAATGGCTCTGATAGTGGAACATTGCTTATCTTTGAAACATACTTTCGATCAATTACATTGGCAAATTCTTCAGCATGTCCCCCAACATTGGCGAGGAGGAAATCGCGATGCTATTTTGAATCAACAGGAGCAATTCTGGATTTTCTTTTTAGATATGGTTCAGTCTAAGGAGCTTAATATGCAGATTGGCATACATTGATTTAGCTTGTTGCTTCTTTAAAAATTCTAGTGGGTGGGGCTTTCAAGAGTTGAAAAGATACCATGGCTATTTTCTGCTTGACTAAGCCTATTGAGCTCCAAGAAGGTACAGCTTTGTAAGATGTTAACAGAAGACTGGACTGAAGACATGTCTAAGATAAGTACTGCCGGCTCTGATGCAGAACTGTTATTGAGAAAGTTCAAAACGCATTGAGCTCTTTTTGGCTAGTGTTTTTATGCATGATCACTTAAATTTGAGTAAAAAAGACATATTTGGAGGATGCTTATCTATAGCACCCTCAGTTACCTGCCCAACAAAAAAATATATGTGGGTATTATAGCTGACAACATTTCATGGTTTTTTTTGGATGGAGCACTGTGTTAAAAAAATATAGGTGTTAAAACTCGTGTTGTAGGAAAGGACATTTCTTCAGTGACCTGCATTAAAAGCACCGACTTGTGTTTCATGGATTCCTCCCATGGGTGTTGGCCAAAGCTTGGACACTTTGGTTCACCCCAGGCTTCCCAAAATGCAGTGAGCTGTTGCAGAAATAGTAAATATTAGAGAGAGGTAGGGAGCATTGCAAGAAACTTGGTAAACAAGTTCCCAATTTTGATGGTTTTCCCAGTGTGCATCTGCATAACATCTGTGCAGACCTATTTTAACCAAAGTGAAAACATTTTTGTCCTAAGAGGCTCCCTCTGCTCCTTTTCTAGGATTTGATTTCTCTCAGGGCACTGCCTCCAAATAGGTTTGGTTTGTATATACCATGACAGGAATGAAATTCGCTCATAAGCCAGAGTACACTGGGTGTGATCTTAAACTCATATATTTACTGCTTGTCTTGGCATTTTCTATATGCCAAAGAGAGTTTCCTTCTGGAGTTCATATGTGCAGGGAAAATATCAAGGTGAGTTTGGAAGTTCTTTTTAATCAGGCTGGTGGCACCCGTGGAACCCGATTCCGAGAGGGGCACGTCCGGGAAGACGGGGTTGTTAGGATCCGATTCTGGACCATGGGAGCAAGACATTCCCGCGGTGCACAGAATTGGACCCATGGATGGCGGGTGTCCCCGACTAGCATGGCTTAGTCACCTTCTTTCCCTCCACCCGACCCACAGTTGGCCAGCTGGGTTGTGGATTGGGCGATGGGGACACCCCCTCCCCACCAGGTCGTGCAACCCTGCAACTTGCATCCCTGAATCGGACCCATTATAACCTGGGCCGTTTCTGTATCTTTTTACTGCATCGTTTGGTACTTTAGGATCTTGTGTCTCCATACACTTTACAGAGTATTTGCTCAGCACTGACACTTCTATTAGCAACAACTTTCTTGTTCTTTCTTTCCCTTCACCACTGTGTTCCATTTTCTTGCATCAAGGTTCCAATTGGCTGGAATGGGAATGTCCTAAGTAATTGCAGCTACAACCCAAAGGACAAAGCATAGAACGGGGGGGGGGGGGGGGTAACCTGCACGGAGCTACAGCTACAACCCAAAGGACAAAGCATAGAACGGGGGGTAACCTGCACGGAGCAACAGCTACAACCCAAAGGGCAAAGCTTAGAGTCAGGGGGTAGCCTGCACTGAACAGCAGACAAGATGAAGTGTGCTGGTCTTTATCTGCTCAGAAACTAAAATCTCTAAAACATATGCCCTAATAGGCACATTTGTAAATTTTTATGGACCATCAGAAATGGGAGTTAAATGCACAGAAACCACACAGATTGCTCACCACAGAGCCTCATTGGTCCTTTTTTCACCTCTGTGTATCTAAATCCAATAAACATAATAGCAGGAAAATCGTATTTTATTTCAAGATGCTGCCACAGTCATCATTAGAAGTAGGTAATTTAAAGTTCAAATCATATCCCCCAATGTGAATTCATGTTTCGAAAGACAACGCCATTTGCTTTCTGCATCAGGGATAACTCCTCAGTATGGTCAAATTATCAGCGAGACTGCTTTCTTGGTCAGCTGAAACAGGAGGAGGAAACTGTTATTTATACTTCTGGATGCCCTCCTCCAATCATTCTAAGCCACTATTCCTTAAAGGCATATACATAGAAATAAAGCTACAATTAAAGCAAAGAAAAGACAGCCTTTCGATTTCCATGTTGAAACCCAGTATGGTCAAATCAGCTGAACTGTTTTCTTAGTCAGCTGAAACAGGAGGAGAAAACTCATTTAAACTTCCAGATGCCCTCCTCCAAACATTCCAAGCCACTACCCCTTAAAGGCATATAATAAAGCTACAATTAAAGCAAAGACAGCCATTGAACTTCCATGTTCAAACTCACAGGGGTCACATTGTTTAAAGAATAGATCCAAAACTGTTCACAAGTATTTGCTCCTTCAATTCTCACCCTTTGTTTCTCTTTTTGAAGAATATTTTGTCTGTACTTCATCATGGTTTACACAATGTTGTATTTTTTATCTGGAATGATTCTGAAGGAATTTCTACTTTGCTTTAACTCTTTGAATGAACATCTCGAATTCACAATGCAATATGACTGGTTTCAGATTGATTTTTTGGATATTCATATTGTAGCGGCAAACTGCAGTCAATGAATAAATCCAGGAGTCAATTTACTGGGTCCAAACCAGTTTAATGTGCACAGGCTCAGTCAGTCAAAGCTGTAAAGTAACTGAGCGGAGCTCTTCGTAGAAACATAACTTTTTATACCGCTTTTCTAGCTTGATACATGAAACTTTCCATTGGTCTCATGCTAATTTCTACAAACTTTCTATTGGTCTGACATTTCCCTGAATTTGACCAATCAGGGTCTATGCCCTTTGCTCTGCTTTCTCCAGCTAAATGAACAATGGTTTGGTTCAAAGCTGGTTACTTCTCTACATCAAGGTCATATCTAGCTCCTAAAATGTGTAAGTAACAATTCTGGAGTAATGATTTAACATACAGGCATTGTATTCACTTTGTGCAAACTTTGCAATAGCAGCATTTCATTCTAAAACAGCATTTAATTCTGTCTTTTTAATTTTATGTCTCAGCACTACTGAAATCCAGGCTTGGTTCTTAAGCCTGTCATTTTTCAGGTTCAGGCTTATGGCCTAGTCTATAGGTCTTGGCTACCACATTCCCCCCTTTGATTATTCTCACCCTGAATGTTAAGATGGGTCAGAAGCAAATCACTTATACTTGAGTTGTTGCCATGTTATGTGGTATAGGCTGATACCGTCTCATAGCTAGGAGCTTAGCTGTTGTCTTTCTTTCTACAATATTCTCAATGATTGCAGATATATTATGTAGGCAGAGGGGAAAAATGCATGGAAGTATTAAACATGTTATTACTACTAGTGCTGCAATTATCAACATAATAATTTCTCTCCCAAGTCCCACATTTCTGATTATAGTTTCTGTTTATGGCATCACAAACATCAAAGTATAGAGCTGCAGGTTTTGTAGGGTCTTCAAGTTGTTGAGTAGCATTTAAGAGAGTTCCATCTTCATTATTCCATCGTATTATCAGCACATAGTAGGATGGATTCTGTCGTGGGTGAAAACAAGTTCTGCTCTTTCCTTTTGTGCAAATGTTCAGTTCCGTGCCATTATATATGCATTGACTCACTATACCTGTACAAGTATAGTAGGTATGATAAAGCAAAGTCTGTGTAATCTTTTCTCCAGTACGAGTAGTAGTTATGCATGCAGCAGAAGATGGCAAGGCAAAAGTCAGTTCAAAGCATCTCAAGGCTGCTATCAAGATGAAACAGTAGAGAATCATGATGAAAAGTCTCTGAAGAATTAGTGCAAGTCTTTGAAAAACCAGTGCAACTGTTGATAATTCTTGACCACGAAGTCGTCTTCTTCTTTACGTTGACCTGTTTTGCTCTCAGTAGCATGCAACAGGTGTAGTGTTGATTGTAGATCCTCAAGCTTCCGCTGTACATGACCTTACCAATTTCATTGGTAGGTGTGTAGAGCTGTAGATTCCAACGTATTTCAATAGACACAGTCCTTTTAGTTTGCACTGTCCTTAATCAAAATGGCACAAAGATTTTCAAATAATATATTCCATATTACAGCCTCTTTCTGTTGATGATAATCTCTTCAGAATAAACAAATAGTCTCTTGGGATTCAGGAATTCTATATTAGCACAGTCTCTTTTTTTTAAAAATTTCCTGAAATTTTCAATTTGCTTGTCTTCGCAAAGTTAGCCGCAATGGAACTTCTGGATCATGTTCTGATGTCCACTGGTCTGGCTCTGGAGCTGCTGCTGATTTCACTCTGCTGTGATGAATCCAGGGTTCGAGTTCTGCAACTTTAACTGCTGTTGGGGTTAACAAGATGACAACATAAGGTCCTTTCCAATGCGGTGCCACCGGTGTCTTTCTCCACTCTTTGATTCACACCGAGACTCCAGGCTTGAAAGGATGCAGCGGTTCAGTCAAGTTGATGGGTAGCTGATCTCGTATCCACGTATGAAGACTCTGCAAAACAGAACTTAAAACCAATAGTTCTTGTCTAGTAATTTCAGATACTATCTGCTTCATATCCCCTTTGATCCCTTTGACAATAGGTGAAGGTCTATCATACAAAATCTCATAGGGAGAAAGTCCTAATGACTTAGTAGGTGCTGAGCGTATTCTTAAAAGAGCTATTGGAAGTACCTGTGGCCATTTTAAATGTTTCCTGACAAAGTTTGGACAATTGAGATTTCAGAGTTCTATTCATACGCTCTACTTTCCCTGAACTCTGAGGTCTGTATGCTGTGTGTAACTTCCATTGTATCTGTAGAGCTTTAGCTAACTGTTGAGTTACTTGGGATATAAATGAGGGCCCATTGTCTGACCCTATGACTAATGGTATTCCAAATCTTGGAACAATTTCACGAAGTAGGACTTTAGTGACCTCTCTGGCTTTCTCAGTCCTGGTGGGAAAAGCTTCTATCCACCTAGAGTAGGTACACACTAGAACAAGCAAGTAGCGATATCCATTTGCTTTTGGCATTTCAGTAAAGTCTACTTGAAAATTACTCATGGGAGTAACTCCTGTAGATTGAATTCTTATTGGTAGATTAGGACCATGTTTGGCATTGTTCTTGGCACATGTTTTACATTGACGAGCTTCTGAAGCTGTCAAAGGTCCCAACAAAGAAATATAAAAATGAGGTTTCAAAGCTTTTGTCATTGCAGTTTTTCCATAATGTGTTGCTTGATGAAATGCTTGAACAAAGGCTAAACGTAATGCTTCAGGAATCACTATTTGTCCAGGAGGTTGACTTCCCTCCTGTGGTAGAAGTTCTATCCATCCATTTCTGAGTACTCCCCCTTCTTGTTCACAATAATAGTCCAATTCTTTTGTAGTATATCGGGGATCCCATGAATTAAGAGGTACAGGAAATAGAACTGTTTGAATTGTAGTATTCTGAGTTAGTCTGTCCGGTAATGGCTGCTTTACGAGCAGAGGCATCTGCAAATCTGTTTCCTTGTGCAATTTCTCCTTTTCCTGCTTGATGTCCTCGACAGTGCATAACTGCAACTTGCTCAGGGGCCCATACAGCATCTAACAATGTCAATATCTCTGGGCCATATTTGATAGATTTTTCTCCTGAAGTTATCAATCCCCGTTCTCTGTACAAGGCTCCATGAGCATGCAATGTTGTGAATGCATACTTAGAATCTGTGTATACATTTATACAGAGTCCTTTTCCCAGTATTAGTGCTCTTGTGAGTGCTATCAATTCTGCTTTCTGTGCTGATGTTCCTGAGGCTAGGGCTGATGATTCAATTACAAGATCCAGAGTTACTACTGCATATCCAGCACAACAATGTCCATTGACTACAAGACTGCCTCCATCCACGAAGAAAGTTTGTTCTGGATCTTCAAAAGGTACATCTGTCAGGTCTGGTCGACTTGAGAATACAGTATCCATGACTTCTATGCAGTCATGATCAGGAGGGTCAGTTCCAATTGGTAACAGTGTAGCTGAGTTTAAGGCCTGACTGACCATCAATTGCAATCGAGGATTTTCACACAACATGCTCTGGTACTTTAGCATTCGTGAGTTGGTGAACCAGTAATTTCCTTTGTGGTCCATGAACATATAGACGAAATGGCTTCTGTACATCTGGTAGTCCAAGGGCTGGTGATGTCATCAGGGCTGTCTTCAGAGTCTTGTATGCTGTTTCTTGTTCAGGTCCCCATTCTAATGGAGATTGTTCCAATCCTTTGATGGCTTGATATAGTGGTTTTGCAATTAGAGCAAAGTTGGGGATCCATATACGACAGTACTCTGCGGCACCCCAGAAGGCTCTCACTTGCCTCCTGGTGGTTGGAGTAGGAATACTGCATACAGCTTCTTTGCGTTCTGGTCCCAGGCGTCTAATTCTGCTGGACAACTGGAATCCTAGGTTTTTAACTTGTTTGACATAATTATGCCTTGGCTCTTGAGACTTTGTATCCAGCCTCATTAAATAGAGTGCAGGAGTTCACTGGTGGCTTGTGGATATTCACTTTCTGAGTTGGTGGTTATGAGCAAGTTGTCCTCATACTAGAGAAGAACCCTTTCTCCTGGGTTCACATAGTAGCTGGAAAGAACTTGATTTAAAATAGTACTGAAGAGAGTAGGTGAATTCTTGAATCCTTGAAGTAATCTAGTCCAGGTGAGTTGGCCCCGCCTTCCTGTTGTGGGGTCTTGTCATTCAAAAACAAACAAAAGTTGACTGGTGGGGTCTAGGCGCACACAGAAAAAGGCATCTTTCAGGTCCTAAACGGTAAAGTAAGCAGCCTCAGCGGGGATCAGTCCCAAGAGAGTATAAGAGTTTGGTACTACAGGGTGGATAGTTTTAACTGCATCATTTACTCGCCTCAGGTCCTGTACTGGGCGATAATCCCCTGTCCCAGGCTTCTTTACTGGGAGAAGAGGGGGTGTTCCGAGGTGACTGACATTCCTTGAGAAGTCCATACTTCAGCAGTTTCATCAGATGGTAGTGAATTCCTTCAATGGCTGGTCACATGCACTGGTTCCACTCTTAGCTTGAGGGTGACAATGACAGGGGCTATGTTCTTCACTAGGCCAGGTGGATTATCTTCTGCCCATACTTCAGATGGGGCTATGAGGTTGGTGGGTATACAGGAACTAGCTGGCTTGATTGGAGATGCACTATAGAACCGCTACTCTTCTTCTCGGGGAACAGTCAGCACCATCAATCCAGCAGGCTTTGGGTTCACAGTCATTTGCATTTCTCCCCCTTCTGCAAAAGATATTTGGGCCTGGAGCTTAACAAGCATGTCTCGGCCCAGAAGTGGAATTGGACACTCAGGCATATACAAGAGCTGGTGCGTTATTTTCTGTCCCCCTAGTCCACACATGTGGTTCTGCAGGAGAGGCTTTGTGGCCTTAGCCTCAGTAGCTCTGACAATGGTGATGCATCAAGAAAACAAAGGGGCTACTGGCTTTAGTATTCTGCTCCTGTATTCCCCATAAAGTCCATATATTGGTCCCCTATTTTCAGACTGACTCCTGGGGACCCAGGGAAACTTGGAGTCTGGTTTGGCCTAGTATTCATCTATGCTTTAGCCCTCTTTGGCTGCCACTCACTCTATGGCTGCTTCCCTCTCTTTGCTGGAACACTGTGCTCGGTTTATTTATTTATTTATTTTTTAAATCAAGTACTCCCTCCTCCCTTCTTGGGGTGGAGTTAAGATACGGGCATTCACTTCTTTAATGTCCTTCTTCTCTGCAATGGGCGCACTGACTCGCACCCAGTGGGGGCCATCATTTTCACGACCCCTTTCACTTCCTCTGCTCCTTCGATTAGGAAAACCTCCTCCACATTATTCAACTAAAGTATCAGCAAGAAGATCTGTTTTGGGCCTAGTGCAATGGGATTGCGTGACCCTCTCTTTACTGGTAGTTGTACATCTGAAGGCATACGGCAATCAGACTGAACTAGCAAATAAATCCCTGCTTGTAGTGTCATCGGTACTTTTAACTGTGCCGGGGCTTCTCATCTCCTGCTGCGGAGGTGGCTAGTGACATTTGCAGGGAGGTATCCCCCCCCCCCTTGCTCCAGGCTCTGCCCGGGATGATGGCAGAGCTGAGGGAACTGGCCTATAAAGATAATAAACGGGCAGGATTTTTTTTTCTTTTCTCCCTCAAACATTTAACCAAGAATCCTATGTAGGGGAAATGATCAGAGAACTACGAGGCCAGGAAGCAACTAACATAACACTGAAATCTGCATGGACTCTGACCCCCCTTCCTCACCCCATGGTGACATAGTTAACAACAGACAGAGGGGGCGGCCAGTCAGACTGCATTTTCCTATGGACTATGAATTAGAACTACAATAATATTCCTCTGGGTGCACTTATTAAAAAAAAACATATTATTGCTGTAAACAAAGGGTAGGCTGAAAACATAAGCATAGATTGATTGCAATAAGCATTATAGATGTGTGTGTGCTCATTCTAAACAGGAACAATTTAGATAAAGTCCTTAAAATATAAAACTATTATTTTGCAACATGTGATAACAACAATTCCAATAGAAAGAACCGAACATGACGACCACATATCTGTTGCTTATGACTGGAATGATAATACTTGGCATGGAAGCTAACTGCCAACCGTAATCCGCACTTAAGCTGAACAGCGTCTCTGCAAAAGAAAGTACTTTAAATCTTACAGTTTAGGAAGGAGATATTCAAAAGACATTCCGGATCCTTTTTCAATAAAGTAGGTGGATATCTGGAATACATATACACTTTTTTCCTCATTTTATTTTTATTAACAATAAGCATGTCTTCTATGAGGTGCTTGCCGCAGTATATCAGGAACTAGAATTCAAACACAATGAACTCCTTATTCACTCAGGATTTAAATCACTTTCATGTCGCAATCTGGTACTACTGGCTCGGAATGGCTCTTAACCTCTACTTCGTAGGACAAAGGGAAAACAAAAGCAGTTTCCTAAATGTTTCTATCATTGCCTACTTAAACTATTACAGTGCTTACTGAAGATTTTGAACATAAACACAAAACAAAGCTAAGCCCACAACTGCATTATACCTATCTCACTTGGTCCGCACAAGTCCAGGAACTCGAACGGGGTTAATAAGAACTTAACCCTTTCCTAGGCTTAAGCCCAAAACTATCGGGATTCAAAATTCTGACTAAACATTCCTATTACATGATATATAATACATGACCATAGCAGAAGGAACATCACTATTAAACACATTGAATAAAACAGGTACAATTTTCCTGAAATAAGCACAGATCAACTCAGCTATTGAACGCTGAAATTAAGCCTTTACAAGGTTAACAGCTACTATACATTCCATTCTCCAGACACGCCCCTTCTCACTCCCCTAGCCAGTTTTCATGCTGTGCGAAAGGAAAAACAACTGGAATGCATGAGTTTATTTCCTTCTGTCTTCTGTTCTGCTTAATACTATTTCTTAATCGGTAAACTGTTCTACAAATTACCCAACAGAATAATCTTACATCATACCAGAAGGGAAACGCACGATTTTAACAGACAACAGAAATCACTCACACATCTCACACACAAACACAATTTCATTTCCCAAAAGCCCAATCCTGACTATCTAGGCTTACCAAAATTTTACCATTACCGTTAATCATGATTTTATTACCAGAAAGAGTCAGTAGTTTCCTCTTGCGCTCTTAATAGCCCTTGCAAGAGTACTTGGACCGCTCCGGACGTGATCAGTGTCCTTTTACCATTTTTCCCATTACCATATGGTTCCAGGTTCCAGTACTGTCTGACTTAATAATACAAAAACTCTATACTCACCGGATCCGGTCCCCGATACCACACCAGCTTCTGAGTTGGACCCTGGACTCCCCCGGTTCGGAGGTGTTGACCAGCTGGACCCAATGGCCTGCCGAGGCAGGCAGAACCCTCTCCGATACAAAGTGATCGGCGGCGCCCTGAGGCTTCCCCTGCAGTCGGACAGACATGGCTCCAACCGGACCAAACCTCAAGGCGAATTACGTGGATTATTCACTTGAATACCATCCACCACTCGCACTTCCCAGCCAACGCACCAAGAAATGTAGTGGCAAACTGCAGTCAATGAATAAATCCAGGAGTCAATTTACAGGGTCCAAACCAGTTTAATGTGCACAGGCTCAGTCAGTCAAAGCTGTAAAGTAACTGAGCGGAGCTCTTCATAGAAACATAACTTTTTATACCGCTTTTCTAGCTTGATACATGAAAACTTTCCATTGGTCTCATGCTAATTTCTACAAACTTTCTATTGGTCTGACATTTCCCTGAATTTGACCAATCAGGGTCTATGCCCTTTGCTCTGCTTTCTCCAGCTAAATGAACAATGGTTTGGTTCAAAGCTGGTTACTTCTCTACATCAAGGTCATATCTAGCTCCTAAAATGTGTAAGTAACAATTCTGGAGTAACGATTTAACATACAGGCATTGTATTCACTTTGTGCGAACTTTGCAATAGCAGCATTTCATTCTAAAACAGCATTTAATTCTGTCTTTTTTTAATTTTGTGTCTCAGCACTACTGAAATCCAGGCTTGGTTCTTAAGCCTGTCATTTTTCAGGTTCAGGCTTATGGCCTAGTCTATAGGTCTTGGCTACCACAATATTCAAAAATGGCAGGATGGACTTCAAACTTCTTTTTCTCATAAGCAGGTGGAACAAAATGCTTTATTATGCTTTCATGCTTTTCACCCATATTCTTTGAAGTCCAATCTTCCTGTGATGCAATTTTTGAGGCTACGGCGGTTTTGTTCTTCATTGATAACATTTAAGAATGCAGCAAAAGATTTGGCCTCCCACCTGTTACAACGGGGTTATCCCTGGAGTTTAATCTTATGAGTTTATAAGTGAGCTAAGAATAATCATCATGAACAGTTATTGAATTATAAGACCAAAGAGGAGGACCCTCGCTTGACTTGTGTCCTGCCTTTTACAATCGCAAAGGATTGTGAAGCCTATTTCTAGGTACTGGCTGATTTTGTGACTTTATTGGGTCTTCAGTGATACCCTCAGGTTTTCTTAAACCCAGAGGAAAAATATTGCTGAATAGCTAACTCATGATGTCACAGAGAGCATTGTAGCTACTCATTCAGGACACATGGCATGTGACCATTGTGCCTGGTGTGCTTCTACAATTGAAGGGAGTTTTTGGGTTTTGGCTGTCTTTGCTTTAATTGTAGCTTTATTATGTAGCAGCAGAGAATACACAACCCAATAATACCAGGAGTCTGTTCAGAAGGTCCAAATCATTTATTTGTGCACAAGTCTCAAGCAGAATCAAATTCAAAATGGCTGAGCAATGGTTTCTAGCAAAACAACAACTTTTATACCGTTCTTCTCCATTCTAGACATAGGCAAACTTTTCATTGGTCCCAGTAACCCCTCTCACCCATCTATTGGTCCCGGTACCACTACGTAGCTATCCAATGAGGACCTTGATCTGGGCTCAGCACCTGGTTGCCCCCCTTTCAGTCCTCATTACAATGGACAGTTCTTAGACTTTCGATACTTCTCTCCTCCAAGGTCACTGGCTTGCTAGAATATGAGTGAGAGCGGGGCACTGTAACCTTGCTTTCTGCAGAGTTAATTAATTCCATAGAAGCTGTGCTCTCTTATCAGTACCAATTAGACTTGTTTTTCTGTATTTTCTAAGTTTCGATTCTGCTTAGCTATACTAAATTGTGTTCAGTTAAGTTTCAATTCTACGGTGTCATCATTCAGGGGGGTTTTCATTCCTCTGGGCCTAACTACAGGCTTCAGTTACAGGTCAAGCTGCTTAGGCCTGTCTGTTTAGTTCAATTAGCATGGATCATAGGCCTTCGCCTACCACATTCCCCCCTTTGATTATTCTCACCCGCAAGTGAGAAAGGGTGAGAAGCAAATCACATAATACTAGATAACGATATCACTCTGTGGTATAGGGTAGTAGTTTCACATAGCTAGTATCTTTGTAGCTGCGTGTTAATAACCGAAGTTATCATTTGCAAGCAAAATGGCAAGACACAAGGGAGCAACAAGCAGATAGTCAGAGTCCATAGTTTGGCAAGAGTGGGAAAAAGAACTAAAGGATTAGAAGGTGCAGGAGCATTTATGCCGGACCACCAAGATGTCTTCTTTGTTGTGCTGTTGTAAAACTTCTGATTTAGACAGTCCAGCTGTCCGATCTTCATAGCAAATTGTGGTCCGGTGCGAACAAAACACAAACTGTCAACAATGGGGTGGGCCAATACCCACTCACTAGTAGTATTATGTAAATCAGTCTGATCATAGGGGATGGAATAATTCAGTTCTTGAGAACAAACAGTCATAAATGTGGAGACTAGATGCTACTGCTTCGGCAAGTTCAAGAAACAAGTTCTGGGAGGCATGAAGAACCTTTAGCCCAGTTCGTGTGTTACTTTTACAGGCTGCACAGGGAGGTAAAGCAAAAGTCATTTCAAAGCACTCCAAGGCTGCTGGCAAAATAAAGCAATAATAAGAATTCATAATGGGCATAGTCTCTGGAGAATTGGTGGAACTGTTGGCATCCATAATAGATAACAAATGTAGAGTTGATTGTAGATCCTCAAGCTTCTGCCGTACGTAGACCTACCAGCTTTGTTGCAGGAGTAGGGCTGTAGATCCCAAAGTATCACTGTCCTCTGGGATGTCTCAGGTTCTTAAAATATCATAGTACAGTCTCTCAGGCTATTATTGCCTTGAGGAGATCAGAAGACTCAATTTCTTAACACAACACAGTCTATTTCTGATGATTGCAGGTTTCTCCAGATGCGAGGCTTACCTTCAGATAAACAGATAGTCTTGAAATAGTGCAGTTTCTGAGGGACCAATAAGTCTTAGGTCCGTGGTTGTTGTCGTAGGGTGAGGCGCAATGGAGTCTCAGGATGCTGTACAGTAGTCCAGTGATCAGGTTCAGAAACAGTTGCCACGCACCAAGAATATGTAGCAGCAGAGAATACACAACCCAATAATACCAGGAGTCTGTTCAGAAGGTCCAAATCATTTATTTGTGCACAAGTCTCAAGCAGAATCAAATTCAAAATGGCTGAGCAATGGTTTCTAGCAAAACAACAACTTTTATACCGTTCTTCTCCATTCTAGACATAGGCAAACTTTTCATTGGTCCCAGTAACCCCTCTCACCCATCTATTGGTCCCGGTACCACTACGTAGCTATCCAATGAGGACCTTGATCTGGGCTCAGCACCTGGTTGCCCCCCTTTCAGTCCTCATTACAATGGACAGTTCTTAGACTTTCGATACTTCTCTCCTCCAAGGTCACTGGCTTGCTAGAATATGAGAGAGCGGGGCACTGTAACCTTGCTTTCTGCAGAGTTAATTAATTCCATAGAAGCTGTGCTCTCTTATCAGTACCAATTAGACTTGTTTTTCTGTATTTTCTAAGTTTCGATTGTGCTTAGCTATACTAAATTGTGTTCAGTTAAGTTTCAATTCTACGGTGTCATCATTCAGGGGGGTTTTCATTCCTCTGGGCCTAACTACAGGCTTCATTTACAGGTCAAGCTGCTTAGGCCTGTCTGTTTAGTTCAATTAGCATGGATCATAGGCCTTCGCCTACCACAATTATACGCCTTTAAGGGGTAGTGGCTTGGAATGTTTGGAGGAGGGCATCTGGAAGTTTAAATGAGTTTTCTCCTCCTGTTTCAGCTGACTAAGAAAACAGTCCCACTGATATTTGACCATTCTGAGGAGTTATCCCTGATGCACAAAGCAATGGCGTTCTCTTTTGAAACACGTATTCATGTTGGGAGATGTGATTTGAACTTTAAATTGCCTGCTTCTAATGACAGCTGAGGAAGTGTCTTGAAATAATATAGATTTTCCTGCTATTATGTTTATTTGATCAAAATACATAGAGGTGAAAGAAGACCAATGAGTATCTGAAGTGAGCAACCTGTGTAGTTTCTGTGCATTTAACTTCTGTTTCTGATGGTCCTCAAAAATAATTTATAAATGTGCCTTTTAAGCATAATCTGATAGCTTCAATGGTCTTTATCTGTTGTCATCTACTATGTTACTATATTTGATTTCTTCTGGGTATGCAGTAGGTAGATGTATTATAATTGTCATATTAGTAAACGAATGCACAGAAATAAAAGTAAAACGAACAAAATATAAGGTGAAACCTCTTACACTTAACATATTTCTTGACCAACCTTTGACCCGACAGGAGTACTAACTCCTGAAACCTCAATCAATGTGTGCCTTTGAGTCAATGCTGACTCCTGACAACCCAGAAGCTCCTGGGTTTTCTTGGCAGTGTCACCAGAAGTAGATTGCCAGGCCTTTCTTCCGAGGCAATGGAGGGTTAAGTGACTTGCCCAAGGCCACAAGGAGTGCTAGTGGGAATCGAACCCTGGTTGCTTGGTTACCAAGCCAGTGTTCTAACCACTAGGCTACTCCTCCACTCCTTCAAGCAATATATGAAGTTAGTCCAATAGAAAGGTATTACATTATAGTTTTGTATATTAACCTTTATTTCTAAGATAGATGTGAAATCAAGAAAGTAATGCTACCCTGTAGAAAAAAAATGAAACAATCTTGGAGAAGAGAGGCTGGAATCCGTTCCTAAGTATGTCGTTTACTTTAGCAAAAGTGCTTAACCAGCCCTGATTGGAAGCCTTTAGCATACTGATATAGAAAATCTAGCCGCTGGTTTTGCTGATGTAATATAATTGCACACGTATTCTAAGTGTAGCAGCTTTTCTCTCCCCACGTCAGCAGCCTGCAGTGTCTGCTGAAATGCCTAGCATGCCAAATGTGCATTTCTCAGGAGCCATATGAGTGATGGAGAGGAAAACTAATGACAGATTAATGTTCGGTCAAAAACTCAAATAGCACCTGGGCCTTTGTGTGCAGCACTGCTCAGCACCCTCTGCTCCCCAGCATAGCATTCCCTATGCACACTAAATGGAAATTGTGTTATGGTTCTGTGCAGGCAAAATTTTCGCATTAAGACCGTTAACTTCCTAATGTTGTTCGCACTTCATTAGCATACATATTGCTGAGGTGCTTGTAGCTGCGTGGGTGGAATACTTGTGCTCTAATTCTGGAAATGGCTCGTTTTTGATGTTACAGTATCAGAATAGCTCTGGCTGTCTGAAAGATTACTGGAGAAGACTGAGCCTTTCGTGTATACAGACTGTTCTTTAAAAAGAAATAGGGAGCCCAAGAATCTCTGAGCCTGTCCTTAAACTACTTATTTAAAGAACCTTTCTGCTGTGTATGAATAGGTTCTGTCATTTGAGTATAATGGCCAGAGACGGTCACTTGTAGCCCTCTTAAAGTAAACCAATTTGCTAAGCAAAAATATTTACCATGCGAGGAGAAAGACGCTCCTAAATTTCCTTCTTATTCTAAGGCACTGTAACAGGCCATGTCACAAATATATATGAGCATGGTAATAATTCGTAGGGTCAGAGAATTTGCCCAACTTCTTCAAGGTAACTGTGGGTGTGTATATGTGTGTGTATATGTAAATGTGAAGCTCTGGGCTTTTAACACATACTGTCAGCATCTGCCCATTATACTGCCCTATGGTGCAGTTACCAAATGGATTATTTTAATTTGCTTATAAATCACTGCAAAATTGCTGCAAAGACGTTTTTAAAAGCGATATGCCCATTACCACCACTCCATGCAAGCCAGCATGAATTTATAGAAACAGCACACACAAGCCACTGGACTAGCCACAACTGGGGTTCGCTTGTACAGCAGCTCCCAAATATAATTAATTACTCACACTCTTCAGGATTTAGGAGGGGGAGCCATCTTTTCCTGGGAAGTTTATCAGTTTCCTACTGTTTCTTGATGATGTATTTTAGTGGAAGGTTAATTTATCCCTTTATCAAGAGTTTCCCAGTAGCGACCTAACTGCAGGAGGAACTAGGTGAATTTAGCCGACTTTCTGAAATAGGCTGATATCCAAAGATCGCTGGGAGCCTCAATTTAGAAAACTAAGGTAATTTTAGGTGCCTAAATTTAGGACAGCTATTCCCCCAAAGTTTAGGCATCTAAATTAGGTGCCCAGCTTTGATCAGCACTGCACTCCTAAATTCATTCCCCCAACCTAATCCACCTAGTTAAAAAAGGCACTTAAATTTAGGAACTTGGTGAGCATTTTTATTTAGGAAGACTAAGGTATCTAATGCTTATAATGGGATGCCTAGATGTTTTGAACATCAGAGTATAAGATATCATGTCAACAACCCTATAGAGTTTTCAGAAGCGCTTATATTCTGAGGGCATAATCTCACTGTGCAGACACATGTAGCTCCTTTAAGACCTTAGTTTTTAAGATGGGATCTTCCACTATACACAAACATGTAGCGATTGGATGATGATGGCAACACTAAAGAGATGGCGCTTGGACAAAGCTGCACTTCTGCTTTGATTTCAGAAACTGGGACTGGGCTAATGGGACTGAACATTTCTCTCATGAGATCTTCTAGGCAATGTTTTTTTCCTTCTTTCTTTCTTGCAGTAATTGCCCTTTCTTCCTGGCTGCCACTCTGGCGAGAGCAACATCTGATGAAATCCTTCAAAGTGACCTTTCTGCATTCTACGTCCCGAAGCTTGTGGATGGCATAGAGGGGATCATACGTGAGTACCTGGGCACAGACTTCGATGCCACATTCCTTGCATTCATCTTTAAGAAGGTACCAAATTAGTCCTGAAACATTTGTGCCATGATTGCAGTCTGTAACTGACTAGTCATGCAAAAGAGGCTGCTAATCTGGCCCTAATTTTGCCCTTTTCTATCTATGGGAGAGAAATTAGAATGACATTGTCGTGCACGTAATGGGATAAAACAAAAGTTGTATCAAGCTGATTGTGGTGACCTGGCTTAGTTGGCAATTCTATCCATGCTACCACTCTATATGAAGATAAAGCTCTAGGGTGGCATCGGCGACCCTCATAGGTGACTTGTAGAATCTTGATGCATAGATTTATAAAAATAAAAACAAAATGGCAATAAAATAAACCTGGTGACTCTATAGAAGTGGGACATGCTCTCTGTGCCTCAAGTGCAACCAGTATTGGACCACAACTTCATATCATAATGCTATATAAAAAGATGTTGATTATACGCAGGCAGAGACCGGCTTTTGTTTCAAAGAAGTGTTTCTTGTGGAGTAGATAGTGTTTACAATAGTCCATTACGACTGAATCTCATTTTTTGGAGAAAACGAATACTTGATGAATGGAAACTAGAATGCATCAGAAATCTGCTGAGCCTTTTTTTTTATTTCTGAATTGGACAAACGGGACTTTCATCTTTCCAGTGACTTTGCTAGCCGGGCATAGAAAGGGACTGATAGCTGGTAATTCTGTCCATGCACAGGGACCTCCTCTCTTATCTGCAGTGAGGTGAAGTGTCCCATCAGCCGAGCTCATTGTGCCTTGGGGGTGCATGTGCTGAGAATATTTGGTGAGTAGCCTCGGAAGAAAAGCCCTGGCAAGCTCGGTCATACTTTGCCAAGAAAGCCCAGGAGCTGCTGGGTCACCAGAAGTCGGCATTGACTTGACTTGGCACTTTAAAAAAAAAAAGAAAAAAAAGGGGGCTGGCTATCACATCTGGGGAATGCTAATTATAAAGTGAGGGACTTAAAATATCTCAGGACGTGTTGAGAGGACTTTCTAACATCATTTAGGGATGCTTTTGTGCTGTATCCATCCAAAGCTAAGCTGTCATAACTTGCAGGATAAAATAGTTTTATAAAATCAACTGTCAGATATGCATTTCCTCTCATAAATTGTACATTTATGTAGCAAAAACAAAGATGACGGAGAGAATGCCCTGGCAAAATAGACAGCTATTAGGATTGTACTTTAAGCTGCTGATGCATCTTTTGTGCCCCAGGCAGGAGACAGAGGGCATCAGTTTGCCAGTGTATTTGCTGAGTTCGTCTTCATTAGTCCCAAACAAATCTGTTAACTTCAAACCATTGTTTTCAAGCTGACAAGAGCACATTTTCAGAGCCCCAGGGACACTCCTTTTAAGTGACTGATATCTGAAGAATATTAACACTTGGCAATGGGCTTGTGATGCATTAACTGCAGACATCAGAAATCTCTCATGATGAGACTAGACTGACATCCTCTTGCTTAACTTATAGGTTGACTTTAAGCTTTCAAATGCTTCTAAGGGATATTCTGTGATTGTTTTGTTTTGGGAACAGATCAGCTTTTCTTAAACCTGCTCCATCTGGATACTCTGCAGTATTTCAAAAGTACAAACAGCCTTGTGTCATTTAAAACTGTACTGGTCACATTTTGATTGGGACTTCCTCAGGTCCCCTTTCCCTAAATTTCCCTTGAACCTAGGAACGTCCCCATGACCTCATACTCTCTGGATGTAATTGGTGCGTGTTAATGATGATGTCACAAATGAACCTGGTGAATTCCCTTCCCTACAAGGTGATTTGTGAGACTGATCTGAAAGAGGCTGCTCCCAGGAGGTCACCAGAGGTTTTAATGTGAAAAAGCCTTGCCAGTTAAAACCGTTCCTCGACAAGCAGTGGACTTCAATACTTGCTGGGTATATTTTTGAAGTATCAAGAGGCTGCCATAGGCTGGAATGGTATACCTTCCTTTCACATTCCCAGTGAAGTGCATTGCATAGGATTAGCTACTTTGCAAGAGGTGACAGATTAGGACTTCCTCGTAATTATCTCAGGACCAGTCAGAAGGGCAAGAAGAACTACTGCAGGACTTTCAGAGTAAAAGGTGGGTGAAAAATTAATCGGTGCAATCTTGCTTTCTCTGCTTCTTATTTTTTTTCCTAAAAGGAGGCAGAAGAAACAACGTAAGTGAGGGAAGCAACCTTGTCCTGAGGTAGAGCCTGCAGGCTTTGGAGCTTCTCTGCAAAGCCTTTTTTCCTGCAAAGAAAGAGAGAGGTTAAATTGTACCTGACACATCCATGATGACAGCTGACTCAACCCTAGCACATCAATCTCCAGGACATTTGGGAAGGATGAGTAATTTATAGCTGTGAGGGGGTGTACATCATCTTTTCTGGGTCTTCCTTGCCTCACTTTCTCTTGTCTGTCTGTATTTTGGGATTTTATATTTTTTATATATTGGGCAGCAATATTTAGGCTCCTCGCATTCTTTAAAATGTGTGAATTAAAGTAAAAGGCACATTTTTGTTTTTAATAAAAAAAATATTTTTCTGTGAAAAGACATTGTGTTGACTGATTGTAATTAATAATTTGAATATAATTCAGTATAGAAAAACTCTGTATGAGAGGGGCATTAGGGTTTGATATAAATGCATCAAAATCAGAGAATTCAGACCCCCCAAACTAATGTTGCTGAAATATTGTGCAGGAGTCTGCCCATATTGCTGCCAGAAGGGGAAGGTGCTGCTTCTTGTGACCAAATGCGCCATATTTCAGCAACACTTCCTACTAGCAGCAGCGCGGCCAGAGGACTCCCATGTAGCTTTGGGGGGAATGTTGCCTCGAACATATCTCTTTTTTTCCCTATCATTTCTCAGTCTAGCCAACAAAGTTCCCGATCTGGAAGCCCTGGTGGTGGAAATGGACTTGGACATTGTGACCCTTACAGAAACATGGTTTAACAAGTTGCAGGAATGGGATATACAGTAGCTATAGCTGGCTATAATTTATTTAGAAGATATAGAGAAGGCAGAAAAGAAGGAGGAGTAGCCCTATACATCAAAAGCGGTATTAAAGCTGCTGAAATGCAGGGGGCGTGGGGAAAAGAAGCAGCGCTGTGGATTGCATTAGAAAGAGGAGATGGCACTGTCATTCACACTAGTGTAGTCTACAGGCCTTCAACTCAGACGGAGGAGATGGATAGAGACTCGATCATTGATATTGCAAAGGTAGCGACGAAGGGAGAAGTGATCATACTGGGTGACTTTAATCTACAGGACGTGGACTAGAGTATTCCTTCTGCAAATCTGGAAAGAAGTAAAAAGATTCATTGCTTAGACAAATAGTGATGGAACCAACCAGGGAACATTCGATACTGGATTTAGTACTCATCAATGGAGATAGCGTTTTGAATGTCCGGGTGGGTGCCCATGTGAGCAGCAGTGATCATCAAACAGTGTGGTTTGAGATAAAAGCCAAGACAGAGCCCAAAGGTAGCAAACTCAAAGTCCTAGACTTCAAAAACACTGACTTCAGTATAATGGAAAATAACCTGAAGGAGAAGTTGGCAGGGTGGGAGGAGATATAAGGGAAGTGGTATTGCAGTGAACTAAACTAAAAGGGGCAACCGATATCTACATAAGAAAAGTAAATAAAAACAAGAGGAAAAGGAAACCTATATAGTTCACCAAAGTGGCTGCACAAATAAAGGCAAAAAACACAGCTTTCGCAAAATTCAGAAGATTACAAAAAGAGGAACACAGAAAAGAATACAGGATAAAGCTAAAAGAGACAAAGAGAGAAATAAGGACAGCAAAAGCAAAGGCAGAAGAAAAGATGATGACGTGTAGATGCAACTTTTTTCAGGCATATTCAGGAGAAGAGGAAAATCAGTGGTGGAATTGCAAGACTCAAAAATGCCGAGGACAAATTCATGGAAAATGACATCAAAAAAGCAAAAATGCTAAATAAATACTTCTGTTCTGTATTCACTAAGGAAAATCCTGGAGGAGGACCACGTATGATTAACAAATATACAAATGGAAATGGAGTAGCTACCACACCATTCACAGAAGATGTGTTTGAACAGCTTGCAAAACTGAAAGTGGACAAAGCCATGAGACCAGAATACCGAAGGAGCTCAGAGAGGTTCTGGCAGGACCTTTAAAGGATGTTTTTAATAGATCCTTGGAGACGGGAAAGGTTCTGCAGGACTGGAGAAGGGCTGATATGGTACCCCTTCATAAAAATGGTAATAGGGAAGAGGTGACAAACTATAGGCCGATAAGCCTTACTTCAGTGGTGGGAAAAGTAATGGAGGCGCTCCTGAAAGAGAGAATAGTGGACTTTCTAAAAACCAATGGATTGCATGATCCGAGGCAACATGGTTTTACCAAAGGAGAAGACCGTGCCAAACAAATTTGATTGAGTTCTTTGACTAGGTGTCCAGAGAATGAAGGCATGCATTGGATGTGATATACCTAAATATCAGCAAAACCTTTGATACTGTTCCTCATAGGAAGCTTATCAATAAACTGAGTAGCCTGGGGATAGGTCCCAAAATAGTAAACTGGATCAGAAATTGGTTGACTGACAGATGACAGAAGGTGGTGGCAAATGGAATACACTCTGAAGAAAGGAAGGTGCTTAGTGGCGTAGCTCAGTGATAAGTCCTGGGACCGATACTGTTCAATGTATTTGTGAGCGATATTGCAGAAGGATTGAAGGGAAAAGCCTGTCTTTTTGCAGATGACATGAAAATTTGCAACAGAGTGGACGCTTTTGAGGGAGTAGACAACATGAAGAAAGATCTGCAAGAGCTGGAAGAATGGTCTAATGCGGGGGTTCTCAACCTCAACACAGCCAGCCAGTCAGGTTTTCAGGATAAGCACAATTAATATACATTAGGGAGATTTGCATATAATGGAGGCAGTGCATGCAAATCTCTCTCATGCATATTCATTGTGGTTTTCCTAAAAACCTGACTGGCTAGGCTTGTCTCAAGGACTGAGCTGAGACCCCTGGTCTAATGCTTGGCAGGTAGGATTTAATGCGAAAAAGTGCAGAGTCTTGCACTTGGGATGCAGAAATCCAAAGGAATTGTATGCGACAGGGGGCAAGAGGTTGGTGTGTATGGATCAGGAAAGGGACCTCGGAGTGATAGTGTCTGAGGATTTTAAGGTAGCAAAACCATGCTACAAGGTGGTAGTCAGAGCCAGAAGGATGTTGGGTTGCATATAGAGAGGAATAATCAGTATAAAGGAGGCGGTATTAATGCCCCTGTACAAATCATTGATGAGGCCTCACTTGTTCAGTTTTGGAGATTATATCTCTCAAAGGATATAAAAACAGTTCTGGATATGGTTATATTTCACAAAGGATATATGAAATGGTTCTGAGGAAGGCGACCAAAATGATTTGGAGCCTGTGCCAGAAGATGTACGAAAAGAGACATGCAGACTTATACCCTAGAGGAGAGGAGGGACAGGGGAGATATGATACAGACCTTTAATACTTACAGGGTATTAATGAACAAACAAACCTTTTTCAAAGAAGGCGGCAAACGTAAAAGCAGCATCTGGAAATACCTTTTCACGGAAAGAATGGTGGGTGCTTGCAATGCCCTCCTGATGGAGGTGGGGGGGGGGGCAAATATAGTGACAGAATTCAGATGCATGGGACTGACACAGTGGATCCCTTTATAGGAAGAAGATGAAATCAAAGATAAACTTAAGTATCATTTATACTTCAGTAAATGGGGGAGGGGAGGGGGTGACCTGCACAGAGCAGTGGTTACAACCACTCTAGTCATCTTACTGGGCAGACTAAATGGACCATACTGGTCTTTATCTGCCATTATATACTATGGGGTCTATTCTGTACTGTGAATAGTGGGGATGGAACTTTGCTATTTGCCCCCCTTCCATCCCCAGCAAACGCCTCCCCATACGAACAAGGAGTTTGTATGGGGAGGCTTAGACGGGGGTGGGAGGGGGCATTGCGGAGGTGGAGTGAGGGCGGGCAGTGGGCGGTCCACGACCCCAGACTTAGAGGGCTGATTCTGAAGTCTGCCTTGTATGTCCGGAGCCTCGGATCTAGATGGGGGACGGCAGACCTGGCCAGCGGCAAAGAGGTTAGGGGGTGCAGGGGGTTCCCCGCAGCCCGATCCTGGCCATGGAAGGCCAGATCGGTGGTCAGGCTGCAGGGAAAGAAGATTGAGTTCGGTGTCAAGGGATCGCAGCTAATGAATGGAGCCACAGTGCCGTGGCAATGGGAAGCTATGGCACCGCGGCTCTATTCAGGAACCTGACTGAGTTAGCCGGGCAGGGTCTGTACATGCAGGCCGATCTGAATCTGGTCCCAGCCTGCACGTACAGGCCCTAGACCTGATTCTGATCCCGCGGAGCACGTCTAGCCCCCAAGGGATCAGAACTGGGTCTGCCTCTGTGCGTCCAGATTCAGATAGGACGCACACATTAGAATGTGCCTCCACGTTACTATATAAGTAATAGGCGATGTCACTTCAGCATGGAAGTAGTAGGAGAGACCCTTCATATTGACTTTAAAGTTTTACTTTTTTCTTAGTACCATATATTAAAGCTTCTTTATATGTTTCTACCACCCTGCGTATACCTTGTAGCGCTATATAAATGATTAATAATAATAATAATAATAATAATAATAATAGTAGTAGTAGTAGTTTGAAGCTCTGACCTTTAAGTCAGTCTCTGGACAACATAGACAGGTGTAAAAACAGCAGTTTTCCTGAAGAAATCAAAGTCCAGTTACACAAACCCAGCATAGTTCAAGACTGTGGTCTTTCTGACCTGTCATATTTCTGCATATCAAGAAGTCATGGAATGAACTTCTGTCTCCCCTCAGTGACTCTGACCCTTCTTCAAGTTCAGGAAAAAGTAACAAACCTCAGTTCTGAGAAGGCAATTACTTTGCAACAAAGTTTCAGATCTGGCCACTGTGCTTACCCAACTTCACAGTAGCATCTGAAGCCTCTCTCCTGGTTTGTAGAGATGTGTGTCTCTTTCCTTCAGCAATTCCCATAGACCCCTTCTCTAAGGAATTATGACACCTGAACAAATAAGACAGAGTTTCTGATCTATCCTCTTCCTAGAACTGCGCCCAGTCACCCATTTAAATTAAGCACTAATGTCTTTTCAAGTAAAAAGAATAATCTGATCTTTCCTGCCTAGTGGCAACTTTTTAAAAAAAATAAATTAATAAATAAAGATAGTGAGTTGGGGAAGGGTTCCATCTCCCATTCCAGCTGAAACTCTCTACTGCCATTTAGAGCAGCGCTTCTTAGCTTTACGTGAAAGGCAGCAAAAGGCACATGCAGGCGCAGTAGCAGGCTGATTCACCCGTGTTTGCGCCATTCTCACGCCTCTCTGACGGTATTCTGTGGTCTCCAATTCCATGTCGACGCTGCTCGCTCCTCCCCTCCACCACCCCTGTTGCCGCAATTTCAGAGATTAAGCCCTATTCCACTGCTGCTTCTCCTACTCCCAGCCGCTCCCCCCCCCTTTCTCATTCAAACAATGCTGCTGCTGACCTTGGAGGGCCCCCCTTCCACCCGTTCTTGCTGTTGCCTGCCCAGTCAACAAGGAGGGAAGACAGATAAAAATGCTGTCATTTATTTCTTATTATTTTTGTATTGAGCTCAGGATTTATTAGTGTTTTGTGGATAGCCCAGCATGCTGGGGAGGGGGGAGGGGAAAATTGTGAAAAGGTGCTGCTTGTGGGGGAGGGGGAGTGTGGAAGTGCTGCCTGTCCTGGAGGGGAAGTGGAGACAACAAAAACCTGAGACAAAGTCCAGGGCCTGCCTGTGTTTCATGTGAGCATTGATGTGGCTCTGGCGCATCCCCCCTTCAGTGTCCTCGAAAGGCCAGAATGTGTCAGTCACCTCCATTAATGGCATGAGCTACACGCGGGCCCCACACTCTCTTAAGTTTTTGTGTGCCTGCAACATTTGTTCCTCTTGCTCAAAAAGCATTTTTATTCTCTTCTCCACAACCTCCTCCCACAGGACATGCTGCACTTCTGTACCACCTCTCCCCACAAGCAGCACTTCTGCAACACCGCTCCCCACAAGCAGCACCTCTGTAACACTTCTCCCTACAAGCAGCACTTCTGTAACGTCGATCCCCACAAGCAGCACTTCTGTAATGCCGATCCCCACAAGCAGCACTTCTGCAACACTGCTCCCCACAAGCAGCACTTCTGTAACGCCGCTCCCCACAAGCAGCACTTCTGTAACGCCGCTCCCCACAAGCAGCACTTCTGTAACACCTCTCCCCACAAGCAGCACTTCTGTAACGCCGCTCCCCACAAGCAGCACTTCTGTAACGCCGCTCCCCACAAGCAGCACTTCTGTAACGCCGCTCCCCACAAGCAGCACTTCTGTAACACCTCTCCCCACAAGCAGCACTTCTGTAACACCGCTCCCCACAAGCAGCACCTCTGTAACACTTCTCCCTACAAGCAGCACTTCTGTAACGCCTCTCCCCACAAGCAGCACTTCTGTAACGCCGCTCCCCACAAGCAGCACTTCTGTAACGCCGCTCCCCACAAGCAGCACTTCTGTAACACCTCTCCCCACAAGCAGCACTTCTGTAACACCGCTCCCCACAAGCAGCACTTCTGTAACACCGCTCCCCACAAGCAGCACTTCTGTAACACCGCTCCCTACAAGAAGCACTTCTGCAACTCCGCTCCCTACATGCAGCACTTCTGTAACACCGCTCCCCACAAGCTGCACTTCTGTAACACCGCTCCCTACAAGAAGCACTTCTGCAACTCCGCTCCCTACATGCAGCACTTCTGTAACACCGCTCCCCAGAAGCTGCACTTCTGCACAAGTTCCGCCTGTCCTGTGGAAGGAGGGGGGGGGGTGGAGAATAAAAGTGCTCTTTAGAGGACGAGGAAAAAGTGCTGCAGGCACACACAAACCTGAGAAAGTCCAGGTCCTGCCTGTAGACCATGCCATTCGTGGAGGTGTCCCTGATGCATTCTGACCCCTCAAGGACATTGGAGAGGGTGGGATGCGTCAGAGCCACCTCAGTTTGCACATGGAATGCAGGCAGGTCCTTTGCTTTATTTTTTTTCTCTTTCCTGTCTTGGTTCTGCTATGATTGCTGCATTGGAGTTGCTGGCTATATGGTGAGGCCGTAGTGGGAAGGGGGAGTTGGAGGAAGGAAAGGGACACTGATGAGAGATGCTGGAATATGGGATAGAAATGAGGAAGGGAGATGCTGGACATGGGGGAGGGGGCGAGGCGGAAGAGAAAAGGTAGTTACTCACCTGTAGCAGGTGTTCTCCATGGACAGCAGGAATTAGCCCTCATGTATGGGTGATGTCCCCAATGGAGCCCTGTATGGGAAAACTCCCCAGCTTCTATTGGAAGTTTTTGGGAGGCTCCACTGTGCCTCTGCACCTCCTTCCCACTTGCTGTGCTGGTGGCACCATCGTGACTCAGTCTGATAACAAAGCTGTAGCAGAAGACAAGTCCTCCAGGAGGCGGGAGGGTTGTGAGGACTCATTCCTGCTGTCCACAGAGAACACCTGCTACAAGTGAGTAACTACCTTTTCTCTATGGACAAGGAGGAATTGTTGTGGCTGATTGTATTCAAAGAATTATACCAGGAGTCAGTTTGCAGAATTCAAATCCAGTTTTAATGTGTCACACAGTCTCAGCTGGAACAAATCCAAAATCAAATGCTGAGCCACGAGGTACGCTCGGAGCTGGCTTATATACATTTTCACATATCCATTTTCATCATTAAATCAAAGTAAATTCTCTATTGGCTACTAAAGCAGTGACCCTTCTATTGGCTACTCTTTCTCCACTCCAGCCCCCCTGTTCCCTCGTTAAGACATTCCTGCATCTGCTGAGTAAATTCTCTTATCTACAAACTTCAAAGAATACAAAGACATTCAAAAATACAGAGACCTTCAAAAACCTAGAGGGTGTTATCATAACAGTACAGGCCAGCTGGGCCTACCAAATGTGATCTTTCCTGCTCTGTGATGTGTGGGCCTTTCCTCCAGGTCCGGAGACAAGGCCCGCCATAAATGTACGCTTTAATTAGTTTATTGCAGGTACCAGGCCATTCCTGGCTCCAAGAAAGCCTGAGCAATTAAAGTTCAAGGAAGGTTTGGCACTCTTGGACAAACAGGATAGGGGAAGGGGGGAGAGAGCAGAGCTGTTCACAATTTGCTTTTAAAGCAAATCATTTCTCTCCAGCACTAGTCTCAAGTGGGGGGGGGGGGGGGGTGATTCAATACTGTTATAGATACGTTTCTAGGCATAAGACAATACTGTTATAGATACATTTCTATGCACAAGACAATACTGTTATAGATACATTTCTATGCATGAGGCATACCAGAGGCCTAGCTAATTTCTGGGGGCTACCACATTCCCCCATTTTGATTATTGTCACCCCTCCAGAAAGGGGTGAGATAAAAATCACACATTAAGCACTATCCTAGACTGTGGCCGCCTCTTGAGGTAAGGCCTGGTACTTCCACATAGCTAACACTCGGGCTGCAGTCTTCCGTTCAACTGTACTATCAATAATAGAGGTAAACATGCGTAGGCAAATGGGTAGAAAACACGGCAGAAGTATACATAAAGCTAACATCAGGAGAACAGCACTTACAAAGGTTTTCAAGCCCCCCACCCCCGTGAATATAGAACTAAACCAGCCATTTAGCTCCAGCCCATGCCAGGTCTGAACAGGTACATGAGCCAGCCTTCGCATACGGGCGGCTATTTCTTCAATGACATGGCCTTGATCATCAATCTGCAAACAGCAGTTAGTCAGATTGAATTTTCCACAGACACCCCCCTCAGTAGCCAAAAGGTAGTCAAGGGCCAACCGGTTTTGGTAAATAGCAGTGCGCATCTGGGTGTTTTGTTTTGCCAGGAGGGTTAATGCCTTACCAGTCTCATTAGTTATAATTTCTACAACAGCTTGCAAGCGGATAATACGATTTAACATATAAACAGGAGTGCGGTATCCCCAAGTCCCATCTTCTGCCCAAGTAGCTGGGCCATAGTATGCTATAATTCTCTCAGGGGGCCATTCCTCATTATCCCATTTCTGATCCCAATTTCCTATCTTCAGGGCAGCGCGCTCTTGGCGGCGGTTATATACCGGGAAACCTAACTGCTCTCCTTGGGGAATGGGAATTAGAAAGAAGGACGGGCGGATTGTCCCCAGGACACATGCCCCTCCCCATTTCTCAGGAAGCTGGGCATATGCCCGATTTCCACAAATCCAGTAGAGCCCTGGGGGGCTCTCCAGGTATTGGAGGAGGTTAGATCGGTCCATACGGCAGTGAGTGTAGTGAAATTGATAAATGGATTTGACGGTTCAGTAACATTTATACCTGACCACCAGGATGTCTTTCGGGAGGTTTCGTTATAATAACGTTGGCTAAGGCATATTAGTTCCCCTACCTTAATTGGGAAACGGGGCCCAGTTCTAACTATACAGGTACGACCAATAATTGAGTTTGCCAGGACCCATTCACTGGTCGTTCTATTAAGGGCAGTCTGGTTATATGGGGTAGAGTAGTCCAGTTCCCTAGCTTCCCAGGGCCACTGGTCACCCAAGTTTGTTCCCCCACAGAAATAGCAATTGGAAATTTGGAGACTAGATGTTACCGTCTCTGCCAGTTCCACAAAAAGGTTCCGCACAGAGGTGGGCACTTCTATTTGGGTGCGGATCTCATCTTCAAAAGAATGGAAGACAAAGGCAGGCTGGGAAACATGGGATTTCATTACAAGACGGATATGTATGAGGGTACCTGGGTCTGTGCCTTCTCCATTTATCTGGAGGCCAAAGGTGTATCCGGCGGCCCAGACACTGGGGGACATAAGGGTCAGTTGGAGGGGGTTACAGGTGCCTGTCGAACAGTCTGACATGGCGGGTAACCGGGTCAGGGTCGCCTTGCGAAAATCCCGGGGGCTTCCTGTAGGTGCCTTGGGCCATGTAGCATAATATACACAGCTCCAGGTAGGGCAGAAATTGTAGTCACGGGCTCCCGGTCCGGTGCAGGATGGGGACCCCTTCACTATGGCTGGGCACATGTATTTGTCATTGTGTGTATAGGTGCGTTCCTGGCTAAGGGAACCACACTTTTCCCAGTTCCATTTATTTCTACTTATGGCTGCACACGCATCGAAAAAGAGAGAGAGGCCGGGCTAGTGGGGGAGGATACTTTTGTGGAATTTAAGAGGTGGCCCGCAGCTGAGTGGGAGCGAACCTCTATAACCTGATAGGTGGGACTCTGTCGTGGGTTAAAGCAAGTCTTAGTTTTTCCTATCGTACAGATACTCAATTCTGTACCATTGTATTTACATTGGCTAACAGAACCCGTGCAGCTGTAATGTGAATGGTAGAGCAGGGTTTGGGTAATTTTTACTCCTGTTCGGGTGGTAGTTATGCAGGGAGTACACGGGGGTATGGAGGAAATCATTCTAAAGGGCCCCAGGAATACCGCAAGTATAATATAGACATGCATATTCATCATACTATTCTACTTCAATAAGTCTCTATATATACTATATATATATACTGAAAGTCTTTTCTTTTACTCTGGCTGTTCCTCTTTCACAGCTTCCGCCGTGCGTAGATCTGTCCGCTTCCACGGCGGGTGAGAAGAGTAGGGCTGTTGAGTCTACACCGCTGATTTCTGCCGCCTCAGGGTAAGCCGCAGGGGTGCATCAGGATAGCTCGTTGAGGTCCAAAGCTGAGGATCGGTTGGGGTAGCCGGCTTCAATCGACTGTGGTGGATCCAAGGTGCAAGCTCTGCAACTTTAACTGCCGTAGGGGTTGACAGTATGACGATGTAGGGCCCTCTCCAGTGTGGCTCCAACGGTTCTTTTCTCCAATCTTTTACCCACACTGAAGTCCCGGGCTTGAAGGGGTGCAGGGGCTCAGTCAGATTAATGGGCAGCTGATCTTGAATCCAAGCATGGAGACTCTGTAAGACAGAACCTAACGCCAACAATTCTTGTCTAGTAATTTCAGATCCAATCTGATTCATATCTCCCTTTATCCCTTAGACAATGGGTGGGGGCCGCCCATACAAAACCTCAAATGGGGAAATTCCTAACGCCTTAGTGGGAGCAGAGCGGATCCTGAGAAGGGCTATAGGGAGAACCTGAGGCCACTTTAGATGAGATTCCTGACAGAGTTTGGACAACTGGGACTTCAGGGTCCGGTTCATGCGCTCTACCTTGCCTGAGCTTTGGGGTCTGTAGGCTGTATGTAACTTCCACTGTATTTGTAGAGCTTTGGCTAGCTGCTGAGTTATCTGAGATACAAAGGAGGGACCATTGTCTGACCCTACAACCAGTGGTATACCGAACCTGGGAATGATTTCATGGAGTAGGGCTTTTGTGACTTCCCTAGCCTTTTCAGTTCTCGTGGGGAATGCTTCTATCCACCCAGAAAAAGTACAGACTAGAACCAGTAAGTAACGGTACCCATTTGCTCGTGGCATTTCAGTAAAATCCACCTGGACATTTCCCATGGGGGTGACTCCCAGTGATTGGACTCTCGGGGGCTGAGTGGGACCTTGCCGGGCATTATTTTTGGCGCAGGTTAAGCATCTGCTAGCCACTGATGCGGACAGGGGTCCCAGTAAAGGGATAAAGAAATAAGGTCTGAGAGCTTTTTGCATGGCAGTTTTTCCGTAATGCGTGGCTTGATGGAAGGCTTGGATGAAGGCAGGGCCTAGGGATTCTGGGACAACGGTGGGACCTGGGGGCTGACCACCAGCTCCTGGTGGTAGCACTATCCACCCATCCTTGTTTAATACTCCTCCCTCCTTCTGACAGAAATAGTCTAACTCACTGGAGGTGTATCGGGGATTCCATGTACTGAGCGGTACTGGGAAGAGTGCTGCCTGGACTGGGGCTGAGGGGGCAGGGACTTGTCCAGAGATTGCTACCTCTCGGGCTGTCACATCAGCTAGCCTATTTCCCCGGGGCACCTCCCCGCTCCCCTTCTGATGGCCTCTGCAATGCATAACTGCAATCTGTTTAGGGGCCCATACTGCATCTAATAGGGCCAGAATTTCAGGACCGTATTTGATGGACTTGCCCCCTGAGGTTATTAATCCACGTTCCTTGTACAGGGCTCCATGGGCATGCAGGGTGGTGAAGGCATACTTGGAATCTGTGTAAATGTTCAAGCGGAGCCCTGTTCCCTTTATCAGTGCCCTTGTGAGGGCTATAAGTTCAGCTTTCTGGGCTGAGGTCCCTGGGGCCAAAGCTGAAGACTCAATCACCGTGTCCAGGGTCACTACTGCATAGCCTGCACAGCGTCGTCCATCGACAATGAGACTGCTGCCATCTACGAAGAAGGTTTTGTCAGGGTCATTCAGAGGGACATCAGTCAAATCAGGACGGCTGGAGAATACTGTGTCCATAACTTCCAGGCAGTCATGATCAGGTGGTCCAGGGCCTACTGGCAAAAGTGTGGCAGGATTCAAATTTTGACTGACAGTCAGTTGTAGCCGGGGGTTTCCGCACAGCATGCTCTGGTATTTTAGCATGCGTGAGCTGGTGAACCAGTAGTTTCCCTTATGTTCCATGAGGGTCAGGACTGAGTGTGGTACGGTAACTTGGAGGTTCTGGCCCAGAGTGAGCTTGTCGGCTTCGCTCACCAGGAGGGCTGTGGCTGCAATGGCTCGCAAACAGGGGGACCACCCTGTCGCAACAGTATCCAGTTGTTTTGATAGATAAGCTACAGGTCGCTGCCAGGATCCTAGGGGCTGCGTCAGGACCCCCAGGGCATTTCCACTGGATTCATGCACATATAGGTGAAATGGCTTCTGCACGTCTGGCAACCCCAAGGCGGGTGAGGACATCAGTGCCTTCTTCAGGGATCTGAAAGCTGCGTCTTGTTCAGGTCCCCACTCCAAGGGGGCTCGCTCTGCCCCTTTTGTGGCCTGATACAGTGGTTTTGCCAGCAGCGCAAAATTAGGTATCCATATCCGACAATATCCCGCTGCTCCCAGGAAGGCCCTCACTTGCCTTCTAGTTGTTGGGGTAGGAATACGGCACACAGCCTCTTTTCTCTCTGGACCCAGCCGTCGAACTCCATTGGATAGATGGAATCCCAGATATTTGACATTGGTTTGGCACAATTGGGCCTTGGCTCTCGAGACTCTGTATCCGGCCTCTTTCAGAAGGTGCAGGAGTTCACTTGTGGCTTGTATGCATTCACTCTTTGAGGTTGTTGCTATCAGCAGATCATCCACATATTGGAGGAGGACCCTTTTTCCAGGTGTTACAGTGTAGTTTGAAAGGTCTTGACTGAGGGCGGCGCTGAAGAGAGTGGGTGAGTTCTTGAATCCCTGGGGTAATCGGGTCCAGGTGAGCTGACCCCGTCTCCCAGTAGTAGGGTCTTCCCACTCAAAGGCAAATAGAGGTTGACTGGCCGTGGCTAAGCGTACACAGAAAAAGGCATCTTTCAGATCCAGAACGGTGAAGTGAGTGGCTCCGGCAGGGATCAGTCCCAGGAGGGTGTAGGGGTTTGGCACCACTGGATGTATGGTTACAACTGCATCATTCACTCGTCTCAGATCCTGTACTGGGCGGTAATCACCTGTCCCAGGCTTTTTGATTGGGAGGAGGGGGGTGTTCCAGGGTGACTGACACTTTCTCAGGAGTCCATATTTCAACAGTTTCATCAGATGATGATGGATGCCTTCAATTGCTGGTCGCGGAAGAGGATACTGTCTTATATGCACTGGTTCTGCTCCGGGTTTGAGGGTGACAAGAACAGGGGCTACATTTTTGGCTAGGCCCGGTGGATTATCCTCCGCCCATACCTCGGGCGGGGCCAGAATTTCAGTGGAGAAACGGGGGCCTGGTATGTCAGAAGGAGTTGTGCTATAGAGTCGCCATTCTTCTTCTCGGGGGACAGCTAACACCATCAGGCCGGCTGGTTTGGAATTCAGAGTCATTTCCATCTTTCCCCCTTCAGTGAAGGATATCTGTGCCTGGAGTTTAGCTAGCATATCTCGGCCCAAGAGGGGGATCGGGCATTCAGGCATGTACAGAAACTGATGTATTATCTTTCGTCCCCCTAGTTCACAGGTGCGGTTCTGCAGGTAAGGTCTAGTGGCCCGGTTACCAGTGGCCCCGACAATAGTGATAGTTCGGGAGGACAGAGGAGCCACTGGGTTTGCCACTACTGAGTGTTCGGCCCCCGTGTCCACCATAAAGTCCATATGTTGGTCCCCAATTTTCAGACTGACCATAGGCTCCTGGGGACCCAGAGGAAACTTGGAGCCCGGTCTGGCCTAGTAGCCATCCGAATTGTAGCCTTCTTCGTTTGCCACTCCCTCAAAGGCAGCCTCCTCCAATTGAAATTGTGATCGGCGTGAGTCTCCAGACCCTGGAAGCGCCCCCTTG
Source organism: Ichthyophis bannanicus (assembly GCA_033557465.1). NCBI lineage: Eukaryota > Metazoa > Chordata > Amphibia > Gymnophiona > Ichthyophiidae > Ichthyophis > Ichthyophis bannanicus. The sequence continues at coordinate 170,183,622 of CM066042.1, forward strand.
TTCTCCCATTATGTCCCCCTCCCCTCTGAGGGGAGAGGTTCCGGTTCGGGCATTCATTCTTCCAATGTCCTTCTTCCTTACAGTAGGCACACTGGTTTGTGCCTAAAGGGGGCTGACTAGCTGAACGGCCCCTGCCACGTCCTCTAGTTCCTCCTCTAGGGAATCCCCCCCTTCGCTTTTCAACTAATGCGGCTGCGAGGAAGTCAGCCTTCTTCTTCATCTTACGTTCACTCTCCTTCTGTTGAGCTTGATCACGATTCACAAAAACTTTCTGCGCTACTTCCATTAACTGAGTTGCATTCATGCCCGCAAACCCCTCAAGTTTTTGCAGTTTTCGTCTGATATCTCCGAAGGACTGACTCACAAAGGCTGCGTTTACCATACGCAGATTCTCCCGGTCCTCTGGATCATATGGGGTGTATAACCTGTAAGCTTCGGCTAATCTTTCATGGAAAGCCGCTGGGCTCTCATCTGGCCGTTGGAGGACTTCTGATACTTTTCCAATATTCAAGGCTTTTTGGCCTCCTCTCTTTAGGCCCTGCATAAGAGCTTGGCGGAAGCGGTCTAGGGCCGCTGCTTCCACTGTATTGTTGGGGTCCCATCGAGGGTTCTCACTGGGAAAGGCGGCGGCCGCTACCTGTTGAGGAGTTTGCCCTGCACCTGCTACAGAGTTCTCCTCTAGCCATCGGATGGAGGCCTGTTGAATTCTATTTCGTTCTTCAGTACTAAAAAGGGTGGACAGGAGCTGGTGACAGTCCGACCAGGTAGGCTGATGGGTCCTCATAATACTGGCCATTAACTCGGTCAGTTCTTGGGGCTTCTCAGTATAGGAGGCATAGTGTGTCTTCCAATTAAACAAATCAGTAGTAGAAAAAGGCACGTACACAAGACTGGTGGGTCCCAATACGACCTGGTTCTGGGCATTAAGGATAGGTAGGCCCTGGACCTGGCGCAGTGGCATGGCGACAGTGCTCTTCTGGGATGTAGTTGAGGCTCTGAGGTCATACGGGGGTTGAAGCTGCCGGGATCCCGATGGCTGGTCCCGGGCGGTGGCAGTGAGTGACCCTGAACCAGCGATGAGCTCCCTGCTCTCGCTGGCATCCATGAATGGTAGCCCATCTGAATCATCCGGGTCTAGACTGGGGCGTCTAGCGGGAGAGGAATTCGCATCCTCCAATGGCGGAGGAGGCGGGAGGGTTAGGGGTAAGGTCTCCCTCCGGCCAGGCTCATCCTGCTGCGGTGGGGCTGAGGGGACTGACCTACAGAGGAACTGGGGTGGAGGGGACAGAATTTCTGGGGACTCCGGGGCAGAATAAATGGGTGGTTTTACTACTGCTGCTTTTTGGCACTTTTCAGTGTTCTGACAACTTGGGGTAGTTGCTAACAATATTCTACACTGTTCCTCAGAACAACGTTTTATCCAAGAGGGTTTTTTCTCACAAATACTTAACCAGGAATCTATGTAAGGGAACTGATCAGGGTGTTCCTTCCGCACAATCTGGTGAACTAAAGATACAGTGCTAACATCAAATGTACCACCAGGGGGCCAGGAGGAAACTAGCACAGGCCATTCCCTGTCACAGAGTATTTCTAATCGGGATGGAGACAGTTTTATGCCATAGTCTCCGGAGAATCCCTTTTTAAAATTCTTGATCATACATTTCAACGGAGTTAACGTGGACCCCGTCCCTCCCATAACTAACAACTAACAGGTGACGTACAGGACAACAAACAGAAAGGGTAGGTAGTATGGCTGCAGGTAAGGGGTCCGTACAGCCCTGGAGACACAGAGGAAGACAAACACCAGACGCTTCCTCCTTTTTGCGACCTGAACGCGGTCGCCCGGTCAGGAACTGCGCTACTCAGGAGTCCGCACTCACTTGGTCTGTGTTTCAAGGCCTCTCATGCACACAAGCAGACATTCAGGACAGAATAAAAAATCCCAACATTCCCAAAAAACCTGACTAACTGACTGACTGACTAAGGGATAGGTATTTTCAGTCTCTGCTTATACCTTTTAAGTCTTCCGAGACTTACTAGGACCACCCCGAGAGTTGATCAGACTCTCAAGCGCTTATTCCAGAATCCCGACTGACTGACAGGCTGACTGAATAGAAGAAGAAAATTCTACTCACCAGATCTGGTACCAGAAACAGGTCATGGGTTGAATTCTGGACTCCCCTCAGGTTCAGAAGCGTAGTCCGGCTGGAACCAGCAGTCTGTCGAGGCGAGAAGGAATCCCTCCGATGCAAAAATGACCGGCGGCGCCTGGGTGTTCCTTTGCGATCACTCAGAGCGTGGCTCCAGCCGGGCTAGACCTGGAGGCAAAAACTGTGGTATATTCACTTGAATACCATCTCCCCCATGCATCAGGCCAATGCACCAAAATGTTGTGGCTGATTGTATTCAAAGAATTATACCAGGAGTCAGTTTGCAGAATTCAAATCCAGTTTTAATGTGTCACACAGTCTCAGCTGGAACAAATCCAAAATCAAATGCTGAGCCACGAGGTACGCTCGGAGCTGGCTTATATACATTTTCACATATCCATTTTCATCATTAAATCAAAGTAAATTCTCTATTGGCTACTAAAGCAGTGACCCTTCTATTGGCTACTCTTTCTCCACTCCAGCCCCCCTGTTCCCTCGTTAAGACATTCCTGCATCTGCTGAGTAAATTCTCTTATCTACAAACTTCAAAGAATACAAAGACATTCAAAAATACAGAGACCTTCAAAAACCTAGAGGGTGTTATCATAACAGTACAGGCCAGCTGGGCCTACCAAATGTGATCTTTCCTGCTCTGTGATGTGTGGGCCTTTCCTCCAGGTCCGGAGACAAGGCCCGCCATAAATGTACGCTTTAATTAGTTTATTGCAGGTACCAGGCCATTCCTGGCTCCAAGAAAGCCTGAGCAATTAAAGTTCAAGGAAGGTTTGGCACTCTTGGACAAACAGGATAGGGGAAGGGGGGAGAGAGCAGAGCTGTTCACAATTTGCTTTTAAAGCAAATCATTTCTCTCCAGCACTAGTCTCAAGTGGGGGGGGGTGGGGGGGTGATTCAATACTGTTATAGATACGTTTCTAGGCATAAGACAATACTGTTATAGATACATTTCTATGCACAAGACAATACTGTTATAGATACATTTCTATGCATGAGGCATACCAGAGGCCTAGCTAATTTCTGGGGGCTACCACAGAATGAGTCCTTACGTATGGGATTCCCAAGCTACAGGCTACCAAAAACTGAGGAGGCTATTGAGAAGCCCAAAGGGGGGCAAAACTCAACTGTGACATGGCAACAGTCCTGATGGCCCAAAGACCAGCTATGTACAATAATAGTGATTCTCTTCCCTTTTTTTTTTTGGTAACCTGGACAGAATAGAATGGGCCTAGGGGAGATGAAGTTGGATTCTAATCCCCAAACAGATTCCAGAGTACAGATTGACTGAAGCTGCTGTTGCATTGGGAATACCCATCTAGGCAGTAGTGAGATGTGAATGTGTGGACTGTAGACCACGTTGCAGCCTTGCAAATCTTTTCCATGGAGACAGTGTAAGTTGGCCACCAATGCAGCCATAGCTCTGACACTGTGAGCTGTGACATGGCCATCAAGACTCAGGCCTGCCTGGGCATAAGCGAAGTTGAAAGAGAACATTTGGAAATTGCAGTCCCTAGCTTACTGGGGTCTAAAGAAACAAAAAGCTGGATGGACTTTCTATGGGCTTTTGTCCACGCTAAGTAGAAGGCTATGTCTCACTTGCAGTCCAACTTATGTAATGCAGCTTCCCCTTTGTGTGCATGAAGTCTCGGGAAAAATGTTTGAAGAACAATTGACTAAGGTAGAAATCCGATACCTTCTTTTGGAAGGAATTTAGGATGAGTACGAAGCACTACTCTATTATGGTAGAATCTGGTGTAAGGTGAATAAACCATTAGATGCTGAAGCTCGCTCACTCTCCATGCTGATGTGACTGCCACCAGAAACAATACCTTCCAGGTCAAGATCTTCAGAGGACAGGAAATGAGCGGTTCAAAGGGAACTTTCATGAGCTGTGCAAGAACCACATTGAGGTCCCAAGACACTGTGGGAGACGTGTAGGGAGGCTTCAAGGGAAGCATGCCCTGCATAAAGTGAACAACTAAAGGCTGTATTGAGATGGACTTCCCTTCCATACCTTGATGGTAAGCTCCAATTGCACTGAAGTGGACCCTGACGGAGTTGGACTTGGAGAGGTGTAGAAGATATTCAAGCAGTTTTTGTGTGGAACAGATGAAAGGATCTAGGGCCTGCTCTCACACCAGACAGCAAACATCTTCCATTTACAAGAGTAAGATGTTCATGTAGAGGCGCTCTAGAGGCCAAAAGGACTTTGGTTACACCATCCAGCAGGTTGAGCTGAGACAACATTAGCCTCTCAACATCCATGCTGTGAGGGCCAAGGATCAGATGTCGGGGTGCAACATCATCCCACCTTCCTGCATTATTAAATTGATCATGTGGCTGAGTCGTCGTGGCTCTACACCGGAGAGCTGCAACAGGAGGGGAAACCACCAAGGCTGTCTGGGCAAATAGAGAATGATGAGAATAATTATGCCGCCCTCTTTTTTTTTTTTTTTGCACTGTAGGAGGGTCTTTGCAATGAGAGATATTGGAGAATAAGCATACAGAAGACCCCTCCCCCCAATGAAGGAGAAAAGCATCCGACATTAGTCTGCTGTGTGATCTTACTCTGGAGCATAACTGATCCACCTGGTCATTTTGTGGGGTGGTGAATAGATCTATCGAGGCGGTGCCCCACTCTCAAAAGATGCGAGTTGCAACTTCCCTGTCCAGTGTCCACTCGTGCAGTGGAGGACTCAACTCAGTCTGTCTGCCGCAGTGTTTTGCTTGCTTGGCAAATACTGCTACTACTGAGCATTCTTATAATGCTACAAGACATACACAGCGCTGCACAGACACATGTAAGAGACGGTCCCTGCTCATTGGAGCTTTACAGACTTGGGTAGTTTGTACATGGCTCTCAAGTCCATCCCATGCGCGATGGTGAACTTCCACAACCTGACTGCTTCCCAACACAGGAGGTATGAACCCATCCCCCCCTGCTTGTTGATGAAGAACATAGCGACCCGATTGTCTGTCTGAATCAGAACAATTTGGCTGGCCAATCTGTCTCTGAAAGCCCTTAGAGCATTCACCACTGTACTTAGTTGCAAGAAGTTGATCTGATGGAGACTTTCTCGGATGGACCAATTTGGAAAGACAGCTCTTTGAGCAAATTGTGGTGGACTGTCAACCAGTATAATGACTGAATGAGAGGGGCGGTGACACACAGACGATGCCAGAGTCGACCCGTGGCCTGGATCCATTGGATCCTCAGAGTCCACTGAGTTTGCCTCATCTGGAGGCGTGCCAAGGGTGTGATATGTACAGTGGAGGCCATGTGGCCTAGCACCAGAGCCAACCCGACCACCAGGCAGGCTTGGTGGTCACCTAGAGCAGCAGACCTCTGTGGGTGGCATGGCACAGTGCTCACAGCTGGCCATGTATGTCAGTACACATGGCCTACCACTTCTGAACCCCCTTCAACATAGCAGGCCATGTGTGCCAAAACACATGGCCTGCTGTGGCCACTGTTGCTGCACCAAGCCAAACCTTCCTCTCCCCATCAACCCTGCTGATGGAATAGGCGGCAGTGAGGGGCGGCAGCACAGCTTGGAAGGGGGGGGGGAGCAGCACAGCAGGGACTTCAGCCTGGGGTCGCAGAAATCCTTCACCAGCCCTGCTTAGCACAGTCAACATCCTGCAGTCTGTTACCCACTTTCTCAATTGAATTTCCCGCACAAGTGCTGTCAATCTGTGAAGTCGGTCATACAGTAGGAGGGCTTTTGCTTGAGTCATGTCGAGCAGGGCTCCGATGAATTCCAATTGTTGGGTGAGCTGAAGGTGGGACTTATGGTAATTTATAATGAACCCTAGTTGTTCCAACACTCAAATGGTTAATCATGTTGATTCTAGGACTCCTTCTGGAGTGGTACTGTTGATCAGCCAGTCACCCAGATAGGGGATGACAAACACTCCAAGCATCCAGAAGTAAGCAGTTACTACCATGAGGCATTTTGTGAAGACGCAAGGTGCTGAGGCCAGGCCAAACAGCAACACTCGGTATGGGACGTGTTGTCCTCCCAGGATGAATCTGAGATACTTCTTATGAGTGGGATGTATCTCTGTGGGTATATACATCCTTCAGATCAAGGGAATATAGCCAATCTCCTTTTTGAAGGTAAGGAAACAGAGTGCCTAGAGAAATCATTCTGAACTTTTCTTTTACCAAGTACATGTTCAAATCTTAGGTCTAGGAGGGGACTGTATCCCCCCATTTTCTTGGTGATAAGGAAGTACCTGGAATAAAACTTCTGACCTCTTTGCTCTGGTGGCATGAGCTCAATCACAAGATCTGACAAGAGGGTGGTGATTTCTTTCTGAAGTAAATCCAGATGCAGTGGGTCAAGATGGTGCACCCTCTGGGGGCAATTGGGTGATTGTTCCAATAAATGTAGTTCATAACCGCTTTTGATGATCTGTAGAACCCATACATCTAGATTATGAGGGGCCACCTATGTGCAAAAAGAATGAGCCTTCTGTCGACCAGAGGGTTTCCTACTGTGGTTGTTAGAAGATAGGCTATGCTCCGAAGGAACCAGTTAAAACCCCACCAGGTTTTGGCTGAGGAGCTGGCTGGCCCTTCTGAGTCTTCTCGTGATTCTGCTGTTGGCCTGGGGCCTGCTTGGGTTGGGAGGTCAGGGGCCCAGGAATGTACCTTTGCCTATGAGGGTAATAGGTCTTTTTCAGGTTTCCACCTTGGTACCTCCTAAGATAGGAGAGTCTGATAAGAGTAACATGCTGCATTTCAGTATAGCCAGCCTTCTCTTCGACCTGCTCCCCAAAGAGATTTTCTGTGGCACGGAACGTCAACTTGCTTGTTTTGCACTGACTGTTCCGGTTCTGACGACTGGAGCCAAGCAAGCCTCCGGGCACCAATACCTATGGCAGCATTTCTGGAAGCTATCTCGAAGATATCATAGGTTGCTTGGACCATTAACTTTGAGCAGTCCTTGTCATGGGCCATTAGGTAACGATACTGATCCAATTTCTCCGAAGGAAGGAACTGGGCCAAATCAGCCAAGTTGCACATGATATTCAAGAACATGCCCGTGTAGAGATGGTAAGAGGCCACGTGGGCTAGAAGTATGGAGTTCTGGAACTATATCTTCCCTAAATAGTCCAATATCCAAGTCTCCTTCCCTGGGGATACTGAGGAATGAGTCTTGGTATTCTAGATTCTCTTTAGAGGAATTTGACCTCCAAGGAATGGTGAGGAAGCTGAACCTTCTCAAACCCGGGAGTCTTCTGAACTCTGTACATGGATTCAAGACTTCTACTAATCAGAAGTACAGTGAGGGGGTTCTCTCACATTCTCATTTGTACTGCAGGATGCAGTGCATGTGCAGCATCTCCAGCTCTTCTCCCCTGAGCTCATCCTCAGTCTCCAGAGAAAATGTTATGACCTTGGTCATGTCCCTTACAAATTCTTAGAAGGTCATGTCCTCGGATGGAGACTTATGCCTCTCATGAGGTAGAGAAGGGTCCAAGGGGAGCTCTGGTAAGTTGCTCTCCAACAAGTCCTCAGATTCCACATCAGTGACCCAGCCTTCTGAATCAGATTCAGAGAGGTCAACTTCTGAGTGCAAAGTTATGCACCTAGGGAAGAACAACTCAAACTATGGTTACACGATGCAAGGTTCCACATTAGGAACCACCACCCAGGAAAAAGATTTAGGCGTCAGTGTGGACAACATGTTAAAACCCTCGGCCCAGTGTGCAGCGGCAGCTAAGAGAGCAAATAGAATGCTAGGTATCATAAGGAAAGGAATGGAAAATAAAACAAAGGATATTATAATGCTTCTATATCGTTCCATGGTGAGACCGCACCTTGAATATTGTGTGCAATTCTGGTCGCCGTATCTTAAAAAGGATATAGCATTATTAGAAAAGGTTCAGAGAAGAGCCACCAAAATGGTAAAGGGGATGGAAGGAGACCCCTATGAAGAAAGGCTAAAAAGGTTAGGGCACTTTAACCTGAAAAAGAGACGGCTGAGGGGAGATATGATAGAAGTCACTAAATTAATGAATGGAGTGGAACGGGTAAACGTAGATCGATTGTTTACATTATCAGAATATAGAAAGACTAGGGGACATGCAATGAAGCTACAGGGTAAACCATTTGGGACTAATAAAAAAAAATATTTTTTCACTCAGCGTGTAATCAAACTCTGGAATTTGTTACCAGAGGATGTAGTGGAGGCTGTTAGTGTAGCTGGGTTTAAAAAGGGTTTGGACATTATTAAGAAGGAACCCAGGATATCAATGCTTGACCCAATACAAGCATTGTGGAACCTGTGTCTTTTGGGGAAATTGCTAGGTACATATGACCTAGATTGGCCACTGTTGGAAACAGGATACTGGGCTTGATGGACCTTGGTCTGACCCAATATGCCATATCTTATGTTCTTATGAGTCTCTGCCTGGATCTCTCTCCTGCCTCGAGGGAATTGGAAGCAATGATACTCCAATGCCCGAAATGCTAAAGAGGGATATTGGCCGGGCACACACCAGTGTCAAGACCCTTTCATGCTCCGATATCGATGCATCTTCCACAGTCAAGGCAGGTGTCTGAGGATCGGCTGTATGGTGGCCAGTGTCAGTGCAGTCAATTGTTGAGGCCCCAGCATGCTGCATTGCTAACAGCACCACGATGCGTTCCTCAAGCACTTGTAGAAGGCACTTCTCCATGGCTGCTGATTCCGAAGGCTGTGCAACTTTGACCAATGTACCTGGTATCTGTATAGGGGTATCGCGGCTGGGTCCTGGCTATCTCTCGCTCTCCACTGCTATTGTCCCTGTTGACTTCAAGCATGCTGTGGTCACGCCTCTCCTTAAGAAACCCTCATTTGATTCCTCCTGTCCTTCTAATTATCATCCCATCTCCTTCATTCCCTTTATTTCTAAACTGTTAGAGCGTGCGGTTCACCATCACTGCCTTGACTTCCTTTCCTCTCATGCCCTCCTGGATCCCTTACAGTCTGGATTTCGTCCTTTGCACTCTACTGAAACGGCCCTTGTCAAAGTCTCGGTGACTTGTTCCTGGCAAAATCTAAAGGCCTTTACTCAGTCCTTATTCTTCTTGACTTTTCTGCTGCTTTTGACACTGTTGATCATGATCTTCTCCTTGACACTTTGTTCTCGCTTGGCTTTAGGGACTCTGTTCTTTCCTGGTTATCCTCCTATCTCTCCCATCGCTCATTCAGTGTGCATTCTGGTGGCTCCTCCTCCTCTGCTACTCCGCTCCCTGTTGGTGTACCTCAGGGTTCTGTCTTGGGTCCGTTCCTCTTCTCTATACCCAGTCCCTTGGTGCACTCATTTCCTCCCATGGTTTTCAGTACCATCTCTATGCTGATGATTCCCAAATCTACCTCTCTACTCCTGATCTCTCTTCTTCAATCCAGACCCGGATCTCTAATTGCCTTTCTGCTATTGCTGATTGGATGTTCCATCGCCGCTTGAAATTGAACATGGCAAAGACCGAACTTCTCATCTTTTCCCCTAAAATTTCCCTTCCTCTTCCTCCTTTTTCAGTCTCTCTGAATGGTTTTGTTCTCTTATCCTGTTCCCTCAGCTCGCAATTTAGGGGTTATTTTTGACACTTCGCTCTCATTCTCCACACATATTCACCTTGTCGCCAAGACCTGCTGCTTCTTTCTCTTTAATATTGGCAAAATCCGCCCTTTTCTTTCAGAACATACTACTAAAACGCTATTCCATTCACTTATCACCTCTCACCTTGATTACTGTAATCTGCTCCTTGCTGGTCTTCCACTGAGTCATCTTTCACCCCTTCAGTCTATTCAGCATTCTGCTGCTCGTTTGATCTTCAGCCAACCTCGTTTTGCCCATATCACTTTTCTCCTCAGGTCTCTTCACTGGCTCCCTATCCGTTTCCGCATCCAGTTCAAGCTTCTCCTACTGACCTATAAATGTATTCATTCTGCAGCTCCTCTTTACCTTTCTTCTCTCATTTCTCCTTATCTCCAGGAACAAGCAGGAATGAGTCTTCACATATGGGTATCGTCGGTACTGACGGAGCCTGCGCGGGAACGCTCCCCAGCGTCCAGTAAGAAAGCTTTTGGGAGCATCCCACAGCACCTGCGTGCTGCCTTCCCGCCTTTCCCTACCGCCTCTCTCCAGTTCTTCTTTTCCGCGGAGCCAGCAGGTCGTGTTCCTGTCACCGCTGAAGAATTTCTTTATTTTTTTCTAGTTCTTTGGTCTTGCGTCTGCCTTCTTCGACGTCGGACCGGTACCACCGGTCTTTTCTTTCTTTCTTCTTAAAAAAAAAAAACAAACCTACCGTTTCCCACTTCTGTGCAATTTTTTTCTTCGGCCTTAGGCCTAGGAAATATTTTTCCTCATGGAAAAGCCCGCCTCCGGGTTTAAAAAGTGCACGAAGTGCAGCGGTACTATTTCTGTCACCGACACCCATGACTGGTGTTTAAAATGTTTGGGTCCTGACCATTCCATCACGGATTGTGCGTCCTGTTCCATGATGTCTAAAAGAGGTCGACAGAACCGAGCGGCTAAGCTCAGTACCCTGTTTCCCTCTGATGCAGCTTCGGTGGCATCGACGTCTTCCAGGGCTGCTTCTTCCTCTCATGGATCTCAGGTAACCAAACATAAGTCCAGCCGGTCCTCGAAGGGTAGATCTCCCTCTAAGCATCGAGATGCCTCCGGCCTTGCCCTCGAGGATTCTACACCGGCAAAATTACCCCGGCGAGAAGCCCCAGCTTCCAAAGCTTCATCTATGGGGTCACAGGTTGACATTGATGGCGTGGCCTCAACCTGTTGCCATGTTCTGGGGTACCGGTGGTTTCCACTGGTATCGACATCCAGACATTGGTGGCGACGATGGATCAGAATATTCTGACCATGCAGCGTGCCATTATGGCATTCATACAGGCTGCGACGCCTCCGGTACCGCAACAAACTCTGTTGTCGGTACCGGTTCCGGCACCGGCACCGATATCTGTTCCGGTACCGGGACCAATTGCATCGACATCGGCTTCGGTGTCGACTGCAGCGGTACCCTGTCCTAGGATGCCCACCGGTACCAAACCGGTACCGATCACTCCCGATGTCGATACCACTCGGTACGCGTATCGGGCTCTGCAGGAGCATCCAGACAGGTGATACTTCGATTCCTCCGAGGACTCTGATGAATCAGAGGCTTCTGTCAAAGCATTGGTACTCCTTCCTCAGGAGCCTTCTTCTCCAAAAAGGAAAATGTCTCCTCCAGAAGACTTGTCTTTCCAAGACTTCATTAGGGAAGTGGCCAGGGGCCTCTCCATCTCTGTGGCCCCTGAGTCAGAGCCTAGAGCCAAACAGTTGGATATTTTACAATATCCTAAGGCTCCTAAGGAGGCAGCTACTTTACCAATTCATGAGATCCATTATGATCACATGTTGGGCATATGGGAGACTCCTCTCACCACCTCCCCTCATTCTCGTAGGTTGGACACCATGTACCGTGTTCCTCCCTGTCCTGTCTTTCATAAGACTAAACTTCCTCACCACTCTATTGTGGTGGAGTCTGCCATGAAGAAGTTAAAGAGTGCAAAGAGGCACTCATCTAATCCTCCAGGAAGAGAATGCAGAACCTTAGATGCTTTTGGCCGGAAAAGTTTCCAGGCCAACATGTTTACTGCCAGAATCAACTCCTATAGTCTCTATATGGGGATCTTTCTAAAAGAAGTTACAGATCATCTGCAGACTTTAGCCCCTTTTATTTCAGAAGATAAAAGGGAGGAGTTTCTCACCTGGCTTAAACATGCCCAGGATGTTTCCAAATTTTCCAACCGTGCAGCCTTTGACTCTTTTGAGTGTGCCAGCAGAGCCTCGGCTATTGCCATAGCTGCACGCAGAGTTGCTTGGTTACAAGCTTCTGATTTGGAATCCTGGGTCCAAGATGGATTAGGAAATCTTCCTTGTACAGGTGAAAACCTTTTTGGAAAGGATTGGCAAGCAAAGGCCACTCAGATGGATGCTGAAAATTCTGCTTTAGATAGACTTTCAAAGTCTACTTCTGCTCCTGTTAAAAAAGGTTGTTCAAAAAGGCTTTTTATCCCACAAAAGGGAGATATTATCCTGTTTATGGTCAGCAGACCTCTTCTGCAGGTCGTTTTGCTGCAAAGCGTCAGCAACAACCTAAACAGGCCAAGCCTAAGGCTGCAAGGACTGCTACGGCCCAACAGCCTCAGCCTCCTCAGGGCCTTTGACTAGAGAACTTAGATTTTCTGGCTCTAGAAGAACCAGAGCCTCTCACTATTCCAGGAAGGTTAGCTCACTTTGCTCCCAGATGGGAACAAATCACAGCAGAGCAATGGACCCTCTCCATCATAAGGGAGGGGTACAAGCTTCATTTCTTAAACCTTCCTCCTCATACCATGGTGAGACAGTTCAATTCTCCAACATCTCTCCTCGACCTTCTGGGTCAGGAAATTGCTACCCTTCTTGCCCAAAAAGCAATAGAAGTACCCCTTCTTCAACAGGGCTCAGGGTTCTACTCCCCCTATTTTCTTATCCCAAAGAAAACAGGGGGCTATAGACCCATTTTAGATCTCCGAGAATAGAACAAGTTTCTATGCAAAGAGAAATTCAAGATGATTTCTCTCGGTGCTCTCCTTCCATACCTTCAGAGTCAGGATTGGCTTTGTTCTCTAGATCTCAAGGATGCGTACACCCATGTCCTCATCCATCCAACACACAGAAGGTTCCTTCGGTTCCTTTATCAAGGAAAGCACTACCAATACAGAGTGCTTCCTTTCGGTCTGGCCTCTGCTCCAAGAGTGTTCACAAAATGCATGGCAGTAGTAGCTGCATTTCTACGCACTCTAGGAATATTCGTATTCCCATATCTGGACGACTGGCTCATCCGAGCTCCATCCCAGTCAGAGGCCCAGATTTCCCTAGCCTGCACAAGGCGTGTTCTTCGGTATCTGGGACTTGTAATAAACATCCCAAAATCCCATCTCACCCCTACTCAGTCACTAGAGTTCATAGGGGCCTTGCTGGATACATCAACTGCCAGAGCCTATCTTCCCCAGGCCCGTTGCCTACGCTTGGTGCACTTAGCCTCCCAGATTCAGTTAAAGTCCCATTTAACTGCTCGAGAGATGTTACAACTGTTAGGCCACATGGCATCCACAGTGCATGTGGTTCCTTACGCTCGCCTTCACATGAGGGCAGCTCAATTTATTTATTTTATTTATTTACATTCTCTTATATACCGCGCTATTCTGCATCAGTGCGGTTTACATTGAACAAACTGAAATTACATTGAACAGGGCATTATAACTTGGAGATAACTATTTTACAGGGAACATGGGCTATGGAGGGTTAAGTGGCTTGCCCAAGACCACAAGGAGCACCTGTGGGACTAGAAACCCCAGTCCTTCCGGCCCAAGGTTGCTGCTCTCTAGTGGGATTTGAACCCCCGACCTTCCGGCCTGAAGTACCTTGCCCCAACCACTAGGCCACTCCTCCACTCCACTCCACTCCACTCAATGGACTTAATCCACCCAATGGACCCAGGCATCAGGGTGCCTATCAGACAAAATAGCAACCTCCAGTCGCCTTTTTTTCATCTCTTCAGTGGTGGAAGTCCACTCAAAACCTGTTGCTGGGGTCCCCTTTTCAACAGTTGTTATCCCAAGCAACCCTTACAACAGATGCCTCTCCAAGGGGTTGGGGAGCTCATCTACAAGATCTCTCCACCCAGGGCATCTGGTCTCCACAGGAGACTTCTCTACATATCAACCTCTTGGAGCTCAGAACAATTTTTCTAGCTCTGAGTCTTCCACACCCTGCTCAGCTGCAAGACAGTCCTCATCCACACGGACAATCAAATAGCCATGTTCTACGTGAACAAGCAGGGCGGGACTGGCTCTCTGTCGCTTTGCAACGAAGCTTTGAGATTGTGGGCCTTCGCCAGAGAGCATCAAATTCATCTTCTGGCAATATATCTTCCAGACGTTCAAAACTCTTGGGCAGACAAACTCAGTCGAGTTCTGCTTCCACACGAGTGGTCCCTCCATATGGACCAGATAGCCAGAATCTTTCAGATTTGGGGAACCGCGGACATAGACCTCTTTGCAAGTCCGTGGAATGACAAACTTCCCCGGTTCTGTTCCAGAATTCCGTGTCAGGGAGTGCAGGCCAAGGATGCCTTCCTCCTTCACTGGGGTCAAGGCTTCCTTTACGCCTTTCCACCCATTCCCCTAACTCCCAAAACTCTCTTCAAGCTTCAGAGAGATCGAGGGTCTATGATCCTCATAGCACCACGTTGATCACACCAAGTGTGGTACCCTCTACTTCTGCATCTCTCTCAAGCTCCTTCCCTAGACTTGGGATCTGCTCCAGACCTCCTGTCCCAGGAGGAGGGAACGTTATGGCATCCAAATCCCCAGTCTCTGCATCTCAGGGCCTGGTTGCTGAAGGCCTAGACCTTCAAGACTTGCATCTTTCTCAGCAGGTGAAGGATATCCTTCATGCTTCCAGAAAGCCTTCCACTAGACGTTACTATGCTTTCAAATGGAAAAGGTTTACCATTTGGTGTGCAAAGAAGGGTCTTAACCCCCTTGCAATATCTCTGAATTCTTTACTAGAGTATTTGCTGCATTTATCCCATGCAGGCCTTAAAACAAATTCAGTAAGAGTCCATTTGAGTGCTATTTCAGCATCCCTCAAGCCTCTCAATGGACAGCCTATTTCCTCTCATCCTCTTATTGCAAGATTCATGAGAGGCCTTCTTTTAACTAAACCTCCTATTAGACCACCTCCAGTGGCATGGGATTTGAATCTAGTTCTTGGTCAGCTTATGAAGCCACCCTTTGAACCCTTAGCCACTACCTCCTTGAAATTCCTTTCCTGGAAGGTTATTTTTCTCATTGCAGTCACCTCAGCTCACCGCATCAGTGAGTTGCAAGCCTTGGTGGCTAATCCTCCTTATACAAGGTTCCATCATGACAAGGTAGTCCTCAGGACCAATCCACACTTTATGCCTAAAGTGGTCTCACCTTTTCATCTGAACCAGGAGGTGTATTTACCTGTCTTTTTTCCAGGACCTCATGCATCAAGTGCAGAGAGGAATCTCCATACCCTGGATTGTAAGAGAGCGCGCGCTTTTTACTTACAAAGGACACAGCAACATAGAAAGTCCTCTCAACTCTTTGTTGCTTTTGGTCCCTCTCATTTAGGACTTCCAGTCTCTAAGAGAACACTGTCAAATTGGATTGCTCAGTGTATTTCTTTTGCCTACCAGAGTAAGAACCTTTTTCTGGAGGGCCATGTCACAGCTCACAATGTGAGAGCCATGGCAGCCTCTATGGCTCATCTAAACTCTGTGTCCATCGACCAAATCTGTCGAGCGGCCACCTGGGCCTCGGTTCATACCTTCACAGCCCATTACTGCTTGGTCAAGGACTCCCGCCGGAATGCCTTGTTTGGTCAGGCTGTTCTCAAACACCTGTTCCATACCTAATCAACTCCTACCCCCCATCCCTGGTTGGATGCCCGAGATCCATGGGGGAAGGTAGAGCCATTCTCAGGGACTCACAACCTTGGGGATCTCCCTGGCATCTCCAGCTGGGGAGTCCCCATATGTGAAGACTCATTCCTGCTTGTTCCTGGAGATAGCACAATTACTTACCTGTAACAGGTGATCTCTGGGAACAGCAGAAATAAGTCTTCACAACCCATCCACCTCCCCTAGGAGTTGTATCTCTCTATCTATCTTTCCTTTCCTCTCTCTCTCTTTGTCTCAGCTTTAAAACTCGAACTGGAGAGAGGCGGTTGGGAAAGGCGGGAAGGCAGCGCGCAGGCGCTGTGGGATGCTCCCAAAAGCTTTCTTACTGGACGCTGGGGAGCGTTCCCGCGCAGGCTCCGTCAGTACCGACGATACCCATATGTGAAGACTTATTCCTGCTGTTCCCAGAGATCACCTGTTACAGGTAAGTAACTGTGCTATATCCCCCCTCGTGAACTCCGCTCTTCTAGCCAACTGCTTCTTGCTGTGCCTTTCTCCTCTGTTGCCAACTCCAGGCTTTGCTCTTTTCACCTTTCAGCAACCTACGCCTGGAATAGACTTCCTCTGTCTATACGTCAGGCATCTTCTCTGACCCCCTTCAAATCCAGGTTGAAAGCTCACTTCTTTGCTTCTGCCTTTGGTTCATGACTTACCTGTTCTCCACTTCCGTTGTCATGTTTTCACCTGTTCCTTTTCTTTTCCCTTGTTCTTACCTTTTCCCTTTGTCTTGTTTCTCCTGTTATCCTTCCGTTGCCTTCGTTCTTTCCTCGTCCTTCCCCTTCTTTGTTTTGTCTTTTTTAGATTGTAAGCTCTATTGGGCAGGGACTGTCTATTTTTGTCTTTTTCAGTACAGTGCTGCGTGCGTCTGGTAGCACTTTATAAATGCTCAGCAGTAGTAGTAGTAGTTTCTGTGCCCTTCCGTTGTCCTGGAGGATGAGCTCTCCTCCTGTTGGGGCACCTTTTAGGGGCACTCACCAAGACACCCATCACTCTCGACGCAATGCCTCGATGGCCTCTGATGCCAATGCACCAGAGTCTTCACTCTGTGCTCAGTGTGATCACCCCTCTATGTTGAGGAATACGAGGCCGAATCCTTCCTCGTATTCTGATGGAAATCGATTGATGGCTGATGCTCCGGAGCACTGCAGGTGTTCTGCTCTGATTGAGCCTGAGAGCTTCTCAGTGTTGATGCACTGCCAGCGTCCGATTGCTGCCTTGGAAGCCGTAGAGATCTGTGCTGTCGATGCCGAAGACAATGGATTGGACTTCTGAGCACCAAAAAGAGTTTTGTGTTGCTTCTTATGAACTTTGAGTCCTCTTTTTGTCATCTGCAAACACAAATTACAAGAAGAGAGCTGATGATCAGGACCCAGGCACTTAAGGCGCCAGTTGTGCGGGTCCATAGTGGATATGGTCTTAGCGCACTGGGAACACTTCTTGAACCCGCTGGCATGTTTCTGGAACATATTGCCCAGGAAAATAGCCGCAGCAAAGTCATAGGGCTTGATGTTGACGCACGGCCCGACCAGGATACTGGCGTATGGAGCCGAGGAGCCACGGCAGTGATTGAGGGAGAAAAAAACAAAAGAGAAATTATTATGGCAGGCGAACAGGCAAAAACCCCGAAGGCAAAAAACCCCAGCAGGAGAGAAAATGAAATACTGAATCAAGATGGTGTCATGGCAACAAACAGAAAGGAGGTGTGCAGGGGCGGTGGAGCTTCCCAAAAGCTTCCAGTAGAAGTTGAGGAGCGTTCCTACGTGGGGCTCCATCAGGGATGTCAGCCATACGTGAGGACTCATTGTCCGTAGAGAACGACAGGGATTCAGAGGAGAGATGTGTGAAAGAGGGGGATAGAGATACTGAGGGATATGCTGGACATGGCGGGGTGGGGGGGATACAAAGAGGAGATGTTGGACATTGAGGATAGAAAGACACTAGGAAAGAGGAGAGGGTGGAGATGCTGGACATGGAGGGAAGAGACAGGAGTTAGTGAAAGACTTAGAAATAAGAAACTGGGGAAAGAGAGAAACTAGAGGGCATGGAAGGGCTGTGGGAAGGTAAAGATGGAAAGCCTGCAGTGTTTAAAAAAAATTTTAAAAAAAGGGAAGTTAAGAAGTGGTTGATAGGAAAGAGGAATGAAATATGCTTAGGAAGTGGAAAAATAAATGGAAGCAAACTGAAGAAAACAAATCAGAAATGGCAAATGGCTAGGAGACCTTGGAAAAATATTATGACGTGAAAGCAGAACACAAAGACTGGGACCAACATAATGGGGAAAAATAAAACGACCAGGTATTAATTGGTATATGTCAGGTTTTTGGTAACCTATAGCTGCCAGTGCTGGTATTTAGACATGGCTGCGGTCCAGAGCACACTTGGGGCCTTTTTTGGCCTAGTTGCACCCCCACCTCCTTCAAATGTTGGCCTGACATGTGCTGTCTTTATATATTGTACAGTATGGAGGAAATGCATCTCTATATATTTCTCTGTTGTACTACATGCAGAGTTGGCTTCTTGGGGTTTTGGTTTAATTTTTATCTACAGATTTCTAGTTTTAGTTGTGGTCTCTTACACTGTATTTGGTGAAGGTCTGTGTGTATGACAGGCCAGGTATTCTTTTAGTATGAATTTTCTACATAGCAATCTGTTGTAATCGGGCTTGTTCAGTTTTCCTAATAGGTGTAGTGCTGTTTCTAGAACTCATTGCAATATTTATGATGCTTCCTTTTCCTAAGTTGGGCCCTTGTTGTGTGAATTTTGGAAGCTTGCTCTAGAATAGATCCTGTGTGACTTTTCATAGTTTTTTGTATTACTTCAAAATATGTCTGGTACTGAGAGGGTTTATTTAACAGATTTTATTTTTATACCGCTTTATCATTTCAGTCAAAGCGGTTTACATTGTAACTTAAACTTTGTAATCTACATTAAACAGGGACATTGATAACTTGGATTTTTCTGAGGCAATGGAGGGTAAAATGACTTGTCCAAGGCCACAAGAATGCTAGTGGGAATTGAACCCTGGTCTCTTGGTTCCCAAGCCAGTGCTCTAACCATTAGATTACTCCTGATAATTGAGATGGATTGGTGGGTTATATGGATGCAGGTTAAGAACATAAGAAGATAAGATATGCCATACTGGGTCAGACCAAGGTCCAGCAAGCCCAGTATCCTGTTTCCAACAATGGCCAATCTAGGTCACAAAGCACCTAGCAGTTTCCCCAAAAGACAGAGGTTCCACAATGCTTGTATTGGGGCAAGCAGTGGATTTCCCAGGTCCCCTTTAATAATGGTTTATGGATCTTTCCTTTAGGAACTTGTCCAAACCTTTTTAAAATCCGGCTACACCAATAGCTTTTACTACATCTTCCGGTAACAAATTCCAGGGTTTGATTACACGATGAGTGAAAAAATATTTTCTCTTATTAGTCTTAAATAGGTTACACTGTAGCTTCATTGCATGTCCCCTAGTCTTTCTGTATTTTGATGGCGTAAACAATCGATCTCTGTTTACCCGTTCCACTCCATTCATTAATTTAAAGACCTTTATCGTATCTCCTGTCAGCCATCTCTTTTCCAGGTTGAAGAGCCCTAACCTTTTTAGCCTTTCTTCATCGGGATATCCTTCCATCCCCTTCACCATTTTGGTGACTCTTCTCTGTACCTTTTCTAATAATGCTATGTCCATTTTAAGATGCAATGACCAGAATTGCACAGAATATTCAAGGTGTGGTCGCACCATGGAACGATACAGAAGCATTATAATATCCATTGTTTCATTCTCCATTCCTTTCCTTATGATTCCTAGCATTCTATTTGCTTTCTTGGCCGCCGCTGCACACTGGGCGGAATATTTCAACATAATCCACGATGACGCCTAAATCTTTTTCCTGGGTGGTGGTTCCTAATGTGGAACCTTGCATCGTGTAACCGTAGTTTGTTTTGTTATTTCCTAGGTGTATAATTTTGCACTTATCCACATTAAATTTCATCTGCCATTTGGATGCCCGGTCTTCCAGTTTATCAAGGTCCTCTTGCAATTTTTCACAGTCCTCATGGGTTTTAACAACTTTGAATAATTTTGTGTCATCTGCAAATTTGATCACCTCACTCATTATTCCCATTTTCAGGTCATTTACGAATATGTTTAAAAAAAAACAGCGGACCCAGCCCCGATCCCTGGGGTACTCCATTATTCACCTTTCTCCATTGGGAAAATTGGCCATTTAGCCCTACCCTCTGCTTTCTATCTTTTATCCAGTTCCTGATCCACAATAGTACACTGCCTCCTATCCAATGACTTTTTAATTTTGCCAAGAGTCTCTGATGAGGGACCTTGTCAAAGGCTTTCTGAAAATCCAGATACACTATATCAACCGACTCGCCTTTGTCCACCAGTTTATTTACACTTTCAAAAAAACATAACAGATTAGTAAGACAAGACCTTCCTTGGCTAAAGCCATGTTAGCTGTCTCCCATTAAGCCATGATTATCTACATGTTCAGTATTTTTGTTCTTTATAATGGTTTCTACCATTTTTCCTGGTACTGACGTCAGGCTCACTGATATGTATTTGGATGTAATTTATTTATTTATTTATTTTATTTATTTATTTATTTAACAGCTTTTATATACCGCACTTTTGACATCAGCGCGGTTTACATTTTAACAAGTTTTGTACTTAAACATAAAAACAAATGTTAAGTTTACAGAGAACAGGGAATAAAAACATGGATAACAGGGATTAACAATTAACAGATATTTTCAATTATTTACAATAGGTTCTTAAATGCTTGAGTTTTAAAGGTAGGGTTTGTGAGGCCTGGTCTAGATCAAGTGGTAAGATTTCAGGAGCTTATTTGGCTAGCCGTGGTCAATGGTCTGTGTGGGAGGGGGGTCAGTATATTGAGAGAAGTGTTGTAGGAAGAGATATGTTTTTATGGATTTTCTGAACTGGGACAGGTCCTTTTGTGCTCTAATACTAGGTGGTAGCGTGTTCCAGCATCTAGGGGCGAAGGAAGAGAATGCTCTTAAAGTGGTTGTTTGAGTGAGTTTTTTGCTGTCTTTTGGGATTGTTAGCAAGTTCTCTGTTACAGAACGTCTAGATCTGGTGTTCTGTGTGTGTTGGAGGAGATCAGATAAGGAGGATGATGAGATATGGTGGAATGCTTTAAAGGTAAGGATGAGAGCTTTGTATAAGATTCTGCCAGCTAGTGGGAGCCAGTGGAGGTCAAATAGTATGGGAGTAATATGTTGACTCTTTTGGGATCCATGAAGAACTCTGGCCGCTGTATTCATGGCCAATTGAAGCGGGTTTAGAGTGCTCTTGGGTAGGCCATGAAGAACGATATTTGCATAGTCAAAATGAGGAGTGACTAATGCCTGGAAGGTTGTACGAAAGTCAGATGGTTCAAGCATAGGTCTGAGGTGTCGAAGGGTCTTGATTTTATAGTAAATGGCTTTTACAGTATTTTTTATGTGTTCTTTGAATTCAAGTCGTTGGTCAAGTATAACACCCAGATAACGTATTGAGGTTTTGAGTGGTAGATCAGCATCACGTGTTTTTAGAGTTGGTGGGGGGAGAGAAGTCTTTGTTCCTGGTGACAATCAGGACTTCGGTTTTTTTAAAATTGATTCTGAGGTTTTGAGTGAGTAGCCAATCTGATATTGAGTTGAAGCAGGTGATTAGAGTAGTGTAGTCAGGTTTTAATACATTGATTGGAGTGAATAAGAGCACGTCATCTGCGTAGATAAGACATGATACTCCGAATGAGCGGGAGATGTTGCAGAGAGGTTGCATATATATGTTAAATAGAAGGGCTGAAAGAGAGGAACCTTGTGGAACTCCTTGCTTCTGATGAAAAGGTTGAGATGTGGTCTCCCCAGTCCGTACTTGTTGCCAACGATCTTCTAGGTAAGATCTGCACCAATTCAGTGCCGTTCCTTGAATTCCTTTTTCGTGGAGCCTGGTGAGTAGTTGGTTGTGGTCGACAGAATCAAATGCTGCTGCTATGTCTAGGAAGATCATAGCGACTCCATTTCTGATATTGTCTGTTGTGTTAATGAGTGTGTTCAATAGAGAAGTTAGAAGAGTTTCAACTCCATGGGCTTCCCATGTTGGTTTAGATCTAGTGGTGCCTCGGAATCAATGTGTTGTTGAATTTGTCTGAGTACGATTTTTTCTAGGATCTTGGCTAATAAAGGAATGCTTGAAATTGGGCGATAGGAGTCTTCCTTTTTCGGATCCAGTTTGTTGTTCTTCAGTAGAGGACGGATGGAGGTGTGCTTGAGAGCTGATGGAAATATCCCGGATCTAAGGGACTGGTCAGCTAATGCTGATATGTATGGGCTAAGTTCTGTTTTCAGTGATTTGATCCAGAAGGCCGGGCATGGATCATTTGGAGCGGTAGTGGCATTGATGGATGTAATAATTTCTTCAATAGACTTTGGAGTTGGAGATGAGAAATTATTGAGTGTGAGTTGGATGGTGGAGGATTGCTTGGTTACACTTGTGGTTGATTCAGTGGTCTTGATTGCCTTGGATTGAATGTAATCAGCATATAGTTGTGGGTGTATAAATTCCTGTTGTGGTGAGGGAGGTTCAGTAGTTAGGGATTTTACTATTTGGAAGAGATCTTTTGGTTTGTTGAGGGAACGGCTAAGTAGCTTTGTATGGTGTTCTCTTCTCTTATCCCAGATTAGCTGACGATGGGACTTTAAGTTGGCTAGGTAAATGGACTGATCATGAGGGTTTAGGGAGTGTCTCCATTTCTTCTCTAATCTCCTCAGTTGTTGAAGGGAGGTTCGTAACTCTGATGAGAACCATGGTGCGTTCTTTTTCTTGGCGATAGAAGAGTTGGTAGAGGTTTTGTCTTGTTTAGTGGTAGGTTGTGCTGATAGTCGAAGAGCATTGTTCCAGTTTGATACAGAGTCGTCGATGTTGTTAGGTATAGTGGAGAGTTTTGGCATGGTAAGGGAGGTGATTGTATCCATGTTAAAAGGTTGGAATCGTGCTGGTTTTGGTGGTAGGTAAGCATTTGGTGACTTGTTTGGAGATTCAGTAGATGGAATGATGAATGAGATAAGTTTGTGATCAGACCAGGGGACGGGGGTTGATAGGGGCTCAGGTTGGTTTATCAGATTCGGGTGTACTGATGGTGCAAATATGAGGTCAAGAAGATTTCCTTGTTTATGAGTGGATGTTTTTACGATTTGATCATAGTGTAAGTTGATCATGGCATCAAGGAAGGAGTTGGACACTGAAGGTGGTGTGGAGGCAAGATTAAAATCTCCAAGGATCCAGTTAGGTTTGTTGATATCCAATGGGTTGATGGCAATATCAATTATGGTTGAGAGATCGTCAGCTGGAGCATTTGGGGCTCTGTAGATGAGATTTATGGTGTTGCTATTATTGGAGATGGATAGCGTATTTGAGTGGTTTGTGGTATTGGTAGATATTACGTGATATTTCAAATCTGTTATTGCTATTATACAAACTCCTCCTCCCTTTCTATTTTCTCTGTTACAGGTATAGATGGTGTAGTTAGGTGGGGTTAGATGGTTCATTAGGACATTGTCGGTATTAGACAGCCATGTTTCTGTGATAAATAGGATGTCTAGTGTGAGGTTTGATATAAGATCAATGATAGCTGGCCATTTGTTGCGGGCTGAGCGTGCATTAATGAGAGCACACTTGAGATTCTGTGGAGTAGTTCTTAGATTAGGTTTCTTGTTATTTGTATTTTCAAGAGGTACATATATACAGTAGTTGTGCCTATTATAGTATGTACTTTGTGGATAATTTTGGTGGTGTTTCCTATTATGGGTTTGGTGAATAGGTATAAGGTTGAAATCAGATGTTAGAGCAGAGGAAATATGTAATATGCAAGAGAGGATGGAGAGGAGCAGGAGTGAACAAGTAAGGGTAGCCATGGTGTAGTCCTGGGATGGTAGAGAGGTTGTAGGTACTTTAACTTGGGTGCTACTGGCAACAGTATTAATTGAATGTTACTGACCACAGTAATAATTGAATTGCAACAGTATAAATAAGGACACTGGCAACAGTGATAAATTGCTACTGACAACAGTAATAATACATTCCTATATGGTATGTAACTGATAGCACTAGTACATTTACAATGGTATAAATACAGTTGCTTAGGGGAGAATAGTTATGGTATATGGTGTACACAATGGTTAGGCTGTAAGAGAATAGTCAGATGAGTCTACGTGTGGATAGTATACTTGCTGTGAGTTGAGAGGGTGAAGTAAGCGAGCTCGACCATGTGGGAGCTCAGCTGTATTTGGATATGTTTGCTGGACTCAGCGTTGTTTCTTCATTCATGCATCTGGTTCCACGGTATGGTTTTTTGAGGCTGGGTGAGAGTAAATTTTGGGAGCGCTGTCTGTCTGGAGGTGGATGTGGTTCAGCGGTCATCTGGAGCAGCTTTTTCGGTCCTCGCAGCGTTATGTAACGGTGAGATGGATTTCCAGTTGTCAGGCCTGTATTAACTATAGGCCTCCACCAAGGCCTCCGCCTAAGGGCCACGCCAAAGGGCCCTCTGGCGAGGCCCTCAGGCGCGGGCCCGTCAGGCGCGGGCGCGCCCGATGGCGCGAACTTTTAAAGCCGTGCAGGAAGTCCCGATGAGAGATGGTGCTGTTCCCTGCCGCCGGAGGCTCTATCCCCCGACTGGGGAGAGCTGCAGATGGTGGCAGGGGTTGACTGGACCACGCGCCCGATGGCGCGAACTTTTAAAGCCGTGCAGGAAGTCCCGATGAGAGATGGTGCTGTTCCCTGCCGCCGGAGGCTCTATCCCCCGACTGGGGAGAGCTGCAGATGGTGGCAGGGGTTGACTGGACCACGCGCCCGATGGCGCGAACTTTTAAAGCCGTGCAGGAAGTCCCGATGAGAGATGGTGCTGTTCCCTGCCGCCGGAGGCTCTATCCCCCGACTGGGGAGAGCTGCAGATGGTGGCAGGGGTTGACTGGACCACGCGCCCGATGGCGCGAACTTTTAAAGCCGTGCAGGAAGTCCCGATGAGAGATGGTGCTGTTCCCTGCCGCCGGAGGCTCTATCCCCCGACTGGGGAGAGCTGCAGATGGTGGCAGGGGTTGACTGGACCACGCCCGATGGCGCGAACTTTTAAAGCCGTGCAGGAAGTCCCGATGAGAGATGGTGCTGTTCCCTGCCGCCGGAGGCTCTATCCCCCGACTGGGGAGAGCTGCAGATGGTGGCAGGGGTTGACTGGACCACGCGCCCGATGGCGCGAACTTTTAAAGCCGTGCAGGAAGTCCCGATGAGAGATGGTGCTGTTCCCTGCCGCCGGAGGCTCTATCCCCCGACTGGGGAGAGCTGCAGATGGTGGCAGGGGTTGACTGGACCACGCGCCCGATGGCGCGAACTTTTAAAGCCGTGCAGGAAGTCCCGATGAGAGATGGTGCTGTTCCCTGCCGCCGGAGGCTCTATCCCCCGACTGGGGAGAGCTGCAGATGGTGGCAGGGGTTGACTGGACCACGCGCCCGATGGCGCGAACTTTTAAAGCCGTGCAGGAAGTCCCGATGAGAGATGGTGCTGTTCCCTGCCGCCGGAGGCTCTATCCCCCGACTGGGGAGAGCTGCAGATGGTGGCAGGGGTTGACTGGACCACGCGCCCGATGGCGCGAACTTTTAAAGCCGTGCAGGAAGTCCCGATGAGAGATGGTGCTGTTCCCTGCCGCCGGAGGCTCTATCCCCCGACTGGGGAGAGCTGCAGATGGTGGCAGGGGTTGACTGGACCACGCGCCCGATGGCGCGAACTTTTAAAGCCGTGCAGGAAGTCCCGATGAGAGATGGTGCTGTTCCCTGCCGCCGGAGGCTCTATCCCCCGACTGGGGAGAGCTGCAGATGGTGGCAGGGGTTGACTGTAGTATAGTAATATAGTATGTGGGAGCATGTGCACTACTTACTATGGGGCATGCTTGCTATAAGTGGTTGTTTTGCACACTAAAAGCAAACCTAATGTGCAGCCCCTGCCCGCTCTCTGCTCAATCCATGCCCCAACCTATGGTAAGCAGTTTGTCAGCAGTCAAAGAACATGCACTATCAAGGGGCCAGTGGCCAATGACTATTAAATACAGTGGCTTTGCAGAATTTGGTCTGTTGTGTCTTGAGGCTCAAGCAACCTTGAAAGTGTGCCCTGACATAAAAAAGATTGAGAAGTGCTGCATTAGACGATTCCCTTGCATTGAAACAGAGAGGTCCTTATTTTACTAGCATTTCCATATATCCAGTAAAGAAACTGGATACATGCACAAATAGCATTTTTAGAAAGCAACTCGTGGAGATACACATTGCATAAAGATTTCAATGGGGTGTGGCTTGAATGCACCAAACCTCTATACATGTATTCCCTTTTTCATAAAGGGAATGCACGTGTAAAGGGAAAATAATTCCATATCTGGTTTTATACCTGCTCGGAGGAATGCAAAGATTTTATTTATTTAAAAGCATTTATATACTGCTTGGTGTGAAGCATGCTAGGTGGTATACATCACATAAAACACAAGCAATCCCCAAACCCAACCCAAATAAATCCTATACCAACCCCCACCCCCCTAACCGTCAACATGCTGCCGTACCACTGCTGTCTCACCACCCACCTAACTCATCAGGAAACACTAAGAAAGAGGAAGGTTTTTAGGCCTTTGTGAAATTGCAACAAGTTTGACTCCATCCACAATATCGCTGGCAGAGAGTTCCATAACATCGGATTTTTAAAAAGTGTTTGTTTCAGACAGGGCTTTATAGGAGGGATTAATGGAGTAATTCTCCTTAATCCCCGGTTTGCTTCCTCTTCCAAAATGAAAATAGATTAAAATTGTGATATCTTTACATAATTGGCAGGGCTTAAATATATATGTTTGCAAAATGGCCTGCATACACATGAAAGCTGCAAAATTGCCACTTCACATGGAAGCTGCTCAGTTAATTCCATTCATTTCTGCCAAATGTAGATTTATAAAATGACTCCTCCCACTGTGCGTGTGCCAAGTCCAAGTACACTCCTTATGTATATTTTACACAAGGCTCCGCGCTTGGCAGAACCTTCTTTGAAATACTGCTAGAATTGAACACATCCTGACCTGGACATTTCCGTTTGAATCTCAGTGTTCTTTGTACACTGGGCCTTCATGTTGTTCATGGTATTCTTTACTGGGAGGTAGTGCTTTTCTGTTTCCAGAACGAGGGAGACCCTTCTATGTCCATGTACCTGCGTTGTGCTTGTAAACACTGTGATACAAATTGCTATATTCATGTTTTACTTCTCAATCCATCATATGCACCTGCATGTTGCATTAATCTATCCCTAGCTGTCTTGTATTGATGTGCCCTCTTTCATCCTGCTTTCCAAGTAGTCCAGTAAAAAGTATCATGGATCAGTTAGTGACCAGCTTCACCACTGATGTGGCTTGAATGGATGCATATTAGCATCTCTGATCACAGCGATTTGGGTATAATAATCCTGGGCTCTTTGTGTAGGATGCATTTTGTATGCTGATTTCATCCCTGAATGGCCAGCATTTCCTAATTTCAGTTGTTACTTCTTCCTTAGAGTCTGGCCATCCGGTTAGGACTACAGACTTAAGTACTTTTATAATCTCTTGGGGTGATTTCTCCAAATGGAATAGTTTTGGAGATTGTTGAATTAGTTTTGGAAGGATATATTATAACCCCTGACGAAGCTATAGCTACTAATACTACTGCTACTATTAATCATTTATATAGCGCTAGAAGGCGTACACAGCGCTGTACAAGAACATATAGAAGACAGGCCTTGCTCGTTAGAGCTTTCATCTAATCGACAGACAGTATAATATAAGAGAAAAAAAGGATTCAAATAGGGAAAGGAGAACAAGGGAATTAGGATCCAAAAGCAGCCTCAAAGAGGTGAGCTTTTAGCATGGATTTGAAAAGGGGGAGAGATGAGACCTGACATATAGATTCAGGAGGTTCCAAGCATAAGGAGCAGCAAGGTGAAAAGATTGACTTCTCGGCAGTGGAAGAAAAGGGCATAGAGAAAAGAAAGCAAGAGGAAGAGTGGAGTTCTTGAGGAGGGGTGTGAGGAGAGAGGAAAGGTAGTGAGGGGCAATAGAGTGAATGCATTTATAGGTCAGAAGGAGAAGTTTGAATTGGATACAGAAATGAAAGAAGTTTGAATTGGATACAGAAATGAAAGGGGAGCCAATGAAGTGATTTAAGAGGGGTTATGAGTGTAATGGGGCTGGTGGAAGATTAGTTGTGCTGCAGAATTCTGAACAGCTTGAAGAGGAGGGAGACCAGCAAGGAGGAGGTTACAATAGTTAAGACGAGAGGTGACCAAAGAGTGGATAAGAGTTTTAATAGTGTATTCAGAGAGGAAGGGGCAAATTTTGTTAGTTATAGAGAAAGAAACAACAGGTTTTAGCTATCTATTGGATATGTGTGGAGAAGGAGAGGGAGGAGTCAAAGATGACCTCAAGGTTGTGGGCTGAGGAAACAGGAAGCAGAAGAGTATTATCAACAGAGAGAGAAAAATGAGGAAGGGAGGAAGAGAAGGGTTTGGGGGGGGGGGGAATAAGAAGTTCAGTCTTGGCCATGTTCAATTTCAGACAGCGGTGAGATATCCAGGCAGCGATGTTAGATAAGCAAGCAGAGATACAGGCTTGGAGTGTAAAAAAAAATGTCAGGTATAGATTTGAGAGTCATCAGCATAAAAATGATCCTGAAAGCCATGGGGAAGAGATGAGGGCACCAAGGGACTGGATATAGAATGAAAAGGAAAGGGCCCAGAACAGACCCTTGGGGTACACCAACTGAGAGGGGGATTGCAGTAGAGAAGGATCTACCAGAACAAACACTGAAAGAGCAATGGGAGAGAAGAAGAAAACCAAGACAGCACAGCACCCCTGAAATCAAGAGGACAAAGTGTCGAGGAGAAGGAGGTGGTCAACAGTATCAAAAGCAGCAGAAAGGTTGAGAAGAATGAGAACGGAGTAAAGACCCTTGGACTTAGCCAGGACAAGTCACTGGAGACTTTGGCAAGAGCCGTTTCAATAGAATGAAGGGGACGAAAACCAGATGGAAGTGGATCCTAGGAGGGCTTGAGAGGAGAGAAATTCAAGGCAGCGGTGAGAACTTCACGTTCAAGAAGTTTGGAAATGAAGGGAAGGAGGGAGATGGGTCGATAATTAGAAGGACAAGTAGGTTTAAGTTAAGGTTTCTTGAGGAGAGAAGTAATCACAGCATGCTTGAAGGCTGCAGGGACAGTTGCAGTGGAGAGTGAAAGGTGGTGAGATGGAAGGGATGATGGAGGAGGAGGTGGAGTTAAGGAGATGGGTGGGGATAGGATCAGAGGAAGAGGTTAGAGGAGGAAAGAAGAGAGGTTTCCTCATCGGAGATCTTAGAAAAGGATGAAAGGATGATAGAGGTTGAGGGGAATAGTTTGTATTGAAGAAGATTAAGAGGGGGTGAAGAAGATTTAGTGGGGAATTGGAGTGTAATCTTATGGATTTTGTCAGGGAAATAGTCAAGTAGGGTTTGGGCAGAAAGAGGAGAGGGGATTGAAGAAAGAAGCGCCATAAGAAGAGAGTTGAAAAGAGACGGCGGGGATCAGAGGCAAGAGAGCTAGTCAAATAGATAAAATAGTTTTGTTTGGCGAGAGCAATGGCAGACTTGAAGGAAGTAAACATGAATTTGAAGTGAAGAAAGTCAGAAAAGGAACAGGATTTGAGCCAAGTTTGCTCGGCTGAGGGGGCACAGGAGCATAGGTAGTGGGTAGTTGAAGTTAACCAGGACTGAGGTGAAGTTCACCTCACAGGACATGGTATGGGCGGAGCAAGAGTATCCAGAGTAGTGGAGAGAGCAGTATTATAGGAATTTATAGCCTCAACAACAGATTTAGAGGACAAAGTGGAAGAAAGAAATGATGAGATAGTAGCGGAAAATGTCAGTAGATTGATAGCAGGAAGATTCCTAAAAAGGTAGGAGGAGACTGGATGAGATTGAGGTTGGGGGGGGGGGGGGATGAGTGAATCTTAATAGGTGGTGGTCAGATAATGGAAGAACTGAGGTATGGAAATTAGAGGGTAAAGAATTAGAAAGAAAACAAGGTCAAGGCAGTGACCATGGTGATGAGTGGGGGCAGAAGAGCAAAGCTGAAGGTTGTATGAGGAGGTAAGGGAGAGAAGCTTAGACGCATAGGTGTCAGAAGAGTTATCAATATGAAAATTAAGGTCACCAAGAATAAGAGAAGGGGAAGAGAAATCCAGAAATAAGGAAAGCCATGAGTCAAGTCAGTGAGAAAGGTAGAAATGGACTTCTCAGGGGGTCTATAACAGTAATCCAGAAAGGTAGGGAATTAAAAAGACGGACGGAGTGGACTTCAAAAGAGGAGAAGGAGTGAGATTGTGGTAGAAGGAGGAGTTGAAATTGGCAAGAAGAAGAGAACAGAGACCTGACACCACCACTGTGGCCAGTGGCACGAGGAGTGTGGGAGTATTGGTAGCCACTGTGACAGAGGGTAGCAACTGAAGCTGTGTCATCAGGAAGGAGCCAGATCTCAGTAAGAGCTAGAAAATGGAAAGCACGCGAGATAAAGAGAAGTTTATTAGAGATGGAATCCGCATTCCATAAGGCACATGAGAAGGGGAGAGAGGAGGGGAAACAAAGATCTTTGTAGGGCTGGGTATTGGTGAAAATGTCCTCCGAGGGATGTAGAAGATGCTTTAATAGGATAAGTGAACATTTTCTACATGATTCAGTTATCTGATATTCTACTCCAGCGGCATTGTTTATCCGCTTTGTTTCTAGGAGCGGTGTTCCTATTATACCCTTTGAAGTCTGCCGCTTAAAGTTGTGTAAGTCAGTAGTGATACATTTTGGAATTTGCTGCTTACAGTTGCACTAACTCACTAGTGACTATATAGAAATATAGTTTTATGAAGTACAAATTGAGAGTAGCTCTTTTTAGGGTTTAAGATTATAGACCGTAATTACAAAAATAAATGTAAAAAGTAAAATAGAAAAAGAGGAGTTTTTTGAAGGACGTCTCCCCTGTGGCAAGCAATGGTACTTGTCGTATAGAGGGATAGTAGATTAAACTGAAGTCTCTTTCTCCTCTGATTGTTGGTGTTGGTTGTTTCTCTGTCCCTGGGAGGAAAATTAAATTAATAGATTTGAGGACTTTTGTGGATAATTTTGATATTTGAATCCTCAGTGTGGTGTTGATTTGTTAGTTGTGTTCACATCTTGACAGTCATGAACTTTGCACCTAAGCCTCAGAGTATGTGGAATATGATCTCAGGCTTTCAAATCTACTGCTAATACTCACAGTAGTACTTGATTGTGCCAAAGAGCGCCTCCTTCTGGAGTTCATAAGTTGTAACATGTATGGGTAATTTATCTAGATGTGATTGGGAATTCCTCTTCATCAGGCCTGTGACTCCCAATACAATGGAAAGTATTTCTGTATCTTTCTGCCACATTTTCTTGGCTCTTGCAGTACACTTCAAGATCTGTTGCAGCCTCTGGTCTGTGACATTCAGATAATCTGCCTCTTTGATTTGTGCAATCTCAGTCTGATCTTGTTGAATCTAACAACACTTGAGCTGTTCAGTACTGTTGCTGGACTGCTGATGGTCATCTGCAATGGCTCTGCTGAGTGTCACTAACAAACATCTCAGGGCGTGGCTTATAAACAACATTGAGGTTGTAATGTTAGCAACATGCTATGATGTCACTTGGGTACACATAATAGAGACCTTTTTCCACAGAAACCATGGTATATTACATCAGAAGGTCGAGGGTAACAAGGAACGAGGAAAACGGTGAGATATAATGATGAGCCACTAGATGGCATCAGTATGCGTTAACATCTGTGACAGGTACTTCTAAGCAGGGGGTAATTTTTTAAGCTGGTGCAAGATACAGTATTTGACACCCTAGGCAAACCTTCAGCCTTATGCCACCCTCCCTTCCAATATTTTGATAAACTCAACAATCATGATCATCTGAATACTATCCTTCATTAACAATCCTTTAAAAATGCATAATTGGACATGATACTTCTAAATATTCAAATTTACTTTGTATGTGTGTAGCTACACTTCCTGCAGGTAAAGCAGTGTGCCGATGGCTCTTTGAGTTTGTCTGGCTGTCAGGATGTATTGTTTTGCTTTGACTGCTGCTGCTCTTTGCTGCCCTCAGAAGCTGTTGCCCTAAGCGATCACCTAGTCTTGCTTAATGGTTGGGCCGGCCCTGTTTATAAGCATTATATACATGTGAAAAAGCCTTTGTAAAATTACAGCTGTGAGCTAAGTCACCTAAATGTTATTTAGATATATAAATCATCATACATGTATAAGTAACAGTTTTAGAACATACACTAGCTATATACTATGAGCCTGATTTTGAAAGGGGCACGTCTGGGCCGTCCAGACGCCCCCAAGCAAGACGGGCACCTTAGGACCCGATTTTATACCGTGGGAGCAAAACATTCCCGTGGCATACAGAATTGGGCCCGAGGACGGCCCGGTGTGCACCTGCATACCTGCCGGGATGTCCTCCCCGTGGGCTCCCCTGGTTCCCGCCTGTGCTTGGACATGTAGGTAACAAGATCTGCCGCTCATACATGCGAACACCGGCACTTACAAATACTAAGTCCCGTGTAGTGCCACTCTGTTTTGTGAATGTTTCTTTGTAAAATGGCTGTTTCCACTGTACATGCCTCTGAAATACCAGTATTTTTTATTGGCCTTATATGTGTTTTATGAAAGGCTCCATCTTCAGCAAGCCTTTTGTCAAATATGTTGCCAATATCGACTCTTGCAACTTGGTCTTTCCTTACACAGTATTGGCTGCATGGCCTAGAGATCCTATTTCTGAGAATAGTTAGGTACCTTGGATGGCTTTGCTTTTGGATGGTGGATTTTGCATTCTTAGAAACTGTTTCTCATCCTCTGCAGAGGTCGAGTCCCTGAAACTGGCCCGCGCGACTTTCAGCAAACTGCATGAGATCTGCTGCAGCTGGGTCAAGGACTTCC
This sequence comes from Ichthyophis bannanicus, assembly GCA_033557465.1. Classification (NCBI taxonomy): domain Eukaryota; kingdom Metazoa; phylum Chordata; class Amphibia; order Gymnophiona; family Ichthyophiidae; genus Ichthyophis; species Ichthyophis bannanicus. The sequence continues at coordinate 170,216,375 of CM066042.1, forward strand.
CATTGCTCAGGAAGCCGCATCTATACTACGAGACATCAATCCATGCCATCAAGAACATGCGCCGCAAGATGGAGGACAAGCATGTCTGCATCCCAGATTTCAATATCCTCTTCAACCTGGAGGTAAGGACTGTCTACCCTAGGTGCCAAGCACTGGAAGGAGTATAAGCTGCTCTGATCACTCACTGGTTCTAGACCAGTTTTCATCGCGTTACAATTTTTTTCCCCATAGTTAATTAGTAGGAAAAGAAATGACGACCTTTTCATGTTATGAGCAAAAGAGTCCTGACATGGTGCTTTAGTTGGTCTTCCATGTCTTTTGGATATGCTTCATATACAGTGACTCCGGATTTGGCCTCCTTACCAAAGGTAAACTCACACCGCATGTCTGACGTCACACCATCATGAGAATTTGGACCAGTTTCTGGTTTTCCTAACTCCCATCTTCGTGGAATCCTAAACTTTGTGCTATAATCAACCCTTTCTAGTGACAGTAACTTAGAATATATCAATGCTCTCGCCACTTGTTATATTTTTGGCAGGTGATAAAAACATACCTTTTTCCTGAAACATGATGAACATTGTAGGATTTTGGAAATCAATTCCCTTACTTTATTTTCCTTTTTTTAAATTTTTATGAAGAATAGATATTATGTGTTATGATGAAGTATGTTAATCTGTGCTATGTTATTTGTTATTATCATGTATGTAATTTCTAACCTGCCCTGAGCAGTTTGAGAGGACAGGATAAAAATGAAATAAATAAAAATTGACAGAAGGATCTTCTTTAGTTTAAAATGTATATTGCTTATAGAAGGTTGTATAAAATCATTCACATGACTACAAAACAGTGTAAGCACTAGGACACAGAGGAGGTAATTTTATATCAGAACTCTGATGTGAAAAATCCAAAAAGGCTCCTGTTTTATAAAGACAACTTAGGTGCCTATGTGACTTTATAATAACGGCTTCCAGATGCAAATTTGGAACAGGTGTAAAATACACACATGCATTGCAGCCACGACCTTAAGACGGCCTCCATGCAGAACATGTGAAAATAGGCACTTGCTTTCTGGGCACTATGGTCATACAGTTTTCTAAGAGCCCTGTACCTTGTGTGATGCCTCTTTTACATGCAGAATATGGCTCTCATAGTAACATAGTATATGACGGCAGATAAAGACCAGCATGGTCCATCTAGTCTTCCCAGCAAGGCGACAAGAATAGGTACATTCTCCCCATGCCTTCGTTTAGGGGTGTACCCACCGCTCCTTGTAGGTCACCCCTATTTGTTCAAATATAAGAGATAGTTATGCTTATTTTGATTTTATCCTGTTGCTATAAAGGGATCCACTGTGTCTGTCCCATGTCATTTTGAATTCTGTCACTGTGTTTGCCCCCACCACTTCCATTGGGAGGGCATTCCAAGCATCCACCGCCCTTTCAGTGAAAAAGTATTTCCTGACATTGCCTTTCAGTTTACCCCCTTGCAGCTTCACGTTATGCTCTCTAGTTTTACAGCTTCCCCGTCTTTGGAAGAGGTTTGTTTGTCCATTAATACTCTTAGTATTTAAAGGTCTGAATCATATCTCCCCTGTCCCTCCTCCTTCAGTGTGTACATATTTAGGTCTTCAAGTCTCTTCTCATAAGTCTTATAACACAGACTCCAAATCATTTTGGTTGCCTTCCTCTGAACCACGTCCAGCCTTTTTATATCCTTTGCAAGATACGGTCTCCAAAACTGAACACAATATTCCAAGTGAGACCTCACCAGCGACTTGTACAGTGGCATTAGTACCTCTTCCTTTCTGCTGGTAATTCCTCTCTGTATGCAACCCAGCATCCTTCTGGCTTTTGCCACCGCTTTGTCACACTGTTTTGCCACCTTGAGATCCTCAGAAACAATCACACCAAGGTCTTTCTCCTGGTCCATGCACATCAGTCTCTCACACCCTATCACATACAATTCCCTTTGATTTCTGCTTCCCAAGTGCATGGCACTGCACTTCTTCACATTAAATCTTAACTGCCAGTCATTATACCATTCTTTCAGCTTTTGTAGATCTTTCCTCATGTTCTCCACTCCCGGAGGGAAGTCCACTATGTTGCAAATTTTGGTGTCATCTGCAAAAAGACAGACTTTTCCATTCAGCCCTTCGGCAATATTACTTACGAATATATTGAACAGTACCGGTCCCGAACCCTGGGGCACACCGCTAATCACCTTCCTTTCATCCGAGTGGGTTCCGTTTACCATCACCTGCTGTTGTCTGTCAGTCAATCAAGTTCTGATCCAATTCACCATCTTGGGACCCATCCCCAAGCTTCAGAGTCTGCAACAATTCCCGTAGTGTAAATACACATGTACCAATTGCAGCAGGTAGAGGGATCACTTGTACTTGCTATTCTAGCAGGTGGCAGCCCTTGCTGGCTGAGGACATCACCTCTGCTGTGCATTATATTTGGAGAAGAGGAGTGGTCCAAAATAAAGTTTGGAACCCTATTTCCCACCTACAGTGACAGCCAAGTTCCAGTACTTTGTGATGACAACTGAAAAGTTGGGATCATTAATGGTGACTCATGGATTCTTTTGAAATCCTGGCAAGCTAATAAGAGTGTTCTTGTGCTGTTCTTTAACCTGCATGTACAGGAAAGTATTATGTGAGTGCAAACAAAGGCAGTATTGTTTCCTTTGCTTGTCACAACCTCATATCTACGTCTAGGTGCCATGCTTGCGTTTTGATGTGCAAATGTTTTATTCTTGTAAAGCACGCTCAAGGTTGAATCTTCCTTTGTCTGTGTTTTTCAGCATAGATAATGAGTCCTGAGACTCTGCTCATTGGCCTTGGCAGGAAAGTAGAGGATTCTTTTTGCACAGTTTGGATGTTGCAAAAATGGCATGATATGTTATCTCCAGGAACAAGCAGGAATGAGTCTTCACATATGGGTATCGTCGGTACCGACGGAGCCTGTGCGGGAACGCTCCCCAGCGTCCAGAAAGAAAGCTTTTGGGAGCATCCCACAGCACCTGCGCGCTGCCTTCCCGCCTTTCCTAACCGCCTCTCTCCAGTTCTTCTTTTCTGCAGAGCCAGCAGGTCGTGTTCCTCTCACCGCTGAAGAGGTTCTTTATTTTTCTTTATTTCTTTGGTCGTGCGTCTGCCTTCTTCGACGTCGGACCGGTTCCGCCGGTCTTTTCTTTCTTTCTTCTTTTAAAAAAAAACAAAACAACTACCATTTCCCACTTTTGTGCAATTTTTCCTTTTGGGCCTTAGGCCTAGAAGAATTTTCCTCATGGAAAAGCCCGCTTCCGGGTTTAAAAAGTGCACGAAGTGCAGCGGTACTCTTTCTATCACCGACACCCATGACTGGTGTCTAAAATGTTTGGGTCCTGACCACTCCATCACCGATTCTGAGTCCTCCTCCATGATGTCTAAAAGAGGTTGACAGAATCGAGCGGCAAAGCTCAGTACCCTGTTTCCCTCTGATGCAGCTTCGGTGGCATCGACGTCTTCCAGGGTTTCTTCTTCCTCCCATGGATCTCAGGTAACCAAACATAAGTCCAGCCGATCCTCGAAGGGTAGATCTCCCTCTAAGTTTTGAGATGCCTCCGGGCTTGCTCTCGAGGATCCTGCACCGGCAAAATTACCCCGGCGGGAAGCTCCGGCTTCCAAAGCTTCATCTATGGGGTCACAGGTTGACATCGATGGCGTGGCCTCGACCGATCACCTGTTGCCATATTCTGGGGTACCGGTGGTTTCCACTGGTACCGACATCCAGACATTGGTTGCGTCGATGGATCAGAATATTCTGACCAAACAGCGTGCCATCACGGCATTCATACAAGCTGCGACACCTCCGGTACCGCAACAAACTCCATTGTCGGTTCCAGCGCCGGTACCGATATCGGTTCCGGTGCCGGTACCGATTGCATCGACATCGGCTTCGGTGTCGACTGCAGCGGTACCCTGTCCTGTGATGCCCATCGGTACCGAATCGGTACCGATCACTCCCGATGTCGATACCACTCAGTACGCGTATCGGGCTCTGCAAGAGCATCCAGACAGGCGATACTTCGATTCCTCCGAAGACTCTGATGAATCAGAGGCTTCTGTCGAAGCATCGGTACTCCTTCCTCCGGAGCCCTCTTCTCCAAAAAGAAGAATGTCTCCTCCAGAAGACTTGTCTTTTCAGTACTTCATTAGGGAAGTGGCCAGGGGCCTCTCTATTTCAGTGGCCCCTGAACCAGAGCCTAGAGCCAAGAAATTAGATATTTTACAATATCCTAAGGCTCCTAAAGAGGCAGCTACTTTACCAATTCATGAGATCCTTTATGATCACATGCTGGGCATATGGGAGACACCTCTTACTACCTCCCATTCTCGCAGGTTGGACACCATGTACCGTGTTCCTCCTTGTCCTGGCTTTCATAAGACTCAGCTTCCTCACCACTCTATTGTGGTGGAGTCTGCTATGAAAAAGATAGAGTGCAAAAAGACACTCATCTAATCCTCCAGGAAGAGAATGCAGAACCTTGGATGCTTTTGGCAGGAGAATTTTCCAGGCCAATATGCTTACTGCCAGAATCAACTTCTGTAGTCTCTATATGGGGATGTTTCTAAAGGAAGTTACAGATCATCTGCTAACTTTATCTCCTTTTATCTCAGAAGATAAAAGGGAGGAGTTTCTCACCTGGCTTAAACATGCCCAGGATGTTTCCAAATTTTCCAACCGTGCAGCCTTTGACTCTTTTGAGTGTGCCAGCAGAGCCTCGGCTATTGCCATAGGTGCACGCAGACTTGCTTGGTTACAAGCTTCTGATTTGGAACCCTGGGTCCAGGATGGATTAGGAAATCTTCCTTGTACAGGTGAAAACCTTTTTGGCAAGGATTGGCAAGCAAAGGCCACTCAGATGGATGCTGAAAATTCTGCTTTAGATAGACTTTCAAAGTCTACTTCTGCTCCTGCTAGAAAAAGGTTATTCAAAAAGGCTTTCTTTCCCAAAAAAGGGACATATTATCCTGGTTATGGTCACCAGGCATCTTCTGCAGGTCATTTTGCTGCAAAGCATCAGCAACAACCTAAACAAGCCAAGCCTAAGGCTGCAAGGACTGCTACGGCCCAACAGCCTCAGCCTCCTCAGGGCCTTTGACTTACAACTAGAGAACTTAGCCTTTCTGGCTCTAGAAGAACCAGAGCCTCTCACCATTCCAGGAAGGTTAGCTCACTTTGCTCCCAGATGGGAACAAATCACAGCAGAGCAATGGACCCTCTCCATCATAAGGGAGGGGTACAAGCTTCATTTCTTAAACCTTCCTCCTCACACCATGGTGAGACAGTTCAATTCTCCAACATCTCTCCTCGACCTTCTGGGTCAGGAGATTGCTACCCTTCTTGCCCAAAAAGCAATAGAAGTACCCCTTCAACAGGGCTCAGGGTTCTACTCCCCCTATTTTCTTATCCCAAAGAAAACAGGGGGCTATAGACCCATTTTAGATCTCAGAGAATTGAACAAGTTTCTATGCAAAGAGAAATTCAAGATGATTTCTCTCGGTGCTCTCCTTCCATACCTTCAGAGTCAGGATTGGCTTTGTTCTCTAGATCTCAAGGATGCGTACACCCATGTCCTCATCCATCCAACACACAGAAGGTTCCTTCGGTTCCTTATCAAGGAAAGCACTACCAATACAGAGTGCTTCCTTTCGGTCTGGCCTCTGCTCCAAGAGTGTTCACAAAATGCATGGCAGTAGTAGCTGCATTTCTACGCACTCTAGGAATATTCGTATTCCCATATCTGGACGACTGGCTCATCCGAGCTCCATCCCAGTCAGAGGCCCAGATTTCCCTAGCCTGCACAAGGCGTGTTCTTCAGTATCTGGGACTTGTAATAAACATCCCAAAATCCCATCTCACCCCTACTCAGTCACTAGAGCTCATAGGGGCCTTGCTGGATACCTCAACTGCAAGAGCCTATCTTCCCCAGGCCCATTGCCTACGCTTGGTGCACTTAGCCTCCCAGATTCAGTTAAAGTCCCATTTAACTGCTCGAGAGATGTTACAACTGTTAGGCCACATGGCATCAACCGTGCATGTGGTTCCTTACGCTCGCCTTCACATGAGGGCAGCTCAATGGACTTAATCCACCCAATGGACCCAGGCATCAGGGTGCCTATCAGACAAAATAGCAACCTCCAGTCGCCTTTTTTCATCTCTTCAGTGGTGGAAGTCCACTCAAAACCTGTTGCTGGGGTCCCCTTTTCAACAGTTGTTATCCCAAGCAACCCTTACAAGAGATGCCTCTCCAAGGGGTTGGGGAGCTCATCTACAAGATCTCTCCACCCAGGGCATCTGGTCTCCACAGGAGACTTCTCTACATATCAACCTCTTGGAGCTCAGAACAATTTTTCTAGCTCTCAGAGTCTTCCACACCCTGCTCAGCTGCAAGACAGTCCTCATCCACACGGACAATCAAATAGCCATGTTCTACGTGAACAAGCAGGGCGGGACTGGCTCTCTGTCGCTTTGCAACGAAGCTTTGAGATTGTGGGCCTTCGCCAGAGAGCATCAAATTCATCTTCTGGCAATATATCTTCCAGACGTTCAAAACTCTTGGGCAGACAAACTCAGTCGAGTTCTGCTTCCACACGAGTGGTCCCTCCATATGGACCAGATAGCCAGAATCTTTCAGATTTGGGGAACCGCGGACATAGACCTCTTTGCAAGTCCGTGGAATGACAAACTTCCCCGGTTCTGTTCCAGAATTCCGTGTCAGGGAGTTCAGGCCAAGGATGCCTTCCTCCTTCACTGGGGTCAAGGCTTCCTTTACGCCTTTCCACCCATTCCCCTAACTCCCAAAACTCTCTTCAAGCTTCAGAGAGATCGAGGGTCTATGATCCTCATAGCACCACGTTGACCACGCCAAGTGTGGTACCCTCTACTTCTGCATCTCTCTCAAGCTCCTTCCCTAGACTTGGGATCTGCTCCAGACCTCCTGTCCCAGGAGGAGGGAACGTTATGGCATCCAAATCCCCAGTCTCTCCATCTCAGGGCCTGGTTGCTGAAGGCCTAGACCTTCAAGATTTGCATCTTTCTCAGCAGGTGAAGGATATCCTTCATGCTTCCAGAAAGCCTTCCACTAGACGTTACTATGCTTTCAAATGGAAAAGGTTTACCATTTGGTGTGCAAAGAAGGGTCTTAACCCCCTTGCAATATCTCTGAATTCTTTACTAGAGTATTTGCTGCATTTATCCCATGCAGGCCTTAAAGCAAATTCAGTAAGAGTCCATTTGAGTGCTATTTCAGCATCCCTCAAGCCTCTCAATGGACAGCCTATTTCCTCTCATCCTCTTACTGCAAGATTCATGAGAGGCCTTCTTTTAACTAAACCTCCCATTAGACCACCTCCAGTGGCATGGGATTTGAATCTAGTTCTTGGTCAGCTTATGAAGCCACCCTTTGAACCCTTAGCCACTACCTCCTTGAAATTCCTTTCCTGGAAGGTTATTTTTCTCATTGCAGTCACCTCAGCTCGCCGCATCAGTGAGTTGCAAGCCTTGGTGGCTAATCCTCCTTATACAAGGTTCCATCATGACAAGGTAGTCCTCAGGACCAATCCACACTTTATGCCTAAAGTGGTCTCACCTTTTCATCTGAACCAGGAGGTGTATTTACCTGTCTTTTTTCCAGGACCTCATGCATCAAGGGTACAAGCTTCATTTCTTAAACCTTCCTCCTCACACCATGGTGAGACAGTTCAATTCTCCAACATCTCTCCTCGACCTTCTGGGTCAGGAGATTGCTACCCTTCTTGCCCAAAGGGCAATAGAAGAAGTACCCCTTCTTCAACAGGGTTCAGGGTTCTACTCCCCCTATTTTCTTATCCCAAAGAAAACAGGGGGCTACAGACCCATATTAGATCTCAGAGAATTGAACAAGTTTCTATGCAAGGAGAAATTCAAGATGATTTCTCTCGGTGCTCTCCTTCCATACCTTCAGAGTCAGGATTGGCTTTGTTCTCTAGATCTCAAGGATGCGTACACCCATGTCCTCATCCATCCAACACACAGAAGGTTCCTTCAGTTCCTTTATCAGGGAAAGCACTACCAATACAGAGTGCTTCCTTTCGGTTTGGCCTCTGCTCCAAGAGTGTTCACAAAATGCATGGCAGTAGTAGCTGCATTTCTACGCACTCTAGGAATTTTTGTATTCCCATATCTGGACGACTGGCTCATCCGAGCTCCATCCCAGTCAGAGGCCCAGGCTTCCCTAGCCTGCACAAGGCGTGTTCTTCAGTATCTGGGACTTGTAATAAACATCCCAAAATCACAACTTACCCCTACTCAGTCATTGGAGTTCATAGGGGCCTTGCTGGATACCACCACTGCAAGGGCCTATCTTCCCCAGGCCTGTTGCCTACGCTTGGTGCAGTTAGCCTCTCAAATTCAGTTAAAGTCCCATTTAACTGCTCGAGAGATGTTACAACTGTTAGGCCACATGGCATCCACCGTGCATGTGGTTCCTTACGCTCTCGCCTTCACATGAGGGCAGCTCAGTGGACTCTGTCCACCCAATGGACCCAGGCATCAGGTTGCCTGTCAGACAAAATAGCAACCTCCAGTCGCCTCTTTTGGTCCCTCCAGTGGTGGAAGTCCACTCAAAATCTGTTGCTGGGGTCCCCCTTTCAATAGCTGCTACTCCAAGCAACCCTTACAACAGATGCCTCCCCAAAGGGTTGGGGAGCTCATCTACAAGATCTCTCCACCCAGGGCATCTGGTCTCCACAGGAGACATCTCTACATATCAATCTCTTAGAGCTCAGAGCAATTCTTCTAGCTCTCAGAGTCTTCCACACCCTGATCAGCTACAAGACAGTCCTCATCTACACGGACAACCAAGTAGCCATGTTCTACGTGAACAAGCAGGGCGGGACTGGCTCTCTGTCGCTTTGCAACGAAGCTTTGAGATTGTGGGCCTTCGCCAGAGAGCATCAAATTCATCTCATGGCAGTGTATCTTCCAGGGGTTCAAAACTCTTGGGCAGACAGACTCAGTCGAGTTCTGCTTCCACACGAATGGTCCCTCCATGGGGATCAGATAACCAGGATCTTTCGAATTTGAGGAACCCCGGACATAGACCTGTTTGCAAGTCCGTGGAATGCCAAACTTCCCCGGTTCTGTTTCAAGATTCCATGTCAGGGAGTTCAGGCCATGGATGCCTTCCTCCTCCACTGGGGGCAAGACTTCCTCTATGCCTTTCCACCCATTCCCCTAATTTCCAAGACATTGTTCAAGCTTCAGAGAGACAAGGGGTCTATGATCCTCATAGCTCCACGTTGGCCACGCCAAGTGTGGTATCCTCTACTTCTTCATCTCTCTCAAGCTCCCTCCCTGGACTTGGGATCTGCTCCAGACCTCCTGTCCCAGGAGGAGGGAACGTTGTGGCACCCAAATCCCCAGTCTCTTCATCTCAGAGCCTGGTTGCTGAAGGCCTAGACCTTCAAGATTTGCATCTTACTCAGCAGGTGAAGGATATCCTTCATGCTTCCAGAAAGCCTTCCACTAGATGTTCCTATGCTTTTAAATGGAAAAGGTTTACCATTTGGTGTGCAGAGAAGGGTCTTAATCCTCTTGCAATACCTCTGAATTCTTTCCTAGAGTATTTGCTGCATTTATCCCATGCAGGCCTTAAAACGAATTCAGTAAGAGTCCATTTGAGTGCTATTGCAGCATCCCTTAAGCCTCTCAATGGACCTCCTATTTCCTCTCATCCTCTTATTGCAAGATTCATGAGAGGCCTTCTTGTAACCAAACCTCCCATTAGACCGCCTCCAGTGGCATGGGATTTGAATTTGGTTCTTGGCCAGCTTATGAAGTCACCCTTTGAACTCTTAGCCACTACCTCCTTGAAATTCCTTTCCTGGAAGGTTATTTTTCTCATTGCAGTCACCTCAGCTCGCCGTATCAGTGAGCTGCAAGCCTTGGTGGCTAATCCTCCTTATACCTTATTCAAGGTTTCATCATGACAAGGTAGTCCTCAGGACTAATCCACACTTTATGCCTAAAGTGGTCTCACCTTTTCATCTGAACCAGGAGGTGTATTTACCTGTCTTTTTTCCAGGACCTCATGCATCAAGTGCAGAGAGGAATCTTCATACCCTGGATTGTAAGAGAGCACTTGCTTTTTACTTACAAAGGACACAGCAACATAGAAAGTCCTCTCAACTATTTGTTGCTTTTGATCCCTCTCATTTGGACTTCCAGTCTCTAAGAGAACTCTGTCCAATTGGATTGCTCAGTGTATTTCCTTCGCCTACCAGAGTAAGAACCTTTCTCTGGAGGGCCATGTCACAGCTCACAATGTGAGGGCCATGGCAGCCTCTATAGCTCATCTAAACTCTGTGTCCATCGACCAAATCTGTCGAGCGGCCACCTGGGCCTCGGTTCGTACCTTTACAGCCCATTACTGCTTGGACAAGGACTCCCGCCGGGATGCCTTGTTTGGTCAGGCTGTTCTCAAACACCTGTTCCATACCTAATCAACTCCTACAACATCCCTGGTTGGATGCCTGAGATCCATAGGGGGAGGTAGAGCCCTTCTCAGGGACTCACAGCCTTGGAGATCTCCCTGGCATCTCTAGCTGGGGAGTCCCCATATGTGAAGACTCATTCCTGCTTGTTCCTGGAGATAGCACAGTTACTTACCTGTAACAGGTGATCTCTGGGAACAGCAGGAGTAAGTCTTCACAACCCACCCACCTCCCCTAGGAGTTGTATCTCTCTATCTATCTTTCCTTTCCTCTCTCTCTCTTTGTCTCAGCTTAAAAACTCGAACTGGAGAGAGGCGGTTAGGAAAGGCGGGAAGGCAGCGCGCAGGCGCTGTGGGATGCTCCCAAAAGCTTTCTTTCTGGACGCTGGGGAGCGTTCCCGTGCAGGCTCCGTCGGTACTGACGATACCCATATGTGAAGACTTATTCCTGCTGTTCCCAGAGATCACCTGTTACAGTTAAGTAACTGTGCTTTCTGTCCTTGTAGCATTCATGACTCTTTAATTTTCTTGATGATGATGATTATTATAATTATATCTGTTCCATCCCTTTTCTAGGACCAAGAAGAGCAAGCTTACTTTGCTGTGTTTGATGGTCATGGAGGGGTGGACGCTGCCATCTATGCATCCTTGCACCTACATGTGAACTTGATGAGGCAGGAGATGTTCCATCATGACCCAGCGGAGGCACTGTGCCAAGCCTTTCGCCTGACAGATGAGCGCTTTGTGCAGAAAGCAGCTAGGGAGGTGAGCCTGCACTTCTAGGACTGAAGGCCAATTATTGCAGCACATACTAATGTGTTGTATTGGCTTAGGACGCAAATAAATTAATAGCTACCTGGTCTTTTTTCCCCTGATTATTATTCCCTCCTCTTTCTTGTCAAACCCAATCATTTCACTGACAGTCCTCGACCAGGGGCCCTGGACCCATGGCTCCCTCTGCAACCTTACTGTATGTGCACTCTGAGCATGGCCAAGGGCCAGATTAACATGATGATATGCACTTTTCAGCTTATGCGCATAATTTATGTCACTTCTTGACAGCATGAACAGCCCAATACAGCATTAGCCCATTGGCATCACTATGATGTGATGTCATAAATTATGGTTTAATCTGTACTACACAAGGAGGCCACAATGTAAACTGGTATCTAGATCAGAACTCAAGTGTCTGGAGGGGAGGCGTGCAACGTGGCTCTCACATGTACTGGCTTCAGCCTGGGCGATAGCATTTTGTCTTTATCTTTAATCTTTATTGAGGCACTTGATATAGCGCATCAGAGCGGCGTACGAACAATGTGGTCGCAAAGAAAACAAAGGAGGAAAGGAACGCCATCAGTCAAGTAGGAAAGCAGCAGATCAAAGGACAGGTGGAAAATTAGAGAATAGAATCAGCAGGCACATATAGAGGGGGGGAGTGAGGTGGAGGGAATGACTGGCGGGAGGGAGCCCAGGGGTTGCGGGGGGATGAGATCAAACGCAAGGTGAAACAGATGGGTTTTCAGCATTGCCTTGAAATGGGGAAATGAGGCCTCCGTGCGCAGGGCTGGAGGAAGTGAACTCCAAAGTGCGGGGGCTACGAAAAAAACAAGCAGAGTGGCGGGTGAGTTCAAGGTGGGCCTGAGCAGGAGAGGGGAGGAAAAGTCAGTTCCCGTGAGAGGATCAGAGGGGACGTGGGAAGGGCTGATGGTGAATAAGATCGGCAAGGTAGCGAGGGATGCCAATATGCAATACCCTATGAGTGGTCGTGAGTATTTTGTGAATGAAACAGAATTTGATAGGGAACCAGTGGAGCTGCAAAAGGAGGGGGGTGACATGGTCATAAGGGGAGAAGTGAGTGAGGAGGTGAGCAGCAGTGTTTTGGATGAGCTGGAGACGACAAAGCTGACATTGGGGGAGACCTGCAAAAAAAACATTGCATTAATCCAATCTGGAGATGACAAGGGACAGCACGAGGGTGATAAGGGAAGGTTGGGAGAGGAAAGGCCGAATGGCGTGGATCTGGCATAATGAGAGGAAGGAGCGACAGATAAGCAGAGAGATGTGGGCGTGAAAGCTGAGTGACAAATCCAGGGTGACACCAAGGTAGTGAAGAGTGAGCACAAGGGGCTCAGGAGTGGAACACAGCAAAGGGGAAAGGTTGGGGGGGGGGGGGGAGGGCAAGGAACCTAGAGAAAACCAAAAGGCTGCAGACTTGGATGGATTGAGGTGGGGAAAATTGGTATGTAGCCAGGCAGAGACAGCAGAGAGACAAGCATTGAGAGGAGAAAGATCAAGGGCAAGGAAGTCAGTATGATACAGAAGGAGGACATAAAAACATAAGAGATCATCAATGTAGTAATAGCCAGAAATGCCAAATTGCTGGATGATAAGGGCGAGTGGGGCAAGCACTGAGCCCTGAGAAACCCCACAGTGAAGGGGGTGACTGGTGAGGAAGCGGAGTCTCATAGGATAGAGACAGTGCAAGATGAGAGAAAGGAGCGAAACAAGCGGTGGACACTCCCTTGAACCCCAAAGTCGTGCAGGCGGGCAAGGAGTGTGTGGAGGTCCACCAGGTCGAAAGCAGAGAACAGATCTAGGAAAACAGTAATGGAAAGGTCACCGCGCTCGTGAGCCTGATGGACTTCATTCAAAAGTGCAAGTAGAATCGTCTCGGAACTGTGACCTGATCTGAAATCAGATTGACGGGTGAAGGGAGAGGGTGGCATCAAGGTGCAGGAGAATTGTAAGAAGACTAACTTTTCGAGGACCTTTGAGAGAAAGGAAAGATTGGAAACAGGCTCCCAATTTGCAGGGATGGTTGGATCAAGGGACGGCCTCTTCAGCAAGGGCTGGACAATAGCGTGCTTCCAGGCAGTGGGAAAGAGACCGGAGAAAAGGCTGGAGTTTACCATAAGGAGACTAAACAGTACCAGGGAAAAAGAGGGTTCCAAGATCTAGGAGGAGGGAAGCGGGTCAAGCGGACAGGTGGTTTTATGAGCAGAGGTAATGAGTTCAGTTGTAGTGATAGGGTGAAAGGTCCACCAGGTGTGAGAGAAAGCAGGAGACACAGGAGAGGGGGGAGATGAGGAGGGGGGAGGAGGGGAGGGGAACAGGAGGGAAGGGAGGGACAAAGGGAATGATCTTCCTGGAGAAGAAAGAGGCAAGTTGGGTAGGATCCGGAGGGAGTGGGTGCTGGAAGAGGGGATGGCAGGAGTGGGGGAAATAGTAGGAGCTGAAAGGGAACAGAGAACACGGTAAAGCTACCGAGAAGAATTAGAGGAGGAGGAGATCAGATTAGAATAATAAGCTTGTTTGGCTGTATTGATCGTGGTACGGTATTGTCGCTGGCAGTGACGGTAGGAGGAGAGGGAGTCAGAGGTGGGGTGCTTACGCCAGACTCGTTCTGCCCGACGAAGGTGAGTACGGTGTAAAGACAAACTGGGGTGATACCAGGGGTGTTGAGTAGGGAGGGAGGGAGGCTGGGGCAGGACAAAGGGGGGACCAAGACAGTCCAGGGCAGAGGACAGGGTGATGTCCAGGTGTCTACCTGCTCATTTACAGAAAGGGGGAGAAGTCAGAGGGAAAGAGGGTGTCAGTGGAAGGAAATTGCTGCAGGGTTAAGAGAAGTGATGCGGTGCCGGACTTTGGGAAAGGGTGGGCGGCAGGGAGCAGAGGACTGTAGGAAGAGGAAGGGAGAAAAAGAGACAGGAATGATCAGACCAAGGAAGGCAAAGGGAAGAGATGGCAGATGGGACAAAGGAAGTATTGGTAGGTGTGATGATGAGATCCAATGTATGTCCCAGGACATGGGTAGGGCAAGAAACGTACTGGCGAAAGGAGAAGTCTTCCAGTAGTAACAAGAAAGCACGGTCCTTCTGACAAGAAGGGGAATCGTAATGAACATTAAGATCACCTAAAATTACTAGATTGGGTGAAAGAAGGGACGCCTCCGAGAGAGAGAGAGAGAGAACGATAGCCATAAAACTGGGATTAAGGCACATCACATAGAGCCCCCTAAACTGTTAGGCTCCAGGCGTGTGCCTAGTTTGCCTATGCCTTAATCCAGTTCTGGCCTTGCCCAGTGTTTGTTGCTGTTACATGATATCCAGGCATACTCTGCGCTGCCTCATCTCCACACAGGAACTGTGATCAGGAATCTAAAAGGCAGTTGGGTATGAGAGAATGATTTTTAATTTAAAATCTTTTCCTGGGTAGCATTGCATTCTAACACTATCTGCACATAGGCAGCATATCAATCTAGATCAGTGGTTCTCAAACCAGTCCTCTCAGACCCCCAGGCCAGTCAAGCTTTCAGGACACCCACAATGAATTTGCATGAGAGAGATCTACAATCGCTGCTTCCAGAGGACTGGGTTGAGAGCCACTGAGCTAGATGATCGTTCAGCGTTGAAGTGCTCCTGCATGACCAGATGACTCTAAGTCATAGGGGACAAACCAAGCTCACTCTGCTTTTCTGCTTTTCCCCTTATTGCATCTCTGAACCCGTATTTCCAATTTCTTTAAGAAAAGCAAAAGCTACAACTTCCTAGTGGTAATGGATGTGAAACATTTTAACTCCAATGTACCTGGCAGAGGGATCAATGATCATGTAAACTGGAAAGTATGCGTGCTTGTTTGTTTTCTTATTTATTAATTGACCTCATCCATTTATATGTTGCCCATTCTTCAGCAGAATCCAAGGAGGTGTACAATATATATAAGTAACCATTTTAGAAGAGGCATTGCTTATACAAAATATGCAGGCGGCATGCAGAAATTTGAAGCTGGTATAGTTTGAGTGGGCTTTAAGAGGCATGTTTACTAAAAGTTAATATGCGTTAGGTAAAGTTAACGCCGTCAAGTGCTGCCACTGTCCATTTATCTCTGTGGACCATTGCAGTACTTAACACACGTGACCTTTTAGTAAACATGCCCCTAATATTCCCTATTTTACAATAGCAACATGCTGCATCTACCCCTGCTTCAAGGCATGCGTAATGTCAGCTAACCGCTTGTTTGGACCTGGGGTTTGGAGGAGAGACTGGGGAGAAAATTGTGTTTACCTCTGTTCAAAAGCAGCTCAAAAAGCAAAGCAGTAGAGTTCTGGTGCTCAGCTCCTTATTGAGCTCCCTTGGATATGCAGTTTTGCAACATCTGTTATTTGTGGTGGCACTTACCTGTGTAGATAGCAAAATTTGTCATGTACACAGTGTAAGTGCTGCTGAAACATACAAAGCTCCATGTAATGTCACAATTTTTTTGAACACACATTTTTTTGTGAAATGGCTGTTCCCTCTGTACATGTCACCACATACAGATTTTTTTGTCTGTGGTCTTATACATCTTTTACAAAAGGCGCCATATTCAGCAAGCCTTTTGTAAAAATTTGTTGCAAATCTTGACACTCTCTTTTCTGACTTAGATGTCCTTTGCAAAATTGAGCTGAATGGCAAGAATCTCAGCTGCTAGCACTGCTGTTAGGTACCTGAGAGCAACAGATACAGGATTTCTCTACTCAGTTTTATTCCTGCTCTTTTAACTGTCAAATGTCCTGAACTGCAGCCAAAATACTGACTAATGTTTGAACTCATGCATTTGCTTAACCAAAAGTACTGATTTGAAATAAATTACATAGATGTGTTTTTGGATTCCACAGAAGGACTTCTGGTACAATTAATCACTGTGACAGATGAAGCCTAATTAAATGAAGCATTGGGCATACAAGATTTGTCCCCTGACTCACTGGCTGGGAAAAATATTAATCAGCTTTGACTTTTGGTACTCAAGACTTTGCTTTGCAAATCTAAAAGAAAAATATATATAAATGATCCTGGATATAGCAGAAAACAATAATGGAGAACAAGAAAACCATAAATTGACTTTTTTAAAATTAGCCAGGAGTGGAAGAGTATCCTAGGGGTTAGAGTAACTGCCCAGTTACCCAGAAGATTGAGGGTTTGATTCCCACTGGCACTCCTTGTGGCCTTGGGCAAGTCACTTTACCCTCCACTGCCTCGGAAGAAAAGGCCTGGCTATCTACTTTAGTGATACTTTGCCAAGAAATCCCAGCGGCAACTGAGTTGCCAGGAGTCAGCCTTGAGTTGACAGCACTAAAAAAACAAAACAAAAAAAAAATCATATAGACCTATTTTGCATTTTCAAAACTACACATGTTTTGACCAGAAACAGCACCTAGAGGGAAAAGAAGGCAAACAATTTCAGTGGGAACAGCCCCTTCTCCCCAATCCTTGGCAATAATCAAGGCAAAACTGCAAGCATAGTTTTGTCCTGATTATTGGTACAACCCACATGGATATAAAGCAGCCACAATGTTTCCACCAAAGCAGATAGCTTAAGCATTGATCCTATAGTAATCACAGTAAGACTGATTTGCAAGAAAAATAAGTGGTCATTCAATGTAGATTCATCCAGGGTACCTTCACTAGCGCCTCTCTAACATACTGTCATTGATTCTTAAGGTGACCTTGAGAAGGATATGGTATTTCTTTGTATTGCTTTACCCTGGCATATTCACTCATCTCTTTTTAGTGTAGTCTCTTGCCTCTTTTTCTCCATATTCATGCAGTTTGGGCGCTATAAGTATACTAGTTTTGCCACCCACCCTGGAGGTGACACTATGTCTATATTGGGAAACTATCAAGCACTTTGAGATCCTTTTTTTCTAAGATGAAAAGTGTACTGTAAACTGATATTCTAGTAAATGTATTTAGGATTTTAACATGCCTTACCTATACCGCCAAGGGTTTATTCTGTGGCAGAAGGCATGCACACTATGGTTTCTTAGTCATTTGCAACTGCTTTTCACCGGCAGTTTTGAAGGATCCTGCCTCATTCCTTTATCTTTGTGTACCAGAGCTTCCAGTTTACCCAATTTCAGGAGAGAGACCTTTTGACCAGTCCTGATTTTGAACTTACATACCAAAGCAGTGTGGTATTTTGTAGTCTTTGTTCTGTCTATTGCAATCAGTGCCGCAGGGGTCATAATGCAGGGTTTTTAGAAATCCAGGACTGGCCAAAATTGTTCTCCTGGAACTGGGTAATTAAAAGCTCTGCTGAATCTGCAGTGATGCAGGAAGAACCAAAGGCTCTGATCCGGAGGGAACGCAAACTGTTAAGTGACTGATAGCATAATAAGGAGCATAAGATTGTGCCAAGAGGTAGCCGAAAAGGGTGGCACATGTGGTGGTGTATACATTTTACCCTGAACAATCTCATCTTCAGGACTCGTCCTCTCTTTTCAGAACCTGCGATGTGGAACAACTGGTGTGGTGACCTTTATCCGGGGGAACATGTTGCATGTGGCCTGGCTGGGGGACTCGCAGGTGATGCTGGTGAAAAGAGGGAAGGCCGTTGAGCTGATGAAGCCTCACAAACCGGACAGAGAAGTAAGAATACCTGACAGCTTATGGTCAGGGTCTTTCGCCATTCTGCATTAATGGATGACTCTGATCATTACACAGATACAGTACATAGCAGAGCGAAGTATACATTCAAGGAGAGGAAATTTTATTATATGGGAGCTGCGCAAGTGTGTACTGGCCAATTATAATTTGGCACTTCAAGTGGCTTTTCTTAGTGACTAAATGCCTTATATGGTCAGGTGGTCTTAATGTGTTTTCACTATCCAAAGAAACCAAAACATTTTCTTACATTGCTTGCTGCATATTAGCTTTTCCACATAAAACAAGTGCTGATGATTGATAAGTCAATTCCATTTCACACACCACTGATCTGCAGTCAGCATATCACATGTCTAGCAGGGATCTTTCTTTCATATTCTGTATTTCCCAATTCAGACAGACAGGCGTGAAATAGCATACATCCACTACCATGCATACTAAGGAATAACACATCAGTCTGTTGCATAAAATTCCCAGATTTTTGTCCATATAGATGAATATTTGGACTTATCGCTTTTTAGAGAATAGGTCAGCTCCTCAGTACAAACTATTTCAAAGACTGTCATTGTATAATGCTGGGGAAGGATTTCCACAATTATAGATTTGGAAGACAGTACTATTTAAGAAATTAACGTTTTCATTTTGCTAGACCTCAGATTTTCCCCATTAACCTAGTAAAGCCGATTCCTGGGTACTGCCTACAGTAAAACCAAGTGTCTCTGTTATCACATGAAATATGATTTTTCCTTCAATATGCAGGATTGAGTCAGAGACACAAGTGGGTGATGTCAGCATGTATCATTGGGACGAAACAGCTCTCCCAGAGCTCAGAACTTCATGTAAAGCTCTGAGCCTGCGTAGCCCTTCCCATGTGCAGTGGTCTGCTTGGTTCTTCAGTTTGGTTTCATGTGCTCACTTGAATGGATAGAAACAAAGCTCTCTCCCAATATTTTTTCTTCAAACAGGTCTTTATGATGACAATCTTTGTCCAACTTCTCGTCTTTCTTTTCTTTAATGATTTTGTTTTATTTTGACTCGTCACCGAAATTGGGGCTTCAGTCTGGCCTGTAGTGTGGCAGAAAAATCCAGAACCTTTGCACATTCAAAGTGTATCAATCTGCTTGGGCTTGGACCACAGTGAAGTGGAATATGCCTCCTCAAGCCCAGAAAGAGATCAGAAAAGGGTCTCCACTGTGCAGAAATCTGCTGGCTCTGCGCATTCAGACAGAAACTGTATAACAGAACTGCCCTCAGTCTCCTGGCTCAATAACTCTAAAAATCCAGTCGTCCAAGATAATTACCACACAGTGCTTAAACTGGCATCTGGATCATTAGAGGTTTCCAGGTTCAAGTGCAACCGCCTTCTGAGTACTCACATAGTCCTGAAAGGACCCCATACAAAGCACTTGGAAAACTAAAACATACCAGTGCTGAAACTCCCCATTGAGATTTTCCAACACAGATTACTATCTCCAAGCCCCAATGTCAAGATTCTGCTTCAATGCGATCATTCCAGTGCAGTGCAGATCATATAGATCTTATTCACTTGGTGCAAGATCTCATCTCCAGGAACAAGCAGGAATGTAGTCTTCACATATGGGTATCGTCGGTACCGACGGAGCCTGCGTGGGAACGCTCCCCAGCGTCCAATTAGAAAGCTTTTCACAGCATCCCACAGCGCCTGCCTGCTGCCTTCCCTCCTTTCCCAACTGCCTCTCTCCAGTTCTTCGTTTTCCGCGGAGCCAGCAGGTCACCGCAGAAATTTTTCCTTACTGTCCTTCTTTTTTGTGGTCGCGTCTGCCTTGACGCTATACCGGTACCGGTAAAAAGTGCACCAAGTGTGGCGTTACCATCTCTGTCACCGACACCCATGAATGGTGTCTTAAGTGTTTAGGTCCTGACCACTCCATCACGGAATGTATGGCCTGTGCCATGATGTCCAAGAGAGGTCGACAGAACCGAGCTGCCAAGCTCAGTACCCTGTTTCCCTCTGATGCAGCCTCGGTGGCATCGATGTCTTCCAGGGCTTTGTCTTCCTCCCGTGGATCTCAGGTAACTAAACATAAATCCAGCCGGTCCTCAAAGGGTAGATCTCCTTCTAAGCATCGAGATGCCTCTGGCGTTGCCCTTGAGGATTCTGCACCGGCAAAATTGCCCCGGCGGGAGGCTTCAGCTTCCAAAGCATTATCGGGGCTCCAGGATGTTCTCGAGGCCTCGACCTCGGCATGGCACCAGTAGTTCTGCCTACTGGTGCCATGCTCTGGGGTACCGGCTCTCTTCTCCGGTACCGACATCCAGGCATCGGCAGCGTCGATAGACCAGAGGTTCCTGGCTATTGAACACAGTCTGGCGACTCTCCTTGCGGAATCGCGTCAGACATTTCAATCGGTACTGGTACCGGTACCGACAGCATCGACATCGGTGTCCGCATTGCCGGCATCCAGTCATGCGATGCCTTCCGGTACTGATACACCGGTACCAATTCCCCCCGGTACCGATTTCGGTCGGTACGGGTATCGGGCTCTTCAACAGCATCCGGACAGAAGGTACTTCGAGTCCTCAGAGGATTCTGACAGTTCTGTCGATGCGGGAATACTTCTCCCAGAAGAGCCTTCCTCCCCCAAACGCAGGATGTCTCCTCCAGAGGACATTTCCTTTCAGGATTTCATCAGGGAGGTGGCTTGAGGTCTGTCCATTACTGTGGCTCCTGAAACAGAGCCCAGAGCAAAGGAGTTGGAAATTTTACAATTTAAAGAGGCAGCTACTTTGCCCATTCATGAGATCTTGCATGATCTCATGCTAAGAATGTGGGAGACGCCTCTTACCACCTCTCCTCACTCTTGTAGACTGGATACTATGTATCGAGTCCCTCCTTGTCCTGGTTTCCAGAAAACTCAGCTTCCTCACCACTCTATTGTAGTGGAATCAGCTATGAGAAGGATCAGGAGTGCAAAGAGACATGCCTCTAATCCTCCAGGACGTGAGTGCAGAACTTTGGATGCTTTTGGACGTCATACATTCCAAGCTTCCATGCTTTCTGCCAGGATCAGTTCCTATATTTTATATATGGGAATGTTCCTGAAGCTAGTCACAGGAGATTTAGAGGTTTTGAGCCCTCTTCTTCCTGAGGATAGAAGGCAGGACTTTCTCACATTGGTCAAACATGCCCAAGATGTTTCTAAATTTGTCAACCGTGCAGCTTTTGACTGTTTTGAGTGCTTAAGCAGAACCTCTGCCATTGCCATAGGTGCACGTAGAATTGCCTGGCTGCAGGCATCTGATTTGGAGCTCTGGGTACAAGACAAACTGGGCAATATTCCTTGTACTGGTGAGAACCTGTTTGGCAAAGATTGGTAAGAAAAAGCCAATGAGTTGGATGCTGACAACTCCACCTTGGATAGATTATCCAAGGCCACAGCTGATCCTGCAAGAAAGAAATCTTTCAAAAAAACATTCTTTTCCAAAAAGAAAAGGTTTTATCCTGCTTATTCCCAGCAGGGACGTTCTGCAGGTCAACCTGTCCGGAAAAGTCAGCAACCACCCAAACAAAGGACAGCAAAGACTGCTAAGTCTCAACCGTCTCAGCAGTCCCAGCCTCCACAAGGCCTTTGACTTTCAGCTAGAGAACCTAGCCTTCCTGGCTCTCAATGGGCCAGAGCCTTCCACCATTCCAGAAAGGTTGTGTCACTTTGCTCCCAGATGGGGGCAGATAACAGCAGAGCAGTGGACACTCTCCATCATAAAAGAGGGGTACAAGCTTCATTTTTTGAGCATGCCCCCTCCCACAATGATAAAACAGTTCAATTCTCAGACCTCTCTGTGAGATCAAGAGGTCACTATGCTTCTTGCTCAAGGGGCAATAGAAGAAGTACCCATCCATCAACAGGGTACAGGGTTTTACTCCCCCTATTTCCTTATCCCAAAGAAAACAGGGGGATACAGACCTATTTTGGACCTCAGAGAATTGAACAAATTCCTGTTCAAAGAGAAATTCAATATGATTTCTCTAGGAACTCTGCTGCCATACCTTCAGAGTCAGGATTGGCTTTGTTCTCTAGGTCTCAAGGATGCGTACACCCATGTTCTCATCCATCCAACTCACAGAAAGGTCCTTCAGTTCCTTTTTCAAGGAAAGCACTACCAATACAGGGTGCTTCCTTTTGGCCTGGCCTCAGCACCAAGAGTGTTCACGAAAGGCATGACTGTGGTAGCAGCATTTCTCCGCACTCTAGGAATATTCATCTTCCCCTACTTAGACGACTGGCTCATTCAAGCCCCAACAGAGTCAGAGGCCAGGACATCTCTATCCTGCACAATGCGTATCCTTCAGTATTTGGGTCTGGTCATAAACATTCCAAAATCCAGTCTAACTCCCACTCAGTCTCTAGAGTTCATAGGAGCTTTGCTGGATACCAGAAAAGCAAGGGCCTATCTCCCCCAGGCCCGTTGCCTTCGCATGGTGCAGTTAGCTTCTCAAGCAGTGCTAAAGCCTCATCTCACTGCCCAAGAAATGCTACAACTACCATGCATGTGGTTCCGTATGCTCGCCGCCATATGAGAGCAGCCCAGTGGACTTTATCCACTCAATGGACCCAGGCATCAGGATGCCTGTCAGACAAAATAGCAAACACAAATCGCCTTATTTTGTCCATCCAATGGTGACAGTCCACTCAAAACCTGCTGCTTGGGTCCCCATTTCAACAACCCTTACCCCAGGCAACTCTCACAACAGATGCTTCTCTGATGGGTTGGAGAGCTCATCTGCAAGACCTCTGCACCCAAGGTACCTGGACTCCACAGGAGACTCATCTACATATCAATCTCTTGGAGCTCAGAGCAATCTTCCTTGCTCTTCGAGTGTTCCACACCCTGCTCAGCTACAAGACAGTCCTCATTCATACAGACAATCAAGTAGTCATGTTCTACATGAACAAGCAGGAGGGAACAGGCTCTCTGTCGCTTTGCAACGAAGCTTTGCGACTATGGGCCCTCGCCAGAGAGCATCAGATTCATCTCCTGGCAGTGTATCTTCCAGGCATACAAACTCTTGGGCAGACAGACTCAGTCGCGCTCTGCTTCCACACGAGTGGTCTCAGCATGCAGACCAGGTGGCCAAGATTTTTCAAATTTGGGGAACCCCGGACATAGACCTCTTTGCAAGTCCGTGGAATGCCAAACTTCCCCGGTTCTGTTCCAGAATTCCGGCTCAGGGGGCTCAGGCCAGGGATGCTTTCCTCCTTTCCTGGGGTCAAGACTTCCTGTATGCTTTTCCACCCATTCCCCTAATTCCCAAAACTCTGTTCGAGCTTCAGAGAGACAGAGGCCGTATGATCCTCATAGCTCCACACTGGCCACGGCAAGTGTGGTACCCTCTGCTTCTACATCTCTCTCAAGCTCCCTCCCTGGAGTTAGGGTCTGCTCCAGATCTCCTATCTCAGGAGGACGGAATGTTATGGCATCCCAATCCCCAGTCTCTGCATCTCAGGGCTTGGTTGCTGAAGGCCTAGATCTCCATGATCTTAACCTCCCTCAGCAGGTAAAGGATATCCTTTATGCTTCCAGGAAGCCTTCCACAAGACGCTCTTATGCTTTCAAGTGGAAAAGGTTTACCATATGGTGTTCGCAGAAGGGTCTTCACCCCCTTGCGGTACTTCCGGAATCATTACTGGAGTATCTCCTTCATTTATCCAATGTAGGACTTAAGACTAACTCAGTGAGGGTCCATTTGAGTGCTATTGCAGCTTCCTTCAAGCCCCTAAATGGACAACCTATTTCCTCCCATCCTCTTATAGCAAGATTTATGAGAGGCCTTCTGCTAACTAAGCCTCCCATTAAGCCACCTCCTGTGGCATGGGACTTAAACTTGGTTCTTGGTCAGCTCATGAAGCCACCTTTTGAACCATTAGCTACTACCTCCTTGAAATTTCTTTCTTGGAAGGTTATCTTTCTCATTGCAATCACATCAGCACGTCGCATCAGTGAGTTGCAGGCACTAGTTGCTGATCCACCTTATACAAGGTTCCATCATGACAAGGTAGTCCTTAGGACTCATCCATGCTTTATGACAAAGGTGGTCTCGCCTTTTCATCTAAACCAAGCGGTCTACCTACCTGTGTTCTTTCCAAGGCCTCATGCATCAAATGCAGAAAGGAATCTTCATACTTTGGACTGTAAAAGAGCTTTAGCCTTTTACCTACAAAGAACACAGCAACATAGAAAGTCCTCTCAACTCTTTGTTGCTTTTGATCCTTCTCATTTGGGACTTCCAGTCTCCAAGAGAACACTATCTAACTGGATTGCTCACTGTATTTCCTTTGCTTATCAGAGTAAGAATCTTCCTCTGGAGGGCCATGCTACAGCTCACAATGTGAGAGCCATGGCAGCTTCAATGGCTCATCTATACTCTGTGTCTATCGACAACATCTGTCGAGCAGCCACCTGGGCCTCAGTTCATACCTTCACAGCCCATTACTGCTTAGACAAGGACTCCCGCCGGGATGCCTTGTTTGGTCAGGCTGTTCTTCAACACCTGTTCCATACCTAATCAACTCCTACCTGCCATCCCTGGTTGGATGCCAGAGATCCATGGGGGGAAGTGGAGCCCTGTTCAGGGGCACACAACTTCTGGGGTCTCTCCCTGGCATCTAAAGCTAGGGAGTCCCCATATGTGAAGACTACATTCCTGCTTGTTCCTGGAGATAGCATAGTTACTCACCTGTAACAGGTGATCTCTGGGAACAGCAGGAATTTAGTCTTCACAGCCCACCCACCTCCCCTAGGAGTTGTATCTCTCTATCTCTTTCTCTTTCCCTCTCTCTCTCTTTCTCTTTCCCTCTCTCTCTCTTTGTCTCAGCTTTAAAACTCAACTGGAGAGAGGCAGTTGGGAAAGGCGGGAAGGCAGCACGCAGGCGCTGTAGGATGCTCCCAAAAGCTTTCTAATTGGATGCCGGGGAGCGTTCCCGTGCAGGTTCCGTCGGTACCGAAGATACCCATATGTGAAGACTAAATTCCTGCTGTTTCCGGAGATCACCTGTTACAGGTGAGTAACTATGCTGTCTGCACAAACACAGCCCTAGTGCTGGCCTCACCTGCTTGTCAATGTACTTTCGCACAACAGCCTTGGTCATCTACTCCGGTTCTGGTAACATCAGCAGATGAATCCTCATTTCTGTCTCACACCCCTTCTGGAACCAGTACATTCATTCGTGCAAAAAGATGTTATGAAATGTGTGTGTTAGAAGCTACCACAAAGACTTCCCAAATGCAGGGGTGACCTGAGGGTGATGCGGGGTCATATGTGGAGACTCATTGCAGGGTCTCATTTGCATAAATATTTACATATCTATTGGGCCTCATTTGCATACATTTAGTTTACTTTATTTTAAAATGTATATGCCACCCATCTAAAATCCTAGGTGACTTCCAAACATACATACACAATTTATTAAATCAGATGTTACAATAAAATAAAAATAATAGCAATCGTTAATCAAATTTAGTTTAAAACCACTTTCAGAGCGCCCCCCCCCCAAATCAAACCATAATTACCTGTATGCCGTATTTATTTTGCTATGAGGAGGGAAGATATAAAATGAGAAAAACTAATCCTGCTGGACATGAATTAAAGATCATAGTGCTCAGGCTGGATTGGAGCATTCTGGAGCCGGCAAAGTCCAGAAATCAGCAGCGGTGAAGCTACCAGGTTACTAAACAAAATTAAACTGAGGTGTTACCTTAAAATTGGTGATTTCCTTGAATCTAAACTGTCAAAATATTTTAAATTTCAATCTGGCAGCTTCAAGAACACAAAACTGCAAATCACAGGTCTGCGACTAAAAAGCTGTTTGATTATTTTCATCTAATTTCCATGTATTTTGGTGTGCTGAAAACAAATAAAATATTGAAAAAACTCCTAGACGTCATGATTTGCCACAACATGCAAAATTGTCTTCAAATTTATCAAATTTTTTCAAATTACTATTAATTAATTCAAATTACTATTAATTCACATAAGTGCATTTAAGATATAAAATGCCAAAAAATCCTTAAAGGGGTTGTCCGAGTTATGTAAAAAAAAATATAGCACTGTAAATCTGATGGTCAGCAATATATACATAAGCTAAGCAAGTTTTAAGTCCGTGCTTCTAATGGTAGAAGGGGTTAATCTTTCCTGAAGAATCCAGTGGGAGGGAGACACAGGGCAGATAGCAGCAGCTCCGGTCAGTGCAGGGGGGCGTGGCCAGCACTCTGACGTCTCGTGTACAGACGCAGAGCTGCTCTGTCCTGCATGCCACACTTGTGCACGAATCATCATCAGGTTCTTGGTTCTAGGCTGTTCACACTTTTTCATCGCAATTCGTGTTAGTTCGTCATTCTTCAACCGTTATGTTATGGCTCCGCGAAAGTGTATTAATTCGCCAGACAGTTTCTGTTTCATCTGTGGTGAATATACAGTGTTGAAGCAACAGCAGAATATTACAGACTTTGTGAAAAAAGTATACTTTGCATACTTTGGACTAAAAATTGGAGATCAAGATAAAGTCTGTGCGCCTCATAAAGTGTGCAAACGGTGTGTTGAGGACCTCCGAAACTGGTTCAAGGGTAAGAAAAAATCTTTCCGTTATGAGATTCCTATGGTATGGCGAGAGTAAACGAACTTTTGTTCATGCGATGTGAAAGGGTTTAATTCCAAATGGAAGCATTCCATTTCATACCCCAATCTTCACTTATTTTATTTATTTTATTTATTTAACATCTTTTATATACCGCGCTATTTGTTTTCAGTGCAGTTTACAAATAACAAAGGCTGCACATTCAGAGGACACTTGTGTGCTTACATTATAACAGGAAACTTAAACTTGGAACAACAGGGTAAACTGTAACTATGTACAAAACATATTGGATTCTTTAGTATTCACAGGAGGGCTAAGGCAAGACATCAGAGAACTTGAGGCAGAATTACTTATGAGGGAATTGGGAGTGAGGATTGAGAGTTTGTCGGTTTAGGAGTGCTGATGATCGGATGCGTATTGGATGCTTTTGCAAAGTGGAGAAGGAAAATGTGGTGCTTGATTGCCTTGCGAAATTGAGTGAGGTCTTTAATTGCTCTTATTTCAGGTGGGAGGTCATTCCAGCATTTAGGTGCATAGAAGGCGAAGGTCCTTTTCTTGGTTGACTGGGTACATTTGATGGACTCTTTGGGTATGTTGTCCGTTATTGACCTTCTCGTTCTGTTTTTTGGGGTGAGAGAGATGAGATCATAGAGAGACGTGGGGGCAAGGTTGTTGATGATCTTGAAAGTGATGATGA
Source organism: Ichthyophis bannanicus (assembly GCA_033557465.1). Lineage (NCBI taxonomy): Eukaryota > Metazoa > Chordata > Amphibia > Gymnophiona > Ichthyophiidae > Ichthyophis > Ichthyophis bannanicus. The sequence goes on from CM066042.1 coordinate 170,243,626, forward strand.
GGATTTTATAGGTTAACCTGCAATGAATTGGTAGCCAGTGGAGCTCCATGAGAGTCGGGGTGATATGGTCTGATCTTGCTAGACCACAGAGCACCCTAGCAGCCGCGTTCATCGCAAGTTGCAGTGGATTAATGATATTCTTGGGGAGTCCGTATAATACGACGTTTGCATAATCAAAATGAGGTAATGTGAGGGCCTGGAAAATGGTCCGGAAGTTGTTATGAGGTAGCATGGGTCTGAGGTGCCTTAGCGTTCTGATTTATTGTAGACAGATCTGGTGATGTTCCGAATGTGTTCCTTAAAGTCAAAATGCTGATCCAGTGTAATCCCTAGGTAGTGAATAGATGGTTTACTAGGGAGATCCGCATCTCTTACTTTTAGGGAGGATGGGGGGGAGAATTCTTTGTTTCCCTCATGGCACAGATATACCAGTACCCAAGCCCCCTGCTACCTTGGAAGAGATACCTAGCTCCGATGAAGGTGAAGTCATACCTGAACCAGATGACGAATCAAGTTCTGACTTTGAAGATGATACAAGACCAAAACTGTTTTCTTAGGAGGAGATGAATGATTTGGTAAGAGACTTGAATCTTCCCAAAGATGCCGCTGAGTTACTCGGATCAAGGCTGAAAAGCAGGAATTTATTGTTGCCAGGAGTGTCATCTTCATGGTTCAGACATCATGAAAAGGAGTTTGTTCCTTACTTCGCCCAGGAAGACAAGTTGGTTTATTGCATCGATGTCGAAGGTCTGATGGGTCAATTTAAAATCCAATATGATTCAGAGCAATGGCATCTTTTTATAGATTCTTCAAAAAGAAGTCTCAAAGCAGTTTTACTCCACAACGGTTTTTACGCTTCCATACTTGTAGGTCATTCCGTACACTTGAAGGAAACCTATGAGAACTTGGAATTGGTTCTTCGTAAACTTAAATATGAAGACCATGGTTGGCAAGTGTGTGGGGACTTGAAGGTCTTGTGCATGCTGCTCGGGCAACAAGCTCGGTATACCAAATATCCTTGTTTTCTGTGTCTATGGGACAGTCGAGACCGACAAAATCACTGGACCAAGAAGAGTTGGCAGCCGAGGGTGCTAACAGTCAGTGAAAAAAATGTCCTCCGGGAAACTTTGGTACCTTCCCATAAAGTTTTTCTACCACCTCTCCACATAAAATTGGGATTGATGAAGCAATTCGTAAAATCACTTCCAAGAGATGGAGAATGCTTCAAATACTTGGTCACCAAGTTTCCAGGCCTGTCGGAGGCAAAATTGAAGGAAGGTGTGTTCGTCGGACCAGACATTAGAAGGCTTATAGTTGATCAAGAGTTTGTCAATACCATGACGGATCCTCAAAAAGAAGGGTGGATTGCATTTAAAGAAGTTGTACAGAAATTTTTAGGCAATAAAAAGATTGTCGGACGAATTCTGAAAGCATTTCAAGTTTTAGGTTGCCTGATGAGTTTGAAAGTGCATTTCCTCCAGTCCCACCTTGACTACTTTCCTGAAAATTTGGGAGCTGTGAGTGAGGAACAAGGTGAACGATTCCACCAAGACATTAAGGAGATGGAAAGGAGATACCAGGGAAAATGGAGCATTACAATGAAGACAGACTACTGTTGGATGCTTCAGAGAGACATTCCAGATGCTACTCACAAGCGTAAATGCACCAAGAGGAGCCTCACAAGGAAGAAGAATCGAGTTTAGTGTGTGTAGGTGAGCTCATTTCAGTTCAAAAAAGGATTTTCATGAAAATATTGTAATAAAACTTTAATTTTATAAGTCTATTTTCATTTATTTTGAGTTATTGCCTTATTTAACATAGTTACCTAAATTGTCAGGAAACGTGATGTCCTATGACAAAATGGAGGTCATTTTCGGATTCAGCGCACCAAAAAACATAAAGATTATGTGGAATAACCAAAACGGCTCTCGAAAGAAAATTTTTTGCAGACCTCAATCCATATTACAATCCCCCCAGTTAACACCCTACAGTTGACTACACACCAAGAACTCAGAGTACAGGACCCCAAGAAGCAAATCTACCATGCCATACCAGCACTGACTTCCGAAACTCTCACAACAAGGAGCGCATTGTTGCCAAGTTACTCATTTCCATGAGTGAGATTTTAAACCAGTCCTGGATTTCTGACAAGCTCATCCTGATGCACTATGGGACCTGCAGCACTGATTTCAGTAGGTAAAATCAGGGACTACAAATATCATACTGCATTGCAATGCAAATTTAAAACCTGAACAGGCAAAATTCTCACTCCTGGAACTGAGGAACTTCGCAACTCTTGGAGTGTACCCAGAAAAGGGCAACATCCCAACAGGGAGTGGGCTTCTACTCTCCCTACTTTCTCATTCCAAAGAAAACCAGAGGGTACGGGCCCATTCTGGACCTCAGAAACCTCAACAAGTTTCTAGTCCACAAAAAGTTCAAGATGATCTCTCTTGGGAATCTTCTTCCTGCCTCCTGAGTCAGGACTGGCTCTGTTCTCTAGATCTAAAAGAAGCATATACACATATCCTCATCCTTCCAGGACACAGGAAATATTTATGCTTCACCTTTCAGGGAAAACATTATCAATAGAGTCCTTCCCTTCGGATTCGCCTCTGCCCCAAGAGTCTTCACAAAGTGCATGCCGGTCGTGGCTGCATATCTAAGAACTCTGGGGATATTCATCTTCCCTTACTTAGACGACTGGCTAATAAAAGCAAACACCTCCCAAGGGGTACCGATTTCCTTGCATCGTACCATCACAGTACTTCAACACTTGGGATTTGTCATAAACCTCCTAAAATCCCAGCTCACTCCATTTCAAAGACAAGAGTTTATCGGAGCCCTACTAGATACCCAACAGTCCCAGGGCGTTTCTGCCCCAGCTCTGTTGTGCCTGTCTAGTCGAACTAGTGTCCCAGATGCTCCTATGAGACCAGCTGATAGCCTGAGAGATGCTGCAGCTCCTTGGGCACATGGCCTCTATAGTACATGTCGTTCCATATGCCCAATTACATATGCGAAACAACTATTGATGGTCTATCTCTCTGAGTGTAATCTTTGTCAAAAGTCCAAAAATGGAAAAACACTCAATTCTATCAATAAAGGGTCTGGATCTTTTTCAAACAATTTTTCTCTTATGGTTACTACTTCTCAAAAAGGTCTCAGACTTTATGGCACATGTTTTTTAGATTTATCAAATGTCTAACTCTTGTGCCCATTAGCATCAATGACCTTTAACTGAGTTTAAAAGAGTATGAATGTGTGAAGCTTCTGACCCACTATTTTCCACTCAATGAAATTACTGCTTCTAAAACATTCGCAGTAGCTCTTATCTCTTACTACAAACACCATGTACTTAGCTTATAGTTGAGTGGTGTCTTCAAGCTCTGCTCCGCTTCGACAATACTGTTAGTTCTTATCCCAATGCCTTTCCTAGGTGCCTCCGTCGCGTTTCACTTTTGCAAGTTTCCTCAGAGGATTGCTATTCATTTCTATCACTAGAAAACAAAAACCCATATCAATAACCACTCACAATCAAACTGCTCCCAAACTCCTTTATGTAAATCCTCATTTATCATATAACTATGATGAGCCGGAGAAAAAAGTAATGCTGCACACGTTTCATGAAACCACTGCAACTGAAACCTCTCATCCAACTTGGTTGTGGACAAACGCCGCACATGCGGGTAAGATGTTACTACTTCCAATCTATTGATGACTTCTAAACCCGCCCTCAAATGACGTCAACCTAACCACCAATGTCACTGAATGAATAATACAAATGTTGTCTTTCAATGAGGTAAATCCCTTTTTTTTCTTCTTATAGCTGCTCATAATCATCTTTCCCTAACCTATTCACCCCAAATGAAGTCACTTGGGAGTCCCTATTAAAATTACAAAAAAGGATGGTGAGGTTGGCGTTGCATAGATTGTTACTAATTGAATACATCAGTAGGCAACAGATCCCGCGTGGTCTACGTATGTATAAAGAACCTCGCATGCCCACCATGGATCCAACATTTGTTGAAAAGTGGAACAGAATACTTAATAAATGTTCCTTAGACTTAATGGTGTTAATAGTAGACACAACGAAAACCACATTGGAGAAAATCACAGAAGAAATAGAAGCCATGCAAAATAGTTTGATGGCTAGTGAAATGGAAGACAAGTATAACAAAAAAACAGAAGAATTGAAGAAACAGATAGATACCTTAAGGCAGGATGTCATGACTATGAAGTCCAAAAAATTAACTCTAATCGTAGGTCTAAGAAATCTAAAAAGCAAGTGAATTTTGAGGATACCTCAGATGATAGTAGCCACACAGATTCCAGCAAGTCATCAAGGGATGATTTTTTAGGCGAAGAAGAGGACAAGAAGAAGAAGAAGAAAGATATAGGACGAGGGAGGTATTGAGATCATCCAGCCCAAAGACGAAAATAAAGAGTAAATTTCAACAAGAAGTGCAATCTGATTTGGTGGTGAACACATCGGGGATTCCACTTTCTCAAGAACATACACAACTATTGAATAAGGGATTATCTTTTGTCCCATGTGCCAGTTTTGATTCATTTCAATTTAGAATTGATTTTGAAGGCTTGATTAGAAAGTTAAATTTAAAGAATTTTTTTCGCGTCTCATACACAAGAGGAAGAAATACAGGAAGTAGAAATACAGGAAGATTGATTGAAGCATAGGGTAAAACTGCCGTTGAAGTCTACTTGGTCTCTGCCAGGACCATTGCATCCTGCTTTAATAATTTTTAAAGATTTGGTTCTAAAAGAAGTACGGGTTTTGGAAAATTCTCGTCATAGAAGCTTCAACACTCTATCAAGAAGTGAAAGAGTGGCATTAAAGGAATTGCAACAAAGAACAGACATAGTGATAAGGAGAGCTGACAAAGGAGGAGCCATAGTGGTTTTAAGCCGAGAATATTACATTGCAGAAGCGATACAGCAGTTAAGTGACCACACGGTATATCACATACTGACAGAAGATCTGAAGAGAGCTCTCCAGCTGGAAATTAAAGAAATCACACAAGTGGCCTTGCAAAATAAATTGATCACCCGTAAAGAATATATGTATTTGAATGTGGTGACGTCTTCCATAGCAAAAGTTTATACAGTTCCTAAAATACACAAGAATAAGGAACAACCCCCGGGAAGACCGATAGTTTCCACTAAGGGAACTGTTTTAGAACCTTTATCTACATTTGTAGATTCATATTTGCGTCCACTGTTAGTGGGTTTTCCATCATATGTGAAGGACACCACACATTTTCTTAATATCTTAAATAGTCAAGCACAGTGGGCAGAACACATTGATGTATTATTGGTAACCATGGATGTAACATCCTTGTACACGAATATCCCTCAATCAGCAGCGTATGACGTTGTAGAATGGTTTTTACGACAACGGGGAGACCTCTCAGGATTACAGATGACTTTTGTTACAATTAATGCATCTAGCCATTTTCTGAAATTATTTCGTATTTGAAAATGTCATTTACCAGCAGATTTCCGGAGTGGCTATGGGGGCTATATGTGCCCCTTCGACTGCAAATTTATATATGAGTAAATTCAAAGAAAAATGGATGTCCCAGTCCCTGTACGTTTCTAATGTGAAAGTGTGGTGCCGGTACATAGACAACGTTTTCATGCTGTGGAAAGGTTCTGAAGAAAGATTAGGGTTGTTCCTGCAATGGATAAATCAATGTGATCATAATATACAATTTACTCATATTTATCACAGGGATAAGTTGTCGTATTTGGATGTGGCTATTACCAGAGGGAAAGGAGAGTGGTTAAAATCGGTCCATCGAAAATCTACGGACCGTAATACATTTTTGCATTTCAAAAGCGCACACCCTTCGAGGTTGAAGGAGGGCCTTCCTTTTTTCCCAATTTTTATGATACAGACGAAATGGATACCCCTCATCAGTGGTAAAATGAGCCTATTCTAGGGCTCTTTACAACAATAGAAATTTACTATTATAGTCTAAAAGAATGGAGAATGTCAATTTGAATAATGTTAATTTAATTACCAAGTATTCCCCACTTAGTTTGGGGATTCAGCAAATATTAAAGAAGCATGGGAATATCTTAGGAGTAATCCCTGGGTTAGTTGGCAAACAAATACTCTGTGTATGGCAACGCAATAGAAACTTAAAAGAGCAACTCGGTTCAGCAGTATTGCAATCTGGTTTAATAGGCACCCCATTAGATATTGAAATAGGGCACAGAAAATGTGGGGAGTGTGGCATTTGAGATATCACTATGGAAGTGAATATCTTTGTACATCAGGGGGTTACATACTCCTTGAAAAATCATACAACATGTGATTCGTCCTTTGTGGTGTACATAATTCAATGTCCCTGAGAGTTAATTTACATGGGGAAAACTATCCGCCCCTTTAAAATCAGAATGGGGGAACATAAGAGTCGTCTAAAGTGTAGAGTTAGAGAGGTGTCATTAGTCCAACATTGTTTAACAATGGGACATTTTTTTAAGTAATTGCGATGTTTTTGCGTAGACAGAGTGCGGTCAGGAATAGCGGGTAAGTCACAAGAGCAATCCCTAATTATTAGAGAACAAAAATGTATTTTCACTTTAAAATCAGTGACACCTGATGGCCTTAATGCTAATATAGATTGGACATCTTGTACATAGGGATTGGTAAGGGGTGAGTGTTATGAGAGAGAGTGTAGGTACAGGTAGGTAATGTAGGGCAGTAAAGATACATAAATTATTCTTTGGTTTATAGATTGAATAGGTTAGGGAAAGATGATTATGAGCAGCTATAAGAAGAAAAAAAGGGATTTATCTCATTGAAAGACATTTTTTGTATTATTCATTCAGCGACATTGGTGGTTAGGTTGACATCATTTGAGGGCGGGTTTAGAAGTCATCAATAGATTGACAGAGGGGAAAGGTTTAAAATTGTAAGTAGTAACATCTTACCCGCATGCATGGCGTTTTTCCACAACCAAGTTGGATGAGAGGTTTCAGTTGCAGCAGTTTCATGAAACGTGTGCAGCATTACTTTTTTCTCCGGTAGGTGATCGGTTCATCATAGTTATATGATAAAGGAGGATTTACATAAAGGAATTTGGAAGCAGTTTGATTGTGAGTGGTTATTGATATGGGTTTTTGTTTTCTAGTGGTAGACGTGAATAGCAATCCCCTGAGGAAACTTGCAAAAGTGAAACGCGACGGAGGCGCCTAGGAAAGGCATTGGGATAAGAACTAACAGTATTGTCGAAGCGGAGCGGAGCTTGAAGACACCACTCAACTATAAGCTAAGTACATGGTGTTTGTAGTAAGAGATAAGAGCTACTGCGAATGTTTTAGAAGCAGTAATTTCATTGAGTGGAAAATAGTGGGTCAGAAGCTTCACACGTTCATACTCTTTTAAACTCAGTTAAAGGTCATTGATGCTAATGGGCACAAGAGTTAGACATTTGATAAGTCTAAAAAAACATGTGCCATAAAGTCTGAGACCTTTTTGAGAAGTGGTAACCATAAGAGAAAAATTGTTTGAAAAAGATCCAGACCCTTTATTGATAGAATTGACTACATATGCGGACAGCCCAGTAGACTCTTGCCTTCCAATGGAAGCAGGCCTCTGGCTGTCTTCCGCTTTACAACTTAGCTGCTGACAGCATAGCTTTACAAGGCTTTGTCACTCAAGAGGTTAAGGAGATCCTTTAGGCTTCTTGAAAGCCCTCCATCAGACATTCATATGCTTTTAAGTAGTGTAGATTCTGTCTAGTGTTCCCAGAAAGATCTCAATCCCTTTTCTGCTCCAGTGGAGTCACTCCTCCAGTATCTTCTCCACTTGTCCTCGACAGGTCTAAAGACAAACTCAGTGAGGGTCCTCCTTAGTGCCATTGCAGCCTCTCATCATCTACTAGATGGACAGCCCATCTCCACACAACTGCTAGTAGCATGTTTCATGAGATGTCTCCTACTGTCCAAACCTCCTAGTAAGCCACCTCTGGTAGCTTGGGACCTCAACGTCTTTCTAGTGCAGCTTCTCAAGCCGCCCTTTGAACCATTAGCCACAACCTCACTTAAATTCCTCTCTTGAAAGGTGATCTTCCTAATTGCCCTCACTTCAGCTAGACGCATTAGTGAGCTTCAGGCTTGGATCCACCCTATATCTGCTTCCACCATGACAAAGTAGGCCTTCGGACTCGCCCACACTTTATGCCAAAGGTGGTATCTCCCTTCCATCTAAACCAGTCAATTTATCTTCCAGTTTTCTTTCCTAAATTGCATTTGTCTTGAGCGGAAGCAACTCTGCACACTCTTGACTGCAAATGTGCCTTGGCTTTCTATCTCCAGAGGACTCAAGATCATCGTAGAGCTTTACAGTTGTTTATCTCATTTGACCCCAGTCACCTGGGATTGCCTGTTTCTAAGCGTACGCTCTCCAGATGGATAGCGAACTGCATGCCATTTGCCTATGACAAAGCAGGACTCTCCCTAGAAGGGCATGTCACTGCTCACAACATTCATGCCATGGCCACCTCGATGGCAAACCTACGTTCAGTAGCCATCGATGAAATTTGCAAAGCAGCAACTTGGTCTTGAATTCATACCTTTGCTGCCCATTATTGTCTGGACAAGGACTCCTGTCGAGATGCCATGTTTAGTCAGGCTGTACTCCAGCACTACTTTCAGACTTGGATGCAACTCCTACCCTCCGTCCCATACTTTGAAGATACCAGAAATCCATGTGGTATCCATGACCTCATTATGCCTACTCTGAGGCAAATTTCTACTGGTTCTGAGGTCACTTCATCTGGGAGCTAGAGAGTCCCATATGTGAAGACTACATTCCTGCTTGTTCCTTGAGATGGCGTAGCTACTCACCTGTAACAGATGATCTCTGGGTACAGCAGGAATTTAGTCTTCACAACCCGCCCTCCTCCCGTAGGAGTTATAGGGTTTTATTTACTCTCTTTTCTCAGCTACAAACTCAACTGAAGAGAGGGAGTTGGGAAGGCAGTCACGCAGGCACAGTGGAGTGCTCCCAAAAGCTTTCCAATTGGACGCTGGGGCGCTTTTTCATGCGGGCTCCATCAGTACCATATATGAAGACTAAATTCCTGCTGTTCCCGGAGATCATCTGTTACAGGTGAGTAACTACGCTTTATGGTTTCACCACATTGCTCCAAATGTGTAAGAGTCAGGAGAGCCAGCATGAGTAGAAAGTGAGAAGTGGGGGTTATGTATGGAGTGCCAGCAATGCCCTGGGCAAGCAAGAGAGAAAATATCAACAATGGCTGTCAGGCCCCCCACCCCCTTTCATCTCCTTCGTCTCCTCCAAAGCATTGCAGATGGGAAAAAGCTTAGTCTTGGTGCCCATTGTAAGGCCATTAAAAAGACCTACCCATTCATTGCAAATACTGTTTATATACCCCTGGTTTTAGTATAAATATACCACAATAAACAGTTGATTCAAAGAAAAATGTTATATGTGCAAAAACATAAACTCTGATATGTATTCAAAACAGTGGTGGGTTATTTTTGCCACTGATTATCTCCTGGTTTTGTTGTTCCTAGAAAATTAGCAGGAAAATAAACTACTATAAAAACTGAAAATTAAGGTCCCTTTTATACTGAGCATTACTATGAAGAAGGTTTCTGCTGCTTATGTTACTGGGTGTAAGTTAAAAAAAAATGAGAGAGAGAATTAAAAAGAAAAAAAATGAAGGGCCCTATTTATATTTGAGCAGCATGCTTAGGATTTGATGTCAATTGTTCAGCACTCAGGGGCCAATAGTCAACAGCTATGATCAGCACATTTTTAAACACTGGCCAAAGCAGCCAAAACAAATTTGGATATTGGCCAGCACCGAATATTTGAATAATGTGGTAACCAGTGCCAGTATCTGGATAGCAGCAATATTGAGCCCGAGGGGTACTCGGTGGTATGGAGTACCAGCACCTTTTTCATTATCTGCTAAAACCAACCCACAGCCCTCGTGTATTAATGAAACAACCCTGCATGAGAGTACTAGCACCTTTTTTGCTAGAAAAAATGCACTGCAGATAACTATGTAGATGGTGCTGAGGCGGTCAGGAAGATTTCCAGTGGCAGTATCCTGAGAGTGCTGCTAAAAATCTTCAGATAGCCCCAACCAGCACTACATCTCCTGAAGGAGCACCTGCTATCTGAATAAATGATTTTGAATATTGATCCCTCACTGTGTCTGTCTCGTGGCGGTTCCAGAGCTGATCCTCAGTGGTTTGTATCAGTGCATGTTGGAACCTCATGCTCTCACCAAGTTCTTCTTTCAAAGGAAAAGTGGATCAGGTATCAAGATCTTCTTAACATAGGCAAATTTGAATGTATGTGTGTGCATATAAATGTATGCTTTTACCCAAATTCAGGTCTACAGATATAAAAAGTCATTGAGTTAAAACACTGTACCACCTTGCCCAGCTCCATGGACTACCCATTTATAGAGGTAGGAAGTATGGCAAGCAGCTTAAATAAGTCTGAGGAGGGGCATTAGGGTAGGACAGGACTAGGAATACCCTTTGCTGCGTTCTTCCAGCTCTACTGAAGTATGTGTCGGCCTTTTTACCTTGCTCTGCCTTCTCCCTGATACTCCTACTTGTCCTTGGGCCAAATCGCTTTGTCTTCCCCTTTACCTGGTCAATTTGCCAGGTATATAAATTTAATTTGTAGCCAAGTAGTAAGAATTAGGTTGCCCTGTCCATTTCATAAATCATCATGTAGTGCTGTCTTGTATGTTTATGGACAGTGCGGCATACACCTTGTAGCGCTATACACGATTACTAGTAGTAGTAAAAGTAGTAGTAGTGCTCTGGTACAAAAATTATTTATAAGGCAGATGCAGGCAGCTCTAGGAAGCATTTCTGTTGTAAAGCCCTTTGTCATTTGGCTACCGGCTGCATTAGACACGTACCTGGGAATTCATCGTTTGTGAGGCAAGACAATTACAAATGAATCACCTTGATTTTGTTTTTACTTTTGCCTTAGGATGAAAAGCAGAGAATTGAAGCACTTGGAGGATGCGTTGTCTGGTTTGGCGCCTGGAGAGTTAATGGAAGTCTGTCCGTCTCCAGAGCTATCGGTAGGGAAAACATTTTCTCTTCTTTCTCTCTGTCTCTTGTTTGTTTTCTACATAGAACACTCCGGAATCCTAGTTTTCTTATATTTAATATGTTAGATAATCACACACAGTTGTGAACAGGCAGCGTACGAAAGGAAGCTGAAACAAAAAGCATATTACTTGGGGAAATCCCATATCATTATCTCGCAATTAGAAATTCAAATGTATGCTAACGCTTGACAGCAGCCACTTCACAGGCATGTTCCTTGTGTTTTTAATTTGTCTGACTAATGTACAGCTCACACACACATGCAGATAAAAATGACTAAGGATTAGATTACTAGTCTGCCGAGATAGGAAATTTAAACCAATTTCAAGAATTCATGCCCCAGCCTTGCACTACACTAAACTGTAAAACCACGACTCAAGCAGCCTTACTGACCAGCGTTTCTTTTAGATTTTTTATTTTGAAATTTTCACAATAAGGAACAAGATAAACATTAGTAAGCCAGAAGCCGATCTGTGACATAATCACCTGCAAAAAGCACACACACACCCCCATCCTCCCACCCCCCCCATCAGTAGGACCTTCCTTACCCAATCAGAGCCAGACTAACCTGACCAGTGTTTTTAATGGTGATTTTGCTCAGTTACACCAAATTGCCACAGTTACTCTCTCTTTATTTTGAAGCACATTTCACTTCTCAGAATAAATTATAGTTGATGTTTTAGAAGGCTCCCAACAAAGTGGTATAAAAAAGCACTTTTCTTCATTTTCCATGTAGGAAATTTGTGCAGGGATGTCACAACTTTGAAAACAGCACAGCGACCTCAGATTCTCAGACTATTTACCTTTCTGCTTTTTAGCTGTATTTTTTTGTATCACTGTTAAGCTGTAATGTTATCTTACAAATTTTTAACACATTTATTTATATATTTAGTACAGATCAATACAGAAGTCACAAAAATACTCAATACAGCAAAGATTACCCAAGAAGAATGAGCAAAAAAAAAAACCAAGAGGGGGGAACCGGAAGGAAAGGGCAGAGGCCAACATACAAACAATTAAGAGCTAGTCAAATGCACATACAAGGTTCTCCATATAGCAAAGTTACTCACCTATAACAGATGTTCTCAGGGGGCAGCAGGAATCAGTCCTTACATATGACTGTGTGGGGGGATGCTTCCGCGTTGGCTCCATTGGTGCCGACGTCACCCATATGTGAGGACTGACTTCCTGTTTGTTTCCAGAGAACTTCTTGATCTTATCAATGCAATTAGAAGAAATAGAGGCTGCCCCTTCAAACTTTGAGTTTGGGAAATAGCATGCCACCATAAGGTCATGTTTAAAGAAGAAGTATCTTTCCAGCAGCGCATAATATGCTGGATCGCAACAGAAAGCAAAATGTTGGAAAGCACTTTGTCGTATTTGGAAAGCTCATCTTTTAAACACAAGGAATGGAATACTACAATCAGTAATGATAAAGGATAATCTGAACAAAACACATCTCTAATGTATCCCCACACATCAAGCCAGAACAACTTGACAATGGGACAATCATAGCATGTGTCCTAGAATACTGATGTCTGAAGACAGTGCCAGCATAGGTTAGACAACCTGTTTGTCCTAAGTTTACTTGAATTCAGATACTTGTAGAGCTTATAATCTAGAAGACAAACCTACAATACAATACAAGAAATAAGGTGATGAAACACAAGGAAGGAGATTAGCAACCAAAGGCGGCCTCAGAGGTGAGCTTTGAGCATGGACTTGAAGAGGGAGAACGAGGAGATTTGACGTGAGGACAGGGAAAGCTTGATCTCCAGGAACAAGCAGGAATGTAGTCTTCACATATGGGTATCGTTGGTTCTGATGGAGCCTGCACGGGAACGCTCCCCAGCGTCCAATAGGAAAGCTTTTGGGAGCATCCCACAGCGCCTGCATGCTGCCTTCCCACCTTTCCCAATTGTCCCTCTCCAGTTCTTCATTTTCCACGGAGCCAACAAGTCGCACATCCTGTCACCGCAGAAAAAAAATCCCTTCTATTCTTTTTTGTGGTCGCGTCTGCCTTCCCTCGACGCTACACCAGTACCGCTGGTTCTTCTCTCTTTTCTTCTTAAAAAAACAAAAACAAAAAAACCCCCTTTCTTCTGGAGTCTTTCCAGTAATTTTCTCTTCAGGTGCCACGCGCCATTTTGGGCACTAGGCCCAACTTTTTCCTTCAAAATGGAAAAACCCGCTTCGGGTTTTAAAAAGTGTTCTAAGTGTGGCGGTACCATCTCCGTCACCGACACCCATGTGTGGTGCCTCAAATGTTTAGGTCCTACTCCTGACCACTCTATTTCTGAATGTGTTGCCTGTGGGATGATGTCGAAAAGGGCCGGCAAAACCGAGCTGCTAAACTTAGCACCCTTTTTCCCTCCGATGCAGCTTCCGTGGCAACGACATCTTCCAGGGCTTCATCTTCCTCCCATGGATCTCAGGTAACTAAACATAAATCTAGCCGGTCCTCAAAGGGCTCCTTCTAGACATCGAGATGCCTCTGGCGTTGGCCTTGAGGGACTTTCACCGGCAAAATTGCCCCGGCGAGAGGCTTCGGCTTCCAAAGCACTAACGGGGCTCCAGGATGTTCTCGAGGCTTCAACCTCGGCAGAACTACTGGTGCCATGCTCTGGGGTACCGGCCGCTTCATCCGGTACTGATACCCAAGCATTGGCAGCGTCGATAGACCAGAGATTCTTGGCTATTGAACGCAATGTGGCTGCTCTTCTCACGGCCTCGATGCCCCTGAAACCGTTTCAGACAATTCAACTGGTACCGGCACCGACTCCGGTAGGTATTCTATCGGGACCGAGTCATGCGTGTCTATTCGGCATCGACAAGTCTGTACCAGACCACTCCGATGCTGACTTTGATCGGTACCGGTACAGTGTCTTGCACGATCACCCGGATCGGAGATACTTCGAATCCTCGGATGAGTCTGAAGACTCTGAAAGCTCTGCCGATACCACAGTACTTCTTCCTGAGGATTCCTCTTTTCCTCAGTGTAGGATGTCTCCACCAGAGGATATGTCCTTTCAGGATTTTATCCGAGATGTGGCCCGAAGTCTTTCCATCACAGTGGCTCCTGAAAAAGAGCCTAGGGCAAAGGAATTAGAAATCCTGCAATACCCTAAAGCTCCCAAGGAGACAAATTCACTTTGGATAGATTCTCTAAATCTACAGCTGATCCTGCGAGGAAAAAATCCTATAAGAAACCATTCTTCAGTAAGAAGAAGAAGTTTTATTACTCCTATACCCAGCAGGGGCATCGTTTAGGTCAGTCTGCCGAAAAGGGACAGCAGCAACAACCTAGGCAAAGAAAGACAAAAGCAGCTAAGCCTCAACCGGCTCAGCAGACTCAGCCTCTACAGGGGCTTTGACTCCTATCTAGAGAACTTTGCCTTCTTGGCCCTGAACGGCCCAGAACCCTCCACCATCCCAGGAACATTATGTCATTTTGCCCCCAGATAGGGTCAGATAACAGCAGAAAATTGGACTCTGTCTACTGTAAGAGAGGGGTACAAGCTTCATTTCCTCAGCATGCCACCTCCTACAATGGTAAGACAGTTCAATTCTCAGAGCTCTCTCAACGACCAGTTAGGTCAAGAGGTCACTGTGCTCCTTGCTCAAGGGGCAATAGACGAGGTACCCATTCCCCAACGGGGTACAGGGTTTTACTCCCGCTATTTCCTTATTCCAAAGAAAACAGGAGGACACAGCCTAATTTTAGAACTCAGAGACTTGAACAAATTCCTGTTCAAAGAGAAGTTCAAAATGATTTGTCTAGGAACTCTGCTGCCAAACCTTCAGAGTCAGGATTGGCTTTGTTCTCTAGATCTCAAGGATGCATACACTCATGTTCTCATCCATCCGACTCACCGAAAGTTCCTTTGCTTTCTGTTTCAAGGGAAGCACTACCAATACAGGGTTCTTCCCTTTGGCCTGGCCTCTGCACCAAGGGTGTTCACAAAATGTATGGCTGTGGTGGCAGCATTTCTCCACACCCTGGGAATATTCATCTTCCCTTACTTAGATGAATGGCTCATTCGAGCCCCTCCAGAGCCAGAGGCTAGGGTTGCCCTCTCTTGCACAATGCGCATCCTTCAGTATTTGGGACTTGTCATGTTGTTGTTGTAACATGCCCTCTCTCGCACAATGCGCATCCTTCAGTATTTGGGACTTGTCATAAACTTCCCAAAATCCAACCTTGCTCCCACTCAGTCCCTAGAGTTTATAGGAGCTCTGATGGATACCAGACAGACAAGGGCCTACCTTCCACAGCCCCGCTGCCTTCGCATGTGCAGTTAGCTTCCCAAGCAGTGCTAAAACCTCACCTCACTGCTCGGGAAATGTTACAGTTGCTAGGCCACATGGCATCCACCGTGCATGTTGTTCCTTATGCTCGCCTCCATATGAGGGCAGCCTAGTGGACTTTCTCCACTCAGTGGACTCAGGCATCAGGTTGCCTGTCAGACAAATAGCAAGCTCAGATCGCCTTATTTTGTCCCTCCAATGGTGGAAATCACCCCAAAACCTTTTGGTGGGGTCTCCTTTTCAGCAACCCCCACCCCAGGCCACTCTAACAGATGCTTCACAGGTGGGTTGGGGAGCCCATCTGCAAGGCCTCTCTACCCAGGGTACCTGGACTCCACAGGAGGCCTATTTACACATCAATCTCCTAGAACTCAGAGCAATTTTCCTTGCTCTTAGAGTATTCCACACCCAGCTCAGCTACAAGACAGTCCTAGTTCAAATGGACAATCAAGTAGCCATGTTCTATGTGAACAAGCAGGGGGGAACAGGCTCTCTGTCGCTTTGCAATGAAGCTTTGCGACTATGGGCCCTTGCCAGAGAGCATCAGATTCATCTCCTTGTGGTGTATCTTCCAGGCATTCAAAACTCTTGGGCAGACAGACTCAGTCGAGTTCTGCTTCCACACGAATGGTCTCTCCATGTAGACCAGGTGGCAAAGATTTTTCAGATTTGGGGAACCCTGGACATAGACCTCTTTGCAAGTCCGCTGAATGACAAACTTCCCCGATTCTGTTCCAGAATTCCAGCTCAGGATTGTCAGGCCAGGGATGCTTTCCTCCTCCATTGGGGTCAGGACTTCCTGTATGCCTTTCCACCCATTCCCCTTATTCCCAAAATCCTGTTCAAGCTTCAGAGAGACAGAGGTCATATGATCCTCATAACTCCACGTTGGCCATGGCAAATGTGGTACCCTCTGCTCCTACATCTCTCTCAAGCTCCGCCTCTGGAGATAGGATCTGCTCCATATCTCCTTTCTCAAGAGGATGGGATGCTGTGGCATCCCAATCCCCAGTCTATGCATCTCAGGGCCTGGTTGCTGAAAGCCTAGAACTTCATGGTCTTAACCTTTCCCAGCAGGTAAAGGATATTCTTTATGCTTCCAGGAAGCTTTCCACAAGACGCTCTTATGCATTTAAGTGGAAAAGGTTTACCATATGGTGCTCACAGAAGGGTCTTAACCCTCTTGCGATACCTCTGGAATCATTACTGGAGTATCTCCTTCATTTATCAAATGCAGGGCTTGACCAATTCAGTGAGAGTTCATTTGAGTGCTATTGCAGCTTCTTTCAAGCCTCTAAATGGACAACCTATTTCCTCTCATCCTCTCATAGCGAGATTTATGAAAGGTCTTCTTTTAACTAAGCCTCCCATTAAGCCACCACCGGTGGCATGGGACTTAAATCTGGTTCTTGGGCAGCTCATGAAACCGCCTTTTGAACCATTAGCCACTACCTCTTTGAAATTCCTTTCCTGGAAGGTCATTTTTCTTATTGCAATCACATCAGCACATCGCATCAATGAATTGCAAGCGTTGGTGGCTGATACTCCTTATACAAGGTTCCATCATGATAAGGTAGTCCTTAGGAATCATCCACACTTTATGCCAAAGGTGGTGTCACCTTTTCATTTAAACCAAGCGGTTTCCCTTCTGTATTCTTCCCAAGGCCTCACGTCTCAAATGCAGAAAGGAATCTTCATACTTTGGACTGCAAAAGAGCTTTGGCCTTTTACTTGCATAGGACACAGCAACATAGAAAGTCCTCTCAACTCTCTGTTGCTTTTGATCCTAGTTATTTGGGACTTCCATTCTCCAAAAGAACACTGTCCAGCTGGATTGCACAGTGTATATCTTTTGCTTATGAGACTAAAAACCTTCCTTTTGAAGGCCATGTCACAGCTCATAATGTGAGAGCCATGGCAGCCTCTATGGCTCATCTTCACTCTGTGTCTATCGACGACATCTGTCGAGCAGCTACTTGGGCTTCGGTTCATACCTTCACAGCCCATTACTGCTTAGACAAGGACTCCCACTGGGATGCCTTGTTTGGTCAGGCTGTTCTTCAACACCTGTTCCATACTTAATCAACTCCTACCCACCATCGCTGGTAGGATGCCAGAGATCAATGGGGGGAAGTGGGACCCTTTCACAAGGGCACACAACTTCTGGGGCCTTCTCCCTGGTATCTGCAGCTAGGGAGTCCCCATATGTGAAGACTACATTCCTGCTTGTTCCTGGAGATAGCATAGTTACTCACTTGTAACAGGTGATCTCCGGGAACAGCAGGAATTTAGTCTTCACAACCCACCTACCTCCCCTAGGAGTTGTATCTCTCTCTCTCTTTCCCTCTCTCTTTTGTCTCAGCTTTAAACTCAATTGGAGAGGGACAGTTGGGAAAGGCGGGAAGGCAGCACGCAGGTGCTGTGGGATGCTCCCAAAAGCTTTCCTATTGGACGCTGGGGAGCGTTCCCGCGCAGGCTCCATTGGTACCGACGATACCATATGTGAAGACTAAATTCCTGCTGTTCCCGGAGATCACCTGTTACAGGTGAGTAACTATGCTTTCGAGGGAAATGGAGCAGTAAGGTGAAAGGAATGAAGCCTGGAGTTGGCACAAGAAGAGAGGGGCACAGAGAGAAGGAAGGCAGAAGAGAAATGAAGATCACGAGGAGGGGTACAGGGAGAGAGGAAAGGTAAAGAGGGGCAGCAGAGTGAATGCATTTATAGGTCAGGAGAAGTAGCTTGAATTGAATATGGTAGTGGAAAGGGAGCCAGTGAAAGGATTTCAAAAGAGGGGTTATGTGAGTGTAATGTGACTGGCAGAAAATTAACCGCATAGCAGAGTTTTAAATAGATTGAAGAGGAAAGAGAGGACACTGAGAAAGACCAGCAAGAAGGAGGTTGCAATAGTCAAAATGGGAGGCAATTAAGGAGTGGACAAGAGTTTTAGTAGCGTGATCAGAGAGGAAGGGGTGAATCTTGTTAATGTTAAAGAGAAAGAAATGACAGGTTTTAGCAAGTTGTTGAATATGTGAGGAGAATGAAAGAGTAGAATAAAAAATCACCCCAAGGTTATGAGCAGAGGAACAGGAAGATGATCAACAGAGATGGAGAAAGGAGGAAGAGGGGAGGATGGCTTAGGGAGAAAATCATCTCCATTGTCTCCACTGGAGGTTTATTCCACGCAAACACCATGCTTTCCGTAAAGAAATATTTCCTCAGATTACTCCCAAGTCTGTCCCCTTTAACCCTCATCCAATGCCCCCTCCTTCCAGAGCTTTCTTTCAGTTGAAAGAGGCTCTTCTCCTGTGCATTTATGCCATGGAGGTATTTAACAGTCTCTATGTCTCCCCTTTCCTGCCTTTCTTCTAAAGTATACTGTCACAGCCCCTCCCGGTGGCAGCGTGCTGAAGGGTCAGGGCGGACATTTATTGTTTGTTGAAGCCGGAAACTTTAACTTAGACCAGGTGCATTATGGTCCTTGTAGTTCCCTTCTTACTCGTATAAAGAATAGTTGTGTGAACCTTGTGCTGGATTAAATATAAGGTTTTATTCCCTAGATGTGCTAAGGTTCTCCAAGAAGACAACAGAATTCACCTTGATTCAGGGTTTTTACTAAAGTATTTACAAAGTCCAAAACTTATAAGAGCTTCACAGTCTTTTCCATTCAAGCAGGAATTTTCAATACCAATAGGTTAAATAAACACAAAAAGCTTCTTCTATTCAGCTCAACAAAGCAATGACCTTTTTTTTAAAGCATGTCTTATGCTATGACTCCGAGAGATTCTATACTCTCAGCTACATAGAGAGTACAGTCCATAGGATATTCAGGTAGCAATGATTCTGATTCTACAAGGTCTGTTTGCATATCCTCTTGCTCAGATATGGTGTCTGCTAAGCCTGAGCTGTCAATAGGCAAAACTGGTTGTACTTCAGTAGATCTCTCCAAGACTTTCCAGCCTGGCTGGAGCTGGTCTGGCAAACCATTAATATGGCTTTTATCTAGGACCTTCTGCACAGGTTTCCAAAGCTTTCCCCAGCTTTGTTTCTCATATCTATAGCTCTCTGGTTTAAAAGCTTTTCTAGGACCTGGCACACATTCAGGAAAGGAGGTGTGAATGTACCTTTGTTCTCTGAGACATGCGTTGCTGGTATTCCCTCTACCAGGCACTCTCCTGCTTACACTGTCTTCCCTGGAGACTTCTTTCTGGAGCTTTTCAGCATGGGCTTGTCCTTCCTGGAAGTTGTCCCTTCCTTGTAAGGACTGCAAGCTTGACTGCCTTTCCTTCCGTAGTTGGAGCTTTCCCCTGTCTCTCTCCTTAGTAGCAGGGGTTTCTGTTGCTCTCTGTATTTGTGTTCCTCTCTGTGTTTGTGGTCCTCTCTGCTCCTGTGGTCATCTCTCTATTCGTGGTCCTCTCCCTATGCTCCTGACCGAGCACTGCTTATAAAGCCATTTCTTTAGTGAGCTTTCTGGCCCTCTACTCAGGTGTGTTTGATTAGCTATTGCATCATTACAATCTAGGTGTGTCAGCCTACCTTCTGCAGCCTCATGCCTACTCCCTCTAGCTGCACTTCTTGGTAACGGCAATCTCCAGGAACAAGCAGGAATGAGTCTTCACATATGGGTACATCGGTACCGACGGAATCTGCGCGGGAACGCTTCCCAGCGTCCAATCAGAAAGCCTTTGGAAGCATCCCACCACGCCTGCGTGCTGCCTTCCCGCCTTCCCAACTGTCTCTCCTCAGTTTTCGTTTTTCCGCGGAGCCGGCAGGACGTCCTCCTGTCACCTCAGAAAATTCTTCTTTTATTTTTTAGTTTTCTTGTGGTCGCGGCTGCCTTACCCGACGCCACCGGTACCGCCGGTGTTTCTTTTTCCTTTTCTTGTAAACTTTTTCCCTTCTAAGGAATATTTTTTCTCTGTAGTGTCTCACGGTTTCTCAGGCCTCTTAGGTCTCTCTATTTTTCCTTCATGGAACCACCAGCCACTCTCCTCAAGAAATGTAAAAACTGTGGCGGTACAACCTTATTTTTAGACACTCATAATTGGTGTCTAACCTGCTTGGGTCCTGACCATTTTCCTCCGGAGCCCTCGGGCAATAGTATTGTGGGAAGAAGTTCTCAACATCGAGTTCCCCTCGACACGCGGTCCCCATCCAACTTCAGTGTACCGACCATATCTTCTTCTACACAGGATCAGGTAACCCAAAAACAGTCTGTTAAGACTAGCCAGTCCTCGAGCGGCAGTCCTCATGCAGGGCATGGAGCTGCCTATGGCCTTGCCCTCGGGAATCCACTGACTTCAAAACCCCGGTGGGAGTCTTCGGCCTCCAAAACCTGTGTGGGGTTTCAGGTTGTTCCTGAGGTTCACCCCTCACAGAACATACCTGAGCCATGCCCGGTGGTGGCATCTGCTTCGAGCGGTACCGATACCCCGGCATCGGCAATGGTGTTGGATGAAACACTCCTCGCCAAGGATCGTCGTCTAGCGTTCTCGGTACCTACGGGGCCGGTGGATACGCTCCAAACCGACCTTCCAGTATTGGTACAGGCACCGATACTACTACCAACGGTACCCTCCAGACGTGCATCGATAGACTCGCTTCCTTCGATGCCGAGTCTGGAATCGATCTCCAGTCTGGAGGACTGGGTACCGACTCGCCTTGGTACCGACACCCGTCGGTACCAAGGGCTTGGTTCAGATGATTCGGTACCGCAACTTTCGGTTCCTTCGATACCGTTAGAGCTGCCGCCGGCTGGCCTTCATCCACCAGTATTGGATACAGTACCGAAGCTGGTACCGAGGTCCACTTTACCATTGCAGTCGGTGCCTTCCATGCTTCTCTCATCAGGATCGCTTCCCTCGATACCGAGTTTGGAATCAATCCCTAGCATGGTCGATCTGCTACCGACTAGCGCTGGTCCCGTCTTTCCACAGTACCAGCGATCATCCTCTAAGGATTCCATATTGCACCATCCAGGATCTTCTATTCCTAAAAGCTTGGATAGATCCCTCGGTGCCAATGCTAGTTCTGCATCATCTCTAGCCTATCCAAGGGAAGTTCCCTCTGTGGATCCTTCTTTTCAGGTTTTCATCCTGGATATGGCAAAATCCCTTGCCATTTCTGTTCCTGGACAGGGTCCTACACAAGGCAATACAGGATCCCTTTATAGTCCTAAAAGAGCAAAGGAAAACATCATGCTACCTTTGCATCATTCCTTGCAGGATCTCCTTCTACGAATGTGGGAAGCTCCTTTGAAGGTACCCCCACTTTCCAGAGCAACTGATCTTCTATATCAGGTGCCCCCTTCTCCTGGATTTCAAAAGACTTAACTTCCTCATCATTCCATTGTTGTAGAATCAGCAATGAGGCGGGTGAAGAGTACTAAAAAGTACTCTTCTTATCCGCCAGGTCGTGAGTCTAAAACTTTAGATGCCTTTGGACGTCAAACCTTCCAGGCATCCATGTTTTCAGCAAGAATTCTCACATATATTTTTTATATGGGTTTATCTCTTGAGGAGGTCACAAAGAAATTACATCTTTTGACTCCTTTTCTTCAAGAGCCCAAGAGTGCAGACTATTCCTCACTGGTTAGTCATGCTCAGAATATCTCTAGGTTTCTTACTCGTGCTTCCCTAGACTCCTTTGAGTCTGTTAGCAGGACTTCTGCTATAGCTATATGAGCACGACGTAAAGCCTGGCTTCAAGCTTCAGACTTGGACAAATGGGCACAAGTTAGACTGGGAAATACTCCTTGCACTTGAGAAAATCTCTTTAACAAGGAGTCTTTATTCCAGGTTGCTCAGTTAACAACTGACTATCCTGTTTCCAGGGGCTGTTCGATGCCTTCTCCTTTCCCAGTTGGTAGGAAAGGTCCTGCCAAAATTTCTTCCCCTAGGAGAAGAAAATTTTATCCATCTTCTGCCCATCATACAGATGTTCCCAAACAGGGGAAACATCATCCTGGGTTGATAAATCCACAACTTCAGCAGGGTCAGCAAACCCAGCAATCGCAGGGCTTCAAATAGTTCATCATTGCAATTCTTGATTGGGGGTTAGAGTAGCAGTCTGCTTCTTTTTATTTGCAGTGTCTGCACTAACTTTATTCTAACCTTCCTTCATATCTCTTGTGTGAGATATTTTCTCTTCAACCTTTAAAGGTCTTTATGATGATCATGCCCATACTTAACAGGGTTTTCCTCTTCCTCTTGGAGGAAAGAGAACTAACAACTATTAATAGACAGTTGTTTTCCCTGTACTGGCATGTTAGTCTTTTTCAACATTGGCTTACCCCCTCTTACTATACCAGTTGGTCTGTAAGAGGGACCCCTTTTACGCTGGTAAGCTCAGATAGTCCTTTACTTCTTCTACAGGGGGATCCTCCCTTCTGGAGTTGTCTTCCCCCCTTGTTACCTTAGGGCAGCCCATCAGACAATAAGAAATCCTACTAGGTCTGTTGTTTCTTTTTCCACATCCAAAAGAGGGAGAGGAAAGAGAGATGTTCTCCGCTGCCCTGGTACGTTGCTGCAGATACAGCAATTCCTAGTGTTAAGCCACTGGTTATGTCCACCACACAACCAGGGATTCTCCTCCACTAGCAATCCTTCTAGCCTCACTGCTGGATCCCAAACAGGTTATCAACCTCGTTTGGGAAACCCTCTTATCAAGGCTTGGTTGGTTAACTTCTATTCTTCACCCCCTTGTCCTGGGCAGAATAGTTGGTTGCCCGCTGGCTTCCCACAGCCACTTTTTCTTCTAACCAACCTGCAGCATGCTCTCTGCAACTCTACAATGTAGCTTTGCACTATGGGCCCTTGCTAGACAGCATTAGTATCTTGCCTAACAGATAACCCCAGATGGTTAACAGGATTCCCCCAGTCATGTTCCATGACTGGTAGGTATTCCTACCCTTACCATCTCATCTTAAATCTCTTTTGAGACATCAGTCTCGGGCCTTTCATTATGTGAAAACCTAAAGAAGGGCCAATTCCCTGGCCACATCCCCTTTGGTCTTCTCCTCAGAGGTAATTTTCTTCACTGGCAGTTAGGGAATGACCAATACCCTTCTTGCCCTCAAGGGCAAGTCGCTAGGGTATCTTCCTCCAGTGGCGTCCTTTATCCATTCTTCATATGGCAATTCTGGAGAAATCTGGCCTTCCTGCCTACAGACTGAAATTATCCTCTGCCGTTTTCACGTAGGCCATCCTGGTTATTCAAAGCTGCTTCTTGTCAGGGAGACCTCTCCTCTGACTCTGCCAATCATAACCAGGAAAAGAGAATTCTCTGTTTATCTATTCAAGCAGATATTTACCTTCTTGCTGTTAGATGAATCTTCCTCCTAGGGGGGATCAGTTTCTATAGACCTCTCTCCTTCAACATACCTGGAGATATATATATGAATATATAGACCTATAGACACATATCTATATATCTATATAGATATTAATCTATTATCTATCTGTATGTTTTTCTGCCCATACATATATGCATATACATCCTATATGTGTATATATTCAATATATATATCTATATATACATAGATATATTTTTACATCTACTGAGATATATTTTCAGATAGATATGTATCCATATACTTATCTATCTGTTTTGTCAGGTTCAAATGTCCTTTCATTCCTATATGATCCTGACAGATGGGCAATACCCCTATCAATGTTATGCCAGCATACTTAGGGGTCTACACCTATAACCACTTCCTATGGTAGTTAACACCTGCCATGTAGGTTAGGTACTCCTGAAGCTCTCCATATACCTTTCTTCTTTCCTAATTGACCCCATTTAGGAAAGACATTGTGGAGCTTCAGTCAATCTAAAGCTTAGCGCTCCTGAGTCTGTCGTTACTTCTTGTCAAATACAGGGGTCTCCATACCCTTTCCTTCCTACATGGACTGATTCCATTCCCAGTTCAGTTAGGTCAGACTCAGTTTTCCTGTTGGTCCTAAATTTGTTCTGTTTTTGGACCTGATCAGCTTAAGCTTTCTGTCATGCTACCTTCTGCGTCTCCGCTGAAGTTCTACCTCTTATACTACCCCAGTTTTTCCCCTGGGGCTATTTCTCACTCTAAATAGTTCTGACCTCCACTGTTTTTCTCTAATCTTACTACCTCCACTTCTCAGTGAGGTACCCCTTTAGCACATTCACTGGTTCTTTTAACACAGGGGTCACCAACCTCCAGAGGGCCGCGGGCCGCACAGCCGACTACCGGCAGACTCGCGGGCCGCACCCCCCTCCCCCCCCCGCGCGAAAAAAAACCCTGCTCATACCTGTACTTTGATTATTCCATGTCAGCTCCCTCCCTTCTTCTGCAGCCGCGGCTTCCTGCCTCTTAGGGAACTGCGGCTGTGCTTGTAAAATCATCGCGGAGCCCTTCCTGTCTTGACGGGCTCCGTGCAGCATTGTCCCGCCACTAAAGGAAGTTTTTTAACACATCCTTTGGTGGCGGGACAATGCTGCACGGAGCCCGTCAAGACAGGAAGGGCTCCGCGATGATTTTACAAGCACAGCCGCGGTTCCCTAAGAGGCAGGGAGCCGCGGCTGCAGAAGAAGGAGTCGGTGAGTTTGCCTTGGCGGGCCGCACCGGGGTAGAGTCTCGCGGGCCGCAAGGAGGGACCTTGCGGGCCGCAGGTTGGTGACCCCTGTTTTAACAGATCCATATGTACCTCATTGAACTTGTGCAAGAACAACAGGGGAGGCCCAGATTACAAAATATTCTATATACAGGATATTTCTCTTTAGAAACCCTGTTCTAGCAGCTGTTCCACGGCTCCTTTTCTGTTTTCAACTCCTACCCTCCATCCCAAGATGCCTGAGGTTTTAAGCAATAGCATGGCTCGTTCTAGACTTGCAACATGCTAGGACTCCCTCTAGGCATCTGAGCTTGGGAGTCCCCATATGTGAAGACTCATTCCTGCTTGTTCCTGGAGATAGCACAGTTACTTACCTGTAACAGGTGATCTCTGGGAACAGCAGGAATAAGTCTTCACAACCCACCCACCTCCCCTAAGAGTTGCATTTTCTTTATCTCTATCTTTCCCTTCCTTGCTCTCTCTCTCTCTTTGTCTCAGCTTTCAAACTTAACTGAGGAGAGACAGTTGGGAAGGTGGGAAGGCAGCACGCAGGCGTGGTGGGATGCTTCCAAAGGCTTTCTGATTGGACGCTGGGAAGCGTTCCCGCGCAGACTCTGTCGGTACCGACGTACCCATATGTGAAGACTTATTCCTGCTGTTCCCAGAGATCACCTGTTACAGGTAAGTAACTGTGCTTTCTCTGTAAATCAGTTTCTTTAAAAGAAACGGAGTTTTCTCCTAACTCCATAGCTTCAGTAGTGTCAGCTTCATCACAATACATACTGAGATCTTTAAGTCTGTCTCTATATACTTTGACTAAGATCGATGGCTCTCTCCATCCTGTTTATATCCTTTAGAAGGTGTGGTCTACAGAATAGCACACAGTAATCAAATTAAGTCTCAGCAGAGACTTATACAGAAGCACTATCACCTCCTCCTGTTTTCTGGCCATTCCTCTCCCTATGTACCCATGCTGGTTTTTGCTGTTGCACATATTAAGCAATTGGAAAGATATTTCCTTCCTAAGTGTGACTTTCTGGTGGCATGAGCTGTGTTTGGCCATAGACTGGAAGGTGCAGTATCTGTATCTAAAAACTGCATTGTTAAGATGGAAAAAATATGGAAGACTCTGAATGTGTATCTCTGTAGCATTTGGTGATATGGTTTGCTTATTGTTTTCTTCATTTTAAATGCAGCCTCTGCTTTTTTGGGGGGGGGGAGGTGCAATGGTGGTATAACATGTTTGTTCCTTGTAATTTTATTATATCTTGACAAAAGTTAAATACAAATGGAAAAAAAAGATCATCAGAAACAATTACCCCTAGGTCTCACTCTTCTTTTGTTGCCTATACTGTACCCCACTCCCTTGGATTTTTGCAGACCAAATGCATAACCCTGCATTTTTTAGCATTAATTCTCCAGGACCAAGCAGGAAGTCAGTCCTCACTTATGGGTGACGTCGGCGCCGACGGAGCCCTCGCGGAGCAATTTTCCCCAGCTTTCAAAGAAAGCCTTTGGGAATTGCAGCGCGCATGCGCGGTCGTCTTCCCGCCCGAGGGTGCCATCTTAGCCAGTCTTCTTTTTTCCGCGGAGCCCTACAGACGTCCCCGTCTTGTCCCCGCGAAAAAGTTGATTTTCTTCTTTGTTTTATCCTTTTTTCTTTCGGTTCGACGCCGATCGTTTTCCCACCCGGACTCGCGACGCCGGTCTCGAGTCCTCTTACTTTTTTCGGTTTTTCTGACTTAGTCAGCTTTCGTTTTCGTTTTCCCTGGCAGCCCGGTCCTTTGACCTAGCAGGGGCCCTTTTTCCCCCGATGGCTGCCAGTGGGTTTAAGCGGTGTGGTCGGTGTGACCGAAATATGTCACTAACCGACACACACGACTTTTGCCTCCGCTGCCTGGGCCCGGATCATGAGGAACTGATCTGTGGGCCCTGCAGCAAACTGTCCTCAAAGGCATAGCCCCGACAGCCGCCCCGGGTCCTTGGAGAAGGAACACGTCCCGAAGCGACCTCGCCTGGAGTCGGAGATGCCTGCCCGGGTAAGTCCTGTGGTCCTTCTGGACTCGCCTCCGCGACAGCCGACGTCGGGCCCGACGCCGTCGGGGCCCGAGTCGGGGGCTGCTGGGTCACCTGAGCTCGGACTCAGGTTGACGGCCTTGGAGAGCAGACTGTCTGCCTTCATGGACCAGCAGAGGGCACTGCTCGCTGGCTTCGCTGGCGTCGCTGCCCCGACCGCCGGGACGTCGACGTCCAAGTCGACCCCGGAGACCGAGCCGATCCTCGAGTCGATGAGAACTCGAGTCGATCCTCGGTCGAGGTCGCCCTCGGCCTCCCGTTCAGGACCGAGGTCGCCGACGCCGACTCCATCGGCGTCGGGGCGGCTGGCGCCGCACCCTGCCCGGGCCAACCCCACCGAGTCCTCGTCGGAGTCGGTCTGGGAGTCTGAGGAGGAAGAGTCACCTGATTCTTTCCGGACTCGATGTGTCCCATCGGACTCACCGGAGTCCGAGCCTCGGAAGCAGTCCCCCCCGGAGGATGCCCGGTTCTCGGACTTCGTTAGGGATATGGCCAAGGCTTTGGCCTTCCCTGCGGATCCCGAGGAGGAGCCTCGAGCCGAAGAGCTCGACGCCCTCCAGTATGACTCTCCCGCGAGGGAACACTTTACTGTGCCGGTTCCTCCTATGCTGGAACGACTACTCTTCCGCATGTGGGAGAGTCCGGCCTCCTCGCCGGTCCTGAGCAAGCGGGTCGATTCTATCTATCGAGTCCGCAAGAGCCCTGGCTTTCAAAAGGCACAGCTGCCGCACCATTCCATGGTAGTGGAATTGGCCATGCACCGTCTTAAGAGCCAGAAGATGCAGTCCTCGGTGCCTCCTGGCAGGGAGGCCCGTAACCTGGATGGCCTTGGCAAGAAGTGCTTCCAGGGCTGTATGCTCGCATGTCGTGTCCAGACTTACCAGCTATACATGGGCATGTATCTCCGGGATCTGGCTAAAGAGCTAGCCGGATTCTCCGCTGGTCTCTCCGAGGAGCCCTTGCGGAGGTTCCTAGCCTTGTCCACTGGCATTCGGGAATGCTCAAAGTTCATGTCCCGAGCAGCCTATGATGGCTTTGAAGCCTCGGCTCGAGTGGCCGCAGCCGGCATCGGTGCCCGCCGACAGGCTTGGCTTCAGTCGTCAGACCTTGAGCCCTGGGTGCAGGACAAGTTGGTCGATGTCCCCTGCCGAGGCGAAAACCTCTTTGGCAAGCCCATGGCGGAAAAGGCTGCGCAAATTGAGACTGAGACTCTCACCAGGACCAGGCTTTCTAGGAAGACCTCCGCCCCTTCCCAGAAAAAGAAGGGCTCGGGGAAAAAGTCCTTTTACCCGAGGAAGGCGGCTGCCTACAAACAATACCCCCATTATCAGGCCCCTGCAGCTCCCCAACAGGGCCAGCAGGCCAAGGGACGGGGTAACGGGTCCCGTAGGCAGCAAGCCCCCAAGCCTGCACCACCAGCCCCTGCTCAGCAGGGTGGGGGCTTTTGACTCGCTAAGCATAGCCTCTCCCCCCCCCGCTGGTTCCCTCCAGCACCGGAGGCCGGCTGGTTCACTTCGCCCACAGGTGGTCCAGCATCACTGCAGATGCCTGGGTGCTTCAGGTCGTGCGAGAAGGCTATCTTCTCCACTTCCATCAGGTCCCTCCCTCCTATTTTCCGGGAGAACCTCCGCGCCCCCCTCTGCACAGGGAGTTGCTCCTTCAGGAGTTAGCAGGTCTTCTGCAGGAACAGGCGGTGGAACCGGTGCCACACCACCTGAGAGGTCAAGGCTTTTATTCAAGGTATTTTCTGATACCAAAGAGAACAGGGGGCCTCAGACCCATCCTGGACTTGCGCAACCTCAACAAGTTCCTTGTGCGGGAGAAGTTCAAAATGCTTACCCTTGGAATCCTTCTGCCCTACCTCCAGCAGGGAGATTGGCTATGCTCCTTGGATCTAAAGGATGCCTACACGCACATCCTCATCCACCCAAGCCACCGCCAATACCTAAGGTTTGTGGTGGCAGGAAATCATTACCAGTACAGAGTACTGCCCTTTGGCCTGTCCTCTGCACCGCGAGTCTTCACAAAATGTCTCGCGGTCGTGGCGGCCCATCTCCGGCTTCACGGCCTCTATGTCTTTCCGTACCTCGACGACTGGCTCATCAGAGCAGCGTCCGCTCAGGAGGTCACCAACGCCACGTGCCGCACGGTGACTCTGCTGCAGCACTTGGGCTTTGTCATAAACTTCGCAAAGTCCACTTTGCTCCCCTCACAGGATCTCGAGTTCATCGGCGCAAGGCTGCACACTCCTCAGGCGCGAGCATTCCTACCGCTCGACAGGGCTCAACGGCTCATGGACCTAGCCGACCGCTTTCGCAGCCAGCCCCTGGTCTCCGCCAGGCGCTTCCTGAGACTGCTCGGCCATATGGCTTCCACCGTCCATGTGACCCCCAATGCCCGCCTGAATATGCGGTCTGCGCAATGGTGTCTCCGCCAGCAGTGGCGACAAGCCACGGGCGGCCTAGCAGACCTAGTGCGCGTTTCCGAGCTGCTGGTCTCGTCTCTCCGGTGGTGGCTCCGGCAGCCGAACCTGATATTCGGAATGCCTTTCCAGTCACCTCAGCCGACCCGGGTGCTGACCACCGATGCATCCCTCCTGGGCTGGGGAGCACATTGCCAAGAGGCACGCACTCAGGGCCTCTGGACCACGTGGGAGTCTGCTCAGCAGATCAACTTCCTGGAGCTCAGGGCGATCCGCCTGGCTCTCAAGGCCTTCTCCCACCTGACTTCCCAACAGTCCGTCCTTGTCCAGACGGACAATCAAGTTGCCATGTTCTACGTGAACAAGCAGGGGGGCACGGGCTCCTTCCTCCTCTGCCGGGAGGCACAGAAGCTCTGCTCTTGGGCCGTCAGTCACGGCATTCTCCTCAAGGCAGTTTATCTCCCGGGCCAAGAAAATTGCCTTGCAGACAAACTCAGCAGGGTCCTCCAGCCGCACGAGTGGCGTCTGGATCCCTTGGTAGTTCAGAAGCTCTTCCTCAAGTGGGGTCTCCCCACGGTGGATCTCTTTGCCAGTCCTCACAACCGGCAGCTTCCTCGCTTCTGCTCTCGTCGGCCGCACCCCCTCCGGGTGGCGGCGGACGCCTTTCTGATCTCGTGGTCGGGGAGCCTTCTGTACGCTTTCCCTCCCATCCCGCTGGTCTCTCGGACTCTTTCCAAGGTTCTCCGAGACAAAGCCTTCATGATCCTGGTGGCCCCTCGCTGGCCCAGGCAGCCGTGGTTTCCGCTCCTGCTGCAACTGGCGGTGGAGGATCCAATCCCTCTGGGGGTACAACCGGATCTCCTCACTCAGGATCAGGGGTCCCTCCTGCACCCCAACCTCAGGTCTCTCAACCTCATGGCCTGGCTGCTGAGAGGGTAGTTCTTGCTCCCCTTCTCCTGCCGGCGGAGGTGGAGGAGGTCGTCTTGGCTTCGCGACGGCCTTCTACCCGCAAATGCTACGCCCTTAAATGGCGTCGCTTTGCAGTCTGGTGTACCCAACAGTCTCAGGATCCCTTCTCCTGCCCGGTGTCGGTGATCTTGCAGTACTTGCTCCACCTCTCTAATCTGGGACTTAAGTCCAACTCCGTCAAAGTTCACCTCAGTGCTCTTTCAGCACATCATGTGCCGGTGGACGGCAGACCTCTCTCCAATGACCCTCTCGTAGCGAGGTTTCTCCGAGGTCTCCTTCTACTTAAACCACCTCTGCGCCCGCCAGCGCCTGACTGGGACCTGAATGTGGTTTTGCAGCGGATCACCTGTCCGCCTTTTGAACCTATGGCTACCTGTTCTCTCCGTTTTCTGTCTTGGAAAACACTGTTCTTGATAGCCCTCACTTCCGCTAGACGCGTGAGTGAATTGCAGGCCCTCGTGTCTGATCCCCCTTACACTAGGTTCTACAAGAATAGGGTAGTCCTACGGACTCACCCAAAATTTCTGCCTAAAGTGGTCTCCCCTTTTCACATCAATCAGGAGGTGGTACTTCCAACCTTCTTTCCCAGGCCACACTCCAGCCGAGCTGAGACGGTCCTCCATACCCTGGACTGTAGAAGGGCATTGAACTTCTACCTTGACCGTACGCGGGAGCACCGTAAAGCTGCTCAGCTTTTTGTGTCTTTTGACCCCAATAAATTGGGGCTCCCGGTCTCCAAGCGTACTCTGTCCATCTGGGTTGCGGACTGTATCTCTTGGGCTTATGGGGCAGCCGGACTCTCCTTAGAAAGTCGAGTCACGGCTCATTGCGTTCGGGCAAAGGCCACGTCAGTGGCTTACCTCCGCTCTGTTCCGCTGGCAGACATCTGCCGGGCCGCTACTTGGTCTTCGAGCCAGACTTTTGCGGTCCATTACTGTCTCGAGAGGGAGTCCCGTAGGGACAGTGCTTTCGGACAGGCAGTCCTCCGTAATCTCTTTGAGGTCTGAGCAACTCCTACCCTCCATCCCGGATGTGGGCTACCGGTGGGTGATAATTCAGCGAAGATTCTATCCTTCTGTGCTGCTGAGCTAGAGGGAGCTCATTTTTGTGCTTAGGGTCTCCGGTAGCCTTGAGCTTGGGAGTCCCATAAGTGAGGACTGACTTCCTGCTTGGTCCTGGAGAAAGCGTAGTTACTCACCTGTAACAGGTGTTCTCCAGGAGCAGCAGGAATCAGTCCTCACTACCCTCCCTCCTCCCCTTGGAGTTGCAATCGTCTGCTTATGTTCTTTTTGCAAATTTTTATGCTGTCTTTTTTAGCTATGTCATCTGACTGGCTAAGATGGCACCCTCGGGCGGGAAGACGACCGCGCATGCGCGCTGCAATTCCCAAAGGCTTTCTTTGAAAGCTGGGGAAAATTGCTCCGCGAGGGCTCCGTCGGCGCCGACGTCACCCATAAATGAGGACTGATTCCTGCTGCTCCTGGAGAACACCTGTTACAGGTGAGTACGCTATCTCAGCTGCCAAATTTTTGATCTATCTTCAAGCTTCATGAGAGCCGTCCTTACATTGTCTACACTATTGCAGATTTTGGTATCTTTTGCAAGGAGACAAACCTTGCCCGACAGCCTTTCTGCAATATCAGTTACAAGAATGTTAAAAATTGGACCAAAGACCAATCCCTGCAGTACACCACTGGTAAGAGCATTATCTTGAAAGAGAACTCCATTTACCAGTACCCTTTCTCACCCACTCAACCAGTTTCTAACCAGTCGGTCGCTTTAGTTTCCATCCCTGGGGTGCTCAATTTATAAGTTGCCTGTGTGGAACCATGTGAAATCTAAGTACATCACATCAGGTTCTCTTCCTTCATCCAACTCTGGTCACTGAGTCAAAGAAATTAATCAGATTGGTCTGACAAGACCTCTAGTAAAACCGTGCTCCTCAGATCCTGCAATTGATTATATTCCGGAAACCTCACTATCCTTTATTTTAGCCACATTTCTGTTAATTTACTCACGTACAGGTCAGCTAACCAGTTTGTAGTTCCACCCTCCTCCTTGCCTCTGCTTTTGTGCAGAGGAGACCACATGTGCTTTTCTTCAGTCATCTGGAACCTTTCCCGACTCTAATGAAGCATTGAAAAGGTCAGACAGCAGACTTGCAGAACTTCCCTAAGTTCCTTCAGTTCTCTCAGATGTGTACCTCATCTGGCCCCATTGCTTTGTCTAATTTCAGTTTAACTAGCTCCTCACCAACGCAGTCTGCAGAAAATCGATCATGATCCAACTCATTGCCGTTTCTATTTGTATTTTCCAAATCATCCTGCAAGACCAATCCAGACTAGTGGGTTCTATCCCCCTGCCAGCAGATGATGGAGACAGAGAAAGAAGCAATCAGAAGCTTCAGTGACATCATCACTGGCACATATACCTGCTACCCTAGGGGATAGCTTCAGTGTTTTCTGTGTCTCAGCAGAAGTTGGACTTCAGCTACTTTGTTCCTGGAGGTCACTTTGAGAGTGACAGTCCAGTGTAGCTCATTTTTGATAACGGACATCACCAGGGTGTATAAGAGGTGCCCCTCTGAGGTTTCCTGGGATTTCGCTGATGTGCTCCTGATCAGATGGATCAGCTCGAGTTGCCTGGGAGGGGAGGGGGGAGGGGGAGGGGTGGCCTGCTCAAGAGGAGCAGTACAGACCTCGGGGGTGAACCTTCTGAGAGGCGCTTTTTTATCAGGCTTTTATTTCTTTGTTTTTTTTATTAAAGTTTAAAAAAAAAAGGAAGAGCTCTGTTTCAGTAAAGCATTTTACCTCAGCCAGTGACTGGTTCCTGCAGGGCTCGGGCGGTAACTGTGAGTACTACTGCACCCCTTCCCTATCTTCACTTTATTTCTTTCAGCCAGCCACACCATTTTTTTTCTTCAGCCTTTTAACACATTTTTTCCTGCCTTTTTTTTTCTGCAGCGTTTCTTCACTGGGCCAGCTGGTTTTTTAGCTTCTTTACCTGCGGTTTGTCTCCCGGCTCTATTTTTTTCACTGCAGGAACCCTATTTTCACTCTTTTTGTACCCCATTCAGTTTCTTGCACTGCGAGTGTATAGACGGCCGTTGCTGCTCTTGTTTTTGGCGTACCTGCTCTTTTTCTCTGTGAAACAGCAGCGTATCATTTTTTTTCTGTACGGATGCCCTCTTCTCTTCAGCACTGCCTTGGCTGTGGCCACAAGGGCTGGATTTTGATAGACATCCTCTGCACTTCTTGTGCTTCTGACCCAAGGGGGAGGGTGCAGAGAGTTCAGCTGTGGCTTCTCCTTCGGCCCCCCTCATTCCGGCCCTGCTGAGGGATGTCGCTCTTCCTCCTGTCCTTTTGCCGGAAGAAGTGAAGCTTCCTCGGGAGCCCGATTCTTCCTAGTCTATGTACTTGTTCCATCAGGCCTGGGATCTTTGCTGTTCTGGCTCTGTGGCCATTCCTTCCAAAGCTCCCTCTCCAGGGCCTTCTGGTCTGTCAGCATTTAAGGATCTGTCATCCAGAAAGCAAGTGGGCTCCACCTTGTCTGCTCAGGAGCAGCGGCCCTCCAAGGAAGTCTCCTGGGCTCCTGGAAAGTGGAATCCCTCGGAGGAGCCAGTTTCTGAGGATAACAGTCTGGTCAGTGAGTTTGACCGTGAAGACGGAGAGTTGTCACCTCCAGAAGAGGATGTTGATCTTCAGGATGACTCCCAGGATGTACATCTTTTTTGTAAGGAGGAGCTGCTGGCTCTCATTTCTCAAATTGTGGAGTCCCTCCATATTGCTGACCTGGAAAAGTAGGATTCCACCCAGTCCAAGACTCAGGCGGAGCCCATTTTTAGAGGCATTCGTCTAGAGTCTTCCCTGTTCCTTTAGAGCTGCTGCAGATGGTTTCCCTGAAGTGGACTCTCCTGACACTTCCTTTTGCTCAGCTAGGCAACTAGGCCGTTTTTATGTCTGGTCACCTGCAGACCTTGATAAGTAGCTGCACTTTCCTAAGGTGGATGCCCTGGTGGCAGCAGTAAGTAAGCACACCACCATCCCGGTAGGAAGGAGGAGTGGCGCTCCGGGATAGGAAGGTTGAAGGCCTTTTGAAAACAGCTTTTTCTTCTTTCTCTGTTGCTCTCCAGGCTTCTGTCTGGAGGGCTTAGTGACTCGTGCCCTGCTCAGATGGATTCAACTCCTACCGCAGGATTCTTCTTTAGCCCATTTGGAATCTGTGGTTGCCTTTTTGGCCGATGTCCTCTGACCTCCTTCGGTTGGCAGTGCGGTCAGTCGCAGCTGTTACAGTGGCAAGGCGTTGGTTGTGGCTTTATCATTGGAACACTGATACGGCCTCCAAAGCCCACCTGGCCAAGCTCCCATTCAAGGGCAGGCTCCTGTTTGGGGAATATCTGGAAAAGCTTGTCAAGGATTTGAGTGAGGTTAAACTTCAGCATTTGCCCAAAGACAAACCCAAACAGGCATCTTGTTGGTCAGGCGCTGGGACATCATCGTCATCTTCTTCCAGAGTGCACTTTTGAGATTCACGTTGCTATCGGCAAGTCGTCTTATTCGGCACCCAAGTTGAGTGGCAAGTCACAGCCCTTTTGAGGAGTCCATCCATCTTGGGACAGTTACTTCTTTTCCAGCAAGATCTCTGGGGCCTCAGGTGCTTCCCGCTGATATGCCTGGGGTCTGTCCCTGGGTGCCGCAGGTCTGCAGTTGGTTGCGCCTCTTTTTCCACAAATGGGCCCGGGTTACCATGGACAGATGGGTCCTCAACATAAGTATCTCAGGGTTTCGCTCTCAACTGCACCAGATCCAGCAGGGATGCCTTTATGATCTCCCTTTGCGGGTCAACTTGCAATAGGGCTGAAGTGTGAGACACTCTTCAGCAGCTTCTGCAGCTTCTGACAATTTGACCAGTTCCCTCCTCTGAGGTCGGATCCGCCCGCTATTCTATCTACCGTGTTGTGCCCAAGTTGGATGGTTCCTTCCGACCCATCATAGATCTCTGAGAGGTCAATTGCTGTCTCCATGTGCAGTGTTTTCGCAGGGAGACCTTGAAGTTTGTGCATTAAGCGGTCTGCGTCGGCAAGTTCTTAGCTTCCTTGGACCTTGCGGAAGCCCACTTCCATATTTCCATCTGAAAGGACCAGCAGTGTTTCCTGCGTTTTGCAATACTAAGGACGTCACTTCCAGTTTCAAGCCCTGCTGTTTGGTCTTGTCACGGCTCTTCACACCTTCTTAAAGGGTCATGGTAATGGTCACAGCCACCTTGCATCATCAGGAGGTGTGTGTCCATCCTTACCTGGACGATTGGCTCATCCGAGCAAAGTTTCATGCAGAGGCACAGGGAACGGTGGCATGGGTTCTCTCCTTCTTGGAAAGTCTAGATTGAGTGGTCAGCCATGCCAAAAGTTCCTTACGCCCATCTCAGACCCTCAGGTTTCTCAGAGCCCTCTTTAATATTTGGGTAGGGCAAATGTTTCTAATTCAGGACAGATGTCAGACGTTCTACAGTTTGCTTCATTCCTTGCAGCTTCATCTGGCTCCTCGAGTATGGGATTATCTACAGATCTTAGGAACTATGGCAGCTATCTTGGACATGGTCCCCTGAGCTCAGGCACACATGCATCCACATCAGCTTTCCTTACTGTCTGGTTGGTCCCCTTGCTCGCAGGATTATGACATCCATCTTCCTCTCCCTCCTGCCATTCTTTGCGGTCTTTGCTGGTGGCTATGTCGCGATCACTTGATGCGAGGGATGTCCCTTAAGAGTCCATGTTGGATAGCTCTGACCACCAATGCTAGTCTTTCTGGTTGGAGCACCCATTGTCTGCAATGGACGGTGCAAGGAATGTGGTCCTGGTAGTTCAGTTGGTCCGTCAATAGGTTGGAGGCATGGACAGTCCACTTGGCACGCCACCATTTTCTGCCTCTTCTTTGTGTATAGGTAGTTCGAGTCCTGTCCGACAATGCCACAATGGTGGCTTGACCCAATAGACAAGGGGAGAATAAGTGCCTAGTCACCCGTAGTATGCAGACCTTGGAGATGTCTTCTATTTCCTTGGGCCAAGCGTCATTTGGAAGTGCTGTTGGCATAGTACATTGCCGGGATAAACAATGTGTAGGCAGATTTTCTCTGTCATCACCTTCTCAACCTGGGTGAGTAGGAGCTCGCTCAATGGGCATTGAATCACATTGTGAACCAGTGGGGTCATCCCACTCTGGACTTGATGGACACCTTAGCCAATGCCAAGGTCCCTGCCGCCTTCACTCATCAGAGGGAGCCAAAATCTCAGGGTCTAGATGTAGATGTGCTGGTTCAGCCCTGGCCTCTGTCACAGATCCTCTACAGCTTTCCTCTGTAGGCCTTGATTGGCCGGGTTCTCCGGCATATAGAGACATTTCTAGATTGGGTGATTCTGGTGGCACTGGATGGCCTAGTCACCCATGGTATGTAGACTTGGTTTGTCTCCTAGCAGTGAAGCCTCTGAAGCATGGCTCTTGCAGGGGTCTGCTGGGGTAGGGTACGATCGTCATGAACAATCCTGCATCCTACTTGCTTACGGCTTGCCTCTTGAAAGGCACCGTCTAGCTCATAAAGGATACTCTGCTCAAGTTGTGGCTACCTTGCTTAAAGCACAGCACCCTTCTATAAGAACATAAGAACATAAGATATGCCATACTGGGTCAGACCAAGGTCCATCAAGCCCAGCATTCTGTTTCCAACAGTGGCCAATCTAGGTCATACGTACCTAGCAGTTTCCCCAAGGGACACAGGTTCCACAATGCTTGTACTGGTTCAAGCATTGATATCCTGGGTCCCTTCTTAATAATGGTTTATGGACCTTTCCTCCAGGAACTTGTCCAAACCTTTTTTAAACCCAGCTACACTAACAGCCTTTACTACATCCTCCGGTAACAAATTCCAGAGTTTTATTACACGTTGAGTGAAAAAATATTTTCTTTTATTAGTCTTAAATAGTTTACCCTGTAGCTTCATTGCATGTCCCCTAGTCTTTCCATATTCTGATAAGGTAAACAATCGATCTACGTTTACCCGTTCCACTCCGTTCATTAATTTATAGACTTCTATCATATCTCCCCTCAGCCGTCTCTTCTTCTCCAGGCTAAAGAGCCCCAACCTTTTTAGCCTTTCTTCATAGGAGTAGCCTTCCATCCCCTTTACCATTTTGGTGGCTCTTCTCTGAACCTTTTCTAAAATCGCTATATCCTTTTTAAGATACGGCGACCAGAATTGCACACAATATTCAAGGTGCGGTCTCACCATGGAACGATATAGAGGCATTATAATATCTTTTGTTTTATTTTCCATTCCTTTCCTTATCATACCTAGCATTCTATTTGCTCTCTTGGCCGCCGCTGCACACTGGGCCGAGGGTTTTAACAAGGTATCCACAATGACGCCTAAATCTTTTTCCTGGGTGGTGGATCCTAATGTGGAGCCTTGCATCGTGTAACCATAGTTTGGGTTGTTCTTCCCTAGGTGCATAACCTTGCACTTCTCCACATTAAATTTCATCTGCCATTTTGATGCCCAGTCTTCCAATTTATCAAGATCCTCTTGCAATTTTCCACAATCCTCCTGGGTTTTAACAACTTTAAATAGTTTTGTGTCATCTGCAAATTTGATAACCTCACTTGTTATTCCACTTTCCAGGTCATTTATAAATATGTCAAAAAGCAGCGGACCCAGCACAGATCCCTGGGGTACACCACTATTCACCTTTCTCCATTGGGAAAATTGGCCATTTAGCCCTACCCTCTGCTTTCTATCTTTTAACCAGTTCCTGATCCACAGTAGTACACTGCCTCCTATCCCATGACTCTTTAGTTTTGCCAAAAGTCTCTCATGAGGGACTTTGTCAAAGGCTTTCTGAAAGTCCAGATACACAATATCAACTGACTCACCTTTGTCCACCTGTTTATTCACTCCTTCAAAAAAACATAACAGATTAGTAAGACAAGATCTTCCTTGTCTAAAGCCATGTTGGCTGTCTCCCATTAGGTCGTGACTATCTACATGCTGAGTAATTTTATTCTTTATGATGGTTTCTACCATTTTTCCCGGTACTGATGTCAGGCTCACTGGTCTGTAGTTTCCCGGATCACCCCTCGAACCCTTTTTAAAAATTGGTGTTACATTGGCGATCCTCCAATCCTCAGGTATTAGAGATGATTTTAATGATAGTTCACAGATTACTGATAGCAGGTCTGCAATCTCAAATTTCAGTTCTTTCAACACCCTTGGATGTATACCATCCGGCCCAGGTGATTTGCTACTCTTCAGTTTATCTAATAGTTGTAAGACATCTTCCCGATGTATCGATATTTCCTTCAATTCTTCCACACCTTTAAATACCACTTCAGTCATGGGTAACATCCCTACATCTTCCTCAGTAAAGACCGAAGCAAAGAATTCATTCAGTCTCTCCGCTATCGCCTTGTCGCCTCTTAGTGCTCCTTTAACCCCTTTATCATCTAATGGACCAACTGACTCTCTCACAGGTTTTTTGCTACGAATGTTCTTGAAAAGGTCTTTATTTCGCGTTTTTGCTTCCGCAGCAAGCTTCTTCTCAAATTCTCTCTTTGCCTGCCTTATCAATGCCTTGCATTTGACTTGCCAGTGCTTGTGCTGTTTCCAGGTTTCATCGTTTGGCTCTTTTTTCCATTTCCTGAAAGATGCTTTTTTGGCAACAACAGCCTCTCTGACCTCACCTTTAAACCATGCTGGCAGTTTTTTGGACTTCCTTCCACTTTTCTTAAAGCGTGGAATACAGCTGGTCTGGGCTTCCAAGATAGTATTTTTCAACAACACCCAAGCTTGATGTACGTCTTTAACCTTTGCAACTGCTCCTTTAATTTTTTCTTAACTGTTTTCCTCATTTTATCATAGTCTCCCTTTCGAAAGTTAAAGGGTAGTACTGTGGATTTCCTTACTATCCCTCCTCCACTAATTAAATCAAAGGTGATCATGCTATGATCACTATTGCCAAGTGGCCCCAACACCCTTATCTCTTGCACTACATCTGGTGTTCCACTAAGGACTAGGTCTAATATTGCTTCCCCTCTGGTTGGTTCATGAACCAGCTGCTCCAAGAAGCAGTCATTTATTTCATCTAGGAACTTTATCTCCCTAGCATGTCCTGTTGTGACACTGACCCAGTCGATGCCGGGGTAATTGAAATCACCCATTATTATTACTGCACTGTAACGTTTGCTAGCTTCCTTGATTTCTTTGAGCATTTCATCATCCATTTGTTCATTCTGGCCAGGCGGACGATAGTACACCCCCACTGCCATCGCCTTCCCCTTTTTACATGGAATTTCAATCCATAGAGATTCTACAGCAAATTTTGTTTCTTGCAAAACTTTAATCCTTTCTGACTCAATGCCCTCTCTAACATAGAGCGCAACCCCTCCACCAATTTGGTCAGCTCTATCATTACGATATAGTTTGTACCCAGGTATCACAGTGTCCCACTGGTTGTCCTCCTTCCACCATGTCTCTGATATTCCAATCATATCTAACCTCTCGTTTAGTGCTATATATTCTAACTCTCCCATCTTGTTTTGTAGACTTCTAGCATTTGCATACAAGCATTTTAGAGACTGTATTTTATTCATATTAATTTGGCTATTGGTAGACATGGGTAATTTGGGATCTTTAAGTTCTGTCTGCTCCATACTCGAGGGCATTTGGGCTACTTTACTCTTTTTTGGAACCTCTCTGCTTTTTGTAGTATCCTTCAAGGATACATTCTTCCGAACCATGCGCTCTATGTTGCTAGCTTATGCTCGAGTTTGGTATTTATTCAAGTCCTGGTGCTCTGCCTGTGCCGCCGTGCTCTGCCTGTACTCTGCCTGTTGCTTTGCCTGTGCCGCTGTGACAAGCCCAAATATCTGATCTTCTATCCTTTCTGCAGAATGGCTTTGACAAGGACCTCACCTTGAATTCTTTGAAAGTGCAGAAGGCAGATCTCACTTGTTTTCGTGGCCCTGTTGGGAGTTGCTCGCTTGCCTCCCATTCAGATATCGGTCATTTTTTGCGTGGAGTATGCGCATTGCATGCTCCAGTTCATCTGCTTGTCCCTTCTTGGGATTTGTCCTTGGTTCTCCAGGTGCTCAAGCGACCACTCTTCGAGCTCTTGAAGAGGGCCACTCGGAAGGACTTGACCCTCAAGACTATCTTTTTGATAGCCACTACATTGGCCTGGCATGCTTCTGAGCTGCAGTTGCTTTCCTGCTGGGACCCCTTCTTCTCTGCAGAAGGGATGACTCTCAGGATGGTTCCTTCTTTTTTACCAAAGTTTCTGTCTGACTTCTATGTAAATTAGTCTATCTTGCTCCCATTCTTTCTGGAGAGGGAGTCTTCTACAGGCTCCATTGATCTTTGCTTGTTGGATGTCACATAGTTCTTGAGCCATTATCTGAAGGTTACTAATTCCTTTTGCTCTTGGATCACTTTTGTCCTCTTTTCTGGCTCCCATAAAGGGGCTGCTGCTTCTAAGACTACCATTGCATAGTGGATCAAGCAGATCATTGAGTCTGCTTATATCTTACAGGGTAAGCATGTTCCTGCAAGTTTTAAAGCTCATTCTCCGCTCACGCAGGCAGCTTCTTGGGCAGAACGCTCTCGGGCCCCTCTCATTGACATTTGCCAGTCAATGACCTAGCCGTCCTTGTCGACCTTTGCCCTACATTATCACTTGGACCTCCAAGCATGTGAGTCGGCCTGTTTTGGAGCCACTGTTTTGCCAATGGCTGGCTCTTCCCACCCTCCAGTGGTGTAGCTATGGTACTTCCCACGAGTCTGGACTGGTCTAGCAGGATGATTTGGAAGGTGAAATTTCACTTACCGTTAATTTCCTTTACTGGAATCCTGCTAGACCAGTCCAGGACCCACCTGCTCTCTGTTTGAGAACCAGCCTTGCCAACATTCAGAATCAACCTTGTCTTTAGCTCAGCTGTTTATTGGTTCTTCTGCTTCTACTGAGTCCAGTAGTTCTGTTGCCTTGTATATAGTTGTACGTTTGTTCAGTAGTTTATTTTGTTTAGCCTGCTGAGGAAGTTCTCTTTTCTGAGCGCTGTTCTGATTATGTCACTGAAGCTTCTGATTGGTCCTTTCTCTTTCTCCATCATCTGCTGTCAGTGGGATTGAACCTATTAGTCTGGACTGGTCTAGCAGGATTCCAGGAAAGTAAATTAACAGTAAGTAAAATTTCACCTTCTGAGGTCCCAGTCCCAGCCTTTCAGCTATGAACAGAAATATTTGTTAAACAATACTGCTTTTTCCTCATCAGCTTCTACATATTCCTCCTCTTCACTCTTCAGTCTGACAATATCACTTTTGAACTTCTTCCTGTCACTAACACATCTGAAAAAAAAATTGTATCGTTCCTATACTTTATTGCATTGTTTGTTTGTTTGTTTTTTTCTTCCATTTGCATCTTTGCTTTCCAGACTACTTTCCTAGCATATCTTAGCTTCTTCAAATATTGTTGCTTGTCTTCCTCTTTTTATGATCTCTTATACTTTTCCTTATCTTTTCAAATATGGTTATGGTTTATTAAGTTTGATATACCGCCATTCCGCAAGCAATCAAAGCAGTTTACAATAAAATAAGTTAAAATAAAAAACACAATTAGTTAGGAATGCCATTTTGCCCAGGAAAGAGAGGAAAGTACCTGACATCCCAAAGGTAGCCAGTTGCATGATACTTATTCCCAGGGATAAATACTACTTTTGAGAACCATCTGAGGGTATTGAAAGAACATAGGGAAGTACTGGTGGCTCTGCTGCCTGACCTTTTCAATGCTTCATTAGAGTCAGGAGTAATCCTGGAGGACTGGAAATGGGCGAATGTGCTTCCTGTCCACAAAGTGGAAGTAAGGAAAAGGTTGGTAATCACAGGTCGGTGAGTCTGACCTCTGTGGTGAGTAAATTAATGGAAACATTCAGGGCTGGCCTCAAACGTGGCTCAAGGTTTTGGCACCATAGGCATACCTTAAGTCTTACACTCCCTTGCAGAAAGGTCCATAAACCATTATTAAAAGGGACCCGGAATATCACTGCTTGACCCAATAGAAGCATTGTGGAACCTGTGTCTTTTGGAAAAACTGCTAGGTACTTATAACCTAGATTGGCCACTGTTGGAAACAGGATACTGGGCTTGATGGACCTTGGTCTGACCCAGTATGGCATATCTTATGTTCTTATGTTATGTTCTTATCCTCCAGAAGTTGCTGCCTTAGGCAACTTCCTTGTTTGCCTAGTGGTTGGGCCAGCCCTGGAAATGCTACTAAAGCAGAGAATGGTATGTTTTCTGGAATTCAAAGAATTACATAATCCAAGACACTTTGGCTTTACTAGAGATAGATCTTGTCAAATGAATCTGATTGATTTCTTTGACTAGGAGACCAGAGAATTGAATTGGGGGAGAGTGCTAGACATTGTATACTTAGATTTCAGCAAGGCCTTTGACACCATTCTGCAATGGCAACTTATAAATAAACTGAGCGCCCTTGGAATGGACCCTAAAGTGACTGACATGGTAAGAAACTGGTTGCGTGGGAGGCACCAGAGGGGAGTAGTAAATGGAGCTCACTTTGAAGATAGGGGCAGTGGCGGTCCTGGTCCTGTTCTTTTTAACATTTTTGTAAGTGATATTGTGGAAGGTCTCTCAGAAAAGGTATGCCTCTTTATGAATGATGCTAAAATCTGCAACATGGTAAAGACGCTGGAAAGTGTTGATAACACAAGGAGGGATCTAGCAAAGGTTGAAGAATGGTTGAGAATTCGGCAGCTGAGATTTAATGCTAAAAAATGCAAGGTCATGCTTTTGGGCTGGAAACACCCAAGGGAGCAGCACAGTATGAGGATGAAGAACTTTAATGCACAAAAGAAGAGCTGGACCTGGGGTGATTGTACCAAACAGGTAGAAAAGGCAATGGCAAAGTCCAGAATGATGATTGGGTACATAGGGAGAGGAATGGCCAGCAGGAAAAAAGAGAATACCCAGAGGTTAGCTACTAAGATTGTCGGTGGTATTTTCTATAAAGTATATGGGGACAGACTTGAAAATCTCAATATGTATACTTTCAAAGAGAGGCAAGAGAGGGCAGATATGATAGAGGTATTTAAATACCTTCATGGTATAAATGTACAGGAGGTGGCCCTCTTCCATTTGAAAGGAAGTTCTGGAACGAGAGATCATACAAGGAAGGTGAAGGGGATAGAACAAAGAGTAATCTGAGGAACTATTTCTTTATGGAAAGGGTGGTGGATGCGTGGAATAACATTT
The DNA here is from genome assembly GCA_033557465.1 of Ichthyophis bannanicus. Lineage (NCBI taxonomy): Eukaryota > Metazoa > Chordata > Amphibia > Gymnophiona > Ichthyophiidae > Ichthyophis > Ichthyophis bannanicus. Next base: position 170,287,436 of record CM066042.1, read on the forward strand.
CAGTGGAGGTGGTGGAGATGAGAAATGTATCTGAATTCAAAAAAGCATGGGATAAACACAGAGGATCTCTGAGGGGGAGAGAAAGGGGTTGTAGAATCTAATAGTTCTCATGAATGGGCAGACTGGATAGGCTGTATGGTTTTATCTGCCATCATTGTCTATGGGGGTCATTTTAGAAGCCCTATTCATGCTTTTGACATCCAAAAACAGTCATAAAGACATGCAGTGCACAGAGACGTCTCTAGAGCAGCGGTTCTCAACCTGTGGGTCGCGACCCCAACGGGGGTCGCCACAGGATTTAGCGGGGGTCGCTTAGCCTCCACCAAGTTTTAAAAAAAAAAATTAAGATGTGCACAAGTTGCTGCCGAGTCCGCTTCTCGGCAGCAGCAAACTCCGGCAAACTCACCGCCTTCTTCTGCAGCCGCGGCTCCCTGCCTTTTAGGGAACCGCGGCTGTACTTGTAAAATCGTTGCGGAGCCCTTCCTGTCTCGACGGGCTCCGTGCAGCATTGTCCCGCCTCCACAGGAAGTGGTAAACAACTTCCTTTGGAGGCGGGACAATGCTGCATGGAGCCCATCGAGACAGGAAGGGCTCCGCAATGATTTTACAGGTACAGCCGCGGTTCCCTAAGAGGCAGAGCGCCGCGGCTGCATTAGAAGGGAGGCAGACAACCTTCAACACGGCTGACATCGACAGAGGGGGGCTTACATGGACAGATGGAAGGATGGGGCTGACATGGAGGGAGGGGGCTGACATGGACAGATGGAAGGATGGAAGGATGGGGGCTGACATGGAGGGAGGGGGCTGATATGGATGGATGGAGGGAGGGGGCTGACATGGACAGATGGAAGGATGGGGCTGACATGGAGGGAGGGAGGGAGGGGGGCTGACATGGACAGATGGAAGGATGGGGCTGACCTGGAGGGAGGGGGCTGATATGGATGGATGGAGGGAGGGGGGCTGACATGGACAGATGGAAGGATGGGGGCTGACAGGGAGGGAGGGATGGGGGTGGATATGGATGGATGGAGGGAGGGGGCTGACAGGGAGGGAGGGAGGGAGGGATGGGGGCTGATATGGATGGATGGAGGGAGGGATGGGGGCTGATATGGATGGATGGATGGAGGGAGGGAGGGAGGGATGGGGGCTGATATGGATGGAGGGAGGGAGGGAGGGGGCTGACAGGGAGGGAGGGAGGGAGGGGGCTGACAGGGAGGGAGGGAGGGATGGGGGCTGATATGGATGGATGGAGGGAGGGAGGGGGCTGACAGGGAGGGAGGGAGGGATGGGGGCTGATATGGATGGATGGAGGGAGGGGGGCTGACATGGACGGATGGAAGGATGGGGGCTGACATGGAGGGATGGATGGAGGGAGGGAGGGGGCTGACATGGACGGATGGAAGGATGGGGGCTGACAGGGAGGGAGGGAGGGGGCTGACAGGGAGGGAGGGAGGGAGGGAGGGATGGGGGCTGATATGGATGGATGGAGGGAGGGAGGGAGGGAGGGGCCTGACAGGGAGGGAGGGATGGGGGCTGATATGGATGGATGGAGGAGGGAGGGAGGAGGGGGGCTGACATTGACGGATGGAAGGATGGGGGCTGACATGGAGGGATGGATGGAGGGAGGGGGGCTGACATGGACGGATGGAAGGATGGGGGCTGACATGGAGGGAGGGAGGGAGGGAGGGAGGGAGGGGGCTGATATGGATGGATGGAGGGAGGTGGGCTGACATGGAGGGAGTAGGCTGGCATGGACAAAGGGAGAGACCTGGGGACATACTGCACAGACGCGATACATGCTGGACCGAGGCGCGAGACAGTGCAGGTTAGGATTATACGGGGCTGATGGGGGTGCTAGCACTGGTAATGGGCAGATGGGGGGGCTACGAATGGTAATGGGTTGATTAGGGAAGGCTAGGACTGGGAATGGACTTATCAAGGGGGGGTAGGACTGGTAATGGACTGATGGGGGTCTAGCATTGGAAATGAGCTGATCAGTGAGGTTAGGACTGGAAATGGGCTGATTAGGGGAGCCTAGCACTGGTAATGGGGTTGAGGGGGGGACTAGCACTGGAAATGAGCTGATGGGGGGTAGGACTGGTATTGGGCTGATTAGGGGGGGGTAGGACTGGTAATGGGGTTGAGGGGGATTAGCACTAGAAGTGCGCTGCTTAGGGGGCCTTGACTGGGAATGGGCTGATTGTGGGGAGGGGAGGATAGAGCTGCTGACCCTGGAAGAAAACTGGGGGCTAAGGCTACAAGTGGGCTGATACAAGGGGATGGGAGCATGGAACTGAAAGGGAGTGGATCTGAGAGGGGCTGCCATGGTATTTGTACTAGAAGGGACTGATCAGTGGGGAAGGAGGGGGACTGGAAGGGAATGGACACCAGTGGCAGTCATGGGAATGCAAGTTGACATTGGAAGGTACTGGGAGTGAGGACTGGAAAGGGGCTGATACTGGGGAGGGTTACTGGGACTGGAAATAGGCTGATGGAAAGAAGTGAAGAAAACAAAAGAGATAAGAACTGGCAGATGGACCATAGACCACAGAAAGAGAGCTAAGAGAAGACAGGAAAGCAGAAGCCTCAGATCGGGACCAGCATGATCAGAGAATAAATTGGTCAGACAACAAAGGTAGAAAAAATAATTTTATTTCATATTAGTGATTTGACTACAAAATCATCATAATTTTGAAATCAAATATTGTTACTTGTTGTTTTGATTATTTAAATAAGTATTTTATAAATAAAAACATATTGCAAAGGCCTATAATATATTAATAATTCAACAAATGATTACAGCGACAATGCGTTAACGGTAAAGGAAGAGAGACGCATTTGATTTTATCATTGGGGGTCACCACAAGTTGACCAACGGTAAAAGGGGTCACGGTACAAAAAAGGTTGAGAACCACTGCTCTAGAGTCATTTTCTGTGGAGGATGCATGGTCAGGGTTATTCCTGGGAACCTGGAGGTGTGGCTAGGGCATTCCCAGGAGCTTGGATGTCACCGCCTGATCACAGAAAAGTCATGGACATCCAGTGTGACATCTAACTTTAGATCTGCTCCGAGGCACAAACAGCAACCAACAAGCATCTGAAAAGTGCTCGTTTTAGCTGAAACATAGCCAGAGGATACAGAGAAGAAAGCACTCTAACTGAATTATGCAAACATGGTTCCCTTCATACTGTTGCTTCAGAACAGCTATCCTAGGCCTCTGCACACTTAATGTACTTAGTGCCGTTACTGAGGATCAAATATGGTATACATTCATCCATTTCTAAATCTCTATAGCATTTGTCCATATATATTTCTGGTAGTAGTTTGTTTTTATTGTAATTTGCTGAGAGAAAGAAGTGTTAGGCTCAGCAAAATAAAAATATTTGCAAATAAATACACTTCTTGTTGTCTGTTCAGTCAGTAAGATGGTTGCAAGAGGACCTTTTAGGGGCATGTTTACTAAAGGTGAACGTGTGTTAAGTGCCTTGTCAGTAAGGGGGGTAATTTTATAACTCTGTGTGCGCATATGAAGTACGTGGATAGTTTTCCTGTGTGATTTTGACAAATTTTGAAAACAAAAGTATGCTTGTACTTTCATTTTGCAAATTACCCCAAGGAATTTGTTAAAATTTACACAGGCTCTTTACCATGCATAAATTTGTCAGGGTTGATTTATGCACCTCTGCCCAAAAATCCTACACAGAAAATGAAAACAACTTCACTTTTAAAATAGTTTGCTGACCAGCCCAAAAGTGACAGGTAATCTCGCTAATCAGTTTTTAAGTCATTTATCATTATTGTATATAATAGGTGCTAAAGTTGATGATGGGCTCATTAACAAAGACACTCACTGTGTTTGTACAGGACTCCTGAGTCTGCATAAGAGATTACCTGCAATCATGGTCTTGCCAATTCTCACACTGTTTTTTTTTTATGATGCTTAATATTGCACTAAAGCAGTGGTTCTCAACCAAGGCTTCATTGTATGCATGAGATAGATCTGCATAGAATAGAAGCAGTGCATGCAGATGTATCTCATGCATATTCAATGTGGATGTCCTGAAAACATGACTGGCCTGGGGGTCCCAAAGGGACTGGGTTGAGAACCACTGCACTAAAGAGTTCTAACCCCTCTGTGAAACCTGCTGCTACAACTGCTGCAAACTCAGAAGGCCCTGCTTAACAGTTCCAAAGCAAAATGAGGCCACCTACCCTGCTGAAAAACATTTACAGTCAGAGATTTACTCCACTGTTTTCCATTTTAAATCCTAATGGCAGGCATGATTTACATGATCAATTTTAGATCTAAACTACGACCTGAAATTCAGTAATGCAACGCAGTCAACCAAAAAGCCGCAGTCCCAGGACATGTGGGTGAATTACTTTTCATCCATTACACCATTTAATCGTAAATGTTGATGATGTGGGTGACAGCTAGAGGTCATTGATTTTGGAGAGCAAAATGGAGGCAGGAGAAGAAACAGACCACCTAATTTATTGGTTTGTCATTTGTAAGTGCTTCGATTGATCATTGTGAGAAGTGAGGGAGGGTAGCATTATTCAGCAGGATCTTTCAATTGTTCTGCATGGCATGTCATTACAAGCTGGTGGATCTGCTGCTTACTTTAGCTGTATAGCGTAGTTACTCACCTTTAACAGGTTTCTCCGGGGACAGCAGGAATCAGCCCTCACATATGGGTGACGTCAGCACCTATGGAGCCTGTGCAGATTCACTCCCCAGCTTTCAAATGGTGACATCTTACCTCAGTATGATGACATAGCTGATCAAGCATAAAAAAAGAATACAACTCCATGGGGAGGTAGGAGGGTTGTGAGGACTGATTCCTGTTGTCCCTGGAGAACACCTGTTACAGGTGAGTAACTACGCTTTCTCTGAGAACATATGGGACTCCCAAGCTACAGGCTACAGAAAAAACCTGTAGGAGCCATGGGCGATCCAAAAAAGTGAACGGTGCAGCACAGCAAGGAGCGCTGAAAAGCTTAAAGTCCTCACTGGTAGCCTGGACACAACGGGCCAGAGGGAAGGAGTTGCACTATTCCCCAAAGAGGTGATGAAGTACTGCCTGGCCAAAGGCGCTGTCATGCCGTGAACTTTCCTCTAAGCAGTAATGCGCTGTGAAGATATGGACCAAAGACTAGCTGTGGCCTGGCAAATTTCCAGCAGAGAGACTGAGTGCAGGTGGGCCACTGAGGTCGCCATAACACGCATATTATGCACGGTAATGTGATGGTCCAGGGAGAGTCCAGCCTGCTTTTAGGTGAAGGAGATGCAGTCTGCCACCCAGGTGGATAGGGTACGCTTGGAGACGGCAACATTGAGCCTGTTGATGTCATAGGAGACTAACAATTGCGACGAGCAGCAAAGGGGCTGTGTCCTTTGAAGGTAGAAGAATAGTGCTCTCTTGCAATCCAAGGTGTGTAGTGAGGCCTCCGCTTGGGATGCGTGAGGCCTGGGAAAGAAGGTGGGAAGGACCACCTCCTGGTTCATGTGAAAAGTGGACACCACCTTAGGCAGGAATTTCAAGTGGGTCTGAAGAATGACCCTCTTTTTGTGGAACCTGGTGTAGGAGGTATGAGCCACCAATGCCTGCAGCTCACTAACTCTTCTGGCTGAAGTGAGCGCTACCAGGAACACTGCTTTCCATGACAAGAACTTGAGATGGCACATAGCCAGAGGTCTCAAAGGAGGAGCCATCAGTTTCCCAAGAACAACATTCAGGTCCCGGCGGTGGGCAGACGGGGGGGCCACGAGAGGAGGAGCCCCCTCATGAAACAGCCCATCAGGATGTGCACAGAGATAGGCTGTCTGTTGATGAAGTAATGATGCACTGCTAGGGCGCTGAGGTGCACACTAACCGAATTTTACTTCAGACCAGTCCAGGAGAAGTACAGGAGATATTGCAGAATGTCCTGCACTGAGCAAGAGAGAGCTGAGATCCTTGTCTGCGCACCAGAGAATCTACGCCATTTGAAGGCATATGTGCATTGTGTTGAGTCCTTGCACGATGCCAGTAGATGTCCTCCACTCTCGGGAGTGGCGGTGGTGTGCTATGGTGAGCCATTCAGCATCCACACTGTCAGGGAGAGGGACTGGAGGTTGGAATGAAGAAGGGTCCTGCCTGGGCCACCGAAGGGCAATGAGGATTACAGAGGCTGGTCAGACTGAATCTTGAGCAACATCTTGGGAACCAGTGGAGTAGGTGGGTACACATACAGCAGACTCCCGGACCAAGACAGGAGAAAGACATTTGCCACCATTCGGTTTGGGACTGTCCTCCATGAGCAGAAGCGTGGCAACTGTGCATTCTCAGGGCTGGCAAACGTCGGAAGATGGAGTTGGCCACCACTGGGTTGAAGCGCCACTCATGGAGCTAAAGAACTCTGATGAGCAGATCTGCGAGCAGATTGTCCTGGCCCGGCACCTGAAGGATCATGCCATTCTCCATGGCGAAGTTCCACAGGTGAACCACCTCCCAGCAGAGGCGGTATGAGCTCGTTCCCCCCCCCCCCACCCCTGTTTGTTGATGTAAAACATTGCTTCTTGGTTGTCCATCTGGAGGGCACTTTCCTCCTGAGTCCAGGTGCCCTGCAACCCCAGACCATCGCAGTGAGCTTTTCAGATTGAGCTTGGAGGCATCCGTGGTTAGGATGCGTTTTGCTGGTGGGGCCTAGGAGGATTAGGTCATGAGATTCTGTCTGCTCCACCACTAGGTGAGAGGGGCCACCAGGGGTCAAGTGATCCAAACTCGATCGTGCAGTTGGCCTGTAGACTGAGTCCATTGAGAGCTGAGGGTCCACTGGTCCTGACACATCCAGAGATGTGCTTGCGGGGTCACTTGAAGAGTCAAGGCCATGTGCCCCAAGAGGCACGCAGTAAGAGATAGGTGTGCGCCCATGAGTGTACCTTTACCTCCCCTGCTAAGGTTGCCAGACGCTGCGCCTGATCCAGGGGGATGAAGGCTCTGGCCTGGGTCAAGTCCAGAAGGGCTCCTGTGAACTCCAGGTGCTGAGTCGGGAGCAGATGCGACTTTGGAAAGTTTATCACGAACCCCAGATGTTGCAGCACCCTTATGGTGCGGGGGGCCACATGGCATACCTCCTCTGGTGAGCTTGCCTTTATAAGCCAGTCATCCAGATAGGGGAAGACAAAGGCTCCCAGTAAGTGGGGGTAAGCAGCAACAACCGCCAGGCACTTGATGAACACCCTGGAGTCCCAGGAAAGGCCAAAGGGGAGCACCCTGTACTGGTAGTGGCAACCTCCGATGACAAAGCGGAGGTACTGACGGTGCCGGGGATGGATCAGGATGTGTGTATAGGCATCTTTGAGATCCAAGGAGCATAGCCATTCTCCCCAGAGGAAGTAGGGCAGCAACGTTCCAAGGGATAACATCTTGAAATTTCCCTGACCAGAAAGCGGTTGAGGTCCCGCAGATCCAGAATGAGCAAAAAGCTGACTATCTTTTTTGGGATGAGGAAGTACTAGAACCCCGTAGCCCGGAGGGGCTGAGGTACTGGCTCTACCGCCCGATCCTTGAGTAGGGACTCAAGTTCCTTCTGCAGGACCTCTCTGTGCAGGGAGGTCATGGGAGGTTCCCCTGTAAAGAAGGGAGAAGGCGTCCAGTCGAAGTGTAGAAGGTAACCTTCGTGTACTACTTGCATTACCCAGGCATCAGTGGTGATGCTCGGCCAGAGTGGGTGAAGTGAACCAGACGTCCTCCCATATAACTTATCCGACCAAAAACACTCTATAATCTAAACTACTAAGACCCGGCTTCCATTTAAATCACTATATTTGTGCCTCTCACTCTATCTCAAATCTGAAGCTCAATACAACCAAGTCTTTCCTCCTTACCTCTCTACACAGCAAAGATGAACATTACACTAATAGTCTCACTTATCATCTCAACTCTAATCTTATCTCTCACCCTGAAATCAGATGCACAACTCTTCACAAATATATACAACCAACCCATTCCAATCATACAAAGGAACTTCAGTTATACTAAAGGACTAATACCACACAACCTACCACACAAAAGCACTCCCACAACAGAAGATTAATACATATTAAATACACTTGAAATAACCTCTCCGGATCTAAGGAAAAACTCAGAAATATAGTGCTTAGTTGCATCTACATAAACATAAGATCTTTAAAAAAGAAAATCCAAATCATAACTGACTACATAAATGATTCGTCCCCAGACATAATATTTATAACCGAGACCTGGCTTACAGAATTTGATAATGTCCTCTTGAATCAACTCAAGGCCCCTAATTATACAATCTTCCACACACTCAGATCAAATAAACATGGAGGTGGTGTACTCATGATCATTAAGGAGTCATTAAATACAGTACTACTAGATCTGATACATTATCAGATATAGATCTCATCATCATTGAAAACCGCTACAATTGCATTTTGCTTGGTCTAGAGACCATCTACAACTGACACCAATGGGCTAACAAACATACTCCAGGAAGTTTCCAACATATCTGGTAAGAAATCAGTACTACTGGGTGACTTCAACCTCCCTTCCCTACAAAACTCACACGCCTCTGCATTTCTCAGTGCTATGGAGCACTTAAGATTTAATCAAATTATGAATAGTCCCACACACAACAAGGGGAATACTCTTGATCCAGCAAAAGAATTCCATCCAGCATATTGGAACCCCTAGAATTACTCCTGTCCCATGGTCAGACCACCATCTTATTGAATTCTCTATTGGGTTCCCACAAATCACCACACAAATGGAAAACAAATCACCAAAACATTACTCAGAATTAAAATACTTTGAAAAAGACACCTTCATTAAAGACCTCCTAGAAACTATTAACACAAACACAGATAACCTTGAGGAGCTAATAGAAAACTGGAACAATAATATTACTAGAATCGCAACAAAACCATCAATTCCTCGTCCAAATAAAAATAACTCTACTAAACAATGCTATTCTCATGATATTCGGCTCCTAAAAAGAAAACTTAGAAAAACTGAACGCACCTGGCATTTAAATAAAACAGTGGAAAACAGAGAAGTATACACCATAATGCTATTAAAATGCCGCCAAAAATGAATCACAACAAGAAGGAATATTACACAAATAAGAACATAAGATATGCCATACTGGGTCAGACCAAGCTCCATCAAGCCCAGTATCCTATTTCCAACAGGGCCAATTTAGGTCATACATACCTAGCAGTTTCCCCAAAAGACACAGGTTCGACAATGCTTGTATTGGGTCAAGCACTGATATCCTGGGTCCCTTTTAAATAATGGTTTATGGACCTTTCCTCCAGGAACTTGTCCAAACCTTTTTTAAACGCAGCTACACTATCAGCCTTTACTACATCCTCCGGTAACAAATTCCAGAGTTTCATTACACATTGTGTGAAAAAATATTTTCTCTTATTAGTCTTAAATAGACTGTAGCTGTAGCTTCATTGCATGTCCCCTGGTCTTTCTATATTCTGATAACGTAAACAATCGATCTACATTTACCCATTCCACTCCATTCATTAATTTATAGACTTCTATCATATCTCCCCTCAGCCGTCTCTTTTCCAGGTTAAAGAGCCCTAACCTTTTTAGACTTTCTTCATAGGAGTATCCTTCCATACACTTTACCATTTTTGTGGCTCTTCTCTGAACCTTTTCTAATAACGCTATATCCTTTTTAAGATACGGCGACCAGAATTGCATAAAATATTCAAGGTGCGGTCTCACCATGGAATGATATGGAGGCATTATAATATACTTTGTTTTATTTTCCATTCCTTTCCTTATGATACCTAGCATTCTATTTGCTCTCTTGGTCGCCGCTGCACACTGGGCGGAGGGTTTTAACATGTTATCCACAATGACGCCTAAATCTTTTTCTTAGGTGGTGGTTCCTAATGTGGAACCTTGCATCGTGTAACCATAGTTTGGGTTGTTCTTCCCTAGGTGCATAACTTTGCACTTGTCCACATTAAATTTCATCTGACATTTTCCAATTTATCAAGATCCTCTTGCAATTTTTCACAATCCTCATGGATTTTAACAACTTTAAATAGTTTTGTGTCATCTGCAAATTTGATAACCTCACTCGTTATTCCCTTTTCCAGGTCATTTATTGATATGTCAAAAAGCAGCGGACCCAGCACAGATCCCTCGGGTACACCACTATTCACCTTTCTTCATTGGGAAAATTGGCAATTTAGCCCTACCCGCTGCTTTCTATCTTTTAACCAGTTTCTGATCCACAATAGTATACTGCCTTCTATCCAATGAGTCTTTAGTTTTGCCAAAAGTCTGTGATGAGGGACCTTGTCACACCTTTAAAAAAAACATAACAGATTAGTAAGACAAGAACTTCCTTGTCTAAAGCCATTTTGGCTGTCTCCCATTAAGCCATGACTATCTACATGTTCAGCAATTTTGTTCTTTATGATGGTTTCTACCATTTTTCCCGGTACTGACATCAGGCTCACTGGTCTGTAGTTTCCTGGATCACCCCTGGAACCCCTTTAAAAAATTGTCATTACGTTCGCCATCCTCCAATCTTCAGGTATTACAGATGATTTTAATGATAGTTCACAGATTACTAATAGCAGGTCTGCAATCATATTTCAGTTCTTTCAACACCCTTGGATGTATATCATCCAGTCCAGGTGATTTGCTATTCTTCAGTTTATCAAATAGTTGTAATACATCTTCCCGATGTATTGATATTTCCTTCAATTCTTCCGCACCTTTAAATACCATTTCAATCATGGGTAACATCCCTACATCTTCTTCAGTAAAGACCGAAGCAAAGAATTCATTCAGTCTCTCCGCTATCGCCTTGTCGCCTCTTAGTGCCCCTTTAACTCCTCTATCGTCTAATGGACCAACTGACTCACAGGTTTTTTGCTATGAATGTACTTGAAAAAGTCTTTATTATGCATTTTTGCTTCCGTAGCAAGTTTCTTCTCAAATTCTCACTTTGCCTGCCTTATCAATGCCTTGCATTTGACTTGCCAGTGCTTGTGCTGTTTCCAGTTTTCATCATTTGGTTCTTTTTTCCATTTCCTGAAAGATGCTTTTTTTGGCAACAACAGCCTCTTTGACCTCACCTTTAAACCATATTGGCAGTTTTTTGGACTTCCTTCCACTTTTCTTAAAGCATGGAATACAGCTGGTCTGAGCTTCCAAGACAGTATTTTTCAACAACACCCAAGCTTGATGTAAGTCTTTAACCTTTGCAACTGCTCCTTTTAGTTTTTTCTTAACTATTTTCCTCATTTTATCATAGTCTCCCTTTCAAAAGTTATAAGGTAGTACTGTGGATTTCCTTACCATGCCTCCTCCACTAATTAAATCAAACGTGATCATGCTATGATCACTATTGCCAAGTGGCCCCAATACCCTTATTTCTTGCACCAGATCTGGTGTTACACTAAGGACTAGGTCCAATATGGCTTCCCCTCTGGTCGGTTCATGAACCAGCTGCTCCAAGAAGCAGTCATTTATTTCATCTAGGAACTGTATCTCCCTAGCATGTCCTGCCGTGACACTGACCCAGTCGATACCGGGATAATTGAAATCACCCATTATTATTACTGTGCTGTAACTTTTGTTAGCTTCCTTGATTTCTTTGAGCATTTCATCATCCATTTGTTCATTCTCAATCATAAAATCACTTACAACCAACCCTAGAGAGACTAATGAAACACTCTCCCCATCACTCCCCAATCATTAGCTGACTTCTACATGTCCAAAAATTACCTCACCTCCAAACCACACTTCTAGGCATACTAATAGCAATAGCCCAACACCACAGACTGAACCTCGAAATGAGTTTCATAGCGTATACTTAGAACTCCTCAAAAAGCTTATAGCAAACCTAAACACAAGCACATCTAAATTAGACCTTTGTCCAGTGAGCTGGATCAAGGCCACACATGACGAGATAGCCCTCATCATACTATTAATTGTGAACAAGTCTCTTAAAAAAGACCTAATGCCAAAAGATCTCAAGAATGCAATAATCCGTCCTATCCTAAAAAATAAATCATTGGACAATATGTGCCTATCATCATACAGACCTATCTCAAGCCTTCCCTTTCTGGCTAAATAATTGAAAAAAACATTCAGTTACAACTTCAAGACCACATTGATCAATATGCACCGCTGGATGACAAACAATTTGGATTCAGGCCCCAATATAGTGTTGAAACTCTAATGCTGGTTCTATACAATAATATTATAAAAGGACTTAACAATTGCAATCTGGCCTAAATCCTAATATTTCTAGATATTGCGGCAGCATTTGACTCAGTTATCCACTCTTTACTTATACAAAGTCTCATTCAAATTGGACTTTGTGGTACCACTCTTAATTGGTTTTCATCATATTTAACAGACAGAATGCAACAGATAAATATTAGCCAACAATTCTCTAGCACCTTCAAGCAAACTACAGGTCTCCCTCAAGGCTCAGCACTATCGGCTCTCCTTTTTAATATATATATTCAGCCGATTTGTCAGCTAATAAAGAAATTCAATGTTGATTATGCCATCTATGCCGATGACATAATGCTATACATGCCTTTTAATGTAGGGACACAAATACTTGATCCCATAATTATATGCTTTACAGAAATTGATGCCTGGCTCAAATCCCATGGATTGAACATCAACTATAAAAAGATGGAAGTACTAATAATTTCCAGCAATCAAAGTTACACACTACCAAGCAGCAACATTTTCAACAAAACCATTCTAGATGTGAAAGATGAAGTGAAATACCTAGATGTTACCTTAGACAAACAGCTCACAATCAAAACACACATTCAAAACACAACTAAAGCCATATATAATAAAATTTGCCTACTAAGATATCTGAAGCCCTTACTCAATAGTAATGACTTTAGATCATTGAAGCAAGTAATGATCACCCCACATATTGACTATTGTAATAATCTCCTCCACAGCCTACCAAAACAAACTCTTCACCCCTTGCAAATGGCACAACACATGGCAGCTCACATCCATATCTAACTCACACTGTACAGATCATATCACACCCATACTTCACACCCTTCATTGGCTCCCCGTGTAAAGCAGAATTAAATATAAACTTATCATGACAGCATTCAAAATGATCAGAGAATTAGCCCCCCCTACCCTATCTCAGCTTATCAAAAAAAAAACCCAATCAACACTGAAGAGGCGCAATGAATAGCACCCTCCTATTCACCCCGGATTACAGAATGACAAAATAATATACAAGTAACAGGGCATTCGAGTATCTCTCTCCAGTGCTCTGGAATTCATTAACATGGAGACTTAAAAATATAACTGACCTTTCCACCTTCCGCACACATCTCAAAATTTTCTTATTTATAGAACATTTTGGATAAACAGAGATCACTTCAACTAATGAGATTGCAGACCTGCTATTAATAATCTGTGAACTATCATTAAAATCATCTGTAATACCTGAAGACTGGAGGATGGTGAACGTAACGCCAATTTTTAAAAAGGGTTCCAGAGGTGATCCAGGAAACTACAGACCAGTAAGCCTGATGACAGTACCGGGAAAAATGGTAGAAACCATCATAAAGAACAAAATTGCTCAAAATGTAGATAGTCATGGCTTAATGGGGACAACCAACATGGCTTTAGACAAGGAAGATATGTCTTACTAATCTGTTATGTTTTTTGAAGGTGTGAATAAACAGACAGACAAAGGTGAGTCGGTTGATATAATGTATTTGGACTTTCAGAAAGTCTTTGACAGGGTCCCTCATCAGAGACTTTTGGCAAAACTAAAGAGTCATGGGATAGGAGTCAGTGTACTATTATGGATCAGGAACTGGTTAAAAGATAGAAAGCAGAGGGTAGGACTAAATGGCCAATTTTCCCAATGGAGAAAGGTGAATAGTCGTGTACCCCAGAGATCTGTGCTGGGTCCGCTGCTTTTTGACATATTCATAAATGACCTGGAAAAGGGAATAACGAGTGAGTTTATCAAATTTGCAGATGATACAAAACTATTTAAAGTTGTTAAAATCCAAGAAGATTGTGGAAAATTGCTAGAGGATCTTGATAAATTGGAAGACTGGGCATCAAAATGGCAGATGAAATTTAATGTGGACAAGCGCAGTGTTATGCACCTAGGGAAGAACAACCCAAACTATGGTTACACGATGCAAGGTTCCACATTAGGAACCACCACCCAGGAAAAAGATTTAGGCGTCATTGTGGATAACATGTTGAAACCCTCTGCCCAGTGTGCAGCGGCGACCAAGAGAGCAAATAGAATGCTAGGTATCATAAGGAAAGGAATGGAAAATAAAACAAAGTATATTATAATGCCTCTATATCATTCCATGGTGAGACCACACCTTGAATATTGTGTGCAATTGTGGTCACCATATCTTAAAAAGGATATAGCATTATTAGAAAAGGTTCAGAGAAGAGCCACCAAAATGGTAAAGGGGATGGAAGGATACCCCTATGAAGAAATGCTAAAAAGGTTAGGGCTCTTTAACCTGGACAAGAGACGGCTGAGGGGAGATATGATAGAAGTCTATAAATTAATGAACGGAGTGGAACGGGTAAACGTAGATCGATTGTTTACGTTATCAGAATATAGAAAGACTAGGGGACATGCAATAAAGCTACAGGGTAAACTATTTAAGACTAATAAAAGAAAATATTTTTTCACTCAACGTGTAATCAAACTCTGGAACTTGTTACCGGAGGAAGTAGTAAAGGCTGTTAGTGTAGCTGGGCTTAAAAAAGGTTTGGACAAGTTTAGAACATAAGAACATAAGGATATGCCATACTGGGTCAGACCAAGGTCCATCAAGCCCAGTATCCTGTTTCCAACAGTGGCCAATCTAGGTCATACGAAACATAGCAGTTTCCCCAAAAGACACAGGTTCCGCAATGCTTGTACTGGGTCAAGCATTGATATCCTGGGTCCCTTCTTAATAATGGTTTATGGACCTTTCCTCCAGGAACTTGTCCAAACCTTTTTTAAACCCAGCTACACTAACAGCCTTTACTACATCCTCCGGTAACAAATTCCAGAGTTTAATTACACATTGAGTGAAAAAATATTTTCTTTTATTAATCTTAAATAGTTTACCCTGTAGCTTCATTGCATGTCCCCTAGTCTTTCTATATTCTGATAACATAAACAATCGATCTACATTTACCCGTTCCACTCCGTTCATTAATTTATAGACTTCTATCATATCTCCCCTCAGCCGTCTCTTCTCCAGGTTAAAGAGCCCTAACCTTTTTAGCCTTTCTTCATAGGAGTATCCTTCCATCCTCTTTATCATTTTGGTGGCTCTTCTCTGAACCTTTTCTAATAATGCTATATCCTTTGTAAGATACAGCGACCAGAATTGCACACAATATTCAAGGTGCGGTCTCACCATGGAACGATATAGAGGCATTAGAATATCTTTTGTTTTATTTTCCATTCCTTTCCTTATGATACCTAGCATTCTATTTGCTCTCTTGGCTGCCGCTGCACATTGGGCTAAGGGTTTTAACATGTTATCTACAATGACGCCTAAATCTTTTTCCTGGGTGGTGGTTCCTAATGTGGAACCTTGCATCGTGTAACCATAGTTTGGGTTGTTCTTCCCTAGGTGCATAACTTTGCACTTGTCCACATTAAATTTCATCTGCCATTTTGATGCCCAGTCTTCCAATTTATCAAGATCCTCTTGCAATTTTCCACAATCCTCTTGGGTTTTAACAACTTTAAATAGTTTTGTGTCATCTGAAAATTTGATAACCTCACTCGTTATTCCAGTTTCCAGGTCATTTATGAATATGTCAAAAAAGCAGCAGACCCAGCACAGATCCCTGGGGTACACCACTATTCACCTTTCTTCATTGGGAAAATTGGCCATTTAGCCCTACCCTCTGCTTTCTATCTTTTAACCAGTTCCTGATTCACAGTAGTACACTGCCTCCTATCCCATGACTCTTTACTTTTGCCAAAAGTCTGTGATGAGGGACCTTATCAAAGGCTTTCTGAAAGTCCAGATACACTATATCAACCGACTCACCTTTGTCCACCTGTTTATTCACACTTTCAAAATAACATAACAGATTAGTAGGACAAGATCTTCCTTGTCTAAAGCCATGTTGGCTGTCTCCCATTAGGCCATGACTATCTACATCTGAGTAATTTTATTCTTTATGATGGTTTCTACCATTTTTCCCGTTACTGACATGAGGCTCACCGGTCTGTAGTTTCCCGGATCACCCCTGGAACCCTTTTTAATAATTGGTGTTACATTGGCGATCCTCCTATCTTCAGTTATTAGAGATGATTTTAATGATAGTTCACAGATTACTAATAGCAGCTCTGCAATCTCATATTTCAGTTCTTTCAACACCATCCGGCCCAGGTGATTTGCTACTCTTCAGTTTATCTAATAGTTGTAATACATGTTCCTGATGTATCGATATTTCCTTCAATTCTTCCGCACCCTTAAATACCACTTCAGTCATGGGTAACATCCCTACATCTTCCTCAGTAAAGACCGAAGCAAAGAATTCATTCAGTCTCTCCGATATCGCCTTGTTGCCTCTTAGTGCCCCTTTAACTCCTCTATCATCTAATGGACCAACTGACTCTCTCACAGGTTTTTTGCTACGAATGTACTTGAAAAAATCCTTATTTCACATTTTTGCTTCTGCAGCAAGCTTCTTCTCAAATTCTCCCTTTGCCTGCTTTATCAGTGTCTTGCATTTGATTTGCCAGTGGTTGTGCTGTTTCCAGGTTTCGTCGTTTGGCTCTTTTTTCCATTTCCTGAAAGATGCTTTTTTGTCAACAACAGCCTCTCTGACCTCACCTTTAAACCATGCTGGCAGTTCTTTGGACTTCCTTCCACTTTTCTTAAAGCGTGGAATACAGCTGGTCTGGGCTTCCAAGATAGTATTTTTCAACAACACCCAAGCTTGATGTACGTCTTTAACCTTCGCAACTGCTCCTTTTAGTTTTTTCTTAACTATTTTCCTCATTTTATCATAGTCTCCCCTTTCGAAAGTTAAAAGGTAGTACTGTGGATTTCCTTACTATCCCTCCTCCACTAATTAAATCAAAGGCGATCATTCTATGATCACTATTGCCAAATGGCCCCAACACCATTATCTCTTGCCCTAGATGTGGTGTTCCACTAAGGACTAGGTCTAATATGGCTTCCCCTCTGGTCGGTCCATGAACCAGCTGCTCCAAGAAGCAGTCATTTATGTCATTTAGGAACTTTATCTCCCTAGCATGTCCTGCCGTGACACTGACCCAGTCGATACCGGGGTAATTGAAATCACCCATTATTATTACTGCGCTGTAACTTTTGTTAGCTTCCTTGATTTCTTTGAGCATTTCATCATCCATTTGTTCATTCTGGCCAGGCGGTTGATAGTACACCCCCACTACCATCGCCTTCCCCTTTTTACATGGAATTTCAATCCATAGAGATTCTACAGCAAATTTTGTTTCCTGCAAAACTTTAATCCTTTCTGACTCAATGCCCTCTCTAACATAGAGCGCAACCCCTCTACCAATTTGATCAGCTCTATCATTACGATATAGTTTGTACCCAGGTATCACAGTGTCCCACTGGTTGTCCTCCTTCCACCATGTCTCTGATATTCCAATCATATCTAACCTCTCATTTAGTGCTATATATTCTAACTCTCCCATCTTATTTTTTAGACTTCTAGCATTTGCATACAAGCATTTTAGAGACTGTATTTTATTCATATTAATTTGGCTATTGGTAGACATGGGTAATTTGGGATCTTTAAGCTCTGTCTGCTCCATACTCGAGGGCATTTGGGCTACTTTACTGTTTTTTGGAACCTCTCTGCTTTTGGTAGTATCCTTCAAGGATACATTCCTCCGAACCATCCGCTCTTGGGCGACTGTCGGCTTTCCCCTATTATCTAGTTTAAAAGCTGCTCTATCTCCTTTTTAAAGGTTAATGCCAGCAGCTTGGTTCCATCCCGGTTAAGGTGAAGCCCATCCCTTCGGAAGAGCCCCTCCTTTCCCCAGAATGTTCCCCAGTTCCTAACAAATCCAAAACCCTCATCTCAGCACCATTGTCTCATCCACGCATTGAGACTCCGGAGCGCTGCCTGCCTTTTGGGTCCTGCACATGGAACGGGAAGCATTTCGGAGAATGCTACCCCGGAAGTTCTAGATTTCAACTTCCTACCTAAAAGCCTAAATTTAGCCTCCAGAACCTCCCTACCATATTTTCCTATGTCATTGGTACCGACATGTACAAGACAGCAGACTCCTCCCCAGCACTATCTAAGAACCTATCTAGGTGGTGCGTGAGGTCCACTACCTTCGCACCAGTCAGGCATGTTACCAGGCGATCCTCACGTCCACCAGCCACCCAGCTATCTACATGCCTAATGATCGAATCGCCAACTATAACAGCTGTCCTAACCCTTCCCTCATGGGCACATGGCCCTGGAGAAACTTCCTCGGTGCGAGAGGGTTTTACATCACCTGGAGGACAGGTCCTAGTTACAGGATCACTTCCTGCAACACCAGGGTGATGCTCTCCTGTCACGTGACCTGAAGGAAAGGTCCATAAACCATTATTAAGAAGGGACCCATGATATCAATGCTTGACCCAATACAAGCATTGTAGAACCTGTGTCTTTTGGGGAAACTGCTAGGTACGTTTTACCTAGATTGGCCACTGTTGGAAACAGGATACTGGGCTTGATGGACCTTGGTCTGACCCAGTATGGCATATCTTATGTTCTTATGTTCTTATAATTGACCTGACATAGCCTTGAGAAGAATAAAACACTTTACACTCCACAATTTCTCTACTTACTGTCAACCCCACAATACATTACATTGCTCTGATTACCTCTTCAAAAATGCATAATACTGAAAGCACATGAGTCATCAAGAACAGACTAATTGTAAATAGTTTGTTATATGTCATCACTACCTTGTTCAATGTAATTCAGTTGGTTTATGTAAACTGCTATGATTCTTGATATGGCAGTATAAAACTCACATAAATAAATAAAAGTGCCTTGGGCCCTGGCCTTCTAGGGGAACACAGGCTATGCCCAGGGAGTCAAGCCCCCCCCCCCCCACGGGCTGTTTTGGGGATGCGGTTTGGGGCTTTCAGCTTATGGGGGCCATGCCCCAGGCCCTTGGCCTGCTGACCCTGTTGGGGAGCTTGATAAGCTGGAAATTGGGGGTATTTTCCATAAGCTGCCTTCACCTTCGGGTTGAAGGGCTTTTTACCTGAAGTCTTCCGATAAGAAGGGTCAGCCATCTTCCGGGACAGCCTAGTCCTGGTCATGAACTCTGATTCCAACTTGGCTGCCTTGTTGGTCATGGATTTACCGAAGAGGTTTCCCCTCAGCAGAGGACATTGGCCAGTTTGTCCTGTACCCATTGATCCAAGTCTGAGGACTGTAGCCAAGCCAGGCGGCAGGCACTAATGCCCGCTGTAGCTCCACGAGCCACAGTCTTAAAGTTGTCAAAGGCCGCTCGAGTCTGCAATTTGGAGCATTCCTTGTCTGAGAAAATGAGGGATTCACCTGCCTGACCAGCTGA
The DNA here is from genome assembly GCA_033557465.1 of Ichthyophis bannanicus. Lineage (NCBI taxonomy): Eukaryota > Metazoa > Chordata > Amphibia > Gymnophiona > Ichthyophiidae > Ichthyophis > Ichthyophis bannanicus. The sequence goes on from CM066042.1 coordinate 170,307,063, forward strand.
AAACCCTTCAAGTTCCTTTACCAGGTCCCTCAGGTACATGCCCATGTACAGCTGGTAAGCCTGGATGCGGGCTGTGAGCATTGAGCCCTGGTAGCACTTTCTGCCAAACTTGACCATGGCATGGGCACTGCGAGTGGTCTTCTAACTCTTTATCCGATGCATGGCCGACTCCACAACCATGGAGTTGTGAGGCAGCTGCGTCTTCTGAAAGCCGGAGCTCTTGCCAACTCGATACTGGGAATCGAGTCACTGGGTCACTGTTGGCACCATCACCAGGCTCTCCCACATCCTGTGACTAGCAAGTGCTCCAGAATGTGGGGAATCACCAAGCTAACTCAGAGCCGGAGGAAACCTCGAGTCCCAGCCGGTCATCAAGTCAATGAGTCATCGGCACGAGGTGAGCATGGTGCCTGACGTGCAGGCTCAGAGATGCTCTGGGGTGAATTGCGCCTCAAGTGGGAGGCCGACCAATGCAGCTCTGAACGGGAGAAGCATTCCAGCATAGGCTGGATGTCCTCTGGGGAGGTCCTCGCAGTGGAGGGTCCCATGGTAAGTGCCGATGAACTGGAGGCTCCGGGTGTTAGGCCCCATTACACCTCAAGGAAGGCAGCCAGGCTGCATTCCAAGGCCGCCATCCTGGCTTCAATATCAATAGGCTCCACAGCAACTGGTTTGGATTTCAAGGGCATCGAGCCCAGAACTGGATCTCTCGAAGGAGAGTCACCAGTGGTGATTGCATCAGGGGACCGAGTCAGATCCCCCGATACAGTGGAAGTCTCCTCCTGCCAGGGCAGCTTTGAGGGATGCTCCCAGCAATCACCCTTGGATCAGGTCGAGGGCTCTGAGGCCGGGTACAGAGGTCTTACCTCCGGCTCCGGGGTATGATTTTGACTTTGACATGGACGATGTCTTGACCCGCAGGAGAGATCCTCGGAGAACGACCCATGGTCAGAGGTTCCTTGACCTCTGGTCTCAGATCGAGCATGCTCACACAACACTGAGTCATCTGATGTGGTCCCTGAGGGCAGTGATTCCATACTCAATGCTGGCCCCGCGGCATTGGCCTTTTGAGCCAAATAGCTCCTTCCGCTGCTGAACATGATTCTTCCAGCCCTCCTCTGACATCTGCAGGCAGAGTGGGCAAGAGGAGTTGTTGTGGTCCGCACCGAGGCATTTGATGCAGCAACTGTGGTGATCTGTGATGGACATGGTGCAGGGGTATTTGCCACATTGCTTAAACCCACTGACCGAAGACATAGCAGGGAACATGGCAGCTGCGAGATCACTCGCATGTTTTGGTCAGGGAGGGCGCAAGGGAAGAACCCATGCCCCACGAAAAGAAAAAGACCAGAGAAAAATTGCAATGCTGAGGTGAGGGTGGACTTGGGAGGTGAGAAGGTGATAGGGAACCGACTGCAAAAAGAAGAGCAAAAAAATGCTAAGCAGAAAGTTAGAAAAATTTGATTTTTACCAGGGACAAAAGATAAGGATGTTAGCAGGGCTCCGCAGGGGAAAAAAGAAGACTTAAGTAAGATGGCAACCTTGAGTGGGAAGGTGACCACGCATGTGCGGTCTGACTCCCAAAGGCTTTCTTTGAAAGCTGGGGAGTGAATCCGCATAGGCTTGTTCTGTGCCGACATCATCCATATGTGAGGAATGACTTCCTGTTTGTTCCCGGAGAAAACATAGTACCACTGGTCTAAGCTGGAGAAATTAAGTCAAGCATTGATTAATCAAATGATTGTACTGAATGTGATTCAAACTGACCAAGTTTGTTTTATTTCTTTATAAAAATGTGTATACTGTCTCCTTGGTCCAAATTGGATCATCCAAAGCAGTGTACGGTTTTACAATTAAAAAAAAAAAAGTAGTATACAACATAAAAACAAAACAGAAATTTCACTAAATCATGGGTGATTCTTAATGGAAGGAACATGATAAAAAAAATATAGCCAAAAATTCTGAAACATAATAGAGAAAGGGAGGAAAACCAACCAGAACTAGGAAGAGTAGTCTGTACCAGGAGATTTCTTATAACTTCCCAGCAGGTTCTGACCTTATACCTCCCTAAAAAAAATCGCAGATGACTCTGGAAAGGAGTAAAAGGGCAGCAAAAAGCTTTTTATTGTTCATTTCGTAGCTACTATTGCTGAGCTGGTTGGTGCTTTAGTAACAGTACAGAGCGCTGCCCTGCAGAAAATCTGGGAGTGATTCCAGAGCCCAGCTACTTCCCCTTGGACCAGTCAGGGCTGGAAATACTGCAGAATCAGCTTCAGTGGGGAGGAGATGTTCAAATTAGTACTCCATGATGACACTTACTGGCTAGACCCAAGGATGCATAGATACCAGATTCTGGAAGAAACCACACTCTATAGCTTCTGGCCAAGGATTGCTTCTGCAGTGGTTAGGTTAGACAGAGCAGGAGATAAAAATCAGGTATGTGTGAATGAAGACTTATGGCACTGTTACCCAGCTAAGGTTGCTTGTGATTGAGTTAAAAGGCCAAATCTACAAATCAAAACTATCAAACTTAAAAAAAGAAAAAAAAAAAAAAGAAGTGTGACTACTTTTGCTCCAAAACTATATTTTGACACTATATTTAAATACATTTATAGCCTGCCAATCCAAACTTCTTGGCGGATAACAAAACAGCATACATAGTAAACACACATACAAACATTACAATCTTTTCTCAATGGGTTTGCTTTGTAGCCTAGTTGACATTCTAATCACCTAAGGTACCTTAAAAAGAGGTCTAACTCTATGGAAAACTTTATTTTCTTTTTCTTCCCTTTTTTTCTGGTTCTCCTAGGGGATGCTGAACACAAACCATACATCTGTGGGGATGCAGACTCTGGCTCCACTTTGCTGGATGGGTCTGAAGACTACCTCATTCTAGCATGTGATGGCTTCTATGACACTATGAACCCTGATGAGGCAGTGAAAGTTGTGACCGATCACCTTAAAGAAAATAATGGTGACAGCAGCATGGTGGCGCACAAACTTGTTGCTTCTGCTCGAGATGCTGGATCCAGTGACAATATCACAGTCATAGTGGTGTTTCTCAGAGACCTGAATACAGCAGTGAATGTTAACGAGGAGACGAACTGGACAGAGAATTCTTTTGAAGGACAGGAAGACAATGGGGATGATAAGGAAAATCATGGGGATTGCAAGGGGTCAAGGCCCCAGCACCAGGTCTCTGCCCCTGCTGATTTGGGCTATGAAGGACGAATGGATTCTTTCACTGATAGAACTAGCCTGAACCTAGGGCCAAAAATGAGCCTAATTGAAGATCAAACCTACCTAGACCCAAAACAAGCAGAAGGAAGTCAACCCCGAAATGCCAAATATTTGCCATCCAGTCAAGTTTTCAGTTATGGTGTACCAAAGAAAGACAAATTGGTTAAAGAAGCCCTTGATGTGAAGGAATCTTCAGAAAGCCCATCTGGATATGGACAGAGAGATGTCTGGGAATTAATTGTGCGCTCTAATTGGAGTCCCACTGAACATGAGTTATATAGAATGAAGGGCTTCTCACCTATCTATGGGAGGCTAGAAGATGGATGTCCTGAGATTCTGATGAAAAGTGAGCACCTTTTCTCCCACCTTCATCCCTATTATGCAAAGAGGCGGCGAGGAGCTAAGGCCAAACCAAAGTTTCAGATGATTCCCTTTGGCCAGAAGCCTTCTCATCTGAAGCCAGGACCTCTGATATCACTGCTGGTCCGAAGCAGCAGTAAAAACAGCATGTATGTTAGGAGTTTTCTGCCATGGGGACAAACTAGTCACAAAGGTTATTGGGAGAGAAAGGAGGCAGTGCTGAAGGAGAGTAACTGTATACCTTACGTAGATCTCCATAGGAGTGCTGAAATATAGAACCAGTGTTGTGTTACGTACTGTAGTGCTTCAGTGAGCTAGGTTAGACATTCCAAGAAATCTGACCACTGCCTTCATGAGAGCACCACAATGGGCATTTCAGAAGGTGAATGTATATCTTATTTGCATGAAGGGTCCCCAGCAAAGGTCATAAGGTCTTCTGTTACAAAACAGAATTTACAAAAACAAATTCCATCTTTTCTAAATATTGGCACAGCCATTTGGAGCATTCTGGTCCACCTAACCATTAAATCGCCACAGAAGGCTAGTCCTAAGGTCTTTGTTTTCCTGCTTCAGCTAGAGTGAAGGGAGTAAGAAGTTAGGACTGGGCCGAAATCTAATTATGACATAGGAGTTCATTTGGAACACACAAATATGCAGACACAAACAAACATAGTTACTTTGGCTCAAATGATGACACATTCATTCAGGGTGGAAATAAAATGTTAACAATCTAAAAATGAAGTTCATCATGCTTATGGAGATTAGGAGCTCATGCTTTAAAACTTGGGATTTTTGTTTTTTTCAGGTGTGACCTAAAAGTATGGCATGTATGCTAAAATGCCAGTTAATGACCTATGCACTAAACTGTAGCTCGCATCTAAAAAAAAAATTGTCCTCCAAGGGATCACATGCAGTTAGTGTGTGCGCCATGTGAAGAACTAATGTGCCCATGAGGGACCATAAAATCCCTTGTGTTACTGGCCCACAGTGATACGGTTGGTAAGCACCGGGGATTGTATCCTCCTTCTTAAACTCGCTCCTCTTTCTTCTTTCTATTAAAATTCTGACACCCCACATCAAGCTTCCCCCAACAGGAAGTCCAGACGGGAAAAATACCTACCGTATCTATCTGAATATAACTAGCCTTGAGCTTTAGAGAAGAGACATATGCTAAAATTAGACAATACCTTCCCAGAACACAACCAAACCCCTGCTATTCCTCCACAGTACTGGGTTCAAGGGCAGCCTGGCAAGACAGACAATGAGATCTCTGTTGCTGCCACTCCTGCACTCTGTTGAATGGTGGGAGGGCTTTGATGTCCCTCCTGCCAGGCTTTCCTCGAAGCTGAGAACCCTACGGAAAAGGCAATATGCCAGGGGAGGTCTGGTCTGAGTTTGAGGGGGAAGTGCAGTTGTGTGAGATGCTCAGACAAACTGAAGTGGATGATTGGAATATTGTGGGGGGCAGGGAGGCTAGTTTGACTTTAAGGGGAGAGTCTGGAGAAGGTCAGAGGGTGCTGGGTTGCATCAGAATCTTGGGGGACACAATAAGTGGGGGGTGTTGGGCTGGGTCACGATTGGGGTGGGTCTTCTGTGTTCCCTTGATCAAGAAGTAGGAAATTGAAATTCACCATGCTAATGAGTTCTTTTATTATGGTCTTGTTAGCAGAAGTGATTTCAAAATGTGGCATACACACTAAAGCATTAACCCTTGATCTAATGCACATGCTAACTTTTAATCTTTTGCAGGCCCAGGCGAAATAGCAGATAGAAAACCACACAGGACACTATTGCCATGACCTGCTAAAGACTAATTTGCATAATGTTCCCTCATTGGTATGCAGCTTTGAACTAATTCTATCACATACCCACTGATGTCCTCTAACTCCAATTTAGAATGTGTCCTAGGGCCTTACTGCATAACATGCTATTAGGAATATGCACTAACATTTAGTGCACAAGCCCCCATGCATCATTTGTTTTTTAAATATCCAGTTTTAAAATACCATTTCTTTGCTGAACATCTTCAGGCAAAACTGTGTGTTTCTTTTCTCTCCTTTCCTTTTTCTTTAAAAAATAAATCAGGAAAGAAAATGTTTAGGGTGGTCACTTGTGGGCAAAAGACTAAAAGCCATAAACAGAGAGGAGGGGAAAGTTTCCATGTTCATTATGGGATGGACAATGCTTGGGGCAGAATCTTTGCACCCTTAGAAAAGGTAGTGAATTCTCAGTTGATAAGAAGGCTAGTAAATCAGTCACAAGTGGGTGATGTCATTTTCATAGCACGGAGATGGAATTCCTCTCAGAAAAGCAAAAAAGATTTTTCTTAGCATGCATGAGTGTTCCAGCACAACCACCTGCCATGCAAATCTCTTCAGTCTTTTCTGTCTGCTCTTCAAACAGACTTAAAGATGGAACACTCTTTATTTTTGTGCTACTGTGCACTTTTCATTTTATTTTTCTAACATTGGATTTTAGCTTCTTTAGTTTTGCCCCACATGAGACTCGGGGGGGGGGGGGGACATCAAAAGAAGACTAGGTTATTTTCCCTTCACCTCTTCTCAAAATTTGAGTTCAAGATGCTGCACACTAAACCAGAATTCAGGGGATGCTCTCAATTTCCCAGGAAGACAATGATTACAGATCTCTAAGTGAGATATATGGGACCATCCCAGGAAGTCAAAATTTGTGAAAAATGTGCCCTATGTTGTCTAGGGCCAGGAAGTGAAGAAATCATACTCTTTAAGACTTCTTAGAGTTTCCATAGAATGTGCAGGTCCCTGCTCTGCTTCATGTAGACCACCTTAAAATCACAGTCCAAGATGGAATGAAAAGAAGGAATCTGATTCCTCTAAGGAGGAAGGGTCCTCTAAAAGGTGCACAGACTTTCCACCAGAGAGAGGCACTTCCCTCTCAAAAAAAACTAATGTAGAAGTCTGACCCTCGGCACTGAGGATCCATGACCACGCAATCCTTCAACTCTGAGATTATCTTCACCTGCAGCTTCCCTTGGTACCAACAGATGTTTGGAGCTGTCTGTGGCACTGATGGATGATGCTCTCAACCTGCAGTACATGAGTTGCTGAAAAAGTAAAATTTTGCTAGTACCTACATTTACAAAACCATGCCAAATGAAAAAACTGGATGGACGGTCCCATTTCATTCAAACACTTATTTTAATTCTAGAGCTGGATAACTATGCTAACCAGTTCCTGCCTCCCTTCAAGGATTGCCATTGGATCATATCCATTTGTGATAGAGGTGAAGGTTGGGAGAAGTTTAATGGTTATATCAAAAACCTAACAAGACCAAAATTTGCGCGTTGTCAACAGGCGCAACCCATTTTGCAGATATCACTCCTTGGCAATAGCAGGATGAGGAGCAAGAAGTAAAAAACAAATCAAAACCTTGAATTATCTTTACCAGCTTGATCCAATATGTGCCTCCTTGGTTTTAAGTAAAGGAGACTCACCTCTCACCGGGCATTCAGAAACATTAAGTCAATTTCTGAAGGGAGATGAAGCATCCTTTTTTTATCCTTAGAAGAGGAACAACATTCCACTGGGATTCTGTCCGATCCATTTGCTGAAACAACCAGAAATGACTCGCCTATGTCTTACCCTAAATTTATTCGAAGGGTTGAATTCAATTGGCATTTATATTCACTTAAGTCCTTGCTGGATTCAAAATGAATTACGATTTAAAACACAATAAGAATGCATATAATAAAATAATCCAATCCCTTAATACACACAAAATACCTAATAACCCCCTCCCTCCCACACACACTCCCTCCGTAGAGCTGAACGCCAATGGCGCAAAACTCCATCCCCAACTACCCTGTCTTCTTTCAAAGCTCATCATGCCTTCTACCGTTCCCAGACTCTCCTTGCGAAACGCACTTTTATCTCGGATGCCATCACCAATGCCCCAAACCAGACTCGCCACATCTATTCTACACTCCGATCTCTCACCTCCCTCCGTCCCAATTCTTCTTTGATACCCACTCATCCTACTCCAGATCCTCCTCTGTTAGCTTCTACTTTTAGTGCAAAAGTCGCTTCTCTAAGAGCGTCCCTGCCGGTCTGTCCGTCACCTATTTCCTCTCCGCCCCCCATAGCTTCCCCCCCTCCACTGTCCCACCTCTCTCACACCTGGTCATCATTTGCGCTAACCTCATCTGCTGAAATTCACAAACTCATCTCCACCTCCAACAAGACTTTCTGCCCCCTTGATCCCATCCCATCTTCGTGGTTGCTTACACCCTCTCTTGCCGTCCTTCCCTATATCCTTTCCATATTAAACAATAGTCTCTCCACAGGAACTTTCCCCCAACCCTGGAAACATTCTCTAATCCGTCCTATCCTCAAAAAAATCCTCCCTTGACCCGCATGATCCAACTCATTACCGCCCTGTCTCTCACCTTCCATTCCTTTCTAAGCTTCTCAAAAAGATCGTCTTCGCGCAACTCTCTCACCATCTCAATTCCACCAACTATCTTCACCCCCGTCAATCAGGTTTCCGTCCAGGGCACAGTGTCGAAACCACCCTCCTTGCTTTCACTAATTCCCTGCATGTGGCACATGATCGTGGGGACATTTCGGTGGCGGTAGCACTGGATCTCTCTGCGGCCTTTGATCTAGTCGACCACTCCCTCCTTCTAACCCGTCTCCGTGAAGCTGGCCTTTACGGAAATGTCTATAGGTGGTTTCACTCCTTTCTCTATGCCCGATCGGCCTCAGTCCTTCCTGCTTCCTCCTCCATGCCACCGTCCGCCCCCTTTCCCTTACCTTGTGGGGTTCCCCAGGGTTCTGTCTTGGCCCCTCTTCTGTTTAATCTGTTCCTGGTACCCCTCACACTAGTCATCCAGCAATTCGGGATATCTGCTTTCTACTATGCGGATGATATTCTTCTTCTGCACCACACATCCCCTTCCCACCCCGACCTCACTCCTCTAAACAACTGCCTCACAGCCGTCACTCACTGGTTGACCCAGAACTGTCTCCACCTTAACCTGACTAAGACCACCGCTATCTGGTTCCCTCACGGTCACCCTTCCCCCCCCCCTCTAGCCCCGTCCCTTTCCAACACCCCTATATCCTTGGTCACCTCCTTTCGTTATCTCGGTGTTCTCTTTGACTCGGACCTCACTTTCCACGCTCATATTTCCCATATCACTAAAACCTCTTTCTATTTTCTACGTCAAATTCGCGCCATTCGTCCTTTCCTCTCCATTTCCGCTCTTTCCACACTACTTCTCTCCCTAGTTATGTCCCGGGTCGACTTTTCTAACTCTATCCTCACCGACTTGTCTTCCTCCCAACTTCATCGCCTTCAGAGAATCCAAAACACCGCAGCTCGCCTTCTCACGCACACGTCCCCCTATCACCACATAACCCCTCTTCTCATCCATCTACACTGGTTACCCGTTTCCTTTCGTTCCCAGTACAAACTACTCACTTTAGTTCACAAGGCCCTTCACACCAGTACCCCACAATATCTAGCTGACCTCATTCATTTTCACACTCCCAGGCACACCCCCCGCTCATTCCATCTGAACCGTCTCACCCTTCCTTCCCCTGCCGCTGCCCGTCTCCAATCCACTCGATCTTCAGCTTTTTTCTTTATAGGCCCCGCACTATGGAATTCCCTTCCCACTTCCCTCCGTTTAGAACCCTGTCATGCAGCATTCAAACAGCAGCTAAAAACCCACCTTTTTTCCCTGGCCTTTAACCTCCCTACCTCCTCTCCCCCCTTATAACTCTATTCCGCCTCCCCTACTGCTTCTTACCCCACTTTGCTTTTAAAATTGTAAATTTCTTTTCCTTTCCGGCTTCGTGCCTTTTATTGGTTTTTATTTATTGTACACCGCTTTGATTTTACTGAAGGGGCGGTCAATCAAGTTTTAATAAACATAAACACTCACACCATCACATTAGATTAAAACAAAAGCCATTCTTTTTGAGTCAGCAAAAGAGTAATCCTTCAGCCTGTAAGATGAAGTAGATCCAAGACATTTTTGGTCTCCTATATACAATATATACAGATGCCCCAAGAGATTGATGTTCTCTAAAATGTGGTAGACAACACTGGTGTATAGAACAAGGGGGAAAAACTCATGTAATTCTTTCCAAACCACGTGTATGCCTCTGACCTGGAAGGGAAAGAAGTTAATTTGAATGCAGCAGTATTCAAACATTCTATTGGTTTTGAAACTATAACAAAATGAAACAAGGCATGGAAATATATCAAACCATTAGATATCGCTATTAACAGATGTCAAAGGATGGATGTTTCAGTTTAACCACAGGTTGTCACTATTTCACCACTAGTAGTTGTACACGTGGCAACGAGTAGCAAACTACATGGTTCAGTCACTAAGGGGCATGTTTACTAAACCACATTATCTGTTAGTTTGAGGTTTGGTATGCACTAAGGGTGCTGCACTAACAGCATGGGGCCCCACGCTAAAAATCCCATGCTAAGTGGTTAGCATGTGATTGGGTGGGTTTGGGGTGGAATGTGGGCATTGATAGCGAATCATGGTTAGCGTAAGCTTTCTGGGCATGTGCTAATCACAGATGTTTCCGTTAAGTGTACCCATGCTAACACCACCCAATGGATGGCATCAAGTGTATCAGCATGCCAGTTAGAGCAGTGGTACGCATTAGGATTGCTCTATTGGCAGGATGATGGACACACATGTCTCCAAATATTGCAGGCCTATGAGCTAATTTGGAAGCACAATTGTGCACTACCAGTACGCCCATTAGTAACATGCCCTTAAGTGCCATCATACATACCAACCATTAAGAAAGCTCTGTGGTTCAGTTACAGTAAAATCTATAACAAAAAAATGCAAAATACACATCTGAATCAGCAGGAATAGGGTATCAGTGGAGGGGCGCATAAGTGGGAGAAAGCATGTGGAGCACATATCAGGGAATTATTTCCAATCCATCTTCATGTGTGTGTGTGTTATGAACTTTGTGTGTATCTATATTTGTTTTTTATTTCTATGCATTTGTGTTTTGCATTTGTCTGTGTTTGCAATCATTAACCATGGCATGCCGGACTCCGTGCTCATCCCTCCCCCCCCACCCCTCCCTTTACTGCCCCTTATGTTCTTCTACCTGTGGCCCCCCCTCTGCACAAAAACAGACAACTGTTGGGAATTCAAAACCGGTTGCAGCTTTATTTGCACCTTTAACATCAAACCATTCAATTCAAACATAAACATCATTCTAACAGATCACAGCCTCACCCACCATGTGATTAGCAAGGCAAGCCTATACTCCGCAACCGCCGTGGACAGGCCCACGGCTAGCTTAACCAACCGCCCCTTTTTCCCGGCTTCGCCATATGATTAGCAAAAGCCCAACAGGGGCTGATCAGATTGGGGGCCCCACACACCCTCCCCTGCACAAGTATCGCCTCCGGCTCCGGACCACGGACCCTCTGGGTTCCCGCCAACCCCCCCCCCCGCTGCAACAACCCTTTCCTGCTCCAAAATCGCCTCCTACAAGGGTGGGAAGGGTGGGACGCCTGCCAAAACCCAGCTCCTTGGCTGCCGGTCGCAACTGCTGCCCCCTCCCAGACACCCTTGCGCTTTCCTGCTCGCCCGCTTTGGCGAGCCCTCCCATTGGCTCCCATGGCGATCCCTCATGCCGCGGGACCAATAGATTCAAAGGATGCCGCGCTGCCCCCGCACCATGCGCGCGCGTCCCCACACCCTCTCCCCTTCCCGGGGACTTGCCCTGCCGCCAGCCTGGTTACCGAGGCTGCCGGGGACTTCACCCCGCAGCCTCCCATTAACCATGGCATGCCGGACTCCGTGCTCATCCCTTCCCCCCTCCACCCCTCCCTTTCCTGCCCCTTATGTTCTTCTAACTGCGACAGGCCCAAGGCTAACTTAACCAACCGCCCCTTTTTCCTGGCTTCGCCATATGATTAACAAAAGCCCAACAGGAGCTGATTGGGTTGGGGGCTCCACACCCCTGCCCAAGTATCGCCTCCGGCTCCGGAACCCTGACCCTCTGGGTTCCCGCCACTGGCACGGGCGACCATTGTCACCCTGCCGCCCCCCTCCTTTACCAAGTTGCGACCGGTTACCATCCCGAGCCAGCACATATTCCAATGCCTCCTGCCAGTCATTTAGGAGCAGATCTCCACCCACCAGGGATAGGTGCACCCTGTCCTGCCTAAACAAGCCTGCACAATCTACCTCGGCCCATGGGTGCATGATTTGATATCCCCTTGTTCACACACCCATCGTCCGATCTGCCTATTTATCTTTGCTAACCCTCTTGACCACCTCTGCGCACTGCAGGCAGGCCTTAGAATAATGTCCGACCACAAGATAACAGTATCTTTAAACATTTGATTAACTACAGCCAAGTCCCTCTTCGCTGCTCGAATTAATTGCTTACAGGTCCATGCGCTTAGGTCATTGCCACCCAAATGCAGCAATATCAGTGCAGGTGCTCCCTTCTCTCTCCCAAAGTGCCGAAGCAAAGGCAACAGCTGAGGCCACTGAGGCCCCCTCTCGCCCAGCCATAGTACGGTCACCTCGTCGACATCCAGTCCCAGGTTAGGCCCCACTGGACGCCTTGCCACTCGCTGCCCTGCCCAAAATACAAAAGAGTGACTGATGACCCAGCAGCGAATCGGGCACTGTCCCTCATCTGTGAAGGAAATCGACAGCCAACACCCTGATTCAAATTTTTTTTTTAACCTTCACATATGCACATACTCCAGAAAAGCCTGAGACCGTCATCTGCTGATGCGTTGAATCTCCTGGCCCTTCAGCCCCGCCCCTGCAGCACTAGTTGCTGCGCCGATTCAGAAGGAATGTGGAGCAAATTATAGCGGCTCCTCTCCCACTCTCTGCAGAGCCATGCGCAGTACAGCTGTAAACTGAAACTGCGTTAATGGTTTGGAGTCCTCATGCAGAAAAAGCAGTCCCTGTGACCGCGGGCGGATCTCCAAATACGCCTGCATGGCCGCTACCGGGCATGTTAGCGAATCCCGTACTGCTGTCAATATTACCCAACATCCCTTTCCCCTTTGATCCGTCTTAGAGCGCGCTAACCATACGCGAAGCTGCCCTTCCATCAGCTGTAGATGCTTAAACTGTAGCCCTCCCCCTGAAGCTGACCTGCTGGAGTTGGCTACCAGCTCACCCACCCGAAAGGCACCGAAGAATGCCAAACTAAAAACCACCCGAAACAGAGTCACTTCATAGACTGATTTGGCTACTTCCGGAAACACCCCCAACAACCTGGCTAGCAGCTCATGCGTGATAGGTCGCCTGGGGCTCGTGCGTGATGGGTCCCTTGGGGCCGGGCGGGAACGCTCCCAGCCTTGCATCAGCCTGCGGGTCAAAAATCCTCCACCCGTGGGCTCCCAGCCCAGAGCCCTGGCGAAGAAGGCAAACCCCGCCAACTGAGTTCGCACCATTGCCCTCGATGCACCGGCCGCCTTTGCATACACCACGTATTGCCCCATTAGTTGATCCGAAACACTCCCCTTCTTCCAACCATTTGCCAGTAAAAAGGCAACCACTTTGTCACATCCCTGCTGAAAAGCTGCCCACGTCGCCAAGGACACCGAACTCCGCAGTAGGCTCAGCATCTCCTCAGGCCAACCAGCCACAATTTCTCCGGGACCTTCTCTCCAACGACATCCGCCTCTGGTGCCAAGGCTCTGAACAGGTCCCACTTAAAATGGGAGAGAGCGTCAGCAATCCTGTTAGTGCATCCGGGAATATGCCTGGCTCGTACATAAACATTACTATGCAAACATGCCAGCACCACCTCCCTCATTAGTGCAGTTACGCGCATACATCGGAGTGAATAATTATTAATAACACTTAACACCGCTGCGTTATCACACCACCAAACCACTTTCCGATTCTGCAGCCTGCCGGACCACAACTCCAGTACAACCAGCAAAGGGAATAGCTCTAAAAAGGCTATGTTGCTGGTCAAACCCGTCTCCCGCCACTCCGGTGGCCACGCTCCCGTGCACCACAACTCACCAAAGTAAATCCCTAGCCCCGCCCCCTCGCCGCATCCGTAAAAAGCTCCAGATCTACACTAGACACCTCAGCTTCCTGCATCACCACCATTCCATTGAACTCCCTCAGAAATATATCCCAGATTGCCAGGTCTTCCCGAATGGCCTGAGAAACTTGAATCCTATGATGCGGCTTAGTCGTACCTGCAGTGGCCGCTGTTATCCGGCGTAAAAACACTCGCCCCATTGGGATAACCCTGCAAGCAAAATTTAAGGAACCCATCAAGGCCTGCATCTCCCGCAACGTCATTTTTTTTGGACGTTATCACATTGGCCACCAACACCCGTAGCTGAACCACCTTCCTCACTGGCAGGCGAGCCACCATCTCCATCGTGTCCAGCTCCACACCCAAGAAGGTGAGTGTAGTGGCTGTGCCCTCTGTCTTATTGACTGCCAAAGGCACCCCCCACTTCCTGGACAACTCCACAAAGCCATCCAACAATTCCTTACACTTGCTGGAACGAGCCTCACTGACAAATAGGAAGTCATCCAAGTAATGAACATTCGAACATCCCACCCTCCTAACCAGAACCCAATGCATAAATGCACTGAACTTTTCAAAATACACGCACGATACGGAGCATCCCATTGGCATACATTTATCGTAATAACTTTATCCTTCAAATGAAAAACCCAACAAAGGAAAATCTGAAGGGTGCACTGGTAATAATCGGAAAGCCGATTCGATGTCTACCTTAGCCATCAAACTCCCCCGACCACATTTCCAAACCAGACAAACCATGGAATCGAAGGACGCATAGCAAACCGCACAGGCCTCCCTGGGTATATGATTGTTTACCAAGGTCCCTTCGGGGAAAGATAGGTTGTGAATCATTCTAAACTTCCCTGGCTCTTTCTTTGGAATAACTCCTAGCGGGGAGACCACAAAATTCTCAAAGGGGTCTTCCATAAATGGGCCCGCAATCCTACCCAACTCCATTTCACCCCGCAACTTTTCCTTTACCACACTCGCAAAGTGTCGAACGGACTGAGAGTTTCTTAGCCCTTGCCCCTACCACCCAGCCCACAACCAGTATGATGAAGCCCTGTTGAAAACTTTCCTCCAGCACCTCCCTATCCCGACGCCTTGGATACTGATGAAGCCACGGCCTTAGAGCTTCGAACTTTATGGGCGGTGCCGCCAAGGTCGGGGGCTGCTTACTACTTGGGGGCTTGCCCCCCTGACGGGGAGAGGGCCTTTTTTGACGCATTTGATGGCCGCGTGCGCTCCGCTACATACCGAGCAGACGTGCCGAAACTTACAATCTGGGAACGGGCACGAGGACTTGTATCTCCAACACACATCATCAGATCCAGTACCCCCCCTCTCTGTTGCTGCCCGACCCCACCCACACAAAAGGACCATCCCCCGCCTATGGTATTTGATACACCACTTCTCGTCCCACCCATCCCCGCGACGCCAGCCTTGGCCGACATCTGTGTCAGCCAAAGGTTGATTCTTGAGTGCCCCACGACAAGGATTTGCTCTCCTCCATCTTATCTCTGAACTTCTCATCGTAGTTCAGCCACGCCCAGCCCTCGTGCGTCTGCACCGCCTCCAATATACAGTCTGCATACGATAACAACATCCCATAATGGGACAGGTGCTTATGCCCCCAGACACTGGCCAATCTTAAGAAGGCCATTGCCCAATTCACCACATTCCTTGACACCTTCTTTATCCTCCCTCTTCTTTTTACTCTCCCCAGACCTCCTCCTGCCCTCCAACAACTGAAATATATCAATATAGTGCCTCTTCCTTATCTTACGGCGTAACGTTTTTGGCACTCCCTCCCACAATTCTGAAAAGGATGCCATAGAGGGCATTGACCAGACCGCCTGACCCTCTAACACGACGTTACTGTCCTGCGGCCGCCCCCCACCATCGGCCCCTGAAGACGTAAACTCCATGTCCACTGACGACAATGAGGAGGAGCCTGAGCCCTCATGCCGCCTACGGGAATATTTCCTCTTCTTCCACACTCTCCCTGGTTCCTGCCTCCCCACCGGAGACTCACCTGTTGCCCCGTCCCTTGCCGCTGGTAGGCTTGTAGCTGGCTCCTGGTCCATATGAGCTGCCCCTTGCTGCTGTGGTCCTTGCACCAGTTCTCGATCCTCCTCCTCTGCCTGGCACCTGGCTGCCTCTCTGGCCTCCACGTTCCCGATAGCTGTTGTGCCGCTCATCCTGATCCCTCCTGCGTTCAAAGAGGCCGCTGTTCCCTGGGGTGGGATGTAAGAAAAAACAGGGGGGGGGAAAGACTGCCATGCCGACTGCCATGCTCCCACCCACTCCCCCCCCGTGATGATCCATGACCACTCTCCCTCCAATGCTCCCATGCCTCCGACCTATATGCAGCATAATATCCCCTTTGAGGAGTAGCCCAATCTCCTCTGCCCCTCAGACCCCGACCCCCCCCCCCTTTCTGCCTCGGGGGCACCCTGCCCTACCTCCACCCCTCCTCCACTACAGATAATTGCCTCCCGATTGACCCTGCAGGAGTCCTCCCCATGCCCCAGATGATGGATCCATGCTCGGAGCTACCTCCTGCCACCTCCCCACATCCTCAGCCTGTCCAGTCGCTTGCCCTAGCCCTGTTTGCCCTTGACTACCTCTCAAATGCCCCCACCTGGCCCCGAGCCCCTCTCCTTCCTCGACTGAGTACTCCAGGGTGAGCACCCACATCACTCCCACCCTTGTCACTATGCAGAGAGCCCCTGCCCTGTGCTAATGAGCTGTAATGCCCACCAGCCTTCTTACCTCCCCCTCTCCCCCTGGCATTCTCACCATCCCTCCCCCCTTACCCCTGGAATCCTCCCCCCCCGCCTCATGTGACTTCCTCCCCCAATGCCTCGGTTATTCACCACCCCTATATCCAGCATCCACCCCCCTACCCCTGGTGTCACCCCCCTCATACCTGAGTTAACCTCCCCTTTTCCCGATACTTGCCCCCTGTCCCGACGAAACAGCATCGCTGAGGCAGAAAACCTTCCGTCACTTGCTTCTGCCCTTGCCTGCACGATGCTCTTTGCCCCAGAGCGCTGTCGCCGCACACGTGCACTCCTGCTGCCCCAACACGCTGATCTTCCTCCACGTGCGCTCCTGCTGCTCCGCACGCTGTGCTTCTGCTCCCCTCCACAGCCACCGACAACCCGGGCCACCACTCAAAGCCGCCCTGTATTTATTTATTTTGCTTTTATTTTCTTTTAAAACTAGCCGCCACGAATGCCCACCGCGACCCAGCTCCTTCCTGCCGTTCGCAACTGCTGCCCCCTCCCAGACACCCTCGCGCTTTCCTGCTCACCCGCTTTGGTGAGCCCTCCCATTTGCTCCCACGGCGATCCCTCACGCCGTGGTACCAATAGATTCAAAGGATGCCGTGCGCCCCCGTGGCATGCACATACGTCCCCACGTCCTCTCCCCTTCCCAGGGACTCGCCCTGCCTCCAACCTGGTTACCGAGGCCGCCGGGGACTTCGCCCCACGGCCTCCCATTTATGTGTATGTTTGGGGGGGGGGTGTATCTATGTGTCTATGGATGTGTCTCTGTGTATGTAAAGGGTGTCTCTGTGTGTCTGTGATCGGGATAGTAGTAGAGAGAGGTAATTTAAAAGGAGCAGTTCCGTATCTGCTATATTTCAGTATATCTAAATTTCTAGTGCAGAAACTAGAATTACTTTTCCCATAGAAATATATTGGACCTATATTTCTCTGCAACTTCTTGTTGAATCTGGCCCATTTTCGATCTTTCACCGTATTTCTCCCCCCCCCCATACAAAATTCGGTCCCATTCTGTTATATTTCTGGAAACATATTTTGCCCCCAGAAAGACATTCTTAACCCCTTATGTATAATTTCTCTCCAATATTGGGTTGGAAAAAATAAAAAAACATGGAATAGGAGATAATGCCCTATTGTGAATTGTCAGGCAATTAAAATATGTAAAATGGAGAGTAGGACTAAATTGCCAATTTTCTGGGAGTGAGCAGTATGGCATGGGCTTTCTTATTTGGGATCTGATGGATATTCAAGATGAGGCAGACTGGCCACTGCCAAGGACACGATTTTGGATTTGATGGACCTCTGATCTTAAATTGTGACTAGTAAAACATGACTTTTATTACGTATATATTCAACTGAGGTGTGGGTTTTTTCAAAGCATATCCATTACAGCACTAATTTCCTCTGCAGTAAATCATTTCTGAATTGAAGCCCTGAAAACCACCCTCATCTTGGGAGTCTCCACTTGTGTGGCTGATATTATCCTGCTTGTTGATGAAGAAAGCAAAGTGAACCTCCACCAACAGAGTTGAAGCTAAGCAATACCATAAGACTGAGGAGATTCATGTGGCAGACAACTGCACAAGATTGTCTGCACATGCCCTGGAATACCTGAGAGTGCAATTTTATCTTGGTGCCATCAGATGACACCACCCACTTACATAGGAGCCAACTTTTTTAAATGATTGGGGGTGCTAAACTCTAACAAATTACCCCTGCTGGGACACAGTGACAGAGTTTGTTCAATAGCGAGAGTGTTCAGGCACCCACAGCACCGGCAACTGCGTCCACTTAATGTGGCTAAAAGATTTTTCCTGCTCTCTATGGAGAATCCCTGTTACAGGTAAGCAACTTTTGCACACTCTTTAACAAAATAAGCTATTTTTGGATCACAGTATTTGAGCAATGCCTTTGTAGTTCAATGAATTTCATGTAGATAAAGCTGTTTGCAGATTCCCGAAGTTCTTAGATGCTTGTGGTGGGGTTTATCTTTATGATGTGAAGGCAGTTGCTTTCATGTGGAATGTGATTCTGACCTATGGTTGTAGCCAGTTGCCTTTCACTGTGTCATTGCTTCAGGTGTTATAAGAATAGATTCAGTAGATACTGAACTTATGGCCAAGGTTCCTCTTGTGGTAGTTCTGTTGCATATTTTCATAAATTTACATAGGATTGTATACTAATATGTATGGCAGGCCAATTTTATTGAAAACCCTAGTTTTAAATATTTTATTAAAGAAAATAGTTTTCTAACCTTTGCATGAATCAAAATAATCTTTTTTATATATTCCTTTCTACATTTCAGTTTTCTCTTTTCCTTTCCTTTTCTTTCATCTCCCCCTCTAACCTATGCTCTCTCACTAAATCTGCTTCTCCTATTGCATAGGTTCCTTATTTTCTGTTTATAGGGAGCAGTGCTCTGTGATATCTGTAGAGCTTGCACCAGTACCATGCACCTCACCGTAAATGGAGTCATGTGGCATCAGAGGAGGTTCAGCCAGCAGCTCAGGAAGGGAAAGGAGGTATTTCCTGCCCTTTCACAGCAAAAAGGAAATTACTCGGCAGGACAGAATTCTGAAAAAGTTGAGATTTTGATTTTCATGTAAGCTGATGTAAATTCTAGTTATTTTTATATTTAGAATTTTGTTTACTCCTTTTCTTTGGCAGCTCAAGACATGT
This sequence comes from Ichthyophis bannanicus, assembly GCA_033557465.1. NCBI lineage: Eukaryota > Metazoa > Chordata > Amphibia > Gymnophiona > Ichthyophiidae > Ichthyophis > Ichthyophis bannanicus. The sequence continues at coordinate 170,326,201 of CM066042.1, forward strand.
TGCATTCAGGTACAGTAGGCATTTCTCTGGCCCCAGAAGGTTTACGAAGTAAATTTGTTCCTGATACAATTAAAGCTAAAAAGACTTGCAGCAGCAGGATTTGAACCCTGGCTTCCATGGTTCTCAGCCTACTGTTCTAACTATAAGGCTAAACTCACTGAATGAACTCTGCAGACAGTCGGTAGGAACTTTGCTTCATGTGAAAGACAGCCTTTGGTTTGGTGTAAAGATATTTAATAAAACAGTAGTATTATGGGGTGAGTAGCCTAGTAGTCTTCTTACCCTCCGTCCAGAGAGTATCCAGTATTATCCAGCAGAGCTAATGGATGTTGGCCTGATGCTAAGGATATGTAAATGAAATGGATACAGCATACAGGGCTGGTGGCTTTGTTCAGCTAGGGTTTAATGCACTGACCATCTTGAGTGCTTCCAAATGAGCAAATGGAATATCAGAGAGAGATCAGGACTGTAGTTTCTCAACATAGAAACAACAACAAAAAAAATTCCAACCTGTGGTGGAAGCAGAACCCTTCAATAAAAGCCTACTTTCTTAGTGATTAAAGTACTTGGGTCTAGAATAGTGGTCCCCAACCTGGGATCCATGAGATCATTACAGGGGAGCCACAGGAAAATTTAAAAAAGAAACTGGTCGGGACTAAGTGGGGGAAGAGTTAGAGACTGGAGGGAAATGACTGAAGAGAGAGACAGAGACTGGTGGAGACAGGAAGGGGAATGGAGATACAAAGGGCTAGAGGAGACTGGGGGTCTGGAAAGAGTGATGGGGATGAACTGTGGATGTCCCTGAACATTTTGGAAGTTGTTAAGAGATCCACACAACCAAAAAAGTTGGGAACATCTGATCTAGAAGGCTTTTTGCTTGATAGGAAAATCAAATGTTGTTTTTACTCTATTGGCCAACATACTAACATGCATTACAGCATTAGCCAGTATTAATACACAATAAAAGTGGTGTTGGCACCTGCAAGTCTACTTTACATGTATTAACAGCATGTCTAACATGTTAATTAGCTCCAAAGAGTTGACTTGCAAAATCTATGCAATGCAAAACAGCTCATTAGTTATTAATGCATAGAAAAATAACATGGTAAAACTTGGAGTGGTATGGTTAATTTCTTTTTTCATTAGTATATTAACACTAGTAAATTAATGCAAAAAGAAACATTTGAATCTCATTAACAAATGAACGTATTTTAGTACATTAACTTCTAGGTATACTGTGGTTTTATTTTGAAATCATTTTAACGCATAGACTCCTTGCTAAAGATCAGAGTGAACTTTTGTACCTCAACAGATCTTTATGAAGCTGCTGACACACCCAATGCAATGATTACCCAAACCCATTCTATGATGTAAAATTATTAAGAAACAGCACACATGCAATTAATCGGAAAATAATGTGGAATGGTGGAATGTAGTGCAGAACACAAGGGCCACCAAATACTGTCACAAAAGAACCAACACTCCAGTTCCATTTTCCCACTGTAGAAAGCATCTTATTAGAATTCTGTCTGCTCAGTTATGCTTTCTCAGTATTATCTTCCCCCGCATGCATGACCTCTTCCTGCTTGCGTCTTTCTAGTCACTCTGCCATGGAAATACTATGATGTGGTGTCACTGCAGGAATTGGAGAGGAAAAGGTTGGGTAGAGTGGATTCCTTGTAAGTTATATTATCTTTTTGTTTAATCAGCTGTGTATAGCATAGCAAAGTGCTGCTGTTGCTGTGTACTGAGATTACAGAAGAGGAGTCACACAGGCCTCGGGAAATGCGAAACATGACAATAGACAAAAACCCAGCAGGCCCTTGTCTGCACATTATCCCTACCTAATGCACTTGCATGGATCCTATTTAATCTACATCTTTACCATTGCTTCCCTGCTGCTAAAGACCTTCAGTACTTTTCCTTGTCTTTTTTGAATAGCAAGATTATATCTCCAGGAACAAGCAGGAATGAGTCTTCACATATGGGTACGTCCGTACCGACGGAGTCTGCGCGGGAACGCTTCCCAGCGTCCAATCAAAAAGCTTTTGGAAGCATCCCACCACGCCTGCTTGCTGCCTTCCCGCCTTTCCCAACTGCCTCTCCTCAGTTTTCGTTTTTCCGTGGAGCCGGCAGGACGTCCTCCTGTCACCGCAGAAAATATTTCTTTTAATTCTTTAGTTTTCTTGTGGTCGCGGCTGTCTCCCCGATGCCACCGGTACCGCTGGTGTTTCTTTTTTCTTCCCTTGTAAAGTTTTTCCTTTTAAGGGAATATTTTTTTCTTCTGAGTGTCTTACAGTTTTTCAGGCCTTCTAGGCCTCTCCATGTCCTTCATGGAACCGCCAGCCACTTTCTCCAAGAAATGTTCAAACAGTGGCAGTATAACTTTATTTTTAGACTCCCAAAATTGGTGTCTAACCTGTTTGGGTCCTCACCTTTTTCCTCTGGAGCCCTCAGGCAACAGTATTGTGAGAAGAGGTTTTCAACATCGAGTTTCCCTCGATATGAGGTTCCCTTCCAACTTCAGGGCACCGACCATTTCTTCTTCTACACAGGATCAGGGAACCCACAAACAGTCTGTTAAGACTAGCCAACCCTTGAGTGGTAGGTCTCATGCACAGCATGTAGACGGCTCCGGCCTTTCCCTCGAGGGCTCATTGGCTTCAAAACCCCGGCGGGAGTCTTCGGCCTCCAAAGCCTATGTGGGGTTTCAGATTGTTCCTGGGGCTCACCCCTCACGGAACATACCTGAGCCATGCCCGGTGGTGGCATCCGCTTCGAGCGGTACCGATACCCCAGCATCGGCACTGGTGTTGGACGAAACACTCCTCACCAGGGATCGTCGTCTGGCCTCCTCGGTACCTACGGGACTGGTGGATACGTTCCAGACTGACTTTCCATTATTGGTACCGGCACCGATACTACCACCGATGTCGGTACCCTCCAGACGTGCATCGATAGACTCGCTTCCTTCGATGCCGAGTCTGGAATCGATCTCTAGTTTGGAAGACCGGGTACCGACACCTATCAGTACCGAACGCTCGGTACCGAGGGTGACTGCCGAAGGCTTTCGGTTACCTCGGTACCGATTGGGCTGTCACCGATTACTGCTCCGATGTCGGTATCGGGTTCGGTTCCGACAGCGGTACCGGTATCCGTATCTACAGTAGCATCGTGGCCAGCTCCTTCCATGCTTCTTTCAACAGGATCGCTCCCTTCTATACCAAGTTTGGAGTCGATACCTGGCATGGACGATGTCATACTGACTGTCGCTGGTCCTGACCTCCAGTACCAGCGTCCATCCGTTAAGGATCCCATACTGCACCATGCAGGATCTTATATTCCTATATTCTCAAATAGATCCTTCGGTGCCCAGGCTAGTTCTTCAGATCTAACCTGTCCAAGGGAGGTTCTCTTTGGAGATCCTTCTTTTCAGAGTTTCCTCCTGGATATGGCAAGATCACTTGCTATTCCTATCCCTGGACATGATCCTACACAAGGCTCTGTTTCTACCGAAGCAAAGGAGAACATAATGCTTCCTTTGCATCATTCCTTGCAGGATCTTCTTCTAGGAATGTGGGAAGCACCTTTAAGGGTACCCCCACCTTCCAGAGCAACTGATCTCTTATATCAGGTGCCCCCCTCTCCAGGGTTTCAAAAGACTCAACTTTCTCATCATTCCATTGTAGTGAAATCAGCAATGAGGCGGGTGAAGAGTAAGAAAAAGCACTCTTCTTATCCGCCAGGTCATGAGTCTAAGACACTAGATGCCTTTGGACGTCAAACCTTCCAGACATCCATGCTTTCAGCAAGAATTCTCTCATATATTTTTTATATGAGTCTATCTCTTGAGGAGGTCACAAAGAAATTACATCTTTTGACTCCTTTTCTTTCAGAGCCCAAGAGTGCAGACTATTCCTCACTGCTTAGTCATATTCAAAATATCTCTTGGTTCCTTACTCATGCTTCCCTAGACTCCTTTGAGTCTGTTAGCAGGACCTCTGCTATAGCTATAGGGGCACGACGTAGAGCCTGGCTCCAAGCTTCAGACTTAGACAAATGGGCACAACAAAGACTGGGTAATACTCCTTGCACTGGAGAAAATCTCTTCAATAAGGAGTCTTTACATCAGGTTACTCAGTGGTCGACTGACTTACCTGTTTCTAAGGGCTGTTCTACGCCTTCTTCTTTCCCAGTAGGTAGGAAATGTCCTACCAAACTTTCTTCCCCTAGGGGGAGAAGGTTTTATTCATCATCTGCCCATCATACAGATGTTCCCAAACAGGGGAAACATCGCCCTGGTCTGAAGAATCCAACCTCTCACCAGGCTCAGCAAACCCAGCAACCACAGGGTTTCTGATTAATCATCATCATATTTTTTGTGCCTCTTGGGGTTTAGAACCTGCAGTTGGCTTCTTCTCAGTAGAAGCCTTCCACTGATTTCATTCTAAACTCTAGGCATGGATCTCTTTTCACAAGACATCCATTCTTCTCTGTTATACGAGCTCTTAGGATGTTCATGCCTATAGGTCACAGGTTTCTCCTCTTCTTCCTGCTAGGGAAAGAAGTTTAACTACTATCAAACGATAGTTTTCTGTACCAGCATGAATTTTTCCTTTCTACAGACTTACCACATTGTAAGTCTCCATTCAGCTCCATCTTCTCTACCCTCTTACCAAGCATTTCCTCTGTAAGAGTGGTACTATTACACTGGAGGGCTTCTTCTCAGCCCCTCTAGTTTTGTCACTTTTCCAGTGTGGAGTTTTCCTCTCCGAGTTAACTCCCTTCTTCATTTTTGCTTTGGGGCAGCTTATCAGACAGGTCCAGAGCTTCCTTACTCCTGTTCTTTCTGTTTTTAAACAGAAAGACTCTTTCTGCTGTCTTACTAGCAGCTGCCCATGCAGGAGCCCTAGTGATTGGACCACTGGTTCTTCTCCACAAGTATCCATAGTTGTCCTCCACTACATTCTTTCTGGCCTTAGTAGTGACTCCAAGACAGTGGATTCATCTTTCTTGGGAAATCTTATCACTACAGGCTTCTCGGATTGTCTTCTATTCTTGCCATCTCCAATTCCCTTGGGTTTGGCAGCATAGTTGACGTAGGTACTGGCTTTTCCAGCAGCCAGTTCTATCTCCTAATTCTCCTGCATTATGCTCTCTGCAATTCTACAGAGAAGCTTTCCACCATGGGCCCTTGCTAGAGAGCATTAGGATTTTCTCAAACAGCTGTCCTAGATGGTTGGAAAAGGCTCCCTCAGTCATGCCCCTCATGACTGGAAGGGTTCTTCCTACCCTACTATCTCCTTTTTAAAACAAAGGACATGGGCCTTCTCTTACGTGAAAGCTTAAAGAGTTGTTCAATTCCCTGGTTTGGTCCTCAGGTTTCCCACCGGGAATATGCTTTTTTCCTTGCAGCTCGTCCTCATCCTTCATGGACAGCGCATATTTAGCTAAAGAACGCATGATACCCTTTTTGCCCCTCAAGTAGGTCAACATGGTATCTCATTCCTATGCGTCTTCTGTCCATTTACCATGCTAGAGTTCTGGAGGACTCGGGCCTTGCTGCCTGCAGACTGATATTATCCTCTGCTTTTCATGTAACCATCCTGGTTATTTCACTGGTTAGCATTCTTGCAGCAATCTAGTCTGTTCCTTGTCAGGGAGATTTTTCCCCTGACTCCCTCCATCATAACCAGGGGGAATAGATTCTCTATATATCTTCTCAAGTAGGTTCCACCTTCTTGTTATTAGATGAATCTTTCCTCTTCACATCTCCTATGTGAATATACTTTCTATAGGCATATCTCTGTCTGCTTAATTGCAGACACCTATATATATAGACGTATATATTCCTATCTATATATTGTCGTGGGGAGCCCCGTCTATGCCATTAGAAATATGGGGCTGCTCCACAGCAAAGATTATTTTAGGTAGCCAAAGGGAATGTAAGGTTCATCTGATGTAGTAAAGATGTTCTTACTTATTCCAGCTTCCTAAGAGCACTCATTAACGAAACCAAGTGTAGAGAAATTAAGGCTTTTATTCCCTGTCAGTGCAAGGGTTCAAAATAAAACATTTAGAATCAACAGAAAGTCCTTTGTTTCAAAAGGTACCAGCATTCAAATCATATGCTTAATTGTTAAACTTCACAATTAATGCAAGGCTTGATTAAATGAATTCAGCTCATTCCAATAGCATAGGAATTCTATAAACTTCTTCTAGGTTACACGGTGGGTACAGACTCCTGGCACAAGGCTTTGCACAACTCACATTCCATCTGTTCAGGTTGAGACATGGGAACAGTATTTATGCATTCTATCTCCATGGATTCTTCATCAGGGGAATACTCACTGTCCCTGTCTGACATGGGTCTGTGTGCAATGTCTCTAGGGTCTTGTCTCCAGTACCACTGTGTTCTAAGTGCTTTAGGGATTTTATGAAACCAATCTGGCTTCTCCTTCTTTACAGAGTGAGCACGTGTTTCAACAGGGCCTTTAGGACTCAAGCATTTTATATCATTAATAAATCTTTCATACCTGGAGTCTGGCTCATTTGAATCCGCGGAGTTTTCCCTTTCAGAAACTTTCCTCCTGTAACAGGTTCTCTGCCTGTAAGCTTTAGGCAATGCTCTGCTTTCTGGCAGCCTGGTAAAACCTGACGTGGATTCCCTTTTCTCCTTTGGTAAGAACTCAGCCTTTTCACAAAGTGCTTTTCCTTTCTTGCCTGTTAATACTTGGTTAGCATTTCTCAGAGATTGCAAGCTTTTCTCTAAACCATTCTCTCTGGTTCTTTGCTTCTGTCTCTCTGCTCTTGAGTCAGGAATGCTGTGAGAACAGGGCGTGGCACACACTCTAACTTCAGAGCTGGCTCTAACAAACTTCCCTTGAACAGCAGCACGCTTAGCCTGGCCCTTCTGAACTTCACCCTTGTGAACTCTGTTCCTTTGGGCTTGCTCACATAGGATTCTAACACTTACTCCTTCTCTTGGAGCTGATCCTCTTAATAGAGCTGTTCCTCCTTGTGAAGATGTTCCTCTGTCTCTGTTCCTTCCGTGGTCCTTCTCTCCTTGCTCCTCTGCCTTCTCTTGCTGTTCTTGCTGGCATTCAGCTCTGACTTATAAAGGAATCTTTCCTTCAAGACTTCCGGGGTCATTCCCAGGTGCAAATCATTAGCCCTCTTAGGCTCATTAACTCCTGTATGGTCATTCCTGCTCCCTCTAGCTGTGCCTGGAGGTAACTGCACATCTAGATTCCTAAAAGAAACAGGGTTTCTTTTCAAGTTCTCATCTTTATTGATACCCACATCATGACAATATATATCTGTATGCATCTCTATAGATAGATATTTATTTATTTATTTTATTTACATTCTCTTATATACCGCGCTATTCTGCATCAGTGCGGTTTACATTGAACAAATTGAAATTACATTGAACAGGGTATTATAACTTGGAGATAACTATTTTACAGGGAACATGGGCAATGGAGGGTTAAGTGGCTTGCCCAAGACCACAAGGAGCACCTGTGGGATTAGAAACCCCAGTCCTTCCGGCCCAAGGTTGCTGTCCTCTAGTGGGATTTGAACCCCCGACCTTCCGGCCTGAAGTACCTTGCCCCAACCACTAGGCTACTCCTCCACTCCAATGTCTGTCATTTGTGTGTGTATATGTTATGCCCTTCTATATCTCGCTAAAGATATATATTCTTATATGTCTATTTATATGTATATATATATATATATATATATACATACGTGTATATATGTGTATCTGTCAAGATATTTATTATAGGTAGATATGTATTTACATACTTATCTGACTGTCTATGCTCATATAGATATATATGTCTCTATATGATTCTGACAGTTGGGCTCTACCCATACCTATGCTGTTCCAACATGTTGGGGTGCTACACACACAACCACTCCCGTGGTAGTTAACAACTTTTCTACCATAACCTTAAGGGTTAGGTACCCCTGAAGCTCTCCATGTTCCAGTATCTTTCCTAGCTACCACCAGTTAGGAAAGACATTGCGGATCTTCAGTTAATCTGAGGCTCTAACGCCTCAGATACCTGTCCTTTCTTTTTGGGATACAGGGTTTTTCCATACCCCTTCTTCCCACAAGGACTAGGCTGGTTTGTCCAAATCGGTCAGCCTTTCCTCTTTTTGCTCCTAAGAGTGAGCCACTCTGCAGCCAAGAGTTTGGGCTTTTTCCATAAAGCCTTCCGCCGAAAGCCTACCGTTTTTGTTCTACCCCAGTTGATCTCTGGGGTTACCTCTCACCTTTCAGGATTCTGACCTCCACTGTTTTTTTCCAACAGGTTTATTACCTCCACTTCACAGTGAGGTCCTCCTTGAGGTTCCTCTACTGGATCCCCAGTAGATCTCATGAACCTCCTTACTTTTCTGCAATCCTGTTAGAGGAGGTCCATACTGCAATATTTCATTTTCAATATATTTGATGATAATTGTCATCCACACAAGGACTTCTTGCCTGCAGTCCTATGCTAGGTTAGCTGTCTTTTACAGCACCTTTCTGTTTCAACTCCTACCCTCCATCCTGAGGATGCCTGGCGATATGAGGTGTAGCATGTTCCAATCTATAACATGCTGGGAATCCAGGCATCTTAGCTTGGGAGTCCCCATATGTGAAGACTCATTCCTGCTTGTTCCTGGAGATAGCACAGTTACTTACCTGTAACAGGTGATCTCCGCGAACAGCAGGAATAAGTCTTCACAACCCACCCACCTCCCCTAGGAGTTGTATTCTCTATCTCTATTTTTCCCTTCTCTCTCTCTCTCTCTCTTTGTCTCAGCTTTAAAACTTAACTGAGGAGAAGCAGTTGGGAAAGGCGGGAAGGCAGCATGCAGGCATGGTGGGATGCTTCCAAAAGCTTTTTGATTGGACGCTGGGAAGCATTCCCGCGCAGACTCCGTCGGTACCGACATACCCATATGTGAAGACTTATTCCTGCTGTTCCCAGAGATCACCTGTTACAGGTAAGTAACTGTGCTTTCTGTCTCTACTCAATCTGTTGTGAAAATGTTCCGTATATTTACAAATCCTTTCTCTGAAAAAAAAAAATTCTCCAGGAACAAGCAGGAAGTCAGTCCTCACTTATGGGTGACGTCGGCACCGATGGAGCCCGCATGGAGCAATTCTCCAGCTTTCAAAGAAAGCCTTTGGGATTGCTACCACGCATGCATGGTCCTCTTCCCACCCAAGGATGCCATCTTGCTCAGTCTCCCTTTTTCCGCAGAGCCCTTCGGATGCACATCCTCGTTCCTCGGAAAAAATGTTTTAGTTTTCGGCCTCTGGCCCTCACTTTTTCGGTAGTACTAGTCCTCTCCCATCCTCCCCTTCGCCCTTGTTCACTCTGGGTGAGGAGATTCCTTTTTTCCCAGTCTTTTTTGATTTTTTCTCTTCGGGCTCTTTTCGTGCCCTTTTTTCACAACTGCTGGTCTCGAGGGTCTTCGACCTTGCAGGGGCCCTTTCTGCACCAATGACCACCGGCTTCAAGAAATGTGACAGATGCTCCAAAAATGTGTCTCTCACAGACACCCATGACTGCAGTCTACGGTGTCTGGGGGCTGACCATAACCCGGAGCTCTGCTGTCTCTAAGAAAATGTCCGCCAAGGCCCTAAGTCGTAAGCAGAAATCTGATGACATTTTCCTTAAGGCAGCCCCGGATCCCCGGTAGCATCCTCGGCCGACCCACCTCTTACGGGGTCTCCCACAGTGGTCCTGCACCAAAGGCGGTATTCCGATCAGGGTTCCCCTGAGGTGGAGCGGCGTAAGAAGAAGATGACCTCAAAGTCACTGTTGGGGACTCCGGACAAGCGCAAATGGTCCTGCGCTCGGTCTCTCAGCCTTCCCCGGCTTTCCCGAGAGTCGGACAAGGAGCAGCCTCGAAAGTTACCTCGTACAGATACGGAGGCCTCTGGCGATAACGCCCGGTCTCCTGAGGGTTGTCCTGATGAGGATCCCCCTCTCCTCCTCCACACCAGACCCGGTAACCCTGGCATCGGCGTTGCAGGGACTCATGCCCGTGTGGGATTCCTGGATGCTGGCACTAAAGCGCAGCATTTCTGCCTTCTTAGCCCAGCATGACTGGCTTCTGCCCAGCATGACTGGCTCGTGCCTCAAGACCAAGGACCCCCCCGAAGGGGGTACCTAAACCTGCCCTGGAACCCCCAAGAGCTATGGGCCTCGTGAGGATCCTTGGCACTGGTCTCGCTCACCGTCCCATTCCTTGGGGGCGAGGTCCTCCAAGGCCTCCAGCTCCAAGCGGGTCTCGGCCTCTGGACAGGGAGACCAGCCTGACTTTGAGTCCTTCTCGGACCTCTCGGGCTGGAAGTCAGACGGGGTTACCTCCCTGGAGACCTGCGTCCACAGGAACATTCCTTCGGACCCATCCCTGCCCACCTCCCAGAGGTGTTCGCCTCCCGAGGACACCACCTTCCTGGTGTTCGTGCAGGACATGGTGCGGGCCCTAAATCTGCCCATGCAGACTGAGGAGGATCCGAGGGCAGAGGAACTTGACATCTTAAAGTATGAATCTCCACCTTGGGACTCCCTTATGGTCCCAGTGCCTTCCATTCTGTCCCGGCTGCTTCTCCGCATGTGGGAGGCACCTGTCTCGGTTCCCATTGTGAGCAAAAGGCTTGATGCCATGTATAGGGTCCAGTGCAGGCCAGGGTTCTGGAAGACCCAGCTTCTGCACACCTCCATGGTAGTGGAACTGGCGATGCGGAAGCAAAAGAGACCCCAAAGTCAAGGCCTATCAAGGATCCATGCTGGTGTGCCGCATCCAGGCCTATCAACTGTACATGGGCATGTTCCTGTGCGACCTCACCAAAGAGCTTGGCAGTTTTTCTGAAGGCCTTGGGGCGGACACTCCTGAGGTCAGTCGCAGACTGCTCAAAGTATCTCTCCTGCGCTGCGTATGATGGGCTTGAGTCCTCCGCCTGGGTGGCAGTGGCCAGCATCGGAGCCCGGCGCAAGGCATGGCTCCAGTCTTCGGACCTGGAATAGTGGTCCAGGAGAGGCTCTTGGATGTCCCCTGCCTCAGCAAACAATTGTTTGGCAAGCCCATGGAGGATAAGGCAGCCGAGATCGAGACGGAATTTGTAACTCAAACCCACCTCTCGCGTAAGATCTCTTCTCTCCCACGGAAGAAACAGCACACGAAGAAGATATTCTTCTAGAGGAAGAGACTCCCCTACCGGGGATACCCACCCTACCCGCCCATCCCTGCACCGACTACCAGCACGCAGGGCAAGGGAGAAGTGCCAGGTTATCGCAAACCAAAAGGGCCCAAGGCTCAACCACCGGCGCCACCCCAACCAGCACAGGGGTTTTGATGCCAAATGCATAGCCTCTTGCCCCCCAGCGGCGCTTCCTCCGGTGGGAGGACGCCTGTCCCTTTTCACCTCCCAATGGGCGTATATCACATCGGACACCTGGGTCCTCCGAGTGGTCCGGGCTGGTTATCATCTTCATCTGGACAGGCTTCCACCTCCCTAGTGGAGCCTTCTCGGCTTCCCTCACACCAGGCTTGCTTGCAGCAAAAGCTGAACAACCTCCTCAGTCAGCAGGCGGTCGAAAAGTTACCGCCGCACCTCCTGGTCAGGGGGTTCTACTCCCGATACTTCCTTGTTCCGAAGAGGACGGGGGGCCTACGCCCCATCCTCGATCTCCGGAACCTGATGCCCTTCCTCCAGTGGGGCGATTGGCTATGCCCCTTGGACCTCAGTGGCGCTTACGTGAACAAGACAGTACCCGCGCTTCAGAGTTCAGGGGGAGCATTACGACTACAGGGTCCTCCCTTTCTGACTCGCGTCTGCCACGCAAGTCTTCACAAAGTGCTTATCTGTGGCCGCCGCCTACCTCCGGCGGCAGGGCATACCCATCTTACCCTACCTAGATGACTGGCTCATCACGGAGGCATCGGCCGAGGAAGCTTGCTTTTCGGCATCGTCTATGGTCATCCTCCTTGAACGCCTCGGCTTCCTGGTCAATTATTCCAAGTCCCACCTTGAACCGGTGCAGACCCTGGAGTTTATCGGTGCCCTCTTCGACACAGAGTGGATGACTGCCTTCCTACCCTGGGACCGTGAGTACCATCTCCGCAGCCAAGGTCCAAGGCAGGGCTTGGATTCCGGCGCGAGCCATGTTGTGCCTCCTGGGGCATATGGCCTCAACTGTCCACATTGTTCCCTACGCCTGCATGCACAGTGGTGCCTCAGAGCGCAATGGACCCAGGTCTCCGGCAGCCTTCGGGACCCTGTCTGGGTCTCCCACGGCCTATGCAGCTCGCTGGATTGGTGGCAGGATCCCCAAAACCACCTTCGGGGCATGCCCTTCCAGGCCCCACAGCACAAGCTCGTCTTCACAACGGATGCCTCCCTACTGGGCTGGGGAGCCCACTGTGGCGACCTACGCACCCAGGGTCAATGGTTGCCTGAAGAATCCCAGCAGCAGATCAACCTGCTGGAGCTTCGGGCGGTCCGGTGGGCCCTGAAGACCTTCGAGTACCATCAGGAAGGAAATTCGATACTCGTGAAGACCGACAACAGGGTAGCAATGTTCTACATAAACAAGGAGGGGGGAATGGGCTCCTGCCTCCTCTGCTCCTTCGCTGTATGCTGGGGCATGACCCTCAGAGCGGTCTATCTCCCGGGCCAGGAGAATGTCCTCACGGACAGGCTCAGCAGGATCCTTCAGCAACACGAGTGGTGCCTGGATCCGGATGTGGCCAGCCTCTTGTTTCATCGGTGGGGGGCTCCGTCCATGGACCTCTTTGCCAGCATGGCGAACGCACAGCTCCCCCGCTTCGGCAGCCCAGTTCCACACCCGAGCAGGGTGGCCCTGGATGCATTCCTCCTGAACTGGATCTCCGGGCTTCTTTACGCTTTCCCTCCCACTCCTCTCATTACAAGGACCCTCAACAAGGTTAAGCTTCAGTGGCTCTTTCATGGCCTCAACAACCTTGGTTCCTGCTCTGGCTCTTGTCCGAGCCTCCAGTCCCACTGGGCTGTGCCCCAGGCCTGCTAATGCAGGAGGAGGGATGGTGCTTCACCCAAACCTGGCTTCGTTGTCCTACAGCCTGGCGGCTGAACGGGTCTCCTTAGCATCTCTGCACCTCCCAGGGTGGTCAAGGAAGGACTCGATGAGACAGGCCTGTGCCTTTAAATGGTGGCGCTTCGTGATCTGGTGCGCTGAGCTCCAGATCGACCCGTTCTCCAGTACCTCCTCCACTTCTCACAGGAGGGGCTGAAATCCAACTCAGTCAGGGTGCACCTGAGCGCCATCTTGGCTAACTACCTCCCCGTCAAGGGAAAATCCCTCTCGGGACAGCACCTGGTCTCCCGCGGGGCCTCCTCTTTTTAACATCTTTTTAACATCTTTGTTAGTGATATAGCGAAAGGGCTGTCGGGTAAGGTTTGCCTCTTTGCGGATGATACCAAAATCTGCAATAGAGTAGACACCCAGGAAGGTGTAGATAACATGAGGAGGGATCTAGCTAAGCTTGAAGAATGGTCTAGAATTTGGCAGCTGGGATTTAATGTTAAAAAATGTAAGGTCATGCATTTGGGCTGCAGCAATCCAAGGGAGCAATAGAGTATAGGAGGTGAAGTGCTTTTGTCCACTAAAGAAGAGCGGGACCTAGGCGTGGTTGTGTCTGATGATCTTAAAGTAGCTAAACAGGTAGAAAAGGCGACGGCAAAAGCTAGAAGGATGCTTGGGTGCATACGGAGAGGAATGGCTAGCAGAAAAAAGGAGGTGATAATGCCTCTGTATAAGTCTTTGGTGTATGGTGTGCAATTCTGGAGACCGCACCTTCAAAAGGATGTGAACAGGATGGAATCGGTGCAGAGGGTTGCTACTAAAATGATTAATGGGCTTCATTATAAAGCATATGAGGACAGACTTAAGGATCTTAATATGTACACCTTAGAGGAAAGGCGGGATAGAGGTGATATGATTGAGATGTTTAAATACCTCCGTGGCATAAATGTTCAGGGACAGAGCCTCTTTCAATTGAAAGCAAGTTCTGCTATGAGGGGACATGGGATGAGGGTGAAGGGAGATAGATTCAGGAGTGATATGCGGAAATATTTCTTTACGGAAAGAGTAGTGGATCCGTGGAATAGTCTCCCAGTGGAGGTGGTAGAGATGAGGACAGTAACTGAATTCAAAAAAGCATGGGACCAACACAGAGGATCTCTAAAGGTAAAAAGTGGACTGTTGTAGTTGTTATGGAAGGACAGACTAGATAGGCCATGTGGTCTTTTTCTGTCATCATGTTTCTGTTTCTACATTCCAAGCCTCCCATTTGGCCACCACCAGCGGAGTGGGACCTGAACATTGTGCTCATGCAGCTTACACAGCCAACTTCAAACTGATGGTGACGTGCTTGCTTTGGCACCTCTCCTGGAAGGTAGTCTTCCTCGTGGCTCTGACCTCAGCTCGGCGAGTCAGCGAACTACAAGTCTTCATGGCTGAGGCCCCCTACACCAGGTTCTATGGGAACAGGGTGATCTTCCGTACCCACCCCAAGTTCCTACTGAAGGTTGTTTCGGACTTCCATCTCAATCGGGAGATAGTCTTGCCGACTTTCTTCCTGAGACCTCATGCCGACTGGGCATTGGCGGTCCTACATACACTTGACTGCAAGAGGGCTCTTGCCTTCTACCTGCAGCACACCCAGGGTCATCGCAAGTCTGATCAGTTCTTTGTTTACTATGATCCTAGCCACCTGGGGCAGGCAGTCACCAAGCACACCCTCTCCATCTGGGTGGCAGACTGCATTGCTTTCACCCAGGCAAAGGCTGGGGCCCCGCTGGAGCGGCGAATCATTGCCACGGAGTCCAGGCCAAGGCAGTCTCGGTGGCTTCGCTGTGCTCAGTGCCTCTGACTGGTAATCCAAACAGTTCTTTGGTCACGTTGTAGAGTGTAAATATCAATATATCAGAAAACTCACTCCAATAAAACACAACTTGTTTACTGATTTCAAATACAAAAATGATTGTTTCCAAAAATGTATAAAAGTGAATAGTGGAACAGTGAAAACAAAACCGTGGTCAGCAAGGTCTCAGCTTCTATGGGCAATGGCAAATGTAATCGAGACATCAGTCCAGATCCTGCCACTTAACTCAAGCCCGATAACATCAAGGACCTGCTGCCACCACCCTCCACATTTACAGAAACTCTTAAACAAAATGGACAAGCAACCGCATCAACACCCAAAAAAACGTAGCTTTCCACTATTCATGTTTATACATTTTTGGAAACAATCATTTTTGCATTTGAAATCAGGAAACAAGTTGTGTTTTATTGCAGTGCCTCTGATGACATCTGCCAGGCTGCAATCTGGTCTTCAGCGAACACTTTCACTTCGCACTACTGCCTGGAGAGGGAGTCCCACCGGAACAGCGCCTTTGGCCAGCCTATCTCCGTAATCTGTTCGGGGTATAAGCAACTCCTGCCCTCTGACCCTTTTTCTGCAGCTACCAAGAGCTTGCCCCAAGGACTCAGGCTCCTTTGGGCATCGGCTTCTGCTCAGGGCCTCGCGGAGATGTTTTGACCTACAGGTTCGGTAGCCTGTAGTTGGGGAGTCCCATAAGGGAGGACTGACTTCCTGCTTGTTCCTGGAGAAAGCGTAGTTATGCACCTGTAACAGGTGTTCTCCAGGGACAGCAGGAATCGGTCCTCACTACCCTCCCACCTCCTTAAGAGTTGCCAATTTTTCTTTTCTTCCCTTGCCACCTGACTATGGGACCTGACTGAGCAAGATGGCACCCTTGGGTGGGAAGAGGACCACGCATGCGTGGCAGCAATCCCAAAGGCTTTCTTTGAAAGCTGGGGAATTGTTCCACGCGGGCTCCGTTGGTGCACACGCCACCCATAAGTGAGGACTAATTCCTGCTGTCCCTGGAGAACACCTGTTACAGGTGAGTAACTATACTTTACTTATGCTACTCTTGAATCTAGCCTCCATCAGTTTCAAATCCCAAACCCGTTCTAGAATTTCCTTTCCTGGGCCCCCCCCCCCTCAAAAAATAGCCCTTGTATCTTGCACATAATTCACACAGAAGAACGTATCTGTTACTTACATGCAGACTTTGTTAGTACTGGAAGAAATGAACAGAATCAAAAACTACAGGAAAGAGTTCCCCTTTTTTTTCACAAATATTTTGTTTTCTGCACCAGTGGGAAAGGATATATTAAAATGTCCATGCTGCCAAATTCTACTTTTTTCATCTGTCAATTCTTTGGACAATCGCTGAACATTTACGTAATCTTACCTGCACACTGCACAAGTTGACTTTATCACCTCTTGTTTGGTACTCTATTGTTCTGGATAAATGAACTTAAGGTCCCATACCTAATCCAACATCCAAGCTCCCCATTTTCTTTATCCTATTCATCCTTATGTCAATAACTGTCCTCTGTTATCTTGCTCAAAAATTCTTAAATTGTCCTGGTTTAGACCTGGAAATTCACCGGATGATTTTACTTTGTGATTGCCACAAATTGATAGATTTATTGTTTATTTATAAACAAACACAGTGCAGAGAACAGATAAGGCCAAATAATCCAGAAATACAAAATAAAGTTTCTTCATTGATGACCTGACATAGCCATGTTTTGGCAAACTTTGTTGAACACTCTGCAAGCGATTGAGACACTGCTGTTCTACTGTATTTATACGCTGATTGTTCTTGGTTGAAGCAGCTACAATAGAATCCTATGTGATCCCTTCAATGTACTTATGACCCCTGTTGATGTTGGTGGCAGGGATCAGTCCTCACGTATGGGTGACATCGGCATCAACGGAACCCACAAGGTAACATCTCCCCAGCTTTCAAAGAAAGCCTTTGGGACATGCACCACGCATGCGTGGCCCCCTTCCCACCTAAGGGTGCCATCTTGCCTCAGTCTGATAATATAGCTCATGATGGTTAAAAGAGAGCTACTCCACAGGGAGGAGGGAGGGTTGTGAGCACTGATTCCTGCTGTCCTTGGAGAACACCTGGGACAGGTAAGTAACTATGCTTTCTTTGGAAACAAGCAAGAAGTCAGTCCTCACATATGGGACGCCCCAACTACAGGCTACCAAAAAATAACCTGTAAAAGACACAGGTGACCAGAAAAGGTGAGCCATGAGAAGCAGTCACTGAGTCGAGAGGCAACGGGCCCACGAGCAGTCCAGGTATCAAGCAAGGAGCCAGTTCTCCAGTAGCCTGAACACACCAAAGGGCAGAAGTTGTGTTACACCCCAAACAAATGACAGAGTACTGCCTGGCCGAAGGTGCTGTTCCAGCAGGACTCCTCCAGGCAGTAATGAGCTGTGAAGGTATGAACAGAGGACCAGGTGGCAGCTCAGAAAATCTCCTCCAGGGAGATAGAGTGCAAGTTTGCCACAGACAATGCCATGGCCCGGACGCGCCGTGACTGGGCTCTCCAACAAGAGACCAGCTTGCTCGTAAGCGAAGGCAATGCAGTCCGCCAGCCAAGTGGACATGGTACGTTTAGAGACCACTGTACCCAGCCAACTTGGGTCATAGGAGATGAAGAGTTGCAAGGAGTGGTGGTGGGCCTTCCAGTTAGAAGGACTGGGTCCGCTTACAGTCCATAGTGTGAAATGTGGCCTTAGCTCTACTGACATGGGGCGTGGGACGTACCACTTCCTAGTTGAGGTAGAATGGAGATGCCACCTTTGGGGAGAAATTTGGGGTGCATGCGGAGCATGACCCTGTTACTGTAGAACCTTGCATAAGGTGGGTGAGCTAGCATGGCCTGGAGCTCGCTGACCCTGCGAGCTGACGTGAGCGCCATGAGGAAAACCACCTTCCAGGAGAGATACTTGAGGTGGCACGAACTGAGAGGCTCGAAGGATGGTGCAGTGAGTTTTGAAAGAACTACACTGAGGTGCCACTCCGCTGCTGGGGGGAGGATGGGTGGCTTAGAGAGTAGTAGGTCCCTCAACAATCAAGTTGCGAGAGGCTGGGCGGAGAGGGGCTTGCCCTTGACCAGATGATGGTGCGCCGAAAGCACGCAAAGGTGAATTCTGACAGAGTTGGACTTCAGCCCTGCCTGGGACAGGTGGAGCAGGTACTGGAGAACCAGCTGGACCAAACAGGAGAAGGGGTTAATTGGCCTTTCATTTCATCAGACTGAGAACCTTTGCCACTTGAAGGCGTAGAGCCAGCAGGTGGAAGGTTTGTGGGAAGCCAAAAGAACTGCTTCCACCTTGCTGAAGAGATCAATGAGGGCCAAGGCTACCCTTTCAGCAGCCAGGTTTTCAGAGACAGGGACCTCAGTTTGGGGTGCAGGAGGGAGCCGCCCTCCTGCTAGAGCAGACCCAGGTTGAACCCCAGAAAGACCAGGGGGACCTGGAACAGGCGGAGGAGCAGCGGAAATCACGGCTGCCAGGCCCACCGAAGAGCCACCAATATCAATGTCTTGGCAATCAATGGTGTGGACAGGAAGGCATAGAAAAATCCCTCTATCCACAGGATGAGGAACTTATCCGCTGCTATCCATGAGGGGTGCGGCTGCCTGGAGTAGAAGTGAGTCAGCTGAGAATTGGTTGGGTCGGCAAAGAGGTCCATCTGTGGGAGTCCCCAGAGACAGAACAATTGGCTGGCCACCTTGGGGTCCAGCTGCTACTTGTGAGGTTGGAGGACTCAGCTGAGCCGGTACTCCAAGATGTTGTCCTGGCCCGGGAGGCGGACTGCTTGTAGGAGCATCCCGTTGCTGCTGGAGAAGGAGAAGAGGCTCACCACCTCTTGGCACAGGAGGGACAACACTGTCTCTCCCTTCTTGTTGATATAGATCATCACCATCAGGTTGATATGCTGGAAGTTCTCTTCCTGCAACCAGCCAGCTGCCTTGGGTGCAGAGGTTGTCACAATGGGCTCCCCAGCCCAGTTTGGAGGCATCCATGGTGAGGATCCTCTGAGGGGTGGGGGCCTGGAAGGGCATCCTGGCCTATAGCTGCTGGAGCTGCTGCCACTAGCCAAGGGAGCCGGCCAGAGAGTGGGTGACAGTCACTCTGTCCCGTAGGCATCCCATTGCTTCGACCACTGGGAGCTGAGAGCCCACTGGGCTGGTCAAATGTGCAGGTGGGCATCCAGGGTGACATGCAACGTGGATGCCATGTGGCCCAGAAGGCGAAGCATGAGGCAGGCAGAGATAGAGGGTTGACCCTAGACATGCCCTGCGCGTGCCTGGAGGTGCTGGGCCCTGTTCAGAGGAAGGAAGCCCTTGGCCTGGATGGTGTCCAGCATTGCTTCTATGAACTCCAGGCATTGCATTGGCTGTAGATGGGTCTTTGGGTAGTTTATGATGAACCCCCAGGTGTTCCAGAATGAGAATGGTACGGGCCGTTGCCTGGAAGGTTTCTGCAGTGGTGCCGCCCTTTATGAGTCCGTTGTCCAGGTATGGGAAGACTAACACCCCCCTGGAGACGCAGGAAGATAGCGACCACTGCCAAGAACTTGGCGAAGACCCTTGAGGTGGAGGCCAGACATAAGGGAAGAACCCTGTACTGACAGTGGCAGCCTCCCACCATGAAGTGGAGGTACTGCCTGTGAAGGGATTGGATAAGGAAGGTGTGTATAGACATCTTTAGATCCAAGGAGCATAGCCAGTCTCCCTGCCAGAGGTATAGCAGCAATGTTCCAAGGGAGAGCATCTTGAATTTCTCCCTCACCAGGAACCTGTTGAGTTCTCACAGGTCTAGGATAGGCTGAAACCTTAGATCTTTTTGGGCACCAGGAAGTAGCTGGAGTAGAACAGGTTCCACCGCCCTGTCTGCCATGAGGTTTGCGAGTTCCTGCTGAAGCAGGTCCTGATGAAGGGGCTGCATTGGGAGCTCTCCTGGAAAGAAGGGCAGGAGCATCTGTTCAAGGTGGAGGTGGTACCCCTTCACCACCTGCAAGGCCCACCCGTCGGTGGTGATGGCGGGCCAGCGGTCAGCGAAAAACACCAGATGCCCCCTGGTGTGCTTTGGGGCAGGTCCTTCGGGGGAAGAGAGGCTATGCTTCAGGAGTCAAACCCCCCCCCCGAAGTACGGGCTGGGGGTTTGGGGCCTTAGGTTTACAAGGGCCGTCTGTTGTCCCTTGGCCTGCTGGCCCTGTTGGGAAGCTGGGAAAGCCGAGTGCTGAAGGTAGTTTCCATAAGCCTTCCTCTTTTTTGGGTATAGAGACTTTTTACCTGAAGTCTTCCTTCGGGAAGGATCAGCAGTCTTCTTGGAATCAAGGTCCTGGTCCTGAACTCAGACTCCAGCTCAGCAGCCTTTTCCATCATGGGTTTGCCGAAGAGATTCTCTCCCTGGCAAGGGACATCGACCAATTTGTCCTGCACCCATTGCTCCAGTTTGGAAGACTGTAGCCAGGCATGGCGGCAGGCATTAAGCCCACTGCTGCTACTCTAGCCGCCAAATCAAAGCTTTCATAGGCCGCTTGAGTCATAAACTTGGAGCACCCCATGACCGTGGAGACCAGGATCCAGAACCATTGAAGAGGTTCCTCGGAGAGACCAGCTGCGAACCCGGTGAGTTCCTTCTCCGTATCCTGCAAGAACATACCCATGTACAGCTGGTAGGCCTCGATCTCGCTAATGAGCATTGAAGCCTGGCAGTATTTCCTGCCCAGGGCATCCATGGCACGAGGCACAGAGGAGTGCATTTTCTGGCTCTTGTGCCTCCGCATGACCGACTCCACCACCATGGAGTTGTGGGGCATTTGAACTTTTTGGAAGCCAGGGTTCCGGCAGACCCGGTACATTGAGTCCAGCCACCTGCTCACGATGGGAATCGAGGCCAGGGTCTCCCACATTCGGAAGAGCAGCTGCTCCAGGATAGGAGGAACATGCATCATGAGGCCTCCTTGGGGGGAGCCTTGTACTGGAGGATCTCAAGGTCCTCTGCCCAAGGCTTCTCCTCTGACTTGGTGGTAAGGCGAGGGCCTTCGCATGTCCCTCATGAAGTCCAGAAAGGCCAGGTTCTCGGGTGGGGAACGGTACCGGGTCTCTGGAGGAGAGAGGTCCGAGGGCACATCCCTGTGGAGCCGGGTGTCTTGGGACTTCTTGTCATTAGTCTCCCAGTCCGAACTGGAGTCCAAGGAGGCCCAGCTCCAATGCCCCAGGGGTCCCAATGCCCCTGCACTCTGAGTCGGATGCACTGTACAGGGAAGTCCTCGGTCCTCCCTGGGCTCGAGGAGCATCTCGAGACTGGTGGCGCTCGATGATTGGCGCCATCTCTGACAAAGTCCTCACCATGGAGGGGCCAGTGGTTGGGATTGATGACCCGGAGGAACCGGGCATCAGAGTTTGCTGTTGGGCCATGAAAGCAGACAGACTGCATTCTAAGGCCACCAGCCTGGCCTTAATGCCTGATGGCTCTGCAGCCACTGGTGCAGGTACCAAGGACATGAGACCTGTCACTGGCGCTGTCGGGGGGGGGGGTCCTCGACAAGGATGGCCTTGGAGGACAGAGTGAGACCAATCCCCAGACACGGTGTTTTCTCCCGCCAGGGCAGCTTCAGGGCTGCTCCTGGCCATCGTCCTTGACCGCGCGTCGAGGTCTCTGAGGCTGGGTGCCGTGGGACTTACCCATGGTCCCAGACTCATCACTCGAGGAGGCCACCGATGTCAGGCTCTTCAAGGGATGTCCCTCCTTGAAGGAGCCCCCGCTTGGTGCTCCGTTTGCTAGAGGCTCCGAGGCAGTGCTGTCGCTGTGCAAAGAGGAAGCCTCTGTGGTGATCCTCGAGGGTGCTGGCCCCGCAGGCTATTCCGGGACAGACTCGGTCTTGTGAAAAATTGACTCGAGCTGATGCTTGCAGCCTCTGAGGGCTTTGGAGGTCATCAGCTGGCAGAGACCACACACCAGGGCATCATGATCCAGCCTGAGGCACTAAAAGCAACAATCATGCAAGTCTGTGCAAATATGTTGTGAGCGCAACGGTCGCATGGTTTGAAGCTACTGACCGCGGCCATGGCGGGGAAGATGGTCCCATTGAAATCAAACTCTCTCAGCCCGACTAGAAAGGTCACGAAAACCCACGCACCAAAGAAAAGACCCCCAAAGGGGAAAAAAGACAAAAGAACCTGAATAAAACCATGATGCCGGAGGCAAGCGGAATCAGGAAATGGGGGGGACCCGGTACACAAACGGAGAAAGCAAGACAAAATGACAGAAAAAAATCAACTTTTTCCAGGGGTAACAGACACAAATCTGATGGGCTCCATGGAAAAAAGGAGACTGGGGCAAGATGGCACCTTTAGGCGAGAAGAGGACCACGCATGTGTGGTACATCTCCCAAAGGCTTTTTTTGAAAACTGGGAAAGGTTACTTTGTGGGCTCCGTCCTTTGAGGACTGATTCCTGTTTTTTCCCAGAGAAAGAACTTTTTGTGTATTTCTGGATCCTTTGGCCTGGTCTATCCTCTGTTTATTCCTTGATTAGCAGAGTAGTTCCTTTACACCTTTTTTTTGTGTGTTACTTGCTATACTGGCCAATCAAATCAACTGTTTATAATCTAAAATGAGAAACAGAAAGGAACTCCAAAAATACAATAGGACAGCCTTAACCATAGAAGAAGCAAAAATAGGAGATGGGAAGAGAGAAGGACTAGGCAGCCAAGCCAACTCACCAAATACCCAGCAACAAACCTAGGCCCACTTGAAGGTAAGAAAAAATAAATGAGTCGTAAGACTACCGTTAAATTTCTTCAGAGATTTCAGCTTGAAGGGCAAGAGAGAGAGTACCAGAGTCTAAGTACTTTGAAAAAGAAGGGTACCTAGCTCAGGGCTTCCTAAATCTGTTCTGGGACCCTACAGCAAGTTGGAGAGTTCGGATATCCACAAAGCATATGCATGAAAAAAAATTTACATGTGATGAACTTCCAATGCATGCAGATTTTTCCTCATAAATATTACATGTGGGTATCCTGAAAACTTGGCTTACTGTGAGGTCCCAGGATAGGATTGGGAAGTCCTGGTCTAGCTGATTCTTACATTCTTACCCAGTCAAAGCTAGGGTGCTTTTTTTTTCTTCTTCTTCTTAAGTGCCATCAAGCCAATGCTGACTCCTGGTCACCCAGCAGCCCCTGGGTTTTCTTGGCAAGATATGACCGGAAGTAGATTGC
Organism: Ichthyophis bannanicus; assembly: GCA_033557465.1. Lineage (NCBI taxonomy): Eukaryota > Metazoa > Chordata > Amphibia > Gymnophiona > Ichthyophiidae > Ichthyophis > Ichthyophis bannanicus. The sequence continues at coordinate 170,349,361 of CM066042.1, forward strand.
AGGTCTTTTCTTCTGAGGCGATGGAGAGTAATGTGACTTGCCAGATCTCTTGGGTACTACGCTGTTGCTCTAACCACTAGGCTACTCCTCCCTAAAGCCTTAAATTAATGGCTAATCTGCAGGAACAAGCAGGAATGAGTCTTCACATATGGGTACGTTGGTACCGACGGAGTCTGCGCGGGAACACTTCCCAGCGTCCAATCAAGAGCTTTTGGAAGCATCCCAGCACGCCTGCATGCTGTATTCCCGCCTTTCCCAACTGCCTCTCCTCAGTTTTTGTTTTTCCGCGGAGCCAGCAGGAAGTCCTCCTGTCACCGCAGAAAATTCTTCTTTTTATTTCTTAGTTTTCTTGTGGTCGCGGCTGTCTTCCTGACGCCACCGGTACCGCCGGTGTTTTCTTTTCTTTTCTTGTAAAAATTCCTTTTCCACGGGATATTTTTTCTTCATAGTGTCCCACGGTCTCTTAGGCCTTTTAGGCCTCTTCTTTTTCCTTCATGGAACCGCCAGACACTTTCTCCAAGAAATGTTCAGTCTGTGGCGGTGCAACTTTATTTTTAGACCCTCGAAGTCGGTGTCTAACCTCCTTGGGTCCTGACAACAGTTTGGTGAGAAGAGGTCTTCAACATCGAGGTTCCCTCGATACACGGTTGCCCTCCAACTTCGGGGCACCGTCCCCTTCTTCTTCCACAGAGGATCAGGTAACCCACAAGCAGTCTGTTAAGACTAGCCAGTCCTCGAGTGGAAGGTCTCATGCACAGCATGTAGACTGCTCCGGCCTTGCCCTCGAGGGCCCACTGGCTTCAAAACCCTGGCGGCAGTCTTCGGTCTCCAAAGCACATAAGGGGTTTCAGGTTGTTCCTGGGGTTCACCCTTCACAGAACATACCTCAGCCGTGTCCAGTGGTGGCATCCGCTTCGAGCGGTACCGGTACCCCGGCATCGGCACTGGTGTTGGATGAAACACTCCTCACCAGGGATCGTCATCTGGCGTCCTCGGTACCTTCGGGACCAGTGGAAACTCTCCAGACTGACTTTCCATTATCGGTACCAGCCCCGATACTACCACCGACGTCGGTACCCTCCAGATGTGCATCGATAGCCTTGCTTCCTTCGATGCCGAGTCTGGAATCGATCTCCAGTCTGGAGGACTGGGTACCGACTCGCCTTGGTACCGTCTCGGCGGTACCGAAGGCTCAGTTCCGATGATTCGGATCCGCAACTCTTGGTTCCCCCGAGGCCGGTTGAGTTGCCACTGGTTGACCTTCCTTCACCGGTATCAGACACGGTACCGAAATCGGTACCGATGTCCTCATTACCTTTACGATCGGTGCATTCCATGCTTCGCTTATCAGGCTCTCTGCCCTCGATGCCGAGTTTGGAATAGATCTCTAGTCTAGAAGACTGGGTACCAATACGTTCTGGTACCGACACCGATCGATACCGGTGGCTCGGTACCGAGGATAGCAACCGGAGTTTTTCGGTGACCTTGGCGCCGATTGAACTGTCACCGATGACTGCTCCGATGTCGCTGTCGGGCTCGACTCCGACATCGGTACCGGTATCGGCATCGGTACCGGTATCCACAGTAGCATCGTGGCCAACTCCTACCATGCTTTTTTTCAACAGGATCGCTCCCTTCTATATCAAGCTTGGAGTCGATACCTGGCATGGACAATGTGGTAATGACGGTCGCTGCTCCTGACAACCAGTACCGGCGATCATCCCTTAAGCATTCCACACTGCACTGTGCAGGATCTTCTATTCCTATATATTTGGATAGCTCTGTTGGTGCTCAGGCTAGTTCTTCAGATCTAACCTGTCCAAGGGAGATTCCTGTTAGGGATCCCTCTTTTCAGACTTTCCTCCTGGATATAGCAAGATCTCTTGCCATTCCTATCCCAGGACATGATCCTGCACAAGACTCTTTTTCTACCAAAGCAAAGGAGAACATAATGCTTCCTTTGCATCATTCCTTGCAGGATCTCCTTCTGGGAATGTGGGAAACACCTTTAAGGGTACCCCCACCTCCCAGGGCAACTGATCTCTCTTATCAGGTGCCTCCCTCTCCAGAGTTTCAAAAGACTCAACTTCCTCATCATTCCATAGTTGTGGAATCAGCAATGAGGCGGGTGAAGAGTAAGAAAAAGCACTCTTCTTATCCGCCAGGTCGTGAGTCTAAGACACTAGATGCCTTTGGACATCAAACCTTCCAGACATCTATGCTTTCTGCAAGAATTCTCTCATATATTTTTTATATGAGTCTTTCTCTTGAGGAGGTCACAAAGCAATTACATCTTTTGACTCCTTTCCTTCCAGATTCGTGGAGTTCAGACTATTCCTCACTGTTTAAGCATATCCAGAATATCTCTTGGTTTCTTTCTCATGCTTCCCTAGATTCTTTTGAGTCTGTTAGCAGGACTTCTGCTATAGCTATAGGGGCATGACGTAGAGCCTGGCTCCAAGCTTCAGACTTGGACAAATGGGCACAACAAAGGCTGGGACATACTCCTTGCACTGGAGAAAATCTGTTCAACAAGGAGTCTTTATGTCAGGTTACTCAGTTGTCCACTGATTTACCTGTTCCTAAGGGTTGTTCTACACCTTCTTGTCCCAGTAGGTAGGAAATGCCCTACCAAACTTTCTTCCCACAGGAGGTGGTTTTATTTATCACTTGCCCATCATACAGATGTTCCCCAACAGGGGAGGCATTGTCCTGGTCTGAAGAATCTAACCTCTCACCAGGCTCAGCAAACCCAGCAACTGCAGGGTTTCTGATCAATCATCCTCAGATGCTTGTGACTCTTGGGGTTAGAATCTACAGTTGCCTCTTCTCAATAGAGGCAATCCACCACTCATTCTAACCCCTACACATGGATCTCTTTTCAAAAGACATCCATTTTTCCTATATTTCTATGAGCTGTCAGGATGTTCATGCCTATAAGTCACAGGTTTCTCCTCTTTTCCTCCTATGGAAAGAGGTCTAACCACTATCAAATGATAGTTCCTGTGCATGTATTTTTTCCTTTCTATAGACGTACTACTTGGTAAGTCTTCTTCAGCTCCATTCTCTTCACCCTCTTACCAGGCTTTTTCCTCTGTAAGAGCGGAATCACTTCACTGGGAGGCTTTTCTTCAGCCTTTCTAGTTTTGTCACTTTACAGTGCGGAGTTTTCCTCTCTGAGTTACCTCCTCTGTTTCAATCTTTCTTTGGGGCAGCTTATCAAACATGTCCAGAGTTTTCCACTCCTGTTCTGTCTGTTCTTTCTGTTTTTGAACAGTAAGATTCTTTCTGCTGTCTTGCTAGCAGCTGCCTATGCAGGAGCCTTAATGTTTGGACCACTGTTTCTTGTCCACAAACAACCAGATTGTCCTCCACTAACATTATGCCTAGTCTTAGTAGTGTCTCCAAGTCAGTGCTTTCATCTATCTTGGAGATTATCTCACTACAAGCTTTCTGCATTGTCTTCTATTTCTGCCTCCATTCTCCTGGGTTTGGCAGCATAGTTGGCAGAGATACTGGCTCTCTAGCAGCCAGTTCTATCTCTTCCTTCCCCTGCATCATGCTCTCTGCAATTCTACAGAGAAGCTTTCCACTATGGGCCCTTGCTAGAGAGCATGGTTATTTTTTCTCCTACAGCTATCCTAGATGGTTGGAAAAGGCTTTTCAGTCATGTCTCCCATGACTAGAAGGTTCTCCCTTCTTTTACTATCTCCTTTTTGATATAAAGGACATAGGCCTTCTCTTACGTAAAGGCTTAAGGAGTGGCCAATTCCCTGCTTTGGTCCATAGTATTCCCAATCGGGGATATGCTCTTTCTTGCAGCTCGTCCTCATGGTAAGAACGCATGATACTTTTTGCCCTTAATCAGGTCAACCTGGTATCTCATCTCTATGCGTCTTCTATCTACTTACCATGCTAGTGTCCTAGAAGTCTCGAGACTTGCTGGCTGCAGATTGATATTATCCTTTCTTTTCACGTAACCATCCTGGTTATTTTCACAAGCTAGCATCCTTGCAGATCATAACCAGGGGGAATAGATTCTCTATATATCTTTTCAAGTAGGTACCACCTCCTTGTTATTAGATGAATCTTTCCTCTCCACATATCCTATGTGACTGCCCTACTGTAGGCATATCTCTGTCTGTTTAATTACAGACACCCATATTTAGATCTACATATTCATACTTATCTGTTGTGTGTATTTTATGCCCTTCCATATCTCACTATAGATATATTTTTATATATGTCTGTCTATATATCTATATATATTATATACATATACAGTCAAACCTCGGTTTTCATGATTAATCCGTTCAAAAAAGTCTGACTAAAACCGAAGCAAGATTTCCCATAAGAAATAATGTAAATTCAATTAATCCGTTCCAGACACCCAAAAATATTGACAAAAAATACATTTTATAGAGAATAACTATATTTTTACATACAGAAAACAATGAGAAATACATATAAATGACTAATGAAATGGATAAATGAGCATGTAACATCACTTTTACCTTTATTGAAGACTTTTGTTGGCATATGGGACGCACTCCAGCCAGCTCCAGCTGCTCTCCCCTCCGGGGATCGAGCAATCACCACCAGCAGCGGAGGTGGGAACAGCCATCTTGGCCGGCTGCCCAATTGGGGCTCCAGCCTGCCTTGTAAAAGAGAAGCGCCAATAAATATGGAAGACAGTCAATCAGCAAGAAAATCAAAATAAAGAAAATCCCACTTCTGGCCACAAGATGGTGCTCCATTTTCAACTGTACGAAAACCGAGACAACGTACGAAAACCGGAACAAAATCTTGATGAAAAAAGTCAACGAAAACCGAATCGTACGAAAACCAGGGCATACGAAAACCGAGGTTTGACTGTATATATATGTATTTGTCGAGATATTTTATTATAGATAGATATGTATTCACATACTTATCCATCTGACTGTCTAGGCTCATATAGCTATATGATTCTGACAGAGGGGCTTTACTCAGAACTTGCTATCCAGCAGGTTTGGGGTTCTACACACACAACCACTCCTGTGGTAGTCAACAATTTTTATACCATAACCTAAGGGTTTAGGTACCTCTGTGGCTCTCCGTGCTCCAATATCTCTCCTAGCTTACCCCAGTTAGGAGAGACATTGTGGATTTTCACTTAATCACAGGCTTAACGCCTCAGGCATTTGTCCTCTCTTTTTTGGGATACAAGGGCTTCCCATACCCTTTCTCCCCACAAGGACTCTGCCTGTTTGTCCAAATCGGTTAGCCTTTATCTTTTGCTCCTCAGAGTGAGCCACTCTGCCGCCAAAAGAGTTGGGTTTTTGTCATAAAGCCTTCTGCTGAAGGCCCACCGTCTTTGTACTACCCCAATTTTTCCTACTGGGGTTACCTTTTAGGCATCTGACCTCCTCTGTGTTTCCTACAGGTTTATTACCTCCACTTACAGTGAGGTCCTCTTCAAGGTTCCTCTACTGGATTCCCAGTAGATCCCATGAACCTCCATCCTTCTGTGAAGACCTGTCAAGGGAGGTCCATATTGCACTATTCTTTGCATTATCATTGATGACAATTATCATCCACACATGGACTTCTTCCCTGCAGTCCTATGCTAGGTTAGCTGTTCCACAGCATCTTTCTTTCTTCCTTCAACTCCTACACTCCATCCTCAGGATGCCTGGTGTTCTGGGAGATAGCATGTTCCCACCTATGACATGCTGGGACTCCAGGCATCTCAGCTTGGGAGTCCCCATATGTGAAGACTCGTTCCTTGAGATAGCACAGTTACTTACCTGTAACAGGTGATCTCTGGGAACAGCAGGAATAAGTCTTCACAACCAACCCACCTCCCCAGGAGTTGTATCTCTATCTATCTTTCCTTTCCTTTCTCTCTCTCTTTGTCTCAGCTTTCAAACTTAACTGAGGAGAGGCAGCACGCAGGCATGCTGGGATGCTTCCAAAAGCTCTTGATTGGACGCTGGGAAGCGTTCCCGCGCAGACTCCGTCAGTACCGATGTACCCATATGTGAAGACTTATTCCTGCTGTTCCCAGAGATCACCTGTTACAGGTAAGTAACTGTGCTTTAGCAAGATTGGCCCAACCATTAGGTCACCTAGAGCAGCAACTTCTGAGAGGGCATCAAAGAGCAGCAGCAGTCAAAGCCAAACAATAGATCCTGATAGTCACAGAAATTCAGAGTAATCGGCACATTCTTTTACCTGCAGGGAGCGTGGGCGCACACACATACATACAAAGCAAAATTTAAATGTTTAAAAGTATGTTATCCCATAATGCATTTTTACAGGGATTGTTGTTGAGTGGTGGTGTTGAGATAATCCATGATTGTTGAGTTTAATCATCAAAATTGAGGTGAGGGGAAGGAGGGATAAGTCTGATTGTCCACATAGGGCACACAGTATTCTTGCACTGACCCTGGTATTTGATATCTTTTCATATATTCTCTACCCCCTTCAAACACTATTTGTGTAGATCATCCTAAATCCTTGGCCTTCATGCCCAGTCCTTGTGGGCTGTCAAGAAGTCGGGTTTTTCAGGCTATTCGTATGAATATGTATGAGAGATCTGCATGCTCACTATCTCCATTATGTGCAGATCTCTCTCATGCATAGTCATCACTGTTCCCTCTAAGCTGTGCGCGTGTGCACGCACACACCTCGCCGAGCGAGCGCACATACTTTACAACAGAGCGCACAAAAATTACGGCTCTGATTCTGATAGAAAACAACACAGACGTCTTAAAATTTAAAAATTATGATTGTAATTACTAGAAATTTCCCACTTCATTTAGTAATCGTCTATTTTCATTTAATTTGATTAAAATCAATGTGGTGTACATACTGTATTCTGACGTGTAGTCAAATTTTAAAGTATATAACTCCAAGTGTCGTTATGTGGCGCACAAAAATTTAACCTTCCTTCAAAAGCTGCACAGAGCTGATATTTTATGCGCACACAGCCTACAGAAAATTAGAGGGAACATTGATAGTCATTAGACATTTTGAAAACCTGACCTGTTGGCAGCCCTAGAGAAGTATAGTGCAGACCAAGGTTCTTAAGTCCATGAAATATGATACTTTTAGCCATCACTATAGTAATAGTTCCTCTAACTTTATCCTTTTTTTTCTGTTTTCATTAACAGATATGATTTGGTAATTGATTTTCATATCATTATATCAGGCACTATGCTTCCTTCGTCATGTAAAAAACAAACGATGATGTTGCCTGAACACACACATGAATTATAGATTGCAAAGAGATCAAGGACTCATTTGTATGTTCTGATAATATCATCTTTTGTTTTGATCACCTTTATTTCTACACATCTGCACGGCAACCACACTTTTTATTTTTAATGGAGGATGGAACGTCTACATTATTGCAATCTGCTAGATATAATTTTGTATTGTATGTCCCCTTTCCCTTTCTCTCTATGCATTCATTTTGAGTTCCTTAAACCTCTCATTGCAGGGTTTGCATTGTAAGCCCCTTCTTCAAACAGCTTCCATCCTTTTAATGCTCTTATGAAAAGTATGGCCTCCAGCCTCAATACAATATTCAGCAGTTTTGCTATTAACCCCTTGTAAGGCCAGCATTGATTTCTGTTCCCTGCTGTGATGCCTCTCTTTATGCATCCCAATATGCTGTTAATTTTTGTTGCAGCTTTATTACAATGACTGGCTACTAAAGCAACAGGGAATGTGGTTTTATCGGTCCAGTTTACCCAGGTTTTCGTAGAGGGATGGCAAACTTCAGGCAGCAGGGACCACAAACAGATCTTTAATTCAGATTCTTCAGGACCAGATTTAAGATTTTGGCATCCATAGGTAGTACTACTAGAGAATAGAAGTTTCTATGCCAGAGATTGTAGACTAAGTCATAAAAGCAAGCATAAGCAAGTTCCTGCTTAACTCGGATATTTGATGTCTTAGGTCAGTAGTTTCCAAACCATGGATTGGAACACCAAATGGGGGTCACATAAATAGGGCTGTTCCCCCCTTCCTCTAGACTTCCTCCACTGTGTCTTATGTCCAGTAGCAGCAGTCAGCCATGGGGCCTTTGAGTCATTGAATGCTCACAGGTCCTGTCCCCTCCTGCTTCGTGGACTTCCTGTTAGACTGGAAATCCATGGGGGGGGGGGGGGGGTGTGCTGAGCATACACACTGAAACAAATGACCCTGTGCTGACTTCTACTGTTGTGGCAGATAAGTGGAGGTAGGAGAAAGTGGATGAGGGTGAGGACAGAAGAGACTGTCTCCTATTTTGTTTTCATCATCCAGGGATCATGTGAATTTTTAAGTGTTAAAATAGGATCACATTGAATACAATTTTGGGAGGGATTGCCTTTGGCAGTTGTTTTGTCTGAATTGAGGCTTGAGTCTCTTCGCAATGTATTAATTTTTATTTTATGTAAAAGACTTCTAGTTGGCCAATACAGACAATAAATAGTCATTATGGCAGGCTGCTTACACTTCTAATTTACAAAAGAAGTGACTTATTAAATTATAAATTTACAGGCCACAATGTGTTGTGTTGATCCTGAGACATAGGCCTAATTGTGGTCCTCAGAAACTGTAGCTAGCCATTTCGGCTTAAAAAATTGAATTGAAAATTATTTTTAAAGAACACATCATGGAAATACCTTTGGCTTTAATTCCATCAGTTTTGGCTCACAGGTTGCATATTCAGTAGTAACAGAACATATATATATTTTCAGCACAGATGTATCTGTAGAGAGGGATGTATATGAAATTCCATAGTCTCTAGCAAATGTGTCAAGGAGAAACACCCCACACAGCTATGGACTACTGAATTTCATTCATTAACCAAATTAGAAAGGAGCTTCTAAAATGCTCACTTTTTTTGTGTATGGATTCATGATAAAAGTCATGCCACGTCCTCATACCATTTATGCCTTTAAACAAGATCAGCATAAGCACCTCTCTGTGATCAGGTACCAACCAGCATTGTAAAAGAAAAAAAAAAGGAAAACAGGTGTTGCATTTCATCCCCAAACATGTATATTTATAGATTAGATAGGTATTCTTTGTAAGGTAAATACTTTAGGACTCTATGATACATTAAACTAGTGGTTATTGCTCTGATATACAATAAACTACACAACTCTAGACAAAGAGAAGTGCTTTGTGAAATGCAGTGTTTTAATGCCTCTGGTTATAGGGAATAGTTCTTTCCGTCTATATTCCTGTGCCCTTCCTTGCTGCTTGCTGATGTAAGCAATAAGTATCCTTCTAAGTGCTGGTACCTTAATGTTTCTATATCTTGTACTTAATGGTAGTATATCTGGTGATATATAAATATATGTGCGCGCACACACACCTACAACTATCTACACAGTATTGTATTTATTGACTGTTGATCAGAGGTTTAGTCTGTGTGTTCTGCAAGGTTTTTTCCTTGTATTTACATTCATCATGTTTTAAGCAGTGGTGATGAGCTATGTACAATATCAAATCCTGAGAATAACGAGCTGAAATGCCCACTTTTAGAGTGAACAAACATATTGCAGCATGAGTGTCCTCTACAAAACCAAAAGTGGTTTGGTGAATTTAAACTTTAGGCTGACTTCATAAAGCTCTTCTAAACTTACCTTTGATAGCTGATGGCAAGTATTAACTTTGAGAGAGGTGGGGGGGGGGGAGGAGAAAAAAATCTCTCAAGGTTAGTGAGGTTTCTAAACTTGAGAAAAAATTGAGCATTGTGATTTGTCAGACTACAGCTCGCAAACCACCACCTTTTTAGCTCAGTCACTAACAAATGGCAAGGCAGCTTTAACAGTACTTTATAACATCACGTTTTCACTGCAGCAAAATTAACAGCAAGTTAATTATATGGTAAAATATTTTAAAAAGTAGAAGTGTTTGGTCTCTAAACATAAGTACAGGGGACAGGTTACCTCAGGCTGGAGGGCCAGGGGTTCAATTCCTACATCGGGACAAGTAACCTCAGGCTGGAGGGACTGTGGTCTCTAGTCCCATGGCCACTCCTTGTGGCCTTGGGTAAGCAACTTAACCCTCCATTGCCTCAGGTACACTTAGATTGTGAGCCCTTTGGGGACGAGGGGAAAAAAAAAGTGCCTGTTAGCATATATCTGTAAACCGCTTTGACCTAGTGAAAAGCGGTATATAAGCACAGCTAAATAAATAAATAAATAATAGACTGGCTCCATGCGAAGTAAAACAATTTTGGGGGTATTCAGCAGCAGCTAGCTGCTGCCGGATGTTTAAACTCAGATATTCAATGCCTGGGCCCTATCCAGCTACTAGCATTGAATATCTGGTTTGGCTGGACAGCGCCACAGTGGTGATATTCAGCTACTGCCCAGTTAACTATGGTAGTGAAAGTTAGGTAAACCGTTCAAGTGCCTAACTTTCATCACCAGGGGATAATTGGCTAGCAGCAGCGTTAATCACTTTGACAATCTCTCGCTTTAAATATATTTCATGGCTGTAGAATATAGCCTGTATTTGAAAGGATGTCTGCAACAGAACCCATTAACTGTTCTTTGTTAATACACTCCTGTTGCTGCAAGCTGCTCACTGTGAGTTTGAAAGATTGAATATTGCTGATGTGCAAGGTTTGGTTTTTTCTGACACATGCACCATCATCACTGAGTGTTGAACCAATACTGCAGAAAATCCCAATCATTCTATAATTAAGCTCTCATCCTATTAAGGTTTGCACTAAAAAATTTTAAACTGTGTGGAAACACACACACACTGCTGTAAATACATTTTCTTTACTATATGTGCTGCCCATTGTCCTTGCAAATATTTACATAGTATCCACTGTCCTGTTGTAACAATTGCTTAATCAACTTTGACCTCTCAAGGTCAATATCATACTCCACAGACCCTGGCTTAGAAGTGAGGTTCATGACTGCCATGGTATGTGGAGAAACTGCCCCCAAGACAAAACATCAGCTTGAAATGTTTATATGGGAGAGAGTCTGTTTTAATTTAACATTTACCACATTTATGATGACATATTTTCAGATACCCTGTTCTTTTAGAGAAACATTGGTTGGTGAGATAGGCAGCATCCTACAGACATGTTAAAGTATGTAATAGTTAAGTATTTGCTGCAATGACTGTCATAGGTAAAGAGCTTTGCTGCCATTTGGAGTGAACCAATTTAAAAAAACCTCAGTGCAAAGTCTGAAGGCTCATCAATTGTTTTAATAAAAAAAAAAAACAGAATAATGCCAAGATACCCTCTCCACAACAGATCCCTGGAAATACACTGGATGATTTTATGTTGTGATTGCCACAGATGGTTATGGGGAAAAATCAAAATGAAAGCCACCAATCTGGGACCCCCTGCAGATTTGTCAAACCATAACCAGATTGAGATATGCCTGCTTTGAGTTTGAGTCAAGCTGATTCTTATATCTAACCACTCAAAGCTTGTGTGCTGGAGCCCTGATGAAGGGCAGATCTAGATTAATGACCACTGGTATCATTACATATGATCTCTAACTCTTCCTCCCACCAAACACCATTTGTATAAGTTAGCCTATATACAGGCGATACAATATTTTTACCCATGGCAATCTATGTTTTGGTCACAACATGCAAATCAGGAAAGGCATTAAGGCCCAATGAGCATCCAAAACACACTTGTTCTGCCAGTATTAACTATTGTATCACAAATATAAGATGTACATTTCTTTTCATTATGATGATTAGAAACAGAGATGCAGCTTCAACTTTAGTCATATTTGACTTATTCAAACTTGGCAATCATTGAGGGGGAAAGCTAGTTGTGAAAAGGTTTAGGCACAGCACTGGCCTTTGTTTTGAAATTATATGAGTATTATTTAACAACTTAACATAACTTTAGCCATTTCTATGTTAAATATCCATCTTAGCTATGTCTGTGAATGACCTGTCTAGGAATAAATCCAGTTCCATGTTATTTTCCAAACTGGGGGCTGGCTGTATACACCTATATACTGACATTACTCTATAGTAACATCACTGTGGACAGAGACATAGAGGATCATTTTATCAGACAACTGGTTGTACAGTTCCCTTGTGAGTTCAACTGTACCACATTATGTATGAATAAAAACACATCCTTACTTAAAAAAAACCTGTTCATTCAATAAGTATGATAATGTAATAAAAAGAAACTGAAATCCTATTTTGACTGGCTGTTTAACATGTGGGTAAATTCAGAATATGAGAACAATCCTAGAGTTCTTTTCCTTAAGCACTCTATGCCCCCCCCCTCAGAGTGTGTGTGTGTGTGTGTGTGTGTGTTTAGGCCTTAGAGGTCCCAGGAAAGGTCTTTAAAACAATTTAAACTGTTGTAATTGTGTGATTTCTATAATCAATCATCAAAGCTTTCTGTGTATACTACACTAATGAACATCACTTACAGGTGAGTAACTGTGCTTTTTCAGCACCCCACTGAGCTACTCATTAATGAAAAGCACATGCCAGAAAACAGCTACCTGCTGTAACAGGTGTTCTCTGGGGACAGCAGGAATCAGTCCTCCTATATGTGACTGTCAGCACAGACAGAGCCCACATGGTGAATCCCTAGCTTCCACAAAACGCGTTTGGGAGTCAGATCACACATGCACAGTCACCTTTCTTCCTACAGGTGCCATCTTACCTCAGTATGATGACATACTTTAATCAAGCCAAAAAAGAAAAACTACTGCACAGGGAAGAGGGAGGGGTGTCCCCTGAGAACACATTACAGGTGAGTAACTATGATTTCTCTGGCAACAAGCAGGAAGTCAGTCATCACATATGGGAATCCCAAGCTGCAGGCTACCGAAAAACCTGTAAAAAGCCAGGGGAGATTGAAAAATCGAACCGTGAATAACAGCAGAGAGTGCTGAGTGGCAACAAAACCTCAGGAACAACCACAGCTTTGACCAGGGAATCAATTCTGTGATAGCCTAGACACACAGAGGAGCTGGAGGGTACGTGTTGCATTATTCCCCCAACAGAAAATGGCATGCCGCCTGGCTGAAGGCACTGTCATACCAGGAATCCTCCTCCAGGCAGTAATGAGCTGCGAAGCTGTGAACAGAGGACCAGATGGCAGCCCGGCAGATCTCCAACGGAGATGGAATGCAGGTGCGCCACAGAGGCTGCCGTAGCCCGCACATTATGGACCTATAACATGGCACTCAAGAGAGGCCAGCCTGTTCATAGGCAAAAGAGATGTAGTCCACCACCCAGGTAGACAGGGTGTACTTACAGACCGCAACGCCAAACCAGTTTGGGTTTTAGGAGATGAAGAGCTGTGAGGAGCAGCGATGTGCCTTAGTCTGCTCTAGGTAAAAGGCCAGCGCCCTCTTACAATCCAAGGTGTGGATAGCGACCTCCACCCAGCTTGCGTAAGGCCGAGGAAAGAAAGTAGGGAGATCCACTTCCTGGTTGAGATAAAAGGAGGAAATTTAGGGTGAGTGTGAAGGATCACTCTGTTCCTATTAAACTGGGTTAGGGGACACCAATGCCTGCAGCTCACTAACTCAGCATGCAGACGTGAGCGCCACAAGGAAGATCACTTTCCAGGAGAGGTATTTGAAGTAACAAGAAGCAAGTGGTTTGAAGGATGGAGCCATGAGCTTCCCAAGAACCACATTCTAATCCCATGCTGCTGCGGGCGGGTCAACTGAGGGTGAATGTGAGGCCAACTGAGCAAGAGACCCCTCATAAAGGTAGGCAGTGACCACTGCCAAGCATTTTCTGAACACTCTTGGGGCGGAAACCAGCCAGAAGGGAAGGAGCCTGTACTGGTAATGGTGGCTTCTGATGGCAAATTAGAGGTACTGCCGGTGGCGAGGATGAATCAGGATATGGGTATAAGCATCTTGGAGATCCAAGGAGTATCCCCAATCTCCCTGCTGGAGATAGGACAGCAACGTTCCAAGGGAGAACATTTTGAACATCTCCTTCACCAAGAACTAAGTGAGATCCCGCAGATCCAGGATGGGCCAAAAGATGTCTGTCTTTTTGGGAACCAGGAAGTAGCGGGAGTAAAACCCCTTGCCCCTTAGAAGTGGCAAGACAGCCTCAACTGCTTTGGCTGTGAGGAGGCCCTTGAGCTCCTGCTGCAGAAGGTCTCAGTGAAGAGGAGCCTTAGGAAATTCTCTGGGGAAGAACAGAGTGGGCATTTGCTCAAAGTGGAGGAGGTAGCCTTCCCTCACTACCTGGGAGGCCCAGGCAGCAGTGGTTATGGTGGTCCACCAGTCGGCGACAAATGTTAGATGCTCCCTGTATGCTGCAGCCCTCAACCCTGCAGGGGAAGAGAGGGTATGCCCAAGGAGTCAAAAGCCCCCCTCAGGTTGCAGCTGCAGCGTAGATGGGGGTTTGGGGGCCTTAGGCTTACAAGGGCCCTGGCCCTTGGTCTGTTGCCTGTGCAGGAGAGCTGGGTAGGCCAGACACTGGGGGTCAGTTCTGTAAGCTGCCGCCTTCTTCAGGTAGAAGACCTTTTTTCCCCGAAGCCTTCCATCAGGAGGGGTCAGCGGTCTTCCGGTAGAGCCTGGTTCTAGTCATATACTCTGACTCCAGCTCTGTGGCCTTGTCCGTCATGGGCTTGCCATTCTCCTCTTGGCACAGGACATTGACCAATTTGTCCTGAACCCAGGTCTGAGGACTATAGCCACACCAGGCAGTGGGCACTAATGCCTACTGCAGCTACTTTAGCCACAGAGTCTAAGCCAGGGGTCTCAAACACGCGGTACGGTGGCAGCAGCAGAAGCCAGGATTTTTTTTAAATTTTATTTACTTGGGCTGATGGGGGGAGGGGGGGTTTAGGACTGGTAATGGGCTATGGTGGGGGCTAGGACTGGAAATGGGCAGATGGGGGTTAGGGCTGGAGGTGGGCTGATTGGTGGGTTAGGACTGGTAATGGGCTATTGTGGGGTTAAGAATGAAAATGGGGTGATGGGAGGGTTAGGACTGGAAGTGGGCTGTTGGGGGGCTTAGGAATGGTAATGGGCTATGGGGGGGCTAGAAATGGTAATGGACTGGGGGGGCTAGGACTGGAAATGGGCTTAGTGGGGGGGAGCTAGGACAGGAAATGGGCTGATGGTGGGGCTAGGATAGGACTGGAAATGGGCTGATGCGGGGACTAGAAGGGAGCGGATGCTGGGTGGGGCTGGAACTAGAAGGGAGCTGATGTTGGGGGAGGATTAGAATGGGATGGGGCTGGGAGAGTGAAATGGAGAGGGGAAAAATATTTTGTGTGGGAGGGAAGACAAATCTACAATTGGCCGGGTATTGGGAGAGCAAGTAGTGATTGAGGATGAAGGGGTAAAACCAGAGTGGATGAAATAGGAATGAGGAAGGCGCAAAAGGAGAAAGTAGTATGTTAAAGCAGATGTAGAGAAAGAATGGAAAAAAACTAGAAGAGAGAAAAAAGGACAAATGGACAGCAGACGATGGAGAGTTAGCAGAAGACACGAAGAAAACCAGAAGAAAGTGGCTGGAACAATTGCAACTGAAAAAAATGCACAAAAGGTAGAAAAATATCTATTTTGAATTTATTAACTGGAATATGTCAGCTCTGGGAAATGTGCATCATTAACGTCTGCGCTTTGTATGGTAACATTATGCAAATATTTATGCAAATGAGGCCCTGCGTCTTATGCGGCCCACGGGTTACTTTACAAGTCCTCATTTGGCCTTCAAAGCAATTTGAGTTTGAAACCCCTGGTCTAAGCCATCATAGGCTGCTCGAGTGACATATTTGGGCACTCCTTGACCATCGATATCAGGGTCTGGGATCGCTGAAGAGGTTCCTTTGACAATCCAGCTGTGAACTTGGCAAGCTCCTTTGCCAGGTACATGCTGGTAAGCCTGGATATGGGCCAGGTGCATCAAGCCCTGTTAACACTTTTTACCAAAGCCATCCATGGTGCGGGCCTCCCTGCCAGGGGGCACCGAGGAGTGCATCTTCTGACTCTTGATCCTGCGCGTGGCCGATTCCACTACCATGGAACTATATGGCAGCTGTGTCTTTTCGAATCCAGGATCTTTGTGGATTCGATAGATGAAATTGAGCCACTTGCTCACAATGGAAACTGTAACAGGTGACCCCCACATCCTGAATAACATACATTCCAAAAGGGGGGGGGGAAGGGAACCATGAGCACCTCCTTGGGAGGGGCCCCATACTGCAGAATCCAAGGTCCTCCACAACTCTGTGGTAAAGGCCTGGATGAAGTTGAGGAATGAGTGGCCCTCGGATAGAGACCTCCAGCACTCCTGCAGAGACGATGGCTCTGAGGGGGACATCTCGGGGTCCTGGGGTGTCCAGGGACTCAGACTTGGAATTGGAAGAGACTTCAACCTGGTGGGTCTCATGTCTGTACCCAGCTGAGGGCAGCAACGGGGTCTTGGGGTCCCTGTGCTCTGAAACAGAGACCCTCATGGGAGATACCCAAGGCCTCAAAATGGGATTAGGAGTGTTGCTGGGAATCGGCCCGAAGCCAATGCCGCTCCAGCACTGGCTGGATCTCCTCTGACAATGCCCTAGTAGTGGAGGGGTTGGTTGCCAGGCCTGAGACCTGGAGGAACCAGGCATTGGGCCCTGCTGCTGGGCCAAGAAGTCAGCAAGGCTGTGTTCCAAAGCCGCCATCCTGACCTCAAGGCCAGAAGGCTCGATGGCCACCGGTGTTGGCACAGAAGATATCAGGCTCAATGCCAGCTCCGTCGAAAAGGTTCTCTTGATGATGATGGCTTCAAAGAACTGAGGCTGATCCCCCAGTTCTGCTGGAGTCTCCTCCTGTGGGCAGCTTCGAAGGCGGTGACCATGAGTCTTACCCCCCGCTTCTGGCATCAGCCTTCAACGCCACCGCAGGCATGGTCTGGTCTTTCTGGGGATGGCTCTCAGAAGACAATCTCCTGTCTGATGCCCTGCAACTTTGGGGCTATGAATGGGCATAGCCACCAGACGACCCTCGCCGGCCCCTGAGGACATCCATTCCGCACTTGAAGCCAGGGCCACAGAGGTCTTGAGACCAAACAGCATCTCCCGCTGTGTTTCACAATTCCTGTGACCCTTGCTCGTTATCTGAAGACAGAGTGAACAGGTAGAGGCATTGGGATTGGCTCAGAGGCACTGCAAGCTGCAGTCATGGGGATCCGGGCGGGACATGATGTGCCTGCAATGGTCACACTGCTTAAAACCACTCACTGAGGACAGAGTGGGGGAAAACAGTACCCGTGAGATCAAACTCTCGTCCTAGTTAGGGAGTGTGCAAGAAAAATCCCACGTATCGAGGGACAGGAAAAAAAGAAGATAAAGTACCCAAAAAAAAACAATGACACAAAGGTGGCAGTGGTACTAGGTACAGAGGTGATGATGGTTTATGACTGGATGAAAGAATAAAGCAAAGATTAAAAAAAAAACGTTTTCTGGGGTGCAGACAAAATGTCCGATGGGCTCTGTGGAAAAAGATGACTGAGGTAAGATGGCACCTTTTGGGCAGAAAGGTGACTGCACATGTTTGGTCTAACTCCCAATGGCTTTCTGTGAAAGTTGGGGAGTGTTCATGGTGCAGGCTCCATCTGTGCCAACATCACCCATATGTGAGGACTGACTTCCTGCTTGTTCCCAGAGACTGGAGTTTTGCACCAAATTGAAGTAGAGCTGGCTAAAGCCACTTGTTAAATTAGTGGCATATGATTGGAGCAATAGTTTTATGCATATTAGCCATGCTAAACCTAGCAGATCTGGATCTATATAGTGAGTGCTTAAAGATCATAAGACAACTTGCTGATCTCTTTGGGCCATTAAAAGGACATTTAATACTTTGCTATTAAGAGGGCTGCCTCATTTGGTGGTGGTGAAAGCATGTGTACAGCATTAGCTATTTGCCTCTATAAAAGATCATAACCTTCAATGGTATTTCCTACAAACTTGTCACTTGAAAACTCTGAGGTCCAAAAATGTAATGCACTGCATTCCTTAACCTTGGTATTTCAAGAAACAGCAGGTAAATACAAATTCAAAGAATGATAACTGAAGATGTTTGTATATTGTTAAGGTATAGAGCACCCAAAACCTTTTTCACTTTTAGTGCTCATTTAATCATCTATTAAGAATTGTTGGCCAAGCCATATTTAGTCATTCATCACCAGTTTGATCAAAAATATTAAACATTTTCAAAATGAGACAAAAGAGCAAAAGCCCTTAATGTCTCTCTGAATTAATTCAGGAAAGAGGTAGACAATAATCCAGGTAATTCCAGCTACACTTGGAAGCCTGTATGACACCTGCTTCCTTCATTGTAGCACTGCTGCAGGGCCAGTCCAACCATTAGGCAGGCTAGGTGGACACCTAGGTCAGCAACAGTTAAATCAAAACTATTGATCCTCACACCATAACCATCAGCACATTATTTTATCTACAGGATGAGTGGGCACACACATTTTAAATATTAAACTTTGCTCTGTATGGATGTTATCCAATTACTCATTTTTACAGGATTATTGGGGGGAAGGGTCATGTGGAGGGTGATAATGACTGTGCAGTACAATTATCAAACGGGGGGGGGGGGGGCGCACAGCATAAGGTAAAAGGTTCACTTAGGGTACCCAATATCTTTGCATTGGCCCTGCACCACTGTTATAGTATTTGCATTTCACTGTCGCTGAAGTTTGTTTCCTTGGTGAAAACCCAACTTGGCGTTCTAGCAGAAAGGTCCTTAAGAATCTGGCAGTGGAAGAGGCATCCTTGCATCAAAACATCTGTAAATACAAATACAATGATCCCCAGTATATGTAACAAATTAAGTGGAGATAGTCCCTGAAAGTCAAGAATGTTTGTCAGTACATGTGGCTGTTCCCTAATTACCTAAAATTTGATTTCTAACTACATAAAGGTTTTAATAATTCTAGCTTCAGTAGTTTCCGCCTCCTAGTTTTTAAATACGTTTCATCTAGTGTAATGACAACTTTCCCCAATTTCACTCCTAGCTACAAAGTAGTAAACAACTGTCACCCTCTCAAACATAATCAAATATTATTGCAATAAGAGTGCACTGGAAATGAGATTGGTTTATTTATTTATTTCAAACCAATTTATGCTCGTCAAGGGGTTTTCATTAACATTTGGTTAGAAGGATGACATGGGCACCTACTTTTAATACATGGAGCTCAGCAGTATTAGTTCAGCCTGTTAAATGTGTGGCAACTGTATTCAGGGAATAGTTTAACTTCACTGTAAAACATTCCAAGCAAAAGTAATGACCATTTACAAAACTGCTCTGGCCCACATATCCTTGATCTTTCTTCTCCTGTTCATTATTCCATTAAGAGCTAGATTTGTTGTGCATTCTGGGGGCAGGAGAGGGGCCATTTCCATTATTAATAAATACATGCATTTTGTACCCCTCTGGTGCCTGTTACAGTTCTCATTCACAGGAGACGAGGAACATTTTTATAACCAAAAAATGAAGATCCTATCTTACTGATTAAATCATGTTTACTACTGCTCATCAAATAATTTCCCTTCCAGAAGAATCCTAATTTATATTCTATGAAGATGTTCCATGCAGCATGGAGCCTACTTTACAGAACTTGCAGATATGTAGGAGTGGTTCCCAAAGAGCATTTGAAAAAACACCCTAGCCTGTCTGGATGGTCTACTCTCCATCAACAAGCAGATGACATCATGTCATGTCACAAGGCTGGAACAGCTCTCTTGCAGGGCTCAATAACATTCTGAGCATGTATGGCTCTTTCTGTGTACAGTGGTCCTCTTAGTCTTTCTTTTCCTCCATGCCAGTGAATGGATGCAAAACAAAGTTCTTCCTCCTTGAAAAGTTTTCTTCCTTTTCATGTACCAGCACTGTTTTTTATCTTATTAAAATTTTTCTCAAAAAAGTTTACTATTGTATTATTTTGTTTTACTTCATACTTGAGCATGGTGACCAAGTCAAGGATTTTGGCCATGACTAGAACATGAAAGAACTGAATTTCCAAGCATAACTAGGCCAAATACAAACATTGCAGATGACTGTCTTGCAGTTTCAATAGGAAGGCCTTGATCGCCTCTATAACCATTATGGGACAGAAAGAAAGCTCTTACAGTTGTGGTCATTACTGGCACCCTTGCATTTTAGGTATGTTGTGTACAATATCTTGGAATATTTCCAATTATTTCTCAACTTATGTTATAATATTTTAATAGTATGTTCAAAGGTATACAACAAAAAAAAGATGTCTATGCAACATAGACATAGTAATTTCTGAGAGAAAAATGAAATATGACCTGGACAGAATTAATGGCACCCTTTGCTAATATTTGATTGCACAACCCTTGGCAGTGATGACAGCCTCCAAATGTTTCTTGTAACCATCTATAAGTTTTGTACATCTGCCTGCTGGTAGTTTCTCCCACTTTTCAACTGCGGTTTGTTCCAGCTCATGAATGTTTCCAGGATTCCTTTTATTGACAGCAGATTTCAGCTCTTTCCAAAGGTTCGCGATTGGATTGAGATCAGGACTCATTGCTGGCCAGTTTAAAATAGTCCATTTGTTCCTTTTTAACCAATCTTTTGTACTTCTGGACGTATGTTTTGGGTCACTGTCCTGCCAGAGGACCTTTTACCCAGACCTATCTTTCTGACGATAGGTAGCACATTTCGCTCCAAAATACCTTGGTAGTCCTCCGACTTCATGATTCCTTTAATACAGTCCAGGTCTCCAGTTCCTGAGACAGCAAAACAGCCCCACAACATTATGGAACCTCCACCACATTTAACTGCAGGAAGGGTGGGGTTTTTTCCTTATAAGTTTCATTTCTTTGCCTGTAAATGTATCGCTGGCCTGCATTGGGAAAGAGCTCAAGTTTGGTTTCAGCTGTCCACAGAACATTTTCACAGAAGGATTGTAGTTTGTCAAGGCGGATTTAGGTAAAGATCAGGCATGCCTTTTTATGTCTGTCTTTGAGCAGTGGGGTCCACTCTTTGACCTTCGCCCATGACATCCTTCTTTGTTTAGTGTACAGCGTATGGTGTGGATTGAAACCACCACTCCAGGTTAGCAGTAAGCTCTTTGGATGTTGTACAAGGTGTTTTTCACACTAACCTTCGAAGACTTCTTGGATCAATTGTCCTCTTTCCACCACGTTCTTCACTACCTCTTTATTTACCTGAGTGAAGTATTACAGTTTATAGTGGCTAATGTGAGTTTCGGTATGAATGAAATCTGTGTGCTGTTCACTTAAGTTTGATTGGTTGAGCAGGGTTTATAATGGAACACATACACCATATTTTTTTTTGGTCGGTGCTGGTGAGCAGTGACTGCAGTTTGGTGTGCTGTTAGGCTGATCGAGTGATAAGTTAAATGTAGAGAAAAGCAGTTTAAAGCCTTTAGTTTAGCCCATTGCAATTCCACTTCCTTTATCTCCTTCCACCCTGTCATCTCCTCCTTTAGGTACTCGGCCATTTTTTTGAAGTCAGTGTTTTTGAAGTTTAGGACTTTGAGCTTGCTATGTTTGGCTGTACCTTGGCTTTTTTATCTCAAACCAAACATAGCAAGCTGAAAGTCCTAAACTTCAAAAACAAATGGCCAAATAGCTAAAGGAGGAGATGACAGGGTGGAAGGAGATAAGGGAAGTGGAATTGCAATGGGCTAAACTAAAGGTGGCAATAAAAGGGGCAATAGATAAATATGTAAAAAAAGTAAATAAAAACAAGAGGAGAAGGAAACCTATTTGGTTTTCCAAAGAAGTGGCTGCTCAAACAAAGGCAAAAAACACAACTTTCACAAAATTCAAAAGATGACAAAGCCCTCTTACAGTCCAAGGTGTGAAGGATTGTCTCCACCCGACTGAAGTGAGATCTTGGAAAGAGGTTAGGGAGCACTACTTCCTGGATGAGGTGGAAGGCGATACTACTTTCGGAAGGAATTTGGGGTGCATGCGAAGCATCACTCTGTTCTTGTAGAACTTGGTATAAGGCGCCTCTGCCACTAGGGCCTGAAGCTCGCTAACTCTGCGAGCTGAGGTGAGCGCAACCAGGAAAGCCACCTTCCAAGAGAGGTAGCAAAGGTGGCAGGTAGCCAGAGGCTCGAAGGGTGGGCGAGTGAGTTACCCCAACACTACGTCGAGGTCCGATTCGGTTGCCAGGGGGCAAACTGGGGGCTTCGATAAGAGCAGGCCACGAAGAAAATGGGTCACCAAAGGCTGGACCGAGAGGGGCTTGCCATCCACCGGGTGGTGGTGCGCCGCCAGGGCACTAAGGTTCAGTCAGATGGAGTTAGACTTGAACCCGGATTGAGAGAGATGGAGAAGGTACTGTAACACCAGTCCCACCAAGCAGGAGAATGGGTCAGCCCCGTGCTTAGCGCACCAAGCTGAGAACCTGCGCCATTTGAGGGCATAAGCCCTCCTAGTAAAAACTTTGCAAGAGGCCAGCAGAATCCCCTCCCTTCAACCAAAAGGTTGAACGGGGCCAGAGTCACCCTCTCAGCAGCCACACTGTCAGCAACAGGGACCCCAGGTTGGGGTGTAGAAGACAGCTCCCCTCCTGAGACAGGAGTCCCGGAGCGGGCCCCAAGGGGATGGGGGTCTCCACCATCAACCGGAGGAGCAGCGGGAACCACGGTTGCCTGGATCACTGATGGGCTATTAGGATGAGTGAGGCCCTTTTGAGGAGGGTCCTGAACAAGGTCTTGGCGATCAGCGGCATGGGAGGGAAGGTGTACACGAGGCCTTCAGACCATGAGACAAGGAACGTGTCTGCTGCCACCCTGGAGGAGTGGGCCTCCCGGGAACAGAAGCGGGGCAACTGGAAGTTGTCCAGGCTGGCAAACACATCCATCATGGGTTACCCCTCCAGATCTGGAAAAGCCAATTGGCTATCCTGGGGTCCAGCTGCCACTCGTGCGGCTGGAGGACTCTGCTCAGCCTGTCGGCCAGAAGGTTGTCCTGTCCTGGTAGGTACAATGCCCTCAAGAAGATACCCTGTTAGCAGTGCCTCCTGACAAAGGGTACGAGACCCCATGCCCCCCAGTTTGTTCACATAGAACATCGCTACTGGTTGTCCATCTGGAACAGCAGTGGCTGGTGATGCAGGTGGTGGCAGAAGACTTGCAAGGCTAAGTACATGGCTCGCAGCTCCAGGAGGTTGATCTGCTGGGTGATCTCGTCTGGTGACTAGTTGCCCTGGATGTGGAGCTCCCCGCAGTGGGCTCCCCAGCCAAGCAGGAAGGCATCCGTGGTGAGGACCCTTGAGGGGCTCAGGGCCTGAAAAGGCATGCCCACCTCATGATGCTGGAGAGAGTAGTTACTCACCTGTAACAGGTGTTCTCCAGGAGCAGCAGGAATCAGTCCTCACATATGGGTGACGTCGGCACCAATGGAGCCCCCGTGCAGAGCATTTCCCCAGCTTTCAAAGAAAGCCTTTGGGAATTGCAGCGCGCATGCGCGGTCCCCTTCCCGCCCAAGGGTGCCATCTTGCTCAGTCTGATGACATAGCTAAAAGACAGCAAAAAATTAGCAAAAATAAATCATATGACTGCAACTCCAAGGGGAGGAGGGAGGGTTGTGAGGACTGATTCCTGCTGCTCCTGGAGAACACCTGTTACAGGTGAGTAACTACTCTTTCTCCAGGACCAAGCAGGAAGTCAGTCCTCACATATGGGACTCCCCAGCTTAAGGCTACCGGAAACCTCAAGCCGAAAAAATGAGCTCCCTCTAGCTCGTCAGTATGTAAGGAAGGAATCTTCTCTGAGAACGCCCCCAACCGGTAGCCCAAAACCAGAGCCGGAGGGTAGGAGTTGCCTAAACCCCAAAGAGATTATGGAGTACTGCCTGTCTGAAAGCACTGTCCCTGTGGGGCTCCCTCTCAAGGCAGTAATGGGCCACAAAAGTCTGGCTTGAAGACCAAGTAGCGGCCCAGCAGATGTCTGCCAACGGAACAGAGCGGAGATGAGCCACTGACGCAGCCTTCGCCCTGACACAATGAGCCGTGACTCGACCCTCCAACGAGAGGCCGGCTGCCCCATAAGCCCAGGCGATACAGTCAGCGACCCATATGGACAAAGTATGCTTGGAGACAGGTAACCCCAACTTATTGGGGTCAAAAGAAACGAAGAGCTGAACAGCCTTTCGATGCTCCCGCGTACGGTCAAGGTAGAAGGATAACGCACTCCTACAGTCCAGGGTATGCAGGACCATCTCAGCCCGGTTGGCATGCGGCCTGGGAAAGAAGGTCGGAAGAACCACCTCCTGATTGAGGTGAAAAGGGGAGACAACCTTAGGGAGAAACTTCGGGTGAGTCCGTAAGACTACCCTATTCCTGTAGAACCTACTGTAAGGGGGATCAGACACGAGTGCCTGAAGTTCACTTACTCGCCTAGCAGAGGTAAGAGCTATGTCACCAGCTCTCCTTAAACCCCCGAGTACAGGTTAGGGGAGTGGGTTTTTCCCTATTGAAACAGCTATTACACAGATCCTGGAGCAATGCCCCTTGGGAAATGTAGTCTTTTCACTAAATCAATAAGGAGCAGTTGTGGAAAAAGTGGTTAAGCAACCAAAGGATTTTATTTCCCCTCCCGGGGTGGATTTTACCATGAACAGAAAACACAATCCAGGTATCTACTGGTATTTGGACAAACAAAAGTTCCTTAACAGAAAAAGGCTTTCTTCAGCATTAACCAAGGTGAAAACAAACATTCAACAAAACCACGTTGTTTCCTCACAGCTCTCTGTTTCCACGTGCTATCTGTGCTGTACTCTCTTTTCAAGCAGGCTTTCAACGCAATGAAACTATTCCACTGGCCAGAGATAATGTACAGTCCATTATATCTATATCTTCTCCAGTATCAATACACTCTGGTTCACAGTCCATCAATTCCTCCTGCTCATGAGGAAATGTTTGAACCGGCACTGCTGGTGCCACGCCCTTTCTTACTGCTCCAGGCTTTACACGATATGCTTGGGTCAAATACTGGCTTTCACACAGACTATCAGGCCCAATATTCTTTTCCCAGCACCACCCTTCTGGGTACAAACAGTCACTGTAATTAAGTATATTCAAGCCTTTTGGCTTACCTTTCAGCCTTACTGGTGGAGGTTTTCTCTGGTGCTTTTGAATAGCTGTAGGTTCCCAACCTAAGCCCTGCTCATAGCATTTCACTTGCCTCCTAGGCTTTCTGTCTCTCCCGTGCTCCCCAGGATATTGCAGACAATTTCCTTTGCCCTTGTTATATCCTGTCCTCGGGGTTTCTTTCTTTCTCCTCAAGAAGGAATCTGTCTCTCCTTTCCATAGAGACTCTGGCTTACTCTGGTCATAGCTGTCTTCAGTGTAGCTCTCAATGGCTTCTCTCTCCAGCTCATATGCCTCACTTCCTGCTTCTTCAGCCAGCTCTTCATTACCTCCTTCTCTGCCTACCTTACTCCACTTACTTAACTCACCTGAACCTTCTTTAATAGGGTGAATTCTGGGGCCGTGGTCAACTCCACCCCCTAGCAGGTGTCCTGCATTACCTTGTGATTCATCCCTTGAATGATAGCACCGGCGTTTCTCTTGCCTCTGTGCCTGGTTCCTACGGTAACCAGGAGCCATGTGCTTCTGTTTACAGCTCAGCTCTACTTTTGTTCCTGGCTTTTTAGCTTCATTAAACGGGCTAGAAGGACCCACTATGTCACAGCTACCAGAAACAAGGTTTTCCAGGAGAGAAAACGGAGAGGGCAGGTAGCCATAGGTTCAAATGGCGGTCAAGTAATCTGCTGTAAGACCACATTCAGATCCCATTCAGGGGCTGGTGGACATAAAGGAGGCTTAAGCAGGAGGAGGCCTCTGAGAAAACGAGCCATCAAAGGGTGGTTGGAAAGAGGCCTTCTGTCCACCGGCGAGTGGTGCGCTAAGAGAGCACTGAGGTGAACGCTGACAGAGTTGGACTTAAGGCCTAGATTGGAGAGGTAAAGCAAATATTGCAATACTACCGCTACCAAGCACGAGAAGGGATTCTCGCTGTGCTGAGCACACCATGCGGAGAATCTACGCCACTTAAGAGCATAGGATTTCCTGGTGGATTGCCGTCTAGAGGCTAAGACTACATCTTCCACCTCTCTAGGCAGTAGTAGGGGAGCCAGGACTACCCTTTCAGCAGCCAGGCCATCAGATGAAGGGACTGGAGGTTGGGGTGCAAGAGAGATCCCTGTTGCTGAGACAGGAGATCGTGTTGAATCCCCAGAGGAAGAGGAGTGTCCACCGCCAGTTGCAGCAGAAGTGAGAACCACGGTTGCCTCGGCCACCTGGGGGCTATCAGAATCATTGGGGCCCCGTCCTTGAGGACTTTGAACAGTGTTCGGGACACTAGTGGCGTGGGAGGAAACGCATACAGTAGGCCTTGGGACCACGGAATCAGAAACGCATCCGCTGCTACTCTGAGAGGATGCGGTTGTCTGGAACAGAATCTCGGGAGTTGCCGGTTCAGAGGACTGGTGAAAAGATCCATGGTGGGGAGGCCCCACCTGAGAAAGATCTGCTGAACCACCAACGGATTCAATCTCCATTCCTGTGGTTGCAGGATCCTGCTCAGTCTGTCCGCCAGGTAATTTTCTTGACCTGGGAGGTAGACAGCCTTGAGGAGGATTCCGTGATTGACGGCCCAAGAGCACAGCCGTTGTGCCTCCTGACAGAGAAGGAAGGAACCTGTGCCTCCTTGTTTGTTCACGCAGAACATGGCAACTTGATTGTCCGTCTGGACCAATACAGACTGGTGAGAGGTGAGGTGGGAGAAGGCGCTCAGAGCTAGGCGTATTGCCCGTAGCTCCAGGAGGTTTATCTGCTGAGCAGCCTCCCAAGGGGTCCAGAGACCCTGAGTACAGGCCCCTTGGCAATGTGCTCCCCAACCTAGAAGAGAAGCATCTGTCGTCAGCACTTGAGAATGCGGAGGGGATTGAAAAACCACTCCGAGTACCAGATTCGGAAGATGAAGCCACCATTGCAGAGAGGAGACGAGCAGGGTGGATATTCTTACTGAGTCTGCAAGGCTCCCTGTGGCTTGATGCCGAGTTCGAAGGCTCCACTGAGCAGGCCGCATGTGCAG
This sequence comes from Ichthyophis bannanicus, assembly GCA_033557465.1. Lineage (NCBI taxonomy): Eukaryota > Metazoa > Chordata > Amphibia > Gymnophiona > Ichthyophiidae > Ichthyophis > Ichthyophis bannanicus. Next base: position 170,376,433 of record CM066042.1, read on the forward strand.
GCGGGCATTGGGGGTTACATGAACTGTGGAAGCCATATGGCCGAGAAGTCTCAGGAATTGCCTGGCGGAGACCAGGGAATTGCTGTGAAACTGCCTGGCTAGATCCATCAACCTGTGGGCTCTGTCCACTGGCAGAAAAGCCTTTGCCTGAAGAGTGTCAAGCCTTGCTCCTATGAATTCTAAGTTCTGGGATGGGAGCAAAGTGGACTTTGCGAAGTTTATGACAAACCCCAAGTGCTGAAGCAGAGCCACAGTGCGAAGGGTGGCTTGACTGGCCTCCTGGGAAGACTGGCCCCTTATGAGCCAGTCGTCCAGATATGGAAACACAAAAAGACCTTGAAGCCTCAGGTAGGCTGCCACCACCGCAAGGCACTTGGTGAACACCCTGGGAGCAGAGGTTAAGCCAAAGGGTAGTACTCTGTACTGGTAGTGGTTTCCCCCCACAATAAATCTGAGATATTGTCTGTGGTCTGGATGAATAAGGATGTGAGTATAAGCATCCTTTAGATCTAAGGAGCATAGCCAATCTCCCTGCTGGAGGTAGGGCAGCAGGATTCCAAGGGTAAGCATCTTGAACTTTTCCCTCTCCAGGAACTTGCTGAGGTTGCGCAAGTCTAGGATGGGTCTGAGGCCTCCTGTTCTTTTTGGTACCAGAAAGTACCTGGAATAAAAGCCGTGACCTCTCAGGTGGTGGGGCACCGGTTCCACAGCCTGTTCCTTTAGCAGACTTGCTAACTCCTGAAGGAGTAGATCCCTGTGCAGAGAGAGTCTTGGAGGCTCCCCTGGAAAATAGGAGGGAGGTACCTGGTGAAAATGGAGAAGATAGCCCTTTTGGACTATATGGAGCACCCAGGTATCTGATGTGACGGCTGACCACCTGTGGGCAAAGTGGGCCAGCCGGCCTCCTGTGCTGATGTGAGCCAGCGGAGGAGAAGAGGCTATGCCTTCTGAGTCAAAAACCCCCACCCTGCTGAGCAGGGGCCGGTGTTGGTGGCTTGGGGGCTTTCTGCCTACGGGGCCCATGACCCTACCCCTTGGCCTGCTGACCCTGTTGGGGAGCTGCAGAGGCCTGATAATGAGGGTATTGTTTATAGGCAGATGACTTCCTCGGGTAAAAGGTCTTTTTTCCCGAGCCCTTCTTTTTCTGAGAAGGGGCAGAGGTTTTTCTGGACAGCCTAGTCCGGGTCAGAATCTCGGTCTCGGGTTCTGCAGCCTTTTCAGCCATGGGCTTGCCAAAGAGGTTTTCACCTCAGCAGGGGACATCGACCAACTTGTCCTGTACCCATGGCTCGAGGTCGGATGACTGTAGCCAAGCCTGTCGGCGGGCACCGATGCCGGCCCTGGCTACTTGGGCCGAAGTCTCAAAGCCATCGTAGGCTGCTCAAGAGATAAACTTCGAGCACTCTCGAATACCAGTGGACAAGGCCTGGAACCTCTGCAAAGGTTCCTCGGAGAGACCAGCAGAGTATCCGGCAATCTCCTTTGCCAGGTCTCGGAGATACATGCCCATGTAGAGCTGGTATGTCTGGACACGGCAAGCAAGCATAGAGCCCTGGAAGCACTTCTTACCGAGGGCATCCAGGTTCCGGGCCTCCCGGCCGGGAGGCACCGAGGAGTGCATCTTCTGACTTTTCAGTCGATGCATGGCCGATTCCACAACCATGGAGTGGTGCAGTAATTGTGCCTTTTGGAACCCTGGGCTCTTGCGGACTCGATAGATGGAATCGACCCGCTTGCTTAACACTGGCGTCGAGGCCGGGGTCTCCCACATGCGGAAGAGCAGCCGCTCCAGCATCGGTGGAACCGGTACAGTAAAGGCCTCCTTCGGGGGAGAGTCATACTGGAGGGCCTCGAGCTCCTCGGCTCCTCCTCGGGATCTGCGGGGAATGCCAAGGCCTTGGCCATATCCCGCATGAAGTCCGAGAACCGGGTATCCTCCGGTGGGGATCGTCTCCGAGGTTCAGACTCCGGCGAGTCCGATGGGACACACCGAGTCCGATAGGTGTCGGGTGACTCTTCGTCCTCCGTCTCCCAGCCCGACTCCTCGGAGTAGGTATCGAGCAGCTCCGGTCGGGCGGGCACCGATGCCCTCCGCCCCGACGCCGAGGGTACCGGTGTCGACGACCTCGGTCCCAAACGGGAGGCCGAGGGAGACCGTGGCCGAGGATCGACTCGAGCCCGTATGGACTCGAGGATCGGCTCGGCCTCCGGGGTTCGACTTGGACGTCGATGTCCGAGTGGTCGGGGCAGATGCACCGGTGAGACCGGTGATCAATGCCCACTGCTGTTCCATGAAGGCAGCGAGGCTGCTCTCCAAGGCCGTCAACCTGAGTCCGAGCTCAGGAGACCCAGCAGCCCCCGACTCGGGCCCCGACGGCGGCTCCCCTGGAGGAGAGTCCACGAGGAGTACAGCACTCAAGTGTCCAGGAGACTCCATCTCGATACGAGGTTGCTTGGCAGGCCTCTCCGACTCCGAAGACCCGGGACGGCTATCGGGGCTATGCGACCTGGCCCTGGAGGAACCAGGAGCATCCACCAATGCCGCCCTCGCGGGTTTCTTCTTCCTGCGCTGTTCCCGCGAAGGAGACCCCCGCTCAGAGGAACCCCGACGATGCTCGGGGCCGGAGTCCCGAGACGTCGAGGCCTCTGACGAGGTTCGGGCCCGTCCGGATGCGGAGTCAGAGAAGATCCTATCCTTCTGGTGCTACCGAATCCTCAACGCCTTCGAGGACATTTTGCCACACGGACCACAGATCATCGGGTCCGAGGCAGCAGTCATGTGTGTCGGTAAGAGACATAAGTTTCTTACACCGATCAAACTTTTTAAACCCGCTGGCAGCCATCGGGGGAAAAAGGGCCCCTGCGAGGTCAAAAGACAGGGCTGCCAGTGAAAAAAGAAAAATGGCGCGAACGCTAGTCACGAAGGACAAAAACCGAAGAAGAGAGAGTGGGCTCGATACCGGCGTATCGGGCCCAGGCGGGAAAAGGATCCGGCGTCGAACCGAAGGAGAACAAAAAAAACCAGGGAAATCAACTTTTTCCTCGGTGAAAAACGAACTACGTCCGTCGGGCTCCGCGGAAAAAAGAAAACTGAGCAAGATGGCACCCCTTGGGTGGGAAGGGGACCGCGCATGCGCGCTGCAATTCCCAAAGGCTTTCTTTGAAAGCTGGGGAAATGTTCCGCACGGGGGTTCCGTCGGCGCTGACGTCACCCATATGTGAGGACTGACTTCCTGCTTGGTCCTGGAGAATGATTGCAACCAGACCAGGGAGTCTGCCAGTTGGTGGGTTACCGAGACTCTGTCTCGGAGGCAACCTGTGGCCTGAGATCACTGGTCCCGGAGACACCACTGCGCTACCCTCATGTGGAGGCAAGCTTCTGGGGTGACGTAGTCCGTGGAGACCATGTGCCCGAGGAAGCGCTGAAGCCACCGAGGGGGCACCAAGGGATGGTACTGTATGTCCCATGCCAGAGTCCTGAGACGGTTGGCTCGGTCCCTGGGAAAGAACCCCTTCGACTGGAGAATGTCGAGCTTTGCCCCGATGAATTCTAGACACTGTGCCGGAAGGAGGTGAGACATGAGGTAGTTTATGACAAACCCCAAGTGTTGCAGGACCTGGATGGTGCATGCGGTGGCTTGCTGCACCTCTTAGGCCATGCCTCCCTTTATGAGCCAGTCATCCAGGTAGAAGACTAAGACCCCCCTGGAGGCAGAAGAAGGAGGCCACGACTGCCAGGCATTTTGTGAAGACCCTTGGGCCTGAGGCCAAGCTGAAAGGGAGCACCCTGTACTGAAAATGCCTACCCCCCCACTACGAACTGCAGGTACTACCTGTGGTTGGGGTGAATGAGGATGTGGGTATAAGCATCCTTGAGGTCTAAGGAGCATAGCCAGTCTTTCTGCTGGAGGTATGGCAGAAATGTCCCAAGGGAGAGCATCTTGAATTTCTCCCTCACCAGGAATTTGTTGAGGTTGTGCAGGTCGAAGATGGGCCTTAGTCCCCTGTCTTTTTTGGCACAAGGAAGTACCTGGAATAGAACCCCTTGCTTTTGAGATGGTGGGGCACCGGTTCCACCGCTTTGTCCTCGAGAAGACCTGTCAACTCCTTCAATAGAAGGTCCCAGTGGAGGAGAGACCTGAGGGGATCTCCCGAGAAATAAGGGGGAGGTGTCTCAGGGGGAGGAGGTAACCCTCTCTGACTACCCAAAGGGCCCAGGAGTCGGTGGTAATGGCCAACCACCTCTAGGCATAGAGGGCCAGATGTTCCCCTGTGGGCTGCTGCTCCTTGGGGTAGATAGACTATTCTCAAGAGTCAAAAACTCTCCCCTGGCTGGGCTGGAGCCGGTGCCTGGGGTTTTGGAGCCTTCTGCTTATGAGGCCCAGGCCCAGGCCCAAGCCCATGTCTCTTGGCCTGATGACCCTGTTGCGGAGCTGGGGAGGCCTGAAAAGATAAGTAGTTTCTGTAAGCAGCTCTCTTCCTTGGGTAGAAGGACATTTGAGCGCTTCTGTCGGGGAGGGGCAGCAGACTTTTTTGAGAGCCTGGTCCTCATCATGAACTCTGTCTCCAGCTCGGCAGCCTTGTCGGTCATGGGTTTGCCAAAGAGGTTCTCTCATTGGCATGGGACATCGACTAATTTGTCCTGAACCCACTGCTTGAGGTCGGACGACTGAAGCTAAGCTTGGCACCATGCACCGATACCAACCGCTGCTACTTGAGCCGCTGACTCAAACAGTCATGGGTCGCTTGAGACATGAATTTGGAGCACTCAAACTGCCTTGGCCAGGTTCTTGAACCTCTGCAAGGGTTCCTCGGAGAGTCCAGCTGAGAACCCAGTGAGTTCCTTTGCCAGGTCTCTCAGGTACATGCCCATATACAGCTGGTAGGCTTAGATGCGGCCTATGAGCATTGAGCCTTGGTAGCACTTTCTGCTGAGGGCGTCCAGGGTGTGGGCCTCCCTGCCAGGGGGCACCAAGAAGTGCATCTTCTGGCTTTTCAGCCAATGCATGCCTGACTCCTTCACCATGGAGTTATGCGGCATTGAGTCGAGCTGTTTGCTCCCCATTGGTATGGAAGCCGGTGTCTCCCACATTCAGAGCATCAGGCGTTCCAGGATGGGAGGGATGGGCACTGTGAGCGATTCCCGTGGAGGAGCCTCGTACTGGAGGATTTCCAACTCGTCCACCAGAGGGTCCTCCTCCAACTCCGTAGGGAACACCAGGGCTTTGACATATCCTCGACGAAATCAAGGAAGCCTATATCCTCCGGCAGGGACCACCATCAAGTCTCCGAGATGGGAGAGTTGGATGGGATGCTGTGGTGACGACAGGTATTGGGGGACGACTCCTCCTCTGTCTCCCACTCAGAGTAGTCCATCGAGATCTCGTAGGAGGACTGCTCCATGAGCCTTGGAGCTCCTGATGCTCCGCAACCGGTGCCAATCATACTTGCCGGAGATGACTGCGGTCCCATTGAGCGGGACTCTGATCTCAGCCGAGGATGGACTTGAGGCCGAAGGACCTCGAGGATCGGCTCGGCCTTTGGGGACATCTTGGACGTCAAGGGCCCGGTGGTCAGGGCGGATGAACTGGTCTTGCCTGACAACAGCACCCACTGCTGGTCCATCAAGATAGACAAACTGCACTTCAGGGCCGCCATTCTGGACTCCAGACCAGAAGGCTCCACAGCCTTCGGTGCAGGCACCGAGGGACTCGGGCCCAACGCCGGCTCCCCTAAAGGGGAATCTTCGACGAGGATGGTGTCTGGGGACCGAGGCCGGTCCCCAGTCGCATCCTTTCGGGCGCCCTTTGCAAGCTGCTCCTTCTCCGTAGCCTCGGATGAGCATCTCGGATTGCGGGACTGGTCCTGGGAGCACCTGGCCGCTCGAAACCGTCCAAAGATGCTGCCTTTGAGGGTTTCTTTTTCCTGGGTTCCCTTGAGGGAGACCCCTTTTCTGAGGGCCCACAATGGGGCTCCAGTTTCGGAGGTTCCACCTGAGACGTCGAGGCCTCAGGCGAGGCCCTGGCCTTCAGAGGCACTGGGGACTCGGGTGAAAAACTTATCTTGCTGCTGATGGCAGCTCTTGAGGGCCTTACTGGACATCCTGTTTACAGAGACTGCAGGCTGCTGAGTCGTGGTCTGGCCTGAGACAGCAGTTGTGTGTGTTGGTCAAAGACAATTTTAGAGCAGTGATCACACTTCTTAAAGCCACTGTTAGCCGGGGGGGGGGGGGGGGGGGGGTGAGTACCCCTGCAAGGTCGAAGACTCTCTGGGCTGCCAGTTGGGGAAAAAAGGCGCAAAGATGCCAGAAAAAGAAAGAATGAAAACTACAAAAATAGACCTGAACTCAATGCTGAGGCAATGAGGTCGGGTGGTGGGAAGAGTACTGGTGCGATACTGGAGGAGAGTATGAAACTCCGAGAGAAAAATCAACTTTTTCTGGGGACAAGCCAGACGAACGTCTGAAGAGCTCTGTGGAAAAAAGGAGACTGAGCAAGATGGCACCTGGGTGGGAAGGGGACCACGCATGCGTGGTGGTATCTCCCAATGGCTTTCTTTGAAAGCTGGTGGTATGCTTCCTCAAGGGCTCCATCGGTGCCAACGTCACCCATATGTGAGGACTGACTTCCTGTTTGTTCCCGGAGAAGAACCTAGATTTAATGGCTTAGCCTTTTAAAGTGCATATGAGGTGCAATCAAAAAGTATCGAGACTTGTACAACAACACAAGAAGAATAACGCTGACAGTTATTGCACTCAGTTTCTTTCAAAGTAGTCCTCTTCTGATAAAACACACTTCTTCCAGGGTTACTGCCACTGCTAGAAAAAATTTTGAAATGCTTCTTTTGTTATGCTTTGAAGCTGCTGTGTCAAATTTTGCTTAATGGTCTCCAAGTCGTCAAATCTCCTTCCTTCCCTTCAGTTGTAATTTCAGTTTTGGAAACAAGAAAAAGTCACAGGGTGTGAGGTCAAGTGAGTACAGAGGCTGACGGACTTGCTCGATTTGGTACTTGGCCAAGAACTGCTAGACAAGATGTGATGCATGAGCCGGTATGTTGTCATGATGAAGCAATCATTCACCATTTCTGTGTAACTCTAGCCTCTTATAACGAACTGCATCTCTCAAACGAGTCAGAATTTTGACGTAGTACTCCTAATTGATAGTTTGGCCTTTTGAAGCATATAGTCTCTGCTAATCAAACAAAACTGAGCATGACTGTGACATTGCGCTTCACCTGACATGCTTTCCTGGGTCTGGGAGAGTTTGGAGTCTTCCATTGTGAGAATTGAGCCTTAATTTCTGGGTTATGTTTATGCAATTTCTTGATATACTGCCCAGGCTGAAGCCATAAACTATGATTTATCATCAGTAATCATCTTTTTGATGAAATCTGAGTCATTTTCAATGCATTCCAACAACTCTCTGGCTGCAGACAGTCTATCTTCTTTTTGGTTAGGGACAGGAGTTGCGACACAAATTTTGCAGACACACATCGCAATCCCCAAATCAACAGTAAGAATGGACTGTACTGACCCAAAACTAATGCCTATGTCCTCAGCAAGCTCCCTTATAGTCAACAGACAATTTGAGCATATTGCAGTACACACTGCTTCAATGTTGTCTTCATTCCTGCTCGTGGATGGACTTCCAGAACATTCATCACTGCCAACACTGTGGTGGCCCTTTTGGAAACGTTTGTACCAGTCAAACTCAAACATGACTCATGCATTCATTGCCATAAACTTGTAACTTGTCATAAATCTCTTTGCAGGAATCTCCAAGTTTCTGGCAGAATTGAATGCAAATCTGCTATTCAATTTTTTCACTCATCATAAATCTGATGAACTGCTTTTACACAATACCAAATATCATGTGATTTAAAAAAAGTACAGGTGTGCTGCAGCCACCCTACACTCTGCACATAACTAGGTCACTGCATGCTTAATAGCACCATAGTGTGACTTATTGTTATATAGATAGTTTTTGATCACACCTCGTAGAAGCTCCAAAGATCACTCTGGTCGTCTCTGTCCATGGTCTATTACAACTTTATAGGTGGCAAACTCCTGTTAGAAACTGCCCCATTTCTAGGACGATGAAGTATAAAACACAACAATCTTCAGGCTTTCACCAAACTACAGCTTTCACATATTATTGTTGTAAAGGAGGCAGCTTTGATAAAAGCAAAGAAATGCTGAAAACCTTCCAGTAAACCATCTAGAAAAAAAGTCCCAGACCATTTGGTAAAGTATTCCAAGAAGCCATATTATTTGCAAGGATAACAGCTCAAGAATTACATCCTTCCTCTTATTATTCTACTAACACAATATGCCTGGCTGAAACAGGTAATAGTAGAACCTCCACCATATCTGCAAATTGTAATTTCTTTTCAATTTTCTGGCCTTGTGCCCACTCTGAACCTTTGTATTTTGTAAACCGCTCTGATTTTCAAAGAAGGGCGGTATATCAAATAAAATAACCATAACCATAACCACAGCATATGATGTTTGACACCTTATCTAGAATTTCAGCATCTGCCATTGCTAAAAGGGCAGGTGCAATGATTTGAGACGTCTCAGGCAGCCCTCCATGCTGCCAACCCTTTCCAGGGCCTACAATGGCTCCCAAACAGCAACACAGCATTTACCTACACAATCCAGTGCTTTCACCTCTAGCTGCCATTTCTGCCCCGCCTCCGCTGCAGGCTTCCAGTTTGCATTAACCAGAAGTCTGCATTGGAGGGGTGGAAGTGGCAGATAATAGGTGAAAGAAACTGCAATGCAGCACCAGAGCGTGCAGAAAGGGGCGTCAACGCAGCAATGGAGACCCCTGGAGGCTGGCACTCTAGGCAACCACCTAGTTCCCCTAGTAGTAGCGCCAGTCCTGGTTGCTAGAAGACCTGTACAGCTATGTACGTCAAGCCTATGAGAGGAAATCCATGCAAAGTTGGCAGATGCATCCTGTACTGAAAACACACTTTTTGGGACACGGTTAAATAGACTATAGGTAGCATTAAGGATCAGTGTACTACTTTGCAACATATTTCTAATTAGTCAGCAATATCTAGTTTAACATCAGTCCATTTTAGTCTGTGCTATTTTAAAATTATTCAAAATTCATTCAAAATGTGCATATGTACTGTATAGTTCTCCTGAAGTTGCACAATATATAATATTCTAAGTCCATGTAGGCTCAATTTACAGTGCAGCACCTGACATTGTGTTTTGAACCAGACATTTATAAACAGTTGTACATCAGGGAAATGTTTCCATCATCATTATACCAATATGATAAAATTATTGATGAATGTTTAGAATATTGCTATGTGTGTGTTTTCAAGTCCAGCTCAGTCCAAATATTTTGGTGGCTTTTAGTCATGGGACTTTAGAATAGTGATATAGTCTAAAACTTGAAGAGAACTATATATACAGTATACACATTTTGAGTGAATTTTTAAGAATTTTAAAATGTCACAGATTAAAATGGACCAATGTTAAACTAGTTATTGCTGGGCTAATTCAATGAAAATTGAAAAGCCTGACGAAAATTTAATTATTTAGTGATTGATCTCTGAGAATTGGGTAATGCACTTTAGGTGAGTATATATTGCTAATGAGTGATCCAAATTGTAGCATATATTAGGGGAAATGCAAAACCTCTCATAGCATATTCATTGTGGTTATCTTAAAAACTTAACTAGCTGTGGCCTGAGCACTGGGTTGAGAACCACTATTCTAGATGAATGAGTGCAATGCAGTACAACAGAGGGTTATACTTCAGGAGAAGAAATTTTAAAGTCTTTTCCAGGCAAGCCACAATAGAGTCAATATCAATCTATTATGTTAGATCTTGCCAAAGAGAGATGACAACCAAAACAAGTGGCCACTGTTCAGCCCAAACAGCTTTCTTCCTTTTAAATGCATCTGAACACTATCAGTTCCTTTCATCAATATACATCTTGCCCCTAACCTGTAAGGGTAAGGTGAAGTTCTTTCTTAAGATTTCAACAGATACCTGGATATTCAGCATTGTCAAATCTGGATACAGTCTTAAATTATCTGTCAATTTCCCCTAAAACAAAAAAAAACCCTCACTTGGTTTTCACTACACAGACCAACACCCACTTCTCCTACAGTCAATAAGTACAAGGACTACCAGGAGAACTGCTACTACTGGGAAGAAATCTGCACTGTAAGTACTTACCTCCTGAGAAATTCTCTGAATCTGGGGGAAAAAGCAATTCTTTGGGTTAAAACTAATAAAATCTGTGTATTTAAAAAATTCAGTGTTTTATTAAGTCAGTTAGGGCACAGTGTTACAAGCCAATCTTCAGTAAAATTAAAGCCAGTTAGGATTTAGTATTACAAGCTGGCTTTCATTTAAATCAAAGCCAGTTAGGGTATATCTTAACACAGAGAGTAGAATAGGGGTAAATTTTCTTTGAGTATATAGAAAATGTTTTTCTAGAGACCTTTTACAAAGAGGCCTTCCAGTTAGGAGGCAAGAGAACTGTGAAATTATTTTAAATAGGTGTTAAAGCCAAGTGACAGATCAAAGGGCAACTTGAAAGCCTCTATCAAACCAAGGGCAGTGTGAATCACTCAGGAAATTAAGAGATTGCCTTATAAACACAGATATAAATAGGTCATCCCTCCCACCCACTCCAGGCATAAGCCTTGATTTATAGCCTCCTAAAACCAGGGGAAGGGGTGATCATACTCACTTTCTGGTTTAACTGATTATCTTCATCAGCAGGCAATTAGGCTTCAGGAGTAGATTAACTGTTCTTACAGTTCACCTTGAGGTGAGCACAAAGTCCTTTATACTTATTAGGTAAAATTATATTGATTCAAGAACCCCTATTCCTCCAGCAACTTTACATAACTTAACAACTTTAAATAGCTAAATGAAATTTATAAATTCAAGATGCGGGCAGCAGTCCAGCAGTGAGATGGGGGCTATCCAATCTTTTGCACTGAGTGTTACATGTATGATTTTCTCTCAATTGGTGAGAGGTCTTGTGGGTGTACTAAGTGATAAGAACTCTTTGCTCTCAGGAAACGAGTCTGATCTCTGGAGAGCAGAGTAACAGAGGAGCTGAGGCAGACAGAGAGGTATATAGAAAAGACCTAGAGGGATATATTAGAGAAGTTGCACCTCCAGTCCGGCAGCCTTTCTGCTGCCATGGAAGAAGAGAGGTCAAGTGAAAGGAGAGCATCACCTTGGTGTGGCAGGAAATGATCCTGTAGCTAGGACTTGTCCTCTGGGTGATGTAATACCCTCTTGCACTGAGGATGTCTCTCTAGGGCCATATGCTCATAATGGATGAGTTAGGACAGTCATTATAGTTGGTGATTCGATCATTAGGCATATAGATAGCTGGGTAACATGCTTGCCTGCTGCGAAGGTAGCGGACCTCCCATGCCACTTAGACAAGGTTTTAGACAGTGCTGGGGAGGAGTCTGCTGTCTTGGTACATGTTAGTACCAATGACATAGGAAAATGTTAGAGGGAAGTTCTGGAAGCCAGATTTAGGCTTTTAGGTAGAAAGTTGAAATCCAAAACCTCCAGGGTAGTATTCTCAGAAAAGCTTCCCGCTCCATATGCAGGACCCAAGAGTCAGGCAGAGCTCCGGAGTTTCAATGCGTGGATGAGACGATGGGGCAAGGAAGAGAGTTTTGGATTTGTTAGGAACTGAGCAACATCCTGGGGAACAGGGTTTTTTTCCCAAAAGGATGGGTTCCACCTTAACCAGGGTGGAACCAGGCTGCTGGCATTAACTTTTAAAAAGGAGATAGAGCAGCTTTTAAACTAGATAATGGAGAAAAGCCGAGAGTCACTCAAGAACACATGGTTCAGAAGGATGTAAACTTTGAGGATACTAGAAAAACAGGGATGTTAGAGCATCCTAAGATTCCAATAAAGGTAAAGGTAACCCAAGTGCCTTTAAGTAAAAATCAGAGTTGAAAGATTCCAAATTAACCTAGTCATCAAATAGCCAAACTGTTAATGTTAACAAAATACAAACTTTGAAATGCCTATATGCAAATTCCAGAAGTCTAAAAAAATAAGATGGGAGAATTAGAATATATAGCAGTAAAAGAAAGGTTAGATATTAAGTCTGCTGGAAGGAGGATGATCAATGGGACACACTGATATCAGGCTACAAACTATATTGGGGGGGGGGGAGGGGAGTAGCTCTATATGTCAAAGGAGGCATCAAGCCAAATAGGATAAAGGTTTTGCAGGAAACAAAATACACTAGAATCTCTGTAGATAGAAATTCCATGTGAAAAGGTGACAGGAATGACAGTGGGGGTGTTCTACCACCCACCTGGACAAAATGTACAGACAGATGATAAAATGCTAGCAGCTCCCCGATCGACATCAGAACTGCAATCGAGAGGCCTAAACCTCTCCCACTCACTGTCCCAAAACCAATCAGGGACCCAGCAGCACCAGGATAAAGGAAAGCCACCGTTGAGTGTGCCCGTGCCTGGCAGGCCTGCGTCTGAGGGCCTCAACAGAGGGCCCTTTGGTGGGAACCATAAGCGATAAAAATCTGCTAGCAATTTGAGACAGAGCATCGAGCAGAGACCTACTACAACATCTCCACGTTCCATGGAACCAACCAGCCCCATAAATCTACGGAGACAAGAACGATGACATGCAGCTCATGTCTGGAAAGATACAACGTCCAAACACAAAGGGCCCTGGTAAGCACAGCATCTATCTATCCATACCTATTTAAAAAACCCTATCCTCAAATACCACCAGAACACCACCACTAATCCCCTTACCATAATCCAAGCCCCTCAGCAAACTGCATAACATGACCATGAAGTTACATAGTGACACTGCTCTTTTACTTTTATTTGCTCACCTCCGCTTCCTATACATAGGGGCAACACCCGTATCCTCTTACATACTAATGCTCCCTATATGCACACACATGTACCAAATCAGCTTGTGGCAACACCCCATCAAACATGATACCCGAATACCTCACAGACTTATACAAATCTTACCCCAGCCCACAACTACACCTACATACAACCACCCTATACTAGACACATGCATACTTATCAACATCAGATTGGTCAGAAATAAAATCAACACAATCACAGACTACCTTCCAGAAAGCAAAACAGGCATCCTGTGCATCACTGAAACCTGTCTCAAAAACAGAGACCAAGCCATCATCAACCAGATTACACCTGAAAACCACACTGCCTTCTACTGCCACAGAACACACAAATTCAAACTCACAGCCTCAGTCAACACACACAACACAATCATAATCACCAACAAATATATCACCATATGCTTCACTTATAGAACCCCCAACACCAAATTTGATGAGTTATTCTCCGTACTTGAGACAGCATGCAGCCAGAATACAATACACAAACCTCTCATAGCCCTGGGCAACTTCAATCTCAGCTCAGCAAACAAAGAAGCAATGGCATTCTTGGGGGCAATGGAGTCATTTCAATTCAAACAAATCATCACCACACCAACCCATCAGCTAGGAACAATGCTGACCTTATTTTCATTCCAAAGACGATAACTAACAGAATCTCATAACATCTCCATAAATCATGCCCATACCATGGTCAGACCACCACCTCATAACCTTCAAGATGCATCTAGCAAAGACCGCTGACATAACAACCCAGCAACACACAGAAAGAAGATTTAAAAGCTTTCACAGTGGCCAATCTAGGTCATACATACCTAGCAGTTTCCCCAAAAGACACAGGTTCCACAATGCTTGTACTGGGTCAGGCATTGATATCCTGGGTCCCTTCTTAATAATGGTTTATGGACCTTTCCTCCAGGAACTTGTCCAAACCTGTTTTAAACCCAGCTACACTAACAGCCTTTACCACATCCTCCGGTAACAAATTCAATAGTTTGATTACACGTTGAGTGAAAAAAATATTTTCTTTTATTAGTCTTAAATAGTTTACCCTGTAGCTTCATTGCATGTCCCCTAGTCTCTCTATATTCTGATAACGTAAACAATCGATCTAGGTTTACCTATTCCACTCCATTCATTAATTTATAGACTTCTATCATATCTCCCCTCAGCCGTCTCTTTTCCAGGTTAAAGAGCCCTAACCTTTTTAGCCTTTCTTCATAGGAGTATCCTTCCATCCCCTTTACCATTTTGGTGGCTCTTCTCTGAACCTTTTCTAATAATGCTATATCCTTTTTAAGATACAGCGACCAGAATTGCACACAATATTCAAGGTGTGGTCTCACCATGGAACGATACAGAGGCATTATAATATCTTTTGTTTTATTTTCCATTCCTTTCCTTATGATACCTAGCATTCTATTTGCTCTCTTGGCCGAGGGTTTTAACATGTTATCCACAATGACGCCTAAATCTTTTTTCCTGGGTGGTGGTTCCTAATGTGGAACCTTGCATCGTGTAACCATAATTTGGGTTGTTCTTCCCTAGGTGCCTAACTTTGCACTTGTCCACATTAAATTTCATCTGCCATTTTGATGCCCAGTCTTCCAATTTATCAAGATCCTCTTGCAATTTTCCACAATCCTCTTGGGTTTTAACAACTTTAAATAGTTCTGTGTCATCTACAAATTTGATAACCACACTCGTTATTCCACTTTCCAGGTCATTTATGAATATGTCAAAAAGCAACGGATCCCTGGGGTACACCACTATTCACCTTTCTCCATTGGGAAAATTGGCCATTTAGCCCTACCCACTGCTTTCAATCTTTAAACCAGTTCCTGATCCACAATAGTACGCTGCCTCCTATCCCATGACTCTTTAGTTTTGCCAAAAGTCTCTGACGACGGACCTTGTCAAAGGCTTTCTGAAAGTCCAGATACACTATATCAGCCGACTCACCTTTGTCCACCTGCTCATTCACACCTTCAAAAAAACATAACAGATTAGTAAGACAAGATCTTCCTTGTCTAAAGCCATGTTGGCTGTCTCCCATTAGGCCATGACTATCTACATGCTGAGTAATTTTGTTCTTTATGATGGTTTCTACCATCTTTCCCGGTACTGACGTCAGGCTCACCGGTCTGTAGTTTCCTGGATCACCCCTGGAACCCTTTTTAAAAATTGGCATTACATTGGCGATCCTCCAATCTTCAGGTATTACAGATGATTTTAATGAAAATTCACAGATTACTAATAGCAGGTCTGCAATCTCATATTTCAGTTCTTTCAACACCCTTGGATGTATACTATCTGGCCCAGGTGATTTGCTACTCTTCAGTTTATCTAATAGTTGTAATACATCTTCCCGATGTATCGATATTTCCTTCAATTCTTCCGCAGCTTTAAATACCACTTCAGTAATGGGTAACATCCCTACATCTTCCTCAGTAAAGACCGAAGCAAAGAATTCATTTAGTCTCTCCACTATCGCCTTGTCGCCACTTAGTGCCCCTTTAACCCCTCTGTCATCTAATGGGCCAACTGACTCTCTCACAGGTTTTTTGCTACGAATGTACTTGAAAAAGTCTTTATTTCGCGTTTTTGCTTCCGCAGCAAGCTTCTTCTCAAATTCTCGTTTTGCCTGCCTTATCAATGCCTTGCATTTGTGCTGTTTCCAGGTTTCGTCGTTTGGCTCTTTTTTCCATTTCCTGAAAGATGCTTTTTTGGCAACAGCCTCTCTGACCTCACCTTTAAATTATGCTGGCAGTTTTTTGGACTTCCTTCTACTTTTCTTAAAGCGTGGAATACAGCTGGTCTGGGCTTCCAAGATAGTATTTTTCAACACCACCCAAGCTTGATGTAAGTCTTTAACCTTTGCAACTGCTCCTTTTAGTTTTTTCTTAACTATTTCCTCATTTTATCATAGTCTCCCTTTCAAAAGTTAAAAGGTAGTACTGTGGATTTCCTTATTATCCCTCCTCCACTAATTAAATCAAAGGCGATCATGCTATGATCACTATTGCCAAGTGGCCCCAACACCCTTATCTCTTGCACTAGATCTGGTGCTCCACTAATGACTAGGTCCAATATGGCTTCCCCTCTGGTCGGTTCATGAACCAGCTGCTCCAAGAAGCAGTCATTTATTTCATCTAGGAACTTTATCTCCCTAGCATGTCCTGCCGTGACACTGACCCAGTCGATACCGGGGTAATTGAAAGCACCCATTATTATTACTGCGCTGTAACGTTTGTTAGCTTCCTTGCTTATACCCACATCCTTATCCACCCCAACCACAGGCAGTATCTGCAGTTCGTAGTGGGGGGCAGGCATTTTCAGTACAGGGTGCTCCCCTTCGGCCTAGCCTCTGCCCCAAGCGTTTTCACAAAATGTCTGGCAGTCATAGCTGCCTTCCTCCGGCTCCAGGGGATCTTCGTCTTTCCCTACCTGAACGACTGGCTCATAAAGGGAAGCCTGACCTCAGAGGTGCAGCAAGCTACCGCATGCATCATCCAGTTCCTACAGCACTTGGGTTTTGTCATAAGCTACCCCTAGTCTCACCTTTTTCCGACACAGTGTCTGGAGTTCATTGGGGCAAAGACTGACACTCTCCAGTCAAAGGCTTTCTTGCCAAGAGACAGATCCGATGGTCTCAGGGCTCTGGCTCAGGATGTGCAGTGCTGTCCCTGGGTGCCTGCTCAGCTTCCCCTGCGCCTCCTCGGTCACATGGCCTCCATGGTCCATGTCACCCCTGACGCTCACCTCCACATGTGGGCGGCGCAGTGGTGTCTCCAGGACCAGTGGTCTCAGGCCACCTGCTGCCTACGGGAAAGGGTTTGCATGACCCACCAATTGGGGGATTCTCTGGTCTGGTGGCAGCAGGACCTTCACCACGGATGCCTCCCTCCTCAGCTGGGGAGCCCACTGCAGATATCTCCGCACTCAGGGCAACTGGTCACCGGATGAGAGCACCCAGCAGATCAATCTCCTGGAGCTCTGAGCTATACACCTAGCCCTGAGGATCTTCTGTCACCACCTGCGTCAACAGCTGGTTCTGGTCCAGATGGACAACCAGGTGGCAATGTTCTATGTGAACAAACAAGGGGGCACGAGGTCTCGGTACCCTTTGTCAGGAGAATCTAGCCCTCTGCTTGTACGCAATCCAACAGGGTATCCTCCTGCAGGCCGTGTACCTGCCCGGTCAGGACAACGGGCTCAGCAGAGTTCTCCAGCCATATGAGTGGCAGTTGGGCCCCAGGGTAGCCAATTAATTTTTCCAGCTCTGGGGAGAACCCATGATTGACCTATTCGCCAGCCTGGACAACTTTCAGTTGCACTGCTTCTACTCCCTGCAGGCCCACCCCTCCAGGCCTTCCCTCCTACCCCACTGATCGCCAAGACCTTGTTCAGGACCCTCTGCGACAGGGCCTCTCTCATCCTGATAGCTCCTCTGTGGCCCAGGCAACCGTGGTTCCCGCTGCTTCTACAGTTGATGGTGGACACCCCCATCCCCTTTTGGAACACCCCAGGACTCCAATCTCAGGAGGGGAGCTCTCTCCTGCACCCAATCTGGGGTCCCTGTCGCTGACAGCATGGCTGCTGAGAGGGTGACTCTGGCCCCCTTCAACCTGCCGGTTGAAGTGGAGGACATCCTGCTGGCCTCTCGCAAGGCCTCTACTAGGAAGGCTTACACCCTCAAATGGCACAGGTTCTCTGTTTGGTGCGCTGAACACAGGGCTGATTCTTGTCCGGTGGCTGTAGTGTTACAGTACCTGCTCCACCTCTCTGTCTGGGCTCAAGTCTAATTCCATCCGAGTGCACCTCAGTGCCTTGGTGGCACACCACCATCCGGCGGATGGTAAGCCCCTCTCGCTCCAGCCATTGGTGACCTGTTTTTTTCAGGGCCTGCTCTTATCGAAACCCCTAGTTTGCCCTCCGGTGACCAAGCGTATGCTGTCCACATGGGTGGCAGACTGTATCTCCCTCGCTTCTGAGTAGGCGAGGCTCCCGCTGGAAGGCCGTGTCACGGCGCACTGTCAGGGCCATGGCAGCCTTGGTGGCAAACTTGCGCTCTGTCCCGATGGTGGACTTCTGCTGGACTGCCACCTGGTCTTCAGTCCATACCTTCACAGCCCCTTACTACCTGGAAAGAGAGTCCTGCTGCTGCTTGTGGTTCCCTGTGAGGGAGCCCCTGTTTTTGCTATGGGCTTTTGGTAGCCTGTTGCTGGGGCATTCCATATGTGAGGGCTGACTTCCTGCTTGTTCCTGGAGAAAACGTAGTTACTCACCTGTAACAGGTGTTCTCCGGTGACAGCAGGAATCAGTCCTCACAACCCTCCTTCCTCCCCTTGGAGTTGCTCCTTTACCATCTTTTATTTTTACCGTCTTTTAGCTATGTCATCTGACTGAGCGAGATGGCACCCTTGGGCAGGAAGGGGACCACGCATGCGTGATGGCTTCTCCCAAAGCCTTTTTTTGAAAGCTGGGAGGATGCTTCCGTGAGGGCTGCATCGGTGTCAACGTCACTCATATGTGGGGACTGATTCCTGCTGTCCCCAGAGAACACCTGTTACAGGTGAGTAACTGCGCTTTTCCCTAATGACGATATCCAGAAGTGAGGTTAGTAGTGTTTCAATGTTGTGGTTGCTTTTAAAGCCATGCTGGTGGGAGTCCAGGGGGCATGTAGGTCAAGGTGGTCTTGTAGTTGTCTCTACCACTTTTTCAATACTTTTCGCCATGAGAGATAAACTGGATATAGGGCAGTAGGATTTAGGGTCAGATTTGTTGAGTGATGGTCATATGGTAGCGTACTTGAGCGCATTTGGCATATATCCTTGGTTGAGGGCTGTTATCACTATCTTGTGTATAAAATGTATGAGTTGCTCCTTTGTGGCTTTAATCCAGGATGTTGGACATGGAACTGATGGTAAAGTGGTGGTGTTGAGAGATGTGATGATGTGTTCAAGTTGTTGGCAGCTTGGTTCATGGAATTCATTCCATGTTGTTGTAGGAGGTGTATGCAGGATGGTCGAGGTTAGGTGTGGGTGGGCTTTCATAGTTTTTTGCTATCAGATAGTTTGCAAATACCTTTGGGTTTATCTCTGGATCAGCTTGTTGCACTGTGTCTTTTATTAAGGGTCCTTGTTTCAAACAGTTCACGAGGTTTGTTGGCAGACTTCATAATGCGGTTGGTCTAGAATTGTTGTTTGGCTATTATGTTGTATTCATGCTGTTTTTGCCTGTATTGTGTAACGGTGGTGGTGGATTTGGTCCATCTCCATTGTCTCTCCAATTGCCGCAGTGCTTATTTTGCTTGCTTGATCTCAGAGGAGTACCATGGGGCTGATATATTTTGTGTGTTTTTGTGGTTCTTGCTTGGGGCTGCTGCAGCAGTAAGGATGGTTTTGTTCCAGTTTTCAGTGGCCATGTCCAGATCGGATATATCGCGGTTCATATTTGGGGTTATTTCTTCTAAGAACGGGACGGGAACGGGATTAGTCGAGAGTGCAGGTGGTGGCGGCGGCCTGGGCTGGGCTGGGATCAGCAGCGGGCGGGGCGTGCAGGCCGCAATTGGTGGCGGCTCCTTGGATGTGCGGCTGCCCTTAGTGCTCGGGCTCCGGCCGCGGGGACAGGCTGGGCGGCGGCGTGGAGGAGGATGACTCTGGAGTCCATGATGGCGGGCTGCCTGAGCGACGAGGTGAAGGAATCCAAGCGGATCAATGTCGAATTAGAGAAGCAGCTGCGGCGGGACAAGAGGGACGCACAAAGGGAGCTCAAGCTGCTGCTGCTTGGCACTGGAGAAAGTGGAAAGAGCATGTTTATTAAACAGATGCAAATAATTCATGGCTCTTGCTATTCCGAGGAAGACGAAAAGGGCTTCACTAAGCTGATATATCAGAAAATTTTCACGGCCATGCAGTCCATGATTCGAGCTATGGAGACGTTGAAGATCCTGTACAAGTATGAGCAGAATAAGACAAACGCGCTGATGATCCGGGAGGTGGATGTAGAGAAAGTTATGTCTTTTAAGCAGCCATATGTTAGTGCCATTAAGACACTCTGGAATGATCCCGGCATCCAAGAGTGTTATGACAGAAGGCGAGAATACCAGCTCTGTGACTCAGCCAAGTATTATCTCAGTGATGTGGATCGCATAGCAACACCTGGGTATCTGCCCACCCAACAGGATGTGCTGTGAGTTCGAGTACCCAGAACTGGTATCATCGTGTACCTCTTTGATCTGGAAAACATTATCTTCAGGATGGTAGATGTTGGAAGTGGATACATTGCTTTGAAAATGTGACGTCCATCATGTTTTTAGTGACTCTTAGTGAATACGACCAAGTTCTCGTGGAGTCTGATAATGAGAATCAAATGGAATAGAGCAAAGCACTTTTTTGTACTATCATCACCTATCCCTGGTTTGAGTCTTGAAGGACTAGAAAAGGGGACTGTTACTTCTGGAGGGAGATATGCAATTGTGAGTATATACTCCTGGGAATTTTCTGAAAGGAATTCTTTCTATTAAAGCTAATTAATCTGTGAACCACTATTTTTTGTTAAATCAGTCAGGGCCCAGTAGCAGCAGTTTAAATTTAAAACACAGAAGAGAACTTTCTGGTTACATTTCATACCCAGCAGAGAGCTTGTAGTTTAAATTGAATAGTCACTCAGGGCCTAGCATCAGCAAAGTACTTTTAGTTTAAATTTAAAACACAGAAGAGAGCTTTCTGGTTAAATATGGAACCCAGCAGAGAGCTTGTAGTTTAAATTGAATAGTCACTCAGGGCTTAGCATCAGCAAAGTACTTTTAGTTTAAATTTAAAACACAGAAGAGAGCTTTCTGGTTAAATTTGGAACCCAGCAGAGAGCTTGTAGTTTACATTTCATAATAAGTTAGAGCCTAGCAGTAGCAAAGAGCTATAATTTAAATCAAATCAGAATATAGCTTACCTCAGCAGCACAGCACAGGACTGTGTAGCAGCCCTCTTTTAATAAGTGTTATTTCCCTCAATTGTGTTGTGACCGCTTTGATTGAAGGATAAGGCGATATACAAAACTGTCTAAATAAATAAATAAATAAATTAAATAAATCAAGCTTGGGTGGTGTTGAAAAATACTATCTTGGAAGCCCAGACCAGCTGTATTCCACGCTTTAAGAAAAGTGGAAGGAAGTTCAAAAAACTGCCAGCATGGTTTAAAGGTGAGGTCAGAGAGGCTGTTGTTGCCAAAAAAGCATCTTTCAGGAAATGGAAAAAAGAGCCAAACGACGAAACCTGGAAACAGCACAAGCACTGGCAAGTCAAATGCAAGGCATTGATAAGGCAGGCAAAGGGAGAATTTGAAAAGAAGCTTGCTGCGGAAGCAAAAACGCGAAATAAAGACTTTTTCAAGTACATTCGTAGCAAACAACCTGTGAGTCAGTTGGTCCATTAAATGATAGAGGGGTTAAAGGGGCACTAAGAGGTGCAAGGCGATAGCGAAGAGACTGAATGAATTCTCTGCTTGAAGGAAATATCGATACATCGAGAAGATGTATTACAACTATTAGATAAACTGAAGAGTAGCAAATCACCTGGGCCAGATAGTATACATCCAAGGGTGTTGAAAGAACTGAAATATGAGATTGCAGACCTGCTATTAGTAATCTGTGAATTTTCATTAAAATCATCTGTAATACCTGAAGATTGGAGGATCGCCAATGTAATGCCAATTTTTAAAAAGGGTTCCAAGGGTGATCCGGGAAACTACAGACCGGTGAGCCTGACGTCAGTACCGGGAAAGATGGTAGAAACCATCATAAAGAACAAAATTACTCAGCATGTAGATAGTCATGGCCTAATGGGAGACAGCCAACATGGCTTTAGACAAGGAAGATCTTGTCTTACTAATCTGTTATGTTTTTTTGAAGGTGTGAATGAGCAGGTGGACAAAGGTGAGTCGGCTGATATAGTGTATCTGGACTTTCAGAAAGCCTTTGACAAGGTCCCTCATCAGAGACTTTTGGCAAAACTAAAGAGTCATGGGACAGGAGGCAGTGTACTATTGTGGATCAGGAAATGGTTAAAAGAAAGCAGAGGGTAGGGCTATAGGGACAATTTTCCCAATGGAGAAAGGTGAATAGTGGTGTACCCCAGGGATCTGTGCTGGGTACGCTGCTTTTTGACATATTCATAAATGACATGGAAAGGGGAATAATGAGTGAGGTTATCAAATTTGCAGATGACACAAAACTATTTAAAGTTGTTAAACCCAAGAGGATTGTGGAAAATTGCAAGAGGATCTTGATAAATTGGAAGACTGGGCATCAAAATGGCAGATGAAATTTAATGTGGACAAGTGCAAAGATATGCACCTAGGGAAGAACAACCCAAAATATGGTTACATGATGCAAGGTTCCACATTAGGAACCACCACCCAGGAAAAAGATATAGGCTTCATTATGGATAACATGTTAAAACCATCGGCCCAGTGTGCAGCGGCGGCCAAGAGAGCAAATAGAATGCTAGGTATCATAAGGAAAGGAATGGAAAATAAAACAAAAGATATTATAATGCCTCTGTATCGTTCCATGGTGAGACCGCACCTTGAATATTGTGTGCAATTCTGGTCACCGTATCTTAAAAAGGATATAGCGTTATTAGAAAAGGTTCAGAGAAGAGCCACCAAAATGGTAAAGGGGATGGAAGGATACTCCTATGAAGAAAGGCTAAAAAGGTTCGGGCTCTTTAACCTGGAAAAGAGACGGCTGAGGGGAGATATGATAGAAGTCTATAAATTAATGAATGGAGTGGAACGGGTAAACGTAGATCGATTGTTTACGTTATCAGAATATAGAAAGATTAGGGGACATGTAATGAAGCTACAGGGTAAACTATTTAAGATTAATAAAAGAAAATATTTTTTCACTCAACGTGTAATCTAACTCTGGAATTTGTTACCGGAGGATGTAGTAAAGGCTGTTAGTGTAGCTGGGTTTAAAAAAGGTTTGGACAAGTTGCTGGAGGAAAGGTCCATAAACTATTATTAAGAAGGGACCCAGGATATCAATGCTTGACCCAGTACCAGCATTGTGGAACCTGTGTCTTTTGGGGAAACTGCTAGGTACGTATGACCTAGATTGGCCACAGTATGACATATCTTATGTTCTTATCCTTGAAGTCTAAGGAGCATAGCTAGTCTCCCTGCTGGAGGTATAGCAACAATGTTCCAAGGGAGAGCGTCTTGAACTTCTCCCTCCCCAGTAATTTGTTGAGGTTGCGCAGGTCGAGGATGGGCTTTAGGCCCCCAGTCCTTTTTGGCACGAGGAAGTACCTGGAGTAGAGCCCCTTGCCCTTGAGGTGGTGGGGCACCAGTTCCACCGCTCTGTCCTTGAGAAGACCTGCCAACTCTTTCAGAAGGTGGTCCCGGTGGAAGGGAGACCTGAGGGACTCTCCCGGGAAATAAGGGGGAGGTGTCTAAGTCAGATGGAGGAGATAGCCCTCCCTGACCACCCGAAGTGCCCAGGAATCAATGGTGATGGACATCCACCTCTGGGCATAGAGGGCCAGATGTCCCCCTGTGGGCTGCTATCTCCTTGGAGTAGAGAGACTATGCTCAAGTAGTCAAAAGCTCCCCCCTGGCTGGGCCAGGGCCAGGGCCAGTGCCTGGGGTTTTGGAGCCTTCTGCTTACGCGGGCCATGCCCATGTCCCTTGGCCTGCTGACCCTGTTGGGGAGCCGGGGAAGCCTGATAAGGTGGGTAGTTTCAGTAAGCAGCTCCCTTCCTCGGGTAAAAGGACTTTTATCCGAGCCCTTCCCTTGGGGAGGGGCAGCAGTCCTTTTAGAGAGCATGGTCCTCATCATGAACTCAGTCTCCAGCTCGGCAGCCTTGTCGGTCATGGGTTTGCCAAAGAGGTTCTCTCCTTGGCATGGGACATCGACTAATTTTTCCTGAACTCACTGCTCAAGGTCGGACGACTGTAACCAAGCTTGGCTGCATGCACAGATGCCCACCGCGGCTACTCAGGCTGCCGACTTGAACCCATCATAGGCCGCTCGAGACATGAATTTGGAGCACTCATGGACTGCCTTGATCAAGTTCTTGAATCACTGTAAGGGTTCCTCAGAGAGACCAGCTGAGAACCCGGAGAGTTCCTTTGCCAGGTCTCTCAGGTACATGCCCATGTACAGCTGGTAGGCCTGGATGCGGCAGATAAGCATTGAGCCCTGGTAGCACTTTCTGCCGAGAGCGTCCAAGGTGCAGGCATCCCGCTGGGAAGCACTGAGGTGTGCTTCTTTTGGCTTTTCAACCAACTCATGACTGACGCCGCCACCACCATGGAGTTATGCGGCAGCTGTGACTTTTGGAAGCCCAGGCTCCAGCAGACTCAATACATCGAGTCGAGCCGTTTGCTCACCACGAGCACCGAAGCCGGTGTCTCCCACATTTGGAGCATCAGCCGTTCCAGGATGGAAGGAATAGGTACCGTGAGCGATTACCGCAGAGGGGCCTTGTACTGGAGGATTTCCAAATCATCCGGCCGAGGGTCCGCCTCCGACTCGGTCGGGAATGCCAGGGCCTTAGACATGTCCTTGACAAAATCCAGGAAGCCTATGTCCTCGGGGGGGGGGGAGACGACTGCCGCTGAGGCTGCGATACGGGAGAGTCAGAAGGGATGTCGTAGTGGCGACAGGTATCTGGGGACTCCTCATCCTCCGTCTCCCACTTGGAGAAGTCTATTGAGGACTCAGAGGAGGGCTGCTCCACGTGCTTCGGGGCCCCCAATGCCCTGCGACCGGTGCCCGGCAAACTTCCTAGGGTTGACCACGGTCCCGTTGAGTGGGACTCAGAGCGCAACCTCGGCCGAGGATTGACTCGAGGCCAAAAGACCTCGAGGATCAGCTCGTTCTCCGGGGACATCATGGATGTTGAGGGCTGGGTGGCTGGGGCGGATGAACCAGTATTGCCAGACAACAGCACCCTCTGCTGGTCCATGAAGGCAGACAAACTGCATTCCAGTGCCGCCATTCTGGACTCCAGACCAGAAGGCTCTGAAGCCTTCGGTGAAAGCACCCAGGGACTCGGGCCCGATGCCGACTCCCCCGAAGGGGATTCCTCAATGAGGATGGTGTCCGGGGACCGAGGCCGGTCTGCGGTCGGATCCTTCTGGAGGACCTTTGCAGGCTGCTCTCCTTCTCCGATGCCTCGGACAAACATTTTGGACTGCGGGACCGGGCCTGGGGAGCCCCCGGCCGGTCAGAACCATCCAAGGACGCCGCCTTCGAGGGTTTCTTCTTCTTCCTGAGTTCCCTCGAGGGAGACCCCCTTTCTGAGGACCCCCGAGGAGGCTCGGGTTCAGAGGGTTCTGCCTGAGATGTCGAGGCCTCAGACGAGGCCCTGGTCTTCCGAGGCATCGGGGACTGGAGGAAAAACGTATCATGCTGCTGCTGGTTGCTCTTGAGGGCCTTGCTGGAATCCTCTTGCAGAGACCGCAGGCTGCCGGGTCATGGTCTGGTCCAAGACAGCAGTCATGTGTGTCGGTCAAAGACATGGATTTTAGAGCACTGATCACACTTCTTAAAGCCACTGCTAGCTATGGGGGAAGAAAGTACTCCTGCAAGGTCAAAGACTCTCCAGGCTGCCACTGGGAGAAAAAAGGCACGAAGAAACCAGAAAAGAAAAGAACGAAAGACTACAAAAAATAAACCGAACCCAATGCCGGGGCACCGAGGTCAGTAGGCAGGAAGAGTACCAGTGCAATACCGGAGGCGAGTGTGAAACTCGGAGAGAGAGAAAAAATAAAATTTTTCCGAGGACAAGCCAGAAGAACGTCTGTAGGGCTCTGACGAAAAAGGAGAATGAGCAAGATGGCACCCTTGGGCGAGAATGGACCACGCATGCATGGTGGCATCTCCCAAAGGCTTTCTTTGAAAGCTGGGGGGATGCTTCCACGGGGGCTCCGTCGGTGCCGTCACCCATATGTGAGGGATGACTTCCTGCTTGTTCCCAGAGAATCGACAATATCAAAACTGGATTCCTTCTCATATTCATGGACATATCAGCTGCATTCGATGCAGTATTCCATAGTATCTTATTGTGCCGCCTTCAGGAAACTGGCATACATGGCACAACACTAAAATAGTTCTAGTCCTGTTTCAGCAACAGGCAGCAACAAGTAAAATGTGGCAAGCACAAGTCATCCCCCTTCATTATAACCCAGGGCATTCCCCAAGGATCATCAATCTCATCCATGCTTTTCAATATCT
Source organism: Ichthyophis bannanicus (assembly GCA_033557465.1). Classification (NCBI taxonomy): domain Eukaryota; kingdom Metazoa; phylum Chordata; class Amphibia; order Gymnophiona; family Ichthyophiidae; genus Ichthyophis; species Ichthyophis bannanicus. Next base: position 170,402,600 of record CM066042.1, read on the forward strand.
ACACTCAACCCTCTGTAACATAATCTGGCACCATAACATGCAATACATAATATACGCAGATGATATGATCTTCACTCCAATCAACATTAAAAACCCGAATATCCAACTCATAACAAGCTGTATGGAAGAAATGATCAGCTGGCTAGACACTAACAACCTAGCAGTAAACGTCAACAAAACAGAGGCATTATCACCAGAGACACATCATTCACACCCCCACAAGAAATTTGCCTATCACGCCACACCATCAAAGTACAAAGCAAGGTCAAGTATCTTGATGTCATTTTAGACCAAAACCTCACGTTAAAGACCCAAATAAAGAAAACCACCGCAAATGCCTACAAGATGAAGCTACTCAAGAATCTGAAACCGTTACTCAGCCATGACCTGTTTCACACCCCTCTTTCAAGCAATTGTTCATATCGACCTTGGATTACTGCAACACCAGTTACCAAAAATTTCTATTCACCCCTTGCTATTGGCATAAAATATAGCTGCACGTATACTCACCGGTACCCACAAACAGGAACACATCACCCCCATACTAAACCAATTACACTGGCTCCCAATGCACTCACTTGCAAATACAAAAAAATACTGATAATCTTCAAGATTATACACAAATCCTCTGCAAACATTCCACAGGAACTAATCAACCAAGACACCAGCAACCGCCCCAAGAGAGCAAGCAATAAGAATCCAATCATTACCCCTCAAGAATACAAGAAATCCAACCATACTACTTCCGCTAGAGTATTCTCCTTCTCTGCCCCAGAACTATGGAACACCCTACCAGAAGGGATCAGAACTACAGACATCAAGACTTCCGCAAAAAATGAAAGACTTACTTATACATGTATACTGAACACTTTGGACACATCACTTAAACCACACAAAAGCACTGGTCACATGACATCCCAACAGACTACCTTATAATACACACCGTTTGTATATAGTTTACAAGTTTAATGTTTATAAATATGTTTACCTATGTTTTGTGTAGCAGTCACTGGTGATCTCTCACTTGTCATCTGCATACAGTAAGTTTAATGTTATAATGTAAACCGCTCTGAGTGAAGGATAGAGTGGTATATAAAAACTGTTAAATAAATAAATAAAATAAAATAAATTTAGGGCAACTGGCAAAGTTTACAACACAGTAATAATGGGAGATTTCAATTACCCCGGTATTGACAGGGTCAATGTCACATCAGGACATGCTAGGGAGATAAAGTTTCTAAATGAAATAAATGACTGCTTCATAGAGAAGCTGATTTAGGAATAGATACATGGGGATGCTATTTTAGACCTACTCCTCAGTGAAATGCAGCATCTAGTGTGAGAGGTATCTGTTTTGAGGCCGCTTGGAATAGAGACCATAACATGATTACATTTAATAAATTGAGGGAGGACAGCAAGGAAATGGACTGTGTTAGCATTTAACTTTCAAAGAGGAGACTATAATAAAATGAGGAAAATTATTAAGAAAAAAAACCTAAAAAGAGCAACTGTCAAGGTTACATCAGGCATGGGCATTATTTAAAATTATTATCTTGGAAGCTTAAAATAAGGCGGAAAGAAAGCCAAACGAAAGTCAGAGAGGCTGTTATAACTAAGAGAGAATCTTTCAGAAAATGGAAAAAAGAGCCAAATATGAAAACAGGAAACAAATACTGGCATGCTAAATGCAAGGCATTCATAAGGCAGGCAAAGAGAAAGTATGAAAAGAAGCTTGTCATGGATGAAAAAACGCATAATAAAAAATTGTTCAAATATATTTGTAGCAAAATATCTGTGACCGAGTCAGTGAGACCACTAGATGATGGAAGGGTAAAGGGTGCACAGAGAGGACTAGTGGAGAGACTGAATGAATTTTTTGCTTCAGTTTTTACTGAAGATGATGTAGGAAACTTACTGATATATCAGAGGAATTCAAACAAATCTTGATAAATTGGGAAGATGTAATACAGCTAATTGATAAACTAAAGAGCAATAGATCACGTGGACCGGATGGCATACATCCCAGGGTGCTGAAAGAACTGAAATATGACATTGTAGAACTATTAGTAATCTTTGATCTATCATGAAAATCATTAAGATTGGAGAGTAGACAATGTAATGACAATTTTTAAAAAGGGTTCCTGGGGTTATCCAGGAAACTACAGACTAGTGAGCCTGACATCAGTACTGGGCAAAATGGTAGAAAACATAAAAAACAAAATTACTGAACATATAGATAGTCATGGTTTAAAGGCAGAAAGCCAACATAGATTTAGCCAAGGAAAGTCTTCTCTCACCATTCTCTTATATTTTTTGAAGGTGTGAATAAACAGGTAGACAAAGATGAGCAAGTCAATATACTTGTAGTGTTTCTTGATTTTCAGAAAGCTTTAGCAAAGTCCCTCATGAGAGACTCTTGGGGAAATTATAAAGTCATGGAATAGGAGGCAATGTCCTATTGTGGATTAGGAACTGATTGAAAGAGAAAACAGAGTAGGGCTAAATGGCCAGTTTTCTCAGTGGAGAAAGGTGAATAGTGGATCACCCCAGGGATCTGTGCTGGGTCCACAGCTTTTTAATATATTTATAAATGACCTGGAAATGGGAATAATGAGTGAGGTGATAAAATTTGCAGATGATACCAAATTATTCAAAGCTGTTACAATACAAGAGGACTGTAAAAAATTGCAGGAGGACTTTGATAAATTGGGAGGCTGGGCATCCAAATGGCAGATGACATTTAATGTGGACAAGTGCAAAGTTCTGCACTTGGAGAACCACCACTCAAACTACAGTTACACAATGCAAGGTTCCACCACCTAGGAAAAGGATTTAGGTGTCATTATGGATAATATGTTGAAACCCTTTGCCCAGTGTGCAGCGGCAGCCAAGAAAGCAAATAGAAGGAAAGGAATCAAGACTAAAACGAAGGTTATTATAATGCCTCTGTATCGCTCCATGGTGCAACCACACCTTGAATATTTTGTGCAGTTCTGGTTACCATATCCTAAAAAAAGGATATGGCAGAATTATAAAAGGTTTACAGTGAAATCACCACTAATTTGCAAATAATCAACCACATGCACATATCCACAATGCAAAAAACCATTGATATTAACTTTTCAATTTATTCATACATAAATAACTTAAAAGCACCAGATGTATAAACAATCCAATTGTTAGTGTGTTTCAAGACTATTTTTGTAATTAATAAACAAAGTAAATTTATTTATTTATTTATTGCTCACCAACCGTCAAATCTCCTCATCCGCATGAAAAAACTGTATATTCCTTTACACACATAAAGGTCCATATATAGGGAAGATCACAGATGAAAATTCAATAACAGCGAAATTTAATCATCTCCAAACGATTATCTGCCAAACACCTCAAATATACTATAGGTCATAGTTTCGCTGTTCATCGGCTTCTTCAGGGAAACTTCCTCCTCTTTTACTCACACTAAAAACAAAACACAACACTTACTCAACCTAAAACACATTATACTAAACACCATATAACAAACATACTAAAACAATACTGACCTCTGAGCCCATCACACTTCTTCCAGTTCACAGTCCCTTCCCAAATGAAAGACATTGCCAGAAAACGCCGGCGCTTGCACACTTATAAACAGAATTCACAGTACCCACAATCAGTAGAACCAATGCCATTCAATCTGGGAATTTAACCCATATGGTTCCACGCTTTTCCAACGAAAAATGAATTGTTGTTCCCTACGGCACAATAACTGTTGATAATTACCACCTTCACCACCCTTAACCTGTTCTAAAACAAAACAGTGAAAATCTTCCAAAGAATGATTTTTCAGTCTCCAATGCATGACTAAAGGTGCAGATTCCACCCCTCGACGAACAGCTGATAAATGCTCAATAATCCGCGTTTTAAACGGACGAGAAGTCTGACCAATGTACAATAAAGAGCATGGACATAAAACAACATATACCACTCCACTGGATTGGCAATTAGTGTCCCCATGTAAATCATAAGTAAATCCCAAAAAAGGATGCGTAAAAGACTGTATTTCCAATGTCACTGCACAAACCACACATCAGGTACATTTCCTATGTCCACAATGATCTGAAACCAAACTTTGTTTAAAACGAGACTGTACCAATATCTCTCATAAATTTCTCTCCCTACGAAATGAAAAAACTGGAGGTGTTACAAAAATTGGATGGACACTCAATATGTCCCAATGAGATAAAATCAAATCCCTTACATGACAAGCCTGAGTAGAAAAAGGTAAAACACAAGTTAAAGTAGGTTCCAATTTTTCTTGTGACCGTAAAAACCCCCCATTCCCGATGCACATTGGATGCCTGTTTATAAGTCCTATGAATTACGCGATCCGAATAACCACGTTCATTAAATCTCTTTATAATTTTTTGTGCCTGGACAGTATACTCATTACGAGATTAACTAATTTTCGCAAATGCAAAAACTGTCCAACTGGTATATTATCCCGTATGTGTCATGGATGAAAACTACCATAGTCCAATAAACTATTTCGATCAGTAGACTTCGAAAAAATAGACATACGAAAACCATAAGTATCCAATATAATCTTAATGTCCAAAAAATGAACCTCTGTCTTCAGTATCTCCGGAGTAAACTGCCGATGTAAATCTTGACTATTCAACCAGTGTAAAAACTCCCATAAATAATTGGCAGAACCTTGTCAAATGAAAAAGATGTCATCAATAAAACTAACCTATTTAACCACAGAGGGCCAATACTGAGATTTTGATATGGTTTTCTCTTCAAAATACCGCACATACAAACCAGCCACAGAAGGGGCCACTGCAGCACCCATAGAGACACCCTCTATTTGATGATAGTAACTACCATGAAATTCAAAATAATTTCTATGTAAAATTAGTATCAACAGTTTACGAAAAAAAGATTTTTGACCAGCTGACAATTGTGAACCTGACAAATAATGCATTGCGATATCAAGTCCCTTATCGTGTGGAATATTTGTATATAATGCAGAAATATCCATGGTGACCAATAAATATGGTCCCCATTCATTGCGCCATGAATCTAAATATGTCAACAAATCACCCAAGTCCTTGATATATGGACATGCCTGTCGTACCAATGGATTTTAGAATGAATCCATACACTGATATAAAGGCTCTAAAACTGATCCTTCCCCTGAAACTATCGGACGGCCAGGTGGATGAATTAAAGATTTGTGAATCTTTGGAACATAGAACGAAGGTATACGAGAATATTTCACATATATAAATTTCATTAAACGTTCTATTATTAAACCTTGTTGAAATGCTTCTTCCAAAACCTCCAAAATTTCAGATTGTATCGCCTGTGTAGGATCCTTCTTTAATAAACGATAAAACTTCACATTATCTAATTGTAACATAACTTCCATGTTGTACACAATGCTATCCAAAACCACAATTCCTCCTCCCTTATCTGTGGGTTTGATAACTATAGAGGTATCATTTTGTAAAGATTTCAATGCTGCCCATTCACTTCTAGTTAAATTACGTTTAACCTTAGGGAATGGTAATGATTTCAAACCTTCCAAAACAACCAGTTCAAAAGCCACAATGCTGGGATCTATTACTCCCGGAGGAACCCAGGTAGACTTAGGTTGAAAGGGTGTTATTTCCCTAGTGGTAGACTGTGTAGAATTAGATTGCATAGAAAACAACAATGCAATTCGTAATTTTCATAAAAACACCTGTAAACTCACTTGTATGGGGAACTCATCTATGGGGGTAGTAGGAACAAAAGATAAATCATGATTTCATACCTATACTTCCTCTAAAGATAATTGATGATGAGATAAATTGAAAACTAAACCAAATGAACTATTTATTTCCATTCCAGTCAATTTTATTTTATTAACCAAATCCAGATTTAACTCATTGGATTTCGAGACCACCTCTGATATCTGCCTCCCCCTCGAAAGCGATTGCTGGCTTTCGTTTGGCCTTCCTTCTGCCTTTTTTTAAGCATGAACTATATCTGGTCTGAGCTTCCAAGACAGTAATTTTAAATAATACCCAGGCCTGATGTAACCTTTACAGTTATTTATACATCTTGTGGTTTTAAGTTATTTATGTATGAATAAATTGAAAAGTTAATATCAATGGTTTTTTGCATTGTGGATATGTGCAAGAATTATAAAAGGTTCAGAGAAGAGTGACAAAAATGGTAAAGAGGATGGAAGGATATCCCTACAAAAAACAGCTTAAAAGGTTAGGGCTCGTCAACTTGGAAAAGAGATGGCTGAGGGAGATGATATAGAGGTTTATAAAATAATGAATGGAATAGAAGTAAATGTAGATCAGTTGTTTACCCCTTCAAAAAGTAGAAGGAATAGGGGACATGCAATGAAATTACAATGTACCACATTTAAGACTAACCGTAGAAAATATTTTTTCACTCAAACTCTGGAATTTGTTACCAGAGGATGTAGTAAAAGCTGTTAGTGTAGCTGGATATAAAAGAGGTTTGGACAAGTTTCTGGAGGAAAAGTCCATAAACCATTATTAAAGAGGACAAGCAGCATGGAACCTGTGTACCTTCTGGGAACCTGACCGGTTCTTGTGACCTGAATTGGCCACTGTTGGAAGCAGGATACTGGGCTTGATGGACCCTTAGTCTGACCCAGTATGGCATACTTTATGTGCTCTTGCTAGGTTTTATCCTAAACTGCACAAGCAACTATGCCAAAAATCCCTCCATACTCTGGACTGTAAAGCGTAGTTACTCACCTGTAACAGGTGTTCTCCAGGAGCAGCAGGAATCAGTCCTCACATATGGGTGACGTCGGCGCCGACGGAGCCCTCGCGGAGCAATTTTCCCCAGCTTTCAAAGAAAGCCTTTGGGAATTGCAGCGCGCATGCGCGGTCCTCTTCCCGCCCAAGGGTGCCATCTTGCTCAGTCAGATGACATAGCTAAAAGACAGCAAAAATTAGCAAAAACGAAAGCATAAAACTGCAACTCCAAGGGGAGGAGGGAGGGTTGTGAGGACTGATTCCTGCTGCTCCTGTTACAGGTGAGTAACTACGCTTTCTCCAGGACCAAGCAGGAAGTCAGTCCTCACATATGGGACTCCCAAGCTTAAGGCTACCGGAGACCCTAAGCACAAAAATGAGCTCCCTCTAGCTCAGCAGCACAGAAGGAAGGAATCTTCTCTGAATACGTCTCCAACCGGTAGCACAACATCCGGGATGGAGGGTAGGAGTTGCCTATACCTCGAAGAGGTTACGGAGGACTGCCTGTCCGAAAGCACTGTCCCTGCGGGAGTCCCTCTCCAGGCAGTAATGGGCTGCAAAAGTCTGGCTTGAAGACCAAGTAGCGGCCCGGCAGATGTCTGCCAACGGAACAGAGCGGAGGTAAGCCACTGACGTAGCCTTCGCCCGAACACGATGAGCGGTGACTCTACCTTCCAGCACGAGGCCCGCAGCCTCGTAAGCCCAAGCGATGCAGTCCGCAATCCAGATGGACAGAGTACGCTTGGAGACGGGGAGCCCCAACTTGTTGGGGTCATAAGACACGAAGAGCTGAACAGCCCTTCTGTGCTCCCGTGTACGGTCAAGGTAGAAGTTCAGCACCCTTCTACAGTCCAGGGTATGCAGGACCATTTCAGCTCGGCTGGAGTGTGGCCTGGGAAAGTAGGTCGGAAGTACCACCTCCTGGTTGATGTGAAAAGGGGAAACCACTTTAGGAAGAAACTTAGGGTGAGTCCGTAGGACTACCCGGTTCTTGTAGAACCTAGTGTAAGGAGGATCAGATACCAGGGCCTGCAGCTCACTAACGCGTCTAGCAGAAGTGAGGGCCACCAAGAACAAGGTTTTCCAGGAAAGAAAACGAAGAGGACAGGTAGCCATAGGCTCAAAAGGCGGACAGGTAAGCCGCTGTAAAACCACATTGAGATCCCAGTTCGGTGCTGGCGGGCGCAAAGGTGGTTTAAGGAGTAGGAGGCCCCGGAGAAAACGAGCCACCAGAGGGTGGCTGGAAATAGGTCTACCCTCCACCGGTAGGTGGTGCGCAGAAATAGCACTGAGGTGGACCTTGACCGAGTTGGACTTAAGTCCAAGATTGGAAAGGGAAAGCAAGTACTGCAAGACCACTGATGTTGAACAGGAGAAGGGGTCTTGCGACTGCTGAGTACACCAGACGGAGAACCGACGCTACTTAAGAGCGTAGGACGTCCGGGTGGAAGGCCTCCTGGAGGCCAAGACGACCTCTTCCACATCTGGAGGTAGCTGGAGAGGAGCATGGACTACCCTTTCAGCAGCTAGGCCATCAGATGAAGGGACCGAAGGTTGGGGTGCAGGAGCGTCCCCTGATCCTGCGAGAGGAGGTCGGGCTGAAACCCCAGAGGAAGAGGGGTGTCCACCGCCAGCTGCAGCAGAAGTGGGAACCAAGGTTGTCTCGGCCACCGGGGAGCCACTAGGATCACCGACGCCTTGTCTCTGAGAACTTTGAAGAGCGTCCGAGACACCAGAGGCATGGGTGGAAAGGCATACAAGAGGCCTGTGGACCATGGAATCAGAAAAGCATCCGCCGCTACCCGGAGAGGATGCGGCTGTCGAGAGCAGAATCTGGGAAGCTGCCGGTTCAGAGGACTGGCGAACAGATCCATGGTGGGGAGGTCCCACCGGAGAAAGATCCGCTGAACCACGAGCGGATCCAATCTCCACTCGTGCGGTTGGAGGATCCTGCTCAGTTTGTCTGCCAGGTAGTTTTCTTGACCTGGGAGATAGACAGCTTTGAGGACGATGTTGCGATGAACGGCCCAAGAGCAGAGCTTCTGTGCTTCCTGACAGAGAAGGAAGGAGCCGGTTCCGCCTTGTTTGTTCACGTAGAACATGGCAACCTGATTGTCTGTCTGGACAAGTACCGACTGGTGAGAAATCAGGTGAGAGAAGGCTTTGAGCGCTAGGCGGATGGCTCTGAGCTCCAGGAAGTTGATCTGCTGAGCGGACTCCCAAGGAGTCCAGAGACCCTGAGTACAAGTCCCCTGGCAATGTGCTCCCCAACCCTGGAGAGAAGCATCGGTCGTCAGGACCCGAGAATGTGTAGGGGGCTGAAAAGGCACCCCCAGCACTAGGTTTGGTAGATGAAGCCACCATCGCAGAGAGGAGACCAGGTGGTCGGAGATCTGTACGGAGTCCGCTAGGCTCCCAGTGGCCTGATGCCATTGTTTGCGAAGGCACCACTGAGCAGGTCGCATGTTCAGGCGGGCATTGGGGGTTACATGGACCGTGGAAGCCATATGGCCGAGCAGTCTCAGAAATTGCCTGGCCGAGACCAGGGAATTGCTGTGAAAGCGGCTGGCGAGATCCATGAGCCTTTGGGTCCTGTCCAGAGGCAGGAAGGCCCGCGCCTGAAGAGTGTCCAACCTGGCGCCGATGAATTCGAGATCTTGAGAGGGGAGCAAAGTGGACTTTGCGAAGTTTATGACAAAACCCAAGTGCTGGAGCAGAGCCACAGTGCGATGAGTAGCCTGAGTGGCTTCTTGGGCAGACTGGGCCTTGATGAGCCAGTCGTCCAGGTATGGGAACACAAAGAGACCTTGAAGTCTCAGATAGGCCGCCACCACTGCTAGGCATTTGGTGAACACTCTGGGGGCGGAGGATAGGCCGAAAGGCAGTACTCTGTACTGGTAATGGTGTCCGCCCACAACAAACCTGAGGTATTGTCTGTGGTCTGGATGAATAAGGATATGAGTATACGCATCCTTTAGATCTAAGGAGCATAGCCAGTCTCCCTGCTGGAGGTAGGGCAGCAGGATTCCAAGGGTAAGCATTTTGAACTTTTCCTTTGCAAGGAACTTGTTGAGGTTTCGCAAGTCTAGGATGGGTCTGAGGCCTCCTGTTCTTTTCGGAATCAGGAAGTATCTGGAATAAAACCCTTGACCCTTCAGGTGGTGAGGCACCGGTTTCACGGCGTGTTCCTGAACAAGACTTGCTAACTCCTGAAGGAGTAAGTCCCTGTGCAGAGGGAGTCTGGAAGGCTCCCCTGGAAAGTAGGAGGGAGGTACCTGGTGAAAATGAAGAAGATAGCCCTTTTGAACTATCTGAAGCACCCAGGTATCTGTGGTGATGTTGGACCACCTGTGGGCAAAGTGGACCAGCTGGCCTCCTGTGCTGAGAGAAACCAGCTGAGGGGGAGAGGCTATGCTGAGAAAGTCAAAAACCCCCACCCTGCTGAGCAGGGGCCGGTGGTGCAGGCTTGGGGGCTTGCTGCCTACGGGACCCATTACCCCGTCCCTTGGCCTGCTTTCCCTGTGGGGGAGCTGGTGAGGCCTGATACTGAGGGTAGTATTTATAGGCAGCACCTTTCCTCGGGTAAAAGGGCTTTTTCCCCGAGGCCTTCTTCTTTTGAGAAGGGGCAGAGGTCTTCCTTGAGAGACGAGTCCTGGTGAGAGTCTCCGTCTCGATTTGTGCAGCCTTCTCATCCATGGGCTTGCCAAAGAGGTTATCACCTCGGCAGGGGACATCGACCAACTTGTCCTGTACCCAGGGCTCGAGGTCGGACGTCTGAAGCCAAGCCTGGCGGCGTCCACCGATGCCGGCTGCGGCTACTCGAGCCGAAGCCTCAAAACCATCATAGGCTGCTCGAGAGATAAACTTGGAGCACTCCCGAATACCAGTAGACAAGGATTGGAACCTCTGCAAAGGTTCGTCGGAGAGACCAGCAGAGAACCCGGCTATTTCCTTAGCCAGGTCTCGGAGATACATGCCCATGTAGAGCTGGTATGTCTGGACTCGACAAGCAAGCATAGAGCCCTGGAAGCACTTCCTACCGAGGGCATCCAGGCTTCGGGCTTCCCTACCAGGGGGCACCGAGGAGTGCATTTTTTGACTCTTCAGTCTATGCATGGCCGATTCCACCACCATGGAATGGTGCGGTAGTTGTGCCTTTTGGAACCCGGGGCTCTTGCGGACTCGATAAATGGAATCGACCCGCTTGCTTAACACCGGCGACGACGCCGGGCTCTCCCACATGCGGAAGAGAAGCCGTTCCAGCATGGGAGGAACCGGTACAATAAAGGCCTCCTTCGGGGGAGAGTCATATTGGAGGGCATCGAGTTCTTCGACTCGAGGCTCCTCCTCGGGATCCGCAGGAAAGGCCAAGGCTTTGGCCATATCCCTCACGAAGTCCGAGAACCAGGTATCCTCCGGGGGGGGCCGTCTCCGAGGTTCGGACTCGGGGGAGTCCGAAGGGACACACCGAGTCCGAAAGGAACCAGGTGACTCTTCGTCCTCAGATTCCCAGGCCGACTCCTCGTCGGAGGAGTCGATCGGCTCCGGTCGGGCGGGCACTGATGCCATCCGCCCCGACACCGAGGGAGTCGGCGTCGACGACCTCGGTCCCGAACGGGAGGCCGAAGGAGACCTCGACCGAGGATCGACTCGAGCCCTCATGGACTCGAGGATCGGCTCGAGCCCTCATGGACTCGAGGATCGGCTCGGTCTCCGGGGTCGATTTGGAGGTCGACGTCCCGGCGGTCAGGGCAGAAGCACCAGCGAGGCCAGCGATCAATGCCCGCTGCTGGTCCAAGAAGGCAGACAAACTGCACTCCAAGGCCGTCAACCTGAGTCCGAGCTCAGGAGACCCAGCAGCCCCCGACTCGGGCCCCGACGGCGTCGGGCCCGCCGTCGGGTCCTTCGGAGGCAAGTCCACGAGGACAACAGTACTTACGTGAGCGGGCAAGTCCACCTAGAGTTGAGGATGTTTTGACGGCCTCTCCGACTCCAAGGACCCGGGACGGGAATCGGGGCTATGCGACCTGGCCCTCGAGGAACCAGGAGCGTCCACCGATCCCGCCCTCGCGGGTTTCTTCTTCCGATGATGCTCCCAGGTAGGAGACCCCCTTTCAGAGGAACTCTGACGATGCTCAGGACCAGAGTCCCGAGACGTCGAAGCCTCTGACGAGGTCCGAGCCCGGCCGGAGCCAGAGAAGATACGCTCCCGCTGGTGCTGCCCACTCCTCAATGCTTTTGAGGACATTTTGCCGCATGGCCCGCAGATCATGGGGTCATGATCTGGGCCGAGGCAGCGGAGGCAGAAGTCATGAGTGTCTGTAAGAGACATAAGTTTCTTACAGAGGTCACACTTTTTGAAACCACTGGCCGCCATCGGGGGAAAAAGGGCCCCTGCGAGGTCGAACGACCGGGCAGCCAGGGAAAAAGGAAAAAAGCGCAAAATCTGTCACGAAGGACAAAAAACCGAAAAATAAAGGACGGACTCGTGACCAGCGTCGCAAGTCCGGGCGGGAAAAGAACCGGCGTCGAACCGAAGAAAAAACAGAGAAAAATAGAGAAAAATCAACTTTTCTGCAGGGATTCACAGGCAACGTCTGTAGGGCTCCGCGGAAAAAAGAAGACTGAGCAAGATGGCACCCTTGGGCAGGAAGAGGACCGCGCATGCGCACTGCAATTCCCAAAGGCTTTCTTTGAAAGCTGGGGAAAATTGCTTCGCGAGGGCTCCGTCGGCGCCGACGTCACCCATATGTGAGGACTGACTTCCTGCTTGGTCCTGGAGAAACAGGCTCACACTTATCTTAAAAGAACAGAACCCATCAAAACATCTATGCAGCTGTTAATCTCCTTTGACCCCTACAAGAATTGTTTTGCAATTGGAATGGTAACTGGCTAGTGTCCTATATCCAATTCTGCTATGAACAAACATCTCTTTAATCAGTAAAGCCGGAAACAAGCCACTGTAGCTCTTTTGAAATCTGCTTTATTAGATAGCATCTGCAAGCAGCTACTTGGTCCTCCCTGCATAACTTCACTTCACACAACTGCTTGGATCAGTTTTCCATTACAGACAGTGCATTTGGTTAAGCTGTGCTGACAAATTTGTCTTTGTGATCTCTGCAACTCTATCATCATCCCACTGGGCCTCAACAATAGAGAAATGATCTATAAAGTGGAGTGGGCCTGAGCTTGGGAGTCAGTTGCTGTTTGTCAATGAAGAAAGCGAAGTTTCTAACTTGTAAGGGTGCGCTTTAGAGACAATAGGATTAATCAGGCAGTCTCTCCCACCTCCCTGTGAACTGAATTAATCCTGAGCTATGGAACTTACTTAAGGGACCATGAGACTTTTGCATACAAGAAGGCTGCACATGTTCAGAATGTTACATTAGTTCTTAGCTCTTGGGAGAATTGTTCCATCCTGGCATCGTGTGATGATGTCATCCACTTGTGTGCCCTATTAATCCTGTTGTCTACACAGAACACCTGATACAGGTAAGCAACTTTGTTTTACATTTATACCTTAACTAATCAATCCTATTTCATATAATACATTTGAATATCATGAAATAAATGCATTTCGTAATAATTTATAAAAATATAAATGATCAATCTGTCAGTCCTTTCCGTGTCCTGGCAGGAGACAGAAAAATATAAATTAAACATGTATTTAATACTATGACACAAATGGGATTTGATCCAGACTCTCCCTAATGAGAAAGACAAACAGTGTACATGCTAACCATATAAACAAAGTTATATTAAATTTATTAAAGAAAAAACAAGTCACATTTGTAACATACTCAAATCTAGCTTGACCACATTTGACACAAACCCTTGACAAGAGAATTCTATGATGACTTGTTGAGGGGATCTTTGCTGCAGATGCACCCTAACTGCATTGCTACAATACCAACTGTGATTACTTGTTAAAAAAAAAAGTGAGTTGGAATAAAAGTGATCTCTTGGCCAGAGGTTGAACACTATCACATTTTGAACATCTCTGTACATAACAACTTGTAGGAAACAGCATAAGTAAACAATTCATTCTCCAGTAACAAGCAGGAAGTCAGTCCTCACTTATGGGTGACGTCAGCACCGATGGAGCCCGCGTGAAGCAATTCCCCAGCTTTCAAAGAAAGCCTTTGGGATTGCTGCCACGCATGCGTGGTTCTCTTCCCGCCCAAGGGTACCATCTTGCTCAGTCTCCCTTTTTCCGCGGAGCTCTTCAGATGCATGTCCTCGTCCCTCGGAAAAAGTCTTTGTTTTTTGGCCTACTGGCCTTCTATTTTCCAGTTGCACCGGTCCTCTACCCGTCCTTCCCCTGTTCTACCTTCTTAGAGCTGTTGGGGATAGGGTTTTTTTTTCATATTTTGTCAACGGGCTTCACGCCCTTTTTTCTTTCCCTAACCGCTGGCCGCATGGGTCTTCGACCTCGCAGGGGCCATTTTTGCCCCCATGGCCACCGGTTTCAAAAATTGTGATAGATGCTCTAGGACATTTCGCTTACAGACACTCACGACTGTTGTCTGCAGTGCCTCGGAGCTGACCATGATCCGGAGCTCTGTTTGCTCTGCAAGAAAATGTCCTCTAAGGCCCTGCTCAGTCGTAAGCAGAAGTCCAAAGACATTTTTCGAAAGGCCGCCTTGGAATCCCCGGTGGCGCCCTCGGTCATCTCTCCCCTGGTGGGGTCCCCCTTTTCGGCCCTGCACCCTCGGCAGCACTCCAATCAGGGATCCCCTGAGGTGAAGCGGTGGAAAAAAAAGAAGGCCTCAAAGTCACTGTTGGGGCCTTCCGATAAACATGAGTGCTCCCGTGCTCGGTCGCTCAGCCCCTTTGGCAGCCCTGCAATGTACCCCGTATGGATATGGAGGCCTATGGCGAAGGCGCCCAGTCTCCTGAGAGCCGTCCTGGTGAGGACCCCCATCCTCCTCGACGTCCAACCTGGTGACCCCGGGGTCGGCGTCGCAGGGCCCCATGCCTGCGTGGAAGTCCCGCATACTGGTGCTAGAACTCAGCGTTTCTGCGTTCATCGCTTCCCAGTGGGCACTCACAGCCAGCTTTGCTGACTCGCACCCAGAGACCATGGGTCCCTCGCGTGGGACACCGAAATCCGGCCGGGAAACCCCTGAGAGCTGCGGGCCTCGTGAGGGTCCTCGATGTCAGTATCACTTGCCCTCCCATTCCTTGGAGGCGAGATTTTCCAGTGCCTCCGGCTCCAAACAGGCACTGGCTGCTGGACAGGGCGATCTGCCCGGTTCGGACTCTTCGACCGAGTTCTCAAAGTGAGTCCGATGGGGACACCTCCCTGGAAACCTGTATCCACTGGGTCCTTCCGTCGGACCCCTCCACACCCGCGTTCCAGTGGTGCTCGCCACCCGAGGACACCTCCTTCGTGGTGTTTGTTCAGGATATGGCACGGGCCCTTAACCTAGCCACTCAGGCCGAGGAGGACCCTCGTGCTGAAGAACTTGATATTCTTCAGTACGAGTCCCCGCCTACGGAATCTCTCACTGTGCCGGTACCTCCTATTCTGTCTCGGCTGCTGCTCTGCATGTGGGAGGTACCCACCTCGGTCCCCATCGTGAGCAAGTGCTTTGATACTATGTACAAGGTACAACGTGGGCCAGGGTTCAGGAAGACCCAGTTTCCCCACACCTCTATGGTGGTGGAGTCGGCCTTGAGGAAACAGAAGAGCCCAAAATCGCAATCGTCGGATCTGCCCGGCCAAGAGTCAACAGCCCTTGATGCCCTGGGTTGCAAGGCCTACTAAGACTCCATGCTCTCTTGTCGCATTCAAGCAGACCAACTATACATGCGTATGTTCTTACATGATTTAGCCAAAGAGCTCGGAGGGTTCTCCGCGGGCCTCGAGGGCGAGCCCCTCAATAGGTTCGGTACTGTTGAAGTCCGTCGCAGACTGCTCAAAATACCTCTCCCGAGTCGCCTACGATGGATTCGAGTCATCGACTCAAGTGATGGCCGCAGGCATCGGAGCCCGCCGCTAGGCATGGCTCCAATCCTCAGATTCGGGGCAGTGTGTGCAGGAAAAGCTCCTGGATGTCCCTTGCCTTGGCGAGCAGCTCTTCGGCAAACTGATGGAGGATAAAGCCACAGAGATAGAGACGGAGTTCGTCACCAGAACCTGTCTCTCATGCAAGACCTACTCTCTGCCCTGGAAAAAGCAACAAACCAAAAAGCCTTTCTTTCCGAGGAAGGGCCTTCAGTACCATGGCTACCCACTGTACCCGGCTACCCCCATGCCGACCACCCCGGCACAGGGTAAGACCTGCAAAGGGCATCGCAAGCCGAAAGGGCCAAAAGCCCAAACTCCGGCTCCTCCACAACCCGCACAAGGGTTTTGACGCCATTTGCATAGCCCTTCACCCTCCGGTGACGCAGCAGCCAGTGGGTGGACGCCTGTCTTATTTCGCCCCTTTGTGGGCTTCCATCACCTCAGACACCTGGGTTCTCCAGGTCGTCCAAGATGGCTATCGCTTCGCTTTGACAGGCTTCCACCTCCCTTCTCCTCGGTCAAGGAAACCCGGCGAGCAACGTCACGCACAATCCTTCCATTGGAGGGCTTGGGGTTCTTGGTCAACTACCCAAAGTCTCACCTCGAGCCAGTGCAGGCACTCAAGTTCATCGGGGCGCGCCTCGATACACAGCGGGCAACCGACTTCTTACTACCGGATCACGCCGACCGCCTCCGAGCCCTGGCGGCCGGGGTCCAAAGCACTCTCTGGGTCACAGCTCGGACCATGCTATGCTTCCTGGGCCATATGGCCTCTACCATGCATGTTGGGCCTGCCTGCACACGCCCTATGCCCTGTGCCCTATGCCTGCCTGCACATGCGGACAGCTCAGTGGTGCCTCAGCACCCAATGGAGCCCATCCCTCGGTCACCTCAGGGACCCTGTCAGGGTCCTTCCCGACCTCCGCTTGTCCCTGAGCTGGTGGCAAAACCCCCGGTAACCTCCTCTGGCGGTTGCCCTTCCAGGCCCCTCAGCACGACGTGGTGCTGATGGTGGGGAGCCCACTGTGGACCGCTGTGCATGCAGGGGCAGTGGTCACCCGAGGAGTCTCAGCAGCAGATAAGTTTGCTCAAACTCCGGGTGATTCTGTGGGCTCAGAGGGCCTTTGAGGACCACGTCAAGGGGAGGTTGGTTCTCGTGCAGACCGACAACCTGCTTGGCGATGTTCTACGTCAACAAGGAGGGAGGCACGGGATCGCGCTCACTCTGCCAGGAAGTGGTCCTCATCTGCTCCTTCGCTGACGGAAGATGTCCCTCAAGGCGACCTACCTTCCGGGTCAGGAGAATGTCCTGGCGGACAGGCTCAGCAGAATCCTTTGCCCCCACGAATGGCGGCTGGATCCAGGGGTAGTGGGCTGGCTGTTTCTTCGCTGGGGGACGCCGGCAATAGAACTCTTCGCCAGTCCCCAGAACACGCAGCTTCCCTACTTTTGCGGCCCGGTACCGCACCCAATCAGGGAGAGTCCGGATGCATTCCTTCTGGACAGGTCATCCAGCCTGCTCTATTCATTCCTTAGTTCTGTTTGCCTCTCTCTGCTCTGGGAAGAGCAGTGCCCTCACAGTGCTCTGCTAGAGAGGTGCATATTTAACTCCTGTGACAACTTGCTGTGAGTTCTAGCTGTCTATTTGATTATTTATTTATTGTCTTATTGGTGTGCTACTTCACCTCCCTGTTCCCTTTAGTTTGCACTTGCGCTTCTCAGCTGTATAACTTACCTTGCCTCTCTCAACTAACTGGCTTTTGTGTGGTAGCCAGGTTAACTATTGCTTTAAATTAAATCTCTCTCCCTGCTCTGTCCCCAGAACCTGCTGTGTTTTAAACTTTTTTTCCTGCTCTAGCCTACCTGAGGGGCTCCCCCTCCCCCCCCTGCTGAGGTATTGTATAGCCTTCTTCCTGTCTCTTCTACCCACGTGTGCATAGTTCTGTTTGCCTCTCTCTGCTCTGGGAAGAGCAGTGCCCGCACAGTGCTCTGCTAGAGAGGTGCATATTTAACTCCTGTGACAACTTGCTGTGAGTTCTAGCTGTCTATTTGATTATTTATTTATTTATTGTCTTATTGGTATGCTACTTCACCTCCCTGCTCCCTTTAGTTTGCACTTGCGCTTCTCAGCTGTATAACTTACCTTGCCTCTCTCAACTAACTGGCTTTTGTGTGGTAGCCAGGTTAACTGTTGTTTTAAATTAAATCTCTCCCTGCTCTGTCCCCAGAACCTGCTGTGTTTTAAACTTTTTTCCTGCTCTAGCCTACCTGAGGGACTACCCCCATCCCCCCCCTGCTGAGGGTACAGGACAGGGTACCTTGTAATAGCCCTCTTCTTTTAATAGGTCTTATTTCACACCCACTCTGGGGCAATTGTTGCTTTATAGGTACGCACACATCTTAGGAAAGGGACTGCTCTCAGGTGCAGCTCTTTATCCAAATCAGTCATACATTGAAGACCTGAGATTAATTAAGCTTCAGGTGAACGAGGTATATTAGAGGTATTAGATACACCTTTATTAGTATAAGCACCTACACCAACTCTTAGTGAATACAGAATTTTAAGACCTAAAGACAAGCTTTAAACTAAGATGCAGACAACAGTCCAGCAGCAAGATGGGGGCTTTCCAGTCTTTTGCACTGAGTGTCACATGTATGATTTTCTCCCAGTTGGTGAGAGGTCTTACGTATGCACTATGTGCAAGGAGCTCTTTGCTCTCAGGGAACAAGTCCGTTCTCTAGAGGCTAGAGTAGCAGACCTGGAAGACATAAGAAAGACAGGGAAGTACATGGACGAGACCTACAGGGATATAGTCCTGAAGTCCCACCTCCAGTATGGCAGCATCCCAGGAGAGCATCACCCTGGTGTGGCAGGACGTGATCCTGTAACCAGGATCTGTTCTCCAGGTGATGTAAAACCCTCTCGCACTGAGGACGTTTCTACAGGGCTATGTGCCCATGAGGGGAGGGTTAGGACAGCTGTTATAGTTGGTGATGCGATCATTAGGCATGTAGACAGCTGGGTGGCTGGTGGACGTGAGGATCACCTGGTAACATGCCTGCCTGGTGCGAAGGTAGCGGACCTCACGCACCGCCTAGATAGGATCTTAGATAGTGCTGGGGAGGAGTCTGCTGTCTTGGTACATGTCAGTACCAATGACATAGGAAAACGTCATAGGGAGGTTCTGCAGGCTAAAATTAAGCTTTTAGGTAGGAAGTTGAAATCCAGAACATCCAGGGTAGCATTCTCCGAAATGCTTCCTGTTCCACGTGCAGGACCCAAAAGGCAGGCAGAGCTCCGGAGTCTCAATGCGTGGATGAGACAATGGTGCAAGGATGAGGGTTTTGAATTTGTTAGGAACTGGGGAACATTCTGGGGAAAGGAGGGGCTCTTCCGAAGGGATGGGCTTCACCTTAACCGGGATGGAACCAGGCTGCTGGCATTAACCTTTAAAAAGGAGATAGAGAAGCTTTTAAACTAGAAAATAGGGGAAAGCCGACAGTTGCCCAAGAGCGCATGGTTCGGAAGACGGTATCCTTGAAGGATACTACCGAAAGTAGTGAGGTTCCAAAAAAGAGTAAAGTAGCCCAAATGCCCTTGAGTATGGTGCAGACAGAGCGTAAAGATTCCAAATTACCCATGCCTACCAATAGCTAGATTAATATTAATAAAATACAGTCTCTGAAATGCTTGTATGCAAATGCTAGAAGTCTAAACAATAAGATGGGAGAGTTAGAATATATAGCACTAAATGAGAGGTTAGATATGATTGCAATCTCAGAGACATGGTGGAAGGAGGACAACCAGTAGGACACTGTGATACCTGGATACAAACTATATCGTAATGATAGAACTGATCAAATTGGAGGAGGGGTTGTGCTCTATGTTAGAGAGGGCATTGAGTCAGAAAGGATTAAAGTTTTGCAGGAAACAAAATTTGCTGTAGAATCTCTATGGATTGAAATTCCATGTATGAAGGGGAAGGTGATGGCAGTGGGAGTGTACTATCAACCGCCTGGCCAGAATGAACAAATGGATTGTGAAATGCTTAAAGAGATCAAGGAAGCTAACAAAAGTTACAGCAGAGTAGTGATAATGGGCGATTTCAATTACCCCGGTTTCGACTGGCTCAGTGTCACGGCAGGACATGCTAGGGAGATAAAGTTTCTAGATGAAATAAATGACTGCTTCTTGGAGCAGCTGGATGAGGAAAATAGTTAAGAAAAAACTAAAAGGAGCAGTTGCAAAGGTTAAAGACTTGCATCAAGCCTGTTCGTTGTTTAAAAATACTATCCTGGAAGCCCAGACCAGCTGTATTCCACGCATTAAGAAGAGTGGAAGAAAGTCCAAACAACTGCCAACATGGTTTAAAGGTGAGGTCAGAGAGGCTGTTGCTGCCAAAAAAGCATCTTTCAGGAAATGGAAAAAAGAGTCAAACGAAGAAAACTGGAAACAGCACAAGCACTGGCAAGTTAAATGCAAAGCATTGATAAGGCAGGCAAAGCGAGAATTTGTGAAGGAACTTGCTACAGAAGCAAAAACACAAAACAAAGACTTTTTCAAGTACATTCATAGCAAAAGGCCTGTGAGAGAGTCAATTGGACCATTAGATGACAGAGGGGTAAAAGGGGCAGTAAAAGGAGACAAGGCTATAGCAGAGAGACTGAATGAATTCTTTGCTTCGGTCTTTACTGAGGAAGATGTAGGGATGTTACCCAAGACCGAAGTGGTATTTAAAGGTGGTATTTAAAGGTGATACTGCAGAGAAATATCGCTACACCGGGAAGATGTATTCCAACTATTTGATAAACTGAATAGTAGCAAATCACCTGGACCGGATGGTATACATCCAAGAGTGTTGAAAAAACTGAAATATGAGATTGCAGACCTGCTATTAGTAATCTGTGAACTTTCATTAAAATCATCTGTAATACCTGAAGATTGGAAGATCGCTAATGTAACTCCAATTTTTAAAAAGGGTTCCAGGGGTGATCCAGGAAATTACAGACCGGGGAACATGACATCAGTACCGGGGAAAATGGTAGAAACCATCATAAAGAACAAAATTACACAGCATGTGGATAGTCATGGCCTAATGGGAGACAGCCAACATGGCTTTAGACAAGGAAGATCTTGTCTCACTAATCTGATATGTTTTTTTGAAGGTGTGAATAAACAGGTAGACAAAGGTGAGTCAGTTGATATAGTGTATCTGGACTTTCAGAAAGCCTTTGACAAGGTCCCTTATCAGAGACTTTTGGCAAAACTAAAAAGTCATGGGATAGGAGGCAGTGTACTATTGTGGCTCAGGAACTGGTTAAAAGATAGAAAGCAGAGGGTAGGGCTAAATGGCCAATGGAAAAAGGTGACTAGTGGAGTACCCCAGGGATCTGTACTGGGTCCGCTACTTTTTGACATATTCATAAATGACCTGGAAAAGGGAATAACGAGTGAGGTTATCAAATTTGCAGACGACACAAAACTGTTTAAAGTTGTTAAAACCCAAGAGGACTGTGGAAAACTGCAGGAGGATCTGGATAAATTGGAAGACTGGGCATCCAAATGGCAGATGAAATTTAATGTGGACAAGTGCAAAGTTATGCACCTAGGAAAGAACAACCCACACTATGGTTACACGATGCAAGGTTCCACATTGGGAACCACCACCCAGGAAAAAGATTTAGGAGTCATCGTGGATAACATGTTAAGGCCCTCCACCCAGTGTGCAGCGGTGGCCAAGAAAGCAAATAGAATGCTAGGTATCATAAGGAAAGGAATGGAAAATAAAACAAGGATATGATAATGCCTCTGTATCTTTATCTTTATTTACATATTTGATATACCGCTAGGGCATAAGCATTAAGCGGTGTACAATAAAAAAATTTGATTAAACACTGCACACCAGGAAATAGAACGCCAAAGTTAGATAGGAAAGAGAGGTACAGAAAGGGCAAACAAATCATATAGTGAAACCAACTCATAATAAACCATAAAGACAAAGTGGGAGACAAACAAAGACAATTTATAACATATTAGACAAAACATAGGACAGTCAGGGGGGGACTTCGGGGAGGAGGTCAAAGGCTTTCTGGAATAAATATGTCTTAAGCAAAGACTTGAACTGGGGGTATGATGACTCTAGCCGAAGATAAGTGGATAGCGTATTCCATAACATAGGTCCGAGAAAGAACCAGGCAGAGTGTCGTGTCTGTTCTAGGCGGGCTTGGGAGGGCGAGGGAAGGGATAGGCGATTAGTGTTGATGGAACGGAGTTGATGATGAGGAGAATGTAGAGAAATGCAATCAGCCAAATAGAGAGGAGTACTGGTGTAGATGGCCCGATGAAGAAGAATCGGAAGAAGAATCAGAAATTTGTAATGGAAGCGGTAATGAAGGGGAAGCCAGTGCAACTGAAGGAGGATAGGTGTAATGTGGTCAAATTTACTGGAAGAGGTGATAAGGTTATCGTTCCATGGTACGACTGCACCTTGAATATTGTGTGCAATTCTGGTCGCCGTATCTTAAAAAGGATATAGCGTTATTAGAAAAAGTACAGAAAAGAGCCACCAAAATGGTAAAGGGGATGGGAGGCTACTCCTATGAAGAGAGGCTACAAAGGTTAGGGCTCTTCAACCTGGAAAAGAGACGGCTGAGGGGGATATGATAGAGGTCTATAAATTAATGAATGGAGTGGAACGGTAAACGTAGATCAATTGTTTACGCTATCAGAATATAGAAAGACTAGGGGACATGCAATGAAGCTACAGGGTAAACTATTTAAGACAAATAAGAGAAAATATTTTTTCACTCAACGTGCAATCAAACTCTGGAATTTGTTATCGGAGGATGTCGTAAGAGCTGATAGTGTAGCTGGGTTTAAAAAAGGTATGGACAAGTTCCTGGAGGAAAGGTCCATAAACCATTATTAAAAAGGGACCCAGGATATCAATGCTTGACCCAATACAAGCATTGTGGAACCTTTGTCTTTTGGGGATACTGCTAGGTACATATGACCTAGATTGGCCACTGTTGGAAACAGGATACTGGGCTTGATGGGCCTTGGTCTGACCCAGTATGGCATATCTTATATTCCTTCCCTTCCCTCTCATTGCAAGAACCGTTTTCAAGGCTCAGTGGAATTGGGCATCGTTGATCCTTGTAGCCCCCTCATGGCCTTGGCAGCCTTGGTTCCCACTTCTGCTCCGGCTGTCAATGGAGCCTCCTGTCACCCTGGGTTCTGCTCCTGGTCTGCTAACACAGGAGGAGGGGTGGGTGCAGCACCCGAACCTAGCCTCCTTATCCCTCATGGCCTGGCGGCTGAATGGGTTTCCCTAGTCTCACTGGCTCTTCCGGGTGAGGTCGAGGAAGTCCTCCTTGCCTCGAGAAAGGACTTCACTAGACGAGCCTATGCCTTCAAGTGGAAGTGCTTCTCGTTCTCATGCCCCATTCGATGGATCCTCCAGTACCTCTTCCATCTCTCGCAGGAAGGGCTGAAGTCTAACTCTGTCAGGGTACACTTGAGTGCCATCTCGGTGAACCACCTTCCCATCAAGGGAAAGCACCTCTCAGGGCAGCCGTTAGTCTCTCACTTTATGTGGGGTCTTCTGCTTTTCAAGCCGCTCATCCATCCTCCTCCAGCGGAATGGGACCTGAATGTGGTGCTCATGTAGCTCACCCGTCCACCCTTTGAGCCAATGGTGATGTGCTCGCTCCGGCACTTGTTCTGGAAGATGGCCTTCCTGGTGGTGCTGACCTCAGCCCGCCGAGTCAGCGAGCTCCAGGCTCTCATGGCTGATGCCCCTTACACCAGGTTCTATCGGAATAGGGTGGTCCTCTGTACCCACCATAAATTCCTGCCTAAAGTCATCTCAGATTTCCATCTTAATCAGGAGATAATCCTGCTGACTTTCTTCCCGAGGCCCCATGCCGACCAGGGATTGGCAGCTCTCCACACCCTCGAATGCAAAAGGGTTCTCGCCTTCGACTTGCAGCACACCCAGACTCATCGCAAGTCTGGCAGACAATTTGTGACCTACGATCCCAATAGACCGGGACAGGCAGTTACCAAATGCACCCTCTCGGTTTGGGTAGCAGACTGCATCGCTTTTGTTCATACGAAGGCGGGTGCCCCGCTAGATCGTCGAGTCACCACACACGGAGTTCAGGCCAAGGCGGCCTCGCTGCGCTCCGTACCCTTGATGGACATCTGCTGGGCGGCGACCTGGTCTTCCACGAATACCTTCGCTGCTCACTACTGCCTGGAGAGGGAGTCCTGCCAGGACAGCGCCTTCGGCCAGGCTGTACTCCATAACCTGTTTGGGGTATAAGCAACTCCTGCCCTCCGACCCTTCTTTACGGCTACCACGAGCTTCGCCCCGAGGACCCGGGCTTCTTCGGGCATCAGTTTCTGCTCGTGACCTTGCGGAGGCATTTTTGGTTATAGGTCGGTAGCTTGTAGCTGGGGAGTCCCATAAGTGAGGACTGACTTCCTGCTTGTTCCTGGAGAAAGTGTACTCACCTGTAACAGGTGTTCTCCAGGGACAGCAGAAATCAGTCCTCACTACCCTCCTGCCTCCCTTGATGGGTTGCCATATTTTTGTCCTTCCCTTGCCATCTGCTTGGTAGAGCTCGAGCTAAAGGACCTGACTGAGCAAGTTGGCATCCTTGAGCGGGAAGAGGACCATGCATGCATGGCAGCAATCCCAAAGGCTTTCTTTGAAAGCTTGGGAATTGCTCCATGCGGGCTTCTTTGGTGCCAACATCACCCATAAGTGAGGACTGATTCCTACTCTCCCTGGAGAACACCTGTTACAGGTGAGTAACTATGTAATGTCTGAGCTGCAAATTTCTGACCTCTCACCTCCAATGGTGAACATAGATTTCAAGCTGTCTTGCTCATAAACATATTTTTGGGCCCCTGTAATGTCCTGACAATTTGCTGTGGATTGAATGCTAAACAAAAGGTTATTAGGAAGATATATACAAAGACATGGAGATCTCGTAAGGCTACTATAGCCTTCATTTGGAAAGTAAGTCAATATCCTAAAACAGTTTGGGGAGAGGGAATACTTCATTCTGCCTATCTTGACTGACTACAAAAAGCGTAGTTACTCACCTGTAACAGGTGTTCTCCAGGGACAGCAGGAATCAGTCCTCATATATGGGTGACGTCGGCGCCGACGGAGCCCTCATGCGGAGCAAATCCCCAGTTTTCTAAGAAAGCCTTTGGGAATTGCATCACGCATGCATGGTCCCCTTCCTGCCCAAGGGTGCCATCTTGCTCAGTCAAATGACATAGTTAAAAAGACAACTATCAGAGTGGTCAGTTTTCTTAGAGCAAGATAACAGATGAGCATAAATCAATATTAACTCGAGAACTATATCTAATAATATGTTCCCATGAACTATAAATTCATTCCTTCTGAATCAAAGCTTTAGAAATTAAGCAACTGGTCTCAGACTTCTTTTGGAGCTACGGTCTTAATTTGTGATCAACCAAATGCTCCGTTTTGCATCAACGACCAATAATGTTGCTTAAATCATTTTTGGAAGTAAATATGCTTGTCTTTCTAACATACTGTTGCTTAAATCTCTTATTTTAGAAGTGAAAGGAAATGTGCTTATCTTTCGATCTTCTTTCTTCTCCCCAACGCCAGTCTCAGCGCTGCTATGTTTCACTGCCCATTTGTTTCATCAGGGGTTCATTCAACAGATAGCATGAATCCTCTATCAACTTCTTTTAATAAAAGTTTCTCACACGACGTACTTTCCCACTTTCATAACTATCAAAGGGAATCACACAATTAGTTCTCCTTATTAACATCATAAACACATATCACTATGTCATTCACTAAAAGCTGTGAAACTTAGAGGTATTTTACCGTGAGTTTTACCCGAAGTTCTTCTCACCATCAAGCCGTTAGTACCTTGAACGCCGCGCATGTGGTCTATCGGCAGGAAAGAACTTTATATCCAATAGGGATCTCTAATGATCACCTGCATGATCTTTCCTAAACACAGAGGTTCCAATCAATTTGCGTGTTAAGACCTCCCGGACTCACCGATTGTAAAATAAAGATCCACCGTTGTTCTCTGATTGTTAATGTGTGATCTTTTGATTTCCCCTCATATCCTGTCATTATCTTGTCAACACAGAAGCATCATAAATCCTCAAATTGATGAGCTTCTTTGAGGCAGTGTTCAACAATCGGGGCTGTTAGGGACTTACATTTTAGCCGGCTTCGATGTTCAGCCAGTCGTACTTTAAAAGGACAAATAGTTTTTCCAATGTATAACAACCGGCAGGGACACTCAATCGCATATACTACAAAATTTGTGTCACAGGAAGTGCGATGTTTCAAAGTGTAACTTGTTCCATGATATTCAAAAGATGAAGTTTCAAAGGTGACCTCACACATCAGACAGGCACCGCATTTAAAATATCCTCCCAATTCAACCTGTGAGGGAGACTGTGGAGACCGCAATACTGTAGGACTTAGAACGTCTTTAAAATTACGGTGCCGCTGCCAAACACAACGGACCCGTTTGTCCTTTAATGCTGGAATGCTATGAACTACGTTCATATGTTTTTTTAGAATCTTCTGTATTTGATTACTAAAAGGCGAATGCTTGGTAATTAAATTAATACTATCATCTTCAGAATGCTTAATTCTGGGTGTTAGTAATAAAGCACGTTTATAAGCCCTTTCTACTATGTGGTGGGGATATCCTTTAATATAAAATTTAGTTTTTAACAATTTAGATTGACTCTTGAATTTCATAATATCGGAACAGTTCCTTCTATATCGAAGGAACTGAGAAAACGGGAGGCCATCTTTTAAACTCTTAGGATGTACACTATTATAATGTAATAGCGCATTACGATCAGTAGGTTTACGATGGACTTTAGTAATCCATTCGAACAATCCTTTTTTAACTTCCACATCCAAAAAAGTAATCATTTCATTATTGTAATTGCCAGTAAACTGAAATGATTCTTCTCTAGCATTCAACCAGCTCACAAAGGACTGTAAATGCTGGAACTGTCCCTTCCATATTACAAAGATGTCGTCAATGTAACGACACCATAATTTCACCTGGTGACAATGTTCTGACCTGTCCAACC
Source organism: Ichthyophis bannanicus (assembly GCA_033557465.1). NCBI lineage: Eukaryota > Metazoa > Chordata > Amphibia > Gymnophiona > Ichthyophiidae > Ichthyophis > Ichthyophis bannanicus. Next base: position 170,429,511 of record CM066042.1, read on the forward strand.
ATGTTTTTTCAAATGAACCCATGAAAAGGTTGGCTACTGAGGGAGCGCAGGTGGCTCCCATCGCCACTCTGGTTTTTTGATGATATAGTTGTCCTTCAAACAAAAAATAATTCTGAAAGAGTACGAATTTCACCATTTCGTCCAAAAAAGTTAAATGCTCATAGTTAAAAAGACGGCAAAATAAATAAAATATAATAATAGGACTGCAACTCCAGGGGAGGAGGGAGGGTCGTGAGGACTGATTCCTGCTGTCCCTGGAGAACACCTGTTACAGGTGAGTAACTATGCTTTCTCCAGGAACAAGCAGGAAGTCAGTCCTCACATATGGGACTCCCTAGCTATAAGCTACCGAGAACCCATAGCTGAAAATAGGCTCCCTCTAGAAGAGCCGCAGCAGCCATAATAGGAGTTCAACTGAGAACGCCACACTCCAGTAGCCTGACACCAAAGGGTCGGAGGGTAGGAGTTGCCTAGACCTTGAACAGGTTACGGAGTCCCGCCTGGCCAAAAGCACTGACCCGTCGGGACTCCCTATCCAGGCAATAATGGGCCACAAAAGTCTGACCCGAAGACCAGGTGGCAGCCCAGCAGATGTCTGCCAGCGGAACAGAGTGGAAAGTGAGCCACTGATGCCACCTTAGCTTGACCCAGCGGGCTGTGACTTGACCCTGCAACGGAAGATCGGCCGCCCTGTATGCCCAGGCAATACAGTCCGCCACCCAAGTGGACAACGTATGTCTGGAGACAGGCATCGCCAGCTTACTGGGGTCATAAGAGATGAAGAGCTGAGAAGCCCTTCTATGTCCCTGCGTACGCTCCATGTAGAAGGCCAAAGCCCTCTTACAGTCTAGGGTATGCAGAACTGCTTCTGCCCAACTAGCATGCAGCCTGGGAAAGAAGGTCAGAAGTACCAGCTCCTGGTTGAGGTGGAACGAAGAGACCACGTTCGGAAGGAACTTGGGGTGAGTGTGAAGCACCACCCTGTCCCCATAGAACCATATGTACGGTCTATATGAAACCAGAGCCTGCAGCTCACTCACTCATCTGGCCAACGTGAGTGCCACCAAGAAAAGCACTTTCCAAGAGAGGAAGCGGAGATGGCAGGTAGCCATCGGCTCAAAAGGTGGGCAAGTAAGCTGCTCTAAGACCACATTCAAATCCCACTCGGTCGCCATGGGGCGAACTGGGGGCTTCAGCAGAAGCAAACCTCTCAGGAACCTGGACACCAAAGGGTGTGCAGAAAGAGGTTGTGCCTAAACTGGAGAGTGATGTGCTGACAAGGCACTAAGGTGGACTCGGACAGAGTTTGACTTGAGGCCTAAATCTGAGAGGTGAAGCAGGTACTGCAACACCACTGACACTTGGCAAGAAAAAGGGTTTTCGCTCTGCTTATCATACCACACCTCAAACCTATGCCACTTAAACGCATAGGTTTTCCTAGTCGATTGCCTTCTTGAGGCTAGCAGTACATCATCTACATTTTTAGGGCTGAGAAGTGGTGCAAGGACTACCCTTTCAGCAGCCATGCCATCAGGTTGAGAGACCTGAGGTTGGGATGCAGGAGAGTGCTCCCCTCCTACGACAGGAGGTTGGGATGTAATCCCAGAGGAATTGGGGCCTCTGCTGCCAGTTGAAGCAGCAGCGGAAACCATGGCTGTCTCGGCCATCTGGGGGCTACCAGGATGACCGAGGCTTTGTCCTGAAGGATCTTGAACAGAGTCTGGCCACCAGAGGCGTGGGAGGAAACGCATACAGGAGGCCCACAGACCATGATATTAGGAAAGCATCTGCAGCCACCCTGCATGAGTGTGGCTGTCTGGGGCAGAAGCGGGGCAACTGGTGATTCTGTGGGCTCGCAAACAGATCTATGAATGGTCGCCCCCAGTACTGAAACAGCTGCTGGGCTATGTTGGGATCCAGTTGCCATTCGTGCGGCTGGAGAATTTTGCTTAGCTTGTCGGCTAAGAAGTTCCCCTGACCTGGCAAGTAAACTGCTTTGAGATGCATACCCTGCTTGACTGCAAAAGAGCACAGGTCCAGGGTATCTTGACACAGGGTGTGAGACTCTGTGCCCCCCTGCTTGTTCACATAGAATATTGCTACCTGGTTGTCTGTCTGAATTAAGACAGGCTGGTGAGCCATGGTTTGACAGAAGGTCCGTAGAGCTAGGCGGATAGCTCAAAGCTCTAGGAGGTTGATTTGTTGTGTGCTCTCCTGTGGAGACCACACACCCCGAGTGCACAATTCCTGGCAATGGGCCCCCCAGCCCAGCAAGGATGCATCTGTAGTCAGCACTCTTGTGTGTGGTGGAGGTTGAAATGGCACTCCCTCCAGTAGGTGGTGTGGTTGAAGCCACCAGGTCAACAACTGCACCAGTTGTTTGGACACTTTGATCCTGTCTCTGAGTCTACCTGTGGCTTGTGTCCACTGGTCCCAGAGGCACCACTGAGCTGTTCTTATGTGGAATCGGGCATTGGGTGTCACATGCACCTTGGAGGCCATGTGACCGAGGAGGCGCAGAAAGTGCCTTGCTGAGATCTGGGATCTGCAACTCACTTACTGCACTAGGGCCAAAAGTCTCTGTGCCCTGTCTTCCGGAAGATAAGCCCTTGCTTGAAGGGTGTCCAGCCTTGCTCCTATGAACTCCAGCCCTTGAATGAGAACCAGAGTGGATTTTGTGTAATTGATCACAAACCCTAGGTGTTGTAGCAACTGGATAGTGCGAGACGTGGCCTGTTGGGCTTCCAGGGCTGAATGGGCTCTAATGAGCCAGTCGTCGAAGTAGTTGGTTTCTTAGGAAGGCCGCCACCACGCCAGGCACTTTGTGAACACCCTGGGTGCAGAGGCGAGGCCAAATGGAAGTATCTTGTACTGAAAGTGGTTTCCTCCCACCAGAAATCGTAGATATTGTCTGTGGTCTGGATGAATTAGGATGTGTGTGTAAGCATCCTTTAGGTCTAAGGAGCATAGCCAGTCTCCCTGGCGGAGTTAAGGCAGCAATATTCCAAGGGAAAGCATCTTGAACTTTTCCCTCACCAGGAACTTGTTTAAGTTGCACAGGTCGAGGATGGGTCTTAGGCCTCCAGTTCTCTTTGGTATCAGGAAATACCTGGAGTAGAAGCCCTTTCTCTGCAGGAGGTGGGGCACCGGTTCTACCGCCTGATCCTCGAGAAGACCTGCTAACTCCTTCAAGAGGAGGTCCCTGTGAAGAGGGGGTCTGAGAGGCTCCCCTGGAAAGTAAGAGGGAGGTGCCTGGGTGAAATGTAGCAGATAGCCCATTTGGACTATCTGGAGAACCCAGGTATCTGTTGTGATGGCTGGCCATCTGTGGGCATACAGGGTCAGCCTTCCTCCTGTGCATGGCCTTACTTCTTTGGAGAGAGGGACTATGCTTTGGGAGTCAAAAACCCCTCCAGGCTGGGCCAGAGCCGGTCCCTTGGGGGCTTTTTGCTTACGCGGGCCATGCCCCTGTCCCTTGGCCTGCTGCCCATGCTGGGGAGGCCTGATATGTGGGGTAGTTGCAGTAAGCAGTACCTTTCCTCTGGAAAATGGGCTTCTTACCCGAGCCCTTCTTTTAAGAAGGGGCAGAAGTCTTCGAGAGCCGTGTCCGGATCAGGTACTCTGACTCGATCTCAGCAGCCTTCTCTGTCATGGGTTTGCCAAAGAGGTTTTCACCTCGGCAAGGGACATCGACCAACTTGTGCTGCACCCATTGCTCCAGTTCTGACGATTGTAGCCATGCCTGGCGGCATGCACCGATGCCAACTGCAGCTACCCGGGCCGACGCCTCAAAGCCGTCATAGGCTGCTCGAGTCATAAACTTTGAGCACTCGCGGATCCCAGTGGACAAGGTCTTGAAGCACTGCAAAGGTCCCTCGGAGAGACCAGCTGAGAACCCAGTAATCTCCTTTGCCAGGTCTCGCAGGTACATGCCCATGTACAGCTGGGTATGTCTGGATTCGGCATGACAGCATTGAACCCTGGTAGCACTTCTTACCGAGGGCATCCATATGGCAGGCCTCCCGGCCAGCAGGCACCGAGGAGTGCGTCTTCTGGCTCTTGAGCCAGCGCATGGCCAATTCCACAACCATACAGTTGTGTTGCAGTTGTGTTTTCTGGAACCCAGGGCTCTTGCAAACTCGGTAAATGGAATCGATTCGCCTGCTGAACATCGGCATTGAGGCCGGTGACTCCCACATGCAGAGCATCAGCCGTTCCAGAATCTGAGGCACCGGTACAGTAAGGGCTTCCAGAGGGGGAAAGTCATACTGGAGGATCTTGAGCTCTTCGGTTCGAGGCTCCTCCTCGGCCTCCGCCAGGAATGACAATGCCTTGGCCATGTCCCGGATGAAGTTCAAGAACAGAGTATCCTCCGGGGGGGGACCTTCTACGAGGTTCAGAACCTGGGGAATCCAAGGGGACACATCTGGTCCGATGGGTGTCTGGTGACTCCTCATATTCTGTCTCCCATCCTGACTCCTCCGAAGAGGAATCGAGCGGCTTCGGCCTCGACCGCCCCGACACCGGTGGAATCAGCGTCAACAACCTCGGTCCCGAACGGGAGGTTGAGGGGGACCTCAACCGAGGATCAACTCGAGTTCTTAGAGTCTCGAGGATTCGCTCGGCCTCCGGGGTCGACTTGGACGTCGATGTCCTGGTGGATGGACCGGTGACACTAGCAATCAGCGCCTACTGCTGGTCAATAAAGGCAGACATGCTGCGCTCCAAGGCCACCATTCTGAGACCGAGCTCAGAAGGCTCCAAAGCCCCCGGGGTCAGGTCCCGACGCCATCGGGCCCGATGCCGGTTCTCCCGGAGGAGAGTCCACAATGAGGACTGTGGTTACCTGCCTCGGTGTCTCCGGTTCCTTGCGAGGGATTTTCGCTGGGTGCTCTGACTCCAAGGATCCAGGGCGACGGTCAGGACTCTGCGACCTGGTCCGCGAGGGACCAGGCCGCTCGGAGCCATCCAACGACGACGCCCTCACAGATTTCTTCTTCCTCCGGTGTTCCCGCGAGGGAGAGCCCCTTTCAGAGGACACTCGACGCTGCTCAGGATCAGAGAGCTCCCGAGATGTCAAGGCCTCCGATGAGGTCCAGGCCCAGGCGGGTGCGGACTCAGGAAAAATCCTATCATGTTGCTGCTGCCTACTCCTCAAGGCCTTGGAGGACATTTTCCTACACGGGCCACAGATCTTCGGGTCGTGGTCAGGCCCAAGGCAGCGGAGACAGCAGTCGTGTGTGTCGGTGAGGGACATTAATTTTGTACACCAATCACACTTTTTAAACCCGCTGGCAGCCATCGGGAGAAAAAGGGCCCCCGCGAGGTCAAAGGACCAGGCTGCCAGTGAAAAAGAAAAAGAGCGCAAACGCTAGTCATGAGGGACAAAAACTGAAAATTTGGACCGGACTCGATACTGGTGTACCGAGCCGAAGGCAGGAAGGGGAACCGGCATCGAACCGGTCAGACAGAAAAGAATTTTTTCTGACATTTAAGCACATTTTTCGCAAGGGAACCTGGACGACGTCCTTTGGGCTCCGCGGAAAAAAGGAGACTGAGCAAGATGGCACCCTTGGGCGGGAAGGGGACCACGCATGCGTGATGCAATTCCCAAAGGCTTTCTTAGAAAGCTGGGGATTTGCTCCAAAAGGGCTCAGTCGGTGCCGACGTCACCCATATGTGAGGACCGACTTCCTGTTTGTTCCTGGAGAATCTCCTTTCCTCTGAAAGTAGCATGAGATCTGTTGAATCAGCTCAGCAGCTGCAAAATAAAGAGTAGCAGATGCCAGCGCTGTCTGCTGTGTCTTTTAGATGCATGTTGCTTTTCTAGGCACAGTGGACAACATTACCTAATGCAGTGTTACAATCCATCATCTCACTTTAGTACAGAACTTGCCCATCTATCAATTCTGTGATGGGAGTTTTTAGTACTTCTCGCCCCGGATTGGCCGCATAGTGGTCATGTGACTCACCCTATTACATCAGACGCCTGTCTTTAAAGTGGCTTCCCCCAGTGGAATCAATTTTGACATTCTTTCCAGGAGGTGACAAATTTGACCTGAAGCAGGGTCCTTGGAAAACTGGAGCCCGAAACACAGGACTGTGTATTTATTTATTTATTTAGTATACATTTGTATACCGCTACTTCCAGCGATCAATAGCGGTTTGATTACATGTTGAATGATGTCAATCATGACAGAAAATTTGGGTTATAAACACGTTGCTTTGAAGGGAAAAGCACAGCACACAGGAAGATCGTTTAAAGGAGCGGATTCAGGATTTACATATCTACATTTTTACATTTCGTATCACAGTTCTCATTGTTTCGTAGCGAGGCATCTTGAGGTCCCCTGGGAGTTACATCATATTGTATTGACACTGGAATAGATGTCTTGAGCTTTTTTCTGAAAACTATTAGGTCTTTTATTGCTCGTATCTCAGGTGGTAGTTGGTTCCAGAGGGTGGGGGCAGCGTATGAGTATGCTCGGTGGCTAGTACTGGCTTTGACAGATCTGATATCGGTTGGAACATGTAGGGTGTCCGAGTTGACGGTTCTTCTGTCTCTGTTTGAGGGTTGCGTGTTGATAAGGGTGGAGAGAAAGGATGGCGCTGTGTTATGTATGAGTTTGAATGTGGTTATCAGTGTTTTATATTTTATCCAAGCCGTGATGGGGAGCCAGTGGAGTTCACTTAATACAGGTGTGTGATGTGTTCAGTAATGTTTTTTCTCATGATGATCCTGGCTGCCACATTTTGGGCCATTTGCATAATGTTTAGGGTTTTCTTTGGAAGCCCTTGTAAGATAGCGTTGCAGTAGTCGAAGTGTGGCATAATGAGTGCTTGCGCAACAGTCCTGAAATCGTGCGGTTCAATGATGCTCCGTAGAGGTTGCAGTATTCTGAGTTTGTGGAAGATTGCCTTATTGGTTTTTCGTAGGTGTTTTTCCATCTTTAGGTTGTTGTCTAACGTGACCCCTAGGTATTTTATCTCATTCTTAGTGTTGTATGTATTCTCGCACAGGGTGATAGTTGCAGGAGGTTCAAAGTTGGGTTTACTGGAGATATACATCACCTCTGTTTTCTTATGGTTTATCATCATGTTGTTCTGCTGTAACCATTGTGTCATCTCGTTCAGGCATGTTTCAAGTTGATTATAGTTGGGGTTGATGGTATCTAGTTGTGTGTAAAGCATGATATCATCTGCATAAATGTGGTAGCTGATATTGTGCCGTTTGAATATCTCAGAGGGGCTGCATATAAACGTTGAAGAGTAGTGCTGAGAGTGCCGAACCTTGAGGTATTCCTTGCGTTTGAGTGAAAGCTTCAGCTTTTTCGCCATCAACTAGAACCTGTGGTCTTCTGTTTGAGATGTATGAATAGAACCATTTGACGGGGGTCCCCAATATTCCTATTGCTTCGATCCTGTCTAGGAGGATACCATGATGGACTGTGTCAAAGGCGGCAGAGATGTCTATGAAAATGAGTATAAACATTTTCTTCTTGTCTTCAAGACCTTTGATGAGATTGTTGAGTAGTGCTATTAGGAGTGTTTCGACCCCGTGATGTTGTCTGAAACCGTATTGCTGTTCATCCAGGGTTTCATGGTCATCTAGATGATCTTGTAATTGTAGGAGGACCGCCTTTTCAATGATCTTTGCTAGGAAAGATATACTGAAGATGGGGCGGTAGGATGCTGGGTCGTCCTTGTTGAGTGTGTTCTTTAGGATCGGTCTTATTATAGATTTCTTGAGTTGAGCAGGCATGATTCCTTGTTGTAGTGATTGGTTCACAATGTGCAAGACTTGGTGCACAACATCATGCTTAGCCGCCTTAACCCAGGCAGATGGGCAGGGGTCTAGTGGGGAGGTGGTGGTCTTGATGTTTGTTATTATGTTGATCATTTGCCGTTTGTCTATGTTGTGAAAGTTGTTCCATGCCTGTTCTCGTATCACATTGGCTGATCGGTGTGTTGTGTTCAAACAGAGAGTGGGTGTGGTTGCAGTAAGTTTGCTTGCGTAGTGGTCTGCCAGAGTTTGTGGCTTGATTACGTTGTCATATTGGACTTCCTGGGGTGCTTTGGTTAACGATTTCACTAGTTCGAAGAGTTCACGAGGCTTGTTGATAGCTTTGTTTAATAGGTTGGTGTGATGCATCCTTTTGGCGGAGTTGACCTCTTCTTTGTACTTTGATAGGTGTGCGAGGTATTCAGTCTTGATTTCGATGGATTTGCCTCGTCTCCATTTTCTTTCGAGCTTCCTGAGATCCCTCTTCATTTTTGTCAGTGTGTCCGTGTACCAGGGTTCGGATCGGAGTTTAGTCGGGTTCTGGGGGGTATTCCATGTTGGGCGCGCTACAGATTGAATTCCAATGTCCCAGCTGCTTGTTAGAGCATCAAGGTCCATGTTTTCTAAATCTATGTGGGCTGTGATGGTACTTATGAGACTTTCCAAGTTGAGTTTGTTGAATTTTCTTTGTTGGTGTATCACTCTCTGAGTTTTTGAGTCTTTGGGTATGGTGGGGAGTTTTATCTGGATATCGATTTGATGGTGGTCGGACCAGGGCACTGGAGTTATCCTTGTCATAAGTTTCTCTTCGTTGTCCTGTTGAATCGTGGGTGTGAAGACCATGTCAAGTGTATGACCCTTGTCGTGGGTGGGGTCATTTATTAGTTGTTGATACCCTAGTTGGGTCATGGCTTCCAGAAAAGTGTTTGTGTGTGTAGGCGGTATTAAAGCTAGGTTTAGATCACCCAAGATGATTTGGAATTTCTTTATCTGCGTGGCAGATATGTTCTCGAGTGCCGTGGCAAGTGTTTCATGGTGAGGCGAGGGGGTCTGTATATGAGGCACAGACCCCCCTCGCCACACCATGTAGTCTTGGACACCTTTCATTGGAATACTTATTGTCAAGATTCGCCAGTAATTGCAGCTAAGTAAATTTCTCTTTTGGCCATGCAATGGTGTGGCTTTAATTTTTGATTGCTGCTTGTGATTAAAATGGACTTTTGGTCTTGTTTACCATAGCTTTGATAAATGGTAGCTTCGGTCATGGGACCTTTGGTCCGACAAAAAATCTTCTCACTTCAAAGGAGGGAAGTATTTTCTTTGAGTTCACCCTCGGTGTTTATTATGTTAGTGCTTGGTGAACCTTTTGCCCGAGGAGTTGCTTTTTGCTGCTCGTGATTGCATCTATCAGTTCTAGTATTATTTGGTAATTGCTAATTGTATAGGGATGTAGCTATTTTTTTTCAAGAGGAGAGCTTTTTATATAATCTGTGGGGGAAATATTCAAAGTGATTTAACATGGTCAGAAGACCTGCTAACCACGTTGATCATGCTGATTATGAACCCCAATATTTAGCCACTTCCTGGTTATCAACACGTACTGAAAGCTGGTGCAGTAAAGGCTGTCTTAACTTTCCCCACAGAAGCTAACTGGGCAGCAGCTCGATATCACCGCTGTCCAGATAGTTTCCCAGCATTGAATATCCAAATTTAAGTTTCAGCCACTGCCTCTGAACATCAGGCCCTAAATTTTTATAGCAAGTATGGAGGTTCTTCATCTCTCAAAAATATTCCTGAAATTTACATTTTAAATGAATATATATATATTCAGTTTAGCGCACATCTTTCTCAAAAGTTCAAGGTGAATTACAATCAGTTACAGTACAAATTTTCTGTCCCAGAGGAAAATTAAGTTTGTACCTGAGGCAATGGAGAGTTAAGTGACATGCTCAATATCACACAGAGCAGCAGTGGGATTTGAACCTGGGTTCCCCATATTATTACATTTAGTGGTTTCTACTTTTGTTGGGAGATTGGAAACTATATTATCCACTTTTAAATGGCTTTTCATTTCTTACCCACTTAGTTTTTATTTTTGTACTTTCATGCACTGATTGTGACGAAGGTGGTGCTGCTGCTGTTGTTGTTAAGTGCCGTCGAGTCTATGTCGACTTATGGCGACCCTCAGAATACTTGTCGTAAACTGTGTTTAGTCTTCAGTCAGGCGGCTCATTGTTGACAGTGTGGCACCCATAGCTGCTGTTACTATATCGATCCATCTCATTGCTGGCCTACCTTGCCAAGCATGATGTCTTTCTCTAACGATCTCTCTTCGCATGATGTGTCCAAAGTATGAAAATCGAAGTCTTGTTATCTGAGTTTCTAAAGGAAACTTAGATTTGATCTCTTCTAGTACTAACTAGTTTTATTCTTTGAGCAAGCCATGGTATACACAGTATTCTTCACCTGCACTATAATTCAAAGGCAATGATTTTCTTCCCATCTATCTTTTTCATTATCTAACTTTGCATCCATATGTTATAGAAAATACTATGGCTTGGACAAGTTGAATCTTTGTATGGAGAGAGACATCTTGAGAATCTTGTCTAGGTCCTTCATAGCCATTCTGCCAAGAGCAATACATCATCGTATTTCTTGACTGCTTGTTGATTCTTTATTGATTGTTGATCCAAGTAGGTTAAAGTTGTCAACTATTTCAATTTCTTCTCCATCAGTGATGAACTTATTGATTTTGTCAGGATCTTTGTCTACTTTACATTAAGATGCAGGCCCATTTTAAGACTATGTTCCTTGATCTTGAGAAGCAAATGTTTCAGATAGTCTTCACTTTCAGCCAGTAATGTGGTATCATCAGCATAGCAAAGATTGTTGATGAGTCTTTCATCAATCTTCACATCTCTGTTGTCTTCATACAGTCCAGCTTCTCTGATGATTTGTTTTGCATATAAATTAAACAGGTAGGGGGAAGTATACAGGCCTGTTGTACACCTTTGCTGATTTTAAACCATTCTGTTTCTCCTAGTTCTGTTCGAACTGTTGCTTCTTGATCAATGGATACTGGGCTTGATGGACCTTGGTCTGACCCAGTATGGCATTTCTTTTGTTCTTAATGTAAACGGTTCTGTAAGAGAACTGTCAGGTGTTCTGGTACGCCCATGCTTTTTAATGTGGCACAGTGGTTCTCATGGTTTACACAGTCAAAAGCCTTGCTGTAGTCAATAACACACATATAGATATCCTTTTGGTATTCTTTTGTCTTTTCAAGGATCCATCTCACATCCGCAATGCCATCTCTTGTTCCTAACCCTTTCCTGAAACCTGCTTGCATTTCAGGCAGTTCTTGTCTAAGGTATGGCTGTAGTCCCTGCTGAATGATCTTGAGTAGAATCTTGCTGGCACATGGGATCAGAGCGACTGTGCGATAATCTCCACAGTCAGTTGGATCACCTTTCTTCAGAAATGGTATAAAACACAGATCTTTTCCAGTCAGATGGCCATGAATTCCAAATTTTCTGGCACAGCCTTGTAAGTATGGCAACAGCTGAATTCCAATTGCTGTAATACTTCAATGGGAATGCCATCAATGCCCAGTACTTTGTTCTTTGCTGCTTCAACGTCTTCTTTGAGTATAAGGTACAGATTCAAACGGCCTTTGGTCCACTTGATCTTTATGGTATAATGACTCTGTATATTCTATCCCCTTTTTCTTGATCTTCTCAGCATTATTCAACATGGATTCTTGAACATCATGTAGCACATGAAAGTAAGAACATTTATGAAATACAAATGGTATTCTTGTTGTGTCTAACATAACAACATTTTTTTTGCTGCTATGACGTACGTATTATTAATGAAATTGTAAATCAATTTGATTACTTTGTCTTGAAAGGCAATATATCAAATACTTATAAAACATAAACCATTCCAATTCAAGGCTGGAATTTTAACTCTCGTAGCTTTAGGAAAGCCATTCTTGTTCCTCCTCTAATAGTTTCTGATTCTATTTCCTTGCACGTGTCATTGTAGTACTTCTACTTGTCTTGTCTTGCTGCACATTGGAAATCTCTGTTGAGTTCTGAAATTGCCTTTCTCCTCTGGCTTTAGCTTCTCTGCATTTCTGGGCAATTTTCAGAGTTTCTTCAGTCATCCATTTTGGCTGTTTTTGCTTTGTCATCTTTTGTTGAGGTTTCTCACTTTCTTCCAACACCACCTTCTTGACATCCACCCATAACTATTCTGGAACTCTGTCATTTCTATCTACAGCAGCAAATCGATTTTGCAGGCAGTCTTTAAATTACAGTAGCATATTCTGAAGGTCACATTTTGCTACATTCATGAGTGGCTTGATCTTTTTCAACTTTAGCTTCAGTCTGCATACAGCGTAGTTACTCATCTGTAACAGGTGTTCCCTAGGGACAGCAGGAATAAGTCCTCACATATGGGTGATGTCGGGTGAAAGCCTTTGGGAATGCCACCCTGCATACATGGTCCTCTTCCTGGTCCGTAGTCTATGCCCTGGCAAACTGTGAAGAATCGCAGGGCTACCGCCTCCAGGCAGAGGCCATAAGAGCCGGTGCCCCCTTGCTTGTTCATATAAAACATTGCTACGGCTGTCCACCTGGACAAGCACCACCCAGTGGTGAATACAGTGCCTAAAAGCAAGAGGGCAAGGACCACCACCCGGAGTTCAAGAAGGTTGATCGGCTGCCAGGATTCCTCCAGGGTACAAGTCCCCTGCGTGCAGAGCTCGCCACAATGGGCTCCCCAGCCCATGAGTGAGGCATCTATGGTCAAGACCACATTGTGTTGTAGGGCCTGGAACGGCATGCCTTGGAGCAGGTTCTGGGCATCCCGCTACCAGTCAAGGGACTCGATGAGTAGAGAAGTGACTGAGACGGTGTCTCAGAGGCAATCTGTTGCCCACTGAGCCCAAAGGCATCACTGTGCCACCCACATGTGCAGCCTGGCGTTGGGAACGACATGAACCGTCGAGACCATATGGCCGAGGAGATGGAGCATCGCTCGGGCCGATACATCATGGCGTTGGACCATGGATGCCAGAGTGATGAGGCAGTGTGCCCGGTCTTGGGGAAGGAAGACTGTCACCCGCTGAGTGTCGAGGCACGCACCGATGAACTCCACGTATTGGGCTGGAATGAGGTGAGACTTTGGGTAATTGACCACGAAGCTGAGGTGCTCGAGGAGGTGGATGCACCTCGTTGGCCGTTCCCCCCTGTAATGAGCCAGTCACCTAGATAGGAGTAGACGAAGGTGCCCTGCAATCGAAGGTGGGTTGCGGCCACCGCGAGGCATTTCGTGAACACTCACAGGGCGGACACCAGGCCGAAAGGAAGCACCCTGTATTGATGGTGGTTCTCTTGCACCCTGAAATGCAGGTATTTCCTGTGCTTGGAACGGACGAGGATGTGAGCGTATGCATCCCGAAGGTCCAAGGAGCATAGCCAGTCGCCCTGCTGGAGGAAGGGCAGCAAGGTGCCAAGGGAGAGCATTTTGAACCTCTCCCGCACCAGGTATTTGTTGAGATTTCTTAAATCAAGGATGGGTCAGAAACCGCACATCCGCTTTGGCATAAGGACGTAATGAGAGTAGAACCCGCGACCTATGAGGTGCAGCAGGACCACTTCCACTGCTCGCTCCTCAAGGAGGTTGGTAAGCTTCTGCCCCAAGAAGAACTGGTGCGTGGAGGGGGCTCTGCGGGGCAGAATGGTGGAGGAAGCTGGTCCAGGTGAAGGAGGTAACCCTCCTGGACAACCTAGAGGACCCAAGTGTCTGAGGTGACAGACTCCCATAGGGGAGCAAAATGGACCAAGCACCCTCCCACCGGTAGCTGGGTCGCTGGAGGGTGAGTGGCTATGCATCTGGTGTCAAAAACACGGGGTCGACTGGGCCGGTGCCAGGGTCTGGCTTTTGGTACCCTTTGGCTTATGAGGGCCCTGACGACCGCTCTTGCTCTATCTGCCATGGGGCAGAGCCGGCCCTGGTAGGAGAGACCCTTCCTCTAGAAGAAAGGCTTTTTGCCCTGTTGCTTCTTCCGCGGGAGGGAGGGAGGGAGGGAGGGAGAAAGTCTTTCGGGAGAGATGGGTGTGGGTTACGTACTCAGTCTCAATCTCTAATGCTTTGTCTTCCATTGGTTTGCCAAACAATTGCTCGCCCAGGCACGGTACATTGAGCTGTTTCTTCTGGACCCATTGTTCAAGATCAGGGGACTGGAGCCAAGCCTGCCACCTGACCCCAGTACCAGCAGCCGCTACCCGAGTGGAGGACTTGAAGTTGTCATATGCAGCGCGAGAAAGGTACTTTGAACACTCCCCCACTGATTTTAAGAGGGACTGGAAACAGCAGAGGTAGTTGCCGTCGAAGCCTGCCTGGAAACCTCCGAGCTCCTTCGTGAGGTCACGAAGGAACTTACCTATGTATAAGCTGGTAAGCCTGGATGCGGCACTCCAGCAAGAAGCCTTGGTAGCCCTTACAACCGAGGGCATTGAGAGCGTGAGAATCTGTACCCGGCGGGACTGAAGAGTGAGTTTTTGGGCTCTTTTGCTTCTGCATGGCGGACTCCACCACTATCGAGGTATGAGGAAGCTGGGCCTTTCAAAAGCCAGGCCCATTGCTGGACCCTGTACATGGTGTCCAGGCGCTTGCTGACAATGGTGATAGATGCAGGCATCTCCCACATGCGAAGGAGCAGCCAGGCTAGGATGGGCGGAACCGGGACCATGAGAGATTCCCTCAGCGGAGCCTCGTATTGTAAAATATCGAGTTCTTCCGCACGGGGCGGCTCCTCAGACTGCGTAGAGAGCGCTAGAGCTCGAGTCATGTCCCGCACAAACTCCAGAAAGGAGGTGTCTTTGGGAGGAGACCGCCGCTTCTGAACCGGTGGGGAAGGATCCGAGGAGAGGTCCTGATGAGCCTGGGATTCCAGACTTCCAGCCTGAGAATTCCGAGGAAGACTCAGAGCTAGGTTCTCAAGCACAGCTAGTGCCTGCGCTGGGCTCTCGAGGTCAAAGACCGCCTGGAGCCAGAGGCGCTAGCTCAAGAATATCTCGTACCTGAAGACCGGGATGGAGATTGAGACCTCTGCCAGGATCCCTCATGAGGCCCCTTGGCTCTCAGGGGTTGTCACGGCAGTCTGGGGAGCCATCAAAGACATTGCCTTCGAGGTCTCAGGGTGCAAGCCAGCGGGGCCTGGCACCAGCGCCTGCTGGGCAGCAAGGAAGACAGAAATGCTGCGCGCCATTTCTAGCATTTGGGCCTCCCACTCGGGAGTGGGGCCCTGCGATGCCGACACCGGGGTGACCGGGTCGGGAGTAGAGGAGGAGAGGGGGGTCGTCACCGGGACAACCCTCGGGAGACTGGGCTCCATCGCCAGAAGCCTCCATATCCATACGAGGTACCTTTCGAGGCCGCTCCTTCTCCGACTCTTGGGACTGCCGAGGAGGGCTGAGGGACTGAGCCCAAGAACGCTCAAGCTTGTCCAGAGCCCCCTTCTTCTTCTGCTCTCTTTTGGGGGACCCTTGCTCAGAGTGGCCGCGGGGCACCTCAGAGAGGTCAGTGGAGTGGGAAGCTACCAGGGACACCAGGGCCGCCTTGTGTAAAATGTCATCCAGTTTCTGCTTACGGCTCTGGATGGCCTTGGAGGACATCCTTTTACAAAGGGAGCAGAGCTCCGGGTTGTGGTCAGCTCCTAAGACAACAGTCATGGGTGTCTGTGAGCGACATATTTTTGGAGCATCTGTCACACTTTTTGAAACCGGAGGCCATGGGGGCAAAAATAATCCCTGCAAGGTCGAAGACCTTCATTCGGCCTGCAGTTGAAAAGGGTGTGAAAACGTGCTGGTCAAGAAAAAATGAAAAACAACAAAGTCCCGGGGCCCGATGCTGAAGCAAGGGCACTTGGGAAGGCAGATAAAGGACCAGAAAAACGGAATTAGAGAGAAAAATTTTGAAGACTTTTTCTGAGGTACAGAACATGCGTTGGAAGGGCTCCATGGAAAAAGGGAGACTGATCAAGATGGCACCCTTAGGTAGGACGGGGACCACACATGCATGATGGCATTCCCAAAGGCTTTCTTGAAAGTTGGGGAAATGCTCTGCACGGGTTCCGTCGGTGCAGATGTCACCCATATATGAGGATTGACTTCTTGCTTGTTCCTGGAGAATAGTAGTTGGTGATCTATACTACAGTCAACTCCAGGTTTTGTCTTTGTTGATGTTACAGTGCTTTTCCATCATTGACTTCCACAGATGTAGTCAATTTGATTTTTGTACAATCCATAGGGTGAAGTCCATATGTAGAGTTGGCACTTGTGTTGCTGGAAGGTGGGGTTTGAGATGAACAGCTTGTTGGTCTTGCAGAATTCTATCAGTCTTTCTCCAGCTTCATTTCTATTGTCAAGTTCATATTTTACAACCACTTTGCCACCACCTTTGTTGCCAGCTTTTGCATTTCAGTCACCCATGACTATCAGGATATCCTATTTGCATGTTCTGTCAATTTCAGCTTGTACTTTGTTAATAGAACTCAACAACTTCTGCAGCTGTTGTTGGGGCATATACCTGAATTATAGTTGTGTTGATGGGCATTCCACGTAGACAAATATAAATTAAGCGCTCACTGATTGCATTGTTCTTGCAGGTTTCTTCTCGATTATAAATGCAACACAATTTCTTCTTTGTCTTTCATTTCCAGCATAGTATACCATATCATTATCATATGAAAAGTGCCCAATGTTGGTCCATTTGTTAGGTGAACCCTCCAAAATACTATGGGAGTTAGTTTATAGGGTAAAGAGGACTGGAATATGGGGGGAAAAACTTCCACAATTGCCCCCTTTCTTATGCTTAATTGTTGCTGCCCCTCAAAAGAAAGCGTAGTTACTCAGTTGTAACAGGTGATCTCCAGGAACAGCAGGAATTGAGTCTTCACATATGGGTGGACATCAGTACCAACGGAGCCCACGCAGGAATGCTCCCTAGCAGTCAATAGGAAAGCTTTGGGGAGCATCCCACTGCAGCTGCGTAGCTGCCTTCCCGCTTTTCCAGCTCTCCCTCCTCAGTTAAGTTTGTAACTGAGAAAAAAGGAGAGAAGGAGAAGAGGAGGAAAAGTACAACTCCTAGGGGAGGTGGGTGTATTGTGAAGACTCAATTCCTGCTGATCTCCAGGAACAAGAAGGAATGTAGTCTTCACATATGGGTGACATCGGCACCGACGAAGCCCGCGTGGGAATGCTCCCCAGCGTCCTATAGGAAAGCCTTTGGGAGCATCCCACTGCGCCTGTGTAGCTACCTTCCTAACTTTCCAACTCTCCCTCAGACTTTTGTTTTCCGTGGAGCTGACAGGGAGCAATTCCTGTCAACACAGAAAACTGACTTCTTTTTGTGGTCGCATCTGCCTTCCCCTCGACGCTAGCAAAGGCATCGTCGGTGTTTCTTCTCTTTCTACTTTCTTTCTTTAAAAAAAAAAAGAGTCTGTTTTTTCCTGAGGGTATTCTTACCCTCCAGGTGCTTAGGCGCTATTTTGGGCTTAGGCCCCCTTTTTCCTTTTAAGATGGATAAACCAGCTAGTGGTTTCAAAAAGTGTTCCAAATGTAGCAGTACACCATTTCTGCTACTGACACCCACGACTGGTGTCTCAAATGTTTGGGACCAGACCATCAGCCGTCGGAATGCCTTCTCCACAGGAAGATGACAAAGAGGGGCTTGCAGAATAGAGCTCTTTGACTCCAAAGCTATGTCGGTTGCATCGATGTCGTCGAGAGCTTCATCTTCTTCCCATGAATTTCAGGTATCGAAACCCAAGTCTTCCTCGAAGGCTAGCCGGCCTTCCAAGGGTAGATCTCCTTCTAAGCTTCGATATGCCTTAGGCGGTGCCTCAGAGGGGAATACACCGGCCAAACAACCCCGGCGGGAGGTCCTTGCCTCCAAAGCATTAACGGGGTCCCAGGATGCTCCCGAGGCCTCCACCTCCGGAGAGCTCTTGGTGCCATTCTTAGGGGTCGTGGCCCACTGTTCAGGTACAGATACCCAGGCATCGGCTGGCTCCATAGATCAACATATGCTGGCCATTGAGCGGAGTTTAGCAGCCTTGCTAGTAAAGCGTAGTTACTCACTTGTAACAAATGATCTACGGGAACAGCAGGAATTTAGTCTTCACATATGGGTATCGTCAGTACCGACTGAGCCCGTGTGGGAACGCTCCCCAGCGTCCAATAGAAAAGCTTTTGGGAGCATCCCACAGCGCCTGCGTGCTGCCTTCCCGCCTTTCCAACTGTCCCTCTCCAGTTGAGTTTATAGCCGAGAGAGAGAAAGAGAGATACAACTCCTAGGGGAGGTGGGCGGGTTGTGAAGACTAAATTCCTGCTGTTCCCGGAGATCACCTATTACAGGTGAGTAACTACGCTATCTCCAGGAACAAGCAGGAATGTAGTCTTCACATATGGGGACTCCCTAGCTGCAGATGCCAGGGAGATGGCCCCAGGAAGTTGTTAGCCCTTGTGAAAGGGCCATACTTCCCCCCATGGATCTCTGGCATCCTACCAGGGACAGTGGGTAGGAGTTGATTAAGTCTGAAAAGGGTGTTGAAGAATAGCCTGGCCAAACAAGGCATCCTGGCGGGAATCGTTGTCTAAGCAGTAGTGGGCTGTGAAGGTATGTACCAAAGCCCAAGTAGCTGCTAAACAGATGTTGTCAATAGACACAGAGTGAAGACGAGCCATTGAGGCTGCCATAGCTATCACATTGTGAGCTGTGACATGGCCTTCAAGAGGAAGGTTCTTACACTCATAAGCAAAGAATATGCACTGAACAATCCAGTTAGAGTTCTTTTGGAAACTGGAAGTCCCAAATGACTAGGATCAAAAGCAACAAAGAGTTGAGAAGATTTTCTATGTTGCTATGTCCTTTGCAAGTAAAAGGCCAAAGCTCTTTTACAGTCCAAGGTATGAAGGTTTTTTTTCTGCACTGGAGGCATGAGCCCTTGGAAAGAATACAGGAAGGTAAACTGCTTGGTTTAAATGGAAAGGGGAAACCACCTTTGGCATAAAGTGTGGATGAGTCCTAAGAACCACCTTATCATGGTGGAACCTTGTATAAGGAGGATCAGCCACTAACGCTTGCAATTCACTGATGCGACATGCTCATGTGATTGCAATGAGGAAGATGATTTTCCAGGAAAGGAATTTCAAAGATGTAGTGGCTAATGGTTCAAAGGGTGGTTTCATGAGCTGCCCGAGCACCAGATTTAAGTCCCATGCCACTGGTGGTGGCTTAAAGGGAGGCTTTGTTAAAAGGCGGCCTCCCATAAATCTCGCTATGAGATGAGAGGAAATAGGTTGTCCACTTAGAGGCTTGTAAGAAGCTGCAATAGCACTAAGATGGACTCTTACTGAATTTGTCTTGAGACCCACATTTGACAAATTAAGGAGATACTCTAGTATCAATTCCAGAGGTATCGCAAGAGGGTTAAGACCCTTCTGCGAGCACCATATGGTAAACCTTTTCCACTTAAAGGCATACGAGCATCTTGTGGAGGATTTCCTAGAAGCATGAAGGATATCCTTTACCTGTTGGGAAAGATTAAGATCCTGAAGTTCTAGGCTTTCAGCAACCAGGTCCTGAGATGCAGAGACTGGGGATTCGGATGCCAGAGCAGCCCGTCCTCTTGGGAGAGAAGATCTGGAGTGTATCCCAATTCCAGAGGTGGAGCTTGAGAGAGATGTAGGAGCAGAGGGTACCACGTTTGCCGTGGCCAACGTGGAGCTATGAGGATCATATGACCTCTGTCTCTCTGAAGCTTGAATAAGGTTATGGGGATGAGGGGAATGGGTAGGAAGGCATATAGGAAGTCCTGACCCCAGTGAAGGAGGAAGGCGTCCCTTGCCTGACAACATCGAGCCGGAATTCTGGAACAGAACCGGGGAAGTTTGGCATTCAGCGGACTTGCAAAGAGGTCTATGTCCGGGGTTCCCCAAATCTGAAATATTTGGGCAACCTGGTCTGCATGGAGAGACCATTCGTGTGGAAGCAGAACTCGACTGAGTTTGTCTGCTCAAGTTTTGAATGCCTGGAAGATACACCGCAAGGAGATGAATCTGATGCTCTTTGGCGAGGGCCCATAGTCGCAAAGCTTCGTTGCATAGCAACAGAGAGCCTGTTCCACCCTGCTTGTTCACATAGAACATGGCTACTTGATTGTCCGTTTGAACTAGGACTGTCTTGTAGCTGAGCTGGGTGTGAAATACTCGAAGAGCAAAGAAGATTGCTCTGAACCCCAGGAGGTTGATGTGAAGACAGGCCTCCTGTGGAGGCCAGGTACCCTGGGTAGAGAGATCGTGCAGGTGGGCTCCCCATCCCAAATGTGATGCATCTGTTGTTAAGGTGGCTTTGGATAGGGGTTGCTGGAAAGGAGACCGCACCAGAAGGTTTCTGGGTGATTGCCACCATTGGAGGGACAAAATAAGATGGTTTGAGTTTGTTATTTTGTCCGACAGGCAGCCTGAGGCCTGTGTCCACTGAGTGGATAAAGTCCACTGGGCTGCTCGCATAAGGAACCACATGCACAGTGGATGCCATCTGGCCTAGCAATTGTAGCATTTCCCGAGCAGTGAGACAAGGTTTGAGCACTGCTTGGGAAGCTAGTTGTACTATACGAAGACAGCGGGGCTGTGGAAGGAAAGCCCTTGCCTGTCTGGTATCCAGGTGAGCTCCTATGAACTCTAGGGACTGAGTGGGAGAAAGATTGGATTTTGGGAGGTTTATGACCAGTCCCAAATACTGAAGGATTCACATTGTGTGAAACAGAGCAAAGCTGGCTTCTGGCACTGTAGGGGCTCGAATGAGCCAGTCATCTAAGTAAGGGAAAACAAATATTCCCAGAGTGCGGAGAAATGCTGCTACCATAGCCATGCATTTTGTGAACACTCTTGGTGCAGAAGCCAGGCCAAAGGGAAGAACCTTGTATTGGTAGTGCTTTCCTTGAGACAGGAATCGGAGGAATCTCCTGTGATTTGGATGGATGAGAACATGAGTAAACACATCCTTGCGATCTAGAGAACAAAGCCAATCCTGACTTTGAAAGTATGGCAGCAGAGTTCCTAGAGAGACCATTTTGAATTTCTCTCGGAACAAATATTTGTTCAATTTTCTGAGGTCTAAAATGGGTCTATCCCCTCCTGTTTTCTTTGGAATATAGGGGGAGTAGAACCCTGTACCCTGATGGGGAATGGGTACTTACTCTATTGCTCCTTGAGCAAGGAACATTGTGACTTCTTGACCTAAGAGACTGTTGAGAGAGGTCTGAGAATTGAACTGTTTTACAATTGTAGGAGAGGGCATGCTGTGAAAATGAAGCTTGTACCCCTCTCGTACAATGGACAGAGTCCAATCTTCTGCTGTTATGTGGTACCATCTGTGGGCAAAATGACAACCTGCCTGGGATGGTCGAGGGTTCTGGACTGTTCAGGGGCAGGAAGGCAAAGTTCTCTAGGAAGGAGTCAAAGCCCCTGAGGAGGCTGAGCCTGCTGAGCTGACTGAGGTTTTGCAGCTTTTGGCTTCTTTTGTTGTCTAGGTTGTTACTGTTGTCCCTTTTGGGCAGTCTGACCTGGACGGTGTCCCTGTTGGGGTATAGGAAAGATAAAAAAATTTTCTTATTGAAAAATGGTTTCTTAGAGGATTTATTCCTTGCAGGATCGGCTATCTATCCAAAGTGATATTGTCAGCATCTATCGCATTAGCCTTCTCCTGCCAATTCTTGCCAAAGAGATTTTCTCCTGTGCAAGGAATGTTTCCTAATTTATCCTGTACCCAAATTTCCAAGTCAGATTCCTGAAGCCAGGCAATCCGACGTGCACCAATGGTAATAGCAGAGGTTCTGCTTATGCACTCAAAACAATCAAAGGCTGCACGATTTACAAACTTGGAAACATCCTGAGCATGTTTGACAAGAGTAAGATAGTCTTGCCTTTTGTCATCAGGAAGGAGGGGGCTCAAAAGCTCCAACTCTCCTGTGACCTCTTTAAGGAACATTCCCATATACAAGATATAGGAAATGATCCTAGCTGAGAGCATGGAAGCATCGACATCCAAAGGCATCGAGAGTCCAACATTCACGACCTGGAGGATTGGATACATGTCTCTTTGCACTTTTCATCCTTCTCATGGCTAATTCCACCACCACTGAATGGTGTGGTAATTGAGTTTTTTGAAAGCCAGGACAAGGTGGAACGCGATACATGGTATCAAGTCTTCGAGAATGAGGAGATGTGGTTAAAGGTGTTTCCCACATCCTTAGCATAAGATCATGTAAGATCTCATGAATAGGCAGAGTAGCTGCCTCTTAGGGAGCCTTAGGGTATTGGAGAATTTCTAACTCCTTTGTCCTATGCTCTTTTTCAGGAGCTACTGTGATGGAAAGGCCTCGGGCCACATCACAGATAAAGTCCTGAAAGGACATATCCTCTGGCGGAGACATTCTGCGCTGAGAAGAAGAGGAATCCTTGGGGAGAAGTACTCTTGTATTGGTAGAGTCTTCGGAGTCTTCAGACTCATCAGAGAATTCAAAATACCTCCGATCCCGGTGATCGTGCAAAGCACGGTACCGGTATCGATCAAAGTCGGCATCGTGTTGTTCCGGTACCGATCTGTCGATGCCGGAGACAGACGCATGACTCTGTATGGATGGCATACCCGCCGATGTTAATGCAATTGGTACCGGTACTGGTTGAGGTGTCTGAAGCGGTTTCAATGGTACCAAAGCCGTGACAAGAGCCACTAGACTGCATTCAATAGCAAGGAATCTCTGGTCTATTGACGCTGCCAATGCTTGGGTGTCGGTACCGGTAGAAGCGGTCACAATCCCAGAGCATGGCACCAGTAGTTCTGCCGAGGTTGAGGCCTCGAGAACATTCTGGAACCCCATTAGTGCTTTGGAAACCGAAGCCTCCCGCCGCGGCAGTTTTGCTGGTGAAAATTCCTCAAGGGCAACGCCAGGGGCATCTCGATACTTAGGAGATCTACCCTTTGAGGACCGGCTAGATTTATGTTTAGTTACCTGAGATCCATGGGAGGAAGATGAGGCCCTGGAGAACGCCAATGCAACAGACGCCGCGTCCTAGGGAAAAAGGGTGGTAAGTTTAGCAGCTCGGTTCTGCCGGCCCCTTTTTGACATCATTCCACAGGAGAGGCACTCTGAAATAGAGTGGTCAGGACCTAAACATTTGAGACACCAATCATGGGTGTCAGTGACAGAAATGGTACCGCCACACTTAGAACATTTTTTAAAACCTGAAGTAGGTTTTTCCATTTTTAAGGATAAAATTGGGCCTAGTGCCCAAAATGGCACCTAGCACCAAGGAAAAAAGTTTCTAAAGTAAAACACCTCAGAAACTATATATATATATATTTTTTTTTAAAGAAAGAAGAAAGAACCGGCGGTACCGGTATGGCGTCGAAGGAAAGAAGACACGACCACAAAAACAAAGATTAAAGAGAAAGGTTTTCTGCGGTGACAGGGCATGTGACCTGTCGGCTCCGCAGAAAACGAAGAACTGGAGAGGGACAGTTGGAAAGGCGGGAAGGCAGCACACAGGCGCTGTGGGATGCTCCCAAAAGCTTTCCTATTGGATGCTGGGGAGCGTTCCTGTGCGGGCTCCGTCGGTACTGACGATATCGATATGTGAAGACTACATTCCTGCTTGTTCCTGGAGATCTTCGGTACCGCTAAAGCCTCTGCAATCGGTTCCGAAGCCATCGGTACCAACATCGGTACCGAATGTGTCTGCATCGACCTTTGCGGCCCTCTCCACGCTACCACCCATGCCAGCCCTAGAATCAGTGTCCAGCATCGAGGGTCTGGTACCAAGGCATTTCAATGCCAATTTTGATCAGTACCGTGGGCATGCTGTTGAATCGACCGGTATCCGGGAAATGAGAGTTCTCCCAGAGGATCCTTCTCCTTCCCCGCAACGCCGTATGTCTCCTCCGGAGGATATGTCTCTTCAAGACTTTATTTGGGACATGGCTCAAGGCCTTTCCATTACAGTGATCTCGGAGAAGGAACTGAGAGCTGAAGAGCTTGAAATTCTTCAGTATCCAGCAGCCCCAAAGGAAGCCGTT
This sequence comes from Ichthyophis bannanicus, assembly GCA_033557465.1. Lineage (NCBI taxonomy): Eukaryota > Metazoa > Chordata > Amphibia > Gymnophiona > Ichthyophiidae > Ichthyophis > Ichthyophis bannanicus. The sequence goes on from CM066042.1 coordinate 170,453,446, forward strand.
ACCCTCCCTATTCATTGGATACTGCATGATCTCATGCTTAGAATGTGAAAGACACCCTTAACTATCGCTCCACATTCTCGGAGGCTCGATACCATGTACCGGGTATTGCAATGTCCCAGTTTCCAGAAGACACAGTTACCACACCACTCCATGATGGTGGAATCGGCCATGCGTTGAATCAAAAGTGCCAAGACACATTCCTCAAATCCTCCGGGATGGGAGGCGAGAACGCTCAATGAATTTGGTCGTCGATGTTTTCAGGCCTCCATGTTATCGGCCAGAATTAGTTCTTACATACTCTATATGGGTATGTTCCTTAGAGAGGTTGCTAAGGATTTAGAACTAATGGCGCCTCTTCTCCCTGATAAGAGGGCTGATTATCTGACACTTGTAAAACATACCCAGAATGTTTCCAAATTTATGAACAGAGCAACTTTTGACTGCTTTGAGTGTATTAGCAGAACTTCTGCTATTTGTATCGGTGCACGTCGGATTGCTTGGTTACAAGCATACGATCTTGAACAGTGGGTACAAGATAAGCTGGGGAACATTCCTTGCACAGGGGAGAATCTGTTTGGCAAGGATTGGCAGGACAAGGCTTCTCAACTAGAATCCGAGAATACCATTCAACCACCAACCCAGCTAAGAAAAAGGCTATAAAGAAGTCTTTTTTCAACAAGAAAAAGAAGTTTTACCCTTCTTATACTCACACTGTGCACTGTCCGGTACATGCTTCCCAAAAGGGACAGGAGCAACCAAAGCAACAAAGGAAGGCTCAGGCCCCCAGGGTTCAGCCAACTCAACAGACCCAGCCTCCTCAAGGTCTTTGACTTCTTTCTAGAGAACTTAGCTGCCCTATCTCTGGAGATTCCAGAGCCAATCAACAGTCCAAGCAGACTATGTCACTTTGCCCAAAGGTGGCACAAGATAACATCAGAACATTGGACTCTCTCCATAGTAGCAGAGTGGTACAAACTTCACTTTCAAAGTATGCCCCCTTCAGCTCTCGGCCTCCTCTCACCACTCTCTTATTTCAAGAGATTACCACCCTTCTGGCTCAGGGTGTGATAGAGGAAGTGCCACTCTCTCAGCAAGGCATGGGCTTCTACTCCCCTTACTTTCTTATCCCAAAGAAATCAGGAGGATACAGGCCCATTCTGGACCTCAGAGAATTGAATAAGTATCTGCTCTGAGAGAAATCCAACATGATCTCTCTCGGAACTCTTCTCTCTTATCTCCAGAGTCAGGACTGGCTTTGTTCTCTAGATCTAAAGAATGCATATACCCATATCCTTATTCACGCAGAACACAGGAGGTTTCTACGATTCCTCTTTCAGGGAAGACATTACCAATACAGGGTTCTACCTTTCGGCCTGGCCTCTGCCCCAAGAGTCTTTACAAAATGCATGGCAGTAGTGGCTGCATTCCTAAGATCTCTAGGGATATTTGTCTTCCCTTACTTAGACGACTGGCTCAACCGAGCAACCACAGCTCTAGAGGCGAGCTCTGCTCTCTCCCGCACAATGCAGGTTCTTCAACACTTGGGATTTGTAATAAATCTTCCAAAATCCCAACTCACTCCTTTTCAAACCTTAGAGTTCATAGGGGGCTCTCCTAGACATGCAGCAGTCAAGGGCTTTTCTACCACAAGCCTGCTGTACTCGAATCGTTCAACTAGCTTCTCAGGCATGTATGAAATCTTTCCTAACTGCTTGAGAAATGCTTCAACTGCTGGGCCATATGGCTTCCACTGTACATGTGGTTACCTACACTCATCTGCATATGCGTGCAGCTCAATGGACCTAGGCTTTGCAGTGGACTCAAGCATCAGGTCGTCTGGGGGACAGAATCATGATCTCTGCACACCTCATTGTATCTCTCCAATGGTGGCAATCACCAGAAAACCTTCTCAGATGCCATCACACCAATCTACCCTGACAATGGATGCATCTAATTTGGGTTGGGGATCTCATCTGGACAATTTCTCCACTCAGGGTCTTTGGACTCAACAAGAGGCACGACTTCACATAAATCTATTGGAACTCAGAGCTATCCACAATGCTCTCAGGGTGTTCCAGGATCACCTTCATTCCCACACAGTTCTAGTCCAGACAGACAATCAGGTAGCCATGTTCTATATGAACAAGCAAGGTGGAACAGGTTCTCAAGCATTGTGCAATGAAGCCCTACATCTATGGTCTTTTGCCATATGCCATCAGATCCACCTACTAGCGGTGTATCTCCCCAGCAAGCAAAATCTCCTGGCAGACAAACTCAGTCGAATATTACTGCCTCACGAGTGGTCTCTCCTTGCAAACCAGATTGCTCGAATTTTTCAAATCTGGGGAACCCCAGATATAGACCTGTTTGCAAGTCCTCAGAATACCAAACTTCCCCGCTTCTGTTCCAGAACATCTGCTCAGAACAGTCAGGCGATGGATGCTTTCTACTTCCACTGGGGTCAGGACTTCCTATATGCCTACCCTCCCATTCCCCTTATCCCCAAGACTCTCTTCAAATTCCAGAGAGACAATGGCTACATGATCCTCATAGCCCTGCGTTGGCCACCACAAACGTGGTATCCACTGCTTCTATGTCTCTCTCAAGCCAAACCTCTAAAGTTGGGATGTGCTCTGGATCTCCTATCACAGGAGAATGGGACGCTGCTGCATCCAAACCCGCAGTCCTTACATCTGACAGCATGGCTGCTAAGAGCATAAAACTCCAGGACATCAACCTCTCTCAAAAAGTTAGAGATATCTTATTGGCTTCAAGGAAACCTTCCACAAGGCGTTCTTATGCCTTCAGGTGGAGAAGGTTTTCAATCTGGTGTTCAGAAAGGGACCTTAATCCTTTTTCCATTTCAGTGGAAGCATTACTTGAGTATCTCCTCCACCTCTCGTCCACTGGACTCAAAACCAATTCAGTAAGGATCTACCCAAGTGCCATTGCGGCATCTCACATACCCTTAAGATGGACAACCTGTCTCCTCTCAGCAGCTAGTAGCGCGCTTCATCAGGGGCCTACTCTTAACAAAGCCTCCCTTTAGGCCACTACCAGTAGCATGGGATCTCAATGTTGTCCTCGGACAGCTTAAGAAGCCACCCTTCGTTACCTTTGTGAACGATCTGTATACCTTTGTGAACGATCTGTAGTGAGGTCCTGGAGTGGGGGATAAGACACAACCCCCGCGAAGGATGCCGTTTCTGTATATAGTTTTGCATGATTTGTATGGTGTGGCTGTGGTTTCAATAAACAGAGTTTTCAAAAAAAAAAAAAATAAGCCACCCTTCGAACCCCTAGCCACTACATCTCTGAAGTCTTTCTTTGAAGGTCACCTTCCTAATTGCCCTCACTTCTGCAAGATGCATCAATGAGCTCCAGGCTTTAGTGGCTGTCCCTCCATATACACGGTTTCACCATGATAAAGCAGACCTTAGGACTCATCCTCACTTTATGCCAAAGGTGGTTTCACCTTTTCATTTAAACCAATTGGTTTGCCTTCCTGTTTTCTTCCCTAGACCTCATTCCTCTAGTGCAGAAAAAATCTTTCATACTCTGGACTGCAAACGTGCGTTGGCTTTTTATCTATAGAGAACTAGGCAGCACAGGAAAGCTTCACAGCTTTTTGTTGCTTTTGATTCCAGTCATCTAGGTCTAGTCTACCAGTTTCCAAAAGAACACTCTCCAAATGGATTGTAGACTGTATATCTTTTGCATATGAGCATGCAGGACTCTCCCTTGAAGGTCATTCACAGCGCACAATGTGCGAGCAATGGCTGCCTCCATGGCAAATCTAAGCTCAATGGTGATTGATGAAATATGCAAAGCTGCAACCTGGTCCTCTGTCCATACCTTTGCTGCCCATTATTGCTCAGACAAGGACTCCCGCTGTGATGCCTCATTTGACCAGGCTGTTCTCCAGCATCTTTTTGAGACTTAGATCAACTCCTACTCCCCGCCCCAGGTTTCGATACCAGATATCCTTGGAGGATACATGACCTACTTAAGCCTGTGTTTCACAGCTCTCTCTGTGGTCATCTCCCGGGCATCTCCAAGCTAGAGTGTCCCATATGTGAAGACTAAATTCCTGCTTGTTCCTGCAGATAGTGTAGTTACTCACCTGTAACAGGTGACCTCCGGGAACAGCAGGAATTGAGTCTTCACAACCTACCCTCCTCCCTAGAAGTTGTATTTCTCTCTCTCTCTCCTCTCTCAGCTACAAACCCAACTGATGAGGAAGAGTTGGAAAGGCAGGAAGGCAGCTACTCAGGCGCAGTGGGATGCTCCCAAAGGCTTTCCTATAGGATGCTGGGGAGCGTTCCCGTGCGGGCTCTGTCAGTGCCGACGTCACCCATATGTGACGACTCAATTCCTAGTGTTCCCGGAGATCACTGGTTACAGGTGAGTAACTAAGCTATCTCCAGGAACAAGCAGGAATGTAGTCTTCACATATGGGACTCCCTAGCTTGGAGATGCCAGAGAGATGACCTCCGAGCGAGCTGTGGAGCACAGGCCTAAGAAGTAGGTCATATATCCTCCCAGGATGTCTGGTATTGAAACCCGGGATGGGGGGTAGGAATTGATCTAAGTCTGAAAGATGCTGGGGAACAGCTTGGCCAAACGAGGCATCCCGGCTGGAGTCTTTGTCCAGGCAATAGTGAGCAGCAAAAGTATGGACAGAGGACCAGGTTGTTGCTTTGCATATCTCATCAATCGGTATAGAGTGCAAATTTGCCATGAAGGTAGCCATTGCCCAAACATTATGTGCTGTGACGTGACCCCCAAGAGAGAGTCCTGCACTGTCATAAGCAAAAGAGATACAATCTGCTTTCCATCTGGAGAGAGTTTGCTTGGATACTGGTAGACCTAGGTGACTGGAGTCAAAAGCGATGAAAAGTTGGGAAGCTTTTCTGTGCGCCAGAGTTCTCTGGAGATGAAAGACCAAAGCACGTTTGCAATCCAGAGTCTGGAGGGTTACTTCTGCCCTAGAAGAATGAGGTCTAGGGGAAAAAACAGGGAGGTACACCAACTGGTTTAAGTGAAAAGGTGAGACCACCTTTGACATAAAGTGAGGATAAGTCCTAAGGACTATCTTATCATGGAGGAATCGTGTATAAGGAGAATCAGCCACCAAAGCCAGAAGCTCACTGATGCATCTTGCTGAAGTGAGGGCAATAAGGAAGGTGACCTTCCAGGTAAGAAACTTCAGAGAAGTAGTGGCTAGGGGTTCAAAGGGCAACTTCATAAGCTGTCCTAAAACATTAAGGTCCCATGCCATTGGGGGTGGCTTAATGGGAGGTTTAGTTAATAGAAGATCTCTCATGAAGCATGCTACAAGCAGCTGAGAGGAGATGAGCATGTGAGAAGCCACAATGGCACTTAGGTGGACTCTTACCGAATTGGTTTTGAGTCCAAAAGAAGAAAGGTGCAGAAGATATTCAAGTAATGCTTCCAGTGGAGCTGAAAAGGGGTTAAGATCCCTTTTCGAACACCAGAGAGAAAATCTATGCCATTTGAAGGCATAGGAGCACCTTGTGGAAAGTTTCCTGGCAGTCAAAAGGATAGCTTTCACCTGCTGAGAGAGGCTGATGTCCTGGAATGCTATGCCTTCAGCAGCCATGCTGTAAGATGTAGGGACTGCAGATTGGGATGCAGCAGTGTCCCATCCTCCTGTGAGAGGAGATCTGGAGCAGACCCCAAATCTACTGGTTGAACTTGAGAGAGACGTAGAAGCGGAAGATACCACGGTTGTCGTGGCCAACACAGGGCTATAAGAATCATGTAGCCCTTGTCTCTCTGGAGTTTGAAAAGAGTTTTGGGGACGAGGGGAATGAGAGGGAAGGCATATAGGAAGCCTTGACCCCAGTGAAGGTGGAAGGCATCTACTGCTTGGTTGTTCAGAGCAGGCATTCTGGAGAGGAAGCGGGGAAGTTTGGAATTCTGAGGACTTGCAAACAGGTCTATATCTGGGGTTATTGTTTATTTATTTATTTAACATTTTTATATACCGCACTATTTATTATCAGCGCGGTTTACATAGAACTACAAAACATCAGATAAGATAAGATACATATATCTGTTTTTACATGGAACAGGAAGAAAAACTTGGAAAACAGGGGTAATTGTAACAAAGGATAATAGAACTTGAACTATATACATATGATAGTAATATTACTTGAAAAAGTATCATGTTAGATAGGGATGGGATTGGAGCTGTTTAGATTTCCCAGGTTTCCCAGATCTGAAAAATGTGAGGAACCTTGTACGCATGGAGAGACCACTCGTGGGGTAGCAGTACTCGACTGAATTTGTCCGTCAAGAGATTCTGTTTGCCTGGGAGATACACTGCAAGTAGGTGAATCTGATGCTGTATGGCGAAGGACCACCGGTGTAGGGCTTCATTGCAAAGTGTCCAAGAGCCTGTTCCACCCTGCTTGTTCAAGTAGAACATGGCTACCTGATTGGACTAGAACTGTGCGGAAGCTAAGGTGGTCGTGGAACACCTTGAGAGCATTGTGGATGGCTCTGAGTTCCAGCAGATGTGGAGTTATGACTCGTGATGAGACCAAAGACCCTGAGTGGAGAGGTTGTCCAGATGAGCTCCCCAGCCCAATTTCGACACATCCGTCATCAGGGTACATTGATGTGGAGGCTTCTGACAAATGAGATGCTACGAGAAGGTGTTCTGGGGATTGCCACCACTGGAGAGACGAGATGAGAGGTGTAGAGAGTATTATCCTGTCTCCCAAACGACCGGATGCACGAGACCACTGGGAAGCCAGGGTCCATTGAGCTGCATGCATATGCAGACGACTGTATGGAACCACATGTACAGCAGATGCCATATAGTCCAGGAGTTGCAGCATTTCATCCAGGAGTTGCAGCATTTCTCGAACAGTGAGAAAGGGTCTTGAGGCATGCTTGGGATGAAAGCTGAATGAGTCGAGCACAGCGGGCTTGGGGCAAAAAAGCCCTTGACTGTTGATTGTCTAGGAGAGCCCCTATATAGAGTTTGAGAGGGAATGAGATGGGACTTTGGAAGATTTATTACAAATCCCAAGTGTTGCAGCACCTGCATGGTGCACATGAGAGAAAGACTGGCCTCTAGAGATATCTTGCTCGAATGAGCCTGTCGTCTAAGTAGGGGAAGACAAATATCCCTAGAGACTTTAGGAATGTAGCTACCAAGGCCATGAACCTTGTAAAGACTCTTGGGGCAGAGGCGAGGCCAAAAGGTAGGACTCTGTACTGATCACATCTCCCTTGGAACATGAAACGCAGGAACCTTCTGTGTTCTGCATGGATAAGAAAGCGTAGTTACTCAACTGTAACAGGTGTTCTCCAGGGACAGCAGGAATCAGTCCTCACATATGGGTGACGTCAGTGACGACGGAGCCCACACGGAGCAAATCCCCAGCTTTCACGCATGTGTGGTCCCCTTTCCACCCAAGGGTGCCATCTTTCTCAGTCAAATGACATAGCTAAAAGACGGCAAAAACAAATAAGATGGTATGACTGCAACTCCAAAGGGAGGAGGGAAGGTTGTGAGGACTGATTCCTGCTGTCCCCGAACACCTGTTACAGGCGAGTAACTACGCTTTCTCCGGGAACAAGCAGGAAGTCAGTCCTCACATATGGGATTCCTCAGCTACAGGCTACCAACCTATAGCCAAAAAAGGACTCCCTCAAGGAGAGCCACAAACAGCAGCAATGAAGTCCGTATAATGGACCAAGCAGGACCCCTGTGTCCGATGGAACTAGCACTCCGGTAGCCTAAACACAGAAAAGTCGGAGGGTAGGAGTTGCCTGGACCCTGAAAAGGTTACGGAGCACGGCCTGGCCAAAAGCACTGTCCCGTCGGGACTCCCTATCCAGGCAGTAATGAGATACAAAGGTATGGACTGAAGACTAGGTGGCGGCCTGGCAGATGTCTGCTAGTGGGACCGAGCACAGGTTAGCTAAGGTCGCCATAGCCCTAACCCGATGCGTCGTGACCCGGCCTTCCAACGGAAGCCTCGCCTCCTCGTTGGCCTGGGCAATACAGTCCACCACCCATGTGGAGAGCATATGTTTGGACACCACCTCCCCCAGCTTACTGGGATTGTAGGAAACAAAAAGCTGAGAGACTTTCCGGTGGCCTTGAGTGCGTTGTATATAGAAGGACAAGGCCCTCTTACAGCCCAAGGTATGGAGGACTGTGTGTCTGCCCTACTGGCATGCTGTTTGGGAAAGAAGGTAGGAAGGACCACCTCCTGGTTGAGGTGGAAGGAGGACACCACCTTCGGAAGAAATTTAGGATGCATGCGGAGCACCACCCTATTCTTGTAAAACCTGGTGTAAGGCACCTCAGCCACAAGTGCTTGAAGCTCGCTTACCCTACAGGCAGAAGTGAGTGTGACCAGGAAAAACACCTTCCAGGAAAGATAGTGAAGGTGGCATGTAGCCAGGGGCTCGAATGGTGGCAAGGTGAGCTGCCCCACCACCACACTGAGATCCCATTTGGTCACCGGGGGGTGGGGGGAACCGGGGGCCTAGAAAGGAGTAGGCCCCATAGGAAGTGGGACACCACCGATTGGGCCGAGAGGGGCTTTCCATCCACCTGATGGTGGTTCACCACTAGGGCACTGAGGTGTACCCTAACAGTTTGACTTGAACCCTATCTGAGAAAGGTGGAGCAGGTATTGCAACACCAGGACCACCGGGCAAGAGAAGGGGTCAGCCTCCAGCTCAGTGCACTAAAGTGCAAATCTGCGCCACTTAAAGGCGTAGGCCCATCTGGTAGACGCCTTGCGTGAGGCCAGCAGAACATCTTTCACCTCTCTAGGGAGGTGGAGTGGGGCTAAAGTCACCCTCTCAGCAGCCATGCTGTCAGTGAAAGGGAGCCGAGGTTGAGATGCAGGAGAAAGCCCCCCTCCTGAGACAGGAGTTGGGGGGGGGGGGGGTGGACCCCAGGGGTATGGGGTCCTCCACCGTCAGTTGCAGGAGCAGTGGAAACCACAGCTGCATGGGCCACCTTGGAGCTACCAAGATGACCGAGGCCCTGTCGTGGAGAGTCTTGAACAGGGTCTTGGCGATCATTGGCGTCTGAAGGAAGGCGAACAGAAGTCCCTCTGACCATGAGACCAGGAAGGCGGCGGCGGCCACCCTGGCGGGCTGAGGCTGCCGGGAGCAGAAGCGGGGCAACTGGTGATTGTCCGGGCGTGCAAATTTGTCCATCACCGGTTCCCCCCAGGTCTGGAAAAGACTGCTGGCTACCCCTGGATCCAGCTGCCACTCGTGCAGCTGGAGAATCCTGCTGAGTCTGTCGGCCAGCAAGTTGCCTTGGCCCGGCAGGTATACCACTCTGAGGAGGCTGTCCTGTTGGATTGCATAAGAGTATAGGTCTAGGGCTCCCTGGCAGAGGGCATGGGACGCCATGCCTCCCTGCTTGTTCACATAAAACATGGCCACCTGGTTGTCCATCTGGACTAGGACTGACCGGTGGCCTAGGCAATCAAGAAAAGCCTTCAGTGCAAGAAGAATGTCTCGTAGCTCCAGAAAGTTGATCTGCTGCACACTCTCATCCAGGGACTAAGTGCCCTGAGTGCAGTAGCCATCGCAATGGGCTGCCCAGCCCGGCAAGGAGGCATCCGTGGTGAGGACGCTCGAATGGCTGTGGGTCTGGAAGGGCATGCCCGCCTCCAGGTGCAGTGGCGACTGCTACCAGACCAGGGACTTTACCAACTGGCGGGTCACTCGGACTCTGTCCTGGAGGTGGCCGTGGCCTGGGACCACTGGTCCCGGAGGCACCACTGTGCTGTTTGCATGTGGAGGCGGGGATCCGGAGTGACATGCACTGTGGAGGCCATGTGCCCAAGGCGGCACAGAAGATGCCTGACTGGCAATGAGGCACGGTGCTGCATATCCCGGGCTAATGCCATGAGTCTGGCTGCCCTGTCTGCGGGCAAGAAGGCCTTCGACCGAAGGGCATCGATTCTTGCCCCGATGAATTCCAGCCCTTGCGTTGGGCAAAGGTTCGACTTGGGGTAGTTTATAATGCAGCCCAAGTGTTGCAGGACCTGGGTGGTGCGTGTCATGGACTGCTGCACCTCGGGGCTGTGGTGCCCTTGATGAGCCAGTCGTCGAGATAAGGGAAGACAAATATCCCCTGAAGCCTGAGAAAGGCGGTGATCACTGCCCGACACTTTGTGAATACCCTGGGGGCCAAGGCTAGGCTGAAGGGAAGCACCCTATATTGGAAATGATGGTCTCCCACCACAAGTGTAGGTATTGTCGGTGGCTGGGTGAATTAGGATGTGAGTATAGGCATCCTTTAGGTCTAAGGAGCATAGCCAGTCTCCCTGGTGGAGGTAAGGCTGCAATGTTCCAAGGGACAGCATCTTGAAATTCTCCCTCACCAGGAATTTGTTGAGGTTGCGCAGGTCGAGGATGGGCCTTAGGTTACCTGTCCTCTTTGGCACGAGGAAGTACCCGGAGTAGAACCCCTTGCCCTTGAGGTGGTGGGGCACCAGTTCCACTGCTTGGTCCTCAAGAAGACCTGCCAACTCCTTCAGAAGAAGGTCCCGGTGAAGGGGAGGCCCGAGGAGCTCTCCCGGAAAGTAGTGTAGAGGTACTTGGTAGAAAATGGTAGAAACCATCATAAAGAACAAAATTACACAGCATGTAGATAGTCATGGCCTAATGGGAGACAGCCAACATGGCTTTAGACAAGGAAGATCTTGTCTTACTAATCTGATATTTTTTTTGAAGGTGTGAATTTTATTTATTTATTTATTTAACAGTATTTCTAAACCGCCTTATCTTAATAATCAAGGTGGTATCACAGCAAGCAATCAGGTAAAGTGGGTGTGTTATACATGCAGTGAGGGTGAAACTTAGTTGTGTGTGGGCTGTGTTGTGTGCTAGATTTGTTTGAGCTATGTACAAAGTGGGCTATCTACAGTGGTGCTAAGACACATTTTATATACATACTGTTAGGAGGTATGGTGTGCTGTTATACATTCTCTTAGGTTATGTGATGTGTCCATAGTGCTCTATGAACAGCATGGTTTTCAGCTGTTTTCTGAAGTCTTTGAGGTCTGGAGTTGCCCTTAAATCGTCCGGTAGATTGTTCCATATTGTTGGAGCAGCCATGGAGAGTGCTCTGTCTGTTGTGTCCTTGCGTGTGTGCTTGTATTCATTTGGGGTACTGACTCGGTTGCATGTTTGTCTTCTTCTAGGACGTGTGCTGGTTTCTGGTTGTATGAGCGTGTGGAGGCTGTTGGCTGATGTGTGCTGTTTTATCTTAAATAGGTTTATGATATTTATTTATTTATTTTATTTTATTTATTTATTTCAACTTCTTATATACCACACTCTTTGACATCAGCGCGGTTTACAAATAACAGAAAGGAACCAGAACAACAGGCTGTTTGGTATTACATATAACAGGAGTATCAACTTGGATAACATGGGAGAACTATTTACATGGAGTATATAATCTATTAGCTAGATAGCATGCTCGAACTATTTACATAAAATTAGCAGTGATGCTTGGAACAAGAGGGATATAGTGGATTATACTAGGGTGAGGCTGTTATGTTACGGTTCATGTAGGGTAGTATTTGATGAAAAGGTGCAGTTTAAGGGCCTTTCTGAACTGGGTTAGGTTGGTTATGGCGCGGAGATCAGGTGGGAGAGCATTCCAGTATTTTGGTGCGCTAAACATGAAAGCTCTGTTTGATGTTGATAGGCTGCACGTTGTTATAGCCTTTGGGGTTGTTAGTGAGTTTAATGCTGCATGTCTCCTATTTCTATTTGATGGGACGGATTGGATGAGTTTGGTAAGTGATGTGGACGATAAACCATTTAAGGCCTTAAATGTGAGAATGAGGGTTTTGAATGTAAGTCTTCCGTGTATAGGGAGCCAATGGAGCTCTTTGAGGATAGGTGTGATGTGTTCACTTCTGGCCGCTCCTAGAAGAACCCTGGCAGCGGTGTTCATTGCGAGTTGCAAGGAGCTTATGGTGGATTGTGGGAGTCCTTGTAGAATGGAATTGGCGAAATCGAAGTGCGGCAGTATCAGTGCTTGGTAGATGGTTCTGAAGTCTTCATGGTCTAGTAGGGGACGCAGGTGTCTAAGAGTGCGTATTTTGAAGTATACAGATTTTACGATATTGTTTATGTGTGATTTCATGTCGAGCCTATGGTCTAGTGTGACTCCGAGGTATTTTATTGTATCCTTGGTGCCTAGGTCAGATCCCTTGACACTTATATGTGGTGGTGGGGTGAAGTTGGGGTCTCTTGTGATAAAGAGAACCTCAGTTTTCTTATGCTGAATGCAGAGGTTCTGTGACAGGAGCCATTGTGAGACTGCATCGAAGCAGTTTGTTATAGGCAGTAAATCCATTGCATTGTGGAAAATGGCATGTAGAGTAGGATATCGTCGGCGTATATCATACATTTCACATTGAAGGACCTGATGATATCGCAGATAGGCTGCATATAGACGTTGAACAAGAGGGATGAGAGTGAGGACCCCTGCAGAACGCCTTGTCTTTGATGGAAGAGTTTTGATTCTCCTGTTGCGGATTTGACGTATTGCATTCTGGTGTCGAGGTATGATTTACACCATTCAAGTGCTGAGTTGCAGATGCATTTTCCTTCCAGTCGACCGAGGAGAATCTCGTGATTTACCGAGTCAAACGCTGCTGCTATATCCAAGAAGATTAGCACGACGCACGATAGTCTTGTATCTGATGCGTGCACTGATTGGGAGCCAGTGTAAGTCCTTTAAGGTAGGTGTGATGTGCTCCTGCCTTGCAGCTCCGGATATGATACGTGCTGCAGTGTTTTGTGCCAGTTGGAGTGGTTTGAGGGCTTGTTTCGGTAGTCCAAGGTATATCGGATTGCAGAAGTCCAGTAGTGGGGTTATCAGTGCTTGACAGACGGTACGGAAGTGTTCTGGGGCGAGGAGTGGTTTCAGTCTCCTGATGATTCGCATCTTGTAGTAGGCTTTTTGAATTGTTTTGTCAATGTGTGGTTTGAGATTGAGTTTATTGTCCAGAGTAACCCCAAGGTATCTCACCTCTGATCTTATCGGTATCGTGGTACTTTGTATCTTTATGTTTGGTGGGTATATGAAGCTTTGGTTCCGCGTGATGATTAAAGCTTCGGTCTTGTTGTAGTTTATTGCGAGGTTGTTGTTTTGGCACCAACTCGTCATTTGGGTAAGGCAGTCTGTTATTTTAGAGAAGTCCGGGTTGTCGATTGATATCGGGGTGTATATCATGTCGTCGTCTGCGTATATTGTGTATTGAATGTTGTTCTCTTTCATAATGTTGCATATTGGTTGGATGTAGATGTTAAATAGGAGTGCTGAGAGTGCGGATCCTTGCGGTACTCCTTGTTGGATATTTATGGGTCGGGAGGTGTCGTGTCCCACCTTGACCTGTAACTGTCTTTCGGTTAGGTACGAGTGGAACCATTTCAATGTGATACCGTGTATACCAGTGTTCTTTAGTCTCTCCAGGAGCGTATTGTGGTCAACTGTGTCGAAAGCTGAGGAGATGTCGATGAAGATCATTATAATTCCCTTCCTGGTGTTGTCAATTATTCTTATGATGCTGTCGAAGAGGTAGATCAGTAGAGTTTCGACTCCATGGTTGGGACGAAATCCGTGTTGGTGGTCGTCGAGTGTTTCGTGTTTGTCGATGTGTTCCTGAAGTTGTACCTGAACCGTTTTTTCGATTATTTTTGCAAGGAAGGGTATGCTGGAGATTGGTCGGTAGGCAGCTGGATCTTTTTTGTCGAGAGTAGTTTTCTTTGTGATTGGTCTTACAGAGGCAAGCTTTAGTTGCTTTGGCATGAGTCCTTGAGTGAGTGAGTCGTGTACCATTTTATGAATGGTTGGGATGAAGCTTGATTTGGTGGCTTTGACCCATGACACTGGGCAAGGGTCTGTAGGAGCAGTGCTTGTGTTGATTGTGGAGATGATGTGGGATATCTGTTCTGTTGAGGGTGAGTAGAATGTGCCCCAGGTTTTGGGGTGTACGTTCATTCTGGTGGTTCCACTGGGAGTTGTTCGCTCTGTGGAGTGAAATTTGTCTTTGATGTGGTCAGCGAATTTCTGTGAATCAACTTGTACTTCCCCTTCTGTTGCATGCTCTTTTGTGAGGATCTTTACTATTTCAAAAAGTTCTCTGGGTTTGTTGATGGAAGTATTTATCATGTTTGTGTGGAATTCTTTCTTTGATTGGTTGATGTGTTCATTGTATTGTTTTTGCTTTGTTAGGTAAAGGTGTTGGTCGAAAGTTGTTTTGTTTTTCCTCCATCTCCCTTCAATCTTCCTGAGCTCCCTCTTTTCCTGTCGTATTTTTGCTGAGTACCATGGCTTGTTTTGTCTCTTGTTGTGGTGTTGTTTCTCGGTCCCGCCATCGGATGGTTTGGCGGCGTTAGCTAAAATGCTGTTCCAGTTGGAAACTTGTTCCTCCAGGTCCTCTGTGTCAATGTTCAAGTGTTGTATTGTGTCCTGTATGAATTCGTCCCTGTCAAAGGACTTGAATCGTCTTTGTGTGTGTGGGATGTTCGCTCTTTCGTTTGTCTGGTCCTCTTGTGATTGCAGCTTTGTCTCTATTAAGTAATGGTCAGACCATGGTACTGGGGTGATGGTGGGTGTAGAAATTAGGTCTCTTGATGTTAGGTAGTTTGAAGCGAAGATGTGAATAAACAGGTAGACAAAGGTGAGTCGGTTGATATAGTGTATCTGGACTTTCGGAAAGCCTTTGACAAGGTCCCTCATCAGAGACTTTTGGCAAAACTAAAAAGTCATGGAATAAGAGGCAGTGTACTATTGTGGATCGGGAACTGGTTAAAAGATAGAAAGCAGAGGGTAGGGCTAAATGGCCAATTTTCCCAATGGAAAAAGGTGAATAGTGGAGTACCCCAGGGATCTGTACTGGGTCGCCAACCTTTTGACATATTCATAAATGACCTGGAAAAGGGAATGTACAGACACAAAACTGTTTAAAGTTGTTAAAACCCAAGAGGACTGGGGAAAACTGTAGGATCATCTGGATAAATTGGAAGACTGGGCATCCAAATGGCAGATGAAATTTAATGTGGACAAGTGCAACGTTATGCACCTAGGAAAGAACAACCCACACTATGGTTACACGATGCAAGGTTTCACATTGGGCACCACCACCCAGGAAAAAGATTTAGGAGTCATTGTGGATAACATGCTAAAACCCTCCGCCCAGTGTGCAGTGGCGGCCAAGAAAGCAAATAGAATGCTAGATATCATAAGGAATGGAATGGAAAATAAAACAAAGGATATTATAATGCCTCTGTATCGTTCCATGGTACCTTGAATATTGTGTGCAATTCTGGTCGCCGCATCTTAAAAAGGATATAGCGTTATTAGAAAAGGTACAGAGAAGAGCCACCAAAAGTGGTAAAGGGGATGGAAGGCTACTCCTATGAAGAGAAGCTACAAAGGTTAGGGCTCTTCAACCTGGAAAAGAGACGGCTGAGGGGAGATATGATAGAGGTCTATAAATTATTCAATGGAATGGAACGGGTAAACGTAGATCGATTGTTTACGCTATCAGAATATAGAAAGACTAGGGGACATGTAATGAAGCTACAGGGTAAACGATTTAAGACAAATAAGAGAAAATATTTTTTCACTCAACGTGTAATCAAACTCTGGAATTTGTTACCGGAGGATGTAGTAAGAGCTGTTAGTGTAGCTGGGTTGAAAAAAGGTTTGGACAAGTTCCTGGAGGAAAGGTCCATAGACCATTATTAAAAAAGGGACCCAGGATATCAATGCTTGACCCAATACAAGCATTGTGGAACCTATGTCTTTTGGGGATACTGCTACGTACGTATGACCTAGATTGGCCACTGTTGGAAACAGGATACTGGGCTTGATGGACCTTGGTCTGACCCAGTATGGCATATCTTATGTTCTTATGTACTTGGCTCAGATGAAGAAGGTAACCCTCCCTGACCATCTTTAATGCCCGGGAGTTGGTGGTTATAGCTCCCCACCTGTGGGCATAAAGGGTGGGGTGTCCCCCTGTAGGCTGATGATTTCCATGTGGGAGAGTGGCTATGCTGTTGGAGTCAAAAACTCCCTCCTGGCTGGGCCGGAGTCTGTGAGCCTTCTGCTTACGTGGACCATGCCCTTGTCCCTTGGCCTGCTGCCCTTGCTAGGGAGGCCTGGTAAGGTGGGTAGTTTCGGTAAGCAGTGGACTTCCTCAGGTAAAAGGGCTTTTTACCCGAGCCCTTCTGTCAGGGAGGGGCAGTGGTCTTCTTGGAGAGCCTAGTGCTCGTCATGAATTCGGTCTCTAGCTCTGCGGCTTTGTCGGTCATGGGCTTGCCGAAGAGGTTCTCCCCCTGACACGGGACATCGACCAACCTGTTCTGAACACATTGCCCGAGGTCGGACGACTGGAGCCAAGCTTGGCTACGTGCACCGATGCCCGCCGCAGCTATCTGGGCCGCCAACTCGAAACCAGCATAGGCCGCTCGAGACATAAATTTGGAGCACTCACAGATGGCTTTGGACAGGAAGCACTGCAAAGGTTCCTCGGACAGCTGAGTACCCGGTGAGTTCCTTCGCCAGATCCCTCAGGTACATGCCCCTGTACAGCTGATATGCCTGGATCTGGCAATTCAGCATTGAGCCCTGGTAGCACTTTCTGCCGAGGGCAATCAAGGTGCGGGCCTCCCTGCCGGGGGCACTGAGAAGTGCGTCTTCTGGCTCTTCAGTTGACGCATGGCCGATTCCACAACCATGGAGTTGTGCAGCAGCTGTGACTTCTGAAACCCAGGGCTCCAGCGGACTCGATACATCGAGTCGAGCCGCTTGCTGACCACCGATGCCGGTGTCTCCCACATGCAGAACATAAGCTGCTCCAGGATGGGAGGAATGGACACCGTGAGCAATTCCCGGGGAGGAGCCTCATGTTGGAGGATCTCGAGCTCGTTGGCCCGAGGATCCTCCTCGTACTCGGTTGGACATGTCCTTGACAAAGTCCAAGAAGTTCATATCCTCCGGTGGGGACCTTCTCTGAGGTTCAGAGACCAGAGAATCGGAAGGAACATTTTGGTGCCGACGGGTGTCTGGGGACTCCTCGTCCTCGGTCTCCCAGTCAGAATATTCAGAGGAGGACTCGTGGTGTTCCTCGGGCCCCGGCGCTGTATGCCCTGAGCCTGGAAGACTCATTGGCGATGACCTCGGCCCCGACGAGTGGGAGACGAGCAGCACGGCCTCCGGGGACGTCTTTGATGACAAACGCCCTGTGGTCAGGGCAGAGGAACTGGACATGCCAGACATCAGTGTCCGCTGCTGATCCAAGAAGGCAGTTACACCGCGCTCCAAGGCCGCCAGTCCCGGTGGCTCTGCAGCCTTCGGTGACACCGGCTCCCCAGGAGGGGAATCCTCGACGAGGACTGTATCTACCTACCGAGGCCGGTCCGCAACCGGATCCTTCTGGGGAATCTTGGCTGGCCGGCCGCTCCCTCTCTGACGGCTCGAGCGGACGTCTGGGGCTCTGCGACCGGGCCCAGGAGGATCCCGGCTGATCGGAGCCGTCCAAGGATGCTGCCTTCGAGGGCTTCTTCTTCCTCTTCTGTTCCCTCAAGAAAGACCCCTTCTCCGAGGACCCACGATGATGCTCGGGTTCGGAATGTTCCTCCCGAGGTGTCGAGGCCTCAAATGAGGTCCTGGCTCTTGGAGGCATCGGGGAGTCGGGAGAAATTTTGTCATGCTGCTATTGACGGCTCCTCAAGGCCTCGGAAGACATTTTCTTATAAAGATCACAGACCGCAGGGTCGTGGTCCGGGCTGAGGCATCGGAGGCAGCAGTCATGGGTGTCGGTGAGGGACATAATCTTACCACACCGATCACACATTTTAAAGCCGCTGGTAGTCATGGGGAGAAAAAGAACCCTAGCAAGGTTGAAGACCCTTCGGGCTGCCAGCGGAGAAAGGGTGCAAAAACGCCAGAAGAAAAATAAAACAAAGTAAAAAGAATCGATCCCGATACTGAGACACTGAGGTCGGGGCGGGAAAGATACCAGTGCAAGACTGGAGACAAGTAAAACACTAAAAAAAAAAATCAACTTTTTCCGGGGGAAAAACTGACGATGTCTAGTGGGCTCCACGGAAAAAAGGAGACTGAGCAAGATGGCACCCTTGGGCGGCACTGTTCCCTCTAAGCTGTGCGCGTGCACACACCTCGCCGAGCGAGCGCACATATTTTACAACAGAGCGCACAAAAATTACGGTTCTGATTCTGATAGAAAACACAGATGTCTTAAAATTTAAAAGTTGTGATTGTAATTACTAGAAATTTTCCGCTTCATTTAGTAATCGTCTATTTTCATTTAATTTGATTAAAATCAACGTGGTGTACATACTGTATTCTGACGTGTAGTCAAATTTTAAAGTATATAACTCCGAGTGTCATTATGTGGCGCACAAAAATTTAACCATCCTTCAAAAGCTGCACACAGCTGATATTTTATGCGCACACAGCCTACAGAAAATTAGAGGGAACATTGTTGGGTGGGAAGGGGATTTGCTCCGCGCGGGCTCTGACGGCACTGATGTCACCCATATGTGAGGACTGACTTCCTGCTTGTTCCCGGAGAATGTGAGTATATGTATATTCGAAAGAACCATCTCCCGATCAGCGCAGTGTGATTCACCCACAAGAATACGCTGACTACCTTCAATCCAAGATCATTCAAACCAAAAAGGATTCAGCAGTACAGTTTCAGGAACCAACTGGCCTAACCCTACTTGACAAGTTCTCTACTCCTTCCACTAATTGCGTTGAAGATACCATAGCATCCCTCAACACCTCCACTGCACAGACTGACCCATGCCCAGCCTTTTGGATCAAGGAACTACGTGGTGTGTTCAGTCCATTCATCGCAAACCTAATGAACCTCTCCTTCACAACAGGATACTTCCCTGCAACACTCAAGCAGACATCCATTAGGCCACTATTGAAAAACCCCAAGCTTGACCCGCAAAAGACCGATTCATATAGGCCAATAGCCAGTATTCCTCTCCTAGCCAAGATAACTGAGAAAGAGGTACAACGGCAAATTCAAAATCACATAGATTCCGTAGCTCCCCTAGATCACTGCCAACATGGGTTTAGAGAATATCATGGAGTCGAGACCCTCCTTACTAGCCTATTCAACGTTATAATCACAGGCATAGACAACATCCATAAAGGTTTTGTGCTCATCTTCTTGGACATTGCCGCTGCGTTCGACTCGGTGAGTCACGAAATTCTCCTGGGAAGGTTGAAAGAGAAGGGCATCTGCAACAGTGCACTAAGGTGGTGTAAATCCTATCTGGAAGCAAGATGGCAATACGTGAAGTCTGGACCAGAGGAATCAAAACACTTCCATCAAAAACAAGGTGTACCTCAAGGCTCCTCCTTGTCCTCTCTACTATTCAATATTTACATGCAGCCCATCTGCAACATCATAAGATCATTTAACGTGAGCTGTTTGATATATGCAGATGACATTCTTTTATACATGCCATTCTCCACAGCCCAAATGGACCTAGCACCACTAATAGACTGTTTCAATGCTGTCTCGGCGTGGCTCCAATCACAGAATCTACGCATTCAACATAAAAAGACGGAGGTTCTTTTCATCTCCAGAGACCCCGACTTTACTCCTCCATCCCATGTCAGTGTTAAGGAAGCAGACTTACTAACCAAAGAAACAATAAGATACCTTGGAGTTACGTTGGACCAACGCCTGGATATGAAACACCACATAAACAACATTGTCAAAGCTGTATACTACAAAATCCGCACACTCAGACATCTGCGCTCCCTGCTGGACCCAGATGACTTCCGGACCATATACCAAGCACTAATCCTGCCTCACTTCGACTTTGCAAACGCCATCTTACAAGGGCTCCCTCAATCCACACTAGCCCCATTACAGCTGGCCATGAATGCTGCAGCAAGGGTCCTACACGGAGCCTCCAGAACCGACCACGTGACCCCCATTCTCAAACAACTTCACTGGTTACCTATCCATGGGAGAATCATCTTTAAAACCCTACTCCTAGCATTCAAGGCAATCAAGGGTATTTCATCCCTTTCACTCACAGATCTTATTCACATGTTGCCCCCTAACAGATCTAGAAGAGCGATAGCCATAAACCAACTAGTAATACCAAAGGAATCATCAAAGTGCAACATATCAACCACAAACAGGGCGTTCAGTTACTATGTACCTAAATGCTGGAATGCTCTACCCCTGACATTAGGGCTATTGCCGACCTATCGCAGTTCAGGAAGGCACTCAAATACCACCTTTTCCTCCAATACTACCCAACCACCAATGGCACCTAGACATCCCCTCTGAAGAGATTACCTACGTTCACTATGATAATTTTACTCATTACCATGTAAATATCTCATGTATATCATAATTGACCCCTGTTATACAAGTTACTCCTCACCATGTAAATATCTCATGTATATAGTTACCCCTGTTATCCAAGTTTGATCACCTGTTCGATGTAAAACCAAACAGCATGTTGTTATGGTCGTTGTGTTATAATGTAAACCGCGCTGATGCCAAATAGCGCGGTATATAAGAGATTGTAATAAATAAATAAATAAATAAATGTGTCCTTTAGATTTAGAGAACAGAGCCAATCCTGACTCTGGAGATAGGGGAGAAGAGTACCTAAGGAGATCATCTTGAATTTCTCCCGAAGTAGATACTTGTTCAGTTTTCTGAGATCCAGGATGGGCCTGTATCCTCCTGTCTTCTTTGAAATGAGGAAGTAGGAAGAATAGAAGCCCAGCCCTTGCTGGGAGAGTGGCACCTTCTCTATTGCACCCTGCGAGAGAAGGGAGGTGACCACCTGCATTAACAGAGTGGTGAGAGGGGGTTGAGAACTGAACTCTCTTGGAGGAAACTGGGGGTGTAGACTTCGGAAGTGAAGTTTGTACCCCTCCTTTACTATGGAGAGAGTCCAGTGTTCTGATGTTACAAGATGCCACCTGTGGGCAAAGTGACATAGTCTGCCGGGAATGCGGATCGGATCCGGAATCTCCAGAAAGGAGTCAAAGACCCTGAGGAGGTTGGGTCTGCTGGGTTGGCTGAGACATGGGAGTCTGAGCCTTTCTTTGCTGTTTTGGTTGTTGCTGTCCTTTTTGGGGAGCATGGATGGGACAGTGCACTGCAGGGGTGTAAGAAGGGTAGTACTACTTTTTCTTATTGACAAAAGGTTTCTTCGATGTCTTTTTCTTAGCTGGGTTGGCAGTAGATCTAGAAAGTCTATTCAGAGTGATGTTCTCAGATTCTAGCTGAGAAGCCTTATCCTGCCAGTCTTTGCCATAACGGTTTTCACCTGTGCAAGGTATATTACCCAGCTTATCTTGAACTCACTGTTCAAAATCAGAGGCTTGGAGCTAAGCAATCCTGTGTGCACCAATGCATATAGATGAAGTTCTGCTGATGCATTCAAGATAGTCGAAAGTTACCCTGTTAACAAATTTGGAAATATTTTGGGCATGTTTCACGAGGGTGAGATAATCAGCTCTCTTGTTGTCAGGGAGAAGAAGAGCCATCAACTCCAAATCCCTAGCCACCTCCCTAAGGCACATACCCATGTAGAGTATGTAGGAACTGATTCTGGCTGATAACATTGAGGCCTGAAAACATCGATGACCAAAAGCATCAAGGGTTCTCAATTCCCTGCCTGGAGGGTTTGAGGAATGCATCGTAGCACTCTTAATTTGACATACTGCTGATTCCACCACCATGGAATGGTGTGGTAATTGCGTCTTCTGGAAGCCGGGGCACTCCGGTACCCGGTACATTGTATCGCGCCTTCGAGTATGTGGAGAGATGGCTAAGGGTGTCTCCCACATTTGAAGCATAAGGTCGTGAAGTATTCGATGAATAGGGTGAGTAGCAGCTTCCTTTGGGGCTGCAGGGTATTGAAGAATTTCGAGCTCCTCAGCCCTAGGTTCCTTCTCTGAGGTCACCGTTATAGACAGGCCCCAAGCAACATTGCGGATAAAGTCTTGAAAAGACATGTCCTCCGGAGGAGACATACGACATTGTGGGGACGAAGATGGATCCTCTGGGAGAATTCTCATTTCCCAGGTACCGGACGATTTGTCATCCGACGAATCGGAGTCAGAAAACTCGAAGTATCAACAGGCAGGGTGCTCGCGCTCTGCACGTACTCAATACCACTCAAAGCCAGTATCTAAAAGTTGCAGTGCTGAAACCTCGGTACCGGAGACAGATTTGAGGGCCGACATGGGTGTTAGAATGGTAAGCGGCAAAAAAGTTGATGCAGGCACTTTCGGTATAGTCGTTGGTATCGATGGCTGAGGAATCGACTGTAGAGGTTTTACCAGTATGGAAGCCACTGGTAAGGCCGCTAAGCTCCACTCAATAGCCAGGATACGTTGATCCATGGAGTTTGCCGATGCTTGGGTATCGGTACCGGAGTTGTGGGCCAGGATCCCTGAGCATAGCACCAAGAGCTCTCCAGAGGTAGAGGCCTCGGGAGCATCCTGGGACCCCACTAAGGCTTTGGAGGCAAGGACCTCTCGCCAAGGTTGTTTGGCTGGTGTGTCCCCCTCCAGGGCAATGCCTAGGGCATCTCGATGCTTAGAAGGAGATCTACCCTTGGAGGGTCGGCTAGTCTTCGATGAAGACCCGGGTCTTGATACCTGAGATCCCTGGGAGGAAGATGAAAGCTCTCGATGATGTCGATGCTACCAACATTGCATCGGTGGCAAAGAGGGTGCCGAGTTTCGCAGCTCTGTTCTGCAGGCCTCTCTTTGTCATCTTCCTACAGAGAGGACATTCTGACAGTTGATGATCTGGTCCTAAACATTTTAGACACCAGTCATGGGTGTCTGTGGCTGAAATTGTACTGCCACATTTGGAATACTTCTTAAAACCACTGGCTGGTTTGTCCATTTTAGGAAAAAAAGGCCTAAGCCTAAGATGGCGTCGATGCGCCCTGAGGGAAGAAGTTTCTCCCCTCAGAAAATGTTTTGTTTTTTTTTTTATAGAAGAAAGTAAGCCTTGACGGGAAGGCAGATGCGACCTAAAAAAATAAGAAAACCCCCAAATTTTCTGCAGCGACAGGAATTGCTTCTTGTCGGCTCTGTGGTAAACGAAGAACTGAGGAAGGAGAGCTGGAAAGGCAGGAAGGCAGCTACACAGGCATAGTGGGATTCTCCCAAAAGCTTTCCTATTGGACGCTGGAGAGCGTTCTCGTGCGGGCTCCGCCGGTACTGATGTCACCCGTATGTGAAGACTACAATCCTGCTTGTTCATGGAGATAAAATGATAGCTCAGGACACTACCAACCCCATCTGCTGTACAGTATAGTAGCTCAAAGTTGCCCTCTGCTTGGTATGACGGCTAAAGTTTACTAACACTGCTGGAATAAAAAAAGAAAAGCAAGTTCTGTGTTTATGAGCAATGAAAGCAGCTATGAGAAACTGACAGGAGGAGAGTAAGATGAAGGGGGAAGATTGCTTAAACAAATTTGAGCAAATATAAGACACAGGAGGCAGTAAATAACCAGGCATGATGAAATACATTTTAATACAAAACTTCTAGTTTTATTCAAGACCAAAGAAACAAACACTCATCCGAGTAAAAGCACAGATGACTATTCTTGCCTTTAATATCATATGCCAAATTCTGAATTTTATAATTTAGGGATTAGTTATCAGCATAGCAGACTTATTGAAGATAAATCACAGGTGCACATTGAAGATAATAACTAGAATCTCTTGATGGCACAATGGCAACTGCCCAGTGTTAAAGAACAGATAATCACTGGGTATATAACCTGCAAAAATATTACAAAGTATTTTTTTTTAATTATGCCTCTTTGCTGAAAATCAAAGCAGGTACAGGAACAAAGATGCATACATTTTTTGGTCTTGAGTAACTGCTTAACAAAAATGTTCCGATATTCATTTTATTAAAACAAAAATGGGCAAATATTCTAAAGCAACAAAACAAGGTACACTATGAATTCAGTACATCCAAGCATATTGAGAAAAATATTACATAGAAAAATTATATATATTTATTTATTTTAATTCCCCTCCCCTTCCATGGGGGCAAAACAAGAACCACAATGATATGACACAAGAGACCACAAGAAGTCACACGCATACATGTTAATCATTCATACTTTTAGCAGACCCAGTTACTCCACCTGTCACAAGACTTTAGCAGCTCATCAGTTGAAACACATCCAGAAATACTGTTTTTAGTTGGTCCAAAACAGAGAATACTATGCAAGATATTTCTTTTAGAATCCTTTAAAAATGTAAAGGAAAACATGTTTTTAATTAAAAGAAAACTATTTAGCGCTTTACACATCTGTATTTATTGCAATAAAACTCTCAGCACTGGTACAATTTGAGGGGTTGAAAGTGATAACTGCATTACAATATCACACACTACAGAAAGCATGTGAACCTCAGAGGGACCAGAAAAGTCTGGAGGGAGAGAAGGGAACCCCGCTGCTGTGCTGTAAAGGACATTTACTCCATTAATAGATTATAACAAGATTGTGGAAACACCGTATAAAGTTCTTTGTCAACCAGCACTGTAGAGGAGATCTGCCCAGCAGAAGTCATGCAGAGAAACTAATTAAATCCATCCTGTCTTGGGGATATGCTATGAATAATCTAGTGTTAAGTTGCTTCAGAAAACAAATACTCTGCGAGGTGCACACTACTCTTCTTGCACCTTCACCACATTACCTATAAAAAAAAGACAAAAAGCATCTTACACTCTACATTTATTTAAATATTTTTTTCTGGGATTATTAGGTGTTCTAGACAAACAAGAAATAATGGCAGCCAGAACCCAAGAAAGCATAGTTACTCACCTGTAACAGGTGATCTCCGGGAACAGCAGGAACTTAGTCTTCACATATGGGTATCGTCGGTACCGACGGCGCCTGCACGGGAACGCTCCTCAGCGTTCAATAGGAAAGCTTCTGGGAGCATCCCACAGTGCCTGCATGCTGCCTTTCCGCCTGTCCCTCTCCAGTTGAGTTTATAGCTGAGACAAGAGAGGGACGGAAAGAGAGAAAGAGAGAGAAATACAACTCCTAGGGGAAGTGGGCGGGTTGTGAAGACTAAATTCCTGCTGTTCCCGGAGATCACCGGTTACAGGTGACTAACTATGCTATCTCCAGGAACAAGCAGGAATGTAGTCTTCACATATGGGGACTCCCTAGCTGCAGATGCCAGGGAGATGGCCACAGAAAGTTGTGTGCCCTTGTGAAAGGGCTCCACTTCCCCCCATGGATCTCTGACATCCTACCAGGGATGGTGGGTAGGAGTTGATTAAGTCTGGAACAGGTGTTGAAGAACAGCCTGACCAAACAAGGCATCCAGGCGAGAGTCCTTGTCTAAACAGTAATGGGCTGTGAAGGTATGTACCAAAGCCGAAGTAGTTGCTCAACAGATGTCGTCGATAGACAGAGTGAAGATGAGCCATTGAGGCTGCCATGGCTCTCACATTGTGAGTTGTGACATGGCCTTCAAGAGGAAGGTTCTTACTCTCATAGGTAAAAGATATACACTGTGCAATCCAGTTGGACAGTGTCCTTTTGGAGACTGGAAGTCCCAAATGACTAGAATCAAAAGCAACAAAGAGTTGGGAGGATTTTCTATGTTGCTTTGTCCTTTGCAAGTAAAAGGCCAAAGCTCCTTTACAGTCCAAAGTATGAAGGTTCCTTTCTGCACTGGAGGCGTGAGGCCTCGGAAAGAATACAGGAAGGTAAACCGCTTGGTTTAAGTGAAAAGGCGAAACCACCTTTGGCATGAAATGTGGATGAGTCCTAAGAACTACCTTACCATGGTGGAACGTTGTATAAGGAGAATCAGCAACCAACGCTTGCAATTCACTGATGCGATGTGCTGATGTGATTGCAATGAGGAAGATAACCTTCCAGGAAAGGAATTTCAAAGAGGTAGTGGCTAATGGTTCAAAGGGCGGTTTCATGAGCTGCCCAAGTACCAGATTCAAGTCCCATGCCACCGGTGGTGGCTTAATGGGAGGCTTTGTTAGAAGAAGGCCTCACATAAATCTCGCTATAAGAGGATGAGAGGAAATAGGCTGTCCATTTAGAGGCTTGAAAGAAGCTGCAATAGCACTCAAATGGACTCTCACTGAATTGGTCTTAAGCCCTGCATTTGACAAATGAAAGATACTCCAGTAATGATTCTAGAAGTATCGCAAGAGGGTTAAGACCCTTCTGCGAGCACCATATGGTAAACCTCTTCCACTTAAATGCATAAGAGCATCTTTTGGAGGTTTTCCTGGAAGAATGAAGGATATGCTTTACCTGCTGGGAAAGGTTAAGGTCCTGAAGTTCTAGGCTTTCAGCAACGAAGACCTGAGATGCAGAGACTGGGGATTGGGATGCCACAGCATCCTGTCCTCTTGTGAGAGAAGATCTGGAGCAGATCCAAACTCCAGAGGCGGAGCTTGAGAGAGATGTAGAAGCAGAGGGTACCACGGTTGCCGTGGCCAACGTGGAGCTATGAGAATCATATGACCTTTGTCTCACTGAAGTCTGAATAGGGTTTTGGGAATTAGGGGAATGGGTGGGAAGACATACAGGAAGTCCTGACCCCAGTGAAGGAGGAAAGCATCCCTGGCCTGGCAACCTCGAGCCGGAATTCTGGAACAGAACCAGGGAGGTTTGGCATTCAGTGGACTTGCAAAGAGGTCTAAGTCTGGGGTTCCCCAAATTTGAAAAATGTTGGCCACCTGGTCTGCATGAAGAGACCATTCGTGTGGAAGCAGAACTCGACTGAGTTTGTCTGCCCAAGAGTTTTGAATGCCTGGAAGATACACCGCAAGGAGATGAATCTGATGCTCTCTGGAAAGGGCCCATAGTTGCAAAGCTTCGTTGCATAGCGACAGATAGCCTGTTCCGCCCTGCTTGTTCACAGAGAGCATGGCTACCTGATTGTCCGTTTGAACTAGGACTGTCTTGTAGCTGAGCTGGGTGTGAAACACTCGAAGAGCAAGGAAGATTGCTCTGAGCTCCAGAAGGTTGATATGAAGACAGGCCTCCTGCGGAGTCCAGGTACTCTGGGTAGAGAGATCGTGCAGGTGGGCTCCCCAAACCACCTGTGAAGCATCTGTTAGAGTGGCTTGGGGTAGAGGTTGCTGGAAAGGAGACCCCACCAGAAGGTTTCTGGGTGACTGCCACCATACTGAGGAAAATGTAGGGATGTTACCCAAAACTGAAGTGGTATTTAAAGGTGATACTGCAGAGGAATTGAGAGAAATATCGCTACACCGGGAAGATATATTACAACTATTTGATAAACTGAATAGTAGCAAATTACCTGGACCGGATGGTATACATCCAAGAGTGTTGAAAGAACTGAAATATGAGATTGCAGACCTGCTATTGGTAATCTGTGAACTTTCATTAAAATCATCTGTAATACCTGAAGATTGGAGGGTCGCCAACGTAACACCAATCTTTAAAAAGGGTTCCAGGGGTGACCCGGGAAAATACAGACCGGTGAGTCTGACGTCAGTACCAGCGAAAATGGTAGAAACCATCATAAAGAACAAAATTACACAGCACGTAGATAGTCATGGCCTAATGGGAGACAGCCAACATGGCTTTAGACAAGGAAGATCTTGTCTCACTAATCTGATATGTTTTTTTGAAGGTGTGCATAAACAGGTAGACAAAGGTGAGGCGGTTGGTATTTATTTATTTATTTATTTAACAGTATTTCTAAACCGCCTTATCATAATAATCAAGGTGGTATCACAGCAAACAATCTGGTAGTGAGAGTGTGTTATACATGCAGTGAGGGTGAGGATTTTGTTTAGTGTGTGTTGTATTGTGTGCTGGATTGGTTTGAGCTATGTACAATGTGGGCTATATACAGTGGTGATATAGTGTATCTGGACTTTCAGAAAGCTTTTGATAAGGTCCCTTATCAGAGACTTCTGGCAAAACTAAAAAGTCATGGGATAGGAGGCAGTGTACTATTGTGGATCGGGAACTGGTTAAAAGATAGAAAGCAGAGGGTAGGGCTAAATGGCCAATATTCCCAATGGAAAAAGGTGAATAGTGGAGTACCCCAGGGATCTGTACTGGGTCCGCTGCTTTTTGACATATTCATAAATGACCTGGAAAAGGGAATAACGAGTGAGGTTATCAAATTTGCAGATGATACAAAACTGTTTAAAGTTGTTAAAACCCAAGAGGATTGTGGAAAGCTGCAGGAGGATCTGGATAAATTGGAAGACTGGGCATCCAAATGGCAGATGAAATTCAATGTGGACAAGTGCAAAGTTATGCACCTAGGAAAGAACAACCCACACTATAGTTACACAATGCAAGGTTCCACATTGGGAACCACCACCCAGGAAAAAGATTTAGGAGTCATCGTGGATAACATTTTAAAACCCTCTGCCCAGTGTGCAGCGGCAGCCAAGAAAGCAAATAGAATGCTAGGTATCATAAGGAAAGGAATGGAAAATAAAACAAAGGATATTATAATGCCTCTGTATCGTTCCATGGTACGACCGCACCTTGAATATTGTGTGCAGTTCTGGTCACCGTATCTTAAAAAGGACATAGCATTATTAGAAAAAGTACAGAGAAGAGCCACCAAAATGGTGAAGGGGATGGAAGGCTACTCCTATGAAGAGAGGCTACAAAGGTTGGGGCTCTTCAACCTGGAAAAGAGACGGCTGAGGGGAGATATGATAGAGGTCTATAAATTAATGAATGGAGTGGAGAGGGTAAACGTGGATCAATTGTTTACGCTATCAGAATATAGAAAGACTAGGGGACATGCAATGAAGCTACAGGGTAAACTATTTAAGACAAATAAGAGAAAATATTTTTTCACTCAACGTGTAATCAAACTCTGGAATTTGTTACCAGAGGATGTAGTAAGAGCTGTTAGTGTAGCTAGGTTTAAAAAAGGTTTGGACAAGTTCCTGGAGGAAAGGTCCATAAACCACTATTAAAAAGGGACCCAGGATAATCAATGCTTGACCCAGTACAAGCATTGTGGAACCTGTGTCTTTTGGGGATATTGCTAGGTACGTATGACCTAGATTGGCCACTGTTGGAAACAGGATACTGGGCTTGATGGACCTTGGTCTGACCCAGTATGGCATATCTTATGTTCTTATTCGAGGGACAAAATAAGACAATCTGAATTTGCTATTTTGTCTGACAGGCAACCTGACGCCTGAGTCCACTGAGTGGATAAGGTCCACTGGGCTGCCCTCATATGGAGGCGAGCATAAGGAACCACATGCACGGTGGATGCAATGTGATCTAGCAACTGTAACATTTCCCAAGCAGTGAGATGAGGTTTGAGCACTGCTTGGGAAGCTAACTGTACAATGCGAAGACAGCAGGACTGTGGAAAGAAGGCCCTTGTCTGTCTGGTATCCAGATGAGCTCCAATAAATTCTAGGGACTTAGTGGGAGCAAGGTTGGATTTTGGGAAGTTTATGACAAGTCCCAAATACTGAAGGATGCGCATTGTGCGAGACAGAGCAAAACTAGCTTCTGGCCCTGAAGGGGCTCGAATGAGCCAGTCGTCTAAGTAAGGGAAGACGAATATTCCCAGGGTGTGGAGAAATGCTGCTACCACAGCCATGCATTTTGTGAACACTCTTGGTGCAGATGCCAGGCCAAAAGGAAGAACCCTGTATTGATAGTGCTTTCCTTGAAACAGGAATCAAAGGAACTTCCTGTGAATTGAATGGATGAGAACATGAGTGTACGCATCCTTGAGATCTAGAGAACAAAGCCAATCCTGACCCCTAAGGTATGGCAGCAGAGTTACTAGAGAAATCATTTTGAACTTCTCTCTGAACAGGAATGTGTTCAATTCTCTGAGGTCTACAATGGGTCTGTGTCCTCCTGTTTTCTTTGGAATAAGGAAATAGGGGGAGTAGAACCCTGTACCCCATGGGGAATGGGTACTTCTTCTATTGCTCCTTGAGCAAGGAGCATTGTGACATCTTGACCTAACCCGCCTTTGAGAGAGGTCTGAGACTTGAACTGTCTTACTATTGTAGGAGGGTGCATGCTGAGGAAATGAAGCTTGTACCCCACTCATACAATAGAGCCAGGTTTTCTGCTGTTATCTGACACCATCTGGGGCAAAATGACATAACCTTCCCGGGATGGTGGAGGGTTCTGGTCCGTTCAGGGCCAGGAAGGCAAAGTTCTCTAGACAGTAGTCAAAGCCCCTGTGGAGGCTGCCTGCTGAGCCGGTTGAGGCTTAGCAGCTTTTGGCTTCCTTTGTTGTCTAGATTGCTGTTGCTGTCCCTTTTGGGCAGACTGACCTGGACGATGTCCCTGCTGGGTATAGGAGGGAGAAAACAACTTCTTGCTGAAGAACGGTTTCTTAGAGGATTTTTTCCTCGCAGGATCAGCTGTGGATTTGGACAATCTATCCAAAGTGATATTGTCAGCATCTATCTCATTAGCTTTTTCCTGCCAATTCTTGCCAAAGAGATTCTCTCCTGTGCAAGGTATGTTTCCCAATTTGTCCTGTACCCAGATTTCCAAATCAGATGCCTGGAGCCAGGCAATCCTATGTGCACCTATGGCAATAGCAGAGGTTCTGCTTATGCATTCAAAGTAGTCAAAGGCTGCACGATTCACAAACTTGGAAACATCCTGAGCATGTTGAACAAGAGCAAGATAATCTTGCCTTTTATCATCAGGAAGAAGAGGGCTCATAAGCTCTAAGTCTCCTGTGACTTCCTTAAGGAACATCCCCATATACAAGATATAGGAACTGATCCTAGCAGAAAGCATGGAAGCCTGGAAGTATCGACACCCAAAGGCATCAAGAGTTCTACACTCACGTCCTGGAGGATTAGATGCATGCCTTTTTGCACTCTTGATCCGTCTCATGGCTGATTCCACCACCATGGAATGGTGTGGTAATTGAGTCTTTTGAAACCCAGGACAAGGATGAACGCGATACATGGTGTTGAGTCTTCGGGAATGAGAAGATGTGGTTAGAGGTGTTTCCCACATCCTTAACATAAGATCATGCAAGATCTCATGAATAGGTAAGGTAGCTGCCTCCTGGGGAGCTTTAGGGTACTGAAGGATTTCTAATTCCTTTGCCCTAGGCTCTTTTTCAGGAGCCACTGTGATGGAAAGGCCTCGGGCCACATCTTGGATAAAATCCTGAAAGGACATATCCTCTGGCGGAGACATCCTACGCTGAGAAGAGGAATCCTCAGGAAGAAGTACTCTGGTATCGGCAGAGTCTTCGGAGGCTTCAGACTCATCCGAGGATTCGAAGTATCTCCGATCTCGGTGATCGTGCAAGGCACGGTACCGGTACCGATCGAAGTCGGTATCGAAGTGGTCCAGTACCGACTTGTCGATGCCAGATAGAGACGCATGACTCTGTCCCAGTGGTATACCCGCCGATGTCGATGCCGGTACCGGTGTCGGTTGAAGTGTCTGAAGCGGTTTCAGGGGCATCGAGGCCATGAGAAGAGCCACCAAACTGCGTTCAATAGTCAAGAATCTCTGGTCTATTGACGCTGCCGATGCTTGGGTATCGGTGCCGGTTGAAGCGGCCGGAACCCCAGAGCATGGCACCAGTAGTTCTGTCGAGGTTGAGGCCTCGAGAACATCCTGGAGCCCCGTTAGTGCTTTGGAAGCCGAAGCCTCCCACCGGGGCAATTTTGCCGGTGAAGATCCCTCAAGGGCAATGCCAGAGGCATCTCGATACTTAGGAGGAGATCTACCCTTTGAGGACCGGCTATATTTACGGTTACCTGAGACCCATGGGAGGAAGATGAAGCCCGGAGGACGTGAATGCCATGGACGCCGCATCGGAGGGAAAAAGGGTGCTAAGTTTAGCAGCCCGGTTTTGCCAGCCCCTTTTATTTTATTTATTTTTATTTTTTATTTAAACAGTTTCCCATTTTACAAGCAAAAAAAAATATTAGGAACATACTACTCATACCAAATAAAAAATACACAACTAAATAACCAACCACTCAATAATCAGTAGATAAGTTCCATTACCTTAGTCCCCAATATTAACACCTCTATAAGGTTCCAAACAAGTAATCATATTAAAGAAAAATATACATCGATTGAGCAAAGATATAACACATGGCAGCCAGTACAGGAATTATTCCACCTCCCCCCCTCACCTGAAGAAATTTAAGCAGTTGTAAGGGTTCAAAGAACAAGAAATGCTTAGACTGATACAATAAAGCACACTTACAAGGAAACCTCAATTTAAATTGGGCACCCAAAGCAGTAGCTCTCTGGCGTAAAGCCAGAAACTCCTTCCGCCGTTTTTGGGTGTCTCTTGACAAATCAGGAAATAACATTACCTTTGAACCCATAAACTGAGACAATGACATCCTAGTGAAATATAACCTAAGCACGGTATTGCGATCAGACTCAAAGGCAAAGGAAACTAACAATGTGGCTTTGCCAGTGACCACCTCCAGGGAACTCTCCAAAAAATCCGTTAGTTCCAACTGGACCGGCCCAGAAGCACCCACATCTCCTCCCTTCGCCCCAGACCCAGAAGGCACAATATACTGAACTCTAATAATAGGTGGCAAATTGTCTGATGGCATCAGGAGGACCTCCGTAAGGTACTTCCGGACAAGTCCCAGTGGTTCCAGTAATGGTGATCTCGGGAAATTCAGGAAACGCAACGTATTTCTACGCATAGCATTATCCATATATTCCAATCGTCACAAGGAAATCAGGCGCTCCTTAGCAGAAGCCTCCCCCACATTCTGTAACTCCTCCACCTTAGCTTCCAGCACTGCCACCTTATCAGCTTGCTCCACACACTTGGACTCAACCGCCACACACCGGCCCTTCACAAGTAAAAATTCCTGCGACAATGCTCCCACCACTGGAGCGAGGGAATTCTGGAGCGAGGAGATAGCTTCCCATAAGCTATCTAAAGTTACCTTAGCTGGTTTCTTCAAACCGCATATCACCCGCATTGCTGGAGATCCTGTCGATTTGGTGGTCATTCGAACCCTGCCGGGTCCCTCGACTGGAAACCACTCCACTGCCACTGCTCCTCCCAACTGCACAGCAGGGCTCCTAGGCGGCTGAGAGGAAGCGCCCCCACACAAGGCTGGATCCTCCTGACCCGGAGGTGAACCCGCACTCTCTACCTCCTCTCGCCGACCGCTGGGCTGCGGTGGCAACAGCTGACGGGGCTAAGATCCACCCCGTTACTGCTCAGATTGCCCGACACTTCCGAGGGATCTGCTGAGGCCATGGTGACCGTCCGAGGAGCACAGAAGGAAGCAATTGAGGTTTATACCGAACCCCCGATAGGGGTAGAAGAAGTCGGGGGCTGTGTTGATTTTTGCTTCCGCTTTCTCCCCATCGGAGCCGAGTCCACCTCTCTGCTATCCTGAGCTCCAACTGACGGCGTCTACTCCTCCGCCATCTTGGAACCGCCCAGCTTGCCAGCCCCTTTTAGACATCATTCCACAGGCAAGGCACTCTGAAATAGAGTGGTCAGGACCAAAACATTTGAGGCACCACTCATGGGTGTCGGTGATGGAGATGGTACCGCCACACTTAGAACATTTTTTAAAACCCGAAGCAGGTTTTTCCATGTTTAAGGAAAAAATTGGGCCTAGTGACCAAAATGGCACCTAGCACCACAGAAGAAAGTTACTGAAGGAAAGACTCCAGAAACTACGTTTTGTTTTTTTTTAAAAAGAAAGAAAAGAACAACCGGCGGTACCGGTATAGTGTCGAGAGAAGGCAGACGCGACCACAAAAAAGAAGCATCAGCATGGAATTTTCTGAGGTGACAGGATGTGCGACCTGTCGGCTCCGCGGAAAACGAAAAACTGGAGAGGGACAGTTGGGAAAGGCAGGAAGGCAGCACACAGGTGCTGTGGGATGCTCCCAAAAGCTTTCCTATTGGACGCTGGGGAGTGTTCCTGCACAGGCTCCGTCGGTACCGATACCCATATGTGAAGACTACATTCCTGCTTGTTCTTGGAGATAACATTCATACAAATATTGTTTACAAAACTGGTGGCCAAACACTGGGCTGCTCTAATCTGAGCAAGTCTGGGTACAGTACAAAAATTAGTCACTAGCTTTTTGTGACTAGTACACATCCTAGATTACTGTGGGTATATGTCTGCTTCAAAATAGAGTAGGAAAGGTGTTTTAATTAATGTTATTAAATAAGAATCATTGCAATTAAGAGATGAATGGTACTCCAACTCCACTAGTAGTCTTTACCAGTAAAAGGGCAGAGATGGAGTATCACAAATGATGGCAGGAGGTGAAAAAGGGAACAGAAGAAACAACTAAAGAAAATTTAGGGGGAATACCAACACAATCTCAAGTCAACTAGAATTGTGCCTTGTGGATAAAGCCACCTGCAATAGCATAAATTCCACCAGCCGGGCTACAGTACTGCAGCCTTACACTGGCCACATCTGAAAATACTCTGCTCACTTCTCTTTTTACCTTGCACTGTTGTCTCCAGCAGCAAAGCTGAGGTCTTCTGCATTGATCTCATCCCCTTGAGGGGAAGCTGAGCAGTCTTCTAAAAGTTAAGTATATACATGTGCATATGTAAACAATTCCCTGAGAACAAATATGCCCACCCATGGAAGCTTTTTAGAATGATAGCTCCCCAAAGTGGTATCGAGGCAGGCTTTGGACAAGAAAAACTGCACCGATTAGACAATCAAATCATCTCTAACTCTCTCTCTCCCTTTCAGTTTCATACACAGCCTACACAAATTTTCCACTTTCTCTCAAATACCCCATCATTGTAGAGGATCTCAAGAAGGTCGAATTCTGCAGTAACCTACAGAAGCAGGTATGAGCTCTTCACACACCCCTTCTGAGCCTGCATGCTGGAGTTTCTGGAGAAAAGTCCTTGGCACTCATGCCTCAAGGCAGGTGAACATTTAGGATGTTTTCAGTTAATTCTGCTATGATATTTAGGCTAGCACTATGATAATTTCTACAACATTCACAATGCTCATTCTTGAAAAGTTATGCCAAAACAGCAAAAAAAAAATTCTGCTGGTAGAGTAAAGCGTAGTTACTCATCTGTAACAGGTGTTCTCCAGGAGCAGCAGGAATCAGTCCTCACTTATGGGTGACGTCGGCGCCGACGGAGCCCTCGCGGAGCAATTTTCCCCAGCTTTCAAAGAAAGCCTTTGGGAATTGCAGCGCGCATGCGCGGTCCTCTTCCCGCCCAAGGGTGCCATCTTAGCCAGTCAGATGACATAGCTAAAAAAGACAGCATAAAAATATTTGCAAAAAAACATAAGCAGACGATTGCAACTCCAAGGGGAGGAGGGAGGGTAGTGAGGACTGATTCCTGCTGCTCCTGGAGAACACCTGTTACAGGTGAGTAACTACGCTTTCTCCAGGACCAAGCAGGAAGTCAGTCCTCACTTATGGGACTCCCAAGCTCAAGGCTACCGGATACCCAAAGCACAAAAATGAGCTCCGTCTAGCTCAGCAGCACAGAAGGAAAGAATCTTCGCTGAATTGTCACCCACCGGTAGCCCACATCCGGGATGGAGGGTAGGAGTTGCTCAGACCTCAAAGAGATTACGGAGGACTGCCTGTCCGAAAGCACTGTCCCTGCGGGACTCCCTCTCGAGACAGTAATGGACCGCAAAAGTCTGGCTCGAAGACCAAGTAGCGGCCCGGCAGATGTCTGCCAGCGGAACAGAGCGGAGGTAAGCCACTGACGTAGCCTTTGCCCGAACGCAATGAGCCGTGACTCGACTTTCTAAGGAGAGTCCGGCTGCCCCATAAGCCCAAGAGATACAGTCCGCAACCCAGATGGACAGAGTACGCTTGGAGACCGGGAGCCCCAATTTATTGGGGTCAAAAGACACAAAAAGCTGAGCAGCTTTACGGTGCTCCCGCGTACGGTCAAGGTAGAAGTTCAAAGCCCTTCTACAGTCCAGGGTATGGAGGACCGTTTCAGCTCGGCTGGAGTGTGGTCTGGGAAAGAAGGTTGGAAGTACCACCTCCTGATTGATGTGAAAAGGGGAGACCACTTTAGGAAGAAATTTTGGGTGAGTCCTTAGGACTACCCTATTTTTGTAGAACCGAGTGTAAGGGGGATCAGACACGAGGGCCTGCAATTCACTTACGCGTCTAGCGGAAGTGAGGGCTATCAAGAACAGTGTTTTCCAAGACAGAAAACGGAGAGAACAGGTAGCCATAGGTTCAAAAGGCGGACAGGTGATCCGCTGCAAAACCACATTCAGGTCCCAGTCAGGCGCTGGCGGGCGCAGAGGTGGTTTAAGTAGAAGGAGACCTCGGAGAAACCTCGCTACGAGAGAGTCGCTGGAGAGAGGTCTACCGTCCACCGGCACATGATGTGCCGAAAGAGCACTGAGGTGAACTTTGACGGAGTTGGACTTAAGTCCCAGATTAGAGAGGTGTAGGAAGTACTGCAAGATCACCGACAACGGGCAGGAGAAGGGATCCCGAGACTGTTGGGTACACCAGACTGCAAAGCGACGCCATTTAAGGGCGTAGCATTTGCGGGTAGAAGGCCGTCGCGAAGCCAAGACGACCTCCTCCACCTCCGCCGGCAGGCGAAGGGGAGCAAGGACTACCCTCTCAGCAGCCAGGCCATGAGGTTGAGAGACCTGAGGTTGGGGTGTAGTAGAGACCCCTGATCCTGAGTGAGGAGATCCGGCTGTGCCCCCAGAGGGAATGGATCCTCCACCGCTAATTGCAGTAGGAGCGGAAACCACGGCTGTCTGGGCCAGCGAGGGGCCACCAGGATCATGAAGGCTTTGTCCCGGAGAACCTTGAAAAGAGTCCGAGAGACTAGCGGGATGGGAGGGAAAGCGTACAGAAGGCTCCCCGACCATGAGATTAGAAAAGCGTCCGCCGCAACCCGAAGGGGGTGTGGCTGTCGAGAGCAGAAGCGAGGAAGCTGCCGGTTGTGAGGACTGGCAAAGAGATCCACCGTGGGGAGGCCCCACTTTAGGAAGAGCTTCTGAACTACCAAGGGATCCAGACGCCACTCGTGCGGCTGGAGGACCCTGCTGAGTTTGTCCGCCAGGCAATTTTCTTGGCCCGGGAGATAAACTGCCTTGAGGAGAATGCCGTGACTGACGGCCCAAGAGCAGAGCTTCTGTGCCTCCCGGCAGAGGAGGAAGGAGCCCGTGCCCCCCTGTTTGTTCACGTAGAACATGGCAACTTGATTGTCCGTCTGGACAAGGACGGACTGGTGGGAAGTCAGGTGGGAGAAGGCCTTGAGAGCTAGGCGGATCGCCCTGAGCTCCAGGAAGTTGATCTGCTGGGCAGACTCCCACGTGGTCCAGAGGCCCTGAGTACGTGCCCCTTGGCAATGTGCTCCCCAGCCCAGGAGGGATGCATCGGTGGTCAGCACCCGGGTCGGCGGAGGTGACTGGAAAGGCATTCCGAATATCAGGTTCGGCTGCCGAAACCACCACCGGAGAGACGAGAGCAGCGGCTCGGAGACGCGCACTAGGTCTGCTAGGCCGCCTGTGGCTTGTCGCCACTGCTGGCGGAGACACCATTGAGCAGGCCGCATATTCAGGCGGGCATTGGGGGTCACATGGACGGTGGAAGCCATATGGCCGAGTAGTCTCAGGAAGCGCCTGGCGGAGACCAGGGGCTGGCTGCGAAAACGGTCGGCTAGGTCCATGAGCCGTTGAGCCCTGTCGAGCGGTAGGTATGCTCGCGCCTGAGGAGTGTGCAGCCTTGCGCCGATGAACTCGAGATCCTGTGAGGGGAGCAAAGTGGACTTTGCGAAGTTTATAACAAAGCCCAAGTGCTGCAGAAGAGTCACCGTGCGGCGCGTGGCGTTGGTGACCTCCCGAGCGGACGCTGCTCTGATGAGCCAGTCGTCGAGGTACGGAAAGACAGAGGCCGTGAAGCCGGAGATGGGCCGCCACCACCGCGAGACATTTTGTGAAGACTCGCGGTGCGGAGGACAGGCCAAAGGGCAGTACTCTGTACTGGTAATGATTTCCTGCCACCACAAACCTTAGGTATTGGCGGTGGCTTGGGTGGATGAGGATGTGCGTGTAGGCATCCTTTAGATCCAAGGAGCATAGCCAATCTCCCTGCTGGAGGTAGGGCAGAAGGATTCCAAGGGTAAGCATTTTGAACTTCTCCCGCACAAGGAACTTGTTGAGGTTGTGCAAGTCCAGGATGGGTCTGAGGCCCCCTGTTCTCTTTGGTATTAGAAAATACCTGGAATAAAAGCCTTGACCTCTCAGGTGGTGTGGCACCGGTTCCACCGCCTGTTCCTGCAGAAGACCTGCTAACTCCTGAAGGAGTAATTCCCTGTGCAGAGGGGGTCGTGGAGGTTCTCCCGGAAAATAGGAGGGAGGGACCTGGTGGAAGTGGAGAAGATAGCCTTCTCGCACGACTTGAAGCAACCAGGCATCTGCGGTGATGCTGGACCACCTGTGGGCGAAGTGAACCAGCCGGCCTCCGGTGCTGGGAGGAACCAGCGGGGGGGGGAAGAGGCTATGCTTAGTGAGTCAAAAACCCCCAACCTGCTGAGCAGGGGCTGGTGGTGCAGGCTTGGGGGCTTGCTGCCTACGGGACCCGTTACCCCGTCCCTTGGCCTGCTGGCCCTGTTGGGGAGCTGCAGGGGCCTGATAATGGGGGTATTGTTTGTAGGCAGCCGCCTTCCTCGGGTAAAAGGACTTTTTCCCCGAGCCCTTCTTTTTCTGGGAAGGGGCGGAGGTCTTCCTAGAAAGCCTGGTCCTGGTGAGAGTCTCAGTCTCAATTTGTGCAGCTTTTTCCGCCATGGGCTTGCCAAAGAGGTTTTCGCCTCGGCAGGGGACATCGACCAACTTGTCCTGCACCCAGGGCTCAAGGTCTGACGACTGAAGCCAAGCCTGTCGGCGGGCACCAATGCCGGCTGCGGCCACTCGAGCCGATGCTTCAAAGCCATCATAGGCTGCTCGGGATATGAACTTTGAGCATTCCCGAATGCCAGTGGACAAGGCCAGGAACCTCCGCAAGGGTTCCTCGGACAAACCAGCGGAGAATCCGGCTAGCTCTTTAGCCAGATCTCGGAGATACATGCCCATGTATAGCTGGTAAGTCTGGACACGACACGCGAGCATAGAGCCCTGGAAACACTTCTTACCAAGGCCATCCAGGTTACGGGCCTCCCTGCCAGGAGGCACCGAGGAGTGCATCTTCTGGCTCTTAAGACGATGCATGGCCGATTCCACTACCATGGAATGGTGTGGTAGCTGTGCCTTTTGAAAGCCAGGGCTCTTGCGGACTCGATAGATAGAATCGACCCGCTTGCTCAGGACCGGCGAGGAGG
Organism: Ichthyophis bannanicus; assembly: GCA_033557465.1. Taxonomy (NCBI): domain Eukaryota; kingdom Metazoa; phylum Chordata; class Amphibia; order Gymnophiona; family Ichthyophiidae; genus Ichthyophis; species Ichthyophis bannanicus. Next base: position 170,492,858 of record CM066042.1, read on the forward strand.
CCGGACTCTCCCACATGCGGAAGAGTAGTCGTTCCAGCATAGGAGGAACCGGTACAGTAAAGTGTTCCCTTGCGGGAGAGTCATACTGGAGGGCGTCGAGCTCTTCGGCTCGAGGCTCCTCCTCGGGGCCCGCAGGGAAGGCCAAAGCCTTGGCCATATCCCTAACGAAGTCCGAGAACCGGGCATCCTCCGGGGGGGACTGCTTCCGAGGCTCGGACTCCGGTGAGTCCGAGGGGACACACCGAGTCCGGAAAGAATCAGGCGACTCTTCCTCTTCAGACTCCCAGACCGACTCCGACGAGGACTCGGTGGGGTCGGCTCGGGCAGGGCGCGGCGCCTGCCGCCCCGACGCCGAGGGAGTCGGCGTCGGCGACCTCGGTCCCGAACGGGAGGCCGAGGGTGACCTCGACCGAGGATCGACTCGAGTTCGCATCGACTCGAGGATCGGCTCGGTCTCCGGGGTCGACTTGGACGTCGACGTCCCGGCGGTCGGGGCAGCGGGGCCAGCGAGGCCAGCGAGCAGTGCCCGCTGCTGGTCCATGAAGGCAGACAGTCTGCTCTCCAAGGCCGTCAACCTGAGTCCGAGCTCAGGTGACCCAGCAGCCCCCGACTCGGGCCCCGACGGCGTCGGGCCCGACGTCGGCTGTCGCGGAGGCGAGTCCAGAAGGACCACAGGACTTACCCGAGCAGGCATCTCCGACTCCAGGCGAGGTCGCTTCGTGAGGTGTTCCTTCTCCAAGGACCCGGGGCGGCTGTCGGGGCTATGCGACCTGGCCCTCGCGGAACCAGGAGCGTCCACCGACGCCGCCCTCGCGGGTTTCACCTTCCGACGATGGTCCCCGGAGGGAGAACCCCGGTCGGAGGAACTCCGGCGACGGTCCGAGCCGGAGCCTTTGGACGCGGAGGCCTCCGACGAGGTCCGGGTACGGCTGGGGTCAGCGAAGATTCTATCATGCTGATGCCGCCGACTTCTCAACGCTTTTGAGGACATTTTGCCGCAGGGCCCACAGATCAGTTCCTCATGATCCGGGCCCAGGCAGCGGAGGCAAAAGTCGTGTGTCAGTTAATGACATATTTCGGTCACACTGACCACACCGCTTAAACCCACTGGCAGCCATCGGGGGAAAAAGGGCCCCTGCGAGGTCAAAGGACCGGGCTGCCAGGGAAAAATCGAAAACGAAAGCTGACTAAGTCAGAAAAACCGAAAAAAGGAAAAAGGACTCGTGACCGGCGTCGCGAGTCCGGGCGGGAAAAAGACCGGCGTCGAACCGAAGGAAAAAGAATAAAATAATGAAGAAATATCGACTTTTTCGCGGGGACAAGACGGGGACGTCTGTAGGGCTCCGCGGAAAAAAGAAGATTGGCTAAGATGGCACCCTTGGGCGGGAAGAGGACCGCGCATGCGCGCTGCAATTCCCAAAGGCTTTCTTTGAAAGCTGGGGAAAATTGCTCCGCGAGGGCTCCGTCGGCGCCGACGTCACCCATAAGTGAGGACTGACTTCCTGCTTGGTCCTGGAGAAACATCACTCTCTGTGACTGAAGGAGAATGCAGTGTGGTTTGCTAACATATTTATTGTAAACCACTGTGGCTAAGTGAACAGGAATCAAAATATTTAAAATACTGCTATGAATGAGCCACAAAAAAGGTTAATATTTTTCTGTATAGTTCCAAGTTAAACAATTCAAAATAAATAATTAAGACCCAAACAGGATATGTCATGCTTCATGGCATACCAGTATAATTTAAGTATTGTCAGCCATTCCCTATCATACAAGGATTAGCAATAGTTTCCTGAAAATTAAAAAAAAACAACCACCTTTAAAAGGATGCATTGTGCCATAAATAGAAGACAAATTTATAAAGAACTATTATAACGGATTTCTCTGAAAGGAGAGTGCTCTTCCCCAGCACAGAACCTTTTTACTATGTTCTTTAAGCAGTTATGCTTCTGCACAAGTTTAAAAACCAGAAGTCAAGAAAGAGAGAAAATCCTGACCATTACATAAGAAAACACATGCTGAGTCAGACCAAGGTCAATTGAGTTCAGTATCTGTCTCCTACAGTAGCCAGTCCAAGTCACAAGCAACCAGATGATCGTAAAAGATAGATCCAATTTCTCATAGCTCATTTTGAGCTTTCCCAGTTCACCTGGATAATAGTTTTTTTTGTAGCAGAACTTTTGATTCAGTTATGCATGTCTACTATGAGACTCCAAAGAATGCAGTTTGTATTCTCTACCCCCTCCTCTCCAAGTGAAGGGTTGCTACTGTGACACCAGAAATATGGAGGAGACAAGCAAACTGTGGCCGCCAGAAATGAATGCCTATGGCATTTCAGTTCTGGAATCACTTGTCTGCTTCTTGGAGAGAAAACTAAAAAAGCCTTGCAGACTAAGGATTAGAGTTGCTCAGGTATGCTACTGTTAATGCACATTATTTTAATGCAGGTCCCATTTTATTCAATGGAACCTAATAAATAACGTGTTATTTTACCATTGACATGCATTAACAATAGCACACCTTAGCAACTCTAACCCTAAGTGTTCTAATGATATCTTGACTTCCTCTTGCTGGTTTTAGCTGCTTTTCTTTGTTTAAACTTGCGCAGGTTTTAACTACCTTGCTGTGTTCACACTTTTTTTCTGTTTTTGCTCCATATATTCTGTTTGGCTAGACAGAATCTACCACTAGAATTTAAGTATTAGTCCCATTCACCCACCTCTCTTCCTTTAATTATACACACTCCCTTCATTTTGTGGAGGACATGCTTTTCTTCCCTGTCAGAATGGCATCTATGCATCACTCTTTGCTCTATGATCTAACATTCAGCTGGCTTGATGAAGTTAAATGTTGGTGTCAATGCTGGACAGCACTGCTGAATATATGAGTAAACTAGCGTTGCTGACCAGTGGCTATCAATTTAAAGTTAAGCCTGCCATTTAGCAGGTCTAATTTTAAATGTGGCTGAATATTGCCGTTAAATACATAAGAACCAGCTCTATCTTTGCCGTTCATTAAGGAGAGCCCCTTCTACAAATAAATTTGGCCATTTAGCAAGTTAAACAGACCAATTTTATCTAAGGACTGAAAATATGCAGATAACCAAGTTATGTATTCCTCAGCTGCTGGCAAACACATAACTCACTTTAAGTATCAGGCCCCTATGGGTTTTGTGTTTCCTAACTTTTAGATAACTCAAAATTTGATTGAGGTTCTAATTGTTTGGAAACTTTTAATCCTTTTCCAAGTTAGAAAAATATAAAGATGCAGGCTATCAGTCCTCTGAAAAACACCGCCTGCCCTTTCATCCTTGTAGCAGTATACATATACACTGTACCACTTATTTCTAATAGGGAATTATATAATACCTTATTCAATATTACAGAGAGTGATAAAGAAAGTTTTAAATAAACTACACAGGTACACTACCAAAAAACTGCCTCCAGTTTTGCAACTGATTCCTATAGATTTTGGGGTGCTGAATCCAGAAAAAATAGCCAAAATGTTCCATCACGTCACGTTTTCTTGCAAAATTAGATTTCTTACCCATATAAGGAATGTTCACATAATTTCTTTTTAGCCGACTGCAGTTTATTTTCTTGGCCCAAAATAGAGGTTGTAATGGTTAACTAACTAGAAACACTCCCTCATGATATTTTAGAGTGTTTTGTATTCATTTTATACATTAACAGGACAATTGGGAGGAGGGGGCTAAATCCAGTACTCACGCTGGCGCATGTTCTTTCCTGTTCGCCTCGCCTCGTTCGCTCGCTCAAACACGGTGGTTGCGACACGAACGTTCCTGTCAAATTTCAGTTTCTTGCAAGTTCATTATTACCTTTTGTTTGCTCAGTCGTAATCCAGCTTTATTCCGAAGTGGTTCACTACAGTTGTAGTTTGCAGTGCTGTGTATTTGTGATGGCTCACAGAGCCAGAGGTTGCGTCAACTCTCCGGACAGTTTTTGTTAATTTGTGGGGAATATACCGTGAAAAAGCGGCAGAGGAACATTTCTGCATTTATTAAAAAAGTATATTTCGCCTATTTCGGTTTGAAGTTAGGCGATCAAGACAAACCGTGGGCTCCTCACAAAGTGTGCAAGACATGTGAGGAAGATCTACGCTTATGGATGAAAGGTAAAAAACAAGCATTTCGTTTCGGAATACCTATGATGTGGCGTGAACAAAGAGACCACAGCAGTGACTGCTATTTTTGCTCTTGCATTGTGAAGGGATACAACTTAAAAAATAAGAACGTAATAAGTTACCCCAACCTTCCCTCAGCAATTAGGCCTATGCTTCATAGCAACGAAGTACCTGTGCCTGAACCACCAAAATCTTTGGATCATATTTGTGTGGACGGTTCTGATCATGATGAGACTCATCAGATGGCTTTTCCCCGATGAGTCCAGTACTTCCGAGTTTGAAACTGAACCAGATCCGAAACCTGAACTTTTCTCTCAAGCTGAATTGAATGATTTAGTCCGGGATTTAGGACTCCCAAAAGATGCTGCCCAACTGCTAGGTTCTCGGCTTAAACAGAAAAATCTATTGTCACCAGGAACAACTTTTTATTGGTACCGCAACCGCGAGACACAATTTTTGAAGTATTTCAGCAAAGAGGAAGATTTGGTATTTTGCAACGATATATACGGAGTGATGGAAAAGTTTAAACTCAAGTATGATCCTGCTGAATGGCGGCTGTTCATTGATTCGTCAAAAGACAGCATAAAAGGTGTTCTTCTTCATAATGGCAACACATTCGCTTCAGTTCCTATTGCTCACTCTGTTATTCTCCAAGAAAAATACGAGAATTTGGCCCTGATTCTTCAGAAGATTCGTTATGATGAGCATAAGTGGATGATTTGTGGAGACTTTAAAATTCTATCCATGCTATTAGGGCAGCAATCCGGTTTCACCAAATATCCCTGCTTCCTTTGCTTGTGGGATAGCCGGGCCCGCGACCTACACTGGGGGAAAAAGACTGGCCAATTCGGGAGTATTTGAGACCCGGTGAGAAAAATGTTCTTCATGAGAGCTTGGTACCTGGTGATAAAATTCTATTACCACCTCTCCACATTAAGTTGGGTCTCATTAAGCAATTCATCAAGTCCCTTCCAAAAGATGGTGAGTGCTTTCGGTACCTTTGCTCAAAGTTCCCCCGACTTTCTGAAGCAAAGCTAAAGGAAGGAGTGTTTGTTGGCTCTGATATAAGGAAACTCATTTCAGATGGAGCATTCGCTGAAACGATGTCTGAGAAGGAAAAAGAAGCCTGGGATTCCTTCAAGGATGTTGTTCTCAAATTCTTGGGGAACAGGCGGGATGAGAACTATAAGGATATTGTTGCCAGGATGCTCAATGCCTTCAAAGAACAAGGCTGTAACATGAGCCTGAAAGTCCATTTCTTGCACTCCCATGTGAACTACTTTCCCGAAAACGTGGGGGCGTACAGTGAAGAACAAGGTGAAAGGTTTCACCAGGACATCAAGGACGCAGAGAGAAGGTACCAAGGAAGATGGAACACCACTATGATGGCTGATTTCTGCTGGTTGCTGCTGCGGGAAACCCCAGATGAAAAATACGCCAAGCAGCGCACCAAGAGAAGCATTCGGGGGAAGAAGAAACGGGCCCACCAGGAGATTGATTGACCCAAGAATGACTTTAAAATCTAAACTGTGTTGACAAATATCGTGTTTTTACTAAACTTTGAAATAAAAATTTGCTGGTTATTACCACAGTGTCGGATCTCATTTATTAGAATTTTATTTTCACAACATCGGGTGTTTGTCTTCATGTATTGCAATGGTGCGGTTTGCGTTTTCTATTCTTACATACATACCTTTACAACATTTTTTGCACATTTCTTTGCTTTGCTTTGTGTCTAACCTCGCTCTTATATGCTCAATGTTTGTGCACATGTATGTGGCTGTTTTAAGTGCAGACAATTTTGCTACCATCACAGTGTGTTTTGTTGACATTACTCTATTCTTATGTGCTGCCTTGTTACAATTTTCTTTATTCTTATTTGAATAACTACTAAACAATTAGTATAAGGAATTCATCCAAGAAACTTTTATCTCGATCGCACTCAATCTGAAACGTTCACCTCAAACTGCTAACCCAATGTAGCAAAAAATCTGTACGTGATGGAGCAAATTGGTTACCAGATTTGGATTCAGCGCACCAAAAAATGTAAAAATCAATCGAAACAGAGGCAGTTTAAAAAAAATTTTTTTAGTGTACCTGTGCTATCAACTATAAATGTAAAAAACTGCATGTAAAGAGGATATTGTACAAGTGTATGGAGTTCACAGACTTCTAGCAGAGGAATATCGACCACCAGGAATTAAAGGGTATTAATGAACAAACAAACCTTTTTCAAAGACAGAGAAGCTGTAGAACTAGAGGGCATGAAATGAAGCTGAAAGAAGGTAAATTTAAAATCAACATCAGGAAATACTTTTTCACGGAAAGGGTGGTGAATGCCTGGAATACCTTCCTGAAAGCAGTAGTGGGAGCAAAAACCGTGATGGAATTCCAAAAGGCATGGGACAGACAGAGAATCGCTAAATAGCATTATGTATATAGTTTTGTCATGTACTAATGACCATGTACATATTTAATCCTGTTACCTCTCTTCCCCCTCCCCTGTTCGAGTATTCTTATATATTGTTTATTTGTTCTATGAACAATGTTGAGTTTCAGTGTAAACCGCTCTGAGTGAGGGACAGAGTGGTATAAAAAATGGTTAATTAAATAAATAAATAGCAAGAGGATGGAATCAAAACAAGCGTAAATAACTTCTAAATGGAGAGGGGTAACCTACCTGGAGCAGCACATACAACTCTACAATTCTGGCACCTTAATGGGCAGACTAGATGGACCATGCTGGTCTTTATCTGCCGTCACTTGCTATGTTAGGAATATCAGCTTCCAGGACAAATAGTTTAAGAGATGCTTTCCCAATAGGTATGTAAAGAAGGGGGGAGGAGGGAATGGTTCCTGTTGGGTAAGAATGACATTGAGGTCCCATGAAGCAGGAAGGTTTTGTGTTCAGGAGTCCTTGAATGAATTGGGAAATCACCGAGTGGACTGATACTGCTTTTCCACTGATCATCTGGTTCTAAGCCACAATGACTGACAAATATAGACAGATTAATTTAGATTTTAAGCCAGATAACAAGAGATGTAGCACACAGTCCAGAATGCATGGAAATCTGTCAATATATTGGGTCATGGTGATTGGTCTCATACTAGTGAGTAAATTAAGTCCATTTCAATTGGTAAGATTTCCTCATAGCTGGCTTCCTGAAGGCCAAAATAATGCTTTAAATGTACTTTAAGAAGTTCACAGACTATTTGCCTTTCAATATTCATACAATGAGCATGAAAAACTAGAGACTGGACGCCATGCTGGATAAGCAGCATGGGCTAAGCCCCAGATAGTATTGGCTGATCTGCTGCCAGGGAAATTAGCTACAGAAACCAGATATATTTTGGTCAGTATGACACTATTAGTATTACCTAAGTCCTGTCTTGAAAAACCTTCTGGACAGAAGTAGAAAGGGAGGGAAAGCATAGGGGATATGGCATATGTAACAGGGCAAAAGTATTGTGCATCACTCTGTGGTGTAGAATGTCTGGAGTAGAATTGCTGTCCCTGTGTGTTGTGCTATGTTGCAAACAAACCTATGTTAAGGAGACCCCGGTGGTCCAAAGGCTTATGCCATTAAGGGACCATTTGTGTGGATCCAGGTGCCAGCTCAGACTGTCGAGGTCGGCCAGGATATATGAGGCCTGCAGAACTAAATCAAGACCACCAGGCTCCATATTATGATAGCCTCTTGGCAAAGCCAGTAAGATCAGAGCCTTCCCGTTTGTTAATACAGATTGGGATGACTTTCCCTGCCATCCAGTAGTATGGTGATGCTTGGAAGGGGCATCCTGTCTGTCGATGGGAGGATATTTAACACCAGAGCCCAGATAATCTTGTACTCTGTACTATTCGTATTCTCCTGTACAGGGGCTGGTAGAATTTGTTTCAATGGAACTTGAAATACATTGCAGCAACCCCATGAAAAGTCACACACAGGGAATAACATGAACTGTGGCTGTCATGTGCCCTAACATCCTGAGAACACTGTGTGCAGACAGTAAATGGACAGCAGCCATCCACTGCATAAGCAACATGATTGTGTCCAATCCATCTGTAAGATATGCTTTGCAGTCCTAGGTTTCCAGCCATGCCTCTATAACAGAGCTACTCAATTCCAGTCCTGGAGGTCCGCAACCCTGCAGGTTTTTGGGATATCCCTAATGATATGCATGAGATATATATGCATTAGAGATAGCCTGCCAACCTGACTGGTTTTTGGCCCTACCTCTGTCATTTAAGATTGTAAGTGGGCAAGGTGCAGATGTCCAAGACATCAAAAAGGTTAGAATTTGTCACATTCCTCCTTGCTTCTCACCACCACCAAAATATTGTCTATTAGACAATTTTGGTGGTGTTGAGAATCTAGGAGGAATGTGACACATTCTATCTACCCTTTTGATGTCTAGAACATCTGTACCTTGCCCACTCACAATCTTAAATGACAGAGGTGTAAGTAAGGCAGGAGTCTCCAAATCCAGCCCTGGAGGGCCACAAACCAGTCAGGTTGGCAGGCTCTCTCTAATGCATATATATCTCATGCATATCATTAGGGATATCCCGAAAACCTGCAGGGTTGCAGACCTCCAGGACCGGAATTGAGTAGCTCTGCTCTATAAAGACTATAGTCTCTATTGGAGTGTGCTTCAGCTTCACCTTGCTTATTAGAAAATCTGAGGCTTTGGAGTGTGTTGCTGCCTCCTTGAGAAGGCCAACCAATCATTCTGAATATTTCTCTTTTTAGAAACGCATTGAGTTCCCTGAAGCCTAGGATGGGTTGAATATCCTCCAGACTTCTTTGAAATCAGAAAGTGGAGTACAATTTCATTCCCTTTCCTGCAATGGTCCCTCTCTGGTAGCACAGAGATGCAGGAAGAGCTCAAGCACTTGGAGTAAGAGCAGGAGCTCCTCTCACTCTCCCAGCTGTCATCATCTGCAGTTGCCAATAGCAACATTTAAACTGAAGCAGCACAGTGGTGTGTCTGCGGCTGAGGGCCTCACCAGAGGGCCCTTTGGCAGGGACTTTAAATAATAGCAATATATATCGGAGAAGATACCCCAAACCAGATCCGTTGCATCTAAGAACTGTCTATAACACTCTACACGCAAGTATATTCTAGCATCTTATATTTCTTTATCCTCTCTTATACCTCCATATGGCTCTTTCCAGTACCTTCCCACAATTTTGCACATATACCTGTCATTAACAGCCCGTACATGCCGTTGTAGTAATGTTAGACCCACACTCCACCTTATTAAGATTGCAACTTTACCAAGCAACCTCAATCTACCTCAACAACCCCCATGCAAACAACAATCACTTAAGTGCTCACTCATTAATACTTGCTCAGCACGGAACAAAATCTCAATTCTTTATGATTACCTTTTTGATAGCCAAGTTGATGTTTTTGTATTACAGAATCTTGGTTCATAATGACAGATAATGTATTAATTAATCAACTGATACCATTCGTTATGATGTATTTAGCTGTTCTAGAACCAAGTGCCGTGATGGTGGTGGTCTAATTCTTGCAAAGAAGCATCTTAGTTTTAGACTTCTAACCAGCGCTACGAGCAAAATTTTAGATACCATACCAATTATTAATGGCTCACTAACTATTCTCCTCATACATAGATCTCCCAATGCAAATCCAGACGACTTAGATTTCATATTGGAATCAATATGTAGCCATAGTTCCTATACTAACCCTCTTATCACTAGGTGATTTTAATCTCACTGTGCTCCCAAGTAATACCTCAGTGACCCTCATAAATGCTACAGAGGCATTAGGTTACATACAAATCATCAAACATCCTACTCATATTAAAGGAAATATTCTTGATTTATTGTTTGTGCCCAAACACATCCTATCTTGCAACACAATTTCAGCACCCCATTTTTCTAACTCTTCCCTGATCTGATCATTTACTAATTAACTTCTATCTCCCACTTGAATCTCTTTCTCTAATTCAACCACATCTAAAGCGTAGTTACTCACCTGTAACAGGTGTTCTCCAGGGACAGCAGGAATCAGTCCTCACTTATGGATTACATTGGCATCGATGGAGCCCGCACGGAGCAATTCCCCAGCTTTCAAAGAAAGCCTTTGGGATTGCTGCCACGCATGTGTGGTCCCTTTCCCACCCAAGGGTGCCATCTTGCTCAGTCAGGTCCCTTAGCTTGAGCCCTACCAAGCAGATGGCAAGGGAAGGATAAAAATCCAGCAACTCATCAGGGGAGGTGGGAGGGTAGTGAGGACTGAGTTCTGCTGTCCCTGGAGAACACCTGTTACAGGTGAATAACTATGTTTTCTCCAAGAAAAAGCAGGAAGTCCGTTTCACTTATGGGACTCCCCAGCTACAGGCTATCGAACCTGTAACCAAAATGCCTCCGCAAGGTCATAAGCAGAAGCCGATGCCCGAAGGAGCCCGAGTCCTTGGATCCCCAGGGCAAAACCCTAAGTAGCCATCGAGAAGGGTCAGAGGGCAGGAGTTGCTTATACCCCAAACAAATTATGGAGTACATCCTGGCCAAAGGTGCTGTCCCGGCCGGACTTCCTCTCCAGGCAGTAATGTGAAGCGAAGGTATTCGCCGAAGCCCAGGTCACAGCCTGGCAGATGTCCGTCAGAGGCACTGAGCGCAGCGAAGCCACCGAGGCTGCCTTGGCTCGGACGCCGTAGGCAGTGACCCTTCGATCCAGCAGGGCGCCCGCCTTCGCGTGACCAAAGGTGATGCAATCTGCCACCCAGATGGAGAGCGTGCGTTTTGTGACTGCCCAAGCGATTGGGATCATAGGACACGAAGAGCCGGCCAGACTTGCGATGAGGCTGGGTGCGCTGCAGATAGAAGGCAAGAGCCCTCTTGCAGTCGAGTGTATGCAAAACTGCCGATGCCTGGTCGGCATGGGGTCTCGGGAAGAAGGTCGGTAAGACTATCTCCTGATTGATATAGAAATCCGATATACACTTGGGGTGGGTATGGAGGACCACCCTGTTCCTATAGAACCTGGTGTAAGGGTCATCAGCCATGAGGGCCTGGAGCTCACACTGACTCGACGGGCCGAGGTCAAGGTCACCAGGAATATCACCTTCCAAGATAGGTGCCGAAGCAAGCAGGTCACCATCGGCTCAAAAGGTGGGTGTGTAAGCTGTATGAGCACTACGTTCAGGTCCCACTCTGCCGGGGGAGGCCGGATGGGAGGTTTAGAAAGCAAGAGACCCTGCATAAAGCGGGAGACCAGGAGCTGCTCGGAAAGGGGTTTACCCTTGATGGGGAGGTGATTTGCCGAGATGGCACTCAGGTCTACCCTGACCGAGTTTGACTTCAGCCCTGCCTTCGGAGAGGTGAAGGAGGTACTGGAGGACCCATCGAGTAGGACGAGAAAACAGGTCGATCTGGAGCCCAGAGTACCAGATCGAGAAGCGCTGCCACCTGAAGGCATACGCTCATGTTGTCGAGTCTTTTCTTGATGCGAGGACCACCTCCTCGACCTCCTCCGGAAGACCCAGTGGGGCTAGGGATACTCGTTCAGCCGCCAGGCTGTGAGGGACAATGAGGCAAGGTTTGGGTGGAGCACCCGGCCATCCTCCTGCATTAGCAGATCCGGGGCACAGCCCAAGGGAACTGGGGGCTCGGACGAGAGCCGCAGCAGGAGCGGGAACCACGGCTGTCGAGGCCACAAAGGAGTGACGAGAATCACTGACACCTGATCCCACTGAACACTGTGGAAGGTCCTCGCAATGAGAGGAGTGGGAGAGAACGCGTAAAGAAGACCAGAGGTCCAACTCAAGAGGAACGCATCCGGGGCCTCACTGCTTGGGTGCGCAATCGGGTCGCAGAAGCGGGGAAGCTGTGCATTCATCGGGCTGGTGAACAGGTCCATGATCGTGGTCCCCCACCAATGGAACAAGAGGCTGGCCACCTCCGGATCCAGCTGCCACTCGTGGCGGCGGAGGATCCTGCTGAGCCTGTCTGCGAGGACGTTCTCATGGCCTGGGAGGTAGACCGCTCGTAGGGTCATCCCCAATGGAAGGCAAAGGAGCAGAAGGAACCGCCTCTCGGCAGAGGAGGCAGGAGCCTGTGTCCCCCCCCCTCCTTGTTGATGTAAAACATCGCTACTCTGTTGTCGGTCTGCACGAGTACTGACTTCCCTTTCAGATGTTCTTCGAAGGCCTTCAGGGCCCATCAGACTTCCCTTAAGCTCGAGAAGGTTTATTTGCTGCTGGGACTCTTCAGGTGACCAGTGCCCCTGAGTGCACAGTGCACCTGCAATGGGCTCCCCACCCCAGCAGGGAAGCATCCGTTGTCAGGATGAGCTCGTGCTATGGGGTTTGGAAGGGCAGTCCCCGGAGGTGGTTGCGGAGGTCCTGCCACCAGTCCAGAGACCTGCGAAGGCTGTGGGAGACCCGAATGGGGTCTCTGAGGTGACCTGAGGCCGGGCTCCACTGAGCACTGAGGCACCACTGAGTCATCCGCATGTGCATGCGGATGAGGGGGGTGACATGGACGGAAGAGGCCATGTGCCCCAAAAGGTACAGTATAGTACGCGCCGTGACCCAAGTACTGCTCTGGTCCTGAGCCGCCAGGGCTCGGAGGCAGGCCGCCCAGTCCGTTGGTATGAAGGCAGTCGCTCGCTCGGTGTCAGGGTGCGTGCCGATGAACTCCAAGGCCTGCACTGGCTCGAGGTGGGACTTGGGGTAGTTGACCATGAACCCCAGGCCTTTGAGGAGGAGAATCATGTGGAATACCGCCGATCGAGCTTCTCCAGCCGAGGACCCTGTTTCGAGCCAGTCGTCGAGATAAGGGAAAACTGGGATTCCCTGCCACCTGAGGGCGGTCGCGGCCACAGAGAGGCACTTCGTGAAGACCCACGGGGTGGATGCGAGTCCAAAGGGGAGCACCCTGTATTGGTAGTGCTCCCCTTGCATACTGAAGTGCAGATATAGTCTGTGCTAGGGGTGAATCAAGATGTGGGCGTAAGCGTCCCTGAGATCCAAGGAGCATAGCCAATCACCCTGCAGAGGAAGAGCAGCAGGACACCAAGCGATAGCATTTTGAACTTCTCCCGCACCAAGAACTTGTTTAACTTTCTGAGGTTGAGGATAGGCCGTAGGCCTCCCGTCTTTTTCAGGACGAGGAAGTACGGGAATAGAAGCCCCGACCCCGAAGGTGCATTGGTACCCTCTAAATTACTAGCTCTCTGACTGGGAGCTCTTAAAAGGGTTTTGGTTTATTTTTAAAGCAAAGTTACATTCTCTTTGGTGCTTTAGTAGAAATATTTTCTTTAGTGGGGTAGGTTTTAAAGTCTGGTAACTTTCTCAGCTCCCCATTTAACAAAACACAGGGACTTGGAACAGCACATTTTGAATATAATTAAAGAGATTTAACTGCTTTTTCTCTGAAGGGGCAGCTGGGAAACCGGCTGGTACTTTGGTAGATCTCTCTCATTCGCTTTAACAGATAGCGTAGTTACTCACCTGTAACAGGTGTTCTCCAGGAGCAGCAGGAATCAGTCCTCACATATGGGTGACGTCGGCGCCGACGGAGCCCTCGCGGAGCAATTTTCCCCAGCTTTCAAAGAAAGCCTTTGGGAATTGCAGCGCACATGCGCGGTCGCCTTCCCGCCCAAGGGTGCCATCCTAGCCAGTCAGATGACATAGCTAAAAAAGACAGCATAAAAATTTGCAAAAAAACTAAAGCAGATGATTGCAACTCCAAGGGGAGGAGGGAGGGTTGTGAGGACTGATTCCTGCTGCTCCTGGAGAACACCTGTTACAGGTGAGTAACTACGCTTTCTCCAGGACCAAGCAGGAAGTCAGTCCTCACATATGGGACTCCCAAGCTTAAGGCTACCGGAGACCCTAAGCACAAAAATGAGCTCCCTCTAGCTCAGCAGCACAGAAGGAAAGAATCTTCGCTGAATTATTACCCACCGGTAGCCCACATCCGGGATGGAGGGTAGGAGTTGCTCAAACCTCAAAGAGATTACGGAGGACTGCCTGTCCGAAAGCACTGTCCCTGCGGGACTCCCTCTCGAGACAGTAATGGACCGCAAAAGTCTGGCTCGAAGACCAAGTAGCGGCCCGGCAGATGTCTGCCAGCGGAACAGAGCGGAGGTAAGCCACTGACGTAGCCTTTGCCCGAACGCAATGAGCCGTGACTCGACCTTCCAAGGAGAGTCCGGCTGCCCCATAAGCCCAAGTGATACAGTCCGCAACCCAGATGGACAGAGTACGCTTGGAGACCGGGAGCCCCAATTTATTGGGGTCAAAAGACACAAAAAGCTGAGCAGCTTTACGGTGCTCACGCGTACGGTCAAGGTAGAAGTTCAATGCCCTTCTACAGTCCAGGGTATGGAGGACCGTTTCAGCTCGGCTGGAGTGCGGTCTGGGAAAGAAGGTTGGAAGTACCACCTCCTGATTGATGTGAAAAGGGGAGACCACTTTTGGAAGAAATTTTGGGTGAGTCCGTAGGACTACCCTATTTTTGTAGAACCGAGTGTAAGGGGGATCAGACACGAGGGCCTGCAATTCACTTACGCGTCTAGCGGAAGTGAGGGCTATCAAGAACAATGTTTTCCAAGAAAGAAAACGGAGAGAACAGGTAGCCATTGGTTCAAAAGGCGGACAGGTGATCCGCTGTAAAACCACATTCAGATCCCAGTCAGGCGCTGGCGGGCGCAGAGGTGGTTTAAGCAGAAGGAGACCTCGGAGAAACCTCGCTACAAGAGGGTCACTGGAAAGAGGTCTGCCGTCCACCGGCACATGATGTGCTGAAAGAGCACTAAGGTGAACTTTGACGGAGTTGGACTTAAGTCCCAGATTAGAGAGGTATAGCAAGTACTGCAGGATCACCGACACCGGGCAGGAGAAGGGATCCTGAGACTGTTGGGTACACCAAACGGAAAAGCGACGCCATTTAAGGGCGTAGCATTTGCGGGTAGAAGGTCGCCGAGAAGCTAGGACGACCTCTTCCACCTCTGCCGGCAGGAGAAGGGGAGCAAGGACTACCCTCTTAGCAGCCAGGCCATTAGATTGAGAGACCTGAGGTTGGGGTGTAGCAGAGACCCCTGATCCTGAGTGAGGAGATCCGGTTGTAACCCCAGAGGGAATGGATCCTCTACCGCTAATTGCAGCAGGAGTGGAAACCACGGCTGTCTGGGCCAGCGAGGGGCCACCAGGATCATGAAAGCTTTGTCTCGGAGAACCTTGAAAAGAGTCCGAGAGACTAGCGGGATGGGAGGAAAAGCATACAGAAGCCTCTCCGACCATGAGAGCAGAAAAGCGTCTGCCGCAACTCGAAGGGGATGTGGCTGACGAGAGCAAAAGCGAGGAAGTTGCCGGTTGAGAGGGCTGGCAAAGAGATCCATCGTGGGGAGGCCCCACTTTAGAAAGAGCTGCTGAACTACCAAGGGATCCAGGCGCCACTCGTGCGGCTGGAGGATCCTGCTGAGTTTGTCCGCCAGGCAATTTTCTTGGCCTGGGAGATAAACTGCCTTGAGAAGAACGCCGTGACTGACGGCCCAAGAGCAGAGCTTCTGTGCTTCCCGACAGAGAAGGAAGGAGCCCGTGCCCCCCTGCTTGTTCACGTAGAACATGGCAACTTGATTGTCCGTCTGGACAAGGACGGACTGGTGAGAGGTCAGGTGGGAGAAGGCCTTGAGAGCCAGGCGGATCGCTCTGAGCTCCAGGAAGTTGATCTGCTGAGCAGACTCCCACGTCGTCCAGAGGCCCTGAGTACGTGCCCCTTGGCAATGTGCTCCCCAGCCCAGGAGGGATGCATCTGTCGTCAGCACCCGGGCCGGCTGAGGTGACTGAAAAGGCATGCCGAGTACCAGGTTCGGCCGATGAAGCCACCACTGGAGAGACGAGGCCAGCGGCTCGGAGACGCGCACTAGGTCTGCTAGGCCGCCTGTGGCTTGTTGCCACTGCTGGCAGAGACACCATTGAGCAGGCCGCATATTCAGGCGGGCATTGGGGGTCACATGGACGGTGGAAGCCATATGGCCGAGTAGTCTCAGGAAGCGCCTGGCGGAGACCAGGGGCTGGCTGCGAAAACGGTCGGCTAGGTCCATGAGCCGTTGAGCCCTGTCGAGCGGTAGGAACGCTCGTGCCTGAGGAGTGTGCAGCCTTGCGCCGATGAACTCGAGATCCTGTGAGGGGAGCAAAGTGGACTTTGCGAAGTTTATAACAAAGCCCAAGTACTGCAGAAGAGTCACCGTGCGGCGTGTGGCGTTGGTGACCTCCGGAGCGGACGCTGCTCTGATGAGCCAGTCGTCGAGGTACGGAAAGACAGAGGCCGTGAAGCCGGAGATGGGCCGCCACCACCGCGAGACATTTTGTGAAGACTCGCGGTGCGGAGGACAGGCCAAAGGGCAGTACTCTGTACTGGTAATGATTTCCTGCCACCACAAACCTTAGGTATTGGCGGTGGCTTGGGTGGATGAGGATGTGCGTGTAGGCATCCTTTAGATCCAAGGAGCATAGCCAATCTCCCTGCTGGAGGTAGGGCAGAAGGATTCCAAGGGTAAGCATTTTGAACTTTTCCCGCACGAGGAACCTGTTGAGGTTGCGCAAGTCCAGGATGGGTCGGAGGCCTCCCGTCCTTTTTGGTACTAGAAAATACCTGGAATAAAAGCCTTGACCTCTCAGGTGGTGGGGCACCGGTTCCACCGCCTGTTCCTGTAGAAGACCTGCTAACTCCAGAAGGAGTAATTCCCTGTGCAGAGGGAGTCGTGGAGGTTCTCCCGGGAAATAGGAGGGAGGGACCTGGTGGAAGTGGAGAAGATAGCCTTCTCTTACGACTTGAAGCACCCAGGCATCTGAAGTGATGCTGGACCACCTGTGGGCGAAGTGAACCAGCCGGCCTCCGGTGCTGGGAGGAGCCAGCGGAGGGGGAGAGGCTATGCTTAAGGAGTCAAAAGCCCCCACCCTGCTGAGCAGGGGCTGGTGGTGCAGGCTTGGGGGCTTGCTGCCTACGGGACCCGTTACCCCATCCCTTGGCCTGCTGGCCCTGTTGGGGAGCTGCAGGGGCCTGATATTGGGGGTAGTGTTTGTAGGCAGCCGCCTTTCTCGGGTAAAAGGACTTCTTTCCCGAGCCCTTCTTTTTCTGGGAAGGGGCGGAGGTCTTCCTAGAAAGCCTAGTCCTGGTGAGAGTCTCCGTCTCGATTTGTGCAGCCTTTTCAGCCATGGGCTTGCCAAAGAGGTTTTCGCCTCGGCAGGGGACATCGACCAACTTGTCCTGCACCCAGGGCTCAAGGTCAGACGACTGAAGCCAAGCCTGTCGGCGGGCACCGATGCCGGCTGCGGCCACTCGAGCCGATGCTTCAAAGCCATCATAGGCTGCTCGGGATATGAATTTTGAGCATTCCCGAATGCCAGTGGACAAGGCCAGGAACCTCGGAAAGGGTTCCTCGGACAAACCAGCGGAGAATCCGGCTAGCTCTTTAGCCAGGTCTCGGAGATACATGCCCATGTATAGCTGGTAGGTCTGGACACGACACGCAAGCATAGAGCCCTGGAAACACTTCTTACCAAGGCCATCCAGGTTACGGGACTCCCTGCCAGGAGGCACCGAGGAGTGCATCTTCTGGCTCTTAAGACGATGCATGGCCGATTCCACTACCATGGAATGGTGTGGTAGCTGTGCTTTTTGGAAGCCAGGGCTCTTGCGGACTCGATAGATAGCTTGCTCAGGACCGGCGAGGAGGCCGGACTCTCCCACATGCGGAAGAGTAGTCGTTCCAGCATGGGAGGAATCGGTACAGTAAAGTGTTCCCTGGCGGGAGATTCATACTGGAGGGCGTCGAGCTCTTCGGCTCGAGGCTCCTCCTCGGGATCCGCAGGGAAGGCCAAAGCCTTGGCCATATCCCTGACGAAGTCCGAGAACCGGGCATCCTCCGGGGGGGACTGCTTCCGAGGTTCGGACTCAGGTGAGTCCGAGGGGACACACCGAGTCCGAAAAGAATCAGGTGACTCTTCCTCTTCAGACTCCCAGACCGACTCCGACGAGGAATCGGTGGGGTCGGCCCGGGCAGGGCGCGGCGCCTGCCGCCCCGACGCCGAGGGAGTCGGCGTCGGCGACCTCGGTCCCGAACGGGAGGCCGAGGGTGACCTCGACCGAGGATCGACTCGAGTTCGCATGGACTCGAGGATCGGCTCGGTCTCCGGGGTCGACTTAGACGTCGACGTCCCGGCGGTCGGGGCAGCGGCGCCAGCGAGGCCAGCGAGCAGTGCCCGCTGCTGGTCCATGAAGGCAGACAGTCTGCTCTCCAAGGCCGTCAACCTGAGTCCGAGCTCAGGTGACCCAGCAGCCCCCGACTCGGGCCCCGACGGCGTCGGGCCCGACGTCGGCGGGCTCGGAGGCGAGTCCAGGAGGACCACAGGACTTACCCGAGCAGGCAGCTCCGACTCCAGGCGAGGTCGCTTCGAGAGGTGCTCCTTCTCCAAGGACCCGGGACGGCTATCGAGGCTATGCGACCTGGCCCTCACGGAGCCAGGAGCGTCCACCGACGCCGCCCTCGCGGGTTTCACCTTCCGTCGATGGTCCCTGGAGGGAGAACCCCTGTCGGAGGAACTCCGGCGACGGTCCGAGCTGGAACCTCTGGACGCGGAGGCCTCCGACGAGGTCCGGGTACGGCTGGGGTCAGCGAAGATCCTATCCCGCTGATGCCGCCGACTTCTCAACGCTTTGGAGGACATTTTGCCGCAGGCCCCACAGATCATTTCTTCATGATCCGGGCCCAGGCAGCGGAGGCAATTGTCGTGTGTGTCAGTTAGTGACATATTTCGGTCACACTGACCACACCGCTTGAAACCACTGGCAGCCATCGGGGGAAAATGGGCCCCTGCGTGGTCAAAGGACCGGGCTGCCAGGGAAAAACCGAAAACGAAACTGACTAAGTCAGAAAAACCGAAAAAGAAGAAGAGGACTCGTGACCGGCGTCGCGAGTCCGGGCGGGAAAAAGACCGGCGTCGAACCGAAGGAAAAAAGAGAAAATTATGAGTAAAATCAACTTTTTCGCGGGGACACGACGGGTACGTCTGTAGGGCTCCGCGGAAAAAAGAAGACTGGCTAGGATGGCACCCTTGGGCGGGAAGGCGACCGCGCATGCGCGCTGCAATTCCCAAAGGCTTTCTTTGAAAGATGGGGAAAATTGCTCCGCGAGGGCTCCGTCGGCGCCGACGTCACCCATATGTGAGGACTGACTTCCTGCTTGGTCCTGGAGAAACCTAAGCTCCACGAACAGAACAATGGCTGGGAAAAATCGTATCGCTAAAGCTGTTGCCCCCATTTCAGCTTCTGCCTCTGTCCGGACAGAGGTCCCAATGCCAGTTGAAGGACCGGTTCCATGTGCAGGGGGCCTGCATGCTGAAGCTCTGAGGAAACAAATGGAGGAACTCAGAGAGGAGGTGGCGAGGATGAAGAGCATTCAAGACCGTGAGAAGTACACTGATGAGATGCTAACTGCATCAAACAAGCTCTCCAGCAGAGAAGAAGATGGGTGACAACAGAATGACGAAGGTTGGACACAAGTCACCAGGGCCTGCAGAATCACCAATCCAACTTCTCCAGCCCTTGAATTGGAGAACCACTATGCAGCCCTGGAAGTGGAGGAGGTGAAAGCAGCCCTGGAAAAGGAAGAACCAGAGCTCAAGTACCCCAAAGTTGCAGAATCAGTGACCACAAGGAAGCGAAGGGTAGTGGTGGTTGGTGACTCTCTTCTGAGGGGTACTGAGGCGTCCATCTGCCGACCAGACTTGATGTCCAGAGAGGTATGCTGTCTGCCTGGTGCCAAAATCCAAGATGTTACGGAGAGTTTGCCAAGACTCATCAAGCCCACTGACTATTACCCAATGTTGCTAATCCAAGTCGGAACAAATGAAACTGCCAGGTATCCCTCTGAACGTATCAAAAGTGACTTCATGGCTCTGGGACAGAGGGTGAAGCAGTTAGGTGCACAGGTGGTATTCTCTTCAATCCGCCCTGTTGAGGGTAAAGGCCAAGGCAGAGAGGCTCACATCCTGGAAATGAATGCATGGCTGTGTGGATGGTGTTATCGAGAGCATTTTGGTTTCCTAGACCATGGGATGCTGTTCCAAGGGTTGCAGAGCAGAGATGGCATCCATCTGTCCAAGAAAGGTTGACGTGTCTTCAGTAGTAGACTGGCTAATCTACTGAAGAAGGCTTTAAACTAGATTCGTAGGGGATGGGTGAAGAAAGCCCCCAGGTAAGTGAAAGCTCCCAGGTAAGTGATACATTAAATACCTTTATGGAAATGGGTAACTGGGGTAACATATGGAAAACAGTGTGTATAAATGCCCGTAGCATGGGAAACAAGATCCCTGATGTTGAAGCTTTGGAGGGAGTGGCTGACTTGGATTTAGTGGCAGTTACAGAAACATGTTTCACAGAAAACCATGACTGGGATGTAACTATACCTGGCTATACTTTATTCAGAAAGGACAGGGTAGGAAGAAGGGGAAGAGGAGTGGCACTGTATGTAAAAAAAATACTATTAAAGCTTTGTGGGTTAAACTAGAAAGAGGGAAAGAGAAATCTATTTGCATTGGCGTGATATACAGACCTCCCTCACAAGAGGAAGAGGTGAACAGAGAGTTAATTGAAGACATACACAGCATTGCTAGGAAAGGGGAAGTGCTACTGATAGTGGATTTCAATATGCCAGATGTTTATCAGCACATTCCTGCTGCAGAATCATCTAGAAGTAGAGAGATCCTGGATTCTCTACAGGGAGAACTATTCAGGCAATTGGTAATAGACCCCACACGTGAAGGGGCCATACTGGACTTGGTGCTTACCAATGGTGAAAGTGTTTCTGATGTTATAGTGGGAGATCATTTTGCATCCAGTGATCACCAGATGGTGTGGTTCAGTATTAGGACTAGGGCTGTTAGAATCCATTCAAAGGTGAGGGTCTTAGACTTTAGGAAGACTAACTTTGCCAATATGGGCCAATACCTCAGGGAGTCGTTAGCGGGATGGGAACACCTGGGGGATGTAAAAAAACAGTGGGCAAAACTACTACTACTACTACTCATTTATAGAGCGCTACCAGTACGCAGCGCTGTACATTACAGACATGTAGGAGACAGTCCCTGCTCATCAGAGCTTACAATCTAATCATGACAAAACACACAAACACAGAGGGTGTAGGCAGGAGTGGAACAAGGGAGGGAAAAGGAGATCAGATGAGTCAAGGACAGGAGAGTCAAGATCTAAAAGCAACAGCAAAGAGGTGAGCTTTTAACCTGGACTTGAAGAGGGTTCGAGAGGGTGCCTGGCGTACAGACACAGGTAGTTCGTTCCAGGCGTAAGGTGCAGCAAGGTAAAAGGAGCGAAGTCTGGAGTTAGCAGGAGTGCGGGGCATAGATAGAAGCAGTTTGTTAGAAGAACAGAGTTCCTGAAGGGGGTTATAAGGGGAGATAAGAGATGAAAAGTACTGAGGAGCCGCAGAGTGAATGCATTTATAGGTCAGCAGGAGAAGTTTGAATTGGATGCAGAAGCAGATAGGGAGCCAATGAAGTGATCTGAGAAGAGGTGTAATATGGTCATGACGAGGCTGGTGGAAAATTAGTTGCGCAGCGGAGTGATGAACAGATTGAAGGGGAGAGAGATGACTCAGAGGGAGACCAGCAAAGAGCAGGTTACAGTAGTCAAGATGGGAGGCGATTAAGGAGTGGATAAGGGTTTTTGTAGTGTGTTCAGAGAGGAAGGGGTGGATTTTGCTAATGTTGCAAAGAAAGAAGCAGCAGGTCTTGGCTACGAGCTGGATGTGTGTGGAGAAGGAGAGAGAGGAGTCGAAAACTACCTCCAGATTGTGGGCTGAGGAAACAGGAAGGATTACAGAGTTATCCACAGAGATTGAGAAAGGGGGAAGAGGAGGGGAGGTTGTAGGGGGAAAGGTGAGAAGTTCAGTCTTGGCCATGTTCAGCTTTAAGCGGCGGTGAGACATCCAGGCAGCGACATCAGAAAGGCAGGCTGAGATCCAGGTCTGGATTGCAGGAGAGATTTCGGGCGTGGAGAGGTAGATCTGGGAGTCATCGGCATACAGATGGTACTGAAAGCCATGGGAAGAGATAAGCGCACCAAGGGAATGGGTATAGAGAGAAAAAAGGACATAAGAACATAAGATATGCCATACTGGGTCAGACCAAGGTCCATCAAGCCCAGTATTCTGTTTCCAACAGTGGCCAATCTAGGTCATATGTACCTAGCAGTTTCCCCAAGGGACACAGGTTCCACAATGCTTGTATTGGTTCAAGCATTGATATCCTGGGTCCCTTCTTAATAATGGCTTATGGATCTTTCCTCCAGGAACTTGTCCAAACCTTTTTTAAACCCAGCTACACTAACAGCCTTTACTACATCCTCCGGTAACAAATTCCAGAGTTTGATTACATGTTGAGTGAAAAAATATTTTCTTTTATTAGTCTTAAATAGTTTACCCTGTAGCTTCATTGCATGTCCCCTAGTCTTTCTATATTCTGATAAGGTAAACAATCGATCTACGTTTACCCGTTCCACTCCGCTCATTAATTTATAGACTTCTATCATATCTCCCCTCAGCCGTCTCTTTTCCAGGTTAAAGAGCCCTAACCTTTTTAGCCTTTCTTCATAGGAGTATCCTTCCATCCCCTTTACCATTTTGGTGGCTCTTCTCTGAACCTTTTCTAATAACTCTATATCCTTTTTAAGATACGGCGACCAGAATTGCACACAATATTCAAGGTGCGGTCTCACCATGGAACGATATAGAGGCATTATAATATCCTTTGTTTTATTTTCCATTCCTTTCCTTATCATACCTAGCATTCTATTTGCTCTCTTGGCCGCCGCTGCACACTGGGCCGAGGGTTTTAACATGGTATCCACAATGACGCCTAAATCTTTTTCCTGGGTGGTGGTTCCTAATGTGGAACCTTGCATCGTGTAACCATAGTTTGGGTTGTTCTTCCCTAGGTGCATAACCTTGCACTTGTCCACATTAAATTTCATCTGCCATTTTGATGCCCAGTCTTCCAATTTATCAAGATCCTCTTGCAATTTTCCACAATCCTCTTGGGGTTTTAACAACTTTAAATAGTTTTGTGTCATCTGCAAATTTGATAAGCTCACTTATTCCACTTTCCAGGTCATTTATGAATATGTCAAAAAGCAGCGGACCCAGCACAGATCCCTGGGGTACACCACTATTCACCTTTCTCCATTGGGAAAATTGGCCATTTAGCCCTACCCTCTGCTTTCTATCTTTTAACCAGTTCCTGATCCACAATAGTACACTGCCTCCTATCCCATGACTCTTTAGTTTTGCCAAAAGTCTCTCATGAGGGACCATGTCAAAGGCTTTCTGAAAGTCCAGATACACAATATCAACCGACTCACCTTTGTCCACCTGATTATTCACTCCTTCAAAAAAACATAACAGATTAGTAAGACAAGATCTTCCTTGTCTAAAGCCATGTTGGCTGTCTCTCATTAGTTCATGACTATCTACATGCCGAGTAATTTTATTCTTTATGATGGTTTCTATCATTTTTCCCGGTATTGACGTCAGGCTCACCGGTCTGTAGTTTCCCGGATCACCCCTGGAACCCTTTTTAAAAATTGGTGTTACATTGGCGATCCTCCAATCTTCAGGTATTAGAGATGATTTTAATGATAGTTCACAGATTACTAATAGCAGGTCTGCAATCTCATATTTCAGTTCTTTCAATACCCTTGGATGTATACCATCCGGCCCAGGTGATTTGCTACTCTTCAGCTTATCTAATAGTTGTAATACATCTTCTCAATGTATCGATATTTCCTTCAATTCTTCTGCACCTTTAAATACCACTTCAGTCATGGGTAACATCCCTACATCTTCCTCAGTAAAGACTGAAGCAAAGAATTCGTTCAGTCTCTCCGCTATCGCCTTGTCTCCTCTTAGTGCTCCTTTAACCCCTTTATCATCTAATGGACCAACTGACTCTCTCACAGGTTTTTTGCTACGAATGTACTTGAAAAGGTCTTTACTTCGCGTTTTTGCTTCTGCAGCAAGCTTCTTCTCAAATTCTCCCTTTGCCTGCCTTATCAATGCCTTGCATTTGACCTGCCAGTGCTTGTGCTGTTTCCAGGTTTCGTCGTTTGGCTCTTTTTTCCACTTCCTGAAAGATGCTTTTTTGGCAACAACAGCCTCCCTGACCTCAAAATTAAGCCATGCTGGCAGTTTTTTGGACTTCTTTCCACTTTTCTTAAAGCGTGGAATACAGCTGGTCTGGGCTTCCAAGATAGTATTTTTCAACAACAGCCAAGCCTGATGTACGTCTTTAACCTTTGCAACTGCTCCTTTTAGTTTTTTCTTGACTGTTTTCCTCATTTTATCATAGTCTCCCTTTCGAAAGTTAAAAGGTAGTACTGTGGATTTCCTTACTATCCCTCCTCCACTAATTAAATCAAAGGCGATCATGCTATGATCACTATTGCCAAGTGGCCCCAACAACCTTATCTCTTGCACTAGATCTGGTGTTCCACTAAGGATTAGGTCTAATATGGCTTCCCCTCTGGTCGGTTCATGAACCAGCTGCTCCAAGAAGCAGTCATTTATTTCATCTAGGAACTTTATCTCCCTAGCATGTCCTGACGTGACACTGACCCAGTCGATACCGGGGTAGTTGAAATCACCCATTATTATTACTGTGCTGTAACTTTTGTTAGCTTCCTTGATTTCTTTGAGCATTTCATCATCCATTTGGTTATTCTGGCCAGGCGCTCGATAGTACACCCCCACTGCCATTGCCTTCCCCCTTTTACATGGAATTTCAATCCATATAGATTCTACAGCAGATTTTGTTTGCTGCAAAACTTTAATCCTTTCTGACTCAATGCCCTCTCTAACAGAGAGCAACCCCTCCACCAATTTGATCAGCTCTATCATTACGATATAGTTTGTACCCAGGTATCACAGTGTCCCACTGGTTGTCGTCCTTCCACCATGTCTCTGATATTCCAATCATATCTAACCGTTCATTTAGTGCTATATATTCTAACTCTCCCATCTTATTTTTTAGACTTCTAGCATTTGCATACAAGCATTTTAGAGAATGTATTTTATCCATATTAATTTGTCTGTTAGACATGAGTAATTTGGGATCTTTAAGCTCTGTCTGCTCCATACTTGAGGGCATTTGGGCTACTTTACTCTTTTGTGGAACCTCTCTGCTTTTGGTAGTATCCTTCAAAGATACATTCTTCCGAACCATCTGCTCTTGGGCGACTGTCGGCTTTCCCCTAATATCTAGTTTAAAAGCTGCTCTATCTCCTTTTTAAAGGTTAATGCCAGCAGCCTGGTTCCATCCCGGTTAAGGTGAAGCCCATCCCTTCGGAAGAGCCCCTCCTTTCCCCAGAATGTTCCCCAGTTCCTAACAAATCCAAAACCCCTCATCTCTGCACCATTGTCTCATCCACGCATTGAGACTCCGGAGCTCTGTCTGCCTTTTGGGTCCTGCGCGTGGAACAGGAAGCATTTCGGAGAATGCTACCCTGGAAGTTCTGGATTTCAACTTCCTACCTAAAAGCCTAAATTTAGCCTCCAGAACCTCCCTACCACATTTTCCTATGTCATTGGTACCAACATGTACCAAGACAGCAGACTCCTCCCCAGCACTATCTAAGACCTTATCTAGGTGGCGCGTGAGGTCCGCTACCTTCGCGCCAGGCAGGCATGTTACCAGGCGATCCTCACGTCCACCAGCCACCCAGCTATCTACATGCCTAATGATCGAATCACCAACTATAACGGCTGTCCTAACCCTTCCCTCATGGGCACATGGCCCTGGAGAAACTTCCTCGGTGCGAGAGGGTTTTACATCACCTGGAGGACAGGTCCTAGTTACAGGATCACTTCCTGCCACACCAGGGTGATGCTCTCCTGTCACGTGACCTCTCTCCTCCATGGCAACAGGGATGCTGCCAGACTGGAGGTGGGACTTCAGGACTATATCCCTGTAGGTCTCGTCTATGTACCTCTCTGTCTGTCTTATGCTTTCCAAGTCTGCTACTTTAGCCTCTAGAGAACGGACTCGTTCCCTGAGAGCAAAGAGCTCCTTGCACCTAGTACACACGTAAGACCTCTCACCAACTGGGAGAAAATCATACATGTGACACTCAATGCAAAAGACTGGAAAGCCCCCATCCCGCTGCTGGACTGCTGTCTGCATCTTAGTTTTAAGTTTGTGTTTAGATCTAAGTTCTTTACTTACTAAGGGTTGCTATGGATATTTATACTAATAAAACTGAACCTAATACGTGTAATATACCTTGTTCACCTGAAGCTTAACTAATCTCAGGTCCTTAGTGTATGACTGATTTGGGTAATGAGCTTCACCTGAGAGCACCTCCTGTCTTTTAAGATGTGTAAGTACCTATAAATCTACGATTATCCCAGGGGTGGGAGGGAATTAACACTTATTAAAAGAGGGCTGCTACACAGTACCCTGTCTTGTGCTGCTGAGGTAAGCTATATTCTGATTTGATTTAAATTATAGCTCTTAGCTGCTGCTAGGCTCTAACTTCTTATGAAATTTAAAGTACAAGCTCTCTGCTGGGTTCTAAATTTAACCAGAAAGCTCTTTTGTGTGTTGTAAATTTAAGCTAAAAGAACTTTGCTGATGCTAGGCCCTGAGTGACTATTAAATGTAAACTACAAGCTCTCTGCTGGGTTCCAAATGTAACCAGAAAGCTCTCTTCTGTGTTTTAAATTTAAACTAAAAGTACTTTGCTGTTACTAGGCCCTGAGTGACTATTAAATTTAAAGTACAAGCTCTCTGCTGGGTATGAAATGTAACCAGAGAGTTCTCCTCTGTGTTTTAAATGTAAACTTAAACTGCTGCTACTAGGCCCTGACTGATTTAACAAAAATAGTGGATCACAGATTAATTAGCTTTAATACAAAGAATTCCTTTTAGAAAATTACCAGAAGTAAATACTCACAGTTGCAGATCTCCCTCCAGAAGCAACAGTCCCCCTTACCAGTCTGGGAATGGTCCCAGAACAGATCCTTGGGGTACACCAACTGGGAGTGGGGTAGCAGCCTCCGGAGCACATACAGAAGGAGCGGTGGGAGAGATAAGAGGAGAACCAGGATAGTACAGAGCCTGTGAAGCCAAGCGAGGACAGCGTATCAAGGAGAAGGGTGTGGTCAACAGTGTCGAAAGCAGCAGAGAGGTCAAGAAGGATGAGAACAGAGTAAAGGTCTTTGGATTTTGCCAGGAACAAGCCGCTGGAGACTATGGCAAGTGCCGTCTCGGTAGAGTGTAGAGGACGAAAGCCGGACTGTAAGGGATCTAGGAGGGCATGAGAGGAGAGGAAGTCGAGGCAGTGGCGGTGAACCGCCCGTTCGAGTAGTTTAAAAGTGAAGGGAAGGAGAGAGATGAGTCGATAATTAGCGGGACATGTGGGATCGAGTGAGGGTTTCTTGAGGAGAGGTGTGACCACAACATGTTTGAAGTCAGCAGGAACTGTTGCAGTGGAAAGTGATAGGTTAAGAATATGGGAGATGGAAGGGACAACGGTGGAGAGATGGGGCTTAGGAGACGGATGGGGATGGGATCAGAGGAGCAAGTGGTGAGTATGGAGGAAGAAAGAAGGTGTGCAGTTTCCTCATCAGAGATCACAGGAAAGGAAGAAAGGGTAGGAGAGGTGGGGGGGGGGGGAGAGTGGGGAGGGGGAGGAGGGGAAGTAGGTGATTTTGTGAGGAATTGGAGGGTGATTTTGTGGATTTTGTCATGGAAATAGTCGGCTAGGGTTTGGGCAGAAAGGGAGGGGGGGGGATCGGAGGTGGAGGCACTTTGAGGAGAGAATTGAGAGTAGTAAAGAGACGGCGAGGATCAGAGGCAAGAGAGTTAGTCAGATGGACATAGTAGTCCTGTTTGGCAAGAACTATGGCTGACTGGAAGGAGGCAAGCATGAATTTCAAGTGTAGGAGGTCCACATGGGAGTTGGATTTGAGCCAGGCGCGCTCAGCAGAATGGGCACAGGAACGTAGATAGCGGGTGGTGGGTGAGAGCCAGGGCTGGGGTGCGGAACGTTTCATAGGACGCAGGATGGGGGGAGCAAGAGCATCCAGAGCCGAGGAGAGTGCAGCATTATAGGAAGTTACTGCCTGGGGATATTTTAAGTTACTGAAAGGGGATATTTTAAGGACAACCAACCTTTTTGTTAAAATGGTAAATCAAGGTAAAAGGAAAAGGAGACCGCTATGGCTTTCGAAAGAAGTAGCTGAAAAAGTGAAGAAAAAGAGGGAGGCCTTCATAAAATACCAGAGATCACAGAGAGAGGAAGACAGACATCTATATTTGGAAAAACTTAGAGAAGCTAGCAAAGTAGTCAGGAAATAAAAGATTCAAAAAGAGGAGGAAATAGCCAATGCAATAAAATGGGGGGGATTAAGACATTTTTCAGATATGTTAGAAGAGGAAGGGCAAAAGTGGTATTGCCAGACTCAAGGGTGAAGGGGAGGAATATGAAGAAGCTGATGAGGATAAAGCGGAATTGCTTAACAAATATTTCTGTGCTGTGTTCACAGATGAAGAACCAGGGGCAGGACCTCAGAAAACACCCACAAAACGGAACAGAAGCGAGGGACATCTTGAACAATTTTCAGAAGACTGTTTGCGAGAAACTAGCTCAACTTAAAGAAGACAAAGCGATGGGACCAGATGGGATACACCCTAGAATACTGAGGGAACTTGGGGACGTTCTAGCAGCTCCACTGACTGACCTTTTCAATGCCTCGTTAGAGTCGGGAGTGGTGCCAAAGGACTGGAGAGAGGCTCATGTGGTGCCTTTACACAAAGGCAGAAGTAAGAATGTGATTGAAAACTACAGGCCGGTTAGTTTAACTTCAATGGTGAGTAAATTATTGGAAACGCTGCGGAAAGAGAAAATAGTGAGGTTTCTGGAGTCCAGCGGATTACAGGATCCGGGGCAGCATGGATTCACCAGAAGCAGGTCTTGTCAGACAAATCTGATTGATTTCTTTGACTGGGTGACCAGGGAGTTGGACCGAGGGAGAGCCCTAGATGTGGTGTATTTAGATTTCAGTAAAGCCTTTGACACTGTTCCTCACAGGTGACTTATTAACAAACTGAGCACCCTAGGGATGGGCCCTAAAGTTACTGCTTTGGTTAGAAATTGGTTGGGTGGGAGGCGACAAAGGGTACAGGTAAATGGAGTTTACTCTGAGGAGAAGGATGTTACCAGTGGTGTGCACCAGGGATCTGTCCTTGGTCCGATTCTTTTTAACATCTTTGTTAGTGATATAGCGGAAGGGCTGTCGGGTAAGGTTTGCCTCTTTGCGGATGATACCAAAATCTGCAATAGAGTAGACACCCAGGAAGGTGTAGATAACATGAGGAGGGATCTAGCAAAGCTTGAAGAATGGTCTAGAATTTGGCAGCTGGGATTTAATGTTAAAAAATGTAAGGTTATGCATTTGGGCTGCAGCAATCCAAGGGAGCAATATAGTATAGGGGGTGAACTACTTTTGTCCACTAAAGAAGAGCGGGACCTAGGCGTGATTGTGTCTGATGATCTTAAAGTAGCTAAACAGGTAGAAAAGGCGACGGCAAAAGCTAGAAGGATGCTTGGGTGCATACAGAGAGGAATGGCTAGCAGAAAAAAGGAGATGATAGTACCTCTATATAAGTCTTTGGTGAGACCTCATTTGAAGTATAGTGTGCAATTCTGGAGACCGCACCTTCAAAAGGATGTGAACAGGATGGAGTCGGTGCAGAGGGTGGCTACTAAAATGGTTAGTGGTCTTCATTATAAAGCATATGAAGACAGACTTAAGGATCTTAATATGTACACTTTAGAGGAAAGGTGAGATAGAGGTGATATGACTGAGATGTTTAAATACCTCCGTGGCATAAATGTTCAGGGGGAGAGCCTCTTTCAATTGAAAGCAAGTTCTGCTATGAGGGGACATGGGATGAGGGTGAAGGGGAATAGATTCAGGAGTGATTTGTGGAAATATTTCTTTACGGAAAGAGTGGTGGATCCGTGGAATAGTCTCCCAGTGGAGGTGATAGAGATGAGGACAGTAACTGAATTCAAAAAAGCATGGGACCAACACAGAGGATCTCTAAAGGTAAAAAGTAGACTGTTGTCGTTGTTATGGAAGGACAGACTAGATAGAAATATGACGACAGAAAAAGACCACATGGCCTATGTTTCTAGTCTTCTTCTGTCATCATATTTCTATGTTTCTATGACTGCCCACTGGGCGAGGAGGTTGTCCAGCTCCCGCTGCAGATATATCGGGTGCGCAGGGAGTTGAGAAGGCTCCGCTGGTGAGAAGACAGGGGGAAGTCTGTCCAGGTGGAGATGGTACCAGTCTTGGACCACTCGGAGGATGCAGGTGTCCAACATGACGGACGCCCACTGAGGGGCGAAGAGGGACAAGAGTCCCCCACCGGCTGTGCAGCTGTTGGGGGGTGAAAGGCTAAGCTGCTGGCGTCAAAAACCCTGAGCGGGTTGAGGTGGCGCTGGGGTTTGTGCCTTGGGCCCTTTCGGCTTACGGTGGGCGTGGGATGCCTTCCCCTGCGACGCTGTGGCCGGAGCAGGAGTGGGTGGGTAGGGTGGATAACCCTGGTAGAGTAGGCCTTTCCTTGGGAAGAATGGCTTCTTAGTCTGTGGCTTCTTCCGAGGAAGGGAGGAGGTCTTGCGCGAGAGACGGGTTCGGATTATGAACTCAGTCTCTATCTCGACGGCCTTGTCCTCCATGGGCTTACCGAAAGGTTGCTCACCAAGGCAGGGGACGTCCAGGAGCTTCTCCTGGACCCACTGCTCCAAGTCCGAGGATTGGAGCCATGCCTGACGCCGAGCCCTGCTGCCGGCAGCCACTACACGGGCCAAGGATTCAAATCCATCGTATGTGGCGCGGGAGATGTACTAGGAACACTCTGCGGCTAACCTCAGGAGGGGTTCGCCCTCGAGGCCTGCGGAGAACCCACCAAGCTCATTGGTGAGGTCGCATAAGAACATGCCCATGTACAATTGGTAAGCTTGAATACGGCATGCAAGCATGGACCCTTGGCAGGCTTTGTGCCCCAGAGCGTCGAGGGTTCTCGACTCCCTGCCCGGCAGGACCGAAGAATGAGATCGGACTCTTTTGCTTCCACATTGCTGATTCCACCACCATGGAGGTATGGGGAAGCTGGGTCTTCCTAAACCCAAGGCCGCGTTGGACCCTGTACATTGCGTCGAGGCGCTTACTCACAATGGGAACCGAGGCAGGTGTTTCCCACATGCAAAGAAGAAGCCTGGACAGAATGGGAGGAACTGGGACAGTGAGAGACTCCTGAGGTGGAGACTCGTATTGCAGGATGTCGAGTTCTTCAGCTCGAGGCTCCTCTTCGGCCTGGGTAGCCAGGTGGAGGGCCCGCGCCATATCCCTCACGAACCATATCACCTCAAGGAGGTATCTTCGGGCAGCGAACGCCACAGAAAGGCGGGTGGGGACTGGTCCGAAGGGAGGTCCCGGTGGGCGTGGGTCTCTGGGGAAGTACCCCCATCTGATTCCCAACCTGAGAGATCTAAGGAGGTGTCCGATTCGGGTTGGTCGCCCCGTCCGGAGGCCAAAGACCATTTTGAGAAAAAGGCCCTGGAGGATCTCGCCCCTGAGGAATGGGAAGTCGAGTGAGACCGACACCGAGGACCCTCACGAGGCCCACGGCTCTCAGGGGTTTCCAGGGCGGGTTGCGACATCCCTCTCGAGGGAGTCTCGGTCTCTTAGCGCGAATCTGCTGAGATGGGTGTGAGTGCCTGCTGGGCAGCCAAGAATGCAGAAACGCTGCACTCTAGTGTCAGCATACAGGATTCCCACGCGGGTGCGGAGCCCTGCGATACCGACACTGGGGTCACCAAGTCGGGCGTCGAGGATGGGACAGTCCTTAGGAGACCAGATGTCATTGCCAGAGGCCTCTGTATCTGTATGAGGTACCTTTCGAGGCTGCTCCTTGTACAACTCTCGAGAATTCCATGGGGGGCTGAGCGACCAAGCGAGAGTGCGCTCGCACTTGTCCGGGGCCCCGACAGCGACTTCGAGGTCGTCTTCTTCTTACGCCATTCCCCTTCAGGGGATCCCTGGTCGGAGTGCCGCCTTGAGCGCGGAGCCGAGGAAGGGGATCCCACCAGCGGAGAGATGACCAGGGGCGCCACCGGGGATTCTGTGGCGGCCTTACGGAAAATGTCATCTGACTTCTGCTTACGACACTTTTTCTGAAGGACGAGGACATGCATTCGAAGGGCTCTGCGGAAAAAGGGCAGGAAGAGGACCATGCATGCGTGGCAGCAATCCCAAAGGCTTTCTTTGAAAGCTGGGGAATTGCTCCGTGCGGGCTCTGTTGGTGCCGACATCACCTATAAGTGAGGACTGACTTCCTGCTTGTTCCTGGAGAAAGCCCATTTACCCACAGATGCAGTCACCATTCACCCTCTTCAGACTGCAATGAACACAGCAGCTCATCTCCTTTATAAAGCCTCAAGAACTGATCATATCACACCACTTCTTAAGGATCTGCATTGGTTGCCTATATCTCAACATATTAAATTTAAGTCCCTACTCATGACTTAAGGCCTATCATAGTACTTCTGCTAATTATCTTCATTCCATTATTCAAAAGGTGCCTGACAATAGGAGTAGAAGGTCTAATATGCTGAAATCTTTATATGTGCCTCCAGCTTACACTAAAGCAAGTTTTGTAACATGAAGAGCAGCCTTCTTTGTGCCTGTGCTCTGGAATCTACTCCCAGATCATCTTTGAGCCATAAATGATCTTCTGGACTTCAGAAAAAAAAGTTAAAAACATATCTTTTTATTCAATATTTTCAAACAGTATAATTTAATTCTGTGTTATACCTTGTGGAGGAGTAGCCTAGTGGTTAAAGCAATTGCATAGTACCCACAAGATCAAGGGTTTGATTCCCACTGGCACTCCTTGTGACCTTGGGCAAGTCACTTTACCCTCCATTGCCTCGGAAGAAAAGGCTGGCAATCTACTTCCGGTGATACACTGCCAAGAAAACCCAGAGGTAGCTGGGTCGCTATGAGTCAATACTGACTTGATTGCCCTTTATTGTTTTTTTTATACCTTGTATGTAATATTTAACTGTTACTTATAACTTGTCTTATGTTAAGACCTTTATGACCATGTTATTTTATTGTGAAGCGCTTAGACTCTTAGATTTGCGGTATATAAGTTTAGCTAAATAAAGACAGACTGGAGTTCTGCCTTGAGTACAAGATGCTTAAACAAGTGTCCTGAATTATCTGGTGGCTGGGTAGGAAGAGGTTAAGAAAAACTGAGTACACCAACAGAATATCTGTAACATCCATCTGTCCACCATGATGAACTGCCAGATTTTGTTTAGTTTATTCTATTCAAAATTTGATATACCATTTAACCCTGAGAGACATTCCAAAATGGTTTACAATAAACATAAGAAAGGAAAAAAAATAAACATTCAATATTTTTTTAGAGCAAAGAAAAAAAGGGAAAATTTCCAGTGAAGGCACCCAGAACGCCAAAATCAAAACATTAACCACACTAATCCAGAGCCGAACCAAAGGCTAATGTAAAGAAAGCACAGTTACTTACCTGTAACAGGTGATCTCTGGGAACAGCAGGAATAAGTCTTCACATATGGGTACGTTGGTACCGACGAAGCCTGCGCAGGAACGCTCCCCAGCGTCCAATCAGAAAGCTTTTGGGAGCATCCCACAGCGCCTGCGTGCTGCCTTCCCGCCTTTCCAACTGTCTCTCCTCAGTTGAGTTTTATAGCTGAGACAAAGAGGGAGAGAGAGAGAGAGAGAGAGAGAGAGACAACTCCTAGGGGAGATGGGTGGGTTGTGAAGACTTATTCCTGCTGTTCCCAGAGATCACCTGTTACAGGTAAGTAACTGTGCTATCTCCAGGAACAAGCAGGAATGAGTCTTCACATATGGGGACTCCCTAGCTTTTGATGCCAGGGAGAGAACCCAGAAGTTGTGTGTCCCTGGAACAGGGCTGCACTTCCCCACCTGGATCTCTGGCATCCCATGAGGAATGGTGGGTAGGAGTTGATTAAGCATGGAACAGGTGTTTGAGAACAGCCTGACCAAACAAGGCATCCCGGCGGGAGTCCTTGTCTAAGCAGTAATGGGCTGTGAAGGTATGAACTGAGGCCCAAGTGGCTGCTCGACAGATGTCATCGATAGACACAGAGTTCAGATGAGCCATTGAGGCTGCCATGGCTCTCACATTGTGAGCTGTGACATGGCCCTCCAGAGAAATGTTTTTGCTCTGATAGGCGAAAGAAATACATTGGGCAATCCAGTTGGAAAGAGTTCTCTTGGAGACTAGTTGTCCCAAATGAGAAGGATCAAAAGCAACAGAGTTGGGAAGACTTTCTATGTTGCTGTGTCCTCTGTAAGTAAAAAGCCAGAGCTCTTTTACAGTCCAGGGTATGAAGATTCCTCTCTGCACTTGATGCATGAGGCCCTGGAAAAAAGACAGGTAGGTAGACCTCTTGGTTGAGGTGAAAAGGCGAGACCACCTTAGGCATAAAATGTGGATTAGTCCTAAGGACCACCTTGTCATGATGGAACCTTGTATAAGGTGGATTAGCTACTAGTGCTTGCAATTCACTGATGCGGCGTGCTGATGTGATTGCAATGAGAAAGATAACCTTCCAAGAAAGGTATTTCAAGGAGGTAGTAGCTAGACCAGCCTGTAAATTGTATATATTGTTATTGTATATAGTTACCCTGTTAGCCAAGTTGAATTTCCTGTTCATATGTAAACACAAAGTACTATTGGAAATGTGTATGTTCGTTGTTTATTGTAAACCGCACTGATGCTGAATAGCGCGGTATAAAAGAGACTTTAAATAAATAAATAAATAAATAAATTCATAAGCTGACCAAAAACCAAATTTAAGTCCCATGCCACCGGTGGTGGTCTAATTGGAGGCTTTGTTAAAAGGAGGCCTCTCATGAACATTGCTACAAGGGGATGAGAGGAAACAGGTTGTCCATTTAGAGGCTTGAGTGAAGCTGCAATAGCACTCAGATGGACTCTTACTGAATTTGTCTTAAGGCCTGCATTAGACAGATGCAGGAGATACTCCAGTAACGATTCTAAAGGTATTGACTGGGGCTTAAGACCTCTTCCAGAACACCAGATGGTAAACCTTTTCCACTTGAAGGCGTAAGAACGTCTAGTGGAAGGTTTTCTGGAAGCATGAAGAACATCTTTCACTTGTTGAGAAAGAGGAAGATCCTGGAGATCTAGGCCTTCAGTAACCAAGTCCTGAGATGCAGAGACTGGGGATTGGGATGCCACAATTTTCCGTCCTCCTGAGAGAGGAGGTCTGGAGCAGACCCTAACTCTAGGGAGGGAGCTTGAGAGAGATGCAGAAGCAGAGGGTACCACAATTGCCGTGGCCAATGTGGAGCTATGAGAATCATGTGGCCTCTGTCTCTCTGAAGCTTGAATAGGATTTTGGGAATTAGGGGAATGGGTTGAAAGGCATACAGGAAGTCTTGACCCCAGTGAAGGAGGAAAGCATCCTTTGCCTGAGCCCCCTGAGCTGGAGTTCTGGAACAGAACCGGGGAAGTTTGGCATTTCACGGACTTGCAAAGAGGTCTATGTCCGGGGTTCCCCAAATTTGAAAAATATTTGACACCTAGTCCATATGTAGGGGGACCACTCGTGTGGAAGCAGAACTCGACTGAGTCTGTCTGCCCAAGAGTTTTGAACCCCTGGAAGATAGACTGCCAGAAGATGAATGTGATGCTCTCTGGCAAGGGCCCACAGTGGCAGAGCTTCGTTTCAAAGCGACAGAGAGCCAGTTCCCCCCTGCTTGTTTAGGTAAAACATGGCTACCTGATTGTCCGTGTGGACAAGGACTGTCTTGTGGCTGAGCAGGGTGTGGAAAACTCGTAGAGCAAGGAAGATTGCTCTGAGTTCCAAAAGATTGATGTGGAGACAAGTCTCCTGTGGGGACCAGATGCCCTGGGTGGAGAGGTCCTGAAGATGAGCTCCCCCCAGCCCATTGGAGAAGCATCTGTTGTAAGAGTTGACTGGGGTAGAGGCTGTTGAAAAGGACACCCCAGCAAGAGGTTTTCAGGGCACTTCCACCATTGGAGGGACAAAATGAGGCGACTTGTGTTTGCTATTTTGTCTGACAGGCAGCCTAATGCCTGGGTCCATTGGGTGGATGAAGTCCACTGAGCTGCTCTCATGTGAAGGCGAGCATATGGTACCACATGAACGGTGGAAGCCATATGGCCTAGCAACTGTAACATTTCTCGAGCAGTTAGTAGGGGTTTCAACTCTGCTTGAGAAGCTAACTGCATCAAGCGAAGGCAGCGGGCCTGGGGAAGAAAGGCCCTTGCCTAAGACAAATATTCCCAGGGTGCGCAGAAAAGCAGCAACCACTGCCATGCATTTCGTGAACACCCTTGGGGCAGAGGCCAGGCCAAAGGGGAGCACTCTGTATTGATAGTGCTTCTCCTGGAAAAGGAACCGAAGGAACCTTCTGTGAGTTGGATGGATGAGAACATGAGTGTACGCATCCTTGAGATCTAGAGAACAAAGCCAATCCTGACTCTGAAGGTATGGCAGCAGAGTTCCTAGAGAAACCATCTTGAATTTTTCCTTGACTAGGAACCTGTTCAACTCTCTGAGATCTAAAATAGGTCCGAAGCCCCCTGTTTTCTTTGGAATAAGAAAATAGGGGGAGTAGAACCCTGTGCCTTGTTGTTGAGAAGGCACTTCCTCTATTGCCCCTTTGGCTAGAAGAGTGTCAACCTCCTGCTCTAATAGGCTGAGGAGGGAGGTTGGAGAATTGAACTGGTGCACTCTTGTGAGAGGGGGCAAGCTGGAAAAATGAGGTTTGTACCCCTCTCTTATGATGGAGAGTGTCCAATGCTCTGCTGTGATTTGCCCCCATCTGGGAGCAAAGTGACATAACCTTCCTGGAATGGTGGAGGGCTCTGGTCCTTCTAGAGCCAGGAAGGCTAAGTTCTCTAGCTGAAAGTCAAAGGCCCTGAGGGGGCTGAGACTGCTGGGCTGGAGCAGGCCTCGCAGCCTTGGCCTTGGTCT
Organism: Ichthyophis bannanicus; assembly: GCA_033557465.1. Taxonomy (NCBI): domain Eukaryota; kingdom Metazoa; phylum Chordata; class Amphibia; order Gymnophiona; family Ichthyophiidae; genus Ichthyophis; species Ichthyophis bannanicus. The sequence goes on from CM066042.1 coordinate 170,530,162, forward strand.
GTTTGGAGGATTGCTGACGTTTAGAAGGGAACTGAGCTGCAGAAGATGCTCTCTGACTATAAGCAGGATAGGATCTTCCCTTTTTAGAAAAAGGTATTTTCTTGAACAACCTTTTCTTAGCAGGAGCAGCTGTAGATTTGGATAGTCTATCCAAAGCAGAATTTTCAGCATCCATTTGATTGGCTTTTGCTTGCCAATCCTTACCAAACAGATTTTCCCCTGTACAAGGAATATTTCCCAATTCATCTTGGACCCAGGTCTCCAAATCAGATGCTTGAACCACCTATAGCTATAGCTGAGGCTCTGCTTACGCATTCAAAGAAGTCGAAAGCTGCATGGTTGGAGAATTTGGAGATATCCTGGGCATGTTTAAGCCCAGAGAGAAATTCTTGCCTTTTATTGTCAGACATAAAAGGACTCAAAGTCTGCAAATGGTCAGTGACTTCTTTTAAGAACATTCCCATGTAGAGACTATAAGAATTAATTCTCGCAAGCATGGCAGCTCGGAAGACTCTTCTACCAAAAGCATCCAGGGTTCTACATTCACGTCCTGGAGGATTAGAGGCATGTCTCTTGGCATTTCTAATCTTTCTCATTGCAGACTCAACCACAATAGAGTGGTGAGGCAGCTGAGTTTTGTGGAAACCAGGACAAGGAGGGACACGATACATGGTGTCCAAACTGCGAGAGTGAGGAGAGGTGGTCAGAGGTGCTTCCCACATCCTTAACATGAGATCATACAGAATCTCATGAATAGGCAAGGTAGCTGCCTCGTTAGGAGTTTTAGGATATTGTAGAATATCTAACTCCTTAGCTCTAGGCTCTGACTCTGGGGCTACTGTAATAGAGAGACCCCGAGCCACCTCTCTGATAAAGTCTTGAAAAGACAAGCCCTCTGGAGGAGACATCCTTCGTTTAGGAGAGGACTTCTCCTGTGGAAGAAGCATCGCTGCATCGACAGACTCTTCAGAATCCTCAGAGTCAGAGGAATCAAAGTATCATCTGTCGGGATGCTCTTGCAAAGCCCGATACCCGTACCGACTGGGGTCGGTATCGGGAATCATCGGTACCGGGGTATCGGTACCAGAGGGCTGCAGAGGGCAGGGTACCGGTATGGCTGACACCGATGCCGATGTCAATGCCACCGGTACCGGAATCAGTACCGATGGCGATACCAGAGCCGGTACCTGCAGAGTAGTCTGTTGCGGTACCACGGGCGTCGATGCCACAAGGAAAGCCGCCAGACTGCGTTCCATGGACAGAATCCTCTGATCCATCGACGCTGCCAATGCCTGGAAGTCGGTACCGGTGGAGGCCACCGGTACCCCAGAGCATGGCACCAGGAGATCTGTTGAGGCCACGCCATCTAGATCGTCCTGGAACCCCGATGATGATGCTTTAGAAGCCGAAGCCTCCCGCCGGGGTAATTTTGCCGGTGCAGAATCCTCGAGGGCAAGGCCAGAGGCATCTCGATGCTTAGAAGGAGATTTGTCCTTCGAGGACCGGATGGATTTATGTTTAGTTACCTGAGATCCATGTGAGGAAGAAGCAGCCCTGGAAGATGTCGATGCCACCGAAGCCGCATCAGAGGGAAACAGGGTACTGAGCTTGGCAGCTCGGTTCTGTCGACCTCTCTTAGACATCATGGAACATGACACACAATCTTTAATGGAATGGTCAGGGCCTAAACATTTGAGACACCAGTCATGGGTGTCGGTGACGGATATAGTATCGCCACATTTTGTGCACTTCTTAAAACCTGAGGCAGGTTTTTTCCATATTTAAGGAAGAAGGTTTTGGGCCTAAGGCCCAAAACTGAAGTACACCTGAAGAAAAAATAGGTGGTCTTTTTTTTAAAGAAAAGAATAAGAACCGGCGGTACCGGTACAGCGTCGAGGAAGGCAGACGCGTACAGAAAAGAAAAAGAAAAAATAAGGAAATTCTTCTGCGGTGACAGGAACACGACCTGCTGGCTCCGCGGAAAAAACAACAACTGAGGAGAGACAGTTGGAAAGGCGGGAAGGCAGCACGCAGGCGCTGTGGGATGCTCCCAAAAGCTTTCTGATTGGACGCTGGGGAGCGTTCCCGCGCAGGCTCTGTCGGTACCGACGTACCCATATGTGAAGACTCATTCCTGCTTGTTCCTGGAGATATATGCTTTTAATGCTGAATTAAATGTGGTACGATTAGTTTCTTGCCTTAAGATAGGGCAGCAAAAGAGTTCCACAAAATAGGACTGCAACAGGAAAAGTGTAGTTACTGACCTGTAGCTGGTGTTCTCCGTGGACAACAGGAATAAGTCCTCATGTATGGGTGACGTCACCGATGGAGCCCACGCAGAACGTTCCCCAGCTTCCATTGGAAACGTCTGGGAGCTGCACAGAGCATGCGCGCCTGCCATAGCACCATCTTCCGAGGTCAAATATCAAAACATAGCCAAGAGAACCAACTCCTCGGGGAAGTGGGAGGGTTGTGAGAACTTATTCCTGCTGTCTATAAAGAACACCTGCTAAAGGTGAGCAACTATGCTTTCTCTGTGGACAAGCAAGAAGTAAGTCCTCATATATGGGATTTCCATGCTACCTAAAGTCTGAGGTGGTCAAAAGCCCAACAGGGGCAACAAAGAGAACAGGAACGGCAAGGTAGTCCCCCCTCTAGGGACTATATTGATTCTGCATCCTCTGCACAAGCAGCACTGAGATTAGTCAACATTGCAGGTAACCTGCTCGGAGAGAAGGGTCAGTGGGCAGAAGTTGGACCTAAAACCTAAAAAGGTGCCAGAGCATGGCCTGGCCAAAGTTGCTGTTCCATTGGGAATCCCCATCTAGACAGTAGTGGGCTGTAAACATGTGGACCGAAGACCATGTCGCAGTTCTGCAGATTTCCTCCATGAATGCTGATCACAGGTCAGCGTCAGAGGTGGCCATGGAATGACCCTCCAAGTTCAGGCCAGCCAGGGCATATGCCAAGGCGATGCAGTCTGCCAGCCACAAGGACAGCATGAACTTAGAAACAGCCGTCCCCAGCTTATTAGGGTCAAAAGAGACAAACAGCTGGGTGGACTACTAGTGGGCCTTGGTATGCTCTATGTAGAAGATCAAGGCACGCTTACAATCCAGCGTGTGCAACACTGCTTTGCCTCAGCTGGCATGCAGCTTTGGGAAGAAAGTCGACAGGACAATTGACTAGTGGAGGTGGAACTCTGAGACCACCTTCGGAAGAAACTGCGGGTGCGTTCACAGGACTACGCAATTCTGGTGGAACCTGGTGTAAGGCAGATAGTGAACTCCAGGCTCTGGTGACCTAACATGGCAGGCCAACGTGACCGCCACTGAGAACAGGACTTTCTAGGTTAAGTTCTTCAGAGGGCAAGAGTCCAATAGCACAAAAGGAGCCTGCATAAGCTGCATAAGGACCACGTTGAGATTCCAAGCCACCACCGGTGGCTTGATAGGAGACTTTGAGAGAAGCAAGCCCTGCATGAAGCGAGCCGAGACAGGCTGGCCTCGATCGCATTGAGGTGAACCCAGATGGAATTTGATTTCAGTCAGAGTCCGAGAGGTACAGGAGGTAGTCCAGCAACCGGTCCACCACACAGAAGGGATCCAGCACCCTACCCATGCACCGTGGTGAACGTCTGCCACTTGAACTCATACGCCAGACGCGTCGAGTCCTTGCCAGATGCCAGGACATCTGTGACACTGTCGGGCAAATTGAGCTACAAGAGGACTACCCACTCAACATCCAGTTCATGAGGGCCAAGGAGTAGATGTTAGGATGCAGCAGGGTCCCCTCTTCCTGAAAGATGAGATCCGGGGCATAGCCCAGAAGGAGAGTCCTTCCGAGTGAGCTGAAGCAGCATGGGGAACCACAGCAGCCGGGGCCAGTACAGGGCAAGGAGGATCATGGTGCCCCTGTTGGTCTTTCAGTTTCAGCAGAGTTTTTGCCACGAGTGGGATCAGGGGAAAAGCATAAAGCAGACACACTCCCCAGTGGAGGAGAGAGGCATATGAGGCCAGCCAGTCACTGGATGGCCTAATGGAACAGAACCAGCCCACCTAGGCATTTTATGATGTGGTACAGAGGTCAATCGTGGGAGTATCCACTCCCTGAAGATCCGTTCCACCACCCCTCTGTGCAGCATCCACTCATGGCTAGAGGACTCTGCTCAGCTGATCCGCCAGGACATTTAGCTCACTTGGCAGGTTGGTTGTCCTGAGCTCCATCCCGTAGTCCAGAGCAAATCGCCACAGCCAGGCCATTTCCCAGCAGAGGAGACACGAGCCAATACTTCCCTGTTTGTTCACATAGAACACGGCCACTTGATTGCCTGTCTGGATTAGGATCACCTGATTCGCCAGGTGTGCTCAGAAGGCTCGGACCATAGGCTCTCCTGCTCGGATCATAGGCTCTGCGTCTACAGGCCATCCAGATGAGCCCCTCCACATGAATTTAGACGTTTTAGTTGTCAGCTTGGAATGGGAGGCCCCGAAGCAGGTTCAGTGGCTCCAACCACCAGCTAAGGGACTATACTTGGGGAATGGTGACCACCACCCGTGTCCCAGTGGCAGCCTGTGGCCTGCTTCCATTGCAAACAAAGGGTCCATTGCGCTTGCTGCATGGAAAGGCGGGAGAAGTGGGTAATGTGTACTGTGGAGGCCATATGGCCAAGCACTTTCAGCATCCCCAGGGTCGTGGGTGTGGTGTTGACGTCGCACACTGTTGACCACGTCCATCAGCCGCTGCATGCAACCCGGTGGCAGAAATGCCCAGGTTCAAGTGGTATTGAGCAGGGCCCCAATGAACTCCATCCGCTGCGTGGGCTGGAGATGGGACTTGAGATAGTCTATGGCAAACCCCAGCCTCTTGAGGACCTGTATGGTGAGCTGAACGAACTGCCAGACAGTGTCTGGAGTGGAATCTTTGATGAGCCAATTGTCCAGATAAGGGAAGACTAAGACTCCCATGGTTCGAAGGTAGGCGGCCACCACCGCAAGACACTTGGTGAAGATCCGAGGTGCTGACATGAGACCGAAGAGGAGTACCCGGTAGTGATCTTCTGGCACGAACCTGAAGTATTTTCTGTGACTTGGGTGGATCGGGACATTTGTGTATGCATTCTTAAGATCCAAGGATCATAGCCAGTCATCCTTTAGAAGGTAAGGGAGCAGCGTTCCCAGCGAGACCATCTTGAACCGCTCGCGCATGAAAAACCATTTGAGGTTCTTGAAGTCCAGAATGGGTTGAAACCCCCGTGTCTTTTTGGGGACCAAGAAGTACCTGGAGTAAAACCCCTTCCCAACCTGAGACGGCAGAACCAGCTCAATGGTGAAGTCAATCAGCAGAGAGGAGACCTCCTCCCACAACAGGTTTTGGTGCAGTAGGTCCATGGGGTACTCCCCTTGGACAAAGGGAGTGGCAGCTGGGCAGAGTGCAGCTGGTAGCCCTGCTGGACAAGCTGCAGCATCCGAGGTGATAAGAGGCCACCTGTGGGTGAAATGGACGAGCCGCCCCCACTATCTAAGGGGGAACTCAGACAGGTAAGGGATGGTTGGCTATGATCCTGGAGAACCAGTCAACACCCGCCCCCATCTTCGGCTGCAGGGCTGGCTAGACCTTCTTAGGCTTCTCCTGCTGCTGCTGGTAGGGAGCCTGCACCTTCGACTGGGCACTCTGGGGTGTCAAATAGTACCAGTACGGGTACAGGTAGGCCTTCTTAACGTGGTACTTCTTATGTGAAGGGTCCACAGTTTTCCTTGAGAGCCTGGAGAGAGTTACATGCTCCTTCTCGAGCTTGCCCACTTCCTCTTTGAGTGGCTTCCCAAAACGATTCTCCTCACTGCAGGGAACATTGGCCAGCTTATCCTGGAACCACTGCTCCAGGTTGGAGAACTTGAGCCAGGCCAGCAACTAGGCGCCGATGTTCACTGCCACCACTCTGCAGGCAGACTCGAAGGCATAGTCTGTGGCTCGCACGGCGTACCTGGGGCAATCCATGCCGTGGTCTATCAGGGCACAGGAGTCGTCATGGTGGCCAGGAGGGACATGGGTGGCAAACTCTGCCAGGTCCAACATTTAAGACTAATAAGAGAAAATATTTTTTCTCTTAACGTATAACCAAATTCTGGAGTTCGTTACTGAAGGATGTAGTAAAAGCTGTTAGTGTAGCTGGGTTTAAAAAAGGTTTTGACAAGTTCCTGGAGGAAAGGTTCATAAACCATTAATTAAAAAGGACCTGGGAAATCCATTGCTTGCTCCTGTGTGCCTTTAGGGAACCTGCCAGATACTTGCAACCTGGATTGGCTACTGTTGGAAACAGAAAATTGGAGCTTGATGGACCTTGGACTGACCCAGTATGGCATTTCTTATGTTATGTTAACACGATGTCCTTCAAGAAGATATCCATATACCAGCTGGTAGGAAAGAATCTGGGCCACCAGCAAGAAAGCCCTGGTAGCACCTCTTCCCAAAGGAGTCCAGGGTCCTGGCTTCACACTCCAGAGGTACCAAGGAGTGAGTTCTTGGTGCTCTTCATGTGTTTCAAAGGCAGACTCAACCACGATGGAGTTGTGCGGCAGCTGGAGCTTCTCAAAGCTCGGCACCTTCTGGGCCCAGTATATCAAGTCCAGCCACTGGCTGAAGGCGGGAACAGTGAGGGGATTCTCTCCCAGCTGCAGCCTCTGGAAGATGTGGCGCACCAGCATGGTTTCTGCCTCCTTGGGCACCGAATGGTACTGTAGGAGTTCAAGTTCCTCTGCCCAACTGGTTTCACAACATATTGCTATGGAAACACTTCTTTGATGATATATTTTTCATCTGGACTGGACAAAAATGTGATTTGAATTCGCTCATAAGTTGGCTTAATTCATGCAAGACAAATATTCATTTCAAAGCTAAGTATGACATCAATTCTATTGAGTTTTTAGATGTCATGATATTTTGACAACATGACAGTTTGCCTACAACGTTATATAGAAAACCTGTGCAGAGAAAGCATAGTTACTCACCTGCAACAGGTGTTCTCCAGGGACAGCAGGAATCAGTTCTCACAAATGGGTGATGTTGGTGCCAACAGATCTTGCGCAGCAGCTTCTCCCCAGCTTCACAAAGAAAGCCTTTGGGAGATGCGCCACACATGCGTGGTCAACTTCCCACCCAAGGGAGCCATCTTGCCTTAATCAAATGACATAGCTAAAGACGGCAAATATGAGAAAGAAGCAACTCCATAGGGAGGAGGGAGGATTGTGAGGATAGATTCCTGCTGTGCCCAAAGAACACCTGTTATAGGCGAGTAACTACGCTTTCTCCGGGAACAAGCAGGAAGTCAGTCCTCACTTATTGACTCCCTAGCTACAGGCTACCAAAAACCTGTAAAATGCCATGGGTGACCAGAAAAAGGAGAGCCGTGAGCAGCAGCAACGGAGTCCTAAGTAACAGATTCTCATGAGACCCAAGTGTCCAGTGAGGAACCAGCACTCCAGTAACCTGAACACAGAAGGGTTGGAGGACAGGAGCTGCCTACACCCCAAACAGATGACTGAGTACGGCCTGGCCTAATGCACTGTCCCGTCGGGACTCCCTCTCCAGGCAGTAATGAGCTGCGAAGGTACGGACCGAAGACCAGGTGGCGGCCTGGCAGATTTCCGTCATGGAGAAAGAACATAGGTTTGCCACAGAGGCCACCATGGCCTGGCAATCCAGCGAGAGCCCAGCCTGCTCACAGGTGAGGGCAATGCAGCCTGCCACTCAGGTGGACAGAGTACACTTGGTCACTGCTTCTCCCAGCCAGCTGGAGTCATAGGAGACGAAAAGCTGTGAGACTTTGTGGTGGCCCAGGGTGTGTTGGAGGTAGAAGGACAGGGTCCTCTTACAGTCCAGGGTATGAAGGACGGTCTCTGCCCTGCTGGCCTGAGGCCGCGGAAAGAAGGTGGGGAGCATCACCTCTTGGTTGAGATGGAAAGCGGACACCACCTTGGGAAGGAACTTAGCATGCATGCGGAGCATGACCCTGTTCTTATAGAACCTCGTGTAAGGTAGATCCGCTACCGAAGCCTGAAGCTCGCTGACTCTGTGAATGGACATGAGCCTCACCGGGAAGATAACCTTCAATGAAAGGTAACGCAGGTGGCAGGTAGCCAGGAGCTTGAATGGTGGGCCCATGAGCCAAAAGAGCACCATGTTTAGGTCTCACTCTGCTGCTGGTGAGCGGACGGGGGATTTGGATAACAGGAAGTCCCGCAGGAAGTGGGTTACAAGGGGCTGGACAGAAAAAGGCTTGCCCTTGATGAGGTGGTGGTGCACCGCAAAAGCACTCAGGTGGATGCTGACCGAGATGGACTTCAGTCCTCCCTGAGACAGGAGAAGCAAATATTGCAGCACAAGCTGCACAGAGCATGAGAATGGGTTAACCTGTTGCTCCATGCACCACACAAAGAATCTGCACCATTTGAAGGCATAAGCCTGTTTCGTGGAAGTCTTGTGGGAGGCCGGATCGGATCTCCTCAACCTTCCCTGAAAGGTTGAAAGGGGCCAAAGCTACCCTTTCAGCAGCCATGCCGTTACCACCAGAGCCCTCCCCTCCTGTGACAGTAGCCCCAGGTCGCTAACCCAGGGGGACCAAGGTGCTATGGACAGGCAAAGGAGAAGTGGGAACCATGGATGCCTGGGCCACCGAGGGCCCACCAATATCAGCAACGCCCTGTCCTGCTGAGTCTTGAAGAGAGTCTTGGCTATCTGTGGCATGGGCGGGAAGGCATAAAGGAAGCCCTCCATCCATGGTATGAGGAAGGCATCTGTTGCCACCTGGGATGGGTGTGGCTGTCAGAAGCAAAAGTGGGGCAACAGAGCCGGCCGGGCTGGCAAAGAGATCCAGCAATGGAGTTCCCCAGAGCTGGAAGAGCAGAGAGGCCACTCTGGGGTCCAGCTGCTGCTCATGCAGCTGGAGGACCCTGCTCAGCCTGTCTGATAGGGCATTGTCCTGGCCCGGCAGATATACCGCTGGCAGGAGCATCCCATGGCGGTTCACATACAAGTAGAGGACTACTGCCTCCTGGCAGAGGGTGTACGACCCTGTGTCCCCCTGCTTGCTGACACAGAACACTGTGACTTTGGTTGTCCATTTGGATCAGCACCAATTGGTGCTGCAGACGGTGGTGAATAGCTCAGAGAGCCAGGGATATGACCCAAAGCTCTAGGAGGTTGATCTGCTGTTGGCTTTCTGCCTGCGACCAACTGCCCTGAGGGCAGAGGTCCTTGCAATGAGCCTCCAAGCCCAGAAGGGAAGTGTCCGTGGTGAGGACTCTGGGGGGGGGAGGGGGGGGGAGGGGAGGGCAGGGGCTTGAAAAGGCATCCCGGCCTGAAGATGCTGAGGCACTTGCCACCAGCTGAGGGAGTCTGGCAGTCAGTGGGTTACCATCACCTTGTCTTGTAGCCGGACCGTGGACTGGGTCTACTGGGAGCGGAGGCACCACTGGGCCACACTCATGTGAAGACAGGCGTCTGGGGTAACATGGATGGTGGATGCCATGTGACCCAGTAATCTGAGCAGAAGGCGAGCTGACACAGAGTGCTGGTGCTGCACGTCTGCGGCTAATGACTTGAGGCGGCTGACTGGCCGGGCAGAAAGGCTCTGGCCTGAACTGTATCCAGTCGTGCCCCTATGAACTTTAAACACTGTCGGGAGGAGATGGGATTTGGAGTGTTTTATGATGAACCCCAGATACTGGAGGACATGGATGGTGCGGGCCATGGTCTGCTGCACCTCGATAGTGGGCCCCCTTCTTATGAGCCAGTCATCCAGGTAGGCGAAGATGAAGATTCCTTGAGTTGAAGGTGGGCCACGACCACCGCTAGGCACTTGGTGAAGACTCTGGGGGTGGAGGCTAGGTTGAAGAGTAGTATCCTGTACTGATAGTGGCCGCCCCCCACCATGAACCTGAGATACTGCCTGTGGCTAGGATGTATGAGGATGTGAGTATATGCATCATTTAGGTCCAAGAAGTATAGCCAGTCTCCCTGCTGTTTAGGTCCCACAGGTCTAGGATGGGCAGTAGGCCCCCCATTCCTTTGGATACAAGGAAGTACTGGGAGTAGAACCCTTTGCCCCAAAGATATGGAGGCACTAGTTTCACTGCCCTGTCCTCTAGAAGTCCTGCGAGTTCCTGCAGTAGCAGGGTCTGGTAGAGGAGTCCTGGGGGCCTCTCCTGAGAAGAACAGGGGGGGGCATCTGCAGCAAGTGGAGACAACCCTCCCTGACCACCTTCAGTGCCCAGGCATCGGTGGTGATGGATGGCCACCTGTGGGCAAACAAGACTAGACATCCCCCTATGGACTGGCTGGGTTGGCCTCCTGGTGCAGGGGGAGGGGGGAGGAGAAGGTATGCCCAGGGAGTCAAAAGCTCCCACCAGGCTGGGCCAGAGCCGGTGCCTGGGAGTCTTGGGCTTATGAGGGCCATGCCCTTGTCCTGCTGATTCTGTTGGGGAGCTGAGAAGGCCTGACACTGAGGGTAGTTTCCGTAAGCCTTGCCCCTCCTCAAGTAAGGGGTCTTTTTAACTGAGGGCTTCCGTCGGGGAAGGGTAGCAGTCTTCTTGGAGAGCCTGGTCCTCTCATCAGGAACTGTCTCCAACTCTGCAGCCTTGTCGGTCATGGATTTGTCGAAGAGATTCTCTCCCTGGCAAGGGACATTGATCAATTTGTCCTGAACCCATTGCTCCAGGTTGAAAGACTGTAGCCAGGCCTGGTGCTGGACACTGATGTCTGCCGCAGCTACACTAGCCACCAACTCGAAGCAGTCATAGGCTGCCCGAGTCAAACTTAGAGCATTCTCTGACACCCGAGGCCAGGGTCCGGAACCGCTGGAGGGGTTCCTTGGAGAGACCCGCCAAGAACTTGGTGAGCTCCTTCACCAGGTCTCTCAGGTACATGCCCATGTACAACTGGTATGCCTGGATCTGGCCGATGAGCATCAAGCCGTGGTAGCACTTTCAGCCCATGGCATCCACAACACGGACCTTGCCCTCTGGGGGGCACAGAGGAGTACGTCTTTTTGCTCTTGAGTCGACGCATGGCCGACTCCACCATCATGGAGATATGTGGCAGCTGTGCCTTCTGGAACCCAGGGCTCCGGTGGACTCGGTACATCGAGTCCAGTCATCGGCTCATGATGGGTACAGATTCAGGTGTCTCCCACATGTGGAGGAGTAGCTGTTCCAGAATCTGAGGGACAGGCACCTTGAGTGCCTCCTTTGGGGGGGTCTCATACTGAAAGATCTTGAGTTCCTCTGTGCAAGTATCCTCCTCCGATTCAGTGTCGAACGCCAGTGCCTTCGCCATTTCCTGCAAGAAGTCAAGGAAGACCATATCATCGGGTGGGGACCGGTGCCGTATCTCGGTGGGAGACTGATCTGAAGGCACATAGCGGTGGCGTCAGGTGTCCAGGTACTCCTCATCCTCGGTCTCCTAGTCCAAATCATAGTCAGTAAAGATGTCAAGGGCTGTCTGGGTCCGAGGGTTGGGTCCCGGGTCCAAGTCCCTCGGAGGCCCTGCAGTTGGAGCTACAGGCACTCATCGGGGAAGATCTCTGCCCCAAGGATCGGGACCAGGACTGAAGCAGAGGGACATATAGAAGTTGGTAGCACTCAAGGAACGGCGGCTAGGGCCAATAAACTGGAAGAACTGGACATCAGAGCCCACTGCTGGGTCATGAAGGCAGACAACTAAGCTCTAAGGCCGCCCATTCTGGTCTCCAGTCCAGATGGCTCCGCAGCCTTAGGTGCGGGCACCAAGGATTTCAGGCCTGACACCAGTTCCAATGAGGAAGAGTCCTCAACGAGGATGGCCTCAGGGGTCCGAGGCTGATCGCCGGAGGCAGACAGCTCCTTACGGGCCACCTTGGGTGGCCGCTCTTACTCTGTCTCCTCAGACTCACTGTGTGGGCTGCAGGGCTGGGAGTGAGACTTACCCACCTTCCCCGACCCATCTGCCGAGGCAGCCCTCAAGGGTTTCTTTTTCTTGTGTTCCACCTCTGGCATGCTCCATTTGGAGGACCCACGGCTTGAAGTCTCGCGACGTCGGGGTCACCCCAGGGTGGGCCTTGGAGCATGGTGTCACTGGTGACTCTGGAGCAGAGTTGGACCTCTGGAACTTTTATTTTTTTATTTATTTATTTATTTTTTTAACTTCTTTAGTTATATTTTCCAACAAAATACAAAAGAAAAGAAAACCAAATTACAATAAATCAAAATACTTCTCTGTAATAAGAAACAATCAAAGAAAAGGCTATTCATAGCCCACCCCACCCTATCCCTCCCATCATCTTGCTATCATCAGGGGCTAAAGTAACAAAACAACTAAAGGCCTACAAGGGCTATAGAAGATCAACACTCCACAATGTAAGAAGCAAAAGGATTTGACTAATAACCTCTTATTATATCTCATATTGTGCTTTAGAGATGTAATTCTGTAGGGGTTTCCACTTAAGCAAAGTGGAGGGTGTAAGGGTTCTACCACACCATGGCATTTGTTCATATTTGCAGCATAAACACAAGCGGTTCCACCATTCATGCCAACTAAGCTCTGCTGTATGCTTCCAGTTAGAAATAACGAGATGTAGGGCCACTCCCAACATGAAGTCTAGTAAAAACTGACAATCCCTCTGTAATGACGAGATGTCAATTGCTGATCGAAAAACGACCACAGACTAGGAGAGAGTGGCCCGAAATCCCAGCACCTCTGAATGCGATTCCATATTGAAACCAAATAAGACTGAATGTTAGGGCAATCATACACCACATGTCTCAAAGTGCCGACATCTCCCTGACAAGACCAACACTCATTCCCAGCTGCCTTATCCCATTTAGCAACCTTTACCGGAGTAAAGTGCGCTCTGTGCGCAAAGAAGTACAGAGCTTGTGAGACAAAGGCAGACTGAGAAACCCTATTTATCTTACTCCAGAATTTTGTCCAAGTTTCCAGAGAGAGGACTTCCCCAGTGTCATGTTCCCATATTCGTTGAACACCAATGGCCTGAGAACTATTGTTCTGAGCCACTAGTTTATAATATTGAGAAGCCACCCCAGAGGTCATATGTACTGAACTTATCTTACTCATCAACCCCCATTCGTCAGACAATGAAGTAATATCCAACTGGGATTTTTCTATACAATGCCTCATCTGAATCCACTGAAAGTATAGGGAATGAGGCAAATCAAATTCCCTTTGCAAAGTGGGAAAAGGTTTCCACTTACCATCCATTATCAGTTGGCCAATGTTCCAAATGCCCTTGCTAAACCATTTTTGCCATGCGAAGAGATGGGTATTAATTTCGATAAGCAATCCTCTTTAGGAACTGCACTTGCTAACTGTTGAAAAGCCTTCTGAGTGTCCGATATGATTCTATGGGACTTAAACCTCTTAATAGACACCATGCCAGGAAGAAGATTCAAGAGGAAGGGAGCACTTAATCTCTCTTCTAGTTCAAGCCATATTGGATGTATACCTACGGCCCCCTCGATCATCGTGATCCTTGTTTTAGCAAAAAAGCACAGTGATAGGCCTGAAAGTCAGGGAAATTCACCCCCCTTCCTCTTTTTTAGATTTGAGTTTCCTAAGAGCGATTCTAGGCGGTTTATTTTTCCATAGAAATTGAACCAGGATCCTTTCAATCTGACGATACACTTTACTTGTAAAAAAGACTGGTAGCATTTCTAATATATAATTCACTTTAGGAGTGATAGTCATTTTTATAGCTTCAAGACGACCCCATCAAGAAAGATAGACCAGCGACCACTTTGCTGTTATATTACGAACTGTAGATAGGATCTCTTCTTCATTGTATTGTAGGGTTACACTAAGTGGGTAGCAATACTGAACTCCAAATACTTTACCATCTTAGGCTCCCATACAAAAAGAAAATCCTCCATATCCGCCCTACATACTCTTGAGTTCAAGGGGAAGGTAACAGACTTTGACCAATTAATTGTATAGCCAGATAATCCTGAATATTTATCTATCAGTTCTAAAATGATCGGTATGGAGCTAGGTGTGGTGAAAAACAGCAAGTCATCCACATATGCAGATATTTTAATTTCCATGGCAGCAATAGAAACACCCTTAACCGCTAGGCTTTGCCTTATCAGTAAGGCCAAAGGTTCCAAGGCCAGATTGAAGAGAATGGGAGAAAGAGGACAACCCTGATGGGTACCTCGCCCTAGAAGAAACTCCCTAGACTGAGTCGCATTCACAGAGATTTTTGCACTCGGTCTCACATACATAAGTTTAATTAGATTGCAGAAACCCTCACTAAATCCAAACCACTTCAGAACAGGAAAGGCCACTCCAACCGATCAAACATTTTTTCTGCGTCTAATGAGAGTCCCACAAGAGGGTCTTCTGTTTCCTCTGCTCCTTCCAAGACATGACAAAGCACTCTGGCATTATCGGCTGTAGAGCATCCCTCAGTAAAGCCACATTGGTCCAGGTGGATAAAAGAAGGGATCAATTTGGAGAGGCAACCAGCTACAATGGTCGCAAAGATTTTATAGTCTACGTTTAACAAGATTGGCCGATAATTACTAACTGAGGGTCCCTCCCAAGTTTTTCTAGAACAATGTTTGCAGAGGCAAACACTCCAGTCTGTGCCACATTGTTCAGAAGAAGTCTATAATATTGTTGAAGATATAGTGCTAAAGTTTTGGAAAAGGCTTTATAGAATTCAGCCGGCAGGCCATCTGGACCGGTAGCCTTGCCAGCTTGTGTAGAGTCAATAGCCTGGATAATTTCCATGACTGTTACCTGCTTGTCCAATCCCGCAGCAGTTTCCTGATCTAACACCGGCCTTTGGATATTATTTAGCAAACTATCAAACTCCTTCACAGAGAAATCTATCTCTGGGGAGTATAACAGCGTAAAATTGGCAAAAGGTATGTGCAATGTCAGGATCCTTGACAATTATTGCTGCACCTGAGGATCCCTTAAAGCTGTAACACGTGAGGATTCCTTACGATGACCATTTAGTGAGTTAGCTAGCAGTCGTTCAGCTCTATTACCTTCCAAGTAATACCTTTCTGCCCTTGGATATTTTGTGAGGCCTCAGTGGTCAAAATCGAATTATATCTAAATCTAAGGGAATGCAGTCTTATTAAAATGTTAGGATCAGATTTCTGGCATAAGATACGTTCTCCCGCTTTAATCTGCTTGTCTAGTACAGTAAGTTCTGCTTTACGCTGCTTAGCCTGCTTTATAGCAAAACTAGTAATGGTGGCTCGTATACTAGCCTTGAATCCTTCCCACCACGCCCACCAGTCTTGCGGTAGATTAAATTGAAACTACTCTTCTATAGTCACCAGGATGGTCTCCCGAAATTCTTGACTGGCTAGAAGAGTCCTATCAAATTGCCAGCGTGAGTGAGGTTGATAGCTCGTTGTGTCAAATAGGGTGAATGAGATTGCGGAGTGATCAGAGATGTGAGCCGCATAAATAGTAGACTAATTCTAGAACAAAGTCCCTTGGAAACTAGGAAGAAGTCTATACGTGATAACAAGTTGCAACTGCCAAATGTCTATCAGGCTCAGTTCCTGCTTTAGAGATATAAGAACTGGGTGAGCCTTGGGAACCCTAATGGTTCTCACTGGACTCCTATCCACCAATGGATCTAACATGAGGTTGAAGTCCCCTCCCACTATAGTCGGATATCTGGACACCTCCTGCGCCAACACTCTGAGGGCGCTTGAGATGATGTCCTACAATGTAAATCTACATGCTACAATTTGGTATGTTTTTGCAACATTTGACTGTCAATGAGTAAATTAGACTTAACCGTGGCAATAACCACTGCCTGCTGCTGTGAGTCTCTATAGCCTTCTACCTGCTCCTCACCCTTCCAAGTGGGTTCGGGAGCGGGGAGGCAAATGCAGGCACACTCCTGTGCTACTGCAATGCTCGTTTAGTTGGTGGGGAAACTCGGGTTGGGGGGTGGGGGGGGTTTAGGGAGCAGAGAAAGGAGAAAACAGCCTCAGCAGAACAGATCTCTGTAGCAGCAGCAGGCACCTAAAGAGCAAGAAAATTTAAAATTAAAACAAAGGATAACCTAAAGAAAAAAATTAAGCTCTGCTTATTTGTCCCTCTGAGCCCAGTCCTGGGCTCAGAACCTCCAAGCTGCTCAGAACCTCCAAGCTGCTTGGAGACTGAAAGTACTGGTGAAAGGGGACGGAGCGAGCCTATTTGTACCAGTGACATCACGACGATGACATCTTTCAGTCTCCAAAGCTGCTGGTGGAGGTTGACAACTCTATCTTTCCGGGACTGGACTAGAGGGACGCTAAGGAATTGAGCTATATTATCAGTATGTCTTTGAATCATCTCTCTCCCCTTCAATCTGTTCAACACTCTGCTGCGCTGCTAATCTTCCGCCAGTCTCGTCATGCCCATATTACTCCTCTTCTCAAGTCAATTCATTGGCTCCCTATCCGTTTCCGCATCCAGTTCAAACTTCTCCTGCTGACCTATAAATGCATTCATTCTGCGGCTCCTCGCTACCTTTCTTCTCTTATCTATCCTTACAACCCCCCTCGGGAACTCCGCTCTTCTAGTAAACTGCTTCTATCTGTGCCCTTCTCTTCTACTGCTAACTCCAGACTTCACTTCTTTCACCTTGCTGTGCCTTACGCCTGGAACAAACTACCTGTGTCTGTACGCCAGGCACCTTCTCTAACCCTCTTCAAATCCAGGCTGAAAACTCACCTCTTTGCTGCTGCTTTTGGATCTTGACTCACCTGATCTACTTTTTCTTTCCCCTGCTTTGTCCCTGCCTACACCTTCTGTGTTTGACTTGACAAGATTGTAAGCTCTGATGAGCAGGGACTGTCTCCTACATGTCTGTACAGCACTGCGTACGACTTGTAGCGCTATATAAATGCTCAGTAGTAGTAGTTCCTTCAAAGAAAACAAAATGAATGTCGCAGTATATAGCAACACTGCATGATTAAATGTCGCTTCTGCGTGGATAAATCCCCTTTACATGATCTCAGATCAGTCAAACACCATGATAGCAAGCGCCGTAGAACTGCACCAAATAAAGCTGTAAAGTAAATTTCACCGCATCACCGCTGCTTCCTTATCGTCCAGAAATGCATATAACTCCCCTGGATCATCAAAAGTCTTGGTCTGGTTATGCAGCGTGCATGCGGGTAGGATAGAGCAGCCCAAAATGGGCCTGCAGCTGTAACAAGCTTGGACGCAGCGCCAGAAAACTCTTTCTCCGATCCTTCGTTGCCTTCGCGAAGTCCGGAAAAAACAGGAGTTTATGTCCCTGGTATTCTAAAGTTGAAATTGCTTTGGCAGAACTCATTATTTGCGCTACTTGCTGAAAACGCAAAACTTTCAAGATTGGGAGTGGACGCTTAGCTGCGACTACGGATTGAGTAGACACTCAATGGGCACGCTCGATTTTGAATGGCATAAAAAACTGCAACTCTAACACACCTGGAATCATGGCCTGCAAAAAGGACACCATATCAGAACCCTCTGCTCCCTCAGGTACTCCTAGCATTCTTATGTTGTTCCTCCATGAGCGATTATTGCAGTCTTCCACCTCTCTTTGTAATGAACGTATCAGCTTGGCCTGCTTCTCAACGGCTTTGAGCCTTTCCCCATGTGATGCCACCACATTCTCTACCTTCTCCAAACGAGCCATAATTGACTCCATAGAAGTTTGCAAAGCATTGATATCTTCCTGCATTGCACACAGCGACTCACTATTAGATTTGACCAAGTCTTTGACTGCCCGAATCTCAGCTAGGAGCTCCTGCAAGGTCTCAGGACAACCTTGGATGACCGCCATCTTGTGAGGAGAGAGAGGTTCTGTTTTGGTTCTCTGCACTGGCATTTTGAGATATTTGGTAGAGAGGTTCTGTTTTGGTTCTCTGCACTGGCATTTTGAGATATTTGGTAATCTAGCCACCTCGGTTTGGGGCCCGACATATCTGGGATCGAATGATATCCAAGTAGGTAGGAACTATTTGATTAAAGACAGCAGAAGACAGGATTCTTGCCAATTGCCCTCCGGAGCTCTGCTTTTACACGTTCATCTTAACCAGAAACCAGGCTCCGCCCCTCCCTCTGGGACATCTTTTCATGCTGCTACTGCTCTTGATGGCCTTGGAGGACATCTTCTTATTAAGGCCACAGTCCAAGGGGTCATGGTTCAGCCCACAGCAATGGAGGCAGCAGTCATGGGAATCGATGAGGGACATGGTACCGCTTAAAACCACTGGCAGAGGCCATGGGGAAAAGGGCTCCAGCAAGGTCAAAGACCTTAGGCCTAGCCAGAGGAAAAAAAAAAGGGTGCGAACCGCGCCGGTCGAGAAGACGCAAAACAGGAAAAATTAAGAGGACCCGAGACGCGAGGACAGTAGCTCGGGGGCGGGAAAGGGAGCAGGTACACAATTGGAGAAAGAAAAATTTAAGGTAAAATTAAGATAAAATTACGACTTTTTCCAGGGAAAGCAGACAGACATCCAAAAAGGAGACTGAGGCAAAATGGCACTCTTGGGTGGGAAGGGGACCATGCATGCGTGGTGCATCTCCCAAAGGCTTTCCGCGTGGGCTCCGTCAGTGCAGATGTCACCCATATGCGAGGACTGACTTCTTGCTTGTTCCTGGAGAAATATATTATTACATTTTCATAGCTTTCTTTCTGGTCCATTAAAGAGGGTGTTACCCTTCGGTCAATATTTACGCATTAGGCGTATTTGCACATCAACAACTGATTACAAAATTCTTACACAGGAATTATATCAACGTTCAGTTTCCTGAACCATGGGATGATATTCCAAGGGCTGCAAAGTGGAGATGGTGTCCATCTGTTCAATAAGGGTTGAGGAGTTTTCAGCAGCAGACTGGCTAAACCTACTGAAGAGGGCTTTAAACTAGATTCAATGGGGATGGGTGATTAGAGCCCCCAGGTAAGTGAAACATTAAATACTTCTGTAGAAATGGGTAATAGGGGCAACATCTGGAAAGCAGTGTGTATAAATGCCCAAAGCATGGGAAATAAGATCCCAGATGTTGAGGCTTTAATGGAAGAGGCTGACTTGGATTTAGTGGCGATTACGGAGACATGGTTCACAGAAAACCATGACTGGCATGTAATTATACTGGGCTATACTTTATTCCTCTCACTTGGTTTGCAGCTTGTCGTGCTGTGAGGGCTTGCGTGCATCAGTGATGCTGAGAGCTAAACTATCGGTAGTTTAACTACTGGCAGGGTCTCCCAAGATGGACAGGTCTCAGCTGAGGTGCCAGACGAAGACAAACCACCCATCTGGGCAGCAGCAGAATGGGATAGTGTTGACGGCGGAGGATCACATTTCTGTGACAACGGCAACAACACCAAACTTAAACTGCGCGGAAGGAAGGCCCGGCAATCTACTTCTGTATCTTGCCATGAAAACCCAATGGATAGTTACAACAAAACAAATTGTGCTATGGTGCTGGAAGATGAGACTCCCAGGTCGGAAGGCACTCAACTAGCTACTGGGGAAGAGCTGAAGACTTTTCAGAGTAAAGCCAGCATTTATGATGTGGTTGGATCAAAGCCCTCGGGAAGTCTGACTGCTGATGTAGCTGCGCATGAAATGAGAGTCAGAAGCTGTAAAGATGTCTTACACATTGGAACATGGAACGTACGAAGCATGAACCAAGGGAAGTTGGAGGTGGTCAAGAATGAAATGGAACGTGTACAACTTGATCTGTTGGGTGTCAGCGAACTGAAATGGACTGGCATCGGGCACTTTGCATCAGATGATCACATGGTCTACTATGCTGGAAATGAAAGACAAAGAAGAAATGGTGTTGCATTTATAATAAAGAAGAAACTTGCAAGAACTGTAATGAAATACAATGCAGTCAGCGAACGCTTAATCTCTATTCGTCTACGAGGATTGCCTATCAACACAACTATAATTCAAGTATATGCCCCAACAACAGCTGCAGAAGAGAATGAAATTGAAGAGTTCTATGAACAAGTACAAGCTGAAATTGACAGAAACATGCAAACAGGATATCCTGATAGTCATGGGTGACTGGAACGCAAAAGTTGGCAACAAAGAAGAAGGCAAAGTAGTTGGAAAATATGGACTTGGCAACAGAAATGAAGCTGGAGAAAGATTGATAGAATTCTGCAAGACCAATGATCTATTCATCTCAAACACCTTCTTCCAGCAACACAAGCGACGACTGTACACATGGACTTCACCCAATGGATTGTATAAAAATCAAATTGACTACATCTGTGGAAGTCAACGATGGAAAAGCTCTGTAACATCAACAAAGACAAAACCTGGAGCTGACTGTGGTACAGATCATCAACTACTAGTATGCAAACTCAAGCTAAAGTTGAAAAAGAGCAAACCACTCATGAATGCACCAAAATATGACCTTGAGAATATACCACTGGAATTTAAAGACTGCCTGCAAAATCGATTTGCTGCTTTAGATACAAATGACAGAGCTCCGGAAGAGTTATGGAATGACATCAAGAAGGTTGTGCTGGAAGAAAGCGAGAAGTCTCTACAAAAGGTGAAAAAGCAAAAACGGCCAAAATGGATGACGGAAGAAACTCTGAAAATTGCCCAGAAACGCAGAGAAGCTAAAGCCAAAGGAGAAAGAAAGACAATCGCAGAACTCAACAGAGATTTCCAACGTGCAGCAAGACAGGACAAGGAAAAGTACTACAATGACACTTGCAAGGAAATAGAAGCAGAAACTATTAGAGGAAGAACAAGATCGGCTTTCCTAAAGCTGCGAGAGTTAAAGAAAAAGTTCCAGCCCCGAATTGGAATGTTACAAGATGCTCAAGGTTCTATGTTGAATGATGCTGAGAAGATCAAGAAAAGGTGGAAGGAATATACAGAGTTTTTATATGATAAAGATCAAGTGGACCAACAGCCGTTTCAACCTATACCTTATGATCAGGAACCATTGGTGATGAAAGAAGAAGTTGAAGCAGCATTGAAAGCCTTATCAAAGAACAAAGCACCAGGCATTGATAGCATTCCCATAGAAGTATTGCAGCAATCTGATGCAGCTGTTACCGTACTTACAAGGCTCTGCCAAGAAATATGGAAGACAACATCATGGCCAACTGACTGGAAAAGATCTGTGTTTATACCAATACTAAAGAAAGGTGATCCAACTGACTGTGGAAATTATCGCACAATCGCTCTGATCCCACATGCCAGCAAGATTCTACTGAAGATTATTCAAAAGAGACTACAGCCATACCTAGAACAAGAACTACCTGAAGTGCAAGCAGGGTTCAGGAAAGGGCGAGGAACGAGAGACATCATTGCGGATGTGAGATGGATCCTTGAAAAGACTAAAGAATACCAAAAGGATATCTATTTGTGCTTTATCGACTATAGCAAGGCTTTTGACTGTGTAAACCATGAGAAACTCTGGGCCACATTAAGAAGCATGGGTATACCAGAACACCTGATCGTTCTCTTGCGTAATCTGTACATTGATCAAGAAGCAACAGTTCGAACGGAACAAGGAGAAACAGAATGGTTTAAAATAAGCAAAGGTGTAAGACAAGGCTGCATACTTTCCCCCTACCTGTTTAATTTATATGCAGAACAAATCATCAGAGAAGCAGGACTGTATGAAGACAACAGAGGTGTGAAGATTGGTGGAAGACTCATCAACAACCTTCGCTATGCTGATGATACCACATTACTGGCTGAAAGCGAAGATGATCTGAAACATTTGCTTCTCACAATCAAAGAACATAGTCTCAAAATGGGCCTGCACCTTAATGTAAAGAAGACAAAGATCATGACAACTGGCATAATCAACAGGTTCATCGTTGAAGGAGAAGAAATTGAAATTGTGAACAACTTTAACCTACTTGGATCAACTATCAATAAAGAAGCAACAAGCAGTCAAGAAATCAGACGACGCATTGCTCTTGGCAGAATGGCTATGAAAGACCTAGATAAGATTCTCAAGAGCAGAGATGTGTCTCTCCATACAAAGATTCGACTTGTTCAAGCCATGGTATTTTCAATAACATCATATGGATGTGAAAGCTGGACAGTGAAAAAGACAGACAGGAAGAAAATTGATGCCTTTGAATTATGGTGCTGGCGGCGAATACTGTGTATACCATGGACTGCCCGAAGAACAAACCAGTCGGTACTAGAGGAGATCAAACCTAAGCTTTCTTTAGAAGCTCAGATGACAAGACTTCGGCTTTCATACTTCGGACACATCATGCGAAGAGAGAGATCATTAGAGAAAGACATCATGCTTGGCAAGATAGAAGGTCAACGCAAAAGAGGAAGGCCAGCAATGAGATGGATCGCTACAATAACAGCAGCTACGGGTACCAGTCTGTCGTCAATGAGCCGCCTGACTGAAGACCGAACACAATTTAGGATAGCTATCCAGAGGGTCGCCATGAGTCGACTCCGACTCGACGGCACTTAACAACAACAACATACTTTATTCAGGAACGACAGTGTAGGAAGAAGGGGAGGTGGTGTGGCACTATATATTAAAAATAATATTAAAGCTATAGAATTGCAAGGTTTAAAAAGAAGAGAGGAGGCACTGTGGGTTAAACTAGAAAGAGGAAAAGGGAAATCCATTTGCATTGGAGTTCTATTCTGTTTAACATCTTTGTTAGTGATATTGCGGAAGGACTGTCGTGTAAGGTTTGCTTGTTTGCAAGCGATATCAAAATATGCAATAGAGTAGACAATTTGAGGATGAATCTAACTATGGCAGCTGAAATTTAATGCTAAAAAATGGAGGGTCATGCATTTAGGCTGCAAAAATCCAAAGGAGCTGTACAGTGTAGGGGGGTGAGGTACTTCTGTCCACAAAAGAAGAGCGGGACCTGGGTGTAAATTTGTCTGACGATCTTAAAGTAGCTAAACAGGTAGAAAAGGCGACTGTGAAAGCCAGAAGGATGCTTGGGTGTATAGGGAGAGGAATGGCCAGCAGAAAAAGGAGGTGATAATACTTCTGTATAAGTCTCTGGTGCAACCTCATTTGGAGTATTGTGTGCAATTCTGGAGACCGCATCTTCAGAAGGATATAGGTAGGTTGGAGTCTGTGCAAAGGGTTGCTACTAAAATGATTAGTGGTCTTCATTATGAAGCATATGAGGGCAGACTTAAAGATCTTAATATGTATACTTTAGAGGAAAGGCAGGATAGGGGTGATATGATAGAGACATTTAAATACCTCCATGGCATAAATGCACAGGAGGGTCTTTCAAATGAAGGCAAGCTCTGCTACGAGGGGACATAGTATGAGTGTGAAAGGAGATAGACTCAGGAGTAATTTGCAAAAATATTTCTTTAGAGAAATAGCGGTAAATGCGTGGAATAGTTTCCCAGTGGAGTTGGTGGACATGAGAACAGTATATGAATTCAAAAAAGCATGGGACAAACACAGATCTCTAAAGGTAAAAAGGGGACTTAGTTAATATGGAAAGGCAGACTAGATAGGCCATGTGGTCTTTTTCTGTCGTCATGTTTCTATGTTTGTGCTCTAGGGGTTATCCTGAATCTATTCTTCAAACCGCTTACAAGCGTACTTTATGTAATCATAGGCAGTGGTTACTGCCAACGGGCAATGAACGGAAAACTACTTCAGCTGTGCAGGATAGGATAGTTGGAGTATTGCTTTATACCAGTGGTTCTCAACCTTTTTTGTACCATGACCCCTTTTACCGTTGGTCAACTTGTGGTGACCCCCAATGATAAAATCAAATGTGTCTCTCTTCCTTTACTGTTAACGCATCGTCGCTGTAATCATTTGTTGAATTATTAATATATTATAGGCCTTTGCAATATGCTTTTTTATAAAATATTTATTTAAACCACAATAATTAATCACAACAAGTAACAATATTTGATTTCAAAATTATGATGATTTTGTAGTCAAATCACTAATATGAAATAAAATTATTTTTTCTACCTTTGTTGTCTGACCAATTTATCCTCTGATCATGCTAGTCCCGATCTGAGGCTTCTGCTTTCCTGTCTTCTCTTTAGCTCTCTTTCTGTGGTCTATGGTCCATCTGCCATTTCTTATCTCTTTCGTTTTCTTCACTTCTTTCCATCAGCCTATTTCCAGTCCCAATAACCCTATCCAGTATCAGCCCCTTTCCAGTCCTCACTCCCAGTACCTTCCAATGTCAACTTGCATTCCCATGACTGCCACTGGTGTCCATTCCCTTCCAGTCCCCCTCCTTCCCCACTGACCAGTCCCTTCTAGTACAGATATCATGGCAGCCCCTCTCAGATCCCCTCCCTTCCAGTTCCATTCTCCCATCCCCTTGTATCAGCCCACTTGTAGCCTTAGCCCCCAGTTTTCTTCCAGGGCCAGCAGCTCTATCCTCCCCTCCCCACGATCAGCCCATTCCCAGTCAAAGTCCCCCAATCAGCTCACTTCTAGTGCTAATCCCTCCTCAACCCCATTATCAGTGCTAGCCTCCCCTAATCAGCCCAATACCAGTCCTACCCCCCATCAGCTCATTCCCAGTCCTAGCCTCCACTAATCAGCTCATTTCCAGTCATAGTCACCCCGATCAGCTCATTTCCAATGCTAGCCTCCCATCAGTCCATTACCAGTCCTAGCCTCCCCTAATCAGCTCATTTCCAGTGTTAGTCCCCCCTCAACCCCAATTCCAGTGCTAGGCTCCCCTAATCAGCCCATTTCCAGTCCTAACCTCACTGATCAGCTCATTTCCAATGCTAGACGCCCATCAGTCCATTACCGGTCCTACCCCCCCCCCCCCTTGATAAGTCCATTCCCAGTCCTAGCCTTCCCTAATCAACCCATTACCAGTCCTAGCCCCACCCCCATCTGCCCATTACCAGTGCTAGCTCCCCCATCAGCCCATTATAATCCTAACCCGCACTGTCTCTCGCCTCTGTCCAGCATTTATCCCGTCTGTCCAGTATGTCCCCATCTCTCCCCTTTGTCCATGCCAGCCCCCTCCCTCCATCCCTCCATGTCAGCCCCCCTCCCTCCATCCATCCATATCAGCCCCCCTCCCTCCCTCCATGTCAGCCCCCTCCCTCCCTCCATCCATCCATATCAGCTCCCTCCCTCCATGTCAACCCCCTGTCCATGACAGCCCCCCTCTGTCGATGTCAGCCGTGTTGCAGGTTCCCTGCCCCCTCATCCCCTCTCCCCATGTCTGCTTCCCTTCTAATGCAGCCGGGGCTCCCTGCCTCTTAGGGTACCGCGGCTGTGCCTGTAAAATTGTTGCGGAGCCTTTCCTGTCTCGACGGGCTCCGTGCAGCATTGTCCCGCCTCCACAGGACTTCCTTTGGAGGTGGGACAATGCTGCACGGAGCCCGGTGAGACAGGAAGGGCTCCGCAACGATTTTACAGGCACAGGCGCGGTTCCCTAAGAGGCAGGGAGCCGCGGCTGCAGGAGGCGGCAGTGAGTTTGCCGCTGCGGAGAAGCCGACTCGGCAGCGGCAGCAACTTGTGCGCATCTTAATTTTTTTTTTAGAACTTGGTGGAGACTAAGCGACCCCCGCTAAATCCTGTGGCGACCCCCGTGGGGGTCACGACCCACAGGTTGAGAACCGCTGCTTTATACGGATAAATCACATCAGGTGATCAAACCTTTACACAAATATCGGTCAGTTTTGAGTCTCCACTCATGTTTTCAATGTCCACTTTGTGTGGCATACACTAGGGGACCTTTTGGTGTGTACCACCTTTGAGCCTCCAGTAGTATTGGAGCAGAGGGGCCATTTCCCTTGTTGGAGTTGCCCCCACTGTCCGGCCGTAATGGAAGGTACTTCTTGGGTTGATACAGCCATCAATAAGGTAAGGCATTCAAGTTTTTATACCACATGTGAATCTGCCTTTGTGGTGTACCTCTTAGTATGCCCTTGTGGACATAAATATGTGGGCTGCACAACTCATCCAGTGAGAGAGACTAACTTAACATGCTTCGCGATTATGCAGGAAACCCCTTACTGCTCCGACCGTACAACATTATCTGCAGTTTGACCACTCTTTTCAGCAATTGACTTGGAGTGCTGGACTGGATCCCCTCATCAACCCGTGGGGGTAATCGATTGGCGCTTTTACAGTATTGGGAGCAAGAATGGATTTATATTTTAAACTCAATAGCTCCACATAGTTTAAATTTAGAGTTGGACTGGCATATGTTGTTGTAATTTGGATTTATGTTGAAGGCAATTTTTTTAAGCTCTTTTGGTTGGTTTGTTAACATTTGGTTGGTCTCGGTCCCCAATCAGCTGGCAGTAAATGGTTACATCAGATAATATTAGATGCCAGTATTTAAATTCAGGATTTGGCAGTTGTTATGGGACGGATACCTCATGCTGCATCATGTCATTTATGGAGTAGAATGAACAACTCAAGCAGGCTCTTTCAAATGGGTTTTGGACTCGAAATGCGGTACTGTGTCATGTACCTCTGTTGGAGAACAGAAGTAGAAGGACTGTTTACATTGGATTAAGCTAAGTTTTTACAGCTTGTTTAAGTCATTTTTGCTGCAAAAATGGACATTTTATTGGTAGGGGTTGATTTCTCACATTGATACATCCGACAAAAAAGTATTTTGGACACTGAATTATTTAGGGTTGTCCTTGTTTGACATTTTGATTGCAAGACTAAGACCGTCACAATGTGAGCCTCAAGGGCCCTCAGGCGCTCCTCTAGTATCATTGTCTTGGAGGGGACTGGGGCTGGAATCACAGCTTCGGCCACCGGTGCCGATGCCTCCAGCGGGGACTCCACAATAACAGGCTGATTGGGAGACATCCGGCTGCCCTCCAGGGCTTTGGGGGTTAATTCCTCCCAACCGGGAGTCTATTCCTCCCTGCAGGAGAAGCTTGGCGGGCTGCTCCCGGCCTTTACTGTCGTTATGCTGGGAAGGGCTGTGGTGCCGATGACTCTGGGCTTATCCTGGTGCTCGGGTACCCCTTTTGACGCTAATGAGATCAGTGTCAGGTTCTTCCTCGATTCTGGTCAGACATCAATGGAGAGTATCTATTCAATGCCCTGGTCCCTCTATTCTGAATGCGACTGAGCATCCCGCCCAGTTGACAACTCAGCGGAACTCCGCAGCAGCGTCGCCAATGCTAGTGCAAAGGATGATGAATCCAACGTTCTGAAGACAGGGGACTCCTGCTTTTCCCAGCCCTTCAGACCCCTCCTCATCATCTGCAGGCAAAAGTTGCAAGACACGAGTAGGTGATTAGGCACCAATTGTGCCTGTCTGTGACTGAAATACTATAACCACGTTTTGTACATTTCTTGAAGCCACTCAGCGGCTTAGACATGTCTGGGAAGACCGCATCCGGAAGGTCAAAGGCCTTGATTGTGACGGCAGGAAAAAAGGCCCAGAAGGGAAAAGCAGGGCATGGAATAGCCGTCTAATGGTTAGAGCACTGGCTTGGGAACCAAGAGACCAGGGTTTGATTCCCACTAGCACTCCTTGTGGCCTTGGGCAAGTCACTTAACGCTCCATTGCCTCAGAAGAATCCAAGTTATCAATGTTCCTGTTTAATGTACACTACCAAGTTTAAGTTACAATTTTAAACCGCTTTGACTAAAATGATAAAGCAGTATAAAATAAAACCCCTGTTAATTAAATATATAAATAAATAAATGCACCAAAATTGCAAAAAAATAAAAATATCGGCCAGGAGACAACTGATGACAGGTGATGAAAATCATTAAGAAAAAATATCCACAGGGGGTAAATAGAGAAAGTTTTTTCACTGGTGCAGGACACGTCCTAAGAGCTCCACGGAAAAAAGGAAACAGGAAAAGATGGTGCCGCGGCAGGTAGGAAGGCAGGTGCACATGTGCGGTGCAGCTCCCAAAAACTTCCAATGGAAGCTGGAGAGCATTCCGTGAGAGCTCCATTGGTGATGTTACCCATAAGTGAGGACTTATTTCCTGCTTGTCCATGGAGAAAGGCAGTTTCTGTATGATTGAGATGTTTAAATACCTCTGTGGCATAAATGTTCAGGGAGAGAGCCTCTTTCAATTGAAAGGAAGTTCTGCTACGAGGGGACATGGGATGAGGGTGAAGGGAGATATATTCAGGAGTGATAGGCGGAAATATTTCTTTACGGAAAGAGTAGTGGATCCGTGGAATAGTCTCCCAGTGGAGGTGGTAGAGATGAGGACAGTAACTGAATCCAAAAAAGCATGGGACAAACACAGAGGATCTCTAAAAGGTAAAAAGGGGACTGTTGTAGTTGTTGATATGGAAGGACAGACTAGATAGGCCATGTGGTCTTTTTCTGTCGTCATATTTCTATGTTTCTATGTAGTGGAATCTAGGAGACCCACTGTAGGCAGCTGGAAGCATGTGTTCCCTTATTCTATTAGATCGAAGTGGCCTTGAACCAGAGATGAGAATGAGGACAAGAGAGATATACTGGGGAGTACTGGTAAGCAAAACTTTATGAATAATGGTACAAACTTTATACTGAATGTGATATTGTATGGGGAGCTAATGTAATTTCTTCAAAACAGGAGAAATATGATATCTTCCAATATCTGTCAATAGTCTAGCAGCTGCGTTTTGCACTAATTGCAAGTAATTTAAGGTAGACTATGGTAAACAGAGTAAGCAACACAATTCAAAATGAGAGTGAAAATTATGATCCTAAGATGATATAAATCCAAGGCTTAACTGAACAAATTTTCCTAAAAAAAAAAAAGTATTTAGATTTAATAACTGAAGAGATATGATACTGAAATGAGAATGATGAATCTTACAGTCAAGAATATTTAGATGATCCAATAAAAGAATTGTTTGGTTACCAGTTACAGTAGCTATTAATGTGGAAGAGGGATGATGGATAACCCACATAGCTTTGGGAATTAAATTTCTTTACTATGAGATCAAAGCCAGTCATCTACTGAAGAAAGGCAAATATAATGCTGAAAAATCCAGAGCACGAGAGTTGGTATAATAAACCAGTTGAATATCAGCAGCAAAAATATAACAATGAAGACCCAAGTTTTGAATGAGCGTTGCTAATGGGGCAAGGGATATACTGAACAATGTGGGAGCCAAGATTGTATCTAGTGGGGCCCAATATTGATATAAAGCAGAAGCAGCAGACTGCCAAGTGACAGAGAAAGTGCGATTCTGGAGGTATGAGGTAAACCATGACAAAATGGTACCCGATATGCCAATAGCAGCCAAACGATGGGTAAGAAGCGAATGGTCCACAAGATCTAATGCTGCACTGAGATCTAAAGAGACGATCAGTGCAGGTTTATAAAGGTCAGTCCTATACTCAATGTCATTTAATGAGCAAAGAAGCAGAGTCTCAGAGTGACCAGCACGAAATCCTGACTGAAATGGGTGAAGCACATTAGTTTTCTCTAAAAAGGAAATCAGTTGAGTATGGACATCCTTCTCCAAAAGGAAGGTAAGGGAAGCTGCAAAATAGGTCTGTAATTACTCAGGACTGAGGGATCCAAAGAATGCTGTTTTAGGAGTGGAAATATAACAGCATGTTTCTAATTAGTAGGGAATTTTCCAGAGGAAAGGCTGTTATTAATCACAGACAGAAGAAGGGGAAGGAGACTAGCCTCCTCCTCCTCCACAGAAGATGGAGGAAAATGACCTGCTGTAGTGTAAGAAAGTTTTCATAGATGAAATAGTCTTAGACAAGGAAAAGTTACTGGCAAGGTAAAATAAAAACCAAGAATGCGTAAGGGTAATAAACAGAATCTGAACAAGATAAGGAATTAAGAACATAAGAAATGCCTTACTGTGTGAGGAAGGGGGTGTCACATGATGGCTGCCTGAGTGGATGCCCAAGCACAGAGCTCTGCTCCATCCCCTGTAAATTTGGAAGATAAATGGCAAAAAAACTCTGCTAAAAACACAAAAAAGTAGCACGATCCAAGGAAGAACACAATTTGATCAGCAATCGGTGAAAAAGACCCCCCCTGGGGTGGGGGGTAATGTCGACGAAGATAATGAGAGTGACAAAGGACAAGGCCCAGAGAGCGGCAATGGCAGCAGAACAAAAAATGCCTATAGTGGCTTTACATGAGGCAGCGGTGAAAGATCTCACTAACACTATCACAGAGTCACTTGCTGATGAGCTTACCCGTCTGTAGAACTCAATTGACGATCTCAAAAGCAGAGTCGAGACTCAAACTGTATGGCTCCAGCAACTCGAGGATCGAGTAGAATGACAGGAGCAGAGGCCTTGGACACAAGAATAACGTCACTGGAGTGCAATAATCGTGAACTTTTGGACAAAGTGGACGAATTGGAGAACAGGAATAGAAGGAATAATATCAGGCTGGCAGGCTTGCCTGAAAGTATTCCACAATTCCTCCTCTTTTATGTAGTGGAGAGCTGGCTGCCAAAACAGGTGGGCCTCCAAATGGTGGGTGGAACAAGTGCACCGGGTAGGCCCAAGGAGGGAGGATGCTGGGAGACCTTGCCCTGGGATCGCCCGGATATTTAATTTTGCAGAGAAACATCGCCTAATAGGCATGTACTTAAATCAGCACAACCTGGACTATCAAGGACACGAGGTTCTCTTATTTCACAATTATTCTGCAAAAGTGGCCGAGGGTAGAAGAGCCATGGCCCCTTACTGCTCCACGATGGTGCGGAAAGGGATCTGGTTTGTGCTGCAGTTTCCAGCGCGGGTGTGAATCACTCATGGAAATTGGACACAGTTATTGGAAACGGTGACTGTGCTGAAAGCTTTTGTGGACAGTTTACCAGCAGACTGAGGTCGCATAATGCAGATACGCCAAAGTTGATAGTACATAAAGTGAGTTGAAAAGTTAAGTGTGTTTTTTGTTTGACGGACCTGAGGTTCTGGGGGTCTACTTCATTATTGGCAGACTGCAAACAAACTCAAAGCTGTTAGAACCATAGACACAGGAACAAAATTACCAGCCTACAGAACAAATTGGGAACGCCATGTCTGAGGAAATTTTGTTAGGGTTTTTGTTTGCTATTCATGTTGACTGCGGGGCTTGCAGGGACAAATACAATATGATGGATTTCAGTTATTGAGAACGTACCACCGCCACAAGAGACATGGAAAAAAGAGCATGGTGTGATTTCACCAAGAGAATGGCAAAGGTCTACAGTGAAGGGGCTCCCGGAAGCGAGATTTTATAGCTGGAGTGCAGCTTGGGAGCCTGGTCTTGGGGGCCCCTCCCCCTGAGAGGGGGGCTCTCTGGACTAAGTTGAGACTTTCTGTACTGGGGCTACCTCCTTGGAGAGCCTTAATGTTATTGATAGCCTGCATGTTTGCAATGGCTTGGGGAGCAGCAGCGAGGCACGCCATAACTTGGGAGAAAAACAGGGAAAGGTGCATAGGGAGCTAAAGAGGGAGGACTTAGAGTTGATTGTATGTAATGAAAGACTTATGTGTATAACTGTAGTGGAGAGTGCATGGATCGACAGAGGAATAAATGACAGGGGGGAATTAGTGCATGGGGGGAAGAGTGGGGTAAATGTGAACTCACATGGTAGAGGGGAGCTGACATGAGCAGAGGAGGAAATGTTCATAGACTAGAACTAGGGGAGGAAGAAAATATAGGGATAGGGTTAAAGAGCAGGGAAGGGGGGGGGGGAGTGATATCGGGCAGCCGGTGCAGCAGTTGGAGGACCAGGCTGAGTTCCGGGATGCCCCAACGTCATCCGGGGCTGTATAAAATCTTGCTGTTGCTTTCAGAGTGCTGGGAGTGATATCGGGAAGCCAGTGCAGCAGTTGGAGGACCAGGCTGAGTTCCGGGATGCCCCGACATCATCCAGGGTTTACCTATATACTGGAAACAGCCCTAGGCGCCTTGTAGTGGGTGCGATCTAAGGGGCGCGATTCAAGGGGGTTATTTTCCCCTTGGGAGCCCCTTGGAGGCCGGAGGAAGCTTAAGGTGCGCCTGGGTGTCTGGTGGTTTCCTTTGGTATGGGCAAACGGAAAAAGAAGATTCTGCCTGCTGAGCCTGTTGTGGGACCGATGGACTGGCATGTGAAGGTAACTGTGGGGAATAATGTGTCTTTGGACCCAGACTTTCTCACTTTGTGGTCTCTAGGAGCCACCCTTAGTTCTCTGGAGCGAACCCCACCTCCTCCCCCATCTGCAACTATTCTGTCTTCTCCAGTAGATGTGGAAGGACCTTTACAGCAGAGTACTCCTATAATTCAGGACGAAATGCTGAGGCCTGTGTTTTGGTCTCACCCCCGTGGTTGAAGCCAAGGATATCCCTGATTCAGAGGTATCCTTGGCTGATATATGGCGGGTTGTTACTCAGACTGAACAGACTTTGGTCACCATGGTATCTCAGCTTTGGGTTTTCTCACAGGGGATGGCTACACAGCTGAATAAGCTGGAGGGGAGGGTTGAATCCTTATTGAGTCAGATTTCCATATGTGAGAATCAGTGTACTTCTCTATGTTTATTTCATTTGATATACCGCCCTTCAGGGGAGACAGAGCGGTTTACAATATACAAAAACAATTCAAAGAAGGCACGGGGCCAGAAAGGAGAAAAAGGAAGTTACAATTAATGATAGGAAAGCAAGAGAAAAGAGGGAGACAATACAGGACT
Organism: Ichthyophis bannanicus; assembly: GCA_033557465.1. NCBI lineage: Eukaryota > Metazoa > Chordata > Amphibia > Gymnophiona > Ichthyophiidae > Ichthyophis > Ichthyophis bannanicus. The sequence goes on from CM066042.1 coordinate 170,562,780, forward strand.
TAGGGGTCAGGGTTCACACAGAAGGGGGAGGGAAGGTCAAAGGCCAGGGAGAAGAGGTAGGTCTTCAAGTCGCGCTTAAAGGTAGGGTGATGGGGCTCGAGTCAGAGGGAGGTGGGAAGTGAGTTCCAGAGGGCGGGGCCTGCGAAGAAGAAGGCTGAGGAGCGGGTAGACTGAAGGTGAGCAAGGGAGGGGGGAAGGGAGATTGAGGCAGTTGAGATAGAATGATCGGGGTGTCTCTCTGGGAGTGTGGAAGGTGATAAGATCTGCCAAGTATTGTGGGGTGCTGGTGTGGAGAGCCCGGTGGACGAGAGTGAGCAGCTTAAACCGGGAGCGGAAGAGTACAGGTAGCCAGTGGAGCTGAAGAAGTAAAGGTGACACGATCTCGCTGAGAAGAGTGGGTGATAATGTGGGCAGCAGTATTTTGGATTCTTTGTAATCTGTTAAGTTGGGATTTGGGGAGACCGGCGAAGACAGAATTAGAGAAATCAATGCATGACATGACTAAGGACAGAAGCAGTGTGGGTAAGGGCAGGCGGGGTGAGAAAAGGGCGAATCACATGGATTTGGCGAAGGAAGTCTTAGTGATATGGGAAATGTGAGCTTGAAAAGAGAGGTCAGAGTCAAAGAGCACACCTAGATAGCGAAAAGTGGAAACCAAGGGTATGAGAGAGTCTGAGAAAGATGGAGCGAGAAAAGGGGGTGGGCTACCGTGGGAGAACCAGATTGCGATGGTTTTGGTGAGGTTGAGGTGAAGACAGTTCTGAGTTAACCAGTTAGCAACAATGGAAAGACAAGAATTGAGTGAGGAAAGATCCGGATGAGAAGGGGAGGTGTGATGAAGGAGAACTATGTCGTCTGCATAGTAGAAAGCAGAAATCCCAGTTTGTTGTATCAGTAAGGCGAGCGGGGCAAGAAAAAGATTGAATAGGAGAGGAGCAAGAACAGAACCTTTGGGAACCCCACAGGATAGAGGAAAGGGGTCTGAAGAAGGGACAGAGGCGGAGGAGGAGAGAACAGCACAGGACCGGGAAGAGAGGAAAGAGTGAAACCAGCGATAGACAGTGCTACAAGGGCCCGCTTCACGCAGGCGAAGGAGGAGGGAATGATTGACTAGGTCGAAGGCAGCAGATAGATCCAAAGCTACTGCAACCGAGATGTCACCGCGATCGTGAGCCACATGCAGTGAATTGGTGAAAGCAAGCAGAACGGTTTCAACACTGTGACCTTGACGGAATCCAGACTGACGAGGGTGGAGGAAGTCAGTAGAGTCTAGGTGGTGAGAAAGTTGTGCAAAAACAATTTTTTCTAGAAGTTTAGCGAGGAAGGGGAGATTGGAGACTGGGCGGTAGTGGGATGGAATCAGAGGGTCAAGAGAGGGTTTTTTGAGGATGGGGCGGATTAGGGCGTGCTTCCAGGAGTGGGGAAAGGTCCCCGTGGTGAGGCTTGTGTTGAGCATAGTGAGGAGAGGAGGAAGGAGTGCTAGAGAGGGAATGAGCAACCAGGAGGAAGGGATGGGGTCGAGAGAGCAGAATGTCTTATTGGATGAAGAGATGAGCTGATGGAGTTTGGGAGCGGTAGTTAGGGAGAAGGAAGCCCATGTGTGTGAGAGGCAAGAGGAAGGAGGGGGAGAAGCGACAGGGGGGGGGGGAGAAAGAGAATGGGGGGGGGGACAGGAAGGGAGAGATGCTCTTAGGGAAGAGATCTTATCACTGAAGAACGAGGCGAGAAGTGAAGGAGGGGGAGAAGGCTGGACGGACGCAGCAGAAGTAGCAGGATGAAGGGAAGTGAGGGAATTGAGTGTAGAGTAGAGGTGACGAGTCTGGCTGGGGGCGTTGGAAATGGCATCGGAGAAATAAGTTCGTTTGGCGAGGCGTATTTTGGAGCAATAATGAGAGTGATGTGCTTTGAAGGATGACAAGAGTGGCTGGAGAGGGGGCTTTCCGCCATAGACGTTCGGCTCTGCAAAGGTGAGTGCGGAGCACGTGAAGGCCACTGTGGAACCAGGGTTGCGTAGGGTGACGTCTTGGGGGGCGGGGCCAAACAGGAGCTAAGTGATTGAGGGTAGCAGAGAGTGTGGAGGACCAGAGTGAGGCCTGAGAGTTGGGGGAGAGGGCAGGGAAATCAGTAGGGAGAAGTTTGGTTGCGGGGGGGGGGAAACGCTGGATAGTGAGTGGGGTAATGAGACGTGAATATCGCGGGAGGGGAGATGCCGAAGGGGTGGAGGGCGAGGATAATGCCTCCGAGTGAGAGCAAGAGACAAAAATGGTCAGTCCAGGGGAGACGAAGAGAGGATAGATTATGAAGTAGTAGGGGGGAGGAGGAAGAGGTCAAAAGGAGGTTGAGTGTGTGACCAGCCGAATGAGTAGGAAAAGGGACGTGTTGCAAGAGGGACAGGTCATTAAGAAGAGAGGCAAAAGCACGATCCCTGGAGAAAGCGGGGGGATTGAGATGCAAATTAAAGTCACCTGCAATGAGTAGTTGAGGGAAAGCAAGGGAGAGATCAGTAATAGCAAGAAGAGAGTCCCAGAGATTGGGCCGGAGGGGAATAAATGAGAATGTGCGTTGGGGGTGAGGTATGAAGATGGAGTAGGAGAGCTTCGGGATAGTGTAACAGGGAGAAGAAAATCTGAGTAAAGGTGAGTGGGCTGCAGGATAGCCACTACCCTGCCACCTGAGCGGCTTGTGCGAGGGACTGAAACTGTGGAAAAGCCAGGAGGAAGGCAGCAGGCAAGGAGGGCATCCTCTCCTTCCTTCAGCCATGTTTCGGTGAGGAGGGTGAGATCGAAAGAAGATCGTGTGACAAGATCTTGAATGAGGAGGGTTTTAGATATAAGGGATCGACAATTTACAAGCCCTATTTTAAGAGGAGGGGGGGGGAAGAAACAGGTAAGGAGGGGGGGAAGGAAACAGGTGAGGAGGGGGGGAAGGAAACAGGTGAGGAGGAGGGGGCACAGGTTGAAGGGAGGCATGGACAGAGGTTAGAGTAACAGCGAAATTGCGAGTTAGTGGTAGGAGTCTGGCGACGCCCCCATAGCACAAGTATGTGGGCCATTAAGTGGAAAGGGGAGGAGGCAATGGAGAAATAGCAGAGAGGAGAGGGACGTACCTGGGACAGGCAGATCACGATGCGGACAGAAAGCAAAGATGAGGGAGCTGGAGAGTATGTTGTAGTCCCCGTAAGCAGGCAGAGGCTAGAAATGCGGCGAGGAGGAGGAGTGAGTTGAGGATGAGGCCTGCGCTGCTGGAGCGGCCCCAAGGAGCACAGCGTGCTCCTTAGGTGCGCTCCTTCGGTGTGCGCCTCCGTCATGCGCTGCGGCGACGAGTGCCACTGGCGCTGTGAATTTATGCCCGGTAGGCAAGGTACCTCTCAGAGTGCGTCACTTCCGGAGGATGGGTCAGACAGAAGCCGGGAAGCTGCTGGTATGGTGGGAGAGGGCAGGCTCTGCAGAGAAACAACAAACAGGCATGTTACAGAGGCAGGCAGAGAGACAGCATTAGGAGACAAAGCAAAACAATCTGACGCCGCTGCCACTGTGAATTTATCCCGGTAGGCAAGGTACCTCTCAGAGCGCGTCACTTCCGGAGGAGGGGTCAGACAGGAGCCGGGAAGCTGCTGGTATGGTGAGAGAGGGCAGGCTCTGCAGGCAATACACGCCTCTAGTATTAAAGATAGTTATTCTGTTCATTATAAACTAGAATTATATGATAATCGTTTTAGGGTAAAGAACATACGCTTTTTGAATTTTCCAGTATATCGGTTATTTTCACCAGAGATTTTGCTTCGAAAATACCTTTGAGAGGTCCTAGCTCTTGCTGGGGCCGCCTCTATCGGTTTTTCTAAACTTTATTATTTAACTAGGAGGTAAGTCTCCTCTGAGTCTCCAGAGGGGTTTGATGTCTTACAAGTATCTGAGAATATAAATTTGACTAACTTTCTGGAGGACTCACAGGACACTATTACTTCCAGGGCAACTTTATTAGTTAGTTTCTTTTCAGAACAGGATAAGTCTTCTGTGTTTAAAGCTTATTTTAAGAACAAAGATGCTTTGTTTTGTGGGGCTAAGCTGCAGTTATTTCCAGATGTTTCCAAAGCAACACAATTCGGAGAAGGGCTTTTTTGGCCTTGAAACCGAGAGTTTTGGCCCTGGGGGCAAACCTTTTTCTTCGTTATCCCTGCAAATGTGTAATTACATTACATGGCAATAGGTTTATTTTTGTTGATTCTTCTCAACTGGAGGAGTTTTTGACTTCTAAGGAGATGCAGGTTTGATTTTGGGTAAGGTAAAATAGGGTTGTGTAATAGTTTGGCTGTATGTTAGAGCAAAGATTTGCTTTTATGTTCTTATTTGCATTGTTTCTTTATTGCTTTTCTCTCCGATATGTGGGCTAAGAATAGAAATTATTATTCTTGTAAATTATTATGTATTATGGTGTAAATTTCTGTTCAAGTTTCGTGTATACTTGTATGTAAGTATTTTGTAGTTTGAAAATCAATAATAATAAAAAAAAAGAGCAGGTAGGGGAGGGGGAAGGAGGGGCTGGGAAGGGGAGGGGGGGGGACTGATCCAGGTGCTGAAGAATAGTGGAAATTACAGGAAGCAGAAAACCATGCTCGGATGGGAGGCACTAGGGGCCTGCACAGGGGACAAGGAAACAAGTAGAATGAGGCATAGTGAAAAGAAAGGCATTGGCTAACCAAAAGTTTAAAATAATGACTCTGAATGTGGCAGGCATATACTCCCCGGTAAAAAGAACTGCTAAATTTCTTCTGTAAAGGGCAAGCTGACATTATATTTATGCAAGAGATGCATTTAAGTGGACGTGAACAATAAACTTCAGAGGGGATGGATAGGGGAGCTGGGGGCGGCCTCTTACAATGGCAGACAAAAAGGAGTAGCTACCTGGATTCACAAATGGGTAGCATTTGGATTCCACAAAAGTATAGCGGATCTAGAGGAACGGTACCATATTATGGCAGGGGAGCTTGGGGGTCAATGGGTGGCCTTGTGTAACTTATATGTGCCCAACAACTACCAGCATGGCTTCTTCTCTACAATACTGGCAAAAATAAATAGTGGGTCTAGAAGGTTACAAACCTATTATAGGAGGGGACTTTAATCTACCTAGAGATTCTGAAATAGATTGCAAACCGCCCCGGAAAAATATAAAAGTCCCTAGCCAGAAAGGGGCGAATTTTCTTTAGCAGAGATGGGACTACTGGACACCTGGTGTTCTTTGCAAAAGGGGGAATTAGATTTCACACATTACTCGGTCCCCCACAACAGCTATGCACTTATAGACTATCTACTTATAGCAGAAACACTGTTTTGGGGGTTGGAGAGAGTGGAAATAGGGGACTCAAGGTTGTCTGATCGCAACCCAGCTAAAACAGAGAGGGATGGAGACGTGAGAGCGGCCCTGGAGAATGAATCCCACTATGTATAAACACAAAGCGTTCCATAAGCACCTCCAAACGGTATGGACCAACACTGGCAAGAAAATGACAAGGAGGGTATGGATAAGCATATACTCTGGGAAGCTGCAAGGCCACTATGAGGGGGGAAATAACAGCATACATTGAGCAAAGGAAAAGAAAGTGTAAAAAAAAAGCGTAGTTACTCACCTGTAACAGGTGTTCTCCAGGGACAGTAGGAATCAGTCCTCACTTATGGGTGGCATCGGCACCGACAGAGCCCGCGCGGGGCAATTCCCCAGCTTTCAAAGAAAGCCTTTGGTGTGGTGGAAGTGTGGGCAGATTCAGGCATACTGAGATAAGATATTGGAGATAATGCATGCAATGACAGAACATAGACTACAAAGAAAGCCAGAGGTCTGCCTATTGCATCAATTGGAGGAGGATATTTCAGAGAGGGAAAGGGGGGTATTGAATCATTGTATAGTGGCAGCAAGAAGTGAGATAGCAAAATATTGGACTGGAGTGGGTAAACCACAAAGTGAAGGTTTTGTCAGAAGAATAGAGGATCTGTGTTTGATGCATGGATTGACGAGACTGCGACAAGGGAAAGGGGAGAGGAGCATGGAACAGTCAAAGAGAGTATGGAAATGGTTAGAAACCTGGAAAGGTGAAGAGAAGGGGAGGAGGGAGTAAAGGAGGGATCAATGTACAGTGGTGTGCAAGAGTCTGGAATCACTTGTAAATTTGACGTTTTTTCAAATTCGTGACCTTATATCTTAATTTCTTTTTCCCCCCAGTGTTTTTTTCTGTGTATCTCATGATAAGTGATAGATTTGGCTATTAGGGCCAACTTTTAGCATTGGTTTGGCCCTTATTTTCTGAGTTTGTTCCCCTTAGTTCTCCTGTTGATAGATTTTCTGTGAAAATCGCGTAATGTACATCGTTGGCCAACAATATATTATTTTAAGTATGCTTTAAAATATTATGGACGCACGCCAGGTTTCCTTCAAATTAATGCATATGGCCTTGAAAAAGGCTGTTTTTATGTGTCAGTGATGGCTCAGTATTTGATGGGCCACCCTTTGTTCTTGATCACCTGACTGCACCTTGTCGGCATTGAATGAACCAGTCTGACAAGGTGATCGTTGGTGATGCCACGGTTCCAAGCTGCAATGAGTGACTCAATCAGCTCATGCTTTGATGTCGAATGCCTCTTGGATATTTCCAAGGCCACCTTGTGCCACAGGTTCTCGACTGGATTCAAATCTGGAGACTGGGCAGGCCAGTCCATTGACTTGATGTTGTTCCACTGCTTCCAGCTGATCACCTGTCTGGACCGATGGCAGGGTGCATTGTCATCTTGGATTAGGAACTGGCCAGGAAACAGCTGGTGTGCTGATGGCACCATGCACTTTTGCAGTATGGTGATGTACTTGGCCCCGTTGACCATTCCATCGACGATGTGAAGACGTCCAACGCCACTGGCAGCCATGCAGCCCCAGATCATGACCTTCAAAGGATGCTTCACAGTGAGGTTGAGACACTCAGGCTTGAATTCCTCTCCAGGAAATCTCCTCACATAGGTGTGGGCCTGGTTACCAAACAGGCAGAAGGTGCTTTCATTGCTGAATAGCACCTTTTCCAACATTTCAGTCGACCAGGTTGAGTGCTTTCTTGCCCACACGATCCGGTTGCGCCTTTGTATGTCAGCGATCAGTGGCTTATTCCGTGCTTTACAGCCCCGGAGACCAAACTGCAAGCACCGGCAACGAACTGTTGATGAGCTGACATTAACCTCACTTTTGTCTGACCACTCTCGAAGTAGCTGAGGAGAGGTCAACTTGCGATTAGTCAGTGAAATGCGTTGTAGTGCGCGGTCCTGGCATGATGTTGATGCATGTGGACGACCTGAACGAGGCTTGTCCACCACTGAACCCGTTTCTTTCTTCTTCTGTACAATCTTAACAGCACTCTGACTGCAGCCAACTTTCCTGGCTGACGGCCTGAAAATCCTTCCTTGCTCATAAAGGACACACGAACACGCTCCTCCAACGTCAGGGTCTGAGTCATCCTCATGGTTGATCCAGAAAGCGTATAAAATTCAAAAATTCCGCGCGTTTTTATAGCTGCACTGTTGGCTAGATATCTGCATTGTGATTGGTTAGTGAAACCAGCCTCCTGATTGGTCAGAAATAACATGTGCATATTGAATAATCTCGATCCAGTTTTGACACAGGATCCACAAAAATTGCAGTAGCTATCTCCCAGTGTCTGTAAAGTATTTAAATTGGAAGCAAGGAATGCAAAAAAGTCAACTGTAAAAGCCAAATGTATCCCTTTTAACGTGGTAGAAAGATGAATATGCTGGGCTAACGCAAAATTAAAAAAAACAAAAAAAACGTTAGAAAGTAGGAAAAACACAAAACTCACAAGTGATTCCAGACTTTTGCACACCACTGTAAAGACTACTACAAATATCATGCACGGATCGCAAGCTAAATGGTGAAAGACGTTACATAAGTGTGATGTATAAGTGAGTTATGCTGGGACAAAGAAGCACGTACAAATGACAGGGGAAATAGAGTAGGGAGGGAGGAGGGGTAGAAAAGGGTGGGGGGAAGGCCGATGATTAGGTATTATAGAATGTTATAATAGTTAGTAGGGGATAAAAGTAAGTTTGGTTATATGAAAGCTGTGGAATAAGTACAATGTTGAATTCAGAGGATGTTTGTACTATCTATTGAAATAATTAATAAAAAGTTAAATGGAAAAAAAAAAGAAAGCCTTTGGGATTGCTGCCACGCATAGGGTTGCCAACTTTTTCACAGAGAAAAACCCGACATCTGTGGCTCGCCATGCTCCACCCATTCTCCGCCCTTAGTCCCACCCCTGCCCCGCCCCACTCCCAGCCCCACCCACAAAAATTACCGAGGATACGTGTAGGCTAACTTCCTTGGTCAGATAATAATTAAACTGGGAACCCCAAAAGCCAAACATGAAATGTACAACACTGGAGAAATAAAACTATGAAGTAATTTCCTCTTGCACTAAACAAAAACGCAAAGATGTTAGCAATACACACTTCCCAGACCAGACATATTCCAGTTAATAAATTCAAAATAAAAAAGTATTTTTCTACCTTCTGTTTGGGCATTTTATTTTTCAGTTGCAATTGCTCCAGTCACTTTCTTTTGGTTTCTTCTGCGAGCTATCCATTTGTCCTTTCTTCTCTTTTAGATGTTTTCCATTCTCTCTCTGTTTCTGCTTTAACATACTGATTGTTTCCCTTTTGCTCTTTCCCCCAATTCTTTCCTTATTCCTTTATCATCCATTTAAATTTCACCCTTCCATTCTCAAGCCCCTCTTACTCTCCCAATACCCAGCCCATCATAGACTTTTCTTCCACACAAAATATCTTTTCCCCTTCCATTCTCATTCCCCATCCATTCTAGTCCTCCCCCAAAATCAGTTCCCTTATAGTTCTAGACCCACCCAGCATCCACTCCCTTCTAGTCCCATTCTCCCATGCCCCACATCAGCCCATTTCCAGTCCTATTGTAGCCCCCATCAGCCCATTTCCAGTCCTATTCCAGCTCTTCATCAGCCCATTTCCAGTGCTAGCCCTCACATCACAGGATCACAGGCCATTTCCAGTCCTAGCCCCCCCCCCAATCACAGCCCATTTCCAGTCCAAGTCCCCCATCACAGCCTCTTTCTAGCCCTAGCTCCCCCCCCATCACAGCCTATTTCCAGTCCTAGGCCCCCCCCACCATCACAGCCCATTTGCAGTCCTAGTCCCCCCCCGCACCATCACAGCCCATTTGCAGTCCTAGCCCCCCTAATCACAGCCTATTTCCAGTCCAAGTTCCCCCTCCCTCCACCATAGCCCATTTACAGTCCAGGTCCCCCCCATCACAACAACATTTCCAGTCCAAGTCCCCCCCCCCATAGCCCTTTTACAGTCCAAGTTCCCCTCCTCACTTCCCATTTCCAGTCCTAGTTCCCCTCCCCCATCACAGCAACATTTCCAGTCCAAGTTCCCCCCCCCCCCCATAGCCCTTTTCCAGTCCAGGTCCCCCCACCACCCATCACAGCAACATTTCCAGTCCACGTCCCCCCCCCCAATAGCCCTTTTCCAGTCCAAGTCCCCCCCCAGCCCATTTGTAGTCCTAGCCCGCCCCCCATCACAGCCCTTGCAGTCCTTGGCCTCTCCCCACCCCCCTGACCAGCACCGCGGCTGTCTGAGGGGCTTCAGAGGGAGCCAGAGAAGCCCGCGCGAGGCCCCAGCTCCCTCTGTACAATTGCCTTTAACCTTTCCCAGCAATCGCGGCTTCACAGAAACAGCCGCCAGCGTGAAGGAAAAGGATCTTCACGCTGGCAGTTGTACAGAGGGAGCCGGGGCCTCGTGCGGGCTTCCCCGGCTCCCTCTGAAGCCTTCCGGTGTGCGGGCTGGTTTTTTTGTTTTTGTTTTTTTTTTAACTCCGCGGACTTCTTCGGATCGGAAGAAAAGCCGTTTTTTTGCTCTGGCTGCTTCCGATCTTGCGGCCAGAGCAAAAAACCGGCTTTTCAAGGGCCGGTTTTACCTCTGCGCCTGCAGCCGGCCTGGCCATGGAAAAACCGGCCAGGCTGGCTGAAAACCGGCCGGTTGGCAACCCTAGCCACGCATATGTGGTCCTCTTCCCACCCAAAGGTGCCACCTTGCTCAGTCAGGTCCCATAGCAAGAGCCCTACTAAGCAGATGGCAAGGGAAGGATAAAAATAGCAACTCTTCAGGGGAGGTGGGAGGGTAGTGAGGACTGATTCCTGCTGTCCCTGGAGAACACATGTTACAAGTGAGTAACTACGCTTTCTCCAAGAACAAGCAGGAAGTCAGTCCTTACTTATGGGACTCCCCAGCTACAGACTACTGATCCTGTAACCCCAAAACACCCCCGCGAGGCCGTGAGCAGAAGTCGATGCTCGAAGGAGCCCGAGTCTTTGGGTCCTCGATGCGAAGCTCTTGGTAGCTGCCGAAGAAGGGTCGAAGGGCAGGAGTTGCCTATACCCCGAAGAGATTACGGAGTACAGCCTGGCCGAAGGCGCTGTCCCAGCGGGACTCCCTCTCCAGGCAATAGTGTGAAGCGAAAGTGCTTGCTGAAGCCCAGGTCGCAGCCCGGCAGATGTCCGTTAGAGGCACTGAGTGCTGTGAGGCCACCGAAGCCGCCTTGGCCCAGACGCCGTATGCAGTGACCTGTCGATCCAGTGGGGTGCCAGCCTTTGTTTGGGCGAAGGCGATGCAGTCTGCCACCCAGATGGAGAGGGGGCGCTTGGGGACAGCCTGCTCCAGGCAGTTGGAATCATGGGTACAAAGAGCCGATCGGACTTGTGATGAACCTGGGTGCGCTGCAGGTAGAAGGCAAGAGCCCTCTTGCAGTTGAGTGTATGTAAGACCGCTGATACCCGGTCGGCATGAGGTCTCGGGAAGAAGGTCGGCAAGACTATCTCCTGATTGAGATGGAAGTCCGAGACAACCTTTGGTAGGAACTTGGGGTGGGTGCGGACGACCACCCTGTTCCCAACAGAACCTAGTGTAGGGAGCCTCAGAAATTAATGCCTGGAGTTCGCTGACTTGCCAAGCCGCAGTCAGAGCCACCAGGAAGAGCACCTTCAAGGAGAGGTGCCAAAGCGAGCACGTCGCCATCGGTTCAAAGGGCAGCTGTGTAAGCTGCATGAGCATGACATGCAGATCCCTCTCCACCAGGGGAGGCCGAATGGGAGGCTGGGAATTAAGAGACCCTGCATGAAGCGGGAGACCAGGGGCTGCCCCTTGAAGGGTTTACCCTCGATGGGCAGGGGGTTAGCCAAGATGGAGCCCAACCTTCGGGAAGTTGAGGTGGTACTAGATAACATCCTGGAGAGGGCAGGAGAATGGCTCGATCTGGAGCTCAGAGCACCAGACTGAGAAACGCCGCCACTTCAAAGCATAGGCTCGCCTGGTCAAGTCCTTCCTTGATGCGAGGAGGATCTCCTTGACCTCCCCTGGTAAGTGCAGCGGGGCTAAGGAGACCCGTTCAGCCGCCAGGGTGTAAGGGACAATGAGGCCAGGTTCGGGTGGAGCATCCTTCCCTCCTCCTGCGTTAACAGGCCCAGGGTGCAGCCTAGGGGGGACTGGAGGCTCGGATGAGAGCCGGAGCAGAAGCGGGAGCCAAGGCTGTCGAGGCCACGAAGGAGCCACAAGAATCATGGAAGTTCACTCCCGCTGGACCTTGTGCAGGGTCCTCACAATGAGAGGAGTGGGGGGAAAGGTGTAAAGGAGCCCGGAGGCCCAACTCAGGAGGAACGCATCCAGAGCCACCCTGCTCGGATGTGGAACTGATCCCCAGAATCGGGGGAGCTGCGCGCTCACCAGACTGGCGAACAGGTTCATGGATGGAGTCCCCCACCGATGAAATAAAAAGCTGGCCACCTCCGGGTCGAGGCACAACTTGTGTGGGCAGAGAATTCTGCTGAGTTTGTCCATGAGGACATTCTCCTGGCCTGAGAGATAGACCGCTCTAAGGGTTATGCCCTGGGGAACAGCAAAGCAAAGGAGGACCGCCTCCCGGGGCGAGAACCCCTTCCATGTTTATGTCGAACATAGCTACCCTGTTGTTGGTCTGCACGAGCACTGACTTTTCCTTAAGGTGATACTCGAAGGTCCTGAGGGCCCACCGAACTACCCGAAGCTCAAGCAGATTGATCTGCTGCTGTGCTTCTTCGGCCAGCCATTGCCCCTGGGTGCGTAGGTCGCCGCAGTGGGCTCCCCAACCCAGCAGGGAGGCATCTATCATCAGGACGAACTCGTGCTGCGGGGCCTGGAAGGGCATTCCTCGAAGGTGGCTTTGGGGATCCTGCCACCAATCCAGGGAGATGTAAAGACTGCGGGAGATCCAGACAGGGTCCCGGTGGTGACCGGAGGTCTGGCTCCATTGTGTCCTGAGACACCACCGAGCCGTCTGCATTTGCATGCGGACGTGGGGAACAATGTGAACGGTGGAGACCATGTGCCCCAGGAGGCGCAACATGGCTCGTGCCTGAATCCGAGCCCGGCCTTGGACCTTGGCCGCCAGGGCGCTGAGACGATCCGTACGATCGCGGGGCAGGAAGGCGGTTGCGTGTCAAGGAGTGCACCGATGAACTCCAGGGTCTGCACCAGTTTGAGGTGGGACTTGGAGTAATTGACCAGGAAGCCAAGGCATTCGAGGAGGAAGATCGTGCGCGACAATGCAAGGTGGGCTTCCTTGTCGATGACCCTGTGACGAGCCAGTTGCCTAGGCAAGGGAAAATGGGTATGCCCTGCCCCCGGAGGTAGGCGGCAGCCGCAGAAAGACACTTGGTGAAGACCCGCAGGGCAGACGCAAGCCCGAAGGGGAGCACCCTGTGTTGGTAGTGCTCTCCCTGCACCCTGAAGCGCAGGTACTGCCTGTGCTGGGGATGGACCAGAATGTGGATGTAAGCATCACTGAGGTCCAAGGACCACAGCCAATTGCCCTGCTGGAGGAAGGGCAGCAGGACAACAAGCAATAGCATTTTGAACTTCTCCCGCATCAGAAACTTGTTTAGGTTTCTGAGATTGAGGATGGGGCGTATGCCCCCACCCCAATCTTCTTCAGAACGAGGAAATATCGGGAGTAGAACCCTCGACCTCGGAGGTGCGGCGGTACCCTTTTGACCGCCCGCTGGCCAAGGAGGGTGGTCAGCTCCTGTTGTAAGCAAGCCTGGTGCGAAGGAAGCCGAGAAGACTCCGCTGGGGAGAAGGGAGGAGGGAGTCTGTCCAGATGAAGAAGGTAACCATCCCGGACCACCCTGAGGACCCATGTGTGTCTGACGTGATCGACGCCCATAGGGGCACGAAAAGCGACAGGCATCCCCCCACAGGCAGAAGCCACGCTGGGGGGCGAGAGTCTATGCCATCAGCGTCAAAACCCCTGTGCAGGTTGAGGTGGTGCCAGTCGTTGGGCTTTAGGCCCTTTAGGCTTGCAATGGCTGTGCGCACCCCCCCTACCCTGAGTGATGATGGGCAGTACAGGGGTGAATGGGTAGGGCGGATATCCCCGGTAGGGAAGTCCCTTTCTCTGGAAGAACGGCTTTTTCGCTGGCTGCTCCTTCTATGGGAGAGAAGAGGTCTTACGTGAGAGGCGGATTCGAGTTATGAACTCCATTTCAATTTCAGCAGCCTTATCCTCCATGGGCTTGCCGAACAGTTCTTCACCTAGGCAGGGGACATCCAAGAGCTTCTCCTGGACCCACTGTTTCAGGTCCGAAGACTGGAGCCATGCCTGGCGCAGGACCCCGATGCCGGCCAACGCCACTTGGGCGGAGGATTCAAACCCGTCATACGCGGCACGGGAGAGGTACTTCAAGCGGTCCGCGACCGACATCAGGAGGGTCTGGAACCTGAGGTGGTGTTCACCCCCAAGACCTGTGGAAAATCCGCCGAGCTCATTGGCGAGGTCATGCAGGAACATGCCCATGTACAATTGATAGGGCTGAATACAACATGTCAGCATGGACCCCTGATAGGCCTTGCGCCCCAAGGCATCGAGGGCCCTGGACTCCCTGCCTGGCAGGACCGAAGAATGTGACTTCGGGCTCTTTTGCTTCCACATCGCCGAGTCCACTACCATGGAGGTGTACGGGAGCTGGGTCTTTCGGAACCCGGGCCGCGCTGGACCCTATACATGGCATCGAGGCGTTTTCTCAAGATGGGGACTGAGGCAGGTGCCTCCCACATGCGGAGGAACGGCCAGGACAGAATGGGAGGCACTGGGACCATAAGAGACTCCCGGGGCGGGGACTCAGACTGTAAGATATTGACTCCCTCTGTCCTCGGTTCTCTTCCTCAGCCTACGTGGCCAGCTTGAGGACCCAGGCCATATCCTGCACAAACACCAGAAAGGACGTGTCCTCGGGAGGTGAATGCCTCTGGGAAGTGGGTGGGGACGGCTCCGCAGGACGGTCCCTGTGAGCATGGGTATCCGGAGAGGTATCCCCGTCCGAATCCCAGCCCGAGAGGTCTGAAAAAGGAATCAGAGTCAGGCTGGTCGCCCTGTCCAGAAGCTGAGGCCCGCTTGGAACCGGAGGCCTTGAAAGACATAAGTGAGGACTGACTTCCTGCTTGTTCCTGGAGAAATTACTGGAGCTGTCACAGCAATTACATGCCATTAGACAGCAACATATCAGAACTTCAGGGAGGATAAAAGGGCCAAGTATCTGGAGGTCCATAGAGCCCTTAATGAATTGTTAACCCAAACAGCAGAAGGAGATATTAGAATCTATAAATACCATCTCCGTAAGTGGGGGAACAAAATCAGTAGGCTTCTGGCCAAATTGGTGAGCTCTGCAAAGAAGAATGTGATCATGGGGATAAGAGACTTCCAGGGGGTGAATCATTCCATCGAAAGCGCCATATTACCGCAATTTCACCAATACTATAGCGAACTTTATAGTGCAGAGCCACAAGACCTGGTGGGCAGGGAATCTGTCTTCAAGGGACTGATAGTCCTTGAGCTATGAGAGGACGAGAGGGGCGTGCTGAACGTTCCCTTTACCAAAGATGAAGTTATGCAGGCCGTACACACAAGTAAATAAGCAAAGGCTCCAAGACCAGACGGATTTGGGGCCGAATTTTACAAACTCCTGGGGGACAAAATGGCACTGCCTTTCCTGGAGCAATGCCAGGTAGCCCTAGAGAGGGGATCCATGAGGGGAAGACAAAACCATGCTATGGTGGTCATGCTTCCAAAATCGGGCAGAGATACGGCTTTAGTTCGTTCCTACAGACCAATCTCTTTAATAAACCAAGATGTGAAATTGGTGGCAACAATTTTGTCTAAATGCTTATGCCGATACATCCAGTGTATTATATACCCAGACCAGGTGGGATTTGTACCAGGCAGATTTGCATCCACTAATATTCAAAGAGTTTTAGATGTACTATATACAGCTAGAGACCAGGAAGGTGACAATATTATCATTAGTCTTGAGACTTCATGTTTTGGGTGGTGAACAAATTTGGGATAAGCGGAGAGTTTCTTGATTGGATTACAGTGCTCTATCACAGTAACATAGTAAATGATGGCAGATAAAGACCAGCATGGTCCATCTAGTCTGCCCAGCACAATGGCAAATCATGAGCCTCATGCATAGATATTTGCAAATGACTGCCTGTCAGCATCTTTTCGTTTGCAAAGGGGTACGCGACAGGATGTCCACGCTCCCTCCTGTTGTTTTTGTTAATGGTGGAGCCATTGGATTTTCAAATACTACAGACTAAAGAGTGGGAGTGGATTAGCAAATACAAGATTAATCTGTACACGGATGACATGCTCCTATTCCTAAGCAAAGATGGTAGAGACACAAGGAAAGTGATGGATATTATCACAAACTTCGGGGCATTCTCAGGACTATGCATTAATTGGGGCAAGTCAGAGGCTATGCCGGTGTCACAAACCTGCGCATGCCAAAGGAGGAGTGACTTCCCCTTGATGTGGGCTGGGGAATACTTTAAATATCTGAGTATATACCTAAATGGATATCTGGGGAAAGTATAAAAAAGCAATCCGATAGACTAGAGCAAATGAGAGGTTTGTGTAATCACTGGAGGGAACTACCCTTATCCTTCCTGGGGAGAGTAACTTTGGTAGAGATGGTGAACCTGCCCTGCTTGTTGCATCCTCTGCAATTACTTCCTATTTGGATAAAGGGGCGGGAGGACAAGATATACAGAAGCATAATCACGTCCTTCTTGTGGAGAGGAAGAGGAGTCTGACTTAGTTATGCCAAATTAGTAATGAACAGGAAAAGTGGTGGGCTGGGATTGCAGGACTTGCAGCTGTACAATGTGGCCATTGTCCTGCGATGAGTACATGAATTGAGCACAATGGAAATGCGCTATGCACCTCAGCAGTTCTTTGATACTGGAAGCACCCCATACAGGTGCATGCATCTTCTACAAGGGGCCCAGGTGGGGTGCAAAAAGGTAGGAGGTAGCACCGCCCTCAGGGGTGCATTGAGGAAAGCATGGCTATGGTGGAGGGTGCGAATAAGGGGGTGGGGGCAAAGGGCAGATGTCCCTTCCAGCAATTTGTGGGCAACCCTGAGTTCCCCCTGGGGACAGAAGGGAGGGTATAATGTATTTGGGAAGATAAAGGATGTAAATCAGTGGGACAATTACTAGACCTAGGCAATGATCGCTTTCCATCCTTTGAGGAAGTGAAAGCAAAATGGGAAATCCTGAATTCACAATTTTATGCTTATCTGCAATGCAGACATTATGTCACTGGAGGGAGGAAGGCAGCTCAGGGTATGGAGGGGTACACAGCATTAGATCGAGCATTTATCACCACCCCAGGACAGTTGAATAAAGTATCCCATTGGTATTGTTTAGCACACTTGTGGAATCCCGGGGGTGGAATGGTGGCCTTGGCGGGAAAGTGGACAGAGGAGTTGGGGGAATCAGTGCAAGAAGAGAACAAAGTGGCTCTTTGTGGAGATACCAACATCTCTTTACAAAAGATAAGGGTGTTGGGCCCACTTGGCAATAATGATCATAGCAGGATCGTGTTTGATTTAATAAATGGAAGAAGGACGGAAAGGAAAAGCATAGTTACTCACCTGTAACAGGTGATCTCCGGAAACAGCAGGAATTTAGTCCTCACATATGGGTATCGTCGGTACCGACGGAGCCTGCGCGGGAACGCTCCCAGCGTCCAATCAGAAAGCTTTTGGGAGCATCCCACAGCGCCTGCGTGCTGCCTTCCCACCTTTCCCAACTGCCTCTCTCCAGTTGAGTTTTAAAGCTGAGACAAAGAGAGAGAGAGAGGGAAAGGAAAGAGAGATAGAGAGATACAACTCCTAGGGGAGGTGGGTGGGTTGTGAGGACTAAATTCCTGCTGTTCCCGGAGATCACCTGTTACAGGTGAGTAACTATGCTATCTCCAGGAACAAGCAGGAATCTAGTCATCACATATGGGGACTCCCTAGCTTTGGGTGCCAGGGAGAAACCACAGAAGTTGTGTGTCCCTGAGAAGGGCTCCACTTCCTCCCATGGACCTCTGGCATCCTATCAGGGATGGTGGGTAGGAGTTGATTAAGTATGAAACAGGTGTTTGAGAACAGCCTGACCAAACAAGGCATCCCGGTGGGAGTCCTTGTCCAAGCAGTAATGGGCTGTGAAGGTATGAACCGAGGCCCAAGTGGCTGCTCGACAGATGTCGTCGATAGACACAGAGTTCAGATGAGCCATTGAGGCTGCCATGGCTCTCACATTGTGAGCTGTGACATGGCCCTCCAGAGAAAGGTTCTTACTCTGATAGGCGAAAGAAATACACTGAGCAATCCAGTTGGATAGTGTTCTCTTGGAGACTGGCAGTCCCAAATGAGAAGGGTCAAAAGCAACAAAGAGCTGAGAAGACTTTCTATGTTGCTGTGTCCTCTGTAAATAAAAGGCCAGAGCTCTTTTACAGTCCAGGGTATGAAGATTCCTCTCTGCACTTGATGCATGAGGTCCTGGAAAAAAGACAGATAGGTAGACCTCCTGGTTGAGGTGAAAAGGCGAGACCACCTTAGGCATAAAGTGTGGATGAGTCCTAAGGACTACCTTGTCATGATGAAACCTTGTATAAGGTGGATTAGCTACTAGTGCTTGCAATTCACTAATGCGGCGTACTGATGTGATTGCAATGAGAAAGATAACCTTCCAAGAAAGAAATTTCAAGGAGGTGGTAGCTAAGGGTTCGAAAGGTGGCTTCATGAGCTGCCCAAGAACCTGATTCAAGTCCTATGACACCGGAGGTGGTCTAATGGGAGGCTTAGTTAGAAGGAGGCCTCTCATGAATCTTGCTATAAGAGGATGAGAGGAAATAGGTTGTCCATTTAGAGGTTTAAGAGAAGCTGCCATAGCACTCAAATGGACTCTTACTGAATTTGTCTTAAGGCCTGCATTAGACAAATGGAGGAGATACTCCAGTAAAGATTCTAGAGATATAGCAAGGGGGTTAAGACCCTTTTCTGAACACCAAATAGTGAACCTTTTCCACTTGAAAGCATAAGAACGTCTAGTGGAAGGTTTCCTAGAAGCATAAAGAACATCTTTTACTTGCTAAGAAAGATGGAGATCTTGGAGATCTAGGCCTTCAGCAACCAAGCCCTGAGATGCAGAGACTGGGGATTGGGATGCCATAACATTCCGTTCTCCTGAGATAGGAGATCTGGAGCAGACCCTAACTCCAGTGAGGGAGCTTGAGAGAGATGTAGAAGCAGAGGGTACCACACTTGCCGTGGCCAATGTGGTGCTATGAGAATCATGTGGCCTCTGTCTCTCTGAAGCTTGAAGAGGGTTTTGGGAATTAGGGGAATGGGTGGAAAGGCATACAGGAAGTCTTGACCCCAGTGAAGGAGGAAAGCATCCTTTGCCTGAGCTCCCTGAGCCGGAGTTCTGGAACAGAACCGGGGAAGATTGGCATTCCACGGACTTGCAAAGAGGTCTATGTCCGGGGTTCCCCAAAGTTGAAAAATCTTGGCCACCTGGTCTGCATGCAGAGACCACTCGTGTGGAAGGAGAACTCGACTGAGTCTGTCTGCCCAAGAGTTTTGAACGCCTGGAAGATAACACTGCCAGAAGATGGATGTGATTCTCTCTGGCGAGGGCCCACAGTCGCAGAGCTTCATTGCAAAGCGACAGAGAGCCTGTTCCCCCCTGCTTGTTCACATAGAACATGGCTACTTGATTGTTCGTATGAATAAGGACTGTTTTGTAGTTGAGCAGGGTGTGGAACACTTGCAGAGCAAGGAAGATTGCTCTAAGCTCCAAGAGATTGATATGTAGACAACTCTCTTGTGGAGTCCAAGTGCCCTGGGTGGAGAGGTCTTGCAGATGAGCTCCCCAACCCATTGGAGAAGCATCTGTTGTAAGAGTTGCTTGGGGCAGAGGTTGCTGAAATGGGGACCCCAGCAACAGGTTTTGAGTGGACTTCCACCATTGAAGAGACAAAATGAGACGACTTGTGTTTGCTATTCTGTCTGACAGGCAACCTGATGCCTGGGTCTATTGGGTGGATAAAGTCCACTGAGCTGCCCTCATGTGAAGGCGAGCATATGGTACCACATGCACGGTGGATGCCATGTGGCCTAGCAACTGCAACATTTCTCGAGCAGTTAAAAAGGGCTTTAGGGCTGCTTGAGAAGCTAACTGCACCAAGCAAAGGCAACGGGCTTGGGGAAGGTAGGCCCGTGCCTTTGTGGTATCCAGCAGGGCTCCTATGAACTCTAGAGACTGAGTAGGAGTTAGACTGGATTTTGGGATGTTTATGACCAGCCCTAAGTACTGAAGGATACGTATTGTGCAAGATAGAGAAGTCCTGGCCTCTGACTGTGTTGGAGCTCGAATGAGCCAGTCGTCCAAGTAAGGGAAGACGAATATTCCCAGAGTGCGTAGAAATGCTGCTACCACAGCCATGCATTTCGTGAACACCCTTGGTGCAGAGGCCAGACCAAAAGGAAGCACTCTGTATTGATAGTGCTTTCCTTGAAACAGGAAGCGAAGGAACCTTCTGTGGGTTGGATGGATGAGAATATGGGTGTATGCATCCTTGAGATCTAGAGAACAAAGCCAATCCCGACTCTGAAGGTATGGAAGCAGAGCTCCGAGAGAAATTATTTTGAATTTCTCCTTAACCAGGAATTTGTTCAATTCTCGGAGATCTAAGATAGGTCTGTATCCCCCTGTTTTCTTTGGGATAAGAAAATAAGGTGAATAGAACCCTGTGCCCTGTTGATGAAGAGGCACGTCTTCTATTGCCCCTTGGGCAAGAAGGATGGTAACCTCCTGACCTAACAGTTCGATGAGAGAGGTCGGAGAATTGAACTGCTTCACTATTGTGGGAGGGGGCATGCTTGAAAAATGAAGTTTGTACCCCCTCTCTTATGATGGAGAGTGTCCAACGCTCTGCTGTTATTTGCCCCCATCTGGGAGCAAAATGGCATAACCTTCCTGGAATGGCGGACAGTTCTGGTCCTTCAAGAGCCAGAAAGGCTAAGTTCTCTAGCTGAAAGTCAAAGGCCCTGAGGAGGCTGAGGCTGCTGAGCCGGTTGAGGCCTAGCAGCCTTTGCTTTCTTCTGTTTGGGTGGTTGCTGACGTTTGGTTGAAAACTGACCTGCAGAAGATGCCTGCTGAGCATAAGCAGGATAAAATCTCTTCTTCTTAGAAAAGGTGTTTTCTTGAACAACTTTTTCCTAACAGGATCAGCAGTAAACTTGGATAGTCTATCTAAAGTGGAATTTTCAGCATCCATCTCATTGGCTTTTTCTTGCCAATCTTTACCAAACAGGTTCTCACCAGTACAAGGGATATTTCCCAATTTATCTTGTACCCAGAGCTCTAAATCAGATGCTTGGAGCCAAGCAATTCTACGTGCACCTATGGCAATAGCCGAGGTCCTGCTTATACATTCAAAGCAGTCGAAGGCTGCACGGTTGGAGAATTTAGAGACATCTTGGGCATGTTTGAGCCAAGTGAGAAACTCCTGCCTTTTATCCTCAGAGATGAAAGGACTTAAAGTCTGTAGATGATCAGTAACTTCCTTTAGGAACATTCCCATGTAGAGACTATAGGAACTGATTCTTGCAGCAAGCATGGAAGCTTGAAAGACACTACGTCCAAAAGCATCCAGAGTTCTGCATTCACGTCCTGGAGGATTAGAGGCATGTCTTTTTGCACTTCTAATCCTTCTCATAGCAGATTCCAAGACAATGAAGTGGTGAGGAAGCTGAGTTTTATGGAAACCAGGACAAGGAGGGACACGATACATAGTATCTAACCTACGAGAATGAGGAGAGGTGGTAAGTGGTGTTTCCCACATTCTCAACATGAGATCATATAGAATCTCATGAATGGGTAGGGTAGCTGCCTCCTTAGGAGTTTTGGGATATTGTAAAATATCCAACTCCTTGGCCCTTGGCTCTGTTTCAGGGGTCACAGTGATGGACAGGCCCCGAGCCACCTCTCGGATGAAGTCTTGGAAAGACATGTCCTCTGGAAGAGACATCCTGCGTTTAGGGGAGGACTCCTGTGGAAGCATCATCGCTGCATCGACAGAACTTTCAGAATCCTCAGATTCTACTGAGGAATCGAAGTATCGCCTGTCTGGATGCTCTTGCAGAGCCCGATACCCATACCGAGCAAAATCAGTATCGGGAATAACTGGTACCGGGGAATCGGTACCGACAGGCATCGAAGGACAGGGTACCGGCATAGCAGGCATCGATGCCGATGTCGATGCTATCGGTACCAGTTGCGATACCGATACCGATGCTGGCGCCGGTACCGGTGGAGTTGTCTGTCACGGTACCAAGGGCGTCGATGCCACAAGGAAAGCCGCTAGACTGCATTCTAAGGACAGAATTCTCTGGTCCATAGATGCTGTCAATGCCTGGAAATCAGTACCAGTGGAAACCAGGAGATCTGTCGAGGCCGAGCCATCGAGAACATCCTGGAACCCCGATGATGGTGCTTTGGAAGCCGAAGCCTCCCGCCGGGGTAATTTTGCCGGTGCAGAATCCTCGAGGGCAACGCCAGAGGCATCTCGATGCTTAGAAGGAGATCTACCCTTTGAGGACCGGCTAGACTTATGTTTAGTTACCTGAGATCCACGGGAAGAAGCAGCAGCCCTGGAAGACGTCGATGCCACCGAAGCCGCATCAGAGGGAAACAGGGTACTGAGCTTAGCACCTCGGTTCTGTCTACCCCTTTTAGACATCATAGCACAGGACACACAATCTGTGATGGAGTGGTTAGGACCTAAACATTTTAAACACCATTCATGGGTGTCGGTGACGGAAATGGTACCGCCACATTTTGTGCACTTTTTAAAACCTGAAGCAAGTTTTTCCATATTAAGGAAAATTCTGGGCCTTAAGGCCCAAAAAGACAGGTGCACCTGAAGAAAGTAAAAGAATGGATAAATTAATTTTTTTTTTAAAAGAAAAGAAATACCAGCGGTACCGGTAGAGCGTCGGGGAAGGCAGACGCGACTACAAAAAGAAATAAAGAAATAAGGAAATTCTTCTGCGGTGACAGGAACACAACCTGCTGGCTCCGCGGAAAAAGAAGAACTGGAGAGAGGCAGTTGGGAAAGGCGGGATGGTCTCCAAAACTGAACACAATATTCCAATCACTAGCGACTTGTACAGTGGCATTAGTACCTCTTCCTTTCTGCTGGTAATTCCTCTCTGTATGCAACCCAGCATCCTTCTGGATTTTGCCACCACCTTGTCACACAGTTTTGCCACCTTGAGATTCTCAGAAACAATCACTCCGAGATCCTTCTCCTGGTCCATGCACACCAACGTCTCCTATCGCATACAATTCCCTTGGATTTCTGCTTCCCAAATGCATGACACTGCACTTCTTCACGTTAAATCTTAACTGCCAAGCATTAGAACATTCTTCCAGCTTTTGTAGATCTTTCCTCATGGGAACGAGGGGTCCAAATGAAATTGTGGGAATCCCCTGAATGCATGAGGTGCAGAGGGAAAAGGGGGACTGACACACATGTTTATGGAATGCCCAACATGACAAAACTATTGGGGAGAGGGGTTGTTAGAACACATACACAGAGTCTTAGGTGACCAGATTGAATGGACATATGCAGTCTTATTACTAGGTATGGATCAGCCTCTAAGAAACAAAGGAGTGAAACGACTAGGAAGAAAATTCAGATGGGTGGCACTTATGCTTGCCAGGAAGGTCATACTACAATTTTGGGCAGAGGAAGAGGCACCAGCAAGCACAGTGTGGGTTGCGGACATGCGAACAATGGCTGAATGAGTGTGCAAGGCAGTTCAAGAAAGAGTGCGATTAAGCAGAGGCAATATGCCCATATTTGGACACAGTTTTTTGCAGGGTTAGCAAGCTAACTCAACAAGGCTTCGGATCGGTCTGGGGGGGGGGGGGTTGTGGGGAGTACATAGGGGAGAAAAGGGAGCCACACACCCCCTTGTATACGGGAGAAAGAAAACAGGCATTTGTCAGACCTGGCACAGAGGTTCCACAATGCTTGTCCAGGGGCAAGCAGGGATTTCCCAGGTCCTCTCTAATAATGGTTTATGGACTTTTCATCCAGGAATTTGTCCAAACCTTTTTTTTTTTTTTTATTAAAAGACAGCAAGTAAACACAAAGCAAACAAAGGTCTCATTGACTATTTGCATAATACAGTAGCGGAAGGTAACAATGCGAAAAGTGCAAACATCTAATAATAATCCAACAAGACGTCTTTTTTTTTTTCCCCCTTTTCGTTTCCCCCCCTCTCTTCCCCCCCCCTCGCTACCACATCAGCTAGGAGCAAAAAGGACTCTAAGAATGTTCTGCTTACCCCCCCCCACCCTCCAATCTCCCACCCTCCCTACATCCCACCCTATTGTCCCCCCCCCCCCCACCCCCGGATCTCCACACCAGCCACAAGTGAAGGGAGCGGGCCAGCCTATCGTTGCATATGGGGCCAAAAGAGGGGGATACTCTAGGACTCCATCTCACGGGAAAGCACGGATCCATCCCCCCCACCAAATACACAAAGCTCTCAGGTCATCATGAAGCAAAGTGCAGGACAAAGGTTTCCCAGACCTGCTCAAAGCGGAGCAATCGTAACTTACTGACTGCCACCCCGCGTTCCATTGTATACGTATCCCACATCCGATCCAACCAAGCGGAAAAGGGCGGTGGTTGGTCCTGCTTCCATGCAGTAGCCACAGATAGCCGTGCCGCATTCAGGCCATGCCGTATTAAGGCCAGCTGGGGACTACGGGCCCCAGGCACCTTAACACCAAAAAGAAAAATGCCTGGATCCCAGGGAATGGCCAACCCAACCAATTGTTTTAAACGGTATTGGATCCCCCGCCAGAAGGCTCAGACTCAGGGACAAGACCACCAAACATGCGCCAGAGTACCTTTCTGGCCACATCACCGCCAGCACAGATCAGAGCTCCCCTGATACACTCGAGCAATCCGCTCAGGCGTCATATACCATCGGTATAATAGCTTATAGTTAGTTTCACGGACATTAATCGCCACCGAACCTTTCCACAGCCTGCCCTCTACCTGTTCCCATTGCTGCTCAGAAAAATGGAGACTCAGATCAGAATTCCATTGCTCTCTATACTTGCCCAATCTCGGCTGCTGCGCCTGCAAATGGGCATATAAGGTAGCTATAAGGCCTTTAGTGGTTGTACATTCCGCACAATAACGCTCCAGGTCCAACAAGTCACGGGCCACCTGAGAACGCACACTGCGAGCCTGGACCCAGTGGGCCGCTTGCATATATTGAAAAACATGACGGTCGGGGAGGTCAAATTCCTCCTGAAGGGCTCTAAAAAGTCGCAACCTACCCTCATCAAACAATTGACCAGCACGACTAAGTCCCTGGTGCCCCCACAGCCGGAAAACTGGGTCAACCATCCCAGGAGGAAACATAACATTATCCACAATAGGCGCCAGAGGAGTCAGCTCCGCCCCCTGGGGCCGAAAAAATTGGTCCCAGCATCGAAGGGTATGCATAATATACGGATTACTTAAACGTAAGCCACCTCGCGATCTGGGACCAAGCCACAGCCGGTCGCCTAGTCCCACTCCCCCCGCAAGATGCATTTCCAGTTGTATCCAGCGTTTGGGGCTAGCCGGATTCATCCATTCCACCCCTGCACGGCACTGCGCCGCCACGTAGTACCAATAGAGATCCGGTGCCCCCATGCCCCCAGAGCGCGTGCACATATAGAGGATTCGACGCACTATGCGTGGCCGACGATACTGCCAGATAAACTTCATGAGCAAGGCTTGCCATCTGGCCAATGTTCCTCGAGACAGCAGTATAGGAAGTACCTGAAAGAGGTACAAGAACCTCGGGACAAACACCATCTTAACCACCGCTACACGCCCAAACCAGGATAGCGTCAAGCCAGCCCAGGACTCTAAATCACGCCGAACCTGCTGAAGTAGCGGATCATAATTAGCCTTAAAAAGCGCCGTCCGCGCCACCGTCAGGTTCACCCCTAAATAGCGAAGGATACCTGCCACCCACCGAAAAGGATAGGTAGCCCTCAATGCCCTACAAACCGCCTCCGGGACCCCAACATTGAGAATCTCAGATTTAGCGTAGTTGATTTTGAATCCCGAAACCTGGGAAAAGGCCTCAAAAAGCTGCATAGCCGCAGGGAGGGATGCAACTGGGTTCGCCAGCGATAATATGATATCATCTGCAAAAAGTGCAATTCGGTAGTCTGTAGGGCCCACTTGAATGCCCTCAATGTCTGGGTGCTCGCGGAAGCTTTGCGCCAAAGGTTCCATCACCAGCGCGAAGAGCAACGGCGACAGAGGACACCCCTGACGGGTACCCCTTTCCAATTGGAAACTCCGTGATTGACCCCCATTAACCCGGACACAGGCCGTAGGGTTCTGATATAGGCTACGGACCCAGCGGATAAAATTAGGACCAAACCCCATCGCATCTAGCACGCACCAAAGATAGCCCCAGCTAACACGATCAAAGGCCTTCTTGGCATCAACTCCCACCAAGAGCGTCAGTTGAGAATCCTGCCGAGCAGCATGAATAACCTGTAGCATCTGCCGAATACTGTCCGCCGCCTGACGTCCCGGTACGAACCCCACCTGATCAGGATGTACCAGAGTTGGGAGAACCCGGTTTAATCGCGCAGCCAGCACTGAAGCCAATATTTTAACATCCATGTTTGGCAAGGAGATGGGGCGGTATGAGGCAGCGTCATGTAAGGGCTTACCCGGTTTAGGGATCATCGCTATAAGAGCCTCGTGTTGTGAAGGGGGTAGCGGCTCCCCCCGCTGAACCTCATTAAAAAGTACTACCAGGGTTGGAGCTAATTGGGCATGAAATTTTTTGTAGTACTCCGCAGGGAAGCCATCGCAACCCCGTGCACCCCCAGTTTTTAACCGACAGATTGCGATTTCCACCTCTTCCACCGTAAGATCAGGATCTATTTGATCTCTGTCCGAGTCCTGCAACCATGGCAAAGTTACAGTGCGCAGGAAGCTCTGCACATGTGACAGATCAAAAGGCTCAGCTTTATATAGCCGTTCCAGAAATGCGGCGAAGACATCATGTATCTCCCGGGAGACCACCCTCGTCTGCCCCTCGGAATCTCGGATTTCACGAACCACCCTCGTAGTTTGCTGCTGCCGAAGTCGCAGAGCAAGAAAACGACCTGGTTTATTCCCTCGCTCATAAAAAGTTTGTCGCAATTTCCGACGCTTATTATCCAATTCTCTTTGTAAACACGCATCTAAGTTGGCGCGAGCCGCCCGCCATTGACGCAGGGCCCGCTTAGAGCCGGTCCGAGCGTGTTCCATCTGAAGACGGGAAGTTTCCCCCAACAGTTGGCAATGCTCCCGTTCCCAAGCCCTCCGGGTACGGGCTGCTTCCGCTAGCAGGCGACCCCGAGCCGTGGCCTTGAAGGCATCCCAGACCATGGGAAGCGGGATCTCCCCAGAATCATTTAACTCAAAAAAATCAGTTATAAAGCGGCTGTGCTCCTGAACAGCGCACTGTTGCCGAAGAAATCGTGCATCGAGTCGCCAATGCCAATGCCGCTCACTGGGAAAGTCTGCCGGAAGGATGATCCAACACGGGGCATGATCCGACCAGGTCAATGCCCCATGCCCAGCCTCCACTCTCGCATCCATCAGGCGCTGGCCCAATAGGAAATAGTCTATGCGGGTGTGCACCTGATGAACAGGTGAGTAGTACGTATAACTTTTCTTCTTTTCATGCGTATCTCTCCAGACATCCCGCAAGCCGAAGTCCAGCATAAATTTCCGCAAAGCCTTGCTAGGTCCGCCCACCATCCTCCCAGCGCTACCTGTCGAATCCATATGCAGTACCATATGGGCATTGCAGTCCCTGCCCAATATTATAGGACCTTTCGCAAAGTCAGCTAACAGAGTTTCAGCCGCACAAAAAAGGTTACTTGGCCTTCATTAGGAGCGTAAATATTAGCTAGCGTTATCATCTGGCCTCCCCAATGCACATTCATAAAAAGCCATCTTCCCAGAGTGTCTTTCTGAACCTCTTCTACCCTGAGGGATAAGCGTTGATGAAACAGTAAGGCCACGCCACATTTCTTCCGGCACTTCAAGTCAGATGCTACCCATATCTCAGTGTAAGGATTACATTTTAACCACCCCCGAGTGCTACTACGAAGATGTGTCTCCTGCAAGAACACAATATCTCCTTTCAAGGATCTCAATTCCGAAAACAGCAAAGAGCGCTTTCTGGGGGAATTGAGACCCTTCACATTCAGACAGATCACTTTCAACATAGGTAGTCTATCACCTTACCACCACCGCCCCTCTTTCCCTCCCGCCCCTTTGATCCAAGCCCCCCACCGCTTATAGAACCACATATTTTTAGCAGTAAAAGTGGCCCCACATCTCTCCACGGTCTAACTGCCTGCGGAGGTTCACCCCACATCCCCCCATGCACCCCATCGCATAAAAGTACCCATAAGCCCAAATTCCCCCCCCCCTCTTCCCCCCACCCTTCCCCAGCAATACATACCCCCCATCAATGCCCCCCCCTCCCCGTCAGTACCACCTGCCTGTCAAAATAGAAACAGGACACGGTTAAACTGACCCCAAACCCAGCTCTTCCCGGGCTCCCATACAGAAAAAGCAGGATAGAGTAACAAAAGCATTTCCCCATATTACCGTTCATCAGTGAGGGATTGTTCCCATCGTGCCCCACATCATAGCGGAGTCATCAGCCCCCCCCCCCCCGGCCCATTGTGTCAAAAAGCATAAACCAAAATCCCCACATAACCAAAAACATTTAGCATAACCAGAACAGGAGGGAGTGAAAGTGCACATAACTGATCAAACACATTCAGTCTCAAAACCACAGAACCCCTGAGCAGATTCCCAAGGTCAGGAAGTCAGAAACGCGGGATCCAGGATGATTCAGGTGGGTCTTCCCACCCGAGTCCATTTCGAGTGCTGCGACTTAGAGGCCGAAGGTGCAGGCAGTGCATTATCTTCCACCAGGCCGGCCTGGCGGAGTGCTCTCCAAGCCTCAGTATGGTCCTTTGCTGAGATCTTTTTATTACCCAGGAGGAAATTCATCCGGAACAGAAAAGACCAGGAATAGCGAATCCCTTTATTGTTCAGCACCGCTATGATTGGCTTCATCTTCCTTTGGCGGGCCAACGTAAAAGCTGAGAGATCCTGGTACACGGTTACCATCGCCTCTTGGTACTGGATTGCTTTTTTCTCCCGGCCCCGACGTAGTAGAAGTGCCGCATCGATATAGCGCAGGAATTTGGCAATAACATCCCGAGATTGATTATTAGGCGGCTTTCCCAAAGCAAAATGCATGCGCTCGATTTCCATTCCAGGGCCCTGGATTGCAAGTTCCTCTGCCATGAGTAATTCGCCCATCAAAGTTTTGAGGACCACTGTCAGATCTTCAGCACCCCCCACCGCCTCCGGGATTCCTCGAAAACGCACATTGTTGCATCGGGACCGGTTTTCAATGTCATCAATTGTATAAGTCAGCTCCATCGCCTGCGAGCGATGTCTATCTATAGCACATTGTAAATCCACCAGAGCACCATCATGGTCTTCTACTTTTGCCTCGACCTCCTCCACGCGGGTGCCCAGGTCTTTTATGTCATCTCTAAGATCCGCAATAGTGCTCATCACCTCCTCGCGCATGGATCGGAATTCGCCAGCCAAATCCTCAAAGCCTCTCCGAAGCTCCCGCTGGAGGAGGGCGTGCGAGGATAGCGTCGCAGGGCCCAAATCAGTTTCACTCAGGGTCTCATCGCCTGAGCCCTCCGAAGGGGGCTTACTGTTTGGACTGGGCTGGGAGCCAGTCTTATTCAAAAGACGCTGTGAGGCCCGCATTCTCTCCCGGACTTCAAGTCCCTTGGTCTTGGTAGCCATGGTAGTTTTGGTGAGGGGGGAGCTGCAAGGAGGAGCGTGGCAGGTATCAATAGAACAAGCAAAGGTAAACACAGAAAAAAAACAAAGTTGTAGCAAAGTTCCACTCCTGAGCAGCAGGTGGCGCTCTAGGACCTCCGATGCCGGCCGGGCTGAAGAAGCAGATAGAGGAAGTATCCCCAATGCAATCACCTCAGGATCAGTGAGTTTAGCAGACGGAGGAAGAGACTGTGCTCAATGCAGTTAGCAGGATAGGAGAAGATCAGCTGCACAGTGCAAAAGACTCACCGGACCGATATCGGAGGCCAGGCAGGGGAAGGGAAGAGCCCTCTACCAAGTACACCACATCCGGAAGCACTGAGCCAGGGAGAGTCCAAGACGGGCTTATTGATCACATGGTTTGTTATTCCCACCGAAGGCAGTTGGAACGCAGACAGGCCCGTGCGTTCCAGGAGCACGCGGCAATGGCCGCCGAGACAGTCCATCCAAGACCCGGGACCACTGTTCCCTCTAAGCTGTGCGCGTGTGCGCGCGCACACATCTCGACGAGCGAGCGCACATACTTTACAACAGAGCGCACAAAAATTGCAGTTCTGATTCTGATAGAAAACAACACAGACATCTTAAAATTTAAAAGTTGTTGTGTGTTTACAGTTTGCACAAGTTCTACAATATTTTCTAGTGCAATCAATGTGGTGTACATACTGTATTCTGATGTGTAGTCAAATTTTAAAGTATTTAACTCCGAGTGTCGTTATGTGGCGCACAAAAATGTAATCTTCCTTCAAAAGCTGCACAGCTGATATTTTATGCGCACACAGCCTACAGAAAATTAGAGGGAACATTGCCCGGGACCCCCTGCACCTGAGCACACCGGATATCGCAGCATTCTCACTCCCACAAAGTGTGCTCGCTACATTCAGCACCGGGCGATGCAATGGGGAACAACGCCGGATCCACCGGGAAGCCAAGTGCACTCACTGTTCCGGTTCTTTGCGGCAGGTCAGGCCGCCCCGCGGCTACGCTCAGTCTTCCCCAGCCAGTGGGCCCCGATGTAGTCGCGTCTGGAGATCTCTCCACCAGGAGTGGTAAAACAAAAGCCCCTCTCCAAATAGGGCCGACAGCCAGCAGCAGGACAGCGGCTTCAGCCGCGGGGTGCGATGTCTCCAAGCTACAAGCGCCTCCACGCACCTCAAAGCGTCCCTCTGGGGCTCAGATCACCGCGGCAGGCACTCAGAAGGCAGATTCGGGTAAGCAGGGGAAAATAGATTAAAGTTATGTAGATGATAGCAGATGTGAAGGGAGCACCCGGTCAGAGCTGACCTAAAACGCGGCCATTTCTTCATGGGCTCCTGTCCAAACCTTTTTTAAACCCAGTTACACTAACAGCTTTTACACATCCTCTGGTAGTGGATTCCAGAGTTTGATTACACGTTGAGTAAAATATATTTTCTCTTATTAGTCTAAAATAGGTTGCATTGTAGCTTCATTGTGCGTCTAGTCTTTCTGCTTTTTCATGGCGCAGACAACCAAACTATGTTTACCCACTCCACTCCATTCATTAATTTATAGACCTCTATCCTCTATCATATCCCCCTTCAGCAGTCTCTTTGCCAAGTTGAAGATCCCCCAACCTTTTACGCCTCTCCTCATACGGGTATTCTTCCATTCCCTTTACCATTTTTGTCACTCTTCTTTGTACTTTTTTCTAATTCAGCTATATTCTTTTTAAGATATGGCAACTAGAATTGCACACAATATTCAAGGTGCAGTCGCACAATAGAACGATAGAGAGGCTTTATAATATCCTTTGCTTTAATCTCCATTCCTTTCATTATGATTCCAAGCATTCTTTTGCTTTCCTGGCCGTCGCTATACACTGGGCAGTGTGTTAAAACGTATTATCCATAATGACGCCTAAATCTTTTTCCTGGGTGGTGGTTATGTGAATTCCAAGCAAGGACATTGACAGTCAAAAGGAATGTGTGCTTGTGGTGAAACTGGGCATTTACAGCGTGACTGCCCCCAGAGTCAGAATCTTGACGTCCAGAAAGCTGATTTCCCTCTAGTAAAAGCTGAATTCACTCCTGTATATCAATGTTACTCTAGCCCGGAAGATTTTGGAGGAGATACATGGGATGCATGACTATTGTTGAATTTGAATCTTTTCAGTAAATCTTTTTTTTTTTTTTTATTATTTATTTATGAAAAATTTTACAACATTACACAGTAAAATTTATAA
Source organism: Ichthyophis bannanicus (assembly GCA_033557465.1). Taxonomy (NCBI): domain Eukaryota; kingdom Metazoa; phylum Chordata; class Amphibia; order Gymnophiona; family Ichthyophiidae; genus Ichthyophis; species Ichthyophis bannanicus. Next base: position 170,594,413 of record CM066042.1, read on the forward strand.
AACAAGAAACAAAATATTACATAGGAAATAAACATAGGAAAATCCTTAATACAAGACTGCAACCCACATCATTGGGGAGACTTGTCTGAATATTCAAAACAAAATCATAACACAAGGTAAACAAGGCTGAACAGAATTCTAAAAAGAATCTGCAGCCAACATAAGCAGCCAGGGGAGAACCCTCCCTTCCCAACCTCACGAGTTACCCTTAGGCTTCTCCCTATCCAAAATCCACTTTTCCAATTCAGACGAAGACAAGAAAATAAATTTATCATGATTTAAGGAAATACAACATTTACAGGGGTATTTTAAGAAGAAGGTAGCCCCTAAAACGAGAACTCTAGACTTTAATACAAGAAAAGCTTTCCTACGTAACTGAGTAGAACAAGAAACATCCGGAAATATCTGTATCCTGTCACCACAGAACTTCACCTCCTTCCTCCTAAAATATGCTTTAAGAATATTGACCTTCTCCTCATCCGAGGAAAGGGTCACTAATAATGTAGCACGAGAAGTGATGTCGTCATGGGACTCTTCTAAAAAAGCCATCAGATTAAAGTTCTCAGAGACCAAAGGAGAAGCCTCTTCCTGTTCCGCAGAGCTACAAGGCAAAACTTTTGCAGACAAATAATAACACTTAATAATTGGACAAGAATCAGCCTGCGGAAGGAGAAGGGCTTCTTTCAAATATTTCCGAAATAAAATTAAAGGGGATAACAATGAACAAATAAGAAAATTTAATATCCTCAAATTTTAAGCATGAGTCACATTCTCCAGATGCTCAAGTTTCTGGTACAAAATAAGGCTGTCCTTTGCATGAGCTGCTGAAAAATCAGAAGCGGACATCACTTGAGACTCCAATTTTGCCACCGCGGAGCTCAAGGCTCCAACTTGAGAATCTAGAGATTGAAATTTTCCTACAGCATCCCTGGTAAATTGACACAACAGGGGAACAGTGGCAGCAAGAGTCTTTTCTGTGCGAGTAACCACTTGCCAAACATCCAAAAGGGTAATTCCAGAAGTTGGAGATTTAGTGAGGAGGGCAGAAAGAGGACTCCAAGAGACCGCCTTCGGAACCACACCACACCGAGAAGATGCAACGCCAGGAGAAAAGTCACCGGACAACTCGAGAAAACCAGGAGGAAGGGGGGGGGGGTGTGTGTGTGTACGCTCAACAGAGCTTAAACTCACTCCCTCGATAAAGGGGTCGAGAGGCACAGTACCTGAAGAAGCAGCTCGAGGTGTAGAAATCACGTTTTTCAATGGCACCAACTTGAGAAGTCTCAACCGGAGGTTTCTTCTTTCGTTTTCCCCCCGGCATTATCAGCACTCCAGGACCGGCTGGGCTCCTAACGGGCTCCTAAGGGGCTCACATGGGGCGTGGCAATACCCCTTTGGATACGCCCCTTAGGAGACGCGCCGATGGCTGAGCGCCATAGCAATGTTCTTAATATCAGGGCCCGGAAGATGACGTCAGCTGGGCTGCCTGCTCCAATAGCCAGAATTCAAACCAGCACCTCTCTCCCCAGAAGGGAACCAGACTGCAAGATAGACGCTCCCAAGGAAGGTGCAGCAGAAAGATCTTATATCAGGGCCCGGAAGGTGACGTCAGCTGGGCTGCCCGCTCCAATCGCCAGACTTCAAACCGGCACCTCTCCCCCGAAGGGAACCAGACTGCAAGATAAACGTTCCCCACCAGTAAATCTTTTAGGTCGGGACTTTTTAGCTTCACAACGTGCTACTCTATCCTGTATGAGTGGAAAGCACAGTTACTCACCTGTAACAGGTGATCTCCGGGAACAGCAGGAATTTAGTCTTCACATATGGGTATCATCGGCACAGACGGAGCCCGCACAGGAACGCTCCCCAGCGTCCAATAGGAAAGCTTTTGGGAGTATTCCACAGCGCCTGCGAGCTGCCTTCCCGCCTTTCCCAACTGTCCCTCTCCAGTTGAGTTTAAAGCTGAGACAAAAGAGAGAGGGAAAGAGAGAGAGATACAACTCCTAGGGGAGGTGGGTGGGTTGTGAAGACTAAATTCCTACTGTTCCTGGAGATCACCTGCTACAGGTGAGTAACTATGCTATCTCCAGGAACAAGCAGGAATGTAGTCTTCACATATGGGGACTCCCTAGCTGCAGATGCCAGGGAGATGGCCCCAGAAAGTTGTGTGCCCTTGTGAAAGGGCTCCACTTCCCCCCATGGATCTCTGGCATCCTACCAGGGATGGTGGGTAGGAGTTGATTAAGTATGGAACAGGTGTTGAAGAACAGCCTGACCAAACAAGGCATCCCGGCGGGAGTCCTTGTCTAAGAAATAATGGGCTGTGAAGGTATGAACCGAAGCACAAGTAGCTGCTCGACAGATGTCGTCGATAGACACAGAGTGAAGATGAGCCATTGAGGCTGCCATGGCTCTGACATTGTGAGCTGTGACGGCCTTCAAGAGGAAGGCTCTTATTCTCATAGGCAAAAGATATGCACTGTGCAATCCAGCTGGACAGTGTTCTTTTGGGGACTGGAAGTCCCAAATGACTAGGATCAAAAGCAACAAAGAGTTAAGAGGACTTTCTATGTTGCTGAGTCCTTTGCAAGTAAAAGGCCAAAGCTCTTTTACAATCCAAAGTATGAAGATTCCTTTCTGCGTTTGAGGCGTGAGGCCTTGGAAAGAATACAGGAAGGTAAACTGCTTGGTTTAAATGAAAAGGTGACACCACCTTTGGCATAAAGTGTGGATGAGTCCTAAGGACTACCTTGTCATGATGGAACCTTGTATAAGGAGGGTCAGCCACCAACGCTTGCAATTCACTGATGCGACGTGCTGATGCGATTGCAATAAGAAACATGACCTTCCAAAAAAGGAATTTCAAAGATTTAGTGACTAATGGTTCAAAGGGCGTTTTCATGAGGCGCCCAAGAACCAGATTTAAGTCCCATGCCACCAGAGGTGGCTTAATGGGCAGCTTAGTTAAAAGAAGGCCTCTCATAAATCTCGCTATGAGAGGATGAGAGGAAATAGGTTGTCCATTTACAGGCTTGAAAGAAGCTGCAATAGCACTCAAATGGACTCTTACTGAATTGGTCTTAAGCCCTGCATTTGATAAATGAAAAAGATACTCCAGTAATGATTCCAGCAGTATCGCAAGATGGTTAAGACCCTTCTGCGTGCACCATATGGTAAACCTTTTCCACTTAAATGCATAAGAGCGTCTTGTGGAAGGCTTCCTGGAAGCATAAAGGATATCCTTTACCTGCTGGGAAAGGTTAAGACCGTGAAGTTCTAGGCTTTCAGCAACCAGGCCCTGAGATGCAGAGACTGGGGATTGGGATGCCACAGCATCCCGTCCTCTTGAGAAAGGAGATCTGGAGCAGATCCTAACTCCAGAGGCGGAGCTTGAGAGAGATGTAGGAGCAGAGGGTACCACATTTGCCGTGGCCAACGTGGAGCTATGAGGATGATATGACCTCTGTCTCTCTGAAGCTTGAAAAGGGTTTTGGGAATTAGGGTATGGGTGGAAAGGCATACAGGAAGTCCTGACCCCAATGGAGGAGGAAGGCATCCCTGGCCTGACAGCCCTGAGCCGGAATTCTGGAACAGAACCCGGGAGGTTTGGAATTCAGAGGACTTGCAAAGAGGTCTATGTCCGGGGTTCTCCAAATTTGAAAAATTTTGGCCAACTGGTCTGCATGGAGAGACCATTCGTGTGGAAGTAGAACTCGACTGAGTCTGTCTGCCCAAGAGTTTTGAATGCCTGGAAGATACACCGGAAGGAGATGAATCTGATGCTCTCTGGCAAGGGCCCATAGTCGAAAAGCTTCGTTGCAGAGCAACAGAGAGCCTGTTCCGCCCTGCTTGTTCACATAGAACATGCCTACTTGATTGTCCGTTTGAACTAGGACCGTCTTGTAGCTAAGCTGGGTGTGAAATACTCGAAGAGCAAGGAGGATTGCTCTGAGCTCCAGGAGGTTGATATGAAGATAGGCCTCATGTGGAGTCCAGGTACACTGGGTAGAGAGGCCTTGCAGATGGGCTCCCCAACCCACCTGTGAAGCATCTGTTGTTAGAGTGGCTTGGGGTGGGGGTTGCTGAAAAAGAGACCCCACCAGAAGATTTTGGGGTGACTGCCACCATTGGAGGGACAAAATAAGGCGATCTGAGTTTGCTATTTTGCCTGACAGGCAACCTGACGCCTGAGTCTACTGAGTGGATAAAGTCCACTGGGCTGCCCTCATATGGAGGCGAGCATAAGGAACCACATGCACGGTGGATGCCATGTGGCCTAGCAACTGTAACATTTCCCGAACAGTGAGGTGAGGTTTTATCACTGCTTCAGAAGCTAACTGCACAATGCGAAGGCAGCGGGGCGGTGGAAGGAAAGCCCTTGTCTGTCTGGTATCCAGCAGAACTCCTATAAACTCTAGGGATTGAGTGGGAGCAAGGTGGGACTTTGGGAAGTTTATGACAAGTCCCAAATACTGAAGGATACGCATTGTGCGAGAGAGAGCAACGCTGGCCTCTGGCTCTGAAGGAGCTCGAATGAGCCAGTCGTCTAAGTAAGGGAAGACGAATATTCCCATGGTGCGGAGAAATGCTGCCACCACAGCCATGCATTTTGTGAACACCCTTGGTGCAAAGGCCAGGCCAAAAGGAAGAACCCTGTATTGGTAGTGCTTCCCTTGAAACAGAAAGTGAAGGAACTTTCGGTGAGTTGGATGGATGAGAACATAAGTGTACGCATCCCTGAGATCTAGAGAAGAAAGCCAATCCTGACTCTGAAGGTATGGCAGCAGAGTTCCCAGAGAAATCATTTTGAACTTCTCTTTGAGCAGGAATTTGTTCAATTCTCTGAGGTCTAAAATGGGTCTGTGTCCTCCTGTTTTCTTTGGAATAAGGAAATAAGGGGCATGCTGAGGAAATGAAGCTTGTACCCCTCTCTTACAATAGACAGAGTCCAATTTTCTGCTCTTATCTGACCCAATCTGGGGGCAAAATGACATAACCTTTCTGGGATGGTGGAGGGTTCTGGGCCGTTCAGGGCCAGGAAGGCAAAGTTCTCTAGATAGGAGTCAAAGCCCCTGTGGAGGCTGAGTCTGCTGAGCCGGTTGAGGCTTAGCTGCTTTTGGCTTCCTTTGCCTAGGTTGTTGCTGCTGTCCCTTTTGGGCAGACTGACCTAAATGATGTCCCTGCTGGATATAGGAGGGATAAAACTTTTTCTTCTTGCTGAAGAATATTTTCTTAGAGGATTTTTTCCTCGCAGGATCAGCTGTAGATTTAGACAATCTATCCAAAGTGATATTGTCAGCATCTATCTCATTAGCATTTTCCTGCCAATTCTTGCCAAAGAGATTCTCTCCTGTGCAAGGAATATTCCCTAGTTTGTCCTGTACCCAAATTTTCAAGTCAGATGCCTGGAGCCAGGCAATCCTACGTGCACCTATGGCAATAGCAGAGGTTCTGCTTATGCATTCAAAGCAGTCAAAGGCTGCACGATTCACAAACTTAGAAACATCCTGAGTATGTCTGACAAGGGCGAGATAATCCTGCCTTTTATCATCAGGAAGGAGAGGGCTTATAAGCTCTAAATCTCCTGTGACCTCTTTAAGGAACATTCCCATATACAAGATACAGGAACTGATCCTAGCAGAAAGCATGGAAGCTCGGAAGGATCGACGTCCGAAGGCGTCAAGAGTCCTACACTCACGTCCTGGAGGATTAGATGCATGCCTTTTTGCACTCTTTATCCGTCTCATGGCTGATTCCACCACCATAGAATGGTGTGGTAATTGAGTCTTCTGAAACCCAGGACAAGGAGGAACTCGATACATGGTGTTGAGTCTTCGAGAGTGAGGAGATGTGGTTGGAGGTGTTTCCCACATCCTTAACATAAGATCATGCAAGATCTCATGAATAGGTAACATAGTAACTTAGTAAGTGACGGCAGATAAAGACCAGCATAGTCCATCTAGTCTGCCCAGCAAGATGGCAAGAGTAGGTGCACCTGTCGTTCTGTGCAGGCCACCCCTCCCCATGTTTTTGTTTAGGGGTGATCCCACCACTCCATGTAGGACACCCCTATTTCTTGAGACGCTAGATAGTTCAGAAGTTAGATGGTACTGTTTATTTTGCTTTTGTCCTGTTGCTGTAGAGGGATCCACTGTGTTTGTCCCATGCCGTTTTGAATTCCATCACCGTGTTTGCCCCCACCACTTCCATCGGGAGGGCATTCCAAGCATCCACCACCCTTTCAGTGAAGAAATATTTCCTGACATTGCCTTTCAATTTCCCACCTTGCAGCTTCATGTTATGCCCTCTAGTTTTACAGCTTCCCCGTCTTTGGAAGAGGTTTGTTTGTTCATCATTTCTCTTTAAGTATTTAAAGGTCTGAATCATATCTCCCCTGTCCCTCCTCTCCTCCAAAGTGTACATATTTAGGTCTTCAAGTCTCTTCTCATAAGGTTTCTGATGCAGGCTCCAAATCATTTTGGTCGCCTTTCTCTGAACAGTTTCCAGTCTTTTTACATCTTTTGCAAGATACAGTCTCCAAAACTGAACACAGTATTCCAAGTGAGGCCTCACCAGTGACTTGTACAGTGGCATAAGCACCTCTTCCTTTCTGCTGGTAATCCCTCTTTGTATGCAGCCCAACATCCTCCTGGCTTTTGCCACCGCCTTGTCGCACTGTTTTGCCACCTTGAGATCATCAGAGATAATCACACCAAGGTCTTTCTCCTGAACCGTGCTTACCAACTTCTCACCCCCTATCGTGTACTTTTCCCTTGGATTTCTGCTACCCAAGTGCATGACACTGCACTTTTTCACATTAAATCATAGTTGCCAAGCATTAGACCAGTCTTCCAGCTTTTGTAGATCTTTCCTCATGTTAACCACTCCCTGAGGGGAGTCCACTCTGTTGCAAATTTTTGTCTCATCTGCAAAAAGACAGACTTTTCCATTCAGTCCTTCAGCAATATCACTCACAAATATATTGAACAGTGCCGGGCCCAGGACCAAACCCTGAGGCACCCCGCTAATCACCTTCCTCTCATCCGAGTGAGCTCCATGTACCATCACCTTCTGTTGTCTGTCAGTCAACCAATTTCTAATCCAGTTTACTATCTTGGGACCCATCCCCAAGCTACTGAGTTTATTGACAAGCCTCCTATGAGGAACAGTATCAAAGGCTTTGCTGAAATCCAGATAGATGACATCCATTGCATGCCCCAGATCTAGTTCCTTGGTCAACCAATCAAAGAACTCAATCAGATTTGTTTGGCAAGACCGTCCTTTGGTAAAACCATGTTGCCTTGGATCTTGCAACCTGTTGGTTTTGAGAAAGTTCACTATTCGCTCTTTCAGGAGCGCCTCCATTACTTTTCCCGCCACCGAGGTTAAGGCTCATGGGCCTGTAGTTTGACACTTCTTCCCTGTCACCACTTTTGTGTAGAGGTACAACATTAGCCATTCTCCAGTCCTCAGGAACCACTCCTGTTTCCAAGGATCTGTTGAAGACATCCTTTAACGGTCCTGCAAGAACCTCTCTGAGCTCTTTCAGTATCCTGGGATGTATCCCATCCGGTCCCATGGCTTTGTCCACTTTCAGTTTAGCAAGTTGTTCTAACACCTCATCTTCTGTGAATGGTGTGGTATCTACTTCATTGCTATTTTTATATTTGGGAGTCACAGCTGGTCCATCTCCAGGATCTTCTTTAGTAAAAACAGAGCAGAAGTATTTGTTTAGGTAAAGTAGCTGTCTCCTTGGGAGCTTTATGGTATTGAAGGATTTCTAATTCCTTTGCCCTAGGCTCTTTTTCAGGAGCCACTGTGATGGAAAGACCTCGAGCCACATCTCGGATAAAATCCTGAAAGGACATATCCTCTGGTGGAGACATCCTACGTTGAGGAGAAGACGAATCCTCAGGAAGAAGTACTCTGGTATCGGCAGAGCGTTCAGAGTCTTCAGACTCCTCCGAGGACTCGAAGTATCTCTGATCCAGGTGATCGCGCAAGGCACAGTACCGGTACCGACTTGTCGATGCTGGATAGAGACGCATGACTCGGTCCCGGTAGAATACCTGCTGATGTCAATGTCGTCGGTGCCGGTACCGGTTGAATTGTCTGAAGTGGCTTCAGGGGCATCCAGGCCGTAAGAAGAGCCGCCAGACTGCGTTCAATAGCCAAGAATCTCTGGTCTATCGACGCTGCCGATGTTTGGGTATTGGTGCCGGATGAAGCGGCCGGGACCCCAGAGCATGGCACCAGTAGTTCTGCCGAGGTTGAAGCCTCGAGAACATCCTGGAGCCCCGTTAGTGTTTGGAAGCCGAAGCCTCCCGCCGGGGCAATTTTGCCAGTGAAAGTCCCTCAAGGGCAACACCAGAGGCATCTCGATGTTTAGAAGGAGATCTACCCTTTGAGGACCGGCTAGATTTATGTTTAGTTACCTGAGATCCATGGGAGGAAGACGAAGCCCTGGAAGACGTCGATACCACGGAGGCTGCTTCAGAGGGAAAAAGGGTGCTAAGTTTAGCAGCTCGGTTTTTCCGGCCCCTTTTCGACATCATCCCACAGGCAACACACTCCAAAATAGAGTGGTCAGGACCTAAATATTTGAGGCACCACTTATGGGTGCCGGTGACGGAGATGGTACCGCCACACTTAGAACACTTTTTAAAACCCAAAGCGGGTTTTTCCATTCTGTAGGAAAAGTTGGGCCTAGTGCCCAAAATGCCGCGTGGCACCTGAGGAGAAAATTACTGGAAAAGACACCAGAAAGTAAGTTTTTTTTTTGTTTTGTTTTTTGACAAAAAAGAAAGAACCAGCGGTACCGGTGTAGCATCAAGGGAAGGCAGACGCGACCACAAAAAAGAAGAAGGAAATTTTTTCTGCGGTGACAGGATGTGCGACCTGTCGGCTCCGCGGAAAATGAAGAACTGGGGAGGGACAGTTGGGAAAGGCGGGAAGGCGGCACGAAGGCGCTGTGGGAAGCTCCCAAAAGCTTTCCTATTGGACGCTGGGGAGCGTTCCCGTGTGGGCTCCGTCGGTGCCGAAGATACCCATATGTGAAGACTACATTCCTGCTTGTTTCTGGAGATAGTAGTTTTTCCAGCTGTATTCTCTCTCTGAAGATGCAGATGCCAGTACCATTCATCCTGCTCTTGCAGAACTTCCTTCCACCCTGTGGATAGTGCCAGGATCCAATGTCAGATCCCTTTCCATTCTGCCTGGGAAGATCACTGTGAAACCTGGAGCCCAGCTTCCCACTACCAGCAGCTGCCATCGATGGAATTCGTCCTGTGACTGAAGATCTCCAGAAACAAGGTGTCATTTATTCTATAACTTCACCATGTAATATTCCAATTCTTCCTGTGCTAAAGGCTGATGGTAAGACTTATAGATTTGTGCAAGACCTGCGAGCAGTAAATACTGTGAGTTTGCCAATTTTTTCCTTGGTACCTAATCCACATATCTGGACAGAGATACCTCCAGGGACTACCTGGTTCTCTGCTGTGGATTTGAGTTCTGCTTACTTTTCAGTGAGAATTAGCAAAGAAAATCAATTTTTATTTGCTTTCCAATTTGACAATAAAGCACAGTTACTTACCTGTAACAGGTGATCTCTGGGAACAGCAGGAATAGTCCTCACATATGGGTACGTCAGTACCGACGGAGCCTGCGCGGGAAAGCTCCCCAGCTTCCCAAAAGGAAAGCTTTTGGGGCTTCCCACAGCGCATGCGCGCTGCCTTCCCGCCTTCCTGACCAACTCTCCTCAGTTCGAGTTTAAAGCTGAGACAATAGAGAGAGGAAAGGAAGAGAAAGAGATACAACTCCTAGGGGAGGTGGGTGGGTTGTGAGGACTATTCCTGCTGTTCCCAGAGATCATCTGTTACAGGTAAGTAACTGTGCTATCTCCAGGAACAAGCAGGAATGAGTCCTCACATATGGGGACTCCCTAGCTGAGATGCCTGGGAGATCCCCTCCGTAGGTATTTCATCTTCCGATGGATCTCAGGCATCCATTAAGGGAAGGTGGGCAGGAGTTGTTTAAGAATGGAACAGGTGTTTGAGGACAGCCTGACCAAATAAGGCATCCCGGCGGGAGTCCTTATCCAAGCAGTAATGGGCTGTGAAGGTATGAACCGAGGCCCAGGTGGCTGCTCGACAGATCTGATCTATGGATACAGAGTGAAGATGAGCCATAGAGGTGGCCATGGCTCTCACATTGTGAGCTGTGACATGGCCCTCCAGAGAAATGTTTTTACTCTGGTAAGCAAACGAAATACACTGAGCAATCCAATTGGAAAGTGTTCGTTTTGAGACTGGAAGTCCCAAATGAGAAGGATCGAAAGCAACAAAAAGTTGGTAAGACTTTCGATGTGGCTGAGTCCTATGGAGGTAAAAGGCAAGAGCTCTTTTACAGTCTAGAGTATGAAGGTTCCGCTCTGCACTGGATGCATGAGGAGCTGGAAAGAAGACAGGTAGGTATACCTCTTGATTAAGATGAAAAGGTGAAACCACTTTAGGCATAAAGTGTGGATTTGTCCGAAGGACTACCTTATCATGATGGAACCTTGTATAGGGTGGATTCGCCACTAAGGCTTGCAGCTCACTGATGCGACGAGCTGAAGTGACTGCAATGAGGAAAATAACCTTCCAGGAAAGAAATTTCAAGGAGGTAGTGGCTAAGGGTTCAAAAGGTTGCTTCATAAGCTGACCAAGAACCAAGTTTAAGTCCCATGCCACCGGAGAAGGCCTAATGGGAGGTTTAGTTAAAGTTAGGCCTCTCATGAATCTTGCAATAAGAGGATGAGAGGAAATAGATTGTCCATTGAAAGGCTTGAGGGATGCTGCAATAGCACTCAAATGGACCCTTACTGAATTCGTTTTAAGGCCTGCATTGGAGAGATGCAGGAGATATTCCAATAGAGAATTGATAGGAAGAGCAAAAGGATCAAGATCCTTTTGAGCACAGCAAATGGAAAATCTTTTCCATTTAAAAGCATAAGAACGCCTTGTGGAAGGTTTTCTGGAAGCATGGAGGATATCTTGCACTTGTTGAGAGACATTTAAGTCTTGAAGGTCTAGGCCTTCAGTAACCATGCTCTGAGGTGGAGGGACTTGGGGTTTGGGTGCCACAAAGTCCCCTCCTCCTGAGACAGAAGGTCTGGAGCAGCTCCCAGGTCTAGGGAGGGACCCTGGGAGAGATGCAGAAGTAGAGGGAACCACACTTGGCGTGGCCAGCGTGGAGCTATGAGGATCATAGATCAGTGATCCTTCTGCAGTTTGAACAGAGTCTTGGGAATCAAAGGAATGGGTGGAAAGGCATATAGGAGGCCCTGACCCCAATGAAGGAGGAAGGCATCCCTGGCCTGAACCCCCTGACATGGAGTTCTGGAACAGAACCGGGGAAGTTTGGCATTCCACGGACTTGCAAAGAGGTCTATGTCCGGGGTTCCCCATTTCTGAAAGATTCTGAGTACCTGATCCATGTGCAAGGACCACTCGTGTGGAAGCAGAACTCGGCTGAGTCTGTCTGCCCAAGAGTTTTGAATTCCTGGGAGATATACTGCCAGGAGATGGATTTGATGCTCTCTGGCGAAGGCCCACAGTCTGAGAGCTTCGTTGCAAAGTGACAGAGAGCCAGTCCCTCCTTGTTTGTTTACGTAGAACATGGCTACTTGATTGTCGGTATGAACAAGCACTGTCATGTTGTAAAGGAGGGTATGAAAGACCTTGAGAGCAAGAAAAATTGCTCGAAGCTCCAGAAGGTTGATATGAAGGGCAGTCTCCTGCGGAGACCAAAGGCCTTGAGTGGAGAGGTCTTGAAGATGAGCTCCCCAGCCTGTCTGGGAGGCATCTGTAGTGAGGGTTGCCTGGGGTAGTAGCGGTTGGAAGGGGGACCCCAGCAACAGGTTTTGAATGGACATCCACCACTGGAGAGACCCAAAGAGACGTTTGGAGGTTTCTATTTGGTCGGAGAGAGCTCCTGATGCTTGGGTCCACTGAGTGGACAGAGTCCATTGAGCTGCTCTCATATGCAGGCAGGCATAAGGCACCACATGAACTGTGGAGGCCATGTGGCCTAGCAATTGTAACATCTCTCGGGCAGTCAAGTGAGTTCTGGACTGAATCTGAGAGGCCAGGTGCACTAGCCGGTGGCAACGTGCCTGGGGAAGATAGGCCCTTGCTGTGGTGGTATCTAACCAGGCCCCTATGAATTCTAGGGATTGAGTAGGGGTGAGTTGAGACTTTGGCAGATTGATGACAAGTCCCAGATACTGCAGAATGCAGATGGTGTGGTCCAGGGAAGTCTGAGCCTGAGACTGAGATGGAGCTCGGATGAGCCAGTGGTCTAGGTATGGGAAGACAAAGATTCCCTGAGAGCGTAGAAATGCAGCCACTACTGACATGCATTTTGTGAACACTCTTGGAGCAGAGGCTAGACCGAAGGGGAGTACTCTGTACTGGAAATGTTTTCCCTGGAACAGAAATCGAAGGAATTTTCTGTGGGATGGATGGATGAGTATATGTGTACACGCATCCTTTAGGTCTAGAGAACAAAGCCAGTCCTGACTCTGAAGGTAAGGAAGGAGAATACCCAGAGAGAGCATTTTGAATTTTTCCTTGAACAGGAATTTGTTTAATTCTCTCAGATCTAGGATGGGTCTGTGTCCTCCTGTTTTCTTTGGTATCAGAAAATAGGGGGAGTAGAACCCTGAGCCCTGTTGGAGGAGGGGGAACCTGTTCTATGGCCCCTTGGGCAAGCAGGGTATTCACCTCCTGATCCAACAGGTGTAGGAGAGATGGGGGAGAGACGAAATGTCTCACCCTGGGATAGATAGGAAGGCTGGAAAAATGCAGTTTGTGTCCCTCTCTGATGATAGAGAGGGTCCACTGCTCTGATGTAATCTGTTCCCATCTGGGAGCAAAATGAGTCAGCCTTCCTGGAATGGTGAGAGGCTCTGGTTGCTGCAGAGCCAGAAAGGGTATGTTCTCTAGAAGTAAGTCAAAAACCCTGAGGGGGTTGGGACTGTTGAAGCGTAGCAGCTCCTGCAGGCTTTGTTCTGGCCTGTTTAGTCTGCTGTCGCTTAGGAACAAAGTGAGCTTGAGCAGATGACTGGCCAGCATTGGAACCAAATCTAGGCTTTTTGTAGAAAGACTTCTTAAAAGACTTCTTTTTGGCAGGGAGTGAAGTAGACTTAGAGAGTCTATCCAAAGCAGCATTCTCTGCATCCATTTGAATGGCTTTGACTTGCCACTCTTTGCCAAAGAGATTTTCACCTGTACAAGGTAAATTGCCTAGGCCAGTGATGGCTAACCTTTTCGAGCCCGAGTGCCCAAACTGCCGCACAAAACCAAAGAATTTCCTCAAAGTGCCAGCACGTCAATTAAAGCCCCATTTGCATAAGGTGCTTCATTTGCATAAATATTTGCATAATGTTACCATACACTAACTTGTAGTAAACATGCCTCTTAATGAGTATATGGATAAAGAAAGACTAAAAGGTTTCTACATTACTATAATCCAGTACCAACCGCCAGGCACATTAGGAACTACTACAAACGCTGCCCATTTAGAACCCATAGCAAACCCGCCGTATCCTAACAGCACTACCAGGACTCACAAAGCACCATACTCTACCTATCAAAAGGCAACACTGCAAATATTAAACCAATACATCTCAGAGAACAACAATACATGACCTACTGGGGAAAGAACAAGTGGCAATGTCAAATAGGAATTATATAAACAGAATACCTCAGCTCAGTTACACATGCAGAACAGACCATCACCAAACAAGGAATCACAATTTAGAAACAGGAAGACAATAATTAAACTGGGAACCCCAAAAGCCAAACTTGGAATATACAACAACACTGTAGAAATAAAACTATATATTAATTTCCTCTTGTACTAAACAAAGCGCAAAAATTAATGATGCACATTTCCCAGAGCTGACATATTCCAGTTAATAAATTCAAAATAAAGAGATATTTTTCTACCTTTTGTGCATTTTTTTTCAGTTGCAATTGTTCCAGCCACTTTCTTCTGGTTTCTTCGTGTCTTCTGCTAACTCTCCATCTGCTGTCCATTTGTCCTTTCTTCTGTCTTCTTGTTTTTTTTTTCCATTCTCTCTCTACATCTGCTTTAACATACTAATCTTTCTCCTTTGGCTCTTTCCTCATTCCTATTTCATCTACTCAAAATTTACCCCTCCATCCTCAATCCCCACTTACTCTCCCAATACCCGGCCAATTGTAGATTTTTTATCCCTCCCACACAAAATATTTTTCCCCTCTCCATTTTACTCTCCCAGCCCCATCCCATTCTAATCCTCCCCCAACACCAGCTCCCTTCTAGTTCCAGCCTCACCCAGCATCCATTCCCTTCTAGTCCCTGCATCAGCCCATTTCCAGTCCTAGCAGCCCCCCAACCCAATACCAGTCCTATCCCCCCCTCATCAACCCACTTCCAGTCCTAACCCCCCATCACCCCATTTTCAGTTTAAGCCCCCCCCTATAACCCATTACCAGTCCTAACCCCCCACTTCCAGTCAGCCCCCATAGCCCATTGCCAGTCCTAACCCCCCATCAGCCCACAGTCCATTACCAGTCCTAACCCCATCAGCCCACCTCAAGTCCTAACCCCTCCCCATCAGCCCATTTCTTGTCCCAGCCCCCCCATAGCCCATTTCCAGTCCTAAACCCCCCCATAGCCCATTACCAGTCCTAACCCCATCAGACCACCTCCAGTGTTAACCCCCCATCAGCCCATTTCCAGTCCTAACCCCACCCAACAGCCCACCTCAAGTCCTAACCCCTCCCCATCAGCCCATTAGCAGTCCTAACCCCCCCCCAGCCCATTAGCAGTCCTAACCCCCCCTCTCTAGCCCATTACCAGTCCTAACCCCCCCCATAGCCCATTACCAGTCCTAACCCCCATCACCCCATTTCCAGACAGCCCCCATCAGCCCACAGCCCATTAGCAGTCCTAACCCCCCCTAGCCCATTAGCAGTCCTAACGCCCCCTCCTAGCCCATTAGCAGTCCTAACCCCCCCCTAGCCCATTAGCAGTCCTAACCCCCCCCCCCCATTAGCAGTCCTAACCCCCCCCTAGCCCATTAGCAGTCCTAACCCCCCTCCTAGCCCATTAGCAGTCCTAACCCCCCCCCCAGCCCATTAGCAGTCCTAACCCCCCCCTCCTAGCCCATTAGCAGTCCTAACCCCCCCCCAGCCCATTAGCAGTCCTAACGCCCCCAGCACATTAGCAGTCCTAACAGCCCCTAGCCCATTAGCAGTCCTAACCCCCCCCTCTCTAGCCCATTAGCAGTCCTAACCCCCCCCATAGCCCATTACCAGTCCTAACCCCCCATCACCCCATTTCCAGACAGCCCCCATCAGCCCACAGCCCATTAGCAGTCCTAACCCCCCCTAGCCCATTATCAGTCCTATCCCCCCCCTCCTAGCCCTTTAGCAGTCATAACCCACCCCCCGCACATTTGCTGTCATAACCCCCCCAGCCCATTAGCAGTCCAAACCCCCCCCCTGCCCATTAGCAGTCCTAACCCCCCCCCTGCCCATTAGCAGTCCTAACCCCCCAGCACCCCATTTCCAGACAGCCCCCATCAGCCCCCAGCCCCTTAGCAGTCCTACCCCCCCTAGCCCATTAGCAGTCCGAACCCCCCCCTCCTAGCCCATTAGCAGTCCTAACCCCCCCCCCCCTCCTAGCCCATTAGCAGTCCTAACCCCCCCCCCAGCCCTTTTGCTTTCCTAACCCCCCCCCCTAGCCCATTAGCAGTCCTAACCCCCCCCCCCCCTAGCCCATTAGCAGTCCTAACACCCCCCCCCCCCGGCAAATTTAAAAACAGAAAAAGCGGGCTCTGGCTGCAGCCGCGGACGCGGCAGCATGCAGTCTCCCGCGGGGCCCCCTCCGCCAGCTAAGCCCCTCTGCAATGGCTTTCATATTCGCGAGGGAGACAGCGTCTCCCTCGCGACTCTAGTTAAGCCCGCAGGGTATAATGGGAAATTTCCCATCAGTCCCTCGCGTCTAAAGGGGCTGATGGGAAATTTCCCATTTACCCCTGCGGGCTTAACAGAGACGCGAGGGAGACGCTGTCTCCCTCGCGAATCTGAAAGCCCTTGCAGAGGGGCTTAGCGGGCGGAGGGGGCCCCGCGGGACACTGCATGCTGCCGCGTCCGCGGCAGCAGCCAGAGCCCGCTTTTTCTTTTTTTGCGGACCTTCACGCGTGCCAGCTGCAAGGCCTTCGCGTGCCACAGCTGGCACGCGTGCCATAGGTTCGCCATCGCTGGCCTAGGCCATCTTGCACCCAGGATTCTAGGTCAGAGGCCTGGAGCCAAGCAATTCGACGAGCAGCTATGGCTATGCCAGATGCTCTACTAGCACCCTCAAAAGAGTCAAAGGCAGCCCTATTGGAGAACTTTGACACATCTTGGATATGCTTTAACAGAAGCAGGAACTCCTCTTTTCTATCCTCTGGAATAAAGGGGAGAAAATCTTGTACTTTAAGAGCAAGCTCCTTTAGAAACATGCCCATATAGAGGCTGTAGGAGTTGATTCTGGCAATAAGCGTACTAGCTTGAAAGATTTTTCTGCCAAAAGCATCCAAAGTTCTACATTCTCTTCCTGGAGGGGTAGAAGAGTGCCTTTTGGTACTCTTAATCTTTTTCATAGCAGACTTCACCACAATAGAATGGTGAGGAAGCTGGGTTTTTTGAAAACCAGGAGAAGGAGGGACCCGATACATGGTATCCAACCGACGAGAATGTGGAGATAGTGTAAGAGGAGCCTCCCATAAATCCATCATATGTTCTTGGAGAATATTATGAATGGGTAAGGTGACTGCCTCTTTGGGAACCTTAGAGTATCCTAAAATGTCTAATTTTTGAGCTCTAGGTTCCTTTTCAGAGGATACTGTAATGGAAAGTCCTTTGGCAACTTCCAAGATGAAGTCCTGAAAGGACAAGTCCTCTGGAGGAGACATTCTTCTCTTTGGGGAAGAAGGCTCCTCAGGAAGAATAAGGGATGCTTCATCAGAATCATCTGAGGTATCGGCATCCTCAGAAGACTCGAAGTATCGCCTACTTGCTTCCAGAGATTGATACGGGTACCGACCGGTATCGACCTCGGGCGTACCGGGAGCCGGGTCGGTACCAAGAATATCGCGGGAAGCAAAAAACCGGTACCGGCCTTCTACTGGAAGTAGATGCTCTGGGTACCGGTATCGGTTGTGGTACCGGAACCGGGGTCGGAACCGACGGTTGCAGTACCGAGGGCGTCGCAGCATTAATAAAAGCCATTATGGCCTGCTGCATGGATTGTACCGTAGTACCCATTGACGCCACAACTGCCTGGATGTCGGTACCGGTTTGAGCCGGTACCCCAGAGCAGTCTAACAGGTGATCGGTCGAGGCCGTGCCATCGATGTCAACCTGTAACCCCATAGGAGGAGCTTTGGAAGCCGGAGCTTCCCGCCAGGGTTGTTTGGCTGGGGCAGGGTCTTCAGGGTCGAACCCAAGGGCCTCTCTCTGCTTTGAGGGAGATTTGCCCCTTGAAGACTTGCCCGAGGAATGTTTGGTTACCTGAGATCCATCCGGAGATGAAGACCTGGATGATGCTGATGCTGGATTATCTGCAGAAAACAGCACATGAAATTTAGCTGCTCGGTTCTGTAAGCCCCGTTTGGACATCAGAGAGCAGGATGGACAATCCGGAACCGAATGGTCAGGGCCCAAACATTTAAGACACCACTCATGGGTGTCTGTGACTGAAATAGTACCAGAGCACTTGGTGCATTTTTTAAAACCAGAAGATGGTTTCTCCATGAGGGAGAATTTGTAAAGGCCGGTAGGCCTTACAAAAAGAAATACACCAAGTGTGGAAAAAGAAAAAAAAAAATATATATTTTTTTAAAGAAATAAAGTAGTAAAGACCGGTGGTACCGGTTCGGAATCGGGGAAGGCAGATACGCGGTCAGAACAACTTTTTAAAATAAGAAATTCTTCAGCGGTGACAGGAACACAACCTGCTGGCTCCGCGGAAAAAGAAGAACTGAGGAGAGTTGGTCAGGAAGGCGGGAAGGCAGCGCGCATGCGCTGTGGGAAGCCCCAAAAGCTTTCCTTTTGGGAAGCTGGGGAGCTTTCCCGCGCAGGCTCCGTCGGTACCGACGTACCCATATGTGAGGACTCATTCCTGCTTGTTCCTGGAGATACAATATACTTGGAAGGGTACACCGATTGTCCTACATATTTTGCGCAGGCCCGAAGAACTGCACTGCTTGATGTAAGGCTCGACCATTCCTCTTTATTTTTATTTATTTATTTATTTAACAAGCACTTATATACCGCAGCTTCCAGAGATCAGTTGCGGTTCACAAATAACAACAGTCAACAAAGCATGGTTTGTTTTACATATAACGTCATATAACAATAAACAATATAAAGATAACCAAACATGTTGAACAGATTAGCACAGAACAGTGCAACATTATATACATTATATACATGTACGTATTAATTGGGTTTGTTTGTAATGAGTAGTTCAGGTGAAGATGGGGGTTATCTTTTTCTATTATAGTAAGCTATTAGACAAGAACTGCTTAGCCTTTATCTAATTCTTTTGATGGCTGGTCTTTAGTTCAGTATGTTGATGATTTGCTTTTATGTTCACCAAATTATGAGATTTGTTTGTCAGATTCCTTGTCTTTATTGTGTCTCACATTGCTGATTTAGGATTGAAAGTCAATTTGTCAAAACTGCAATTTGTATCTCAAAATGTTACTTTCCTGGGAGTACTCCTAACACCATCTGATTGTGCAATTACCTCTGCTAGATTGAAAACTATTCTTTCATTGTCTTTCCCAGCAACACCAGTATTACTGTGCATGTTCCTGGGTCTGTTAATCTTTTGTTTAAACAATGGCTAGCAAATTTCTCAGACCTTACTGCTCTGCTTTATGCTGTCATTGGGAAAGAAGGACCTGAAGGTCTCACTCTACCTACATTACCACAGTGGGAAGCCCTTTTGAATATAAAGTCTGCCCTGGAAAATGTGCCATGTTTATCTTTGCCAGATTATTCTCTGCCATTCAAACTGTATGTGGCTATTTCTGATTCCTCTGCTACTTGTGTGCTTTTACAAGCCTTCCCGACCAGTCGCAAGCCAGTAGGCTATTTCTCAAAGCGATTTGATTCAGTGACTTTGGGACTCCCACCATGTCTACATAGTTTGGTAGCAGTGGCTTTTGCAATTGAAATTACTGATTTTCTAGTTTTCTCAGCCTCATGTTACAGTATATGCTACATCAATATGCAACCCTTCAACACTTCTAGCTCCATTGACAGATCTTGAGGAGGAGGATGGGTCTCATGATTGTTTTCAAACCATTTTGCAGACCAAGAAGCAAAGCAAGCTGCCCTTCGAGCATAAGGGTCACCAACATTATTGTACTTAACACCATCTAACATGACTTTGTTTTCCCTTTCATCTCTCTTACAGCACCATCAAGATACTCCCTTTGAAACTCAGACTCTGTGGACTTCGTGAGGTGTGACCTGTGATGCACAGGGCTACTGGAAAAAGGATCATCTGCTCATTTGCCCTGACAGTCTATTGTTTCCATTTGCCCTGTTCCTGCATCATAAGCTTCACCTGTCCGCTGTGATTATGAATACATTACCTTTTGTGGAACATAATCCTTGGAATTCTATGTAATGACCTATATGTATTTGATCCTTTCGTTTTATGTCTTGATGTCCGTCCTTTGTGAGCTGAAATATCTATGTCAATCAGACAATGTTCAGGGTAAAGAGTCAAACCATTATGTGAGATAAGATAGCTTTCCTTTTTGGTAAACAATTGAAATGAGTTTAATTTATTTGCCATAAACTGTCAGTAAAAGTATGTTGCAAGCTAACTTGGTATACATATATTCAAATAAGTTGTAATCATTTAGTGCTAGCAATAGATGTATTGTAATTAAGTAACATTAGATTAGATAAGATAATTCTGTTCAATTCTATATGGCCATTAGCAGTGGTGCTTATTTGCAATTGAGGAATCAGAGGAGTGTCGCAAGTGGTGAGTTTTGGTTCTGCAAATTATATATTACATGCATTGAGTCCTATGGGCCGAAGATGGCGACTACTGTGAATGAAAGGAAGTCTGCAATGCTGCTGAAAGCTGAATAGAAACAAGGATCTGTGATTCCTGCACTGCTACAGAAAGATATATATGCAGCCAAGAAGCTAGGTAGACATCACTGAAACTGTCCAAGATGTGCATAGTGAAGCCCAAAGTGAAGAAGAGAATGTTGCTGGAAAATTACAGTTGTGACTAGTGTTGTGATGTTGTGAGCATAAACCTCGACCTACTGGAAGATCTATGAAGCGCAGTCAGATATTTTGCTTGTAAGAATAATTAGTAGAACCTTACACTCTATACACATTCTTACTGAGACCTAGCAAGGGCAAACAGTGTCATATAATTTTGGTTAATTTGGAGGATGCTTGCAATCCTTTCTATATTGTCAAATGGAGCATATGTATAGAGACTTCTTCCAACCAGCAAGATGAAGTTCGCCTGT
Organism: Ichthyophis bannanicus; assembly: GCA_033557465.1. Taxonomy (NCBI): domain Eukaryota; kingdom Metazoa; phylum Chordata; class Amphibia; order Gymnophiona; family Ichthyophiidae; genus Ichthyophis; species Ichthyophis bannanicus. Next base: position 170,615,006 of record CM066042.1, read on the forward strand.
GAACCAGATGTAGTGCTTAGAACTGAAGTACGTGAAGAGAAAGATGTTCTCTACTATGGCAGAAGATTTATTTTGGACTTGGATATGCTTGGGCTATCATTTATTTGTAGTGATTCTGTCCAGAATCAGAGGAGGGACTGAAAGGAAGCTTGTCTGTACAGGGCTGTGTACAGTCAGGGTACTTAATAACATCATATTACTAAAAGCCCTCAGAAAGAGTTAACACCACAGACATTCCAGGGCTTATTACTCAGCAACAACCTTGAAAGACTCTACTGAAATAACTAGGCTGAACGTTCCTAAAACAAAGACACTAGGTTTGTTATGAAAAAGATAGTGCAGGGAGAAGTTGTTTCTTCAGTCTCGCAGGCTCTAATTAAGAGATATCAAAACTGCAAGTGTTAGAGTTATTGTTTAAGAAGTTATTTCTGGGAATACATGTATGTCTCCTCATGATGACCTATGCTAATAAGAACTGACCTATGACACAGACACAGAGATGCACATTATGAATATATGTGATGCTTGATGTAGAACAATAAGGTGAAAATTATGCTGTGTAATGGAATTTTGACCTATAAATAAAATAGCCAGCATTCATATCGGTAGAGTAAACAAGGTGCTAACTTGGTTTGCTCTCCCAAAGCTTTGGTGATTTTTATAATACAAGTGTGTTTTGTGGTTTGTGTTGTGAACCATACTTGCTCCTTCTCATTGCTCTGAAAATGGACATCCGTTCCCAAGAACCCAGGTGCTGTTACCGGTGAGGGGAGGTGCAGAGTACACAAACAGGTGGTACCCTTGCATTCTGTAACCATAGTTTAGGTTGTTCTCTCTTAGGAGCATAAATTTGCACTTGTCCACATTAAAAATTTCTTTTTTTTTTTTGTATTAAAGTTTTTTATTAATGCACAGTCAATGAAACATAACAGTACAGGACTGGAAAAACAATATCCAACAAACCCAGGCTACATCAAATAAGTGTCCCCACAGAACATTATGTGAACAACCTCTAATCAAATCACCACCCACACCTCCTCTAGTAACCCGTAGCCCATAAAACAGCATAAGTGCATAAGCATAAACAGTAACATATCACAAGAAACCCAACTGAAAGACATCCCAATAACAGTACCGCAGAAATAAAACCTCCCCTCCCTCCCCCTCCCCCATCTTACCTCCCCTCCCCCACACCCTCAGGGCTCCTCCCCTCCCCTCCCCCTCCATAGAACCGTGCTCCACCCACCGTACTAAACACCAGCAGCAACCCCCCTACCAAATCCCATAGCAAAATCCTAAATCCCACTTACCACATATCCTTACCCCAATTCCCCCTAGAGCATGATCCCCCCCTCAAGCACTCCCACTACTTCAGTACCTCCCGCCTCCATTGAATAAAGGGATACCATTTACGGTGCTATCCATTCAATTTGTTGGTCAAACGCGCCTGTAATTCTGCCATTTGACAAACAAATACAACTCGCTTTAGCACTTGGTCCACTTCCGGGCCACCAGGGTCTTTCCATTTATAGGCTATTTCCATCCTTACTGCGATGGAAATCATCTTCAATAGATACCCCAACTCATGCCCTGACTCCCCCCATTCCCCCAGCAGTACCTGCTCTGGCCTTAACTTTCCCTTCCAGCCCAACATAGTCCCTACCAGGCCTTGCATCCATTGCCATATTCCTTGGACCACTGGACACTCCCACTACACATGTAAATACGTACCCAGAGCCCCACACCCTTTCCAGCAACGTGGATCTTTAGTTTTATCAATCTCGGCTAGTCGTTTTGGCGTGATATACATGCAATACAGCATTTTATAGCAGTGCTCCTGCACCGCTGCCGAACTGGACGCAATCTTAGTTTTTTCATGAACTGACGCCCACCTTTCCTCATCCCAAGAACCACCCAGGTCCCAAATCCACGCCACCTGATATGCCGCATAAGCACCCCCCCTTTCCAATCCCCTATAGATCTGCGATACAAGACCGCGAGATTCCCCCCCACAGAGTAACACCCTTTCAAAAGGGGTTCGCACTGTTCCTCTTTCCACCCCCTTCAAACTGTTCTGCACAAAATGTGCTAATTGACAGTAACCAAACCAATCCTCTTTCCCCAGGGCGTATTGCTCCTGCAGGCGTTCAAAAGTAGACAGCTGGCCACTCTCCGAGAACAACTGCCCCATGCACACCAAGCCCCTATCCTCCCATTTTTTATAGACCTCGGCTCTCCCCCCTTCATGGAAGCCACTACACCATCTAATTTTCTGAAGTTGGATAGCTACCCTAACCCCCACCAGATGCGCTTTCTCCCGTTTCCACACCTTTAGGGTAAGCTCCGTAAAGGGACTCATCTTCAGCTCATCCCCTGCCTTATCCCCCCTCCCCTGGCCGGTAAACCACATGTGGTCTGCCAACGCACTTTGCCTACTCAAGGCCTCCTCTGCTCGCACCCACCCTCGGGCCTCCTGCCCTATCCTCCAATAGACTAGCACCCGCAACTGTGACGCTATATAATATCGCAGCAAATCCGGGACACCCAGTCCACCCTCTCTACTATGCTTAAACATCACCCCTCTATTTAGCCTGGGCGGACGTCTCCTCCAGATGAAAGAGAAAATTCTTTGCTGCAACAGCTTCAGTTGTGCCACTGACAATTCAATGGGCAATGCCAAGAACAGATAAAGTATCCTAGGCAGCAGATTCATTTTAACAATGGCAATTCGCCCCACCCAGGAAAAGGCGGCCTTATCCCACCTCACAAGATCATTCATAATTTCGGCAACTAGAAGATCATAATTTAATCTTCTCAATTGTCGCCAGTCACAGCAAATCCAGACCCCCAAATATTTTAACTTCTGCTTAGCCCACCGAAAGGGGTAATCCTGCCTCAACTGAGCCTCCATATGGGGACCCAGCCTAATCTTCAAGATCTCAGTTTTACCTATATTCATTTTATATCCCGAAACCAGACTATATTCCCATATTTCCGGCAATAACATTGGTAACGACTCTGCCGGCCTACTCACAGTGTAAATAATCTCATTGGCAAAAAGAGAAATTTTATATTCTCCACTACCCACTGGCAGGAAGTCAGTCCTCACATATGGACTTCCTGCTTGGTCCTGGAGAAAGAGTAGTTACTCACCTGTAACAGGTGTTCTCCAGGAGCAGCAGGAATCAGTCCTCATATATGGGTGACGTCGGCGCCGACGGAGCCCTCGCGGAGCAATTTCCCCAGCTTTCAAAGAAAGCCTTTGGGAATTGAAGCGCGCATGCGCGGTCCCCTTCCCGCCCAAGAGTGCCATCTTGCTCAGTCTGATGACATAGCTAAAAGACAACAAAAAATTAGCAAAAACGAAATGATATGACTGCAACTCCAAGGGGAGGAGGGAGGGTTGTGAGGACTGATTCCTGCTGCTCCTGGAGAACACCTGTTACAGGTGAGTAACTACTCTTTCTCCAGGACCAAGCAGGAAGTCAGTCCTCACATATGGGACTCCCGAGCTTAAGGCTACCGGAGACCCCAAGCGGAAAAATGAGCTCCCTCTAGCTCAGTAGCACAGAAGGAAGGAATCTTCTCTGAAAAACGCCCCCGACCAGTAGCCCAACATCTGGGTCGGAGGGTAGGGAGTTGCCTAAACCCCAAAGAGATTATGGAGAACTGCCTGACCGAAAGCACTGTCCCTGCGGGACTCCCTCTCCAGGCAGTAATGGGCCGCAAAAGTCTGGCTTGAAGACCAAGTAGCGGCCCGGCAGATGTCTGCCAACGGAACAGAGCGGAGATGAGCCACTGACGCAGCCTTCGCCCTAACACGATGAGCCGTGACTCGACCCTCCAACGAGAGGCCGGCTGCCCCATAAGCCCAAGCGATACAGTCAGCAACCCATATGGACAACGTACGCTTGGAGACAGGTAGCCCCAACTTATTGGGGTCAAAAGAAACGAAGAGCTGAACAGCTCTCCTATGCTCTCGCGTACGTTCAAGGTAGAAGGATAAGGCCCTCCTACAGTCCAGGGTATGCAGGACCATCTCAGCTCGGCTGGAGTGGGGCCTGGGAAAGAAGGTGGGGAGAACTACCTCCTGGTTGATATGAAATGGAGAAACCACTTTTGGAAGAAACTTAGGGTGAGTCCGCAAGACTACCCTATTCCTGTAGAACCTAGTGTAAGGGGGATCAGACACTAGGGCCTGCAGTTCACTAACACGCCTAGCAGAAGTAAGGGCTACCAAAAACAAAATTTTCCAGGAAAGAAAACGAAGAGGGCAGGTAGCCATAGGCTTATAAGACGGACAGGTAATCCGCTGCAAGACCACATTCAGATCCCATTCAGGGTCTGGAGGCCGCAAAGGAGGCTTAAGGAGAAGGAGGCCTCGGAGAAAACGAGCCACCAAAGGGTGGTTGGAAAGAGGCCTGCCATCCACCTGTGCGTGATGCGCAGAGAGAGCACTGAGGTGGACTCTGACAGAGTTGGACTTAAGGCCCAAATTGGAAAGGTAAAGCAAATATTGCAAGACCACTGCCACCAAGCAGGAGAAGGGATTCTCAGACTGCTGAGCACACCAAATGGAGAACCGCCGCCACTTAAGAGCGTAGGACTTCCGGGTGAAAGGCGTCCTTGAGGCCAAGATGACCTCTTCCACCTCCCGAGGCAGCAGGAGGGGAGCAAGGACTACCCTTTCAGCAGAGAGGCCATCAGATGAAGGGACCGGCGGTTGGGGTGTAGGAGAGACCCCTGATCCTGTGTCAGGAGATCGGGTTGAAACCACAGAGGAAGAGGAGTGTCCACCGCCAGCTGCATTAGAAGCAGGAACCAAGGTTGTCTCGGCCACCGGGGAGCCACTAGGATCATCGAGGCTTTGTCTCTGAGAACTTTGAAGAGTGTCCGAGACACCAGCGGCATGGGAGGAAAGGCATACAAGAGGCCTGTGGATCATGGAATCAGAAAAGCATCCGCTGCTACTCTGAGAGGATGCGGTTGCCGAGAGCAGAATTTGGGAAGCTGCGTGTTCAGTGGACTGGCAAATAGATCTATGGTGGGGAGGCCCCACTTGAGAAAGATCTGCTGAACTACCAACGGATCCAATCTCCATTCGTGAGGTTTGAGGATCCTGCTCAGCCTGTCTGCCAGGTAATTTTCTTGACCGTGGAGATAGACAGCTTTGAGGAGGATGCCGTGAAGGACGGCCCAAGAGCACAGTCTTCGTGCCTCCTGACAGAGAAGGAAGGAGCCTGTGCCTCCTTGTTTGTTCACGTACAACATTGCAACTTGATTGTCCGTCTGGACCAGTACAGATTGGTGAGAAGTGAGGTGGGCGAAGGATCTCAGAGCTAGGCGAATGGCTCTGAGCTCCAGGAAGTTTATCTGCTGAGCAGACTCCCAAGGAGTCCAGAGACCTTGAGTACATATCCCTTGGCAATGTGCTCCCCAACCCAGGAGAGAAGCATCGGTCGTTAGCACCTGAGAAGGCGAAGGAGATTGAAAATCCACTCCCAGCACCAGGTTTGGCAGATGAATCCACCACTGAAGAGAAGAGACCAGCAGGTTGGAGACCTGTACTGAGTCCGCCAGGTTCCCCGTGGCTTGATGCCATTGAGTGCAGAGGCACCATTGAGCAGGACGCATGTTCAGGCGGGCATTGGGGGTTACATGGACCGTGGAAGCCATATGGTCGAGCAGTCTCAGAAATTGCCTGGCAGAGACCAGGGAATTGCTGAGAAAGTGGCTGGCTAGATTCATGAGCCTGTGTGCTCTGTCCAGAGGCAGGAAGGCCTTTGCCTGAAGTGTGTTCAACCTTGCGCCGATGAATTTGAGATCCTGAGAGGGGAGCAAAGCGGACTTTGCAAAATTTATGACAAATCCCAAGTGCTGGAGCAGAGATACAGTGCGAAGAGTGGCTTGAGTGGCCTCCTGAGAAGACTGGCCCCTTATGAGCCAGTCGTCCAGGTATGGAAATACAAAGAGGCCTTGAAGCCTTAGATAGGCCGCCACCACTGCTAGGCATTTGGTGAACACCCTGGGGGCGGAGGATAGGCCAAAGGGCAGGACTCTGTACTGGTAATGATTTCCTCCCACAACAAACCTGAGATATTGTCTGTGGTCTGGATGAATAAGGATGTGAGTATAGGCATCCTTTAAATCTAAGGAGCATAGCCAGTCTCCCTGCTGGAGGTAGGGCAGCAGGATTCCAAGGGTGAGCATCTTGAACTTTTCCCTTGTCAGGAACTTGTTGAGGTTTCGCAAGTCCAGGATGGGTCTGAGGCCTCCTGTTCGTTTTGGTATCAGGAAATACCTGGAATAAAAGCCTTGACCTCTCAGGTGGTGGGGCACCGGTTCCACAGCCTGTTCCTGAAGAAGACCTGCTAACTCCTGAAGGAGCAAGTCCCTGTGCAGAGGGAGTCTGGGAGGCTCCCCTGGAAAGTTAGGAGGGAAGTACCTGGTGAAAGTGAAGAAGATAGCCTTTTTGAACTATATGAAGCACCCAGGTATCTGAAGTGATTGCTGACCATCTTTGGGCAAAGTGGACCAGCCGGCCTCCTGTGCTGAGAGAAACCAGAGGAGGAGAAGAGGCTATGCTGATGGAGTCAAAAACCCCCACCCTGCTGAGCAGGGGCCGGTGTTGTGGGCTTGGGGGCTTGCTGCCTACGGGACCCATTACCCCGTCCCTTGGCCTGCTGACCCTGTGGGGGAGCTACTGGGGCCTGATAGTGAGGGTAGTGTTTATAGGCAGCTGCCTTCCTCGGGTAAAAGGGCTTTTTCCCCGAGCCCTTCTTTTTATGAGAAGGGCCAGAGGTTTTTCTGGACAGCCTCGGTCTCGGGTTCTGCAGCCTTTTCAGCCATGGGCTTGCCAAAGAGGTTTTCACCTTTGCAGGGAACATCGACCAACTTGTCCTGTACCCATGGCTCGAGGTTGGATGACTGAAGCCAAGCCAGTCGGTGGGCACCGATGCCGGCTCCGGCTACCCGAGCCGATGCTTCGAAGCCATCGTAGGCTGCTCGAGAGATAAACTTCGAGCACTCACGAATACCTGTGGATAGGGCCTGGAACCTCTGCAAAGGTTCCTCGGAGAGACCAGCAGAGAACGCGGCAATTTCTTTTGCCAGGTCTCTGAGATACATGCCCATATAGAGCTGGTAAGTCTGGACTCGACAAGCAAGCATAGAGCCCTGGAAGCACTTCCTACCGAGGGCATCCAGGTTCCGGGCCTCCCAGCCGGGAGGCACCGAGGAGTGCATCTTCTGACTCTTGAGTCGATGCATGGCCGATTCCACCACCATGGAATGGTGCGGTAGTTGTGCCTTTTGGAACCCGGGGCTCTTGCGGACTCGATAAATGGAATCGACCCGCTTGCTTAACACCGGCGCCGACGTCGGGCTCTTCCACATGCGGAAGAGAAGTCGCTCCAGCATCGGAGGAACCGGTACAGTAAAGGCATCCTTCGGGGGAGAGTCATACTGGAGGGCATCGAGCTCTTCGGCTCGAGGCTCCTCCTCGGGATCCGCGGGGAATGCCAAGGCTTTGGCCATATCCCGCACGAAGTCCGAGAACCGGGTGTCCTCCGGGGGGGATCGTCTCCGAGGTTCGGACTCGGGTGAGTCCGATGGGACACACCGAGTCCGAAAAGTACCAGGGGACTCTTCGTCCTCAGTTTCCCAGGCCGATTCCTCGGAGGAGGAATCGAGCGGCTCTGGTCGGGCGGGTATCGTTGCCTTCCGCCCCGACGCCGACTCAGTCGGCGTCGACGACCTCGGTCCCGAACGGGAGGCCGAGGGAGACCGCGACCAAGGATCAACTCGAGCCCGCATGGACTCGAGGATCAGCTCGGTCTCCGGGGTCGACTTGGACGTCGACGTCCCGGCGGTCGGGGCAGAAGCACCGGCGAGGCCAGCGATCAATGCCCGCTGCTGGTCCATGAAGGCAGCCAAACTGCTCTCCAAGGCCGTCAACCTGAGTCCGAGCTCAGGAGACCCAGCAGCCCCCGACTCGGGCCCCAACGGCGTCGGGCCCGACGTCGGCTCCTTTGGAGGTGAGTCCACGAGGACTACAGTACTCACGTGTCCAGGAGACTCCAACTCGAGACGAGGATGTTTTGAAGGCCTCTCCGACTCCGAGGACCCGGGACGGCTATCGGGGCTATGCGACCTGGCCCTCGAAGAACCAGGAGCGTCCACCGACGACGCCCTCGCGGGTTTCCTCTTCCGATGATGCTCCCGGGCAGGAGACCCCCGCTCAGAGGAACTCCGACGATGCTCAGGACCGGAGTCCCGGGACGTCGAAGCCTCTGACGAGGTCCGGGCCCGGCCGGACGCGGAGTCAGAGAAGATTTTTTCCCTTTGTTGCTGCCGACTCCTCAACGCTTTAGATGACATCTTGCTACATGGACCACAGAGGCTGCAGTCGTGTGTGTCGGTAAGAGACATAAGTTTCTTACACCGATCACACTTTTTAAACCCGCTGGCAGCCATCGGGGGAAAAAGGGCCCCTGCAAGGTCAAAAGACAGGGCTGCCAGGAAAAGGAAAAAATGGCACGAACACCAGTCACGAAGGACAAAAACCAAAAAAAATCACGAAAGGACTCGATACCGGTGTATCGAGTCCAGGCGGGAAAAGGATCCGGCGTCGAATCGAGACAAGAAAAAATAATAAAAATCAGCTTTTTCAGCGGCGATCACAAACAGCGCCTGTAGGGCTCCGCGGAAAAAAGAAGACTGAGCAAGATGGCACCCTTGGGCGGGAAGGGGACCGCGCATGCGCGCTGCAATTCCCAAAGGCTTTCTTTGAAAGCTGGGGAAATTACTCCGCGAGGGCTCCGTTGGCGCCGACGTCACCCATATGTGAGGACTGACTTCCTGCTTGGTCCTGGAGAATGAAGTCATGCTCTCTAATCCGTTGTGCTAAAGGCTCAATGACTAGCGCAAACAACAGAGGGGACAAAGGACACCCCTGTCGAGTGCCCCGCTCCAGTTCAAATTCTGCTGAATAAGTACCATTCACTCGAATCCTAGTTCTCAGCTGGTCATATAATGCACCTATCCAGTTTTGAAACCCTGTCCCAATCCCCATTCTTTGTAACACAGCGAACATAAAGGGCCATTCAACTCTATCAAACGCCTTCTCGGCATCCACCGCCACCACCAAAGAATCCAGTCCCGCCTTCTGAGCCATCCAAAGAACATTTAATAGCTTCCGGATATTGTCACTGGCTTGCCTGCCAGGGATAAAGCCCATTTGGTCATTATTTATCAACTTAGGTAAAACGTTCTGCAAACGGGTAGCCAAAACCTTTGCCAAAATCTTTGCGTCCAAATTAATTAGAGAAATAGGTCGGTATGACTCACTCACCCCCTTATCCTTCTCCGGTTTAGGCACCAAGGCTATACCCGCCACTGCCATTGACCGCGGCAGTACCCCCCCTGATGAACATCATTAAAGACCCTGGAAAGGTCGCCACAGATTTTGGAACTGAAAGTCTTATAAAACCGGGCCGTAAGACCATCCAAACCCGGGGCTTTGCTTTCCTTAAGGCCATTGATTGCCACCCGCACCTCCCCTTCCTCATTTGCCCTATCCATCCATTGCTGTTCCATCTCCTCCAATTTCGGGAGATTAAGTTTTCCCAAATATTGTCTGATCTCCACCTCCGATCCTCTCAGCTCCGCCTTATACAGGGCCCTATAATACCTACTGAAAATTGCCTGGATATTGACGGTCCCATGTTCCCATTCGTCCCTTTCATTTTTCAGCTTATATATCTGCTGCTGCACATGCCTTCTTTTAAGTTGCCGAGCTAAATACCGACCCGGTTTATTACCCCCAACATAATATGCATGCTGCAGCCTTTTCATTTGGAAGGCTAGTTCCCCCAATCTTAACGCCTCCAAATCCTCCTGCACCCTAGTCATTTGTTGTAACACCGCCCTACTCCCAGTCCTCTGATGCTCTCTAAGTAACTGTTGTAACTGAGCTCTCAACCCTTCCTCCACCACTCCCGCCTGCCTCTTCTTCTTTGCCGCCATTGCTATCAAACGCCCCCGGACTACCGCTTTCATACCGTCCCACACTATCTCCCGGGATACTTCCGCTCCCCCATTTAATTGAAAATACTCTGTAATGCATTCCCTCAGACTGGCCACCCCCTCCGGATTTGCCAACAGCGATTCATTCAATCTCCAAAACCGGAGTCCGGTACGCTCTTTATAAAATGCAAGAGCAAGTATTACCGGAGCATGATCCGTCCATGACACAGCACCAATATCCACAGCGCCCAACCTATCTAACCAATTAGAGTCTATCCACAACATATCAATTCTACTATATGTTCGGTGAGGATGTGAGAAAAAGGTGTAAGCTCTTTCTCCAACATGACTATATCGCCAAACATCTACCAATCCCAATGCGGACATTAATTTAGCCAACTTCCGTCTTCCCAGTTTATCCCAACTCCTTCCTCCCCCCGAGGAGTCCAGGTGCGGATCCACAACTACATTAAAATCCCCACCTACGACCAGGCTCCCCTGTTTATGCTCCTCTATAATTGGAAGAATACGGTCGAAAAAAGGGCCTTGAGCTATGTTAGGCGCATACACACAGCAAATGGTAGCCTCTCTTCCTTCCAAGAGCCCACACCAAAGAACATACCGCCTTTCCCAATCTCTAATAACTTCCTTAGTGTCCACCAGGAGGTCCTTGGAAAACAGTATCCCCACACCCCCTTTTTTATAGGAAATGCAATTGGCAGCAAAAAAGCATCTATCGTATTTACCCTGATAAAGTCCCCCCCCCCCCGCGAGAGCTCTTTAAATGGGTCTCCTGCAACAAGAGTATGTCCGCCTGGACTCGGGCTCCTTCTCTTACCACTGCCTGCCTCTTTTGCCAGGAGTTGAGACCATGCACATTAAGCATGAGGATCTTTAATTCACGTTCCATTCTCAGGTATCACTTTTACCATCAGTGTGCACCGTTCCATAGTGAGCCCCCCTCCCCTACCCCCCACACCCCTACACTTAACCGATTATGATTGCCCTCCTCCCCCTTCCCTGTTCCCCAACCCCTTCCCCCCCTACCCTTCAACACCCACCCCTATAGCCCTCTACCGTGCTCGCTCCTCCCACATCCACCCCAATCTGGACCCCCCAGAACCCAGTGTTGCTGCACCCCCCACTCACCTACCTTCCCCCTCTCCGCTAGCCAACTTTACCCGAACTCCCAACCCCACAGCCTGAAACAACATACACAATCCCATAGACATTGTCTTCCCCATACACATTGTCATCCCCACCTCCCCTCCCCACTCTTGACATATCCACATCACCCCTCCCCACAACATATTTAAACATACAAATTCATCCCTCAACTTCGGAAGGGCGTATTCATTCCCCCACGGGCAGACTTCCTCTCCCGTCTGTCTACCCGATGCCACCGCCTGTCAGGAACTCGCTGCTGTGTGCCGCCCGTCTGCGCCATCTCTGGAATCCGCTGCATGCCTGCCTCCTTCATAGCTTCCTTCAGTGCCAGCAAGGTCTCCGCACACCGAGTTGTCCCATTAACGGTGAAGGCAAGCCCCACCGGGAATAGCCACTTATATCGTATATTGTCCTCTCGCAGCCGAGTAGTAAACTCCCGCCAGGACCTCCGGCGCTGCAGCGTAGCTGCAGCCAGATCAGCATATATAGCAGCGTCAGTTCCTTGCCATTTAAACTTTCCCATGGAACGCATCTTGTTGGCTATTTTATCCTTAATCTGGTAATCATGGAAGCAAATGATAATGTCTCTAGGCTGCTCCCGTCGCGCTGCTCCAAGCGATCTATGTGCTCGATCCAGCACCACCTCCACCACTTCTTCCCCTGCCTCTTGCAGGACCGCCTCACAGATAGCTTTCGCTGTTTTCATACAATCTTGGTACGCGTCTACCTCAGGGACACCCTTTATGTGCAGATTCTGTCGTCTGGCTCTGTTCTCCAAGTCTTCCAGCTTCAATGCCATACTCTCCTTGTCATCTTCCAAACTCTTCATCCCTTTTTCTAACAATTCAGTGCACGCCTCCAATGTCTCAAGACATCCTTCAACTTCCGCCACCCAGCATCCTACTTCGGTTATATCAGCTCTCAGCTGTGAGAACATCCTCTCTACTTCTCCTTTGAACCCAGAGTCCGTTTTAATTTCATTGAACCACGATTTGAGTTCTTCCTTTGTAATAGCCACAATAGCACTCGCTGTGAGGGGGTCCTTCTTGCCAGAATCAGAAACTACCACACTCCCAGTCAGGCCCTCTGTCATTTTCTTATCCCTCTCCTGAGGCTCTGTTCGCGCACTGCCATAAGCAAATTCCTTTAGATCAGCTGTTTTCTTTCTGGTGGATGCCATAACTTACGCACAGCTGCCTCCCACCACCACAGATAGTGTCCTGGGTCGTTTTCAGCTTCTATTGCAAAGCTGGGCCACCACGACCCTATTCAACCACCAGATGGAGCTATTCATTCATTGTTGCAGAGCCATGTGCTCAGTTGAAGAAGAAAAGATAGCAGAATTACAAATTGGAACCCACAGTTAAGAACTCAGGGCAGTACACTTATTCCACTGCAGTTTATGTCCAATTCCTTCCTCCTGGTATTGTCCAAAGCAACAGCCCCCACAGCTTAATGTACAGGGAGAGAGTATACAACAACTTAAGTCAGCGCTCCCTCCGGTACTCACTGCAGCAATCCCCTGCAAAGGACTCCAGCAGAAGGCTCAGCAACCCCCGTTCCTCGGCAGGGCACTTCAGATCCAGCTCTCTCACACAGCAGCTACATCGGGGAACCAATTAATTTCACCAAGTGGGGAGCCCAGGGAGGTAGGCAAAACACTGAGGCTAGCGATCAGGGCCTGTGCAGAGCAACATCAATCAGCCTTTCCTTCCACCAGAGCTGCAGAGACCAGGCCTCTCTTGTCGGCAGGTCGGGGGGGGGGGCATAATTTAAGCGGCGGCGATCACATACCGGACTTCACTCCCTTTTCCGCCTCACCCCGTCTTCCGCTGCACTCAGCCACTCAACTTATCCCCCAAATCACGGATTCATGTCCTCCCCTCCAGTAATTGTGGGATGCCTGGCACGGAGCCTCAGGGAGATGCTGCCATGTCAGTTCGGACTCGCTAGCGCCCCCCCCCCCCCCCACATTAAATTTCATCTGCCATTTGGAGGTCCAGTCTTCCAGTATTTCAAGGTCCTCTTGCAATTATTCACAATCTTCTTGCATTTGTGTCAACTTTGAATAATTTTGTGTCAACTGCAAATTTGATCACCTCCCTCGTTATTCCTATTTCCAGGTCATTTATTAATATGTTAAAAAGCAGTGAGCCCAGCACAGATCCCTGGGGTACAGTCTACTGCAATTGTCTACTGGAGATGAAAACTGAAGAGAAGTTCTTACAGTTGATCATTAATTTTTGAAATGAAGGCAATAACCAAGAAGTCTGCAGAAACGGTAAAGCATAGTTACTCACCTGTAACAGGTGATCTCCGGGAAAAGCAGGAATTTAGTCTTCACATAGGGGTATCGTCGGTACCGACAGAGCCTGCGCGGGAACGCTCCCCAGCGTCCAATAGGAAAGCTTTTGGGAGCATCCCACAGCGCCTGCGAGCTGCCTTCCCACCCTTTCCCAACTGTCCCTCTCCAGTTGAGTTTAAAGCTGAAACAAAAAAGAGAGAGAGAGAGAGAGAGAGAGAGAGATACATTTCCTAGGGGAGGTGGGTGGGTTGTGAAGACTAAATTCCTGCTGTTCCCGGAGATCACCTATTACAGGTGAGTAACTATGCTATCTCCAGGAACAAGCAGGAATTTAGTCTTCACATATGGGGGACTCCCTAGCTGCAGATGCCAGGGAGATGGCCCCAGAAAGTTGTGTGCCCTTGTGAAAGGGCTCCACTTCCCCCCATGGATCTCTGGCATCCTACCAGGGATGGTGGGTAGGAGTTGAATGAGTGTGGAACAGGTGTTGAAGAACAGCCTGACCAAACAAGGCATCCTGGCGGGAGTCCTTGTTTAAGCAGTAATGGGCTGTGGAAGGTATGAACCGAAGCCCAAGTAGCAGCTCGACAGCTGTCGTCGATAGACACAGAGTGAAGATGAGCCATTGAGGCTGCCATGGCTCTCACATTGTGAGCTGTGACATGGCCTTCAAGAGGAAGGTTCTTGCTCTCAAAGGCAAAAGATATACACTGTGCAATTGTAAGTCCAAAATGACTAGGATAGAAAGCAAGAGTTGAGAGGACTTTCTATGTTGCTGTGTCCTTTGCAAGTAAAAGGCCAAAGCTCTTTTACAGTCCAAAGTATGAAGATTCCTTTCCACAAATGAGGCGTGAGGCCTTAGAAAGAATACAGGAAGGTAAACCGCTGGGTTTAAATGAAAAGGTGACACCACCTTTGGCAAAAAGTGTGGATGAGTCTTAAGGACTACCTTATCATGATGGAACCATGTATAAGGAGGATCAGCCACCAACACTTGCAATTCACTGATGCGACGTGCTGATGTGATTGCAATAAGAAAGATAACCTTCCAGGAAAGGAATTTCAAAGAGGTAGTGGCTAATGGTTCAAAGGGCGGTTTCATGAGCTGCCCAAGTACCAGATTTAAGTCCCATGCCACTAGTGGTGGCTTAATGGGAGGTTTCATTAAAAGAAGGCCTCTCATAAATCTCGCTTTGAGAAGATGAGAGGAAATAGGTTGTCCATTTAGAGGCTTGAAAGCAGCTGCAATAGCACTCAAATGGACTCTCACTGAAATGGTCTTAAGCTCTCCATTTGATAAATGAAGGAGATACTCCAGTAATGATTCCAGAGGTATCGCAAGATGGTTAAGACCCTTCTGCGTGCACCATATGGTAAACCTTTTCCACTTAAATGCATAAGAGCATCTTGTGGAAGGCTTCCTGGAAGCATAAAGGATATCCTTTACCTGCTGGGAAAAGTTAAGACCGTGAAGTTCTAGGCTTTCAGCAACCAGAATATAAAAAGACTAGGGGACATGCAATGAAGCTACAGGGTAACCTATTTAAGACTAATAAGAGAAAATATTTTTTCACTCACCATGTAATCAAACTCTGGAATTTGTTACCGGAGGCTGTAGGTAAAAGCTGTTAGTGTAGCTGGGTTTAAAAAAAGGTTTGGACAAATTCGTGGAGGAAAGGTCTATAAACCATTATTAAAAGGGTCCCAGGAGATCACTGCTTGACCCAATACAAACATTGAAGAACCTGTCTCTTTTGGAGAGACTGCTAGGTACTTATGACCTAGATTGGCCACTGCTGGATACAGGATACTGGGCTTGATGGAACTTGGTCTGACTCAGTATGGCATATCTTATGTTCTTAGGAAGCATAAAAAAGAACTTCATCAGAAATAGCAGAGATATTCCTGAAGGATTAAGTTATTGGGACAATAGAGGGACTGGAAGACAGTAAAAACATAGGTAAGAAGGAAATGGTTAGACCAAGATAATGGAAGGCAACAACCTAACATAAGAGGGGACAACAGTCTAGATGGGAAAAATAAAAAGGTCCAAAGTGTGACCAGCAGAGTGGGTAGGAATCATTATGAGTTGAGAAAGCCCCAAGGAATCCAAAGAGACTAAAAAGTCATGATCCTGTGTTTTAGAAGCATTTTCCACATGCACATTAAATCCGCTAAAATAAATAAAGATGGATAAGGCAAAACAGGCATATGTCTATTCTATAAAACAGAGCTAGAAGCAGTGACTCACCTCATAGCTGGCCGTGAAGTTCTGATGGTGGAAAATTTCTATACAGAAAGGCACAACAAAGTAGCATGTCTCATCCATTGGAAACTCTGTAAACACTATATCATCACTGTCCCTGATAAGCACTGGGATCATTACCCTAAGAGAATTACAGAGAATGAAGCGGTTATGATCACCTGGGACATTTCCATTCAGACGGATAAGAAACTGGATGCGAGGAAATCAGACATAGTGGTAAAGGAAAAAAGCATCAGAACGGCATTGATAATAGAGGTGTTTTTTCTAAGTGAATAGTCTGTGAATCACATGGAGAGGCAGAAGATCCTGAAGAACCAAGAAATGCAGTCTGAGACCAAGGAAATGTGGCAGAAAGATACAGAAATATTTCCCTTGTTTTGGGAGCCAAAGGCTTAATAAAGAAGAACTTCCAAGCACATCTTGAGAAACTACCTTTACCCGCCGCACGTTAGCAGTAAATCTGAGAGACTGAGATCATACTCCACATACCCTGGGGCTTAGAGGTTCATGACTGTCATGGTATGTGCAAAACTAACCGATTTGAAGAAACTGCCCCAGGTGAAAATAAAGATTGATAACAATAAGAAAATAAACTGTAATGAACAAGAAGTTCAAGTAGTCAAAAATTGGGCACATTTTTAGAACATAAGAAATGCCATATTGAGTCAGATCAAGGTCCATCAAAGCCCAGTATCCTGTTTCCCAAAGTGGCCAATCCAGGTCACAAGTACCTGGTAGGTTCCCAAAGGCCACAGGTTCCACAATGCTAGTCCTGTGGTAAGCAATGAATTTCCCGGGTCCTCTTTAATAATGGTTTATGGACCTTCCCTCCAGGAACTTGTCCAAACCTTTTTTAAACCCAGCTACACTAACAGATTTTACTATATCTTCCGGTAATGATTTTCAGAGTTTGATTACGTGTTGAGTGAAAACATATTTTCTATTATTAGTCTTAAATGGGTTACACTGTAGCTTCACTGTGTGCCCTCTGGCCTTTCTACTCTGATGGCGTAAACAACCAATCTACGTTAACCCCTTCCACACCATTCATTAATTTATAGTACTCTATCAGACCTCCCCCTCAGCCTTCTCTTTTCTAAGTTGAAGAGCCCTACCTTTTTAAGTCTTTCCTCATAAGGGTATCCTTCCATCCCCTTTACCATTTTTGTGGCACTTCTCTGTACCTTTTATAGTTCCGCTATATCCATTTTAAGATACGGTGACTAGAACTGCACATATTCAAGGTGTGGTTGCACCATGGAAAGATACAGAGGCATATCATTCTTGGTTTTATTCTCCATTCCTTTCCTTATGATTCCAAGCATTCTATTTGCTTTCTTGGCCGCCACTGTACACTGGGTGGAGGGTTTCAACATATTATCCACAATGACGTCTAAATCTTTTTCCTGGGTGGTGGGGTTTCTAAGATGGTACCTTGCATCATGTAATCAAAGTTGATTGTTCTTTCCTAGGTGCATAACTTTGCACTTGTCCACATTAAATTTCATCTGCCATATGGATGCCCAGTCTTCCAATTTATCAAGGTCCGCTTGCAATTTTTAACAATCATCTTGTGTTTTAACAACTTTGAATAATTTTGCCTCATCTGCAAATCTGATCACCTCACTCCTTATTCCCATTTTCAGGTCATTTATGAATGTGTTAAAAAGCAGAGGGTCCAGCACAGATCCGCCTATTTATTTTTCTCCATTGAGAAAACTGGCCATTTAGCTCTACTCTCTGTTTTTTATCTTTTAATCAGTTCCTGATCCACAATACTACACTGCTTCAAATCCCATGACTTTTTAATTTCACCAAGAGTCTCTCATGAAAGACCTTGTCAAAGGCTTTCTGAAAATCCAGATACACTTATATCAACTGATTCACCTTTGTCTTCCTGTTTATTCACACCTTCAAAAAATATAACAGATTAGTAACACAAGACTTTCCTTGTTGGCTTTCTCCCATTAAACCATGATTATATACATGATCAGTAATCTTATTCTTTATAATGGTTTCTACCATTTTGCTCAGTACTGATGTCACCCGGTCTGTAATTTCCTGGATCACCCCTGGAACCCTTTTTAAATATTGGTGTTACATCAGCCATTCCCCACTCTTCAGGTACTACATTTGATCTTGAGCATGCTGGAGGGCTGTATTGTCTGCTGCTTCCTTTCAGATACTTCTGATGCTGGCCATGGCAGATGAGTATACAAATGATAACACCTACTAGGGTACAGTTGTTGAATGAACTATGGGTAGTACTGCCTCCTAAAAAACATTTGACGATTCTTATTGCCAGCAGCAGCTTGGTCCGATGACAATTTGCACATTGTGGACCAGTGGTTCTTGATCCAGGTTACCATACCTTTGACTTTCTCACCAAAAAAATTGTCTCCTATATGCAAAACGTTTTGAGCAGAATTCCCCCAGGTTTAATAATTTGTATCTAAAGTGGCAAATCTATTTCGCTGGTAGTCTTTAAAGTGGTATTGTCAGACTCAAGGGTGAAGGGGAGGAATATGAAGAAGCTGATGAGGATAAAGCGAAATTGCTTAACAAATATTTCTGTCTGTGTTCACAAAGGAAGAACTAGGAACAGGACCTCAGAAAACACCCACAAACAGGAACCGAAGCAAGGGGCATCTTGAAGAGTTTTCAGAAGACTCTGTTCCTGAGAAACTAGCTAAACTTAAAGTAGACAAAGCGATGGGACCGGATGGGATACACCCTAGAATACTGAGGGAACTTGGGGATGTTCTAGCAGCTCCACTGACTGATCTTTTCAATGCCTCGTTGGAGTCGGGAGTGGTGCCAAAGGACTGGAGAGAGGCTCATGTGGTGCTTTTACACAAAAGCGGAAGTAAGAATGTGGTTGAAAACTACAGGCCGGTTAGTTTAACTTCAATGGTGAGTAAATTATTGGAAACGCTGCTGAAAGAGAAAATAGTGAGGTTTCTGGAGTCTTGCGGATTACAAGATCCGAGGCAGCATGGATTCACCAGAGGCAGGTCTTGTCAGACAAATCTGATTGATTTCTTTGACTAGGTGACCAGGGAGTTGGACCGAGGGACAGCCCTAGATGTGGTGTATTTAGATTTCAGTAAAGCCTTTGACACCGTTCCTCACAGGCGACTTATAAACAAACTGAGCACCCTAGGGATGGACCCTAAACTGGTTGAGTGGGAGGCGACAAAAGGTACAGGTAAATGGAGCTCACTCTGAGGAGAAGGAAGTTACCAGTGGTGTGCCCCAGGGATCTGTCCTTGGTCCGATTCTTTTTAACATCTTTGTTAGTGATATAGCGGAAGGGCTGTCGGGTAAGGTTTGCCTCTTTGTGGTTGATACCAAAATCTGCAATAGAGTAGACACCCAGGAAGGTGTAGATAACGTGAGGAGGGATCTAGCTAAGCTTGAAGAATGGTCTAGAATTTGGCAGCTGGGATTTAATGTGAAAAAATGCAAGGTCAAGCATTTGGGCTGCAGCAATCCAAGGGAGTGATATAGTATAGGGGGTGAAGTACTTTTGTCCACTAAAGAAGAGCGGGACCTCGGCGTGGTTGTGTCTGATGATCTTAAAGTACTCGTAGCTAAACAAGTAGAAAAGGCGACAGCAAAAGCTAGAAGGATGCTTGGGTGCATACGGAGAGGAATGGCTAGCAGAAAAAAAGGAGGTGATAGTGCCTCTGTATAAGTCTTTGGTGCAACCTCATTTGGAATATTGGGTGCAATTCTGGAGACTGCACCTTCAAAAGGATATAAACAGGATGGAGTCAGTACAGAGGATGACTACTAAAATGGTTAGTGGTCTTCATTATAAAGCATATGAGGACAGACTTAAGGATTTTAATATGTACACTTTAGAGGAAAGGTGGGATAGAGGTGATACGATTGAGACATTTAAATACCTCCGTGGCATAAATGCACAGGGGAAGAGCCTCTTTCGACTGAAAGCAAGTTATGCTACGAGGGGACATGGGATGAGGGTGAAAGGGGATAGATTCAGGAGTGATATGTGGAAATATTTCTTTATGGAAAGAGTGGTGGAGCCGTGGAATAGTCTCCCAGTGGAGGTGGTAGAGATGAGGACAGTATCTGAATTCAAAACAGCATGGGACAAACACAGAGGATCTCTAAAGGAAAAAAGGGGACTGTTGATATGGAAGGACAGACTAGATAGGCCATGTGGTCTTTTTCTGTCGTCATTTTTCTATGTTTTTATATGGTATATTTCCAAGAATCATACTTTGCTTGTTTTTTTTTCAGCTTTAAATGAGTTTGGATACTAATAGCTTGTGATTTGTAGCACAGTCAGCTCCAAGTTTTATCTTTGTTGACAGTTGATCTTTACATATATGGTCAATATGATTTTTGCATAATCCTTTGGGCTAAGTTTATGTGTACAGTTCACCACTTGCGTTGCTGGAAGACAATATTTGAGATGAGTGGATTATTGACTCTGCAGAATTCTGTCATTCTTTCTCTAGCTTCATATCTGTGGCCGAGCCCATATTTTCCATTCACACTGCTTTCTTCTTTGTCCCCAATCTTTGCGTTCCAGTAACCCATGACTATCACTATATCTTGTTTGCATGTTCTGTCCATTTCAACTTGTGCTTGTTCATAGAACCGATTTACTTCATTCTCTTTGCATCTATTGTTGGCACATATACCTGAATTATAGTTGTACTGATGGTTATTCCTCCTAGACGAATAGAAATTAAGCATTCATAAATGCACTGTATTTCACTACAGTTCTTGCAAACTGTTGCTTAATTATAAATGCAACACCATTTTTTTTTCATTTCCAGAGCAATATACCATGTGATCATCATATTCAACGTGCCTGATAAGAGTCCATTTCAGCTTGCTCATACCTAACAAATTGAGTTGCGCACATTCAGTTTCATTCTTGGCCGCCTCCAGCTTCCCTTCAGCTCTGTACGTTCTATGGTCAAATATGTAAGACATTTTTGCAGCTTGAATCTCAATTTATGTGCAGCTACATCTGTGTGTGTCAGACATCTGAAGACTTTATTCCAACCGCATCAAAAATTCTGGCTTTGCTCTTTAGAGTCTTCAGCTTTTACGCAGTAGCTTTTTGAGTGCCTTCGAAACTGGGCAGGGGCTCATCTTCCAGCACTATATCGCAATTTGTTTTGTAGTGACTATCCATTAAGTTTTTCCTGGCAAGATATGGACGTAGATTGCCAAGCCTTTCTTCTGCGCAGATAATGCCAGCATTGTTGCCTTCACTACTAACATTAGCCTGTACTGCTGCTTCCCAGATGGTTTGTCTTAGTCAAACAAAACAAATCACAAGTAACCAAGGCTTTCTCTCTTGCTGCACCCATGTTATGGAACGCCCTTTCGGACTACTTATGCGTCATTAAAGATTTACAAACATTTAGGAAAGAATTAAAAACGTTCCAGTTTATTCAACACTTTGGAGATATTAATGAAAGTAATGTTACATCCCACGAACTACCCCAAACGTAACTCATACCATGATACTCACCTTCCCCATACAAAGAAAATTTAGTTCTGCACTCCCTGTAAATAGTTCCTGTTCATAGTTATGATACTTGTTTGAACTTCAGACTGTTAAAAATTTGTTCTATGTATTAATGTTGTTCATTGTAAACCACCCCTGATCTCAGAAAGGGGCGGTATAAAAGAAACACACTAAATAAATAAATAAATAAAATAGTGTCTCACCTCAGCTGAGACCTGACCATCTTGAGTGACCCCCCTGCTAGTAGTTAAGCTACCAATAGCACAGCTCTCAGTATCACCGATGCAGGCAAGTCCTCAAAGCACGACAAAAATGCTGGTTCCATATTCAGAGCTACCATCCAGAAAAAGACTCTTGAGAGTCATTATGGACATGATGTTGGAATCCTCAACATAGTGAACAGCAGCAGTCAAAAAAGCAAATAGAATGTTAGAAATTATTTGGAAAGTGATGAAGAAAAAAGAGAAATTAGACTTACCTGCTAATTGTCGTTCCTTGATGAACTCCAGTCCCGCACCTCTGGGTAGTGCACCTCCTCCGGAGGAGCACTACCCAGAAGTGCGGGACTGTACTGGAGGGACGATAAGGAAACAGATAATATATTGTCTCCTCATCCATCCAGGGTGTGACTGCATATTGTACACTGTGTGTAGTTCTGGTTGCTCCCAACTTCTGGTCATCCCCATCTCAAAAAGAAAATATAGAGGAACCAGAAAAAAAATATAAAGGGGGCAACAAAAGTAATAGAGAGGATGGAATGCTCTATTATTAAGAAAGTTTAACTAGGTTAAGACTTTTTAGCTCGAAGTAGAGAAACCATTGTTTAAGGACTTTATATTTAGGAACTCGTCTATACCACCATCCTCTGGCGGCACATTCTGCCCCTTGATTATCAAGTAAAAAATACTTTTTCCAGTTTGTTTTAAATCAGCTACCAGTTAGTGTTATGGAGAGTCCCTTAGTCTTAGTACTGTTTGAATCAGTAAATAACAATTTCCTATTTATATTTATTTATTTGGACAGTTTTTCTATACGCCCCTTCCAGAGATCAAGGGCGGTTTACAAGGAACAACAGGTTACATAGAACGAGATTACAACTATTTACAGTGTAACTAAGGATTTAACATTGTAATGGTTACATTAAGAACTATTTACCTTTACACTCCCCTCGTAATTTTATAACCCTTTGTTAGTAAGGTAGGCTTCAGAAAGCTACCACTAAGTCTCTGGGAGTCGGCACCAAGGAATGGATTACTCTCTGTGATCTGCTGGGTACTTCTTAGTGACTTGGATTGGCTGCTACCACAGACAATAATGGCAAACATGCCTTTGGCCATGGCTGAAAAACCAACTCACCTACCCTCTTCCCCCCAAATTGTTGCCCTATGATGGGAAGCTTTTCAGAGATATTCTAAGATAAAGCATGAGGTTTACAATTATCGAAGACAATGCTGCCTTCTACATTCAAGTGTCAGCTCCCTACCTTCTCCTGGAGGTTGCACGGCGAAGGTATCATTAAAACAGTCATAGCTAGCATTGTCGTCTTGTTCCTCATTTTCTGTGTCGCAATCAAGATCACTGTCGCTACTCATGCCAGGTAACAGGTGGAGGACATGGCTTGGACATGCAACAGCTAGAAAGGAGGAAATATTTAGCCTATTTATATATTGCCTTATCTACAAAAGAACTTGAGACAATTTACAACAATACCATAGAAGATAAAAGTTCCAATTTCTCATCCCCTATAGAATTCCCATAATTACACATAGTATAGAACTACTCAATACCCCAACCCCCTACCCTATAGAATGCTCTACAGACACTAAAATACCACCCACTCTTATCTCTCATATGCTTCCCAAAAAAAGCCGTTTTCACCCCTCACCTAAACTTTAGGTATTCCGTTAGCCCTCTCAGCTCATCCAACAAATTATTTCACAACAAGGAGGCCACCAGAGGAAAAGCCCTCTTGATCAATACCAGCGCATCTGAGCTACTATTGGCAATACCAATTGAACTTTGTGATTCAAGCGCAACCCTAGAGAGCAAACCCCTTTAACAATGGTGGGAGCTCCTTGTGCAGCACTGGGAAGGGAGAGAAAGTTAAACTTTTCAGGCAGACATCAGTGCCAGGCAAAACGATAGAAACTATTATAAAGAACAAAATTACTGAACACAGACATGATTTAATGGGACAGAATCAACATGAATGTAGCCAAATGAAGTTTTGCATTACCAATTTGCTACATTTCTTTTTTTAAAGGCATGAAAAAATGTGTGAATAAAGGTGAGCAAGTTGATATAGCAGGGCTCGACAAAGCCCAAATGTCAGGTCACCATGGTGACCAAAAATTTATACCTGGCACCTGGAATTTTGCTCCATCCCCTCTCCCCCCTGATCACAAGCAGAAAACCACTCCTGTTCTGCTTATAGGAGATCGGATACCTACGGGCAGAACAGGAATGATTTTTGTTGCGGCAAAGATCTCTACTGTTTTGCCAAAGTCTCCAGTGATCTGTTCCTGACAAAATCCAAGGGCCTTTACTCGATCCTCATCCTTCTTGAGCTCTCTGCTGCTTTTGACATGGTTGACCACAACCTTCTCCTTGATACTTTGTCCTTGCTTCGTTTTAAGGTCTCTGGGCTGTCCTGATTCTCTTCTTATCTCTCCCATCGCTCTTTCAGTGTTTGTTCTGGTGGATACTCCTCTACTGCTATCACGCTGTCAGTTGGTGTACCCCAAGGATCGGTCTTGGGTCCACTCCTTTTCTCTCTCTACAGTATACCCAGTCCCTTGGTGCACTCATCTCTTCCCATGGCTTTCAGTACGATCTTTATGCTGATGACTCCCAAATCTACCTCCCTACACCTGAAATCTCTGACAATCCAGGCCCAGATCTCTGCCTGCCTTTCTGATATTGCTGCTTGGATGTCTCACTGCCTCTAGAAATTAACCCTGGTCAAAACCGAGCTTCTTATTTTTCCCCCTAAACCCTCCTCTCCCCTTCCTCCTTTCTCAGTCTCTATGGATAACTCTCTACTACTCCCTGTCTCCTCAGCTCGCAACCTTGGAGTTGTCTGACTCCTCTCTCTTCTTCTCCACACACATCCAACTGATCGTTTCCCCCATGTACATCCCTTCCCAAACTATGTTACAACGTATACAAGTTACAGAGTTGAATGGAAATTGTATTGTTACAATGTAAACAACTGAGTTCAATGTAAACCACCTTGATTTAAGGAAAAGATGGTATATAAATAAAAATAAAATAAATAACTAAAACCTACCGTTTCTTTCTCTACAACATCAACCAGATTCACCCGTTCTTTTCTGAACACACTATTAAGACACGTATCCACTCCTTAGTCACCTCCCATCTAGACTATTGTAACCTGCTCCTTGCTGGTCATCTCTCTCCCCTTCAATCTGTTCAACACTCTGCGGTGCGGCTAATCTTCTGCCAGCCTCGTCATGCTCATATTTACCCCTCTTCTCAAGTCTTTTTATTGGCTTCCTATCCATTTCCGCATCCAGTTCAAACTTCTCCTGCTGACATAAGTGCATTCACTCTGCAGCTCCTCACTACATTTTCTCTCTTATCTCTACCTACACCTCTCCTCGGGAACTCCACTCTTCTGGCAAATCACTTTTACAATTTAAAGGGGCAGTACTTTTAAAAAAAACAAAAATAAAATAAGGAGGAAGGGGGAATAGAGGGCAGAGGGTGGGAGAAGGGGAACAGTGTGGCGGAAGGTTTGATGTGGGGAGGGAAGAATGCAAAGTGGAGTTTAAAGGGATGAATGCATGGAGGCAAAAACTGCAATCTGTATAAGCCAAATGGTGCATCTCCCCCCTCTCCCGAGAACATACATGCAAGCACCTCACCCCCACACTACACACACAGGCACCCCACCTTTGCATGACAGACACACACAAAGGCACCACACACATATTCGCACACATACACCACATATGACACACACAGTCGACCCACCTCTGTGCCACACAGAGACTCCCCAGCTCTGCAACACACACACACAGATGTACCACAGCCCAGCACCCTACCCACATAAAGGCACCCACTGACACATCCCACACACACACCACCATCGCACCATACTCAGACACTTGCTATCTGAAGCTGCAACTACTGTTATTTAAAGTTGAAGCATGTTGTAGGAACTCTGGTGCTGGTCTCACGAGAATATGGGACCCGTGCAGGAGAACAGGGGGGGGGGGGGGGGGCGAGGAATGAAGAGGTCACAAGCACTGATGCCTAAGATTTTGGCCTGGCTCCTAAATCCACACAAAATTTGTCAAAGCCTGTGATATAGTACATCTGGATTTCCAAAAGTGTTTAACAAATTCCCTTAATAGAGAGGTACACGTGAGGAAATGACCTTCTATCCCATGACTTTTTAATGTCCTGTTACTACTATTAATCATTTGTATAGCGCTACAATGCGTACGTAGCACTGTACATATAGACTGAAGACACAGTCCCTGCTCATCAGAACTTACAATCTAATCAAGATGAAAAAACATCACAAAACTGGGGGCTAGAGTACGGCAAGAAACACAAGTAGTGGGCAAGAGAATGAGGAGC
This sequence comes from Ichthyophis bannanicus, assembly GCA_033557465.1. Lineage (NCBI taxonomy): Eukaryota > Metazoa > Chordata > Amphibia > Gymnophiona > Ichthyophiidae > Ichthyophis > Ichthyophis bannanicus. The sequence goes on from CM066042.1 coordinate 170,640,896, forward strand.
AGCATCAGGATCCAAAAGTAGCCTCAAAGAGGTGGATCTTCAGCCTGGACTTGAATAGGGCCAGAGAAGGAGCCCAATGCACCAACTCAGGTAGTTTGTTCCAGGCATAAGGAGCAGCAAGGTGAAATGGATGAAGTCTGGAGTTGACAGTGACAGAGAAAGCATAGTTACTCACCAGTAACAGGTGTTCTCCAGGGACAACAGGAATCAGTCCTTACATATGGGTGATGTCGGCAGCGATGGAGCCTGTGTGGATTCACTCCCCAGCTTTCAAAGAAAGCCTTTGGGAGTTAGACCGTGCATGCGCGGCCACCTTCCCGCCCATGGGTGCCAGCTTACCTCAGTATGACGACATAGCTTAATCAAGTATAAAAAGAGAAAACTCCTCCATGGGGAGGAGGGAGGGTTGTGAGGACTGATTCCTGCTGTCCCCAGAGGACACCTGTTACATGTGAGTAACTACGCTTTCTTCAGGAACAAGCAGGAAGTCAGTCCTCACATATGGGACTCCCCAGCTACAGGCTACTGAAAATACCTGTAGGAGTCCCCAAGCAAGCAAGACAGCAAGAAGCACTGAATGGCTTGGTCCAGAGACACAGCTTCAGCACTTGAGCATGGAATCACCACTATAATGGGCTGGAGGGAAGGAGTTGCACTATTCCCCGAAGAGGTGACGAAGGAACTGCCATACCGTGAGCTCTCTTCCAAGCAGTAATGCGCAGTGAAGGTGTAGACCGAAGACCAGGTGGCGGCCCTGCAAATGTCCAGCAGAGGGACCAAGAGCAGGTTGGCCATTGAGGCCGCCATGGCAGGTACATTGTGTGCAGTAATGTGACACTCCAGGGAGAGTCCAGCCTGCTCATAAGTGAAGGAGATGCAGTCTGCCAAACCAGGTAGACAGGGTACTCTTGGAGACCACAAATCTGAGTCTGTTGGCATCAGAGAAGACGAACAGCTGCGACAAGAGGCGATGGGGCTGTGTCCTCTGAAGATAGAAGGACAAAGCACTCTTGCAATCCAGGATGTGCAATGCGGCCTTCGCACGGGAAGCGTGAGGCCTGAGGTCTGGGAAAAAAGTGGGAAGAACCACCTCCTGGTTGATGTGAAAAGCGGACACCACTTTAGGCAGGAATTTCGGGTGTGTCCGGAGAATGACCCTGCTCCTGTGGAAACTGGTGTAGGGGACGTGAATCACCAATGCCTACAGCTCACTAACGCGTCTGACTGAGGTGAGCATTACCAAGAACACTACTTTCCATGATAAGTACTTGAGATAGCACGTAGCCAGTGTTTCAAACAGAGGAGCCATCAGCTTCCCCAGAATTACGTTCAAGTCTCATGTCACCGGCAGTGGGAGGTCACAAGAGGGGACATCCTCTCATGAAATGGCCCACTAGCGGGTGCACGGAGACGGACTGGCCATCGACCAAGTGATGATGAGCCCTAATGGTGCTAAGGTGCACCCTTACAGAACTGGACTTCAGTCCAGTCCGAGAAAGGTTCAGAAGGTATTGCAGGATGTCCTGCATTACACAGGCAAAAGGGTTCAGATTCTTTCCCGAGCACCAAAAAGAGAATCGTCGCCATTTGAAGGCATATGCATGATGCGTAGAGTCCTTGCGGGAGGCCAGTAAGACATCTTCCATCTCCCTGGAGAGGTGGAGGTGCGCTATGGCTAGCCTCTCAGCAGCCATGATGTCAGGGCAGGCACCAGAGATTGGGATGGAGAAAGGTCCCGTTCTCCTGTGAGAGCAGATCTGGGTCCTGGCCCAGAGGTATCGGGGGTCGCTTGGGACAGCTGCAGGAGCAGAGGGAACCACGGCTAATAGGCACACCGGAAGTAATGAGGATCATTGAGACCCTGTCCGCTGGACCTTGAGCAAGGTCTTGGGGTCCAGGGGAGTAGGTGGGTATGCATACAGGAGGCTCTCAGACCAGTGCAGGAGAAAGGCGTCCGCCGCCACTTGGCCCAAAGCCGTTATCTGTGAACAGAAATACAACTGTGCATTCTTGGGACTGGCGAAAAAGTCAAATGTCGGGGTCCCCCAACGTTGGAAGATGGAGTTGGCCACCTCCAGGTTGAGCCTCCACTCATGGGGTTGAAACACCCTGCTGAGCCGATCTTCAGATTGTCCTGGCCCGTCAGGTAGACTGCCAGGTGGGTCATGCCATTCTCCAGGGCAAACGTTTGTAGGCAAACGGCCGCCAGGGAGAGGAGGTATGAGCCCATTCCACCCTGCTTGTTAAGGTAGAACATAGCTACTTGGTTGTCCGTCTGGACAAGTATCACTTGACCCATTAGATGGGTGTAGAACACCTTGAGGGCATATATCACCGCCCTAAGCTTGAGGAGATTGATCTGTATGGCACTCTCCTCCTGGGTCCAGGTGCCCTGCAACTTCAGGCCATCGGAGTGGGCCTCCCAACCCAGCTTGGAAACGTCCGTCGTGAGGACATGCTGTATCAGCGGGGCCTGAAAGGGCAGGCCGGCCATAATATATGGTTGGCTCTGCCACCAGGTGAGAGAGACTGTGAGGGGTCGGGTGATCCGAACTCAATCCTCCAGATAGCCCGTGGCCTGAATCCACTGAGAACTCAGAGTCCACAGGGCATGATGCATCCTGAGACATGCTTGCGGGGTTCCGTGCGGTCAAGGCCATGTGCCCCAACAGGCATAGCAGAAGTCAGGCAGACATTGTTGATCGAGTCTGCATCTCCTCTGCCAGTGACGCAAGGCGATGCGCTCTGTCCAGAGGTAGGAATGCTCTGGCCTGCGCTGAGTCCAGGAGGGCTCCAATGAACCCCAGGCACTGAGTCGGGAGCAGATACAACTTGGGGAAGTTTATTACGAACTCTAGAGTCTGCAGCCCCCTGATGATGTGATGCGATGCATTACATGCCTCCTCTGGAGAGCTTGCTTTGATAAGCCAGTCATTCAGATAGGGGAAGACGAAGATGCCCAGCAAGTGAAGGTGAGCGGTGATGACCACCAGGCACTTGATGAATACCCTGGAGGCTGAGGAGATGTTCAAGTGAAGTACCCTATACTGAAAGTGGAACCCTCCGAAGATGAAGCGGAAGTACTGACAGTGCAGGAGGTGGGTATAGGCATCCTTTAGATCCATGGAGCACAGTCAGTCTTCCTGGAGGAGGTACGGCAGCAATGTTCCAAAGGATAGCATCTTGAACTTCTCTTTGACCAGAAAGCGGTTTAGGACCTGCAGATCCAGGATGGGCTGATAGCCACCTGTCTTTTTTGGGTCGAGGAAGTACCAGGAGTAGAATCCCATGCCTCAGAGGGGTCGAGGGACTGGCTCTACCGCCTGATCCTCGAGCAGGGATTCAAATTCATTTTGCAGAAGCTCTCTGTGCAGGGAGGTCATGGGATGTTCCCCTGGAAAGAAGGGAGGAAGCATCTGATGGAAATGCAGAAGGTAACCTTTGCGAACCACCTGCAAAAACTCATGCATCAGAGGTGATGCCGGGCCAGAGGTGGGCGAAATGGACCAGACATCCTCCCGTGTGCTTTGATCCCTGGCTTTCTGGGGGAAGAAAGGCTATGCCCAAGGAGTCAAAAGTCCCCCCCCCCCCAGGCTGCGGTTGGGGTGCTGTTTGGGGCTTGGGAGCTTTTGGCTTATGGGGGCCATGCCCCAGGCCTTTGTCCTGCTGACCCTGTTAGGGAGCCTAGAAGGCCAGAAATTGGGGGTATTTCCCGTAAGCCTTTTTCCCCTTCAGGTGAAAGCTCTTTTTACCTGAAGTCTTCTGATGGGAAGGGTTGGCAGTCTTCCTGGACAGCCTAGCCCTGGTCAGGAACTCCATCTCCAGCTCAGCCGCTTTATCCATCATGGGTTTGCTGAAGAGGTTCTCTCCTCGGCATGGGACATCAGCCAGTTTGTCCTGTACCCACTGCTCCAGGTCAGAGGACTGTAGCCAGGCCAGACAGACAATGGGCACCAATGCCAACCACAGCTACACGGGCCACAGACTCAAAGCAGTCAAAGGCTGCTTGAGTTTGAAATTTGGAACAGTACTTTACTATGGAGACCAGGGTCTGGAAGCGCTCGAGGGATTCCCCTGCCAGCGCAGCAGAGAAACCAGCAAGCTCCTTTGCCAGGCCTCTGAGGTACATACCCATGTACAATTGGTATGCTTGTATCCGGGCAGTGAGCATCGAGCCCTGGAAGCAATGCATGGAGTGCGTCTTCTGGCATGGCTGACTCCACCACCATAGAGTTGTATGGCAGCTATGCTTTTTGGAACCCAGGGCTCTTGCCGAATCGATACTGCGAGTTAAGCCAGCAGCTCATTATGGGCACCATCACCGGGCTCGCCCACATCTGGAACAAGCATTCCAGAATGGGGGGAAATTGGCACAGTCAGTGCCTCCTTCAGAGGGGCCTCGTACTGGAGGATCTCGAGGTCCTCGGCACGAGGCTCATCCACCGGAGAGGGCCTTTACCATCCCACAGATGAATTCAAGGAACGCAAGGTCCTTGGGTAGTGACCGCCAGTGTTCCTGCAGTGGAGACAGCTTGGATGGCACATCTCAGTGGAGCACTATATCGGAGGACTCGTCATTGGTCTCCCATCCAGACTCCCAGCCAGAGGAGACCTTGAGTCCAGGACGGTTGTCGAGTCGATGCTCCATTAGCATTGGGGAACGTGGTGTCTGACGCATCGACTTTGAGGTAACTCTAGAGCAAAGCACCTTGAGTGCGAGGCCAATCGCTTTGGCCCCGAGTCGGAGAACTGCTCCAGAAATGGCTGAATTTCCTTGGGAGAGGTCCGGGCTATGGAGGGTGTCGTGATCAGTGCCGATGACCCAGAGGTACCAGGCATCAGGCACCGCTGTTCTACAAGAAAGGCAGATAGGCTGCGCTCCAGCGCTGCCATCCTGACCTCAAGGCAGTAGACACCACAGCCTCTGGTTTGAGTCTCAACGGCATCGAGCCCGGAGCCGGGTCTCTCTGAGGGGAGTCACCAATGGTGATCATGCCAGGGGTCTGAGCCCGATCCACCGACATGGTGGGAGTCTCCTCCCACCGGGGCAGCTCCTGGCCATCGCCCTCATTGTTGGGTTGAGAGCTCAGAGCCCGGGTAACCGGTGCCGGGGTCGGAATGAGTCTTCGACCTGAACTCGGACGACGACTTGAGTCTGTGGGGGAGGTCCTCGGAGGATAATCCCATCAAAGGCACCATGATCTCGGATAGAGCACATCTGCACGATGCCAAGTGGGACACTGACTCAGAGGACAGCGATTCTCTGCTCAAGGGCGGCCCTGCGACCAAGTCCTTTGAGTTAAACATGTCCTTAAGCTGGGGCTCATGGTCAGCTACCACAAGTCTCACCTTCAGCCCTCTCAACAGCTGGAGTTCATTAGGGCCCTTCTCGATACCACTCGAGCTCGGGCCTCTCTCTCAATAGACTGCATGAGGTGGCTGACTGAGGTGATGGGCAACATCCGGAGGGCAGCGCCACACAATAGCACAGATGATGCTGAAGATGTTTGGCCACATGGCCTAGACCAGTGGTTCTCAACGCAGTACTCTGGGACCCCAAAGGCCAGTCAGGTTTTCAGGATATCCACAATGAACATGCATGAGCTAGATCTGCATACAATGGAAGCAGTAAACACAAGTCACCAAAATAGTTACAAATTATAATACCCAAAGCAATCACAATGTAACCTAACTACCTTCAAGGTATGACATTTTTTTAATATAATAATCATCTCACTAATGGAATCACAAATATGGAGCATGTGGAAAACTCTCTTTATTTATCTAAATATTAAAACCTTCCCTATCATAGTGAATGCGTGAAATATATTATACAATAACCCGCACTCCGGATAAATTCATAACTTGCACTTCATGAACAATAATTCCAAAATTACAATATTTTTCAATTTAATAGCAAAAACTCATATTATCACATATAAATTCATAAAGTTGATACCATAATATATACATGTAATAATACATTTCATATATACAATAAGCACAATATATCCATAATCACATGACCCTTCATATATCTATAATGATATCACTCAGACATTCATAATTTTACCCGTCATATCTATAATTGCATTATCCCTCATATATCCATTATATCAAAGTTCCATATCTACAGGCACCAAATCCATCAGATATCAAAGAATCTTCAGATCATCTCCAATATGTAAACTCCAATTGTTAACAAAGGTCATCAATTCATATTACAGCAGAAGAGCTTCAATCAAAGAATGCGATCTTTTTGCACCACAATCTTCTGCTCCACAACTGATTGGCACCCGATTTCAGATCCAAAGAGCATAGCCAATTGTCCTTGAAGATAAGGGAGCAGCAACCCCAGTGAGACCAGTCTGAACTTTTCCTGCACTAAAAGGAAATTTGAGGTTTCTGAGGTCCAGAATGGGTTGGAACCCCTCTGTCCTTTTGGGGACCAGGAAGTACCTGGAGTAAAATCCCCACCCAACCTGAGCCAGCTGCACCAGCTCGATGGCAAGCTTGGTCAGAAGGACAAAGACTTCCTCCTGTAGCAAACTGTGATGCAGCGGATCTAGGGGGTACTCCCTGAGGAAGAAAGGGGCAGCAACTGGATAAAGTTCAGCAAGTATCCACTGTTGACTATCTGCAGAACTGAAGTGTCAAACGTGATGAGAGGCCACCTGTGTGCAAAGTGGACAAGCCACCCCCCAACTTGAGGGGGCACCCCTCTTTGGGCACCAGCAGGTTGGCTATGCTCCTGAGGAACCATCAAAACCCTGCCCCCGGCTTCGGCTGAGGTCCAGTTGAGCCTTCTGGGGCTTCTCCCATCGCTGCTGGCGAGGGACTTGCGTACTCTGAGGACTTTGGTAGTACTGGTGCTTGCGCTGGTAAAAAGGGCTTCTTGCCCTGGTACTTCATTCGCGAGGGGTCAGCAGTCTTCCATGAGAGCCTAGAGAGGGTCACTGTTCTTTTTCAATCTTGCCCTCCCTTTGCTCCATAGGTTTTCCGAAGAGGTTCTCCCCTCGGCAAGGCACATCCACCAGCCTGTCCTGGATTCACTGTTCCAGGTTTGATAATTGGAGCTAAGTGAGACGGCATGCTCTGAATTGCCTACAGCTGTGACCCGGCCGACAGACTCAAAGGCACTGTAGCTGGCACAGACCATGTACTTTGAGTAGTCCTTACCTAGCCCACCAGGGCATGGACGTAATCAAGGCACTCTGCGGGGATGAGGGAGCCAAATTCGGCTAGGTCCATCATGATGTCCTTAAGGAACATGTTCATGTAAAGCTTGTAGGAGAGGATCCTGTCTACCAGCATGGAGCCCTGGAAACATCTCCTACCAAAGGAATAGAGGGTACTGGCTTTCCTGCCTGGGGGCACCGAAGAATGGGTATTAGTATTCTTAATCCACTTCATGACTGATTCCACCATGATGGAGATGTGGGGCTGTTGTGGTTTCTTGAAGCCAGGAGCCTTCTGGACCTGATATATAAAGTACACGTGCCGGTTGATGGCTGGCACCATGAGAGTAGTCTCCCACATCCACAGCAGCAGTCTCTGCAGAATGCAGTGCATGGGCACCGTGACTGCTTTCTTTGGAGCAGTGGGTTATTACAGGATTTCCAACTCCTCTGCTTTCGGCTCGTCCTTGGAATTGAGGGAGAAAGGAATGGCATTGGCCATATTGCTTACGAAGTCCTGGAAGGACATGTCCTCCGGAGGTGACTTCCGATGCTCATAAAGAGGAGAGCAGTCCGATGGCAGATTCTGAAACCCCCAGCTCAACCATTGATTCCGCCTCGGTCTCCCATCCCTTGGAGTCCAACTTGGAAAGGAAATGTTGTGTTATTCTTTAACTTATATACCGCTTATCTGCCAAAGCCTGTGCAGTTTACATTAACAAATTAACCAAAAACACAGATCATAGAAAAAGAATGCCTTAATAAAACAGGAAAGATACAACAGAAAAAGATAAACATACCAACTAAAAAACAGACTCAATAGAAACAAACAATAAGGCTGAGGTATCAGGTAGATTACAATGTAGGCTAACTGCCACCCCCCAGATGTTCAAGCCATGTTTATTTCAAAGAAATTACTGAACAAGTGAGTTTTCAGGGACTTCTTGAAACTCTTCACTCTGTACTGGAAGAGGTTGTCCCCCAACACAAAACGCAGATATTGCCTGTGGCTTGGGTGGATGAGGATGTGTATGTAAGGAGCATAGCCAGTCTCCCTGGCGGAGGTAGGACAGCAATATTCCAAGAGACAGCATCTTGAACTTCTCCCTCACCAGGAATTTGTTGAGGTTGCGCAGGTCGAGGATGGGCCTTAGGCCCCCTGTCCTCTTTGGGATGAGGAAGTACCTGGAGTAGAACCCCTTGCCCTTGAGGTGGTGGGGCACCGGTCCCACTGCACGGTCCTCGAGAAGACCTACCAACTCCTTCAGAAGGTGGTCCCGGTGAAGTGGAGACCTCGGAGGCTCTCCTGGGAAGTAGCATGGAGGTACTTGGGCTAGATGGGGAAGGTATCCCTCCCTGACCACTTGCAATGCCCATGAAAGGGTGGTGATGGCCCACCACCTGTGGGCATACGAGACTAGCCGACCCCCTGTGGGCTGCCCTGTCTCTGCTGGAAGAAGGGACATGCTGAAGTCGAAAACCCCCACCAAGCTGGGCCAGAGCTGGGGGCTTTCTGCTTACGCGGGCCATGCCCCTGTCCCTTGGCCTGCTGCCCATGCTGGGGAGCCGGGGAGGCCTGGTAAGGGGGGTAGTTTCGGTAAGCAGTTCATTTTCCGGGTAAAATGCCCTTTTACCCGATCCCTTCTTATGAGGAGGGGCAGAGGTCTTCTTAGAGAGCCGTGTCCTCGTCATGAACTCGGTCTCCAGCTCTGCGGCCTTGTCGGTCATGGGTTTACCGAAGAGGTTCTCCCCTTGGCATGGGACATCGACCAACTTGTCCTGAACCCACTGCTCGAGGTCGAACGACTGCAGCCAAGCCTGGCGGCACGCACCGTTGCCCGCCACAGCTACTCGAGCCGCAGACTTGAACCCATCATAGGCCGCCCGAGACAAACTTGGAGCATTCACGGACAGTTTTGGACAGGCTTTTTGGACAGGCACCTGAAGCGCTGAAAGGGTTCTTCGGAGAGACCGGCCGAGAACTCTGCAAGTTCCTTCACCAGGTCTCTCAGGTACATGCCCATGTACAACTGGTATGCCTGGACTCGACAATTCAGCATTGTGCCCTGAAAACACTTTCTGCCAAGGGCATCCAATTTATTTATTTATTTATTTATTAAACGGTTTTATATACCGCCTTTCAGAAAAATCAAAGCGGTTTACATAGAACAAAACTTGAACATTACATTGAAACTTATTCAAACAATTGAAATTACAGTGAACATTAAATTGTATATAATAAAAATGGTAATTTGAGGGTTACAATGCTGAGTAAGTGCTGATTAGGTATATAGATATTTAAATCTGTATATATGTTTAAACTATTTACAAATTTCAAAGATCTTATCATCTTATCTGAGCAAGGAAAAATGTATTGTAGTTCACTAGAATTATTAGAGTAAAGAGTAAATGTGATAATGTGGAGAACTGGGTATTGTAAGATAGAGTAAGAAAAAGGAAAAATTTGCAGGCCCTCCTGCTTGGAGGCACCGAGGAATGCGTCTTCTGGCTCTTAAGCCGACGCATGGCTGATTCCACAGCTATATGGAATTGTAAAGCAGCTGCAATTTCTGGAATCCAGGGCTCCAGCGAACTCAATACATATAGTCGACCCATCTGCTGATCACCAGCGCTGATGCCGGTGTCTCCCACATGCGGAGCATGAGTCGTTCTAGGATTGGAGGAATGGGTACCATGAGGGTCTCCCGAGGAGCAGCCTCATACTAGAGGATCTCGAGCTCATCGGCTCGAGGCTCCTCCTCAAACTCCGTGGGGAAAGCCAACACCTTGGACATATCCCTCACGAAGTCCAGGAAACCTATATCCTCCGGTGGGGACCTTCTCCAAGGTTCAGACAAGGGGGAATCAGAAGGAACGTCCCGATGCCTCCGGGTATCCGGGGGGAACTCTTCGTCCTCCGTCTTCCAGGCTGAGGCCTCCAAGGAGAACTCTAGGGCTCCTGGGGCATCTAGGAACTGGGCACCGTCTTCTGCGACGCCGATCAACTCGGCGGCGATGACCTCGGTCCCGAATGGGAGGCCGAATGACCTCGGCCGAGGATCGACTTGCGTCCGAAAGGACTCGAGGATTGGCTCGGCCTCCGGGGTCGACTTGGTTGTTGAGGGCCCGGTGGTCGGGGCGGAGGCGACATCAGCGCCCTCTGCTGCTCGATGAAAGCAGTAAAACTGCGCTCCAAAGGACGCCATCCTGGACACATGTTCTGGAGGCTCCACAGCTATTGGCTTGGGGGCCGACATAGTCAGACACGATGCCGGTTCCCCCGGAGGGGAGTCCATGACCAGAAAAGTTGGTACTTACCTCGGCTGGTCCTGTTCTCGAGGGACTTTGGTCGGACGCTCCTTCTCCGATGATCCCGGCCGACGCTCGAGGCTCCGCAATTGGTCCCGCGAGGAACCTGGTCGTTTGGAGCCATCCAGAGATGCCGCCTTCGAGGACTTCTTCCTCTTGTGCTCCCGCGAGGGAGACCCCTTTCTGAGGAGCCTTGACGACGCTCGGGCTCGGAGCGATCCCCCCAAGATGTTGAGGCCTCAGATGAGGTCCTGGCTCTTGAAGGCACGGGAGATTCCATGAAAATCTTGTCATGCTGCTGTTGGCTGCTCCACAAGGCCTTGGATGACATTATCGTGCATAGAGGACAGACCGCCAGGTCATGGTACAGACCAAGGCACCGGAGACAGCAGTCGTGCGTATTGGTGAGGGACATTATTTTCCTGCACCGATCGCATTTTTTAAATCCGCTGGTGACCATAGGGGGAAAAAGGACCCTGGCTAGGTCGAAGACCTTACCAGCCAACGAGGAAAAGTTGGAAAAAAGGGCGCGAAGACGTGCAAGGTAAAAAACTAAGAAAAAACAGGACCAACCCGATACGGAAGCCAGAGGTGGGAAGTATGCAGGTGTCGACCGGTCACCAAAAGGCACAGAACAAAATCACTTTTTCCGGGACACGAGGGACAATCGTCCGATGGGCTGCGCGGAAAAAAAAGAGACTGAGCAAGATGGCACCCTTGGGTGGGAAGGGGACCACGCATGCGTGGCTGCAACTCCCAAAGGCTTTCTTTGAAAGCTGGGGATTTGCTCTGCGCGGGCTCCGTCGGCGTCGACATCACCCATATGTGAGGACTGACTTCCTGCTTATTCCTGGAGAAATACAGATACGGAAAGACAAAAACCCTTAGAGTTCTGAGATAGCACAGTTACTTACCTGTAACAGGTGATCTCTGGGAACAGCAGGAATAAGTCTTCACATATGGGTATCGCCGGTACCGATGGAGCCTGCGCGGGAACGCTCCCCAGCGTCCAGAAAGAAAGCTTTTGGGAGCATCCCACAGTGCCTCGCGCTGCCTTCCCGCCTTTCCCAACCGCCTCTCTCCAGTTCGAGTTTTAAGCTGAGACAAAGAGAGAGAGAGGAAAGGAAAGATAGATAGAGAGATACAACTCCATGGGGAGGTGGGTGGGTTGTGAAGACTTATTCCTGCTGTTTCCAGAGATCACCTGTTACAGGTAAGTAACTGTGCTATCTCCAGGAACAAGCAGGAATGAGTCTTCACATATGGGTACTCCCCAGCTAGAGATGCCAGGGAGATCTCCAAGGTTGTGAGTCCCTGAGAAGGGCTCTACCTGCCCCCATGGATCTCGGGCATCCAACCAGGGATGGGGGATAGGAGTTGATTAGGTATGGAATAGGTGTTTGAGAACAGCCTGACCAAACAAGGCATCCCGGCGGGTGTCCTTGTCCAAGCAGTAATGGGCTGTAAAGGTATGAACTGAGGCCCAGGTTGGCGCTCGACAGATTTGGTCGATGGACACAGAGTTCAGATGAGCCATAGAGGCTGCCATGGCCCTCACATTGTGAGCTGTGACATGGCCCTCCAGAGAAAGGTTATTACTCTGGTAGGCGAAAGAAATACACTGAGCAATCCAATTGGACAGAGTTCTCTTAGAGACTGGAAGTCCCAAATGAGAAGGATCAAAAGCAACAAAGAGTTGAGAGGACTTTCTATGTTGCTGTGTCCTTTGTAAGTAAAAAGCGAGCGCTCTCTTACAATCCAGGGTATGGAGATTCCTCTCTGCACTTGATGCATGAGGTCCTGGAAAAAAGACAGGTAAATACACCTCCTGGTTCAGATGAAAAGGTGAGACCACTTTAGGCATAAAGTGTGGATTAGTCCTGAGGACTACCTTGCCATGATGGAACCTTGTATAAGGGGGATTAGCCACCAAGGCTTGCAGCTCACTGATGCGGCGAGCTGAGGTGACTGCAATGAGAAAAGTAACCTTCCAGGAAAGAAATTTCAAGGAGGTAGTCGCTAAGGGTTCAAAGGGTGGCTTCATAAGCTGGCCAAGAACCAAATTCAAGTCCCCTGCCACTGGAGGTGGTCTAATGGGAGGTTTAGTTAAAAGAAGGCCTCTCATGAATCTTGCAATAAGAGAATGAGAGGAAATAGGCTGTCCATTGAGAGGCTTAAGGGATGCTGCAATAGCACTCAAATGGACTCTTACTGAATTCGTTTTAAGGCCTGCATGGGATAAATGCAGCAAATACTCGAGTAAAGAATTCAGAGGTATTGCAAGAGGGTTAAGACCCTTTTGTGCACACCAAATGGTAAACCTTTTCCATTTAAAAGCATAGGAACGTCAAGTGGAAGGCTTTCTGGAAGCATGAAGGATATCCTTCACCTGCTGAGAAAGATGCAAATCTTGAAGGTCTAGGCCTTCAGCAAACAGGCTCTGAGATGGAGACTGGGGATTTGGGTGCCACAACGTTCCCTCCTCCTGGGACAGGAGGTCTGGAGCAGATCCCAAGTCCAGAGAGGGAGCTTGAGAGAGATGCAGAAGTAGAGGGTACCACACCTGGCATGGCCAATGTGGTGCTATGAGGATCATAGACCCCTTGTCTCTCTGAGGTTTGAACAGTGTCTTGGGAATTAGGGGAATGGGTGGAAAGGCATAGAGGAAGTCTTGCCCCCAATGAAGGAGGAAGGCATCCCTGGCCTGAACTCCCTGACACGTAATCCTGGAACAGAACCGGGGAAGTATGGCATTCCACGGACTTGCAAACAGGTCTATGTCCGGGGTTCCCCAAATTCAGAAGATCCTGGCTATCTGGTCCCCATGGAGGGACCATTCGTGTGGAAGCAGAACTCGACTGAGTCCGTCTGCCCAAGAGTTTTGAACCCCTGGAAGATACACTGCCAAGAGATGAATTTGATGCTCTCTGGCGAAGTCCCACAATCTCAAAGCTTCGTTGCAAAGTGACAGAGAGCCAGTCCCGCCCTGCTTGTTCATGTAGAACATGGCTACTTGGTTGTCCATGTAGATGAGGACTGTCTTGTAGCTGAGCAGGGTGTGGAAGACTCTGAGAGCTAGAAGAATTGCTCTGAGCTCCAAGAGGTTGATATGTAGAGATGTCTCTTGTGGAGACCAGATGCCCTGGGTGGAGAGATCTTGTAGATGAGCTCCCCAACCCCTTGGAAAGGCATCTGTTGTAAGGGTTGCTTGGGGTAGCGACTGTTGAAAGGGGGACCCCCGCAACAGATTTTGAGTGGACTTCCACCACTGGAGAGACCAGAAGAGGCGACTGGAGGTTGCTATTTTGTCTGACAGGCACCCTGATGCCTGGGTCCATTGGGCGGACAGAGTCCACTGGGCTGCCCTCATGTGAAGGTGAGCGTAAGGAACCACATGCACGGTGGATGCCATGTGGCCTATCAGTTGTAACATCTCTCGAGCAGTTAAATGGGACTTTAACTGAATTTGTGAGGCTAACTGCACCAAGCGTAGGCAACAGGCCTGGGGAAGATAGGCCCTTGCAGTTGTGGTATCCAGCAAGGCCCCTATGAACTCTAATGACTGAGTAGGGGTGAGATGGGATTTTGGGATGTTTATTACAAGTCCCAGATACTGAAAAACACGCCTTGTGCAGGCTAGGGAAGCCTGGGCCTCTGACTGGGACGGAGCTCGGATGAGCCAGTCGTCCAGATATGGGAATACAAATATTCCTAGAGTGCGTAGAAATGCAGCTACTACTGCCATGCATTTTGTGAATACTCTTGGAGCAGAGGCCAGACCGAAAGGAAGCACTCTGTATTGGTAGTGCTTTCCTTGATAAAGGAACCGAAGGAACCTTCTGTGTGTTGGATGGATGAGGACATGGGTGTACGCATCCTTGAGATCTAGAGAACAAAGCCAATCCTGACTCTGAAGGTATGGAAGAAGAGCACCGAGAGAAATCATCTTGAATTTCTCCTTGCATAGAAACTTGTTCAATTCTCTGAGATCTAATATGGGTCTGTAGCCCCCTGTTTTCTTTGGGATAAGAAAACAGGGGGAGTAGAACCCTGTTGAAGAAGGGGTACTTCTTCTATTGCCCTTTGGGCAAGAAGGGTAGCAATCTCCTGACCCAGAGGTTCGAGGAAAGATGCTGGAGAATTGAACTGTCTCACCATGGTGTGAGGAGGAAGGTTTAAGAAATGAAGCTTGTACCCCTCCCTTATGATGGAGAGGGTCCATTGCTCTGCCGTGACTTGTTCCCATCTGGGAACAAAGTGAGCTAACCTTCCTGGAATGGTGAGAGGCTCTGGTTCTTCTAGACCCAGAAAGGCTAGGTTCTCTAGTTGTAAGTCAAAGGCCCTGAGGAGGCTGAGGCTGTTGGGCCGTAGCAGTCCTTACAGCCTTAGGCTTGGCTTGTTTAGGTTGTTGCTGACGCTTTGCAGCAAAACGACCTGTGGAAGATGCCTGCTAACCATAAACAGGATAATATTTCCCCTTTTTGGGAAAGAAAGCCTTTTTGAATAACCTTTTTCTAACAGGAGCATTAGTAGACTTTGAAAGTCTATCTAAGGCAGAATTCTCAGCATCCATCTGAGTGGCCTTTGCTTGCCAATCCTTGCCAAAAAGGTTTTCACCTGTACAAGGAAGATTTCCTAATCCATCCTGGACCCAGGGTTCCAAATCAAAAGCTTGTAACCAAGCAACTCTGCGTGCACCTATGGCAATAGCCGAGGCTCTGCTGGCACACTCAAAAGAGTCAAAGGCTGCACGGTTGGAAAAGTTGCAAACATCCTGGGCATGTTTAAGCCAGGTGAGAAACTCCTCCCTTTTATCTTCTGAGATAAAAGGAGATAAAGTTTGCAGATGATCTATAACTTCCTTTAGAAACATCCCCATATAGAGACTATAGGAGTTGATTCTGGCAGCAAGCATATTGGCCTGGAAAATTCTCCGGAACCGGTACCGACAACGGAGTTTGTTGCGATACAGGAGGCGTCGCAGCTTGTATGAATGCCGTAATGGCACGCTGCATGGTCAGAATATTCTGATCCATCGACGCAACCAATGTCTGGATGTCGGAACCAGTGGAAACCACTGGTACCCCAGAACATGGCAACAGATGATTGGTTGAGGCCGAGCCATCGATATCAACCTGTGACCCCATACATAAAGCTTTGGAAGCCGGAGCTTCCCGCCGGGGTAACTTTGCCGGTGCGGGATCCTCGAGAGCAAGCCCGGAGGCATCACGATACTTCGAGGGAGATCTACCCTTCGAGGACTGGCTGGACTTATGTTTGGTTACCTGAGATCCATGGGAGGAAGAAGCAGCCCTGGAAGATGTCGATGCCACCGGAGCTGCATCAGAGGGAAACAGGGTACTGAGCTTGGCCGCTCGATTCTGTCGACCTCTTTTAGACATCATGGAACAGGACTCACAATCGGTGATGGAGTGGTCAGGACCCAATTATTTTAGACACCAGTCATGGGTGTCGGTGATAGAAATAGTACCGTTGCACTTCGTGCACTTTTTAAACCCGGAAGCGGGCTTTTCCATGAGGAAAACTTTTCTAGGCCTAAGGCCCAAAAGGAAAAAAATGCACAGAAGTGGGAAACGGTAGGTTTTTTTTGTTGTTTTTTTTTTTTTAAAGAAGAAAGAAGAAAAGACTGGCGGTACCGGTCCGACGTCGAAGAAGGCAGACGCGCGACCAAAGAAATAAAGAAATATAAAGAACTTCTTCAGCGGTGACAGGAACAGAACCTGCTGGCTGGCTCCGCGGAAAAGAAGAACTGGAGAGAGGTGGTTGGGAAAGGCGGGAAGGCAGCACGCAGGCGCTGTGGGATGCTCCCAAAAGCTTTCTTTCTGGACGCTGGGGAGCGTTCCCGCGCAGGCTCCGTCGGTATCGACGATACCCATATGTGAAGACTCATTCCTGCTTGTTCCTGGAGATAGGCTGCTACCACTGCGAGGCACTTTGTGAAGACTTGGGGTGCCAAGGCCAGTCTGAAGGGAACATTTGATGCTGAAATTGCTGCTCTCCCAGGACGAATCTGAGATATTATCGGTGGGCAGAATGGATTGGTATGTGGTATACGCATCCTTCAGATCCAGGAAGCATAGTCAATCGTCTTTCTGAAGGTAAGGGAGCAGGATCCCTAGAGAGACCATTTGCACGTTTCTCGCACCAGGAAGATGTGGAGTTCTTTGAGGTCCAGGATGGGCCAAACCCCCCCCCTCCCCATCTTCTTGGGGACCAGAAAGTACCTGGAGTAAAATCCCCGTCCAATCTGATCCACAGGCATGGGCTCGATGGCAAGATCGGCCAGGAGGGTGGAGATTTCCCCCTGAAGATTTAGATGCAGAAGGTCGAGGGGAAAGACTCTTGGAGAACAAGGAGGTGGCAGTTCGGTGAAGTGCAACATGTAGCTGCTTTGGACTATTTGAAGCACCCACACATCCGAAGTGATGAAGAGCCACCTGTGGGCAGAGAGTGAGCCGTTCTCCCACCAGAGGATTCTCCTCTGCAGTCACCCATAGATTGGCTATGCTCCCAAGGAACCAATCAAAAGTCCACCACGGGCTTGAGTTGCAGGGCAGGCTGAGGCTTTTGGGGCTTCTCCTGATGTTGTGGGTGAGGAGCCTGTAGCTTTTGCTGCAAGGCTTGAGGAGCAGGAAAGTACCTGCACTTATGTGGATAGTAGGCCTTCTTCTGGCCTCCCCCCTGATACTTTCTGAAAAAAGGGAATCAGACGTGCATCTTGAGTGCCTGCAGAGGGTTATGTGCTGCTTCTCTATGATGCTAGCTTTTTCCTCCACCTGCTCTCCAAAGAGGTTCTCTCCCCGGCATGGCACGTCTGTCAGCTTATTCTGCAGACTACTCTAGGTCGGAAGAATGAAACCAGGCGAGGCGGCGGGCTCCCACAACTGCCGCTCTAGAGACAGTCTCAAAGGCGTCATACGTCATCCTGACCAGGAACTTAAGCAGTCTTTGCCATGGTCCACCAGAGTACAATGATGTTCCAGCTTCTCCGGAGGGAGGAATGGACACAAATTGGCAAGATCATGCATGATGTCCTTCAGGAACATGCTCATGTGAAGCTGGTAAGAGAACTCTAGCCATGAGCATCAAAAACTCTGGCAGCACCTCCTGCCAAAGGAGTCCAATGTCCAAGCCTCTCTACTCGGGGACCCTGAGGAATGAATCTTGGTGCTCCTAATCCTCTTAAAGGGAGACTCAACCACTAAGGAGTGGTGCAGAAGATGAGGCTTCTCAAAGCCCAGGACTTTCTGAACCTAATACATCGCATTCAACCTCCTACTGACTATGGGCACAATGAGGGGGCTCTCCCACATCCTCATTTGCAACCTTTCTAGGATACGGTGCACCGGCACAGTCACTGCTTCCTTAGGAGCCGAAAGTACTAGAGGATCTCCAACTCCTCCACTCTGGGCTCATCCTCCATCTCCATGGAAAATGGGATGGCCTTGGCCATATCCCTCATAAGAGCATAAGATATTTATTTATTTGGTTTTATATACCACGCTTTTTAAGATCAGCGCGGTTTACATAAGAACTCAATACATTGAACAGGTACAAATACACAGAACAGGTATACAATACATCAAACATGTTTAAACAACAATAGAACGTTTCCAAAAGCTGAATAGTTAACATGTGACCTGAGGTAGGTAACTATTTACAGGCTGAAGAGAGATATGCATTAGCTGAGTGGCCATAAGCAGCTACGGATCATGGTCAAATGAAAGCTGGAAAAGATGTGTCAATTGCCTTGCAGAAGGTTGAAAGGTCGGTGATAAGGCAGTTAGGAGGAGGGAGAGAGTTACAGAGCAGCAGGGCAAAATAGGAGAAGGCTCTGCTTCTGGCAAATTGAGAGCTTTTTCTCGCCATAATTGGAATGATAAGGGTATTAGCCATATTTGTTCTCCTGGATCTGGTTTTGGGTGTCCAAT
Source organism: Ichthyophis bannanicus (assembly GCA_033557465.1). Classification (NCBI taxonomy): domain Eukaryota; kingdom Metazoa; phylum Chordata; class Amphibia; order Gymnophiona; family Ichthyophiidae; genus Ichthyophis; species Ichthyophis bannanicus. The sequence continues at coordinate 170,659,335 of CM066042.1, forward strand.
GAAAGAGGTTTTCCAGCGATGAAGCTGAGATCTGGTGAATGATTTTAAATTAAAGTAAGAGGGCTTTGTATTTGAGTCAGTTGTTAATTGGTAACCAACATAGCTGTATTAGGAAAGGTGAAACATAACAGACCCCACACGTGAAGGGGCCATACTGGACTTGGTGCTTACCAATGGAGAAAGTGTTTCTGATGTTGTAGTGGGAGATCATTTTGCATCCAGTGATCACCAGATGGTGTGGTTCAGTATTAGGACTAGGGCTGTTAGAATCCATTCCAAGGTAAAGATCTTAGACTTTAGGAAGACTAACTTTGCAAAGATGGGCCAATACCTCAGGGAGTCGTTAGTGGGATGGGAACAGCTGGGGGATGTAGAAAAACAGTGGGCAAAACTGAAAGGGGGTATTTTAAAGGCAACCAACCTTTTTGTTAAAAAGGTAAATAAAGGCAAAAGGAACAGGAGACCGCTATGGTTTTCGAAGGAAGTAGCTGAAAAAGTGAAGAAAAAGAGGGAGGCCTTCATGAAATACAAGAGATCACAGAGAGAGGAAGACAGGCATCTGTATTTGGAAAAACTTAGAGAAGCTAGCAAAGTAGTCAAGGCGGCAAAGATTCAAAAGGAGGAGGAAATAGCCAATGCAATGAAATGGGGGGATAAGACATTTTTCAGATATATTAGTGAGAAGAGGAAGGGCAAAAGTGGTATTGTCAGACTCAAGGGTGCAGGGGGGGAATATGTAGAAGCTGATAAGGATAAAGCGGAATTGCTTAACAAATATTTTTGTTCTGTGTTCACAGATGAAGAACCAGGAGCAGGACCTCAGAAAACACCCACAAATAAGAACAGAAGCGAGGGACATCTTGAACAATTTTCAGAAGACTGTTCGTGAGAAACTAGCTCAACTTAAAGTAGACAAAGCGATGGGACCGGATGGGATACACCCTAGAATACTGAGGGAACTTGGGGACGTTCTAGCAACTCCACTGACTGACCTTTTCAATGTCTCGTTGGAGTCGGGAGTGGTGCCAAAGGACTGGAGAGAGGCTCATGTGGTGCCTTTACACAAAAGCGGTAGTAAGGATGTGGTTGAAAACTACAGGACGGTTAGTTTAACTTCAGTGGTGAGTAAATTAATGGAAACGCTGTTGAAAGAGAAAATAGTGATGTTTCTGGAGTCCAGCGGATTACAGGATCCGAGGCAGCATGGATTCACCAGAGGCAGGTCTTGTCAGACAAATCTGATTGATTTCTTTGACTGGGTGACCAGGGAGTTGGACCGCGGGCGAGCTCTAGATGTGGTGTATTTAGATTTCAGTAAAGCCTTTGACACTGTTCCTCACAGGCAACTTATAAACAAATTGAGCACCCTAGGGATGGACCCTAAAGTTACTGCTTGGGTTAGAAATTGGTTGGGTGGGAGGCGACAAAGAGTACAAGTAAATGGAGCTCACTCTGAGGAGAAGGATTTAACCAGTGGTGTGCCCCAGGGATCTGTCCTTGGTCCGATTCTTTTTAACATCTTTGTTAGTGATATAGCGGAAGGGCTGTCGGGTAAGGTTTGCCTCTTTGCGGATGATACCAAAATCTGCAATAGAGTAGACACCCAGGAAGGTGTAGATAACATGAGAAGGGATCTAGCTAACCTTGAAGAATGGTCTAGAATTTGGCGACTGGGATTTAATGTTAAAAAATGTAAGGTCATGCATTTGGGCTGCAGCAATCCAAGGGAGCAATACAGTATAGGAGGTGAAGTACTTTTGTCCACTAAAGAAGAGCGGGACCTAGGCGTAGTTGTGTCCGATGATCTTAAAGTAGCTAAACAGGTAGAAAAGGCGAAGGCAAAAGCTAGAAGGATGCTTGGGTGCATACGGAGAGGAATGGCTAGCAGAAAAAAGGAGGTGATAATGCCTCTGTATAAGTCTTTGGTGCAACCTCATTTGGAGTATGGTGTGCAATTCTGGAGACCGCACCTTCAAAAGGATGTGAACAGGATGGAGTCGGTGCAGAGGGTTGCTACTAAGATGATTAGTGGTCTTCATTATAAAGCATATGAGGACAGACTTAAGGATCTTAATATGTACACCTTAGAGGAAAGGCGGGATAGAGGTGATATGATTGAGATGTTTAAATACCTCCGTGGCATAAATGTTCAGGGAGAGAGCCTCTTTCAATTGAAAGCAAGTTCTGCGACAAGGGGACATGGGATGAGGGTGAAGGGAGATAGATTCAGGAGTGATATGCGGAAATATTTATTTACGGAAAGAGTAGTGGATCCGTGGAATAGTCTCCCAGTGGAGGTGGTAGAGATGAGGACAGTAACTGAATTCAAAAAAGCATGGGACCAACACAGAGGATCTCTAAAGGTAAAAAGTGGACTGTTGTAGTTGATGTCATGGAAGGACAGACTAGATGGGCCTTGTGGTCTTTTTCTGTCATCATGTTTCTATGTTTCTATCATATCTGGACACTCCATAGATGGCAGCAGTATGTAAAACCATTTGTAAAGGATGGAGTGCATATGCTGGTAGACCATGAAGTATGATATTAGCATAATCAAAGAGTAGAGTGACCAGGGCTTGGAATATAGTGTGGAAGTCAGTAGGTTCTAGTAAGGGTCGGAGCTGGCGGAGTGATCTTATTTTGAGGTAGACAGCCTTTGTGATGTTTCTTATGTGGGTTTCCATATTTAGATGTTGGTCCAGGGTGACACCAATATATCTAACCTCGTGATTTGACTTTAGATCAGCATTCTTAACCTGTAGGTGGGATGAAAGTTGGATCCTTTGTGATGAACAGAACTTCCGTTTTTTTATAGTTTATTTTCAGGTTACGGGTTTCTAACCAGGTAGATACTGCATTAAAGCAGTCTATGATTCCAGTGAAGTTAGGGTTATCCAGTGAGAACGGGTCGTAAAGTAGTACATCACCTGCATAAATGTGGTAGAGTATGCTGAAAGATCGAATCACAGTGCATAACGGTTGAATATATATACTGAATAGCAGGGCAGAAAGTGATGAGCCCCGAGGAACTCCTTGGGATTGCTGAAATGTAGTTGATGATTGTGCACCAATGTGTACCTGTTGTTGGCAATCTAAAAGATAAGAACGACACCAATCTAGTGCTGAACTTTGAATGCCTTTAAGTTGAAGTTGGGTAAGTAGGAAGCTGTGTGATACTATGTCGAAAGCTGATATGATATCTAAGAAAATAAGGACGAAGCCTTGTTTTGTTTTGTTCATGCCTTTAATCAGATTATAAAAAAGGGAGGTAAGTAAGGTCTCGACACCATGATGTTGACAGAAGCCATGCTGTTGAGGATCCAGAGGAGCATAGGAGCATAGGAGTCAATGTGGTCTTGGATTTGTGCTGTTGTGCTATTTTCTCAATTATTTTGGTTAGGAAGGGAAGACTCTATATTCGACAGTAGGAGCTCAGATCACTAGGATCTAACTTGGGTTTTTTTAGAAGTGGTTTTATGGCTGTTTTCAGAGGTGTTGGCACTGTACTCTTGGTGAAGGAAAGATGAACGATTTTGGAGATGAAAGGACTGAGTTCAGCACAAGCAGACTTGATCCAGTGGGTTGGGCATGGATCAGTAGGTGAGGTGGTGGTAAGTCCTTTCATTATATTTTCAATTTGATCAGTAGAGTAAGGATAGAAGCTGGACAATGCAGGTATATTTTCATTCTTTGGTGAAGGGCTGCCTATGATGGGCTCTATTGGATGATTGGTGGTCATTTTGTTTTTATTATGAAAGTGTTTGGCAAAGTCTTGTGGGTGAGGCAAGCTATCTGTTCGGTGGACCAAGGTATCCTTAGTGAGAGATTGGATTCGTCAAAATAGCTCATGAGGCCTGTTGAGGGATCTCATCAGGGTTTTGGTGTGGTATTAATGACCTGGAAAGTGGAATAACGAGTGAGGTTATCAAATTTGCAGATGACACAAAACTATTTAAAGTTGTTAAAACCCAAGAGGATTGTGAAAAATTGCAAGAGGATCTTGATAAATTGGAAGACTGGGCATCAAAACGGCAGATGAAATTTAATGTGGACAAGTGCAAGGTTATACACCTAGGGAAGAACAACCCAAACTATGGTTACACGATGCAAGGTTCCACATTAGGAACCACCACCCAGGAAAAAGATTTAGGCATCATTGTGGATACCATGTTAAAACCCTCGGCCCAGTGTGCAGCGGCGGCCAAGAGAGCAAATAGAATGCTAGGTATGATAAGGAAAGGAATGGAAAATAAAACAAAAGATATTATAATGCCTCTATATCGTTCCATGGTGAGACCGCACCTTGAATATTGTGTGCAATTCTGGTCGCCGTATCTTAAAAAGGATATAGCGATTTTAGAAAAGGTTCAGAGAACAGCCACCAAAATGGTAAAGGGGATGGAAGGATACCCCTATGAAGAAAGACTAAAAAGGTTAGGGCTCTTTAACCTGGAAAAGAGACGGCTGAGGGGATATATAAAAGAAGTCTATAAATTAATGAACGGAGTGGAACGGGTAAACGTAGATCGATTGTTTACGTTATCAGAATATAGAAAGACTAGGGGACATGCAATGAAGCTACAGGGTAAACTATTTAAGACTAATAAAAGAAAATATTTTTTCACTCAACGTGTAATCAAACTCTGGAATTTGTTACCGGAGGATGTAGTAAAGGCTGTTAGTGTAGCTGGGTTTAAAAAAGGTTTGGACAAGTTCCTGGAGGAAAGGTCCATAAACCATTATTAAGAAGTGACCGAAGATATCAATGCTTGACCCAGTACAAGCATTGTGGAACTTGTGTCTCTTGGGGAAACTGCTAGATACATATGACCTAGATTGGCCACTGTTGGAAACAGAATACTGGGCTTGATGGACCTTGGTCTGACCCAGTATGGCATATCTTATGTTCTTATTCCTTCTTCCTTTCCATGATAGCAGCTCGATGGACCTGTAAAGCCTTCAAATAGTTATCTCTGTCATGGGGATGTCTAGAGTTGCGCCATTTACGCTCAAGTTTCCTGAGGCTGTGTAGGGAATTTCATAAGGCTGCTATAAACCAGATAGCTGAATGTGGTCTCTTTGACTGAGTAAACTCCCTGCCTAGGGGGAGTAGAGCTGCCTGGCTCAGGGTTGAATTCCAGGAGTTTATAAAATCATTTAAATCTGAGGAGAAGGATGCAATTTGAGGCAAAGTTTCATCTAGGAATGCATCTTTGATAAATGGTTTGAAGTGATGCTGTAGTGGTGAAGTAGTCTTGATAGGAGAATCTGGGATGGAAGCAGGAATGTGGAATATAATGGCTTTGTGATCTGACCAAGGGACTGGAAGAATTTGAGGCTGGAAGGAGAAATTGGAGCCATATAATGGTAAGGGAGCAAAGATTAGGTCCAAGGTATTACCTCTAGAGTGGGTAGGGGCATCTATTAGTTGCTCATATTTAAACGCAGCCATTGCCTCCAGAAAGGCTGCAGAGTTTTTGCTTGATAAAGCTGGGAGATTGAAGTCTCCCATGATCCAGAGTGGTATTGAATTTGAAACGTGATTACAGGCAACATCCAGGGGTATGGAGAGATCATCTGTACAATTGGAGGGAGCCCGATAGATCAGTGCTGTTACTAAATACTTGTTTGCAATAATGATGGAGTAGAGATTAGATGTGTTGTGGGAGTTAAGGAATTGAAATTGCAGGTCAGACCTACCTAATATGAAGGTACCCCCTCCTCTTCTGTTAGATCTTGGACAGTTGTACAGATCATAGTTGGGGAGCTTTAGTTGATTGGAAATAACTGCATCTGTGTCTGTGAGCCATGATTCTGTAATGAGGATTAGGTCAAGTTTATGATTAGCCATATAATCACCAATAATTGGCCATTTATTCCGGATAGATCTTGCATTTATCAGAATTTATTTCAGGGCTTTATCTTTTGTAGACTTCCGTGTAAACGTTTTCCCAGGGGATGGCATAAGATATGAATGAGGTAATGATGCCTTGACTGCCGTGGTGGTCTCTGAGTTGAAAACGTTATCTTGATTGTTACGGCCGTAGCCATGGATTGTGGAAATTAGACCCTGTTGGTAGGCAGGGGCGGCCCAAGGGGGGTGCGGGGCCTCATTTGCATAAGGGCTCATTTGCATAAATATTTGCATAACTATAATCCAGTGCCAACCGCCAGGCACATTAGGAACTACTACAAACACTGCCCATTTAAAACCCATAGCAAACCCGCCGTATCATAACAGCACTACCAGGACTCACAAAGCACTATACCCTACCTATCAAAAGGCAACACTGCAAATATTAAACCAATACATTTCAGAGAATAACAATACATGACCTACTGGGTAAAGAGAACAAGTGGCAATGTCAAATAGGAATTATATAAACAGAATATCTCAGCTCAGTTACACATGCAGAACATAGACCATCACCAAACAAGGAATCACAATTTAGAAACAGGAAGACAATAATTAAACTGGGAACCCTAAAAGCCAAACTTGGAATGTACAACAACAATGTAGAAATAAAAATATAAATTAATTTCCTCTTGTACTAAACAAAGTGCAGACGTTAATGATGCACATTTCCCAGAGCTGACATATTCCAGTTAATAAATTCAAAATAAAGAGATATCTTTGTAGCTTTTGTGCATTTTTTTTTCAGTTGCAATTGTTCCAGCCACTTTCTTCTGGTTTCTTTGTGTCTTCTGCTAACTCTCCATCGTCTGCTGTCCATTTGTCCTTTCTTCTCTCTTCTAGTTTTTTTCCATTCTCTCTCTACATCTGCTTTAACATACTAATCTTTCTCCTTTTGCTCTTTCCTCATTCCTATTTCATCCACTCAAATTTTACCACTCCATCCTCAATCCCCTCTTACTCTCCCAATACCCGGCCAATTGTAGATTTTTCTTCCCTCCCACACAAAATATTTTTCCCATCTCCATTTCACTCTCCCAGCCCCATACCCATCCCATTCTAATCTCCCCCAACATCAGCTCCCTTCTAGTTCCAGCCCCACCCAGTATTCGCTCCCTTCTAGTCCCCGCATCAGCCCATTTCCAGTCCTAGCCCCCCATCAGCCCATGTCAAATCCTAGCTCCCCTCCACTCAGCCCATTTCCAATCCAAGCCCCCCATGAGCCTACTTCCAGTTCTAGCCCCTCCATGAGTCCATTTCAATCCAAGCCCCCACACCACAGACCATTTCCAATCTTAGCTTCCCCCAACACCCAATTCCCAGTTCTATCCTAGCCCCTCCATCAGCCCATTTCCTGTCCTAGCTCCCTCCCCTCACAGCCCATTTCCATTCCAAGCCCCCCTCCCCATCAGCTATTTGCAGTTCAAACCCCCCTCCACTCAGCCCATTTCCAGTCCTAGCAACCCCCCCAACCCATTACCAGTCCTAGCCCCCCATAGTCTATTACCAGTCCTAAGCCCCCATCAGTCCACTCCCAGTCCTAATCCCATCAGCCCATTTCCAGTCCTAACCCCCATCACCCAATTTTCAGTTTAAGCCCCCCCATAGCCCATTACCAGTCCTAACCCCATCAGCCCACTTCCCGTCCTAACCCCATCAGCCCATTTCAAGTCTTAGCCCCCCTATAGCCCATTACCAGCCCTAACCCCCATCACCCAATTTCCAGATTTAGCCCCCCCATAGCCCATTACCAGTCCTAACCCCCCATCAGCCCACTTCCAGTCCTAACCCATTAGCCCATTTCCAGTCCTAAGCCCTCCTCCCAGCCCAGGGAAAATTAAAAAAAAACAACAAAAAAAAACTGTCTGCGGCCGCGTCAGAATCGAGTGTCCCGCGGGGCCCCCCCTGTCCAGCAAAGCCTGCCCTCCCTGCATCAGCTCCCTCTCCGCAGTCGCACCGTCTTTCAGAGCACGAAGGGAGAGTTTCTCCCTCGTGGCTCTGTTAAGCCTGCGGGCGCTGATGGGAAAGTTCCCATCAGCCCCCGCGGGCTTAACAGAGCCGCGAAAGGGAAACTAATCTCCCTTCGCGCTCTGAAAGCCGGTGCGACTTCAGAGAAGGAGCTGATGCAGGGAGGGCAGGCTTTGCTGGGCAGGGGGGGCCCCGCGGGACACTCGATTCTGACGTGGCGGCAGCAGACAGCTTTTTTTTTTTTTTAATTTTAAAATTTACTTTTAAATCAGAATGTTCTTTGCGCGGGGCCCCCTGAAGCACGGGGCCCTGTGCAAAAAACATTCTCGCTCAATGGATGGGCCGGCCCTGTTGGTAGGAAAAGGATCCCGCAGGTATGATGGATAGTGCCAAGCAAAAAAGAAAAACGCTATGGGTAAGATGGTCATACATTGTGATAGTAGGGAAGCATTTCTTTATGGAGGTGAAAGTAGTATAGTGGCAAGTTAGGATACCTGTAAACTAGAAGGAATGTATAGTAACAATATAATATAGAGAGTGTGGATTAACCTGAGCAACAAGACGTTCTATAAGCAATCACTCAGACAATGCCATAGAATGTTGGCAGAGATTTCAATGCTAATGAACAGAAAGATTACAATAGGCATGGAATGAATCTAGGTATGGAATAAACAGAGAATATCTAGGTAAAGACATTAAACATGCAGAGTGTAGTTAGCAATGTAGAGTGATACTATACCCTTATTCAGCTCACTCCAGAACCACACCTAAGGGCCACGCCAAAGGGCCCTCTGGCGAGGTCCTCAGGCGCAGGCGTGTCGGTGCTGTGCTCAATTTTAAATGTCCTGCTGGAGGGGTTTCTTCGGCCTGATTGGCCTTGGTGAAGTGGAGCAGGGAGGAGCTTACCTGCCTGCTCCCTTTCAATTTTAAATGCAATATGCAATACTGGGTCAGACCAAGGTCCATCAAGCCCAGTATCCTGTTTCCAACAGTGGCCAATCTAGGTCATAAGTATCTAGCAGTTAACCCAAAAGACATAGGTTCTTCAATGCTTGTATTGGGTCAAGCAGTGATATCCTGGGTCCCTTTTAATAATGATTTATGGACCTTTCCTCCAGGAACTTGTCCAAACCTTTTTTAAACCCAGCTACATTAACAGCTTTTGCTACATCTTCCGATAACAAATTATAATTTGATTACACGTTGAGTGAAAAAATATTTTCTCTTATTAGTCTTAAATAGGTTACCCTATAGCTTCATTGCATGTCCCCCTAGTCTTTCTATATTCTGATGACGTAAACAATCGATCTACGTTTACCCGTTCCACTCCATTCATTAATTTAAAGACCTCTATCATATCTCCCCTCAGCCGTCTCTTTTCCAGGTTGAAGAGCCCTAACGTTTTTAGCCTCTCTTCATAGGGGTACCCTTACATCCCCCTTAACCATTTTGGTGACTCTTCTCTGTACCTTTTCTAGTAACGCTATAACCTTTTTAAGAAACAGCGACCAGAATTGCATGCAATATTCAAGGTGCGGTCGCACCATGGAACGATACAGAAGCATTATAATATCCTTTGTTTTATTTTCTATTCCTTTCCTTATGACACTGAGCATTCTATTTGCTCTATTGGCCACCACTGCATACTGGGCCGAGGGTTTTAACATGTTATCCACGATGATGCCTAAATCTTTTTCCTGGGTGGTTATTCCTAATATGAAACCTTGCATTGTATAACCATAGTTTGGGTTGCTCTTTCCTAGGTGCATAACTTTGCACTTGTCCACATTAAATTTCATTTGCCATTTGGATGCCCAGTTTTCCAATTTATCAAGATCCTCTTGCAATTTTCCACAATCCTCATGGGTTTTCACAACTTTAAATAGTTTTGTGTCATCTGCAAATTTGATAACCTCACTCGTTATTCCCTTTTCCAGGTCATTTCCGAATATGTTAAAAAGCGGTGGACCCAGCACAGATCCCTGGGGTACTCCACTATTCACCTTTCTCCTTTGGGAAAATTGGCCATTTAGCCCTACCCTCTGCTTTCTATCTGTTAACCAGTTTCTGATCCACAATAGTACACTCCCCCCATCCCATGACTTTTTAGTTTTGCCAAACGTCTCTGATGAGGGACCTTGTCAAAGGCTTTCTGAAAGTTCAAATACACTATATCAACTGACTCACCTTTGCCTACCTGTTTATTCACACCTTCAAAAAAAATAACAGATTAGAAAGACAAGATCTTCCTTGTCTAAAGCCATGTTGGCTGTCTCCCATTAAGCCATGACTATCTACATGTTCAGAAATGTTGTTCTTTATGATGGTTTCTACCATTTTTTCCAGTACTGACGTCAGACTCACCGGTCTGTTGTTTCCCGGATCACCCCTGGAACCCTTTTTAAAAATTGGCGTTACATTGGCCATCCTCCAATCTTCAGGTATTACAGATGATTTTAATGATAGTTCACAGATTACTAATAGCAGGTCTGCAATCTCATATTTCTGTTCTTTCAACACCCTTGGATGTATACCATCCGGTCCAGGTGATTTGCTACTCTTCAGTTTATCAAATAGTTGTAATACATATTCCCGGTGTATCGATATTTCTTTCACTTCTTCTGCAGTATCACTTTGAAATACCACTTCAGTTATGGGTAACATCCCTACATCTTCCTCAGTAAAGACCGAAGCAAAGAATTCATTCAGTCTCTCCGCTATTGCCTTGTCCACTCTTAGTGCCCCTTTTACCCCTCTATCATCTAATGGTCCAACTGACTCTCTCACAGGTTTTTTGCTATGAATGTACTTGAAAAAATCTTTATTACGCGTTTTTGATTCCACAGCAAGCTTCTTCTCAAATTCTCTCTTTGCCTGCCTTATCAATGCCTTGCATTTAACTTGCCACTGGTGTTGTTTCCAGTTTTCATCATTTGGCTCTTTTTTTCCATTTCCTGAAAGATGCATTTTTGGCAACAGCAGTCTCTCTGACCTTACCTTTAAACCATGCTGGCAGTTTTTTGGACTTCCTTCCACTTTTCTTAAAATGTGGAATATAGCTGTCTGGGCTTCCAAGATAGTATTTTTAACCACCACCCAAGCTTGATGTAAGTCTTTAACCTTTGCAACTGCTCCTGGAAGCATATGTCCTCTGTAGGAGACTTCTGCCATTTGTGTGGAAGGGAGGGATCTGAGGGAAGCTCAAGGGACCTGGGTTCTGACAGGTTCTCCGATTGCAGATTTGTAACCCAGCCAGAGTCAGACTCCGAGGAAATCAAAGTACATCTGAGACTCAACCCAGAGCTCCATCTGACCTCAACGAGAGAAGGAGCATCGACAGGATGAATTATACATTGAGTGCTTTTGAAGTTTCGTCGGGACATCAGAACTGGATACACGCGTGAGAATGGCCCTGCCGGGAACTACTGTCTGATCTCTCTGATGCCCTATCGTCGATGCTGCTGCAGGCAGGGCATGCGTTGAGGATCAGCTGCACAACAGCCAGTGACTATGCCTTGGACATCAAAGGACCAGCCAGCTGTTTCTCTAGCACTGATATGATGCGAGCCTCGAGTGCCTGAATGCATGCCTCCATGGCTTCTGTTTCCAAAGGCCTTGGGGCCTGAGCAGCTTCAACCAATGTCTCCAGCGTCCCTGCAGGGGTACTGACATGGTGTCCATCAGAAGATGGTTGGTGCCTCTCCAAGAATATGGAGGTTGTTTCCTCTCTCTGGGGCACCTTGGCGGACTGTTCACGGCCATCACTCTCGACATCGCGTCAACATCCGATGCTCGAAAGGGACTCCCTTCGACGTAGATGGAGTCAAGGTCTTCTTCAATTCCAGATAAGGATTGGCCGACAGCTGATGCTCCACGGCACTATAGGCCCTCGACTCCAAATGAGCCGAGGAACCTCTCTCTCTGTCAATATACCTTTGGCAGAACGAAGGAGAGCCATCAATGCCAAAGACACTGAATCAGACCTCTGGCCAAAGAGGGATTTCTCTCTGCTCCTCTCAACCCTTTAGGCCTCTCTTTGTCATCTCTAGGCACAAATTACAAGGCGGCAGACACTGGAGGCACCGATTGTGCTTGTTGGTGACAGACAGTATTGGCACATTTGGTGCATTTCTTGAACTTACTGGCCTGCTTCTGAGACACGTCTGGAGCTGGGAAGATAGCCGTGGCAAAGTCAAATGGCTTGATTGTGACTCGAGGCCCGGCTGGACTGCAGAAAAAACAGAGAAACTAAAAGTACCGAAAAAAGCACCAGAACCAAGGCAGAACCGTAATCGACGGACCTGATGCTACTGACTGCAGGCAGGAAAATTAAATACAAGCAAAAAAGGACCTCCGAAGGGGAAAAAAATGAAACGTTCATAGACAGAGGACCGATTTACATCTGTGAGGCTCTGCAAAATATTAAGACTAGAGAAGATGGTGCTGCGGCAGGTGGGAAGGCAGGCATGCAGGCGCAGTGGAGCCTCCCAAAAGCTTCCAATAGAAGCTGGGGAGCATTGCCATGAGGAGACTGTGTCGGTGATGTCACCCATACATGTCTACTTCCTACTTGTCCATGGAGAAAAGATAGTTCTCAGTAGACAAGCAGGAATGAAGTAGGTCCTCACGCATGGGACTTGCAAACTACAGGCTACCAAAAACCGAGGAGAACGCCAAGAAGCCAACAGGGGCAACTAACTGCAGAACATACAAAACCAACTATGTACAGCGAAAGCAAATCTCGCCTCATCTGTTCTGCATTTTGCAGCATTTCTTTCTTTCAGTAACTCTTATTTATTTTTTGTTTTCTTTTATTTTTATGGTAGCCTGATGGACAGAAGGGCATTGGAGGGACGGAGTTGGATTCTAATTGTGAATGTGTGGACAGCCATGGAGACCAAGCTCAAGTTGGACGGACCTCTCATGGTCCTTTGTCCAAGTAGAAGGCTAAGGCCCGCTTGCAGTCCAACATGTGCAATGCCACTTCCCCCCTTGTGGGTGTGAGGCCTAGGGAAAAATGTAGGTAGCACTATGGACTAGTTGAAATAGAAATCCAAAACCACTTTCAGAAAAAAACAGGGATGCGCTTGAAGAACCACTATTATGGTGAAATCGGGTATATAGTGGATGAACTACCAAAGCCTGAAGCTCACTCACTTGGTGTGCTGAGGTGACAGCTACCAGAAACAAGAGCTTCCAGGTCAAAACCTTCAGTGGACATGAGTTGAGCTGCTCAAAAAGAGTTTTCAAGAGCTGATCTAGCACCACACTGAGGTCCCAAGCCACAGTAGGGGGCTTGTATGGAGGCCAAGAGGAGCAGCTCCCACATGAAACAAACAATCAAACGCAGTGCCAAGATGGATTTCTTTTCCACCCTGCAATGGCAAGCCCCAATCGCGTTGAGGTGAACATAGACAGAGCTGGACTTCAGGCCCGAGTCAGAGAGGTGTAGAAGATACTCAAGCAGCTTCTTTGTAGGAGATGAAAGGATCCAGTGCCTGGCCTTCACAACAGACAGCCAACCTCCTCATCAAGGTCTTCCTGGAGGCCAACGGGTCATCAGTTATGCTGTCAGGCAGATAGAGCTCTGACAGGACTAGCCTCTCAACATCGATGCCATGAGGCAAAAGGACTGGAGGCTTGGATGTAGCATCATTCTGTGAAATGAGATCCAGAGCATGGCCGAGCCAGAGGTGCTCCCGCATGGAGATCTGCAGCAGGAGCAGAAACCAGTGCTGTCTGGGCCAGTATGGCATGCTGAGTATCATCGTACCTCCATCTGTCCTAAGCTCCATTAGGGTTTTTGCTATGAGAGGTATTGAAGAGTACGCATACAGAAGATCCTCCTCCTAGTGCAGGAGGAAAGCATCCGAAGCCAGTTCACTGTGGGATCCCCCTCTGGAGCAGAACTAATCTACCTTGGCATTTCGTGGAGTGGCAAACAGGTCTATCGAGGGAGTGCCCCACTTCCGAAAGATGCAGACGACTGCTGTTTCTGCTGGGAGGTTTGGGGGCCAAATAAAACAAAACTGCAGAGAGATCATTCAGACCTCAGGAACTGAAGTGTACCCATAGCTTTCTGTTTCATTACAAGGTCAGAGACCTATCAGCCCCATCTCGTAGTAGGTAGTCTTCTGGCCTCCTCCTTGGTACCTTCTATGGTAAGTCAGTTCAGACGTGTGTATGAAGAGTCTGGTAAGTATGATATGCTGTTTCTCTATAATGCCAGCTTTCTAATCCACCTGTTCACCAAACAAATTCTTACCGCTGCATAGTACGTCTGCCAGTTTATTCTGAACTGACTGTTCCAAGTCAGAGGAACTGGAGCCAAGCGAGCCTGCGGGCCCCAATTCCTACTGCAGTTACACTTAACACCGTATCAAAGGCATTGTTGGTCACCCAGACCAGGAACTTTCAGCAGTCCTTGCCATGGCTCACTAGGGTGCAAAACAGCTCCAATTTCTCAGGAGGAAGAAACAGACAGGTCAGCTAGGTCCAGCATACTATCTTTGAGGAACATGCTTATGTAGAGCTGTTATGAGGCCACTCGGGCAACGAGCCTCAAGCCCTGGAAACATCTCCTCCTGAAAGAATACAAGGTCCGAGCCTCCCTTCCCGGGGGCACCAAAGAATGGGTCTTGGTACTCTTAATCCTCTTCAGGGCAGACTCGACCACCAAGGAATGGTGTGGGAGCTGAGGTTTCTTGAAACCAGGAGCTTTCTGCACCCTGTCAAGTCTTCAACTCACTGGAGGTACTGTGAGGGGCCTCACCCGCATCCTCATCTGAACCCTCCCTCTGTCAGGCTACAATGTATGGGCACAGTCACTGCCTCCTTAGGCGCCGAAGAGTACTGCAATATTTCCAACTCCTCTGCCCTGGGTTCACCCTCCATCTCCAAAGAGAAAGGTATAGCCTTGGCCATATCTCTCATAAAATCCTGGAAGGTCATGTCTTCCGGGGGAGAATGCCAATTCTCATGATATGGGGGGAGGAGCTCTGGAGACCTGCACTCTGAGAAGTCCACTGAGTCCACATCTGTTACCCAGCCATCGGAGTTCAACTCCAAGCGGAAGCCAAAAAACCTTTGATCTTATGTCCGAAGGTCCCTTCTGCATTGAGGGGAATAGGAGCTTCTCTGAGAACGCTGATGCCCCAAACTTTTCTGGGCTTTGAGGGTGCATCAGACCCCAAGATGCTGGAGAGGGAAATTGGCTGAGCTGGAACTGGCATCCGATCCCTTTGATGACCTGAAGTCGATGCCTCTGACGGAGGGAGGGCATGCATCTCCAGAATCGATTGTATGATGGTCGATGCAGAGGCCTTGGTGCACTGCATCACAAACAAGGCTCCATGCGATCCTCAAGCACCTTTAGAAGCCATTTCTTCATGGCTGCCGATTCAAAAAGCTCAGAGGCCTGAATAACTTTGATGGATGTACCAGCACTCTGCAAGGGTATTTGGCAGCTTGGGCTCGGCTGTCTGTGTCCCTCCAAACTCTTGAAAGTTGAGCAGTCCTCCCTTTATGACATCTCCAAGGCTCATGCAGCCCGCCATCACTCTCGACCCCACATTGCGAAGGGCTCCAATACCGATGCACTCTGGCCTTTTCCCGGAGCTTGGTCCGAGCACCCTGCGACATCGATGTGGGCGATGTTAGTTCACTCCTCATCGGGAGGCTGACTGATGACTGATACTCTGGGGCAGTGCAGGTGCTCGGCTCCGACTGAGCTCGAGGTTCTCTAAGTCGACACCCCTCTGACATCCTGAACCGCCTTCAAAGACATGGAGGCCAATGATGATGTTGAAGACAATGGATCAGGCTGTGGAGTGCCGAACAGAGTTTCCTGCTGTTTTTCACAACCCTTGAGGCCCCTCCTTGTTATCTGCAGGCACAAATTACAAGAATAGGGCTGGTGATCGGGTCCTAGGCACTGGAGGCACCAATTGTGCTTGTCTGTGACAGAAATGGTCCAGGCACACTAGATGCACTTTTTAAATCCGCTGGTTTGTTTTTGGGACATGTTTGGAAAAATAGCTGTGGCAAAATCAAATGGCTCAATGGTGGAGAGCCCGACTGGGGCACCGTTGGAGCCACTGGATTAGTATCAAAAAATACAAAAGGAGAAAAAAATAGTAATCAAGAATCGCAACGGCAGGCAAGAAAATTCAATGCAATTACACCCCCCCCCCCGAAGGAGAGATAGCGATTATCAATGGAGAGCTTTACTGGAACACTATGGGGCTCTGCAGAAAACGAAAGACTGATGGAGATGCTGCTGCGGCGGCAGGTTGGAAGAAGGTACACAGGCACGGTGGAGCCTCCCAAGAGCTTCCCAATAGAAGCTGAGGAGCGTCCCTGCATTGGGCTCCGTCTGAGACATCATCCATAG
This sequence comes from Ichthyophis bannanicus, assembly GCA_033557465.1. Taxonomy (NCBI): domain Eukaryota; kingdom Metazoa; phylum Chordata; class Amphibia; order Gymnophiona; family Ichthyophiidae; genus Ichthyophis; species Ichthyophis bannanicus. Next base: position 170,675,609 of record CM066042.1, read on the forward strand.
GTAAGGACTTACCTTCCCGCTTGTCCACAGAGAACGTTAATACTAAAACACAGCGGAAAATTATTTCTGGAAACAGATTTGGAGAACAGTTAATCAGCAGGCCTTATTTCACATTTAGGCAACCAATACATGAACACATTTAAGAAAAATGTTTTCCTCCAATTAATCCTTTCCCTTGGAATAAGGCCATGAGTCAGAGCAGTGCATCACGCTGCAGTGACTAAGAATGAAGACATTTTATAGTGTTGTGTCACTGAAAGACCTTCTCTAAATGCCAACACCCACACAATATTGCATGCTGCTGCTAGAAACGGATGCTGGCACCTTAATATAGGCTCTCAGCTTCAATTCATCATCATTGAAATTCAAATGAGTGCAGGGGTGGAGGCAAGGAGAGTTTCAGTGAAAAATAAGGACAATTCTACACCCTGTGAAATAGTCCAAAAAATACAATTTCAACATTTTTTTCTCCCATCCTATAAAAGGATGCTGACAAGGGAAGGGGAAGGCAGGGACTCTGCTCTCTGTGACCTACTGTGATGCTTCTCTGATATAAAGAAAGGGAAACACAGTACACCTGCAGAATACAGAGCTTAATTATCCTATAATTTTAAATAAAAGTGCTAATCTAAATAAGAATCCAGCACAATAAGTCTCTAGTCACAACCAAGATTTATTCCAAAAAGACCAAACTTGATTCTTAATATAAAGATATAGAGGGTTAAAAATTGTTGGGATATATGGTTGGATTTAAGATAATGCTTATGTAATTTGTTTTATATTAACTGTATTTTGCAATTTATCTTTTTGTTATAAAGGTGGTTTGAATTGTTTTAGAATTTTTACAATTTTGTATTCTTGTAAGCCACTTTGGGTTCCTGGGGGAGAAAAGCAGGGTACAAATTCAATAGAAGAGAATGGGACCAGATTTTTCTGTGCATTGATGGAAGGAATCAATACTCTGGTGTAAATTCTGCCAAAGCAGCCCTGGGGGAGGAGGACAGGGAAGAAAGGGGGCCCACAACAGCGATAGCAGCACAGCAAACTTTACTTTAACATGTTTGCTGAACTGCTCTGCTCTTGTAAGCCCCCTGCAGCAAATGTACAAGAGTGGAGCAGCATGGCAAACATGATGAAGTTTGTCACATTGCTGCTGCCACCGTTGCCACATGAAAGGGGAACCACCGCATGAAGGTGGACACATGGGGGGAGGGGGGGCACATCACCATCGCAAGAATGGGAGGCCTGAGCAAAATTGTGCTTGGGACACCATTTGGATCAACAGTTTCTTTTTGCTGCTTTTTGGGCTTAGAACAAATTGGAACCAGCTTTCATTCATAATTACCCATTTTCTTCTTTATCCCATTTTTAACCCCTCTGATCAGCTCAGGTATCACAGTAGCAGTCCTCTAAGACACAGACCAAAGTTCGCTCTGGAATCTCATACAGTTGCACCCTTGGCCAGCTAGTAATTGGCATTACCAAAATCCACCTGGAACTTTGACCCCTTCCCATTCTTCATCGGGGAGGGGGGGGGGGGGCTATGAGCACTGTCTCTGCAGCATCTTCAACCCTGAATGATCCACAAAATCCAGGCCTCAAACATCGTTACTGGGTTGGCCAGATTTTATGGGGATTTTAAAAAAGTTATCCATAATCCTCAGGTATTAAATTGAAGCGAGCTTTGTTCATAAAATCAAAAAGAAATTCATGAAGAATGAAACTAAAATGGACAAGCTCCTCATTGATGCTATTTAATATACTATGGGCTAAATGTGAAGAGGTTGGTTCTAGCAAAGACAGATTTTGCTTGATTTATGTTGATAAAGTTTACCAAAGAGCTAGTGTACTAGGTCTTTAACATGACTGGAATTTGATTATATAAATGCTAAGAAGTCATTTTTATATGTATAGCACAGAGCCAGTCCCAGAAATGGTTTCAGTCGTTAGCAAATTATTAAAGTCAATCAACAGAGACAGCTCAGTAATTTGTAATTGTGTACCATTAAACCTCCAGCTTAATTACATTTTGATGAGGCTGCACTAAAAGATTTTCTAAGGACCATGACCACCACCCAGGCCTTACCTATTAAGACTATCCTGGATTAATTATCACTGGATATGTCAAACTCCCACTGGCATTCCTTATGGCCTTGGGCAGGTCACTTAACCCTCCACTGCCTCGGAAGAAAGGACTGGCAACCTACTTCTGGTCAAAGTGCCAAGATAATCCAAGAGCTGCTGGGTCGCCAGGAGTCAGCATCGACTCGAAGGCACACTTTGCATTTTGCATGTCAAACTTACTAAATGAATATTCTTCCCCAATCCAAAGTCACTGAACACATCAGAAGGGCTTTATTTATTTGCAAAAATGTCTATACTGCTAAGGTACGATCATCATAGTGGTTTACAATCTGAAAAAAAAAAGGGGAGCGGATTAATATACACATAACCAGAAAGGAAATAAATGGGCACACAAAAACAGGACGCAGAAACAAAAGGAAACAGTGGTAGACCGACAATAGATTCCAGGACAGAGTAACATAAGGGTAGAAATATGCAATTAGTGGCTGTAGTTTGAAGAAGAAATGTCATAGTTAGGTTTGCTAGTGAAAGAGCATTACTTAAAGACTTGCTCAAAAAGCCAGGTTTTCATCCCTTGCATTTCTTATAAGGAAAATTTGAGATGAAAATTTGTAGGGAGAGCATTCCAGAGGGAGGGTGCGGAAAAACAGAAAGCCATAGATCTGTATGTCTCAAGATGCAAGATCTATTTTAACCGAATGATGAGCAGATGTTTGGCAGACCGAAGTGAATGATTGGGGCAATAAAGGATAAGGTACGAATGGAGATATTAGGTTAGACCTGTGTAGAAAGCGTAACGGGCCAGTAAGGAGAAACTTCACTTACTGTTAATTTCCTTTCCTGGAATCCTGCTAGACCAGTCCAAACAAGTGGGTTAAATCCCCCTGCCAGACAGAGAAAGTGCCAGAAGCATCAGCAAATGGGCTCTGGCATATAGAAAGGCTTCCCTAGGTGTCATCCTCAGTATACTCCTCTAAAAGCAGAGGAAGCGCCTTGGCAAATTTGAATATAACCATCTATGAACTATTCCATCAGGGAACTGAAAGCATCAGTGCGACTATGTACAAGAAGCTCAAACAGGCTAAACTGATACAGAAAGCATAAAGTAGAGATTACAGCTGCAATTTCAGTAAGGCTCTGCTGATACGACTGTCGGATCAGCCAAAGAAGGCTGTTAGAGAACGTAGTGAGGGGTGGGTCCAGGACTGGTCTAGCAGGATTCCAGGAAAGGAAATTAATGGTAAGTGAAATTTCTCCTTCCAATTCAACCTGCTAGACCAGTCCAGACAAGTGGGACGTTCCAAAGCTACACCACCCCTGGGCAGGAAGAGACAGCTGCCACCGCCACCACACTGGCCCCAAAATGCACCGAGGCCTGAGAATGAAGATATAGTGGTGCCCGAATGTGGACAAGGATCACCAGGTGGCTGCCTGACAATGTCAATCGGAGACACGAGTGACGGTTCCGCCCACGAAGCTGCCTGAGCATACGTGGAGTGAGCATGAAGCCCCACAGGTAAGAACCTAAGATATGTCATACTGGGTCAGACCAAGGTCCATTAAGCCCAGTAACCTGTTTCCAACAGTGGCCATTCTAGGTCATTAGTACCTAGCAGTCTTCCCAAAAGACACAGGTTCCTCAATGCTTTCATTGGGTCAAGCAGTGATATCCTGGGTCCTTTATTTAAATGGTTTATGGACCTTTCCTCCAGGAACTTGTCCAAAGCTTTTTTAAACCCAGCTACACTAGCAGCTTTTACTACATCCTCCGGTAACAAATTTCAGAGTTTGATTACATGTTGAGTGAAAAAATATTTTCTTTTATTAGTCTTAAATAGGTTACCCTGTAGCTTCATTGCATGTCCCCTATTCTTTTTATATTCTGACGACGTAAACAATCGATCTACGTTTACCTGTTCCACTCCATTCATTAATTTATAGACCTCTATTATATCTCCCCTCAGCTGTCTCTTTTCCAGGTTGAAGAGCCCCAACCTTCTTAGCTTCTCTTCATAGGAGTATCCTTCCATCCCCTTTACAATTTTGGTGGCTCTTCTCTGCACCTTTTCTAAAAATACTATATCCTTTTTAAGATATGGTGACCAGAATTGCACACAATATTCAAGGTGCGGTCGTACCATGGAACAATACAGAGGCATTATAATATCCTTTGTTTTATTTTCCATTCCTTTCCTTATGATACCTAGCATTTTATTTGCTCTCTTTGCCGCCGCTGCACACTGGGTGGAGGGTTTCAACATGTTATCAACGATGACGCCTAAATCATTTTCCTGGGTAGTGGTTCCCAATGTGGAACCTTGCATCGTGTAACCACAGTTTGGGTTGTTCTTTCCTAGGTGCATAACTTTGAACTTGTCCACATTAAATTTCATCTGCCATTTGGATGCCCAGTCTTCCAATTTATCAAGATCCTCTTGCAATTTTCCATAATCCTCTTGGGTTTTAACAACCTTAAACAGTCTTGTCTCATCTGCAAATTTTATAACCTCACTCGTTATTCCCTTTTCCAGGTCATTTATGAATATGTCAAAAAGCAGCAGACCCAGCACAGATCCCTGGGGTACTCCACTATTCACCTTTTTCCATTTGGAAAATTGGCCATTTAGCCCTACCCTCTGTTTTCTATCTTTTAACCAGTTCCTGATCCAGAATAGTACACTGCCTCCTATCCCATGACTTTTTTAGTTTTGCCAAAAGTCTCTGATGAAGGACCTCGTCAAAGGCTTTCTGAAAGTCCAGATACACTATAATCAACCGACTCACCTTTGTCTACCTGTTTATTCACACCTTCTAAAAACATAACTGATTAGTAAGACAAGATCTTCCTTGTCTAAAGCCATGTTGGCTGTCTCCCATTAAGCCATGACTATCTAAATGATAAGTAATTTTGTTCTTTATAATGGTTTCAGTCCAGGTGATTTGCTACTGTTCAGTTTGTCAAATAGTTCTAATACATATTCCCGGTGTATCGATATTTCTTTCAATTCCTCTGCAGTATCACCTTTAAATACCACTTCAGTCATGGGTAACATCCCTATATCTTCCTCAGTAAATACTGAAGCAAAGAATTTATTCAGTCTCTCTGCTATAGCTTTGTCCCCTCTTACTGCCCCTTTTACCCCTCTATCATCTAATGGTCTGACTCTCTCAAAGGTTTTTTGCTATGAATGTACTTGAAAAAGTCTTTATTACGCGTTTTTGCTTCCACAGCAAGTTTCTTCTCAAATTCTCTCTTTGCCTGCCTTATCAATGCCTTGCATTTAACTTGCCAGTGCTTGTGCTGTTTCCAGTTTTCGTCATTTGGCTCTTTTTTTCCATTTCCTGAAAGATGCATTTTTGGCAACAGCAGCCTCTCTGACCTCACCTTTAAACCGTTTTTTGGACTTCCTTCCACTTTTCTTAAAGTGTGGAATACAACTGGTCTGGGCTTCCAATATAGTATTTTTAAACATCCAAGCTTGATGTAAGTCTTTGACCTTTGCAACTTCTCCTTTTAGTTTTTTCTTAACTATTTTCCTCATTTTATCATAGTCTCCCTTTTGAAAGTTAAAAGGTATAGGCTTCGCATGCAGAATGTAAGCAGATTCAATAGCGCGCTTGATCCAGTGCGCAATCAAAGTCTTAGAAGCAGCAAGGCCTTTATGAGGACCTGCAAAAAGTACAAAGAGATGGTCAGACTTCTGAAAGTAATTGGTGACCTTAAGATAGCAACGAAGTACTCTCTTGACATCGACTACTCGTCGTTCGCTCTGTACCCTTGAGCCTTGCTCCCTAGGAAAGGAAGGAATGAAATGGTTTGATTCACATGAAAGGGAGAGAACACCTTTGGCAAGGAGAAAGGAAGATTCTCAACGGGCTCGTCTGCCTATTAAATCTACTTGGTCCCCTCCCGGACCTCTACACTCTTCTCTCGTGCTATATCGCGATTTGATTCTTCACGATATGCATCATTTGGAACAGACTTGCCATGGTTCTCGTAACAGTCTCACTCTTCCTGAACAACGGTCTTTACGAATGCTTAAAGCGCGGTCGGAACTAGTGATTCGTCGAGCGGATAAGGGGGGTGGAATTGTGATCCAAAACCGCTCTCAATATTTTGATGAAGCGCGACGTCAATTGTCAGATGAGACCACGTATAGAGTGCTGTCAACGGATCCTACTAGTGAACTCCAACAGCGGATCAAAACCCTTACCACCCAAGCGCTTGACGCTCGATTGCTTTCTAAGAAAGAATGGTGTTTTTTGAATCCGTCCGCTCCTAATTTAGCAGTGTTTTACCTGCTACCTAAGATTCACAAGGATAGGATCAACCCTCCTGGTAGGCCGATAGTCTCTACTAGGGGTTCTCTTCTTGAGCCTCTGTCAGTCTTTCTTGACTCTTATTTGAGACCTTTGATGATGTCAATCCCTTCCTTCTTAAAAGATACGACCCATTTTTTGAAAATTCTGGCTGCTCATGCAGCACTAGCCTCTAGCCCTGAAGTTCTCCTGGCAACGCTCGATGTAACATCTTTATATACGGTGATTCCTCAGCTTGAGGCCCATGCTGTTATAATGGAAGCGTTGGCCTTGCGAGATGATCTCTCTGAGAGCCAGCTTAGCTTTTTGTCTGATCTAGCTGATCTAGCGCTATACAATAATTTTTTTGTTTTTGATGGGGTGTTGTATCATCAAACAGGTGGAGTTGCCATGGGTGCCACCTGTGCCCCTTCCGTTGCCAACCTGTATATGCGACGTTTTGAACAGCAGTGGATTGATTCATCTCCTTATCAACAGAACATCTGTTTATGGCGTCGTTTTATTGATGATATTTTTCTGCTATGGAGAGGAACCCCCGAAAGCCTGCAAGAATTTTTTGTTTGGCTGAATGGCCGTAATGTACATCTTAAATTCACTTTGCATTATCATGAAAAATTTCTTCCATTTTTGGATGTTCTTGTCCAGAAAACTGAGACCGGCTGGCTGACTACAGTGCATAGGAAGGAAACTGACTGTAACACGTTTCTCCATTATACAAGTGCTCATCCCACTTCTCTAAAGAATAGTTTACCATTCTCTCAGTTTCTGCGGTTCCGCCGAAATTGTACGCATATTCAGCAATTTAAAGCCCAATCACAGATGCTTAAAAAGGATTTTATTGTTAGAGGCTACCCCCGGGCTGTAGTGGAGCGTGCGTATAAACGAGCTTTGCACGTCAATCGTGACCTGCTTTTGCATCCTTGTGGAACATCAGTCGATTTGTCCGATATGGACTCATCAATTAATCTGATTACAAAATTTTCTCCTCTTAGTTTTCAGCTTAAAAGGATTATTCGACGGCATGCTAATGTGTTGCGTAGCATTCCTGGTCTGGAAAATAAGCAGGTACGCTGTGTGTGGCAGCGTAATCAGAATTTCAAGGAACTACTTAGTCCTGCAGTGCTTCGTTCGTTACCTCTCTCATCTTCAAACTCTCGTATGCAAGCTGGTCATGTGAAGTGTGGATCATGTAACATCTGTACCATCACTAAAGAATTGAGTGAGTTTCACTACCGTGGCAAAGTGTATAGGCTTCGTCATTTTACCTCTTGCACTTCGACATTCGTGGTATACTGTATCCTTTGCCCATGTGGGCTGGTCTACATTGGTAAAACTACCCGAATGTTTAGAGTGCGGATGAATGAACATAAGAGTCGGCTCACCTGTCAACGCCGTGAAACTCCGATTGTGGAACATTGCCTCGGTTTTCATCACAAGTTTCAAGATCTACAATGTTTCTGTTTAGACATAATCGATTCTGCACAACGTGGTAAAACTAAAGACAGCACTTTATCCTGGCAGGAACAACGCTGGATCCATCGGGTCGGTTCAGTTGTGCCTTTTGGCCTGAATGTGCGGGTTGAATGGGAAGTCTGTGTGTAATCTTCCATTGGCCCCTCCACAGCCCAATCAGTATGCTCTATAAATAGTCAGTCCGCATGCGCGGCGTTCAGCAGCGGTTAGTAAAGCTTGAATTTTTGTCATCTGCTGTACGTGTTACAACTTGTCTTCCGTTCCTTACTGGATGTCTTCTTGAAGCGCAACAATGAAAGTGTGAGCTTTTTACAAACTAATGCATTTTATATTTTTGTGTTCTAGCCATCCTCTGCTAGTCTCCCCCTGAAGAAACCTGTTCGGGTGAAACGCAATAACAGCGCGACAGAGAGCGTTGGGGCTTATGCAGGGATGAGATGATGGCAAAGCAGTTTTTCAAGCAATACTATATGAGCTAAGTTCTGCTACACATTCTCCTATATTACCTTTAAAGAATTTAATAAGAGAAACAGTTCTTCATGGTTATGTTAAAGGAGTTAATGGTAGCCTTTTTTCTATTGCAACATAATATCTAAGGTCGTTGATGCTAATAGGGCTATGCTCTGGCAGCTGTGGCTGTCTGGAGTGTTATATCTTGCCCGTCAAGTCTGAGACCTTTTGTTGCTTGTAAATTTTGCGTGCTCATTTTGCTTGAAGCTGTTTATTAAACTTTATATATATTGCATGAAGTTTTGAGTGAGACACAACGACACTTTCTTGTTTTTATGTGCAGAGCTTTCATTTCTTGTTAAGGAGAAAGGTATGACATGAAGCGACACTCCCTCTGATGTAAACAAAAGAAAGGGTTCTATAGGACAGAGCCTGCAGCTCTGACACTCGCCAGGCTGAAGTGATGGCGACCAGGAAGACTGTCTTCAAGGACAGATCCCGGAGGGTATAATGCTTAAGCGGCTCAAAGGGGGGCCTTTATAAGGCTTCGGAGTACCAGGAAAAGATCCCAGGGATGGACCAGGGCATGTAGCGGAGGCTGGAGCATGTGCACTCCACAGAAAAAATGGCTGATATCTGTGTGAGGTGAGCAAACGTCCCGCTATCAGACTGTGAAGGCAGGTGAGGAGCGCTACCTATACGCGGAGGGAGCTAAGGGCTAACTCCTTATCAAATCCCTCCTGTAGAAACGCTAGGATATCCGGTATCCTAACTCGCCTGGGAGAAAGCTGTTGCCGAGCACACCATGACTCAAAAAGGTGCCATACTCATAAGAATATAAGATATGCCATACTGGGTCAGACCAAGGTCCATCAAGCCCAGTACCCTGTTTCCAACAGTGGCCAATCTAGGTCATACGTACCTAGCAGATTCCCCAAAAGACACAGGTTCCACAACGCTTGTACTTGGTCAAGCATTGATATCCTGGGTCCCTTCTTAATAATGGTTTATGAACCTTTCCTCCAGGAACTTGTCCAAACCTTTTTTAAACCCAGCTATACTAACAGCCTTCACTACATCCTCCGGTAACAAATGCCAGAGTTTGATTACACGTTGAGTGAAAAAATATTTTATTTTATTAGTCTTAAATAGTTTATCCTGTAGCTTCATTGCATGTCCAGAACGTATGCCATAGAAGTAGAGAGGCAGCATGCTTTGAGGAAGGTCTCCATGACCTTATGAGAGTAGCCTTTGTGGATTAGGTGTCTCCTTTCAAGAGCCAGGCCATAAGCAAGTAAGGAGCTGGGTCACCCATTAGAAGTAGGCCCTTCTCCTCAGGAGACCCCGGGTGAGTGCAGATCAGTAGAGGCAATGCCACACTCAGCAGAACGAGGTCGGCATACCACGGATGCCGGGACCAAACGGATGCCACCAGAATCGCATGACCAGGGTGGGTCTCGATGCGGTGAAGACACCACCAAATCACTGCCCACAGTGGGAAAAGGTAGAGAAGTGCTACCACCAGCCATGGTTTGGCCAGTGCGTCTAGACCTTGAGAGCCATATTCCTTCCTGCGACTGAAGGCAGCGGGAACCTTGGCATTCTTGGCAGTGACCATCAGATCGAAGCTGGGTTAGCCCCAGATCCGCACTATGCACTGAAAAGCTGCCTGAGTGAAATCCCATTTGCTGTGGTCCAGGGTATGGCGACTGAGGAAGTCTGTTTGAATACCGTCCACTCCTGCAATGTGTTGGGCTGAGAGCGCCTTCAGGTGTCTCTTGGCCCAAGGAAAAAGAAAATCTGTTTCCCTGGCCACTCCTGGGGCTTTGGTGCTGCCCTGCTGATTGAGATAGGCCACCTTTGTGGCATAGTTGCAGATGACGCAAACTGACTGTTGGTGGAGGTGAGGCAAAAAGGCTTGCATTGCAAAGAGGACCACTCTCACCTCAAGAAAGTTGATCAGTCATTTGGATTCCTGAGTGTTCCATGAGCCCTGGGTTGTCTGGTCCAGACAATGTGCTCCCCAGTCCGAAAGACTGGCATCCGTCGTGACTAGAACCTAACAGAGTTTCTAGGGGAACCAGAGGCTGGAGCGCATGTACCTGAGAAGTGGAAGGTGAACATTGTACTCCTGCGAAGCTGGGACCAGCGAGATAGAAGGGAAAGTTGTAGAGGTCTCATGCGTGCTTGAGCCCAGGGAACTACCTGAATTGTTGCCACCATGGTTCTGAAGACCTGAAGATGGTCCCACACTCAGGGCTGAATCTGAAGCAGGAATGCCTGTAGCTGGCTGGCTAACGTCCGAACATGGTCTTCCGTAAGGAAGACACATCCCAGACGTGTGTCGAAGTGGGATCCCAGGAATTGGGAGGGGCAGAAACAGCTTTTGGTGTGAATGACCAGCCAGCCAAGACGTTCGAAGGTGGTCACGACACAGGAGATGGCATCGAGGGGCTCTGCATATGACTTTGCTCTGATCAGTCAGTCGTCCAGGTAAGGATGAATGCGGATTCCCTGTTTCTGCAAGGCTGCCGCCACTACTACTATGACCTTTGAGAAGGTACATGGTGCCATTGCAAATCCAAACGGCAGTGTGTGGAACTAAAAGTGGTGCCCGAGCACTGTGAAATGGAGAAAGCGTTACTGATCTTCACAGATCGTGATGTGGAAGTAAGCTTCTGCCAGATTGAGAGAAGCCAAGAACTCCCCGTGGTGAACCACTAGGATCATGGATCGGAGTTTTCCATGCGGAAATGAGGTACCCAGAGGGATCGGTTGATGTCCTTGAGGTCTAGAATGCGCCAAAAGAATCCATCCTTCTTTGGGATGATAAGTGAATGGCGTATTGGCCGGCACCAGACAAATGGCTCAAAGTTCCCATAGGTGCCGAAGTATGGACTGTATGGGCCTTGCGCTTTGGGCCTGAACCATAAGGGGAGATTATAAAGGTGTCCTTGATGGGCTTGGAGCACTCCAGCACATAGCCATAGCAGACAATATCGAGAACCCACTGATCAGTGGTGATTTCTTCCCACTCACGGGCAAACAGGGCCAGCTGACCCCCACCAGTGGTGTCCTGGAGCGGGCCTGGAGACCGTCATCGGGAGGAATGGCCAGGACTGGAGAACTTCGTGGGGGTGGAGTAGGAGTCCTTTGTCCGGGGTACCCCTCGAAAAGGCTGCGATGAAAGACCTACCCAGTAGGTAGCACAGAGTATCTTGGAAACACAACCGGGAGGAGGAGAAGGGCAATGAATGAGAGCCAGAATGGCATGTATCTGACTTCGGCTTGTCCTCTGGTAGGCGTTGTGGTTTGACCTCTCTTAGGTCTTTAACCAGCTTTTGAAGGTCCTCATCAAAAAGGAGCTTGCCTTTATAAAGGGACCTTAGTGAGACAAGCCTTCGAAGTCAAATCTGCTGACCAGTGCCTAAGCCAGAGACAGCAGTGAGCCGCTGTGACCGCTGCTACAGACCGAGCCGCCAGGCACAGCCTATCATAAAGGAAATCTGCCAAGGCGGCACTCACGGACTCCAAACGTGCTGAAGTAGGGTTGTTGGGCAGTAATTGGATCCAGAAGAGAAGGGCAGGTGCTGTTAGTCCCCCAAAGACAGAGGTTTGTAGGGCGAGTGAGGAGGTGGTGAAGGCCATCTTGAGAAGGCCCTTTACCTTCTGGTCTTGTTGATCCCAAAGAGCTGCCCCACCTCCCACTGGAATCACTGTATGCTTGGTGACGGCTGTTATCACTGCATAGTCCTTCGGATATCTTAGCCATTTATCAAGGTCTTCAGGGGACCACAGATGACAGCCCAAGCACCTAGCTGTGCAAAGGGACGCATCAGGTGTATCCTACTCCACACATCTTCATGGGCAGAAGAACTTGGGCTGTCATCAGCGGAGAGATAATTCTGCTCTTCTGTCCAGTCAAAAGCAACACATGAAATTTCCTGAGGACGATGCCCCGCATCTAAAGGAGGAAAATTGTTCCTATGCGCTTCTTTCCCAGGCGAGCTGGATCAGCAGTGGGTTTAGTGGAGGAGGGACCCACTGTCTGGAGCCTCACTGCTTGGGAAGAGGAAGGGGCAGACTTCCAAAATCCTAAGCCTGCTTGAGCAGGGACAGTGTGCAAAGTCCTGATCTGAGCCACCTGAGGTTTGTCCCGAAGCACTGGGCTGCTAAGGAAGCAAAAGGGGCGAAGGGGGAGCATCCCCTGAGTGCGAAGACAGAGAAGAGTCCCTGACTGGTAAATTTGAGGAAGCATGGACATCTGGAGTGGAAATGCCTGAGATATTGTGCCCAACCTCCTCCAGTGCTGGGTGTGAGGACTTCTGCGCTGACCTGGAAGTCTCCCACAAGTGATCTGTGCATGTCGAGCAAGGTTGGTCAGTCAAAATGCAGCGTTTCTTACTGCAGGCAATGCACCAAAGCAGGGACAAAGGCATCGTGTCTGCCTGGTACCTTAAATGCTATTCTGGGTTATGGAGAGCAGGAAAAAAAGGGCAGGAGCTGTTTGCAAGAAGGTCATCACAGCGATCTGACGGCTGCGCTGCAAGCCCTATGAGCAGGAGAAATGGCAGGAAGGCAGATAACACAGCAGGTCCAAGCCGAGCTGTGACAGAAGAGCAGTGGGGAAGAAATCCATTCCAGGATGCAGTGCTCAGTAGGAAAATTGATGGCGAGCTCAGCTATACACAACTTGCATCAAACCAATCCCTCACGTTAACAACCAAACAGGACCTCGCAAAGATTTGGACATCATTTTACCCCATCACAAAAGGTCACTGTATCACTCTACTAAAATCCCTGAACACAACCACCTTCCTCCTCGACCCATGCCCATCCGCATGGATAAAGATGACTTCACAAGAGCTAGCGTCAACATTCTGCAGAATAATAAATTTATCCTCTCTCAAGGATTTCTGCCTCTATCGCTAAAGATCTCTTCCATAAGACCACGTCTAAAGAACGCAGCTGCTACAAGCTCTCCATCCTCATATTGACCTATATCCAGCATACCACTTCTCTCCAAATTAATTGAAAAGTCAGTTCTACAACAGCTACAAGATCACGTCGACTCAATCTTCCCACTCGACCTTCAGCAACACTGATTCCATGTTCCACGGGGTAGAAACCTTATTAACATCTCTACTGAACACAATTCTCAAAGGGACTGAAAACGCCAAATAAAGCTTCATACTAATATTCATCGACATAGCATCTGCGTTTGATTCAATAATACATGCCATACTCCTGGACAGGCTAATGGAAATAGGAATAAGCGACACCCCACTATCCTGGTTTCGCTCCTACCTCTCCGATATGACACAGGTAAAGATCAAAAACACCACATCAAGTCCTTTTGCATTAAGTCAAGGACTTCCACAAGGCTCAGCACCTTCTGCCCTCCTCTTCAACATTTACATTCAACCAGTCTGCAAAATTATACAAAAGCACAACATACAATACCACGAATACGCGGACGATCTCATGAAATACTTCACCCTCGACACCACAAATCCTGACTACTCCACCATCTCCTCTTGCATGTCAGAAATCTCAGAATGGCTAACAGAACGCAACCTAGCAATCAATTACAACAAATCCGAAGCTCTCATAATCTCAAAGGACACCGCACTTATCACACCTCAAAATCTATAAACAGGAAACCAAGCTAATCCAGTGAAGAATGAAGTAAAATTCCTTGGAATTCTCCTGGAGCAAAGGTTCAATTTCCAATCCCACATCAATAAATTAACTACCAAAGCCTACTAAAAAAAAGAGTAATACTCACCTGTAACAGGTGTTCTCCAGGAGCAGCAGGAATCAGTCCTCACTTATGGGTGTCATCGACGCCGATGAAGCCCCAGCGGAGCATTTCCCCAGCTTTCCATGAAAGCCTTTGGGAATGCTGGCACGCATACGCGGTTCCCTTCCCGCCTAAAGGTGCCATCTTACCTCAGTCAAATGACATAGCTAAGAACAGCACACAAAAATGTAAAAGGTAAACTATGTACAACTGCAACTCCAAGGGGAGGAGGGAGGGTAGTGAGGACTGATTCCTGCTGCTCCTGGAGAACACCTGTTACAGGTGAATAACTACTCTTTCTCCAGGACCAAGCAGGAAATCAGTCCTCACTTATGGGTGACTCCCCAGCTCTGGGCTACCAGGAACCCAAGCTGGACAAGAGAACTCCCTCTAGTCTCAGCAGCAAAGAAAGGCTTTTCAAGGACACAACCTCCAAGGTAGCCCAACCAGAGGGCAGGAGTTGCCTAGACCTCAAAGAGATTCCGGAGTACTGCTTGGCCAAAAGCACTGTCCCTACGGGACTCCCTCTCCAGACAGTAGTGGGCTGCAAAAGTCTGGCTTGAAGACCAAGTAGCAGCCCTGCAGATGTCTTGCAATGGAACAGAGCGGAGATGAGCCACTGATGCCGCCATGGCCCTCACACGGTGTGCCGCCCGTGACCCTACCCTGCAAAGGAAGATCAGCTGCCTTGTAAGCCCAGGTGATACAGTCAGCCACCCAGATGGACAAGGTATGCTTGGACACAGGCCTCCCCAAGTTATTGGGGTCAAAGGAAAGGAAGAGTTGAGAAGCCTTCCTGTGACCTTGCGTACGTTCAAGGTAGAAGGATAAGGCTCTCCTACAGTCCAAGGTATGGAGAACTGTTTCAGCCTGACTTGCATGAGGCCTAGGGAAGAAAGCAGGAAGAACCACCTCCTGGTTGAGGTGGAAAGAGGAGACAACCTTAGGAAGGAACCTAGGGTGAGTCCTGAGGGCTACCCTGTTTTTATAGAACCTGGTGTAAGGTCTATCACAGACCAAGGCCTGAAGCTCACTCACTTTCCTAGCCGAAGTAAGGGCTATCAGAAAGAGATCTTCCAAGAAAGGAAGCGTAGAGGGCAAGTAGCCATAGGCTCAAAAGGTGGGCGAGTCAGCTGCTGCAAGACCACATTGAGCTCCCACTCAGGAGCAGGAGGACGTATGGGAGGTTTGAGCAGGAGCAAGCCTCTGAGAAACCTAGACACCAAAGGGTGCACAGACAAGGAATGGCCCTCCACTAGGGAGTGGTGAGCAGCCAACGCAGAGAGATGGACCCAAACAGAGTTGGACTTGAGACCCTGATTGGACAAGTGCAGTAGATAATGAAGCACTACTGACACAGTACAGGAGAAAGGATCCTCAGCACGTAGCTGACACCATACAGAGAACCTTTTCCACTTGAGAGCATAGGTCTTTCTAGTGGATTGTTTCCTGGAGGCTAGGAGAACTTCCTCCACCTCGGGAGGCAGGCCCCAGGGAGCCAACACTACCCTTGCAGCCTCCATGCCATCAGATTGAGAGCTTTGAGATTGGGATGTAGCAAGGAGCCCTGATTCTGAGAGAGAAGGTTGGGTTGCAATCCCAGAGGCAGAGGCAGATCCACCGCCAGTTGAAGCAGGCGGGGGAACCAAGGCTGCCTTGGCCACCTGGGAGCTACCAGGAGGACAGAGGCCCTGTCTTGGAGAATCTTGAACAGAGTTCGGGCCACCAGAGGGGTGGGAGGAAACGCATAGAGCAGGCCCTGAGTCCAGGGAATCAGAAAAGCATCTGCTGCTACACTCAGAGGATGCGGTTGCCTGGAGCAGAACCTCGGCAGCTGGTTGTTCAGTGGACTGGCAAACAGGTCTATGGAGGGAAGCCCACATCTCAAGAAAATCTTTTGAACCACTAAAGGATGTAGCTGCCACTCGTGTGGTTGCAGAATCCTGCTCAATCTGTCTGCCAGGGAATTCTCCTGGCCTGGAAGATAGACTGCTTTGAGGAGCATATTGGGTTTCAGGGCAAAGGAACAGAGGTCCTGGGCCTCCTGGCAAAGGGGCTGGGAACCGGTTCCGCCCTGTTTGTTGACATAGAACATGGCTACCTGGTTGTCTGTCTGGATCAAGACAGACTGTTGTGCCAGGGAAGCAGTAAAAGCCTTGAGGGCCAAGCGGATAGCTCTGAGTTCCAGTAGATTGATCTGCTGAGACGCCTCCCAATGAGACCACAGGCCCTGGGTGCACTTGTCCAGGCAGTGCGCTCCCCAACCCTGCAGAGAGGCATCGGTGGTCAGAACCACTGAATGAGTTGGAAACTGAAAGGGCACCCCCACTAGCAGATTGGGGGGATGTAACCACCAGTTGAGGGAGGCCAGGAAACGGTGGGACACTCTGATCCTGTCTCGGAGACTGCCTGAGGCTTGTGACCACTGAGTCCGAAGGCACCACTGGGCAGGTCTCATATGGAGCCTGGCATTTGGGGTCACCTGCACTGTCGACGCCATGTGGCCCAGAAGCTTGAGACAGAGTCTGGCGGAGACCAGGGACTTGTGCAGAAACTTGCTGGCGAGATCCATGAGCCTTTGTGCACGGTCCACTGGTAAGAATGCTCTTGCCAGTTGAGAATCCAACCTTGCTCCTATGAACTCCAAGTTCTGGGAGGGGAGCAAAGTGGACTTTGCGAAGTTGATGACAAAGCCCACCTTTTGGAGGAGGTCTATGGTCCTGCTGGTGGCCTGTTGAACCTCTAGGGAAGTCTGGCCTCTGATGAGCCAGTCGTCTAGGTAAGGAAACACAAAGATGCCCTGATTTCTCAGGTAGGCTGCCACCACTGCCAGGCACTTGGTAAAGACCCTGGGAGCGGAGGTCAGTCCAAAAGGCAGTACCCTGTACTGACAGTGATTTCCTCCCACAATGAACCTGAGGTACTTTCTGTGGTCTGGATGAATGAGGATGTGAGTGTAAGCATCCTTTAAATCTAAAGAGCAAAGCCAATCTCCCTGCTGGAGGTAGGGCAGAAGTGTTCCAAGAGTAAGCATCTTGAACTTTTCTTTCACGAGAAACCTGTTTAGGTTTCTGAGATCCAAAATGGGTTGAAGACCACCGGTTCTTTTTGGCACCAGGAAATAGCTGGAGTAAAACCCGTGACCTTGGACGTGGGGAGGCACAGGCTCCACCGCCTTGTCCAGCAACAGACCCTTTAACTCCTGAAGGAGAACGGCTGTACATAGGGGAGGCCAGAAAGGTTCTCCTGGGAAGTGTGGCGGAGGCAGTTGTCGATGAACTATGTCCAGCACCCAACTGTCCTGGGTTATCAAGGGCCACTGGTGAGCGAACAAGGCTAGGCGGCCTCCTGTGCAGGGCTGGGTCTGCAAGGGAGGAATGGCTATACTCAAGGAGTCAAAACCCCCCACCCTGCTGAGTGGGAGCAGGGGCCGGAGGCTTGGGGGTATTCTGCCTACGGGGCCCATTACCCCGGACCCTGGGGGGCAGCTGGGGCAGCCTGATACTGGGGGTACTGTTTGTAGGCAGCTCCCTTCCTCGGGTAAAAGGGCTTCTTACCCGGGCCCTTCCTCTTAGATGAAGGAGCAGAGGTCTTCCTCGACAGCCTTGTCCTCGTGAGGTGCTCTGTCTCGAGCTGAGCGGCCTTCTCGGCCACAGGCTTGCCAAAAAGGTTTTCACCTCGGCAAGGGACATCGACCAACTTGTCCTAAACCCATGGCTCGAGGTCCGATGACTGCAGCCACGCCTGGCGTCGAGCCGCTATGCCGGCAGCCGCTACTCGAGCTGAAGCCTCGAAGCCATCGTAGGCGGCGCGGGACATGAACTTAGAGCATTCCCGGATCCTCGAAGACAAGGACTTAAAACTCTGCAAGGGTTCCCCAGAGAGGCCAGCAGAGAATCCGGTCAACTCTTTGGCCAGGTCTCGTAAATACATGCCCATGTAGAGCTGGTAAGTCTGGACACGGCAAGCAAGCATCAAGCCCTGAAAACACTTTCTACCGACGCCATCAAGGTTTCGGGCCTCCCGTCCAGGAGGCACCACGGAGTGCATCTTCTGACTCTTCAGACGATGCATGGCCGATTCCACAACCATGGAATGGTGTGGTAGCTGTGCTTTTTGGAAGCCAGGACTCTTACGGAGTCGATAGATGGAATCGACCCGCTTGCTCAAGACCGGCGCCAAGGCCGGGGCCTCCCACATCCGGAAGAGGAGCCGTTCCAGCATCGGAGGAACCGGGACAGTACAGGCCTCCTTCGGAGGAGAGTCATACTGCAGAGCATCGAGCTCCTCGGCTCGAGGCTCTTCCTCGGGGTCAGCCGAGATAGCCAGAGCAGCGGCCATATCGCAGACAAATTCCGAGAACCTAGTGTCCTCCGGAGGGGATCTACTCCGGGGCTCAGACTCAGGTGAGTCCGAAGGGACACACCGAGTCTTGAAGGTGTCAGGAGACTCCTCGTCTTCGGTCTCCCAAGCAGACTCGTCCGATGTCGAGTCGAGCTCGGACCCCGCGGGGCCTCCAGGCACCGGCGTCGAGACCCTCGGTCCCGAACGGGAGGTCGAGGGAGACCTCGACTGAGGACGACCTCGAGCCGCAAGGGACTGAAGTATCGGCTCGGTCTCCGGGGTCGACTTCAAAGTCGATATTCCGGTGGTTGGGGCAGATGCGCCAGACAGGCTGGCCATCAGTGCCCGCTGCTGGTCCATGAAGGCAGACATTCTGCTCTCCAAGGCTGTCAACCTGAGACTCAGCTCGGGTGACGCAGCAGCCCCCGACTCGGGCCCCGGCAGCACCGGGCCCGACGTCGGTACTCTAGGAGGCGAGTCCACGAGGACAAAAGGACTTATGTGTCCAGCAGACTCCGGCTCCATGCGAGGAACTTTAGCGGGCTTCTCCTGGTCCACGGGCCCGGGACGACGGTTGGGGGTCTTAGACCTGGCCCTCGAGGGCCCAGGGACCTCCTCCGACACCGCCCTTGCGAGCAGCTTCTTCCTCTTACGTTCCCGGTCAAGGAACCCCCTGTCCGAGGAGCTCCGATGCCTCTCAGGATCGGAATCCCGAGATGTCGAAGCCTCAGACGAGATCCGGGCCCGGGTAGAGGCCGAGTCCAAGAAAAGCCGTTCACTTTGCTGCTGACGACTTCGGAGTGCCTTGGAAGACATTTTTCCACATGGCCCGCACGTTTTAGAATCGTGGTCCGGGCCAAGGCACAGAAGGCAGCAGTCGTGTGTGTCGGTGAGAGACAATCTTCTTACACCGATCACACTTTTCAAAACCGCTGGAAGTCATCAGGGAATAAAGGGTCCCCGTGAGGTCAAAGGACCAGCCTTCTAGGGAAAAGAAAAAAGATTTGGCGCGAACGCCTAGCCACTAAGGACAAAAACCGAAAAGAAAGAGAGGGGATTCGATACCGGCGTACCGAACCCGGCAGGAGGGGAACCGACGTCGAATCCAAGGAAAAAAGCGAATAACGCCTAGAAAAAAATAACTCTTTTCCGGGAAAAACAGGACACACGTCCGATGGGCTTCACGGAAAAAAAGAGACTGAGGTAAAATGGCACCTTTAGGCGGGAAGGGAACCGCGCATGTGTGTCAGCATTCCCAAAGGCTTTCATGGAAAGCTGGGGAAATGCTCCACTGGGGCTTCATCGGCGTCGATGACACCCATAAGTGAGGACTGACTTCCTGCTTGGTCCTGGAGAAATGAAGATACTAAAAAAATCTACGATCCATACTTAACTGAAACTACTTCCGCTCCATCTGCCAGGCAATAATCACCCCTCAGTTAGATTACTGCAACCTAATTCTTCAGGGCTTACCCAAATGTGCAACCCATGCATTACAACTAGCACAAAACACAGCAGCACGATTAATCATCGGAACCAAACAAGATCACATCACCTCCATCTTAAAATCCCTCTACTGGCTCCCCATCTGATCAAGAATAAAATACAAAGCTATAATGATAGTATTCACAATTCTACACAACCAGTCTCCCAAATGTTTAAAGGAATTACTCAAAAGACTTCCTGACACTCGATTAAGGAGGAAGCAACACCAGAACACTCTCTCAATTTCTACCATATCCTCTCACACCTTCCAATCAGCGCTACACAGAATATATGATTATTATACCCCATCACTATGGAATTTGCTCCCATATCACCTGAGAGCAACTTCAGATATCGCCCAATTCAGAAAATATCTAAAAAAGACAAATTAGACTTATCTGCTAATTGCTGTTCCTTGAGGAACTCCAGTCCAGCCTCGCACCTCTGGGTAGTGTACCTCTTCCAGCAGCTTGGAGACTGAGCATTTCATTTTTTTGATGACACTAGTGTACTTAAGCAGCTGGCACCACCTACGAGCCCCAGTACCTATTGACAAAGCAGACTCAGAGGAGCAACAAATAAGCAGTTGAACATGCAACAAACACGTCTATGCCTAAATAAACTAGTACTCCCTCCATTCTCTGGGAAGGATATCCTGTCCCCTCCTCCAGGATGAGGAGGCCTGAACTCCTCCAACCAGCAGGGAGCAAGCGACCGGACAGCTCTTCCGATCTACCCCCCTCCCCCAAACGCCGATTACACCCCAATCCCCGGCTCCTCCTGGCAACTTCCTCCACCAAGGGAGCCAGCTTCAGGACCAGGGTGTGCATAGATTATCACAGAAAGCACTCAGGGAGGGTTCTGGGACTGGACTGGAGTTCCTCAAGGAACAACAATTAGCAGGTAAGTCTAATTTCTCTTTCCTTATCATCCATCCAGTCCAGTCCTGCACCTCTGGAATGTATCAGAGCAGTTAAACTAACGGGAGGGACCCGCACAACCATCCTGAAGCACTGCCGATCTGAAACGAGCGTCACTGCCACCTGGACATCCAGGTGACAATGCTTAGAGAAAGAATGCAGCGACAACCACGTTGCCGCCCTACAGATTTCTACCGGCGGAACTAAACTATACTCTGCCCACGAGGCTGCCTATGACCTTGTGGAATGCACCTGCAATCCCGCCGGCACTGCTTTACCCTTCAAGATGTAAGCCAGCTCAATTGCCTCCCTGATCCATCTGGAAATAGAGGCCTTAGCTGCTGCCTCACCTTTGCGTGGCCTGCCAAAAAGAATCAACAGATGGTCCGATCTCCGAAAGGACGATACCCTTTTCACATACCTTCATAGGGCTTTTTTAACATCAAGGCGGCACAGCTGTGGAGTGGCAGGGCCCACATTCGCGCTCGCCAAAGCTGGTAAGGAAATGGCTCGATTTACATGAAATGTTGACATCACCTTGGGCAAAAATGAAAGTACAGAGCGCAAGACCACTTTCTCTTTGGAGAAGGAAAAGAATGGCTCCTGGCACGACAGGACCTTAAGTTTTTAAAACCTGCGTGCCGCGCAAATTGCCACCAGGAATACCATTGTCAGAGTAAAATCCTTCAGGGAAGCTCGACTCAGTGGCTCAAAGGGTTCCCCTGAGAGCGCCATCAGCACCAGACTGAGATCCCAAGGGGGTACCACTGCCCTCCTCGGCAGACGGAGGTGGGTCACCGCCCTTAGAAATCTCAGCATGTCTGGGTGTGTACCCAACAGCACCCCATGGATTTTCCCACGATGGTAGGAAATCGCCGCCAGTTGCACCCTCAAGGAACTGGCGGCTAGACTCTTATCAAAACCAGATTGCAAGAACGCCAAGATGTCCGGGACAGAGGCACTGGAAGGGCACACCTGCCTCTCTCCGCACCATGATTCAATGATGCACCATATGCAGATGCACACCAGGTTTGTAGACCTCCTCCGGGCCTGTATCAAGGTCACTATTACTGAGCCTGAATATCCTCTCTTCTTCAACCTCGCCCTTTCAAGAGCCATGCTGTAAGTGAGAATAGATCCACCTGAGGCATGCGAAGCGGCCCCTGCGTCAAGAGGCCCTTCCAACCCGAAAGCCAACACGGTCGATCCGCCAGTATCTGAATCAGGTCGGCATACCCAGGTGCCTCAGCTAGTCTGGTGCCACCAGAATTATTAATCCTTGGTGCGCCTCTATCCACTGCACTACCTAGCCTATGAGTGCCCATGGGGGAAAAACATAGGAAAGACCTTGCAGGCCCTTGGACATCCTCTCTCTTCTTCTGCTGAAAAAACAGCAGGCCTTGGCTGACTCAAACGTTGCCATTAGGTCCATGACCGGTGTGC
The DNA here is from genome assembly GCA_033557465.1 of Ichthyophis bannanicus. Taxonomy (NCBI): domain Eukaryota; kingdom Metazoa; phylum Chordata; class Amphibia; order Gymnophiona; family Ichthyophiidae; genus Ichthyophis; species Ichthyophis bannanicus. The sequence continues at coordinate 170,697,932 of CM066042.1, forward strand.
CCCATCAGCAGACCACCTGCTCGAACATCCCCTGGTTGAGTTGCCACTCTCCGGGGTCCATGCACACTCGGCTGAGGTAGTCTGCCCTCACTTGGTTGATTCCCGCTATGTGCGCCGCCGTTAATGCTTGGAATCGAATCTCTGCCCATCTGAACAGCCTTTTGGCCTCCTCCTCCAGGTCTGCATTCCCCGTGCTTCCTTGCCAGTTGATGTAAACCATCATGGTCGCATTGTCCGAGTGGACACGGACTGCCTTCCCCTGCAACCATGACTTGAAACCTTCTAGTGCCAAGGTCACCGCTTGCATCTCGATCCTGTTATCGACCACAGGGCCTCCTGCGAACTCCACTGCCCCTGAACAAAGTGTCCTTCGCAATGGATTCCCCAACCTGACAGACTGGCATCGGTCATCAGCAGGACCCACCCGGGGACTTGAGTGGCATGCCTCTTCCAGGCTCCCTGGATGGAGCCACCACCTGAGGGCTCTCCTGGTGCTCCGCGGGCAGGGAATTACTTGGGACAGGGGTTGACTCCGATGAAACCACCTATGGAGCAGCGTTACGGGCAGCAGTTACATGTGCACCCTTGCCCATGGGACTAGCTCAAGAGTGGCCACCATGGTCCCCAGAACCTGCAGATAATGCCACGCCGATGGCCTTGCCAACTTCAGGAACTGCTATGTCCCTGGCGACCCAGCAGGAAAACCCTGCCCACACGGGTATCGAAGCACACTCCCAAATACTTTAGCTCCTAGGCCAGCCATAACCGACTCTTGGCCAGGATGACCCTCCCCCCCAACCGAGACTTTGAAGGAACTCCACCACCTGCGCTGTTGCTCTTTCGCTGTCGTCCCTTGACTTTGCCCAGATCAGCCAATCGGCACGGGTGGACGAGAACCCCTTCCTTGCGAATAGCTGCCGCCACTACCTTGGTGAAGGTACGGGGGTGGGGAGGGGGACAGTCGCCAAACTGAAGGACAATGCTCGAAACTGGAAATGGCCTCTTGGCACCGCAAAGCAGAGAAACTGATGATACTCTGGATGGATGGGAATGTGCATATACACCTCTGTGAGAATGAGAGATGTCAAAAACGCTCCGCTTCCTACCGCCACTATTACAGATCCCAACGTTTCCATGTGGAAATGCAGTACCCGCAGACAGCAGTTCATGCCCTTGAGGTTGAGAATTGGGCGAAAGGAACCTTCCTTTTTGAGCACCACAAAATACATGGAGTATCGACTGCAGCCGTACTGGTCTCGCGGAACCGGTTCCACGGCTCTTAGTTACAGGAGACGAGTGAAGGTGTCTTCTACTGCCGTCGATATCTCTGCCGTCCAGCGGGTGATCGAAGGAGCTCTTGTTCTTGCTATGACAGCGGGTACCGGCACATCATGGATCTCACCCCTTTAAGACTGGCCCCAGGCAGATCCCACTCATCCTGGATCATCTGTCATACTACTCCATGTACTGATAAGACTTTCTTCGGTTTTTGCACCGCCTGGTGCAGCGGATCCTCCAGCGCCTCTTCCTCTGCCGGGAGGTTAGCGGGCATATTCAGGGCCTTGAGGGACTCCAAAATGAGCGTCTGCAGCTCCTGCCGGTGGAATACCCGAACAATCTGGGCCTGATCCTCCTGTTCTGGGATCTCTCCTTCTCATGCAGATCTAGCTCCATATCGAGGTCTTCCCCCATCCAGCCCCTCCGCCAATGGCGATTGCTGCTACTCCTCTGAACCTCTAGCCCACTTAGAGGCCACTGCCCCTGGCTCGTGCTCTTTTGCGTCCAACACCCTCTTAGCTCCGCATTCCGGGACTGAGGAGCCGCTTGCCAAGCCCTGTTGACATAGGCAAAACGCCTTATGCAAAAGACAAAATCTGGTGAGAACTCCCCCGGGAGTCCTATTGCTCCCTGGACTTGAGGGGGAGCCGGATTCGTTGAAGGTAACATGGCCCCCCCCCCCGCCTCCAGGGTCTCTTGCGACCGGGACTCTCCTGCCTCATCTAATCCTGCAGGCCCTGCTCCAATGACTTAGCCTTTTGCGTGCAGTCTCAGCAGACGCTTGCCTCTGAGACCGCTCCCCGTTGGGTCCCGCATATCTTGAAGCTTTTTAGATTGCGCTGCCATTTTGTACCGCAAAGGTATGACATGGACCTTGCACTGATCCCATCAGACTCTGACACCTTCTCAGAGTAAAAGTTTACATTTTTATAAGGAGTACAGCTTCCCTTACAAGCAATATCACCCTTTGAAAATGGAATAGCTAGTATATTCCAAAATTCTCTGTAAATAAGTTACTCTAATATGTTATTTAGCTATTTTGCTAAACAACTGTTAAGACATTAAAAGTGAGTTCTATGTTATAATATAATTGTGTTATCTTCATTGTAAACTGCCCTTGATCTCTAGAAGAGGCGATATATAAAAGCAAACAAGTAAATAAAATATCACAAATTTAGTAGGTACATAATCTGGACTAAGAGACAAGGGATGAATGATCATGTCAGGTTACTTCACTGACCATAGACAGATGGAAGGATTTAATTTGTCTCCTATCCACTGACTGTGTCGGATCTTTCTGGTTATATGCATTTCCTGCTTATCTTTCACTTATTTCAGTCTCAACAAACTGTCACTTACATCACCTGACCAGGCACAACAGCTCTCTGAAATCCACCCAGCAACAGACAATAGCACAGTTAGGCTTTTTCCACAGGTCTGCAGCAAGTCATTGTGCACTAATAAGCATTCCTTGTGTTATACAGCTCAAAACCTAAGGATGTGGCATGAAGTGGGGTTCACCTCCCTTGATACCATCCCATACCAGGCAGCACGGTCTGGCCGACATGGTGGGAAGGGCTGCGGGCACTCCCCAGAAACGCCCTCAATCTGTACCCAGGTAGGTAAAAGGATCCCTAGCACAATGCACCTCCACGGGCTCAGGCACAGACCACTAGAGTACCTGAACTAAAGGATATTGAAAGGAAACTGCAAATGGCCTCCTAGGAAGAAGCTGCTCTGTCCTGCTTTATTCTTTGGTGGCTGCCTCTCCCGGATGCCCAAAACACAGAGGGGGTTAAAACACACGCGGGCCTGAAGAAAAAATCATGGCTAAACACGGTGGGGGGAGTTTCCCGTGCCGCTGCAGGCTCCCAAACATGCGGCTGCAGGCCACTCTGTCTCCTCATGTTCCAGCGGTTGCTAGGGGGGTCCTGCTGTCCTCTCCCCCACTCCGCTCTTACCTTGGAACCTCTTTGCCACATGGTTTTTCTACCCCTCGCACTCAACCTTCCTTCCCGGCTTCAGCGCTGAGGGGGGCAACTTGGGGCTGCAGGCCTTCACTCCCCATCAATCAACTGCTGCCCGCGCGGTGGCTCCTCACCCGATAATGGGTTCGGAAGCCGCCAGAAGTCTCAGAACAAGGAAGGCCCCCACAGAACTCCCCCCCTGAAATCCTGGGGGGAGAAGGATTATCCTTCCCTCGGCCCTGTTGTTCCCCGGGTTATTTCTGATCCTACTGATTTATTTTTCTGCCTTTAAAAACAAAGAAACATGCACTTTAACAGGGGAAATAAAAAGCAAACTCTAACTAAACCTATCTCCCTTTAGTTGTCCCTTCAGTGAGTCTAGCATCCTGCCTCACTACCTCCTCCAGCTGCTTGAAGACTGAGCATACTGGGGCCGGTAGGCGGTGCCAGCTGCTTAAGTACACTAATGTCATCAAAAAGATGACATGCTCGGTGGTCTCCAAGCTGCTGGAAGAGGTACCCTACACAGAGGTGTGTGACTGGACTGGAGGGACGATAAGGAACTCACCTTTTTACAGAGCATTTCAACACCACAGAAAACACGTGACCATAGAAACAATACGTCCAATCAGCAACCCCATCCACAACAAGTTTCCTCGTCAGAAAGCCCCTACCTAATACTAGCATTTAAGATATTTTAAGACTATTGTGACAATACACAGAAAACCGTTAATTGTTTAATGTAAAAAGTTGCTACTGTACCGTTCTATGTAAACTTTCGTTATGTTGCTATGTAAACCACTTTTGATAAAATTTAAAAGTGATATATAAAAGATGTTAAATAAATAAATAACTACTGGAGGGAGGCGGGGGGATGCAAGGGCCAAAATAACTCACTGAGGCTTTCTGTCAAACAGCTGCCGAAGCAGTAATGCAGGCTTGAAGGCTGAGAAGAAGCAAGACTGTCTTGTCAACCCTAGGTTTTATTTATTAGTTTAAAAAAATTAATTAGCAGGAATCTCCTCTGGCTGCTACAGGCATCGAAGGCTCTCTCCTGAACTAGGAGCTTCCCCCCCCCTCTCAAAGAGCTACACTGTTCCTCCTGACCAGGAGCTGTTCTCACTAGACCCAGTAAAGAAGGGGCATTTAGTGGGAAAGTTCAAAGAAATACCTCCTGTGATCCCTGAAGATCTCCACAGAGTCAATCTCCACTGGCAGAGTTCCCTTAAACCATTAGAGCAGCAGGCTGCCAGGAGAAGAGGAAAAGACATCATCATCTGCTGGAGACAGAGAAATACTGAGGGTGACAAGTAGGGAAGTGTCTCTATATGCCAGAGCCCATTTGCTGAAGCTTCTGGCACTTTCTCCATCTCCAACATCTGATGGCAGGGGGACTTAACCCATTTGTCTGGATTGGTCTAGATCAGTGTTTTTCAACCTTTTTTGTGCAAAGGCACACTTTTTTCATGAAAAAAATCACGAGGCACACCACCATTAGAAAATGTTAAAAAAAATTACCTCTGTGCCTATATTGACTATATATAAAGTAATTCTCTTGAATAGGAATCAAACACTCACACCAACCCCCCTCCCCTGCTGGTTCACTCACACCACCCCCCCCCCTCCACTGCTGGTTCACTCACCCACCCCCCTGTCACTTACTCACCCCTCCTGCTGGGTCACTCACTCACTTACCCCCCTCCCCTGCTGGTTCACTCACACCATCGCCCTCCCCCCTTGCTGGTTCACTCACACTCCCCCCCCCCTTGCTGGTTCACTCACACACACACACACACACCCCCCTCTGCCCAAGCCGCTGCTTCTGCTTTGTACAGAGCAGCGGCTGCACTACACTTACATTGAAAAGTAAAGAGAAACTGTGTCAGGAGCCCTCCGGTCATCGCAGAGCCAGAGGAAGTGATGTCATGGGGGCGGGCTCCTCACAGGCTGTCTTTCCTTTTCAAATTAACTTTATTGCAGCTAAAGTTAATTTGAAAAGGAAAGACAGCCTGTGAGGAGCCCGCCCCCATGACATCACTTCCTTGGGCTCTGCATGATCGGAGGGCTCCTGACACAGTTTCTCTTTACTTTCCAATGTAAGTGTAGTGCAGCCGCTGCTCTGCACAAAGCAGAACCAGCGGCTGCACTGCTATAGGGAATCGCGATCGCGTTCGCGCCGCGGACTTCGGCACAAAAGCCGGTTTTTTGCTCTGGCCGCTCCCGATCTTGCGGCCAGAGCAAAAAACCGGCTTTTCAATGGCCGGTTTTACAACTGTGCCGGCAGCCGGCCTGGCCATGGAAAAACCGGCCAGGCCGGCTGAAAACCGGCCGGTTGGCAACCCTAATTTGTCAGCCGAGGCCACATGTTACGGATGAAATTGGAATTTTTCCCACGGCACACCAGACAATATCTCACGGCACACTAGTGTGCCGCGGCACAGTGGTTGAAAAATGCTGGTCTAGATGAACTGGAAGAGGGTTCTGTACTGAATCCAGAAGAGCGCTAGCAGCCATTGTTGTTTGAAAACTTAAGGTGTGACATAATCCGACCTCTTTGAATATATAGATGAGTTGACTGCTGTGTTCTGAATTAAATTTTTTCAGCTGGGAAAGGGAAGCCATCAGGGAGTTACAGTGGTTGCAAAAGTCTGGAATCACTTGTGAGTTTTGCATTTTTCGTACTTTCTTTTTTTATTAAATTTTGCGTTAGCCCAGCATAGTCATTTTTCCACCACATTAAAAGGGATACATTTGGCTAATAGAGTTGACTTTTTTGCATTCCTTGCTTCCAATTTAAATACTTTACAGACGCTGGGAGATAGCTTCTGCGATTTTTGTGGATCCTGCATCAAAACTGGATCGAGATTATCCAATATGCACATGTTACTTCTGACCAAACAGGAGGCTGGTTTCACTAACCAATCACAATGCAGATATCTAGCGAACAGTGCAGCTATAAAAATGCGCAGAATTTTTGAATTTCATACGCTTTCTGGATCGACCATGAAGATGACTCTGACACTGACGTTGGAGGAGTGTGTTCGTGTCTCCTTTATGAGCGAGAAAGGATTTTCAAACCGTCAGCCAGGAAAGTTGGCTGCAGTCACAGCGCTGTTGTTAAGATTGTACAGAAGAAGAAAGAAACAGGTTCAGTGGTGGACAAGCCTCGTTCAGGTCGTCCACATGCATCAACATTCATGCCAGGACCGCGCACTACGACACATTTCACTGACTAAATGCAAGTTGACCTCTCCACAGCTACTTCGAGAGTGGTTAGACAAGAGTGAGGTCAGTGTCAGCTCATCAACAGTTCGTCGCCGGTGCCTGCAGTTTGGTCTCCGGGGCTGCAAAGCACAGGATAAGCCACTGATGACTGACATACAAAGGCGTAACCGGATCGTGTGGGCGAGAAAGCACTCAACCTGGTCGACTGAAGTATGGGAAAAGGTGCTATTCAGTGATGAAAGCACCTTCTGCCTGTTTGGTAACCAGGCCCACACCTATGTGAGGAGATTTCCTGGAGAGGAATTCAAACCCGAGTGTCTCAACCTCACTGTGAAGCATCCTTTGAAGGTCAAGGTCTGGGGCTGCATGGCTGCCAGTGGCGTTGGACGTCTTCACATCGTCGATGGAATGGTCAACGGGGCCAAGTACATCACCATACTGCAAAAGTGCATGGTGCCATCAGCACACCAGCTGTTTCCTGGCCAGTTCCTGTTCCAAGATGACAATGCACCCTGCCATCGCTCCAGACAGGTGATCAGCTGGAAGCAGCAGAACATCAAGTCAATGGACTGGCCTGTCCAGTCTCCAGATCTGAATCCAATCGAGAACCTGTGGCACAAGGTGGCTTTGGAAATATCCAAGAGGCATCTGACATCAAAGCATGAGCTGATTGAGTCACTCATTGCAGCTTGGAACTGCGTTGTCACCAATGATCAACCTTGTCAGACTGGTTCATTCAATGCCGACAAGGTGCAGTGAGGTGATCAAGAACAAAGGGTGGCCCATCAAATACTGAGCCATCACTGACACATAAAAACGGCCTTTTTCAAGGCCACATATTAATTTGAAGGAAACCTGGCATACGTCCATAATATTTTAAAGCATACTTACAATAATATATCGTTGGCCAACGATGTACATTACGCGATTTTCACAGAAAATCTATCAACAGGACAACTATGGGGAACAAACACAGAAAATAAAGGCCAAACCAATACTAAAAGTTGGCCCTAATAGCCAAATCTATCATTTATCATGAGATACACAGAAAAAGCCACTGGGAGGAAAAATAAATTAAGATATAAGGTCACGAAGTTGAAAAACGTCAAATTTTCAAGTGATTCCAGACTTTTGCACACCATTGTACAATAGTCTAATTTATTACCAATGAGTGGATTAAAGTGTTTAAGAGCTTTGTTATTCAGAAAAGGCTTGGCTGATTTAATCCTGCGTAACAAGAAAAAGCAACTTTTGACTATCTTAGAAATGTAAGGTTTGAAGGAAAGCTGATAGTCGATAATTACGTCTAAAGAGCAATTGGACTTCTGAACAAGAATAGGGTAGGAAAATATGCTTGGAGAGAATGGGAGGGGGAATTATATGAGAGCCATAGGACTTTAAAAGGGCCGGCCCAAGGGTTTCTGCCACCCTAGGCAGAAACCCCAGCCTCGCCACACCCTCCCTCCAGCTGCCGCCAGTTCCATCTTGGGAGGGAGAAGTAGCAGCAGCACTATTTCCAAAAGAGGTGGCTTTTCACTGCTGCTTTTGGAAATACTGCCGCTGCCCGCCTCCCCCCCAAAACAGATTCAGCGGCAGCTGGGGGGGGGTGGCATGGCTAGCCATGTGTACTGCTGCAGCTGCCCATCTGGGCCGGCCGCCCTAGGTGGCTGCCTAGCTCACCTAGTGGACAGTCCAGCCCTGGGCTTTGGTTAATTTTTCCACAGCGGCAGATCTAGGAAATGGATACATAAGCTGCAGGTAGTTCCACAGGCAGATAGCCATCCACCCCTACAAACACCTTCTGAGAAAAGGTTGTGCTTTGCACAACATCTGCTCCTCATTTCCACAGCACACATGCCTACTTTTGTCTTCTTCCCTGCTGAACACATTTCATTGCTTGGCTCATGTCGTCCCACTCCCATCTCACCATCTTAAAACTGCATCACACTGTCGTCTGTCACATATCACTCAGTTAATACCGTCCTCCTCCCTTGAAACACAGCACAGAACAGCACATTACATTACACTACCCCTTCACTGCCACTTGTGTGAAGGACAGCCTCTTCACAGTCCCACTACAATTTCTAACTTTTGTCACTTATAGATCTAGAAGTGGGAACAGGTTGTGGTTGTCTGTACGTGTTGGGCAGCATGGGCCTGCACACACTGCTCCTGAGGATCACTGTCCAGCCAATGTGGAGGCTGTGCCGAGTTGGCTACCCTCCTCCCAGCAATAAAGATGGGAGGGGTAAAAAGACTAACCAACATACTTGTAAAGAATGCCAGAGCTCTGTCATATTTCTGGGCCTCTGCACTCACACCACTCTGCAGGAAAAGGCAGATGCTGGGAGCCACAGGGGAAGGCAGCACTCACCCATCTGATATGGAGCAGCAGTCCATATGAAGGGTAATTTTATAAGAGGTGTCTAATTAAAGTGTGTTTTAAGATGCCTATATTAAGCCTAGTTTATAAAGGCAAGTAGGCACCTACTTCATGAAATACTGTTGTAAATGACATAATACGCACCTACATTGCAGATGTGGACATTTATACTAGCTCTAAAGCTGATATAAATTTTGTGCCTATATTTTTCAAGTATGCGTGTAACTTACAGTATTTTATAACCTATGCACATATTTGGGTGTACCGCCCATATTTCGCTAATGTGCACACCCACTGGCAAAATATGCACCTTGATGCTAAAGTGCATATTTTTATGTGGACTGATATTTTCTAAAACGTCTTTTATGCACAGGAGTGACTTTATAAAAATTCTCCATAGTATCTTCTCCCAGAGCAGGAAAAGTAAAAGGTGTGCGGATAAGTAGGGGGGAGACAACAAGCATGAGCAAGCTTTGAGAGAGAGAGAGAGAGAGAGAAAGAGAGAGGGTGTGCCTCGATGGTGGGGAGTAGGAAAAATAGGAAATTTATTTATTTAACTAGGCTTGTAAACTGCTTTTCTACCAAAGAGGTGTACATTCTTTTTTCCCCGAAGGAATCACAATCTATGTTTTTGTACCTGAGACAACAGAAGGCTAAATGACTTGCTCAAGGCCACAAGGAGCAACAGTGGGACTAAATATCCCAGTCCTTCCGGTCCAAGGTTGCTGTCCTCTAGCTGGATTCAAACCCCTGGCCCTCCAGCCTGAGGTAACTTGCCCCCACCCACTAGGCCACTCCTAATGGTTGCGGCAAGTCCTTTGGGGAGGGGGTAGAGGAAACAGTATGTGGTGTAGGTTTGGAAAAAGTGCCTGGATTGGCTTGGGAAAAGAGGGAATTCTAGACTCACTGCAAATGTTTTGCTGGTGTCCACTAGTTATTTATTTAACAGGGTTTTTTATACCGCTTTATCATTTCAGTCAAAGCAGTTCACATTGTAACAAACTTGGTAAAGCGTTGTTACTCACCTGTAACAAGTGATCTCCGTGAACAGAAAAATCAGTCTTCACATATGGGTGACATTGGTACCAACGGAGCCCGCGTAGAATTGCTCTCCAGCATCAAATAGGAAAGCATTTAGGAGCAGTCCACTGCCCCTGCGCATTTGCCTTCCCAAATACTCTCCTCAGTTGAGTTTGTAACTGAGTGATAAGAGGAAAAAATAAAAATATCCTACAACTCCTAGGGGAGAAAGGCGGGTTGTGAAGACTGATTCCTACTGTTCCCAGAGATCACCTGTTACAGGTGAGTAACAACGCTATCTTCAGGAACAAGCAGGAATGCAATCTTCACATATAGGACTCACTAGCTCCCGGGTGCCAGATTGGCAGGGGGGAGAGCAGTGTGATCCCTGAAGCTAAAGGATAGAACCGAAGAGTGTGGACACAATGTGGCCCAGTGGACTTGATTCCAGTCTGCTATACCACCTCTAATGGAAGTCTGGTTTCTTGCAGAAGTCCGGGACGGCAGATAGGAGTTGAAATTAAGTCCCGAAAAGGTGCTGAAGTAAAGTTTGGCCAAAAGTGGTGTCACAACGGAAGTTCTTGTCCAGACAATAATGTGCAGTGAAGGTATTATTTATTTATTTACATTCTCTTATATACCGCGCTATTCTGCATCAGTACGGTTTACATTGAACAAACTGAAATTACATTTAACAGGGTATTATAACTTGGAGATAACTATTTTACAGGGAACATGGGCTATGGAGGGTTAGGTGGCTTGCCCAATACCACAAGGAGCACCTGTGGGACTAGAAACCCCAGTCCTTCCGGCCCAAGGTTGCTGTCCTCTAGTGGGATTTGAACCCCCGACCTTCCGGCCTGAAGTACCTTGCCCCAACCACTAGGCCACTCCTCCACTCCGTATGAATGGACAGACTTCGCCAAAGCATACTGAACAGAGGTTGGCAAGTAAGGTTGCCATGGCGCACATTATAAGCAGTGACGCGACACTCCAGGGAGAGTCCCACGTGCATAAGCAAAAGAGATGCAATCTGCTATCCATCTGGATAGAATGCGCTTTGTCAGTGATAGACCAAGGTGACTTGGATCAAAGGAAATGAATAGTTGAGAGGATTTCCTGTGAACTTTAGTTCTATATAAGTAGTAAGCCAGCGCTCGCTTGCAGTCTCAGGTGTGCAGCACTGCTTCCGCTTAGAGATGTATGTGGTCTTGGGAAAAAGATTGGTAGGACTACCGACTGGTTCAGATGGAAGGAGGAGACCACCATTGGAAGGAAGCATGGATGGGTACAGAGGACCACCCAGTCATTATGGAATTGGGTATAAGGTGGATCCACCACGACAGCCTGCAGTTCACTGATGCGGTGAGCTGATGTGACGGCCATGAGGAAGATTACCCTCCAAGAAAGGAACCTCAGAGAAGCAGTCACTAAAGGCTCAAAAAGAGACTTTAGAAGCTGAGCTAAAAACACAATGAGGTTCCAGGCCAGAGGTGGCCTAATCGATGGCTTGGACAGCAGGAGACCCCGCATGAAGCATGCTACTGAGGAGATAGGCCGCAATGGCACCAAGATGCACTCTGAGTGAGCTGGTCTTAAGACCCTGCCAAGAACAAATGAAGGAAATAGTGAAGATAGGGATTCCACGCCCTTTGGGGAGCACCATAGGGTAAACCTTTGCCATTTAAAGGCGTAAGATCGTCTGGTGGACTACTTGCGTGATGCAAGCAGGATATACTCCAGTGGCAGGTCGAGGTGAGCAAGAACTCTCTTCAGCAGACAGGTTGTGAGGCAAAGGCCATGGAGACATCCCTTGGTCCCGGGAGAAAAGGTGGGGGCGCACATCCGAGGCTGAGGGGTTGCGACTCTGCCAGGCAAAGGAACACAGGGAACCATGGTTGACGGGGCCAAAAAGGGGCTGAGGATCATGGAGCCCTTGTCGGCTTGTAGCTTGAAGATTATCTTCGGTATCAAGGGGATGGGTGGAAATGCACAAAGCAGGTCCCATCCCCAATGGAAGGCGTCCAAGGCCTGTCGGTGCAGGGACAGAAGCCATGAGCTCAACAGTGGAAGCTGTGTGTTCTGTTGAGTGACGAAGAGATTTATGAGTGGGGTTCCCCATGTTCGGAAGATCCAAGCAGCCATTTCCCAATATAGGGTGTCACAGCCCCTCCCGGTGGCAGCGTGCTGAAGGGTCAGGGCAGACATTTATTGTTTGTTAAAGCCGGAAACTTTAACTTAGACCAGGTGCATTATGGTCCTTGTAGTTCCCTTCTTTATAAAGAATAATTGTGTGAGCCTTGTGCTGGGTTAAATATAAGGTTTTATTCCCTTGATGCGCTAAGGTTCTCCAAGAAGACAACAGAATTCACCTTGATTCAGGGTTTCTACCAAAGTATTTACAAAGTCCAAAACTGTTATAAGAGCTTCACAGTCTTTTCCATTCAAGCAGGATTTTTCAATATCAACAGGTTAAACAAACACAAAAAGCTTCTTCTTTTCAGCTCAACAAAGCAATGACATTTTTTTTTAAAGCATGTCTTATGCTATGACTCTGTGAGAGATTCTATACTCTCAGCTACAAAGAGAGTACAGTCCATAGGATATTCAGGTAGCAATGATTCTGATTCTACAAGGTCTGTTTGCATATCCTCTTGCTCATATATGGTGTCTGCTAAGCCTGTGCTTTCCCTAGGCAAAACTGGTTGTACTTCAGTAGTTCTCTCCAAGACTTTCCAGCCTGGCTGGACCTGGTCTGGCAAACAATTAATATGGGTTTTATCTAGGACCTTCTGCACAGGTTTCCAAAGCTTTCCCCAGCTTTGTTTCTCATATCTATGACTCTCTGGTTTACAAGCCTTTCTAGGACATGGCACACATTCAGGAAAGGAGGTGTGAATATACCTTTGTTCTCTGAGACGTGCGTTGCTGGTATTCCCTCTGCCAGGCACTCTCCTCCTTACACTGTCTTCCCTGGAGACTTCTTTCTGGAGCTTTTCAGCATGGGCTTGTCCTTCCTGGAAGTTGTCCCTTCCTTGTAAGGACTGCAAGCTTAACTGCCTTTCCTTCCGTAGTTGGAGCTTTCCACTTTCTCTCTCCTTAGTAGCAGGGGTTTCTGTTGCTCTCTGTATTTGTGGTCCTCTCTGCTCCTGTGGTCGTCTCTCTATTCGTGGTCCTCTCTCTATTCTCCTGACCAAGCACTGCTTATAAAGCCGTTTCTTTAGTGAGCTTTCTGGCCCTCTACTCAGGTGTGTTTGATTAGCTATTGCATCATTACAATCTGGGTGTGTCAGCCTACCTTCTGCAGCCTCATGCCTACTCCCTCTAGCTGCACTTCTTGGTAACTGCATTCTCTGTAAATCAGTTTCTTTAAAAGAAACTTGAGTTTTCTTCTAACTCCATAGCTTCAGTAGTGTCAGCTTCATCACAAGGGTCCACTCGTGTAGATGAAGGATATAGCAGTCTTTCCACAAGGGCATTGAGTTCAACTGGGAGGTACACCACTCTGAGGTGAATGCGGTGTGCAGTGGCAAAAAAACAGAGGCGAAGCACCTCGTGACATAGGGGATAGGAACCCATTCCCCCTATTTGTTCATATAGAACATGGCCACCTGGTTGTCTGTTATAAGACCTGTTGGCCTGAAAGTTGGGGTTGAAAAACCTGAAGGGCATTTTTAGAGCACGGAACTCCAGGTGGTTTATCTACAATGTAGACGCCCTGCGGCATCCACAGACCCTGCGTGGTCAGGTCATTCAGATGTGCTCCCCAACCCAGTTTGCAGGCATCCGTCGGCAGGGTGCATTGAGGTGGAGGCATCTGAAAAGGTGATCCACCGAGTAGGTTCTATGGGAAACACCACCAATGAAGAGATCTGATCAGTTGCGGGCTGATGAAAATCTTGTCTCCGAGACGCCCCTTGGGCTGGGTCCATTGAGAAGACAGAGTCCATTGGGCTTGTCGTATGTGTAGGCGAGCATAGGGGACTACATGGACTGTCGAGGCCATGTGCCTTAAGAGGCAAAGCATCTTTCAAGTTCTTACCAGCTTTTGTTGCTGTATTTGTTTTACAAGCTCAATGAGGCGGGCAGAGCAATCCTGCGGAAGGAAAACTTGGGTCTGTTGAATGTTCAGTATTGCTCCGATGAACCTGAGTCTTTGGGTTGCAACGAGGTGCAACTTTGGGACGTTTAGGACACATCCTAGATGCTGAAGCACGATGATGGTGCAATGCAGGGAGAGTTTTACTGCCTGAGGGGAATCTCCCTGATTAGCCAGTCTAAGTATGGGAAGACTAAGATTCCCAAAGTGTGGAGATAGCCTCTGCACCATGAGTGTTCACAAAATGCATGGCAGTGGCTGCAGCCCAAGCCGAAGGGCAGTAACTGGTACTGGCTTTGCTGAAACATGAAATGCAGATACTGTCTGTGCTCAGGATGGATTAGTAAGTGCATGTAGGCCTCCTTAGGTCTAGAGAACACAGCCAATCATATCTCTGGAGGTATGGGAGAAGAGTTCCTAGAGAAATCATTTTGAATTTTTCTCGGACCAGGAATTTGTTTAGGTCCCTGAGATCTAGGATGGGGCTATATCCTCCTGTTTTCTTTGGAATGAGAAAATATGGGCAGTAGAAGCCCATCCCTTCTTGAGGGGGAGGAACTCTTTCTATGGCGCCTGAGATAGCAGGATGGACAACTCTTCCTTCAAGAGTGTGCTTTGAAGGGGGTTTGTGCGATAGTCCCCTGTGAAGCCAGTGGGGGTAAGTCTTGGAAGTGAAATAGATACCCCTTTCGACTAGGTTGAAAGTCCACTGTTCTGAAGTGATGAGGTGCCACCTGTGGGTATTGGAACAGAGTCTGCCTGCTATGTTCAGGGGCTGAGGACCTTGCAGAGGCAGAGGGGCAATGGTCTCTAGGAAGCAGTCAAAAACTAGGTGCAAGTTGTGCCTGCGCCACTGGCTGGGGCTTAGGAGACTTGGGCTTCTTTGGTTTGGCTGTTGCTGCTGAGGTTAGTAAGCAGTTTCAGGTGTGTAGGACGGATAAAGCATAGTTACTCACCTGTAACAGGTATTCTCCAGGAGCAGCAGGAATCAGTCCTCACATATGGGTGACGTCGGCGCCGACGGAGCCCTCGCGGAGCAATTTTCCCCAGCTTTCAAAGAAAGCCTTTGGGAATTGCAGCGCGCATGCGCGGTCCCCTTCCCGCCCAAAGGTGCCATCTTGGCCAGTCTGATGACATAGCGAAAAGACAGCAAAAAATTTGCAAAAACTAAATCATATGACTGCAACTCCAAGGGGAGGGGGGAGGGTTGTGAGGAGTGATTCCTGCTGCTCCTGGAGAACACCTGTTACAGGTGTAACTACGCTTTCTCCAGGACCAAGCAGGAAGTCAGTCCTCACATATGGGACTCCCCAGCTTAAGGCTACCGGAGACCCTAAGCACAAAAAATGAGCTCCCTCAAGCTCAGTAGCACCGAAGGAAGGAATCTTCTCTGACTAATCTCCAACCGGTAGCCCAACATCCGGGATGGAGGGTAGGAGTTGCTTAAACCTCGAAGAGATTACGGAGGACTGCTTGTCCGAAAGCACTGTCCCTGCGGGACTCCCTCTCGAGGCAGTAATGGGTTGCAAAAGTCTGGCTCGAAGACCAAGTAGCGGCCCGGCAGATGTCTGCAAATGGAACAGAGCGGAGGTAAGCCACTGACACAGCCTTCGCCCTAACCCGATGAGCAGTGACTCGACTTTCCAACGAGAGGCCTGCCGCCCCATAAGTCCAAGCGATACAGTCAGCTACCCAGATGGACAGAGTACGCTTGGAGACAGGGAGCCCCAATTTATTAGGGTCGTAAGACAGGAAGAGCTGAACAGTCTTACGGTGCTCCCGCGTACGATCAAGGTAGAAGTTCAGCGCCCTTCTACAGTCCAGGGTATGCAAGACCATTTCAGCTCGGCTGGAGTGTGGCCTGGGAAAGAAGGTCGGAAGCACCACCTCCTGATTGATGTGAAAAGGGGAGACCACTTTTGGAAGAAACTTAGGGTGAGTCCGCAGGACTACCCTATTCTTGTAGAACCTAGTGTAAGGGGGATCAGACACTAGGGCCTGCAGTTCACTAACACGTCTAGCGGAAGTGAGGGCTACCAGGAACAAGGATTTCCAAGAAAGAAAACGGAGAGGACATGTAGCCATGGGTTCAAAAGGCGGACAGGTGATCCGCTGTAAAACCACGTTCAGGTCCCAGTCAGGGGCTGGGGGGCGCAAAGGTGGTTTAAGGAGAAGGAGACCTCGGGAGAACCGTGCCACGAGAGGGTGGCCGGAAAGAGGCCTGCCTTCCACCGGCACATGATGTGCAGAAATAGCACTGAGGTGAACTTTGACAGAGTTGGACTTTAGTCCAAGATTGGAGAGGGAAAGCAAGTACTGCAAGACCACCGACACCGAGCAGGAGAAGGGATCTTGAGACTGTTGAGTACACCAGGTGGAGAAGCGACGCCATTTAAGGGCGTAGGATTTCCGGGTAGAGGGTCGCCTGGAAGCTAGCACGACCTCTTCCACCTCTGGAGGCAGCAGGAGGGGAGCAAGGACTACCCTTTCAGCAGCCAGGCCATCAGATGAAGAGATCTGAGGTTGGGGTGTAGGAGAGACCCCTGATCCTGGGTCAGGAGATCGGGTTGAAACCCCAGAGGCAACGGAGTATCTACCGCCAGTTGCATCAGTAGCGGGAACCACGGTTGCCTGGGCCACCGGGGAGCTATCAGGATCACCGAAGCCTTGTCTTGGAGAACCTTGAAAAGTGTTCGAGACACCAGCGGCATGGGAGGAAAGGCATACAGAAGGCCCGTGGACCATGAGAGCAGAAAAGCATCCGCCGCTACTCGGAGGGGATGCGGTTCCCGAGAGCAGAACCGAGGAAGTTGCCTGTTCAGAGGACTGGCAAAGAGATCCAGAGTGGGGAGGCCCCACTGGAGAAAGATCCTTTTGAACCACCAACGGGTCCAATCTCCACTCCTGTGGTTGGAGGATTCTGCTCAGTTTATCTGCCAGGTAATTTTCTTGACCTGGGAGATAGACAGCTTTGAGGAGGATTCCTCGGCTGACGGCCCAAGCGCAGAGCTTTTGTGCTTCCCGACAGAGAAGGAAGGAGCCCGTGCCCCCCTGTTTGTTCACAAAGAACATGGCCACTTGATTGTCCGTCTGGACGAGGACGGACTGGTGAGTGGTAAGGTGGGAGAAGGCCCGTAGAGCCAGGCGGATCGCTCTGAGCTCCAGGAAGTTGATCTGCTGGGCAGATTCCCACGGGGTCCAGAGACCCTGAGTACATGTCCCTTGGCAATGTGCTCCCCAACCCAGGAGAGAAGCGTCGGTCGTCAGTACCTGAACAGGCGGAGGAGACTGAAAAGGCATACCGAGCACTAGGTTGGGCAGATGAAGCCACCACCGTAGAGAAGAGACCAGCGGGCTGGAGATTCGTACTGAGTCCGCTAGTCTCCCCGAGGCCTGACGCCATTGTGAGCGAAGGCACCACTGAGCAGGCCGCATATTCAGGCGGGCATTGGGGGTCACATGGACCGTGGAAGCCATATGGCCGAGCAGTCTCAGGAAGTGCCTGGCCGAGACCCGGGAATGGCTGCGAAAGCGGCTGGCGAGAGCCATGAGCCGTTGTGCCCTGTCGAGCGGCAGAAAGGCTCGCGCCTGAAGCGTGTTTAATCTGGCGCTGATGAACTCAAGATCCTGAGAGGGGAGCAAAGTGGACTTTTCGAAGTTTAGGACAAAGCCCAAGTACTGGAGCAGAGTCACAGTACGTTGCGTGGCGTGAGTGGCCTCCGTGGAGGACGGAGCTCTGATGAGCCAGTCGTCTAGGTAAGGGAAGACAAAGAAGCCTTGAAGCCGGAGAAAAGCCGCTACCACTGCGAGACATTTTGTGAAGACCCGTGGTGCGGAGGATAGGCCAAAGGGCAGTACTCTGTACTGGTAATGATTGCCTGCCACCACAAACCTTAGGTATTGTCGGTGGCTTGGGTGGATGAGGATGTGAGTGTAGGCATCCTTTAGATCCAAGGAGCATAGCCAATCTCCCTGCCGGAGGTAGGGCAGCAGGATTCCAAGGGTAAGCATCTTGAACTTTTCCCTTTCCAGGAACTTGTTGAGGTTCCGCAAGTCCAGGATGGGTCTGAGGCCTCCAGTTCGCTTTGGTACCAGGAAGTACCTGGAATAAAAGCCTTGACCTCTCAGGTGGTGGGGCACCGGTTCCACCGCCTGTTCCTGAAGAAGACTTGCCAACTCCTGAAGGAGTAAGTCCCGGTGAAGAGGGGGGTCGCAGAGGCTCCCCTGGAAAGTAGGTGGAGGAACCTGGTGGAAGTGTAGAAGATAGCCCTCTCGGACTATGTGGAGCACCCAGGCATCGGACGTGATGTTGGACCACCTGTGGGCAAAGTGGACCAGCCGGCCTCCCGTGCTGAGAGAAACCAGCGGAGGGGGAGAGGCTATGCTGAAAGAGTCAAAAACCCCCACCCTGCGGAGCAGGGGCCGGTGGCGCAGGCTTGGGGGCTTGCTGCCTACGGGACCCGTTACCCCGTCCCCTGGCCTGCTGACCCTGTTGGGGAGCTGCGGAGGCCTGATAATGAGGGTAGTGTTTATAGGCAGCCTCCTTCCTCGGGTAAAAGGGCTTTTACCCCGAGCCCTTCTTCTTCTGGGAAGGGGCAGAGGTTTTCCTGGAGAGCCGAGTCCTGGTGAGAGTGTCTGTCTCGAGTTGTGCAGCCTTCTCATCCATAGGTTTGCCAAAGAGGTTTTCACCTCTGCAGGGGACATCGACCAATTTGTCCTGCACCCAGGGCTCGAGGTCGGATGACTGAAGCCAAACCTGTCGGCGGGCACCGATGCCGGCTGCGGCTACTCGAGCCGATGCCTCAAAGCCATCATAGGCTGCTCGAGAGATAAACTTTGAGCACTCTCGAATACCAGTGGACAAGGCCTGGAACCTCCGCAAAGGGTCCTCGGAGAGACCAGCAGAGAATCCGGCTATTTCTTTAGCCAGGTCCCTGAGATACATGCCCATGTAGAGCTGGTAAGTCTGGACCCGACAAGCAAGCATGGAGCCCTGGAAACACTTCTTACCGAGGCCATCCAGGCTGCGGGCTTCCCTGCCGGGAGGCACCAAGGAGTGCATCTTCTGGCTCTTGAGCCTATGCATGGCCGATTCCACCACCATGGAATGGTGCGGCAGCTGTGATTTTTGGAAGCCAGGGCTCTTGCGGACTCGATATATGGCATCGACCCGCTTGCTTAATACCGGCGACGACGCCGGGCTCTCCCACATGCGGAAGAGAAGTCGTTCCAGCATCGGAGGAACCGGTACAGTAAAATGCTCCTTTGCAGGAGAGTCATACTGGAGGGCATCGAGCTCTTCGGCTCGAGGCTCCTCCTCGGGATCCGCAGGAAAGGCCAAGGCCTTGGCCATATCCCTCACGAAGTCCGAGAACCGGGCATCCTCCGGAGGGGACTGTCTCCGAGGTTCGGACTCGGGGGAGTCCGAAGGGATACACCGAGTCCGAAAAGAATCAGGTGACTCTTCCACCTCGGATTCCCAGGCGGACTCCTCGGAGGAGTCGTCGAGCGGCTCCGGACGGGCGGGCACAGATGCCGTCCGCCCCGACGCCGAGGGAGTCGGCGTCGACGACCTCGGCCCTGAACGGGAGGCCGAAGGGGACCTCAACCGAGGATCGACTCGAGCCTGCATGGACTCGAGGATTGGCTCGGTCTCCGGGGTCGACTTAGACGTCGACGTCCCGGCGGTCAGGGCAGAAGTGCCAGCGAGGCCAGCGATCAATGCCCGCTGCTGGTCCATGAAGGCAGCCAGGCTGCTCTCCAAGGCCGTCAACCTGAGTCCGAACTCAGGAGACCCAGCAGCCCCCGACTCGGGCCCCGACGGCGTCGGGCCCGACGTCGGACCCCTCGGAGGCGAGTCCACAAGGACAACAGGACTTACGTGAGCAGACGAGTCCATCTCCAGACGAGGCTGTTTGGACGGCCGCTCCAGCTCCAAAGACCCGGGACGGCTATCGGGGCTATGCAACCTGGCCCTCGCGGAGCCAGGAGCGTCCACCGACGCCGTCCTTGCGGGTTTCTTCCTCCGATGATGTTCCCGGGTAGGAGACCCCCTCTCAGAGGAGCTCCGACGGTGTTCAGAGCCAGATTCCCTGGACACCGAAGCTTCTGACGAGGTCCGGGTACGGCTGGGGTCAGAGAAGATTCTCTCCCGCTGATGCTGCCGACTCTGCAAAGATTTTGCGGACATCTTGCTACAGGCCCCACAGATCATTTCCTCATGATCTGGACCCAGGCAACGGAGGCAGCAATCATGTGTGTCAGTAAGAGACATTAGTTTCTTACACTGAACACACTTTTTAAAACCACTGGCGGCCATCGGGGGAAAAAGGGCCCCTGCGAGGTCGAACGTTCGTGCCGCCAGGGAAAAGTGAAAAAAGCGCAAATTTGTCACGAAGGACAGAAAAACCGAAAAGAAGGGGAGGCCTCGCAACCGGCGTCGCGAGGCCGGACGGAAAAAGGACCGGCGTCGAACCGAAGAAAATACTAAAATAAAGAAAGAAAATCAACTTTTCAGCGGTGACTTGTAGACAGCGTCTGTAGGGCTCCGCGGAAAAAAAAAGCCTGGCCAAGATGGCACCTTTGGGCGGACAGTTCCCAAAGGCTGCAATTCCCAAAGGCTTTCTTTGAAAGCTGGGGAAAATTGCTCCGCGAGGGCTCCGTCGGCGCCGACGTCACCCATATGTGAGGACTGACTTCCTGCTTGGTCCTGGAGAATATCTCTACTTTTTAGAGTAGAAAGGCTTCTTTGGAAGAACTTTCCTTTTGGAAGGATCAGCTGTCTTCCTGGAGAGGTGTTTAAGGGTGAGATCATCTGTCTCAATTTCACCTGCCTTCTCTCTCTAACTTTTCCAAAATGTTTCTCTCCAGTACATGGGATATTAGCCAATTTGTCCTGGAACCACTGTTTGAGATCTGAGGCCCGTAACCAGGCCATCCTTCGAGCCCCAATGTAGACTGCTGAAGCTCTGCTGGTTAATTCAAAAGCATCAAAAGATGCCCTGGTAAGGAATTTAGATGTATTTTGACCTTGTTTGATAAAGTCTTGGAAGGCACTCCCCTCTTATCAGAAAGCATGGGGGCAAATATCTCCAGATCCCTGGTGACATCCTTGAGGAACATGCCCATGTAGGAAGTAATCCTCAAGGTCAGCATGCATGCCTGAAAACATCGATACCCAAAGGCATTTTGTGTCCTTGAGACTCTACCTGGAGACATGGAAGAATGATTCTTTAAACTCTTTATTTGGCCCATGGCCGATTCCACCACCTATTGGGTGATGGGGGAGTTGAGGCTTTTGAAAGCCTGGACTGTCTGGAACTCGGTACATAGTATGGAGTCTTTTATTGATGGACGGAACTGTGAGAGGAGCCTCCCATATGCGGAGCATGAGATCCTGTAAAATGCGATGCACCAATAAGGTGGCTGCTTCTTTAGGCATAGGAGGGTATTGGAAGATCTCGAGTTCCTCCGCCCTCTGTTCCTTCTCCGAGGCTACAGTGATTTGCAGCCCTGCTGCCATGTCTCGGATGAATTCCAGGAAAGACATGTCCTCTGGTGGGGACCAGTGCCGCTCTTGAAGAGAGGACGGGTCTGAAGGAATGTCTGGAAGGTCTTGGGAATCGTGAGAGTCCCCGTCAGAATTGGATGAAGAGGAGTCACAGTCCAACAAGAAATTCAAGTATCGGCGGTCGTGTTTTACTTCAGTGATGTCGAGGGTTGATGCCAATACCAATGCATCAAGGTATTGGAGTCGGGAGTCCTGACAGTTTTGGTCTGTTGAGTACCGGTGTTTTCAGTCTGTTCCAACTGAAGCATCAGTGGCAGGAGATTGACAGATAACGGCTCAAGGGTTGGCATCGGGCCCAATACCATTGCCTGGTGGCAGGGGCGGCCCAACGGGGCTGCGGGGCCATGTGCGGAGATCAATTGTGGGGCCTCATTTGCATAAATATTTGCATAATGTTAACATGCATTTTTAGTAAACACGTCTCTTAATGAGTGTCTGGATAAAGAAAGACTAACAGATTTCTACGTTACTATATTCCAGTGCCAATCACCAGGCCCATTAGGAAGTACTATAAACATTTAGAACTCATAGCAAATCCACCATATCATAACAGCACTGCCAGGACTCACAAAGCACCAAACCCTACCTATCAAAAGGCAACACTGCAAATATTAAACCAATACATATCAGAGAATACCAATGCATCTCCTACTGGGGAAAGAGAACAAGTGGAACGGTCAAATAGGAACTACATGAACAGAATACCTCAGCTTGGTTAAAATGCAGAACATAGATCACCAAAAAACAAGGGATCACAATTTAGAAATAGGAAAACAATAATTAAACTGGGAACCCCAAAAGCCAAACTTGGGATGTACAACACTGGAGAAATAAAACTATAAATTGATTTTTTCTTGTACTAAACAAAACACAAAAGACATTAACGGTGCACATTTCCCAGAGCTGATATATTCCAGTTAATAAATTCAAAATAAAAAGTACCTTTTGTTGTTTGTGCATTTTCTTTTTCAGTTGCAATTGCTCCAGTCACTTTCTTCTGGTTTCTTTGTGTCTTCTGCAAGCTATCCATTTGTCCTCTTTTAGATTTTTTTCCATTTTCTTTTTTTATATCTGCTTTAACATACCGATCTTTCCCCCATTTCTTTCCTTATTCCTTTATCATCCACTCAAATTTCACCCTTCCATTCTCAATCCCCACTTACTCTTCCAATACCTGGCTCATCGTAGACTTTTCTTCCCTCCCACACAAAATATATTTTCCCCTCTCCATTCTCATTCCCCATCCCTTTCTAGTCCTCCCCTCAAATCAGCTCCCTTATAGTTCTAGAGCCACCCAGCATCCGCCCCCTTCTAATCCCATTCTCCCAAGCCTCCACATCAGCCCATTTCCAATCCTAGCCCCAAATATGCTCTTTACCAGTTCCATTCCAGCCCCCCATCAGCCCATTTCCACTCCAAGCTCCCCCATCAGCCCATTTCCAGCCTATCCCAACTCCCATCAGTCCGCTTCCAGTCCTATTCCAGCCCCCATTAGCCCATTTCCAGTTCTATTCCAGCCCATCACCCATTTGCAGTCCAGGTTCCCCCCTTCAGCCCATTTCTAGTCCTATTCCAGCTCCTCATCAGCCCATTTCGAGTCCTAGACCCCATATGCTCTTTTCCAGTTCCATTCCAGTCCTCCATCAGCCCATTTCCACTCCAAGCTCCTCCCATCAGCCAATTTCCAATCCTAACCCCCTCGCCAGCCCATATCCAGCCCTATTCCAGCTCTCAACAGCACACTTCCAGTCCTATTCCAGCCCCATCAGCCCATTTCCAGTCCTAATCCAGCTCTTCATCAGCCCATTTCCAATTTTAGCCCTCCCATCACAGCCCATTTCCAGTCCTAGCCCCCCCTACCATCACAGCCCATTTCCAGTCCGTTTCCCTCCCTCCCCACCATCACAGCTCATTTCCAGTCCAAGTTCCCCCCTGATCACAGACCATCCAGTCCTAGCCCCCCCCTTTTGAACAGCCCCGCGGACGTTTAAGGGGCTTCAGAGGGAGACGGGGAAGCCCGCACGAGGCCCCGGCTCCCTCTGCACAGCCGCCAGCGTAAAGAGCCTTTTCCTTCACGCAGGCGGCTGTTTCAGAGAAGCCGCAAATGCCGGGAAAGGGTAAAGGCAATGCCCTCTCCCAGCATTCACGGCTTTACTGAAATAGCTGCCCGCATGAAGGAAAAGGCTCTTCACGCTGGTGGCTGTGCAGAGGGAGCCGGGACCTCATGCGGGCTTCGCCGGCTCCCTCTGAATCAGTCCACTGTGCTATAATGGAGTTCGCGTGGGGCCCTGTGCGAACAACATTATCGCTCCATGGACGGGCCGGCCCTGGCTGTTGGCAGGGTACCAAAGCCTGCACTACTGGAGCTGTCGGTTCCGAGGCTGCCAGGAGTGCGGCCAAACTCCTCTCGAGCTAGCATGCGCTGGTCCAGGGAGATGGTTGATGGCTGGGTGGATTCACCTATGGGGCTTTGTGCTACCGTCCCAGAACATGGTATTGATAGCTCTCAAGAGGCTGATTTCTCAGGAGCATCCCGGAGCCTCTCTTGTGTGTTGGAGGACTGGTTCTCCAGTCGGGACTGTTTGGCTGTCTGGTACGCATCAGAAACACTCTTCAGTGAGTCCCAGTGCCAATAGTGGGACTTTCCTCTTGACTCTGTATCAGTCTTCAATGCCGATGCCGATGTCGATGTGTTGGACTTACTTTTAGGTTTGACTTTGACAAAAACTGAGACCCATGTGAGGAAGCCAATGATCTCAATTATGTGGAAGAAACTGAAATAGAGTCCGGGGCGAATAGGGAACCATACTGTCTGACTCTATTCTGTAGGCCTCTTTTTGTCTTTTGTTGGGACAAAGGACAAGACTTTGGTAAATGGTCTGGGCCCAAACATTTCAAACACCAATCATGTTTACCCGTGACTGATATTGTACTGGAACATTTGGTGCATTTTTTTAAACCCAGTGATGGATTTTTCCATGCTTAAGGATCTGTTCAGAAATGAAGAGAAAAATGTAGGTGAAGCCTAGATGGCAGTGAATACCACAGAAAAGATTTTTTTTTTTTTTTAAATAAAACAAAGATATCTGGGCCGATATCGGAGTGACAGAACCAGCGTCGATGGAAAGGCAGAGAACAGTGTTAAGCCAAAAAAGAAATGTTTTTCGGTGGTGACAGGAACTGAATGACCTGCTGGCTCTGTGGACAACAAAGAACTGAGGAGAGGAGTTGCAAAGGTGGGAAGGCAGATGCGCAGGCACAGTGGACTGCTCCCAAAGGCTTTCCTATTGGATGTTGGGGAGCGATCCCACATGCGCTCAGTCAGTACAGACGTCACCCATATGTGAAGACTGCATTCCTGCTTGTTCCTGGAGATTGTACATTAAACAGGGACATTGATAACTTGGATTTCCCTGAGGCAACAGAGGTTAAGTGACTTCCCCGAGGCCCCAAACCAGTGCTCTAACCATTAGGCTACTTCTCCACTAGTTATATATCTGCCATCCTCACTTAGAAACATAGAAATATAACGACAGAAAAAGACCACATGGCCTATCTAGTCTGTCCTTCCATATCAACTACAACAGTCCCCTTTTTTCCTTTAGAAATCCTCTGTGTTTATCCCATGCTTTTTTGAATTACTTACTGTCCTCATCTCCACCACCTCCACTGGGAGACTATTCCACGGATCCACCACTCTTTCCGTAAAGAAATATTTCTGCATATCACTTCCGAATCTATTCCCCTTCACCCTCATCCCATATCCCCCCGTAGCAGAACTTGCTTTCAATTGAAAGAGGCCCTCTCTCTGAACATTTATGCCACGGAGGTATTTAAATATCTCAATCAATCATATCACCTCTATCCCACCTTTCCTCTAAGGTAAACATATTAAAATCCTTAAGTCTGTCCTCATATGCTTTATAATGAAGACCACTAACCATTTTAGTAGCCACCCTCTGCACCAACTCCATCCTGTTCGCATCCTTTTGAAGGTGCGGTCTCCAGAATTGCACACTATACTCCAAATGAGGTCGCACCAAAGACTTATACAGAGGCACTATCACCTCCTTTTTTCTGCTAGCCATTCCTCTCCCTATGCACCCAAGCATCCTTCTAGCTTTTGCCGTCGCCTTTTCTACCTGTTTAGCTACTTTAGGATCATCATACACAACCACACCTAGGTCCCGGCTCTTCTTTAATGGAGAAAAGTACTTCACCCCCTGTACTATATTGCTCCCTTGGATTGCTGCAGCCCAAATGCATGACCTTACATTTTTTAACATTAAATCCCAGCTGCCAAATTCTAGACCATTCTTCAAGCTTAGCTAGATCCCTCCTCATGTTATCTACACCTCCCTGCGTGTCTACTCTATTGCAGATTTTGGTATCATCCGCAAAGAGGCAAACCTTACCCAACAGCCCTTCCGCTATATCACTAACAAAGATGTTAAAAAGAATCGGACCAAGGACAGACCTCTGGGGCACACCACTGGTAACCTCCTTCTCCTCAGAGTGAGCTCCATTTACCTGTACTCTGTCGTCTCCCACCCAACCAATTTCTAACCCAAGCAGTAACTTTAGGGTCCATCCCTAGGGTGCTCAGTTTGTTTATAAGTCGCCTGTGAGGAACAGTGTCAAAGGCTTTACTGAAATCTAAATACTTAAATCCTTTTTAGGAATAAGAATCTTCATTTTTTTGTCTTAAATTTGTACACGTTTCTTAAACACATTTTGCTCAAGCGAGCATGCCTGCTGAGGAGGGTTCATCTGTCTGCCCATATGCATGAGTTTGCATTTGCTGCTGAAAAGTGAAGCACCTGCTGGCGGGAACCCAACGCACACCAGTACAGGAAGTATGGAAAGCTGCTGCAGCGGCTGAAGAACAATAGCTGCTGACAGGGGTTGGGCCACAGGAAACCCCAGGACAGAAACCTTGCAATAATGAAGGCAACCATTGGGTGGTGGGGAGAGAAATAGATATTGTGGGAGGGAAGGAAGAGTAAAAATGGGAGTGAGGGGACAGGACTGAAAGGAAGGGGAAGGACAAAGAGGGGAAGTGGGGATGGAGAAAAGGGGGAGAAAGGAGAGAGCACCCTCAATGAAACCCATTACCCCTCACCTACACACACCTCCTTACGCCCCCCACCGCCCCCCGAGCACACATCCATCACCACCCATCAAGAGGCAGCATTAGAGAGAGTAGTAAATAGGGCAAATGCCCTAGGCTCCCATGCCAGAAGGGACCCCAAGTCTGCCTCAAGCTGAAGGAGACATAGCCTTGCAGGCAGACTTTGGGGCCTCCTCACCAGTTTCTGCCCTATGTCCCTACATGTCTAACAATGGCTCTGCCCTCATCCCTCACACATAGATTTCCACTCCTCAATCCACTTACCTCTTCCCCTCTCTCACACACATGCATACACACCAACCCACCATTAAAACTGTCCAGATATACATAAATATACACACAGTACCAGTCACGCATACCCCTCATACATACAGCCTGACATGTGCCTCCCTATAGCTTGTCTCTTCCAAACGATTCCCCCACCCAGCAATGCATAAGTTTGCAAATGGACTAAGCAGAAATACAACATTGTGTTAAGCTGTAAGAGTGTACTTTACAACTTACTTTACAAAAACTCTGACATATCCAATCAGAATGCCTCAAAGAGGGCAACCTTTTGCAACCACTTGTGCATACCACATATCCTAGGCACAAAAATCACGGTGGCAATTAACACACTTGAACTCTGTAATTAAAGAAGCAATCTACCCTTTTACCTTCATCTTCTCTCGAAGCAGTTTCATCAGACTGAAGAGCTGCTAATTCTCCAGGGTCTGAAACATCTTCCAGCTCAGTCAGCTGGACCCCATCCACATGGCACCCTTTAGAAATGGATCTGGAAAGGGGTTAAGAGGAGAGAAAATAAATTCAATTTTATCCATTCAAACCAATCCAGACATAAGAACATAACATAAGCACATAAGAAATGTCATACGGGGTCAGACCGAGGTCCATCAAGCCCCGTATCCTGTTTCCAACATTGGCCAATCTAGGTCACAAGTACCTGGCAGGTTCCCAAAAAGGCACACAGGTTCCACAATGCTTGTCCTGGGACAAGCAATGGATTTCCTGGGTCCTCTTAAATAATGTGGGTTTAAGCTCTACCACCAGCAGATGAAGACCAAGAACCACTGGTCTGATAACATCATCTTGTATAGGGCCCTATGTAATCTACAGCCAGCCAATATTTCTCAGTTCTAAGCAGATGATAGACAAGGTAGACCTGTGCAGTCTGGAACTGGTTCCAGGTAATCTTTACAGGAGCTGGACTATAATTCCTCTTCCCCTAAGGAGGAACGATTCAAAAGAAAATGACAAAAAAACTGTTTCAACAAACTCCTAAAGAAAACAAGAGGGCTAGAATTGGTTGCATCCAGTTCACACAGCCCAGGAATACAGAACAGGCGATGCAGAGTTCCTTCCCCATCTCCTTTGTCCCCTTCACTTGGGGGGTGGTTAATTTTGGCAGTAGTACTTGCTCTATTGGGAGGCGGCCAGAGATAGGCTTGACAAAGTTATTTAAAAAATAAAAAAGGAAACAAAAGCAGGCAGGGCTGCATTTGTGTCAGCTGAGGCCTTAAGATGTGTTGGCTGAAGAAAAAGTTTAATCCGTACTGTGGGGGGACTAGTACGAATGCAGAACAGCATATGCAATGGTCAGGAAAGGCCAAATGTAGCAGGTGCTATACCAACGTCAGTGCTAGAGGCTGGTGCTGCACATTTATTTATTTTATTTATTTAAAAACTTTTATATACCGCCCCTTCCCAAGATCAGTGGCGGTTTACATAGAACATTGGTGAACAAATACATAGAACATTATGTAACACTGCAACTATGTACAAGGAACGTTATAAACAAAAGCAATCATGTATAGAATGTAAAGAATGCATGTAAAGAATGCAGAACTGATAAGTTCCCAGTTCCTGGGGGAATAATTTCTAAAAGCAGTGGGACCACTACTACTACTACTGATCATTTGTCTAGCACTACAAGGCAGACACAGCATTGTACAGACATGTAAGACAGTCCCTGCTCATCAGAGCTTACAATCTATTCAAGATAGACAACATAACAGCTGGGGACTAGAATTTGTCTAGGGCAGGGGGTAGGCAATTCCGGTCCTGGAGGGCCGCAGACCAGTCAGGTTTTCATGATGTCCCAAATGAATATTCATGGACCTATCTCCATACAATGGAAGACAGTGGATGCAAATAGATCTCATGAATATTCATTAGGGACATCATGAAAACCTGACTGGTCTGCGGCCCTCCAGGACCGGAATTGCCCACCCCTGGTTTAGGGGAATGGATAGGCAGCACATAGTTGGACAGCAGGTGACTACATGGTTCAGGATCCAAAAACAACCTCAAAGAAAGCAGAGTTACTTACCTGTAACAGGTGATCTCTGGGAACAGCAGGAATAAGTCTTCACATATGGGTATCGTCGGTAACGATGGAGCCTGCGCGGGAACACTCCCCAGCGTCCAGTAAGAAAGCTTTTGGGAGCATCCCACAGCGCCTGCGCGCTGCCTTCCCGCCTTTCCCAACCCCCTCTCTCCAGTTCGAGTTTTAAAGCTGAGACAAAGAGAGAGAAAGGAAAGGAAAGATAGATAGAGAGATACAACTCCTAGGGGAGGTGGGTGGGTTGTGAAGACTTATTCCTGCTGTTCCCAGAGATCACCTGTTACAGGTAAGTAACTGTGCTATCTCCAGGAACAAGCAGGAATGAGTCTTCACATATGGGGACTCCCTAGCTGCAGATGCCAGGGGAAGACCCCAGGTTGTGTGCCCTTGAAAAGGACTCTACCTCCCCCCATGGATCTCTGGCATCCAACCAGGGTAGGTGGGTAGAAGTTGATTAGGAATGGAACAGGTGTTTGAGAACAGCCTGACCAAACAAGGCATCCCGGCGGGAGTCCTTCTCCAAGCAGTAATGGGCTGTGAAGGTATGAACTGAGGCCCAGTTGGCCACTCGACAGATTTGGTCGATGGACACAGAGTTTAGATGAGCCACTGAGGCTGCCATGGCTCTCACATTGTGAGCTGTGACATGGCCCTACAGAGAAAGGTTTCTACTCTGGTAGGCGAAAGAAATACACTGAGCAATGCAGTTGGACAGTGTTCTTTTAGAGACTGGAAGTCCTAAATGAGAAGGATCAAAAGCAACAAAAGAGTTGAGAAGACTTTCTATGTTGCTGTGTTCTTTGTAAGTAAAAAGCGAGAGCTCTCTTACAATCCAAGGTATGAAGATTCCTCTCTGGACTTGATGCATGAGGTCCTGGAAAAAAAGACAGGTAAATATACCTCTTGGTTCAGATGAAAAGGTGAGACCACTTTAGGCATAAAGTGTGGATTGGTCCTGAGGACTACCTTATCATGATGAAACCTTGTATAAGGTGGATTAGCCACCAAAGCTTGCAACTCACTGATGCGGCGTGCTGAGGTGACTGCAATGAGAAAAATAACCTTCCAAGAAAGAAATTTCAAGGAGGTGGTGGTGGCTAAAGGTTCAAAGGGTGGCTTCATAAGCTGGCCAAGAACCAGGTTTAAGTCCCATGCCACTGGAGGTGGTCTAATGGGAGGTTTAGTTAAAAGAAGGCCTCTCATGAATCTTGCTATAAGAGGATGAGAGGAAATAGGTTGTCCATTGAGAGGCTTGAGGGACGCTGCAATAGCACTCAAATGGACTCTTACTGAATTCGTTTTCAGACCTGCATGGGATAGATGCAGAAGATACTCTAGTAGAGAATTCAGAGGTATTGCAAGAGGGTTTAGACCCTTCCCTGAACACCAAATGGTAAATCTTTTCCATTTGAAAGCATAGGAACGACTAGTAGAAGGCTTTCTAGAGGCATGAATAACATCTCTGACTTGCTGGGAGAGATGAAAATCTTGAAGGTCTAGGCCCTCAGCAACCAAGCCCTGAGATGGAGAGACTGGGGGTTTGGGTGCCACAACGTACCTTCTTCCTGGGATAGAAGGTCTGGAGCAGAGCCCAAGTCCAGGGAGGGAGCTTGAGAGAGATGCAGAAGTAGAGGGTACCACACTTGGCGTGGCCAATGTGGTGCTATGAGGATCATGGTCCCTTGATATCTCTGAAGCTTGAAAAGTGTTTTGGGAATAAGGGGAATTGGTGGAAAGGCATAAAGGAAGACTTGACCCCAGTGAAGGAGGAAGGCATCCTTGGCCTGAACTCCCTGGCACGGAATTCTGGAACAGAACCGGGGAAGTTTGGCATTCCACGGACTTGCAAAGAGGTCTATGTCCAGGGTTCCCCAAATTCGAAAGATCCTGGCTACCTGGTCCATGTGGAGGGACCACTCAAGTGGAAGCAGAACTCGACTGAGTCTGTCCGCCCAAGAGTTTTGAACGCCTGGAAGATATACTGCCAGAAGATGGATGTGATGCTCTCTGGCGAAGGCCCACAGTCACAAAGCTTCGTTGCAAAGCGACAGAGAGCCAGTCACTCCCTGCTTGTTTACATAGAACATGGCTACTTGGTTGTCCGTATGGATGAGGACTGTCCTGTAGCTGAGCAGGGAATGGAACACTCTGAGAGCTAAGAAAATTGCTCTGAGTTCCAAGAGATTGATATGCAGAGAAGTCTCCTGTGGAGACCAGATGCCCTGGGTGGAGAGATCCTGCAGATGAGCTCCCCAACCCCTTGGAGAAGCATCTGTTGTGAGAGTTGCTTGGGGTAGCGGTTGCTGAAAAGGGGACCCCAGCAACAGGTTTTGAGAGGACCTCCACCGCTGGAGAGACCAAAAAAGGCGACTGGAGTTTGCTATTTTGTCTGACAGGCAACCTGATGCCTGAGTCCATTGGGTGGACAAAGTCCATTGAGCTGCCCTCATGTGAAGGCGAGCATATGGAACCACATGCACAGTGGATGCCATGTGGCCTAATAGTTGTAACATCTCTCGAGCAGTTAACTGGGACTTTAACTGAATCTGGGAGGCTAACTGCACCAGATGTAGGCAACGGGCCTGAGGAAGATAGGCCCTTGCAGTTGTGGTATCCAGCAAGGCCCCTATGAACTCCAGAGACTGAGTAGGGGTGAGATTGGATTTTGGGATGTTTATTACTAGTCCCAAATACTGAAGCATACGCATTGTGCAGGTTAGACAAGTCTGGACCTCTGATTGGGATGGGGCTCGAATGAGCCAGTCGTCCAGATATGGGAATACGAATATTCCTAGAGTGCGGAGAAATGCAGCTACTACTGCCATGCATTTCGTGAACACCCTTGGTGCAGAAGCCAGACCGAAAGGAAGCACCCTGTATTGGTAGTGCTTTCCTTGAAAAAGGAACCGAAGGAACCTTCTGTGTGTTGGATGGATGAGGACATGGGTGTACGCATTTATTTATTTAATTTACATTCTCTTATATACCGCGCTATTCTGCATCAGTGCGGTTTACATTGAACAAACAGAAATTACATTGAACAGGGTATTATAACTTGGACATAACTATTTTACAGGGAACATGGGCTATGGAGGGTTAAGTGGCTTGCCCGAGACCACAAGGAGCACCTGTGGGACTAGAAACCCCAGTCCTTCTGGCCCAAGCTTGCTGTCCTCTAGTGGGATTTGAACCCCCAACCTTCCGGCCTGAAGTACCTTGCCCCAACCACTAGGCTACTCCTCCACTCCATGAGATCTAGAGAACAAAGCCAGTCCTGACTCTGAAGGTATGGAAGCTGAGCCCCTAGAGAAATCATTTTAAATTACTCCTTGAATAGAAACTTGTTCAATTCTCTGAGATTTAATATGGGTCTGTAGCCCCCTGTTTTCTTTGAGATAAGAAAATAAGGGGAGTAGAACCCTGAGCGCTGTTGAAGAAGAGGTACTTCTTCTATTGCCCCTTGGGCAAGAAGGGTAGCAATCTTCTGACCTAGAAGGTTGAGGAGAGATGTTGGAGAATTGAACTGTTTCACCATGGTGTGAGGAGGAAGACTCAAGAAATGAAGCTTGTACCCTTCCTTTATGATGGAGAGGTTCCATTGCTCTGCTGTGATTTGCTCCCATCTGGGAGCAAAGTAAGTCAACCTTCCTGGAATGGTGAGGGGCTCTGGTTTTCCAGAGCTAGAAAGGCTAAGTTCTCTAGTTACAAGTCAAAGGCACTGAGGAGGTTGAGGCTGCTGGGCTGTGGTAGGCCTGGCAGCCTTTGACTTGGCCTGTTTAGGTGGCTGCTGATGCTTTGCAGCAAAACGACCTGCAGAAGATGTCTGCCCATGAGCAGGATAATATCTTCCCTTTTTAGAAAAAGATGTCTTTTTAAACAATCTTTTCTTAACAGTGGCAGAGGTAGACTTTGAAAGTCGATCCAAAGCAGAGTTCTCAGCATCCATCTGAGTGGCCTTTGCTTGCCAATCCCTGCCAAAAAGGTTTTCACCTGTACAAGGAAGGTTTCCCAACTCATCTTGGACCCAGAGTTCCAAATCAGAGGCTTGTAACCAAGCAATTCTGCGTGTACCTATGGCAATAGCCGTGGCTCTGCTTACACACTCAAAAGAGTCAAAGGCTGCACGGTCGGAGAATTCGGAAACATCTTGGGCATGTTTGAGCCAAGTGAGAAATTCCTGCCTTTTATCTTCTGAAATAAAAGGAGCTAAAGTCTGCAGATGATCTGTGACTTTTTAGAAACATCCCCATATAGAGACTATAGGAGTTGATTCTGGCAGCAAGCATATTGGCCTGGAAAATTCTTCGGCCAAAAGCATCTAGAGTCCTACATTCACGTCCTGGAAGGTTAGATGAGTGTCTCTTTGCACTCTTTTCTTCATAGCAGACTTAACCACAATAGAGTGGTGAGGAAGTTGAGTCTTATGAAAACCAGGACAGGGAGGGACACGGTACATGGTGTCCAACCTATGAGAATGAGGAGAGGTGGTGAGAGGAGTCTCCCACATGCCCAACATGAGATCATAAAGAATCTCATGAATAGGTAAGGTAGCTGCTTCCTTAGGAGCCTTAGGATATTGCAAAATATCTAATTCCTTGGCTCTAGGCTCTGACTCAGAGACCACTGTAATAGAGAGGCCTCTAGCCACTTCCCTAATGAAGTCTTGAAAAGACAAGTCCTCTGGAGGAGACATTCTTCGTTTATGAGAAGCAGACTCCTGAGGAAGTAGTACTGGTGCATCGACAGAAGCCTCCAACTCATCAGAGTCTTCGGAGGAATCGAAGTATCGCCTGTCTGGATGCTCCTGTAAAGAGTGGGATCGACATCGGGAGTAAGCGGTACCGGTTCGGTACCGATGGGCATCATAAGACAGGGTACCGATGCAGTCGACACCGAAGCCGATGTCGATGCAATCGGTACCGGCACCGGGAACGGTGCCGATGTCAGATGTCAGTACCGGCAACGGGGATTGTTGCGGTACCGAAGGCGTCGAAGCCTGCATGAACGCCGTAAGGGTGTGCTGCACGGATAGAATTTTCTGATCCACTGACGCCACCAAATTCTGGATGTCGGTACCAGTGGATGCCACCGGTACCCCAGAACACGGCAACAGGTGATCGGTCGAGGCCAAGCCATCGCTGCCAACCTGTGACCCCATAGATAATGCTTTAGAAGCCGGAACTTCACGCCGGGGTAATTTTGCCGGAGCGGAATCCTCGAGGACAAGCCCGGAGGCATCTCGATGCTTAGAGGGAGATTTGTCCTTCGAGGACCAGCTAGATTTATGTTTGGTTACCTGAGATCCATGGGAGGAAGAAGCAGCCCTGGAAGACGTCGATGCCACCGAGGCTGCATCAGAGGGAAACAGGGTACTGAGCTTGGCTGCTCGGTTCTGCCGACCTCTTTTAGACATCATGGTGCAGGACACACAATCTGTGATGGAATGGTCAGGACCCAAACATTTTAGACACCAATCATGGGTGTCGGTGACAGAAATAGTACCGCCACTTTTTGTGCACTTTTTAAACCCGGAAGTGGGCTTCTCCATGAGGAGAAAATATTTAGGCCTAAGGCTCAAACTGAAAATGCACAGTTGAAGAAATAAAAGGGGTTTTTTTTTTTTGAAGAAAGAAAGAAAAGAAAAGACCGGCGGTACCGGTCTGACGTCGAAGGCAGACGCGACACAGAAAAATAAAGAAAAAAATAAAGAACTTTTTCTGCAGTGACAGGAACACGACCTGCTGGCTCCGCGGAAAAGAAGAACTGGAGAGAGGCGGTTGGGAAAGGTGGGAAGGCAGCGCGCAGGCGCTGTGGGATGCTCCCAAAAGCTTTCTTACTGGACGCTGGGGAGCGTTCCAACGCAGGTTCCGTCGGTACCGACGATATCCATATGTGAAGACTCATTCCTGCTTGCTCCTGGAGATGTGAGTTTTTATCCTGGATTTGAAAAGGGCCAGAGATTAAGACCGACATAAAGACTCGAGTAGTTTGTTTCAGACATAAGGAGCAACAAGGTGGAAAGATCGAAGTCTGGAATTGGCAGTGGAAGGGAAGGGCACAGATAGAAGTGATCTGCCAGGAAAGCACAGTTACCTACCTGTAACAGGTGATCTCTGGGAACAGCAGGAATAAGTCTTCACATATGGGTATCGTCGGTACCGACGAAGCCTGCGCGGGAACGCTCCCCAGCGTCCAATAAGAAAGCTTTTGGGAGCATCCCACAGCACCTGCGTGCTGCCTTCCCGCCTTTCCCAAACGCCTCTCTTCAGTTTGAGTTTTAACGCTGAGACAAAGAGAGAGAGAGAGGGAAGGAAAGATAGATAGAGAGATACAACTCCTAGGGGAGGTGGGTGGGTTGTGAAGACTTATTCCTGCTGTTCCCAGAGATCACCTGTTACAGGTAAGTAACTGTGCTATCTCCAGGAACAAGCAGGAATGAGTCTTCACATATGAGGACTCCCTAGCTGCAGATGCCAGGGAGAGACCCCAGGGTTGTGTGTCCTTGAAAAGGGCTCCACCTCCCCCCATGGATCTCTGGCATCCAACCAGGGTAGGTGGGTAGGAGTTGATTAGGAATGGAACAGGTGTTTGAGAACAGCCTGACCAAACGAGGCATCCCGGCGGGAGTCCTTGTCCAAACAGTAATGGGCTGTGAAGGTATGAACCGAGGCCCAGGTGGCCGCGCGACAGATTTGGTCGATGGACACAGAGTTTAGATGAGCCATTGAGGCTGCCATAGCCCTCACATTGTGAGCTGTGACATGGCCTTCCAGAGAAAGGTTCCTACTCTGGTAGGCGAAAGAAATACACTGAGCAATCCAGTTGGACAGTGTTCTCTTATAAACTGGAAGTCCTAAATGGGAAGGATCAAAAGCAACAAAGAGTTGAGAAGACTTTCTATGTTGCTGTGTTCTTTGTAAGTAAAAGGCAAGAGCTCTTTTCAAATCCAAAGTATGAAGATTCCTCTCTGCACTTGATGCATGAGGTCCTGGAAAAAAGACAGGTAAGTATACCTCTTGGTTCAGATGAAAAGGCGAGACCACTTTGGGCATAAAGTGTGGATTGGTCCTTAGGACTACCTTATCATGATGGAACCTTGTATAAGGAGGATTAGCCACCAAGGCTTGCAACTCACTGATGCGACGTGCTGAGGTGACTGCAATGAGAAAGATAACCTTCCAAGAAAGAAATTTCAAGGAGGTGGTGGCTAAAGGTTCAAAGGGTGGCTTCATAAGCTGGCCATGAACCAGATTTAAGTCCCATGCCACCGGAGGTGGTCTAATGGGAGGTTTAGTTAAAAGAAGGCCTCTCATAAATCTTGCTATAAGAGGATGATAGGAAATAGGTTGTCCATTGAGAGGCATGAGGGACGCTGCAATAGCAGTCAAATGGACTCTTACTGAATTCGTTTTAAGGCCTGCATTGGATAGATGCAGAAGATACTCTAGTAAAGAATTCAGAGGTATTGCAAGAGGGTTAAGACCCTTCTCTGAACACCAAATGGTAAATCTTTTCCATTTGAAAGCATAAGAACGTCTAGTGTAAGGCTTTCTAGAAGCATGAAGAATATCTCTGACTTGCTGAGAGAGATGGAAAACTTGAAGGTCTAGGCCTTCAGCAACCAGGCCCTGAGATGGAGAGACTGGGGGTTTGGGTGCCACAACGTTCCGTCTTCCTGGGATAGAAGATCTGGTGCAGAGCCCAATTCCAGGGAGGGAGCTTGAGAGAGACGCAGAAGTAGAGGGTACCACACTTGGCGTGGCAATGTGGTGCTATGAGGATCATGGAACCTCGGTCTATCTGAAGCTTGAAAAGTGTTTTGGGAATTAGGGGAATGGGTGGAAAGGCATAAAGGAAGTCTTGACCCCAGTGAAGAAGGAAGGCATCCTTGGCCTGAACTCCCTGACACGGAATTCTGGAACAGAACCGGGGAAGTTTGGCATTCCACGGATTTGCAAAGAGGTCTATGTCCGGTGTTCCCCAAATTCGAAAAATCCTGGCTACCTGGTCCATGTGGAGGGACCACTCATGTGGAAGCAGAACTCGACTGAGTCTGTCTGCCCAAGAGTTTTGAACGCCTGGAAGATATACTGCCATAAGATGAATTTGATGCTCTCTGGCGAAGGCCCGCAGTCGCAAAGCTTCGTTGCAAAGCGACAGAGAGCCAGTCCCTCCCTGCTTGTTCACAAAGAACATGGCTACATGGTTGTCTGCGTGGATGAGGACTATCCTGTAGCTGAGCAGGGAGTGGAACACTCTGAGAGCTAAGAAAATTGCTCTGAGTTCCAAGAGATTGATGTGTAGAGAAGTCTCCTGTGGAGACCAGATGCCCTGGGTGGAGAGATCTTGCAGATGAGCTCCCCAACCCATTGGAGAGGCATCTGTTGTAAGGGTTGCTTGGGGAAGTGACTGCTGAAAAGGGGACCCCAGCAACAGGTTTTGAGAGGACTTCCACCACTGGAGAGACCAAAAAAGGCGACTGGAGTTTGCTATTTTGTCTGACAGGCAACCTGATGCCTGAGTCCATTGGGTGGACAAAGTCCAATGAGCTGCCCTCATGTGAAGGTGAGCATATGGAACCACATGCACGGTGGATGCCATGTGGCCTAAGAGCTGTAACATTTCCCGAGCAGTTAAATGGGACTTTAACTGTATTTGGGAGGCTAACTGCATCAAGCGTAGGCATCGAGCCTGAGGAAGATAGGCCCTTGCAGTTGTGGTATCCAGGACAGCCCCTATAAACTCCAGAGATTGAGCAGGGGGGTAAGATTGGATTTTGGGATGTTTGTTTATTACCAGTCCCAAATACTGAAGGACACGCATTGTGCAGGTTAGAAAAATCTTGGTCTCCGACTGAGAGGGAGCTCGAATGAGCCAGTCTAGATATGGGAAAACGAATATCCCCAGGGTGCGTAGAAATGCAGCTACTACTGCCATGCATTTCATGAGCACCCTTGGTGCGGAGGCCAGACCGAAAGGAAGCACCCTGTATTGGTAGTACTTTTCTCCAAAAAGGAACCGAAGGAACCTTCTGTGTGTTGGATGGATGAGGACATGGGTGTACGCATCCTTGAGATCTAGAGAACAAAGCCAGTCCTGACTCTGAAGGTATGGAAGCAGAGCACAGAGAGAAATCATCTTGAATTTCTCCTTGAATAGAAATTTGTTCAATTCTCTGAGATCTAAGATGGGTCTGTAGCCCCCTATTTTCTTTGGAATAAGAAAATAAGGGGAGTAGAACCCTGTGCCTTGCTGAATTAGAGGTACTTCTTCTATTGCCCCTTGGGCAAGAAGGGTGGCAATCTCCTGACCGAGAAGGTCGAGGAGAGATGCTGGAGAATTGAACTGTTTCACTATGGTGTGAGGGGGGAAGGCTTAAGAAATGAAGCTTGTACCCTTCCCTTATGATAGAGAGTGTCCATTGCTCTGCTGTTATTTGTTCCCATCTGGGAGCAAAATAAGTCAACCTTCCTGGAATGGTAAGGGGCTCTGGTTCCTCCAGAGCTAGAAAGGCTAAGTTCTCTAGCTGCAAGTCAAAGGCCCTGAGGAAGCTAAGGCTGCTGGGTCATGGCAGGCCAAGCATCCTTTGATTTGGCCTGTTTAGGTGGTTGCTGACGCTTTGCAGCAAAACAACCTGCAGAAGATGCCTGCTGACCATAAGCAGGATAGTATCTTCCTTTTTTGGGAAAAGATGTCCTTTTGAACAATCTTTTCTTAACAGGAGCAGAGGTAGACTTTGAAAGTCAATCCAAAGCAGAGTTTTCAGCATCCATCTGATTGGCCTTTGCTTGCCAATCCTTACCAAAAAGGTTTTCACCTGCACAAGGGATATTCCCTAATTCATCTTGTACCCAGAGCTCCAAATCAGAAGCTTGTAGCCAAGCAATTCTGCGTGCCCCTATGGCAATAGCGGAAGCTCTGCTTACACACTCAAAAGAGTCAAAGGCTGCACGGTTGGAAAATTTGGAGGCATCTTGGGCATGTTTGAGCCAAGTGAGAAACTCCTGCCTTTTATCCTCTGAAATAAAAGGGGTTAAAGTCTGCAGATGATCTGTGACTTCTTTTAGAAACATTCCTATATAGAGACTATAGGAGTTGATCCTGGCAGCTAGCATAGAAGCTTGGAAAACCCTTCGGCCAAAAGCATCTAGGGTCCTGCATTCACGCCCTGGAGGATTAGATGAGTGTCTCTTTGCACTCTATCTTTCTCATGGCAGACGCTACCACAATAGAGTGGTGAGGAAGCTGAGTCTTGTGGAAGCCAGGACAAGGAGGGACACGATACATGGTGTCTAGCCTGCGAGAATGAGGAGAGGTGGTAAGAGGTGTCTCCCACATCCTCTACATGAGATCATATAGAATCTCATGGATAGGTAAAGTAGCTGCCTCTTTAGGAGTTTTAGGATATTGTAAAATATGTAACTCCTTGGCTCTGGGTTCTGACTCAGGGGCCACTGTGATGGAGAGGCCCCTAGCCACTTCCCTAATGAAGTCTTGAAAAGACAAGTCTTCTGGAGGAGACATTCTCCATTTAGGAGAAGACGACTCCTGAGGAAGAAGCATCGATGCCTCGACAGAACCCTCAGACTCATCAGAGTCTTCAGAGGAATCGAAGTATCGCCTGTCTGGATGCTCCTGTAAAGCCCGATAGCCGTACCGAGTAGGATCGGTATCGGGAGTAACCGGTATCGGGAGTAACCGGTATCGGGAGTAACCGGTACCGGTTCGGTACCGATGGGCATCACAGGACAGGGTACCATTGCAGTCGACACCGAAGCCGATGGAATCGGTACCGGCACCAGGAGTGATGCCAGTGTCAGAGCCAATACCGACAACAGGGATTGTTACGGTACCGGAGGCGTCGCAGCCTGTATGAATGCCGACAGGGTGCGCTGCATGGCCAGAATCTTCTGATCCATCGACGCCACCAATATCTGGATGTCGGTACCAGTGGGAGCCACCGGTACCCCAGAACACGGCAACAGGTGATCTGTCGAGGCTGAGCCATCGATGTCAACCTGTGACCCCATAGATAACGATTTGGTAGCCGGAGCCTCCCGCCGGGGTAATTTTTCGGGTGCGGAATCCTCGAGGGCAAGCCCAGAGGCATCTGGATGCTTGGAGGGAGATCTACCCTTTGAGGACCGGCTAGATTTATGCTTGGTTACCTGAGATCCATGGGAGGAAGAAGCAGCCCTGGAAGACGTCGATGCCACCAAAGCTGCATCAGAGGGAAACAGGGTACTGAGCTTGGCTGCTTGGTTCTGCCGACCTCTTTTAGACATCATGGTACAGGACATACAATCCATGATGGAATGGTCAGGCCCCAAACATTTTAGACACCAGTCATGGGTGTTGGTGACAGAAATAGTGCACTTTTGTGCACTTTTTGAACCCAGAAGCGGGCTTCTTCATGAGGAAAATATTTTTAGGCCTAAGGCCCAAAAACTGAAAATGCACAGTGACAAAAAGATAAATTGTTTGGGTTTTTTTGAAAGAAAGAAAAGAAAAGACCGGCGGTACCGGTCCGACGTCGAAGAAGGCAGTCGCGACACAAAAGAATTAAGAAAAAATAAAGAACTACTTCTGCGGTGACAGGAACACGACCTGCTGGCTCCACGGAAAAGAAGAACTGGAGAGAGGCGGTTGGGAAAGGCGGGAAGGCAGCACGCAGGCGCTGTGAGATGCTCCCAAAAGCTTTCTTATTGGACGCTGGGGAGCGTTCCCGCGCAGGCTCCCTCAGTACCGACGATACCCATATGTGAAGACTCATTCCTGCTTGTTCCTGGAGATGAGGGGAGTTCCTAATTAGAGGTATAGGGAGAGAGGCGAGAGGAAGGTAGAGAGGAGAGAGGAAGGTAGTGAGGAGCAGCGGAATGAATGTACTTACAGGTCACAAGGATAAGTTTGAACTGGATACAGAAACGAATAGGGAGCCAATGAGGTGGACCTAAGAGGGGTTATGTGAGGCTGGTGGAAAATTAGATTGAAATGTCATTATCTCCAAATCTCTTACTGTTTAAAAGGAAAAATATTCCTATTCAGAAAGAAGTAAAAAGTTAATTACCCTGGACAGAATGATACATGTATATTCTTCTGCAATTAAATGGTAGTTACAAATCCCGGGGAAGGTGATAACAAAAAAAGATGTTTTCCTCAAATTCCCTGTCACAACGTCAATCCAAATAACTTGTTAAAAAGATCAAAGCATTCGGTTTTCTGTATAAAAATGGCAGATTGATTGCTATCTGAAATTAAACGTTTCTCTTCTCCCCATAAGGAATGCATGCTTCAGTTGGTTCAACGTGTCAGGAGTGGCAATAGAAATATCCAGAGCAGACGAAGGCGCGTTTCTGGCAGGAACAACCACAGTTTTGACTGGGTCTGAATCTAAGCACAGTCATGAGGAAGGTATAAGGGCCTACCGATCTGTTTGCTACAACTTCAGCATAAGGTTTAATAGAGAAACTGTGTGATACAGTTCAGTACAGTTGTCTTTGACCTTAAAGGACAGTGATACAGACACTGAAGAACAAAGTGCACAGAAGAAAGGAGGCAGGAATGTGCAGAGGGAGGTGCTCATAACTGAAATGTAACACACTAAGGGCAGGATATGTGTTAATTAAAAAGAAACATATTGAAAAAAGAACTGAGACATGAAGTCTGGAAATGAACTACAAATGATGAGAAAGAGGGAAATAGAGATAAGAATATGTGTGTGTTTGCATGAGTACGTGCTGGAAGGCCTATAAAAGAAGGAGGAGGAGAACTATAAAGGGGAGAGAGTTGTTAGGCCCAGGACACGGAGGTGTATTGTACTGATGTCTCTCTTTCTTATTAGGTAAGCTTATGCTATCTGCTTGCTAGGTGCAATTAGATATTATACTCACATTTCCATAATAAAGATTTCTTGTTAAAGCACTGCAATAATTGATTTGATATGCTTATTAGAATGTGTATGTGTGCCTGAGGGGGGAGGAGAGGGTATAGCAAGGGAAGGCTATCCCGGGTAATTCCCCAACACTTCGGAGTCACTAGGTAAGTGTCCTACGAGTGTCCCCTCCAAACCTGAGCACAAGGCAACTGCTAACATATTTATTTATTTATTTATTTATTTAAACAGATTTATATCCCGCTTTTTCATTCAATCAAAGCGGACACAGTACAGTACAATACAAAGTTAAACAGAGGTGGGCGAAACATATACCACTCTTCATAAAATCAGAGCGGTAATAACGGGATAACATAACACAGACTACATTACAGTATATACATAGAATAACTATACCAAATAAGTTACAACATGGGTTATAATACATAACATACCATCTGTAAGGGGTGAAAACAGTCCCGGAAACCACTTCATAGATAGACGCCACGGACCGACGCCTAAGGGCCACGCCAAAGGGCCCTCTGGCGAGGCCCTCAGGCGCGGGCCCGCAAGGCGCGGGCACGCCCTTGAAACGGCGGTTTTTATGCCGTTAAGCATGCTGTCAGCTTGGCGATGTAAGGAGGAAGGGGGAGCTCCTGCTCTCACCCCTGATGGAATGCCTTCTCTCACACTGCTCTTGAAACGGCGGTTTTTATGCCGTTAAGCATGCTGTCAGCTTGGCGATTTAAGGAGGAAGGGGGAGCTCCTGCTCTCACCCCTGATGGAATGCCTTCTCTCACACTGCTCTTGAAACGGCGGTTTTTATGCCGTTAAGCATGCTGTCAGCTTGGCGATTTAAGGAGGAAGGGGGAGCTCCTGCTCTCACCCCTGATGGAATGCCTTCTCTCACACTGCTCTTGAAACATATTGGCGAGCCAGCCAGGAGTCCTGACCATGAGGAGGCACTACAGTGCAAAGTTGCATATTTCTGAAGAGGTCTGGAACTGGCGAAGACACTTTGCATGAGGTAAGATACATTTATTATGTTAATACATAATGCGCTGTTAATCATTATCTTTGCAATATATCTTTTGTTAGTGCTGTTAGTAATTTGCTTAGTTTATTGTGTAACTTGGATCCTTATGAAAGAAAAACCTATAGGTTGTTAAAATGCAAGTCTCTCCTGAATGCACTCCTCTAGGGATATTATGTGATTGCTATCCAGTCAATCAGAGAGAATTAAAGAAATATTGTCAGAAATGGTACAAGCACACCAAGGAGCTACCCCACCCTTGGCCAGAGAGTGGATCCTGGGCACCAGAATATAGGATGCAGGTAAAAAAGGGGATAGAAGAATCTAAGAAGAATGAGAAGTCTGAGAAAAAGCATAAAGGCATGATAAAAACCTGGGAAAATGATTTTAGCTGCAGAAAGAACCAAATGTCTGCTGGCATACCAGTGCGTTTAAGAAATCCTGAGCGCACTCTTAGTTGCCTCGGGATTCGAGGCTCCTGAATTTAATCCACCAGGAAAAGGAGCAGAAGTAGTTTTAAAAGATAAAAGTCAGGGAACTCTGAGAGCGGGGTTGGCCACTTTGGAGCAAGTGGCAAGGAAATCCTTTTATACTAAAGTAAGTGGCATATTAAACCAGGTGGTGTTTAGGGAAAAAACAATAGCAGAGATGGTAGAAGAGATACTGGAGGAAGAAAGGAAGAAGGCAGAAGGGAAGAATGAGGAGGAAGCAGAAAGAAAAAAGCGGAAGACAAGGCAGGAGAAAGCAAGGCAAAACAGATATCCAGTGCATTACACTCAGCGGCAGGATTAGGGAAGAGTTTTCAGTGGTCTACTATAAGCGAAAAGGGAGAGAAACACAATATCAAAATAAAGGATTATGACTTATGAGATAGGGACAAGAAAAAGGAGCAGAGACGGAAAGAAGGAGTAATGAGTCTAGCTACATAATTGTATCAGCAGGCTGGTGCTGAAGTAATAAGAAGGTACGAATGAATGAATGAAAAGAACGAATGAAAGGAAGAATGAACGAACAAAAAAATGAAATAATGAAAAATGAATTAATGAACCTATAAAAGAACGAAAGAATGAAAAAATGAACAAAAAAATGAAGAACGAATGAATGAAAGAATGAAAAAAAATGAACAAATGAAATAAAGAACAAATGAATGAAAAAAATGAACAAATGAAAAAAGAATGAACGAAAAAAGTGAGGAACGAATGAATGAAAAAAAGAACAAACGAATGAAAGAAAGAACGAATGAAAAAGAATGAATAAAAACAAAATAAAAAAAGAACGCATGAACGAAAAAAAGAACGCACGAATGAAAAAAAGAACGAATGAACGAAAAATTGAACCAATGAACAAAAAAATGAACCAATGAAAAAAACAAAAAAAGAACGAATGAAAGAACAAATGAATGAAAAAATGAACGAACGAAAAAGAATGAATGAAAAAAAAAACGAATGAAAGAAAAAATGAACAAATGAAAGAAAGAACGAATGAAAAAATGAACGAATGAAAGGAAGAACAAATGAATGAAAGGAACAAATGAATGAAAGAAAGAACGAATGAAAAAGAATGAATAAAAACAAAAGAATGAATGAATGAAAAAATAATGAACGAATGAACGAAAAAATGAATGAATAAAAAAAAAGAATAAAACAAATGAAAAAATGAACGAATGAAATATAGAATGAACGAATGAAAAACGAATGAAAGCGAAAAAAATGAAAGAATGAAAGCGAAAAAAATGAAAGAATGAAAGAGAAAAAATGAATGAAAAAAAGAACAAAAA
Source organism: Ichthyophis bannanicus (assembly GCA_033557465.1). Classification (NCBI taxonomy): domain Eukaryota; kingdom Metazoa; phylum Chordata; class Amphibia; order Gymnophiona; family Ichthyophiidae; genus Ichthyophis; species Ichthyophis bannanicus. The sequence continues at coordinate 170,742,630 of CM066042.1, forward strand.
AACGAATGAGCGAAAAAAATGAACGAAAGAAGGAATGAACGAAAGAAAGAAGGAATGAAAAATGAACGAATGAAAGAGGAAAAAATGAACAAATGAAAAAAGAATGAAAAAATGAATGAATGAAACAACGAACGAATGAACGGAAGAACAAATGAACGAATGAAAGAAAACGAATGAATGAAAAAAAGAACAAATGAACCTCTAAAAGAACGAAAGAAAGAATGAACGAAAAAATGATGAACGAATGAATGAAAAAACGAACAAATGAAAAAAGAATGAACGAAAAAATGAACGAACGAAAGTGAGGAGGAACGAATGAATAAAAAAACAAATGAACGAAAAAAATGAATGAATAAAAGAACAAAAGAAAGAACGAATGAACGAAAAAAAACAAATGAACGAAAAAATGAACGAATGAAAGGAAGAATGCATGAACGAAAAAATGAACGAATGAAAGAAAGAATGAATGAAAGGAAGAATGAATGAACGAAAAAAAGAACGAATGAACCTATAAAAGAACGAAAGAAAGAACGAATGAAGAAAAAATGAACGAATGAAAAAAAAGAATGAACGATTGACAGAAAGAGTGAATGAATGAAAAAATGAACGAATGAAATAAAACACGAATGAAAAAATGAACAAATGAAAAAAAGAATGAACGAAAAAATGAACGAATGAAAGTGAGGAGCGAATGAATAAAAAAAGAATAAAAAAAGAACAATGAAAAAAGAACGAACGAAAGAACAAACGAACGAAAAAAGAACGAAACAGAATGAATGAACAAAAAAATGAAAAACAAATGAAAGAGAAAAAAATGAACGAATGAAAGAACGAAAGAAAAAATGAATGAATGAAAAAAAGAACGAATGAAAGAAAGAACAAATGAAAGAAAGAACTACGAATGAATGAATGAAAAAAAGAACAAATGGAAAAAACCCAAAAAGAATGAACGAAAAAAAATGAACGAAAAAAACCCGAATGAACGAAAAAAATGAATGAAAGAGAAAAAAATAAACGAATGAAAAAGAACAAATGAACGAAAAAATGAACTAATGAAAAAGAACAAATGAACGAAAAAAGAACGAATGAAAAAATGAAAAACGAATAAAAGAACAAAAAAAAGAATGAATGAACGAAAAAATAATGAACGAATGAAAAGAACGAATGAAAGAACGAATGAATAAAACGAATGAATGAAAAAATGAACGAAAATTTGCAACAGAGTCGACTCCCCAGAGGGAGTGGTTAACATGAGGAAAGATCTACAAAAGCTGGAAGAATGGTCTAATTGCTTGGTAATTAAGATTTAATGCAAAGAAGTGCAGTGTCATGCACTTGGGTAGCAGAAATCCAAGGGGTGAGAGATTGGTGTGCACAGATAAGGAGAAAGACCTTGGTGTAATTATTTCTGTAGATCTCAAGGTGGCAAAACAGTGCGACAAGGCGGTGGCAAAAGCCAGGAGAATGCTGGGCTGCATACAAAGAGGAATTACCAGCATAAAGGAAGAGGTACTAATGCCACTGTATAAGTCACTGGTGAGGCCTCACTTGCAATATTGTGTTCAGTTTTGGAGACCATATCTTGCAAAGGATATAAAAAGACTGGAAACTGTTCAGAAGGCAGCTACCAAAATGATTTGGAGCCTGCGTCAGAAGCCTTATGAGAAGAGACTTAAAGACCTAAATATGCACACTCTGGAGGACAGGAGGGATAGGGGAGATATGATTCAGACCTTTCAATACTTAAGAGAAATAATGAACAAACAAACCTCTTCCAAAGATGGGGAAGCTGTAAAACCAGAGGGCATAACACGAAGCTGTAAGGTGGTAAATTGAAAGGCAATGTCAGGAAAGCGTAGTTAGTCAACTGAAACAGGTGATCTCCGGGAACAACAGGAATTAAGTCTTCACATATGGGTATCATAGGTACCGACGGAGCCTGCGCGGGAACACTCCCCAGCGTCCAAAAGGAAAGCTTTTGAGAGCATCCCACAGTGCAAGCGTGCTGCCTTCCCGCCTCACTGCCTCTCTCACTTCAATTGAGTTTAAAGCTGAGCCAAGGAGAGAGACAGAGAGAGAGATAGAGACAACTCCTAGGGGAGGTGGGTGGATTGTGAAGACTTAATTCCTGCTGTTCCCAGAGATCACCTGTTACAGGTGAGTAAAGCACAGTTACTTACCTGTAACAGGTGATCTCTGGGAACAGCAGGAATAAGTCTTCACATATGGGTATGTCGGTACCGACGGAGCCTGCGCGGGAACATTCCCCAGCATCCAAAAAAAAAGCTTTTGGGAGCTTCCCACGCGCATGCGCGCTGCCTTCCCGCCCATTCACTTCCCTCTCATCAGTTGGGTTTGTAGCTGAGACCGAAAGAGGGAAGTAGACAAATTAGATAGAGAGAGAGAGAAACATCTCCTAGGGGAGGTGGGTGGGTTGTGAAGACTTATTCCTGCTGTTCCCAGAGATCACCTGTTACAGGTAAGTAACTGTGCTATCTCCAGGAACAAGCAGGAATGAGTCTTCACATATGGGAACTCCCCAGCTAGAGATGCCTGGAGGAGGTCCCAGCATGTTGCAAATCTAGTCGATGGGCCATGCTATCTCCCAGAACCTGAGGCATCCAAGGGATGGAGAGTACGAGTTGAAGTGAGAAGGGTGTGCTGTGGAACAGCTTGACTAAACAAGGCGTCTGGAGAGGAGTCCTTGTGTAGATCAGAAATGTTAGTGAAAAATGGATTCCAATTTCTAATGTGGACCTTATTCAAAAATATTGCGAAAGTATTTGTTGAGAGTAATGGTCTGGTGCTAGAAACCAGTACATTATCCTCAAAGAAATACCTTACTGTGAAGTAGAGGAAATAAATTTCGCAATACAGGCAGAGGTCAGAAGCCTAAATGGCTAGAACTAATCCCAGAAGAAAAATCTGGGAGAGTTTAATGGGGTTGGACCTTGGATGAGAACCTAAAGCTTCTGTAGGCCAACATTTGAAGCTCTTTGTCCTTGGAGCAGAAAAAAACTCTAGGAAAAAGAGAAGTTAAATCTGACCGGTTTGCAGAAAAAGGATGGGTCTTTGAGACCCCTCTATCCAAATGAAAGAAAGAAACATTTGTAGTAGGCGGTGTAGCCTCCAATTTCTTGAAGATCAGGAAGGTCTTCCCCAAGTGATGTCACCTAGGATGACTTTACATGGAGAGCTTCAAATGTAACGTAACCAGAGAGGTAACAGTAAAAGAAGGTAGTTTGTGATTACCATAGAAATTGGTTGCCATTTAAACTTTATGGTATGCTTGAACAGCATTAATATGGACAGTAACAAATCTTTCAGAGTGAGATATGTATATATATATATATATATTGTCACACGGTGTCGTGGACACAAAGATTGTGCGCCACTAGGTAGCGCTATGAATGAATGAAAAGTCCGAGTGCAGGGTAATAAAGGCTTTTATTCCCCGTTCAAAAGCAAGGTTCAAAATAAGAGACAGTTTGATAATAGAAACAGTCCTTTGTTTCAAAAGGTACCAAAGTTCATTGGCTAATCAAGTGTTACTTCACAGTTCAAAGCAGGCTTCTTCAAAGTAATATTCAGAATAGTTAAACAATCAAAATATATTGCATTTATTCTTCTTTGTAACATGCACAGTTTTGAGCACAGGCAGTGCACCAATTACACTCCATGTCTTCAGGTAAAGGTAAGGGAATAGTGCTTGGAAAATCCACTTCCATTAAATCATCTGCCCCATACAGATCCAATGTGCTTTCACTATCCCTGTCTATTCCAGTATGGCAATCTTCAGCTTGGGAGTTTTGCTCCACATAAGCAGGGGCTCTCAAAGCTGGCGGTAAACTGGTGAACCAGTCTTTACTCTGGCTTCTTTTAAAAGGAACGTTTCTTTTAGGATGGCTTCTAGCAGTGCAATCATTACAGTTAAACTTTACTGTCTCATACCTTGGCTCCCTGGGTAAAAACTTCAGTTGTTTGTACAACTGCTTCTCCCTCCGAGTAGGTAAAACTGGGTAGTGATCTTCTAGAGATAAGCCTCTCTCAGAACCTCCCTCTCTGGTTCTTTGCTTTCTTCTCTCTATATCACAAACAGGTAGAGTATAGGAACTAGGCGTGGCAGGGCCTCTTACCTTGGAGTAACTTCCACCAAACTCCCCTTGCACAACAGGTTTAGTTTGGGTTTTATGGCTTCCCACCTTGTAAGGTCTATTTCTGTTCCAGCTTCCAGCTTGGCTTCTTCTACAGCAATCAGGTTTGTGTCCTTGATAGCTTCCAGGCTTTACTGCTGTTTCACCCCTAACTCCAGTTCCTTCTTCCTCTTTCTCTTCCTTCCTCAGCTCCTGCTGTTGTTTCCACTGCTTATTCCTCCATTGCTCTCCTTGTAACTGCTGCCATCTCCTCTTCTCCTGCCGTTTCTGACCAGAAGCATTCTGCTCTGGTTTATAAAGAGATCCGTGGCTGCTGACTTCCTGGTTCTCTGTCAGCTGCAGGTCATCAGTGAGATTAGGTTCTTTAGGATCAGTGTGTCTGTTCCTGCTCCCTCTAGCTGTGCCAGGAGGTAACTGCACATCTAGTTCTTCTAAAACAGGATTTCTTTTCTTAAAACCAACTTTATTAGTGACCGCATCATGACAATATACATACATATATATATACATACATACATATATACATACATACATATAAATATATAAATAAAGAGAGACTCAATAACAAGAAGGGGTAAGACCTGCTTGCAAATATGGATAGAGAACCCCTTACTGGTTATACGTGGAGAACCATGAAGAAGGTTAAATGGTAACCAGTGAAATTTTCCTAGTCAGAAGGATAGGTCTAGATCTCTTTAAAATTCTAGACTTTGAATAACCAGAAAATGGAGATCTACGTGAAGGGGTGCAGAGAAAACCTTAGCCTTAAGACGAGAAGTCTGGATCCGTCTATAACTTCAGTGTCGAGAAAAAGACGCAATAAAAGGGAATACCATATTTGCCTATCTATGAGGGCAATATGAGTATAATGCGTTCTTTGTTCAGCATAAGCTCCAATGAAGTATTGGGAATTAGAAGGAATGTGGTAGACAAGGACCGACTGGAGTGAAAAAAATGCATCCTTGTTGGAGAAGTTCCACTGGAGATGTGGAACTCCTCAGGGAATTAAGCAATTCTTTTTGGTTTCACGTGATCTAAGCCCTGGTTCATTTTCCCTAAAAGGAAATCTTTAGGAAGATGGTAAAAGTAGGAAAAAAACGGTCATGTGGGAGCATGACTGGGCAAGCCTTTGAACCATCTGGAAGCTACCCACCAGGAATGACTCTGACGCTCTCTGGCAAAGGCCCATAGTTGCAGAGCTTTTTGTAGAATTGCAGAGCGCATGTTGTAGGTTGCCCAGGTGAGATCTGGTTGTTTAACTACCAGTGTGCAACCTAATCTATTCTGTGGGAGCCAAAGAATTGAAGATGGCTAAGAATAGCAGACAGGCTGGTTGCCTGCAACAATAAATTGTCCAAGTAGGTTATTGGAACCTTCCTTGGAATTATGTGTTATTAAGGCAGCAAAAAAGGATAGGTCCTATAGATTGGACAAGGACCGACAGACAGAATTAGAAGTGACTAACTCTCAATTAGGGTCTGATAAGCTGTCTTAAAAGAACTATTTGAAAGATTGCAGAGGGGAGAAACCCTGTATGGAAATTACTTACTGGAGTAGGTATTGAGGACAATCCTATGGCTTAAAAGGTAAGCCCTCCAGTGAAATAATATCACTCTTAGATTGAAAATGTTAACTAAGAGGGATAGAAGTAATACAGAGTTGGGAAGATTTACAATTTGGTAGTCCCTGAAAAGGGTAAAGCTCCCCTGCAGTCAAAGTATAAGATATCCTCGTATAGGACAACTGCCAAGGTGAAGAGCATAGCATACCTTGTAAGTAGTTGTAACTCCTCTGTTTAAATTAAAAGGAGAGGAGAAAAGTGTTACCTGTGAGGCATGATTATCCTCAATAGCTCTAAGAGCTGAAAGGATGGATTGCCCTTGTCAAGAGATTCATGCCTAAAGTAGAGGATTGAGGCAGTGTATTACTGACCTCTTAATAAGGATGAGAAGAACTACAAATGCTTCTATAATTAAGAAGTAGTGGTTCTGAAACTCAACAGGAAAAAAGATTCCATGAAATAAAAAATCAGAAACTCTGCGACTGCTGAGTTTGCTGAGCCTGTTGAGACACTGGTTTTCTTAACCTGGTATGATGTTGCCCTTCTTTGGAAACATCTGCATGATGGGTAGAAGATGAATAAAACTTTTTCCCCCTAGGGGAATAAAGTTTGTTAGGAGATTTTTTAGTAGCTGGGGTCGAGGAAAGTTTTGACAATCCTCTGAAAGTAACACTATCAGTGTTTAACTGCTTAGCTTGAAATAAAGCATCCTTGTTAAAGAGATTTTCACCAGTACAAGGAGCGTTTCCCAGCTTTTCTTGTACCCATTTGTCCAAGTCTGAAGCTTGGAGCCAGGCTATGCGTCGTGCTCCTATGGCTATAGCAGAAGTTCTGCTAATAGACTCAAAACAGTCCAGGGAAGCACGATTAAGGAATTTAGAGACATTTTGAGCATGACTGACTAATATGGAAAAGTCTGCTCTTTTATGTTCTTGAAGAAAAGGGTTCAAAGACTTTAAGTTCTTTGTGACCTCTTCAAGAGATAATCCCATATAGAAAATATATGAGATAATTCTTGCTGAAAGCATGGATGACTGGAAGCATCAACGTCCAAAGGCATCTAAAGTTCTAGACTCACGACCTGGCGGATAAGAAGAGTGCTTCTTTGTACTCTTAATACGCCTCATTGCTGATTCTACAATAGAATGATGAGGAAGTTGAGTCTCTTGAAAACCTGGAGAAGGTGGCACTTTGTACATGGAGTCAAGTGTCTTAGAATGTGGTGATACCGTTAAAGGAGTTTCCCACATTCTTAAAAGTAGATCTTGTAAGATCTGATGCAAAGGAAGCATGATCACCTCCTTTGGAATCCAGGGGGCTTGCAGGATCTCTGAATCCCCTGGAAAGGATTCTTTACCAGGTATAGAAATGGCAAGTAATTTTGCCATATCAAGCAGAAAAGCTTGAAAAGAAATCTCCCCTGAGGGGGACCCTCTAAAATGAGGGGTAAAGGTTACACTTGTTGAAGATTCAGCCTTGATACCGATGGATTCATCCCAGTCATCGGGATCGGAAGACTTGAAAGGGTGGAGCATCGGATTTTCCTTAAAGTAATGTCTTCGGTACCGCCCGAGGTCGGTACCGAGACGAGTCGGTACTGAATCATCCATGCTAGAGATCGATTCCAGGCTCGGCATCAAAGGAAGCGAGTCTGTCAAAGTAGGGATGGACGGTACCAACACCGATGCCCATGTCGATACCGGTGCCGGTACCGATACTGGAAGATCGGTCTGCAGCAACTCTAGCGGTACCGAAGTAACCGAGAGTGCTAAACTGCGATCATCGGTGAGGAGTGTTTTATTCATCACCATAGCCGATGCTGGGGTGTCGGTACCGCTCGAAGCAGCCACAACCACCGAGCATGGCGCAGGTATGTTCATCGAGGTAAGAACCCCGGGAACAACCTGAAACCCCGTTGATGCTTTAGAGCCCAAAGACTCCCGCCAGGGCTTTATTGCCAATATGTCCTCGAGGGCAAGGCCAGAGCCATCTTGATACTGGGAAGGAGATCTACCACTCGAGGACTGGCTAGTCTTTACAGACTTTTGTTTGGTTACCTGATCCTGTGGAGATATTCTAGCTGGTGACATCGAGTGCGATGTGAACCGGGTATCGAGTTGTGCTCAATTCTGAAGATTTCTTCTGTTTGAGCTCCAGCAGGAAAGACACTCCAGTGGGCAATGGTCAGGACCCAAACATTTTAGACACCAAGTATGGGTGTCTGAAAACATATCTGTACCGCCACACTTTGAGCATTCCTTAAGGGTAGTGGCTGGCTTTTCCATGATGGAAAGATAGAGGCCTAGTGGCCTAGAAAGTGTCAGACACTAAAACAGGAGAATTTCTGAAGAAAAAGAAGAAATTCTTTAGAAAAAATAAAGGAAAAACACCGGCGGTACTGGTGGCGTCGAGGGAAAAAGAAGAATTTTCTGCGGTGACAGGAATACGTCCTACTGGCTCTGCGAAAAACGGAAAACTGATGAGAGGGAAGTGAATGGGCGGGAAGGCAGCGTGCATGCGCGTGGGATGCTCCCAAAAGCTTTCTTTTTGGACGCTGGGGAGTGTTCCCGCGCAGGCTCCGTCGGTACCGACGTACCCATATGTGAAGACTCATTCCTGCTTGTTCCTGGAGATCTATGCTATCTCCAGGAACAAGCAGAAATGTAGTCTTCACATATGGGAACTCCCCAGCTGAAAGATGCCAGAGGAATGACCCCAGTGAGCTGTGAACCCGGGTGAACAGGGTCATATTTCCTCCCATGGATCCCTGGCATCCTACCGGGATGGAGGGTATGAGTTGCATTAAGTCTGAAAGAGATGCTGTAGGACAGCCTGGCCAAACGAGGCATCCCAACGGGAGTCCTTGTCCAGACAGTAGTGGGATGTGAAGGTATGTACTGAAGCCTAAGTAGCTGCTCTACAGATATCGTCTATAGAGACAGAACAGAGATTAGCAACCGAGCCTGTCGTTGCTCTGACATTATGAGCTGTAACATGGCCCTCGAGGGAAAGACCTTTACTATCGTATGTGAAGGATATGAAGTTTGCAATCCACTTAGATAGGGTTCGTTTGGAAACTGTAAGTTCCAAATGACTATAATCAAAAGCAACAAAGAGTTGAGAAGACTTCTTATGTTGCTCAGTTCTTTGAAGGTAAAGAGTAGTTACTCACCTGTAACAGGTGTTCTCCAGGAGCAGCAGGAATCAGTCCTCACATATGGGTGACGTCGGCGCCGATGGAGCCCTCCTGCGGAGCATTTCCCCAGCTTTCAAAGAAAGCCTTTGGGAATTGCAGCGCGCATGCACGGTCCCCTTCCCGCCCAAGGGTGCCATCTTGCTCAGTCTGATGACATAGCTTAAAGACAGCAAACAATTAGCAAAATAAATCATATGACTGCAACTCCAAGGGGAGGAGGGAGGGTTGTGAGGACTGATTCCTGCTGCTCCTGCAGAACACCTGTTACAGGTGAGTAACTACTCTTTCTCCAGGACCAAGCAGGAAGTCAGTCCTCACATATGGGACTCCCCAGCTTAAGGCTACCGGAGACCTCAAGCCGAAAAAATGAGCTCCCTCTAGCTCAGCAGCACGTAAGGAAGGAATCTTCTCTGAGAACGCCCCCGACCGGTAGCCCAACACCAGGGCTGGAGGGTAGGAGTTGCCTAAACCCCAAAGAGATTATGGAGTACTGCCTGTCCGAAAGCACTGTCCCTGCGGGACTCCCTCTCAAGGCAGTAATGGGCCGCAAAAGTCTGGCTTGAAGACCAAGTAGCGGCCCGGCAGATGTCTGCCAACGGAACAGAGCAGAGATGAGCCACTGAAGCAGCCTTTGCCCTGACACGATGAGCCGTGACTCGACCCTCCAACGAGAGGCCAGCTGCCCCATAAGCCCAGGCGATACAGTCAGCGACCCATATGGACAAAGTACGCTTGGAGACAAGTAGCCTCAACTTATTGGGGTCAAAAGAAATGAAGAGCTGAACAGCCCTCCGATGCTCCCGCATACGGTCAAGGTAGAAGGACAACGCCCTCCTACAGTCCAGGGTATGCAGGACCATCTCAGCACAGTTGGCATGGTGCCTGGGAAAGAAGGTCGGAAGAACCACCTCCTGATTGAGGTGAAAAGGGGAGACAACTTTAGGAAGAAACTTAGGGTGAGTCCGTAAGACTACCCTATTCTTGTAGAACCTAGTATAAGGGGGACCAGACATTAGTGCCTGCAGTTCACTCACTCGCCTAGCAGAGGTAAGAGCTAATAAAAACAAGGTTTTCCAGGAGAGAAAACGGAGAGGGCAGGTAGCTATAGGTTCAAAGGGCGGACAAGTAATCCGCTGTAAGACCACATTCAGATCCCACTCAGGGGCTGGTGGACGCAAAGGAGGCTTAAGCAGAAGGAGGCCTCTGAGAAAACAAGCCACCAAAGGGTGGTTGGAAAGAGGCCTTCCGTCCACCGGCGAGTGGTGCGCTGAGAGAGCACTGAGGTGAACCCTGACAGAGTTGGACTTAAGGCCTAGATTGGAGAGGTAAAGCAAATATTGCAATACTACCGCTACCAAGCACGAGAAGGGATTCTCGCTGTGCTGAGCACACCATGCGGAGAATCTACGCCACTTAAGAGCATAGGATTTCCTGGTGGATTGCCGTCTAGAGGCTAAGACAACATCTTCCACCTCTCGAGGCAGTAGTAGGGGAGCCAGGACTACCCTTTCAGCAGCCAGGCCATCAGATGAAGGGACTGGAGGTTGGGGTGCAAGAGAGTCCCCTGATCCTGAGACAGGAGATCGTGCTGAAACCCCAGAGGAAGAGGGGTGTCCACCGCCAGTTGCAGCAGAAGCGGGAACCACGGTTGCCTCGGCCACCTGGGGGCTATCAGGATCATTGAGGCCCCGTCCTTGGACTTTGAACAGTGTTCTGGACACTAGTGGCGTGGGAGGAAACGCATACAGTAGGCCTGTGGACCACGAGATCAGAAACGCATCCGCTGCTACTCTGAGAGGATGCGGTTGTCTGGAGCAGAATCTCGGGAGTTGCCGGTTCAGAGGACTGGCGAATAGATCCATGGTGGGGAGGCCCCACCTGAGAAAGATCTGCTGAACCACCAACGGGTTCAATCTCCATTTGTGTGGTTGCAGGATCCTGCTCAGTCTGTCCGCCAGGTAATTTTCTTGACCTGGGAGGTAGGCAGCCTTGAGGAGGATTCCGTGATTGACGGCCCAAGAGCACAGCCGTTGTGCCTTCTGACATAGAAGGAAGGAGCCTGTGCCTCCTTGTTTGCTCACTTAGAACATGGCAACTTGATTGTCCGTCTGGACTAGTACAGACTGGTGAGAGGCGAGGTGGGAGAAGGCTCTCAGAGCTAGGCGTATCGCCCATAGCTCCAGGAAGTTTATCTGTTGAGCAGCCTCCCAAGGGGTCCAGAGACCCTGAGTACATTTCCCTTGGCAATGTGCTCCCCAACCTAGAAGAGAAGCATCTGTCGTCAGCACTTGAGAATGCAGAGGGGATTGAAAAACCACTCCGAGTACCAGATTCGGAAGATGAAGCCACCATTGCAGAGAGGAGACTAGCAGGTCGGATATTCTTACTGAGTCCGCTAGGCTCCCGGTGGCCTGATGCCACCGAGTGCAAAGGCTCCACTGAGCAGGCCGCATGTGCAGGCGGGCATTGGGGGTTACATGAACCGTGGAAGCCATATGGCCGAGTAGTCTCAGGAATTGCCTGGCAGAGACTAGGGAATTGCTGTGAAACTGCCTGGCCAGATCCATCAGCCTGTGGGCTCTGTCCATTGGCAGAAAAGCCTTCGCCTGAAGAGTGTCCAGCCTTGTTCTTATGAATTCTAAGTTCTGGGATGGGAGCAAAGTGGACTTTGCGAAGTTTATGACAAACCCAAAGTGCTGAAGCAGAGCCACAGTGCGAAGGGTGGCTTGATTGGCCTCCTGGGAAGACTGGCCCCTTATGAGCCAGTCGTCCAGGTACGGAAACACAAAAAGACCTTGAAGCCTTAGGTAGGCCGCCACCACTGTCAGGCACTTGGTGAACACCCTGGGAGCGGAGGTCAGGCCAAAGGGTAGTACTCTGTACTGATAGTGGTTTCCTCCCACAACAAAGCTGAGATATTGTCTGTGGTCTGGATGAATAAGGATGTGAGTATAAGCATCCTTGAGATCTAAGGAGCATAGCCAATCTCCCTGCTGGAGGTAGGGCAGCAGGATTCCAAGGGTAAGCATCTTGAACTTTTCCCTCTCCAGGAACTTGAGGTTGCGCAAGTCTAGGATGGGTCTGAGGCCTCCTGTTCTTTTTGGTACCAGAAAGTACCTGGAATAAAAGCCGTGACCTCTCAGGTGGTGGGGCACCGGTTCCACAGCCTGTTCCTTTAGTAGACTTGCTAACTCCTGAAGGAGTAGGTCCCTGTGCAGAGGGAGTCTTGGAGGCTCCCCTGGAAAATAGGAGGGAGGTACCTGGTGAAAATGGAGAAGATAGCCCTTTTGGACTATATGAAGCACCCAGGTATCTGATGTGACGGCTGACCACCTGTGGGCAAAGTGGGCCAGCCGGCCTCCTGTGCTGAGAGAAGCCAGCTGAGGAGAAGAGGCTATGTTTTCTGAGTCAAAACCCCCCACCCTGCAGAGCAAGGGCCGGTGTTGGTGGCTTGGGGGCTTGCTGCCTACGGGGCCCATGACCCTGCCCCCTTGGCCTGCTGACCCTGTTGGGGAGCTGCAGAGGCCTGATAATGAGGGTATTGTTTATAGGCAGATTACTTCCTCGGGTAAAAGGTCTTTTTTCCCGAGCACTTCTTCTGAGAAGGGGCAGAGGTTTTTCTGGACAGCCTAGTCCTGGTCAGAGTCTCGGTCTCGAGTTCTGCAGCCTTTTCAGCCATGGGCTTGCCAAAGAGGTTTTCACCTCAGCAGGTGACATCGACCAACTTGTCCTGTACCCATGGCTCGAGGTCGGATGACTGTAGCCAAGCCTGTCGGCGGGCACCGATGCCGGCCCCGGCTACTCGGGCCGAAGCCTCGAAGCCATCGTAGGCTGCTCGAGAGATAAACTTCGAGCACTCTCGAATACCAGTGGACAAGGCCTGGAACCTCTGCAAAGGTTCCTCAGAGAGACCAGCAGAGAACCCGGCAATCTCCTTTGCCAGGTCTCGGAGATACATGCCCATGTAGAGCTGGTATGTCTGGAAACGGCAAGCAAGCATAGAGCCCTGGAAGCACTTCTTACCGAGGGCATCCAGGTTCCGGGCCTCCCGGCCGGGAGGCACCAAGGAGTGCATCTTCTGACGAAAAAGGAGAGAGTGGGCTCGATACCGGCGTATCGGGCCCAGGCGGGAAAAGGATCTGGCGCCGAACCGAAGGAGAAGTACAAAAAATAGGGAAATCAACTTTTTCCTCGGCGAAAAATGAACTACGTCCGTCGGGCCGCAGAAAAAAGAAGACTGAGCAAGATGGCACCCTTGGGCGGGAAGGGGACCGCGCTTGCGTGCTGCAATTCCCAAAGGCTTTCTTTGAAAGCTGGGGAAATGCTCCGCACGAGGGCTCCGTCGGCGCCGACGTCACCCATATGTGAGGACTGATTCCTGCTTGGTTCTGGAGAAAAGGCTAAAGCTCTTTTACAATCTAAGTTATGAAGGTTCCTTTCTGCATTGGAGGCGTGAGGCCTGGGGAAGAATACAAGAAGGTAAACCGACTGGTTTAAATGAAAAGATGAAACCACCTTTGGCATAAAGAGTGGATGAGCCCAGCGCTTTCCTCCAGCTACTGACCTGCTCCCTGCTGATTTTCCCTCCCTGTCTCCTACCTCACAAGCCTCCACCTGGTTTTCCTCCCTCTCTACCGCCCTTGATCATCTTGCCCCTCTTCGTCCCCGTCCACCTACTCGTTGACCCTCCCATCCCTGGTACCATTCTGGTCTTCGCCTGCTCCGCTCTCAGCTTCGCCGCGCCAAACGGCGTTGGCGCAAATCTCCATCACCCACCTCTCTCTCATTTTTCAATTCTCAACACTCCTATTATTGCTCCCAGGTCCACCTTGCCAAGGCATCTTTCTTCTCTGCTGCTATTACCGCTGCCCCTAATCAGACGCGTCATTTATACTCCACACTCACTTTCCTTACCTCCCTTCACCCTACTACTCCCGCCCAACCCACTCATCCTCTTCCCGCCCCTTCTCTTCTGGCTGCAGCCTTTTCTAACAAAATTTCTAACCTGAGGGCCTCCCTGCCTCTCCATCCCCCACCTCTTTCCTCACCTCCTCCAGTCGCATCCCCTCTCCCTTCCTCCCAGCTATCTCATACCTGGTCCTCCTTCTCACCAACCTCTTCTACCGAACTTCACCATCTTATTTCCTCATCTAACAAGACTTTCTGCTCCCTTGACCCTATTCCATCCTCCTGGCTTCTTGTTCCATCTCTGTCTTTCCTTCCCCACCTTCAAACCATGATGAACTCTAGTCTTTCCTCTGGATCCTTCCCCGCCCCCTGGAAACACGCTCTCATCCGGCCATTACTTAAGAAATCTACTTTAGACCCTCTTGATCCCAATAACTACCGTCCCGTCTCCAATCTCCCCTTCCTTTCTAAATTACTTGAGAAACTTGTTTTTGCACAACTCACTCACCATCTTGACTCCACCAATCTTCTTCACCCCCGTCAATCTGGTTTTCGCTCTGGGCATAGTGTTGAGACCATTCTTCTAGCTTTCACCAACTCCCTGCACACTGCTCACGACCGGGGTGACATCTCGGTGGCGGTGGCACTCGATCTCTCCGCTGCCTTTGACTTAGTTGACCACTCACTCCTCCTCTCTCGTTTGCATGATATCGGCCTTCGTAGTACTGTCTTGCGTTGGTTTCATTCTTTCCTCTATTCTCGCTCTGCTGCAGTTCTCCCCTCATCCTCCTCTCAATCCCCTTCCGACTCCTTCTCCCTAGTTTGTGGGGTTCCTCAAGGCTCTGTATTAGCTCCTCTTCTTTTCAATATCTTTCTCACTCCTCTCACATTGCTTGTCCAACAGTTTGGGATCACAGCCTTTTACTACGCAGACGATATCCTTCTCCTCCACCACACCTCCCCTGTCTCCCCTGACCTAACTCCCTTGAATGCCTGCTTAGCTGCTGTTTCCGATTGATTAATTCAAAACTGTTTACATCTTAACCTTTCAAAAACCATTGCCATCTGGTTCTCTCCCGGTCACCAGCCCCCCTCTTTGGCTCCATCTTTCTCTAGTGCACCTGTCCCGTTAGTTACCACTTTTCACTATCTTGGAGTTCTCTTCGACTCAGATCTTTCCTTCTCAGCACATGTCTCCCACGTTTCTAAACTCTCCTTCTTCCACTTACGACAGATTCGTGCTATTCGCCCCTTCCTCTCCTCCTCAGCTTTAACCACCTTACTACTCACCCTTGTCATCTCTCGTGTTGATTTCTCCAACTCCATTCTCTCTGGTATCTCCAAACTACAGCTCTCCCGGTTACAACGCATTCAAAACACTGCCGCCCGTCTTGTCACCCACTCTTCTATCAGGGACCATGTCACCCCTAACCTTTTCCAACTTCACTGGCTCCCTGTCTCCTATCACATTCAATTCAAGCTCCTCACATTAGCTCACAAGGCACTACACACCTCTACCCCTCAATATTTGGCTGACTTACTCCACTTCCACACTCCTTGTCATACCCCTCGCTCTTTCCACCTCAACCGACTAGCTCTACCTTCACCTTCTCAAGCACACCTTCAGACCACATGCTCCTCAGCCTTCTTCTTTGTAGCCCCTGCACTATGGAACTCTCCCCCCCCCCTTCGGCTCGAACCCCATTACCCTACCTTCAAACGCTTACTTAAAACTTATCTGTTCTCCCTTGCCTTCGACCTCCCCCCTCCCTAGCCCCTACCCGCTATCTCTCCATCTGCCCGCCTTACTCATGTCTCTGTCTCTTTTTCTTCTTCAATTGTAACTTCCTTTCCAATTTTCTGGCTTATGCCATTCTGTATATATTTTTATTGTAAACCGCTCTGCCTATCCATGAAGGGCGGTCAATCAAATAAATGAATATGAATATGAATATGAGTCCTGAGGACTACTTTATCATGGTGGAACCTTGTATAAGGAGGGTCAGCCACTAAAGCTTGCAGTTCACTAATGCGCCTAGCAGAAGTTATTGCAATTAGGAAAATGACCTTCCAGGAAAGAAATTTTATAGTGGCTAAAGGTTCAAAAGGCAGCTTCATAAGCTGCCCAAGAACAAGATTCAGGTCCCATGCCACCGGTGGTGACTTTATGGGGGGCTCTGTCAATAGTAGACCTCTCATGAATCTTGACACAAGTGAATGAGAAGAGATTGGTTGTCCATCTTGGGGCTTGTGAAAAGCCGCAATAGCACTGAGATGGACTCGCACTGAATTGGTCTTAAGACCAGAATTTGAAAGATGGAGGGGATACTCCAGAAGCGACTCCATGGGCAAGGAAAGGGGGTTAAGCCCCCTTTTTGAACACCATATAGAAAACCTTTTCCATTTGAAAGTGTAGGAACGCCTTGTGGAAGGTTTTCTCGAAGCCTGAAGGATATCCTTCACTTGCTGAGAGAGGTGGATATCTAAATGTTCTATGCCTTCAGCAGCCAGGCCCAGAGGTGCAGGGACTGAGGATTGGGATGCAGGAGCCGCCCGTTCTCCTGAGAAAGGAGATCCGGAGCATATCCCAACTCTAGAGGTGTTGCTTGAGAGAGAGACAGAAGCAGAGGGTACCATGATTGCCTTGGACAACGTGGAGCTATGAGAATCATATAACCCCTGTCTCTCTGGAGCTTGAAAAGAGTTTTGGGAATTAGCGGAAAGGGTGGGAAGGCATAGAGGAAGTCCTGACCCCAATGGAGCTGGAAAGAATCGTTTGCTAGATAGTATTGAGACAGAATTCTGGAACAGAAACGGGGAAGTTTGGCATTCTGTGGACTTGCAAAGAGGTCTATATCTGGTGTTCCCCAGGTTTGGAACACTCGAGCCAGTTGGTCTGACTGGAGAGACCACTCGTGTGGCAGCAGTATTCGACTGAGCTTGTTTGCCCGGAAGGTATTCCACTAGAAGGTGAATTTGGAGCTCTCTGGCGAGGGCCTATAGTCGCAAAGCTTTGTTGCATAGCGACAGAGAGCCCGTTCCGCCTTGTTTGTTTATGTAAAACATGGCAACCTGATTGTCGGTTTGGACCAGAACTGTCTTTTGACTGAGCTGGGCCTGAAATACTATTATAGCATTGTAGATGGCTCTTAGCTCTAAGAGGTTTATTTGAAGAGAGGCCTCCTGTGAGGTCCAGAGACCCTGAGTGGAAAGATCATGCAAGTGGGCTCCCCAACCCAGCTTGGACACATATGTTGTCAGGGTGATTTGGGGCAGTGGTTGCTGGAAGGGGAAACCTACCAGGAGGTTTGAGGGACTGCCACCACGGCAGGGACAAAATGAGATGTGTCAAATTCTTGATTTTATCCGTTAAGCGACCTGTGGCTTGTGTCCACTGCGAAGAGAGGGTCCACTGAGCTGCCCACATGTGCAGACGGGCATAAGGGACCACATGTACAGTAGATGCCATATGCCCCAGCACTTGAAGCATTTCCCGAGCAATCAGGAGGGTTTTCTTTACTGCTTGGGAAGCCAATTCTATTATTCGTAGACAGCGTGGCTGTGGCAGGAATGCCTTTGATTGCTGCGTGTTTAAGCGAGCCCCTATGAACTCTAGGGATTGAGAAGGGGGGAGGTGAGACTTTGTATGGTTGATTACCAGACCCAAATATTGGAGAATTTTCATGGCACGAGAAACAGCTCGTTCCGTTTCTGGAGCTGTTAGTGCTCTGATGAGCCAGTCGTCTAAGTAGGTGAAGACGAATATCCCCAGAGTTCTCAGGAATGCTGCTACTACAGCCATGCATTTTGTGAAGACTCTTGGGGAAGAGGCCAGCCCGAATGGAAGGACTCTGAATTGGAAGTGGTTTCCTTGAAAATGAAATCAAAGGTACTTCCTGTGATTTACATGGATGAGGATATGCGTGTACGCATCTCTTAGATCTAGAGAACATAACCAATCCTAATTCTGAAGGTATGGTAAAAGTGTTCCGAGGGAGATCATCTTGAACTTTTCTCAGAACAGGTATTTGTTCAATTCTCTGAGGTCCTGGATAGGTCTGTATCCCCATCTTCTTTGGAATAAGAAAATAGGGGGAGTAGAACCCCCTCCCTCGTTGGGATATGGGTACCTCTTCTATTGCTCCTTCAGCAAGAAGTGAGGAGACCTCCTGACACAGAATGTCAGTGACAGGGCCTTGAGAATTGAATTGTTTTATGACTGCAGGCGGGGGCATGCCAAGAAAGTGAAGTTTGTACCCTGTCCTACAATGGACAGAGTCCAGTTTTCTGATGTTATTTGTTGCCATCTTTTGGCAAAATGGCATAATCTGCCCGGAATGGTCAAGGGCTCTGGACCCTTCAGAGGCAAAATGGTTAAGTTCTCTAGGTAGAAGTCAAAGCCCCTGCGGAGGCTGTACTTGCTGAGCCGGTTGAGCTCTTTGAGCTTGCGGCTTTCTTTGTCATCTAGATTGGTGCCCTTTCAGGGGAGCATGAACTGGACAGTGAATTGGATGGGAATAAGAATGGTAAGATTTTTTCTTTTTGTTAAAGAAAAACTTCTTGCCTGTTTTTTCCTTTGATGGGTTGGCTGTAGACTTTGATAGTCTGTTCAAGGTGGTATTGTCAGATTCAATCTGATTAGCATTGGTCTGCCAATCCTTCCCAAATAGGAAACATTCCTTGCACAGGTGAAAACCTAACTTCTCTTGCACCCACTCCTCTAAATCTGATGCTTGGAGCCAGGCGATGCGCCGTGCTCCAATAGCAATAGCAGAGGTTCTACTAATAGCTTCAAAGCAGTCAAAAGCTGCATGGTTCACAAATTTGGAGACATTTTGAGCGTGCTTGAGTAGAGTGAGGTACTGAATCCGTTTATCTTCGGGAAGAAGAGGGTTCATGCATTCCAGATCCGCTGTAACCTCCTCTAGAAACATTCCCATGTAAAGGGAATATGAGCTAATCCTAGCTGCTAGCATGGAGGATTGAAAACATCGACCTCCAAAGGCATCGAGTGTCCTTGATTCACGGCCTGGCGGGTTGGAAGAATGTGTTTTAGCACTCTTTACTCTCCGCATGGCTGATTCCACTACCATGGAATGGTGTGGTAACTGAGTCTTCTGAAACCCTGGAGAAGGTGGGACTCGGTACATGGTATCGAGGCATCGAGAATGCGGTGACACCGTTAAGGGAGTTTCCCACATTCTGAACATAAGACTTGAAGGATCTGATGAATAGGTAGCATCGCTGCCTCTTTGGGAGCCATAGGGTATTGCAGAATTCTTAGTTCTTCTGCCCTAGGTTCCTTCTCAGGAGTAACCGTGACTGAAAGCCCTTTAGCTACATCACGTATAAAATCCTGAAAAGACATGTCTGCTGGAGGAGACATTCTGCGCTCAGGAGAAGGAGATGGATCCTTCAACAGTACTGGCTCTTGTATCGGTAGAGTCATCAGAATCCTCATCGGAGCTTTGCATCGATCGATGCTGGTACCGATGAATATCGGTACCGTGGCGTTTCAGTTCCAACCCCTCGATGCCACAGAAACTCTCGAGGCTCGGCATGGGAGGAAGCCGTCCCAACTGAGTGGGTGCCACTGGAGCCGGTACCAGTGTCGGTACCGAGCTCATTTGAACCTTCTATAGCGGTCTTAGCAGTACCGAGGCAGCTAAGAGGGATGCTAGACTACGTTCAATAGCAAGGATTCTCTTATCCATTGCTAATGCTGATGCCTGGTCGGTACCGGTGGAAGAGGCTACGACCCCAGAACATGGCAACAGAAGTTCTGCAGAGGTGGAGGCCTCTGGAACATTCTGAGACCCCGTTTGTGCTTTGGAGACCGAAGACTCCCGCTGGGGCAATTTTGCCAGTGTACTTTCCTCGAGGGTAGTGCCAGTGGCATCTCCATGATTTGCAGGAGATTTACCCTTCAAGGACCGACTAGTCTTTACAGACTTTTGTTTAGTTACCTGAGATCCATGAGAGGAAGATGAAGCCCTGGAGGACATCGATGCAACTGACATCGTATTAACAGTGAAAAGAGAAACGGCTTTTGCAACTCTGTTCTGCAGGCCTCTTTTGGTCATCTTTCTACAGGAGAGACACTCCTCTGGACAATGTTCAGGACCTAAATATGACTAAAATACAATCTCTAAAATGCTTGTATGCAAATGCTAGACATCTAAAAAATAAGATGGGAGAGTTAGAATATATAGCACTAAATGAGAGGTTAGATATGATTGGAATATCAGAGATATGGTGGAAGGAGGACAACCAGTGGGACACTGATACCTGGGTACAAACTATTTCATAATGATAGAGCTGATCAAATTGGTGGTGGGGTTGCGCTCTATGTTAGAGAGGGCATTGAGTCAGAAAGGATTAAAGTTTTGCAGGAAACAAAATTTGCTGTAGAATCTCTATGGATTGAAATTCTATGTAAAAAGGGGAAGGCGATGGCAGTGGGGGTGTACTATCGACCGCCTGGCCAGAATGAACAAATGGATGATGAAATGCTCAAAGAAATCAAGGAAGCTAACAAAAGTTACAGTGCAGTAATAATAATGGGTGATTTCAATTACCCCGGTATCGACTGGGTCAGTGTCACAGCAGGACATGCTAGGGAGATAAAGTTCCTAGATGAAATAAATGACTGCTTCTTGGAGCAGCTGGCTCATGAACCGACCAGGGGGGAAGCCATATTGGACCTAGTCCTTAGTGGAACACCAGATCTAGTGCAAGAGATAAGGGTGTTGGGGCCACTTAGCAATAGTGATCATAGCATGATCGCATTTGATTTAATTAGTGGAGGAGGGACAGTAAAGAAATCCACAGTACTACCTTTTAACTTTCGAAAGGGATACTATGATAAAATGAAGAAAATAGTTAAGAAAAAACTAAAACTACTACTACGCAGATGATATACTCTTTCTTCACCATACTGATTCTCTTACTCCTGATATCTCCCCCCTTAATTCATGTCTCTCTGCTGTTGCTTCTTGGTTTTCCTCCAATTTTCTTCATGTAAACCCTTCCAAGTCTTTTGCTATCTGGTTCACTCTTGGGAGTCCCCCCCCCCCCTACTTGTGCCCTTTCTTTTTCTCCTTGCCTATTCCTCTTGTTCCCTCTCTTCGATATTTAGGTGTTGTTCTTGACTCCTCTCTCTCTTTTAGGGGACACATTTCTTCAGTCGTCCAGCGCTCTTTCTTTTCCCTCAAACAATTACGAGCCATCCGTCCTTTCCTCTCTTCCTCTGCCTTGACAATACTGCTCTCTCTTGTGATGTCCCGTCTTGACTATTGCAATATTTCCTTGGCAGGTCTTCCACAATCTCAACTCTCCCGTCTTCAGTGTGTTCAGAACAACGCAGTTTGTATTTTAACTCACGCTTCCCATTTTGATCACGTCACCCCCCTCCTCATACATCAGCACTGGCTCCCCATTTCTTTTCGTATTCAGTACAAGGTTCTTATTTTTGCTCATAGGGCAATTCACAAAGGCACTCCCTTTTACCTTGCAGACCAGATTCACTTTCACACCCCTCACCGTTCACTCCGTTCCATCCATATCAACCACATGTCCCTGCCTTCCCCATCACAAGCCCATTTGGAATCCACTCGTTCATCAGCATTTTACTTTCTAGGCCCAAGGCTCTGGAACTCGCTGCCCCCTCCCTCCGTTTAGAGCTATCATTCAAGTCCTTCAAAAAGAAACTAAAAACTCACCTTTTCTGTCTTGCATTTGACCTCCCCCCCCTTCCTCACCCCTCTCCCCCCCTCCTCGTTGATGCATTTGATTACTTGTTCTTTATGCCTCTTCTCTTTCTCTGTCCTATTCTTTTGATTTTAATGGCGTTCCTTTTCTGCTTTCCTGCAGCCTTGCATTTTTATATGAGTGCAAACCGCTCAGAAGATCATGATATGGGCGGTATAAGTAGTTTTAATTAAACAAAAACATAAAAGGAGCAGTTGCAAAGGTTAAAGACTTACATCAAGCTTGGTTGTTGTTGAAAAATACTATCTTGGAAGCCCTGATGAGCTGTATTCCACGCTTTAAGAAAAGTGGAAGGAAGTCCAAAAAACTTCCAGCATGGTTTAAAGGTGAGGTCAGAGAGGCTGTTGTTGCCAAAAAAGCATCTTTCAGAAAATGGAAAAAAGAACCAAACGACGAAACCTGGAAACAGCACAAGCACTGGCAGGTCAAATGCAAGGCATTGATAAAGAAGGCAAACAGAGAATTTGAGAAGAAGCTTGCTGCAGAAGCAAAAACGCGAAATAAAGACTTTTAAGTACATTTGTGGCAAAAAACCTGTGAGTCAGTTGGTCCATTAGATGATAGAGGGGTTAAAGGGGCACTAAGAGGCGACAAGGCGATAGCGGAGACACTGAATGAATTCTTTGCTTCGGTCTTTACTGAGGAAGATGTAAGAGTAGTTACTCACCTGTAACAGGTGTTCTCCAGGAGCAGCAGGAATCAGTCCTCATATATGGGTGACGTCGGCGCCTACGGAGCCCCCATGCGGAGCATTTCCCTAGCTTTCATAGAAAGCCTTTGGGAATGCAGCACGCATGCGCGGTCCCCTTCCCACCCAAGGGTGCCATCTTGCTCAGTCTGATGACATAGCTAAAAGACAGCAAAAATAAATCATATGACTGCAACTCCAAGGGGAGGAGGGAGGGTTGTGAGGACTGATTCTTGCTGCTCCTGGAGAACACCTGTTACAGTTGAGTAACTACTCTTTCTCCAGGACCAAGCAGGAAGTCAGTCCTCACATATGGGACTCCCTAGTTTAGGGCTACCAGAGGCCTCAACTGAAAAAATGAGTTCCCTCTAGAGCCTTAGCATGCAAGAACAGAATCTTCTCTGATAACGCCCCCGACAGGTAGTCCAACACCAGGGCCGGATGGTAGGAGTTGCCTAGACCCCAAAGAGATTATGGAGTACCGCTTGCCCGAAAGCACTGTCCCTGCGGGACTCCCTCTCAAGGCAGTAGTGGGCCGGAAATGTCTGGCTTGAAGACCAAGCAGTGGCCCGGCAGATGTCTGCCAATGGAACAGAGTGGAGATGAGCCACTGACGCAGCCTTCGTCCTGACACGGTGAGCCGTAACTCGACCCTGCAACGAGAGGCCGGCTGCCCTGTAAGCCCAGGCGATGCAGTCAGCCACCCATATGGACAAAGTACGCTTGGAGACAGCTAACCCCAACTTATTGGGGTCATAAGAGACGAAGAGCTGAACTGCCCTCTGGTGCTCCCGCGTACGGTCAAGGTAGAAGGACAACGCCCTCCTACAGTCCAAGGTATGCAAGACCATCTCAACCTGGCTAGCATGAGGCCTGGGAAAGAAAGTCGGAAAAACCACCTCCTGATTGAGGTGGAAGGAGGAGACAACCTTTGGAAGGAACTTAGGGTGAGTCCGTAAGACTACCCTGTTCCTATAGAACCTAGTATAAGGTGCTTCTGATACCAGGGCCTGAAGCTCACTCACTCACCTTGCTGAGGTAAGGGCTACCAGAAATAGCGTTTTCCAGGACAGAAAACGCACAGGGCAAGTAGCCATAGGTTCAAATGGTGGGCAAGTAAGCCGTTGCAAGACCACATTTAAATCCCATTCAGTGGCAGGTGGACGCACTGGAGGCTTAAGCAAAAGCAGGCCTCTGAGGAAGTGAGCCACCAAAGGATGACTGGAGAGAGACTGACCCTCCACCTGTGAGTGGTGTGCTGAAAGAGCACTAAGATGAACTCTAACAGAATTGGACTTAAGGCCTAGGTTCGAGAGGTGAAGCAAATACTGCAGCACCACATGTACCAGGCATGAGAAGGGATTCTCGTCGTATTGAGTACACCAGGTAGAAAATCTACGCTACTTAAGGGCATAAGACTTTTAGGAGGCAGTCCACCAGAAAGTCTTATGCCCTTAAGTAGCGTAGATGACATCCTCCACTTCCCTAGGCAATAGTAAAGGCGCTAGGACTACCTTTTCAGCTGCCAGGCCATCAAATTCAGGGACTGGAGATTGGGGTGCAAGAGGGATCCCTGCTCCTGAGACAGGAGATCAGGTTGCACCACCAGAGGAAGAGGAGTGTCCACCGCCAGTTGCAATAGTAGTGGGAACCAGGGCTGCCTTGGCCACCTGGGGGCCACCAGAATCACCGAGGCCTTGTCCCGGGTTACCTTGAATAGTGTCTTGGACACTAGAGTGCGTGGGAGGAAACGCATATAGTAGGCCTGTAGACCATGGAATAAGAAACGCATCCGCTGCTACTCTGAGAGGATGCAGTTGTCTGGAACAGAACCTGGGTAGTTGACGGTTCAGAGGACTGGCAGAGATCTATGGTTGGAAGACCCCATCTCAGGAAGATCTGTTGAACCACTAAAGAGTTCAACTGCCATTCGTGCGGCTGCAGGATCCTGCTCAATCTGTCTGCCAGGTAATTCTCCTGACCTGGGAGGTAGACTGCTTTGAGAAGAATGCCATGATTGACTGCCCAGGAGCACAGTTTCTGCGCTTCCTGATAGAGAAGGCGGGACCCTGTGCCCCCTTGTTTGTTCACATAGAACATAGCTACTTGATTGTCTGTCTGAACCAAGACGGACTGGTGAGAGATCAGATGAGAGAAAGTTCTCAGGGCTAAGCGGATAGCTCTCAGTTCTAATAGATTGATCTGCTGTGCGGCCTCCCAAGGAGTCCACAGGCCTTGAGTACATGCCCCTTGGCAATGTGCACCCCAACCTTGGAGAAGCATCGGTTGTCAGCACCCGAGTGTGTGGAGGTGCCTGAAAAGGCACCCCTTGCACTAGATTTCGAAGATGAATCCACCATTGCAGAGAAAACTGTAGTAGACTGGACACCAACACTTTGTCCGTGAGGCTTCCTGTGGGCTGGTGCCACTGAGTCCTGAGGCCCCATTGAGCTGGCCTCGTGTGTAGACGGGCATTTGGAGTCACATGGACCGTAGATGCCATGTGGCCTAAGAGCCTCAGGAATTGTCTGGCGGAGACCAGAGAATTGCTGTGGAATAGCCTGGCTAGAGCCATCAATCTGTGGGCCCTGTCCACTGGTAGAAAGGCCTTTGCCTGAAAGGTGTCCAGTCGAGCTCCTATGAACTCCATGTTCTGGGAGGGTTGCAAACTGGACTTTGCGAAGTTTATGACAAACACCAGGTGTTGAAGCAGAGCGACAGTGCGAAGGGTGGCTTGATTGGCCTCTTGCGGGGATTGACCCCTGATGAGACAATCGTCCAGATATGGAAAGACAAAGAGGCCTTGAACCCTGAAGTAGGCCGCTACCACCGCCAGGCACTTGGTGAATACCCTGGGGGCGGATGTAAGGCCAAAACGCAGTATTCTGTACTGATAATGGTTTCCTCCCACTACAAATCTGAGATATTGTCTGTGATCTGGATGAATAAGGATGTGAGTATAAGCATCCTTTAGATCTAAGGAGCATAGCCAATCTCCCTGCTGGAGGTAAGGCAGCAGGATTCCAAGGGTAAGCATCTTGAACTTTTCCCTCTCCAGGAACTTGTTCAGGTTTCGCAAGTCTAGGATGGGTCTGAGGCCTCCTGTTCTCTCTGGTACCAGGAAGTACCTGGAATAGAAGCCGTGACCTCTCAGGTGGTGGGGCACCAGTTCCACTGCCTGTTGCTTTAGAAGACTTGCCAACTCCTGCAGGAGTAAGTCTCTGTGCAGAGGGAGTCTGGGAGGCTCCCCTGGAAAATAGGAGGGGGGTACCTGGTGGAAGTGGAGGAGATAGCCCTTCTGGACTATACTGAGAACCCAGGTATCCCTTATGACTGCTGACCACCTGTGGGCGAACAGGGCCAGCCTGCCTCCAGTGCTGATGGGGGCCAGCTGAGGAGGAGAGGCTATGCCAATGCAGTCAAAAACCCCCTCCCTGCTGAGCAGAAGCCGGAGTAGGATGCTTGGGGGCTTTCTGCCTACGGGGCCCATGACCCTGCCCCTTGGCCTGCTGACCCTGTTGGGGAGCTACAGAGGCCTGATAATGAGGGTACTTTTTATAGGCAGATGACTTCCTCAGGTAAAAGGTCTTTTTTCCCCGAGCCCTTCTTCTTTTGAGAAGAGGCAGAGGTTTTTCTGGACAGCCTTGTCCGGGTAAGAGGCTCGGTCTCGAGTTTGGCAGCCTTTTCAGCCATGGGCTTGCCAAAGAGGTTTTCACCTCAGCAGGGGACATCGACCAACTTATCCTGCACCCATGGCTCGAGGTCCGATGGCTGTAGCCAAGCCTGACGGCGTGCACCGATGCCAGCCGCGGCTACTCGGGCCGAAGCCTCGAAGCCATCATAGGCTGCTCGAGATATAAACTTCGAGCACTCACGAATACCCGAAGACAGAGCATTGAACCTCTGCAAAGGTTCCTCGGAGAGACCAGCAGAGAACCCGGCAATCTCCTTTGCCAGGTCTCGAAGGTACATGCCCATGTACAGCTGGTAGGTCTGGACACGGCAAGCAAGCATAGAGCCCTGGAAGCACTTCTTACCGAGGGCATCCAGGTTCCGGGCCTCCTGGCCGGGAGGCACCAAGGAGTGCATCTTCTGACTCTTCAGACGATGCATGGCCGATTCCACAACCATGGAGTGGTGCGGTAATTGTGCCTTTTGGAACCCGGGGCTCTTGCGGACTCGATAGATGGTATCGACCCGCTTGCTCAAAACCGGCATCGATGCCGGCGCCTCCCACATGCGGAAGAGCAACCGTTCCAGCATCGGAGGAACCGGAACAGTAAAAGCCTCCTTCGGAGGAGAGTCACACTGTAGGGCCTCGAACTCCTCGGCTCGAGACTCCTCCTCGGGATCCGCGGGGAATGCCAAAGCCATGGCCATGTCCCACACGAAGTCCGAGAACCGGGTATCCTCCGGGGGGGACCTTCTCAGAGGCTCGGACTCGAGCGAATCCGAAGGAACGCACCGAGTCCGAAAGGTGTCGGGCGACTCCTCATCCTCGGTCTCCCAGCGGGACTCCTCAGAGGAGGAATCGAGCGGCTCTGGTCGGGCAGGCATCGATGCCATCCGCCCCGACGCCGAGGGTACCGGCATGGGAGGCTGAGGGGGACCTTGGCCGAGGATCGACTCGAGCTCACATGGACTCGAGGATCGGCTCGGCCTCCGGGGTCGACTTGGACGTCGATGTCCTGGTGGTCGGGGCAAATGCACCGGTGAGACCGGCGATCAGTGCCCGCTGCTGTTCCATGAAGGCAGCCAAGCTGCTCTCCAAGGCCGTCAACCTGAGTCCGAGCTCAGGAGACTCAGCGGCCCCCGACTCGGGCCCTGACGGCGCCGGGCCCGACGTCGGCTCCCCTGGAGATGAGTCCACGAGGACTACAGTACTCACGTGACCCGGGGACTCCATCTCCACATGAGGTTGTTTTGCAGGCCTCTCCGACTCCGTAGACCCGGGACGACGCTCGGGGCTATTCGACTTGGCCCTCGAGGAGCCAAGTGCGTCCACCGACGCCGGCCTCGCAGATTTTTTCTTCTTACGATGTTCCCGCGAGGCAGACCCCCCCTTTCAGAGGAGCTTCGACGCTGCTCGGGGCCGGAGTCCCGAGATGTCGAGGCCTCTGACGAGGTCCAGGCCCTACCAGACGCGGAGTCAGAGAAGATTCTTTCCTTTTGGTGCTGCCGACTCCTTAACGCCTTAGAGGACATCTTCCCACACGGACCACAGATCATCGGGTCATGATCGGGTCCAAGGCACCGGGGGCAGCAGTCATGTGTGTCGGTGAGAGACATACGTTTCTTACACCGATCACACTTTTTAAGCCTGCTGGCAGCCATCGGGGGAAAAAGGGCCCCTGCAAGGTCAAAAGACAGGGCTGCCAGTAAAAAAAGAAAAAATGGCACGAACGCTAGTCACTAAGGACAAAAACCGAAAAAGAGATCCGGGCTCGATACCGACGTATTGGGCCCAGGCGGGAAAGGGAAACCGGCGTCGAACCGAAGAAAAACAGGTTAACGCAGAGAAAATCAACTTCTTCCTCGGGTGAAACGAATATACATCCATCTGAGCAAGATGGCACCCTTGGGCGGGAAGGGGACCGCGCATGCGCGCTGCATTCCCAAAGGCTTTCTATGAAAGCTGGGGAAATGCTCCGCACGGGGGCTCCGTCGGCGCCGACATCATCCAAATGTGAGGACTGACTTCCTGCTTGGTCCTGGAGAAGGGATGTTACCCATAACTGAAGTGGTATTTAAAGGTGCGGAAGAATTTAAGGAAATATCGATACATCGGGAAGATGTATTACAACTATTAGATAAACTGAAGAGTAGCAAATCACCTGGGCCGGATGGTATACATCCAAGGGTGTTGAAAGAACTGATATATGAGATTGCAGACCTGCTATTAGTAATCTGTGAAATTTCATTAAAATCATCTGTAATACCTGAAGATTGGAGGATGGCGAACGTAATGACAATTTTTTAAAAGGGTTCCAGGGGTGATCCGGGAAACTACAGACAGCCTGATGTCAGTACTGGGAAAAATGGTAGAAACCATCATAAAGAACAAAATTACTCAGCATGTAGATAATCATGGCCTAATGGGAGACAGCCAACATGGCTTTAGACAAGGAAGATCTTGTCTTACTAATCTGTTATGTTTTTTGAAGGTGTGAATAAACAGGTAGACAAAGGTGAGTCAGTTGATATAGTGTATCTGGCCTTTCAGAAAGCCTTTGACAAGGTCCCTCATCAGAGACTTTTGGCAAAACTAAAGAGTCATGGGATAGGAGGCAGTGTACTATTGTGGATCAGAAACTGGTTAAAAGATAGAAAGCAGAGGGTAGGGCTAAATGGCCAATTTTCCCCAATGGAGAAAGGTGAATAGTGGTGTACCCCAGGGATCTGTGCTGGGTCTGCTGCTTTTTGACATATTCATAAATGACCTGGAAAAGGGAATAACGAGTGAGATTATCAAATTTGCAGATGACACAAAACTATTTAAAGTTGTTAAAACCCAATTGGATTGTGGAAAATTGCAAGAGGATCTTGATAAATTGGAAGACTGGGCATCAAAATGGCAGATGAAATTTAATGTGGACAAGTGCAAAGCTATGCATCTAGGGAAGAACAACCCAAACTATGGTTACACGATGCAAGGTTCCACATTAGGAGCCACCACCCAGGAAAAAGATTTAGGCGTCATTGTGTATAACATGTTAAAACCCTCTGCCCAGTGTGCAGCGGCGGCCAAGAGAGCAAATAGAATGCTAGGTATCATAAGGAAAGGAATGTAAAATAAAACAAAAGATAATATAATGCCTCTATATCGTTCTATGGTGAGACCGCACCTTAAATATTGTGTGCAATTTTGGTCGCCGTATCTTAAAAAGGATATAGCGTTATTAGAAAAGGTTCAGAGAAGAGCCACCAAAATGGTAAAGGGGATGGAAGGATACTCCTATGAAGAAAGGCTAAAAAAGGATAGGGCTCTTTAACCTGGAAAAGAGATGGCTGAGGGAAGATATGATAGAAGTCTATAAATTAATGAAAGGAGTGGAACGGGTAAACGTAGATCGATTGTTTACGTTATCAAAATATAAAAAGACTAGGGGGCATGCAATGAAGCTACAAGGTAAACTCTTTAAGACTAATAAAAGAAAATATTTTTTCACTCAACATGTAATCAAACTCTGGAATTTGTTACCGGAGTATGTAGTAAAGGCTGTTAATGTAGCTGGGTTTAAAAAAGGTTTGGACAAGTTCCTGGAGAAAAGGTCCATAAACCATTATTGAGAAAGGACCCAGGATATCAATGCTTGACCCAGTACAAGCACTGTGGAACCTGTGTCTTTTGGGGAAACTGCTAGGTACGTATGACCTATATTGGCCACTGTTGGAAATTGGCCAATGTTGGAAACAGGATACTGGGCTTGATGGACCTTGGTCTGACCCAGTATGGCATATCTTATGTTCTTATGTTCTATCCTCGACATCCTTGAGAGCCATACAGCCCTTCATTGGGATTAATGTCTTCTTCGTACCGGCTGAGACCGTCAAATCCACTTTGGGAGAGCAAGGCAGCTCCGCTCCTGTTCTGGCAGTGGGGGTACAGCCTGGTCATAGTCCGTACCCCTCTGAGACTGGCCTCCAAGATCCCACTCCTCTTGGATCATCTGTTTGACCACCTTATGTAAGGTAAACACCTTCTGCATTTTATGCACCGCTTGGAGAAACGGATCTTCCAATGCCTCTTCCTCCACAGGGAGACCTGTTGGCATATTAAGCATCTTCAACCATTCCGTAATGAGTGCCGCCAACTCCTCCCAGCAGAATACCCATACTATGCAGGACTCCTCCTCCTGCTGGATCTCTCCTTCCTCTAGCTCCTCCTCCTCTGCATCCAACTCCATAAGCCGGGTGCACGACTTTTGGCACATCCAAAACTGGATATTGCTCCCACCAGTTCCCCTCTAGCCGATGCCGCTTAGCTACCATCCCAACCTGCTCTGGCTCTTGCATATGAGCGCCTTTTCCTGCCTTTCTTTTGCCCTGAAGCCTGGGTCTTCATCCCTTGTTGCCGCATGCAGAACAACTTATGCAGGATGACAAATTCTGGGGAAAACCCCCCTGGGGTCTCACATTCTCCCCCGGGACTAAGACATAGATGGGCAGAGAGAGAGCTGATCCTTCCTGTATGGCTGTAGCAGAAGTGGTGCGGTATCTCTGACTTTCCCACTTGCCCATCTCTGCCCTTCCTGGGATTGAGCAGTACTCCTCCTTGCTTCTGAGGAGACTGCTCGTCCCAAAGCATCTGCAGCGTCCTCCTGCAGTCCCTGCTCTACAATCCAGGCCACTTTTTCGCACTCTCGGCAGATGCCCGCATCAGAGATGGACCCTCGACAGGCCCCGCAAACCCCATAGTGTGGCCTAGCTGAAATGGCCTTATCGGTGGGCACAGGACAGTGAAAAAAAAACCCATTCAAAAATCCTGCAGCTCAGTGAGGATGGCTTCTCTTTCTTGTCCCCCTTTCACTGGGGTTTTTTTTTTTTTACTAGTCCAGGTAAATAAAAACAAGGCGGCACCAGAGCCCTCAAAAACAACAAACGACGAGAAAAAAAACACCCAGCATTCAGCGAGCCCTCCCCCCTTCAGCCCCAACTGATCTCACACACAAAATGTGCCGCTTCTAAAATGGCGTGTTTCCCGTACTGCTGTGTGATCCTCCGTCAGCCACGTGGTCACCAGCCAGCGCGCCGAAGCATGCTCAGGGAAGAAAAAAATTCTAGTTTGCTGTGCAGTTTCCCCCGCTCACTGGGCTGATCCAACAAACCACAACAGCTCTTTGGTGCCTTTTCCCGCTTCATGTTCAGCTTCTGTCCACCAGCTTCAGGTCGAGGCGGAAGCGTTGCTCTGTGCTGCCTACCGGCTTCTATCTCCCTTGCGGCTGAGTTTAATGCCCTGGTTCTGAAGCCCAGCAGTCTCCTCCTCCAGAGGGGGGGGGGGGGGTGGGAGGGGAGTCCCCTGGTCCTGCACTACAATTTTTTTTTTTTTGTAAATCTTAATCCCAAACAAAAAAACTAAACAAGCCTAAGTCAGTTAATAAACATCTAAACTCTAACTAGACACTCCTTAGTTGTTCCTTCAGTGAGTCCAACACCCTGGATCATTCCTCCAGTCACTTGGAGACTGAGCTTACTGGGGATGGAAGGTGGAGCCAGCTACCTTAGTACACTGATGTCATCAAAAAGATGACATGCTCAGTTTCCAAGTGGCTGGAGGAGGATGACTACCAAGGGGTGCAGGACTGGGCTGGAGGGATAAGGTATTTGGCTTTTGGTAGGGAGCAAAATGTGACTCCCGAAAGCATCTGTAATCGCGAATCAAACCCCGAGCAGCTGGTGTCTCCTTCATAGACTTGGGCTTCTCCTCCAGTAAACTGACTGATTTAGCATCCCCCAGCTCCTTCACCAGCTTTCTCAGGTCCACATCAAAGAACAGTCTACCCCTAAAGGGAAGCTTGTACAGACAATGTTTGAAGGAGACATTCGCTGCCCAGTAGCAGAGCCAGAGCAGTCAATGGGCTGCAACCACCAATGCCATACCCTATAGGATCTTGGAGTTGCAGGCTCTTTTATTAGGAGCCCTTTCTTGTGATGTCAGAGGCAAAAGTGGTTGATTTGGTTGGTTTCTTCCTTTTTGCCCAAGGTTATGTACCGGTACTGTTCAATGTATTTGCGAGTGATATTGCGGAAGGACTGAATGGAAAAGTCTGTCTTTTTGCAGATGAGACAAAAATTTGCAAGAGTGAACTCCCCTGAGAGAATGGATAACATGAGGAAAGATCTACAAAAGCTGGAAGAATGGTCTAATGCTTGGCAGTTAAAATTTAATGTGAAGAAGCGCAGTATCATGCATTTGGGATGCAGACATCTAAGGGAATTGTATGCGATAGGGGCTGAGAGGTTGGTGTGCACAGACCAGGAGAAGGATCTTGAAGCGATTGTTTCTGAGGATCTCAAGGTAGCAAAACAGTCTGACAAGGCAGTGGCCAAAGCCAGAAGGATGCTAGATTGCTTTCAGAAAGGAATTACCAGCAGAAAGGAGGAGGTACTAATGTCACTGTACAAGTTAATGGTGAGGCCTCACTAGGAATATTGTGTACAGTTTTGGAGACCATATCTCACAAAGAATATAAAAAAGACTGGAAACGGTTCAGAGGAAGGCAACTATAATGATTTGAAGCCTGCGTTAGAAGACTTATGACCTAAACATGTATACATTAGAGGAGAGAAGGGGACAGGGAAGATATGATACAGACCTTTAAATACTTAAAGAATATTAATGAACAAGCAAACATTTTTCAAAGATGGGAAAAGCACAGTTACTTACCTGTAACAGGTGATCTCTGGGAACAGCAGGAATAAGTCTTCACATATGAGTATCGTCGGTACCGACGGAGCCTGCGCGGGAACACTCCCCAGCGTCCAAAAGCTTTTGGGAGCATCCCACAGCGCCTGCGCGCTGCCTTCCCGCCTTTCCTAACCGCCTCAATTCAGTTCGGTTTTAAAGCTGAGACAAAGAGAGAGAGAGGAAAGGAAAGACAGATAGAGAGATACAACTCCCAGGGGAGGTGGGTGGGTTGTGAAGACTTATTCCTGCTGTTCCCAGAGATCACCTGTTACAGGTAAGTAACTGTGCTATCTCCAGGAACAAGCAGGAATGAGTCTTCACATATGGGGACTCCCCAGCTAGAGATGCCTGGGAGATCACCCAGATTGTGAGTCCCTGGGAAGGGCTCCACCTCCACCCATGAATCTCAGGCATCCAGTCAGGGATGGAGGGTAGGAGTTGATTAGGTATGGAACAGGTGTTTGAGAACAGCCTGACCAAACAAGGCATCCCGGCGGGAGTCGTTGTCCAAGCAGTAATGGGCTGTGAAGGTATGAACCGATGCCCAGGTGGCCGCTCAACAGATTTGGTCGATGGACACAGAGTTTAGATGAGCCATAGAGGTTGCCATGGCCCTCACATTGTGAGCTGTGACATG
Source organism: Ichthyophis bannanicus (assembly GCA_033557465.1). Classification (NCBI taxonomy): domain Eukaryota; kingdom Metazoa; phylum Chordata; class Amphibia; order Gymnophiona; family Ichthyophiidae; genus Ichthyophis; species Ichthyophis bannanicus. Next base: position 170,775,952 of record CM066042.1, read on the forward strand.
GCCCTCCAGAGAAAGGTTCTTACTCTGGTAGGCGAAGGAAATACACTGAGCAATCCAATTGGACAGAGTTCTCTTAGAGACTGGAAGTCCTAAATGAGAAGGATCAAAAGCAACAAAAAGTTGAGAGGACTTTCTATGTTGCTGTGTCCTTTGTAAGTAGAAAGCAAGTGCTCTTTTACAATCCAGGGTATGAAGATTCCTCTCTGCACTTGATGCATGAGGTCCTGGATAAAAGACAGGTAAATACACCTCCTGGTTCAGATGTAAAGGTGAGACCACTTTAGGCATAAAGTGTGGATTAGTCCTGAGGACTACCTTGTCATGATGGAACCTTGTATAAGGAGGATTAGCCACTAATGCTTGCAACTCACTGATACGGCGAGCTGAGGTGACTGCAATGAGAAAAATAACCTTCCAGGAAAGGAATTTCAAGGAGGTAGTGGCTAAGGGTTCAAAGGGTGGCTTCATAAGCTGGCCAAGAACCAGATTCAAGTCCCATGCCACTGGAGGTGGTCTAATGGGAGATTTAGTCAAAAGAAGGCCTCTCATGAATCTTGCTATAAGAGGATGAGAGGAAATAGGTTGTCCATTGAGAGGCTTAAGGGATGCTGCAATAGCACTCAAATGGACTCTGATTGAATTTGTTTTAAGGCCTGCATGGGATAAATGCAGCAAACAGTCTAGTAAAGAATTCAAAGGTATTGCAAGAGGGTTGAGACCCTTCTCTGCACACCAAATGGAAAACCTTTTCCATTTAAAAGCATATGAACGTCCGGTGGAAGGCTTTCTGGAAGCATGAAGGATATCCTTCACTTGCTGAGAAAGGTGTAAATCTTGAAGGTCTAGGCCTTCAGCAACCAGGCCCTGAGATGAAGAGACTGAGGATTTGGGTGCCACAAGGTTCCCTCCTCCTGGGAGAGGAGATCTGAAGCAGACCCCAGGTCTAGGGAGGGAGCTTGAGAGAGATGCAGAAGTAGAGGGTACCACACTTGGCGTGGCCAAAGTGGTGCTATGAGGATCATAGACCCCTTGTCTCTCTGAAGCTTGAACAGAGTCTTGGGGACGAGGGGAATAGGTGGAAAGGCATAGAGGAAGTCTTGCCCCCAATGAAGGAGGAAGGCATCCCTGGCCTGAACTCCCTGACATGGAATCCTGGAACAGAACCGGGGAAGTATAGCATTCCACGGACTATGTCTGGGGTACCCCAAATCCGAAAAATCCTGGCTATCTGGTCCCCATGGAGGGACCATTCGTGCGGAAGCAGAACTCGACTGAGTCTGTCTGCCCAAGAGTTTTGAACCCCTGGAAGATACACTGCCATGAGATGGATTTGATGCTCTCTGGCGAAGGCCCACAATCTCAGAGCTTCGTTGCAAAGCGACAGAGAGCCAGTCCCTCCCTGCTTGTTCACGTAGAACATGGCTACCTGGTTGTCCGTGTGGATGAGGATTGTCTTGTAGCTGAGCAGGGTGTGGAAGACTCTGAGAGCCAGAAAGATTGCTCTGAGCTCTAAGAGGTTGATATGAAGAGATGTCTCCTGTGGAGACCAGATGCCCTGGTTTGAGAGATCTTGTAGATGAGCCCCCCAACCCTTTGGAGAGGCATATGTTGTAAGGGTTGCTTGGGGTAACACCTGTTGAAAGGGGGACCCCAGCAACAGATTCTGAGTGGACTTCCACCAGTGGAGGGAGCAAAATAGGCGACTGGAGGTTGCTATTTTGTCTGACAGGCAACCTGATGCCTGGGTCCATTGGGTGGATAGGGTCCACTGAGCTGCTCTCATGTGAAGGCGAGCATAGGGAACCACATGCACCGTGTATGCCATGTGGCCTAAGAGTTGCAACATCTCTCAAGCAGTTAAATGGGATTTTAACTGAATCTGGGAGGCTAAATGCACTAAGCGTAGGCAACGGGCCTGGGGAAGATAGGCCCTTGCAGTTGTGGTATCCAGTAAGGCCCCTATGAACTCTAGAGACTGAGTAGGGGTGAGATGGGATTTTGGAATGTTGATTACCAGTCCCAGATACTGAAGAACACGTCTTGTGCAGGCCAGGGAAGTCTGGGCCTCTGACTGGGATGGAGCTCGGATGAGCCAGTCGTCCAGATATGGGAATACGAATATTCCTAGAGTGCGCAGGAATGCAGCTACTACTGCCATGCATTTTGTGAACACTCTTGGAGCAGAGGCCAGACCGAAAGGAAGCACTTTGTATTGGTAATGCTTTCCTTGGTAAAGAAACGAAGGAATCTTCTGTGTGTTGGATGGATGAGAACATGGGTGTACGCATCCTTGAGATCTAGAGAACAAAGCCAGTCCTGACTCTGGAGGTATGGAAGGAGAGTTCCGAGAGAAGTCATCTTGAATTTCTCCTTGCATAGAAACTTGTTCAATTCTCTGAGATCTAATATGGGTCTGTAGCCCCCCCGTTTTCTTTGGAATGAGAAAAGAGGGGGAGTAGAACCCTGAGCAATGTTGAAGAAGGGGTACTTCTTCTATTGCCCCTTGGGCAAGAAGGGTAGCAATCTCTTGACCTAGAAGGTTGAGGAGAGATGTTGGAGAATTGAACTGTTTCACCATGGTGTGAGGAGGAAGGTTTAAGAAATGAAGTTTGTACCCTTCCCTTATGATGGAGAGGGTCCACTGCTCTGCTGTGATTTGTTCCCATCTGAGAGCAAAGTGAGCTAACCTTCCTGGGATGGTGAGAGGCTCTGGATGTTCTAGAGCCAGAAAGGCTAAGTTCTCTAGTGGAAAGTCAAAAGCCCTGAGGAGGCTGAGGCTGTTGGGCTGTAGCAGTCCTCGCAGCCTGGGTTTTGGCCTGTTTTGGTTGTTGCTGTCTCTTTGTAGCAAAACGACCTTGAGAAGAGGCCTGACCATAAGAAGAAAATTTCCCTTTCTTTGGGAAAGATCCCTTTTTGAACAACCTCTTTTTAAAAGGAGCAGTAGACGACTTTGAAAGTCTATCTAAAGCAGAATTTTCAGCATCCATCTGGTTGGCCTTTGCTTGCCCATCTTTGCCAAACAGGTTTTCGCCTGTACAGGGAAGGTTACCTAGAGCATCCTGTACCCAGGATTCCAAATCAGAGGCTTGCAACCAAGCAACTCTGCGTGCACCTATGGCAATAGCCGAGGCTCTACTGGCCCCCTCAAAAGAGTCAAAGGCTGTACGGTTGGAAAACTTGGATACATCCTGTGCATGTTTAAGCCAGGTGATATATTCTTCTCTCTTATCTTCTGACATAAAAGGAGATAAGATTTGCAGATGATCTGTAACTTCTTTGAGAAACATCCCCATATAGAGACTATAGGAGTTGATTCTGGCTACAAGCATACTGGCCTGGAAGATTTTCCTGCCAAAGGCATCTAGGGTTCTGCATTCTCTTCCTGGAGGAGCAGAGGAGTGCCTTTTTGTACTCTTGATCTTTTTCATAGCAGACTCTACCACAATGGAGTGGTGAGGAAGCTGAGTCTTATGAAATCCAGGACAAGGAGGAACACGATACATGGTGTCCAACCTTCTGGAATGAGGGGAGGTGGAAAGAGGAGTCTCCCATATGCCCAACTTGTGATCATAAAGAAACTCATGTATTGGTAAGGTGGCTGCCTCTTTAGGAGCCTTAGGATATTGTAGGATATCTAATTTTTTGGCTCTAGGTTCAGTTTCAGAGGTCACTGACATGGACAGGCCTTTGGCCACCTCCCTAATGAAGTCCTGAAAAGACAAGTCTTCAGGAGGAGACATTTTCCTTTTTGGAGAAGAGGGTTCCTGAGGAAGGATCCCCGATGCTTCAATTGAGGCCTCTGAAGAATCAGTGTCTTCAGAGGAATGGAAGTATCGACTGTCTGGATGCTCTCGTAGAGCCCGATACGCATACCGGGAGGTATCGACATCGGGAGTAATCGGTACCGGGTCGGTACTGATGGGCATCACTGGATAGCATACCGCTGCCGTCGATGCAAGCGGTACTGGTATCGGGACCGGTATCGGGTCCAGTACCGGAATCGGTACAGGTACCCACAACGGAGTTTGTTGCGGTACCGTAGGCGTCGCAGCTTGTATGAATGCCGTGATGGCACGCTGCATGGTCAGAATATTCTGATCCATTGACGCCACCAATGTCTGGATGTTGGTACCGGTGGAGACCGCCGGTACCCCAGAACATTTTAACAGATGATCGGTCGAGGCCGAGCCATCGATGTCAACCTGTGACCCCATAGGTAGTGCTTTGGAAGCCGGAGCCTCCCGCCGGGGTAATTTTGCCGGTGTGGGTTCCTCAAGAGTAAGCCCGGGGGCATCTCGATACTTAGAGGGAGATGAACTCTGAGGACCGGCCAGATTTAAGTTTGGTTACCTGAGATCCATGGGATGAAGAAGCAGCCCTGGAAGACGTCGATGCCACAGAAACAGCATTGGAGGGAAACAGGGTACTGAGCTTGGCTGCCCGATTCTGTAACCCTCTCAGACATCATGGAACAGGACTCGCAATCCGCAATGGAGTGGTCAGGACCTAAACATTTTAGACACCAGTCATGGGTGTCAGTGACAGAAATAGTGCTACTGCACTTCGTGCACTTTTTAAACCCGGAGGCGGGTTTTTCCATGAGGAAAATTATATCTGTAGGCCTAAGGCCCCAGAAGAAAAAATGCACTGAAGAGATTAGAGGTTTTTTGTTGTTTTTTTTTAAAGAAAGAAAAAAGACCGTTGGTACCGGTCCGGAATCGAGAAGGCATACACGCGACTAAAGAAAAAGAAAAGAAAATAAGAAATTCTTCAGCGGTGACAGGAAACACGACCTGCTGGCTCCGCGGAAAAGAAGAACTGGAGAGAGGCAGTTGGGAAAGGCGGGAAGGCAGCGCGCAGGCGCTGTGGGATGCTCCCAAAAGCTTTCCTTTTGGACGCTGTGGAGCGTTCCCACGCAGGCTCCGTCGGTACTGACGATACCCATATGTGAAGACTCATTCCTGCTTGTTCCTGGAGATGATATAAAACTAGAGGGAATAAAATGAAACTGCAAGGGGCTAAACTGAAAGGCAATGTCAGAAAATACTTTTTCACTGAAAGGGTGGTGGATGCTTGCAATGCCCTGCCGATGGAAGTGGTGGAGGCAAATACAGTGACAGAATTCAAAATGGCATGGGACAGACACAGTGGATCCCTTTATAGCAACAAGATAAAATCAAAATAAACGTAACTATCTCTTATATCTCAACAAATAGGGGTGACCTGCATGGAGTGGTGAGTATACCCCTAAACAAAGGCATGGGGAGGGGTGACCTGCACGGAACAGCATGTGCACCTACTCTTGCCACCTTGCTGGGCAGACTTGATGAACCATGCCAGTCTTTATCTGCCGTCATATACTATGTTACTACCCTTTTCACATGAATCAGTCAATAGTTCTTCCAATATTTTGGCAAGCCAAAGGTCACAACCCCTCAGGAGGACATTGCGGGCATACTTGATGAGAAGAATTACGCAAGTTTGATCATATGTTTGTATTATTCGATGTTCCCAGGAAGGGAGAAGCAGAGTCTAAGTTGATGGGGGCTTGAGTCATCACACACTGAGGGCGTGTGATGCTCTTCAGTGTGAAGGCTCACTCAACTAAGGCACAAGCTTTATCTTGGACAGAACATCATCTAGTGCCTTTGCAGGGCATTTATAAGGTGACAGCTTGGTCATCTTTGCACTCCTTTATTCACTATTACAGGATGGATATTCAGGTTTGTCAAGTTGCGGCCTTTGGTGCAAGTATGTTGGAGACACAGGCTTAGATAGGTCACTGTCATGTTTGTTACTGCATTGGTACTTCCTATGTATCTGAACTGGTCTGAAGCAATGAAGAGGAAAGAGAAATTAGATCTTACTGGTACTCCTTGTGGTCTTGGGCAAGTCACTTAACCTTCCACTGCCTCAGATACAAAACTTAGAATGTAAGCCCTCCTATGACAGGGAAATGCTTACAGTATCCCATTGTAATTCTCCTTGAGCTACTACTGGAAAGACGTGAGCTAAATAATAATCTTACCTATTACATTTTCTCTTTTAGAGTCCCTCCAGACCAGTCCAAAATCTGCTCTTGGTTGCAAATCATACAGAAGCTGGGGTACTGGTGAGTGATGTCAGGTTATAAGAACTAATAGGTGCCAAGTTCCACTAGGTTCTAGTATGTGAATATTAATTGCGAGTGGAATTATTTAATGGGCTGTCTTTGGATTTCCTCATCATTTTTGCAAATGAAGGTGTAGTTAATCTGTTTTGTTACAGAAATATTGTCTGGCTGTGGAATGTGAAGGGGACTGCAGTGATGCCACCAAAACCACTAGTTCTCACACAACATATGCTGCTAAGAGAGCATAAGCTCAAACACCTGGAATGGTCTGGGACTCAAGGGAAGAAAATTAGCAAGCATGATCCAATTTTTCCATACATCATTATCAATATTAAAAGTGTAAATGCCAATGTACAAGACTTGGGACTTTATGGACATACAGATACTGTGGGACGAGGAAGGGTCGATTCTGTACATACTAGCAATATTCTCTCATTCTACCCCCTAGGCTGGCAATATTTAACAGGAAAATATTTTGTGCTCCTCTTATATACCCCATAAATGCACACACTTGGGAACACACCTATGGACAGGAGACCCAAATCCCATTCTTGAAATTTGTTCCCTCTCCTATAAAAACCATGTTCAAACACTGAAAAGGGGAGGGAAAGAAGTCCTAGCTATTTTACAACAGTGACACCTACTAGTCAAGCTGAGGATGCACACATACAGTTGTGGTCAACCTTATTGGCAACCTTGCAGTTCAACCCCGTAATGTCCAACATCTCCTAAAAAGAAAGTGGCCAGTGAAATGGCTTCAGACTATATATGCACACATATTCGACACATACAAGAATCAAATACAACTAGACCAGCGTTGGATATCTTTGGAACTGCTGCATTGGACAAGTTAAGTGACGCGCTTTGAACAGCTTTGAATTGCTGCATTGAACAAGCTAAGTGACGATTTTGTTTTTTTTTAAAAAGCACCGATATTCATATAAAGCACAGTTACTTACCTGTAACAGGTGATCTCTGGGAACAGCAGGAATAAGTCTTCACATATGGGTACGTCGGTACCGACGGAGCCTGCGCGGGAACGCTCCCCAGCGTCCAAAAAGAAAGCTTTTGGGAGCATCCCACGCGCATGCGCACTGCCTTCCCGCCCATTCACTTCCCTCTCATCAGTTGGGTTTGTAGCTGAGACCGAAGGAGGGAAGTAGACAAATTAGATAGAGAGAGAGAGAGAGAGAGAGAGAAACTCCTCCTAGGGGAGGTGGGTGGGTTGTGAAGACTTATTCTTGCTGTTCCCAGAGATCACCTGTTACAGGTAAGTAACTGTGCTATCTCCAGGAACAAGCAGGAATGAGTCTTCACATATGGGGACTCCCAAACTAAGATGCCTGGAGGAGGTCCCAGCATGTTGCAAATCTAGTCGATGGGCCATGCTATCTCCCAAAACCTGAGGCATCCAAGGGATGGAGGGTAGGAGTTGAAGTGAGAAGGGTGTGCTGTGGAACAGCTTGACTAAACAAGGCGTCTGGAGAGGAGTCCTTGTGTAGATCAGAAAAGTTAGTGAAAATTGGATTCCAATTTCTAATGTGGACCTTAGTCAAAAATATTGCAAAAGTATTTGTTGAGCATAATGGTCTGGTGCTAGAAATCAGTACATTATCCTCAAAGAAATACCTTACTGTGAAGTAGAAGAAATAAATTTCGCAATACAGGCAGGGGTCAGAAGCCTAAATGGCTAGAACTAATCCCAGAAGAAAAAACTGGGAGAGTTTAATGGGGTTGGACCTTGGATGAGAACCTAAAGCTTCTGTAGGCCAACATTTGAAGCTCTTTGTCCATGGAGCAGAAAAAAAACTCTAGGAAAAAGAGGAGATAAATCTGACCGGTTTGCAGAAAAAGGATGGGTCTTTGAGACCCCTCTATCCAAATGAAAGAAAGAAACACTTGTAGTAGGCGGTGTAGCCTCCAATTTCTTGAAGATCGGGAAGGTCTTCCCCAAGTGATGTCACCTAGGATGACTTTACATGGAGAGCTTCAGATTTAACGTAACCAGAGAGGTTACAGTAAAAGAAGATAGTCTGTAATTACCATAGAAATTGGTTGTCCATTTAAACTTTATGGTATGCTCGAACAGCATTAATATGGACAGTAACAAATCTTTCAGAGTGAGATATGTGTATTTATATACACATAGATATATATATACACATATATATATCAATAAAGAGAGACTCACTTAACAAGAAGGGGTAAAACCTGCTTGCAAATATGGATAGAGAACCCCTTACTGGTTATACGTGGAGAACCATGAAGGTGGTTACATGGAAACCATTGGAATTTTCCTAGTCAGAAGGATAGGTCTAGATCTCTTTAAAATTCTAGACGTTGAATAACCAGAAAATAGAGATCTACGTGAAGGGGTGCAGAGAAAACCTTAGTCTTAAGACAAGAAGTCTGGATCCTTCTATAACTTCAGTGTGGAGAAAAAGACGCAATAAAAGGGAATACCATATTTGCCCATCTATGAGGGCAATATGAGTATAATGCGTTCTTTGTTCAGCATAAGCTCCAATGAAGTATTGGGAATTAGAAGGAATGTGGTAGACAAGGACCGACTGCCGTGAAAAGAAATGCATCCCTGTTGGAGAAGTTCCACTGGAGGTGTGGAACAACTCAGGATATTAAGCAATTCTTTATGCTTTCACGTGATCTAAGCCCTGGTTCATTTTCCCTAAAAGGAAATTTTAAGGAAGATGGTAAAGGTAGGAAAAAACCCGTCATGTGGGAGCATGACTGGGCAAGCCTTTGAAACATCTGGAAGCTACCCAACAGGAATGACTCTGACGCTCTCTGGAAAAGGCCCATAGTTGCAGAGCTTTTTGTAGAATTGCAGAGAGCATGTTGTAGGTTGCCCAGGTGAGATCTGGTTGTTTAACTACCAGTGTATAACCTAATCTATTCTGTGGGAGCCCAAGAATTGAAGATGGCTAAGAATAGCAGACAGGCTGGTGGCCTGCAACAAAAATTTGTCCAAGTAGGTTATTGGAACCTTCTTTGGAATTATGTGTTATTAAGGCAGCAAAAAAGGATAGGTCCTATAGATTGGACAAAGACTGACAGACAGAATTAGAAGTGACTAACTCTCAATTATGGTCTGATAAGCTGTCTTAAAAGAACTATTTGAAAGATTGCAGAGGGGAGAAACCCTGTATGGAAATTACTTACTGGAGTAGGTATTGAGGACAATCCTATGGCTTAAAAGGTAAGCCCTCCAGTGAAATAATATCACTCTTAGATTGAAAATGTTAACTAAGAGGGATAGAAGTAATACAGTTGGGAAGATTTACAATTTGGTAGTCCCTGAAAAGGATAAAACTCCCCTGCAGTCAAAGTATAAGATTTTATTTATTTATTTACTTACAGTTCTTATATACCGCGCTATTTAGTATCAGTGTGGTTTACAAACAACAAAATATTTGCATCAGAACAAAGCTCTTTTGCTTACATTGTAACAGGACTGGTAACTTGGGGCTTTAACAAGGGTAACTATATACAATCAACAACAGTGGTTGTTGTAACTATTTACAATTTATACTGCAAGTTGGAATCGTAGATATCCTCGTACAGGACAACTGCCAAGGTGAAGGGCATCAAGCAAGAAAAGCCCCCAAATAGTGATATCCAAATGATCTCTCCAAACGTAATAATATCACCAAACCCCTGTGAAACACACTCAACTTTTTTTGTTGGATAATACCGGAAAGGGACATGGACTGAAAACCATGTTCTCCACACGGCGATATCCTATTTAATCATTGTAGTTAAAAAACTCGAGAAATCATCTCAAAAGTAATATCTTGTTACTTAGCTGATTTGAAAGCTGGAGCTAAGTAACAAGATATTACTTTTGAGATGATTTCTCGAGTTTTTTTTTAACTACAATGATTAAATAGGATATCGCCGTGTGGAGAAAGCACAGTTACTTACCTGTAACAGGTGATCTCTGGGAACAGCAGGAATTAGTCCTCACATATGGGTACGTCGGAACCGACGGAGCCAGCGCGGGAAAGCTCCCCAGCTTCCCAGAAGGAAGCTTTTGGGGCCTCCCACGGTACATGCGCGCTGCCTCCCCGCCTTCCTGACCAGCTCTCCTCAGTTCGAGTTTATAGCTGAGACAATAGAGAGAGGAAAGGAAGATAGATAGAAGATACAAGTCCTAGGGGAGGTGGGTGGGTTGTGAGGACTAATTCCTGCTGTTCCCAGAGATCACCTGTTACAGGTAAGTAACTGTGCTATCTCCAGGAACAAGCAGGAATAAGTCCTCACATATGGGGACTCCCTAGCTAAGATGCCTAGGGGATCCCCTTCCAAGGGTTCGCCATCTCCGTATGGATCTCAGGCATCCATCCTGGGAAGGTGGGCAGGAGTTGTTCAAGTATGGAACAGGTGTTTGAGGACAGCCTGACCAAACAAGGCATCCCGGCGGGAGTCCTTGTCCAAACAGTAATGGGCTGTGAAGGTATGAACCGAGGCCCATGTGGCGGCTCGACAGATCTGATCAATGGATACAGAGTGAAGATGAGCCATAGAAGTGACCATGGCTCTCACATTGTGAGCTGTGACATGGCCTTCCAGAGAAATATTTTTACTCTGGTAAGCAAAGGAAATACACTGAGCAATCCAATTGGAAAGTGTACGTTTGGAGACTGGAAGTCTCAAATGAGAAGGATCAAAAGCCACGAAAAGCTGGGAAGACTTTCGATGTGGCTGAGTCCTGTTGAGGTAAAAGGCAAGAGCTCTTTTACAATCTGAAGTATGAAGGTTCCTCTCTGCACTGGATGCATGAGGAGCTGGAAAAAAGACAGGTAGATATACCTCTTGATTAAGATGAAAAGGCGAGACCACTTTGGGCATAAAGTGGGGATTCGTCCTAAGGACCACCTTATCATGATGAAACCTGGTATAAGGTGGATGAGCCACTAAGGCCTGTAGTTCACTGATGCGGCGAGCCGAAGTGACTGCAATAAGGAAAAGGACCTTCCAGGAAAGAAATTTCAAGGAGGTAGAAACCAACGGTTCAAAAGGTGGCTTCATAAGCTGACCCAGAACTAGGTTCAAGTCCCATGCTACCGGAGGAGGTCGGATGGGAGGCTTAGTTAGAGTCAGGCCTCTCATGAACCTTGCAACAAGCGGATGAGAGGAGACAGGTTGTCCATTTATAGGTTTTAAGGATGCTGCAATAGCACTCAAATGGACTCTTACTGAATTCGTCTTAAGGCCTGCATTAGAAAGATGCAGGAGAAAGTCTAGTAGAGAATTCAAAGGAAGTGCTAGAGGGTCAAGACTGTTGAGCACACCAAATGCAAAAGCGTTTCCATTTGAAAGCATAGGAACGCCTCGTGGAGGGTTTCCTAGAGGCATGAAGGATATCTTTCACTGGTTGAGAAAGATTGAAGTCATGAAGGCTTAGGCCTTCAGTAACCAAGCTCTGAGGTGTAGGGACTTGGGGTTTGGGTGCCACAAAGTCCCTTCCTCCTGAGAGAGAAGGTCTGGCGCAGCTCCCAGGTCCAGGGAGGGTCCCTGGGAGAGATGCAGAAGTAGAGGGAACCACACTTGGCGTGGCCAGCGTGGAGCTATGAGGATCATCGATCCGTGATCCCTCTGGAGTTTGAACAGAGTCTTGGGAATCAAAGGAATGGGTGGAAAGGCATATAGGAATTCCTGACCCCAATGCAGGAGAAAGGCGTCATTGGCCTGAGCTCCCTGACACGGAGTCCTGGAACAGAACCGGGGAAGTTTGGCATTCCACGGACTTGCAAAGAGGTCTATGTCCGGGGTTCCCCATTCCTGAAAGATTCTGCCTATCTGGTCCATATGTAGGGACCATTCGTGTGGAAGCAGAACTCGACTGAGTCTGTCTGCCCGAGAGTTTTGAACCCCTGGAAGATATACTGCCAGAAGATGAATTTGATGCTCTCTGGCGAAGGCCCATAATCTGAGAGCTTCGTTGCAAAGCGACAGAGAGCCTGTCCCTCCTTGTTTGTTTACGTAGAACATGGCCACCTGATTGTCTGTCTGAACTAGGACGGTCAGGTTGACAAGGAGGGTATGGAAGACTTTGAGGGCAAAGAAGATTGCTCGCAGTTCCAGGAGGTTGATGTGAAGGGTGGTCTCCTGTGGAGACCAAGTACCCTGAGTGGAGAGGGATTGTAGATGAGCTCCCCACCCTGTTTGGGAGGCATCTGTTGTGAGGGTTGCTTGGGGCAACAAAGGTTGGAAGGGGGCCCCCAACAACAGATTCTTGGTGGACATCCACCATTGGAGGGACCAAAACAGACGCTTTGAGGTGAGGATTTGGTCGGAGAGCGCTCCTGATGCTTGAGTCCACTGGGTGGCCAAGGTCCATTGAGCTGCTCTCATGTGAAGACGAGCGTAGGGCACCACGTGAACCGTGGAGGCCATGTGGCCCAGAAGTCGCAGCATTTCTCTGGCTGTCAAGTGACTGCTGGACTGAGCTTGGGAGGCCAAGCACACCAGACGTTGGCCCCGGACTTGAGGTAGGTAGGCCCTTGCAGTGGTGGTGTCCAACTGGGCCCCTATGAATTCCAGAGACTGAGTAGGGGTAAGTTGAGATTTGGGAAGGTTTATCACCAGTCCCAGATACTGCAGAATGTGCCTTGTGCGGTCCAGGGAAATCTGGGCCTCTGACTGAGATGGAGCTCGGATGAGCCAGTCGTCCAGATATGGGAATACAAAAATTCCCAGACCTCTTAGAAATGCAGCAACAACTGCCATGCATTTGGTGAACACTCTTGGAGCAGAGGCTAGAGCGAAGGGAAGTACTCTGTACTGGAAATGTTTTCCCCGAAACAGAAATCTTAGATATTTTCTGTGGGATGGGTGGATGAGTATATGTGTGTACGCATCCTTGAGATCTAGAGAACAAAGCCAATCCTGACTCTGAAGGTATGGAAGGAGAATGCCTAGAGAAAGCATTTTGAATTTCTCCTTGTACAGAAATTTGTTCAATTCTCTCAGATCTAGAATAGGTCTGAATCCCCCTGTCTTCTTTGTTATGAGAAAATAAGGGGAGTAGAATCCTGTCCCTTGTTGAAGAAGAGGAACCTCTTCTATTGCCCCTTGGGCAAGGAGAGAAGAGACTTCCTGATCCAACAGGCCCAGGAGAGAATTGAAGTGCCTCACCATGGTATATGGAGGAAGGTTGGAAAAATGAAGTTTGTAGCCCTCTCTGATGATAGAGAGGGTCCATTGCTCTGATGTAATTTGCTCCCATCTGGGAGCAAAGTGAGCTAACCTTCCGGGAATGGTGAGGGGCTCTGGTTGTTCTAGAGCCAGAAAGGTTAAGTTCTCTAGGGGCAAGTCAAAACCCCTGAGGGGGTTGAGCCTGCTGAGGAGTGGCAGACGCTGCAGGCTTTGACCTTGCCTGTTTAGGTTGCTGACGTTTAGCAGCAAAGCGAGGCTGAGAAGATTGTTGGCCAGTATTTGTGGAAAATCTGGCCTTCTTGTAGTAAGGCCTCTTGAAAGACTTTTTCTTGGCAGGAGTAGAGGTAGACTTACAAAGTCTATCCAATGTAGCATTTTCTGCGTCCATTTGAGTGGCTTTAATTTGCCAGTCTTTACCAAATAAGTTCTCACTTGTACAGGGCAGATTCCGTAAGCCATCCAGGACCCAGGGTTCTAGGTCAGAGGCCTGGAGCCAAGCAAGTCGTCGGGCTGCAATGGCAATGCCCGAAGCTCTACCGGCACCTTCAAAGGAATCAAAGGCTGCTCTGTTGGAGAACTTAGAAACATCTAGAAGCTGTTTCACCAGAGAAATGAACTCCTCCTTTCTATCCTCAGGGATAAAGGTGGCAAAATGCCGCACCTTTAGGGCAAGTTCCCTTAGAAACATGCCCATATACAGACTATATGAATTAATCCTGGCTATAAGCATACTAGCCTGGAAAGTTTTCCTACCAAAAGAGTCTAGGGTCTTACATTCTCGCCCTGGAGGGGTAGAAGAGTGCCTTTTGGTACTCTTAATCGTTTTCAGTGCAGATTTCACCACAATGGAATGGTGAGGCACCTGAGTCTTTTGAAAACCAGGAGAAGGAGGGACCCGGTACATGGTGTCCAACCTACGAGAATAAGGAGACAACGTTAGAGGAGCCTCCCATAAGTCCATCAAGTGTTCTTGAAGGATTTCATGGATAGGCAGGGTGACTGCCTCTTTAGGAACCTTAGGGTATCCTAAAATATCCAATTTCTTTGATCTAGGTTCTTTTTCAGAGGATGTGGTAATAGAAAGTCCTTTAGCTAGCTCTATAATGAAGTCTTGAAAGGACAAATCCTCTGGTGGAGACATTCTCCTCTTTGGGGAAGAAGGGTCTTCATGAAGAACTAGAGACAGCTCATCAGAGTCCTCAGAGGAGTTAAAATCCTCAGAAGAATCAGAGTATTCTCTATTTGCTTCCAACGCACGATACGCATACCGATCGGTATCGACATCGGGCGTACCGGGTATGGGATCGGTATCGGGTAAAAACCCGGATCCGGCATGCGGAACCGATCTGCGTTTGGAAGTGGATGGTCTCGGTTCCGGTATGGGAGACGATACCGGAACCGAACGCGGTACCGAGGGCGTCGCAGCATTAATAAAAGCCAGCATGGCCTGCTGCATGGTCTGAACAGTATTGCTCATAGACGCCACTGCTGCCTGGATGTCGGTACCGGTATGGGCCGGTACCCCAGAGCAGTCTAACAGGTGATCAGTCGAGGCCGTGCCATCGATGTCAACCTGTAACCCCATAGATGGTGCTTTGGAAGCCAGAGCTTCCCGCCGGGGTTGTTTGGCTGGGGCAGGATCCTCAGATTCAAAAGTGAGAGCCTCTCGATGCTTTGAAGGAGATTTGCTCTTTGAGGAACTGCCCGAAGAAGGTTTGGTTACCTGAGATCCATCCGGAGAGGAAGACCTGGATGACTGTGATGCTGGATTATCTGAAGCAAACAGCACATGGAATTTGTTGGCACGGTTCTGCAAACCACGTTTAGACATCTGGAAGCAGGATGGGCAGTCCGGAATGGAGTGGTCAGGTCCCAAACATTTAAGACACCATTCATGGGTGTCTGTGACAGAAATAACAGCACTACACTTGGTACACTTCTTAAAACCAGGGGCTGGTTTCTCCATGAGGAGAATATGTGTAGGCCTGAGGCCTAACCGAAGTCACCAAGTTGTGCAAAGATAAAGATTTTTTTTTTTTTTTTTTAAAGAAAAGAAAAGAGAGACCGGCGGTACCGGTTTCGGTATGGGGAAGGCAGGTACGCGGTCTAAAGAAACAAACTAAAACAATAATTTCTTCAGCGGTGACAGGAACACGACCTGCTGGCTCCGCGGAAAAAGAGAAACTGAGGAGAGCTGGTCAGGAAGGCGGGAAGGCAGAGCGCATGTGCAGTGGGAGGCCCCAAAAGCTTCCTTCTGGGAAGCTGGGGAGCTTTCCCGTGCAGGCTCCGTCGGTTCCGACGTACCCATATGTGAGGACTTATTCCTGCTTGTTCCTGGAGATCATGGTTTTCAGTCCATGTCCCTTTCCGGTATTATCCAACAAAAAAGTTGAGTGTGTTTCACAGGGGTTTAGTGATATTATTACGTTTGGAAAGGTGAAGGGCATAGCATACCTTGTAAGTAGTTGTAACTCCTCTGTTTAAATTAAAAGGAGAGGAGAAAAGTGTTACCTGTGGGGCATGATTATCCTCAATAGCTCTAAGAGCTGAAAGGATGGATTGCCCTTGGCAAGAGATTCATGCCTAAAGTAGAGAATTGAGGCAGTGTATTACTGACCTCTTAATAAGGATGAGAAGAACTACAAATGCTTCTATAATTAAGAAGTAGTGGTTCTGAAACTCAACAGGAAAAAAGATTTAATGAAATAAAAAATCAGAAACTCTGCGACTGCTGAGTTTGCTGAGCCTGTTGAGACTTTGGTTTTCTTAGCCTGGTATGTTGTTGCCCTTCTTTGGAAACATCTGCATGATGGGTAGAAGATGAATAAAACTTTTTCCCCCTAGGGGAATAAAGTTTGTTAGGAGATTTTTTAGTAGCTGGGGTAGAGGAAAGTTTTGACAATCCTCTAAAATGTAGCACTATCAGTGTTTAACTGCTTAGCTTGAAATAAAGCATCCTTGTTAAAAAGATTTTCACCAGTACAAGGAGTGTTTCCCAGCTTTTCTTGTACCCATTTGTTCAAGTCCGAAGCTTGGAGCCAGGCTATGCGTCGTGCTCCTATGGCTATGGCAGAAGTTCTGCTAATAGACTCAAAACAGTCCAGGGAAGCACGATTAAGGAATTTAGAGACATTTTGAGCATGACTGACTAATATGGAAAAGTCTGCTCTTTTATGTTCTTGAAGAAAAGGGTTCAAAGACTAAGTTCTTTGTGACCACTTGAAGAAATAATCCCATATAGAAAATATATGAGATAATTCTTGCTGAAAACATGGATGCCTGGAAGCATCCACGTCCAAAGGTATCTAAAGTTCTAGACTCACAACCTGGCGGATAAGAAGAGTGCTTCTTTGTACTCTTAATACTCCTCATTGCTGATTCTACAACAATAGAATGATGAGGAAGTTGAGTCTTTTGAAAACCTGGAGAAGGTGGCACTTTGTACATGGAGTCAAGTGTCTTAGAATGTGGTGATACCGTTAAAGGAGTTTCCCACATTCTGAAAAGTAGATCTTGTAAGATCTGATGCAAAGGAAGCATGATGACCTCCTCTGGAATCCAGGGGGATTGCAGGATTTCTGAATCCCCTGGGAAGGATTCTTTACCAGGTATAGAAATGGCAAGTAATTTTGCCATATCAAGCAGAAAAGCTTGAAAAGAAATCTCCCCTGAGGGGGACCCTCTAAAATGAGGGGTAAAGGCTAGACTTGTTGAAGATTCAGCCTTGGTACCGATGGATTCATCCCAGTCATCGGGATCGAAAGACCTGAAAGGGTGGAGCATCGGATTTTCCTTAAAGTAATGTCTTCGGTACCGCCCGAGGTCGGTACCGAGACGAGTCGGTACCGAATCATCCATGCTAGAGATCGATTCCAGGCTCGGCATCGAAGGAAGCGAGTCTGTCGAAGTAAGCATGGACGGTACCGACACCGATGCCCATGTCGATACTGGTACCGAAGCCGATACCGATACTGGAAGATCGGTCTGCAGCAACTCTAGCGGTACCGAAGTAACCTAGAGCGCTAGACTGCCATCATTGGTGAGGACTGTTTCATCCATCACCATAGCCGATGCCGGGGTGTCGGTACCGCTCGAAGCGGCCACAACCACCGAGCATGGCGAAGGTATGTTCATCGAGGTAAGAACCCCGGGAACAACCTGAAGCCCCGTTAATGCTTTGGAGCCCGAAGACTCCAGCCGGGGCTTTATTGCCAATATGTCCTCGAGGGCAAGGCCAGAGCCATCTCGATACTGGGAAGGAGATCTACCACTCGAGGACTGGCTAGTCTTTACAGACTTTTGTTTGGTTACCTGATCCTGTGGAGATATTCTAGCTGGTGACATCAAGTGCGATGTGAACCGGGTATCGAGTTGTGCTCGATTCTGAAGACTTCTTCTGTTTGAGCTCCAGCAAGAAAGACAGTCCAAGTGGGCAATGGTCAGGACCCAAACATTTTAGACACCAAGTATGGGTGTCTGAAAACATATCTGTACCACCACACTTTGAGCATTCCTTAAGGGTAGTGGCTGGCTTTTCCATGATGGAAAGAAAGAGGCCTAGTGGCGTAGAAGTGTCAGACACTAAAACGGGAAAATTTCGGAAGAAAACGAAGAAATTCTTTAGAAAAAAGAAAGAAAAACACCGGAGGTACCAGTGGCGTCAAGGGAAGGCAGACGTGACCACAAAAAACTAAGAATAAAAAGAAGAATTTTCTGCGGTGACTGGAATACATCCTGCCGGCTCCGCGGAAAACTGATGAGAGGGAAGTGAATGGGCGGGAAGGCAGCACGCATGCGCGTGGGATGCTCCCAAAAGCTTTCTTTTTGGACGCTGGGGAGCATTCCCGCACAGGCTCCGTCAGTACAGATGTACCCATATGTGAAGACTCATTCCTACTTGTTCCTGGAGATAGAACTTTAATGAGAATAAAATTGACATTACCAGTGTGGTGTGGATAAGTTAAAATCTAATCCACCCTCGGTGGTGTCCGACAAAAAATATTAGTAGATATCATTTTTGGACTGGTTCAGGGACTAGGACATGATTATTGACACCCTGATCAACAATTCAAATCAGTTTGAACAGAAGAACCACATTCCCATTATAGTAAAATTAGATGCACCTGTGATTGTCAGTACTCATGACTTGAATCAATCAATGAATGATGGCTCTAATGTTTAAAATAGCCACATGCACTCCCTGTTCCATTTTCACAATGGTGAAGACTAGAGAGCTGCCTGAGGGTGTCATTATTCCTGTCTATGCCATATTTTGTTCTCAGAATTTACTACAATTTACTTGCACAGACATCTTTTTTTGTGGTTGTATACTTTGAACATGCAATTAAAATATTATGACGATGACATACAGTTTGAATATTTCCAGTTATTTCTTAAGACACTGTATACAACATACCTAAAATGCAAGGGTGCCAATAATTACAACTATAACAGGATCCAGAAGGAGTCACAGCATGCGACTCTTGCTGGATAACTTTCACTGCCATGTCCTGACTTCATAGGGTGTGGGAGTATTAAAAATAGGAGGAAACCTCACTCCCTCCGACCCAAGCATCTTCAAATGAAGGATCGTGGTGCCATAGTCTTAGAAGGATAAAGTTGACTGAGTTGGAAATAAAACAGAGGAAACTGCCAAGCCAAACAGAGAATATGAACATGGACAACTTATGCACTTGACCACGACTGGCAATGAGTGTTAGGATGCAAACAACTCTCATACACCACCACCATGGCAAACAAAATACTGAGCACTGTTGGTACAACTTAATGTATAACAACCAGCATCTATTTCAACAGTAACAAAAGTTTAATTTCAGCAGTGAAATAGTGCAACTTACCCTAAAGAAGCAATTTTCCTTGTCTTTTCCACTGCAATTAAGCCATTTAACTCAGACATATCATGGGCATCCAAGTCCTGAATTTCAGATGGCCTCTCTTCAACTTTACAAGGTACAGCCTCAGAGATGTCACCATTTGCTAAAGATCTGGGTGATCCATGCCTACTGCTATGCTTAGAGCCTGTTGAGCAACCACAGGATGGGAAAGGATATTCCAGAGTGTAAATGCGTACTTGCCTTAAATTTTATGTTTCAAAACTTATTAGTTACAAAAGATTTAACAAATACTCACTTAACACACTTTTCAAGACTACAAGGTACATTATGTACTTAACATATTATGTTCCACACCAGAAACCTGCAGCATGTTAACTCTTAGCAGACTTCAGGACTAAGTCATTAAAGCTCTCATGATTTCCCTCCCCCCCATCTCTTTAGTTAACGCTTCTTTATTAACCAACACAACCATGAACAGAACAATCACAAATTTACATTTAATATGCTGACACCTAAGGATTCCCATATTTCCAGCTATGCTCAATAAGAAAAACATAGTTCTAAGATTAAGCACAGCTGAAGCACAATGCAAATAGCAGCCAAAGAATCTCATTTTCCCACTTCCTGCATCCTTACTTCTCAGCACAGTCAGTGACGCTTATTTCCCTCTCCTTGAACCATCCCCAGCTCAAAAGATCCTATGTCACTCTTTCTTAAGCCCCATCTCAGATAATGTTCCTCTTGAACATCTTGCCAGAATAGGCTCAGAAATGAGTAAAACTTGCTATATGCTCCATTATAAATGATAGAGCCTCTTAATAGTGTGCATCTGCATCCCCAAAACACAGCATAAAGCTCACCGACTATAAACTAAATCTAAAATCTCTCTTGCTCTAGCAAGATAGCACAGTTACTTACCTTAACAGGTGATCTCTGGGAACAGCAGGAATAAGTCTTCACATATGGGTACGTCGGTACCGACGGAGTCTGTGCGGGAACACTTCCCAGCGTCCAATCAAAGAGCTTTTGGAAGCATCCCACCACGCCTCCGTGCTGCCTTCCCGCCTTTCCCAACTGCCTCTCCTCAGTTAAGTTTTAAAGCTGAGACAAAAAGAGAGACAGAGGAAAGGAAAGACAGATAAAGAGATACAACTCCTGGGGAGGTGGGTGGGTTGTGAAGACTTATTCCTGCTGTTCCCAGAGATCACCTGTTACAGGTAAGTAACTGTGCTATCTCCAGGAACAAGCAGGAATGAGTCTTCACATATGGGGACTCCCAAGCTAGATGCCTGGAGTCCCAGCATGTTATAGATTGGAACATGCTACACCTCACATCGCCAGGCAACCTCAGGATGGAGGGTAGGAGTTGAAACAGAAAGGTGCTGTAAAGACAGCTAACCTAGCATAGGACTGCAGGCAAGGAGTCCTTGTGTGGATGATAATTATCATCAAATATATTGAAATGAAATATTGCAATATGGACCTCCCCCCTAACAGGATTGCAGGAAAGTATAGAGGTTCATGGAATCTACTGGGGAATCCAGTAGAGGAACCTCAAGGAGGACCTCACTGAAAGTGGAGGTAATAAACCTGTAGGACAAACAGTGGAGGTCAGAATCCTGAAAGGTGAGAGGTAACCCCAGGGATCAACTGGGGTAGTACAAAAACGGTAGGACTTCAGCAGAAGGCTTTATGGAAAAAGCCGAAACTCTTTTGGCTGCAGAGTGGCTCACTCTTAGGAGCAAAAAGAGGAAAGGCTGACCGATTTGGACAAACCAGCCTAGTCCTTGAGGGAAGAAGGAGTATGGAAAAAACCTTGTATCCCAAAAAGAAAGGACAGGTGTCTGAGGCGTTAGAGCCTCAGATGTACTGAAGATCCGCCATGTCTTTCCTAACTGGTGGTAGCTAGGAAAGATACTGGAAACATGGAGAGCTTCAGGGGTACCTAACCCTTAGGGTTATGGTAGAAAAGTTAACAACTACCACGGGAGTGGTTGTGTGTGTAGCACCCCAAAACATGCTGGAACAGCATGAGCATGGGTAGAGCCCAACTGTCAGAATCATATAGAGATGTATATATCTATATGAGCATAGACAGTCAGATAGATAAGCATATAAATACATATCTATCTATAGTAATATCTCGACAGATACACACATATATATATATATATACATATAGATATATATACATATAGATATATAGAATATATATCTATAGTGAGATATAAGGGCATAACTTATACAAACACAAAAAACAGACATATATATCTATAGGGATGTATACAGATATAGATATGAATATATAGGCCTATATATAGATGTCTGCAATTAAGCAGACAGAGATAAGCCTATAGAAAGTATATTCACATAGGAGATGTGAAGAGGAAAGATTCATCTAATAACAAGAAAATGGAACCTACTTGAGAAGATATATAGAGAATCTATTCCCCCTGGTTATGATGGAAGGAGTCAGGGGAAAAATCTCCCTGACAAGGAACAGACTAGATTGCTGCAGAAATGCTAGCTGGTGAAATAACCAGGATGGTTACGTGAAAAGCAGAGGATAATATCAGTCTGCAGGCAGCAAGTCCCGAGTAATCCAGAACTCTAGCATGGTAAATGGACAGAAGACGCATAGGAATGAGATACCAAGTTGACCTACTTGAGGGGCAAAAAGGGTATCATGCGTTCTTTAGCTAAACATGCGCTGTCCATGAGGGATTAGGATACCATGAGGATGAGCTGCAAGGAAAAAAAGAGAGCATATTCACGGTGGGAATCCTGAGGACCAAACCAGGGAATTGAACAACTCTTTAAGCTTTCATGTAAGAGAAGGCCCACGTCCTTTGTTTTAAAAAGGAGATAGTAGGGTAGGAAGAACCCTTCCAGTCATGAGGGGCATGACTGAGGGAGCCTTTTCCAAACATCTAGGACAGCTGTTTGAGGAAAACCTAATGCTCTCTAGCAAAGGCCCATGGTGGAAAGCTTCTCTGTAGAATTGCAGAGAGCATAATGCAGGAGAATTAGGAGATAGAACTGGCTGCTGGAAAAGCCAGTACCTACGTCAACTATGCTGCCAAGCCCAAGGGAAATTGGAGATGGCAAGAATAGAAGACAATCCGAGAAGCCTGTAGTGATAAGGTTTCCCAAGAAAGATGAATCCACTGTCTTGGAGTCACTACTAAGGCCAGAAAGAATGTAGTGGAGGACAACTCTGGATGCTTGTGGAGAAGAACCAGTGGTCCAATCACTAGGGCTCCTGCATGGGCAGCTGCTTGTAAGACAGCAGAAAGAATCTTTCTGTTTAAAAACAGAAAGAACAGATAGAACAGGAGTAAGAAAACTCTGGACCTGTCTGATAAGCTGCCCCAAAGCAAAAATGAAGAAGGGAGTTAACTCAGAGAGGAAAACTCCACACTGGAATAGTGACAGAGGGGCTGAAGAAGAAGCCCTCCAGTGTAATAGTACCCCTCTTACAGAGGAAAGCTTGGTAAGAGGGTAGAGAAGATGGAGCTGAATGGAGACTTACAATGTGGTAAGTCTGTAGAAAGGAAAAATTCATGCTGGTACAGAAAAACTATTGTTTGATAGTTGTTAAACCTCTTTCCCTAGCAAGAAGAGGAGAAACCTGTGACCTATAGGCATGAATATCCTAAGAGCTCGTATACAGAGAAAAAATGGATGTCTTGTGAAAAGAGATCCATGCCTAGAGTTTAGAATGAAAACAGTGGAAAGCTTCTACTGAGAAGAAGCCAACTGCAGGTTCTAAACCCCAAGAGACACAAAAATATGTTGATGATTAATCAGAAACCCTGCGGTTGCTGGGTTTGCTGAGCCTGGTGAGAGTTTGGATTCTTCAGACCAGGAGGATGTTTCCCCTGTTTGGGAACATCTGTATGATGGGCAGAAGATGAATAAAACCTTCTCCCCCTAGGGGAAGAAAGTTTGGTAGGACATTTCCTACCTACTGGGAAAGATGAAGGCGTAGAACAGCCCTTAGAAACAGGTAAGTCAGTGGACCACTGAGTAACCTGACGTAAAGACTCCTTATTGAAGAGATTTTCTCCAGTGCAAGGAGTATTACCCAGTCTTTGTTGTGCTCATTTGTTTAAGTCTGAAGCTTGGAGCCAGGCTCTACGTCGTGCCCCTATAGCTATAGCAGAAGTTCTGCTAACAGAGTCAAATGAGTCTAGGGAAGCACGAGTAAGAAACCAAGAGATATTTTGAATATGACTAAGCAGTGAGGAATAGTCTGCACTCTTGGGCTCTGAAAGAAAAGGAGTCAAAAGATGTAATTTCTTTGTGACCTCCTCAAGAGATAGACTCATATAAAAATATATGAGAGAATTCTTGCTGAAAGCATGTATGTCTGGAAGGTTTGACGTCCAAAGGCATCTAGTGTCTTAGACTCACGACCTGGCGGATAAGAAGAGTGCTTTTTCTTACTCTTCACCTGCCTCATTGCTGATTCCACTACAATGGAATGATGAGGAAGTTGAGTCTTTTGAAACCCTGGAGAGGGGGGCACCTGATATAGGAGATCAGTTGCTCTGGAAGGTGGGGGTACCCTTAAAGGTGCTTCCCACATTCCTAGAAGAAGATCCTGCAAGGAATGATGCAAAGGAAGCATTATGTTCTCCTTTGCTTTGGTAGAAACAGAGCCTTGTGTAGGATCATGGCTAGGGATAGGAATGGCAAGTGATCTTGCCAGATCCAGGAGGAAACTCTGAAAAGAAGGATCTCCAAAGAGATCCTCTCCCCTGGACAGGCTAGATCTGAAGAACTAGCCTGGGCACCGAAGGATCTATCTGAGTATATAGGAATATAAGATCCTGCACGGTGCAGTATGGGATTCTTAGCGGATGGACACTGGTACTGGAGGTCAGGACCAGCGACAGTCAGTACCACATCGTCCATGCCAGGTATCGACTCCAAACTTGGTATAGAAGGGAGCGATCCTGTTGAAAGAAGCATGGAAGGAGCTGGCCACGTTGCTGCTGTGGATACCGGTACCGCTGTCGGAACCGCACCTGACACCGATATCGGAGCAGCAATCGGTGACAGCCCAATCGGTACCGAGGTAACCGAAAGCCTTCTGCAGTCACCCTCGGTACCGAGCATCCGGTACAGATAGGTGTCGGTACCCAGTCTTCCAGACTAGAGATCGATTCCAAACTCGGCATCGAAGGAAGCGAGTCTATCGATGCACGTCTGGAGGGTACCGACGTCGGTGGTAGTACCGGTGCCGGTACCGATACTGGAAAGTCAGTCTGGAACGTATCCACCGGTCCCGTAAGTACAGAGGACGCCAGACGATGATCCCTGGTGAGGAGTGTTACATCCAACACCAGTGCCGATACCGGGGTATCGGTACCGCTCGAAGTGGATGCCACCACCGGGCATGGCTCAGGTATGTTCTGTGAGGGGTGAGCCCCAGGAACAACCTGAAACCCCACATGGGCTTTGGAGGCCGAAGACTCCCGCCGGGGTTTTGAAGCCAATGGGCCCTCAAGGGCAAGGCCGGAGCCGTCTACATGCTGTGCATGAGACTTACTACTCGAGGGCTTGCTAGTCTTAACAGACTGTTTGTGGGTTACCTGATCCTGTGTAGAAGAAGAAATGGTCGGTGCCCTGAAGTCAGAAGGGAACCTCATATCGAGGGAGACTCGATGTTGAAAACCTCTTCTCACAATACTGTAGCCCGAGGGCTCCGGAGGAAAAGGGTCAGGACCCAAACAGGTTAGACACCAATTTTGGGAGTCTAAAAATAAAGTTATACCGCCAAAGTTTGAACATTTCTTGGAGAAAGTGGTTGGCGGTTCCATGAGGGACATGGAGAGGTCTAGAAGACCTGAAAAACCGTATGACACTCAGAAGAAAAAATATTCCCTAAAGGGAAAATTTACAAGAAAGAAAAAGAAACACCGGCGGTACCTGTGGCGTCGGGGAAGACAGCCGCGACCACAAGAAAACTAAAGAATTAAAAGAAGAATTTTCTGCAGTGACAGGAGGACGTCCTGCCGGCTCTGCGGAAAAACAAAAACTGAGGAGAGGCAGTTGGGAAAGGCGGGAAGGCAGCACACAGGCGTGGTGGGATGCTTCCAAAAACTCTTTGATTGGACGCTGGGAAGCATTCCCGCGCAGACTCCATCGGTACCGACGTACCCATATGTGAAGACTCATTCCTGCTTGTTCCTGGAGATAGTGGTATTTGCCCATCAGCAGCTTGCTGAGGTGGGTGCCGCTGGGCTTTGGCAGCAATGAGGGCTAGCAGGAAGCATTAGCCTCAAGCTCAAGTGGTCAACAGAAAAAATGAGGACAACTCCTGACAACTAGAGAGCAAAATGAGTAAGTAAATCTACTGGCTTTATGCCACAGGATGTGTAATGGTGAGGAAAGCACAGTTACTTACCTGTAACAGGTAATCTCCGGAACAGCAGGAATTAGTCTTCACATATGGGGTTCGTCGGCGCTGACGGAGCCCGCACGGGAATGCTCCCCAGCATCCAATCAGAAGGCTTTTGGGAGCATCCCTCGCGCCTGCGCGGTAGCTTCCCACCCTTCCCACTGCCTCTCCCCAGTTGCGTTTAATAGCTGAGACAAAAGGAGAGGAGAGGAAGGAAGAGAGAGAGAGAGAACTACAACTCCTAGGGGATGTGGGTGGGTTGTGAAGACTAATTCCTGCTGTTCCGGAGATCACCTGTTACAGGTAAGTAACTGTGCTATCTCCAGGAACAAGCAGGAATGAGTCTTCACATATGGGGACTCCCTAGCTGAGGGTGCCAGAGGAGATCCAAGAGTGCGCGCCCCTGGACAGGGCGGCATCACCCAACCTGGATCCCCGGCATCCCCGGAGGGATGGAGGGTAGGAGTTGAGAAGAGTTGCCAAGCACAGCAACCGAAGACTACAGGGGAGTCTTCAACCACGTCAATTATCATAAAAACAGTAATGATCTAGCACAATCTAGAGCTTACCCACTGGATTGTAGAAGGCAGAGCTGCGACGGGTACTGTAGATGCAGTAGCGAAGTCTTCAAGGGAACTTCACCGCAGAGAGGACGAAGTTCCCAGTCCAGGTGGGCTGGAGACGCAGGTGTCAACCGGCACCGGAGAGACGGCAGGTCTTCACGAGGAGCTCTAAGAAGCTGAGAACTCCAGGAGGAGCAGAGTCCCCAATCCGGAGGACTAATCAGAAGACTGACCGATCTTGGAGAAGTACAGAAGTGTACCCCGGGATATCGAGGGGTACACTGTCGACCCGAGCCGGCAAGGGATAGGAAGACAATGGGTTCGAAAACCAAGGGGCTGTTGACATCACAGCGAGTTTAAGCATAACCGGTCCGAGCACCCGAGCCGCAGAACGCAGGCAAGCGGGCCGGCCGGACCCCGTAATAACAACAAACGTCAGTACCGACAATTGCGGGATAGTCGGTAAGACACAGGGCGCTATAACATTTCCCAAAAAGCGCCCGCCTGTACCGATATATATCCAAAAACAGGTATAGATGTATATCGGGCTATAGGTGGGCCCGGGAGCGCCCACCCAGGTTACTCAACCGGTATGGACACGTGAGAACGATGCTGCCAACTCGGACCGGCCCTTGATCCACAGGAGGGCGCCTACCTGGAAGGTGGCGGGAGGAAGGGCCATCCAAGTGATGGGCCTATGTGTGTGGAGCAGGGCAGATCGGCGAGGGTAGCAGCATGGTTGTGTGACCGCCCGATCAGTTGGGGAGGAGCACATCAGGAGTATGTAGACCCCTGAGGCGTCCACCTGACAGTCACCCAAACGTGTCCTCCGTGCCACAGGGAAGGCTGGAGGATAGAAAACCCTATAGCCACGGCGTGACCGTGGGGCCATCTCCGGCCTATATAAAAAAAACCCTCGGGGTTAGGGCCAAGGCCCTCCGCCGCTCCGAAGAGTGCAGGGAGCGGAGCCGGGGATCGGCATGGGTCAGTTGGACCCCTGTCCACCATAACCTGACGGACCCAGGGATTTCTCTGCGAGAGCGGAGACACAGACCGGGGGGGGGGGGGGGTCCGGCCCGGCCCTGTCGAGGAATGGTTTGGCCACGGTCGGAGAGTAGCGGCCTACCCTGGGAGAGGGAGATTCGGTGCGCGATCCCCTCGATCCGGGGGAACCAGGCAGAGGGGAATCCGAGGGATGTACCCCAAGGGTAAGTCCGAAGAAGATTAGCATGGCCCTGAGGAGCCAGGCTAATCTAGCGTGGGAGGTTCCCCCCCCCCCCGGGGGAGGGGGCTCCATACCTCCAATCAAGCAGCCGAACCGCTTGTCACACTGAAAGAACCTCAGTGTAGAACTGGACAGTAACTTCATGTAAGAGGAGTTAAGCGCAAACTACCGCATACCGTGGCCTAAGGCTGCCTGGCATGGGCAGCCTGGCGCGAGCCCTGGCACTGCCGACCGGTGTGAGACGTCCCTGGCATGGGCACACCCGGCAGGCAGGCAGAGGGATGAAACCTCCTCCTCTTCGGACAGGAGGGTCGGGAAGGACATTTCCTACCCCCGGGAGAGGCGGAGGGCCGCGGGCGGCCAGCACCAAACAGGTGGGCGGAGCACTGAGCAACCTGACGCAAAGCCTCGCCATTAAAGAGGTTCTCCCCGGTGCACGGGGAAGTACCCAGGTTATGTTGTGCCCAGCTGCATAAGTCAGAAGCCTGCAACCAGGCTGTATGACGCGCCCCTATGGCTACCGCAGAGGACCTGCTAACCGACTCCAAAGAGTCCACGGCAGCCCGAGAAAGAAACCAAGAGATATTCCTGCAATGGTAAATAAGCAAGGAATAGTCGGGGGCCCGAGGGGCCGACACAAAGGGAGACAAGAGAGACAACCTCTCGGTGACCTCCCGTAGCGCCAGGCTCATATAGAAAATATATGAGAGAATCCTGGAAGCCAACATGGACGCTTGGAATGTTCGCCGCCCAAAGCTGTCCAGAGTTTTAGATGCACGATTCGGGGGGCAGGAAGAGTGCTTCTTCTTGCTTCCGACCTTCCTCAGGGCCGATTCCACCACAATGGAATGATGGGGAAGCTGGTGCGTCTGGAAACCCGGAGAGGGGGGCACCCGATACCGGGCATGCATGGCTGCAGGCGGTGCGGTACCTGTAAGGGCGAGCGCCAAATCCCGAGCAGGAGATCCCGCAGGGAAAGAGGTAAAGGAAGCATTACAGCTGCCTGTTCCGCAGTACCCGGACTTAGCGAAGGGCCCGGGATAGGAATGGCGAGCAAGTCCACCATGTCAAGGAGGAAGTCCTGAAAAGACGGCTCTCCCAGAGGGGCTATCCCGGGGGAGGCCGAGGCGGAGGGGCCCGCTTGAGCACCAGGGGACCCACCGTGCTGGTGCACGGGAGGACTCGCTCTAAACAGAGGAAGGTACTGACAGTCCCAACTCGAGGCAGCCGGTACTGCATCGTCAGAGCCCGGGATCGACTCCAAGGGGGGCATCGAAGGGAGCGATGTCCCCGACGGGCCCGCGGAACTCGGCCTCGGCCCCGATTCCGTGGGCGGGTCCGCCCCCGGGGCAGTCCGCAAAGGCGGCTGGAGTGGTGCCGAGGCCGATGGAGAGCAGGCGAGCGCTGCACTGCGCCGTCGGAAGAGACCGGGTTCGGAACCGAAATGCGCCGGAGCTATGCTTTCCAGACTGGAGATCGATTCGAGGCTGGGCATCGAACCGAGCGACGCCTCCTTAGGGGGCCCCGGTGTCGGCGGCCGCGCCGGTGCTGCCATTCCCACGAATGAAGTCGGGGTCGCGAAGATCGGTGCCGAGGGCAACGAGGGCTTCCCAGGCCAAAACTCGGCGAAGAGGGAAACACCCGAAGTCGGCTCCGACGCCTGGCTCCTAGGCGCCGGGGTTCTGCCCGCGCCTGTTTTATTGAGCGGGAAACCCTTACGGGGCGTACTACGCGGCCTCGAGGGTACCCAGGTAACCCGCCGACGAGCCCTGGCGGGGGGCGAGATGCCAAGCCCCGGCTCCGCGGCCGCGGCGCTTCTTTGGGTCGACTCGACCGAAGGACCCGGGTCCCGCGGGCAGACTCCAGCGACGAGTGGAGCACTCAAAGCTCGCTTAGATGCCGGGAGGTCGGTGGCGTCCGGGGGAGGCCCCGGCTCCGCTCAAGGTGGGGGTGCCGACCCGCCCGACCGGGATAGATCGATCGGCTCCGCAGGTGGAGCCTGGAGGCGACCCCTGGCGAAGCACGGGGCTCTTGTTCCCGAGACCGCCGCGGGAGGGGTGGGGCCGCGCAAGGCCAGTACCGCCCCCGCGGAAGCCAGGGACGAGTCGATCATCCCTGGCGGAGCCGAGGGCACCCGGTGCCGAACCCCGGCGGTGAGAAGGGCCTCCGACTCTGACGCCGAGGACTTGGTCCCGCTCGAAGCGGTCACCACCTCCGCGCATGGCTGGGGTGTGGGCACGCCATACCGGGTCAGGTTGGTCCGACGATCCCCGGTGACGAGTGGCCACTCGACACAGACGCCGATGCCGGGGAATCGGCACCGCCGAAAGCGGGTACCGCCCCCGCGCAGGGCCGGGATGCCGTAGAGCCAGACTGGGTCGAGTCGATCGGCACCGAGGGCACCAGTCGACAGTCCCTGGCGAAGAGTGGAACACTCGACGCTGGCGCCGCTGCCGAGGGATCTGCACTGCTCGAAGCGGGTGCCACCTTCGGTCAAGGCTCGGGAATGTTCTGTGAGGAGCGAACCTCAGGAACAACCCGAAACCCCGTGGAGGTTCTGGAGCCAAAGACTCCATCCAGGGTGTAAGGGACTGGAGGGGAAGGCCGGAGCCGTCGTCATGCGGCGCATGAAACTCACCCCTCAAGGCTCGGTTAATCTTAACAGACTGTTGTTGGGTTACCTGATCATGGCGAGGAGAGAAAGCAGACGACCACACCTCAGAGGGAAAGACGTCATCTAGGGACACTCGAAACAGGGAGGGTCTTCTCCCGATGCTGAAGCCCGGGGAACCGGGGGAGAAGGGGTCAGGGCCCCAACAAGAGAGACACCAGGCGTTGGAGTCGGAGCAGAAGACAACGTCTCCAAAGTGGGGGCACTTCTTAGGGGAAGAAGGCTCCATGCTGGAAAGCCCGGTAGGCCTCAGAATAACACGAGGAAGATGCTCCTCGAAGGAAATAAGGAAAACAAAAAAAAAATAAGGAAAAAGGGGGCACCAGCGGTGCCAGAGTCAGCGGGGAAAAAACCGCGACCACAGGAAACACGAAAAGAAAAGAAAAGAAGAAAAGGTTTCTGCGGTGACAGGAGGTACGTCCTGTCGGCTCCGCGGAAAAACGAAAACTGGGGAGAGGCAGTGGGAAGGGCGGGAAGTTACTGCACAGGCGCGAGGGATGCTCCCAAAAGCCTTCTGATTGGATGCTGGGGAGCATTCCAGTGCGGGCTCCGTCGGCGCCGACGAACCCCATATGTGAAGACTCATTCCTGCTTGTTCCTGGAGATGCAATTGAATTAGCTACCTGGGGCCACACAATAGAGATGGGGAAAGTGTGTGTTTCGCAGCAAAGCATAGTTACTCACCTATAACAGGTGATCTCCGGGAACAGCAGGAATTTAATCCTCACATATGGGTATCGTCGGTACCGACGGAGCCTGCGTGGGAACGCTACCCAGCGTCCAATTAGAAAGCTTTTGGGAGCATCCCACAGTGCCTGCATGCTGCCTTCCCGCCTTTCCCAACTGCCTCTCTCCAGTTGAGTTTTAAAGCTGAGACAAAAAGAGAGAGAGAGAGGGAAAGGGAAAGAGATAGGATAGATACAACTCCTAGGGGAGGTGGGTGGGTTGTGAGGACTAAATTCCTGCTGTTCCTGGAGATCACCTGTTACAGGTGAGTAACTATGCTATCTCCAGGAACAAGCAGGAATGTAGTCATCACATATGGGGGACTCCCTAGCTTTAGATGCTAGGGAGAGACCCCAGAAGTTGTGCGTCCTTGAGAAGGGCTCCACTTCCCTCCATGGATCTCTGGCATCCTGCCAGGGATGGTGGGTAGGAGTTGATTAGGTATGGAACAGGTGTTGGAGAACAGCCTGACCAAACAAGGCATCCCGGCGGGAGTCCTTGTCCAAGCAGTAATGGACTGTGAAGGTATGAACCGATGCCCAGGTGGCTGCTCAACAGATGTCGTCGATAGACACAGAGTGCAGATGAGCCATTGAAGCTGCCATGGCTCTCACATTGTGAGCTGTGACATGGCCCTCCAGAGGAAGATTCTTACTCTGATAGGCAAAGGAAATACACTGAGCAATCCAGTTAGATAACGTTCTCTTGAGACTGGAAGTCCCAAATGGAAAGGATCAAAAGCAACAAAGAGTTGACAGGACATTCTATGTTGCTGTGTTCTTTGTAAGTAAAAGGCTAAAGCTCTTTTATAGTCTAAAGTATGAAGGTTCCTTTCTGCATTTGATGCATGAGGCCTTGGAAAGAACACAGGTAGGTAGACCGCTTGGTTTAGATGATAAGGCGAGACCACCTTTGGCATAAAGCGTGGATGAGTCCTAAGGACTACCTTCTCATGATGGAACCTTGTATAAGGTGGATCAGCTACTAGTGCTTGCAACTCACTGATGCAACGTGCTGATGTGATTGCAATGAGAAAGATAATCTTCCAAGAAAGGAATTTCAAGGAGGTAGTAGCTAAGGGTTCGAAAGGTGGCTTCACGAGCTGACCAAGAACCAAATTTAAGTCCCATGCCACAGGAGGTGGCTTAATGGGAAGCTTAGTTAGCAGAAGGCCTCTCATAAATCTTGCTATAAGAGGATGGGAGGAAATAGGTTGTCCATTTAGAGGCTTGAAAGAAGCTGCAATAGCACTCAAATGGACTCTTACTGAGTTAGTTTTAAGTCCTGCATTGGATAAATGAAGGAGATGCTCTAGTAATGATTCCAGAGCTATCGCAAGGGGGTTAATACCCTTCTGCGAACACCATATGGAAAACCTTTTCCACTTGAAAGCATAAGAGCTTTACTTGCTGAGGGAGGTGAAAATCATGAAGATCTAGGCCTTCAGCAACCAAACCCTGAGATGCAGAAACTGGGGAATGGAATGGCATAACATTCCGTTCTCCTGAGACAGGAGATCTGGAGCAGACCCTAACTCCAGGGAGGGAGCTTGAGAGAGATGTAGAAGCAGAAGGTACCACTCTTGCCGTGGCCAATATGGAGCTATGAGAATCACACGGCCTCTGTCTCTCTGAAGCTTGAACAGGGTTTTGGGAATGAGGGTAATGGGTGGAAAGGCATACAGGAAGTCTTGACCCCAGTAAAGGAGGAAAGCATCCCTGGCCTGAGAGCCCTGAGCCGGAATTCTGGAACAGAAACGGGGAAGTCTGGCATTCCGTGGACTTGCAAAGAGGTCTATGTTCAGGGTTCCCCAAATTTGAAAAATCTTGGCCACCTGGTCTGCATGCAGAGACCACTCGTGTGGAAGCAGGACTCGACTGAGTCTGTCTGCCCAAGAGTTTTGTATGCCTGGAAGATACACTGCCAGGAGATGAATCTGATGCTCTCTGGCGAGGGCCCATAGTTGCAAAGCTTTGTTGCAAAGTGACAGAGAGCCTGTTCCCCCCTGCTTGTTCACGTAGAACATGGCTACTTGATTGTCCGTATGAATGAGGACTGTCTTGTAGCTGAGCAGGGTATGGAACACTCGAAGAGCAAGGAAGTTTGCTCTGAGCTCCAAGAGATTGATATGCAGATGAGTCTCCTGTGGAGACCAGGTGCCTTGGGTGGAGAGGTCTTGCAGATGAGCTCCCCAACCCATCGGAGAAGCATTTGTTGTGAGAGTTGCATGGGGTAAGGGTTGTTGAAAAGGGGACCCCAGCAACAGGTTTTGAGTGGACGTCCACCACTGGAGGCACAAAATAAGGCGACTTTTGTTTGCTATTTTGTCTGACAGGCATCCTGATGCCTGGGTCCATTGAGTGGATCAAGTCCACTGGGCTGCCCTCATATGGAGGCGAGCATAGGGAACCACATGCACAGTAGATGCCATGTGGCCTAGTAGTTGTAGCATTTCTCGGGCAGTGAGATGAGGCTTTAGCACTGCTTGAGAAGCTAACTGCACCATGCGAAGGCAACGGGCCTGGGGGAGATAGGCCCTTGCCTTTCTGGTATCCAGCAAAGCTCCTATGAACTCTAAAGACTGAGTGGAAGTTAGACTGGATTTTGGGATGTTTATTACCAGACCCAAATACTGAAGGATACGCATTGTGCAGGATAGAGAAGTCCTGGCCTCTGACTCTGTTGGGGCTCGAATGAGCCAGTCGTCTAAGTAGGGGAAGACGAATATCTCTAGAGTGCGGAGAAAGCACAGTTACTTACCTGTAACAGGTGATCTCTGGGAACAGCAGGAATAAGTCTTCACATATGGGTACGTCGGTACCAACAGAGCCTGCGCGGGAACGCTCCCCAGCTTCCCAAAAAGGAAAGCTTTTGGGAGCATCCCACAGCGCCTGCGCGCTGCCTTCCCGCCTTTCCTAACCACCTTTCCTCAGTTCGGTTTTAAAGCTGAGACAAAGAGAAAGAGAGGAAAGGAAAGACAGATAGAGAGATACAACTCCTAGGGGAGGTGGGTGGGTTGTGAAGACTTATTCCTGCTGTTCCCAGAGATCACCTGTTACAGGTAAGTAACTGTGCTATCTCCAGGAACAAGCAGGAATGAGTCTTCACATATGGGGACTTCCTAGCTAGAGATGCCTAGGAGATCCCTCAGGTTATGAGACCCTGGGAAGGGCTCTACCTCCTCCTATGGACCTCAGGCATCCATTCTGGGAAGGAGGGCAGGAGTTGATTAAGAATGGAACAGGTGTTTGAGAACAGCCTGACCAAACAAGGCATCCCGGCGGGAGTCCTTGTCCAAGCAGTAATGGACTGTGAAGGTATGAACCGAGGCCCAGGTGGCCGCTCGACAGATCTGGTCGATGGACACAGAATTTAGATGAGCCATAGAGGTGGCCATGGCCCTCACATTATGAGCTGTGACATGGCTCTCCAGAGAAAGGTTCTTACTCTGGTAGGCGAAAGAAATACACTGAGCAATCCAATTGGACAGTGATCTCTTAGAGAATGGAAGTCCCAAATGAGAGGGATCAAAAGCAACAAAGAGTTGAGAAGACTTTCTATGTTGCTGTGTCCTTTGTAAGTAAAAGGCAAGAGCTCTCTTACAATCCAGAGTATGAAGATTCCTCTCTGCACTTGATGCATGAGGAGCTGGAAAAAAACAAGTAAATATACCTCTTGATTAAGATGAAAAGGTGAGACCACTTTAGGCATAAAGTGTGGATTGGTCCTAAGGACTACCTTATCATGATGGAAACTTGTATAAGGTGGATTAGCCACTAAGGCCTGCAGTTCACTGATGCGGCGAGCTGAGGTGACTGCAATGAGGAAAATAACCTTCCAGGAAAGAAATTTCAGGGAGGTGGTGGCTAAGGGTTCAAAAGGTGGCTTCATAAGCTGACCAAGAACCAGATTTAAGTCCCATGCCACCGGAGGAGGTCTAATGGGAGGTTTAGTTAAAGTTAGGCCTCTCATGAATCTTGCAATAAGAGGATGAGAGGAAATTGGGTGTCCATTGATAGGCTTAAGGGATGCTGCAATAGCACTCAAACGGACCCTTTACTGAATTCGTCTTAAGGCCTGCATTGGAAAGATGCAGGAGATATTTCAATAAAGAATTCAAAGGTAGTGCTAGAGGGTCAAGACCCTTCTCAGTACACCAAATGGAAAACCTTTTCCATTTAAAAGCATAGGAACGTCTAGTAGAAGGTTTCCTAGAAGCATGAAGGATATCCTTCACCTGCTGAGAAAGATTCCAATCCTGAAGGTCTAGGCCAGCGATGGCGAACCTATGGCACGCGTGCCAGCTGTGGCACGCGAAGGCCTTGCAGCTGGCACGCGGGAAGGTCCGCAATCGAAAAAAAAAAAAAAACCCTGTCTGCTGCCGCTGTCGGGGCCGCCGCGGCAGAATCGAGCGTGCCGCGGGGCCCCCCTGTACCCGGCAGATCCTGCCCTCCCCGTAGCAGCTCTCTCTTTGGAGCTACAGTCAGACGCGCCGGCTTGCAGAGCGCGAAGGGAAGAGTTTCCCTTTCGCGACTCCGTTAAGCCCGCGGGGGCTGATGGGAACTTCCCATCAGCCCCCGCGGGCTTAACAGAGCAGCGAGGGAACTCTTCCCTCGCGCTCTACAAGCCAGCGCGTCTGACTGCAGCTCCAAAGAGAGAGCTGCTACGGGGAGGGCAGGATCTGCCGGGTACAGGGGGGCCCCGCGGCACGCTCGATTCTGCCGCGGCGGCCCCGACAGCGGCAGTAGACAGGTTTTCTTTTTTTTTTAAATTTTCCCTGGGCTGGGCTGGGCTGGGCTGGGGGGTTGGGGGTTAGGAGTGGTGATGGGCTGGGCTGGGCTGGGCTGGGCTGGGGGGGGGTTAGGAGTGGTG
The DNA here is from genome assembly GCA_033557465.1 of Ichthyophis bannanicus. NCBI lineage: Eukaryota > Metazoa > Chordata > Amphibia > Gymnophiona > Ichthyophiidae > Ichthyophis > Ichthyophis bannanicus. The sequence goes on from CM066042.1 coordinate 170,811,564, forward strand.
CTGGGCTGGGCTGGGGGGGTTAGGAGTGGTGATGGGCTGGAGGGGGGGTTAGGAGTGTTGATGGGCTGGGCTGGGGGGGGGTTAGGAGTGGTGATGGGCTGGGCTGGGCTGGGGTGGGTTAGGAGTGGTGATGGGCTGGGCTGGGCTGGGGGGGGGTTAGGAGTAGTTATGGGCTGGGGTGGGCTGGGGGGTGTTAGGAGTATTGATGGGTTTGGGTGGGGGGGGTTTATGATTTGTGATTGGCACTGGTCTGGGGGGGTTAGGAGTGGTGATGGACACTGGGCTGGCTGGGGGGGGTTAGGAGTGGTGATGGGCGCTGGGCTGGGGGGGTTAGGAGTGGTGATAGGCGCTGGGGGGGCTTAAACTAAAAATTGAGTGATGGGGGATTAGGACTGGGAGTGGGCTGATGGGGAGGTTAGGACTGGAAATGGGCTGGTGGGATTAGGACTGGGAGTGGGCTATGGGGGGCTAGGACTGGTAATGGGTTGGGGGGGTTGCTAGGACTGGAAATGGGCTGAGTGGAAGGGGGCTTGAACTGCAAATAGCTGTTGGGGATGGGGCTTGGAATGGAAATGGGCTGAGGGGAAGTGGGGGGCTTGAACTGCAAATAGCTGATGGGGACGGGGCTTGGAATGGAAATGGGCTGAGGGGAAGTGGGGGGCTTGAAGAAGGGAATGGATGCTGGGTGAGACTGGAACTAGAAGGGAGCTGATGTTGGGGGAGGATTAGAATGGGATGGGGCTGGGAGAGTAAAATGGAGAGGGGAAAAATATTTTGTGTAGGAGGGATGAAAAATCTACAATTGGCCAGGTATTGGGAGAGTAATTGAGGATGGAGGGGTAAAATTTGTGTGGATGAAATAGGAATGAGGAAAGAGCAAAAGGAGAAAGATTAGTATGTTAAAGCAGATGTAGAGAGAGAGAGAATGGAAAAAAAACTAGAAGAGAGAAGAAAGGACAAATGGACAGCAGACGATGGAGAGTTAGCAGAAAACATGAAGAAACCAGAAGAAAATGGCTGGACCAATTGCAACTGAAAAAAATGCACAAAAGGTAGAAAGATATCTCTTTATTTTGAATTTATTAACTGGAATATGTCAGCTCTGGGAAATGTGCATCATTAACATCTGCGCTTTGTTTGGTACAAGAGGAAATTCCTATTTGACGTTGCCACTTGTTCTCTTTCCCCAGTATTCACTGAAATGTATTGGTTTAATATTTGCAGTGTTGCCTTTTGATAGGTAGGGTATGGTGCTTTGTGAGTCCTGGTAATGCTGTCAGGATACGGCGGGTTTGCTATGGGTTCTAAATGGGCAGCGTTTGTAGTAGTTCCTAATGTGCCTGGCGGTTGGCACTGGATTATAGTAATGTAGAAATCTTTTAGTCTTTCTTTATCCATATACTCATTAAGAGACATGTTTACTAAAAGTTAGTGTATGGTAACATTATGCAAATATTTATGCAAATAAGACCACTTATGCAAATGACGTGCTGGCACTTTGAGGAAATTCTTTGGTTTTGTGCGGCAGTTTGGGCACTCGGGCTCAAAAAGGTTAGCCATCACTGGTCTAGGCCTTCAGCAACCAAGCTCTGAGGTGAAGGGACTTGGGATTTGGGTGCCACAAAGTCCCCTCCTCCTGAGACAGAAGGTCTGGAGCAGCTCCCAAGTCTAGGGAGGGAGCTTGAGAGAGATGTAGAAGTAGAGGGTACCACACTTGGCGTGGCCAGCGTGGAGCTATGAGGATCATAGATCCTTGATCCCTCTGGAGCTTGACAGAGTCTTGGGAATTAAAGGAATGGGTTGAAAGGCATACAGAAAGTCTTGACCCCAGTGAAGGAGGAAGGCATCCTTGGCCTGAACTCCCTGACACGGAATTCTCAAACAGAACCGGGGAAGTTTGGCATTCCACGGACTTGCAAAGAGGTCTATGTCCGGGGTTCCCCACTCTTGAAAGATTCTGAGTACTTGGTCCGTGTGCAGGGACCATTCGTGTGGAAGCAGAACTCGACTGAGTCTGTCTGCCCAAGAGTTTTGGATTCCTGGAAGGTATACAGCCAGGAGATGGATTTGATGCTCTCTGGCGAAGGCCCACAATCTTAAAGCTTCGTTGCAAAGTGACAGAGAGCCAGTTCCTCCTTGCTTGTTTATGTAAAACATGGCTACCTGATTGTCCGTATGAATGAGGACTGTCTTGTAGCTGAGCAGGGTATGGAAGACATTGAGAGCTAGAAAAACTGCTTGGAGCTCCAAGTGGTTGATATGGAGATAGGTCTCCTGTGGAGACCAAGTGCCTTGAGTGGAGAGGTCTTGCAGATGAGCTCCCCAACCTGTTTGGGAGGCATCTGTTGTGAGGGTTGCCTGGGGTAACAACTGCTGGAAGGAGGACCCCAGCAACAGATTTTGGGTGGACTTCCACCACTGGAGAGACCAAAAGAGGCGCCTGGAGGTTGCTATTTTGTCTGACAGAGCACCTGATGCTTGAGTCCACTGGGTGGACAAATTCCATTGAGCTGCTCTCATGTGAAGGCGAGCATAGGGGACCACATGCACTGTGGATGCCATGTGGCCTAGCAGTTGCAGCATCTCCCGGGCAGTTAAATGGCTCTTTGACTGAATCTGGGAGGCTAACTGCACCAGGCGTAGGCAACGGGACTGAGGAAGATAGGCCCTTGCAGTGGTAGTATCTAGCCAGGCCCCTATGAACTCTAGGAATTGAGTAGGGGTGAGCTGGGACTTTGGGAGATTTACCACAAGTCCCAGATACTGGAGAATGTGCCTTGTGCAGTCCAGGGCAGTCTGGGCCTCTGACTGGGATGGAGCTCGGATGAGCCAGTCGTCCAGGTATGGGAATACAAAAATCCCCAGAGTGCGTAGAAATGCAGCTACTACTGCCATGCATTTGGTGAACACTCTTGGAGCAGAGGCCAGACCGAAAGGAAGTACCCTGTATTGGTAATGCTTTCCTTGGAAAAGGAAACAGAGGAACCTTCTGTGAGAAGGATGGATGGGGACATGTGTGTACGCATCCTTGAGATCTAGAGAACAAAGCCAATCCTGACTCTGAAGGTATGGAAGGAGAGTGCCCAGAGAAAGCATCTTGAATTTCTCCTTGCATAGAAATTTGCTCAATTCTCTGAGATCTAATATGGGTCTGTGGCCCCCTGTTTTCTTTGGGATGAGAAAATAGGGGGAGTAAAACCCTGACCCTTGTTGAAGAAGACGTACTTCTTCTATTGCCCCTTGGGCAAGAAGGGTAGCCACCTCCTGACCTAGAAGGTCGAGAAGGGATGTTGGAGAATTGAAGTGTCTCACCATGGTGTGAGGAGGAAGGTTTGAGAAATGAAGCTTGTAGCCCTCCCTTATGATGGAGAGGGTCCACTGCTCTGTTGTAATTTGCTCCCATCTGGGAACAAAATGAGCTAACCTTACTGGAATGGTGAAAGGCTCTGGCTGTTTTAGAGCCAGAAAAGCTAAGTTCTCTAGCATCAAGTCAAAAACCCAGAGGAGGATGGGACTGCTGAGTTGCAGCAGCCCCTGTAGACTTAGGCCTGGCCTGTTTAGGTTGCTGACGCTTAGTAGCAAAGTGACCTGTAGATGATTGTTGGCCAGAAGTAGAAGGGAATCTGCCCTTTTTGAAAAAAGACTTCTTGAAAGGTTTTTTCTTGGCAGGAATGGAGGTTGACTTTGAAAGTCTATCCAGAGCAGAATTTTCTGCATCCATTTGAGTGGCCTTTATTTGCCACTCTTTGCCAAACAGATTTTCACCTGTACAGGGGAGATTTCCTAAACCATCCTGGACCAAAGGTTCTAAATCAGAAGCTTGGAGCCAAGCAATTCTGCGAGCAGCTATGGCAATGGCCGAAGCTCTGCTGGCACCTTCAAAGGAGTCAAAAGCTGCACGGTTGGAAAACTTTGAAATGTCTTGAGTATGCTTGAGCCAAAGAAGGAATTCTTCCCTTTTATCCTCTGGAAGAAAAGGGAGGAAAGTGTGCAGCTTATCTGCAACTTCTTTTAGAAACATACCCATGTAAAGACTATAGGAGTTGATTCTGGCAATGAGCATACTGGCTTGGAAGATTTTCCTACCAAAAGCATCCAAGGTCCTGCATTCTCTTCCTGGAGGGGCAGAAGAGTGTCTTTTTGCACTCTTTATCCTTTTCATAGCTGACTGCACCACAATAGAATGGTGGGGATGCTGTGTTTTATGAAAACCAGGACAAGGAGGGACACGGTACATAGTGTCCAATCTTCCGAGAACGAGGAGAGATAGTGAGAGGAGTCTCTCATAAGTCAATCATGTGCTCATAAAGAATATCATGAATTGGCAAGGTGACTGCCTCCTTAGGAGCCTTAGAATAACCTAAACTATCCAATTTTTTAGCTCTAGGCTCTGATTCAGAGGTTACTGAAATAGAAAGTCCTTTAGCCACTTCTCTTATGAAGTCTTGAAAGGATAAGTCCTCTGGAGGAGACATTCTTCTTTTTGGAGAAGGCGGCTCTTCAGGAAGGGCTATGGATACTTCAGCAGACTCCTCTGATGTATCAGAATCATCAGAGGAATCAAAATATCGCCTGTCAGGGTGGTCTTCTAAAGCTCAGTACGCGTATCGAGCGGTATCGACATCGGGCGTCATCGGTACCGGTTCGGTACCGACGAGCATCCCTGGACAGGGAACCGCTGCAGTCGGCACCCTGGTCGATGTCGATGCAGTCGGTACCGACAACGGGGTTTGTTGTGGTATCAGCGGCATCGCAGCTTGAATGAAGGCCGTGATAGCCTGCTGCATGGATAGAACATTGTGATCAATCGACACCATGAATGCCTGGAATTCGGTACCAGAAGGTTGCAATGTTACCCCAGAGCATTCTAACAGGTGATCGGTCGAGGCCGTGCCATCGATGTCAACCTGTAACCCCATAGGTGGAGCATTGGAAGCCGGAGCTTCCCGCCGGGGTTGTTTTGCCGGTGCAGGATCCTCGAGGGCAAGCCCGGAGGCATCTCGATGCTTGGAAGGAGATCTACCCTTCGAGGACCGGCTGGATTTATGTTTGGTTACCTGAGATCCATTGTAAACCTCGTTTAGACATCAAAGAACAGGACGGACAATGCGGAATGGAGTGTTCAGGACCCAAACATTTAAGACACCATTCATGGGTGTCAGTAACAGAAATAGTACCGCTGCATTTAGTGCATTTTTTAAACCCGGAGGCTTGTTTTTCCATGAGGAAAAATTCTTTGTGAGGCCTAAGGCCCAAAAGAAGAAAAATACACTAAGTGAGGGAAAAACTTTTTATTTTATTTTTTTATAAGAAAAGAAAAGACCGGCGGTACAGTCCGAAGTCGGGGGAGGCAGACGCGCGACCAAAGAAATAAAATAAAACAAAGAACTTTTTAAGCGGTGACAGGAACACGACCTGCTGGCTCCGCGGCAAAGAAGAACTGAGGAGAGGCGGTTAGGAAAGGCGGGAAGGCAGCGCGCAGGCGCTGTGGGATGCTCCCAAAAGCTTTCCTTTTTGGGAAGCTGGGGAGCGTTCCCGCGCAGGCTCCGTCGGTACCGACGTAACCATATGTGAAGACTCATTCCTGCTTGTTCCTGGAGATATGCTGCTACCACAGCCATGCATTTCGTGAACACCCTTGGTGCTGAGGCCAGGCCAAAAGGAAGCACCCTGTATTGGTTGTGCTTTCCTTGAAAAAGGAACCGAAGGAATCTTCTGTGAGTTGGATGGATGAGAACATAGGTATACGCATCCTTGAGATCTAGAGAACAAAGCCAATCCTGACTCTGAAGGTATGGCAGCAGAGTTCCGAGAGAAATCATCTTGAATTTCTCTTTGACAAGGAATTTGTTCAATTCTCTGAGGTCCAGAATAGGTCTGTATCCCCTTGTTTTCTTTGGGATAAGGAAATAAGGGGAGTAAAACCCTGTACCTTGCTGATGGATGGGTACTTCTTCTATTGCCCCTTGGGCAAGAAGCATAGTGACCTCCTGACCTAACAGGTTGATGAGAGAGGTTGGAGAATTGAACTGCCTTATCATTGTGGGAGGGGGCATGCTGGAAAAATGAAGCTTGTACCCCTCTTATGATGGAGAGTGTCCAATGCTCTGCTGTTAACTGCCCCCACCTGGGGGCAAAGTGACACAACCTTCCTGGAATGGTGGAAGGCTCTGGTCCAACGAGAGCCAGGAAGGCTAAGTTCTCTAGCTGAAAGTCAAAGGCCTTGTGGAGGCTGAGACTGCTGGGACGGCTGAGGCTTAGCAGTCTTTGGTTTTCTTTGTTTGGGAGGTTGCTGACCTTTCCTGACAAGCTGACCTGCAGAACAACCCTGCTGAGAATAAGCAGGATATCATCTTTTCTTTTTAGAAAAGAATGGTTTCTTGAAAGATTTCTTTCTAGCAGGATCAGCTGTGGACTTGGATAACCTATCCAAGGTGGAGTTGTCAGCATCCAACTCATTGGCTTTTCCTGCCAATCTTTACCAAACAGGTTCTCACCAGTACAAGGGATATTTCCCAGTTTGTCTTGTACCCAGAGCTCCAGATCAGATGCCTGGAGCCAAGCAATTCTACCTGCACCTAAGGCAATGGCAGAGGTTCTGCTTATGCACTCAAAACAGTCAAAAGCTGCACGGTTGACAAATTTAGAAACATCTTGGGCATGTTTGACCAATGTGAGAAAATCCTGCCTTCTATCCTCAGGAAGAAGAGGACTCAAAGCCTCTAAATCACCTGTGACTTCCTTTAGGAACATTCCCATGTATAGACTATAGGAACTGATCCTGGCAGAAAGCATGGAAGCTTGGAAGACACGACGTCCAAAAGCATCCAAAGTTCTCACATCCTGGAGGATTAGAGGCATGCCTCTTTGCACTCTTGATCCTTCTCATAGCTGATTCCACTACAATAGAGTGGTGAGGAAGCTGAGTTTTCTGGAAACCAGGACAAGGAGAGACTCAATACAGAGTATCCAGCCTACGAGAATGAGGGGAGGTGGTAAGAGGTGTCTCCCACATTCTTAACATGAGATCATGCAAGATCTCATGGATGGGCAAGGTAGCTCCCTCCTTAGGAGTTTTGGGATATTGCAAAATTTCCAACTCCTTTGCTCTGGGCTCTTTTTCAGGGGCCACAGTAATGGACAGACCCCGAGCCACCTCCCTGATAAAATCCTGAAAGGAAATATCTTCTGGAGGAGACATCATGCACTTAGGGGAGGAGGGCTCCTCTGGGAGAAGCATTCCTGCATCGACAGAATATCAGAATCCTCAGATTTATTTATTTATTTATTTCAACTTCTTATATACCACACTCTTTGACATCAGCGCGGTTTACAGATAACATAAAGAAACCAGAACAGGCTGTTTGGTATTACATATAACAGGAGTATCAACTTGGATAACATGGGAGAACTATTTACATGGAGTATATAATCTATTAACTAGATCACATGCTCAAACTATTTACATAAAGTTAGCAGGAATGCTTGGAACAAGGAGAGAGACTGTGGATTGTATTAGGGTGGGGCTATTATGTTACGCTATTATGATTCATCTGAGGACTCGAAGTACCGCCTGTCCGGATGCTCCTGAAGAGCCCGATACCTGTACCGACCGAAGTCGGTACAGGGAGTAATTGGAACCGGAGTATCGGTACCGGAAGGCATCGGATGACTGGGTGCCAGCAATGCGGACACCGATGTCGATGCTATCGGTACCGGTTGAAATGTCTGACGCGGTTCCGAGGGCGTCGATGATGCAAGGAGATCCACCAGACTGCGCTCAATAGCCAGGACTCTCTGGTCTATCGACGCTGCCGATGCCTGGAAATCGGTACCGGAGAAGATCGCCGGTACCCCAGAGCATGGCACCAGTAGTTCTGCCGAGGTTGAGGCCTCGAGAACGTCTTGGAGCCCCGATAATGCTTTGGAAGCTGAAGCCTCCCGCCAGGGCAATTTTGCCGGTGCAGAAACCTCAAGGGCAACGCCAGAGGCATCTCGATGCTTAGAAGGAGATCAACCCTTTGAGGACCGGCTAGACTTGTGTTTAGTTACATGAGATCCACGGGAGGAAGACAAAGCCCTGGAAGACGTCGATGCCACCGAAGCTGCATCAGAGGGAAACAGGGTACTGAGCTTGGCAGCTCGGTTCTGTCGACCTCTCTTGGAAATCATGGCACAGGCCATTCATTCCGAGATGGAATGGTCAGGACCTAAACATTTCAGACACCACTCATGAGTGTTGGTGACGGAGATGGTACCGCAACACTTGGTGCACTTTTTAAAACCCAAAGAGAGTTTTTCCATAGTGGAAAAAATTTTGGGCCTAAGGCCCAAAAAGGCGCATGCACCTGGAAAAAAAATGGAAAAAAAGTACTAAGGATTTTTTTTTTTTTAAATAGAAAAAGAAAGAAAGAAAGAAAAACCGGCGGTATCAGTAAAGCGTCGAGGAAGGCAGACGCGACCACAAAAAAGAAGGAAAATTTTCTGCAGTAACAGGAACACGACCTGCTGGCTCCGTGGAAAAAGAAGAACTGGAGAGAGGCAGTTGGGAAAGGCGGGAAGGCAGCACGCAGGCGCTGTGGGATGCTCCCAAAATCTTTCAAATTGGATGCTGAGGAGTGTTCCCGCATAGGCTCCGTCGGCACCGACGATACCCATATGTGATGACTACATTCCTGCTTGTTCCTGGAGATCTTAAGCCGACACAATTTAAATTTGCTTGAAATAGACAGTATAGTGATGAGGGAAGGTTTGGGGGGGGGGGGGGGGAAGAAAAAAATATTAAGCAGGGCTTGAGTGTTTAGTTCTATGGAACTTTAGAGGATCAAAAAAAATCCCAAGCCAATATACAGAGAGTGGCGTTACAACTGTATCAGATTTTCAAGTAGGTTGGGGTAAACACCAATGGGTGTTGGGGAGGCCAGATATTTTGGACAACAGCCTTGTTAATTTTGGGTCTGTGTGGATTAATACAAAACTTGTTAACAAGAAATTAAAGGGTCTGAATGCTGGATTGTATAAAGCGTAGTTACTCACCTGTAACAGGTGTTCGTTCTCCAGGAGCAGCAGGAATCAGTCCTCACATATGGGTGACGTCGGCGCCGACGGAGCCCTCGCGGAGCAATTTTCCCCAGCTTTCAAAGAAAGCCTTTGGGAATTGCAGCGCGCATGCGCGGTCCCCTTCCCGCCCAAGGGTGCCATCTTAGCCAGTCAGATGACATAGCTAAAAGACAGCATAAAAATTTGCAAAAAAACTAAAGCAGATAATCGCAACTCCAAGGGGAGGAGGGAGGGTTTTGAGGACTGATTCCTGCTGCTCCTGGAGAACACCTGTTACAGGTGAGTAACTACGCTTTCTCCAGGACCAAGCAGGAAGTCAGTCCTCACATATGGGACTCCCAAGCTTAAGGCTACCGGAGACCCTAAGCACAAAATGAGCTCCCTCTAGCTCAGCAGTACAGAAGGAAGGAATCTTCGCTGAATTATTACCCACCGGTAGCCCCCATCCGGGATGGAGGGTAGGAGTTGCTCAAACCTCGAAGAGATTTCGGAGGACTGCCTGTCCGAAAGCACTGTCCCTGCGGGACTCCCTCTCGAGGCAGTAATGGACCGCAAAAGTCTGGCTCGAAGACCAAGTAGCGGCCCGGCAGATGTCTGCCAACGGAACAGAGCGGAGGTAAGCCACTGACGTAGCCTTCGCCCGAACACAATGAGCCGTGACTCGACTTTCTAAGGAGAGTCCGGCTGCCCCATAAGCCCAAGCGATACAGTCAGCAACCCATATGGACAGAGTACGCTTGGAGACCGGGAGCCCCAATTTATTGGGGTCAAAAGATACAAAAAGCTGAGCAGCTTTACGGTGCTCCCGCGTACGGTCAAGGTAGAAGTTCAATGCCCTTCTACAGTCCAGGGTATGCAGGACCATTTCAGCTCGGCTGGAGTGTGGCCTGGGAAAGAAGGTCGGAAGTACCACCTCCTGATTGATGTGAAAAGGGGAGACCACTTTTGGAAGAAATTTTGGGTGAGTCCGTAGGACTACCCTATTTTTGTAGAACCGAGTGTAAGGGGGATCAGACACGAGGGCCTGCAATTCACTTACGCGTCTAGCGGAAGTGAGGGCTATCAGGAATAAGGTTTTCCAAGATAGAAAATGTAGAGAACAGGTAGCCATAGGTTCAAAAGGCAGACAGGTGATCCGCTGTAAAACCACATTTAGATCCCAGTCAGGTGCTGGCGGGCGCAGAGGTGGTTTGAGTAGAAGGAGACCTCGGAGAAACCTCGCCACGAGAGGGTCGCTGGAAAGAGGTCTGCCGTCCACCGGCACATGATGTGCTGAGAGAGCACTGAGGTGAACTTTGACGGAGTTGGACTTAAGTCCCAGATTAGAGAGGCAGAGCAAGTACTGCAAGATCACCGACACCGAGCAGGAGAAGGGATCCTGAGACTGCTGGGCACACCAAGAGGAAAAGCGACGCCATTTAAGGGCGTAGCATTTGCGGGTAGAAGGTCGCCGGGAAGCTAGGACGACCTCTTCCACCTCTGCCGGCAATAGAAGGGGAGCAAGGACTACCCTTTCAGCAGCCAGGCCATCAGATGTAGAGATCTGAGGTTGGGGTGTAGCAAGGACCCCTGATCCTGTGTTAGGAGATCTGGTTGAAACCCCAGAGGGAACGGATCCTCCACCGCTAATTGCAGCAGGAGTGGAAACCACGGCTGTCTGGGCCAGCGAGGAGCTATCAGGATCATGGAAGCTTTGTCTCGGAGAACCTTGAAAAGAGTTCGTGAGACTAGCGGTATGGGAGGAAAGGCATACAGAAGGCTTTTCGACCATGAGAGCAGAAAAGCATCCTCCGCTACTCGAAGGGGATGCGGCTGCCGAGAGCAGAAGCGAGGAAGTTGCCGGTTGAGAGGACTGGCAAAGAGATCCATCGTGGGGAGGCCCCACTTCAGAAAAAGTTTCTGAACTACCAAGGGATCCAGGCGCCACTCGTGCGGCTGGAGGATTCTGCTGAGTTTGTCCGCCAGGCAATTTTCTTGGCCTGGGAGATAAACTGCCTTGAGAAGAATGCCGTGGCTGACGGCCCAAGAACAGAGCTTCTGTGCTTCCCGAAAGAAAAGGAAGGAGCCCGTGCCTCCCTGTTTGTTCACGTAGAACATGGCAACTTGATTGTCCGTCTGGACAAGGACGGACTGGTGAGAAGTCAGGTGGGAGAAAGCCTTGAGAGCCAGACGGATTGCTCTGAGCTCCAGGAAGTTGATCTGCTGCGCAGACTCCCACGTGGTCCAGAGACCTTGAGTACATGCCCTTGGCAATGCGCTCCCCATCCTAGGAGAGAAGCATCGGTCGTCAGCACTTGAGCCGGCGGAGGAGACTGAAAAGGCATTCCGAGCACCAGGTTCGGCCGATGAAGCCACCACTGTAGAGAAGAGGCCAGTGGGCCGGAGATGCGCACTAAGACGGCTAGGCCACCCGTGGCCTGTTGCCACTGCTTGCGAAGGCACCACTGAGCAGGCCGCATATTCAGGCGGGCATTGGGGGTCACGTGGACGGTGGAAGCCATATGGCCGAGTAGTCGGTCCATGAGCCGTTGAGCCCTGTCGAGAGGCAGGAAAGCTCGTGCCTGAAGAGTGTGCAATCTTGCGCCGATGAACTCGAGATCTTGTGAGGGGAGCAAAGTGGACTTTGCGAAGTTTATGACAAAGCCCAAGTATTGCAGAAGAGTCACAGTGCGGTGGGTGGCTTTTGTGACTTCTGGAGAGGACGACGCTCTGATGAGCCAGTCGTCTAGGTACGGAAAGACATACAGGCCGTGAAGCCGGAGATAAGCCGCCACCACCGCGAGACATTTTGTGAAGACTCGTGGTGCGGAGGATAGGCCAAAGGGCAGTACTCTGTACTGGTAATGATTTCCTGCCACCACAAACCTTAGGTATTGGCGGTGGCTTGGGTGGATGAGGATGTGCGTGTAGGCATCCTTTAGATCCAAGGAGCATAGCCAATCTCCCTGCTGGAGGTAGGGCAGAAGGATTCCAAGGGTAAGCATCTTGAACTTCTCCCTGACGAGGAACTTGTTGAGGTTGCGCAAGTCCAGGATGGGTCTGAGGCCTCCCGTTCTTTTTGGTATTAGGAAATACCTGGAATAGAAGCCTTGACCCCGCAGGTGGTGGGGCACCGGTTCCACAGCCTGTTCCTGAAGAAGACTTGCTAACTCCTGAAGGAGTAAGTCCCTGTGCAGAGGGAGTCGTGGAGGTTCTCCCGGAAAATAGGAGGGAGGGATCTGGTGGAAGTGGAGAAGATAGCCTTCTCTCACCACTTGAAGCACCCAGGCATCTGAGGTGATGTTGGACCACCTGTGGGCAAAGTGAACCAGCCGGCCTCCTGTACTGGGAGGAACCAGCTGAGGGGGAGAGGCTATGCTGATGAAGTCAAAAATCCCCACCCTGCTGAGCAGGGGCCGGTGGTGCAGGCTTGGGGGCTTGCTGCCTACGGGACCCGTTACCCCGTCCCTTGGCCTGCTGACCCTGTTGGGGAGCCGCGGAGGCCTGATATTGAGGGTAGTGTTTATAGGCAGCCGCCTTTCTCGGGTAAAAGGACTTCTTTCCCGAGCCCTTCTTCTTCTGGGAAGGGGCGAAGGTCTTCCTAGAAAGCCTAGTTCTGGTGAGAGTCTCCGTCTCGATTTGGGCAGCCTTTTCAGCCATGGGCTTGCCAAAGAGGTTCTCACCTCGGCAGGGGACATCGACCAACTTGTCCTGCACCCAGGGTTCAAGGTCAGACGACTGAAGCCAAGCCTGTCGGCGGGCACCGATGCCGGCTGCGGCCACTCGTGCCGATGCTTCAAAGCCATCATAGGCTGCTCGAGACATGAATTTGGAGCATTCCCGAATACCAGTTGTCAAGGCTAGGAACCTCCGCAAAGGTTCCTCGGACAGCCCAGCGGAGAATCCGGCTATCTCTTTAGCCAGGTCTCTGAGATACATGCCCATGTAGAGCTGGTAGGTCTGGACCCGACAAGCAAGCATAGAGCCCTGGAAACACTTCTTACTGAGGCCATCCAGGTTGCGGGCCTCCCTGCCAGGAGGCACCGAGGAGTACATCTTCTGGCTCTTAAGCCTATGCATGGCCGATTCCACCACCATGGAATGGTGCGGTAGCTGTGCTTTTTGGAAGCCAGGGCACTTGTGGACTCGATAAATGGAATCGACCCGCTTGCTTAACACCGGCGACGATGCCGGACTCTCCCACATGCGGAAGAGTAGTCGTTCCAGCATGGGAGGAACCGGTACAGTAAAGTGCTCCCTGGCGGGAGAGTCGTACTGAAGGGCATCGAGTTCTTCGGCTCGGGGCTCCTCCTCGGGATCCGCAGGGAAGGCCAAAGCCTTGGCCATATCCCTGACGAAGTCCGAGAACCGGGCGTCCTCCGGAGGGGACTGTTTCCGAGGTTCGGACTCAGGCGAGTCCGAGGGGACACACCGAGTCCAAAAGGAATCAGGTGACTCTTCCTCTTCAGACTCCCAGGCCGACTCCGAGGAGGAATCGGTGGGGTCGGTCCGGGCGGGCGGATGCGTCGGCCGCCCCGACGCCGAGGGAGTCGGCGTCGACGACCTCGGTCCCGAACGGGAGGCCGAGGGTGACCTCGACCGAGGATCGACTCGAGCCCGCATGGACTCGAGGATCGGCTCGGTCTCCGGGGTCGACTTAGACGTCGACATCCCGGCGGTCGGGGCAGAGGCGCCAGCGAGGCTAGCGATCAGTGCCCGCTGCTGGTCCATGAAGGCAGAGAGTCTGCTCTCCAAGGCCGTCAACCTGAGTCCGACCTCAGGTGACCCAGCAGCCCCCGACTCGGGCCCCGATGGCGTCGGGCCCGACGTTGGACCCCTCTGAGGCGAGTCCAGGAGGACTACAGGACTTACCCGAGCAGGCAACTCCGACTCCAGACGAGGTCGCTTCGGCAGATGCTCCTTCTCCAAAGACCCGGGACGGCTATCGGGGCTATGCGACCTGGCCCTCGCGGAACCAGGAGCGTCCACCGACGCCGCCCTCGCGGGTTTCACCTTCCGATGATGGTCCCTGGAGGGAGAACCCCTGTCGGAGGAACTCCGGCGATGGTCAGAGCTGGAACCTCTGGACGCCGAGGCCGACGAGGTCCAGGTACGGGCGGGATCAGCGAAGATCCGTTCCCGCTGATGCCGCCGACTCCTTAACGCTTTGGAGGACATCTTGCTGCAGGCCCCACAGATCAGTTCCTCGTGATCTGGGCCAAGGCAGCGGAGGCAATTATCATGTGTGTCAGTGAGTGACATATTTCTGTCACACTGAAACACACCGCTTGAAACCACTGGCAGCCATCGGGGGAAAAAGGGCCCCTGCAAGGTCGAAGGACCGGGCTGCCAGTGAAAAACCGAAAACGAAACTGACAGAAAATCAGAAAAACCGAAAAATAACAGAAGGACTCGCAACGGCGTCGCGAGTCCGGGCAGGAAAAGGACCGGCGTCGAACCGATAGAGAAAAAAGAGATTAAACACGAAAAAATCAACTTTTTCAGCGGGGACAAGACGGGCACGTCTGAAGGGCTCCGCGGAAAAAAGAAGACTGGCTAAGATGGCACCCTTGGGCGGGAAGGGGCCGCGCATGCGCGCTGCAATTCCCAAAGGCTTTCTTTGAAAGCTGGGGAAAATTGCTCCGCGAGGGCTCCGTCGGCGCCGACGTCACCCATATGTGAGGACTGACTTCCTGCTTGGTCCTGGAGAATTATTGATCTTATAAATAAACAGGAAGAACACTAGGATTTAAATAATCTAGCAGTGGAAGTGCTGAAGTCAGCACTGTACAGACAGAGCCAGTCTGTCCACTAGGCCTACTAGGTGGTCATCTTGGGCCGCAGACCCTGGTGGGTGGTTAGGCCCTAGACTGTCCCAATGTGCTATGCCACCGTACTACGTGCTATCACCGTGCCGCCCCCGACATCCAGCCTCTCACCGGGGATTGAGGAGCAGCACAGCAATCAACTCTGAAGCCACGGCAATCTTTAAAGCACATACTTGCCCCCTGCTGCTCCTGCCCCCTCCAACAGGAAGTTGAGGGGGTAGGAGCAGCAGGCCATGAGTGCATGCATGCGCTTTAAGGCCTGCCACGGCTTCAAAGAGGTGATCACTGTGCTGCCCATCAACCCCTAGTGAGGCTGGATGTCAGGGGCGGCAAGGTGGAAGCAGCACATCGGGCCTGCCTAGGGCAAAAAGAACCCTCGGGCCACCCCTCCATGCAGAGTGGGATTGCGGCTGGAAAATGTTTAGGAAGCTCTAGGACAGCGATGGCGAACCTATGGCACGCGTGCCAGCTGTGGCACGCGAAGGCCTTGCAGCTGGCACGCGGGAAGGTCCGCCATCGAAAAAAAAAAACAACAACCCTGTCTGCTGCCGTTGTCGGGGCCGCCGCGGCAGAATCGAGCGTGCCGCGGGGCCCCCCTGTACCCACCGGCAGAGCCTGTCCTCCCCGTAGCAGCTCTCTCTTTGGAGCTGCAGTCAGACTCGCCGGCTTGCAGAGCGCGAAGGGAAGAGTTTCCCTTTCGCGACTCTGTTAAGCCCGCGGGGGCTGATGGGAACTTCCCATCAGCCCCCGCGGGCTTAACAGAGCAGCGAGGGAACTCTTCCCTCGCGCTCTGCAAGCCGGCGCGTTGACTGCAGCTCCAAAGAGAGAGCTGCTACGGGGAGGACAGGCTCTGCCGGTGGGTACAGGGGGGCCCCGCGGCACGCTCGATTCTGCCGCGGCGGCCCCGACAGCGGCAGCAAACAGGTTTTCTTTTTTTTTTTTAATTTTCCCTGGGCTGGGCTGGGCTGGGCTGGGCTGGGGGTGGGGGGTGGGGGTTAGGAGTGGTGCTGGGCTGGGCTGGGGGGCTTAGGAGTGGTGATGGGCTGGGCTGGGCTGGGCTGGGCTGGGGGGGGGGGTTAGGAGTGGTGCTGGGCTGGGCTGGGCTGGGGGGGGTTAGGAGTGGTGATGGGCTGGGGGGGGGTTAGGAGTGGTGATGGGCTGGGCTGGGCTGTGGGGGGGTTAGGAGTGGTGATTGGCTGGGCTGGGCTGGGGGGTGTTAGGAGTAGTGATGGGCTGGGGTGGGGGGGTTAGGAGTGGTGATGGGCACTGGGCTGGGGGGTTAGGAGTGGTGATGGACACTGGGCTGGCTGGGGGGGGTTAGGGGTGGTGATGGGCACTGGGCTGGCTGGGGGGGTTAGGAGTGGTGATGGGCGCTGGGCTGGGGGGGTAGGAGTGGTGATGGGCACTGGGGGGGGTTAGGAGTGGTGATAGGCGCTGGGGGGGCTTAAACTAAAAATTGAGTGATGGGGGATTAGGACTGGGAGTGGGCTGATGGGGAGGTTAGGACTGGAAATGGGCTGGTGGGATTAGGACTGGGAGTGAGCTATGGGGGGCTAGGACTGGTAATGGGTTGGGGGGTTGCTAGGACTGGAAATGGGCTGAGTGGAAGGGGGCTTGAACTGCAAATAGCTGTTGGGGATGGGGCTTGGAATGGAAATGGGCTGAGGGGAAGTGGGGGGCTTGAACTGCAAATAGCTGATGGGGACGGGGCTTGGAATGGAAATGGGCTGAGGGGAAGTGGGGGGCTTGAAGAAGGGAATGGATGCTGGGTGAGACTGGAACTAGAAGGGAGCTGATGTTGGGGGAGGATTAGAATGGGATGGGGCTGGGAGAGTAAAATGGAGAGGGGAAAAATATTTTGTGTAGGAGGGATGAAAAATCTACAATTGGCCAGGTATTGGGAGAGTAATTGGGGATTGAGGATGGAGGGGTAAAATTTGTGTGGATGAAATAGAAATGAGGAAAGAGCAAAAGGAGAAAGATTAGTATGTTAAAGCAGATGTAGAGAGAGAGAGAATGGAAAAAAAACTAGAAGAGAGAAGAAAGGACAAATGGACAGCAGACGATGGAGAGTTAGCAGAAAACATGAAGAAACCAGAAGAAAATGGCTGGACCAATTGCAACTGAAAAAAAATGCACAAAAGGTAGAACGATATCTCTTTATTTTGAATTTATTAACTGGAATATGTCAGCTCTGGGAAATGTGCATCATTAACATCTGCGCTTTGTTTGGTACAAGAGGAAATTCCTATTTGACGTTGCCACTTGTTCTCTTTCCCCAGTATTCACTGAAATGTATTGGTTTAATATTTGCAGTGTTGCCTTTTGATAGGTAGGGTATGGTGCTTTGTGAGTCCTGGTAATGCTGTCAGGATACGGCGGGTTTGCTATGGGTTCTAAATGGGCAGCGTTTGTAGTAGTTCCTAATGTGCCTGGCGGTTGGCACTGGATTATAGTAATGTAGAAATCTTTTAGTCTTTCTTTATCCATACACTCATTAAGAGACATGTTTACTAAAAGTTAGTGTATGGTAACATTATGCAAATATTTATGCAAATAAGACCACTTATGCAAATGACGTGCTGGCACTTTGAGGAAATTCTTTGGTTTTGTGCGGCAGTTTGGGCACTCGGGCTCAAAAAGGTTAGCCATCACTGCTCTAGGATAATTGGTCTATATCTGCCAATATTTACTATGAGGTAGATTTTCAATATATTGCTAGGTGCCTCACTTAGGGGCATGTTTACTAAAGGCTGACACATGTTAATGAAATTAATGCATATTAAACACCACTGCAACCATAGAAATAAAAGGGCTCTGGGCACTTAATGCACATTAACTCCTTTAGCAAACATGCCCCTTAAACAGTCAAAACCTGGCTAGCTAGATTTAAGCGTCCAACTGAATCTCTTAAACTTGGGCTCTAACTTCTCCAGCTATCTTCCCTCCCATAAAGCACAGTTACTTACCTGTAACAGGTGATCTCTGGGAACAGCAGGAATTAGTCCTCACATATGGGGTACGTCGGTACCGACGGAGCCCGCGCGGGAAAGCTCCCCAGCCTTTCAGATGAAAGGCTTTTGGGGCCTCCCACTGCATTTGCGCTGCCTTCCCGCCTTCCTGACCAGCTCTCCTCAGTTCGAGTTTATAGCTGAGACAATAGAGAGAGGAAAGGAAGATAGATAGAAGATACAACTCCTAGGGGAGGAGGGTGGGTTGTGAGGACTAATTCCTGCTGTTCCCAGAGATCACCTGTTACAGGTAAGTAACTGTGCTATCTCCAGGAACAAGCAGGAATAAGTCCTCACATATGGGGACTCCCTAGCTAAGATGCCTGGGAGATCCCCCTCCAAGGGTAAACCATCTTCGTATGGATCTCAGGCATCCATCCAGGGAAGGTGGGCAGGAGTTGTTTAAGTATGGAACAGGTGTTTGAGGACAGCCTGACCAAACAAGGCATCCCGGCGGGAGTCCTTGTCCAAGCAGTAATGGGCTGTGAAGGTATGAACCGAGGCCCAAGTGGCTGCTCGACAGATCTGATCTATGGACACAGAGTGAAGATGAGCCATAGAAGTAGCCATGGCTCTCACATTGTGAGCTGTGACATGGCCTTCCAGAGAAATGTTCTTACTCTGGTAAGCAAAATTAATACACTGAGCAATCCAATTGGAAAGTGTACGTTTGGTGACTGGAAGTCCCAAATGAGAAGGATCAAAAGCCACGAAAAGTTGGGAAGACTTTCGATGTGGCTGAGTCCTGTTGAGGTAAAAGGCGAGAGCTCTTTTACAGTCAAGAGTATGAAGGTTCCTCTCTGCACTGGATGCATGAGGAGCCGGGAAAAAAAAACAGGTAGATATACCTCTTGATTAAGATGAAAAGGCGAGACCACTTTAGGCATAAAGTGGGGATTCGTCCTAAGGACCACCTTATCATGATGAAATCTGGTATAAGGTGGATTAGCCACCAAAGCCTGCAGTTCACTGATGCGGCGAGCCGAAGTGACTGCAATAAGGAAAAGAACCTTCCAAGAAAGAAATTTCAGGGAGGTAGATTCCAACGGTTCAAAAGGTGGCTTCATAAGTTGACCCAGAACTAGATTCAAGTCCCATGCTACCGGAGGAGGTCGGATGAGAGGCTTAGTGAGGGTCAGGCCTCTCATGAACCTTGCAATAAGAGGATGAGAGGAGACAAGTTGTCCATTTATAGGTTTTAAGGATGCTGCAATAGCACTTAAATGGACTCGTACTGAATTCGTCTTGAGGCCTGCATTGGAAAGATGCAGAAGGTAGTCCAGTAGAGAATTCAAAGGAAGTGCGAGAGGGTCAAGACCCTGTTGCGCACACCAAATGGAAAAACGTTTCCATTTGAAAGCATAGGAACGCCTAGTAGAGGGTTTCCTAGAGGCATGAAGGATATCTTTCACTGGTTGGGAAAGATTAAACTCATAAAGGCTTAAGCCTTCAGTAACCAAGCTCGGAGATGTAAGGACTTGGGGTTTGGATGCCACAAAGTCCCCTGCTCCTGAGATAGAAGGTCTGGTGCAGCTCCCAGGTCCAGGGAGGAGCCCTGGGAGAGCTGTAGAAGGAGAGGGAACCACACTTGGCGTGGCCAGCGTGGAGCAATGAGGATCATGGATCCGTGATCCCTCTGAAGTTTGAACAGAGTCTTGGGAATCAAAGGAATGGGTGGAAAAGCGTACAGGAATTCCTGACCCCAATGTAGGAGAAAGGCATCGTTGGCCTGAGCTCCCTGACACGGAGTCCTGGAACAGAACCGGGGAAGTTTGGCATTCCACGGACTTGCAAAGAGGTCTATGTCCGGGGTCCCCCATTCCTGAAAGATTCTGCGTATCTGGTCCATATGTAGGGACCATTCGTGTGGGAGCAGAACTCGGCTGAGTCTGTCTGCCCGAGAGTTTTGAACTCCTGGAAGATATACTGCCAGAAGATGAATTTGGTGCTCTCTGGCGAAGGCCCATAATCTGAGAGCTTCGTTGCAAAGCGACAGAGAGCCTGTCCCTCCTTGTTTGTTGACAAAGAACATGGCTACCTGATTGTCCGTTTGGACTAGGACAGTCAGATTGACAAGGAGGGTGTGGAAGACTGTGAGGGCAAGGAAGATGTGAAGGGTGGTCTCCTGAGGAGACCAGGTGCCCTGAGTGGAGAGGTGTTGGAGATGAGCTCCCCACCCTGTTTGGGAGGCATCTGTTGTGAGGGTTGCTTGGGGCAACGAAGGTTGGAAGGGGATCCCCAACAACAGATTTTTGGAGGATGTCCACCACTGGAGAGACCAAAACAGTCGCTTTGAGGTGAGTATTTGGTCTGAGAGCAGTCCTGATGCTTGAGACCACTGGGTGGCCAAGGTCCATTGAGCTGCTCTCATATGAAGACGAGCGTAGGGCACCACGTGTACCGTGGAGGCCATGTGGCCCAGAAGCTGCAGCATTTCTCTGGCTGACAAGTGACTTCTGGACTGAGCCTGGGAGGCCAAGCTTATTAGTCTTTGGCCTCGGACCAGAGGGAGGTAGGCCCTTGCAGTGGTGGAGTCCAATTGGGCCCCTATGAATTCCAGAGACTGAGTAGGGATGAGTTGGGATTTGGGAATGTTTACCACAAGTCCCAGATATTGAAGAATACGCCTTGTGCGGTCCAGAGACATCTGGGCTTCTGACTGAGATGGAGCTCGGATGAGCCAGTCGTCCAGATATGGGAAGACAAAGATTCCTATGCCTCTGAGAAATGCGGCTATGACTGCCATGCATTCTGTGAAGACTCTTGGAGCAGAGGCCAGACCGAAGGGTAGTACTCTGTACTGGAAATGTTTTCCCTGGAACAGAAATCTTAGATATTTTCTGTGGGATGGATGGATGAGTATATGAGTGTACGCATCCTTGAGATCTAGAGAACAAAGTCAATCCTGACTCTGAAGGTATGGAAGGAGAAGGCCCAAAGAGAGCATTTTGAATTTCTCCTTGAATAGAAATCTGTTCAATTCTCTCAGATCTAGGATAGGTCTGAAGCCCCCTGTCTTCTTTGTTATGAGAAAGTAAGGGGAGTAGAAACCTAACCCCTGTTGTGGAGGAGGAACCTCCTCTATTGCCCCTTGGGCAAGGAGAGAAGAGACTTCCTGACCCAACAGGGTCAGAAGAGATGGGGGAGAACTGAATTGCCTCACCATGGTATGGGGAGGAAGGCTGGAGAAATGAAGTTTGTAGCCCTCCCTGATAATAGAGAGGGTCCATTGCTCTGATGTGATTTGTTCCCATCTGGGAGCAAAATGAGCTAGCCTTCCAGGAATGGTGAGGGGCTCTGGTTGTTCTAGAGCCAGAAACGGCAAGTTATCTAGAGGCAAGTCAAAACCCCTGAGGGGGTTGAGCCTGCTGGGGTGTAGCAGACACTGCAGGTTTTGACTTTACCTGCTTAGATGGTTGACGCTTAGCCGCAAAGCGAGGCTGAGCAGATTGCTGGCCAGTATTTGTGGGAAATCTGGCCTTCTTATAGTAAGGCCTTTTAAAAGACTTCTTTTTGGCAGGGGTAGAAGTAGACTTGGAAAGTCTATCTAGAGTGGCATTTTCTGCATCCATTTGAGCAGCTTTAATCTGCCAGTCTTCCCCAAATAAGTTCTCACCGGTACAGGGCAGATTCCTGAGGCCATCTACAACCCAGGGTTCTAGGTCAGAAGCCTGGAGCCAAGCGAGACGTCGGGCTGCAATAGCAATTCCCGAAGCTCTGCCTGCAACCTCAAAGGAATCAAAGGCTGCCCTGTTGGAGAACTTGGAGACCTCTGAAAGTTGTGTCACCATAGAAAAGAAGTCCGCCCTTTGATCATCAGGGATAAAGGGGGCAAAATTCTGTATTTTTAGGGCAAGTTGTCCAAGAAACATGCCCATATAAAGGCTATAAGAATTGATCCTGGCTATAAGCATACTAGCCTGGAACATCTTTCTTCCAAAAGAGTCTAGGGTCTTACATTCTCGCCCTGGAGGGGTAGAAGAATGCCTTTTAGGACTCTTTATTTTCTTCATGGCAGACTTCACCACAATAGAGTGGTGAGGCAGCTGAGTTTTCTGGAACCCAGGCGAAGGAGGGTCCCGATACATGGTGTCCAACCTACGGGAATGGGGAGACAGTGTTAAAGGAGTCTCCCACAAATCCATCAAGTGTTCTTGAAGGATTTCATGGATAGGCAGAGTGACTGCCTCTTTAGGAGCTTTAGAGTATCCTAAAATATCCAATTTTTTTGATCTGGGTTCTTTTTCAGAAGATGTAGCAATAGAAAGTGCTTTAGCTACATCAACAATGAAATCCTGAAAGGATAAATCCTCTGGAGGAGACATCCTCCTCTTTGGAGAAGAGGGCTCCTCAGGAAGAGTAAGCTCAGGAGAGTCATCAGAGGAATTGAATTCATCAGAAGAATCTGAGTATTCCCTCTGTGCTTCTAATGTACGATACGCAAACCGATCGGTATCGACATCGGGCGTATCGGGCATGGGATCGGTACCGGGCGAAAGCCTGAATCCAGCATGCGGAACCGATCGACGTTTGGAAGTCGATGGTCTCGGTTCCGGTGTGGATACCGGAACCGGGGTCGGTACCGGGGCGTCGCAGCCTTAATGAATGCCAGAACGGCCTGCTGCATGGTCTGGACAGTACTGCCCATAGACGCCACTACTGCCTGGATGTCGGTACCGGTATGGGCCGGTACCCCAGAGCAGTCCAACAGGTGATCGGTCGAGGCCGTGCCATCGAGGTCAACCTGTGACCCCATGATTGCTTTGGAGGCCGGAACCTCCCGCCGGGGTTTTTTGGCCTGGGCAGAATCCTCGAACTCAAAATTGAGAGCCTCTCAATCTTTAGAAAGAGATTTGCTTTTAGAGGATTTGCCCACAGAAGTTTTGGTTACCTGAGATCCATCCGGAGAGGAAGACCTGGATGACTGTGATGCTTCTGAAGGAAACAGCACATGGAGCTTGTTGGCCCGGTTCTGCAAACCACGTTTAGACATCTGGGTGCAGGATGGGCAGTCCGGTATGGAGTGGTCAGGTCCCAAACATTTGAGACACCATTCATGGGTGTCTGTTACAGAAATGACAGCACTGCACTTGGTACATTTTTTAAAACCAGGGACTGGCTTCTCCATGAGGAGAATTTGTGTAGGCCTTAAGGCCTAACAAAAGTTACCAAGCTGTGCTGAAGAAAATAAAAAAGTCTTTTTTTTTTTAAAAAGAAAGAAAGAGAGACCGGCGATACCGGTTTCGGTATGGGGAAGGCAGGTACGCGGTCTAAAGAAAAACAACAAATTTCACAATTTCTTCAGCGGTGACAGGAACACGACCTGCTGGCTCCGCGGAAAAAGAGAAACTGAGGAGAGCTGGTCAGGAAGGCGGGAAGGCAGCGCGCATGTGCAGTGGGAGGCCCCAAAAGCCTTTCATCTGAAAGGCTGGGGAGCTTTCCCGCGCGGGCTCCATCGGTACCGACGTACCCCATATGTGAGGACTTATTCCTGCTTGTTCCTGGAGATTACAACCATGCTTCAAAAGCACCCCATTTTGGGGAGGCCAAATTTAGCCACCAAGAAGGGAAAATGTTTTAAATGTAGAGGTTTAGCCATCGTTCTTCTCTAGTTTGACTACAAAAGCTGCTTGGCTAAGAACAAATTTTTTTCACTGTATATCAAAGTACAGGAGCTTTCTCCTATAGTTCCTAAATAAAGAAATGATCAAAAGTACACAGGCTACATATAGAAATAAAGCTGCAACAGAATTTTCATTTACAAAGCTTTTGACTGGTTTACCTTCTGAAGAAGAATCTACTTTTGAGCGATGATTACCATCCCCACAATCCAGTGCTCTTCGCAGAGACAAGCTGCCAGCTCCTCTTGCCTGACAGTGTCTGGGTGAATTATTTTTCTTACTTGTGGCTGCAAACATATTTTTATACTGTCTCATAATCAACATAGGATTTTTAAATTAAAAATTTTTTAAACTCATTTTGCTTGTGTAAATAATTCCAATTTTTCTTTTGTGTGCGCCTCCCGTTGGCAGTGGAACACTGTTCTATAGAAATATGTGTTCTCTCAGCTTTCAATGCAACGAGTTCCATTTACCAGAAAGTATCTATTAATTTCTTTCCTGACTGAAAACATAAGATATGCCATACTGGGTCAGGTCAAGGTCCATCAAGGCCAATATCCTGCTTCAAACAGTGGTCAATCCTGGTCACAAGTACTTAGTAGGCTCCCAAAAAGGCACAATTACAATGCTTGTCCTGGGGCAAGCAGTGGCTTTCCTGGGTACTCTTTAATAATGGTTTATGGACCTTTCCTCGAGGAACTTGTCCAAACCTTTTTTAAACACAGCTACACTAACAGCCTTCACTACATCCTCCGGTAACAAATTCCAGAGTTTATGGGTTATATTTCCTTTAAAAAAAGCAGCCTACCAATTTGTTAGATTTAAGTTCACACAAGTATTTAACACTAGAAGCCCCAAAAGGCATTTTACCTAGAAACCCCAAAGTGCGTCAACTGGCACATTATCACGACGACTGCGTTTAGCACGAAATGCAGATGTGAATTAATTTGAAGTTACTTATTTGTTAAATACGTGCAGTATGTGATGTCATTACATGACGTCATCGTGTGTTTATTGTTTTGTAATGTCGGAGTAAAACTAAACAGTGATTGATTTAAAACTGAAATTTACTCTGTTACACAGGTATGTACAATGTCGTGACTTTCGAACACGCCCAAGAACATGCCGACACTCCAGAACGTTTAGCATATCGCTTCCTCCCTGAAATTGTATTCATTTTCTACAATTCTATTTACAGAATGCCGAGACCTCGTAAGAAGACAGCAGTGCCTAGATGTGCTGGTGCAAAATCAGATTTAAACATTGACCTACATGTTGCAGGTTGTGCAGGCGTACATGCTTATCCTGTTCATTCGTTAACTGACAGACTTTGCCGTTACTTTTGAATTTGCAGTTACTTTTACATTTAGTTAACACTGTTCTTATGTTAGTCGTTGTATGAAACTTGTGAAAACCACTCAATTTTCTTGGTTGCGTCAATTGCCGTACTTTGGGGCTTCTAAGTATACAGTCATTTTCCCGCTAGGTGGTGCATCTGTCATTAATTTTCAATGCACATATTTGAACATCTTGACCTCGCTAACAAAGTCATGGAACATAACTGACATGGTTCTAGCAGTGGCACTGGTATACAACTTCGAAGATGCATTTGCGTCAATTGACGCACTTTGGGGCTTCGAGTGTTAAAACAATGCCATGTGAATAAGGATATCAAACCAGTAAGCTGGACCTTGCACAGCTAGACACACTACTGAAACAGAAAAACACAAATAACCCACAAATTTTAGCCATATTAGGGACATGTGCAATATGTGTGTCCAGATGGCAGCAAACATTACATACCATCCTCCTGAGAGCATAGTATGCATATCACTTATTGGATGATGGTAGCAAAACATAGTTACTCATCTGTAACAGGTGATCTCTGGGAAAAGCAGGAATTTAGTCTTCGCATATGGGTGACGTCTGTACTGATGAAGCCCACGCGGCAACGCTTCCCAGCATCCAATAGGAAAGCCTTTGGGAGCACTCCACTGCGTCTGCATAACTGCCTTCCCGCCTTCCCAACTCCTTCTCTTCAGTTGAGTTTGTAGCTGAGAAAAAGGAGAGTAAGAGAAGAAAACCCTACAATTGCTAGGGGAGGAGGGTTGGTTGTGAAGACTAAATTACTGCTGTTCCTGGAGATCACCAGTTACAGGTGAGTAACTACGCTATCTCCAGGAACAAGCATGAATGTAGTCTTCGCATATGGGTCTCCCTATCTCCTAGATGTCAGATGAAGTGACCTCAGAACAGTGGAGGTTTGCCTCGGAGTAGGCTTCAAGAGGTCATGGATCACTCATGGATGTCTGGTATCGTCAAAGTCCGGGACGGAGGGTAGGAGTTGCCCTTAAGTCTGAAAGAGGTGCTGGAGAGCAGAATGACCAAACATGGCGTCCCGGCAGGAGTGCATGTCCAGACAATAATGGGCATCAAAAGTATGGACAGAAGACCAAGTTGCTGCCTTGCAAATTTCATCAATGGCTACAGAGCATAGGATTGCCATTGAGGTAGCCATCTTTATCTTTATTACAATACTTGCTTGACCGCCCAGGCCAAGACGTCAGGGCGGTTTACAAAATAATAAAAAACACAGGCTGTATTAGAAAAGGGAAAGGAATGCCAATAAGTGACAGAAAAGTCAAGATAAGAGACAGCGAAGGTACAAAGTGGACTGACGAAACATCACAGAGCTAAGTGGGAGAGAAAGGTAGGTCAAAGACCTCGCAGAAGAGGTGGGATTTGAGGAGGGATTTAAACCGGGGGCAGGAGTGTTCGGTGCGGAGGAAGGGAATTCCACAGGGCTGGCCCAAGAAAAAAAGAAAGTGGAGTGACGGGTGTGTTCTAGGCAGGCCCAGGCTGCGATGGAAGAGACAAGCGGTCATTGTGGATAGCACAAAGGGTACATGGAGGGTGGTGAACCTGGATGAGTTCGGCGAGGTACTGAGGCTGATCAGTATGGATTGTGTTATGAACAATGGTGAGAATCTTATACTGGTAACAGTAGGTCACTGGGAGCCAGTGGAGATGTATGAGAAGGGGAGTGACATGGTCCCTGTGACTGGTGTGTGTGTAAGGAGATGAGCGGCAGTGTTTTGAATAAGATGTAGATGGCATAGCTGGTATTGGGGAACACCCGCCAAGATCACATTGCCGTAGTCGAGGCGGGATAGGAGAAGAGAAACTGAGCGTGACCAAGGAAGCAGGGGGAAGGGAGGAACGTACTGTGCGAAGCTGTCGGAGAATACAGAATGAGCGCCTAACGAGGGAGGAGATATTCTGGTGAAACGTAAGGGCTGAGTCAAGAGTGACCCCCAGATACCGTAGAGTCAGGGTGAGTGGAATGGGAGAGGCATTGCGGAAGGGCTGTTGAGTAAGGTTTGCCAGAGAGGGAGGGTAAAAGGTCGGGAGTGGGGGTGCCAGAAGTGAGTCACATAGCAGCGGATTTGGAGGGGTTCAAGTGAAGGTAGTTTGCTGACAGCCAGGAAGAAATTTTGGAAAGGCAGGCATTAAGAGGGGAAAGATTGAGAGCAAGTGGTCAGATATGAAAAAGCAGAAGTATATCATCGGCATAATAATACACTGAGATGTCTGATTGCTGAATAAACAAGGTAAGGGGGTTGAGAAAGAGGTAAAAAGGAGTGGAGAGAGTACTGAGCCCTGAGGGACCCCACAAGAGAGAGATTTGTTGGAGAAGGGAGGAGGAACCCATGCAGACCGAGAAGGTATGAGAGGACAAGAAGGACCGAAACCAATTGTGGCCCATCCCACGTACCCCATAATCAGCGAGGCACGAGAGCAGCATGGGATGTTCCACAAGATCAAAAGCAGAAGAAAGATCTAAAGAGATTAGTAGGGAAAAGTCACCATGTTCGCGTGCCAAGTGTATCTCGTTGAGAAGGGAGAGGAGAATGGTTTCGGTGTTGTGGCCAGGCTGGAAGCCTGATTCACAAGGGTGGAGTGTGGACGTGGATTCCAGATGAAATGACAGATGAGCGAAGACTAAGGATTCAAGAAGCTTAGAAAGAAAAGGAAGGGTTTGAGATGGGTCTCCAGTGGGCAGAGCTAGAAGGGTCTAGGGAGGGCTTCTTGAGCACGGGACGAACAATAGTGTGTTTCCAAGAGGAGGGGAAGTAACCGGAGGAGAGGCTGGTGTTGATCAGGCTGAGAGCAAAGGGGAGGAGGGCCAAGGAAGGTTCTGAGAGCCAACTGGAAGGGATAGGGTCAAGGGAACAGGTCGTTTTGTTGGATTTATGGACAACTGAGAGAAGTTCAGTTGTTGTGACTGGATGAAAGGAACTCCAGGAGTGCATGAGGGAGGGGCACGGCGAAGATGCTGCTCCCGGAGGGGAAGCGAGAACAGGAGGGGGAGAAACTGGGGGAAGGGAGGAAGGGAGAGGGAGAAACTGGGTAATAGGGGGGAGGGAGGGGAGGAGATGGGGGGGAACAGGAAGGGAAGGAAAGACATAGGGAGTTGATTTTCTCAGTAAAAAAATAGAACAACACTAGAAGGGTCAGGTAGAGCTGCAGAGGGAGATAGAGGGAGCAGAGGATCAGGTAGAGATGGCGAGAGGAATTGGAGGCCGAAGCGATAGATGAGTAATAGGTGAGCTTGGCAGAACAAAATTGGTCGCGATAGTATCTAGAGGCATTCCTGCAGGTTGAGAGAGATTCAGATGAAGGGTGATTCCGCAAGAGGTGCGCCGCACGGCAGAATTGTGATCTCAGAAGATAAAGGCTGGCATGATACCACGGGTGATGGGAAGGGGACTGAGAGGGTGGGACAGAGACGAGAGGGGCCAGGGAGTCCAGCGCCGAAGATAGCTCAGTATTTCACGTTTTCGCCTGGAGGTTGACTGGTAGTGAGGAGAAGTTGAGCGAAAAAAAGAGTAATCGCAGAAGGAAATTCCAGAATGGTAGATGGCATGATGCATCGCACTAGGCGGGAAAGTCGGCGAGCGGAAGCGTCTCGGACAGAGGGAGCAGGGGTGGTGGGAAAAGAAAAGGAGAAGGAAATGATCTGTCCAGACCAAGAGTGTGACGGTGACGGGTGGGGGTGTACACGGGATGCTAGGGGAAGTGAGAATCTGGTCCAGGATATGCCCTGTGACATGAGTGGAGCAAGCCACATGTTCCCTAAAAGCAGCATTGTTGAGGAGCGACACTAGGGACCAGTCCCGTGGGCGGGAAGGAGCATCGAAGTAGCAGTTAAAATTGCTTAGGACTACCAACTGAGGGAAGGCTAAGGCAGCCTCTGAGAAGGCTGAAAGAAAGGCATCCCATAGCTCAGGTTGTAAAGAGGAGGGGGTATACACCAGGAGGAAAAGCACAGATGGGACAGTATCCAGGCAGAGAAGGAGGGCTTCGGGGTAGGGGAGAGGGGTATTGGTGGTCACTAAAGGGAGGGGGGAATGAAATAGTACAGCCACACCGCCTCCAGACTTCCCAGAGCGGGGTGTGTGGACCGCCGAGAAACCCGGCGGGAGACACTGGTGCAAAGGGGCCTCTTCCCCATCTCGGAACCAGGTTTCAGTTAGAAATAACACATTTAGGGAGTGTTGGGTTACCAAATCATGACCCAGTGGCGTTTTGGAGCGGAGTGAACTACAAATCAATAGAGCCATGTTAAGGAAAAGAAGGGAGGGCCCCAAGGCAGGGGAAACTGGTAGGGGAGGATGGGACAGACATGGGACAAGGTTATCAGGATTTCGTGCTGAATGGGCCAGGACCAGAGGGGGGCGCCAACTCCAGTGAGAAGGAATGGCTGCCATGAGCAGGATGGAAAAGAGTAGAGCTAAATGAGGTTTGGCAGGTCTGACCGGGGCACGGAAACTGTGGCAGAGGAGAGGAGATCGGCACCGGAGTGCTAAGCAGGACCGGGAGAGATTGTCGTCAGAAAAGCCCCAAGAGTCGCCCCAAGGAGCTTGCCCAAGAAGCAGGTCCTGCTCCTTGGGCGCGCCGCTGTGGCACGGAACGCCACACTAGTGTTCTTTTTAAGGGCCAGAGTCCCAGGGGCGAATGCGGCCACGCGAGCACGACCAGGTCACTTCCGGTGGGCGGGTGCACAGGCAGAGACTGCAGGCAGAGTGGAAATACCTGTGGAAATATGGAGAGGAACTTCAGCAAAGAGGTACAAGCAGACAGGAGACAAACTTGCACAGATGACAGCAGCACAAACATTATGAAGAGTGACATGCCCTTCCAGAGAGAGAGTCCTGCTTTTTCATAAGCAAATGAAATGCAGTCTGCTATCCATCTGGGGAGCATACATTTAGATACCGGGAGACCCAGATGACATGGTTCAAAGGAAATGAACAACTGTGAGGATTTATGGTGATCTCGAGTTCTTTGGAGATAAAAAGCCAATGCGCTCTTGCAGTCAAGAGTATGCAGAGTTGCTTCTGCTCAAGACGCATGTGGTCTAGGAAAGAATACAGATAGGTAAACTGACTGGTTTAAATGAAAAGGAGACACCACCTTTCGCATACAATGTGGATGAGTCCTAAGGAGGACCTTGTCATGGTGAAACCTAGTATAGGGTTGGTCCTCTACCAAAGCCTGAAGCTCACTAATGTGCCTAGCAGAAGTGAGGGCAATAAGGAAGATAACCTTCCATGAAAGGCAATTTAGTGGGGGTATAGCCAATGGTTCAAAAGGTGTCTTAAGAAGCTGCACTAGAACAACATTGAGATCCCAAGCCACCAGAGAAGGCTTAATGGGTGGCTTGGTCAGCAGGAGCCCCATCATAAAGCATGCTACTAGAGGTTGCGAGGAGATGGGCTGTCCATCCAAGAGTTGATGCGAGGCTGCAATGGCACTGAGGTGAACTCTCACTGAGTTGGTCTTGAGACCTGTTGAGGACAGGTGGAGGAGATATTGGAGAAGTGCCTCCATGGGAGCAGAGAAGGGATTGAGATCCTTCTGGGAACACCAAACAGAGAACCTGTGCCACTTGAAAGCATAGGAATGTCTGGTGGAGGGATTCCTGGAAGCAAAAAGGATCTCCTTAACCTCTTGGGTGAGGTTAAAGTCCTGCAAGGCTATGCTCTCAGCAACCAAGCTGTGAGACGGACAGACTGTAGATTGGGATGGAGCAGTGTCCCATCTTCCTGAGAGGGGAGATCAGCCGCAAATCTCAGTCATAGAGGCTGAGTCTGAGTCAGATGTAGCAGCAGGGGGAACATGGTTGGCATGGCCAGTGAGGGGCTATGAGAATGATGAAGCCCTTGTTGACTTGTAGCTTGAAAAGCGTCTTTGGAATGAGGGATATGGGAGGGAAAGCATAAAGGAGACCCTGACCCCAATGTAGGTGGAAAGCATCTACTTGCTGTCTGCTGGACGTTGGAGTCCTTGTGTAGAAGCGGGGAAGCTAGGCATTCTGCGATGTGACAAACAATCTATGTCTAAAGTTCCCCACATCTGAAAAATATAGGACGTTGTGTCTGGATCGAGAGACCATTCATGGGGATGAAGGATCCGACTCAGCTTGTCTGTCAAGACATTGAGCTCCCCTGGAAGATACACCGCTTGGAGATATATTTGATGAGAAATGGCAAAGGACCACAGATGAAGAGCCCCCTCACAGACGGGTCAAGAGCCTGTTCTACCCTGCTTGTTCATATAGAACATGGTCACTTGATTGTCTGTCCTGACTAGGACCCTTTGTGCTCTAAGGTAATCTTGAAACACCCTGAGGGCATCTGAGATAGCACAAAGTTCCAAGAGATTGATCTAGAGCTGTGATTCCTCCATTGTCCAGAGACCTTGTGTAGAGAGAGTATCCAAGGGAGCTCCCCAACCCAGTTTGGAGGCATCCATCGTCAAGGTGCATTGATATGGGGGCATCTGAAAAGGTGACCCAATGAGGAGATTTTCTGGAGACCACCACCACTGGAAGGATATGGTGAGAGGGGTAGTGACTTGGATCTTGTCCCTGAGGTGGCCTGAGGCCTGCATCCTTTGGGAGGCAAGAGTCCGCTGGGCTGTCCACATATGTAGGCGGTTATATGTGACGACATGTACTGTTGAGGCCATGTGCCCCAGAAGCTGCAGCATTCTCTGGCAGTCAGATATTCTTGGAGTAACACTTGGAAGATTAACTCTATGAGATGGGCACAGCGGAGTTGGGGCACAAACACCATGGCCTGCTGTGTGTCCAGTAAAGCTGCTATAAACTCTAGTCTTTGAACTGGAGCGAGCCGGGATTTTGGAAAGTTCATGACAAATCCCAAGTGCTGTAGTACTGTGATGCTAAGCTGAACCTCTTGGGGAGGTGTCTGCTCTTATGAGCGAGTCGTCTAAGTAGTGGAAGACAGATATCCCTAGAGATCTTAGATATGTGGCTACGACCGCCATGCACTTTGTGAAGACTCCTGGGGCAGAAGCGAGTCCAAAAGGAAGGACTTTGAACTGATAACGTTTTCTCTGAAAGATGAAGCGTAGATATTTCCTGTGTCCTGGATGGATGAGGATGTGTGTACATGCTTCTTTTTGATCTCAAGAAGAGGGCCAGTCCTGACTCTGGAGGTAGGGAAGAAGCGTCCCAAGAGAGATCATTTTGAATTTCTTGTGGACCAGAAACTTGTTGAGGTTTCTGAGGTCCAGGATGGGCCTGTACCCTCTGGTCTTCTTTGGTATGAGGAAGTACAGAGAGTAGAACCCCATTCCCTGTTGAGATATTGGGACATCTTCTATGGCACCCTGAGACAGAAGAGAGGACACCTCATCCTGTAGGAGAGCAGTGAATAAGGGTTGCATGTGATATTCCCCCACAAAAGTCGAGGGGGACAGAGTTTGCAGATGAAGTCTGTACCCCTCCCGAACTATGGTTAGTGTCCACTGTTCTGAAGTGATAAAATGCCATCTGTGGGTGTAGTGACACAGTCTGCCTGCAATGTGGAGGGGTGAGGGCCCTCCAGAGGCAGGGCGGCAATGTTCTCTAGAAAAAAGTAAAAAAAACAGGCGCAGATTGTGGCTGCGGAGCTGGTTGAGGTTTAGCCACCTCTGGCTTCTTTTGTTGTTTAGGATGCTGCTGTCACTTCTGAGGACCTTGAGCCTGGTACTGAGAAGCAGGAGAATAAGAAGAGTAGAATTTCTTCTTATTTATTAAAGAAAACTTTCTTTGTAGCTGTCTTCTTTCTAGCAGGGTTAGCTGTAGTCCTGGACAGTCTGTTTAGGGTGATATTCTCCGACTAACTGAGAAGCCTTATCTTGCCAGACTTTGCCAAAGAGGTTTTCCCCTGTGCAAGGTATGTTGCCCAGCTTATCTTGAATCCAATGTTCAAGATCTGAGGCCTGAAGCCATGCAATACTGCATGCACCGATACAAATTGCTGTGGCTCTGCTTGTGCACTCAAAGGCATCAAAGGTTGCTCTATTGACAAACTTTGATACATTTTTGGGTATGTCTAATTAGAGCAAGATAGTCATCTGTCTTATCATTTGGGAGAAGAGGGGCCATGGCCTCACGGTCTTTGGTGACTTCCTTGAGGAACATACCCATGTAGAGTATATTGGAGTTAATCCTGACTGAAAGCATGGAAGCCTGAAAACATCGACGCCCGAAGGAATCAAGGGTGCTCTATTCCCTACGTGGTGGGTTAGAGAAATGAGTTTTTGAACTCTTGATTCGGCACATCGCTGATTCCACCATCATTGAATGGTGGGGAAGCTATGGTTTCTGGAAGCCAGGACACTCTGGCACTAGATACATGCTATCGAGTATGAGGGGAGTGTCCCACATCCGGAGGATCAGATCATGGACGATGCTCCGGCAGTGTGGCTGCCTCCCTGGAAGCTGTTGAGTACTGGAGGATCTCCAATTTCTCTGCCCTGGGCTCTTTCTCGAATGTAACTGTTATAGAGAGACCCCTAGCTAGGTCACGAATGAATTCTTGAAAGGATATCTCTTCAGGAGGCGACATGCGTCGTTCTGGAGGAGGGGAGGGCTGCGAAGGGAGGCCTCAGAGCCCCCAGGAATCGAGTGACTCCTCATCCGAAATAGGGGAGTCTGAATCAGAGGATTCAAAGTATCAGCAAGAATGGTGTTCGCCTTCTGTCAGACGCAGATACCAATGCGTGTCGTTATCAAGCTCTGGGTACTGTTTGGGTTGAGCACCAGTATCAGTGATGGACTCGAGGGAAGGCATGGGCAGCAGAGCCATTTTTCCCAATGCACCCTGCACTGGTGCCAATGTCGGTGCCGGTACCTGTACCAGTATCAACAGCCTGGTACCTGAGGGCAACGGTTTGATGGGAACCAAAGCCACCAATAGAGCTGCCAAGCTCTGCTCGATGGCCAGTATACGCTGATCTATCGAGGTTGCTGATGCTTGGATATCTGTGACGGAAACTTGCAACACCGTCCCAGAACATGGCACCAGAAGCTCTCCTGAGGTCGAGGCCTCGGGAGCATCCTGGAGCCCCTCGATGGCTTTGGAGGGCAGGTCTCGATGCTGGGACAGAGATCTACTTCTGGAGGAATTCTACATCTTCGAGGAAGACTTATGCTTGGACACTTTCGATACTTAAGATCCATGTGAGGAGGATGAGGCTCTCCATGATGTCGATGACAAAGATACGGCGTCCGAAGCGAAGAGTTTCAAACCTAGAGGCTCGGTTCTGCAGGCCTCTTTCAGTCATCTTTTTACAAAGGGAACATTCTGTTTACTGGTGGTCGGGCCCAAGGAATTTGGAGCACCAGTAATGTGTGTCAATAGCCAAGATGGTACTAGCACATTTTGAACATTTTTTTAAACCACTGGTCGGTTTTCCCATGCTGTCGGTGGACAGTATGATTGGCTAAGGCCTAAGATGGCATCAATATGCCTGAAGATTTTTTTTTTTTTTTAACTGGTAAACTTAAAGATGGAAAGAATAACGGAACCGGTGGTGTCAAGACAGTGCCGGCATCAATGGGAAGGCAGACGCTATCCACAAAAAAAACAAAAAGAATTTTCTGCGGTGATGGGATTTGCTTCCTGATGGCTCCGCGGAAAATGAAAAAAGGGAGTTAGGAAGGCAGCTATGCAGGTGCAATGGAGTGTTCCCAAAGGCTTTCCTATTGGACGCTGGGGAGCGTTCCCGCACAGGCTCCATCGATACAGACATCACCCATATAAGACGACGACATTCCTGCTTGTTCCTGGAGATCCAGTTTTGTTAACATATACAAGTATAATTAAACAAGCAGCAAATACAATTTGCAAATTTAATGTCATCCACATTAATTTTCAACACTGCAAACCCAAAACCTGGTTGTGAGTCTTAAGGAATGGCATTCCCTACCATCTTGGAATACCAAGTGTTGAAGGCTTACAGTGCAGAACAAAAGTCTGGCAATCTACTGTGCACCTGCTCTTGCTGCTTCTGGGCAGACTAGATGAACCATACTGGTCTTTATCTGTCATCATATACTATGTTACTTAGAATCCAACACGGATAACTATCCACAGGGTCACCAGGAGTTAACATCAAGCTAAGGGCACTTAACATCATCCACCTTTGCATTTAAGCAAGTTATTCAGAAACTATTCCTGCTACAATTCTACACATAAAATTCAAAATAATGTGTCAAAATGTCTGAATTATGCAAATATCTACATGCTTTGCTTGCTAAAACAAAGCACAATGTTTTTGAGAGATACATAATTCAAAATACAAAAATAAAATT
Organism: Ichthyophis bannanicus; assembly: GCA_033557465.1. Classification (NCBI taxonomy): domain Eukaryota; kingdom Metazoa; phylum Chordata; class Amphibia; order Gymnophiona; family Ichthyophiidae; genus Ichthyophis; species Ichthyophis bannanicus. The sequence goes on from CM066042.1 coordinate 170,846,734, forward strand.
TTACACAAGTGTGCAAAATGTAGCATTATTGTGTGCAGAATTCCAGCTGGGGTAACAGTAAAACCATGTCCAACCTTCAGACACTAACAAAATGCTTGACGATTGCCTGTGATTCCCCAAGCTCAGCTAGAAACAGTCACATTGGTCAAACTGTCAAAAAATGCATCTTACACCCCAGCAGATTTGCTTTCTTTACATTGAAAAAATTTTTAAATAAATGAAACACACAAAGTGTGTACCCGGCTAGATACCAGCCTAGACAAGGGCAATATGGTGCGCGGGGCTAACATGGCAGCTTTCTAAAAATACGTACTCCTGGAGCTTTATTAAGTTTTTGGTTCTTTTTACACAATGTACTATTTTCCTTAGTTACTTACAGTTCTTTACATAGGTGGAAATAGAAGACTTTGTCAGCATCTCCATTCCTACTTCTGCTAACTTTCTGCAGCTGTCTGTTCCAGGGACAGATGTATAGCCCTGGTCATCAAGAGGGGAGTCTGGCTGCAAGTCACAGGAAAGACCATTTTGACTTCTCACTTCTGACAACTGGTTCTTGACATCTACTATTCTGTCACGAACTTCTGTCATTTGTGTTTTGTATCTCTTTAACATCTTAAAATCAGGAGGCACACGCCATGCAATTTGCTGCCTCCGTTGATCTCTTTCTTTCCGGGAATATGATGCTATAGAAGGCAAGATGAGGGAAAAGAAAACACTGAGATATTATGATACAAATCCTTTCAAATTAGTTTACACAGTCCAGTTCTCTTGCATTAATCTAGGAGTCCTATTTTAAAATAATGAGTACCAGATAGAGACTCAATGCTTTGCTTTCTTTTTAATGTTTTATTATGAAGTTTTAACAATTTACAATCAAGAAACTCATGAATAAGAAAATTACAATCCAGACAGGAACACATCAGGTAATCAAGTAAAGAAAAAGAACAAATATGAAAATTACATTTCTAAACTAAATACAGATTGGAAGACCCCCCACCCCAAATTAAAAAAACAAAACAAAAAAACCTTGTCCAACAATACTTGAACTAATTGACAAACCAAGGAAATAAATTCCAAAAGAAATGAAAAGTAGCATAACTAAGGATTGCAAATTATTTCCCACCACTATTGCTCCTCATAAACTGCTTACGGTTGAACTAAATTTAAGGAAAATGTATTATCCAAGAAATTTTTCAATTGCATGGGTTCATAGAAAATATATTTCAAAATTATCCAATTTAACCACACAAACAAGGAAAGCGTAGTTACTCACCTGAAATAGGCGATCTCTGGGAACAGCAGGAATTTAGTCTTCACATATGGGTACCGTCGGTACCGAATGGGGCCTGCGTGGGAACGCGCCCCAGCGTCCAATAGGAACGCTTTTGGGAGCATCCCTCAGCACATGCGCGCTGCCTTCCCGCCTTTCCAACTGTCCCTCTTCAGTTAAGTTTGTAGCTGAGTGAAGGATAGAGGGAGAGAGAAAAGAGACAAAGAGACAGAGACAACTCCTAGGGGAGGTGGGTGGGTTGTGAAGACTAAATTCCTGCTGTTCCCGGAGATCACCTGTTACAGGTGAGTAACTACGCTATCTCCAGGAAGAAGCAGGAATGTAGTCTTCATATATGGGGACTCCCTAGCTGAAGATGCCAGGGAGATAGCCCCAGGAAGGTGCCACCCTAGAAAGGTAGGCATCCTTCCTCCCATGGATCTCTGGCATTCCACCAGGGATGGTGGGTAGGAGTTGAATTAGGTCTGAAAGAGATTTTGAAGAACAGCTTGGCCAAAGAAGGCATTCCGACGGGAGGCTTTATCCAGGCAGTAGTGGGCTGTGAAGGTGTGTACCAAAGCCCAGGTGGCTGCTTGACAAATGTCATCGATAGACATGGACTGGAGATTTGCCATGGAAGCTGCCATGGCTCTCACATTATGAGCTGTGACATGGCCTTGAAGAGGAAGACCCTTACTCTCATGAGCAAAGGATATGCATTGGGCAATCCATTTAGATAAAGTTCTTTTGGAGACTGAAAGTACCAAATGACTAGAGTCAAAAGCTATAAAAGGTTGCGAGGACTTTCTACGTTGCTGTGTTCTCTGTGGGTAAAAGGCTAAGGCTCATTTACAATCCAAAGTATGAACGTTTCTTTCTGCATTAGAGGCGTGAGGCCTCGGAAAGAATACAGGAAGATAAATTGATTGATTCAAATGAAAAGGTGAAACCACCTTTGGCATAAAGTGTGGATGAGATCTAAGAACAACCTTATCATGATGAAACCTAGTATAAGAAGGATCAGCCACTAAAGCTTGCGGTTCACTAACGCGACGTGCAGAGGTGACTGCAATTAGTAAGATGACCTTCCAGGTCAAAAACCTAAGGGTTGTAGTGGCTAAAGGCTCAAAAGGCGGCTTCATGAGCTGCCCGAGAACTAGATTTAGATCCCATGCCACCGGTGGTGGCTTAATGGGAGGTTTGGTTAACAGAAGATCTCTCATAAATCTGGATATGAGAGGAAATTGGTTGTCCATTCAGAGGCTTATAAGAAGCTGCAATTGCACTAAGATGGACTCTTACCGAATTGGTCTTTAAACCAGAATTCAATAAGTGAAGGAGATATTCTAGTATCGATTCTAAAGGTATGACAAGAGGGTTTAATCCCTTCTTGGAGCACCATATAGTAAAACGTTTCCACTTGAAGGCATAAGATCTTCTTGTGGAAAGTTTTCTAGAAGCCTGAAGGATATCCTTTACCTGTTGGGACAGGTTGAAATCCTGGAGGTCTAAGCCTTCAGCAACCAGGCCGTGAGATGCAGGGACTGGGGACTCTGGTGCCATAGCGTCCCGTCCTCTTGAGAAAGGAGATCTGGAGCATGCCCTAACTACAGAGGTGCAGCTTGAGACAGATGTAGAAGCAGGGGATACCACGCTTGGCGTGGCCATCGTGGCGCTATGAGAATCATGCGACCCCTGTCTCTCTGAAGCTTGAAGAGTGCTTTGGGGATGAGGGGAATGGGTGGGAAGGCATAAAAGAAGTCCTGATCAAAATGAAGGAGAAAGGCATCCTTTGCCTGACAATTGTGAGCCGGAATCCTGGAACAGAACCGGGGAAGTTTGGCATTCAGTGGACTTGCAAAGAGGTCTATGTCTGTAGTGCCCCAGAGATGAAATATCTTTGCCACCTGGTCTAGGTGGAGAGACCACTCATGAGGCAGCAGTACTCGACTGAGTTTGTCTGCCCAAAGGTTTTGAATACCTGGAAGATATACCACTAGAAGGTGAATTTGATACTCTCTGGTGAGGGCCCAGAGTCGTAAAGCTTCGCTGCATAACGACAGAGATCCTGTCCCACCCTGCTTGTTCACATAAAACATGGCTACTTGATTGTCCATCTGGACTAGGACTGTCTTGTAGCTGAGCTGGGTGTGGAATACTCGAAGAGCTAAATAGATTGCTCTTAATTCCAGAAGGTTTATGTGTAGACCAGCCTCCTGTGGAGTCCCGGTGCCCTGGGTAGAGAGATGATTCAGGTGTGCTCCCCAACCCACCTGTGATGCATCTGTTAGGGTGGCCTGAAAAAGGGGGTGATGGAAAGGAGACTCCACTGTCAGATTTTCTAGTGATTGCCACCATTGGAGGGACAAAATTAGTCGTTGAGAGTTTACTATTTTGTCTGATAAATGTCCTGTGGCCTGTGTCCACTGTGTGGATAGGGTCCACTGAACTGCTCGCATGTGGAGGCGAGCATATAGGACTACATGAACTGTGGATGCCATATGTCCTAGCAACTGTAGTAGCTCTCGAGCAGTTAGGGAGGATTTCCCTGCTGCTTGAGAAGCTGGTTACATTATGCGAAGACACTGGGCCTGTGGAAGGAAGGCCTTTGTCTGTCTGGTATCTAGACAGGCCCCTATGAATTCCAGGCATTGGGAAGGAAAAAGTTGGGACTTTGGGAAGTTTATTACCAACCCCAAGTATTGGAGGATTTGCACTGTGCGAGACAGTGCAGCGCCGGCCTCTGCAACTGTAGGGGCTCGAATGAGCCAGCTGTCTAAGTAAGGGAAGACGAATATCCCCAGGGTTCGCAGAAATGCAGCTACTATTGCCATGCATTTCGTGAATACTCTTGGTGCTGAAGCCAGACCAAAGGGAAGAACCCTGTACTGGAAAAGTTTTCCCTTGAAAAGGAATCGTAAGAATTTACTGTGATCTGGATGGATAAGAATGTGAGTGTATGCATCCTATAAGTCTACAGAGCAAAGTCAATCCAAGAGAAACCATTTTGAACTTCTCTCAGAACAGGTATTTGTTCAATTCTCTGAGGTCTAGAATGGGTCTATGTCCTCCTGTTTTCTTTGGAATAAGAAAATAGGGGGGGAGTAGAACCCTGCACCCCATTGAAGAATGGGTACCTCTTCTATTGCCCCTTGGGCAAGAAGTGTTGAGACCTCGTGATCTAGCAGATTGTCTGCGGAGGATTGAGAATTGAATTGCCTTAGAATTGTAGGAGGGGGCATGCTGTGAAAATGGAGCTTGTACCCCCTCTCCTACAACGGACAGAGTCCAATCGTCTGCTGTTATCTACATAAGAACATAAGATATCCAATACTGGGTCAGACCAAGGTACATCAAGCCCAGTATCCTGTTTCCAACAGTGGCCAATCTAGGTCATACGTACCTAGCAGTTTCGCCAGAAGACACAGGTTCGGCAATGCTTGTACTAGGTCAAGCATTGATATCCTGGGTCCCTTCTTAATAATGGTTTATGGACCTTTCCTCCAGGAACTTGTCCAAACCTTTTTTAAACCCAGCTACACTAACAGCCTTTACTACATCCTCCGGTAACAAATTCCAGAGTTTGATTACATGTTGAGTGAAAAAATATTTTCTTTTATTAGTGTTAAATAGTTTACCCTGTAGCTTCATTGCATGTCCCCTAGTCTTCCTATAATCTGATAACATAAACAGTCGATCTACATTTACCCGTTCCACTCCGTTCATTAATTTATAGACTTCTATCATATCTCCCCTCAGCCGTCTCTTTTCCAGGTTAAAGAGCCCTAACCTTTTTAGCCTTTCTTCATAGGAGTATCCTTCCATCCCCTTTACCATTTTGGTGGCTCTTCTCTGAACCTTTTCTAATAACGCTATATCCTTTTTAAGATACGGCGACCAGAATTGCACACAATATTCAAGGTGTGGTCTCACCTGGAACGGTATAGAGGCATTATATCATCTTTTGTTTTATTTTCCATTCCTTTCCTTATGATACCTAGCATTCTATTTGCTCTCTTGGCTGCCACTGCACACTGGGCCGAGGGTTTTAACATATTATCCACAATGACGCCTAAATCTTTTTCCTGGGTGGTGGTTCCTAATGTGGAAGCTTGCATCGTGTAACCATAGTTTGGGTTGTTCTTCCCTAGGTGCATAACTTTGCACTTGTCCACATTAAATTTCATCTGCCATTTTGATGCCAAGTCTTCCAATTTATCAAGATCCTCTTGCAATTTTCCACAATCCTCTTGGGTTTTAACAACTTTAAATAGTTTTGTGTCATCTGTAAATTTGATAACCTCACTCGTTATTCCACTTTCCAGGTCATTTATGAATATGTCAAAAAGCAGTGGACCCAGCACAGATCCATGGGGTACACCACTATCACCTTTCTCCATTGGGAAAATTGGCCATTTAGCCCAACCCTCTGCTTTCTATCTTTTAACCAGTTCCTGATCCACAGTACTACACTGCCTCCTATCCCATGACTCTTTAGTTTTGCCAAAGGCTTTCTGAAAGTCCAGATACACTATATCAACTGACTCACCTTTGTCCACCTGTTTATTCACACTTTCAAAAAAACATAACAGATTAGTAAGACAAGATCTTCCTTGTCTAAAGCCATGTTGGCTGTCTCCCATTAGGCCATGATTATCTACATGCTGAATAATTTTAATCTTTATGATGGTTTCTACCATTTTTCCAGGTACTGACGTCAGGCTCACCGGTCTGTAGTTTCACGGATCACCCCTCGAACCCTTTTTAAAAATTGGTGTTACATTGGCGATCCGCCAATCTTCAGGTATTAGAGATGATTTTAATGATAGTTCACAGATTACTAATAGCAGGTCTGCAATCTCATATTTCAGTTCTTTCAACACCCTTGGATGTATACCATCCGGCCCAGGTCATTTGCTACTCTTCAGTTTATCTAATAGTTGTAATACATCTTCCAGATGTATCGATATTTCCTTCAATTCTTCCGCACCCTTAAATACCACTTCAGTCATGGGTAACATCCCTACATCTTCCTCAGTAAAGACCGAAGCAAAGAATTCAGTCTCTCCGCTATCGCCTTGTCGCCTCTTAGTGCCCCTTTAACTCATGTATCATCTAATGGTCCAACTGACTCTCTCACAGGTTTTTTGCTATGAATGTACTTGAAAAAATCTTTATTTTGCGTTTTTGCTTCCGCAGCAAGCTTCTTCTCAAATTCTCTCTTTGCCTTCTTTATCAATGCCTTGCATTTGACTTGCCAGTGCTTGTGCTGTTTCCAGGTTTCATCGTTTGGCTCTTTTTTCCATTTCTTGAAAGATGCTTTCTTGGCAACAACAGCCTCTCTGACCTCACCTTTAAACCATGCTGGCAGTTTTTTGGACTTCCTTCCACTTTTCTTAAAGCATGGAATACAGCTGGTCTGTGCTTCCAAGATAGTATCTTTCAACACCCAAGCTTGATGTAAGTCTTTAACCTTTGCAACTGCTCCTTTTAGTTTTTTCTTAACTATTTTCCGCATTTTATCATAGTCTCCCTTTCGAAAGTTAAAAAGTAGTACTGTGGATTTCCTTATTATCCCTCCTCCACTAATTAAATCAAAGGCGATCATGCTATGATCACTATTGCCAAGTGGCCCCAACACCCTTATCTCTTGCACTAGATCTGGTGTTCCACTAAGGACTAGGTCTAATATGGCTTCCCCTCTCGTCGGTTCATGGACCAGCTGCTCCAAGAAAAAGTCATTTATGTCATCTAGGAACTTTATCTCCCTAACATGTACTGCCATGACACTGACCCAGTCGATACCGGGGTAATTGAAATCGCCCATTATTATTACCGCGCTGTAACTTTTGTTAGCTTCATTGATTTCTTTGAGCATTTCATCATCCATTTGTTCATTCTGGCCAGGCGGTCGATAGTACACCCCCACCGCCATCACCTTCCCCTTTTTACATGGAATTTCAATCCATAGAGATTCTACAGCAAATTTTGTTTCCTGCAAAACTTTAATCCTTTCTGACTCAATGCCCTCACTAACATAGAGCATAACCCCTCCACCAATTTGATCAGCTCTATCATTACGATATAGTTTGTATCCAGGTATCACAGTGTCCCACTGGTTGTCCTCCTTCCACCTTGTCTCTGATATTCCAATCACATCTAACCTCTCATTTAGTGCTATATATTCTAACTCTCCCATCTTATTTTTTAGACTTCTAGCATTTGCATACAAGCATTTTAGAGACTGTATTTTATTCATATTAATTTGGCTATTGGTAGACATGGGTTATTTGGGATCTTTAAGCTCTGTCTGCTCTATACTCAAGGGCATTTGGGCTACTTTACTCTTTTTTGGAACCTCTCTGCTTTTGGTAGTATCCTTCAAGGATACATTCTTCCGAACCATCTACTCTTGGGCGACTGTCAGCTTTCCCCTATTATCTAGTTTAAAAGCTGCTCTATCTCCTTTTTAAAGGTTAATGCCAGCAGCCTGGTTCCATCCCGGTTAAGGTGAAGCCCATCCCTTCGGAAGAGCCCCTCCTTTCCCCAGAATGTACCCCAGTTCTTAACAAATCCAAACCCCTCATCTCTGCACCATTGTCTCATCCACGCATTGAAACTCTGGAGCTCTGCCTGCCTTTTGGGTCCTGCACGTGGAACGGGAAGCATTTCGGAGAACGCTACCCTGGAAGTTCTGGATTTCAACTTCCTACCTAAAAGCCTAAATTTAGCCTCCAGAATCTCCCTACCACATTTTCCTATGTCATTGGTACCGACATGTACCAAGACAGCAGACTCCTCCCCAGCACTATCTAAGACCTTATCTAGGTGACGCGTGAGGTCCGCTACCTTCGCACCAGGCAGGCATGTTACCAGGCGATCTTCACGTCCACCAGCCACCCAGCTATCTACATGTCTAATGATCGAATCACCAACTATAACGGCTGTCCTAACCCTTCTCTCATGGGCACATGGCCCTGGAGAAACGTCCTCGGTGCGAGAGGGTTTTACATCACCTGGAGGACAGGTCCTAGTTACAGGATCACTTCCTGCCACACTAGGGTGATGATCTCCTATCACGTGACCTCTCCCCTCCATGGCAACAGGGATGCTGCCAGACTGGAGGTGGGACTTCAGGACTATATCCCTGTAGGTCTCGTCTATGTACCTCTCTGTCTTTCTTATGCTTTCCAAGTCTGCTACTCTAACCTCTAGAGAACGGACTCGTTCCCTGAGAGCAAAGAGCTCTTTGCACCTAGTGCACACGTAAGACCTCTCACCAACTGAGAGAAAATCATACATGTGACACTCAATGCAAAAGACTGGAAAGCCCCCATCCCGCTGGTGGACTGCTGTCTGCATCTTAGTTTTAAGTTTTTGTTTAGATCTTTAAGTTCTTTACTTACTAAGGGTTGCTATGGATATTTATACCAATAAAACTGCACCTAATACATTTAATATACCTTGTTCACCTGAAGCTTAATTAATCTCAGGTCCTTAGTGAATGTCTGATTTAGGTAACAAGCTTCACCTGAGAGCACCTCCTGTCATTTAAGATGTGTAAGTACCTATAAAGCTACGATTATCCCAGGGGTGGGTGGGTGTGGGGAGGGAGGGAGGGAAACACTTATTAAAAGAGGGCTGCTACACAGTACCCTGTCCTGTGCTGCTGAGGTAACCTATATTCTTATTTGATTTAAATTATAGCTCTTTGCTGCTGTTAGGCTCTAACTTATTATGAACTTTAAACTACAAGCTCTCTGCTGGGTTCTAAATTTAACCAGAAAGCTCTCTTCTGTGTTTTAAATTTAAACTAAAAGTACTTTGCTGATGCTAGGCCCTGAGTGACCATTAAATGTAAACTACAGCTCTCTGGCTGGGTTCCAAATTTAATCAGAAAGCTCTCTTCTGTGTTTTAAATTTAAACTAAAAATACTTTGATGATACTAGGCCCTGACTGACTATCAAATTAAAACTATAAGCTCTCTACTGGGTATGAAATGTAACCAGAAAGTTCTCTTTTAAATTTAAACTTAAACTGCTGCTACTAGGCCCTGACTGATTTAACAAAAAATAGTGGGTTCACAGATTAAATAGCTTTAATAGAAAGAATTCCTTTCAGAAAATTCCCAGAAGTATATACTCACAATTGCAGATCTCTCTCCAGAAATAACAGTCCCTTTTTCTAGTCCTTCAAGACTCCACCACCATTGAATGGTGTGGCAGCTGAGTCTTTTGAAATCCAGGACATGGCGGAACTCGATACATAGTATCAAGCCTCCTAGAATGAGGAGATGTAGTCAGAGGTGTCTTCCACATTCTGAGCATCAAGTTATGCAGAATTTCATGGATGGGGAGAGTGGCTGCCTCCTTTGGAGCTTTAGGATATTGGAGAATTTTCAATTCCTTTGCTCTGGGTTCCTGTTCAGGAGCTACCGTGATTGAAAGGCCCTTGGCCATATCACGAATAAAATCCTGAAGAGACATGTCCTCTGGAGGTGACATTCTGCGTTGGGGAGAAGAGGGACCTTCCGGGAGAAACCCTCTGGTACCAGCAGAATTGTCAGAGTCTTCGGAATCGGAGGATTCGAAGTATTCCTGACCACGATGGTCATGAAAAGCACGGTCCCGGTATCGATCGACGTCGGTACCGAGTTGATCCGGTACCGATCTGTCGATTCCAGCCAAAGATGGCGTGGGAAGAATTCATACTAGGGCCGGTACTGTTGGTACTGGTGTCTGTACCGGTGTAGGTACCGGCACCCGTTGAACCATAGGTGTCAACGGTACTGCAGCTGTGAGAAGAGCTGCAATGCTGCATTCGATAGCGAGGAACCTCTGGTCTATCGACGCAGCCAATGCCTGGGTGTCGGTACCGGTGAAAACGGCCGGGACCCCTGAGCATGGCACCAGTAGTTCTTGCGAGGTCGAGGCCTCGAGAACATCCTGCAGCCCCTTTGATGCTTTGGAAGCCGAAGCCTCCCACCGGGGCTGTTTTGCCGGTGTGGTTCCCTCAAGGGCAATGCCAATGGCCTCTCGATGCTTAGCAGGAGAGCTACCCTTTGAGGACCAGCTTTTTTGTTTAGTTACCTGAGATCCATGGGAGGAAGAGGAGGCTCTTGAAGAAGTCGATGCAATGGATCTGGCATCCGAAGAAAAGATAGTACCGAGCTTTGCAGCCCGGTTCTGTCTTCCTCTCTTAGTCATCCCCATACAGGAGAGACATTCAGATGGAGAATGTTCAGGCCCTAAACATTTAAGACACCAATCATGGGTGTCAGTGACGGAAATGGTACCGCCACACTTAGTACATTTTTTAAAACCACTAGTTGGTTTTTCCATGTTTCAGGAATATGAGGCCTAATGCCCAAAATGGTGCCTAGCACCGAAAAAAAAAAAGTTCTGAAGAGCAACAGTTCAAAGTATAAATTTTTTGAGAAAAGAAAAGAAAAGAACCGGCGGTACTGGTAGGCATCGTGCGGAGGGAAACGCGACCACAAGAAAACAATTTTAAAGACGGAATTTTCTGTGGTGACAGGGTATAGGTACTGTAGGCTCCACGGAAAACGAAGAACTGAAGAGGGACAGTTGGAAAGGCGGGAAGGCAGCGCGCATCTGCTGAGGGACGCTCCCAAAAGAGTTCCTATTGGACGCTGTGGAGCGTTCCTGCGCAGGCTCCGTTGGTACCGACGATACCAATATGTGAAGACTACATTCCTGCTTGTTCCTGGAGATAGCAGAGTGCATACGTTGCTCTGCAGGAAAGCACAGTTACTTACCTGTAATAGGTGATCTCTGGGAACAGCAGGAATAAGTCTTCACATATGGGTACGTCGGTACCGACGGAGCCTGCGCGGGAACGCTTCCCAGCTTTCCAAAAAAGGAAAGCTTTTGGGAGCATCCCACAGCGCCTGCGCGCTGCCTTCCCGCCTTTCCAACCGCCTCTCTCCAGTTCGAGTTTCAGAGCTGAGACAAAGAGAGAGAGAGAGAAAAGGAAAGAGATAGAAGATACAACTCCTTGGGGAGGTGGGTGGGTTGTGAAGACTTATTCCTGCTGTTCCCAGAGATCACCTGTTAAAGGTAAGTAACTGTGCTATCTCCAGGAACAAGCAGGAATGAGTCTTCACATATGGGGGACTCCCCAGCTAGAGATGCCGGGGAGATCCCCAGGGTTGTAGACCCTGAGAAGGGCCCTACCTCCCCCTTGGATCTCAGGCATCTAAACAGGGATGGAGGTTAGGAGTTGCTCAAGTATGGAACAGGTGTTTTAGGACAGCCTGACCAAACAAGGCATCCCTGCGGGAGTCCTTGTCCAAACAATAATGGGCCGTGAAGGTATGAACCGAGGCCCATGTGGCTGCTCGACAGATCTGGTCGATGGACACAGAATTTAGATGAGCCATAGAAGTTGCCATGGCCCTCACATTGTGAGCTGTGACATGCCCTTCCAGAGAAAGGTTCTTACTCTGGTAGGCGAAAGAAATACACTGAGCAATCCAAGTGGACAGTGTCCTTTTAGAGACTGGAAGTCCTAAATGAGAAGGATCAAAAGCAACAAAGAGTTGGGAAGACCTTCTATGTTGCTGAGTCCTTTGTAAGTAAAAGGCAAGAGCCCTTTTACAATCCAGGGTATGAAGATTCCTTTCTGCACTTGATGCATGAGGAACTGGAAAAAAGACAAGTAAATATACCTCTTGGTTCAGATGAAAAGGTGAGACCACTTTAGGCATAAAGTGTGGATTGGTCCTGAGGACTACCTTATCATGATGAAACCTTGTATAAGGAGGATTAGCCACCAAGGCCTGTAGCTCACTGATGTGGCGAGCTGATGTGACTGCAATGAGGAAAATAACCTTCCAGGAAAGAAATTTCAAGGAGGTGGTGGCTAAGGGTTCAAAAGGTGGCTTCATAAGCTGACCAAGAACCAGATTTAAGTCCCATGCCACCGGAGGAGGCCTAATGGGAGGTTTAGTTAAAGTTAGGCCTCTCATGAATCTTGCAATAAGAGGATGAGAGGAAATAGGCTGTCCATTGAGAGGCTTAAGGGATGCTGCAATAGCACTCAAATGGACTCTTACTGAATTCGTCTTAAGGCCTGCATTGGAGAGATGCAGGAGATATTCCAATAGAGAATTCAAAGGTAGTGCTAGAGGGTCAAGACCCTTCTCAGCACACCAAATGGAAAACCTTTTCCATTTAAAAGCATAGGAACGTCTAGTAGAAGGTTTTCTGGAAGCATGGAGGATATCCTTCACCTGCTGAGAAAGTTTCCAACCTTGAAGGTCTAGGCCTTCAGCAACCAAGCCCTGAGGTGAAGGGACTTGGGGTTTGGGTGCCACAAAGTTCCCTCCTCCTGGGACAGGAGGTCTGGAGCAGCTCCCAAGTCTAGGGAGGGAGCTTGAGAGAAATGCAGAAGTAGAGGGTACCACACTTGGCGTGGCCAGCATGCAGCTATGAGGATCATAGATCCTTGATCCCTCTGGAGCTTGAATAGAGTCTTGGGAATTAAGGGAATGGGTGGAAAGGCATACAGGAAGTCTTGACCCCAGTGAAGGGGGAAGGCATCCTTGGCCTGAACTCCCTGACACGGAATTCTGGAACAGAACCGGGGAAGTTTGGCATTCCACGGACTTGCAAAAAGGTCTATGTCCGAGATTCCCCACTCTTGAAAGATTCTGAGTACCTGGTCCATGTGCAGGGACCATTTGTGTGGAAGCAGAACTCGACTGAGTCTGTCTGCCCAAGAGTTTTGGATTCCTGGAAGGTATACGGCCAGGAGATGGATTTGATGCTCTCTGGCGAAGGCCCACAATCTTAAAGCTTCGTTGCAAAGCGACAGAGAGCCAGTTCCTCCTTGCTTGTTTATGTAAAACATGGCTACCTGATTGTCCATATGAATGAGGACTGTCTTGTAGCTGAGCAGGGTATGAAAGACCTTGAGAGCTAGAAAAACTGCTCGGAGCTCCAAGTGGTTGATATGTAGAGAGGTCTCCTGTGGAGACCAAGTGCCCTGAGTGGAGAGGTCTTGTAGATGAGCTCCCCAACCTGTTGTGAGGGTTGCTTGGGGCAACAACTGTTGGAAAGGGGACCCCATCAACAGATTTTGGGTGGACTTCCACCACTGTAGAGACCAAAAGAGGCGCCTGGAGGTTGCTATTTTGTCTGTCAGACCCCCTGAAGCTTGAGTCCTCTGGGTGGACAAAGTCCACTGAGCTGCTCTCATGTGAAGGCCAGCATAGGGGACCACCTGCACTGTGGATGCCATGTGGCCTAGCAGTTGTAGCATCTCCCGGGCAGTTAAATGGCTCTTTGACTGAATCTGGGAGGCTAACTGCACCAGGCGTTGGCAACGGGCCTGGGGAAGATAGGCCCTTGCAGTGGTAGTATCTAGCCAGGCCCCTATGAATTCTAGGGACTGAGTAGGGGTGAGCTGGGACTTTGGGAGATTTACCACAAGTCCCAGATACTGCAGAATGCGCCTTGTGCAGTCCAGGGCAGTCTGGGCCTCTGACTGAGATGGAGCTCGGATGAGCCAGTCGTCCAGGTACGGGAATACAAATATCCCCAGAGTGCGTAGAAATGCAGCTACTACTGCCATGCATTTGGTGAACACTCTTGGAGCAGAGGCCAGACCGAAAGGAAGCACCCTGTATTGGTAATGCTTCCCTTGGAAAAGGAAACGGAGGAAACTTCTGTGAGATGGATGATGAGGACATGGGTGTACGCATCCTAGAGAACAAAGCCAATCCTGACTCTGAAGGTATGGAAGGAGAGTGCCTAGAGAAAGCATCTTGAATTTCTCCTTGCATAGAAATTTGTTCAATTCTCTGAGATCTAATATGGGTCTGTAGCCCCCTGTTTTCTTTGGGATCAGAAAGTAGGGGGAGTAAAACTCTGACCCTTGTTGAAGAAGAGGTACCTCTTCTATTGCCCCTTGGGCAAGAAGGGCAGCCACCTCCTGACCTAGAAGGTCGAGGAGAGATGTTGAAGAATTGAAATGTCTCACCATGGTGTGAGGAGGAAGGTTTGAGAAATGAAGTTTGTACCCCTCCCTTATGATGGAGAGGGTCCACTGCTCTGTTGTAATTTGCTCCCATCTGGGAGCAAAGTGAGCTAACTTTCCTGGAATGGTGAGAGGCTCTGGCTGTTTCAGAGCCAGAAAGGCTAAGTTCTCTAGATCAAGTCAAAAGCCCTGAGGAGGTTGGGTCTGCTGAGTTGCAGCAGCCCCTGCAGGCTTAGGCCTGGCCTGCTTAGGTTGCTGCCGCTTAGCAGCAAAACGACCTGTAGAAAATTGCTGGCTAGAAGCAGGATGGAATCTGCCTTTCTTGAGGAAAAAAGACTTCTTGAAAGTCTATCCAAAGCAGAATTTTCTGCATCCATTTGAGTGGCTTTTATTTGCCAATCTTTGCCAAACAGGTTTTCTCCTGTACAAGGAAGCCCTCCTGAACCCAAGATTCTAGATCAGAAGCTTGGAGCCAAGCAATTCTGCGTGCAGCTATGGCAATGGCCGAAGCTCTGCTGGCACCCTCAAAGGAGTCAAAAGCTGCACGGTTGGAAAACTTTGAAATATCTTGAGTATGCTTAAGCCAAATAAGAAATTCTTCCCTTTTATCCTCTGGAAGAAAAGGGAGGAAAGTGTGTAGCTTATCTGCAACTTCTTTCAGAAACATCCCCATATAAAGACTATAGGAGTTGATCCTGGCAATGAGCATACTGGCTTGGAAGATTTTCCTACCAAAAGCATCCAAAGTCCTGCATTCTCTTCCTGGAGGAGAAGAGGAGTGTCTTTTTGCACTCTATCTTTTTCATAGCTGACTCCACCACAATAGAATGGTGAGGAAGCTGTGTTTTATGAAAACCAGGACAAGGAGGGACACGGTACATGGTGTCCAACCTACGAGAATGAGGAGAGATAGTGAGAGTAGTCTCCCATAAGTCAATCATGTGATCATAAAGAATCTCATGAATTGGCAAGGTACTGCCTCCTTAGGAGCCTTGGGATTACCTAAAATATCTAATTTTTTAGCTCTAGGCTCTGATTCAGAGGTTACTGAAATAGAAAGCCCTTTAGCCACTTCTCTTATGAAGTCTTCTGGAGGAGACATTCTTCTTTTTGGAGAAGGCGGCTCTTCAGGAAGGGCTATGGATACTTCAGCAGACGCCTCCGATGCAACAGAATTTTCGGAGGAATCAAAGTATCGACTGTCAGGGTGCTCTTTCAAAGCTCGATACGCGTACCGAGCCGTATCGACATCGGGCGTTATCGGTACCGGTTCGGTACCGATGGGCATCCCTGGGCAGGGAACCGCTGCAGTCGACACCATGGCCGATGTCGATGCAGTCGGTGCCAGTACCTGGGCTGATACCGACAACGGAGTTTGTTGTGGTATCAGCGGCGTCGCAGCTTGAATGAAGGCCGTGATAGCCTGCTGCATGGATAGAACATTCTGATCCATCGACGCCATGAATGCCTGGAATTCGGTACCGGAAGGTTGTGCCGGTATCCCAGAGCATTCTAACAGGTGATCGGTCGAGGCCGTGCCATCGATGTCAACCTGTAACCCCATAGGTGGAGCTTTGGAAGCCGGAGCTTCCCGCCGGGGTAGTTTTGCCAGTGCAGGATCCTCAAGGGCAAGCCCGGAGGCATCTCGATGCTTGGAAGGAGATCTACCCTTCGAGGACCGGCTGGTTTTATGTTTGGTTACCTGAGATCCATGGGAGGAAGAAGCAGCCCTGGAAGACGTTGATGCCACTGAAGCTACATCAGAGGGAAACAGAACATGGCGCTTGGCTGCTCGGTTCTGTAAACCTCGTTTGGACATCAAGGAGCAGGACGAACAATCCAAAATGGAGTGGTCAGGACCCAAACATTTGAGACACCATTCATGGGTGTCGGTAACAGAAATAGTACCGCTGCACTTAGTGCATTTTTTAAACCCGGAGGCTGGTTTTTCCATGAGGAAAAGGTTTCGTGAGGCCTAAAGCCCAAAAAGGAAAAACACACTAAGTGAGGGAAAAATATGTTGTTGTTTTTTTAAGAAAAGAAAGAAAGAACGGCGGTACCGGTCCAACGTCGGAGAAGGCAGACACGCGACCAAAGAAATAAAATAAAACAAAGAACTTCTTCAGCGGTGACAGGAACACGATCTGCTGGCTCTGCGGAAAAGAAGAACTGGAGAGAGGCGGTTGGAAAGGCGGGAAGGCAGCGCGCAGACGCTGTGGGATGCTCCCAAAAGCTTTCCTTTTTTGGAAAGCTGGGGAGCGTTCCCGCGCAGGCTCCGTCAGTACCGACGTACCCATATGTGAAGACTCATTCCTGCTTGTTCCTGGAGATAGTGAGATTACTTACCAGTAAGAGGGGTTCTCCGTGGCTAGCAGGATAAAAATCAGTCATACACATGGATAACATCATCCCTGACGGTGCCAGGTTGGGCCCACTCTCCCAGAGCACAGAAGAGTTCAGAAAAACTCTGGCCATGTGCAAGTGCTCCCTCCTGCGTAACCACCATTCCCCTCCTCCAGTTTGTTCCATAGCCAAAAACGCTTCAACCGTGAAAAGTTGAGGGAGGGGGATTGTGAGACTGATTTATCCTGTTCTCCATGGAGAACTTCTTTTGCAGGTTACGTAATCTCACTTTCTCCATGGACAAACATATAATCACCCACACACATGGGTGATTCCTAAGCTGAGGGTGCAAGGGCCAGTGGTAGTTAGACTGCAATGGGGAGGCCCCTGCAACCCAGGTGATGTTACTGTGGTAAGTTGAAGCAAGTTCAAATAGTCTTTTTTTTTATTCAAATCTTACTAATGGCTGAGAGTAGAATCATAGGCAAGAGAAACCATATATGGGAGAAGAGTGAAGGTTAGGAATCAAAGTTCCTTAGAGGATACTGCAAGTGAAGATAGATGGTAGACCTATGAGAAGAGCTAAGAATAGGGACCAACAATGTTTCTCTGAGGCTGCTGCAAGTTTAGTCAAATGATAAACCTGAAGGCAAGGATGGGAATGGTGATAAACAGCAACCAAAATCCTAAAATAGTGCTGGAAGGAAGCAGCTTAACTGATGTACATGATCTCATGAGACAGGAGCAATCACAAAGTTTCTCTGAAAATTCTTGCAGATCCTTAGGGCTGCCCATCTGTAAAATACATGGGGGGGGGGGGGGGACAAAACAAGAAAGAAGTGACGCAATTTATCACAGCTTTCAGTAAAGCCACTGACACCGTTCCGCACAGACGACTTATCAACAAACTGAGCACCCTAGGGATGGACCCTAAAGTTACTGATTGGGTTAGAAATTAGTTGAGGGTGTAGAGACAAAGAATACAGGTAAATGGAGCTCACTCTTAGGTTACCAGTGGTATCCGCAGGGATCTGTCTTTGGTCCAATTCTTTTTAACATCTTTGTTGGTGATATTGCGGAAGGGCTGTTGAGTAAGGTTTGCCTCTTTGTGGATGATACCAAAATCTGCAATAGACACCCAAGAAGTAGATAACATAGGGAGGGATCTAGCTAAGCTTGAAGAATGGTCTAGAATATGGCAACTGAGATTTAATGCTAAAAAACTGCAGGATCATGCATTTGGGGCTGCGAAAATCCAAAGGAGCAGTACAGTGTGTGTGTGTGTGGGGGGGGGGGGGGGGGGGAGTACTTCTGTCCACAAAAGAAGAGCAGGACCTGGATGTGATTATGTTTGACGAACTTAAAGTAGCTAAACAGGTAAAACAGGTGATGATGAAAGCTAGAAGGATGCTTGGGTGCATAGGGAGAGGAATGACCAGCAGAAAAAAGGAGGTGATAGTGTCTCTATATAGGTCTTTGGTGCGACCTCATTTGGAGTATTGTGCGCAGTTCTGGAGACCACACCTTCAAAAGGATATAAACAGGATGGAGTCGGTGCATAGGGCGGATACTAAAATCATTAGTGGCCTTTGCTATAAAGCATATGAGAACAGACTCAAGGATCTTAATATGTATACCTTAGAGGAAAGGCGGGATAGAGGAAATAGACAGAGTTGCTTAAATATCTCCAAGGCATAAATGCATAGAAAGAGAGTCTTTTTCAATTGAAAGCAAGCTCTGCTACAAGGGGACATAAGATGAGGGTGAAAGGGGATAGACTTGGGAGTAATATGCGGAAATATTTCCTTAAGGAAAGAGTGGTAGATGCGTGGAATAGTCTCCCAGGAGAGGTAGTAGAGATGAGGACAATATCTGAATTCAAAAGAGCATGGGACAGACACAGAGGATCTTTAAGGGAAAAGAGGGGACTATTGTAGAAGTCGATATGGAAGGGCAGACTCGATAGACCATGTGGTCTTTTTCTGCCGTCATGTATCTATGTTTCTATATTTCTTAGATTAGTTACTAGTCATCTCTTACTTTTTATTCTTTCCAGTTTGGAAAGAATTACATAAATGGGGTCAAGAATGACCATTTGTCTGGGGGCAAAATAACTCTGGAAATTGAATGAGATGGGATTAAACTTGGCATATGAGAAAAACTGATAGTGGGACACTGAGCTCGAAAATGGGCCAAATCACATTGGAGGGTTCCAGAGAGAAGTCCACCCCCTCAAACAGCCCAAAGCATTTCTATGGGAGAAGTTCCAGTTTCTATAGCACAGAAACTTACATACAGTGAAACAGTTTGGTTAGAGAATTGCTCCTTTCAAACTCCCTCAGTCTTCTCTATTTCTTCCAACCTCCCAAACTGCCACCATACACACACTGCTTCAACCCCTAAAAATACTCCCTCAACTGTCCTACCAACCCACACAATGTTTCCACCACAAAAAAAAATACCCACAGGCAACTGCCTCACCAGCCTTCAAAATGTCCCCCCCAAAAAAATTACTAACTACCCTACCACACCACAAACTATTCTCACCCTAGAAACAACCTCCTACAACTGTCTGACCACCCTACCAACTGCCCCACCTCCAAAAGCTACAGCCCTGAAACTGCCCTACCATAGCACAAACTGCTACCACCCCAATAAACAATCTCCTGCAAATGTTCCATCCTCAAAATGCCCCCTTACAATTGTTCCACCAACCCACAAACCCTAACCCCTGCAACTCCCCTACCACCCAAACTGTCCCCACCCTTAAACAATACCCACTGCAATCGTCTCAGCATCCTGCAAACTGCCCCACCCCCAAAAACTATACCCACAACTCTACCATCACTTCACCAGCTGCCTCCTGCATCTACTCACCACTCCACAAATTGCCCCCACTCAAAATAAAATACTGCTCTGCAATTTCCCCACCCTCAAAAACTATATTTTGCAAGTGTCCCACCAGCAAAAAATTATTCCAACTGCCCCACCACCTCACAAACTGCCCTATCCTCAAAACCTATCCTCTGCAGCAACTCCACCACCACACTAACTGCTGCCACCTTCAAAATATACCTCTGCCTGTCCCACCACATCAACTGCCTCCTGCATCTGTCCTACCATAAACTACTGCACTACAATTGCTTTACCCTCAAACTACCCCCACCAAACAAACTACCTTGCCCACAAAAAATATCCACCCCACAACTGTCACCAACTCCCAAAGCTATGTCCACTGGAAATGCCCACTCCCCCTATATACACAACACATGCACAATACAACACATGCACAACACCACACACACACCGAAACAATGGGATTAGAAATCATTCTCTAGCTATGATGTACTGCATTTCATATTGACATACAGTATATTTCATTTTCCTTGTTGTTATTTCTACAGTAAAAGCTACTGACTGAATTGTACTGCTTTCTTATTGGTTGCTATATGTAATGCAACCTACTTTTGCCATGGGCAGGGCTAGATGAAGTCACTGACAAGTTAGGAACAAACCAAGGCACAAAGTTTAGAGGAGAGCTGCCAGATGTGCTCAGCAATCAGGAGGTTAAGACTGACAACTGTTGTCTAGCTTTTATCACAATTCTTCTGATTTTTGCATTAAGGTCTGAAAGCTAGAACGATGGCTAACGTCGCAAAGTATTTCAGATTTTAAAACCTCCATATAGATATCTAAATTTCATTTGTTATATTTCTATACCACAATACAAACATGTATCAATGTGGGTCACATAAAAACATTCATAGTACACAAACAAAAAAAAATACAATAAATCACAATAAATCAAGAAACAAATATGTCTCTCTACAGTATTCATCACAATCTCCCATGGCTTTTTCACCTTTAGGATCAATAACAATAGGGATATTGGTGAGTTCGGTGGAGGTGTGTTGGCCGAGTATCTCAGAGCGTGCATTGCTGCCGGTGGAGAGCTGACCAATTGGAAGAGTGCGCTGACCAGTTTGTCATCAGGCTGTGACTATCAGACCGCCATTTAATAGTGTGCAGCCGCTCCGTGGACTCGTGTCCGAAGGGGTGCATGACCACAGGGGCTAGTCCCCCTTTGGTGCTCCTTCAGTGCCAGCTTGGGGCCTGAGTGGGCCTTGTGTGCCACAAGGGATGCCACATGATGCTGGGGAAAGGAAGACTAAAAAAAACCCAAAGACTTTGTCAGCAACTGCATCTATACCTACGGCCGTGAAAGGCCCTATGGATAAGTACATTCAGTATTCATCTAAGGTAACTGTTATAGAAACATGATGACAGAAAAAGACCACATGGCCTATCTAGTCTGTCCTTCTATATCAACAACTACAACAGTCCACTTTTTACCTTTACAGATCCTCTGTGTTGGTCCCATGCTTTTTTGAATTCAGTTACTGTCCTCATCTCTACCACCTCCACTGGGAGACTATTCCATGGATCCACTACTCTTTCTGTAAAGAAATATTTCCGCATATCAGTCCTGAATCTATCTCCCTTCACCCTCATCCCATGTCCCCTCGTAGCAGAACTTGCTTTCAATTGAAAGAGGCTCTCTCCCTGAACATTTATGCCACGGAGGTATTTAAACATCTCAATCATATCACCTCTATCCCGCCTTTCCTCTAAGGTGTACATATTAAGATCCTTAAATCTATCCTCATATGCTTAATAATGAAGCCCACTAATCATTTTAGTAGCCACCCTCTGCACCGACTCCATCCTGTTCACATCCTTTTGAAGGTGCGGTCTCCAGAATTGCACACTATACTCCAAATGAGGTCGCACCAAAGACTTATACAGAGGCATTATCACCTCCTTTTTTCTGCTAGCCATTCCTCTCCGTATGCACCCATGCATCCTTCTAGCTTTTGCAGTCGCCTTCTCTACCTGTTTAGCTACTTTAAGGTCATCAGACACAACCACACCTAGGTCCCGCTCTTCTTTAGTGGACAAAAGTACTTCACCTCCCTTACTGTATTGCTCCCTTGGATTGCTGCAGCCCAAATGCATGACCTTACATTTTTTAACATTAAATCCCAACTGCCAAATTCTAGACCATTCTTCAAGCTTAGCTAGATCCCTCCTCATGTTATCTACACCTTCCTGGGTGTCTACTCTATTGCAGATTTTGGTATCATCTGCAAAGAGGCAAACCTTACCCGACAGCCCTTCCGCTATATCACTAACAAAGATGTTAAAAAGAATCGGACCAAGGACAAATCCCTGGGGCACACCACTGGTAACATCCTACTCCTCAGAGTCAGCTCCATTTACTTGTACTCTGTCGCTTCCCACCCAACCAATTTCTAACCCAAGCAGTAACTTTAGGGTCCATCCCTAGGGTGCTCAGTTTGTTTATAAGTCGCCTGTGAGGAACAGGGTCAAAGGCTTTACTGAAATCTAAATACACCACATCTAGAGCTCTCCCCCTTGGTCCAACTCCCTGGTCACCCAGTCAAAGAAATCAATCAGATTTCTCTGACAAGACCTGCCTCTGGTGAATCCATGCTGCCTCAGATCCTGTAATCCGCTGGACTCCAGAAACCTCACTATTTTCTCTTTCAGCAGCGTTTCCAATAATTTACTCACCACCGAAGTTAAACTAACCGGCCTGTAGTTTTCAACCACATCCGCTTTTGTGTAAAGGCACCACATGAGCCTCTCTCCAGTCCTTTGGCACCACTCCCGACTCCAACGAGGCATTGAAAAGGTCAGTCAGTGGAGTTGCTAGAACGTCCCCAAGTTCCCTCAGTATTCTAGAGTGTATCCCATCCGGTCCCATCGCTTTGTCTACTTTAAGTTGAGCTAGTTTCTCACGAACACAGTCTTATGAAAATTGTTCAAGATGTCCCTCGCTTCTGTTCTTATTTGTGGGTGTTTTCTGAGGTCCTGCTCCTGGTTCTTCATCTGTGAACACAGAACAAAAATATTTATTAAGCAATTCCGCTTTATCCTTATCAGCTTCTACATATTCCCCCCCTGCACCCTTGAGTCTGACAATACCACTTTTGCCCTTCCTCTTCTCACTAATATATCTGAAAAATGTCTTATCCCCCCATTTTATTGCATTGGCTATTTCCTCCTCCTTTTGAATCTTTGCCTTCTTGACTACTTTGCTAGCTTCTCTAAGTTTTTCCAAATACAGATGCCTGTCTTCCTCTCTCTGTGATCTCTTGTATTTCATGAAGCCCTCCCTCTTTTTCTTCACTTTTTCAGCTACTTCCTTCGAAAACCATAGCGGTCTCCTTTCCCTTTTGCCTTTATTTACCATTTTAACAAAAAGGTTGGTTGCCCTTAAAATACCCCCTTTCAGTTTTGCCCACTGTTTTTCTACATCCCCCAGCTGTTCCCATCCCACTAACGACTCCCTGAGGTATTGGCCCATCTGCGCAAAGTTAGTCTTCCTAAAGTCTAAGATCCTCACCTTGGAATGGATTCTAACAGCCCTAGTCCTAATACTGAACCACACCATCTGGTGATCACTGGATGCAAAATGATCTCCCACTACAACATCAGAAACACTTTCACCATTGGTAAGCACCAAGTCCAGTATGGCCCCTTCACGTGTGGGGTCTGTTACCAATTGCCTGAATAGTTCTCCCTGTAGAGCAGTGGTTCTCAACCCTGTCCT
Source organism: Ichthyophis bannanicus (assembly GCA_033557465.1). Lineage (NCBI taxonomy): Eukaryota > Metazoa > Chordata > Amphibia > Gymnophiona > Ichthyophiidae > Ichthyophis > Ichthyophis bannanicus. The sequence goes on from CM066042.1 coordinate 170,869,987, forward strand.
CGGGACCCCACTAGCCAGTCGGGTTTTCAGGCTATCCACAATGAATATGAATGAGATATATATGCATTAGAAATAGCCTGCCAAACTGACTGGCTTGTGGCCCTCCAATGCTGGATTTGGGGACCCCGGCCTTACACCTCTGTCATTTAAGATTGTGAGTGGGCAAGGTACAGATGTCCAAGACATCAAAAAGATTAGATGGAATATGTCACATACCTCCTCGCCTCTCACCACCACCAAAATATTGTCTATTAGACAACTTTTTGGTGGTGGTGAGAAACTAGGATGGATGTGACACATTCTATCTACCCTTTTGATGTCGAGGACATCTGTACCTTGCCCACTCACAATCGTACTTGACAGAGGTGTACGGCAGGGGTCCCCAAATCCAGCACTGGAGGGCCACAAACCAGTCAGTTTGGCAGGCTATTTCTAATGCATATATATCTCATTCATATTCATTGTGGATAGCCTGAAAACCTGACTGGCTAGTGGGGTCCCGAGGACAGGGTTGAGAACCCCTGCTGTAGAGAATCCAGGATCTCCTTACTTCTAGATGATACTGCAGCAGGAATGTGCCAATCAACATCTGGCATATTGAAATCTCCTATCAGTAGCACTTCCCCTTTCCTAGCAATGCTGCATATGTCTTCAATTAACTCTCTGTCCACCTCTTCCTCTTGTGAGGGAGGTCTGTATATCAAACCAATGCAAATAGATTTCTCTTTCCCTCTTTCTAGTTTAACCCACAATGCCTCCTCTCTCCCTTTTAAGCTCTGTAATTCCAAAGCTTTAATAGTAGTTTTTACATATAGTGCCACTCCTCCTCCCCTTCTTCCTACCCTGTCCTTTCTGAATAAAGTATAGCCAGGTATAATTACATCCCAGTCATGGTTTTCTGTGAACCATGTTTCTGTAACTGCCACTAAATCCAAGTCAGCCACTCCCACCAAAGCTTCAACTTCAGGGATCTTATTTCCCATGCTACGGGCATTAATATACACTGCTTTCCATATGTTACCCCTGTTACCTATTTCCATAAAGGTATTTAATGTATCACCTACCTGGGGGCTTTCACTTACCTGGGGGCTTTCTTCACCCATCCCCAACGAATCTAGTTTAAAGCCCTCTTCAGTAGATTAGCCAGTCTACTACCGAAGATGCGTTGACCTTTCTTGGACAGATGGATGCCATCTCTGTTCTGCAACCCTTGGAACAGCATCCCATGGTCTAGGAAACCAAAACGCTCTCGATGACACCATCCAAGCAGCCATGCATTCATCTCCAGGATGAGAGCCTCTCTGCCTTGGCCTTTACCCTCAACAGGGAGGATTGAAGAGAACACCACCTGTGCACCTAACTGCTTCACCCTCTGTCCCAGAGCCATGAAGTCACTTTTGATACATTCCGAGGTATACCTGGCAGTATCATTTGTTCCAACATGGATTAGCAACATTGGGTAATAGTCAGTGGGCTTGATGAGTCTCGGCCAACTCTCCGTAACATCTTGGATTTTGGCACCAGGCAGACAGCATACCTCTCTGGACATCAAGTCTGGTCGGCAGATGGATGCCTCAGTACCCCTCAGAAGAGAGTCTCCAACCACCACTACCCTTCGTTTCCTTCTGGTCACTGATTCTGCAACTTTGGGGTACTTGAACTCTGGTTCTTCCCTTTCCAGGGATGCTTTCACCTCCTCCACTTCCAGGGCTGCATAATGGTTCTTCAATTCAAGGGCTGGAGAAGTTGGATTGGTGATTTTGCAGGCCCTGGTGACTTGGTTATGCTCACCATCACCTGATTCCTTTTCATCGGATCTGCTGGGGGTGTCTCTAAGTCAGATAGCACAATCTCCTCCTCCAAATCCTGGATCTCTGATGGCTAATAAGGAAGCGGTTTTCCCCTTAATGGACGCAGGCGGGGTTTTGTGTAGTGCCCCCTCTGGAAGTCCACTGCAGCCTCTGACTCTGTTGGTGTACGATTGGCACCTCTTAAGAGATCTGATTTGTCCTTAAGTGCCTGTTCTATGTCTACTGGTGATGAAACTTTATTTGACATATGGTGTAAATTGTCTAGAACAAATTTATTTTTACAGGGTTTTATAGATCAAATGGTTGCTTTTTCTGAAAAAGTGGTTGAAAAATCTCGTCTTGTTGATGAGTCCCTGGTGACCACTAACCGGCAGCTTGACAGCTTAGAGGGCCAGGTTGAGACACTCCAGGCAGCCGAGTCATCAGGGCTCCAAGACTCTTATTTTATATAAATAGAAGTTTTGGAGAATGCAATGAGAGTTCGGAATCTCTGACTCCTAAATTTTTCTCAGCTATGTTTATTGTCTCCATCGATACTGTTTCATAAATATTGCAAAGAAGTGTTATTAATTCCTCAACCTGAAAAGATTGTTTTATGGAAAATCATTTTTATTGAAGTTATGATTCTTATAGACATAATGTCACGATGCACCTTCACACAACAAGGTTCCTGACCCTAAACCCGCTCCACCCCCACAGCCCACAGCTGCTATCCAACTCCAATATGCGGTCAGTTCCTAACAAGTCTACATTTACATCATAAAAATACAATAGTACCACACTTCTGTACGAAACATAATATCCCCTCACCCAACCAACCCGCTCCCCCCTTAACCCATCTAACCCCAACCCTCACAATCATTCTCCTTCTTCCACTGCACACATACCCCCTCCCCTGACAAGAACACCCACCACAGGTTGCCAGTCTCCTCTCACCCCTCAAGCACATCCGCCTGACATAACTATCCACCTTCCATCACTGCACAAGACCACCCAGGGATTCCCCCTCCTCTACGGTCATAGAACCTCTCCAACAGCACCCAACCGCTAAGGAGGACCTGAAATGCTAAGGACCCCACAGCATTCCCCATGGAAACCTAGGGCAAGAGTCATCAAAATCAAGACCTAAGGAATGCTCGCAGGTGGTAAGCCCAGGGTCCCCTCCCTCAGCCTGTAACGGCTCCCAAATACCACACCACACTTCCTGCTGCCGTGGCCCAAGCAACTTGGCTGACCGTTCCTCCATGGCCTTGAGTTCAAGCATCAGGCCCAGCCACTCAGCGACCCCTGGAGGGGCCTCGGACATCCAGTGGCGCAGAATGCACCGATTTCCCACCACCATACTTCTCTGCAGCAACTGCCCATGATATTGGCCCTGGGCCGCCCCCGTCAATCGCAGTTCGAACAGGCCAGCTAGAAATTCGTCCCCACACCGCCCGCCAAAAATTTTGCACTGTGTCACATAGCCAAAATCGATGCGTGAAAGTTCCTCTCTCCCTCTTACAGAAGCGACACACATCCGTCTGCGCTATCCCTACCCTAGCCGCCCAAGCCTCTGTCACATAAGATCTCCATAGAAATCGATATTGTATTTCTCGCAGTCTCACAGATTCCGACAGACCTTTCACTGCAGCAAACGTCTCCGCGAGCTTCCTGTCAAGCTCGGCATCCCATCCCCCTGCCACCGTGCAGCTAACGACTCTAGGGCCTTCCCCGAACCGGATCCTGCCAACTCTCTCCACAAATCATGTACCGTTATCTTCTCCTCCAAACTCTGTATCAAAGCTAGCATACTACCTGGTCCTAAGATTGCTCCCCCGCCTTTCTGCACCTGTCGCACATAATGTCGAACCTGCAGGTAGAAGTAAAAGTCCTGAGCATTCAACCCATATCTTCTCTGCAGCGATTGAAACGAGTCTAGCTCTGGGGTCGAGGCCATTCTCAAATGCCCGATACACTGCACTCCGCTTCCCTCCCATCGCCTAGCCACCAAAGCATGCCTGCCTGGCAGGAAGTCTCTACTATTGCCCCGTAAAGGCAGCATATCCGTTCTTCGCCAAGACTGATGCCACCTCTGGCACACTACCCTCCACACCTGCCTGACCGCCTTCATGCACACCGACATCTTCCACCACTCAGGTAGATCCCTATTCCCACTATGGATCAGAACCAATCTATGCTCTGGCCTCGACATCGCATCTATAAGCTCAAGGGGTATCGTTACAGCCATACCCAGCAACACATCTCGGAGAGGACGCATCAAGCTAACCACATTATAGTCTCGCAACGACACCAGCCCACCCCCACCATCCTCCAACGACCCCATCAAGGCCTCTAAAGCAATTCTGGCCTTCCTGCCTCTCCATAAAAACTTGCCCAGGTGAGTCTGCAGAAGGCACATGTCCCTTCGTGCAATCCAGAGCGGAGCATGGCGAAGTAGGTACAACCATCTGGGGAGCTCCATCATTTTGAACAATGCAATACGACCCATCAAGGAAATAGGCAGCTCCCTCCAGCGTTTTAACGTTGCAATGGTCTTTGCCAATCTCGGCTCTATATTAACAGTATAAAGTTGAGATATATCCTCCGGAATCTGCACACCCAAGTATCTGAGTTGCCCCTGCGCCCACAACAACGGGAACTCCCCAACCCACTGAGAGCGGACTCTCCCACCTACATCCAGCACCATCGACTTAGACCGGTTAACCCGCAACCCCGAAAAAGCACTGAACTCCTCAATCTGCTGCAAAGCCACTGCCAACGATGTTGGTGGGTCCCTCAAACACAGGAGCATATCGTCAGCAAACGCACTGACTTTGATTACACTCTGTCCCCATTGGATCCCCCGGACTGCTTCATTTCGCACGAGAGACACCAGCAGTGGCTCCAGTTGCAGAACAAATAAGGGGGAGAGAGGGCATCCCTGCCTTGTGCCTCTCTCAAGAGAGAAAGACTCCGAGAACTCCCCTCCCATGGTCAAACATGCCCAATGGGTCACAATATAAAGCCTGAATCCAACATAGAAACGCACCTTTAAAACCAAACTTCTGGAGTGCCGCAAACATGTAGGACCAAGACACACGGTCAAATGCCTTTTTGGCATCCAAACTCACCAGGACTAATGGCTCTTCCCGCAACAGGCACAATTCCATACCCATCAATACCTTACTGATATTCAAGCACGCTCCTCTACCCTTAACAAACCCGGACTGGTGTTGCCCCACCAATCCCGGCAGAAACCGTTGCAGTCTTGCCGCCAACACCGATGCTAAAATTTTCATATCATAGTTGATTAATGAAATGGGGCGGTAGGACGCCGGATCCTCTGGGTCCTTACCTGCTTTGGGGATAACTGTAATCGCCGCTGTACGCATATCTCTCGGGAATCCGCCAGTCTCTAACACTTCTTGATATAAGGCCGCCAGTGAGGGTGTCACCTGGGCCTCCAAAATCTTGTAGAATTCCACTCCATAGCCATCCGGCCCTGGAGCCTTATGCGGCGACGACCCCTTGATAACCCTCTGAATTTCTATGCCTGAAATCTCCGCGTTCAATTCCTGCACTTCCTCCTCTTGTAACTGCGACAACTGTATCCTCTCCAGAAATGTCCTCCCTTGGGTACCGTCTCCCCCCTCTGCCGAGTATAACTCTTGATAGAACTGTCGAAAGACCCCCATAACGTCCTGAGTAGTAGTACGCCGGACCCCCTCTTTATCCTTCATAGTAGCTATCACCCGTGACCCTCCCCCGTCTCTAATCAAGCTTGCAAGCAGTCTCCCTGTCCTATCACCGTAACGAAACAATTGATGCCTATAGTACTGCATCGAGTATACTGCCCGTTCATGAAGCACCTGATTCATCCGCCTTTGTACTGCCAAGTATTCCTCCCTAACACGCCTACCTGACCCCTGCACGTCTCGCTTCTTTAGACGTTGTAGTTCCTGAGCCAGCTGCAAGACAGTATCATCCACTCTTCCGTTCTTTTGCAACAAACGCCATGATATGCCCTCTCATCACTGCTTTTTCCGCCTCCCAGAAAACCGCCACCTGCTCGACACTATTCTCATTAAACCGAACATATTCCTCCCAACACTGCTTCAAGTAGTTTGTGAAATCTACTTTTTTCCATAGGTGCCTAGGAAAGGACCACTTAGATGGCACCCCCCCCCCCTTTTCCTTTCCAGTCCATCCGGACCATGGCATGATCCGAAACTACCACCGGGTCAATCTCCACCGCAAGCACCTTGCCAAAACATTGTTTCGATACGAGGATATAGTCAATCCGAGACCAAGACTGATGGGCTCGTGACAGGTGGGTATAGTCTCTCTCTCCCTCATGTACGACCCTCCATGCATTGATTAGTTGCCCCAATCTGCACAAATAGCTCACTCCCTTTTTGCTCCAACCTCCTCCAGGCCTCAGATGTTGCCTGTCCAACTGCGGGTCGTGTGGGCAATTAAAGTCCCCCGGTACAATGACCGGTATGTGTGGAATCCGCCCCACCTTAGCCAGCACATTCTTGAAGAAAAGGTGATCATAAACATTGGGCGCATAGATATTACCCAAAAGTACTTCCTCCCCCTGAAGCTTTACATGAAGAAAAATATATCTGCCCTGGGGGTCTGCATCTTCGTGCAACACCTCCATCGGGATACCTTTTTGCACCAGAATGGCCACTCCCTTTTTCCGTCCCCCCGAGGAGGCCGCATACACACCTCCCACCCAATCCCGCTTAAGCTTCTCATGCTCTCGCACACTCAGATGTGTCTCTTGCAACAGAGCGACCTGGGCTTTGGCCCGTTTTAGGGCTTGCAGAATCTTAGTCCGCTTAACAGGCGTGCTCACCCCTCCCACATTCCAAGTTACCATACGTACGTCAGGCATAATATTCCACACTTCTCGACATACTGCCCAAGCAATATACTTCTTTAAAAGCCCAGGTCCTCCCAGCCACGGCCCCAGGCCCCGTTCCCTCTCTTCGCCTCTCACCCTCTGACAACCCGCACTCTCTGCCATTGACTCTCACGACTCTTCCCTCTTCTCCCTTCCACATGCTCCCCCATGCACACACACCCCTCCCTCCCTTCTTGCCCCTCCTGCCCCCCCACCCCAACCCCCCGGTCCCCATTCCACCACTCCTCCACAATGCCATACCCAGCTCTATCGCCGGGATCGAGATCTAGTGTGTCGCTGCAGGGTTGCCCCGCCAAATAGCTGCTCACCTCTGCGCAGGGTTCAACAGTCTAGGACACCACCAACTCCCCATCCACCTTCTCCCAACACTCTCCCTCCACTCTCACCGCAAATCACATGCACACCAGCATCTCCACATTTATTCTCCCCAGCTCTCAGCAGGGTAAACAGAGTAAAACCATTCAGAAGATCCTAGACACCAGGTCCCTACAGTTTTAACATGGCAGTCCAGATCATTGCTGGGCACTGCTGGCTGCCAGATTCTCCCTCCCCATGCTGTCCACAAATCGCTTGGCCGCAACTGCGTTATCAAAAGAGTGATCTTGGCCCTGCTTGGAGACTCTCAGGATTGCTGGGTAAGCCAGAGTGAAACGGATTTTCCTCTGAAACAGGGAGGCACAAATGGGAGAAAACTCCTTCCTCTTTGACGCCACAGCCGCTGAATAGTCCTGGAAAAGAAGCAGCTTCTGATTACTGTAAGTCAATCCACCTTTCCTCCGATAGGTTTGCAGAAGCTGTTGCTTGTGTTGGAAGTTCAAAATCCTGGCTATGACTATTCTCGGCCAGCCTTGCATCCCCGATCGCGTTCCAATCCTGTGTGCGCGCTCCACTCGCAGCTCCCCGACCAGTGCATGTAGGCCCAATTCTTCCAGAAGCCAGACTTCGATAAACGGCACCAGTTGGGCATCAGTCTTTTCCTCCGAAACTCCAATAATGCGAATGTTGTTCCTTCGGGATCTGTTTTCCAGATCCTCCACTTTAGCTTGCAAAGATTCTATTTGTTTCGCCTGGGCAGAGGCCACTCTCTCCCGCCGGCCCTCCTCCTCCTCAATGGCGACCACGCGGTGCTCCAATTCCTCCACGCGTTTTCCAACCTCGGTCAGAGTCCCCCATCTCATCCAGCTTTTTCAACACTTGGTCAAATTTGGGGTCTAATAACTTGACCACCTCTCTGGCCACCTCATCCATTGCGGACGTCATGCTGTCGGCTCCTGGAGACGCCAGCTGCGACAGCGCGGCCCCCGATTTCCCGCTCTTCTCCCTCTCTTTTTTTTGGGTTACCGGCATGGCAGAGAGCTGGGAGTCGGCTCGTTCGAAGCTTCCCTTCAGCACTAAAGGAGACCTCGGCGATCCGGCTCGGCAAAAGCAAGGCTCTTTCAAAGATAAGTCGAGGCAGCCCCGGAGCGAGCCAGGATCCTTCCTCACTTGCTCATGCGTCACGTGATCTCAAGATTGTTTTGTTTAAATTGTATAATCTTTCTGTTTGTTCATCTCCATGGATGCTCAAGATTCGCAGGGGGATGAGTTATCTGCCTCTGTGGATTTGACAGCCTTTTTAGAGTCGTCGGTGGACGTGGTTTCTACACATGCTACTTTGTTACCTTTGCCACAGAGGCGGATAAACTCTCCATCCTGCTTTTATATTTTCAGAAAAAGGGGGCTTTATTTTGTGGTCAAAAAATAACTGTTTCCCGATGTTTTGCAGGCTACACAAGCACAGAGGAAGTCCTTCCACCAGCTAAAACCTCGTGTTGTTGCTGCTGGAAGAACCTTTTTCTTGCAGTTATAACGAAAGTGCTTGGTTTCTTAATAATGTTAAATATGTCTACACAGACCCTGTACATTCAACTTCTTTGTTAGATAAAGCGTAGTTACTCACCTGTAACAGGTGTTCTCCAGGAGTAGCAGGAATCAGTCCTCACATATGGGTGATGATGGCGCCAACGGAGCCCTCGTGCGGAGCATTTCCCCAGCTTTCAAATAAAGCCTTTGGGAATGCAGAGCGCATTTGCGGTCCCCTTCCCGCCCAAGGGTGCCATCTTGCTCAGTCTGATGACATAGCTAAAAGACAGCAAAAAATCAAAATGAAGTATATGACTGCAACGCCAGGGGAGGAGAGAGGGTCGTGAGAACTGATTCCTGCTGCTCCTGGAGAATACCTGTTACAGGTGAGTAACTACGCTTTCTCCAGGACCAAGCAGGAAGTCAGTCCTCACATATGGGACTCCCCAGCTCTAGGCTACCGTGAACCCAGAGCTGAAAAAATGGCCCCCTCTCAAAAGCCTCAGCATCCGTGATAAGAACTTTCTCTGAGAACGCACTCCGTATGGTAGCCCAACACAAAAGGCCAGAGGGTAGGAGTTGCCTAAACCTCAAAGAGATTACGGAGTACCGCCTGGCCAAAAACACTGTCCCGCCGGGACACTCTCTCCAGGCAGTAATGGGCTGCAAACCTCTGGCTTGAAGACCAAGTTGCAGCCCGGCAGATGTCTGCCAACGGAACAGAGCGGAGATGAGCTACTGACGCGGCCTTCGCCCTGACACGGTGGGCCGTGACCCGACCCTGCAAGGGGAGGTCGGCTGTCCTGTACGTCCAGGCGATGCTATCTGCTACCCAAGTGGACAATGTACGCTTGGAAACAGGTAACCCCATCCTATTAGGGTCAAAGGAGACGAAAAGCTGAGTAGCCCTTCGATGCTCCCGCGTACATTCTATGTAAAAAGACAACACCCTTTTACAGTCCAGGGTTTGCAAGACTGTTTCAGCCCGGCTGGCATGCAGCCTGGAAAAATGGTCGTAAGAACCACCTCCTGATTGAGGTGGAAAGAGACCACTTTTGGAGGAACTTGGGATGGGTCCGCAAGACCACCCTGTTCCTGTAGAACCTCGTGTACGGTCTATCAGAAACCAGAGCTTGTAGCTCACTCACACGTCTGGCCGAAGTAAGAGCCACCAGGAAGAGTGCTTTCCAAGAGAGGAAGCGCAAATGGCAAGTAGCCATCGGCTCAAATGGTGGGCGAGTAAGTTGCTGCAAGACCATGTTCAAATCCCACTCAGTCGCCGGTGGACGAACCGGAGGCTTGAGAAGAAGCAGACCTCTGAGAAATCTGGACACCAAGGGGTGAACCAACAGAGGCTGTCCTTCCACCGGTGAGTGGTGCGTTGACAAAGAACTGGGGTGGACCCAAACAGAGTTAGACTTAAGGCCTAGGTCTGAAAGGTGAAGCAAATACTGCAGTACTACTGGCACAAGACAGGAGAAAGGATCTTCATTGTGCTGAGCACACCACACTGTAAACCTACGCCACTTGAGGGCATAGGACTTCCTTGTGGACTGCCTCCTAGAGGCCAATATTACCTCTTCAACTTCCTTAGGCAGAAGTAAGGGAACGAGCACTATCCTTTCAGCAGCCAGGCCATCAGATTGAGGGACCTGAGGTCGAGCTGCAGAAGGGTACCTCGTTCCTGAGACAGGAGATCGGGTTGCATCCCCAGAGGAAAAGGAGCTTCCACCGCCAACTGCAGGAGAAGTGGAAACCAAGGCTGCCTCGGCCATCTGGGGGCTACCAGAATGACCGAGGCCTTGTCTTGAAGGACCTTGAACAGAGTTCGGGCCACCAGAGGCGTGGGAGGAAATGCATACAGGAGGCCCATAGACCAAGAGATCAGAAAAGCGTCTGCCGCCATCCTAAGGGGATGCGGCTGTCTGGAGCAAAACCGGGGTAGCTGACGGTTTTGTGGACTTGCAAAGAGATCGATGGACGGAAGCCCCCAGCGGAGGAAGATCTGCTGGACCACCAGTGGATTCAACTGCCATTCGCGAGGCTGGAGAATCCTGCTTAGCTTGTCTGCCAGGAAATTTTCCTGACCAGGTAGGCAAACTGCTTTGAGAAACATACCCTGTTTGACCGCAAAGGAGCAGAGATTCAGTGCCTCCTGATATAGGAGCCTGGATCCCGTGCCACCTTGTTTGTTCACGTAGAACATTGCCACTTGACTGTCCGTCTGAACTAGGACAGACTGTTGTGAGAGGGCATGACAAAGTTTGCAGAGCTAAGCGGATTGCTCGCAGCTCCAAAAGGTTGATCTGCTGCGTGGCCTCTTGTGGGGACCGGAGGTCTTGAGTGCATAAGCCCTGGCAATGTGCACCCCGGCCCCTCAAGGAAGCATCTGTCGCCAGCACCCTTGTGTGTGCTGGAGACTGAAAAGGTACACCCACAAGGTGGTTTGGTGGGTATAGCCACCATTGCAAGGAGTTCAGAAGTCGTCTGGACACCTTTACTCTGTCTCGGAGGTCGCCTGTGGCTTGTGTCCACTGATCTCTGAGGCACCATTGAGCAGTTTGCATATAAAGACGGGCATGTGGGGTCACATGCATTGTGGATGCCATGTGGCCCAGGAGACACAGGAAGTGCCTTGCAGAAACATGAGATGTGTGTTGGATCTGGGTGACCAAATCCAGCAGCCTGTGGGCCCTGTCCTCGGGCAAGTAAGCTCTTGCCTGAAGGGTATCCAGCCTGGCCCCTATGAACTCTAATTTCTGAGTGGGGAGCAAAGTGGACTTTGCGTAGTTTATGACAAAGCCCAGATGCTGAAGAGGAGAGACAGTCCGAAGAGTGGCCTGTCGGGCCTCCTGGAGTGACTGGCTCCTGATTAACCAGTCATCCAGGTAAGGGAAGACAAAGATCCCTTGATTCCTGAGAAAAGCCGCCACCACCGCCAGGCATTTTGTAAAAACCCTGGGGGCAGAGGTTAGGCCAAAGGGAAGTACTCTGTACTGAAAATGGTTTCCTCCCACCACAAATCAGATATTGTCTGTGGTCTGGATGGATGAGGATGTGAGTATAAGCATCCTTTAAATCTAAGGAGCATAGCCAGTCTCCCTGCTGAAGGTAGGGAAGCAGTATCCCAAGGGTAAGCTTCTTGAACTTTTCCTTCTCCAGAAACTTGTTCAGATTTCGCAAGTCTAGGATAGGTCTGAGGCCTCCTGTTCTCTTTGGTACTAGGAAGTACCTGGAGTAGAAGCCTTGCCCTTCCAGGTGGAGTGGCACCGGTTCCACCGCCTGTTCCTTTAAAAGACTTGCCAACTCCTGAAGGAGGAGGTTCCTGTATAGAGGGAGTCTTGGAGGCTCCCCTGGAGAGTAGGAAGGGGGTAGTTGGTGGAAATGGAGCATATAGCCCTTATGAACTATGCTCAGTACCCAGGTGTCCCCTGTGATGGCTGGCCACCTGTAGGCATACAGGGTCAGCTGACCTCCTGTGCTGAGTGGAGCCACTGACGGAGGAGAGGCTATGCTGTGGGAGTCAAAACCCCGCTCCCTGCTGTGCAGGAGACGGAGCTGGTGGCTTGGGGGGTTTTCTGCCTACGGGGTCCATATCCCTGCCCCTTGGCCTGCTGGCCCTGTTGGGGAGATGGAGAGGCCTGATATTGAGGGTAGGTTTTGTAGGCAGAACCCTTCCTCGGGAAAAAAGGGCTTCTTTCCCGAGCCCTTCTTTTTATGAGAAGGGGCAAAAGTCTTTCTGGACAGTCTTGTCCTGGTGAGAGTCTCGGTCTCAATTTCTGCAGCCATCTCAGTCATGGGTTTACCGAATAGGTTGTCACCTCAGCAGGGGACATCGACCAACTTGTCCTGTACCCATGAATCCAGGCCTGACGGCGTGCACCGATGCCGGCCACGGCTACCCGGGCCGAAGCCGTCATAGGCTGCTCGAGATATAAACTTGGAGCACTCCCAGATCCCTGAAGACAAGGCTTTGAACCTCTGCAAGGGTTCCTCGGAGAGGCCAGCCGAGAACCCAGAAATCTCCTTTGCCAGGTCCCGTAAGTACATGCCCATGTACAGCTGGTAAGTCTGGACACGGCAAGAGAGCATAGAGCCCTGGAAGCACTTTCTACCGAGGGCATCCAGGTTCCGGGCATCCCGGCCAGGAGGCACCGAGGAGTGCATCTTTTGACTTTTCAGCCTGTGCATGGCCGATTCCACAACCATGGAGTTGTGCGGTAGCTGCGCCTTTTAGAACCCAGGGCTCTTACGGACTCGATAAATGGAATCAACCCGCTTGCTCAGATCTGGCGCCGAGGCCGGTGCTTCCCACATACGGAAGAACAGCTGTTCCAGCATCGGAGGAACCGGAACAGTAAAGGCTTCCTTCAGAGGAAAATCATACTGGAGGGCATCGAGCTCTTCGCCTCGAGGCTCCTTGGCGTCCGCTGGGAATGCCAAAGCTTTGTCCATGTCCCCGACGAAATCCAAGAACCGGGTATCCTCTGGGGGGGACCTTCTCCAAGGCTCTGACGCACTGGGTCTGGAAGGTGTCAGGAGACTCCTCGTCCTCCGTCTCCCACGCCAACTCCTCCGAGGAGGAATCGAGCGGCTCCGGCTGTGTGGGCCTCAATGCCACCCGCCTCGACGCCGAGGGCACCGGCATCAATGACCTCGGCCCCGAACGGGAGGTCAAGGGAGACTGTGGCCAAGGATCGACTCGAGACTTGATTGACTCGAGGATCGGCTCGGCCTCTGGGGTCGACATAGACTTCAAGGTCCAAGTGGTTGGGGCAGATGCACCAGTCAGACTGGCAATCATGGACAACGTATAGCATACACGACCTGTGTGAGGTTAATGAAGAATTAACGTGGTTTCAATATCATGACAAGAAGTACTCCTTACGTCATACGACTAATTGCTGCTCTACACAGGTCGTGTATGCTATACGTTGTCCATGTCAATTACTATATATTGGTAAAACCATGCGCCCTTTTAAGGTCCGATTATCTGAACATAAGAGTAGGTTGAAATGTAAATCATTGTCAGCCCCAATAGTGGAACATTGCCTCCTTTTTCACCATACATTCACAGATTTGCGCTGTTTCTGTATCGATAGAATTTATAGTGGTACGGGGGGTAGAACCCTTGATCAAACTTTGGTCCTTCGAGAACAACGATGGATTTACACACTGCGAACAATAACCCCTCAAGGCTTGAACACTCAAATAGATTGGGCTTTATGCACCTGATCATAATTTTAATTAAGGCTATTCAGTCTCACAAGCCTGATTACACAGGAAGTTAAAAGATCTTTGGAAACGCACATCCGCATGCGCGTCCCTTTGCTATCCAAAATCAGGTTTCATCTTAGTAGCAACAGAAGGTGAGCAACACTCAGTTGTCATTTTTTAACAATATTAGATATATGGTCTCTTCTGAAGGTGTAAAAGAGAATGATTTTAAATCTGATGTTTTTCGTTGTTCCAGAGATAATTGAAACTACAAGTCTGTTTAAACCAGGTTTCATCTTAGAAGCAACGGATGAGATAATTGACATTACAAGCCTGTCTAAAGAAAAAACCCCTGAGGAAACATAAAGGCTGTGAAACGCAGAGGCGCCCAGTCTGGCGTTGGGAAATTGAAGAAAACGACAAAGATAAAAGATAAGCTTGCTGTTATAAGATATAAGATATCTCATATTATCCAACTGGACGTTTGAAATATAAGTTTAGATAAAGTTATAAGAAAGATATAAGAAATATATGAAAATGGGTCATTGATGCAAAAAGGTGCACTAAGTGATACATATCACTGGAAGCAGCCCGTAAGTCTGAGACCCGCTTAGAAAAAGATATAAGCAGATTTATAAGGAATACAGTTTATAGAACACTTGAGGAAAGGAAATATTAATACATTGGAGTAACTATTTTACATATTGGCTAAACAGTGGTATTACTCTGAAGAAATTTGGGATCTATTGCGGTTGTGATACACAGATATGCAATTAGGACAAAACCACTCATTCAAGGAGCATGTTAAGGCTGGCGAGTAACTTAGATAATGTAAGGTTGGGTATTTGACAAAACTCACAGTTCATCTGAGGTTTTGTCTGTAGCGGGGAGGAGTCCGACTTTCCGCTCCCTGGCTCTTACCTCTGGCGAGGCCCTCAGGGACATGCCCACCAGGCGCGGGTGTGCCCGATGGTGCTTCTCTTATGTGTGCAGCTGGAGGCAAGCTCGATCTGGTTCGGGCCGGCTCTACCCCAAATTGGGGGAGCTGGAGCTGGAGGAAGATTGAAGTCCTCTGTGCATACCTTTTTTGCTTCTTATGGAGGCTGCTCGAGGGAGCTTGGGGGGGGGGGACAGGGGGAAGGCTGCTATGGGGAGCTGGAGGGAAGGCTGCAGGCTATGTGAAGACAGGGACTTGATCCGGCACATCTGGGGCTCTCAACAGTTTACTGACAGGGATGACAGCCCATTTCCCCCTTCCTCACAGGAAACTACAGCATGTTAGCGTCAGATATGCTCTGGAGACATTTGCTGTCTAGCTTCACTGGGTCTATGGCAACCCTTAGGCCGGCTACCCAGGAGCTAATCCACTTCCAAAATTGAGCTGCACCAGCTTGTATCCACCATCTGCTGGAGACAGGGAAATACTGAATGAAGTACGCCCTAGCTGCACCAGCTCAATTAGCAGTGATGTCACTGGAAGTTTCTAGCTTGTTTTCAGTTTCTCCACCTCTGTTGGCAGAGGACACAACCCACTTGTCTGGACTGCACTAGCAGGACAATCTGGAAAGCTATTCTAACTGGCATCAGGTGCTGTTCTCAAAACAGCTCCTGGCTCTCTTCCAGCCTCCCTGTAACCCAAGCTTCACACTCAAGCAAATAATTAAAAATATTTCCTTCAAAATACAGCACCAGCATATCAATTTCTAAAAAACCTTTGGAATGTGTATGAAGGATTTATATTCTTCAAGATCACATTTAGAAAATGTTTGTACTGTCTGGCTACAATGCATTTTAAAGAAACCCTGAACAAGTAACAGGCATGCAATGTTTATAACAGAACTGGGGAACAGAATCCATCTTTAAGTTCCTATTTGGATCGCGTGCTCGCAAAACAAGAGGCAAATTTTATTTGAACTGCTGATTCAAATCCCTGGTTCAACTGGAACATCTAAGGATTATAACATACTTTTGTAATTAAACTCATGCTGACTCAATAAAAAGCATTATTTTAGAAATTATTATTTTTGTTATGTAGAAATAAAATAAAAGGCCAGACAACATGCTGTAATACCTTTGTACTGAACTAAACATATTTAGAACTAGCTTCCAAGAACTTTGTTCCTCCTTTTTCAGATCAACAAAATTAAGTTTAGCTCAAAACCTTTTCTTACCAAAAAGATTGTTCATAGCAAATAAAATTGGTGGGTTTGGAGGAGGAAAGAAAGAGTGAGGTTTCTTCGTCGGAGATCGAAGGGAAGGAGGAGAGGGTAACGAGGGGAGTATGGATGGGGGAGGAGAAATGGGGAGGAGGGGGAGGTAGATGAGGGGGTAGGGAACTGGAGGGTAATTTTGAGGATTTTGTCATGGAAGTAGTCGGCTAGGGTTTGGGCAGAAAGGGAGGGCGCGATTGGGGGTGGGGGGACCTTGAGGAGAGAATTGAGACGGCGAGGATCAGAGGCATGGGAATTAGTCAGATGAATGAAGTAGTCTTGTTTGGCAAGTGCTAAGGCTGACTGGAAGGAGCCAAGCATGAATTTGAAGTGTAGAAGGTTTTCTGGGGAGCGGGATTTGGACCAGGCTCGTTCAGCAGAACGGGCGCAGATGTGTAAGTAACTGATTGTGGGTGAAAGCCAGGGTTGGGGAGTAGATCGTTTAACAGGACGTGGGGTGGAAGGGGCAAGAGTGTCAAGGGCTGAGGATACTGTAGCATTGGATGAGGATAATGCCTCATCGACGGACTCGGATGATAAAATGAAGGAAAGAGATGGAGAAATGGTGAAGGAGAGAGTCAGGGAATCAATATTATGCAGATTTCTAAATAGGCAGGAGGAGACAGGACGACGATGGGATGGCGGGAGCTGTAGAGTAAAAGTTAAGAGGTGATGGTTAGATAAGGGAAGGATTAATTTGCGGAAATTTGAGGGAGAGGAATTGGAGAAGAGTATCAGGTCAAGGCAGTGGCCGTGTAGGTGTGTGGGGGCAGTGGAGCAAAGTTGGAGGTCAAACGAGGCGGTACGAGTGAGGAACTTTGAGGCATAGGGTCGGAGGGGTTGTCGACGTGAATGTTGAAATCGCCAAGAATAAGAGTGGGGGAGGAGGGATCCATAAAGGAAGAGAGCCAGGTGTCGAAGTCGGTGAGGAAAGTTGATTTGGAGTAGTCGGGTGGGCGATAAATAACCGCTACTCGGAGGCGAAGTGGTGTGAGTAGGCGAAAGGAGTGGACTTCGAAGGAGAGGGGGGAGTGTGATTGGGGTGGCAGGAGGGGTAGAAATTGGCAAGAGGGAGAGAGTAGGAGGCCAACGCCACCACCACGACCAGTAGATCGAGGTGTATGGGAGAACTGGTAGCCCCCATAGCAGAGAGAAGCAAGGGATGCGGTGTCGTCTGGGGAGAGCCAGGTCTCGGTCAGGGCAAGGCGGTGTAGGGCATTAGAAATAAAAAGATTGTGAATAAAGGAGGTTTTTTTAATGACTAAGCATGCGTTCCATAGGGCACAAGTAAACGGGAGACCGGAGGGGGGGGGGGGAGGAGAGGGATATGAATAAGGTTGGATAAGTTACGTGCGGATTTCTTATTAGAAAAGCGCGGGATCTATTTTTAGGGTAGTAGCAAGCTTTGGATGGAGAAGGGTGAGGGTGGGTATGTTTGGGTGTATGTGCTCCCCCGAGCGGGATATGAGGGGGGGAAATGAGGGATAATTTGATGGTGCCGGGTAGGTTATGTGAGGGATTATTTTTGGGGGTAGGGTTGGAGTTGATATTTATGGGTGAGTGATTGTGGGATGACTGGGAGGGGTGGAAGGAGGGAGGAGTGGGATGTGGATGAGATTAGATAGGGTACGTGAGGAACTATCTTTAGAGTGGGAGAGAAATCGGGGGGGGGGGGGGGGGTTACCAGGGTTAGGGTTGATATTACCTGATGAGAGAAGGAGAATGAGTATTAGAGAGCGAGGTAAAGTGGAGATAGTACAGCGGAAGCGAGGGTGGGATTGCCTCAAAGAGAGGGGGCAGGTTGAATGCGGGGGATGGTGTGGAGAGGCTCAAGAGCAGGTGCTAGGCTAGGGGGGAGAGTGGAGGGAGAAGTGAGGAGGGTAGGGGAGAGGAGGGAGGGTGTTGATAGGAGGGGAGGCACTTGGGGAGGATGAGGGAGAGGAGGACAATGAGATGTGGAGCCATGGGGGTGGGCAGCAAGGTCTGAGCAAACACCGGGAAGCAGTGCTGTGCAACAACGGGAAGCAGTGCTGTGCAACACCGGGAAGCAGTGCTGTGCAACACTGGGAAAGCACAGTTACTTACCTGTAACAGGTGATCTCTGGGAACAGCAGGAATAAGTCTTCACATATGGGTATCGTCGGTACCGACGGAGCCTGCGCGGGAACGCTCCCCAGCGTCCAGTAAGAAAGCTTTTGGGAGCATCCCACAGCGCCTGCGCGCTACCTTCCTGCCTTTCCCAACCATTTCTCTCCAGTTTGAGTTTTAAAGCTGAGACAAAGAGAGAGAGAGGAAAGGAAAGATAGAGAGATACAACTCCTAGGGGAGGTGGGTGGGTTGTGAAGACTTATTCCTGCTGTTCCCAGAGATCACCTGTTACAGGTAAGTAACTGTGCTATCTCCAGGAACAAGCAGGAATGAGTCTTCACATATGGGAACTCCCTAGCTGCAGATGCCAGGGGAAGACCCCAGGTTGTGTGTCCTTGAAAAGGACTCTACCTCCCCCCATGGATCTCTGGCATCCAACCAGGGTAGGTGGGTAGGAGTTGATTAGGAATGAAACAGGTGTTTGAGAACAGCCTGACCAAACGAGGCATCCCGGCGGGAGTACTTGTCCAAACAGTAATGGGGTGTGAAGGTATGAACCGAGGCCCAGGTGGCCGCTTGACAGATTTGGTCGATGGACAGAGAGTTTAGATGAGCCATTGAGGCTGCCATAGCACTCACATTGTGAGCTGTGACATGGCCCTCCAGAGAAAGGTTCCTACTCTGGTAGGCGAAAGAAATACACTGAGCAATCCAGTTGGACAGTGTTCTCTTAGAAACTGGAAGTCCTAAATGAGAAGGATCAAAAGCAACAAAGAGTTGAGAAGACTTTCTATGTTGCTGTGTTCTTTGTAAGTAAAAAGCAAGAGCTCTCTTACAATCCAAGGTATGAAGATTCCTCTCTGCACTTGATGCATGAGGTCCTGGAAAAAAGACAGGTAAATATACCTCTTGGTTTAGATGAAAAGGCGAGACCACTTTGGGCATAAAGTGTGGATTGGTCCTGAGGACTACCTTATCATGATGGAACCTTGTATAAGGTGGATTAGCCACCAAAGCTTGCAATTCACTGATGCGGCGTGCTGAGGTGACTGCAATGAGAAAGATAACTTTCCAAGAAAGAAATTTCAAGGAGGTGGTGGCTAAAGGTTCAAAGGGTGGCTTCATAAGCTGGCCAAGAACCAGGTTTAAGTCCCATGCCACTGGAGGTGGTGTAATGGGAGGTTTAGTTAGAAGAAGGCCTCTCATGAATCTTGTTATAAGAGGATGAGAGGAAATAGGCTGTCCATTGAGAGGCTTGAGGGAGCTGCAATAGCACTCAAATGGACTCTTACTGAATTTGTTTTAAGATCTGCATGGGATAAATGCAGGAGATACTCAAGTAAAGAATTCAAAGGTATTGCAAGAGGGTTAAGACCCTTCTCTGAACACCAAATGGTAAACCTTTTCCATTTGAAAGCATAGAAACGTCTAGTAGAAGGCTTTCTAGAGGCATGAATAATATCTCGGACTTGCTGAGAGAGATGAAAACCTTGAAGGTCTAGGCCAGCGATGGCGAACCTATGGCACGCGTGCCAGCTGTGGCACGCGAAGGCCTTGCAGCTGGCACGCGTGAAGGTCCGCAAAAAAAGAAAAAGCGGGCTCTGGCTGCTGCCGCGGACGCGGCAGCATGCAGTGTCCCGCGGGGCCCCCTCCGCCCGCTAAGCCCCTCTGCAAGGGCTTTCAGATTCGCGAGGGAGACAGCGTCTCCCTCGCGTCTCTGTTAAGCCCGTAGGGGTTAATGGGAAATTTCCCATCAGCCCCTTTAGACGCGAGGGACTGATGGGAAATTTCCCATTAGCCCCTGCGGGCTTAACAAGAGACGCGAGGGAGACGCTGTCTCCCGCGCGAATCTGAAAGCCCTTGCCGAGGGGCTTAGCGGGCGGCGGGGGCCCCGCGGGACACTGCCTGCTGCCGGCGGCAGCAGCCAGAGCCCTCTTTTTCTTTTTTTTAAATTTGCCGGGGGGGGGGGTGTTAGGACTGCTAATGGGCTGGGGGGGGGGGGGGGGGGGTTTGGACTGCTAATGGGCTGGGGGGGTTAGGACTGCTAATGGGCTAGGAGGGGGGGGGGGGTTTGGACTGCTAATGGGGTAGGAGGGGGGGGTTAGGACTGCTAATGGGCTAGGGGGGGTTAGGACTGCTAATGGGCTGGGGGGGGGGGGGTTTGGAAAGCTAATGGGCAAGGAGGGGGGGGTTATGACAGCTAATGGGCTCGGAGGGGGGGGGGTTAGGACTGCTAATGGGCTAGGGGGGGGTTAGGACTGCTAATGGGCTGGGGGGGGGGTTTGGACTGCTAATGGGCTAGGAGGGGGGGGGTAGGACTGCGAATGGGCGAGGAGGGGGGGGGGTTAGGACTGCTAATGGGCTGTGGGCTGATGGGGGCAGTCTGGAAATGGGGTGATGGGGGGTTAGGACTGACTGCTAATGGGCAGGGGGGGGGTTAGGACTGCTAATGGGCTGGGGGGGTTTGGACTGCTAATGGGCTGGGGGGGGGTTAGGACTGCTAATGGGCTAGGGGGGGTTTGGACTGCTAATGGGCTGTGGGCTGATGGGGGCTGTCTGGAAATGGGGTGATGGGGGGGTTAGGACTGCTAATGGGCTAGAGAGGGGGGGTTAGGACTGCTAATGGGCTAGGGGGGGTTAGGACTGCTAATGGGCTGGGGGGGTTAGGACTGCTAATGGGCTAGGGGGGGGTTAGGACTGCTAATGGGCTGGGGGGGGGTTAGGACTGCTAATGGGCTAGGAGGGGGGGTTAGGACTGCTAATGGGCTGGGGGGGGGTTAGGACTGCTAATGGGCTAGGAGGGGGGGTTAGGACTGCTAATGGGCTGGGGGGGTTAGGACTGCTAATGGGCTAGGAGGGGGGGGTTAGGACTGCTAATGGGCTAGGGGGGGTTAGGACTGCTAATGGGCTGTGGGCTGATGGGGGCTGTCTGGAAATGGGTGGGTGATGGGGGTTAGGACTGGTAATGGGCTATGGGGGGGGGTTAGGACTGCTAATGGGCTAGAGAGGGGGGGTTAGGACTGCTAATGGGCTAGGGGGGGGTTAGGACTGCTAATGGGCTGATGGGGAGGGGTTAGGACTTGAGGTGGGCTGTTGGGTGGGGTTAGGACTGGAAATGGGCTGATGGGGGGTTAACACTGGAGGTGGTCTGATGGGGTTAGGACTGGTAATGGGCTATGGGGGGGTTTAGGACTGATAATGGGCTATGGGGGGGCTGGGACAAGAAATGGGCTGATGGGGAGGGGTTAGGACTTGAGGTGGGCTGATGGGGTTAGGACTGGTAATGGACTGTGGGCTGATGGGGGGGTTAGGACTGGCAATGGGCTATGGGGGGCTGACTGGACGTGGGGGGTTTAGGATGGACTGGTAATGGGTTATAGGGGGGGGGGCTTAAACTGAAAATGGGGTGATGGGGGGTTAGGACTGGAAGTGGGTTGATGAGGGGGGGATAGGACTGGTATTGGGTTGGGGGGCTGCTAGGACTGGAAATGGGCTGATGCAGGGACTAGAAGGGAATGGATGCTGGGTGAGGCTGGAACTAGAAGGGAGCTGGTGTTGGGGGAGGATTAGAATGGGATGGGGCTGGGAGAGTAAAATGGAGAGGGGAAAAAATATTTTGTGTGGGAGGGATAAAAAATCTACAATTGGCCGGGTATTGGGAGAGTAAGTGGGGATTGAGGATGGAGGGGTAAATTTTGAGTAGATGAAATAGGAATGAGGAAAGAGCCAAAGGAGAAAGATTAGTATGTTAAAGCAGATGTAGAGAGAGAATGGAAAAAAAAACCAAGGAAGACAGAAGAAAGGACAAATGGACAGCAGATGGAGAGTTAGCAGAAGACACGAAGAAACCAGAAGAAAGTGGCTGGAACAATTGCAACTGAAAAAAAAATGCACAAAAGGTAGAAAAATATCTCTTTATTTTGAATTTATTAACTGGAATATGTCAGCTCTGGGAAATGTGCATCATTAATTTTTGCGCTTTGTTTAGTACAAGAGGAAATTAATATATAGTTTTATTTCTACAGTGTTGTTGTATATTCCAAGTTTGGCTTTTGGGGTTCCCAGTTTAATTATTGTCTTCCTGTTTCTAAATTGTGATTCCTTGTTTGGTGATGGTCTGTTCTGCATGTGTAACTGAGCTGAGGTATTCTGTTTATATAATTCCTATTTGACATTGCCACTTGTTCTTTCCCCAGTAGGTCATGTATTGTTGTTCTCTGAGATGTATTGGTTTAATATTTGCAGTGTTGCCTTTTGATAGGTAGAGTATGGTGCTTTGTGAGTCCTGGTAGTGCTGTTAGGATACGGCGGGTTTGCTATGGGTTCTAAATGGGCAGCGTTTGTAGTAGTTCCTAATGTGCCTGGCGGTTGGTACTGGATTATAGTAATGTAGAAAACCTTTTAGTCTTTCTTTATCCATATACTCATTAAGAGGCATGTTTACTAAAAGTTAGTGTATGGTAACATTATGCAAATATTTATGCAAATGAAGCACCTTATGCAAATGGGGCTTTAATTGACGTGCTGGCACTTTGAGGAAATTCTTTGGTTTTGTGCGGCAGTTTGGGCACTCGGGCTCAAAAAGGTTAGCCATCACTGGTCTAGGCCTTCAGCAACCAAGCCCTGAGATGAATAGACTGGGGTTTTGGGTGCCACAACGTTCCCTCCTCCTGGGATAGAAGGTCTGGTGCAGAGCCCAAGTCCAGGGAAGGAGCTTGAGAGAGATGCAGAAGTAGAGGATACCACACTTGGCGTGGCCAATGTGGTGCTATTAGGATCATGGTTCCTCGATCTCTCTGAAGCTTGAATAGTGTTTTGGGAATTAGGGGAATGGGTGGAAAGGCATAAAGGAAGTCTTGACCCCAGTGAAGGAGGAAGGCATCCTTGGCCTGAACTCCCTGACACGGAATTCTGGAACAGAACCGGGGAAGTTTGGCATTCCACGGACTTGCAAAGAGGTCTATGTCTGGGGTTCCCACAAAAAATCCTGGCTACCTGGTCCATGTGGAGGGACCACTCGTGTGGAAGCAGAACTCGACTGAGTCTGTCTGCCCAAGAGTTTTGAACGCCTGGAAGATATACTGCCAGAAGATGAATGTGCAAAGCTTCGTTGCAAAGCGACAGAGAGCCAGTCCCGCCCTGCTTGTTTACATAGAACAAGGCTACTTGGTTATCCGTATGGATGAGGACTGTCCTGTAGCTGAGCAGGGAATGGAACACTCTGAGAGCTAAGAATATTGCTCTGAGTTCCAAGAGATTGATATGTAGAGAAGTCTCCTGTGGAGACCAGATGCCCTGGGTGGAGAGATCCTGCAGATGATCTCCCCAACCCATTGGAGAAGCATCTATTGTAAGAGTTGCTTGGGATAGTGACTGCTGAAAAGGGGACCCCAGCAACAGATTTGGAGAGGACTTCCACCACTGGAGAGACCAAAAAAGGCGACTGGAGTTTGCTATTTTGTCTGACAGGCAACCTGATGCCTGAGTCCATTGGGTGGACAAAGTCCATTGAGCTGCTCTCATGTGAAGGCGAGCATATGGAACCACGTGCACGGTGGATGCCATGTGGCCTAAGAGTTGTAACATCTCTCGAGCAGTTAAATGGGACTTTAACTGTATCTGGGAGGCTAACTGCACCAAGCGTAGGCAACGGGCCTGAGGAAGATAGGCCCTTGCAGTTGTGGTATCCAGCAAGGCCCCTGTAAACTCCAGAGACTGAGTAGGGGTGAGATTTGATTTTGGGATGTTTATTACCAGTCCCAAATACTGAAGAACACGCATTGTGCAGATCAGACAATTCTGGGCCTCTGACTGGGATGGAGCTCGAATGAGCCAGTTGTCCAGGTATGGGAAAACGAATATTCCTAGAGTGCGTAGAAAGCACAGTTACTTACCTGTAACAGGTGATCTCTGGAAACAGCAGGAATAAGTCTTCACATATGGGTACGTCGGTACCGACGGAGCCTGCGCGGGAACGCTCCCCAGCGTCCAATCAGAAAGCTTTTGGGAGCATCCCTCAGCGCCTGTGTGCTGCCTTCCCGCCTTTCCAACTGTCTCTCCTCAGTTGAGTTTCACAGCTGAGACAAAGAGAGAGAAAGAGGAAAGGAAAGACAGATATAAAAATACAACTCCTAGGGGAGGTGGGTGGGTTGTGAAGACTTATTCCTGCTGTTCCCAGAGATCACCTGTTACAGGTAAGTAACTGTGCTATCTCCAGGAACAAGCAGGAATGAGTCTTCACATATGGGGACTCCCAAGCTAAGATGCCTGGAGCCCTAACATGTTGAAGATTGAAAACATGCTACACCACATATGGCCAGGCATCCTGATGATGGAGGGCAGGAGTTGCATAGAGAGGAGCTGCAGAAAAAACAGCTAACCTAAGAAAGGACTACCCTCAAGGAGTCCATGTATGTATGATCATTATCAAAAGATATATTGAAATGAACAATCACCAGAATATTGAAATGAACAATCACCATATGACGCTCACCTACTGGATTGCAGGAAGTAGAGAGGCTGACGGAGTCTACTGGGGATCCAGTAGAATAATGTTCAAGGTGACCTCACTGGAGTGAAGGTGGAGGTCAACATCTGGAAGTGAGAGGTGACCCCAGGATTCAATTGGGGTAGCACAAACACGGCAGGTCTTCAGTGGGAAGCTTCATGGAGAGCTGAAAACTCTTTTGGCTACAGAAGTATTCAGAGGTAGGAGCAAAAGAGGAAGACTGACCGATCTGGACAAACAGACCTAGTCCTTGAGGGAGGAAAGGGTATGAGAAGAACCCCATACTCCCAAGAAAGGACAGATGTTTGAGGAATTGAATCTGAAATCCACTGAAGATCCACCATGTCTTTCCTAACTGGTGAGAGGTAGGAAGACATTGGGGCATGGAGCTTCAGGGATACGTAAACCTAGGATACGGTAGGGCTGTCAGTTCCACAGCAGTGGTTGTGTGCAAAATATCCGAAACACACCGTGGAACAGTATGAAGCTGTGCAAGCCAACTGTCAGAAACATACAGGAAGGTAAAAACCTTTATGAGCATAGACAGTCAGAGAGATAAGTATGGAAATACAATATCTACCTATAATAAGTATCTGGACAGATACACACATATATGTAGAGATATACGGGTATATAGATATATATATATATCTATAATGAGATCTAAAGGGCATAGCATATGCACACTTAGCTGACAGACAGATACATCTGCAGAGATGTATATATAGGTATATATATATATATATACCTGAATATATAGGTCTAAAGATAGATGCCTGCAATAAGCAGACAGAGCTATGCATATCAGGACATTCAAATGGAGATGTGAAGGGAAAAGATTTATCTAAGAACAAGGAGGTGAAACCTACTTGAGAAGATATATAGAGAATCTATTCCCCCAGAGATGATGGTAAAGGAATGCTATCCAGTGAATTACCAGGATGGTTACGTGAAAAAACAGAGGATAATATCAGTCTGTAAACAGCAAGTCCGGAATCCTGTGGAACTCCAGCATGGTAAAAGGACAGAAACGCATAGAATGAGATACCAGGTTGACCTACGTGAGGGACAAAGGAGGTATCAGGCGTTTTTCAGATTAATATGTGCTGTCCTTGAAGTATTAGGATACCATAAGGACAAGCTGCAAGAAAAAAAGAGTATATTCCCTAAGGAATGGGATAACTCTTAGACTTTCACGTGGAGAAGGCTTATGTCCTTTTCCCTCTTTTTTTTTTTTTTTTTAAAAGAAGATAGTAGGGTATGAAGAACCCTCACAGTCATAGGAGATGACTGAGGAAGCATTTTTCAACCATGATGGATAGCCATTAGAGAAACTCTATGCTCTCTAGCAAGGGCCAATAGTGGAAAGCTTCTCAGTAGGATTGCAGAGAGCATTATGCAGGAGAACTGGGATGTAGAACTGGCTGATGGAGAAAACTGACAGCCACGTCCACTACGTTGCCAAACCCAGGGATTGGAGATGGCAAGGGTAGAAGATAGTGTAAGAAGCCTGTAGTGAAAAAGATTATCCAAGAAAGATGTAGAAAACTGTCTTGGAATCACTACTAAGGCCAGACAGGAGTGGTGGAAGACAAGCCTGGGACTTGTGGAAAAGTACCAGTAGTCAAGCACTGGAACTCCTGCATGGGCAGCTACTGAATAGAACAGAGAGAGTCGGTCTGTGTCAAACAGAGAGAACAGACTGAACAAAGAGAGCAAGCTGTCTGTCTGCAAAGCTGCCCAGAAAAACAAGGGAGTTTACTCAGGAGAAGAAACTCTACAGTGAAAAGAAAGACAAGAAAAGTCTTTCAATGGTATGGTACCACTCTTACAGGGGAAACCCTGGCGAAGAGGGTAGAGATAGAAGCTGAAGAAGGACTTACCACATGGTAAGTCCCTGGAAGGAAAAAATTCATGCTGGTACAGAGAAACTATCATGTGATAGTTGCTAAACCTCTCTTCTAGTTAGGAAGAGGTGGAAAACTCTAACTTGTAGACATGAATAGCCTGACAGTTCAGCATAGTGAAGAGTAAATGGATTTCCTGAGAATAGGAATCCCTGAGCAGAGTTTTGAATGGAAAAACAGTGAAAAACTTCTGCTGAAAAGAAATTAACTGTAGTTATAAAAAGATTAATCAGAAACCTATGGTTACTGTGTTTATTCAGCCTGGATAGAGTTTGGATTTTTCAGACCAGGGCGAGACTTCCCCTGCTTGGGAACATCCGAATGATGGGCAGGAGAAGAGGAAAACCTCTTTCTTTTAGGGAAAGAAGGTTTGGTAGGGCATTTCCTACCTGCTGAGGAAGGAGAGGGCTTAGGATGGCCCTCAGAAACAGGAAAGTCAGTGGAGCAATGAGCAACCTGACGTAAGGACACCTTATTGAAGAGATTTTCTCCAGTACAAGGAGTATTACTCAGTCTTTGTTGTGCCCATCTACTCAAGTCTGAGGCTTGGAGCCAGGCTTTACGACGTGCTCCTATGGCTATAGCAGAAGTTCTGCTAACAGACTCAAAAGAGTCTAGGGAAGCACGAGAAAGAAACCAAGAAATATTTTGGCTATGACTAAGAAGTAAGGAATAGTCTGCAGCCTTGGGCTCTGATAGAAAAGGAGTCAAAAGAGATAATTTCTTTGTGATCTCCTGAAGGGATAGACTCATATAGAAAATATATGAGAGAATCCTTGTTGCCAGCATAGATGTTTGGAAGGTTTGACGTCCAAAGGCATCCAGTGTTCTAGATGCACGCCCTGGCGGGAAAGAAGAATGTTTTTTCTTGCTTTTTACCTTCCTCATTGCTGATTCCACTACAATGGAATGATGAGGAAGTTGAGGCTTTTGAAATCCTGGAGAGGGGGGCACCTGATACAGAAGATCAGTTGCTGTAGGAGGTGAAGAAACCCTTAAAGGTTTTTCCCATACCCTCAGAAGAAGATTCTGCAAAGAGTGATGTAAAGGAAGCATTATATTTTCCTTTTCTGCAGAAAAATCCTGAGAAGATTCATAGCCAGGGATAGAAATATTAAGGAAGGTTGCCATGTCAAGGAGAAATTTCTGAAAAGAAGGATCTCCGATGGGAACCATCCCTGGGCAGGTTAAACCTGAAAAGGCAGCCTGGGCACCGGAGGATGTACCTGTCCGGTGCAGAACAGGATTTGTAATGAATGGACACTGGAACTGGCAGTTATGAGTTGAGACAGTCAGTAGTGCATCATCCATGCCAGGTATCGACTCCAAACTAGGTATAGAAAGGAGCGATCCAGGTGAAAAAAGCATGGAAGGAGCTGGTCCCGATGATACTGCCGGTACCGACATTGATACCGATACCGATAGCAGTGCCGGAATCGCCGAAGCAGTCAGCGGAGGCTGCTCAAACGGTACCGAGGAAACTCGAAAGTCTCGGTGAATATCCTCGGTACCGCAGATCCGGAATCGGTGCGTGTCGGTTCCGAGACGCGTCGGTACCCAGTCTTCCAGACTAGATATCGATTCTAGACTTGGCATCGAAGGAAGCGAATCTATCGATGCATGTCTAGATGGTACCGGCGTCAGGGGTCGTATCGACGGAGCTGCCGATACTGGAAAGTCAATCTGGGTATCGATCGGTCCCGAAGGCACCGTGTACACCAGATGACGATCCCTGGTGAAGGAGTGAATCGCTCAACACCAGTGCCGATGCCGGGTTATCAGTACCGCTCGAAGCGGATGCCACCCCTGAGCATGGCTCAGGTATGTTCTGTGAGGGGTGAGCCCCAGGAACAACCTGAAACCCCTGAAATGCTTTGGAGCCTGAAGACTCCCGCCGGGGTTTTAATGCCAATGGGTTCTTGAGGGTAAGGCCGGGGCCATCAGCATGCTTAGCATGAGACATACCACTCAAGGATTGGCTAGTCTTAACAGACTGTTTGTGGGTTACCTGATCCTGTAGAGAAGAAATGGCCGGTGCCCTGACACAGGGAGGGAAAACGGTATCGAGGGAAACTCGAAATAGAGAATCTCTTCTCACAGCATTGTAGCCTGACGGTTCAGGGGAAAAAGGGTCAGGGCCCAAACAGGTTAGAAACCAGTTATTGGAATCTAAAAAGAAAACTGTATTTCCACAGTGAAGGCACTTCTTAGGAGAAGGCGGCTCCATAATGGAGAGGCCTTATAGGCCCAAAACTTTTAAGACAAACACTGAGGGAAACTCTCCCTCAGTTTGAGAAAAAGAAAAGAAAAAACCCCACCGGCGGTACCGGTGGCGGCGGGAAAACAGCCGCGACCACAAGAAAACAAGAATTAAAAAATTAAAGAAAAAAGTTTCTGCGGTGACAGGAGGACGTCCTGCCGGCTCCGCGGAAAAACAAAAACTGAGGAGAGACAGTTGGAAAGGCGGGAAGGCAGCACGCAGGCGCTGAGGGATGCTCCCAAAAGCTTTCTGATTGGACGCTGGGGAGCGTTCCCGCGCAGGCTCCGTCGGTACAGACGTACCCATATGTGAAGACTCATTCCTGCTTGTTCCTGGAGATATGCAGCTACTACTGCCATGCATTTCGTGAACACCCTTGGTGCAGAGGCCAGACCGAAAGGAAGCACCCTGTATTGGTAGTGCTTTCCTTGAAAAAGGAACCGAAGGAACCTTCTGTGTGTTGGATGGATGAGGACATGGGTGTACGCATCCTTGAGATCTAGAGAACAAAGCCAGGCCTGACTCTGAAGGTATGGAAACAGAGCACCGAGAGAAATCATCTTGAATTTCTCCTTGAATAGAAACTTGTTCAATTCTCTGAGATCTAATATGGGTCTGTAGCCCCCTGTTTTCTTTGGGATAAGAAAATAAGGGGAGTAGAACCCTGAGCCCTGTTGAAGAAGAGGTACTTCTTCTATTGCTCCTTGGGCAAGAAGGGTGGCAATCTCCTGACCCAGAAGGTTGAGGAGAGATGTTGGAGAATTGAACTGTTGCACCATGGTGCGAGGAGGAAGGCTTAAGAAATGAAGCTTGTACCCTTCCCTTATGATGGAGAGGGTCCATTGCTCTGCTGTGATTTGTTCCCATCTGGGAGCAAAGTAAGCCAACCTTCCTGGAATGGTGAGGGGCTCTGGTTCTTCCAGGGCTAGAAAGGCTAAGTTCTCTAGTTGCAAGTCAAAGGCCCTGAGGAGGCTGAGGCTGCTGGGCCGTGGAAGGCCTAGCAGCCTTTGACTTGGCCTGTTTAGGTGGTTGCTGATGTTTTGCAGCAAAATGATCTACAGAAGATGCCTGCTGACCATAAGCAGGATAATATCTTCCCTTTTTAGAAAAAGATGTCTTTTTGAACAATCTTTTCTTAGCAGGAGCAGAGGTGGACTTTGAAAGTCGATCCAAAGCGGAGTTCTCAGCATCCATCTGAGTGGCCTTTGCTTGCCAATCCTTGCCAAAAAGGTTTTCACCTGTACAAGGAAGATTTCCTATTTCATCTTGGACCCAGAGTTCCAAATCAGAAGCTTGTAGCCAAGCAATTCTGTGTGCACCTATGGCAATAGCCAAGGCTCTGCTTACACACTCAAAAGAGTCAAAGGCTGCACAGTTGGAAAATTTGGAAACATCCTGGGCATGTTTGAGCCAAGTGAGAAACTCCTGCCTTTTATCTTCTGAAATAAAAGGGGTTAAAGTCTGCAGATGATCTGTGACTTCTTTTAGAAACATCCCTATATAGAGACTATAGGAGTTGATTCTGGCAGCTAGCATAGAAGCTTGAAAAACCCTACGGCCAAACACATCTAGGGTCCTGCATTCACGTCCTGGAGGATTAGATGAGTGTCTTTTTGCACTCTTTATCTTTCTCATGGCAGACTCTACCACAATAGAGTGGTGAGAAAGCTGAGTCTTATGAAAGCCAGGACAAGGAGGGACACGATACATGGTGTCTAACCTGCGAGAATGAGGAGAGGTGGTAAGAGGTGTCTCCCACATGCTCAACATGAGATCATACAAAATCTCATGAATAGGTAAAGTAGCTGCCTCTTTAGGAGCTTTAGGATATTGTAAAATATCCAGCTGCTTGGCTCTAGGCTCTGACTCAGGGGCCACTGTGATGGAGAGGCCCCTAGCCACTTCCCTAATGAAGTCTTGAAAAGACAAGTCTTCTGGAGGAGACATTCTTCGTTTAGGAAAAAAAGACATCTGAGGAAGAAGTATCGATGCCTCGACAGATTCTTCAGAGTCTTCGGAGGAATTGAAGTATCGCCTGTCTGGATGCTCCTGTAAAGCCCGATATGCGTACCGAGTGGGATCGACATCGGGAGTAACCGGTACCGGTTCGGTACCGATGGGCATCATAGGACAGGGTACCGTTGCAGTCGACACCGAAGCCGATGTCGATGCAATCGGTACCGGCACCGGAAATGATGCCGGTGCCGGAGCCGGTACAGGCAACGGGGATTGTTGCGGTACCGGAGGCGTCGCAGCCTGCATGAATGCCGTCAGGGTGCGCTGCATGGTCAGAATCTTCTGATCCATCGACGCCACCAAAGTCTGGATGTCAGTACCAGTGGGAGCCACCGGTACCCCAGAACACGGCAACAGGTGATCGGTCGAGGCCGAGCCATCGATGTCAACCTGTGACCCCATAGACAATGCTTTGGAAGCCGGAACTTCCCGCCGGGGTAATTTTGCCGGTGCGGAGTCCTCGAGGACAAGCCCGGAGGCATCTCGATGCTTAGAGGGAGATTTGCCCTTCGAGGACCGGCCAGATTTATGCTTGGTTACCTGAGATCCATGGGAGGAAGAAGCAGCTCTGGAAGACGTCGATGCCACCGAAGCTGCATCAGAGGGAAACAGGGTACTGAGCTTGGCTGCTCAGTTCTGCCGACCTCTTTTAGACATCATGGTACAGGACATACAATCCGTGATGGAGTGGTCAGGACCCAAACATTTTAGACACCAATCATGGGTGTGGGTGACAGAAATAGTACCGCCACATTTTGTGCTCTTTTTAAACCCGGAGGCAGGCTTCTCCATGAGGAGAAAATTTTTAGGCCTAAGGCCCAAAAACTGCAAATGCACAGTGAAGAAAGTATAAGTTGTTTTTTTTTTAAAGAAAGGAAAGAAAAGACTGGTGGTACCGGTCCGACGTCGAAGAAGGCAGACGCGACACAAAAGAATAAAGAAAAAATAAAGAACTTCTTCTGCGGTGACAGGAACACGACCTGCTGGCTCCGTGGAAAAGAAGAACTGGAGAGAGGCGGTTGGGAAAGGCGGGAAAGCAGCGCGCAGGCGCTGTGGGATGCTCCCAAAAGCTTTCTTACTGGACGCTGGGGAGTGTTCCCGCGCAGGTTCCGTCGGTACCGACGATACCCATATGTGAAGACTCATTCCTGCTTGTTCCTGGAGATGCAGGGCTGTGCAACACTGGGAAGCAGGGCTGTGCAACACTGGGAGGCAGGGCTGTGCAACACTGGGAGGCAGGGCTGTGCAACACTGGGAGGCAGGGCTGTGCAACACTGGGTGGCAGGTCTAGGCAATAATGGGTGGCAGTTCTAAGCAACAATAGGTAGCAGTTCTGTGCAATACTGGGTGCAGTTCTACGCAACAATAGATAGCAGTTCTAAGCAACACTGGGAAGCAGTTCTACGCAATAATGGGTAGCAGTTTTAAGCAACAATGGGTAGCAGTTCTGCGCAGCAATGGGTAGCAGGTCTGCGCAGCAATGGGTAGCAGGTCTGCGCAGCAATGGGTAGCAGATCTGTTGGGGTGCAGGCAGTGAGCAGCAGTTCTGTGCAAGTACTGGGTAGCAGTTCAGTGCAGGCAGTGGGCAACAGGTCTAGACAAACAGTGGGTAGCGGTTCAGTTCAAACAATGGTTAGCTACAGGCGGGTAATGGAAGGAAGGTCAATGTCAGCAGTGGGCAGCAAGTCAAGGAAAGTTGCTTGAAGGAAGGTGGTGTTGGCGAGATGGTTGAGGTCTGGAGGAGAAGTGTGGAGGAGCGATTGTGCCTACCCGGATCCAGGGCCGGCTCCAGGCAGCTGTGATGATTAGGGGGAGCAGGGTTCACGGCTCACACCAGAGCGCTCCCGGGCCCGCGCCTAAGGGCCACGCCAAAGGGCCCTCTGGCGAGGCCCTCAGGCGCAAGCGCGCCTGATGGAGCACGCCGTTTTTAAAGGGCCGCTATCCTTTGATCTCTCCGGCGGCGTGCTCTGCTCCTCCGATGGAGCACGCCGCTTTTAAAGGGCCGCTGCCCTTTGATCTCTCCGGCGGCGTGCTCTGCTCCTCCGATGGAGCACGTCGCTTTTAAAGGGACGCTGCCCTTTGATCTCTCCGGCGGCGTGCTCTGCTCCTCCGATGGAGCACGTCGCTTTTAAAGGGACGCTGCCCTTTGATCTCTCCGGCGGCGTGCTCCACAGTGGTATATGCATTCAAACAATTTCCAATACATTATTATTCTCCCCCTTAGACAATTAACCACTACTCAACTGTATCTTTGCTGT
The DNA here is from genome assembly GCA_033557465.1 of Ichthyophis bannanicus. NCBI lineage: Eukaryota > Metazoa > Chordata > Amphibia > Gymnophiona > Ichthyophiidae > Ichthyophis > Ichthyophis bannanicus. Next base: position 170,903,019 of record CM066042.1, read on the forward strand.
TGTCCTTTTTTTCCCTTATTATTTTTCCCCTTTTAGTTTATTAACTAATGCCCCGCCCCCCCACACCCCCTCTCCCTTACATGCTTATTTACAAATGGTTACAGTGAATCAACTCTCCTCCTTCCTAACTTTCCACAGTTAGACCTTCATCAAGACAGGTAGAATATTTAGACCATATCCTCTCAAACTGCATCATTTTCTCTTGTTTCAGGGCTGACAGCTTACTCATCAAATATATATGGTTCACCCCTCTTTCCTATTCTCCCACCAGTGGCAGGGCTGTTTGCCTCCACCTTTTAGCAATTTCCAAATGGGCCGCCAGACAGCCCAAGTTAATAAAGCTTCCCCCTTCTTTTTTCACCCTCTTCTGTGTATCCCCAGTAACGGCACCCTGGGGTCTGCCTCAATTTTCTTCCCCAACATTGTATCCAGAGCCTGGAACACACCGTTCCAAAACTCCTGCATTATTGGGCAAAGCCACCATATATGAAGGAAAGTTCCCCGCGCTCCACACTCCCACCAACATAGCACACTGGTCTTTCCATACATTTTTTAAATTATATCTGCTGTCACATACCACCTATACATGATCTTATAGTTATGTTCTATTAAATTACTGGCCAGTAGACCTTTATATCTCTGGGCAAAAATCGCAGTCCAGGCCTGCTCCGACAATACCAGACCCAGGTCCGTTTCCCATTTTTTTTTAAATGATTCTTTTTCGCTCTTGGGCGTGTCCATAATATCTTATAATTGGGTGATGATTCCCTTTATCTCATCTCTCAGAAACAACTTTTCGATTGGGACTATTTCCTCCCTTAATCCCGGGATGATTTTCTTTTGAAGATAATTAACCACCTGAACATAATAATAATAATCCGAACTTCTCAATGAAAATTCTTCCTTGATGTTTTCAAAGGACCTAACCTTCCCCACCTCTGGGAACTGACCAACACAACACAGACTACTACTGGCCCATTGTTCAGCAAACCCCCCCCCCCCCTTCATTCCCAGGGGGAAATCAATATTGCCCCTAATAGGAACACCTTTAGTCACACATCCATCACCCAACCACTTTGCCATTGAAACCATATTTGTAATGTTACTTGCACAAATGGGTTAGAGCACCTTGCTACCAACCTATGCCCCCGAGGGATCCACAGGGCCTCTTTCAGCGAGGGCACCCCCAAAACCATTCTCTCCATTTGGACCCAGTCTTCCGTTTCATGTATCCCCCCCACTCAAAAGCTGCCCTCAGTTTGGCAGCACTGTAATATTTTTCTAAATCAGGGACAGCCATCCCCCCCTTTTACTTTGTTCCTTATCAAAATGTGTTTAAGGACTCTCGCTCTTCTTCCTCCCCAAATAAATTTCCACAAGATCCTTTGCATCTTTCTCAGGAATCCCCCTGGCACAGCCCCCGGCAACGTGCTAAATAAAAACAGCAACTTAAGCAAAATCATCATTTTCACCGCAGCTATTCTCCCCGACCATGTCAATTTCAACCCTCCCCATCCCTCAAGATCTCTCAATCTTTCTCTCCAGAGGGATATAATTAGCTCTAAAAAGATCTGAGATCACTGGTGTTACCTGGACACCCCGATACCGGATACTTCTCTTGGCCCATTTAAAGGGGAATAGATTTCTCAACCATTCGCTTGTTTTATCTGGAATTGTAATATTTAGAATCTCCGATTCTAGCAGAAAAAAGGAGGTGATAATGCCTCTGTATAAGTCTTTGGTGCGACCTCATTTGGAGTATAGTGTGCAATTCTGGAGACCGCACCTTCAAAAGGATGTGAACAGGATGGAGTCGGTGCAGAGGGTGGCTACTAAAATGATTAGTGGGCTTCATTATAAAGCATATGAGGACAGACTTAAGGATCTTAATATGTACACATTAGAGGAAAGGCGGGATAGAGGTGATATGATTGAGATGTTTAAATACCTCCATGGCATAAATGTTCAGGGAGAGAGCCTCTTTCAATTGAAAGCGAGTTCTGCTACGAGGGGACATGGGATGAGGGTGAAGGGAGATAGATTCAGGAGTGATATGCAGAAATATTTCTTTACGGAAAGAGTAGTGGGAATCCATGGAATAGTCTCCCAGTGGAGGTGGTAGAGATGAGGACAGTAACTGAATTCAAAAAAGCATGGGACCAATACAGAGGATCTCTAAAGGTAAAAAGTGGACTGTAGTAGTTGTTGATATGGAAGGACAGACTAGATAGGCCATGTGGTCTTTTTCTGTCATTATGTTTCTATGTTTCTATGATTTGGATGCATTCATCTTAAAACCAGATACTTTCCCAAAGCTCTCCAGCTCTCTCATCAGGGCACTCGGCATTTGCTCTGAGGATGTGATTATAAATAACAAGTCATCAGCAAACAAGGACACCTTGCACTCCCCCCATTCCCATTTCAGCCCTTGGATCTCCTCTGCTTCTCTCACTCTTTGAGCTAATGGTTCCATTGTTAATACAAACAGTAATGGAGACAGTGGGCATCCCTGCCTGGTTCCTCTAAGAAGCCCGAAGGCCTCCTTATATTCTCCATTGATTCGTAGAGCCACTAGGGGATTCCTGTACAATGCGCCCACCTACTCCAAAAACTTGCCTGCAATACCCACTTTTGCTAAAGTCTGGATCAGAAAAGGCCAGGACACCCTGTCAAAAGCCTTCTCTGCATCTATCGCCAACAGCAACAGTTCCTCTTTCCTACCTTTGCCTTTCCAGACAACATTTAGGACTCTCCTTAAATTATCTGATGCTCATCTTCCAGGTATGAACCCAGATTGATCCATGTGTATTAGCTGGGGCATATGTGTAAGCAATCTATTGGCCAGTACTCTAGAAAATATTTTAAAATCAGATCCCAATAAGGAGATCGGCCGGTAAGACCCACATTGAGTGGGATCCTTACCCTCTTTAGGTATTAGGGTTATTCCCGCCATTCTCATCGTTGGGGGCAAAGGCTCTTCACTTCCCACTAGATTATATAAGCGAGATAAGGGCTCAGCCACTATCGGAGCAAAAACCTTATAGAATTTATTAGGAAACCCATCCCTTCCCGGAGCCTTATGCATTGGTAGCTCCTTAATAACCCCCAGTACTTCCTGGACAGTGATAGGCCTAGACATAATTAAACTCGCCTCTTCCCCAATTTTAGGTAATTGAATCTCCTCTAAATATTTTTGTATTGTCTCTTGGGTCACAATCTGTTCAGGTGTATATAGTTTCCTATAGAACTCCACAAATCTAGCTTTAATCTCTTCGCTTTGCTTCAATTCCTTGCCATGTCCGACTCTTATTTTATGAATACAATTCCGCACTTGCATTTTTTTAAGTTGATATGCTAATCATCTACTAGGCTTATTCCCATATTCAAAATGCATTTGTCGAAGCTTCTCTTGTGCAAACTTTATCTCCCCCAGTTCCATTACTAATTTTTTATTGTCTTCTGTATTTAATTGGCCCTGTTTTCGTCTTTTCTCCCACATTTTTAAACTCTCTCTCAATTCCTCTTTTTTAGCCTCTTTTTTTCTTGACCTGGGTTCCTAGTGCTATAAGCTTTCCTCGAACCACTGCTTTCAGACAGTCCCAAACCACCCCCATCGAGCATTGCCCATTATCATGCAAATACGCCAAGATGGCGTCAGAAACCGGTTGGACAGCCCCTGGTTCTTCTAGCAATGCCTTGTTCAACCTCCATTGACCCCTCCCCCTACTAGCTAAAGGATCTCTAAAGTCCCCCCACACTGATGCATGGTCTGACCAAGAGCTTTCACCAATAGCACTCCCCACTACCCAGGTCATTAGACCCTTGTGGACCAGCAGCATATCAATTCTATTGTAGGACCTGTGCACTGATGAATAAAACGTGTAATCCTTCTCTCGGCCATGCATATCCTGCCAGGCATCAATTAAATCCAACTCCCTCAAAGGCTTTTAATTTTTTCCTCTGCCTTGCTGTGCCCCCCACTTGTCCCCTTGATGAATCTAGTTCGGGATTTACTGTTAAGTTGAAATCATCCCCCACTATATTAAGTGACCTTCACTAAAGTTAATTATGGTGGATTTCAATCCTTCATAAAAGTCCCCTTGAGCATAGTTGGGTCCATACACATTCACTATTGTATAGATCTGCTCCAAATGCTTGATTTTTAGTAACAAATATCTGCCTCCCTTATCTTTTTTAACCTCCAAATATTGGTACTGAATTCTCGCACTTATAAATATGCCTACTTCTCCTTTTCTTGGCAATTAGATGCAAACCATTGGTTTGGAAATTTTTTTTATTTACCATTCTCCTCTCCCCCCACTCACTAGGTGCGTTTCTTGTATTAAGATCATATCACCATTAACCTAAGCGCTTCTTTATAGCACAACTGCCGCTTCCTGTCCAGGTTTAGGCCCTTTACATTCAAAGATACAACTCTAAAATCATGTCATATTACCTGCCATACTCCTCAAGGAAGAATTCTCTCTCTAGCATGCAAGGACCCCCTCCCCTCCTCCCTCACCACCCCTCTTCTCCTCCCCTCCTCCCCCCTCCTCTTCCCTCCAACCCCCCCACCCCAACCATCCCTTCTTTTTTCCAGAAGGATCCACCCCTCTCCAAAACTATGAGGTGTGGGTCACTACCAATATCAACTTTACTCCTTCCTCCCCCGTTATTCCATATTCTTCTTCCCTTTACAAAAATAGCCCGACACTTCCCCATAACATTTCCCCAAACAAGCATCCTCTTTTTACAAAGTTTCAACGACCTTAATCATGTTTCACCTGGATGCTTGACATTTTTGGGTTTCTGGCGTCTCAGGCGTTGGCTCTCCTGTGTCGCTCGCTCGCTGCCACTCTGTGCACACATGACCCAGCCTCTTCTGTTCAGCTTCTTTCCCCACGGGGACTTCCGGTAGCTCCGACCACCCTGCAACCTCCATTCCTTTAATGGCCTTCTCTATGGTATGCACAATGGTGGTTTTCCCCATAATATTAAATTGCAGTCCAAAGGGAAAAAGCCACTTGTAGCGGATCCGTTCCTCTCTTAGCCTTGATGTGATATCCTTAAATGTTCTCCTCCTTCTTATGGTGATTATTGAGATGTCAGCATATAGTTCCACTGGTTGATCCTCCCAATGCACTTTACCCACTTTCCGCGCAGCTTGCATGACCACCTTCTTTGTACTGAAATCGTGGAAACACGCTACAATATCTCTTGGCAAGCCTTCTCGCCTAGGGCCCAACGCCCTATGTGCTCTGTCTATATCAAAACATAGATTGTCCATTGGTGTTTCAGCTTGTCTTAAAATAGCCTTACACAGTTGTTCAACCAGCCCTTTATAGCTGTAAGTTCCCTCTTTCTCTGGGATGCCTCTTAGGCGTATGTTAGAGTGTCGCGTCCTGTTTTCCAAGTCCTCCAACTTTGTCCATAGTTCCCCCAACTCCACTTTTACCAGCTCGCTGCTCTCTTTCACAGTATATAGCAGCCCCTCGTGCTCCTCTATTTTCTGCTCCATGGACTCTACTCGTTGCCCAAGCTCGTGGATATCATCACTCAACTCTCTGATTCACATTTTAGCTTCTGCCTTGAAACTGGCTAGATCTTGGCGGATAGTCCCAAACCACTCTTTCAGCTCCTCAAATGAGCTTCACTGACCATCCCCCGGTACTCTGGCTCCCGTCGACAAGTTTTTCTCTTCCCCTGCCGTACCATTCGGCACCATTTTTGCTCTGGTTCCCGTTGCACCTGGGGTCGCCTTAAACCCGAAGGTTTTCAGGTCCGGGCTCATTTTTTTCTGCACCATCTCCCACTAAGTCACTCCACAGGGTATCACCGACACTTTTTAAGCTTTTTTCTGGCATTCAAATTATTTTTTGGGGATCTTCCCGACCTCGGGAGCTTCACATTGCAGCTGCCATCTTGGTTAGTGACGTCACCGGACCCCACGCAGGGGGATTTTTTTTTATGTGGCTGACTGAGCTCATTCCAGTTGAGTTTGAGGTGCAACTGTAGTGAGCGCATATACAGCCATGCCAGCGGAACTACATGTACTTAGGCAGCCATGTGACCCAGGAGGCGGAGGATGGAGTGTGCTGAGGCCTGGCTGCAGAGGACCAAAGGCCCTGTTGTGAGGAAGAGAAGCCTTCGCAGAGATAGAGTCGATGCGTACTCCTATGAAGGAGATGGCCTGTTGTGGATCGAGCACCGATTTAAGAATATTGACAATGTAGCCTAACTCTTGCAAGGTGTGAATGGTGCTGCATATGAACTGATCTACTTGTGGTCTTGTTGCAACAGAGATGAGACAACCGTCCAGATAGGGGTAGATGCAATGACCCTGTCAGCATAAATGAGCTGCTGCTACCGCAAAACGCTTGATGAAGATTTGCAGAGGAGAGAAAAGGCCAAGGTGGGCCACTTTGTACTGGAAATTCTGGCCCATGAAACAGAAACAAAGGTATTTCCAGTGGCGGGGTGGATGGGAATGTGGGTGTAGGCTAACCAATCATTGCATTGCAGCAGCAGCAGAATGGTGCGAAGGGCATGCATTTTGAACTTCTCCCGTTTGATGTGCAAGCTGAGATTGCAAAGGTCCAGAATAGGCCGAAGACCTCCAGACATTAGGATTAGGAAGAAGTGGGAGTAGAACACTTGGGTGAGCTGAAACATGGGAACTGGTTCTATAGCCTGGTTTCTCAGCAGTTGCTCTATCTCCTCCTGAAGGAGAGGAAAATATTGGGCAGGTGTCCTTCTACTGGAAACAGTGAGATGAGTTAAAGGGAGGGTCTTGAAATTTATTTTGTATCCCCTGTGAATGATGTTGAGGACCTAATGGTCCGTTGTGATAAATTGCCAAGCCTCCCTGAAGTGGCAGATCCTTCCCCCCAGTGCAGAGTGGTCAAAAGGAAACAATGTTCTTGCTTGGTTGGGCAGGAGCAGGAGGCTGCTGCTTCCTCTCCTGGGGCCAGAATCATTGGTTGTAGGTCAGCCCTGAGGGGCGCTATGCCAGAGGATGGGAATAAGGCTGGTACCATCTCTGCGAGTGGAAGTACTGGTAATGATAGGCCCTTTGAAATTGGGAAAGCTGTGTTCTACAAGCCTAAGGAGGAGTATCCAATGGTTTGACAGCAAGCTCTCTCACTGTGGAGGAATGTTTTCTAACTTCAAAGATGGCCTCCTGTACCTTGAAACCGAACAAGCTATCGCCTTGGCAGGGCATGTCAGTGAGGCCATGCAATGCGCTGAAATGGCCATGGCAGCTTCCCGGGCAGCTGAGTCATATGCATCATAGGTGGCCTGGATTATGTGGTAAAGGAATTCATGTAAAGTTCCTCCCTAAATTATGCTGATGACATAATTCTGCTCTATCACATTCACTCACATTAGCCTGACCTCTCCACTCTCAATGACTGTCTAACGCAGATCTCTAACTGGCTTTCTGCAAACTGCTTACATCTCAACCTCAACAAAACCTTTGCATTCTGGTTCATGTTCGATAGCCCCTGTCCGTCAGTTGCCCCAGTTATTACCAACGTCACAATCCCCCTGGTCTCAACACTTTGTTATCTTGGTGCGACTCTGGACACCTCGCTCTCCTTCCATGAGCATGTCTCACTCCTGTTTCGACGTTCCTTCTTTTACCTCCCCCAGATTAGAGCTATCCGTCCCTTCCTGTCCTCTCAAGCATTGACCACACTTCTTTTATCCCTAGTTAAGTCACGACTGGAATTCTGTAACTTGGCACTTGCTGGCATTGCACAGACTCAACTGCATTGGCTTCAACTGATACAGAACACTGCCACCCGGGTCATTCGCATCGAGAACATATTACCCCAATTCTTATCCAGCTGTACTGGCTCCCTTTGCCTACTGCATCTGTTACAAAATTCTCACCATGACCCACCACGCCATACATACAAATACACCCTGATATCTGGCCGATCTCCTTCAGTTTCACACTCCCACTTGTAGCTTCCATTCAATTCACATTAACCAGCTGGTTCTCCCCTCACCTTCTCGCTCCAATCTACCCGACTCTTTGCCTTTTTTTTCCTGGCTCCCTCCCTCTAGAACTCCCTCCCTTCTGTACTGTGTCAATAACACTCATATCTCAAGTTCAAGAATCTCCTGAAGATCCACTACTTTTAAACTGCATTTGACCTGCATCCCACTGCTTCCTAACCTCTCATGACCCCTTCCACAGTTCATGCCCCTAATGGTTCCCCTCCTCTTTTCTCTTCTATGCTCTCTGACTGACTGTACTAGCGCTTTCCTGTCATACATTGGAGTTCTTTTTCCTTTTCCTGGCCTTGGACTTTGCCTTCCTTTGTATTTTTATTTGTAAACCGCCCTGGCGTTATGAAGGAGCGGTATATCAAGAAATCTAATAAACAAACAAATCTGTGTGCGATCATCCTCCGCAGGGTTAGCAAAGTTGTATAGTTGCAGGAGGTGGTCATGGTGATAGTGTAGTTTCTGGAGTTGAAGTGCTAGGGACCCGCAGAGCTAGCATGGCACATTGGTAGGTTTTCCTGCTGACAGTGTTCAGGGTCTTTTGTTCCTTGCTGGGAGGAGTCTGCGCTGGCATTCTTGGATTTCTTTAGTACAGTACAGCTTCTGAGACCATTGACTGGTGTGGCAACTGCTGGAGGTCAAAGCCTGGCGTAAAAACAGCAACTTGTATCTGAAATCCACACATTTGGAAGTGGCATGGACTGAGGTGGGGCCCTTCCATATGGAGAATTGAAAGTCTTGGAGAAGGTAATGCACACAGAAGGTAAACACTTTCTTGGGGGTACTGCAGCAATGAAGTATGGATTGGAAATCTCACTTGTTTGTGGGGGTCTGAGGTTTGCTGAGGGCTAGTACTTTGGAGATCTTCTGCAAGAATTTAGGGTAGAAGTAGTCATCCGCCAGTTCAGCAGAGGTCCCTGGTTCCAGTAGAGGGTCATGGAGCTCCTCAGCCGCTACGGAAAAGGTGGTCTCCTAGAGGCAGACCAAACTGGAGGCAGATTAGATATCTTTCTCTATTGGCGAGGGTGGTCGCCAGTCGATGAGTGAAGAAAAGGGAACCCAAGGATCCCCTGCTCCTGGGACGCTATTTGGGGAGGGGTCAAATGGGTCTTGTGTTCTGAAGGATGTCGGCACTATCCTGGACAAACTTCCTTAGCAGGGGATAGCAGACTGGAGCTCGGATAGTCCCTGCCAGGTGGAGGAGGGGACTCTGCTGTGAAAGGGCAGACATTGGGGTCTCCAGACCTCTGTCCTGCTTGACAGGGGTGGGGGTACCTGGATGCTGACTGGAAGCTTTGATATGAGCCGCTTGTGTGGTGGTGGCGGCAGGAGCCCTTGTTTGAGGTTGAGAAGCAGCTTTTACAGTGAGATGCTTAGAATGCTTTGATTTAGATGTTGCTTTACAGCCCTGGTCGACTCCAGATAAAGACAGGGCTGGTGGTGAAGGAAGCATCCATGAGGGGTGGAGCTTCGGGCCCTGGAAGATTGGCTCTGAAATGTCCCTATTTGAGCAGGCACTGGGAGGGAGTCTGCCACCAGTGTCATGACTAGGTGTGATGCCCCCAATCGTGCCTTGTCTGGGATCGATGGGGCGGAGCCGGAACAGAGCACTGATCTCCGGGCAGGATCTCCTCAGCTTTTTCCCTTATCCTCTTGCATGGTCAGTGCAGAATGACCTCCGTCAGTGAGGGAGCAGCTGAGAGGGAGGCAGCAGGCCACTGCTAAGTGGGCTGCCACATGGCTGTGAGGAAAAACAGCGGACGGCTGCTGGAGTAGTGAGCGGGAGCCACCACAGAGGCAAAGTAGCTAAGCAGTCCTTCCCTTCTTTTTGATTTTATTTATTTAATTTTTTTTTAATATAGCCGAAGGGATCGGCAGTAGGCCTACCTGCATGGAGCCGCTGCGGGGACCTAAGCTGACTTGTATTTTCTCTCTTTCTTGCTTTCGTCTTTTTTTTGTGCGTGTAGACAATGCGACAGGTAAATGTGGCAATGTGAGCTTCCAATAAGTTTGACGGAGAAGGAGAGAGTCGTGCAGCACAGTGGCACGGCTGAAAGAAACTAAATCATGGAACAGCAGCAGAAGGCGGGAATAGGCATGCATGCTCAGAACTCCAAAAGACTTCTCTGAGCTAGGAGAGAGTCCGGTACACCAGGCTCCAAACGGGATGTCACCTATACAGTGTGCCTGCATCCCCCTACTTGGCTCCAGAGAAATAAGTATTTTCCCTAAGACATAAAATTGAAGAAATTCCTACATTTATATATTCCTCAAATAATTTCTTTGGCAGAAAGACCAGTAAAGCATAGTTACTCACCTGCAAGAGGTGTCCTCCAGTGACAGCAGGAATCAGTCCTCACATATGGGTGACATCGGCACAGACATAGCCCATATGGTAACTTCTCCCCAGCTTTCAAAGAAAGCTGGTTGGGAGATGTACCACGCATGCATGGTCCCCTTCCCACCCAAGTGTGACATCTTGCCTCAGTATAATATCATAGCACAAGATGGCAAAAAGAAAAAGCAACTCTACAGGGTGGAGGGAGGGTTGTAAGGATTGATTTCTGCTATCCCCAGAGAACACCTGTTACAGGTGAGTAACTACATTTTCTCCAGGAACAAGCAGGAAGTCAGTACTCACATATGGGACTCCCTAGCTACAATCTACTGAAAACCTGTAAAAGGTTTACTAGTGGCCAGAAAAATGGGGAACTATGAGCAGCAGCAATGAGTCGAGAGATAACAGATTCCTACGGGGCCCAAGTGTCCAGTGAGGAGCCAATGATCTGGTAGCCTGAACACACCAAAGGGCCAGAGGGCAGGAGTTGCCTATACCCCAAAGAAATGACAGAGTACTGCCTGACCGAAGGCGCTGTCTCAACAGGACTCTCTCTATAAGCAGTAGTGAGCTGCGAAAGTGTGGACCGAGGAACAGGTGGCAGCCCAGCAGATTTCCGACAAGGGAACGGAGTGCACGTTTGCTACAGATGCAGTCATGGCCCAGACGCTGTGCGGCCGTAACATGGCGCTCCAGCGAGAGACCAACCTGCTCATATGAGAAGGTGATGCAGTCAGTGACCCAGTTGGACAGGGTCCACTTAGAGACCACAGTTCATAGGAAAAAAAGAGCTGAAAAGCTCAGCGGTGCTCCTGGGTGCACCTGAGATAAAAGGCGAGTGCACGCTTACAGTCCAGTGTGTGGAGAACTGCCTCCGCCCTGCTGGCATGAGACCACGGGAAGGAGGAGGAGAGCACCACCTGCTGGTTGTGGTGGAACAAAGATACTACCTTAGGTAGAAACTTGGGGTGCATACGGAGCACAACCTTGTCCTTGTAAAACCTAATGTATGGTGGTTCTGCCACTAATGCCTGAAGCTCGCTGACCATGTGGGCAGAGCTGAGCGCCACCAGAAACACCACCTTCCAGGAGAGATACTTGAAGTGGCAGGAGCTAAGAAGCTCAAAGGGTGGCGCAGCGAGCTTGGAGAGCATGACGTTAAGGTCCCACTCTGCCGCTGGTGAATGGACGGGTGGCTTTGACAGGAAGAGCCCCCTCAGGAAGTGAGATACGAGGGGTTGAGCATAGAAGGGTTTGTCCTCAATGAGATGGTGGTGCACCGTGAGAGTGCTGAAGAGCACTCTTACGGAGTTCGATTTCAGCCCTGCCTGGGACAAGTGAAGTAGGTATTACAGCACTAGCTGAACAAAGCAGGGGTTGACCCAATGTTCCACGCTCCAGACTGAGAACCTCTGCCACTTGAAGGCATACACCTGACAGGTGGAGGTTTTGCGGGAGACGAGGAGGATCTTTTCCCTTCGATAGAGAGACTGAAAGAGACCAGGGTTACTCTTTCAACTGCCAGACTGTGAGTCATGGATCCCAGGTTGGGGTGCAGGAGAGCGCCCTCCTCCTGCATCAGTAGACCTGGATTGCACCCCAGAGGAAAAGGGGATGAAGTGGCCAGGCAGAGGAGCAGGGGAAACCACGGTTGCCTGGCCCATCGTGGAGCCACCAGATCACTTGGCCATGTTGCGCTGGACCTTAAACAGGGTCTTGGTGATCAGTGGTGTGGGTGGGAAGGCATGAAGACGACCCTCCACCCAAGAGATCAGGAATGCATCAGCCACCACCCAGGAGGGGTGCGGCTGCTGGGAACAGAAGTGGGGCAGTTGCGCATTGGCCAGGCTGGCAAAATGTTCCACCCTTGGGAGCCCCAAGTGCTGGAAGAGCTGGCCGATCACCCTGGGATTCAGCCCCCACTCGTGTGGCTGGAGGACATGACTGAGCCGGTCCGCCAGAGTGTTGTCCTGGCCCGGGAGGAAGACTGCCCAAAGAAGAATTCCGTTGCTGTAGGCATACAAGCAAAGGCTCATCGCTTTCTGACAAAGCAGGGAAAAACCCGTGCCCCCCTCCTTGTTTGTGTAGAACGTCGCCACCTGGTTTTCAGTCTGAAACAGCCTCACCTAGTGCTGCAGGTGGTGGCAAAACGCCCAGAGGGCTAAGGCTATGGCTCAGAGCTCCAGGAGGTTGATTTGCTGGAAACTCTCCGTTAGTGATCAACTGCCCTGAGTGCAGAGGTAGTCCCAACATGCCCCCCACCCCAGACTGGAGGCATCTTTCATGAGGATCCTTTGGAGTGCAGGGGGCTAGAAGAGCGTGCAAGGGGCTGGAAGGGCATGCCAGCCAGTAGACAGTGGAGGTTTTGCTACCAGTCGAAAAAGAGAGCCAGGGGGACAGGTGATGAGCACCTTGCTCTGCAAGTGTCCCTTGGCCTGGGACCACTGCAAGCGGAGGGCAAACTGGGCCGTCCGCATCCACAGGCAAACATCTGGACTGACATGCACTATGGAAGCCATATGCTCCAGCAGGCGGAGCATAAGGCAGGCTGATGTCAAGCAACGGAGCTGTGTGCTTGCGGCAAGCACTTGGAAGCGCAGGGCTCTGTCCCGAGGGAGAAAGGCCCTGGCTTGGACAGTGTCCAGCTGAGCCCCACTGAACTCCAAGTGCTAGGTTGGCTAGAGATGGGACTTTGGGCAGTTTATGAGGAAGCTGAGGAGCTCCAGCAGGAGGATAGTATGTGCCGTCGCCTGACAGGCCTCGATGGCCGTATTGCCCTTTACGAGCCAGTTATCCAGACAGGGGAAGACTAATACCCCCTGGAATTTGATGTGGGCTGCCACTGCCAGGCACTTGGTGAATGCCCTTGGGGAGAATGCCAGGCCAAAGGGTAGCACTCTGCACTGATAATGTTCTCCGACCATGAAGTAGAGGTACTGCCTGTGTAGGGAGTTGAGGATGTGTGTGCACGCATCCTTTAGGTCCAAGGAGCACAGCAAGTCGCCCTACTGGAGGTATGGCAGCAATGTTTCAAGAGTGAACATTTTGAATTTTTCCCTCACCAGGAATCTGTTGAGGTCCCACAGGTCGAGGAAGGGGCAGAACCCTCAAGTCCTTTTTGGTACCAGGAAGTAGTGGGAGTAGAACCCTGTTCCCCTGAGGTGAGCTGGGATGTGCCTGCGAGTTCCTGCTGGAGCAGATCCCTGTAGAGAGGAGTCCTGAGGGGTTCTCCCAGGAAGAACGGTGGGGGTGTCTGGTGGTGGTGGAGGAGGTAAGCCTCTCTAAACACTTGAAGGGCCCATAAAAGCCAATGGTAATGGAGGGCGACCTGTGGGCAAAGAGCACCAGATGCCCCCCCGTGTATGGCAGGGCTGTGCCCCCTGGGGGGAAGAGAGGTAGGCTTCTTTCTTTTTTATTAGGCATTTTCATTGTGTGTGTTTGTTAAGTGTATTGGATTTGAGTGAGGTTTATTTCATTTTATTTTTGTTATATAGGAAGTTTCCCTGAAGAAGCTGTTAATTCGGTGAAACTGTGATTTATGGTGCTCCCATGTATTTTGGTGGAAAGCCGCATGGATCTTAGTGAATGTTTGTGCATTTGCCTCTAAGTCTTAGATTTCTCTTCTTGACATTTTTTGATCGAGCCCAAGGGATTTCATACTACATGGGACGATTCAGGTTATCCTTCAATAATTGGTAGGTAGATTTGATATAAGAAATTTTTTTGTATTGGAGTTTGGTGACATTAGTTATTAATTTGTTTTGAATGATTTTTTTTGTAGTAACCATGAAGAGGTGTTATGAGAAGAATAGAATCTTTGAATATACTTTTATTCTCTACGGTTTTGCAACGTTTTCTGAGGCTGTGACATCGCGTAGATTTATTTAAAAGTTCCGGGGGAGAATCACATGATCGATGGTTGGACCTGTACATGAATTTGGGTGCTATTTGTAGGGCAGCTGAACATAGCTGAGTATTGTCAAATTGCAGTGATTTAGAGCAGTTGAGAACAGTTATATTAGCATAATTTGCAGAATGGTTGAGCATAGTTAAATGAGGATCTGTATATGAATTTGAGTGCTCTTTGTAGGACAGCTGAATATAGCTGAGTATTGTTAAAGTGCAGTAGTTTAGAGCACTTGAGAACAGTTAAATTAGAATAATCTGCAGAATGGTTGAGTATAGTTAAATGAAATTTATGTTATTGCAAAGTAGATAATTGTGTGGAAACTTTAATATATTCGTGGTTGTATAATTAAGGTGCAATATTGTGATATGTCTTTGTGATATCAGTATAATAAGAGGTATCAGTAATGTGTGATATGTATGAATGATGTTATTAAAATGTATATTTTTTATAACACTGGTAATTTTGTAATGTGTATATGTTATATAATATGTGAAATATTGTTTTCATTTGACATGTTTAAAATTTAAATTAGTTAAGTATATATCATTTTTGCATTTTTGTTTGATCATTTGATTTGCAAATTAGTGGTGATAATTCTTTTGAAGATACTTTAACACCAGAGCCACCGGGCAGGAGAAGGGGTCAACCCCATGTTCGGTGCACCAAACAGAGAACCTGCCCCATTTAAGGGCGTAAGCGTTTCTAGTAGAGGTCTTGCAAGAGGCCAGCAGAATGTCTTCCACTTCAACTGGAAATTGAAAGGGGCCAGAGTCACGCTGTCAGCGAAAGGGACCACAGGTTGGCGTGCAGGAGAGAACCCCCCTCCTGAGATAAGAGTCCCAGGGCGGTCCCTAAGGGGATGGGGGTCTCCACCGTCAACTGTAGAAGCAGCGGGAACCACGGATACCTGGGCCACCAAGGAGCGATCAGGATGAGCAAGGCCCTGTCGCGGAGGGTCCTGAACAAGGTCTTGGCGATCAGCAGAGTAGGAGGGAAGACGTACATGAGGCCTTCCGACCATGAGATCAGGAATGCATCCACTGCCACCCTGGATGGTTGGGCCTGCTGGGAGCAGAAGTGGGGCAACTGAAAGTTGTCCGGGCTGGCAAACAGGTCCATCACAGGTTCCCCCTGAAGCCGGAAAAGCCGACTGGCTACCCTGGGGTCCAGCTGCCACTCGTACAGTGCAGGTACACTCAGGAGGATACCCTGTTAGATTGCATATGAGCAGAGGACTAGTGCCTCCTGACAAAGGGTATGAGACCCTGTGCCCCCCTGCTTGTTCACACAGAACATTGCCTCCTGGTTGCCCATCTGGACCAGCACCGGCTGGTGATGCAGGTGGTCACAGGGCTGGGAGTATGGCTCTGAGCTCCAGAAGCTTGACCTGCTGGGTGCTCTCACTTGGTGACCAGTTGTTCTGAGTGCAGAGATCTCCGCAGTGGGATCCCCAGCCGAGCAGGGAAGCATCCGTGGTGAGGATCCCTGAGGGGCTTTGGGCCTGAAAAGGCATGCCTGCCTCGAGATGCTGGGGAGACTGCCACCGGACTAGAGAATCCGCCAACTGGCAGGTCACAGAAACTCCTGGAGACACCACTGCGCTGCCCTCATGTGGAGGCGAGTTTCAGGAATGACATGGACTGTGGAAACCAGATGCCCAAGGAGGCACGGGAGAAGTCGAGTGGGCACCGAGGGACGGTACTGTACATCCCAAGCCAGAGTCCTGAGATGAGTGACTCAGTCCCTGGGCAAGAAAGCCTTCAACTGGAGAGTGTCGATCATTGCCCCAATGAACTCCTCTGTGTCGGGAGGAAGTGAGACTTGGGGAAGTTTATGACAAAACCCAAGTGCTGCAGAACTTGGATGGTGTGTGCCGTGGCCTCCTGCACCTCTGAGGCCGTGCCTCCCTTTATGAGCCAGTCATCCAGGTAGGGAAAGATGAAGACTTCCTGGAGCCGGAGGAAGGTGGCCATGACCGCCAGGCATTTCGTGAAAACTCTTGGGGCAGAGGCTAGGTCGAAGAGGAGCACCCTGTACTGAAAATGCCTGCCCCCCACTATGAACAGCAAGTACTGCCTGTGGTTGGGGTGGATAAGGATGTGGATATAAGCATCCTTGAGGTCTAAAGAGCATAGTCAGTCTCCCTGCAGAAGGTATGGCAGCAATGTTCCAAGGGAGAGCATCTTGAACATCTCCCTCACCAGGAATTTGTTGAGGTTGCACATGTCGAGGATGGGCCTTAGGCCCCCTATCCTTTTTGGCATGAGGAAGTACCTGGAGTAGAACCACTTGCCCTTGAGATGGTGGGGAACCGGTTCCACTGCTTTGTTCTCGAGAAGGCCTGCCAACTCCTTCAGAAGGTGGTCTCGGTGGAGGGGAGACCCGAGGGGCTCTCCTGGGAAATAAGGGGGCGATGTCATAAGAACATAAGATATGCCATACTGGGTGAGACCAAGGTCCATCAAAGCCCAGTATCCTGTTTCCAACCGTGGCCAATCTAGGTCATACGTACCTAGCAGTTTCCCCAAAAGATACAGGTTCCACAATGCTTGTATTGGATCAAGCATTGATATCCTGGGTCCCTTTTTAATAATGGTTTATGGACCTTTCCTCCAGGAACTTGTCCAAACTTTTTTTAAACCCTGCTACACTAACAGCTCTTACTACATCCTCCAGTAACAAATTCCAGAGTTTGAGTACACGTTGAGTGAAAAAATATTCTCTCTTATTTGTCTTAAATAGTTTACCCTGTAGCTTCATTACATGTCCCCTAGTCTTTCTATATTCTGATAGCATAAAACAATCGATCTACGTTTACCCGTTCCACTCCATTCATTAATTTATAGACATCTATCATATCTCCCCTCAGCCGTCTCTTTTCCAGGTTGAAGAGCACTAACCTTTGTAGCCTCTCTTCATAGGAGTAGCCTTCCATCCTCTTTACCATTTTGGTGGCTCTTCTCTGTACCTTTTCTAACAACACTATATCCTTTTTAAGATACAGCGACCAGAATTGCACACAATATTCAAGGTGCGGTCATACCATGGAACGATACAGACACATTATAATATCCTTTGTTTTATTTTCCATTCCTTTCCTTATGATACCTAGCATTCTATTTGCTTTCTTGACCGCCGCTGCACACTGGGCGGAGGGTTTTAACATGTTATCCACGATGACTCCTAAATCTTTTTCCTGGGTGGTGGTTCCCAATGTGGAACCTTGCATTGTGTAACCATAATGTGGGTTGTTCTTTCCTAGGTGTCCGAGTCAAGTGGAGGAGGTAACCCTCCCTGACTACCCGAAGTGCCCAGGAATTGGTGGTGATGGATACCCACCTCTGGGCATAGAGGGCCAGACGTCCCCCTGTGGGCTACTGATCTCTATGGAGTAGAGAGGCTATGCTCAAGGAGTCAAAAACTCCCCTCTGGCTGGGCTGGAGCTGGTGCCTGGGCTTTGGAGCTTTATGCTTATGCAGGCCATGCCAATGGAGGCCTGTTAAGGTGGGTAGTTTCAGTAAGCAGCTCCCTTCCTCGGGTAAGAGGTCTTTTTACCCAAGCCCTTCCATCGGGGAGGGGCAGCGGTCTTTTTGGAGAGCCTGGTCCTCATCATGAACTCTGTCTCCAGCTCGGCAACGTTGTCGGTCATGGGTTTGCCAAAGAAGTTCTCTCCTTGGCAGAGGACATCAACCAATTTGTCCTGAACCCACTGTTTGAGGATGGACGATTGTAGCCAAGTTTGCCAGCATGCATCGATGCCCACCACCGCTACTCGAGCCGCCAACTCAAACCCGTCATAGGCCACCCGAGACATGAATATGGAGCTTTCACAGAATGCTTTGGCCAGGTTCTTGAACCACTGCAAGCATTCCTCAGAGAGGCCAGCTGAGAACCCGGCGAGTTCCTTCGCCAGGTCTCTCAGGTACATTCCCAAGTACAGCTGGTAGGCCAGCATGCGGCCGTTGAGCATTGAGCCCTGGTGGCACATTCTGCCGAAGGCATACAGGGTTAGGGCCTCCCTGCCGGGGGGGGGGGGGGGCGCACCAAGAAGCGCATCTTGCTCTTCAGCCAACGCATGGCCAACTCCACCAGCATGGAGTTATGCGGCAGCTGTGACTTTTGGAAGCCCGGTTTCTGGGAGACTTGATATATTGAGTCGAGCAATTTTTCACCACCGACACCGAGACCGGTGTCTCCCACATTCGGAGCATTGGTCATTCAAGGATGGGAGGGATGGGCACCGTGAGCGGTTCCTGCGCAGGGGCCTCGTACTGGAGGATTCCCAACTCACCCGCCCGAGGGTCCTCCATGGACTTGGTCGGGAACGCCAGGACCTTAGACATGTCCTTGACAAAATCAAGGAAGCCCATATAATCAGACGGGGACTGCCGTCAAGGCTCCGAGATGGGACATTGTGGTGGCAACAAGTATTGGGGGACTCCTCGTCCTCCGTCTCCCACTCAGAGGAGTCCATTGAGAACTTGTAGGAGGGCTGCTCCGCAGGCATCGGGGCCCCTGATGCCTTGCGGCCAGTGCCCAGCAAACTTGCCGGGGTTGATCACAGTCCCGTTGAGCAGGACTCGGATCGCAACCTTGGCCGAGGATCAACTCGAGGACGAAGAACCTTGAGGATCAACTCGAGGACGAAGAGGGCTGCTACACAGTACCCTGTCCTGTGCTGCTGAGGTAAGCTATATTCTTATTTGATTTAAATTATAGCTCTTTGCTGCTGCTAGGCTCTAACTTATCATGAAATTTAAACTACAAGCTCTCTGCTGGGTTCTAAATTTAACCAGAAAGCTCTCTTCTGTGTTTTAAATTTAAACTAAAAGTACTTTCCTGATACTAGGCCCTGAGTGACTATTAAATTAAAATTACAAGCTCTCTGCTGGGTATGAAATGTAACCAGAAAGTTCTCTTTTGTGTTTTAAATTTAAACTTAAACTGCTGCTACTAGGCCCTGACTGATAAAACAAAAAATAGTGGGTTCACAGATTAAATATCTTTAATAGAAAGAATTCCTTTCAGAAAATTCCCAGAAGTATATACTCACAATTGCAGATCTCTCTCCAGAAGTAACAGTCCCCTTTTCTAGTCCTTCAAGACTGAGGATCACAGAGCTCTGGTTGAGCTATTTATGCCTGTGCTGCTGAGGTAAGCTGTGACCAACTTCCTGGATGATTAACAGTCCTTGCTTGGATAGAAGGAGTCTTTCAAAATGGCCTTTTGAACTGCCACCTGGTGTTAACACCTATTGAAAATGTTTCACAGATCTCTTGCCCCCTAGGTAGAAGGCCTCTTTGTAAAGGTCTCTAGAAGACTTTATTTGCTGCTCAAAGAGTACTGACCCTGTTTTGCCTTTTGTGCTAATCTATATTCTTATTTGATTTAAATATAGCTCTTTGCTGCTGCTAGGCTCTAACTTTTTATGAAATTTAAACTACAAGCTCTCTGCTGGGTTCCAAATTTAACCAGAAAGCTCTCTTCTGTGTTTTAAATTTAAACTAAAAGTACTTTCCTGATACTAGGCCCTGAGTGACTATTAAATTAAAACTACAAGCTCTCTGCTGGGTATGAAATGTAACCAGAAAGTTCTCTTCTGTGTTTTAAATTTAAACTTAAACTGCTGCTACTAGGCCCTGACTGATAAAACAAAAAATAGTGGGTTCACAGATTAAATAGCTTTAATAGAAAGAATTCCTTTCAAAAAATTCCCAGAAGTATATACTCACAATTGCAGATCTCTCTCCAGAACTAATAGTCCCCTTTTCTAGTCCTTCAAGGCAGCTCTTGAGGGCCTTACTGGGCATCCCCTTGCAGAGGCAGCAGTTATGTGTGTCGGTCAAAGACATAATTTTAGAGCACCAATCACACTTCTTAAGCCACTGGTAGCCACGGAGGAAAAAGTACACCTGAGAGGTCGAAGACTCTCCGGGCTGACAGTGGGAGAAAAAAGGCACGAAGACGCCAAGAAAAGAAAAGAACGAAAGACTACAAAAATATACTGAACTCTACGCCAAAACAAAGAGGTCGGTAGGCGGGAAGAGTACTGGTGCAATATCGGAAGTGAGTATGAAACTCGGAGAGAAATATCAACTTTTTCCGGGGACAAGCCAGACAGACATCTGAAGGGCTCTGCGGAAATAAGGAGACTGAGCAAAATGGCACTCTTGAATGGGAAAGGGAACATGCATGCGAGGTGGCATCTCTCAAAGGCTTTCTTTGAAAGCAAGGGGATGCTTTTGCGAGGGCTCTGTCGGTGCTGACGTCACCCATATGTGAGGACTGACTTCCTATTTGTTCCCGGAGGAAGGCCTGGTATTGAGGGTAGATTCTGTAAGCATCTCTCTTCTTCGAGTATGAGGGCTTTCTACCCAAAACCTTCATCCGTGTAGGGTCAGCAGTCTTCTTGGAGAGCCTGGTCCTAGTCAGGAATGCAGACTTCAGCTCGGCAGCCTTGTCCGTCATGGATCTGCCGAAGAGATTCTCCCCATAATAAGAGATATCAACCAATTTGTCCTGGACCCATTGCTCCAGGTTGGAGGACTGTAGCCAAGCCTAGTGCCAGACAGTAATGCCCGCTGGAGCTACTCTAGCCGCTGACTCAAAGCCATCGTAGGCTGCTCGAGTGATAAACTTAGAGCATTCCCTGACTGCTGAAGCCAGGGTCTGGAACAGCTGGAGGGGTTCCTCCAAGAGACCAGCCGAGAACCTGGAGAGCTCCTTTGTCAGAACTCGAAGGTACATGCCCATGTCAACTGGTAAACCTGGATACAGCCAATAAGCATCAAGCATTTTCTGCCCATGGCATGGACCTCCCTGTCCGGGGGCACCAAGGAGTGCAATTTTTGGCTCTTGAGCCTCCACATGGCCACCATGGAGTTGTGAGGCAGTTGGGCTTTTTGGAAGCCAGGCTCCAGCAGACCGGGTACATTGAGTCCAGTTGCCTGCTAACTATAGGCACTGATGAAGGGATCTCCCACATGTGGAAGAGCAGCCATTCCAGGATGGGGGCAATGGGCACCATGAGCGCCTCCTTCGGGGGGGGGGGGGCTCGTACTGGAGAATCTTGAGGTCCTCCGTGCAAGGGTTCTCCTCCGACTCAGTAGCGAAGGCCAGAGCCTTGGACATGTCCTGCACGAAGTCAAGGAAGGTCAAGTCCAATGGTGGGGACGGGTCCGAGGGGACATTGTGGTGTTGGTGGGTATTTGGGGACTCATCCTTGGTCTCTCATTCAGAGTCTGGCTCGGAGGAAGAATCAGGGGTCCTCCAGAATTCAGGGTGCCGGTCCAACCACAAGAACCTCTGGGCCATAGCGGCCCGGCACTCAAATCCAAGGGCACTGAGTGGTAAGGACCACGGCCTCAAGGATCGGGACCAGGACAGTGGCTGAGGCATCTCTCCAGGCTGATGGCACTCAAGGATCGTTTCAACCTCTGGGGAGTTCCTCACAATGCAGGGCCCGATGGTTGGGAGTGATGACCTGCTGCTGGGCCATTAAGGCAGACAAACTTCACTCCAAGGCCACCATCCTGGCCCCGAGACCAGATGGCTCCACAGACTTCGGCACAGGCACAGAAGACTTAGGGCACAGGGGCTGGCTCCATTGAGGGAGACTCCTCAACCAGGATAGCATCGGGGGTCCGAGACTGGTCCCAGGGCATGGATGGTTCCCAGCGAGGCAACTTGGATGGCCACTCCCTGCTGTGGCCCTCGGCCTCCTGTTGAGGGCTGTGGGACCGAGGCTTGTGGGATTCCCCCACTTTCCATGACTTGTCATCCAACGGCATCCTCTAGATCTTCTGGCCCTTCATGGTGTGACCCTCAACGCAGGAGTTCCAGCTGGAGGTCTCATGGTCCTGGGGCTCCGAGGCAGCATGGTTTCCAAGGGTGCTCGAGGTTGTGGAAGGAGTGGGCTCTTGCGGAAGACTCTGGGGCAGAGTCGATCTTCTGGAAAATCGACTCACGCGGCTGCTGCCGTTTGAGGACCTTAAGGAGTCATCTTCTTAGACAGACCACAGAACAAGCCATCATGGTCCGGCCCAAGGCATCAAAGGCAGCAGTCATGTGGGTCTGTGCACTTTGTATTATGAGCGCAGTGGTTGCACGACTTGAAGACACTGGCTGAGGCCATGGCAGGCAAGACGGCCCACGCGAGGTCAACTTCACCGGGACCAGCCAGGCAAAAGGGCAAAGACCCAAGCCAACTGAAAAAATAATAAAAAGAAAAGAAAAAAGCAGAGGACTCAATGCTGAGGCAAGTGGGCTCGGGGGAGGGGGGGGGCTGGGGGGAGACACCGGTATGCTACTAGAGAAAGCAAAAAAGACGACAAAAATCAGCAACTTTTTCCAGGGGAACAGATACATGTCCGATGAGCTCCGTGGAATAAAGGAGACAGACAAGATGACACCCTTGGGCGGGAAGGGACCGCACATGTGTGGTACAATTTCTAAAGGCTTTCTTTGAAAGCTGAGGAGGGGTTACCGCATGGGTTCTATTGGTGCAGACGTCACCCATATGTAAAGACTGACTTCCTGCTTGTTTCCGGAGAACAATGATTAATATACCAATATATAAATAATTAAGATTATTAACACAATGCAAACTGTACGGAGATAAGGAAACCTGTCTCAAAATGTAATTCTTGTAAAAAGCATAGTTACTCACCTGTAAAGCACACTTACCTGTAACAGGTAATCTCTGGGAACAGCAGGAATAAGTCTTCACATATGGGTACGTCGGTACCGACGGAGTCTGCGCGGGAACGCTTCCCAGCGTCCAATCAAAGAGCTTTTGGAAGCATCCCACCACGCCTGCGTGCTGCCTTCCCGCCTTTCCCAACTGCCTCTCCTCAGTTAAGTTTTAAAGCTAAGAGAGAGAGAGAGGAAAGGAAAGATAGATAGAGATACAACTCCTGGGGAGGTGGGTGGATTGTGAAGACTTATTCCTGCTATTCCCAGAGATCACCTGTTACAGGTAAGTAAAGCACAGTTACTTACCTGTAACAGGTGATCTCTGGGAACAGCAGGAATAAGTCTTCACATATGGGTACGTCGGTACCGACGGAGTCTGCGCGGGAACACTTCCCAGCGTCCAATCAAAGAGCTTTTGGAAGCATCCCACCATGCCTGCGTGCTGCCTTCCCGCCTTTCCCAACTGCCTCTCCTCAGTTAAGTTTTAAAGCTGAGACAAAGAGAGAGAGAGGAAAGGAAAGATAGAGATACAACTCCTTGGGAGGTGGGTGGGTTGTGAAGACTTATTCCTGCTGTTCCCAGAGATCACCTGTTACAGGTAAGTAACTGTGCTATCTCCATGACCAAGCAGGAATGAGTCTTCACATATGGGGACTCCCAAGCTGACCTAGCAAAGGATTGCAGACAAGAAGTCCATGTGTGGATGATAATTGTCATCAATGATATTGCAAAGAAAAAATATTGCAATATGGACCTCCCCTAACAGGACTTCAGAGAAGTATGGAGGTTCATGGGATCTACTGGGGAACCCAGTAGAGGAACCTCGAGAAGGACCTCACTGTAAATGGAGGTAGTAAACCTGTAGGAAAAGCAATGGAGGTCAGAATCCTGAAATGTAACAGGTAACCCCAGTAGGAAAAACTGGGTGTAGTACAAAAGCGGTGGGCCTTCAGCGGAAGGCTTTATGATAAAAGCCGAACTCTTTTGGTGGCAGAGTGGCTCACTCTTAGGAACAAAAAGAGAAAGTCTAACCGATTTGGACAAACAGGCCCAGTCCTTGTGGGGAGAAAGGGTATGGGAACCCCTTGTATCCCAAAAGAAAGGACAAACGCCGGAGGCGTTAGAGCCTGTGATTAGCTGAAGATCCGCAATGTCTTTCCTAACTGAAGTCAGCTAGGAGAGATATTGGAACATAGAGAGCTTCAGAGGTACCTAAACCTTAAGGTTATGGTAGGTGTTAACTACCACCAAAGTGGTTGTGAGTGTAGGACCCCAAAACATGCTGGATAGCATAAGTATGGGTAAAGCCCATCTGTCAGAATCATATATCTATGTAAACCTCGACAATCAGGTAGATAAAGCAGAATACATATCTACCGATAGTAAAAAATCTCTCGACAGATAGATATAATATATAGATATATGAGAATATATCTATAGTGAGATATGAAGGGCATAAAATACACACAAATGATAGACATAGACATCTGTAAGATGTGTGCTATAGGTATGAATATATAGGCCTCTATATGGAAGTCTGCAATGAAGCAGACAGAGATATGCCTACAAAAAGGTATTCACATAGGAAAATGTGGAGAGGAAAGATTCATCTAACAAGAAGGTAGAACCTACTTGAGAAGATATATAGAGAATCAATTCCCACTGGTTATGGCTACAGGGATGCTAGGTAGTAGAATAACCAGGATGGTTATGTGAAAAGCAGAGGATGATATCAGTCTGCAGCCAGCAAGTCCCGAGTATTCTAGAACTCTAGCATGGTAAGTGAACAGAAGACGCATAGGAATGAGATACCATGCTGACCTGCTTAAGGGCAAAAAGGTATCATGCGTTCTTACCATGAGGACAAGCTGGAAGGAGAAAACATATTCCCGTTTGGAAATACTATGGACCAAAGCAGGGAATTAGCAACTCCTTAAGCTTTCATGTAAGAGGAGGCCTATGTCCTTTATATTAAAAAGGAGAACTTTTCTAGTCATGGGAGACATGACTGAAAAAGCCTTTTTCAACCATCTGGTATAGATGTTGGAGAAAAAGCCCCCCATGCTCTCTAGCAAGGGCCCATAGTGGAGAGCTTCTCTGTAGAATTGCAGAGAGCATGATGAAGGAGAATGAGGAGATAGAACTGGCTGCAGGAGAGCCAGTACCTATGTCAACTATGCTGCAAAACCCAGGAGAATGGAGATGGCAGAAAGAGAAGACAATCCAACAAGCTTGTAGTGAAAACATTTCCAAGACAGATGACAGCACTGACTTGGAGCCACTACTAAGACCAGACAGAATGTTAGTGGAGGACAAATCTGGTTGCTGATGGACAAGAACCAGTGGTCCAAACATTAAGGCTCCTGCATTGGCAGCTGCTTGCCAGACAGCAGAAAGAATGGTACTGTTTAAAAACAGAAAGAACAGACAGAACAAGAGTAGAAAACTCTGGACGTGTCTGATGAACTGCTTCAAAGCAAGATTGAAAAAGAGAAGTCAACTCAGAAAAGAGAACTCCGCACTGGAAAAGTAACAAAACTAGAGAGGCTGAAGAAAAAGCCCTCCAGTGAAGCAATACCGCTCTTACAGAGGAAAAACCTGGTAAGAGGGTAAAGAGAATGGAGCTGAAGAAAACTTACAAAGTAGTAAGTTTATAGAAAGGAAAAAAAGACATGCTGGCACAGGAAACTATCGTTTGATAGTAGATAGACCTCTTTCCCTAGAAGGAAGAAGAGGAGAACCCTGTGACCTAGAAGCATGAACATCCTGATAGCTCATAGAACATAGAAAGAATGGATGTCTTTCGGGAAGAGATCCATGTTTAGGATTTAGAATGACAGCAGTGGATTGCCTCTATTGAGAAGAAGCAAATGCAGATTCTAATCCCAAGAGTCACAAGCATCTGATGGATTGATCAAAAACCCTGTGGTTGCTGGGTTTGCTGAGCCTGGTGAGAGGTTGAACTCTGCAGACCAGAACGATGCTTCCCCTGTTTGGGAACATCTGTATGATGGGCAGATGATGCATAAATCCTTCTTCTCCTATGGGAAGAAAGTTTGGCAGGACATTTCCTACCTACTGAGACAGAAGGTGGTGCAGAACAGCCCCTAGGAACAGGTAGGTCAGTGGAGAACTGAGTAACCTGACGTAAAGACTCCTTGTTGAAAAGATTGTCTCCAGTGCAAGGAGTATGTCCCAGTCTGTGCTGTACCCATTTGTCCAAGTCTGAAGCTTGGAGCCAGGCTCTACGTCGTGCCCCTATAGTTATAGCAGAAGTCCTGCTAACAGACTCAAAAGAGTATAGGGAAGCACGAGTAAGAAACCAAGAGATATTCTGGAGATGCTTGAGCAGTGAAGAATAGCCTGCACTCTTGGACTCTGGAAGGGAAGGAGTCAAAAGAAGTAATTGCTTTGTGACCTCCTCAAGAGATAGACTCATATAGAAAATATATGAGAGAATTCTTGCAGAAAGCATAGATGTCTGGAAGGTTTGACGTCCAAAGGCATCTAGTGTCTTAGACTCACGACCTGGCAGATAAGAAGAGTGCTTTTTCTTACTCTTTACCCGCCGCATTGCTGATTCCACTACTATGGAATGATGAGGAAGTTGAGTCTTTTGAAACCCCGGAGAGGGGGGCACCTGATATAAGAGATCAGTTGCTCTGGCAGGTGGGGGTACCCTTAAAGGTGTTTCCCACATTCCTAGAAGGAGATCCTGCAATGAATGATGCAAAGGAAGCATTATGTTCTCCTTTGCTTTGGTAGAAAGAGAGCCTTGTGCAGGATCATGTCCTGGGAAAGGAATGGCAAGAGATCTTGCTATATCCAGGAGGAAACTCTGAAAAGAGGGATCCCCAACAGGACTCTCCCTTGGACAGGTTAGATCTGAAGAACTAGCCTGAGCACCGACAGAGCTATCCAAATATACAGGAATAGAAGATCCTGCAGAGTGCAGTGTGGAATGCTTAAAGGATGGTCGCCGGTACTGGCTGTCAGGAGCAGCGACCGTCATTACCACATTGCCAATGCCAGGTATCGACTCCAAGCTTGGTATATAAGGGAGCGATCCTGTTGAAAAAAGCATGGCAGGAGTTGGCCACGATGCTACTGTGGATACCGGTACCGATGCCAATACCGGTACCGATGTCAGAGTCGAGCCCGACAGAGACATCGGAGCAGTCATCAGTGACCGTTCAATCGGTACCGAGGTAACCAAAAACCTCCGGGCGCTATCCTCGGTACCGAGCCACCGGTATCGATCGGTGTCGGTACCAAAGCATATATTGGTACCCAGTCGTCTAGACTAGAGATTGATTCCAAACTCGGCATCGAGGGCAACTCAATCGGCCTCGAGGGAACCGAGAGTTCCGGATCCGAATCATCAGAACTGAGCCTTCGGTACCGCCGAGAGCCGGTACCAAGGCAAGTCGGTACGCAGTCCTCCAGACTGGAGATCGATTCGAGACTCGGCATCGAAAGAAGCGAGGCTATCGATGCACGTCTGTAGGGTACCGACGTCGGTGGTAGTATCGGTGCTGGTACCGATAATGGAAAGTCAGTCTGGAGAGTATCCACCGGTCCCGAAGGCACCGAGGACGCCAGATGACCATCCATGGTGAGGAGTGTTTCATCCAACACCAGTGCCGATGCCGGGGTATCGGTACCGCACGAAGTGGCTGCCACCACCGGATACGGCTCAGGTATGTTCTGTGAGGGGTGAACCCCAGGAACAACCTGAAACCCCTGAAAGGCTTTGGAGACCGAAGACTCCCGCTGGGGTTTTGAAGCCAGTAGGCCCTCGAGGGCAAGGCCGGAGCCGTCTACATGCTGTGCATGAGACCTACCACTCGAGGGCTGGCTAGTCTTAACAGACTGTTTGTGGGTTACCTGATCCTGTGTGGAAGAAGACGTGGACGGTGCCCCGAAGTTGGAGGGAAACCGTGTATCAAGGGAACCTCGATGTTGAAGACCTCACCAAACTGTTGTCAGGACCTAAGCAGGTTAGACACCAACTTTGAGGGTCTAAAAATAAAGTTGTACCGCCACAGTCTGAACATTTCTTGGAGAAAGTGGCTGGGGTTCCATGAAGGAAAAGAAGAGGCCTGAAGGCCTAAGAACCGCGGGACACTATGAAGAAAAAATATCCCGTGAAAAAGGAAGATTTTACAAGAAAAGAAAAGAAAACACCGGCGGTACCGGTGGCGTCGGGAAGACAGCCGCGACCACAAGAAAACTAAAGAAATAAAACAAGAATTTTCTGCAGTGACAGGAGGACGTCCTGCCGGCTCCACGGAAAACGAAAACTGAGGAGAGGCAGTTGGGAAAGGCGGGAAGGCAGCACGCAGGCGCGGTGGGATGCTTCCAAAAGCTTTTTGATTGTACGCTGGGAAGCGTTCCCGCGCAGACTCCGTCGGTACTGACGTACCCATATGTGAAGACTCATTCCTGGAGATCTGTGCTATCTCCAGGAACAAGCAGGAATGAGTCTTCACATATGGGGACTCCCAAGCTAAGATGCCTGGAGTCCCAGCATGTCATAGGTTGGAACATGCTATCCACCACAACACCAGGCATCCTGAGGATGGAGGTTAGGAGTTGAAGAAAGAAAGGTGCTGTGGAACAGCTAACCTAGCATAGGACTGCAGACAAGGAGTCCATGTGTGGATGATAATTATCATCAATGATATTGAAAGAAATATTGCAATATGGACCTCCCCTAACAGGATTACACAGCAGTAAGGAGGTTCATGGGATCTACTGGGGAACCCAGTAGAGGAACCTCAAGGAGAACCTCACTGTGAAGTGTAGGTAATAAACCTGTAGGAAAAAACAGTGGAGGTCAGATTCCTGAAAGGTAAGAGGGGACCCCGGTAATAACTGGGGTAGTACCAAAAACGGTGGGCCTTCAGCGGAAGGCTTTATGATAAAAGTCGAACTCTTTTGGCGACAGAGTGGCTCACCCTTGGGAGCAAAAACAGAAGGCTGACCGAATTGGACAAACAGGCACAGTCCTTGTGGGAGGAAAGGGTATGGAAACCCCTTGTATCCCAAAAGAAAGGACAAACGCCTGAGGCGTTAGAGCCTGTGATTAGCTGAAGATCCGCAATGTCTCTCCTAACTGGAGTCAGCTAGGAGAGATACTGGAACATGGAGAGCTTCAGAGGTACCTAAACCTAAAGGTTATGGTGGAAGTTGTTAACTACCACAGAAGTGGTTGTGAGTTTAGAACCCCAAACATGCTGGATAGCATAGGTATGGGTAAAGCCCATCTGTCAGAATCATATAGCTATATGAGCCTCGACAGTCAGGAAGATAAAGCAGAATACATATCTACCGATAATAAAATATCTCGACAGATACATATATATATATATATATATATATATATAGATAGATAGATAGATAGATAGATAGATAAAGAATATATCTATAGTGAGATATGAAGGGCATAAAATACAAATGATAGACATAGACATCTGTAAGATGTATGCTATAGATATGAATATATAGGCCTCTATATGGGTGTCTGCAATGAAGCAGACAGAGATATGCCTACAGAACGGTATTCACATAGGAAATGTGGAGAGGAAAGATTCATCTAATAACAAGAAGGTGGAACCTACTTGAGAAGATATATAGAGAATCTATTTCCACTGGTTACGAGCTACAGGGATGCTAACTAGTGAAATAACCAGGACGGTTACGTGAAAAGCAGAGGATGATATCAGTCTGCAGCCAGCAAGTCCCGAGTATTCCAGAACTCTAGCATGGTAAGTGAATAGAAGACGCATAAAAATTAGATATCATGCTGACCTGCTTAAGAGCAAAAAAGGTATCATGCGTTCTTACCATGAGGACGAGCTGCAAGGAGAAAAGCATATTCCCGATTGGAAATACTATGGACCAAAGCAGGGAATTGGCAACTCCTTAAGCTTTCACGTAAGAGAAGGTCTATGTCTTTTATATTAAAAAGGAGATAGTGAACAAAGGGAGAACCTTTCTAGTCATGGGAGACATGACTGAAAAAGCCTTTTCCAACCATCTAGGATAGCTGTTGGAGAAAAAAAACCCATGCTCTCTAGCAAGGGCCCATAGTGGAGAGCTTCTCTGTAGAATTGCAGAGAGCATGATGCAGGAGAATGAGGAGATAGAACTGGCTGCTGGAGAGCCAGTACCTATGTCAACTATGCTGCCAAACCCAGGGAAATTGAGATGGCAGAAAGAGAAGACAATCCAACAAGCCTGTAGTGAAATAATTTCCAAGACAGATAACAGCACTGACTTGGAATCACTACTAAAACTAGACAGAATGTTAGTGGAGGACAAACCTGGTTGCTGGTGGACAAGAACCAGTGGTCCAAACATTAAGGCTCCTGCATAGGCAGCTGCTTGCCAGACAGCAGAAAGAATCTTACTGTTTAAAAACAGAAAGAACAGACAGAACAGGAGTAGAAAACTCTGGACATGTCTGATGAACTGCCTCAAAGCAAGATTGAAAAAGAGGAGTCAACTCAGAGAGGAAAACTCCGCACTGGAAAAGTAACAAAACTAGAGAGAGGCTGAAGAAAAAGCCCTCCAGTGAAGCAATACCGCTCTTACAGAGGGAAAGCTTGGTAAGAAGGTAAAGAGAATGGAGCTGAAGAAGACTTACAAAGTAGTGAGTCTATAGAAAGGAAAAAAGACATGCTGGCACAGGAAACTATCGTTTGATAATGGTTAGACCTCTTTCCCTAGCAGGAAGAGGAGAACCCTGTGCCCTATAGGCATGAACCATCCTGACAACTCATAGAACATAGAAAAATTGCATGTCTTTTGGGAAGAGATCCATGTCTAGGGTTTAGAATGAAAGCAGTGGATTGCCTCTATTGAGAAGGATCAACTGCAGATTCTAACCCCCAGAGTCACAAGCATCTGATGAAGATTGATCAGAAACCCTGCGGTTGCTGGGTTTGCTAAGCCTGGTGAGAAGTTGAATTCTGCAGACCAGGATGATGCTTTCCTTGTTTGGGAACATCTGCATGATGGGCAGATGATGCATAAAACCTTCTTCTCCTATGGAAAGAAGGTTTGGCAGGACATTTCCTACCTACTGGGACAGAAGAAGGTGCAGAACAGCCCCTAGGAACAGGTATGTCAGTGGACAACTGAGTAACCTGACGTAAAGACTCCTTGTTGAAAAGATTGTCTCCAGTACAAGGAGTATGTCCCAGTCTTTGCTGTGCCCATTTGTCTAAGTCTGAAGCTTGGAGCCAGGCTCTACGTCGTGCCCCTATAGATATAGCAGAAGTCCAGCTAACAGACTCAAAAGAGTCTAGGGAAGCACAGAGTAAGAAAGCAAGAGATATTCTGAAGATGCTTCAGCAGTGAAGAATAGCCTGCACTCTTGGACTCTGGAAGGGAAGGAGTCAAAAGATGTAATTGCTTTGTGACCTCCTCAAGAGATAGACTCATAAAAAATATATGAGAGAATTCTTGCAGAAAGCATAGATGTCTGGAAGGTTTGACGTCCAAAGGCTTCTACTCTCTTAGACTCACGACCTGGCGGATAAGAAGAGTGCTTTTTCTTACTCTTTACCCGCCTCATTGCTGATTCCACTACTATGGAATGATGAGGAAGTTGAGTCTTTTGAAACCCTGGAGAGGGGGGCACCTGATATAGAAGATCAGTTGCTCTGGAAGGTGGGGGTACCTTTAAAGGTGCTTCCCGAGATCACGTGATGTGGTGAGCTTGGGGAAGACGCACTTTCTTGAGCTCCGGGCTCCCTAGCTCCAAACCGGCGAAAGAGTGCCTTTTTCAGAGGCTTAACAGCGATTTTCAACTTCCCCCGAGTGCTGTAGATCGGAGGCATTGACCTCGGGAGGAATAAAGTGGATGGCGGCAGCGGTGCGGACGGCGAGGCGGGAGAAAGACCGTGCAGTGGGAGGTCAGAAAATGGCGGACTCACCTCCACATCCCAATCTACCGCAGATGGCAGCACCGACCGCCTCGTGGATGAGATATCGGCGGCGGTATCGGGGGCTCTCTCGGCGCAATTTGAGACGCTGCAGGGCAAAATTGATCAACTGCAGATGTCGGTGGATGCGATCGTAGCCCGTATGCAGGAGGCGGAAGCCCGTATTGCCCAAACGGAGGACGCAGTGGAGAAGATCACCCAGGAGCTGCTGCTGGTACGGACGACGCTGCGCGCTCAGGACGACAAATTGGAAGATCTAGAGAATCGATCGAGGAGCAGCAACCTCCGCTTTCTAGGTGTCCCGGGAGCGGTGGGGGACAAGGACTTGAGGCAATATGTGGAGCCTCTCTCAGTATTGCTCATGGGGGAAGGAGGGGAGGCCTCTCCGGTGGTCATCGAAAGGGCCCATAGAGTGGGCCCTAAAACCTCTAACAATCCGAGGCCCAGAGTAGTGCTGGCAAAGTATCTACAATTCCAACACAAGGAGACTGTCTTGAGGGAGGCACGGAAGCGTGGTACAATTGAACATGGCAACGCAAAGATCCGCATCACTCAGGACTTCTCTGCAGCAGTGAGTAAACGCCGTAAGGCCTACGCTCCGGTCTGTCAAAAACTGCTAGCAGCTAATATCAAGTTTTCAGTTCAATACCCGGCACGCCTACATGTGGTGTATGAGGACCAGCATCGGGTCTTTGATTCAGCGGAGGAGGCTTCACAGTATGTGGATCAACTCTTGCAACGATCATCGCCCCAGGGGACAGTGCCTACATGAAGCTATCTTCTAGATATGGCTGGACTAAAGGGAGTGGAGAGAGGGGTTGGAAATATTTGTCCTCCTTATCTCATTTTCTTCATCTTTCTGGTTTTACTCCCTCCCTATTTGACTTTTTCTTGTTTATTGAAAAATGAGCTTGCTGAGGGAGGTTCTTCCATCATGGCGGAAGGCACAAATGTATGTTATAATATGTTATTCAGATAGTTTAACATGTGAACCAGTTCTTTGTGGTTTGTACCTTTGGAGGTGGGCTATGGGGGAGGAGGGGTTGTGTCGATGGGGAGTGGGGGAGCCTGGTCACATCTCAGTGATAAAGTAGAGGAGGGGGAGAGTTCAGTTTGGGAGGATTGGGATTTGGGGCTGGAGGGTAGAGTGATCGAGGGGTGGGAAGTAAGGAGATGGGGGGAGCGGGGAGGAGGGGATGGGGGAGCGGGGGGGAGGGGATGGGGGAGGGGATGGGGGGAGCGGGGAGGAGGAGTTGGGGGGATATGTTGGTAATATAAGACAGGAGATAGAGGGTACTTTGGGGGAGGGGGGAGGGAGTGTCGCAACCTACGAGCCCAGGTGGAGAAATTTATGGTTCAGCAGAGAAGGGGGCCTACTTGGGGGGATAGTCGCAGTTTCGATACTCGGGTAGGGCAGGACATAGATTTAGACGGAGACTGTAGGGGAAGGCTCCAGGCTGGGAGGGCCTTTCCCATCCCAATGATTTTCATGCTGATGAGGGGACCTAATTACTCATTAGTTTCCTGAAGATAATATCATGGAATGTATGTGGGTTGGGCAGCCCAGTGAAGAGATATAAAATTTTGAAGGCCCTGGCTAGACAGCAGTGTGGCATTGCATTGTTACAGGAAACCCATCAGATGGCTGAAGAACACTAAGTTGTGCAGGGACTGGGTGGGTCAGGTATGGGGGAGAAGCGGCAGTCGGTAAAAAAGGAGGGGTGGTTGTGTTAGTTCATAAACAAGTGCGTTTTTCCCTGATTAGGGAAATCTCGGACCCTAAGGATCGCTTTGTGCTTCTGCATGGAAAGTTGGAGGATAGGGAGGTGATTTTGGGGGACTTATACAGCGCTAATATGTTGGATCAAGACTTTTATAATCGTATAGCAGCAAAGGTAGAGCAACTGAACGACCTCCCGCTCATCCTGGGGGGGGATTTTAACGGGGTCATGGATGTAGAATTAGATACTTCCCAAGGGTACGGTTCGCGGGAAAGGAACCAGACAGCTAAGGTCTTGCAAAGTTTCCGGGCCAGACTGGGATTGGTGGACGCCTGGCGGCTGCTCCACCCTCTGGAGAGAGACTTCACCCATCAGTCTAGGGCGCATGGAACTAGCGCACGTATAGACTATTTACTGGCCTCGGTGAGTCTCTTCTCCCATTGTGGGGGTGGCACAGATTGGTCCTACGGAAATTTCCGATCACGCCCCAATATGGCTAGAGTTGCACTGGGGGGGGGGGGGGGGGAGATGGGAACCCTACTCGCATTTGGCGGTTTCCCATGGAACTTTATAACGATAATCAATTCCTTCAATTTCTTCGCCAACGGTGGCAGGATTTCGAACTGAATCATAGGTGTCATCAGGATGATCCGGAATTGGTGTGGGAGACTGCTAAAGTTGTGTTGAGAGGTGATATCGGATATGTGGCAAGGAGGCGGAGAGTGATGGCAGAGCAAATTATTAGATTGGAGCAGCAGGTGATGAGGATGAGGCGTCTTTGTGTGCGTATGCCCACCGTTCATAATAAGAAAAGGTTTTGGGAGACACAAGTGGCCTTAAATTAGTTGTTACACCAGAGAGCTAAGAAATCGGTGCTATATTACCGTTATAAATTGTATTGTTTTGGGGATAAGCCGGGTAAACTATTGGGACGGTGTTTGAAGGGCCCAAGAGGGGGTAGAATGGTAGCGGCGATTTATGATGCTCAGAGGGGCTTACGTAAGGGACGGGGGGCAATAGTGGAAGTGTTTAAAGAAATTTATCAAAAGCTGTATAGTGCGGAGGCAGAGCCCCCTGATACCATGCGAGCGTATTTGCAGGACCTCCCCTTACCCAAATTGACTGCTGAGCAAACTGCGCGTCTGGAGCAGCCTATTACTCTTCTGGAGGTGCAGCAAGTGATTTCGAAGGCGAGTTGTTATAAATCACCCGGCCCAGACGGATTCGGGGCCGAATTCTATAAACTTTTATCGGACAGAATAGGCCCTTTGCTAGTGGCTATGTTTGGTCAACGACGGGAAGCAGGTTCCTTTCGCTGGGGTAGTAATCAATCACACCTAGTGTTGATCCCTAAACCGGGGAAGGACCTGACTCAAGCGGCATCTTATAGGCCCATCTCCCTTTTGAATTTTGATTCAAAGTTATTGGCAAAACCTTTAGCGGAACGTTTGGCGGAGGTACTTGGTTCCCTGGTGCATGACTCTCAAGTAGGCTTTGTTAGAGGGCGGTACGCGGTGCGTAATTTGCGCAAAATATTGGCCTCATTAGAATGGGTACACAAGAGGAAGTTGCCGTCGCTCTTAGTTTTGACGCCGAAAAAGCGTTTGACCGGGTTAAATGGAGTTATTTACAATACTTATTGCCACTTTATGGGCTAGGGCCAACTTTTTGTAACTTGGTAAAGACCCTGTATCTTAACCCGACGGCCCGGGTGCTATGCAATTGAGTCTTATCTAGGCCCTTCCCTTTGGAATGCGGCACACGGCAGGGGTGCCCGCTATCCCCGCTTCTGTTTGTGTTATCGTTGGACCCTTTAATACGTAGGATAGCATTGGATAACAAAATAGGTGGAGTGAGGATAGCTAAACAAGAGTTTAAGATCTCGGCTTTCGCAGATGATCTGTTGGTTCACTTGCTGGACCAGAAGGAATCTTTGCCGCGACTGCTGGCGGAACTTCAGTCTTATGGAACTTTTGCGGGATTCCGCATCAATAAAGATAAATCTGAAGCGATTGATATATCAGGTTGTCTTCGGGGAAATTGGGGGGGGGGGGGATTTCCCATTGAAATGGGCCACTGGCCAGTTTGTTTATCTAGGTATTGTTTTGATCAGCTTACCGCAAGAGTTGTATCGTTGTAATTTAGAGAGAGTTAGGACACGATTGCGGACGCAGTTGAGAGCCTGGTTTTCACTTCCGTTGTCTTTGCTGGGGAGAGTAGCAGCAGTTAAAATGGTGATTTTACCATGGATTCTGTATTGGCTGCAGACCCTCCCGGTGTGGTTGTTGAGGAGGGACTTATAGAGTCTGGAGAGGAAGATACAAGGGTTCTTGTGGAAAGGGGCTAGAGCTCGTATACCCCTTAATCGCCTAATGGGCTCCTGGAGGCTGGGGGGTGTTGGGCTTCCAGATCTTTGGTTTTATGCATTAGCTTGCCAGGCTAGACACATTGGGGATTGGCTGGGGGGGTCGGAGATCTATACGCCTCGTGTATTTGAAGAGGCCCTGGCTGCCCCCCATACGGTACTTGCAGTGTTACATATGGACAGCGCTAGACTGCCTGATCACATCAAGCGGAGTGGATTGTTCAACTCCATGCGCCGTACGTGGAGACAAATAAATGTGTACTGGAAGCGAAATTGGATGGTATCGAGTTGGTTGCCAATACAGGGTAATGTGTGCTTTCTTCCGGGCCCAGAGACGAGTGTGTTTCGCACAAGGTATGCGAAGGGCATTTGAAATATAGGGAATGTGGTGGATTTATCTGGAAAATGAAAGTCATTGACCGTGTTGACTGGAGAATATGAGCTGCGGCCTACTCATTACTTTGCATACATGCAATTGGCTCACTATGTGGCGGGACTGCCTGCGGGAGAGCTTACTGTTGAGCGCTCTGCACAGATTATAGAATTTTTTGATCTGGGGGAGGAGGGTCCCCCATCGGTAGCTAAATTGAGGGCCCGATTGGAATGTTATAGACTTAAACCTGATTATGGGGGAGTTGAGAGGGCATGGGCAGGGGAATTGCGACGGGAGATACCCTCGGGCACTATTCTGAAGGCTTTGGGGAGGATTACTGATTTGGCTGAGGGGGCTCGCTGGAGAGAAATTCAATTTAAATGTATTATTCGGGCGCATTTCTCACCTAGGAGAGCCTTGCGCAGTCATCTCACTACAGATGGGAGCTGCCCTAGATGTGCGGAGCCACTGGCTGGTCTGTTACATATGTGGTGGGAATGTAAATATATTCGATCATATTGGACACGGATTAGGGGTTGGATAACAGAGTGGATCCAACAGAGGGTTCCTTGGTTGGGTTCCTTAGTGGTTCTGGACCAATTACATTAGGATCTCCCCAGAGGGAGATGGGTGCGGTTGTGGGTACGTAAGGCTTGTTTGGTGGGGAAGAGCCCAATACTCCGGAGATGGAGAGAGCCGAGCCCGCCATCCTTTTGGGAATGGCGTAATAGTTTTCATCAACTAATGCTGGCAGAGCGATGGAGGGCAAGGGGCAATGTACAGAGATGGTCCACTTTCTTGCAGCAGTGGGACCCCTATATACAGCATCTGGGCCCACGGTGCCGTAATGAAATATTGAATGTGGGCTGTTAAGGAGTTGGTATAGAATGGTGGTGGAGTGAGAAGGGAGTGTTAGGGGGGGTGCTGGCTTGCGGGAGTTGAGGAGGAGAAGGGTTCGAGATTTGCGACAGGGGGGGGGGGGAACTGGGAGGGGGGTGATTGTATGATAAAATAATACATGATGTCTATGCTGTTTCCTTTTATGCCACTTTGATATTGGTCATTTGCCTCTCGCCGGGGATCAGAGTCAACCCCGTCCGGAGGCTTGTTATTGTTGATGTTGGCTGTTGGTGGCTTGTATTAACATTTATAAATAAAGTTTATAAAAAAAAAAAGGTGCTTCCCACATTCCTAGAAGGAGATCCTGCAAGGAATGATGCAAAGGAAGCATTATGTTCTCCTTTGTTTTTGTAGAAACAGAGCCTTGTGCAGGATCATGTCCAGGGATAGGAATGGCAAGGGATCTTGCTATATCAAGGAGGAAACTCCGAAAAGAGGGATCCCCAACAGGAATCTCCCTTGGACAGGTTAGATCTGAAGAAGTAGCCTGAGCACCGAAAGAGCTATCCAAATATATAGGAATAGAAGATCCTGCACGGTGCAGTGTGGAATGCTTAAGGGATGGTCGCCGGTACTGGCTGTCAGGAGCAGCGACCGTCATTACCACATTGTCCATGCCAGGTATCGACTCCAAGCTTGGTATAGAAGGGAGCGATCCTGTTGGAAGAAGCATGGCAGGAGTTGGCCACGATGCTAGTGTGGATACCGGTACCGATGCTAATACCGGTACCGATGTCGGAGCCGAGCCCGACACAGACATCGGAGCAGCCATTGACAGTTCATTCGGTACCGAGGGAACCGAAAACCTCCAGTCGCTATCCTTGGTACCGAGTCTCCGGTATCGATCGGTGTCGGTACCAAAGCATGTTGGTACCCAGTCTTCCAAACTAGAGATCGATTCCAAACTCGGCATCGAGGGCAAAGAGCCTGATGAGCGAAGCATGGAAGGCACCAACCTCAAGGGTAATGTGGACATCGGTACCGACTTCGGTACCGTGTCTGATACCGGTGGATGAAGGCCAACCAGTGGCAACTCAAACGGCCTCGGGGGAACCGAGAGTTGCGGATCCGAATCATCGGAACCGAGCCTTCGGTACTGCCGGGAGCCGGTAACCAGTCCTCCAGACTGGAGATCGATTTGAGACTCGGCATCGAGGGAAGCGAGGCTATCGATGCACGTCTGGAGGGTACCGACGTCGGTGGTAGAATCGGTACTGGTACCGATAATGGAAAGTCAGTCTGGAGGGTATTCACCGGTCCCAAAGGTACCGAGGATGCCAGATGACCATCCCTGGTGAGGAGTGAATCATCCAACACCAGTGCCGATGCCGGGGTATTGGTACCGTTCGAAGCGGATGCCACCACCGGACATGGCTCAGGTATGTTCTGTAAGGGGTGAACCCTAGGAACAACCTGAAACCCCTCAAAGGCTTTGGAGGTTAGAGACTCCCGCCGGGGTTTTGAAGCCAGTGGGCCCTCGAGGGCAAGGCCGGAGCCGTCTACATGCTGTGCATGAGACCTACCACTTGAGGGCTGGCTAGTCTTAACAGACTGTTTGTGGGTTACCTGATCCTGTATAGAAGAAGAAAGGGACGGTGCCCTGACGTCAGAGGGAAACCGTGTATTGAGGGAACCTCGATGTTGAAAACCCCTTCTCACCAAACTGTTGCCTAAAGGCTCCGGAGGAAAAAGGTCAGGACCCAAGCAGATTAGACACCGATATTGAGGGTCTAAAAATAAAGTTGAACTGCCAAAGTCTGAACATTTCCTGGAGAAAGAGGCTGGCGGTTCCATGAAGGAAAAGGAGGCCTGAAAGGCCTGAGAAACTAGGAAGAAAAAATATCCCTTGAAAAAGGAGATTTCACAGAAAAAGAAAAGAAAACACCGGCGGTACCGGTGACGTCAGGGAGACAGCCGCGACCACAAGAAAACTAAAGAAATAAAACAAGAATTTTCTGCGGTGAGAAGAGGACGTCCTGCCGGCTCCGCGGAAAACGAAAAACTGAGGAGAGGCAGTTGGGAAAGGCGGGAAGGCAGCACGCAGGCGTGGTGGGATGCTTCCAAAAGCTCTTTGATTGGACGCTTGGAAGCGTTCCTGCGCAGACTCCGTCGGTACCGACGTACCCATATGTGAAGACTCATTCCTGCTTGTTCCTGGAGATCAGGTGATCTCCGGGAACAGCAGGAATTTAGTCTTCACATGTGGGTATCGTCGGTACCGACAGAGCCTGTGCGGGAACGCTCCCCAGCATCCAATTAGGAAGCTTTTGGAAGCACCCCACAGCACCTGCGTGCTGCCTTCCCGCCTTTCCCAACTGCCTCTCTCCAGTTGAGTTTAAAGCTGAAACAAAGAGAGAGAGAGGGAAAGAGAAGAGATAGAGAGATACAACTCCTAGGGTGGGTGGGTTGTGAAGACTAAATTCCTGCTGTTCCCGGAGATCACCTGTTACAGGTGAGTAACTATGCTATCTCCAGGAACAAACAGGAATGTAGTCTTCACATCTGGAGACTCCCTAGCTATAGATGCCAGGGAGAAACCCCAGAAGCTGTGTGCCCTTTCGGAAGGGCTCCACTTCCCCCCATGGATCTCTGGCATCCTACCAGGAATGGTGGGTAGGAGTTAAGTATGGAATAGGTGTTGAAGAACAGCCTGACCAAACAAGGCATCCCGGCGGGAGTCCTTATCCAAGCAGTAATGGGCTGTGAAGGTATGAACCGAGGCCCAGGTAGCTGCTCGACAGATGTCATCAATAGAGACAGAGTGAAGATGAGCCATAGAGGCTGCCATGGCTCTTACATTGTGCACTGTGACATGGCCTTCAAGAGGAAGGTTCTTACTCCGATAGGCAAAAGATATACACTGCTCAATCCAGTTGGACAGTGTCCTTTTGGAGACTGGAAGCCCTAAATGACTAGGATCAAAAGCAACAAAGAGTTGGGAGGACTTTCTATGTTGCTTAGACCTTTGCAAGTAAAAAGCCAAAGCTCTTTTACAGTCCAAAGTATTAAGATTCCTTTCTGCATTAGAGGCATGAGGCCTTGGGAAAAAAACAGGAAGTAAACTGATCGGTTTAAATGAAAAGGTGAAACCACCTTTGGCATAAAGTGAGGATGAGTCCTAAGGACTACCTTATCATGATGGAACCTTGTATA
This sequence comes from Ichthyophis bannanicus, assembly GCA_033557465.1. Taxonomy (NCBI): domain Eukaryota; kingdom Metazoa; phylum Chordata; class Amphibia; order Gymnophiona; family Ichthyophiidae; genus Ichthyophis; species Ichthyophis bannanicus. The sequence continues at coordinate 170,943,443 of CM066042.1, forward strand.
AGGAGGATCAGACACCAATGCTTGCAATTCACTAATGCGTCATGCTGATGTGATTGCAATAAGAAAAATAACCTTCCAGGAAAGGAATTTCAAAGAGGTAGTAGCTAATGGTACAAAAGGTGGCTTCATGAGCTGGCCAAGAACCAGATTTAAATCCCATGCCACCGGTGGTGGCTTAATGGGAGAGTTGGTTAGAAGAAGACTTCCCATAAATCTAGCTATGATAGGATGAGAGGAAATAGGTTGCCCATTTAAAGGTTTGAGAGAAGCTGCAATAGTCTCAGATGAATTCTCAATGAATTGGTCTTAAGCCCTGTGTTAGACAAATGAAGGAGATATTCCAGTAATGATTCCAGAGGTATTGCAAGAGGGTTAAGACCCTTCTGCGAACACCATATGGTAAACCTTTTCCACTTGAAAGCATAAGAGCGTCTTGTGGACGGTTTCCTGGAAGCATAAAGGATATCCTTTATTTGCTGAGAAAGGCTAAGACCATGAAGTTCTAGGCTTTCAGCAACCAGGCCCTGAAATAAAGAGACTGGGGATTGGGATGCCACAACATCCTGTCCTCCTGGGATAGGAGATCTGGAACAGATTCTAGCTCCAGAGATGGAGCTTGAGAGAGATGTAAGAGCAGAAGGTACCACACTTGTCGTGGCCAATGTGGGGCTATGAGAATTATACAGCCTCTGTCTCTCTGAAGCTTGAATAGGGTTTTGGGAATTAGGGGAATGGGTGGGAAGGCATACAGAAAGTCCCAACCCCAGTGGAGGAGGAAGGCATCCGTGGTCTGACAACCCTGAGCCGGAATCCTGGAACAGAACTGGGGAAGTTTGGCATTCAGCGGACTTGCAAAGAGGTCTACGTCCGGGGTTCCCCAAAATTGGAAAATTTTGACAACCTGGTCTGCATGGAGAGACCATTCGTGTGGAAGCAGAACTCGACTAATTCTGTCTGCCCAAGAGTTTTGAATGCCTGGAAGATACACTGCAAGGAGATGAATCTGATGCTCTCTGGCGAGGGCCCAAAGTCGCAAAGTTTCGCTGCAGAGCGACAGAGATCCTGTCCCACCCTGCTTGTTCACATAGAACATGGCTACCTGGTTGTCCGTTTGGATTAGGACAGTTTTGTAGCTGAGCTGGGTGTGAAACACTCGAAGAGCAAGGAAGATTGCTCTGAGCTCTAGGAGATTGATGTGTAGATCGGTCTCCTGTGGAGTCCAGGTACCCTGGGTAGAGAGGCCTTGCAAATGGGCTCCCCAACCCACCTGTGAGGCATCTGTTGTTAGAGTTACTTGAGGTGGGGGTTGCTGAAAAGGGGACCCCACCAACAGATTCTGGGGTGACTGCCACCATTGGAGAGACAAAATAAGACGATCTGAGGTTGCTATTTTGTCTGACAGGCAACCTGACACCCGAGTCCACTGCGTGGATGGAGTCCACTGGGCTGCCCTCATATGGAGGCTGGCATAAGGGACCACATGCACGGTGGATGCCATGTGGCCTAGCAATTGTAACATTTCCTGAGCAGTGAGGTGAGACTTTAGCATTGCTTGGGAAGCTAACTGCACAATGCAAAGGCAGCGGGACTGTGGAAGATAGGCCCTTGTCTGCCTGGTATCCAGCAGGGCTCCTATGAACTCTAGAGACTGAGTGGGAGCTAGGTTGAAATTTTGGAAGTTTATGACAAGTCCCAAATATTGAAGGATAATCATTGTGCGAGATAGAGAAATTCTGGCCTCTGGCTCTGATGGGGCTCGAATGAGCCAATCGTCCAAGTAAAGGAAGACGAATATTTTTAGGGTGCGGAGGAATGCTGCCACCACAGCCATGCATTTTGTGAACACCCTTGGTGCCGAGGACAGGCCAAAAGGAAGAACTCTGTATTGGTAGTGCTTCCCTTGGAATAGAAAGTGAAGAAATTTTTGGTGAGTTGGATGGATGAGAACATGAGTGTACGCATCCTTGAGATCTAGAGAACAAAGCCAGTCCTGACTCTGAAGGTATGGCAGTAGAGTTCCCAGAGAAATCATTTTGAATTTCTCTTTGAACAGGAATTTGTTCAATTCTCTGAGGTCCAAAATGGGTCTGTGCCCTCCTGTTTTCTTTGGAATAAGGAAAAAGGGGGAATAGAACCCTGTACCCTGTTGATGAATAGGTACTTCTTCTATTGCCCTTTGGGCAAGAAGCAGACTGACCTCGTGATCTAACTGGGAGTTGAGAGAGGTCTGAGAATTGAACTGCCTTACCACTGTAGGAAGGGGCATGCTGAGGAAGTGAAGCTTGCATCCCTCTCTTACAAAGGACAGAGTCCAACTTTCTGCTGTTATCTGCCCCCATCTGGGGGCAAAATAATATAACCTTCCTGGAATGGTGGAAGGCTCTGGCCCGTTCAGGACCAGGAAGACAAAGTTCTCTAGATTGGAGTCAAAGCCCCTGTGGAGGCTGAGTCTGCTGAGCCGGTTGAGGCTTAGCAGCCTTTGTTTTTCTTTGTTTTGGTTGCTGCTGACCCTTTAGGGCAGACTGACCTGAACGATGCCCTTGCTGGGTATAGGAGGGGTAGAACTTCTTTCTAGTGAAGAATGTTTTTTTGTAGGACTTTTTCCTTGCAGGATCAGCTGTAGATTTTGATAATCTATCCAAGGTGAGATTATCAGCATCTAGCTCATTAGCTTTCTCTTGCCAATTTTTGCCAAACAGATTCTCTCCTGTGCAAGGAATATTCCCTAGTTTGTCCTGTACCCAAAGTTCCAAGTCAGATGCCTGGAGTCAGGCAATCCTACGTGCGCCTATGGCAATAGCAGAAGTTCTGCTTATGCACTCAAAACAATCAAAAGTTGCATGATTTACGAATTTGGAAAGATCCTGAGTATGTTTGATAAGTGCAAGATAATCTTGTCTCTTATGATCAGGAAGGAGAGGGCTCATAAGTTCTAGATCTCCTGTAACTTCCTTAAGGAACATTCCCATATATAGAATGTAGGAACTAATCCTGGCAGAAAACATAGAGGCCTGGAAGGTTCGACACTCAAAGGCATCAAGAGTTCTACATTCAGGTCCTGGAGGATTAGATGCATGTCTTTTTGCACTCTTGATCCTTCTCATAGCTGATTCCACCACCATGGAATGGTGGGGCAGCCGAGTTTTTTGAAAACCAGGACAAGGAGGAACTTGATACATGGTATCGAGCCTAAGAGAATGAGAAGTGGTGAGAGGTGTTTCCCACATCCTTAGCATGACATCATGCAAGATCTCATGAACAGGCAAAGTAGCTGCCTCTTTGGGAGCTTTAGGATACTTTAAATCTCCAATTCCTTCGCCCTAGGCTCTGTTTCAGGAGCCACTGTGATGGAAAGACCTCGAGCCACATCCCGGATAAAATCCTGGAAGGATATATCCTCTGGAGGAGACATTCTACGTTTAGGAGAGGAAGAATCCTCAGGAGGAAACACTCTGGTATCGACAGAGCTGTCAGAGTCCTCAGACTCATCGGAGGATTCAAAGTATCTCCTGTCCGGGTAATCGTGCAACGCACGATACCGGTACCGATCAAAGTCAGTATCGACAGGGTCCAGTACCGACTTGTCAGTACTGGAGGGCATAGCATGCGTCGATACCGGTAGTCCACCTGCCAACGTCGATGCAATTGGCCCCGGTAGCGATGTAGGTGCCGGTTCCGGTACCGGTTGAATTGTCTGAAGCGGTTTTGGGGGCATGCATGCCGAGAGAAGAGCCGCCAGACTGCGTTCAATAGCCAGAAATCTTTGGTCTATCTACGCCACCGATGCCTGGGTATCGGTACCGGACAAAGCGGCCGGTACCCCAGAGCATGGCACCAGTAGTTCTGCCGAGGTTGGGGCCTCGAGAACATCCTGGAGCCCCAATGATGCTTTGGAAGCCGAAGCCTCCCGCCGGGGCAATTTTGCTGGTGTGAGTCCCTCAAGGGCAACGCCAGAGGCATCTCGATACTTGGAAGGAGATCTACCCTTTGAGGACCGGCCAGACTTATGTTTAGTTACCTGAGATCCATGGGAGGAAGACGAAGCCCTGGAAGATGTTGATGCCACAGATGCTGCATCGGAGGAAAGAAGGGTGCTAAGTTTAGCAGCTCGGTTTTGCCGACCCCTCATCGACATCATCCCACAGGCAACACACTCGGAGATAGAGTGGTCAGGACCTAAACATTTGAGGCACCACTCATGGGTGTCGGTGACAGAGATGGTACCGCCACATTTGGAACACTTTTTAAAACCCAAAGTGGGTTTTTCCACTGTAGAGGAAAGTTGGCCCTAGTGCCCAAAATGGCACGTGGCACCTGAGGAGAAAAAAGCTGGAAGACTCCAGGAAAAGTATATATTTTTATTTTTTTTAGGAAAAGAAAAAAAGAACCGGCGGTACCGGTATAGCGTCGAAAGAAGGCAGACGCAACCACAAAAAAGAGAATAAATGGAATATTTTCTGCGGGGACAGGAAGTGCGACCTGCCGGCTCCACGGAAAATGAAGAACTGCAGAGAGGCAGTTGGGAAAGGCGGGAAGGCAGCACGCAGGTGCTGTGGGGTGCTTCCAAAAGCTTCCTAATTGGACGCTGGGGAGCATTCCCGCGCAGGCTCTGTCGGTACCGACGATACGCATATGTGAAGACTACATTCCTGCTTGTTCCTGGAGATCATGCTTTCCCTTTTGGAATCTGTAAATTCAATAATGTTAACCCTCAGAATTCATGAATCTATCATGTATCAATGCTTACTTGTGCCGTTTGCTTTAAAAATTTTTAAAAATGGGGTGAAAACGACAGATCATTTTTTCCCCACACAAGGTGTTTATAGTAATTTCCCCTTTCTTTTTCAGTATACACACATCCATCAGAAATGAGACAAGCAGCTGTAACCCTACAGGATTTTTCTGTTCAGCTCATAACTGAATTGAGCCATCTATCAGCTGCATAGAAAACCAAAAATAGCAATTAAGCCATCTGACAATGATGAATGCTATATCAACTCAACTAAAAGTAAGAAAAGAAAATCCAGACCCTCTTCCATCCACTAAAACAGTCAGTAGAATCTTTCGCTTTACATTAAAAGGCTGATTGAGCAGGGTTAACAGCTTCATGGCCCTGAATGAGCAGATGGACTCCTCTTGTGCTTTCAAAGTATCCTGAAACAAAATATCGCCACTTTGAGCTAACTGGCCACAAACATACCTGACCCCTGCTCAATCCATTTATCCTGCTAGATTTCATTTGTTAGTGTATTGTATGGAGAAAACTAAATGAATTTCTTAGACCTTCAGCAATAACAACTCTTAACGCAAAATTACATTACCTGTCATTTTGTTTATGCACAGATTAAGCTACACTATCATACAATTCCTATAGTGGAATGGTTTAATTTCTTTGGTGAAATATATGCAAGTACAATGGAGTTGGGGGGGGTGGGGGGTAGAAACAACAGCCTTGCAACATTAGAAGATATCAGCAGAGAGAATGCCAAGACAAAGTCTATACATAGAGTGCTATTATGATTTCATGGGATCCTGATTTGATGCATGCAGCTGATTTAATTTATCTTGATAGGAATAGTAAACATACTATTTACCCTCCTCTACAAGGAAAAAAAAAATTTATTGAAATTTCGGAGACATAAAAAATAGCTCCCAGACTGTCAGGAGGCAGAAAAAAAAGTAGCAGGAAAAAATGAAGGCGATCAGAACTGGGAACTGCTCAACCAAAAGTGTGACAAAAAATACATAGCAGGAAACATCTTTTGAGAACTATTGTTCTTGTTAAATGCCATCCAGTTTGTGTCAACTCATGGCGACCCTCTGAATAGTTGCCCTAAACTGTGTTCAGTCAGGCGGCTCATAGTTGATAAAGTGGCAGCCATAGCTGCTATTATTTTATCAATCCATCTCATTGCTGGCCTTCCTCTTTTACATTGACCTTCAACCTTAACAGTCCAAAACCCAAAATAGAGCAAAAATACTTTCTAAGCAAAACTTTAAATTATTTTTTGGAAGACCAGCCTTGAGGGGTATCCCCCTCTCGCGGCTCTTCTTCCGTTTTAATTTATAGAACCATTTTTTCATGTGTGTGAAAAAAAGCACACCACTTCGTGCCTCTACACAACCACCAATAATGAAACCTTCTATGGAACAGAGTGTGAAAAATTCTTTGATTAAATGGTCTTGCAAACAAACTCCCCACAGTCATAGATAGGACAATTCAAACAGCTGAACCACATTTGCAACAGTCCCACGCTGATAGCAGTAAACTTCGCGGCAGCAATGACAACAGCAGTAAACTTCACAGCAGCAATGACGACGAACACAGCACTGCGTTTAGGGCAGCCAAATCTGTATGCCCTGTTTCAACGCTCAAATGACTGCAGTGAGTCTCACATTAATTAAAACAGAAGAGGAGCCGCGAGAGAGGGACACCCCCTCAAGGCTGGTCTTCCAACAAATAAAGTTTTGCTCAGAAAGTATTTTTGCTCTATTTTTGGTTTTGGACTGTATCTTTATAGAGTTTTGTTATTTTTGTCTTCAAACTTAACAAGCATGTTGTCTTTCTGTAATGCTCTCTCTTTTCACATAATGTGTCCAAAGTATGAAAGTTGAAGTCTTCTTAAAAAAAAAAAAAAAAAAAAAAAGCTTAGGGTTTGATCTCCTCTATTACTGACTGTTTCGTTCTTCAGGTAGTCCATGGTATACACAATATTCTTAGCCGGCACCATAATTCAAAGGCATTAATTTTCTTCTTGTCTATATTTTTCACTGTCCAACTTTTACATCAATCAGATGTTACTGAAAATACCATGGCTTGGACAAGTCAAATCTTTGTATGAAGAGACATCTCTGCTCTTGAGAATTTTGTCTAGGTCCTTCATAGCCATTCTGCGAAGAGCAATGCAGTCTGATTTCTTGATTTATTTATTTATTTATTTAATACACACTTATATACCGCCGCTTCCAGCGATCAGCAGCGGTTTGATTCATCTATTTGGGGTGTCAAATCAGGACTGGGAGGGTACAGTGATTACATGGGATTGGAGGGAAGTCACAGCACACATGTTGAGTGTCTAGGGGGAAAATATACATATTTACATTTATACATACGTATTTACATATTGCTGGCTACTATTGAACATTTACACCTTTACGCAGTTTTACATTTACATAGTTGGGTTTTGTATTTTTGTGTTTATATTTTCCATATTTTCCATATTTTACTTAAAGTGTATCCAAATGCGTATAATTATCCACAGTCTTTGCTATGATTTCCTGGAACTTGAGGGTCATAGCTGATTGTAGTGGCATTTGAAGAGGTATGTTTTTATCTCTTTCCTGAATCTTGTAATGTCCGTGACTGATCGCAGTTCAACAGGGAGTTGGTTCCATATGGTTGGTGCAGAGAATGAAAAGGCTCTTCTAGATGTACCTGTTTTCACAGTTCTGATGGTGGTGGGGACCTGTAGGGTGCCCAAGTTGGCAGTTCTTCTGTCCCTATTTGCAGGTTGTGTTGCGATAAGTGAGGTCAGGAAAGAGGGGGATATGTTGTTGATCAGTTTGAATGTGGTTACTAGCATCTTGTATTGTATTCTAGCTGCTATTGGAAGCCAATGTAGGTCGATTAAAATTGGGGTGATGTGATCTGAAAGCCTTGCACCCTTTATGACTCTGGCGGTCACATTTTGGGCCATTTGAAGGATATTTAATGATTTCTTGGGGAGACCTTGTAAGATGGCATTACAGTAGTCCAAGTGTGGCATGATGAGAGCTTGGGCTATGGTCCGGAAGTCATTTGGTTCTAGTATTTTCCTTAGAGGTTGTATTATTCTTAGTTTATGGAAGATGGCTTTATTCGTTTTACGCAGGTGGGTTTCCATTTTTAGATTGCAGTCTAGAGTGACTCCTAGATATTTGATTTTATCCTTTGCTTTGTACGTGTTATTGCACAGGGTGATTGTATCTGGGGGCTTGAAGGTCGGTTTGTTGGACATATACATGACCTCTGTTTTTTTGTGGTTAATAGCCATGTTGTTTTTCTGTAGCCATAGCAACATTTCATCAAGGCAGCTTTCGAGCTGTGAATAATTGGGGTCAGCGGTGTCCAGTTGTGTGTAGAGCATGATGTCATCCGCGTAGATATGGTAGTTGATGTTGTGTTTTTTAAAGATGTCGCAGAGGGGTTGCATGTAGACATTGAACAGTAGCGCCGATAGAGCTGAACCCTGGGGTATGCCCTGTGTTTGAGAGAATGGTTCAGCTTGTTCGCCATTGAATTGTACTTGTGGCCTTCTGTTCGATATGTAGGAGGAGAACCAATTGAGGGGGGTTCCCACCACTCCTATGGATTTTAGTTTGTTGAGGAGGGTCCCATGATGCACGGTGTCAAAGGCGGCGGAGATGTCAATAAAAATGAGTATGAACATTTTCTTTTTGTCCTCTAGACCTTTGAGGAGGTTGTTCATCAGTGCTATCAAGAGTGTTTCAACTCCATGATTTCTTCTGAACCCGTATTGTTGTTCGTCTAAGGTATCATGCTCATCAAGGTGATCTTGGAGTTGCAGGAGCACTGCCTTTTCAATGATTTTTGCCAGGAATGAAATGCTGGATATAGGGCGGTACGAGGATGGGTCCTCCTTGTTGAGTGATGTGTTTTTTAGGATTGGTCTTATTATGGATCGTTTCAGCTGGTCAGGCATTACTCCTTGATTTAGCGACTGATTTATGATGTGGGCTATTTGTTGGTTTATCTCTTTTTTTGCTGCTTTAATCCATGCAGTTGGGCATGGGTCAAGTGGTGAGGTGGTGGTATTTATAGCGGTTATAATGTTATTAGTTTGCTGTTCATTGATGTTGTAGAATGTGCTCCAAGTCTGTTCTTGCTTCACTTTTGTACTTTGATGCGGCGCATCTCTTTCAAACGTGTTGGCGGTGGTAGTCAGCTTGCTTGCATAGTGATTTGCCAGCGTTTGTGGATGGATGGGGCTATCTTGAGTTTCTGGTAGCTCAGTTTTCGTAAGTGATTTTACCAGTGCAAATAGTTCACGTGGTTTGTTGATGGCTTTATTTAGGATGTTGGTATGGTGTATCCTTTTCGCTGTGTTTACTTCTTCTTTGTACCTTGAGAGGAGATTTAAGTACACAGTTCTGTGTTCAGTGGATTTGGTGTGTCTCCACTTTTTTTCTTGCTTCCTAAGGTCTCTTTTCATTTTTGTCAATGTTATGGTGTACCAAGGTTCTGATGGGTGCTTGGGTGTTTTTGGTTTCTGACTTCCTTTGGGGATCGCTATGTTCTGTATTGCTGAATCCCAATTGCTTGTTAATTCATCGAGGTCGGATGATCCCAGGTCTATGTGGGCGATTACAGTATTTATGAGACCTTCCATATCTGGTTTGTTAAATCTGCGTTGTTGGTGAGATACCCTTTTATTTTTTGAGTCCTTGGTCAGGTTCGGAAGCTTTATCCGAATATTGATTTGGTGGTGGTCGGACCATGGTAGTGGGTCGATCTGTATCAGGGGTTTCTCATCATTGTCATGTTCACCTTTGGGTGTGAAGACCATGTCTAGTGTGTGGCCTTTTTCATGTGTGGGTTCTGTTATTAGTTGCTGGTACCCTAGTTGGGTCATAGCTTCTAGGAAGGTGTTCGCATTCGTGGCTGATGTTGATGCTAGGTTTATGTCTTCTAGAATTATTTGGAATTTTCTAGGTTGTGTTGCTGAGATTGTTTCCAATGCCGATGCCAGTATCTCATAATGCGTTGACGGGGGTCTGTATATCAGGCAGATGGCTAATTCTGGGTTTTCTATCTTTAGTAGGTCAATGTCCGAGTTAGAGCTCTGATGTGTGCTTGTAAGTTTCAGGTGTTCCTTTGCTATCATGAGGACCCCTCCGCCCTTCTTGTGTGCTCGGGGACAGTTGTACAGGTTGTATCCAGGCTTGCTGATCTGGTTCAATATGGCAGCATCTGTCTCAGTGACCCATGTTTCGGTTATACATAGGATGTCTGGTTGCTCGTCCGTGATGATGTCGTATATTATGTGTTTTGTTCCTGATCGATCGAGCATTGATGAGGGTGATCTTACAGTCTTCCAGCAGGTCTGTCTTGGGTTTAGTGTGTTGTGATGTTCCTTGGTTGGTTTTATGGTGCAATGATGTTTTGGGTTTTCGGTGTCTTCGATTTCTTGTGGAGGACTTAGTGGAAAACCTATTGTTGTTAGTGTGTGTTTCAATCTTTCCTGTGAAGTAGTAAGGTTCGAGTACTAGTGGTTTTGTGTTTTGGATGGTATATAGTAGGAAGTATGGGGTGTACTGGTATGATAGAGATTGGTATGGGTTTTGATTGAAGGCGTAGGCGGGGATCAGTGTGAACAGGTATAACCCTATGTACCAGATTAGTGCCTTCATTTTTCCAGTAGGTTTGGTTAGCCTTTCGGTTACCTATATTCTAACAGCTAATGTTTTATCCTGCAGTTATGTTTTGTAGGCAGGTATGCAGCAAACAGGCGCACAAACAAACAATCATGTGTTGCAACAGTATATCTTGTAACGTTTGGTTAGTGCCTTCACTTTATCAACTGTATCCAGGGTTGTTAGTAGCAAGGAAGTTGGCAACATTAGCAATGGTAACAATATTGCTATTTGTAACAATCATTAGCAACAGAACTAGTATAAGGGGGGGGAGGTATGCCTGTTAAGGTCGAGCATAATGGTAGCAAAATTCAATGGTGTATCTACATCAAACTGAGTCAGATTGAACAGTCAGGTCTTAGGTGTTGTTCTGGTTTGTCGGGTTAGCTATTGCAAATTGGACTAACTTCTTAGAGTCTGACTTACGTGCCGTTGTACATCCCGGGTCCTGATGTCTTGATGAGTGTTTAAGTACGGCGAGCTCGTACCCGGGCTGGGGAGCTCTAGCCTTGGCTGCCTGCTCCTGTTACAGTCTTTGTTGGACTTCCTCCTTGTGCTTTCGCTCAGCGTGTTGGGCCACACAGATGGCCACCGCCTAAGGGCCACGCCAAAGGGCCCTCTGGCGAGGCCCTCAGGCGCGGGCCCGCCAGGCGCGGGTGCGCCCGGTAGGGACGCCGCTATTTAGGGCCGCTGATCTGGGCGGGCTCTCCCGCTCCCACTGCCCGGATTGGGCAGGAGCACTCCCACTGCCCCGATAGGGCAGGAGTACAGCAGGGAGAGTCCGGGCGGTGTGGAGGCAAAGCGGCTCCCTCTCGGTAGGGACGCCGCTATTTAGGGCCGCTGATCTGGGCGGGCTCTCCCGCTCCCACTGCCCGGATTGGGCAGGAGCACTCCCACTGCCCCGATAGGGCAGGAGTACAGCAGGGAGAGTCCGGGCGGTGTGGAGGCAAAGCGGCTCCCTCTCGGTAGGGACGCCGCTATTTAGGGCCGCTGATCTGGGCGGGCTCTCCCGCTCCCACTGCCCGGATTGGGCAGGAGCACTCCCACTGCCCCGATAGGGCAGGAGTACAGCAGGGAGAGTCCGGGCGGTGTGGAGGCAAAGCGGCTCCCTCTCGGTAGGGACGCCGCTATTTAGGGCCGCTGATCTGGGCGGGCTCTCCCGCTCCCACTGCCCGGATTGGGCAGGAGCACTCCCACTGCCCCGATAGGGCAGGAGTACAGCAGGGAGAGTCCGGGCGGTGTGGAGGCAAAGCGGCTCCCTCTCGGTAGGGACGCCGCTATTTAGGGCCGCTGATCTGGGCGGGCTCTCCCGCTCCCACTGCCCGGATTGGGCAGGAGCACTCCCACTGCCCCGATAGGGCAGGAGTACAGCAGGGAGAGTCCGGGCGGTGTGGAGGCAAAGCGGCTCCCTCTCGGTAGGGACGCCGCTATTTAGGGCCGCTGATCTGGGCGGGCTCTCCCGCTCCCACTGCCCGGATTGGGCAGGAGCACTCCCACTGCCCCGATAGGGCAGGAGTACAGCAGGGAGAGTCCGGGCGGTGTGGAGGCAAAGCGGCTCCCTCTCGGTAGGGACGCCGCTATTTAGGGCCGCTGATCTGGGCGGGCTCTCCCGCTCCCACTGCCCGGATTGGGCAGGAGCACTCCCACTGCCCCGATAGGGCAGGAGTACAGCAGGGAGAGTCCGGGCGGTGTGGAGGCAAAGCGGCTCCCTCTCGGTAGGGACGCCGCTATTTAGGGCCGCTGATCTGGGCGGGCTCTCCCGCTCCCACTGCCCGGATTGGGCAGGAGCACTCCCACTGCCCCGATAGGGCAGGAGTACAGCAGGGAGAGTCCGGGCGGTGTGGAGGCAAAGCGGCTCCCTCTCGGTAGGGACGCCGCTATTTAGGGCCGCTGATCTGGGCGGGCTCTCCCGCTCCCACTGCCCGGATTGGGCAGGAGCACTCCCACTGCCCCGATAGGGCAGGAGTACAGCAGGGAGAGTCCGGGCGGTGTGGAGGCAAAGCGGCTCCCTCTCGGTAGGGACGCCGCTATTTAGGGCCGCTGATCTGGGCGGGCTCTCCCGCTCCCACTGCCCGGATTGGGCAGGAGCACTCCCACTGCCCCGATAGGGCAGGAGTACAGCAGGGAGAGTCCGGGCGGTGTGGAGGCAAAGCGGCTCCCTCTTGTTGTTTCTTTATTGATTATTGATCCAAGCAGATTAAAATTGTCCACTGTTTCAAGTTCTTCAACAACAATGAACTTCTCGATTTTGCCAATTGTCAGGATCTTTGTCTTCTTTACGTTAAGGTTCAGGCCATTTTAAGATTATGGGCTTGATATTCAAAAGGCATTTACACTGTTTACAGCCCAGTAAACTGTGTAAATGCCTCAAACAGGAATATTCGATGGCACCTACACGGTTAGTGCCGAATATTTCCGTCTATGCCCCCCTACACGCCCCGATGTTATCCGGTTAGCATTGGGGCGTGTTGGGGGTGTTCCGGGGTGGTGAATGGCGATAACCGGGTAGCGGCAATATTTAACCGCTACTCAGTTAGCGCTCCATGGCTAAAACTAGGTGAGCTTTTGGCTCGTCAAGTCTTAGCTGTGGATGCTAACCATGTAGCGTTCCAATATCGCCTCTAACTGGTTAGGCTGTGTGGCGGTTTCCCCAGGGCACCCAAATCGGACATTCAATGCCACAGGTGCAGCATTGAATATCTGAGGTTAACGGTGAGTGGGCAGGGTTATGCGCTGATGCAGCACATAGCTCGCCCAACTCAAATTCGGGCCCTATGTTCCTTGATCTGAAGAAACAAATGTTTCAGATAGTCTTCACTTTAAGCCAGTATTGTGGTGTCATCAGCACTGTGAAGGTTGTTGATGATTCTTCTGCCTCTCTGATGATTTGTTCAGCATATAAATTAAACTGGTAGGGGGAAGTATGCAGTCTTGTTGTACACCTTTGCTGATTTTAAACCATTCTGCCTCTCCTTGTTCGTTTGAACTGTTGCTGCTTGATCAATGTAAGGTTGTGCAAGAGAACTATCAGGTGCTCTGGTATACCCATGCTTCTTATAAGGCCCCCGAGTTTCTCATGGTTTACATAGTTAAAAGCTTTGCTGTAGTCAAAAACATATAGATATTCTTTTGTCTTTTCAAGGATTAATCTCACACACGATGATGTCTTTCGTTCCTCGCCCTTTCCTGAACCCGCTTGCACTTCAGGCAGTTCTCATTCCAGGTATGGTTGTAGTCCCTACTGAATGATTTTGAGTAGAATCTTGCTCGCATATAGGATCAGAGCAATTGTGTGATAATTTCCAAAATCACTTGGATCATCTTTTTTCAGTAGTGGTATAAACAGATCTTTTCCAGTCAGTTGGCCATGTTGTCGTCTTCCAAATTTCCTGGCAGAGCCTTGTAAGTATGGTAACAGCTGCATCTGACTGCTGTAATACTTCAATAAGAATGCCAATGCCTGGTGCTTTGTTCTTTGATAAGGCTTTCAATGCTGCTTCGACAACTTCTTTCATCACCAATGGCTCCTGATCATAAGGTACAGTTGAAAGATCTGCTGGTCCACTTGATCTTTATGGTATAACGACTATATTCTTTCCACTTTTTCTTGATGGTCTCAGCATCATTCAACATGTGTCCTTGAGCATCTTGTAGCATTCCAATTCGAGGCTGGAATTTTCTCTTTAACTCTCGTAGCTTTAGGAAAGCTGATCTTGTTCTTCCTCTAATAGTTTGATTATATTTCTTTGCATGCATCACTGTAGTACTTTTCCTCGTCTCGTCTTGGTGCACGTTGGAAATCTCTGAGTTCTGTGATTGCCTCTCTTTCTCCTCTGACTTTAGCTTCTCTGCATTCCTGGACAATTTTTCCAGAGTTTATTCAGTCATCCATTTTGGCCGTTTTCTTTGAGGACTGCCATTGTCAAAAGCATAGTTACTCACCTGTAACAGGTGTTCTCCGGGGACAGCAGGAATCAATCCTCACATATGGGATGACGTCAGCTCCGATGGATCACACGCGGATCCAATCCCCAGCTTTCAAATAAAGCCTTTGGACATACACCGCGCATGCGCAATCACCTTCTTGCCCCAGATACCATAACTCAAAAGCAGAAAAAATAAAAAAACTCCTCCACAGGGAGGAGGGAGGGTTGAGGACCGATTCCTGCTGCCCCGGAGAACACCTGCTACAGGTGAGTAACTACGCTTTCTCTGAGAACATGCAGGAAGACATCCTCACATATGGACTCCCAAGCTACAAGCTACCAAAAAAACCCCATAAAAGCCACAGACAACCCAAAAAGCAGACATTAAAGAGAAGCAGGGGGTGCTGATTGGCTGGATGCCTGACACTGCAGCAGCAGCAGCATGGAAGATGCAAGCTCCACTCTGGAAGTCTGGATATCATGGGTTGCAGTGAAGAAGTTGCACTATTCCCCTTAGAGGTAACGGAATTCAGCCTGGCCAAAGGCACTATCCTTCCAAGAGGTCTCTTCCAAACAGTACTGCGCAGAGGAAGTGTGCACAGAGGACCAGGTGGCAACCCGGCAGATGTCCAAGTAAGGGCACCAAGCGCAGACTTGCCACCGAGGCCACCATGGCATGCACATTGTGAGCTGTCACATGATGCTCCAGAGAGCCCTGCCTGTTGATAGGCAGAAGAAATACAGTCGAACACCCACCATGAGAGGGTGCACTTGGAGACTGCAATCCCCAGTCGACTGAGGTCAAAAGAGATAAAGAGCTGTGTTGAGCGGTGATAGGGGATGCGTCCTCTGGGTGGAGGAGGACAACACATGCTTGCAGTCCAGCATGTGCAGGGAGGCCTCTGCCCTAGAAGAATAAGGCCTAGAAAAGAAAGTGGGCAATACCACCTCTTGATTCAAATGGAAGGCAGAAACAACCTTTGGCAAAAACCTATGGTGAGTCCTAAGGACGACCCTGTTCCTGTGGAACCAGGTGTAGAATGCATGTTCCACCAGCGCCCGAAGCTCACTCACATGCCAGGCTAAGGTAAGTGCCACCAGAAACAAGATCTTCCAAGAAAGATACTTGAGATGGCAGGTAGCCAGGGGTTCAAAGGGTGGAGCCATGAGCTTCCTTAATACCATATTAAGGTCACATGCCACGGGATCAGGGGCCAGGAGAGGAGGCGGCCTCGCATAAACCGGTCCACCAAAGTGTGCACCGACACTGCCTGGCCATCCACTGCATGGTGGTGAGCCGAGATGGCACAGAGGCACAATCTGTGTTGGACTTAAAGCCAGCCCCCGACAGATGCAGAAGATACCATAAGATGTCTGGCATCACACAGGAGAAGGGGTTAAGACCTTCATCCGCACACCAGTGCGAAAACCTGCACTACTTAAAAGCATAGGCCCATCATATGGCGTCCTTATGCGATACAAGGAGAACATCTTCAACTGGCCTAGAGAGACGGTGATGCGCTATAGCTAGCCTCTCAGCATCCAGGCCGTCAGGGCCAGGGACTGGAGGTTGGGGTGCAGTAGCATCCTGTTGTCTTGTGACAGCAGGACCGGGGTGCTCCCCAGTGGCAATGGGTCCTTCAGGGACAGCTGCAGGGGGGAACCAGGGCTGCCTGGGCACAATGAAAATGGCTGAGGCCACTTCTGCCTGAATCTTGAGGAGGGCCCATGACACCAGGGGTGTGGGCGGGAACGCATACAGAAAGCCTCTGGACCAGGGGATGAGAAAGGCGTCCACCACATTGAGACCTCAGGCTGGCCTCCAAGAGCAGAAGTGCGGCAGTTGCATGTTCTCTGGACTGGCAAAGAGGTCAATCTCCGTGGTCCCCCAGCACCAAAAAACCTCTCCCAGCATCGCCGGGTCCAGTCTACATTTGTGGGGATGAAGGACATGGCTCTGGTGATTGGACAGCACATTGTCCTGGCCTGGCAAGTACACCACTCTGAGGGAGATGACCTTCCCCGTCATGACATTCCAGAGGTGCACTGCCTCCCAGCAGAGGTAGCGTGAACACATGCCCCCCTGCTTGATGTAGAAGATCGTCACCGGGTTGTCCGTCTGGACCTGAACCACCTGCCCCTTCCAGATGATCCTGGAAGAACCACAGGGCATGATAGATTGCTCCGAGTTCCAGCAGGTTGATCTGCAAGGCACTCTCCTCTGGTGACCATGGGCCCTGCGACTGCAGGTGAACCCAGTGGGCTCCCAGCCCAACTTGGACGTGTCCGTTGTGAGGACGCAGCGCACTGGAGGAGCCTGGAAAGGCAGGCCGGCTCTGAGATTGAGGGGGTCCTGCCACCAGGAGAAGGATGTCGCCAGGGCCAGCGTAACCAGGATGTGGTCCTCTAGACAGCCAGAAGTTTATGTCCACTGAGTGATGAGTGTCCACTGTGCCCGCAGAGGCAGGCAAACAGGGTGATGTGGACGGTGGATGCCATGTGCCCCAAGAGGCAGAGCATCTGTCTATCCACCACCACTGAGCTGCTTTGTACAGCTTGGGCCAAAGGCAAATAGGCACGGCATCCTATCAAGAGGCAGGAAGGCCCTTGCTTGAGTGGAATCCAGTAGGGCGCCGATGAACTCCAAGCACTGGGTAGGCTGTAGGTGAGACTTCAGGAAGTTAACCACAAAGCCCAGGCGCTGGAGCAGCCATATGGTGTACTGTGCTGCGTTGCGCACCTCCACTGGTGTGCTGGCTCGTAATGCCATCCACCGCCAATGAATCAGAGGTACTGACGGTACCTTGGATGGATCAAGATGTGGCTGTAGGCATCTTTGAGATCCAAGAAGCACAGCCAATCTCCCTGCAGGAAGTAAGGCAACAAGGTTCCAAGGGATACCATTTTGAACTTTTCCTTGACTAGGAAGCAGTTGAGGTCCCGTAGATCCAGGATGGGCCAGAAGCTCTGGGTCTTCTTGGGGACAAGGAAGTAATGGGAGTAGAATTCCCTGCCTTGAAGAGGATGGGGGACATGCTCCACCGCTTGATCCTTGGGCTCCTTTTGCAGAAGCTCCCTGTGCAAGGAGTCCATGGGTAATTCCCGGGGAAGAAGGGAAGAGGCAGCTAGGCTAAGTGGAGGAGATAACCTTCCCCGACCACCTGCAACACCCAGGCATCCGTGGTGATGCTTGGCCACTGGATGGGAGGAGTATCCTCCGGAGAGGTCTTGGACGATGACGGTCCCATCACCGGCACCAAAAACATGGAGTGACCAGGAGTCGGGCCCCGCTGAGCCTTGATGAATGCTGTTAAGTTGTGTTCCAGGGCTAGCATCCTGGCCTTAATGCCTGATGGTTCTGCCGAAGCGGGTGTAGTCTTCGAGGATGCAGAGGCTGGTGTCGGGTCTCTGGTAGGGAAGTTCCGGATGGTGATGGCATCAGGGGAACTGACTCAATCTCCTGACTCCTTTTACAATGCCTCCCTCAAGGATTGCTTGGAGGGGTGCTACCGACCCTCATCACCAACGTCGTTGAGGGCTCCCCGCCTGGGTCCTGACCTTGACTTTGGCTTTCATGAAACCTTTGACGCCTGGGGAAGGTCCTCAGAGGACGACTCCAATGCACGCCAGTCCCGAGGCTCTGACCGAGCCCGGTAGTGAGACGCCGAGTTGCCCAACGCCAGCTTTGAAGGCAGGGATTCTGCCCCTGGTGCTTTTTGTGCTCCTTCCAGATCTTAGCCAACATCAAAAGGCAAAGCGGGCAGAAGACAATTCATGGTCCGCCCCAAGCCATTTTATGCTGGTACTGTGGCAGTCCATGCGGGACATAGTGTGGGTGCACTTGACATACTGCTTAAAATCTGCTGGTTGAAGACATGTAAAGATATGTAAAAAGTTAACTGTTAATTTATGTCTGTTCATGATTAAGAAGTTATTCCATGTAGAACAAATGTATTAACACTGTTATATTAAGTTCCATGTAAACCATCTTAAATTGCAGAAAGATAGTATATAAAAACCTTAAATAAATAAATACATAGCAGGAAAAACAAGCTCCCAAGGTTAAATTCAGATGTCTCGACTAGCCAGGCCATGAGCAAAAAACCCACTGGCCAAAAAATAAAATAATAAATTCACGAGCGAAAAGCACAACGCTGTGGTGTTAGATGGTGATAGATACCGAAGAAAGAAGAAAATTTACAGAAAAACGGTGGGAAAATCCACTTTAATTGGGGTACACAGACAGCACGTCTGCAGGGCTCCGTGGTAAAAAGACGACTGAGGTAAGATGGCACTTTTGGAAGGAAGGTTACCATGCATGTGCAGTGTAGGTCCCAAAGGCTTTCTTTGAAAACTGGGGATTAGATCTGTGTGGGCTCCATCAGCGCCAACGTCACCCCATATGTGAAGATGGACTTCCTGCTTATTCCTGGAGAATATTCCCATTCTTGGCTAATATGCAGCCATTTAGGCTGCCACTTTATCTGAAAACAGATTACCACAATTATTTATATAGCCATGGACTGTAATGCTCAAGATTAATTTTAAAAAGGAGAGAACGTGGACTGTTTGCTTATGTGCTATTTATATTAGGTACCTGTGGCTTGCAGAAGTGAGGCAGGAGGGCGAGGTTGTAGACCGAGGACACGTTCCACACTATTCCTGTCCTTTAGATCCCACAAATGGATTAAAATCAGGGGATCTAGGTCCAGTAAACTGCTACAAGCTGATGAACTTCCCCCACGCCTTGAAGTCCTGACACTTCCATTTGCATAGCTATGGTTACTTGCTGTACATGGGAAAAGAAACAAACAAGAAACCTCTCTCAGATCTATGTATAAGACAGCAGACAGCTTTTGCCATAGATTTATTCTTTTTCTGAAGAAACAAGTTAAAAAATATTTCCAGATATTACAAAATCCACCATGGTCTTTGATCAATGTCTGAAGATTTTAAAGATTCATACATATACAATACCAGAAACTTCATCAGCAAAATCATAGTAGATTTATATTTTAAAGCAATTCAGTCTCTGCATTTTAATTAAAGGTGGCCTCTGCATATGCTCCTTATGGTTATGTTAGTCAGAAAAGGAAATTAAATGGCACTTTGCTGCTATACCAGGGATGGGCAAAGGTTTCTTTTCTACTCAGAGCCTCATTAATACCTAAAACCTGAACCAGGAGCAGAGTGGGAAGGTTTTCCCTTGGAGCTCTGGTTGGGGGAGGGGAGGGGAGGGCGGCAGCTGCTCAGGCTAAATATACTGAAGCATCTTTCTGATCTCAAATATTTAACAATAAATCAGTGCCACAAAAAATAATCCTCCCTCTCCTTAAAAAGCCACAGATTCCACCCCCAAGAACAGAGGTTTATAAAAACAGAGGTTTTTGCAATGCTTGCAAAAAAAATTAGAGAAGTGAAAGGAAAAATGGGAATTTGTTTTTAATATTGTAAAGTCAGCAATATTTATTTATATCACCAGACTTAACTAAAAAATGAAATCTGCTAGGCTTAAAAAGTCGACATTTTGCCTTTTTTGATAAAGCTTTGTATTTTTTCAAGTTCTACAATTTATTTATTTTTATTTAAATATGCTTTTCTTCTATACCGCTTTTTACAGAGATCAAAGGCGGTTTACACTTAACATATAATGAACATGGTTTTACATGGAATAGCGTTTTTCATAACTATGTACAATTAACTTTTCATGAACAATAACATGGAACAGTGTTTTTTCATAACTATATACAATTAACATTGGCTAGTAATGCTGTAACTATTTACATTAATCATTCATTATTAATCGTAGTTTGTAAGAGTTGCTTTTTTCCTTAAGTGTATTGAGGTTTGAGGCTTTTTGATCTGTGGTTAAGGAGGATTGTAATGGAGGTGTAGTGTGCGGGATGGAGGGGATTCATTAAGATTTATAAAATGTTCTATAAACAGATATGTTTTTAGTTCTTTCCGGAATATATGGAGATCTTTTATTTTGCGGAGGCTTAGTGGAAGTTTATTCCACAGGGTGGGGGCTGCATATGAGAAGGCTCTTGAGCTTGTGGTTTTTTTTTGTTTTTCGGATGGATTTTTTTATGTCTAGAGAGTGGGTTGCGTTTTGCCTGCGGGTTCTAAGTTCTTTTGGAGCATGTATCAGAGTGGCTAGATGTGAGGGTGAGATGCCGTTGATAAGTTTAAATGTGGTTAAGAGTATTTTGTACGATATTCTACTATTTATGGGAAGCCAGTGTAGTTCGGCGAGGATGGGAGTTATGTGGTCAGTGAGGCGAGCTTTTGCTGTTACTCGAGCACAGATGTTTTGAGCTCGTTGGAGTATATTGGTATTTGTGAGAGGGAGGCCGATAAGTAGACTATTACAATAGTCGAAGTGTGGAGTGATGAGTGTGCTGATAACAGATCTGAAGTCATGTGTGTCTAGTAGTGGTCGTAAGTGTTGAATGGTCCTAAGTTTATAGAATATGGTTTTCACTGTTTGTTTTATGTGAGGGAGCATACTAAGTGTGTGATCTATTATGATGCCTAGGTATTTTACTTCTTTTTTAACTGGGATTATTGTGTTAATTGTTATAGTTTCAGGGAGAGTAGTGTCTGGTTTTCTTGATACGAACATTGCTTCAGTTTTTTTTAGGTTGATGCTGAGGTTATTATTTTCTAGCCAAGTATTTGCTTCACTGATACAGTTTAGTAAGTTCTGGTAGGTGGGATTATTTGTGTTTATCGGTAGTGTGAGCATGATATTTATTTATTTATTTATTTAGTATACATTTGTATACCGCTACTTCCAGCGATCAGCAGCGGTTTGATTACAGATTGGAAATTGTCAAATCATGACAGGAAATTTTTGAGGTATAAACACATTGATTAGACAGGAAAGCACAGCACACAGAGAACTATTTTACAGGGAACATGGGCTATGGAGGGTTAAGTGGCTTGCCCAAGACCACAAGGAGCACCTGCGGGCACTGTTCCCTCTAAGCTGTGCGCGTGTGCGCGCGCACACACCTTGCCGAGTGAGCGCACATACTTTACAACAGAGCGCACAAAAATTACGGTTCTGATTCTGATAGAAAACAACACCGACGTTCTTAAAATTGAAAAGTTGTTGTGTATTTATGGTTTTCACAAGTTCTACAATATTTTCTAGTGCAATCAATGTGGTGTACATACTGTATTTTGACGTGTAATCAAATTTTAAAGTATATAACTCCGAGTGTCGTTATGTGGCGCACAAAAATTTAACCTTCCTTCAAAAGCTGCACAGCTGATATTTTATGTGCACACAGCCTACAGAAAATTAGAGGGAACATTGCCTGTGGGACTAGAAGCCCCAGTCCTTCCGGCCCAAGGTTGCTGTCCTCTAGTGGGATTTGAACCCCCGACCTTCTGGCCCGAAGTACCTTGCCCCAACCACTAGGCCACTCCTCCACTCCACTGCGTATATGTAGTGGTTGACTTTATATTTTTTAAATATATTTGTGATGGGTTGAAGATACAGGTTGAAAAGGAGGGCTGATAGGGCCGAGCCTTGTGGAATACCTTGTCCTTGTGTGAAGGGTTCTGAGGTGCTTTGGCCTAATTTAACGCGTATCAATCGGTTTGTAATGTATGATATAAACCATTGTAGAATTGTTCCTCCTATTCCTAGGTTTAGGAGTCTGTTAATGAGTGTGTTGTGGTGGACATTGTCAAAGGCACCAGCTATATCAATGAATATGAGGATGTAACCTTGGTTACATGTGTCAGTGCCTTTGATGAGGTCATCCATGAGTGTTATTAGTAAGGTTTCGACTCCGTGAGATGGGCGGAAGCCGAATTGGTGGGAGTCAAGTGGTGCATGTGTGTCGATAAAATCTTGTAATTGGAGTTGTATGATTTTTTCTATTACTTTGGCAATAAACGGTATGCTGGCTATGGGTCTGTATGAGTTCGGGTCTATAGGATTGAGTTTATTATTTTTTATTATAGGGCGTAAGGATGTAAGTTTTAGGGCATCTGGCATGATGCCCTGGGATAGTGATTGATTTACTATATTTTGTATATGGATAGCCACTTCAGTTTTGGTGTTTTTTATCCATGATACGGGGCATGGATCCAGGGGGGAGGTAGTGGTGTTGATCATTGATATGACATTGAGGAGGTGTTTTTGATCAATGTCTTGAAAGGTTGTCCATTTATTGGTTGGTTTTAAGTCCGTGGGTGTTGTTATGGTTGTGCTAGCTGATTTATTTCTTAGTTTGTTAGCAAAATGAGTTGCAAGAGTTTGTGCGCTTATCGTTGATTGTTCAGGTTCTGGAGTTTGGGTTCTTGTTAGTGTTTTTATAATTGCGAATAATTCTCTCGGGCGGTTGACTGCCATATTTATTACTTTTGTGTGATATTCTCTTTTCGATCTATTAATTGTGTCTTTATATTTGTTGAGAAGACTCAGGTATTGAGCTTTAGTATCGCTTGTTTTAGATTTCCTCCACCGTTTTTCTTGTTTTCTTAGTTGCTTTTTTAGGTTAGAAAGGTCTTTATTAAACCATTTTTCTGACTTTTTTTTTATGAATTGTTTTTGAGAAACTACAATCTGAGATTTTTTTCATAGCTGGGGGAATAAAGTATCTCATCCCTGCAGGAAGGGCCTGGGAATGAAGATGTGGAGAAGCAGCACAGATGGTCTCAACCTGGCCAAGAAAGCAGGAAAATGTAGTCAATTAAACACTCCAGCAATGTAGCTGCTCCGGCAGCAATCAGTGAAAACCAAAAATGTCCACCATTGATGACAGACAGATTCATGCATCATTAAAAGTAGACATTTTGGACCTTCATGGTTTGCCATTACTGGAGCAGCCGCAATGTTTACATTTATTAATTTAAAAATGATCCATTCATATACAAGGCAAAGTGATTTATAATCCTGAAAAGAAAGGTGAAATTAGATTTGACCTAATTGTCTTTCCTTGAGTCCCTCCAGGCCAGTCCAGTACGCATGGGATTTCTCTGCCTACCAGCAGCTAAGGACTGAATATGACAGAGTTCTGATGTCACCTTACAAGAGCTCCCCTCTTAAGCTCCAGAACCCAGTTTTCCCTCTGACAAAGCAGACTCGACAGATGTACCACTGTCACCAAGTAACGCTCTACTGGCCTTAAGAGCCTGGACTAAAACTACTGCTATCAAAAGGAATGCGTAAGAAACTGAGGCAACCAACACCCAACTATGTACAGATGTATCAAAAGTAATATGTAATTAACGCACCAAAGAATATATGCCTTATCAATCAGCCACCCCAATTAGAAACCCAAAAAGGGCACCCTTGGAGTGCTGCATTTGTGCTTACTGTACCAGAGATTCTGCCAAGCTAGACAGACTCACTCTACCAGAAACTGCACGCAGAAGAACTCCCATTAATCAGGCAGGTCCTGGACTAGCCTGGGGGGACTCAAGGCAAGACAATTAGCAGGTAAGATCTAATTTTGCCTTCCTATTTGTCCCTCCAGGCCAGTCCAGTATGCATGGGACGTACCAGAGCAGCATAAGAATGGGAGGGTCCCGCGAGTCCTGCTTGGGGCACTGAAGTCCCGAAAAGTGCATCCAGCGCTGCTTGAACATCCAGACAACAGTGTCGTATAAAGGTATGCAGCAACACCCAAGTTGCCACCTGACAAATGTCCACCGGGGGCACCAGACTGTGCTCCACACAGAAATCCACCTGAGATCTAGTAGAATGAGCTCAGAGTCCGGCTGGTACTACCTGTCCACGACTCGAATAAGCTACTGAGATGGTCTGTTTCACCCAACGCGCTATGGATGCTTTAGAGGCGGCCTCACCCTTGTGGGGACCTCCACAAAGCACGAACATAGGACTCTGTACGTTTAAGAAACTGTCGCAACACCCTGTGCAGATCCAACAGATGAAGCTGCTGCTCCTCCACGGACTCGCCTCGCACGGCAAATACCGGCAGGGAAACCACTTGGTTCAAATGGAACCGATAGACTACCTTAGGAAGGGAGGATGGTACCGGCCGTAGCACCAGAAACAACATCATCAACATCAGGAGAGAAGCGCCCGAAAGTGGCTTGAACAGTGCCTTCGTCAAGGCAGAAAGGATTAAGTTAAAGTTCCATGGAGGCATCACTGTGCGAAAGGGAGGTCACACCTGCTTCACTGTCTTAAGGAACCAGACCACATCCAGATGACGCCCACCCCCCCCCCCCCCAAGGACTGCCCTCGCACTTACCCCCTGTAGCAAGAGAGGGCAGCCAGCTGGACTTTCAACAAATTTAGAGCCAGCCCTTTCTCTAGCCCGTGCTATAAAAACAAGAGGATGTCTGGCAAAGAACAGGAGAATGGACGAATGTCACGTTGAGAACACCAATCCTCAAAAACTCGCCAGACCCGTATGCAAGCCAGAGAAGTAGAATTCTTTCTAGCCTTTAACATGGTTGCTATGACTGCCAAGATATAACCACTCTGCCACAAGCGTGCCCACTCAAGAGCCAAGCTGTAAGCGAGAATCGATCCACTTGCGAAATCAGAATGAGCCCCTACGAGAGCAGGTTGATTCTCTCGGGCAGCCTCCAAGACTGGTCTATCAGAAGACAAATCAAGTGCGCATACCAAGGCCTCGGTGGCCAATCCAGAGCGATCAGGATTACCAGCTTGTTGTGTGCCCCAATCCGCTGCAGAGTGTGGCTGATGAGCACCCACAGTGGAAAAACAGAGCAGCCCTTCTTCGGGCTAATGTTAAGCCAGGGTATCGAGCCCTTTCGACGTGTTCTCTGTGCGGGCCATAAAAACAGCTCATTTTGGCGTTGACCAGGGAGACCAGGAGGTCCATCACTGGCACCCCCAGCAGACCGTGATGTTGTGATAAACCACTGTATTCAGCTCCCATTCTCCCAGATCCAACCAGTGTTGATTGAGGAAATCCACCTGTACATTCTCCTTCCCGGCCACATGCACTGTAGAAAGCGCAGTCAGATGCTCTTCTACCCACACCAAGAAGGGCCTAATCTCCTCCGCCAGGGTCACACTACCTGTGCCCTCCTGCCAATTGATGTACACCACTGTAGTCGTGTTGTCTGAACACATCCACACTTCTTTGTGGGCTCTCCAGGGATGGAAGAACCGGAGAGCTAAAAACGCAGTTCTCGTCTCCAATCGACTGATGGACCATGAGCTTTCCTGGAAGGACCACTGGCCCTGCGTAACCTGTGACAGACAATGTGCCCCCCATCCGGTGAGGCTGGCATCCATCGTTAACAGTATCCATTGTGGTGGCTCAAGCCAAACACCGGTCGACAGATGCTCGATCTGCTTCCACCAGGCCAGATTACTGTATACTTCATCCGGACATTCCAATCTCCAGGACAAGAGGTTATGCTGAGGAGGTCATCGCGAGAGCAACACCCGATGCAGTGGCCTCATATGCGCTCTGGCCCAATGCACTAGATCCAATGGCACCGCCATAGAGCCCAGAAACTGGAGATAGTACCATGATGTAGGAGCCTTCATGCTCAGGAACCTCTGGACTTGCCCCTGAATCTTCTGTACTATGTCCTCCGGAAGTGAGACTAGTCCTGCATCTTTACTGAACAGTGCCGCAAGGTAAACTAGCTGCAGTTGACTCTTGGCTGGATAGACCACCCAGCCCAGACTTTGAAGGAACTCCACCACGCTCTATGTACCGGAGAGGTCTTCGGCTGCGGATTTTGCCCTGATCAACCAGTCGTCCAAACAGGGATGCATCAGAATGCCCGCTTTATGCAAAGGCCACTGCCACCACTACCATGACCTTGGTGAAGGTGCGGGGAGGGTTTGCTAGGCAAAAGGACAGTGCTTGGAACTGAAAATGCCCCATTGGCACCGCAAATCACAGGAAGCGTTGATGCTCTGACCTTATAGAAATATGCATATAGGCTTCCGTGAGGTCCAGGGCCGACAGGAACTCACCCTGCTGCACTGCCAAGATGACGGCGCGCAATGTTTCCATCCAGAAATGAGGCACCCGCAGGGCACGATTCACATGCTTGAGATCAAGAATGGGCCGAAAAGCGCCCTCCTTCTTGGACACCACCCACAAAATAAATAGAGTATCAATCTAAGCCATACTGGTCTAGAGGCACCGGGATCACCACCTGTAGAGGCAATAACCTGGACCGCTCTCGCCTTCTCCGGGGCCTTGCATGGAATCTCCAGCACCCACTGGTCAATTGTGATATTGGCCCAAATGGAATAAACTGCTACAGCGGACCACCAATTGGCATCATTGGGGCTTTTTAGAAAGGATTTGCGGGGCAGAGTAGTAACCCTGACTGGAACCCCTATAGCCTGGAAAGGGCTGCCCCCTTACTCCATAACATCCCCTTTGAAAGGCGGCAAAGTGGTTTGCCTAGAACCTGTGAAAGTCTCTAGGCTGACCTTGCTGGGGGACCCCTCTGCTTCGGGCCTTTAGTTCTATCTTCCAGCAACCTGCCTCCCTTTGAATCCCCTAGGTCCAGCACCTCAACAGTAACTTGCCTTTAAAAGGGAAGTTTACCAAGTCTGGCCTTAGAGGAATCATCCGCTGCCCACTTGCAGAGCCACAAAAAAAGGCATGCCACAATGATTGAGGCCATAGTCTTAAAGGATGCCCAGACAAGATCAAAGAAGGCATCCGCTAAATAGGCAGAAGCCAACTCTAGCTTAGCTCCCTCCAAAGATGCCTGCCCTTCCAGATCAGGCAGCGCTAACCCCCAAATCCAGCGAATGGATGCACCAGAAACATAAGCTCCACAAATACTGGCCTGCAGCATCAAGGCACTGGTATCAAACGCCTGCTTGAGCAAGGACTCCAGCTTACGAACCTGGAGATCCTTTAGTGCTGCTCCGCCCTCTACAGGAATGATGGTCTTCCAGGTCACCGCAGAGACCTTAGGCATCCGGAGCAGGTCCCAGTCATCTTGTGGGATAGGGAACAAGCGACCCATCACACCGTTGCCTCTCAGCGTAGCCTCTGAAAACTCCCATTTGGAATCAAACATTTTTCTGATCACCCTATGAACTGGAAAACAAACCTGGGCCCCCTTGAAACCTTGTAATAAGAGGTCCTCCAGAGGCTCCTCCGCCACTGCGGGTGGGGGCACAATATTCAGGACCGCTAAAGACTGCTTAATTAGGGCTAACAGTTACTCCCGATGGAATATTCAAACATTTGGATCCTCTCCTGATAGAATCTCACCCTCTTCGAGCACTGAGCGCCCCAACCCCAATCTCTCCCCAGAGGTCTGAGGGGCCCTCACCAAGCTCCTCAGAGGTCTGCGATGGCAGAGAGTCCTCACCCAGCCAGGTATCAAGATCATCTCTAGCCTTTTTCACTGAAGGTGACCATTCCTCCGGGTCTCCCTCCTGCAGGTTATCTATTGCAGCCCCAAGTTAAACTTGCTGCAGGCATAAACTTTCCCGCTTTAGGCAGTAAGCTTTATGTAAGCATAAAATGAAATCTGGGGGGAAAACAGATTCTAAGCCCTCTGCACGGATCGGAGCCCCTGCCTGAGACTCCAAATACTGGCTTCCCTTCTTTTTGGAGGTCACAGGTGCTTTATTCAATGCAAACCCTATGTGTTTCGACAACAGCCTTCTTCAGGGGGTACACATTCTCAAGAGAAAGAATAATCAATAAATACAATATAAATAATAAAAACACAAGTTTAAACAATGAGAATAGATTAAATAAATAAAACAATCATATGAATCTAGCTCCATAAATTTAGAACAATTAAAAACATTAGCAACCAAAAATTAAAATCAAAAAAATGTAAGGCCAATACTATGACAGAGGACCTAATGCCCACATGTAACACAGATCGAGAACAGAACCTAAAACTGGGAAAACCATGCAGGAGAGAGATGAGGAGGAGAAAGCGTAGTTACTCACCTGTAACAGGTGACCTCCAGGAACAGCAGGAATTTAGTCCTCACATATGGGTATCGTCGGTACCGATGGAGCCTGCGCGGGAACGCTCCCCAGCACCCAATAAGAATACTTTTGGGAGCATCCCTCAGCACATGCGCGCTGCCTTCCCGCCTTTCCAACTGTCCCTCTTCAGTTAAGTTTGTAACTGAGTGAAAGGATAGAGAGAGAGAGGAAAGAGCCAAAGAAAGAGAGAGAGAGAGAGAGAGGGAGACAACTCCTAGGGGAGGTGGGTGGGTTGTGAGGACTAAATTCTTGCTGTTGCTGTTCCCGGAGATCACCTGTTACAGGTGAGTAACTACGCTATCTCCAGGAACAAGCAGGAATGTAGTCCTCACATATGGGGACTCCCTAGCTGAAGATTCCAGGGAGATAGCCCCAAGAAGGTGCCACCGTCAAGGGTGAAGATCCTTCCTCTCATGGATCTCTGGCATCCCACCAGGGTCGGTGGGAAGGAGTTGGTTTATGTTTGAAAAAGGTTTTGAAGAACAGCTTGGTCAAAGAAGGCATCCCAACGGGAGGCTTTATCTAAGCAGTAGTGGGCTGTGAAGGTATGTACCGAAGCCCAGGTGGCTGCTCAACAAATGTCATTGATAGACACAGAGTGGAGATTAGCCATAGAAGCTGCCATGGCCCTGACATTATGAGCTGTGACATGATCCTGAAGAGGAAGACCCTTACTCTCATAAGTAAAGGATATGCATTGGGCAATCCATTTAGATAAAATTATTTGGGAGACTGGAAGTCCCAAATGACTAGGGTCAAAAGCTATAAAAAGTTGTGAAGACTTTCTATGTTGCTGTGTTCTTTGTATGTAAAAGACTAAGGCCCTTTTGCAATCCAAAGTATGAAGGTTCCTTTCTACATTAGAGGCGTGAGGCCTAGGAAAAATACAGGAAGGTAAAATGATTGATTTAAATGAAAAGGCGAAACCACCTTTGGCATAAAATGTGGGCGAGTTCGAAGAACAACCTTATCATGATGAAACCTAGTATAAGGAGGATCAGCCACTAAAGCTTGCAATTCACTGATGCGATGGGCAGGGGTGATGGCAATTAGGAAGATGACCTTCCAGGTCAAGAACTTAAGGGCTGCAGTGGCTAAAGGCTAAAAAGGCGGCTTCATGAGCTGCCCGAAAACTAGATTTAGATCCCATGCCACCGGTAGTGGCTTTATGGAAGGTTTGGTTAATAGAAGGCCTCTCATAAATCTTGATATGAGTGGATGAGAGGAAATTGGTTGTCCATTCAGAGGATTATAAGAAGCTGCAATTACACTAAGATGGACTCTTAACATATTGGTCTTTAACCCAGAACTCGATAAGTGAAGAAGATACTCTAGTATCGATTCTAAGGGTACGATCAGGGGGTTTAATCCCCTTCTGGGGCACCATACAGTAAAACGTTTCCACTTGAAGGCATAAGATCTTCTTGTGGAAAGTTTCCTAGAAGCTTGAAGGATATCTTTTACCTGCTGAGACAGGTTGAGATCTTGGAGGTCTAAGCCTTCAGCAACCAGGTCGTGAGGTGCAGGGACTGGGGATTCAGGTGCCATAGCGTCCCGTTCTCCTGAGAAAGGAGATCTGGAGCATGCCCTAACTCCAGAGGTGCCGCTTGAGAGAGATGCAGAAGCAGAGAATACCATGCCTGGTGTGGCCACCGTGGTGCGATAAGAATCATGCGACCTCTGTCTCTCTGAAGCTTGAAGAGTGTTTTGGGAATGAAGGGAATGGGTGGGAAAGCATAAAGGAAGACCTGACACCAACGAAGGAGGAAGGCATCCCTTGCCTGACAGTGGTGTGCCGGTATCCTGGAACAGAACCGGGGAAGTTTGGCATTCAGTGGACTTGCAAAGAGGTCTATGTCTGGAGTACCCCAGAGATGAAAT
Source organism: Ichthyophis bannanicus (assembly GCA_033557465.1). NCBI lineage: Eukaryota > Metazoa > Chordata > Amphibia > Gymnophiona > Ichthyophiidae > Ichthyophis > Ichthyophis bannanicus. The sequence goes on from CM066042.1 coordinate 170,973,621, forward strand.
ATCTTTGCCACCTGGTCTAGGTGGAGTGACGACTCGTGAGGTAGCAATACTCAACTGAGTTTGTCTACCCAAAGGTTTTGAATGCCTGGAAGATATACCACTAGAAGGTGAATTTGGTGCTCTCTGGCAAGGGCCCATAGTCGTAAAGCTTCGTTGCATAACGACAGAGAGCCGGTTCCGCCCTGCTTGTTCACATAGAACATGGCTACCTGTCTGTCCGTCTGGACCAGGTCTGTCTTGTAGCTGAGCTGGGCGTGGAACACTCAAAGAGCTAACTAAATTGCTCTTAATTCCAGGAAGTTTATGTGTAAACCTACCTCCTGTGGAGTCCAGGTGTCCTGGGTTGAGAGATGATCCAGGTGTCCCCCTCAACCCACCTGTGAGGCATCTGTTGTTAGGGAGGCCTGAAAGAGGGATTGATGGAAAGGAGACCCCACTGTCAGATTTTCTAGTGATTGCCACTATTGGAGGGACAAAATTAGTCTTTGAGAGACTGTTATTTTGTCCGACAAATTGACCGTGGCCTGTGTGCACTGTATGGAGAGGGTCCACTGAGCTGCTCGCATGTGGAGGCGAGCATATGGGACTACATGAACTGTGGATGCCATGTGTCCCAGTAGCTGCAGTAGTTCCTGAGCCATGAGGGAGGATTTTCCTGCTGCTTGGGAAGCTAGCTGCATAATGCGAAGACACCGGCTTGTGGAAGGAAAGCCCTTGCCTGCCTGGTATCCAGATATGCTCCTATGAATTCTAGGCATTGGGAAGGAACTAGTTGAGACTTCGGGAATTTGATTGGAGGATTCGCATTGTACAAGACAGTGCAGTGCTGGCCTCTGCAACTGTGGAGGCTCGAATGAGCCAGTCGTCTAAGTAGGGGAAGACAAAAATCCCCAGGGTCCGTAGAAATGCTGCTACTACTGCCATGCATTTCCTGAACACCCTTGGTGCTGAAGCCAGACCAAAAGGAAGAACCCTGTAGTGGAAATGTCTTCCCCTGAAAAGGAAACTAAGAATTTCCTGTGATCTGGATGGATGAGAATGTGTGTGTATGCATCCTTTAAGTCTAGAGAGCAAAGCCAGTCCTGGCCTTGAAGATATGGCAGAAGAGTTCATTTTGAATTTCTCTCGAAACAGATATTTGTTCAGTTCTCTGAGGTCGAGAATGGGTCTGTGTCCCCCTGTTTTCTTTGGGATAAGAAAATAGGGGGAGTAGAACCCTGTTCCCTGTTGAAAAATGGGTACATCTTCTATTGCCCCTTGGGCAAGAAGTGTGAAGACATCGTAATCTAGCAGATTGTCTGCAGAGGTTTGTGAATTGAACTGCTTTAAAATTGGAGGGGGTATGCTGTGAAAATGAAGTTTGTACCCCTCTCCTACAATGGACAGAATCCAATCTTCTGCTGTTATTTGGTGCCATCTGTTGATAAAGTGGCATAACCTGCCCGGAATATTGGGGGGATTGGGGACCCCTCAGAGGCAGGAAGGCGAAGCTCTCTGGGAAGGAGTCAAAGCCCTTGAGGGGGCTGAACCTGGAGAGCTGGTTAGGCTCTCAGTCCTTTTGGCTTCTTTTGTTGTCTAGGTTGTCCCTTTTGGGCAACCTGACCTGAAGTCTGCTGGGTATAGGAAGGATAAAACGTCCTCTTTCTGCTAAAAGAGGGTTTTTTATAAGGCTTCCTTTTGGCTGGAGTGGCTGTAGACTTTGACAATCTAAGGTAGAATTGTCAGCATCTAACTCATTAGCCTTCTCCTGCCAGTTCTTGCCGAAGAGATTCTCCCCTGTGCAAGGAATGTTGCCTAATTTGTCCTGTACCCAAGTCTGATGCCTGTAGCCAGGCAATCCGTCGTGCACCAATGGTAATAGCAGAAGTTCTGCTGATGCATTCAAAGCAGTCAAAAGCTGCACGATTGACAAACTTGGAGACATTTTGAGCATGCTTAACTAGAGCAAGAAAATCTTGTCTCTTATCATCGGGGAGAAAAGGGCTCATATGTTCCAAGTCTCCTGTGACTTCCTTAAGGAACATTCCCATATATAGGATGTATGAACTGATTCTAGGTGAAAGCACGGAAGCTTGAAAAGTTCTGCGTCCAAAAGCATCCAGAGTCATAAGAACATAAGATAAAAACATAAGATATGCCATAACGGGTCAGACCAAGGTCCATCAAGCCTAGTATTCTGTTTCCAACAGTGGCCAATCTAGGTCATACGTACCTAGCAGTTTCCCCAAGGGACATAGGTTCCACAATGTTTGTATTGGTTCAAGCATTGATATCCTGGGTCCCTTCTTAATAATGGTTTATGGACCTTTCCTCCAGGAATTTGCCCAAACCTTTTTTAAACCCAGCTACACCAACAGCCTTTACTACATCCTCCGGTAACAAATTCCAGAGTTTGATTACACGTTGAGTGAAAAAATATTTTCTTTTATTAGTCTTAAATAGTTTACCCTGTAGCTTCATTGCTTGTCCCCTAGTCTTTCTATATTCTGATAAGGTAAACAATCGAACTACGTTTACCCGTTCCACTCCGTTCATTAATTTATAGACTTCTATCATATCTCCCCTCAGCCGTCTCTTTTCCAGGTTAAAGAGCCCTAACCTTTTTAGCCTTTCTTCATAGGAGTATCCATCCATCCCCTTTACCATTTTGGTGGCTCTTCTCTGTACCTTTTCTAAAATTGCTATATCCTTTTAAAGATACGGCGACCAGAATTGCACACAATATTCAAGGTGTGGTCTCACCATGGAACGATATAGAGGCATTATAATATCTTTTGTTTTATTTTCCATTCCTTTCCTTATCATACCTAGCATTCTATTTGCTCTCTTGGCCGCCGCTGCACACTGGCCGAGGGTTTTAACATGGTATCCACAATGACGCCTAAATCTTTTTCCTGGGTGGTGGTTCCTAATGTGGAACCTTGCATCGTGTAACCATAGTTTGGGTTGTTCTTCCCTAGGTGCATAACCTTGCACTTGTCCACATTAAATTTCATCTGCCATTTTGATGCCCAGTCTTCCAATTTATCAAGATTCTCTTGCAATTTTTCACAATCCTCTTGGGTTTTAACAACTTTAAATAGTTTTGTGTCATCTGCAAATTTGATAACCTCACTCGTTATTCCACTTTCCAGGTCATTTATGAATATGTCAAAAAACAGCGGACCCAGCACAGATCCCTGGGGTACACCACTATTCATCTTTCTCCATTGGGAAAATTGGCCATTTAGCCCTACCCTCTGCTTTCTATCTTTTAACCAGTTCCTGTTCCACAATAGTACACTGCCTCCTATCCCATGACTCTTTAGTTTTGCCAAAAGTCTCTGATGAGGGACCTTGTCAAAGGCTTTCTGAAAGTCCAGATACACAATATGAACCGACTCACCTTTGTCCACCTGTTTATTCACTCCTTCAAAAAAACATAACAGATTAGTAAGACAAGATCTTCCTTGTCTAAAGCCATGTTGGCTGTCTCCCATTAGGTTGTGACTATCTACATGCTGAGTAATTTTATTCTTTATGATGGTTTCTACCATTTTTCCCGGTACTGACGTCAGGCTCACCGGTCTGTAGTTTCCCGGATCACCCCTGGAACCCTTTTTAAAAATTGGTGTTATATTGGCGATCCTCCAATCTTCAGGTATTAGAGATGATTTTAATGATAGTTCACAGATTACTGATAGCAGTTCTGCAATCTCATATTTCAGTTCTTTCAACACCCTTAGATGTATACCATCCGGCCCAGGTGATTTGCTACTCTTCAGTTTATCTAATAGTTGTAAGACATCTTCCCGATGTATCGATATTTCCTTCAATTCTTCCGCACCTTTAAATACCACTTCAGTCATGGGTAACATCCCTACAATCTTCCTCAGTAAAGACCGAAGCAAAGAATTCATTCAGTCTCTCCGCTATCGCCTTGTCGCCTCTTAGTGCTCCTTTAACCCCTTTATCATCTAATGGACCAACTGACTCTCTCACAGGTTTTTTGCTACGAATGTACTTGAAAAGGTCTTTATTTCACGTTTTTGCTTCGGCAGCAAGCTTCTTCTCAAATTCTCTCTTTGCCTACCTTATCAATGCCTTGCATTTGACTTGCCAGTGCTTGTGCTGTTTCCAGGTTTCGTCGTTTGGCTCTTTTTTCCATTTCCTGAAAGATGCTTTTTTGGCAACAGCCTCTCTGACCTCACCTTTAAACCATGCTGGCAGTTTTTTGGACTTCCTTCCACTTTTCTTAAAGCGTGGAATACAGCTGGTCTGGGCTTCCAAGATAGTATTTTTCAACAACACCCAAGCTTGATGTACGTCTTTAACCTTTGCAACTGCTCCTTTTAGTTTTTTCTTAACTGTTTTCCTCATTTTATCATAGTCTCCCTTTCGAAAGTTAAAAGGTAGTACTGTGGATTTCCTTACTATCCCTCCTCCACTAATTAAATCAAAGGCGATCATGCTATGATCACTATTGCCAAGTGGCCCCAACACGCTTATCTCTTGCACTAGATCTGGTGTTCCACTAAGGACTAGGTCTAATATGGCTTCCCCTCTGGTCTGTTCATGAACCATCTGCTCCAAGAAGCAGTCATTTATTTCATCTAGGAACTTTATCTCCCTAGCATGTCGTGACTTGACACTGACCCAGTCGATACCGGGGTAATTGAAATTTATTTAATTTATTTATTTAACAATTCTTATATACCGCACTATTTGCAATCAGCGCGGTTTACATGTAACAAAAAACATCCGACAAAATGCATATGTCTGGTCATTACATTGAACAGGGAATGGGATTTGGAGTACAAGTATCAACTATATAAAGGAACTTGGAGAACAAAGGTGAACTATATACATAAGAAGTTCAATGGAAAAGGCTCCTGTTTGGTGTTTTACATTTTTGGGGACGAACTATATGAGAGTGGCTGGGGTTCAGGGCTGTAGGTGAGGTATTTGATAAAGAGGAAATGTTTCAGGGCCTTCCTGAACTGGCTCAGGTTGGGGATTGCTCTGATGTGTGGTGGTAGGGTGTTCCATAGACTTGGGGCGCAAATCACCCATTATTATTACTGCGCTGTAACTTTTGTTAGCTTCCTTGATTTCTTTGAGCATTTCATCATCCATTTGGTCATTCTGGCCAGGTGCTCGATAGTACACCCCCCCCCCCCCACTGCCATTGCCTCCCCCTTTTATATGGAATTTCAATCCATATAGATTCTACAGCAGATTTTGTTTCCTGCAAAAATGTAATCCTTTCTGACTCAATGCCCTCTCTAACATAGAGAGCAACCCCTCCACCAATTTGATCAGCTCTATCATTACGATATAGTTTGTACCCAGGTATCACAGTGTCCCACTGGTTGTCCTCCTTCCACCATGTCTCTGATATTCCAATCATATCTAACCTTTCATTTAGTGCTATATATTCTAACTCTCCCATCTTATTCTTTAGACTTCTAGCATTTGCATACAAGCATTTTAGAGAACGTATTTTATTCATGTTAATTTGGCTATTGTTAGACATGGGTAAATTGGGATCTTTAAGCTCTGTCTGCTCCATACTTGAGGTCATTTGGGCTACTTTACTCTTTTGTGGAACCTCTCTGCTTTTGGTAGTATCCTTCAAGGATACATTCTTCCGAACCATCCGCTCTTGGGCGACTGTCGGCTTTCCCCTAATATCTAGTTTAACCCTCGGATACACTTGGTAAATCGACTGACACGTATACACTACCCCCGGGTCACCCCTGACCCATATGTAGAAATATGGTGAAACATCTACTTTTGTTTGTAAAACATGGTTAAATTGTGAAGAATAAGACATACTTTTATGTATTTTTTATAATACTTGTTATTAATTGACCCTTTCAAGTGAATAATGTGCAATGCTAGCCAAGATCAGGCAGGACAAGTTGTACAAGGTCAGATATATGCCGCATAATGTCAATACCTGTTAACTATTCAGTTGCAAGCTTAAAAATGTTGTGCAGCACTGCACGCTTTGCAAACTACAATAGTTCTATATTTATTCGCTAGGTGGACAGCAACAGTCAAAGTATGGTGCCATTATGTCAAGTAATGGCATGATGCACATTGTGACAAAGCGTTTCGGGTGTGTGGCATTGTTTACCTTTGTCGTAAAAAATTTTAATCCACAGAAACAAACAAGGAACTGATGTCAGGTGATGTCATAAATGTAAGCAAGATGTTAGAAGACACAGGATTGTAATGTGGACTTGGAGTGGTGACTTTCGTTGCTGCTATAAAACAATGGAGAGTGTTATTGTGCGAGTGTCGAAAATCACCCCTTGTTTGTTCAGCAGCTTGCAGTACTGTATAAAAACGTTATTTTTGCAAACCATATGTATGAAAATACTTAAAAATGGTTCGCTGAGGAATACCTAGAGTACCAAAATACAATTCCTTACCATTTTGAAGAAAAAACACAAAAACCGACACCCGGGTCACCCCTGACCCGGGGGTAGTGTATCCGAGGGTTAAAAGCTGCTCTTTCTCCTTTTTAAAGGTTAATGCCAGCAGCCTGGTTCCATCCCGGTTAAGGTGAAGCCCATCCCTTCGGAAGAGCCTCTCCTTTCCCCAGAATGTTCCCCAGTTCCTAACAAATCCAAAACCCTCATCTCTGCACCATTGTCTCATCCATGCATTGAGACTCTGGAGCTCTGCCTGCCTTTTGGGTCCTGCGCGTGGAACAGGAAGCATTTCGGAGAATGCTACCCTGGAAGTTCTGGATTTCAACTTCCTACCTAAAAGCCTAAATTTTGCCTCCAGAACCTCCCTACCACATTTTCCTATGTCATTGGTACCGACATGTACCAAGACAGCAGACTCCTCCCCAGCACTATCTAAGACCTTATCTAGGTGGCGCGTGAGGTCTGCTACCTTCGCACCAGGCAGGCATGTTACCAGGCGATCCTCACGTCCACCAGCCACCCAGCTATCTACATGCCTAATGATCGAATCACCAACTATAACGGCTGTCCTAACCCTTCCCTCATGGGCACATGGCCCTGGAGAAACTTCCTCGGTGCGAGAGGGTTTTACATCACCTGGAGGACAGGTCCTAGTTACAGGATCACTTCCTGCCACACCAGGGTGATGCTCTCCTGTCACGTGACCTCTCTCCTCCATGGCAACAGGGGTGCTGCCAGACTGGAGGTGGGACTTCAGGACTATATCCCTGTAGGTCTCGTCTATGTACCTCTCTGTCTGTCTTATGTTTTCCAAGTCTACTACTTTAGCCTCTAGAGAACAGACTTGTTCCCTGAGAGAAAAGAGCTCCTTGCACCTAGTACACACGTAAGACCTCTCACCAACTGGGAGAAAATCATACATGTGACACTCAATGCAAAAGACTGGAAAGCCCCCATCCCGCTGCTGGACTGCTGTCTGCATCTTAGTATTAAGTTTGTGTCTAGATCTTTAAGTTCTTACTTACTAGGGGTTGCTATGGGTATTTATACCAATAAAACTGTACCTAATACGTTTAATATACCTTGTTCACCTGAAGCTTAATTAATCTCAGGTCCTTAGTGTATGACTGAATTGGGTAATAAGCTTCACCTGAAAGCACCTCCTGTCTTTTAAGATGTGTAAGTAACTATAAAGCTATGATTATCCCAGGGGTGGGTGTGGGGAGGGAGGGAAATAACACTTATTAAAAGAGGGCTGCTACACAGTACCCTGTCTTGTGCTGCTGAGGTAAGCTAAATTCTGATTTGATTTAAATTATAGCTCTTAGCTGCTGCTAGGCTCTAACTTCTTATGAAATTTAAACTACAAGCTCTCTGCTGGGTTCTAAATTTAACCAGAAAGCTCTCTTCTGTGTTTTAAAACTAAAAGTACTTTTCTGATGCTAGGCCCTGAGTGACTATTAAATGTACACTACCAGCTCTCTGCTGGGTTCCAAATGTAACCAGAAAGCTCTCTTCTGTGTGTTAAATTTAAACTAAAAGTACTTTGCTGTTACTTGGCCCTGAGTGACTATTAAATTTAAACTACAAGCTCTCTGCTGGGTATGAAATGTAACCAGAAAGTTCTTCTCTGTGTTTTAAATTCAAACTTTAATTGCTGCTACTAGGCCCTAACTGATCCAACAAAAAACAGTGGGTTCACAGATTAAGTAGCTTTAATACAAAGAATTATTTTTAGAAAATTACCAGAAGTATATACTCACAGTTGCAGATTTCTCTCCAGAAGTAACAGTCCCCCTTTCTAGTCCTTTAATTCACGACCTGGAAGATTGGATGCATGTCTCTTAGTACTTTTCATCCTACGCATAACTGATTCCACTACCATTGAATGGTGTGGCACCTGGGTTTTCTGAAAACCAGGACATGGTGGAACTCGATACAAAGTATCAAGTCTCCTAGAGTGAGGAGAAGTGGTTAGAGGTGTCTCCCACATTTGAGCATCACGCTATGCAGAATTTCATGGATAGGCAGAGTAGCTGCCTCCTTGGGAGCTTTAGGATATTGGAGGATTTCCAATTCCTTTGCTCTGGGTTCTTCTTCAGGAGCTACCGTGATTGAAAGACTTTTGGCCATATCATGGATGAAATCCTGAAAAGACATGTCCTCTGGAGGTGACATTCTGCATTGGGGAGAAGAGGGATCTTCTAGAAAAAATCCTCTAGTGCCAGCAGAATAGTCAGTCTTAGGAATCAGAGGAAACAAAGTATTCCTCACTCTGATGCTCTTGCAAAAGCTCTTGCAAAGCACGATCCCGGTAGCGATCGAAGTCGGTACTGAGGTGAGCCAGTACCGCTTTGTCCCCTCCAGCCAGAGATGGCATAGGAAGAGTCCCCACCGGGACGGCACCGTCAGTACCGGTATCACCGGTGTAGGTACTGGTGTAAGCACCGGTGTCGATGTCGGCACCGGTGGTCTTGGGACCACCGGTACCGCAGCTGAGAGAAGAGCTGCGATACTGCGCTCGATAGCGAGGAACCTATGGTCTATCGACGCTGCCGATGCCTGGGTGTACCGGTAAGGACGGCCGGAACCCCTGAGCCTGGCACAGGTAGTTCTTGCGAAGTTGAGGGCTCGAGAACATCCTAAAGCCCCATCGATGCTTTGGAAGCCGAAGCCTCCCGCCGGGACTGTTTTGCCGGTGTGGTTCCCTCAAGGGCAATGCCAATGGCCTCTCGATGCTTGGCAGGAGAGCTACCCTTTGAGGACTGGCTCTTATGTTTAGTTACCTGAGATCCATGGGAGGAAGAAGAGGCCCTCAACGATGTCGATGCAATGCATCTGGCATCCGAAGAAAAAAGGGTACCGAGATTTGCAGTCCGGTTCTGTCTTCCTCTTTTGGTCATCCCCATGCAGGAGAGACATTCAGTTGGAGAATGATCAGGTTCTAAACATCTTTAACACCAATCATGGGCATCAGTGACGGAAATGGTACCGCCACACTTAGTACATTTTTTAAAACCACTAGTTGGCTTTTCCATGATTTAGGAAAATGGGGACTAGTGCCCAAAATGGTGCCTAGCACCAAAACGGAAAGTTTCTGAAAGAAACGGTGAAAGTTATTTTATTTTATTTTTTTTTTAAAGAAGAAAAGAACCGGCGGTACCGGTAGGCGTCATGCGGTAGGCAAACACGACCACAGAAAGAAGCTTAAAGATGTAATTTTCTGCGGTGACAGGGAAAGCATAGTTACTCACCCGTAAAAGTGATCTCCGGGAACAGCAGGAATTTAGTCCTCACATATGGGTATCGTCGGTACTGATGGAGCCTGCGCGGGAACGCTCCCCAGCGTCCAATTAGAAAGCTTTTGGGAGCATCCCAAAGCGCCTGCGTGCTGCCTTCCCGCCTTTCCAAACTGCCTCTCTCCAGTTGAGTTTTAAAGCTGAGACAAAGAGAGAGAGAGGGAAAGGGAAAGAGATAGATAGAGAGATACAACTCCTAGGGGAGGTGGGTGGGTTGTGAGGACTAAATTCCTGCTGTTCCTGGAGATCACCTGTTACAGGTGAGTAACTATGCTATCCCCAGGAACAAGCAGGAATGTAGTCATCACATATGGGGACTCCCTAGCTTTAGATGCCAGGGAGAGACCCCAGAAGTTGTGTGCCCCTGAGAAGGGCTCCACTTCCCCCCATGGATCTCTGGCATCCTACCAGGGATGGTGGGTAGGAGTTGATAAGATATGGAACAGGTGTTGGAGAACAGCCTGACCAAACAAGGCATCCCGGCGGGAGTCCTTGTCCAAGCAGTAATGGGCTGTGAAGGTATGAACCGAGGCCCAGGTGGCTGCTCGACAGATGTCGTCGATAGACACAGAGTGCAGATGAGCCATTGAAGCAGCCATGGCTCTCACATTGTGAGCTGTGACATGGCCCTCCAGAGGAAGATTCTTACTCTGATAGGCAAAGTATATACACTGAGCAATCCAGTTAGATAGAGTTCTCTTGGAGACTGGAAGTCCCAAATGAGAAGGATCAAAAGCAACAAAGAGTTGAGAGTACTTTCTATGTTGCTGTGTTCTTTGTAAGTAAAGCACAGTTACTTACCTGTAACAGGTGATCTCTGGGAACAGCAGGAATTAGTCTTCACATATGGGTACGTCGGTACCGACGGAGCCTGCATGGGAATGCTCCCCAGCATCCAATCAGAAAGCTTTTGGGAGCATCCCTCGCGCCTGCGCGCTGACTTCCCGTCTTTCCCACTGCCTCTCCTCAGTTGAGTTTCATAGCTGAGACAGAAGGAGAGAAAGAGGAAAGGAGATAGATAGATACAACTCCTAGGGGAGGTGGGTGGGTTGTGAGGACTAAATTCCTGCTGTTCCCAGAGATCACCTGTTACAGGTAAGTAACTGTGCTATCTCCAGGAACAAGCAGGAATGAGTCTTCACATATGGGGACTCCCTAGCTGTGGGTGCCAGGGGAGATCCCATAAAATGCGTATCCCTGGAACAGGACGGCATTTCCCAAACCTGGATCCCCGGCATCCCCTGAGGGATGGGGGGTAGGAGTTGAATAGAGAAAAGCTGTAGAGGAACAGCGAATCTAAAGACTACAGGAAAAATGAGTCTTTAGAATGTATGTCAAGTATCATTAAAATATTTAATGAACTAGTAAAATATAGAGCTTACCTACTGGAATGTAGGAAGTAGAACTGTGATGGAGTGTACTGTAGATGCAGTAGCGGAATCCTCAAGGTAACTTCACAGCAGTGAGGATGAAGTTCCAAATCTGGAATGGGCAGGTGACCCAGGTGTCAACTGGGGTAGGAGAAGAACGGCAGGTCTTCAATGGAAAGCTTTATGGGAAAAAGCTGAAAACTCTTTTAGGTACAGAGTTATTAACATTGAGGACTAAAAGAAGAAGACTGACCGATCTGGAGAATTAGCCCAGTCCTGAAGGGAAGAGGGGGTATGGAAAAAAGCCCCTATTCCCAAGGAGAACAGAAGTGTACTCAGAAATACTGAAGATGGACACTGTCTTTCCTAGCTGGTTTAAGAGATAGGAAGACATTGAAGTTTGATACTTCATAGACAGGGAGATCTATAACAAAAATAGAAGCTGTTGACATCACAGCAGTAATTCTGTGTATAACCGCTCCCACTTACTGAGCCGTATGAGAATAGGCAAGTTGACTGTCTGGACCCCTTAAGAAGGTAAAAGCTTTATAGCACAGACAGTTAGGGAGATAGTAGGTAATACCTAGCATCCTATGGACATCTCCCAATGGGTATATATATATATATATATATATATATATATATGGAGATACATACATATCTATATATATGTGCATATATGTCTAGATATGTGTGATATATATAGATATATACATAGATGGGCATGACTTATGCCCACACAGATTACAAAAATATGTATGTATAGGACATATACATACATGAATATAAGTCTGAGGATACATGCCTGCAACTGAGCCCCACAATAACATTCACATGGGGAATGTGATGGGAAAAGATTCATCTAATAATAAGGGGGTGAAAACCACCTGAAGATATATAGAGAATCTATTTCTGCGGTGCAGGAATGTAGTTCAGTGGAATAACCAGTATGGTTGCGTGAAAAAACAGAGGATAATAGAGGTCTGGCAAGAGCACATCAGGAGTACTTTAGGACTCTGACATGTCCAAAGGACAAAAAAAACCCGCATAGACTAAGACACCAGGATGACCCAGCCAATGGACACAGGGGTATCATGTACACTAAAAGAGTATGTGTTGTCCGAGTGGAGCAGAAAAGCATAATGCCAAGCTGTAAGGAAAAAAGGGGTAGATTCCTGCAAGATTGGGAACTCCTTGGACATTCACGCAGAAAAAGCTTGTCTTCTGTATCACAACAGGAGACAAGAGGGTATAAAGAACCTATATAGCCATGGAATGATTATATAAGCTTTTTCTACTATATGGAAAAACCCTCAGAGACAAAGTTCAATGCTCTGTAGCAAGGGCCCATAGTAGAAAGCTTCTCTGAAAATTGCAGAGAGCATTGTGCAGGAGAATTATAAGATAAAACTGACAGAAGTCAGGTGTGTTGCCACATCCTAGGAAAGGATATGGCTAGAAGAAGATAACCTGCAGTGAGTAGTATTATACAAGATAGTTGAAAGTAGCTTACAATGAGCATTAAAGTAATCACTGGAACTCCTGCATGCACACCAACTGGACAAAACAGCAGAGGGGATTCTCCTGTATAAAAACAGAGAGAAAACAGACAAAGGGAGCGGAGATATTCCCGTCCCTGTCTGATGAGTTGTTCAGAGCATGCATTGAAGGATAACAAAAAGTCTACACTGGAAAGAAAGAAAAGTGTTTCAGTATGGTACCAACTCAAGCAGGGGAAACCCTGGAAGAGAGGGGGTTGGAAGGTGACTTACCATATGGTAAGTCAGCTGAAGGAAAAGATGTCCATGTGGGGACAGAAACTATCATGGGATAGTTGAAACCTCCCTTCGTAGTAGTAAGAAGGGGAGAATTCTGTAACCCATGGACAAAAATATCCTAACAGCTTAGCATACTGAAAAAGAAAAAAACAGTGTAGAGTTTGAAGAAGAAACTTCTGCTAAGAAGAAGGGAACTGTAGATTGCAACATACAGGAACCTATGGTTGCTGGTTATGATTAGACTGGTTAGAGTCTGGAGACTTCAGACTAGGATGAGATGTCCCTTGCTTGGGTACATCTGGAGGATGGGCAGGAGAAGGGTGAAACCTTTTCTTAGGGAAAGAAGGTTTGGTTGGACATTTCCTACATTCTGGGGAAAAAGAAGGCTTAGGATGGTTTCCAGAACCAGGGAAGTCCAGTGGAGCAATGAGCGACCTGACGTAAAGCCTCAATATTGAAGAGATTTTCTCCAGTACAAGGAGAATTACCCAGTGTATGTTGTGCCCATCTGCTCAAGTCTGAAGCTTGCAGACAGGCTTTACGACGTGCTCCAATGGCAATAGCAGAGGACCTGCTAACAGACTAAAAAGAGTCTAGAGAAGCACGAAAAAGAAACCAAGAGATATTCCTGCTATGATTAAGAAGCAAGGAATAGTCAGTGGCCTTAGGCTCTGACAAAAAAGGGGACAGAAGAGATAATTTCTCTGTGACCTCCTGAAGTGTCAGACTCATATAAAAAATATATGAAATAATTCTTGAAGCCAGCATAGAAGTTTGTAAGGTTTGACGTCCAAAGGCATCAAGTGCTTTAGATGCACGACCTGGCGGATAAGAAGAATGCTTCTTCTTGCTTCTTACCTTCCTCATTGCTGATTCCACTACAATGGAATGATGTGGAAGTTGTTTTTTTTGAAACCCCGGAGAGGGAGGCACCTGATACAGAACATTAGTGGCTGTAGAAGGTGAGGGAACCTTTAAAGGTGATTCCCACATCCTCAGAAGAAGATCCTGCAAAGAATGATGTAAAGGAATTATTATATTTTCCTTTTCTGCAGGATCTTGGTTAAGAGTAGAGCCAGGAATAGGAATGGCAAGAAAGGTTGCCATGTCAAGGAGAAATTTCTGAAAAGAAGGATCTCCAATGGGAACTATTCCTGGGTAAGCTGAGGTTGAAGGAGCAGCTTGAGCACCAGAAGACATACTGGACTGGTGCAGAAAAAGAATCCTGCTAGATGGACAGTGATACTGACAGTTCTGATTCGAGGCAGTTAGTACTGCATCGTCAGTGCCCGGTATCGATTCCAAGCTAGGCATAGAAAGGATCGATGGCACCGATGGAACTGCAGGAATCGACATTGATACCGGTATCGGAGACGATAATGTCATCGGAGCAGTAATGGGGGGCTGCTGAAGCGGTACCGAGGTAGCCAGAGAGCCTTGGTGAATATCCTCGGTACTGCGTAGTCGGAGACGATATGGATCGGTTCCAAAACGCGTCGGTACCAAGTCATCTAGACTGGATATCGATTCTAGACTCGGCATCAAAGGGAGCGAGTCTATCGATGCATGTCTAGAAGGTACCGACATTGGTGGTGGTATCGGCGATGCCGATACAGGAATGTCAATCGGAGTCGTATCGATCGGTTCCGAAGGTACCGAGGACGTCCGAAGACGATGCCTGGTGAAGAGAGGAACACTTGACACCGGCGCCGATGTCGGGGTATCGGTACCGCTCGAAGCCGATACCAACCCCGAGCATGGCGAAGATACAGGAAAGTCAATCTGGGTCGTATCGATCGGCCCTGAAGGTACCGAGGACACCAGATGACGATCCCTGGTGAAGACTGGAACACTCGACACCGGTGCCGATGCCGGGGTATCGGTACCGCTCGAAGCGGATACCACCCCCAAGCATGGCTCAGGTATGTTCTGTGAGGGGTGAGCCCCAGGAACAACCTGAAACCCCGTAAATGCTTTGGAGCCCGAAGACTCCCGCCGGGGTTTTATTGCCAATGGGGTCTTGAGGGCAAGGCCTGAGCCGTCATCATGCTGGGCATGAGACTTACCCTTCAAGAATTGGCTAGTCTTAACAGACTGTTTGTGGGTTACCTGATCCTGGAGAGAAGAATAAACTGGTGTCCTCATCTCAGGAGGAAAAACGGCATTGAGGGAAACTCGAAAAAGGGAAGGTCTTCTCCCAATAATACAGCCTGATGGATCAGGGAAAAAAGGGTCAGGCCCCAAACAGGTTAGACACCAAGCATTGGAGTCTAAAAAGAAAATTACGTTTCCACAGTGAAGGCACTTCTTAGGGGAAGAAGGCTCCATGTTGGAGAGGCCTGATAGGCCCAAAAAGTTAAGAAAAAAACTGAGGAGAAAAAATTTCTCTAAGTTTGGAAAAGAAAAGAATAAATCACCGGCCGTATCGGTATCGGTGGGAAAGACAGCCGCGACCACAAGAAAACAAGGAAATAAGAATTTTAAAGAAAAAAGTTTCTGCGGTGACAGGACGATGTCCTGTCGGCTCCGCGGAAAAAGGAAAACTGAGGAGAGGCAGTGGGAAAGGGGGGAAGTCAGCGCGCAAGTGCGAGGGATGCTCCCAAAAGCTTTCTGATTGGATACTGGGGAGCATTCCCGTGCAGGCTCCGTCGGTACTGAAGTACCCATATGTGAAGACTCATTCCTGCTTGTTCCAGGAGATAAGGCTAAAGCTCTTTTACAGTCCAAAGTATGAAGGTTCCTTTCTGCATTTGATGCATGAGGCCTTGGAAAGAACACAGGTAGGTAGACTGCTTGGTTTAGATGAAAAGGCGAGACCACCTTTGGTATAAAGCGTGGATGAGTCCTAAGGACTACCTTGTCATGATGGAACCTTGTATAAGGTGGATCAGCTACTAGTGCTTGCAACTCACTGATGCGACATGCTGATGTGATTGCAATGAGAAAGATAACCTTCCAAGAAAGGAATTTCAAGGAGGTAGTAGCTAAGGGTTCGAAAGGTGGCTTCATGAGCTAACCAAGAACCAAATTTAAGTCCCATGCCACAGGTGGTGGCTTAATGGGAGGCTTAGTTAGCAGGCAGCCTCTCATAAATCTTGCTATGAGAGGATGGGAGGAAAGAGGTTGTCCATTTAGAGGCTTGAAAGAAGCTGCAATAGCACTCAAATGGACTCTTACTAAGTTAGTTTTAAGTCCTGCATTGGATAAATGAAGGAGATACTCTAGTAATGATTCCAGAGGTATCGCAAGGGGGTTAAGACCCTTCTGCGAACACCATATGGTAAACCTTTTCCACTTGAAAGCATCAGAGCTTCTTGTGGAAGGCTTCCTGGAAGCATAAAGGATATCCTTTACTTGCTGAGGGAGGTTAAGATCATGGAGATCTAGGCCTTCAGCAACCAAGCCCTGAGATGCAGAGACTGGGGATTGGGATGTCATAACATTCCGTCCTCCTGAGACAGGAAATCTGGAGTAGACCCCAACTCCAGGGAGGGAGGTTGAGAGAGATGTAGAAGCAGAGGGTACCACACTTGCCGTGGCCAATGTGGATTTATGAGAATCATATGGCCTCTGTCTCTCTGAAGCTTGAATAGGGTTTTGGGAATTAGGGGAATGGGTGGAAAGGCATACAGGAAGCCTTGACCCCAGTAAAGGAGGAAAGCATCCCTGGCCTGAGCCCCCTGAGTCGGGGTTCTGGAACAGAACCGGGGTTCTGGAACAGAACCGGGGAAGTTTGGCATTCCACGGACTTGCAAAGTGGTCTATGCCCAGGGTTCCCCAAATTTGAAATATCTTGGCTACCTGGTCTGCATGCAGAGACCACTCGTGTGGAAGCAGAACTCAACTGAGTCTGTCTGCCCAAGAGTTTTGTATGCCTGGAAGATACACCACCAGGAGATGAATCTGATGCTCTCTGGCGAGGGCCCATAGTCGCAAAGCTTCGCTGCAAAGCGACAGAGAGCCTGTTCCCCCCCTGCTTGTTCACGTAGAACATGGCTACTTGATTGTCCGTATGGATGAGGACTGTCTTGTAGCTGAGCAGGGTGTGGAACACTTGAAGAGCAAGGAAGACTGCTCTGAGCTTCAAGAGATTGATATGTAGATGAGTGTCCTGTGGAGACCAGTTGCCTTGGGTGGAGAGGTCTTGCAGATGAGCTCCCCAACCCATCAGAGAAGCATTTGTTGGGAGAGTTGCCTGGGGTAAGGGTTGTTGAAAAGGGGACCCCAGCAACAGGTTTTGAGTGGACTTCCACCACTGGAGGGACAAAATAAGGCGACTTGTGTTTGCTATTTTGTCTGACAGGCATCCTGATGCCTGGGTCCATTGAGTGGATAAAGTCCACTGAGCTGCCCTCATATGGAGGCGAACATAGGGAACAACATGCACAGTAGATGCCATGTGGCCTAGTAGTTGTAGCATTTCTTGGGCAGTGAGAAGGTTTTAGCACTGCTTGAGAAGCTAACTGCACCATGCGAAGGCAACGGGCCTGGGGGAGATAGGCCCTTGCCTTTCTGGTATCCAGCAATGCTCCTATGAACTCTAAAGACTGAGTGGGAGTTAGACTGGACTTTGGGATGTTTATTACCAGACCCAAATACTGAAGGATACGCATCGTGCAGGATAGAGAAGTCCTGGCCTCTGACTCTGCTGGGGCTCGAATGAGCCAGTCGTCTAAGTAGGGGAAGACGAATATCCCTAGAGTGCAGAGAAATGCTGCTACCACAGCCATGCATTTCGTGAACACTCTTGGTGCTGAGGCCAGGCCAAATGGAAGCACCCTGCATTAGTAGTGCTTTTCTTGAAAAAGGAACCGAAGGAACCTTCTGTGAGTTGGATGGATGAGAACATGTGTGTACACATCCTTGAGATCTAGAGAACAAAGCCAATCCTGACTCTGAAGGTATGGCAGCAGAGTTCCAAGAGAAATCATCTTGAATTTCTCTTTGACAAGGAATTTTTTCAATTCTCTGAGGTCCAGAATAGGTCTGTATCCCCCTGTTTTCTTTGGGATAAGGAAATAGGGGGAGTAAAACCCTGTACCCTGCTGATGGATGGGTACTTCTTTATTGCCCCTTGGGCAAGAAAGATAGTGACCTCCTGACCTAACAGGTTGATGAGAGAGGTCGGAGAATTAAACTGTCTTATCATTGTGGGAGGGGGCATGCTTGAAAAATGAAGCTTGTACCCCTCTTTTATGATGGAGAATGTCCAATGCTCTGCTGTTATCTGCCCCCATCTGGGGGCAAAGTGACACAACCTTCCTGGAATGGTGGAAGGCTCTGGTCCAACGAGAGCCAGGAAGGCTAAGTTCTCTAGCTGAAAGTCAAAGGCCTTGTGGAGGCTGAGACTGCTGGGACGGCTGAGGCTTAGCAGTCTTTGCTTTTCTTTGTTTGGGTGGTTGCTAACCTTTCCTGACAAGCTGACCTGCAGAACGTCCCTACTGAAAATAAGCAGGATAATATATTTTCTTTTTAGAAAAGAATGGTTTCTTTCTAGCAGGATCAGCTGTGGACTTGGATAATCTATCCAAGGTGGAGTTGGCAGCATCCAACTCATTGGCCTTTTCCTGCCAATCTTTACCAAACAGGTTCTCACCAGTACAAGCGATATTTCCCAGTTTGTCTTGTACCCAGAGCTCCAGATCAGATGCCAGGAGCCAAGCAATTCTACGTGCACCTATGGCAATGGCAGAGGTTCTGCTCATGCACTCAAAACAGTCAAAAGCTGCACTGTTGACAAATTTAGAAACATCTTGGGCATGTTTGACCAATGTGAGAAAATCCTGCCTTCTATCCTCAGGAAGAAGAGGACTCAAAGCCTCTAAATCACCTGTGACTTCCTTTAGGAACATTCCCATGTATAGACTATAGGAACTGATCCTGGCAGAAAGCATGGAAGCTTGGAAGACACGACGTCCAAAAGCATCCAAAGTTCTGCACTCACGTCCTGGAGGATTAGAGGCATGTCTTTTTGCACTCTTGATCCTTCTCATAACTGATTTCACAATAGAGTGGTGAGGAAGCTGAGTTTTTTGGAAACCAGGACAAGGAGGGACTCGATACAGAGTATCCAGTCTACGAGATTGAGGCAAGGTGGTAAGAGATGTCTCCCACATTCTTAACATGACATCATGCAAGATTTCATGGATGGGCAGGGTAGCTGCCTTCTTAGGAGTTTTGGGATATTGTAAAATTTCCAACTCCTTTGCCCTAGGCTCTGTTTCAGGGGCCACGGTAATGGATAGACCCCAAGCCACCTCCCTGATAAAATCCTGAAAGGAAATATCCTCTGGAGGAGACATCCTGCGCTTAGGGGAGGAGGGGTCCTCTGGGAGAGGCATTCCTGCATCGACAGAACTATCAGAATCCTCAGATTCTTCTGAGGACTCGAAGTAACCGCCTGTCCGGATGCTCTTGAAGAGCCCGATACCCGTACCGACCGAAGTCAGTACCGGGAGTAATCGGTACCGGAGTATTGGTACTGGAAGGCATCGGATGACTGGGTGCCGGCAATGCGGACACCGATGTCGATGCTATCAGTACTGGTACCGATACCGGTGCCAGAGTTGGTGCCGGTACCGGTTGAAATGTCTGCTGCAGTTCCGCGAGTGTCGATGCCGCAAGGAGAGCTGCCAGACTGCGCTCAATAGCCAGGACTCTCTGGTCTATCGACGCTGCCGATGCCTGGATGTCGGTACCGGAGAAGATCGCCAGCACCCCAGAGCATGGCACCAGTAGTTCTGCCAAGGTTGAGGCCTCGAGAACGTCCTGGAGCCCTGATAATGCTTTGGAAGCCGAAGCCTCCCGCCGGGGCAATTTTGCCGGTGCAGAATCCTCAAGGGCAACGCCAGAGGCATCTAGATGCTTAGAAGGAGATCTACCCTTTGAGGACTGGCTAGACTTGTGTTTAGTTACCTGAGATCCACTGGAGGAAGACGAAGCCCTGGAAGACGTCGATGCCACCGAAGCTGCATCAGAGGGAAACAGGGTACTGAGCTTGGCAGCTCGGTTCTGTCGACCTCTCTTGGACATCATGGCACAGGCCATACATTCCGAGATGGAATGGTCAGGACCTAAACATTTCAGACAGCACTCATGGGTGTCGGTGACGGAGATGGTACCGCCACACTTGGTGCACTTTTTAAAACCCGAAGAGGGTTTTTCCGTCGTGGAAAAAATGCTGGGCCTAAGGCCCAAAATGGCGCGTGTACCTGGAAAAAA
Organism: Ichthyophis bannanicus; assembly: GCA_033557465.1. Classification (NCBI taxonomy): domain Eukaryota; kingdom Metazoa; phylum Chordata; class Amphibia; order Gymnophiona; family Ichthyophiidae; genus Ichthyophis; species Ichthyophis bannanicus. The sequence goes on from CM066042.1 coordinate 170,993,711, forward strand.
TGTACTAAGAATATTTTTTTTTTTAAAGAAAAGAAAGAAAGAAAAACTGGCGGTACCGGTAAAGCGTCGAGGAAGGCAGACGCGACCACAAAAAAGGAAAATTTTCTGCGGTGACAGGAACACGACCTGCTGGCTTCGTGGAAAACGAAGAACTGGAGAGAGGCAGTTGGGAAAGGCGGGAAGGCAGTACGCAGGCGCTGTGGGATGCTCCCAAAAGCTTTCTAATTGGACGCTGGGGAATGTTCCCGCGCAGGCTCAGTCGGTACCGACGATACCCATATGTGATGACTACATTCCTGCTTGTTCCTGGAGATTAGGTCCTGTCGGCTCTGCAGAAAATGAAGAACTGAAGAGGGACAGTTGGAAAGGCGGGAAGGCAGCGCACATGTGCTGAGGGATGCTTCCAAAAGCGTTCTTATTGGGCGCTGGGAAGCGTTCCCGCGCAGGCTCCATCGGTACCGACAATACCCATATGTGAGGACTATATTCCTGCTTGTTCCCTTTCATTCTCCCATACTTTTAATCATACATTATTATTGTTATTAATATCATCATAAACGTTTTGCATTGTACTTACAGATTGTCTTATCCAAAACACATCTGAACACCTTCCTCCCCATGGGAAACTTTATCCACAGCCATGGCCTTTTTCCATTTCCTTCTCCCTTATTCCCAGCTCTTTTGTGGCTCTTACTTAATTTTTAGTTTCCTCTTAGTTTGAATCTTACCCCCCCCCCTCCCTCCTTCCTTCTCTCTTTCAACATTAAACATATTGAAATATTGCAAGATTAATCCAGGCGAAGACCCATGGTACATCACCAACTGTAATACCCGTATAACATCCAGATATCCTTCCGTATCTTCTTACACCCTTATTTACCTACTTATACCCATTAACACCCAATACCATGGCCACATCTGTCTATGTCTCCTGTTGGAGCTCCTTATTTTCTTTCCATCTAACATATGGTTGCCATCTGCGCTGGAAATCACAATTTTTGATTCATTCTGGCACTTAGCTCAGCCATTTGTTAAATAAACTCTAAACGTTTCAGAACTTGGCTTCTATCAGGCCCTCTATTTTCCTTCCATTTACACACTATTTCCATCCGAACCCCAATTGAAAGTATCTTCAGCAGATATCCTAACTCATTCCCACCCGTTCCCCATTCATTCAATAGGACTTGTTCTGGACCCACTGCACCTTTCCACCCCACCACTGATTGGGCCACTGTTTTCATCCACTGCCATATTTCCTGGATTACTGGGCATGCCCACCAAACATGTAGATATGTGCCTTCTACTCCACATCCCCTTCCAGCAAAGGCGGCTCTTTGTTTTATCTATATCTGCTACTCTCTTCAGTGTCATATACATACGATATAGCTATTTATAGCAATGTTCTTGTATGAAGGCGGAACTAGTTGCAATCCTAGCCTCCTCAAAAACATTATTCCAACTTTCTTCATCCCAATACCCACCTATTTCTTTCTCCCACGCTATTTGATAGTCTCTTTCGCACTACCACTTCCCATCCCTTTATAAATCTGAGATATAAGGCTGTGTGTCTCTCTCTCTCCTGAATTAAGTTTCTCAAATGGGGTCCTCTCTCTAATATCTTTTACCCCTTAAGTTGTTGCTGTAAAAAAAATGTTTTAGCTGCAAGAATCCAAACCAATCACCTTTTTCTAATGAAAATAATTCCTGTAGTTGCTCAAATGTATACAGCCTGCCTGCCTTATTGTACAATTGCCCTACCAAGTACAATCCTTGTCTCTCCCATCTCTTGAAAGTTAGTGATTGTCTCCTTCTTTAAAACCTACACAAATGATAATTACACTTACCTGGTAATTGTAGTTCCTTGAGTGACGACAGTTCAGTCCTCTACCTCTGGGTTGTCAACCTCCTCCTGCAGCTTTGGAGAATGGTACGGCAGAATCATGACATCACTGTACATAGCCTGCTGCACTCTCTCCTTAGATCCAGTGTGAACTACTAACAAAGCAGTCTCAAAGGAGCAACAAATAAGTAGCTGGAATCGCCAACGTAACCTAAACTAAACTACCACCAGCACTATTGAACTTTTCAGGCAAGGCTTTCTTACACCCTTCACTGCCATATAGCGTATAAAATCAAACAAAAAAATGAGAATGAAGATGAACAATTGAAAAATAGACTTACCTGTAGTCTACCTTTTCTTTTTAACAATTAGTAATTCCTTCTGAAATAATCCGGGTGGGATGGAGGACTGAACTGTCGTCACTCAAGGAACTACAATTACCAGGTAAGCGTAATTATCATTTCCTTATCGTTCCTCCAGTTCAGTCCTCTACCTCTGGGATGTAACAGAGCAGTAATTACTGGGAGGGCCCCTTCCAGCCGGCACGTAACACAGCCGACCCGAAACAAGCATCATTAGATGCTGCCACATCAAAACGGTAATGCCGACTAAAAGTATGTAGCGACGACCAAGTCGCTGCCCTACAAATTTCTCCTGGCAGAACCAAACTGTGTTCCACCCAGGAAGACGCTTGCGCTCTGGTGGAATGAGCTTGCAGACCTGCGGGCACCGACCGCCCCTGAAGCAGACAGGCGGAAGCAATCACCTCTCGAATCCACTTGGCAATGGAAGCCTTAGCTGCCGCCTCTCCTTTGCGCACACCTCCAAACACGAAAAGCCGGTCCGACTTGCAAAAAGGCTCCGTAACCCTCAAATACTGCCGCAGCACCCGTTTTACATCCAAACGGCGCAAACTGCGATCCTGGACGCCTCCATCCAACGAACCGAGCCCTGGCAAGGACACCGACAGGTTTAAGTGAAAAAGCAACACCACCTTAGGCAAAAAGGACGGAACCGAATGTAGAACTACCTTCTCCCTCGAGAAAGACAAGAATGGTTCCCTACAAGACAAGGCTTGTAACTCCGAAATGCGCCTAGTTGAACAAATCGCTACCAGGAAAACTGTCTTTAACGTCAAGCCCTTCACCGAAGCCTGGAGCAAAGGTTCAAAGGGCGGTCTGGTTAACGCAGTTAACACCAAATTGAGATCCCAAGGCGGAATCATCACCCTATGCGACGGCCGTAATCTAGAAAACGCCTTGAGGAACCTCAACACATCAGCATGGGCTCCTAGGGCAACTCCCTGAGTCTTTCCACGATAACAGGAAAGTGCCGCCACTTGGACGCGCAAAGAACTGGCTGCAAGACCTTTCCCAAAGACGTCTTGAAGAAAACACAATATAGACGGGATGGAAACCATAGACGCCCGGATCTGACGCCTCGAACACCAATCTTCAAATATACGCCAGATGCGCACATACGCCAAGGAATTTGACTGTTTCCTGGCTTTCAGCAACGTAGCCACGACCAACGCCATATAGCCCTTCTTCCTTAGCCTGGCCCTTTCAATGGCCAAACCATAAGTGAGAATCGATCCACTTGGGGCATGAAGAGAGGCCCCTGAAGCAACAGGTCCGCCTGCACCGGTAGCCGCCAAGGCTCCCCGTCCAGAAGACACACCAAGTCTGCATACCACCGACGTCTCGGCCAGTCGGGCACTACCGGAAGCACCCTTCCTGGATGAGCCTCGATTCGCTGAATCACTTGGCCGATCAAGGCCCACGGAGGAAAAACATACAGGAGTTCCGAGGACGGCCACTGATGCAATAGCGCGTCTATTCCCTCCGACATTCTTTCTCGCCTTCTGCTGAAGAACCGGTTGGCTTTCGCCGACTGGAAGGTTGCCAACAAATCCATTACTGGCGTCCCCCACCAAAACACTATTTGATTGAAAACGTCGGGATGCAGTTCCCATTCCCCTCTATCTACTCGAACTCTGCTGAGGTAGTCGGCCATCACATTGCCCTTTTCTGCTATGTGTGCCGCCAAGATCGCTGTCAATCGATTCTCTACCCACGCAAACAGCTGGTCTGCCTCTTCTTCCATGGCGGCATTCCCCGTGCCGCCCTGGCGATTGATGTAGGCGACGGTTGCAGAGTTGTCGGATAGGACTCGAATTGCCCGACCGACCAACGCCTCCTCGAACTCATGGAGCGCCCGGGAGACCACTCGAAGTTCCAAATGATTTATCAACCATGAAGCCTCTAGAGGCGACCAAGGACCCTGCGCAAACCTGTGTTCGCAGTGGGCTCCCCAGCCCACCAGGCTGGCGTCCATTTACAACGGAATACACTCCGGCTGTTCCAGCGGCATTCCGGCCGACAGCGACTACGGAAGCAGCCACCACCGAAGAGACTGCCTGACCTTGACCGGGCAGGGAAGCCGCTTGCTCAAAGGATCGGACTGATGCGACCAGCGGTGTACCAGAGCCCTCTGCAGCGGGCGCATATGAACTTTGGCCCAAGGCACAGCCTCCAGAGTCGCCGCCATTGTTCCCAGCACTCGAAGATAATCCCATGCCGACGACGCCGGAGTGGCTCTGAACTTGCGCACCAGGCCCCGAAGTGCCAGAGCCCTCCTGTGTGGCAAAAACACCTGTCCCTTCTTCGTGTCGAATCGGACTCCCAGATACTCGAGGTCCTGAGCGGGTCGCAAACGGCTTTTGGCCGGATTGACCACCCAACCAAGACTCTGCAAGACCTTTACTACTCTGCTTGTTACCTGGACGCTCTCTGCCTCCATCTTGGCTCAAATTAACCAATCATCGAGGTACGGGTGAACCAGAATCCCTTCTTTGCGCAATGCCGCCGCCACCACCACCATAATCTTGGTGAAAGTTTGCGGCGCCGTCGCTAGACCAAAGGGCAACGCTTGGAACTGATAGTGCCCCCAAGGAAAGGCGAACCTTAGCCACCTTTGATGAGCTGCCCGGATGGGGATGTGCAAGTACGCTTCCGTAAGATCCAGGGACGTCAAAAACTCACCCTGATGCACTGCTACAATGACCAACCGCAAGGTTTCCATCCGGAAGTGCGGTACTTGCAGGCAGCGGTTTATGCCTTTGAGATCTAAAATGGGCCGCAATGCTCTGCCCTTCTTTGGCACCACGAAATAAATGGAGTACCGACCCACTCTGTACTCTGCTTTCGGTACCTCCACGACTGCTCCTAATTGCAGAAGTCATTCCAAAGTATTGCGAATCGCTAGAGTCTTCTTCGGACCCCTGCAAGGCGACATGACGAAGGAGTCTCGCACGGGACGCTCTAATTCCAGTGCATATCCCTGTCGAATTACCTCCAACACCCACTGGTCGGAAGTGATGTGGGTCCAAGCAGAAAGAAACTCCCTCAGCCGCCTGCCTATGGGAGTTCCGTCCGCCGGGACCTGCCTCATCTCATTGTGGTCTACGAGCTGCTGAGGTGGGGCTGGAGGAGAATCCTCTATTCGCTCCTCGAAACCCCCGAAAGCCCTGGGCCCGCGACGGAAACCGTTTCCTCTGGAAACCACTGAACCGTGACCCACGAAATCGCCTGTAATCTCGAAACTGTCCCCGAAAGCCCAGGCTGGACTTTCCCTGTTTCAGTTTATCCTCAGGAAGCCTACCACCTTTGGACTCCCCGAGGTCCTTTACCAACTTATCGAGATCTTCGCCAAACAGCAACTTTCCTTTAAAGGGAAGCTTGCTGAGCCTGGACTTGGAAGAACCATCTGCCGCCCAATTTCGCAACCACACCGATCTGCGAGCGGCCACCACGGAAGACGTGCTATTCGCAAGAGCTCTGATCAAATCATAATGAACGTCTGCGAGATAGGCCATCCCAGACTCTAGGCGCACCCAGCTCCTTGAGCTCCTCTAGATCCAGGTGTGGAGATTGGCGCAGCCGCTGGGCCCATCACAAGCACGCTCGAGCCACCCAAGCTCCACAAATTGAAGCTTGCAGTGAAATCGAATCCGCCTCAAAGGCCTGCTTCAGTAAACCGTCCACTTTACGGTCTTGAGCATCTTTCAAGGCAGCACTGCCTTCTACCGGAATGGTGGTGGTCTTAGTAACCGCTGACACCACTGCGTCTACCCGCAGTGCTCGGAACCGTTTCTTGTCCTTATCGGCCAGAGGATACAGCCTATTCATAGTCCAGATCCCTCTGAGCCCCGTTTGCAGATGGTCCCATTCCTCTTGGATCATTCTGTCAACTACTCTATGTACCGTAAAAGCTACCTGATTCTGTCGAACCACTTGGATGACCGGATCCTCAATCTCCTCCTCCGCGGTCGGCGGCATAGCGAGATTCAGCATCTGCATTGATTCTGTGATCAATGCCGTAAGCTCCTCTCTACGAAAGACCCTAATGATCTTAGCCTGATCCTCGGGTTCCGGGATCTCCCCTTCTTCGAGATCCTGTGCCCCCTCTTTGCACTCCCAGTCCAGATTCTCACCTTCCGGCCAGTCGCTTTCCACAGAAGACGCAGGTTGGGCCCTCGCTCTCTTAGGTGCCGACGGTGCGTCACCTACTCCGTCAATCCCTTCCATCTGATGCGAGGGGACGGAAGGCGGCAATGTACCCGGCATCTTACCTTGACACCACAAACAAAAGGCCTGATGCATCATTAAAATGAAATCAGGGCAAAAATTGCCTAGCGCCATCGACGGTTCCACTGACAGGACCCCAGAGGATCCCGCCGCGACCTCCACCGCGGATCCTTGCCCAGAAGTCTGCAGTGACTCAGCTACCGCTCCAGACGTCGCCACTTGCGCCTCCGGGGCCTCTTTAATATCCAACTGCTACTCCACCGAAGACAACAGCGTTGCACAGCTGCGGCACACGTCTGAATCGGCCACCGTGCCCCTACAGGTGCCACAGACAAGGCACTGTGGTTGTGCCGCCATGAGGTAGGTAAACACACTTAATAAATGAGCTACCTCCTGAGTTTTTTAAGATTATTATTAAAACTTTTTTTTTTTTTTTTTTTTAACTTGACACCCCTTACAATCCTGAATGCCAAGAAATCTCCTGACTGTGTAGCCCCGTTGCCACTGAAGGCACTAGGAGGGACCCTTCCCCCCCTTAGCGGCTACAATGCGAAGAAAAAAACAAAAAATTAAACTGAAACGTAAGCAACGAGAGAATAAGAAAAGAAAGAAAGAAAGTCCCAATGGCTTAAAACAACCTACTTCTGCACAGCCCGTGGGATTCAGCGCGTTAGGCAGCCATGCGGTATCACAAAATGGCCGCCGACAGTCCGGGAGGAGGAAAGAGTGCCAAAGTGCCCTGAAGCCTGACAAAGCCTCCCCCCTCGAGCACAGCCTGTAACCAGTTGGATGCTTACCGGCCAGGCCTGTCTCAATCATCCGATGCTCTCATGATCACCGGACCAAGCAGCGGCACGCTGAGAAGAAACCGCTCTGCTGTGCTCCGCTGCCAAGCCGGTGTCCCAAAACCGCGGCTATGCAATCTCTGTGGCTTGGGAAAATGATCACCGCCGAAGAAGGGCTCTCCCCATAGAGTCCAGGGGGAGAGATCTCCCGGCCACCGGCAGAATAACCAACAGGTCTTATCCCCTTTGCATCTGCTTATTATAAGATTGTCTTATTTCTTTTCCCTTTGGTTTATTTTTTTGTTTTTTTTGTTTTTTAAACAGGCAGGAAGCAAGAACACCAAACGCATAGTCTTACTCTATTTCCCCCTTTTTTTTTTAAAGGGATAGTACCCAAATTTAACAAATCAAAGGATTCCCAACTACACTATACTATACTACAAGCTCCTTATCTGTTCCTCTAGTGAGCCCCTGACAAGGCTCACAATGTCCTCCTGCTGCATGGAGACTGGTCACACTGGAACTAAGGAGAGAGTGCAGCAGGCTATGTACAGTGATGTCATGATTCTGATGTACCAGTCTCCAAAGCTGCAGGAGGAGGTTGACAACTGTCATGAGGTAGACAGCACTGAGCCTGAAATAAAGGGAAATGTAAAAGAAGAGCTTACCTCACAGCCACATGTGCAGTTGAGACATTCACAATGCAGGGGAGCAGGGAATGGAGAAACAAACTTTCCTCATGGCATTAGTGACGCAGTAGAAATTCAGAGTCCCAATCAGGCTCACCTGAGGGAAGAGTCACGTTCTACGTCTAACAAGCAGGGAAATAAAACCAGGTGGGAAATCCCACAAGAGGAGATGAGGGAGATTAGGCAAGGGAGTCAGTCTCAGAGGAGAGTAGAGACCAGGACTCCGGAGCAAATACAGAGAGACACGCTGTCTTGGAGAACCAGGGCTGAAGAGAAGCAGGCTGTTAAACCCGAGAGGGCTAGGAAGAGCAGTGCCAAAGACTTCCAAGCCAGAGGGGTCCTCGTGCAGAGGAAAACAGCCAAGCAGGCAGAGAGCAAAGGTCACATCCAGGAAAGCTCACTGAGAACAGGAAGTGAATTCTGCTCAGCAAAACCCAGTGACTGGTACTCACGGAGGAAGGCAGTTTGCACTTCAGAGAGGAAGCCTTGGCTGGAGGAGGAAGGGCTGGAAACAATCTTCACCAAGAAGAAAGATAAGTACCCTGTCTTCTATAAAGGGAAAGAAGTGGGTCCTTGTATAAAAAGCCAAGCTTACAGAGAGCTAGAAAACCCCTATTGGCATAGGTGGTGGGAAGAAATCCCCAGCACAGCCCCTGGTATCTCTGACGGCATAAAGCAGTCTCCTCTCCCAGAAGCTGAGGTCTCCCGAGGGGCAAGGTTCTGAAAGCAGTGACACAGAAACTTGGTGCCCGTATACAGGACCAGGTCCTGAGGTTATGCAGTGGGAAAGTTCAGCCCCAGAGGACGTTCCAGAACCGATGGAGTGTGCTTTATGCATTTCAGATGAGATAGTATCTCTTTGTTAAAAAGAAGTAAGAAGAAGCATAAGTATTGTTTGGAAGAAACTTTTATTTATCTGTGAAGCAACAGTTAATTTATGTTATCCTTGTTTGAAGTATTCTAAAGGCAATCCTCAAGGGAAGGGGAATAAAGCCCAGCTTTAATTTACACTTTGGACACGACTACAGAGTATTTCTTTCACAACCCAGGCTATACCCTATGTCTAGGCGAGTGCCTAAGACGGGCATAGAAACATAGAAACATGATGACAGAAAAAGACCACAAGGCCCATCTAGTCTGTCCTTCCATAACAACAACTACAACAGTCCACTTTTTACCTTTAGAGATCCTCTGTGTTGGTCCCATGCTTTTTTGAATTCAGTTACTGTCCTCATCTCTACCACCTCCACTGGGAGACTATTCCACGGATCCACTACTCTTTCCGTAAAGAAATATTTCCGCATATCACTCCTGAATCTATCTCCCTTCACCCTCATCCCATGTCCCCTCGTCGCAGAACTTGCTTTCAATTGAAAGAGGCTCTCTCCCTGAACATTTATGCCACGGAGGTATTTAAATATCTCAATCATATCACCTCTATCCCGCCTTTCCTCTAAGGTGTACATATTAAGATCCTTAAGTCTGTCCTCATATGCTTTATAATGAAGACTACTAATCATCTTAGTAGCAACCCTCTGCACCGACTCCATCCTGTTCACATCCTTTTGAAGGTGCGGTCTCCAGAATTGCACACCATACTCCAAATGAGGTCGCACCAAAGACTTATACAGAGGCATTATCACCTCCTTTTTTCTGCTAGCCATTCCTCTCCTTATGCACCCAAGCATCCTTCTAGCTTTTGCCGTCGCCTTTTCTACCTGTTTAGCTACTTTAAGATCATCGGACACAACTACGCCTAGGTCCCGCTCTTCTTTAGTGGACAAAAGTACTTCACCTCCTATGCTGTATTGCTCCCTTGGATTGCTGCAGCCCAAATGCATGACCTTACATTTTTTAACATTAAATCCCAGCTGCCAAATTCTAGACCATTCTTCAAGCTTAGCTAGATCCCTCCTCATGTTATCTACACCTTCCTGGGTGTCTACTTTATTGCAGATTTTGGTATCATCCGCAAAGAGGCAAACCTTACCAGACAGCCCTTCCGCATAGTCTCACACAACCCAGAGGTAGAGGACTGAACTGGAGGAACGATAAGGAATTTTTGATTCTTTGCAACAGAATAGACACCTTTTCTCCTACTATTTTACACTTTTCTTGGTGCCACACTTTTAATGTCAATGCTTTAAATGGGCTTTGCCCCTTGTCCTCTCATCCCCCGCCCCGGCGCTCACTCTCCGCTTCCCATAAACTATCCATAAGATAGTCTCGTTCCCCATTCTCCTGCTCTATCCTTACCACCTGTCTGTGCTCGGGGCTTTACTTCCAATATACTATCGCCCTTAGCTGTGCAGCTTTATAATACCGCATCAAATCCGGTACCCCTAGTCCTCCATCACTTCTAGCCCTATACATCACTCTTATTTATTCTCGGTGGACACCTTCTCGATATAAAGGAAAAGATCCTCTGCTGCAGCAATCTTATTTGCTCTACTGGCACCTCTATAGGTAGTGCTAAAAACAAATAGTATCCTTGGTAGAATATACATTTTTATAATTGCAATTCGCTCCATCCAGGAAAATCTGGACTCCTATCTCACCAAATCGGTCAATACACTGGTAACTATGTGATCATAATTCAAGCCTTTCATTGCCTTCCAATCTCAGCTGATCCATACCCCTAAATATTTTATTTTGCTTCTTTGCCTATTTAAATGGGTATTCAACTTTTAACTTAGTCTCTGCTTCAGATTCCAACTGTATTTTTAATATCTCAGTTTTCCCCATATTCATTTTATATCCAGACATTTCACTATATTTTTGAATCTCCTGTAGCAAGTATGGGAGTGAAGCCAATGGATTACCTACCATATATATAATATCGTCAGCAAATAAAGATATTTTATATTTCCTGTTCCCACCTGAATCCTATTAATTTTCTCTTGGTTTCTGATCCACTGTGCAAGTAGCTCAATCACCATCGTAAACAGTAAAGGCGATAGGGGGCACCCCTGCCTGGTTCCCCTACCTAGTGCAACTTCACTTGAATAAGTCCCATTAACTCTGATCCACACTCTAATCCAGTTCCTGAATCTATCCCCTATCCCCATTGCTTGTAACACCTCAAACATAAAATTCCATTCAACTCTGTCAAATGCTTTTTCCGCGTCAACAGCCATCACTAACGAGTCCCTCTGCTTCCATCTTGCCACCCAGATAATATTTAACAGTTTTCAAATATTATCACTTGCCTGTCTACCTGGAATGAAACCCGTTTGATCATTACCAACCAATTTGGGCAAAAAAAATCCTTAATCTGGTAGCCAAAAACTTTGCTAAAATCTTTGCATCAAGATTAATTAAAGATATAGGTCTATACGATCCACTCTCCCCTTTATCTTTCCCAGGTTTGGGCAATATTGCAACCCCCGTCACCACCACTGAATTGGGCAAATCCCCTCCCTGAATAACCCCATTAAACACTTCCGTTAAACTCACTCCCAATTTCATTATAAAAGGTTTTGTGAAACATTGCCGTTAGGCCATCTAATCCAGGTGCCTTTCCCTCCTCCTTAAGTGACTATCGCTCAACCTACCTTTTTCTCCCTCAATTGCTCTATCTAGCCATTTTTGCTCGCTTCTATCTATTTTTGTGAGGTCTATCACGTCCAAATAGTTTCCAATTTCTGTTTCCTGTCCTTTTTGCTCCGAGCAGTAAGAGTAGTTACTCACCTGTAACAGGTGTTCTCCAGGAGCAGCAGGAATCAGTCCTCACATATGGGTGACGTCGGCCCCGACGGAGCCCCCGTTCGGAGCATTTCCTCAGCTTTCAAAGAAAGCCTTTGGGAATGCAGCACGCATGCGCGGTCCCCTTCCCGCCCAAGGGTGTCAGCTTGCTCAGTCTGATGACATAGCTAAAAGACAGCAAAAAAACAAAATAAATCATATGACTGCAACTCCAAGGGGAGGAGGGAGGGTTGTGAGGACAGATTCCTGCTGCTCCTGGAGAACACCTGTTACAGGTGAGTAACTACTCTTTCTCCAGGACCAAGCAGGAAGTCAGTTCTCATATATGGGACTCCCCAGCTTAAGGCTACCAGGGACCCAAGCTGAAAAAATGAGCTCCCTCAGCATGTGCGAAAAGAATCTTCTCTGATATCGCCCCCGTACGGTAGCCCAACACCAGGGCCGGAGGGTAGGAGTTGCCTATACCTCAAAGAAATTACAGAGTACCGCCTGACCGAAAGCACTGTCCCTTTGGGACTCCCTCTCGAGGCAGTAGTGGGCCGCAAAAGTCTGGCTTGAAGACCAAGTAGCGGCCCTGCAGATATCTGCCAATGGAACAGAGCGGAGATGAGCCACTGACGCAGCCTTCGCCCTGACACGGTGGGCCGTAACTCGACCCTGCAAGGAGAGGACAGCTGCCCTGTAAGCCCAGGCGATACAGTCGGCTACCCAGATGGACAAAGTACGCTTGGAGACAGGTAACACCAACTTATTAGGGTCAAAAGAGACGAAGAGCTGAACAGCCCTTCGGTGCCCCCGCATACGGTCAAGGTAGAAGGACAACGCCCTCCTACAGTCCAGGGTATGCAAGACCATCTCAGCCCGGCTGGCATGCGGCCTGGGAAAGAAAGTTAGAAGAACCACCTCCTGATTGAGGTGGAAGGAGGAGACAACCTTTGGAAGGAACTTAGGGTGAGTCCGTAAGACTACTCTGTTCCTAGAGAACCTAGTGTATGGTGCATCTGACACCAGGGCTTGAAGCTCTCTCACTCGCTTTGCCGAGATAAGAGCTACCAAAAACAACGCTTTCCAGGAGAGAAAGCGCAAAGGACAAGTAGCCAGAGGCTCAAATGGTGGGCAAGTAAGCTGTTGCAAGACCACATTTAAATCCAACTCAGGGGCAGGCGGACAAATCGGAGGCTTAAGCAAAAGCAGGCCTCTGAGGAAGCGAGCCACCAAAGGGTAGCTTGAGAGAGACTGACCCTCCACCGGTGAGTGGTGCGCTGAAAGAGCACTGAGATGAACTCTAACAGAATTGGATATAAGGCCTAAGTTGGACAGGTGAAGCAAATATTGCAGCACCACTGGTACCAGGCATGAGAAGGATCCTCATTGTGTTGAGCACACCAGGTGGAGAATCTACGCCACTTAAGGGCATAAGACGTCCGGGTGGACTGCCTCCTAGAGGCCAAGACCACGTCCTCCACTTCCCTAGGCAGCAGTAAGGGTGCTAGAACTACCCTTTCAGCAGCCAGACCATCAGATGGAGGGACTGGAGGTTGGGGTGTAAGAGAGATCCCCGCTCCTGAGACAGGAGATCGGGTTGCATTCCCAGAGGAAGATAAGTGTCCACCGCTAGTTGCAAAAGAAGTGGAAACCACGGTTGACTTGGCCATCTGGGGGCCACAGGATCACAGAGGCCTTGTCCCGGAGCACTTTGAAGAGTGGCACTAGAGGTGTGCCACTGAGTTCTGAGGCCCCATTGAGCTGGCCTCATGTGCAAACGGGCATTTGGGGTTACATGGACCATGGAAGCCATGTGGCCTAAGAGCCTCAGGAATTATCTGGCAGAGACCAGAGAATGGCTGTGAAATTGTCTGGCCAGATCCATCAACCTGTGGGCCCTGTCCACGAATAAAAAGGCCTTTGCCTGAAGGGTGTCTAGTCTTGCTCCTATGAACTCCATGTTCTGCGAGGGGCGCAAAGTGGACTTTGCGAAGTTTATGACAAACCCCAGATGCTGGAGAAGAGCGACAGTGCGGAGGGTGGCCTGACTGATCTCCTGTGGAGATTGACCCTTGATGAGCCAGTCGTCCAGGTATGGAAAGACAAAGAGCCCTTGAACCCTGAGGTAGGCTGCCACCACCGCCAGGCACTTGGTGAAAACCCTGGGGGCGGAGGTTAGGCCAAAAAAGCAGTACCTTGTACTGATAATGGTTTCCTCCCACTACAAATCGGAGATATTGTCTATGGTCTGGATGAATAAGGATGTGAGTATAAGCATCCTTTAGGTCTAAGGAGCATAGCCAATCTCCATGCTGGAGGTAAGGCAGCAGGATTCCAAGGGTAAGCATCTTGAACTTTTCCCTCTCCAGGAACTTGTTGATATTGCGCAAGTCTAGGATGGGCCTGAGGCCTCCTGTCCTTTTTGGTACCAGAAAATACCTGGAATAGAAGCCTTGACCTCTCAGGTGGTGGGGCACCGGTTCCACCGCCTGCTCCTTTAGAAGACCTGCCAACTCCTGCAGGAGTAAGTCCCTGTGCAGAGGGAGTCTTGGAGGCTCCCCTGGAAAGTAGGAGGGAGGTACCTGGTGGAAGTGAAGGAGATAGCCTTTCTGGACTATGCTTAGCACCCAGGTATCCCTTGTTACGGCTGACCACCTGTGGGCATGCAGAGTCAGCCGGCCTCCTGTGCTGAGAGGGGCCAGCTGAGGAGAGGCTATGCCACTGGATTCAAACCCCCCCTCCCTGCTGTGCAGGAGCCGGAGCTGGTGGCTTGGGGGTTTTCTGCCTACGGGGTCCATGTCCCTGCCCCTTGGCCTGCTGACACTGTTGGGGAGCTGCAGAGGCCTGAAAGTGAGGGTATGATTTGTAGGCAGATGACTTCCTCGGGTAAAAGGTCTTTTTTCCCGAGCCCTTCTTCTTCTGAGAAGGGGCAGAGGTTTTCCTGGACAGCCTAGTCCGGGTGAGAGTCTCGGACTCGAGTTCTGCAGCCTTTTCAGCCATGGGCTTGCCAAAGAGGTTTTCACCTCGGCAGGGGACATCGACCAACTTGTCCTGCACCCATGGCTCGAAGCAATCATAGGCTGCTCGAGAGATAAACTTCGAGCACTCCCGAATCCCAGATGACAGAGCCTTGAACCTCTGCAAAGGTTCCTCAGAGAGACCAGCAGAGAACCCGGCAATCTCCTTTGCCAGGTCTCGAAGGTACATGCCCATGTACAGCTGGTAGGTCTGGACACGGCAAGCAAGCATTGAACCCTGGAAGCACTTTCTACCGAGGGCATCCAGGTTCTGGGCCTCCTGGCCGGGAGGCACCAAGGAGTGCATCTGACTCTTCAGACGATGCATGGCCGATTCCACAACCATGGAGTGGTGCAGTAGCTGTGCCTTTTGGAACCCGGGGCTCTTGCGGACTTGATAGATAGAATCGACCCGTTTGCTCAGAACCAGCGTCGAGGCCGGTGCCTCCCACATGCGGAAGAGCAACCGTTCCAGCATTGGAGGAACTGGTACAGTAAAGGCCTCCTTGGGGGGGGGGGAGTCATACTGCAGGGCCTCGAGCTCCTCGGCTTGAGGCTCCTCCTCGGGATCCGCGGGGAAGGCCAAGGCCTTGGCCATGTCCCGCACGAAGTCCGAGAACCGGGTATCCTCGGGGGGAGGGGGGGGGGGACCGTCTCCAAGGCTCAGACTCCGGTGAGTCCGAAGGGACACACCAGGCCCGAAACGTGTCCGGGGACTCCTCGTTCTCCGTTTCCCAGCCCGACCCCTCAGAGGAGGAATCAAGCGGCTCCAGTCGGGCAGGCACAAATGCCATCCGCCCCGACGCCGAGGGTACCAGCGTCGACGACCTCGGTCCCAAAAGGAAGGTCGAGGGAGACCTTGGCCGAGGATCGACTCGGCCTCCGGGGTCGACTTGGACGTCGATGTCCCTGTAGTCAGGGCAGATGCACCGGTGAGACCGGCGATCAGTGCCCGCTGCTGTTCCAAGAAGGCAGCCAAGCTGCTCTCCAAGGCCGTCAACCTGAGTCCGAGCTCAGGAGACTCAGCAGCCCCCGACAGGCCCCGATGGCGTCGGGCCCGACATCGGCTCCCCCGGAGGAGAGTCCACGAGGACTACAGGACTCAGGGACTCCGGCTCCACACGAGGTTGTTTAGCAGGCCTCTCCGACTCCGAAGACCCGGGATGGCGGTCGGGGCTATGCGACCTGGCCCTTGAGGAGCCATGTGCGTCCACCGATGCCGCCCTTGCGGGTTTCTTCTTCCTGCGGTGCTCCCGCGAGGGAGACCCCCTTTCAGAGGAACCCCGGCGATGCTCGGGATCGGAGTCCCGAGACATCGAGGCCTCTGATGAAGTCCTGGCCCGGCCGGTCACGGAGTCAGAGAAGATTCTTTCCTTCTGATGCAGACGGCTCCTCAACGCTTTCGAGGACATTTTCCCACACGGGCCACAGACCATCGGGTCATGGTCACTGTTCCCTCTAAGCTGTGCGCGTGCACACACCTCGTCGAGTGAGCGCACATACTTTACCACAGAGCGCACAAAAATTACGGTTCTGATTCTGATAGAAAATAACACAGACATCTTAAAATTTAAAAGTTGTGATTGTAATTACTAGAAATTTTCCGCTTCATTTAGTAATCGTCTATTTTCATTTAATTTAATTAAAATCAATGTGGTGTACATACTGTATCCTGACGCGTAGTCAAATTTTTAAGTATATAACTCCGTGTCGTTATGTGGCGCACAAAAATTTAACCTTCCTTCAAAAGCTGCACAGCTGATATTTTATGCGCACACAGCCTACAGAAAATTAGAAGAAACATTGGTCATGGTCGGGCCCGAGGCATCAGTCATGTGTGTCGGTGAGAGACATAAGTTTCTTATACCGATCACACTTTTTAAACCCGCTGGCAGCCATCGGGGGAAAAAGGGCCCCCTGCAAGGTCAAAAGACAGGGCTGCCAGTGAAAAATAGAGAAATGGTATGAACGCTAGTCACAAAGGATAAAAAACGAAAAAAGAAGTCTGGGCTCGATACCAGTGTACCAGGCCCAGGCGGGAAAGGGAAACCGAATCGAAGAAAACCACGGATCCACGCAGAAAATCAACTTTTTCCTCGGATGAAAATGAAACACGTCCGTCGGGCTCCGCGGAAAAAAAGACAACTGAGCAAGATGGCACCCTTGGGCGGGAAGGGGACCGCGCATGTGCGCTGCATTCCCAAAGGCTTTCTTTGAAAGCTGGGGAAATGCTCCGCACAGGGGCTCCATTGGCGGAGACGTCACCCATATGTGAGGACTGACTTCCTGCTTGGTCCTGGAGAATAGTTTCTCATAATATTTACAAAACACTTTATGGATATTAGCAGCACCATATTCCCAGTTACCCTGCTCATTCTTTAATCTGTATATCTGCTGTTGTACTCGTCTCTCTTTAAGTTGCCTAGCTAAATATCTACCTGGCCTGTTGCCTCCTATAAAATATTCATGTTGGAGTTTTTTCATTTGAAAAGCCCATTCTTCAAGCTTTAAGTTCCCCAGTTCCCTGTGAACCTGCTCTATCTTCTTTAAGGTACTCTTCCTCCCCTTTTCCTGGTGCTCCTTTACCAAAGAGCTTAGCAAAGCTCTTAGGCATTCCTCCTTTTCTGCCTGTCTCTTCTTTTTTGTAGCCAGTGCAATTAAATGACCTCTTATTACTGCTTTCATTCCATCCCAAACCACCTCCCAGGGAGTGCCTCTATCACCATTGTTCTCGAAGTATTCTTTAATGGTTTCCTTCAAGTAGCTAACCTCTTTTGGGTCTTCTAATAGCGTTTCATTTAAACGCCAAAAACGTAACCCTTCTCGCTCTTTATAAAGATCTATATCTATTGTAACTGGAGCATGATCTGACCAGGTCAAAGTACCTATTTCAGTTCTTCCCACCCTATCCAACCAATTATTTTCTATCCATATCATATCAATTCTACTATATGTTTGATGCAGGTGAGAGTAAAAAGTATATTCCTTTTCATTTCTATGCAACTGCCCCATGCAGCTACTATTCCAAGACTAGCCATCATTTTGCCCAACTGTCTTCTTGCTGCCTTCTCTCCCTGCCGCCCGCCTCTGAAAGCATCAATCCGGGGGGTTATTGTAGTATTAAAATCCCCCCCAATTATCAGAGTTCCTTGTTGGTGCTCCTCTATTATTGGCAACAAAGTCTCAAAAACTCTTACCTGCGCGCTATTAGGCGCATAGACAGTACAGATTGTTACCTTTTTCCCTTCCAAAAGTCCAACCCATATAACATACCGCCCTTCCTTATCTTTTGTTATATCTTTTGTTTCCACCATTAAATCTTTAGCTAAAAGAATCCCCACTCCCCCTTCTTTGTGCTTCCATTATTAGCTGTTAGAAACACCTCATATTTCCCTTGGCATACCTTTAATGAGTTTCCTGTACCAAAATCACATCTGCCTGCGCCCTAGCTTCCTCTCTCACCAACGCTCTCCTCTCTTGCCATGTGTTAAGGCCATGCATATTGAGCATCAATATTTTTAAGTCACATCCCATTTGCTAAATATCTCACCACGAGTATTATACTGTTCCGCAGGTCTCCCCCACTCCCTACTTTCCCCCCACTTGACAACTCCTTCTTGATTCCCTTAACCCCCCACCCCCTTCCTTCCTTCCTCCCACCTCTATATTGCCCACAACGTGATGTCATTCCGCCCAGCCGGCCTTTTTCTTTATATGCTTCCTCATTAACATTACATTCCTCGTCTCCTAGCCCCCCTTTAATGATCCACAAGTAATTACACTCCCTCCTACCTCTTATTTACTTTACTCATGTCCCACAAACACTCATAACTCAAATTCCTAATTACCAACTTTCATCTTTAATAGTATCATTGCTGCTTTTTATTATGACAACTTAATGTCCCACCAGCAGGAGTCTTTCGCCCCACTCGCTGCCATCCTTTTCCATGATCTTGTTTTTGTGTACTTAAGGTCTGCTCCATCTCAGGGATCCTTTGAATTCCTGCCTCTCTCATTGCCTTTACCAAGTCATTCAATGTCCCCGCTCTTCTTGTCACTCCATTAATAGAAAAAGCAAGGCCCACTGGGTACAACCATTTATATGTGACATTTTCCTCCCGCAGCCTAGCCGTAAACTCCCTCCAGTTTCTTCGTCTTTGTAGAGTTGCAGCTGCTAAGTCCGCATATATTGCAATCTCAGACCCTGCCATTCACTGCTATTCTCTCCTTTATGGAGTAGTCATATATGCATACATCATCATCCTGAGGCTGCTCCCTTCTTCCCGGATCTAGTGATCTATGCGCTCTATCAAGCAAGATGTTCTGCTCTCCTCTGTCTTCAACAGCCAACACTGCCGCACATATCTCCCTCACAGTTTTCATGCAGTCACAGTAAACACTCTTTCCCGGGAACCCCTTTTATTCTTAGATTATAGCGATGTGCTCTATTTTCCAAATCCTCTATTTTTAATGCCATGGCTTCCTTCGCCTCCTCCAAACTCTGCACCATGTTTTGCAAAGAATCCATTTTTTTTCCAAATCCTCTATACAGCCTTCTGCCTCGGTCACACGGCCCCCAGCTTTATTTATATCAGTCCGTAACTGTGAGAACATTTCCTCCACCTCCACTTTAAACCCAGCAATTTCAATTTTTAGTTACGTAAACCAGGATCTCAATTCCTCCTTTGAAATAGGTAATAGAGCTCCAACATCACACACTTCCTCTCTTTTACCTTGACCACTCGATGCCACGTTGTCCGCTGGGCACTCCATCGCCATTTTTTCCTTCTTCCGGCTTTCAACTTGGGCATTCACAAATGCAAAGTCCCTCAAATCAGCTGATTTCTTTTGCATGGAGGTCATTTCCCCGACTGCTCTGCTCAGCGCTTCTTTATTTTGTCTCAGAGGGTGTTTTCCCCGTTTGGAAGCAATTTTAAGCTTTATTTTCTAACTTTAGCGGCGGAGTTATCTACTAGTCGTCCATGCCTGGCGGATGACATCACCGGAACCCCCATATGACTACATTTAATATAAAAGTAGTAATATATGTTTGTAGCAGGTCATGAACTTACAGAGGACAACAGGTGGTCAGAACCAGAAGCAGACTAAACTCCAAAAATTTCTAACAGATGAATATAGAATGCTAGACCAACAGGGTAAACTCCAATATGCATCTTAAACATAATGAATTTGGGTGGAAGAGGCAGGAATGTGCGTTTGTTTTTGTTAAAAAAAATAACCTAATAAGACTGTAGTGTGGCAGGCTATGGCCTACGATAGTCTGAAAATATGAAAGGCCTGTAAGTTAGGCCCTGATTCCAACCCCCATCTTAGTAAAGAACCAAAAATCTGTGAAAAATGAGAAAAACTGTTTAAACTGCTTAATAAGAAGTTTTATATGAATTCATAAATCTTTCATTATTCTCTTGTGTGCTGAAGATAGAAATGTTTCAATACTTGCATTCCTAGAGCCAGAAACGACCTTGCAGTAGAGAAGTATCCAAACCTAGAAACTGTGCCATTGTTAGAGTGGTCCTAAGGGAGGGAGCTGGGTGCTAGGCCCAGGAGGGATCTCCGATTGGACAAATGCAGGGGGCGTTGGGACCAATAGAAAGTCTGCATGTATCAAACTGAAAGGAAATGTATAAATGAATATGTTTCTGTAAGAACTTTGCCTAGTCCTTTTTGAAGCTTGACTAACTGGGCCTTGTGCACAATAAATTGGCTTGGACCCTGTAAATTGACTCCTGGATTTATTCATTGTCTGCACTTCGCTGCAACAGTAGGGAATGAAACAAAAAAAGGGGTCACTGAACAAAATGTCAGTCTCATCAGGAAATACCCATATGGCTCCATTTAATATAAAAGTGGTAATGTATATTTGTAACAGGTCATCAAGTTAGAGGATAACAGGACGACGGAGCAAGAAGCGGACAAAACTCCAAGAATTTCTAACAGATGAATATGAAATGCTAGACTAGCAGGGCAAACACAAATGTGCATCTTAAACATAATGAATTTGGGTGGAAGAGGCAGGAATGTGTGCTTGCTTTTGTTAAAAATAACTACAACAACAAACTCAAACAGGTTAAAGCTATTTTAAAGGTGCTTAAAATAGCAAAACTGTAGGTAAAGTAATCAAAGGTATTAAGAACAGAAACTGAAGAAAAACATTCCTTACCCCGCAACAAGCAGTCTGTACACCATCATCCAAAGAATTACAAGACTAACGCGCTGGAATTGGGGCACTTTTAAACTTGCTGTCGTTTGGCGCCAAAAAAAAGATGAAAGTTCAGAAATTTGCATGCGAAACGCCTGAAGAAGAAATTTTCACTTACCGTTAATTTCCTTTCCTAGAATCCTGCTGAGATCAAGCACCTGGAGCCCCTTATTTGGGCTTTAGAGAAGGCCAGTAGAGAAATCGGCTGATTCAAATGAAAAGGCATAAGCACCTTTTGGAAGAAAGGAGGGACCTGCCCACAAGGATAAATCCTCCTCCGAGAAGGAGAGATAGGGATCCTGGCACAAAATAACGTGCAACTCCGAGACCCTCCGAGCAGAGGTTATCGCCATGATGAATGTCATCTTGAGAGTCAGATCTTTCAAGGAGATCCGTTTGAGCATCTCAAAGGGCTTTCCCATCAAGGCCTTCAGAACTAGGGAGAGATCCCAGGGCGGCACCGACGGATGGACCGGCGGACGTACCACTTTGGCCGCTTTGAAGAATCGGGCCACATCAGTGTGAGAAGCGATAGAGCAACCCCCCACCGGCCCGTGAAAGCAAGTCAACACTGCAACATGAACCCGAAGAGACCAGAGAGCCAGGTCTTTCTCCAGGCCCTCCTGAAGGAAGGTGAGGATCTTCGGGATTTGCGTTCGCCATGGGGAGAGGTGGCACTGCGCACAACATGACTCAAAAGACCCACCATACTTGGGTATACGCCAACGATGTCGACGGGTGGCGTGCCTTAAGCAGAGTCGCTACCACCCAACGCGAGTACCCCTTGTGGCTTAGAGAGCGGCATTCAAGAACAAGGCCGTAAGCAAGTAGGGAGCAGGGTTGTCCATTGTGACTGAATTTTGATGTAAAAGTCCCCTGAGAGTCTCAAGGTGTAGAGGGGAGGCCCGTGACAAACAAATGAGGTCCGCATACCACGGCCTCAGAGGCCAGTCTCGGGCCACCCAGAATCACCTCTCCCTGCGGCCACCGTTGTCATGTTGTCGGAGAGAATGCGGACTGCCTGGGTATGGAGGAGAGGTAGAAAGCGCAAATAAGGCCAGGCAAACTGCCTGGGCCTCCAGACGGTTGATGGACTAGTGTGCTTCGTGAAGTGACCAGGTTTCCTGTGCTGAGTGATTCCGGCAATGAGCTCCCCAACCGGACAGACTCGCATCGGTGGTCAAGAGAATCCACTGAAAGACCTCCAGGGGGATGCCTTTGAGGACATGAGGAGCCAGCCACCAGTAGAGGCTGTGCCGCATTAATGAGAGGAAAGGGAGCCAGCAGTTGTGATCCTCCGACACTGGGGACCAGCAAGAGAGCAGAGACTGCTGCAGGTTTCTCATGTGGGCTCTGGCCCACAGTACAACCTTGATGGTGGCCACCATGGAGCCGAGAACCTGGAGGTAGTCCCACACCCGTGAAGCGCTCTACAATAGAAACTCCTTGAGTTGAGACGAGAACCTGAGGAACCAATCATGCATTAGGAAGACTTTGCCCAGGCTGGTGTCGAACCGTGCTCCCAGAAACTCTAGTTGCTGGAATGGCTGCAGGCGGCAGATGACTTTTGGAGTGGTTGACCACCCAGCTGAGACTCTCTAGGAAGGAGATCATGTGGGACACTGCCTGATGGGCTTCCAAAAGGGAATCCGCTCAAATCAGCCAATCGTCCAGGTAAGGGTGTACCCGAATTTCCCATTTGTGCAGGGCCACTGCAGCCACCACCATAATCTTGGAAAGGTTTTGTGGAACAAAGGCCAGGCCGAATGGCATAGCGCAAAACTGGAAGTGCTGCCAGAGGACAGCAAAGTGCAGGAGACGCTGCTGGTCATCTCAGATGGGAATATGGAAGTATGCTTCCGCCACGTCTAGTGAGGCGAGGAACTCTCCCCACGTACCGCCTGAATCACCGAACGAAGCGTTTCCATCCTGAAGTATGGTACCTGAAAACAGCGGTTGACACCCTTGAGCTCTAGGATTGGGCAAAAGGATCCGTCCTCCTTGGGCACTATGAAATACATGGCATAATGAATGCAGCCTCTCTACGACAGAGGGGATTGTTAAATGGCGCGCAGGAGAAGGAGACGCCGCATGGTGGAACAAATGGCTGCTCTCTTCTGGGGTGCCCCGCCAGGTGAAACGATGAAAGCCTCATGAAAGGGACATCAACATTCAAGCACATAGCCCCAAGACACAATGTTGAGGACCCATTGATTGGAGATAAGAGCCTACTGCCAAGAAAAAAGTGCCAACCGACCACCCAACAATGGAGGCACCTCGAGTGGGCAGCCCACCCCATCAGTGCGAAGAGCGCATGGAACTGGAGAACTTGACTGGCGCCAAGTAGGACTCGTTCCCTCTCCGAGGGCCTCAAAAGGACTGTGATTTCTGACCAAAGAGGCCTGATGAAGCACAGTCCGGCAACAAATTGGGGTGGTGGCGATGGGAGTTGCAAAATCTGGAGGTACGCCACGTGGTAGGAGAGTAGCGCTGTGAAGACCGGCGTGTGGTGGACATCGGCTTATCTTCCGGCAGACAATGGGGTCTAACTTCACCCAGATCCTTGAAGAGCTTGTCAAGGTCCTCGCCAAAGAGGAGCTTCCCTTTAAATGGAAGCTTCGAGAAGCACATCTTAGAAGCAGAATCCACTGACCACTGGCGAAGCCAAGTCATCGCCGAGACACGGTGACTGTAATCACCAACCTAGCTAAGAGACAGAGCGGATCATAGAATGCATCTGCCAAGAACGCTATGACTGACTCCAGGCGAGCCAATGCCGGATCCTCTGGCAGGTGCTGAATCCATCGCAAGAGGGCACAGGCCGCCAGGCCCCCGGAAATGGACAGCTGGAGAGACAAGGTGGAAGACGAGAAGGCAATCTTAAGAAGGCCCTCGGCCTTCTTGTCTTGTTGATCCCGAAGCGCCGCACCACCCTCTACCGGAATGGTAGTGTGTTTCGTAACAACGGTCACAAACACATCTACTTTTGGACATGCGAGCCATTTCATCAGAACAGCCGGTAACCAGAGATAGTGTAGTTACTCACCTGTAACAGGTGATCTCCGGGAACAGCAGGAATTTAGTCTTCACATATGGGTATCGTTGGTACCGATGGAGCCTGGACAGGAACGCTCCCCAGCGTCCAATAGGAACGTTTTTGGGAGCATCCCACAGCGCCTGCGTGCTGCCTTCCTGCCTTTCCAACTGTCCCTCTCCAGTTGAGTTTATAGCTGAGACCAAAGAGAGAGGGAGAGAAAGAGAGAGAGAGATACAACTCCTAGGGGAGGTGGGTGGGTTGTGAAGACTAAATTCCTGCTGTTCCTGGAGATCACCTGTTACAGGTGTGTAACTATGCTATCTCCAGGAACAAGCAGGAATGTAGTCTTCACATATGGGGACTCCCTAGCTGCAGATGCCAGGGAGATGGCCCCAGGAAGTTGTCAGCCCTTGTGAAAGGGTTATGCTTCCCCCCATGGATCTCTGGCATCCTACCAGGAATGGTGGGTAGGAGTTGACTAAGTCTGAAAAAGGTGTTGAAGAACAGCCTGACCAAACAAGGCATCCTAGCGGGAGTCCTTGTCTAAGCAGTAGTGGGCCGTGAAGGTATGTACCAAAGCCCAAGTAGCTGCTCAACAGATGTCGTCAATAGACACAGAGTGAAGATGAGCCATTGAGGCTGCCATGGCTCTCACACTGTGAGCTGTGACATAGCCTTCAAGAGGAAGGTTCTTACTCTCATAGGCAAAGGATATGCATTGTGTAATCCAGTTAGAGTTCTTTTGGACACGAAGTCCCAAATGACTACGATCAAAAGCAACAAAGAGTTGAGAAGATCTTTGATGTTGCTGTGTCCTCTGCAAGTAAAAGGCTAAAGCTCTTTTATAGTCCAAAGTATGAAGGTTCCTTTCTGCACTGGAGGCATGAGGCCTCGGAAAGAATACAGGAAGGTAAACCGCTTGGTTTAAATGGAAAGGCGAAACCACCTTTGGTTTAAAGTGTGGATGAGTCCTAAGAACTACCTTATCATGGTGGAACTTTGTGTAAGGAGGATCAGCCACTAATGCTTGCAATTCACTGATGAGACGTGCTGATGTGATTGCAATGAGGAAGATGACTTTCCAGGAAAGGAATTTCAGAGGTGTAGTGGTTAATGGTTCAAAGGGCCGTTTCATGAGCTGCCCGAGCACCAGATTCAAGTCCCATGCCACCAGTGGTGGCTTAATGGGAGCCTTTGTTAAAAGAAGACCTCTCATAAATCTCGCTATGAGAGGATGAGAGGAAATAGGTTGTCCACTTAGAGGCTTGTAAGAAGCTGCAATAGCACTAAGATGGACTCTTACTGAATTTGTCTTGACCCGCATTAGAAAAATGAAGGTGATACTCCAGTATCGATCCCAGAAGTATCGCAAGAGGGTTAAGACCCTTCTGCGAGCACCATACGATAATCCTTTTCCACTTAAAGGCGTATGAGCGTCTTGTGGAGGGTTTCCTAGAAGCATAAAGGATATCCTTTACCTGTTGAGAAAGGTTGAGATCCTGAAGCTCTAGGCCTTCAGTAACCAAGCCCTGAGATGCAGAGACTGGGGATTGGGATGCCACAGCATCCCGTTCTCTTGGGAGACACGATATGAAACAGATCCCAACTCCAGAGGTGGAGCTTGAGAGAGATGTAGAAGCAGAGGATATCACGTTTACCGTGGCCAACGTGGAGCTATGAGAATCATATGACCTCTGTCTCTCTGAAGCTTGAATAGTGTTTTGGGGATGAGGGGAATGGGTGGGAAGGCATATAGGAAGTCCTGACCCCAGTGAAGGAGGAAGGCATCCCTTGCCTGACAATGTCGATCCGAGATTCTGGAACAGAACCAGGGAAGTTTGGCATTCGGCGGACATGCAAAGAGGTCTATGTCCGGGGTTCCCCAAATCTGAAATATTTGGGCAAGCTGGTCTGCATGGAGAGACCATTCGTGTGGTAGCAGAACTCGCAAGAGTTTGTCTGCCCAAGAGTTTTGAATGCCTGGAAGATACACCGCAAGAAGATGAATCTGATGCTCTCTGGCGAGGGCCCATAGTCGCAAAGCTTCATTGCATAGCGACAGAGAGCCTGTTCCGCCCTGCTTGTTCACATAGAACATGGCTACCTGATTGTCCATTTGAACTAGGACTGTCTTGTATCTGAGCTGGGCGTGAAATACTCGAAGAGCAAGGAAGATTGCTCTGAGTTCCAGGAGGCTGATGTGAAGACAGGCCTCCTGTGGAGTCCAGGTACCCTGGGTAGAGAGATCGTGCAGATGGGCTCCCCATCCCACCTGAGATGCATCTGTTGTTAGGGTGGCTTGGAATAGGGGTTGCTGGAAAGGAGACCCCACGAGAAGATTTTTGAGTGATTGCCACCATTGGAGGGACGAAATAAGATGGTCTGAGTTTGTTATTTTGTCTGACAGGCAACCTGAGGCCTGTGTCCACTGAGTGGATAAAGTCCACTGGACTGCTCGCATGTGGAGGCGAGCATAAGGAACCACATGCACGGTGGATGCCATGTGGCCCAGCAGTTGTAGCATTTCTCGAACAGTGAGATAAGGTTTGGGAAGCTAGCTGTATTATGCGAAGACAGCGGGGTTGGGGAAAGAAAGCCCTTGCTTGTGCAGATGAGCTCCTATGTACTGTAGGGATTGAGTGGGAGCAAGAATGGATTTTGGGAGATTTATGACTAGTCCCAAATACTGAAAGATTCGCATTGTGCGAAACAGAGCAGCGCTGGTTTCTGGCACTGTAAGGGCTCGAATTAGCCAGTTGTCTAAGTAGGGGAAGACGAATATTCCCAGAGTGCAGAGAAATGCAGCTACCACAGCCATGCATTTTTTGAATACTCTTGGTGCAGAAGCCAGGCCAAAGGGAAGAACCCTGTACTGGAAGTGCTTTCCTTGAAACAGGAATCGGAGAAATCTTCTGTGATTTGGATGGATGAGAATACGAGTATATGCATCCTTGAGATCTAGAGAACAAAGCCAATTTTGAACTTCTCTCGGAACAGATATTTGTTCAATTCTCTGAGGTCTAAAATGGGCCTGTATCCTCCTGTTTTCTTTGGAATAAGAAAATAGGGGGAGTAGAACCCTGTACCCTGTTGCAGAATGGGTAATTCCTCTATTGCTCCTTGCACAAGGAGTGTTGTGACTTCTTGACCTAAGAGATTGTCGAGAGAGGTCTGAGAATTGAACTGTCTTACCATTGTAGGAGGGGGCATGCTGTGAAAATGAAGTTTGTACCCCTCTCGTACAATGGACAGAGTCCAATTTTCTGCTGTTATTTGGTACCATCTGTGGGCAAAATTACATAACCTGCCTGGGATGTCCAAGGGTTCTGGACCCTTAAGGGGCAGGAAGGCGAAGTTCTCTAGAGAGGAGTCAAAGCCCCTGAGGAGGCTGAGCCTGCTGAGCTGGCTGAGGTTTTACCGCTTTTGGCTTCTTTTGTTGTCTAGGTTGTTGCTGTTGTCCCTTTTGGGCAGGCTGACCTGGACGGTTTCCCTGTTGGGTATAGGAAGGATAAAACTTATTTTTCTTATTGAAAAGTGTTTTTTTTAGAGGATCTTTTCCTTGCAGGATCAGCTGTAGATTTGGACAATCTATCCAAAGTGATATTGTCAGCATCTATCTCATTAGCCTTCTCCTGCCAATTCTTGCCAAAGAGATTTTCTCCTGTGCAAGGAATGTTTCCTAATTCATCCTGTACCCAAATCTTCAAGTCGGATACCTGAAGCCAGGCAATCAGACGTGCACCAATGGCAATAGCAGAGGTTCTGCTTATGCACTCAAAACAGTCAAAGGCTGCACGATTTACAAACTTGGAAACATCCTGGGCATGTTTGACAAAAGTAAGATAGTCCTGTCTTTTGTAATCAGGAAAAAGGGGGCTCATAAGCTCCAAGTCTCCTGTGACCTCTTTAAGGAACCTTCCCATATACAAGATACAGGAACTGATCCTAGCTGAAAGCATGGAAGCTTGAAAGCTTCGACGCCCAAAGGCATCGAGAGTCCTGCATTCACTATCTGGAGGATTGGGTACATGTCTCTTTGCACTTTTCATCCTACACATGGCTGATTCCACTACGATTGAATGGTGTGGTAATTGAGTTTTTTGAAAGCCAGGACAAGGTGGAATTCAATACATAGTATCGAGTCTCCGAGAATGAGGAGATGTGGTTAGAGGTATTTCCCACATCCTTAGCATAAGATAGTTACTCACCTGTAACAGGTGTTCTCCAGGAGCAGCAGGAATTCAGTCCTCACATATGGGTGACATCGGCGTCGACGGAGCCCTCATGCGGAGCATTTCCTCAGCTTTCAAAGAAAGCCTCTGGGAATGCAGCGCGCATGCGCGGTCCCCTTCCCGCCCAAGGGTGCCAGCTTGCTCAGTCTGATGACATAGCTAAAAGACAGCAAAAAACAAAATAAAGTATATGACTGCAACTCCAGGGGAGGAGGGAGGGTCGTGAGGACTGAATTCGTGCTGCTCCTGGAGAACACCTGTTACAGGTGAGTAACTACTCTTTCTCCAGGACCAAGCAGGAAGTCAGTCCTCACATATGGGACTCCCTAGCTTCAGGCTACCGGGAACCCAAGCTGAAAAATAAGCTCCCTCTAGAGCGTCAGCATCCGTGAAAGAATCCTTTCTGAGAACACCCCCGTACGGTAGCCCAATACAAGGGCCGGAGGGTAAGAGTTGCCTAAACCTCAAAGAGATTACGGAGTACCGCCTGTCCGAAAGCACTGTCCCTACGGGACTCCCTCTCGAGGCAGTAGTGAGCCACAAAAGTCTGGCTTGAAGACCAGGTAGTGGCCCGGCAGATGTCTGCCAACGGAACAGAGCGGAGGTGGGCACCGGCGCCATCCGCCCCGACGCAGAGGGCACCGGCATCGACAACCTCGGCCCCGAGCGGGAGGCCGAGGGTGACCTTGGCCGAGGATCGACTCGAGACCGGATCAACTCGAGGATTGGCTCGGCCTCCGGTGGTCGGGGCAGATGCACTGGTCAAACCGGCGATCAGTACCCGCTGCTGCTCCATGAAGGCAGCCAAGCTGCTCTCCAAGGCCGTCAACCTGAGACTCAGCTCAGGAGAATCGGCAGCCCCCGACTTGGGCCACGACGGCATCGGGCCCGATGTCGGCTCCCCCGGAGGGTAGTCTATGAGGACAACAGCACTCACGTGACTCGGGGACTCCGGCTCCACTCGAGGCAACTTGGCAGGCCTCTCCGACTCCGAGGACCCAGGACGGCGGTTGGGGCTATGCGACCTGGCCCTCGAGGGGCCAAGAGCGTCCACTTATGCCGCCCTCGCGGGTTTCTTCTTCCTTCTGTGTTCCCGAGAAGGAGACTCCATTTCAGAGGAGCTTCGACGGTGCTCGGGGTCGGACTCCCGAGATGTCGAGGCCTCTGACGAAGTCCGGGCCCGGCCGGACGCGGAGTCAGAAAAAAGCCTTTCACGCTGATGCTGACGGCTCCTCAGCGCCTTAGAGGACATTTTGCCGCACGGGACACAGACCACCGGGTCATGGTTGAGCCCGAGGCACAGGAGGCAGCAGTCATGGGTGTCGGTGAGAGACATCAGTTTCTTACACCGATCACACTTCTTAAACCTGCTGGCAGCCATCGGGGGAAAAAGGGCCCCCGCAAGGTCAAAAGACCAGGCTGCCAGTGAAAAAGAGAAAAAAAGGACAAAACACGAAAAACTAGCTCCGGGCTCGATACTGGTGTACCGGGCCCAGGCGGGAAGGGGAACCGGTGTCGAACCGGGCAAAAAACATGAATCCAACGCAGGAAAATCAACCTTTTACCAGGTGACAACAACACACGTCCGTCGGGCTCCGCGGAAAAAAGAAGACTGAGCAAGATGACACCCTTGGGAGTGAAGGGGACCGCGCATGCGCGCTGCATTCCCAAAGACTTTCTTTGAAAGCTGGGGAAATGCTCCGCACGAGGGCTCCGTCGGCGCCGACGTCATCCATATGTGAGGACTGACTTCCTGCTTGGTCCTGGAGAACATGTAAGATCTTATGAATAGGCAGAGTAGCTGCCTCTTTGGGAGCCTTAGGGCATTGGAGAATCTCCAACTCCTTTGCCCTAGGTTCTTTTTCAGGAGCTACTGTGCCACATCACGGATAAAATCCTGGAAGGACATATCCTCTGGCGGAGACATTCTGCGCTGAGGAGAAGCGGCCTCCTCTGGGAGAAGTACTCATGTATCGGCAGAGTCTTTGGAGTCATCAGACTCAGAGGATTCAAAATATCTCTGATCTTGGTGATCTGCAGCGCACGGTACCGGTATCGATTGAAGTCGGTATCGGGTTGCTCTGGTACTGATCTGTCGATGCCGGAGACAGACGCATGACTTGGTATGGGTGGCATACCCATTGACATCGATGCCGTCAGTACCGGTATAGGTTGAGGTGTCTGAAACGGTTTCAACGGTACTGAAGCCGTGAGAAGAACCGCTAGACTGCGTTCGATAGCAAATCTCTGGTCTATTGACGCTGCCGATGCTTGGGTGTCGGTACTGGTAGAAGCGGCCTGAACCCCAAAGGATGGTGTCAGTAGTTCTGCCGAGGTTGACGCCTCGAGAGCATCCTGGAGCCCCGTTGATGCTTTTGAAGCCGAAGCCTCCCGCCGGGGCAGTTTTGCTGGTGAAAATTCCTCAAGGGCAACACTAGTGGCATCTCGATACTTAGGAGATATACCCTTTGAGGACCAGCTAGATTTATGTTTAGTTACCTGAGATCCATGGGAGGAAGATGAGGCCCTGCAGGACGTCGATGCAACAGACACCACTGTCTGAGGGAAAAAGGGTGCTAAGCTTTGCAGCTCGATTCTACCGACCCCTTTATGACATCATTCCACAGGAGAAGCACTCCGAAGTAGAGTGGTCAGGACCTAAACATTTGAGACACCAATCATGGGTGTCGGTGACGGAGATGGTACCGTCACATTTAGAACATTTTTTAAAACCAGATGTTGGTTTTTCCATTTTTAAGGAAAAATTTGGCCTAGTGCCCAAAATGGCGCCTAGCACCAAGGAAAAAGTTTCTGAAATAAAATAGCTCAGAAACTATAGTTTTGTTTTGTTTAAGAAGAAAGAAGAATGAACCGGCGCTACCGGTATAGCGTCAAGGGAAGGCAGACGCGACCACAAAAAACAAAGATTAAAGAAGAAATTTTTCTGCGGTGACAGGGTATGGGACCTGTCGGCTCCGCGGAAAATGAAGAACTGGAGAGGGACAGTTGGAAAAATGGGAAGGCAGCACGCAGGCGCTGTGGGATGCTCCCAAAAGCTTTCCTATTGGACGCTGGGGAGTGTTCCCGCGCAGGCTCCGTCGGTACCGACAATATCCATATGTGAAGACTACATTCCTGCTTGTTCCTGGAGATAGTATTGACCTAAGCGGCGGGCAGTACGGAAGGAGGCATCAGGAATATCCCACTCCCGAGACACCATCTGTTGGAGCTCCGTCGGAAAGGGAAAAGCTCTGGAGAGCTTCCGAATGCCCTGTAAAAAGCATCTGGCTGAGACAGCAGCTGTGAGGGCTGCTGCTCTGGAGGATCTGACAAGTGTAGAGCCTCCACGACTTGAGCAATCAAAGCCGACAATTCATCTTTCTGAAATAGATGTATATTCTGCATATCGTTGTGGCCATCAGCTGAAGCTTCCGATGGGGACCATTCCCCTTCCTTGCGGTCTGACGCTTCCATGCTATCATCTGCCAAGGAAACATCATCTTCTGGACCTATAGGCCAAGTGTCTGAAATCCAAGAGACCTCCTTGGGTGGGCGGCTACCTTCTTTGGGGGACTCAATACCTCTGGAATGCGTCCGGGACCCCGGTGCTGAGTGTGGTGTGATGTGAGTAGAAAAGGACTCAGAGCCAACCACAAAAGGGTCTGAATGCCAGAGGGCCCATGCCTGCTTGAAGAGGGCTAGGAACTGTGCATTTGGGGACTGTGGAGGTGCCGACTGTGGAAGTGCTTCGCTGGAAGCTAGAGATGGGACCAACAGTAGTGGCTCCAGAGATTCCACTGTAGGGGGACCCAGCCTAGGGTCCGCCGGGAGTGGAAGTGCTAATGCAGAGCTGTCTTTGCCCTGAAGCACAGCGGGCATCATGCTGGAGGTTTCCCCTGGGTGAGAAGAGCATGCAGCATGTATCCTTATCCTTCAACTCTCTGTGCTTTCTGCTGCACACAATGCACCTCTGCAACGAAGGCATCCTGATGAAGAAAAAAAGGAGGACTAGTCATCCATTGAAAACTGCCACGGGGCGTTATAATAGCCAGCAGGCCCAAGCCTGGCATAGATTTGCCCCTAGGCTGTCGCAGCAGCTCTGACCGCATGGCTGGGAACAGCAAAACAGAGTTTCACCCTTAAAATGTCCACTGCAGCTGAGACCGCGTGGCTGGGAGCAACAGTAGCTGGGAACTGCAAAATGGAGTTTCCCCCTAAAATGTCCACTGCAGCTGTGACCATGAGGCTGGGAGCAGCAAAAAGTAAACTGGCCACCGCAACAAGCGCTGCCACCGACAGAAGCACTGGAAAAGAAAAAAATTAAGGTCCCACGCTCAGAAAACACCACTGTCGATGAGAGCACATGCTGTCAAGAGCAAAGCTGTCCAGAGAGCTGGCTTGTTCCCCTGAGAGGGAGAGCAACGTGTGACGAGGGGGTTGGACCTCCAAAGTAGAAGCAGAGCCGGGGAGCCATGGCAGAATTAGAGACAGGCTGCAAAATTAGTGAAGATCCTGGAGAAGGCTGCTGCTGAGATCTGAGGGCTCCCCCTGCTACCGGCACCGCAGCTTCTCGTGACCTGAAACCGGCTTCCCCCTCGCTGTAGGGAGCTCACATGGTCCTCCAGACCAGGAGCTCAACCCAAACGCAGCAATCAATTGCGGCTGGGAAATCCAGAGTACCACCTCATGTGCACCCTGGAAGCATCCAGCTAAGTCAACAAAAAAGAAAGAAAACCCTGAAAGAAAAAGGGATAGACACCATCATCTGCTGGAGACAGAGAAAATATTGGGGTACAGTCTACCAGGACTCAGGAAATCAGGTTTCTGGTGTTTTTTTTCTCTGTCTCCCATATCTGCTGGTAGAGGGAGCTAAACCCACTTGTCTGGACTGGTCTAGCAGGATGATTTGGAAATGCTTCATGTCATAAATAACATATCTATGAACATAAATGGCATGTGCTTCTTAAACCTCAATGGCAAACACTGGATGCAGGAAGACATGCAGGCAGACAGTCTCCAGAGACATCAATGTGACACCGATAGTGCTAATGTAACTGTCATATGTCTATAATGTGGTGAAGTAAAAATCAAGGGTCCATTGTGCTGCCTCTAGTGAGACAAGAAAACTGATGATAATAAAATGTGGAATGCATGAACATAGTCCCTAGAAACATCAGTACAAAGTTGATGTTGCTGGTATAATAGTGAGATAAAAAAAAATCAAGGTGCTGAAAGCATATCATGAACTACAAGGAAAGAGGAGGGAGGGTGGAAGGGGAAGGGGGAAAGAAAGAGGGGGGGGGGAGAGAAGAAAAGAAAACACTTAACCCAAGGATAAAAATATTAAAATTATTAAAAATATTATAGAATAACAGTGTAAAAACAGATTAAAATCTCAAATAGGAGGCAAAGAAAAACATAGAAGAAACCAAAATAAAGACAACATAAAACCAGAATAATACTATAAAAGCAAGGAAGAGGGGAGAGGGGAGGAAGGGGGGAGGCAGTAAGCCTTATGTAAGGATAAAATTAAATCTGGGGAAAAAACTGACTCAAGCCCTCTGCACGGACTGGAGCCTCTGCCTGAGGCTCCAAATACTGGCTCCCCTTCTTTTAGGCCTTTTTCTTACCTTGCTTGCCTGTCTCTACCCTGGAAATGGCCACCTAACCCAAAATGGCCGCATTTCCTGCCAAATTTGCATCCTTCCCCGACTCCGTCGCATCTGCCGCTGCTCTCTTTGTCCACGGACCTGATCGTGCTCCAGTGTTCCTGCCCCCCCACACACTGTGCCGACCCCAAAAATCAAAACTGTGCCAATAAAACTACCGCTTCTCCACTGGACCCCGTGTATTACTAATTAAAGATTTATTTGGATCTGCAAGGAATATTGAACTTTGCAAGGAAATTGAACTCTTGAGCTATTCTGCTTTGAGCCATTCTGCCTGTGAGAAATCATGCTGACCCAGCTTGCTAGCCCAGAGACCAAAGCTGTATTTGCAATCTGGTGAGAAACTGCTTACACATCTAGCCTGAGGGATACTGAAAGACTAGGGAGGAGTTCTTCTAATGGAGATCCATTAAAGAGAACAATTCACCTAGCCTTCGAAACAATTCTCTTAGCCAATATAGAAACATTTACCTAGCCAATGTAGACAGGATAAGAATTTATCAATTATAATGTAGACGTTTTGAGCTGCTTCTAAAACCATGGGGGGTGTCTCCCTTGAGCATTTCTCAGATGTTTGACCAGCGTCTTGATTGTGTAAGTTTTGAGCTTCTAAAACCATGGGGGGTGAGCATTGTCAGAAGCCTGCCTGGAAACCAAAGGCTGGGAGCAAACAAAGGCTGGAGAGGGACTGGTCAAGCAGGGGGTGTATGGGGTGGAGAATGGCTGTAGGAATAATCTCATGTAAGGAATCATGTGATGGCCGGCTGCATTTAGCCTATATAGCGAGAGAGAAAACCCAGAACAGAGAGAACGTAGATCTGCTTGGCCCGGCGCATGCCATGCATGAAGAATCCCAGACTTTTCTACAGCCTTCGCTGAGTTCTTCCAGCTGATGTTTTAAAAGGGCTGCATGATGACAGTTTGGTGAAGTATTATTCTTCTGTAAATAGCTGCAATATCTCATAACTATCGGTGATGTATTATTCTCCTGTAAATAATTGCTTTCTAGTTATCTTTTCTAACTACTCATGTGTAACTAAGAGAATTACTTGCCTTTCTGAATAAGTATCCTTGCTTTGTTTGTAAATAAACTGCACGTCTTCATTTACAAGGTGTTAGCCTTTGATGTAGTAAGACACCCCGACGCGGCTGTCAGACCCGGCATGAAGAGGAAGCCCGAGCACGCCACTAATCCCCAAACCACAATGCGATGCCTCGGGAGCCGCCAGTAATGGGACACCAGGGAGGAAAGGGAGGAAAGAGAGAACTCTGCTCGCCGCGATGTGATCTGCCCGACAATAAAAGAGAGTAAAACAGCCTTTTAAGTCACTGCAGCCTGTTTGTTTTTTTTTTCTTAAACTTTAATTCTGCTCCTTACAGGCAACACAAGTGGAGCCAAATCAACCAAAACCCGTGGAGCCTGAGGAAAATCCAGTAGCCTGTTGCCAACAGCCTCCTGGACTATCCCGCCAAAGGGGGAAAAGGAGACCTGGGGCACCCAGGTAGTTTACTCCAGGCAATCCTGTAACTCAGCTAGAGCCAGAAACCTAGGCAGGCCCTACCGCACTGCCTGCCCTCTTGACCTACCCAAAAACACCAGTAAGGTGAAGGACCCCAGCCACCTTAAGCAAACCTGCTTTTCCCTTAATGTTTCCCCCCCCCCCCTGTCCTTTCAGTGGAGTCTACTACACAGAAGTTCTTCATTCAGCTGCTGAGGACTGAAAGACTGGGTTCTGGAGCTGAAGAGGGAGCTCTTGTAAGGTGACATCAGAACTCTGTCATATTCATCCTCAGCTGCTGGTAGGCAGAGAAAACCCATGCGTACTGGACTGGCCTGGCCTGGCAGGATAAGGAAATAAAAACCTAAAAAGACAAAACCAGACAAACCAAGACAAGGAAAATACACCACGAAAAACTAGTATAGAGGGAAAATAACTTACCTAAGCCACTTAAGGAAAATAAAACCAAATCAGTGCAGCTACCTCCCCTCACTATACACCAAATTCCTACAGTTAATCAGGAAAAGCACTCACAAATAAAATTTTAAGCAATCTTTTACATTTTTTACTTTCCATTCTAATATCAGGGGGGAAGCTATTCCCCCAAAAGTACGAAAAGGAAGATCTAAGAGTAATCTAATTTTGTACTGCCTATGGAGATAGTCAACATAGAAATGAGATTTGAGATGATTGAATAGGACAAGACGACATGGATGGAATTAGAAGAGATGCTAAATATAGAGGCTGGCCAGAAACAAAAGCACAATAAAAGTCAGTAGCATCAGTGAGTGACAGGTAATGGAATTTAAGAGAAGCAGGGCAGGCCAGAACAAACACAAGCTGGTAGGCCAATTTTGTCCACAGGCCATGGTTTGCCTACCCTGGCTACCATATTTGCCATTTCAGATGCTTTGGCACTAAGAGACCAAACAATGGCTTCAACCTTCAGAACAAATGCAGATAAATTTTCAGTAGCACACAGCAGTCTGCACTATTCCTGGCAGAGGTCCCTGCTTCTCTGCCTGGATGGGGCTGTGTATGGCATCAAAGTACATCTGAGTCACTATGGGAAGGTAAAGCCAACTCACATTGTACAGTAAAACCCAAACACTAGATGGTATTTTAAAGCGAGGGAGTTTGCAGCTGTACTCTATCTACAAATGATAGGGAATGTGGGAGACAAAAGGAGAACAATCGAAAACAGATAAGAACATAAGATATGCCATACTGGGTCAGACCAAGGTCCTTCAAGCCCAGTATCCTGTTTCCAACAGTGGCCAATCTAGATCACAAGTACCTAGCAGTTTCCCCAGAAGAAACAGGTTCTACAATGCTTGTAGTTGATTTCCGGGTCCCCTTTAATAATGGCTTATGGACCTTTCCTCCAGGAACTTATCCAAATTTTTTAAAAATCCTGCTACACTAACAGTTTTTACTACATCCTCTGATAACAAATTCCAGAGTTTGATTACATGTCGAGTGAAAAAGTATTTAATTTTATTAGTCTCATATGGGTTACACTGTAGCTTCAGTGCATGTCCCCTAGTCTTTCTACATTTTGATGGCACAAACAACTGACCTATGTTTACCCATTCTACCCCATTCATTAATTTATAGACCTCTATCTCCCCTCAGCCATCTCTTTTTCAAGTTGAACAGCCCTAACCTTTTTAGCCTCTCCTCATAGGGGTATCTTTCCATCCCCTTTACCATTTTGGTGGCTCTTCTCTGTACCTTTTCTAAATCTGCTATATCCTTTTTAAGATACGGCGACCAGAATGGCACACAATATTCGAGGTGCAGTCGCACCATGGAACGATACAGACACATTATAATATCATTTGTTTTATTCTCCATTCCTTTCTTGGACGCCACTGCACACTGGGCAGAGGGTTTCAACGTTTTACCAATGACGCCTAAATCTTTTTCCTTGGTGGTTGTTCGTAATGTGAAACCTTGTATCGTGTAACCATAGTTTGGGTTGTTCTTTCCTAGGTGCATAACTTTGCACTTGTCCACATTAAATTTCAACTGCCATTTGAACATCAAGTCTTCCAATTTATTAAGGTCCTCTTGCGTTTTAACAACTTTGAATAATTTTGTGTTACCTGCAAATTTGAGTACCTCACTCGTTATTCCCATTCCCAGGTCATTTACGAATATGTTAAAAAGCAGTGGACACAGCACAGATTCCTGGGGTACTCCACTATTCTCCTTTCTCCATTGGGAAAATTGGCCATTTAGCCCTACCCTCTGCTTTCTATCTTTTAACCAGTTCCTAATCCACAATAGTATACTGCCTTCTATTCCACGACTCTTTAATTTCCCAAGAGTCTCTCATAAGGGACCTTGTCAAAGACTTTGTGAAATTCCAGATACACATCGACCGACCCACCTTTGTCTACCTCTTTATTTACATCTTAAAAAAAATAAAACAGATTAGTAACACAAGACTTTCCCTGGCTAAAGGCTCTCTCCCATTATTTATTTATTTATTTATTTAAAGTTTTTTTTTTGTTTTTATAACGCCTTTCTGCCAAGGCGGCTTACATAGAACAACAAAAACAAACTCATATGAGTTGTAATGACAGAGAACTCATACTGATACAAACTTGGATTTAACAAACTGGGGGTTTACAGATAACAGCAGTGTGTGATTGAAAGCATGGTATATGCAGTTATGCAATATCATTTGGTTCAAAGTGTTCAATGAATAGATGTGTTTGTAACAGTTTCTTCAAATCCTATATAGACTATGCTGATCTGATAGGTTCTGGTAGTGTGTTCCAAATTGTTGGTAAAAACAGGGTGAAGGCTCTGTTTGTTTGCTAAGAGCTTCTTGTCTTAAGGGAGTGGTATGACTAGCAGTTTCTGATCCACTGATCTTCTGTGCCTTGTTGCGGGTGTTTTTGTGATTAGTTCTTCGAGGCCAGGGGCAGATGAGTTGTAAAGGATCTTGTAAATGGTGGTTATGACTTTATATTTTGTCGTTTCTATGACTGGTAACCAATGAAGGCTCTTGAGAGTCAGTGTGATAGTCTGTCGTCTTGATGTTCCTGTTAAGAGTCGTGCAGCATTGTTTTGCACTAATTGCAGTAGGTATAATGCTTGTTTTGTAAGCCCTTGGTAAAGCGTAGTTACTCACCTGGAACAGGTATTCTCCAGGGACAGCAGGAATCAGTCCTCACTTAAGGGTGACGTCGGCACTGACAGAGCCCGCACAGAGCAATTCCCCAGTTTGGGATTGCTGCCACGCATGCGCGGTCCTCTTCCCGCCCAAAGGTGCCATCTTGCTCAGTCAGGTTCCCTTAGCTCGAGCCCCACCAAGCAGATGGCAAGGGAAGGATAAAAATCCAGCAAATCATCAGGGGAGGTGGGAGGGTAGTGAGGACTGATTCCTGATGTCCCTGGAGAACCCCTGTTACAGGTGAGTAACTACGCTTTCTCCAGGAACAAGCAGAAAGTCAGTCCTCACTTATGGGACTCCCCAGCTACAGGCTACCGAACCTATAACCAAAAAACACCTCTGCGAGGTCGTAAGCAGAAGCCGATGACCGAAGGAGTCTGTCCTCAGGTCCCCGGGGCGAAACCCTCAGTAACCATCGAGAAGATTCGGAGGGCAGGAGTTGCTCTGAACAGATTACGGAGCACAGCCTGGCCGAAGGCACTGTCCCAGCGGGACTCCCTCTCCAGGCAGTAGTGGACAGCAAAGGTATTCACTGAAGACCAGATCACAGCCCGGCAGATGTCCATCAGAGGCACTGAGCGCAATGAAGCTACTGAAGCCGCCTTGACTCGGATGCCGTGTGCAGTGACCTGCCGATCCAACGGGGTGCCCGCCTTCGCATGAGCGAAGGCAATGCAATCCGTCACCCAGATGGAGAGGGTGCATGTTGTGACTGCATGCCCGAGGCGATTGGGATCGTAGGTCTCACAGAGCTGGCCAGACTTGCGATGAGGCTGGGTGCGCTGCAGATAGAAGGCATGAGCCCTCTTGCAGTCGAGTGTATGCAAAACTGCCGACGCCTGGTCGGCATGGGCTTTTGGGAAGAAGGTCAGCAAGACTATCTCCTGATTGAGATGAAAATCCAAGACAACCTTCAGCAGGAACTTGGGGTGGGTACAGAGGACCACCCTGCTCCTATAGAAACTGGTGTAAGGGTCTTCAGCCATGAGAGCCTGGAGCTTGCTGACTCGGCGGGCCGAGATCAAAGCCACCAGGAAGATCATCTTCCAGGATAGGTGCCGAAGCGAGCATGTCGCCATCGGCTCGAAGGGTGAACGGGTAAGCTGCATGAACACTATTGTTCAGGTCCCACTCCACCGGGGGAGGCCGGATGGGAGGTTTGGACAGCAAGAGACCCCACATAAAGCGGGAGACCAAGGGCTGCTCCGAGAGGCGTTTGCCCTCTACAGGGATGTCAGTTGCCAAGATGGTGCTCAGGTGTATCCTGACAGAGTTCAACTTCAGCCTCTCCTTCGAGAGATGGAGAAGGTACTGGAGGACCCACCGAGTGGGACAAGAGAAAGGGTCGATCTGGAGCTCGGAGCACCAGACCGAGAAGCATCACCATTTGAAGGTGTAAGCTCGTCTCGTCTAGTCCTTCCTCGACACGAGGAGGACCTCCTCGACCTCCTCCGGAAGGTCTAGCACGACTAGGGAGACTCGTTCAGCCGCAAGGCTGCAAGGAACTACGCAGCCAGGTTTGGGCGTAGCATCCACCCCTCCTCCTGCATTAGCAGGCCTAGGGCACAGCCCAGGGGAACCAGAGGCTCGGACATGAGCTGGAGCAGGAGTGGGAATCACGGTTGCCGAGGTCACAAGGGAGCGACGAGTAAGCGTAGTTACTCACCTGTAACAGGTGTTCTCCAGGACCAAGCAGGAAGTCAGTCCTCACATACAGGCGACGTCGACGCCGACGGAACCCCCGTGCGGAGCATTTTCCCAGCTTTCTAAGAAAGCCTTTGGGAATGCAGTGCGCTTGCATGGTCCCCTTCCTGCCCAAGGGTGCCATCTAGCTCAGTCTTTCTTTTTCCGTGGAGCCCAACGGACGTAGTTCGTGTCACCCGGGAAAAGTTGATTTTTTTCTACGATTTTTCGAATTGCTTCATCCAGTTCGACGCCAGTTCCCCTCCTGCCTCGGCTCTGTACACCGATATCGAGTCCGGAATTTCTTTTTCGTTTTTTTCCTTTGTGACTTTTTTCTTATTTTCACTGGCAGCCCTGTCTTTTGATCTTGCAGGGGCCTTTCCCCCCCCCCCCCCCGATGGCTGCCAGCGGATTCAGAAAGTGTGATTGGTGCAAGAAACTTATGTCTCTCACAGACACTCACGACTGCTGCCACAGATGCCACAGGCCTGACCATGACCCGCTGGTCTGTGGCCCGTGCGGCAAGATGTCATCGAAGGCACTTCGGAGCCGTCAGCATCAACGTGAAAGAATTTTTTCAGAGTCCGTGTCCGGCCGGGCCCGGACTTCGTCAGAGGCCTCGACATCTTGGGAGTCTGACCCCGAGCGCCGTCATGGGTCCTCTGAAAGTGGGTCTCCTGCTCAGGAGCACAAAAGGAAAAAGCAGCTCATGAAAGCGGCGCCAGTGGAGGCACCTGGATCCTCCGGGGCCAGGTCGCGGAGCCCTGACTGCCATCCCGGGCTCTCGGAGTCGGAGCGGCCGACCAAACTACCTCGACTGGAGCCGGAATCGCCGAGTCAGGTAAGACCTGTTGTCCTTGTTGACTCTCCTCCGGGAGAACCGACGTTGGGCCCGACGCCGTCGGGGTCCGAGTCTGGGCTGCAGAGTCTCCTGAGCTCGGACTTACGTTGATGGCCCTGGAGAGCAGCCTGGCTGCCTTCATGGAGCAGCAGCGGGTACTGATCACCGGTCTGACCGGTGCATCTGCCCCAACCACCGGGACCTTGACGTCTAAGTCGACCCCGGAGGCCGAGCCGATCCTCGAGTCAATCAAGTCTCGTCGGTCCAGCTGAGCTTTGTGGAGGGTCCTTGCAATGACAGGAGTGGGAGGGAACGCGTAGAGAAGTGGCGTTGATATCATGAAAGGCAGTATATAAGAAATGTTAAATAAATAGATAAGTCCGGAGGCCCAGCTCAAGAGGAACACATCTGGAGCCTCCCTGCTCAGGTGCGGGACCAGGCCGCAGAAGCAGGGGAGCTGTGTGTTCATCGGGCTGGCGAACAGGTCCACGGTCGGGGTCCCCCACCGATGGAACAGCAAGCCGGTCACCTCTGGGTCCAGCCACCATTCGTGAGGGCGGAGGATCCTGCTGAGTTTGTGCGCAAGGATGTTCTTGTGGCCCGGAAGGTAGACCACTCGTAGGGTCATCCCCCGAAGGAAGGCGAATGAGCAGAGGAGGACCGCTTCCCAGCAGAAGAGGCGTGATCCTGTGCCTCCCTCCTTGTTGATGTAGAACATCACCACTCAGTTGTCGGTCTGCACGAGCACTGACTTTCCTTTGAGATGGTCCTCGAAGGCCCTCAGGGCCCACCAGACCGCCCGAAGTTCGAGCAAGTTTATTTGCGGTTGAGACTCTTCGGATGACCATCGCCCCTGCATGCACAGTACAATGCAGTGGGCTCCCCAACCTAGCAGGGAAGCATCCATTGTCAGCACTAGTTCGTGCTGCGGGGTCTGGAAGGGCAGCACCCGGAGAAGGTTGCGGGGGTCCTGCCACCAGTCTAAGGACCTGCGAAGGTTGTGGGAGACCCGAATGGGGTCTCTGAGGTAACTGGAAGCCGGGCTCCACTGAGTACTGAGGCACCATTGGCTGTCTGCATGTACATGTGGGCATGTGGAACCACATGGACGGCGGAGGCCATGTGCCCCAGGAGGCGCAGCATAGACCGCACCGTGACCCAAGTGCTGCTCTGGACCTGGGTCGCCTGGGCTCCGAAGCAAGCTGTGTGGTCTGCCGGCAGAAAGGCAATCGCC
Source organism: Ichthyophis bannanicus (assembly GCA_033557465.1). NCBI lineage: Eukaryota > Metazoa > Chordata > Amphibia > Gymnophiona > Ichthyophiidae > Ichthyophis > Ichthyophis bannanicus. Next base: position 171,035,923 of record CM066042.1, read on the forward strand.
CGCTGAGTGTCGACGCGTGCGCCGATAAACTACAAGGCTTGTACCGGTTTGAGGTGAGACTTGGGTTAGTTGACCAAGAACCCCACAAGCTCTAGGAGAATCATGCGTGACGCCACCAGGTGGGCTTCCCTGACCGAGGGTCCCTTGACGAGTCAATTGTCGAGGTAAGGGAAGACTGGTATGTCCTGCTGTCTGAGGGAGGCGGCGACCACGGAGAGGCACTTTGTGAACACCTGCAGGGCAGATGCGAGTCCAAAGGGGAGCACTCTGTATTGGTAATGCTCCCCTTGCACCCTGAGGCGTAGGAACTGCCTGTGCTGGGGATGAATCAAAATGTGGGCATAAGTGTCCCTGAGATCCAAGGAGCATAGCCAGTCGCCCTGCTGGAGGAAGGGCAGCAGGACGCCAAGTGATAGCATTTTAAACTTCTCCCGCACCAGAAACTTGTTTAGTTTTCGGAGGTTGAGGATGGGCCATAGGCCCCCGCCTTCTTCGGGATGAGGAAGAACCGGGAATAGAAGCCCTGACCTTGGAGGTGCGTCAGTACCCTCTCGACCGCTCACTGGGCGAGGAGGTTGTCTAACTCCCGCTGTAGGAAGGTCTGGTGCGTGGGGAGTCAAGAAGGCTCCACGGGGAAGAATGGAGGAGGAAGCCTGTCCAGACGGAGACAGTAGCCATCCCGGACTACTCAGAGGACCCAAGTGTCTGACGTGATGGACAACCACTGAGAGGCGTCCGTCCACCGGCTGCGGCGCTGCCGGGGGGGGGGGGGGGCGAAAGGCTATGCTGTTGGTGTCAAAACCCCTGGGCGGGCTAAGGCGGCACCAGGGTTTGGGGTTTGGGCCTTGGGCCCTTTCGGCTTGCGGTGACCATGGCGCCCAGACTTTCCCTGCATCGCAGTGGTTGGCGCGGGAGTGGTTGGGTACGGTGGGTAGCTTCGGTAGGGTAGACCCTTCCGCGGGAAGAACGGCTTCTTAGTTTGCTGTTTCTTCCGAAGGAGGAATTGCCTGAGAGTTGGGTTTGGGTGATGAACTCAATTTCTATCTCAGCAGCCTTATCCTCCATCGGTTTACCCAATAGCTGCTCACCCAGGCAGGGTATGGCTAGGAGCTTTTCCTGGACCCACTGCTCCAAGTACGGGATACCAGTGGCCGCCACTCGAGCCAAGGACTCAGATCCGTTGTAGGCGATGAGGGAGAGTATTTCGAGCACTCTGACGGACTTCAGAAGGATCCGGAACCTATTGAGGGATTCGCCACGAGGCCAGCGGAGAAACCCTCGAGTTCCTTGGATAGGTCGCTCAAAAACATGCCCATGTACAATTGGTATGCCTGAATACGGTATGAGAGCATGGATCCTTGATAGGCCTTGCAGCCTAGGGTGTTGAGGGTTCTCGACTCCCTGCCCGGCGGAGCCGAAGAGTGTGACTTCAGGCTCTTGCTTTCTCATAGCCGATTTCACCACCATGGAGGTGTGGGGGAGTTGGGGTTTTCCTGAACCCGGGGCCACGCTGGATCCTGTACATCGCATCAAGGTACTTGCTCAGAATGGGAACCAAAGCAGGGGTCTCCCACATGCGGAATAGCAGCCTGGACAGAATGGGAGGAACTGGGACAGTAAGAGATTCCTGAGGCAGGGACTCATACTGCAAGATATCGAGCTTTTCAGTTCGAGGCTCCTCCTCAGCCTGGGTAGCCAGGTTGAGAGTCCATGCCATATCCCGCACAAACACCACGAAGGAGGTGTCTTCAGGTGGTGAATGCTTCTGAAAGGTGAAGGGATAATTAGTCTAAGTGTGGATTTCAGGCCTGCTCTATAGGTATGCTTTGTATGGTTGCACCCTTACCTGCCTGAAAATATACACAGTAACATATGATTGGCACAAGAAGACACGCATGTGGGCTAGCGAAGCAGAGTAGTTTGTGGCCTTGTATGGGAGAGCCTGGGGAACTAGACACTTTGGACGGGAACGTGCAAAGTGTATAGGCCCAGAGAAATACAGGCCAACCAAATACAGGACAACCAGGAAGCATACTCTGAGCCCTGAAGATAACATACAGTGCCAAAAGATAGAGTTCCAGGAAATGGAAAGGCATGAACACAGCATAGGCAGGAGGGGCTGTGACCAGCTGATAAGCGGACCCTGAGCAGACCTTGAAATACAGACCTTGTTTGGTGATAAACATGGGAGGGTCCTGAGGGAAGAGCACTTGCAGAAGTTCTTCTGACCTTCTGAACTTGCAGGGTATTTTTGCAAGTTTTTTTTCAAATGACGTCAGTAATTCAAGCAGAATTCACTGGAATTTTGGGACAGAGAACGTATATAAAAGTGCCTATAGAGCTTCAGCAGGCAGCCTTCTTTCCCCCACTGTGTTGGAGGCAGAGAACGTTGCCTGCACCTGGGTCCCTCAGACAGACACTTGTGTATCTGTGCTTGCAGTTTTTGCTTGTACTGAATAAAGGAATTTTGCTGACAAGTGACTGTGATCTGAATTCTTTTATTTTCCTTGTGTACGGCTCCCATGTGCCCAGGCAATCTTGGTGAAAATTAGGGATCCTTTTGTAGGTGGACCCAGCCTACAAAGGCGGGCGGGGATGGGTCTGATGGGAGGTCCCAATTGGCAAGGGTCTCCAGGGAAGTATCCCCGTCTGACTCCCTACCCGAAAAATCAGAGGAGGAATCAGATTCGGGCTGGTCGCCTCTTCAGGAAGCCGAGGCCCGCTTGGAGCTGGAGGCCCGCTTGGAGCCGGAGGCCCTGGAGGATCTCGCCCCCAAGGAACAGGAAGGCGAGTGAGACTGACGCCGAAGACCCTCACAAGGGAACCTCTGTCTCTAGCCGTGGGCCAGCGAAGCTGGATAAGAGTGCCTGCTGGGAAGTTATGAACGCAGAAACGCTGCATTCTAGTGCCAGCATAGGGGACTCTCACCCAGTCGTGGGGCCCTGCGATGCCGACACAGGGGTCACCTTGTCGGGCGTTGAGGAGAAAAGGGGGTCCTTGCCGGGATGGCCCTCAGGAGACCTGGTGCTATCACCGGAGGCTTCCAAGTCTGTACGGGGTACCTTAGGAAGCCTCTCCTTGTCCGACTCTCAGGAACGCTGAGGGGGGCTAAGCAACCAAGCACGAGAGCGCTTGCGCTTGTCGGGAGCCCTGACAGTGACTTCGAGGCCTTCTTCTTACGCCGCTCCACTTCAGGGGACCCCTGGTCGGAGTGCCGTCTTGAGTGCAGAGTCAAGGTAGGGGATCCCACCGGTGGAGTGATGACCGAGGGTGCCACCGGGGATTCCGAGGCAGCCTTATAAAATGTCCTTGGACTTCTGCTTATGACTGAATAGGGCTTTGGAGGACATTTTCTTACAAAGCGAACAGAGCTCTGGATCATGGTCGGCCCCGAGACACCGCAGACAGCAGTTATGGGTATCCATAAGCGACATGTTCTTGGAGCATCTATCGCATTTTTTGAAACCGGTGGCCAACGGGGCAAAAAGGGCCTGCGCGAGGTCAAAGACCCAGGCAGCTAGCGGCAGAGAAAAAAGGGCACAAAGCCTGCTAATAGCAAAAATGTTAGAAAAAATGTCCCCTTCTGCTCAAAAGGGATGGGAGTAGAGGGAGAATGGGTAGAGGACCAGTGCAATCGGAAAAATAGTAGGACAGAGGCCGGGAAACAAAACATTTTTTCCGAGGGACGAGGATGTGCATTTGAAGGGCTCCGCGGAAAAAGGGAAACTGAACAAGATGGCACCTTTGGTCGGGAAAAAGAACCATGCATCCATGGCAGCAATCCCAAAGGCTTTCTTTGAAAGCTGGGGAATTGCTCCACATGGGCTCCATCGGTGCTGACGTCACCCATAAGTGAGGACTGACTTCCTGCTTGTTCCTGGAGAAAGCGTAGTTACTAACCTGTAACAGCTGATCTCCGGGAACAGCAGGAATATAGTATTCACATATGGGTATCGTCGGTACCGACGCAGCCTGCGCGGGAACGCTCCCCAGCATCCAATAGGAACGCTTTTGGGAGCATCCCTCAGCACATGCGCGCTGCTTTCCTCCCTTTCCAACTGTCCCTCTTCAGTTAAGTTCGCAGCTGAGTGAAAGGATAGAGGGAGAGAGGAAAGAGACAGAGAGATAGAGAGAACTCCTAGGGGAGCTGGGTGGGTTGTGAAGACTAAATTCCTGCTGTTCCCGGAGATCACCTGTTACAGGTGAGTAACTACACTATCTCCAGGAACAAGCAGAAATGTAGTCTTCACATATGGGGACTCCCTAGCTGAAGATGCCAGGGAGATGACCCCAGGAAGCTGCCACCTATAGTGAGGTGGGCCATGCTTCCTCCCATGGATCTCTGGCATCCCACCAGGGTTGGTGGGTAGGAGTTGTATTAGGTTTGAAAGAGATTTTGAAGAACAGCCTGGCCAAAGAAGGCATCCTGACGGGAGGCTTTATCTAGGCAATAATGGGCTGTGAAGGTATGTACTGAAGCCCAGGTGGCTGCTCAACAAATGTCATCAATACACACAGAGTGAAAGTTAGCCATAGAGGCCGACATAGCTCTCACATTATGAGCTGTGACATGGCCTTGAAGAGGAAGACTCTTATTCTCATAAGCAAAGCACTGTGCAATCCATTTGGATAAAGTCCTCTTGGAGTCTGGAAGTCCCAAATGACTAGAATCAAAAGCAATAAAAAGTTGAGAAGACTTTCTATGTTGCTGTGCTCTTTGAAGTTAAAAAGCCAAGGATCTTTTACAGTCCAAAGTGTGAAGGTTCTTCTCTGCATTAGAGGCATGAGGCCTCGGAAAGAATACAGGAAGATAAATCGCTTGATTTAAATGAAAAGGCGAAACCATCTTTGGCATAAAGTGTGGATGAGTTCTGAGGACAACCTTATCATGATGAAACCTAGTGTAAGGAGGGTCAGCCACTAAGACTTGCAATTCACTAATGCGGCGTGCAGAGGTGATTTCAATTAGGAAGATGACCTTCAAGGACAAAAACTTTAGGGTAGTAGTGGCTAAAGGTTCAAAAGGCAGTTTCATGAGCTGCCCAAGAACTAGATTTAAATCCCACGCCACCGGTGGTGGTTTGATGGGAGGTTTTGTTAAAAGAAGACCTCTCATAAATCTGGATATGAGAGGATGAGAGCAAATTGGTTGTCCATTTAGAGGCTTATAGGAGGCTGTAAATGCGCTAAGATGGACTCTGACTGAATTGGTCTTTAGACCAGAATTTGTTAAATGAATTAGATACTCTAGTATCGACTACAAAGGTATCACCAGGGGGTTTAACCCTTCTGGGAACACCATTATAGTGAAACGTTTCCACTTGAAGGCGTAAGATTGTCTTGTGGAAGGTTTTCTAGAAGCCTGAAGGATATCCTTTACCTGTTGGGAAAGGTTGAGATCCTGAAGATTTAACCTCAGCAACCAGGCCATGAGATGCAAGCACTGGGGATTCGGGTGCCATAGCATCCCGCTCTCTTGGGAAAGGAGATCTGGAGCATAGCCTAACTCCAGAGGTGCAGCTTGAGAGAGGTGTAGAAGCAGGGGATACCATGTTTGGCGTGGCCACCGTGGAGCTATGAGGATCATACGACCTCTGTCTCTCTGAAGCTTGAAAAGTGTTATGGGAATGAGGGGAATGGGTGGGAAGGCATAGAGGAAGTCCTGACCCCAGTGAAGGAGGAAGGCATCCCTTGCCTGGCAATTGTGAGCCGGAATCCTGGAACAGAACCGGGGAAGTTTGGCATTCAGTGGACTTGCAAAGAGGTCTATATGTCTGGAGTCCCCCAGATGTGAAATATCTTTGTCACTTGGTCTGGGTGGAGAGACCATTCGTGAGGCAGCAATACTCGGCTGAGTTTGTCTGCCCAAAGGTTTTGAATGCCTGGAAGATATACCACGAGAAGGTGGGCTTGATGCTCTCTGGCGAGGGCCCAAAGTCATAAAGCTTTGTTGCATAACGATAGAGAGCATGTTCCGCCCTGCTTGTTCACATAGAACATGACTATTTGATTGTTCGTTTGGACTAGGACTGTCTTGTAGCTGAGCTGGGCATGGAATACTCGAAGAGCTAAATAGATTGCTCTTAATTCCAGGAGGTTTATGTGAAGACAAGCCTCCTGTGCAGTCCAGGTGCCCTGGGTAGAGAGATGATGCAGGTGTGCTCCCCAACCCACCTGTGATACATCTGTTGTTAGGGTGGCCTGGAATAGGGGTTGCTGGAAAAGAGACCCCACTGAAAGATTCTCCAGTGATTGCCACCATTGAAGGGACAAGATCAGCCAATGAGACTTTGCTATCTTGTCTGACAAACGTCCTGCGGCCTGTGTCCACTGTGTGGATAGGGTCCACTGGGCTGCTCACATATGGAGGCGAGGATAGGGAACTACATGGACTGTGGATGCCATGTGTCCCAATAACTGTAGCAGTTCTCGAGCAGTTAGGGAGGATTTTCCCGCTGCTTGAGAAGACACCGGGCCTGTGGAAGGAAAGCCCTTGACTGACTGGTATCTAGACAGGCTCCTATGAACTCCAGAGACTGGGAAAGAACAAGTTGGGATTTTGGGAAGTTTATTACCAATCCCAAATATTGGAGGATTCGCACTGTGCCAATGAGCCAGTCGTCCAAGGAAGGGAAGACGAAAATCCCTAGGGTTCGCAGGAATGCAGCTACTACTGCCATGCATTTCGTGAATACTCTTGGTGCGGAAGCCAGACCAAAGGGAAGAACCCTGTATTGGAAGTGTTTTCCCTTGAAAAGGAATCATAAGAACTTCCTGGGATCTGGATAGATCAGAATGTGAGTATATGCATCCTTTAAGTCTAGTGAGCAAAGCCAATCCTGACTTTGAAGGTATGGCAAAAGAGTTCCTAGAGAAATCATTTTGAACTTCTCTCGGAACAGGTATTTGTTCAATTCTCTGAGGTCTAGAATGGGTCTGTGTCCTCCTGTTTTCTTTGGAATAAGAAAATAGGGGGAGTAGAACCTGTACCCTACCTGGAGAATGGGTACCTCCTCTATTGCCCCTTGGGCAAGAAGTGTTGAGACCTCGTGATCCAACAGATTGTCTGCAGATGTCTGGGAATTGAACTGCCTTAAGATTGTAGGAGGGGGCATGCTGTGAAAATGAAGCCTGTACCCCTCTCCTACAATGGACAGAGTCCAATTTTCTGCTGTTATTTGGTGCCATCTGATGGCAAAATGACACAGCCTGCCTGGAATATTTAGGGGTTCTGGACCCCTCAGAGTCAGCCCACTGACTATTACCCAATGTTGCTAATCCATGTTGGAACAAATGATACTGCCAGGTATACCTCGGAACGTATCAAAAGTGACTTCATGGCTCTGGGACAGAGGGTGAAGCAGTTAGGTGCACAGGTGGTGTTCTCTTCAATCCTCCCTGTTGAGGGTAAAGGCCAAGGCAGAGAGGCTCGCATCCTGGAGATGAATGCATGGCTGCGTGGATGGTGTCATCGAGAGTGTTTTGGTTTCCTAGACCATGGGATGCTGTTCCAAGGGTTGCAGAGCAGAGATGGTATCCATCTGTCCAAGAAAGGTCAACGCGTCTTCAGTAGTAGACTGGCTAATCTGCTGAAGAGGGCTTTAAACTAGATTTGTTGGGGATGGGTGAAGAAAGCCCCCAGGTAAGTGAAAGCCCCCAGGTAGGTGATACATTAAATAACTTTATGGAAATGGGTAACAGGGGTAACATATGGAAAGCAGTGTGTATAAATGCCCGTAGCATGGGAAATAAGATCCCTGATGTTGAAGCTTTGGTGGGAGTGGCTGACTTGGATTTAGTGGCAGTTACAGAAACATTGTTCACAGAAAACCATGATTGGGATGTAACTATACCTGGCTATACTTTATTCAGAAAGGACAGGGTAGGAAGTAGGGGAGGAGGAGTGGCACTATATGTAAAAATTACTATTAAAGCTTTGGAATGACAGAGCTTAAAAGAGAGAGGGGAGGCATTGTGGGTTAAACTAGAAAGAGGGAAAGAGAAAGCACAGTTACTTACCTGTAACAGATGATCTCTGGGAACAGCAGGAATAAGTCTTCACATATGGGTATCGTCGGTACCGACAGAGCCTGCGCAGGAACGCTCCCCAGCGTCCAGTAAGAAAGCTTTTGGGAGCATCCCAGAGCGCCTGCGCGCTGCCTTCCCACCTTTCCCAACCGCCTCTCTCCAGTTCGAGTTTTAAAGCTGAGACAAAGAGAGAGAGAGGAAAGGAAAGATAGATAGATACAACTCCTAGGGGAGGTGGGTGGTTTGTGAAGACTTATTCCTGCTGTTCCCAGAAATCACCTGTTACAGGTAAGTAACTGTGCTATCTCCAGGAACAAGCAGGAATGAGTCTTCACATATGGGGACTCCCTAGCTGCAGATGTCAGGGGAAGACCCCAGGTTGTGTGTCCTTGAAAAGGACTCTACCTCCCCCCATGGATCTCTGGCATCCAACCAGGGCAGGTGGGTAGGAGTTGATTAGGAATGGAACAGATGTTTGAGAACAGCCTGACCAAACAAGGCATCCCAGCGGGAGTCCTTGTCCAAGCAGTAATGGGCTGTGAAGGTATGAACCGAGGCCCAGGTGGCCGCTCGACAGATTTGGTCGATGGACACCGAGTTCAGATGAGCCATTGAGGCTGCCATGGCTCTCACATTGTGAGCTGTGACATGGCCCTCCAGAGAAATGTTCTTACTCTGGGGTAGGCGAAAGAAATACACTGAGCAATCCAGCTGGACAGTGTTCTCTTAGAGACTGGAAGTCCTAAATGAGAAGGATCAAAAGCAACAAAGAGTTGAGAAGACTTTCTATGTTGCTGTGTTCTTTGTAAGTAGAAAGCGAGAGCTCTCTTACAATCCAAGGTATGAAGATTCCTCTCTGCATTTGATGCATGAGGTCCTGGAAAAAAGACAGGCAAATATACTTCCTGGTTCAGATGAAAAAGCGAGACCACTTTAGGCATAAAGTGTGGATTGGTCCCGAGGACTACCTTATCATGATGGAATCTTGTATAAGGTGGATTAGCCACCAAAGCTTGCAACTCGCTGATGCGGCGTGCTGAGGTGACTGCAATGAGAAAACAACTTTCCAATTAAGAAATTTCAAGGAGGTGGTGGCTAAAGGTTCAAAGGGGGGCTTCATAAGCTGGCCAAGAACCAGGTTTAAGTCCCATGCCACTGGAGGTGGTCTAATGGGAGGTTTAGTTAAAAGAAGGCCTCTCATGAATCTTGCTATAAGAGGATGAGAGCAGATAGGTTGTCCATTGAGAGGCTTAAGGGACGCTGCAAAAGCACTCAAATGGACTCTTACTGAATTCGTTTTCAGGCCTGCATGGGAAAGATGCAGGAGATACTCTAGTAGAGAATTCAGAGGTATTGCATGAGGGTATTGCATGAGGGTTTAGACCCTTCTCTGAACACCAAATGGTGAATCTTTTCCATTTGAAAGCATAGGAACGTCAAGTAGAAGGCTTCCTAGAGGCATGAATAACATCTCTGACTTGTTGAGAGAGATGAAAATCTTGAAGGTCTAGGCCCTCAGCAACCAAGCCCTGAGATGGAGCGACTGGGGGTTTGGGTGCCACATTGTTCCCTCTTCCTGGGACAGAAGGTCTGGTGCAAAGCCTAAGTCCAGGGAAGGAGCTTGAGAGAGATGCAGAAGTAGAGGGTACCATACTTGGCGTGGCCAATGTGGTGCTATGAGGATCATGGTCCCTCGATCTCTCTGAAGCTTGAATAGTGTTTTGGGAATTAGGGGAATTGGTGGAAAGGCATAAAGTCTTGACCCCAGTGAAGGAGGAAGGCATCATTGGCCTGAACTCCCTGACACAGAATTCTGGAACAGAACCGGGGAAGTTTGGCATTCCACGGACTTGCAAAGAGGTCTATGTACGGGGATCCCCAAATTCGAAAAATCCTGGCAACCTGGTCCATGTGGAGGGACCACTCGTGTGGGAGCAGAACTCGACTGAGTCTGTCCGCCTAAGAGTTTTGAATACCTGGAAGATATACTGCCAGAAGATGGACGTGATGCTCTCTGGCGAAGGCCCACAGTCGCAAAGCTTCGTTGCAAAGCGACAGAGCCAGTCCCTCCCTGCTTGTTTAGATAGAACATGGCTGATTGTCCGTATGGATTAGGACTGTCCTGTAGCTGAGCAGGGAATGGAACACTCCGAGAGCTAAGAATATTGCTCTGAGTTCCAAGAGATTGATATGCAGAGAAGTCTCCTGTGGAGACCAGATGCCCTGGGTGGAGAGATCTTGCAGATGAGCTCCCCAACCCTTTGGAGAAGCATCTGTTGTGAGAGTTGCTTGGGGTAGCGGTTGCTTAAAAGGGGACCCCAGCAACAGGTTTTGAGAGGACTTCCACCACTGGAGAGACCAAAATAGATGACTGGAGTTTGCTATTTTGTCTGACAGGCAACCTGATGCCTGAGTCCATTGGGTGGACAAAGTCCATTGAGCTGCCCTCATGTGAAGGCGAGCATATGGAACCACATGCACGGTGGATGTCATGTGGCCTAATAGTTGTAACATCTCTCGAGCAGTTAATTGGGACTTTAACTGAATCTGGGAGGCTAACTGCACCAGACGTAGGCAACGGGACTGAGGAAGATAGGCCCTTGCAGTTGTGGTATCCAGCAAGGCCCTAATACTGAAGGATACACATTGTGCAGGTTAGACAAGTCTGGGCCTCTGACTGGGATGAGGCTCGAATGAGCCAGTCGTCCAGATATGGGAATATGAATATTCCTAGAGTGCGGAGAAATGCAGCTACTACTGCCATGCATTTCGTGAACACCCTTGGTGCAGAGGCCAGACCGAAAGGAAGCACCCTGTATTGGTAGTGCTTTCCTTGAAAAAGGAACCGAAGGAACCTTCTGTGTGTAGGATGGATGAGGACATGGGTGTACGCATCCTTGAGATCTAGAGAACAAAGCCAATCCTGACTCTGAAGGTATGGAAGCAGAGCCCCTAGAGAAATCATTTTGAATTTCTCCTTGAATAGAAACTTGTTCAAGTCTCTGAGATTTAATATGGGTCTGTAGCCCCCTGTTTTCTTTGGGATAAGAAAATAAGGGGAGTAGAACCCTGAGCCCTGTTGAAGAAGAGGTACTTCTTCTATTGCCCCTTGGGCAAGAAGGGTAGCAATCTCCTGACCTAGAAGGTTGAGGAGAGATGTTGGAGAATTGAACTGTTTCACCATGGTGTGAGGAGGAAGGTTTAAGAAGTGAAGCTTGTACCCTTCCTTTATGATGGAGAGGGTTCCACTGCTCTGCTGTGATTTGCTCCCATCTGGGAGCAAAGTAAGTCAACCTTCCTGGAATGGTGAGGGGCTCTGGGTTTCCCAGAGCTAGAAAGGCTAAGTTCTCTAGTTGCAAGTCAAAGGCCCTGAGGAGGTTGAGGCTGCTGGGCTGTGGTAGGCCTGGCAGCCTTTGACTTGGCCTGTTTAGGTGGTTGCTGACGCTTTGCAGCAAAACAACCTGCAGAAGATGCCTGCCCATGAGCAGGATAATATCTTCCCTTTTTAGAAAAAGATGTCTTTTTGAACAATCTTTTCTTAACAGGGGCAGAGGTAGACTTTGAAAGACGATCCAAAGCAGAGTTCTCAGCATCCATCTGAGTGGCCTTTGCTTGCCAATCCCTGTCAAACAGGTTTTCACCTGTACAAGGAAGGTTTCCCAACTCATCTTGGACCCAGAGTTCCAAATCAGAGGCTTGTAACCAAGCAATTCTGCGTGCACCTATGGCAATAGCCGTGGCTTTGTTTACACACTCAAAAGAGTCAAAGGCTGCACGGTTGGAGAATTTGAAAACATCTTGGGCATGTTTGAGCCAAGTGAGAAATTCCTGCCTTTTATCTTCTGAAATAAAAGGAGCTAAAGTCTGCAGATGATCTGTGACTTCTTTTAGAAACATCCCCATATAGAGACTATAGGAGATGATTATGGCAGCAAGCATATTGGCCTGGAAAATCCTTCGGCCAAAAGCATCTAGAGTCCTACATTCACGTCCTGGAGGGTTAGATGAGTGTCTCTTTGCACTCTTTATTTTCTTCATAGCAGACTCAACCACAATAAAGTGGTGAGGAAGCTGAGTCTTATGAAAACCAGGACAGGGAGGGACATGGTACATGGTGTCTAACCTGTGAGAATGAGGAGAGGTGGTGAGAGGAGTCCCCCACATGCCCAACATGAGATCACAGAGAATCTCATGAATAGGTAGGGTAGCTGCTTCTTTAGAAGCCTTAGGATATTGCAAAATATCTAATTGCTTGGCTCTAGGCTCTGACTCAGAGGCCACTGTGATGGAGAGGCCTCTAGCCACTTCCCTAATGAAGTCTTGAAAAGACAAATCCTCTGGAGGAGACATTCTTCGTTTTGGAGAATCAGACTCCTGAGGAAGAAGCACCAGTGCATCGACAGAAGCCTCCGACTCAGAGTCTTCGGAGGAATCGAAGTATCGTCTGTCCGGATTATCCTGTAAAGCCCGATACGCATACCGAGTGGGATCGACATCGGGAGTAAGCGGTACCGGTTCGGTACCGATGGGCATCGTAGGACAGGGTACCGTTGCAGCCGACACCGAAGCCAATGTCGATGCAATCGGTACCGGCACCGGGAACAGTGCCGATGCCGGAGTCGGTACAGGCAACGGAGATTGTTGCGGTACCGAAGGCATCAAAGCCTGCATAAACGCCGTAAGGGTGCGCTGTATGGACAGAATTTTCAGATCCATTGACGCCACCAATCTGGATGTCGGTAGCAGTGGAGGCCAACGGTACCCCAGAACACGGCAACAGGTGATCGGTCGAGGCCAAGCCATCGATGTCAACCTGTGACCCCATAGATAATGCTTTGGAAGCCGGAACTTCCCGCCGGGGTAATTTTGCCGGAGCGGAATCCTCGAGGACAAGCCCGGAGGCATCTCGATGCTTAGAGAGAGATTTGCCCTTAGAGGACTGGCTAGATTGATGTTTGGTTACCTGAGATCCATGGTAGGAAGCAGCAGCCCTGGAAGACGTCGATGCCACCGAGGTTGCATCAGAGGGAAACAGGGTACTGAGCTTGGCTGCTCGGTTCTGCCGACCTCTTTTAGACATCATGGTGCAGGACACACAATCCGTGATGGAATGGTCAGGACCCAAACATTTTAGACACCAATCATGGGTGTCGGTGACAGAAATAGTACTGCCACATTTTGTGCACTTTTTAAACCTGGAAGCGGGCTTCTCCATGAGGAGAAAATATTTAGGCCTAAGGCCTAAACTGAAAATGCACAATTGAAGAAATAAAAGATTTTGGGGTTTTTTTAAGAAAGAAAGAAAAGAAAAGACTGGCGGTACCGGTCTGACGTCGAAGGCAGACGCGACACAGAAAAATAAAGAAAAAAATAAAGAACTTCTTCTGCGGTGACAGGAACACGACCTGCTGGCTCCGCAGAAAAGAAGAACTGGAGCGAGGCGGTTGGGAAAGGCGGGAAGGCAGCGCGCAGGCGCTGTGGGATGCTCCCAAAAACTTTCTTACTGGACGCTGGGGAGCGTTCCCGTGCAGGCTCCGTCGGTACCGACGATACCCATATGTGAAGACTCATTCCTGCTTGTTCCTGGAGATATCTATTTACATTGGTGTGATATACAGACCTCCCTCACAAGAGGAAGACAGAGAGTTAATTGAAGACATGCGCAGCATTGCTAGGAAAGGGGAAGTGCTACTGCTAGGAGATTTCAATATGCCAGATGTTGATTGGCACATTCCTGCTGCAGTATCATCTAGAAGTAAGGAGATCCTGGATTCTCTACAGGGAGAACTATTCAGGCAATTGGTAACAGACCCCACACGTGAAGGGGCCATACTGGACTTGGTGCTTACCAATGGTGAAAGTGTTTCTGATGTTGTAGTGGGAGATCATTTTGCATCCAGTGATCACCAGATGGTGTGGTTCAGTATTATGACTAGGGCTGTTAGAATACATTCAAAGCCGATGATCTTAGACTTTAGGAAGACTAACTTTGCGAAGATGGGCCAATACCTCAGGGAGTCGCTAGTTGGATGGGAACAGCTGAGGGATGTAGAAAAGCAGTGGGAAAAACTGAAAGGGGATATTTTAAGGGCAACCAACCTTTTTGTTAAAATGGTAAATAAAGGTAAAAGGAAAAGGAGACCGTTATGGTTTTCGAAAGAAGTAGCTGAAAAAGTGAAGAAAAAGAGGGAGGCCTTCATGAAATACAAGAGATCACAGAGAGAGGAAGACAGGCATCTGTATTTGGAAAAACATTGAGAAGCTAGCAAAGTAGTCAAGAAGGCAAAGATTCAAAAGGAGGAGGAAATAGCCAATGCAATAAAATGGGGGGATAAGACATTTTTCAGATATATTAGTGAGAAGTAGAAGGGAAAGATTGGTATTGTCAGACTCAAGGGTGCAGGGGAGGAATATGTAGAAGCTGATAAGGATAAAGCGGAATTGCTTAACAAATATTTTTGTTCTGTGTTCACAGATGAAGCACCAGGAGCAGGACCTCAGAAAACAACCACAAATAGGAACAGAAGCAAAAGACATCTTGAACAATTTTCAAAAGACTGTGTTCGTGAGAAACTATCTCAACTTAAAGTAGACAAAGCGATGGGACCGGATGGGATACACCCGAGAATACTGAGGGAACTTGGGGACGTTCTAGCAGCTCCACTGACTGACCTTTTCAATGCCTCCTCGGAGTCAGGAGTGGTGCCAAAGGACTGGAGAGAGGCTCATGTGGTGCCTTTACACAAAAGCGGAAGTAAGGATGTGGTTGAAAACTACAGGCCGGTTAGTTTAACTTCGGTGGTGAGTAAATTATTGGAAACACTGCTGAAAGAGAAAATAGTGAGGTTTCTGGAGTCCAGCAGATTACAGGATCCGAGGCAGCATGTATTCACCAGAGGCAGGTCTTATCAGACAAATCTGATTGATTTCTTTGACTGGGTGACCAGGGAGTTGGACCGAGGGAGAGCCCTAGATGTGGTGTATTTAGATTTCAGTAAAGCCTTTGACACCGTTCCTCACAGGCGACTTATAAACAAACTGAGCACCCTAGGGATGGACCCTAAAGTTACTGCTTGGGTTAGAAATTGGTTGGGTGGGAGGCAACTAAGAGTACAAGTAAATGGAGCTCACTCTGAGGAGAAGGATGTTACCAGTGGTGTGCCCCAGGGATCTGTCCTTGGTCTGATTCTTTTTAACATCTTTGTTATTGATATAGCGGAAGGGCGGAAGGTTTGCCTCTTTGCGGATGATATCAAAATCTGCAATAGAGTAGACACCCAGGAAGGGGTAGATAACATGAGGAGGGATCTAGCTAAGCTTGAAGAATGGTCTAGAATTTGGCAGCTGGGATTTAATGTTAAAAAATGTAAGGTCATGCATTTGGGCTGCAGCAATCCAAGGGAGCAATATAGTATAGGGGGTGAAGTACTTTTGTCCACTAAAGAGGAGCGGGACCTAAGCGTGGTTGTGTCTGATGATCTTAAAGTAGCTAAACAGGCAGAAAAGGCGACGGCAAAAGCTAGAAGGATGCTTGGGTGCATACGGAGAGGAATGGCTAGCAGAAAAAAGGAGGTGATAATGCCTCTGTATAAGTCTTTGGGTGCGACCTCATTTGGAATATAGTGTGCAATTCTGGAGACCGCACCTTCAAAAGGATGTGAACAGAATGGAGTCTGTGCAGAGGGTGGCTACTAAAATGATTAGTGGTCTTCATTATAAAGCATATGAGGACAGACTGAAGGATCTTAATATGTACACCTTAGAGGAAAGGCGGGATAGAGGTGATATGATTGAGATGTTTAAATACCTCTGTGGCATAAATGTTCAGGGAGAGAGCCTCTTTCAATTGAAAGCAAGTTCTGCTACAAGGGGACATGGAATGAGGGTGAAGGGAGATAGATTCAGGACTGATATGCGGAAATATTTCTTTACGGAAAGAGTAGTGGATCCGTGGAATAGTCTCCCAGTGGAGGTGGTAGAGATGAGGACAGTAACTGAATTCAAAAAAGCATGTGACAAACACAAAGGATCTCTAAAGGTAAAAAGGGGACTGTTGTAGTTGTTGTGGAAGGACAGACTAGATAGGCCATGTGGTCTTTTTCTGTCGTCATATTTCTATGTTTCTAGGAAGGCCAAGCTCTCTAGGAAGGAGTCAAAGCCCTTGAGGGGGCTGAACCTGCAGAGCTGGTTGAGCTCTTGGGCCTTTTGGCTTCTTCTGCTGTTTGAATTGCTGTTGTCCCTTTTGGGCAACTTGACGGTGAGCTTGGCTTTGCTGGGTATAGGATGGATAAAAATTCCTCTTTTTGCTGAAAGAGGGTTTCTTATAGGCTTTCTTTCTGGCTGGAGTGGCTATAGATTTTTACAATCTATCTAAGGTGATATTGTCGGCATCTCTCATTAGCATTTTCCTGCCAATTTTTGCCAAAGAGATTTTTTTCCTGTGCAAGGGATGTTGCCTAATTTATCCTGTACCCAAATCTCCAAGTCTGATGCCTGAAGCCAGGCAATCCGTTGTGCACCAATGGCAATAGCAGAGGTTCTGCTGATACATTCAAATCAGTCAAAGACTGCACGATTGACGAACTTGGAGACATCTTGAGAATACCTGACAAGCGTAAGGAAGTCTTGTCATCTGTCATCTGGGAGAAGTGGGCTCATAAGCTCCAAATCTCCTGTGACCTCCTTGAGGAACATACCCATATATAAGATATTTGAGCTAATCCTTGCTGAAAGCATGGAAGCTTGAAAGGTTCGATGCCCAAAAGCATCCAGAGTCCTGCATTCACGACCTGGAGGATTAGATGCATGTCTTTTGCACTTTTCATCCTACGCATGGCTGACTCCACTACCATGGAATGCTATGGCAGCTGAGTCTTTTGAAATCCAGGACATGGTGGAACTCGATACATGGTATCAAGCCTCCTTGAATGAGGAGATGTGGTCAAAGGTGTCTCCCACATTCTGAGCATCGAATCATGAAGAATTTCATGAATGGGCAGAGTGTCTGCCTCCTTTGGAGCTTTAGGATATTGGAGAATTTCCAATTACTTTGCTCTAGATTCCTTTTCAGGAGCTACCGTGATTGAAAGGCCTTTGGCAACACTTCACAAATAAAAACCTGAAAGGACATGTCCTCTGGAGGCGACATTCTGCGTTGGGGAGAAGAAGAGTCTTCCAGGAGAAAAACTCTGGTACCAGCAGAATTATCAGAGTCATCGGAATCTGAGGATTCAAAATATCTCTGATCACGTTGTTCATGTAAGGCACGGTCCCGGTATCGATCGAAGTCGGTACTGAGTTGATCCGGTACCGATTTTTCAATGCCAGGCAAAGACAGCATGGGAAGAATTCCCGTCGGTGCCGGTGCCCGTTGAACCATCGCTGTCAACGGTACCGCAGCAGTAAGGAGAGCTGCGATACTGCGCTCCATAGCGAGGAATCTCTGGTCTATCGACGCTGCTGATGCCTGGGTGTCGGTACCGGTGAAAGCGGCCGGGACCCCTGAGCATGGTACCAGTAGTTCTGTCGAGGCCGAGGCCTCGAGAACTTCCTGGAACCCTGTGAGGCTTTGGAGGCCAAAACCTCCCGCTGGGGCTGTTTTGCCGGTGTGGTTCTCTCAAGGGCAATGCCAAAGGCCTCTCAATGCTTTGCAGGAGAGCTACCCTTTGAGGACCGGCTTTTATGTATAACTACCTGAGATCCATGGGAGGAAGAGGCGGCTCTTGAAAAAGTCGATGCAATGGACCTGGCATTCGAAGAAAAGAGGGTACCGAGCTTTGCAGTCCGGTTCTGTCTTCCTCTTTTAGTCATTCCCATACAAGAGAGGCACTCAGATGGAGAATGGTCAGGGCCTAAACATTTAAGACACCAGTCATGGGTGTCGGTGACGGAAATGGTACCGCCACACTTAGTGCATTTTTTAAAACCACTAGCTGTTTTTTCCATCCTTAAGGAAAAATGGGGCGTAGAGCCCAAAATGGTGCCTAGCACCGAAAAAGAAAGTTTCTCAAGAGAAACAATTCCAAAATTTTTTTTTTTTTTTTTAGAAAAGAACCGGCGGTACCAGTAGGTGTCGTGCAAAGGCAAGTGCGACCACAAGAAAACAAGATTAAAGAAAAAATTTTCTGTGGTGACAGAGTACGAGTCCTGTCGGCTCCGCGGAAAACGAAGCACTGAAGAGGGACAGTTGGAAAGGCGGTAAGGCAGCACACATGTGCTGAGGGATGCTCCCAAAAGCGTTCCTATTGGACGCTGGGGAGCGTTCCCGCGCAGGCTCCATCGGTACCGACGATACCCATATGTGAAGACTACATTCCTGCTTGTTCCTGGAGATAGTATATTGCCATTGTCAAGGTGGGGGGTTATGATGGACTGAAAGACTGTTCTCTAGTCATACTGTAATATGTGTCACAAGCATTGGAGTGATTTGAGTTTCAGGTATGCAGTTTTTGCAGGCTTCCTGATATGGGTGAGTATGTTGAGATTGTTGTCGAGGATTATGCAGAGGTATTTGACTTCCTTTTTTATTGTAATTTCTGCATGTTTCAGAATGAGTTTCTCAGGTGGGCTGAAGGAAAGGGCTTTTGTGACTACTAGTTGTTTTTGTTCAATACTAGGCCAAGTTCTGCCAGGAGGTCTGAAATGGCGGAAAAGCAATCTGAGATGATGGAGAAGTCTGGGGTTAGGGTGTGGAAGGACATGTAGAACATAATGTCGTCTGTGTAAAAATGGAAATTCATGATAAATTTCCCAGTAAACTGCAAATGGGCTGAATGTAAATATTAAATAGCAGAGCTGAAAAGGCTGAGCCCTGAGGTATGCCTTGTTTTAGCGTGAATTGGTTAGATTTAAGAGACCTGACTTTTACTTGCAGCTTTCTGTCTTTAAGGTAGGGGATGAACCAGTCTATTGTGTTTTTGTGGAGACCTATGTCTCTAAGCCTTGTTATTAGGGTGTTATATGATAGGGAGTCAAATACAATGCTGATGTCTAGAAATATCATAGTGAATCCTTGATGTGGTTTATCAAGACCTCTGATTAATGCGTCGAACAGTGCTGTGAAGAGAGTATCTACACCGTGTTGAGGGCGGAAACCATGTTGCTGAGGGTCAAGAGGAGCATGGGTGTCGACACGTTCTTGAAGTTGACACTGTACAGTTTTTTCAATTATCTTGGCCAGGAATGGTATGCTGGCGATTGGTTGATATGAGCTGGGGTCAGCTTGGTCCATTGAAGGTTTCTTTAAGATGGGTCTTGAGGCCTGTTTCAATGCCTTTGGTACGTATCCTTGGGAGAGAGAAGAGTGGACTATCTTTAGAATAACTGTGGAGAGTTCAGTTGAGATGGATTTTATCTATGCTGTTGGACATGGGTCTAGGGGAGAGGTAATTGTATTGACGCTTTTAATGATGTCTGACTTCTCTCTGTGTTATTAATCTGAAGGAGTCCCAGATGTGTACTTGGGATGGTTTAGCTGGCTTGTGGAGGGGTTCTTTGGTTATGGGAGGTGCTGCAGATTGCTTGTTCAAAAGATATTGGCTATGGTTTGCGGGCCCAGCTGTTCTCTTGAGATCATAGGGTGTGTAGATGTCGGATCTCTGGTACAATGAAGAATAATTATTTTGGGCGGTTACGAGATTTCTTGATTATATGGGAATATTATTATTTTCTGCCCTTATTAATGAGATTGCTGTATTCTAGCTGTTTGGTGGAGTACGGCTGTTTTATGGTTGCATCTTGATATCTTCTCCACCTTCTCTCAATCTGTTGGAGCTCCCATCTGGTTGTTCTGAGTTTGGATGAGAATGAGGGTTGGTGTACTATGCTAGGGTTGTTCTTGGGTCGCCTTGGGGTAAGAATGGTGGCTTTGCTAATCACTGCGTTCCAGAAGTGGATGAAGATGTCTAAATCTTGGTCAGATTCTAGGAGCAGGGAGATGTCATCTAGGGAGGATTGTTTGTTGAATGCTTTAAAGCGTCGTGTTTGTTGCTGATGTCATGGGAAGCATGGCATCAGTGTTGCTTGGGAGGATAAGGGATATCATAGCATGATCTGAACATGGAACTGAGTCTATCTGGGTGTTGAGGCCCACAGTGGGGAGTTGTTTAGGTGCAAAGATAAGGTCTCGAGTTGCTCCTCTAGAACGGGTGGGCATATTAATTATTTGTTGGTAATAGAGGGTATCCATTGCATTGAGGAATGCACTAGATTGTTTCGTAGTGGAGGACAGAAGATTTAGGTCTCCGAGGAGAAAGAAGAGCTTGTTAGATGAGGTGTGTGTGCATGCTTCTTCCAGTAGGTCTGATAGGTCATCTGTTTTAGCTGAGGGTGCAAGATATGTTAAGCAGATAGTGTGATCTACTGGTGATTGTGAGGACGTCTAGTGTTTGCAGGGATTTGGCACTGATTGTGGTGAAATATAGTGTTTGCAAAGATTAGGTCTCCTCCCCTTTTCTCTTGTATCTGGGGCAGTTGTAGAGCTTGTAATGGGGAGGTAACTGCTGATTCAGTAGTACATTGTCAGTGTTTGAAATCTAGCTTTCAGTAACGCACATGATGGTGGTGTTAAGTTGTATGAAGTCTGAAATTGTATGGGTCTTGTTGCATATTGATTGAGCACTGATGAGGGCACAATTGATTGGATAGCTTGAGCTCTTCTGCTTGATGTCTAGCTTCTGTTGATGTATTATGTTAATTTCTATCAATCTTTTTGGTGATTTTGCATGCTGCGCTTTGAGGCAAGGGTTTGGAATGGGGAGCTTTGGTCTATAGTGAATTGAGATGCTGTTGATGTAGGTGAATAGCGCATGTGTAGTTGTCAGCAGAAAGAGCAGAAGCAGTAACATTATAGCACAGGGTAAGAGATGTAGCAACATTTTGAGCTTGATAAAGACAACACTTCCTCCCAAATAACTTATTTGTGTCTTTTTGGTGCGCTTTTGGCTATCCTGGGAGGAGCGGCGTGTAGATCTGTTCCTTAGGTAGCTTCTTTATGTGATCCTTCATTTTCCTTTATTTGTACAGGTTTCTGTGCTGTGGGGGTCGGTTATAAACCTTTTTTCTTCTTGGTATTCTTTACTGTGGTCCTTGTGCGGTCCATGCCAATGCGAGTCCCTCAGGTGCAGGCACGCTGGATGGGGCTTCTTTTTAATGTGTCCGGCTAGTTGCTGTGCACGGGCCCAATTGGCCTTGGTGGGAAGGTGCCTGCTTAAACCATGACTAACATGTTCAGAAATTTTGTTCTTAATAATGGTTTCTACCATTTTTCCCCAGTGCGGATGTCAGGCTCACCGGTCTGTAGTTTCCTGGATCACCCCTGGAACTCTTTTTAAAAACTGGCGTTACATTGGCCATCCTCCAATCTTCAGGTATTACAGATGATTTTAATGATCTAGTTCACAGATTAGTAATAGTAGGTCTGCAATCTCATATTTCAGTTCTTTCAACAACCTTGGATGTATACCATCCGGTCCAGGTAATTTGCTACTCTTCAGTTTATCAGATAGTTGTAATACAACTTCCTGGTTTATTGATATTTCTTTCAATTCTTCTGCTGCATCAGTTTTAAATACCATTTCAGGCATGGATAACTTCCCTACATCTTCTTCAGTAAAGACCAAAGCAAAGAATTCATTCAGTCTCTCCACTATGGCCTTGTCCCCTCTTAGTGCCCCTTTTACCCCTCTATCATCCAATGGTCCAACTAACTTCTCACAGGTTTTTTGCTACAAATGTACTTGAAAAAGTTTTTATTATGCATTTTTGCTTCCACAGCAAGCCTTTTTTCAAATTTTCTCTTTGCCTGCCTTATCAATGCCTTGCATCTAACTTACCAGTGCTTATGTTGTTTCCAGTTTTCATCATTTGGCAGGAGGCAGATGAGAAACATCAATCCCTAGGCCCTTAGAGAAGGATGAAGAAAAACTAACACAAATCTGCTAACATATAGATCATGGGCAGTGAAATATTTAATAAGCTTAGAAATTTTGTTTGAAACCAATTCTCTTTGCTTTTCTTCTCATACCTGATGCTCCACCAGCATCCATAAGCTCCCCTTCTTCCAATTCCATATTACTGTTATACTCCACATCATTTTCTCCTGACCTAAAGAAAGTAAAGCAAAGCTTGGTGATCCTGCTATTGATATATATGTGGGAAAAAAACAAGCACACGTGTCACTAGCAATGTGTTATTAGTTTGCCTTGTGCATGTGTTTTGGTTGATAGCAATATCAAAAAATTAAATAATTGAGGCCAATTCAAAAGCAGAAAGAAGATTCAATAGTTAAACTGAAGACAGCCCCTCCTCCTTTTCAAGTCTACAATGCTTTCTTCAAAACCCACTGCACTGCAACTCACATGGTCTCTTCGTCAACATCGTTCTCTTCAGTATTGCTGGTTGCTGTGGAACTGGCAGAAGAACAGCTGCCATCTAGATGATTCACTTCATCCTCCACTGCGAGATCAACATCCAGGTCACCATCCGAGAGTTCCTGCTGCTACACAGACATATAAAACTGCATAATACGAGGTAAGTTCTTCTCTGTATATTATGGTGGAGCAGCAAAAAAACATGATGGAAGACAAGGACTTTAAGGCTCATCTAGCCTGAACTGGGTCTTCTTGTTAAAATGCCGAAGATACCAGTTGATTTCAGGTTTCCCTTCAATTTCTGCAGCTAAGGATTCTCTGTGCATATCCCAGGCTTTTTTTAAATTTTGTTTTGCCTCTATCATCTCCACTGGGAGGTTGCTCCATTTATTCACCCTTTGTGAAGGAACATTTTCTAATCTTACTCCTGAATCTATTATCTTTCTTATGGAGTCTTGTTCTAAAACTTCCATTTCACTGGCAAATTTTTCCTTAGGCCGCTGAATGCCTCTATCATACACCTTGTCTCTTCTCTAGAATATGTATATTTAGGTTCTTAAATCTCATGGGGGTTTTGGCACATATTAATACCAAACCAGATATCAAGCCAATCACCACAAGAATTAAGAGCAGGGGGGATTCTAAATCCAGTCTGTACAAAGCTAGAATCCAGGCTCAGCCACAGAACACTGCAGGTACCATTTTATCAAGAAAGAGTAGTTACTCACCTGTAACAGGTGTTCTCCAGGAGCAGCAGGAATCAGTCCTCACATATGGGTGACGTAGGCGCCGACGGAGCCCTCGCGGAGCAATTTCCCCAGCTTTCAAAGAAAGCCTTTGGGAATTGCAGCGCGCATGCGCGGTCCCCTTCCCGCCCAAGGGTGCCATCTTGCTCAGTCTGATGACATAGCTAAAAGACAGCAAAAATTTGCAAAAACGAAATGATATGACTGCAACTCCAAGGGGAGGAGGGAGGGTTGTGAGGACTGATTCCTGCTGCTCCTGGAGAACACCTGTTACAGATGAGTAACTACTCTTTCTCCAGGACCAAGCAGGAAGTCAGTCCTCACATATGGGACTCCCAAGCTTAAGGCTACCGGAGACCTCAAGCACAAAAATGAGCTCCCTCTAGCTCAGTAGCACAGAAGGAAGGAATCTTCTCTGAAAACGCCCCCGACCGGTAGCCCAACACCAGGGCCGGAGGGTAGGAGTTGCCTAAACCTCAAAGAGATTATGGAGGACTGCCTGACCGAAAGCACTGTCCCTGCGGGACTCCCTCTCCAGGCAGTAATGGGCCGCAAAAGTCTGGCTTGAAGACCAAGTAGCGGCCCAGCAGATTTCTGCCAACGGAACAGAGCGGAGATGAGCCACTGACGCAGCCTTTGCCCTAACACGATGAGCCGTGACCCGACACTCCAACGAGAGGCCGGCTGCCCCATAAGCCCAGGCGATACAGTCAGCTACCCAAATGGACAAAGTACGCTTGGAGACAGGTAGCCCCAATTTATTGGGGTCAAAAGAAACGAAGAGCTGAACAGCCCTCCGATGCTCTCGCGTACGGTCAAGGTAGAAGGACAAGGCCCTCCTACAGTCCAGGGTATGCAGGACCATCTCAGCCCGACTAGCGTGCGGCCTGGGAAAGAAGGTCGGAAGAACCACCTCCTGGTTGAGATGAAAAGGAGAAACCACCTTTGGAAGAAACTTAGGGTGAGTCCGTAAGACTACCCTATTCCTGTAGAACCTAGTGTAAGGAGGATCAGACACTAGGGCTTGCAGTTCACTAATGCGCCTAGCAGAGGTAAGGGCTACCAAGAATAAGGTTTTCCAGGAAAGAAAACGAAGAGGGCAGGTAGCCATAGGTTCAAAGGGCGGACAGGTAATCCGCTGGAAGACCACATTCAGGGGCTGGTGGGCGCAAAGGAGGCTTAAGGAGAAGGAGGCCTCGGAGAAAACGAGCCACCAAAGGGTGGTTGGAAAGAGGCCTGCCATCTACCGGTGCGTGATGTGCAGAGAGAGCACTGAGGTGGACTCTGACAGAGTTGGACTTAAGGCCCAGATTAGAGAGGTAAAGAGCAAGTATTGCAAGACCACTGCTACCAAGCAGGAGAAGGGATTCTCAGACTGCTGAGCACACCAAATGGAGAACCTACGCCACTTAAGAGCGTAGGACTTCCGGGTGGAAGGCCTCCTCGAGGCCAAGACAACCTCTTCCACCTCCGGAGGCAGCTGGAGGGGAGCAAGGACTACCCTTTCAGCAGCCAGGCCATCAGATGAAGGGACCGGAGGTTGGGGTGTAGGAGAGACCCGTGATCCTGTGTTAGGAGATCGGGCTGAAACCCCAGAGGAAGAGGAGTGTCCACCGCCAGCTGCATTAGAAGCGGGAACCAAGGTTGTCTCGGCCACCGAGGAGCCACTAGGATCAGCGAGGCTTTGTCCCTGAGAACCTTGAAGAGTGTCCGAGACACCAGCGGCATGGGAGGAAAGGCATACAAGAGGCCAGTGGAGCATGGAATCAGAAAAGCATCCGCCGCTACTCTTGAGAGGATGCGGTTGTCGAGAGCAGAATCTGGGTAGTTGCCGGTTCAGAGGACTGGCAAACAGATCCATGGTGGGGAGTCCCCACCTGAGAAAGATCCGCTGAACCACTAATGGATCCAATCTCCACTTGTGTGGTTGGAGGATCCTGCTTAGCTTGTCTGCCAGGTAATTTTCCTGACCTGGGAGATAGACCGCTTTGAGGAGGATGCCGTGGTGGACGGCCCAAGAGCACAGTCTTCGTGCCTCCTGGCAGAGAAGGAAGGAGCCTGTGCCTCCTTGTTTGTTCACATAGAACATTGCAACTTGATTGTCCGTCTGGACCAGCACAGACTGGTGAGAAGTGAGGTGGGAGAAGGCTCTCAGAGCTAGGCGGATGGCTCTGAGCTCCAGGAGGTTTATCTGCTGCGCAGACTCCCAAGGGATCCAGAGGCCTTGAGTACATGTCCCTTGGCAATGTGCTCCCCAACCGAGGAGAGAAGCATCGGTTGTTAGTACCTGAGAAGGCGGAAGAGATTGAAAATCCACTCCCATTAGCAGGTTTGGCAGATGAAGCCACCACCGCAGAGAAGAGACCAGCAGGTCGGAGACCTGTAGTGAGTCTGTCAGGCTCCCCGTGGCCTGATGCCATTGAGTTTGAAGGCACCACTGAGCAGGTCGCATGTTTAGGCGGGCATTGGGGGTCACATGGACCGTGGAAGCCATATGGCCGAGCAGTCTCAGAAATTGCCTGGCAGAGACCACGGAATTGCTGTGAAAGTGGCTGGCGAGATCCATGAGCCTGTGCGCTCTGTCTAGAGGCAGGAAGGCCCGCACCTGAAGTGTGCTTAACCGTGCGCCGATGAATTTGAGATCTTGAGAGGGGAGCAAAGTGGACTTTGCGAAGTTTATGACAAAGCCCAAGTGCTGGAGCAGAGACATAGTGCGATGAGTGGCCTGAGTGGCCTCTTGGGAAGACTGGGCCCTGATGAGCCAGTCGTCCAAGTATGGAAACACAAAAAGGCCTTGAAGTCTGAGATAGGCCGCCACCACTGCTAGGCATTTGGTGAAGACCCTGGGGGCGGAGGATAGGCCAAAGGGCAGGACTCTGTACTGGTAATGATTTCCTCCCACAACAAATCAGAGATATTGTCTGTGGTCTGGATGAATAAGGATGTGAGTATAGGCATCCTTGAGATCTAAGGAGCATAGCCAGTCTCCCTGCTGGAGGTATGGCAGCAGGATTCCAAGGGTAAGCATCTTGAACTTTTCCCTCGCCAGGAACTTGTTGAGGTTTCGCAAGTCCAGGATGGGTCTGAGGCCTCCTGTTCTTTTTGGTATCAGAAAGTACCTGGAATAAAAGCCGTGACCTCTCAGGTGGTGGGGCACCGGTTCCACAGCCTGTTCCTGAAGAAGACATGCTAACTCCTGAAGGAGTAAGTCCCTGTGCAGAGGGAGTCTTGGAGGCTCCCCTGGAAAGTAGGAGGGAGGTACCTGGTGAAAGTGTAGAAGATAGCCTTTCTGAACTATATAAAGCACCCAGGTATCTGAGGTGATGGCTGACCACCTGTGGGCAAAGTGGACCAGCCGGCCTCCTGTGCTGAGAGAAACCAGCTGAGGGGAAGAGGCTATGCTGATGGAGTCAAAAACCCCCACCCTGCTGAGCAGGGGCCGGTGTTGTGGGTTTGGGGGCCTGCTGCCTATGGGACCCATTACCCCGTCCCTTGGCCTGCTGACCATTTTGGGGAGCTGCTGAGGCCTGATACTGAGGATAGTATTTATAGGCAGCCGCCTTCCTCGGGTAAAAGGGCTTTTTCCCCGAGCCCTTCTTCTTCTGAGAAGGGGCAGAGGTTTTCCTGGACAGCCTAGTTCTGGTCAGTCTCGGTCTCGATTTGTGCAGCCTTTTCAGCCATGGGTTTGCCAAAGAGGTTTTCACCTCTGCAGGGGACATCGACCAACTTGTCCTGGACCCATGGCTCGAGGTCGGATGACTGAAGCCAAGCCTGTCGGCGGGCACCGATGCCGGCTCCGGCTACTCGAGCCGATGCTTCGAAGCCATCGTAGGCTGCTCGAGAGATAAACTTCGAGCACTCTCGAATACCAGTGGACAAGGCTTGGAACCTCTGTAAAGGTTCCTCGGAGAGACCAGCAGAGAACCCGGCAATTTCTTTTGCCAGATCTCAGAGATACATGCCCATATAGAGCTAGTAGGTCTGGACTCGACAAGCAAGCATAGAGCCCTGGAAGCACTTTCTACCGAGGGCATCCAGGCTCCGGGCCTCACGGCCGGGAGGCACCGAGGAGTGCATCTTCTGACTCTTGAGTTGATGCATGGCCGATTCCACCACCATGGAATGGTGCGGTAGTTGTGCCTTTTGGAACCCAGGGCTCTTGCGGACTCGATAAATGGAATTGACCCGCTTGCTTAACACCGGCGCCGACGCTGGGCTCTCCCACATGCGGAAGAGAAGTCGTTCCAGCATCGGAGGAACCGGTACAGTAAAGGCCTCCTTCGGGGGAGAGTCATACTGGAGGGCATCGAGCTCTTCGGCTCGAGGCTCCTCCTCGGGATCCACGGGGAATGCCAAGGCCTTGGCCATATCCCGCACGAAGTCCGAGAACCGGGTGTCCTCCGGGGGGGACCGTCTCCGAGGTTCGGACTCAGGCGAGTCCGATGGGACACACGAGTCCAAAAAGTACCAGGTGACTCTTCGTCCTCCGTTTCCCAGTCGGACTCCTCGGAGGAGGAATCGAGCGGCTCCGGTCAGGCGGGCACCGATGCCCTCCGCCCCGACGCCGAGGGAGTCGGAGTCAACGACCTCGGTCCCGAACGGGAGGCCGAGGGAGACCGCGACCGAGGATCGACTCAAGCTCGCATGGACTCGAGGATCGGCTCGGTCTCCGGGGTCGACTTGGACGTCGACGTCCCGGTGGCCGGGGCAGACACATTGGCGAGGCCAGCGATCAATGCCCGCTGCTGGTCCATGAAGGCAACCAAACTGCTCTCCAAGGCCATCAACCTGAGTCCAAGCTCAGGAGACCCAGCAGCCCAAGACTCGGGCCCCGACGACGTCGGCTCCTTCAGAGGCGAGTCCACGAGGACTACAGTACTCACGTGTCCAGGCGACTCCATTTCGAGACGAGGATGTTTCTAAGGCCTCTCCGACTCCGAGGACCCGGGACGGCTATCGGGGCTATGCGACCTGGCCCTCGAGGAACCTGGAGCATCCACCGACGCCGCCCTCGCGGGTTTTTTCTTCCGATGATGTTCCCGGGTAGGAGACCCCTGCTCAGAGGAACTCAGACGATGCTCAGGACCGGAGTCCCGGGACGTCGAAGCCTCTGACGAGGTCCGGGCCCGGCCGGACGCGGAGTCAGAGAAGATTCGTTCCCTTTGATGCTGCCGACTCCTCAACGCTTTTGAGGACATCTTGCCACACGGACATCATCGGGTCATGATCGGGTCCGAGGCAGCGGAGGCAGCAGTCGTGTGTGTCGGTAAGAGACATAAGTTTCTTACAGCGATCACACTTCTTAAACCCGCTGGCAGCCATCGAGGGAAAAAGGGCTCCTGCGAGGTCAAAAGACAGGGCTGCCAGTGAAAAATGAAAAATGGCGCGAACGCTTGTCACGAAGGACAAAAAAATGAAAAATAAAGAAACGGACCCGATACCGGCGTAGCGGGTCCGGGCGGGAAAAGTATCCGGCGTCGAACAGAGAAAGAAGAAAAATAAGAAAGAAAATCAACTTTTTCAGCGGCGATCACAAACAGCATCTGTAGGGCTCCGCGGAAAAAAGAAGACTGAGCAAGATGGCACCCTTGGGCGGGAAGGGGACCGCGCATGCGCGCTGCAATTCCCAAAAGCTTTCTTTGAAAGCTGGGGAAATTGCTCCGCGAGGGCTCCGTCGGCGCCGTCGTCACCCATATGTGAGGACTGACTTCCTGCTTGGTCCTGGAGCATTTTCCTTGATCCTCTCTACATTAAAAAAAGATTGAACTACCAACCTAATAGCTGTATCTTTATTTAAGGCTAAAGATAGAATAAAAAATGTCAGTATATTCCAATTCACAAATGCCCTGAAAAAGCTTTCCCAGATGAAACCAACCAGGAACCACAGCAGTTTTAAAACAGGAGAAGAAAGGATAAATTCTTACATTAAGAACATCATGAAGGATCTTTTCTTCCTCTTCCTCCTCCTCCTCCTCCTCTTCTTTGGTATCTCTTTCTGTGGTTGAAGAACATATGTTCTCTAGATGTACCTCAGATTTCTTAGGTCTCATCTCAGAGCCATCATTAGTTTGAGGGCTCAGATGGGTGTCTGGGGGCAACATAACTCGTGACTTCTGGTTGCGTGAAAGCTCAATTGCTAGTCTCTTGTTACAATGACATACAGAAAGAGAGAAAAACAAATGTGAAGGGACAAACCTAAAAACACAATTGAAATAACTCCTGCCTGAGTAAAGCACAGTTACTTACCTGTAACAGGTGATCTCTTGGAACAGCAGGAATTAGTCTTCACATATGGGTACGTCGGTACCGACGGAGCCTGCACGGGAATGCTGCCCAGCTTTCAATCAGAAAGCTTTTGGCAGCATCCCTCGCGCCTGCGCAGTGATTTCCCGCCTTCTCCACAGCCTCTCTTTAGTTGAGTTTCAGAACTGAGACAAAGGCGAGGAGAGAAAAGGAAAAAAATAAAAAAGATGCAACTCCTAGGGGAGGTGGGAGGGTTGTGAAGACTAATTCCTGCTGTTCCCAGAGATCACCTGTTACAGGTAAGTAACTGTGCTATCTCCAGGAACAAGCAGGAATGAGTCTTCACATATGGGGACTCCCTAGCTGGAGATGCCAGGGGGAGATCCCATAAAAATGCAAGTGCCTGGATCAGGGGTACATTTTGTCTCCAGGAATCCCCGGCATCCAATGTGGGATGGAGGGTAGGAGTTGATAATAAAGGAGCTGCAAGGAAAGAAACAGCATAGCCAAGGACTAGAAGGTTCTACAGAGCACAGGAGTCCTTGGTAGATATGATAAGTAGCATTAAACAAATTTAATGTACACTTAAAATATGCAGCTTACCTACTGTATTGTAGGAAGTAGAAAGCATGATGGAGTCTACTGGATAAGCAGTGGCGGAATCTTCAAGGTGACCTCTCAGAGTGAGGATGAAGGTTCAGACCTGGAGGTAGTAGATGATCCAGGTGTTAACTGGGTAGGAGTAGACGTCTGGTCTTCAATGGAAAGCTTTATGGGAAAAGCTGAAAAGTCCTTTAGGCATCATGAACATTGAGGACTAAAGGAAGAAGACTGACGGAGTTGAAGAACTAGCCCAGGCCTGGCAGGAGAGGGGGAATGGAAAACCCGTATTCCTACGGAAAATAGTTGTGTACTTGAAGATAAAGATGTACACTGTTTTTCAAAGCTGGCGAGAGATAGGAAAAATATTGAAGCTGGATGCTTCAAGGACATAAAGAAAAAATGGAAGATGTTAGCACCAAAGTGGTTGTTGGTGCTTAACATGTCCTGTATCATAATTTGGTATGGGACGTAGGGCAACAGACTGTCTAAAACCTCTAAGAGGTAAATCATGTAGTATAGACAGTAAGGGTGATAGTGAATACGATTGACCAACCCTTAAGAAGCCCCCCCATCAAACACATATATATGGGGAGAGATATATATATGTGGCTGGAATAGATATGTATATATTCATATATATATATAGATATATAAATATACATATGTCCAGATTTGTAGATTAGGATATGGATGGTGAAATATATCAAATATATATATATATATATAGAGAGAGAGATGATATACCTAGATATATGTAAATTTGTGGGGCATGGTTTAGCACCACCAGAGAAATGATATAAGTATGTAGACATATATGGAGATGCTACATACCAGACAACAGATTGAGATACATGTCTACCACCCAGCCCCATAATCGTACATGGGGAATAGAAAAGAAAAAGATTCTGCGTTCTACAAGAGGGTGAGCCCACTTGGGATATGTATAGAGAATCTATTTTCATGGATTGAGGGATGCAGGAAGGCAATCCAACCAGTTATCCGTGATGTTCGCGTGAGAACAGATGAAGATAGGAATCTGTAAGGAACAAGGCGGGAGTTCCACAGAACACTGACATGGTGGATGCCTTGGATCTTCACGCAGAAGAACTGATAGCTCGTGTTAACAGAGGGGGTGCGGAGAACCCTCTCAGGTATAGGAAGGGTTCATAAGTTTTTCTCTAATAATAGAGGAACTTCAGAGACAAGGTCAATGCTCTATAGCAAGGCCCCCATAGTAGAAAGCTTCTCTGAAGACTGCAGAGAGCATTGTGCAGGAGAGGTATGAGAGAAACTGACTGAAAGTCAGGTATGTTGCCATATCCTAGGAAAGGAGATGGTAAGAATAATGTGAGAAAGTCTAAACAAGTAGGAGGATCCAAGACAGCTTGGAATCACTACTGAGGCTAGACAAAATTTTGAACAAGGGACTGGAACTTGGAAAAAGTCCCAGTAATACAATTACTGTAACTCCTGCAGGCAGAGCTGCTGACGGAAACAGCAAAGAGACTGTCCTGTGCTGAATAAGAAAAACAGACAAGAAAAAAGAGAGGATATCTTCTATTCTTGTCTGGGGAACGAGCTTGCCAGAGAAGTAGTTACGTATGGTAGTTCCCAGTAGTTGGAGGGTGACGTACCCATGGGGTAAGTCAACTGAAGGAAAAAATAGTTGGGATAGGAACTATCAGATGATAGTTGCACTGCTCCTCTAGAGAGTAAGAAGAGGAGAAGTGTGTAGCACCTGAACAAAATAATTGTTGGTTTTTTTTTTTTTTTTTAACAGGGTAATACACTGAAAAAACTTCTAAGATGTAGAAGTGTAAGTTACAATTCCCGGTCCCTATGGTTGCTGGGAATGCGGAGACTGGCCAGAACTGGAGGACTGCAGACTAGGTTGAGGCGTCCCTTGTTTAGGTACAGCCGAATGATGGGCAGGAGATGAATGAAACTTTCTTTTCTTAGGGAAAGGTGGTTTGGTAGGACATTTCCTACTCTTTGAAGGAGGTGGCTTAGAATGGTTTCTAGTGGAAGAAGAGTCAGTGGAGCATTGAGCAACCTGACGTAAAGCCTCCTTATTGAAAAGACTTTCCCCTGTACAAGGAGAATGAGCTAGTATAGTTTGTGCCCGTTTGTTCAAGTCTGAAGCCTCAAGCCAGGCTCTGCGACGTGCTGCAATGGCAATAGCAGAGGATCTGCTAACGGACTCAAAAGAGTCTATAGAAGCACGAGACAGGAACCAGGATATATTCCGACTGTGATTAATGAGCAAGGAATAATCAGTAGCCTTGGGCTCTGGTAAAAAAAGGGGTCAAAAGAGACAATTTCTCTGTGACTTCCTGGAGTGTTAGACTCATGTGAAAAATATATGAGAGAACTCTGGAAGCCAGCATAGAGTTTTGGAAGGCCTGACGGCCAAAAGCATCGAGTGTTCTTGAAGAACGACCTGGCGGAAAAGAAGAATGCTTCTTCTTGCTCTTAACTTTCCTCAGTGCTGATTCCACTAAAAGGGAACGATGAGAAAGTTGAGGTTTTTGGAACCCTGGAGAGGGTGGCACTCGGTACCTAACCTCAATGTCTGTAGAAACTTGAAGAAATCGTAAGGGTGATTTCCATACCTTGAGAAGGAGATCCTGCAGAGCAGGATGTAAAGGAAACTGTATATTTTGCATTTGTGCCGGTGAGCCATGGGTTGGATCACAACCAGGGATAGAGATATTAAGAAAGGTTGCCATATCCAGGAGAAAAGCTTGAAAAGACTGATCTCCTATGGCAACTATTCCTGGTGAGGCTAAAGAAAAAGTCTGAGTATCAGAGGACGTACAAGGTACTGCACCAATGCCAGGTATGGGTTCCAAACTAGGCATCGGTGCAAGAACAGGCATCAACATTGCTACTGATAAAGGACTAGCAAGTGAAGTAGTCATCGGGAACTGCTGTAGTGGTACCGAGATCATGAGGGAGTTATGGCTAGGATCTGCGGAACTACCTATTTGGAAACGACAGGAGTCGGTTCCGGGACGCGTCGGTACGCAGTCCTCGAGACTCGATATCGACTCAAGACTCGGCATCGAAGAGAGCGAGACTAGCGATGCATGTCTCGACAGTTCCGACGCCGGTGGTAGTATCGGCGATGCCGATACCACTAAGGCAGCCTGGGTGACATCGATCGATACCGACGGTACCGAGGATACCCGATGAGCACCCATCCATGCCGATGCCGATGCCGATGCTAGGGTATCGGAACCGATCGACGCCGGTACCGTCCCGGAGCATGGCTGAGATTGAGGGAAGTCAATGCGGTGCGTATCGATCGGTCCCGAAGGTACCGAGGATGCCCGATGACGATCCCTGGTGAAGAGTGGAGTACTCGACACCGGTGCCGATGCCGGAGGCTCGGTACCGCTCGAAGCGGATACCACCCCCGCGCATGGCAAAGGCATGTTCTGTGAGGGGTGAGCCCCAGGAACATCCTGAAACCCCTTTAACGCTTTGGAGCCCGAAGACTCCCGCAGGGGTAATGCCAATGGATTCTGGAGGGTAAGGCCGGAGCCGTCACCATGCTGGGCATGGGACATACCACTCAAGCATTGACTAGTCTTAAGAGACTGTTTTTGGGTTACCTGATCCTGTGAAGTAGAGAAACCGGGTACCCTCACTGCCGAAGAAAAAACGGTATCGAGGGAAACTCTAAATACTGAAGGTTTTCTCACCAAATTATCTCCTGACAAGTCAGGGGAAAAAGGGTCAGGACCCACACAGTTGAGACACCAACTATTGGTGTCTAAAAAGAAACAGGTGTTTCCACATCGGATGCACTTCTTAGGAAAAGAAGGCTCCATAATGAAAAAAAGGCCTAGTAGGCCTAAGAAGTTAAGGCAAAAAAAACTGAAGAAAAGTTTTACAGACTTTAGCCTAAAAACCACCGGAGGTACCGGTGGTAGCGGGAGAAACAGCCGCGACCACAAGAAAACAAAAAATTAAAATAATTAAAGCAATTAAGAAGAAAAGTTTCTGCGGTGACAGGAGGACGTCCTGCCGGCTCCGCGGAAAAACGAAAACTGAAGAGAGGCTGTGGAGAAGGCGGGAAGTCACTGCGCAGGTGCGAGGGATGCTGCCAAAAGCTTTCTGATTGAAAGCTGGGCAGCATTCCCGTGCAGGCTCCGTCGGTACCGACGTACCCATATGTGAAGACTCATTCCTGCTTGTTCCTGGAGATAGAGAAAGAGGATAACTTTATAACAAGACACCTAAGCAAGGAAGACATATAGGCACATATATTGTATCTTAAACTGCTTCCTCAAAAGTTCTTGCATGAAGTTGCACGTGCTCTGAGGCAGGAATAAGTTTGTGCATGTATATAATCAGTAAGTATCAACATATGTACGCATTAAGTACCAACCTTGCCCTTATTCTACCCATTCTCTGCCCTCAGGAATGCCTAGGTGTATGTAAAAGTAGGCTTTATGCTTTCTTAGTGCCTACTTTATGTTTATCTTTATGTATACACCACAGCAATTTTACATACATCTATTCGAACACATACAACACTGTTCGAAATGTTCAAGTGGCTAATAAAATTACCCTTTAAGAGATCCTGAAGGACAGATTTCACATCCTGAACACAACACAGGAGAGAATCACAAACAATTTTGTCCATTAACTTTAAGCAACTTATTCAAATAATAACTTATAGTGGAATAGAAACGTAAAAACATAGAAATATGATGACAGAAAAAGACCACATGGCCTATCTAGTCTGTCCTTCCATATCAACAACTACAACAGTCCCCTTTTTTCCTTTAGAGATCCCCTGTGCTTGTCTCATGCTTTTTTGAATTCAGATACTGTCCTCATCTCATCTCTACCACCTCCACCGGGAGACTATTCCATGGATCCACCACTCTTTCCATAAAGAAATATTTCAGCATATCACTCCTGAATCTATCCCCCTTCACCCTCATCCCATGTCCCCTCATAGCAGAACTTGCTTTCAATTGAAAGAGGCTCTCCCCCTGCACATTTATGCCACAGAGGTATTAAACACCATATCACCTTTATCCCGCCTTTCCTCTAAGGTGTACATATTAAGATCCTTATATGCTTTATAATGAAGACCATTAATCATTTTAGTAGCCCCCTCTGTACTGACTCCATCCTGATTATATCCTTTTGAAGGTGCGGTCTCCAGAATTGCACACTATACTCCAAATGAGGTCGCACCAAAGACTTATACAGAGGCACTATCACCTCCTTTTTTCTGCTAGCCATTCCTCTCCGTATGCACCCAAGCATACTTCTAGCTTTTGCTGTTGCCTTTTCTACCTGTTTAGCTACTTTAAGATCATCAGACACAAGCACACCTAGGTCCTGCTCTTCTTTAGTGGACAAAAGTACTTCACCCCCTATACTATGTTGCTCCCTTGGATTGCTGCAGCCCAAATGCATGACCTTACATTTTATTACATTAAATCTCAGCTGCCAAATTCTAGACCATTCTTCAAGCTTAGCTAGATCCCTCCTCATGTTATCTACACCTTCCTGGGTGTCTCCTCTATTGCAGATTTTGGTATCATCCACAACGAGGCAAACCCTACCTGACAGCCCTTCCGCTATATCACTAACAAAGATGTTAAAAAGAATCGGACCAAGGACAGATCCCTGGGGCACACCATAGGTAACCTCCTCCTCAGAGTGAGCTCCATTTACCTGTACTCTTTGTCGCCCCCCATCCAACCAATTTCTAACCCAAGCAGTAACTTTAGGGTCCATCCCTAGGGTGCTAAGTTTGTTTATAAGTCGCCTGTGAAGAACAGTGTCAAAGGCTTTACTGAAATCTAAATACACCACACATCAAGGGCTCTCCCTCGGTCCAACTCCCTGGTCACCCAGTGAAAGAAATCAATCAGATTTGTCTGACAAATACAGAAAAAAATGGGTAGATTACAGCCTGGTTAAAATCTGATGGAAAATGATGTCTTTTCACAATAAATAAGGGAATAAAATGCAAAGAAAACCTGAAGCGAATCTGAAAAATCCAAGGCAGATCCACTGAGCTGAAAGAGCCTACTATGGACTTCCTAGAATCTACTTTGGACTTCTTGAGAGCCCAAAGTAGATTTTGCTGAAAATGCAGCTTTACTTTTTAAAAGAAGTTTATCCAAATCAGTCAATGAATCTGTGGGATTTTTTTCAGAATCAAATTGAAGACAAACTTCTTTCTTTTTCTAAAAAGAAAAACAAGACATTCGCACACATTTGAAACTGATCTGAGGTTGAATAAAGACTCAATTTGGTGGAAACTAACACTTTTAAAGCATTTTGACACTCGGGAGCAAAATTATACATCATTTCTTACATCCTTAAGATTGTTCACTTGCTGGATATAGCTGGTCTGAGCTGCTTCCAGCTGAGCAATGTACCAGTGCTGGTCCCGACATTTCTGAAAGAAGGTTGGTGAACGCACCTGAAACCTTCAGAAAAAAAATTGTAAGATTAATGCATATCAAAGTCAAAGGCCTGGTCCAAACCAAGCAGCTAGATATGTCAGTTAAAATCATTAAGGGTAAGGGCCTGATTTTATAACAGGATGCCTACATGAGAAGTGCGATAGGCACCTAATTTTAAGCCTATTTTATTTATTTATTTATTAACATTTCTTATATACCGCACTATTTGCCATCAGCGCGGTTTACATAGAACATAAACATCCGACAATATACATATGTCTGGTCATTACATTTAACAGGAAATGGAACTTGGAGAACAAGGTAAACTATATACATAAGAAGTAGAATTAGCCCAAGTAGTGCACAAATGCTGATACATTTACACCTTCTCCAATATTAATGTAAATACGTGCATGTACACTAAGGGGCATGTTTACCAAAGGTTTTAACACACGTTAACAAAATTAACATGTCAAGTACCCACAACCCTTTTATTTCTATGGGCACAGTGGCACTTAGTGAGCATTAACCCTTAGTAAACATACCCTTAGATAAATAACATTTATTTTATAAAATATGTGCATATATCACTGCCCCTGCTCCATCCAAACCATGCCTCCAGAAAGCGTAGTTACTCACCTGTAACAGGTGTTCTCCAGGGACAGCAGGAATCAGTCCTCACATATGGGTGACGTCGACGGAGCCCCCATGCGGAACAAATCCCCAGCTTTCGAAGAAAGCCTTTGGGACTGCATCACGCATGCGCCGTCCCCTTCCTGCCCAAGGGTGCCATCTTGCTCAGTCAAATTACATAGCTAAAAAGACAGCAAAAGGATAAAAATTAATCAAAGGACTGCAACTCCAGGGGAGGAGGGAGGGCTGTAAGGAACGATTCCTACTGTCCCTGGAGAACACCTGTTACAGGTGAGTAACTATGCTTTCTCCAGGAACAAGCAGGAAGTCTGTCCTCACATATGGGGCTCCCTAGCTATAGGCTACCGAGAACCCATAACTGAAAAATAGGCTCCCCTCTAGAAGAGCCACAGCAGCCATGATAGGAGTTCAACCGAGAACATAACACTCCAGTAGCCTGACACCAAAGGGTCGGAGGGAAGGAGTTGCCTAAACCTCGAACAGATTATGGAGTACAGCCTGGCCGAAAGCACTGTCCCGTTGGGACTCCCTATCCAGGCAGTAATGGGCTGCAAAAGTCTGGCTTGAAGACCAAGTTGCAGCCCGGCAGATGTCTGCCAGCGGAACAGAGCGAAAGTGAGCCACTGATGTGGCCTTAGCCCTGACCCGGTGGGCCGTGACACGACCCTGCAACAGGAGATCGGCCGTCCTGTATGCCCAGGTGATGCAATCCGCCACCCAGGTGGACAACGTATGCTTGGAGACCGGCATCCCCAGCTTACTGGGGTCATAGGAGACGAAGAGCTGAAGAGCTCTTCCATGTCCCCGCATACGCTCCAACTAGAAAGCCAACGCCCTCTTACAGTCCTCCAGGGTATGCAGAACTGCTTCTGCCCGGCTGACATGGGGGCCTGGGAAAGAAGGTCAGAAGCACCACCTCCTGGTTGAGTTGGAAAGAAGAGACCACTTTCGGCAGGAACTTGGGGTGCGTGCGAAGCACCACCCTGTTCCTATAGAACCGTGTGAACGGTATATTGGACACTAGAGGTTGCAGCTCACTCAGTCGTCTAGCCGATGTGAGTGCCACCAAGAAAAGCATCTTCCAAGAAAGGAAGCGAAGATGGTAAGTAGCCATCGGCTCGAAGGGTGGGCAAGTAAACTGCTGCAAGACCACATTCAGATCCCTCTCGGTTGCCAGGGGGCGAACTGGGGGTTTCAGCAGAAGCAGACCTCTCAGGAACCTGGACACCAAGGAGTGGACAGAGAGGGGTTGCCCTTCCACTGGAGAGTGGTGTGCTGATAAAGCACTAAGGTGAACTTGGACAGAGTCTGACTTAAGGCCTAAATCAGACAGGTGAAGCAGGTGCTGCAGCACCACAGCCACCTGGCAGGAGAACGGGTTCGCACTCTGCTGAGTACACCATACCTCAAACCTACGCCACTTAAATGTGTAGGTTTTCCTAGTCGATTGCCTTCTAGAAGCCAGCAGCACATCCTCTATCTTTTTTGGGAGGAGAAGTGGTGCAAGGACTACCCTTTCAGCAGCCATGCCATCAGGTTGAGGGACCTGAGGTTGGGATGCAGAAGTGAGCCCCCCGTCCTGCGACAGGAGATTGGGCGGAGATCCCAGAGGAATTGGAGTCCCCTCTGCCAGTTGCAGGAGGAGGAGTGGAAACCAAGGCTGTCTCGGCCACCTGGGAGCTACAAGGATGACCGAGGCCTTGTCCTGAAGGATTTTGAATAAGGTCCAAGCCACCAGAGGCGTGGGAGGAAACGCATATAGGAGGTCCACCAACCAGGATATTAGGAAAGCATCTGCAGCTACCCTGTGTGGATGCAGCTGTCTGGAACAGAACGGGGCAACTAGTGATTGGGAGGGCTCGCAAACAAATCTATGGATGGTCGCCCTCAGCACTGGAAGAGTTGCTGGGCTACATTGGGATCCAGTTGCCACTCATGCGGCTGGAGAATTCTGCTTAACTTGTCTGCTAGGAAGTTCTCCTGACTTGGCAAGTAAACCATCTTGAGGGACATACCCTGGCTGACTGCGAAGGAGCATAGGTCCAGGGTTTCCTGACACAGGATGCAAGAAACTGTGCCCCCTTGTTTGTTCACATAGAACATCGCTACTTGGTTGTCCATCTGAATCAAGACAGATTGATGAGCCAGGGTTTAACAGAAGGTACAAAGAGACAGGCGGATCACTCGAAGCTCTAGGAGACTGATTTGTTGTGTGCTCTCCCACTGAGACCACACACCTTGAGTGCAGAGCTGTTGACAATGCGTACCCCATCCCAGCAGGGGATTCATCCGTAGTCAGCACTCTCGAGTGCGTGGGAGGCTGAACGTAAGAACATAAGATATGCCATACTGGGTCAGACCAAGGTCCATCAAGCCCAGTATCCTGTTTCCAACAATTGCCAATCTAGGTCATACGTACCTAGCAGTTTCCCCAAAAGACACAGGTTCCACAATGCTTGTACTCCAGAAGGTTGGAGGATGAAGCCACCAGTTCAAAGACTGTATCAGGCGTTGGGACTCCTTGATGTTGTCTCTGAGTCTGCCTGTGGCTTGTGCCCACTGGTCCCTGAGGCACCACTGAGCTGTTCTCATATTTATTTATTTATTTATTTAGATTCTCTTATATACCGCGCTATTCTGCATCAGTGCGGTTTACATTGAACAAATTGAAATTACATTGAACAGGGTGTTATAACTTGGAGATAACTATTTTACAGGGAACATGCTATGAAGCCGAGCATTGGGTGTCAGATGCACTGTGGAGGCCATGTGACCAAGGCGGCGCAGAAAGTGTCTTGCTGAGATGCGGGATCTGCGACTCACTTGCTGCACTAAGGCTACCAGTCTTTGAGCCCTTTCCTCTGGTAGATAAGCCCTTGCTTGAAGGGTGTCTAACCTTGCTCCTATGAACTCCAGTCCTTGAGAAGGAACCAGAGTGCACTTTGTGTAGTTGATCACAAAGCCCAGGTGCTGAAGCAACTAGATAGTGCAGGATGTGGCCTGTTGGGCCTCTAGAGCTGACTGGGATCCGATGAGCCAGTCGTCTAAGTAGGGGGAAGACGAATACCCCCTTGAGTCCTTAGAAAGCCTGCCGCCACCACCACAAGGCACTCTGTGAATACCCTGGGTGCTGAGGCTAGGGCAAAGGGAAGCACTCTGTACTGAAAATGGTTTCCTCCCACTACAAATCTTAGGTATTGTCTGTGGTCTGGATGAATCAAAATGTGTGCATACACATCTTTGAGATCTAAGAAGCATAGCCATTCTCCCTGGTGGAGGTAAGGCAGCAATATTCCAAGGGAAAGCATCTTGAACTTTTCCCTCACCAGGAACATGTTTAGGCCTCGCAGGTCGAGGATAGGGTCTTAGGCCTCCAGTTCTCTTTGGTATCAGGAAATACCTGGAGTAGAAGCCTGTGCCCTGTAGGGTGGTGAGGCACCGGTTCTACCGCCTGACCCTCGAGAAGACCTTTTAACTCCTGCAAGAGGAGGTCCCTGTGAAGAGGGGGTCTGAGAGGCTCCCCTGGAAAGTAAGAGGGAGGCACCTGGCTGAGATGTAACCGATAGCCCATTTGGACTATCTGGAGAACCCAGGTGTCCGTTGTTAATAGCCAGCCACCTGTGGGCATACCAGGTCAGCTTTCCTCCTGTGCAGGGCCCTATGCCCTTTGGGAGAGAGACTATGCCCTGGGAGTCAAAAACCCCCTCCAGGCTGGGCCGGGGCCAGAGCTAGTGCCTGGGGCTTGGGGGCCTTTTGCTTACGCGGGCCTTGCCCCCATCCCTTGGCCTGCTGCCTCTGCTGGGGAGCAGGGGAGGCCTAATACGTGGGGTAGATTCGGTAAGCTGATCCTTTCCTCGGGAAAAAGGGCTTCTTACCCGAGACTTTCTTCTTAAAAAGGGCAGAAGTCTTCTTCTCGAGTCTTGTCCAGGTCAGGTACTTGGACTCGATCTCGGCAGCCTTCTCAGTCATGGGCTTGCCAAAGAGGTTTTCACCATGGCAAGGGTCATCAACCAACTTGTCCTGAACCCCTGGCTCCAGGTCTGACTGTAGCCATGCCTTGCGCCGTGCACCGATGCCGGCCCCCGCTACCGGGCTGAAGCCATCATAGGCTGCTCGAGTCAAACTTCGAGAACTCTCGGATCCCAGTGAACAAAACCTGAAAGCGCTGCAAAGGTCCCTCGGAGAGACCAGCGGAGAACCGGCAATCTCCTTTGCCAGGTCTCGCAGGTACATGCCCATGTACAGCTGTGGTACGTCTGGATTCAGCATGACAGCATCGAACCCTGGTAGCACTTTCTGGCGAGAGCATCCATGTTGCGGGTCTCCCAGTCAGGAGGCACAGAGGAATGCGTATTCTGGCTCTTGAACCGGCGCATGGCCGATTTCACAACCATGGAGTTGTGCAGCAGCTGTGCCTTTTGGAACCCAGGGCTCTAGCCAACTCGAAAGATGGAATCGATTTGCCTGTTGAGGACCGGCATCGAGGCCGGTGTCTCCCACATTTGGAGCATCAGCCATTGGAGGAAAGTCATACTGGAGCATCAGTCATTGGAGGAAAGTCATACTGGAGGACCTCAAGCTTCTCAGCTCGAGGCTCCTCCTCGGCATCTGCCGGGAATGACAAAGCCTTTGCCATGTCCCGGACGAAGTCCAAGAACTGGGTGTCCTCCGGGGGTGACCATCTCCGAGGTTCAGATCCCGGGGAGTCTGATGGGACGTACTTGGTACGGTGGGTGCCCAGGGACTCCTCGTCCTCCGTCTCCCAACCGGACTCTGAGGAGGAGTCGATCAGCTCCGGCCTCGAGGGCATTGGTCTCGACCGCCCCGACACTGAGGGAATCAGTGTCGATGACCTCAATGCCGAACGGGAGGTCAATGGGGACCTCAGCCTCCGGGATCAACTTGGACATCGAAGTCCTGGTGGTCGGGGCGGACGGACGAGTGAGACTGACCATCAGCGCCCGCTGCTGGTCCATGAAGGCAGATACACTGCGCTCCAAGGCTGTCAACCTGAGACCGAGCTCAGGAGGCTCCGCAGCCCCCAGCTCGGGTCCCGATGCCAGCTCTCCCGGGAGAGAGTCAACGACGAGGACAGCGCTTACCTTCCTCAGCGTCTCCGGGTCCTATCGAGGGAGTCTGACAGGCCTCTCCGACTCTGAGGATCCGGGGCGGTGAGCCGGGCTCCTCGACCAATCCTGCGAGGGACCAGGCCGTTCGGAGCTCTCAGACGACACCACCCTCACGAATGTTTTCTTCCTCCGGTGTTCCCGTGAGGGAGACCCCCTTTCAGAGGACACCCAACACTGCACGGGATCAGACAGCTCACGAGAGATCCTGTCATGTTGCTGCTGCCTGCTCCTCAATGCCTTGGAAGACATCTTTTTGCACGGGCCACAGACCACGGGGTTATGGTCGGGCCCGAGGCATCGGAGGCAGCAGTCGTGTGTGTCTTTGAGAGACATGAGTTTCGTGCACCGATCACACTTTTTAAACCCGCTGGCAGCCATCGGGGGAAAAAGGGCCCCTGCAAGGTCAAAGGACCAGGCTGCCAGATAAAAGGAAAAAAAAAGCACAAACGCTAGTCACTAAGGAGAAAAACAAAAAAATAGACTGGTCTCGATACTGGTGTACCGAGCCCGAGCTGGGAAGCAGAAAAATAAAAATTTTCAAATTTTAACACTTTTTCCACGGGAGAACTAGGACGACGTCCGTTTGGCTCCGTGGAAAAAAGGAGACTGAGCAAGATGGCACCCTTGGGCGGGAGGGGGACCACGCATGCGTGATGCAGTCCCAAAGGTTTTCTTTGAAAGCTGGAGATTTGCTCCGCATGGGGGCTCTGTCAACGTCACCCATATGTGAGGACTGACGACCTGCTTGTTCCTGGAGAAATAGCCATACACTAAGAGGCCAATTCTATTCTGGCCATCCAACCCGTGCGGCCCCTCAGAATCTGAGTGTACAGTGGCAGCACCCGATTCTGATCACGCAAGGGCTAGACATGCCCGTAGGATCAGAATCGGGTTTACCGGCCTGGACATGCAGGCTGGACTCCAATTCTGATGGGCCACATACCCAGCAGATCCCCAGCTAACTCAGCCAGGCTCTGTAATGGAGCCGCGTTGCCATGGCACCATGGCTACATTACAGAGCCATGATCCCCGACCACCAACCCAAAGTGCTCTTTCCCCACAGTCCAACCTCCGATCTGGCATCCCATGGCCAGGGTCAGACTGCAGGGTACCCCCTGCACCCCCTAACCATTTTGTCCTGGCCTGGTGCTGCAGTCCCCCATCTACGTTGCCAACCCCAGATGTACAGGGTCGACCTCAGAATCGGCCCTGTACGTCTGGGGTCACAGTACGTCCATGCCCCGCCCTAGCTCTGCCTCCAGACCACCCCCTTCCACCCCGACTAAGGCTCCCCGTACAACAGTGCTGTTTGTACGGGGAGCCTTTGCACCGGGAATGACAGGGGGACGGAACAGCGGGGATGTACATCCAACAGGACGTACATACCCGCTATTCATAGCACAAAATGACCCCCTAAGCATGAATAAGTATAT
This sequence comes from Ichthyophis bannanicus, assembly GCA_033557465.1. Taxonomy (NCBI): domain Eukaryota; kingdom Metazoa; phylum Chordata; class Amphibia; order Gymnophiona; family Ichthyophiidae; genus Ichthyophis; species Ichthyophis bannanicus. The sequence continues at coordinate 171,079,571 of CM066042.1, forward strand.
GCCATCTTGTTGCCATGTATACTTATATGTAAATATACCAGCACAATTTTATAAAAGACTTTTCCATTGTAAAACTGCTTTACTTGTGGAAAAACGTTTATAAAAATTATCCCTTAAAAACATCATTTAATTCTTCAGCAAATATTGGCAAACTAAAAAAAAACAAAAAAACCCCACACCATCTTCTCCTTAACTACTTCCAACACTATGAATTTAAGCAAGAAAGCATACTGCTGCAGTCCTATTTCTCAAAACTGCACATTATAAAACTATGTAAAAAGTACCATCTTGTGTTTGTTCTGGTTACAAATACTTGAAGCTGTGTACACAGATATGATTCCCTCAATTTCAGCAACAGTCAAGGACCCTTATAATTTCAGTAACACTTTATAGAAAAACAATCGATGTCATTAGAAATACATGGGTGAAAACTGCCTGGGTCTCTTATTAGTGCAAACTTACCAGCTGTAGTCTCAACGCCACAAACTTAATCCCCTTTGCAAATGGTATTCACAAATGAACTAACTACATCTTATTTCTACCCCCCCCCCCCCCTCATGCAAGCTCTGGAAAAGGAAGATCCTTTCCTTAATGGGATTTTCATAAAAATTTAAATAAATAATCTATCTTTGCAAAACTATATTAACTGACATGCATAAGCATTAGGGACTAAAAAAAACAAAAACACATTTACTTCTTTGCAGAGTAAATGGGTGCAAAGAATTAGTCTCTCACCTTAAAATTACTGTATCATTCTGTCTATTCAAGTACCCTTCATTGGCAAGCAGGTCCAATCGAAAAAATCTGTTATAACCCCAGCACTCGCCTACTTCAAAGTCAGAAGCAAACTCTCTAATAATGTTCTTTGTTGGGTCATTAGAGGACTGGTGAACCATCTCTACGCGATACTCATACCTAAAAATAAAGAGAGTTAAATATGTCTGCTTTGCAAATCAACAGAAAGCAGCTACAACACAGGACAAAGCTAACTGAATGAAAACCATTCTTATATATGAGTTTCGACCAGTGCTCAAATCACACAGGGAAAGAACTTCAACTTATTAGTACCTAAGAGTAGGTCAAACTTTTGATAGTCAGAGTGAAATATTTGCCCAGAAGCATTATATTCTCCTTAGCTCATGCAAACAAAATATTTTTGTAGTTAGATTAAACCGGGATTTGCTCAGTTGCAAATCTAGAAATCAGTTGTAAGACAATGTCACCAAACTAATTTGTGTGGCATATTTTAAGACCTCTGGGAGTAAGAAGCATGAAATGTTCAGTGCAGAGAAACTTAACAGATTCTTAAAAATAAGGATTCCCTTTTTAAAACTTTAAGGCGTTTTACTCATAAAATATCACAAGTACGTATAGGGCTATAACATTCTACATGTAGCACAAAATCTTAAATCAATATTAAGAAAAAGGAGAAATTAGATCTTACTTGCTAATTTGCTTTCCTTTTGCCCCTTCAGTCCAGTCCAGACTACCAGGTCTTCAACCCCTTCCAGCAGATGGGGACAGAGAATTCCAGGCTTTTGTTGACATCACCCCATAAAGGAATCCTGACTCCACCTACCAAGCCAGTATCCGAATAGCAAAGCAGATACCACTAATACCTGTGAGAACATCACCCCGCATACCTAAACACTCAACTATGTACAGAAAGCGTAGTTACTCACCTGTAACAGGTGTTCTCTGGGGACAGAAGGAATCAGTACTCACATATGGGTAACGTCGACAGAGCCCTCGTGGAAGCATCTCCCCAGCTTTCAAAGAAAGCCTTTGGGAGATGCCACCACGCATGCATGGTCCCTTTCCTGCCCAAGAGTGCCATCTTACTCAAACAGATGACATAGCTAGAGTCGACAAAAGAAGATGGCAAAAATAGTACAGCTACTCCAAGGGAAGGAGGGAGGGTTGTGAGGACTGATTCCTTCTGTCCCTGGAGAGCACCTGTTACAGGTGAGTAAAGAGAAATTAGACTTACCTGCTAACTGTTGTTCCTTGCAGAATTCCACTCCAGTCCTGCACCTCTGGATAGTGTACCTCTTTCACAGCTTGGAGACCAAGCATGTCATCTTTTTGATGACACCAGTGTACTTATGCAGCTGACACCGCCTACCAGCCCCAGTACCTATTGACAAAGCAGACTCATAGGAGCAACAAATAAGTAGTTAAACATGCAGCAAACACTTCTATGCTTAAATAAACTAGTACCTCCTCCATTTCCTGGGAAGGATACCCCGTCCCCCCCTCCAGAATGAGGAGGCCTACCTGTTGAATGCCCAAGCAACTCCAACCAGCGGGGAGCAAGCAACCAACGGCTCTTCTGGTCCATCCCCCTCCAAATGACGATTACACCCCACTCCTCGGCTTCTCCCGGCTCCTTCCTCCACCAAGGGAACCAGCTTTAGGAACGGAGTGTGCACAGATTATCACAGAAAGCACTCAGGAAGGATTCTGGGACTGGACTGGAGTCAAGAAACGGCAATTAGCAGGTAAGTCTAATTTCTCTTTTCTTATCATCCCTCCAGCCCACTCCTGCTCCTCTGGGATGTTATCAGAGCAGTTAAACTAATGGGAGGGACCCGCACAACCAGCCTGAAGCCCTGCCGATCCAAAATGAGTGTCCCCTGCCACCTGGATATCCAGGTGATAATGCTTAGAGAAAATATGCATCAACCACCATGATGCCGCCCTACAGATCTCCACCAGCGGAAATAAACAATACTCTGCGCACAAGGCTGCCTGAGCCCTCGTGGAACGCGCCCTCAACCCCGCCAGCACTGCTTTACCCTTCAAGATGTAAGCAGACGTGATTGCCTCCCTGATCCATCTGGAAATGGAGGCCTTAGCTGCCGCCTCACCTTTGTGCGGCCCAACAATCAGAACAGACTGTCTGATCTCCAAAAGGACAATGTCTTTTTCACATACCTTCGCAGGGCTCTTAACATCCAGGTGTCGCAGCTGCGGAGTGGCAGGGCCCATATCCGCACTCACCAGAGCCTGTAAGGAAATGGCTTGAGTTACATGAAATGCTGACACCAGCTTGGACAAAAATGAAGGTACCGGGCGCAGGACCACTTTCTCCTTGGAGAAGGAATGGCTCCTGGCACGAGCAAATCACCACCAGGAATACAGTTTTCAGAGTCAAATCCTTCAGGGAAGCTCGACTCAACGGCTAAAAGGGTTCCCCAGACAGTGCTGTCAGCACCGAACTGAGATCCCAAGGCGATACCACCACCCTCCTCGGCGGACAGAGGTGGGTCACCGCCCTTAGAAATCTCAGCACATCTGGGTGTGTACCAAACAGCACCCCATGGACTTTCCTGTGATAACAGGAAATCACTGCCAGTTGCACCCTCAAGGAACTGGCAGCTAGGCCCTTATCAAAACTATATTGCAAGAACACCAAGATGTCCGAGATGGAAGCAGTAGAAGGGCGCGCCTGCCTTTCTCCACACCACAAGGTGGTATACAAATCTGTTTAAATAAATAAACAATCCAAAGATGCGCCACATGCAGATGTACGACAGGTTCGTAGACCTCCTATGAGCCTGTAGCAAGGTCACTATCAATGAGCCCGAATATCCTTTCTTCAACCTTGCCCTTTCCAGAGCCAAGTGAGAATGGATCCACCTGGGGCATGTGAAGCAGCCCCTGCGCCAAGAGGTCCTTCCAAACCAGAAGCCGCCATGGTCGATCCGCCAGTATCCAAATCAGGTCAGCATACCACGGGCACCTTGGCCAGTCCCGGTGCCACCAGAATTACTAATCCCCAGGGCGCCTATATCCGTTGCACTACCTGACCTATGAGTGCCCATGGAGGAAAAACAGAGAAGACCCTCTTTGGGCCAACGCTGAATTAGAGCATCGAGGCCCTCAGACATTCTTTCTCAAATTCTGCTGAAAAACTGACAGACCTTGGCCGACTCAAACGTTGCTATTGGGTCCATGACCAGTGTGCCCCATCGGCGGACTACCTGCTTGAACACCCCTTGGTTGAGCTACCACTCTCTGGGGTCCACATGCACGCTGATGAGGTAGTCTGCAGTCACACTGTCGACTCCGGGTATGTGCGTCACCATTAACACCTGGAGACGAGTCTCTGCCCATCCGAACAGCGTTTCGGCCTCCTCCAGGGCTGCACTGCCCATGCTTCCTTGCCGGTTGCTGTAAGCCACCGTGGTCGCATCGTCTTCCCCTGCAACCACAGCTCAAAACGTTTTAGCACCAGGGTCAGCACTCACATCTCGAGCCTGTTGATCGACCACAGGGCCTCCTATGGACTCTGCTGTACCTGAACAAAGCATCCTTCGCAAAGGACTCCCCAACCTAACAGACTGGCATCAGTCATCAGTGGAACTCACACCAGGGACTCGAGTGGCATGCCTTCTTCCAGGCTCCCTGGATGCAGCTACCACCTGAGGGCTCTCCTGGTGCTCCACAGGCAGGGGAGTACTTGGGACAGGGGTCGACTCTGATGGGACCACAGTCGGTGTAGAGTCCTCTGAGGTGGTTGCATGCTTGCCCTTGTCCATGGAACTAGCTCGAGAGTGGCCGCCATGGTCCCCAGAACCTGCAGATAATGCCACGCTGATAGTCTTGCCATCTTCAGAACTTCCGTATCAGCTGTTGTAGCTCCTGTGCCCAGCAATCCGGCAGGAAACCCTGCCTACGTGGGTATTGAAGCATGCTCCCAAATACTCTAGCTCTTAGGCCGGCTGTAACTGACTCTTGGCTAGGATGACCACCCAACCGAGACTTTGAAGGAACTTCACCACCCCTGCTGTTGCTCTTTCGCTGTCGTCCCTGAACTTCATCCAGATCAGCAAATCATCTAGGTACGGGTGGATGAAAACTCCTTCCTTGCAGAAAGCTGCCGCCACCATCACCATGACCATGACCTTGGTGAAGGTACGGGGGCCGGTCACCAGACCTAAGGGCAACACTCAAAACTGGAAATTGGCCCCTTGGCACCGTAAAGTGGAGAAACTGCTGATGTTCTTTATGGATGGGAATGTGCAGATACACCTCCGTGAGGTCGAGAGACGTCAAGAACTCTCCGCTCCTTACCGCCCTTATTACTGATTTCAGCGTTTCCATGTGGAAATGAAGTACCCGGCGACAGCAGTTCATGCCCTTGAGGTCGAGAATCGGGCAAAAGGAACCTTCCTTTTTGGACACCACAAAATAAATGGAGTATCAACCGCAGCTGTAGTGGTCTCGTGGAACCAGTTCCATGGCTCTTAACTGCAGGAGACGAGTCAAACTCTCCTCTACAGCTGCCAACACCGCTGCGTCTACTTTGGGTGATCAAAGGAGCTCTCGTTCTTGCTCCGGTAGCGGGAACAGGTGTGTCATGGATCACACCCCTTTAAGACAGGCCTCCAGCAGATCCCTCTCATCCTGGATCACCTGTCATACTACTCTATGTACCATGAAGACTTCCCATGATTTCCGTACCGCCTGGAGCAGCGGATCCTCCAGCGCCTCCTTCCTCTGCCAGGAGATTAGCAGGCATATTCAGAGCCTTGACGGACTCCAAAATGAGCACTGGCAGCTCCATCCAGTGGAACACCCAAACAATTTATTTATTTATTTAACCGTTTTTTTTATACCGCTTTATCATTTCAATCAAAGCAGTTTACATTGTAACTTAAACTTGGTAAACATACATTAAACAGGGATATTGATAACTTGGATTTTTCTGAGCAATGAAGGTTTAAGTGACTTGCCCAGGGCCACAAGGAGTGCTAGTGGGAATCGAACCATGGTCTCTTGGTTCCCAAGCCAGTGCTCTAACCACTAGGCTACTCCTCCGGGCCTGATCCTCCTGTTCTGGGATCTCTCCTTCTTCCAACTCCTCCTGCAGATCTAGCTCCATGTCAAGGTCTTCCCCATCCAGCCCCTCCGACAATGGCGATTGCTGCCACTCCTCTGAGTCTCTAGCCCACTTAGTTGCCACTGCCCCTGACCTGTGCTCTTTGGCGTCTGACGCCCTCAGCCCCGCATTCCGGGTCTGAGGAGGCACTTGCCAAGCCCTGTTGACATAGCAAAACATCTTATGCAAAAGTAAAAAAAACTTTGGTGAGAAGTCCCCCAGGAGCCCTATTGCTCCCTGGGCTTGAGGGGTGGATGGTCCGGGCATTGCACAGGGACTAGGGGCTGGTTCCATTGAAAGAAACATGGCACCCCCCACCTCCATGGTCTCTTGTGGCCGGAAGGGACTCTTCTGCTTCGTCTCGTCCTGCAGGCCCTGCTCCAATGACCTAGCCTCTTGCATGCAGTCTAGGCAGACGCTTGCCTCCAAGACCACTCCCCGTCAGGTCTTACATATTTTGAGGATTTTTAGATTGTGCTGTGTTATACCTCAAAGATATGAAATGGACCACGCACTGATCCAATCAGAGACTGACACTTTCTCCAAGTAAAAATTTGCATTTCTATTATAAGTAATATCAATGGCTGTAAGGAGTACAGCTTCCCTTACAAGCAATATCACAAATTTAGTAGGTACAGAGTCTGGGTTAAGGGACAAAAAATAATCACTGACCAGACAGATGGAAGGATTTCATTTGTCTCCTATCCACTAATTGTCTCTGTCTTTCTAGTTATATACATTTCTTGTATGCAGGTGCTTCCTGTTTCATGAACAAAACTAGCTACACAAGCTGCTCAGCACTTTTTCCTGCTTATCTTTCATTTATTTCCGTGTCTGACTTTTTTGCCTGATCCTTCTCAGGAATAAAAGTCACAATGTCTCAACAAACTGTCACTTACATCTCCTGACCCACCTGACCAGGCACAATGGCTCTGAAACCTTCCCAGCAACAACGGCACATCTAGTTAGGCTTTTGCCACAGGTCTGCATCACGTCATTGTGCACGGAATACGTTTTGAGCTGTATAACACAAGGAATGCTTAAGGATGTGGTATGAAGTGGGGTTCACCCCCTTTGATACCATCACATACCAGGCACTGCAGTCTGGCCGGCATGGTGGGAAGGCCACAGGTATTCCCCAAGAATGCCCTCAATCTGTACCCAGGTAGGTAGAAGGATCCCTTGCACAGTGCACCTCCACAGAATCAGGCACAGAGCACTAGAGTACCTGAACTAAAATAAAACAAAACAAAACCAATTTACTGAAATCTAATTAAGAGAAACTGAAATTGAAAGGAAACTGCAAATGACTCCCTAGGAAGAAGCTGCTCTGTCCTGCTTTATTCTCCAGTGGCTGCCTCTCCTGGGCGCCCAAAACAAAGCGGGCGGTTAAAACGCACGTGGGCCTGAAGAGGAAATCGTACCTAAACACAGCAGGGGGAGTTTCCCTCACCGCTGCAGGCTCCCATACAAGCGGCTGCAGGCCGCTCTGTCTCCTCGTGTTCCAGTGGTTGCTAGGGGGTTCCTGCTGTCCTCCCCCCCGCCGCTCATATCTTGAAGCCTCTTTGCTGCATGCCTTTTCTACCCCTCGCACTCAGCCTTCCTTCCCGGCTTCGGTGCTGAGGGGGTTACTCGGAGCTGCCAGCTTGCATTCCAGTCAATCCACTGCTGCCCCCTTGGCGGCTCTTCACCAGATAATGGGTTTGGGAGCTGCCTGAAGTCTCAGACGAAAGAAGGCCTCCACAGAACCCCCCCAAAGTCCTGGGGGGGGGGGCAGGAATATCCTCCCCTCAGCCCTGTTGTCCCCTGGGTTCTTTCTGATCCATCTGTTTTTAAAGGCAAAAAAAAAAAGAAAACAAAGAAACTTGCACCTTAACAGGGGAAATAAAAAGGAAACTATCTAAACCTATCTCCTTAGTTGTCCCCTTCAGTGAGTCCAACACTCTGGCTCACTACCTCTTCCAGCTGCTTGGAGATTGAGCATACTGGGGCTGGGAGGCTGTTCTTGTAGAACCTGGTGTAGGGTGGCTCAGCCACCAAGGCCTGAAGCTCACTGACACTGTGGGCAGAAGTGAGCGCTACCAGTAAGGCAACCTTCCACAATAGATAACGCAAACTACAAGAAGCCAAGGGTTGGAAGGGCGGCTTGGTAAGGTGTGCCAGGACCACGTTGAGATCCCATTCCGCAGGAGGCAGCTGGATGGGAGGATTAGAGAGCAGCAAGCCCCGCATGAATCAGGTGATGAGAGGCTGCCAGAAAGAGGCTTGCCTTCTATGGAGTGATGGTTCGCAGAGAGTGTGCTCAGGTGTACCCTGACGAAGTTGGACTTGTGTCCAGTCTGCGAGAGCTGGAGCAAGTACTGCAGCACCATATGCACTGGACGGGAGAAAGGATCTACCCATTGCTCTGTACACCATACTGAGAATCTCCGCCACTTGAAGGCATAGGCTCATCTTGGGGCATCCTTAAGAGAGGCCAGGAGGACTTCTTCCACCTCACTTGGGAGGTTGAGGGGCACTAGGGCGACCCCTTCAGCAGCCGTGCTGTTAGTGACAGGGACCCCATGTTGAGATGGAGAATCGAGCCCTTCTCCTGGGTCAGTAGTCCTGTGGAATTTCCCAGAAAGACCAGGAGCTCCGTCGAGAGGCAGAGTAACAGGGGAAACAAAGGCTGTCTGGGCCACCGCGGGACCACCAGGATCATGGAAACCTTGTCCTGCTGGACCTTGAAGAGGGTCCGCGCAATCAGTGGCATGGGAGGGAAGGCACATAGCAAGCCCTCCGACCACGAGATGAGAAAGGCGTCCGCTGTTATTTGGGATGGGCACAGTTGGGGACAGCAGAAGTGGAGCAGCTGAGCGTTGGCTGGGCTGGCAAAGAAGTCCAGACTTGGGGTTCCCCATAGTTGGAATCGCCGCTGTGGCACCCTGGGGTCTAGGCGCCACGTGTGTGGCTGGAGAACCCTGCTCAGTCTGTCCGCTAGGACATTGTCCTGGCCTGGGAAGTATACCACCCGGAGGAGCATTCCCTGACTGATTGCGTACAAGCAGAGGGCTGCTGCCTCCTGGCAGAGGCACAGAAACCCTGTGCCCCCTTGTTTATTTGGGTAGAACATGGCGATCTGCTTATCCAGCACCAATTGGTGCTGCAGGTGGTGTAGGAAGGCCCTGATTGCCAAAAAATGGCTCTGGTTAATCTGCTGTTGGCTCTCCTCAAGAGACACAGTACAAGACGTAGGCAGGTGAAGGTTCTCACCAAACTTTATTGATCCAAATATATAAAAAGAGGGAGACCTGACCCGACACTGGCCGTGTTTCGATAGAATCTTCTTCAGGGGTTGGCTCACCTTGATGTTAAAAATACATTATAAATGAATAAAACAACAATGATAAAACCAATAAATAACAAATACAATAGATAAAACAACATGGAGGAACACAATAAGAATAAGAATATAAATAATAAATCAATAACAAGTATAAAATCATATCATACAAAAAACTTATTATTCATAAACTCTTATCAATGTATGTGATCCCTGAACATATATAAGCATAAATAGAAATTAATAGCATATATTGAAGTTAAAATACTGTTAAAACTTAAAACATAAATATGGGAAAAACCATTAATACCGGCAAATACATAACGTCCAAACCATTAAAAGGTATTAATAATAATGATACTACATAAAAAAATGAATAAATTACTAAAAGAGAACTGAACCACCAAAGATGACAAAAACTTATCACTAATGATGATTAATCATGCTACTTGGGTATGAACTCTATATTATAATATAAATCAGAAACCTTAAAAGGATAAATGAACAAAAGTTTGAACTTTTTTTAAAAAAAACCCGAGTGGGGAGAAAGTAAGGGAGAGGAACAGGAGTGAACCAAAATTACCTGAGCGGACTGTACTGAAGTATGGTAGCACAACCGAATGGTGCTAAAATTGATACCACTTTTCATGGCTGAAAGGTGTAGGGGAACAAGAATTGTAGATTCAAAATTTAAAAAATTTTATAAAAAATTTTTTACTTACTTCAAACAAACTTAAATGTAAAAGAGTGTAAGTAATCGCTAAAAGTGACGAACCACCTTTTAGTTCTAAAGAATATAACGTGTTTTAAATAAACGCTAATGCATTGGCTACATTAAAACGGTTTCAACCCGTTTAAGAAGCAATCGAAACCAAAAGTGATGTCTGCCACGGTTATGCAGAATACACTATATTGCCACACTCTTTCTAAATAGAAGAGCAAGCTATGAAGATTTATCTATTAGCCGCAACAAATACCGGTGTTTGTGCCACATTCATGAGTTAAAAGTGAAACTAACCAGTTTGAAGCGCCCATCTTGTGGCTTTACTAACATAGCATTACACAAAAGTGAAACACGAAGAACACCATAAGATCTAAACCTGATTATCACAAATTCAATGTTAATGCCCTATTGTTAAACTAAGGATGAGCTTTGAATTCTTGTATTCATCGTTCCTTATGATGCCCGACCCTCAAGAGCCTGTAAATAAATGAACCGCGTATCTACTCACATATCTCGACCGTGACTGAAACAAGAATCCTAGACCGGCACCAAATACTCGCAGCACTGCAATAGTAAAAAACACTGGCGCATGCGTGTAAGCATTTATAGTAACCACGGGCACGTCAGGGTTATATAACCAAGGTTATACTGAGATCTACAAACGTCCGTTAAAATTCCAACAAAAATCGAACTCAAGATATTAGTAATGACTATTATTTGTTATTGTCACTGGTAAAGCCTTTTGTACATAAGAAAAAGCATGTAATCCATCTAACGATATGTGATGGAATAACCAGTGTTACAACCCGCACTACCATGGTGATTGCATAGCTTCCAAAACTTAGTGGCAATTGTTCTTAGCCCCACACTAGGCAGGGGCACAACGGCGCGTGCTTGTCAATGTCTATCTCACCTACGGGAACCTTGACCGAGTAAGTATCTTTGGCCAAATATAAATAATTTATCATTAAAAATACTACAAAAACGTATGTACCGCACTTAAAAGAACAAATAACACCGATGTATTATCTGAAATCAAAAACGCTTGTCAATGATAAATGAAGTATGAACCATTAAAAATGAAACAAAGAAAAAGGTTGTAAAATATGCCAAACCTTGAAGATACTTGTATCCTAGGCTATCAGTAATATTGGCATTGTAATTATGTTCATAAAAAAACTGAAAAGTCACGTTCTGCATTCAAACCATGTGGAACAAGAGTATTAAGATCAAAAATATATCTTTGTTCCATCTGCAGCAGTGTCCTATCTATGTCTCCGCCCCTCCAATTTTGTTTAACCTTCTTTATGACACAAAATTTTAAATCTGATAGTGTGTGTGCCCGATCTATCCAGTGTTGCACTAACGGATTGTCTATTGCACCTCAGGCTAAAGATCTCATACAGAGATTTACAGTTCGTCAGTATCCACAGCAGTACATTTATAAGGCCTATGCTCGGGCAAGCAATCAATCACAATCCAAGCCAGATGTATCTCAGGATGATAAGAACAAAACCGATACTAAAATGGTTTGTCCGTTATTATACTCCTTACAATCTCGACGTATTGTTAATATTCTTAAAAAAGAGTGGCGTTTAATTCAGGCGATTCCTGGTTTCGAGAACACCAAAATCATGGTGGCACACAAACGTAATGTTAACCTCCGCAACTTGTTAGTGCCGTCTGCCTTCACAGAAAGAAAAACCACTTTCTGTTCATAAAGGACAATACCAATGTGGCCACTGCTCAGTTTGCTTAAATGTCTTACCGGTAAGAAAAGCTTTTATTCATCCAATTACAAAGAAGCAGTTCTATATTGATGATTTTGCCAACTGCGACACTACCCATGTTATATACATTATACAGTGCCCATGAAACCTTTTATATGTGGGTAAAACCAAACGGAAGATCCGGATGCGCATAGTAGAGCATAAGAGTTGCATTAGGAGACGTGCAATAGACAATCCGTTAGTGCAACACTGGATAGATCGGGCACACACACTATCAGATTTAAAATTTTGTGTCATAAAGAAGGTTAAACAAAATTGGAGGGGCGGAGACATAGATAGGACACTGCTGCAGATGGAACAAAGATATATTTTTGATCTTAATACTCTTGTTCCACATGGTTTGAATGCAGAACGTGACTTTTCAGTTTTTTTATGAACATAATTACAATGCCATTATTACTTATAGCCTAGGATACAAGTATCTTCAAGGTTTGGCATATTTTACAACCTTTTTCTTTGTTTCATTTTTAATGGTTCATACTTCATTTATCATTGACAAGCGTTTTTGATTTCAGATAATACATCGGTGTTATTTGTTCTTTTACGTGCGGTACATAAGTTTTTGTAGTATTTTTAATGATAAATTATTTATATTTGGCCAAAGATACTTACTCGGTCAAGGTTCCCGTAGGTGAGATAGACATTGACAAGCACGCGCCGTTGTGCCCCTGCCTAGTGTGGGGCTAAGAACAATTGCCACTAATTTTTGGAAGCTATGCAATCACCATGGTAGTGCGGGTTGTAACACTGGTTATTCCATCGCATATCGTTAGATGGATTACATGCTTTTTCTTATGTACAAAAGGCTTTACCAGTGACAATAACAAATAATAGTCATTACTAATATCTTGAGTTCGATTTTTGTTGGAATTTTAATGGACGTTTGTAGATCTCAGTATAACTTTGGTTATATAACCCTGACGTGCCCGTGGTTACTATAAATGCTTACACGCATGCGCCAGCGTTTTTTACTATTGCAGTGCCGCGAGTATTTGCTGCCGGTCTAGGATTCTTGTTTCAATCACGGTCGAGATATGTGAGTAGATACACGGTTCATTTATTTACAGGCTCTTGAGGGTCGGGCATCATAAGGAACGATGAATACAAGAATTCAAAGCTCATCCTTAGTTTAACAATAGGGCATTAACATTGAATTTGTGATAATCAGGTTTAGATCTTATGGTGTTCTTCGTGTTTCACTTTTGTGTAATGCTATGTTAGTAAAGCCACAAGATGGGCGCTTCAAACTGGTTAGTTTCACTTTTAACTCATGAATGTGGCACAAACACCGGTATTTGTTGCGGCTAATAGATAAATCTTCATAGCTTGCTCTTCTATTTAGAAAGAGTGTGGCAATATAGTGTATTCTGCATAACCGTGGCAGACATCACTTTTGGTTTCGATTGCTTCTTAAACGGGTTGAAACCGTTTTAATGTAGCCAATGCATTAGCGTTTATTTAAAACATTGCTACCACGTTATATTCTTTAGAACTAAAAGGTGGTTCGTCACTTTTAGCGATTACTTACACTCTTTTACATTTAAGTTTGTTTGAAGTAAGTAAAAAAATTTTTATAAAAATTTTTTAATTTTGAATCTACAATTCTTGTTCCCCTACACCTTTCAGCCATGAAAAGTGGTATCAATTTTAGCACCATTCGGTTGTGCTACCATACTTCAGTACAGTCCGCTCAGGTAATTTTGGTTCACTCCTGTTCCTCTCCCTTACTTTCTCCCCACTCGGGTTTTTTTTAAAAAAAGTTCAAACTTTTGTTCATTTATCCTTTTAAGGTTTCTGATTTATATTAGAATATAGAGTTCATATCCAAGTAGCATGTTTAATCATCATTAGTGATAAGTTTTTGTCATCTTTGGTGGTTCAGGCCTTGGTCACTCCTGCCTTATAGTTCTCTTTTATGAGTTCTCTTTTAGTAATTTATTCATTTTTTTATGTAGTATCATTATTATTAATACCTTTTAATGGTTTGGATGTTATGTATTTGCCGGTATTAATGGTTTTTCCCATATTTATGTTTTAAGTTTTAACAGTATTTTAACTTCAATATATGCTATTAATTTCTATTTATGCTTATATATGTTCAGGGATCACATACATTGATAAGAGTTTATGAATAATAAGTTTTTTGTATGATATGATTTTATACTTGTTATTAATTTATTATTTATATTCTTATTCTTATTGTGTTCCTCCATGTTGTTTTATCTATTGTATTTGTTATTTATTGGTTTTATCATTGTTGTTTTATTCATTTATAATGTATTTTTAACATCAAGGTGAGCCAACCTCTGAAGAAGATTCTATCGAAACACGGCCAGTGTCGGGTCAGGTCTCCCTCTTTTTATATATTTGGATCAATAAAGTTTGGTGAGAACCTTCACCTGCCTACGTCTTGTACTGTGTTGCTGGTTTCACGTGGCAGTGTGCTGTTTTTGGTGTCCACGGCTCTCCTCAAGAGACCAGTTGGCCTGCATGTGCAGTTCCTTGCAGTGGGCACCCCAGACCAATAGGGAAGTGTCCGTAGTGAGGATCCTCTGGGGGTTTAGATGTTGAAAGGGAATGCCCTTTGGCAGGTGCTGTGCGTCCTGTCACCAATCGAGTGACTCTGCTAGTTGACAGGACACCAAGATCCTGTCCCGGAGCCTGCTTGTGGCTTGAGTCCACTGTGAGCAGAGGCACCACTGAGCTGCCCACATTTGGAGGCGGGAATTGGGGACCACATGGACTGTGAAAGCCATGTGGCCAAGCAGGTGAAGCATGGGACAGCGCCAGCATGGCTTAATGGTGCTGCACCTCAGTCGCCAGGACCCTGATGCGATCCGCCCTGTCCAGGGGGAGGAAGGCCCTGGACTTAAAGGGTGTCCAGGTGAGCCCCTATGAACTTCAGCTCCTGTGTTGGAGTGAGGTGGGATTTGGGGTGGTTTATCATGAACCCCAGATGTTGTAGGACCTTGATGGTGAGGGTCGTGGTCTGTTGCACCTCTGAGGCAGTGTCTCCCTTTACTAGCCAGTTGTCCAAGTATGGTAAGACAAAGGCTCCTTGGAGACAGAGGTAGGCGGTCACCACTGCCAGGCATTTGGTGAAGACTCTTGGTGTGGCGGCTAGGCTGAAGGGTTGTACCCTCTACTGGTAGTAGTCGCTCCCCACCAATGAACCTTAGGTACTGCTTATGACTGGGATGAATAAGGATGTAGGTATGATCATCCTTTAGGGCCAAGGAGCACAGCAAATCTCCCTGCTGGAGGTAGGGCAGCAATATTCCAAGGGAGAGCATTTTGAACTTCTCCTGCACCAGGAATTTGTTCAAGTTTCTCAAGTCCAGGATGGGCCTTAGGCCTCCTGTTCCTTTTGGGAACAGAAAGTACCTGGGGTAGAACCCCCTTCCTTTTAGGTGGTATGGACAGGCTCCACAGCCCTGCCCCTGAGAAGGCCTGCAAGTTCCTGGAGCAGCAGGTTCTGATGCAGGGGAGTCCAAGGGGGCTCTCTTGGAAAGAAAGGGAGGGGTGTCTAGTCCAGATGAAGGGGATAACCTTCCCTGGCCACCTGAAGTGCCCAGGAGTTGGTGGTGATGGCAGCCCACCGGTGGGCAAAATGAATCAGGCCCCCCCCCCCTCATTGGTAGCTGATCTCCCATGGGAGGAGAGGCTATGCTCTGGGAGTCAAAACCCTGACCCAGTCTAGGCTGAAACTGGTGTCTGGGATTCAGGCCCCTTAGGCTTATGTGGGCCCTAGCCTGTTCCCTTGCCCTGATGACCCTGCTGAGGGGTCTGGGGGACCTGATATGTGGGATAACCTTGATAAGGCTGGCCTCTCTGGTGAAAGGGAGGCCTTTTCCCTGATGGTTTCTTCTTGGGAAGAGTGGAGGTCTTCTTCGAGAGTCGAGTCCTGGTGATATAATCTGTCTCTATCTCCACAGCCTTGTCCTCCATCAGCTTGCCAAGGAGGTTTTCACAGAGGCAAGGGACGTCTAGGAGTTTTTCCTGGACCCATTGCTCGAGGTCTGATGCCTGGAGCCAGACCTGACGTTGAGCACCAATACCTGCAGTGGCTACCCTCACATTGGACTCAAAGTCGTTGTAGGCCGCTCAAAACAAATACTTCAAGCACTCCTCGACAGACTATGTGAGGGTATGGAAGCATTGGAGGTGGTCTCCACTGAGACCCGCCGAGAAACCCCCTCCTTGGTTAGGTCTTGGAGGTATATTCCGATATACAGCTGATATGCTTGTATACGGCACGCTAGCATCGAGCTCTGGTAACATTTCGCCCGAGGGCAACGAGGGTGCAGGTCGACACATGGCCAACTCGATCACCATGGAGGTGTGAGGGAGTTGCACCTTCCTAAAGCTGGGTCCTCGCTAAACCCAGTACATAATGCCCAGGCTTTGGCTCACAATCGGCACAGCTGCTGGCATTTCCCACATTCAGAGAAGGCGGCACCTGAAGATGGAGGGGACGGGATCTGCAAGGGCCTCCTTGGTTAGGGCCTCATATTGGCAGATTTTGAGTTCCTCCATGTGGGGGTCCTCCTCCAACTCTGTGGTGAGGGACAGTACCTTTGCCGTGTCCTGGACAATCTCAAGGAACAAAGTGTCCTCTGGTGGGGACCAGCACTTCAATGCTGGCGGGGACAGATCAGAGGGGAGGTCATGGTGTGCTCATGTCTCCGGGGAAGCCTCATCTATGGAATCCCAGTCCGAGTAGTCCATCGACGGCTCTAAGAATCTTCGATGAACTGCAGCTGGAGTTTGGCCAGAGCCAGAGGCACTTGCAGGGAGGATCTCGCTCCTGAGGACTGGGAGCGGGATAGAGACTCTCGCTGAGGATCTGCCTGAGGCATGGGGCTCTCGAAAATCTCTTTGGTGGCCTAGGGAGTCCTCGACATCGAGGTCTCTGCAGTCTCAGCATGTGTGCCGGCGGGGCCGGGCATCGACGCTTGCTGCGAGGCAAGGAATGCAGGAACACTGCGTTCCAACACCATCATCCCCACTTCCTACTCAGGGGTTACAGCCTTCGACACAGAGGCCAGGATGACAAGTTGGGGTGTCGGGGAGGAGAGGAAGTCCTCGACAGGACAGGCCTCGGGGGTCCAAGATCCAGCACCAGTGGCCTCGGCTTCTGTCCTGGGTATGTTGGCCAGCTGCTCCCGCTCTGACTCCTTGGAAACCCTCCAGGGGCTGTAGGACCTCGCACGGGACTTGCCGTGCGTGTCCCCTTCCCATGAAGAGGTCCTCGAAGATTTCTTATTTTTCTTATGCTCTCGCTCCAGAGAACCCTTATCGGAGTGTCCGCGTGCCTGCTCAAGCACCGCAGATGATTTACGCGACTCCAAGGATCCATGCAGGGCCTTAAAGTGCACAGCTACCGGGGATACCTGGACCAAGTCTGACCTCTGGAAGATGACATCCTGCTTCTGCTGGCGACTCTGGATGGCCTTAGCAGACATCTTTTTGCACAGGGAGTACACCTCTGGGTCATGATCAGCACCTAGACACCTGAGGCAACAGTCAAGTGTGTCGGTAAGGGACATGTTCTCGGAGCACCGATCACATTTTTTAAACCCGGAGGCCATTGGGGCAAAAAAGACCCCAGCAAGGTCAAAGACCTTTGATGTGGCCAGTGGTCAGAAAAGGCACGAAACCATGCTAAATGAAGAAAAAAAAAAAACTAAGCAGGTTCCGAGTCCCGAAGCCGAGGCGATGGGGCTTGGAGGCAGGAAAGGGACTGATGCTAACCGGATGGTACACAGACGTGCACGAGGAAATCAACTTAATTTCCAGGGACGAAAGACAAACATCTGTAGGGCTTTGTGGAAAAAGGGAGACTGAGTAAGTTGGCAACCTTGGGCGGGAAGGGGATCATGCATGCGTGGTGGCATCTCACAAAGGCTTTCTTTGAAAGCTGGGGAGATGCTTCCGTAAGGGCTCTGTCAGCGTCACCCATATGTGATGACTGACTTCCTGCTTGTTCCTGGAGAAAAGAATAGTCTTCTCCTATCAAAACCACCGGGCATAGGACCTGAATTTGTGGAAGCACCAGGCTGCTGAGCGCCCAAGGACATGCACCACACACGAGAACTGCCAAGCAGGAGCAGAATCTCCAGAAGAGCTATTACCGGACACATAAACCTAAAAAACATGACTCTTAGACCAGGCTTGCGCAAATCACTGAATTATACTGAACGGGTGGATTCTGGACTGGACTGGATGGGACTAAAGGAAAGCAAATTAGCAGGTAAGGTCTAATTTCTCCTTCCATAGCATCCTTTCAGTCCAGACTATTGGGATGTACCATAGCAATACTCAGA
Source organism: Ichthyophis bannanicus (assembly GCA_033557465.1). NCBI lineage: Eukaryota > Metazoa > Chordata > Amphibia > Gymnophiona > Ichthyophiidae > Ichthyophis > Ichthyophis bannanicus. Next base: position 171,097,623 of record CM066042.1, read on the forward strand.
AAAGGGCAGGACTCAAAGACTGGCTTCTTGGACCTGGGCCCCGAAACACGCATCCAACCTGGCCTGCATATCCAACCGGTAGTGCTTCACCAAGGAATGCAACGATTATCAAACAGCTGCCTCGCAAATGTCTGCTAGTGACACGAGGCCAAATTCTGACAAGGCCACCTGAGCCAGAGTGAAATGGGCTCGAAGCCCCTCTGGAAGGACTCAGTCCCACAAAAGATATGCAGAGGAAATCGCTTCCTTGAGCCAATGCGTGATCAAAGCCTTAGAAGCTGCTTCCCCCTTATGCAGACCTCCAAACAGCACAAACGATCTGATTTCCTGAATGATTACGTGTGCTTCAGATAGCAATGGAGAGCCCGCCGGATGTCCAAGCAAAACAGTTCCTGATCAACTGTAATGGGGAAACCTGGCAACACCACCGCTTGATTCATATTAAAAGGAGACAGCACCTTAGGCAGGAAGGAGGGCACCAGTAGCAATACCAATTTTTCATTTGAAAGCAGGAGAAAAGGCGACCGACAAAACAAGGCCTGCAGCACGAAAATATGCCTCGCGGAGCAGATCACCACCAGAAACATCACTTTCAGAGTGAGGTCCTTCAAGGTAGTCAACCTGAGTGGCTCGAAAGAAGCATTCGCCAATACCGACAGGACCAAGTTCAGATTCCAACTAAGCACTGGACAGCTCAAGAGTGGACGGATTTGCCGCATGGCCCAAAGAAACCGAACATCATTGGGGTGAGCCGCCACCAATGAACCTTGGATGTGCCCCCTGTAACAGGCCAGGGCTGCCACCTGAACCCAGAGAGAGTTCTAAGCCAGACCCTTGAAAGTCAGAATGCCTGGAATAGAGGCCTTTAGGGCCAAGACACCCCTGTCCTGACATCATTCCTCAAAGACTCGCCAGATGTGAATGTATGCCGGTGACGTAGAACACTTATGGGTCCGCAAGAGAGTAACAATCACCGCTGGTATATAACCCCATTTCCTCAGCTGTGCTCTTTCAAGAGCCAGACTCAATCTACCTGCAGCATGCGCACTGGACCCTGCGCGAGGAGGCCAGGCCAAGGTGGCAATCTCCATGGCAGTGCTTCCGCCAATAGGAAAAGATCCAAGTACCATGGCCGCCATGGCCAATCAGGCACCATGAGGATCACTGCCCCCCTGTGAACCTTGATCCACTGCACCACCCGCTCTATCAGTGACCAGGGCGGGAAAACTTAAAAGCAGCCCTTACCAGCAGCCAAGGCTGCACCAGGGCATCCAGATACTCAGACCTGTGTTTGCAGCAATGACTGAAAAACCGTGGAGCCTTTACGTAGCGCAGGATTGCCATCAAATCCATTGGTGGCGTCCCCCGGCGTTGCGTTATCCTGAGAAAAACGAAGTCCTTCAATGTCCATTCACCCGGATCGACTCTATAACGACTGAGAAAATAGGCTTCCACATTCTCCTTGCCCATGCGTAGACCGCAGAGAGCGCATGTAAAGATGAGTCTCCACCCAATGAAGCAGCAGGACAATCTTCACAGCGAGAGTGGGAGCTCACATGTCCCCCTGCCAGATGATGTAGGCCACAATGGTGGCATTGTCCAAAAAGAAACGCACGGCCCTTCCTTCCAGCAACTCGCTGAACTCCTGGAATGCCAGGAAGACGGCCCACATTTCCAGCTGGTTGACAGACCATGACTGTTGCTCTTGTAACCAGTGGTCCTGAGCGATCCGTGCCAGATAATGCGCTCCCCAGCCCGAGAGACTGGTGCCCGTTGTCACCACCGTCAAAGTCTGGCGGATCCCAGGGCATGTCTACCTGGAGCTTCTCTGCCCACAGCCACCATGTCAGACTGGCGCACACTTTTGGCGGACAAGTCAGACAGTGCAATAACAGGTGCTGCTGTGGAGACCAGCGAGAGAGCAATAAACACTGAAGCAGTCCCATATGCGCTTGAGCCCAGGGGACCAGCTCAATCGACACTGCCATCGACCCCAGGACCTGGAGATAGAAGTAGGCCGTTGGAGACCACAGACTCATTAACGACCAAATCTGACCTTGCAACTTCAGTACCCTCTCCTCCGGGAGGAAGACCATGCCCGCTCAGGTGTCAAAGCGGGCAATGAAGATACAGGAGGACCTGAGAGGGTGTGAGATGACTCTTAGCAACACTGGTCACCCATCCAAGATCCTGCAGGACCTTCAATACTCAGGATGTCGCCAACTCACTCTTCACCAGTGACTTCGCCCAGTTCAGCCAGTCGTCCAGATATGAGTGGATAAACGTGCCCTCCTGTAGAAGGGCTGCTGCCATGACCACAATGATCTTCGTGAATGTTCGCAGAGTCGTGGCAAGCCAGAAGGGAGATCCAGGGCAGTCAGGAATTAGCTGCATCTGACTGCCGAGGTGACAGACTGCAGGGTCTCCATCCAAAAGTGCAGAATGCGCAATGTATGATGAATGTACTTGAGGTCTAAGATGAGCCAGAAGGAGCAGTCCTTTGGCACTATGAAATAGATGGATTGGTGCCCAGAGCAGAGTTTGTTTCCCAGCATGAGGACAGCTGCCTGAAGAGCATGAGGACAGCTGCCTGAAGTGTAGGAGCACCCGAAGGGTGACCAACTGCCATCCGTTTGTCAATGCTTTGCATGGCGACAGTAGAAAGGCCTCCTTCAGAGGCCGTGCGAACTACAGAGCATACCCCTCACGAATCACCTCCAGTACCCACTGGTCTGAGCTAATGTGTACCCAGGTTAAGTAGAATTGCCGTAGACATCTGCCCACGGGCACCAAGTCCACCTGGGCTCGCTGTGACTCATGGGGCTTCTTGGGCCCAGTTGTTGCACTGGAACAAAAACCACGCCCCACCCCTCGACCTCCTTGAGAGGGCTGACCGCTGGCCAAATACCTTGACTGCTGATAGGGCGCAAAGCATGTGGGCCAGAAACAGTGAAAGTCCCACGGGGAAACCTTGGATGGCCCCTGTGGCTTACTGGTCTTGGACTTATCCTCCAGAAGCCTAGCCAGCTTAGAGGTCCTTGACTAACTTGTTCAAATCCTCATCAAACAGGAGCTTCCCCCAAAAGCGAAGTCTAGCCAACCGTGCTAACCAACTGCACAACCAGAGAAGCTGTCGAGCCGCCATCGTGGAGGCCATGGTCTTTGAGGTCGCTCAGACCAAATTGTAGTGGGCATCCGCCAGGTAAGCCACCCCCAACTCTAGGCAGGACAGCTCATCTACTTGCTGCACCCTGGAAGTGCCCAATCCCAGAAAGGCCTGCGCTCAGCAGAAGCATGCCCTGGCCACATAGGTCCCACAGACTGACACCTCGAGCGACAAAGAGTAGTTACACACCTGTAACAGGTGTTCTCCAGGAGTAGCAGGAATCAGTCCTCACATATGGGTGGCATCGACGCCGAAGAAGCCCCAGCGGAGCATTTCCCCAGATTTCCATGAAAGCCTTTGGGAATGCAGGCACGCATGCGCGGTTCCCTTCCCGCCTAAAGGTGCCATCTTACCTCAGTCAAATGACATAGCTAAGAACAGCACACAAAAGGTAAAAATAAACTATGTACAACTGGAACTCCCAGGGGAGGAGGGAGGGTTGTGAGGACTGATTCCTGCTGCTCCTGGAGAACACCTGTTACAGGTGAGTAACTACTCTTTCTCCAGGACCAAGCAGGAAGTCAGTCCTCACATATGGGTGACTCTCTAGCTCTGGGCTACCAAGGAACCCAGGCTGAACAAGAGAACTCCCTCTAGTCCCAGCATTAAAGAAAGGCTTTTCACTGACACAACCTCCACCGGTAGCCCAACAGAGGGCAGGAGTTGCCTAAAGCTCAAAGAGATTCCGGAGTACTGCCTGGCCAAAAGCACTGTCCCTACGGGACTCCCTCTCCAGACAGTAATGGGCCGCAAACGTCTGGCTTGAAGACCAAGTTGCAGCCTTGCAGATGTCTACCAACGGTACAGAGCGGAGATGAGCCACTGAGGCAGCCATTGCCCTGACACGGTGGGCCGTGACCCGACCCTGCAAAGGAAGGTCAGCCGCCCTGTAAGCCCAGGTGATACAGTCAGCCACCCAGATGGACAAGGTACGCTTGGACACAGCCAACCCTAACTTATTAGGGTCAAAAGAGATGAAGAGCTGAGTAGCCCTTCTGTGCCCTTGCATACGGTCAAGGTAGAAGGATAAGGCCCTCCTACAGTCCAGGGTATGCAGAACTGCTTCAGTCTGGCTTGCATGAGGCCTAGGGAAGAATGTTGGAAGAACCACCTCCTGGTTGAGGTGGAAAGAGGAGACAACTTTAGGAAGGAACTTAGGATGAGTCCTAAGGACGACCCTGTTCCTATAGAAGCGAGTGTAAGGAATGTCACAGACCAGGGCCTGAAGTTCACTCACTCGCCTGGCCGAGGTTAGGGCTACCAAGAAGAGGGTCTTCCAAGACAGGAAGCGTAGAGGGCAAGTAGCCATCGGCTCAAAAGGTGGGCAAGTCAGTTGTTGCAAGACCACATTCAACTCCCACTCAGGAGCAGGAGGACAGATTGGAGGCTTGAGCAAAAGCAAGCCTCTAAGAAAGTGTGACACCAAGGGGTAAACCGACAGAGAATGTCCTTCCACCAGTGAGTGGTGAGCTGCTAGAGCTGAGAGGTGGATCCGAACAGAATTGGACTTAAGTCCCTGATTGGACAAGTGCAGTAAATACTGAAGCACTACTAGTACAGTACAGGAGAAAGGATCCTCTGTACGTAGCTGACACCACACAGAAAACCTTTTCCATTTGAGAGCATAGGTTTTCCGAGTGGACTGTTTCCTAGAGGCTAGGACAACCTCCTCAACTTCCTGAGGTAGACCCCAGGGAGCCAAAACTACCCTTGCAGCCTCCAGGCCATCAAATTGAGAGCTCTGAGATTGGGGTGCAGAAGTGAACCCTGATCCTGGGAGAGGAGATCGGGTTGCAACCCCAGAGGCAGTGGGGGATCCACCGCCAGCTGAAAGAGAAGTGGAAACCAAGGCTGTCTCGGCCACCTGGGAGCCACCAGCAGGACTGAGGCCTTGTCCTGAAGAATCTTGAATAGAGTTCGGGCCACCAAAGGCGTGGGAGGAAACGCATACAGGAGGCCCTGAGACCATGGTATCAGAAAAGCATCTGCTGCTACCCGCAGAGGATGCAGCTGTCTGGAGCAGAACCGAGGCAGCTGTTTGTTCAGTGGACTGGCAAACAGATCTATCAAAGGAAGACCCCATTTCAGGAAGATCTTCTGAACTACCAAAGGATGCAGCTGCCACTCGTGGGGCTGCAGAATTCTGCTCAGCCTGTCGGCCAGGTAGTTTTCCTGGCCTGGAAGGTACACAGCCTTGAGGAGCATGTTGTGCTTGAGGGCAAATGAGCAAAGGTCCTGTGCCTCCTGACAAAGGAGCCTGGACCCAGTCCCGCCTTGCTTGTTCACATAAAACATGGCTACCTGGTTGTCTGTCTGAACCAGGACAGACTGATGAGCCAGGGCAGGAGAGAAAGCTTTGCGTGCTAATCGGATAGCCCTGAGTTCTAATAGATTGATCTGCTGTGTGGCTTCCCAGGGGAGACCACAGGCCCTGGGTGCACTTGTTCAGACAATGAGCCCCCCAGCCCTGCAGGGAGGCGTCTGTGGTCAGTACCACTGTGTACCCAGGAGTTTGAAAAGGCACCCCTTTCAGTAGATTGGGTGGGTGCAGCCACCAGTTGAGGGAGTCCAGAAAAGGTCTGGACACCCTTATCCTGTCTCTGAGGCTGCCTGTAGCCTGTGACCACTGACTCTGAAAGCACCACTGTGCAGGCCGCATATGGAGCCTGGCATTGGGGGTTACATGAACTGTCGAAGCCATGTGGCCAAGCAGCCTCAGGCAGAGTCTGGTGGAGACCACTGACCCGCTGAGAAACAGTTTGGTCAAGTCCATCAGTCTTTGGGCCCTGTCTGCTGGCAAGAATGCCTTAGCCAGGATAGAGTCCAGCCTTGCCCCTATGAACTCCAAGTTCTGGGAGGGGAGCAAAGTGGACTTTGCGAAGTTTATTACAAACCCCAAGCTTTGAAGAAGAGCAATAATTCTGAGGGTGGCCTGTCGGGCCTCCTGGCAAGTCTGACCTCTTATGAGCCAGTCGTCCAGAGAGGGAAAGACAAAGATGCCTTCTCAGGTAGGCCGCCACCACTGCCAGGCATTTGGTAAAGACTCTGGGGGCAGAGGTTAGGCCAAAAGGCAGTACTCTGTACTGATAATGGTTTCCTCCCACAATGAACCTGAGGTACTTTCTGTGGTCTGGATGAATGAGGATGTGAGTGTATGCATCCTTTAGATCTAAGGAGCATAGCCAATCTCCCTGCTGGAGGTAGGGCAGAAGTGTTCCAAGAGTAAGCATCTTGAACTTTTCTTTCTCTAGGAACTTGTTGAGGTTCCTGAGGTCCAGAATGGGTCGAAAGCCACCGGTTCTTTTGGGCACCAGGAAATACCTGGAGTAGAATCCGTGACCTTGCAAGTGGGGAGGCACAGGCTCCACCGCCCTGTCCACCAACAGACCTTGAAGCTCTCGCAGGAGAAGGTCTGTGTGCAGGGGAGGCCTTGGAGGCTCCCCTGGAAAGTATGGAGGAGGCAGTTGTTGAAAATGCAGTGCATATCCCCTGTGGACTATGTCCAACACCCAACTGTCCCCGGTGATGAGGGGCCACTGGTGGGCAAAGAGGGAGAGGCGACCTCCTGTGCAGGGTTGGGAGAGCAGGGATGGAGAGGCTACGCTCAAGGAGTCAAAAACCCCCACCCTGCTGAGTGGTAGCAGGGGCCGGAGGCTTGGGGGTCCTCTGCCTACGGGGCCCATTACCCTGCCCCTTGGCTTGCTGACCCTGGGGGGCAGCTTGGGCAGCCTGATATTGAGGGTACTGTGTGTAGGCAGTGCCCTTCCTCGGGTAAAAGGGCTTTTTACCCGAGCCCTTCTTTTTATGAGAAGGGGCAGAGGTCTTCCTAGACAGCCCTGTACGTGTAAGGTGCTCAGTTTCGAGCTGGACGGCCTTCTCAGTCATGGGCTTGCCAAAAAGGTTCATACCTTGGCAAGGGACATCGACCAACTTGTCCTGAACCCATGGCTCGAGGTCCGATGACTGCAGCCATGCCTGGCGTCGAGCCGCGATGCCGGCTGCCGCAACCCGGGCCGAAGCCTCGAAGCCATCGTAGGCGGCACGGGACATGAACTTCTAGCAGTCCCGAATCCCCAAGGACAAGGGCTTGAATCTCTGCAAGGATTCCCCGGAGAGTCCAGCAGAGAACCCGGCCAACTCCTTGGCCAAGTCCCGCAAGTACATGCCCATGTACAGCTGATAAGACTGGACACGGCAAGCAAGCATCGAGCCCTGGAAGCACTTTCTACCGACGCCATCGAGGTTTCGGGCCTCCCTGCCGGGGGGCACCGCAGACTGCATCTTCTGGCTCTTCAGACGATGCATGGCTGATTCCACAACCATGGAATGGTGTGGTAGCTGTGCCTTTTGAAAGCCAGGGCTCTTTCTGAGTCGATAGATCGAGTCGACTCGCTTGCTTAAAACCGGCGCCGAGGCCGGTGCCTCCCACATACGGAAGAGGAGCCACTCCAGCATCGGAGGAACCGGGACAGTAAAGGCCTCCTTCGGAGGAGAGTCATACTGCAGCGCCTCGAGCTCTTCAGCTCGAGGCTCTTCCTCAGGGTCCGCCGGAATAGCCAAGGCAGTGGCCATATCCCGGACGAACTCCAAGAACCGAGTATCCTCCGGAGGGGATCTACTCCAGGGCTCAGATTGCGGTGAGTCCGACGGGAAGCATCTTGAACGTATCGGAGGACTCCTCATCCTCCGTCTCCCAGGAGGACTCGTCCGACGAGGAGTCAGGGTCCAACCCCACGGGGCCCTGGAGCACCTGCCCCGACGCCGACGCCCTCGGTCCCGAACGGGAGGTCGAGGGAGACATCGACAGAGGTCGTCTTCGAGCCATGATGGACTCGAGTATCGGCTCGGTCTCCGGGGTCGACTTCGAAGTCGATGTCCCGGTGGTCAGGGCAGATGCGCCAGACAGGCTGGCCATCCGTGCCCGCTGCTGCTCCATGAAGGCAGACAGTCTGCTCTCCGTCATCCTGAGACTCAGCTCGGGAGATGCAGCAGCCACCGACTTGGGCCCAGGCGGCGCCGGGCCCAACGTCGGCTCTCTGAAAGGAGAGTCCTCGAGGACTACAGGGCTTACGTGTCCAACAGACTCCAGCTCCACGCGAGGAACTTTGGCAGGCTTCTCTTGTTCCACAGGCCCAGGGCAACAGTCGGGGGTCTTAGACCTGGCCCTCGAGGAGCCAGAGACCTCCGACGACGATGCCCTCGCGAGCAGCATCTTCCTCTTGCGTTCCTGGTCGGGGGACCCCCTGTCTGAAGAGCTTCGACGGCACTCGGGATCCGAATCCCGCGATGTCGAGGCCTCAGACGAGGTCCGGGCACAGCCGGATGCTGAGTCCGCGAAAAGCCTTTCTTTCTGCTGCTGGCGACTTCGGAGTGCCTTGGAAGACATCTTCCCACATGGTCCACACGACTTAGGGTGGTGATCAGGACCGAGGCACCGAAGGCAGCAGTCGTGTGTGTCAGTGAGAGACATTAACGTCTTACACCGATCACACTTCTTGAAACCGCTGGAAGCCATCGGGGGAAAGAAAAGAGTCCCCGCAAGGTCAAAGGACCGGCCTTCCAGGGAAAAAAGGAAAAAAGGGCGCGAATGCCAGCCACGAAGGGCAAAAACTGAAAAAGAAGAATCGGGCTCGATAACGGTGTACTGAACCCGGCGGGAGGGGAACCGGTGTCGAACCGGGAGAAAAAAACAGCAAGAATCACCAAAAAAAATCAACTTTTATCCGGGATGACAGGACACACGTCCGGTGGACTTCTTGGAAAAAAAAAGAGACCGCGCATGCGTGCCTGCATTCCCAAAGGATTTCATAGAAAGCTGGGAAAATGCTCCGCTGGGGCTTCATCGGCGTCGATGACACCCATATGTGAGGACTAACTTCCTGCTTGGTCCTGGAGAAAGGTTCTTACTCTGAAAGGCAAAAGAAATACACTGTGCAATCCAGTTGGAAACTGGAAGTCCCAAATGAGAAGGATCGAAAGCAACAAAGAGTTGGGAGGACTTTCCATGTTGCTGTGTCCTCTGTAAGTAAAAGGCAAGTGCTCTTTTACAGTTCAAAATATAAAGATTCCTTTCTGCATTTGAAGCATGAGGCCTTGGAAAAAATACAGGCAGGTAAACTGCCTGGTTTAAATGAAAAGGTGAGACCACCTTTGGCATAAAGTGTAGATGAGTCCTAAGGACTACCTTATGAAGAAACCTCATGTAAGGAGGATCAGCAACTAATGCTTGCAATTCACTGATGCGACTTGCTGACGTGATTGCAATGAGAAAGATAACTTTCCAAGAAAGGAATTTCAAGGAGGTAGTAGCTAAAGGTTCAAAAGGCAGCTTCATGAGCTGCCCAAGAACTAGATTCAGGTCCCATGCCACTGGTGGTGGCCTAATGGGAGGCTTAGTTAGAAGGCGGCCCCTCATAAATCTCGCTATGAGAGGATGAGAGGAAATAGGCTGTCCATTTAAAGGCTTTAAAGAAGCTGAAATAGCACTTAAATGGACGCTTACTGAGTTAGTCTTAAGTCCTGCATTAGATAAATGAAGGAGATACTCCAGTAATGATTCCAGAGGTATAGCAGAGGAGTGAAGACCCTTTTACGAACACCATATGGAAAACCTATTCCACTTGAAAGCATACGAGCATCTTGTGGAAGGCTTCCTGGAAGCACAAAGGGCATCCTTTACTTGTTGAGAAAGGTTAAGACCATGAAGGTCTAGGCTCTCAGCAACCAGGCCCTGAGAAGCAGAGAGTGAGGACTCGGATGCCACAACATCCCGTCCTCCTGAGACAGGAGATCTGGAGCAGATCCTAACTCCAGAGATGGAGCTTGAGAGAGATGCAGGAGCAGAGGGTACCACACCTGCCGTGGCCAATGTGGAGCTATGAGAATCATGTGGCCTTTGTCTCTCTGAAGCTTGAATAGGGTTTTGGGAATTAGGGGAATGGGTGGAAAAGCATATAGGAAGTCCTGACCCCAATGGAGGAGGAAAGCATCCCTGGCCTGAGAACCCTGAGCCGGAATTCTGGAACAGAACCGGGGAAGTTTGGCATTCAACGGACTTGCAAAGAGGTCTATGTCCGTAATTCCCCAAATTTGAAAATTTTTGCTACCTGGTCTGCACGAAGAGACCACTCGTGTGAAAGCAGAACTCGACTGAGTCTGTCTGCCCAAGAGTTTTGAATGCCTGGCAGATACACCGCAAGGAGATGAATCTGATGCTCTCTGGCGAGGGCCCATAGTCGCAAACCTTCGTTGCAAAGCGACAGAGAGCCTGTTCCTCCCTGCTTGTTCAGATAGAACATAGCTACTTGATTGTCTGTCTGAATCAAGACTGTCTTGTAGCTGAGCTGGGTATGGAACACTCGAAGAGCAAGGAAGATTGCTCTGAGTTCTAGGAGATTGATATGTAAGTGGGTCTCCTGTGGAGTCCAGGTGCCTTGGGTAGAGAGATCTTGCAGATGAGCTCCCCAACCCACCTGTGAGGCGTCTGTAAGAATGACCTGGGGTAGGGGTTGCTGAAAAGGGGACCCCACCAACAGGTTTTGGGTTGACTGCCACCATTGTAGAGACAAAATAAGGCGACTTGTATTTGCTATTTTGTCTGATAGGTTGCCTGATGCCTGAGTCCACTGAGTGGATAGAATCCATTGGGCTGCTCTCATATGGAGGCGAGCATAGGGAACCACGTGCACGGTAGATGCCATGTGGCCTAGTAGTTGTAACATCTCCCAAGAAGTCAGATGAGTTTTTAACACTGCCTGGGAGGCTAACTGTACAATGCGAAGGCAGCGGGCCTGTGGAAGATAGGCCCTTGCTTTTCTGGTATCCAGCAAAGCTCCTATAAACTCTAGAGACTGAGTGGGGGTTAGGCTGGATTTTGGGATGTTTATGACCAGGCCCAAATACTGAAGAATATGCATTGTGCAAGATAGGGAAATTCAGGCCTCTGACTCTGATGGGGCTCGAATGAGCCAGTCGTCTAAGTAGGGGAAGACGAATATTCCTAGAGAGCAAAGAAATGCTGTCACTACAGCCATGCATTTCGTAAACACCATTGGTGCTGAGGTCAGGCCAAAAGGAAGCACCCTGTATTGGTAGTGCTTTCCTTGAAAAAGAAAACGAAGGAATCTTCGGTGAGTTGGATGGATGAGAAGATGAGTGTACGCATCCTTGAGATATAGAGAACAAAGCCAATCCTGACTCTGAAGGTATGGCAGCAGAGTTCCCAGAGAAATCATCTTGAATTTCTCTTTGAACAGGAATTTGTTCAGTTCTCTGAGGTCTAAAATGGGTCTGTGTCCCCCTGCTTTCTTTGGAATAAGGAAATAAGGGGAGTAAAACCCTGTACCCTGTTGGGAAATGGGTACGTCTTCTATTGCCCCCTGGGCAAGAAGTAAACTGACCTCTTGACTCAACTGAGTGTTGAGTGAAGCCTGAGAATTGAACTCTCTTACCACTGTAGGAGGGGGCATGTTGAAGAAATGAAGCTTGTACCCCTCTCTTACAATGGAAAGAGTCCATTCTTCTGCTGTTATCTGCCCCCATCTGGGGGCAAAATGACACAACCTTCCTGGGATGGTGGAAGGCTCTGGCCCGTTCAGAGCCAGGAAGGCCAAGTTCTCTAGATGGGAGTCAAAGCCCCTGTGGAGGCTGAGTCTGCTGGGCCGGTTGAGGCTTAACAGTCTCCGATTTCCTTTGTTTCGGGGGCTGCTGTCCCTTTCGGACAGACTGACCTGCAGAACGCCCCTGCTGGGTATAGGAGGGGTAAAACCTCTTCTTTTTAGAGAAGAATGGTAGGATTTTCTCCTTGCAGAATCAGCTGTAGCCTTGGATAGTCTATCCAAAGTGGTGTTATCAGCATCCAGCTCATTAGCTTTCTCTTGCCAATTTTTGCCAAAGAGATTTTCGCCTGTGCAAGGGATATTCCCCAGTTTGTCCTGTACCCAGAGTTCTAAGTCAGATGCCTGGAGTCAGGCAATCCTACGAGCACCTATGGCAATGGCAGAGGTTCTGCTTATGCACTCAAAGCAGTCAAAAGCTGCACGATTAACAAACTTGGAAACATCCTGGGCATGTTTGACAAGTAAGATAATCCTGCCTCTTATCAGGAAGGAGAGGGCTCATAAGCTCTAGATCTCTTGTAACCTCCTTAAGGAACATTCCCATGTATAAGATGTAGGAACTAATCATGGCAGAAAGCCTAGAGGCCTGGAAGGTTCGACGCCCAAAGGCATCAAGAGTCCTACATTCACGTCCTGGAGGATTAGAAGCATGTCTTTTTGCACTCTTGATCCTTCTCATAGCTGACTCCACCACTATGGAGTGGTGTGGCAACTGAGTTTTCTGAAATCCAGGACAAGGAGGCACTCAATACATGGCATCCAGCCTACGGGAATGAGGAGAGGTGGTAAGAATTGTTTCCCACATTCTTAACATGAGATCATGCAAGATCTCATGAATAGGCAAAGTAGCAGCTTCCTTGGGGGCTTTAGGATATTGTAAAATCTCCAACTCCTTTGCTCTGGGCTCTGTTTCAGGAGCCACTGTGATGGAAAGACCTCTAGCCACCTCCCTGATGAAATCCTGAAAGGATATATCCTCTGGAGGAGACATCCTACATTTAGGAGAAGGCGGCTCCTCAGAGAGAAGTACTCCGGCATCGACAGAGCTGTCAGAGTCCTCAGTCATCGGAGGATTCAAAATATCTTCTGTCCGGGTGCTCTTGTAAAGAACGATACTGGTACCGATCGAAGTCGGTACCGGAGGGGTCCAGTACCATCCTGTCGGTACCAGAGGAAATAGCATGACTTGGTATTGGTAGCACACTCGTCACTGTCGGTACCAGTATCAGTGCCGGAACCGGTGTCGATACCGGATGAACTGTCTGAAGCGGTCCCAAAGGCACCGATGCCACAAGGAGAGCCACCAGACTGCATTCAATAGCCAGGAATCTCTGGTCAATTGACGTTGCCGATGCCTGGGTGTCGGTACCAGACAATGCGGCCGGTACCCCAGAGCACGGCACCAGTAGTTCTGCCGAGGTTGAGGCCTCGAGAACATCCTGGAGCCCCGATATTGCTTTGGAAGCCAAAGCCTCCCGCCGGGGCAATTTTGCCGGTACAAGTCCCTCAAGGGCAACGCCAGAGGCATCTCTATGCTTGAAAGGAGATCTACCCTTTGAGGACAGGCCAGATTTATGTTTGGTTACCTGAGATTCATGGGAGGAAGACGAAGCCCTGGAAGACATCAATGCCACGGATGCTGCATCGGAAGGAAAAAGGGTGCTAAGCTGAGCAGCTCGGTTTTGCCGACCCCTCTTCATCATCATCCCACAGGCAACACACTCCGAGATGGAGTGGTCAGGACCTAAACATTTGAGGCACCACTCGTGAGTGTCGGTGACGGAGATGGTACCGCCACACTTGGAACACTTTTTAAAACCCGAAGCGGGTTTTTCCATGTTAAGGAAAAAAATTGGGCATAATGCCCAAAATGGCATGTGGCACCTGAGAGAAAAAAGGCTGGAAATCCAGAAAAAGAGTACAAAGTTTTTTTTTGTTTGTTTTTTTTAAGAAAGAAAGAAAGAACCGGCGGTACCAATATAGCGTCGAGGAAGGCAGACACTACCACAAAAACGAATGAAAAATATGGGATAATTTCTGTGGTGACAGGAAAACGACCTGCTGGCTCCGTGGAAAACGAAGAACTGGACAGAGGCAGTTGGAAAAGGCAGGAAGGCAGCAAGCAGGCACTGTGGGATGCTCCCAAAAGCTTTATAATTGGGCGCTGGGGAGCGTTCCCGCGCAGGCTCCGTCGGTACCGACGATACCCATATGTGAAGACTACATTTCTGCTTGTTCCTGGAGATCTACAATGTGAATAGCAGTACACTGGATGGGTTGAGTATATGGTACGCTTATGTGGGGTGTATGTCTGAATCTGCTTGATGTGTCCCATTGAGCTCTGTAAAGAGTAGTGTCCTGATATTTTTTCGGAAGTCCGTGAGGTCTTTTATATCCCTTATTTTTGATGGGAGGGAGTTCCATAGGATCGGGGCATAGTATGTGAAGGCTCCATTGCTCGTTGATTTGTTAGTTGTAACATCTTAATCTTCCTGTGTATAGCTTGCGTAGTCCTGCTTATGTGTGATGCTAGGATCAAAGTTTTATCTATGATAATACCTAGGTATCTTTTGTCTCATCTCCTGCCAGTGCGGGCTGTCCATCCGCCACTTGAGATAAAGTACATCATCTCTCTAATGTACCCAAACCCACTCTACCACATGATGTCTCTCACACACTGCCTACGAAGCTACAAGGACTCAAGTTCAACATTAGCAAATCCAAAACTAGTAGTCATATCCAAAATGCAACAAACTAGAACAAACAGGCATGAACTAAGCTTTACTAAACAGAACTACATCAATGTTAAAAAATTCCTCTGAAAAACAGAATAAAGCAGTTACTTACCTGTAACAGGTGATCTCTGGGAACAGCAGGAATAAGTCTTCACATATGGGTACGTCGGTACCGACGGAGTCTGCACGGGAACGCTTCCCAGCGTCCAATCAAAGAGCTTTTGGAAGCATCCCACCACGCCTGCGTGCTGCCTTCCCGCCTTTCCCAACTGCCTCTCCTCAGTTAAGTTTTAAAGCTGAGACAAAGAGAGAGAGAGGGGAAAGGAAAGATAGATAGAGATACAACTCCTGGGGAGGTGGGTGGGTTGTGAAGACTTATTCCTGCTGTTCCCAGAGATCACCTGTTTCAGGTAAGTAACTGCTATTTCCAGGAACAAGCAGGAATGAGTCTTCACATATGGGGACTCCCAAGCTGAGATGCCTGGAGTCCGAGCATGTCATAGGTTGGAACATGCTATTCCCCACAACACCAGGCATCCTGAGGATGGAGGGTAGGAGTTGAAGAAAGAAAGGTGCTGTGGAACAGCTAACCTAGCATAGGACTGCAGACAAGGAGTCCATGTGTGGATGATAATTGTCATTAATGATATTGCAGAGAAATATTGCAATATGGACCTCCCCTAACAGGATTTCACAGAAGTATAGAGGTTCATGGGATCTACTGGGGAACCCAGTAGAGGAACCTCGAAGAGGACCTCACTGTAAAATGGAGGTAATAAACCTGTAGGAAAAACAGTGGAGGTCAGAATCCTGAAAGGTAACAGGTAACCCTAGTAGGAAAAACTGGGGTAGTACAAAAACGGTGGGCAATCAGCGGAAGGCTTTATGACAAAAGCCGAACTCTTTTGGCGGTAGAGTGGCTCACTCTTAGGAACAAAAAGAGAAAGGCTAACCGATTTGGACAAACAGGCAGAGTCCTTGTGGGGAGAAAGGGTATGGGAACCCCTTGTATCCCAAAAGAAAAAATAAAAGGAAATTAAAATAAAAAATGAAATAAGATACCTAGGCATTATACTAGACACACATCTCACCATGGAAACTCACATCAGCAATACGATAAAGAAAATTTACTTCAAACTAAAAACGCTCAAACAACTACGTCCTCTTGTATTCTCACAAGATTTCATTAATATAATCCAGGCTACTATAACTCCTCACTTTGATTTTGCCAATATAATACTCATGGGCATATCAAAACAAAACATCAAACGTATACAATTAGCACAAAATGCAGCTGCAAGAATTATATTGAAAGTTAACTCACTCCAACACATAACACCAATACTAGCTTCCCTCCATTGGCTTCCAATTCAAAGCAGAATAATTTACAAAATAATAATTACTTCATTCAAAGCCTTATACGATTTAGCTCCAACCACACTATGCAACCTAATACACAAAGAACCACCTAAACCTACACAAAGAAAAGGCCAATTAAACAAACTAAAAACCCCAAAAGATTACACAAGAGCTCACAAATCAACAAACCACAGAGCATTTTCCCACGTAGCCCCCACCATCTGGAATTCCCTCCCCGAGGAGCTACGAACACTAACCGAGATCACGGAACTCCGCAAGAATTTGAAAACTCATCTGTTCACCAAATACTATAACACAGAGACTCTCCCACCTGCTTTAGATAAAGGCTAAACAGGCTTCTGGCTGTTCCAATTAAAATCCTTTCACCCAACACAGCTCTTATAGTTACGCCCCTTGATGACCCCACATCTTATGCCCTTTTACTCCCATAGGTGTATGTATGTGTATATGTAGGCATATGTGTATATGTATATGTATATATATATATATATATATATATGTATGTATGTGTGTATATGTATATATATTTTTATGTGTGTATACACATCTATATATATATATATCTGTAAATAGTTTATTCAAATATGTTCTGTTCACATTGTTAGAATTATATTATGATGTTCCTTGTAAATTTATATTCGGTTAATTATACTAACATTGACGTTCCTTGTAAAACAACTTGCGTTGTCAAGTGTTAAGTTTTGTTCTCTGTAAACCGCAACTGATCTGTGGAAGATGCGGTATATAAATGTGTATAAAATAAATAAAAAGAAATAAATAAATAAAAAGAAAGGACAAACGCCAGAGGCGTTAGAGCCTGTGATTAGCTGAAGATCTGCAATGTCTCTCCTAACTGAAGTCAGCTAGGAGAGATATTGGAACATGGAGAGCTTCAGAGGTACCTAAACCTTAAGGTTATAGTGGAAGTTGTTAACTACCACCGAAGTGGTTGTGAGTGTAGATCCCCAAAACATGCTGTATAGCATAAGTATGGGTAAAGCCCATCTGTCAGAATCATATAGCTATATGAGCCTCGACAGTCAGGTAGATAAATGCAGAATACATATCTACCGATAGATATATCTGTATATATATCTGTCGAGATATTTTACTAACATATAGATATATAAGAATATATCTATAGTGAGATATGAAGGGCATAAAATACACACAAATGATAGACATAGACATCTGTAAGATGTATGCTACAGGTATGAATATATAGGCCTCTATATGGGTGTCTGCAATGAGGCAGACAGAGATATGCCTACAAAAACGGTATTCACATAGGAAAATGTGGAGAGGAAAGATTCATCTAATAACAAGAAGGTGGAGCATACTTGAGAAGATATATAGAGAATCAATTTCCACTGGTTATGAGCTACAGGGATGCTAGGTAGTGGAATAACCAGGATGGTTACGTGAAAAGCAGAGGATGATATCAGTCTGCAGCCAGCAAGTCCCGAGTATTCCAGAACTCTAGCATGGTAAGTGAACAGAAGACGCATAAAAATGAGATACCATGCTGACCTGCTTAAGGGCAAAAAAGGTATCATGCGTTCTTACCATGAGGATGAGCTGGAAGGAGAAAAGCATATTCCCGATTGGAAATACTACGGACCAAAGCAGGGAATTGTCAACTCCTTAAGCTTTCACGTAAGAGAAGGCCTATGTCCTTTACATTAAAAAGGAGAACCTTTCTAGTCATGGGAGACATGACTGAAAAAGGGTTTTTCAACCATCTAGGATAGCTGTTGGAGAAAAAGCCCCCATGCTCTCTAGCAAGGGCCCATAGTAGAATTGCAGAGAGCATGATGCAGGAGAATGAGGAGATAGAACTGGTTTCTGAAGAGCCAGTACCCATGTCAACTATGCTGCCAAACCCAGGGGAATGGAGATGGCAGAAAGAGAAGACAATCCAACAAACTTGTAGTGAAAAAATTTCCAAGACAGACGACAGCACTGACTTGGAGCCACTACTAAGACCAGACAGAATGTTAGTGGAGGACAAATTTGGTAGCTGGTGGACAAGAACCAGTGGTCCAACATTAAGGCTCCTGCATTGGCAGCTGCTTGCCAGACAGCAGAAAGAATGTTACTGTTTAAAAACAGAAAGAACAGACAGAACAAGAGTAGAAAACTCTGGACATGTCTGATGAACTGCTTCAAAGCAAGATTGAAAAAGAGGAGTCAACTCGGAGAAGAGAACTCCGCACTGGAAAAGTAACAAAACTAGAGAGGCTGAAGAAAAAGCCCTCCAGTAAAGCAATACCGCTCTTACAGAGGAAAAACCTGGTAAGAGGGTAAAGAGAATGGAGCTGAAGAAGACTTACAAAGTTGTAAGTCTACAGAAAGGAAAAAAGACATGCTGGCAAAGGAAACCATCGTTTGATAGTGGTTAGACCTCTTTCCCTAGCAGGAAGAAGAGGAGAACCCTGTGACCTGGAAGCATGAACATCCTGACAGCTCATAGAACATAGAAAGAATGGATGTCTTTTGGGAAGAGATCCATTTTTAGGATTTAGAATGACAGCAGTGGATTGCCTCTATTGAGAAGAAGCAAATGCAGATTCTAACCCCAAGAGTCACAAGCATCTGATGGAGATTGATCAGAAACCCTGTGGTTGCTGGGTTTGCTGAGCCTGGTGAGAGGTTGAATTCTGCAGACCAGGACAATGCTTTCCCTATTTGGGAACATCTATATGAGGGGCAGATGATGCATAAAACCTTCTTCTCCAACGGGAAGAAAGTTTGGCATTTCCTACCTACTGGGACAGAAGGTGCAGAACAGCCCCTAGGAACAGGTAAGTCAGTGGACAACTGAGTAACCTGACGTAAAGACTCCTTGTTGAAAAGATTGTCTCCAGTGGAAGGAGTATGTCCCAGTCTTTGCTGTGCCCATTTGTCCAAGTCTGAAGCTTGGAGCCAGGCTCTACGTCGTGCCCCTATAGTTATAGCAGAAGTCCTGCTAACAGACTCGAAAGAGTCTAGGGAAGCACGAGTAAGAAACCAAAAGATATTCTGAAGATGCTTGAGCAGTGAAGAATAGCCTGCACTCTTGGACTCTGGAAGGGAAGGAGTCAAGAGATGTAATTGCTTTGTGACCTCCTCAAGAGATAGAGTCATATAGAAAATATATGAGAGAATTCTTGCAGAAAGCATAGATGTCTGGAAGGTTTGACGTCCAAAGGCATCTAGTGTCTTAGACTCACTACCTGGCGGATAAGAAGAGTGCTTTTTCTTACTCTTTATCCGCCGCATTGCTGATTCCACTACTATGGAATGATGAGGAAGTTGAGTCTTTTGAAACCCTGGAGAGGGGGGCACCTGATATAAGAGATCAGTTGCTCTGGAAGGTGGGGATACCCTTAAAGGTGTCTCACACATTCCTAGAAGGAGATCCTGCAAGGAATGATGCAAAGGAAGCATTATCTTCTCCTTTGCTTTGGTAGAAACAGAGCCTTGTGCAGGATCATGTCCTGGGATAGGAATGGCAAGGGATGTTGTTATATCCAGGAGGAAACTCTGAAAAGAGGGATCCCCAACAGGAATCTCCCTTGGACAGGTTAGATCTGAAGAACTAGCCTGAGCACCGACAGAGCTATCCAAATATATAGGAATAGAAGATGCGGCAGAGAGCAGTGTGGAATGCTTAAGGGATGGTCGCTGGTACTGGCTGTCAGGAGCAGCGACCATCATTACCACATTGTCCATGCCAGGTATCGACTCCAAGCCTGGTATAGAAGGGAGCGATCCTGTTGAAAAAAGCATGGCAGGAGTTGGCCACGATGCTACTGTGGATACCGGTACCGATGTCGGAGTCGAGCCCGACAGAGACATCGGAGCAGTCATCAGTGACCGTTCAACCGGTACCGAGGTAACCAAAAACCTCCGGTCGCTATCCTCGGTACCGAGCCACCGGTATCGATCGGTGTCAGTACCAAAGCGTATTGGTACCCAGTCTTCCAGACTAGAGATCGATTCCAAACTCGGCATCGAGGGCAGCTCAAACGGCCTCGAGGGAACCGAGAGCTGCGGATCCGAATCATCGGAACCGAGCCTTCGGTACCGCCGAGAGCCGGTACCAAGGCGAGTCGGTACCCAGTCCTCCAGACTGGAGATCGATTCCAGACTCGGCATCAAAGGAAGCGAGGCTATCGATGCACATCTGGAGGGTACCGACATCGGTGGTAGTATCGGTGCTGGTACCGATAATGGAAAGTCAGTCTGGAGAGTATCCACCGGTCCCGAAGGCACCGAAGACGCCAGATGACCATCCCTGGTGAGGAGTGTTTCATCCAACACCAGTGCAGATGCATCGGTACCACTCGAAGCGGATGCCACCACCGGACACGGCTCAGGTATGTTCTGTGAGGGGTGAACCCCAGGAACAACCTGAAACCCCTGAAAGGCTTTGGAAACCGAAGACTCCCGCCGGGCAAGGCCGGAGCCGTCTACATGCTGTGCATGAGAGCTACCACTCGAGGGCTGGCTAGTCTTAACAGACTGTTTGTGGGTTACCTGATCCTGTGTAGAAGAAGAGGGGGACGGTGCCCCGAAGTTGGAGGGATACCGTGTATCGAGGGAACCTCGATGTTGAAGACCTCTTCTCACCAAACTGTTGTCAGGACCCAAGCAGGTTAGACACCGACTTCGAGGGTCTAAAAATAGAGTTGTACTGCCACAGTCTGAACATTTCTTGGAGAAAGTGGCTGACGGTTCTATGAAGGAAAAAGAAGAGGCCTAAAAGGCCTAAGAAACCGTGGGACACTATGAAGAAAAAATATCCTGTGAAAAAGGAGATTTTACAAGAAAAGAAAAGAAAACACCGGCGGTACTGGTGGCGTCGGGAAGACAGCCGCGACCACAAGAAAACTAAAGAAATAAAACAAGAATTTTCTGCGGTGACAGGAGGACGTCCTGCCAGCTCCGCGGAAAACGAAAACTGAGGAGAGGCAGTTGGGAAAGGCGGGAAGGCAGCACGCAGGCGTGGTGGGATGCTTCCAAAAGCTCTTTGATTGGACGCTGGGAAGCGTTCCCGCGCAGACTCCGTCGGTACCGACGAACCCATATGTGAAGACTCATTCCTGCTTGTTCCTGGAGATATCACTTTTCCTTATTTTGAAGAAGTCTACATAAAATGGGCAGCACTCAGATAGCTAAAGGAAAACCTACACCCTAGCTCCACATTTTAGAAGAGAAGAGCAATTCCATACTTTGATGTTTCAGGCAGTCCCGCAGAAAGTTCAAGAAATACAGAGAGATAGTAACCACGCACCACTCCATTTCCATCCTAAAAGAAAGAAAACAATTAGGAAACGTATTGATTAGTGTAAGTCTGCTATGGAGTTATGATGTCATCATATTCCAGACAAATAATTAGAAATCCTTAAAACATTTTCTATATTAAAAATGGAGGCACCAGATCTCTGTCAGAGCTGAATTCCGAAATTCATTAAAGGAACAGTAGAGAAAGAAAATTTCTGCTTTCAAGCCATTTTAAAAGATCAAATGAGTACTGAATCAGTCCTCACTTATGGGTGACGTTGGCACCGATGGAGCCCGCGCAGAGCAATTCCCTAGCTTTCAAAGAAAGCCTTTCGGATTGCTGCCACGCATGTGTGGTCCTCTTCCCGCTCAGTCAGGTCCCCTAGCTAGAGCCCTGCTAAGCAGATGGCAAGGGAAAGACAAAAACAGCAACTCTTCAGAGGAGGTGGGAAGGTAGTGAGGACTGATTCCTGCTGTCCCTGGAGAATACCTGTTAAAAGGTGAGTAACTACGTTTTGTCCAGGAACAAGTAGGAAGTCAGTCCTCCTCACTTATGGGACTCCCCAGCTACAGGCTATCGAACCTGAAACCAAAACGCCTCTGCGAGGCCGTGAGCAGAAGTTGATGCCCAGAGGAGCCAGATACTTCATCTCCCCGGGGCGAAGCTCTCGGTAGCTGTCGAAGAAGGGTCGGAGGGCAGGAGTTGCTTATGCACCGAACAGATTACGAGTACAGCCTGGCCGAAGGCGCTGTCCCGGCGGGACTCCCACTCCAGGCAACAGTGTACAATGAAAGTGCTTGCTGAAGACCAGGTTGCAGCTCGGAAGATGTCCGTTAGAGGCACTGAGCGCAGCAAAGCCACCGATGCCGCCTTGGCTCGGATGCCGTGCACGGTGACCCGCCGATCCAGTGGGGCCCCCGCCTATGCTTGGGTGAAGGTAATGCAGTCTGCCACCCAGATGGAGATGGTGCGCTTGGTGACTGCCTGCCCAAGGCGAATGGGGTCGTAGGCGACAAAGACGATCGGACTTGCTATGAATCTGGGTACACTGCAGATAGAGGGCAAGAGCCCTCTTGCAGTCAAGTGTATGCAACACCGCCGATGCCTGGTCGACATGCGGTCTCAGGAAGGTGGTCGGTAGGACTATCTCCTGGTTGACATGAAAGTCTGAGATCACCTTCGGTAGGAACATGGGATGGGTGCGGAGGACCACCCTGTTCCCGTAGAACCTGGTGTATGGAGCCTCAGCCATGAGGGCCTGAAGTTCGCTGACTCGGCGAGCCGAAGTCAAAGTCACCTTCCAGGAGAGATACCAAAGCGAGCAAGTTGCCATCAGCTTGAAGGGTGCTCGCGTGAGCTGCATCAGCACCACGTTGAGGTCAGACTCCGCCGGCGGAGGCCGGATGGAAGGCTTGGAAAGCAAGAGACCAAGGGCTGCCTTGAGAGAGGTTTTCCCTCGACAGGGAGGTGGTTCACCGAAATGGTGCTCAGGTGTACCCTGACCGAATTGGATTTCAACCCTGCCTTTGAGAGGTGAAGGATGTACTGAAGGATGCAGTGGGTAGAGCAGGAGAACGGGTCGATCTGAAGCTCAGAGCACCAGGTTAAGAAATGTTGCCACTTAAAGGCATATGCCCATCTCGTTGAGTCCTTCCTGGAGGCAAGGAGAATCTCCTCGATGTTCTCCAAGAGGTCCAGCTGAGCTAAGGTGACCCGTTCAGCCGCCAGGCTGTAAGACAGCGAGACCAGGTTTGGGTGGAACACTCGACCTTCCTCCTGTGTCAACAGGCCTGGGGGCTCGGACGAGAGCCAGAGCAGAAGTGGGAACCAAGGCTGTCAAGGCCACGAGGATCACCGAAGCTCGGTCCCGCTGAGCCTTGTGGAGGGTCCTCGCAATGAGAGGAGTGGGAGGGAACACGTAAAGAAGGCTGGAGGTCCAGTTCAAGAGAAACACATCCAGGGCCACTCTGCTCAGGTGCAGAACCAGGCTGCAGAAACGGGGAAGCTGTGTGTTCACCGGACTGGCAAACAGGTCCATGGATGGGTCCCCCACCGATGGAACAAGACGCCGGCAACCTCCAGATCCAAGCGCCACTCGTGTGGGTGGAGGATCCTGCTGAGTTTGTCAGCAAGGACATTCTCCTAGCCTGGGAGGTAGACCGCTCGCAGGGTCATCCCCCGGCAAAATGCAAAATGCACCACAGTGGGCTGCCCACCCCAGCAGGGAAGCATCTGTCGTTAGGACGAGCTCATGCAGTGGGGTCTGGAAGGGCATTCCCCGAAGTAGACTTCGGGGGTCCCGCCACCAACCCAGGGAGCCGTGGAGACTGCAGGAGACCCAGATAGGGTCTCTGAGGTGGAAGGAGGTCTGGCTCCATTGTGCCCTGAGGCACCTCTGGGCTGTCCACACGTGCATGCGGGCGTGGGGGACCACATGGATGGTGGAGGCCATGTGTCCTACGAGGCGCAGCATGACTTGTGCCGTAAAAGAAGCCCTGTTCTGGACCTGGGCCGCCACGGCCCAAAGGCGGTCCGCCCTGTCCACAGGCAGGAAGGCGGGCGGTCGGTCGCTCGCTCTGTGTCGAGGAGGGTACCGATGAACTCCAGGGTCCGCACCGGCTCGAGGTGGGACTTGGAGCAATTGACCAAGAAACCGAGGTGTTCGAGGAGGAAGATTGTTTACGACACCGCTAGGTGGGCTTCGTCGATCAAGGTGCCCGTGACGAGACAGTCGTCAAGGTAGGGGAAGATGGGCATGCCCCGCCGCCTGAGGGAGGTGGTGACTGCGGAGAGACACTTTGTGAAAACCCATGCTGCAGACGTGAGCCCGAAGGGGAGCACCCTGTACTGGTAGTGTTCCCCTTGCACCCTGAAGCGCAGGTATTGCCTGTGTTGGGGTGGATTAGGATGTGGACGTAAGCGTCCTTGAGGCCCAAGGAGCATAGCCAATCTCCCTGCTGAAGGAAGGGCAGCAGGACGCCAAGCGATAACATTTTGAACTTCTCCCACACCAGGAACTTGTTTAGGTTCTGGAGGTCAAGGATGGGGCGTAGGCCCCCCGTCTTTTTCGGAAATGAGAAAGTAGTGGGAGTAGAACCCACAGCCTCGAAGGAGCAGCGGTACCTTCTCGACAGCCCGTTGGGTGAGGAGGTTGAACAGCTCCTGCTGCAAGAAGGTCTGGTGTGAAAGGAGCCAAGTAGGCTCCGCTGGCGAGAAGGGAGGAGGGCGCCTATCCAGGCGGAGATGATATCCATCCCGGATCACTCGGAGGACCCAGGTGTCTGACATGATCGATGCCCACTGCAGGGCGAAGGAGGACAGGCGTCCCCCCACCAGCGGAAATGCTGCCAGGGGGCGAGAGGCTATGCCGGAGTCAAAACCCCTGCACGGGCTGAGGTGGCACCAGTTGCTGGGCTTTAGGCCCTTTAGGCTTGCGGTAGCTATGTGGCACTTCCCTTCCCCTGTGTGCCATGAGCTGGCGCAGGGGTGGGTGGGAAAGAAGGGTAACCCCGGTAGGGAAGTCCATTCCTTTGGAAGAATGGCTTTTTTGTTTGCTGTTTCTTCCAAGGGAGGGAGGAGGTCTTACACGAGAGATGGGTTCGAGTGACGAACTCAGTTTCTATCTCAGCGGCCTTATCCTCCATAGGTTTACCAAACAGCTGCTTGCCGAGGCAGGGGACATCCAGGAGCTTCTCCTGGACCCACTGCTCCAAGTCCGAGGCCTGGAGCCATGCCTGGCGTTGGGCCCCGATGACGGCTGCTGCCACCCAGGCGGAGGACTCAAATCAGTCATATGCAGCTTGGGAGAGGTACTTTGAGCACTCTGTGACGAATCTTAGGAGGGTTTGGAACTGGAGAAGGGGTTCACCCCAGAGGCCTGCGGAGAACCCGCCGAGCTCTTTGGCGAGTTCATATAGGAACATGCCTACATACAATTGGTATGCCTGGATGCGGCATGTGAGCATGGGGATCCTTGATAGGCCTTGTGCCCAAGGGCGTCTAGAGCTCTAGACTGCCCGGAGGGACCGAAGAGTGCGACTTCAGGCTCTTCTGCTTTCGCATCACCAACTCCACTACCATGGAGGTGTGTGGGAGCTGGGTCTTCCTGAACTCCCTGTTGGAACCTGTACATAGCGTCGAGGCGCTTGCTCACTATGGAGACCAAAGCAGGTGTCTCCCACATGCGGAAGAGCAGACTCGACAAAATGGGAGGAACTGGAACAGTAAAAGACTCCCAAGACGGGAACTCATACTGTAGAATATCGAGCTCTTCAGCTCGCGGCTCCTCTTCGGCCTGCGTAGCCAGGCTGAGGGCCCATGCCATGTCCTACACGAACACTAGAAATGATGTGTCCTCAGGCGGCGAACGCCTCCAAGAGGCGGGCGGGGACAGGTTCGAAGGGAGGTCCCTGTGGGCCACAGGTCTCCACGGCGGTATCCCCGTCTGTCTCCCAGTCCAAGAGATCCAAGAAGGAGTCTGACTTGGGCTGGTCGCCCCGTCCAGAGGTAGAGGCCCACTTGGAGCCAGCCTTGGAGGATCTCGCTCCCGAGGACCAGGAAGGTGACCAAGACCGATGCCGAGGACCCTCGAGGCCCATGGCTCTCGGGGGTTTTCAAGGCGAGTTTTGGTATCCCTTTCGAGGAAACCTCAGTCTCGGCGCGGGCCAGCTGTGCTGGGCAAGAACGCCTGCTGGGCAGCTCAGAAGGCAGAAACGCTGCACTCTAGTGCCAGCATACGGTACTCCCATGCGGGCGTGGGTCCCTGCGACATCTACACTGGAGATACCGGGTCTGGCGTGGAGGAGAGGGGGTCCTCACCGGAACGGCCCTCAGGAGACCGGGGGCACCATCGCCGGAGGTCTCCATATCTGTACGAGGTACTTTACAAGGCCGCTCCTTGTCTGACTCTCTGGAACGCCGAGGGGGGCTGAGCAACCAAGCGTGGAAGCACTCGTGCTTGTCTGGGGCCCCCGACAGCGACTTTGAGGTCTTCTTCTTAAGCCATTCCACTTCAATGAACCCCTGGTCGGAGTGCCGCCGAGAGCACAGGACCGAGGTGGTGGATCCCACCAGCGGAGGGACGCCCGAGGGTGCCGCCGGGGATTCCGGGGCTACCTTCCGGAAAATGTCATCGGACTTCTGCTTATGACTTAGCAGGGCCTTGGAGGACATTTTCTTGCAAAGAGTGCAGAGCTCCGGGTCATG
This sequence comes from Ichthyophis bannanicus, assembly GCA_033557465.1. Classification (NCBI taxonomy): domain Eukaryota; kingdom Metazoa; phylum Chordata; class Amphibia; order Gymnophiona; family Ichthyophiidae; genus Ichthyophis; species Ichthyophis bannanicus. Next base: position 171,123,996 of record CM066042.1, read on the forward strand.
GTCCATCCCAAGACACCAAAGACAGCAGTCATGGGTGTCCATGAGTGACATGTTTTTGGAGCATGTTACATTTCTTAAACCCGGTGGCCTATGGGGCAAAAAGGGCCCCCGCTAGGTCGAAGACCTTTGCGGCCAGCGGTTGGGGAAAAAAGGGCACAAAGGCCGCTAAAGGAAAAACCTTTATAGAAAAAGATGTCCCCTTGCTCAAGGAAAAACAGAGCAGGGGAGGACGGGTAGAGGACTGGTGCTACCGGAAGAACCATAGGCCAGAGGCCAAAAACGGAACACTTTTTCTGAGGGACGAGGACGTGCGTCCAAAGGGCGCCGTGGAAAAAAGGAGACTGAGCAAGATGGCACCCTTGGGCAGGAACAAGACCACTCATCCGTGGCAGCAATCCCAAAGGCTTTGTTTGAAAGCTGGGAAATTGCTCCGTGCGGGCTCCGTCAGTGCTGACGTCACCCATAAGTGAGGACTGACTTCCTGCTTATTCCTGGAGAAACAATAATTTTGCTATTACACTGATGGCAAAACATAGACCCCAGCAGTGCACGTGATCTCAAAGCTGGAAAAAATGTCCCCTTAACTGAACCATAATTAATCCAAAAATATCAATACTTAGCATTGCCTTATCTAGTTGGTGCAATCTCACTCGGTCTTCACTGCAGCTTTCTCCAAACCTGCTGCTATTGAAAGATAACTAGAAACAAACTGTCTTACACCACCAGCCTAAAAATTATAAAGGGTACAGTGAAGGCACAAAACACTACTGAAGCAACCTCCAGTATTTTCACCTCCCTCCCCTTCTGTGTCTTTGGTATTGCAACAATGTCCCTAAATGCCAAGAGTCGTCTGAACCAGGCCCAGTCACAATCCTCAGGCTCAACGCTCCCATACATGAAGTTCTGGACGACCATGGAGTCCAACCAGACACACATATTTGAAGCATAAACAGTAAGGCTCCCTTTCCCCTAGTGACATAAAGCTGTCTCCACAACACTCAACTACCTAGCACAAAGAGGCAGTGCCCACCAATGTAAGAAACTGCATTGAGCTGCCACTGAAACACTGGATCCATTCATCTAATGATGGCTGGACTATGGTTCAATTTAACAAGCCAAATGACTTGGGCCCCATAGCCCAGGACAAAGTACTCATATTTATTTTCTCAAATTTGATTATCTGTAACTCCTTACCGGCAAAGATGGGTACCATAACAAAAACATTAACGGCACCATATTTAAAGGGAAATATCTTGGCAACTGTGTCAGTTATCTGGCTTTTTCATTAGCTGCGGTTATCCAGGGTTGTTCAGCATTATTATAAGGATAAGCTGCTGAATATCCTTACAGATCGCATTGTTGCTATTTGCATAGTGCCAAGATGGTCTATGGGTGGAGATGGAGCAGAGCTGATCAGAGTTCAGTTATCCTTTAGTAGTGCTAGCTAACTGGATAAAGTCAGAACAGCCTTTTTGCAGTTATCTAGATAATGGACTATCATTGCTACTGGGATAGCAGCACCAGTCATCACAATATGGTTAGGGTAGTAACTGCTGCTCCATGCAGGTTAGTCTCCTCCCCCCAAAATGCCTTTAAACACTTCATAAATGATAAAGATAGGTGGTTATAATTTCAAGAAAAACTCAGATTTGTAAATAGAAATGAAAACTCTAGAAAGAATACTCACTGGATAAACCTTTAACCTCCAGCAAAGTCCACAAATATGAAGAGAGGGACTGTATACAGGATCAGCCCGTTGGCGCAGTGTACTGCAGGAATAAAACAAAAACAAAACATAAGTAGTAACAGATGTTAATTTACAGAGTATGATGTCAATTTAGAGATGCAGATTATCTTTGAAAAAACTGATGAACTTTGTATTTAATTTATAAATTGGCACCAATGAGATAAGGTGCTCTTTAATGTGGAATAGCAAGTGTGTGCGTGTTTAAAAGTAGCTAATACAAGCTGGTAGGATAGTTGTTAATTAGCAATGTTGTTGCTGTAGGCCTTATTTTATTTTTGCATGATGGAACCAGTTGGGGAGCAACAAATGGCTGAATCACTCACACCTTTAAAAAAATATGCTAAATGCACTAGCAGCTCTAAGGCGTCCTTCTTGGGCCATCTAGATCTCAAGGTCAAATAAATTAAATTACTGCCCATCTTGCTATGTTGTATCAGTTGCAAAAATTGGTCATGGAGCAGAATCTTTCAGCACAAGTAAAAATAAAAGTTGTTATTCTAAAGTAACGGAACAGACAGATTTTGTCAACATTTAAAAACAGAATTCAAAAAATGTAGTAACTTGCTATAGCACTGAAAAATTATTCATAATTAAGAAAAACTCTATTATAGCTGTGAATCAGAGCATAAATGTCCAAAGATTTTAGATGTTCTCCCAGGTACATGACTAGAACAAATCAGAAAAGCTCCCTTTCCTTTCATGGCACTCTCATGGGGAAAACATTTGTGAGCAGTTAGTAGTTCTCAACCCAGTGGATGCAGATCTCTCATATGCATATCCGTTATGGATATCCTGAAAACCTGACTGGCCCGGGGGGTCTCAGAGGACTGGGTTGAGAACCACTGATTTTAGAGTGAATTATTGTAAGCAGCATTAAGGTGAAATTAGACTTACCTGCTAATTGTTGTTCCTAGAGTAGACACAGTCTAGACCCAAACCTCTGAGTTGTCTACCTCATTCAGCAGCTTTGGAGACTGAGGAACCTCCTTCTTTCTGTGATGTCATGCACATATCTCTCTGGGATCCGCCTTCCTCCATCAGTAACCTATTGACAAAGCAGACTCACCAGAGCAACAAGTAAGTCTCAACCTCACTTATCCCCGTAAGGTACAAAGACCCAACTCTAAACACTCACCCCAAAATTTAACTGTATAACCACAAACTGCCTAACAAACTGTTAACAAAAGGTACTGAGGCTGCCCCTTCACCTGTCTGAACCGACAGCCACTCACTGTGCAACTCCTCTTACCTGTCATCTTCAAGGAACCCATCCTGTGTCTCTGACATTCTCAGCACTGGGACAGGACTCGGGACTAGACTGGGTCTACTCCAGGAACAACAATTAGCAGGTAAGTCTAATTTCACTTTCCTGATCGTATCCCCAGTCTAGTCCCGGACCTCTGAGTACATACCAGAGCAGTAAATGCCTTTAACGGGAGGGCCCTGCTACACCAGCCTGAAGCACCACTGTTCCAAAAGAAGCATCTTGGGCCGACTGCACATCCAGCCGATAGTGCTTTACAAACGAATTCAAGGAAGACCAGGTGGCCGCCCTGCAAATCTCCACCGGCGGCACCATCTGAACGTCCGCCCAGGAGGCTGCTTGAGCCCTAGTGGAATGGGCCCGCAGCCCTTCCGGCACTGGCCTGCCTCTCAACAAGTAAGCAGACGCGATCGCCTCCTTAATCCACCTGGCTATGGAAGCCTTCGATGCAGCCTCTCCCCTTCTAGGACCTGCGAAGAGGACAAATAACCTCTCGGATCTACGAAAACCCGCAGTGCGCCGCAGATACTTTTTCAACACCCGCCGGACGTCTAACGACCGATTTACCACACCAGCAGCAATCGTACTGAACACTGGAAGCGAAATGTCCTGATTCAAGTGAAACGGCGACACCACCTTGGGCAAGAACGCCGGGACTGGTCTCAAGACCACCTTCGACTGAAAAAAGGAGAGATAGGGCTCTTTGCAGGACAACGCTTGTAGCTCCGAAATTCTTCTAGCCGAACAAATGGCCACCAGGAACACGACCTTCAAGGTGAGATCCTTCACTGAGGCTTTACCCAGCGGCTCAAAGGGCTCCCCCTCCAGCGCCTCAAGCACCAGAGGGAGCTGCCAGTTGGGTACCAGGTGCCTACGTGGCGGTCTCAAGAGCGCCACGGCTCTCAGAAAGCGTCTGACATCCAAATGGTTCCCGATGGACCGGCCAGCAATCCTTCCTCTGTAACACGACAGGGCCGCCACCTGCACCCTGAGAGAAGCAGCCACCAGCCCCTTATCAAACCCGTCCTGAAGGAACTCCAAGACCTGAGAAATGGATGCAGCGAGCGCCTCCGAGTCCCTCTCTCTGCACCACGCCTCAAACACTCTCCACACTCGGACATACGCTAAAGACGTGGACCGCTTCCTAGCTTTCAACAACGTGGAGATCACTGCCGCAGAATAACCTCTCGACCTTAACCAAGCCCTTTCAATAGCCAAGCCGTAAGCGAGAACCGATCCACGTGAGGCATGAGCAGAGGACCCTGTGACAAAAGGTCCTGTCGAACTGGTAGCCTCCAGGGCCGCGCTACTAGTAGCTCCGCAGATCCGCATACCAGGGTCGACGGGGCCAGTCTGGCGCGATTAAAATCACTCGCCCCCTGAAACTTTCTATCCGTTGGACCACCCTGCCTATTAGTACCCACGGAGGAAAGACATACAGGAGCTGGCCCTCCAGCCAAACCTGAATGAGAGCGTCGAGACCCTCCGACATTCTTTCTCGTCTTCTACTGTAGAAACGACTGGCTTTTGCTGACTGAAAGGTCGCCATCAGGTCCATCACCGGCGTGCCCCAACGGCGCATGATCATGTCGAACACCTCTTGATGAAGGACCCACTCCCCCGGGTCCATCTTTACTCGACTGAGAAAGTCGGCCTCCACATTGTCCACCTCTGCAACGTGCGCTGCCGACACCGTTAACAGATTCTCTTCGGCCCAGCCGCACAGACTCTCTGCCTCGTCCTCCAGGGCCAGACTGCCGGTAGCCCCTTGCCGATTGATGTACGCCACCGCGGTTGCGTTGTCGGAGAACACTCGTACCGCCGTCCCCTGGAGACACGACTGGAAACTCCGTAGAGCCAGCGACACAGCTCTCAACTCCAGCCTGTTGATCGACCAAGTCTTCTCTTGGGCATTCCAGTGCCCCTGCGCGAACTGTCCCTGGCAGGGGGCCCCCCAGCCCAGGTGACTGGCGTCCGTCATCAGGGCCACCCAATCAGGCATCTCCAGAGGCCTCCCGCGCTCCAGGGAGCTGGGGACCAACCACCAGCGCAGAGCTAAGCGCGTGTCGTCTGGACAGGGAAGTCTCCGGGACAGCGGATCCCACTGATGAGACCAGCGCCGCAGTAAAGCCCACTGCAAAGGCCGCATGTGGGCTCTTGCCCATGGTACCACCTCTATGGTCGCTGCCATTGTGCCGAGGAGCTGAAAGTATTCCCATGCAGTGGACTCCTTTCTTCTGAGGAATTTCCGGACTAAGGACCGCAACCTGCGCGCCCTCTGCTGAGGAAGAAACACCCGTCCGGCCTCCGTGTCGAATCGAGCCCCTATATCCCCTGAGAAGGGACTAACTTGCTCTTTGCCCGGTTGACCACCCAACCCAGGCTCTCCAAAAGGCTCACCACCCTAATAGTGGCTTGTTCGCTTTCACTCCTTGACTTTGCTCGGATCAACCAATCGTCTAGTTAAGGATGCACCAGAACGCCCTCCCGGCGTAATGCTGCCGCCACTAATACCTTGATCTTTGTGAACGTGCGAGGCGCTGTTGCCAGGCCGAACGGCAAGGCTCAGAATTGAAAATGACCGAAGGGGACCGCAAACCGGAGATACCGATGATGTTCCGGCCGAATGGGAATGTGCAGATACGCTTCCGACAGGTCCAAGGAGGTGAGGAATTCCCCCCTCCGCACTGCCACCATTACCGAACGCAGGGTCTCCATATGGAAATGGGCCACACGCAGAGACCGATTCACTCCTTTGAGATCCAGAATGGGCCGGACGCCACCATCCTTCTTTGGAACCACGAAATATATGGAGTATCGACCGCATCCGAGTTGGTCCCGTGGAACCGGCTCTATCGCTCTGAGGTCTAGAAGCCTTCCTACTGTCTCCCGCAACGCCTCGAGCTTGCCCGGCGCCTTGCAGGGAGACTGCACGAAGGCCTCGCGCACCGGCCGCTGCAGTTCCAGCACGTAGCCCTCTCGAATGACCTCCAGCACCCACTGATCTGAGGTAATTTGGACCCAGGCGGCATAGAACTCCTGCAATCGTCCTCCCACGGGAACCAGAGGACCCTGGGTCCGCCTGATCTCATTGTGGTTTCCGAAGATATGGGGAGGGGGAGGGGGAGGGGGAGGGGGAGGAGGTAGAGGCGGAGGCCCCGAATCCCTTCCCTGCTCCCCGGAACCCTCGAAAACCCTGGTTTCGGCTGGGGAACCTGCCCCGCTGACTAGAACTGAACCTTTGAAAGTGAAACCTGCAAAAATCACGCTGACTCTTGCCCGCAGCCACTCCTCGACCCTGCTTGGGCTTGTCCTCAGGTAACTTGCCTCCCTTCGATTCACCTAGCTCCTTGACCAACTTCTTCAGGTCTTCCCCAAACAGGAGACGCCCCTTGAAAGGGAGCTTACTCAACCTGGCTTTGGACAAATTATCGGCTGCCCAAGTACGGAGCCAGAGAACGCCTAGCTGTCACTGCCGTGGCCATACTCTTCGACAAACCACGCATCAGATCATAATGAATGTCCGACAAATAGACCGCCCCCGACTCCAGACAGGTGGCATCATTGGATTTGTCGCCTTCCGGCCCCACCTGGACCTGTTGCGACCACCGGAGGCAGGCCCTGGCCACCCAGGCTCCACAAATAGCCGCCTGGATGGACAGAGCATTGATGTCAAAAATCTGTCGCAGTAGGGCATCCAGCTTCCTGTCCTGTGCATCCTTGAGGGCCGCACTGCCCTCCACCGGAATGGTGGTCTTCTTTATCACCGCCGCTACTGCCGCGTCCACCTTGGGAGATTTGAAAATCTCCCTATCCTGGTCCGCCAGTGGGTACAACCGGTTTAACACTCTGGAACCATTGAGCGCCGCCTCCGGTATGCTCCACTCTTCCTGCATTAATTCTTGAAACACCCGGTGCACCGGGAAGGCCCTCTGGGACTTTCGAAAGACTTGCAACAATGGGTCTTCCAGTGGCACCTCCTCTGCTGACCCCTGCGCAGGCATATTCAAGGTCGTCAGGGTTTCTGCAATGAGAGCTGGAAGTTTGTCCCTTCTGAACACTCGCACTACTTGAGCATGTTCCTCCTTGTCCTCAATCTCTCCTTCCTCGAGCTCCTCCTCGAGGGCCACACTCTCTCCATCCTCATCTGAGAGCTGATCCTCCGAGCCCAAAGACGGAGTCCCGGCCTCCGCATCTAGTCGAGCCCTCTTGACTCCCTGCTGGAACTACCCGACGGGAACCTGTGCAGGCCTCTTTGCTCCGCTCCCCTCACAGGGACCCTTCTCCTGCCTAGATGGTAGCCCTCCAATAGCCTGCTGCAGCAGGCCACGAACCCTGCCGAGAAAATAGACTAACTCTTTTGGCCAGGTTACCGGCAGAGCGTGAACATCCGGAGCGGAAGATGGACCCAGAGTCGGCTCCCCCAGGGCCAAACTGTCCACCGGAGCGACCAAGGGACCTGCCTCCGCCCCTGACCGCTCCGCTATACCTTCTCTGGCAGAATCTGTGGCCTCAGACTCCTTGGCACAACCCTTACACACACCTGAGTCTGAGAGTGTACTCCTCTTAGCCCCACAAATAAAACACTGGGACTTCGAAGGCATACTTACAGGGAAAAGCGCCCCTCCCCCCTGGGGAGCCCACACGTAACCTCCCTAGCGCCCTAGGGAATCATCGGGAGAGGAGGGCCCCTTTCTAAGCCTTTACGTCACTTTATTTAGACCGAGCAGTTAACTCTGCGCTGTTTCTTTTTTTTTTTTTTTTTTTAAACTCCCCGATGCAATCGGGTACTGGAGCTGTCCCGCTGGTTCACAGTTCGCGGACCCCCAAAAACCGCGGTCTTAACCGCCGGCACCGAACTGCAGCTAGTCCCGGAACCTGGGCCTGATCTCCCCGCGATTCTGCCACGTGGCCGGGCCTGCTCTGCAAAGGGCGTGCACTCGCGCCACAGCAAACTCCACCAGCCCGCCCCCTTACCTCTGCTGCTAGTGCAGGTTGTTCTCAGCAGGCCGCCGCTTCGCCATCACCGGAAAGGAGACAAATGAAGCTCTCACTCCGCCTTGAGCTCAGCACGGAGGACAGACACCGGAAGCCTCCCCGAATGGCCAGAGACGCGTTCACAGGCAGAACCTCTGTATCGCCCTCGGCGGTGCAGGTCCCCACCCCCGGTTCAGTTCCACTCCTGCTCACCGGGAGTGAACCAGGCCTGACAGTCCTCCTGCTGAACTGCCCCCCCCCCCCCCGAAGCAGTAACACCAGCAGGTTACAGGGGAGCCTGTTGCACCTTTAAAAACAGCCCCAGCAATTTAAAGGCATAGCCGCATGTCTAATCCCTTTTTTTTTTTTTTAAACTAAATTCCAACCAACTATCCTTACTTGTTCCTCCAGTGATCCCGGACCCCTGGGCTCACCACCTATTCAGCTGCTGGATCCCTGATATATAACTGATGGAGGGATAACTGATGGAGGATAACTGATGGAGGAAGGCGGATCCCAGAGATATATGTGCATGACATCACAGAAAGGAGGTTCTAAGGCTCCAAAGCTGCTGAATGAGGTAGACAACTCAGAGGTCCAGGACTAAACTGGGGATACAATCAGGAAGTTGGAGTTCTCCTGAGCTTGAACACTGAATGCTAGAGATACTACACACTGGATATATAGGTTCAGAAAGTGCAACTGTACTATAAAAAACAAAGAGCCCAGAAATGCAAAGTGGTAACAAAGATGGGATAAGGCACAGGATGATAGAGACATCCAGGATAGGTGGGAGAAGTGTGAAAAAGATAGTGGATAGATAGGTGAAGTGCTCATCACATTGCCTATTTTTGACTCACCAGCTGACAGAAAACAGGAGAAATAGCACGCGCAAGAGCAAGCACACACATTTAGGTTATTCCTGTAATTTCCAGAGTCAATAGCATATCCTCATTTCTCCAGCCTCCCTCTGCATGTGTCTCAACAAATGTCCAAACAAGAATGCTAGGAAGTAACTCCAAAAAGCACCACTAATCAATAATGAGGCAGAACAAAACCTCAAACAAGGGCAAAGCATAATTCATTGTATCCTTTGAGGACCAAAACTAAGCATGTTCCAGTAGAAATTGCTTCCTCGAGATGGATTCTGTTACTCTGAAAAAGATGTTCCTCAAGACAACTGCTGGGAAAGCATAGTTACTCACCTGTAACAGGTGATCTCCGGGAACAGCAGGTATTTAGTCTTCACATATGGGTATTGTCGTTACCGACGGAGCATGTGCGGGAACGCTCCCCAGCGTCCAATTAGGAAGCTTTTGGGAGCATCCCACTGCACCTGCATGCTGCCTTACCGCCTTTCCCAACTGCCTCTCTCCAGTTGAGTTTAAAGCTGAGACAAAGAGAGAGAGAGGGACAGAGAAAGAGATACAACTCCTAGGGGAGGTGGGCGGGTTGTGAAGACTAAATTCCTGCTGTTCCCTGAGATCACCTGTTATAGGTGAGTAACTATGCTATCTCCAGGAACAAGCAGGAATGTAGCCTTCACATATGGGGACTCCCTAGCTTTAAATGCCAGGGAGAGACCCCAGAAGCTGTGTGTCCCTGTGAAAGGGCTCCACTTTCCCCCATGGATCTCTAGCATCCAACCAGGGATGGTGGGTAGTTGATTAGGTATGGAACAGGTGTTGGAGAACAGCCTGACCAAACAAGGCATCCCGGGCGGGAGTCCTTGTCCAAGCAGTAATGGGCTGTCAAGATATGAACCGAGGCCCAAGTGGCTGCTCGACAGATGTCGTCGATAGACACAGAGTGCAGATGAGCCATTGAAGCTGCCATGGCTCTCACATTGTGAGCCGTGACATGGCCCTCCAGAGGAAGGTTCTTACTCTTATAGGCAAACAAAATACACTGTGCAATCCAGTTGGACAGTGTTCTCTTGGAGCCTGGAAGTCCTAAATGAGAAGGTTAAAGAGCAAACAAAGAGTTGGGAAGACTTTCTATGTTGCTGTGTTCTTTGCAAGTAAAAGGCTAAAGCTCTTTTACAGTCCAAAGTATGAAGATTCCTTTCTGCATTAGATGCGTGAGGCCTTGGAAAAAACACAGGCAGGTAGACCGCTTGGTTTAAATGAAAAGGCGAGATCACCTTTGGCATAAAGTGTGGATGAGTCCTAAGGACTACCTTGTCATGATGGAACCTTGTATAAGGTGGATCAGCTACTAATGCCTGCAACTCACTGATGCGGTGTGCTGATGTGATTGCAATGAGAAAGATAACCTTCCAAGAAAGGAATTTCAATGAGGTAGTAGCTAAGGGTTCAAAAGGTGGCTTCATGAGCTGACCAAGAACCAGGTTTAAGTCCCATGCCACCGGTGGTGGCCTAATGGGAGGCTTAGTTAGAAGAAGGCCTCTCATAAATCTTGCTATAAGAGGATGGGAGGAAATAGGTTGTCCATTTAGAGGCTTGAAAGAAGCTGCAATAGCACTCAAATGGACTCTTACTGATTTAGTTTTAAGTCCTGCATTGGATAAATGAAGGAGATACTCTAGTAATGATTCCAGAGGTACTGCAAGGGGGTTAAGACCCTTCTGCGAACACCATATGGTAAACCTTTTCCACTTGAAAGCAAAAGAGCGTCTTGTGGAAGGCTTCCTGGAAGCATAAAGGATATCCTTTACTTTCTGAGGGAGGTTAAGATCATGAAGATCTAGGCCTTCAGCAACCAAATCCTGAGATGCAGAGACTGGGGATTGGTATGCCATAACATTCCGTTCTCCTGAGACAGGAGATCTGGAGCAGACCCTAACTCCAGGGAGGGAGCTTGAGAGAGATGTAGAAGCAAAGGGTACCACACTTGCCGTGGCCAATATGGAGCTATGAAAATCATAAGGCCTCTGTCTCTCTGAAGCTTGAACAGGGTTTTGGGAATTAGGGGAATGGGTGGAAAGGCATACAGGAAGTCTTGACCCCAGTGAAGGAGGAAATCATTCCTGGCCTGAGAGCCCTGAGCCGGAGTTCTGGAACAGAACTGGGGAAGTTTGGCATTCCACGGACTTGCAAAGTGGTCTATGTCCGGGGTTCCCCAAATTTGAAAAACCTTGGCCACCTGGTCTGCATGCAGAGACCACTCGTGTGGAAGCAGAACTTGACTGAGTCTGTCTGCCCAAGAGTTTTGTATGCCTGGAAGATACACTGCCAGGAGATATGAATGATGCTCTCTGGCGAGGGTCCATAGTCACAAAGCTTCTTTGCAAGGCGACAGAGCGCCTGTTCCCCCCTGCTTGTTCACGTAGAACATGGCTACTTGATTGTCCATATGAATGAGGACTGTCTTGTAGCTGAGCAGGGTGTGGAACACACGAAGAGCAAGGAAGATTGCTCTGAGCTCCAAGAGATTGATATGTAGATGAGTCTCCTGTGGAGTCCAGGTGCCTTGGGTGGAGAGGTCTTGCAGATGAGCTCCCCAGCCCATTGGTGAAGCATCATAAGAACATAAGATATGCCATACTGAGTCAGACCAAGGTCCATCAAGCCCAGTATTCTGTTTCCAACAGTGGCCAATCTAGGTCACATGTACTTAGCAGTTTCCCCAAGAGACACAAGTTCCACAATGCTTGTACTGGGTCAAGCATTGATATCTTCGGTCACTTCTTAATAATGGTTTATGGACCTTTCCTCCAGGAACTTGTCCAAACCTTTTTTAAACCCAGCTACACTAACAGCCTTTACTACATCCTCCGGTAACAAATTCCAGAGTTTGATTACACGTTGAGTGAAAAAATATTTTCTTTTATTAGTCTTAAATAGTTTACCCTGTAGCTTCATTGCATGTCCCCTAGTCTTTCTATATTCTGATAAGGTAAACAATCAATCTACGTTTACCCGTTCCACTCCGTTCATTAATTTATAGACTTCTATCATATCTCCCCTCAGCCGTCTCTTTTCCAGGTTAAAGAGCCCTAACCTTCTTAGCCTTTCTTCATAGGAGTATCCTTCCATCCCCCCTTTACCATTTTGGTGGCTCTTCTCTGTACCTTTTCTAAAATCGCTATATCCTTTTTAAGATACGGCGACCAGAATAGCACACAATATTCAAGGTGCGGTCTCACCATGGAACGATATAGAGGCATTATAATATCTTTTGTTTTATTTTCCATATCATACCTAGCATTCTATTTGCTCTCTTGGCCGCCGCTGCACACTGGGCCGAGGGTTTTAACATGGTATCCACAATGACGCCTAAATCTTTTTCCTGGGTGGTGGTTCCTAATGTGGAACCTTGCATCGTGTAACCATAGTTTGGGTTGTTCTTCCCTAGGTGCATAACCTTGCACTTGTCCACATTAAATTTCATCTGCCATTTTGATGCCCAGTCTTCCAATTTATCAAGATCCTCTTGCAATTTTTCACAATCCTCTTGGGTTTTAACAACTTTAAATAGTTTTGTGTCATCTGCAAATTTGATAACCTCACTCGTTATTCCACTTTACAGGTCAAAAAGCAGCGGACCCAGCACAGATCCCTGGGGTACACCACTATTCACCTTTCTCCATTGGGAAAATTGGCCATTTAGCCCTACCCTCTGCTTTCTATCTTTTAACCAGTTCCTGATCCACAATAGTACACTGCCTCCTATCCCATGACTCTTTAGTTTTGCCAAAAGTCTCTGATGAGGGACGTTGTCAAAGGCTTTCTGAAAGTCCAGATACACAATATCAACCAACTCACCTTTGTCCACCTGTTTATTCACTCCTTCAAAAAAACATAACAGATTAGTAAGACAAGATCTTCCTTGTCTAAAGCCATGTTGGCTGTCTCCCATTAGGTTGTGATTATCTACATGCTGAGTAATTTTATTCTTTATGATGGTTTCTACCATTTTTCCCGGTACTGACGTCAGGCTCACCGGTCTGTAGTTTCCCGGATCACCCCTGGAACCCTTTTTAAAAAATTGGTGTTTCATTGGCGATCCTCCAATCTTCAGGTATTAGAGATGATTTTAATGATAGTTCACAGATTACTGATAGCAGTTCTGCAATCTCATATTTCAGTTCTTTCAACACCCTTGGATGTATACCATCCGGCCCAGGTGATTTGCTACTCTTCAGTTTATCTAATAGTTGTAAGACATCTTCCCGATGTATCGATATTTCCTTCAATTCTTCCGCACCTTTAAATACCACTTCAGTCATGGGTAACATCCCTACATCTTCCTCAGTAAAGACCGAAGCAAAGAATTCATTCTGTCTCTCCGCTATCGCCTTGTCGCCTCTTAGTGCTCCTTTAACCCCTTTATCATCTAATGGACCAACTGACTCTCTCACAGGTTTTTAGCTACGAATGTACTTGAAAAGGTCTATTTCACGTTTTTGCTTCGGCAAGAAGCTTCTTCTCAAATTCTCTCTTTGCCTGCCTTATCAATGCCTTGCATTTGACTTGCCAGTGCTTGTGCTGCTTCCAGGTTTCGTCGTTTGGCTCTTTTTTTCCATTTGCTGAAAGATGCTTTTTTGGCAACAAGAGCCTCTCTGACCTCACCTTTAAACCATGCTGGCAGTTTTTTGGACTTCCTTCCACTTTTCTTAAAGCGTGGAATACAGTTGGTCTGGGCTTCCAAGATAGTATTTTTGAACAACACCCAAGCTTGATGTACGTCTTTAACCTTCGCAACTGCTCCTTTTAGTTTTTTCTTAACTGTTTTCCTCATTTTATCATAGTCTCCCTTTCGAAATTTAAAAGGTAGTACTGTGGATTTCCTTACTATCCCTCCTCCACTAATTAAATCAAAGGCGATCATGCTATGATCACTATTGCCAAGTGGCCCCAACACCCTTATCTCTTGCACTAGATCTGGTGTTCCACTAAGGACTAGGTCTAATATGGCTTCCCCTCTGGTCGGTTCATGAACCATCTGCTCCAAGAAGCAGTCATTTATTTCATTTAGGAACTTTATCTCCCTAGCATGTCCTGACGTGACACTGACCCAGTCGATACCGGGGTAATTGAAATCACCCATTATTATTACTGCGCTGTAACTTTTGTTAGCTTCCTTGATTTCTTTGAGCATTTCATCATCCATTTGGTCATTCTGGCCAGGTGCTCGATAGTACACCCCCACTGCCATTGCCTTCCCCCTTTTATATGGAATTTCAATCCATATAGATTCTACAGCAGATTTTGTTTCCTGCAAAAATTTAATCCTTTCTGAGTCAATGTCCTCTCTAACATAGAGCGCAACCCCTCCACCAATTTGATCAGCTCTATCATTACGATATAGTTTGTACCCAGGTATCACAGTGTCCCACTGGTTGTCCTCCTTCCACCATGTCTCTGATATTCCAATCATATCTAACCTTTCATTTAGTGCTATATATTCTAACTCTCCCATCTTATTCTTTAGACTTCTAGCATTTGCATACAAGCATTTTAGAGAATGTATTTTATTCATGTTAATTTGGCTATTGTTAGACATGGGTAAAATGGGATCTTTAAGCTCTGTCTGCTCCATAACTTGAGGGTATTTGGGCTACTTTACTCTTTTGTGGAACCACTCTGCTTTTGGTAGTATCCTTCAAGGATACATTCTTCCGAACCATCCGCTCTTGGGCGACTGTCGGCTTTCCCCTAATATCTAGTTTAAAAGCTGCTCTATCTCCTTTTTAAAGGTTAATGCCAGCAGCCTGGTTCCATCCCGGTTAAGGTGAAGCCCATCCCTTCGGAAGAGCCCCTCCTTTCCCCAGAATGTTCCCCAGTTCCTAACAAATCCAAAACCCTCATCTCTGCACCATTGTCTCATCCATGCATTGAGACTCCGGAGCTCTGCCTGCCTTTTGGGTCCTGCGCGTGCAACAGGAAGCATTTCGGAGAATGCTACCCTGGAAGTTCTGGATTTCAACTTCCTACCTAAAAGCCTAAATTTTGCCTCCAGAACCTCCCTACCACATTTTCCTATGTCATTGGTACCGACATGTACCAAAACAGCAGACTCCTCCCCAGCACTATCTAAGACCTTATCTAGGTGGCGCGTGAGGTCCGCTATCTTCGCACCAGGCAGGCATGTTACCAGGCGATCCTCACGTCCACCAGCCACCCAGCTATCTACATGCCTAATGATCAAATCACCAACTATAACGGCTGTCCTAACCCTTCCCTCATGGGCACATGGCCCTAGAAAAACTTCCTCGGTGCGAGAGGGTTTTACATCACCTGGAAGACAGGTCCTAGTTACAGGATCACTTCCTGCCACACCAGGGTGATGCTCTCCTGTCACGTGACCTCTCTCCTCCATGGCAACAGGGGTGCTGCCAGACTGGAGGTGGGACTTCAGGACTATATCCCTGTAGGTCTCGTCTATGTACCTCTCTGTCTGTCTTATGTTTTCCAAGTCTGCTACTTTAGCCTCCAGAGAACGGACTTGTTCCCTGAGAGAAAAGAGCTCCTTGCACCTAGTGCACACGTAAGACCTCTCACCAACTGGGAGAAAATCATACATGTGACACTCAATGCAAAAGACTGGAAAGCCCCCATCCCGCTGCTGGACTGCTGTCTGCATCTTAGTTTTAAGTTTGTGTCTAGATCTTTAAGTTCTTACTTACTAGGGGTTGCTATGGGTATTTATACCAATAAAACTGTACCTAATACGTTTAATATACCTTGTTCACCTGAAGCTTAATTAATCTCAGGTCCTTAGTGTATGACTGATTTCGGTAATGAGCTTCACCTGAAAGCACCTCCTGTCTTTTAAGATGTGTAAGTACCTATGAAGCTATGATTATCACAGGGGAGGGTGGGTGTGGGGAGGGAGGGAGGGAAATAACACTTATTAAAAGAGGGCTGCTACACAGTTCCCTGTCTTGTGCTGCTAAGGTAAGCTAAATTCTGATTTGATTTAAATTATAGCTCTTAGCTGCTGCTAGGCTCTAACTTCTTATGAAATTTAAACTACAAGCTCTCTGCTGGGTACTAAATTTAACCAGAAAGCTCTCTTCTGTGTGTTAAATTTAAACTAAAAGTACTTTGCTGTTACTTGGCCCTGAGTGACTATTAAATTTAAACTACAAGCTCTCTGCTGGGTATGAAATGTAACCAGAAAGCTGTGTTTTAAATTCGAACTTTAATTGCTGCTACTAGGCCCCAACTGATCCAACAAAAAACACCTGTTGAGAGTTGCCTGGGGTAAGGGTTGCTGAACTGGGGACCCCAGCAACAGGTTCTGAGTGGACTGCCACCATTGGAGGGACAATATAAGGCGATTTGTGTTTGCTATTTTGTCTGACAGGCACCCTGATGCCTGGGTCCATTGAGTGGATAAAGTCCACTGGGCTGCTCTCATATGGAGGCGAGCTTAAGGAACCACATGCACGGTAGATGCCATGTGAGCTAGTAGTTGTAGAATTTGTCGGGCAGTGAGATGAGGCTTCAGCACTGCTTGAGAAGCTAACTGCACCATGCGAAGGCAACGGGCTTGGGGAAGATAGGCCCTTGCTTTTCTGGTATCCAGCAAAGCTCCTATGAACTCTAGAGACTGAGTGGGAGTTAGACTGGATTTTGGGATGTTTATGACCAGACCCAAATACTGAAGGACACGCATTGTGCAAGATAGAGAAGTCCTAGCCTCTGACTCTGATGGGGCTCGAATGAGCCAGTCGTCTAAGTAAGGGAAGACGAATATCCCTAGAGTGCAGAGAAATGCTGCTATTACAGCATGCATTTCGGGAACACTCTTGCTGCTGAGGCCAGGCCAAAAAGAAGCACCCTGTATTGGTAGTGCTTTCTTTGAAAAAGGTACCGAAGGAACTTTCTGTGAGTTGGATGGATGAGAACATGGGTGTATGCATCCTTGAGATCTAGAGAACAAAGCCAATCCTGACTCTGAAGGTATGGCAGCCGAGTTCCTAGAGAAATCATCTTGAATTTCTCTTTGAACAGGAATTTCAGTTCTCTGAGGTCCAAAATAGGTCTGTATCCCCCTGTTTTCTTTGGGATAAGGAAATAGGGGGAGTAAAACCCTGTACCCTGTTGATGAATGGGTACTTCTTCTATTGCCCCTTGGGCAAAAAGCATAGTGACCTCTTGATCTAACAGGTTGATGAGAGAGGTCTGAGAACTGAACCGTCTTACCATTGTGGGAGGGGGAATGCACAAAAAGTGCAGCTTGTACCCCTCTCTTATAATGGAGAGTGTCCAATGTTCTGCTGTTATCTGCTCCCACCTGGGGGCAAAGTGACATAACCTTCCTGGAATGGTGGAAGGCTCTGGTCCATTGAGGGCCAGGAAGGCTAAGTTCTCTAGATGAAAGTCAAAGGCCTTGTGGAGGCTGAGACTGCTGAGACGGTTGAGGCTTAGCAGTCTTTGCTTTCCTTTGTTTAGGTGGTTGCTGACCTTTCCG
Source organism: Ichthyophis bannanicus (assembly GCA_033557465.1). NCBI lineage: Eukaryota > Metazoa > Chordata > Amphibia > Gymnophiona > Ichthyophiidae > Ichthyophis > Ichthyophis bannanicus. The sequence continues at coordinate 171,141,368 of CM066042.1, forward strand.
GGCAGGCTGACCTGCAGAACGTCCCTGCTGGGAATCAGAGGGATAAAACCTCTTTGAGAACAAAGAAATCTTTCAAAAAGCCTTTCTCACAGGATCAGCTGTGGCTTTGGATAGCCTATCCAAAGTGGAGTTGTCAGCATCTAATTCATTGGCTTTTTCTTGCCAATTTTTAACAAACAGATTCTCACCTGTACAAGGGATATTGCCCAGTTTGTCCTGCACCCAGAACTCCAAATCGGATGCCTGGAGCCAGGCAATTCTACATGCACCTATGGCAATGGCAGAGGTTCTGCTTATGCACTCAAAACAGTCAAAAGCTGCACGGTTGACAAACTTAGAAACATCCTAGGCATGTTTGACCAGTGTGAGAAAATCCTGCCTTCTATCCTCAGGAAAAAGAGGGCTCAAAACCTCTAAATCACCTGTGACTTCTTTAAGGATCATTCCCATATATAAAATATAGGAACTGATCCTGGCAGAAAGCACGGAAGCCTGGAAAGTACAACGTCCAAAGGCATCCAAAGTTCTACACTCACGTCCTGGAGGATTAGAGGCATGCCTCTTTGCACTCCTAATCCTTCTCATAGCTGATTCCATTACAATAGAGTGGTGAGGAAGCTGGGTTTTCTGGAATCCAGGACAAGGAGGGACTCGATACATGGTATCCAGTCTGCGAGAGTGAGGAGAGGTGGTGAGAGGTGTCTTCCACATTCTCAACATGAGATCATGTAAAATCTCATGGATAGGCAAGGTAGCTGCCTCCTTAGCAGCTTTGGGATATTGTAAAATCTACAACTCCTTAGCTCTGGGCTCTGGTTTCAGGAGTCACAGTAATGGACAAACCACGAGCCACCTCCCTGATAAAGTACTGAAAGGAGATATCTTCTGGAGGAGACATCCTACGTTTAGGAGAGGAAGGTCGCCTCCGGGAGAAGTATTCTGGTACCGACAGAGCTGTCAGAATCCTCTGATTCCTCTGAGGATTCGAAGTATCTTCTGCCCGGATGCTCCTGAAGAGCCCGATACCCGTACCGACCGAAGTCGGTACCGGGGGGAATCGGTACTGGGGTATCGGTACGAGAAGGCATCACGTGACTGGGTGCCGGCAAAGCAGACACCAATGTCGATGCTATCGATGCTGGTACCGGTTGAACTGTCTGACGCGGTTCCGAGGGCGTTGATGCCGCAAGGAGAGCCGCCAGACTACATTCAATAGCCAGGAACCTCTGGTTTATCAATGTTGCCGATGCCTGGGTATCGGTACCGGAAGTAGCCGGTACCCCAGAGCATGGCACCAGTAGTTCTGCCGAGGTCGAGGCCTTGAGAACGTCCTGGAGCCCCTATAATGCTTTGGAAGCCGAAGCCTCCTGCCGGGGCAATTTTGCCGGTACAGAACCCTCAAGGGCAACCCCAGAGGCATCTCGATGCTTAGAAGGAGATCTACCCTTTGAGGACCGGCTGGACTTATGTTTAGTTACCTGAGATCCATAGGAGGAAGAGGAAGCCCTGGAAGACGTCGATGCCACCGAAGCTGCATCGGAGGGAAAAAGGGCACTGAGCTTGGCAGCTCGGTTTTGTTAACTCCTCTTGGACATCATGGCACAAGCCATACACTCGGAGATGGAGTGGTCAGGACCTAAACATTTAAGACACCACTCATGGGTGTCTGTGACAGAGATGGTACCGCCACACTTGGTGCACTTTTTAAAACCCGAGGCGGGTTTCTCCATGATGGAGGAAAGTTTGGGCCTAAGGCCCAAAATGGCGCATGCACCTGGAAAAGTTTGGAAAAAAAGATTTTTTTTTTAAAAAGAAAGAAAGAAAGAAGAACTGGCGGTACCGGTAAAGCGTCGAGGAAGGCAGACGACAAAAAGAAGAATAAGGAAAAAAATTTTCTGCGTTGACAGGAACACGACCTGCTGACTCCGCAGAAAACGAAGAACTGGAGAGAGGCAGTTGGGAAAGGTGGGAAGGCAGCACGCAGGCACTGTGGGATGCTCCCAAAAGCTTCCTAATTGGATGCTGTGGAGCGTTCCCGCGCAGGCTCCGTCGGTACCGACGATACCCATATGTGAAGACTACATTCCTGCTTGTTCCTGGAGATACAATTTACTTACTGCTAAAGTAGGATGATGATGAAGTTGCATTTCTTGTGGACATTTTGGTCTGCTTTTAACGTTTTCAGTCCGTTCTCCCTTCATTACATTTTGAATATGATATGATTTTCAGCTATGTTTAAAGCTGAGCAAGCAATTAGAACGGGTTACTTTAGAGCTAGCCTGTCCCACAATGACTTTGCTCAAAATTAAAACATAATTTTATGATTTTGTGGCGAGTAGGAAGAAATGTAATCATCTTCCCTGCTAAGGGTTTTATGTTCTCTAGCATTATGCCACACAACTGGTAACTAAAGTACACCAAAAGTACTCTATATGGACACAAACATTCAGATGCTACCCTTTCCTACCTGAAGTTCTCCAGAACAAAAGTAGTTGAGTCATAAGCTGGTACTAATTCACTATGAAAGAAGAGAAAAAAAAAAGGTTTATGTTTTTGATGGTCAGGAACATACATAGTTGTAAGAAAAAAGATATAACAACAAGTTAAAGGAACAAACATTTATTTTGGAAAACGCTTATTTTTTATTTATTTGAAGCATTTATATACCGTCTATCTGCAAAACAACACAATCTAGGCGGTTTATATTCAGGTACTGTATATATTCCCTCGTCTCTATGCGTACCTGAGGCAACGGAGGGTTAAGTGGCTTGCCCAAGGCCATAAAGAGCACCTAGGAGGAACTAGAGACCCCCCAGTCCCTCTGACCAGAGGTTGCTGTCCCTGAGTGGGAATCAAACCCCTAGCCCTCTGGCCCAAGGTAACTTGGCCCAACCACTAGGCCACTCCTCCCTCTCTTATGTCAAAACAATTTGAGTTCAACAAATCAAAAGATAAGTCCCCTGTGTTGAGGAGGCCTGACCGTGTATTTTTAAAAATTGTTATGTACATACATTTTGGCAAAAGGTTACTGAAATCTAGTATATGAAAAAAAAAGATTTAAAATAAAAGTTAAGTACATAAGAAAGAAATACAAGGGGAGAGGATCATGCATCTAGCTGGAGTGACTAGCATGACAGCAGCAGAGAGTGTTTTGCCAAATCACTGTGGCGTTCTGGCACTGGAAAAGTATATGGCTGCCGGTGGTAACTCCGTCCCTTTCCACAGAGTCATTGAGGCTGCCAGGCCCATTTATCAGCGCTGTGGGCTGTGCAGCTGGCAGTGTGCGGCGGCATGACCAAAGGGGCACATCTCTTCGATGCCCATTCAGTGCTAATTCAGCCGGAATTTATTTGTTCCCTTTCTGAGTATGCCTAAGGGGTCATGTAAGAGGAAGAACAAAGGTAAATCTGTGGGCTCCATATGTTGAATCAGCCAAAAAACAACAAAGCCCGATGCAAAAACATGTAACTATAAGTGCAATGGCTCAATCTACTCAGTCTGGTTCAACTTCCTCTCCTTTTATCGTCTGGAGCTTCTTTGAGCCTATATCTAGGATCCTACCTCCTCGACTGGAGGTCTCAAAGACCCTTTTGTTTGGGGAAGATCTCCAGCCCTAGGGGTAGGGTCTGGGGTTGATCCTTCCCTGTCTGTGGTTTCCTCTTTAGTGTTTTAGCTACTGAAATAAACTTCCTGTGAAAACTGCGCCTTCTCTTAAGTCTCTTACTGAGTCTGCATTGCTAGATGTTTGGAACATGGTGGGCCAGAATAACTCACTACTTGGAACTATGAGCAGGATGCTGTCTTTTCAAGAGAGACTATTTCTACTTTCCAGGTGCATAAAGAATAACTGCAGCAATGCAGACTTGCTTGGACAAGCTTACTGGTCAGGTTTCTAGTTTGCAAAAGTCATTGTCATCTAGTATTAAAGATAGTATGCTTGTGCAGTTAGTCACTGGAGAATGTGTCACAGAATAAGAATCTCTGTTTTCTTAATTTCCCCATGACACATTATTTGTCACCTTTGATTTTGCTTAGGAAATATTTTAAGGCTATAGCATAGTTGCTTACCTGTAACAAGGGTTCTCCATAGACAGCAGGGGTATGCAGGCACACTCAAAGGTGACGTCTCCAGACTGAGCCTTGTGCCGGATCTGCCATAGTTCAGAGCAGTTTTGTTGCTTCACTGAGCATGCATGCTTTCTTCCCGCCTGCCTGTGCCTGAAGAATCAGTTCGTACCAGAGCAGAGACGAGACAGAGATAGAAGTCTTGAGAGAAAGCGCACTGTGAAGGCGCTGTGAGCAGTTGAAGCTAGTTCCTGTTTTGTTTTTTTTCTATTGCGGGGAAGGCAGATGGGAGTGTGTGGCTGCATATCCCTGCTGTCTACAGAGAACCCCCGTTACAGATAAACAATTACGCCTTTTCCAGAGACACAGAGATGCAGGCACACTCAAAGGCGAGTCCAGGGTTGGGGGCTGCCTTGACATGTACTTTCTGGTTGTCAGGATGTCTTCGTAATTGGGCAGCCCCCAGTGTATCTCAGGAAGAGGAGAGAAATCAGGTAGCAGATTCCAAAGGACAGCCTGGCCGAAGGCAAAGTCCGCTGCGGATGAGCGATACAAACTACAGTGTTCAGTGAAGGTGTGGATGGATGACCAGATGGCTGCCCTGCAGATGTCCTAGGTGGAGACAGAAACAAAACTGGCAATAAACGTGGCCGTAGCCTTGAGTTTGTGAGGGGCAAACACTCCGGAGAGAGGAGAGCAGCTTGCTTGTAGCAGAAGGCAATGCAGTCCACAATCCATGATATGGTCACCTTAGTCGCCGCAAGATGATTTGGAATGAAGATCAGGAACAACTGGGATGACTTGCAAAGAGGCTCAGTACGATGAAGATAGTAGAGAAGAGCCCCTCTGCAGTCCAAAGTATGCCTCAGGAGAGGCAATGGAGGTGTTTGAAAAGAAGGCAGGAAGCACAATGAGTTGGTTGATGTGAAAGTCAGAGACCACCTTCAGGAGAAATTTCAGATGGGCAAGGAGAATGACCTTGTCATGGAAAAATTACGTATATAGTGGGTAATGCACCAATGCTTGAATTTCCCCCAACAATCTGGCCGAAGTAATGGTGACAAGGAAAGCTTCTTTCCAGGTGAGGTATTTTAGCGAAGTGAATAGGAGAGGCTCAAATGGCGATTGCATCAGCTGAGATAAAACAATGGGCCAGTGTAAATGATTGGCTAGGAAGATTGGTGTTCATGAGTCCTCTCATGAATTGGGGTATGACCAGATGCACCGAGATGGGTTCCCATCGACAAGGTCGTGAGATGCGGCGATAGCTGAAAGGTGAAAACATACTGAATTAGTCTGTAGGTCTGAATGGGACAGGTACAGGAGATAAGGACAAGGGCTGACCCACAGAGCAGTGAACAGGATCGATGTAGCCCAGTGTGCAAAATGGGACCACTTGCACTGATACAAAAGCTGTGTAAGACTGTCTTTGAGAGGCAGCAAGAATAGAAAGTACATCCCGTGGCAGGGAGGAAATCAATGCTTGGTGCCCTGAAGCCATCATGCCATGAGGAATAGAGACTGAAGAGTGGGATGCAGAAGGCAACCCGGATGCTGAGAAAGGAGGCCTAGCTGAGTCCCCGGGGCCATGGGAGAATCCTGTAGTAGCTCCAGCAGATGGGGGAACCAAAGCTAGCGGGCCACCATGGTGCTATCGGAATGACAGAGGCGCTGTCTTGCTTGATCTTGAGCAGGACATGTGTGATGAGCGGGAATGGAGAAAGCGCATACAGGAGTCTGTGGGGCCAGTCCAGTGCAAAGACATCGGGGGCTCGTCTCTGCAAGCATGGTTGAATAGAACTGAAGACGAGACACTTGGCGTTGTCTGCAGAGATGGCGATCGTCCACCTCTAGCTCTCCCCAACGAGCAAAGCTCCCAGCCGGCTCTGTGCTCCCCGATCGGGGTAGAGCACGCCTGAGCAGGCCGCAGCCATCTTAGCCTGCTCAGGAGGCCTCCGGCCCAATCGGGGCTGTGGGAGGCGGAGCCTTGCACCAGAAAAGCAGCCGCCGTCAGGAAACAGCCTCTCTTCAGCTCCCAGCCGGCTCTGTGCTCCCCGATCGGGGTAGAGCACGCCTGATCAGGCCGCAGCCATCTTAGCCTGCTCAGGAGGCCTCCGGCCCAATCGGGGCTATGGGAGGCGGAGCCTTGCACCAGAAAAGCAGCCGCCGTCAGGAAACAGCCTCTCTTCAGCTCCCAGCCGGCTCTGTGCTCCCCGATCGGGGTAGAGCACGCCTGAGCAGGCCGCAGCCATCTTAGCCTGCTCAGGAGGCCTCCGGCCCAATCGGGGCTGTGGGAGGCGGAGCCTTGCACCAGAAAAGCAGCCGCCGTCAGGAAACAGCCTCTCTTCAGCTCCCAGCCGGCTCTGTGCTCCCCGATCGGGGTAGAGCACGCCTGATCAGGCCGCAGCCATCTTAGCCTGCTCAGGAGGCCTCCGGCCCAATCGGGGCTGTGGGAGGCGGAGCCTTGCACCAGAAAAGCAGCCGCCGTCAGGAAACAGCCTCTCTTCAGCTCCCAGCCGGCTCTGTGCTCCCCGATCGGGGTAGAGCACGCCTGAGCAGGCCGCAGCCATCTTAGCCTGCTCAGGAGGCCTCCGGCCCAATCGGGGCTGTGGGAGGCGGAGCCTTGCACCAGAAAAGCAGCCGCCGTCAGGAAACAGCCTCTCTTCAGCTCCCAGCCGGCTCTGTGCTCCCCAATCGGGGTAGAGCACGCCTGAGCAGGCCGCAGCCATCTTAGCCTGCTCAGGAGGCCTCCGGCCCAATCGGGGCTGTGGGAGGCGGAGCCTTGCACCAGAAAAGCAGCCGCCGTCAGGCGGGCCCGCGCCTGAGGGCCTCGCCAGAGGGCCCTTTGGCACGGCCCTTAGGCAAAGGCCCTCTCAGAAGACCCTGCATAACAGCCAAGCCAAGAAGTCTGCAACCACACCCGACCCTCCAACTTGAACCCTCAGTCGTCTCCAGCAAGTTGTCCGACATCACAGCAAGTATACTCCAACTCTCTAACCAAGAAATTCACTCAGCAGTTCAAAGTAATCCCACATATTGCTACCTACAGCATGTCTTGACTGTCCCTTGAATATACACCCTAAGATCCAACGGACTGCCTATACCCCTGACTAGTCCCATACTGTTGTCAGTAACCACCCACGTCAATATAAACATCAAGATTCTGCTGTCTTATGTTGTCATACACTGTCTTATACTGTCGTTAGTAAGCACTCCCAACTGGTCACCCACATCACCCTCACCAAGCAACACGACTCACAAACACCAACTGTCTTCATCAGCCTGACTCTTACAGTTGCCTGTATAGCATTCACATACTCACACACCTGACTCTCCTCATCAGCCTGACTCTTACAGTTGCCTGTACTCACATAACCTCACACCGGACTCTCTTCATCAGTCTTACTCTTACAGTTGTCTGTATAGCATTCGCACACGCACACACCTGACTCCTGTTATATTTACTGTGGTTACTGCTAGCTTTGTAACATACACCTTAATCAGTGATATCTTTGTTACTACTTCATAGACTGTATACTGTACTGTTAAATTACCTGTATACTGTATTGTGTACTCTTACCACCCAAAACTCAATTACCCCCTCACACCACATCCCAGAAACCAAAATGTCTCTCCACCTCATTACTTTCCTCAGTTTTTACCTTCTCACAGATTGGCTCGGAACCACCATTGCCTACTCCCCCACCTCCAGTCTTATCCCCATCCTCAAAAACCACGGAAAACAATGGGCAGGCAACCCTTTTCATTATCCGTCTAGGGAAGCTCGTATCCGACACTCCCACCTGATCCACATTGCAATACAGCAATCCAGCAACCTGAAGCAACACAAACCCTCGCCCTCACAAAACTTAAAATGTGCCCTTATAAATGCTCGATCAATTCGAAAAAAATGGCCTGTAATCCTAGATATAGTTACCCTTTATGATCTTGATGCTCTCATGATCACCAAAACTTGGTTATCTAAAGAGGACAATGTCCTTATCAACCAACTCATTCCACCAAACTTCACTATACACACAACCCACAGAGAAAACAAGAAGGGAGGAGGAGCACTCATACTCACCAAGTCTGAACTCCTCTTCAACATGACTAACTCCTATAGCACAAACAATCTGGACATAATCACCATAGCCAATAAACAATGCTCCATGAACCTGGTCTACAGAGCCCCCTCGAGCTCCCCAGACGACCTACCCACCATATTGGATCTGGCTGCCAACACCAGCAACCCCAACACTCCCAACTGGATTATGGGAGACCTGAACCTCCCATCACTACAACAAAACCAGTCCTCCTCACTTCTCAGTGCAATTGAGAATCTTGGTTACAAACAAATGATCACTGAGCCCACTCATACCAAAGGAAACATTCTTGACATGGTATTCGCCCCACACCATGTCTCTGAGCAAAACAGCAACATTGTAAAATCGATCACCGATGTCCCATGGTCTGACCATAAACTTATAAACCTACAAATTCCCCTGAACAACAGTCATAGTCTGAACACCAGCAAACTCGCCAATCCATCCAGGGTAACACGGGGCTTTCGACCTTTCAACAGAGAACTTATACTGTCAAGTACCCAACCAATCCTCAACAACACATCACTCAACCTTGACGAGTCAATCGCTGCCTGGAACAGCCTCAACGCTGTTGCTCAACTACCACACAAAAAGACCATATCAGGGAAAAGAACCTCTGCTCCATGGTTTTCCCCTGAACTCCGGGCCTCTCTTACGCACCTACGAAGGCTCGAAAAACGCTGGCGCCGCTCACTAGCTACCGATGACCACGAAGCCTTCATTCTTCACCTCTCAACTCACCGCGAGGCAATCACAGCCAGAAAGAAGCAATACCACTCAGATATGCTCAAAGAGATCATTGAACAAACCTCGTGACCTTTTCAACCTGGTTAAGTCACTATCAAAGGAACCCTCCTCTGAACAAAATGATGATATCCACCCGCAAGAATTCGCTGATTACTTGCAATCAAAATTCCTACAGACAGATGAACTCTCAAAAAACAATATACAAGAAACGACCTGCCCAACATCCCTATCCGCATTTAACACGCCTTCTTCTAAACACATTGAAGACACAATCACCTCACTCAACACGACCACCGTGCAGACCGATCCCTGCCCAGCCTTTTGGATTAAGGATCTTCGGTGTGCCTTTAGCCCCTTCATTGCAAGAATCATGAACCTCTCTTTCACTACTGGCTCCTTCCCATCTGCATTAAAGCTCACATCCATCAGGCCACTGCTAAAAAACGCTAAACTAGACCCAAAACAGCCAGACTCCTACAGGCCTATAGCCAGTATCCCCCTCTTAGCAAAGATCTTTGAGAAAGAGGCACAGCGCCAAATCCAAGACCACATTGACTCCGCAGCCCCTCTAGACTATTCTCAACACGGTTTCAGAGAATTCCACGGCGTTGAGACACTGCTTACCACTCTCTTCAATGATGTTCTCAACACCATAGACAACATCCGACAAGGCGTTGTGCTAATCTTCTTGGATATAGCAGCAGCGTTTGACTCGGTAAATCACGAGATTCTCCTCGGTCAACTGAAAGGAAAAGGCATCTGCAACTCAGCACTTGAATGGTGTAAATCATACCTCGATACCAGAATGCAATACGTTAAATCTGCAACAGGAGAATCAAAACTCTTCCATCAAAGACAAGGCGTTCCGCAAGGGTCCTCACTTTCATCCCTCATGTTCAACATCTATATACAGCCTATCTGCGATATCATCAGGTCTTTCAATGTGAAATGTATGATATACGCCGACGATATCCTACTCTACATGCCATTTTCCACAATGCAAATGGATTTATTGCCTATAACAAACTGCTTCGATGCAGTCTCACAATGGCTCCTGTCACAGAACCTCCGCATTCAGCATAAGAAAACTGAGGTTCTCTTTATCACAAGAGACCCCAACTTCACTCCACCACCACATATAAGTGTCAAGGGAGCTGACCTAGGCACCAAGGAAACAATAAAATACCTCGGAGTCACACTAGACCATAGGCTCGATATGAAATCACACATAAACAATATCGTAAAATCTGTGTACTTCAAAATACGCACACTCAGACACCTACGTCCCCTACTAGACCATGAAGACTTCAGAACCATTTACCAAGCGCTGATACTACCACATTTCGACTTCGCCAACTCCATTCTACAAGGACTCCCACAATCCACCGTAAGCTCCTTACAGCTTGCCATGAACACCGCTGCCAGGGTTCTTCTAGGAGCGGCCAAAAATGAACACATCACACCTATCCTCAAACAGCTCCATTGGCTCCCTATACACGGAAGACTTACATTCAAAATCCTCATTCTCACATTTAAGGCCATAAATGGTTTATTGTCCACATCACTTTCTAAACTCATCCAATCCGTCCCATCAAACAGAAATAGGAGACAGGCAGCATTAAACTCACTAACAACCCCAAAGGCTATAACAACTTGCAGCCTATCAACATCAAACAGAGCTTTCATGTTTAGCGCACCAAAATGCTGGAATTCTCTCCCACCTGATCTCCGCGCCATAACTGACCTAACCCAGTTCATAAAGGCCCTTAAACTGCACCTTTTCATCAAATACTACCCCACATGAACCGTAACATAACAGCCCCACCCTAATACAATCCACAATATCTCTCTTGTTCCAAGCATTCCTGCTAATTCTATGTAAATAGTTCGAGCATGTTATCTAGCTAATAGATTATATACTCCATGTAAATAGTTCTCCCATGTTACCCAAGTTGATACTCCTGTTATATGTAATACCAAACAGCCTGTTGTTCTGGTTTCTTTATGTTATTTGTAAACCGCGCTGATGTCAAAGAGTGCGGTATATAAGAAGTTGAAATAAATAAATAAATAAATAAATAAAGATGTTCTGAAGGACAGCAGGATCAAGGGACCACTCGTGCGGGTCCAGCTGGCAGCTCAATTTGTCAGCCAGTTGGTTTTGTGTCCCTGGAAGGTAGGCCACTCGTAACGTAGCATCTATGGAAAGGGCAAAAGTCCTATCACATGACTTCACGACAGAGTTGAAGTGAGCCTATACCGCCCTGCTTGATGATGTAGAACATGGAAACTCTGTTGTTGGTGTGCACCAAAACAGTCTTGTGATGCACCCAATCAATAAAGACTAGGAGGGCATAGTAGACTGCTCGGAGTACGAGCACATTGATATGCAAGGATTGTTCTTGAGGAGACCATGTGCCCTGTGTGGAAAGACTGAGATGTCGTCTCCCCAGCCATATGTGGAGGCATTGGTGGTGACAACAATATGGTGAGGCAGAATCTGGAAGGGACACCCCACCAAGAGGTTGGCCGGAACTGTCCATCATCTGAGGCTGTCGAGGACTGCTCACTGTGGGCCTTCGAAGGAAACTCTGGCCTGGAGAGGAAGGGTGTGTTGGCACCAGTTGAGTATGAGATGCCATTACAGGGGGCATATATGCAGCCGGGAAAGTGGTACTACATGCACAGATGTGACACTATGTGCCCCAGTAGACGTAGGAGCATACAGGCTGGCGCTGACTGGTGTGTGGCAAGGGCATTGCTGAGGGACCCCAAGGCTTGGACCCGCTGATTGGTGAGGAAAGCTTTGGCTTGCAGAATGTCCAGATGTGCCCTGAAGAAAAACAGCCATTGCTGAGGGACTGGCTTAGACTTCTCTAAATTGAGAACAAAGCTGAGAGTCTGCAGAGTGTCGGCAGTGTCCTGCACGACTTGAGCTGTTATGTCCTCGGGAGTGCCAGAGATGAGCCAGTCATTTAGATAGGAGTAAACACAGTGCCCCCAATGCCGAAGGAGGGCTGCCACAACTGCGAGACACTTGGTGAACACATGAGGGGCGGAAGAGAGCCCGAAAGGATGAACTTTGTACTGAAAATGTTGGTCGTGGAAGGTGAAGCGAAGGAACTTCATAATAAGGATGGACTGGGATGTGGGTATAGGAATCCTTTAGGTCCAGAGAGGCAAGACAATCCCGAGGGCTGAGGAGGGGAAGGACTGTGCTCAAAGAATGCATTTTGAACTTTTCCTGCTTGATGAAAAGATTGAGATGACTGAGATCGAGGATCAGTCAAAGGTCCCTGGATTTCTTGGGGATCAGGGAAAAAACAGGAGTAAAACCCATGTTACCTCTCAGAAAGCGGTGCAAGCTCAATGACATCGTTGAGGAGGAACCGAGTTATCTCCTGTGCCAGTTAAGGTACATGCTGCCTCGGGAAATGGCCGTTTGGGGCCACAGGCCGAGGAGATGGTGGAACATCAAAGTGAAGCTTGTACCCTGACCGAACAATAAGAGAACCCAGCAATCCGTGGTGATAGATTGCCATGCCTCTGCGAAATATTGGATGCCTACCCTTACCATCAGGTAGTCAAGGGCTGGGGAGGGCTTGGGCAGGGAAGTCTGCAGAGGCAACAATATTGGGGATATGACTGGTATGTCTAGGCCCGAGGATAAGGAGGAGGCTGCTGCAAGTAGGGCAAGTAGTGACGCTGTGGGTAGAATTGCTGGAAGTAATGACAGTGGAAAGGACAGCAATAAGATGGCGGAATGGAGCAGCGGGTGGAGGAAGATGTCTGCACAGGCTGAGCAGAGAGTTCTCGGACCGTGGTAGAGTGGTCCTTGATTTCAGAGACTGCTTCCTGAACCTTGGACCCAAAGGGGTCATCACCCTGGCAAGGGGCGTCTGCCAGGTGGTCATGAATATCCTCATGGAGATCGGACACACAAAGCCATGCTGTCCATCTGGCTGAAATAGCCGTAGCTGCGGACCAGGCCACAGAGTCGTCAATGTCGTACATGGCACGAATGATGTGGTAGAGGGATTCGTGTAAGTCTACAGGAAAAAGAGCTGGATCCACCGAGGAGAGATCATCTAGCTGCAGAAGGTGGTCATGATGATAGTGCAGCATATGCAGCTGATGAGCCAGGATGCGCATGGCAAACATACTGCTTTGATAAGACTTATGCCTCACAGCATCTAGGGTCCACTATTCCTTCCTTGGAGGCATCTGGGACGGCGGCTTAGTGCACTTGGATCTTTTAAGGACTGCCTCAATGTCAATCGACTGATGAGGGAGTTGGTGATGATGGAATCCTGGAGCTGGCAGGACCATGTACTTCAGATCAATGCATCGGGACGCAGCAATGCCCAAAGATGGAGTCTTCCAGATGGAAGATTGAGGATCCTGAAGGATCTAAGGGACAGAGAGTGCAGGGATTTCCTTGGGAGTATTTGCAAGTCTTCAAAATGGAGTGGAAATACCGCTACTTGGTTGGGGTATGCGAGTCACTAAGAACAAGAGCCTGGGAAAGTTTCTGGATAGAGGAACTTTGGATAGGAAAGGTCCTTCAGGCGGATCGTCCTGGAGGTCCTGATCAGGGGAGACCAGAATGTAGTCCTCCATGTAGGACTCACATGGTTCCCAAGGGTAAGATGGCAGTGAACAAATATCATTGAGGGGCGATGGCTTGCACCAGTCAATGAGTGGAGGGGAGCCCGGGACCTCCTGGGTAGGGGTCATCCAGGGATCTGAGGGTGCGCTAAGGCACATATCGAGACTATGAGGGAAGGCCTGCAAAAGAGTAGAACTATCTTGAAGAAACTTTTGCAGGAGGAAGAGGATGGAAGACAGAGGTCTGCAGGGCCTCCTGAGGGCTACCAGGCATGGAGGGCAGGAGTTTCCACTTCATATGATGCTTAGCAGATGACTGCTATGTGGAAAGAAGCAGATGCTTATGCTTTTGACCAGACTTAAGCATATCCCCCGGAGGGATAGAGGAGAAAATAGATGCGCCTGGAGTCAGTTCAGGAGGGAAAGGAGTACCACCAGACCCTGCTGCCGTAGCCGAGGGGGATTGCCAGACCCTGCAGCCACAAACGAGGGAGATCGCCAGACCCCACAGTCATACCCAGAGATGTCAAAACCAGTACTGAGGCTGCTTTTAGAGACCACCCCCTGAGCCTGTGCTTGGCCCAATGGGGGGAGAAAGGAGAAGGAGTCCAACACGAGAACTGGCCCTGCAGAGGCAGTAGAATGCCCAGCAAGGCTCATCTCAAATGAAGTGAAAATAAACAGCTGCTGTTTGTGACAGAACTCCTCTTGCCGTTTTACTTACTTGCAGCAACACACTTTTTTTTGGTATACGCGACAAAGGTGGCTGAGCGGTGCTGAGGTAAATCAGAGACTCAAACACTCACCTGCCCGAGATCGCGTGGTGAGGAAGCAGGCAGGCACATTTATCTTTTCTACTTTCTTCTGGTTTCAAAATTGAACGGCTGAAGAAAAACTGCAGTAGGAGAGACCCAGTATGAGAACCGAGTGACAGAACTGAGAAAAAAAGAAAAATGCAGGCAAAAGTGAAGAGGAAGGGAGACCCATGCAGGCTGTTGTGCGGTGAGAGGAAAAAAAAAAACCTGATTCTTCGAGCACAGGCAGGCGGGAAGCAGGCACGCATGCACAGCGAGGCAACAAAAGCTTCTCTGGTCTGAGGGAGATCTGACACAAGGCTCAGTCCAGCAACTAAACCTTTGAGTTTGCCTGCATTCCCCTGCTTGTCTCCAGAGAAATTGTGTGTACCTAAATTCAGAGCAGGTTGCTATTTCTTTTTTTTCTTTTTTTTTTTTTTTTTTAGATTCAACATTTTGATTTTATTGCTTAAATTTTGATTGCACAGTGTGTTTTTTTTTTCATTTGAAATTTTTATTAACCATTTCAATAAAGGTTACAAGTCTCTGCAATCCCAACTTTATACATTTTCCAGAACACTTACATATGCTAACATATATATTCCCGTGTTATGCATTCTCCCCTCCTTCCTCCCCCTCCTGCTAACATCCCCTTCTCCCTCCCCCCACCTCCCCCTTTCCCTCTCCCTCACTCCTTTCGCTCTTCATTCATACATTCAACTCTCGCTCACCCATTCCTGCAGCCGTATCCCTTCCCAGTGTACCCTATCACCATTCAGTCTTCTTGTTGGCATGTATCTAAAGCCCCTACCGCCTTCATCCGCCACCCGCCCCCTCTCACAGCATTCCATGTTTCCAGCCACTTACACACTTTCTTCCAGTGTTCCTCCCTTGACCCCCCCTTTTCCACGCCTCTGCTCCGTCAATCGGTGCATCAATCCCACCTCTGTCACCCTTTGAACAAAGCCTGCCAGCTGTGGTATGCCCAACCCCACCCAGTGCTCTCTCACATCGTGCAGCTACGAGACAATGATGAATCACCCCACTATCTCTCTTTGGAATGTCCTCCGCCAATTGATGCAATAAGCAAATCTCTGGTTTCCTTCGCAATCAATATCCTGTCATGCTAAATATCATAACAACCCAGTCCAAAAACGTGGAGAATTAGGAAGAATGACCTTTATTGCCTATTCATAAGCCACTGGCCCGACACAGGTCGTGTTTCGCTGCCTTCATCAGGGGCTAAATGGCTAAAACATTAAAAACATATAAATAAATAAATCATAAATGCTAACAATGAGACAATTTTAAAAAAGAATGAATATACATATATAAATAAACATGTATATAAAAGCTACACCATATTAAGTACATAATGCCGCTTAAAATCTCCGAGGGAATCAAAATGATTACATAATCATTTAACTCATTAAGTTAACCTTTTATAGGAACCTATAGATGTCATTATTCATGTACATAACAATTTGACTATGCCATGGTTAAAGGTCTTATTATTAATCGTACCCCATAACAAATGGTAAAATTATGAATACCTCTCAATAAAAACAAATTACCTGTCAGGTCAAACCATATCTAGTGTGAAAAACAACAGTTGTACTCTACTCCAATTTTGTAGAAAATTTCTCCACTATTTATATGAGAAAACCAGAAAGAACATGATATATTGGACATACAAATAAATGAAACATTTTAGATATTATATACCAAAATATTACTGTCCTAATACGACCCATACTTTATATAGTATAACTAAGCAGCAATTAGACCTTACCTGCTAATTGTCTTTCCTTGAGTTCTCTCCGGGCCAGTCCAGGAACAGAAGGGTTGTCAATCCCATTCAGCAGCTGAGGACTGAAAACTGAAAAGTTCTTTCTGACAGGCTATCTAACCGACCGTGACGTCAGCTACTCAGTCTACCTACTGTCCAAGCAGCTGTGAAAAAAACTATAGAATATACTGATCCAGAAAAACAAACAAAACAACAAAACTCGTGAACTGTGAACTGATACCCCTGTACTGTAAGGTGTTCTAGGGTCGCATCCCTCATGCTGTCCGTTTGTACTATAAACAGTGAGGTATTGAACTGCAGTGAGAAACACTTTTTTTTTTTTCTTTGCTCTGTACTGTGAAAAAAGCGTGAAGAACTGCCAGCACTGCACTCCATGCCCCCCCAACCGCAGAGGAACCACTACTACTCTGAGCGCATAAAACCGTAGCTCGCCCCAAATGTGGGTGGGTCCTGGACTGGCCCGGAGATAACGCAAGGAAAGACAATTAGCAGGTAAGGTCTAATTGCTGCTTCCTCATCGTCTCTCCGGGCCAGTCCAGGAACAGAAGGGAAGTACCAAAGCAGTTCCTATATATGGGAGGGGTCCCGCGAGCCCAGCTACAATTGCAGCAGCCCCGACACTCGTGTCACTCTGTGCATGGACATCTAGGCAATAATGCCGAGCAAAAGTGTGAAGAGAAGACCACGTAGCTGCCCGACAAATATCCACTGGCGGAATTAGGGCCAACTCCGCCCACGAAGCCGCTAACCCCCGGGTCGAATGAGCCCTGATATGCCCGGGAGGTGGCTTCCCTCGAAGTGCATATGCCGACGTTATAGCCCGTTTCACCCAGCGAGCAATCAAAGCCTTAGACGCCGCTTGGCCTTTCCGCGGCCCCCCAAAAAGTACAAAAAGCCTATCTGATCTCCGAAACAGTTTTGTCCTGCGGAGATATCTGCGCAGCACCCGGCCCATATCCAAGCTCCGCAGAAACCTCTCCGCCTTCTCCACTCAAGAAGGTTGGCAAAGAAACGGACTGATTCACATGAAACGGCGACACTACTTTAGGGAGAAACGACGGAACTGGTCTTAATACTACTTTCTCTGCCGAGAACTGCAGAAAAGGACTTTGACACGAGAGGGCTTGCAGATCCGAGATTCGACGCGCCGAACATAAGGCTACCAGAAACACTGTCTTCCAAGTGAGATGCGGTAAACGAATAGTCTTTTCCGCTGCAAAAGGCGGTCGCTGGAAGACCTCTAAGACTAAATTCAAATCCCAGGGTGGCACCACGGGACGCCGTGGCAGTCTGATATTCCGTGCCGCCTTTAGGAACCGATGCACATCCGGGTGCGCTGACAACACCTTGCCCTGAACTTTGCCCCGGTAGCACGCTAGAGCTGCAAGTTGAACCTTGAGCGTACTGAGCGCTAGCCCTTTCTCTAACCCCGCCTGCAAAAAAGCTAGGATAGTCGAAAGAGCTGCGGAAAAAGGATTGAACCCCCTCTCCGTGCACCAATCCTCAAAACTCCGCCACACTCGAATGTAAGCCAGGGAAGTTGTTTTGCGCCGCACTTTCAACAAGGTAGCAATTACAGCTGAGGAGTATCCTTGACGCCGCAAGCGTTCCCTCTCAAGAGCCAGGCCATAAGCAAGAACCGATCCACCTGTGGCATCAGCACCGGACCTTGATGTAAGAGATTGATTCGCTCGGGCAGACGCCATGGGCGATCCACCAAAAGTCTCATCAGATCCGCATACCACGGTCTCCTCGGCCAATCCGGAGCAATGAGAATCACAGACCCCTCGTGACTCGCTACTCTCTGAACCACTCGGCCTATCATCGGCCATGGCGGAAACACATACAGCAACACGTTCCACGGCCATGGCTGAACCAATCCGTCCAGGCCCTCCGACATATGCTCTCGGCGTCTGCTGAAAAAACGCGTCGCCTTGGCATTGGAAAACGTCGCCATCAGGTCCATAACCGGCTGACCCCAACGCACCGTAAGTTCGTGAAACACCGCTGCATTTAGCTACCGCTCCCCGGGATCTAAGGCATGGCGACTGAGATAATCGGCTTGAATGTTGTCTTTGCCGGCCACGTGCGCCGCCGAGAGAGCCAGTAGATGATCCTCCGCCCATAGCAATAAATTCTGACTCTCCTCCAACAGGACGGCACTGCCCGTACCCCCTTGCCGGTTGATATAGGAGACTGTCACCAGATTGTCGGAGAACACCCGAACTGCTCTGCCCACAACCAGCTCCTCGAACTCCAGCAGTGCCCACTGCACTGCCCGGAGCTCCAATCGGTTGATGGACCAACCTCTCTCCTCCACTGACCAGGAGCCTTGCGCCATCTGTGCAA
Source organism: Ichthyophis bannanicus (assembly GCA_033557465.1). Classification (NCBI taxonomy): domain Eukaryota; kingdom Metazoa; phylum Chordata; class Amphibia; order Gymnophiona; family Ichthyophiidae; genus Ichthyophis; species Ichthyophis bannanicus. The sequence goes on from CM066042.1 coordinate 171,159,844, forward strand.
GACAGTGAGCTCCCCAACCGACGAGGCTGGCGTCGGTAGTTACCAGAACCCAATCGGGCTCCCTGAGAGGAACCCCTGCCTGAAGATGCGTCGGTTCCAACCACCAGCGAAGAGAGGAGGCCACCTCCTCCGGACACGGCAATCTGCGAAATAGGGGATGAAGCTGCGGAGACCATCTGGAGAGCAGGGCCCGCTGTAGCGGCCTCATATGACTTCTGGCCCACGGAACTAGATCCAAGGCCGCCGCCATTGACCCTAGCAACTGGAGATATCTCCACGCTGTGGGAGCCTGCAATTTCAAGAATGCTTGCACCTGCTTGAGAATTTTGCGGACCCGCTCCTCGGGAAGAAATACCGACCCTATCTGGGTGTCGAATAACGCTCCTATGTAAGTGAGACGCCTCATCGGCAAAAACCGACTCTTCGCTCGATTGATCACCCAACCGAGACTCTCGAGCACCTGCAATACCCGAGCCGTCGCGGCTATCGACTCCTCATGAGATCAAGCCCGGATCAACCAATCGTCAAGGTAGGGATGAACCTGAATGCCCTCCCCCCGTAACGCCGCCGCCACGACCACCATCACCTTCGTGAAGGTCCGAGGCGCCATGGCCAACCTGAATGGCAACGCTCGGAATTGAAAATGACCCATGGGCACGGCAAAACGCAAAAACCTGTGATGCTCCGGTCAGATGGGAATGTGAAGGTACGCTTCCGTGAGGTCTATAGACGTGAGCACCTCGCCAGGTTGCACCGCCCGAATTACGGATCGCAGAGTCTCCATCCGGAAGTGAGGCACCCGCAAACACCGATTGACCTGCTTCAAATCCAGAATGGGCCGAAAAGAACCCTCTTTCTTGGGGACCACGAAATAAATCGAGTACCAACCTAAGCCGCACTGGCTTGGGGGCACGGGCACGGGCACCACCGCCTTGAGTCGTAATAACCGCTGAAGCGTCTCTCTCCCCGCATTCCGCTTTGCCTGAGACCCGCAAGGGGACCTCACGAAAGAGTCTGGCAGGGGTTGAGCAAACTCCAACGCATAACCCTCGCGTATGATCTCGAGCACCCAACGATCCGTGGTTATGGAGGTCCAGACAGAGAGAAACTGCTGCAACCGGCCGCCCACCGGAATCTCCGTCTGGACCTGCCGCCCTTCATTGTGGCTTCTTGAGGGCATTGTGTTGAGAATGCGAGTAACCTCTGCCAAACCCCCTAGCCCCCCGAAAGGGCTGACCTCGTGCCATAAACCGCCCTCTCTGATAAGGGGCAAAACGTGGTCCTCGAAACCTGCGAGCCTCTCGAACCTGCCCATGGAGCTGAGTTCCAGACCGCAACGGTTTTGGATGATCTTCCGGTAGCCGACCCCCTTTAGAGTCACCGAGATCTTTAACAATCTTTTCCAGAGCTTCTCCGAACAGCAACTTGCCTTTATAGGGCAGTTTACTAAGTCTAGTTTTAGAAGAGGTATCTGCCGCCCAATTCCTCAGCCAGAGAAATCTTCGTGCGGCTATGATGGAAGCCATAGACTTCGCTGAGATACGAACCAAATCATAAAACGCGTCGGTGAGGTAAGCCGCTGCCGACTCTAACTTCGCTCCTTCGGTCACGGAAGACTCCTCCCTGACTCCAGCGGAATCCCCTTGGAGCCAGCGGATGGACGCCCGAGACACGTACGCTCCACAAATGGAAGCTTGCAGGGAAAGGGCACATGAATCAAAGAGCTGTTTCAACAGAGACTCCAACTTCCGATCTTGAAGATCCTTGAGAGCCGCACCGCCTTCCACCGGAATGGTGGTCTTTTTCGTCACCGCGGCTACCAAAGCATCCACTTTCGGCATAAGCAACAAATCTTTCTCCTCCTGTGGAATGGGGTACAAACGGCCCATCACCCGGCTGCCACGCAAGGAAGCCTCCGGACATTCCCACTCCGACTCTACCATTTGTTTAATCACTCTGTGTACCAGGAAACACCGCTGCTCTAGTTTAAAACCCTGCAATAAGGGATCCTCCAAGGGTTCCTGAGGCACCGCGGGCGTGACAATATTCAGTGCTGCCAAAGACTGCACAATCAGGGCTCCAAGCTCCTCTCTCCGAAACACCCTGAACACATTAGGGTCCTCACCTGGAGCTATTTCCCCCTCTTCCAGTTCCCCTGACCAGGGATCTAAATCCGTCTCTGAGAAGATCTCACCTTCTTCACCCAACTGGGGCGCAGAGGGAGACAGCCCCATCCAATCTACCTGATTGCCAGACCCCTTATCCAATCTAGAAGTTCCCTCACCTGGATCAGCCCCTGATCCCAACAACTGCGATGCTGCCCCGCAGGGAAGAGGAACTTCGGGTGGTGGCATGTGCACGTTTGATACAGCAGGCTTGCTAGCCTGCTCCATCTTCAAGAGAAAAGCTCTGTGCATCTGTAAAATAAATTCAGGCGAAAATAAGGAATCCACATTGTCAGGGAGCTTGGCCAAGTGTCCCTTAGACCCCTCTTCAGCAGAAGAGGACTTTGTGGACTTAAATTTCTTTTTCTCCGGTTTACTCTGAGACGCGGGAGAAGATGCCGCTGAAGGCAAAATGGCTGCCGTTCCCGCCTTCAACTGAGAGTTTGTAGAGCTTTTCCCGCTGCTTCCCGCTGGCGAAAAAGACTCCATGCGACCAGAAAAAAACCACGCAAACAGCAAAAACAACCGCGGCGAACGAAGAACAAATGAACCGCAACTTCCGATACTAAAGCAGCTGACAGCGTGCCGCATAGAAAAGAAAACACCGCGATTCAGCCCGATCAGTCCTCCCCCGTGCCCCGGAACACTCACCGTGTCTCAGAAGCAGTGATTACCGAACCAACAAGGTTCTCAATATCAGCCCTCCAAATTCCCGCTGCTAGCAGGACACGGAGTAAGAGCACGAGTGGCAGGAGGATCAAGACTGGGGCTCCCAGCTTATCCCTTGCGCTCTATAGAGACGTTTTCTTCACAGTGAGCAGGCTCTGCCCCCGTCTACCGGCAGTCAAAGGTAGCAGAAAAACCGTCTCTTTTTGGGGTTTGTTTGGTTTTTTTTAACGAAAACACTCAAAATGGGGCAGGGAAGGATGCTCTAATAGAACACCTGAACCCTCCTTTTTGAAAATCTCCTAACTAATGATTCCTCAACGTCCCTCCTGGAGCCTGTCAGCCTAACATCCTATTCAGCTGCTGAGGACTGAAAGACTGAGTAGCTGACGTCACGGTCGGTTAGGTAGCCTGTCAGAAAGAACTTTTCAGCTTTCAGTCCTCAGCTGCTGAATGGGATTGACAACCCTTCTGTTCCTGGACTGGCCCGGAGAGACGATGAGGAATAGGGTGTTGGCTACATTTATATATCTGAATGATCACCTTCGAACACTGTGTAAAGGACACAACCTTACACCTTTACACTCCGAATTGCCATTGATTAACCAAACGTTATATAATACCAGGAAAGAGGGAAAAATGATTTGGCGCTCTTTTTTAAAAAAACAGTTAGCCGCTTTTTAAAAAAATCTTTACCCTAGGATACTTATATTAAAAAAACCTTTTTAAGCAACTAATCTAACACAGAACATACCAGTTCCAATCTAGAAACTGCCTCGTGAATTGTGCAATAAATACAACAGATTCGCTATTAAAAACTCGTACTAACAAAAAAACTAATTATATGTAACATACTTAACTAAAAAACAGTTTCATCCATAATAAATATCTTGTAAACTCTGAAGGATGGTCAATTTAAAACCTACTAATAAAATACTAAAGGGGCCATTTGCTTATACACGCAAAGACAGTCTCTCACGTGGAAGGAATATGTATTTCCGCCAACATCATAGTGCTTGATACGCGAACCAAATTAGAACAAATATGCTTTTTTTTTAAAAAATTGAAAAGCTTCTGTTTTTACTCACATTCCGTTGTATTAGTAGGATTTCACTCTGACTTCATAAAACACACGCCAGCGCGTGCGCGTTCATGTGTAAAAAACTCTACTTTGGCCAATTACCTAAGAGAATACATGTTTCTTAAAAGGAATTCATTTGTCATACAGTGTAACAATTCACTTGCCCCTATCATCTCAATAAGGTTATAAAGCAAATTCTCTTTAAAGTGAACCAAGGACCCCCTGTTTCCTGTACTCACGTAGTAATGTGTAAAACTGAATTTCATTCCTACTTCACTAACAGACGCTGACGCCTGCGCGTTTGCAAATCTGGGCTCTACATATACCGAGGTCTTAAAGGGACCCTCTCTCAAAAATACGGATATAATCTATTCACACTATATATATATATATATACACAATATTATGTTTCATTGCTGTGAATATTTGTTAAATCAATTTTTGAGTGATATATATTAAAGTGTCTTTATCTAAAGAAAGACTGACAAGTCTCTATCCATATTTAATCCATACGGATGTAAACTATTAAGAGCAAAGATGTATCTTTCCTCTATCCGATGAATGGTCTTTATCCAAATCACCCCCTCTCCAATTTAATTTCACTTTTTTGATGACAAAGAACTTCAAATCAGATATTGTGTGTTGTGATTCCAGCCAATGACTGACCAGGGGTTTATCCATTAATTTTCTATTGATGCAACTCCTGTGCTCTATGATCCTATTACGTATAAGGCGATTGGTTTTTCCCACATACAATTTGTCACAGGGGCACTGTATGACAAATGACGTGACTTGTCAAGCAATTGGAAAAACCATCTATGTAAAATACACGATTATTTAATGGATGTATATACTGTTTTTTAATGGTCATAACATGAACGCATACCGAACAATGGCCACATGTGAAATGTCCCTTGTATCTTGATAGGTACTTTCGTTCGGTGAAGGCCGAGGGTACCAACAAATTCCGCAAATTGATATTGCGCTTATGTGCTATTGTAACTTTCAAATAATGAAATCCAGGTAGAGTCTGAATTATATGCCAATGTTTCTTGATTATTTGTTATATTCTCACCAATCGCATAAAATAGAAAAAAAGGACACACCATACCAACATCATTATTCTTCTTCTGTGGTTGTAATAGTGTCTTTCACGAACTGGATTTAGCTCTATCATGACTTTAGTTATATACTGCTGAGGATATTGTCTAGCACTAAACCTATTTTCTATGATAGCTGCCTGTACTTCAAACTCCTGATTAGAAGTACAAATTCTGCGTGCTCGTAAGAACTGACCAACAGGTAGATTGTATTTCAATGCTGGATTATGGAAACTACGAAAATGAAGTAAATGCGTCTTATCTGTGGGCTTCCGGTAGAGAGTAGTGATAAATCCCATATCTGTTTTTTGAATAAGCAAATCTAAATATGGAATTTGGTGTTTATCATATGTAAGCTGAAAGCGTAAGATCTCCAGGAACAAGCAGGAATGAGTCTTCACATATGGGTACGTCGGTACCGACGGAGCCTGCACGGGAATGCTCCCCAGCATCCAATCAGAAAGCTTTTGGGAGCATCCCTCGCGCTTGCGCGGTGACTTCCAGCCTTTCCCACTGCCTCTCCTCAGTTTTCGTTTTTCCGCGGAGCCAACAGGACGTCCTCCTGTCACCACAGAAATTTTTTCCTTTAAAAATCCTTATTTTTCTTATTTTCTTGTGGTCGCGGCTGTTTTCCCGCCGATACCGGTACCGCCGGTGCTTTATTATTTTCTTTTTCAAACTTAGAGAAATATTTCTCCTCAGTTTTTTGTTTAACTTTTTTGGGCCTACCAGGCCTTTTCCAACATGGAGCCTTCTTCTCCTAAGAAGTGCCTTCACTGTGGAAAATTAGTTTTCTTTTTAGACTCCAATGCTTGGTGTCTAACCTGTTTGGGTCCTGACCCTTTTTTCCCTGATACCTCAGGCTATTTTATTGGGAGAAGACCTTCCCTTTTTCGAGTTTCCCTCGATGCAGTTTTTCCTCCTGAGGTGAGGACACCGGTTTATTCTTCTCTCCAGGATCAGGTAACCCACAAACAGTCTGTTAAGACTAGCCAATTCTTGAAGGGTAAGTCTCATGCCCAGCATGATGACGGCTTCGGCCTTACCCTCAAGACCTCATTGGCAATAAAACCTCGGCGGGAGTCTTCGGGCTCCAAAGCATTTACGGGGTTTCAGGTTGTTCCTGGGGCTCACCCCTCACAGAACATACCTGAGCCGTGCCAGGGGGTGGCATCCGCTTCGAGCGGTACCGATAACCCGGCATCGGCATCGGTGTCGAGTGCTGCACTCTTCACCAGGGATCGTCATCGAGCATCCTCGCTACCTTCGGGTCCGAGCGATACGACTCAAATTGACTTTCCTATATCCCAGCCATGCTCGGGGTTGGTACCGACTTCGAGCGGTACCGATACCCCGGCATCGGCATCGGTGTCGAGTGTTCCACTCTTCACCTGGGATCGTCATCTGGTATCCTCGGTACTTTCGGGGCCGATCAATACAACCCAGATTGACTGTCCTGTACCTTCGCCATGCTCGGGGTTGGTATCGGCTTCGACCGGTACCGATACCCCGACATCGGCGCCGGTGTCGAGTGTTCCTCTCTTCACCGGGCATCGTCTTCGGACGTCCTCGGTACCTTCGGTACCGATCGATGCGACTCCGATTAACCTTCCTGTATCGGCATCGCCGATACCACAAACAACGTCGGTACTTTCTAGACATGTATCGATGGACTCGCTCGCTTCGATGCCGAGTCTGGAATAGATATCCAGTCTAGATGATTTGATACCGACGCGCTTCGGAACCGATCCATATCGTTTCCGGCTTCGCAGTACCGAGAATATTCATCAAGGCTCTTGGCTTACCTCAGTACCGCTTCAGCAGCCCCCGAATACTGCTTTGATGACATTATTGTCCCCGATACCGATACCGGTGTCGGGGTCGATTCCTGCAGTTCCATCGGTGCCATCGATCCTTTCTATGCCTAGTTTGGAATCGATACCAGGCACTCACGATGCAGTACTAACTGCTTCAAATAAGAACTCTCAGGATCACTGTCCATCGAGCAGGATTCTTTTTCTGCACCAGTCCAGTATCTCTTCTGGTGCTCAAGCTGCTCCTTCAACCTCAGCTTGCCCAGGATTAGTTCCTATTGGAAATCCTTCTCTTCAGGAGTTTCTCCTTGACATGGCAACCTTTCTTGCCATTCCTATTCTTGGTTTTTCTCTTGACCAAGATCCTGTAGAAAAGGAAAATATAATGCTTCCTTTACATCATTCTTTACAGGATCTTCTTCTGAGGATATGGGAATCACCTATGAGGGTTCCCTTGCCTTCTACAGCCATGGACATTCTGTATCAGGTACCTCCCTCTCCAGGGTTTCAGAAAAACCAACTTCCACATCATTCCATGGTAGTGGAATCAGCATTGAGAAAGGTAAGAAGCAAGAAGAAGCATTCTTCTTATCTGCCAGGTCGTGCATCTAAAGCACTTGATGCCTTTGGACGTCAAACCTTCCAAACTTCTATGCTGGCTTAAAGAATTATTTCATATATTTTCTATACGAGTCTGACACTTCAGGAGGTCACAGAGAAATTATCTCTCTTGTCTCCTTTTTTGTCAGAACCTAAGGCCTCTGACTATTCCTTGCTTCTTAACCATAGCAGGAATATCTCTTGGTTCCTTTCTCGTGCTTCTCTAGACTCTTTTGAGTCTGTCAACAGATCCTCTGCTATTGCCATTGGAGCACGTCGTACAGCCTGGCTGCAAGCTTCCGACTTGAGCAGATGGGCACAACATACACTGGGTAGTTCTCCTTGTACTGGAGAAAATCTCTTCAATAAAGAGGCTTTACGTCAGGTTGCTCATTGCTCCACTGACTTTCCTAGTTCTGGAAACCGTCCTAAGCCTTCTTTTTCCCCAGGACGTAAGAAATGTCCTACCAAACCTTCTTTTCCTAAGAAAAGGAAGTTTCACCATTCTCCTGCCCATCCTCCAGATGTACCCAAACAAGGGACATCTCCTCCTAGTCTGAAGTCTCCTGACTCTAAGCAGGCTAATTTTAGCCAGAAACCATAGGTTCCTGTATGTTGCAATTCTACAGTTAACTTCTTTTTACCAGAAACAATTCTTCAAACTCTGCACTGGTTTTTTCTTTTCAGTATATTCAGCTCTTAGGATTTTGTCCGTGGGTTACAGACTTCTCCCTTTCTTTTTATCATAAAGGGAGATTACAATTATCCCATGATAGTTCTGTCCCCACATGGACATTTTTTCCTTTAGCTGACTTATCCTATGGTACGTCACCTTCCAAACCCTTCTCTTCCAGGGTTTCCCCTGCTCGAGTTGGTACCATACTGAAACACTTCTCTTCTTTCTAGTGTAGATTTTCTACTATCCTTCAATGCATGCTCTGAACAACTCATCAGACAGGGACGGGAATATCTCCGCTCCCTTTGTCTGTTTTCTCTCTGTTTTTCATACAGGAGAATCCCTTCTGTTTTTCTGTTCAGTTACCGTGCATGCAGAAGTTCCAGTGCTTACTTTAATGCTTCTTGCAAGCTACTTTCAACTATCTTGCATGATACTATTCACTGCAGGTTATCCTCTTTTAGCCATATCTTTACCTAGGATGTGGCAACACATCTGACTGCTGTCAGTTTTATCTCATAATTCTCCTGCACAATGCTCTCTGCAATCTTCAGAGAAGCTTTCTACTATGGGCCCTTGCTGTAGAGCATTGAACTTTGTCTCTGAGGGTTTTCCATATAATAGTAAAAGCTTATATAGTCATTCCATGGCTATATAGTTTCTTTATACCCTCTTGTCTCCTATTGTGATACAGAAGACAAGCTTTTTCTGCGTGAATGTCCAAGGGGTTCCCAATCTGGCAGGAATCTACCCCTTTTTTCCTTACAGCTTGGCATTATCTTTTCTGCTCCACTTGGACAACGCATACTCTTTTACTGTACATGATACCCCTGAGTCCCTTGGCTGAGTCATCCAGGTGTCTTAGTCTATGCGTTTCTTGTCCTTGGGACGTGTCAGAGTCCTCAAGTACTCCTGACGTGCTCTTACCAGACTGCTATTATCCTCTGTTTTTCACGCAACCATACTGGTTATTCCATTGAAATACAATCTTTTCCCATCACATTCCCCATGTGAATGTTCTTATGGGGTTCAGTTGCAGGCATGTATCCTCAGACTTATATTCATGTCTGTATATGTTCTATACATACATATTTTTTGTAATCTGTATGGGCATAAGCCATGCCCATCTATATCTATCACACATATCTGGACATATATATATATAGATATGTATGTATCTATATATCTATATATATATATATGTGCCCTTTGGGAGACGTCCATAGGACACTATGTATTACCTACTATCTCCCTGTCTGTGCTATAAAGCTTTTACCCTCTTAAGGGGTCCAGACAGTCAACTTGCCTATTCTCATACGGCTCAGTAACTGGGAGCGGTTATACACACAATTACTGCTGTGACGTCAACAGCTTCTATTTTTGTTATAGATCTCCCTATCCATGAAGTATCAAACTTCATTGTCTTCCTATCTCTTACCAGCTAGGAATGACAGTGTACATCTTCTGTATTTCTGAGTACACTTCTGTTCTCCTTGGAAATAGGGGCTTTTTTCCATACCCCCTCTTCCCTTCCGGACTGGGCTAATTCTCCAGATCGGTCAGTCTTCTTCTTTTAGTCCTCAATGTTAATAACTCTGTACCTAAAAGAGTTTTCAGCTTTTTCCCATAAAGCTTTCCATTGAAGACCTGCCGTTCTTCTCCTGCCCCAGTTGACACCTGGGTCACCTGCCCATTCCAGGTTTGGAACTTCATCCTCACTGCTGTGAAGTTAACTTGAAGATTCCGCTACTGCATCTACAGTACACTCCATCACAGTTCTACTTCCTACAATCCAGTAGGTAAGTTCTATGCTGTACTGGTTCATTAAATATTTTAATGATACTTGACATACATTCTAAAGACTCCTCTCTCCTGTAGTCTTTAGACCTGCTGTTCCTTGCAGCTCTTCTCTATTCAACTCCTACCCCCCATCCCTCAGGGGATGCCAGGGATCCAGGTTTGGGAAATGCCGTCCTGTCCCAGGAATACGCATTTCATGGGATCTCACCTGGCATCCACAGCTAGGGAGTCCCTATATGTGAAGACTCATTCCTGCTTGTTCCTGGAGATAGCACAGTTACTTACCTGTAACAGGTGATCTCTGGGAACAGCAGGAATTAGTCTTCACAACCCACCCACCTCCCCTAGGAGTTGTATCTATCTATCTCCTTTCCTCTTTCTCTCCTTCTGTCTCAGATATGAAACTCAACTGAGGAGAGTAAGTGGAAAGGCGGGAAGTCACCGCGCAGGCGCAAGGGATGCTCCCAAAAGCTTTCTGATTGGATGCTGGGGAGCATTCCCGTGCAGGCTCCGTCGGTACCGACGTACCCATATGTGAAGACTAATTCCTGCTGTTCCCAGAGATCACCTGTTACAGGTAAGTAACTGTGCTTTTTCATCACAGCTATTGATCTATTCATTAAATGCCATAATTTGATATTACTCTGAAATCTATTGTTTTTTTATAAACTTTTCCCCAAAATTAAAAACATACAGATTCGCAATGTCTAGGGCCATTGAGGAGCCCATTGTGACCCCTTTTATTTGCTTATAAAGCACAGTTACTTACCTGTAACAGGTGATCTCTGGGAACAGCAGGAATAAGTCTTCACATATGGGTATCGTCGGTACCGCGGGAACGCTCCCCAGCGTCCAGTAAGAAAGCTTTTGGGAGCATCCCACAGTGCCTGCGCGCTGCCTTCCCGCCTTTCCCAACCGCCTCTCTCCAGTTCGAGTTTTAAACCTGAGACAAAGAGAGAGGAAAGGAAAGATAGATAGAGAGATACAACTCCTAGGGGAGGTGGGTGGGTTGTGAAGACTTATTCCTGCTGTTCGCAGAGATCACCTGTTACAGGTAAGTAACTGTGCTATCTCCAGGAACAAGCAGGAATGAGACTTCACATATGCGGACTCCCTAGCTGCAGATTCCAGGGAGAGACCCCATGGTTGTGTGCCCTTGCAGAGGGCTCCACTTCCCACCCATGGATCTCTGGCATCCAACCAGGGTAGGTGTGTAGGAGTTGATTAGGAATGGAACAGGTGTTTAAGGACAGCCTGACCAAACAAGGCATCCCGGCGGGAGTCCTTGTCCAAACAGTAATGGGCTGTGAAGGTGTGAACTGAGGCCCAGGTGGCCACTCGACAGATCTGGTCGATGGACACAGAGTTTAGATGAGCCATTGAGGCTGCCATGGCTCTCACATTGTGAGGTGTGACATGGCCCTCCAGAGAAATGTTCTTACTCTGGTAGGCCAAAGTAATACACTGAGCAATCCAACTGGACAGTGTTCTCTTAGAGACTGGAAGTCCTAAATGAGAAGGATCAAAAGCAACAAAGAGTTGAGAAGACTTTCTATGTTGCTGTGTTCTTTGTAAGTAGAAAGCAAGAGCTCTCTTACAATCCAAGGTATAAAGATTCCTCTCTGCATTTGCTGCATGAGGTCCTGGAAAAAAGACAAGTAAATATACCTCCTGGTTCAGATGAAGAGGCGAGACCACTTTAGGCATAAAGTGTGGATTGGTCCTGAGGACTACCTTATCATGATGGAACCTTGTATAAGGTGGATTAGCCACCAAAGCTTGCAACTCACTGATGCGGCGTGCTGAGGTGACTGCAATGAGAAAAACAACTTTCCAAGAAAGAAATTTCAAGGAGGTGGTGGCTAAAGGTTCAAAGGGTGGCTTCATAAGCTGGCCAAGAACCAGGTTTAAGTCCCATGCCACTGGAGGTGGTCTAATGGGATGTTTAGTTAAAAGAAGGCCTCTCATGAATCTTGCTATAAGAGGGTGAGAGGAGATAGGTTGTCCATTGAGAGGCTTGAGGGACGCTGCAATAGCACTCAAATGGACTCTTACTGAATTCATTTATAGGCCTGCATGGGATAGATGCAGCAGACACTCTAGTAGAGAATTCAGAGGTATTGCAAGAGGGTTTAGACCCTTCTCTGAACACCAAATGGTGAATCTTTTCCATTTGAAAGCATAGGAACGTCGAGTAGAAGGCTTCCTAGAGGCATAAATAACATCTCTGACTTGTTGAGAGAGATGAAAATCTTGAAGGTCTAGGTCCTCAGCAACCAAGCCCTGAGATGGAGCGACTGGGGGTTTGGGTGCCACAATGTTCCCTCTTCCTGGGACAGAAGGTCTGGTGCAGAGCCTAAGTCCAGGGAAGGAGCTTGAGAGAGATGCAGAAGTAGAGGGTACCACACTTGGCGTGGCCAATGTGGTGCTATGAGGATCATGGTCCCTCGATCTCTCTGAAGCTTGAATAGTGTTTTGGGAATTAGGGGAATTGGTGGAAAGGCATAAAGGAAGACTTGACCCCAGTGAAGGAGGAAGGCATCCTTGGCCTGAACTCCCTGACACGGAATTCTGGAACAGAACTGGGGAAGTTTGGCATTCCAAGGACTTGCAAAGAGGTCTATGTCCAGGGTTCCCAAAATTCGAAAAATCCTAGCTACCTGGTCCATGTGGAGGGACCACTCGTGTGGGAGCAGAACTCGACTGAGTCTGTCCGCCCAAGAGTTTTGAATACCTGGAAGATATACTGCCAGAAGATGGATGTGATGCTCTCTGGCGAAGGCCCACAGTCGCAAAGCTTCGTTGCAAAGCGACAGAGAGCCAGTCCGTCCCTGCTTGTTTACATAGAACATGGCTACTTGATTGTCCGTATGGATAAGGACTGTCCTGTAGCTGAGCAGGGAATGGAACACTCTGAGAGCTAAGAATATTGCTCTGAGTTCCAATAGATGGATATGCAGAGAAGTCTCCTCTGGAGACCAGATGCCCTGGGTGGAGAGATCTTGCAGATGAGCTCCCCAACCCTTTGGAGAAGCATCTGTTGTGAGAGTTGCTTGGGGTAGCGGTTGCTGAAAAGGGGACCACAGCAACAGGTTTTGAGAGGACTTCCAACATTGGAGAGACCAAAACAGACGACTGGAGTATGCTATTTTGTCTGACAGGCAACCTGATGCCTGAGTCCATTGGGTGGACAAAGTCCATTGAGCTGCCCTCATGTGAAGGCGAGCATATGGAACCACATGCACGGTGGATGCCATGTGGCCTAATAGTTGTAACATCTCTCGAGCAGTTAATTGGGACTTTAACTGAATCGGGGAGGCTAACTGCACCAGACGTAGGCAACGGGCCTGAGGAAGATAGGCCCTTGCAGTTGTGGTATCCAGCAAGACCCTTATGAACTCCAGAGACTGAGTAGGGGTGAGATTGGATTTTGGGATGTTTATTACTAGTCCCAAATACTGAAGGATACGCATTGTGCAGGTTAGACAAGTCTGGGCCTCTGACTGGGATGGGGCTCGAATGAGCCAGTTGTCCAGATATGGGAATACGAATATTCCTAGAGTGCGGAGAAATGCAGCTACTACTGCCATGCATTTTGTGAACACCCTTGGTGCAGAGGCCAGACAGAAAGGAAGCACCCTGTATTGGTGGTGCTTTCCTTGAAAAAAGAACCGAAGGAACCTTCTGTGTGTAGGATGGATGAGGACATGGGTGTACGCATCCTTGAGATCTAGAGAACAAAGCCAATCCTGACTCTGAAGGTATGGAAGCAGAGCCCCTAGAGAAATCATTTTGAATTTCTCCTTGAATAGAAACTTGTTCAGTTTTCTGAGATCTAATATGGGTCTGTAGCCCCCTGTTTTCTTTGGGATAAGAAAATAAGGGGAGTAGAACCCTGAGCCCTGTTGAAGAAGAGGTACTTCTTCTATTGCCCCTTGGGCAAGAAGGGTAGCAATCTCCTGACCTAGAAGGTTGAGAAGAGATGTTGGAGAATTGAACTGTTTCACCATGGTGTGAGGAGGAAGGTTTAAGAAGTGAAGCTTGTACCCTTCCTTTATGATGGAGAGGGTTCATTGCTCTGCTGTGATTTGCTCCCATCTGGGAGCAAAGTAAGTCAACCTTCCTGGAATGGTGAGGGGCTCTGGGTTTCCCAGAGCTAGAAAGGCTAAGTTCTCCAGTTGCAAGTCAAAGGCCCTGAGGAGGTTGAGGCTGCTGGGCTGTGGTAGGCCTGGCAGCCTTTGACTTGGCCTGTTTAGGTGGTTGCTGACGCTTTGCAGCAAAACGACCTGCAGAAGATGCCTGCCCATGAGCAGGAAAATATCTTCCCTTTTTAGAAAAAGATGTCTTTTTGAACAATCTTTTCTTAACAGGGGTAGAGGTAGACTTTGAAAGTCGATCCAAAGCAGAGTTCTCAGCATCCATCTGAGTGACCTTTGCTTGCCAATCCCTGCCAAACAGGTTTTCACCTGTACAAGGAAGGTTTCCTAACTCATCTTGGACCCAGAGTTCCAAATCAGAGGTTTGTAACCAAGCAATTCTGCGTGCACCTATGGCAATAGCCGTGGCTCTGCTTACACAAAGGCTGCACGGTTGGAGAATTTGGAAACATCTTGGGCATGTTTGAGCCAAGTGAGAAATTCCTGCCTTTTATCTTCTGAAATAAAAGGAGCTAAAGTCTGCAGATGATCTGTGACTTCTTTTAGAAACATCCCCATATAGAGACTATAGGAGTTGATTCTGGCATCAAGCATATTGGCCTGGAAAATCCTTCGGCCAAAAGCATCTAGAGTCCTACATTCACATCCTGGAGGGTTAGATGAGTGTCTCTTTGCACTCTTTATTTTCTTCATAGCAGACTCAACCACAATAGAGTGGTGAGGAAGCTGAGTCTTATGAAAACCAGGACAGGGAGGGACACGGTACATGGTGTCTCACCTGCGAGAATGAGGAGAGGTGGTGAGAGGAGTCTCCCACATGCCCAACATGAGATCATAGAGAATCTCATGAATAGGTAAGGTAGCTGCTTCCTTAGGAGCCTTAGGATATTGCAAAATATCTAATTGCTTGGCTCTAGGCTCTGACTCAGAGGCCACTGTGATGGAGAGGCCTCTAACCACTTCCCTAATGAAGTCTTGAAAAGACAAATCCTCTGGAGGAGACATTCTTCGTTTTGGAGAATCAGACTCCTGAGGAAGAAGCACCGGTGCATCGACAGAAGCCTCCGACTCAGAGTCTTCGGAGGAATTGAAGTATCTCCTGTCTGGATGCTCCTGTAAAGTCCGATACGCGTACAGAGTGGGATCGACATTGGGAGTAAGCGGTACCGGTTCGGTACCGATGGGCATCGTAGGACAGGGTACCTTTGCAGCCGACACCGAAGCCGATGTCGATGCAATCGGTACCGGCACCGGGAACGGTGCCGATGCCGGAGTCGGTACCGGCAACGGAGATTGTTGCGGTACCGAAGGCGTCGAAGCCTGCATAAACGCCGTAAGGGTGCGCTGCATGGACAGCATTTTATGATCCATCGATGCCACCAGAGTCTGGATGTCGGTACCAGTGGGGGCCACCGGTACTCCAAAACATGGCAACAGGTGATCGATTGAGGCCGTGCCATCGAGGTCAACCTGTGACCCCATAGATAATGCTTTGGAAGCCGGAACTTCCCGCCGGGGTAATTTTGCCGGAGCGGAATCCTCGAGGGCAAGCCCGGAGGCATCTCGATGCTTGGAGGGAGATTTGCCCTTCGAGGACCGGCTAGATTTATGTTTGGTTACCTGAGATCCATGGGAGGAAGAAGCAGCCCTGGAAGACGTCGATGCCACCGAGGCTGCATCAGAGGGAAACAGGGTACTGAGCTTGGCTGCTCGGTTCTGCCGACCCCTTTTAGACATCATGGTGCAGGACACACAATCCGTGATGGAATGGTCAGGTCCCAAACATTTGAGACACCAATCATGGGTGTCGGTGATAGAAATAGTACCGCCACATTTTGTGCACTTTTTGAACCCGGAAGCGGGCTTCTCCATGAGGAGAAAATATTTAGGCCTACGGCCCAAACTGAAAATGCACAGCTGAAAGAATAAAAGGTTGTTTTTTTTAAGAAGAAGAAGAAAGAGAAGAAGAGACCGGCGGTACCACGCGACACAGAAAAATAAAGAAAAAAATAAAGAACTTCTTCTGCGGTGACAGGAACACGACCTGCTGGCTCCGCGGAAAAGAAGAACTGGAGAGAGGCGGTTGGGAAAGGCGGGAAGGCAGGGCGCAGGCGCTGTGGGATGCTCCCAAAAGCTTTCTTACTGGACGCTGGGGAGCGTTCCCGCGCAGGCTCCGTCGGTACCGACGATACCCATATGTGAAGACTCATTCCTGCTTGTTCCTGGAGATTATAATTCACGGAAACTAAAATAATTCTCACGAAGAGCCATACGTGCTAGTTCTATCAAAAAAGCTGTAGGGATCCTTTTGTGTGTTATCCTATTGCAAAGATATTGTTCCACTATCTTTAAAGCTTCCATCTGTGGTATATTGGTGTAAAGGGATTCGATATCAAGTGTAACTAAGATATTATCTGGACTAACTTCGTTTACTGAGGAAAGGACTTGAATGACATGAGAGGAATCCCAAACATAGGACCACATACTTTGAACAAAGGGTCACAATAATATATCCATAAGCTGTGAAATAGGTTCCATTAGGGATCCAATGGCGGATACTATGGGCCGGCCAGGGGGATTATCTAAACTCTTATGTATTTTTGGATTTACATAAATGGTGGAGATAACTGGAAAATCCACTGTAAGAAAAGCTTCTTCTTTTGCCGTAAGATGTCCGAATTCAAAGGCTATCAACACTAGATTATCTATGGATTTTTTCAAAGAATACGTAGGATCTCCCTGCAACCGAATATAAAATGTAGTATCCTTCAATTGCCTTTGTACTTCATTAATATATGAATCTTTATCAAAAACAGTAATTGCACCACCTTTGTCTGCTGGTTTGGGATAACACACAAAAGGATTCCTACAGCTTTTTTGATAGAACTAGCACGTATGGCTCTTCGTGAGAATTATTTTAGTTTCCGTGAATTATATTATAAGCAAATAAAAGGGGTCGCGATGGGCTCCTCAATGGCCCCAGACACTGCGAATCTGTATGTTTTTAATTTTGAGGAAAAGTTTATAAAAAACAATAGATTTCAGAGTAATATCAAACTACGAGCACACAGAATTTGTACTTCTAATCAGGAGTTTGAAGTACAAGCAACTATCATAGAAAATAGGTTTAGAGCTAGACAATATCCTCAGCAGTATATAACTAAAGCTTATGATAGAGCTAAATCCAGTTCGCGAAAGACACTATTACAACCACAGAAGAAGAAGAATGATGTTGGTATGGTGTGTCCTGTGTTATATTCTCACCAATCGCATAAAATAGAAAAAATAATCAAGAAACATTGGCATATAATTCAGACTCTACCTGGATTTCAGGATTTGAAAGTTACAATAGCACATAAGCGCAATATCAATTTGCGGAATTTGTTGGTACCCTCGGCCTTTACCGAACTAAAGTACCTATCAAGATACAAGGGACATTTCGCATGTGGCCATTGTTTGGTATGCGTTCATATTATGACCATTAAAAAATAGTATATACATCCATTAAATAATTGTGTATTTTACATAGATGATTTTTCCAATTGCTTGACAAGTCACGCATTTATGTCATACAGTGCCCCTGTGACAAATTGTATGTGGGAAAAAACAATCGCCCTATACATAATAGGATCATAGAGCACAGGAGTTGCATTAATAGAAAATTAATGGATAAACCCCTGGTCAGTCATTGGCTGGAATCACAACACACAATATCTGATTTGAAGTTCTTTGTCATCAAAAAAGTGAAATTAAATTGGAGAGGGGGTGATTTGGATAAGACCATTCGTCGGATAGAGGAAAGATACATCTTTGCTCTTAATAGTTTACATCCGCATGGATTAAATATGGATAGAGACTTGTCAGTCTTTCTTTAGATAAAGACACTTTAATATATATCACTCATAAATTGATTTAACAAATATTCACAGCAATGAAACATAATATTGTATATATATAGTGTGACTAGATTATATCCAGTATATGTAGAGCCCAGATTTGCGAACGCGCAGGCGTCAGCGTCTGTCAGTGAAGTAGCAGTGAAATTCAGTTTTACACATTACTACGTGAGTACAGGAAACAGGGAGAAATAGTGGAGAATTTTTCTACAAAATTGGAGTAGAGTACAACTGTTGTTTTTCACACTTGATGTGGTTTGACCTAACAGGTAATTTGTTTTGAGAGGTTTTCATAATTTTACCATTTGTTATGGGGTACGATTAATAAGACCTTTAACCATGGCATAGAACAAATTGTTATGTACATGAATAATGACATCTATAGGTTCCTATAAAAGGTTAACTTAATGAGTTAAATGATTATGTAATTATTTTGATTCCCTCGGCATCACCATACGGTTCTCTGAGTTGTTTCTTTTCATGTGTTGGTAGTTACCACTTCTTTTAAAAAATTTTAACAAAATGTAAATATTATGGGGGGGGTTTTAAGAGTAATATCATGAAGATTTACATTCATGCAATACTGTGATAATGACAGCAATGCTGAGCAGATGGATTGGGAAAATAATGAGCATTGTACCTTTAAGAGTAAGGACAAGTCAGGTTCCCATAGAAACCGAAAGCTTCTAACTAGAACTGAGCCCAGCCATAGCAGTGACGTAGGAGCTCAATGGAACTCTAATAGAGTTGCACCTGAGTAGCCAGAAGGGTGTCGGCTGCTGAAGGAAGCCGTTTTAAACCTGCTTCAGAGCTAGAGTTGAGGAAGAGAGGTGGAGAGAGAGAGAGCACACAGAAGCCACGAGGCGAGCAACGACAGCAGACAGAGCAACGCAGGCAAGGAAGGCAAAGAGGAGAGCAGCAAAGAGGGAAACTTTGGAACCCAGAACTAGCAAAGGAAGATTCTGGAGGGTACATTTCCTTTACCTCGAGAGCACTAGAAGCAAAGCCAAAACCTCTGTGGAAACTACCCGAAGAAAAGGTAGAAGAGTTTACCTATACGAGGGAGGAAAGCTCTGATTACAGAAAAGGCATTGCGAGTGAGAAAGGTACGTCTGCCATAATTCCTAGCCAGAGACTTGCTGAGGAGATTGTACAGCAGTTAAAGAACAGTGCTAATAAGAGCAGAGATAGCACTGCTGCGAAAACAGTTCCAGTCAGAAACATTCTTAGTAAGTGTTTTGAAACAGACGTAAAGGCTGTTGCTAAGAGCTTACATAAGAATCAGTTTCCTGCACTAGAGAATGTTACTGCCAATCAGAGGGACAACTTTATTGAACAGCTGCAAGAAGTTCTCAGGGACCTGCAGTCTAGAAGTTCCCCTAAGCAGAGTTATAATGATTACAGCGAGGAGATGATTGTTGACGTAGAAAGCACTCCTGATACAACTGATATCTGTGAGATGGATTGTTCTTTATGTGAGATTGATCACTTGGACCTACGTTAGACAACCTTTGCATGAAGGTAATGCAAAGTTGTTTTCTCCTGAATGTTTGCTGTGAAGAAACAGTTTGCTATATGCTTTATTGTCTAACTTTGAATTGCTCCTGTTTCCTATTGTTTTGGAAAGTAATCCGTGTCATGTTTGAGCCAAGAATCTATGTGTGAAAGGGAAAACCCCAAATAAAAATTTATCTG
Organism: Ichthyophis bannanicus; assembly: GCA_033557465.1. Classification (NCBI taxonomy): domain Eukaryota; kingdom Metazoa; phylum Chordata; class Amphibia; order Gymnophiona; family Ichthyophiidae; genus Ichthyophis; species Ichthyophis bannanicus. The sequence continues at coordinate 171,179,494 of CM066042.1, forward strand.
TTCAAATGACCCTCGTGCCACAACACCTTTGTTTGATAGTAAACCTAGACTACAACTCCCAGCGTACCTTGCTGCTACCTTAGTCAAAAAGGACACTTGAAGACAAAGTAGAGGTCACCCTTGCTCTAGAGTCACCGGCCCTAGGCGGGGGCAGGACAATATATATCCTCTTTTTGTTCCCTTAAAAGTTATCAAAAGGTTTTCCTAAATACAGATTTGCAAAGGTATGTATTTTATTACCCTAGAGGTTTTTATATATGTGTATTTTTATGATTATTTAAATATTATGGTTCTGATTTTTAATTTGGTTTGGTTATAATTTATGTTTTTAGTTTTGTATATGAGATTTTAAGCGGCATTATGTATTTAATATGGTGTAGCTTTTATATACATGTTTATTTATATATGTATATTCATTTTTTTATTAAAATTGTCTCATTGTTAGCATTTATGATTTATTTATTTATATGTTTTTAATGTTTTAGCCATTTAGCCCCTGATGAAGGCAGCGAAACACGGCCTGTGTCAGGCCAGTGGCTTATGAATAGGCAATAAAGGTCATTCTTCCTAATCCTCCACGTTTTTGGACTGGGTTGTACTGTTTTACGTGGTGTACATGCTCTAGCATTAGACGGATGCTAAATATCATATCCAGAATCTCTATCCAGTATGCTTGTACCCACTCACACTTCCACCACATATGCATCCAATCCCTTCTCTTGACATCCCCTCCCAACATTGGTCAGTGTGTCCCCGGTCCAGCTCTCTTTTTACGCACTGGAGTCCAGTACCAACGAAACAATACTTTATAAGCATTTTCTTTTACCTCTGTGGCGATGGAAATACTTGCCACCATCTGCATTATCTTATCCCATATCTCATCATCCCAACTTATCCCCAAGTCTTCCTCCCATTTTATCATATACGCCAGTTTACTCTCCCCGCCCTCTATTAATCCTTTGTAAATCCTGGACAAAACTCCTTTTTGGCCTAAATTCCCTGTACACAGCGCCTCAAACCACCCCGTTTCCCCAAAGGTCCTTCCACACCTTCTGCTGTCTCACAAAATGACTCATAAGAACATAACATAAGATATGCCATACTGGGTCAGACCAAGGTCCATCAAGCCCAGTATCCTGTTTCCAACAGTGGCCAATCTAGGTCATACGTACCTAGCAGTTTTCCCAAAAGACAAGCTCCACAATGCTTGTACTGGGTCAAGCATTGATATCCTGGGTCCCTTCTTAATAATGGTTTATGGACCTTTCCTCCAGGAACTTGTCCAAACCTTTTTTAAACCCAGCTACACTAACAGCCTTTACTACATCCTCCGGTAACAAATTCCAGAGTTTGATTACACGTTGAGTGAAAAAATATTTTCTTTTATTAGTCTTAAATAGTTTATTTTATTTATTTATTTTATTTATTTATTTATTTATTTCTTCTATACCGCCCCTTCCAGAGATCAAGGGCGGTTTACATGTAACAGCTAACAATTGTATACTTAAGTATACTTTACATAGAACGGTGTTTGTAACTATGTACAGGTAACATTACAAGGAACAATAACAGAACTAATTACAGGGAACTATTTACAATGAGCAGAGATCAGAGTGGAGAACAGGACCTTGGCGATATGCCTTTTGTATAGACCACCTACACAGCACCATGAAGACCTCGCTGACGCATTGGAAATCATCTCTTCCACTGCAGCCAAGAAATACCAAATAACTCTGGGTGACTTTAATCTTAACTCAGTCCCACTCATGCAGGCTACCTCCTTCTTAGAAGCCATGGACCAGCTCGGGTATAAACAAGTGATACAAGTGGAGACCCATAATAAAGGGCACTCTCTGGACCTGATATTCCTACCTAAAATACCACTGCAAACAGAGGGAAAGCAACCCAAAACTTGTGTAACCCAAGTACCATGGTCCGATCATTACCAAATACACCTCACTCTATATCTATGCTCCACCACAGACAAGATCAAATCTGGCTCAGCTGAACAACATCAAAGGTGGTTCCAGCAATTTAACAAGGAAGCGCTAATAAACTTTCTTGAAGAACACATAACCCACAACAACACAGACATTGAGGACCTAATTCAACAATGGACCTCTTCAATAGAAGCCAACTCGGAGCCAAGATGGAAGGCATTAGCCAGACCGACAAAGACAAAAACTGAACCATGGTACACACCACTGCTGCACAAAATGAAGAAGGAATTAAGAAAATTGGAGAGAAAATGGAGACGGTCTAAAAATGATCCGCACAAGTTGGAATACCTGGCACTCCTAGCCAAATACAAGCATGAGATTAACCTTGCTAAAAAAGTGCACCACATCAACTTACTCAATAAGGCCATCAATCGACCCAGAGAGCTGTTTGAGCTAGTTAGGGGACTCACAAACCCCTTACCCGAACAGGACTGCAATGGCAAACGTACGGCCCAAGAATTGGCTGATCATTATGCTACCAAACTAAATCCCCCTCGACAACCCCTGGGCATTTCCACAAATCAGCCAAACAGCGAGGAAACAAGCAATAAGCCGAAATAAAGTTGGTCTACATTCCAGACAATTGATGAGAAGCGCATCATCCATACCATCTCAAACTTAAATACAACAACTTCACTCCTGGATCCTTGTCCAGCAGAATGGATCAAAGCTACGAAACAAGAAGTTGCACATATTATAACGCATATAGTGAATCAATCACTGCAGCAAGGTATCATGCCTGCTCATCTGAAAAGATCACTAATCAGGCCTATACTAAAAAACAAGGCACTCAACAAAGAAGATCCAACCTCATACCGTCCGATATCAAGTATATCCTTTCTTGCAAAGATTATTGAGAAAGTGACCCAACAGCAACTGCAGGACCACCTAGATGACAACAAAATCCTCGATGACCATCAGTACGGGTTCAGACCACACCATGGAGTAGAAACCCTGCTAATAGCACTCTTTGACAACATCATCAAGGGCCTGGAAAACAAAAACAAGATGTTCATACTCATATTCATAGATATCTCAGCAGCGTTTGACACAGTTCATCATCAAATTCTCCTGCACAGACTCGCATCCATAGGTATATCAGGAACCCCATTAAAGTGGTTCGAGTCATACCTAACGAACCGAATGCAGCAGGTACGCTACAACAACGAACAAGCAGAGCCTTTCCCCCAAACACAAGGAATACCTCAAGGCTCAGCCATCTCCTCCCTCCTATTCAACGTTTACATACAACCAGTATGCATGATCTTCCAAAAGTTCAATATCAGCTACCACTTGTATGCGGACGATATTATGATTTACACTCAACTTGATGTAAACAATCCCAATTATAACCAATTAGAAGAATGCCTACTCGAAATGCAAAACTGGCTCCATCTCAACAATGAGTAAATTAGACTTACCTGCTAATTGTTGTTCCTTAAGGAACTCTAGTCCAGTCCCGGAGCATAGAGTTATCAACCTCCACCAGCAGCTTTGGAGACTGAAAGATGTCATCGTTCTGATGTCACTGGTACAAATAGGCAAGATCCGCCCCCTTTCACCAGCACCTATTGACAAAGCAGACTCAGCAGAGCAACAAATAAGTAGTTATAGGGAAAAACCAGCAATGTATATTCAACTTATAGGCACTGAATAGTGCCGCAGGGAAAAAACTAGAAGTAACTGCAAAAAACAGCAAAGAACCGCCTGAAACAAGACGGATCTAGTGCACTCCCGCGCCCACCAGGGCTGCTGCAGCAACCAAAATAGAGGTCCTCTGAGACCTAGCTCATCTCACCTCCTCTCAGTGCCCAACCCCGCCGAAAACCACGAAAAAAGTTCTAACCCCGGATTTACTCCGCATGTTCTCTTCCTTACAACACTTCAGGCTGTGCGGCACCAAGAAAAACTGGGAGGGATCCGGGACTGGACTAGAGTTCCTTAAGGAACAACAATTAGCAGGTAAGTCTAATTTACTCTTCCTTAGCGTCCCTCTAGTCCAGTCCCGGAGCATAGAGGATGTAACAGAGCAGTGAACATCAACGGGCAGGACCCGCAAGCCCAGCCTGAAGAACCGCTGAACCAAAACGGCTATCCCCGCGCGCCTGAACATCCAGACGATAGTGCCTGGCAAAGGAATGCAACGAGGACCAGGTCGCCACCCTACAAATATCCGCCACCGGCACTAAACTGACTTCCGCCCAAGACGCCGCCTGCGCTCTAGTGGAATGTGCCCGCAGGCCCACCGGAACCTCTTTGCCCTTCAAAAGGTAGGCAGAAGCAATAGCCTCCTTCAGCCATCTAGAAATAGAGGACTTCGCTGCCGCCTCCCCTTTGCGCGGACCTCCAAAGGCGATAAACAACCTGTCGGATTTCCGGAAAGACGCTGTCCTACGGAGATACTTCTTAAGCACCCTGCGCACATCCAGGCGATGCAATCGGCCACCCGACTGCACGTTCTGTTCCGCGGAAAACACTGGCAACGATACTACCTGATTCACATGAAAGGCCGAAACCACCTTTGGCAAGAAGGCTGGAACCGTACGCAAGACTACTCTGTCCGCCGAAAAGGACAAATAAGGTTCCTGACAAGATAACGCCTGTAACTCCGAAATCCGTCTGGCGGAGCAAATAGCTACAAGGAATACCGTCTTTAGGGTCAAGTCCTTCAGTGTCGCCCTAGCTAAGGGCTCGAACGGTTCTCCAACCAAGGCCGCCAACACCACATTGAGATCCCAGGACGGAACAACTGGCTGCCTCGGCGTGCGAAGCAACAACACTGCCCGCAGGAAACGTCGAACATCACTATGGGCCGCTAACACCTGCCCCTGAACCTTTCCTCGATAACAGGAAAGAGCCACCAGCTGCACCAGCAAGGAACTGGCCGCGAGACCCTTCTCCACGCCCGCCTGCAAAAAGGAAAGGATATCCGAGACTGAGGACCGTAGGGGATCGAGATTCCACTCGGAACACCAATTTTCAAAAACTCGCCATACTCTGATATACGCCAGCGACGTAGAAGGCCTACGCGCCCTAAGAAAGGTAGAAATGACGGTCGTCGAGTACCCTCTGGCCGTCAACCTAGCCCTTTCAAGAGCCAGGCCGTAAGCGAGAACCGATCCACCTGAGGCATCCGCAGCGGCCCCTGCACCAACAAGTCCTCCCGAGGCGGCAGCCGCCACGGAACGTCCGCCAACAGACGAATTAAATCGGCATACCACGGTCTTCTTGGCCAATCCGGTGCCACCAGCACCACCAGACCCCTGTGCCTTTCGATGCGCTGAACCACCCTGTCTATAAGTGCCCAGGGCGGAAACACGTAAAGAAGACCCTCCATCGGCCACCGCTGCGCCAAGGCATCCAGGCCTTCTGACATCCACTCTCGTCTCCTGCTGAAGAACCGCTCTACCTTCGCCGACTCCAAGGTGGCCATGAGATCCATTACCGGGAGCCCCCAATGGCCCACAATCAGCGCGAAAATCTGCGGGTGGAGGGCCCACTCCCCCGGATCCACCCTGCGGCGGCTGAGAAAATCCGCCTCGACATTGAGTACGCCGGCGACGTGCTGGGCGGACAGCGCCGATAAGTTTTGTTCTGCCCAGGCCAAGAGGACACTGGCCTCTTCCTCCAGGGCCACACTCCCCGTGCCGCCCTGTCGATTGATATAAGCCACCGTCGTCGCGTTGTCCGACAGCACGCGCACCGCTTCCCGATGTAACACCACCTGGAACTCCTGCAGCGCCCGATACACTGCTCGCATCTCCAACCTGTTGATGGACCAACGACTCTCCTCCTGCGTCCAAGTCCCCTGAGCAAAGGATCCGTCGTGATGCGCCCCCCAGCCTGCCAGACTCGCATCGGTCGTGAGCAGCCGCCAAGAGGGAGGTTCCAAAGGCATGCCTCTTTCCAGAGTGCCGGGCCGCAACCACCATAAAAGGTCCCGCCGAACCGCTGGCGGACACGGCAGACGCTGTGACAGCGCGTCCCTCTGATGAGACCAACGCCGAAGAAGAGCACTCTGTAATGCCCTCATATGAGCCCGGGCCCACAGCACTACATCTATCGTAGCGGCCATGGTTCCCAGCAGCTGCAAATACTGCCAGGCTGTCGGCGCCCTGCGCTTGAGAAACCGCTGCACCAGGTCCCTCAGCGCCCGAGCTCTCTTGCTGGGAAGAAACACTAGGCCCTGCTGTGTCTCGAAGCGCGCCCCTAAGTATTCTAGCGTCTGGGAAGGAGCTAGCCTGCTCTTCGCCACATTGACTACCCAACCGAGGCTTTCCAACAAACCGACCACCCGAGCAGTGGCCCTCAAGCTTTCCTCCTGCGACTTCGCCCGAATCAACCAATCGTCCAAGTAAGGATGCACCAGTATCCCCTCCTTGCGAAGAGCTGCCGCCACCACCACCATTACTTTGGTGAACGTCCGAGGGGCCGTCGCGAGACCGAAAGGCAACGCCTGGAATTGAAAATGTCCCAATGGCACCGCAAAACGCAGGAATCGTTGATGCTCCTGCCGGACGGGAATGTGTAGGTACGCCTCCGTAAGATCCAAAGATGTCAGAAATTCGCCGGAGCGCACTGCCACAATGACGGACCGTAAGGTCTCCATCCGGAAGTGGGATACGCGAAGGCAGCGATTCACCCGCTTGAGGTCGAGAATCGGACGAAAGGTACCCTCTTTTTTGGGAACCACAAAATAAATGGAATATCGACCTGAACCGCACTGCTCGGACGGGACCGGCACCACCGCACCGAGCTGCAGCAGACGCCGCAGAGTGTCTGCCACCGCTTGGTGCTGAGGAGCTCTGCATGGGAAAGAACAAAGGAATCTAAGACGGGACGCTGGAACTCCAGAGCATAGCTTTCCCGAATGACCTCCAGCACCCACTGGTCTGAGGTAAGCTGGACCCAGGCAGGGTAGAACTCCCGCAACCTTCCTCCGACGGGAATCACCCCCACCAGGGCCCGCCTCATCTCATTGCGGCTTCTTGGCAGCCGGGGCCTGAAAGGAGCCAAAACCCCTGCCTGCCCCTCTGAAACCCCGAAATGATTGACTACGCATCGGAAACCTGCCCCTCAGTGATTGAGTGAAACGGGAGGACTGAAACCTACGAGAATCCCTCGGGAGACCCCGGAACCCCGAAGCCCCATGACCCTGCTTCGGCTTATCCTCCGGAAGACGACCCCCCTTGGACTCTCCCAGGTCTTTAATCAACTTCTCCAGATCTTCCCCAAAGAGGAGCTTTCCCCGAAAGGGGAGCTTACTGAGCCGCGCTTTGGAAGACCCATCTGCCGACCAGTTACGGAGCCACAAATACCTGCGAGCCTCTACCACCGAGGCCATACTTTTGGCCAGCCCTCGGATGAGATCATAGTGAATATCGGACAAATAAGCCGTGCCCGACTCCAGCCGGGTAACATCCGCAGCCTGCTCCTCCACGAGGGTATCCTGCAGGTGCTGGGACCAACGTAAACAGCCCCTCGCCACCCACGCCCCCGCTATCGAGGCCTGTAGAGACAGGGCACAAATATCAAAGACCTGCTTCAGCAAGGTATCTAACTTCCGATCTTGACCATCCTTCAATGCCGCGGCACCTTCCACCGGAATAGTGGTCTTCTTTGTGACCGCAGCCACCGCCGCATCAACCCTGGGCGAACGAAAAATCTCCTTATCCTGTTCAGAAAGCGGGTACAAACGGGCTAAAGCCCTGGTGCCCCGCAGCGCCGCTTCCGGCGAGTCCCATTCTTCCTGAATCATATTTCGAAAGACCCTATGTAGGGGGAACACCCTCTGAGAAGTGCGTACGGCCTGCAACAGCGGATCCTCCAGCGCCTCTTCCGCAGAGGTGGAACCCGCCGGCATGTTCAAGGTCTTGAGCGTCTCAGCAATCAATGCTGGCAGCTCTTCCCTTCTAAACACGCGGACCACCCTGCTCTGCTGCTCCGCGTCCAGCAGTTCTCCTTCCTCTAACTCCTCATCTGAGGCTTCTGCGATCTCTAAATCGTGAGCAAGCCCCTCATCTAACCCAGCCTCTGAGCTGGGACCGACACTCTCTCTACGTCTCTTAGGTGGGGCTATCTCCCCCTCCAGAAGACCCCCTGAACCTGCCCTTTTCCGGTCAGGAGGGCTCTGAGACTGAGCACGAAGCCCAGCCTGGAACAATGCAAAGGCCTTCTGCATCAGCGCGAAGAAATCCGCAGGAATCCCAGACACACTGTCCCCCTGGGACCCCTCCCCCGACAAAGGAGCGTTCCAAGCTGAGGACGGTCCGGCCACTGGCTCCGGATCCTCCAAGGAGGGAGGACCGGACCCCCTGCCGTCGAAGGAAGCTGCTGTCTGCTCTGCAGCGCCTTCCCCCAAGGACTTTTTCATACCGCCTGCATCCAAGGAACAGGCCTTGCACACTCCAGCTTCTAGAAGCTCACCGCGCCGCACCCCACAGACAAGGCAGCGGAGCTTTGCAGGCATAGTACCTAGCGCTGTAGACCAAAAGCTGACACTGACAGGAAACTTCACTTTTTTTTTTTTTTTTTTTTTTTAAAGGTAGTCCACTTAGCTATGCCCAACTAGCTGCCCTGGAGCAATCAAAATCAAAAACGAAGCTTCCAAGCCCTAAAAACAGCAAAAGAAAAACAAGTTGAAAAAAACGGCATTCAAAATGGCCGCCGCAACGTTCGCGCCTGCAAAAAACACGCGGTAAGGCTTACAGCTACTCCCCGGAGCCACAGAAAACCCTGCACAGCCCCAAACAGGGCTCCCCCATCGGGGGTACTCACCACGATGTCAAAAGAGGCGAGGGGGAAGACAGCGCTAAGTACCTCAGGAGCACAGCCTTTCTCGCGGCATCAGCTCCCGGGACTGACTGACATCTCAGGAACACAGCCTTGCTGCTGCCAGTCGCTTCTGCTTACTACCTGCTCCTCACCCTTCTGACTCGGGTTCGGGAGCAGGGAGGCTCTTGCACAGCCCTGTGCTCGCTTTAAGACTGGGGCACTCTGAAAGCCTGCCAGAGGGAGGGGGAGGAGGAAGGGAGAGGGAAAGAGAATCTGAACAGAGAGGAGATAAAATGCCCACAGTAGCACAGGGACTCTAGAAAAAACCCCAACACAAAACCAATACTCAAAAACTCAAAACCCCCAAGGGCTAATTAAAAGAATCAAGCTCTGCTTATTTGTTCCTCTTGAGCCCAGTCCCGGGCTCAGAACCTCCAAACTGCTTGGAGACTGAAAGTACTGGTGCAAGGGGGCGGATCTTGCCTATTTGTACCAGTGACATCAGAACGATGACATCTTTCAGTCTCCAAAGCTGCTGGTGGAGGTTGACAACTCTATGCTCCGGGACTGGACTAGAGGGACGCTAAGGAAATGTCAATTAACCAAAAGAAGACTGAAGTAATGTTCAATTCAGGGAAACAAGACTTTGATCCTCCTGCAACCATCACCCTGAACAATAACTCCTATCCCTCTAAAAAAGAGATAAAATATCTAGGTGTACTGATTGATAACTTAAAAATGGACAAACACCTCCGGTCAATCAACAGAGCAATATTTCACAAGCTGAGGGTTCTTCAACCTATACGCAGCATCAGTGACCATTCTGACTTCAGAACAGTAGCTCAGGCACTCACCATTCCCCACCTTGACTACTGTAATGCCATCCTTCAGGGTCTACCGAAAAAAACACTAAACATCTTACAAATGGCACAAAATGTTTCAGCGAGGATCATCATGAACAAGAGCCTAGTAGATCACATTACACCAGTCTTGATTGAGCTACACTGGCTACCCATCCCGGCACGAATAATATACAAAGTGCTAATAACAACATTCAAAATCATCCACATAGTATCCCCCTCATTCCTTTCTAGCCTCATCACCACTCAACCTCTCAACAGAAGCAGACGGACCACGAACCTGAACACCCTCTGCATACCAAGCAGCATAAAAGCAGTCAACGTACGGACAAACAATCGGGCTTTCACTTACTCGGCTCCCATGCTCTGGAACCACCTGCCTCATGAGATACGCCAGATCAACGACCTAAAGGACTTCAGGAAAAAGCTTAAGACCCATCTTTTCCAATCCCATTACGGCATCACCTAGACAGATCATTGATGCAGTTATGTAGATATGTGAATATGTATATGTGTGAATATGTGAATATCTGACCCCTCCTTGAGACCCCTGTGTGCTGTGCTTTCCCTTTCGAATCAATAGTATATTTCATCAAAATTTCTGTCATGATTTCTCAATTTCACGCCTGTAATCAAGCCGCTACTGATCACTGGAAGTAGCGGCATACAAATGTATGCTAAATAAATAAATACATAAAATCAATGTTATGTATACGACATTTTTACCTTGTAGCTTCATTGCATGTCCCCTAGTCTTTCTATATTCTGATAATGTAAACAATCGATCTACGTTTACCCGTTCCACTCCGTTCATTAATTTATAGACTTCTATCATATCTCCCCTCAGCCGTCTCTTTTCCAGGTTAAGGAGCCCTAACCTTTTTAGCCTTTCTTCATAGGAGTATCCTTCCATCCCCTTTACCATTTTAGTGGCTCTTCTCGGAACCTTTTCTAATAACGCTATAATCTTTTTAAGATATGGCGACCAGAATTGCACACAATATTCAAGGTGCGGTCTCACTATGGAACGATATAGAGGCATTATAATATATTTTGTGTTATTTTCCATTCCTTTCCTTATGATACCTAGCATTCTATTTGATCTCTTGGCCGCCGCTGCACACTGGGCCGAGGGTTTTAACATGTTATCCACAATGATGCCTAAATCTTTTTCCTGGGTGGTGGTTCCTAATGTGGAACCTTGCATTGTGTAACCATAGTTTGGGTTGTTCTTCCCTAGGTGCATAACATTGCACTTGTCCACATTAAATTTCACTGCCATTTTGATGCCCAGTCTTCCAATTTATCAAGATCCTCTTGCAAATTTACACAATCCTCATGGGTTTTAACAACTTTAAATAGTTGTGTGTCATCTGCAAATTTGATAACCTCATTCGTTATTCCCTTTTCCAGGTCATTTATGAATATGTCAACTCAATTGTATATAGGCATATTAATCATTATCCTCCAATCTGTATAAATCCTCTGTGGCCCCACCTCACTTTTTTCACCACACAGGCACCACTGCTCCGGCCTCTTTGTCTGAGCCGCTTTAGCCTTCTGTGCCCAGCTCTTTGCTCCTCTGCGCCACATGCTCTGGGCCCCCCTCCACTTGGCTGCTCTCGCTCTTCTCTCTGGCGGCAGTTTTTTTCCTGCTCCCGCAGCCCCTTATTATCTGATTGTCTCCACACTGCTACCGCTGCAGTACCTGGCCGTTGCTCCTTCACTCCGCAGCTTCTCGGCCTCTGCACCACTCCACTCCAAGTTCCTGGCAATCTCTCCCTGTCCACTGCTCCTTAATCAGCCTCTTCTGTCTGCCGATCTCCCTCCCCCTTCAACTGTCACCCGACGCGGACCGCTCTGAGATCCCTCTCGCCGCCAGGACACTGATGCTTCGCCAGCCGGCACACTGATGCTGACACTGCTCCCATTCTCAGCTCTGCTCCCCGTCTCAGCCTGCTGTCACTGTGTCCTGTCTCCCACCGCTCTTCATTGCCACATGGCGCCTCTCTCCACTCCTGGTATCCGCCTGCACTGGCGTCTCTTTTGGCTGCCGCTGCCCACTGATTTGCTGTTTTTATTTCTGCGGGGGTTGCTCCGCTCACTTCCCCTGCATCACGCCACTGCTCAGCTGCATCTTAGGGGTGCTCTATCCCCTTTTTGCCGGCTTCGGTGGCGGAGCCCTTCTAAAACACCGCCATTTAGTCTGGTGACGTCACCGGAAGTCGCAGATTGCTATTTCTAATTGTTACTATGTTCCTATAAAACGTTTATAGCAAGTTGCCACGGGGGAAAGCGTAGTTACTCACCTGTAACAGGTGTTCTCCGGGGACAGCAGGAATCAGTCCTCACATATGGGTGACGTTGGCGCCGAAGGAGCCCTAGTGCGGAGCAAATCCGCAGCTTTCAGAGAAAGCCTTTGAGAGTTGCCATCATGCATGTGCAGTCCCCTTCCCGCCCAAGGGTGCCATCTTGCTCAGTCAAATGACATAGCCAAAAAGACGGCAAAAAGATCAAAACAGAACAATAATAGGAATGCAACTCCAAGGGGAGGAGGGAAGGTTGTGAGGACGGAGGGTTCTGAGGACAGATTCCTGCTGTCCCCAGAGAACACCTGTTACAGGTGAGTAACTACGTTTTTTCCAGGAAGAAGCAGGAAGTCAGACCTCACATATGAGACTCCCCAGCTATAGGCTATCGAGAACCCATAGCTAAAAAAGGCTCCCTCTATGAGAGCCACAAGCAGTCGCAACGGAAAACCAAACTAAAGGAATAGCACTCCAGTAGCCTGAACACAGAAGGGTTGGAGAGCAGGAGTAGCCTAGACCTCAAAAAGGTTACGGAGTACAGCCTGGCCGAAGGCAGTCCCATTGGGACTCCCTATCCAGGCAATAATGGGTTGCGAAAGTCTAGCTCAAAGACCAGGTGGCGGCCCGGCAGATGTCTGCCAAAGGAACAGAGCACAAATGAGCCACTGATGCCGCCATGGCCCTGACCCTATGGGCCATAACACGACCCTCCATCAGAAGCTCGACTGCCCTGTATACCCAGGCAATGCAATCTGCCACCCAGGTGGACAGCGTACGCTTTGATACCGCTAACCCCAGTTTACTGGGGTCATAAGATATGAAAAGCTGAGAAGCCTTCCAATGCGGTTGCGTACACTGGATATAGAAGGCCAACGCCCTCTTACAGTCCAGGGTATGCAGGACTGACTCTCCCCGACTGGCATGCGACCTGGGGAAAAAAAAAAAAAAGATAGGCAGAACCACTTCCTGGTTGAGGTGGAACGAGGAGACCACTTTCGGAAGGAACTTGGGGTGCGTGCGAAGCACCACCCGGTTCCTATAGAACCTGGTGTAGGATCTTTCCGACGCTAGGGTCTAGAGCTCACTCACCCGCCGAGTGGATGTGAGCGCCACCAAGAAAACCACCTTCCAAAAGAGATAGCGTAGATGGCAGGTAGCCATCGGTTTAAAGGGCGGCCTAGTAAGCTGCCCTAACACCACATTCAGATCCCACTCGGTCGCCAGGGGGGTGGACTGGGGGTTTCAAGAGAAGTAAGCCTCTCAGAAACCGAGAGACGAAGGGGTGGGCGGAGAGAGGCTTCTCATCCACGGAAAAATGTTGCGCCGCAAGGGCACTGAGGTGCACCCTGATAGAGCTGGACTTGAGGCTCAAATCAGAGAGGTGGAGAATGTATTGCAGAGCCACCCCTACCGGGCAAGAGAAAGGGTCTACCTCCCTCTCCTTGCACCACAAGACAAACCTGTGTCACTTCAAGACATACATCCATCTAGTTGATGGCCTCTGTGAGGCCATCAAGACCTCTTCAACATTCTTTGGAAGGAGGAGCGGAGCGAGAATTACCCTTTCAGCAGCCACGCTATCAAGTTGAGGGAGCTGAGATTGGGGTGTAGAAGAGAGCCCCCCTCCTGAGATAGGAGGCATGGGGAGGTCCCCAAGGGAATGGGAGCCTCCACCGCTAGCTGCACAAGAAGCAGGAACCATGGTTGCCTGGGCCATCGCAGGGCAATGAGGATGACCGAGGCTCTGTCCTGGAGAATCTTGAACAGCGTCTTGGCCACCAGAGGTGTCGGGAGGAACGCATACAGAAGGTCCCCGGATCATGATATCAGAAACGCATCGGCAGCCACCCCGTGCGGGTGGGGCTACTGGAGCAGAAATGGGGCAACTGGTGATTGTCCGGACTTGCAAACAGGTCCATCACCGGCCGCCCCCCCCCAGGTCTGGAAGGGCCAACTGGCTACCCTGCAGTCCAGCTGCCATTCGTGGGGATGAAGAATCCTGCTGAGCCTGTTGGCTAGCCAGTTGTCCTGGCCCAGCAGGTAGACTGCTTGGAGATGAATGCCATGCCGGGCTGCAAAGGAGCATAGGTTCAGGGTTTTCTGACATAGGGGACGGGACCCCGTACGACGCTGTTTGTTCACATAGAACATGGCCACCTGTTTGTCTGTCTGCACCAAGACAGGTTCATTGGCTAGGAGCTGCCTGAAAACCTCCAGGGTTAGGCAGATGGTACGGAGTTCTAAGAAATTGATCTGTTGGGTCATCTCGCTCAGAGACCATATCCCCGGGGGTACGGAAACTCTGGCAATGGGCCCCCCAGCTCAGCAGGGATACATCTGTGGTAAGGATCCTCATGTGCAGAGGAGCCTGGAAAGGCATTCCCGCCTCTAACTGCTGCGGTTGGAGCCACAAGGCCAGGGACCGAACCAGACGCCTGGACACTTTGACCCTGTCCCGGAGGCGCCCTGTGGCCTGAGACCACTAGTCTGAGACACCATTGAGTGGTCTGCATGTGGAGACGGGCATTTGGGGGTCACATGGACCGTGGAAGCCATGTGGCTGAGGAAGCGCAGGAAGTACCTTGTGGACAGTGCAGGCCTGCGACTCACTTGTCCTGCTAGAGCCAGAAGCCTGCTTGCTCTGTCCGCAGGCAGATAGACCTTTGCCTGAAGCGTGTCAATTCTGGCCCCAATGAACTCCAGCTGTTGAGTCGCAGTGAAGCTGGACTTGGGGTAGTTGATCACAAACCCTAGGTGTTGCAGCACCTGGATGTTGCGGTTTGTGACGTGATGGACCTCGCTGGCTGAAGTGGCTCTGATGAGTCAGTCGTCAAGATAGGGGAAGACAAAGACCCCTTGGAGCCTGAGAAAGGCAGCAACCACTGCCAAGCACTTTGTGAACACCCTGGGGGCCGATGCCAGGCTGAAGGGGACTACCCTGTAATGGTAGTGATTGCCCCCCACCACAAAGCGCAGATACTGCCTGTGACTGGGGTGTATAAGGATGTATGCATACGTATCCTTTAGGTCTAAGGAGCATAACCAGTCTCTCTGGTAGAGGTAAGGCAGCAATATTCCAAGGGAGAGCATCTTGAACTTCTCCCTCACCAGCAATTTGTTGAGGTTGCGCAAGTCGAGGATGTGCCTGAGGCCTCCTGTCCTCTTTGGCACCAGAAAGTACCTGGAGTAGAAGCCCCTGCCCTGCAGCTGGTGGGGCACCGGTTCTACTGCCTGATCCTCGAGAAGACAGCACACTTACCTGTAACAGGTGATCTCTGGGAACAGCAGGAATAAGTCTTCACATATGGGTACGTCGGTACCGACGGAGTCTGCGCGGGAACGCTCCCCAGCTTTTGGGAGCATCCCACCACGCCTGCGGGCTGCCTTCCCGCCTTTCCCAACTGCCTCTCCTCAGTTAAGTTTTAAAGCTGAGACAAAGAGAGAGAGAGAGAGAGAGAGGAAAGATAGAGAAATACAACTCCTAGGGGAGGTGGGTGGGTTGTGAAGACTTATTCCTGCTGTTCCCAGAGATCACCTGTTACAGGTAAGTAACTGTGCTATCTCCAGGAACAAGCAGGAATGAGTCTTCACATATGGGGGACTCCCAAGCTAAGATGCCTGGAGGAGTCCCAGCATGTTGCGAATCAGAGAAGGCCATGCTATTCGACAGAACCTCAGGCATCCTGGGGATGGAGGGCAGGAGTTGAACTAAACAGATATGCTATGAACCAACTGGACCAAACAGGACGCTTAGAGAGGAGACCCTGTGTAGATAATATCTAGTAGTAAACATTGAACTAGAATTTAGCGATATGGACCTCACCTTGAGGTATTGTAAAATGTTTATGGAGGTTCATATGGGACTGCTAATATGAACCAGCAGAATATCCTCAAGGAATACCTCAATAGAGCAGAGGTAATAACTGTGCAAAAGACAGGTTGAGGTCAGAACCTTTAGGGCGAGAAAGTCTCAGCGTAGTTCAATGGGGCAGGACTTTTGCGGGAAATGCAGAAGTCCCTATTAGATAAACCTGAAGTTCTTTTGACCCTAAAGAGACATAGTTCTTATAGGAGAAGAGGGGCTTTAAAGACCCCTATATCTGATAACAAAGAAGGACAGAAGTATGAGGCATTGTAGCCTCCTATTTATTGAAAATTCAGAATGTCCTTCTTAAATGAAGTTACTTAGGAAAAAAGATGGTACATGGAGGACTTCAGATGTATCTAAACTGAAGGTCATGGTGGAAACCTTTTAACTACCACAGGGAAGTGGTTGGTTATGTAGAATCCTGAACATGCTGGAGCAGCACTGAAAAGGATAGTGACTATCTGTCGGGACAGTATAGGAAAAATATATATATGAACCTAGGCAGACAGATAGAAAGAAATATATATATGGGTACTGTGACACCGCACCGCCTAGCCCTAGGCGTAATCAGGCAGTTGGTGCGTGCCACATGGGGGTTTTAAAAGTCCTTGGTAGTGCTGAAGCCCTGTATCCTATTGTAGTAGTGGACTGAAGTGACGACAGCCAAGGTTGGGTTTCCAAGTTAAAGAATACTTTATTCTTGCATAAGGTATTGCACAAAGTATTGCAAAAGAACAGCACAGGGTTTACTCCCCGAACACAAAAGTAAAGCGGTAACCTTTTTGTACCAAATAAAAGTTCTAGTGTACAGTCAGTTCTCCTGATACTTCTCGGACACGTAATACAGTTAAATGCTTTTAGGCTTCTTCCAGCTTCAACAATACAACAGCATTTCAGGATGCCAGTAATGCTTTCCAAGTATCAGCTTGTAATAAAGAAATCTTCTAGCTGTTGTATTTTCTTTCTAGTGTCCATATCTTGTTTAACAGCTTTAAATAGAAATGGCAATCTCCACACTCTCTTGCCTATTAGTAACAGGCTTCTTGTGTTGGAACACTTTCTTACGTTGCCTTTTCATTCACAGCTGCAAGTTATGAGGCTCTGAGTCGTTGCACCCAGCAGAACGCTGCTGTCTCTGGTGCAAACTTCTAAGAACATTGGTTTAGGCTTCACAGCACTCAATCATAAAACAGGAACAAATTATAGCTCCTTACTCTCTCATACATACACCACACTCCATTTCAGAATCACTGGTATTGGATAAAGGAGCCCCTAATTCCATTGGTTCTTCCTGGCTCTCTGATATCCCTTTGTCATGTGGAACATACAAGCCTTCAGACTTTAATTCTTTAATTACATTCTGAAGCTGTTTCCATTTGGTTTCTCTCTGTCTTCTAGGCACTTGTGAGGCTTGGTATTTCTCAGCACCTTTTAACAGCTCATAAAAGGGGTTTATTTCTTCCTTGCCTTGCCTAGGCCGTTGCCTTTGGTTGGGAGGAATGTGTCTCTTATGGAACTGCCTTGTGAGATCCCTCAGCACAGCCTGGTCCTCAGGGTCTGTTCCTAGCTCTCTGCACAGTAGCTGCCAATTAGCCTTTTGCTGACAAGCAGGTGTGCTTTCTTCTGAGCTAGAGCTCTGGTCACGCTGTCTGTATAAGGGATATGCTTGCAGCTTCTTAAAAGGGACTTTCCTACAGCCCAACTTTCCTCTAGTAACTTCAGGTTTACTTTCAAAGCTTAGTTCAAGCCTGTTTCTTCTAGAAAGCACTCTATTATCACTTCCTAGAGACTGTCTTATTTCAGAGCTATCTACTTTACAAGGTTTAAAAGGTTTTGCTCTGACCTGGTTTTGGCAGCGTCTGTCTCTGGGGAACTCCCCTGACTCCAAGTCTGTGTTCAAGGCTTCTGAGTCCAGCTCTGGGTCTCTTCCAGGGTTCACTCTCTCTTGGAGCTGAGCTCTGCCTGGGTTTCTTCCTGGACCACCCACAGGAACTCTCCTTTCCCTGGTTCTTTCCTTGGTTCCCCTTTTGCTGCTCGGGAGGTTTCTGTCCTCACTCCCTTCTCTCCTGGAGGTTTCTCTGCTTCTCCTCCCTTCGCCTCTGCCTCCTTCGCCTTTGCTGCTTCCAACCCTTTCCCTAACTGCTGCTTCCTGGTTATGAGTGCAGAGTGGCCCAATCCGGTCTGACTCCGCCCACCTCCCTGATTGGCTATGTCTCTGGGTTAGCCTAGAGCTAGGGTGTGGTTCTTTCCCTGCTCTTCTTTGCAGAGAAGGTTCATGTGCTGGAATCTTAACCCCTTCCTGTCCTGCATCTCTAAACATCTGAGGTGACAGAAAGTGTTTTAAACCCTTTTCCTTCTGTTTCTGAGCCTCTGCCTTGTCACAGTACCGACTTGCAGATGTCTATATATATGTATGCATAAATATATATACCCATGTCCCCACATAGGGATATGTGAAGAGAGAAAGATTCATCTAACAACAAGAAGGGAATACCTGCTTGAGGAGATGTTTAGAGAATCCATTCTCCCTTGTTGCGGGTGGGAGGGCTAAGCGAGTGCTCTCACTGACAAGGAGAAGTCTAGAGTATTCTAAGAACTCTAGCCCTTGAAAAACCAGGAATGGAGGATGTTTTAATCCGCTGACAGTATTCTGGATCCTTCCATAACTCCAGCATGACAGCTGGAGAAGATGCAATGAAAAGAGATACCATATTTACCCTTCTAAGAGGGCAAAATGAGTATGATGCATTCTTGCGCTCAATATGAATTACTCCACGAGGAATTGAGGATGGAAGGAAATACACAAACAAAGACTGGCTGTCAGTGAAAGAAAACCATCCCTGGTGAAGGGGTCCACTGGGAATGTGAACCAACCCAGGGGATTGGATAATGATTTAGGTCTTCACTTAATTAAAGGTGTGTGTCCTTTATTGAAGAAGACGACTTTAATGGAAAAGGTAAGGGTAGGGAAGAACTCAGTAAAGTCCTTCCTAACCATCTGGAATTATTTGCTCTCTAGCAAGGGCCCATAGTGCAGAGCTGCTCTGCAGAGATGCAGAGAGCATGTTGCAGGTTGGCTAGAAGAAAAAACTGGCTGTTTAAGAGCCATTATGTGACCTAAACTACTCCGCCAACGCCAAGGATTGCGGAAGGCTAAGGATAGAAGGTATGCTGCAACAGGAAAACCTGAGAAGGTTCCAAGTCTGTCTGGGACTTAGTACTAAGGCCAGAAAGATTGATATTGGAGATCAAGCCCTGGGTGCTTGGTTAGCAAGTTAGTGGTTTAAACACTAAGAGCCCTTGCATTCTAACTATTGTTAGAGCGGCAGAACAAATCTTCGGTCTCAAGATTAGAAAAGACCTACAGACATAAGTAGGAGTGGTAAAAACTCCATCATTGTCTGAGAAGCTGCCACGAGCAACAAGAATGCAAGGTGGCGATAACTCTGAAAAGAAACTCAGGGCTTAGGGATAAGCCCTCAGTTAAGTAGTATACTCTTACAGACCAAAATGTCTTAGTAAGAGGGGCAGAGTTGAAAAAGACTTACGATGGAGTAAATCTTTGAAAAGAATAGTATGAGACATGCTGATACAGGAGAAACTGTCAAAGATAAAGGTATAGACGACCTTATTGACAGTTGTTACTCCTCTACCTAGAAGGAAGAGGAGTAACCTTATTACCTGTAAAGCATAATCATGCTAAGGAGCTCTATGAGCTAAAAGTCAGGATGTCTCTTTAATGTAAAGTCTGGGATGGAACCGATGTAGATGCTTGTAAGAGAAGAAGCAAACTACAGGTTCTAAACCTCAAAGCAGGAAGAAGGATTCATTGAAGAATCTATCAGCAACCCTGCGACTGCTGGGTTTGCTGAAGTGGTTGAGGTTGTGGTTTCTTTAGCCTGGTTTGATGTTTCCCCTGTTTGGAAACAGCTGTATGATGGGTAGAGAAAGGATAAAACTTTTTCCCCTTGGAGGAATAAAGTTTGGTAGAAGATTTCTTACCAACTGGGATAGAGGAAGGTATAGACAATCCTTTGAAAGCAACAGTGCCAGTGGTTAACTGAGCAACTTGGCGTAAAGCCTCTGTGTTAAAGAGATTCTCCCCAGTACAAGGAGTATTTCCCAGCCTTTCTTGTACCGATGTATCCAAGTCAGAAGCTTGGAGCCAGGCCATGCGTCGTGCCCCTATGGCTATAGCAGAAGTTTTGTTAACAGACTCAAAGCTGTCCAGGGTAGCACGAGTAAGAAACCTAGAGATATTTTGAACATGACTAACCAGTAAAGAGTAGTCTGCTCTTTTGTGATCCTGAAGAAAAGGAGTCAAAAACAGCAAACTGGTCGTGAGCTCAAGAGATAGTTCCATATAGAAAATATACGAGAGAATTCTTGTTGAAAACATGGATGCCTGGAAGCTTTTATGTCCAAAGGCATCTAAAGTTCTAGCCTCACGACCTGGCGGATAAGAAGAGTGCCTTTTAGCACTTTTCACACGCCTCACTGTTGATTCCACAAGAGAATGATGTGGAAGTTGAGTCTTTTGAAAACCTGGAGAAGGGGGCACTTTCTACGGAGAGTCAGTGGCCCTTGAAGGTGGGGATACCTTTAAAGGAGTTTCCCACATTCTAAGTAAAAGATCCTGTAAGGTTTGATGCAAAGGGAGCATAATAACCTTCTTTGGAGTCTCAGAGAGACACAGAAACTCTGAATCCCTTGGAACAGGATCTTGATCAGGTATAGAAATGGCAAGTAACCTTGCCATATCAAGCAAGAATGCTTGAAAAGAAATTTCCCCAGAAGGGGATCCTGTATTATGAGGAGTGAAGGTCAGATCTGTTGAAGATCTAGCCTTAGCACTAATGGATTGATCCATTAGAGTACCAGACCCAAAAGGGTGGAGCATCGGGTTGTCCTGAAAGGATAGTAGGCGGTACCGCTCGAGATCGGTACCGTGATGAATCGGTGAAAAACTATCCATGCCAGGGATGGACTCCAAGCTCGGTACCGAAGGAAGCGAGCTTGTGGAAGTAAGCATGGAAGGCACCGGTACCGATGCAAAGGTAGAAAACGGAACCGGCAGTGGTATCGCAGCCGGTACCGACACCGGATGTTCAGTCTGAAGCGACTAACGGTAACGAAGGTACCGAGAGCTGTAGACTTTGATCTCCGGGACAATGTCTTCGGCACCGAGCGATGTCGATACCGAGACGAGTCGATACCCAATCGTACAGGCTAGAGATCGATTCTAGACTCGGCTTCGAAAGCAGCAAATCAATCGAAACAGACCTGGAGGGTACCGACATGGATGCCAGAATCGGTACTGGGATCGATACCGATGCTGGAAGATCGGTCTGTAGCGGCTCTGGCGGCACCGAAGATACCGAGAATGCTAGACTGCGATCATCGGTTTGGAGTGTTTCATCCAACACCGTTGCCGATGCCGGGGTACCGGCACCGCTCCCAGCGGATACCACCACCGAGCATGGCTCAGGTATTTTCGCAGAGGTGAAAACCCCGGAAGTAACCTGAAACCCCGTTAGTGCTTTGGAGGCCAAAGACTCCCGCCGGGATTTTAAAGCCAAATTGTCCTCGAGGACAAGGCCGGAGTCATCTCGATGTTGAACATGAGATCTACCACCCGAGGACTGGCTAGTCTTTACAGACTTTTGTGGGGTTACCTGATCTTGTGAAGAAGAAGTTGTAGCTGGTACCCTTCAGAGCTGACGGGAACTGCGTATCGAGTGGAACTCGATGCTGAAAACTTCTTTTGGAAAAAATGCAGCAGGAGGGACACTCCAGCGGATAGTGGTCAGGACCGAAACATGGGAGGCACCAGTTATGGGTGTCTAAGACTAACTTAGTACTGCCACAGTTGAAACATGTTTTAGGAATAGTGGCTGACATTTCCATGAAGGAAGTGGAGAGGCCTAGTAGGCCAAGAACCGTCAGGCACTAAACAGGGAAAAAATTCCCTACCAAGGAATAATTTTGTTCAAAAAAAGAAGAAAAACACCGGCGGTACCGGTGCGTCGAGGGAAGGCAGACGCGACCACAAGAAAAAACAAAAATAAAGGAAGAATTTTCTGCCGTGACAGGAGTACGTCCTGCCGGCTCCGCGGAAAAACGAAAACTGAGGAGAGGCAGTTGGGAAAGGTGGGAAGGCAGCACGCAGGCGTGGTGGGATGCTCCCAAAAGCATTCTAATTGGTCGCTGGGGAGCGTTCCCGCACAGACTCCGTCGGTACCGACGTACCCATATGTGAAGACTCATTCTTGCTTGTTCCTGGAGATCCGCCAACTCCTTCAGAAGAAGGTCCCAATGAAGAGGAGACCTGAAGGGCTCTACTGGGAAGTAATGAGGAGGCACCTGGGCCAGGTAAAGGAGAAAACCTTTCCTGACTACCTGCAAAGCCCAGGCATTGGTGGTAATGGCTGTCCACCTGTGGGCATACAGAGCAAGCCGGCCTCCTGCCTGTCTCCTGTGGGAAGAGGGGCTATGCTGTAGGAGTCAAAAGCCACTGCCAGGCTGGGCCGGAGCCGGTGCCTGGGGTTTGAGAGTTTTCTGCTTATGCGGGCCATGCCCCTGTCCCTTGGCCTGCTGCCCCTGTTGGGGAGCCGGGGAGGACAGAAAATGGGGGTAGCTTCGATAAGCAGCACCCCTCCTCGGGTAAAAGGGCTTTTTACCCAAGCCCTTCTTGTGAGAAGGGGCAGAGGTCTTCTTGGAGAGCCATGTCCTCGTCATGTACTCGGTCTCCAGCTCTGTGGCCTTGTCGGTCATGGGTTTGCCAAAGAGATTCTCCCCTTGGCATGGGACATCGACCAATTTGTCCTGAACCCATTGTTCAAGGTCCGACAACTGTAGCCATGGCCTGGCGGCGTGTACCAATGCCAGCCACAGCTACCCGGGCCGCCGACTCGAACCCATCATAGGCCGCCCGAGACAAACGTCAAGCACTCATGGACAGCTTTGAACAGGTCCCTGAGGTGCTGAAAAGGTTCCTTGGAGAGATCAGCCGAGAACCCTGCGAGTTCCTTCGCCAGGTCTCTGAGGTAAATGCCCATGTACAGATGGTATGCCTGGATCCGACAAGTCAGCATTGAATCCTGGAAGCACTTTCTGTCGAGGGCATCCATGTTTCAGGCCTCCCTACCAGGAAGCACCGAGGTGTACGTCTTCTGGCTCTTCAGCCTGCTCATGGTCAATTCCACAACCATGGAGTTGTGCGGCAGCTGCGACTTTTGAAACCCAGGGCTCCGGCGGACTCGATACATCGAGTCGAGCTATTTGCTTATCACTGGCACCGGCGCCGGTGTCTCCCACATGCAGAGCATCAGTCGTTCCAGGATCGGAGGCACGGGTACAGTAAGGGTCTCCTGAGCGAGGGCCTCATACTGGAGGATCTCGAGCTCGTCAGCTCGAGGATCCTCCTCAGACTCCGTGGGGAATGCCAAAGCCTTGGACATATCTTGCATGAAGTCCAAGAACCTCATGTCCTCTGGAGGGGACATTCTCCAAGGCTCGGATACCAGGGAATCGGAAGGGAGATCCCTATGCTGGCGGGTATCTGGGGACTCCTTGTCTTTGGTTTCCCATGCCGACCCCTTTGAGGAGGAATCGAGGGGCTCGTCAGGCATCAAGGGGCTCGTCAGGCATCAAGGGGCTCGTCAGGCATCAAGGGGCCCAGCGGCAACAATCTTGGTCCAGAACTGGAGGACGAGTGAGACCTTGGACGAGGATCGACTCGAGCCCGAAAGGCTGCGAGGATCGGCTCGGCCTCAGGGGGCAACTTTGACGTGGTCGAGGCAGAGGAACCGGACATGCCAGCTATCAGTGCCTGCTGCTGCTCCATGAAGGCAGTGAAACTGCACTCCAAGGCCACTATTCTTGACTCTATTCCGGAAGGCTCCACAGCCGCCAGCTCGGGCCCCGACATGGTCTGGCCCAACAACGGTTCTCCCGGAGGGGAGTCCGACGATAACAGTTGGTACTTGCCTTGGCTGATCCATCTCCTGATGAGGCATCTTTGCCAGACGCTCCTTCTCCGAAGATACTGGCCGGCGCTTGGGGCTCCGCGACAGGTCCCGGGAGGAGCCAGGTCGCTCGGAGCCATCCAGAGACGCCGCCATTGAGGACTTCCTCTTGTGTTCCCTCGAGGGAGACCCCTCCGAGGAACCTCGACGCTGCTCGGGCTTGGACGAGGCCTAGGCTCTCGGAGGCAAGGACTCAGAAAAATCCTATCATGCTGCTGCTGGCGGCTCTTCAGGGCCTTAGAGGACATTTTCCTACACGGGCCACAGACCGACAGGTCATGGTCGGGCCCGAGGCACCGGTGTCAGCAGTCATGCATATTGGTGAGGGACTTGAGTTTCACACACCGATCGCATTTCTTAAACCCGCTGGCAGCCATTGGGGGAAAAAGGACCTCTGCAAGGTCGAAGACCCGGGCTGCCAGTGAAAAAGAAAAAAAGGCGCGAACACCAGTCACAAAGGACAAAAAATGAAAATAGAGACGGACTTGATACTGGTGTACGAAGCCGAAGGCGGGAAGAGGTACTGGTGTCAACCGGTCAGGAAAAGGAGAGAAAAATCCATTTTTTTTCAGGTCACAAGGACTACGTCCAAAGCGCTCTGCAGAAAAAAGGAGACTGAGCAAGATGGCACCCTTGGGCGGAAGGGGGACCGCACATGGTGATGGCAAGTCCCAAAGGCTCTCTCTGAAAGCTGGGGATTTGCTCTGCATGAGGGCTCCGTCGGCACTGACGGCACCCATTTGTGAGGACTGACTTCCTGCTTGTTCCCAGAGAAGCAAAAATACCCAAGCTTGAAAATTTTTTTGGAGTTATCCAATTTCCTTGAGTCTTCTTCTGAAGAGATCTCGGATAGGGCCACCCTCATGGCAACAATTAATGAGATGAATGGAATACCAATACTGAAATTGTATTTCAAGAGGAAACAGGATCCTTTCTCTGGGCAGAAGGCAATGATTTTCCCTGATGTATCTCGTCCAACACAAATGAAGAGGAGGTCCGTTTTGCTCTTGAAACTGAAAGTACTGGCTATAGGAGCAAGTTTTTTTCTTCACTTTCTCATGTAAATGTCTGATAGTGTTCCAGGGAATATATTTATTTTCTTTGCAATTTGAAGATTTCCTTAGGGATAAAGTGACTTAAAAGACTAGAAGATGTGGGCGGATCTCATTTCGTTTGGGATCTTGTTTCTTTTTGTTTATTGTACTTCAATTTTTTCTGTTAGCGAATGGATTTATCCTAGTTGTGTTATATTTTAAGAGTGGTCCAGGCTAGATATTTTTGTATTTACCTCTCCTTTAACGTAAGCTAAAATATATTTGCTGTATTTGTATGCTTTGTTTCCTCTGCATATTTCTTCATTTGTTACTTAATGTAATATAATTAAAACTGCAATAAATAAAAAAAGAAATACACACATTCATCAAACTAAATAAAACTGTCAACTACATTTGTGTACTACATCCATACAGAACAGTTTTAACTTATGTCCTAGTCTCAAACACAGGCCAGTCAACTGCCACTATCCTCACTATGCTGACTCCAAGGACAACAGCCAAGCAGGTTAGGACAGTGGTGTCGGGAAGGGAGTAGTTGTGTAGAATCTTAGTTAAGTCCATACCAGTTTATCCCGAGATTGGAAATTATTTCATTCTCTCCAAATCTGTCACCGTTTATAAGGCAAAATATTCTTATAGAGAAGGAAGCAAAAAGTAAAAAAAGACCCTGGACAAAATAATACATGTATATTCTTCTGCAATTTCATGGTAGTTACAAATCCTAGGGAAGGTGTTAACCAAAAAGATGCTTTCCTTGAATTCCCTGCCACACGCTCATCCCGAATAGCTTGTTGAAAAGATCATATAGTATTGGGTTTTCTGTATAAAAATGTCAGATGGATTGCCATCTGAAATAAAAAAAGTTTCTCTTCTTCCCATAAAAATACAACATGCACATATAAACACATACAGAGAGCACAAAGTATATTCTAAAACTGGAGAACAGACTGACATGCTTAGTCTACGGGATTTTTTTTAAAAGGCAGACGATTTATCCCCAATAGGCCCATGAAACAGGGCACTTTTTTTCTGGAGTCCAAAAGAACATTTTATCTAGAGATCAGTAAACCAGTTTTGTACCTGGTAAAATCAGGAGGCACAGGGGTGGTGACGAAGGATGCCATGGGTTTCCTGTGAACTTGCTGAAACATCAACAGGATCTCAGAGCTCTTGGCAATTAGTTCACTCTTACTGCAAGATCGCATCTGCAGAGAAGCGGAGCCTCAGATACAGTTTTATTCCCTTAAACAAGCATGAATACAGCAGCAAAATACCAAGAAACACGATTTCCCCCACCACAGAATAGGAAAACATTCGGTGGCTAGCCAGCACTTGGTACGGATATATAAAATCTAAGCTTCCTTAAAATAAGATAGCTAAATCCAGAAAATATTTGAAAGTTCACCAAAATAGCTTAATGAACTACATTTAAAGAATAATCTAAAGTGGATCTCCTATGGGTCTTGAAAAAAATAAGCAAATTTTATCTGATTCCAGAGGTTCTTTCTGTGCCTGGGTAAATTTGGATCAGAATTTATTGAGAGATGTTAAGAATAAATCATTCTTCTAATCAAGATTAATTCAAGCCTTGTATGTATCATTAATGCATTGATGGCTCTGTCCTGGGGATAGGAGAAGACACCTTTCATTGGTAGCTCAAAGCGAGTTAAAGTATGTAAGCTAAATCCAAATAAATAAATGAGACTTGTTTTATCAGCGAGTTTTGGAATGCCAATGTTTAGCTTTATATCGGAGAAACCTTGTTTTAAAACTTTTCCCCCTCAACCAGTTCAGTACTTCACTAGCTAAATGTTGAAAGGTCATTGCACAAGAAATAAGGGGAGATGTCTTGAGGCAATGAACAAAAAAACACTCATCTTTTAGAAATCTTAAGGCCCAAAGAAAACTAATATGTGATGATTTATTGCTTATGGTACTTAGAGCAAGCCAAGCCATTAACCAGAAGGTGAAAATTTTCTTACCATAAGAACATAAGATATGCCATACTGGGTCAGACCAAGGTCCATCAAGCCCAGTATTCTGTTTCCAACCGTGGCCAATCTAGGTCATATGTACCTAGCAGTTTCCCCAAGAGACAAGTTCCACAATGCTTGTACTGGGTCAAGCACTGATATCTTCGGTCACTTCTTAATAATGGTTTATGGACCTTTCCTCCAGGAACTTGTCCTAACCTTTCTTAAACCCAGCTACACTAACAGCCTTTACTACATCCTCCGGTAACAAATTCCAGAGTTTGATTACACGTTGAGTGAAAAAATATTTTCTTTTATTAGTCTTAAATAGTTTACTCTGTAGCTTCATTGCATGTCCCCTAGTCTTTCTATATTCTGATAAGGTAAACAATCGATCTACGTTTACCCGTTCCACTCCGTTCATTAATTTATAGACTTCTATCATATCTCCCCTCAGCTGTCTCTTTTCCATTTATTTCCTTTCCAGGAATCCTGCTAGACCAATCCAGACAAGTGGGTTGTTGTCCCCCCCCGCCAGCAGATGTTGGAGACAGAGAAAGTACCAGCAGCTTTCCCTAGGGGTCACCTTCAGTATACCCCTGGAACAGCAAGTGAATATCAGTGCTTCAAATGGGATGATATCGTCCAAAGTCGTAAATTGGAAAAAAAATTTGAAACTGCATAAAGAGTGCTATCAAATATAATGAATGCAACTACCAGTGCAGATACACCAGATACAGCAAGGTGCCTGAATAGCACCTGAACAAATTTGCTGAAAGGCTGTTCAAAACACACTGAAAGGAGTGGGCTCTGGATTAGTCTAGCAGGATTCCAGGAAAGGAAATTAACCGTAAGGAAAATTTCACCTTCCAATACATCCTGCTAGACTACTTCAGGCAAGTGGGCAGTACCAGAGCTACACCACCCCAAGGTGGGAAGAAAAGTCGCCATTACCACAATGGTCCCAAAATTCGCCAATTCCCTGGCCTGAAAAGTGAGGCAGTAATGACAAGCAAAGGTAGATAAGGAGGACCAGGTAGCTGCCCGGAAAATGTCCATGTGACCACTCTGTCCAGGAGGCAGCTTGCGCACGTGTGGAATGAGTCCAAAGCCCCAGAGATACGGGCTTACCATAAAGAATATACGCTGATTCGATAGCGCTTTTGATCCAGCACGCAATAGTAGCCTTTGAGGCTGCCAGATCCTTATTGGCTCCGGCAAACAGGATGAAAAGCCAGTCTGATTTGTGAAAAGCATTTGTCACTTTAAGATACCAATGAAGCACTCTGCAGACGTCCACAGAACGGAGGCTGCTGTAATTTCCCCAAGCACTGTTCCTTAGAGATGGAAGGGAGCAAAATGGTCCGATTGAGATGGAAGGTCGTCAGCACCTTTGAAGAAAGGAGGGAACAGCATGAAAGGATACCCACTCGGAGGAAAAGGTAAGAAAGGGGTCCCGACAAGAGAGGGCTTGCAACTCCGACACATGCTGAGCGGAGGTAATGGTCACAAGAAATGCTGTCTTGAATGATAAGTCGTGAAGAGTAATGGCCGATAATGGCTTAAAAGGAGGCCACATCAGGCCCTGGAGCACAAGAGAGAGGTCCCAAGGTGGGGGGGGGGGGGTACGTGCCGAAGAGGACGACGCAAAGTACGCACTCCCCGAAGGAACCGGCTCACGTCTGCATGTGAAGTAACGGTGCGGCCAGTCATGGGCTCACAGAAACAGGTGAGAGCAGCCACCTGCACACCCAGGGAGTTAAGGGCCAGGTCCTTATCATAACCATCTTGTAAAACGGCCAACATATCTGGAATCTGTACGTGCCAAGGAAAGAGCTTGCTTAGAGAACACCAGGTCTCAAGGAGGCACCACACACATGCGTAGGATAGCGAGGTGGAAGGCAAGGCGCCTTAAGCAGGGTATCAACGATTCGCTTAGAGTAGCCCTTACTTACGCACTCATCGGTGCCTTTCAAGGGCCATGCCATGAGAGAGTAAGGCGCTGAGGCGTTCATCAGGACGGGCTCCTGCTTCAGGAGATGCCCACTACCGATCACAAGGCTAAACAATCTTACTTTTCCACTGCAATTTCCTCTGCTCCTAATCAGACCCGTCATCTGTACACGGTCCTCAGGTCCCTCACGTCCCTACAGTCTAGTTCTACCCCTGCTCCACTTACATCATTTCCCCCTCCCTCTCAATTTGCTACCTTCTTTAGCAACAAAGTTCTGGACTTGAGAAATTCCCTGCCTCACTGCCCTCCGCCCATCTCCCCCCCTCCCACGTCTCAGCTCTCCCATACCTGGACATCTTTTCACCCTATCTCCACCTCAGAACTTATGCGATTAATATCCTCTTCCAACAAAACCTTCTGCTCACTTGACCCTATCCCCTCTTCATGGCTTCTCACCCCCTCCCTTGCTCTCATCCCCCATATCCTCACCATGATTAATGCCAGTATCTCCACAGGTGTCTTCCCTCAGCCTTGGAAGCACGCCCTTATCCGTCCCATTCTGAAGTAGCCCTCTCTTGATCCCCAGATTCCTTCTCACTATCGCCCTGTCTCAAACCTCCCCTTTCTCTCTAAGATACTTGAGAAAACTGTCTTCACACAATTATCACAGCACCTCGACTCTACTCACTTTCTTCACCCCCGTCAATCAGGTTTCCGACAGAGTCACAGTGTAGAGACTGTTCTTTTGGGCTTCCTTAATGAACTCCACGTAGCTCACGACTGTGGTGACCTCTCGGTGGCGGTATCCTTAGATCTTTCAGCTGCATTTGACCTAGTTGATCACTCCCTTCTTCTCTTTCGTTTACGCAAAGCTGGTCTCCGTGGTACAGTCTATCACTGGTTCCACTCTTTTCTCTTTTCTTTTCTCGCTCTTGCACGGTAGTCTCCCCTTCTGTCCCATCAACTCCCTCTGACACCTTTCCACTGCCCTGTGGTGTCCCCCAGGGATCTGTATTGGCACCCCTCCTCTTCAACATATTTCTAGTGCCGCTGGCACTTCTGGTCCAACAGTTTGGTATTCCTTCATTTTATTACGCTGATGATCTGCTCCTCCTACATCACACCTCCCCCCTTCATCCTGATCTCGCTCCACTCAACTCCTGTCTTTCCGCTGTTGCTAACTGGCTCACTTTAAACTGCCTCCATCTAAACCTGACGAAAACTGTAGCCATCTGGTTTACTCATGGTATCCCTCCTCCTCTGATTGCCCCTTCTTTTTCAGGTTCACTGATTCCTCTCGTCACAACCTTTCGCTATCTAGGTGTAATTTTCGACTCTGATCTTTCCTTCCACGCACACATCTCCCACTTTACAAAGACCTCCTTTTTCTTTCTTCGACAGATACGATCTATTCGCCCTTTTCTCACCCCTGAAGCCCTCACTACCCTTCTTCTTTCTTTGGTGATGTCGCGCGTTGATTTCTTTCTTTATCTTTATCTGACACATTTGATATACCGCCCCTTACCAGGGTATTAGGGCGGTGTACAATACAAAACATTTCGGCTGCAGAAAAGAAAGGTAGAAAGGAACGCCATTAAATGGATAGGAAAGCAGTCAAACAGAAACAGAAAGACTATAATAGACAGCAGATAATGTAACAGACAACAACAACATAACAGACAATAAACTGCAAGGCAAACGACAGTCGACAAAACAAATGACAAGCGACATAACAAATAGGGACATAGGGAGAGGTATGAGTTCAGGGAGGGAGGGGAGACCTGAATGTGTTTGTGGTTGTTCAATCCTATGGGGAGGAATTAGGAGGAAGTGCAAAGGACGGTCGAGCAGTAGGCAAGGGAATGGGGAGATCGAAGGCCTGACAAAAAAGATATGTTTTGAGGAGAGATTTAAAGCGGGAAAATGATAGTTCTGTGCGAATAGAATGTGGGAGAGAATTCCATAAAGCAGGACTGGCAAAGAAGAAGGCAGCATGACGAGTAGACTCAAGGTGGGCATAGGTGGGGGATGGCAGAAACAAACGATTTCCATGTGCAGAACGCAGTAGACGGGGTGTGGGTTGAAGGGAGACAAGATCAGCTAGGTACTGGGGAGTGCCAGTGAAGAGTGCCCTGTGAGTGATGAGCAGCTTATATATATAGCGGACTTTGACAGGAAGCCAGTGAAGGGAAAAAAGACAAGGAGTGACATGATCCCGAGGGGATGACCGGGTAAGCAAGCGCGCAGCCGTATTTTGAATCAATTGTAGCCGACGGAGTTGGTATTGAGGTACGCCGGCAAGCAGGGAATTGCAATAGTCGAGGCGGGTGATTACCAAGGACCGGACCAGGGTAGTGAGGGATGGAAGAGGGAGAAGAGAGCGGATGGCCCTAATTTTACGGAGCTGAAAAAGGGAACTACGCACCACCCCGGAAATGTGTTGATGGAAGGACAGTGCGGAATCCAGGGTAACCCCAAGATAACAGAGAGTGGGTGACAAGGGAATGGGGGAATCTGACATAAGTGGCGCCAGGGTAGGAGCAGGGGCACCAAAAGTGAACCAAATAGCAGCTGATTTGGAGGGATTGACAATGAGGTAGTTGTTATTGAACCAGTTGGCAACAGAAGCGAGGCAATTGTTCAGACGGGAAAGATCTGGAACAAGTGACGATGTGTGATGGACCAGGAGAATGTCATCGGCGAAAAAGTAGGCGGATATACCAGTTTGTTGAATCAGGAGGGCAAGTGGAGCAAGAAAAACATTGAAAAGAATTGGTGCAAGGATAGAACCCTGTGGTACACCACAGTGAAGGGGAAGAGAAGTAGAGGAAGAAGAACCTGAGCGCACCAAAAAGGACCGAGAGGAAAGGTAAGAATGGAACCATCGGTGGACAGTGCCCTGGATACCAAGGTCCAACAGCCGGGTGAGAAGGGTGCGATGGTCAATGATGTCGAAGGCTGCAGAAAGATCCAGCGAAACTGCAATTGAAAAATCACCCCTATCGTGGGATCGGTGTAGTTCATTGAGAAGTGCTACCAGGATAGTTTCGGTACTATGACCAGCTCTAAAACCTGATTGTCGGGGGTGCAGAGAAAGAGTAGAATTGAGATGTGTGGTAAATTGGTGAAAGATAAGTTTTTCAAGAATTTTTGAGAGGAAGGGCAAATTGGAAACCAGACACCAGTTTGAGGGGACAACTGGGTCTGCAACTCAGTCCTTGCTGGACTCCCTCTTTCGCAACTTCATCGCCTCCAACGCATTCAAAACACTGCTGCACGTCTTATTTTCCACTCCTCTCTTTGTGATCATGTCCCCCCTCTCCTTCTTCATTTACACTGGCTTCCCCTGCAATTTTGCATTCGCTACAAAATCCTTACACTGGTTCACCAAGTCCTGTATAACCACACCCCCCAATATCTGGCAAACTTACTTCAATTTCATACTCCCACTCGCTCACTTTGTTCAATCCATGTCAACCGCCTTCACCTTCCCTCTCCATCACGCGCCCACCTACAATCCCCATACGCTCCTCTGCCTTCTTTGTCGTCGGCCCTGCTTACTGGAATTCGCTACCCCTTCCCCTAAGACTTGAACGGCACTACCCCACTTTTAAAAAAGATTTAAAAACATACCTCTTTCTCCACCGCTTTTGACCTTCCCTCCCCTTTTGTGAGATTTTCCCTCACCCTCTTTCTCACTCCTCTCTCTCCTTAGTCATGTCTATTTAAATGTCTTGGGTGCTTTTCTGTCATACATTGTACTTCCTTTCCTTTTCTGGCCCAGTGGCCTTTTCTGTTATATTGACTATTTTTGTAAACCGCTGTGCTCTAACTGGAACAGCGGTATATCAAGCTAATAAACAAACACATAAACACATTCCATTACGACCTGAGCGCCAACGGTGTTCCTGCAAGAAGACACACCAGGTCGGTGTGCCACAGGTGCCTCGGCCAATTGGATGCCACAAGAAGAATGAGACCGGAGTGAGTCTCAATACGACAGAGAAAACAACTGATCATTGCCCACGGAGGGAAGAGATGTAACAGCCGCTCTGTCGACCAAGGCTGCACTAAGGCATCGATCCCTTGGGAGTTCAATTCCTTCCATCAACTGAAAAAAGCGGGGACCTTGGCATTCACCATGGTGGCCATGCGGTTGAGGGGTGGCTGGCCCCAGCATCGGACTATGCGGCAAAAGGCTGCAGGGGCAAGCTCCCATTCGCTGGGATCGAGGGCATGGCGACTGAGGAACTCCGCTTGAACATTACGTTCTCGACTCCTGCGATATGCTGTGTGGACAGCACTTGTAGATGGCTCTCTGCCCAAGGGAAGAGAAGGGCCAGCTCCTTGGCCAATCCCGGGCACTTTGTGCCGCCTTGCCAGTTGAAGTGTCGCAGAGGACACGAATGGACTTGTGGCGGAGGCACAGTAAAATGGCTAGCAGAGCCAGGCACACCGCTCTTGTTTCAAGCTGGTTGATGATCCACTTGGCTTCCCATCAGGTCCAAGACCTCTGTGTCGTTCCGCAGAGACAATGGGCACCCCAGAGTCTCAGACTGGCATCTGTCATTACTACGATCCAATGTGGAGTCTCTTGGGGAATGCCTTTCAGGAGATGTATGGGGTGAAAGTCACCAGTGAAGACTGTGGAAAACCAAGCAGGGAATCCTTAGGCGCACATTGAACTCCTGAGAGACTGGGGACGAATGGGTCAAGAGTGAGCGCTGCAGGGAGTGCATGTGTGCCGGAGCCCACAGGACCACTTTGATCGTGGCAGCCATGGTCCCGAGGAGTTTTAAATAGTCCCAAACTCGGGGCCAGATCTGCTAGAGGAAAGATGGAGCAGGTCGACTAGCTTCCCAAAACAATCTTGAGTGAGGAAGAGACTGCCCAAACTGGTGTTGAAACGTGCACCGAGGAACTCCAGAGACTGAGAGGGGTGCAACGAGCTCTTGGCATGGTTGATCACCCAGCCGAGGCTTTCCAGAAAATGGACCACTGTGGATACCGCCTCGCGGGCCTCCTGTTGTGATTTGGTCCGAATGAACCAATCGTCAAGATAGGAGTGGACTTAGATCCCTTTTCACAAGGCCGCTACCACAACTACAACCTAAGAGAAGGTACGGGACGCTGTTGCCAGACCAAAGGGAAGCGTACGGAATTGACAACGGTGCCCCAGGATGGCAAAGCGCAGAAGGCGGTGATGGTCTGCACAGATGGGAATATGGAAATATGCCTCTGCGATGCCAGAAACTCCTTGCTCCCAACCGCTTGAATAATAGAACAAAGTATCTCCATATGAAAGTGGGGTACCCTGAAGGATCGATTGTCACTCCTGAGATCCAAAATAGGATGGAAGGAGCCATCTTTCTTTGGAATGATTGAAAGAAATGGAGCAACACCCGGTCCCTCTCTCTGAGGGAGGCACTAGGCAAATGGCCTAGAGCTAGAGAAGCCATTAGAGAGTGGATTGAATGGCTGCACGCTTGCGGGAGGAACCACAAGGGGAGACCAAAAAGGCATTTGTGATGGGTTTATAAGAACATAAGATATGCCATACTGGGTCAGATCAAGATCCATCAAGCCCACTATCCTCTTTCCAACAGTGGCCAATCTAGGTCTTAAGTACCTAGCAGTTTCCCCAAAAGACACAGGTTCCATAATACTTGTATTGGGCAAGCAGTGGATATCCCAGGTCCCCTTTAATGGCGGCTTATGAACCTTTCCTCCAGGAACTTGTCCAAACCTACACTAACAGCTTTTACTACATCCTCTGGTAACAAATTCCAGAGTTTGATTACACATTGAGTAAAAAAATATTTTCTCTTATTAGTCTTAAATAGGTTACCAAAGGTTCAGCACATTTGAGAGCATAGCCATGGTGGATGTTGAGCACCCACTGATCGGTAGTCACATGGGCCCACTCGTACAAGACAGTTAGCCGGCCGACCACCAGCAGCATTCTGGAGGGGTTCCGGAGGCTGTCAGCAGGATGAACAATCTGCTCCGGAGAACTTTGCTGCTGACGAAAAAGTGTTCTGAGCTCGGCAGACACCTCAAAAAGACTGAGACTTAGTACCAGATCTGCCACCAGGGGAGGCAGCCAAGTATTTGCCCGGTCTGTACCGCCATGAGTCACGGTATTGGGACCTAGATAAGGAGGAATAAAACATGGTTGAGCCCAACCGGTGCGGAGCCCGTTTGGGCTTATCCTCGGGTAAGCACTGGGGCTTGACATCCCCCTAAATCCTTCACAAGCTTAACAAAGTCTTCCTTCCCCAAAGAGCAGCGTGCCCTTGTAGGGAAGTTTAGCAAGCTAGGCTTTGGAGGCCGTGTCGGCCGACCAGTGTCAATGCCAGAGCCATCGGCGGACCACCGTGGCTGCAACTATGGTTCACGCAGCTAGCTACAGGAGATCATACAGGGCATCTGCCAGGAAGGCTGCCATGGATTCCAAGGGGGCCAAAGCGGAGTCATCTGGCAACAACTGAGCTCTTGCGGCCTACCTGCCCAGACCGAGGTCTGGAGGACCAGTGAGGAAAACACTGTCTTCAGCAGGCCCTTCACCTTACGACCATGGGAGTCCCGTGCAGTGCTGTACCGCTTTCCACAGGAATAGTAGTGTGTTTTGTAACAGCTGTCACGATATGAAAGACCTTTGGGAAGTGGAGTCACTTATCGAGGTCCGCAGGAGACAAAGCATAATAGCGTCCCAAGTGTTTTGTGGTTTGCAAGGACACTTCAGGGGAATCCCATTCAAGTGAGACCATTTGTTGGGGCTCCAAAGGGAAGGGAAAGGCCTTCAAAGGCTTCTTGATGCCTTTGAGAACAGGATCTGCCTGTGACTGAGACTGCCCCAGCCGGTTGGAATAGTCGGCTATACACAAGGCCTCCACGACTTGGGCAATCAGTGCCGGGTGCTCCTCTTTACTTAACAGCCGGACATCAGTGGACCTCGTTGTGGTCTTTTGCAAAATCTTCTGGGGGGGGGGGAACCATTCACCATCCTCCCGGTCGGACGTGCTGTCGCGACTGTCATCTGCCGAATTATCCTCCTCTTCAGGCATTCTGGCATTCCAGGCTCCCGTAGCCCAAGTCATCCCCTTGCATGGGTGTCCCCTGTCTACTGGAGCCAGTCCCTGTCTGGAGCGTTTCTGGGAAGATGGGCCCCCATGCACTGCATAATTCTGTGCCAGGGAAGCTGGGGCCCATTTGGCTGCTGGATCTGACTGCCAGAGGTCCCAGGCCTGTCTAAAGAGGACCATAAGATGAGAATCTTGATCCAACGTTAGCTAAGACTGGGCTGCCACTGCACAGGCTGAGGAAGCTGAGGCTGGAGCAAGGGCAGGGGCAGGGGCAGGAGCAGAAGGGGGAGGGGCATCCCACAAAGGAAAGGGTAAGGGAGATGGCATGCTGTCTGGATGATCCACCGTAGTAGAAGCGGGGTCAACCAGACCTGAGGGCCCTGAGCCCCAAGGCACTCAGATCGCGGTCCAGATGGTTCTGCCCCAATCTGTAGGTCTCCCCTGCATCGGAGGCCCAAGACACATAGAGCCTGTCTAAGAGAAAGCAGCATTTTCAGCCACAGGCTATAAGAGAAAATTAGACTTACCTGCTAATTGCTGTGCCCTTAAGGAACTCTAGTCCAGTCCCGGAACCATAGAGTTTAGAACCTCCACCAGCAGCTTTGGAGACTGAAAGATGTCATCGCTTTGATGTCACTGGTACAAATAGGCAAACACCGCCCCCTTCCACCAGTACCTATTGACAAAGCAGACTCAGCAGAGCAACAAATAAGTAGTCACATGAATAAAATCCTAACAAAAAAGAAGTAGTTTAAACTCCCCAGGAACTATACGCCCCCGTAACCTTGCAAAAAACATCCCGCTCATGAGGACGGGACAACCATGCCCCCGAGCGCCCCAGACACTGCTGAGCAAAAAAGGGCCTCAATGTACCTCTCCTGTGCACCTTCATAAAACATTCTCCTCCCAGCCCCCCTCTCCTACCATTTCCCTTTCTCTCGTTTTTCTTTTCTTTTTTTCTTTGTTCTCTTTTTTCTCTAAACTTCAGGCTGCACGCCGCGTCATACACTGGGAGGGGTCCGGGACTGGACTAGAGTTCCTTAAGGAACAACAATTAGCAGGTAAGTCTAATTTTCTCTTCATTTGCGTCCCTCTAGTCCAGTCCCGGAACCATAGAGGATGTAACAGAGCAGTGAATATCAACGGGAGGGACCCGCAAGCCCAGCCTGAAGTACTGCTGAGCCAAAACGCCCATCTCCCCTTGCCTGTACATCCAGCTGATGTACAGGCAAGGGGAGGACCAGGTCGCCGCCCTACAAATGTCCTCGACTGGCACTAAACTGAATTCTGCCCAGGACGCCGCCTGCGCCCTGGTTGAATGCGCACGAATACCAACCGGAACCACCTTACCCTTTAACAGGTAGGCCGATGCAATAGCCTCTTTCAACCACCTCGAAATCGAAGACTTCGCCGCCGCCTCCCCTTTACATGGGCCCCCAAAGGCGACAACCAACCTGTCAGACTTCCTGAAAGATGCCGCTCTACGGAGATACTTCTTAAGCACCCGAACGTCCAAAAGATGTAACCGACCGCTCGCCTGATCCTTCTGATCCCCTGAAAACACTGGAAGCGATACCACTTGGCTGACGTGAAACATCGACACCACCTTAGGTAAAAAGGCTGGGACCGTGCGCAACACCATCTTGTGACTGAAAATAGACAAGTACGTCTCCTTACAAGACAGCGCCTGTAACTCCGAAATCCTTCTAGCTGAGCAAATAGCTACCAGGAAAACTGTCTTCAAAGTCAAGTCCTTCAGCGAAGCCTTGCCTAACGGCTCGAACGGTTCTCCAAGCAAGGCTTCTAATACCACATTCAGATCCCACGGTGGAATTGAAGATCGCCTCGGTGGCCTCAGAAGCAGCACCGCTCGCAGGAAATGCCGAATATCGCTGTGTGCTCCTACCAGTTGACCTTGAATCTTTCCACGGAAACAGGAGATAGCCGCCAGCTGCACTCTCAAGGAGCTAGCCGCGAGTCCCTTTTCCATGCCATCCTGCAAAAAGGAAAGAATGTGGCACCGAAGCCCTCAAAGGTCGCAGATCACGCTCTGCACACCACGCTTCAAACACACGCCACACTCGGATATACGCCAACGTCGTCGACCGCCTGCGTGCCTTCAATAAGGTAGAAATGACCGCCGACGAGTACACCGTGGCAGTCAGCCTAGCCCTTTCAATAGCCATGCCATAAGCGAGAATCGACCCACCTGCGGCATGCGTAATGGCCCCTGCAGCAAGAGATCCTCTCTAAGTGGAAGCCTCCACGTTCTGTCCACCAGCAGTCGAATCAAATCCGCATACCACGGCCTTCTGGGCCAATCGGGTGCTACCAGAACTACCCGGCCGCGGTGCTTCTCAATGCGCTGGACCACCTTGCCTATGAGCGCCCAAGGTGGAAACACATAGAGAAGCCCGTCCACCGGCCACTGCTGCGCCAATGCATCGAGACCTTCCGACATCCATTCTCTCTGCCTGCTGAAGAACCTCTCTACCTTCGCTGACTCGAAGCTGGCCATCAGATCCATTACCGGAGTCCCCCATCGCCGCACTACCATAGCAAAAACTTCCGGGTGTAAGTCCCACTCCCCCTGATCCACTCTGCGGTGACTTAGAAAATCTGCCTCGACATTGTCCACCACGGCCACGTGCTGCGCCGACAACGCCCTTAAATTCTGTTCGGCCCAGCGCAACAGCTGACTCGCCTCTTCCTCCAGCGACGCACTTCCCGTGCCGCCCTGGCGATTGATATAGGCTACCGTCGTCGCATTGTCGGACAGCACCCGTACCGCCTCTTGACAAGCACTCTTGAAACTCTCGAAGTGCCAGATACACCGCTCGCATCTCCAACCTGTTTATGATCCACTGCTTTTCCTCCAACGACCACTGGCCCTGGGCTAATCTTCCTTCGCAATGTGCTCCCCATCCCGTGAGGCTTGCATCTGTCGTTACCATCCTCCAAGACGGAGCCTCCAGCGAAGTGCCCCTTTCCAGACTTCCGGGCTACAACCACCAGCGAAGCCCCTGCCGTACTTCCGGAGGACACACTAGTCGTTGAGACAACGCATCCCTCTGATGAGACCAACGCCTGAGAAGAGCGCTCTCCAACGGCCTCATATGAGACCTGGCCCACTGAATGACATCCATCGAGGCCGCCATTGTTCCGAGCAACTGCAAATACTGCCACGCCGTCGGAGCCCTGCACCCCATAAACCTCCGCACGAGTTCCCTCAAAGCTTGTGCTCTCTGGTCTGGGAGAAACACCCCTCCTTGCTCTGTTTCGAAGTGTGCTCCCAAGTATTCCAGAGTTTGAGAGGGAATCAGCTTGCTCTTCGCAAAGTTGACCACCCAGCCGAGGCTTTCCAACAACTCTACTACCCGAGCGGTGGCCGCAGCACTCTCTTCTCTCGACTTCGCCCGAATCAACCAATCGTCCAAGTAAGGATGCACCAGTATCCCCTCCTTGCGCAGCGCCGCCGCCACCACCACCATGATCTTGGTGAATGTCCGAGGCGTCGTTGCCAGCCCGAAAAGCATCGCTCGGAATTGAAAATGCCCCATCGGCAACGCAAACCGAAGGAACTTTTGATGCTCGCGTCGCATGGGTATATGAAGATATGCTTCCGTAAGGTCCAACGACGTCAGAAATTCTCCCTTCCTGACCGCCGCAATGACGGAGTGCAAGGTTTCCATCCGGAAATGGGTCACTCGAAGGTAGCGATTCACCCTTTTTAAATCCAAAATTGGCCAAAACGTGCCTTCCTTCTTGGGAACCACGGAATAGATGGAGTATCGACCGCATCCGCACTGGTCCACCAGCACAGGCACCACCGCTCCGAGCTGCCTCAGCCGCCGCAGCGTTTCTGTGACTGCTCGGAACTTCTGCGGAGCTCTGCACGGAGAGAGGACAAAGGAATCCAAGACGGGTCAATGGAGCTCCAGAGCGTAACCCTCTCGAATGACCTCCAACACCCACTGATCTGAGGTAATTTGGACACAGGCAGGGTAAAACTCCCGCAATCTTCCTCCCACGGACACCACCGCCACCTGGGTCCGCCTTATCTCATTGGGACTTTTTGCTGTTTGAGGACTGGAAAGAGGCAAAACCTCTGCCCGCTCCACGAAAACCTCGAAATGCCTGGCCTCGAGATGGGAACCGCCCCCTCTGAGGTTGACTAAAATGCAAGGACCGAAATCTACGAAAATCCCTAGATAGTCCCCCGGTTCCTGTAGCACCGCGGCTCTGCTTCAGTTTATCCTCCGGGAGCCGGCCTCCCTTGGACTCCCCGAGGTC
Organism: Ichthyophis bannanicus; assembly: GCA_033557465.1. Lineage (NCBI taxonomy): Eukaryota > Metazoa > Chordata > Amphibia > Gymnophiona > Ichthyophiidae > Ichthyophis > Ichthyophis bannanicus. Next base: position 171,219,692 of record CM066042.1, read on the forward strand.
CTTGACCAACTTCTCCAAATCCTCTCCGAACAGAAGCTTCCCCCTAAAGGGGAGCTTACTGAGCCGCGCTTTTGAAGAACCGTCTGCCGACCAGTTACGTAACCAGAGATACCGGCGAGCCGCAACCACCGAGGCCATACTCTTGGCCAGACCTCAAATAAGATCGTAGTGGATATCCGATAAATACGCCGTGCCTGACTCCAGACGCGCTACTTCCTCCGTCTGCCCGTCCAGGATCTCTCCCTGCAAACGCTGAGACCACCACAAACAGCCTCTCGCCACCCACGCCCCCGTTATTGAGGCCTGCAAGGGCAGACATATCAAACACCTGCTTCAGCAAGGTATCCAATTTCTTGTCCTGTACATCCTTTAACGCCGTGGCCCCCTCAACCGGAATTGTAGTCTTCTTAGTGACCGCCAACACCGCTGCGTCAACCTTTGGTGAACGAAAAATCTCTCTATCGTGGTCGGAAAGCGGATATAACCGGGCCAGGGCCTTGGTCCCCCGCAGTGCCGACTCCGGCGCGTCCCATTCCTCCTGAATCATGTTCCGAAAGACTCTTATGAACCGGGAACACCCGTTGGGACGTTCTCACCGACTGCAACAGAGGATCCTCCAACGCCTCCTCCGCCGTCGGCGCCATCGAGGGCATGTTCAAAGTCTTTAAAGTCTCCGCAATCAATGCTGGCAGTTCTTCCCACCGAAACACCCGGACCACTCTACTCTGCTCCACGTCTGGTAACTCTCCTTCTTCTAACAACTCCTCTGAGGCATCTTCCGCCTCTATATCCGACACCCCTATCTCCTCTTCCACTGCCGACGACGGACTCTCCTCCATCGCCTCTCTACGTCTCTTGGCCAGACCCCCCTCCACCTCCGGGAGGCATCCCGACCCTGCCCGCTTCTGGCCTTTTTGTCTCTGAGACTGCGCTCCCAACACGGGGTGTAACAAGGCAAACGCCTTCTGCATAAGGGAGAAAAAATCCGCGGGAATCCCAGAACCACCCCCTCCCTGTTTCTCCTCCTCCGCCGCCGGAAAAGCGCCCCCTGCCGAGGACGACCCAAGGAAGGTGGCCCGGACTCCCCTACCTCCGAGGTGGCCGCTGCCTGATCCCCCGCGGTTCCCCCCAGAGCCTGTTCCATAACTGCCGCTTCTAAAGAGCAGCCTTTGCAAACCCCCGACTCCAAAACCTCGCTGCGCCTCACCCCACAGACGAGAAGGCGGGTCTTAGCCGGCATTCTCTCTAGAGCTCAAGTACCCTCTCTGTGAGATAGCTAACAGCCAGAACCCCAGCTTCCGTGAGTGCTGCTGTATATTAATTTTCTTTTTTTGAAGCACAACCAAGGTAGAACTGACCAACTAGCCTAACCCCATTAACCCGATTCCAAAACGAAGCTCCTAGGGCTGTCAAATAACCAAAGTAATTTCTGCCTCTGGAAACGCAACTCTCAAAATGGCCGCCGCTAGAGTTCCCACTCAAACACACCACGCTCTAAAGAAAACACACGCGGTGAGGCCCCTCTCCCGGGAGACGCCGCAAAGCCTCTCCTCTCACCCCTTTATCCCTGCAACAATCAGGTCAGTGCGGGTACTTACCACTGCCGTCGATCCTGAGAGGGAGAGTGAGAGGTGAAAAGCCGACACTGGAGCACAGCCCTCACACGGCTTCAGCTCCGGCAGCTTTCTGCTGCTATTGTACCAAGCAAAGCCCTAACAGGCTTGTCAGCCCGTACCCCTGCTGCTGCAACCTTCCGCCTACCACCTGCTCCTCACCCTTTTTATGCGGGTTCGGGAGCAGGGAGGCAACTCGTCAAGCCTGTCCCCCCCGTGCTCGTTTAGACGCTGGGGCAAAACTAACACTCTATAGAGGGAAGTGAAAGAGAGAGAGAGAGAGAGAGAGGAAGAGAGAAAAAGGATAAAGGTCCACAGAGACAGGAACCCTTCCAGCAGCAGCAGATCTGAACCTAAAAAATAAAGCACAGTTACTTACCTATAACAGGTGATCTCTGGGAACAGCAGGAATAAGTCTTCACATATGGGTATCGTCGGTACCGACGGAGCCTGCGCGGGAACGCTCCCCAGCATCCAGTAAGAAAGCTTTTGGGAGCATCCCACAGCGCCTGCGCGCTGCCTTCCCGCCTTTCCCAACCGCCTCTCTCCAGTTCGCGTTTTAAAGCTGAGACAAAGAGAGAGAGGAAAGGAAAGATAGATAAAGAGATACAACTCCTAGGGGAGGTGGGTGGTTTGTGAAGACTTATTCCTGCTGTTCCCAGAGATCACCTGTTACGGGTAAGTAACTGTGCTATCTCCAGGAACAAGAAGGAATGAGTCTTCACATATGGGGACTCCCTAGCAGCAGATGCCAGGGAGAGACCCCATGGTTGTGTGCCCTTGCAGAGGGCTCCACTTCCCCCCATGGATCTCTGGCATCCTACCAGGGTAGGTGGGTAGGAGTTGATTAGGAATGGAACAGGTGTTTGAGAACAGCCTGACCAAACGAGGCATGCCAGCGGGAGTCCTTGTCCAAACAGTAATGGGCTGTGAAGGTATGAACCGAGGCCCAGGTGGCCGCTCGACAGATTTGGTCGATGGACACAGAGTTTAGATGAGCCATTGAGGCTGCCATGGCTCTCACTTTGTGAGCTGTGACATGGCCCTCCAGAGAAATGTTCCTACTCTGGTAGGCGAAAGAAATACACTGAGCAATCCAGTTGGACAGTGTTCTCAGAGACTGGAAGTCCTAAATGAGAAGGATCAAAAGCAACAAAGAGTTGAGAAGACTTTCTATGTTGCTGTGTTCTTTGTAAGTAAAAAGCGAGAGCTCTCTTACAATCTAAGGTATGAAGATTCCTCTCTGCATTTGATACATGAGGTCCTGGAAAAAAGACATGTAAATAAACCTCCTGGTTCAGATGAAAAGGCGAGACCACTTTAGGCATAAAGTGTGGATTGGTCCTGAGGACTACCTTATCATGATGGAACCTTGTATAAGGTGGATTAGCCACCAAAGCTTGCAACTCAATGATGAGGCGTGCTGAGGTGACTGCAATGAGAAAAACAACTTTCCAAGAAAACGTTTCAAGGAGCTGGTGGCTAAAGGTTCAAAGGGTGGCTTCATAAGCTGGCCAAGAACCAGGTTTAAGTCCCATGCCCAGGCCTCTCATGAATCTTGCTATAAGAGGGTGAGAGGAGATAGGTTGTCCATTGAGAGGCTTGAGGGACGCTGCAATAGCACTCAAATGGACTCTTACTGAATTCGTTTTCAGGCCTGCATGGGATAGATGCAGGAGATACTCTAGAATTCAGAGGTATTGCAAGAGGGTTTAGACCCTTCTCTGAACACCAAATGGTAAATCTTTTCCATTTGAAAGCATGGGAACGCCTAGTAGAAGACTTTCTAGACGCATGAATAACATCTCTGACTTGCTGAGAGAAATGAAAATCTTGAAGGTCTAGGCCCTCAAGCAACCAAGCCCTGAGATGGAGCGATTGGGGGTTTGGGTGCCACAATGTTCCCCCTTCCTGGGACAGAAGGTCTGGTGCAGAGCCCAAGTCCAGGGAAGGAGCTTGAGAGAGATGCAGAAGTAGAGGGTACCACACTTGGCGTGGCCAATGTGGAGCTATGAGGATCATGGTCCCTCGATCTCTCTGAAGCTTGAATAGTGTTTTGGGAATTAAGGGAATTGGTGGAAAGGCATAAAGGAAGTCTTGACCCCAGTGAAGGAGGAAGGCATCCCTGGCCTGAACTCCCTGACACGGAATTCTGGAACAGAACCGGGAAAGCTTGGCATTCCACGGACTTGCAAAGAGGTCTATGTCCGGGGTTCCCCAAATTCGAAAAATTCTGGCTACCTGGTCCCTGTGGAGAGACCACTCGTGTGGGAGCAGAACTCGACTGAGTCTGTCCGCCCAAGAGTTTTGAATGCCTGGAAGATATACTGCTAGAAGATGGATGTGATGCTCTCTGGCGAAGGCCCACAGTCGCAAAGCTTCGTTGCAAAGCGACAGAGAGCCAGTCCCGCCCTGCTTGTTTACATAGAACATGGCTACTTGGTTGTCCGTATGGATGAGGGTTGTCCGTATGGATGAGGACTGTCCTGCAGCTGAGCAGGGAATGGAACACTCAGAGCTAAGAAAATTGCTCTGAGCTCCAAGAGATTGATATGCAGAGAAATCTCCTGTGGAGACCAGATGCCCTGGGTGGAGAGATCCTGCAGATGAGCTCCTCATCCCATTGGAGAAGCATCTGCTGTCAGAGTTGCTTGGGGTAGCGACTGCTGAAAAGGGGACCCCAGTAACAGATTTGGAGGGGACTTCCACCACTGGAGAGACCAAAATAGGCGACTGGAGTTTGCTATTTTGTCTGACAGGCAACCTGATGCCTGAGTCCATTGGGTGGACAGAGTCCATTGGGTGGACAAAGTCCATTGAGCTGCCCTCATGTGAAGGCGAGCATATGGAACCACATGCACGGTGGATGCCATGTGGCCTAATAGTTGTAACATTTCTCGAGCAGTTAAATGGGACTTCAACTGTATCTGGGAGGCTAACTGCACCAAGCGTAGGCAACGGGCCTGAGGAAGATAGGCCCTTGCAGTTGTGGTATCCAGCAAGGCCCCTATAAACTCCAGAGACTGAGTAGGGGTGAGATGGGATTTTGGGATATTTATTACCAGTCCCAAATACTGAAGGATACACATTGTGCAGGTTAGACAAATCTGGGCCTCTGACTGGGATGGAGCTCGAATGAGCCAGTCGTCCAGATATTGGAAAACGAATATTCCTAGGGCGCGTAGAAATGCAGCTACTACTGCCATGCATTTTGTGAACACCCTTGGTGCAGAGGCCAGACCGATAGGAAGCACCCTGTATTGGTAGTGCTTTCCTTGAAAAAGGAACCGAAGGAACCTTCTGTGTGTTGGATGGATGAGGACATGGGTGTACGCATCCTTGAGATCTAGAGAACAAAGCCAATCCTGACTCTGAAGGTATGGCAGCAGAGTACCGAGAGAAATCATCTTGAATTTCTCTTTGAATAGAAACTTGTTCAATTCTCTGAGATCTAAAATGGGTCTGTAGCCACCTGTTTTCTTTGGAATAAGAAATTAAGGGGAGTAGAACCTTGAGCCCTGTTGAAGAAGGGGTACTTCTTCTATTGCCCCTTGGGCAAGAAGGGTAGCAATCTCCTGACCCAGAAGGTTGAGGAGAGATGTTGGAGAATTGAACTGTTTCACCACGGTGTGGGGAGGAAGGTTTAAGAAATGAAGCTTGTACCCTTCCTTTATAATGGAGAGGGTCCATTGCTCTGCTGTGATTTGCTCCCATCTGGGAGCAAAGTAAGCTAACCTTCCTGGAATGGTGAGGGGCTCTGGTTCTTCCAGAGCCAGAAAGGCTAAGTTCTCTAGTTGCAAGTCAAAGGCCCTGAGGAGGCTGAGGCTGCTGGGCCTTGGGAGGCCTGGAAGCCTTTGACTTTGCCTGTTTAGGTGGTTGCTGACGCTTTGCAGCAAAACGACCTGCAGCAGAGGCCTGCTGACCATAAGCAGGATAGTATCTTCCCTTTTTAGAAAAAGGTGTCTTTTTGAACAATCTTTTCTAAGCAGGAGCAGAGGTAGACTTTGAAAGTCGATCCAAAGCAGAGTTCTCAGCATCCATCTGAGTGGCCTTTGCTTTCCAATCCCTGCCAAAAAGGTTTTCACCTGTACAAGGAAGATTTCCCAGTTCATCTTGGACCCAGAGTTCCAAATCAGATGCTTGTAACCAAGTAATTCTGCGTGCACCTATGGCAATAGCCAAGGCTCTGCTTACACACTCAAAAGAGTCAAAGGCTGCATGGTTGAAAAATTTTGAAACATCTTGGGCATGTTTAAGCCAAGTGAGAAATTCTTGCCTTTTATCTTCTGAAATAAAAGGGGCTAAAGTCTGCAGATGATCTGTGACTTCCTTTAGAAACATCCCCATATAGAGACTATAGGAGTTGATTCTGGCAGCAAGCATATTAGCTTGGAAAACCCTTCTGCCAGAAGCATCAAGGGTTCTGCATTCACGTCCTGGAGGATTAGATGAGAGTCTCTTTGCACTCTTTATTTTCCTCATGGCAGACTCTACCACAATAGAGTGGTGAGGAAGCTGAGACTTATGAAAGCCAGGACAAGGAGGGACACGGTACATGGTGTCTAACCTACGAGAATGAGGAGAGGTAGTAAGAGGAGTCTCCCACATGCTCAACATGAGATCATAGAGAATCTCATGAATAGGTAAGGTGGCTGCTTCTTTAGGAGCATTAGGGTATTGCAAAATATCTAATTGCTTGGCTCTAGGCTCTGACTCAGAGGCCACTGTAATGAGAGGCCCCTACACACTTCCCTAATGAAGTCTTGAAAAGACAAGTCTTCTGGAGGAGACATTCTTCGTTTTGGAGAATCAGACTCCTGAGGAAGAAGTACCGGTGCCTCGACAGAAGCCTCTGACTCATCAGAGTCTTCGGAGGAATCGAAGTATTGCCTGTCTGGATGCTCCTGTAAAGCCCGATACGCGTACCGAGTGGGATCGACATCGGGAGTAAGCGGTACCGGTTCGGTACCGATGGGCATCATAGGACAGGGTACCGTTGCAGTCGACACCGAAGCCGATGTTGATGCAATCGGTACCGGCACCGGAAACGGTGCCGGAGTTGGTACCGGCAACGGAGATTGTTGCGGTACCGAAGGCGTCGAAGCCTGCATAAACGCCATTAGGGTGCGCTGCATGGACAGAATCTTCTGATCCATCGTCGCCACCAGAGTCTGGATGTCGGTACCGGTGGAGACCACCGGTACCCCAGAACACGGCAACAGGTGATTGGTCGAGGCCGAGCCATCGATGTCAACCTGTGACCCCATAGATAATGCTTTGGAAGCCAGAACTTCCCGCCGGGGTAATTTTGCCAGTGCGGATTCCTCGAGGACAAGCCCGGAGGCATCTCGATGCTTAGAGGGAGATTTGCCCTTCGAGGACCGGCTAGATTTATGTTTGGTTACCTGAGATCCATGGGAGGAAGAAGAAGCCCTGGAAGACGTCGATGCCACCGAGGTTGCATCAGAGGAAAACAGGGTACTGAGCTTGGCTGCTCAGTTCTGCCAACCTCTTTTATACATCATGGTACAGGACACACAATCCGTGATGGAATGGTCAGGACCCAAACATTTTAGACACCAATCATGGGTGTCGGTGACAGAAATAGTACCGCCACACTCCGTGCACTTTTTAAACCCGGATGCGGGCTTCTCCATGAGGAGAAAAATGTTCAGGCCTAAGGCCCAAACCGCAAATGCACAGTTGAAGAAAGAAAAGTTGGTTTTTTTGGGGGTTTTTGTATAAGAAAGAAAAGAAAAGACCGGCGGTACCGGTCTGACGTCGAAGAAGGCAGACGCGACACAGAAAAATAAAGAAAAAAATTAAGAATTCTTCTGCGGTGACAGGAACACGACCTGCTGGCTCCGCGGAAAAGAAGAACTGGAGAGAGGCGGTTGGGAAAGGCAGGAAGGCAGCGCGCAGGCGCTGTGGGATGCTCCCAAAAGCTTTCTTACTGGACGCTGGGGAGCGTTCCCGCGCAGGCTCCGTCGGTACCGACGATACCCATATGTGAAGACTCATTCCTGCTTGTTCCTGGAGATAAATCAATGACCAAAAATCAATAAAGCAAATTAACCAAAAAAGGCTAAATTTCAAAAAACAAAGCTCTGCTTATTTGTTCCCACTGAGCCCTGTTCCGGGCTCAGAATCTCCAAGCTGCTTGGAGACTGAAAGTACTGGTGGAAGGGGGCAATGTTTGCCTAATTGTACCAGTGACATCAAAGCAATGACATCTTTCAGTCTCCAAAGCTGCTGGTGGAGTTTCTAAACTCTATGGTTCCGGGACTGGACTAGAGGGACGCAAAGGAACAGCATGTTAGCAAGGAGGGCATTCTGTTTGCTGGCTTACTTCAGGCCCAAAATTAAAGGAAGAGCTTCCGCCACAGTCAGAGATAAGCCAAGACCAGAGCAGCCCACCTCAAAATGGCCACCGCTTGACAAGGAACAATCGTGGAAATGATGGGAAAGAGGCAGAGGCAGCAACAGCGGTGCAGAGCAGCAACGGCAATGCAGAGCTGTCACGCTAAGCAGAGGACACGGTATGAAGAAACCCCCCACCCAGGTAAGTGCTTCAGTTACTAACTTTATGGCGATGTGGAGGAGTGGTGGGGGTTTACACTCAGTGTGAGTCCCACCTCAGTGACTGCCAGACAGCCAAGCAGAAGGCACAGAGGAACTGCTGCTTTGGATCAGAGATGTTTGAAAAATAAAAAACAATGATGCTGGAGCAGGATGTCGTCGCTGGCCAGGAAGGTACTGAAGAGCCCTGTTGACAGGCTCTACTGGTCCTCTTGAACAGGAGCCTTACCCCCTTGCAGATGGGGAGCTGCTCAGGAGCTCAATCCAGCAAAGGACTGAGGAACTTTAGGAGGGCTCCTCCTGTGCATCCCGGAGACCTCCATTCATTAAAGATGTGCTACTAGCTTAGAAAAAAAACTAAAAAATTCACTCGCTAAACACATACAAAGTGAATGCCAGGAGAGAGACGAAAAGGTAACCAAATGTGCTGGAGACAGAGAAAATACTAAAGATGACCCCTAGGGGAACTGCTATATATACCAGGAGTGGGTCATTGAAGCTTTTGGTACTTTCTGTCTCCAACATCTGCTGGCAGAGGGACACAACCTACTTGTCTGGACTGCTCTAGCAGGATGTACTGAAAATTATGCTTTTTATCTTGATAATGTTCTTGTCCTATTGGTGAAGGCCTGAAGTCTGCTGGGTAAGATGAACTGAGTATCAGGGGAGATCCTACGACTTTCAAGCTTTGTAGTCAACTGGTATCAATTCATTATACTCATCTCACATACACTGTCTTGCCTCTTTGTACTTCTATTTTTTAAAGTTGTGTACCAAGTGAACAGTGCTTTTCATTTTCTTTCTGTACTTGTTACATTTGCCCATCATAAGAGCAGAGTCAGTAGTATCAAAGCCGCCAAATACATTAGGGATCATGAGTACTTCACCTGATGTTCCACTTCCTGTAAAAGGGATTCTAGAAGCTCAGTTTCTCGAGTCAATGAGGTCTTTTGACCTACAAGCAAAAACAGTAGACAGATTTATGAATTGCATGTCCCAAAGGTCATAAAAATAATATAAATAAACAAAGTAAAGGTTGAATATGCATGCATGAGGAAAATGCCACTAGGAATGCAGAAGAAGTCCAAAGTCAGGTTAAGCATGTCCAAGGTTTAAATCACGACAAGGCATCATTTGAGCCCAATAACCTGAAGAACCAACTAGAAATACGCTATGGTTTGATTTCACATGTAATGCTGCCCCCTCCCCTGCAAAAATAGTAATATCCACATCATATTCCTGTAGATGTCGAACCTCTTTTGCTCTAGGAAAAACATAAAATGCTAAATACTACACGTGTTCAGAATTATCTATTCTTTGTTTTTCATTTGGAAACCGACAGAACCAGTGAGAATGGAAGAATTCATCCTTTTTATCTTCCTTATATCTTACAATCATAGCCAACAAGGTCTAACTGAAGCATAGAAACATAACGACAGAAAAAGACTACTTGGCCTATCTAGTCTGCCCTTCCATAACTACTACTACAATAGTCCTCTTTTTCCCTTTAGAGATCCTCTGTGTTTGTCCCATGCTTTTTTGAATTCAGATACTGTCCTCATCTCTACCACCTCTGCTGGGAGACTATTCCACGCATCTACCACTCTTTCCATAAGGAAATATTTCCACATATTACTCCCGGGTCTACCCCCTTTCACCCTCAACCTATATCCCCTCGTAGCAGAGCTTACTTTCAATCAAAAGGGGCTCTTCTCCTTTGCATTTATGCCATGCAGGTATTTAAACATCTCTATCATATCTCCTCTATCCCTGCTTTCCTCTAAAGTATACATATTAAGATCCTTAAGTCTCTCCTCATATGCTTTATAACGAAGACCACTGACCATTTTAGTAGCCACCCTCTGCACAGACTCCAACCTGTTTATATCCTTTTGAAGGTGGGGTCTCTAGAATTGCACACAAAGCTCCAAATGAGGTCATACCAAAGACTTCTACAGAGGCACAATCACCTCCTTTTTCTGCTGAATATTCCTCTCCCTATGAATGTCTTCTAGCTTTCGCTGTCGCCTTTTCTACCTGTTTAGCTACTTTGAGACAGTCAGATACAATCATGCACAGGTCCCGCTCTTCTTTTGTGTACGGAAGTACTTCACTCCTAAACTGTATCGCTCCCTTGGGTTTTTGCAGCCCAAATCCATGATCCTGCATTTTTTCGCACTAAATCTCAGCTGTCAAATTCTAGACCATTCTTCAAGCTTAGCTAGATTCCTCCTCATGTTATCTATTCATTCCTGGGTGTCTACTCTATTGCAGATTTTGGTACCATCCGCAAAGAGGCAAACATTACCAAGGACAGAGCCCTGCAGCACACCATCGGTAACCTCCTTCTCCTCAGAGTGAGCTCCATTTACCTGTACCTTTTGTTGCCTCTCACTCAACTAATTTCTAACCCAATCAGTAACTTTAGGGTCCATTGCTAGGGTGGCCTGTGTGGAAAGATGTCAAAGGCTTTACTGAAATTTAAGTATACCACATCTAGGGCTCTCCCTCAGCCCAACTCCCTGGTTACCCAGTCAAAGAAATCAGATTTGTCCAAAAAGACCTGCCTCTGGTGAATCCATGCTGCCTCGGATCCGGTAATCCATTGGACTCCAAAAACCTCACTATTTTCTCTTTCAGCAGTGTCTCTAATAGTTTACTCACCACAGAGGTTAAACTAATCGGCATGTAGTTTTCTATCACATCCTTAATCTGCTTTTGTGTAAAGGGACCATATGTGCATCTCTCCAATCCTCTGGCACCACTTCCGACTCGAAAGAGGCATTGAAAGGAGAAATTTCCCTTACCGTTAATTTCCTTTCCTGGAATCCTGCTAGACCAGTCCAGACAAACGGGTTGTGCTCCCCTTCCAGCAGATGTTGGAGACAGAGAAAAAACTTCCAGAGCCCTGATTGGTTGAGCTCTGGCAGGTACAAGCATACCCCTAGGGGTCCTCCTCAGTATAGTCTGTATAGCAAACAATGTAACTATGAAAAAACTGGCCCACAAGGCACATGTGAGAAGACTGTCTCAACTATATACAAGAAATAAGAGTTGTTCAAAAAGCAGTCTCTAGGATATCCCGCTGTATTAAATTTTCTTTAGGACGTCCAGAGGATGTTCGGCTTTACCACACCAGTAAACTGCAACTGACAGCTGGGTGGGAGCTGGACTGGTCTAGCAGGATTCCAGGAAAGGAAATTAACGGTAAGGGAAATTTCTCCTTCCATTTCATCCTGCTAGACCAGTCCAGACAAATGGGAAGTACCCAAGCTAATTACCTCTAGGGTGGGCAGAGAGAGCTGCTGAAAGCACCCCAGCTCCAAACTGACTGTCTTCTCGCGCCTGGATATCAAGTCGGTAATGCCGAACGAAAGTCGACGACACCCAGGTTGCCGCACGACAGATATTGATAGGAGCGACTTGAGAACGTTCGGCCCAGGAAGCTGCCTGGGCACGAGTGGAATACGCCCGGATACCCGTAGGTACCGGTCTACCCTGTCCAATATAGGCTGCCTCAATGGCTTGATGTAGCCATTGGGCAATAGTGGACTTAGAGGCCGCGAGATCCTTTCGAGGACCCGCAAAAAGAACAAACATGATCCGTTTTACGAAATGAATTGGTAACTTTCAGATACCGACAAAGAATTCTCTTGAGGTCTACCATCCTGAGGTTTTTATGCTGCCCTGAGCATTGAGAAGACCGGCAGTAACACCGTCTGATTGAGATGGAAGGACGTAAGAACCTTAGGCAAGAAAGAGGGAACTGCTCAAAGAGAGACGCCCTCTGCAGAAAAGGAAAGATAGGGATCCCGACATGAAAGAGCTTGCAATTCGGAGATCCTACGAGCCGAGGTTATTGCTACTAAACACACCATTTTAAGTGTCAAGTCTCGAAGCGTAGCCTCCTTGAGGGGCTCAAAATGTCAGACCATAAAAGCCTTTAGGACTAAGGAAAGATCCCATGGAGATACTATAGGCCGTACTGGCGGACGTAAGACCTTGACTCCTTTGAGAAAACGAGTCACGTCTGAGTGCGACACCAGTGAGCAGCCATGCACCGGCACCCGGAAGCAAGTTAAAGCGGAGACATGAACTCAAACAGTCCCAAGGTCTAACCCCTTATCCAGGCCCTCTTGCAGAAAGGCGAAGATCTCTAACATCTGTACGCCAGGGGGAGACCTTGTGATGTGAACACCATAACTCAAAGACGTGCCAAACGCGAACGTATGCCAGGGACGTCAAAGAGTGACGAGCATGGAGAAGAGTAGATACCACTTTGCTTGAGTAGCCTTTGCGAGTTAACTTGCGGCGTTCAAGAGCCAAGCCGTAAGCGAGTAGGGATCGGGGTTTTCCATGAAGACTGGACCCTGTCAAAGAAGGGATGAAGAAGCTGTCAACGGCAGAGGAACTTCCCGAGACAAGTGCACAAGATCTGCATACCAGGGTCTTCGGGCCCAGTTTGACACCACCAGGATCACCGGTCCCTGGTTTTCCATGATGTGATGGAGAACTTTGCCGATCATGGCCCACAGAGGAAAAATGTACAGAAGAACGTGGTTCGGCCATGGCTGTGCCAACACATCTATCCCGTTGGACCCGTGTTCCCTCCAGCGACTGAAGAAGACTGGTACCTCGGCATTTGATGCTGAAGTCATGAGATCCCTTGCAGGCAATCCCCATCTGTGCACTATTTCCTGAAAGGCTTCTGGAACAAGTTCCCATTCCCCGGGATCAAGAGTGTGTCGGCTGAGAAAGTTGGCTTTGACGTTGCTTGTCCCCGCGATATGTTGCACCAAGATGGCCTTTAAGTGTCTTTCCGCCCACGGAAACAGAAGATTAATTTCTCTTGTTACTCCCGGACACTTTGTACCTCCTTGGCGGTTGAGATAAGACACTGTTGTTGCATTGTCGGAGAGGACCCGAACTGCCTGACCTTTTAGAGAGTGTAGAAAACACCGTAAGGCGAGGCAGACTGCCCGAGTTTCTAGACGATTGATAGTCCAACTCAACTCGTGAGGCGTCCACGTTCCCTGCACGGTGTGAGACAGACAGTGAGTTCCCCAACCGGAAAGACTGGCATCTGTTGTCACTAGAATCCAGCGCGGGCTGTCCAGGGGAACCCCTTGAAGGAGATTGTGTGCAGACTGACACCAATGGAAGGCTGCACCTGACTGCCGGTAGAAGCGGGAGACGGAGTTGGTAATCCTGCAATACAGGGGACCATCGCAAGAGAAGTGCTTCCTGAAGACAGCGCATATGAGCCCTTGCCCAGGGCACCAGATTGATGGTGGCCGCCATAGTTCCCAGGACCTGAAGGTAATCCCAAGCCCGAGGAGGAAGCAGGAAAAGGCGAAGTCGAGCCGACTTCTTGAGAAACCGCTCCTGCGTCAAAAAAAAAAAACGCGGCCCTGACAGGTGTCGAACCTCGCTCCTAGGAAGTCGATTTGCTGAGATGGTTGGAGGGAACTCTTGGCGCGATTGATGACCCAACCTAAACCCTCAAGAAAGGCAACTATCTTCGCTACGGTACTGCAGGCCTCTGGAAGGGAATCCGCTCGAATAAGCCAATCGTCTAAGTAAGGATGCACCCGAATGCCTTGCTTGCGCAAGGCTGTGACTACTACCACCATTACTTTTGGAAATGTCCACGGAGCGGAGGCTAGGCCAAAGGGTATTGCCTGAAACTGAAAATGCTGGCTGAGGACTGCAAATCGAAGGAAGCGTTGATGCTCGTGCCAAATGGGGATGTGAAAGTAGATCGAGCAATGCGAGCAATTCTCCCTTGCGTACCGCCTGAATGACAGATCAGAGAGTTTCCATCCTAAAGTGAGGAACTCGAAGGCTGTGGTGGACTCCCTTGATATCCAGGATTGGGCGAAAGGAACCGTCCTTCTTGGGCACAACGAAATAGATAGAATAATGGCCTAGCCCCCTTTCTAGAGCTGGGATGGGATGAATGGCTTTGAGCAGGAGCAGTTGGCGCAGGGTGGCTTGAATGGCCAGCCTTTTCCTGGATGCCCCTGCCGGAGAGAGCAGGAAGGCGTCTGGAATAGGACGCCAGTAGTCGAGGGAATGGCCACGCGAGATAATGTCGAGAAAGCCTAGTTACTCACCTGTAACAGGTGATCTCCGGGAACAGCAGGAATTTAGTCCTCACATATGGGTATCGTTGGTACCGACGGAGCCTGCGCGGGAACGCTCCCCAGCATCCCTCAGCACATGCGCACTGCCTTCCCGCCTTTCCAACTGTCCCTCTTCAGTTAAGTTTGTAGCTGAGTGAAAGGATAGAGGGAGAGAGGAAAGAAACAGAGAGAGGCAACTCCAAGGGGAGGTGGGTGGGTTGAGGACTAAATTCCTGCTGTTCTCGGAGATCAAGAGTTACAGGTGAGTAACTACGCTATCTCCAGAAACAAGCAGGAATGTAGTCCTCACATATGGGGACTCCCTAGCTGAAGATACCAGGGAGATAGCCCCAGGAAGGTGCCACAGTCGAAGGTGAGAATCCTTCCTCCCATGGATCTCTGGCATCCCACCAGGGTTGGTGGGTAGGAGTTGGTTTAGGTTTGAAAGAGATTTTGAAGAACAGCTTGGCCAAAGAAGGCATCCCGACGGGAGGCTTTATCTAGGCAGTAGTGGGCTGTGAAGGTGTGTACCAAAGCCCAGGTGGCTGCTCGACAAATGTCATCAATAGACACAGAATGGAGATTAGCCATAGAAGCTGCCATGGCTCTCACATTATGAGCTGTGACATGATCCTGAAGAGGAAGACCCTTACTCTCGTAAGTAAAGGATATGCATTGGGCAATCCATTTAGATAAAGTTCTTTTGGAGACTGGAAGTCCCAAATGACTAGGGTCAAAAGCTATAAAAAGTTGTGAAGACTTTCTATGTTGCTGTGTTCTTTGTATGTAAAAGACCAAGGCCCTTTTACAATCCAAAGTAAGAAGGTTTCTTTCTGCATTAGAGGCATGAGGCCTCGAAAAAATACAGGAAGGTAAAATGATTGATTTAAATGAAAAGGAGTAACCACCTTTGGCATAAAATGTGGGTGAGCTCGAAGAACAACCTTATCATGATGAAACCTAGTATAAGGAGGATCAGCCACTAAAACTTGCAATTCACTGATGCGACAGGCAGAGGTGATTGCAATTAGGAAGATGACCTTCCAGGTCAAAAACTTAAGGGCTGCAGTGGCTAAAGGCTCAAAAGGCAACTTCATGAGCTGCCCGAGAACTAGATTTAGATCACATGCTACCGGTGGTGGCTTGATGGGAAGTTTAGTTAATAAAAGACCTCTCATAAATCTTGATAGGAGTGGATGAGAGGAAATTGGTTGTCCATTTAGAGGCTTATAAGAAGCTGCAATTGCAGTAAGATGGACTCTTAACGAATTGGTCTTTAAACGAGAATTTGACAAGTGAAGGAGATACTCTAGTATCGACTCAAAGGATATGACCAGGGGGTTTAATCCCCTCTTGGAGCATCATATAGTAAAACGTTTCCACTTGAAGGCAAAAGATCTTCTTGTGGAAAGTTTCCTAGAAGCCTGAAGGATATCTTTTACTTGCTGGGACAGGTTGAAATCCTGGAAGTCTAAGCCTTCAGCAACCAGGCCATGAGGTGTAGGGACTGGGGATTTGGATGCCATAACGTCCCGTTCTCCTAGGAAAGGAGATCTGGAGCATGCCCTAACTCCAGAGGTGCCGCTTGAGAGAGATGCAGAAGCAGGGAATACCATGTTTGGCATGGCCATCGTGGTGCTACGAGAATCATACGACCCCTGTCTCTCTGAAGCTTGAAGAGTGTTTTGGGGATGAGGGGAATGGGTGGGAAGGCAAAAAGGAAGTCCTGACCCCAGTGAAGGAGGAAGGCATCCCTTGCCTGATAGTTGTGTGCTGGAATCCTGGAACAGAACTGGGGAAGATTGTCATTCAGTGGACTTGCAAAGAGAACTATGTCTGGAGTGCCCCAGAGATGAAATATTTTTGCCACCTGGTCTAGGTGGAGTGACCACTTGTGAGGTAGCAGTACTCGACTGAGTTTGTCTACCCAAAGGTTTTGAATGCCTGGACGATATACCACTAGAAGGTGAATTTGATGCTCTCTGGCGAGGGCCCATAGTCGTAAAGCTTCATTGCATAACGACAGAGAGCCCGTTCCGCCCTGCTTGTTCACATAGAACATGGCTACCTGATTGTCCATCTGGACTAGGACTGTCTTGTAGCTGAGCTGGGCGTGGAACACTCGAAGAGCTAAATAAACTGCTCTTAATTCCAGGAGGTTTATGTGTAAACCAACCTCCTGTGGAGTCTAGGTGCCCTGGGTAGAGAGATGATTCAGGTGTGCTCCCCAACTCACCTGTGAAGCATCTGTTGTTAGGGTGGCCTGAAAGAGGGGTTGATGGAAAGGAGACCCCACTGTCAGATTTTCTAGTGATTGCCAGCATTGGAGGGACAAAATTAGTCGTTGAGAGATTGTTATTTTGTCCGACAAATAACCCGTGGCCTGTGTCCACCTTGTGGAGAGGGGGTCCACTGAGCTGCTCGCATGTGGAGGCGAGCATATGGGACTACAGGAACTGTGGATGCCATGTGTCCCAGTAACTGCAGTAGTTCCCGAGCCGTGAGGGAGGATTTACCTGCTGCTTGGGAAGCTAGCTGCATAATGCGTAGACACCGGGCTTGTGGAAGGAAAGCCCTTGCCTGCCTGGTATCCAGATAGGCTCCTATGAATTCTAGGCATTGGGAAGGAACTAGTTAAGACATCGGGAAGTTTATTTCCAATCCCAAGTATTGGAGGATTCGCATTGTACGGGACAGTGCCGTGCTGGCCTCTGCAACTGTGGAGGCTCGAATGAGCCAGTCATCTGAAATGCGGCTACTACTGCCATGCATTTCGTGAACACCCTTGGTGCTGAAGCCAGACCAAAAGGAAGAACCCTGTACTGGAAATGTCTTCCCCTGAAAAGGAAACGTAAAAATTTCCTGTGATTTGGATGGATGAGAATGTGAGTGTATGCATCCTAAGTCTAGAGAGCAAAGCCAGTCCTGGCTTTGAAGGTATGGCAGAAGAGTTCCTAGAGAAATCATTTTGAATTTCTCTCGAAAAAGATATTTGTTCAATTCTCCGAGGTCTAGAATAGGTCTGTGTCGTCCTGTTTTCTTTGGAATAAGAAAATAGGGGGAGTAGAACCCTGTCCCTTGTTGAAAAATGGGTACTTCCACTATTGCCCTTTGGGCAAGAAGTGTGGAGAACTCATGCTCTAGCACAGGGGTTCTCAACCCTGTCCTCGGGACCCCACTAGCCCGTCGGGTTTTCAGGCTATCCACAATGAATATGAATGAGATATATATGCATTAGAAATAGCCTGCCAAACTGACTGGTTTGTGGCCCTCCAGTGCTGGATTTGGGGACCCCTGCCGTACACCTCTGTCAAGTACGATTGTGAGTGGGCAAGGTATAGATGTCCTCGACATCAAAAGGGTAGATAGAATGTGTCACATCCCTCCTAGTTTCTCACCACCACCAAAAAGTTGTCTAATAGACAATATTTTGGTGGTGGTGAGAGGCGAGGAGGTATGTGACATATTCCATCTAATCTTTTTGATGTCTTGGACATCTGTACCTTGCCCACTCACAATCTTAAATGACAGAGGTGTAAGGCCGGGGTCCCCAAATCCAGCATTGGAGGGCCACAAGCCAGTCAGTTTGGCAGGCTATTTCTAATGCATATATATCTCATTCATATTCATTGTGGATAGCCTGAAAACCCGACTGGCTAGTGGGGTCCCGAGGACAGGGTTGAGAACCACTGCTCTAGCAGATTGTCTGCAGAGGTTTGTGAATTGAATTGCTTTAGAATTGTAGGAGGGGGTATGATGTGAAAATGAAGTTTGTAACCCTCTCCTGCAATGGACAAAGTCCAATCTTCTGTTGTTATCTGATGCCATCTGTTGATAATGTGGGATAACCTGCCCGGAATATTAGGGGGTTGGGGACCCCTCAGAGGCAGGAAGGCAAAGCTCTCTAGGAAGGAGTCAAAGCCCTTGAGGGGGCTGAACCTGGAGAGCTGGTTGGGCTCTCGGGCCTTTTGGTTTCTTTTGCTGTCTAGTTTGTCCCTTTTGGGCAACCTGACTTGAAGTCTGACTCTGCTGGGTATAGGAGGGCTTTTTATAAGGCTTCCTTTTGGCTGGAGTGGCTGTTGACTTAGACAATCTATCTAAGGTAGAATTGTCAGTATCTAACTCGTTAGCCTTTTCCTGCCAGTTCTTGCCGAAGAGATTCTCCCCTGTGCAAGGAATGTTACCTAACTTGTCCTGTACCCAAGTCTCCAAGTCTGATGCCTGTAGCCAGGCAATCCGTCGTGTGCCAATGGCAATAGCAGAAGTTCTGCTGATACATTCAAAGCAGTCAAAGGCTGCACAATTGATAAACTTGGAGACATCATGAGCATGCTTAACTAGAGCAAGAAATCTTGCCTCTTATCTGGGAGAAATGGGCTCATAAGTTCCCAGTCTCCTGTGACTTCCTTAAGGAACATTCCCATATATAGGATATATGAACTGATACTAGCTGAAAGCATGAAAGCTTGAAAGGTTCCGCATCAAAAAGCATCCAGAGTTCTGCATTCATGACCTGGAGGATTGGATGCATGCCTCTTTGCACTTTTCATCCTACGCATGGCTGATTCCATTACCATTGAATGGTGTGGCAGCTGAGTTTTCTGAAATCCAGGACATGGTGGAACTCGATACATAGTGTAAAGTCTCCTAGAGTGAGGAGAAGTAGTCAGAGGTGTCTCCCACATTCTGAGCATCAAGCTATGCAGAATTTCATGGATAGGCAGAGTAGCTGCCTCCTTGGGAGCTGTAGGATATTGAAGGATTTCCAATTCCTTTGCTCTGGGTTCCTCTTCAGGAGCTACTGTGATTGAAAGACCTTTGGCCATATCACAGATGAAATCCTGAAATGACATGTCCTCTGGAGGTGACATTCTGCGTTGGGGGGGGAAGAGGGATCTTCTAGGAGAAACCCTCTTGTGCCAGCAGAATTGTCAGTCTTTGGAATCGGAGGAATCAAAGTATTCCTGACCCTGATGCTCTTGCAAAGCACGATCCCGGTACAGATTGAAGTCGGTACCGAGGTGACCCGGTACCGCTTTGTCCACTCTAGCCAGAGATGGCATGGGAAGAGTTCCCACCGAGGCCGGTACCAGCATCGCCGGTGTCGGTACCGGCATCGGTGACCTTGGGACCACTGGTACTGCAGCCGAAAGAAGAGCTGCGATACTGCGCTCGATAGCGAGGAACTTCTGGTCTATTGACACTGCCGATGCCTGGGTGTCGGTACCAGCGAGGACGGCCGGAACCCCTGAGCATAGCACAGGTAGTTCTTGCGAGGTTGAGGCCTCGAGAAAGCACAGTTACTTACCTGTAAACAGGTGATCTCTGGGAACAGCAGGATTAAGTCTTCACATATGGGTACGTCGGTACCGACCGAGTCTGCGCGGGAACGCTTCCCAGAGTCCAATCAAAGAGCTTTTAGAAGCATCCCACCACGCCTGCGTGCTGCCTTCCCGCCTTTCCCACCTGCCTCTCCTCAGTTAAGTTTTAAAGCTGAGACAAAGAGAGAGAGAGGAAAGGAAAGATAGAGATACAACTCCTGGGGAGGTGGGTGGGTTGTGAAGACTTATTCCTGCTGTTCCCAGAGATCACTTGTTACAGGTAAGTAACTGTGCTATCTCCAGGAACAAGCAGGAATGAGTCTTCACATATGGGGACTCCCAAGCTGAGATGCCTGGAGTCCCAACATGTCATAGGTTGGAACATGCTATCCCCCACAACAACAGGCATCCTGAAGATGGAGGGTAGGAGTTGAAAAAAGAAAGGTGCTGTGGAACAGCTAACCTAGCATAGGATTGCAGACAAGGAGTCCATGTGTGGATGATAATTGTCATCAATGATATTGCAAAGAAAAAATATTGCAATATGGTCCTCTCCTAACAGGACTTCAGAGAAGTATGGAGGTTCATGGGATCTACTGGGGAACCCAGTAGAGGAACCTCGAGAAGGACCTCACTGTAAAGTGGAGGTAGTAAACCTGTAGGAAAAACAATGGAGGTCAGAATCCTGAAAGGTAACAGGTAACCCCAGTAGGAAAAACTGGGGTAGTACAAAAACGGTGGGCCTTCAGCGGAAGGCTTTATGATAAAAGCCAAACTCTTTTGGCGGCAGAGTGGCTCACTCTTAGGAACAAAAAGAGAAAGGCTAACCGATTTGGACAAACAGGCCCAGTCCTTGTGGGGAAAAAGGGTATGGGAACCCCTTGTATCCCAAAAGAAAGGAAAAACGCCGGAGGCGTAAGAGCCTGTGATTAACTGAAGATCCGCAATGTCTCTCCTAACTGAAGTCAGCTAGGAGAGATATTGGAACATGGAGAGCTTCAGAGGTACCTAAACCTTAAGGTTATGGTGGGTGTTAACTACCACCGAAATGGTTGTGAGTGTAGGACCCCAAAACATGCTGGATAGCATAAGTATGGGTAAAGCCCATCTGTCAGAATCATATAGCTATATGAGCCTCGACAGTCAGGTAGATAAAGCAGAATACATATCTACCAATAGTAAAAATTCGACAGATACACATACATACATACATATAGATATATGAGAATATATCTATAGTGAGATATGAAGGGCATAAAATACACACAAATGATAGACAGACATCTGTAAGATGTGTGCTATAGGTATGAATATATAGGCCTCTATATGGGAGTCTGCAATGAAGCAGACAGAGATATGTCTACAAAAAGGTATTCACATAGGAAAATGTGGAGAGGAAAGACTCAACTAACAAGAAGGTGGAACCTACTTGAGAAGATATATAGAGAATCAATTCCCACTGGTTATGAGCTACAGGGATGCTAGGTAGTGGAATAACCAGGATGGTTACGTGAAAAGCAGAGGATGATATCAGTCTGCAGCCAGCAAGTCCCGAGTATTCTAGAACTCTAGCATGGGAAGTGAACAGAAGACGCATAGGAATGAGATACCATGCTGACCTGCTTAAGGGCAAAAAGGTATCATGCGTTCTTACCATGAGGACGAGCTGGAAGGAGTAAGCATATTCCCGATTGGAAATACTATGGACCAAAGCAGGGAATTAGCAACTCCTTAAGCTTTCACATAAGAGGAGGCCTATGTCCTTTATATTAAAAAGGAGAACTTTTCTAGTCATGGGAGACATGACTGAAAAAGCCTTTTTCAACCATCTAGTATAGCTGTTGGAGAAAAAGCCCCCCATGCTCTCTACCAAGGGCCCATAGTGGAGAGCTTCTCTGTAGAATTGCAGAGAGCATGATGCAGGAGAATGAGGAGATAGAACTGGCTGCAGAAGAGCCAGTACCTATGTCAACTATGCTGCCAAACCCAGGGGAATGGAGATGGCAGAAAGAGAAGACAATCCAACAAGCTTGTAGTGAAAACATTTCCAAGACAGATGACAGCACTGACTTGGAGCCACTACTAAGACCAGACAGAATGTTAGTGGAGGACAAATCTGGTTGCTGGTGGACAAGAACCAGTGGTCCAAATATTAAGGCTCCTGCATTGGCAGCTGCTTGCCAGACAGCAGAAAGAATGGTACTGTTTAAAAACAGAAAGAACAGACAGAACAAGAGTAGAAAACTCTGGACATGTCTGATGAACTGCTTCAAAGCAAGATTGAAAAAGAGGAGTTAACTCAGAAAGAGAACTCCGCACTGGAAAAGTAACAAAACTAGAGAGGCTGAAGAAAAAAGCCTTCCAGTGAAGCAATACCGCTCTTACAGAGGAGAACCCTGGTAAGAGGATAAAGAGAATGGAGCTGAAGAAGACTTACCAAGTAGTAAGTCTATAGAAAGGAAAAAATACATGCTGGCACAGGAAACTATCATTTGATAGTGGTTAGACCTCTTTCCCTAGCAGGAGAAGAGGAGAAACCTGTGACCTATAGGCATGAACATCCTGACAGCTCATAGAAATATAGAAAAAATGGATGTCTTTCGGAAAGAGATCCATGTCTAGGGGTTAGAATGAAGCGGTGGATTGCCTCTATTGAGAAGAAGCAAACTGCAGATTCTAAACCCCAAGAGTCACAAGCATCTGATGATTGATCAGAAACCCTGCAGTTGCTGGGTTTGCTGAGCCTGGTGAGAGGTTGGATTCTTCAGACCAGGACAATGCCTCCCTTGTTTGGGAACATCTGTATGATGGGCAGGTGATGAAGAAAACCTTCTTCTCCTATGGGAAGAAAGTTTGGTAGGACATTTCCTACCTACTGGCACAGAAGAAGGTGTAGAAAAACCCCTAGAAACAGGTAAATCAGTGGACAACTGAATAGCCTGACGTAAAGACTCCCTGTTGAAGAGATTTTCTCCAGTGCAAGGAGTATCTCCCAGTCTTTGTTGTGCCCATTTGTCCAAGTCTGAAGCTTGGAGCCAGGCTCTACGTCGCGCCCCTATAGCTATAGCAGAAGTTCTGCTAACAGACTCAAAAGAGTCTAGGGAAGCACGAGAAAGAAACCAAGAGATATTCTGGATATGCTTAAGCAGTGAGGAATAGTCTGCACTCTTGGAATCTGGAAGGAAAGGAGTCAAAAGATGTAATTTCTTTGTGACCTCCTCAAGAGATAGACTCATATAAAGAATATATGAGAGAATTCTTGCAGAAAGCATAGATGTCTGAAAGGTTTGACGTCCAAAGGCATCTAGTGTTCTAGACTCACGACCTGGCGGAAAAGAAGAGTGCTTTTTCTTACTCTTTACTCACCTCATTGCTGATTCCACTACTATGGAATGATGAGGAAGTTGAGTCTTTTGAAACCCTGGAGAGGGGGGCACCTGATATAGGAGATCAGTTGCTCTTGAAATTGGGGGTACCCTTAAAGGTGCTTCCCACAGACCTAGAAGGAGATCCTGCAAGGAATGATGCAAAGGAAGCATTATGTTCTCCTTTGCTTTGGTAGGAACAGAGCCTTGTGCAGGATCATGTCCAGGGATAGGAATGGCAAGTGATCTTGCTATTTCCAGGAGAAAACTCTGAAAAGAGGGATCTCCAATGGGAATCTCCTTT
This sequence comes from Ichthyophis bannanicus, assembly GCA_033557465.1. Lineage (NCBI taxonomy): Eukaryota > Metazoa > Chordata > Amphibia > Gymnophiona > Ichthyophiidae > Ichthyophis > Ichthyophis bannanicus. The sequence goes on from CM066042.1 coordinate 171,242,999, forward strand.
GGACAGGTTAGATCAGAAGAACTAGCCTGAGCACCGAAGGATTTATCCAAATATGTAGGAATGGAAGATCCTGTACGGTGGAGGGTGGTATCCTTAAAGGATGGTCGCTGGTACTGGCTATCAGGAGCAGCATCCATCAGTACCTCATCGTCCATGCCAGGTATCGACTCCAAGCCTGGTAAAGGAGGGAGTAATCCTGTTGAAAAAAGCATGGCAGGAGCTGGCCACGATGCTACTGTGGATACCGGTACCGATGCCGACACCGGTACCGATGTCGGAGCCGAAGCCGACACAGACATCGGAGTAGTTATCGGTGACAGCTCAATCGGTACCGAGGTAACCGAAAACCTCCGGCAGCTAACCTCGGTACCAAGCCTGCGGTACCGATCGGTGTCGGTACCAGGGTGTGCTGGTACCCAGTGTTCCAGACTAGAGATCGATTGCAAACTCGGTATAGAGGGCTATGAGCCTGATGAACGAAGGACCGCAGGCACCGACTGCAAAGGTAATGTGGACATCGGTACCGACTTCGGTACCGTGTCTGATACCGGTGGATGAAGGCCAACCGGTGGCAACTCAAACGGCATCGGAGGATCCGAATCATCGGAACCGAGCCTTTGGTACCGAGGGAAGCCGGTACCAAGGCGAGTCGGTACCCAATCCTCCAGACTGGAAATCGATTCCAGACTCGGCATCGAAGGAAGCGAGTCTATCGATGCACGTCTGGAGGGTACAGACGTCGGTGGTCGTATCCGTGTCGGTACCGATACCGGAAAGTCAGTCTGGAAAATATCCACCGGACCCGAAGGTACCGAGGAGGCCAGGTGACGATCCCTGGTGAGGAGCGTTTCATCCAACACCAGTGCCGGAGCCGGGGTATCGGTACCGCTCGAAGCGGATGCAACCACCGGACACGGCTCAGGTATGTTCTGTGAGGGGTGAACCCCAGGAACAACCTGAAACCCCTGAAGGGCTTTGGAGACCGAAGACTCCCGCCGGGGTTTTGAAGCCAGTGGGCCCTCGAGGGCAAGGCCGGAGCAGTCTACATGCTGTGCATGAGACCTACCACTTGAGGGCTGGCTAGTCTTAACAGACTGTTTGTGGGTTACCTGATCCTGTGTGGAAGAAGGGAACGATGCCCCGAAGTTGGAGGGAGACCGTGTATCGAGGGAACCTCGATGTTGAAGACCTCTTCTCACCAAACTGTTGTCAGGACCCAAGCAGGTTAGACACCGACTTCGAGGGTCTAAAAATAAAGTTGTACTGCCACAGTCTGAACATTTCTTGGAGAAAGTGGCTGGTGGATCCATGAAGGAAAAGAAGAGGTCTGAAGGCCTAAGAACCGCGGGACACTATGAAGAAAAAATATCCCGTGAAAAAGGAAGATTTTCCAAGAAAAGAAAAGAAAACCCGGCGGTACCGGTGGCGTCGGGAAGACAGCCGCGACCACAAGAAAACTAAAGAAATAAAACAAGAATTTTTCTGCGGTGACAGGAGGACGTCCTGCCGGCTCCGCGGAAAACGAAAACTGAGGAGAGGAAGTTGGGAAAGGAGGGAAGGCAGCACTTAAGCGTGGTGGGATGCTTCCAAAAGCTCTTTGATTGGACGCTGGGAAGAGTTCCCGCGCAGACTCCGTCGGTACCGACGTACCCATATGTGAAGATTCATTCCTGCTTGTTCCTGGAGATCATCCTTAAGCCCCATCGATGCTTTGGAAGCCGAAGCCTCCCGCTGGGGTTGTTTTGCCGGTGTGGTTCCCTCAAAGGCAATGCCAATGGCCTCTCAATGCTTAGCAGGAGAGCTACCCTTTGAGGACCGGCTTTTATGTTTAGTTACCTGAGATCCATGGGAGGAAGAGGCCCTTGATGATGTCGATGCAATGGATCTGGCATCTGAAGAAAAGAGGGTACCAAGCTTTGCGGCCCGGTTCTGTCTTCCTCTTTTGGTCATCCCCATGCAGGAGAGACATTCAGTTGGAGAATGATCAGGTCCTAAACATTTCAAACACCAATCATGGGTGTTAGTGATGGAAATGGTACCGCCACACTTAGTACATTTTTTTTTTAATATTATATTTTTATTGAATTTGTCATGATTACAAAAGTAAACATTGGAAAAGAACATTCCCTTACATGAAACACAAAAGAAAATTACAGTTTTAAATGTTTTCAGAGGAAAAATCTCAAGAAACCACATTAAATGAGACAGTTAGCAAAGCATACCAAACATCAAGACCCCAATTTTCTTTCCAACCAAACCACTCAAAACAAAACAATATAATAATCTTATTGCGAGCTCTTACCCACCAAAAACTGTTCTAACTGTGACACTTCAGTAAATACATATCTATTACCAAAATAAGTAAAGCATTTACAAGGAAATTTTAAATAAAACTGACCTCCCAAAGCAAGAACCCTAGATTTTAGCTGCAAAAAAGCTTTCCGTCTGAGCTGGGTAACCTTGATCAGGTCCTACACATTTTAGACACCAATCATGGGTGTCAGTGACGGAAATGGTACCGCCGCACTTAATACATTTTTTAAAACCACTAGTTGGCTTTTCCATGATTTAGGAAAATGGGGCCTAATGTCCAAAATGGCGCCTAGCACCAAAGAGGAAAGTTTCTGAAAAGAAACAGTCAAAGTTTTTTTGGTTTTGTTTTTTTTTTAAGAAAAGAAAAGAACCGGCGGTACCGGTAAGCGTCGTGTGGTAGGCAAACGCGACCACAAGAAAGAAATTTAAAGATGGAATTTTCTGCGGTGACAGGGAATAGGTCCTGTCGGCTCCGCGGAAAACGAAGAAATGAAGAGGGACAGTTGGAAAGGCGGGAAGGCAGTGCGCATGTGCTGAGGGATGCTCCCAAAAGCGTTCCTATTGGATGCTGGGAAGCGTTCCCGTGCAGGTTCCGTCGGTACCGACAATACCCATATGTGAGGACTAGATTCCTGCTTGTTCCTGGAGATCCCATTGATTGGAGGTTATATTTGCCCACTGTCGAGAAAAGAGGGTCAATCGACCTCCCACCGGAGGGAGGGTCTCGAGTGGGCTGCTCGTCCCGTCAGCGGGTAGGACGTGCGGTTTCAGAGAACTTTCCTGTCCCCAAATAGAACTCACTGTCCTTCCGAGCTCCTCGAAAGGACTGAGCTCTTTGTCCAAAGCGGCCAGAGGAAAGCGAAGAGGGAGCAGGTTTATACGATCGGAATCTCTGGGAGTCGCGAGATCTTGAAAATCGTCTAGAGCTCTGATTATAAGACCGGAAGGAGCGCCGCGAAGTCGACTTCGGGCGATCTTCCAGCAGACGTTGAGGCTTCACTTCCCTGAGATCCTTCACCAATTTGTTGAGATCTTCCCCAAACAAGAGCCTCCCCTTAAAAGGAAGTTTCGATACGCACGTCTTGGAAGCGACATCCGCTGCCCACTGTCGTAGCCATAACCACCTCCTTGCCACCGTTACTGCTGCTACCGAACGAGCTGAGACGCGCAACAAATCATAGAAAGAATCTGCCAAAAAAGCAGTGGCTGATTCCAGACACCCCATGGCCGGATTATCTGGTAGACGCTGAATCCAGCGCAGTAAGGCTCGGGCCACTAGACTGCCACAAACAGTCGCCTGTAGCATCAGAGTGAAAGATGAAAAGGCTGTCTTTAAAAGATTTGAATTTGCAGTCATGTTGGTCCCGGAGCGCTGTACCGCCCTCCACAGGGATGGTGGTATGCTTTGTCACGCCCGTCACCAAGGCATCCACTTTCGGATAGGAGAGCCAGCGCTCTCTCTCTGCAGGTGACCAGAGATATAGCTGTCGAGACGGCGTGCTGCCCGCAGAGAGGTATCCGGGGTTTCCCAATCTCGAGACACCATTTGTTGTAATTCCACAGGAAAGGGAAAGGCTTTAGATGGTCTACGTATGCCCTGTAAATCGGATCCGCTTGAGACTGCGTGTGAGAACTGTCCGACTCAGGTGGATTAGAGAGATGCAGAGCCTCAACCACCTGTTCTATCAGAGGAGAAAATTCTTCCTTCCGAAAAAGACGGATATCCTGTGAATCGTCTGTTGCAGTGATGGAAGAGTCAGAAGGAGAATACTCCCCCCATCTTCACGATCCGATCCCGCTAGGCTGTCTTCCGCCGAAGATTCATCTATGTCAGGAACCGCCGGTCCGTAAATTAAATTATGAGGGACCTTTTTGGAAGGGCGTACCGCCTTGCGATCTGACACTTTATGGGCCCGCTTAAGATGTGAAACTGTCTCCATTTCCTTTTCTGGGGCTGCCACAAACTTGGGAACCCCACCCGAAGAGTCGGATTGCCATAGAGCCCATGCTTGGCGAAATAGCGCCAGAAATTGTGCCTCTGAAGACCTGTACTAGACTCCAGCTTGTGGAGATAAAAGTGGCGCAGCCTGAGGGGGCATGATCTGCAGGACATCGAGAGATGAGGGCGGCAAAATCAGAGGAGCGTCCAGGGATGTGGGAGCGACTGAAGGGCCTCTTGAAGATTCCCCAGGATGAGAGAGACAAGCAGAACACATCCTGTCAGACAAGTCCTTCTGCTTTCTATAACATCCAATGCAGCGTTGTACTGAAGCCGGCATGGCTGTGCCGTTTTTTTTTGTTGCTTGTTTTTTTTGTTTTGTTTTGTTTTTTAACTGTGAAGCTGCACTGAAGAAACCCCCAGAAGATCTCAACTTCTCAGGAAAAGGCAAAAGGAGAACAGTGAAACGATACTGAAGACTAAGCAAACTGCTCCGCTATAGAAAATGGCCATCGGGAACATGATCGAAAATGGCCGCTGGCCAAAAAAGAGCACGAAAGAGAAATTAAAGTTTAAGGCTCTCAAACAAATTAAGGAAAAAAATCCGACGATATGCGCTAGCCCGGAAAGCATAGTTACTCACCTGTAACAGGTGAATTCCAGGAACAGCAGGAATTTAGTCCTCACATATGGGTATCGTCGGTACAAACAGGGCCTGCATGGGAATGCTCCCCAGCGTCCAATTAGAAAGCTTTTGGGAGCATCCACAGCGCCTGCGTGCTGCCTTCCTGCCTTTCCAAACTGCCCCTCTCCAGTTGAGTTTTAAAGCTGAGACAAAGAGAGAGAGAGGGAAAGGAAAGAGATAGAGAGATACAACTCCTAGGGGAGGTGGGTGGGTTGTGAGGACTAAATTCCTGCTGTTCCCGGAGATCACCAGTTACAGGTGAGTAACTATGCTATCTCCAGGAACAAGCAGGAATGTAGTCATCACATATGGGGACTCCCTAGATTTAGGTGCCAGGGAGAGACCTCAGAAGTTGTGTGTCCCTGAACAGGGCTCCACTTCCCCCCATGGATCTCTGGCATCCTACCAGGGATGGCGGGTAGGAGTTGATTAGGTATGGAACAGGTGTTGGAGAACAGCCTGATCAAACAAAGCATCCCGGCGGGAATCCTTGTCCAAGCAGTAATGGGCTGTGAAGGTATGAACCGAGGCCCAAGTGGCTGCTCGACAGATGTCGTCGATAGACACAGAGTGCAGATGAGCGATTGAGGCTGCCATGGCTCTCACATTGTGAGCTGTGACATGGCCCTCCAGAGAAAGGTTCTTACTCTGATAGGCGAAGGAAATACACTGAGCAATCCAGTTAGACAGTGTTCTCTTGGAGACTGGAATTCCCAAATGAGAATGATCAAAAGCAACAAAGAGTTGAGAGGACTTTTTATGTTGCTGTGTTCTTTGTAAGTAAAAGGCTAAAGCTCTTTTACAGTCCAAGGTATGAAGATTCCTCTCTGCATTTGATGCATGAGGCCTTGGAAAAAACACAGGTAGGTAGACCGTTTGGTTCAGATGAAAAGGCGAGACCACTTTTGGCATAAAGTGTGGATGAGTCCTAAGGACTACCTTGTCATGATGGAACCTTGTACAAGGTGGATCAACTACTAGCGCTTGCAACTCACTAATGCGGCGCGCGCTGATGTGATTGCAATGAAAAAAGATAACCTTCCAAGAAAGGAATTTCAAGGAGGTAGTAAGCTAAAGGTTCGAAAGGTGGCTTCATGAGCTGCCCAAGAACCAGGTTTAAGTCCCATGCCACCGGTGGTGGTCTAATGGGAGGCTTAGTTAGAAGGCGGCATCTCATAAATCTTGCTATAAGAGGATGAGAGGAAAAGAGTAGTTACTCACCTGTAACAGGTGTTCTCCAGGAGCAGCAGGAATCAGTCCTCACATATGGGTGACATCGACGTCAATGGAGCCCCTGCGGAGCATTTCCCCAGCTTTCTATGAAAGCCTTTGGGAATACTGCACGCATGCGCGGTCCCTTTCCCGCCTAAAGGTGCCATCTTGCTCAGTCAAATGACATAGCTAAAAAACAGCACACAAAAATGTAAAATAAACTTTGTACAACTGCAACTCCCAGGGGAGGAGGGAGGGTTGTGAGGACTGATTTCTGCTGCTCCTGGAGAACACCTGTTACAGGTGAGTAACTACTCTTTCTCCAGGACCAAGCAGGAAGTCAGTCCTCACATATGGGTGACTCCCTAGCTCTGGGCTACCAAGGAACCCAGGCTGAACAAGAGAACTCCCTCTAGTCCCAGCATCAAAGAAAGGCTTTTCACTGAAAGAACCCCCAACGGTAGCCAAAAGGAGGGCTGGAGGGCAGGAGTTGCCTAAACCTCAAAGAGATTCCGGAGTACTGCCTGGTCAAAAGCACTGTCCCTACGGGACTCCCTCTCCAGGCAGTAATGAGCTGCAAAAGTCTGACTTGAGGACCAAGTTGCAGCCCTGCAGATGTCTGCCAATGGTACAGAGCGGAGATGAGCTACTGAGGCAGCCATTGCCCTGACACGATGGGCCGTGACCCGACCCTGCAAGGGAAGGTCAGCCGCCCTGTAAGCCCAGGTGATACAGTCAGCCACCCATATGGACAAGGTACGCTTGGACACAGCGAATCCCAAATTATTAGGGTCAAAAGAGATGAAGAGCTGAGTAGCCCTTTTATGTCCTTGCGTACGGTCAAGGTAGAAGGATAAGGCCCTCCTACAGTCTAGGGTATGCAGGAACGCTTCAGCCTGGCTTGCATGAGGCCTAGGGAAGAATGTTGGAAGAACCACCACCTGGTTGAGGTGGAAAGAGGAGACAACTTTAGGGAGGAACTTTGGATGAGTCCTAAGGACTACCCTGTTCCTATAGAAGCGGGTGTAAGGCCTGTCACAGACTAGGGCCTGAAGCTCACTCACCCATCTGGCCGAGGTTAAGGCTACTAGGAAGAGTGTCTTCCAGGAAAGGAAGCGGAGAGGACACGTAGCCATCGGCTCAAAAGGTGGGCAAGTAAGTTGCTGCAAGACCACATTCAACTCCCACTCAGGGGCTGGAGGACGGACAGGAGGTTTAAGCAAGAGCAAACCTCTGAGAAACCGGGACACCAAGGGGTTAACCGATAGAGAGTGTCCTTCCACCAGTGAGTGGTGAGCTGCTAGAGCTGAGAGGTGGACCCAAACAGAATTGGACTTAAGGCCCTGATTGGATAAGCGCAGCAGGTACTGAAGCACCACTGGTACAGCACAGGAGAAAGGATCCTCTTTACGCAGCTGACACCACACAGAAAACCTCTTCCACTTCAGGGCATAGGTTTTTCTAGTGGACTGCTTCCTAGAGGCCAGGACGACCTCTTCAACTTCAGGAGGTAGGCCCCAAGGAGCCAAAACTACCCTTGCAGCTTCCAGGCCATCAAATTGAGAGATTTGAGATTGGGGTGAAGAGACCCTTGGTCTTGAAATAGAAGGTCGGGCTGCAACCCTAGAGGTAGTGGAGTGTCCACTGCTAGCTGAAGCAGAAGTGGGAACCAAGGTTGTCTCGGCCACCTGGGGGCTACCAGAAGGACCGAGGCCTGGTCCTTTAGAATCTTGAACAGGGTTCGGGCCACCAGAGGCGTGGGAGGAAACGCATATAGGAGGCCTTGCGACCAGGAAATCAGAAAAGCATCTGCTGCTAGTCTCAGAGGATGCGGTTGCCTGAAGCAGAACCTGGGCAGCTGTCTGTTCAGGGAACTGGCAAAGAGATCTATGGATGGAAGTCCCCATCTCAGGAAGATCTTCTGAACTACCAAGGGATGGAGCTGCCACTCGTGGGGATGCAGAATCCTGCTCAACCTGTCTGCTAGGTAATTTTCCTGGCCAGGTAGATAAACCACCTTGAGCAACATGTTCTGCCTGAGCGCAAACAAGCAAAGATCCTGCGCCTCCTGACAAAGGAGCCTGGACCCAGTGCCTCCCTGTTTGTTCACATAAAACATGGCTACCTGATTGTCTGTTTGCACTAAAACAGACTGGTGAGCCAGGGTTTGAGAGAAAGTCTTGAGGGCTAAGCAAATAGCCCGAAGTTCCAGTAGATTGATCTGCTGCTGGACCTCCCAGGGAGACCACAGGCCCTGGGTGCACTTGCCCAGACAGTGTGCACCCCAGCCCTGTAGGGAGGCATCGGTGGTCAATACCACTGTGGACCCAGGTGGCTGAAAAGGCATCCCTTTCAGTAAGTTGTGGGGATACAGCCACCAACGTAGGGAGTGAAGGAATGGTCTGGACACCCTTACTCTGTCGCTGAGGCTCCCTGTGGCCTGCGCCACTGACTCCTGAGACACCATTGCGCAGGCCTCATATGAAGCCTGGCATTGGGAGTCACATGTACTGTCGAAGCCATGTGGCCGAGAAACCTCAGGCAGAGCCTGGCGGAAACCAGTGACCTGCTGAGAAACTGGTTTGCCAAGGTCATCAGTCTTTGGGCTCTGTCCTCTGGCAAGAAAGCTTTTGCATGCAGAGAGTCTAGTCTTGCCCCTATGAACTCCAAGTTTTGGAAGGGGAGCAAAGTGGACTTTGCGAAGTTTATGACAAACCCCAGATGCTGAGAAGAGAAATCGTTCGGAGGGTGGCTTGCCTGGCCTCCTGGCACGTCTGACCCCTGATGAGCCAGTCGTCCAGATAGGGGAAGACAAAGATATCCCGATTCCTCAAGTAAGCCGCCACCACTGCCAGGCATTTGGTAAAGACCCTGGGGGCAGAGGTGAGGCCAAATGGCAACACTCTGTACTGATAATGGTTTCCTCCCACAATGAACCTGAGGTACTTTCTGTGGACTGGATGAAAGAGGATGTGAGTGTACGCATCCTTTAGATCTAAAGAGCATAGCCAATCTCCCTGCTGGAGGTAGGGCAGAAGTGTTCCAAGAATAAGCATCTTGAACTTTTCCTTCTGTAAGAACTTGTTGAGATTTCTGAGGTCGAGAATAGGCCTGAGATCCCCTGTTCTCTTTGGTACTAGGAAGTACCTGAAGTAGAAACCGTGACCTTGCAGGTGGGGAGGCACAGGCTCCACCGCCTGGTCTCGTAACAGACCCAGGAGCTCCTGCAGGAGGAGGGCTGTATGGAGAGGAGGCCTTGGAGGCTCTCCTGGAAAATAGGGAGGCGGCAACTGATGAAAATGAAGCTGGTAGCCCTTGTGGACTATGCTTAAGACCCAGTTGTCCCTTGTAATGGGTGGCCACCGGTGGGCAAACAAGGCTAGGCGACCTCCTGTGCAGGGATGGGACAGCAGAGATGGAGAGGCTATGCCTTGGGAGTCAAAAACCCCCACCCTGCTGAGTGGGAGCAGGAGCCGGAGGCTTGGGGGCCTTCTGCCTACGGGGCCCATTTCCCTGCCCCTTAGCCTGCTGACCCTGTGGGGGAGCGGGGGAGGCCTGGTAAGGTGGGAACTGTTTGTAGGCAGTCGCCTTCCTCGGGTAAAAGGACGACTTTTTACCCAAGCCCTTCTTCTTCTGTGAAGGGGCAGAAGTCTTTCCAGACAGCCTTGTCCTCGTGAGGTGCTCGGTCTCTAGCTCAGCAGCCTTCTCGGCCATGGGCTTGCCAAAAAGGTTCTCACCTCGGCAAGGGACATCGACCAACTTGTCCTGAACCCATGGCTCGAGGTCCGATGACTGCAGCCATGCCTGGCGTCGAGCCGCGATGCCGGCAGCCGCAACATGGGCCAAGGCCTCAAAGCCATCGTAGGCCGCTCGGAACATGAACTTAGAGCATTCCCGGATCCCCGAAGACAAGGACTTGAACCTCTGCAAAGGTTCCCCGGAGAGACCAGCAGAGAACCCGGCAAGCTCCTTTGCCAGGTACCGCAAGTACATGCCCATGTACAGCTGGTAAGACTGGACACGGCAAGCAAGCATCAAGCCCTGGAAGCACTTTCTGCCGATGGCATCCAGGTTCCGGGCCTCCCTGCCAGGGGGCACCGCGGAGTGCATCTTCTGACTTTTCAGACGATGCATGGCCGATTCCACCACCATGAAATGGTGCGGTAGCTGCGCCTTTTGAAACCCAGGGCTCTTACGGAGTCGATAAATGGAATCGACTCGCTTGCTCAGAACCGGCACCGAGGCCGGTGCCTCCCACATCCGGAAGAGGAGCCGTTCCAGCATCGGAGGAACCAGCACAGTAAAGGCCTCCTTTGGAGGAGAGTCATACTGGAGGGCCTCGAGCACCTCGGCTCGAGGCTCCTCCTCGGGATCAGCCGGGATCGCTAAAGCAGTGGCCATATCCCGCATGAACTCCGAGAACCGGGTATCCTCCGGAGGGGACCTACTCCGGGGCTCAGACTGCGGTGAGTCCGACGGGACGCACCGAGTCTTGAAGGTATCGGGGAACTCCTCATCCTCCGTCTCCCAGGCGGACTCGTCCGAGAAGGAGTCGGACTCCGAACGCGTGGGGACCGGCAGCACCTGCCCTGACGCCGAAGGCACCGGCGTCGACAACCTCGGTCCCGACCAGGAGGTCGAGGGTGACTGCGACCGAGGGCGACCTCGAGCCTTCATGGTCTTGAGTATCGGCTCGGTCTCCGGGGTCGACTTCGACGTCGATGTCCCGGTGGTCGGGGCAGATGCGCCAGCGAGGCTGGCCATCAGCACCCGCTACTGATCCATGAAGGCAGACAGTCTGCACTCCAAGGCTGTCAGCCTGAGACCCAGCTCAAGAGATTCAGCAGCTACCGACTCGGGCCCCGGTGGTGCCGGGCACGACGTCAGCTCCCTGGGAGGAGAGTCCTCGAGGACAACAGGACTTACGTGTGCAGCAGAATCCGGCTCCACCCGAGGTACTTTTGACAGCTTCTCCTGTTCCACGGGCCCTCGAGGAGCCAGGGACCTCCTCCGACGCCGCCCTCGCGTGCCGCTTCTTCCTCTTTTGCTCCCGCTCGGGGGACCCCCTCTCCGGGGGACCGCGACGATGCTCGGGGTCAGAATCCCGAGACGTCGAGCCCTCATAAGAACATAAGATATGCCATACTGGGTCAGACCAAGGTCCATCAAGCCCAGTATTCTGTTTCCAACAGTTGCCAATCTAGGTCATATGTACCTAGCAGTTTCCCCAAGAGACACAAGTTCCACAATGCTTGTACTGGGTCAAGCATTGATATCTTCGGTCACTTCTTAATAATGGTTTATGGACCTTTCCTCCAGGAACTTGTCCAAACCTTTTTTAAATCCAGCTACACTAACAGCCTTTACTACATCCTCCGGTAACAAATTCCAGAGTTTGATTACACGTCTTTTATTAGTCTTAAATAGTTTACCCTGTAGCTTCATTGCATGTCCCCTAGTCTTTCTATATTCTGATAAGGTAAACAATCGATCTACGTTTACCCATTCCACTCCGTTCATTAATTTATAGACTTCTATCATATCTCCCCTCAGCCGTCTCTTTTCCAGGTTAAAGAGCCCTAACCTTTTTAGCCTTTCTTCATAGGAGTATCCTTCCATCCCCTTTACCATTTTGGTGGCTCTTCTCTGTACCTTTTCTAAAATCGCTATATCCTTTATAAGATACGGTGACCAGAATTGCATACAGTATTCAAGGTGCGGTCTCACCATGGAACGATATAGAGGCATTATAATATCTTTTGTTTTATTTTCCATTCCTTTCCTTAACATACCTAGCATTCTATTTGCTCTCTTGGCCGCCACTGCACACTGGGCCGAGGGTTTTAACATGGTATCCACAATGATGCCTAAATCTTTTTCCTGGGTGGTGGTTCCTAATGTGGAACCTTGCATCGTGTAACCATAGTTTGGGTTCTTCCCTAGGTGCATAACCTTGCACTTGTCCACATTAAATTTCATCTGCCATTTTGATGCCCAGTCTTCCAATTTATCAAGATCCTCTTGCAATTTTTCACAATCCTCTTGGGTTTTAACAACTTTAAATAGTTTTGTGTCATCTGCAAATTTGATAACCTCACTCGTTATTGCACTTTCCAGGTCATTTATGAATATGTCAAAAAGCAGCGGACCCAGCACAGATCCCTGGGGTACACCACTATTCACCTTTCTCCATTGGGAAAATTGGCCATTTAGCCCTACCCTCTGCTTTCTATCTTTTAACCAGTTCCTGATCCACAATAGTACACTGCCTCCTATCCCATGACTCTTTAGTTTTGCCAAAAGTCTCTGATGAGGGACTTTGTCAAAGGCTTTCTGAAAGTCCAGATACACAATATCAACCGACTCACCTTTGTCCACCTGTTTATTCACTCCTTCAAAAAAACATAACAGATTAGTAAGACAAGATCTTCCTTGTCTAAAGCCATGTTGGCTGTCTCCCATTAGGCTGTGACTATCTACATGCTGAGTAATTTTATTCTTTATGATGGTTTCTATCATTTTTCCCGGTACTGACGTCAGGCTCACCGGTCTGTAGTTTCCCGGATCACCCCTGGAACCCTTTTTAAAAATTGGTGTTACATTGGCGATCCTCCAATCTTCAGGTATTAGAGATGATTTTAATGATAGTTCACAGATTACTGATAGCAGTTCTGCAATCTCATATTTCAGTTCTTTCAACACTCTTGGATGTATACCATCCGGCCCAGGTGATTTGCTACTCTTCAGTTTATCTAATAGTTGTAAGACATCTTCCCGATGTATCGATATTTCCTTCAATTCTTCCGCACCTTTAAATACCAATTCAGTCATGGGTAACATCCCTACATCTTCCTCAGTAAAGACCGAAGCAAAGAATTCATTCAGTCTCTCCGCTATCGCCTTGTCGCCTCTTAGTACTCCTTTAACCCCTTTATCATCTAATGGACCAACTGACTCTCTCACAGGTTTTTTTGCTACGAATGTACTTGAAAAGGTCTTTATTTCGCGTTTTTGCTTCCGCAGCAAGCTTCTTCTCAAATTCTCTCTTTGCCTGCCTTATCAATGTCTTGCATTTGACTTGCCAGTGCTTGTGCTGTTTCCAGGTTTCGTCGTTTGGCTCTTTTTTCCATTTCCTGAAAGATGCTTTTTTGGCAACAGCCTCTCTGACCTCAGATGAAGTCCGGGCCCGGCCGGAGGGCGAATCGGAGAAAAGACTTTCCTTTTGGTGCTGACGACTTCGAAGTGCCTTAGTGGACATTTTTCCACACGGTCCACAGATCTTAGGATCATGATCAGGACCGAGACACCGAAGGCAGCAGTCGTGTGTGTCGGTGAGAGACAGTTTCTTACACCTATCACACTTCTTAAAACCACTGGAAGCCATCGGGGAAAAAAAGAGTCCCTGCGAGGTCAAAGGACAGGCCTTACAGGGAAAAAGAAAAAAAGGGCGCGAACGCCAGCCATGAAGGGCAAAACCTGAAAAAATAAGATCGGGCTCGATACCGGTGTACCGAACCCGGCGAGAAGGGGAACCGGCATCGAACCGGAGAAAAAACCGCGAAGAAATCACAAGGAATTGACGAAAAATCCAACTATTTTCTGGGGAAACTAGGACCATGTCCGATGGGCTCCACAGAAAAAAAAAAGAGACTGAGCAAGATGGCACCTTTAGGCGGGAAGGGGACCGCACATGCGTGCAGTATTCCCAAAGGCTTTCATAGAAAGCTGGGGAAATGCTCCGCAGGGGCTCCATCGACGTCGATGTCACCGATATGTGAGAAGTGACTTCCTGCTTGGTCCTGCTTGGCTGTTCATTTAGAGGCTTATAGGAAGCTGCAATAGCACTCAAATGGACTCTTACTGAATTAGTCTTAAGACCTGCATTGGATAAATGAAGGAGATACTCCAACAATGTTTCAAGAGGTATCGCAAGGGGGTTAAGACCCTTTTGCGAACACCATATGGTAAACCTTTACCACTTGAAAGCATAAGAGCGTTTTGTGGAAGGTTTCCTGGAAGCAAAAAGAATATCTTTTACTTGCTGAGGAAGATTAAGATCATGGAGATCTAGCCCTGAGACGTAGAGACTGGGGATTGGGATGCCATAACATTCCGTCCTCCTGAGATAGGAGATCTGGAGCAGACCTTAACTCCAGGGAGGGAGCTTGAGAGAGATGTAGAAGCAGAGGGTACCACACTTACCGTGGCCAATGTGGAGCTATGAGAATCATATGGCCTCTGTCTCTCTGAAGCTTGAACAGGGTTTTGGGAATTAGGGGAATGGGTGGAAAGGCATACAGGAAGTCTTGACCCCAGTAAAGGAGGAAAGCATCCCTGGCCTGAGCCCCCTGAGCCGGAATTCTGGAACAGAACCGGGGAAGTTTGGCATTCCACGGACCAGCAAAGAGGTCTATGTCCGGGGTTCCCCAAAGTTGAAAAATCCTGGCCACCTGGTCTGCATGCAGAGACCACTCGTGTGAAAACAGAACTCGACTGAGTCTGTCTGCCCAAGAGTTTTGAATACCTGGAAGATACACTGCCAGAAGATGAATCTGATGCTCTCTGGCGAGGGCCCATAGTCACAAAGCTTCGTTGCAAAGCGACAGAGAGCCTGTTCCCCCCGGCTTGTTCAGATAGAACATGGCTACTTGATTGTCCGTATGAATGAGGACTGTCTTGTAGCTGAGCAGGGTGTGGAACACTCACAGAGCAAGGAAGATTGCTCTGAGCTCCAAGAGATTGATATGTAGATGACTCTCCTGTGGAGACCAGGTGCCCTGTGTGGAGAGGTCTTGCAGATGAGCTCCCCAACCCATTGGAGAAGCATCTGTTGTGAGAGTTGCTTGGGGTAAGGGTTGTTGAAAAGGGGACCCCAGCAACAGGTTTTGAATAGACTTCCACCACTGGAGGGACAAAATAAGGCGACTTGTGTTTGCTATATTGTCTGACAGGCATCCGGATGCCTGGGTCCATTGAGTGGATAAAGTCCACTGGGCTGCCCTCATATGGAGGCGAGCATAGGGAACCACATGTACTATAGATGCCATGTGGCCTAGTAGTTGTAACATTTCTCGAGCAATGAGATGAGGCTTTAGCACTGCTTGAGAAGCTAACTGCACCATGCGAAGGCAGCGGGCCTGAGGGAGATAGGCCCTTGCCTTTCTGGTGTCCAGCAAAGCTCCTATGAACTCTAAAGACTGAGTGGGAGTTAGACTGGATTTTGGGATGTTTATTACAAGACCCAAATACTGAAGGATACGCATTGTGCAGGATAGAGAAGTCCTGGCCTCTGACTCTGTTGGGGCTCGAATGAGCCAGTCGTCTAAGTAGGGGAAGACGAATATCCCTAGAGTGCGGAGAAAGCACAGTTACTTACCTGTAACAGGTGATCTCTGGGAACAGCAGGAATAAGTCTTCACATATGGTACGTCGGTACCGACGGAGCCTGCGCAGGAACGCTCCCCAGTGTCCCAAAAAGGAAAGCTTTTGGGAGCATCCCACAGCGCCTGCGCGCTGCCTTCCCGCCTTTCCTAACCGCCTCTCTCCAGTTCGCGTTTTGAAGCTGAGACAAAGAGAGAGAGAGGAAAGGAAAGATAGATAGAAAGATACAACTCCTAGGGGATGTGGGTGGGTTGTGAAGACTTATTCCTGCTGTTCCCAGAGATCACCTGTTACAGGTAAGTAACTGTGCTATCTCCAGGAACAAGCAGGAATGAGTCTTCACATATGGGGACTCCCCAGCTAGAGATGCCTTGGAGATCCCCAAGGGTGTTGAGACCCTGAGAAAGGCTCTACCTCCTCCCATGGATCTCAGGCATCCAACCAGGGATGGAGGGTAGGAGTTGGTTAGGTATGGAACAGGTGTTTGAGAACAGCCTGACCAAACAAGGCATCCCGGCGTAAGTCCTTGTCCAAGCAGTAATGGGCTGTGAAGGTATGAACCGAGGCCTAGGTGGCCGCTCGACAGATCTGGTCGATGGACACAGAATTTAGATGAGCCGTAGAGGTTGCCATGGCCCTCACATTGTGAGCTGTGACATGGCCCTCCAGAGAAAGAGTCTTGCTCTGATAGGCGAAAGAAATACACTGAGCAATCCAATTGGACAGTGTTCTCTTAGAGACTGGAAGTCCCAAATGAGAGGGATCAAAAGCAACAAAGAGCTGAGAAGACTTTCTATGTTGCTGTGTCCTTTGTAAATAAAAGGCAAGAGCCCTCTTACAATCCAGGGTATGAAGATTCCTCTCTGCACTTGATGCATGAGGACCTGGAAAGAAGACAGGTAAGTACACCTCTTGGTTAAGATGAAAAAGTGAGACCACTTTAGGCATAAAGTGTGGATTGGTCCTAAGGACTACCTTATCATGATGGAACCTTGTATAAGGTGGATTAGCCACTAAGGCCTGCAGCTCACTGATGCGGCGAGCTGAGGTGACTGCAATAAGAAAGATAACTTTCCAGGAAAGAAATTTCAAGGAGGTAGTGGCTAAGGGTTCAAAGAGAGGCTTCATGAGCTGAACCAGATTCAGGTCCCATGCCACTGGAGGCGGTCTAATGGGAGGTTTAGTTAAAAGAAGGCCTCTCATGAATCTTGCAATAAGAGGATGAG
The DNA here is from genome assembly GCA_033557465.1 of Ichthyophis bannanicus. Classification (NCBI taxonomy): domain Eukaryota; kingdom Metazoa; phylum Chordata; class Amphibia; order Gymnophiona; family Ichthyophiidae; genus Ichthyophis; species Ichthyophis bannanicus. The sequence continues at coordinate 171,259,755 of CM066042.1, forward strand.
AGGAAATAGGTTGTCCATTGAGAGGCTTGAGAGATGCTGCAATAGCACTCAAATGGACCCGTACTTAATTTGTTTTGAGGCCTGCATGGGAAAGATGCAGGAGATACTCTAGTAAAGAATTCAAAGGTATTGCTAGAGGGTTAAAACCCCTCTCAGCACACCAAATGGTAAACCTTTTCCATTTAAAAGCATAGGAACGCCTAGTAGAAGGCTTTCTGGAAGCATGAAGGATATCCCTCACTTGCTGAGACAGATGCCAATCTTGAAGGTCTAAGCCTTCAGCAACCAAGCCCTGAGATGGAGAGATTGGGGGTTTGGGTGCCACAACGTTCCCCCCTCCTGAGACAGGAGATCTGGAGCAGATCCCAAGTCCAGGGAGGGAGCTTGAGAGAGATGCAGAAGTAGAGGGAACCACACTTGGCGTGGCCATCGTGGAGCTATGAGGATCATAATCCCTCAATCTCTCTGAATCTTGAACAGGGTCTTGGGAATTAGGGGAATGGGTGGAAAGGCGTATAGGAAGTCTTGACCCCAATGAAGAAGGAGGGCATCCTTGGCCTGAATTCCCTGGCACGGAATTCTGGAACAGAATCGGGGAAGTTTGGCATTCCACGGACTTGCAAAGAGGTCTATGTCCGGGGTTCCCCAAATTCGAAAGATTCTGACTATCTGGTCCATATGAAGGGACCACTCGTGTGGAAGCAGAACTCGACTGAGTGTCTGCCCAAGAGTTTTGAACTCCTGGAAGGTATACTGCCAGAAGATGAATTTGATGCTCTCTGGCGAAGGCCCACAATCTCAGAGCTTCGTTGCAAAGCGACAGAGAGCCAGTCCCTCCCTGCTTGTTAACACAGAACATGGCTACTTGGTTGTCCGTGTGAATGAGAACTGTCTTGTAGCTGAGCAGGGTATGGAAGACTCCGAGAGCCAGGAAGATTGCTCTGAGCTCTAAGATGTTGATATATAGAGAGGTCTCCTGTGGGGACCAAATGCCCTGGGTGGAGAGGTTGTGAAGATGAGCCCCCCAACCCTTTGGAGAGGCATCTGTTTTAAGGGTTGCTTGGGGTAACAACTGTTGGAAGGGGGACCCCTGCAACAGATTTTGAGTGGACGTCCACCACTGGGGAGACCAAAAGAGGCGCCTGGAGGTTGCTATTTTGTCTGACAGACCCCCTGATGCCTGGGTCCATTGGGTGGACAAAGTCCATTGAGCTGCCCTCATGTGAAGGCGAGCATAAGGGACCAGATGCACAGTGGATGCCATGTGGCCTAGCAGATGTTACATCTCTCGAGCAGTTAAATGGGTTTTTAACTGAATCTGGGAGGCTAACTGCACTAAGCGTAGGCAACGGGTCTGGGGAAGATAGGCCCTTGCAGTTGTGGTATCCAGCAAGGCCCCTATGAACTCTAGAGACTGAGTAGGGGTGAGTTGGGACTTTGAAATGTTTATCACCAGTCCCAGACACTGCAGAACACGCATTGTGCAGGTTAAGGAAGTCTGGGCCTCTGACTGGGATGGAGCTCGGATGAGCCAGTCGTCCAGATATGGGAATACGAATATTCCTAGAGTGCGTAGGAATGCAGCTACTACTGCCATGCATTTTGTGAACACTCTTGGAGCAGAGGCCAGACCAAAAGGAAGTACCCTGTATTGGTAGTGCGTCCCTTGATAAAGAAACCTAAGGAACCTTTTGTGTGTTGGATGGATGAGTATATGGGTATACGCATCCTTGAGATCTAGAGAACAAAGCCAATCCTGACTCTGAAGGTATGGAAGGAGAGTACCTAGAGAAATCATTTTGAATTTCTCCCTGCATATAAACTTGTTCAATTCTCTGAGATCTAATATGGGTCTGTAACCCCCTGTTTTCTTTGGGATAAGAAAGTAGGGGGAGTAGAACCCTGAGCCCTGTTGAAGAAGGGGTACTTCTTCTATTGCCCCTTGGGCAAGAAGTGTAGTAATCTCTTGACTGAGAAGGTCGAGGAGAGATGTTTGAGAATTGAACTGTCTCACCATGGTGTGAGGAGGAAGGTTTGAGAAATGAAGTTTGTACCCTTCCCTTATGATGGAGAGGGTCCATTGCTCTGCTGTGATTTGTTCCCATCTGGGAGCAAAGTAAGCTAACCTTCCTGAAATGGTGAGAGGCTCTGGTTCTGCTAGAGCCAGAAACGCTAAGTTCTCTAGATGCAAGTCAAAGGCCCTGAGGAGGCTGAGGCTGTTGGTCTACAGGAGTCCTTGCAGCCTTAGGCTTGGCCTGTTTAGGTTGTTGACGCTTTGCAGCAAAACGACCTGCAGAAGATGTCTGTTGACCATAAACAGGATAATATCTTCCCTTCTTGGGAAAATATGGCTTTTTGAACAACCTCTTCTTGACAGGATTAGAGGTAGACTTTGAAAGCCTATCCAAAGCAGAATTTTCTGCATCCATCTGTGTGGCCTTTGCCTGCCAATCCTTGCCAAAAAGGTTTTCACCTGTACAAGGAAGATTTCCCAATCCATCTTGGACCCAAGGTTCCAGATCAGAAGCATGTAACCAAGCAATTCTGCGTGCACCTATGGCAATAGCCGAAGCTCTGCTGGCACTCTCAAAAGAGTCAAAGGCTGCACGGTTGGAAAATTTGGAATCATCTTGGGCATGCTTAAGCCAAGTGAGAAACTCTTCCCTCTTATCTTCTGGAAGAAAAGGGAGGAAAGTTTGCAGATGATCTGTAACTTCTTTTAGAAACATCCCCATATAGAGACTATAGGAGTTGATTCTAGCAACAAGCATGCTGACTTGAAAGATTTTTCTGCCAAAAGCATCTAAGGTTCTACATTCTCTCCCTGGAGGGGTAGAAGAGTGCCTTTTTGCACTCTAACTTTTTCATGGCAGACTCCACCACAATAGAGTGGTGAGGAAGCTGAGTCTTATGAAATCCAGGACAAGGCGGGACACAGTACATGGTGTCTAGCCTACAAGAGTGGGACGAGATAGTAAGAGGGGTCTCCCATATGTCCAACATGTGATCATAAAGGATCTCATGAACTGGCAAAGTGGCTGCCTCTTTAGGAGCCTTGGGATATTGCAAAATATCCAACTTCTTGGCTCTAGGCTCTGACTTAGGAGCTACTGAGATAGAGAGCCCCTTGGCCACTTCTCTTATAAAGTCCTGAAAAGACAAGTCCTCTGGAGGAGACATTCTTCTTTTTGGAGAAGGCGGCTCTTGAGGAAGGAGTACGGATGCTTCGACAGAAACCTCCGATGCATCAGAGTCTTCGGAGGAATCGAAGTATCGCCTGTCTGGATGCTCCTGTAGAGCCCGATACGCGTACCGAGTGGTATCGACATCGGGAGTGATCGGTACCGGTTCGGTACCGATGGGCATCATCGGACAGGGTACTGTTGCAGTCGACACCGAAGCCGGTCGATGCAATCGGTACCGGCAACAGAGCCTGTTGCGGTACCAGCGGCGTCGCAGCTCGAATGAATGCTGCGATGGCCTGCTGCATGGTCAGAATATTCTGATCCATCAACACCATCAATGTCTGGACATCGGTACCGGCAGATTCCACCGGTACCCCAGAACATTGTAACAGGTTATCGGTTGAGGCCGTGCCATTGATGTCAACCTGTGACCCCATCGGAGGAGCTTTGGAAGCTGGAGCTTCCCGCCGGGGTACTTTTGCCGGTGCAAGATCCTCGAGGGCAAGCCCGGAGGCATCCCGATGCTTAGAGGGGGATCTACCCTTCGAGGACCGGCTGGATTTAAGTTTGGTTACCTGAGATCCATAAGAGGAAGAAGCAGCCCTGGACGACGTCGATGCCACCGAAGCTGCATCAGAGGGAAACAGGGTATTGAGCTTAGCTGCTCGGTTCTGTAAACCTCTCTTAGACATCATGGAGCAGGACGCACAATCCGTGATGGAATGGTCAGGACCCAAACATTTAAGACACCAGTCATGGGTGTTGGTAACAGAAATGGTACCGCTGCACTTAGTGCATTTTTTAAACCCGGAGGCGGGCTTTTCCATGAGGAAATTTCCCTTAGGCCTAAGGCCCAGAGACACAAAAAAAAATATACACTAAAGTGGAACGGAAGAACTATATTTTTTTAAGAAAAGACCGGCGGTACCGGTCCGGCGTCGAAGGCGGCAGACGCGCGACCAAAGAAATAAAATAAAATAAAGAACTTCTTCAGCGGTGACAGTAACACGACCTGCTGGCTCCGCAGAAAAGAAGAACTGGAGAGAGGCGGTTAGGAAAGGCGGGAAGGATGCGCGCAGGCGCTGTGGGATGCTCCCAAAAGCTTTCCTTTTTGGGACGCTGGGGAGCATTCCCGCGCAGGCTCCATCGGTACCGACGTACTGACGTACTATATGTGAAGACTCATTCCTGCTTGTTCCTGGAGATATGCTGCTATGACAGCCATGCATTTCGTGAACACCCTTGGTGCTGAGGCCAGGCCAAAAGGAAGCACCTTGTATTGGTAGTGCTTTCCTTGAAAAAGTAACCGAAGGCACCTTCTGTGGGTTGGATGGATGAGGACATGGGTGTACGCATCCTTGAGATCTAGAGAACAAAACCAATCCTGACTCTGAAGGCATGGCAGCAGAGACCTGAGAGAAATCATTTTGAATTTCTCTTTGACAAGGAACTTGTTCAATTCTCTGAGGTCTAAGATAGGTCTGTATCCCCCTGTTTTCTTTGGAATAAGGAAATAAGGGGAGTAGAATCCTGTACCCTGCTGATGAATAGGTACTTCTTCTATTGCCCCTTGGGCAAGAAGAATAGCGACCTCCTGCCCTAACAGGTTGATGAGAGAGGTCGGAGAATTGAACTGCCTTACTATTGTGTGAGGGGGCATGCTTGAAAAATGAAGCTTGTACCCCTCCTTTATGATGGAGAGTGTCCAATGCTCTGCTGTTATCTGCCCCCATCTGGGGGCAAAGTGACATAACCTTCCTGGAATGGTGGAAGGCTCTGGTCCCCCGAGAGCCAGGAAGGCTAAATTCTCTAGCTGAAATTCAAAGGCCTTGTGGAGGCTGAGACTGCTGTGACGGCTGAGGCTTAGCAGTCTTTGCTTTCTTCTGTTTGGGTGGTTGCTGACCCTTCTTGACAAACTGAACTGCTAAACGTGCCTGCTGAACATAGGCAGGATAATATCTTTTCTTCTTAGAAAAGAATGGTTTCTTGAAAGATTTCTTTCTAGCAGGATCAGCTGTGGACTTGGATAATCTATCCAAGGTGGAATTTTCAGCATCCATCTCATTGGCTTTTTCCTGACAATCTCTACCAAACAGGTTCTCACCAGTACAAGGGATGTTTCCCAATTGGTCTTGTACCCAGAGCTCCAGATCAGATGCCTGGAGCCAAGCAATTCTACGTGCACCTATGGCAATAGCAGAGGTCCTGCTTATGCACTCAAAGCAGTCAAAGGCTGCACGGTTGGCAAATTTAGAAACATCTTGGGCATGTTTGACCAAAGTGAGAAAATCCTGTCTTCTATCCTCAGGAAGAATAGGACTTAAAGCTTCTAAATCATCTGCGACCTCCTTCAGGAACATTCCCACGTAGAGACTATAGGAACTGATCCTGACAGAAAGCATGGAAGCTTGGAAGACCAACGTCGAAAAGCATCCAGGGTTCTGTACTCACGTACTGGAGGATTAGAGGCATACCTCTTTGCACTCTTGATCCTTCTTATAGCTGATTCCACTACAATAGAGTGGTGAGGAAGCTGAGTCTTTTGGAAACCAGGACAAGGAGGGACTCGATACATAGTATCCAGTCTGCGAGAATGAGGAGAGGTGGTAAGAGGTGTCTCCCACATCCTTAACATGAGATCATATAAAATCTCATGAATGTGCAAGGTAGCTGCCTCCTTAGGAGTTTTGGGATATTGTAGAATTTCCAACTCCTTGGCCCTTGGCTCTGTTTCAGGGGCCAGAGTAATGGACAGATCCCGAGCCACCTCCCTGATAAAATCCTGGAAGGAAATATCCTCTGGAGGAGACATCCTGCGCTTAAGGGAGGAGGACTCCTCTGGGAGAAGCATTCCTGCATCGATAGAACTGTCAGAATCCTCAGATTCTTCTGAGGACTCGAAGTACCGTCTGTCCGGATGCTCTTGAAGATCCCGATACCCATACCGACCGAAGTCGGTACCGGGAGTAACTGGTACCGGTACCGGAGGGCATCGGATGACTGGGTACCGGCAAAGCAGACACCGATGCCGATGTTGATGCTATCGGTACCGGCACCGGCCGAATTGTCTGTCGCGGTTACGAGGGCGTCGATGCCGCAAGGAGAGCTGCCAGACTGCGCTCAATAGCCAGGACTCTCTGGTCTATCGACGCTGCCGATGCCTGGATGTCGGTACCGAAGACGACGCCGGTACCCCAGAGCATAGCACCAGTAGTTCTGCCGAGGTCGAGGCCTCGAGAACATCCTGGAGCCCCGATAATGCTTTGGAAGCCGAAGCCTCCCGCCGGGGCAATTTTGCCGGTGCAGAATCCTCAAGGGCAACGCCAGAGGCATTTCGATGCTTAGAAGGAGATCTACCCTTTGAGGACCGGCTGGACTTATGTTTAGTTACCTGAGATCCACGGGAGGAAGAGGAAGCCCTGGAAGACGTCGATGCCACCGAAGCTGCATCAGAGGGAAACAGGGTACTGAGCTTAGCAACTCGGTTCTGCCGACCTCTTTTAGACATCATAGCACAGGACATACATTCTGGGATGGAGTGGTCAGGACCTAAACATTTTAGACACCATTCATGGGTGTCGGTGACGGAAATGGTACCGCCACACTTGGTGCACTTTTTGAAACCTGAGGCAGGTTTCTCCATTGTAAGAAAATGTTTTTGGGCCTAAGGCCCAAAAAGGCACGTGTACCTGAAGAAAATAGGAAAAAGTAGAATTTATTTTTTTTTTAAGACAGAAAATAATAAGAAAAAAACGGCGGTACCGGTAAAGCGTCGAGGAAGGCAGACGCGACCACAGAAAGAAAGAAGAATTCTTCTGCGGTGACAGGAACGACGACCTGCTGGCTCCGCAGAAAAAGAACTGGAGAGAGGCAGTTGGGAAAGGCAGCAGGCAGGCGCTGTGGGATGCTCCCAAAAGCTTTCTAATTGGACGCTGGGGAGCGTTCCCGCGCAGGCTCCGTCGCTACCGACGATACCCATATGTGATGACTACATTCTTGCTTGTTCCTGGAGATAAGATAGTCAGAAGGAGAGTGAAGGGTTAAGCGGAGCTGCGACTCTTTGATCTTCCGGCAGCAAAACCACTCTGCCTCTTGCTTCTTTCGAGAAGAATTAAAATCAGAGAAGCTGTCACTTACAGTTTTCTGTAGCGTAGCAGAGGCCCCAAGCCTGGAACAGCATAGTTTAATAGCCTTAAGTGAAGTCAGCTGCCCTCCATGCACAGCCTGCTAACCCTCGTGGTTTAAGGCTGGGATTTCCCGGTGGAGGGAGCTGCACTGACCTCAAAATCAGGAGCTCACCTCAGGGCACTACCATCTAAGGCAGGGGTACTCAAATCCAGTCCTGGAGGGCCACGAACCAGTCAGAGTTTTGGGATATCCCTAATGAATATGCATGAGATAGCACAGTTACTTACCTGTAACAGGTGATCTCTGGGAACAGCAGGAATTAGTCCTCACATATGGGTACGTCGGTACCGACGGAGCCCGTGCGGGAAAGCTCCCCAGCTTCTTAGAATAGAAGCTTTTGGGACCTCCCACTGCACATGCGCACTGCCTTCCCGCCTTCCTGAACAGCTCTCCTCAGTTTCGAGTTTATAGCTGAGTCAACAGAGAGAGGACAGGAAGATAGATAGATAAAAGATACAACTCCTAGGGGAGGTGGGTGGGTTGTGAGGACTAATTCCTGCTGTTCCCAGAGATCACCTGTTACAGGTAAGTAACTGTGCTATCTCCAGGAACAAGCAGGAATAAGTCCTCACATATGGGGACTCCCTAGCTTAGATGCATGGGATCCCCTGTAAAGGTTCGCCATCTTCGTATGGATCTCAGGCATCCATTCTGGGAAGGTGGGCAGGAGTTGTTTAGGAATGGAACAGGTGCTTGAGGACAGCCTGGCCAAACAAGGCATCCCGGCGGGAGTCCTTGTCCAAACAGTAATGGGCTGTGAAGGTATGAACCGAGGCCCAGGTAGCGGCTCGACAGATCTGATCTATGGAAACAGAGTGCAGATGAGCCATAGAAGTTGCCATGGCCCTCACATTGTGAGCAGTGACATGGCCTTCCAGAGAAATGTTTTTGCTCTGGTAAGCAAAAGAAATACACTGAGCAATCCAATTGGAAAGTGTACGCTTGGAGACTGGAAGTCCCAAATGGGAAGGATCAAAGGCCACAAAAAGTTGAGAAGACTTTCGATGTGGCTGAGTCCTATTAAGGTAAAAAGCGAGAGCTCGTTTACAATCCAGAGTATGAAGGTTCCTCTCTGCATTGGATGCATGAGGAGCTGGAAAAAAGACAGGTAGATATACTCTTGATTAAGATGAAAAGGCGAGACCACTTTAGGCATAAAGTGGGGATTCGTCCTAAGGACAACCTTATCATGATGAAATCTTGTGTAAGGTGGATTAGCCACTAAAGCCTGCAGCTCACTGATGCGGCGAGCCGAAGTGACTGCAATGAGGAAGATGACCTTCCAGGAAAGAAATTTCAAGGAGGTGGAAAACATTGGCTCAAAAGGTGGCTTCATAAGTTGACCGAGCACTAGATTCAAATCCCATGCGACCGGGGTGGTCTGATGGGAGGTTTAGTGAGAGTCAGGCCTCTCATGAATCTTGCAACAAGAGGATGAGAGGAGATAGGTTGTCCATTTATATGTTGCAAGGATGCTGCAATAGCACTTAAATGGACTCTTACCGAATTCGTCTTGAGGCCTGCATTGGATAGATGCAGGAGATAATCAAGAAGAGAATTCAAAGGAAGTGCCAGAGGGTCAAGACCCTGCTGAGCACACCAAATGGAAAAACGTTTCCATTTGAAAGCATAGGAACGCCTGGTAGAGGGTTTCCTAGAGGCAGAAAGGATATCTTTCACTGGTTGGGAAAGATGAAAGTCTTGAAGGCTTAAGCCTTCAGTAACCAAGCACTGAGGTGAAGGGATTTGGGGTTTGGGTGCCACAAAGTCCCCTCCTCCTGAGACAGGAGGTCTGGCGCAGCTCCCAGATCCAAGTAGGATCCCTGGGAGAGCTGTAGAAGTAGAGGGAACCACACTTGGCGTGGCCAGCGTGGAGCTATGAGGATCATAGTTCCATGATCCCTCTGGAGTTTGAACAGAGTCTTGGGAATCAAAGGAATGGGTGGAAAGGCATATAGGAATGCCTGACTCCAATTCAGGAGAAAGGCGTCCGTAGCCTGAGCTCCCTGACACGGAGTTCTGGAACAGAACCGGGGAAGTTTGGCATTCCACGGACTTGCAAAGAGGTCTATGTCCGGGGTCCCCCATTCCTGAAAGATTCGGTTTATTTGGTCCAAATGTAGGGACCATTCGTGTGGCAGCAGAACTCGACTGAGCCTGTCTGCCCGAGAGTTTTGAACTCCTGGGAGATACACTGCTAGCAGGTGAATCTGATGCTCTCTGGCGAAGGCCCATAGTCTTAGAGCTTCGTTGCAAAGCGACAGAGAGCCCGTCCCTCCTTGTTTGTTTATGTAAAACATGGCCACCTGATTGTCCGTCTGAACTAGGACAGTGAGGTTGGCTAGGAGGGAGTGGAAGACCTTGAGGGCAAGGTAAATTGCTCGCAGTTCCAGAAGATTGATATGAAGGGTGGTCTCCTGTAGAGACCAAGTGCCCTGAGTGGAGAGAGTTTGCAGATGGGCTCCCCACCCTGTTTGGGAGGCATCTGTTGTGAGGGTTGCTTGGGGTAGCAATGGTTGAAATGGAGCCCCCAACAACAGATTCTTGGTGGAAGTCCACCAGTGGAGGGACCAAAACAGACGATCGGAGGTTTGTATTTGGTCTGAGAGCGCTCCTGACGCCTGAGTCCACTGAGTGGCCAGGGTCCATTGAGCTGCTCTCATATGAAGACGAGCATAGGGCACCACATGCACTGTGGAGGCCATATGACCCAGTAGGCGTAGCATTTCCCTGGCTGTCAAGTGAGTGCTGGACTGAGCTTGGGAGGCCAAACTCAGGAGGCGCTGGCCTCGAACATGTGGAAGGTAGGCCCTTGCAGTGATGGTGTCCAACTGGGCCCCTATGAATTCTAGAGATTGAGTAGGGATGAGTTGGGACTTGGGAAGGTTTACTACCAGTCCCAGATACTGCAAAAGGCTCCTTGTGTGGTCCAGGGAAATCTGGGCCTGTGACTGAGTTGGAGCTCGGATGAGCCAGTCGTCCAGATATGGGAAGACAAAGATTCCCATGCCTCTTAGAAATGCGGCTACGACTGCCATGCATTTTGTGAATACTCTTGGAGCAGAGGCTAGACCGAAGGGGAGTACTCTGTATTGGAAATGTTTTCCCTGAAACAGAAAGCGAAGATACTTTCTGTGGGATGGATGGATGAGTATATGTGTATACGCATCCTGTAGGTCTAGAGAACAAAGCCAGTCCTGACCCTGGAGGTAAGGAAGGAGAATGCCGAGAGACAGCATTTTGAATTTCTCCTTGAAGAGAAATTTGTTCAATTCTCTCAGATCTAGGATTGGTCTGAATCCCCCTGTCTTCTTTGGAATGAGAAAATAAGGGGAGTAGAAACCGGACCCTTGTTGAGGAAGAGGAACCTCTTCTATGGCCCCTTGGGCAAGAAGAGAGGAAACCTCTTGACCCAACAGGGTTAGGAGAGATGGGGGAGAATTGAATGGTCTCACCATATGATGGGGAGGAAGGCTGGAGAAATGAAGTTTGTAACCCTCTCGAATGATAGAGAGGGTCCATTGTTCTGTTGTGATTTGTTCCCATCTGGGAGCAAAGTGAACCAACCTTCCGGGTATGGTGAGAGGTTCTGGTTGTGTTAGAACCAGAAGTGGCAAGTTCCCTAGGAGCAAGTCAAAACCCCTGAGGGGTTGGAGCCTGCTGAGCTACAGTAGCTGCTGCAGGCTTAGCTCGTGCTTGTTTGGATTGCTGACGCTTAGCAGTATAGCGAGGTTGAGAAGACTGCTGGCCAGTATTTGAAGCAACTCTGGCCTTCTTATAGTAAGGCCTTTTAAAAGACTTTTTCTTAGTAGGAATTGAAGTGGACTTTGAAAGTCTTTCCAAGGTGGCATTTTCAGCATCCATCTGGGTGGCTTTGATTTGCCACTCTTCCCCAAATAAGTTCTCACCTGTACAGGGCAGATTCCGTAAGCCATCTAGAACCCAAGGTTCCAGATCAGAGGCCTGGAGCCAAGCAAGACGTCGGGCTGCAATAGCAATGCCCGAAGCCCTACTGGCTCCCTCAAAGGAATCATATGCTGCCCTATTAGAGAACTTAGAAACCTCTAAGAGTTGTTTCACTAGGGAAAGGAATCCCTGCTTTTTATCCTCAGGGATAAAGGGGGCAAAATGCCGCACCTTTTTGGCAAGTTCCTCCAGGAACATGCCCATATAGAGACTGTAGGAATTAATCCTGGCTATAAGCATACTAGCCTGGAAAATTTTCCTACCAAAAGAGTCCAAAGTCTTACATTCCCGTCCTGGAGGGGTGGAAGAGTGCCTTTTGGTACTCCTAATCTTCTTCATTGCAGACTTCACCACAATAGAGTGGTGGGGCAATTGAGTCTTTTGGAAACCAGGAGAAGGAGGGACCCTATACATGGTGTCCAACCTACGGGAATAAGGAGACAAAGTCAAAGGATTTTCCCAGAAATCCATCAGTTGTTCTTGAAGGATTTCATGGATAGGCAGGGTAACTGCCTCCTTAGGGGCCTTTGAGTATCCCAAAATATCCAGTTTTTTGGATCTGGGTTCCTTTTCAGAGGATGTGGTAATAGAAAGGGCTGTAGCCATATCTAAAACAAAGTCCTGGAAGGACAAATCCTCTGGAGGGGACATTCTCCTTTTAGGAGAAGAGGGCTCCTCAGGTAAGTTGAGTGAAAACTCAGCAGAATCATCAGAGGAGTGAAAATCCTCAGAGGAATCGGTGCTTTCCTCTAACGCACGATACGCGTACCGATCGGTATCGATATCGGGCGTATCGGGTATGGAACCGGTATGGAGCGAAAGCCCATACGGTACCGACTTGCGTTTAGAGGTGGACGGCCTCGATACCGGCATGGCGGACGATACCGGTATCGGGCCCGGAACCGCTGAAAGCGGAACCGATGGCGTTGCAGCTTTAATGAAAGCCATGACGGCCTGCTGCATGGACTGTACAGTATCGCCCATGGACGCCATAGCTGCCTGGATGTCGGTACCGGAGTGACCCGGTACCCCAGAGCAGGCTAACAGGTGATCTGTCGAGGCCGTAGCATCGATATCAACCTGAGACCCCTGAATTGGCGTTTTTGGAAGTTGGACTTCCCGCCGGGGTTGTTTGGCTGGGGCAGGGTCCTCAAGTTCTAAGCTAAGAGCCTCTCGATACTTTGAAGGAGATTTGCTCTTTGAGGACTTGCCCACAGAAGGTTTGGTTACCTGAGATCCATCCGGAGAAGAAGACCTGGATGACTGTGATGCTGTATTCTCTGAAGCAAACAGCACATGGAATTTGTTGGCCCGGTTCTGCAGCCCACGTTTAGACATGTGGGAGCAAGATGGGCAGTCCGGTATGGAATGGTCAGGCCCCAAACATTGCAGACACCATTCATGGGTGTCTGTGACTGAAATAACAGCATTACATTTGGTACACTTCTTAAATCCAGGGGCTGGCTTCTCCATGAGGAGAAATTGAGTAGGCCGAGAGGCCTCTCTGAAGTGACCAAAAAGCTAAAAAATAAGAAAAAAGAATTATAATTTTTTAAAGAAAGAAAGAAAAGACCGGCGATACCGGTATCGGTATGGGGAAGGCAGGTACGCGGTCTAAAGAAACAAATAAAATAACAATTTCTTCAGCGGTGACAGGAACACGACCTGCTGGCTCCGCGGAAAAAGAGAAACTGAGGAGAGCTGTTCAGGAAGGCGGGAAGGCAGTGCGCATGTGCAGTGGGAGGTCCCAAAAGCTTCTATTCTAAGAAGCTGGGGAGCTTTCCCGCACGGGCTCCGTCGGTACCGACGTACCCATATGTGAGGACTTATTCCTGCTTGTTCCTGGAGATAGTCAAATACAATGGAGGCAGTGCATGCAAATATATCTCATGCATATTCATTAGGGATATCCCGAAAACCTGACTGGTTTGTGACCCTCCAGGACTGGATTTGAGTACCCATGATCTAGGGCTGTCTTGTGCTGGGAAACCCAGAGCTACACCTCCTGTGAGTTCTGGGTGCATCCAGGGGGGGTAAAAGAACCCAGAAAAATAAGGTAAGAAATAAAGGAAGAAATAAAATTGAGGAGAGATAAACAAAACACCTTCATCTGCTGGAGACAGAGAAAATACTGAGGAGAACCCCTAGAGGTATGCATGTACCTGCCAGAGCTCAACCAATCAGGGCTCTGGAAGTTTTTTCTCTGTCTCCAACATCTGCTGGAAGGGGAGCACAACCCGTTTCTCTGGACTGGCCTAGCAGGATGAAATGGAAAGGTTGGTTAGTGGAGCTGCTAGAATGTCCCCCAGTTCCTTCAGTATTCTTGGATGTATCACATCTGGTCCCGTCACTTTGTCTACTTTTAGTTTAGCTAGTTTCTCACAAACACAGTCTTCTGAAAATCGTACGAGAACCCTGTCGCTTCAGTACCTATTTTTTGGGCGTTTTCTGACTACCTGCTCCTAGCCTTTCATCTGTGAACACAGAGCAGAAATATTTGTTAAGCAATTCCACTTTATCTTCATCAGTTTCTACATATTCTTCCCCTGAACCCTTGAGTTGGACAATATCACTTTTGCCCTTCCTCCTCTCACAAACCACAAAAGACTCCCCCACTAACACCTACAGAAATGAAGCACACTACCCCGGACAACTGGTCTAAATTCAACGTAATATCAAAGACCACTCTCAAAACTACAATAACTAACATTAATACAACAACCTCATAATCTTGATCCATGCCCAGTGGATTGGATAAAAAAGACTTTCTCAATACTCTCTCTTCCTTCATTCTCCCCCTGGTCAACCTATCCCTGGAACAAGGCTATTTACCACCATCTCTCAAACACGTTCAAATACGACCTATACTTAAAAATAACACTTTAGACAAATTATCCCCAAAATCATACAGACCCATATCGAGTATTCCTTTCATGGCCAACCTTATCGAGAAAATAGTCCAAACTCAACTACAGGACTTCACTGATACACTGAACCTCCTTGACGAACACCAATATGGTTTCAGACCATTCCATGGAGTAGAAACATTGCTAACAGTCCTTTATGACACATTATTAAGGGGAATTGACGACTCTAAACAAGCCTTCATCCTAGTATTCCTCTACATCTCTGCAGCTTTTGACAGCGTCAATCACTTAACAATGCTAAACAGACTTCAACAAATAGGAATAACATCTACTGTTTATAACTGGTTTAAATCCTACCTATCAAACAGAACCCAAACAGTAAGAATTCTCAACCAAACATCCACCACTTTCAAACAAACACAAGGCCTTCCGCAGGGATCCGCACTATCAGCACTACTATTTAACATTTACTTACAACCAATCAGTAACATCTTTAAACGTCACGGCGCCCACTACCATATTTACGCCGATGATATAATGTTCTACCTCCCATTTAAAATCCCGCACCCACCTCTTCAACAAATAACAGAATGTTTTAAAGAGCTAACAAAATGGCTTAAGGATCAGAATTTACTCATCAATTTTACAAACACTGATGTTCTATTTATCACTAAAAATCAAACATACACACCCCCAAGCACCATTACCCTAGATAACCATGAGATCAACACAAAAAAAGAAGTAAAATACCTAGGTGTGATACTGGACAATAAACTCAATATGGACTCACACATAAAATACCTGACAAAAAACATACATTACAAACTCAAGACATTGAAACAATTAAGACCACTGATTCACTTACAAGATTTTATAACCATAATTCAAGCTATCATAACCCCACACTTTGATTTTGCAAATATAATCCTTAACGGCATCACAAAACAAAATATTAAAAAGATACAAATAACTCAGAACATAGCAGCAAGGATTATAATGAATATAAGCCCAATAGAACATATCACACCGATTCTAGCTGAACTTCATTGGTTACCTATTAACAGCAGAATAAAATACAAAATTCTTGTCACCACATTTAAACTTATAAATAACCTAGCACCATCTGCACTCAATACACTCATTAGCGTAGAAAGGGTAAATTAGACTTACCTGCTAATTGTTGTTCCTTGCGGAACTCTAGTCCAGTCCCGGAACCATAGAGTTGTCAACCTCCTCTAGCAGCTTTGGAGACTGAAATACATCATCGCTTTGCTGGCACCAGTATAAGTAGGCAAGGACCGCCCCCTCTCACCAGTACCTATTGACAAAGCACACTAAGCAGAACATCACATAAGGAGAATTAACCAGAATACATTCAACATAGCAATAGAGATATATACAGAACAGAATATGCCCTGTTCCATACCAAGTAAAAAATTTTTTTTTATTTTTTTTATTATTTTGGCAAGGAAAGAAATTGCATTCATGGACTGTGCCTGAAGAAGAATATCCTCTGACCAGACAAAAGCGCCTCAGCAGCCCACCTCCGAAGAGGATGGCCCGATAAGAGCTGTATGCAAGAGGGTCCTCCAATGGCTTCATCTCGCGCCCCCCGGAAAAAAAGGTAACACAGAGTACCCGCGGGAGCCGAAACAATCAGGCTGGCAACACTTCAAACCAAGGGAGGGATCCGGGACTCGACTAGAGTTCTGCAAGGAACAACAATTAGCAGGTAAGTCTAATTTACCCTTCCTTAGCGTCCCTCTAGTCCAGTCCCAGAACCATAGAGGATGTAACAGAGCAGTGCATATCAACGGGAGGGACAAGCCAGCCCAGCCTGAAGCACCGCCGAGCCAAAACGCCCATCCTCCGCTGACAAAACATCCAAGCGGTAATGCTTAGCAAAGGAATGCAAGGACGACCAAGTCGCCGCCCTACAGATGTCGGCCACCGGGACCAGACTGAACTCCGCCCAAGACGCCGCCTGTGCCCGAGTGGAATGAGCCCGAAGACCCAGCGGAACCAACTTGCTCTTCAAGATGTAAGCAGATGCGATAGCTTTCTTCAACCAGCGGGAAATAGAGGACATTGCCGCCGCTTCTCCCTTACGCGGACCCCCAAACGCCACAAAAAGTCGATCAGACCGCCGGAAGGACGCCGTCCGGGCGAGATACTTCTTGAGAACCCTGCGGGCGTCCAACAGCCGCAACCGACCCCCCGGACCGGCCCCATCGCGATCGGAGAACACTGGAAGAGAGACTACCTGGTTAACATGAAACGCGGACACCACCTTGGGTAAGAACGCCGAACGGTGCGGAGAACCACCTTGTGGTCGGTAAAAGAGAGAAAGGGATCCCAACAAGACAAGGCCTGAAACTCCGAGATCCTTCTAGCCGAGCAAATCACCACCAAGAACACCGTTTTCAATGTGAGGTCTTTTAGCGAAGCAGTAGACAATGGCTCAAACGGGGGAGCCAGCAAGGCCTCCAAAACCAAATTCAAATCCCACGGAGGAACAGCACAACGCCGAGGCGGCCGCATGAGCAACACCGCCCGCAAAAACCGCCGGACATCCGCGTGGACCCCGAGAGACTGACCCTGCACCTTCCCGCGGTAACAGGAAAGGGCAGCAAGCTGCACACGCAACGAACTAGCCGCCAAACCCTTATCCACACCATCCTGCAAGAATGAAAGGATCTGCGGCACGGAAGCGCCCAACGGACGGATGGTACGCTCTGAACACCAAGCCTCGAAGATGCGCCAGACGCGAATGTACGCCAAAGAAGTCGATCGTCTACGAGCCCTCAGCAAGGTCGAAACGACCGCCGGCGAATAACCCTTAGCGGTCATCCGAGCCCTCTCAAGAGCCATGCCGTAAGCGAGAACCGAGCTACCTGAGGCATGCGCAGCGGGCCCTGAGTCAAGAGATCGGCTCGCTGAGGGAGCCTCCACGGGCGATCCGCTAACAGTCGCACTAAATCCGCGTACCACGGTCGCCTGGGCCAATCGGGCGCCACCAGCACCACGAGGCCCCGATGACGCTCTATGCGCTGCACTACCCGGCCTATCAGTGACCAAGGTGGGAAGACATAGAGCAACACCTCCTGCGGCCAGGGCTGTGCCAGGGCGTCGAGCCCTTCCGACATCCGTTCTCGTCGTCTGCTGAAAAAGCGATCCACCTGAGCCGATTGGAAGGTCGCCATGAGATCCATTAGGGGAATCCCCCAGCGCCCGACGAGAAGCGCGAAGACCTCGGGGTGAAGGACCCACTCTCCCGGGTCCACCCTTCGGCGACTCAGAAAATCGGCCGCTACGTTCTCTACGCCTGCCACGTACTGTGCCGACAGACACTGCAGATGCGACTCGGCCCAAGCTAGCAACTGAGCCGCCTCCTGCTCCAACGCCACGCTGCCGGTGCCGCCCTGCCGATTGATGTAAGCGACTGTGGTCGCATTGTCCGAGAGAACCCGAACCGCCTGCCGAGCAAGAGTCTCCCGAAACGCCTGTAGAGCCAGAAACACCGCTCGCATCTCCAACCGATTGATGGACCATTCCTTCTCCACCATCGACCACAGGCCCTGGGCATACGCGTCCCCGCAGCACGCCCCCACCCCAGAAGACTGGCATCCGTGATCAGCAGCTTCCAGGACGGGGGCTCCAAGGACATGCCTGCGGCAAGATTCTCCTGGTGCAACCACCACCGAAGATCCCGACGGACCACCAGGGGACAGATCAAACGCCGAGACAACGCATCGCGCTGATGAGACCAACACCGGAGGAGCGCGCTCTGAAGTTTCCGCATATGCGCTCTGGCCCAGGGCACTACCTCGATCGTCGCTGCCATCGTGCCGAGCAACTGGAGATACTGCCACGCCGTGGGCGCAGGCTGCCGGAGAAAACACCGCACCAGCTCCCGCAACGCTCGCGCCCGCTGATCCGGCAAGAACACACTCGCTCGGAGCGTCTCGAAGTGCGCCCCCAGGTATTCCAACGACTGCGAGGGAGTCAACCTGCTCTTTGCAAAGTTGACCACCTAGCCAAGACTCTGTAGCAACCGAACCACCTTGGCGGTGGCCTCCACACTCTCCGCCCTAGACTTCGACCGAATTAACCAATCGTCTAGATAGGGATGCACAAGCACCCCATCTTTGCGAAGAGCCGCCGCTACCACAACCATGACCTTTGTGAACGTGCGCGGCGCCGTCGCCAGACCGAAAGGCAACGCCTGAAACTGAAAATGCCCCATGGGAACCGCAAAACGCAGGTAGCGCTGGTGCTCCTTCCGAACCGGAATATGCAGGTAGGCCTCCGTGAGGTCAAGCGAAGTCAGAAACTCCCCCTGCCGGACGGCCGCTATGACAGATCGAAGGGTCTCCATGCGAAAGTGAGTTACCCGGAGGCACCGATTTACCCTTTTTAAATCGAGGATAGGCCGAAAGGACCCCTCCTTTTTCGGCACCACGAAATAGATAGAGTACCGACCGGAACCGTACTGGTCCTCCGGCACCGGAACGACGGCCCTGAGGCGCAGCAATCGCTGCAACGTTTCGCAGACGGCCCTCCGCTTGAGCGGAGCACTGCAGGGCGAAAGAACAAAGGAATCTAAGACGGGACAATGGAGCTCGAGAGCGTAGCCCTCCCGAATTACCTCCAGAACCCACTGATCTGACGTAAGATGGACCCAGGCAGGGTAGAACTCCCGCAACCGCCCTCCTACGGGAACTACCGCCACCTGAGCCCGCCTCATCTCATTGGGGCTTTTTACCAGAGGCGGAAGGAAAAGTGGAGAAGCCTCTGCCGGCTCCTCTGAAGCCACGAAACCCGTGGTTTCGAGTTGGGAACCGACCCCGCTGGGGCAGACCAAAACGAGCCGCCCGAAAACGGCGAAAATCCCTAGGGGCAGCTCGAGATCCAGAGGCAGCCCTGACCAGCTTCGGTTTATCCTCCGTAAGCCGGCCTCCCTTAGACTCACCGAGATCCTTAACCAGCTTTTCCAAATCCTCACCAAACAACAACTTCCCCCGAAAGGGAAGTTTACTAAGACGAGCTTTGGAGGAACTATCGGCCGCCCAATTGCGCAACCATAAATACCGGCGCGCCGCCACCACAGAGGCCATTGACTTAGCCCCACTACAGATGAGATCATAATGAAGGTCCGACAAACAGGCGGCTCCCGACTCCAAACGCGCCGCATCCTCTACCTGCGCTGTCCCGACATCGCCCTGCAATCGCTGGGACCAGCGCAAGCAACCTCTCGCCACCCAAGCCCCCGCCACGGCGGCTTGCATAGAGAGGGCACATACATCAAACACCTGCTTCAACAGGGTATCCAACTTCCTATCCTGCACATCTTTCAAAGCCGCGGTGCCCTCAACGGGTATCGTAGTCTTCTTAGTGACTGCTGATACCGCCGCATCAACCTTGGGAGACCGAAACAGCTCCCTATCCTGATCCGACAACAGATAAAGGCGCGACAAGGCCCGAGAGCCCCGTAGCGCCGATTCGGGCGAGTCCCACTCCTCCTGAATCATCCCTCTAAAGACTCTATGCAGAGGAAAGACCCGCTGAGACTTTCGCACCGCCTGGAGCAGAGGATCCTCCAGAGTATCCTCCGACGCTGTCGCCTCCGCTGGCATATTCAACGTTCTGAGAGTCTTGGCAATCAAGGCTGGAAGCTCTTCCCTCCGAAACACCCTGACGAGCCGACTATGCTGCTCCACGTCAGGTAACTCTCCCTCCTCGAGCTCCCCACCGGAGGAGTCATCCAGATCCCCGTCCTCTGCCCCGAGGTTGTCCCCCAGGGGAGACGGAGACTCCTCCTCCGCGGACCCCCTGGCCAGTTTCACAGGAGGAGCGCCGTCCTCCGTCCGAGGCAGGGGCCCCGCACGTTTAAGCCCCTCCGGAGCACGATGCGAAGAGACTAAGCTAGGCTGCAGGAGCGCAAAGGCTTGTTGCATGAGAGAGAAAAAATCTGGTGGAATCCCCGGGGCAAGGGCCACCGAAGTCGGACCCTGCGAAGCCGAGGACCCCTCCCCAGGGGAAGACTCCGGCCCCTGAAAATCCAGAGTCGGAGGTAAAGCTGGCATTTCCCCTAGCGGAACCTCCTCTCCTGCGAGAGCCGGAGAAGGAGCCGCAGCTTCCATAACTTTGGAAGGCAGAGTGCAGGACCCGCACACGCTGGACCCTGTCAGCAAACCTCACTTAGCGCCACAAACCACACAGCGGGGCTTCGCAGGCATACTCAGAGGGAAGCTCTCCTGTCACCCCCTGCCCGTGGGTCAGCAGCACAGCCCAGCAAAAAGAAAGCTTGTGAGGCTGAAGCCAGGAAAACCCCCGTTTAAAAGTAACTTTTTTTTTTTTTTTTAATTCTTCACAAACTATAATGCTAAGACACCCCCCAGCCAAACCCAGGTGGTCTGCAGCCAAAACGAGGGCTAGAAAGCCCAGAAAAAGCAAACTAAAAGCAAAAATTAAAATCGGGATTTATTCAAAATGGCCGCCGCTGCCGATTCCCGCCGAAAAAAAAACGCGACAGGCCACCCCGAGAGACTAAAAGGCAAACCTAGGCACCCCCTCCCTGCTAACCCCAAAGGGGGGACCCCAAAAAATAGAGAAATAACCCCTTCTACTCACCACAGCAAGAAGAGGTGAAGGAGAGAGGGAGAGATGCAGCAGCCTCGCTGGAGCTCAGCCTGCCTGTGGCTTCAGCTCCAACACTAGCAGCAATCTGTCAGCTGCCCTGCCCACTCGGGGCCACTGCTGTTAGCCTGCAACCTGCTCCTCACCCTTCCAAGCGGGTTCGGGAGCAGGGAGGCACAGAAATATCCTGGTGCTCGTTTAAACAATGGGGCAAATAAAGAAAACAGTAAAGTCAGAGGAAAAGTAAGAGGAGGGAGGGGGGAAAGGAGGGGGGGACAAATGGAGCCAGAGGAAGAAATCTCCTGCACCAGTCACACAGCGCCTGCAATAACAAACCCAAAAGGGCAAATCAATAAAATTAAAGTGAAAGGTAAATGTATTCTATTTAGCTCTGCCTATATCCCTAACTGAGCCCAGAAGCAGGCTCAGAATCTCCTTCAGCTGCTTGGAGACTGAAAGTACTGGTGAGAGGGGGCGGTCCTTGCCTACTTATACTGGTGCCAGCAAAGCGATGATGTATTTCAGTCTCCAAAGCTGCTAGAGGAGGTTGACCACTCTATGGTTCCGGGACTGGACTAGAGGGACGCTAAGGAATAGATAAACGATCACAAAGAAGCAGAAACACAAACACTATAGCAATACCAAAGGATTACACAAAAGCTAGAAAACAAATCAACAAGAGGGCTTTCTCACACTCAGCACCAATCCTCTGGAATAATCTACCTGACAACATTCGTCTACTATCAGACATAAAGGAATTTAGAAAATAATTAAAAACTCACTTATTCACATTACACTACAATACACTACCAAAGCAGAATACACAAAGAGACACAGGTTAACAAACATACCATAACACTACATATTTCATTACAAATAACAAATAATGACATAACCACATATTAATTAACCATACCACACATATATACAGATGACGAGTCTCCTAACTTTATAATTATGTGATTTGTCACATTTAAAACAATTAATGCATTAAAATATTGATACATGATATAATTGCAAGTACCTACAATGTATATAGGTTCCAAAATTCCTGTTTAAATGTTATATTGTTACTTGTAAATAGTTTCATCTGTTCTACGTAAAACGACTAGGTATGCTACACCACATACCATATAACTTATTGTTCCCTGTAAACCGCACTTGATACTTGGGAAAGAGCGGTATAGAAATAACTGTTAAATAAATAAAATAAACAAACAAACATATCTGAAAAAGATCTTATCTCCCCATTTTATTGCACTGCCTATTTATTCTTCTTTTTGTATCTTTGCTTTCCTTACTACTTTGTTAGTTTCTCTAAGTTTTCCAAATATAGATGCCTGTCTTCCTCTCTCTGTAATCTCATGTATTTCACGAAGGTCTCCCTCTTTTTTTTCACTTTTAAAGCTACTTCTTTTGAGAAACACAGCGGCCTCCTTTTCCTTTTACCTTTGTTTACCATTCTAACAAAAAGGTTGGCTGCCCTTAAAATATCCCCTTTCAGTTTTGCCTGCTATTTTTCAATATCCCCCAGCTGTTCCCATCCTGCTAATGATTCCTTGAGGTACTGGTCCATCTTAGCAAAGCTAGTTGTCCTAAAGTCTAAGACCCTCGCTTCTGGATGGATTTTATCAGCCCTAGTCCTAATATTGAACCACACCATCTGGTGATTACTAGATGTGAGATGATCTCCCACTATCATCAGAAATACTTTCACCACTGGTATGCACCAAGTCCAGTATGACCTCTTCACGTGTGGGTTCTGTTACCAGTTTCCTGAATAGTTCTCACTGTAGAGAATCCAGGATTTCCTTACTTCTAGATGACACTGCAGCAGGGATGTGCCAATCAACATCCGGCATATTGAAATCACCTATCAGTAGCACTTCCCCTTTTCCTGGCAATGTTGCGTATGTCTTCTATTAAATCTCAGCCAACTTCTTCTCCCTGTGAGGGAGGTCTATATATCACACCAATGCAAATTGATTTCTCTTTCTGTCTTTCTAGTTTAATCCATAGCGCCTCCTCTCTCCCTTTTAAGCCCTGCAATTCTATAGCTTTAATATGATATCTTTTTATCAACCGTGGCACAGGGCACCCAACCCAGGAAACAGTCCTGATCGCTCACTCCACCACCCTCTGAGCCCCGATTGGTGGCAGTGAGAGGAGTGGAGGGCTGCAACCCCTCCTGCTCTCTAACCGGCGGCTAACCTGGACCCAACACCAGCATGACCCCAACTTTACAAAGGAAGTGACCTGAACCCACCTACCCTCGACAACATTTCCCTATCCGTACCACTCTAACTGGTAAGTAGCACACGCCAAGCAAGACAACCCTGCTCTCCACAGCCTGATGACTCCCTCACTACCTCTCTGCTTCAATTAACTCATCTTCTGTAGCCGCTAGACTGCTGTAGACTCCATTGCTGCTTGTAGATTAACATACACTGCATTGCTACCTCATTACTGCTTGTAGACTCCATGGCTGCTTGTAAAATAACATACTGCATAACCTGTTGATCCATTGCTGCTTGTAGAATAGCATACTGCATAACCTGTAGACTCCATTGCTGCTTGTAAAAAAACATACTGCTCAGCCTGTTGATCCATTGCTGCTTGTAGAATATCATACTGCATAACCTGCAGACTCCATTGCTGCTTGTAGGATAAAGCACAGTTACTTACCTGTAACAGGTGATCTCTGGGAACAGCAGGAATAAGTCTTCACATATGGGTACATCGGTACCGACGGAGCCTGTGCGGGAACGCTCCCCAGCGTCCAAAAAGAAAGCTTTTGGGAACATCCCACGTGCATGTGCGCTGCCTTCCCGCCCATTCACTTCCCTCTCATCAGTTGGGTTTGTAGCTGAGACCGAAGGAGGGAAGTAGACAAATTAGAGAGAGAAAGAGAGAGAGAGAAACTCCTCCTAGGGGAGGTGTTTGGGTTGTGAAGACTTATTCCTGCTGTTCCCAGAGATCACCTGTTACAAGTAAGTAACTGTGCTATCTCCAGGAACAAGCAGGAATGAGTCTTCACATATGGGGACGCCCAAGCTAGAGATGCCTGGAGGAGGTCCCAGCATGTTGCAAATCTAATAGATGGGCCATGCTATTTCCCAGAACCTCAGGCATCCAAGGGATGGAGGGTAGGAGTTGAACTAAAAAGGGTGTGCTGTGGAACAGCTTGACTAAACAAGGTGTCTAGAGAGGAGTCCTTGTGTAGATCAGAAATGTTAGTGAAAATTGGATTCCAATTTTCTAATGTGGACCTTAGACAAAAATATTGCGAAAATATTTGTTGAGACTAATGGTCTGGTGCTAGAAACCAGTACATTATCCTCAAAGAAAGCACAGTTACTTACCTGTAACAGGTGATCTCTGGGAACAGCAGGAATAAGTCTTCACATATGGGAATCATCGGTACCAACGGAGCCTGCGCGGGAACGCTCCCCAGCATCCAATAAGAAAGCTTTTGGGAGCATCCCACGGCGCCTGTGTGCTGCCTTCCCGCCTTTCCCAAACGCCTCTCTCCAGTTCGAGTTTTAAAGCTGAGACAAAGAGAGAGAGAGAGAGAGAGAGGGAAAGATAGAGAGATACAACTCCTAGGGGAGGTGGGTGGGTTGTGAAGACTTATTCCTGCTGTTCCCAGAGATCACCTGTTACAGGTAGGTAACTATGCTATCTCCAGGAACAAGCAGGAATGAGTCTTCACATATGGGGACTCCCTAGCTGCAGATGCCAGGGCGAGACCCCAGAGTTGTGTGTCCTTGAAAAGGGCTCTACCTCCCCCCATGGATCTCTGGCATCCAACCAGGGTAGGTGGGTAGGAGTTGATTAGGAATGGAACAGGTGTTTGAGAACAGCCTGACCAAACGAGGCATCCCGGCGGGAGTCCTTGTCCAAACAGTAATGGGCTGTGAAGGTATGAACCGAGGCCCAGGTGGCCGCTCGACAGATCTGGTTGATGGACACAGAGTTTAGATGAGCCATTGAGGCTGCCATGGCCCTCACATTGTGAGCTGTGACATGGCCCTCCAGAGACAGGTTCCTACTCTGGTAGGCGAAAGAAATACACTGAGCAATCCAGTTGGACAGTGTTCTCTTAGAAACTGGAAGTCCTAAATGAGAAGGATCAAAAGCAACAAAGAGTTGAGAAGACTTTCTATGTTGCTGTGTTCTTTGTAAGTAAAAGGCGAGAGCTCTTTTACAATCCAAAGTATGAAGAATCCTCTCTGCATTTGATGCATGAGGTCCTGGAAAAAAGACAGGTAAATAAACCTCCTGGTTCAGATGAAAAGGCGAGACCACTTTAGGCATAAAGTGTGGATTGGTCCTGAGGACTACCTTATCATGATGGAACCTTGTATAAGGTGGATTAGCCACCAAAGCTTGCAACTCACTGATGCGGCGTGCTGAGGTGACTGCAATGAGAAAAACAACTTTCCAAGAAAATATTTCAAGGAGGTGGTGGCTAAAGGTTTAAAGGGGGGCTTCATAAGCTGGCCAAGAACCAGATTTAAGTCCCATGCCACTGGAAGTGGTCTAATGGGAGGTTTAGTTAAAAGAAGGCCTCTCATGAATTTTGCTATAAGAGGATGAGAGGAAATAGGCTGTCCATTGAGAGGCTTGAGGGACGCTGCAATAACACTCAAATGGACTCTTACCGAATTTGTTTTGAGGCCTGCATGGGAAAGATGCAGAAGATACTCTAGTAAAAAATTCAAAGGTATTGCAAGAGGGTTAAGACCCTTCTCTGAGCACCAAATGGTAAATCATTTCCATTTGAAAGCATAGGAACGTCTAGTGGAAGGCTTTCTAGAAGCATGAATAATATCTCTGACTTGCTGAGAGAGATGGAAAACTTGAAGTTCTAGGCCTTAAGCAACCAGGCCCTGAGATGGAGAGACTGGGGGTTTGGGTGCCACAACGTTCCGTCTTCCTGGGAGAGAAGATCTGGTGCAGAGCCTAAGTCCAGGGAAGGAGCTTGAGAGAGATGCAGAAGTAGAGGGTACCACACTTGGAATGGCCAATATGGTGCTATGAGGATCGTGGTCCCTCGATCTCTCTGAAGCTTGAATAGTGTTTTGGGAATTAGGGGAATTGGTGGAAAGGCATAAAGGAAGTCTTGACCCCAGTGAAGGAGGAAGGCATCCTTGGCCTGAACTCCCTGACACGGAATTCTGGAACAGAAGCGGGGAAGTTTGGCATTCCACGGACATGCAAAGAGGTCTATGTCCAGGGTTCCCCAAATTCGAAAACTCCTGGCTACCTGGTTCATGTGGAGGGACCACTCGTGTGGGAGCAGAACTCGACTGAGTCTGTCCGCCCAAGAGTTTTGAATACCTGGAAGATATACTGCCAGAAGATGAATGTGATGCTCTCTGGCGAAGGCCCACAGTCGCAAAGCTTCGTTGCAAAGCGACAGAGAGCCAGTCCCTCCCTGCTTGTTTACATAGAACATGGCTACTTGATTGTCCGTATGGATAAGGACTGTCCTGTAGCTGAGCAGGGAATGGAACACTCAGAGCTAAGAATATTGCTCTGAGTTCCAAGAGATTGATATGCAGAGAAGTCTCCTGTGGAGACCAGATGCCCTGGGTGGAGAGATCTTGCAGATGAGCTCCCCAACCCTTTGGAGAAGCATCTGTTGTGAGAGTTGCTTGGGGTAGCAGTTGCTGAAAAGGGGACCCAAGCAACAGGTTTTGAGAGGACTTCCACCACTGGAGAGACCAAAATAGACGACTGGAGTTTGCTATTTTGTCTGACAGGCAACCTGATGCCTGAGTCCATTGGGTGGACAAAGTCCATTGAGCTGCCCTCATGTGAAGGCGAGCATATGGAACCACATGCACGGTGGATGCCATGTGGCCTAATAGTCGTAACATCTCTCAAGCAGTTAATTGGGACTTTAACTGAATCTAGGACGTATGCAACGGGCCTGAGGAAGATAGGCCCTTGCAGTTGTGGTATCCAGCAAGGCCCCTATGAACTCCAGAGACTGAGTAGGGGTGAGATTGGATTTTGGGATGTTTATTACTAGTCCCAAATACTGAAGGATACGCATTGTGCAGGTTAGAGAAGTCTGGGCCTCTGACTGGGATGAGGCTCGAATGAGCCAGTCGTCCAGATATGGGAATACGAATATTCCTAGAGTGTGGAGAAATGCAGCTACTACTGCCATGCATTTCGTGATCACCCTTGGTGCAGAGGCCAGACCGAAAGGAAGCACCCTGTATTGGTAGTGCTTTCCTTGAAAAAGGAACCGAAGGAACCTTCTGTGCATAGGATGGATGAGGACATGGGTGTACGCATCCTTGAGATCTAGAGAACAAAGCCAATCCTGACTCTGAAGGTATGGAAGCAGAGCCCCTAGAGAAATCATTTTGAATTTCTCCCTGAATAGAAACTTGTTCAATTCTCTGAGATCTAATATGGATCTGTAGCCCCCTGTTTTCTTTGGGATAAGAAAATAAGGGGAGTAGAACCCTGAGCCCTGTTGAAGAAGAGGTACTCCTTCTATTGCTCCTTGGGCAAGAAGGGTAGCAATCTCCTGACCTAGAAGGTTGAGGAGAGATGTTGGAGAATTGAACTGCTTCACCATGGTATGAGGAGGAAGGTTTAAGAAGTGAAGCTTGTACCCTTCCTTTATGATGGAGAGGGTCCATTGCTCTGCTGTGATTTGCTCCCATCTGGGAGCAAAGTAAGTCAACCTTCCTGAAATGGTGAGGGGCTCTGAGTTTCCCAGAGCTAGAAAGGCTAAGTTCTCTAGTTGCAAGTCAAAGGCCCTGAGGAGGTTGAGGCTGCTGGGCTGTGGTAGGCCTGGCAGCCTTTGACTTGGCCTGTTTAGGTGGTTGCTGACGCTTTGCAGCAAAATGACCTGCAGAAGATGCCTGCCCATGAGCAGGATAATATCTTCCCTTTTTAGAAAAAGATGTCTTTTTGAACAATCTTTTCTTAACAGGGGCAGAGATAGACTTTGAAAGTCGATCCAAAGCAGAGTTCTCAGCATCCATCTGAGTGGCCTTTGCTTGCCAATCCCTGCCAAACAGGTTTTCACCTGTACAAGGAAGGTTTCCCAACTCATCTTGGACCCAGAGTTCCAAATCAGAGGCTTGTAACCAAGCAATTCTGCGTGCACCTATGGCAATAGCCGTGGCTTTGCTTACACACTCAAAAGAGTCAAAGGCTGCACGGTTGGAGAATTTGGAAACATCTTGGGCATGTTTGAGCCAAGTGAGAAATTCCTGCCTTTTATCTTCTGAAATAAAAGGAGCTAAAGTCTGCAGATGATCTGTGACTTCTTTTAGAAACATCCCCATATAGAGACTATAGGAGTTGATTCTGGCAGCAAGCATATTGGCCTGGAAAATCCTTCAGCCAAAAGCATCTAGAGTCCTACATTCACGTCCTGGAGGGTTAGATGAGTGTCTCTTTGCACTCTTTATTTTCTTCATAGCAGACTCAACCACAATAGAGTCGTGAGGAAGCTGAGTCTTATGAAAACCAGGACAGGGAGGGACACAGTACATGGTGTCTAACCTGCGAGAATGAGGAGAGGTGGTGAGAGGAGTCTCCCACATGCCCAACATGAGATCATAGAGAATCTCATGAATAGGTAGGGTAGCTGCTTCTTTAGGAGCCTTAGGATATTGCAAAATATCTAATTGCTTTGCTCTAGGCTCTGACTCAGAGGCCACTGTGATGGAGAGGCCTCTAGCCACTTCCCTAATGAAGTCTTGAAAAGACAAATCCTCTGGAGGAGACATTCTTCGTTTTGGAGAATCAGACTCCTGAGGAAGAAGCACTCAGAGTCTTCGGAGGAATCGAAGTATCGCCTGCCCGGATGCTCCTGTAAAGCCCGATACGCATACCGAGTGGGATCGACATCGGGAGTAAGCGGTACCAGTTCGGTACCGATGGGCATCGTAGGACAGGGTATCGTTGCAGCCGACACCAAAGCCGATGTCGATGCAATCGGTACCGGCACCGGGAACGGTGCCAATGCCGGAGTCGGTACCGGCAACGGAGATTGTTGCGGTACCGAAGGCGTTGAAGACTGCATAAATGCCGTAAGGGTGCGCTGTATGGACAGAATTTTCTGATCCATCGACGCCACCAGAGTCTGGATGTCGGTACCAGTGGAGGCCACCGGTACCCCAGAACACGGCAACAGGTGATCGGTCGAGGCCAAGCCATCGATGTCAACCTGTGACCCCATAGGTAATGCTTTGGAAGCCGGAACTTCCCGCTAGGGTAATTTTGTCGGAGCGGAATCCTCGAGGGCAAGCCCAGAGGCACCTTGATGCTTGGAGGGAGATTTGCCCTTCGAGGACCGGCTAGATTTATGTTTGGTTACCTGAGATCCACGGGAGGAAGAAGCAGCCCTGGAAGACGTCGATGCCACCGAGGCTGCATCAGAGGGAAACAGGGTACTGAGCTTGGCTGCTCGGTTCTGCCGACCCCTTTTAGACATCATGGTGCAGGACACACAATCCGTGATGGAATGGTCAGGACCCAAACATTTTAGACACCAATCATGGGTGTCGGTGACAGAAATAGTACCGCCACATTTTGTGCACTTTTTGAACCCGGAAGCGGGCTTCTCCATGAGGAGAAAATATTTGGGCCTAAGGCCCAAACTGAAAATGCACAGCTGAAAGAATAAAGGTTTTGGTTTTTTTTGAAGAAGAAAGAAAGAAAAGAAAAGACCGGCGGTACCAGTCTGACGTCGAAGGCATACGCGACACAGAAAAATAAAGAAAAAAATAAAGAACTTCTTCTGCGGTGACAGAAACACGACCTGCTCGCTCCGCGGAAAAGAAGAACTGGAGAGAGGTGGTTGGGAAAGGCGGGAAGGCAGCGCGCAGGCGCTGTGGGATGCTCCCAAAAGCTTTCTTACTGGACGCTGGGGAGCGTTCCCGCGCAGGCTCCGTCGGTACCGACGATACCCATATGTGAAGACTCATTCCTGCTTGTTCCTGGAGATCTCAGTTCTCCCCGTATCTGATCACCACCTTTTAAGCTTTACTCTTCATCACCTGCTGCCTCAGCCTCGTCCTGCCTCCTCTAACCTACTCAGAAACCTTCACGCTATTGATCCCTTGGCTCTCTCTTCCGCCAGTTCTTCACCCCTTTCCTCCACCCTGTCATCTACATCCGTTGATGAGGCAGTAACTTCCTTTAACACTGCACTCTCCTCGGCTCTGGATGCTCCTGCTCCCCCCATCCCACGTCCTGTGAGACGTTCCGCACCCCAGCCCTGGCTTTCACCCACTACCCGCCCTCTACGCTCCTGTGCCTGTTCTGCTGAGCATACTTGGCTCAAATCCCGCTCCTGTGCAGACCTCCTATACTTCAAATTCATGCTTGTCTCTTTCCAGTCAGCCATAGCTCTTGCCAAACAGGACTACTATGTCCAGCTGACCAACTCCCTTGCCTCCAATCCTTGCCGTCTCTTTACCACTTTCAACTCCCTCCTCAGATCCCCCCTCCCTTTCTGCCCAAACCCTGGCTGACTACTTCCAGGATAAAATCCACAAGATCACCCTCCAATTCCCCACAAAATCAGCTACCTCCCCTTCACTCCCAACCCTCCCCCCTAACTCTCCTACCCTTTCCTTTCCTGTGACCTCTGATCACGAAACTACACACCTTCTCTCTTCCTCCAAACTCACCTTCTCCTCTGACCCTATCCCCACCTGCCTCCTACCCCACCCATCTTCTCCACCGTTGTCCCTTCCTTCTCCCATATTCTCAACCTATCACTCTCCACTGCAATAGTCCCTGCTGACTTCAAACATGCTATGGTCACACATCTCCACAAGAAACCCTCACTGGATCCCACATGTCCTCTTTTTTTTTTTAATTTATATTTTATTAAGATTATATAAGAATATACAAAGGCAACATAATTATCACGGGAAAATAAAGAAAAACAACCTAGTCCACATTACGGGGAGTATCAGCAAGTGTCAGAGCTGTAGCCCTAAATTTCAAAACTCTAATTATTACTTACAATGCTAAATAGAAAAGAAAAAGGGAAAACAATCACAATACATACTTATACATCTGCTGTTTCCTGTGGAACTAAACCTTTTAGAAATGTTTCTAAAGACCCGACATCAGTGAAAACATACTTAGTACCCCCAACTGTGACCAGGCATTTGCAAGGAAACTTTAAGAAAAATGTTGCGCCAGCAGCAAGTACCCGTGACTTAAGAGTCAAAAAGGCCCTGCGCCTAGCTTGAGTTTGCCTGGACACATCTGGAAACATATTAATTTTCCCCCCACAAAAATCGGCATTCTTATTACGAAAATAAAGTCACATAACAGTATTTGTATCATTTTCCGAGGAAAAGGACACCAGGAGCGTAGATCTAGTCTCAATTAAATCTTGAGAAGATTCTATAAAATTAGTAACATCAAGAGAATCTAAAGCTACTGTTGGAACAGCAGCTTGCCGCCCACCAGAAACTAGTGGTACCGTCTGGGGCAAATAGTACATTCTCGTAATTAAAGGCTTAGTATTTACTTGATACCCCAATATTTCTATTAAGTATTTATCAAATAAAATCTGTGGTGATAATAATCTAGTACAAGGAAAATTTAAACATCTGACATTTACGGCCCGCAGACTATTCTCAAGCAACTCTTGCTGAGTATGCAATATCAAACTATCCTTCATAAAAGACAAATTAGAAGACTGTAGCAAGGAATATTGCACATCTAGTTTCTGACACTTGTTATCTAAAGCAATAATCTGAAGATCATGTTGAGTCATCTTAGCTACTGAGTCCCATGAGAAGTCATTAATCTGAGTTGCAACCGAAGATAAAGAACGTTCAATCCGGGAGAGAACACACCAAATATCAGTCAAAGAAACAGTCTGAATATCCTCAGGAGAAACAGATGCGCCATCACGTTGAGCCCCTCCGGAAACCACTGGAATCTGAAGGACTTGGGGCAAAGAAACTGCCGCAATGTCCGACAAGCAGCTAAAAGAAACCACTGATGTTAGTTCCAGACCCCGGACCCCGGAGGTGCAATTCCTCCTCGGGCGAAGAGGTCACTAGATGGCAACTCTTTACATTAGCATGTGGGGCAGAGTTAAAACCCCCTAATGAACTAGAGGAGCTATCAAAGGAGACCAGAGACTTAGGAACAGCCACAGGCAATTTCCCATTCCCAGAGACAGATACAACATGCTTATCCATAGGGCCAGAAATCTTAACAGCCTTATCTGGGTTGATAGTACTCACATTTAACTTATTCTTACGTTTGCCCATTCCAAGCCTCCGGACTCAATGCTCCTCGTGCGCCTAAGGGGCGCACAAGGGGCCTAATCAACCCCCTTTAAACGCACCCCTTCAAACGCAACCGCGACCGCACAACCGCAGTACAAGCCGCGGATTTAAAGCCCCGGAGATGACGTTGGGACCAGGCACTGCGTCACACCGCTGCTCCGGAAAGACCAGACTCCCCCGAACTCAGATAGACGCAGGACGCAGGACACGTACGGGCAGCAGCTCAACTCCTCACATCCACTCCCCCCCACATGTCCTTCTAATTATCGACCCATCTCTCTCCTTCCCTTCACCTCTAAACTACTCGAACGTGCGGTTCACTGCCGCTGCCTCTACTTCTCTGCCTCTCATGCACTCCTGGATCCCTTACAGTCTGGCTTTCGTCCTCTACACTCTACTGAAACGGCTCTTGCCAAAGTCACCAGCGACTTGTTCCTGGAAAAATCCAAGGGCCTTTATTCCGTCCTCATCCTTCTTGACCCCTCTGCTGCCTTGAAACACTGTCGACCACACCCTTCTCCTTGATACCCTGTCCTCACTTGGTTTCTCGGGCTCTGTGCTATCCTGGTTCTCCTCCTATCTCTCCCACCGCTCCTTCTGTGTGTGTTCTGATGTCTTCTCCTCATCTGCTACCCCATTACCAGAAGGTATACCTCAAGGATCTGTTCTGGGTCCGCTCCTTTTCTCTCTCTATACCCAGTCCCTTGGTGCGCTTATCTCTTCCCATGGTTTTCAGTACCATCTGTTTGCCGATGACTCCCAGATCTACCTCTCTACGCACAAAATCTCCCCAGCAATCCAGACCCGGATCTCTGCCTGCCTCTCTGACGTCACTACCTGGATGTCTCACCGTCGCTTGAAGTTTAACATGGCCAAGACTGAACTTCTTATCTTTCCCCCTACAACCTCCCCTCCTCTTCCTCCCTTCTCAATCTCTGTGGATAGCTCCGTAATCCTTCCTGTTTCTTCAGCCCGCAATCTGGATACCACGTTAAAACCCTCGGCCCAGTGTGCAGCGGCGGCCAAGAGAGCAAATAGAATGCTAGGTATGATAAGGAAAGGAATGGAAAATAAAACAAAAGATATTATAATGCCTCTATATCGTTCCATGGTGAGACCGCACCTTGAATATTGTGTGCAATTCTGGTCGCCGTATCTTAAAAAGGATATAGCGATTTTAGAAAAGGTTCAGAGAAGAGCCACCAAAATGGTAAAGGGGATGGAAGGATACTCCTATGAAGAAAGGCTAAAAAGGTTAGGGCTCTTTAACCTGGAAAAGAGACGGCTGAGGGGAGATATGATAGAAGTCTATAAATTAATGAACGGAGTGGAACGGGTAAACGTAGATCGATTGTTTACCTTATCAGAATATAGAAAGACTAGGGGACATGCAATGAAGCTACAGGGTAAACTATTTAAGACTAATAAAAGAAAATATTTTTTCACTCAACGTGTAATCAAACTCTGGAATTTGTTACCGGAGGATGTAGTAAAGGCTGTTAGTGTAGCTGGGTTTAAAAAAGATTTGGACAAGTTCCTGGAGGAAAGGTCCATAAACCATTATTAAGAAGGGACCCAGGATATCAATGCTT
Organism: Ichthyophis bannanicus; assembly: GCA_033557465.1. Taxonomy (NCBI): domain Eukaryota; kingdom Metazoa; phylum Chordata; class Amphibia; order Gymnophiona; family Ichthyophiidae; genus Ichthyophis; species Ichthyophis bannanicus. The sequence goes on from CM066042.1 coordinate 171,293,495, forward strand.
GAACCAATACAAGCATTGTGGAACCTGTGTCCCTTGGGGAAACTGCTATGTACGTATGACCTAGATTGGCCACTGTTGGAAACAGAATACTGGGCTTGATGGACCTTGGTCTGACCCGTTATGGCATATCTTATGTTCTTATGACTCATCTTTCTCCACACACATCCAGCTCGTAGCCAAGACCTGCCGTTTCTTTCTCTACAACATTAGCAAAATCCGCCTCTTCCTCTCTGAACATACTACTCAAACGCTTGTCCACTCCTTAGTCACCTCCTGTCTCGATTACTGTAACCTGCTCCTTGCTGGTCTCCAAGTCATCTCTCTCCCCTTCAATCTGTTCAACACTCTGCTGCGCGCCTAATTTTCCGCCAGCCCCGTCATGCCCATATCTCACCTCTTCTCAGGTCACTTCACTGGCTCCCTATCCGCTTCCAATTCAAACTTCTCCTGCTGACCCATAAATTGCATTCACTCTGCGGCTCCTCGCTACTTTTCATCCCTTACCTCGCCTCATAACCCCCCTCGGGTTCTCCACTCTTCCAGCAAACTGCTTCTATCAATGCCCTGCACTCCCACTGCTAATTCCAGACTTCACTCCTTTCACCTTGCTGCACCTTACGCCTGGAACAGACTATCTATATCTGTACGCCAGGCACCTTCTCTAACCCTCTTTAAGTCCAGATTGAAAGCCCACCTCTTTGCTGCTGCTTTTGGATCATGACTCACCTAGCCTCCTTTTCTCCATTTGTTCCACCCCTGCCTACACCTTCAGTATTTATGCGTTTGTGTGTCTTGTCTTGACTTTACTAGATTGTAAGCTCTGATGAGCAGGGGCTGTCTCTTACATGTCTGTATTGTACAGCGCTACGTACGACTGGTAGCGCTTTATAAAAATGCTAAGTAGTAGTAGTAGTAGTAGTAACCTATAAGGTATTGTAACAACTATGTTGATCCATTTGATTCCTACAGATAGAGATAGATCAATGTCCTTTGCTTGACACAATAAATAGGGTAGTATATGGTAAACTGGAATGTGTTTCAATAAAGCTTTTAAAAAACAGAGACCATGCATTCCCTTAATTTGTGCTTTAAAACAGCTTAGACTTTTAGATTTGCGTTATATAAATTTAACTAAAGAATGGACAATATGGTAGCTTCTCCTGCATCATGCAAACACAAACCCATTAGCGTGATCAGCTTGTTTTTCAGCTGTGTGTCGAGCCGTGCAATCATCATTTCCACTGCATTCCTGATTTCTCGCACCCTTTCATCCTTTGTACTACGTACTGCTTCAGCATTTCTTTCCTAGGAGTACAGACAGAACATAAACGAGGACAACATATCAAAACTACAAAATATTTGTTACAGGTCACAACATACTGAACACACAACACATCCAGCAACGTGCACAAATACTGAAATGCAGCATTCTGTCATGTGCCACAGCCTTTTGCAAAAAAACCTCTGAAATTTGTCTGTATAATAAACACTTGCACATAGGACTAAGGATGAAGGCTGATGCCAATTCATAAACAATGAGCTGCCACAATGCAGAAAGCATGTAAAGCAACTCAATTATGATTTTTTTCAAATCCAACACATGCCAGTTTCCACAAAAAACATTAACTCCACTTCCACATTTGGGGTTTTTTTTCAGCTGTCCCTAGGAACAAAATTTCTAATGAAAGTATTACCCAGCTCATTTGAATGGGTGCAAACATTCATGCAAAGGAGGTTACTAACCATGGGAAATTCCATGGGCAAGTACATCAGCCTTACAGAGTTATCACCCAGAGGCCACTTCTATTTATTCAATTTGTATTGATTTGCTTGCATTTTGCCTCGTGTTTGTTTAGTTTTATGTTGAATCTTTGCATTTATGTAATTTATATGTTGTTGATCAATGGCTACACAGTCATTAACAAAATAGCAAGACATCCATTGTCTTGTACAGTTTTTGTTGAAAAAGTGGCAGATACATTTTTAAATTAAATTAACTGCTCCCTAACTTTTATGCATATAAACTTATGTTAGTGTAAGTAAGAAACTGAGAAGAATTAATAGAAAACTTGTGCCCAACATTACTTCTGTATACCTCTCCTACCAAACACATACTAACTATGCCCCTCTTATAACATTTATGGCAATGTGCTTAGATAAACTTTCAAGAATAGGAAAACAATCTTCAAAAATTTAAGCTACCTTCTCGCTGATATCATTAAGAGCTCACAAGCCAAACAATAATATTTTCAAATGTTATAACATTCAAAACAAATCCATATAAATATAAACATTGCATGTTAGATACCAATATAAGAGGAGCAGCGTTTTAGATTGAATAATACAGGAAATAAAATTAAGAGTGTAAATCAAAAAACACTTAAGCAGAAAACCTTTCTGTAAGCTTCCCACACAGAAATCCAAATGTACTCAAATGCTTAGTGTTACGCATGCAGTTAAATTATAACTTCTATAAACAAACCCACAAGGATTTTCACAGCTAATGCTATACAAATGATGCATGTACCGTAAAGGAATTTGCAGTTTCCTAGGATTACTGAATAATTATAAGCTTTCCTAAATAAGATTGTCAGATTGGTAAATAAATGTAAATACCAAAAAAAGATAACACTAAAGTGCCCTCTGCTGGTTGGGAAAACTCCACGTGTAAAGTTTAAAAAAACTGCATCTAATCATTAATCTAACAATTTCTGGAAAACTATGTTCCAGTACGAGGTGTGATCAAAAGGTATTGAGACTTGTTGTGTAGCTATATAACAATACGTCAAACCACGATGCTATTAAGCATGCAGTGACCTAATTAAGTGCTCTGCATATGCAGAGTGTAGCATGGCTGCAGCACACCTGTACCTTTTTTTAATCACGTGATGTTTGGTAGCATGTAAAAGCAGTTCGTCAGATTTACAATGTGTGAAAAAACTGAACAGCAAGTTTGCATTAAATTCTGCCAAAATCTTGGAGATTCGTGACAACTTTCAGCAAGTATATGGCAATGAATGCAAGAGTCATGCTTCAGTTTATGACTGGTACAAACGTTTCCAAGAGGGCCACCGAAGTGCTGACAGTGATGAATGTTCTGGAAGGCCATCCACGAACAGGAATGAAGACAAAAGTTGAAGCCGTGCATGACACAAAAGCTCAAATCGTTGACTATCAAGGACCTTGCTGAGGACATGGACATCGGTTTCAGGTCGGTACAGTCCATTCTTACTGTCGATTTGGGAATGAGACATGTATAAGCAAAATTTGTGCCAAAACTCCTGTCCCCGGACCACAAAGAAGATAGACTGCAGTCAGGGAGTTGTTGGAATGTGTTGAAAATGACTCAGATTTCATCAAAAAGATTATTACTGGTGATGAATCATGGGTTTATGGTTATGACCCAGAAACTAAGGCTCAATCCTTAGAATGGAAGATGCCAGACTCTCCCAGACCCAAGAAAGCCCAGCAGTTGAGGAGCTATGTCAAGATCATGCTCAGTTTTCTTTGATTACTGGGGTATTGTTCATCATGAGTATGTTCCAAAAGGTCAAACCATTAATAAGGAGCACTATGTCCAAGTTCTGACTTGTTAGAGATGCAGTTTGTTGTAAGAAGCCAGAGTTGCACAGGAATGGTGAATTTATTTATTTATTTAGCTGTATTTATATCCCGCTTTTCACCGGGTCAAAGCGGTCAATTGGGAGATACATTTAACACGAGGGGATATGACACACATACGCTAATACGTACAGGGAACATGGGCAATGGAGGGTTAAGTGGCTTGCCCAAGACCACAAGGAGTGCCTATAGGACTAGAAATCCCAGTCCCTCCGGCCTGAGATTGCTGTCCCCAGGTGGGACTTGAACTCCCGGCCCTCCGGCCTGAAGTACCTTGTCCTAACCACTAGGCCACTCCTCCCTGAGGTTGCTTAATCACAATAACGCCCCAGCTTATGCTTCACATCTTGTCCAGCAGTTCTTGGCCAAACACCAAATTGAGCAAGACCGTCAGCCTCCATACTCACCTGACCGCACATCCTGTGACTTTCTTGTTTCTAAACTTAAATTAACACTGAAAGGAAGGACATTCAACAACTTGGAGATCATTAAGCAAAATCTGGCACAGCAGCTTCACAGTATAATGAAAGAGGCATATCAAAATTGCTTCCAGCAGTGGCAAGAAAGTTGGAGGAAGTATGTTTTATTGGAAGAGTACTACTTTGAAGGAGACTGAGTGCAGTAACTGTCAGTGTTATACTACTTGTGTTATTGTACAAGTCTCGATACATTTTGATCGCACCTCATATGTTAACTGTCTGTCATCTATGCCAAGGGGAATGGGTGTGACGAGTCCAATCAAGGATTAATTTTATAGTGGTACCTAATGGGTTCCTAATGTACAGTACTGACAAAAACTCTGCTCTCCATTACAGAAGCTTCCTGCATCCCTTCGAAAACAGAGTAAGGGGACACGTAATAAGGAAAAAGATTTAAGACATTACATGGTCATCCCAGCAGATGGATGTGTGAGCACAAAACGCCATGGTTTGACCCACTAAAAACTAAATAGAGAGTCCCAAAAGAGCTTGTTTTGAAGTGCATCTGGAAAGTAATGAGTAGCGAGAAGGGAGAAAATCCCACAGGGATGTCCATCTCACACAAGACAACTGATCTCAAAGAACTTGTAATCAAGGCCAGCCATGGAGAAGGCCACAAAGTGCACAAGAAGGCGCCAAAGGAAGCGAATGACGAGGTGTCTGGGGACTTGTTGCTGCCTGAGGAGTCGGGCAGTGATGCTTGGCAGAGCCCGATAAACAAGAAGGAACTGAGAGGATGGTTTATGGAGTTAAAGAAAGAAATTGTGGAAGTTAAATCCAAAATCAGTGACTTGGTGAAAGAATTGAGGGAGGTGGTCATGGAGCTTGAACTATGAGTGGAGAACTGTGAGGAACGGAATGAGAGCATCCAAGAATTGGATAGACTCAGAAGGCATGTTTGTGAACTTGCTTATGAAAAAGAGAGATTAGCCTTAAAGATGGAGGATCTAGAAAACAGACTGAGATGGAACAATCTCAGAATACCAGAGTACAGTGATGCTAAGAAAGTGGCCATGGAGATGTCGGTAGCTTCTGCACATGGGTGCAGAGGCGCCATCAGATGGTGAAACTAGACCTTACCTGCTAATGGTCTTTCTTTGAGGACCTCCAGTGCAGTCCAGACATCTGTGTTGTCAGCTCTCACCAGCAGCTTGGAGACTAAGCATGTCATCTCTGATGACATCAGTGTTCTTAGGCAGCTGGCATCATCCACCAGCCCCAGTAAACTATAGACAAAACAGACTAACAGGAGCATCAAATAAGATGCGTAACTTTGAACATAATTATGAACATACTAGCCCCAACACAGAGCAAGACCACCCCCCATCAAAGGAATCAGCAGCTCGCCCATTAACACCTGGGGCAGACCAAGAAACATAGAAATATGATGACAGAAAAAGACCACATGGCCTATCTAGTCTGTCCTTCCATATCAACAACTACAACAGACCCCTTTTTACCTTTAGAGATCCTCTGTGTTTGTCCCATGCTTTTTTGAATTCAGTTACTGTCCTCATCTCTACCTCCTCCACTGGGAGACTATTCCACGGATCCACTACTCTTGCCGTGGCCACCCTGATCAAAGCATTGCAAGCACGCCACTCCTATTAATTTCTCACACCAATTCCTTTACCTTTACTCTCACCACCAGAAGGACAATGACCCGATAAAATGAAAGTGCCCTTTTCAGCCCACCGAACTGTCTACGTAAAGATGAACTTCTCTTGGTCAGGGATCACAGCTTCTGTAACAACTTGGGAGGGTCCGGGACTGCACTGGAGGTCCTCAAGGAAAGAATTAGCAGGTAAGGTCTAATTTCACCTTCTTTATCGTCCCTCCAGTGCAATCCCAACATCTGGGATGTACCATAGCAGTCCGAAACTCAGGAGGAACCTGCGAGCCCGGCCTGAATGACTGCCGCCCCAAAAGTCGCATCCCCCTTTGCCTGCACATCCAGACAATAATGTTTTACAAAGGTATGCAAGGACACCCAGGTGGCCATCCTACAGATATCCACTGGAGGAACCAGGCAGCCTGCACCCTGGTTGAATGTGCCCTCAGACCTGCTGGCAACTGCCGGCGCCGAAGTAAGTATGCCGAAGAAATGGCTCTCTTAATCCATCTAGAGATAGAAGCCTTGGAAGCGGCCTCTAACTTATACGGCCCGCCAAACAGAATGAAAAAACGGTATGACACTCAAAACGGCTCTGTCCTCTTTGGATAGCGCCATGGCACCCCCTTTGGATGTCCAAAAAGTGCAGTACTAGCTCCTGCCATGCCTCTTCTGTCCCTGCGAAAACCAGGAAGGTAACCGGCTGATTCAAATGAAAGACAGAGAGCACCTTGGGCAGAAAGGAAGGTACAGGCCCGTAAGACCACTTTCTCCTTGGAAAAAGACAGGAAAGGTTCCCTGCAGGTCAGTGCCTCTAATTCCAATATCCTCCTCACGGAGCAGATGGCCATGAGAAAGAGTCTTTAATGTCAAATCTTTTAACATACTGACCCCCAGCAGTTCAAAAGGCTCTGCTGCCAGAGCCGACAATACTAGATTAAAGTCAATGGAGGTACTACCTCCCTCACGGGAGGCCATACTTGCTTAACGGCCTGAAGGAAATGGACCACATCTGGATGGACACCCAAGGAAACCCCTTGGACCCTACAACGATAACAGGTAATCGCTGCCACTCGCACCTGCAGGGAACTACAGGCCAGTCATTTTTCCAGCCGTGCCTGCAAAAAGGCCAGGACGTCTGACACTGACGCTGACAAAGACCGACAGTTATTCGCCTGGCATCAAGCCTCAAATATCCTCCAGACCCGGACATAGAACAGCGAGGTCAACCACTTACGGGCCTTCAACAATGTGGCTATTACCATGGCCAAATAGCCCTCAAGAGCCAAGCCGTAAGCGAGAATCGATTCCCTTGTGGCATTAGGACAGGCCCTTGCGAAAGGAGGGCGGCTCAACTAGGTAGCTGCTACGACTGGTCCACAGTTAGTAGGAGCAGATTTGTATACCACGGCCTGTGTGGCCAGTCGGGAGCAATGAGAACTACCAGGCTGGGATGTGCCTTGATCCTTTGAACCAGATGCTTGATGAGCACCTATGGGGGAAAAACGTACAACAGGTCGGCCGTAGGCCAGCGCTGAACTAGGGTATCCAGACCTTCCAACATTCGCTCTCTCCGTCTGCTAAAGAAGTGATTCACCTTGGCTAACTTGAAGATCACCATCAGATCCATAATCGGTTGCCCCCACTTGCGCACTATTTGTGCAAAGACCACCTCGTTGCGTGACCACACCCTTGGCTCTAGGCAAAAGCGACTGAGGTAGTCCGCCGTTGTATTCTCAGTTCCGGTGACATGAGCAGCTGAAAGTTCCTGCAGATTTTCCTCTGCCCAATCTAACAATGAGCCTATCTCACTCTCGAGCTGCACACTGCTTGTGCCTCCCTGCTGATTGATATAAGCCACCATAGTGGCATTATCCGAGAACACCCACACCGCCTTTCCGTGCAATAGGCTGTGAAACTCCCTCAGCATTAACAGCACTGCTCTCATCTCTAGGCGATTGATGGGCCACCCCCATTGTTCTGTGGACCAACAGCCCTGTGCTATCTGCTCCTGACAACGGGTTCCCCAGTCCGAGAGGCTGGCATCAGTCGTCAACAGGACCCAGTCGGGCATCTCTAGCGGCATGCTGATTAACAAATTCTCCGGCCTCAACCACCAATGAAGTGCTAGCCATGCCGCCCACGGACATGAGCTGACGCTGTGCCGACTACCTCCACAGCACAGCTCTCTGCATTGGCCAGTCTGCTCTCGCCATCTCAGGACCTGGTTTACCTGGGGGCTCTGTTCCGGACGGATGAAGGCAGAGTGTCCTTGCCAGTAGAGAGGGCGCAGGCACTGCAACGGCAGGTACGGCAATTCCTTAGAATGTGGTTTCCTACAACTTGGCATTATCTGCAGCTCTTGGGAACTATGGAGGCATCTATTGAGTTGGTCTCATGGGCCAGAACCGTGCAGAGACTAACTCGATAGATGCCGTCATAGTTCTCAAGAGCTGCAGATAATGCCAAACCCGTAGGAATCCACATTCTAAGGAATTGCCCTGGAGGGGACCCTGGAATGTGGTGTCACTGAAGACTCCGGCACGGAGTTGGATTTTTGGAAGAATTTTTCCTGCTGCTGGCAACTGCTCTTTAGGGCCTTTGAGATTATGATTCTGCAAAGTTCGCAGTCCGAGTCGTTGTGCTTCGGTCCGAGGCACTGGAGGCAGCAGTCATGCAGATCAGTGAGGGACATCATTTTGCTGCACCGATCGCACTTCTGGAAGACACAAGAGGCCATCAGAAAAAGAGGGTCCCCACAGCCCGGCAGAGGGTCAAAAGCCTGCGGCCAAAAAAGGGCGCAAATGCCTGTCAAGGGATACTGAGAGAAAAAAAAGGGGAAAAAACAAGGAACGAACCCAAGGAGTGACACTGAAGTGATGAGCTGGCTTGGGGGCGGGAAGGAACAGGTATGCAAACCGAACAGAAATGTACAAAAATAAAAAAATCATACTCTTTCCGGGGGAAACTGGACAGATGTCCAGAGGGCTCCATGGAAAACAGGAGGCTGAGGCAAGATGGCATCATTAGGCAGGAAGGGGACCATGCATGCGTGGTTCATCTCCCAAAGACTTTCTTTGAAAGCTGGGGAGACGCTTCTGCGGGGGCTCTGTTGGCACAGACGTCATCCATATGTGAGGGCTGACTTCCTGATTGTTCCCAGAAAACAGATGAAACTAGGTGAGCAGCTGTGGTGAAGGACTTACAATGGACCTTTCAGTACTGATGATGACTGATAACTCTGTGTTGAGTTTGATATATAGCATGTACACTTTGGTCACACTTAAACCCCTTTGTATCAAAACCTAATCCCCTCACACAAACTCAAATAATTTTTGTCTGAATTGTTGCCGTGAGGAAACCCTCTTGGGGCAAACCGTTCCTTTTTACTTGTTTTTATGAGCTGAAAATATCATTTCAACCTATGCACTTTAAAACAAGGGAAGTGCTCAAAGCAAGCCCCTCTCATCTTAGCGAGTATCAACCACTTAGTATTTATTTATTTATTTAGTCATATTTATATACCGTTTTTCACCAGGACAAAGCGGTTGCACCAAACACGTGGAGAGTACATTGAACAGATACAAGTGAGGGGGGGTACCATTACCCGAGGGGGGGGGGGTACAGCATATTTACAATGATATTATTTACATTCTTTGACGTTACTGTCCTTCTCTTCAGTCAAATTTGCATTTCAGTACTATTTACATTTCAGGTTCTCTCCGCTATCTCAGCCTGTTCTGTGTAGTTTTCTTCTGTTTTGTCCCAAGATGCTCCATGAAGAGGAGAGTTTTTATCTGCTTTCTAAATGCAGGGAGATCCTTGTTGTTCCGGATTAGGTTTGGGACAGGGAGTATTAGTGAAACATTTAAACTTATCTGTTAAGCACAGTTCTGATCTCCAGCCACCATAGCTGAAAGATCACTTTCACCGCCGTCTATTAAACGGTTGGGCTGCTTGAAACCGCTCCTGTTTCCGAGCCATCCATTCACAGCACATGAATTACAATGCTACACAGCACCATGTTTCAGGCCTATTAAATCTTCTGGCCTTTCATCAGGCATTTCCCCAACTAAGTGATGTACCGGAAACCCTACATTTAAATAAGGGACTTCAAAATGACGTCTCAATGCAGGTCCACCTCCCTAATCAGTCATAGCACGCTCCACCAATCCAGTACTAGATTTAACCCCCGGGGCGTGGCGGTCTGTAAAGTGAATATCCAACGTTGTTCCAACTGTTGTAATTTGGCTACCTTATCCCCACCTCAAAATGAATGGGGAATCTGATCGATTATTCGCCAAGTATAGTCCTGAAATGAATGACCCAGTGTTCTGCTATGAGATACTAATGGTGCTGTAATTACTCGCATATTGATACAAGATCTATGTTCTTGTAGACGTATCCTTCATTGGTAGTATAGTCCTACCTATGTATTTCAATGAGCAAGGACAGGTCAGCATGTAAACCACATGGGTGGACATACAATTGGTATTAAAGCGCGCCCAATAGGTTTTTTGGCCTATAGGGGCGATCCATTCTGGACCTGCAATCGTGGAGGCGCAAAATTCACACCTCCCACATGGGAGATGTCCCACCATTGGTTGCCGTGAAGAAGAGATCGAGGCTTCAGAATTGCTATGATGCACTACATAATCAGCAATGTTACGGCCCCGTCGATAAGCAATCATCAATCGCTGCTGAAAACATCTATGTACTTTCAAAATATGCCAGTATCTTTTCAGGATAGCACTGGCCCTTCTGTTGTTGGCCCTGCTGAGGGGCCGAGACGGCTGCAAGTGCGGAGTACTAATAAAGCCCCCTTTCTTCTTTGGGAAGAAAGCATAGTTACTCACCTGTAACAGGTGATCTCCGGGAATAGCAGGAATTTAAGTCTTCACATATGGGTATCGTCGGTACTGACGGAGCCTGCGTGCAAACGCTCCCCAGCGTCCAATAGGAAAGATTTTGGGAGCATCCCACAGCACCTGCATGCTGCTTTCCCGCCTTTCCCAACTGTCCCTCTCCAGTTGAGGTTATAGCTGAGATAAAAGAAAGAGAGAGAGATACAACTCCTAGGGGAGGTGGGCGAGTTGTGAAGACTAAATTCCTGCTGTTCCAGAAGATCACCTGTTACAGGTGAGTAACTATGCCATCTCCAGGAACAAGCAGGAATGTAGTCTTCACATATGGGGACTCCCTAGCTGCTGATGCCAGGGAAATGGCCCCAGAAAGTTGTGTGCCCTTGTGAAAGGACTCCACTTCCCCCATGGATCTCTGGCATCCTACCAGAGATGCTGGGTAGGAGTTGTGTGGAACAGGTGTTGAACAGCCTGACCAAACAAGGCATCCCGGCGGGAGTCCTTGTCTAAGACGTAATGGGCTGTGAAGGTATCAACCGAAGCCCAAGTAGCTGCTTGACAGATGTCATCGATAGACACAGAGTGAAGATGAGCCATTGAGGCTGCCATGGTTCTCACACTGAGCTGTGACATGGCCTTCAAAAGGAAGGTTCTTACTCTCATAGGCAAAAGATATACACTGTGCAATCCAGCTGGACAGTGTCCTTTTGGAGACTGGAAGTCCCAAATGACTAGGATCAAAAGCAACAAAGAGTTGAGAGGATTTTCTATGTTGCTGTGTCCTTTGCAAGTAAAAGGCCAAAGCTCTTTTACAGTCCAAAGTATGAAGGTTCCTTTCTGCATTTGAGGCGTGAGGCCTTGAAAAAAATACAGGAAGGTAAACCACTTGGTACAAATGAAAGGGCGAGACCACCTTTGGCATAAAGTGTGGATGAGTCCTAAGGACTACCTTATCAAGATGGAACCTTGTATAAGGAGGATCAGCCACGAAGGCTTGCAATTCACTGATGCGACATGCTGATGTGATTGCAATTGAGAATGAAATTCCTTTCCTTGAAAGTTATCTAAGAGGTAGTGGCTAATGGTTCAAAGGGCAGTTTCATGAGCTGCCCAAGTACCAGATTCAAGTCCCATGACACTGGTGGTGGCTTAATGGGAGGCTTTGTTAAAAGAAGGCTTCTCATAAATCTCGCTATGAGAGGATGAGAGTAAAGAGGTTGTCCACTGAGAGGCTTGAAAGAAGCTGCAATAGCACTCAAATGGACTCTCACTGAATTAGTCTTAAGCCCTGCATTTGATAAATGGAGTTACTCCAGTAATGATTCCAGAGGTAACGCAAGAGGATTAAGACCCTTCTGCAAGCACCATATGGTAAACCTTTTCCACTTGAATGCATAAGAGCGTCTTGTGGAAGGTTTCCTGGAAGCATGAAGGATATCCTTTACCAGCTGGAAAAGGTTAAGACCGTGAAGTTCTAGGCTTTCAGCAACCAGGCCCTGAGATGCCGAGACTGGGGATTTTGATACCACAGCATCTCGTCCTCTTGAGAAAGGAGATCTCGAGCAGATCCTAACTCCAGAGGCGGAGCTTAAGAAAGATGTAGGAGCAGAGGGTACCACATTTGCCGTGGCCAACATGGAGCTATGAGGATCATATGACCTCTGTCTCTCTGAAGCTTGAACAGGGTTTTGGGAATTAGGGGAATGGGTGGAAAGGCATGCAGGAAGTCCTGACCCCAATGGAGGAGGAAAGCATCCCTGGCCTGACAACCTCGAGCCGGAATTCTGGAACAGAACCGGGGAAGTTTGGCATTCAGAGGACTTGCAAAGAGGTCTATGTCCGGGGTTCCCCAAATTTGAAAAATGTTGGCCACCTGGTCTGCATGGAGAGACCATTTGTGTGGAAGCAGAACATGACTGCCCAAGAGTTCTGAATGCCTGAAAGATATACCGCAAGGAGATGAATCTGAGGCTCTCTGGCAAGGGCCCATAGTCGCAAAGCTTCGTTGCAGAGCAAAAGAGTGTCTGTTCCGCTCTGCTTGTTCACATAGAACATGGCTATTTGATTTTCCGTTTGAACTAGGACTGTCTTGTAGCTGAGCTGGGTGTGAAATACTCGAAGAGCAAGGAAGATTGCTCTGAGCTTCAGGACTACTCTATGATTTGTATATATTGTTATTATATATAGTTCCCCTGTTAGCCAAGTTGAATCTCCTGTTCATATGTAAACACAAAGTACTATTGGAAATGTGTGTGTTCATTGTTTACTGTAAACCGCGCTGATGCTGAATAGCGCGGTATAAAAAAGACTTTAAATAAATAAATAAATAAAATATGGAGATAGGCCTCCTGTGGAGTCCAGGCACCCTTGGTAGAGAGGCCTTGCAGGTGGGCTCCCCAACCCACCTGTGAAGCATCTGTTGTTAGAGTGGCTTGTGGTGGGGGTTGCTGAAAAGGAGACCCCACCAAAAGGTTTTTGGGTGACTGCCACCATTGGAGGGACAAAATAAGGCGATCTGAGTTTGCTATTTTGTCTGACAGGCAACCTGACGCCTGAGTCCACTGAGTGGATAAGGTCCACTGGGCTGCCCTCATATGGAGGCGAGCATAAGGAACCACATTCACGGTGGATGCCATGTGACCCAGCAACTAACATTTCCCGAGCAGTGAGGTGAGGTTTTAGCACTGCTTGGGAAGCTAACTGTAGAATGCGAAGGCAGCGGGGGTGTGGAAGGTAGGCCCTTGTCTGTCTGGTATTCAGAAGAGCTCCTATAAACTCTAGGGATTGAGTGGGAGCAAGGTTGGACTTTGGGAAGTTTATGACAAGTCCCAAATACCATTGTGTGAGACAGAGCAACCCTGGCCTCTGGCTCTGAAGGGGCTCGAATGAGCCAGTTGTCTAAGTAAGGGAAGACGAATATTGCCAGGGTGTGGAGAAATGCTGCTACCACAGCCATGCATTTTGTGAACACCCTTGGTGCAGAGGCCAGGCCACAAGGAAGATCCCTGTATTGGTAGTGCTTCCCTTGAAACAGGAATCAAAGGAACTTTCGGTGAGTTGGATGGATGAGAACATGAGTGTACCCATCCTTGAGATCTAGAGAACAAAGCCAATCCTGACTCTGAAGGTATGGCAGCAGAGTTCCTAAAGAAATCATTTTGAACTTCTCTCTGAACAGGAATTTGTTCAATTCTCCGAGGTCTAGAATGGGTCTGTGTCCTCCTGTTTTCTTTGGAATAAGGAAATAGGGGGAGTAAAACCCTGTACCGCATTGGGGAATGAGTACCTCTTCTATTGCCCCTTGAACAAGGAGCATAGTGACTTCTTGACCTAACCGGTCGTTGAGAGAGGTCTGAGAATTTAACTGTCTTTACCATTGTAGGAGGGGGCATGCTGAGGAAATGAAGCTTGTACCCCTCTCTTACAATAGACAGAATCCAATTTTCTGCTGCTATCTGACCCCATCTGGGGGCAAAATGACAATCTTCCTGGGATGGTGGAGGGTTCTGGGCCGTTCAGGGCCAGGAAGGCAAAGTTCTCTAGACAGGAGTCAAAGCCCCTGTGGAGGCTGAGTCTGCTGAGCCAGTTGAGGCTTAGCTGGTTTTGGTTTCCTTTGTTGGCTAGGTTGTTGCTGCTGTCCCTTTTGGGCAGACTGACTTAAACGGTGTCCCTGCTGGGTATAGGAGGGATAAAACTTTTTCTTCTTGCTGAACAATGGTTTCTTAGAGGATCTTTTCCTCGCAGGATCAGCTGTAGATTTGGACAATCTATCCAAAGTGATATTGTCAGCATCTATCTCATTAGCTTTTTCCTGCCAATTCTTGCCAAAGAGATTCTCTCCTGTGCAAGGTATATTCCCCAGTTTGTCCTGTACCCAGATTTCCAAGTCAGATGCCTAGAGCCAGGCAATTCTACATGCACCTATGGCAATGGCAGAGGTTCTGCTTAGGCATTCAAATCAGTCAAAGGCTGCACAATTCACAAACTTGGAAACATCCTGAGCATGTTTAACAAGAGCAAGATAATCTTACCTTTTATCATCAGGAAGGAGAGGGCTCATAAGCTCTAAGTCTCCTGTGACCTCTTTAAGGAACATTCCCATATACAAGATATAGGAACTGATCCTAGCAGAAAGCATGGAAGCCTGGAAGGATCGACGTCCAAAGGTGTCAAGAGTCCCACACACACGCCCTGGAGGATTAGATGCATGCCTTTTTGCACTCTTTATCCATCTCATGGCTGATTCCACCACCATGGAATGGTGTGGTAATTGAGTCTTCTGAAAACCAGGACAAGGAGGAACTCGATACATGGTGTCAAGTCTTCGAGAGTGAGGAGATGTGGTCAGAGGTGTTTCCCACATCCTTAACACATAAGATCATGCAAGATCTCATGAATAGGTAAGGTAGCTGCCTCCTTGGGAGATTTAGGGTATTGTAGGATTTCTAATTCCTTTGCCCTAGGCTCTTTTTCAGGAGCCACTGTGATGGAAAGACCTCAGGCCACATCTTGGATAAAATCCTGAAAGGACATATCCTCTGGTGTTGACATCCTACGCTGAGGAGAAGAGGAATCCTCAGGAAGAAGTAATCTGGTATCAGCAGAGCTTTCAGAGTCTTCAGACTCATCCAAGGATTCGAAGTATCTCCGATCCGGGTGATCGTGCAAGCTACGGTACCGGTAACGATCGAAGTCGGCATCGGAGTGGTCCGGTACCGACTTGTCGCTGCCGGATAGAGACGCATGACTCAGTCCTGGTAAAATACCTGCCAATGTCGATGCAATCGGTGCCGGTACCGGTTGAAATGTCTAAAGCGGTTTCAGGGGGCATCGAGGCCGTGAGAAGAGCCACCAGACTGTGTTCAATAGCCAAGAACCTCTGGTCTATCGACGCTGCCGATGCTTTGGTATCGGTGCCGGATGAAGTGGCCGGAACCCCAGAGCATGGCACCAGTAGTTCTGCCGAGGTTGAAGCCTCGAGAACATCCTGGACCCTCCGTTAGTGCTTTGGAAGCCAAAGCCTCCCGCCAGGGCAATTTTGCCGGTGAAAGTCCCTCAAGGGCAACGCCAGAGGCATCTCGATGTTTAGAAGGAGATCTACCCTTTGAGGACCGGCTAGATTTATGTTTAGTTACCTGAGATCCATGGGAGGAAGATGAAGCCCTGGAAGACATCAATGCCACAGAGGCTGCATTGGAGGGAAAAAGGGTGCTAAGTTTAGCAGCTCGGTTTTGCCGGCCCCTTTTCGACATCATCCCACAGGCAACACACTCTGAAATAGAGTGGTCAGGACCTAAACATTTGAGGCACCACTCATGGGTGTCGGTGATGGAGATGGTACCGCCACACTTAGAACACTTTTTAAAACCCGAAGCGGGTTTTTCCATTTTGAGGGAAAAAATTCGGCCTAGTGCCCAAAATGGTGCGTGGCACCCGAGAAAAAATTTACTGGAGAAAGACTCCAGAAACAAAGTTTGTTTTTTTGG
Organism: Ichthyophis bannanicus; assembly: GCA_033557465.1. NCBI lineage: Eukaryota > Metazoa > Chordata > Amphibia > Gymnophiona > Ichthyophiidae > Ichthyophis > Ichthyophis bannanicus. Next base: position 171,309,555 of record CM066042.1, read on the forward strand.
GGTTTTTTTTAGAAAAAAGAAACGAACCTGCGGTACCAGTATAGCATTGAGGGAAGGCAGGCGTGACCACAAAAAAGAAGGAGGGAAATTTTCTGCGGTGACAGGATGTGCGACCTGTCAGCTCCACAGAAAACGAAGAACTGGAGAGGGACAGTTGGGAAAGGCGGAAAGGCAGCACGCAGGTGCTGTGGGATGCTCCCAAAAGCTTTCCTATTGGACGCTGGGGAGCGTTCCCACGCAGGTTCCGTCGGTACCGACGATACCCATATGTGAAGACTACATTCCTGCTTGTTCCTGGAGATAGACTTTAACCAAGGGATTTTCTTTCAGGGTTGCACAGGGGTCTTCTTTGAGAGCCTGGTTCTTGTGACATACTCTGTCTCTATCTCCGCTGCTTTATCCGCCATGGGCTTCCAGAATAGGTTTTCACCTATGCAGAGGACATCGATTAGTTTGTCCTGTACCCACTGTTCCAGGTCAGATGACTGCAGCCATGCTTGGCATCGTGCCCTCATACTGGCGGCAGCCACCCTGGCTGATGACTCTAAGCCATTGTAGGCTGCTCAAGACCGGAACTTTGAGCATTCTTTTACTGCTGAGGTTAGAGTCTTGAACCTCTGCAGGAGTTCGCCATCAAGGCCTGCCGAGAATCCCCCAAGCTCCTTCAACAGTTCCTTCAGGTACATGCAGATGGAGAGCTGGTAGGACTAGAATTGGCATGATAGCATTGAGCCCTGAAAGGCTTTCCTGCCGAGGGTGGCACCAACAAATGGGTTTTCTGGTTCTTAAGCCTGCACATGGCAGACTCCGCAACCATGGAGTTTTGGGAAAGCTGGGTCTTTTGGAAGCCAAGGCTTCATACCTGCTAACGATGGGTACTAACACTGGTATTTCCCACATGCAAAGGAGGCAGCGTTCGAGGACCGGGGACACTGGGACCGTAAGGGCTTCCTTCGGGGGTACCTTGTATTGGACGATCTCCAAGTCCTCGGTTCGCGGGTCCTCCTCAGCCTTGGTCTCGATAGTGAGAGCTTTGGCCATACCCCTCACGAAATCGAGACATGCCACGTCCTTGGGAGGGGAATGGCGTCAGGACACTGGGGGGAGACTGATCCGAGAGCATGTCAAAGCGGCACCTCATATCTGGGGACTCTTCATCCTCTGTCTCCCATTCAAATTCGAAGTCTGAGTACGATGCTGCATGATCACCTCGGTCAAGGACCACTTTTGCAGAGTATCGTTGAGCCGAGCCACGGGTGCTCACCAGGAAGGACCGGTGTCCGAGGAACAGCACCGGGACATCAAATGTGGCCAATGGCACTTGAGAACCGGTTCGACGTCGAGGATCCCGCTGTCAGGGTGGATGAACCGGACGAGTCAGAAATAAATGTCCGCTGCATGGCCACTAGGGCAGATATACTGCTCTCTAGGGCTGCTATTCTGGTCTCCATGCCAGTTGGCTCCACAGCCTTCGACGCAAACACAGAGGACCTCGGGCCTGGCAATGATACTATCGAGGGAGAGTCCTTGATGAGGATGGCCTTGGATGTCTGAGGCTGGTCGGCAGGAGCCAACGACTCCTTGCGGGGCATTTTGGCAGTCCACTCCTGCCCTGACTCTCTGGGCTCATGCCTGGGACTGCAGGACCTGGGGTGGGATTTCACCTTCTTCCCGGATCCATCCTCAGAGGCGGTCTTAGAGGTTTTTTTCTTCTTATGCTCCACTTCCAGGGACCTCCACTCAGAGGAATCACGGCCACAGGACTCCAAAGAGGCTCTGGCTTCGTGGGGCACCGAGATATCAGAGGGGGCCCTGGAGCGTGGTGTCAGACTCCAGGGTGGAGTAAGACTTCTGAAAAGAGGTTTTCTTGCTGCTGATGGAGGCTCTTTAAGGCCTCTGGGGTCATGGTTCTGCAGAGCTCGAAGTTGGAGTCATGCTCCGGGACAAAGCATCAAAGGCAGCAGTCATGTGAGTTGGTGAGTGACATCATTTTGCCACACCAGTCATACTTTTTGAAGCTACTGAAGGCCATCAGAAAAAGGGGGTCCCTGCCTCCCGACGGGGGTCCGAGGCCTTTGGCTGAAAAAGGGCTCGAATGCCAGTCGAGGGAGACATCGATGAAAAACTAAGAAAAACTAAACGGACCCAAGGAGCAACACAGAGGCAAACTAACTTGGGGCGGGGGGGGGGGGGGGGGGGGGGCGGGGGGTGGTTTATAGGGTGGATAAAAGCCCTGTATGCGGCTCCAAAGGTGCATATTTGGATTAATGATGGTTACTCGGGGGAGTCTGCCTTTGGGAGGGGGAACCAGGCAAGGTTGCCCACTTTCCCCACTATTGTTTGCCCTAGTGATACAGCCCTTGACAGATGGAATTCATTCTAACCTAAACATTAAGGGGATAATGGTTGGGAAGTATATGTATAAAATCAATTTGCTAACAACATCATTTACACGTTAACTCAGATGCTGATTTCTCTGCCCAACCTTCTCAAGGAAGGTAAGGAGTTTAGCAGACTCTGGTTACAAAATGAATATGAATAAAGCCGAAATACTCTCAGTCTACTTGGAGGAGCAGCTGGAGAGGAGACTAAGAGGTTTTTCTCTTCAAGATGGCGTGGGAGTCTATCAAGTATCTGGGAATTCAGGTGGGTAAGAACTGAGAGGAATTATTCAGATTTAACTTTGAGAATCTCTGGTTGAAGACTGTTGGGGATACGGAGAGATGGAATCATCTGTCAATTTCGTGGATGGGCAGGATTGCGACAGATAAAATGAATGTTTTGCCACAATTTTAATTCATGGCCCTACAAATCTGGATTTCAGACAAAGTTTGGAAGAAATGGTAGAGGCTATCTTTGACTTCATTTGGAGGAGGAGACCATCACTCAGAGTGGCACGTCAGGTATTGATGCGTGCCAAAGTGGAGGATGGGATGGGTATCCCGGACCTTAACAGGTCTTATGTGGGGGCACAATTGAGAGGCTTAGTGTAATGGAAAAAAAAAAAAAAAAAAAAAGAGGATAAAGGGAAGCAATGGGTGATTATAGAACAGGCACTATGGGGGGGATATTCCTTTGGGTAAGGTGCTATTTGGTTGAGAGAGGGGAAGGGACTAGATGGGATAGCCAATTCTTTTGTTACACATACCTTGAAATGTGGTTGCAATATATGGAATAGTTATGTGGTAAGCGAGAAATTTATTGTTATACCCCTATCCGGTATAATTCAAATGTTAAGCCAGGAATGTTACATGGGATGTTCTTAGAGTGGCAGAAAGTAGGATTGAAGTGTACTGGTGTGGGGAGATGCAGGGGCACTAATGGATTTTGATACTTTAAGACAAATACTTCAGATTAAACCTGGGAATGAGTTTTATTACTTGCAGGTCCGTCATTACATGCAATCCAAAGTGGTTCCTGCTTTCCCCATGGGATATTTATCAGACTTCAAGAAGCTTTTCTCGAGATGGGTGGTGTCCGGGGCTTACTATTGGACCTATATAAAAGATACTGGCTCAAAGGTATAATGAGGTGGTCAGTTATTTCAAATTGGGAGAGAGACCCAGAGACTCGGTTAGGGGACAAGAAATGGGAGTGGATTTTTATGGGAGCAATTAGACTGTCAGTAGCAACTGACCTCATCAATTTAAAAAAACTAATCAACCTATTTCAAACCTGCCAGTTGTCTCTAAAGTTACTGAATGATTGTTATACAACTTTTGCTGATCGGCACCTCTTTTTTCCCCTCCAGCAGCTCATTCTTTCATCCTCCTTTTCCACTGGTGTTTTCCTGTCCTGCTAGAAGGAAGAGATTGTTCTTCCTAATTTGAAATCTTCTGCCTTGGATCCTTCTGATCCCCTTAACAATCGCTCTGTTTCTCTTTTGTCTTTTCTATCTAAGGTCACTAAGCGCCTGGTGGCCCAACAACGCCATCCCTATCACTCAACTGAATACTCTCTCTTGGCTATCACCGACTATATTCATAGAAACATAGAAACATGATGACAGAAAAAGACCACAAGGCCCATCTAGTCTGTCCTTCCATAACAACTATAACAGTCCACTTTTTACCTTTAGAGATCCTCTGTGTTGGTCCCATGCTTTTTTGAATTCAGTTACTGTCCTCATCTCTACCACCTCCACTGGGAGACTATTCCACGGATCCACTACTCTTTCCGTAAAGAAATATTTCCACATATCACTCCTGAATCTATCTCCCTTCACCCTCATCCCATGTCCCCTCGTAGCAGAACTTGCTTTCAATTGAAAGAGGCTCTCTCCCTGAACATTTATGCCACGGAGGTATTTAAACATCTCAATCATATAACCTCTATCCCGCCTTTCCTCTAAGGTGTACATATTAAGATCCTTAAGTCTGTCCTCATATGCTTTATAATGAAGCCCATTAATCATTTTAGTAGCAACCCTCTGCACCGACTCCATCCTGTTCACATCCTTTTGAAGGTGCGGTCTCCAGAATTGCACACCATACTCCAAATGAGGTCGCACCAAAGACTTATACAGAGGCATTATCACCTCCTTTTTTCTGCTACCCATTCCACTCCGTATGCACCCAAGCATCCTTCTAGCTTTTCCCGTCGCCTTTTCTACCTGTTTAGCTACTTTAAGATCATCAGACACAACCACGCCTAGGTCCCGCTCTTCTTTAATGGACAAAAGTACTTCACCTCCTATACTGTATTGCTCCCTTGGATTGCTGCAGCCCAAATGCATGACCTTACATTTTTTAACATTAAATCTCAGCTGCCAAATTCTAGACCATTCTTCAAGCTTAGCTAGATCCCTCCTCATGTTATCTACACCTTCCTGGGTGTCTACTCTATTGCAGATTTTGGTATCATCCGCAAAGAGGCAAACCTTACCCGACAGCCCTTCCGCTATATCACTAACAAAGATGTTAAAAAGAATCGGACCAAGGACAGATCCCGGGGGCACACCACTGGTAACATCCTTCTCCTCAGAGTGAGCTCCATTTACTTGTACTCTTTGTCGCCTCCCACCCAACCAATTTCTAACCCAAGCAGTAACTTTAGGGTCCATCCCTAGGGTGCTCAGTTTGTTTATAAGTCGCCTGTGAGGAACAGTGTCAAAGGCTTTACTGAAATCTAAATACACCACATCTAGAGCTCTCCCTTGGTCCAACTCCCTGGTCACCCAGTCAAAGAAATCAATCAGATTTGTCTGACAAGACCTGCCTCTGGTGAATCCATGCTGCCTCGGATCCTGTAATCCGCCGGACTCCAGAAACCTCACTATTTTCTCTTTCAGCAGCGTTTCCAATAATTTACTCACCACTGAAGTTAAACTAACCGGCCTGTAGTTTTCAACCACATCCTTACTTCCGCTTTTGTGTAAAGGCACCACATGAGCCTCTCTCCAGTCTTTTGGCACCACTCCCGACTCCAACGAGGCATTGAAAAGGTCAGTCAGTGGAGTTGCTAGAACGTCCCCAAGTTCCCTCAGTATTCTAGGGTGTATCCCATCCGGTCCCATCGCTTTGTCTACTTTAAGTTGAGCTAGTTTCTCACGAACACAGTCTTATGAAAATTGTTCAAGATGTCCCTCGCTTCTGTTCTTATTTGTGGGTGTTTTCTGAGGTCCTGCTCCTGGTTCTTCATCTGTGAACACAGAACAAAATATTTGTTAAGCAATTCCGCTTTATCCTTATCAGCTTCTACATATTCCCCCCTGCACCCTTGAGTCTGACAATACCACTTTTGCCCTTCCTCTTCTCACTAATATATCTGAAAAATGTCTTATCCCCCATTTTATTGCATTGGCTATTTCCTCCTCCTTTTGAATCTTTGCCTTCTTGACTACTTTGCTAGCTTCTCTAAGTTTTTCCAAATACAGATGCCTGTCTTCCTCTCTCTGGGATCTCTTGTATTTCATGAAGGCCTCCCTCTTTTTCTTCACTTTTTCAGCTACTTCCTTCGAAAACCATAGCGGTCTCCTGTTCCTTTTGCCTTTATTTACCATTTTAACAAAAAGGTTGGTTGCCTTTAAAATACCCCCTTTCAGTTTTGCCCACTGTTTTTCTACATCCCCCAGCTGTTCCCATCCCACTAACGACTCCATGAGGTATTGGCCCATCTTCGCAAAGTTAGTCTTCCTAAAGTCTAAGATCTTCACCTTGGAATGGATTCTAACAGCCCTAGTCCTAATACTGAACCACACCATCTGGTGATCACTGGATGCAAAATGATCTCCCACTACAACATCAGAAACACTTTCACCAGTGGTAAGCACCAAGTCCAGTATGGCCCCTTCACGTGTGGGGTCTGTTACCAATTGCCTGAATAGTTCTCCCTGTAGAGAATCCAGGATCTCCTTACTTCTAGATGATACTGCAGCAGGAATGTGCCAATCAACATCTGGCATATTGAAATCTCCTAGCAGTAGCACTTCCCCTTTCCTAGCAATGCTGCGTATGTCTTCAATTAACTCTCTGTCCACCTCTTCCTCTTGTGAGGGAGGTCTGTATATCACACCAATGCAAATAGATTTCTTTTTCCCTCTTTCTAGTTTAACCCACAATGCCTCCTCTCTCCCTTTTAAGCTCTGTAATTCCAAAGCTTTAATAGTAGTTTTTACATATAGTGCCACTCCTCCTCCCCTTCTTCCTACCCTGTCCTTTCTGAATAAAGTATAGCCAGGTATAGATACATCCCAGTCATGGTTTTCTGTGAACCATGTTTCTGTAACTGCCACTAAATCCAAGTCAGCCACTCCCACCAAAGCTTCAACTTCAGGGATCTTATTTCCCATGCTACGGGCATTAATATACACTGCTGTCCATATGTTACCCCTGTTAGCCATTTCCATAAAGGTATTTAATGTATCACCTACCTGGGGGGGCTTTCACTTACCTGGGGGCTTTCTTCACCCATCCCCAACGAATCTAGTTTAAAGCCCTCTTCAGTAGATTAGCCAGTCTACTACCAAAGATGCGTTGACCTTTCTTGGACAGATGGATGCCATCTCTGCTCTGCAAACCCTTGGAACAGCATCCCATGGTCTAGGAAACCAAAACGCTCTCGAAGACACCATCCACGCAGCCATGCATTCATCTCCAGGATGCGAGCCTCTCTGCCTTGGCCTTTACCCTCAACAGGGAGGATTGAAAAGAACACCACCTGTGCACCTACCTGCTTCACCCTCTGTCCCAGAGCCATGAAGTCACTTTTGATACATTCCGAGGTATACCTGGCAGTATCATTTGTTCCAACATGGATTAGCAAAATTGGGTAATAGTCAGTGGGCTTGATGAGTCTCGGCAAACTCTCCGTAACATCTTGGATCTTGGCAGCAGGCAGACAGCATACCTCTCTGGACATCAAGTCTGGTCGGCAGATGGACGCCTCATTACCCCTCAGAAGAGAGTCTCCAACCACCACTACCCTTCGTTTCCTTCTGGTCACTGATTCCGCCACTATGGGGTACTTGAACTCTGGTTCTTCCCTTTCCAGGGATGCTTTCACCTCCTCCACTTCCAGGGCTGCATAATGGTTCTTCAATTCAAGGGCTGGAGAAGTTGGATTGGTGATTTTGCAGGCTCTGGTGACTTTTGTCCAACCATCGACATTCTGTTGGCACCCATCTTCTCCTGTGCTGGAGAGCCTGGTTGCTGCAAGAAGCATCTCATCAATGTACTTCTCACTGTCTTGAATGCTCCTCAGCCTCGCCACCTCCTCTCTGAGTTCCTCCACTTGTTTCCTCAGAGCTTCAGCATGCAGGCACCCTGCACATGGAACCGGTTCCTCAACTGGCATTAGGACTTCTGTCTGGACCGAGGCAGAAGCTGTAACGGGGGCAACAGCTTTAGCAATACGATTTTTCCCAGCCATTGTCCTGTTTGTGGAGCTTAGGTATTGTTTGATGTGTGGAGCCCTGGTTAGGAAAGCCTCAAAAGGGCAGGGCACAGGAGCTTTTATGCAGGCTTCAACTGCACTCAGGAAACAGGCCCACTAACTCTTGATTAGGTGTTAGCAGTTTCTGAACCTGAGGAGGTTACAGAGTTCAGCAACCTACTGTGCTCAAGTAAAAGTTCCCTGTTTGATGTGTGGAGCCCTGGTTAGGAAAGCCATATTCACACTTCTTTGGACTCTCATTATCATGTTGCTCTCTTTTTTCTTGATCTTTCTGCGGCCTTCGACTTGGTGAACCATTCCATTCTCCCTTCTCAGCTTTCTTCTATTGGGATCTCAGGCTCTGCCCTCTCTTGGTTTTGATCTTATCTGTCTGGCCGCTCTTTTTGGGTCTCTTGGTCTTCAGTCTTGTCTTCTCCCTTTTCCTTGCATTGTGCGGTCCCCACAGGGTTCAGTTTTGGGTCCAATTCTATTTAATATTTATTTGACCCCTTTGGCATCTTTGATTTCCTCCCTTGGTATTATATCTTATCTATGCTGATGATATTCAACTCCTATTTCATTATGTCTCCTATTCTGCTTTTTCTGCTTTCATTATTTCTTCTGCCTTGGATCGGATTGTAGATTGGCTCTCTTCACATGGCTTAAAACTTAACACCTCAGACAGCTTCTATCCTATTTCCCCTCCATCCCCTGTTTCTTCTCAGTCTTTACCCCCTCCTTCAGCCCACGGCATTCATCTTTCATTTTATGCCTCAATCAAGATTATTGGTGTGCTTTTCAATTCTCGGCTTGTTTTTTCCCCCACCATATTTCTTGGGTTGTGCGGCACTGCTTTTTTTTACTTTATGTCAGATCCATTCTGTGCTTAAGTTTCTGGACCATTCTTCACTCCTCCTTATGTCTCTTGTTTTAACACATCTCAATTATGCTAATTCCCTTCTTTCTGGTCATCCGCTCTGTCAGGTATGGCGTATTCAGTTAGTTCAAAACATCACTCTTAAGCTTCTCTACGGTGCTCGTCAGTTTATTTATGTCACTCCTCTTTTTCTGAGCATTGGTTACCGATTTCTTTACGTATTAAGTATAAAGTCCCCCTGTTGATATTTCACGCCTTTTGTACTGGTCTTCCTGTCTTTCTCTCTTTTCTCTTGGTTCTCTACACTCCCTCACGTGTCCTCTGTTCCTCCTCTTCTCACTTAATCACTGTCTCTGGGGTCCATTCTGTTCATTCCACTCTTGCTCGAACTTCCTCTTTTCTTGTCATTGCCCCGACCTTCTGGAATTCTCTTCCTCTTGACTTACACTCAGCTTTCTCCTTGTTGTTTTAAGACCCAATTGAAAATCTCTCTTCTCTTTGGCCTTTCCTTCGGGTTCTTTTCCTGGGAGTTTGTTTCTTTCTTTTCTTATTTTTCATGTGGCTCTGGCTCTAGTGCCTTCCCTTCCCCTTTTTTCCTTCCTTTCCTATTGTTCCTTTATTTTACGTTCGCCGTAATTGTAACCTAGGCCTTCCTTTTGTTTCTTTCTCTCCTCTGTTTAGTGCTAACTCCTCTTGTCTTGTTGTGTTTTGTCCCCCCTGCCTCCCCCTTGGTTGTATTATGTTTTATTTGTATTGTAAAGCGCCTAGCTGCTACCAGCTATAGGCGGTATATCAAATTCCAATAAATTAAACTTATGGATCACGTCAAGCAAAATATTCATTACACCCCCGACAGGCAAGTATCCGCCCCAGCACAGCACAGTAACAGTTATTTATTTTATTTTATTTATTTTATTTATTACAATCTCTTATATACCGCGCTATTTGGCATCAGCGCGGTTTACATTATAACACAACGACCATAACAACATGCTGTTTGGTTTTACATCGAACAGGTGATCAAACTTGGATAACAGGGGTAACTATATACATGAGATATTTACATGGTGAGGAGTAACTTGTATAACAGGGGTCAATTATGATATACATGAGATATTTACATGGTAATGAGTAAAATTATCATAGTGAACGTAGGTAATCTCTTCAGAGGGGATGTCTAGGTGCCATTGGTGGTTGGGTAGTATTGGAGGAAAAGGTGGTATTTGAGTGCCTTCCTGAACTGCGATAGGTCGGCAATAGCCCTAATGTCAGGGGGTAGAGCATTCCAGCATTTAGGTACATAGTAACTGAACGCCCTGTTTGTGGTTGATATGTTGCACTTTGATGATTCCTTTGGTAATACTAGTTGGTTTATGGCTATCGCTCTTCTAGATCTGTTGGGGGGCAACATGTGAATAAGATCTGTGAGTGAAAGGGATGAAATACCCTTGATTGCCTTGAATGCTAGGAGTAGGGTTTTAAAGATGATTCTCCCATGGATAGGTAACCAGTGAAGTTGTTTGAGAATGGGGGTCACGTGGTCGGTTCTGGAGGCTCCGTGTAGGACCCTTGCTGCAGCATTCATGGCCAGCTGTAATGGGGCTAGTGTGGATTGAGGGAGCCCTTGTAAGATGGCGTTTGCAAAGTCGAAGTGAGGCAGGATTAGTGCTTGGTATATGGTCCGGAAGTCATCTGGATCCAGCAGGGAGCGCAGATGTCTGAGTGTGCGGATTTTGTAGTATACAGCTTTGACAATGTTGTTTATGTGGTGTTTCATATCCAGGCGTTGGTCCAACGTAACTCCAAGGTATCTTATTGTTTCTTTGGTTAGTAAGTCTGCTTCCTTAACACTGACATGGGATGGAGGAGTAAAGTCGGGGTCTCTGGAGATGAAAAGAACCTCCGTCTTTTTATGTTGAATGCGTAGATTCTGTGATTGGAGCCACGCTGAGACAGCATTGAAACAGTCTATTAGTGGTGCTAGGTTCATTTGGGCTGTGGAGAATGGCATGTATAAAAGAATGTCATCTGCATATATCAAACAGCTCACGTTAAATGATCTTATGATGTTGCAGATGGGCTGCATGTAAATATTGAATAGTAGAGAGGACAAGGAGGAGCCTTGAGGTACACCTTGTTTTTTGATGGAAGTGTTTTGATTCCTCTGGTCCAGACTTCACGTATTGCCATCTTGCTTCCAGATAGGATTTACACCACCTTAGTGCACTGTTGCAGATGCCCTTCTCTTTCAACCTTCCCAGGAGAATTTCGTGACTCACCGAGTCGAACGCAGCGGCAATGTCCAAGAAGATGAGCACAAAACCTTTATGGATGTTGTCTATGCCTGTGATTATAACGTTGAATAGGCTAGTAAGGAGGGTCTCGACTCCATGATATTCTCTAAACCCATGTTGGCAGTGATCTAGGGGAGCTACGGAATCTATGTGATTTTGAATTTGCCGTTGTACCTCTTTCTCAGTTATCTTGGCTAGGAGAGGAATACTGGCTATTGGCCTATATGAATCGGTCTTTTGCGGGTCAAGCTTGGGGTTTTTCAATAGTGGCCTAATGGATGTCTGCTTGAGTGTTGCAGGGAAGTATCCTGTTGTGAAGGAGAGGTTCATTAGGTTTGCGATGAATGGACTGAACACACCACGTAGTTCCTTGATCCAAAAGGCTGGGCATGGGTCAGTCTGTGCAGTGGAGGTGTTGAGTTATGGCAGCTGTGCTGAATGATATTCATAGGGCGTGGGATCAAAGTAGAATAACTGTGCCCATGTCTTTATATCTTTCAGCAGCATTTGATCTGGCAGATGACGGATTACTTCTACACAATTATAGGACATTGGCCTTTGTGGAATCATGCTCTCTTGGTTCCACTCTTTTCTTGATAGACGCTTATTTCAGTTTCAGGTTTCTGATTCTTCCTCATCAGTACAAAGCTTGGGGATGTGGGGTGCCCCAGTAGTCCACCTTCTCTCCTAGGTTATTTAATAATTTTCCTTAACCCACTGGTTACCCTAATACAAAGCCTTGGGGTGTCAGCTTTCGTATATGCGGATGATATTATTCTGCTCTATTCAACTCCTGATGAGCATGCTCGTGATATCTCACCAATCAATTCGTGCTTAGCAAGCATTGCGGGAGTGGTTACGGAACCATTCTTTGAAGCTCAACCCAAATAAAACCATGGCTATATGGTTTGCAGAGTCTTCATCAAGTCCAGTTCTTGTCTAGAAATCGAGGGTACCCCAGTAACTTTACAAGAAAGAGTAGTTACTCACCTGTAACAGGTGTTCTCCAGGAGCAGCAGGAATCAGTCCTCACATATGAGTCACATATGGGTGTCATCGGTGCCGATGAAGCCCCAGCGGAGCATTTCCCCAGCTTTCTATGAAAGCCTTTGGGAATGCAGGCATGCATGCGCAGTTCCGTTCCCGCCTAAAAGTGCCATCTTACCTCAGTCAAATGACATAGCTAAGAACAGCACACAAAAATGAAAAATAAACTATGTACAACTGCAACTCCCAGGGGAGGAGGGAGGGTTGTGAGGACTGATTCCTGCTGCTCCTGGAGAACACCTGTTACAGGTGAGTAACTACTCTTTCTCCAGGACCAAGCAGGAAGTCAGTCCTCACATATGGGTGACTCCCAAGCTCTGGGCTACCGAGGAACCCAGGCTGAACAAGAGTACTCCCTCTAGTCTCAGAAGCAAAGAAAGGCTTTTCAAGGACACAACCTCCAGCTGTAGCCCAACAGAGGGCAGGAGGGCAAGAGTTGCCTAAACCTCAAAGAGATTCCGGAGTACTGCTTGGCCAAAAGCACTGTCCCTACGGGACTCCCTCTCCAGACAGTAATGGGCCGCAAAAGTCTGGCTTGAAGACCAAGTTGCAGCCCTGCAGATGTCTACCAAGGGCACAGAGTGGAGATGAGCCACTGAGGCAGCCATTGCCCTGACTTGGTGGGCCGTGACCCGACCCTGCAAAGGAAGGTCAGCCGCCTTGTAAGCCCAGGTGATACAGTCAGCCACCCATATGGACAAGGTACGCTTGGACATAGCCAACCCCAACTTATTGGGGTCAAAGGATACGAAGAGCTGAGTAGCCCTTCTATGCCCCTGCGTACGGTCAAGGTAGAAGGATAAGGCCCTCCTACAGTCCAGGGTATGCAGGACTGCTTCAGTCTGACTTGCATGAGAGGCTTAGGGAAGCATGTTAAGAACATAAGAACATAAGACATGCCATACTGGGTCAGACCGAGGTCCATCAAGCCCAGTATCCTGTTTCCAACAGTGGCCAATCTAGGTCCTACACACCTAGCAATATCCCCAAAAGACCACAGGTTCCACAATGCTTGTACTGGGTCAAGCATTGATATCCTGGGTCCCTTTTTAATAGTGGTTTATGGACCTTTCCTCCAGGAATTTGTCCAAACCTTTTTTAAACCCAGCTATACTAACAGCCCTTACTACATCCTCCGGTAACAGATTCCAGAGTTTGATTACACGTTGAGTGAAAAAATATTTTCTCTTATTTGTCTTAAATAGTTTACCCTGTAGTTTCATTACATGTCCCCTAGTCTTTCTATATTCTGCTAGCGTAAACAATTGATCCACGTTTATCCGTTCCACTCCATTCATTAATTTATAGACCTCTATCATATCTCCTCTCAGCCGTCTCTTTTCCAGGTTAAAGAGCCCTAACCTTTTTAGCCTCTCTTCATAGGAGTAGCCTTCCATCCCCTTCACCAATTTGGTGGCTCTTCTCTGTACTTTTTCTAATAACGCTATGTCCTTTTTAAGATACGGTGACCAGAATTGCACACAATATTCAAGGTGCGGTCGTACCATGGAGCGATACAGAGGCATTATAATATCCTTTGTTTTATTCTCCATCCCTTTCTTTATGATACCTAGCATTCTATTTGCTTTCTTGGCCGCCGCTGCACACTGGGCGGAGGGTTTTAACATGTTATCCACGATGACTCCTAAGTCCTTTTCCTGGGTGGTGGTTTCTAATGTGGAGCCTTGCATCGTGTAACTATAGTGTGGGTTGTTCTTTCCTAGGTGCATAACTTTGCATTTGTCCACATTAAATTTCATCTGCCATTTGGATGCCCAGTCTTCCAATTTATCCAGATCCTCCTGCAGCTTTCCACAATCCTCTTGGGTTTTAACAACTTTAAACAGTTTTGTGTCATCTGCAAATTTGATAACCTGACTAGTTATTCCCTTTTCCAGGTCATCTATGAATATGTCAAAAAGTAGCGGACCCAGTACAGATCCCTGGGGTACTCCACTATTCACTTTTTTCCATTGGGAATATTGGCCATTTAGCCCTACCCTCTGCTTTCTATCTTTTAACCAGTTCCCGATCCACAATAGTACACTGCCTCCTATCCCATGACTTTTTAGTTTTGCCAAAAGTCTCTGATGGGGGACCTTGTCAAAAGCTTTCTGGAAGTCCAGATACACTATATCAACCGACTCACCTTTGTCTACCTGTTTATGCACACCTTCAAAGAAACATATCAGATTAGTAAGACAAGATCTTCCTTGTCTAAAGCCATGTTGGCTGTCTCCCATTAGGCCATGACTATCTACATGTTGTGTAATTTTGTTCTTTATGATGGTTTCTACCATTTTCCCCGGTACTGATGTCAGGCTCACCGGTCTGTAATTTCCCGGGTCACCCCTGGAACCTTTTTTAAAAATTGGTGTTACGTTGGCGACCCTCCAATCTTCAGGTATTACAGATGATTTTAATGAAAGTTCACAGATTACCAATAGCAGGTCCGCGATCTCATATTTCAGTTCTTTCAACACTCTGGGATGTATACCATCCGGTCCAGGTGATTTGCTACTATTCAGTTTATCAAATAGTTGTAATATATCTTCCCGGTGTAGTGATATTTCTCTCAATTCCTCTGCAGTATCACCTTTAAGTACCACTTCAGTCATGGGTAACATCCCTACATCTTCCTCAGTAAAGACCGAAGCAAAGAATTCATTCAGTCTCTCTGCTATATCCTTGTCTCCTCTTACTGCCCCTTTTACCCCTCTATCATCTAACGGTCCAATTGACTCTCTCACAGGCCTTTTGCTACGAATGTACTTGAAAAAGTCTTTATTTCGTGTTTTTGCTTCCGTAGCAAGTTTCTTCTCAAATTCCCGCTTTGCCCGCCTTATCAATGCTTTGCATTTAACTTGCCAGTGCTTGTGATGTTTCCAGTTTTCATCATTTGGCTCTTTTTCCATTTCCTGAAGGTTGCTTTTTTGGCAGCAACAGCCTCTCTGACCTCACCTTTAAACCACGCTGGCAGTTTTTTGGACTTTCTTCCACTCTTCTTAATGCGTGGAATACAGCTGGTCTGGGCTTCGAGGATAGTATTTTTAAATAACACCCAAGCTTGCTGTAAGTCTTTAACCTTTGGAACCGCTCCTTTTAGTTTTTTTCCTAACTATATTCCTCATTCTATCATAGTCTCCCTTTTGAAAGTTAAAAGATAATACTGTGGATTCCTTTACTATCTGTCCTCCACTAATTAAATCAAACATGATCATACTATGATCACTATTGCCAAGTGGTCCCAACACCCTTATTTCTTGCACCAGATCTGGCGTTCCACTAAGGATTAGGTCCAGTATGGCTTCCCCTCTGGTCGGTTCATGAACCAGCTGCTCCAAGAAGCAGTCATTTATTCCATCTAGAAACTTTATCTCTTTAGCTTGTCCTGCCGTGACACTGACCCAGTCGATACCGGGGTAATTGAAATCACCCATTATTACTACTCTGTTGTGACTTTTGTTAGCTTCCTTGATTTCTTTGAGCATTTCATCATCCATTTGTTCATTCTGGCCAGGCGGTCGATAGTATACTCCCACTGCCATCGCCTTCCCCTTCATAAATGGGATTTCAATCCATAGAGATTCTACAGCAAATTTTGTTCCCTGCAAAACTTTAATCCTTTCTGACTCAATGCCCGCTCTAACATAGAGCGCAACCCCTCCACCAATTTGATCAGCTCTATCATTACGATATAGTTTGTATCCAGGTATCACAGTGTCCCACTGGTTATCCTCCTTCCACCATGTCTCTGAGAGTGCAATCATATCTAACCTCTCATTTAGTGCTATATATTCTAACTCTCCCATCTTATTGTTTAGACTTCTAGCATTGGCATACAAGCATTTTAGAGACTGTATTTTTTTCATATTAATCTGGCTATTGGTAGGCAGGGGTAATTTGGAATCTTTATGCTCTGTCTGCTCCTTACTCAAGGGCATTTGGGCTACTATACCCCCTTTTGGAACCTCACTGCTTTTGGTAGTATCCTTCAAGGATACCTTTGTCCGAACCATGCGCTCCTGGGTGACTGTCGGCTTTCCCCTATTTTCTAGTTTAAAAGCTTCTCTATCTCTTTTTTAAAGGTTAATGCCAGCAGTCTGGTCCCATCCTGATTAAGGTGAAGCCCATCCCTTCGGAAGAGCCCCCCTTTCCCCAGAATGTTCCCCAGTTCCTAACAAATCCAAAACCCTCATCCTTGCACCATTGTCTCATCCACGCATTGAGACTCCGGAGCTCTGCTGTCTTTTGGGTCCTGCACGTGGAACAGGAAGCATTTCGGAGAACGCTATCCTGGAAGTTCTGGATTTCAACTTCCTACCTAAAAGCCTAAATTTAGCCTCCAGAACTTCCCTACCACATTTTCCTATGTCATTGGTACCAACATGTACCAAGACAGCAGACTCCTCCCCAGCACTATCTACGATCCTATCTAGGCGGTGCGTGAGGTCCGCTACCTTCGCACCAGGCAGGCATGTTACCAGGCGATCCTCACGTCCACCAGCCACCCAACTATCTACATTCCTAATGATTGAATCACCGACTATAACAGCTGTCCTGACCCTCCCCTCATGGGCACCTGGCCCTGGAGAAACGCCCTCGGTGCGAGGGTTCTGCATCACCTGGAGGACAGGTCCTAGTTACAGGATCACTTCCTGCCACACCAGGGTGATGCTCTCCTGTCACGTGACCTCTCTCCTCCATGGCAACAGGGATGCTGCCAGACTGGAGGTGGGACTTCAGGACTATATCCCTGAAGGTCACGTCCATGCACTTCTCTGTCTTTCTTATGTCTTCCAGGTCTGCTACTCTAGCCTCTAGAGAACGGACTTGTTCCCTGAGAGCAAAGAGTTCTTTGCACTTCGTGCATACGTAAGATCTCTCACCAACTGGGAGAAAATCATACATGTGACACTCAATGCAAAAGACCGGAGAACCCCCATCTCGTTGCTGGACTTCTGTCTGCATCTTAGTTTAAAGCTTGTGCTTAGATCTTTTAAATTCTGTATATAATAAGGATTGGTGTAGATGCTTATACCAATAAAAGTGTATCTAATACCCCTAATACACCTTGTGTACCTAAAGCTTAATTAATTAATTGCAGGTCCTCCGTGTGTGACTGATCTGGATAATGAGCTGCACCTGAGAGCAGCCCCTTTCCTCTAAGATGTGCAAGTACCTATAAAGCTACAATTACCCCAGGGGTGGGTGGGTGCTGGGGAGGGAGGGAGGGAGATAAGTCCTATTAAAGAGGGCAGTTACAAGGTACCTTGTCCTGGACCCTCAGCTGGGGGGGGGGGAGGGGGTAACACAAAAAGCCCAGTTGGGCTTTTGTCCTCTGTACGTAGTTGATGTTGGAAGAACCACCTCCTGGTTGAGATGGAAAGAGGAGACAACCTTTGGAAGGAACTTTGGATGAGTCCCGAGGACTACCCTGTTCCTATAAATCCTGGTGTAAGAACTATCACAGACCAGGGCCTGAAGCTCACTCACTCGCCTAGCCGAGGTAAGGGCTATCAGGAAGAGTGTCTTCCAGGAGAGGAAGCGCAGTGGACAAGTAGCCATCGGCTCAAAAAATGGGCGAGTCAGTTGCTGCAAAACCACATTCAACTCCCACTCAGGGGCAGGAGGACGGATAGGAGGCTTGAGCAAAAGCAAGCCCCGGAGAAAGCGGGACACCAAGGGGTTACATGAGAGAGAATGTCCCTCCACCAGTGAGTGGTGAGCTGCTAGAGCTGAGAGGTGGACCCGAACAGAATTGGACTTAAGTCCTTGATTTGATAAGTGCAGTAAGTACTGAAGAACTACTGGCACAGTACAGGAGAAAGGATCCTCTGTACGTAGCTGATACCACACAGAAAACCTTTTCCATTTGAGAGCATAGGTTTTCCTAGTGGATTGTTTTCTAGAGGCTAGGACAACCTCCTCAACTTCCTGAGGTAGGCCCCAGGGAGCCAAAACTACCCTTGCAGCCTCCAGGCCATCAAATTGAGAGCTTTGAGATTGGGGTGCAAAAGGGAACCCTGCTCCTGTGAGAGAAGGTCGGGTTGTAACCCCAGAGGCAGTGGGGGATCCACCGCCAGTTGAAGCAGAAGTGGAAACCAAGGCTGTCTCGGCCACCTGGGAGCTACCAGCAGGACCAAGGCCTTGTCCTGAAGAATTTTGAAGAGAGTTTGGGCCACCAAGGGCGTGGGAGGAAACGCATACAGGAGGCCCTGAGACCATGAAATCAGAAAAGAATCTGCTGCTATTCTCAGAGGATGTGGTTGTCGAGAGCAGAACTTTGGCAGTTGCTTGTTCAGTGGACTGGCAAAGAGATCCACCACAGGGAGACCCCATTTTAGGAAGACCTTCTGAACTACTGAAGGATGCAGTTGCCACTCGTGGGGCTGCAGAATTCTGCTCAATCTGTCGGCCAGGTGATTGTCCTAGCCTGGAAGGTAGACAGCCCTGAGGAGCATGTTGTGCTTTAGGGCAAAGGAACAAAGGTCTTGGGCTTCCCGACAAAGGAGCCTGGACCCAGTCCCGCCCTGTTTGTTCACATAAAACATGGCCACCTGGTTGTCTGTTTGGACCAAGACACAATGATGAGCCAGGGCAGGCGTGAAAGCTTTGAGAGCTAGGCGAATAGCCCTGAGTTCCAGGAGATTGATCTGCTGTGCCGCCTCCCAAGGAGACCATAGGCCCTGGGTGCACTTGTCCAGACAATGAGCTCCCCAGCCCTGCAGGGAGGCGTCGGTGGTCAGCACCACCGTGTGCCCAGGAATCTGAAAGGGCACGCACTTCAGTAAGTTGGGTGGATGTAGCCACCAGCTGAGGGAGTTCAGAAATTGTATGGACACCCTAACTTTGTCACTGAGGTTGCCTGTGGCCTCTGACCACTGAGTCCGAAGGCACCACTGTGCAGGCCTCATATGGAGCCTGGCATTGGGGGTCACATGTACTGTCGAAGCCATGTGGCCAAGAACTCTTAGGCAGAGCCTGGCGGAGACCAGTGACCTGCTTAGAAATTGAGTTGCCAGGCTATCAATCTGTGGGCCCTTGCTTCTGGCAAGAAAGCCTTTGCCAGCAGAGAGTCCAGCCTTGCCCCTATGAACTCCAAGTTCTGGGAGGGGAGCAAAGTGGACTTTGCGAAGTTTATGACAAACCCCAGTCTTTGAAGAACAGCAATAGTTCTCAGGGTGACCTGTCTGGCATCCTGGGACGTCTGACCCCTGATGAGCCAGTCGTCCAGATAGGGGAAGACAAAGATGCCCTGATTTCTCAGGTAGGCCGCCACCACTGCTAGGCACTTTGTGAAGACTCTGGGGGCTGAGGTGAGGCCGAAAGGCAGCACTCTGTACTGATAATGATTTCCTCCCACAATGAACCTTAGGTACTTTCTGTGGTCTGGATGAATGAGGATGTGAGTGTACGCATCCTTTAGATCCAAGGAGCATAGCCAATCTCCCTGATGGAGATAGGGCAGAAGTGTTCCAAGAGTAAGCATCTTGAACTTTTCTTTCTCCAGGAACTTGTTGAGGTTCCTGAGGTCCAGAATGGGTCGAAGGCCGCCGGTTCTTTTGGGCACCAGGAAATATCTGGAGTAGAAGCCGAGACCTTGTAAGGGGGGAGGGCACAGGCTCCACCGCCCTGTCCACCAACAGACCTTGAAGCTCGTGCAGGAGAAGGTCTGTGTGCAGGGGAGGCCTTGGAGGTTCCCCTGGAAAATAAGGAGGAGGCAGTTGGTGAAAATGCAGGGCATAGCCCTTGTGGACTATGTCCAACACCCAACTGTCCCCGGTGATGAGGGGCCACTGGTGGGCAAAGAGGGCAAGGTGACCTCCTGTGCAGGGTTGGGAGAGCAGGGGAGGAGAGGCTACGCTCAAGGAGTCAAACCCCCACCCTGCTGAGTGGTAGCAGGGGCCGGAGGCTTGGGGTCCTCTGCCTACGGGGCACATTACCCTGCCCCTTGGCTTGCTGACCCTGGGGGGCAGCTTGGGCAGCCTGATATTGAGGGTACTGTTTGTAGGCGTTGCCCTTCCTCGGGTAAAAGGGATTTTTACCCGAGCTCTTCTTTTTATGAGAAGGGGTAGAGGTCTTCCTAGACAGCCTTGCCCGTGTAAGGTGCTCTGTTTCGAGCTGAGCGACCTTCTCGGTCATGGGCTTGCCAAAAAGGTTTACACCTCGGCAAGGGACATCGACCAACTTGTCCTGAACCCATGGCTCGAGGTCCGATGACTGCAGTCATGCCTGGCACGAGCCGTGATGCCGGCTGCCGCAAATCGGGCCGAAGCCTCGAAGCCATCATAGGCGGCTCGGGACATGAACTTCGAGCAGTCCGAAATCCCGGAGGACAAGGACTTAAATCTCTGCAAGGGTTCCCCGGAGAGACCAGCAGAGAACACGGCCAACTCCTTGGCCAGGTCCCGCAAGTACATGCCCATGTACAGCTGGTACGACTGGACACGGCAAGCATCGAGCCCTGGAAGCACTTTCTACCGACGCCATCGAGGTTTCGGGCCTCCCTGCCAGGGGGCACCGCAGAGTGCATCTTCTGGCTCTTCAGACGATGCATGGCCGATTCCACAAAAATAGAATGGTGTGGTAGCTGTGCCTTCTGAAAACCAGGGCTCTTTCGATCGAGTCGACTCACTTGCTGAGAACCGGCGCCGAGGCCGGTGCCTCCCACATTCGGAAGAGGAGTCGCTCCACCATCAGAGGAACCGGGACAGTAAAGGCCTCCTTTGGAGGAGAGTCATACTGCAGCGCCTCGAGCTCTTCAGCTCGAGGTTCTTCCTCGGGATCTGCCGGAATAGCCAAAGTAGTGGCCATATCCCGGATGAACTCCGAGAACCGAGTATCCTCCGGAGGGGATCTACTCCAGGGCTCAGACTGCGGTGAGTCCGATGGGACGCAGCGAGTCTTGAACGTATCGGGAGACTCCTCGTCCTCCGTCTCCCAGGTGGACTCGTCCGAGGAGGAATCGGTGTCCGACCCCGCGGAGCCCTGGAGCACCCACCCCGACGCTGGAGGCACCGGCGTTGACGCCCTCGGTCCCGAACGGGAGGTCAAGGGAGACCGCGACCGAGGATGACTTCGAGCCATGATGGACTCGAGTATCGGCTCTGTCTCCGGGGTCGACTTCGAAGTCGATGTCCCGGTGGTCGGGGCAGAAGCGCCAGACAGGCTGGCCATCAGTGCACGCTGCTACTCCATGAAGGCAGACAGTCTGCTCTCCAAGGCTGTCATCCTGAGACTCAGCTCGGGAGACGCAGCAGCCACCGACTCGGGCCCGACGTCGGCTCCCTGGGAGGAGAGTCCGAGGACTACAGGGCTTACGTGTCCAGCAGACTCCGGCTCCACGGGAGGAACTTTGGCAGGCTTCTCTTGGTCCACGGGCCCGGGGCGACGGTCTTAGACCTGGCCCTCGAGGAGCCAGGGACCTCCTCCAACGACGCCCTCGCGAGCCGCTTCTTCCTCTTACGTTTCCGATCGGGGGACCCCCTGTCTGAGGAGCTTCGAAGGCGCTCGGGATCGGAATCCCGAGATGTCGAGGCCTCAGACGAGGTCCGGGCCCGGCCAGAGGCTGAGTCCGAGAAAAGTCTTTCCTTTTGCTGCTGTCGACTTCGGAGTGCCTTGGAAGACATCTTCCCACATGGCCTGCACGATTTAGGGTCGTAGTCAGGGCCGAGGCAACGGAGGCAGCAGTCGTGTGTGTCGGTGAGAGACATTAATTTCTTACACCGATCACACTTCTTAAAGCCACTGGAAGCCATCGGGGGAAAAAAAAAAAAGAGTCCCCGCGAGGTCAAAAGACCGGCCTTCCAGGGAAAAATGGAAAAAAGGGCGCGAACACCAGCCACGAAGGGCAAAAAACGAAAAAGAATAATCGGGCTCGATACCGGTGTACCGAACCCGGCGGGAGGGGAACCGGCGTCGAACCGGGAGAAAAAATAGCGATAATCGACGAAAAAAATCTACTTTTAACCGGGAGAACAGGACACATGTCCGGTGGGCTTCTCGGAAAAAAAGAGACTGAGGTAAGATGGCACCTTTAGGCGTAGAAGGGAACCGAGCATGCGTGCCTGCATTCCCAAAGGCTTTCATAGAAAGCTGGGGAAATGCTCCGCTGGGGCTTCATTGGCGCCGATGACACCCATATGTGACTCATATGTGAGGACTGATTTCCTGCTTGGTCCTGGAGAAAGCACAGTTACTTACCTGTAACAGGTGATCTCTGGGAACAGCAGGAATAAGTCTTCACATATGGGTATCGTCGGTACCGACGGAGCCTGCGCGGGAATGCTTCCCAACTTCCAGAAAGAAAGCTTCTGGGAGCATCCCACAGCGCCTGCGCGCTGCCTTCCCGCCTTTCCCAACCGCCTCTCTCCAGTTCAAGTTTTAAGCTGAGACAAAGAGAGAGAGAGGAAAGGAAAGATAGATAGAGAGATACAACTCCTAGGGGAGGTGGGTGGGTTGTGAAGACTTATTCCTGCTGTTCCCAGAGATCACCTGTTACAGGTAAGTAACTGTGCTATCTACAGGAACAAGCAGGAATGAGTCTTCACATATGGGGACTCCCCAGCTAGAGATGCCAGGGAGATCTCCAAGGTTGTGAGTCCCTGAGAAGGGCTCTACCTGCCCCCATGGATCTCGGGCATCCAACCAGAGATGGGGGGTAGGAGTTGATTAGGTATGGAACAGGTGTTTTGAGAACAGCCTGACCAAACAAGGCATCCCGGCGGGAGTCCTTGTCCAAGCAGTAATGGGCTGTAAAGGTATGAACCGAGGCCCAGGTGGCCGCTCGACAGATTTGGTCGATGGACACAGAGTTCAGATGAGCCATAGAGGCTGCCATGGCCCTCACATTGTGAGCTGTGACATGGCCCTCCAGAGAAAGGTTCTTACTCTGGTAGGCGAAAGAAATACACTGAGCAATCCAATTGGACAGAGTTCTCTTAGAGACTGGAAGTCCCAAATGAGAAGGATCAAAAGCAACAAAGAGTTGAGAGGACTTTCTATGTTGCTGTGTCCTTTGTAAGTAAAAAGCGAGCGCTCTCTTACAATCCAGGGTATGGAGATTCCTCTTTGCACTTGATGCATGAGGTCCTGGAAAAAAGACAGGTAAATACACCTCCTGGTTCAGATGAAAAGGTGAGACCACTTTAGGCATAAAGTGTGGATTAGTCCTGAGGACTACCTTGTCATGATGGAACCTTGTATAAGGAGGATTAGCCACCAAGGCTTGCAGCTCACTGATGCGGCGAGCTGAGGTGACTGCAATGAGAAAAGTAACCTTCCAGGAAAGAAATTTCAAGGAGGTAGTGGCTAAGGGTTCAAAGGGTGGCTTCATAAGCTGGCCAAGAACCAAATTCAAGTCCCATGCCACTGGAGGAGGTCTAATGGGAGGTTTAGTTAAAAGAAGGCCTCTCATGAATCTTGCAATAAGAGGATGAGAGGAAATAGGCTGTCCATTGAGAGGCTTAAGGGATGCTGCAATAGCACTCAAATGGACTCTTACTGAATTCGTTTTAAGGCCTGCATGGGATAAATGCAGCAAATACTCTAGTAAAGAATTCAGAGGTATTGCAAGAAGGTTAAGACCCTTCTCTGCACACCAAATGGTAAACCTTTTCCATTTAAAAGCATAGGAACGTCTAGTGGAAAGCTTTCTGGAAGCAAGAAGGATATCCTTCACCTGCTGAGAAAGATGCAAATCTTGAAGGTCTAGGCCTTCAGCAACCAGGCTCTGAGATGAAGAGACTGGGGATTTGGGTGCCACAACGTTCCCTCCTCCTGGGACAGGAGGTCTGGAGCAGATCCCAAGTCCAGGGAGGGAGCTTGAGAGAGATGCAGAAGTAGAGGGTACCACACCTGGCATGGCCAATGTGGTGCTATGAGGATCATAGACCCCTTGTCTCTCTGAAGTTTGAACAGTGTCTTGGGAATTAGGGGAATGGGTGGAAAGGCATAGAGGAAGTCTTGCCCCCAATGAAGGAGGAAGGCATCCCTGGCCTGAACTCCCTGACACGGAATCCTGGAACAGAACCGGGGAAGTTTGGCATTCCACAGACTTGCAAACAGGTCTATGTCCGGGGTTCCCCAAATTCGGAAGATCCTGGCTATCTGGTCCCCATGGAGGGACCATTCGTGTGGAAGCAGAACTCGACTGAGTCTGTCTGCCCAAGAGTTTTGAGCCCCTGGAAGATACACTGCCACGAGATGAATTTGATGCTCTCTGGCGAAGGCCCACAATCTCAAAGCTTTGTTGCAAAGCGACAGAGAGCCAGTCCCGCCCTGCTTGTTCACGTAGAACATGGCTATTTGGTTGTCCGTGTGGATGAGGACTGTCTTGTAGCTGAGCAGGGTGTGGAAGACTCAGAGCTAGAAGAATTGCTCTGAGCTCCAAGAGGTTGATATGTAGAGATGTCTCTTGTGGAGACCAGATGCCCTGGGTGGAGAGATCTTGTAGATGAGCTCCCCAACCCCTTGGAGAGGCATCTGTTGTAAGAGTTGCTTGGGGTAGCGACTGTTGAAAGGGGGACCCCAGCAACAGATTTTGAGTGGACTTCCACCACTGGAGAGACCAGAAGAGGCGACTGGAGGTTGCTATTTTGTCTGACAGGCACCCTGATGCCTGGGTCCACTGGGTGGACAGAGTCCACTGAGCTGCCCTCATGTGAAGGCGTGCGTAAGGAACCACATGCACGGTGGATGCCATGTGGCCTAACAGTTGTAACATCTCTCGAGCAGTTAAATGGGACTTTAACTGAATTTGTAAGGCTAACTGCACCAAGTGTAGGCAACGGGCCTGGGGAAGATAGGCCCTTGCAGTTGTGGTATCCAGCAAGGCCCCCATGAACTCTAATGACTGAGTAGGGGTGAGATGGGATTTTGGGATGTTTATTACAAGTCCCAGATACTGAAGAACACACCTTGTGCAGGCTAGGGAAGCCTGGGTCTCTGACTGGGACGGAGCTCGGATGAGCCAGTCGTCCAGATATGGGAATACAAATATTCCTAGAGTGCGTAGAAATGCAGCTACTACTGCCATGCATTTTGTGAACACTCTTGGAGCAGAGGCCAGACCGAAAGGAAGCACTCTGTATTGGTAGTGCTTTCCTTGATAAAGGAACCGAAGGAACCTTCTGTGTGTTGGATGGATGAGGACATGGTTGTACGCATCCTTGAGATCTAGAGAACAAAGCCAATCCTGACTCTGAAGGTATGGAAGGAGAGCACCGAGAGAAATCATCTTGAATTTCTCCTTGCATAGAAACTTGTTCAATTCTCTGAGATCTAATATGGGTCTGTAGACCCCTGTTTTCTTTGGGATGAGAAAATAGGAGGAGTAGAACCCTGAGCCCTGTTGAAGAAGGGGTACTTCTTCTATTGCCCTTTGGGCAAGAAGGGTAGCAATCTCCTGACCCAGAAGGTCGAGGAGAGATGCTGGAGAATTGAACTGTCTCACCATGGTGTGAGGAGGAAGGTTTAAGAAATGAAGCTTGTACCCATCCCTTATGATGGAGAGGGTCCATTGCTCTGCCGTGACTTGTTCCCATCTTGGAGCAAAGTGAGCTAACCTTCCTGGAATGGTGAGAGGCTCTGGTTCTTCTAGAGCCAGAAAGGCTAAGTTCTCTAGTTGTAAGTCAAAGGCCCTGAGGAGGCTGAGGCTGTTGGGCCGTAGCAGTCCTTGCAGCCTTAGGCTTGGCTTGTTTAGGTTGTTGCTGACGCTTTGCAGCAAAACGATCTGTGGAAGATGCCTGCTGACCATAAACAGGATAATATTTCCCCTTTTTGGGTAAGAAAGCCTTTTTGAATAACCTTTTTCTAACAGGAGCAGAAGTAGACTTTGAAAGTCTATCTAAGGCAGAATTCTCAGCATCCATCTGAGTGGCCTTTGCTTGCCAATCCTTACCAAAAAGGTTTTCACCTGTACAAGGAAGAATTCCTAATCCATCCTGGACCCAGGGTTCCAAATCAGACGCTTGTAACCAAGCAACTCTGCGTGCACCTATGGCAATAGCCGAGGCTCTGCTGGCACACTCAAAAGAGTCAAAGGCTGCACGGTTGGAAAAGTTGCAAACATCCTGGGCATGTTTAAGCCAGGTGAGAAACTCCTCCCTTTTATCTCCTGAGATAATAGGAGATAAAGTTTGCAGATGATCTGTAACTTCCTTTAGAAACATCCCCATATAGAGACTATAGGGGTTGATTCTGGCAGCAAGCATATTGGCCTGGAAAATTCTCCGGCCAAAAGCATCCAAGGTTCTGCATTCTCTTCCTGGAGGATTAGATTAGTGTCTTTTTGCACTCTTTATCTTCTTCATAGCAGACTCCACCACAATAGAGTGGTGAGGAAGCTGAGTCTTATGAAAGCCAGGACAAGGAGGAACACGGTACATGGTGTCCAACCTACGAGAATGAGGGGAGGTGGTGAGAGGTGTCTCCCATATACCCAACATGTGATCATAAAGGATCTCATGAATTGGTAAAGTAGCTGCCTCTTTAGGAGCCTTAGGATATTGTAAAATATCCAATTTCTTGGCTCTAGGCTCTGATTCAGGGGCCACTGAAATGGAGAGGCCCCTGGCCACTTCCCTATTGAAGTCTTGAAAAGACAAGTCTTCTGGAGGAGACATTCTTCTTTTTGGAGAAGAGGGCTCCTGAGGAAGGAGTACCGATGCTTCGACAGATGCCTCTGATTCATCAGAGTCTTCGGAGGAATCGAAGTATCACCTGTCTGGATGCTCCTGCAGAGCCCAATACGCGGACCGAGTGGTATCAACATCGGGAGTGATCGGTACAGAACAGGGTACCGCTGCAGTCGACACCGAAGCCGATGTCGATGCAATTGGTACCGGCACCGGAACCGATATCGGTGCCGGAACCGGCACCAACAACGGAGTTTGTTGCGGTACCGGAGGCGTCGCAGCTTGTATGAATGCCGTAATGGCACGCTGCATGGTCAGAATATTCTGATCCATTGACGCAACCAATGTCTGGATGTCGGTACCAGTGGAAACCACCGGTACCCCAGAACATGGCAACAGGTGATCGGTCGAGGCCGAGCCATCGATGCCAACCTGTGACCCCATAGCTTTGGAAGCCGGAGCTTCCCACCGGGGTAACTTTGCAGGTGCATGATCCTCGAGAGCAAGCCCGGAGGCATCTCGATACTTAGAGGGAGATCTACCCTTCGAGGACCGGCTGGACTTATGTTTGGTTACCTGAGATCCATGGGAGGACGAAGTAGCCCTGGAAGATGTCGATGCCACCGAAGCTGCATCAGAGGGAAACAGGGTACTGAGCTTGGCCGCTCGATTCTGTCGACCTCTTTTAGACATCATGGAACAGGACTCACAATCGGTGATGGAGTGGTCAGGACCCAAACATTTTAGACACCAGTCATGGCTGTCGGTTATAGAAATAGTACCGCTGCACTTCGTGCACTTTTTAAACCCGGAAGCAGGCTTTTCCATGAGAAAAATTTTTCTAGGCCTAAGGCCCAAAAGGGAAAAAAAAAAAATGCACAGAAGTGGGAAACGGTAGTTTGTTTTTCTTTTTAAAAATAAAGAAGAAAAGACCCGGCGGTACTGGTCCGACGTCGAAGAAGGCAGACGCGCGACCAAAGAAATAAAGAAATATAAAGAACTTTTTCAACGGTGACAGGAACACGACCTGCTGGCTCCGCGGAAAAGAAGAACTGGAGAGAGGCGGTTGGGAAAGGCGGGAAGGCAGCGCGCAGGCGCTGTGGGATGCTCCCAAAAGCTTTCTTTATGGACGCTGGGGAGCATTCCCGCGCAGGCTCCGTCGGTACCGACGATACCCATATGTGAAGACTCATTCCTGCTTGTTCCTGGAGATACTTAAATAACTTGGTGTACTCCTTGATTCCCATCTCTCTTTTCCCCTCAGATGATGCAAGTGGTCAAATCTTCCTCCTTTGCACTTTAGCATATCAGGGCCATACAACCCTTCCTAGACTCAGCGGCTCAGATAGTAGTGGTACTTCATATCATTATTTTACTGCTAGATTATTGCATTATCGTCTACTTGGGCTTGCCTTATCAACTCAAAAGGCTGTAGATTGTGCAGAATGTGGATGTCCACACTCTTGCCTGTGCGTGTTGTTTAGACAATGTCACATCATCACTTATACACTATCACTGGCTCCCTATTCACGCTCTAATTCAGTTTAAGCCTTTACTTTTTAACCTTTAAGGTTATCGGGCGCTGAAAGGGACTCACTCTTCATCCAGCTGCTCTCCCCACCGGGGATAGAGCGGGAACAGCAGCCATCTTCGGCGTCCTGCCCAATCGGGGCAGACGCCAGCATTTAAAGTGAAGCGTCATCGGGCACTGAAAGGGACTCACTCTTCACCCAGCTGCTCTCCCCACCGGGGATAGAGCAGGAACAGCGGCCATCTTCGGTGTCCTGTCCAATTGGGGCAGACGCCAGCATTTAAAATGAAGCGGCATCGGGTGCACCGGCGCCTGGCTGGCCCACGCCTGAGGGCCTCACCAGAGGGCCCTTTGGCGTGGTCCTTAGGCAGGGCACTATAGGCCAGGGTTATACAGATCTCCCAAATTCCTCCAGCGGCTACTTCCTGGCCTATATACCACGTTCAACATCCTAGGGGCCGCCAAAGCACGCAAGATCACTAACAACCTGAAGGTAACTTATAGGCATAAAGTCATCTGCCAACCCACCATCTTAGACTCATACTCTGTATCCGAGCTTGCCCGAGTTAAGATCCTTGTCATGCCTACCAGGCTGTTATACCCAGTGTCTCAATCCGTTGTCTATTCAATGCTAGACCTTTTATGCTTCAGAGCTATTTAATTATATTGAGTACGCCTTACCACCTCTATTAGATGACTGTATCTAGTAAACTATTGCTTTTAAACAACTGTATCTATCTCACCCTGCTACTGACTGTATCTATTGTACCATTGCTACTAAATAACTATCTATTGGACACCATTGATGATAATCAACCGCATATACTGCACGTTTCCATAGATCTTGCTATCCTGTTACTGCACAATCATAGTGATTTTACAACACCCTTGTTACCAGACAGCTCCCACACTTGCAGCCACTAAGGCAGACTCAACACTCAGCAGCCTAAAATGGCCCTCTCCCTTCTAGCCAATGCCACCCAAATTACCTTGGCACTATCACCTGGCTACAACCACATCCCCATCCTACATAGTCTTGGAAGAAGAATTTATAACAGCCCGCATCATCCACTATCACACACATACCATGTCAGACACTCACACCTACTCTATGTAACACTCAACCACCCTGGTGACTCCAAACCTGAGCCGGCACAGGGACATAGTAACCTCAGATGTGCCCTCATAAATGCACGCTCAATTCCCAAGAAATGGCCAGCCATCATAGATCTCATAGCTAACCATAACCTAGATATCCTAATGATTACAGAATCCTGGTTTTCTGACACAGACACAGTCCTCCTAAATCAACTCATTCCACCTGACTTTGCAATACACACATGCCACAGAGCTAGCCAGAGAAGTGGTGGAGTTTTCATCCTAGTAAAAATAGAACTTCAGTTTCATATGCTCTCTTCCAAAAGCTCTATGCACTTGGATACTGTTATCATAGCCAACAAACACACTACAGTGAATCTCATCTATAGAGCCCCGACCTCCCCTCCGGATGATCTAACCAACATAATCAACCTAGCCTGTAATCCTGAAAACCCATCGAAGCCTAACTGGTTGTTTGGTGACTTCAACCTTGCATCCCTGCGACTTACCCATGCTAACACCTTCCTTGATGCAATGACCGAACTCAGCTATGAACAGATGGTGAATCCTCCCACCCACCACAGAGGACTCACTTGACCTTATTTTTGCTCCACATTCAGAGATGAGCCACAACCTCAACCTTTCCATCACTCCCGTCCCGTGGTCTGACCACAGCCTAATCACTCTCCAAATCCCCTTGCAGCAAGACCAAGCTCCAGCTAAACACACAGACACAGCCTCTCCAGTATACCCTTGCCGCTTCAGATCCCTTGACAAGGAGGAGTTCATCAAAAGTGTTCTCCCAACACTTGATCAACCCCGCAAGAAACCTTGAAGATATGATCTCCAGATGGCATTCCACCCTGAAAGCATGGTCACAGTTACCTCCCTCAAGTAATTCTTTAATATCCAACAAACTGACAAGTAAAAGAAAACCAGCCCCATGGTATTCAGCGGAACTGCGGTCATCTCTCCTTCTCCTAAGGAAGCACGAAAGAAAATGGCGACGCTCTTTCCACAGTGGACCAAGCAACATACATAAACGACCTAAAACTCCACCGCGAGTCAATTTCCGTCAAAATGAGAGCTTACCACACCGATCTCCTTCTCCGTTCGCTAAATAAACCCCGTGACCTCTTCAGCATAGCAAAATCCTTAATCAAGGAACCATCCTCTCTCCAGCCTGAACCAATTCATCCCCAGCTATATGCTGACTACCTCCAATCCAAAATCCTCAAATTAAACACTCCACCAAGACCCACTCCCAGTCATTCTCTCGTTCTACATCCACCGTTGACAGCGTTCACACACCCAGCAGAGAAATACATCGTTGACCTCATCGCCATCACCACCACCACCACAGCACCAAATGACCCATGCCCAGCGTACTGGATCAAAGTGATGCGCCTTGAACTCAGCCCAGCACTAGCCAACATCATGAAACTTTCCTTCTCAACTGGAATATTCCCGGCAGTTCTTAAACAGACGTCCATACGTCCACTCCTGAAAAACAGCCGACTGGACCAGACTAAAGTTAATTTATACCACCCGATTTCGAGTATTCCCCTTCTAGCCAAATTCATTGAGAAGGTTGTTCAGAGACAGATCCAGCAACACATCGACATATCAGCCCCCCTCGATCCCTGCCAGCATGGGTTCCGGGAATCCCATGGAGTAGAGACACTACTCACCACTCTAACCAACACCTTAAGCAGGGGAATAGACAAAACTGAAAATGGGTTCGCACTTGTCTTTCTCGACATTGCTGCGGCATTCGACTCTGTCAACCACGATCAACTCCTTACCCGACTCCAGGAGAAGGGAATCCAAGGCATGGCTTGGGAATGGTGTAAGTCCTACCTAGCCGACCGATGGCAACATGTACAGATGGGGGCCACAACATATGACCCATTTCAACACCAGCAGGGAGTACCCCAAGGCTCCTCCCTGTCAGCGTTACTCTTTAACGTATACATGCAACCTATCTGTGAAATCATCCGCTCTTTCAATATCCACAGCCTGATATACGCAGATGTCGTCTTGCTGTTTGCACCTTTCAAAGTCATGCATCCCGACCTTACCCCCTTGATCGATTGCTTCAATGCAATCACTGACTGGCTTCAAGCCCAGAACCTACGCATTAACTTAAAGAAGACTGAGGTCCTATTTATCACAAACAAAGATTTCTCCCCTCCAACCACCTTAAAGGTGAGAGATGCAGAGCTCCCATGCAAATCTACGATACGCTACTTGGGTATTACGCTTGATCAACACGCTTGACTTCAAAGAACACATAAAACACCACCAGGGCTATTTACAATAAAATCAAAACTCTAAGGAACCTAAGACCTTTGCTTGCTCCCGATGATTTCAGGACAATTTTCCAGGCGCTGGTAACGCCATACTTCGATTATGCGATCATCATTCTGCATGGCCTCCCCAAGAGCACGCTCAATTCTCTACAACTTGCGATGAACGCGGCAGCCCGAATTCTCTGCGGTTTATCCAGAAGGACCCACATCACGCCCATCCTTAAGGACCTCCATTGGCTACCGATGAACTGCAGGCTCACATACAAGGCACTACTCCTAACCTTCAAAGCAATCAACTTGATCTCCCCCTCATCCCTCACAGCTCTCCTTAGATCCACCCTCAACAACACGTCGAGAAGGTCAGTAGCTGCCAACACGTTAATTATCCCTAAGGAATCTACAAAATGTACACAAACAACCAGGAATAGAACCTTTGCTTTCTACGCCCCAAGGTGCTGGAACAACCTCCCCCCACACATCAGATCAATCAAGGACCTGTCTCAATTTAGGAAAGCTCTTAAGCATCATCTGTTCATCTTATACTTTACACAGCCAAACGCAACACTACCACATTCCACACCCCAACCCACTCAAGCCGCACCCAACTCATCCACAACCTGACTTAGACAAATCAAACAACTGTTCCTTCCATCTGGCAATTTAATCATATGCAGATAATCCATAATGTCTACTGCAATAACTGTCAAGACCCAGTCCTAAGCTTTCAGTTGGGTCAAATAGACAACCTGTAAATACTTACCCTACCACAACTCGAGTGGCTGGATATGTAAATAGTTCACCTAGTTGCAGCTCCAAGTTATTGACCCTGTTTCAATGTATGCACAAGGCTGTTCTCTTTGTCTTTGCAAGAATTTGTTATTTGTAAACCGCACTGATATTGAAGAGCGCAGTATAGAAAAGCTGTTAAATAAATAAATAAATAAATTCACGACCAAGCCCCAGAATACCTTTTCTCTTTAGTTATGCTTTATGCGCCCGCAAGGGCCCTTCGATCTCTCCATGGGCTCCGCGCCTATGTATCTCAGTGCCTTCAATTGTCAAATTTGAGACTACCTGTAAATCAGCGTTTTTTGCTGCTGCCTCATCTTTATTGAACTGTTTACCAGATTCCATAAGACAAAATCCAGAACTGAAAAGCTTTAAGAAAGCACTAAAAACTCATCTTTTTGAGTCAGCTTTTGGGGTGAACTCTTCACACATTTGAGCTGCTTCGGTTGCCTAAGACGTCACAGCCTTACCTGTTCTACCTTTGTATGATAATTTGTCTTTTGTTGTGCGTTCTCTATCTTTATTCTTTTCTGTCAACAGAATGGTATTCCTTTCCCTGTGTGCATTGCTTTTTATTGTAAGCCACATATATTGCATATCTGAGACAACCTATCAAATAAAGTAAAACATAAATCATAAAGATAACAAACTGCTATTGTGGAGCACGGTTACAAATTACTCCATCGTATGCACTCGGACCCAGTGAGGCTGCATCGAATGGGACAGCACAGGGATGGGAAGTGCTGGTGGGGTTGTGGACAGGAAGGGGGGTTTATTCCATATGTGGTGGCTATATCCTGTTATTGGCCTTTTTTGGCATAAGATTGCTCTCTTGGTTGGTGAAACGGTGGGCATGGACATTGTGTCAGATCCAGTGTCATCCTTACTGCATCTGCCTGCTAAGGGGGTAGATTGGGAAGGAAGATTAACTGCCCAGATGTGTACTACTGCAGCACAAATGGAGACTGCGAAGAATTGGAAATGCAAGCTGGCACCAGCTTGGGACTCTGAACAGTAAGGCTGGAGTGGATATATTGTATGATGGAGGTGACTAACAGCTGAAATTGATGGGAATACAATTCCATGACCATTGGTCAGCCTATGAGCACTGGTGAAATGCATTGCAGGCCTAAGGGGAGGGGGTATGGGAGTAATTTGGGATTTCAATGTTGTCATAGGGGTGTTGTGAGGAGTAACTGTATTGGGGAAGGGGTTGGGGCATAATGTTTTGTGTATGCAAAAATTCCAAATCAAGATACCAATAAAGACGGTAAAATGTGATACTGCAGTTCCTGGGTAGGAACTAGCAAGCTACAACCCCAAAACCAACCTGGTCAGTGCTTACAGATCATTAATGGCCAGGTACCATTAAACAACACTCTAATAACATAGGAGAAAAGATGCTAGGCCAACAGCTTCATACTTTTAGTAGCTTTTGGAGATAAGACATCAAGATGACTGACTGGGTGTTGGTTACATATAGGAATGTATGGTGAAATTAGACCTTACTTGCTAATTTTCTTTCCTTGAGTCCCTCCAGTCCAGTCACATGGGTCTACGCCCCATCACCAGCAGATGAAGACTGAGAACCCCAGGTTTTGATGATGTCACACTATAAAGTGCCTGTGCATACCTGATCGCCAGTATTTTATTTAAAAAAAACTGACTCCACATTGACAAAGTTAAGGAAATTCGAAAACAACTTATCAAAACTATGTACATTAAACATATAGGAATTGAGTATTAGAAGTCTCTAAAAGAGTGAAAACTGAAAACTCAACATTATGCAGATGTTGTCCAGCACATTTGAATACTTCAGATATTTATAACTACTTGAATGCGGCTGCATCGTGCTCCTAAACACTTCCTTATCCAGGCTTGCGAAGCCTGAATGAGTGATTTCTGGACTGGAGAGACTCAAGGAAAGAAAATTAGCAGGTAAGATCTAATTTCACCTTCCTCATCATCCCTCTCCAGTCCAGATGCATGGGACGTATCAGAGCAGAACTTAATTTTGAGTGCAACCCGCAAGCCCAGTTTATAGGACCCGAGCTCCAAAACATGCACCCCCCTCTAGCCTGCACATCCAAGCAAATGGAGCAAGGATCATGTTGCCACTCAACAAATATCCACTGTGGATACAAGATCACACTTTGCCCAGGAAGATGCCCGAGTTCTCTCGAATGAGCATGCAACATTTTTGGAAGTGACCTATGTTTGAACAAATACGTAGAAGCAATCTCTTCCTTCAACCACCACGCTATAGACGCTTTTGAAGCTGCCTCACCTTTGTGTGGACCCCCACATAAGACACAGATGATCGGACTTTCTAAGTGGTTCTGTACACTTAATATTATGCCGAAGAATCCTGCAAACATCCAATCGATGTAACTGGTGCGACGTTGAGCCCTGTTCCATACCAGAAAATACAGGGAAAGTGATTGTCTTGGTTGAGGTGCAATGGCAAAAATACCTTCAATAAGGAGGGAACTAGACAAAGCACCCCTTTTCCTTAGAGAATGAAACAAAAGGCTCCCTACAAGACCATGCTTGCAGTTCAGATATCCTATGTGTTGAGCTGACAGCTATCAGAAAGACCACCTTCAATCCTTTAGAGAAGCGCTACTAAGAGGTTCAAAAGAAGCCTCCGGGTAGGTGCTGGTAACTCCAAATTCAGGTCCAATGGAAGAACAAATTAGCGTGACAGTGGGCAAACCTGTTTAACTTCCTTCAGAAAACGAACCACATCCGGATGAGAAGCAATACAGCCTCCTTGTAATCGATCTCTATAACAACTTAAGGAGCACGACCTGAACCTGCAACAAATTCAGAGCAAGACCTTCATCTATTCCTGCTTGGAGAAAGGGGAGAATATCCAGTAAGGAGCATGCAAGAGCATGGTCCCTACTGGACATCAGCTCTCAAAAGTACGCCAGACACTAATATAAGCCAGATATGTAGACCTTTTTCATGCCTTAGGACATTAACTGTGATGAGTGACCTTTCTTCCTTAATCGAGCCCTCTCAAGAGACAGAGCATAAGCAAGAACCGAGCCACCGCCAACATTATTAGGCCCTGTGACAGATAGTTTAGCAGTGGAAGCCGCCACGGGGCTCCCACCATCATCTGCACCCAATCACTAGACCCCGATATGACTATCTTTAGAACCCAGCCTATCGGGGCCAGGGGGAAACACGTATAGGAGGGTGTCGCTTGGCCACTGTTGGGTTAGGGCATCCAACCCCTCTGACATTCGCTCTCGCCTATGGCTGAAAAACTGTTCCACCTCTGCATTGGAGGCAGTGCCATCAGATCTATGACTGGTGTTCCCCAACGGCAAACAATTCACTGAAACACTGATAATTCTAGAGACCATTCCCACTGGTCCAGTCAGTGACAACTGAGGAAGTCAGCCTGTACATTTTCTTTTCCTGCCATGTGAGCTGCCAACAGCGTGAGCAGATTCGCTTCTGCCCAACGAAGCAGTGGCTTCACCTCCTCCGCCAAAACCACACTGCCCATGATGCCTGGCTACTGAGGTAAGCCACCGTGGTTGCATTGTCTGAAAAGATCCTCACATCCCTGTGTTGTAACATCAGCAAAAAGGACTGGAGAGCAAGAAAAACTGCCCTGATCTCCAGCCACTAACTCACAGGAAAGCATAGTTACTCACCTGTAACAGGTGATCTCTGGAAACAGCAGGAATTCACATATGGGTATTGTCGGTACCGATGGAGCCTGCGCGGGAATGCTCCCCAGCGTCCAATTAGAAAGCTTTTGAGTGGCCTAGTGGTTGGGGCAAGGTGCTTCAGGCCGGAAGGTCAGGGGTTCAAATCCCACTAGAGGACAGCAACCTTGGGCCGGAAGGACTGGGGTTTCTAGTCCCACAGGTGCTCCTTGTGGTCTTGGGCAAGCCACTTAACCCTCCATAGCCCATGTTCCCTGTAAAATAGTTATCTCCAAGTTATAATGCCCTGTTCAATGTAATTTCAGTTTGTTCAATGTAAACCGCACTGATGCAGAATTGCGCGGTATATAAGAGAATGCAAATAAATAAATTTTGGGAGCATCCCACAGCGCCTGCGTGCTGCCTTCCTGCCTTTCCCAACTGCCTCTCTCCAGTTGAGTTTTAAATCTGAGACAGAGACAGAGAGAGAGAGAGGGAAAGGGAAAGAGAGAGAGAGAGGGAAAGGGAAAGAGAGAGAGAGAGAGGGAAAGGGAAAGAGAGAGATAGAGAGATACAACTCCTAGGGGAGGTGGGTGGGTTGTGAGGACTAAATTCCTGCTGTTCCCGGAGATCACCTGTTACAGGTGAGTAACTATGCTATCTCCAGGAACAAGCAGGAATGTAGTCTTCACATATGGGGACTCCCTAGCTTTAGATGCCAGGGAGAGACCCCAGAAGCTGTGTGCCCCTGTGAAAGGGCTCCACTTCCCCCCATGAATCTCTGGCATCCAACCAGGGATGGTGGGAAGGAGTTGATCAGGTATGGAACAGGTGTTGGAGAACAGCCTGACCAAACAAGGCATCCCGGCGGGAGTCCTTGTCCAAGCAGTAATGGGCTGTGAAGGTATGAACCGAGGCCCAGGTAGCTGCTCAACAGATGTCGTCGATAGACACAGAGTGCAGATGAGCCATTGAAGCTGCCATGGCTCTCACATTGTGAGCTGTGACATGGCCCTCCAGAAAAAGGTTCTTACTCTGATAGGCAAAGGAAATACACTGTGCAATCCAGTTGGACAGTGTTCTCTTGGAGACTAGAAGTCCCAAATGAGAAGGATCAAAAGCAACAAAGAGTTGGGACTTCCGGTGACGTCACAGAGCAGATGGCCGCAAGATAGCCGAGCTCCGTCTGATTCCCGACCAAAGCTGGCAATGAGTGATATCCCATGTGCGAAAGTGGTGGATAAGAGACCCCGGGACGAGCTACGGCGGCCCGAAAGAAACTCGAGGGGTTTAAATCTGCGTACGCGCGGCAAGACGAGAGGCGCCTGCGGAGTCCGGATGCGGGCGAAGAGAGCAGTGGCGGTGGGAGCTCAGGAGAGGATAATGGTGTGACTGACCAGTTATCAGCTGGAATGGAGTTGAAAGGCTGGCTCGTGGAGTTTAAGAGAGAACTCTGGGGAGATATTAAGGAGCTGAGAAAGGATTTGAAAGAGGAGCTGCACTCGCTTCATCAGGAACTGAATAGCCTGGGGCAGCGCGTGGAGGAGGTGACAGAACAAGCGGAGACATTGGAGGGAGCTCTGCGAGAGGTGGAGGTGGAGCAGCGCCGACTGAGAGACCGGCAAGACGAAATGCAAGAAAAGATGGAGGAGATGGAAGATAGGGCACGAAGGAATAATTTGAGATTCAACGGGATTCCTGAAAGAGACAGTTAAGGATTGTGTCAAAACGGTGCAACGGTTGTGCCGGCATATCCTAAGAATGGAGGAAAATGCGGAGGAGCACGTAGAGGTGGTTGGAGTGGAGAGAGAGCGCACCGCAGCCTTGGCCCTCGGCGGGAGAAGCAAGTAAGGGATGTGATTGCTTGTTTGAGTAGTTTCCCCACTAAAGAGCGTGTCCTGAGCTTGGCAAGGAAGTATGGAAGAATTGCGTGGGAATCCTGTGAGGTGGAGATTTACAATGATCTTTCCAAAGGAAAACTGGAGAGGAGGCGAGGTCTGAAGGAAGTTACGGCGTTCTTGCGGGGGAAAGGACTGAGATATCGTTGGTTGTTCCCCTTTGGCCTTCTATTGACTGTAAATGGAATTTCTAGGAGAGTCAAAGGGGCAGAGGAGGCCTGGAGTGTGTTGACCGAGTTGGGGTGCGAACATCTCCCCAAGAATCCGGACGGCGGGGCCTCCAGAGAGGAGCGTGGCAAGGAGCAGAGAACGTCGCAGTGGCGGAGAGTCTGCGAGAAAGGGAAGCGGCTCAAACGATTATCACAGGATTCATCTGGAGTGGACATCGCAGCGCTTACTTGAACATTGGGGGGTGGTTATGGTTGGCTTATATGATTCGGGATGCAAAATGGAGTAAGGTGGAGGGGGGGTCAGTATGATGGGGGAATGGGTAGGTATAGCATGGCGGGTGGAGGATGGGGGTTGCATATGGGGGGGTGAGGGTTGCTTTTGGTAAGGAAGGGGACTTTGGTTGGGGTGGGGGGATATGGAGATGCTTAGGGATATGACCAAGGGTTGGTGTCGGGATAGGACATGACTCACACGGACGCTTGGAAGGAAGGGAGGGGAGGTGGAGGGTTAGAGGGGTGTTGCCACATCTAGGAGGAAATGGAGGGGCGGGGCTGGGGGTGACTTAGGGTAATGTTGAGGATTGGATCTCTAAATAGCTCAACCTGTCTGCCAGGAAGTTCTCCTGGCCAGGAAGATAAACAGCCTTGAGATACATGTTGTGTTTGAGGGCAAAAGAGCAAAGGGCCTGTGCCTCCTGACACAGAAGCCTGGACCCAGTGCCTCCCTGTTTGTTCACATAGAACATGGCCACTTGATTGTCCGTCTGTACCAAAACAGACTGGAGAGCCAGGGTGTGAGAGAAGGTTTTGAGGGCTAAGCGAATAGCCCGGAGTTCCAGTAGGTTGATCTGTTGCGTGGCCTCCCACGGAGACCACAGGCCCTGGGTGCACCTGTCCAAACAATGTGCACCCCAGCCCTGCAAGGAGGCATCGGTCATCAACACCACTGTGGAAACAGGCACCTGAAAAGGCACCCCCTGTAGTAAGTTGTGGGGGGTGTAGCCACCACTGTAGGGAGTTCAGGAATGGTTTGGACACCTGTACTCTGTCTGTGAGGCTTCCTGTGGCTTGCTGCCACCGAGTTCTGAGACACCACTGTGCAGGTCTCATGTGGAGGCGGGCATTGGGAGTCACATGCACTGTCGATGCCATGTGGCCCAGGAGCTTTAGACAAAGTCTGGCGGAAACTTGTGGCCTGCTCAGAAACTGGTTTGCCAAGTCTATGAGCCTTTGAGCCCTGTCTTTTGGCAAGTAAGCCTTTGCTTGCAGGGAGTCCAACCTTGCCCCTATGAACTCTAGGTTCTGGGAGAGGAGAAAAGTGGACTTTGCGAAGTTTATGACAAAGCCTAGGTGTTGAAGGAGGGAGATAGTACTGAGGGCGGCTTGCCTGGCCTCCTGGGAGGTCTGACCCCTGATGAGCCAGTCGTCCAGGTAGGGGAAGACAAAAACTCCCTGATTCCTCAAGTAGGCCGCCACCACTGCCAGGCACTTTGTAAAGACCCTTGGGGCGGAGGTTAGGCCAAAGGGCAGAACTCTGTACTGGTAATGGTTTCCTCCCACAATGAACCTGAGGTACTTTCTGTGGTCTGAGTATCATGCGACCTCTGTCTCTCTGGAGTTTCAATAGGGTTTTGGGGATTAGG
This sequence comes from Ichthyophis bannanicus, assembly GCA_033557465.1. NCBI lineage: Eukaryota > Metazoa > Chordata > Amphibia > Gymnophiona > Ichthyophiidae > Ichthyophis > Ichthyophis bannanicus. The sequence goes on from CM066042.1 coordinate 171,349,393, forward strand.
GGAATTGGAGGGAAGGCAAAGAGAAAATCCTGGCACCAATGGAGCAGGAATGCATCCCTCACCTGAAAATTTCGAGCTGGAAGTCTGGACCAGAACCAGGGAAGTTTGGCATTCTGTGGACTTGCAAAGAGGTCTATGTCTGGAGTTCCCCAGACTTGAAAAACTCGAGAAAGTTGATATGAGTGGAGAGACCACTCGTGTGGTAACAGGATTCGGCTGAGCCTGTCCGCCCAAGCGTTTTGAATGGCTGGAAGGTATACTGCCAACAAATGAATGTGATGCTCTCTGGCAAAGGCCCACAGTTGCAAAGCTTTGTTTCATAATTGCAAATAGCCTGTTCCACCTTGTTTGTTTAGGTAAAACATGGCCACCTGATTGTTGGTTTGCACCAGAAGTGTTTTGTTTATGAGATGGAAGCAAAAGAACTTGGAGAAGGCCCTTAGTTCTAGGAGGTTTATTTGTAGAGAAGCCTCCTGTGGGGTCCAGCAACCCTGGGTAGACAGATTGCCTAAGTGAGCTCCCCAACCCAACTTGGAAGCATCTGTCGTTAGGAAAGCCTGAGGTAGGGGTTGCTGAAAAGGAGAGCCTACTGTAAGGTTTTCCAGAGATTGCCACCAATGCAGAGACGCAATCAGGCGTGTGGTAACCCTGATCTTGTCTGACATGCATCCTGAGGCTAGGGACCATTGAGATGCTAAGGTCCACTGGGCTGCTCGCATGCGAAAGCGTGCATAAGGAATCACATGGACTGTAAATGCCATGTGTCCTAGAAGTCGAAGCATCTGTCGAGCAGTGAGGAAGGTTTGTAGCACTGCTTGAGATGCAAGTTCGATGATGCGCAGACATCGAGACTGAGGCAGGAAAGCCTTTGACTGCTGTGTGTCCAAGCGAGCCCCTATAAACTCGAGGGATTGAGATGGGGTGAGCTGGGACTTTAGAAGGTTTATGACCCATCACAAGTACTGCAAAATTTGCATTGCTCGGGAAAGAGCATGACTTGCCTCTAGAGCTGATGGTGCTCGAATGAGCCAATCGCCTAAGTAAGGGAAGACAAAAATTCCTAGAGTCCTCAAAAAGCATAGTTACTCATCTGTAACAGGTGATCTCCGGGAACAGCAGGAATGTAGTCCTCACATATGGGTATCGTTGGTACCGACGGAGCCTGTGCAGGAACGCTCACCAGCGTCCAATTAGAAAGCTTTTGGGAGCATCCCACAGTGCCTGCATGCTGCCTTCCCGCCTTTCCAAACTGCCTCTCTCCAGTTGAGTTTAAAGCTGAGACAAAGAGAGAGGGAAAGGAAAGAGATGGATAGAGAGATACAACTCCTAGGGGAGATGGGTGGGTTGTGAGGACTAAATTCCTGCTGTTCCCGGAGATCACCTGTTACAGGTGAGTAACTATGCTATCTCCAGGAACAAGCAGGAATGTAGTCATCACATATGGGGACTCCCTAGCTTTAGGTGCCAGGGAGAGACCCCAGAAGTTGTGTGTCCCTGAACAGGGCTCCACTTTCCCCCATGGATCTCTGGCATCCTACCAGGGATGGCGGGTAGGAGTTGATTAGGTATGGAATAGGTGTTGGAGAACAGCCTGACCAAACAAGGCATCCCGGCGGGAGTCCTTGTCCAAGCAGTAATGGGCTGTGAAGGTATGAACCGAGGCCCAAGTGGCTGCTCGACAGATGTCATCGATAGACACAGAATGCAGATGAGCCATTGAGACTGCCATGGCTCTCACATTGTGAGCTCTGACATGGCCCTCCAGAGAAAGGTTCTTACTCTGACAGGCGAAGGAAATTCACTGAGCAATCCAGTTAGAGAGTGTTCTCTTGGAGACTGGAAGTCCCAAATGAGAAGGATCAAAAGCAACAAAGAGTTGAGAGGACTTTCTATTTTGCTGTGTTCTTTGTAAGTAAAAGGCTAAAGCTCTTTTACAGTCCAAGGTATGAAGATTCCTCTCTGCATTTGATGCATGAGGCCTTGGAAAAAACACAGGTAGGTAGACCACTAGGTTTAGATGAAAAGGCGAGACCACCTTTGGCATAAAGTGTGGATGAGTCCTAAGGACTACCTTGTCATGATGGAACCTTGTATAAGGTGGATCAGCTACTAGCGCTTGCAACTCACTAATGCAGCGTACTGATGTGATTGCAGTGAGTAAGATAACCTTCCAAGAAAGGAATTTCAAGGAGGTAGTAGCTAAAGGTTCAAAGGGTGGCTTCATGAGCTGCCCAAGAACCAGGTTTAAGTCCCATGCCACCGGTGGTGGCCTAATGGGAGGCTTAGTTAGAAGAAGGCCTCTCATAAATCTTGCTATAAGAGGATGTGAAGAAATAGGTTGTCCATTTAGAGGCTTAAAGGAAGCTGCAATAGCACTCAAATGGACTCTTACTGAGTTAGTCTTAAGTCCTGCATTGGATAAATGAAGGAGATACTCCAGCACTGATTCCAGAGGTATCGCAAGGGGATTAAAACCCTTCTCGAACACCATATGGTACACCTTTTCCACTTAAAAGCATAAGAGCATCTTGTGGAAGGTTTCCTGGAAGCAAAAAGAATATCTTTTACTTGCTGAGGAAGATTAAGATCTTGGAGATCTAGGCCTTCAGCAACCAAGCCCTGAGATGCAGAGACTGGGGATTGGGATGCCATAACATTCCGTCCTCCTGAGATAGGAGATCTGGAGCAGACCCTAACTCCAGGGAGGGAGCTTGAGAGATGTAGTAGCAGAGTGTACCACACTTGCCATGGCCAATGTGGAGCTATGAGAATCATATGGCCTCTGTGTCTCTGAAGCTTGAACAGGGTTTTGGGAATTAGGGGAATGGGTGTAAAGGCATACAGGAAGTCTTGACCCCAGTAAAGGAGGAAAGCATCCCTGGCCTGAGCCCCCTGAGCCGGAATTCTGGAACACAACCGGGGAAGTTTGGCATTCCACGGACTTGCAGAGGTCTACGCCCGGGGTTCCCCAAAGTTGAAATATCCTGGCCACCTGGTCTGCATGCAGAGACCACTCGTGTTGGAGCAGAACTCGACTGAGCCTGTCTGCCCAAGAGTTTTGAATGCCTGGAAGATACACTGCCAGAAGATGAATCTGATGCTCTCTGGCGAGGGCCCATAGTCGCAAAGCTTCGTTGCAAAGCGACAGAGAGCCTGTTCCCCCCTGCTTGTTCAGATAGAACATGGCTACTTGATTGTCCGTATGAATGAGGACCGTCTTGTAGCTGAGCAGGGTGTGGAACACTCGCAGAGCAAGGAAGATTGCTCTGAGCTCCAAGAGATTGATATGTAGATGACTCTCCTGTGGAGACCAGGTGCCCTGGGTGGAGAGGTCTTGCAGATGAACTCCCCAACCCATTGGAGAACATCTGTTGTGAGAGTTGCTTGGAGTAAGGGTTGTTGAAAAGGGGACCCCAGCAATAGGTTTTGAGTGGACTTCCACCACTAGAGGGACAAAATAAGGCGACTTGTTTTTGCTATTTTGTCTGACAGGCATCCTGATGCCTGGGTCCATTGAGTGGATAAAATCCACTGGGCTGCCTTCATATGGAGGCGAGCATAGGGAACCACATGTACAGTAGATGCCATGTGGCCTAGTAGTTGTAACATTTCTCAAGCAGTGAGATGAGACTTTAGCACTGCTTGAGAGGCTAACTGCACCATGCGAAGGCAGCGGGCCTGAGGGAGATAGGTCCTTGCCTTTCTGGTGTCCAGCAAAGCTCCTATGAACTCTAAAGACTGAGTGGGAGTTAGACTGGATTTTGGGATGTTTATTACAAGACCCAAATACTGAAGGATACGCATTGTGCAGGATAGAGAAGTCCTTGCCTCTGACTCTGTTGGGGCTCGAATGAGCCAGTCGTCTAAGTAGGGGAAGAACAATATCCCTAGAGTGCGGAGAAATGCTGCTACGACAGCCATGCATTTCATGAACACCCTTGGTGCTAAGGCCAGGCCTAAAGGAAGCATCCTGTATTGGTAGTGCTTTCCTTGAAAAAGGAACCGAAGGAACCTTCTGTGGGTTGGATGGATGAGGACATGGGTGTATGCATGCTTGAGATCTAGAGAACAAAGCCAATCCTGACTCTGAAGGTATGGCAGCAGAGACCCGAGAGAAATCATTTTGAACTTCTCTTTGACAAGGAATTTGTTCAATTATCTGAGGTCTAAGATAGGTCTGTATCCCCCTGTTTTCTTTGAAATAAGGAAATAAGGGGAGTAGAACCCTGTACCCTGCTAATGGGTACTTCTTCTAATGCCCCTTGGACAAGAAGAATAGCGACCTCCTGCCCTAACAGGTTGATGAGAGAGGTCGGAAAATTGAACTGCCTTACTATTGTGTGAGGGGGCATGCTTGAAAAATGAAGCTTGTACCCCTCCTTTATGATGGAGAGTGTCCAATGCTTTGCTGTTATCTGCCCCCATCTGGGGGCAAAGTGACATAACCTTCCTGGAATGGTGGAAGGCTCTGGTCCCCTGAGAGCCAGGAAGGCTAAGTTCTCTAGCTGAAAGTCAAAGGCCCTGTGGAGGCTGAGACTGCTGGCCCGACTGAGGCTTAGCAGTCTTTGCTTTCTTCTGTTTGGGTGGTTTGTTGACCTTTCCTGGCAAGCTGACCTGCAGAACGTCCCTGCTGAACATAAGCAGGATAATATTTTCTCTTTTTAGAAAAGAATGGTTTCTTGAACAATTTCTTTCTAGCAGGATCAGCTGTAGACTTGGATAACCTATCCAAAGTGGAGTTGTCTGCATCCATCTCATTGGCTTTTTCCTGCCAATCTTTACCAAACAGGTTCTCACCAGTACAAGGGATATTTCCCAATTTGTCTTGTACCCAGAGCTCTAGGTCAGTTGCCTGGAGCCAAGCAATTCTACGTGCACCTATGGCAATAGCTGAGGTTCTGCTTATGCACTCAAAGTAGTCAAAGGCTGCACGGTTGGCAAATTTAGAAACATCTTAGAAACATAGAAACATGATGACAGAAAAAGACCACATGGCCTATCTAGTCTGTCCTTCCATATCAACAACTACAACAGTCCACTTTTTACCTTTAGAGATCCTCTGTGTTGGTCCCATGCTTTTTTGAATTCAGTTACTGTCCTCATCTCTACCACCTCCACTGGGAGACTATTCCATGGATCCACTACTCTTTCCGTAAAGAAATATTTCCGCATATCACTCCTGAATCTATCTCCCTTCACCCTCATCCCATGTCCCCTCATAGCAGAACTTGCTTTCAATTGAAAGAGGCTCTCTCCCTGAACATTTATGCCACGGAGGTATTTAAACATCTCAATCATATCACCTCTATCCCACCTTTCCTCTAAGGTGTACATATTAAGATCCTTAAGTCTGTCCTCATATGCTTTATGATGAAGCCCACTAATCATTTTAGTAGCCACCCCCTTTGCACCGACTCCATCCTGTTCACATCCTTCTGAAGGTGCGGTCTCCAGAATTGCACACTATACTCCAAATGAGGTCGCACCAAAGACTTATACAGAGGCATTATCACCTCCTTTTTTTCTGCTAGCCATTCCTCTCTGTATGCACCCAAGCATCCTTCTAGCTTTTGCCGTCGCCTTTTCTACCTGTTTAGCTACTTTAAGATCATCAGACACAACCACGCCTAGGTCCCGCTCTTCTTTAGTGGACAAAAGTACTTCACCTCCTATACTGTATTGCTCCCTTGGATTGCTGCAGCCCAAATGCATGACCTTACATTTTTTAACATTAAATTCCAGCTGCCAAATTCTATACCATTCTTCAAGCTTAGCTAGATCCCTCCTCATGTTATCCACACCTTCCTGGGTGTCTACTCTATTGCAGATTTTGGTATCATCTGCAAAGAGGCAAACCTTACCCGACAGCCCTTCCGCTATATCACTAACAAAGATGTTAAAAAGAATCGTACCAAGGACAGATCCCTGGGGCACACCACTGGTAACATCCTTCTCCTCAGAGTGAGCTCCATTTACTTGTACTCTTATTCGCCTCCCAACCAACCAATTTCTAACCCAAGCAGTAACTTTAGGGTCCATTCCTAGGGTGCTCAGTTTGTTTATAAGTCGCCTGTGAGGAATAGTGTCAAAGGCTTTACTAAAGTCTAAATACACCACATCTTGGTCATGTTTGATCAATGTGAGAAAATCCTGTCTTCTATCCTCAGGAAGAATAGGACTTAAAGTTTCTAAATCATCTGTGACCTCCTTCAGGAGCATTCCCATATAGAGACTATAGGAACTGATCCTGGCAGAAAGCATGGAAGCTTGGAAGACCCGACGTCCAAAAGCATCTAGGGTTCTGCACTCACGTCCTGGAGGATTAGAGGCATGCTTCTTTGCACTCTTGATCCTTCTCATAGCTGATTCCACTACAATAGAGTGGTGAGGAAGCTGAGTCTTTTGGAAACCAGGACAAGGAGGGACTCGATACATAGTATCCAGTCTGCGAGAATGAGGAGAGATGGTAAGAGGTGTCTCCCACATCCTTAACATGAGATCATATAAAATCTCATGAATGAGCAAGGTAGCTGCCTCCTTAGGAGTTTTGGGATATTGTAGAATTTCCAACTCCTTGGCCCTTGGCTCTGTTTCAGGGGCCACAGAATGGACACGCCCCGAGCCACCTCCCTGATAAAATCCTGGAAGGAAATATCCTCTGTAGGAGACATCCTGCGCTTAGGGGAGGAGGGATCCTCTGGGAGAAGTATTCCTGCATCGACAGAACTGTCGGAATCCTCAGAACTGGAGAGAGGCAGTTGGGAAAGGCGGAAAGGCAGCATGCAGGCGCTGTGGGATGCTCCCAAAAGCTTTCTAATTGGACGCTGGGGAGCGTTCCCGTGCAGGCTCCGTCGGTACCGACGATACCCATATGTGATGACTACATTCCTGCTTGTTCCTGGAGATATGCTGCTACTACTGCCATGCATTTTGTGAAGACCCTTGGAGCAGAGGCCAGTCCGAAAGGAAGGACTCTGTATTGAAAATGCCTTCCCTTGACTAGGAATCAAAGGAATTTTCTGTGATCTGCATGAATAAGGATATGCATGTAAGTTTCCCTTAAATCTAGAGAACATAGCCAACCTTGCTCGTGGAGGTATGGAAGAAGTGTGCTGAGGGAGATCATCTTGAACCTTTCTCGGACTAGATATTTGTTCAGTTCTCTGAGATCCAGGATTGGTCTTAGTCCCCCTGATTTCTTTGGAATGAGAAAATAGGAGGAATAGAATCCTGTGCCCTGCGGGACATTGGAACCTCTTCTATAGCTCCTTGAGCCAGAAGAGTGGTGACCTCTTGCCACAACAGGTCTGAGACCGGTGGTTGAGATCTGAACTGCTTTATTAACGTGGATGGGGGCAAGCTGAGGAAATGAAGCGTGTATCCCAGACTCACGATAGATAAGAGTTCAATTTTCTGATGTGATTTGCTGCCATCTTTGAGAAAAATGGAAGATATGGCCTGGAATATTTAAAGGTTCTGGGCTTAGAACAGGAAGAATGGCTAAGTTCTCTAGACAATAGTCAAAGACCCTAAGGAGGCTGAGCTTGCTGGGCCTTCTGAGGTTGTGCCTTTGTCTAGTTTGTTGTTGCCCCTTCTGGGGAACATGTGTTTGTTGGGTGGAAGATGGATAGAATTTCTTCTTCTTAGAGAAAAAAGTTTTTTTGAAAAACTTTCTTGGCTGGGTTAGCTGTAGATTTTGACAATCTGTCTAAAGTTGTATTATCAGTGTCAATTTCGTTAGCCTTGAGCTGCCAATCCTTGCCAAAGAGATTTTCTCCTGTGCAATAAATGTTTCTCAGCTTATCTTGCACCCATTCCTCAAAGTCTGGAGCCAGGCAATACGACGTGCTCCTATGGATATATCAGACGTTCTGCTAATACATTCAAAACAGTCAAAGGTAGCACGATTCATAAATTTAGAGACATTCTGAGCATGTTTTACCAAAGTCAAATGATCTGTCCGTTTATCCTCTTGAAGAAAAGGGTTCAAAGTTCTAAGTCTTTTGTAACCTCTTCAAGAAACATTCCCATGTATAATTATAGAGGAACCGATTCTTGCTGACAGCATGGAGGAGTGAAAGCATTGATGACCAAAGGCATCCAGTGTTCTAGACTCACGACCTGGTGGATTGGAAGAGTGTCTCTTAGCACTCTTAATCCGTCTCATGGCAGACTCTACCACCATAGAATGATGTGGTAACTGAGTCTTTTGAAAGCCTGGACAAGGTGGTACTCGATACATAGTGTCAAGACATCTAGAATGTGGAGATACTGTTAAAGGAGCTTCCCACATCCTTAACATTAGATCATGTAAGATCTGATGAATAGGAAGCATAGCTGCCTCCTTTGGAGTCAAAGGATATTGAAGAATTCACAATTCTTCTGCCCTAGGCTCCTTTTCAGGTACTATTGTAATGGCAAGACCCTTTGCCATATCACATACAAAATCATGAAAAGACATTGAGGAGAAAGAGTTGAATCCTGCTAAAGTTCAGCTCTGGTACCGGTGGAATCATTCAAATCATCGGAATCGGAAGACTCAAAAGGAGGAAGCACCGGGTTCTCCTGAAGAAGATGGTGTCGGAACCGCTCGATGTCGGTACCGACACGCGTCGGTACCTGATCCCCCATACTAGAGAGAGATTCCAAGCTCGGCATCGGGGGAAAGCATGCCTGTTTAAACAGGCACCGAAGGCACTGGCACTGGTACCGGCATCGGTGCCTGCGGAACAGTCTGCAGCGACCTTAGCGGTACCGAAGTACCTAAAAGAGTTGCTAGACTGCGTTCAATAGCGAGGAGTCTTTTGTCCACTGCTACTGCCGATGCTTGGGTGTTGGTACTGGTGGGAGCGGCCACAACCCCCTAGCATGGCACCAGTAGTTCCATCGAGGTTGAGGCCTCTGGAACATCCTGGAGCCCCGATAAAGCTTTGGTGCCTGAAGAGTCCTGCCGGGGCTGTTTTGCTGGTAAATTGCCCTCGAGGGCAACACCAATGGCATCTCGCTGTTTAGAGGGAGATCTACCCTTCGAGGACCGGCTAGTCTTAGAAGCCTTGTGTTTAGTTACCTGAGATCCCTGGGAAGTCGAAGCCCTGTTAACCATCGATGCTACAGACACTGTGTCTGAAGAAAATAGGGCACCGAGTTGATTTGCTTGATTTTGAAGACTTCTTTTAGTCAACTTCCTGCAGGAGAGAGACTCTGCCGGGCAATGGTCAGGACCTAAACATTTAAGACACCAGTCATGGGTGTCGGTAATAGAAATTGTACCGCCACATTTTGAACATTTTTTAAAACCAGTGGCTGTTTTTTCCATGGTAAGGAAAAAGAGGGCCTAATGCCCAAAATGGCGCCAAGCACCAGAGCAGGGAAAAAATTCCTGAGAAAAAGCACTAAAATTGAAAAGGTTTTAGAAGAAAAGAAAGAAAAGCACGGTGGTACCGGTAGGCGTCGACGGAAGGCAGACGCAACCACAAAAAATCTAAAAATAAAAGAAGATTTTCTACGGTGACAGAAGACACGTCCTGTCGGCTCCGCGGAAAACGAAGAACCGAAGTGAGAGGTAGTTGGGTGGGAAGGCAGCACGCATGCGTGGTGGATGCTCCCAAAAGCTTTCTTTTTGGGACGCTGGGGAGCGTTCCCGTGCAGGCTCCGTCGGTGCCAACGGTACCCATATGTGAAGACTACATTCCTGCTTGTTCCTGGAGATAGACCAGTATATGGTCCATCTAGCCTGCCCAGCAAGGTAGCAAGAGTAGGGGCACCTGCCGGTCTGTGCAGGTCACCCCTCCCTATGCCTTTGTTTAGGGTTGTACCCACCGCTCCGTGTAGGGCACCTCTATTTGTTGAGATTTAACAGATAGTTAAGTTTATTTTGATTTTATCCTGTTGCTATAAAAGGGATACACTGTATTTGTCCCATGCCTTTTTGAATTCTTTCACTGTATTTGCCTCCACCATTTCTATCGGGAGGGCATTCCAAGCATCCACCATTCTTTCAGTGAAAAAGTATTTCCTGACATTGTCTTTCAATTTACCCCCTTGCAGCTTCATGTTATGCCCTCTAGTTTTACAGCTTTCCTGTCTTTGGAAGAGGTTTGTTTGTTCATTAATACTCTTAAGTATTTAAAGGTCTGAATCATATTTCCCCTGTCCCTCTTCTCTTCCAGAGTGTACATATTTAAGTCTTCAAGTCTCTTCTCATAAGTCTTCCGATGCAAGCTCCAAATCATTTTGGTCACCTTCCTCTGAATCGTTTCCAGTCTTTTTATATCCTTTGTGAGATATGGTCTCCAAAACTGAACACAGTATTCCAAGTGAGGCCTCACCAGTGACTTCTACCGTGGCATTAGTACCTCTTCCTTTCTGCTAGTAATTCCTCTTTGTATGCAACCCAGCATCCTTCTGGCTTTTGCCACCGCCTTGTCGCACTGTTTCGCCACCATGAGATCCTCAGAAATAATCACTCCAAGGTCCTTCTCCTGGTCCATGCACACCAACATCTCGCCCCCTATCGCATACATTTCTCTTACATTTCTGTTTCCTAAGTGCATGACACTGTACTTCACATTAAATCTTAACTACCAAGCATTAGATCATTCTTCCAGCTTTTGTAGATCTTTCCTCATGTTCTCCACTCCCTCAGGGGAGTCCATTCTGCTGCAAATTTTCGTGTCATATGCAAAAAGACAGACTTTTCAATTCAGTCCTTCAGCAATATCACTCACAAATACATTGAATAGTACCGGGTCCCAAGACCGAACCCTGGGGCACACCGCTAAACACCTTCCTTTCATCCGAGTGAGGTCCATTTACCTTCACCTTCTGTCGTCTGTCAGTCAACCAATTTCTGGATCCAGTTCACCACAGTGGGATCCATCCCAGGCTGGTCAGTTTATTGATAAGCCTCCTATGAGGAACAGTATGAAAGGCTTTGCTGAAATCCAGGTAGATGACATCCATTGCATGCCCATGATCTAGTTCTCTGGTCATCCAGTCAAAGAACTCAATCAGATTTGTTTGGCAAGATCATCCTTTGGTAAAATCATGTTGCCTCGGATCATGCAACCTGTTGGTTTTGAGACAGTCCACTATTTGCTCTTTCAGGAGCGCCTCCATTACTTTTCCCACCACTGAGGTAAGGCTTACCAGCCTGTAGTTTGTCACTTCTTCCCTGTTACCACTTTTGTAAAGAGGTACCACATCAGCCCTTTTCTAGTCCTGAGAAACATCTCCTGTTTCCAAGGATCTGTTAAAAACATCCTTTAACGGCCCTGCAAGAACCTCTGAGCTCTTTCAGTAACCTGGGATGTATCTCATCTGGTACCACGGCCTTGTCCACTTTCAGTTTTGCAAGTTGTTCTAACACATCATCTTCTGTGAATGGTGTGGTATCCACTCCATTCCCATTTTTATATTTGGGAGTCACAGGTGGGCCTTCTCCAGGATTTTCTTTAGTAAAAACAGAGCAGAAGTATTTGTTTAGTATTTTCGCTTTTTCAATGTCACTTTCACGAGTCCGTTCACAACACTTCCGAGTCCTCTGATTTACCTCCTCTCCCGAATATACCTGAAGAAAGTTTTGTCGCAGCACTTCACATCTTTAGCCATCTTTTCTTCTGCCTTTGATTTTGTTATCCTTATTTCTCTTTTTGTTTCTTTTAGTTTGATCCTGTATTCCTTTCTGTGTTCCTCTGTTTGCGAGCTTCTGAATTTTATGAAAGCTGTGGTTTATGCCATTATTTGAGCAGCTACTTCTTTGGAGAACCAAATAGGTTTCCTTTTCCTCTTGTTTTTATCTACTTTCCTTACATATGTATCTGCTGCCCCTTTTATTGCCACCTTTAGTTTAGCCCATTACAATTCCACGAAAAATAATAAATAACTAAAAACAAACATATTAATAAATGACAGAACTAAAAAACATCAAAATAAAACACCGTTAAAAAAAACACAGAGATAGCAAAGGAGTGGCATGAGCAAAAAAATAAAGGAAAACAGAGAGGTCCACCCTCTTGATTCAACCCACATAGAGTCACAGTCTGAAGTTCGTATATATAGCTTTGTTCTAGTCTTAGTAAAATCTTGTCCAAGTTACCTCTGCGCCAATGAGGTTCAACTGCTTTAAATAACCAAAAATTGTAAATCTGAGATTTGATGATTTTTCTCAATCCAATGAGAAACCAAAGTTTCTCTGTCGTTTTATTAATATGTTTGTTTTAGTTTTTTAGTTATTTTTCGTTTTAACTTTTATTATCATCACTATTATCACAATTTTTATTTATCATATTTTAATATGAAGAGCATTAAACATATTATGCGCCCTTATTTTTATCATGTTGCTCTGCCTTTTGTCATACTCTCAGTTTTTGCTTTCAACGATTTCATTTTTATTTCTATTTTTATTTTTAATGATGTTCTGTCATATATATTTTATATTATTATTCTTTTTATATCAATATCCTTTTTAGTCTTATTTGTATTTCATTATTTTTTATCCATTTTGATGTTTTAGTACAGGTCTTTCCCACAGTAGTTGACTCGTATTTATTTTCCAAACCCATAACGAGTAGACTCCATAGTGTACATCAGGATCTACAAGTCCTCTTTAAATCTATAGATAATACAGTTAATAGCACATTCTGTACTTTATAATCACTGTCGTTTTCCTTACACATTTTTGATAAAGATTTACTCTAATACAGTGATTTTGTTTTTTTATTTTTTTAGTTTGTTACAGTTTAGTGCCCGTTACCTAGTGATTAAACATAAGATTGTTGCTTCCTATTTAGTCCGTTTTTATCCCCTTTGTCCAACACAAAAGATTCAATTTACATTTAGCAGATTTTAGAGGTGACAAGGCGATGGAGGATTGAGCATTTACTGTTTGTTTGGTTTTTTTACACACCGTGCACCTCCGGCCATCTCTACACAAACCTTTTACACACTGCGCATCTCCAGCCATCTCTACAGTTTAAATACCACATGTACATCTTTTCCTGTTTATTACACTTTGAATTAACATTCCCGTATGATGACATGTTTTTATCAAAACAAGGACATTTAGAAACAATCGGCAATAGCGTTTGCTGTAATGACACTTGTTTTAGTAACACCACAGAACATCTAGATGCGCTGATCATGCGCGGCAGTATGGTAATGAGTTCCAATTTGAGCGCAAAAGCATGGGATAAAAAAACGCCGTTCAGCGTAGGTTCCTGATTTTATAAGACTCCAGGATCTTATTCAGTTCACAAGCTTTACATGCACGACAGATTTCTTTGACTATCAGGTATGAGACATTCGCCCTTTGTTTTGTATACTGCAACGGTAATATTGTAGTTCCCTCCTAACTGCACTGGATTTTGTTAAACGGCAAGTTATGTATATTCTGATTAAAACCACCCCTGTATGCTGGTCCCCTCACTTTTGACAAAAATGTTCTCTCAAAGACCACTGTGTTTTGAGCAGTCTGAAACATTTCCATTGTTACTTTTATATGAGAAAGACAGGCTTAACATTCATAATACAGTAAAATACTCCTCGATCTTTCTTATGTACCTCTATATAGCTTGTCCATTTCTTTAAATATGGTTTTAAGAAGAGTTGACAATGGGGGCTAAATACATTTATGTTTTAAAGTTCATTGCCCATTACTTTAACTTGTTAGGAGGAGATATACCGGCATTTATTTTTCATGACCTCCTTGTTTAGTAGTACCACGGTATTTCTCACATACTATGTCCATCCAGTTAACACTCTAGTTTACTATTATATACATATTCATTATATTTTGCTTAGATATATTTTTCAGAGAATGCCAGTTAGCTTCAATTTTGCAAGCCTATATATTATTACCTTTAACAGAGCACAGCTTCTTCTATATTCACCATACAAGAGGATTTTTGAACCGATTAACAAGCTTCACTGGATACAATTAATTTGCTACACAGTATGCAATTCAACAGTTTTATGCACACTCTGAATAATGATTCATTGATACAGGATGAATTATCATGCTCCCCCTCTGGCTCTGGGATACATTTATCTCAATTGGTTATGTTTTTGCATTTTAGCTCTGAAGTACAGATAGATGGAGTCTTTTTAAAGACTAATACAATACATACGGTGCCTTTTGTAAGAATATCTTCCCCGTCTCTAAGAAACATACAGTGTGTTTTAGAGTGTAATTATATTTATTTATTTATTATTTAAGGTCTCATTGTGTTTAATATTGATATCTTCTTTATCACTGTTAATGTTTTTATTTTTAATTTTATTTATATTATTAATTATGTATTATATACAATTTTCCTTTATCTATATATTCGTTCATATTCTTTCATATATTTTTAGATTTGAATACGGATATGTTACATTTATGTTTTAACTTTTCTATTTTTATGTTATTTTTTATATATATTTAATTATCTTATTCTGTATATCAATGTATGTTTTATTTTTAAGATGCGTACCCCCTGAGGAAGGCGTCCCGCCGAAACGCGTTGGGGTTTTCTTTGAATAAAATTAGCACCAGTGACTTCACCTCACCCTCGCCTCTTGTGTTGCCTAAGGTGTCTCTGCATTACAGGTCGCAACCTACCAGAGCCCACTGTGATCCATTTGTTCCTGGGATGTTTGATTCTTTGTGGGAGTGGTGGTGGATTTAGTTCTGTTTGTACCCTAGAAGAGATGTGTTTAATGGCAGCTAGTCCTTCCCTTAGTAGAGTCAATTCTTTATGCATAGCAGCTAACTTGAGGCATATAAGGCAAGCTCTTAGATTCCAAATGATTCTTCTCAGAATGAAAGCACCACAGTTAATGCACCGACTACACGACATGCTGATTAAGCAGTCCTAGGAGAAGGAGAAAAGGTGGGTGTAACACCTAATTAAAAGGACAGATATCAATATATATGATGACTATATAGGAAATGCAGCCCTGGAGTGGGTAGGGTGAGGAGGAGTGGGTAGGGTGAGGAGTAGGGGGGGTGGGAACCTTAGTGTCCCTGGCTAGTAGGCCTTAAATAAACTGAGGGCACACTCAGATATCTGATTTAAAGGCTATGCAAAGAATGTAGGCAGTCAGAATATTCCTAAAAATGAATGTATATCCAACAGTTAAAATCTATATTAGTTTAAAAAAAGCAATAGTAAAGGCTGAAAGCTTAGCTGTGTGGAGTCTCTTGAAGCTGTGAAGACTAGAGTTGATCAGGTACTTGTGGACAGGCTGTAAGGTAATTCAATTAGCTCCACCCTATGAGCAAGCTTGTAACAGACAATTCAAACAATGGAAACAGAAATATTCAAACTGAACTTTTTCTTCTATGTATCAGCCTACTCTGCAAAAGTCCCCGTAACTTTAAAATTATACCTTTGCTGCAAAAGAAAGTGGGAGACTTAGGTAAAAGACCAGGTCCCTGCAAATCTAAGTACTTCTATTCCAAGTAGCTATATATCACAAGTGTCCCTGGCCAGTAGGCCTTACATGAACCGAGGGCATATTCAGATATCTGATTTAAAGGCTATGCAAGGAATTTAGGCAGTCAGAATATTCCTAAAAATGAACATATATCCAACAGTTAAAATCTATATTAGTAAAAAAAAAACCAGGCAATAGTAAAGGCTGAAAGCTTAGCTGTGTGGAGTCTCTTGAAGCTGTGAAGACTAGAGTTGATCGGGTACTTGTAGACAGGCTGTAAGGTAATTCAATTAGCTCCACCCTGTGAGCAGGCTTGTAACAGACAATTCAAACAATGGAAACAGAAATATTCAAACTGAACTCAGACTTGTTCTCTCTTCTTGTGGACAAGGCAAATCTTTCCCATAGAGAGTGCGTCTGTGGAGACCACCGGGCAATCAAGTCCTTTGGAGAGGCCTCATATGTGCCCTGGCCTATAGCATGAGATCCAAAGCTGCTGCCATGAACCCAGTTGCAGGTAATGCCATGCCGAAGGACCCCCTCTTCGGCAAAACCTACGGATTTGGTCCTGGATCTTCAAGGCTCTTTCCTGAGGTAGAGTCACCAATCCCACTGTGGTGCAGAAACAAGCCCCTAGATATGTTAAATCTTGAGTCAGCTCCAAACTGCTTTTGCTGAAATAGATACAAACTCTAGAGAAAGGATATCACTCGCCTTGTTGCCTCTCGACTTTCCTGAACAGACTTTGCTCTGATCAACTAATTGTCCAACTATGGAAGTACCAACACTCCTTGTTAAAAGGTGGCTATCACCACCATCAGAATTGTAAAGGTCCAAGGTGCTATGACAAGGCCAAATGGCAGGGCTTGAAACTGAAAATGTCCCATTGGCACTGCGAAACAGGGAAACCTCCGATGATCCAGTTGGACAGGAATATGCAAATACACCTTAGACAGATCCAGAGATGTCAAAAACTTGCCCACATGTACGGCTACTATGACAGACCGCAGAGTCACCACCCTAAAATGGGGCACTTTTAAGGTACGATTGACATGTTTGAGATCTAGAACCGGTTGAAAGGAACCTTCCTTCTTGGGAACTACAAAATAAATCAAGTTATCCTTTGAGACAGATTTCTTCCGCAGCTGAAACAGTCTTAGCAGTGTGTCCTTTGCAGCTCTTACCTTGCAAGCCGAGAAAATAGTTTGAGAGAGGCTGTGAACTCCAAAGCGTAACCATCTCGAATGACTTCTAGCACCCCCACTGATCAGAGGTAATTTGGACCCAAGCGGAGTAAAACGTTTGTAGAAAACCCTTTACTAGGATCAACTCCGCCTAGGTCCCCCTCGTTTCATTAAGGCTTTTTGGGACCAACCGTGAACCCTCCAAAGTATTCTCTACCTCCACTTCCTCGAAAGGGCTTACCTCTGAAAGGATATCGTGAATGCTGAGAGGCACAAAATGCGCTGCTTGCAATCACGGGAAATCCCTGAAACTGTCTATAATAGGTGTTGCGGCATTTCCTGTCTTTGGTTTGTCTTCAGGAAGCCTTGGGACCTTAGCTTCCCCCAAGTCCTTCACCAGTTTATCCAGCATCTCACCAAAGAGCAGTTTCCCTTTGAAAGGAAGTTTACTGCATTGCATTTTGGAGGCTACCTCCACTCACCAATTATGGAGCCACAAGAGCTGCTGCGATGACACCACCAAGGCCACATTCTTAGCTGAGGCTCTGACAAGGTCATGCAATGCATCTGCAAGATATGCTTTTGACCCCGACTCCAGCTTAGCTGCCTCCAACAAAGGACCTGGAGCCTCCGGATATGCCTCCAGCAACCCTTGAGCCCAATGTAAACATTCCCTAGCAATACAAGCTTCATAAATGGATGCCTGTAACACTAGGATGGTGATCTCAAAAGACTGCTTCAAGAGCGTTTCCAACTTATGGTCTTGGGCATCTTTCTGTGTAGCTTCCCCTTCCACCCACAGACTGTTGTCTTCTTGGTCACAGCTGTTACCAGCACATTGACCTTTGGGAGCTGCAGGAGATCCTTCTCTGGAGGAATGGGATACAGGCAAATAAAGGATCTGCTAACTTGTAAACCCGCCTCCAGTTTCTCCCATTCTGCTTCTATTATATCCTTTATGGCAGCATGAAGTGGGAAAGATTTCTGAGGTTTTCTAATGTCCATAACAAGGGGTCCTCCAGGGATCCTTCTTTCACCAGGGAGCCATGAACCACATTTAGAGCTGCCAACAACTGAGTAATCAGCACCACCCTATGAGCAAGCTCTTGGCGCCTAAAGACCCTTATAAATATTGGGATCCTTGCCAGGCGGAATCTCTCCTTTCTCTATATACTGGTTCCTCCCAGCACTCTGAAGGACCCTCCAGAGATCATCTGACTGCCCAAACACACCAAAGCCTGTTCATCCAAAAGTCTTATGCCACCCTCTGGTGCTCAGACACGGGCTCCCTGGGCTCTTTGACCACTGGAACTATTGATTTCAAAGTCATTTTAATGATGGATCTCTGAGCACTTTATACCAGGCCTTGTTTCATACAGTAAGCCTAGTGCAAAGTAACACAAATTCAGGAATAAAAGTCAAACAGAGAAGAGAAGCTCCCTCCTTGGGGCCTCCTCCCCAAGCTCAAACGCTGTTCTTCCGGATGCCCAGGAGTTGCCCTCAGGCCATCTCCAAGCTTTGTCAGCTGAAGTTAGTTTGCATTCAACATGGGCACAGTTCCCATGAAAACCGCAGGCAGTTGAGGGGAATTTGAAGGTGCTTTGAACCGCCTCCCAAAAAAGGAAGAGCGTTTCCACACCCGAAGACCAAATTCACCTTACAGCTGTTCTGCAGACTGTCCCTCCGTTTCACATCTATGGCAAAAGCTGGTCACCAACTGCTTTGTCCACCAGTATCTCAGCAGTCGTGATCCGCTTGCTCCCGTCAAAGCAAATGGTTCCCCCTCACCTCAGAAAGCACAGTTACTTACCTGTAACAGGTGATCTCTGGGAACAGCAGGAATAAGTCTTCACATATGGGTACGTCGGTACCGACGGAGCCTGCGTGGGAACGCTCCCCAGCGTCCAAAAAAAGAAAGCTTTTGAGAGCATCCCACGCGCATGCACGCTGCCTCTCCGCCCATTCACTTCCCTCTCATCAGTTGGGTTTGTAGCTAAGACCGAAGGAGGGAAGTAGACAAATTAGAGAGAAAAAGAGAGAGACAACTCCTAGGGGAGGTGGGTGGGTTGTGAAGACTTATTCCTGCTGTTCCCAGAGATCACCTGTTACAGGTAAGTAACTGTGCTATCTCCAGGAACAAGCAGGAATGAGTCTTCACATATGGGGACTCCCAAGTTAAAGATGCCTGGAGGAGGTCTCAGCATGTTGCAAATCTAGTCGAAGGGCCATGCTATTTCCCAGAACCTGAGGCATCCAAGTGATGGAGGGTAGGAGTTTAACTAAAAAGGGGTGTGCTGTGAAACAGCTGGACTAAACAAGGCATCTAGAGAGGAGTCCTTGTGTAGATCAGAAATGTTAATGAAAATTGGATTCCAATTTTCTAATTTGGACCTCAGTCAAAAATATTGCAAAAGTATTTGTTGAGACTAATGGTCTGGTGCTGGAAACCAGTACATTATCCTCAAAGAAAATACCTTACTGAGAAGTAGAAGAAAATAAATTTTGCAATACAGGCAGAGATCAGAAGCCTAAAAGGCTAGAACTAATCCCAGAAGAAAAAACTGGGAGAGTTTAATAAGGTTGGACTTTGGATGAGAAGCTAAAGCTTCTGTAGGCCAACGTTTTAAGCTCTTTGTCCTTGGAGCAGAAAGAGGTTCTAGGAAAGAGAGGAGATAAATGACTGGTTTGCAGAAAAAAAGGATGGGTCTTTGAGACACCTCTATCCAAATGAAAGACAGAAAGACACATTTGTAGTAGGCGGTTTAGCCCCCAATTTCTTGAAGATCAGGAATGTCTTCCCTAAGTGATGTCACTTAGGATGACTTTACATGGAGAGCTTCAGATGTAACGTAACCGGAGAGGTTACAGTAAAAGAAGGTAGTTTGTGATTACCATAGAAATTGGCTGTCCATTTAAGACCCTATGGCATGCTGGAACAGCATTAATATGTACAGTAACAAATCTTTCAGAGTGAGATATGTATATAAGAGAGACTCACTTAAAAGCAAGAAGGGGTAAGACCTGCTTGAAAATATGGATAGCGAACCCCTTACTGGTTAAACGTGGAAGAACCATGAAGAAGGTTACATGGAAACCAGTGGAATGTTCCTAGTCAGAAGGGTAGGTCTAGATCTATTTAAAATTCTAGACTTTGAATAACCAGAAGTGGAGATCTACATGACGGGGTGCAAAGAAAAATGGAAATTTATTTATTTAGACAGTTTTGTATACCGCCTTATCCTTCAATCAAAGCGGTCACAACACAAGTGGGGGATACATTTAACACGTGGGGATATGAGACACATACACTGATACTTACAGGGAACATGGGCAATGGAGGGTTAAGTGGCTTGCCCAAGACCACAAGGAGCATCTGTGGGACTAGAAACCCCAGTCCTTCCGGCCCAAGGTTGCTGTCCTCTAGTGGGATTTGAACCCCCGACCTTCCGGCCTGAAGTACCTTGCCCCAACCACTAGGCTACTCCTACCTGGTAATTGATGTTCCTTGAGGGAGTACAGTTCAGTCCTCCACCACTGGGTAGTGCACCTCCTCCTGCAACATGGAGACTGGACAAGTCAAACTTGTGACATCACTGGGTATATCCTGCTGGTCTTCTCCCATGATCCCCCAGTGACCTACTGTCAAAGCAGACTCAAAGGAGCAAACAAACAACCAGTTAAAGTACTAAATACAAAGCTATGCTCAAACTTCAACTTTAAAATCACAGGGCCCCAAAAAGAAAGGCCGAAAACACCCTCCTCCGTGCCCCTGTCCCCCTGCGCACCAAACAGCGGAGGACAGAGAGCTAGAAGGAAGGAGAACTAAGGAAGAGTAGAGGCAGAAAAGGTTGCTCTCGCGATTACCGGCCAATCAGAGCCCGTTGCCGACTCTAGGATCCGAAAGCATACTCGGAACTGACGCCTCGCGTCTGAAACATCCATCCCCGGGCGGGAATGAGGACTGAACTGTACTCCCTCAAGGAACATCAATTACCAGGTAAGTGTAATTTCCATTTCCTTATCGGTCCTACAGTTCAGTCCTCCACCACTGGGATGTACCAGAGCAGTAATCATTGGGAGGGACCTATGCAGTCGGCTCTGCCCCTAAACGAACAGAGCAGGCACCGACCCCAGCCCGCTCCTCACGTCAACAGGCGGTAAGCCAACCAGGAAGACACGACCGAGAGCCCACTTGGATCCTCTTCACTGATGAAAACAGCACAGAACTCTGCCCCAAGCAGCGCTAGTGCTTCAGAAAGACAAACTCGCCATCGCAAACACACTGAACGCCCTAGAAACAGACCTACTGAGAAGGCTACCGGAGCTCCGCCTGAAAAAATCCGCTTGAGCTCCCCCTTGGCTCTCGACCCCACCAGGGTGTCAAGTGTTAGCAACTGCTGCTCTCCCGCAGAACCCGCCTCCACGGAGGGACAGGCAGCGAAGAGACCTCCCAGAAAGCGACGGAACCTCACCTAAGGTCCAAGGAACGCAGGTTACAAGCAAAGTGTTCTTGCGTAAGTCCCAAACAGACAACTAAACAGGCACAGCCGGATTCCACGAGGGAGAACGGAACCGAGGTCCATCCAGACAGAGGTGGGAAGCAAAATGAGGGAAATGGAAAAACCACCAGCGTCAAACACCCTATTTGTCACACCTCTTAAGGGCTTTATTCTTTGCAAAACACAAAGTAGCTCTACAGCTATGTCCTGGACCAGTTGGAGTCTTTTTAATTGAGAATGTGGAATGCAGCTAAGCAATGAGTTGCAATAAACCAAGCGTGATCCACCAAGGGCATATAAGAGGGTGTCAAGTGCCCCAGAGTCCAGCGTTGTTTCAGAAGATGTGGAGTCTTACATGGTGTGACAAAAGATCATTGGAACCGCAAAAGACTTTGATGGTCTTTTCCCATCCATCCACAGCCTGAGATCTGCTACACATGTATTGCAGCAAATGTGTGGTGCCTAGCTTTTATCCTGATCTTTTATTCTGCAGCCAAAATATAAATTGTAGGCTTTCTGAACCGCCACAGTCATATGCCATTTTTGTGATGTAAAAGTCACATCACCACAACTAGAGCAGAAATTATCTGCATGATTAACACCAGGACGAGGAATCGCCAAATATGCTGTGAGTTACCTATCGGTATAAAATAAATATGTCTTTTTTTTTTTTTTTTTTTTTTCTGTCAAGCGAGGCAAATTTAAGTAGTGACTGCATCAACTGGTTTTGGACAGTTATTTCGATTGGTTGCAAGTAAAGATTATGCAAGCTCACGCAAATGTTGCAGAATACACTGGTAATGGTCCCCACTGACTAATGAAGAGCACATATCTTAGCAACCAGACCCAGTCGGCCATTTTCACTATGACCTCTGAAAGGCATAGAATGGACCGGGCCACGGCCCCGTACCAATGCGTCGACGCTATCCAGTAGCCTCATAAGTCCTCTGCTAAACATCAACCCGTCGCCGCAGACTGACAGGTGGCCATGAGGTCCAATATGGGCTGACCGCATCTGAGCACACGCGGCGCGCACACCGCCTGATGCAATCTCACTCCTCCGGCAAACACTCGGACCCCGCTAAGGACATTCGCCACCACAGTGTCCCCACCGAAACGCAGGCCGCCAAGGCTTCAACCGCATACACTGTCCCTTCGCTCGGGCCACCCTGACCACCCGACCGACTCCACCCTGCCGATCGAAATAGGCCACCATCCCGGAGATCTCAGGCAGCACCTACAGCGCTCGATCCGCTACCGTGTCCGTGAACGCCTGCCACGGCTGACGTACCGCGTACCGTTCCAGTCAGACGATGGAACACTGGGCGTGCTGCATACAAGAAAACGCCTTGTACATAAAGGATCCCCAAAATGTAGCTGAGTCTAACCACGCTCCGGCCAAGCTCCCGGAAGAAAGGGACAGAACCTTATAAAAAAGAAGTGGGGACAATTAGGAAGGCTTTCCTGTTTGATTATTCTTTTTTTTTTTTTTTTTTCCTTTTTACAACTCCATAAGGGCCACAAGGCACACAACCAAACAGGGCATTGTCCAGAGAACGCAAGGCCCCTCCTCCAGGCTGACTCCACAGCCTAAACCGGCAGTCACCTTGGCTGATGCCGAGCAGCGCGGAAGCCAACTTGTAAGCCCAGCGTATGAAGTATGCCTACTAGTACAGCATTCCACAATGGAGGGACATGTAACCGGACGGCTTTGAATATGAACCTACAGATATCCCGCGCTTGCTCCAAGACAAGCACTGTGCAGCCTACTGGTCTTCTCGGAGCACCGCCACGACCCGAAGACCTAAACCGGCCAGCAAAAGATGACGTATGCTGGGCCCGAAGGAACCTGGTTGAACGGATCCCAGCACTCCCTGTATCGTTAGGATCGGAGCCTCCCCCCAAGGACTCAGCCCTGGCTGGAACCGGCTGAGCATAACTCCAGGCCCTGCAGCGAGCCCCCACGAAGAAGTGGGACGCAACGATGCCTTGAGGAAAGGGAAGGCCCAATGGGTGAAGCAAGTTGCCAGCCGACCAAGGGAGTAAACCCCACACGCGCACCTCAACGGAAGGTCGGAAGAACCGAGGATTCTGGTCCCACAGGTGCGCCTGCTAGCCTTTAACAACATACACCTCCGCAGGTACAAAAAACTTAAATTGTGAGCACCTTCAGGGGTAAGGGGAATAGACGACAGCCTCCGACTGTTGACCACCTTGTCTTGCACAACAGACAGCAGCACCCCACCAAACAAATGATTGGGAATATATGACCTCAGAACCCCAAGACAGAGGTAAAACAGTAGAACGTGCAGTGGACGTGAATTTCCAGATCTGCCAGCCCCCCTGCCCACATTGAGAAGAGGCAGAGAAGAACTGGACCGGCGGATCTGGAGGGGTGCCTCCTGGACAGCCGGGCCACCGAAGGGAAAGCTGATGACTGAGGCCCAAACTCCTCAGGATGGCCCCGTCTTGCATTGGCAACCCCATGCAACACCATGACAACCCCGCTCACGATATCCCAAGCGATCTCTGTCATTGCTGCAACAATCACCTGAGCATGAGATCACAGACAGAACACAGACATGCAGACGCACTCAAGGAGAGTGTACCTAAGAAGTATGAGCCTATCCAACATCCAGCACCACATGTCCAGGTGTCCCACTCCTGTCACCCAAAACACAGGACGCTTGAACCTAGGTGACCGTCATAGCAAAGACAGGGAGGCCTGACTGCCGCTATCAACCCTTCCAGGACCCTGGAACACTAAGCCCCGGACTGTGCCATCCAGCAACACTTCTCACGATCCCCAGCAGGGGCCTTTCCCCAGATGGCCCAGATGGGCAGTGTTCCCGCCAAATGGGCAAGCTGCGCTCTGATAACATAGTGCAGAAAACCAAATCAAAGTGTCTGAACCTAGCTAATTTTTGTCTAATAGTGATCATTCATAATATCAGCCAGGATCAATCATAACATTAGTATTAATGATCTCTAAAGATTGAAGAGTTACTAATGTAACACTAATTTTTTTTTTTTTTTTTTTTTTTTTTTTTTAAAGAGCTTCAAAGGCGATCTTGGAAACTACAGACCAATGAATCTGAGTTCAGTGCCAGTTAAATGATAGAACTTGTTCTGAAAAGCAGCACCAAGCTGTCTTTTCAAAGGATTAATAAACATGTGAGTAAGCCAAATGATATGTATCTGGATGTTTTAGAAGGTACTTGACAAAGCCCCTTATGAACTTCTCCTGAGGAAGGAGATGATGTGCTATTATAGAATGGGAAATGGATCAAAAACAGGAACACAATAGGACTAAATGGCCAGTTTTCTCACAGGAGACCCGTAAATAGTGGAACGTCTCGGGATCTGCACTGGAACTGGCATCTGGTAACATCTACTGCACTGAAATGATCTGGAAAAGAGATTAGCAAGCATGGCGATCAAATTTGCAGATGGCATAACGACATTTAGAGGCTGTCTGCACAATTTCCAAGCGTATAAACATGGAAATAGCATCCTTATGTAAATGACAATTTCAGAAAGGGCTCAATTTGTAGGTGGTTGTGCCGCCGATGACCCTGAATGGCCAAATCCTAGCACGGAAACCTGCTGCTGACAGACGTCGCAAACTGCCAGAATGCAGACAAAGGTAAAGGCACCCCCAAGAAGTAAAACCCAAACCAATCACATTGCATTCAAAGAACTATAAACTATCATGAAATTAAAAGGAAATTAAAATTAAAAGGAAATTAAAATTAGAATTAAAATTAAAAGTAACAGCAAAAGGAAGTTCTTATCTGGGTGTAGCCGCGTGGAAAAGCGTCATCTGCTCAAACGCGGGGCTGCTCCGCTCTCCGCCACGACGCCGCAGCCCTGCCGAGAAAATGGCGCCAATCCGAAGCAGGCCCGTTTGGCGCCAAACACCACAGAGGCGGCAAGAGCTCAGAGACCCTCCATGCAGACTCGAGAGACTCCCTTGTGGCGTCGGGATGCAGCAGTTACCCCGCTGTAGCTGCGGGGTGAAGAGCTGTCCAGACACGCTGCTGCCTCGCGCCACCAGAAGTAGCAGACGCTGCGAGCCCCGGCCCACCGGCTAAAGAACCTCGAACGGCCTGAGGCTCCCGCCGCGATGGGAATCTGCCGCATGGACACTGCCAAAATGCAGGTGTTCCACAGAGCTCTCCCCCGTACAGTCCTGGGGGAGAGATCATCACCGGGCACAGAGACCGAAGAATCCCAAGCAGAGAGGCTAGCTGGCAGCGTGAACTTTGAAAAGGGACAGAACCCCCCTTTACACTAAGGCAGACTAGGTGAAAATAAATAAAGTAAAAGTAAATGTAATTAAATGAAAATGAATTCAATTTACAGGATTACACCTAAAGAAGGGCAAAAGAAATGCAAGGTAAATCAAATCCTGACTAACTGCTCCTAAACTGCTTCTCAAGTGAGCCCAGCACCTAGGCTCACTACGTCCTCATGCTGCATGGAGACTGGACACACTGGGGGATCATGGGAGAAGACCAGCAGGATATACCCGGTGATGTCACAAGTTTGACTTGTCCAGTCTCCATGTTGCAGGAGGTGGTGCACTACCCAGTGGTGGAGGACTGAACTGTAGGACCGATAAGGAACCTTAGTCTTAAGACAAGTCTGGATCCTTCTATAACTTCAGTGTGGAGAAAAAGACGCAATAAAAGGGAATACCATATTTGCCCGTCTATGAGGGCAATATGAGTATAATGCGTTCTTTGTTCAGCATAAGCTCCAATTAAGTATTGGGAATTAGAAGGAATGCACTAGACAAGGACAGACTGGAGTGAAAAGAAATGCTTCCCTGTTGGAAGAGTTCCACTGGAGATGTGGAACAACTCAGGAAATTAAGCAATTCTTTATGCTTTCACGTGATCTAAACACTGGTTCATTTTCCCTAAAAGGAAATTTTAAGGAAGATAGTAAAGTAGGAAAAAAACGGTCATGTGGGAGCATGACTGGACAAGCCTTTCAACCAACTGGAAGTTACCCACCAGGAATGGCTCTGACGCTCTCTGGCTTTAAAAGCCCATAGTTGCAGAGCTTCTTGTAGAATTGCAGAGAGCATGTTGTAGGTTGCCCAGGTGAGATCTGGTTGTTTAATTACCAGTGTGCAACCTAATCTATTCTGTGGGAGCCCAAGAATTGAAGATGGCTAAGAATAGCAGACAGGCTGGTTGCCTACAACGATAAACTGTCGAAGTAGGTTTTGGAACCTCTCTTGGAATTATGTGTTAAGGCAGCAAAAGAGGTTAGGTCCTATAGATTGGAAACGGACCAACAGACCGAATTAGAAGTGATAACTCTCACTTATGGTCTGATAAGCTGTCTTAAAAGAAATATTTGAAAGACTGCAGAGGGGAGAAACTCTGTATGGAAATTATTTACTGGAGTAGGTATTGAAAGCATGTATATTGGTACAGGGTACCATACACTATTAGACTGAATAAACCTGAGAAAGAGTTAATTCTGTTCAGAACCTTGCTTAGAAATAAAACTTCATATATTAGCTTACTAGGTGAAGGTTTACATAAATAAAGAAAAGGGCAGGTTGTACTTCTAGCCTCTCTGTCCCAGGGTTAGTAGCTAAAATACTCTCAGGGTTAGTAATTAGTAGATATCAAGAAGTATTCAAGGTTAGAAGATATCAAGTTATCAGCAGTGAACAATTATGTCAATTAGGTCATTCTATATCTTGGAATCCTGTATGTCTCCTCATAATGGCCATGTAACAGTAAACAATTATGTCTCGGACTCCATTTATGTCTCCACACTGACCCACACTGAATAAGTTGACCTACAATATGATAAACATACATGACATATAATGATAAAGTGAAATTATGCTGTATCATCTAAAAAAGCCTTATAAATAAAGTGAACCATGGCTAATAAGTTAGAGTAAACAGGGAGAACGTGTGTCTCTCAGTTTCTCTCCACTGAAGCTTTGGTGTATTTTCTATAGAACTGTGTTGTATTTTATTGCAGTCTTGATAACCTTCCCATTGCTTGTGAATGTAGTTTTCTGTAGCTTCAAGAACCCAGTGAGGTTACTGGTGAGGAGAGAGTTAAGTAAGCTTTTCAGGTATTGGGGACAATCCTATGGCTTAAAGATAAGCCCTCCAGTCAAATAGCATCACACTTAGATTGAAAATCTCAACTAAGAGGGATGAAAGTAATAGAGTTGGGAAGACTTACAATTTGGTAAGTCTCTGAAAAAGGTACAGCTCCCCCTGCAGTGAAAAGTATAAGATATCCTCGTACAGGACAACTGCCAAGGTGAAGTGCATAGCATACCTTCTAAGTAGTTGAAACTCCTCTGTTTACTTTTAAAAAGAGGAGAAACTTGTTACCTGTAGGGCATGATTATCCTCAATAGCCCTAAGAGCTGAAAGGATGGACTGCTCTTAGCAAGAGAGTCATGCCTAAAGTGGAGGATTAAGGCAGTGTATCACTGACCTCTCAATAAGGATGAGAAGAACTGTAAATGTTTCTGTAGTTAAGAAGTAGTAGTTCTGAAACTCAACAGGAAAAAAGATTTAATGAATAAAAATCAGAAACCCTGCGACTGCTGAGTTTGCTGAGCCTGTTGAGACTTTGGTTTTCTTAGCCTGGTATGATGTTGCCCTTGTTTGGAAACATCTGCATGATGGGTAGAAGATGAATACAACTTTTTTCCCTTAGGGGAATAAAGTTTGTTAGAAGATTTTTTACTAGCTGGGGTAGAGGAAAGTTTTGACAATCCTCTGAAAGCAACAATATCAGTGCTTAACTGATTAGCTTGAAATAAAGCATCCTTGTTAAAGAGATTTTCATCAGTACAAGGAGTATTTCCCAGCTTTTCTTGTACCCATCTGTCCAAGTCTGAAGCTTGGAGCCAGGCCATGCGTCGTGCTCCTATGGCTATAGCAGAAGTTCCGCTAATTGACTCAAAACAGTCCAGGGAAGAACAATTAAGGAATTTAGAGACATTTTGAGCATGACTGACTAATACGAAAAAGTCTGCTCTTTTATGTTCTTGAAGAAAAGGGTTCAAAAGCTTTAAGTTCTTTGTGATCTCTTCAAGAGATAATCCCATATAGAAAATATATGAGATAATTCTTGCTGAAAGCATGGATGCCTGGAAGCATCGACGTCCAAAGGCATCTGAAGTTCTAGACTCACGACCTGGCGGATAAGAAGAGTACTTCTTTGCACTCTTAATCCGCCTCACTGCTGATTCTACAATAATAGAATGATGAGGAAGTTGAGTCTTTTGAAAACCTGGAGAAGGTGGCACCTTGTACATGGAGTCAAGTGTCTTATAATGTGGTGATACCGTTAAAGGAGTTTCCCACATTCTTAAAAGTAGATCTTGTAAGATCTGATGCAAAGGAAGCATGTTCACCTCCTTTGGAATCCAGAGGGATTGCAGGGTCTCTGAATCCCCTGGCAAGGATTATTTACCAGGTATAGAAATGACAAGTAACTTTGCCATATCAAGCAGAAAAGCTTGAAAGCACAGTTACTTACCTGTAACAGGTGATCTCTGGGAACAGCAGGAATAAGTCTTCACATATGGGTATCGTCGGCACCGACGGAGCCCGCGCGGGAACGCTCCCCAGCGTCCTGAAAGAAAGCTTTTGGGAGCATCCCACAGCACCTGCACGCTGCCTTCCCGCCTTTCCTAACTGCCTCTCTCCAGTTCGAGTTTTAAAGCTGAGACAAAGAGAGAGAGAGAGGAAAAGAAAGATAGATAGAGAGATACAACTCCTAGGGAAGGTGGGTGGGTTGTGAAGACTTATTCCTGCTGTTCCCAGAGATCACCTGTTACAGGTAAGTAACTGTGCTATCTCCAGGAACAAGCAGGAATGAGTCTTCACATATGGGGACTCGCCAGCTAGAGATGCCTGGGAGATCACCCAGATTGTGGGTCCCTGGACAGGGCTCCACCTGCACCCATGAATCTCAGGCATCCAGTCAGGGATGGAGGGAAGGAGTTGATTAGGTATGGAACAGGTGTTTGAGAACAGCCTGACCAAACAAGGCATCCCGGCGGGAGTCCTTGTCCAAGCAGTAATGGGCTGTGAAGGTGTGAACCAATGCCCAGGTGGCTGCTCGACAGATCTGGTTGATGGACACAGAGTTAAGATGAGCCATAGAGGCTGCCATGGCCCTCACATTGTGAGCTGTGACATGGCCCTCCAGAGAAAGATTCTTGCTCTGGTAGGCGAAGGAAATACACTGAGCAATCCAATTAGACAGAGTTCTCTTAGAGACTGGAAGTCCTAAATGAGAAGGATCAAAAGCAACAAAGAGTTGAGAGGACTTTCTATGTTGCTGTGTTCTTTGTAAGTAGAAAGCAAGTGCTCTTTTACAATCCAGGGTATGAAGATTCCTCTCTGCACTTGATGCATGAGGTCCTGGAAAAAAGACAGGTAAATACACCTCCTGGTTCAGATGAAAAGGTGAGACCACTTTAGGCATAAAGTGTGGATTAGTTCTGAGGACTACCTTGTCATGGTGGAACCTTGTATAAGGAGGATTAGCCACTAAAGCTTGCAGCTCACTGATACGGCGAGCTGAGGTGACTGCAATGAGAAAAATAACCTTCCAAGAAAGGAATTTTAAGGAGTAGTGGCTAAGGGTTCAAAGGGTGGCTTCATAAGCTGGCCAAGAAGCAGATTAAAGTCCCAGGCCACTGGAGGTGGTCTGATGGGAGGTTTAGTCAAAAGAAGGCCTCTCATGAATCTTGCTATAAGAGGATGAGAGGAAATAGGTTGTCCATTGAGAGGCTTAAGGGATGCTGCAATAGCGCTCAAACGGACTCTGATTGAATTTGTTTTAAGGCCTGCATGGGATAAATGCAGCAAATAGTCTAGTAAAGAATGCAAAGGTATTGCAAGAGGGTTGAGACCCTTCTCTGCACACCAAATGGAAAACCTTTTCCATTTAAAAGCATATGAACGTCTGGTGGAAGGCTTTCTGGAAGCATGAAGGATATCCTTCACTTGCTGAGAAAGTTGTAAATCTTGAAGGTCTAGGCCTTCAGCAACCAGGCCCTGAGATGAAGAGACTGAGGATTTGGGTGCCACAAGGTTTCCTCCTCCTGGGAGAGGAGATCTGGAGCAGATCCCGTCTAGGGAGGGAGCTTGAGAGAGATGCAGAAGTAAAGGGTACCACACTTCGCGTGGCCAAAGTGGTGCTATGAGGATCATAGTCCCTTTGTTTCTCTGAAGCTTGAACAGGGATTAGGGGAATAGGTGGAAAGGCATAAAGGAAGTCTTGCCCCCAATGAAGGAGGAAAGCATCCCTGGCCTGAACTCCCTGACATGGAATCCTGGAACAGAACCAAGGCAGTTTGGCATTCCACGGACTTGCAAACAGGTCTATGTCTGGGGTACCCCAAATCCGAAAAATTCTGGCTATCTGGTCCCCATGGAGGGACCATTCGTGAGGAAGCAGAACTCGACTGAGTCTGTCTGCCCAAGAGTTTTGAACTCCTTGAAGATATACTGCCATGAGATGGATTTGATGCTCTCTGGCGAAGGCCCACAATCTCAGAGCTTCGTTGCAAAGCGACAGAGAGCCAGTTCCTCCCCGCTTGTTCACGTAGAACATAGCTACCTGGTTGTCCGTGTGGATGAGGACTGTCTTGTAGCTGAGCAGGGTGTGGAAGACTCAGAGCTAGAAAAATTGCTCTGAGCTCTAAGAGGTTGATATGAAGATATGTCTCCTGTGGAGACCAGATGCCCTGGGTCGAGAGATCTTGTAGATGAGCCCCCCAACCCTTTGGAGAAGCATCTGTTGTAAGGGTTGCTTGGGGTAACACCTGTTGGAAGGGGGACCCCAGCAACAGATTCTGAGTGGACTTCCACCAGTGGAGGGACAAAAATAGGCGACTGGAGGTTGCTATTTTGTCTGACAGGCAACCTGATGCCTGAGTCCATTGGGTGGATAGGGTCCACTGAGCTGCTCTCATGTGAAGGCGAGCATAGGGAACCACATGCACCGTGGATGCCATGTGGCCTAAAAGTTGCAACATCTCTCGAACAGTTAAATGGGATTTTAACTGAATCTGGGAGGCTAACTGCACTAAGCGTAGGCAACGGGCCTGGGGAAGATAGGCCCTTGCAGTAGTGGTATCCAGTAAGGCCCCTATGAACTCTAGAGACTGAGTAGGGGTAAGATGGGATTTTGGAATGTTGATTACCAGTCCCAGATACTGAAGAACACGCCTTGTGCAGGCTAGAGAAGTCTGGGCCTCTGACTGGGATGGAGCTCGGATGAGCCAGTCATCCAGATATGGGAATACGAATATTCCTAGAGTGCGTAGGAATGCAGCTACTACTGCCATGCATTTTGTGAACACTCTTGGAGAAGAGGCCAGACCGAAAGGAAGCACTTTGTATTGGAAGTGCATCCCTTGGTATAGGAAGCGAAGGAACCTTCTATGTGTTGGATGGATGAGAACATGGGTGTACGCATCCTTGAGATCTAGAGAACAAAGCCAATCCTGACTCTGAAGGTATGGAAGGAGAGTTCCGAGAGACGTCATCTTGAATTTCTCCTTGCATAGAAACTTGTTCAATTCTCTGAGATCTAATATGGGTCTGTAGCCCCCTGTTTTCTTTGGGATGAGAAAATAGGAGGAGTAGAACCCTGAGCCCTGTTGAAGAAGGGGTACTTCTTCTATTGCCCCTTGGGCAAGAAGGGTAGCAATCTCCTGACCTAGAAGGGTGAGGAGAGATGTTGGAGAATTGAACTGTTCCACCATGGTGTGAGGAGGAAGGTTTAAGAAATGAAGTTTGTACCCTTCCCTTATGATGGAGAGGTTCCACTGCTCTGCTGTGATTTGTTCCCATCTGGGAGCAAAGTGAGCTAAACTTCCTGGGATGGTGAGGGGCTCTGGATGTTCTAGAGCCAGAAAGGCTAAGTTCTCTAGTGGAAAGTCAAAGGCCCTGAGGAGGCTGAGGCTGTTGGGCCATAGCAGTCCTCGCAGCCTGGGTTTTGGCCTGTTTTGGTTGTTGCTGTCTCTTTGTAGCAAAACGACCTTGAGAAGAGGCCTGACCATAAGAAGAAAATTTCCCTTTCTTTGGGAAAGATCCCTTTTTGAACAACCTCTTTTTAAAAGGAGCAGTAGTAGATTTTGAAAGTCTATCTAAAGCAGAATTTCCAGCATCCATCTGGTTGGCCTTTGCTTGCCAATCTTTGCCAAAGAGGTTTTTGCCTGTACAGGGAAGGTTACCTAGACCATCCTGTACCCAGGATTCTAAATCAGAGGCTTGCAACCAAGCAACTCTGCGTGCACCTATGGCAATAGCCGAGGCTCTACTGACTCCCTCAAAAGAGTCAAAGGCTGCACGGTTGGAAAACTTGGATACATCCTGTGCATATTTAAGCCAGGTGATGTATTCTTCTCTCTTATCTTCTGACATAAAAGGAGATAAGGTTTGCAGATGATCTGTAACTTCTTTTAGAAACATCCCCATATAGAGGCTATAGGAGTTGATTCTGGCTACAAGCATACTGGCCTGGAAGATTTTCCTGCCAAAGGCATCTAAGGGTTCTGCATTCTCTTCCTGGAGGAGCAGAAGAGTGCCTTTTTGTACTCTTGATCTTTTTCATAGCAGACTCTACCACAATGGAGTGGTGAGGAAGCTGAGTCTTATGAAATCCAGGACAAGGAGGAACAAGATACATGGTGTCCAACCTTCTGGAATGAGGGGAGGTGGAAAGAGGAGTCCTCCCATATGCCCAACATGTGTTCATAAAGAATCTCATGTATTGGTAAGGTGGCTGCCTCTTTAGGAGCCTTAGGATATTGTAGGATATCTAATTTTTTGGCTCTAGGTTCAGTCTCAGAGGTCACTGAGATGGACAGGCCTTTGGCCACCTCCCTAATAAAATCCTTAAAAGACAAGTCTTCAGGAGGAGACATTCTCCTTTTTGGAGAAGAGGGTTCCTGAGGAAGGATCCCCGATGCTTCAATTGAGGCCTCTGAAGAGTCAGTTTTCAGAAGAATCGAAGTATTGATTGTCTGGATGCTCTCGTAGAGCCCGATACGCGTACCGGGAGGTATCGACATCGGGGGTAATCGGTACCGGGCCGATATTGATAGGCATCACTGGATAGTGTACCGCTGATGTCGATGCAAGCGGTACTGGTATCGGAACCGGAATCGGATCCTGTACCGGAATCGGTACGGGTACCGACAACGGGGTTTGTTGCGGTACCGTAGGCGTTGCAGCTTGAATGAATGCCGTGATGGCACGCTGCATGGTCAGAATATTCTGATCCATTGACGCCACCAATGTCTGGATATCGGTACCGGTAGAAACTGCCGGTACCCCAGAACATTGTAACAGGTGATCGGTCAAGGCCGAGCCATCGATGTCAACCTGTGACCCCATAGGTAATGCTTTGGGAGCCAGAGCCTCCCGCCGGGGTAATTTTGCCGGTGTGGCATCCTCAAGAGTAAGCCCGGAGGCATCTCGATACTTAGAGGGAGATGAACTCTCTTGAGGACCGGCCAGATTTAAGTTTGGTTACCTGAGATCCATGGGATGAAGAAGCAGCCCTGGAAGACGTCGATGCCACGGAAGCTGCATCGGAGGGAAACAGGGTACTGAGCTTAGCTGCCCGATTCTGTAACCCTCTTTTGGACATCATGGAACAGGACTCACAATCCGCAATGGAGTGGTCAGGACCTAAATATTTTAGACACCAGTCATGGGTGTCGGTGACAGAAATAGTGCTACTGCACTTTGTGCATTTTTTAAACCCGGAGGCGGGTTTTTCCATGAGGGAAAAATATCTCCGTGGGCCTAAGGCCCCAGAAGAAAAATGCACTGAAAAAAGTAGAAGGGTTTTTTTTTTTTTTAAAAGAACGAAAAAGAACCGGTAGTACCGGTGCGGAATCGAGAAGGCAGACACGCGACTAAAGAAAAATAAAAGAAAATAAGAAATTCTTCAGCGGTGACAGGAAACACGACCTGCTGGCTCCGCGGAAAAGAAGAACTGGAGAGAGGCAGTTAGGAAAGGCGGGAAGGCAGCGCGCAGGCGCTGTGGGATGCTCCCAAAAGCTTTCTTTCAGGACGCTGGGGAGCGTTCTCGCGCGGGCTCTGTCGGTGCCGATGATACCCATATGTGAAGACTCATTCCTGCTTGTTCCTGGAGATAAGAAACTCCCCTGAGGAGGACCCTCTAAAATGAGGGGTAAAGGCTACACTTGTTGAAGATTCAGCCTTGGTACCGATGGATTCATCCCAGTCATCGGGATCGGAAGACCTGAAAGGATGAAGCATCGGATTTTCCTTAAAGCGATGTCTTCGGTACCGTCCAAGGTCGGTATCGAGACAAGTCGGTACCGACTCATCCATGCTAGAGATCGATTCCTGGCTCGGCATCGAAGGAAGCGAGTCTGTCGAAGTAAGCATGGACGGTACTGACAGCGATGCTCATGTCGATACCAGTACCAAAGCAGATACAGATACTAGAGGAACGGTCTGCAGAAACTCTAGCGGTACCGAAGTAGCCGAGAGCGCTAGACTGCGATCATCGGTGAGGACTGTTTCATCCATCACCATAGCCGATGCCGGGGTGTCGGTACCGCTCGAAGCGGCCACAACCACCGAGAATGGCCCAGGTATGTTCATCGAGGTAAGAACCCCGGGAACAACCTGAAGCCCTGTTAATGCTTTGGAGCCCGAAGACTCCCACCGGGGCTTTACTGCCAAAATGTCCTCGAGGGCAAGGCCAGAGCCATCTCGATACTGGGAAGGAGATCTACCACTCGAGGACTGGCTAGTCTTTACAGACTTTTATTTGGTTACCTGATCCTGTGGAGATCTGTAGCTGGTGACATCGAGTGCGATGTGAACCGGGTATCGAGTTGTGCTCGATTCTGAAGATTTCTTCTGTTTGAGCTCCAGCAGGAAAGACACGCCAGTGGGCAATGGTCAGGACCCAAACATTTTAGACACCAAGTATGGGTGTCTGAAAATATATCTGTACCACCACACGTTGAGCATTTCTTAAGGGTAGTGGCTGGCTTTTCCATAATGGAAAGATAGAGGCCTAGTGGCCTAGAAACCGTCAGACACTAAACAGGAAACATTTCTAAAGAAAAGAAGAAATTCTTTAGAAAAAAAAGAAAGAAAAGCACCGGCGGTACCGGTGGCGTCGAGGGAAGGCAGACGTGACCACAAAAAACTAAGAATAAAAAGAAGAATTTTCTGCGGTGACAGGAATATGTCCTGCCGGCTCCGCGGAAAACGGAAAACTGATGAGAGGGAAATGAATGGGCGGGAAGGCAGTGCGCATGCGCGTGGGATGCTCCCAAAAGCTTTCTTTTTTGGACGCTGGGGAGCGTTCCCGCGCAGGCTCCGTCGGTACCGACGTACCCATATGTGAAGACTCATTCCTGCTTGTTCCTGGAGATACAGAGCTCACCGCCAAATTGGCCAAGTTCCATGTAGCAGCATACTGGGAGGAAAATGAACTTGATGAAAGTCTCTGTCTCTGCCGCCTGAAAACAGTTCCCAGGCCCCCTCCCAAAAGTTGAGGAGGAACAGAGAATCTCCAGAGACTCACAAAGGGACTTCTGGGACAGAGAGGTGAGGGCTTACAGGAAGGAAGGGATTCAGACCACTGAGCTTGCACCCCAAAGACAAGTCAAATGCTGACACACAGCAGCGGGTTCAAAGTGAAGCTCCAACACCAATTCCCCTATGAAGAATTTAAAACTTTTTTTCCCCTTTTAAATCCATCTCAGTGAGTCCAGACTACATAAATCACCACCATCTGCTAGAGACTGAAAAATACTGGCTTGATCAGATATGCACAGATCCCTTATAGTGCGACATCATCGAAACCAGGTGTTCTCAGTCTCCATGTGCTGGTGATGGGGAATAAATCCATGCATCTGAACTGGAGGGATGATGAGGAAAGGCTCATTTACCCATGAAGGTATAAACAAAGATAATAAAATTAACTGTTACCTGTTCAATGTAAACCACCCCTGATGGTTGGAAGGGGCAGTATAGAAAAACTGTTCAAATAAATATAAATAAATAAAATATGAGCAGCATAAACCAGAAAAAAAACCACAACAGATTGGGATGAGCTAACTGGTCTTCATCTGGCATCAGCATCATTTATTCTACATGTGGTCAGGTGGTAGAAATAGCGTATGTGTTCCTAAACATTAAAAAAAAAACAAATAAAAATCCTGATATTTGCTCTTACCACTTCCTGCACCAGACTGATTAATTCCATAAGCCGTCGCCGAAGTTTAGCCACCTCTTCATTTACCTTTGTTACGTGTTGTTCATAAATTTCAGCCAGAGGTTTAAAGGTATGCCCCCCATGCTAAAAGAACAGAACATTTAACAAGTTACTTTCATGCTTCCAAGTCTCATCTATAGGCACGAGCTGATGCACACATCCAGCTGACAAAACAGTCTAGTATGTGGGGGATAACTCAGTGACATGATTACCATAACAAAATGGTACAAAAAGCTTAACATCCAAGCATATTTGTAAGCACAGCAAACACAAACTGAATCATTCCTTGCTTTACAGCTATTTCATGAGTTTAGCTGTATAATTTAAATTTCTGGCTGTTTTATATTGTTTATTCTATGTTTTAAAAGAAAATTATTTCTTATGTTTGACTTGTACTCTGCTTTAAAATTTTACAAGTAGAGCGTAGTTACTCACCTGTAACAGGTGATCTCCAGGAACAGCAGGAAATTAGTCTTCACATATGGGTATCGTTGGTACCGACGGAACCCGTGCAGGAACGCTCCCCAGCATCCAATAGGAAAGCTTTTGGGAGCATCTCACAGCGCATGCGTGCTGCCTTCCCGCTTCTGTACCTCTCTCACTTCAGTTGAGTTTATAGCTGAGACCAAAGGAGAGAAGTAGAGAAAGAAAAGAGATAGAGAACTCCTAGGGGAAGTTGGTGGGTTGTGAAGACTAAATTCCTGCTGTCCCCGGAGATCACCTGTTACAGGTGAGTAACTACGCTCTCTCCAGGAACAAGCAGGAATGTAGTCTTAACATATGGGGACTCCCCAGCTGAAAGATGCCACGGGGTGACCCCAGCTAGCTGCGAACCCAGGTGAGATGGGTCATGCTTCCTCCCATGGACCTTAGGCATCCAAACTGTGGATGGTGGGTAGGAGTTGTATTAATTAAGGAAGAGATATTGTAGAACAGCCTGGCCAAACAAGGTATCCCGACGGGAGTCCTTGTCTAAGCAATAGTGGGCTGTGAAGGTATGCACCAAAGTCCAAGTGGCTACTTTGCAGATGTCATCAATAGAGACAGAATGAAGGTTAGCCATTGAGGCTGCCATTGCTCTCACATTGTGAGCCGTGACATGGCCTTCGAGAGAAAGTCCCTTACTCTGATATGTATAGGATATGCAATCTGCAATCCACTTTGACAGAGTTCTTTTAGAAACTGGAAGTCCCAAATGACTAGAGTCAAAAGCCACAAAAAGCTGAGAAGATTTTCTATGTGACTTAGTTCTTTGGAGATAAAAAGCCAAGGCTCTTTTACAAACCAATATGTGAAGATTCCTTTCCGAACTGGAGGCATGAGGCCTAGGGAAGAATATAGGAAGATAAACCGACTGGTTTAAATGAAAAGGCGAAACCACCTTTGGCAGAAAGTGAGGATGAGTCCTGAGGACTACTTTATCATGGTGAAACCTTGTATAAGGAGGGTCAGCTACTAAGGCCTGTAGTTCACTAATGCATCTTGCACAAGTGATGGCAATTAGGAAAATAACTTTCCATGAAAAACTTTAGGTCTGAAGTGGCTAAAGGTTCAAAGGGCGGTTTCATAAGCTGACCAAGAACAAGATTCAGATCCCATGCCACCGGTGGTGGTTTAATGGGAGGTTTTGTTAAGAGTAGGCCTCTCATAAATCTTAATATAAGTGGATGAGAGGAAATAGGTTGTCCATAGAAAGGATTATGAAAAGCAGCAATAGCACTAAGATGGACCCTAACTGAATTGGTCTTCAGACCAGAAGTTGATAATTGTAGAAGATACTCTAGTAGCAACTCTACAGATACTAAAAGGGGGTTAAGTCCCTTTTGTGAACACCAGATAGAGAACCTTTTCCACTTGAAAGCATAGGAACGTCTTGTGGAAGGTTTTCTGGAAGCCAGGAGGAAGCTGTAAAACTAGAGGGCACAACAGGAAGCTGCAAGGTGGTAAATTGAAAGGCAATGTCAGGAAATACATTTTCACAGAAAGGGTGGTGGATGCTTGGAATGCCCTCCCGATGGAAGTGGTGGGGACAAACACGGTGACGGAATTGAAAATGGCATGGGACAGACACAGTGGATCCCTTACAACAGCAGTATAAAATCAAAATAAACTGAAACATCTAATTTCTCAACAAAGCACTGTTACTCACCTGTAACCGGTGATCTCCGGGAACAGCAGGAATTTAGTCTTCACATATGGGTATCGTCGGTAACGACAGAGCCTGCGTGGAAACGCTCCCCAGCGTCCAATTAGAAAGCTTTTGGGAGCATCCCACAGTGCCTGCGTGCTGCCTTCCTGCCTTTCCCAACTGCCTCTCTCCAGTTGAGTTTAAAGCTGAGACAAAGAAAGAGAGAAAGAGGGAAAGAGAAAGAGATAGATAGAGAGATACAACTCCTAGGGGACGTGGGTGGGTTGTGAAGACTAAATGAATGCTGTTCCCGGAGATTACCTGTTACAGGTGAGTAACTATGCTATCTCCAGGAACAAGCAAGAACATAGTCTTCACATATGGGGACTCCCTAGCTTTAGATGCAGGGAGAGACCCCAGAAGTTGTGTGTCCCTTTGAAAGGGCTCCACTTCCCCCCATTGATCTCTGGCATCCAACCAGGAATGGTGGGTAGGAGTTGATTAGGTATGGAACAGGTGTTGGAGAACAGCCTGACCAAACAAGGCATCCCGGCAGGAGTCCTTGTCCAAGCAGTAATGGGCTGTGAAGGTATGAACCGAGGCCCAAGTGGCTGCTCGACAGATGTCGTCGATAGAGACAGAGTGCAGATGAGCCACTGAAGCTGCCATGGCTCTCACACTGTGAGCTGTGACATGGCCCTCCAGAAAAAAGGTTCTTACTCTGATAGGCAAAGGAAATACACTGAGCAAACCAGTTGGACAGTGTTCTCTTGGAGACTGGAAGTCCCAAATGAGAAGGATCAAAAGCAACAAAGAGTTGAGAGGACTTTCTATGTTGCTGTGTTCTTTGTAAGTAAAAGGCTAAAGCTCTTTTACAGTCCAAAGTATGAATATTCCTTTCTGCATTTGATGCATGAGGCCTTGGAAAAAACACAGGCAGGTAGACTGCTTGGTTTTAGATGAAAAGGCGAGACCACCGTTGGCATAAAGTGTGGATGAGTCCTAAGGACTACCTTGTCATGATGGAACCTTGTATAAGGTGGATCAGCTACTAGTGCCTGCAACTCACTGATGCGGCGTGCTGATGTGATTGCAATGAGAAAGATAACTTTCCAAGAAAGGAATTTCAATGAGGTAGTAGCTAAGGGTTCGAAAGGTGGCTTCATGAGCTGACCAAGAACCAGGTTTAAGTCCCATACCTCCGGTGGTGGCCTAATTGAGGCTTAGTTAGAAGAAGGCCTCTCATAAATCTTGCTGTAAGTGGATGGGAGGAAATAGGTTGTCCATTTAGAGGCTTGAAAGAAGCTGCAATAGCACTCAAATGGACTCTTATTGAGCTAGTTTTAAGTCCTGCATTGGATAAATGAAGGAGATACCTCTGGAATCATTACTGGAGTATCGCAAGGGGGTTAAGACCCTTCTGCAAACACCATATGTTAAACCTTTTCCACTTGACAGTATAAGAGCATCTTGTGGAAGGCTTCCTGGAAGCATAAAGGATATCCTTTATTTGCTGAGGGAGGTTAAGATCATGAAGATCTAGGCCTTCAGCAACCAAGCCTTGAGACGCAGAGACTGGGGATTGGGATGCCATAACATTCCGTCCTCCTGGGACAGAAGATCTGGAGCAGATCCTAACTCCAGGGAGGGAGCTTGAGAGAGATGTAGAAGCAGAGGGTACCACACTTGCCGTGGCCAATGTGGAGCTATGAGAATCATACTGCCTCTGTCTCTCTGAAGCTTGAACAGGGTTTTGGGAATTAGGGGAATGGGTGGAAAGGCATACAGGAAGTCTTGACCCCAGTGAAGGAGGAAGGCATCCCTGGCCTGAGAGCCCTGAGCCGGAATTCTGGAACAGAACTGGGGACGTTTGGCATTCGACGGACATGCAAAGAGGTCTATGTCCGGGGTTCCCCAAATTTGAAAAATCTTGGTCACCTGGTCTGCATGGAGAGACCATTCGTGTGGAAGCAGAACTCGACTGAGTCTGTCTGTCCAAGAGTTTTGTATGCTTGGAAGATACACTGCCAGGAGATGAATCTGATGCTCTCTGGTGAGGGCCCATGGTCGCAAAGCTTCATTGCAAAGCGACAGAGAGCCTGTTCCCCCCCTGCTTGTTCACATAGAACATGGCTACTTGATTGTCCGTATGAATGAGGACTGTCTTGCAGCTGAGCAAGGTGTGGAACACTCGAAGAGCAAGGAGGATTGCTCTGAGCTCTAAGAGATTGATATGTAGATGAGTCTCCTGTGGAGTCCAAGTTCCTTGGGTGGAGAGGTCTTGCAGATGAGCTCCCCAACCCATTGGTGAAGCATCTGTTGTGAGTTGCTTGGGGTAAAGGATGTTGAAACGGGGACCCCACCAACAAGTTTTGAGTGGAGACTGCCACCATTGGAGGGACAAAATAAGGCGATCTGTGTTTGCTATTTTGTCTGACAGGCACCCTGATGCCTGGGTCCGTTGAGTGGATAAAAGTCCACTGGGCTGCTCTCATATGGAGGCGAACATAAGGAACCACATGCACTGTAGATGCCATGTGGCCTAGTAGTTGTAACATTTCTCGGGCAGTAAGATGAGGCTTCAGCACTGCTTGAGACGCTAACTGCACCATGCGAAGGCAATGGGCCTGGGGAAGATAGGCCCTTGCTTTTCTGTTATCCAGCAAAGCTCCTATGAACTCTAGAGACTGAGTGGGAGTTAGACTGGATTTTGGGATGTTTATGACCAGATACTGAAGGATACACATTGTGCAAGATAGAGAAATCCTGGCCTCTGACTCTGATGGGGCTCGAATGAGCAAGTCGTCTAAGTAGGGGAAGACAAATATCCCTAGAGTGCAAAGAAATGCTGCTACCACAGCCATGCATTTCGTGAACACCCTTGGTGCTGAGGCCAGGCCAAAAAGTAGTGCTTTCCTTGAAAAAGGAACCGAAGGAACGTTCTGTGAGTTGGATGGATGAGAACATGAGTGTACGCATCCTTGAGATCTAGAGAACAAAGCCAATCCGGACTCTGAAGGTATGGCAGCAGAGATCCCAGAGAAATCTTGAATTTCTCTTTGAACAGGAATTTGTTCAATTCTGAGGTCCAAAATAGGTCTGTGTCCCCCTATTTTCTTTGGGATAAGGAAATAGGGGGAGTAAAACCTTGTACCCTTTTGATGAATGGGTACTTCTTCTATTGCCCCTTGGGCAAGACGCATAGTGACCTCTTGATCTAACAGGTTGATGAGAGTGGTCTGGGAATTGAACTGTCTTGCCATTGTGGGAGGGGGCATGCACAGAAAGTGAAGCTTGTACCCCTCTTTTATAATGGAGAGAGTCCAATGTTCTGCTGTTATCTGCCCCCATCTGGGGGCAAAGTGACAACTTTCCTGGAATGGTGGAAGGCTCTGGTCCATTGAGGGCCAGGAAGGTTAAGTTCTCTAGATGAAAGTCAAAGGCCTTGTGGGGGCTGAGACTGCTGAGACGGTTGAGGCTTAGCAGTCTTTGCTTTCCTTTGTTTAGGTGGTTGCTGACTCTTTCGGGCAGGCTGGTCTGCAGAACGTCCATGCTGGGAATAGGAGGGAGAAAACCTCTTCTTTTTTGAGAAGAATGGTTTCTTGAAAGATTTCTTTCTTGCAGGATCAGCTGTGGCTTTGGATAACCTATCCAAAGTGGAGTTGTCAGCATCCAAACTCATTGGCTCTCTCTTGCCAATTTTTGCCGAATAGATTCTCACCTGTACAAGGGATATTGCCCAGTTTGTCCTGCACCCAGAGCTCCAAATCGGATGCCTGGAGCCAGGGAATTCTACGTGCACCTATGGCAATGGCAGAGGTTCTGCTTATGCACTCAAAACAGTCAAAAGCTGCACGGTTGACAAACTTAGAAACATCCTGGGCATGTTTAACCAGTGTGAGAAAATCCTGCCTCTTGTCATCAGCAAGGTGAGGGCTTAAAATCTCCAAGTCTCCTGTGACTTCTTTAAGGAATATTCCCATATATAAAATATAGGAACTGATCCTGGCAGAAAGCATGGAAGCCTGAAAGGTACGACGTCCAAAGGCATCCAAAATTCTACACTCACGTCCTGGAGGATTAGAGGCATGCCTCTTTGCACTCCTGATCCTTCTCATAGCTGACTCCACTACAATAGAGTGGTGAGGAAGCTGAGTTTTCTGGAAACTAGGACAAGGAGGGACTCGATACAGAGCATCCAGTCCACGAGAGTGAGGAGAGGTGGTAAGAGGTGTCTCCCACATTCTTAACATGAGATCATGCAAGATCTCATGGATGGGCAAGGTAGCTGTCTCCCTTAGGAGCTTTGGGATATTGTAAAATCTCCAATTCCTTTGCCCTGGGCTCTGTTTCAGGAGTCATAGTAATGGACAGACCTCGAGCCACCTCCCTGATAAAATCCTGAAAGGAGATATCTTCTGGAGGAGACATCCTGCATTTAGGAGAGGAAGGCTCCTCTGGGAGAAGTACTCCGGTACCGACAGAGCTGTCAGAATCCTCAGATTCTTCGGAGGATTCAAAGTACCTTCTGTCCGGATGCTCCTGTAGAGCCCGATACCCGTACCGACCGAAGTCGGTACCAGGGGGGGATCAGTACCGGTGTATCAGTACCGGAAGGCATAGCATGACTGGGTGCCGGTAATGCGGACACAGATGTCGATGCTGTCGGTACCGGTACCGATACCGATGCCAGAGTCTGCCGGTACCGGTTGAGCTGTGACACGGTTCCGAGGGTGTCGATGCCGCAATGAGAGCCGCCAGACTGTGTTCAATAGCCAAGAACCTCTGGTCTATCGACGCTGCCGATGCCTGGGTATCGGTACCGGAGAAAGCAGCAGGTACCCCAGAGCATGGCACCAGTAGTTCTGCCGAGGTCGAAGCCTCGAGAACATCCTGGAGCCCCGATAATGCTTTGGAAGCCGAAGCCTCCCGCCGGGGCAATTTTGCCGGTACAGAACCCTCAAGGGCAACGCCAGAAGCATCTCGATGCTTGGAAGGAGATCTACCCATTAAGGACCGGCTAGACTTATGTTTAGTTACCTGAGATCCATGGGAGGAAGATGAAGCCCTGGAAGACGTTGATGCCACAGAGGCTGCATCAGAGGGAAAAAGGGTGCTGAGCTTAGCAGCTCGGTTCTGTCGATCTCTCTTGGACATCATGGCACAAGCCATACACTCCGAAATGGAGTGGTCAGGACCTAAACATTTAAGACACCGCTCATGGGTGTTGGTGACGGAGATGGTACCGCCACACGGTGCACTTTTTGAAACCCGAAGCGGGTTTTTCCATAGTGGAGAACATTTTGGGCCTAAGGCCCAAAATGGCGCATGCACCTGGAAAGGAAAAGTTTTGAAAAAAATACTAAATTTTTTTTTTTC
The DNA here is from genome assembly GCA_033557465.1 of Ichthyophis bannanicus. Lineage (NCBI taxonomy): Eukaryota > Metazoa > Chordata > Amphibia > Gymnophiona > Ichthyophiidae > Ichthyophis > Ichthyophis bannanicus. The sequence goes on from CM066042.1 coordinate 171,393,297, forward strand.
TAAAGAAAGAAAGAACCGGCGGTACCGGTATAGCGTCGAGGAAGGCAGACGCGACCACAAAAAAGAAGAAGGAAAATTTTTCTGCGGTGACAGGAACAACGACCTACTGGCTCTGTGGAAAACCAAGAACTGGAGAGAGGCAGTTGGGAAAGGCGGGAAGGCAGCACGCAGGCGCTGTGGGATGCTCCCAAAAGCTTTCTTATTGGACGCTGGGGAGCGTCCCCGCGCAGGCTCCGTCGGTACCGACGATACCCATATGTGAAGACTACATTCCTGCTTGTTCCTGGAGATATAGGGGTGTCCTGCATGGAATGGTTGGTTCACCCCTAAATTGGGACGTGGGGAGGGGTGGCCTGCACGGAGCGGCAGGTGCACCTACTCTTGCCATCGTGCTGGGCAAACTAGATGGACCATGCTGGTCTTTATCTGCCGTCATTTACTATGTTACTATGTTGTTGAGAAAGGTTAACATCCTGGAATTCTAGGCTTTCAGTAACCAGGCCCTGAGATGTCGGGACTGGGGATTGGGATGCAGTAAAGATCCGTCCTCCTGTGACAGGAGATCTGGAGCATTCCCCAACTACAGAGAAGTGGCTTGAGAGAGACGCAGAAGAAGAGGATACCAGGTTTGCCATGGCCAACGTGGAGCTATGAGTATCATACAACCTCTGTCTCTCTGAAGTTTGAATAAAGTCTTGGGAATGAGGGGAATGTGTAGGAAGGCATAGAGGAAGTCCTGTCCCCAGTGGAGTAGGAACGTCTCTCTTGCCTGACAATTTTGAGCCAGAATTCTGGAACAGAATCAGGGAAGTTTGGCATTCTGTGGACTTGCAAAGAGGTCTATATCTGGTGTTCCCCAGATTCGAAACACTCAAGCAAGCTGGTATGAGTGGAGGGACCACTCGTGTGGCAGCAGTATTCGACTAAGTCTGTCTGCCCACAAGTTTTGAATGCCCGGAAGGTATACCGCAAACAGATGAATTTGTAACTCTCTGGCGAGGGCCCATAGTCGCAAAGCTTCATTGCATAGAGACAGAGAGCCTGTTCCGCCTTGCTTGTTCACACAGAACATAGCTACCTGATTGTCGGTTTGGATCAGAACTGTTTTGTTGCTGAGATGGCTCTGAAAGACTTGAATAGCATTGAAAATGGCTCTCAGCTCTAGAAGGTTTATGTGAAGGGAAACCTCCTGTGAGGTCCAAAGACCCTGAGTGGAGAGATCGTGCAAGTGGGCTCCCCAACCCATCTTGGACACATCTGTCATCAGAGTGGTTTGGCATAGAGGCTGCTGGAAAGGAGAGCCTACAAAAAGGTTTTCCAGAAATTGCCACCATTGCAGGGATGAAATCAGATGTGTAGTAGTTCTGATTTTGTCTGTTAGTCGACCCGAGGCTTGTGACCACTGAGAGGAAAGGGTCCACTGTGCTGATCGCATGTGGAGGCGAGCATAGAGAACCACATGAACAGTGGATGCCATGTGTCCCAGCAGTTGAAGCATCTCCTGAACAGTAAGGAATACTTTCATAGATGCTTGAGATGCCAGTTGTATTATACGTAGACAGCGTGGCTGGGGCAGGAAAGCCCTTGACTGCTGTGTGTCTAGACGATCCCCTATGAATTCTAGAGATTGAGAGGGGGTGAGATGAGATTTTGGGAGGTTTATGACCAGCCCCAAGTATTAAAGAATTCCCATTGCTCGAGAGAGCGCGAAGCTGGCCTCTGGAGCTGTCAATGCTCAAATGAGCCAATCGTCTAAGTAAAGGAAGACGAATATTCCCAGAGTCCTCATAAATGCTGCTACCACTGCTATGCATTTTGTGAAGACTCTTGGAGCAGAGGTTAGTCCGAAGGGAAGAACTCTTACTGGAAGTGTCTTCCTTGGACCAGGAATCAAAGGAACTTCCTGTGATGTGAGTGGATGAGAATATGCATGTACGCATCTCTTAGATCTAGAGAACATAGCCAGTCCTGACTTTGGAGGTATGGTAAAAGTGTTCCGATGGAGATCATTTTGAACTTATATTTGTTTAATTCTCTGAGGTCTAATATAGGTTTGTGTCCCCTGTAGGGCTGGTACCCCTGCAATTCTACATGCAAATCTCCGGCCTGCTCAGCAACTCAGGCCTGAACCAACCTGCACAGACAAGATGGATTCTTCACTTCACTTTTGCTGTGTTCAGCTACAAACGACCTCCAAGCAACTGCTGGCGCAGCGTTTCTAAGCATACATACAGAAGCTATTGTCCGTGGCTGGCCTTGGACACTTGTACATGCCCAGATGTTACATACTGTTGCTTCTGTCTGATTTCTTACCATGGCTCCTTTGTTTGCAAGAAGCTGCTCATCATCTACCTCCTGATTCGCTGAGAACACCTCAGACTGCCTGGTGCCAACCAATCATCGGACCTATGACGGAGGATTCTTACACAGAATAATGCAATCTGCACTGGAACTTTAGTGGAGAGAGTTGGGGGCTTTTCCCACCTGTACATACAGACTTTTGCACCGGTTCCTCTCTGCTGTGCACTGCGTACCTGATTCCTGCGACCTGACCCTTCCGCAAGACGGCCACTATGTGTGGGCTAGGCCGTCCTCCACAGGTCTGAGATAAGACTTTCACAGATACCTCCGGTTCGGACTTACTGTGGCTCGCCTGACGAGGCTAGAGCCCGCATTAGCTAGGAGCTGCCTCCTTGGACTGCATTGTTCCTGAGAGCCCGACGGAACTAAGGTACAGCACAGTTACTTACCTGTAACAGGTGATCTCTGGGAACAGCAGGAATTAGTCCTCACATATGGGTATCGTCGGTACCGACGGAGCCCGTGCGGGAAAGCTCCCCAGCTTCTTAGAATAGAAGCTTTTGGGACCTCCCACTGCACATGCGCACTGCCTTCCCGCCTTCCTGAACAGCTCTCCTCAGTTTCGAGTTTATAGCTGAGTCAACAGAGAGAGGACAGGAAGATAGATAGATAAAAGATACAACTCCTAGGGGAGGTGGGTGGGTTGTGAGGACTAATTCCTGCTGTTCCCAGAGATCACCTGTTACAGGTAAGTAACTGTGCTATCTCCAGGAACAAGCAGGAATAAGTCCTCACATATGGGGACTCCCTAGCTTAGATGCATGGGATCCCCTGTAAAGGTTCGCCATCTTCGTATGGATCTCAGGCATCCATTCTGGGAAGGTGGGCAGGAGTTGTTTAGGAATGGAACAGGTGCTTGAGGACAGCCTGGCCAAACAAGGCATCCCGGCGGGAGTCCTTGTCCAAACAGTAATGGGCTGTGAAGGTATGAACCGAGGCCCAGGTAGCGGCTCGACAGATCTGATCTATGGAAACAGAGTGCAGATGAGCCATAGAAGTTGCCATGGCCCTCACATTGTGAGCAGTGACATGGCCTTCCAGAGAAATGTTTTTGCTCTGGTAAGCAAAAGAAATACACTGAGCAATCCAATTGGAAAGTGTACGCTTGGAGACTGGAAGTCCCAAATGGGAAGGATCAAAGGCCACAAAAAGTTGAGAAGACTTTCGATGTGGCTGAGTCCTATTAAGGTAAAAAGCGAGAGCTCTTTTACAATCCAGAGTATGAAGGTTCCTCTCTGCATTGGATGCATGAGGAGCTGGAAAAAAGACAGGTAGATATACCTCTTGATTAAGATGAAAAGGCGAGACCACTTTAGGCATAAAGTGGGGATTCGTCCTAAGGACCACCTTATCATGATGAAATCTTGTGTAAGGTGGATTAGCCACTAAAGCCTGCAGCTCACTGATGCGGCGAGCCGAAGTGACTGCAATGAGGAAGATGACCTTCCAGGAAAGAAATTTCAAGGAGGTGGAAAACATTGGCTCAAAAGGTGGCTTCATAAGTTGACCGAGCACTAGATTCAAATCCCATGCGACCGGGGGTGGTCTGATGGGAGGTTTAGTGAGAGTCAGGCCTCTCATGAATCTTGCAACAAGAGGATGAGAGGAGATAGGTTGTCCATTTATATGTTTCAAGGATGCTGCAATAGCACTTAAATGGACTCTTACCGAATTCGTCTTGAGGCCTGCATTGGATAGATGCAGGAGATAATCAAGAAGAGAATTCAAAGGAAGTGCCAGAGGGTCAAGACCCTGCTGAGCACACCAAATGGAAAAACGTTTCCATTTGAAAGCATAGGAACGCCTGGTAGAGGGTTTCCTAGAGGCAGAAAGGATATCTTTCACTGGTTGGGAAAGATGAAAGTCTTGAAGGCTTAAGCCTTCAGTAACCAAGCACTGAGGTGAAGGGATTTGGGGTTTGGGTGCCACAAAGTCCCCTCCTCCTGAGACAGGAGGTCTGGCGCAGCTCCCAGATCCAAGTAGGATCCCTGGGAGAGCTGTAGAAGTAGAGGGAACCACACTTGGCGTGGCCAGCGTGGAGCTATGAGGATCATAGTTCCATGATCCCTCTGGAGTTTGAACAGAGTCTTGGGAATCAAAGGAATGGGTGGAAAGGCATATAGGAATGCCTGATTCCAATTCAGGAGAAAGGCGTCCGTAGCCTGAGCTCCCTGACACGGAGTTCTGGAACAGAACCGGGGAAGTTTGGCATTCCACGGACTTGCAAAGAGGTCTATGTCCGGGGTCCCCCATTCCTGAAAGATTCGGTTTATTTGGTCCAAATGTAGGGACCATTCGTGTGGCAGCAGAACTCGACTGAGCCTGTCTGCCCGAGAGTTTTGAACTCCTGGGAGATACACTGCTAGCAGGTGAATCTGATGCTCTCTGGCGAAGGCCCATAGTCTTAGAGCTTCGTTGCAAAGCGACAGAGAGCCCGTCCCTCCTTGTTTGTTTATGTAAAACATGGCCACCTGATTGTCCGTCTGAACTAGGACAGTGAGGTTGGCTAGGAGGGAGTGGAAGACCTTGAGGGCAAGGTAAATTGCTCGCAGTTCCAGAAGATTGATATGAAGGGTGGTCTCCTGTAGAGACCAAGTGCCCTGAGTGGAGAGAGTTTGCAGATGGGCTCCCCACCCTGTTTGGGAGGCATCTGTTGTGAGGGTTGCTTGGGGTAGCAATGGTTGAAATGGAGCCCCCAACAACAGATTCTTGGTGGAAGTCCACCAGTGGAGGGACCAAAACAGACGATCGGAGGTTTGTATTTGGTCTGAGAGCGCTCCTGACGCCTGAGTCCACTGAGTGGCCAGGGTCCATTGAGCTGCTCTCATATGAAGACGAGCATAGGGCACCACATGCACTGTGGAGGCCATATGACCCAGTAGGCGTAGCATTTCCCTGGCTGTCAAGTGAGTGCTGGACTGAGCTTGGGAGGCCAAACTCAGGAGGCGCTGGCCTCGAACATGTGGAAGGTAGGCCCTTGCAGTGATGGTGTCCAACTGGGCCCCTATGAATTCTAGAGATTGAGTAGGGATGAGTTGGGACTTGGGAAGGTTTACTACCAGTCCCAGATACTGCAAAAGGCTCCTTGTGTGGTCCAGGGAAATCTGGGCCTGTGACTGAGTTGGAGCTCGGATGAGCCAGTCGTCCAGATATGGGAAGACAAAGATTCCCATGCCTCTTAGAAATGCGGCTACGACTGCCATGCATTTTGTGAATACTCTTGGAGCAGAGGCTAGACCGAAGGGGAGTACTCTGTATTGGAAATGTTTTCCCTGAAACAGAAAGCGAAGATACTTTCTGTGGGATGGATGGATGAGTATATGTGTATACGCATCCTGTAGGTCTAGAGAACAAAGCCAGTCCTGACCCTGGAGGTAAGGAAGGAGAATGCCGAGAGACAGCATTTTGAATTTCTCCTTGAAGAGAAATTTGTTCAATTCTCTCAGATCTAGGATTGGTCTGAATCCCCCTGTCTTCTTTGGAATGAGAAAATAAGGGGAGTAGAAACCGGACCCTTGTTGAGGAAGAGGAACCTCTTCTATGGCCCCTTGGGCAAGAAGAGAGGAAACCTCTTGACCCAACAGGGTTAGGAGAGATGGGGGAGAATTGAATGGTCTCACCATATGATGGGGAGGAAGGCTGGAGAAATGAAGTTTGTAACCCTCTCGAATGATAGAGAGGGTCCATTGTTCTGTTGTGATTTGTTCCCATCTGGGAGCAAAGTGAACCAACCTTCCGGGTATGGTGAGAGGTTCTGGTTGTGTTAGAACCAGAAGTGGCAAGTTCCCTAGGAGCAAGTCAAAACCCCTGAGGGGTTGGAGCCTGCTGAGCTACAGTAGCTGCTGCAGGCTTAGCTCGTGCTTGTTTGGATTGCTGACGCTTAGCAGTATAGCGAGGTTGAGAAGACTGCTGGCCAGTATTTGAAGCAACTCTGGCCTTCTTATAGTAAGGCCTTTTAAAAGACTTTTTCTTAGTAGGAATTGAAGTGGACCTTTGAAAGTCTTTCCAAGGTGGCATTTTCAGCATCCATCTGGGTGGCTTTGATTTGCCACTCTTCCCCAAATAAGTTCTCACCTGTACAGGGCAGATTCCGTAAGCCATCTAGAACCCAAGGTTCCAGATCAGAGGCCTGGAGCCAAGCAAGACGTCGGGCTGCAATAGCAATGCCCGAAGCCCTACTGGCTCCCTCAAAGGAATCATATGCTGCCCTATTAGAGAACTTAGAAACCTCTAAGAGTTGTTTCACTAGGGAAAGGAATCCCTGCTTTTTATCCTCAGGGATAAAGGGGGCAAAATGCCGCACCTTTTTGGCAAGTTCCTCCAGGAACATGCCCATATAGAGACTGTAGGAATTAATCCTGGCTATAAGCATACTAGCCTGGAAAATTTTCCTACCAAAAGAGTCCAAAGTCTTACATTCCCGTCCTGGAGGGGTGGAAGAGTGCCTTTTGGTACTCCTAATCTTCTTCATTGCAGACTTCACCACAATAGAGTGGTGGGGCAATTGAGTCTTTTGGAAACCAGGAGAAGGAGGGACCCTATACATGGTGTCCAACCTACGGGAATAAGGAGACAAAGTCAAAGGATTTTCCCAGAAATCCATCAGTTGTTCTTGAAGGATTTCATGGATAGGCAGGGTAACTGCCTCCTTAGGGGCCTTTGAGTATCCCAAAATATCCAGTTTTTTGGATCTGGGTTCCTTTTCAGAGGATGTGGTAATAGAAAGGGCTGTAGCCATATCTAAAACAAAGTCCTGGAAGGACAAATCCTCTGGAGGGGGCATTCTCCTTTTAGGAGAAGAGGGCTCCTCAGGTAAGTTGAGTGAAAAACTCAGCAGAATCATCAGAGGAGTGAAAATCCTCAGAGGAATCGGTGCTTTCCTCTAACGCACGATACGCGTACCGATCGGTATCGATATCGGGCGTATCGGGTATGGAACCGGTATGGAGCGAAAGCCCATACGGTACCGACTTGCGTTTAGAGGTGGACGGCCTCGATACCGGCATGGCGGACGATACCGGTATCGGGCCCGGAACCGCTGAAAGCGGAACCGATGGCGTTGCAGCTTTAATGAAAGCCATGACGGCCTGCTGCATGGACTGTACAGTATCGCCCATGGACGCCATAGCTGCCTGGATGTCGGTACCGGAGTGACCCGGTACCCCAGAGCAGGCTAACAGGTGATCTGTCGAGGCCGTAGCATCGATATCAACCTGAGACCCCTGAATTGGCGTTTTTGGAAGTTGGACTTCCCGCCGGGGTTGTTTGGCTGGGGCAGGGTCCTCAAGTTCTAAGCTAAGAGCCTCTCGATGCTTTGAAGGAGATTTGCTCTTTGAGGACTTGCCCACAGAAGGTTTGGTTACCTGAGATCCATCCGGAGAAGAAGACCTGGATGACTGTGATGCTGTATTCTCTGAAGCAAACAGCACATGGAATTTGTTGGCCCGGTTCTGCAGCCCACGTTTAGACATGTGGGAGCAAGATGGGCAGTCCGGTATGGAATGGTCAGGCCCCAAACATTTCAGACACCAGTCATGGGTGTCTGTGACTGAAATAACAGCATTACATTTGGTACACTTCTTAAATCCAGGGGCTGGCTTCTCCATGAGGAGAAATTGAGTAGGCCGAGAGGCCTCTCTGAAGTGACCAAAAAGCTAAAAATAAGAAAAAAGAATTATAATTTTTTAAAGAAAGAAAGAAAAGACCGGCGATACCGGTATCGGTATGGGGAAGGCAGGTACGCGGTCTAAAGAAACAAATAAAATAACAATTTCTTCAGCGGTGACAGGAACACGACCTGCTGGCTCCGCGGAAAAAGAGAAACTGAGGAGAGCTGTTCAGGAAGGCGGGAAGGCAGTGCGCATGTGCAGTGGGAGGTCCCAAAAGCTTCTATTCTAAGAAGCTGGGGAGCTTTCCCGCACGGGCTCCGTCGGTACCGACGATACCCATATGTGAGGACTTATTCCTGCTTGTTCCTGGAGATTGACTTATCTCTCCTCCTCCGGATGGGCAAGGGGTTAGCAATATATTTCTTACTTTTCCTCAGTGCAGAGTGAATCAGTGACGTCTGGTTACTAATCAGTGATTTATTACGTTGTCCAAGTGTACATCTGTACTATAACAAATTTCTACCTCATGTTTCTAATTAGCTATATGTGTGTGTGTGTGTGTATTTTTCTACCTGGTTGCCTATAATAAAGTCTAATATATATCTGCAGACCAGACTTCTTTCGCGGCTCATTGCCAGAATAACTCACCGAACTTTGGGCTGTGTATTAGTAGCTATTTCCCCTGGACAACAGAGAGTCTAACTTATTTTTGTGCTACTAATATACCCTACACCAGCGATGGCGAACCTATGGCACGCGTGCCAGCTGTGGCACGCGAAGGCCTTGCAGCTGGCACGCGGGAAGGTCCGCCATCGAAAAAAAAAACAACAACCCTGTCTGCTGCCGTTGTCGGGGCCGCCGCGGCAGAATCGAGCGTGCCGCGGGGCCCCCCTGTACCCACCGGCAGAGCCTGTCCTCCCCGTAGCAGCTCTCTCTTTGGAGCTGCAGTCAGACTCGCCGGCTTGCAGAGCGCGAAGGGAAGAGTTTCCCTTTCGCGACTCTGTTAAGCCCGCGGGGGCTGATGGGAACTTCCCATCAGCCCCCGCGGGCTTAACAGAGCAGCGAGGGAACTCTTCCCTCGCGCTCTGCAAGCCGGCGCGTCTGACTGCAGCTCCAAAGAGAGAGCTGCTACGGGGAGGACAGGCTCTGCCGGTGGGTACAGGGGGGCCCCGCGGCACGCTCGATTCTGCCGCGGCGGCCCCGACAGCGGCAGCAAACAGGTTTTCTTTTTTTTTTTTTTAATTTTCCCTGGGCTGGGCTGGGCTGGGCTGGGGGTGGGGGGTGGGGGTTAGGAGTGGTGCTGGGCTGGGCTGGGGGGCTTAGGAGTGGTGATGGGCTGGGCTGGGCTGGGGGGGGGTTAGGAGTGGTGATGGGCTGGGCTGGGCTGGGGGGGGGGGGTTAGGAGTGGTGATGGGCTGGGCTGGGCTGGACTGGGGGGGGGTTAGGAGTGGTGATGGGCTGGGCTGGGCTGGGGGGGGGGGTTAGGAGTGGTGATTGGCTGGGCTGGGCTGGGGGGGGTTAGGAGTAGTGATGGGCTGGGCTGGGGGGTGTTAGGAGTAGTGATGGGCTGGGGTGGGGGGGTTAGGAGTGGTGATGGGCACTGGGCTGGGGGGTTAGGAGTGGTGATGGACACTGGGCTGGCTGGGGGGGGTTAGGGGTGGTGATGGGCACTGGGCTGGCTGGGGGGGTTAGGAGTGGTGATGGGCGCTGGGCTGGGGGGGTAGTAGTGGTGATGGGCACGGGGGGGGTTAGGAGTGGTGATAGGCGCTGGGGGGGCTTAAACTAAAAATTGAGTGATGGGGGATTAGGACTGGGAGTGGGCTGATGGGGAGGTTAGGACTGGAAATGGGCTGGTGGGATTAGGACTGGGAGTGGGCTAGGACTGGTAATGGGTTGGGGGGTTGCTAGGACTGGAAATGGGCTGAGTGGAAGGGGGCTTGAACTGCAAATAGCTGTTGGGGATGGGGCTTGGAATGGAAATGGGCTGAGGGGAAGTGGGGGGCTTGAACTGCAAATAGCTGATGGGGACGGGGCTTGGAATGGAAATGGGCTGAGGGGAAGTGGGGCGCTTGAAGAAGGGAATGGATGCTGGGTGAGACTGGAACTAGAAGGGAGCTGATGTTGGGGGAGGATTAGAATGGGATGGGGCTGGGAGAGTAAAATGGAGAGGGGAAAAATATTTTGTGTAGGAGGGATGAAAAATCTACAATTGGCCAGGTATTGGGAGAGTAATTGGGGATTGAGGATGGAGGGGTAAAATTTGTGTGGATGAAATAGAAATGAGGAAAGAGCAAAAGGAGAAAGATTAGTATGTTAAAGCAGATGTAGAGAGAGAGAGAGAATGGAAAAAAAACTAGAAGAGAGAAGAAAGGACAAATGGACAGCAGACGATGGAGAGTTAGCAGAAAACATGAAGAAACCAGAAGAAAATGGCTGGACCAATTGCAACTGAAAAAAAATGCACAAAAGGTAGAACGATATCTCTTTATTTTGAATTTATTAACTGGAATATGTCAGCTCTGGGAAATGTGCATCATTAACATCTGCGCTTTGTTTGGTACAAGAGGAAATTCCTATTTGACGTTGCCACTTGTTCTCTTTCCCCAGTATTCACTGAAATGTATTGGTTTAATATTTGCAGTGTTGCCTTTTGATAGGTAGGGTATGGTGCTTTGTGAGTCCTGGTAATGCTGTCAGGATACGGCGGGTTTGCTATGGGTTCTAAATGGGCAGCGTTTGTAGTAGTTCCTAATGTGCCTGGCGGTTGGCACTGGATTATAGTAATGTAGAAATCTTTTAGTCTTTCTTTATCCATACACTCATTAAGAGACATGTTTACTAAAAGTTAGTGTATGGTAACATTATGCAAATATTTATGCAAATAAGACCACTTATGCAAATGACGTGCTGGCACTTTGAGGAAATTCTTTGGTTTTGTGCGGCAGTTTGGGCACTCGGGCTCAAAAAGGTTAGCCATCACTGCCCTACACCCTCTGTCTTCTTTAGAATAAGAAAGTAGGGGAAGTAAAACTCTGTCCCGTTGGGGAATGGGTACTTCTTCGATTGCTCCTTGAGCTAGAAGTGATGTGACTTCTTGCCACAAGAGGTCGGTAGCAGGCCCCTGAGAATTGAACTGTTTTGTTATTGTAGGTGGGGGCAAGTTGAGAAAATGAAGCTTGTACCCCAGTTGTACAATGGACAGAGTACAATTTTCTGATGTTATTTGTTGCCATCTTTTGGCAAAATAGCATAGTCTTCCTGGAATGGTCAAGGGTTCTGGACCTTTTAGGGGCAGAATGACTAAGTTCTCTAGATAGAAGTCAAAGACCCTGAGGGGGCTGGATCTGTTGAGCCAGTTGAGCTTTCTGAGCTTGCAGCTTTATTTGCTGTCTGTTCTGTTGTTGCCCCTTCTGGAGAACATGGAGCGGACAGTAAATTTGATGGGTTTAAGATTGGTAAGGCTTCTTTCTTACTGAAAAAGGGTTTTTGAATATTTTCTTCTTTGCTGGGTTGGCTGTAGACTTTGACAATCTGTTTAAAGTAGTATTGTCAGATTCAAGCTGATGAGCCTTGTCCTGCCAGTCCTTGCCAAAGAGATTTTCTCTTGTGCAAGGAATGTTTCCCAGCTTTTCTTGCACCAAGTCTGATGTTCGAAGCCAAGCAATACGACGTGCTCCTATGGATATAGCAGAGATTCTTCTAATGCATTCAAAGCAATCAAAGATAGCACAGTTCATGAATTTTGAGACATTCTGGGTATGCTTGACCAGAATAAGGTAGCCTGCTCTTTTTTCCTCTGAAACACAAGGACTATGGAGCTCTAAATCTTTTGTGACTTCTTCCAGGAACATTCCCATATAAAGAATGTAGGAACCGATCCTGGCTCCTAGCATGGAGGATTGAAAGTATTGATGGCCAAAGGCATCGAGAGTCCTGGATTCACGGCCTGGAGGATTAGAAGAATGTGTTTTAGCACTCTTGATCCTTCGCATGGCCGATTCCACTACCATTGAATGGTGTGGTAACTGAGTTTTTTGAAAACCAGGACAATTTGGCACTCGGTACATAGTGTCAAGGTGTCGGGAATGTGAAGATACTGTTAAAGGAGTTTCCCACATTCTCAACATTAGATCATGTAAGATCCTGTGAATGGGAAGCATAGCTGCTTCCTTGGGAGCCATAGGGTATTGTAGAATTCTTAATTCGTCTGCCCTAGGATCCTTTTCTAGAATCACAGTAATTGCAAGACCCTTTGCTAAATCACGTATGAAATCCTGAAAGGACATATCCTCTGGAGGGACATTCTGCGTTGAGAAGGAACTGAATCTTCAAATAGATTCACTCTGGTACTGCTAGAACTGTCAGAGTCATCGGAATCGGACGACTCAAGCACCGGGTGCTCCTGTAACGCATGGTATCGGTACCGCTCGAAGTCGGTACCCGAATGTCTCAGTTCCTGATCCCCAATACCGGAGAACGGCATGGGAGGAAGCAGTCCTGTCGAAGCAGGTACCGTTGGTACCGGTACCAATACCTGTTGAACCATCTGTTGCAGTCTTAGCGGTACCAAAGCCGCTAAGAGGGCCGCTAGACTGCGTTCGATAGCAAGGATTCTGTGATCCATCGCTCCTGCCGATGCCTGGGTGCCGGTACCAGTGGAAGCGGCTATGACCCCAGAACATGGCACCAGTAGTTCCACAGAGGTGGAGGCCTCTGGAACATCCTAGAGCCCCGTTAATGCTTTGGAGCCCGAAGACTCCCGCCGGGGCTGTTTTGCCGGTGAAATATCCTTGAGGGCAACGCCAGTGGTATCTCGATACTTTGAAGGAGATTTACCCTTTGAGGACCGGCTAGTCTTAGAAGACTTAAATTTGGTTACCTGAGATCCATGGGAGGAAGATGAAGCCCTGGAAGACGTCGATGCAACTGACATTGTGTCGGCGGCAAAAAGGTACTGAGTTTTGCAGCTCTATTCTGCAGGCCCCTTTTGGTCATCCTCGTGCAGGAATGAGACTCCGTTGGACAATGTTCAGGACCCAAATATTTTAGACACCAATCATGGGTGTCGGTGACGGAAATGGTACCGCCACATTTTGAGCATGTTTTGAAACCATTAGCTGGTTTCTCCATGCTTGAAGAAAAATGGGCCTAGTGCCCAAAATGGCACCTAGCACCAGAAGCAGGGAAATATCCCTGAAGAAATACAAGTTTTGTTTTGTTTCTTTTTTTAAGGAAAAAAAAGAAGAGGAGAACCGGCGGTACCGGTAGGTGTCGAATGAAGGCAGACGCAATAACAAAAAACAAGAAATAAAGGTAAATTTTCTGCAGTGACAGGGTACCACGTCCTGTCGGCTCTGCGGAAAATGAAGAACTGAAGTGAGAGAGGAACAGAGGCGGGAAGGCAGCACTCATGCGCTGTGGGATGCTTTCAAAAGCTTTCCTATTGGACGCTGGAGAATGTTCCTGTGCAGGTTCCGTTGGTACTGACGATACCCATATGTGAAGACAAAATTCCTGCTGTTCCCGGAGATTGGAATATAAGTAAGCAAATAAAGCGTAGTTACTCACCTCTAACAGGTGTTCTCCAGGGACAGCAGGAATCAGTACTCACTTGTGGGTGATGTTTGCACAGACGGAATCTGTGCGGAGCAATTCCCCAGCTTTCAAAGAAAGCCTTTGGGATTTGCTGTCACGCATGTGTGGTCCACTTCCAGCCCAAAGGTGTCATCTTGCTCAGTCAGGTCTCCTAGCTAGAGCCCTACTAAGCAGATGGCAAGGGAAGGACAAAAATAGCAACTCTTCAGGGGAGGCGGGAGGGTAATGAGGACTGATGTCCCTGGAGAACACCTGTTACAGGTGAGTAACTATGCTTTCTCCAGGAACAAGCAGTAAGTCAGTCCTCACTTATGGGACTCCCCAGCTACAGGCTACCGAGCCTGTAACCTAAAAACGCCTCTGCGAGGCCGTGAGCAGACATCGATGCCCGAAGGAGCCTGAGTCTTTGGGTCCCCGGCGCGAAGCTCTCGGTAGCCATCGAAGAAGGGTTGGAGGGCAGGAGTTGCTTATATCCCAAACAGATTATGGAGTACAGCCTGGCTGAAGGAGCTGTCTCGATAGGACTCCCTCTCCAGGCAGTAGCGCACAGTGAAAGTGTTTGCTGAAGACCAGGTCATAGCCCAGCAGATGCCCGTTAAAGGCACTGAGCGCAACGAAAACACCGAGGCCGCCTTGAATCAGACGCCGTGTGCGGTGACCCATCGATCCAGTGGGGCACCCTCCTTTGCTAGGGCGAAGGCAATGCAGTCCACCACCCAGATGGAGATGGTGCGTTTGGTGACTGCCTGCCTCAGACAATTGGGATCATAGGCGAAAAAGAGCCGGTCGGACTTGTAATGAAACTGTGTACGCTACAGGTAGAAGGCAAGGGCCCTCTTGCAGTCGAGTGTATGGAACACTGCCGATGTCTGGTCAGCATGTGGTCTCGGGAAGAAGCTTGGCAAGACTATCTCCTGATTGAGATGAAAGTCCGAGACCACCTTCGGTAGGAACTTGAGATGGGTGCAGAGGACCACCCTGTCCCCATAGAAACCTGGGTATTTTATTTATTTATTTATTTACGTTTCTTTTATACCGCGCTATTCGACATCAGTGCGGTTTACATGAAAACTGAAATATACACAGAACAACCTGTTCTGTGTTTACAGAGAACAGGAATAGAAACTTGGACAACATGGGGGTAACTATTTACATACAGGCGTCGAAATAGTATATGTTAAACATTACTCAATGGTCATGGATAGCTTGCTGGGAATGTTGGTATAGCTATATTCTCTAGGGCAGTGGTTCTTAACCTTGTTGGAGGTACTGAACCCCACCAGTTTCATATGCACATTCACCAAACCCTTCTTTACTGAAAAATAAAATATGTTTTTTTTTCAAATTCAAGACATAGGTATATGTTTTACTGGTTCACAAAATGAATCGTGCATTAACATCACTGTGTTCAAAGAACAAAACCAATACAATGCATGAACTCACAACAAATTACATACATAACATTTCACAAAGACATGACCTTTTTTAATACTACCACACTGAAATGGTTTTAGTTTTTAACCTTATGAATTCCAATAATGAACTTATTGTATTTATGCTATTTATTATTTTTAACTTTTTAACACACACCCATCACCTAATTTCCATCAGGCTACACCCCTACAATAATAATGAATATTTACTGCAAATCAGTGTGACGTCTGCTGTTGCCTTTGAGAGTCCAGTTCAGAAATGCGTGGCTTCACCTTGGCAAGTGCCACTCATGTCATTTTCACAGCAAAGTCTGTTCCTTTTCTTCGTTTTTATGTCCAGCATCCTCGAAAAGGATTGCTCGCAAAGATATGTTGTAACAAATGGTATAAAAATTTCCAGGGCTTTCCTAGCAATAACAGGATACGTTACCATTTGTCGACACAAAAACGAGAGCGTTGTTGTTCTGAAGAGTTGCTGTTGAACCTGGCTCTGCTGAATTTCAATGATTTCGTCGAGGTATTCATCATTGACATCTGCTGTCTCAACACCAAACGTGAACGGCTGTCTCAACCATGCTGGATATGACTCTCTTGTAGAGAAGTATCCGTCGAGAGACTTTGCAAGCTCATCTAAGTGCGCGGCAATTGCTTTCTACAGTTCCGTGGGTACAGAAATGTCTCAGATTCCAGACACATCTTCGATCTTACTTACACAGTCGTCCAGCAGGGGAAAGTTTGCGAAGTTATCGTTCTCTGTTCGTCGTTTCCATAACGGTAGCTTTTTTTGAAAAGCCTTCAGGTTTTCTTCCACTTCGATGATGTTGACTCCACCACCCTGCATCTGCTGATTGAGATGATTGAGAGATGTGAATATATCAGCCATGTACGCTAAAATGAGAATGAACTTAGAATTTTTGAAGCAATCTGCATGACGATGTTGGTGCTTTTGCAAAAACAGGGCTAATTCCACACGTATGGCAAAACCACGATTCAGCACCTGTCCCCGGGATAACCACCGAACGTTAGAATGGTACAGAAGTATCTCGAATTCAGAGCCCATTTCTTTACACAGCTCACTGAAGATGCGGTGCCTCAGTGCACTATTTCGCACATAGTTCACACATTCCACTACAATTTTTAATACTTCTGTCATTTCTGGAGGCAAGGTATTTGTTGCCAACGCATGCCTGTGCAGAATACAATGCATAACAATGATGTGTGGTGCATCGGCTTTCACTAGCGCACCAAAACCAGACTTTCTTCCCAACATGACTGGAGCTCCGTCTGTACAAACTGCAGAAACCATATCCCACGAAAGAATGTTGTCTCTGAAGAAGTCATCCACAAGTTTCTTCACATCAGCTGCCTTAGTTGTTGTTGTAAGAGGCTTACAAAATAAAAAATCTTCCTTTATCATGTCGTCTTTCACATAGCGCACAAATACAGCAAGCTGACTTAGATAGCACAGTTACTTATCTGTAACAGGTGATCTCTGGGAACAGCAGGAATTAGTCTTCACATATGGGTACGTCGGTACCGACGGAGCCTGCACGGGAATGCTGCCCAGCTTCCAATCAGAAAGCTTTTGGCAGCATCCCTCGCGCCTGCGCAGTGACTTCCCGCCTTCTCCACAGCCTCTCTTCAGTTGAGTTTCAGAGCTGAGACAAAGGCGAGGAGAGAAAAGGAAGAAGATAAAAAAGATGCAACTCCTAGGGGAGGTGGGAGGGTTGTGAAGACTAATTCCTGCTGTTCCCAGAGATCACCTGTTACAGGTAAGTAACTGTGCTATCTCCAGGAACAAGCAGGAATGAGTCTTCACATATGGGGACTCCCTAGCTGGAGATGCCAGGGGGAGATCCCATAAAAATGCAAGTGCCTGGATCAGGGGTGCATTTTGACTCCAGGAATCCCCGGCATCCAATGTGGGATGGAGGGTAGGAGTTGACAATAAAGGAGCTGTGAGGAAAGAACAGCATAGCCAAGGACTAGAGGGTTGTACAAACTACAGGAGTCCTTGGTGGACATAATGAGTAGCATTAAAAGACATTTAATGTACACTTAAAATATGCAGCTTACCTACTGTATTGTAGGAAGTAGAAAGCATGATGGAGTCTACTGGATAAGCAGTAGCAGAATCTTCAAGGTGACCTCTCAGTAGTGAGGATGAAGGTGCAGACCTGGAGGTAGTAGATGATCCAGGTGTCAACTGGGTAGGATTTGACATCAGGTCTTCAATGGAAAGCTTTATGGGAAATGCTGAAAACTACTTTAGGCATAAGGTCATTAACATTGAGAACTAAAGGAAGAAGACTGACGGAGTTGGACAACTAGCCCAGTCCTGGCGGGAAGAGGGGAACTGGAAAAAATCCCCTATTCCCACGGAAAACAGTTGTGTACTCAAGATAAAGAGGTACACTGTTTTTCCTAGCTGGCGAGAGATAGGAAAAATATTGAAGCTTGATGCTTCATGGACTTAAAGAAAAAATGGAGATGTTAGCACCAAAGAGGGTATTGGTGCCTAACAGTTTCTGCATCGTAAGATGGCATGGGACGTAGGGCGACAGACTGTCTAAAACCTCTAGGAGGTAAAACATGTAGTCTAGACAGTAAGGGTGATAGTGTGTAAGACAGATCAACCCTTAAGAGGCCCCTTATCAAACACACATATATATATAGGGATATATACATGTGGTGGAAAATATATGTATATATTTATATATATATATATATATATACATATATACATATGTTCAGATGTGTGTATTAGGATATGGGTGGTGAAATATATCAAATATAGATATAGATATAGATATGATATACCTGAAGATATGTAAATTTGTGGGGCTTGATTTAGCACCCCCAGAGCAATGATATAGGTACGTAGACATATATGGAGATGCTACATACAAGGCAACAGGTTGAAGATACACGTTTACCACCCAGCCCCATAATTGTACATGGGGAATAAAAGAAAAAGATTCTGTGCTCTACAAGAGGGTGAACCCACTTGGGATATGAATAGAGAATCTATTTTCATGGATTGAGGGATGCAGAAAGGCAATCTAAGCAGATAACCGTGATGTTCGCGTGAGAACAGATGAACATATGAATCTGTAAAGAACAAGGCGGGAGTTCCACAGAACACTGATATGGTAGATGTGGAGAAACGCAGGGAAGATACCAGAGGGACCTATGGAAGGACCCAGAGGTAGCATGCGTAAACAGAAGCCTTGGATTTTCACACAGAATAACTGATATCTCGTGTTAACACCCCAGGCTAGAGGGGGTGTGGAGAACCCTCACAGGCATAGGAAGGGTTTATAAGTTTTTCCCTACTAATAGAGAAACTTCAGAGACAAGGTCAATGCTCTATAGCAAGGCCCTCATAGTAGAAAGCTTCTCTGAAGACTGCAGAGAGCATTGTGCAGGAGAGTTATGAGATAAAACTGACTGAAGTCAGGTGTGTTGCCATATCCTAGGAGAGGAGATGGTTAGAATAATATGAGAAAGCCTAAACGAGTAGGAGGATCCAAGATAGTTTGGAATCACTACTGAGGCTAGACAAAATTTTGAACAAGGGACTGGAACTTGGAAAAAGTTCCAGTAATACAAGTACTGTAACTCCTGCAGGCAGAGCTGCTGACGGAAACAGCAGAGAGATTGTCCTGTGCTGAATAAAGAAAAACAGACAAGAAAAGAGAGGAGATATCTCTTCTCCCTGTCTGGGGAACGAGCTTGGCAGAGAAGCTGTTCAGTATGGTAACCCTCAAGTGATTGGAGGGTGACGTACCCATAGGGTAAGTCAACTGAAGGAAAAAATGTCCAGTTGGGATAGAAACTATCAGGGGATAGTTGCAACTGCTCTTCTAGAGAATAAGAAGAGGAGAAGTGTGTTGTCCCTGAACAAAAAATTGTTTCCCCGTCAGGTTAGTACACTGAAAAGAAAAGCACAGTGAATAAACTTCTAATATGTAGAAGTGAAGTGTAAGTTACAATTCCCGGCCCTTATGGTTGCTGGGAATGCTGAGACTGGCCA
Organism: Ichthyophis bannanicus; assembly: GCA_033557465.1. Classification (NCBI taxonomy): domain Eukaryota; kingdom Metazoa; phylum Chordata; class Amphibia; order Gymnophiona; family Ichthyophiidae; genus Ichthyophis; species Ichthyophis bannanicus. The sequence goes on from CM066042.1 coordinate 171,412,331, forward strand.
GAACTGGAGGACTTCAGACTAGGCTGAGGCGTCCCCTGTTTAGGTACAGCCGAATGATGGGCAGGAGATGAATGAAACTTTCTTTTCTTAGGGAAAGAAGGTTTGGTAGGACATTTCCTACTCTTTGAAGAAGGAGGTGGCTTAGAATGGTTTTTAGTGGAAGGAGAGTCAGTGGAGCATTGAGCAACCTGATGTAAAGCCTCCTTATTGAAGAGACCTTCTCCTGTACAAGGAGAATGAGCCAGTATAGTTTGTGCCCATCTGCTCAAGTCTGAAGCTTCAAGCCAGGCTCTGCGACGTGCTGCAATGGCAATAGCAGAGGATCTGCTAATGGACTCAAAAGAGTCTATAGAAGCACGAGATAGGAACCAAGATATATTCCGGCTGTGATTGAGGAGCAAGGAATAATCCGCCAGCATAGAGTTTTGGAAGGCTTGACGACCAAAAGCATCGAGTGTTCTTGAAGAACGACCCGGCGGATAAGAAGAATGCTTCTTCTTGCTCTTAACTTTCCTCAGTGCCAATTCCACTACAAGGGAACAATGAGAAAGTTGAGGCTTTTGGAACCCTGGAGAGGGTGGCACCCGGTACCGAACCTCAATGTCTGTAGAGACTGGAGGAAGTCGTAAGGGCGATTTCCAGACCCTGAGAAGGAGATCCTGCAGAGCAGGATGTAAAGGAAACTTTATATTTTCTATTTGTGCCGGTGAGCCATGAGTAGGATCACAACCAGGGATAGAAATATTAAGAAAGGTTGCCATATCCAGGAGAAAAGCCTGAAAAGACTGATCTCCTATGGGAACCATCCCTGGTAAGGCTAAAGAAAGAGCCTGAGCACCAGAGGAGGTACAGGGTACTGCTCCAACGCCAGGTATCGGTTCCAAAGTAGGTATCGGTGCAAGAATAGGCATCGATACTGATACAGGATTAGCAGATGAAGTAGCCATCGGGAACTGCTGCAGTGGTACCGAGATCATGAGGGAGTTATGGCTATGATCTTCGGAACTGCCTATCTGGAAATGACAGGAGTCGGTTCCGGGACGCGTCGGTACGCAGTCCTCGAGACTAGATATCGGCTCAAGACTCGGCATCGAAGTAAGCGATACTATCGATGCATGTTGCGAAGGTGCCGACGCCGATGGCAGTATCGGCGATGCCGATACCACTAAGGCAGACTGGGTTACATCGATCGATACCGACGGTACCGAGGATACTCGATGAGCACCTCTTGCAAAGGGTAAGGTGATCCACCTCGATGCCGATGCCAGGGTATCGGAACCGATCGACGCCGGTACCGTCCGGGAGCATGGCTGAGATTGAGGGAAGTCAATGCGGTGCATATCGATCGGTCCCGAAGGTACCGAGGATGCCCGATGACGATCCCTGGTGAAGAGTGGAATACTCGACACCAGTGCCGATGCCGGAGGATCGGTACCGCTCGAAGCGGATACCACCCCCGCGCATGGCTCAGGTATGTTCTGTGAGGGATGAGCCCCAGGAACATCCTGAAACCCCTTTAACGCTTTGGAGCCCGAAGACTCCCGCAGGGGTAATGCCAATGGGTTCTTGAGGGTAAGGCCGGAGCCGTCACCATGCTGGGCATGGGACATACCCCTCAAGCATTGGCTAGTCTTAACAGACTATTTTTGGGTTACCTGATCCTGTGAAGTAGAGAAACTGGGTACCCTCACTGCCGAGGAAAAAACGGTATCGAGGGAAACTCTAAATACTGAAGGTTTCCTCACAAAATTATCTCCTGACAAGTCAGGGGAAAAAGGGTCAGGACCCACACAGTTGAGACACCAACTATTGGTGTCTAAAAAGAAACAAGTGTTTCGACATCGAATGCACTTCTTAGGAAAAGAAGGCTCCATAATGAAAAAGGCCTAGTAGGCCCAAGAAGTTAAGGTAAAAAAACTGAAGAAAAGTTTCTCAGAATTTAGCCAAAAATCCACCGGCGATACCGGTGGTAGCGGGAAATACAGCCGCGACCACAAGAAAACAAAAAACTAAAGTAATTAAAGCAATTAAAAAGAAAAGTTTCTGCGGTGACAGGAGGACGTCCTGCCGGCTCCGCGGAAAAACTAAAACTGAAGAGAGGCTGTGGAGAAGGCGGGAAGTCACTGCGCAGGCGCGAGGGATGCTGCCAAAAGCTTTCTGATTGGAAGCTGGGCAGCATTCCCGTGCAGGCTCCGTCGGTACCGACGTACCGATATGTGAAGACTCATTCCTGCTTGTTCCTTGAGATTAGAAACATCTGTGGTCTCGTCGAGTTGGGGGCTGAATTTTGCTGGGCTTGAAATCAGATCTGCAACTACTTGAGCCAAGATGTCTTTGCTCGTGTCCTCTATTCTGTCGCTGATGGTGTCATTTGAAAGAGGAATTTGGGATAATTTAACTTCGGCCGCTTTTCCCAGCATCAGATTCGCCATCTTCAACACAGCTGGTTTTACGAGCGTTTCACCAATGGTGTGTGGTTTGCCCTGCTTTGCGATCAGGTAAGCAACTTCATACGATGCTGTGAGGATCGGTTTGTTGATGGGTACCAAGCCGAGAGCAGGCAGAGTAGCCTTTTCATCGAATCTGGCTCTCTTCACCTTGAATTCAGCAAGCGTTGTGTTCTTGTATTCCCAATCTCCATGCAGGTTAAGGAAGTTTTCCTTTAGTTTTGCCGGTACTAGACTAGAATTGCTTAACTTGGCATTGCAAATCATGCAGATAGGACGCTGACTCCCATCACGTTCTGTTATATATGCGAATCCATGTTGTACATATTCGTCCGACCACTTTATTTTTTTGCTTGACATCGTTAGTATGGATTAAAATATTAAGAAACAAATCACACGACATACCATCACGACAGTCACAAGTCGACTACTGAGTGCACCAAATTCCCTGCAGCACCGATTGGCCAAGCAATGTAGCGTGATCACCTGCAGCCAATGATGGCCAAGCGGGGCGTGTCATCACGAATCATATGAGTCGGGTGCATGTCTTGTGTCTTGACCTCCGCCGAACCCCTGAGACTGACACACCGAACCTCTAGGGTTCAATTGAACCCAGGTTAAGAACCACTGCTCTAGGGGAAGCGGCTTGCCGCGTTGCTTGGGTAGTATTTGAGGAAGAGGTGATGCTTTAGTTCCCTCCTAAACTGGGTTAAGTCGGTGATTGCCCGGATACTGGGTGGAAGTGCGTTCCAGTATCTTGGAGCGCAGAACCTAAAGGCTCTGTTTGCTGTTTGGATGCATTGGGTTAATGCCTTCGGGCTTACTAGTGTATTAATTGCTGTGGATCTTCTAGAACTATTTGGGGAAACGGTGTGGATGAGGTCTGTTAGCGAGGAGGAGAAGAGCCCATTGATGGCCTTGAAAGTCAGCAGTAAGGTCTTGAAAGCGAGCCTGCCATTTATAGGGAGCCAGTGGAGTTGTTTCAGGATGGGCATCACATGGTCACTCCTCGAGGCCCCGTGTAGCACTCTCACCACAGCGTTCATTGCGAGCTGTAGAGGATTCAGGGTGGATTTTGGGAGGCCTTGTAAAACAGTGTTCGCATAATCAAAGTGCGGTATGACCAATGCCTGATAAATTGACCGGAAGTCCTCCGGCTCTAGCAGGGTGCGTAAATGTCTGAGTGTCCGGATCTTATGGTAGACTGCCCTTACTGTGCTGCTTATGTGCACTTTCATGTTCAGGCGTTGGTCTAATGTTACGCCAAAGTATCAGATTGTGGATTTTGTTTGTAGCTCTGCTTCTTAAACTTTAAGTGGGGTGGCAGGGTGAAATTTTGGTTCCTTGTAATGAAGAGTACCTCCGTTTTCTTGTGTTGAATTCGGAGGTTCTGGGACTGGAGCCAGTCGGATACTGCGTTGAAGCAGTCTGTCAGTGGGGAGAGGTCAAGTTGCTCTGTAGAAAACAGCATGTAGAGCAGCACATCATCAGCATATATTAAGCAGATGACATTGAAAGATCGGATGATATTACAGATGGGCTGCATGTAAATGTTGAACATCAGGGCTGAGAGGGAGGACCCTTGTGGAATGTCCTGCCTCTGGTGAAACGGTTCTGATGTTGATGCTCCGGATCGTACGTGCTGCCACCTTTCAGACAGATAAGATTTGCACCATTCTAGTGCCGTGTTACAGATACACTTCTCCTTTAGACGCCCAAGGAGAAGCTCGTGGCTTACTGAGTCAAAAGCTGCAGCAATGTCCAGGAAGATGAGGACAAACCCTTGACGGATGTTGTCAATTTTGGCAATTATGTTACTGAAGAGGGTGGTAAGGAGTGCTTCAACGCCATGGGACTCCCTGAATCCATGTTGTATGGAGCCTCAGCCATGAGGGCCTGAAGTTCACTGACTCGGCAGGCTGAAGTCAAAGCCACCAGGAAGACCACCTTCCAGGAGAGATGCCGAAGCAAGCACATTGCCATCGGTTCGAAGTGTACTTGCATGAGCTACATCAGCACCACATTGAGGTCCTACTCCGCCAAAGGAGGCCGGATGGGAGGCCTGGAAAGACCTTGCATGAAGCGGGAGACCAACGGCTGCCCCGAGAGGCATTTCCCTTCGATGGGGAGGTGGTTCGCCAAAATGGCACTCTGGTGTACGCTGACCAAACTGGATTTCAACCCTGCCTTCGAGAGGTGGAGGAGATACTGGAGGATCCACCGGGTGAAGCATGAGTACGGGTGGATCTGGAGCTCGGAGCATCAGGCCGAGAAGCATCGCCACTTAAAGGCATACTCCCGTCTCGTTGAGTCCGACGCGAGGAGAGCCTCCTTGACCTCTTCCGGGAGGTGCAGCAGAGCTAAGGTGACCCGCTCAGCCGCCAGGCCATAAGGACAGCAAGGCCAGGTTCGGGTGGAACACCCAACCCTCCTCCTGTGTCAACAGGCCTGGGGGCACAGCCCAGGATGACTGGGGGCTCAGACGAGAACCGGAGCAGAAGCAGGAACCAAGGCTGTCGAGCACCGAGGGGGACACGAGGATCACCGAAGCTCCGTCCTGCTGAACCTTGTGGGGGGTCCTCGCAATGAGAGGAGTGGGCGTGAACGCATAAAGGCGGCCGGCGGTACAGTCCAAGAGGAACGGATGCGGGGCCACCCTGCTTGGATGCGGAACCGGGCCGCAAAGCGGGGAAGCTGCGCTTTCACCAGGCTGGCAAACAGGTCCATGGATGGGGTCCCCCACAGAAGGAACAAGAGGCCGGCGATCTCCAGATCCAGACGCCACTCGTGTGGGCAAAGGATCCTGCTGAGTTTGTCCGTGAGGACATTCTCCTGGCCTGGGAGGTAGACCACTTGCAGGGTCATCCCCCAGTGAAACGCAACGGAGCAGAGGAGGCATGATCCGGTTCCCCCCTCCTTGTTTATGTAAAACATGGCTCCCCTGTTGTCGGTCTGCACGAGCACCAACTTCCCCCTCAGATAGCCCTCGAAGGCTTCCAGGGCCCACTGGACCGACCGCAGCTCGAGCATGTTGATCTGCTGCTAGGACTCCTCAAGCGACCACTGCCCCTGGGTGCACAAGGCGCCGCAGTGGGCTCCCCACCCCAGCAGGGAACCATCTGTCATTAGGACAAGCTCATGCTGTGGGGGTCTGGAAGGGCATTCCCCAAAGGAGACTTCGGGGGTCCCACCACCAACCCAGGGAGTTGTGGAGACTGCGGGAGACCCGGATAGAGTCTCTGAGGTGGCCAAAGGCCTGGCTCTATTGTGCACTGAGGCACACTGAGCTGTCCGCATGTATGTGGGGGATCACATGGACGGTGGAGGCCATGTGTCCTAGGAGGTGCAGCATGGCCCGTGCCGTAACCCAAGCCCTGCTCTGGACCTGGGCCGCCATGGCCCAGAGGCAGTCCGCCCGGTCCACGGGCATGAAGGCAGTCACTTGCTCCATGTTGAGGCAGGCACCGATGAACTACAGGATCCACACCGGCTCAAGATGGGACTTGACCAAGAGGCCGAGGTGTTCGAGGAGATGGATCATGCACGATGCCGCTAGGCAAGCTCCGTCGCTCGAGGTCCCTGTGACAAGCCAGTCGTCAAGGTAGGGGAAGACGGGTATGACTTGCCGCCTGAGAGAGGCGGTGCCCGCGGAGAGACACTTTGTGAAAACTCGAGGTGCAGACGCGAGCCCAAAGGGGAGAGCACTCTGTATTGGTAGTGTTCCCCCCTGCACCCTGAAGCGCAGGTATTGCCTGTGTTGGGAGTCGATTAGGGTATGGGCGTAAGCATCCTTGAGGTCCAAGAAGCATAGCCAATCGCCCTGCTGAAGGAAGGGCAGCAGGACACCAAGCGATAACATTTTGAACTTCTCCCGCACTAGGAACTTGTTTAGGTTCCAGAGATCGAAGATGGGGGCATAGGCCCCTTGTCTTTTTCGGAACAAAAAAGTAGCGGGAGTATAACCCACGGCCTCCAAGGTGCAGTGGCACCTTCTCGACCGCCCACTGGGCGAGGAGGTTAGACAGCTCCCACTGCAAGAAGGTCTGGTGCGCAAGAAGCTGAGTAGGCTCCGCTGGCGAGAAGGGAAGAGGGCGCCTATCCAGGCGGAGACAATATCCGTCCCGGAGGACCCAGGTGTCCAACGTGATCGACACCCACTGCGGGGCGAATAGGGAGATGCATCCCTCCACCGGCAGAAGCGCTGCTAGGGGGGCGAGAGGCTATGCCGTCAGCGTCAAAAACCCTGCACGGGTCAGGGTGGTGCTGGTTGCTGGGCCTTAGAGGCCCTTTAGGCTTGCGGTGGACATGCACAGCTCCCTTCCCCTGCGTGCCAGAAGCCACCACGGGGGTGGGCGGGAAAGGTGGGTAACCCCAGTAGCAGAGCCTCTTTCTTTGGAAGAACGGCTTGTTTGTTTGCTGCTTCTTCCGAGGGAGGGAGGAGATTTTACAGGAGAGACGAGTTTGAGTGACAAACTCAGTTTCTATCTCAGCGGCCTTATCCTCCATAGGTTTTTCCAAACAGCTGCTCGCCAATGCAGGGGACGTGCAGGAGCTTCTCCTGGACCCACTGCTCCAGGTCCGAGGATTGGAGCCATGCCTGGCATTGGGCCCCAATGCTGGCTGCTGCCACTCGGATGGAGGACTCAAACCCATCATATGTGGCGCGGGATAGATACTTCGAGCACTCCGCAATAGATCTCAGGAGGGCTTGGAACCTGAGAAGGGGTTCGCCCCCGAGGCCTGCAGAGAACCCACTGAGCTCTTTGGCGAGATCACCCAGGAACATGCCTATATACAGTTGGTATGCCTGAATGCGGCATGTGAGTATGGACCCGATAGGCTTTGCGCCCAAAGGCGTAGAGAGCTTTCGACTCCCTGTCCAGGGGGACAGAAGATTGCGACTTTGGGCTCTTGCTTCCGCATCACCAACTCCACTACCATGGAGGTGAGTGGAAACGAGGTCTTCTGGAACCCCGGGACGTGTTGGACCCTGTACATGGCGTTGAGGCGCTGGCTCACTAGGGGTACCAAAGCAGGTGTCTCCCACATGTGGAGGAGCAAACTTGACAAAATGGGAGGAACTGGAACAGTAAGACTCCTGGGGCAGGGACTCATAGCTGAAGAGCTCCATATTCTGCAGTAACGGCTCATCTTCAGCCTGCGTAACCAGTGTCGCCGAGAGCACAGGACCGAAGTTGGGGATCCCACCAGCGGAAGGACAACCGAGGGCGCCACCGGGGATTCCGGGGCTGCCTTCCAGAAAATGTCATCAAACTTCTGCTTACGACAGCAGGGCTTTGGAGGACATTTTCTTGTAAGCCCCAAGTCGTGCAGTCGTGGGTGTCCGTGAGCAACATGTTTTTGGAGTATCTGTCACATTTCTTAAACCCAGTGGTCATTGGGGCAAAAAGGTTCCCCGCTAGGTCCAAGACCTTTATGGCCAGCGATTGAGGGGGGAAAAAAGGGCGGGAAGCCCGCAAAAGGAAAAACTTTTATAGAAAAGGATGTCCCCTCGCTCAAGGGAAAAAGCAGAGCAGGGGAGGACAAGTAGAGGACTGGTGCTACAGGAAAAAAACACAGGCCAGAGGCCAAAAACGAAACACTTTTTCCAAGGGACGAGGACATGCATCCGAAGGACTCTGTGGAAAAAGGGAGACTGAGCAAGATGACACCTTTGGGCAGGATGAGGACCACGCATGCATGGCAGCAATCCCAAAGGCTTTCTTTGAAAGCTGGGGAATTGCTCCGTGCAGGCTCCGTCGGTGCCGACGTCACCCATAAGTGAGGACTGACTTCCTGCTTGTTCCTGGAGAAATATACATATATATTTGTATCTTTCAGGAAATAAAGTTGATATGCGGGCTCTTACAAACTGGAATGAACTGCTGGTAGAATTATGCTCAATGGGAAACGTACTGGGAAAGCTTTGGCTACTTACCTTGATTTATATTGAAATACCCCACTTATTTTTTATTCCATACATATGAGTGCCATTGTTTTCTCTTTAGACCATTATTCTAGTCCTACTGTATTTTTGATGAGGGTGATTTTAATGTACTTTTATTAAAATTGTGATGAGAAATATTGCAAAGTAGTATTACAATTGTCTTAATTCTGTCTTTACTACTTCAATACCCTGGGTATTATGGTGGAAAGGCAGATATAAATCATAGAAAATATATAAACCATAAATTAGAAGTTGTCATTCTGGTGCACTCCTTGTACCCTACACCTACTTTATTTATTTATTTATTCAAAATATGAAAATCAGCAATTTGTGCCAAAGGGGTGAAATTCATATACTCTTATTAGTAACTATTTCAAAAATAAAATACCCTGGGGCTTTCAGGGATTTCACTGGATTGCTTTTATCAAAGTTACTATATGCAGGCTGTTACAATTTTCTAATATTTCTCAAAGAGCAGAAAAAGTTTGGCTCACCATTCCTCCCCAAAGCGCGCACTGATGGCAGATACATTTCTTACATGTCCAACAGAACACACTAAGTTTTTCAAGATGGTTTTCACATCTAAAACAATAAGAGAGGGACATTTAATGCAGTAACAGCAATTAAGCGTTCCCCGTAGTTGAGGCCAGTTCACACTAACTTGGCTGGGACTGGGTACATTTTACATCCCATGAACCTCAGAACGAAACTCTCTTCGACACCATGCAAGTACTACAGCGAGTGCTAGCAGTAAATTTGAGAAATTGAGGTTCATTACTGTCACAACTTGCGCAAAACTAACCCATATAGAGACATTGCCCCTGTGAGAAAACAATGCCGTATAATACCCAGCCTGAACACTGTAGAACTCAAATCCTCTAGGCAGAAATCCATGTCAACCAAGAAGCTCATCTTATATGTTTTTTCCCCATGCACATACTTGTCTTTTTCGTTTTCTTCATGCTTGGTGAGGCTGCAAAGCTGAAGGGTATCTAGTTGCTGTGTGACCTCCTCAGCCCAGCGACAGTTTACCAGTTCTCTCAGCTGGAGTGGAGCTCTGAAAACATCAAGTGCTCAAAATGAGTTGGGAAAATAAACAATAAAATATTACTTGCCTTCACTGCATACATGCTGTTATTGAAAAACCCATCGACCAACATTTACCCAGCTACCACTGGGGACAAAGAACTCAATTTGCATACTATGGAAAAAAGATGGGAAAGGGGGATAAGAGACATTTAGATGCCTCCATGGCATAAATGCACAGGAGGAGAGCCACTTTCAATTGAAAGACAGCTCTGCAACAAGGGGCATAGAATGAAGGTGAAAGACTCAGGATTAATTTGCAGAAATATTTCTTTATAGAAAGAGTGGTAGATGCATAGAATAGCCTCCCAGTGGAGGTAGTAGAGAACTTTATCTGAAATTGAAGAAAGCATGGGACAGTCGCAGAGGATCTCTGAAGGAAAAAAAAGGGACTGTAAAGCTTCATAATTAATATGGAAGTCCAGACTAGATAGGCCGTATGGTCGTCTTACCTTCAGTCATTTTTCTCTGTTTTTTCTTTCTCTCTTAACAGATTTGAATCACACTGGTTTAAAAATTGTTATCAGTGGTTAATCCTAACTAATTTTCCCACAGCACGTCTAATTCTTGGATTTGGAATTTATTTTTCATATTTTTAGCATACCTTTCTGCAACAAACATGCTTTGCCAAAAGGCCTTACACTATATGTTACATCACCATGTTTCATAGGCCAGAGAAAGCACAGTTACTTACCTGTAACAGGTGATCTCTGGGAACAGCAGGAATAAGTCTTCACATATGGGTACGTTGGTACCGACGGAGCCTGCGCGGGAACGCTCCCCAGCGTCCAATCAGAAAGCTTTTGGGAGCATTCCTCAGCGCCTGCGTGCTGCCTTCCCGCCTTTCCAACTGTCTCTCCTCAGTTGAGTTTTATAGCTGAGAGAAAGAGAGAGAGAAAGAGGAAAGGAAGATAGATAGAGAGATACAACTCCTAGGGGAGGTGGGTGGGTTGTGAAGACTTATTCCTGCTGTTCCCAGAAATCACCTGTTACAGGTAAGTAACTGTGCTATCTCCAGGAACAAGCAGGAAATGAGTCTTCACATATGGGGACTCCCCAGCTTCAGATGCCAGGGAGAGATCTCATAAATTGCGTGTCCCTGGGACAGGACTGCACTTCCCACACATGGATCTCTGGCATCACATGAGGGATGGTGGGTAGGAGTTGAAAAGAGAGGAGCTGTAGAAAAAACAGCTAACCTAAGGACTACAGGTAAGGAGTCCTTGGCATGTATGATAATTATCATGAAAAATATTGAATGGACAATCACAATATGGACCTCACCTACTGGACTGCAGGAAGTAGAGAGGCTGATGGAGTCTACTGGAGATTCAGTAGAGGAATCTTCAAGGTGACCTTACGGAAGTGAAGGTGAAGGTCCAAATCTGGAATTGACAGGTGACCCAGGTGTCAACTGGGGTAGTATAAAGACAGCAGGTCTTTAGTGGAAAGCTTTATGAAAAAAGCTGGAAACTCTTTTGGCTACAGAGTCATTAACATTTAGGAGCAAAAGAGGAAGACTGACCGATTTGGACAAACTAGCCCAGTCCTGGAGGGAAGAAGGGGTATGGGAAAAAGCCCGTATTCCCAAGGAGGACAGATGTCTGAAGGGCTGAATCCTCAGAACTACTGAAGATCCACCCTGTCTTTCCTAGCTGGTGAGAGATAGGAAAGATATTGAAGCATGGAGCTTCAGGGATAGCTAGACCTAGAGTTACTCAGACATACTGAGGGACAGTATGAACATATGCAAACCCACTGTCTGGAACCTCTAGGAAGGTAAAACCTTTATAAGCATAGAGAGTTAGAGAGATAAGAATGTAAATACATATCTACCTATAAGGAAGCATCTCGACAGATACACATAGATATATGTGTATATATATATATAGGGGTGTATATATATATATATATATATATATATATATATATATATATGTATGTCTATAGTGAGATCTGGAGGGGCATAACATATGCACACGCAGCTTACAGACATATGTATCTATAGAGAGTATATAGAGATATATACATACATGAATATGTATGTCTGAAGATAAATGTCTGCAACTAAGCAGATAGAAATATGCCCATAAGAACATTCACATGGGAGATGTGAAGGAGAAAGATTCATCTAATAACAAGAAGGTGGAACCTACTTGAGAAGATATATAGAGAATCTATTCCTCCTGGCTAAGATGGTGCAGGAATGCTATCCAGTGAAATAACCAGGATGGTTGCGTGAAAAAACAGAGGATAATACCAGTCTGTAAACAGCAAGTCCTGAGTCCTGTAGACCTCTGGCATGGTAAATGGACAGAAAACGCATAGGATGAGATACCAGGTTGACCCACTGAAGGGACACAAGGGGTATCATGCGTTACTAGTGGAATATGTGCTGTCCATGAAGGAGTAGGATACCATGAGGACAAGCTGCAAGGAAAAAAGAGCATATTCCTGCAGGAATTGGAAAACTCTTTGGACGTTCACGTAGAAAAGGCTTATGTCCTGTATTATAACAGGAGATAACAGGGTGTAAAGAACCCTCACAGTCATGGAAAATGACTGAGGAAGCCTTTCCCAACCATATAGGATAGTCATCAGAGACAAAACCCCATGCTCTCTAGCAAGGGCCCATAGTAGAAAGCTTCTCTGTAAGATTGCAGAGAGCATTATGCAGGAGAATTGGGAAATAAAACTGGCTGTAGGTCAACTATGCTGCCAAATCCAAAGAAATTGGAGATGGCAAGAAAAGAAGATAGTGTGATAAGCCTGAAGTGATTAGGATTATCCAAGATAGAGGAAAGCACTATCTTGGAATCACTACTAAGGCCAGACAAAGTAGTGGAAGACAGACAGGAAACTTGTGGAAAAGTACCCGTAGTCCAATCACTAGAACTCCTGCATGGACAGCTGCTGAATAAGACAGCAGAGAGAATCTTTCTGTGTAAACAGAGAGAACAGACAAAAGAAGAGAAGAAATCCTGTTCCTGTCTGATGAGCTGCCCAGAGAAAAGAAGGGAGTTTATTCAAGAGAAAAAACTCCACCCTGGAATGAAAGGCTAGAGAAGCCCTGCAGTGGTATGATACCACTCATTAAGGGGAAACCCTGGATGAGAGGGTAGAGAACAGGAGCTGCAGGGTGACGTACCATGTGGTAAGTCTGTGGAAGGAAAAATTCATGTTGGAACAGGAAACTATCATGGGATAGTTGTTAACTTCTCTTCTTAGTAGGTAGAAGAGGAGAAACCTGTGACTTATAGACATGAATATCCTGACAGCTCAGCATATCTAGGAGCAAATGGATGTCCTGAGGAAAGGAATCCATGTGTAGAGTTTTGAAGGAAAAAACAGTGAAAAAAACTTCTACTGAGATGAAGTTAAACTGTAGGTTGTAACCCTCAGGAAAGAGTAGTTACTCACCTGTAACAGGTGTTCTCCAGGAGCAGCAGGAATCAGTCCTCACATATGGGTGACGTCGGCGCCGACGGAGCCCTCGCGGAGCAATTTCCCCAGCTTTCAAAGAAAGCCTTTGGGAATTGCAGCGCGCATGCGCGGTCCCCTTCCCGCCCAAGGGTGCCATCTTGCTCAGTCTGATGACATAGCTAAAAGATAAAAAAAAATTAGCAAAAACGAAATGATAGGACTGCAACTCCAAGGGGAGGAGGGAGGGTTGTGAGGACTGATTCCTGCTGCTCCTGGAGAACACCTGTTACAGGTGAGTAACTACTCTTTCTCCAGGACCAAGCAGGAAGTCAGTCCTCACATATGGGACTCCCTAGCTTAAGGCTACCGGAGACCTCAAGCGGAAAAATGAGCTCCCTCTAGCTCAGCAGCACAGAAGGAAGGAATCTTCTCTGAAAACGCCCCCGACCGGTAGCCCAACACCAGGGCCGGAGGGTAGGAGTTGCCTAAACCTCAAAGAGATTATGGAGGACTGCCTGACCGAAAGCACTGTCCCTGCGGGACTCCCTCTCCAGGCAGTAATGGGCCGCAAAAGTCTGGCTTGAAGACCAAGTAGCGGCCCGGCAGATGTCTGCCAACAGAACAGAGCAGAGATGAGCCACTGACGCAGCCTTCGCCCTAACACGATGAGCCGTGACTCGACCCTCCAACGAGAGGCCGGCCGCCCCATAAGCCCAAACGATACAGTCAGCAACCCATACGGACAAAGTACGCTTGGAGACAGGTAGCCCCAACTTATTGGGGTCAAAAGAAACGAAGAGCTGAACAGCTCTTCTATGCTCTCGTGTACGGTCCATGTAGAAGGATAAGGCCCTCCTACAGTCCAGGGTATGCAGGACCATTTCAGCCCGGCAGGTGTGCGGCCTGGGAAAGAAGGTCCAATCGGGAGCCTCCGGTCCAATCGGGACTGTGGGAGGCGGAGCCTACACGAAAAGAAAAGCAGCCGCCGTCGGAAGGAAGCTCTCTCCTCCATCTTCCCCTGCTCCGTGCTCCCCGAACGGGTAGAGCACACCTGAGCAGGATCCAGCCATCCTCCCTGCTCAGGAGCCTCCGGTCCAATCGGGACTGTGGGAGGCGGAGCCTACACGAAAAGAAAAGCAGCCGCCGTCAGGCGGGCCCGCGCCTGTCGGGCCCGCGCCTGAGGGCCTCGCCAGAGGGCCCTTTGGCACGGCCCTTAGGCAAAGGCCCCCTAGGAAGGATCCTGAAGACCCCAACAAACAGCAACGAAAGCAATCCACAGCCTGCACAAACCCATAAGAAAAACTTTTCACCTGCTCCAATGCGACCACCATAGGATCTCACAGCAAGTACAATACAACGTGTTACTCAAAAGATTGCATTCAACTGTGTCTCATACTGTTGCCAGTAGTCATACCATAATCTTTTCCATAATCGTATACTGTTGTCAGTAGCCATACCCCTCCCCCAACCTATACTGTTGTCAGTAATCATACCTTATCCATATCTCCACCATAAACATATACTCTCTCCAGTAGTCATACCTCTCCCTAAACCATACTGTCGCCAGTAGTATCATAAAGTTCAGTAGTACTCATCTTAGCAGTTACACTTTTATCATAACCATAATCGGTGTCAGTAGTAGTCAGACTGTTGTCAGCACCCTCTCTAAATACTATATACTGTATACTGTACCATATACTGTACCATATACTGTACCATATACTATATACTGTACCATTTCACCGCATATTATACTCTGTATTATTATATCACTGTATATACTGTACCATACTACTGCATATTATATACTGATATATCACTGATATATCACTGATATATTGAACCACACCTTAACACAGCCTTTCTATACTGCATTTAGTAAGTTTACATTTACTATAGTTTATGCTATAAACTCCCTCCCAATAATATAAGAATCTCACACACTTTATGCTATAAACTCCCTCCCAATAATATAAGAATCTCACACACTTCCCTAACTAAGAAACTAGAATGGCTCTCCACCTCATCACCTTTCTCAGTTTTTTCCTCCTCACAGACTGGCTAGGGACCTCCCTTGCCTACTCTCCCCCCACCAATTATATACCGATCCTTAAGAATCACGGAAAACAATGGTCTAACAACCCTTATCATCAGCCAGATAAGGAAGCTCGTATACGACACTCTCACCTCATCCATATAGCAATACACCAAAGCAACAACACTAAACAACACCACCCCCAACTCCCACAAAACCTAAGATGTGCTCTCATAAATGCACGCTCAATTCGAAAAAAATGGCCTGTAATCCTAGACATAATTACCCTTCACAATTTGGATGCACTCATGATCACCGAAACCTGGCTATCTAAAGAAGACAATGTCCTCATAAACCAACTCACTCCACCTAACTTCTCTATACACACAACCCATAGAGAAAACAGGAAGGGAGGAGGAGCACTAATACTCACCAAGTCTGAACTCCTTTTTAACATGACCAGCTCCCTTAGTACAAGCAACCTAGATATAATCACCATAATGAACAAACAATGCTCCATCAACCTAGTTTATAGAGCCCCCTCAAGTTCGCCGGATGAACTTTCCACTATATTAGACCTAGCTGCCAATACCAGCAACCCCCACCCCACTAACTGGATAATGGGAGACCTCAACCTCCCTTCACTGCAGCAAAACCAGTCATCCTCACTCCTCAACGCCATCAAAGACCTTGGGTATCAACAGCTTATCACAGAGCCCACACACACTAAAGGAAACGTTCTTGATATGGTCTTCGCTCCCCAAGCTGTCTCCGAGCAGAACTGCAAAATTGTAAAGTCGATCACCAATGTACCATGGTCAGACCATAAGCTTATAATCTTACAAATCCCTCTGAGCAACAATCATCTTCGTAGCAACAGAAATCCAGTCAACACATATAGAACAACAAGAGGTTTCCGACCTTTCAATAGAGAACTCATACTATCAAGTACCCAGTCACTCCTAAACAACACAGTACCTAACCTTAATGAGTCTGTTACCGCCTGGTTCAACAACCTCAATACCATTGCTCTACTACCTCCCAAAAAGAACATAACACCAAAAAAAGAACCCCTGCGCCATGGTTTTCCCCTGAACTACAGTCCTCACTTTCCCATCTACGAAGACTGGAAAAACGCTGGCGCCGCTCACTCTCCAGCGTTGATCACGCAGCCTACAATCAACACCTTACATCCCACCGCAATGCAATCACAACCACAAGGAAACAATACCACAATGATATGCTCAAAAGATCTTTGAACAAACCGCGGGACCTTTTCAACCTGGTCAAATCACTAGCAAAAGAACCATCCTCTGAACAAAAAGAAGATATCCACCCACAGGAATTTGCTGATTACTTACAATCGAAACTTCTACAAACAGATGAACTCTCCAAAACCACCGCATATGAAACAACTTGCATAACACCCCTAACTTCACTCACTACACCCTCAGTTAAACACATTGAAGACACAATCGCCTCACTCAACACATCGACTGCACAAACCGACCCATGCCCTGCCTTTTGGATAAAGGATCTCCGAAGCTCATTTAGCCCTTTCATTGCTAGACTAATTAACCGCTCTTTTACAACTGGCTCTTTCCCATCTGCTTTAAAGCTCACATCCATTAGACCTCTACTAAAAAACGCAAAAATAGACCCTAAACGGCCTGATTCTTACAGACCAATAGCCAGCATCCCCCTACTGGCAAAGATCTTTGAGAAAGAAGCACAAAGACAAATCCAAGACCATATAGATTCTGCAGCCCCCCTGGACCATGCACAACACGGTTTCAGAGAGTTCCATGGTGTTGAGACTCTACTTACCACTCTTTTCAACGATGTTCTCACCACCATAGACAACTTACAGCAAGGCGTTGTACTAATCTTCCTGGATATAGCAGCAGCGTTCGATTCAGTAAACCATGAGATCCTCCTAGGCCGTCTGATGGAAAAAGGCATCTGCAACTTAGCGCTCGAATGGTGCAAATCATATCTCGACACCAGAATGCAATTTGTAAAATCCGCAACAGGAGAATCTAAACTCTTCCAACAGAAACAAGGAGTCCCACAAGGGTCCTCTGGCTCCTCTCTCATGTTCAATATCTACATGCAGCCGATCTGCAACATCATCAGATCCTTCAATGTGAAATGTATGATTTATGCTGACGATATCCTTCTCTACATGCCATTTTCCACAAAGCAAATGGACTTAATTCCCATAACGAATTGTTTCAATGCAGTCTCTGATTGGCTCCTATCACAGAACCTCCGCATTCAACACAAAAAAACCGAGGTGCTCTTCATCTCCAGAGACCCCAACTTCACCCCACCATCATATATAAACGTCAAGGGTGCTGAACTATACACCAAGGAAACAATAAAATACCTCGGTGTCACCATTGACCATCGGCTCAACATGATACCACACATAAATAATATCGTAAAAGCTGTGTACTACAAGATACGCACGCTCAAGCACCTACGTCCCCTACTTGACCCAGAAGACTTCAGAACCATTTACCAAGCATTAATCTTACCACATTTTGACTTCGCCAACTCAATTCTTCAAGGGCTCCCACAATCCACCCTGAGCCCATTACAGCTCGCCATGAATACGGCGGCAAGGATTCTCCAAGGAGTTTCCAGAAGTGAGCATATCACTCCTATCCTCAAACAGCTTCATTGGCTCCCCATACACGGTAGGCTAATGTTTAAAACCCTGATTCTTACATTTAAGGCCATCAAGGGTATATCCTCAAACTCACTTTCCGAGCTCATCAAATTAGTTCCATCAAACAGAATTAGAAGACAGGCAGCACTAAACTCCTTAGTAGTTCCAAAGGACATAATAACCTGCAATCTATCTACAGCGAACAGAGCTTTCGTGTTTTGCGCACCAAAATGCTGGAACTCCCTCCCCTCAGACATTCGTACCATAACTGACCTGGCCCAATTCAGAAAGGCCATTAAATTCATCCTATTCACCAAATACTACCCCACATAAAATTTCAGCTTAACAGTCCCACATCTACCCTGCCAATTTTTTTCCTTTTCCCGCGTCCTTTATATTCTCGCACAACAACCATGCCAAATCATGTACATAGTTTGATTATGTTATCTAATAACAGATTACGTATTCCATGTATATAGTTCTATATATATATGTTATCTAGTTAACATACTACATATTCCATGTATATAACTCTCCCAGTTTAATCCAAGTTGTTACCCCTGTTTTATGTAACACTGAACAGCCTGTTGTTCCGGTGCTAGTTGTTGTTCCATGTGAACCGCGCTGATCCCAAAAAGTGCGGTATATAAGAAACTGAAATAAATAAATAAATAAATAAATAAAGGTCAGAAGAACCACCTCCTGGTTGAGATGAAAAGTAGAAACCACTTTTGGAAGAAACTTAGGGTGAGTCCGTAAGACGACCCTATTCCTGTAGAACCTAGTGTAAGGAGGATCAGACACTAGGGCTTGCAGTTCACTAACGCGCCTAGCAGAGGTAAGGGCTACCAAGAACAAGGTTTTCCAGGAAAGAAAACGAAGAGGGCAGGTAGCCATAGGTTCAAAGGGCGGACAGGTAATCCGCTGCAAGACCACATTCAGATCCCATTCAGGGGCTGGTGGGCGTAAAGGAGGCTTAAGGAGAAGGAGGCCTCGGAGAAAACGAGCCACCAAAGGGTGGTGGGAAAGAGGCCTGCCATCCACCGGTGCGTGATGCGCAGAGAGAGCACTGAGGTGGACCCTGACAGAGTTGGACTTAAGGCCCAGATTGGCGAGGTAAAGCAAATATTGCAAGACCACTGCTATCAAGCAGGAGAAGGGATTCTCAGACTGCTGAGCACACCAAATGGAGAACCGACGCCACTTAAGAGCGTAGGACTTTCGGGTGGAAGGCCTCCTCGAGGCCAAGACAACCTCTTCCACCTCCCGAGGCAGCTGGAGGGGAGCAAGGACTACCCTTTCAGCAGCCAGGCCATCAGATGAAGGGACCGGAGGTTGGGGTGTAGGAGAGACCCTTGATCCTGTGTCAGGAGATCGGGCTGAAACCCCAGAGGAAGAGGAGTGTCCACCACCAGCTGCATTAGAAGCAGGAACCAAGGTTGTCTCGGCCACCGGGGAGCCACTAGGATTAGCGAGGCTTTGTCTTTGAGAACTTTGAAGAGTGTTCGAGACACCAGCGGCATGGGAGGAAAGGCATACAAGAGGCCTGTGGACCATGGAATCAGAAAAGCATCCGCCGCTACTCTGAGAGGATGCGGTTGTTGAGAGCAGAATCTGGGAAGTTGCCGGTTCAGAGGACTGGCAAACAGATCCATGGTGGGGAGGCCCCACTTGAGAAAGATCCGCTGAACCACCAATGGATCCAATCTCCACTCGTGTGGTTGGAGGATCCTGCTTAGCTTGTCTGCCAGGTAATTTTCCTGACCTGGGAGATAGACCGCTTTGAGGAGGATGCCGTGGTGGACGGCCCAACAGCACAGTTTTTGTGCCTCCTGACAGAGAAGGAAGGAGCCTGTGCCTCCTTGTTTGTTCACGTAGAACATTGCAACTTGATTGTCCGTCTGGACCAGCACAGACTGGTGAGAAGTGAGGTGGGAGAAGGCTCTCAGAGCTAGGTGGATGGCTCTGAGCTCCAGGAAGTTTATCTGCTGAGCAGACTCCCAAGGAGTCCAGAGGCCTTGAGTACATGTCCCTTGGCAATGTACTCCCCAACCCAGGAGAGAAGCATCGGTTGTTAGCACCTGAGAAGGCGGAGGAGATTGAAAATCCACTCCCAGTAGCAGGTTTGGCAGATGAAGCCACCACCGCAGAGAAGAGACCAGCAGGTCGGAGACCTGTACTGAGTCCGCCAGGCTCCTCGTGGCCTGATGCTACTGAGTGCGAAGGCACCACTGAGCAGGTCGCATGTTCAGGCGGGCATTGGGGGTCACATGGACCGTGGAAGCCATATGGCCGAGCAGTCTCAGAAATTGCCTGGCAGAGACCAGGGAATTGCTGTGAAAGTGGCTGGCGAGATCCATGAGCCTGTGTGCTCTGTCTAGAGGCAGGAAGGCCCGCGCCTGAAGTGTGCTTAACCTTGCGCCGATGAATTCGAGTTCTTGAGAGGGGAGCAAAGTGGACTTTGCGAAGTTTATGACGGAGCCCAAGTGCTGGAGCAGACACACAGTGCGATGAGTGGCCTGAGTGGCCTCTTGGGAAGACTGGGCCCTGATGAGCCAGTCGTCCAGGTATGGAAACACAAAAAGGCCTTGAAGTCTTAGATAGGCTGCCACCACTGCTAGGCATTTGGTGAACACCCTGGGGGCGGAGGATAGGTCAAAGGGCAGTACTCTGTACTGGTAATGATTTCCTCCCACAACAAACCTGAGATATTGTCTGTGGTCTGTATGAATAAGGACGTGAGTATAGGGAGAAGTGGCCTAGTGGTTGGGGCAAGGTACCACAGGCCGGAAGGTCGGTGGTTCAAATCCCACTAGAGGACAGCAATCTTGGGCCGGAAGGACTGGGGTTTCTAGTCCCACAGGTGCTCCTTGTGGTCTTGGGCAAGCCACTTAACCCTCCACTGCCCATGTTCCCTGTAAAGTATTAGTGTATGTGTCTCATATCCCCTCGTGTTAAATGTATCCCCCAATTGTGTTGTGACCACTTTGATTGAAGGATAAGGTGGTATACAAAACTGTCTAAATAAATAAATAAATCCTTGAGATCTAAGGAGCATAGCCAGTCTCCCTGCTGGAGGTAGGGCAGCAGGATTCCAAGGGTAAGCATCTTGAACTTTTCCCTTGCCAGGAACTTGTTGAGGTTTCGCAAGTCCAGGATGGGTCTGAGGCCTCCTGTTCTTTTTGGTATCAGAAAGTACCTGGAATAAAAGCCGTGACCTCTCAGATGGTTGGGCACCGGTTCCACAGCCTGTTCCTGAAGAAGACTTGCTAACTCCTGAAGGAGTAAGTCCCTGTGCAGAGGGAGTCTTGGAGGCTCCCCTGGAAAGTAGGAGGGAGGTACTTGGTGAAAGTGTAGAAGATAGCCTTTCTGAACTATATGAAGCACCCAGGTATCTGAGGTGATGGCTGACCACCTGTGGGCAAAGTGGACCAGCCGGCCTCCTGTGCTCTCCAAGGCCGTCAACCTGAGTCTAAGCTCAGGAGACCCAGCAGCCCCCGACTCGGGCCCCGACAGCGTCGGGCCCGACGTTGGCTCCTTCGGAGGCGAGTCCACGAGGACTACAGTACTCACGTGTCCAGGCGACTCCGAGACGAGGATGTTTCGAAGGCCTCTCCGACTCCGAGGACCCGGGATGGCTATCGGGGCTATGCGACCTGGCCCTCGAGGAACCAGGAGCGTCCACCGACGCCGCCCTCGCAGGTTTTTTCTTCCTATGATGTTCCCGGGCAGGAGACCCCCGCTCAGAGGAACTCCGACGATGCTCAGGACCGGAGTCCCGGGACGTCGAAGCCTCTGACGAGGTCCGGGCCTGACCGGACGCGGAGTCAGAGAAGATTTGTTTCCTTTGATGCTGCCGACTCCTCAACGCTTTTGAAGACATCTTGCTACATGGACCGCAGCTCATCGGGTCATGATCGGGTCCGAGGCAGCGGAGGCAGCAGTCGTGTGTGTCGGTAAGAGACATAAGTTTCTTACACCGATCACACTTTTTAAACCCGCTGGCAGCCGAGGGAAAAAGGGCCCCTGCGAGGTCAAAAGACAGGGCTGCCAGTAAAAAATAAAAAATGGCGCGAACGCTTGTCACGAAGGACAAAAAAACGAAAAATAAAGAACGGACCCGATACCGGCGTAGCGGGTCCGGGCGGGAAAAGGATCCGGCGTCGAACCGAGAAAGAATAAGAAATGAGAAATAAAATCAACTTTTTCTACGGCGATCACAAACAGCTTCTGTAGGGCTCCGCAGAAAAAAGAAGACTGAGCAAGATGGCACCCTTGGGCGGGAAGGGGACCGCGCATACGCGCTGCAATTCCCAAAGGTTTCTTTGAAAGCTGGGGAAATTGCTCCGCGAGGGCTCCGTCGGCACCGACGTCACCCACATGTGAGGACTGACTTCCTGCTTGGTCCTGGAGAACCTTTGGTTGCTGGGTTTGTTCAGCCTGGCTAGAGTTTGGATTCTTCAGACCAGGGCAAGGTTTCACCTGCTTGGGAACATCTGTATGATGGGCAGGAGAAGAGTGAAACCTTCTTTTCCTAGGGAAAGAAGGTTTGGAAGGGCATTTCCTACCTACTGGGGAAGGAGGCGGCTTAGGATTGCCTTCAGAAACAGGGACGTCAGTGGAGCACTGAGCAACCTGATGTAAAGACTCCTTATTGAAGAGATTTTCTCCAGTGCAAGGAGTATTACCCAGTCTTTGTTGTGCCCATTTGTTCAAGTCTGAAGCTTGGAGCCAGGCTCTATGTCACGCCCCTATGGCTATAGCAGAGGTTCTGCTAACAGACTCAAAAGAGTCTAGGGAAGCACGAGAAAGAAACCAATAGATATTTTGGCTATGACTAAGAAGTAAGGAATAGTCTGCAGCCTTGGGTTCTGATAGAAAAGGAGTCAAAAGAGATAATTTCTTTGTGACCTCCTGAAGGGATAGACTCATATAAAAAATATATGAGAGAATCCTTGTTGCCAGCATAGATGTTTGGAAGGTTTGACTTCCAAAGGCATCCAGTGTTCTAGATGCACGACCTGACGGGTAAGAAGACTGCTTCTTCTTGCTTTATACCTTCCTCATTGCTGATTCCACTACAATGGAATGATGGGGAAGTTAAGTCTTTTGAAACCCTGGAGAAGATAGAAGATCAGTTGCTCTAGAAGGTGAGGAAACCGTTAAAGGTGCTTCCCACATTCATAGAAGAAGATCCTGCAAGGAATGATGTAAAGGAAGCATTATATTTTCCTTTTCTCCAGAACAAAAAGAGCCTTGAGCAGGATCATAGCCAGGGATAGGAATAGCAAGGGATGTTGCTATGTCTAGGAGAAAATTCTGAAAAGAAGGAACTCCAACAGAAACCATCCCTGGACAGGCTAGATCTGAAGAAAAAGCCTGGGCACCGGAGTAGACATTTGAGAATGTAGGAATAGAAGATCTCGCCCGGTGCAGAAAAGGATCCCCAAAGGATGGATGCTGGTACTGGAGGTCATGACGTGAGACAGTCAGTACTGCATCGTCCATGCCAGGTATCGACTCCAAACTAGGTATAGAAAGGAGTGACTCTGGTGAAAGAAGCATGGAAGGAGCTGACCCCGATGCTACTGCAGGTATCGGCACTGATATCGATACCGGCAGCTGTGCCGGAATCGAAGACGATACCGACATCGAAGCAGTCATTGGAGGCTGCTCAAGTGGTACCGAGGAAACCAAAGGCCTCTGGTAATTACCCTCGGTACCGAGCATCCGGAATTGGTAAGCCTCGGATCCGAGACGTGTCTGTACCCAGTCTTCCAGACTGGAAATCGATTCCAGACTCGGCATCGAAGGAAGCGAGTCTATCGATGCATGTCTGGAAGGTACCGACATCGGTGGTAGTATCGGTGATACCGATACTGGAAAGTCAATCTGGGATGTATCGAGCGGTCCCGAAGGTACCGAGAAAACCAGATGACGATCCCTGGTGAAGAGTGAATTACTCAGCACCAGTGCCGATGCCGGGGTATCGGTACCGCTCAAAGCGGATGCCACCACCGAGCACGGCTCTGGTATGTTCTGTGAGGGGTGAGCCTCAGGAACAACCTGAAACCCCTGAAAGGCTTTGGAGACCGAAGACTCCCGCCGGGGTTTTGAAGCCAATGGATCCTTGAGGGCAAGGCCGGAGCCGTCATCATGCTGAGCATGAGACCTACCACTCAAGGATTGGCTAGTCTGAACAGACTGTTTGTGGGTTACCTGATCCTGTAGAGAAGGAGAAATGGTCGGTGCCCTGCCAGTGGAAGGGAACTCGGTATCGAGGCAAACTTGAAAAGGGAAATGTCTTCTCATAATATGGTAGCCTAATGGCTCCGGATGGTCAGGACTCAAACAGTTTAGACACCAGGACTTGGAGTCTAAAAACAATACTGCACTGCCACAGTAAAGGCACTTCTTAGGAAAAGAAGGAGGCGGCTCCATAATGGAGAGGCCTGAAGGCCCAAAGTTTAAAACTGAAACTGAGGGGAAAAAATTCCCTGGATAAAATAAAAAGAAAAGAAAAAAACACCGGCGATACCGGTGGAGTCGTGGAGACAGCCGCGACCACAGGAAAATAAGAAAAAGAATTTAAAGAAAAAATTTTCTGCGGTGACAGGAGGACGTCCTGTCGGCTCCGCAGAAAAACGAAAACTGAGGAGAGACAGTTGGAAAGGCGGGAAGGCAGCACGCAGGCGCTGAGGGATGCTCCCAAAAGCTTTCTGATTGGACGCTGGGGAGCGTTCCCGCGCAGGCTCCGTCGGTACCGACGTACCCATATGTGAAGACTCATTCCTGCTTGTTCCTAGAGATCAGAGTTAGACACATGGTACGCTAAGACTCAACTCCATTTCAATGAAGCTAGGATGATCCAGGGACACTTAAGAGAGCAAGTAAATATAACCATGTACTCCTGTGGAGAATCTTGTAGGTCACAGAGCAGCAGCCCAGAAATTCAAGTTCAGTAACCTTTGACCATATATTACAGTACTCACTATTTAAATTTAGCTCACACCTTTTCATTGGTAACCCAAGACAAGTTAACTACTATATACCATGCTGTAAAGATTTACATCAGCTATGATGAAAACAAGAAGGTTTTTCTACATGAAAGTGCTCAGTTTAACAGTAAGACTAAAAACTTCATAAATATATATTATAATAATCAATGAACAAAAGCATAGTTACTCACCTGTAAGAGGTGTTCTCTGGGGAAAGCAGGAATCAGTCCTCACATATGGGTGATGTCAGTGCCAACGGAGCCCACGCAGTACCCTCTCCCCAACTTTCAAAGAAAGCCTTTGGGAGATGTACCAAGCATGTGTGGTCCTCTTCCCGCCTAAGGGTGCCATCTTGCCTGATGATATAGCAAGAGACGGCAAAAAGAAAAGCAACTCCACAGGGAGGAGGAAAGGTTTTGAGAACCGATTCCTGCTGTTCCCGGAGAACACCTGTTATATGGGAGTAACTATGCTTTCTCTGAGAATAAGCAGGAAGTCAGTCCTCACATATGGGACTCCCCAGCTACAGGCTACCCCAAAAAAAAAAAAACCTGTAAAGCCACGAGTGACCAGAAAAAGTGAGCCGTGAGAAGCAGAAGAAGAGTCAAGGAACACCAGACCCACGAGTGGCCCAAGTGTCAAGCAAGGAACCAGCTCTCCGGTAGCCTGAACACATCGAAGGGTAGGAGGGCAGGAGATGCCTTACACCCGAAACAAATGACGAAGTACTGCCTGGCTGAAGGCACTGGCCCAGCGGGACTCCCTCTCCAGGCAGTAATTAGCTGCGAAGGTATGAACTAAGGACCAGGTGGCAGCCAGGCAGATCTCTGCCAAGGGGAAAGAGCACACGTTTACCACAGAGACTGCTATGGCCCTGACGCTGTGTGCCATGACCTGGCACTCCAGCAAAAGACCAGCCTGTTCGTAAGTGAAGGCAATGTAGTCTGCCACCCAAGTGGACAGGGTACACTTAGAAATTGCTGTGCCCAGCCAATTTGGGTCATAGGAGACAAAGAGCTGTGAGGAGCGATGGTGTGTCTGAGTATGCTCCAGGTAGAGGGACAGGGCCCGCTTAGTCTAGAGTGTGGAGAGCCACCTCTGTCCTGCTGGCATGGGGTCGCAGGAAGAATGTAGGGAGCACCACCTCCTGGTTGAGGTGGAAAGGACACACCACCTTTGGAAGAAACTTGGGGATGCATGCGGAGCACGACCCTGCTATTGTAGAACCTCCTATAACGTGGGTGAGCCATCAGGGCCTGGAGTTCACTGACCCTGCGAGCTAAGATGAGCGCCATGAAGACCACCATGTTCCAGGATAGATATTTTAGGTGGCATGAGCAGAGATACTCAAACACTGGCACAGTGAGTTTTGAAAGAACTACGTTGAGGTGCCACTCCGCTGCCGGAGGACAAACAGGTTGCTTAGAGAGTAGTAGGCCCCTCAAGAATCAAGTCACAAGGGGCTGGGTAGAGAGGGGCTTGCCCTCGACAAGATGATAGTGCATCGAAAGCACACAGAAGTGTACTCTGACGGAGTTGGACTTCAGCCCTGCCTGGACAGGTGAAGCAGGTACTGGAGAACCAGCTGGACCGAACAGGAGAAGGGGTTAATCTGCCTCTCCTGCACAAAACTGAGAACCTTCCCCACTTGAAGGCATAGGAACAATGAGTGAAAGGTTTGCAGGAAGCCAAAAGGACTGCCTCCACCTCACTGGAGAGATCGAAGTGGGCCAAGGCTACCCTTTAAGCAGCCAAGCTGTCAGAGATAGGGACCCCAAGTTGGGGTGCAGAAAGGAGATGTCCTCCAGCGAGAGCAAGCCCCAGTTGCGCCCCAGTTGGGACCGGGGGTGCCTGGGACAGACAGAGGAGCAGCGGGAACCATGATTGCCAAGCCCACCGAGGAACCAGCAGTATCAATGTGGCTCTGTCGAGCTGGACCTTGAACAGGGTCTTGATGATCAGCAGCATGGGCAGGAAGGTGTAGAAGAGGCCCCTCTGTCCATGGGATGAGAAATGCATCCTCTGCCACCTGCGAGCGATGTGTTGCCTAAAGCAGAAGCGGGCTAGCTAGACAATGGTTGGGCTGGCGAAAAGTCCAACCAGCGGGAGGCCCTGGAGGTGGAAGAGTCGACAGGCTACCCAGCAATGTTCCCTCTAATTTTCTGTAGGTTGTGTGCGCATAAAATATCAGCTGTGCAGCTTTTGAAGGAAGGTTAAATTTTTGTGCGCCACATAACGACACTCAGAGTTATATACTTTAAAATTTGACTACATTTCAGAATACAGTATGTACACCACATTGATTTTAATCAAAGTAAATGAAAATAGATTATTACTAAATGAAGCGGAAAATTTCTAGTAATTACAATCACAACTTTTAAATTTTAAGACATTTGTGTTGTTTTCTATCAGAATCAGAACCGTAATTTTTGTGCGCTCTGTTGTAAAGTATGTGCGCTCGCTCGACGAGGTATGTGCGCGTGCACATGCGCACAGCTTAGAGGGAACAGTGCTACCCAGGGGTCCAGACGCAACTCATGCAGTTGGAGGACTTGGCTAAGCCAGTCTGCCAGGACGGCCCGCAGGAGCATTCCACTGCTGCTGGCGAAGGAATAGAGGCTCACCGCCTCCTGACACAGGAGGGATTGAACCTGTTCCTCCCTGCTTATTGATGTAGAACATGGCCATCTGGATGTCGGTCTGGATTAGGACCACTTGATGCTAAAGGTGGCGTTGGAAAGCACAGAGAGTAAGTGCTATCACCTGGCGCTCCAGGAGGTTGATCTGCTGGAGGCTCTCCACATGCGACCAGCTGCCCCAAATGTGGAGGTTGTCGCAGTGGGCTCCCTAACCCAGTTTGGAGGCATTCATGGTAAGGATCCTCTGTGGGGCGAGGCCCTAGAAGGGCTCCCGACCTGCAGGTGCTGCAACTGTTGCCACCAGCCAAGGGAGTCTGCCAAAGGGCAGGTCACAACCACACTGTCCCGGAAGCGCCCGTTGCTTGCAACCACTGGGCGCTCAGAGCCCACTGGGCTGGCCGCATGTGCAGGCGGGTGTCTGGGGTGACGTGTACCGTAAACACCATGAGGTGGGCATAGACTGAGGATAGACCCTGGATGTGCCCCACAAGCATCTGAAGGCACTGGGCCCTGCCTGGAGGAAAGAAGAACTGGATGGTGTCCAGCAGTGCCCCTATAAACTCAAGGCATTGTGTCAGATGGAGATGGGACTTTGGGTAGTTTATGACAAATCTCAAGTGTTCCGGAATGAGGATGATGCTGCCCGTCACCTGAGGGGCCAATGCGGCAGTGTCGCCCTTTATGAACCAGTCGTCCAGGTACAGGAAGACAAACACCCCCAGGAGACACAGGAAGGCAACGAGTACTGCCAGGCACTTGGTGAAGACCCTCGGGGTGGAGGCCAGACCAAAGGGCAGAACCCTGTACTGATAGTGGCAGCCTCCTATCATGAAGCGGAGGTACTGCCTGTGAAGGGAGTGGATGAGGATGTGTGTATAAGGATCCTTTAGATCCAAGGAGCATAGCCAGCCTCCCTGCCAGAGGTATGGCAGCAATGTTCCAAGAGAGATCATCCTGAATTTCTCCCTCACTAGGAACTGGTTGAGGCTTCGCTGGTCCAGGATGGGCCGAAACCCCCGGTCCTTTGGGGCACTGGGAGCAGCAGGAGTAGAACCCTTTGCCCCTGAGGTGGAGGGGGATGGGTTCCACTGCCCTGAATGCCATAAGGTTTGCAAGTTCCTGCTGAAGTATGTCCAGGTGAAGGGGATGCATCAGGAGCTCTCCTAGAAAGAATGGCCGGGGTGCCTGTTTGAGGTGGAGGAGGTACTCCTCCTTCACCACCTGCCAAGGCCCACACGTTTGTGGTGATGGCAGGCCAGCGGTCAGCAAAGAGTACCAGATGTCCCCCTGTGTGCTGCTCTGGGAGAAGATAGGCTATGCCCCAGGAGTCAAAAGCCCCCACCCCAGGTTGAGCCTGAGGAGTAGTCTGGGGGCCTTAGGCTTATGAGAGCTGTGCCCTTGTCCCTTGGCCTGCTGGCCCTGTTGGGGAGCTGGGAAGGCAGAGTGCTGAGGGTAGCTTCCATAAGCTTTCCTCTTTTTCAAGTATAGGGGCTTTTTACCTGAAGTCTTCCTTTGGGAAGGGTTAGCGGTCTTCTTAGAGAGCTTGGTCCTAGTCACAAACTCAGACTCCAGCTCGATGGCCTTGTCAGTCATAGGTTTGCTGAAAAGGTTTTCAACCCGGCAAGAGACATCGACCAATGTGTCCTGTAACCATTGCTCCAAGTCGGAAGACTGTAGTCAGGCATGGCGGCAGGTGTTAATGCCCACAGCTGCTACTCTAACTGTAGACTCGAAGCAGTCATAGGCCACCCAGGTCATAAAACTGGAGCACTCCCTGACCATGGAGAGCAGAGTCCAGAATCACTGAAAAGCTCCTCGGAGAGACTAGCCGAAAACCTGGCGAGTTCTCTCACCGTGTCTCACAGGTGCACGCCCATGCACAGCTGGTAGGCCTGGAACCAGCTGATAAGCATCGAGCCCTGGAAGCACTTCCTGTCCAAGGTATCCATGGCACAGGCCGCCCTACCTGGGTCACCAAAGAGTGTGTTTTCTGGCTCTTGAGCCTACGCTTGGCTAATTCCACCATCATGGAGTTGAGAGGCAGTTGAGATTTTTGGAAGCCAGGGCTCCGGCGGACTTGATACATCGAGTCCAGCAACCTGCTCACAATGGGAACCGAGGCCAGGATCTCCAACATATAGAAGAGCAGCAGTTCCAAGATAGGGGGAATAGGCAAAGTGAAGGCCTCCTTGGGAGGAGTCTCGTACTGGAGGATCTCGAGGTCCTCCACCTGAGGCTCATCCTTGGACTCTGTGATAAAAGCAAGGGCCTTCGTCATATCCCTCACAAAGTCCACAAAAGCCAGGTCCTCAGGTGGAGACCAGCGCCAGGCCTCTGGAAGGGAAGGGTCTGAAAGCACATCCCTGTGGAGCTGAGCGTCTGGGGACTTGCTGTCCTTGGTTTCCTGGTCCGACCCAGAGTCGGAGGAGACCTAGAGGGTCCTCCGGGCCTCGATATGGAGCCCCAGCAGTCCCCATTCTCATGCGCTCTGAGTCAGGTGAACTGTGGGGTGAAATCCTCTGTCCTAAATGGGACTGGGACCAAGCCCAAGGAGCCTCTCGAGGCAGATTGCGCTCGAGGATCAGCTCCACCTCCAGGGAAGCCCTTGTTGTGGAGGGGCCAGTGGTCAGCAGTGATGACCTGGAGGAATCAGGCATCAGAGTCTGCTGTTGGGCCATGAAGGCAAACTGTGTTCCAAAGCTGCCATCCTGGCTTTGATGACAGATGGCTCTGCAGCCACAGGGGACCTCAGGCCCGATGCCATCGAGGGGGTGTCCTCGATGAGGATGGCCTCAGAGGACAGAGACCAATTCCCAGACACTGATGGAGTTTTCTACTACCGGGGCAGCTTTGAGGGCCACTCCCAGCCATTGTCCTCAGCCTCGTGACAAGGGCTCTGAGGCTGGGTGCCATGGACCTTCCCCAAAGTCCCAGACTCGTCACACGAGGAGTCCACCGACGATGTCAGACTCTTCGAGAGGGGTCCCTCCCTGAAGGAACCCCGACTGGATGCTCCATGACCTCAAGGCTCTGAGGTAGCATGGGCACAGCACGAGGTCAAGGCCTTCAAGGCAACCCCTGAAGGCACTAGTCCCGCAGACGGCTCCAGGACTGAGTCGGTCTTGTAAAAAATCAACTCATACTGCTTCTTGCGGCCTCGGAGAGCCTTTGGTGTCATTTGCTGGGAAAGATTACATGCCAAGAAATCATGATCTGGCCCGAGGTATCGAAGGCAACAATCATGCATATCTGTGTGCGACATATTGGGAGCGCTAAGGTCGCAAGGCTTGAAGCCACTGACCAAGGCCATGGCAGGGAAGACTGTCCCCATAAGGTTTAACTCCCTTGGCCCAGTCAGGAAGGGCACAAAAACCCATGTAGTGGAGAAAAACCCACAAGGTGAAAAAGAAAAGGAACCCTAAAAAAAAAACACCACCGTAGGCAAGTAGAATTGGGAGGCACTGGTACGCGACTGGAGAAAAGACAAGAAAAATATCAACTTTTTCCGGGGGGTGGGGGGGGGAGGATGAACAGACACATGTCCGATGGGCTCTGCAGAAAAAAGGAGACTGAGGCAAGATGGCACTCTTAGGTGGGAAGGGGACCACGCATGTGTGGTACATCTCCCAAAGGCTTTTTTTGAAAGCTGGGGAGAGGGTACCACATGGGCTCTGTCGGTGCCGACATCACCCATATCTGACTTCCTGCTTGTTCCTGGAGAATAAAAATTTAACTTGTGAATTTCAATTGACTGCAATAGTACAGAAAACGATCTTACCTACAATGGGGGCATTGAGCTCTTTGCTCCGTCAGCCAACGCTAAAAAGAAAAAGTTAACAGAAAGTGAGTGGTAAATGAACCATTTCTCTTAAAAGACCAAATCTGAGGTAGTCTACACATTTCTGAAGCCCTGATAACTTTTTAAGAATTTCCCTGCACTCTTGATGACTCATTAAAAAGGGGTGAGGAGCAAGGTTTAAATAGTAACATAGTAAATGACGGCAGATAAAGACCATTATGGTTCATCTAGTCTGCCCAGCAATATGACAGGAGTAGGTGCACCTCTTCCCATGTCTTTTAGGGAGTAGGTGCACCCCTACCCATGTCTTTGCTTAGTGGTGTACCCACCAGGAACAGGTGCACCCCTCCCCATGTCTTCACCCCTCCCCAAAAGCATTTCACTTTATTCTCCTTGCTCAGATTCTTAGCTTCAAGACTTTTTTTTGGTCTGACAATTTTCTTCTATTCCTTTGGACTACTAGCTTAACTGGAACTTTGTTGAACTTGACCACATGAATCTGTATTTACAGTTATTTAGCCACTATTTTATACCACCTCCAAACTTACTTTTGTCTAGACATTACAACATCAGTGCTTAAAAATAGGGAACATACACCAGAACTCCTTCTACAACTCTGCAAATCATGTGCACTGAACTCAGCCACCATAGGTCACCGTAGCACAATAACTGTCTCTCACTGTACCTTTGGGAATGTGAACACCGTCTCTACATAATCACCAACCCAGCTGATATAGGTAGCAGAACAGCTCAAACCTAATTTCTTCACCTGCCACTGCACCACCAGGCTAGCCTTGGAAGATTGCTGCCCTTCAACCAAAAGGAAAAACCCCTAAGATTTCTTTTGAAGTAATATAGAGTAATTCTTCAAAACTGGGATGGTCGATGGAATCTTCAATCTAAGGGTTAGAATATCTAAAAAAAAATCTAATGAAAGCAAACTTTTTTCAGGAACTTTTAACAAAGTAATATTTCATAACTGCAGTCTTTTCGGTAGCCATAGGAGGCAAGAAAATTGATTTAGCTCTGCACTTTTATCATAAAAGCCGGTGAGCAGCCAGAAAATTGGATGGATTTGGAAGAATTCGGCAGCATCAAACAACCTCAATGTCCCTTCCGTACTCTTCTGTACCGCCCCCCCCCCCCACTTGTTCCCGAAGATTGCAGAAGGCTCTCAGAGGAATCTGCCTGCTAGACATCTTAAATACAGTGTCTGCAAAGCCAGAGAAACAGTTTCAAGGAAGTAGAGCTGAGCTTGGCATTGATTCTGCCTGGGGCTCTAAGGGAGTAAGTAACAAGGTTTGATCTAGTCATTGTCCTTGGTGGAGGTTCCCGATAATGTCCATCTGGAACATAATTCGGGATGGACCTCTGGTTGCCATGGTGTTGGTTTTTCCCGCCCTTTCTTGCACATGTTTTTGCTACTGTGCGCCTCGCAGTTGCGCAGTCCTTGGGCGCGTTCCTACACAAACGCCCATAATGTGTGCTGCTGTGTAAGCAATGTTAATGCGCGTCTTCTGGGCCGTGTGGCCTTGGTGCACGCTGTTGTGATACGTGCCTTAACTCTCTCTGTCTTCTTCCAGGAAATGTTGTTTGACCTGTGGCAAGCAAGCTGCCTCATCTCCAGCTTTTGGACTCTGCTCGTCTTGCATGGCAGCTTCTGAGTCATCCCTGGAGTGATTGCTCCCCCTTGCTGCGCCAAGAAATGTGGTTAGTCCGGCTTGCCTGCCTTACAACAGGAGGTGGCAGATGGTGCTGTGAGAAAGGATAACCAGCTGGCTGGAGATTCTGGTAACTGTGCTGTGTGCACCTCCCCTACCTCTAAAGGATCGACGGCGACTATGTCCCCTGGTGTAGGAGGGTCATTTCTGTGAGGAAAGCTTCCGGGGTCCAGATTGTCCTCTCTGGAATTCTTTTCCTTCTTTCAGCAGGCTTGGTCATTCTGGTGTGGAAATTCAGACCCTGCAACTTCTGGGATCCCCCCCGAGTGCAGTCTCGTGAGGGGAAGGCTGAGCGTGGCAGCCCTGTTAGATTGCCTGTTAGGCATCCCCAGCAAAGGGCACCCCCCTGGAAATGGGTATCAGCCGGAATCTGTCTGGGATTTGGACTGTGGCTTGGATTGAGATGTCTGATGTGGATGAAGAAGTACTCTTGCCTTAAGAGGACTGTGAGGAGACTGATGATATCTGCCTGTTCTGGGAGGAGGAACTAGAGGCGTTGATTCCCAGGGTCTTATCTACCTTGAGGCTTGGCAGATGATCCAGGCACTGAGCAGGAACCAAAGATGCATCCGCCCCTGCAATGGGTTTGGAAATCCACTATGGTCTTCCCATTTCTGGAGAGGCTAAAGGACCCGTTTCAGTCAGAGTGGGATTCCCCCGACTCCCAGACTAAGGGTGTATAAGATGCAGACTCTCTTGGAGGAGGAGTGCATTGTGTGGTTTGATATTTCCAAGGTGGATGCGCAGAAAACGGTGGTTACCAGATGTACCACTATTCCTGTGAAAGGTGGCTTGGCCTTAAAGGATACAACAAATAAAAATAAAATAGAGTATTTAGCTCACGCCTTTCCAGGGGGAGATCAACGTGAGTTATTCAGTTACAATATGCATTTCCTTGTCCCCAAAGGGCTCACAATCTAAGCTGGTACCTGAGGCAATGGAGGGTTAAGTGGCTTGCCGAAGGCCACAAGAAGTGCCAGTGGGATATGAACCCTGGTCTTTCTGGCTCTAGGCTTCTGACCTAAGCACTAGCTCACGCCTTCACTCTCGAATGAAAGGTGGATTTGTGTTGAAGAACCAGTTCACTGTGGTGGCTGCTATTCTTCAGTTGGCAGTATGTAAAGGCCTGATGTCTCGAGCCCTGATCCAGTGTATTCAGTCTCTCCCGCCAGATGATTCTCTCTCTCTTTTGGAGTCAGCTACTGCCCTTCCCTTTCTGATGTCATGTATGGCCTGGTACATCTAGCAGAGTGCACAAGGAGCAGAAGCGATAGATGACCCAGTGGCTCAAAAAGAGTTTCAAAATACTTTAAGGAAGGTCCCCGACGCGTTTCGGCTTTCGCCTTTCTCAAGGGGAGAGATGCTTATAAAGAAAAAGTAAATATAAATATATTAAATACATGCATAAACATATCTCTAAAAAAGGCAACCGGAAAACATTTATATACATAACAAAATTAACTTTACAATAGCATTAAAACAAAACTGTTAAAAAATAAATGTACAATAAAGAGTAAAATGTAACATTCATATTGATTTAATAAATAATTAAAAACATAAATCATATATCAAAACACATACAAACACCATAGAGGGGATAGACGCAGGGCAAACAAAAACTCATTCAGGCAAATTAAGGCTTCAATTTATGTGTGATCTTTTTTACTCACATAGTGGCACAATACAACCCCATCTAAAGACCTGTGATAAGGAAGCTTATCATAGCTCAGGAAGGAGCTATAGAAAAGGTGAAGTGACTCTGAAGCAGCAACCTGACAGTTCTGGTAGAAATAAGAAAACAGAATTTTCCCATAAAAGACTACCAGTCCCAGAATGCACCAGGTTTCCAACAGCCATTAGAGGAGCTGAAGTGGGGAAACGTGTGTTCAATCAGGAGGGCTATGAGGTAATCCCTAAGCACTCATCTCAAAGGGCAGGGCCTGATTCAGCACAGCTGCGCTGTGTTAGGGAGGAGCACTCATCAAGGCAGAATAAGAGTAGAGTTTATTCTACAGATGACCATCTTCATGATCACCTTGGATATCCAGAGAAGGATCATCAGTTTCATCTGAAGGATCATCAGAAGCAGAAGCCAAACCGGACGGACAGAGAGGGAAAGAGACCCTTTGGAAGAAGGAAGAGAAAAGCCTTTGAGAGGTCTAGAAGAGTCCAAAGCAGTACGTATACTGGGAGGCATTTCAAGGGCCAGCATACACCATTGGACTGGGGAAAGCCAGAGGAATGGTGCTGCAGAGCTAGGAATCTCCAGACGCTACCTGTGAGGGAGACGGCTGCACGTGGAAGGGACCCTAAGACTCGTGCCAGAAGGTATGTGAAGAGAGATCCAGTGTCCAGGGATCTGGATTGGAAGGCTGGACATAAGAACTGGACTACATACTGGCCAGGCTATATAGAGAGGAACTCTAACAGCAATGGAAGCTCAGCTATGAACACTGATCTATGCCCTAGCTATAACCTTGAAAGACAGCAGGGAAACAAGTATTCTCCTGAAAGTGCTCCATTGAGAGATTCATCTGTGCCAATCCATGATATTGAACCCATGCTTGTTGAACAAGGGGGAATAATAGCAGATGAAGATCCTATTTATATGGACTGTTCTCTGTCTAAACTCCGTTGGTAACTTTCTGTTATAAAGTACAGCAACCATCACAAAGAAATACAAATTTGTTCTTTAATCTACTCAGAAAAGCTCCTGAAGCAGGATTTGACCCACACAGTGGAAGGCAAGCCAACTAAGGGGTTTCAGCTGGTGACTGCTAGCAATTAAGCCTTACCTAATTGCTTGTGAGCTAGGAGAGAATCACTTCTGAATCTATGTGGGAAGTAATCAGAAGTTAACCTGAAAAGAACAGTTTGTTTCTTGCTTTGTGGCTTTTCATTTGTTGTTTTCCTGATTATGACTTTGTTTTTCCAAGTTGATACTGAAAGCAAGTAACCTGATTTATGTGCTACCAAGCATATCTGTGTTGGGAGAAATAACCCCATAAATAAATATCTTATTGGCTTTACCCAAGAGCACAACTAAATTATTGTCAGCAGCTGTGTCTGGTGTGAATGAACTACATTGCCCACAATACCTTGCAAATCATATAGATATATGCACTTGCCAAGACTGTGAAGATTCTCACCCAGGCAGCCGTCTGACAGACCTCAGTGTCTCTTCATTTTAAACGGCACTTCGGTGCACGTTTCAGTGAGTAGTTTTCATTTAATTTTGCCTGAATGAGTTCCTTTTTACTTCGTATGATTAATTACATAGGAGTAGTTTTTCCTGATTAACTTAATTTGCCTGAAAGCACAGTTACTTACCTGTAACAGGTGATCTCTGGGAACAGCAGGAATTAGTCCTCACATATGGGTACGTCGGAACCGACGGAGCCTGCGCGGGAAAGCTCCCCAGCTTCCCAGAAAGGAAGCTTTTGGGGCCTCCCACAGCGCATGCGCGTTGCCTTCCCGCCTTCCTGACCAACTCTCCTCAGTTCGAGTTTAAAGCTGAGACAATAGAGAGAGGAAAGGAAAGAGAGAGAGAGAGATACAACTCCTAGGGGAGGTGGGTGGGTTGTGAGGACTAATTCCTGCTGTTCCCAGAGATCACCTGTTACAGGTAAGTAACTGTGCTATCTCCAGGAACAAGCAGGAATGAGTCCTCACATATGGGGACTCCCTAGCTAAGATGCCGGGGAGATCCCCCTCCAAGGGTTCCTCATCTTCCTATGGATCTCAGGCATCCATTCAGGGAAGGTGGGCAGGAGTTGTTTAAGAATGGAACAGGTGTCTGAGGACAGCCTGACCAAACAAGGCATCCCGGCCGGAGTCCTTGTCCGAGCAGTAATGGGCTATGAAGGTATGAACCGAGGCCCAGGTGGCTGCTCGACAGATCTGATCGATGGATACAGAATGAAGATGAGCCATAGATGTGGCCATGGCTCTCACATTGTGAGCTGTGACATGGCCTTCCAGAGAAAGGTTCTTACTCTGGTAAGCAAAAGAAATACACTGAGCAATCCAATTGGACAGTGTTCTTTTTGAGACTGGAAGTCCTAAATGAGAAGGATCAAAAGCAACAAAAAGTTGAGAAGACTTTCTATGTTGCTTTGTCCTGTGGATGTAAAAAGCAAGAGCTCTTTTACAATCTAACGTATGTAGGTTCCTCTCTGCACTGGATGCATGAGGAGCTGGAAAAAAAGACAGGTAGATATACCTCTTGATTAAGATGAAAAGGTGAGAAAACTTTAGACATAAAGTGGGGATTTGTCCTAAGGACTACCTTATCATGATGGAACCTTGAATAAGGTGGATTAGCCACTAAAGCCTGCAGTTCACTGATGCGGCGAGCAGAAGTGATTGCAATAAGGAAAATGACTTTCCAGGAAAGAAATTTCAAGGAGGTAGTGGCTAAGGGTTCAAAGGGTGGCTTCATAAGCTGACTATGAACCACGTTTAAATCCCATGCCACCGGAGGAGGCCGAATGGGAGGTTTAGTTAAAGTTAGACCTCTCATGAATCTTGCAATAAGAGGATGAGAGGAAACAGGTTGTCCACTGATAGGCTGAAGAGATGCTGCAATAGCACTCAAATGGACCCTTACAGAATTGGTTTTAAGTCCTGCATTGGAAAGATGCAGGAGATATTCGAGTAAAGAATTCAAAGGTAGTGCTAGAGGGTTAAGACCTTTTTCAGCACACCAAATGGAAAATCTTTTCCATTTAAAAGCATAAGAACGCCTGGTGGAAGGTTTCCTAGATGCATGGAGGATATCCTTCACCTGTTGAGAAAGAGTGAAGTCTTGAAGGTCTAGGCCTTCAGTAACCAAGCTCTGAGGTGAAGGGACTTGGGGTTTGGGTGCCACAAAGTCCCCTCCTCTTGAGACAGAAGGTCTGGAGCAGCTTCCAGATCCAGGGAGGGTGCCTGAGAGAGATGCAGAAGTAGAGGGTACCACACTTGGCGTGGCCAGCGTGGAGCTATGAGGATCATAGATCCTTGATCCCTCTGAAGTTTGAATAGAGTCTTGGGAATCAAAGGAATGGGTGGAAAGGCATACAGGAAGGCCTGACCCCAATGAAGGAGGAAGGCATCCTTGGCTTGAGCTCCCTGACACGGAATTCTGGAACAGAACCGAGGAAGTTTGGCATTGCACGGACTTGCAAACAGGTCTATGTCGGGGGTTCCCCATTTCTGAAAGATTCTGAGTACCTGATCCATGTGTAGGGACCATTCGTGTGGAAGCAGAACTCGACTGAGTCTGTCTGCCCAAGAGTTTTGGATTCCTGGGAGGTATACTGCCAGGAGATGGATCTGATGCTCTCTGGCGAAGGCCCACAATTTTAGAGCTTCGTTGCAAAGCGACAGAGAGCCAGTCCCTCCTTGTTTGTTTATGTAGAACATGGCTACTTGATTGTCGGTATGAACAAGGACTGTCATGTTGATGAGGAGGGTATGAAAGACCTTGAGAGCAAGGAAAATTGCTCGCAGCTCCAAAAGGTTGATATGAAGGGTGGCCTCCTGTGGAGACCAAGTGCCCTGAATGGAGAGGTCTTGGAGATGAGCTCCCCAACCTGTTTGGGAGGCATCTGTAGTGAGAGTTGCTTGGGGTAACAAAGGTTGGAAGGGGGCCCCCAACAACAGTTTTTGAGTGGATATCCACCATTGGAGAGACCAAAAAAGACATTTTGAGGTTGCTATTTGGTCTGAGAGAGCTCCTGATGCTTGGGTCCACTGGGTGGACAAGGTCCATTGAGCTGCTCTCATATGTAGGCGAGCATAAGGCACCACATGAACTGTGGATGCCATGTGGCCTAGCAGTTGTAGCATCTCCCTGGCAGTCAGCCAAGTGTACTAGACAGTGGCAACAGGCCTGAGGAAGATAGGCCCTTGCAATGGTGGTATCTAGCCAGGCCCCTATGAATTCTAGGGACTGAGTAGGGGTGAGTTGAGACTTTGGCAGATTGATGACAAGTCCCAGATACTGCAGTATGCGTCTGGTGTGGTCCAGGGAAGTCTGAGCCTCGGACTGAGATGGAGCTCGGATGAGCCAGTCGTCCAGGTATGGGAAGACAAAGATTCCCAGAGTGCGTAGAAATGCAGCTACTATCGCCATGCATTTGGTAAATACCCTTGGAGCAGAGGCTAGACCGAAGGGAAGTACTCTGTATTGGAAATGTTTTCCCTGGAACAGAAACCGTAGGAATTTTCTGTGGGATGGATGGATGAGTATATGTGTGTACGCATCCTTGAGATCTAGAGAACAAAGCCAGTCCTGACTCTGTAGGTATGGAAGGAGAGTGCCTAGAGAAAGCATCTTGAATTTCTCCTTGTATAGAAATTTGTTCAATTTTCTGAGATCCAGAATGGGTCTGTACCCCCCTGTTTTCTTGGGAATGAGAAAATAAGGGGAGTAAAAACCTGACCCTTGTTGAGGAAGAGGAACCTCTTCTATTGCCTTTTGGGCGAGAAGAGTGGTCACCTCCTGGCCCAACAGGTACAGGAGAGATGGGGGAGAATTGAATTGTCTCACCATGGTATGGGGAGGAAGGGTGGAGAAATGTAGTTTGTAGCCCTCTCTGATGATAGAGAGGGTCCACTGTTCTGATGTGATTTGTTCCCATCTGGGAGCAAAATGAGTTAACCTTCCTGGAATGGTAAGAGGCTCTGGTTGTTGCAGAGCCAGAAAGGTTAAGTTCTCTAGAATCAAGTCAAAAACTCTGAGGTGGTTGGGACTGCTGGACTGTAGCAGCCCCTGTAGACTTTGTTCTGGCCTGTTTAGACTGCTGACGCTTAGGAGCAAAGCGAACTTGGGAAGATTGCTGGCCAGTATTAGTGGAAAATCTGGTCTTTTTATAGAAAG
This sequence comes from Ichthyophis bannanicus, assembly GCA_033557465.1. Classification (NCBI taxonomy): domain Eukaryota; kingdom Metazoa; phylum Chordata; class Amphibia; order Gymnophiona; family Ichthyophiidae; genus Ichthyophis; species Ichthyophis bannanicus. The sequence goes on from CM066042.1 coordinate 171,451,965, forward strand.
GCTTCTTAAAAGGTTTTTTCTTGGCAAGGGTAGAGGTAGACTTAGAAAGTCTATCTAAAGCAGCATTCTCTGCATCCATTTGAGTGGCTTTGATTTGCCACTTCTTGCCAAACAGATTTTCACCTGTACAGGACAGATTGCCCAAGCCTTCTTGTACCCAGGGTTCCAAATCAGAGGCCTGGAGCCAAGCAAGTCTGCGAGCAGCTATGGCAATGCCGGAGGCTCTGCTAGCTCCCTCAAAAGAGTCAAAGGCTGCTCTGTTGGAGAACTTTGAAACATCTTGAGTTTGCTTTAGCAAAAGGAGGAACTCCTCCTTTTTATCCTCTGGGATAAAGGGGAGAAAATGACGTTTCTTCAGTGCAATCTCTTTCAAAAACATGCCCATATAGAGGCTGTATGAATTGATTCTGGCAATAAGCATGCTAGCTTGGAAGATTTTTCTACCAAAAGCATCCAGAGTCCTACATTCTCTTCCTGGAGGGGTAGAAGAGTGCCTTTTGGTACTCTTTATCTTTTTCATAGCAGACTTCACCACAATAGAGTGGTGAGGGAGCTGAGTTTTTTGAAAACCAGGAGAAGGAGGAACCCGATACATGGTGTCCAAACGTCGAGAAAGTGGAGATAGGGTGAGAGGAGCCTCCCACAAGTCCATCAAGTGTTCTTGAAGAATCTCATGTATGGGTAAGGTGGCTGCCTCTTTGGGAACCTTAGAGTATCCTAAAATATCCAATTTTTTTGCTCTAGGTTCCTTTTCAGAGGTTACAGATATGGAGAGTCCTTTAGCTACTTCAATAATGAAGTCTTGAAAGGACAAATCCTCTGGAGGAGACATTCTCCTTTTTGGAGAAGAGGGCTCCTCAGGAAGAGTAAAAGAGACATCAGCAGAATCATCTGAGGTATCAGAATCTTCAGAAGATTCAAAGTACCGCCTATTAGCTTCCAGAGATCGATACACGTACCGACCAGTATCGACATCGGGCGTACCGGGAATCGGAGCGGTATCGAGAAAATCTCCAGAACCGGAGACCGGAACCGGCATACTACTGGAAGTAGATGCTCTGGGTACCAGTATCGGTTGCGGTACCGGAACCGATTATCGCGGTATCGAGGGCGTTGCAGCGTTAATGAAAGCCAGTATGGCCTGCTGCATGGATTGTACCGTAGTACCCATAGACGCCACAACTGCCTGGATGTCGGTACCGGTGTTAGCCGGTACCCCAGAGCAGTCTAACAGGAGATCGGTCGAGGCCGTGCCATCGATGTCTACCTGTAACCCCATAGGAGGAGCTTTGGAAGCCGGAGCTTCCCGCCGGGGTTGTTTGGCTGGGGCAGGGTCCTCAGGGTCAAACCCAAGGGCCTCTCGCTGCTTAGAGGGAGATTTGCCCTTTGAGGACCTGCCTGAAGAATGTTTGGTTACCTGAGATCCATCAGGAGAGGAAGACCTGGAGGATGTTGATGCTGGAGTATCCGCAGAAAACAGCATATGAAACTTGGCTGCTCTGTTCTGTAAGCCCCGTTTGGACATCAGAGAGCAGGATGGACAATCCGGAATGGAATGGTCAGGCCCCAAACATTTAAGACACCACTCATGGGTATCTGTGACTGAAATAGTACTGGTACACTTGGTGCATTTTTTAAAACCAGAGGCTGGTTTCTCCATGAGGGAGAATCTGAGAAGGCCTAGAGGCCTCACAGAAAAAACACACCAAGTGAGGAAAAATTAATTATTTTTTATTTTTTTTAAAGAAATAAATGAAAAAAGACCGGCGGTACCGGTCCGGAATCGGGGAAGGCAGACACGCGGTCAAAGAAACAAATTAAAATAACAATTTCTTCAGCGGTGACAGGAACACGACCTGCTGGATCCGCGGAAAAAGAAGAACTGAGGAGAGTTGGTCAGGAAGGCGGGAAGGCAGCGCGCATGCGCTGTGGGAGGCCCCAAAAGCTTCCTTTCTGGGAAGCTTTCCCGCGCAGGCTCCTTCGGTTCCGACGTACCCATATGTGAGGACTCATTCCTGCTTGTTCCTGGAGATTGAGTTTTTCTTTGCCCTGCGTCTATCCCCTCTATGGTGTTTGTATGTGTTTTGATATATGATTTATGTTTTTAATTATTTATTAAATCAATATGAATGTTACATTTTACTCTTTATTGTACATTTATTTTTTAACAGTTTTGTTTTAATGCTATTGTAAAGTTAATTTTGTTATGTATATAAATGTTTTCCGGTTGCCTTTTTTAGAGATATGTTTATGCATGTATTTAATATATTTATATTTACTTTTTCTTTATAAGCATCTCTCCCCTTGAGAAAGGCGAAAGCCGAAACGCATCGGGGACCTTCATTAAAGTATTTTGAAACTCTTTTTGAGCCACTGGGTCATCTATCGCTTCTGCTCCTTGTGCACTCTACTGGTTTCTGCAGGAGCCCTGCTCTCCTTTGTGCTGTGCCTGGTACATCTAGCAGCCAGGGATTGTTCCCCGTAGATGAAGACATGGCATTGGCTTGGCTCTGATAGGGGGCAGTGGACTCAGCTTTCAAAGGCTGGTTGCCCATCTGGCCTTAGAGGGACACTTCTGTCTTATTTGGAGAAGCTGGTATAAGACCTGGGCTAGACGAAATCTTACTGCCTTCTGGAGGAAAGGTGCCCCTTTTCCATCAGCATCCACCTGCTCTTCTCAGGTGTGCTGGACAAACTCCCGGGGTTCTCAGGACTCCTGTTGCTATCGGCTTGGAAAGCCTTTCTTCCTCTCTGTTTAAGGACTTTGGACTCTGGACTCATTCTTGGTAGAGTGCTTGGGGCCCAGGGACCCGGTCCCATCCAGAGGAGGACCCGCCTCTGCTGTGCAATGAAGGTTTGGGGGCCCATTCCCTGGTTCCTCCGGTTGGTGGTTGGCTTCATCTCTTCTTTGAGGAATGGAACCGGGTCACTCAGATCGCTGGGTGCTAGCCCCCATTCACTACAGCTATGTCTTGGAATACAAAGAGCATCCGATCCCCTCTGTAGACAAGTACTAGCTCGGCTAGGCCCCAAAAGTAAATTGGATATAATCAGTGAAGTGGATGAAATAGCTGCGGACAAACAAATTTATACACCTATGATTCATCCAGGATATGCAGATTTGGAGCTGTCAGATTCAGAGACAGACAGCAGATCGGGATCGATAATATCCATAGGAATAGAACCAAAATCAGCTATACATGAAACAGGATTATAGAAATCTAGCTTGCTGTAGGCCTAGAAAATACAGGTCTGAATTGCATTTCAAACTCTCTCTTTAAAAGACACTTCTGCTTCTAGACTTAGCAAATAGAGCTTGTGTGTGATTAGCAAACAGTTTTGTGTAACAATAGATATTAGGTCAGATTGAAGTTCCTTAATTAAATAGAACACAGGGTGCAGTTGCTCATCCTGCAATCGGATAGGCTACAGCAGTTACTGGGTCAGGTTGTACTGCTCTTGTGAAACTGGCTTAAATTCAATTAGCAAATATAACAGATATAGCTTAATAGAAAATCAGCGAAATACAATAAGTAACTAATTAGCTTCTGCTAAAAAGTAAAATCACAACGACACCTACTGAATTTAGTGAACATAGTCATGAGACATAACTTCTGCTTTCTATATAATAATGTTGTCTATGTTAGCAAAATTTATGTACACGTGGAATTTGGAAAGTACCAGATGTTAAAGATTAACTGAATCAGCTAATATTCTCTAATAAAAACAGGAGCCCTATGGATCCATCTTTGAAGAGGCTCGATGGATATGTCTGAATTAAGACTCCATGTGAATCTTCCCTATAGAGCTCCATAGTGATTAATTAATTAACTAATTGTCTTGTCTTTTCTTCCTGTTGAAGGGTACAGGGATTAGATAAGAATCCAGGTGTTTGTGTATGTGGATTCCAGGCCCCTAGTGGGTGAGAGTCAACACCCTCTGCTTTTGTCTTCTCCCCTTGTGGGTCTGCGAACAGGGCTGCTGTACGAATCACTTTGGACAAGTTGCCTCTCCTGAAGGCAGTGGTGCCTATTCCCATGGAAGACTGAAGCAAGGGCAGGTCCCTCATCAGAGACTTTTGGCAAAACTAAAAAGTCATGGGATAGGAGGCAGTGTACTATTGTGGGTCAGGAACTGGTTAAAAGATAGAAAGCAGAGGGTAGGGCTAAATGGCCAATTTTCCCAATGGAGAAAGGTGAATAGTGGAGTACCCCAGGGATCTGTGCTGAGTCCACTGCTTTTTGACATATTCATAAATGACCTGGAAAAGGGAAGAACGGGTGAGGTTATCAAATTTGCAGATGAGACAAAACTATTTAAAATTGTTAAAACCCATGAGGATTGTGGAAAATTGCAAGAGGATCTTCAGAAATTGGAAGACTGGGCATCCAAATCACAGATGAAATTTAATGTGGACAAGTGCAAAGTTATGCACCTAGGAAAAGAACAACCCAAACTATGGTTACACAATGCAAGGTTCCACATTAGGAACCACCACCCAGGAAAAAGATTTTAGGTGTCATCATAAATAACATGTTAAAACCCTCCGCCCAGTGTGCAGCAGCAGCAGCCAAGAGAGCAAATAGAATACTAGGTATCATAAGGAAAGGAATGGAAAATAAAAGAAAGGATATTATAATGCCTCTGTATCGTTCCATGGTGCGACCGAACCTTGAGTACTGTGTGCAGTTCTAGTCGCCGTATCTTAAAAAATATATAGCGTTATTAGAAAAGGTATAGAGAAGAGCCACCAAAATGGTAAAGGGGATGGAAGGATACCCCTATGAAGAGAGGCTAAAAAGGTTAGGGCTCTTCAACCTAAAGAGATGGCTGAGGGGAGATATGATAGAGATCCATAAATTGATGGAGTGGAACGGGTAAATGTAGATCGATTTACATCATCAGAATATAGAAAGGCTAGGGGACATGCAATAAAGCTACAGGGTAACCTATTTAAGACTAATAAGAGAAAATATTTTCACTCAACGTGTAATCAAACTCTGGAATTTGTTACCAGAGGATGTAGTAAGAGCTGTTAGTGTAGCTGGGTTTAAAAAAGGTTTGGACAAGTTCCTGAAGGAAAGGTCCATAAACCATTATTAAAAGGGACCCGGGATATCACTGTTTGACCCAATACAAGCATTGAGGAACCTGTGTCTTTTGGAGAAACTGCTAGGTACTTAAGACCTAGATTGGCCACTGTTGGAAACAGGATATTGGGGTTGATAGACCTTGGTTAGACCCAGTATGGCATATCTTATGTTCAGGTACTATTGTGGTCAACATTATTGGCACCCTTGCAGTTCAACCCCTTAATGTCCAATATCGCCTTAAAAAAAAAAGTGGCCAGTGAAATGGCTTTGTGCTATATAGGCACATACATTTGACACAGAAAAGAATCAAATAAAACAAAACCAATTATAAAAGGAAATAGTAGGAAATAGTACAAATACCCGGACATATGGGAAATATGGTCTACCCTGAATAGATATCTCCCATTACACACCTAATACGACAGGAAAAAAAAAGTTTTGTTGGACAATGACCGTGTGTGGGGGTTAGCCACTACAACAAATCCAGCTGACCTGATCAATCTGGAGTGGTGGTTTCAGAACACAGCATACATCGCGCTCTAACCAAAGGAGGACTGCATGGGCGAAGGCCAAGGAGGTCCCCACTGCTCAAAGACAGACATTAGAAAGACATGCCTGATCTTTGCCCAGACCCATCTTGAGAAACCACAATCCTTCTGGAAAATGTTCTGTTGACAAATGAAAATAAACTTGAGCTCTTTGGCAATGCAGACCAGCGATCCATCTGAGACAAAGAAATGAAGCTTAAAAGGAATAAAAATACCCTTCCTCCAGTTAAATATGGTGGAGATTCCATAATGTTGTGGGGCTGTTTTGCTGTCTCAGGAAATTGGAGGCCCGGAACATATTTAAGGAATCATGAATTCAGAGGACTACCAAGGTGTTTTGGAACAAAATGTGCTACTTAGTGTCAGAAAACTAGGTCTGGGTTGAAGGTCATGGGTCCTCCAGCAGGACAATGACCCAAAACATACATCCAAAAGTACAAAAGAATGGTTAAGGAGGAAAAAAAATGGACTGTTTTAAACTAGCCAGCAACGAGTCCTGAGCTCAATCCAATCAAGAACCTTTGGAAAGAGCTGAAATCTGTCATTGGTAAAAGGAATCCTGGAAACATTCATGAGCTGGAATAAGTCACAGTTAAAGAGTGGGAAAAACTACCAGCAGACAAATGTACGAAACTTATAGATGGCTACAAGAAATGTTTGGAGGCTGTCATCACTGCCAAAGGTTGTACAACCAAATATTAGTGAAGGATGCCATTAATCCTATCCAGGTCATTTTTTTTTTCTCAGAAATTACTACATTTAAGTTACACAGACATCGTTTTTTGTTGTACACCTTTGAACATGCTATTAAAATAGTATGTTGCCATACAGTTGAAACAGTTCCAATTATTTCTCAAGATACTGTACACAACATACCTAAAATGCAGGGGGTGCCAATAATATTGACCACAACTGTACGACAAATACTACTACAAGAACTACTCTGATGGACAAGATTTAGAATTTGGGAAGTGCTTGAAGGCTGAAACACTATTTTCTTTTTTTTTTTTTAATACATCATCTTCACCTGGAATGGCAGTTTCCAATCAAAATGACTGAACGGTTTGTGGGGGGGGTTCTTCTTTTTATGATCGATGTGGAAGTAACCACCCTACTCAGAAAATTTGGCATATTCTGACTCTACATGAATGTTTTCAAAAAGATTTGACTATTGCATACACCAGGGGTTGCAATAGTTGCAACATGACCATGCTCCGACTTCCCATCCACATTTTCCCTGCATGAATTGCAAGTTTTATGAACCTACAATTGTTGGCCCTCAGTGGATTGACCAAAGTACCAAAAAACAATATTCTGCTTGTTGGCACACATCATGTTTATCGGATTTTGTTGTATACATGTTAGTGTGCCCTTGAGAAATGAAATAGATTGGCCGGACCATCGGACCAATCAAAGTTTGATTGAGCAAGTATTTCTCAAGGATTAATACACGGTCTAGTTCAGCTCCTATTGTACCTCACTGTCTCCGGCAAGATCATGTTTTTTGCGACTTCAGATGGCGGGTTATAGATCATGTTCCCCCAGACTCTCAAAAGGGCAATCGGAAGGGCCCGCATACAGTCGCTTGAGCAATGCCGGATTCATAGATTACGGACCATGACACCAGTTGGTCTCAACCTTGAGCTGGATTGGTGAAACCCAATATGACTGATCTGTTCAGTGTCCATAAATCCACTGTAGTGCCGCTGTTATTGGGCAAAACATGTAGGCGTTGTTTTCAGCTGATAGTAACATCGGACACTGGTTGTGGTATAAATTAAGAGCAATATGGACTGTTTTCAAAACCTTTTGGTGGGATGATTTGTAAGCATGATGCCTTTCAAAATGCCTGAAGCAGAGCTCCTTTGACATCTACAGTGGGCTCGAAGCACAATGCTGTGTCGGTGGCAGAAAGTTTCAAGTTTTTCAGTGGTTAAAAAGGCTAAGTGCTGTGGTTTCTTTAGTGACATTTAAAGTTTGCATTTTATGGTTTTGCCTGCCCAAGTTAAATTAAAAAGGAAAGTTTGTTTCATGAGAGTGGCTTACCCTTTCCTCACAAATAGTCCAACAAAAACAAAAGTAGTTTAATAGAGTCTTGCTCTTATTTGAGCTCATCCTTTTTATAGGGTGATACATTTGTGCAGTCAAGGCCACATTTGGGTTTTTGAATTATATGAAACACTATTTACAACCCAACAGAACTCTCAATCCACACAAGGTGGCGTAGTTAAAGCAAAGTTGCTTACCTTGCAACATGGACTATCCATAGACAGCAAGCTACGTTAGCCGCATAAAAGATGTCACACAACAGCATCACAGTCTAGAACTGCTCTCCCAAATCAGTAAACCCAAATTTTACTGCATATCTATGCAGAATTCCTATGTGCCAGTTAGTTCTTCCTTCCCACTGGGTCTTTATAGAGCTGAGAAGAGTAAAGCCGAAAGGGCTTCAACCAACAGTCGGAAAGTAGCAACGTGTGGCTGACTTATCTTGCTGTCCCTGAAGAACCCCTCTTTCCAAGTAAGAAACTCTGCTTACTCAGACGACAAGCCAGATGAGTCAGCCACACAGAAAGTGAGGCCAAAGCTTGGGACTGCACTACTGTTAGAGATGCACTTACATTAGTGCAACCCTGGTTTAATACAGGTGGTGCAACTTGAAGCGTTTAGGGTAGAGATTCCCAAGGATTGCTTGACCAAAAGCAGTGTCTCTGCAGCGGACTGGACGAGGCAATAGTATCTGGCAAAGTGTGAATGAAAAACCAAGTTGTTGCTCAGTAAATGTCAATCGAAAAAATAGCATAAATGAGGACTCCATCGGGAGTGGTTATTGGCAGGCAATCCGGTTTCCGCTCCAGCTCGGGATGAGTCTGAGGCTACTGCGGCTGATTCTATTACTGGGGTATTACCTTTTATGTCTCACACATCTCGAGTGGTACAGGTGTTACGCAAACATTGGCAAGTGTTACAATTACATCGTTGCTTCCAAAAGCCTGCACGGTTCGCGTATACAAGGGGCCCTAACTTACGGAATCGTTTGGTTCATTCCATTTTGCCAACCTCTGCCTCTGACGAGAACAGCTTGGTACGGGGTCATTGGGCACGTGGTAGCTGTAAATTTTGTGCTACTACTTTGGATGGTTCACATTGGGTTTGCCCAACATCTCACCGGTCTTTTTCATTTTCGGGTTTTACCACGTGTCAGTCTAGTTATGTGGTATACATATTGATTTGTCCTTGTGGACTTGTGTATGTGGGGAGGACCATTCGCCCGGTGAAGATACGCTTGGGCGAGCATGCCTCACGGATTAAACACGGCGTTTTGTCGGCACCGGTGGTTGAACATTGCATCCTTAAAAATCATTCTTCCTTTTTTGATTTTAAATGGAGAGTGATTGATCAAGTACCGCCTCTTCTTCGGGGGGGGGGGGGGTGATCGGGAACAACATTTACAGCGATGGGAACAGAGTTGGATCTTCCGATTAGGATCAGTAGCTCCTTCGGGCTTGAATGCTGAACTGGATTGGTGGAGTTTGATTTAATTCAATTTAATTTCTTAACAGGGGTTTGTTTGTCATCTTTTGGACGTTCATTCATGACTGTTGTCATCTGGCTTCCTCCGTGATGGTGTTTTGATTGGCTGGATTCATCATGTGGTCACTCAGATGTTCGCTGGGGGGACCTATCAGCAGCCACCATTACAGGTTATAAGCAGCTGTTGGGTTTGGCGTTTTTAGCGATTTGATGGCGGGAAAATAGACTGGAAGACATTCAACGGTGGAACACTTGACACAGGGCTTTTTTTAGCCCGAAACATGCCTGTCGTGTGGATATAGGTCTGGATTCCAGTTTTTTTGACCAAGAAAGCCGTCTAAGATAAGTGTATTGTCACTATTTCTACATTTTGGGTGATTTGTTTTCACTTGATTAAAAGGGCACTTCTTGCTCCGAGGGGGAAGTTTCACCATTTCTCCTCTCCGGCAAGTCGATCCCGACAAAAAATGATGGTATCGGCCTTGTTATACTGCTTGCTACACCCATCAGGCAATGATCAATGACTTTTTTCTTTGATTGATAAATGAGGACTACGGCAGTAGCTGTTTGTTAAGTGGTCCTATGCCTATCAATAGCAGAAAAAAAGGAAATGCATTCTGACATCCAAGTGCTGAGTGTTCTTTTGGTTATTGGGACACTCATCTTGTTGGAGGACATAAGAAATAAAAAGCAGTGTTGACTTTGAGAGACTCCGTCATTGTGAGATAAGAGTGCCACTCTAGAGAGAGTGAAGTTGCAACTGCGCTGTGCTCATATGCTGCTCCGGCAAAAATGTGGATAGAGCTAAGGATTTAGTTCAAATGTAACCCTCAGACTACCTTAGTAAAAGTTTTGGACAGGTTTGGCATGCAACTCAGTCATGACGAAACTGCATATGGGGAGGGTAGTGAGCATGCAGCTCGCCAATTCTCTGGACTAAGGTAATGGTGCTTTTATCAGTTGTGATACAAAAATCAACCAGATAAAAAAAGGTTAAAAAGGACACATTTATTACAAAAAATGATATATGGTGAAATTAGACCTTACCTGTTAATTTTCTTTCCTGGAGTCCCTCCAGTCCAATCCAAACAAGTGGGTTATGCTCACCAACCAGCAGGTGGAGACCGAGAAACACAAGCTCTCAGTTCAGTACAGGTAGCCTGACCTGTGCCAGTATTTTGACATTCACCAAGCAGAGACCACAACCAGAGCCCCAAGACTCCCACGCTCCGCCAGACACGAGCACTCCAAAAGGGGACCTCCGGAAACTTGTCCACTGAGCGGATGCCTTGGCAAAGGGTTTCTGTCCACAAATTCTCTCTTCTAGGAATTTCTCTTTTTTTTTTTGCATTGAACAGCCTCATGAAAACAAGCACATACCTAACACAGGAAACTGAGCTCACGGATCCAGACACGAACGCACGCTTGCTCATACCGGGTAATTCGAGCAAAAACATGCCTGACCCGCCAAAAGACTGAACACACTTCCAAGGAAGGTCCTGAACTGGACTGGAGCAACTCCAGGAAAGAAAATTAGCAGGTAAGGTCTGATTTCACCTTCCAAATCATACCTGAAGTCCAGTCCAGACAGGTGGCATGTAGCAAAGCAGTACTAATGCAGGTTTATTTATTTATTTATTTATTTATCTATTTCTTCTATACCGCCCCTTCCAGAGATCAGGGGCGGTTTACATGGAACAATTTAACAGTTTTGTATACGTTCGTATAACAGTACATTGAACAAGAACTTTTTAACTTTTTACATATAACAGAACAGTAAATTATTAAAACTATTTACAAGGTGTATAACTTGATCAGAAGTTTCTAACTTTTTACAGGGAATAGGCAGCGTGCTGACATTTCTATTTACAGGTGTTATTTACAAAAAGGTTAGGATACAGTGTAGTGAATTCACTATTCAAGTGTGTGTGTGTGTGTGTGTGTGTGTGTGCGTGCGCGTGTGTGTGTGATGGAATTTATTTCCATTTTTCGTGGGTTTTTTGTGTGTCTTTGGGAGAACTGTTTGAGGGGGGCTGTGTATGTTCAGTTAATTGTGTTTTTGCAGGTTTTTTTGTTTGTGTGTCTGTGGACGCTGTGTGGCTGGGCTTGGAGGGTAGGGGATTCCGAAGTGTTCGGAGAATAGGTATGTCTTGAGTTCTTTCCTGAATTGAGAGAGGTCCTTTATGATTCGGATGTCTATTGGGAGGTCATTCCAGAGTGTGGGAGCGGTGAATGTGAAGGCTCTGGCACTGGTGGATTTTTTAGTCCTCGTGAATGTTTTTGGTAACTCCAGTGAGAGGGTTGCATTTAGTCTTCGGGCTCTTGAATCATTTGGTGCGTGAAGGAGTGTGGATAGATGGGAGGGGGCAATATCGTTTAGTAGTTTGAATGTTGTTAGTAGTGTTTTGTATTTGATTCGGTTATTTATGGGGAGCCAGTGTAGTTCTAGCAGTATAGGGGTTACATGGTCCGCTAGGCGGGCTTTAGTGACTACTTTTGCACAAATGTTCTGTGCTCTTTGTAATAAGTAGATATTCTTTTGTGGGAGGCCAATTAGGAGACTGTTACAATAGTCAAAGTGAGGGGTTATGAGTGAACTGACAACTGATCTAAAGTCATGCGTGTCAAGAAGGGGCCTTAAGTGTTGAATAGTTTTGAGTTTGTAGAATATGGTTTTTACCGTCTGCTTTATGTGTGGTAGCATGGTGAGTGTGTGATCGATTATAACACCTAGGTATTTTACCTCTTTTTTAACAGGTATAGTTGTGTTATTGATGGAGATTGTTGTTGGGTAGGTATCTTCAGTCACAGGTGATCTTGATACGAACATTGCCTCAGTTTTTTTGAGATTGATGCTGAGGTAGTTGGTTTCCATCCAGGATGTGGTTTCTGCCATGCACTCGGATAGAGTGTTATAAGTGGGGGTTTTCGTGGTTATGGGGAGGGCGAGCATGATGTCATCTGCATAGATAAAATGACTGATTTTGTGTTTTTTAAATATTTTTGTGATGGGTTGAAGGTATAGGTTGAAGAGGAGAGCAGAAAGGGCCGATCCCTGGGGTATTCCTTGTCCTTGGGGGAAGGTTTCTGATGCTTCCTGGTTTACTTGAACTCGCATTAGTCTGTGTGTGATGTATGACTTGAACCAATTGAGGACAGTCCCGCCTATTCCTAAGTTTTCTAATCTATTAATCAGTGTAAGGTGGTTGATGTTGTCAAATGCGGCGGAAATGTCTATGAAAAGGAGTAGTAGGCCCTGAGTGTTATCGTCTGTATGTCTTATGAGGAAGTCCATCAGAGTAATTAAAAGGGTTTCTACACCATGGAAGGGGCGGAAACCAAATTGGTGGGAGTCAAGGGAATTGTGCTCATCTATGTGTTCTTGCAATTGTAGTTGAACAGTTTTTTCTATTATTTTAGCCATAAATGGAATGCTGGCTATCGGTCTGTATGAGTTTGGGTCTTTCGGGTCGAGTTTATTGTTTTTTATTATTGGGCGGATCGATGTGTGTTTTAGGGCATCAGGCATAATGCCTTGGGAGAGGGATTGATTTACTATGTATTGAATTTTTCCAGCTAGTTCTTCCTTAGTACTTTTGATCCATGACACAGGGCAGGGATCGAGTGGGGAAGTTGTGGTGTTGATAATTGTTATGATCCTGAGGAGGTGTTTTTGATCTATCGTGTGAAAGGTTGTCCAGTTGTTATTGGTTTCGGTGTTTGTGGGGAGTAGTGTTGGTGCAGTATTTAGTTTGCATTTTAGTTTTTCTGCAAAGTGGGTTGCTAGGGTTTGAATACTTATTGCTGATTGTTTTGGCTCTGGGTTTTTGGTTTTTGTCAGTGTTTTTATAATTGTAAATAGTTCTCTAGGGCGATTGATAGCTAGGTTTATTACCTTGGAGTGGTAATCCTTTTTTGATTTGTTAATCGCATTCTTGTATTCGTTGAGTGTATTTAAGTATTGGGATTTATTCTCGGCAGATTTAGTTTTCCTCCATTTCTTTTCTTGTTTTCTCAGTTGTTTTTTTAGGTTCACTAGTTCTTTCGTGAACCATTTTTCTGTCTTTTTTAACTGTCTATGCGTGGAGTGTGTAGGGGCAGCTGCTTTTTGAATTGTGAGGTTCCAGTGATTTACAGTGGAGTTGATGTCTGGGAGGTCTGTGTTCAGTGTTGGTAGTACTTTGTCAAGGAAGGTATCTTTGTTGAAGTGTGCAAAGCGTGATATATGGGGTGTGTGTTGCGTGGAGTTCTGCGTTGCTTGTGCTGGGAGGTGGAGTGTAATGAGGTGATGGTCGGACCATGGTACTTCTGTTATTGTTGGAGGGGTGTGTTGCTGGTGGTTAATAAAGGAGATGGGGAGGAAGATGAGATCTAGAGTGTTGCCTTTTGTATGGGTAGGGGCATGTATTATCTGTGTATATCCCATTTGGAGCATAGTGTCCATGAAGTTGTTTGATTGGGAATCATTCAGGGAAGGGAGGTTTAAATCACCTAGGATTATGAGCGGTTTGTTTGGTGATGTTGTGCAAGCAAGTTCCAGGATGGGAGAGAGGTTTTTTGATCTGTTGTAGGGGGTCTATATATGAGGGTGAGTGCAAGGGTTCTATTTTCTATGTTGATGATGTCCATTCCGTCTATATTATTTAAACTTGTTAAGGTGTATTGTAGGTCTTTTTTGGTGAGTATGAGAGCACCACCACCTCTCTTTGCATCCCGATGACAGCTAAATATGTCATACTGATGTGTGGTTAGTTGGTTTAGTAGTACGGTGTCTGTGGGAGAGAGCCATGTTTCGGTGATGCATATGATTTCAGGGTTTTGTTCTTTTATCATGTCATTGATTATTGGTATTTTGTTTCGTATGGATCTAATGTTTATTAAGATGAGCTTTGTTTTGGCGTCTATATTAGTAGTATTGTCGGTTACACCACTGTATGGATGATGTTTTATTTGTATGAGTCTTCGTTGGTGTTTATCTGAGGCATGGCGTGTATAGTGATTGTGAGAGTGTGTTGAGCTATGTGGTGGGTTTTGGTAAGGGATTTGTATGATGGGGTTAATGTTTTGTGGGTTTCGGTAGTGATTATGGATGATGGGGATGTTTTTGTAGGGGCTTTGATAGGTTTTGTACGTATAGATATGTTGTATTAGGAGTGTTATTAGGAGGAAAGTAAAGGGGATGTTTGTTTGTTTTGTAGGAGGCATTGTGTGTATTTCAGAGGGGAGTTTTTGGTGTATAGGGGATTAGTTGATGAGTGTAGGGGGTAGAAGGTTACTATCAATGGTATGATGTTGTATGATGGACGGGTATGAGGTTTGATTGTTACTGACACCAGGATATATATCTGACAGTAGTTCACAATGATCTAGATGACTATTGACAACAGTATAGTGAGTATTGATTTGCAAACATTAGTATAACAGTGTATGAAAATGGATTTGGGAAATTAGTTATTACTGTCAACAGTATATTGATTAATTATTACTGATAGTAGTTCACGATGGATTGGTTGGCTACTGACAACAGTATTATGATTATTATTTACAAACAGCAGTTATATAACAGTATATTCAATTATTACTGCTATATGTAACAGTGGAATCAATTATTATTGAGGGCAATTCCCGATGGTCTGGATTGCTACAAACAGTTTTATGATTATGTTGTTACAAATAGCAATATAAACTAGCTATGGGAAGTGATTATTATTGTCAACAGTACAGAGCCAAGCCCAACTCTCAACACCCTTTCCTCAAAAAGAGCATCCTGTCTCATATGCACATCCAGACAGTAGTGCTGCACCAAAGGAATGAAGCGATGACAAGCTGGTTGTCTGACTGATGTCCAGGGGAGAAACCCTCTCCACCGCAGCCCAGTAAGAAGTTTGAGCCCTTGTCGAATGGGCACACAGGACAGTCAGTGCCTGCTGCCCATTAAAAAGAGGCGGACACAATAACTTCCTGGATCCAACAGGCAATGGAGGCCTTTGAGGCCACCTCCCCCTTCCAGGTTCTGTCAAAGAGAACAAATAGCTTCTCAAAACACTGAAATGGTTGCATCACCGCCAGGTACCTTTGCAAGACCCTACGAACATCCAACTTATGTAAGAGGGAGGCCTCTGATGAGTCCTGCCGACCTGACAAGAGAGCAGAATCACAACTTGATTGAGATGAAAAACTGACATAACTTTAGGTAAAAAGAAAGGCACTGTCCATAAGACCACCTTTTCTTTGGAAAAAAAACCAAATAGGGTTTCTTGCATATGAGAGCCTGACGTTCCAAGACTCGACAGGCAGAACAAATTGTCACAAGAAAGATGACCTCCAAGGTCAAATCCTTGATAGAGGCACTCCGAAGCAGCTCAATAGAAGGACCACACAGGGCAGACAGCACTAAGTTAAAATCTACAGGACTTTGCAAGCACTGACATTCCTAACAGGTATTTGGTTGCAAGCAAGGTAATACTGTGTGGCTTTTAACTACAATATTTGTCTGAAAGCTCTTGAAGAGGTTTTGGTTTTCATTTGTAAAAACTAATTCTTGTTTTCTATACGGCAAAGGGGGAATTTTTTGTGGTATTGAGCAAAGCTCTGTCAGTTAGCAAATTGTTTTTTCCCAGCTAGTTCTTTGAAGCCACTGACCTCATTGGGTGTTAGGTCCCTTCCTACCCACCCCAGCTCCCACCCACCCACCCCATGTGAGCATTCGTACTTTATAGGGTAACTCCCCAATTAGCTACACAGGGACTTAGAATAGCCCTGCTTGAAGACATTTAAAAGAGATTAACTGCTTTTTCTCATTGGGACAGCTGAGGAACAGGCAGGGACTTTGGTAGATCTCTCTCTTTTACTTCAACAGGTACCAAAGCTCCATCAACTGAACAATGGCTGGGAAAAATCGTATTGTCAACGTTTTTGCCCCCGTTACAGCTTCTGCCTCTGTCCAGACAGAGATCCCAATGCCAGTTGAAGGACCGGTTCCATGTGCCAGATGCCTGCATGCTGAAACTCTCAGAAAACAAGTGAAGGAGCTTAGAGAACAGGTGGTGATGCTGAGGAGCACTCAGGACAGTAAGAAGTACATTGATGAGATGCTTCTGGAAACATCCAAACTCTCCAACAGAGATGAAGATGGGAGTTTTCAAAATGACAGAAGTTGAACACGAGTCATCAGGGCCTGCAGAATCACAAATTCAACTCCTCCAGCCCTTGAATTGAAGAGCAATTATTCAGTCCTGGAAGTGGAGGAGGTAAAAGCATCCCAGGAAAGGGAAGAACCAAAGCTCAAGCACCCCAAAGTTGCAGAATCAGTTACCACAAGGAAGTGAAGGGTAGTGGTGGTTGCTGACCCTCTTCTGAGGGGTACTGAGGTATCCATCTACTGACCAGTCTTTATGTCCAGAGAGGTCTGTCCTCTGTCAGGTACCAGAATCTGAGATGTTACAGAGAGTGTGTTGAGACTTATCAAGCCTACTGACTATTACCCTATGTTGCTCATCCATGTCGGCACAAATGATACTGCCAGGTATCCCTCTGAGCGTATCAAAAGTGATTTCATGGCTGTGGGGCAGAGGGTGAACCAGATAGGTGCACAGGTGGTGTTCTCTTCAATCCTCCCTAATGAGGGTAAAGGCTGAGGCAGAAAAGCTTGCATTCTGGAGATGCATGGCTGCTTGGATGGCATCATCGAGAGCATTTTGGTTCCTGAACCATGGGATGATGTTCCAAGAGCTGCAGAGCAGAGATGGCGTCCATCTGTTCAAGAAGGGTCAACATGTCTTCAACAGCATACTGGCTAACCTACTGAAGAGGGCTTTAAACTAGATTTGTTGGGGATGGGTGAAGAAAGCCCCCAAGTGAGTGAAACATTAAATACCTCTATAGAAATGGATAAAGAGCAACATCTGGAAAGCAGTGTGTATAAATGCCCATAGCATGGGAAATAAGATTCCAGACATTGAGGGTTTAATGGAAGAGGCTGACATGGATTTAGTGGTGTTTACGGAGACATAGTTCATGGACAACAATGACTGGGATGCAATTATACCAGGCTATTTCAGGAAGGATAGGGTAGGAAGAAGGGGGGGGAGGAGCTGTACTATTTGTAAAAAATAATATTAAAGCTATAGAATTACAGGGCTTAAAAGGGAGCGAGGAGGCACTGTGGGTTAAACTGGAAAAAGGGGAAGAGAAATCCATTTGCTTTGGCGTGATATACAGACACCCCCTCAGAGGGAAAAGATGAGGATGGAGATTTAATAGAAGACATAGTCAGCATTGCCAGGAAAGAGGAAGTGCTACAGATAGGTGATTTCAAAATGCCAGATGTGGATTGGCACGTTCCTGCTGCGGTGTCATCTAGAAGTAAGGAGATCCTGGATTCTCTACAGGGAGAACTATTCAGGCAACTGGTAACAGAACCCCCACGCAAAGGGGCCATACTGGAATTGGTGCTTACCAATGGTGAAACTGTTTCTGATGTCACAGTGGGAGATCATCTTGCATCCAGTGATCACCAGATGATATGGATCAGTATTAGGCTAGGGTTGATAAAATCCATTCAAAAGCGAGGGTTTTAGACTTTAGGAAAACAAACTTTGCCAAGATGTGATAATACCTCAAGGAGTCTTTAGTGGGATGGGATTTACTGATCAGTAAAGGAGAAGAAGGATGCATTACAAGACTGTATAGGAAACCTACGGACGGAATCAAATGCTACATTATCAGAGTTTTCACAACCATTCTCTAAAGGCCAACTGTCCTAGTGGACAATTCCTGAAAAACAAGCAGATATAATGAAAAAAAAGGTTCCAGTCAAGGGGATATCCAGAACGTTATGTCAAGCAAGCTTATGAAAATGCAAAACAAGTGAATAGATCTACTCTTCTCAAGACGACGAAAAAACTAAATACTACAAGGATGGTTCTTCCTTTGACATTTTCAATACAATCAAAACATATTTCAAAAACAGTACATGAGGAGTGGCATACTGCATATTTTACAGATGCTCCCCTGCTTTTCGGATCATCAGATTACAATAGCTCACAAGAGAAATGTAAATCTTCGTAACCTCCTTGTTCCCTCCGCTTTGACAGAGCAGCCTTTCCAATCTAAACACAAAGGACAGCTCCAGTGTGCCCAATTCTCCATGTGCCGTCATGTGATTCCCGTAAGGAATGAATTCATTCATCTAACGCATAAAAAAAATTTTCTGCAAGATATTGCTAATTGCACTACTGAAGAAGTCATCTATGTCATTATATGCCCATGTCTAATGTCATATGTGGGCAAAAACACACGAAGCATTAGAACACAATGAATAAAGGAGCTGTTTGAAATGAAAAAAGTGTTAGACAAACCACTCATCCAACATTAGATTAACAAACAGCATAAAATCTTTGATTTCAAATTTTTTGTTATTAAGGTGGTAAACCCCAATTGGAGAGGGGGTGACCTTGATAACGTCCTGTTACAATAAGAGCAACGCTACATCCATATGTTGAACTCTGACTCCTAATGGACTCAACCTTGACATGGACTTGTCCGTTTTTCTTTCATTGGTTTTTAGTGGTCTTTTAGCACATACAGGTTCGCCTCACCCTTCTGTTTCTAGGAAAATGTTTTTTACTTTTAACTTTACTCTTTTAGGTTATTATTGAAATGATGTACTTTTTAATTATTTATTCATTCACAATGTCATTTAACATAAGTTAGAGTCTATGCATGCGTTTTTTAAAAATTTATATTTAAAATTGTATTTATTAACTTTCACCATAACATACAATCCACAACTGTTATTTTCTCCTGCTACACCATTTCCATACCGCAATCACTTCAATGTGTTATGCTGTATTACAGCTAGACGTCCTATTATAACTTCTTCCCACATATTTAAACAATAATAATAATATTCTACTCCATCCAACCACCCTTTTATGTAGATGTCTGCATCATAAAAGTTCTTTATAACCCATTCTTACCATTCCAGAACATATCAACACAAAAAAACTTTCCCTCTCCCTCTCTCTTTATACTTCATTCTTAAACCAGTAACTTAAAACCTTAGCTTGAAACATTAACTTGAAACGCAAAACTTAAAACTACGGAGAGAACACCACCTCATTTCAAGTATCTCAAGTATCTCGCTGTTCCCTTCCCCCTCCCCACATCCCTCCTTCCAAACTTTAACTTCGCCCCCGCACTTTAGCAAAGTAAACACACTGAGAACAGCTTCACCTCTGGTTCTAATTTTCCTTAAACCACTTGTGTCCAGAAGTTAATACACTTATTTCTTATTCTCCCCCCCCCCCCACAATATACCCCCTCTCCCCTCCCCCACAGTTCCTACCCCAACTTCCGAATTCCACTATTCCGTCATCCATTCTCTCCATCCCCTCTCCCGCCATTCTTCATATGCTTGCCAAACCTCCACATGCCTTGCTCTTTTATTGTGATGAGACCGGCGTTTTTTCAACTCGGCGAGTCAAAAGTTTTGTAAGAGCAAAGCGTCTGCAGCATCACGGTTATGGAATATGGAATGTTCTTCTGAATTGTGTGGGATAAACCCCTGAAGAAACTCGAAAGAGTGAAATGCAAAGAGACGCCGACAAGAGGCTTTGGGAAAAAGAATTATTAAGGTAAGCACGTTTTTGGAATATACAATTTTAAGAAGGACTATAATACTTGTTTGCATAGGATTGGTCATTGATGCAAGGGGGTACTGAAGGTTTTGGCAAGACGGAAGTCAGTAAGTCAGGAAACTAGTGCTGATTAGTCTGAGACCTCCTTTGCAATTTAAGAAGGTTTTTTTTTTTAAGTGAATTGATGTTATAGAATCATTAAGAGTAAAAGTACTCATTGACACAAAAAGCAGTTACTTACCTGTAACAGGTGATCTCTGGGAATAACAGGAATAAGTCTTCACATATGGATACGTCGGTACCAATGGAGCCTGCGCGGGAACGCTCCCCAGCGTCCAATCAGAAAGCTTTTGGGAGCATCCCACAGCGCCTGCGTGCTGCCTTCCCAACAGTCTCTCCTCAGTTGAGTTTTATAGCTGAGACAAAGAGGGAGAGAAAGGGAAAGGAAGAGAGAGAGAGAGACAACTCCTAGGGGAGGTGGGTGGGTTGTGAAGATTTATTCCTGCTGTTCCCAGAGATCACCTGCTACAGGTAAGTAACTGTGCTATCTCCAGGAACAAGCAGGAATGAGTCTTCACATATGGGGACTCCCTAGCTTTTGATGCCAGGGAGAGCGCCCAGAAGTTGTGTGTCCCTGGGACAGGGCTGCACTTCCCCACCTGGATCTCTGGCATCTCATGAGGGATGGTGGGTAGGAGTAAATTAAGTATGGAACAGGTGTTTGAGAACAGCCTGACCAAATAAGGCATCCCGGCGGGAGTCCTTGTCTAAGCAGTAATGGGCTGTGAAGGTATGAACTGAGGCCCAAGTGGCTGCTCGACAAATGTCGTCAACAGACACAGAGTTCAGATGAGCCATTGAGGCTGCCATGGCTCTCACATTGTGAGCTGTGACATGGCCCTCCAGAGAAATGTTCTTGCTCTGATAGGCGAAAGAAATACATTGGGCAATCCAGTTGGAAAGAGTTCTCTTGGAGACTGGGTGTCCCAAACGAGAAGGATCAAAAGCAACAAAGAGTTGGGAAGACTTTCTATGTTGCTGTGTCCTCTAAGTAAAAAGCCAGAGCTCTTTTACAGTCCAGGGTATGGAGATTCCTCTCTGCAGGTGATGCATGAGGTCCTGGAAAAAAGACAGGTAGGTAGACTTCTTGGTTGAGGTGAAAAGGTGAGACCACCTTAGGCATAAAATGTGGATTAGTCCTAAGGACCACCTTCTCATGATGGAACCATGTATAAGGTGGATTAGCTACTAGTGCTTGCAATTCACTGATGCGGCGTGCTGATGTGATTGCAATGAGAAAGATAACCTTCCAAGAAAGGTATTTCAAGGAGGTAGTAGCTAAAGGTTCAAAAGGCGGCTTCATAAGCTGACCAAGAACCAAATTTAAGTCCCATGCCACCGGTGGTGGTATAATGGGAGGCTTTGTTAAAAGGAGGCCTCTCATGAACCTTGCTACAAGGGGATGAGAGGAAACAGGTTGTCCATTTAGAGGCTTGAGTGAAGCTGCAATAGCACTCAGATGGACTCTTACTGAATTTGTCTTAAGGCCTGCATTAGACAGATGCAGGAGATACTCCAGCAACGATTCCAGAGGTATGGCACGGGGGTTAAGACCCTTTTCAGAACACCAGATGGTAAACCTTTTCCACTTGAAGGCGTAAGAACGTCTAGTGGAAGGTTTTCTGGAAGCTTGAAGAACATCTTTCACTTGCTGAGAAAGAGAAAGATCCTGAAGATCTAAGCCTTCAGCAAACAAGCCCTGAGATGCAGAGACTGGGGAATGGGATGCCACAACTTTCCATCCTCCTGAGAGAGGAGGTCTGGAGCAGACCCTAACTCTAGGGAAGGAACTTGAGAGAAATGTAGAAGCAGAGGGTACCACACTTGCCGTGGCCAATGTGGAGCTATGAGAATCATGTGGCCTCTGTCTCTCTGAAGCTTGAATAGGGCTTTGGGAATTAGGGGGATGGGTGGAAAGGCATACAGGAAGTCTTGACCCCAGTGAAGGAGGAAAGCATCCCTTGCCTGAGTCCCCTGAGCCGGAGTTCTGGAACAGAACCGGGGAAGTTTGGCATTCCACGGACTTGCAAAGAGGTCTATGTCCGGGGTTCCCCAAATTTAAAAAATTTTGGAGACCTGGGCCATATGTAGGGATCACTCGTGTGGAAGCAGAACTCGACTGAGTCTGTCTGCCCAAGAGTTTTGAACCCCTGGAAGATAGACTGCCAGAAGATGAATGTGATGCTCTCTGGCGAGGGCCCACAGTCACAGAGCTTCATTGCAAAGCGACAGAGAGCCAGTTCCTCCCTGCTTGTTTATGTAGAACATGGCTACCTGATTGTCCGTGTGGACAAGGACTGTCTTGTGGCTGAGCAGGGTGTGGAAAACTCGTAAAGCAAGGAAGATTGCTCTGAGTTCCAAGAGATTGATGTGGAGACAAGTCTCCTGTGGGGACCAGATGCCCTGGGGGTGGAGAGGTCCTGAAGATGAGCTCCCCAGCCCATTGGAGAAGCATCTGTTGTAAGAGTTGCCTGGGGTAGACGATGTTGAAAAGGACACCCCAGCAAGAGGTTCTGAGGGGACTTCCACCACTGGAGGGACAAAATGAGGCGACTTGTGTTTGCTATTTTGTCTGACAGGCAGCCTAATGCCTGGGTCCATTGGGTGGATAAAGTCCACTGAGCTGCTCTCATGTGAAGGCGAGCATATGGTACCACATGAACGGTGGAAGCCATGTGGCCTAGCAACTGTAACATCTCTCGAGCAGTGAGTAGGGGTTTCAACTCTGCTTGAGAAGCTAACTGCATCAAGCGAAGGCAACGGGCCTGTTGAAGAAAGGCCCTTGCCTTTGTGGTATCCAGCAATGCCCCTATAAACTCCAGGGACTGAGTAGGAATCAAATTGGATTTTGGGATGTTTATTACCAGCCCTAAGTATTGAAGGATACGCATTGTGCAGGTTAGAGCAGTCCTGGCCTCTGATTGAGTGGGAGCTCGAATGAGCCAGTCATCCAGGTAGGGGAAGACAAATATTCCCAGGGTGCGCAGAAAAGCAGCAACCACTGCCATGCATTTTGTGAACACCCTTGGTGCAGAGGCCAGGCCAAAGGGGAGCACTCTGTATTGATAGTGCTTCTCCTGGAAAAGGAACCGAAGAAACCTTCTGTGAGTTGGATGGATGAGAACATGAGTGTAGGCATCCTTGAGATCTAGAGAACAAAGCCAATCCTGACTCTGAAGGTATGGCAGCAGAGTTCCCAGAGAAACCATCTTGAATTTTTCTTTGACTAGGAATCTGTTCAATTCTCTGAGATCTAAAATGGGTCTGAAGCCCCTTGTTTTCTTTGGGATAAGAAAATAGGGGGAGTAGAACCCTGTGCCCTGTTGTTGAGAAGGCACTTCTTCTACTGCCCCTTGGGCTAGAAGAGTGGCAACCTCCTGCTCTAATAGGCTGAGGAGGGAGGTTGGAGAATTGAACTGGTGCACTCTTGTGAGAGGGGGCAAGCTGGAAAAATGAAGTTTGTACCCCTCTCTTATGATGGAGAGTGTCCACTGCTCTGCTGTGATTTGCCCCCATCTGGGAGCAAAGTGACATAGCCTTCCTGGAATGATGGAGGGCTCTGGTCCTTCTAGAGCCAGAAAGGCTAAGTTCTCTAGCAGAAAGTCAAAGGCCCTGAGGTGGCTGAGACTGCTGGGCTGGAGCAGGCCTCTCAGCCTTTGCCTTGGTCTGTTTGGAGGATTGCTGACGTTTGGAAGGGAACTGAGCTGCAGAAGATGTTCTCTGACTATAAGCAGGATAGGATCTTCCCTTCTTTGAAAAAGGTGTTTTCTTGAACAACCTTTTCTTAGCAGGAGCAGCTGTAGATATGGATAGTCTAGCCAAAGCAGAATTTTCAGCATCCATCTGATTGGTAAAGATTGGCAAGCAAAAGCCAAACAGATTTTCACCTGTGCAAGGGATATTTCCCAATTCATCTTGGACCCAGGTCTCCAAATCAGATGCTTGAAGCCAAGCAACTCTACGTGCTCCTATAGCTATAGCTGAGGCTCTGCTAACGCATTCAAAGGAATCAAAAGCTGCACGGTTGGAGAATTTGGAGACATCCTGGGCATGTTTGAGCGCAGAGAGAAATTCTTGCCTTTTATTGTCAGACATAAAAGGACTTAAAGTCTGCAAATGGTCAGTGACCTCTTTTAAGAACATGCCCATGTAGAGATTATAAGAATTAATTCTTGCAGCAAGCATGGAAGCTTGGAAGATTCTTCTACCAAAAGCATCCAGGGTTCTACATTCACGTCCTGGAGGATTAGAGGCATGTCTCTTGGCACTTCTAATCTTTTTCATTGCAGAGTCAACCACAATAGAGTGGTGAGGAAGCTGAGTCTTATGGAAACCAGGACAAGGAGGGACACGATACATGGTGTCCAACCTGCGAGAATGAGGAGAGGTGGTTAGAGGTGCTTCCCACATCCTTAACATGAGATCATACAGAATCTCATGAATAGGCAAGGTAGCTGCCTCTTTAGGAGTTTTAGGATATTGTAAAATATCTAACTCCTTAGCTCTAGGCTCTGATTCTGGGGCTACTGTAATAGAGAGACCCCGAGCCACCTCTCTGATAAAGTCCTGAAAAGACAAGTCCTCTGGAGGAGACATCCTTTGTTTAGGAGAGGACTCCTCGTGTGGAAGAAGCATCGCTGCATCGACAGACTTCAGAATCCTCAGTCTCATCAGAGGAATCGAAGTATCGTCTGTCAGGATGCTCTTGCAAAGCCAATACCCGTACCGACCGGGGTAGGTATCGGGAATCATCGGTACTGGGGTATCGGTACCGGAAGGCTGCAGAGGGCAGGGTACCGGCATGGCTGACACCAATGCCGATGTCGATGCCACCGGTACCGGGATCGGTACCGATGGCGATACCGGAGCCGGTACCTTCGGAGTAGTCTGTTGCGATACCACGAGCATCAATGCCACAAGGAAAGCCGCCAGACTGCGTTCCATGGACAGAATCCTCTGATCCATCGACACTGCCAATGCCTGGAAGTCGGTATCGGTGGAGGCCACCGGTACCCCAGAGCATGGCACCAGGAGATCGGTTGAGGCCACACCATCTATATCGTCCTGGAACCCCGATGATGATGCTTTAGAAGCCGAAGCCTCCCGCCGGGGTAATTTTGCCGGTGCAGAATCCTCGAGGGCAAGGTCAGAGGCATCTCGATGCTTAGAAGGAGATGTGCCCTTTGAGGACCGGCTGGATTTATGTTTAGTTACCTGAGATCCATGTGAGGAAGCAGCAGCCCTGGAAGACGTCGATGCCACCGAAGCTGCATCAGAGGGAAACAGGGTACTGAGCTTGGCAGCTCGGTTCTGTCGACCTCTCTTAGACATCATGGAACAGGACATACAATCTTTGATGGAATGGTCAGGGCCTAAACATTTGAGACACCAGTCATGGGTGTCGGTGACGGATATAGTACCGCCACGTTTTGTGCACTTCTTAAAACCTTAGGCAGGTTTTTCCATATTTAAGGAAAAAAGGTTTTGGGCCTAAGGCCCAAAACTGAAGTACACCTGAAGAAAAAATAGGTCTCTTTTTTTTTTTTTTTTTTTTTAGGAAAAGAATAAGAACCGGCGGTACCGGTATAGCATCGAGGAAGGCAGACGCGACACAAAAGAAATAAAGAAAAAAATAAGGAAATTCTTCTGTGGTGACAGGAACACGACCTGCTGGCTCCGTGGAAAAAGAACTAAGGAGAGACAGTTGGAAAGGCAGCACGCAGGCGCTGTGGGATGCTCCCAAAAGCTTTCTGATTGGACGCTGGGGAGCGTTCCCGCGCAGGCTCCGTCGGTACCGACGTACCCATATGTGAAGACTCATTCCTGCTTGTTCCTGGAGATTAGCTTTTGGTTTCTGTAGAGTGAATTGACATTCAATATTGCTCTTTTATTGTGTCTATATGCACCCACTAAGCTCATATACCATAGGAACTCTAATCTCCCAATAATCTCCCGCATAGAGGGCATCTCTTCATCTTTCCACCTATGTAGTATTGCCAGTCGACTAGCCACCACACAGTGGTTTAGGAAGGTGGGTCAGCATTGTATTCCTCCCCTCCTCTCCCTCAGTTAGAACTATTCTTGCTGCAGTAATCTGTATCTGTGTCACCTCTCTATAGAACCTCGCCAGCTCCTCCCACAAATTCTGAATTTTTGAACATCCCCAAATCATATGTAGCAGGTCCCCCCTTTCCCCACAGCCCCTCCAACAACTTGCATTCCTATCCTTATATATAGCCTATATCTTGACAGGTGTCCGCACCATCCTGCATCTCAATTTCAGGCAATTCACCACCAGGGCCATTCCCCATGCCAATCTTCTTTCCCCTTCATAAATTCCCCGCCACCTCCCTTCCTCCTATGGGCCTTCTATTTCCTTTTCCCACTGTTCCTGCCACCGAGCTTTATACTCATTTTTAGCATTAAGAATCCTATACAGCTTTGAAACCAACCCCTTTACAGTTTCCTTCTTTTCCATTCATTCCTCAAACTCTGTTGGGCGACTCTATAACTCCTTCTTTACCCCATCTTGCTGCAAAAAAAAAAATACCATAGTTGCATATAAGCATATTGCTCAGTGTCTTTTACCCCATAGGTATCCTTGAGTTCCTTATAGGATCTGATCCTCCCTTTCTTATCAAACACTTGACCCACCCTTACCACTCTCCTAGCCGCATCCTCCCAGGTGCAAAATCCTCCATTTTCTGCAGATGCGTCTCCCAGGACAGGTGCTTCCCCTGTATCAGGTATTTCTTCCACTTCCCCCAAATCTGCAACATTAACTCCTTTTGAGGGTTCCTCACCGTTCTCCCCAACCCTTTCCCTAAGCTGTCCCACACTGTTGCTTCTAAATTTTCCCCTCGCTCTTTCTCCATATGCACCCATTGCGTCGTCTCACTCCTCTCCCTCCATACAAACAAAGTTCTCAACTGTGCTGCCTCATAGTAATTTGCTAAATTTGGAACCTCCAGCCCCCATCCTCCCTTGCCCTAAACATTGTGGTTCTTCCCCCACTCTTGGTACCTTCCCAGCCCAGATATACCTCATAATTGTAGCCTGGAATTGTTTGAGGCAGGCCCTTATGTCTTTACACGGTAATGCCATAAATACAAACAGTATCCTTGGTAGGACCTTCATCTTTATTGTTGCTATCCTCCCCAACCAAGACAGATGCAGCCCCTGCCATCTAGCTAAGCCCTGCCTTATAGCCCTTATCAAAGGCCTATAGTTCCATTCATGCAATTTATCTACTGTGTTTCCTATTTGTATTCCCAGGTATCTAAAACTACTTCGTACCCACTTGAAAGAGAACCCTTCCCGCAACCTCTTTTCCAAATCTTTTGTCAAATAAAAACCCCAAGATTTTCGTTTTACTCATGTTAAGCTTAAAGACAGCCACCTTGCTATACTTCTCTATATTTGGTAGACTGACAAACGGCTGACTTAGGGTGAAAAATCACATCATCTGCAAATAGGGCCACCTTACTTAATTGTTCTCTCACCTCTACCCCCATAAAGCACAGTTACTTACCTGTAACAGGTGATCTCTGGGAACAGCAGGAATAAGTCTTCACATATGGGTACGTTGGTACAGACGGAGCCTGCGCGGGAACGCTCCCCAGCATCCAATAAGAAAGCTTTTGGGAGCATCCCACAGCACCTGCGTGCTGCCTTCCCGCCTTTCCCAACTGCCTCTCCTCAGTTGAGTTTCAAAGCTGAGACAAAGAGAGAGAGAAAGAAGGGAAAGAAGAGATAAGAGATACAACTCCTAGGGGAGGTGGGTGGGTTGTGAAGACTTATTCCTGCTGTTCCCAGAGATCACCTGTTACAGGTAAGTAACTGTGCTATCTCCAGGAACAAGCAGGAATGAGTTATATGGGGACTCCCAAGCTAAGATGCCTGGAGTCCCAGCATGTCATAGATTGGAACATGCTATACCTAATAACACCAGGCATCCTGAGGATGGAGGGTAGGAGTTGAAAAGAGAAAGGTGCTGTGGAAAACAGCTTAACCTAGCATAGGACTGCAGACAAGGAGTCCATGTGTGGATGATAATTGTCATCAATGATATTGAAATTAAATATTGCAATATGGACCTCCCCTAATAGGATTTCACAGAGTATGGAGGTTCATGGGATCTACTGGGGAACCCAGTAGAGGAACCACGAAGAGGACCTCACTGTAAAGTGGAGATAATAAACCAGTAGGAAAAAATAGTGGAGGTCAGAATCCTGAAAGGTAACAGGTAACCCCAGTAAAAAAACTGGGGTAGTACAAAAACGGTGGGGCTTCAGCGGAAGGCTTTATGACAAAAGCCGAACTCTTTTGGCGGCAGAGTGGCTCACTCTTAGGAGCAAAAAGAGAAAGGCTAACCAATTTGGACAAACAGGCACAGGCCTTGTGGGGAGAAAGGGTATGGGAACCCCTTGTATCCCAAAAAGAGAGGACAAGTGCCTGAGGCGTTAAAGCCTGTATTAACTGAAGATCCGCAATGTCTCACCTAACTGGGGTAAGCTAGGAGAGATATTGGAGCATGGAGAGCTTCAAAGGTACCCAAACCCTAAGGTTATGGTATAAAAGTTGTTGACTACCACAGGAGTGGTTGTGTGTGTAGAACCCCAAACCTGCTGGATAGCATAGGTATGGGTAAAGCCCATCTGTCAGAATCATATAGCTATATGAGCATAGACAGTCAGATAAGTATGTGGATACATATCTATCTATAATAAAATATCTCGAGAGATACATATATGATAGATAGATAGTTACATATATAGAGAGACATATAAGAATATATCTACAGTGAGATATGGAAGGGCATAAAATACACACAAAAGATAGATATGAATATGTAGGCCTATATATGGGTGTCTGCAATTAAGCAGACAGAGATATGCCTACAGCACGGTATTCACATAGGATATGTGGAGAGGAAAGATTCATCTAATAACAAGGAGGTGGAACCTACTTGAGAAGATATATAGAGAATCTATTCCTCCTGGTTATGATCTGCAAGGATGCTAGCTAGTGAAAAAAACCAGGATGGTTACGTGAAAAACAGAGGATAATATCAGTCTGCAGCCAGCAAGTCCCGAGTCTTCCAGAATTCTAGCATGGTAAGTGGACAGAAGACGCATAGAGATGAGATACCATGTGGACCTGCTTAAGGGCAAAAGGTATCATGCGTTCTTACCATGAGGACGAGCTGCAAGGAGAAAGAGCATATCCCCGATTGGGAATACTATAGACCAAAGCAGGGAATTGGCAACTCCTTAAGCTTTCACGTAAGAGAAGGCCTATGTCCTTTATATCAAAAAGGAGATAGTAAAAAAAGGGAGAACCCTTCTAGTCATGGGAGACATGACTGAAAAGCCTTTTCCAACCATCTAGGATAGCTGTTGGAGAAAAAAACCCCATGCTCTCTAGCAAGGGCCCATAGTGGAAAGCTTCTCTGTTGAATTGCAGAGAGCATGATGCAGGAGAATGAGGAGATAGAACTGCCTGCTGGAGAGCCATTATCTCTGCCAACTATGCTGCCAAACCCAGGAGAATGGAGATGGCAGAAATAGAAGACAATCTAGAAAGCTTGTAGTGAGATAATCTCCAAGATAGATGAAAGCGCTGACTTGGAGCCACTACTAAGACTAGACAGAATGTTAGTGGAGGACAAATCTGGTTGTTTGTGGACAAGAACCAGTGGTCCAAACATTAAGGCTCCTGCATAGGCAGCTGCTAGCAAGACAGCAGAAAGAATCTTACTGTTTAAAAACAGAAAGGACAGGAGTAGAAAACTCTGGACATGTCTGATAAGCTGCCCCAAAGCAAGATTGAAACAGAGGAGTTAACTCAGAGAGGAAAACTCTGCACTGGAAAGTGACAAAAGTAGAGAGGCTGAAGAAAAAGCCCTCCAGTGAAGTAATACCGCTCTTACAGAGGAAAAGCTTGGTAAGAGGGTAAAGAGAATGGAACTGAAGAAGACTTACCAAGTAGTAAGTCTATAGAAAGGAAAAAATACATGCTGGCATAGGAAACTATCATTTGATAGTGCTTAGACCTCTTTCCCTAGCAGGAAGAAGAGGAGAAACCTGTGACCTATAGGCATGAACATCCTGACAGCTCATAGAAATATAGAAAAAATGGATGTCTCTTGGAAAGAGATCCATTTCTAGGGGTTAGAATGAAGCGGTGGATTGCCTCTATTGAGAAGAAGCAAACTGCAGATTCTAAACCCCAAGAGTCACAAGCATCTGATGATTGATCAGAAACCCTACGGTTGCTGAGTTTGCTGAGCCTGGTGAGAGGTTGGATTCTTCAGACCAGGACGATGCCTCCCCTGTTTGGGAACATCTGTATGATGGGCAGGTGATGAATAAAACCTTCTTCTCCTATGGGAATAAAGTTTGGTAGGACATTTCCTACCTACTGGGACAGAAGGTGGTGTAGAACAACCCCTAGGAACAGGTAAATCAGTGGACAACTGAGTAACCTGACGTAAAGACTCCTTGTTGAAGAGATTTTCTCCAGTACAAGGAGTATGTCCCAGTCTTTGTTGTGCCCATTTGTCCAAGTCTGAAGCTTGGAGCCAGGCTTTACGTCGTGCCACTATAGCTATAGCAGAAGTCCTGCTAACAGACTCAAAAGAGTCTAGGGAAGCACAAGAAAGAAACCAAGAGATATTCTGGATATGCTTAAGCAGTGAGGAATAGTCTGCACTCTTGGAATCTGGAAGGAAAGGAGTCAAAAGATGTAATTTCTTTGTGACCTCCTCAAGAGATAGACTCATATAAAGAATATATGAGAGAATTCTTGCAGAAAGCATAGATGTCTGGAAGGTTTGACGTCCAAAGGCATCTAGTGTCCTAGACTCACGACCTGGTGGATAAGAAGAGTGCTTTTTCTTACTCTTTACTCGCCTCATTGCTGATTCCACTACTATGGAATGATGAGGAAGTTGAGTCTTTTGAAACCCTGGAGAGGGGGGCACCTGATGTAGGAGATCAGTTGCTCTGGAAATTGGGGGTACCCTTAAAGATGCTTCCCACAGACCTAGAAGGAGATCCTGCAAGGAATGATGCAAAGGAAGCATTATGTTCTCCTTTGCTTTGGTAGGAACAGAGCCTTGTGCAGAATCATGTCCAGGGATAGGAATGGCAAGTGATCTTGCTATTTCCAGGAGAAAACTCTGAAAAGAGGGATCTCCAACGGGAATCTCCTTTGGACAGGTTAGATCAGAAGAACAAGCCTGAGCACCGAAGGATCTATCCAAATATATAGGAATAGAAGATCCTGTACGGTGCAGGGTGGTATCCTTAAAGGATGGTCACTGGTACTGGCTGTCAGGAGCAGCATCCATCAGTACCTCATCGTCCATGCCAGGTATCGACTCCAAGCCTGGTAAAGAAGTGAGCGATCCTGTTGAAAGAAGCATGGCAGGAGCTGGCCACGATGCTACTGTGGATACCGGTACCGATGTCGGAGCTGAAGCCGACACAGACATCGGAGTAGCTATCGGTGACAGCTCAATCGGTACCGAGGCAACCGAAAACCTCCAGCAGCCAACCTCGGTACCAAGCCTGTGGTACCGATCGGTGTCGGTACCAAGGCGTGCTGGTACCCAGTCTTCCAGACTAGAGATCGATTGCAAACTCGGTATCGAAGGCAATGAGCCTGATGAACGAAAGACCGCAGGCACCGACCGCAAAGATAATGTGGACATTGGCACCGACTTCGGTACCGTGTCTGATACCGGTGGATGAAGGCCAACTGGTGGCAACTCAAACGGCATCGGAGGAACAGAGAGCTGTGGATCCGAATCATCGTAACCGAGCCTTTGGTACCGAGGGGAGCCGGTACCAAGGAGAGTCGGTACCGAATCCTCCAGACTGGAAATCGATTCCAGACTCAGCATCGAAGGAAGCGAGTCTATCGATGAACGTCTGGAGGGTACCGACGTCGGTGGTCGTATCGGTGTCGGTACCGATACCGGAAAGTCAGTCTGGGAAATATCCACCGGACCCGAAGGTACCGCCGACGCCAGATGACGATCCCTGGTGAGGAGTGTTTCATCCAACACCAGTTCCGGAGCCAGGGTATCGGTACCGCTCGAAGTGAATGCCACCACCGGACACGGCTCAGGTATGTTCTGTGAGGGGTGAACCCCAGGAACAACCTGAAACCCCTCATACGCTTTGAAGACCGAAGACTCCCGCCGGGGTTTTGAAGCCAGTGGGCCCTCGAGGGCAAGGCCGGAGCCGTCTACATGATGTGCATGAGACCTACCACTCGAGGACTGGCTAGTCTTAACAGTGTGGGTTACCTGATCCTGTATAGAAGAAGAAAGGGACGGTGCCCTGAAGTTGGAGGGGAACCGGGTATCGAGGAAACCTCGATGTTGAAACCCTCTTCTCACCAAACTGTTGCCGAAAGGCTCCGGAAGAAAAAGGTCAGGCCCCAAACAGGTTAGACACCGACTTTGAGGGTCTAAAAATAAAGTTGTACCGCCACAGTCTGAACATTTCCTGGAGAAAGTGGCTGGCGATTCCATGAGGAAAAAGAAGAGGCCTAAAGGCCTGAGAAACCGTGAGACACTATGAAGAAAAAATAGTCCTTGAAAAAGGAAAATTTCACAAGAAAAGAAAAGAAAACACCGGCGGTACCGGTGGCGTCCGGGAAGACAGCCGCGACCACAATAAAACTAAAGAAATAAAACAAGAATTTTCTGCGGTGACAGGAGGACGTCCTGCCGGCTCCGCGGAAAAATGAAAACTGAGGAGATGCAGTTGGGAAAGGCGGGAAGGCAGCACGCAAGCGCTGTGGGATGCTCCCAAAAGCTTTCTTATTGGACGCTGGGGAGCGTTCCCGCACAGGCTCCATCGGTACCGACGTACCCATATGTGAAGACTCATTCCTGCTTGTTCCTGGAGATTATCAGTCTGCCTCCGTATAAATTCGGCTAATTGCTCTATTACTAGGGCGAACAATAAGGGCGATAATGGGCAACCCTGACGTGTTCCCCTACCTAACTGAAAACCTTGAGAGTATCCTCCATTCACCCTTATCCTGGCCCTGGGACCAGCATACAGTGCCTTCACCCAGCTCAGAAACTTCTCCCCTACTCCCATTTTAACCAGCACTTGCATCCTAAAATGCCACTCAACCCTGTCAAATGCCTTTTCAGCGTCAACTGTTAGGAATACTGCCTCCTTCCCAGTTTCTTGCAGGGACCATATAACATTCAATAACTTCCTGATGTTGTCCCCTCCCTGCCTCCCCTTTATGAACCCCATCTGGTCCTTGTGCACTAATTTCAGCATTACCTTCTGCAGTCAAGCTTTCATAATTTTGGCCAACACTTTAGCATCTAGGTTTATGAGCGAGATAGGCCGATACGCCCCACATGTGGTATGGTCTTTCCCTGCCTTGGGTATAACCGTTATGCCCGCTTCCGCCATTGACTCTGGCAGTGCATCGCCCTGAAGAACCCCATTAAACACCTTTGTTAATAGTCCCACAATGTTTTCCTGCATCAATTTATAAAATATGGCAGTGTACCCATCTAACCCTGGTGCTTTCCCCTCCTTAAGAGATTTAATTGCTACCGCTACCCGCACCTCCTCTTGGCTTACCGGTCTCCTCCGCTCTTCCACCTCTACTTCTGATAGTCTCTGCAGCTTACAGCCCTCCAGAAAGTCTTCCCCCTTCTTACTCTCCCCCTTCACTTCACTTCGGTACAGTTTTTCATAATATTCCACAAAAACCCTCCTAATTTCTGCTGGCTTATATACCATATTGCCCTGATTGCGCATTCCCCCAATGCTCAACTTCTGTTTCGCTTTCAGCCTACTGGCTAGCCTCCTTCCCACTTTGTTGCCTCCTTCATACCACACCTGGTTTTTTTTGTTTTTTTGTAATTTGTTCTTTCTTCAATTTTACCAACACAAACTTACATTGTCACATCTGAGGACCACAACCAGCCAATCAACTTCTTCCATAGCTATACATGAAATCTCACTACCACATATAGTTATTAACACTTCCCCCCTTTCCCCGCCCCCTCCCTCCCCTTCTCACTCCCCCATGCTACCCCACCCCTACTCCACTCGTGCAGATTTCTAACACACATTTCTAAGCACTTTTAGACGTTGTTCGACATTTTTACATTTATACATTTAAGCAGGTAAACATGTAAACAGTTAAACCTTGAAACATTTAAACATCTCCTCCACCACCCTCTTTCCACTCACACCAATGCTTCACCCCCACCCCCTCCACTGTTCATACCTCTCCCACACCTTATTATACTTTGTAACAATGTGTTTTCTGTGTGTGTCTATCGCACAGAAGCCCCATAGTTGCTCCATTCTCCCCACCACCTCTGTTATCGGGGGTATCCCTATATTTTTCCACCAGCGAAATAGACACATCTGGGTTGCAATCACACAGTACCCCTGCAGCCTCCCCAAATCTCCACCTCCGCCCTCCTCTACCTCATTCAAAATAACCACTGCAGGTGTAAACGATACCCACACCTTGGTTATATCTGCTGTGAAGCTTTCCACTACTTTCCAATACTTCTGCACTTTGGGACAACTCCACACCAAATGGAACAGGTCCCCCCTTTCCCCACACCCTTTCCAACAAAGCTCTGAACTTTCTGGATACAGCGCATGCAGCCATACCGGGGGGGTCCAGTACATTCTCAGCCTTAACTCATAGCTATTCTCCAGCACTGCAGTCCCCGGGGCTAACAAATGAGTTCTAGCGTAAATACCTTCCCACCTAACGGAATCCCATTGTCCTCCCAACTCCTCTTCCCACTTCTGCTGACTGCTAATTATCCCCATCTTATGTTCCCCCCGATGCTTACACAGCCGTGATATTATCTGAATGGCCATCCCCCTCTTTCCCATCATTTCCTTAAATGGTGTGGGGTGAGCCGCCCAGTCCTTTTTTACCTCTTTCTGCTGCAGACAATACCACATGCGAATATATGCATACCAGTCTCGCTCTTCCAAGTGGTATTGCCTCTGTAGTTCCTCAAACCCCCTTAGACACCCCCCTTCCCCCACCATGTCCTATCGTCCGCAGACCCTTCCTCCCCCACCTCTTAAATACCCCCCTTCTCCCCCATCCCATCCTCTACTACCGCCTGCAGATAGGTCTCCTGTGAGTACTTCTTCCCCCCCCAACCAACATTTCTTCCACTTCAGCCATACCTGTTGAGTAAGTTCCATATACGGATTATCCCCCCCCCCCCCCCGTCCCCCTCCTCCTAACCCCTGGATCACATATCCAGGCCTCTGTAGTCACATCCTCCCCTCCTTCCATTCGTACCCATCTTGGATGTTCCAACCCATCTCTCCACATAAACAGCGCTCTATGTTGCGCCGCCTCATAGTACCTAAGCAGAGATGGAACCCCCAGCCTCCCCTCCTCTTTAGGCCTATACACTGTGGCCCTAGTGACTTTAGGGCGCTTCCCATCCCAAATGAACTGCATCAGCAAGTTTTGCATTGTATCAATTTCTTTTTTTGCCACCCTACAAGGTAAGGGACATAAACACAAACAGCAACCTTGGCAATATATTCATTTTCACAACCGCTATTTGGCCCATTCATGACAAATACAGTCCCCTCCACCTAGAGAGGTCCTGCCTAATACTTTCAACTAATCCCTGATAATTCCATTGCTCAACCCTGTCGTGCTGCGAGGGCTTGTGTGCATCAGTGATGCTGAGAGCTAAACTATCTGTAGTTTAACTACTGGCAGGGTCTCCCAAGATGGACAGGTCTCAGCTGAGGTACCAGACCAAGACAAACCACCCATCTGGGCAGCAGCAGAATGGGATAGTGTTGATGACGGAGGATCACATTTCTGTGACAACAGCAATAACACCAAACTTAAACTGCGCAGAAGAAAGGCCCGGCCATCTACTTCTGTATCCTGCCATGAAAACCCAATGGATAGTTACAACAAAACAAATTGTGCTATAGTGCTGGAAGATGAGACCCCCAGGTCGGAAGGCACTCAACTAGCTATTGGGGAACAGCTGAAGACTTTTCAGGGTAAAGTCAGCATTTATGATGTGGTTGGATCAAAGCCCTCGGGACGTCTGACTGCTGAAGTAGCTGCGCATGAAATGAGAGTCAGAAGCTGTAAAGATGTCTTACACATTGGAACATTGAACGTACGAAGCATGAAATTGGAGGTGGTCAAGAATGAAATGGAACGTGTACAACTTGGGTGTCAGCGAACTGAAATGGACTGGCATCGGGCACTTTGCATCAGATGATCACATGGTCTACTATGCTGGAAATGAAAGACAAAGAAGAAATGGTGTTGCATTTATAATAAAGAAGAAACTTGCAAGAACTGTAATCAAATACAATGCAGTCAGCGAACGCTTAATCTCTATTCGTCTACGAGGAATGCCTATCAACACAACTATAATTCAAGTATATGCCCCAACAACAGCTGCAGAAGAGAATGAAATTGAAGAGTTCTATGAACAAATACAAGCTGAAATTGACAGAACATGCAAACAGGATATCCTGATAGTCATGGGTGACTGGAACGCAAACGTTGGCAACAAAGAAGGCGGCAAAGTAGTTGGAAAATATGGACTTGGCAACAGAAATGAAGCTGGAGAAAGACTGATAGAATTCTGCAAAACCAACGATCTATTCATCTCAAACACCTTCTTCCAGCAATACAAGCGGCAACTGTACACATGGACTTCACCCAATGGATTGTATAAAAATCAAACTGACTACATCTGTGGAAGTCAACGATGGAAAAGCTCTATAACATCAACAAAGACAAAACCTAGAGCTGACTGTGGTACAGATCATCAACTACTAATATGCAAACGCAAGCTACAGTTGAAAAAGAGCAAACCACTCATGAGTGCAGCAAAATATGACCTTGAGGATATACCACTGGAATTTAAAGACTGCCTGCAAAATCGATTTGCTGCTTTAGATACAAATGACAGAGCTCCAGAAAAGAAAGTTATGGAATGACATCAAGAAGGTTGTGTTGGAAGAAAGCGAGAAGACTCTACAAAAGGTGAAAAAGCAAAAACGGCCAAAATGGATGATGGAAGAAACTCTGAAAATTGCCCAGAAACGCAGAGAAGCTAAAGCCAGAGGAGAAAGAAAGAATCACAGAACTCAGAGATTTCCAACGTGCAGCAAGACAGGACAAGGAAAAGTACTACAACAACGCATGCAAGGAAATAGAAGTTGAAACTATTAGAGGAAGAACAAGATCGGATTTCCTAAAGCTACGAGAGTTAAAGAAAAAGTTCCAGCCTTGAATTGGAATGTTACAAGATGCTCAAGGTTTTATGTTGAATGATGCTGAGAAGATCAAGAAAAGGTGGAAGGAATATACTGAGTTTTTATATGATAAAAATCAAGTGGACCAACAGCCGTTTCAACCTGTACCTTATGATCGGGAACCATTGGTGATGAAAGAAGAAGCTGAAGCAGCATTGAAAGCCTTATCAAAGAACAAAGCACCAGGCATTGATAGCATTCCCATAGAAGTATTACAGCAATCTGATGCAGCTGTTACCGTACTTACAAGGCTCTGCCAGGAAATATGGAAGACAACATCATGGCCAACTGACTGGAAAAGATCTGTGTTTATACCAATACTAAAGAAAGGTGATCCAATGACTGTGGAAATTATCGCACAACCGCTATGATACCACATGACAGCAAGATTCTACTGAAGATTATTCAAAAGAGACTACAACCATACCTGGAACAAGAACTACCTGAAGTGCAAGCAGGGTTCAGGAAAGGGCGAGGAATCAAAGACATCATTGCAGATGTGATATGGATCCTTTAAAAGACTAAAGAATACCAAAAGGATATTTATTTGTGCTTTATCGACTATAGCAAGGCTTTTGACTGTGCAAACCATGAGAAACTCCGGGCCACATTAAGAAGCATGGGTATACCAGAACACCTGATCGTACTCTTGCACAATCTGTACACTGATCAAAAAGCAACAGTTTGAACGGAACAAGGAGAAACAGAATGGTTTAAAATAAGCAAAGGTGTAAGACAAGGCTGCATACTTTCCCATACCTGTTTCATTTATATGCAGAACAAATCATCAGAGAAGCAGGATTGTATGAAGACAACAGAGGTGTGAAGATTGGTGGAAGAGTCATCAACAACCTTCGCTATGCTGATGATACCACATTACTGGCTGAAAGTGAAGATGATCTGAAACATTTGCTTCTCACAATCAAAGAACAGTCTCAAAATGGGCCTGCACCTTAATGTAATGAAGACAAAGATCATGACAACTGACATAATCAACAGGTTCATCGTTGAAGGAGAAGAAATTGAAATCGTGAACAACTTTAACCTACTTGGATCAACTATAAAGAAGCAACAAGCAGTCAAGAAATCAGACGACGCATTGCTCTTGGCAGAATGGCTATGAAAGACCTAGATAAGATTCTCAAGAGCAGAGATGTCTCTCTCCATAAAAGATTCGACTTGTTCAAGCCATGGTATTTTCAATAACATCATATGGATGTGAAAGCTGGACAGTGAAAAAGATAGACAGGAAGAAAATTGATGCCTTTGAATTATGGTGCTGGCGGCGATTACTGTGTATACCATGGACTGCCCGAAGAACAAACCAGTCGGTACTAGAGGAGATCAAACCTAAGCTTTCTTTAGAAGCTCAGATGACAAGACTGACTTTCATATTTTGACACATCATGCTTGGCAAGATAGAAGGTCAACGCAAAAGAGGAAGGCCAGCGGCTACAGAATGGCCGCACTTAGGTGAAGCTCCGTCCCCGGCTCAACCATCCCTTTAGCCAGCTACAGCAATGTCATCGCGTTAGCCCCCAAAGACCCTGACTTGGAGCACGGAAAGAGGGGCAATCCTTTTTGTGCCCCCCGGTGAAGATCGGGTCATCGAGACGTGATCTACGGCCCGATGCCGGCCCCCCCACTTCCCGGCTGGGACGCACTGCTCCTTACTGCTGCCGCGGCTTAAACGTGCCTCCTACCTGCAGGAAATTGAATGCCGGGTTCCCTGCCCACTGCAGGGTGGAAAGTGGCTGCCTCCCTGTGCTGTGCCGTGGAACGGCGTTTCCTGGAAGCCGCGGGTGACTCTGACGGCTGGGAGCTGCAGTGAAAAGGAGTTTGACGCCCTGGTGCTGGTGTTGCTGCTGCCCTGTAAGCTGGTGCCTCCCTCGTGTGACAGCGCTGTCTCGGCATTGAAGAGGAGCTCAGGGTGCCTGGAGCCTGACCTGGAGGAGCGTGCGGGAGTCCACGGTGAGATTGAATTTGGCGGCGGCCATAACCGCGTGGTCCTGGCCGCACGAGGTTCTTTGCGTTCCATCCTCTGCACTGATCACGTGGACTCTCTCCAGCAAATCGCCTGCTTTCCTCAAGAGTGGCAGAAACAACCCCGGATTTTGACAGTGCAATTTGAATTGCTTGCCTCACTCTGGTGCTTATTTTTGCTCCGGAGGCCCTAGCACCTATCCAAATTGCCTTTGGATCACCTGAATTATCTACACTCTGTCTTGCCTACTGCCTGCCTGGCCACTGCTGTAAAGTATGCACCTGACTCCCTTCCTCTCCACGTTTTCCATGGTATGCTATCCTGAGTGAGGCTGGAGCTCCCTCTGCTGACCAAAAGTGGGATTAAGTAGCATTTTCCCTTGCTTATACTAGCTGCCTGCTTTTGCTATAGCTGCATTTTGCTTATCTGAGGATTGCTGGACTGTTCTTTAACCTATGGCTGCTAAGGCTAAGAATTTGGAGACCCGGGAGGGCCTACGTGCATCCCAATGATTGCAGGGCCGGACTGGCGCACCGGCTAGTCCGACCACCAAACCTCTCTCTGAGGGTTCTGATGATGAGACTGAGTGAAAATGACCTGGAGCCCGATAGGCTATCCTCCCATGCCTTACTTCAACAAGAGCTTCGTAGAGGTTTTGCGGAGCTGGCTGGCGAATTTCGCTCCATGCGCGAAGAGGTGATGAACACCATTGCGGAACTTTGGGGTGAAGTGAAAGATCTGGGAACGCGTGTGGAGGAGGTTGAGACAAAAATTGAAGACCATGATGGTGCCGTGGTGGATTTACAATGTGCCCTTGATAGACAGCGTGTGCAAGTAATGGACCTGACTTATAAAATTGATGACATTGAAAACCGCTCCCGTCGCTACAATGTGCGTTTCCAGGGAATCCCGGAAGCTGCTGGGGGCGGTGAAGATCTACAGGTGGTGCTCAAAAACTTGATAGCTGAACTGCTCACGGTGGAGGAGCTGGCGGCCCATGGGTCTGACATGGAAATTGAGCGTGTGCACCGGGCTCTGGGCAAGCCTCCTAATAACCAGCCCCGGGATGTCATTGCACGATTTCTACGCTATACTGATGCTGAGCTACTCATACGTCGGGGCTGGGAGAAAAAAGCGATTCGATTTCAGGATGCCGCAGTAACTGTATATCAGGACCTTTCGGCGTTTACTTTGGCCCGCCGGAGGGAGATGAAGCCAGTCATGCTGGTTCTGACTAAGAAAGGGATTCGCTATTCCTGGGCCTTTCCGTTCCAGATTAACTTCCTCTTGGGCAATAAAAGGATCTCAGCAAAAGATCATACGGAGGCCTGGAGAGCTCTGCGCCAGGCGGGTCTGGTCGATGATAATGCACAGCCTCAACTCCCAACCCCTAAACCTCAACACTCAAAGTGGACTCGGGTGGGAAAACCTACTTGATGTTCCCGAGAGCAGGAGTGGTTAGCTAATTGGGACCTTGAGTCTTGATCTGGGGGAGTTCCTAGGGTACATTATAGCAGGAACTCTGCTTTTTTCCTGTTGCATTATCTAAGTTCCCCTTGTTATATTATCTAAGCTGCGTACCTACTTATTTTGAGATTTCTATACTAAATGTAATTCGCAATTTTGGGGATTATGCTGAATGTCGCTTAGTTTATGCAGGGTGGGTGGGGGGAATGTTTGGGGCTGTGGCTCCATGATTTGATTTGCTATCTAAGGGGATGAACTGATGCTAAATGTTGTTGTGATACTTAATCTGCGGGGGAGCCTGGTTGAAGCTGGACCTGGGATCAGTGTTACCGTGCCCCGCCGTATGTGTGGGCTGGTGGTACTGATGGGATGGGGGGGGGGGGGATGTGGGTAGTGGGGGAGGGGATCGGGGGGGGAGGGCTTATATTAATTTAAGGGGTGAGGTGCAGCCAAAAATTGGGAGTGCTCATGTGAATGGCCCATGGGGGAGGTTGGGTGGGAGGCTACTCTTGGTTTTTTACCTTACGGAGATGCGAGTTTGGGGGGGGATCAGGACCACCCGGAGAGGGGGAGAGCATAGGGCAGTGGGGGTAGGGTAGTTATCTATCAATGCTAAAAGTGGTATCTTTTAATGTGAAGGGTCTCAATTCCCCAGGAAAGCGTTCCATGCTGTATACTGAGCTACGCTCCCTGAAAGGGGACATTGTGTTTCTGCAGGAGACTCACCTCCGGAGCAGCAATCAAGGTTGGCTAAAAAGAAAACCATACTCTGAGGTGTGGGTGGCGTCTGACTCACAGGGCCGGAAAAAACGTGGGGTGGCAATATTGTTCCACCAGGGGTTATCTTTGCGGGTGGAGGATGTTAAGAGGGATACTTTGGGGAGATAGCTTTTTATGAATGTTCGCTTGGAAGGCCGTCTCATAACGTTAGCCAACATTTATGCCCCCAATACTGGCCAAGGGAATTTTTTTGCCCGGCTAAAGGGTCTGTTAG
Source organism: Ichthyophis bannanicus (assembly GCA_033557465.1). NCBI lineage: Eukaryota > Metazoa > Chordata > Amphibia > Gymnophiona > Ichthyophiidae > Ichthyophis > Ichthyophis bannanicus. Next base: position 171,493,624 of record CM066042.1, read on the forward strand.
CTGAGTTTGCGAAGGGCCCTATTGTTCTGGGCGGTGACTGTAATGCACATATGGTACCCCATCTGGATTCGACGGGCCGGCTGGGCCGGCGACTAGTGGAACTAGCCGAGCGTTACGGAGGCTTATGCTTGATCTGGGCTTGCGTGATATTTGGAGAGATACGCATATTGGGGATAAGAGTTAAACCTATTACTCCCATGTTCATGGGGTGCATACTCGTATAGACTATTTTTTGTTAGACCAACGATTGATGGAGGGGAGGGTGGAGGCTGGGCATGGGACACTGACCTGGTCCGATCACGCCCCCTGCTGGATTACTCTCCCTGCGGGGGTGTGTGGGGAACGATGCCAGCAGTGGCGTTTAGATAGCCGCTTTTTTCGGCGGCAACATGCTGTTCAGGACCATGGTCACTTTATTAGCGATTTCTTTGCTATAAATGATAATGGGGAGGTCCCGTTGTCCACGGTCTGGGATGCTTTCAAAGCGACGGCTCGTGGCCGCTTGATTGCTGAGGCAGCCCGCACTCGGAGGGCCTGGACACGGGAATCTCATCACCTAACGGAGGAAAGTAGGCGTCTTCAATTGGAACACGCCCGGACAGGTTCTAAGAGGGTTTGGCGTCAATGGCGAGAGGTACGGGCCAAACTGGACACGTGTGTGCAACGAGACCTGGGACATATGCGTAGGAAGCTGCGGCAAACTTCTTATGAGCAGGGGAATAAGGTTGGGCGCTACCTTGCTTTGCGACTTCGTCAACAGCACACCTCAAGGGTGATACGTGAGCTTAGGGACTCCGGGGGCCGTCTGCGGGTGGTCTCTCGGGAGATCCGCGAGTTATTTGCTACTTTCTATGAACAATTATATAAAGCTGAGTCGTTTGACTTGCCCGGTGCCCGGGCTTACCTTAGTGCTCTTACTTTACCCCGGCTGGCGGAATCTGCTCGGGATCAATTAGACGCGGAACTTACAGTGGAAGAGGTGGACTTGGCCATTCGGCGTTTAAAGGCGGGGAAGGCACCAGGTGCGGACGGGTTCCCGATGGAATATTATAAAAAATATAGCGCTCAACTGACCCCAACCCTGGTGGTGCTCTTCAATGAGGTCTTGCGGGGGGGGGGGGGCCTCTGCCTCCTTCCCAGTGTGAGGCTCTTATTGCGGTCATTCCTAAGCCGGGTAAGCCCCTGCAGGAAGCGGCTTCGTATCGTCCTATCTCCCTGCTGAATGCCGACGTGAAAATATTGGCCTCGGTGCTGGCGGCACGACTAAACCGTGCACTTCCGACTTTGGTGCATCCAGACCAGGTTGGGTTTGTTCCGGGCTGCCAGGCGGCCGATAACATTAGGCGAATGTTGCAGGTGATTCACGTGGCCCGGCAGGATCCTCAACCAGCCCTATTAGTGGGAATTGATGCTGAAAAGGCCTTTGATCGGGTCAGCTGGGGTTTTCTCTGGTGTGTGCTACAGGAGATGGGGTTTGGGCCCAATTTTGTGCGTTGGGTTCGCTGTCTCTACCACGGCCCTACCGCATCCGTCCGGGTTAATGGGGGTCAATCTCGATGGTTTAAGCTGGAAAGGGGAACTCGGCAGGGATGTCCGTTGTCCCCATTGCTGTTTGCGATGGTGATGGAGCCCCTGGCACAGAGCTTTCGTGAGCATTCTGATATTCATGGCATCCGGGTGGGTACCTCCGAGTATAAAATAGCGCTTTTTGCGGATGATGTCATTCTGTCGCTGGTGGATCCGGTTACCTCTCTTCCGACTGCAATGCGGATTTGTGATGCTTTCTCGCAGGTCTCTGGGTTCAAAATCAATTATACGAAATCAGAGATTTTGAATGTCGGGGTTCCCGAGGTGGTTTGCCAACAATTGAAGGCTTCTTACCCTTTTCGCTGGGTATCAGGCGCTCTCCGCTATTTGGGTGTCAACTTGACGATTGATAGGGGTGCACTATTTCAAGCCAATTATGGGCCTTTAATTCAACAGGTGAAGCGTGACTTAGAATCCTGGGCCAAACTATTGCTCTCCTGGTTTGGGCGTATTGCGGTAGTAAAGATGGTGGTTGCCCCACGGTTTTTGTACCTTTTCCAGGTTCTTCCTATACCTTTAACTCGTGGGGTCTTGGCCACTTGGCAGGCCATGCTCATGAAATTTATATGGCGCTATCGGCGCCCACGTATTGCGCGCCAGATTCTTTTTGCACACACACGTTGCGAGGGTATGGGGGCGCCCAACCTTCAGTGGTACTATGCGGCGGCACAGTGTCGTGCGGGGGTGGAGTGGATGGACACTGCTAGTACTAAACGTTGGGTACAAATGGAAATGCAGCTTTCGGGGGGTGTGGGATTGGGGGACCGATTGTGGCTTGGCCCCAAACTCCGGGGGGTTTCGCGTTCAAGCAACCCCTACATCTTTCATACTCTTTGTTGTTGGGACCATTACTTGGGACCCCGCGGGGTGCTTATGACCCCTTTGGCGCCTATTGTGGACAATCTTTCTTTCCCCCCCGGGATGGCTGATCCAGCCTTTCGGTTGTGGGGTCATAAGGGCCTTAGTCGTGTCGGTCAACTTTTTGAGGACGGTACAATGCGTTCTTTTCGCTCACTTCGTGGTGAGTTTGAGCTTCCCGCCGGTCACTTTTATCAGTATACGCAGGTAACTCATTGGGTGCAGGGTCACGCGCTTCGGTCGCAGGTTGCCCGCGAGTTGTCTGATATTGAACGCTTTTGTGAGGCATGTACTACTACAAAGGGCCTTATTGCTGCCCTGTATACACATCTTCAAACCCAGCAGATGCGACCAGGTACACATCGAGAACAGTGGAATCGTGAGCTGCAGTTAAATTACACTGAGCAACAGTGGGAGCAGCTTGAGGGTCGACTCTGGAAAAGTGCAGTGGCCGTTAATGCTCGTGAAACCAATTATAAACTGCTTTATCGCTGGTATATGATGCCGGTACGGATGGCCCGGGCTTATCCCGGAGCGTCTGGTCTGTGTTGGCGGAGTTGTGGCCGAGACGGTAACATGGCTCATGTCTGGTGGCTTTGTCCACGTATACAGACATATTGGAGGGGGATCCAGTACCACCTATAGCAACTGGTGGGGTTGACTATCCCCTGGGACCCGGGTATTTTCCTTTTTGGTGTTAATGTTCCTGGCGCACGGACTCCCCAGTTAGCGTTGATCCGTCATGGTCTACATGCGGCCCGCTTGGCCTTGGCAGCCGTTTGGAAGCAAACCCTGCCTCCAGCCCTTGCTAGTTGGCTGGAGCGGATGTGGGAGACTTATACTATGGAGCGGGGTGTGGCAGCTGGAAAATCGCGAGTGCCACAATTTGAGCAGGTGTGGGAGCCTTTTGTTCTGAAGTATGGTTCCCGCTCTTAGGATAATCTTTGTTTCTTTTTGTTATTGGTGATACGGGCCCATTGAATTTTTTTTTTTTTGCTGCGGAGTCTCTGGCTCTATCTCCTTCCCATGCATAGCTTGTTGCGGTGGTGCCTCACACACTCTTTGTGGGTAACATGGATGCTTTTGGGGTTGGTAGAAGCGGGGGGTGGCGGTAGGGGATGGGGGGTAGAGGGGGGTTTTGAGAGGAGTCCTGAGGGGGGAGGGGAGGGGAGGGGGGGGTTGAAGGGTGGGGGGAACAGGACAGGAGTTTTTCTTTCATTCGGAGTCTTGTGGGTAATAGGAGTGGGGAGGGGAGGGGTGTAAGGGGGATAATGAGAACAAAGGGGGGGGGGAGAAGATTATAAAGAGAGGGAAAAAAAAAAAAAAAAAAAAGAAAAGAGGCCCTGTTCATTTCATTCTTGTTTCAATGCAGGTGTTCTTTTGTATATGTATGTTGTATGCAGCCTAATTGGTTGCTATTTGTTGTACTTGTTTGCTGCCTTCTAATAAAAAAAATAAAAAAAAAATAAAAAAAAAGAGGAAGGCCAGCAATGAGATGGATCGATACAATAACAGCAGCTACGGGTACCAGTCTGCAAGCAATGAGCCGCCTGACTGAAGGCCGAACACAATTTAGGATAGCTATCCAGAGGGTCTCCATGAGTCGACCCCGACTCGACGGCACTTAACAACTACCACCCGAGATAAAGGAGTCCCCAGCTGGATCCCCAAATATTGGAAACTGCCCTCCACCCATCGGAACCTGAAATGTTGCTGCAGACTATCCTCAACTCTGGGTACCAAATTAAACCCCAACATTTCTGTTTTGCCTTGATTCATTTGATATCCTGCTATCTGGCTATACCGCTGTATAACTTTCATGAGCACCGGCAACATTGTGAGTGGTTGTGTTAATGTAAAAATAATATCATCCTCAAACAACCCAATCTTTTCTTCTCGCCCCCGTATCCTTACTCCCTTGATGTCTGCTTCCCTCCGAATGTACTCTGCCAGTGGTTCAATAGCCAACACAAATAGCAGAGGAGACAATAGGCATCCCTTTCTGGTACCTCTATTAAGCTCAAAGCTATCGGAATACCCACCATTCACTCTGACTCTAGCCCGTGGGCCCCGATACAGTGCCCTAATCCAACTAATATACTGCGTCCCAAATCCCATTTTCTCCAAAACTTGGAACATATAGGTCCATTCCACTCGGTCGAACGCTTTTTCTGCATCCACCGTGACCATCACTGCTGACTCTTGAGACCGCTGAAGATGCCAGGCTATATTCAAAATCTTTCACACATTGTCACTTCCCTGCCGGCCCTTAACAAAACCTGTCTGATCGGGTTGAATCAGCTGTGGCACCAGTTTGCTAATACCTTCGCCAAGATCTTGGCATCCAAGTTTATTAATGATATAGGTCGATAAGACCCACATACCCCCCCCCCTGTCTTTACCGGGCTTTGGCAGTACCGTAATACCTGCTTCCGCCATAGACTTTGGAAGGTTTTCCCCTTGGAGAACCCTATTCAATACCTGAGTGAAGATGGGCGTGATGCTCTGACATAACTTTATAAAATTTTGCCGTATACCCATCCAAGCCAGGTGTCTTCCCAATCTTTAACGTGGCTATAGCCCTCCGTACCTCCTCCTCCTGTATCTCTTACCCTAAACGTTCCCTCTCTTCCATATCCACCTGTGGAAGGTGGCACTCATTCAAAAACTCTTCAATCTCCTCCTACCCTACCTTTGTTTCACTTTTATACAGATTCTCATAAAAATCTCTGAAAATCGTTCTGATACCCTTGGTCCAGTGCTCCATTTCGCCTTTTTGATTCCTAATCCCAGCAATGAACGCTGCCTGCCGCCTTGCTTTTAGGCGACAAGCCAACCTTCTCCCTGCCCGATTTCCCACTTCGAAGTGGGCCTGCTTCAACACCGCCATCTTATATGCCAGCTCTCGTGCTCGCAAATTACTCAGCTCTGCCCTCACCTTAATGAGCTCTGCCACAGTGCTTGGGTCCTGCACTGCTTGATGTGCTCTCTCTAAGCTCTCCAGTTTCTATAACAGTTCCCTTTTTGCCTCCCCTTTCTCCCTCTTCACTTGCACGCCCAAGGTAACCAGTTGTCCCTGAACTACCGCCTTTAGACCATCCCATAGAGTCCCCATAGACACCTCCCCGGTGTTATTCAACCTTATATACACTCTATTATATTGTTCCAAAGTTTCTTCACATTTTTCTCCTCTTCAAGCAATAAATCATTGAGCTTCCAAAATTTTAAACCATCATCGTCATTCCCCAATGCTAGTTTTACACCAACTGGCGCATGATCTGACCAGGTTATAAGCCCATGTTCTACCTCTTGTACCTTCTCCACCCACTCCCCCCCCCCTCCAAATCATATCCAACTTGCTGCAAGTTCCATGTACCGGAGAGTAGAACGTATACTTCCTCTCCCCCGGGTGCCAACTTCTCCAAAGGTCCACCAACCCCAATCTCTCCCTCAGCTTTTCCAGACTTCTCCTAGCCCCTCGGCCCCCCCACCCCTGACCCCCACAGTCATGTCCAATCGTGGATTGCAAGTCATATTAAAATCCCCTCCCAAAATTATAGACGTACTTCCAAATTCTTCTAACTCCTTCAAGATTTGCTTGCATGCCCCCCCTGCCTTTCATTAGGTCCATACAGGCTAATCACCCATACCTCCTCCTTCTCTATTTGTAATTTCACCACCACCCATCTATCCCTTTTACTCCTACAGGTACATCTCACCATATGCTGATAATCGCTTCTTACCAAGATACCCACCCCACCCCATTTCATAAGTTCGTCCTCTGCCCCGCTAGTACCACCTTAGGGTATTGTTTAGACTCCAAAAGATATTCCTGCCCCACCCTCAGATGAGTTTCCTCTATGCACAAAATGTCTGCGCCCAGTCTACTGCCCTCTTGTTCTACCAATTTCCTTTTCCTCCATGTGCGCAACCCCTTTACATTCAAAGTCGCAATCGTTAACGTTTTCCCCCTCTGGCCTATCTTTGCCCGAGTACTCCCTCCCTTCCTCCCAACCCCCCCTGCTCTGATGCACTTGTCCGAACTCTCCTCCCACCCTCTCCCCCCCCCCTTCCGCTAGTCCCTACTACCATGTTGTGCCCCTGTTTACCTCAACCTTACACCCACTCCTCCCCCCTCCCACCTCCCTTCTTCCCGCCCCCCCTCCCCATACCCCCACTCCTTCCCGCCCCCCCTCCCCATATCCCCCTCATCCTCCTTTTCCAGAGGATTCAACCGGAGTAGGGTGCCCCCTACCTCCCCCAGCCACTTACTTCTTGCTCCCCCCCCTACTGCCTTCCTTTCCATACTCCCTCCCCCCGCCACCTACCCCCTGCCTCCCCCTTATTCGTACCCCCTCCCCTTCCCCACCCCACTCCCTAAACCTCCTTCCCCTTATACCTCTTCCCCCCGTCCTCCCTCTTCCCGCTCCCTGTTCAATCATCATGTAAACACCAACATTACACACATTTTTCTTCTTTAATTCCCCCTCTCCCCTCCCCACTCCTCCCATTCCCAACATACAACTTTTTACAACTTCTCCACTCCTCCCACATTGTATACCCATCACATTATCAGTCCTCAGGTTGCTTCCATGTTCCGGTCCTCTCTCTGCTCCTGCCTGAGCCTCCTGTTGGCCTGCCTCTCCTGGCTTTCCTCCTGCTGCTGCTGCCGCATCTGCTCTGTTGTTCCTGCCGCTTCAGGAGATTCCAGGGGCTGCATATACCCACTTCTCGCAAAGCCCCCATTGCCCCCTCTGGGGTCTGTGTCCTCCATGTCCTCTCCTTTAAAGTAAAGGAGATTCCAAACGGATGCATCCATCGATACTTGACTTCCGCCTTCCGCAAGATTTGTGTCACAGGCTGCATAGCCCTCCTCCGTTGTAATGTTCCAGCAGACAGGTCCTCAGATATGCACGGGATATCCCTGCCATATTAATGTGCCAAAGCCCCTCATCTTGATGCCAATCCTTTCCTTCATCTGGTATTGTGTCAGGCATACTATAATGTCTCTAGGCCTGTTCCCTAATGGTGTGCCCAGTGCTCTGTGTGCTCTCTCTATTTGTATGTCCTCAGGCACCACCTCTTCTCCTCCCTTCTTTAGTACCTCTAGGCACACGGACACTGCCACCTTCTCACTGTTTTGGACTTCTTTCTCCTCCGGTATTCCTTAAATTCTCAAGTTATTTCTGCGTGATCTGTCTTCTAAATCTTCCAGTTTGTAGAGTATAGCTTCCTGCTGGGAGTGTAGCTTTGCACTTCTTTGGGTACCTTCTTCCTGTTGCTGCTCGATCTCTTGCAGCCTGTTTTCATGATCACCCATCCTGAACATCAGGTCACCAATTTCCTCCTTCAAAGGGCCCAAGAGCTCAGTTAATTCATTTTTTTACTGATTGTACCTCAGTTTTAAGTTCAAGAAACCAGTCCCTGAGCTCCGCTCTTGTGATGGTTTGAGTCTTTTCCTTGTTCCATCTCACTTCTCATCTCCAACACTTCCACCCTCTCTTCAGTCTCCCCATTCAGGGTTTTATTTTCCATAGGGACACTGTCAATCTTCCCTGCTTGCAACCCCGGGTATACATACTCTTTTAGGTCGGCTGCTTTCCTCCTCATGGTCATGTCGGCCTTCAGTGTCCTGTCCTCCTCAGGGAGCTGTCCTTCTAAACTTCTTCTGGTGTGCCTTGTCGTCTCTCAGCTCCGTTCTATAGCCTCCGCTCTCTGCCTCCACTTCTCTGGGGCTACAGCCGCCGCAGTCCCCTGCCTCTGCAGAGGTACTTCGCCTGCAATCCCCGCTTTGGATCTCTCCTCCTGCCCTGTACACTGGATCCCTGCCGCCACTGCTGCACTCCCTGCTCTTGCCGTGTCCACCTCTACCAGGCAGGACGCCACTCACCAGCTGATCCGTCGCATTAACCGGCTCTGGATCCTCTCAGCCTCTGGTTCTCCACCGCCACCTTTCTCCCGCTCACACTGCCAGACCCTGTGCTCCGTTCGCCATCTTGCACGCCACGCGGTTACACTCCGCTCCTGCCGATTCTGCCCACCACAGCTCCGATCAGCTCCACGACTCGCTACTGCGCCCCAACCAGCGCTCACCACCTTCCTCCACCTGAGACAGCGATTTTCCACCTCCAGGGGTGCCGGTGTTCTAATCTTTTGGCGGGATCAGTGCCGGAGCGGATGCCTTACACCGCCATTGGCTCCGGTGACGTCACTTCCTCCCATACCACAACTGTTTTAACCTTGCCAAATTATGCGCAATTTCTGCCATCCTTAGCTGATTCAACTCCCCTCTTTGTTTTTGCAGTTCTATTAACACCTTTGGGTCAGCTCTCTCTTGATGCATCCTCTCCAACACCCCAACCCTCTGCACTAACTCCTCCTCTACTTACTTTTTTTTCCTCCTCTCCTGCGCTGCAATACTTATCAGGTGCCCCTTCACCACCGCCTTCAATCCATTCCAAACTATCCCCAATGATACCTCCCCATTTAAGTTATGCTCCATATAATCTCGTATCACCCCCGCATGCGATTCACATATTTTCTCTCTTCCAAAAGCGCTCCATTTAAACGCCAAAATTTAACTCCTTCATCCGTCTCCCCCCACCTCAAAAACGATATGTACTGGGGCATGATCTATCCATGTTATACTGCCTATTTCCACATGTTTAGTCCTAGACACCCAGTTCCCACTCACCCAAAGCATATCTAACCTGCGATATGTACCATGGACTTCAGAGTAAAGCACAGTTACTTACCTGTAACAGGTGATCTCTGGGAACAGCAGGAATAAGTCTTCACATATGGGTATCGTCGGTACCGACGGAGGCTGTGCGGGAACGCTCCCCAGCGTCCAAAAGGAAAGCTTTTGGGAGCATCCCACAGCGCCTGCACACTGCCTTCCCGCCTTTCCTAACCGCCTCTCTCCAGTTCGAGTTTTAAAGCTGAGACAAAGAGAGAGAGAGGAAAGGAAAGATAGAGAGATACAACTCCTAGGGTGGGTGGGTTGTGAAGACTTATTCCAGCTCTTCCCAGAGATCACCTGTTACAGGTAAGTAACTGTGCTATCTCCAGGAACAAGCAGGAATGAGTCTTCACATATGGGGACTCCCCAGCTAGAGATGCCTGGGAGATCACCCAGGTTGTGAGTCCCTGGGAAGGGCTCTACCTCCACCTATGAATCTCAGGCATCCAATCAGGGATGGAGGGTAGGGGTTGTTTAGGTATGGAACAGGTGTTTGAGAACAGCCTGACCAAACAAGGCACCCCGGCGGGAGTCCTTGTCCAAGCAGTAATGGGCTGTAAAGGTATGAACTGAGGCCCAGATGGCCGCTCGACAGATTTGGTCGATGGACACAGAGTTTAGATGAGCCATAGAGGCTGCCATGGCCCTCACATTGTGAGCTGTGACATGGCTTTCCAGAGAAAGGTTCTTACTCTGGTAAGCGAAGGAAATACACTGAGCAATCCAATTGGACAGAGTTCTCTTAGAGACTGGAAGTCCTAAATGAGAGGGATCAAAAGCAACAAAAAGTTGAGAGGACAAGTGATTAAACACTTACATGGAAAACGCAGGAAAAAGGTAGCACCCAATGCCAAAACACGGGGCTTCAGAGATAGAAATTGCCGCCGCCGCAATTGGGTGCTACGTGATACGTCTGGAAAAACTTGTACAGCGTGCCCACAAAACTTGGCTGCTTTCGTTTTAAAAAAAGCTCTCAAGATACGCTGCTTTACCAAGATGGATGAAAAAGTAACCACTTATCAGGGTGCTTCATATGTTTTTCTTGATATTTCCCACCTGGAAAAATTTCTCAGTGATAAGCAGGGTACAGTTGGGGATGGGAAGGTTTAATTTATTTGACCCCCAATTTGGTGGCCTTAGGGCCTGTTTTTCTTTTCATTGTTTTCTTTGATATTTATCTGAAACTTAATGCAGGTGTACTCCCTTGATGTGGGCTAAATATTGTCCCAACATATTTGATTATATATATTTTTTTTTTGGTTTTTGATTGCTGGTGATATTTTCCTATGTACAATCGTTACCGTTGTTGGTGTACAAGATGTTTCTTTATTTTTGTTTGGTTATTGTAATCACTGAAATTCAAATAAAAAAAAAAAGTTGAGAGGACTTTCTATGTTGCTGTGTCCTTTGTAAGTAGAAAGCAAGTGCTCTTTTAAAATCCAGGGTATGAAGATTCCTCTCTGCACTTGATGCGTGAGGTCCTGGAAAAAAGACAGATAAATACACCTCCTGGTTCAGATGAAAAGGTGAGACCACTTTAGGCATAAAGTGTGGATTAGTTCTAAGGACTACCTTGTCATGATGGAACCTTGTATAAGGAGGATTAGTCACTAAAGCTTGCAACTCACTGATACGGCGAGCTAAGGTGACTGCAATGAGAAAAATAACCTTCCAGGAAAGGAATTTCAAGGAGGTAGTGGCTAAGGGTTCAAAGGGTGGCTTCATAAGCTGACCAAGAACCAGATTTAAGTCCCATGCCACTGGAGGTGGTCTAATGGGAGGTTTAGTCAAAAGAAGGCCTCTCATGAATCTTGCTATCAGAGGATGAGAGGAAATAGGATGTCCATTGACAGGCTTAAGGGATGCTGCAATAGCACTCAAATGGACTCTTACTGAATTTGTTTTAAGGCCTGCATGGGATAAATGCAGCAAATACTCTAGTAAAGAATTCAGAGGTATTGCAAGACGGTTAAGACCCTTCTCTGCACACCAAATGGTAAACCTCTTCCATTTAAAAGCATAGGAACGTCTGGAGGAAAGCTTTCTGGAAGCATGAAGGATATCCTTCACTTGCTGAGAAAGGTGTAAATCCTGAAGGTCTAAGCCTTCAGCAACCAAGCCCTGAGATGAAGAGACTGGGGATTTGGGTGCCACAACGTTCCCTCCTCTTGGGAGAGGAGATCTGGAGCAGACCCCAAGTCCAGGGAGGGAGCTTGAGAGAGATGCAGAAGTAGAGGGTACCACACTTGGCGTGGCCAACGTGGTGCTATGAGGATCATAGACCCCCTGTCTCTCTGAAGCTTGAACAGTGTCTTGGGAATGAGGGGAATAGGTGGAAAGGCATAGAGGAAGCCTTGCCCCCAGTGAAGGAGGGAGGCATCCCTGGCCTGAACTCCCTGACACAGAATCCTGGAACAGAACCGGGGAAGTTTGGCATTCCACGGACTTGCAAACAGGTCTATGTCTGGGGTTCCCCAAATTCGAAAGATCTTGGCTATCTGGTCCCCATGGAGGGACCATTCGTGTGGAAGCAGAACTCGACTGAGTCTGCCCAAGAGTTTTGAACCCCTGGAAGATATACTGCCATGAGATGGATTTGATGCTCTCTGGCGAAGGCCCACAATCTCAGAGCTTCGTTGCAAAGCGACAGAGAGCCAGTCCCCCCCTGCTTGCTCATGAAGAACATGGCTACTTGGTTGTCCGTGTGGATGAGGACTGTCTTGTAGCTGAGCAGGGTGCGGAAGACGCTGAGAGCCAGGAAGATTGCACTGAGCTCTAAGAGGTTGATATGTAGAGATGTCTCCTGTGGAGACCAGATGCCTTGGGTGCAGAGATCTTGTAGATGAGCTCCCCAACCCTTTGGAGAGGCATCTGTTGTAAGGGTTGTTTGTGGTAATACCTGTTGAAAGGGGGACCCCAGCAACAGATTTTGAGTGGACTTCCACCAATGGAGCGAGGAAAAGAGGCGACTGGAGGTCGCTATTTTGTCTGACAGGTACCCTGATGCCTGGGTCCATTGGGTGGATAGAGTCCATTGAGCCGCTCTCATGTGAAGGCGAGCATAAGGAACCACATGCACAGTGGATGCCATGTGGCCTAACAGTTGTAACATCTCTCGAGCAGTTGAATGGGATTTTAACTGAATCTGTGAGGCTAACTGCACCAAGCGTAGGCAACAGGCCTGGGGGAGATAGGCCCTTGCAGTTGTGGTATCCAGCAAGGCCCCTATGAACTCTAGAAATTGAGTAGGGGTGAGATGGGATTTTGGAATGTTTATTACCAGTCCCAGATACTGAAGAACACGGCTTGTGCAGGCCAGGGAAGCCTGGGCCTCTGACTGGGATGGAGCTCGGATGAGACAGTCGTCCAGATATGGGAATACGAATATCCCTAGAGTGCGGAGAAATGCAGCTATTATTGCCATGCATTTGGTGAACACTCTTGGTGCAGAGGCCAGACCGAAAGGAAGCACTTTGTATTGGTAGTGCTTTCCTTGGTAAAGGAACCGAAGGAACTTTCTGTGTGTTGGATGGATGAGGACATGGGTGTACGCATCCTTGAGATCTAGAGAACAAAGCCAGTCCTGACTCTGGAGGTATGGAAGGAGAGTTCCGAGAGAAGTCATCTTGAATTTCTCCTTGCATAGAAACTTGTTCAATTCTCTGAGATCTAAAATGGGTCTGTAGCCCCCTGTTTTCTTTGGAATGAGAAAATAGGGGGAGTAGAACCCTGAAGAAGGGGTACTTCTTCTATTGCCCCTTGGGCAAGAAGGGTGGCAATCTCTTGACCTAGAAGGTTGAGGAGAGATGTTGGAGAAATGAACTGTTTCACCATAGTGTGAGGAGGAAGGTTTAAGAAGTGAAGCTTGTACCCGTCTCTTATGATAGAGAGGGTCCATTGCTCTGCTGTGATTTGTTCCCATCTGAGAGCAAAATGAGCTAACCTTCCTGGGATGGTGAGAGGCTCTGGATGTTCTAGAGCCAGAAAGGCTAAGTTCTCTAGTGGTAGTCAAAGGCCCTGAGGAGGCTGAGGCTGTTGGGCCGTAGCAGTCCTCGCAGCCTTAGGCTTGGCCTGTTTTGGTTGTTGTTGCCTCTTTGTAGCAAAACGACCTGCAGAAGAGGCCTGACCATAACCTTTTTTGAACAATCTCTTTTTAAAAGGAGCAGAAGTAGACTTTGAAAGTCTATCTAAAGCAGAATTTTCAGCATCCATCTGGTTGGCCTTTGCTTGCCAATCTTTGCCAAACACGTTTTCACCTGTACAAGGAAGGTTACCTAATCCATCCTGAACCCAGGATTCCAAATCAGAGGCTTGTAACCAAGCAACTCCGCGTGCACCTATGGCAATAGCCGAGGCTCTGCTGGCACCCTCAAAAGAGTCAAAGGCTGCACGGTTGGAAAACTTGGAAATATCCTGGGCATGTTTAAGCCAGGTGAGAAACTCTTCCCTTTTATTTTCTGACATAAAAGGAGATAAGGTTTGCAGATGATCTGTAACTTCCTTTAGAAACATCCCCATATAGAGACTATAGGAGTTGATTCTGGCAACAAGCATACTGGCCTGGAAAATTCTACTGCCAAAGGCATCTAAGGTTCTGCATTCTCTTCCTGGAGGAGTAGAAGAGTGCCTCTTTGTACTCTTGATCTTTTTCATAGCAGACTCCACCACAATGGAGTGGTGAGGAAGCTGAGTCTTATGAAAACCAGGACAAGGAGGAACACGATACATGGTGTCCAACCTACGAGAATGAGGGGAGGTGGTAAGAGGAGTCTCCCATATGCCCAACATGTGATCATAGAGAATCTCATGTATTGGTAAAGTGGCTGCCTCTTTGGGAGCCTTAGGATATTGTAAAATATCTAATTTTTTGGCTCTAGGCTCTGTCTCAGAGGCCACTGAGATGGAAAGGCCCCTGGCCACCTCCCTGATAAAGTCTTGAAAAGACAAGTCCTCTGGAGGAGACATTCTCCTTTTTGGAGAAGAGGGTTCCTGAGGAAGGATCCCCAATGCTTCGATAGAGGCCTCTGATTCATCAGAGTCCTCAGAGGAATCGAAGTATCGCCTGTCTGGATGCTCTCGCAGAGCCCGATACGCATTCCGGGGGGTATCAACATCGGGAGTAATCGGTACCGGATCGGTACCGAAGGGCATCACAGGATAGTATACCGCTGCCGTCGACGTCGATGTCGATGTCGATGCAATAGGTATCGGCAGCGGAACCGGTATCGGGTCCGGTACCGGAATCGGTACCGACAACGGAGTTTGTTGCGGTACCGAAGGCATCGCAGCTTGTATGAATGCCGTGATGGCACGCTGCATGGTCAGAATATTCTGATCCATCGACGCCACCAATGTCTGGATGTCAGTACCGGTGTGAACCGCCAGTACCCCAGAACATTGTAATAGGTGATCTGTCGAGGCCAAGCCATTGATGTCAACCTGTGACCCCATAGATAAAGTTTTGGAAGCCGGAGCCTCCCGCCGGGGTAATTTTGCCGGTGTGGATTCCTCGAGAGCAAGCCCGGGGGTTATCTCGATACTTAGAGGGAGATGTACTCTTCGAGGACTGGCCGGATTTAAGTTTGGTTACCTGAGATCCATGGGAGGAAGAAGCAGCCCTGGAAGACGTCGATGCCACAGAAGGTGCATCAGAGGGAAACAGGGTACTGAGCTTGGCTGCTCGATTCTGTAAACCTCTTTTAGACATCATGGAACAGGACTCACAGTCTGCAATGGAATGGTCAGGACCTAAAAACATTTAAGACACCAGTCGTGGGTGTCGGTGACAGAAATAGTGCCACTACACTTCGTGCACTTATTGAACCCGGAGGCGGACTTTTCCATGAGGAAACATTTTCTGTAGGCCTAAGGCCACAGAAAGAAAAATGCACTGAAGTAGAAAAGAGTAGTTTTCTTTTTTTTTTTTTTTTTTAAAAGAAAGAAAGAAAAAAACGGTGGTACCGGTCCGGAGTCGAGAAGGCAGACACGCGACTAAAGAAATAAAAGAAAAAATAAGAAATTCTTCAGCCGTGACAGGAAACACGACCTGCTGGCTCCGTGGAAAAAGAAGAACTGGAGAGAGGCGGTTAGGAAAGGCGGGAAGGCAGCGCGCAGGAGCTGTGGGATGCTCCCAAAAGCTTTCCTTTTGGACGCTGGGGAGCGTTCCCGCGCAGGCTCCATCGGTACCGACGATACCCATATGTGAAGACTCATTCCTGCTTGTTCCTGGAGATAAAGTGTATCCCTTTTCCCCTTGGTGCTGACATTTCCACATGTCTACAAGCCCCAAACATTCCTTCAGCCTCAAAAGACTTCTCCTTTCTTTCTGCCCTCCTCCCTTCTCCTCCCCCCTTGTTTGTCCACTAAAGAAGAGCGGGACCTAGGAGTGGTTGTGTCTGATGATCATAAAGTAGCTAAACAGGTAGAAAAGGCGAGGGCAAAAGCTTGAAGGATGTTTGGGTGCATACGGAGAGGAATGGCTAGCAGAAAAATAGGAGGTGATAGTGCCTCTGTATAAGTCTTTGGTGTGACCTCATTTGGAGTATAGTGTGCAATTCTGGAGACTGCACCTTCAAAAGGATATAAACAGGATGGAGTCAGTACAGAGGGTGGCTACAAAAATGGTTAGTGGTCTTCATTATAAAGCATATGAGGACAGACTGAAGGATCTTAATATGTACACCTTAGAGGAAAGGCGGGATAGAGGTGATATGATTGAGATGTTTAAATACCTCCGTTGCATAAATGTACAGGGGAAGAGCCTCTTTCAATTGAAAGCAAGTTCTGCTACGAGGGGACATGGGATAAGGGTGAAGGGGGATAGATTCAGGAGTGATATGCGGAAATATTTCTTTACGGAAAGAGTGGTGGATCCGTGGAATAGTCTCCCAGTGGAGGTGGTAGAGATGAGGACAGTATCTGAATTCAAAAAAGCATGGGACAAACATAGGATGTCTAAAGGAAAAAAGGGGACTGCTGTAGTTGTTGATATGGAAGGACGGACTAGATAGGCCATGTGGTCTTTTTCTGTCATCATATTTCTATGTTTCTATCCAACCTCAGATTCACCCTGAGGTTAAAGTCACCCCCCAATATAATAGGTGTACCTCCCCACCCTTCAAGCTCAGACATCAACTTTTCATAGAATTCCTCTCTTTATGTAGTAGGGGCATAAATACTTATAATCCACACCTCTTCCGCCTTTATCTTCATCCGTACTGTCACCCATCTTCCTTTTTTGCCCCTCCATTCCTCCACTACCGCCTCTTTGTACTCAGTGCCTATCAGTGCCCCCACCCCTCCTTTCCTTGGATGGTCTCTTTGTCCCGCCAACGCCGCCCTGGGGTATTTCTTTGAGCATATCAACCCCTCTTGCCCCACTTTCAAGTGGGTCTCCTGTATACACAGGATATCCGCTTTTAACCTCGTACCTTCCCTTTCCAAATTACGTCATTTGCGCCAAGTTTGTAGCCCATTAACATTCACTGTATCTACTATAAACTGCTCTCGATCTCTACCGCTCCCCTCATTCCTTTCCCTCCTCCTCTTGATACCCCCTCCCTCCCCCCTCCCCTGTCCCCCTGCCTCATCACAAACCGAGGCGCTCTCGGAGTCGTGTGCTGCCCACCACCCCCGGATCCCTCCCCCATCCTTCCCATTACTCTCCTACCCCCTCCTCCCCACCACCTCTGTCCTCTCCCTCCCTCCCTTCCATCTTCCACCCTTCCCCTCTACCCATCTCCCCCACCCCCCAACCCCTCTGATCGAAGCTTGTCTGTTATTCAACTCCCCATCACCTTCCCTTAACCTCTCCCACAAAAATAACGTAACACAATTTCACATCACTGTACATTCTCCCTTCATCCCTCACCCCCTTTAACCAACTTTTGAGCCATATTCCTTTTGTCCATTGACGGCACTCCACACTCAGGTCAGTGCTAAACCACCTGCTCCTTTACTGTCCGTCCATCACCGCTTGGCTCCTCTGCACTGCGATCTTCTATGGTCCCCCTCTGTCTCCACGAGTCGCTCCCTTGGCTCTCTTCCCTGCTGCTTCCTACGTTCTCCTTCCTGCTCCCTTTGGGACCACTCAACCCGTGCTTCCTCAGCTTGTACCTCCATGCCTGCTGCTTTCAGTGCTGTCCATGCTGCCTCTGGTGTTTGTACTCTCCATGTCTTTTCCCCCTTAGAAAATGCCAAACCAAAGGGGTACAGCCATCGATATCTCACCTCCTCCTTTATGAGCATTTTGGTGATTGGAGCCAAGGCTCTTCGTCTTTGTAGAGTCCTTAATGATAAAATCGGCATATACGGCCACCGAGTAGCCCTGCCACTTAAAGGTGTTCAGTCCTCTCATCTTTGCTGCTATACTTTATAATCCTTCAGGCAGATTATTATATCTTGGGGTCTGTTGTTCCGAACCGGTCCTAGGGCCTGATGCGCCCTATCCAGTTGTATTCCTTCAACAACTTCCTCCTCATCCCCTGTCGCAAGGCCTCCAAACACACAGCCTTTGCCACCTTTGCAGTGTCCCAAAATTCCATCTCTTCTGGTACCCCTTAATCAACAGATTATTTCTCCTGGAGCAGTTCTCCAGGTCCTCCAACTTTAAAGCTATTTGCTCTCTCCATTCCTCCTCACCTCTGTGCCTGACTTCCCACTCCTCTTATTGTAGCTCCAGGGTTTCCAGCTGATTCTCATGGTCCCCCATCCTATGGGTAACCTCCTCTTTTAAGTTGTTCATAAGCTCTTCCAAAGCCTTTTTCATTGACTGTACTTCAGTTTTCAATTCTGCAAACCACTCCCGTAGTTCGTCCCTTGTGACCATCTTGACCGCGTTTACCACGGCTTCTCCTTCTAGCATCGCTGCCTCTTTCACATTCGACTTAGCCTGCTCCCGCCATGTGTGCTCAAAAATCGCCATCTTAAATTCCCCCGCTGGCGCACTCGGAGCCCCGAATGCAATTTGAATATAATAATCTTATAAATGAATGTAAACAACTATACCATACCAATCTAATTATGAAATCTGTCAATAGACCAAGGGAGCTTTTTAGCATTGTACTAAAGCTCACAAAAGATTCTATGCAGCATCGTACCCATCACATAGACCCACAGGTTTTCGCAGATTACGTAAAATCCAAGAATATCATCATTCATATATGCTCCCCCTCAACACCGACAGATGATCAGAGAATCAATGTTTCCCAACAAATTTGGGAAAACCAGTATTCCATCATCCCAGCAAACAGAGGACATAATATATGGACTTAATACAACAACATCACCATCAGACCCATGTCCAGTGTCTTGGCTCAAAGCAACAAAACATCAGCTCTCACCTTACATTCATAAAATTGTTAAAGACTCCCTTCAACAAGGATACCTACCACAATCCTTGAAACAAGCTATGATTCGACCAGTCTCTAAGAGTAACACACTAAGTCCGTCTGAACCGAAATCTTATCGTCCAATTTCCAGTTTACCATTCCTTGCCAAAGTCATTGAAAAATCAGTACAAAATCAACTTCAAGATCACATAGACCTGCACCGCTGGACATTCACCAGCATGTTTTAAACCACAACACAATGTTGAAACCTTGCTCACTTCTCTCTTTGATAATTTTAAGAGGTATAGATGACATTAAGAAGGGATTCCTGCTAGTATTCATGAATGTCTCGGCTGCTTTTGGCATAATCTCTCATTTTAACCCTTTCCAGGCCGAGCCCAAAACTCTTGGGATCCAAAATTCTGACTAAATATTCCTATCAAATGATATATAATACATGACCATAGCAGAAGGAAAATCACTATTAGAACATATTGAATAAGACGGGTACAATTTTCCTGAAATATGCAAAAATTAACCTGGCTGCAGAATGTGGATTAAAAATTTAAAATAGGCCTTGAAAGGGTTAAGCTACTGCACCGTTTACACCATATAGGTTTACGAAAGAATACTCTAAATTGGTTTAGCTCCTACTTGGAAGGCCGTATGCAGCAAGTCAAATGTGACAACAAAAAAAATCTTTGCAATTCCCTATTATTCAAGGAGTACCACAAGGTTCAGCTTTATCTTCTATACTATTCAATCTTTATACCAACCCTTATGCAACATCATTAAACTTCACAAATTCCGTTATCACCTCTATGCTGATGACATCATGGTATATGCTCCAATAGTCTTACAATCACTTGACACATCAGCAATTTCTAGATGCCTCCAAGACATGAATACCTGGCTTTTAGATAACTTTTCACTTAATTATGATAAAACAGAGGCAATGTTCGTTACTAGAAACCCTAATTTCATTCCACCAAACACTACTGGACTTACTAGATAGATCCACTGTAGTTAAGAATGAGGTCAAATACCTTGGCATAATATTGGAAAAGGCTTTGAACCTTAAAGTTCTTATTGCCAGAACTGCAAACAAGGCCTATCATCGTTTAAAGATTATTAGAAAACTAAAGCCGTTAATCCATCAAGACCATTTCTGTACAGTGTCAAACACTCATCACCCCCCCTCCTAGATTACAGAAATCTGCTGTATCATGGCCTCCCTCAGCAAACTTTACACCCTCTCCAGATGGTTCAAAATACCGCTGCACGCATCATCACCGGTTCTGCAATAACAGATCATATCTCCCGTCTTACAACAACTGCACTGGCTTCCAATAAATGTAAGGTCTAAATTCAAAACACTTTTAATTATCTTTAGAATATATAATCATCTATCGGCAGATGCATTAGAGTATTATAACAAAGGATATTATTAATAGGCCAAGAAGAAGCAGCATCAATTATGACAACAGAATTGGTACGCCTGCTGGATACTGTAAGACTAAACAAGCAACTTCAAAGACAGCTTCTTCATTACTAGCGTCCAGACTCTGGAACTCTCTCCCAATGGACCTCAGGACTATGAGTGATATTAAAGATTTCCACAAGGCCTTGAAAACCCTGCTTTTCGCTGAAACTTATGTTTTAGTAAATAATCAATAGTTTTTACCAATAGGTCTATTACATTAACTCGTCTTAGGGGCTTGAATTAAATGGGGCCGCGGCTCCAATATCGGGCGGAAGCCGCTACCGCGGCTTTGTAAACAAGCCCCTTAGTTTTGTTTAGTGTTAGGTATAATGTTGTATGAACCTTATGTTATTTGTACCTTATGTTATTTGTAACCTTCTGTTTGTAATGTGACCACTTTGACTGTAGGATAAGGTGGGATACAAATCTGTATGCATAAATAAATAGTCTCGTATGTCCACCGTTTTCTTTCGAGTTGCCATGCTCCACGACTTCTGTACTTTCCACTTCTTCTTTTCCTCCGTCTCTACTTTCCCGTTTGGGGCTGTAAACTCCGTTTTTCTCTGGGGTAGGTCCGGAGCTCACCACTCACGCAGCCATCTTAGCGGGTGATGTCACTTCCTCCATGTCAGTTCTTTTAATTCCATTTTTAGTCACTTTGGTTATTTATTACTTTTATCATCAGTGAAGAGGGTGGTTTCTCCACACTTCTCTTCCCCCGCTCTTCTTTCACTCTCTCTCCCCTACCCCTCTCTTCCCTTTCCTCCCCTTACCCTTCGTTTTCCCCCCTTCCTCTATTCTTCTCTCCCTCCCTCCCTCCCTCCCCCTCCTTTCCTCCTCCCTTCCTCTCTTTCTATCCCCTCCATTCCTTCCTTTCCCCTTTCCCATTTTTTTTCTTCCTTCTGAGGAAGATGTAGAGATGTAGGGAGGTTACCCATGACTGAAGTGGTATTTAAAGGTGCAGAAGAATTGAAGGAAATATCGATACATCGGGAAGATGTATTACCACTATTAGATAAACCTGGGCTGGATGGTATACATCCAAGGGTGTTGAAAGAACTGAAATATGAGATTGCAGACCTGCTATTAGTAATCTGTGAACTATCATTAAAATCATCTCTAATACCTGAAGATTGGAGGATCGCCAATATAACACCAATTTTTTAAAAAGAGTTCCAGAGGTGATCCGGGAAACTACAGACCGGTGAGCCTGATGTCAGTACTGGGAAAAATGGTAGAAACCATCATAAAGATTAAAATTACTCAACATGTAGATAGTCATGGCCTAATGGGAGACAGCCAACATGGCTTTAGACAAGGAAGATCTTGTCTTACTAATCTGTTATGTTTTTTTGAAGGTGTGAATAAACAGGCGGACAAAGGTGAGTCGGTTGATATAGTGTATCTGGACTTTCAGAAAGCCTTTGACAAGGTCCCTCATCAGAGACTTTTGGCAAAACTAAAGAGTCATGGGATATGAGGCAGTGTACTACTGTGGATCAGGAACTGGTTAAAAGATAGAAAGCAGAGGGTAGGGCTAAATGGCTAATTCTCCCAATGGAGAAAGGTGAATAGTGGTGTACCCCAGGGATCTGTGCTCGGTCCGCTGCTTTTTGACATATTCATAAATGACCTGGAAAGTGGAACAACGAGTGAGGTTATCAAATTTGCAGATGACACAAAACTATTTAAAGTTGTTAAAACCCAAGAGGATTGTGGAAAACTGCAAGAGGATCTTGATAAATTGGAAGACTGGGCATCAAAATGGCAGATGAAATTTAATGTGGACAAGTACAAAGTTACTCACCTAGGGAAGAACAACCCAAACTATAGTTACACGATGCAAGGTTCCACATTAGGAACCACCACACAGGAAAGAGATTTAGGCGTCATTGTGGATAACATGTTAAAACCCTCGGCCCAGTGTGCAGCGGCAGCCAAGAGAGCAAATAGAATGCTAGGTATCATGAGGAAAGGAATGGAAAATAAAACAAAAGATATTATAATGCCTCTATCTCGTTCCATAGTGAGACTGCACCTTGAATACTGTGTGCAATTCTGGTCACCGTATCTTAAAAAGGATATAGCGATATTAAAAAAGGCTCAGAGAAGAGCCACCAAAATGGTAAAGGGGATGGAAGGATACTCCTATGAAGAAAGGCTAAAAAGGTTAGGGCTCTTTAACCTGGAAAAGAGACGGCTGAGGGGAGATATGATAGAAGTCTATAAATTAATGAACGGAGTGGAACAGGTTAACGTAGATCGATTGTTTACGTTATCAGAATATAGACAGACTAGGGGACATGCAATTAAGCTACAGGGTAAACTATTTAAGACTAATAAAAGAAAATATTTTTTCACTCAACGTGTAATCAAACTCTGGAATTTGTTACCGGAGGATGTAGTAAAGGCTGTTAGTGTAGTTGGGTTTAAAAAAGGTTTGGACAAGTTCCTGGAGGAAAGGTCCATAAACCATTATTAAGAAGGGACCCAGGATATCAATGCTTGACCCAGTACAAGCATTTTGGAACCTGTGTCTTTTGGGGAAACTGCTAGGTATGTATGACCTAGATTGGCCACTGTTGGAAACAGGATATTGGGCTTGATGGACCTTGGTCTGACCCAGTATGGTATATCTTATGTTCTTATGTTCCCCCACATGGTTAATGGTCCTATGTGTGGTGTATAATAATCAGCCCCCTTTTATAATTTTTACTCCGAGGTGGTTGATAATCCTTTATTTATTTATTTTTTTTAACTTTACGCCCAATTGCAAGGTTTCTCCTTCTTCCTCCCCCCTTTACCTTCCTTCTCCATGTCCACCCCTCCCTCCCCTTTCCCCCTCCTCTTTCCTCCCCTCCCTTCTCACTCCCTGAAATGTTTTCAACCCTCCCACCCCAACCCCCCCTCTTTAGCCTAATTAGAAAGGCAGACTAGCCTTCCTAAAGCATCTCATTGTAACAGCTTCTCCTGATGGTAAAAGTCCTCCGATGAGAATATTTTAGAGAGTGAAGATACCTCATGTTTAGGTTTTGCAAAAGTGAAAGTTTAAAGACAGGTTGCTGTTACAGGCCAATTTAAGGTATACCACAATGTATTTAAGATGGCACCGTACACTGGTGGTCTTCCCAAAAGACGTAATAATGCAATTCTGAGAAGTGAATCTTCTCCCTCTTCCTCCCCCCCTTCCCCCTGCCCCCCCCCCCCCACCCCGCTTTGGTGCAATATGTGTGTTAGGTATAATCAATCCCTGAAACACATCAATGTGAAATGGTTTGTACTGCACTTCGGCACCTCCTGTCCCATCTTATAATCGCAATCTACAATATGTTTACATGTTGCCTGGCAATTACAAAATGAGGGTCAAAAACTGACTGCAGCTTCGGGGTGTTTTGATGCATTACCACATTGAAGTCCAGTCAGTAAGGTACCTTAACGTCTTAAGGGTGCCATGCTTCTTTTGAAATACATTAAAGATATATTTCAATGGCTATATAAGTTCCCCTCTTTTTTGATAAACAATAATAGTTTCATTTTGAATACATACAATAGTACCTCCTGCTTCTGGTGTTTGTTTCTGTTTTAAGAGCAAGTGCCGATATTCTCTTTTTTCCCTTTCCCTCTCCTACCACAAGCTTAATTTGGATATATAAGAACGGATAGATTTCTTTGAAATAATTTATTATAAAAGCTCTTTTCTGAAAAAAAGTCATCTGATGAAAACGGTCCCTATGGTTTTCCAATAAAGATAAGGAAATAAAATATAATTATATAAAATTGTATTTTCCATTTTAAAATGTATTTTTCTTTCATGTAGACATGTCATGTTTTTTTTTATTATAGTGCCTGACACATTATTCCCCTGTTCCTTCTCCCGCCCCTTTCCTTCCTTCCTCCCTCCCTTTGTATTATATGGATTGCACACGATCAGTCCCCAAAGTACATTAATGTGAAAGTGTGCACTGAAAATCGGCACTTTTTGTCCCATTTTTAAAAACACACTTTATATATGTTTGCATTTTTACAATAAGTGTTCAGAAATTAGCTACATTTTAACACATATGATACCTAGTGCCTTAAGTTTTTCATGTGCTCTTTTTACTTTTTTAATTTTTTTGTCCCTTTTCGAAGGACATGAGATACACAATCGAATGGCTATACATTAAACGCTTTTAATAAGGTTTTTCATCCCCTTCCCCCTCCCCTTCACTCTCCCCCCCCTCTCCTTTTCCCCTTCTTCTGTTTTTTAAAAAATGTTTTTCATAAAAAATTCTCATGACTAGAAGAGATCATACAGCCTGGCCGAAGGTGCTGTCACGGCGGGACTCCCTCTCCAGGCAGTAGTGGAACGTGAAAGTGTTCACTGAAGACCAGGTCGTAGCCCGGCAGATGTCCATTAGAGGCACTGAGCGCAGTGAAGCTACCGATGCCGTCTTGGCTCGGACGCCATTCACGGTGACCCGCCGACCCAGTGGGGGTGCCCGCCTTTGCTTGGGCAAAGGCAATGCAGTCCCCCACCCAGAGATGGTGCGCTTGGTGACTGCCTGCCCCAGGCGATTGGGGTTGTAGGTGACAAAGAGCCGGTCGGACTTGCGATGAACCTGGGTACACTGCAGGTAGAAGGCAAGAGCCCTTTTGCAGTCAAGTGTATGCAACACCACCGATGCCTGGTCTGCATGCAGTCTCGGGAAGAAGGTCGGTAGGACTATCTCCTGGTTGAGATGAAAGTCCATGAGTACCTTCGGTAGGTACTTGGGATAAGTGCAGATGACCACCCTGTTTCCATAGAACCTGGTGTATGGAGCTTCAGCCATGAGGGCCTGAAGCTCACCGACTTGGCGAGCCGAGGTCAAAGCCACCAGGAAGACCACTTTCCAGCACCACATTGAGGTCCCACTCTGCTGGCGGAGGCCAGATGGGAGGCTTGGAAAGCAGTAGACCTTGCATAAAGCGAGACCAAGGGCATCCCCGAGAGGGGCTCTCTCTCGATGAGGAGGTGATTCGCCAAAATGGCGCTCAGGTGTACCGTGACTGAATTGGATTTCAGCCCTGCCTTCAAGAGGTGGAGGAGGTACTGGAGGATCCACTGGGTAGAGCAGGAGAACGGGTTGATCTGAAGCTCGGAGCACCAGATCGAGAAACATCGCCACTTAAAGGCATACATCCATCTCGTTGAGTCCTTCCTCGACGCGAGAAGGATCTCAACATCCTCTGGGAGACGCAGCGGAGCTAAGGCGACCCGTTCAGCCGCCAAGCTGCAAGGGACAGGGAGGTCAGGTTCGGGTGGAACACTCGACCCTGCTCCTGCATCAAGAGGTCTGGGGCGTAGCCCAGGGGGACGGGGGACTGGGGACTCGGACGCAAGTCAGAGCAGAAGCGGGGAACCAAGGCTGTCGAGGCCATGAGGGGGCCATAAGGATCACCGAAGCTCGGGCCCGCTGATCCTTGTGGAGGGTCCTTGCAATGAGAGGAGTGGGAAGGAATGCATAAAGAAGGCCGGTGGTCCAGCTCAAGAGGAATGCATCCGCGGCCACCCTGCTCGGGTGCGGAACCAGGCCACAGTAGCAGGGAAGCTGCGCATTCGCTGGACTGGCAAACAGGTCCATGGATGGGGTCCTCCACTGATGGAAGATGCCGGCGTCCTCCGGATCCAAGCGCTACTTGTGTGGGTGGAGGATACTGCCGAGTTTGTCTGTGAAGACATTCTCCTGGCCTGCAAGGTAGACCGCTCGCAGGGTCATCCCCGGCAAGTTTCCCCCTCCTTGTTGATGTAAAACATGGCCACTCTGTTGTCGGTCTACAGAAGCACAGACATCCCCCTCAGATAGCCATCGAAGGCCTTCAGGGCCAATCGGACTGCCCGATGCTCGAGCAGGCTGATCTTCTGCCGAGACTCCTCAGGCGACCACTGCCCCAAGGTCACAATGCGCCGCAGTGGGCTCCCCACCCCAGCAGGGAAGTATCCGTTGTTAGGACAAGCTTGTGCTGCAGGGTTTGGAAGGGTATGCCCGGAAGGAAACTTCGGGGGTCCCACCACCAACTCAGGGAGTTGTGGAGACTGCGGGAGACCCGGATAGAGTCTCTGAGGTGGCCGAAGGCCTGGCTCCATTGTGTGCTGAGGCACCACTGGGCAGTCCACATGTGCAAGCAGGCGTGAGGGACCACATGGACGGTGTAGGCCATGTGCCCGAGGAGACGCAGCATCGCCCGCACCGTAACCCAAGCCCTGTTTTTGACCTGGGACACCATGGCCCGAAGGTGGTCTGCTCGGTCCGTGGGAAGGAAGGCGGTCGTCCGCACCATGCCGAGGCGTGCGCTGATAAACTCCTGCACCAGCTCGAGGTGGGTCTTGGGTAGTTGACCAGGAAGCAGAGGCGCTCAAGGAGAAGGATCGTGCGCGATGCCGCTAGGTTTGCTTCGCTGATCAAGGACCCTGTGACGAGCCAGTCGTCGAGGTAGGGCAGCCGCAGAGAGACACTGAAAACCCACAGTGAGGATGCAAGCCTGAAGGGGAGCACTCTGTACTGGTAATGTTTCCCTTGCACCCTGAAGCGCAGGGTTTGCCTGTGCTGGGGGTGGATGAGGATGCGGGCGTAAGCGTCCTTGAGGTCCAAGGAGCATAGCCAATCGCCCTGCTGAAGGAAGGGCAGCAGGACACCAAGCAATAACATTCTGAACATCTCCCGCACCAGGAACATGAAGTTTCTGAGGTCAAGGATGGGGCGCAGGCCCCCATCTTTTTCGGGACGAGAAAGTAGCGGGAGTAGAACCTCTGACCTCAAAGGTGCGTGGTACCTTCTCAACCGTCCATTGGGCGAGGAGGTTGGACAGTTACTGCTGTAAGAAGGTCTGGTGCGCGAGGAGCCGAGCAGGCTCCAATGGGGAGAAAGGAGGAGGGCTCCTGTCCAGGAAGACGGTATCCGTCCCAGATTACCCAGAGGACCCAAGTGTCCGACGTGATCTATGCCCACTCTGGGGTGAACAAGGACAGGCGCCCCACCACTGGTGGAAGAGCTGCTGGGGGGCTAGAGGCTATGCCATCATAGCCTGAGAAAGGTGGCAACCACTGCCAAGCACTTTGTGAACACCCTGGGGGCCGAGGCCAGGCCAAAGGGGAGTACCCTGTACTGGTAGTGATTGCCTCCCACCACAAAGAGCAGATGCTGCCTGTGGCTGGGGTGTATTAGGATGTGTGTATATGCATCCTTTAGGTTTAAGGAGCATAGCCAGTTTCCCTGGTGGAGGTAAGGCAGCAATATTCCAAGGGAGAGCATCTTGAACTTCTCCCTCACCAGCAATTTGTTGAGATTGCGCAGATCAAGGATGGGTCTGAGGCCTCCTGTCCTCTTTGGCACCAGAAAGTACCTGGAGTAGAAGCCCCTGCCCTGCAGGTGGTGGGGCACCGTTTCTACCACCTGATCCTTGAGAAGACCCACCAACTCCTTTAGAAGAAGGTCCAGGTGAAGGGGAGACCTGAAGGGCTCTTCCGGGAAGTAATGAAAGGCATCTGGGCTAGGTGAAGAAGAAAGCCCTCCCGGACCACCTGTACGTCCCAGACATCGGTGGTAATGGCTGTCCACCTGTGGGCATAAAAGCATGCTGCAGGAGTCAAAAGCCACTGCCAGGCTGGGTCGGAGCTGGGGTTTGGGGGCTTTCTGCTTACGCGGGCCATGCCCCTGTCCCTTGGCCTGCTACCGCTGTTGGAGAGTCGGGGAGGCCTGAAAATGGGATTAGCTTTGGTAAGCAGCACCCTTCCTTGGGTAAAAGGGCTTCTTACCTGAGCCCTTCTTATGAGAAGGGGCCGAGGTCTTCTTGGAGAGCCGTGTCCTCGTCATATACTCAGTCTCCAGCTCTGCGGTCTAGTTGGTGATGGGTTTGCCAAAGAGATTCTCCTCTTGGCATGGGACAACCACCAACTTGTCCTGAACCCATTGCTCGAGGTCCGACGACTGCAGCCATGCCTGGCGGCGTGCACCGATGCTAGCCGCACCTACCCGGGCCGCCGATTCGAACCTGTTATAGGCCGCCTGAGACAAACTTCGAGCACTCACGGACGGCTTTGGACAGGCCCTTGAAGCGCTACAAAGGTTCCTAGGAGAGACCAGCCAAGAACCCGGCGAGTTCCTTCGCCAGGTCTCTCGGGTATATGTCCATGTACAGCTGGTATGCCTGGATCCGACAAGTCAGCATTGAACCCTGGAAGCACTTCCTGCTGAGGGCATCCAAGTTGCAGGCCTCCCTGCTGGGAGGCACCGAGGAGTGCGTCTTCTGGCTCTTCAGCCTGCGCATGGCCGATTCCACAACCATGGTTTTGTGCGGCAGCTGCAACTTTTGAAACTCAGGGCTCCAGCGGACTCGATACATCGAGTCGAGCCATTTGCTGATCACTGGCACCGACGCTACTGTCTCCCACATGCGGAGCATCAGTCGTTCCAGGATCAGAGGCACGGGTACAGTAAGAGCCTCTCGGGGGGTGGGGGGCCTCATATTGGAGGATCTCAAGCTTGTCGGCTCGAGGATCCTCCTCTGACTCCGTGGGGAACGCCAAAGCCTTGGACATATCCCGCACGAAGTCCAAGTGCCTCATGTCCTCCGGAGGGGACATTCTCCAAGACTTGGATACCAGGGAATCAGAAGGGACATCCTTATGCTGGCGGGTATCCGGGGACTCCTTGTCTTCGGTTTCCCATGCCGATGCCTCAGAGGAGGAATCAAGGGGCTCGTCAGGCATCGAAGGCCCCGGCGGCAATGACCTCGGGCCCGAACGGAGGGCCGAGTGAGACCTTGGCTGAAGATCGACTTAAGCCCGAAAGGCTTTGAGGATCGGCTCAGCCTCCGGGGTCAATTTCAACGTCAAGGGCCCAGTGGTCGGGGCGGAGGAACCAGACAGGCCGGCTATCAGCGCCCGCTGCTGCTCCATGAAGGCAGTGAAACTGCGCTCCAAGGTCACCATTCTGGACTCGAGTCCAGAAGGCTCCTCAGCAACCGGCTCGGGCCCCGACATGGTTGAGCCCAACACCGATTCCCCCAGAAGGGAGTCCTCGAAGAGCACTGCAGGTACTTGCCTCAGCTGATCCGTCTCCCGACGAGGCATCTTTGCCAGGTGCTTCTTCTCCGAAAATCCCGGCTGGTGCTCAGGGCTCCGCGACAGGCCCCGGGAGGAGCCAGGTTACTCGGAGCCATCCAGAGACACCGCCTTTGAGGATTTAACCTGCCAGCTCTCCAAACCACCCACGCCGACGCTTTCCTCAAAGCACTAACTGAGCTGGGCTATGAACAGCTTGTCAATGCTCCTACCCACCAAAGAGGAAACACATTGGACCTGGTCTTGGTCCCATGGCCAGACATAAGCCAAGACTACAACTTCAACCTAGCCGTCACCCCTATCCCATGGTCCAACCACAGTCTAATCACATTCCAGATTCCCATACAGCGAGATCACAACTCGCCCAGCGGGGCAAGCAAGGCACCACTGGCGCACGCAGGACGATTTAGGCTCTTTGACAAAGAAGAAATCATCAAGAATGTACTTCCAAATCTCAAACTGCTGGTACATAACCTGGACGAAATGATAGCCAGGTGGGATAATACCCTGAGCACCTTTGCACGGCTACCTTCCTCAGACAAGCCACTTGATCCGGACAGGCCAGCAAGGAGGAGGAAATCAGCTTGCTGGTTCTCCACAGAGCTGCGGACTTCACTACTCCTCCTCAGGAAGCTAGAGAGAAAGTGGCGACGCTCCCGATCCCCAGCTGACCAGTCAGCATACACATCCCACTTAAAACTTCACTGGGAAGCAATCTCAGAGAAAATGAAAGCACACCACTGCGAACTCCTGCAACGATCCCTAAACAAGCAACGGGATCTCTTCAACATAGTGAAGTCCTTAACGAAAGAACCAGCGCCCCCCACAAACTAACCTACTACAACCTCAAGAATACGCGGACTACCTTCTGGCCAAGTCCAGGATAGTTGACACAACCACGAAACCCACACCTACCCATAACCCATACCATCTAACGCCGCTCACCGCACTCAAACCACCATCTGAGAGAAGCATCGAGGACATCATTGCAGACATCAACACTACAACTGCCCCAAACGATCCCTGTCCAGCATTTTGGATAAGACTGATGTGCACAGAACTCAGCCCAATCCTAGTCAGGATCATGGGCCTATCCTTCTCAACGGGAACCTTCCCGTCAACCCTCAGACTTCCATACGGCCCCTCCTAAAGAACAAGCTAAACCCCCGGAAGGCCAAATCATACCGTCCGATCTTAAGTATCCCCCTGCTGGCTAAGATAATCGAGGTGGTCGTCCAAAGGCAGATTCAGCAGCACATCAATACCACTGCCCCCCTGGATCCATGTCAGCACGGTTTCAGAGAATCGCATGGAGTTGAGACACTACTCACCACGCTAATCAACACCTTAAGCAGAGGGATAGATAACATCGGAAATGGGTATACGCTTATCTTCCTGGACATCGCCACTGCGTTTGACTCAGTCAATCATAAGCAGCTCCTGACACACCTCCATGAGAAGGGAATCCAGGGCTTAGCCTGGAGCTGGTGCAAGTCTTACCTAGCAGATAGATGGCAATATGTAAGGATGGGATCCAAGACCTCTGAGCCTTTTCA
Source organism: Ichthyophis bannanicus (assembly GCA_033557465.1). NCBI lineage: Eukaryota > Metazoa > Chordata > Amphibia > Gymnophiona > Ichthyophiidae > Ichthyophis > Ichthyophis bannanicus. The sequence goes on from CM066042.1 coordinate 171,524,264, forward strand.
ACAAAGACAAGGGGTTCCCCAGGGCTCCTCACTTTCTGCTCTCTTGTTCAACATATATATGCAGCCAATATGTGATATCATCCTCTCCTTCAACATCTCCAGCCTGATTTATGCAGACCATGTCCTGCTACTCGCCCCATTTACCATCAACCAACCCGACCTCTCAACATTAGTTGAATGCTTCGATGCAATCTCTGACTGGCTCCACGCACAGAACTTCTGAATCAACTTCAACAAAACAGAGGTTCTTTTCATCACAAGAAACAAAAACTTTTCCCTTCCCGCTACAATAAAAGTGTGAGACGCAGAGCTCCCAAGTAAATCCACAGTACACTACCTGGGTGTCACACTAGACCAGCACCTCGACATGAAAGCGCACATAAACAACACCGTCAGAGTCATCTATCATAAGATCCGAACACTTCGGCATCTCCGACCCATGTTGCAGCCTGACGACTTCCAAACAATTTTCCAAGCGCTGGTAATACCACACTTTGACTACGCCAATGCCATCCTACACAGTCCCCCCAAAAGCACACTAAACCCGCTGCAACTCGCGATGAATGCTGCTGCCCACATCCTCGCCAGGATTTCCAGAAGAGACCACATAACCTCCATCTTGAAGGACCTATACTGGCTATCGATCAACTGCCGGCTCACATACAAAGTAATACTGCTGACCTTCAAAGTCATCCACAAGTTATCCTCCTCCTCCCTCACAGACTTCCTCAACCCCATCCCCCATAACAGATCATGAAAGACCTTTGCTACCAACACACTTGTAATCCCCAAGGAAACAACAAAATGTTCTCAGGCAACAAGGAACAGAGCCTTCGCATTCCATGCCCCGACATGTTGGAATAACATCCGCCCCAACGTCAGAGCGATCACGGACCTCACCCAATTCAGGAAGGCCTTAAAGCATCATCTGTTTCTTCGACATTACTCACAGCCCAATGATGCAACCCCAACTGCCCCACCCCAGCCCACCCGACAGCATCCCCAACACACCCTATGCAGTCCGAGACTACTGGGAGCTCTAACCCAGCCTCCTGATAGGCCAACGAGCTGCTAACAAATGTAAATAAAGTAAGACTGTAAATAACTGTAAATAAATGACAAGTTTTGTACATAGTTACGAGTCCCAGCCATACCGTTGAACGTTGTAGCGACGAAGAGCTCAGCCAGTATATAGTTGCCCCAGTTATAATTCCAAGTTACGTCACCTAAGAACATAAGAACATAAGACATGCCATACTGGGTCAGACCGAGGTCCATCAAGCCCAGTATCCTGTTTCCAACAGTGGCCAATCTAGGTCATACATACCTAGCAATATCCCCAAAAGAGACAGGTTCCACAATGCTGGGTCAAGCATTGATATCCTGGGTCCCTTTTTAATAGTGGTTTATGGACCTTTCCTCCAGGAACTTGTCCAAACCTTTTTTAAACCCAGCTATACTAACAGCCCTTACTACACCCTCCGGTAACAGATTCCAGAGTTTGATTACACGTTGAGTGAAAAAATATTTTCTCTTATTTGTCTTAAATAGTTTACCCTGTAGCTTCATTACATGTCCCCTAGTCTTTCTATATTCTGATAGCGTAAACAATTGATCCACGTTTATCCGTTCCACTCCATTCATTAATTTATAGACCTCTATCATATCTCCCCTCAGCCGTCTCTTTTCCAGGTTAAAGAGCCCTAACCTTTTTAGCCTCTCTTCATAGGAGTATCCTTCCATCCCCTTCACCAATTTGGTGGCTCTTCTCTGTATTTTTTCTAATAACGCTATGTCCTTTTTAAGATACGGTGACCAGAATTGCACACAATATTCAAGGTGCGGTCGTACCATGGAGCGATACAGAGGCATTATAATATCCTTTGTTTTATTCTCCATCCCTTTCCTTATGATACCTAGCATTCTATTTGCTTTCTTGGCCGCCGCTGCACACTGGGCGGAGGGTTTTAACATGTTATCCACGATGACTCCTAAATCTTTTTCCTGGGTGGTGGTTTCTAATGTGGAGCCTTGCATCGTGTAACTATAGTGTGGGTTGTTCTTTCCAAGGTGCATAACTTTGCACTTGTCCACATTAAATTTCATCTGCCATTTGGATGCCCAGTCTTCCAATTTATCCAGATCCTCCTGCAGTTTTCCACAATCCTCTTGGGTTTTAACAACTTTAAACAGTTTTGTGTCATCTGCAAATTTGATAACCTCACTAGTTATTCCCTTTTCCAGGTCATTTATGAATATGTCAAAAAGTAGCGGACCCAGTACAGATCCCTGGGGTACTCCACTATTCACCTTTTTCCATTGGGAATATTGGCCATTTAGCCCTACCCTCTGCTTTCTATCTTTTAACCAGTTCCCGATCCACAATAGTACACTGCCTCCTATCCCATGACTTTTTAGCTTCGCCAAAAGTCTCTGATGGGGGACCTTGTCAAAAGCTTTCTGAAAGTCCAGATACACTATATCAACCGACTCACCTTTGTCTACCTGTTTATGCACACCTTCAAAAAAACATATCAGATTAGTAAGACAAGATTTTCCTTGTCTAAAGCCATGTTGGCTGTCTCCCATTAGGCCATGACTATCTACATGCTGTGTAATTTTGTTCTTTATGATGGTTTCTACCATTTTCCCTGGTACTGACGTCAGGCTCACCGGTCTGTAATTTCCCAGGTCACCCCTGGAACCCTTTTTAAAAATTGGTGTTATGTTGGCGACCCTCCAATCTTCAGGTATTACAGATGATTTTAATGAAAGTTCACAGATTACCAATAGCAGGTCTGCAATCTCATATTTCAGTTCTTTCAACACTCTGGGATGTATACCATCCGGTCCAGGTGATTTGCTACTATTCAGTTTATCAAATAGTTGTAATATATCTTCCCAGTGTAGCAATATTTCTCTCAATTCCTCTGCAGTATCACCTCTAAATACCACTTCAGTCTTGGGTAACATCCCTACATCTTCCTCAGTAAAGACCGAAGCAAAGAATTCATTCAGTCTCTCTGCTATAGCCTTGTCTCCTCTTACTGCCCCTTTTACCCCTCTATCATCTAATGGTCCAATTGACTCTCTCACAGGCCTTTTGCTACGAATGTACTTGAAAAAGTCTTTATTTCGTGTTTTTGCTTCCGTAGCAAGTTTCTTCTCAAATTCCCGCTTTGCCTGCCTTATCAATGCTTTGCATTTAACTTGCCAGTGCTTGTGCTGTTTCCAGTTTTCATCATTTGGCTCTTTTTTCCATTTCCTGAAGGTTGCTTTTTTGGCAGCAACAGCCTCTCTGACCTCACCTTTAAACCATGCTGGCAGTTTTTTGGACTTTCTTCCACTTTTCTTAATTTTATTTTTATTTTTTATTTATTTATTTATTTAACAATCTCTTATATACCGCAGCTTCCTAAGATCAGCTGCGGTTCACAAATAACAACAGGCAACAAATCATGGATTTGTTTTACATATAACGTCATATAACTATAACCAATGTACAGTAAACAGAAATGTTGAACAGATAGCACTGAACAGTGCAACACTATATACATTATGTACATTAACATTATATTATTAAATACATATACAAGTTATGTGGGATATAATCATTATGAGTAGTACAGATGCAGATAGGGCAGGTTTTCTTTTCTGTTATAGTGAGATGTAGATAAAACTGTTTAGCCTTTGTCTAATTCTTTTGATGTCTGTTCTATAGTGTTGTAGTGCATTGTAAAGAGGTGTGTTTTCAGTTTTTTTCGGAATTCATTAATCTCTGTTAATATTCTTAGTTCAACAGGGAGGGAATTCCAGGCTGTTGGGGCTGCATGTGAGAACGCTCTGTTGTTTGTTGATTTATTTGTTTTTATGAAATCTATGGGGGTTTTAAGTTTGTTTAGTTGATTTTTTCTTTGAGTAGGTTTTGGATGTTCTTTGGTAATTAAGTTACCTAAAGTAGATGGTGTCAAATCAAATAGTGATTTAAATACTGTTATTAGTGTTTTATATGTTATTCGGTTTTGAATTGGAAGCCAGTGAAGGGATGCTAGAATTGGTGTTATATGTTGATGAGAGTGTGTTTTTGTTATTATCCTAGCTGCTGAGTTTTGTGCGAGTTGCAGTCTTTTGATGTTTTGTTTTGATGTACCTAATAATATAAGGTTCGCAAAATCAAAGTGGGGGGTTATAGTGGCTTGGTTTATACTGATAAAATCATGTATGTAAACAAGAGGTCTAAGTTGTTTAAGTATTTTAAGTTTGTAGTAAATTTTCTTTGTGGTATTTCTGATATGGGTATCTAGAGTGAGATGTTTGTCTAAAATGACTCCTAAGTATCTCACTTCATTCTTTATTTTAATTTCTTGGTTTTGAAGTGTTATATGTGTTGGTGGGGTATAATCTTGGTTTTTGGTGACTATTAGCACTTCAGTTTTTGAATGGTTTATTAGGAGATTGTGGGCATTTAGCCATAATGTTATTTCATTAAAACAATCCGAAAGGAGTTGCAACGGTATGTTAGGGATAGTGAATGGGATGTACATCATAATATCATCTGCATATAGATGATAGAGTACACCATATTTCTTAAAGATATTGCAAACTGGTTTTATGTATATATTAAATAGTAGAGCTGAAAGCGCTGAGCCTTGTGGTAATCCTGTTTCAAATTTATATGATTCAGAAGTTTGATTGCTTATTCTAACATTTTGCGTTCTATTGCTCAGATAAGAGGTGAACCATTTGTGAACTGTAGAGTATATTCCTATGTGTCTTAAGTAGTTAAGCATTATTGAATGGTTAACACTATCGAAAGCGGCTGATATGTCAATAAATAAGAGGATAAAAGCTTTTTTGTGGTTGTCTATTCCTCTTAGTAGTGTATCGGTAAAAACAGTCAGGAGTGTTTCAACTCCATGCTTGGGGCGAAATCCATAATGCGTGGAATACAGCTGGTCTGGGCTTCGAGGACAGTATTTTTAAATAACACCCAAGCTTTCTGTAAGTCTTTAACCTTTGGAACCACTCCTTTTAGTTTTTTCCTAACTATATCCCTCATTCTATCATAGTCTCCCTTTCGAAAGTTAAAAGGTAGTACACTGTGGATTCCTTTACTATCTGTCCTCCACTAATTAAATCAAACATGATCATACTATGATCACTATTGCCAAGTGGTCCCAACACCCTTATTTCTTGCACCAGATCTGGCGTTCCACTAAGGACTAGGTCCAGTATGGCTTCCCCTCTGGTCGGTTCATGAACCAGCTGCTCCAAGAAGCAGTCATTTATTTCATCTAGAAACTTTATCTCTTTAGCTTGTCCTGCTGTGACACTGACCCAGTCGATACCGGGGTAATTGAAATCACCCATTATTACTACTCTGTTGTGACTTTTGTTAGCTTCCTTGATTTCTTTGAGCATTTCATCATCCATTTGTTCATTCTGGCCAGGCGGTCGATAGTATACTCCCACTGCCATCACCTTCCCCTTCATAAATGGAATTTCAATCCATAGAGATTCTACAGCAAATTTTGTTCCCTGCAAAACTTTAATCCTTTCTGACTCAATGCCCTCTCTAACATAGAGCGCAACCCCTCCACCAATTTGATCAGCTCTATCATTACGATATAGTTTGTATCCAGGTATCACAGTGTCCCACTGGTTATCCTCCTTCCACCATGTCTCTGAGAGTGCAATCATATCTAACCTCTCATTTAGTGCTATATATTCTAACTCTCCCATCTTATTGTTTAGACTTCTAGCATTGGCATACAAGCATTTTAGAGACTGCATTTTATTAATACTAATCTGGCTATTGGTAGGCATGGGTAATTTGGAATCTTTATGCTCTGTCTGCTCCTTACTCAAGGGCATTTGGGCTACAATACTCCCTTTTGGAACCTCACTGCTTTTGGTAGTATCCTTCAAGGATACCTTCGTCCGAACCATGCGCTCCTGGGTGACTGTCGGCTTTCCCCTATTTTCTAGTTTAAAAGCTTCTCTATCTCTTTTTTAAAGGTTAATGCCAGCAGTCTGGTCCCATCCTGATTAAGGTGAAGCCCATCCCTTCGGAAGAGCCCCCCCTTTCCCCAGAATGTTCCCCAGTTCCTAACAAATCCAAAACCCTCATCCTTGCACCATTGTCTCATCCACGCATTGAGACTCCGGAGCTCTGCCTGTCTTTTGGGTCCTGCACGTGTAACAGGAAGCATTTCGGAGAATGCTATCCTGGAAGTTCTGGATTTCAACTTCCTACCTAAAAGCTTAAATTTAGCCTCCAGAACTTCCCTACCACATTTTCCTATGTCATTGGTACCAACATGTACCAAGACAGCAGACTCCTCCCCAGCACTATCTATGATCCTATCTAGGCGGTGCGTGAGGTCTGCTACCTTCGCACCAGGCAGGCATGTTACCAGGCGATCCTCACGTCCACCAGCCACCCAGCTATCTACATTCCTAATGATTGAATCACCAACTATAACAGCTGTCCTGACCCTCCCCTCATGGGGACATGGCCCTGGAGAAACATCCTCGGTGCGAGAGGGTTTTACATCACCTGGAGGACAGGTCCTAGTTACAGGATCATTTCCTGCCACACCAGGGTGATGCTCTCCTGTCACGTGACCTCTCTCCTCCATGGCAACAGGGATGCTGCCAGACTGGAGGTGGGACTTCAGGACTATACCCCTGTAGGTCTCGTCCATGTACTTCTCTGTCTTTCTTATGTCTTCCAGGTCTGCTACTCTAGCCTCTAGAGAACGGACTCGTTCCCTGAGAGCAAAGAGCTCCTTGCACTTAGTGCAGACGTAAGACCTCTCACCAACTGGGAGAAAATCATACATGTGACACTCAATGCAAAAGACCGGAGAACCCCCATCTCGTTGCTGGACTTCTGTCTGCATCTTAGTTTAAAGCTTGTGTTTAGGTCTTTTAAATTCTGTATATAATAAGGATTGGTGTAGATGCCTATACTAATAAAAGTGTATCAAATACCCCTAATACACCTTGTGTACCTGAAGCTTAATTAATTAATCTCAGGTCCTCCGTGTATGACTGATTTGGATAAAGAGCTGCACCTGAGAGCAGCCCCTTTCCTCTAAGATGTGCAAGTACCTATAAAACTACAATTACCCCAGGGGTGGGTGGGTGCTGGGGAGGGAGGGAGGGAGATAAGTCCTATTGATGAGGGCAGTTACAAGGTACCCTGTCCTGAACCCTCAGCAGGGGGGAGGGGGTACCACACAAAGCCCAGTTAGTTGAGAGAGGCAAGGTAAGTTACAGCTGAGAAGGCTGAACTAGCACACCACTAAGACAAACAATAAATAATTAAATAAACAGTTAGACAAACAATAAATAATTAAATAAACAGCTAGAACTCACAGCAAGGTGTCACAGGAGGCAAATATCCACTTCTCTAGCAGAGCACTGTAAAAGCACTGCTCTTCTCTGATCAGAGAAAAGCAAACTAAAACAGACTATGCACGCATGGAGGAAACAGGAAGAAGGCTACACAATACCTCAGCAGGGAGGGGGAGGATTCACACCTGTTCAATGTAAGTACAATGCAAGTCCTTCCTGCATTGTACAAGGAAACGTTAATTGTAAACCGCACTGATTTTAAAGAGCGCAGTATACAAAAGCTTTTAAATAAAATAAATTTCTTCTTCCTCTTGTGCTCCCTCGAGGGAGACCTCCTTTCCAAGGAACCTCGATGCTGCTCGGGCTCGGAATGCTCCCGCCGAGACGTGGAGGCCTTGGACGATGTCCAGGCTCTTGGAGGCAAGGACTCAGAAAAAATCCTATCATGCTGCTGCTGGCGGGCTCTTCAGGGCCTTAGAGGGCATTTTCCTACACGGGCCACAGACCGACGGGTCATGGTCGGGCCCGAGGCACGAGAAACAGCAGTTGTGCGTATCGGTGAGGGACCTAAGTTTCACGCATCAATCACATTTTTTAAACCCACTGGCAGCCATCGGGGAAAAAGGACCGCTGCAAGGTCGCGGACTGCCAGTGAAAAAGAAAAAAGGCACGAACGCCGCCAGTCACAAAGGACAAAAAACAAAAATAAAGACGGACTAGTACTGAGCTGAAGGTGGGAAGAGGTACCGGTGTCGACCAGTCGAAAAAGCAAGAGAAAACACAACTTTTTTTTACGGGGACACAGGGACTACATCCGAAGGGCTCCGTGGAAAAAAGGAGACTAAGCAAGATGGCACCCTTGGGTGGTAAGGGGACTGCGTATACGTGATAGCAACTCCCAAAGGCTTTCTCTGAAAGCTGGGGATTTGCTCCACACGAGGGTTCCGTTGGCGCCCACATCACCCATATGCGAGGACTGATTTCCTGCTTGTTCCCGGAGAAACTACAGACCAGAGAGCCTGACGTCAGTACTAGACAAAATGGTAGAAAACATTATAAAGAACATTATACAGATAAGCATGGTTTAATGGAAAAAAAGTCAACATGGATTCAGCCAAGGAAAGTGTTCTCTCACTAACCTGAAGATGTGAACAAACAGGTAGATAAAAGTAAGCTGTTGATGTAGTGTATCTGCATTTTCAGAAAGCCTTTGACAAGTCCCACATGAGAGATTCTTGATGAAATCAAGAAGTCATGGGATAGGAGGCAGTGTACTATTGTGGATTGGGAACTGGTTAAAAGACAGAAAACAGTAGGGGTAAATGGCCAATTTTCTCAATGGAAAAAAGGTCAACAGAGGAGTACCCCAGGGATCTGAACTGGCCCTCTGGTTTTTAAAATATTCACCTGGAAATGAGAACAATGTTGGAGACTTAATAATGTTGGTATCTGCAAATTTGATAATGTTGTTAAAAACACAAAAGGACTGTGAAAAATTGCAAGAGGACCTTAAGAAATTGAGAGACTGGGCATCCAAATGGAAGATGGCATTTAATGTGGAAAAGTGCAAACTTATACACTTAGGAGTAGGTTTACTAAGCAGTGTTAGTGGTACACATGCTGTATGTGTGCTGAGATCCCACTGAACAACATGGGATCTCTGTGCACATATTGCAAATGTCCTGTTAGTGCTACTTAGTGAACCTACCCCTTTAGGGAAGAACCATCAAACTATTGTTACACGATGCAAGGTTCCACATTAGAAATCAATGCAATGTGTGCCATTGTGTCAGTGCTGACTCCTGACAACCCAGAAGCCCCTGGGTTTTCTTGGCAAGGTCTGACGAAGTAGATTGCTAGACTTTTCTTTTGGAATAAATACCCAGGAAAAGATCTAGGTGTCATCATGAAGAATACGTTGAAATCCTCTGCCCAGTGTGCAGCGAGAGCCAAGAAAGCAAACAGAATGCTAGGAATTATAAGGAAAGGAATGGAGAATAAAACCAATGATATTATAATGCCTCTATATCGCTCCATGGTGCGACCGCACCTTGAATACTGTGTGCAGTTCAGATCACCATATCTAAAAGAGAATATCACAAAATTAGAAAAGATACAGAGAACAGCAACCAAAATGATAAAAGAGAAAGAAGGTCTACCCCTACGAGGAACAGCTTAAAAAAGTTAGGATGATTCAGTTTGAAAAAGAGATGGCTAAGGAGAGATATGATAGAGGAACTCCAGTCCAGTCCCGAACCTCTGGGTTTGCTCCTCCTCCAGCAGCTTGGAGACTGAAAAACGTCACCCTTTTGATGACACCAATATAAAGGCACAGGTACTGCCTCCTGACTCCAGTAACCTATTGACAAAGCAGACTCACCGGAGCAACAATTAAGTAGGAAACACTACTAACAAACTTAACATAATTTAACTAATAACTTGTAAAGGAGAAAATTCTGACTCCTTTGTGTTCTCCCTTATACTATATTAACTTTTTCTGAAATGCTGAGATCCGCCATTCCCTATTATGGAGGATATCTGCTGCATCTGAACCCCCCTCCATACAATCCCACCTTTATGAACCATAACCATTACAGCTACTTGTTCAGCTTACCAGTGAAATATCTCTTGCTTCAAGCTATAGTCGAACGAAAATTACCCAGGAGGGATACGGGACTGGACTGGAGTTCCTCAAGGAACAACAATTAGCAGGTAAGCCTAATTTCACCTTCCTTATCATCCCTCCAGTCCAGTCCCGAACCTCTGGGGATGTAACAGAGCAGCGAAAAAATCAACCGGAGGGCTCTGCTAAACTAGTCTGAAGCACCGCTGATCCAAAACAGGTGTCTCTTTCCGCCTGAACATCTAGACGGCAATGTCTGACAAAAATATTTAAAGACGACCAGGTAACCGCCTTACAAATTTCAACCGCCGGCACCAAACTGTACTCCGCCCAAGATGTTGCTTGCGCCCTAGTCGAATGAGCTCTAAGTCCTTCTGGCACTGATTTGCCCTTCAAAACATACGCGGACGCTATCGCCTCTTTAAGTCATTTGGCAATGGAAGCTTTTGACGCTGCTTCTCCTTTCCTTGATCCTCCAAACAAAACAAATAATCTATCCATCCTGCAGAAACTTGCTGTACTTCTCAAATACTTCTTTAATGCTCGACGAACATCTAACCGATGTAACTGTTCCGATGCACCAGCACTGCCTTCCCCAAAAACCAGCTGTGAAACCACCTGATTTACATGAAAAGGTGATACTACTTTGGGCAAAAAAGGACGGCACTGTCCTCAAGACCACCTTCGTATCACTAAAAAACAGAAAAGGCTTCCTACACAACACCTGCAACTCCGAAATTCTTCGAGCCAAACAAATAGCCACTAGAAACACAACCTTGAAAGTAAGGTCCTTCAGCGACGCTCTAAACAATGGTTCAAAAGGCTCACGCACCAAAGCCTCCAGTACTAAATGGAGATCCCATGTTGGAACCACCCGCCTACATGGCGGTCTCAAAAGCGACACTGCTCTCAAAACACATTTGATATCTGGATGGCCTCCCATCGCCTCTCCTTTTATTTTACCTCTATAACAGGAAAGCACCACCAACTGCACCCTTAAGGATGCAGCCGCTAAGCCTTTCTCAAATCCATCCTGCAAGAAAGCTAGAACATGTGGTACCGAAGCTTTTAACGCTTCAACCGTCCTGTCAACACACCAAGCTTTGAAAACACGCCAGATACGAACATACGCCAATGAAGCTGATCTCCGCTGTGCCCTCAACAAAAGGTGGAAACCACCGCTGTGGAGTATCCTCTCACTATCAACCTCGCCCTTTCAAGAGCCAAGCCGCAAGCGAGAACCGATCTACCTGAGGCATGTGCCTCAGGTCCTTCCGAAATGGAAGATGCCATGGCTTCCCTACCAAGAGTCTCACCAGATCCGCATACCAAGGTCGTCTTGGCCAATCCGGCGCAATTAATATTACCTGTCCTCTGTGAAGTTCTATTCGCTGCAACACCCGACCTATTAACACCCAAGGTGGAAACACGTACAGGAGTTGCTCTTATGGCCAGGGCTGTATTAGAGCATCCAGGCCCTCCGACATCCTTTCCCATCTTCTGCTGAAGAACTGATTGGTCTTCGCGGATTGGAACATCGCCATGAGATCCATTACTAGAGTCCCCCCAGTGGTGTACCACCATTTCGAACACTTGCGTATGTAGGACCTACTCCCCTGGGTCCACCTTTACTCGACTCAGAAAATCGGCTTCTACGTGTTCCACTCCTGCCACATGTGCTGCCGACAAAGCCAGCAGATGTATCTCGGCCCACTTGAACAACTCCTCGGCCTCAGCTTCCAGCACTATATTGCTGGTGTCCCCTTGCTGGTTGATGTAGGTCACCGCCATCGTATTATCAGAAAACACTCGAATGGCCTTTCCTTGGAGACAAAGCTGAAAAACTTGCAGTGCCAGGGTTACTGCCCGCAATTCTGTTGATCGACCAGACCTTTTCCAGATCGGTCCAAAGCCCTTGCGCGAACTGTCCTTGGACGTGAGCGCCCCAGCCTGATAGACTGGCGTCCGTTGTTAAGGGTATCCAATAAGGTGCTTCTAAGGGTATCCCCTTTTCCAGATTCTCTGGACTTAACTACCAGTGAAGAGCCTGAGGCGTCTCTGGCAGACAGGGTAGTATCCGAGACAGACTGTCGTCCTGTAATGGCCTCATGTGGGCTCTCACCCACGGAATTAATTTGAGCATCGCCGCCATGGTACTGAGCAACTGTAGATAATGCCAGGCAGTGGGATTTCTTATGTCCAGAAACCTGCGGACTAGCTTTCTCAAACCTAGTGCCCGTTGTGTGGCAGAAACACCCTTCCGACGCTTGTATCGAAACGAGCGCCCAGGTATTCCAGATTCTGTGATGGGTTCAACCTGCTCTTTGACACATTGACTACCCATCCGAGACTCTGTAAGACTGCCACCACTCTGGCTGTAGCCGACTCGCTCTCGGCTCTGGACTAGCCCAAACGGTAATGCCTGAAACTGAAAATGTCCCATCGGAACCACAAATCTTAGAAATTTCTGATGTTCCTGATGAACTGGAATGTGCAGATAAGCTTCCGACAAATCCAGGGACGTAAGAAACTCTCCTTTTCTTACCGCCACGATGACAGACCTTAAGGTCTCCATATGAAAATGTGACACTCTGAGACAGCGATTTACTTTCTTGAGATCCAAAATTGGCCGATAGGTCGCTTCTTTCTTTGGCACTATGAGGTATATGGAGTACCGACTGCATCCGCATTGGTCTGGGGGTACCGGTACCACTGCTTTGAGGGACAACAGCCTTTCTAAGGTCTCTCGCACTGCTTCGCACTTGGCACGCACCTTGCACGGAGATTGCACATAAGAATCGGTCACCGGACATTGAAACTCCAACACATAACCTTCTCGGATAACCTCCAGCACCCACTGATCGGACCTGATTTGGACCCAGACAGGATAAAACTCTCGCAGGCGACCTCCTACCGCCACCTGTCCCACCCGGGTCCCTCTGGCTTCATTGTGGCTTTCTAAGACTGGAGGAAGAGGAGGCCGCAAATCCTCTGCCCGCCCCTTGAAAGCCTCGAAACCCCTGATTCCTATAGGGGAAACGCCCTCTTTGAACTTGACCGAACCTTGGGGAACGAAAGCGACGAAACTCCCTCTGTTGACCCTTGGTCGTCGGAGTCGGCCGGCCTTGTTTCTGTTTGTCCTCAGGCAGCCTTCCACCCTTGGACTCTAAGTCCTTCACCAGCTTATCCAAATCTTCCCCAAAAGGTAGCTTTCCCCTGAAAGGAGGCTTGCCTAACCTTGACTTGGAAGATCCATCTGCTGCCCAATTGTGCAGCCAAAGATACCGTCTTGCCGCTATTACAGATGCCATACTCTTTGATAAACCGTGAATAAGATCATAATGATTATCGGCCAAATAAGCTGCCCCTGATTCTATTCTAGAAGCTTCACCGGTCGCCTCCTCCACCTGTTCTCCCTGAAGCCGTTGAGACCAACGAAGACAGGCTCTTGCTACCCAAGCTCCACAAATGGACGCTTGGAGGGACAGCGCATTTACGTCAAAAACCTGTTTCAACAAGGCGTCCAGCTTTCTGTCCTGGGCATCTTTGAGTGCAGCACTACCCTCTACCAGAATGGAAGCCTTCTTAGTAACCGCCGAGATGGCCGCATCCACCATGGGGGACCTAAACAATTCTCGATCTTGTTTTGCTAGTGGGTACAGCCGAGCCATAACTCTGGACCCTTTAAGACCAGTCTTGGGCATATCCCATTCTCCTTGAATCATTTCTCTAACCACTCTGTGTACTGGAAAGGCTCTCTGAGATTTCCTAAAGGCCTGTAACAATGGGTCCTCCAACGTGGTATCCTCCGCTGGACCTCCCGCCGGCATATTAAGCGCTTTGAGCTTCTCAGATATGAGCGCCGGTAACTCGTCTCTCCTGAAAACACGGACCACTCTAGCTTGGTCCTTCTGTTCCTTGAGCTCTCCTTCTTCTAACTCATCCTCCAACTCCAAGTCCTGATCCGGATCCTCAGAATGGATCCCCTCTGAGGCAACGGACTGCTCCGGCCGCTCCTTTTCGCTCCTGAACTTCTTTGTCAGGATTCCTATCGCTCCCAAGCTCAAAGGTGTCCCTGGCCTCTTCTCCCCCAGCTCCTCTTCTGTAGAACTGGCTGCGAACGTCCTCTGAGTGCCTCCGAACGCCTGCTGGATCAGAGTGACGAACTCCGGAGAGAAGATTGCTGCTAATACCCCCAGCAAAGGCACTTGAAAAGAGGGAAGACCCGGTGTGGAAGAAGTCCCCGCCACCGGCTCCAAAGGTGGCAAAGCGGGAGACCGCGGCTCTGGCATGTCAAAAGTGGCCCCTTTATGGCCCTCAACTCCACCTTCTAGTGCAGGGGTCTCAAACTCAAATTGCTTTGAGGGCCAAATGAGGACTTGTAAAGTAACCCGGGGGCCGCATAAGACGCGGGGCCTCATTTGCATAAGGGACCTCATTTGCATAAATATTTGCATAATGTTACCATACACTAACTTTTAGTAAACATGCCTCTTTAATGAGTATGGATAAAGAAAGACTAAAAGATTTAGAAACAAGACGACAATAATTAAACTGGGAACCCCAAAAGCCAAACTTGGAATGTACAACAACACTGTAGAAATAAAACTATAAATTAATTTCCTCTTGTACTAAACAAAGCGCAAACATTAATGATGCACATTTCCCAGAGCTGACATATTCCAGTTAATAAATTCAAAATAAAGAGATATTTTTCTACCTTTGTGCATTTTTTTCAGTTGCAATTGTTCCAGCCACTTTCTTCTGGTTTCTTCATGTCTTCTGCTAACTCTCCATCGTCTGCTTCCATTTGCCCTTTCTTCTCTCCTAGTTTTTTTTCCATTCTCTCTCTACATCTGCTTTAACATACTAATCTTTCTCCTTTTTCTCTTTCCTCATTCCTATTTCATCCACTCAAATTTTACCCCTCCATCCTCAATCCCCACTTACTCTCACAATACCTGGCCAATTGTAGATTTGTCTTCTCTCCCAGACAAAATATTTTTCCCCTCTCCATTTCACTTTCCCAGCTCCATCCCATTCTAATCCTCACCCAACATCAGCTCCCTTCTAGTTCCAGCCCCACCCAGCATCCGCTCCCTTCTAGTCCCTGCATCAGTCCATTTCCAGTCCTATCCTAGCCTCACCATCAGCCCATTTCCAATCCTAGCCCCCCATCAGCCCATTTCCAATCCTAGCTCCCTCCCCTCACAGCCCATTTCCATTCCAAGCCCCCCTCCCCATCAGCCATTTGCAGTTCAAGCCCCCTTCCACTCAGCCCATTTCCAGTCCTAGCAACCCCCCCAGCACATTACCAGTCCTAGACCCCCCATAGCCCATTACCAGTCATAACCCCCCCTGCCAATAGCCCACTTCCAGCCCTAACCCCCATTACCCCATTTCAGTCAGCCCCTCCATAGCTCCTTACCAGTCCTAACTCCCCCCATCAGCCCACCTCCAGTCCTTCCTAACCCCCACCTGCCCATTTCCAGTCCTAGCCCCCACCATAGCCCATTTCCAGTCATAACCCCCCCCTGCCAATAGCCCATTTCCAGTCATACCCCCCCTGCCAATAGCCCATTTCCAGTCATACCCCCCCTGCCAATAGCCCATTTCCAGTCATACCCCCCCCCCCAGGTAAATAAAAAAACAACCTGGCTTCTGCTGCAGCAGAAAATCAGCTGTCCCGCGGCTCCTTTCCCTCTGCGCGAGAGCCCTGAGTGTGCTTCCTCTGCGGCATGCTTTTTAAGCCGCGAAGAGAGTATTTCCCTCTCGCGCGGCTTAAGCCTATTCACTTTTCAAGCCTCGCGAGAGGGAAATACTCCCTTCGCGGCTTGAAAAGCACGCCGCAGAGGAAGCACATTCAGGGCTCTCGCGCAGAGGGGAACGGGCCGCAGGACAGAGCAGCAGAAGCCAGTTTTTTATTTTTTTTAAATTGACCGTCGATTCTGCCGTTGCCACGGCGGCAACGGCAGCAGCAGAAGCCGTCGCGGGCCGCACAACCTTCTCCCGTGGGCCGCGTGTTTGAGACCCCTGTTCTAGTGCTTGCTCCATAGAGGCTGCTTCCTGGATGCAGCCTCTACACACCCCCGTCTCTGACACCGCTCCCCTTCTAGTAACACAGACTAGAAGTAGTACCATTGTGGCCTAGAAGGCATCTTGCCCGAGTGGTTATTTTATCTGGCTCTTCCGGCTCTCAAAAGTTTACTGAGCACCTTCCCCCAAAGCAACTCCTGACCAAACCTGCTTGGTCTGTGCCGATGGAAAAGTTGTTTGTTTGGTTTTTTTGAATACTGTGAATTTTTCCCTGAGCTAATAGAAGCCTAATTCTGTGGAAGAAATGGTAAAATGAAGCTGCCCCAAACTAGAAGCCCCTAAACAAACCTTGAAAATAACGGAGTTTCCCGCATGCGGCTGTCACGCGACCCGGCCTACCCCACTCTACACACGCAGCTCACAGCAACGATCTGGGGCCCCCTTACCTTCCGGGACACTGACTTGCAGCTCGTTTCACTCTCCCCACACTCAGCCGAGATCGTGGCTTCAGCGTTGGGGAAGAGCCAGGAATCCAAAGAATAGCTGCAGCGATCAGCCGGG
Source organism: Ichthyophis bannanicus (assembly GCA_033557465.1). NCBI lineage: Eukaryota > Metazoa > Chordata > Amphibia > Gymnophiona > Ichthyophiidae > Ichthyophis > Ichthyophis bannanicus. The sequence goes on from CM066042.1 coordinate 171,540,846, forward strand.
AACCGTACCGTTGGCATTTCAACACAAGCAGGGATAAACCTTCTGCCAGCGCTGCTGCTTGTATGCTGCCGGCTCCTCACCCAGAAAATAGTAATTACACTTACCTGGTAATTGTAGTTCCTTGAGTGACGACAGCTTAGTCCTCTACGTATGGGTAGTGCACCTCCTCCTGCAGCATGAAGACTGGACCAATCAAAATTCAGCATCACTGGATCCAGCATCCTGGCTTTCCCTTGCCCCCCAGTGAACTACTGCCAAAGCAAACTGAAAGAGATAGCTAACCTTTAAGAAAAACGTAAGAGTTTAGTATGTCACTTAAATTGCAAAACCAGGGGTTTTTTTGTTTTTTTTTGCGTGAAGTGAACCCTACAAAAATCGTATTAGACTGCATCCACCCCCACAAGAAGGGAAGGAAAAAACCAAAAAGCCAACCGAGGGTCCCGCGCCTGCCGCACCAGAAGCAGTCAGCGAGAGCAAAAGGTCAAAGAAGAAACCTCTGAAGAACTCACCTGTAAATACTGACTCCCGTACTGAATGCGTGCCGAGACAAAACAGCGTCCCAAGGGAGGGAAGGAGGACTAAGCTGTCGTCACTCAAGGAACTACAATTACCAGGTAAGTGTAATTACTATTTCCTTATCGTTCCTCCAGCTTAGTCCTCTACGTATGGGATGTAACAGATGTGACAAGGCAGAGGTTGCAGAACCTAAAAATAGGGGTTTAAAACACTTTTTGTCCTCAGAAGCTGTCAGTAAAACAGGTCAGGAAAGGGTTAAGGATTCAGCCGTGAAAGCTGCTCTGCACAGGAAAGCAGAAAGAGAGCCACACCCTAGCTTCAGGCAAACCCAGGGAGCTGACGTGGGAGAAAAAGGGGCGGAGTCACACCTGATAGGGCAGCCCTGTTCACATAACCAGGAAGCAACTGTCAGTCAGGGAGAACAGGAACTCGAACAAGAACGAGAGAGAGAACACTACGTGGAGTTCCCTGAGCAGCAAGGAGAAAGGGAGCAGTTCCAGGAAGGTCCTGGAGAGTCAGATCCAGGGAGAGATCTGGGGACCAGGAGAAGCAAAGCCAAGAGCAACCGATACCCGGTTGGCACAAGGTGCTTGGGGAGTTGCTGGCCAGACTGCAGAGAGACAGCCAGGTCTCAGAAGTGCCGTCTGAAAAAGCTTCCAGGAAGGAACTACCGTGAGCTGCACAGCAAACAAAAACAGGTCAGAGACTATTTTAAACCTCAGGGGAAAAGGTCAGATACCTTGCCTGGAAGGGATAGGAGTAGTTCTCTGGAATCTTCTCTCAAAGCCAGAATTATAAAGGAGAGATTGGGAAGAGAGAAAGTCCCATTCAAAAGACTGCAAAAGTTTTCATACTACAGAGAACGTGACAGGAGCTCTAGCTCTGAGTATAGCCCAGGTGCCTTTCAGCATGTTACTAATTGCAGGCAGCACAGACACGGGCAAGAGTTAGACTCTGAAGAGCACGCTGTGTTAAAAGAACTAGTGAAGCAGTATCAAGGGAAATATTTGCCTCTCAACCAGAAAGCATATACTAGGCAGACCAGAAGGAAGGTGAACCCTTTTTGTGATGTTTTAAAAGGTGCGGGTGATTTGGAATCCTTGCAACTGCCTAGGTACTTTAGAGATAACAAACGGAAGCAGCTTAAAGCACTAATTAAGCAGTGGCAGTCTGTAGACTCCCTTAACCCAGGTCTTAAGGACATATCAGACCCAGAGCTGGAGGATATGCAAAGTGATGCACCATTAGGTGATAGCAGTGGATCAGCTATGGACTGTGGGGTTTGTTATAAGGAGTGAAAGCCATATAAGTGTATCCTGTAAAAGAAGTGAAAGCTGTACAAAGATATCCTATAGAAGTGCTGAGAAAGCCTATTTGCTATAACCTGAGTTTCCACGGTGAAAGGCAGCGTTCTGCCTGTGGGAAACTCAAACCTAATTAATTCAGCTGTGAAGACAAGTACAAGGCTGTGGAAGTTTTCCTGTGTTTAAAGCATGTATATGAAAACATTGCCAATGGAGAGAAACAGCTGTTGTATTTGAAGTTGAAGGAAGTTTGAAAGCTGAATGTTTTGCTTTGAGTTTGTACCTGAGAAGCATCAGGGGATTCTTGGACTTTTATTTGACACAATTGCATAGCACCATCTTTTGTCTGTGTTTGGGGAAGTAGTTCACCAAACTCCTGTGCGGCAATAAAGTTATTGTTAAACCCACGGAAGCCTTTGCTGTATCTACTTGGACCACAACTACAACGGACACCAGGCTGCAGCACTTAGAAGGTTTATAAATATGTATTCCCCTATGCATCACATGCCAACCCCTCCTAGGCAACCGCCTATATATACCAGAGGGTGCTGAAGTGTGACACAGAGCAGCCCCTTAACGGGAGGGATTCCGCCAACCGGCACGCAAGACCGCAGAACCAAAACAGGCATCACGTGCCGCCAAGACATCAAGACGATAGTTCTTACTGAAAGTGTGGAGGGACGACCACGTCGCCGCTTTACAAATCTCTGCCGGCGACACCAAACTATATTCCGCCCAGGACGTCGCTTGAGCTCTGGTAGAATGAGCCCACAAGCCTAGCGGCGCAACACGCCCCTGCAACAGATAAGCGGAGGCAATCGCCTCTTTAATCCATCTAGAAATAGAGGCTTTCGCTGCCGCCTCACCTTTCCTAGAACCGCCGAACAAGACAAACAAACGATCTGACTTGCGGAAGTCTTTGGTGACCTTTAAATACCGACGCAAAATTCTCTTAAGGTCCAAACGACTAAGACCGCGATCAGAGGCCCGCTCTCCCGACGCATGCAACACTGGGAGCGACACCACCTGATTTAAGTGGAAAGGAGAAGACACTTTAGGTAAAAAGAAAGGTACTGGCCGTACAACCACCTTCTGATCCGAGAAAGACAGGAAAGGTTCCCTGCAAGAAAGAGCTTGAAGCTCAGAGATACGCCGCGCCGAGCAAATCGCTACAAGAAACACAGTCTTAAGGGTCAAATCCTTCACCGAAACTCTAGAGAGAGGCTCAAACGGCGCAGCAGAGAGCGCCCGCAAAACCAAGTTGAGATCCCACGGAGGGACGGAAACACGGCGCGGAGGGCGCAGTCGAGAAACTGCCTTTAGGAAACGGATCACATCGGCATGGGTACCCAGCGCGACCCCCTGTCTTTTACCTCTGTAACAGGAGAGAGCCGCGAGCTGCACCTGCAAAGAACTAGCCGCCAAACCTTTATCAAACCCGTCCTGCAAAAACTCCAATACAACCGGAAGAGGGGCCGTAGCCGCCCGAACCTGTCGCCTGGAACACCAATCCTCAAATATACGCCAAATTCGGACATAAGCCAGCGAAGTGGAGCGCTTTCGGGCTTGAAGCAACGTCGTCACAACAGCCTTCGAATAACCTTTCTTCCTCAGCCGTGCCCTTTCAATAGCCAGGCCGTAAGAGAGAATCTCTCCACCTCCGGCATGCGGAGAGGACCCTGACAACAGATCCAGAACAAGCGGAAGCCGCCACGGAGAATCGCTTAACAACCGTATCAGGTCGGCATACCAGGGACGACGGGGCCAATCCGGCGCTATCAACAATACCCGTCCCTTGTGAGACTCGATCCGCTGAATCACCCGCCCCAGTAGAGGCCACGGGGGAAACACATAAAGAAGGCCGGAGGTGGGCCAGGTCTGCAAAACAGCATCGATGCCCTCGGACATGGGCTCCCGCCGACGGCTGTAAAAACGAGGCGCCTTTGCGGAGCGAAAGGTGGCCATCAGGTCCATTACCGGCGGACCCCAACACCTCACTAACTGTTGGAATACCGCAGGATTTAGCTCCCATTCGCCGGCATCCACTTGCATTCGACTGAGAAAATCCGCCGTGACATTGTCCTTTCCGGCAATGTGTGCCGCCGATATCGTCTGCAACCTGGGCTCTATCCACGCGAATAGCAACTGGGCTTCCGCTTCCAAGCCCACGCTTCCGGTACCTCCCTGCCGATTGATGTAAGCCACGGTCGCGGCATTGTCTGAGAGAACGCGAACCGCCCGGTTCGTGACCTGTAGTTCGAAGCTTTGCAGCGCTAACCGAACGGCCCTGAGCTCCAAACGACTGATCGACCAACCGCTCTCCTGCTGGGACCAACGGCCCTGCGCCACTAGGTCTCCGCAGTGCGCGCCCCAGCCCATGAGACAGGCATCTGTCAACAGCGGAATCCAGTCCGGCTGTTCCAAGGGCATCCCCGCTTGGAGCGAGGATGGGTGCAACCACCACTTCAGATCCTGGCAAACTGTCCGCAGGCAGGGAAGACGTTTGTTCAACGAATCGTTCTGATTGGACCAGCGACGAAGCAAGGCCCTCTGCAGGGATCGCATGTGGAAGCGAGCCCAAGACACCACTTCCAAGGATGCCGCCATCGTCCCCAACAGTTGCAGATAGTGCCAGGCTGACGGAGCCGCAGCCTTCCGAAAGCGGCGCACAAGAGACTGAAGAGCTAGCACTCTCCGCTCCGGGAGAGACACGGCACCACTGCAAGTATCGAAGCGTACTCCCAGGTACTCGAGCAACTGAGTCAGAACCAAGTGACTCTTGTCCGGGTTGACCACCCAGCCGAGAGACTGCAGAAGCCCGACGACCCTCGCCGTCGCTGTCTCGCTCTCCAAGCGAGTTTTTCCGCGTATCAACCAATCGTCCAGATAGGGATGAACAAGTACCCCCTCCTGACGCAAGGCTGCCGCCACCACCACCATGACTTTGGTGAACACTCGAGGAGCTGTGGCCAGCCCGAAGGGTAACGCCTGGAACTGAAAGTGACCCCACGGAAGCGCGAACCGGAGATACTTTTGATGGGACTCCCGGATAGGTATATGGAGATAGGCCTCGGACAGGTCGAGAGAGGAAATAAACTCGCCTTTGCGGACCGCTACAATTACGGACCGCAGGGTTTCCATGTGAAAATGTGGAACTCGAAGACAGCGATTCACTCCTTTGAGATCTAAAATGGGACGAAGAGCACCATCCTTCTTTGGCACCACAAAATAAATGGAGTACCTGCCGAGACCATACTCCGCCGGCGGAACAGGGACGATGGCCCCTAACCGGAGCAAGCGATCCAGGGTTTGGCGAACATGAGCGGTCTTTACCGGGCCCCGGCATGGAGATGCCACGAAAGAATCGAGAACGGGTTTGGCAAGATCCAAGGCGTACCCGTCCCGAATAATGTCCAAAACCCAGCGATTGGTTGTGATACGGGTCCAAGCAGGGAGAAACTGCCGAAGGCGACCCCCAATCGCAGTTACCCCCGCCTGGACCCGCAGCCCTTCATTGGGACTTGCGAGCGGTGGACGGAGTCGCAGCAGTGAATCCTCTAGAGGCTCCTCGGAAGCCCCGAAAACTGGGAGATCTCGAGAGATACCTGCCTCGCTGCGATCCCACGAAACGGGGAGACCTAAATCGACGAAAGTCCCGAAACTGACCCCGAGGGGAAGGAAGGGACCTCCCTTTCTTCGGGCGATCCTCCGGGAGACGGCCACCCTTGGATTCACCCAACTCCTTGACCAACTTATCAAGATCCTCACCAAAGAGCAGCTTGCCTTTAAAGGGCAACTTGCCCAGGCGAGACTTAGAAGAAGCATCCGCCGCCCAACTCTTCAACCAAAGGGCTCTGCGAGTGGCTACCAAAGAACCCATACTATTAGACAGCGCCCGGATGAGGTCGTAATGGACATCCGCTAGATACGCCGAACCAGACTCCAAGCGCTGAAGCTCGGCAAGGTCCTCGACTTCCGCGGGCGACGCCTGTCGAAGACGCTGAACCCAGCGAAGGCAGGCGCGAGCAACCCAAGCGCCACAAATGGAGGCCTGTAATGCTACAGCATCCGCCTCAAACGATTGTTTCAACAAACCGTACATCTTCCAGTCCTGAGGCTCCTTTAAGGCCGCGCTACCCTCAACAGGGATCGTGGTCTTCTTAGTAACCGCCGAGACTGCCGCATCCACCTTAGACAAACGGAACCGGTCGAGATCCTTGTCCGACAACGGATACAGTTTACGCATGATCTTTATGCCCTTGAGACCAGATTCTAGGGCATCCCACTCTGTTCGTATCATTTGGTCAAGGACCCGGTGCAGGGGAAAAATCGCCTGCGGCTGACGGACAGCCTGAATGATGGGGTCCACATCATCGTCCTCCTCAGCCGGCGGTGCTAGAACCAGCCCAAGAGTCTGAAGCGCCTCAGACAGGAGCGCAGGCAATTCCTCTCTGCGAAAAACCCGTATGATTTTCGCCTGGTCTTCCGGCTCCGGGAGCTCGCCTTCTTCTAAGGCTTCCTCCTCCATGTCCAACTCATGATCTTCTCCTTCTACCCAATCCGACTCGGACAACAGGGGCTCCTGTAGGCGCAGCCTCTTGGCCGCTCGCACACCTGAGAACCCGCCGTCCTTCGCCGAAGGTTGCGCGGTAGTGGCCTGCTCCGAAGGGGAAACCAGCGCAACCCCTTGACGCCGCCGACAAAACACTTGATGCATCAGTAAAATAAAATCGGGAGAAAAGTCTTCCAAGAGGGAAGCTCCTCCGAAATCAGCTGGTGCCCCTGTGCTTGCAGAAAGAGCGGGGCTCGCCCCCGAGGGCCCTTCTAAGGGCGAGTCAATAACCATAGGCGCGGCAGAGGGCGGGGAACCTGCCAACGATGTCTCCAGCCGCTGCTCCATACTGAGGGACACGGAGGCACAGCGCTGACAGACGCCCGTCTCTGCTGAAGCGCCCCTCCGTGATCCACAAATGACACACAGGGATCCCGAGGGCATGGAAGCCAGGACACCCTGTACCCCAGGGAAGAAAAAAAGAGGCCCTTTGCGCCTAGACTACAGAAAAGAAAAATGAGAACGCTGACCCCCAGCCAAAATCAAGCCCTTACCCAGACACTGGGTGGCTGCCAGCAAGGAGAGCTTCTGCTGCTGACTCTTTGCTTGGTTGATTGATTGTTCCTTTTTTTTTTTTTTTTTTTTTTTTAATAGCAATAGAAAGCGAGCCAAACGCAGGCAGGCTGCTCAGCTCGTGAAAATCACTCCTAGCAGCCCACAACACTCCCGTCGCAGGGAGAGCCCAGAAAAAACAAAAAAAATACAAAAGAAATAAAGCAAAAAAGGGAAAAAAACAACAAAGGCACTAAAAAGAGGGTCAGCGGAGAGACGCCGCGGCTCCGGGACAGCCGACTGCTGCCGCATGGACCGCACAAAGCAGAGGACCGCAGGAAACAAAATGGCCGCGGTTACCCACCAAGTTGAGGCACGGGAAAAATTTGGCGCCGAAAAGAGCAGCCCAGTCAAGGCCCCGTCGAAATAGCCCGCTCCCGTCTGAAAATAAAAACTCGGGCCAAAGAAAACGCTAAAAAAAGAAAGAAAGTGAAAGAAAAGTAAAGAAAAATAAAGAACAAACCGCGATAGCGGCAAAGACAGGAGCCGTTGCACAAACTGTGCCTGCTGCCGAGCCGCCCGTCGGCACTTGCCACGCACAGAATCCTACCTTCCAGGAACTGTGGCGCTGGACAGCCACCGCCGGAGCTCTGTCCCGAACAGCCTTGGGCACAGAGATCCAAGCTAATTAAAAGTAACTGCAAGCGGCTTTGGCTGAGCAGGAGAGGAACCTCTGCTGAGCCCCCCTCCGGAGTGCCGGTTTCTCCAAAATTAAAGAGACAGGTACTCCTGTACTGCAGTAAACAAATAGAAACCCCAATAGGGACCAAAGAAAGGAAAAATAAAAGGTTAGCTATAACTAAGACCTAAACTAACTGACTAGTGAGCCCAGCCCGGCTCACAAACATCTTCCTGCTGCATGAAGACTGGACACACTGGGGGGCAAGGGAAAGCCAGGATGCTGGATCCAGTGATGCTGAATTTTGATTGGTCCAGTCTTCATGCTGCAGGAGGAGGTGCACTACCCATACTTAGAGGACTAAGCTGGAGGAACGATAAGGAACGTGGGTTTGGGAGCCGGAGCCTTACCCTCCGATGATTAATTCTCCACTTTGATCAAATTAAATATAAAGAGCAGCGGGGGGGGGGGGGGGGGGAGTAAGCACCTCAACACAGCCTTCTCAAAGAGCTAAACACTACTTCTTCTAATCTTTTCAAATCTTTTAAATCTTTTAAATACTCAGTCAATCTTTTTACAAAACTTAATTACTCTAACTCTTCTTAATTGTTCCTCGTGAGCCCCTACTCTCCGGGCTCACAAACCCTCCAGCTACTTGGAGACTGAGATAACTGGAGTCAGGAGGTGGTTCCTGTGCCTTTATACTGGTGTCATCAAAAGGATGATGTTTCTCAGTCTCCAAGCTAGAGGTTCGGGACTGGACTGGAGGGACGTTAAGGAAGTAGATTGCTTATTCCTTCAAAATGTAGAAAAACTGGGGGACATGCAATGAAGCTACAATGTGGCACATTTAAGACTAATCAGAAAAAATATCTTTTCCACTCAAAGCAGTCCTGGTGGAGAGACAGCCGAGTCAGAATGTCATGTATTCAATGCAATAACTGTGGTGCTTTCATTCTGAGAAGAATCATTTGGAACTTAAGAGCTTGCCCTATATGCTTCAAGTTAGCAACTATGCTTAAAGAATTGACTCTACTATGGGAAGAAATAGCTGCAATTAATCACACCTCCTCTAGGGTACAAACTGAACAAAATCCACCACCACTTACACAAAGAATCAAACAGCCCAGGAAGAAATGGATCACAGTGGGCTCTGGTAGGTTGAGTCCTGTAACACAGACACCCTATATACATCAAGAGATATTCCTGCATAATGCCTTCTCTGCCTTGGATAATGAGAGTGCCCAATCCATGGAAACTGAAGAGCCCTTAAATGATAGACAATGCCAAATCTACTGATAATGTACCAATAGGAAGAAAAGCACAGTTACTTACCTGTAACAGGTGATCTCTGGGAACAGCAGGAATAAGTCTTCACATATGGGTACGTCGGTACCGACGGAGTCTGCGCGGGAACGCTTCCCAGCGCCCAATCAAAAAGCTTTTGGAAGCATCCCACCACGCCTGCGTGCTGCCTTCCCGCCTTTCCCAACTGCCTCTCCTCAGTTAAGTTTTAAAGCTGAGACAAAGAGAGAGAGAGAGAAAGGAAAGATAGAGATAGATAATACAACTCCTAGGGGAGGTGGGTGGGTTGTGAAGACTTAATCCTGCTGTTCCCAGAGATCACCTGTTACAGGTAAGTAACTGTGCTATCTCCAGGAACAAGCAGGAATGAGTCTTCACATATGGGGACTCCCAAGCTGAGATGCCTGGAGTCCCAGCATGTCATAGATTGGAACATGCTATACCTAATAACACCAGGCATCCTAAGGATGGAGGGTAGGAGTTGAAAAGAAAAAGGTGCTGTGGAAAACAGCTTAACCTAGCATAGGACTGCAGACAAGGAGTCCATGTGTGGATGATAATTGTCATCAATGATACTGAAATGAAATATTGCAATATGGACCTCCCCTAACAGGATTTCACAGAAGTATGGAGGTTCATGGGATCTACTGGGGAACCCAGTAGAGGAACCTCGAAGAGGACCTCACTGTAAAGTGGAGGTAATAAACCTGTAGGAAAAACAGTGGAGGTCAGAATCCTGAAAGGTAACAGGTAACCCCAGTAGGAAAAACTGGGGTAGTACAAAAATGGTGGGCCTTCAGCGGAAGGCTTTATGACAAAAGCGGAACTCTTTTGGCGGCAGAGTGGCTCACTCTTAGGAGCAAAAAGAGAAAGGCTAACCGATTTGGACAAACAGGCACAGTCCTTGTGGGGAGAAAGGGTATGGGAACCCCTTGTATCCCAAAAAGAGAGGACAAATGCCTGAGGCGTTAAAGCCTGTGATTAACTGAAGATCCGCAATGCCTAGGAGCATGGAGAGCTTCAGAGGTACCTAAACCCTAAGGTTATGGTATAAAGGTTGTTGACTACCACAGGAGTGGTTGTGTGTGTACAACCCCAAACCTGCTGGATAGCATAGGTATGGGTAAAACCCATCTGTCAGGATCATATAGCTATATGAGCATAGACAGTCAGATAGATAAGTATGTGGATACATATCTATCTATAATAAAAAATCGACAGATACATATATAGATATATGGATAGACATATAAGAATATATCTATAGTGAGATATGGAAGGGCATAAAATACACACAAAAGATAGATATGAATATGTAGGCCTATATATGGGTGTCTGCAGTTAAGCAGACAGAGATATGCCTACAGCACGGTATTTACATAGGATATGTGGAGAGGAAAGATTCATCTAATAACAAGGAGGTGGAACCTACTTGAGAAGATATATAGAGAATCTATTCCTCCTGGTTATGATCTGCAAGGATGCTAGCTAGTGAAATAACCAGGACGGTTACGTGAAAAACAGAGGATAATATCAGTCTGCAGCCAGCAAATCCCGAGTCTTCCAGAACTCTAGTGGACAGAAGACGCATAGAGATGAGATACCATGTTGAAATGCTTAAGGGCAAAAGGTATCATGCGTTCTTACCATGAGGACGAGCTGCAAGGAGAAAGAGCATATCCCCGATTGGGAGTACTATGGACCAAAGCAGGGAATTGGCAACTCCTTAAGCTTTCACGTAAGAGAAAGGCCTATGTCCTTTATATCAAAAAATAGATAGTAAAAGAAGGGAGAACCCTTCTAGTCATGGGAGACATGACTGAAAAGCCTTTTCCAACCATCTAGGATAGCTGTTGGAGAAAACCCCCCCATGCTCTCTAGCAAGGGCCCATAGTGGAAAGCTTCTCTGTAGGATTGCAGAGAGCATGATGCAGGAGAATGAGGAGATAGAACTGGCTGCAGGAGAGCCAGTATCTCTGCCAACTATGCTGCCAAAACCAGGAGAATGGAGATGGCAGAAATAGAAGACAATCCAGAAAGCTTGTAGTGAGATAATCTCCAAGATAAATGAAAGCACTGACTTGGAGCCACTACTAAGACTAGAAAGAATGTTAGGAGGAGGACAATCTGGTTGTTTGTGGACAAAAACCAGTGGTCCAAACATTAAGGCTCCTGCATAAGCAGCTGCTAGCAAGACAGCAGAAAGAATCTGTTTAAAAACAGAAAGAACAGGAGTAGAAAACTCTGGACATGTCTGATAAGCTGCCCCAAAGCAAAATATAAAAAGAGAAGTTAACTCAGAGAGGAAAACTCAGAACTGGAAAGTGACAAAAACTAGAGAGGCTGAAGAAAAAGCCCTCCAGTGAAGTAATACCACTCTTACAGAGGAAAAAGCTTGGTAAGAAGGTGAAGAGAATGGAGCTGACGAAGACTTACCAAGTAGTAAGTCTATAGAAAGGAAAAAATACATGCTGGCACAGGAAACTATCATTTGATAGTGGTTAGACCTCTTTCCCTAGCAAGAAGAAGAGGAGAAACCTGTGACCTATAGGCATGAACATCCTGACAGCTCATAGAAATATAGAAAAAATGGATGTCTTTTGGAAAGAGATCCATGTCTAGGGGTTAGAATGAAGCGGTGGATTGCCTCTATTAAGAAGCAGCAAACTGCAGATTCTAAACCCCAAGAGTCACAAGCATCTGATGATGATTGATCAGAAACCCTGCGGTTGCTGGGTTTGCCGAGCCTGGTGAGAGGTTGGATTCTTCAGACCAGGACGATGCTTCCCCTGTTTGGGAACATCTGTATGATGGGCAGGTGATGAATAAAACCTTCTTCTCCTATGGGAAGAAAGTTTGGTAGGATATTTCCTACCTACTGGGACAGAAGAAGGTGTAGAACAACCCCTAGGAACAGGTAAATCAGTGGACAACTGAGTAACCTGACGTAAAGATTCCTTGTTGAAGAGATTTTCTCCAGTGCAAGGAGTATGTCCCAGTCTTTGCTGCGCCCATTTGTCCAAGTCTGAAGCTTGGAGCCAGGCTCTACGTCGTGCCCCTATAGCTATAGCAGAGGTCCTGCTAACAGACTCAAAAGAGTCTAGGGAAGCACGAGAAAGAAACCAAGAGATATTCTGGATATGCTTAAGCAGTGAGGAATAGTCTGCACTCTTGGAATCTGGAAGGAAAGGAGTCAAAAGATATAATTTCTTTGTGACCTCCTAAAGAGATAGACTCCTATAAAAGATATATGAGAGAATTCTTGCAGAAAGCATAGATGTCTGGAAGGTTTGACGTCCAAAGGCATCTAGTATCCTAGACTCACGACCTGGCGGATAAGAGTGCTTTTTCTTACTCTTTACTCACCTCATTGCTGATTCCACTACTATGGAATGATGAGGAAGTTGAGTCTTTTGAAACCCTGGAGAGGGGGGGCACCCGATATAGGAGAAAAGTTGCTCTGGAAAGTGGGGGTACCCTTAAAGGTGCTTCCCACAGACCTTGAAGGAGATCCTGCAAGGAATGATGCAAAGGAAGCATTATGTTCTCCTTTGCTTTGGTAGGAACAGAGCCTTGTGCAGGATCATGTCCAGGGATAGGAATGGCAAGTGATCTTGCTATTTCCAGGAGAAAACTCTGAAAAGAGGGATCTCCAACGGGAATCTCCTTTGGACAGGCTAGATCAGAAGAACTAGCCTGAGCACCAAAGGACCCATGTTCTCTGTAAAATAGTTATCTCCAAGTTATAATGCCCTGTTCAATGTAATTTCAGTATGTTCAATGTAAACCGCACTGATGCAGAATAGCGCGGTATATAAGAGAATGTAAATAAATAAAATAAATAAATCTATCCAAATACAGTATATAGGAATAGAAGATCCTGCACGGTGCAGGGTGGTATCCTTAAAGGATGGTCGCTGGTACTGGCTGTCAGGAGCAGCATCCGTCAGTACCTCATCGTCCATGCCAGGTATCGACTCCAAGTCTGGTATAGAAGGGAGTGATCCTGTTGAAAGAAGCATGGCAGGAGCTGGCCACGATGCTACCGTGGATACCGGTACCGATGTCTGAGCCGAAGCCGACACAGACAGACATCGGAGTAGCCATCGGTGACAGCTCAATCGGTACCGAGGTAACCAAAAACCTCCAGCAGCCATCCTCGGTACCAAGCCTGCGGTACCAATCGGTGCCGGTACCAAGGCGTGCCGGTACCCAGTCTTTCAGACTAGAGATCGATTGCAAACTCGGTATCGAGGGCAATGAGCCTGATGAACGAAGTACAGCAGGCACCAACCATAAAGGTAATGTGGACATCAGTACCGACTTCGGTACCGTGTCTGATACCGGTTGATGAAGGCCAACCAGTGGCAACTCAAATGGCATTGGAGGAACCGAGAGTTGCGGATCCGAATCATTGCAGCCGAGCCTTTGGTACCGACGGGAGCCGGTACCAAGGCAAGTCGGTACCCAATCCTCCAGACTGGAAATTGATTCCAGACTCAGCATCGAAGGAAGTGAGTCTATCGATGCACGTCTGGAGGGTTCCGACGTCGGTGGTCGTATCGGTATCGGTACCGATACCGGAAAGTCAGTCTGGGAAATATCCACCGGACCCGAAGGTACCGAGGACACCAGATGACTATCCCTGGTAAGGAATGTTTCATCAAACACCAGTGCCGGAGCCGGGGTATAGGTACCGCTCGAAGCGGATGCCACCACCGGACACGGCTCAGGTATGTTCTGTGGGAGGTGAACCCCTGGAACAACCTGAAACCCCTCATACGCTTTGGAGACCGAAGACTCCCGCCGGGGTTTTGAAGCCAGTAGGCCCTCGAGGGCAAGGCCAGAGCCATCTGCATGCTGTGCATGAGACCTACCACTCGAGGACTGGCTAGTCTTAACAGACTGTTTGTGGGTTACCTGATCCTGTGTAGAAGAAGAATGGAACGGTGCCCTGAAGTTGGAAGGGAACCGGGTATCGAGGAAACCTCGATGTTGAAACTCTCTTCTCACCAAACTGTTGCCCAAAGGCTCCGGCGGAAAAAGGTCAGGCCCCAAACAGGTTAGACACAGGCTTTGAGGGTCTAAAAATAAAGTTGTACCACCACAGTCTGAACATTTCCTGAAGAAAGTGGCTAGCAGTTCCATGAAGAAAAAGAAGAGGCCTAAAGGCCTGAGAAACCGTGAAGAAAAAATGGTCCTTGAAAAAGGAAAATTTTACAAGAAAAGAAAAGAAAACACCGGCGGTACCAGTGGCGTAGGGGGGACAGCCGCGACCACAAGAAAACTAAAGAAATAAAACAATTTTCTGTGCTGACAGGAGGACGTCCTGCCGGCTCCGCAGAAAAATGAAAACTGAGGAGAGGCAGTTGGGAAAGGCGGGAAGGCAGCACGCAGGCGCTGTGGGATGCTCCCAAAAGCTTTCTTATTGGACGCTGGGGAACGTTCCCGCGCAGGCTCCGTCGGTACCGACGTACCCATATGTTAAGACTCATTCCTGCTTGTTCCTGGAGATAAACCTTGTATCCCAAAAAGAAAGGACAGGTGTCTGAGGTATTAGAGCCTCAGATTAACTGAAGATCCGCAATGTCTTTCCTAACTGGTGGTAGCTAGGAAAGATACTGAAACATGGAGAGCTTCAGGGGTACCTAACCCTTAAGGTTATGGTAGAAAAGTTGTTAACTACTAAGGGAGTGGTTGTGTGTGTAGCACCCCAACATGCTGGAACAGCATGGGTATGGGTAGAGCCCAACTGTCAGAATCATATAGAAGACAGTCAGATAGATAAGTATGTAAATACATATCTACCTATAATAAATATCTCGACAGATACACGTATATATATATATATATATATATATATATATATATATTCTTATATGTCTATCTATATATATATCTATAGCGAGATATAGAAGGGCATAACATATACACACACAAATGACAGACATATATATCTATAGAGATGTATACAGATATATATATATAGATAGGAATATCTAGGCCTATATATATAGGTGTCTGCAATTAAGCAGACAGAGATATGCCTATAGAAAGAATATTCACATAGGAGATGTGAAGAGGAAAGATTCATCTAATAACAAGAAGGTGGAACCTACTTGAGAAGATATATAGAGAATCTATTCCCCCTGGTTATGATGGAGGGAGTCAGGGGAAAAATCTCCCTGACAAGGAACAGACTAGATTGCTGCAAGAATGCTAGCCAGTGAAATAACCAGGATGGTTACGTGAAAAGCAGAGGATAATATCAGTCTGCAGGCAGCAAGTCCTGAGTCCTCCAGAACTCTAGCATGGTAAATGGACAGAAAACGCATAGGAATGAGATACCATGTTGACCTACTTGAGGGGCAAAAGGGGTATCATGCATTCTTTAGCTAAATATGCGCTGTCCATGAAGGATTAGGATACCATGAGGACGAGCTGCAAGGAAAAAAGAGCATATTCCCGGTGGGAATCCTGAGGACCAAACCAGGGAATTGAACAACTCTTTAAGCTTTCACGTAAGAGAAGGCCCATGTCCTTTGTTTTAAAAAGGAGATAGTAGGGTAGGAAGAACTCTTCCAGTCATGAGGGGCATGACTGAGGGAGCCTTTTCCAACCATCTAGGACAGCTGTTTGAGAAAATCCTAATGCTCTCTAGCAAGGGCCCATGGTGGAAAGCTTCTCTGTAGAATTGCAGAGAGCATAATGCAGGAGAATTAGGAGAAAAAGCTGGCTGCTGGAAAAGCCAGTACCTACGTCAACTATGCTGCCAAACCCAAGGGAATTGGAGATGGCAAAAATAGAAGACAATCCGAGAAGCCTGTAGTGATAAGATTTCCCAAGAAAGATGAATGCACTGTCTTGGAGTCACTACTAAGGCCAGAATGAATGTAGTGGAGGACAACTCTGGATGCTTGTGGATAAGAACCAGTGGTCCAATCACTAGGGCTCCTGCATGGGCAGCTGCTAGTAAGACAGCAGAAAGAGTCTTTCTGTTTAAAAACAGAAAGAACAGACAGAACAGGAGTAAGGAAACTCTGGACCTGTCTGATAAGCTGCCCCAAAGCAAAAAAGAAGAAGGGAGTTAACTCAGAGAGGAAAACTCCACACTGGAATAGTGACAAAACTAGAGGGGCTGAAGAGAAGCCCTCCAGTGTAATAGTAGCACTCTTACAGAGGAAATGCTTGGTAAGAGGGTAGAGAAGATGGAGCTGAATGGAGACTTACAATGTGGTAAGTCTGTAGAAAGGAAAAATTCATGCTGGTACAGAAAAACTATTGTTTGATAGTTGTTAAACCTCTTTCCCTAGCAGGAAGAAGAGGAGAAACCTGTGACCTATAGGCATGAACATCCTAAGAGCTCGTATAACAGAGAAAAATGGATGTCTTGTGAAAAGAGATCCATGCCTAGAGTTTAGAATGAAAGCAGTGGAAGGCTTCTACTGAGAAGCCAACTGCAGGTTCTAACCCCAAGAGGCACAAAAAATATGATGATGATTAATCAGAAACCCTGCGGTTGCTGGGTTTGCTGAGCCTGGTGAGAGTTTGGATTCTTCAGACTAGGGCGATGTTTCCCCTGTTTGGGAACATCTGTATGATGGGCAGAAGATGAATAAAACCTTCTCCCCCTAGGGGAAGAAATTTTAGTAGGACATTTCCTACCTACTGGGAAAGAAGGAGGCGTAGAACAGCCCTTAGAAACAGGTAAGTCAGTGGACCACCGAGTAACCTGATGTAAAGACTCCTTATTGAAGAAATTTTCTCCAGTGCAAGGAGTATTACCCAGTCTTTGTTGTGCCCATTTGTCTAAGTCTGAAGCTTGGAGCCAGGCTCTACGTCGTGCCCCTATAGCTATAGCAGAAGGCCTGCTAACAGACTCAAATGAGTCTAGGGAAGCACGAGTAAGGAACCAAGAGATATTTTGAATATGACTAAGCAGTGAGGAATAGTCTGCACTCTTGGGCTCTGAAAGACAAGGAGTCAAAAGATGTAATTTCTTTGTGACCTCCTCAAGAGATAGACTCATATAAAAAATATATGAGAGAATTCTTGCTGAAAGCATGGATGTCTGGAAGGTTTGACGTCCAAAGGCATCTAGTGTCTTAAGACTCACAACCTGGCGGATAAGAAGAGTGCTTTTTCTTACTCTTCACCCGCCTCATTGCTGATTCCACTACAATGGAATGATGAGAAAGTTGAGTCTTTTGAAACCCTGGAGAGGGGGGCACCTGATATAGGAGATCAGTTGCTCTGGAAGGTGGGGGTACCCTTAAAAGGTGCTTCCCACATTCCTAGAAGATGATCCTGCAAGGAACGATGCAAAGGAAGCATTATGTTCTCCTTTGCTTCGGTAGAAACAGAGCCTTGTGTAGGATCATGTCCAGGGATAGGAATGGCAAGTGATCTTGCCATATCCAGGAGGAAACTCTGAAAAGAAGGATCTCCAAAGAGAACCTCCCTTGGACAGGTTACATCTGAAGAACTAGCCTGGGCACTGAAGGATCTATTTGAGAATATGGGAATATAAGATCCTGCACGGTGCAGTATGGGATCCTTAACGGGTGGACGCTGGTACTGGAGGTCAGGACCAGCGACAGTCCGTACGACATCGTCCATGCCAGGTATCGACTCCAAACTTGGTATAGAAAGGAGCAATTCTGTTGAAAGAAGCATGGAAGGAGCTGGCCACGATGCTACTGTAGATACCGGTACCGATACCGATACTGCTGTCGGAACCGAACCCGACACCTACATCGGAGCAGTTATCGGTGACAGCTCAATCAGTACCGAGGTAACCGAAAGCCTTCGGCAGTCACCCTCGGTACCGAGCGTCTGGTACCGATAGTTGTCGGTACCAAGACGTGTCGGTACCCAGTCTTTCAGACTAGAGATCGATTCCAGACTCGGCATCGAAGGAAGCGAGTCTATCGATGCACGTCTGGAGGGTACCGACGTCGGTGGTAGTATCAGTGCCGGTACCGATACTGGAAAGTCAGTCTGGAACGTATCCACCAGTTCCGTAGGTACCGAGGACGGCAGACGACAATCCCTGGTGAGGAGTGTCTCGTCCAACACCAATGCCGATGCCGGGGTATCGGTACCGCTCAAAGCGGATGCCACCACCGGGCATGGCTCAGGTATGTTCCGTGAGGGGTGAACCCCAGGAACAACCTGAAACCCCGCATAGGCTTTGGAGGCCGAAGACTCCCGCCGGGGTTTTGAAGCCAAAGGGCCCTCGAGGGCAAGGCCGGAGCAGTCTACATGCTGTGCATGAGACCTACCACTCGAGGGTTGGCTAGTCTTAACAGACTGTTTGTGAGTTACCTGATCCTGTGTAGAAGAAGAAATGGTCGGTGCCCTGAAATTGGAAGGGAACCTCATATCGAGGGAAACTCGATGTTGAAAACCTCTTCTTATAATACTGTTGCCCAAGGGCTCCGGAGGAAAAATGTCAGGACCCAAACAGGTTAGACACCAATTTTGGGAGTCTAAAAATAAAGTTATACCGCCACAGTTTGAACATTTCTTGGAGAAAGTGGCTGGCGGTTCCATGAAGGACATGGAGAGACCTAGAAGGCCTGAAAAACTGTAAGAAAAAAATATTCCCTTAAAGGAAAAATTTTACAAGGGAAGAAAAAAGAAACACCGGCGGTACCGGTGGCGTCGGGGAAGACAGCCGCTGCCACAAGAAAACTAAAGATTTAAAAGAAAAACGTTCTGCAGTGACAGGAGGACGTCCTGCCGGCTCCGCGGAAAAATGAAAACTGAGGAGAGGCAGTTGGGAAAGGCGAGAAGGCAGCACGCAGGCGTAGTGGGATGCTTCCAAAAGCTTTTTGATTGGACGCTGGGAAGCGTTCCCGCGCAGACTCCGTCGGTACCGACGTACCCATATGTGAAGACTCATTCCTGCTTGTTCCTGGAGATAAATCATAACACAGAAAACTACTCCTTAGAGATTCCACCATCAGAGAGGCACGAACTTGGGAACACAGTTTAAAGGAGAGAGGATGGTCAAATGCCTCCCAGGCTCTTCAGCCAGCAGAAATACAAACCAAATTGTTGGTACAGTTAATGCAGAAAGTGAGCACTCCAAAACTGATATTGTCATCCTGTTAGGTACAGTACAAACGATCTGGCTAGAAACAGTGCCTCTGCAGTTCAAAGGGACTTCCAAACTCTGGGAGAGAAACTCAAGCCCATTGCTAACACTATAGTATAGACGTTCTACCTTTTCATGGTAAGGGGGCAGAAAGGCTGCATCGCATATACAACTTTAATACATGGCTCCAAACCTGGTGCAAACAAGAAGGATTTAGATATATAGGCGACTAGGGAAACAGATGGCTCAACAAGAGACTATAATGTACAGATGGACTACATCTCTCCACCGCAGGGAAAAAGATCCTAAATGAAAAATTCAGACAGTATGTGGACAGGCATTTAAACTAGGGAAAGGGGGTGTCGGATGGAGAAGGACAAGTTCAGTATGTCACTCCCAGTAAAAGCAAAACATTGGAAACAGCCACACTTTTGAACACCACATCAATGACAAGTAGGAAGGGGCATGTAGAACAATATCCATGCAAAAGGCAGGCAAGAACAAATGCAGGAAAGCAATGAGTACAAATGCTCAAAGCCTAGCCAACAAAGTTCCTGATCTGGAAGCCCTAATGGTGGAAATGGACTTGGACATTGTGGCCATTACAGAAACATGGTTTAACGAATCGCATGAATGGGATATAGCCATAGCTGGCTATAATCTATTTAGAAGAGACAGGGTAGAAAAGCAGGAGTAGCCGCCCTGTATGTCAAAAGCAATATTAAAGCTGCTGAAATGCAGGGGACATGGGGAAAAGAAGAAGCGCTCTGGATTGTGTTGGAAAGAGGAGGTGGCACTGTCATTCATACTGGTGTAGTCTACAGGCCTCCAACTCAAAGTGAAGAAATGGATAGCAAATTGATTGTTGATATTGCAAAGATAGCCACGAAGGGGGAAGTGATCATATTGGGTAACTTTAATCTACCCGATGTGGATTGGAGTGTTCCTTCTGCATATTTGGAAAGAAGTAAAAAAATTGTGGATGCCTTCCAAGATGCATTACTTAAATAAATGGTGATGGAACCGACCAAGGAGAGCTCCGTGCTGGATTTAGTGCTCACCAACAGAGATAGCGCGTCGAATATCCAGGTGGGTGCTCATGTGGGCAGCAGCAATCACACAGCCCAAACACTTTTGGACCCTCCATGGTGGCTTGTAATGAAGAATCCACCCCTGAATTAGAGGCTGCTGCCTCCAAGATGGCCACTCATGCTAAACTTAAAATGGCACCCTTTCCCACCAAAAACACTCACTCGACTATAGGTGACAGAAGCGGCGGCAGAGACAACAACGCCATGTCTTAAGCCTGCTCTGCCATTGCCTCCGAATGCACCCGCTCTAAATTTCCCACCACTTTCAACTCGCATGCCCTTCAGAAGCCGAAAGAGTATATGTGCCCGCTCTTCAGGCCGCAGCCTGAGCAAACGTTTTTTGCCAGCATCTCAAACCCAATAGGGGAGGGGGAGGAGTGTAGTTACTCATCTGTAACAGGTGTTCTCCAGGGACAGCAGGAATCAGTCCTCACATATGGGTGACGTCAGCACCCTCGCGGAAGCATCCCCCCAGCTTTCAAAGAAAGCCTTTGGGAGATGCCATCACGCATGCATAGTCCCCTTCCCGCACAAGGGTGCCATCTTGCTCAGTCAGATGACAAAGTTAAGATGGCAAAATAAAAAATGGTACAGGAGGAACTCCAAAGGGAAGAGGGAGGGTTGCAAGAACTGATTCCTGCTGCCCCCGGAGAACACCTGTTACAGGTGAGTAACTATGCTTTCTCCAGGAACAAGCAGGAATTGAGTCCTCACATACGGGACTCCGCAGCTACAGGCTACCGAAAGCCCATAGCGAAAAAATACGGTCTCCCTCAAGGTGAGCCGCGAGCAGCAGCAATTGAGTCTGTGTCCAATGAAAATCAGCACTCCGGTAGCCTGAACACAGAAGGCTCGGAGAGCAGGAGTTGCTTAAACCCCGAAAATATTACAGAGCACAGCCTGGTCAAAGGCACTGTCCCGTCAGGACTCTCTTTCCAGGCTGTAATGGGCTGCAAAGGAATGGACTGAAGACCAGATGGTGACCTGGCAGATATCCACCACTGGAAAGGAGCATATGTTTGCCACCAAGGCTGCCAGGGTCCCGACACGGTGCACCATGACCCCTGCCTGCTCATAGGTGAGGGCGATACAATCCACCACCTAGATTGGCCACTGCTGGAAACAGGATACTGGGCTTGATGGACCTTGGTCTGACCCAGTATGGCATATCTTATGTTCACCCAAGGTGGACAGCATACGCTTGGTCACCGCCTCCTCCAGTCTTCTGGGGTCGTAGAAAATGAAAAACTGAGCAGCTTTACGGTGGCCCTGAGTGTGTTGGAGATAGAAAGACAAAGCCCTCTTACAGTCTAGAGTGTGAAGGACGTCTTGCCCCTATTGGAGTGAGGTCTCGGAAAGAAGGTGGGAAGTACCACTTCCTGGTTGAGGTAGAAGGACGATACCACCTTCGGAGGAAATTTAGGGCGCGTGCGAAGCACCACCCTATTTTTGTAGAACCTGGTATAAGGCGCTTCCGCCACTATGACCTGAAGCTCACTAATTCTGCGAGCGAAGGTGAGAGCGACCAGGAACGCCACCTTCCACAAGAGGTATTGCAAGTGGCAAGTAGCCAGAGGCTCAAAGGACGGCTCAGTGAGCTGCCCCAATACTACATTAAGGTCCCACTCGGTCGCCAGAGGGCAGACCAAGGGCTTAGTTAAGAGCAGACCCCTTAGAAAGAGAGTCACCAACGGCTGGGCCGAGAGGCGTTTGCCATCCACTGGGTGCTAAAATGCCACTAGGACGCTGAGGTATACCCGGACAGAGTTAGATTTGAGCCCGGATAGCAAGAGATGGAGAAGATACTGTAACACCAGTCCCACAGAGCAGGAGAATGGGTCAGTCCCATGCTCAGCACGCCAAGCTGAGAATCTGCGCCACTTGAGAGCGTAAGCTTTCCTAGTAGAAGCCTTACGAGAGGCCAGCAGGACCTCCTCTACTTTACCTGAGAGGTTGAAAGGGGCTAGGGTCATGCTTTCAGCAGCCACACCGTCAGTGACAGGGACCCCAAACGTTGGGGTGCAGAAGAGAGCCCCCTTCCTGAGACAGGAGTCCCAGAGAGATCCCCAACAGGATGGGGGCTCTCCACTGATATTCGGAGGAGTAGCGGGAACCACAGTTGCCAGGGCCACCGAGGGGCTATCGGGATGAGCAAAGCCTTATCATGGAGGGTCCTGAACAAAGTTTTGGCAATCAGTGGTGTAGGAGGTAAGGCATACATAAGGCCCTCCGACCACTAGATGAGGAACTCGTCTGCCGCCACCCTTGATTGGTGGGACTGCCGGAAACAAAAGCGGGGCAATTGGAAGTTGTCCAGACTGGCGAACAAGTCCATTACGGGTTCCCCCCCCCAGATCCAGAAGAGCTGGTCAGCCACATTGGGGTCCAGTTGCCACTCGTGCAGCTTGAGGACCCTGCTCAATCTGTCGGCCAGTAGGTTGTTCTGGCCTGGTAGGTATACTGTCTGCAGGAGGATACCCTGTTAGACTGCATAGGAGCAGAGGAGCAGAGGAGCAATGCCTCCTGGTAGAGGGCATGAGACCCTGGGCTCCCCCTATTTGTTCACATAGAAAATTGCCACCTGGTTGTCCGTCTAGAACAGCACCAGCTGGTGACGCAGGTGGTGGCCAAAAGCTCGAAGAACCAAGTGTATTGCCCGCAGTTTCAGAGGTTGATCTGCTGGGTGCCCTCATCTAGCGACCAGCTGCCCTGGGTGCAGAGTTCCTCGCAGTGGGCTCTCCACCGAGCAGGGAGGCATCTGTGGAGAGGATCCTTAAGGGATTCAGGGCCTGAAAAGGCATCCTCACCTCGATTTGTTTGGGGGTCTGCTACCAGGTCAGAGAGTCTGCCAACTGACAGGTCACGGAGACTGTGTTCCGGAGGCGCCCAATGGCCTGAGTCAACAGGTCCCGGAGACACCACTGCACAGCCATCATGTGGAGGTGGGCGTCTGGGGTGACATGGACCGTGGAGGCCATGTGTCCGAGGAGGCGCAAGAGGAGCAGAGTGGGCACAGAGGGACGATGCTGTTTGCCCTGTGCCAGGGTCTTGAGGCGGTCGGCCTGGTCCCTGGGCAGGAAGGCCTTTGACTGAAGGGTGTCCAGCCTTGCCCCAATTAACTCCAGACATTGTGTCGGAAAGCCCAAGTACTGTAGGACCTGGATGGTGTGTGCGGATGCCTGCTGCACCTCAGAGGCCGTGCCTCCCTTTATGAGCCAGTCATCCAGGTAGGGGAAGACAAAATCCACCTGGAGGTGGAGGAAGGCGGCCAAGACTGCCAGGCACTTTGTGAAGACCCTTGGGGAGGAGGCCAAACCGAAAGGCAGCACCTTGTACTGTTAGTGTCCGCCACCCACCATGAACCGCAGATTCTGCCTGTGGTTGGGGTGAATGAGGATATGGGTATAGGCATCCTTCAGATCCAAGGAGCATAGCCAATCTCCCTGCTGGAGGTAAGGCAGCAATGTTCCAAGGAGAGCCTCTTGAACTTCTCCCTCATCAGGAACTTGTTGAGGTTGTACAGGTCGAGTATGGGCCTTAGGCCCCTTGTCCTTTTTGGCACGAGGAAGTACCTGGAGTAGAATCCTTTGCCCTTGAGATAGTGGGACACCGGTTCCACCGCTTTGTCCTCAAGACCTGCCAGCTCCTGCAGAAGAAGGTCCCAGTGAAGAGGAGCCACCAAGAAACAGCAAACCGTCACGTGGGCAACTAGAAACCAGTCAAGAAACGTGGCAGGAGGTTCTAATATTGCCTTTATTGTTCCACGGATCAGGTGTGCCAAACCCAACACAGGCCGTGTTTCGTATACCACTTCCTCAGGGGTTAAGGGCTCACTATAAAACATTCATAAACATGTTAAATAAAACAGCAAACAAAACAAATATGTTAATACATTAAACAGACATAAATAATAAAATCTGTTCCATCTCAGCAGATAAAGCGTAGTTACTCACCTGTAACAGGTGTTCTCCAGGAGCAGCAGGAATCAGTCCTCACATATGGGTGACGTCGGCGCCGACGGAGCCCTCGCGGAGCAATTTTCCCCAGCTTTCAAAGAAAGCCTTTGGGAATTGCAGCGCGCATGCGCGGTCTTCTTCCTGCCCAAGGGTGCCATCTTGCTCAGTCTGATGACATAGCAAAAAGACAGCAAAAATTAGCAAAAACGAAAGCATAAAACTGCAACTCCACGGGGAGGAGGGAGGGTTGTGAGGACTGATTCCTGCTGCTCCTGGAGAACACCTGTTACAGGTGAGTAACTACGCTTTCTCCAGGACCAAGCAGGAAGTCAGTCCTCACATATGGGACTCCCAAGCTTAAGGCTACCGGAGACCCTAAGCACAAAAATGAGCTCCCTCTAGCTCAGCAGCACAGAAGGAAGGAATCTTCTCTGAATACGTCTCCAACCGGTAGCCCAACATCCGGGATGGAGGGTAGGAGTTGCCTATACCTCGAAGAGATTACGGAGGACTGCCTGTCCGAAAGCACTGTCCCTGCGGGACTCCCTCTCCAGGCAGTAATGGGCTGCAAAAGTCTGGCTCGAAGACCAAGTAGCGGCCCGGCAGATGTCTGCCAACGGAACAGAGCGGAGGTAAGCCACTGACGTAGCCTTCGCCCGAACACAATGAGCGGTGACTCTACCTTCCAGCACGAGGCCCGCAGCCTCGTAAGCCCAAGCGATGCAGTCCGCAATCCAGATGGACAGAGTACGCTTGGAGACAGGGAGCCCCAACTTGTTGGGGTCATAAGACACGAAGAGATGAACCGCCCTTCGGTGCTCCCGCGTACGGTCCAGGTAGAAGTTCAGCGCCCTTCTACAGTCCAGGGTATGCAGGACCATTTCAGCTTGGCTGGAGTGTGGCCTGGGAAAGTAGGTCGGAAGTACCACCTCCTGGTTGACGTGAAAAGGGGAAACCACTTTAGGAAGAAACTTAGGGTGAGTCCGTAGGACTACCCGGTTCTTGTAGAACCTAGTGTAAGGAGGATCAGATACCAGGGCCTGCAGCTCACTAACGCGTCTAGCAGAAGTGAGGGCCACCAAGAACAAGGTTTTCCAGGAAAGAAAACGAAGAGGACAGGTAGCCATAGGCTCAAAAGGCGGACAGGTAAGCCGCTGTAAAACCACATTGAGATCCCAGTTCAGGGCTGGCGGGCGCAAAGGTGGTTTAAGGAGTAGGAGGCCCCGGAGAAAACGAGCCACCAGAGGGTGGTTGGAAAGAGGCCTACCCTCCACCGGTAGGTGGTGCGCAGAAATAGCACTGAGGTGGACCTTGACCGAGTTGGACTTAAGTCCAAGATTGGAAAGGGAAAGCAAGTACTGCAAGACCACTGATGCTGAACAGGAGAAGGGGTCTTGCAACTTCCGAGTACACCAGATGGAGAACCGACGCCACTTGAGAGCGTAGGACTTCCGGGTGGAAGGCCTCCTGGAGGCCAAGACGACCTCTTCCACATCTGGAGGTAGCTGGAGAGGAGCAAGGACTACCCTTTCAGCAGCCAGGCCATCAGATGAAGGGATCGAAGGTTGGGGTGCAGGAGCGTCCCCTGATCCTGCGAGAGGAGGTCGGGCTGAAACCCCAGAGGAAGAGGTGTGTCCACCGCCAGCTGCAGCAGAAGCGGGAACAAAGGTTGTCTCAGCCACCGGGGAGCCACTAGGATCACCGACGCCTTGTCTCTGAGAACCTTGAAGAGCGTCCGAGACACCAGAGGCATGGGTGGAAAGGCATACAAGAGGCCTGTGGACCATGGAATCAGAAAAGCATCCGCCGCTACCCGGAGAGGATGCGGCTGTCGAGAGCAGAATCTGGGAAGCTGCCGGTTCAGCGGACTGGCGAACAGATCCATGGTGGGGAGGCCCCACCGGAGAAAGATCCGCTGAACCACGAGCGGATCCAATCTCCACTCGTGCGGTTGGAGGATCCTGCTCAGTTTGTCTGCCAGGTAGTTTTCTTGACCTGGGAGATAGACAGCTTTGAGGACGATGTTGCGATGAACGGCCCAAGAGCAGAGCTTCTGTGCTTCCTGACAGAGAAGGAAGGAGCCGGTTCCGCCTTGTTTGTTCATGTAGAACATGGCATCCTGATTGTCTGTCTGGATAAGTACCGACTGGTGAGAAATCAGGTGAGAGAAGGCTTTGAGCGCTAGGCGGATGGCTCTGAGCTCCAGGAAGTTGATCAGTTAAGCGGACTCCCAAGGAGTCCAGAGACCCTGAGTACAAGTCCCCTGGCAATGTGCTCCCCAACCCTGGAGAAAAGCATAAAATAATAGAGTCGGATGTTTTCAACAATGAATAAATGACTGGTAACTATTGTTTTTAACGGTGGGAGAAGTCAGTACGGTCCTTTGACATTTGTTATGCTTCACTGTTTCCCTCAGTTTTCACTCCAAAGTATGGTTTTTAGTACATTTTAATGGTTAAGGGTTTTCTTCTTAGCCTAAAAAGGAAAGCTTCTTCTTTTTATTTTTTTTATTTTGAATACATAACATTCCACTTTGTTTTCCTAGTTCAATGGAGGTTGGGCAGCTTTATTTAATTATTTACAGTCCTTCCCTCAGTTAAAATTATGTCGGACCTGTTTAGCTGTAGGTTTAGCGTTTTTCTAAAACAGTGTATTGCCGCATGCCATCCAGAAGGCAATTGGTTTCGTGTGTAGGCGATCATTGCGATTGAGGATAAGAAGAGTTATTATTAAACCCCACACTGGCTTAGTTACATTTTATCACTTCGAAAGGTTCATCTTTGAGTGTGATGATATATTTCTGAGCAGTATTGTGACAAGCATATGATCTGCCTTTTTATTTTGAGAAATTTATTAACGAGCTGATTTTGTATTGTGTTTTAGGCACCGTGGTTTACAATAAAGTATGGTGTGTTGGTTTTTTCTGAGCTAACATCACTTGGACATTGGCCTCTCTTTATCCTACAAAGATATTATCTTTGGAGATAATTGTGTAAGCACATAATTAATCTAGAGAAGGTTTATTTTATTTGTTTATTTATTTATTCATTCATATACAGTTTGCAATACATCACGTAATAGAGGCAGGTGGTTTCCACGCTTCTGTCAATCAAGGAGAGGTTTGCTCCATATTGGCTGGCTATAGTGGTAGGTTTTTATTTATATTTTGTGAGTGTTTTAAATTCTGTTATTGATGTTTATTATTATTTTTATAGTAGTCTCCTTTGAATCCCATGGTTTTCAGATGTTTTTATTGATTCACTCCTTTACGCTTTTTCAATCCTTATTCATTTAAGCATATTATGTAGTATTTTTACTCTCATATAATGGTTAGTGCCCATGGCACATCCTTCTAATCCTCCTCATCTCTCGTTTTCCTCCTTCTCTTTTTTTGTAATTTTATCTGTGTTTTAATTGTTTTATATATATTTATGGTATAAGTATTTTAAGTTTAGTTCTTTTATCTTCTTAATTATGTATTTGTTATTGTAATTTGCCTTTTATTAAATATTTATTGTAATATATGTTTTTTATCAATGAGTTATCACATTATAATTATCTTTTGTATTTATTGTTTTATCTGCTGAGATGGAACAGATTTTATTATTTATGTTTGTTTAATGTATTAACATATTTGTTTTGTTTGCTGTTTTATTTAACATGTATATGAATGTTTTATAGTGAGCCCTTAACCCCTGAGGAAGTGGTATACGAAACACGGCCTGTGTTGGGTTTGGCACACCTGATCCGTGGAACAATAAAGGCAATTTTAGAACCTCCTGCCACATTTCTTGACTGGTTTCCAGTGAAGAGGAGACCTTAGGGGCTCTCCCGGAAAATAAGTGGGAGGTGTCTGAGTCAGATGGAGGAGGTAACCCTCCTTGACCACTCGAAGTGCCTAGGAATCAGTGGTGATGGTCGACCACCTCCGGGCGTAGTGGGCCAGATGTCCCTCTGTGAGCTGCAGACCTCCTTGAGGTAGAGAGGCTATGCCCAAGGAGTCAAAAACTCCACCCTAGCTGGGCCAGGGCCGAGGCCGGTGCCTGGGGTTTTGGAGCTTTCTGCTTATGAGGGCCATGCCCATGTCCCTTGGCCTGCTGACTCTGTTGGAGAGCCAGAGAGGCCTGGAAAGGTGGGTAGTTTCTGTAAGCAGCCCTTTTCATCAGGTAGAAGAGCTTTTTACCAGAGCCCTTCCGTCGGGAGGGGTAGCGGTCTTTTTAGAGAGCCTGGTCCTCATCATGAACTCGGTCTCCAGCTCGGCAGCTTTGTCGGTCATGGGTTTGCCAAAGAGGTTCTCTCCTTGGCATGGGACATCGACCAATTTATCCTGAACCCATTGCTCAAGATCGGATAACTGTAGCCAAGACTGGCGTCGGGCACTGATGCCTGATGCTGCTACTCGAGCTGCCGAATCAAATCCGTCATAGGCAGCCAGAGACAAACTTGGAGCACTCGTGGACGGCCTTGTCCAGGTTATTGAACCTCTGCAGGGGCTCCTCAGATAGACCAACTGAGAACCGGTGAGTTCCTTTGCCAGGTCTCTCAGGTACATGCCCATGTACAGGTAGTAAACCTGGATGCAGCCGATGAGCATCGAACCCTGGTAACACTTCCTGCCGAGGGCATCCAAGTTGCGTGCCTCCCTGGCTGGAGGGCACAGAGCAGTGCGTCTTGGCAGACTCCACCACCATGGACTTGTGCGGTAGCTATGACTTCTGGAAACCCGGGCTCCGGCGGACTCGATACATCGAGTCAAGCCGCTTGCTCACCACCAGCACCGATGCCAGTTTTTCCCCACATACACAGCATCAGCCAGTCCAGAATGGGAGGGATGGGCACCATGAGTGATTCCCTCAGAGGCGCCTCATACTGGAGGATTTCTAACTCATCCGCCCGAAGGTGGTCCTCAGATCCCGTCGGGAACGCCAGGGCCTTAGACATGTCCTTGATGAAGTCAAGGAACCCCATATCCTCTGGCGGAGACCGCTGCCGAGGCTCCAAGGCAGGAGAGTCTGAGAGGACGTCGCGGTGGCGACAGATATCGGGCAATTCCTCATACTCCATCTCCCACTCTGAGTAGTCCATCGAGGACTCAAAGGAAGGGCAGTCCGCAGGCCTTAGCACACGGCCAGCGCTGAGCACACTGGCCAGGGACGATCGCAGTTCCGTTGAGCGGGAACCGGATCGAGACCTCAGCCAAGGATCAACTCGAGGTGAAAGGACCTCACGGATTGGCTTAGCCTCCAGGGACATCTTCGATGTTGAAATCCTAGTGGTCAGGGCTGATGAACAGGTCATACCGGACAACAGCGCCCACTGCAGGTCCATGAAGGCAGACAAACTGCATTCCAGAGCCGCCATTCTGGACTCCAAGTCAGAAGGCTCCGCAGCCATCGGCGTGGCCCCAAGGGGCTCAAACCTGACGCCAGTTCCCCCGAAGGGGAGTCCTCAACAAGGATGGTGTCTGGGGAACAAGGCCGGTCTGGGGTCATGCCCTTTCGGGGGACCTTTGCAGGCCACTCCCTCTCCAATCTCTCGGACAGCATCTCAGACTGCAGGACCTGGCCCCGGCACACCCCGCTTGTTGGATCCATCCAGAGACGCTGCCTTTGAGGTATTCTTCTTCCTGGGTTCCCTCAAGGGAGACCCCCCTCTCTGAAGAACCATGGTGGGACTTGGGGTCGGAGGGGCCCGCTGAGATGTCAAGGCTTCAGACGAGGCCCTGGCCATCAGAGGTACCAGGGACTCAGGGAAAAACTTATTGTGCTGCTGCTGGCAGCTCTTGAGGGCCTTGATAGACCTTTTTTTTTGCAGAGACCGCATGCTGCAAGGTTGTGGTCAGGCCCAAGGCAGCGAAGGCAACAGTCGTGTGTGTCGGTCAAAGACATCATTTTCATGCACGATCACACTTCTTGAAGCCACTGGTAGCCATGGGGGGGAAAAAAAGTACCTCCGTGAGGTTGAAGACCCGCCAGGCTGCCAGTCTGAGAAAAAGGTGCGAAGCCGCCAAAAACGAAAAACTACAAAAGAAACCTGAACTCTATGCTGAGACAGCGAGGTGGGTGGCGGGACAAGTCCCGGTGCAAGTACCGGTGGAGGGGAGTATGAAACTCAGGCAAAAAAACAATTTTTTTCACAGACAAGCCAGATGGACATCTGAAGGGCTCCGCGGAAAAAATGAGACGGAGCAAGATGGCACCCTGGGGCAGGAAGGGGACCACGATTGTGTGGTATCATCTCCCAAAGGCTTTCTTTGGAACCTGGGGGAATGCTTCCACGAAGGCTCCGTTGGTGCCAACGTCACCCATATGTGAGGGCCGACTTCCTGTTTGTTCCCAGAGAACAAGCCTCTCCACAAACCGAAAGCAAATAGAATAAAAACAAGCCCGACAGCCCCAAGTGAAGGGAAGCAGTTAGCAGTTCAGCAATGCGACTTTCAAAAACCTCCCGAGCAAATATAAAAGTGAAGCACAAGATGCAGCAAAGCAACCTCGCTGACCACTGAAGGCTTTGGAGGCTGCGATGAGACATGCCCTGAAAGAGATAGCACAGTTACTTACCTGTAACAGGTGATCTCTGGGAACAGCAGGAATTAGTCTTCACATATGGGTACGTCGGTACCGACGGAGCCTGCACGGGAATGCTGCCCAGCTTTCAATCAGAAAGCTTTTGGCAGCATCCCTCGCGCCTGCGCAGTGACTTCCCGCCTTCTCCACAGCCTCTCTTCAGTTGAGTTTCAGAGCTGAGACAAAGGCGAGGAGAGAAAAGGAAAAAATAAAAAAGATGCAACTCCTAGGGGAGGTGGGAGGGTTGTGAAGACTAATTCCTGCTGTTCCCAGAGATCACCTGTTACAGGTAAGTAACTGTGCTATCTCCAGGAACAAGCAGGAATGAGTCTTCATATATGGGGACTCCCTAGCTGGAGATGCCAGGGGGAGATCCCATAAAAATGCAAGTGCCTGGATCAGGGGTGCATTTTGTCTCCAGGAATCCCCAGCATCCAATATGGGATGGAGGGTAGGAGTTGACAATAAAGGAGCTGTGAGGGAAGAAACAGCATAGTCAAGGACTAGAGGATTCTACAGACTACAGGAGTCCTTGGAAGATATGATGAGTAGCATTAAAATTCATTTCATGTACACTGAAAATATGCAGCTTACCTACTGTATTGTAGGAAGTAGAAGCATGATGGAGTCTACCGGATAAGCAGTGGCTGAATCTTCAAGGTGACCTCTCAGTAGTGAGGATGAAGGTCCAGACCTGGAAGTAGTAGATGATCCAGGTGTCAACTGGGTAGGAGTAGACGTCAGGTCTTCAATGGAAAGCTTTATGGGAAAAGCTGAAAACTCCTTTAGGCATAAGGTTATTAACATTGAGGACTAAAGGAAGAAGACTGACGGAGTTGGAGAACTAGCCCAGTCCTGGCGGGAAGAGGGGGACTGGAAAAAAAACCCTATTCCCTCAGAAAAACAGTGGTGTACTCGAAGATAAAGATGTACACTGTTTTTCCTAGCTGGCGAGAGATAGGAAAAATATGGAAGCTTGATGCTTCAGGGACATAAAGAAAAAATGGAAGATGTTAGCACCAAAGTGGTTATTGGTGCCTAACAGTCTCTGTATCGTAATATGGTATGGGACATAGGGCGACAGACTGTCTAAAACCTCTAGGAGGTAAATCATGTAGTATAGACAGTAAGGGTGACAGTGTATAAGACAGATCAACCCTTTAGAAGCCCCCCATCAAACACATATACATAGGCTGGAAGATATATATATATATATATATATATATATATATATATATATATATATATATATATATATATATATATATATATATATATATATATATATTCATATATAGAGATATATATATAAATACACATATGTCCAGATATGTTAGGATATGGGTGGTGAAATATATATCATATATATATATAGGAATATGATATATCTAGAGATATGTAAATTTGTGGGGCATGGTTTAGCACCAGAGTAATGATATAGGTATGTAGACATATATGGAGATGCTACATATAAGACAAGAGAATGAAGAGACATGTCTTACCACCCAGCCCCATAATTGCACACGGGGAATAAAAAAGAAAAAGATTCTGCGTTCTACAAGAGGGTGAGCCCACTTGGGATATGCATAGAGAATCTATTTTCGTGGGTTGAGGGATGCAGGAAAGCAATCCAATGAGATAACCGTGATGTTCGCGTGAGAACAGATGAAGATATGAATCTGTAGGGAACAAGGCAGGGAGTTCTACAGAACACTGACATAGTAGATGCCTTGGATTTTCACGGAGAAGAACTGATATCTCGTGTTAACACCCCAGGCTAGAGGGGGTGTGGAGAACCCTCACAGTTATAGGAAGGGTTGATAAGTTTCTCTCTAATAATAGAGGAACTTCAGAGACAAGGACAATGCTCTATAGCAAAGCCCTCATAGTAGAAAGCTTCTCTGAAGACTGCAGAGAGCATTGTGCAGGAGAGCTATGAGATAAACCGACTGAAAGTCAGTTATGTTGCCATATCCTAGAAAAGGAGATGGTTAGAATAATGTGAGAAAACCTAACGAGTAGGAGGATCCAAGATAGTTTGGAATCACTACTGAGGCTAGACAAAATTTTGAACAAGGGACTGGAACTTGGAAAAGTCCCAGTAATACAATTACTGTAACTCCTGCAGGCAGAGCTGCTGACAGAAACAGCAGAGAGATTGTCCTGTGCTGAATAAAGAAAAACAGACAAGAAAGAGAGGGGATATCTCTTCTCACTGTCTGGGGAACGACCAGAGAAGTAGTTCCGTATGGTAGCCCTCAAGTAGTTGGAGGGTGACGTACCCATGGGGTAAGTCAACTGAAGGAAAAATGTTCAGTTGGGAAAGAAACTATCAGGTGATAGTTGCAACTGCTCTTCTGGAGAGTAAGAAGAGGAGAAGTGTGTAGTACCTGAACAAAATAATATTTTGAAAGGTTAGTACACTGAAAAAGAAAAGCACAGTGAATAAACTTTTAATATGTAGAAGTAAAGTGTAAGTTACAATTCCCGGCCCCTATGGTTGCTGGGAATGTTGAGACTGGCCAGAACTGGAGGACTTCAGACTAGGCTGAGGCGTCTCTTGTTTAGGTACAGCCGAATGATGGGCAGGAGATGAATGAAACTTTCTTTTCTTAGGAAAAGAAGGTTTGGTAGGACTTTTCCTACTATTTGAAGAAGGAGGTGGCTTAGAATGGTTTCCAGTGGAAGAAGAGTCAGGGGAGCATTGAGCAACCTGACGTAAAGCCTCCTTATTAAAAAGACCTTCCCCTGTACAAGGAGAATGAGCTAGTATAGTTTGTGCCCATTTGCTCAAGTCTGAAGCCTCAAGCCAGGCTCTGCGACGTGCTGCAATGGCAATAGCAGAGGATCTGCTAATGGACTCAAAAGAATCTATAGAAGCACGAGACAGAAACCAGGATATATTCCGGCTGTGATTGATGAGCAAGGTATAATCAGTAGCCTTGGGCTCTGGTAAAAAAGGGGTCAAAAGAGACAATTTCTCTGTGACTTCCTGGAGTGTTAGACTCATGTGAAAAATATATGAGAGAACTCTAGAAGCCAGCATAGAGTTTTGGAAGGCCTGACGGCCAAAAGCATCGAGTGTTCGTGAAGAACGACCTGGCGGAAAAGAAGAATGCTTCTTCTTGCTCTTAACTTTCCTCAGTGCCGATTCCACTACAAGGGAACGATGAGAAAGTTGAGGTTTTTGGAACCCTGGAGAGGGTGGCACTCGGTACCGAACCTCAATGTCTGGAGAAACTTGAGGAAGTCGTAAGGGCGATTTCCAAACCCTGAGAAGGACATCCTGGAGAGCAGGATGTAAAGGAAAGTTGATATTCTCCATTTGTGCCGGTGAGCCATGAGTAGGATCACAACCAGGGATAGAAATATTAAGGAAGGTTGCCATATCCCGGAGAAAAGCCTGGAAAGACTGATCTCCTATGGGAACTATCCCTGGTAAGGCTAAAGAAAAAAACCTGAGTATCAGAGGGCGTACAGGGTACCGCACCAATGCCAGGTATCGGTTCCAAACTAGGCATCGGTGGAAGAACAGGCATCAACCTCGCTACTGATAAAGGACTAGCAGGTGAAGTAGTCATCGGGAACTGCTGTAGTGGTACCGAGATCATAAGGGAGTTATGGCTAGGATCTTCGGAACTACCTATCTGGAAACGACAGGAGTCGGTTCCGGGACGCGTCGGTACGCAGTCCTCGAGACTCGATATCGACTCAAGGCTCAGCATCGAAGAGAGCGAGACTATCGATGTATGTCTCGACAGTTCCGACGCCGGTGGCAGTATCGGCGATGCCGATACCACTAAGGCAGCCTGGGTGACATTGATCGATACCGACGGTACCGAGGATACCCGATGAGCACCTATCCATCCCGATGCCGATGCTAGGGTATCGGAACCGATCGACGCCGGTACCGTCCCGGAGCATGGCTGAGATTGAGGGAAGTCAATGCGGTGCGTATCGATCGGTCCCGAAGGTACCGAGGATGCCCGATGACGATCCCTGGTGAAGAGTGGGGTACTCGACACCGGTGCCAATGCCGGAGGCTCGGTACCGCTCGAAGAGGATACCACCCTCGCGCATGGCTCAGGCATGTTCTGTGAGGGGTGAGCCCCAGGAACATCCTGAAACCCCTTTAACGCTTTGGAGCCCGAAGACTCCCGCAGGGGTAATGTCAATGGACTCTTGAGGGTAAGGCCGGAGCCGTCACCATGCTGGGCATGGGACATACCACTCAAGCATTGACTAGTCTTAACAGACTGTTTTTGGGTTACCTGATCCTGTGAAGAAGAGAAACCGGGTACCCTCACTGCCGAAGAAAAAACGGTATCGAGGGAAACTCTAAACACTGAAGGTTTCCTCACAAAATTATCTCCTGACAAGTCAGGGGAAAAAGGGTCAGGACCCACACAGTTGAGACACCAACTATTGGTGTCTAGAAAGAAACAGGTGTTTCCACATCGGATGCACTTCTTAGGAAAAGAAGGCTCCATAATGAAAAGGCCTAGTAGGCCTAAAAAGTTAAGGCAAAAAAAACTGAAAAAAAGTTTTACAGACTTTAGCCTAAAAACCACTGGCGGTACCGGGGGTAGCGGGAAAAACAGCCGCAACCACAAGAAAACAAAAAACTAAAATAATTAAAGCAATTAAAATGAAAAGTTTCTGCGGTGACAGGAGGACGTCCTGCCGGCTCCGCGGAAAAACGAAAACTGAAGAGAGGCTGTGGAGAAGGCGGGAAGTCACTGCGCAGGCGCGAGGGATGCTGCCAAAAGCTTTCTGATTGAAAGCTGGGCAGCATTCCCGTGCAGGCTCCGTCGGTACCGACGTACCCATATGTGAAGACTCATTCCTGCTTGTTCCTGGAGATCAGACCCCCAGGCGGTCCCTACCCCCTCCCGAGGTCCTGCAGCTGACTGAACAATGTTGGACACTCGAGGAAGGCACCTTCACCACCAAACAATCCCTATCCCTGCTTACCAGAGGAATATCAGGCAAGGAGTAAGCTCAGAGTAAAATTGTTTTTTTTTTAATGTCTCTTCAGTGCAGCTCAGAGAATCCTGAGATGTGTCCCATCTGCTGGAGACAAGAGTATTTGGTGGTAGAGGGGCAGGCTCCTTGTACTGTGACATCACCAAAAGGCAGCATGCTCAGTATCCATATCTGCTGGAAAGCGTGCACAACCCAGGAGTCAGGACTGGACTGGAGGGACGCTATGCAATTTAACACTTTTTTATTCCAAAGTTGGCATGACTTACCCGAATACAACTAAAACAGCAAAGTTTGGAGCAGTGTGGACAGAGGCGTGCATCCCGCAACTTTTCCATGCAAATGAAGCATCTGAACACCTCCGCAATGCTCTAAAACAAAATAAAACAAAAAAATTACAATCAGGTCCAATACAAAAAAATTTAATTTGCACCATTTGTCAAATTTTTGTGTAATAAAGAGATCCCCCAATGGACTATGTCCCATTAAATTAAAATGGTGGTACAAGGAGCTGCATTTTTGCAAACTTTGAACGCTGAAGGACATGTATTGACGCGCCAGAATAGAGAAGGGTCCAAGCACACTTGCCCACATTCCATGAGGAGTCACTTAGGGTAGTGGTTTTCAACCCAGTCCCTGTGCACAACTAGCCAGTCAGATTCTCAGGATATTCATACTGAATATGCACAATACATATTTGCATACTATGAAGGTAATGCATGCAAATCTTTCATGCAAATTCGGGGGCAATTTCTCCAGTGGGTGAGTTTTGCACATACCATGACAGTCATGAACCTCACCTCTAAGCCAGGGTATGTAGAGTATGATCTCAGTCTCTCAAATTTACTGCTAATGGAACATCCCGCCCTCCCATCCACTTAATTGAAGAACAGCTGCCAAATCACAGAGAAAGATGGCAATTGCAGCTAATATTGTAAAAATGATGAACTGAAAAAAAAGCAGGGTAAAACTTTGATATCCTCAACCAACCTGCTAATACTTCAAGTTCATTTGCTTTCCCAAAGGAAATTTGGTTATTTTTCTATTCAGATTTGCTGAAATTAAATAAAGAATATCCATGCATGGAAACAAAATTTAAAAAATAAAATACAAAGAATGAGTTTTATGCTTATATCATCAAAGAGGAAGGAAGGAGTACAAAGAAAAAGGTATTTGACCAGTACTTACTCTGAATGGCTCACTAAAACTGGCAATGGCTGAAAATCACTGCTTTTGACCTCCCTGTTCCCACCTAGTAATATTTCATTTTAGAGATGGGTCAATCAGCAGACAGGATTTTCTGCATCACACTTGTGAAAATATACATCCAGAATTGAAGTAACATATGTCATGTTGATGAAATAATGTTTAGGATTGCATTTGGGTTAATGCAGAACCATCATATTATCCAATTC
The DNA here is from genome assembly GCA_033557465.1 of Ichthyophis bannanicus. Classification (NCBI taxonomy): domain Eukaryota; kingdom Metazoa; phylum Chordata; class Amphibia; order Gymnophiona; family Ichthyophiidae; genus Ichthyophis; species Ichthyophis bannanicus. Next base: position 171,577,867 of record CM066042.1, read on the forward strand.
CAAGAGGAAGACATTAAGCTAGTCTTGGATTTCTGACTATCCCACACATGTGCATTCTGGTACCTGTGTGCAAATTTCAATGGGTGGAATCAGGAACACCATATTTCCATGAATTGGGATTTAAGTTCAAAACCAACATTGGTCACATCTGCCTCCAGAAATTGAACAACTTAGTAATGCTGTTAAATTGTTTACCACACATATATACAAAATCAATAGCCGTAAGAATTGGTACCCTAAAAGAAAGCAACAGTAAAGCTTAACAGATTATAGTTCACATAGAATTTAACAAAAACAAAAAGCACTCCTGTGGCTTAAGCCTTGTCATTAGACCTGTGGGCTCAGAACCAGGGAAGCTAGTGTTCAAATCCCATTTCTCCCACTAACAGTCCTTGTGGCCCTTGGCAAGTAACTTAAGCATAAAATTTGTATGTGAAGCTGTATTACTAATTAAAGATTTATTTGGATCAGCAAGGAATATTGAACTTTGCAAGGAAATTGAACTCTTGAGCCATTCTGCTTTGAGCCATTCTGTCTGTGAGAAATCATGCTGAGCCAGCTTGCTAGCCCAAAGACCAAAGCTGTATTTACAGTCTAGTGAGAGATCTTTACACATCTAGCCTAGGGAGTGCTGGAAGGCCAGAGAGGGAGACAGAATTCTTCTCTTGGCCAATATAGAAACATTTGCCTAGCCAATGTAAACAGGATAAGAATTCATCAATTATAATGTAGAAGCTTTGAGCTGCTTCTAAAACCATGGGGGGTGTCTCCCTTGACAGGAAGATGCTGGGAGATTAGGGAGGAGTCCTTCTCCTGGCAAACAAATGGAGACCCATTAGAGAGTACAAAAGAACACTTCACCTAGGAGTCCTTCTCCTAGCAAACATATGGAGACCCATTAGAGAGGACAAAAGAAGCCTGCCCGGAAACCAAAGTTTGGAGAGGGACTGGTCAAGCAAAGGTGGATGGGGTGGAGAGTGTCTGTGAGAAACTCATGTGTGAGGGCTAGCTGCAACACATTTGTGCCTATATAAGTACAGAGAAAATCCAGAACAGACAGAGCGTAGATTTGCTTGGCCATGCATGAAGAATCACCGACTTCTACAGCCTTCGCTGAGCGCTCCCAGCTGATGTGTAAAGGGCTGTATGATGACAAGTTTGGTGAAGTATTCTTTGTAAATAGCTGCACTATCTCATAACTCTTTCAGTGAAGTATTATTCTTCTGTAATTAAGTGCATTAGTTATTATTCTAATTGCATTCTAGTTATCTTTTCTAACTACTCATGTGTAACTAAGAGAATTACTTGCCTTTCTGAATAAGTATCCTTGCTTTGTTTGTAAATAAACTGCACGTCTTCATTACAAGGTGTTAGCCTTTGATGTAGTAAGACAGAAGCAGTGGAGAATTAATTCATTAAAGATTTTCTCTTGCTCCGAGTCTACAAGTAAGAAATTTGTAAATCTGACTCTTAGATTGTAAGCCTCTGGGGCTAGTAAATACCTGCACTGAGTGTAACTCGCCTTCAGCTAGTGTTTGGGAAAAGGGGAGGGGCATTATCTAAAAAATACAAAATGAGTTTTCTGTAATGCATTGTTATATGCTAAAAAGCCCAACATAGAACTATATGCAGGAGTCCGTCATCTTGATTGCCCCGGACTGGCCGAGGTGCCCGTGGTACGCCAATCTAGTGAGGCTGCTGGCAGATCGTCCGTGGCATCTGCCGGATCGAGAGGATCTATTATTGCAGGGGCCAGTACGCATGCCTCAGGTGGATTGATTTTCACTTACGGCTTAGCACTTGAGAAGCCCGGGCTGAAGAGGAAAGGCTATTCTGGGCCAGTGATTGCAGAACAAAATTTTTAAAAATATGAAGCACACCATCAAAAGAGAAATTAGACTTAACTGATATTTGTTGTTCCTTGAGGAACTCCAGTCCAGTCCCGCAACTCTGGTAGTGCACCTCTTCCAGCAGCTTGGAGACTGAGCATGTCATCTTTTGATGATACCCATCTACTTATATGGCTGGCACTGCCTACCAACTCCAGTAACCTACTGACAAAGCAGACTCACAGGAGAAACAAATAAGTAGTTAACAAAACCAGCAATGCTACACAAATTCCTTTAGTAACCACCCCCCCTACATGGGAAGGAATCCCCCGTTCCCCCCATTACAGGGAGGCTTATCTGTGCACCTCTGGCCCTATCTGACTGGATGCAGTGTGAGACGCGCTGCATGAGACCGGCAGTTCCACTGGCTCCGGCCCCTACGTCTAATTGACTGCCCCCTATGGAGCTTCCAGACCCTCTGTCACGAAACCCCACAGCAGTGACCTAGATGGACACACCTACCAGCCACTGTTCCCTCTAAGCTGTGCGTGTGTGCGCGCGCACACACCTCGCCGAGTGAACGCACATACTTTACAACAGAGCGCACAAAAATTACGGCTGTGATTCTGATAGAAAACAACACAGACATCTTAAAATTTAAAAGTTATGATTGTAATTACTAGAAATTTCCCGCTTCATTTAGTAATCGTCTATTTTCATTTAATTTGATTAAAATCAATGTGGTGTACATACTGTATTCTGACGTGTAGTCAAATTTTAAAGTATATAACTCTGAGTGTCGTTATGTGGCGCACAAAAATTTAACCTTCCTTCAAAAGCTGCACACAGCTGATATTTTATGCGCACACAGCCTACAGAAAATTAGAGGGAACATTGCTACCAGCCACCTTCATAGCAATCAACAAGGGTGGGATCCAGGACTGAACCGGAATTCCTCAAGGAACAAGAATTAGCAGGTAAATTGAATTTCTCTTTCCTTATCGTCCCTCCAGTCCAGTCCCGCACCTCTGGGATGTAACAGAGCAGTTAACCTAATGGGAGGGACCTGCCAAACTGAGCATCCCCCAAAGCCTGTAAATCCAGGCGATCATGCTTAGCAAAGGTATGAAGGGAAGACCAAGATGTCGTCTTACAGATCTCTGCTGGTGGCACCAAACTATACTCTGCCCATGAAAACGCTTAGGCCCTTGTGGAATGTGCCCGCAATCCAGCCGGCACTGCTCTCCCCTTCAGCAGGTAGGCCGAGGCAATCACCTCTCTAATTCACCTAGAAAGCGATGCTTTAGCCGTCACTTCTCCCTTCCGAGGCACCTCCCCATCCCCGAACAGAATGGACAAGCATTCCGATCTCCGAAAGGCCGCCGTCCACTTCAAATAGCGCCTCAGGACTCGTTTAACATCCAACCTGCGCAACTCCGAGTGCAAAGGATCCACTTCCGAAACTGAAAGGACCAGCAAAGACACTGGCTGATTCACATGGAAGGCTGAAATCACTTTCAGCAAGGAGGGGACCGGCTGAAAAACGACCTTCTCCCGGAAAACACCAGATACGGTTCCTTGCAGGACAGCGCCTGAATCTCCGAAATCCTGCGCGCCGAACAAATGGCTACAAGGAAAACCACCTTCAAACGTCAAATCCTTCAATGAGCACCTGCTCAAAGGGCTCCTTGGCCAAAACCAACAGCACCAAATTGAGAAACCAGGGCAGTACCACAGTTCTCCTCGGAGGATGAAGATGTCCCACTGCCCTCAGGAATCTCAGCACATCAGGATGCGAGCCCAACACCACCCCTTGCACCTTACCCCAGTAAAAGGAGAGCTCTGCCAATTGCACACTTAGGGAACTGGCCGCAATGCCCTTGTTGAACCCAGACTCTGAAAAGGCCAAAATGTCTGGGATGGAAATAGAAGATGGGCTCACCTGCCTACCTTCACACCACAACTCAAATATATGCCATACCCTGATGTAAGCCAAAGGGGTTGACCTCTTTTGTGCATTCAGCAGGGTCGCAATCACTGGCCCAGAATAGCCTTTCCTCTTCAGCCCGGCCTTCTAAAGAGCTAAGCTGTAAGTGAAAATCAATCCACCTGAGGCATGCGTACTGGCCCCTGCAATAATAGATCCTCTCGAACCAGCAGATGCCACGGACGATCTGCCAGCAGCCTCACTAGATTGGTATACCACAGGCACCGCAGCCAGTCCGGGGCAATCAAGATGACGGACCCTTGGTGAGCTTCGATCCTCTGTATCACCCGGCCTATGAGCGCCCATGGAGGGAAGATATAAAGAAGCACCTCCTCGGGCTGTTTTTGCACGAGGGCATCCAGCCCCTCCAACATTCGCTCCCTTCTTCTGCTGAAGAACCTGTTCGCCTTGGCGGACAGAAAGGTCACTATCAGATCCATGGCCGGCATGCCCCAACGCTGAGCAACCTACTCAAAAACCTCCTGGTTGAGAGTCCACTAGCCAGGATCCAAGTGCACCCGGCTCATATAATCCGCCGTCACGTTGTCGATGCCTGTGACGTGTACCACTGATAAGGCCTGGAGGTGACCTTCCACTCACTTGAACAGAGCCTCAGCCTCCTCCTATAGGGCTAGACTGCCCATGCTGCCCTGGCGGCTGATGTAGGCCACTGTGGTTGCATTGTTTGAGAGCACCCAGACCACCTGCCCCTGAAGCCACGGTCTGAAAGCCTGCAGTGCCAGGAACACTGCCCGCATTTCCAGTTGCATGATGGATCAGTGAGCCTCCTGTGGCCCCCACTGCCCCTGCGCTATGTGACCCTGGCAATGGGCCCCCCAACCGGCCAGGCTGGCATCTGTTGTCAGCGGGACCCACGCCGGCACCTCAAGGGGCAGGCCCTCCTCCAGCATCCCCGGATGTAACCACCACTTCAGCGCCTTCTTTACGTGACCGGGGCACCGGAGACCAGCGGATAAGGGCTGGTTCTGGTGGGACCACCGATGTAAGAGCGCCCGCTGCAGAGGCTGTATTTGCGCTCTTGCCCATGGAACCAACTTGATCGTGGCTGCCATGGTTCCCAGAACCTGCAGATAGTGCCAAGCCGATGGCTGGACTTTCTGCAAAAACTGTCGCACTAGCCGACACAGCCCCTGGGTACGCTGTGCAGGCAGAAACACCTTCCCCACTCTGGTGTCGAAACGCGCCCCCAAGTACTCCAGCTCCCGAGACAGTACCAACCAGCTCTTCGCCCGGTTGATCACCCATCCCAGACTTTCGAGGAGCTGCACCACCTTTTGTGTGGCCAATACGCTTTTGTCCCTGGACTTTGCTCTGATCAACCCAGTCGTCGAGGTACGGATTCACCAGAACTCCGTCTTTGCGGAGTGCCGCTGCCACCACCACCACGACCTTGGTGAACATACGTGACGCCATCGCCAACACAAAAGGCAACACCTGAAACTGGAAGTGCCCCATAGGCACCGTAAACTGGAGGAACAGCTGGTGTTCCAGCCTGATGGGAATGTGCAAGTAAGCCTCGGACAGGTCGGGCAACGTTAGGAACTACCCTCTTCTTACCGCCACTATAAACTGACCTCAAGATTTCCATGCGGCAGTGCAGGACCTGCAGACATCGGTTTATGCTTTTGAGGTCGAGGATCGGTCAAAAAGAGCCCTCTTTTTTGGGAACCACAAAGTAAATGGGAGTACCGATCACACCCGTACTAGTCCCGGGGCACCGGGACCACGGCCCTCAACTGCAACAGTCTCTCCAGCTTGGCCTTCACCGCCCCCCGCTTTGACTTGCGACCCGCAAGGAGACTGAACGAAAGAGTGGCTGACCGGCCATGCCCACTCGAGGGCATAGCCTTCCCAGATGATCTCCAGGACCCACCGGTCCAATGTTATTCGCGCCCAAGCAAGATAGAACTCCCGTAGTCTGCCTCCCACGGGAAACATCCCCACCTGGGCCCGCCTCACTTCATTGGGATTTCCTGGTTCCCAAAGAGGCGGCTGTCCCAAAGCCTCTTCCTGCCCCCCCCATAAACCTCGAAACCCCAGCCCTCTGGGGGCACCTCTACCTCTCTGAAAGGAGCCAAAGCGGGATGTGCGAAAACACTTAAAGTCCCTTGGCTGCCCTCTCGCTGATGTGGATGGAGTGCTTTGCTTTTGCTTATCCCCGGGCAGACGCCTGCCTTTGGACGCCCCATATCCTTCACCAACTTGTCCAGGTCCTCTCCAAAGAGGACCTCTCCAGCTTACCTCTAAAGGGTAGTTTGCTAAGACGGGCCTTAGAAACCCCGTCCGCTGCCCAGTTCCGCAACCATAGATAGCGTCAAGCCGCCGCCACCACTGAGACCATGCTCTTTGAGAGCCCTCTGATGAGATCATAATGAATGTCTGCCAGGTAGGCTGACCCAGACTCCAACTTGGCCGCCTCTCCGGACCAGTGAGCCGCCTGCTCCTCTGGCTGCTGAATCCGCTGTGACCAGCGTAAGCAGGCCTGAGCCACCCAGGCCCAACAAATGGAGGCCTGTAGTGCCAGGGCGTTTATGTCAAAGCCTGCTTGAGCAAGGTGTCCAACTTCATGTCCTGGCTATCTTTGAGGGCTCCAACACCTATCCGAATTGTCATCTTTATGGTTACCGCCGACACAGCCTCATCCATCCTAGAGGACCGAAAACGTTTGCGGTCCTGCTCCGGCAGTGGGTACAAGCGGGATATGGCCTGTCCTCTTCTGAAACCCGCCTCCGGCAGGTTCCACTCCTCTTGGATCATCTGGTTGACCACTGTGAACCGGAAACACCTTCTACGGCATCCACACTGCCTGAAGCAGGAAGTCCTCCAACACTTCCTCCTCCACCAGTGCTGCCACTATCATGTTGAGTGCCTTCAAGGACTCCCAGATGAGAGCTTGCAACTCCTCTCATCGAAACCATAGTTACTCACCTGTAACAGGTGTTCTCCAGGGACAGCAGGAATCAGTCCTCACTTATGGGTGATATCAGCACCGAAGGAGCCCGCGCGGAACAATTCCCCAGCTTTCAAAGAAAGCCTTTTGGATTGCTACCACGCATGCTTGGTCCTCTTCCTGCCCAAGGGTGCCATCTTGCTAAGTCAGGTCCCTTAGTTCGAGCCCTACCAAGCAGATGGCAAGGAAAGGACAAAAATTCAGCAACTCATCAGGGGAGGCGGGAGGGTAGCGAGGACCGATTCCTGCTGTCCCTGGAGAACACTTGTTACAGGTGAGTAACTATGCTTTCTCCAGGAACACGCATGAAGTCAATCCTCACTTATGGGACTCCCTAGCTACAGGCTACCGAACCTGTAACCAAAAAACGCCTCCACGAGGCCGTAAGCAGAAGCCAAAGCCCAAAGGAGCCAGAATCCTCGGGGCAAAACCCTCGGTAGCCGTGAAGAAGGGTCGGAGGGCAGGAATTGCTTATACCACGAACAGATTACGGAGTACAGCCTGGCCGAAGGCGCTGTCCCGGCAGGACTCCCTCTCCAGGCAGTAGTGAATAGCGAAGGTATTCGTAGAAGATCAGATTGCCGCCCAGCAGATGTCCATCATGGGCACAAAGCGTAGCAAGGCCACCGAGGCCGCTTTGGCTCGGACCTGATTTGCAGTGACTCGACGATCCAGAGGGATGCCCGCCTTCGCATGAATGAATGCGATGCAGTCCGCCACCCAGAGAGGGTGCGCTTGGTGACCGCTTGTCCCTATCTATTGGGATCGTAGGTCACGAAGAGTCAGTCAGATTTGCGATGAGTCTGGTACACTGCAAGTAGAAGGCGAGGGCCCGCTTGCAGTCGAGGGTGTGGAGAGTCGCCGACACCTGATCGGCGTGGGGCCTCGGGAAGAAGGTCGGGAGCACTCTCTCTTGGTTGAGATGAAAGGCCGACACGACCTTGGGTAAGAACTTAGGATGTGTCCGGAGGACCACCCTGTTCCGGTAAAACCTGGTGTAAGGGGTGCCAGCCATGAGCACCTGAAGCTCACTGACTTGGCAAGCCGAGGTCAGTGCCACCAGGAAAGCCACCTTCCAGGACAAATGCCAGAGCGAACACGTCACCATTGGCTCGAAGGGTGGACGAGAGAGCTGCGTGAGCACCACATTCAAGTCCCATTCCGCCGGAGGGGGACGGATGGGCGGCTTGGATAACAGAAGGCCCCGCTTGAAGCGGGAGACCAGTGGTTACACCAAGAGAGGCTTTCCCTCAATAGGGAGATGAGCTGATATGGCTCTCAAATGAACCCTAACAGAGTTCAACTTCAGCCCTTTCCTCGAGAGGTGGAGAAGGTACTGGAGAACCCACCGAACCGGGCATAAGGAGGGGTCGATCTGGTGCTCCAAGCACCAGACGGAGAAGCGTTTCCACTTAAAGGCATAAGCCCGCCTACTGGAGTCCTTCCTCGAGGCAAGGATTTCCTCGACTTCCACCGGAAGGGCCAGAGAGGCTAGAGAGACCCGTTCAGCCATCAGGCCGTGAGCGATAGGAAGGGTAGGTTTGGGTGTAGTACCCGACCCTCCTCCTGCATCAGCAAGTCCCTGGCTGAGCCCAGTGGAATCGGAGGCTCCGACAACAGCCGGAGCAGGAGCGGGAACCAAGGCTGCCGAGGCCACAAGGGGGCCACGAGAATCAGCGATGCCCCGTCCCGTTGAGCCTTGACAAGTCCTCACCATGAGGGGGAACGGAGGGAATGCATAGAGGAGACTGGAGGACCAGTCCAGGAGAAACAAGGGAGTTGTGTGTTCTGGGGGCTGGCGAAGAGGTCCATCGCTGGAGTGTCCCAGTATAGAAACAGCCAGCCTGCCACTCTGGGATCCAGGCGCCACTCATGCTGAGCCTGTCCGCCAGGTATGTCGCCTTGAGGGACATCCTCCATCAGGCAGCAAAAGAGCAGATGAGAACTACTTTCCTGCAGAGGGAGCACGACCCCGTGCCCCCCTTTTTGTTGATATAGAACATCGCTACCTGGTTGTCGGTCTGTACCAGAACTGACTTCCCGTTAAGGACATTCTCGAAGGCCCTCAGGGCCCACCGGATGGCCCGGAGCTCGAGCAGGTTTATCTGCTGTTGAGCCTCCACCGGCGACCACTGTGTGCAGAGAGACCCACAATGGGCTCCCCACCCTAACAGGGAAGCATCCGTGATGAATATCACGTCGTGCTGTGGGAACTGGAAGGGGGATCCCCACAGGAGGTTGCGGGGGTTTTGCCACCAGTTCAGGGACAAACAGAGATCGAGGAGAACCCTGACGGGTCCCTGAGGTGTCCGAGGGATTGACTCCATTGGGAGCTGAGACATCACTGTGTCATCCGCATGTGCAGGTGGGAGTGAGGAACCACATGCACGGTCGAGGCCATGTGGCCCTAGAGAAGTAGCATGGACCAAGCGGTGACCTGGTGTATGCTCTGGATGCGAGCCGCCAGAGCCCAGAGGCAAGTGGAGCGATCCACCGGCAAGAAGGCCATGGTCTGCCGAGTATCGAGGCGCACCCCGAAGAACTCGAGAGCCTGTGCCGGCTCAAGGTGAGACTTTGGGTAGTTGACCAAGAACCCCAGACTCTAAGAGGAGGACAGTGCGTGACATCGCTTGCCGGGCCTCCTCGACGGAGGAGCCCGTACCGAGTCAGTCGTCGAGGTAGGGAAACACCGACATGCTCCGGCGCTGAAGGTGAGCGGCAGCCACGACGAGGCACTTTGTAAAGACCCGTGGGACGGATGCAAGGCCGAAGGGGAGCACCCTGTATTGGAAGTGCTCTCTCTGCACCCTGAAACGCAGGTACTGTGTTGAGGGTGGATTAGGATATCGGCGTAAGTGTCCTTTAGATCCAAGGAGCATAGCCAGTCGCCCTGTTGGAGGAAGGGCAGCAGCATGCCAAGAGATAACATCTTGAATTTCTCCCGCACCAGGAACTTGTTTAGCCTGCGGAGATCAAGGATGGACCGCAGACCCCCCGTCTTCTTCGGGACGAGGACGTACCGGAAATAAAAGACCCGACCTCGAAGGTGGGGAGGGACCTTCTCGACTGCCCGTTGGGCGAGGAGAGAGTGTAATTCCCGCTGCAGCAAAGGCTGGTGTGCAGGGAGTCAAGAAGTGGGGAGCCTGTCGAAGTGGAGGTGATAGCCCTCCCGGATGACCTGGAGGACCCCAGGTGTCCGAGGTGATAAGCGCCCACGACGGAGCGAAGCTGGACTGGCATCCCCCCACGGGCTGCTGTATCACCGGAAAGTGAGGGGCTATGCCGCTGGTGTCAAAACCTGAGGGGGTTGTGGGGGAGCCGGCGTCTGGCCCTTTGGTTTCCGGTGACCCTGGCCAGGCTTCCCCTGCGCCGGAGTGGTCGGCACAAGGGTAGCCAGGTACAGCAGATAGCTGCGGTACTGGAGGCCTTGCCTGGGGAAGAAGGGCTAATTGGTAGGCTGCTTCTTCCGAGGTAGCGTAGATGTCTTGCGGGAGAGACGGGTCTTAGTGACATACTCTCTCTCGATCTCAGTCGCCTTCTCCGCCATCGGCTTACCAAAAGGTTGCTCGCCGAGGCAGGGCACGCCCAGGAGCTTCTCCTGCACTCACTGCTCCAAATCCGAAGATTGGAGCCAAGCCTGGTGGCGGGCTCCAACGCCCGCAGCTGTCACCCAAGCCAAAGTCTTGAAGCCATCATAGGAGGCTCGAGAGATATACCTGGAGCAATCAGCTACTGATTTCAAGCCTCCAAGTTCTTTCGCCAAGTCGCGGAAGAACATACCCATATATATCTGGTATGCCCAGATGCGACAGGCGAGCATGGAACCTTGACAGGCCTTGCATCCGAAGGCATCAAGAGCTCTGGACTCTCGGCCCGGTGGGACAAAGGAGTGGGACTTCAGGCTTTTCTGCTTCCTCATGGCCGATTCCACCACCATCGAGGTGTGTGGAAGTTGAGTCTTACGGAAGACTGGCCCTCGGCTGCACCTTGTACATTATGTCAAGGCGCTTGCTTACGATGGGGACAGAGGCCGGGGCCTCCCACATGCAGAGCAACAGACGGGAGAGGATTGGCGGCACCAGCCCAGTGAGGGATTCCCTGGGCGGGGCCTCATACTGAAGAATATCGAGTTCTTCAGCACGAGGGTCTTCCTCGGCCTGGGTGACCAGGTTGAGGGCCCGAGCCATGCCCCGAATAAACACCAAAAAAGGATGGGTTCCGGTGGGTGCGAATCTCCAGGGATGTGCCCCCATCAGATTCCCAGTCCGAGAAATAGGTCGAGGGATCCGAGCTGGGTGGTTCATCCTGTTCGATGGCCGGCAACCTGGAGCCGGAGGCCCTGGATGATCTCGCCCCCGAAGAACGGGAGAGCGAGCGAGACCGACATCGAGGACCTCACGAGGCCTGTGGCTCTCGGGGGGTTTCCTGGATGGATTGGGGTATCCCACGTGAGAGAGACGCGGACTCTGGGCGCAAGTCAGTGAAGCTGTCCGTGAGTGCCTGCTGGGAAGCAATGAACGCAGAAATGCTGCTTTCTAGCACCAGCATATGGGACTCCCATGCGGTTGTGGGGCCCTGGGATGCCGATACCTAGGTCACTGGATCGGGCGTCGAGGAAGAGAAGGGGTCCTCAATGGGACGGCCCTCAGGAGACTGGGCGCCTTCGCCGGAGGCCTTCATTTCTCTGCGAGGTACCTTGCGGTGCCGCTCCTTCTCTCTCAGGAACGTCAAATGGGGCTAAGCGACCGGGCGCGGGAGCGCTCACGCTTGTCGGGGGCCCCAGACATCGACTTTGAGGCCTTCTTTTTGCGCCATTCCACCTTGGAGGACCCCTGGTCCAAATGCCGCCTGGAATGTGGTGCCACAAGGGGAGAACCCACCAGAGGGGAGACGACCAAGGGTGCCACCGGGGACTCCGAGGCAGCCTTTCGAAAAATGTCTGTCTTCAGACTTCTGCTTATGGCTGAGCAGGGCCCTAGAGGACATTTTCTTACAGAGCGAACACAGCACTGGGTCATGGTCGGCTCCCAGACACCTTAGACAGCAGTCATGAGTGTCCGTAAGCGACATGTTCTTAGAGCATCTATCGCATTTTTTAAACCCGGTGACCATGGGGGCAAAAACGGCTCCTGCGAAGTCGAAGACCCACACGGCCAGCGGTTGTAAAGAAAAAAGGGCACGAAGCCCAGGAAGAAAAAGTTTTGAAAAAAGGTATCCCTCAAGCTCCAAAAGAGAGCAAGGGGAGAACGGGAATTGCTCCACGTGGGCTCCGTCGGTGCCGACGTCACCCATAAGTGAGGACTGACTTCCTGCTTGTTCCTGGAGAAACACTCGGACCACACATGACTGGTCCTCATGCTCTGGGATCTCACCTTCTTCCAGCTCTTCGGCCTGGGATTCCAGATCCATGTCCAGATCTTCCACATCCTGCCATTCCGATGTCTGTGAAGGCACCTGCCCCTCCCTCAAAGAGGCGAGCCTTCTGGTGCCATTACCTCTGCGGTGCCTACTTTTGAGCCCCCCACCCCCCTGCTTTCTGCTGGCACACACAAAATGCCTGATGGAGCGCAAAGGTAAAAATTCCAGAGAAAAATCCCCTGGGATCCCCACCAAGGATAAAGGTCCAGGGAGGGCTGAAGACCCAAAGGCTGTCTCTAACCCAGCGCACGAGGCCCCTTAGCTACCTGCAGGTCCCGGCCCAGTGAAGTGTCTCTTGTCTTGTTCTCCTCCAGGCCCTTCTCCAAGGAAGTGGCCTCCTGAGCACATTCCAGATACACCCCCTCTTCTGAGACCGCTCCCCATCTGGTCCCAAAGACAAGGCACTGGGGGGCCTGGCCGGCATAGTTGCATCCACACCACCAGCCCCAGCAAAAAACCCACAAAAGCACTCCTGCAGAGAGAGTAAAGCTTCCCTTAAGGATTCCTCTCATCTTTTCTCCCTCTGGATTTTTTTTTTCTTTTCAAATGACACCGCCCCCCAAGCACCCCAGAAAACTGACCCAAGCTCCCAAGGGGACTAGCAGGGAAAAGAACTACCCTGCCATAAGCTACAGGCTCCTAGGCCACACTGCCAGTTTCCCTCCAAAAAGAAACCGCCAAGAAAAAAGAAACCATGACCAACTCAACCCTCCGAAGATCCCCGGGGAGGGGGGGGAGGGAGGAGGGAAGATTCTAATACCCGGCGACTCCAGGAAATCTGAGGAGCCTCAGAAGACTGTGGCCTCTCCCGCTCTTGATCCAGGCTCCCTCCATGTGGTGCAAGCCCGTGCTCTCCGGGCCTGTTTCCCGCGCTCTGCTGGAACACCGCACCGCACCTCGTGGTCGAAAGAATGCCCCAACTGAGGTCTTAAGTTCCCCCTTTGGGGCTTACCTGCTCCCGCAGTCATCGCTCACTACACCGCCTTCACCCCTGTACTCAGCCAGCACAAAAAGGCTTTGGCACTGCAGGGACCTAGCGGGAGCTGCCTGCCTCACCGCCAGCGTCCGGAAGACGGCTCCTCATCCAAAAAAGGGTTTGGGAGCAGTCTGCTCTTCCCACAAAGCAAGGGTCCTTGTCCACTAGCCCTTGCTTGCTAGGGAGACTGCAGAATCCCTTCCTTGCCTGCTGCTAGATACCAGAGCTGCCAAAACACCACCTCTTTATTATTATTATTTTTTTTGCAGTCAGGCAAATAGGGCAAAATAAAGCAATGCCCTCAGGCAGACAAAGGAAGCCAACCAAAAAAACAAAAAGACTATCTCCTTAGATGTCCTCAGTGAGGACAGCACCCCTGGCTCACACCTCCTCCAGCTGCTTGGAGACCGAGCATCCTGGAGTTGGTAGGGGGTGCCAGCCGTATAAGTAGATGAGTGTCATCAAAAGATGACATACTCAGTTTCCAAGCTGCTAGAAGTGGTGCACTACCCAGAAGTGCGGGGTGGGACTGGACTGGAGAGACGATAAGGAACTAGCATTTATTTAGCCTAGATTTGAACCTTTTGGAGGTATACAAGCAACATGAAATCTTGAAAAGGAAACAGCAATGAAAACTTGTGCTCACTTAGATAACGCAGTGGTTTATGAGGTTGTAATCTCGTCTGAGTTTTTTTTTTTTTATATACCAGCTTCCAATGCCTTGCTTTATATTTAGGGCTTTTAGTCCTAAGTGTTCATACATTGTAACTTTGGGTGTTTATTTTCCAGCTAATTAGGTGTTTTTTTTGAGGGTACTAAAAAAAAAAGTGTCATCAATAGTGTTTTTGCACCACAGGTAGTATTGCTAGGTAAGGATTTGAGGGGTTTTTTTATTATATTAAATTGCTAGCTCTCTGACTGGGAGCTCTTAAAAGGGTTTTTTGTATATTTTTAAAGCAAGGTTACTTTCTTTTTGGTGCTTTAGTGGAACTTTCCTTGAGCACAGTAGTTGCTGAACTCTAGTAACTTCCTCAGGTTTGGAAACTGCTAACACCTAATCAGGTGTTAGTTCCCTCCCTACCCACCCCAACTCCCACCCACCCCTAGTGAGCAGTCTTGCTTTATAGGGCACCTCCCCATTTAACAAATCACAGAGAAATGGACCAGCACATTTTGAATATAATTAAAGAGATTTAACTGCTTTTTCTCTGAAAGGACAGCTGGGAAACTGGCTGGTACTTGGTAGATCTCTCTTTTGCTTTAACAGATACCTAAGCTCCATGAACAGAACAATGGCTGGGAAAATTTGTATCGCTAAAGCTGTTGCCCCCGTTACAGCTTCTGCATCGGTCCAGACAGAGGTCCTAATGCCAGTTGAAGGACCGGTTCCATGTGCAGGGTGCCTGCATGCTGAAGCTCTGAGGAAACAAGTGGAGGAACTCAGAGAGGACGTGGCGAGGCTGAGGAGCATTCAAGACAGTGAGAAGTACATTGATGAGATGCTTCTTGCAGCAACCAAGCTCTCCAGCACAGGAGAAGATGGGTGCCAACAGAATGTCGATGGTTGGACACAAGTCACCAAGGCCTGCAAAATCACCAATCCAACTTCTCCAGCCCTTGAATTGAAGAACCATTATGCAGCCCTGGAAGTGGAGTAGGTGAAAGCATCCCTGGAAAGGGAAGAACCAGAGCTCAAGTACCCCAAAGTTGCAGAATCAGTGACCAGAAGGAAACGAAGGGTAGTGGTGGTTGGAGACTCTCTTCTGAGGGGTACTGAGGCGTCCATCTGCCGACCAGACTTGATGTCCAGAGAGGTATGATGTCTGCCTGGTGCCAAAATCCAAGATGTTACGGAGAGTTGGCCGAGACTCATCAAGCCCACTGACTATTACCCAATGTTGCTAATCCATGTTGGAACAAATGATACTGCCAGGTATACCTCGGAACGTATCAAAAGTGACTTCATGGCTCTGGGACAGAGGGTGAAGCAGTTAGGTGCACAGGTGGTGTTCTCTTCAATCCTCCCTGTTGAGGGTAAAGGCCAAGGCAGAGAGGCTCGCATCCTGGAGATGAATGCATGGCTGCGTGGATGGTGTCATCGAGAGCATTTTGGTTTCCTAGACCAAGGGATGCTGTTCCAAGGGTTGCAGAGCAGAGATGACATCCATCTCTCCAAGAAAGGTCAACGCATCTTCGGTAGTAGACTAGCTAATCTACTGAAGAGGGCTTTAAACTAGATCCATTGGGGATGGGTGAAGAAAGCCCCCAGGTAGGTGATACATTAAATACCTTTATGGAAATGGGTAACAGGGGTAACATATGGAAAGCAATGTGTATAAATGCCCATAGCATGGGAAATAAGATCCCTGAAGTTGAAGCTTTGGTGGGAGTGGCTGACTTGGATTTAGTGGCAGTTACAGAAACATGGTTCAAAGAAAACCACGATTGGGATGTAACTATACCTGGCTATACTTTATTCAGAAAAGACATGGTAGGAAGAAGGGGAGGAGGAGTGGCACTATATGTAAAAAATAATATTAAAGCTTTGGAATTACAGAGCTTAAAAGGGAGAGAGGAGGCATTGTGGGTTAAACTAGAAAGAGGGAAAGAGAAATCTATTTGCATTGGTGTGATATATAGACCTCCCTCACAAGAGGAAGAGGTGGACAGAGAGTTAATTGAAGACATACGCAGCATTGCTAGGAAAGGGGAAGTGCTACTGATAGGAGATTTCAATATGGCAGATGTTGATCGGCACATTCCTGCTGCAGTATCATCTAGAAGTAAGGAGATCCTGGATTCTCTACAGGGAGAACTATTCAGGCAATTGGTAACAAACCCCACACGTGAAGGGGCCATACTGGACTTGGTGCTTACCAATGGTGAAAGTGTTTCTGATGTTGTAGTGCAGGGGTCACCAACCTGCGGCCCGCGGGCCGCATGCGGCCCACGAGGTCCCTTCGTGCGGCCCACGAGGCTCTACCCCGGTTAACATTACGTGCGGCCCGCCAAGGATTCCCGCCATTGTATCTGCGGCCCGCGGCATGCTCGGCGGGTTCAACGGCACGTGACCGGTTTCCCAAGAGCAGCGCGCAAATTAGAGGACCAATCAGCAATAAGACTTCACCAAGCACTCGCAAGACTTTGCCCTCTTCAGTGCCCCCTTCGAGATGAACCCCACCGACGTGCCCTCTGACCTTCAAATGGACTTGATCGAACTGCAGTGTGACGACGCACAGAAGTCGCGCTTCAGGGCTATCAGGTGATCAGCCATTGTTTTCATAATTTTGCGTTTGTTGTTTTTTTTCGCGGGGGGCAGGGAGAAGGGACGTGCGGCCCGCGAGGCTCCCGGTAGTCGGCTGTGCGGCCCGCGGCCCTCTGGAGGTTGGTGACCTGTGTTGTAGTGGGAGATCATTTTGCATCCAGTGATCACCAGATGGTGTGGTTCAGTATTAGGACTAGGGCGGTTAGAATCCATTCAAAGGTGAGGATCTTAGACTTTAGGAAGACTAACTTTGCGAAGATGGGCCAATACCTCAGGGAGTTGTTAGTGGGATGGGAACAGCTGGGGGATGTAGAAAAACCAGTGGGCAAAACTGAAAGGGGATATCTTAAGGGCAACCAACCTTTTTGTTAAAATGGTAAATAAAGGTAAAAGGAAAAGGAGACCACTATGGTTTTCGAAAGAAGTAGCTGAAAAAGTGAAGAAAAAGAGGGAGGCCTTCATAAAATACAAGAGATCATAGAGAGAGGAAGACAGGCATCTGTATTTGGAAAAACTTAGAGAAGCTAGCAAAGTAGTCAAGAAGGCAAAGATTCAAAAGGAGGAGGAAATAGCCAATGCAATAAAATGGGGGGGATAAGACATTTTTCAGATATATTAGTGAGAAGAGGAAGGGCAAAAGTGGTATTGTCAGACTCAAGGGTGCAGGGGAGGAATACGTAGAAGCTGATAAGGATAAAGTGGAATTGCTTAACAAATATTTTTGTTCTGTGTTCACAGATGAAGAACCAGGAGCAGGACCACAGAAAACACCCACAAATAGGAACAGAAGCGAGGGACATCTTGAACAATTTTCAGAAGACTGTGTTCGTGAGAAACTAGCTCAACTTAAAGTAGACAAAGTGATGGGACCGGATGGGATACACCCTAGAATACTGAGGGAACTTGGGGACGTTCTAGCAACTCCATTGACTGACCTTTTCAATGCCTCGGAGTCGGGAATGGTGCCAAAGGACTGGAGAGAGGCTCATGTGGTGCCTTTACACAAAAGCAGAAGTAAGGATGTGGTTGAAAACTACAGGCCGGTTAGTTTAACTTCGGTGGTGAGTAAATTATTGGAAACGCTGCTGAAAGAGAAAATAGTGAGGTGTCTGGAGTCCAGCAGATTACAGGATCCGAGGCAACATGGATTCACCAGAGGCAGGTCTTGTCAGACAAATCTGATTGATTTCTTTGACTGTTTGACCAGGGAGTTGGACCGAGGGAGAGCTCTAGATGTGGTGTATTTAGATTTCAGTAAAGCCTTTGACACTGTTCCTCACAGGTGACTTATAAACAAACTGAGCACCCTAGGGATGGACCCTAAATTTACTGCTTGGGTTAGAAATTGGTTGGGTGGGAGGTGACAGAGTACAAGTAAATGGAGCTCACTCTGAGGAGAAGGATGTTACCAGTGGTGTGCCCCAGGGATCTGTCCTTGGTCTGATTCTTTTTAACATCTTTGTTAGTGATATAGCGGAAGGGCTGTCGGGTAAGGTTTGCCTCTTTGCGGATGATACCAAAATCTGCAATAGAGTAGACACCCAGGAAGGTGTAGATAACATGAGGAGGGATCTAGCTAAGCTTGAAGAATGGTCTAGAATTTGGCAGCAGGGATTTAATGTTAAAAAATGTAAGGTCATGCATTTGGGCTGCAGCAATCCAAGGGAGCAATATAGTATAGGGGGTGAAGTACTTTTGTCCACTAAAGAAGAGCGGGACCTAGGCGTGGTTGTGTCTGATGATCCTAAAGTAGCTAAACAGGTAGAAAAGGAGACGGCAAAAGCTAGAAGGATGCTTGGGTGCATACGGAGAGGAATGGCTAGCAGAAAAAAGGAGGTGATAATGCCTCTGTATAAGTCTTTGGTGTGACTTCATTTGGAGTATAGTGTGCAATTCTGGAGACCGCACCTTCAAAAGGATGTGAACAGGATGGAGTCGGTGCAGAGGGTGGCTACTAAAATGATTAGTGGTCTTCATTATAAAGCATATGAGGACAGACTTAAGGATCTTAATATGTACACCTTAGAGGAAAGGCGGGATAGAGGTGAAATGATTGAGATGTTTAAATACCTCCGTGGCATAAATGTTCAGGGAGAGAGCCTCTTTCAATTGAAAGTAAGTTCTGCTACGAGGGGACATGGGATGAGGGTGAAGGGAGATAGATTCAGTAGTGATATGCGGAAATATTTCTTTACGGAAAGAGTAGTAGATACATGGAATAGTCTCCCAGTGGAGGTGGTAGAGATGAAGACAGTAATTGAATTCAAAGTCATGAAAACGCAGTGGAAGATACAACACTAAGCAAAGGGGGGTGAAGAAGTATGAGGGAAGTGGTTTTCCTGGTCTCTATCCAGTAAATGCCTATTTTAATTTTTCTGCATGGTGGGAGAAGGAGGGGGTGTTAATGTTTAATCTGTTAAAACCTAAAATCTGAAGTCCTATTTTATTTCAAAATGTTTTCTAATAACTTCTTGAAATGCACCCAAGGCAACATACCAAATAATATAACAAAAACATAAAAAGGAAACATGCATAAAAACAACTGCATAATTAAAGGATTATTAAGCTTTTGATTTTATTATGAAGCAAAAAACACATACAAAAACCTCAATTTTGCATAGGACATCTAGGTCAGAAATTGAACCTCCATGTTGTGATGTTCATAATTTCCAGCCTTTTCTGCACAAGGCCCACTAAATACGGAGCCTTCCATAAAACACATTTTCCTAAAAGTGCAGAGGAAACAAGCATATATTTTTACATACAGGGGAAGTGAAATCATCCATCTGGATGGAGGTCTGAGAGCTCTGCTCCATGCAGCCAACCTAACAGTGAAATATAGACTCCTACTAAGATTTTAAAAATGTGATATTACCACTTAGCAACCTGCCCAAAGTTGGAGGAAAGACAGTGGCGATGTCCTGTAGAAGAAATTGGCATCTCTCAACAAATTTGCCTACCACAATAGCAAGTCCAAAAGCCATCAATTACATTGGCTACCCATCCAGGCTAGAATTCTCTTCAAAACTCTACTCCTCACGTTCAAAGCTCTAAATAAGCTCTCCGCCACATCCTTATCTGCCCTTATTAACACTACTATACCAAACAGAGCAAGAAGATCCACGTCCATCAACTCCCTGAAGCTCCCAAAGGCCTTAACAAGCTGCACTTCTTCTACAGCCAACAGAGCCTTTATCCTCTGTGCTCCAAGGTGCTGGAATGCACTACCCCCTGGCATCCGTGCTATCAACAGCTTAACACAATTTAAGAAAGCTCTCAAATTCCATCTCTTCAACAAGTACCTTATAGAGTCAACGGCACTCATAGACCTCAGCGAGTCCACCAATTAATATAGTTCCTTGG
The DNA here is from genome assembly GCA_033557465.1 of Ichthyophis bannanicus. Lineage (NCBI taxonomy): Eukaryota > Metazoa > Chordata > Amphibia > Gymnophiona > Ichthyophiidae > Ichthyophis > Ichthyophis bannanicus. The sequence continues at coordinate 171,597,676 of CM066042.1, forward strand.
TGTCTCAATTAACATGCCAAGTCTGATTCTCTATAAGTAAAGATTATGTTCATAGTAACTGCTCCTTGTAACTGATACCTACGCAGTAATGTTTTCTGATACCTACGCAGTAATGTTTTCCTTGTAAATAGATTGTAGATAGTTACCCATGTTATCCAAGTTCCTTCCCTTGTTATCTGTAAACTCATGCATGTTGACTGTACTGAGATTTTTTGTTCTATGTGAACCGTGCTGATGCTGAATAGTGCGGTATATAAGAGAATTTAAATAAATAAATAAATGATGATTCCAATGTGGTGCCTAGTTTGTGGTGTGAACAGACTGCAATGGAAGAGAGTAGTTTCAAAGTTGGTGTCTCAAAATGAAAGACACATTGTTAATGCTAAGAGCAAGACTGATGGTATGGTGGCTAAACTTTGGTATGATGTTACTGAGCTGGGCTTAAGAGTGAGTGGAGGATTGTGAAAATAGGGAAAAGGATACACAGGACAGAGACTGATGGTCTGAGATGCCAGATGCATGAATTGGAAGAGGCAGGAAAGAGGATGGACCTGAAAATTAGAAGGCATGGAGAATCAGATGAGAAGAAAAGCAAAAACAAAACAAAATCTACATATAAGAAGCATCTGAGGGCCTAGATTATATGGATTTCAAGAAAACAGCTATTGACATATGGAATACTTTACTTAATCATGGGAAAACTTAAACTAATGGTATTAAGATAGAGTAGGTGCATCAGTCCCTTGGACCTCCAGTTGGATTGAAACCGCATGATACTGTACATTGTCTCCATGAATATGGAGCTGAAGGAGTGCATTGCGTCCAGAATGAGAGTGGTAAATTGCTACTTGATGTCCATTTCATTCAAGGCTATCTATGGGGATTTATCCTCTACTACAGTGCAAAACAGTAAGATTAAAAACGGGACATTGTGGGCTACCGTTTTAAACTTCCAATGCAGATTGTTTTTATACTGCCAATTGGATAGCCAGGGAATGGGGTTACGCCAACCACCAGGCAGACTAGCAGTTGCCTAGGGCAGTAGCTTCTTAGGAGTATCAAAGAGCAGCTACAGTCAAAACAAAAACAATGGATCCTAACAGCCATGTAAACTCAAAGACTCATCAGTATGTACCTTTAACCTGCCCTTTCTACCCTTGTCAGTGGCTTTTGAAATTCTCCATCATTACAAAAGAAAAGTTTAATATTTAAATGTCTGATGCCCAAATATGTATTTTTATAGGATTGTTTTGGGCAGGATAGTGTTGAAATGATTATGGTCGAACCAAGTCAATAAACTAAATTAAAATCTTGAAATGGGGGGGGGAGGGGAAGAGAGGAGGTGCTGGGATCTAAAAGTTAATTGTAAAGGAGTGAAAGGCTGAAGGTTCACCTAAGGTATCTAATACCCCTGCACCGGCCCTGCCAGGAAAGCCACCATGGTATAAGAGGTGGAGGAGGATCTGCGTGAGAATCGAGGGGGTGGCTTCCAGTCACAGCAACAGAGAAGGGGAAGCCTAAGAAAGCGTGATAGAAACAAACATGATGACAGAAAAAGCCCACATGGCCTATCTAGTCTGTCCTTCCACATCAACTACTACAACAGTCTCCTTTTTTTCCTTCAGAGATCCTCTGTGTTTGTCCCATGCTTTTCTGAATTCAGATACTGTCCTCATCTCTACCACCTCCACTGGGAGACTATTCCACGGATCCATTACTCTTTCCGTAAAGAAATATTTCCTCATATCACTCCTGAATCTATCCCCTTTCACCCTTATCCCATGTCCCCTCGTAGCAGAGCTTGCTTTCAATCAAAGGAGGCTCTCCTCCTGTGCATTTATGCCACAGAAGTATTTAAACGTCTCAATCATATCACCTCTATCCCGCCTTTGCTCTAAGGTGTACATATTACGATCCTTAAGTCTGTCCTCATATGCTTTATACTGAAGACCACTAACCATTTTAGTAGCCACCCTCTGTACCAACTCCAGCCTGTTTATGATGAAATTAGACTTACCTGCTAATTGTTGTTCCTTTAGGAACTCCAGTCTAGACCAGATATCTAGGGTTTAAACACCTCCTGCAGCAACTATGGAGACTGAGAAACGTCACTCTTTTGATGACACTGGTACAAATACTCCTGGGACCGCCTCTTCTGTCCAGTAATCTATTGACAAAGCAGACTCACCCAAGCAACAATCAAGTAGTAAAAACATAACAAATGGAACTCCATGTAAACTTAATTAACTAACGGGAAACCCAGCCTAGACTCTGAAGGAACTCTACCACTCTGGCAGTCGCCAAGTTGCTCTCTTCTCTGGACTTGCCTGGACCAACCAATCGTCCAAATATGGGTGCACCAGAATTCCTTCCTTCCTCAACGCTGCCGCTGCTACTACTACCATGACTTTGGTGAACGTCCGTGGTGCTGTTGCTAACCCGAACGGTAAGGCGCGGAATTGAACATGCCCCATTGGAAGCGCAAATCTGAGGAACTTCTGATGCTCTTGCCGAATGGGTATGTGAAGATAAGCCTCTGACAAATCCAGAGCGGTGAGGAACTCCCCTGCCCTTACGGCGACAATCACCGACCGCAGAGTTTCCATCTGAAAATGCGATAAGCGGAGACACCGATTTGCCTTTTTGAGATCCAAGATCAGCCGAAACAATCCCTCCTTTTTTGGTACTACAAAATAAATGAAGTGTCGACTACACCTGCACTGCTCCTTTGGTACCGGAACCACCACGTTGAGTCTCAGCAGTCGGTCCAACGTCTCTTGCACTGCCTGGACCTTCAGAGGCATTTTGCATGGGGATTGGACGTAAGCATCGGCCACTGGATGTTGGAATTCGAGAGCATAGCCCTCTCAAATAATTTCCAACACCTACCAGTCGGTAGTAATTCGGGCCCAAGAAGGATAAAACTCCCATAACCGCCCTCCTATAGCTACCACCTCCCCTTGGGCCCTTCTGGCTTCATTGCGCCTTTCTAATATTCGAAGGAGAGGGAGCTGCAAAACCCCTGTTTGCCCCTCTAAACCCTTGATTTCTATAAAAGAAACGCCCCCTTTGAAATTGTCCAAACCGAGTTGGGCAGAAACGGCGAAATTCCCTCTGCTGATTCCTGTTAGATGGCAAAGGTTTCCTCTGCTGTTGCTTGTCCTCTGGGAGTCTTCCTCCCTTAGATTCCCCTAAATCTTTTACCAACTTATCCAAATCTTCTCCAAATAGTAGCTTACCCCTAAAAGGTAACTTACCCAATCTCGTTTTTGAGGAACCATCAGCCGTCCAATTACGCAGCCAAAGATAACGCCTGGCTGCTATCACTGACGCCATACTTTTAGACAGACTCCTAATAAGGTCATAATGAATGTCCGCTAGGTAAGCGGTCCCCGACTCTAACTTGGATGCTTCCCCTTCACTCTCGTCCAATTGGTCTCCCTGTACATGCTGAGACCAATGGAGACAGACACGAGCCACCCAGGTCCCACAAACCGATGCACAGATGTCGAACACCTGTTTCAACAAGGTATCTAGTTTCCTATCTTGAACATCCTTAAGAGCGGCAGTACCCTCCACTGGGATGGTAGTCTTTTTGGTCACTGCCGATACCGCCGTATCTACCTTCGGTGACCTAAACAATTCCCGATCCTGATCTACCAATGGGAATAGGCGAGACATAAGCTTGGAACCCTTAAGCCCCGCTTCCGGCATGTCCCATTCCTCCTGAATCTCGCATCATACAATGAACTGGGAAGGCTCCTTGTGTCTTTCAAAATGCCTGTAACAAGGGATCCTCTAAGGATGCATCCTCTGCTGGCCCTGCAGCAGGCATATTTAATGCTTTTAGAGTTTCCTCTATGAGAGCCGGTAACTCGTTCTGTCTAAAGACAATGACCACCCTCGCTTGATCTTCTTGTTCTGCTAACTCTCCTTCTAACTCATCCTGTACCTCCGTGTCCTGCTCTCCATCCTCTGAAAAAGGACTCTCCGAGGCTATTGACTGCTCCTGCAAATTCTTTCCCTTCCTTGACCTCTTAGAATGAACCTCCATAAGCCCCAAGTCTAAAGGAGTCCCGGGACGCTTTTCGCCTAAGTTCGCTCCCAGAGAAAGCGCTTCACTGTTTTTACTGCATCTTAAGGCCTGTTGCAACAGAGCCATGAAATCCTGGGAAAAAATTGCTCCTAGCCCACCTGGCAAAGTCGGTTGAGAAATCGGCTTCTCAGGAGCCGAGGGGGGTCCGGCCACCAGCAAAGGAACAGAGGGGGATCCAGGCGCTAGCAAAACACCCGTCGGGCCCTCCCCAGTAACCTCTACAACCGGCTCTATAGAGATTGCTTCCTGAGAAAGCACAGTTACTTACCTGTAACAGGTGATCTCTGGGAACAGCAGGAATAAGTCTTCACATATGGGTATCTTCGGTACCGACGGAGCCTGCGCGGGAACGCTCCCCAGCATCCTGAAAGAAAGCTTTTGGGAGCATCCCACAGCGCCTGCGCGCTGCCTTCCCGCCTTTCCTAACTGCCTCTCTCCAGTTCGAGTTTAAAGCTGAGACAAAGAGAGAGAGAGAGAGAGGAAAGGAAAGATAGATAGAGAGATACAACTTCTAGGGGAGGTGGGTGGGTTGTGAAGACTTATTCCTGCTGTTCCCAAAGATCACCTGTTACAGGTAAGTAACTGTGCTATCTCTCCAGGAACAAGCAGGAATGAGTCTTCACATATGGGGACTCGCCAGCTAGAGATGCCTGGGAGATCACCCAGATTGTGAGTCCCTGGGAAGGGCTCCACCTGCACCCATGAATCTCAGGCATCCAATCAGGGATGGAGGGTAGGAGTTGATTAAGTATGGAACAGGTGTTTGAGAACAGCCTGACCAAACAAGGCATCCCGGCGGGAGTCCTTGTCCAAGCAGTAATGGGCTGTGAAGGTATGAACCGAGGCCCAGGTGGCTGCTCGACAGATTTGGTCGATGGACACAGAGTTTAAATGAGCCATAGAGGCTGCCATGGCCCTCACATTGTGAGCTGTGACATGGCCCTCCAGAGAAAGATTATTGCTCTGGTAGGCGAAGGAAATACACTGAGCAATCCAATTAGACAGAGTTCTCTTGGAGACTGGACGTCTTAAATGAGAAGGATCAAAAGCAACAAAAATTTGAGAGGACATTCTATGTTGCTATGTCCTTTGTAAGTAGAAAGCAAGTGCGATTTTACAATCCAGGGTATGAAGATTCCTCTCTGCACTTGATGCATGAGGTCCTGGAAAAAAGACAGGTAAATACACCTCCTGGTTCAGATGAAAAGGTGAGACCACTTTAGGCATAAAATGTGGATTAGTTCTGAGGACTACCTTGTCATGATGGAACCTTGTATAAGGAGGATTAGCCACTAAGGCTTGCAACTCACTGATACGGCGAGCTGAAGTGACTGCAATGAGAAAAATAACCTTCCAGGAAAGGAATTTCAAGGAGGTAGAGGCTAAGGGTTCAAAGGAGTGGAGTGAGTGGCCTAGTGGTTGGGGCAAGGTACTTCGGGCCGGAAGGTCGGGGGTTCAAATCCCACTGGAGGACAGCAACCTTGGGCCGGAAGGACTGGGGTTTCTAGTCCCACAGGTGCTCCTTGTGGTCTTGGGCAAGCCACTTAACCCTCCATAGCCCATGTTCCCTGTAAAATAGTTCTCTGTGTGCTGTGCTTTCCTGTCTAATCAATGTGTTTATACCTCAAAAAAAAAAAAAAAAATTTCCTGTCATGATTTGACAATTTCCAATTTGTAATCAAACCGCTGCTGATCGCTGGAAGTAGCGGTATACAAATGTATACTAAATAAAATAAAAATAAATAAAATAAATAAAATTCATAAGCTGGCCCAGAACCAGATTCAAGTCCCATGCCACTGGAGGTGGTCTAATGGGAGGTTTAGTCAAAAGAAGGCCTCTCATGAATCTTGCTATAAGAGGATGAGAGGAAATAGGTTGTCCATTGAGAGGCTTAAGGGATGCTGCAATAGCACTCAAATGAACTCTGATTGAATTTGTTTTAAGGCCTGCATGGGATAAATGCAGCAAATAGTCTAGTAAAGAATTCAAGGGTATTGCAAGAGGGTTGAGACCCTTCTCTGCACACCAAATGGAAAACCTTTTCCATTTAAAAGCATATGAACATCCGGTGGAAGGCTTTCTGGAAGCATGAAGGATATCCTTCACTTGCTGAGAAAGGTGTAAATCTTGAAGGTCTAGGCCTTGAGCAACCAGGCCCTGAGATGACGAGACTGAGGATTTGGGTGCCACAAGGTTCCCTCCTCCTGGGAGAGGAGATCTGCAGCAGACCCCAGGTCTAGGGAGGGAGCTTGAGAGAGATGCAGAAGTAGAGGGTACCACACTTGGCGTGGCCAAAGTGGTGCTATGAGGATCATAGACCCCTTGTCTCTCTGAAGTTTGAACAGAGTTTTGGGGATGAGGGGAATAGGTGGAAAGGCATAGAGGAAGTCTCGCCCCCAATGAAGGAGGAAGGCATCCCTGGCCTGAACTACCTGACATGGAATCCTGGAACAGAACCGGGGAAGTATGGCATTCCACGGACTTGCAAACAGGTCTATGTCTGGGGTACCCCAAATCTGAAAATTCCTGGCTATCTGGTCCCCATGGAGGGACCATTCGTGCGGAAGCAGAACTCGACTGAGTCTGTCTGCCCAAGAGTTTTGAACCCCTGGAAGATACACTGCCATGAGATGGATTTGATGCTCTCTGGCGAAGGCCCACAATCTCAGAGCTTCGTTGCAAAGCGACAGAGAGCCAGTCCCTCCCTGCTTGTTCACGTAGAACATAGCTACCTGGTTGTCCGTGTGGATGAGGACTGTCTTGTAGCTGAGCAGGGTGTGGAAGACTCTGAGAGCCAGAAAGATTGCTCTGAGCTCTAAGAGGTTGATATGAAGAGATGTCTCCTGTGGAGACCAGATGCCCTGGTTCGAGAGATCTTGTAGATGAGCCCCCCAACCCTTTCTAGAGGCATCTGTTGTAAGGGTTGCTTGGGGTAACACCTGTTGAAAGGGGGACCCCAGCAACAGATTCTGAGTGGACTTCCACCAGTGGAGGGACCAAAATAGGCGACTGGAGGTTGCTATTTTGTCTGACAGGCAACCTGATGCCTGGGTCCATTGGGTGGATAGGGTCCACTGAGCTGCTCTCATGTGAAGGCGAGCATAGGGAACCACATGCACCGTGGATGCCATGTGGCCTAAGAGTTGCAACATCTCTCGAGCAGTTAAATGGGATTTTAACTGAATCTGGAAGGCCAACTGCACGAAGCGTAGGCAACGGGCCTGGGGAAGATAGGCCCTTGCAGTTGTGGTATCCAGTAAGGCCCCTATGAACTCTAGAGACTGAGTAGGGGTAAGATGGGATTTTGGAATGTTGATTACCAGTCCCAGGTACTGAAGAACACGCCTTGTGCAGGCTAGAGAAGTCTGGGCCTCTGACTGGGATGGAGCTCGGATGAGCCAGTCGTCCAGATATGGGAATACGAATATTCCTAGAGTGCGTAGGAATGCAGCTACTACTGCCATGCATTTTGTGAACACTCTTGGAGCAGAGGCCAGACCGAAAGGAAGCACTTTGTATTGGTAGTGCTTTCCTTGGTAAAAGGAACCGAAGGAATCTTCTGTGTGTTGGATGAATGAGAACATGGGTGTACGCATCCTTGAGATCTAGAGAACAAAGCCAGTCCCGACTCTGGAGGTATGGAAGGAGAGTTCCGAGAGAAGTCATCTTGAATTTCTCCTTGCACAGAAACTTGTTCAATTCTCTGAGATCTAATATGGGTCTGTAGCCCCCTGTTTTCTTTGGAATGAGAAAATAGGGGGAGTAGAACCCTGAGCCCTGTTGAAGAAGGGGTACTTCTTCTATTGCCCCTTGGGCAAGAAGGGTAGCAATCTCTTGACCTAGAAGGTTGAGGAGAGATGTTGGAGAATTGAACTGTTTCACCATGGTGTGAGGAGGAAGGTTTAAGAAATGAAGTTTGTACCCTTCCCTTATGATGGAGAGGGTCCACTGCTCTGCTGTGATTTGTTCCCATCTGGGAGCAAAGTGAGCTAACCTTCCTGGGATGGTGAGAGGCTCTGGATGTTCTAGAGCCAGAAAGTCTAAGTTCTCTAGTGGAAAGTCAAAGGCCCTGAGGAGGCTGAGGCTGTTGGGCCGTAGCAGTCCTCGCAGCCTGGGTTTTGGCCTGTTTTGGTTGTTGCTGTCTCTTTGTAGCAAAACGACCTTGAGAAGAGGCCTGACCATAAGAAGAAAATTTCCCTTTCTTTGGGAAAGATCCCTTTTTGAACAACCTCTTTTTAAAAGGAACAGTAGTAGACTTTGAAAGTCTATCTAAAGCAGAATTTTCAGCATCCATCTGGTTGGCCTTTGCTTGCCAATCTTTGCAAACAGGTTTTTGCCTGTACAGGGAAGGTTACCTACACCATCCTGTACCCAGGATTCCAAATCAGAGGCTTGCAACCAAGCAACTCTGCGTGCACCTATGGCAATAGCCGAGGCTCTACTGGCCCCCTCAAAAGAGTCAAAGGCTGCACGGTTGGAAAACTTGGATACATCCTGTGCATGTTTAAGCCAGGTGATATATTCTTCTCTCTTATCTTCTGACATAAAAGGAGATAAGGTTTGCAGATGATCTGTAACTTCTTTTAGAAACATCCCCATATAGAGACTATAGGAGTTGATTATGGCTACAAGCATACTGGTCTGGAAGATTTTCCTGCCAAAGGCATCTAGGGTTCTGCATTCTCTTCCTGGAGGAGCAGAGGAGTGCCTTTTTGTACTCTTGATCTTTTTCATAGCAGACTCTACCACAACGGAGTGGTGAGGAAGCTGAGTCTTATGAAATCCAGGACAAGGAGGAACACGATACATGGTGTCCAACCTTCTGGAATGAGGGGAGGTGGAAAGAGGAGTCTCCCATATGCCCAACGTGTGATCATAAAGAATCTCATGTATTGGTAAGGTGGCTGCCTCTTTAGGAGCCTTAGGATATTGTAGGATATCCAATTTTTTGGCTCTAGGTTCAGTCTCAGAGGTCACTGAGATGGACAGGCCTTTGGCCACCTCCCTGATGAAGTCCTGAAAAGACAAGTCTTCAGAAGGAGACATTCTCCTTTTTGGAGAAGAGGGTTCCTGAGAAAGGATGCCCGATGCTTCAATTGAGGCCTCTGAAGAATCAGAGTCTTCAGAGGAATCAAAGTATCGACTATCTGGATGCTTTCGTAGAGCCCGATACGTGTACCGGGGGGTATCGACATCGGGAGTAATCGGTACCGGTCCGGTACTGATGGGCATCACTGGATAGCGTACCGCTGCAGTCGATGCCGATGTCGATGCAAGCGGTACTGGTATCGGAACCGATATCGGGTCCGGTACCGGAATCGTTACAGGTACTGACAACGGCGTTTGTTACGGTACCGTAGGCGTTGCAGCTTGAATGAATGCCGTGATGGCACGCTGCATGGTCAGAATATTCTGATCCATTGATGCCACCACTGTCTGGATATCGGTACCGGTAGAAACTGCCGGTACCCCAGAACATTTTAACAGGTGATCGGTCGAGGCCGAGCCATCGATGTCAACCTGTGACCCCATAGGTAGTGCTTTGGAAGCCGGAGCTTCGAGCCGGGGTAATTTTGCCGGTGTGGTATCCTGAAGAGTAAGCCCGGGGGCATCTCGATACTTAGAGGGAGATGAACTCTTTGAGGACCGGCCAGATTTGAGTTTGGTTACCTGAGATCCATGGGATGAAGAAGCAGCCCTGGAAGACGTCGATGCCACGGAAGCTGCATCGGAGGGAAACAGGGTACTGAGCTTAGCTGCCCGATTCTGTAACCCTCTTTTAGACATCATAGAACAGGACTCACAATCCGCAATGGAGTGGTCAGGACCTAAACATTTTAGACACCAGTCATGGGTGTCAGTGACAGAAATAGTGCTGCTGCACTTTGTGCATTTTTTAAACCCGGAGGCGGGTTTTTCCATGAGGGAAAAATATATCTGTAGGCCTAAGGCCCCAGAAGAAAAATGCACCGAAAAAAGTAAAAGTTTTATTTTTTTTTTTTTTAAAGAAAGAAAAAGAACCGGTGGACCGGTGCGAAATCGAGAAGGCAGACACGCGACTAAAGAAAAATAAAAGAAAATAAGAAATTCTTCAGCGGTGACAGGAAACACGACCTGCTGGCTCCGCGGAAAAGAAGAACTGGAGAGAGGCAGTTAGAAAAGGCGGGAAGGCAGCGCGCAGGCGCTGTGGGATGCTCCCAAAAGCTTTCTTTCAGGACGCTGGGGAGCGTTCCCGCGCAGGCTCCGTCGGTACCAACGATACCCATATGTGAAGACTCATTCCTGCTTGTTCCTGGAGATCAGGTTTTACAGACTCCAGTGTCTAAAACGGAGCCCTTTCTAAGACCGCAGAGCAAACAAAGTGGCTTCGAAGGCATCTCTCCTCTACTTTGTAGCTTAACAGAATGGGCTACCTCTATTTCCAATAGAGGAAGACTATTCACCATGCCACAGCCTAGCAAACCTGTTATATATAGATATAGTTATCTATAGTACCACTATATAATGATATAAATAGATAGTTATGTATCTGTATATATCTATATATCTAAATATATCCAGTTACATATATCACCACACCGCAGCACTACCTATCTCTATATACATTATATAGATATATATATATAGATAGATCTATATATCTACCTACCCCAAAATAATCACTATTTACTTCAAAAATGAAATCGCTGAGTAAACTCTCTCCGTTTCACCCCCTGTAGTGCTGGAATCCCACAGGAATTAGATCGTAAAAGAAAACAACCCCTCACAGCGGGATATCCTGCAGCCCCAATGCACACGTGGCTTTCCTGCGCTTCTGACACGCAGCCCGGCTAGCCAGAGCTAAATGCTGTCCTCGCGTCGGTCTCCCTGTCTGCACACCACTGAAAGGCAAGCCGCTCACCTCAACTCCAGCAGCGTCTGCCTTCACCAATCGATCCTCCCCACGCTCAGCCGTACAGCGGCTTCCGCGATGGGAGAGAGAGAATCGCACTCTGAGGAATTGGTACTTTTGGAGTCAGCGGCCTCGCCGTGCGTTCCCACAACGATCGTTGGGCACTGCTGCTGTGCTCTTGTGCTCCCGCTACCAGTTCCTCACCCTACCGTGGGTTTGGGAACCGGAGCCCAGCCCTGCAGATCTCCACAAGTACCTTTCTCCCCTGCCCCCAGACTTTAAAAAGAGAGGGATGGAGACCGGAAGGGGGCCTCAGCACAGCTTCTCTCTCAGGAGAAAGTTTATTCTCCCCCCCCCCCAATTCCAGTAAGAACAAATTTAATAACAACAAAAAATATTCTCTCTAATCTACTCTCTTTAAATGTTTCTCCAGTGAGCCTTCCACCTCCATGCTCACCAACCTCCAGCTGCTATGGAGACTGAGATTACTGGACAGAAGAGGCGGTCCCAGGAGTATTTGTACCAGTGTCATCAAAAGGGTGACGTTTCTCAGTCTCCATAGCTGCTGGAGGAGGTGCTTAAACCCTAGATGTCGGGACTAGACTGGAGAGACGATAAGGAAATACTTTTGAAGGTGTGGTCTCCAGAATTACACACAATACTCCAAATGAGGTCACACCGAAGACTTATACAGAGGCACTCTCACCTCCTTTCTTCTGCTGGCCATTCCTCTCCCTAGGCACCCAAGCATCCTTCTAGCTTTTGCTGTCGCCTTTCCTACCTGTTTAACTACTTTAAGATCATTAGACACAATCACGCCTAGGTCCCGCTCTTCTTTAGTGGACAAAAGTACTTCACCCCCTATACTATATTGCTCCCTTGGATTGCTGCAGCCCAAATGCATGACCTTGCATTTTTTAACATTAAATCTCAGCTGCCAAATTCTAGACAATTCTTCAAGCTTAGCTAAATTCCTCCTCATGTTATCTACACCTTCCTGGGTGTCTACTCTATTGCAGATTTTGGTATCATCCGCAAAGAGGCAAACTTTACCCGACAGCCCTTCCGCTATATCACTAACAAAGATGTTAAAAAGAATCGGACCAAGGACAGATCCCTGGGACACACCATTGGTAACCTCCTTCTCCTTAGAGTGAGCTCCATTTACCTGTACCCTTTGTCACCGCCCACTCAGCCAATTCTAACTCAAGCAGTAACTTTAGGGCCCATCCCTAAGGTGCTCAGTTTGTTAATGCTGCCTGTGAGGAACGGTGTCAAAGCCTTTACAGAAATCTAAATACATCACATCTAGGGCTCTCCCTCGGTCCAACTCCCTGGTCACCCAGTCAAAAAAAATCAGATTTGTCTGACAAGACCTGCCTCTGGTGAATCCATGCTGCCTCGGCTCCTGTAATCCGCTGGACATCAGAAACCTCGCTATTTTCTCTTTCAGCAGTGCTTCCAATAATTTACTCACCAACAAAGTTAAACTAACTGGCCTGTAGTTTTCATCTACATCCTTACTTCCGCTTTTGTGGAAAGGCACCACATGAGCCTCTCTCCAGTCCTTTGGCACCACTTCAGACTCCAACGAGGCATTGAAAAGGTCAGTCAGTGGAGCTGCTAGAACGTCCCCAAGTTCCCTCAGTATTCTAGGGTATATCTCATCCAGTCCCATCGCTTTGTCTACTTTAAAGTTTAGCTAGTTTCTCACAAACAGTCTTCTGAAAATTGTTCAAGACGCCCCCCTCACTACTGTTCCTGTTTGTGGGTGTTTTCTGAGGTTCTGCTCCTTGTTCTTCATCTGTGAACACAGAACAGAAATATTTGTTAAGCAATTCCACTTTATCCTCATCAGCTTCTACATATTCCTCCCCCTCACCCTTGAGTCTGACAATACCACTTTTGCCCTTCCTCTTCTCAATAGCGTATCTGAAAAATATCTTATCCCCTCATTTTATTGCACTGGCTATTTCCTCCTCTTTTTGAATCTTTGCTTTCCTGACTATTTTGCTAGCTTCTCTAAATTTTACCAAATACAAATGACAGTCTTCCTCTCTCTTTGATTTCTTGTATTTCATGAAGGCCTCCCTCTTTTTCTTCACCTTTTCAGATACTTCTTTCGAAAACCATAGCCATCTCCTTTTCCTTTTATCTTTCAGTTTTGTCCACTGTTTTTCTAGCAGATGGTGTCTCAAGTATAAAAAGAATAAAGGAGGACAAAAAAAGATGCTACCATTTGAAATTTCAAAATCAAAAATCATAAGCACTACAGCTCAAAAGTGACGGAAGGCACAGTATATAACCTGTTTATCAGAATGTGTATGTAGTTTGTGTGAGGTTGTACCAAGGGAAAAAGAAGACAAGTCAATTGGGGGATGGAAAAGGATTATGTAGTTGGGGAGGGGACTTGAGTGATATGAATGTGGGATCGGTATTGATTAAGTTAAGTGGGGGAGTTAGGGTAAATGTGTTGTGTGTCATGATGGCAGGCAGTAGCGCTGAGAATAGGTACATCAAGAATGTTTGTGGTCTAAAGGGAGGGGGTTCAGTTGGTTGGGGACAATACTCCATGGAGGGTTCAGCTGTGGTAATACAGCTAGGGAAAGTTGGGGGGAGATAAGGTCTCTACAATAGCTATGGTTTGTTGGGAGGAGAAATGCTTTAAAAGTTTTCCATGGCGGGGGGAAGAGAGAGGAGTGAGAGAGTATCATATGTTAATGGGTTATCTCGCATTTACTCAGACTAATTCTTGACATAAGATGCATTTATTGGAAGAAAGAAGGAAGAGAGAAATTAGACATACCTGCTAATTGTTGTTTCTTGAGGAACTCCAGTTCAGTCCCCCACCTCTGGGTTGTGCACTTCCTCTCGCAGCATGGAGACTGAGCATGTCAAACTTGTGACACCACTGTACATATACTGCTGGCACCTAACATCAGCTTCCAGTGATCTAATGACAAAGCATTCTCAATGGAGCAACAAATAAGTAGCTATATCATCAAATACAATACTTAACTCTTAAACTGAACTAAACCCCCCCTTAAATAAGAGGATCACTCTCCCTTTCCCGATCAAAGGAAAAAAAGAGACCAGAAGGGCACTTCCGGTTGGCAATGAGCTGATCAGACAGGGGGAAGATCAGCTCCGGCCATCCCACCCCGAATATCGGCAACGTTTCATTACCTAAGTGACCAATTCAGAAAATCTTCACTGGCTACGGGCCGAGGAACTATCCGGCTAGCAACAAGGCAGGATCTATCGGCGAGAAGCAGGCGAATGGCAGCAAAACCGCAGCGCCGGGAGAAGCCGCGTGCCCCAGAGGCTAAGATGGCGGAGGGGGCACCTAAGAGCCCTAAATCACCTGGCGAACAGAATCTGGTGGCGGAGGTCAGCGCCGCGGTGGTGGAGGCGCTGGATGTTAAATTCCAAAATTTGACAGCGCAGATCTCCACAATCAGCCAACGGCTCACCGAATTTACGGGGCGTCTCGAGCAGGCGGAGACCCGCATCTCCGATGTGGAAGATACACAGCAATCCTGGTCGGCAAAGGTTGAGTCCCTGGAACGCCTGGTGAAGCAGCAAGGAGAAAAAATTGACGACCTCGAAAATCGAAGCCGTCGCAATAACCTCCGCTTTATTGGCATTGAGGAGAGTGTGAGTGACAATGTCCTGTCTGCTTACCTGTCGGCCTGGATAGAGAAGCTGCTCGACGGCAAGGGGGGAGGCCCCATTCGACTGGAACGCGTTCACCGCCTGGGCCCTAAACGAGACCAGGCCCGACGACCTCGTGCGGTTATCGCACGCTTCCTGGACTTCCAGCAAAAGGAGGCAGTGCTACGGGCCGCTCGTGGTCGCAGAGCTGCGGCTGGAGACTCGACGCCCATCCTGGTCTTTCAGGACTATTCCGCCCTGGTGAGCCAACAGAGGCGCGTTTTCACTCCCATCTGTGCACAGCTTCTAAACCAGGGAGTCCGTTTCTCCTTGCTCTACCCGGCGAGACTGCGCGTCGAGCACCAGGGACAGATCCGGTTCCTGCGGTCTGCGGAGGAGGCCCAATCTTTCTTGGACACACTGGCTGAGGCGGCAGGCACAGCTCGCTGAAAAGGAGAGACCCGGATGGTGGTGGTAGTGCCCACACTGCCGGATGAACCTTTGGCTTGCGGGGGGCTAAGAGAGGGCCCCGGAACAGGACTGAAGGTGAGAGTATCCTGGCTGCACCCGGTGGGTAACCACTGATGGGAGCCTGTAGCAGTATGGGCAATGCGCAAGCTGACAGAATGTTAGCTGGCCTGGGACTGTGGACCATGGACACATTTCGATACATTCAGATGCCTGATTCTTTTTGTTTCTTTGTTGCCTTTTTTTTTTCACGTAGTTCCATTTGTTACAATGCTTTAAATATAACTCTGTAGCCTGTATTGACTTTGCATTCCCTTTCCTATTGTATGGGGCTCACTGGCAGGCTAACAGAGTTCTGCCGAGGTGGGGGAAGGG
Source organism: Ichthyophis bannanicus (assembly GCA_033557465.1). Lineage (NCBI taxonomy): Eukaryota > Metazoa > Chordata > Amphibia > Gymnophiona > Ichthyophiidae > Ichthyophis > Ichthyophis bannanicus. The sequence continues at coordinate 171,613,162 of CM066042.1, forward strand.
GGGGTACTTGATGTTCCTCTACCCCGAGTTAAGAGGGGGAGGTTGTTAGCGGAGTCACTGTTATTGGGGCCCTGTATTTTGGGTTCCCACCCTCTGCTCTGCTGGAGCGAGGTGGGTGGAACGAGGCTTGGGGCCAAGGGGGGGGGGGAGTGTTTTGGTGGCTCAAGGGTGCCTTAAGGGGTTGAAGCTACGGGGAGGGAATGGCAGACATTAGGTACAATGGGATCTGGGGGGAGTGGGTGGCGGGGTGGGGCCGAATGCCATAGGAAGTTAGTCTGGTCCCATGGGAGGTCCAGGCGGGAGTGTGGTAGGCGGAGATGGGGGTGAAGGGCAGGAGGGGAGGAGGGGGATGCAGGGGGGGAGGAGGGGGATGCAGGGGGGGAGGGGGGGCTGCAGGGGGGGAGGGGAAGGTTCTTCACCGGGGATTTGTGGTGCTGCACCCTCAACATGCTGGAGAGAGGGGGGTCCCAGGCTGGGAGGACCTCCCTAATATATGTGCGTTTAGCTTTTTGGCGGATCTTTGACACTGTCTCATGCCTTTAAAGATTATTACCTGGAATGTGTGCGGTCTGGGGAGTCCGATCAAGCGATATAAGGTGCTGCAGGCCCTTGCTCGCCAAAGATGCGACATCGCCCTCCTGCAGGAAACCCACCAGACAACCGAGGAACATGCTAAACTATGCCGTTCATGGGTGGGCCAAGTTTGGGGTTCTCCGGCACAGGGGCGGAAGGGAGGTGTGGCGGTTTTGTTCCACAAGAGAGTTCGTTTTTCGCTGGCCACCCTTGCAGCGGACGACATTGGCAGATATTTGCTTTTGCATGGTCACCTTGATGGAAAATTAATCACTATCGGTAACTTGTATGGGCCTAACACGTTTGACCCCACTTTTTTTTGTGATTTGGCTTCCCGGATTGAAGAGCTTCCAGATTGTCCCCTGCTCATAGGGGGGGATTACAATGGCGTTCTGGATGTCGAGTTGGATACATCGACGACAGGGGAGAACCGAGACAGGATCCCCACGACCCGCATGTTGCAGAGATTTCGGAAACGGCTGGATTTGGTAGACCCCTGGCGCTTACTCCATCCCCTGGAGAGGGATTATACCCATCAATCCCGGGCACATGGTTCAAGTGCCCGTATTGACTACATACTGCTTTCGGGGGGAGCCATTGCCAGGGTGGGAGAGACTCAGATTGGCCGGTGGAGATTTCCGATCATGCCTGGGTCTGGTTGGAACTACATTGGGGAAAAGCCTCATCCTCTGGGTGTCGGCTCTGGCGCTTCCCGCTCGATCTTTACCATGATGCTCAGTTCCACGGCTTCCTTCGCCAGCGATGGCACGAATTTTTGGACAACCATCGGTGCCATGAGGGGGACCCGGAACTGGTTTGGGAGACAGCGAAAGTGGTGCTACGTGGGGATATTATCGGCTTCGCGGCTCGCAAGCGCCGGACGATCGCTAACCGTATCGTACGCTTGGAAAGACAGGTGGTGAGTCTGCGCCGGCGCTGTGCTCGGGCCCCACTTGCAACGAATAAAAAACGTTTGTGGGAAGCTCAGGTGGCGTTAAATGAGCTAATACACCAGCGGGCCAAGAAATCCCACCTTTATTATCGTTACCAACTGTATTGTCACGGAGACAAAACGGGGCGGCTGCTTGCCCGTTGTCTGCGGGGACAGCGTGGCTCCCGCCTGGTGGCAGCCCTGCGCGATGAAACAGGGAGACTCCGCAGAGGAAACGAGGAAATTGCACAACTTTTTCGGACCTTCTTTCAGTCTCTGTACGAAGCCGAGAGTATGCCTCCGGCTGACCTCCGTGACTATTTGAGGGGCCTCGACCTCCCCCAGCTGACACTACACCAGCGTGAGTCCCTGGAACAGCCGTTGACGGCTCAGGAGGTCCAGGCGGTAATCACCTCAGCCTGTTGTTGCAAGTCGCCTGGTCCGGACAGCCTGGGAGCTGAGTTCTACAAGATCCTAGGAGACACTGTGACCCCAACATTGCTGGCGGTCTATGACCGTCGTATTGAGCAGGGGGCTTTCCGCTGGGGGACCAACCATGCTCATATTGTACTAATTCCCAAGCCAGGCAAAGACCCCTTAGAGGCTGGCTCCTATAGGCCCATTTCGTTGCTTAATTTTGACTTGAAAGTTTTAGCTAAGATTTTGGCCACTCGGCTGGCGGAGGTATTGAGTCACCTTGTGCACGTCTCTCAGGTGGGCTTTGTTAAGAGCCGCTACGCAGTGCGGAATCTGCGGAAAATTCTGGCCTCTTTGGAATGGGTACATCATCACCAATTATCTTCTTTGCTGATTAGTTTCGACGCCGAAAAGGCCTTCGATCGGGTGAACTGGGAATATCTCTGGGCACTCCTGCCTCAATATGGACTTGGTCCCCACTTCTGCCGGATGGTGCGAAGTCTCTATGCCCAGCCGACGGCGGGGGTGGTATGTAATGGCGTTGCTTCGGAAGCTTTTGACTTAGGACGCGGAACTCGACAGGGGTGCCCTCTTTCCCCCCTTCTTTTCGTCCTCTCTCTCGACCCCTTGATTAGGACTATCGAGGCCTCCAGAGAGATTCTCGGCGCACGCATTGGGCCACGGGAGTTCAAGCTCTCTGCCTTCGCCGACGATCTCCTTGTTCATCTCCTATCTCCGGAGCGGTCCTTGCGCTGTTTGATGCTGGAACTTGAAAGATTTGGCAAAGTGGCGGGATTGCGCATTAATAAGGAGAAATCGGAGGCCCTTGATGTGTTGGGCACCCTTCGGGGCGCATGGGCCGGAGAGTTCCCGCTCAAATGGGCATCAGGCGAGTTCCTATATCTGGGGATTGTCTTGCCCACCCACCCCGCCAGGCTGTATAGCCGTAATCTCGACCGGATCCTGCGGAGATTGCAAACGCAGCTGCGGGCATGGGGGGCTCTCCCACTGTCCCTCTCCGGGAAGATAGCGGCGGTAAAGATGGTGGTCCTTCCCCGCCTCCTCTACTGGCTTCAGACCCTGCCAGTCTGGCTGCTCCGCAAAGATCTGCGCCGTATCGAGATCTGCTTTCACTCCTTTTTTTGGAAGGGGCGGAGAGCACGTATTCCGTGGTCCCGGCTGCTGGGCGGGTGGCGTGCGGGGGGGATGGGTTTCCCGGATCTGCGAGCTTATGCCCTGGCCTGCCAAGCGCGACATTTGGCAGACTGGTTTGGCGACACTGCTTACTACACACCCCGGCAGTTAGAGGAATGTTTTGTCGCCCCGCTTACTTTATTAGGGGTCCTGCATGCAGCCAATTCAGCGCTTCCCCGTTATATACGGCAGAGTGTGTTGATAACCCCGGCGAAACGGACCTGGCAATATCTTAACGTCCGATGGGGGGACTCATGGCAGACCTCTAGTTGGTTGCCATTGCGAGGGAATCTGTCCTTTTCCTCGGGCTCGGAGTCAAAACTTTTTCAAGATTGGCATGGCCGTGGAATCCAGCTTCTTGGCCATGTGATAGAACCCTCAGGAGCCTGCAAATCCTTCAGGACTTTGAGCCGGGAGTGGGATCTTTCCCCCCGGCACGCCTATGCTTATATTCAGGTAACCCACTATATATCTTCATTGCCGCGAACAGCGCTGTGTGCGGAGCGGGCTCAACGGATTCTGGATTTTCTTGGACTCGGGGGTGACACCACGGTATCGGTATCTGTTTTTAAAGCCCGAGTGGCTGACCTGAACCCTCCTCCCGATTATCGGGAGGAAGAGTTGGCTTGGGAGGGGGAACTGGCTTGCGAGGTACCGCCTGGTACGTTAAGAGCGGCGCTTTCTCGCATAGTTGACCTGGCTGGGGGGATGCGCTGGAGGGAGGTGCAGTTTAAGTGCCTCACTAGAGTTCATTTTTCCCCAAGACGGGCGCTGCGGAGCCGCCTTACTACAGATGGCAGCTGCCCCCGCTGCTTGGAGCCTTTGGCGACCCTCCTCCATATGTGGTGGGAGTGTCCATCCTTGCAGCCCTATTGGGTTAAAAATCTCTTCCTTTTTGGAGGGGCTTCTTCGACAGCGCATCCGCTGGTCGGGCTCCCTTGTGGTGCTGGACTGCATACCCCCCCCATGCCCGGGAAAGAAGGGGGAACGGCTCTTGGTCCGTAAGGCTTGTCTGGTGGGGAAGGCGCCGATACTTCGATTATGGAGGGACCCCCAGCCCCCCACCTTTGGGGAGTGGAGGAACAATTTCCACCAACTGATGCAAATGGAGCATCGCTGGGCGCGAGGCAGTGTCAAACGGTGGCCAGCCTTTATGGCAGTTTGGGAGCCCTACATTCTCCAACTGGGGCCCCGAAGTCGGAATGAGATTTTGCAATGCGGAAGCTGAGACACCGCAATGGAAAGCAAGGAAGATCGATTGAGAAGTGCAGTACCACTAGTCGTATTGGGGGGGGGGGATGGTCGGGAGGGTTAGGTAATTTGGGGGGGGGGGAGGGTTAGGTAATTTGGGGGGGGGGGAGGGCCTTGGGGGGGGTAAGGAGGGGGGGGGAAACAACTGTGTTAAATGCCACCTTATATTCTTTCTGTATTGCCCGGGGGGGAGAGGATCAGAGTACACCCCGCCCTCCCGGGCCTCCATTGCTTGCCTTTGTGTGCTGTGTTGTACTGTTTTTTGGTGGATTATAAATAAACTATAATAAAAAAAACATGTTAAAAAAAAAAAAAAAGAGACCAGAAAGAAGAGAGAGAAGAAAGAATACAGAACATACCTTGTCCGAGTGTCGAAGAAAAACTTGTTGATCCACTTCTGTTTGGCCGTTGTCCCTCAACACATGACACAGGGACTCCGCGGCAACTGACGACACCCCGGGCAGGAATTGGGACTGAACTGGAGTTCAAGGAACAACAATTAGCAGGTAAGTCTAATTTCTCTTTCCTTATCGTCCCTCCAGTTCAGTCCCCACCTCTGGGATGTAACAGAGCAGTAAATTACTGGGAGGGACCTGTCCACCTGGACCGCAAAACCGCAGCCTCAAAGCAGGCATCCCCCGCTGCCTGAACATCCAGGCGATAATGTTTACTGAAAGTATGCAAGGACGATCACGTGGCTGCTCTGCAAATCTCCACAGGCGGAACCAAACTATGCTACGCCCACGAAGTAGCCTGCACTCTAGTAGAATGAGCGTGCAGCCCCAATGGCACTTAACGCCCTTGCACTATATACGCTGACGCTATGGCTTCACGGACCCATCTGGAAATTGAAGTTTTGGCTGCCGCTTCACCCTTACGCGGACCTCCAAAGAGAATGAACAACCACTCAGACTTGCGGAAGGACTCCGATACCCTCAAGTATTGACGCAGGACCTTCTTTATATCTAACAAACACAAACTGCGATCAGACGCATTCCCATCTGAGGACCCCAACACTGGCAAAGAAACAGATTGATTCACGTGAAAAGGCGAAACCACCTTCAGCAGGAAGGACGGAACTGGACGCAACACCACCTTTTCCCTAGAAAAGGTTCCCGACAGGACAAGGCCTAAAACTCCAAGATTCGACGTGCAGAGCAAATGGCAACCAAGAATACAGTCTTTAAAGTCAAATCCTTAAGCGAAGCCTGATGCAGAGGTTCAAAAGGCTCCCTTGTCAAAGCTCCTAACACCAGATTAAGATCCCAAGGAGGAGAAACCACCCTGCGTGATGGACAGACAGGAAACCGCTCTCAAGGAACATATTACATCGGCATGAGCCCCCAAGGAGACTCCCTGCACCTTCCCTCGATAACACGAAATAGCTGCCAGCTGTACTCGTAACGAACTGGCCGCTAAACCCTTATCGAAACCGTCTTGCAAGAAACTCAACACCAATGGGACTGACACTGAGGCAGGACGAACTTGACGGTGCTCACACCATTCTTCAAAAATACGCCAGATGCGCACATACGTTAAAGAAGTCAACCTCTTTCTGGCCAAAAGCAAGGTAGCAATCACTGCACTGGAATAACCTCTTTTCCTCAACCAAGCCCTTTCAATGGCCAAGCCGTAAGCGAGAACCGATCTACCTGAGGCATCCAAAGCGGACCTTGAAGTAGGTGGTCCTCCCTTGTTGGCAACCGCCACGGCTTCCCGTCAAGAAACTGCACCAGGTCGGCATGCCACGGCCACCGAGGCCAATCCGGAGCCACTAACACTACTCCCCCCCCAATAGGCCTCAATGTGCTGAACCACTCACCCTATGAGAGCCCAAGGAGGAAACACGTAGAGAAGACCTTGCGTGGGCCATTGTTGCAGCAAGGCATCCAGGCTTTCCGACATTCTATCTTGTCTTCTGCTGTAAAAGCGATTCGCCTTGGCTGACTGAAACGTCGCCATGAAGTCCATAACTGGAACTCCCCATCTGATGACTATCTGAGCAAACACATCCAGATGAAGCTCCCATTCCCCGGGATCGCTGCATTGTCTGATAGCACTCCAACCGCTCACCCCCGTAAGATGTTCTCGAAGGCCCGAAGCGCTAGGAATACAGCACGCACAGTTGATCGAACATCTGGACTCCTGCACGGTCCAGTCACCCTGCGCGAAGAACTCGCCGCAATGAGCTCCCCAACCGACGAGACTGGCATCTGTTAACACCGGCAGCCACTGCGGCGGCTCGAGAGGCATGCCCACAGTTAGATTTTGCTGCCGAAGCCACCATTGAAGAGACACCCTGACCTTCACTGGGCAGGGGAGGCGTTCTGGTGGGACCAGCGACGGAGCAGTGACCTCTGTAAAGGGTGCATGTGCGCCCTGGCCCACGGCACAACTTCCAGGGTCACCGCCATTTTCCCAGCACCCGGAGATAGTGCCAGGTCGATGGTGCCGGCTTCTTCAAAAAGCTGTGCACCAAGAGCCGAAGACCCTGGACTCGAAGATCCGGAAGGAAGACCGCTCCCACTTGAGTCACCAGTAACCCTCCCCAGAGGCAAAAGCATGGGGATAGGTCAGCCTGGGCGTGTCCAAACCTAGCAAGTAGGGAGTGCAGTTGGCCCTGCACTGCCTTCTGGGAATTGTAGTCCCTCTTTACTAAGCAAGGAATGAGTTGTAGTCGAGTGGAGTTAGGCAAAGGACAGGATTTTATTTCCCCTTCCGGGTGGATTCATTTGCAAGAAAAACAAGAACAAAAATTACCATACTTCTGGTACAAAAATGAAACGAAACAGGAACAGAAACAGCTTCTATATCTTCAGCTCTTATAAACAATTAGTAGAACAAAAACGTAACTGCAGCAGTCCCTTTTAACAAAGGCAAACTCTCTTGCTTTCAGTGCTGTTTTACCAAAACTCTTAACAGCTATTCTAGCATAGAGACGTGACATGGTCTGCTACAGACAGCGTACAATCCATTTGTTCTTCTGGGGTTTGTTCCATAAGAAATTCTGTTTGCATTTCTTCACACTCACCCCCAGCTAAGTATTCTTGTGGATTATTATACGTCCCTCCAAAGAGCAGTCTCTCTTCACTGCCTCGAGACTTCCCTTTCCCCGCTGCTACAGAGCAGGGTGGAAGATTACCACATATACTGGAGTTTGCTATAGGAGAGCCCCACAAACTCTGGCAGTCACAGGGAAAACTTTTACATTCAGTTTCTCTTCTATCAGGTATATACAGCCTACCTTCCGGCTTTCTCACACAGGAACCTCAGCACAGCTGGATTAATAAGGCTTTCACAGCACGGCTGCGTTCTCCTGCCTTTTACCCTTTGCTTTCTCTTTGACATATAAATGTCCTCGGGCCAGGACGTCTCTGCTTCTCTGGATCTGCAGCTTTCAACTTGGACACTTTCCTCTGGTCCCTTTCTCCAACTGGTTTCCCAACCAGTCCTACGACCAAGGCTTCCTTCAGTCCTGCAGCTGGGTCTCTCATCAACTCTCCTGCTGAGACTCCTGATTCTGAGTCCTCTCCTTCTTCCTGCTCCTCCTGTTCTATCACTATCTTCAGGTGAGTAATTTTTATGTGCGTGTGTCCTAGGGCTTAACTGCACCCCGCCCTCATCCAGCTGCCTCTCATTACACACTGAGCTCGGGGCTTGTTTGCAGTTTGGGTGTGTTCTCTCCCCTCGTGACACTCTTTGTTTACGTTGCTCATGGCAACCCTGGGCCATGTGCTTTTCTATGCTGTCAGTTTCAGACACACTTTCTTCAGCTTTACCCAGTTTCATGGCTTCTGAAGGATCCACTACATTACAAGTGTCGAAGCGCACTCCCAAATATTCCAGCACTTGCATAGGAACTAACTGGCTTTTGGCAGCATTGACCACCCAACCTAGACTCTGCAGCAGCTGCACCACCCGGCCTGTCACTCTGACACGCTCGGCTTCGGACTTTGCCAGAATGAGCCAATCATCCAGGTAGGGATGAACCAATATTCCCTCCTTTCAAAGCGCCGCTGCTACCACCACCATAACCTTGGTAAAGGTGTGCGGAGCTGTCGCTAGACCGAAGGGCAGTGCCTGCAACTGAAAGTGGCCCCAAGGTAGAGCAAATCTCAGAAACCTCTGATGATCCGGCCTGATCGGAATGTGTAAATATGCTTCGGTGAGATCGAGAGATGTCAAGAACTCTCCCTGCCGAACCGCTACTATAACCGAACATAAGGTTTCCATCCTGAAATGAGGCACTCGAGAACAGCGATTCACCCCTTTGAGATCCAGAATTGGACGCAAAGACCAGTCCTCGTTTGCTACCACGAAATAAATAGAGTATCGACTGACGCCGTAAAGCTGTTGCGGGACCGGAACCACTGCTCCCAGCTGCAAGAGATGGTCCAGCGATTCCTGCAACGCAACCGTCTTTTCTTGGCCCCTGCAAGGAGACAGAGCAGAAGAGTCGACTACTGGACGGGCAAACTCTAGAGAATAACCTTTGCGAATGACCTCCAGCACCCACTGATCTGACGTTATCTGGACCCAGGCAGAAAGAAACTCCCGAAGCCTTCCCCCTACCAGTTGAATCCTGCCTGGGTCCCCCTCGCTTCATTGCATCTTCCTAAACCCCGAGGAAGAGGGGCTTGCAAAACCTCTGCCCGCTCCCCGGAATCCTCTGAAACTCTGACCTCAAGAGGAAAATCTTCCTCTTTGAAAACCTCCCAAGCGGGAGGTACAAAAATGCCGAAAGTCCCGCGGCTGACCCCACAAAGCCAACCGAGTCCGTCTCGGCTTTGGCTTGTCCTCTGGCAATCGGCCACCTTTTGACTTCCCCAAATCTTTGACTAGCTTGTCCAGATCATCTCCAAACAATAGCTTCCCCTTAAAAGTAGCTTGCTAAGACGAGATTTGGAGGAACTGTCCACCGCCCAATTCCTCAGCCAAAGATAATGACGAGTGGCAACCACTGAGGCCATGGAGTTAGCTAAACCCCTAATAAGATCATAGTGTACATCAGTCAAATAAGCTGACCCAGATTCTAGCCTTGTCACATTCGCTAACTGCTCCTGCGTCTGCAGCGCTGGCTGTTGCAAATGTTGCGACCATCACAGGCATGCTCTCGCAACCCAAGCCCCACAAATAGAAGTTTGTAGACACAGAGCATTAACCTCAAAAGCTTGTTTCAGTAGAACATCCACCTTCTGATCCTGTGCATCCTTTAAGGTCGCACTTTCTTCCACCGGAATGATAGTCTTCTTCGTAACCGCTGAAACCACCGCATCTACCCGGGGGGGGGGGAGAGAAACAGCTCCCATTCTTGATCAGACAAGGGATACAGATGATTCATCGACCTCACACCCCACGCAAACCTGCCTCTGGCAAATCCCATTCATCCTGAATCATCTGCTTGATGATCCAGTGAACGGGAAACACCGCCTGGGATTTCCGCACCGCCTAAATAAGAGGATCCTCCAAACCCTCCTCCTCCGCTGGTGCTCCTGATGAAAGGTTGAGAGCCTGAAGCGACTCCGTAATGAGCGCTGTCAGCTCCTCTCTCCGAAAAACCCGGATAATCCTTGCCTGATCTTCCGGCTCCTGAATCTCACCTTCCTCTAACTTTTCCATTCCTGCTTCTGGCTCCATCTCGAAGTCCTCTCCTTCCGGCCACTCCGGCCCAAGAGTCGGATCCTCCACAGACCAAGGTCTTTTAAACGGTCTACCATCACCATTTCCAGACTTTTCTGTGGTCGCATGGCCAGCTGCGGCCCCAAAAATCGAAGCATCGGCGACCAACCCCTGCTGCCGCAAGCAATAGGCTTGGTGAAGCAGTACTACAAAATCCGGAGAAAACACCCCGAGTGGCGCTCCCGCCACTACCAGAGCTGTGGAAGTGCCTGGCAAAGTGAGGCTTGTAGGAAGAGAAATGGCTGCGGGTCAAAATGAGGCTCCCCCCTCCACCGAACCAGCAGGCCCCTGTGTCCCCACCGGAGCACTCTCCGCAGCCTTATCCTGTAGCTCTTGCTCCATACTCAATGCCTCAGCAGCGCAGCCACGACACTCCAGCGTCCGAGACTGCGCCCCGACATGAACCGCAAACAAGGCACTGAGGACACACAGGCATGGGCGCTATGGGATCCATGATAACAGATAAATATTGATATCCCGCAGTCAACCAAACAGCCTAGGAAAAGCAAAAAGGGAAGCCTGCAATCTTACTCTTATTTTTTTTTTTTACACTGGTCCCTTTTAAAAACAAACACTAAAATAAACTGAAATAAAATAATTATCCCATAATTTAATCAACTAGCTAAATCCTTAACTCTAGAAAGCTGCCTCTGAAGAAAAAACAGCTCGCGAAAAACTCCTTAGCCCTGCTCTTCTTGAAACATGGCTTCCATGCGGCAACAGGCCCCGACTAAGCCCTGATCTTAAAACTCATCAACTGAGCACTCACCTTGAACTCCGGGGACCAGAAATCTACTAGGACTCACTGCCGTGACCCGCAGCAGCTCTGTAAGCAGCACAGCTCTACTCAATCACACAACCAGCAGCTTCTTCAGCGAAACTCCTACAATGCCGGTTTCAGCCCCGATCGCAAACCCTGAGCACTGAGCCGACACGAGCAAGGCAGTTGTACTGGGCAGCTCCCCTCCGTGCAGACAAGGAGGGGAGAGTGCACAGAAGCCACAGAACCAACCAGAAAAGTGAGAATCGATCCTCTCCAATTTCCTGCGTTCCTCCTCTGGCACTCTATAAAAATTTTTTTTTTTTAAATGAACTTTACGCATACAACTTAAATGAAGAAAAAAAAAAAAAAAAAAGGAGTATAGTAATGAAATAAACGATCAAACACTAAGCTGTCCTAAAGCTCCTTATCTGCTCCTCTAGTGAGCCCAGCACCTAGGCTCACTACCTCCAGCTGCATGGAGACTGGACACACTGGAAGCTGGTGGGAGGTGCCAGCAGAATATGTACAGTGGTGTCACAAGTTTGACATGCCCAGTCTCCATGCTGCGGGAGGAAGTGCACAACCCAGAGGTGGGGACTGAACTGGAGGGACGATAAGGAAAAGCAGACATCTTATTTATCCAGAACACATGTGAAGAAAGACCATGAAAAAGACATTGCTCGCCGGGTTTCCTTGTCCGAGGATCCTGTGACGAGCCAGTCGTTGAGGTAGGGAAAGACCGGCACACCCGGGCGGCGACCACGACGAGGCATTTTGTGAAGACTCCTGGGGCAGATGTGAGGCCAAAGGGGAGCACCCTGTTCTGGACTGCCTGTGCTGGGGGTGGATTAAGATATGGGCGTAAGTGTCCTTCAGATCCAAGGAGCATAGCGAGTCGCCCTGCCAGAGGAAGGGCAGCAGAACACCAAGATATAACATCTTGAACTTCTCCCGCACCAAGAACTTGTTCAACTTTCGGAGGATTAGGATGGGCCGCAGACCCCCCATCTTTTTCAGGATGAGGAAGTATCAGGAATAGAAGCCCCGACCTTTGCGGAGGGACCTTCTCGACTGCCTGTTGGGCAAGGAGAGCATAGTTCCAGCTGCAGTAAAACCTGGTGCGTGGGGAGTCAAGGAGGCAGAAGCCTGTCGAAGTGAAGGCGATAGCCGTCTTGGACGACCTGGAGAACCCAAGTGTCTGAGGTGATGGAAGCCCACAAAGGCACGAAATAAGACAGGCGTCCCCCCACTGGCTGCTATGTCACCGGAGGGCGAGGGGCTAAGCCAATAGTGTCAAAACCCCTGTGCGGGTTGTGGAGTAGCCGGAGTTTGGGCTTTTGGCCGCTTCGGCTTGTGATGCCCTTGGCTGGACTTACCCTGTGCCAGGGTGGTCGGCATGGGGGTAGCCGGGTATGGCGGGTAGCCATGGTTCTGAAGGCCCTTCCTTGGAAAGAAAGGCGTTTTGGCCCGTTGCTTTTTCCGGGGCAGAATGGAGGTCTTGCGTGAGAGACAGGTTCTGGTGACAAACTCTGTCTATCTCTGCGGCTTTATCCTCCATCAGCTTGCCAAAGAGCTGCTCACCAAGGCAGGGGATGTCCAGGAGCTTTTCCTGCACCCACTGCTCCAAATCAGATGATTGGAGCCATGCCTAGTGGCAGGCTCCGATGCCTAGCAGCGGGCTCCAATGCTCGCGGCCGCCACCCGAACTGATGACTCAAAGCCATCGTAGGAGGCTCAGGAGAGGTATTTTGAGCAGTCTGTGACAGACTTCAGTAGAGTACTGAACCTACTGAAGGGCTCGCCCTCGAGGCTCGTGGAGAACCCGCCAAGCTCTTTGGCTAAATCACGCAAGAAGATACCCATGTATAGTTGGTATGCCTGAATGCGACAAGAGCATGGGAGCCTTGGTAGGCCTTGCGGCCCAGGGCATCAAGGGCTCTCGACTCTCAGCTGGGTGGTACCAATGAGTGCGATTTTGGGCTCTTCTGTTTACTTATGGCCGACTCCACCACCATAGAGGTGTGGGGAAGTTGGGTCTTCCTCAACTCCGGCCCACAATGTACCTTGTACATAGTATCAAGGCACTTGCTCATGAAGGGGACTGAGGCGGGTGCCTCCCACAAGCGGAGCAGCAGCCGAGACAGAATAGGAGGGACCAGCACAGTGACAAATTCCCTAGGCGGGGACTTGTACTGAAGAATATCAAGTTCTTCAGCATGAGGGTTCTCCTCGGCCTGAGTGGCCAGGTTAAGGGCCCGTGCCATATCCCAAACGAACACCAGGAAGGAGGTGTCCTCGGGTGGCGAGTGCTGCTGGAACGCGGTCAGGGAAGGATCCAATGGAAGGTCCTGGTGAGTATGGGTTTCCGGGGAGGTGTCCCCATCGGACTCCCACTCTGAGAACTCGGTCGAGGAGTCCGAGCCGGGCAGATCGCCCTGTCCAGCGGCTGGTGCCCGTTTGGAGCTGGAGGCCCTGGAAGATCTCACCTCCGAGGAACGGGAGGGTGAGCGAGGACGACATCGAGGACCCTCACGAAGCCCATGGCTCTCGGGGATTTCCTGGACGGATTTCGGTGTCCCACGCAAGGGACCCAGTGTCTCGGCACAAGTCAGTGAAGCTGGCTGTGAGCGCCTGCTGGGAATGGTTTATGGTTTATTAACTTAATATACCGCTAAACATAAGGAACATCATAGCGGTTTACAGAGTTCAAATTATAATGGTCACCATGAGGTGAGAGGAAAAGAAGTTACATCTGTTGATAGGAAAGCAAACTAGGCAGATTCGTACAACAGGACGATAGAGAAGAGAGTGAGGGGAGGGGGAAGGGAAGACAAAGTCATGTGGGAGGTTCAGGAAGGTCGAAGGCAAGGGAAAAGAGGTGAGTTTTAAGGCGGTTCTTAAAGGTGGCATGGTCTTGTTCGAGGCGGATAGAAGAGGGGAGGGAGTTCCACAGGGCAGGGGCAAGGAAGAAAAAGGCAGAGGAACGGGTGGATTGAAGGCGGGCACAAGTGGGTGAGGGGAGATGCAGGCGATTCAGGTGAAAGGAGCGTAGGAAACGGGTTGGATTATGAAAGTGAACCAAGTCAGCTAGATATTGGGGGGAGTGGGTGTGGAGGATGCGGTGGAGAAGGACCAAAATTTTGAAATGACTGCGAAACTTGACAGGGAGCCAGTGGAGACGGATGAGGAGAGGAGTGATATGATCACGGATAGATGCATGAAAGATGAGCCGGGCAGCAGTGTTTTGAATACGTTGAAGGCGTTGTAATTGGGAAGCAGGGAGACCAGACATGACGGAGTTACAAAAATCAATGCGAGATATAACCAAGGAAAGAAGGAGGGTAGTGAGAGCCTGTGAAGAGAGGAAGGGGCGAATGGCACGAATCTGACGCAGAAAATAGAACGAGGTCTTTGAGACGTGAGCAATGTGATCCTGAAAGGTAAGGCCAGGGTCAAAGAGGACACCCAAGTAACGAAAGGTGGAGATTAAGGGAATGGGGGAACCAGAGAAGGAGGGGGAAACCGAAGGGGGGTTACCATCACGTGAGAACCAGATGGCCAGGGTCTTAGTAAGATTAAGGTGTAGGCAATGAGTGGTAAGCCAGTGGGCTACAGCAATGAGACAGGTATTCAGTGGGGAGAGGTCAGGGAAAAGGGGAGAGGTGTGGTATAGAAGAAGGAGGTCATCAGCATAATAGAAGGCAGAAATCCCGTGTTGTTGGACCAGTAGAGAGAGGGGTGTAAGGAAGACATTGAAGAGGAGGGGAGCCAGAACAGAGCCCTGGGGGACACCGCAAAGCAGGGGAGTAGGTGTAGAGGCGGTTGAGGAAGAGGAGGCAGAGAGAACTGAAAAGGACCTAGAAGAGAGAAAGGAGTGAAACCAATGAAGGACGGTGCTGCAGAGGCCTGCTTCGCGAAGACGGGCTAGGAGTAGGGAGTGGTCTACAAGATCGAAGGCAGCGGAGAGGTCAAGAGAAACTGCCACCGAAAGATCACCACGGTCGTGTGCAGTGTGAATTTCATTCGGGAAACCAAGAACAACAGTTTCGACACTATGGCCGGGGCGGAAGCCAGACTGACGGGAGTGAAGAAAGTGGGTAGAATCCAGATGAGCAGAAAGTTGAGAGAAAGCAGCTTTTTTGAGGATTTTAGATAAGAAGGGAAGGTTAGAGACTGGGCGGTAGTGCGCGGGAACCATGGGGTCAAGAGAGGACTTTTTAAGGATGGGTCAGACAAGAGCGTGCTTCCAAGGTTGGGGGAATACACCAGAGGAAAGACTGGAGTTAATCATAGAGAGGATAGGAGGGATAAGGGTTAAGGAGGGGCTGAGAAGCCAGGAGGAGGGGATGGGGTCCAGGGCACAGGAAGTTTTTTTTAGAGGAAGTGATGGTTGCAATGAGCTCAGAGATGGTGAGTGGGTGAAAAGAGTGCCAGATGTGGGAGAGGCGAGGAGAGCAAGGGGGAGAACAAGGGGGTGGGCTTGAGATGGGAGGAGGGCAGTGGGGTAAGGAGTGCCGGAGGGTAGATATTTTGGTACTAAAATAGTCTGCAAGTTCAGAAGGAGTGGGGGAGGGAACAGAGGGCAGCGGGGATTGAAGGGAGGTAAGGGATTGGAGTACAGAGTAGAGATGACGTGTCTGGTTAGGAGCGGAGGAAATAGCAGTGGTAAAGTAAGTCCGCTTGGCTAGGTGGACATGGGATTTATAGTAAGAGTGCTCGGACTTGAAACGAGAGAGAGAGGAGGGAGAGGGGGCTTTACGCCATAGTCGTTCCGCCCGACAGAGCTGCGCACGAAGTAGGAGCAGACCAGGGTGAAACCATGGCTGAGAAGGACGGCGAGAGAGAGGCCGGGGACGGAGAGGGGCAATGAGATCGAGGGCAGCAGAAAGAGAAGACAACCATGTGGTCGCTTGAGAGGAGGGGGAGAGAAGGGGGAAGTCGGATGGAAGTAGGTCAGTTGCTGAAGGGAATTGTTGAAGAGTCTCAGGGGTGATGTGTCGAGAGAGGGATGAAGGAGCGGGATGAGAGATAGAAGGGGAAGAAGGAGAGATTGGGAGGAGAGGAGAGGAGGGGAAGAATTGAAAGATAACGCAGGAGTGGTCGGTCCAAGGCAGGGAGAGAGCAAAGAAGAATTGGAGGAGATAGGGGGGAGCCAGGGGGGAGAGAAGCAGATCAAGAGTATACCCAGCAGAATGAGTGGGGAAGGGGACGAGTTGTTGAAAGGATAAGTCATGTAAAAGAGAGCTGAAAGAGCGGTCTCTGGCAGAGACGGGGGGATCAAGGTGAAGATTGAAGTCACCTGCGATGAGCAGGTGTGGAAAGGCTAGGGTCAAGTCAGTAATAGAAGATGTGAGGGAATCCCAAAGGTCAGGGCGAGAGGCTGGAGGGGAGTAGAGGAGAAGAAGATGCAGGGGAGGGGTGAAATGGAGATGGAGGAGCAGGGCTTCGGGATAACGCAGGAGGGGAGATGAGATAGAGGTGAAGGAGATGGAAGAGCGAAGAAGAGCAGCTACGCCACCGCCCGTGCGGCCGATGCGAGGAAGGGAGATGCCAGAGAAGTTGGGGGGCAAACAACGGGCCAAAAGAGCGTCTTCACCCTCCTTCAGCCACGTTTCAGTAAGCAGAAGGATGTCTAGTCTAAAGATTCGTGGGAGATAAGATCTGAAATGAAGCAATGAACACAAAAATGCTGCGTTCTAGTGCCAGCATGCGGCACTCCCACATGGGCATGGGGCCCTGCGACGCTGACCCCGGGGTCACCGGTTTGGGCATTGAGGAGGAGAGGGGGTCCTCACTGGGACAACCCTCAGGAGACCAGGTGCCTTCGCTGGAGGCCTCCACATTCGTACAGGGTACCTTGCAGGGCTGCTCCTTATCCGACTCTCGGGAATGCCGAAGGGGGCTGAGCGACCGAGCGTGGGAACACTCTCGCTTATCGGGAGCCCCCGACAGCGATTTCAAGGCCGCCTTCTTTTTGCGCCAGTCCACCTCAGGGGGTCCCTGGTCAGAGTGCTGCCGAGAGCGCGGGGCCAAAGAGGGAGACCCCACTGGGGGAGAGACAACCGGGGGTGCCACCGGGGATTCTGAGGCAGCCTTTTGAAAAATGTCTTTGGACTTCTGCTTACGAATGAGCAGGGGCTTAGAGGACATTTTCTTGCAGAGCGAACAAAGCTCCGGATCATGGTCAGCTCCGAGGCACCACAGACAACAGCTGTGAGTGTCTGTAAGCGACATGTTCCTAGAGCATCTATCGCATTTTTTGAAGCCGGTGGCCATGGAGGCAAAAATAGCCCCCGTGAGGTCGAAGACCCACATGGCCAGCGGTTAGGGAAAGAAAAAGGATGCAAAGCCCATCGACAAAAAATGAAGAAAAAAAAACTATCCCCAACAGCTCTAAGAAGGTAGAGCAGGGGAAGGATGGGTAGAGGACCGGTGCAACTGGAAAACAGAAAGCCAGTAGGCCAAAAAAACGAATACTTTTTCCGAGGGATGAGGACGTACGTCCGAAGGGCTCAGCAGAAAAAGGGAGACTGAGCAAGATGGCACCCTTGGGCGGGAAGAGGACAACGCATGCGTGGCAGCGATCCCAAAGGCTTTCTTTGAAAGCTGGGGAATTGCTCCGCACGGGCTCCGTCGGTGCCGACGTCACCCATAACTGAGGACTGACTTCCTGCTTGTGTCTGGAGAATAACTGTTATGCCAAAGTCTGGGAAGGATCAAATACGTGATTCCTACCACCCAATTTCATTGATGAATTTGGATAGTAGAATGTTAGCAAAAACTGGCCAACTGACTTCAGACAGTCATCCCCAAAATAGTAGAGGAGACTAGTCAGGCTTTATACCTGGGAGGCAGGCAAGCAACAATATTAGTAAGATATCAATTTTGATTTGGAGAGCAAAAATATATAAGGTCCAATCTGTATTGGTAGTGATGGATGCTGAAACACACTTGGCTGTGTCGATCGGGACTTTATGCTGCCGGTATTGAGAATAGGAGAGATATTTATGAAGTGGGTTCAGGTGCTTTACACCTCTCTTACAGCATGTATTAGAGTGAACAGATACTCCAAAGAATTTTTATTAAAAGCATGGAACCCGATATGGTTGTCCCTTATCCCTGCTTCTCAATTACTTATCTTTTTGTCAGGCTCCATCTCTGGTCCTATTCAAATCCAGACTAAAACATACCTCTTCAAGGTTGCTTTTGGATCCGGACCTCCTTATTCTCCTGTTTAACACCCTTCTTTGTTTAGTCAGTTCCCTTAAACTATCCTAACCCCCTGTTTGTTCTGCTGTCTGTCTTGCTTAGATTGTAAGCTCTGTCTAGCAGGGTCTGTCTCTTCTGTGTTTGTGAAGAGCACTGCGTATGCCTTGTAGTGCTATACAAATGATTAGTATTAGTAGAAGCAATCACCTTTGTCTTAGTAATTGAGCAGTTGGCAGAGAGAATTCAGATGAGGGATTATATTAGGCATACTAAAATGGGTAGAAGTCTTAAAAATAGAATTGTTTGCTGACGGTATTATATATACACACATACATACATACATACACAGTATATATAAAAACACACATACACATATAATACACCCTTTGATGCCCTTACTGCAGCTCTCGCAAGTCAGAATTTTAGCTTGCTTTCCAGATATAAAATGAAGACTGAAATATTAAAAATGTATTTGTATGACTTAGAATCCAGAATAAAAGTCTGCCTTCTCATTAAATGCACTGGTGAGTATATAAAGTACTTAGGGGTTAAGACAGGTACGAAAGTAAAACATTTGTTTAGACTCAATTATGATCCATTGGACAAAGAGATTCAAAAGGATTTAGATAAATGGGAGTGGTCAAACTTATCCTGGTTAGGCAGGATTGCTACAGTAAAAGCTTTTTGGTCTTTTTTATTTTATTTTTTTTAAGTGCCATCAAGTCAATGCTATCTCCTGGCGACCCAGCAGCCTATGGGTTTTCTTGGTAAGGTATGACCAGAAGTACATTGTCAGGCCTTTTCTCCCGAGACAATGGACGGTAAAGTGACTTGCCCAAGGTCACAAGGAATGTCACTGGGAATCTAACCCTGATCTCTTGAGTACTAGGCTGTTGCTCTAACCACTAGGCTGCTACTTCACTCAAAAAACAAAACAAAAACAAACAATCCATCCAATCTGCTCATTTGAGCTTTGTTTTTTTTTTGTTTTTTTTTTTAAATGTGCCTTCAAGTCAATGCCAACTCCTGGCAATCCAGCAGCTCCTAGATTTTCTTGGCAGTGTGACAGGAAGTAGATTGCCTGGCCTTTCTTCTGAGGCAATGGAGGGTTAAGTAACTTGCCCAAGGCCATAGGAAGTGCTAGTGGGAATCATACCCTGGTCTCTTGGCTATCAAGTCAGTATGCTAACCACTAGACTACTCCTCCACTCCCTATTTTGTCTAGGTATCTATGTTTATATCCCTGCCTCTGGAAGTACCAGCTAAAGGACTTAAAAAGTTTGCAAAGGAAGATTTTTGACTTTATATGGAGAAAGTGTCCACCTCCAGGGACAGAGTAGCACTATATATGCTCAAGAAAGATGGAGCAGCATGTATGGGGAGGCATTCCCTTGTAGGCAGAATGCAGGGGATTAGGAAGGTAAGGGGGGGTATTATACACTATGCTGGTGTGGAATAAACTTGGGGTAAATTTAGTGGGAGCTAAAAGGATGTATAGGGAAATTTTCATTATATTAATACTGAATTTAAACCAGGTCTGCTATACTAAGCGTTGGCGGAAAGGCAAAATCAGGGACTGGAACAGGTGGAAGAGATTCTGCATCCACTAGGTGATGTTAGGGAATTTGATGAGTTGTAGGAAACGTCTTTGCCTCCTGTTGGATTTTTTTAAATCTGTAATTGAAGCACTAGATTTTGAAGGGGTTAAGGGAAGACCTAGTAGGGTTTGAAATTGTTATGTCTCTTGTTCAGGTACTAAGGGACTTTTCTAGACTGTACCATTTACAAGCACCAAAAGTTGGAGGAAGACTTTCATTTGAGAAAGTGGGACTCTGAGCTGGGGGGCAAATGGGACACAACTAATTGGGAACAGATCTTCTAAGCTACGGGTAAATTGTCAATAGCTGCCTATTTGGTAGAAAATGTTTATAAAATACTTTATAGGATGTATAGAGACCCTCTTAAATTAAAGAAATTTTGGGCTAATTATAATCCACTGTGCTGAAGGGGGTGTGAGGAGAATGGGGAATTTTTACTTATGTGGTGGAAATGTCCAGTAATTCATAAATTTTAGTAAGAAGCGATACAACGGATGAAAGAGATGGAGTTGAATTGGGGCAAGATTTGAAATTTTTCCTGTTGAACCTTGTGAGCTGGAGGATGGGATCGGTGAGTTGGAGCCGATGTGTATAGTTGTAGAAGAATGCAGATCACCCTGTACTAGAGGCAGCCAGAACCACCCCATATGAGCAGCGTTTTTTTCGCAGATTCGAACCTACTGAAAGTTAGAGCTTACAACAATCAGGACTCAAACTGGGAAAGGTCCTGAAATTTTGAAAACCATATGGAGAGCATGGGGTTGGGGGGGGGGGAAGACACTCTCTCTTGATTTGCTTTATCTTATCTTATTGGTTATTTGCCTTTGTATTAGTTTACTGGGGGCAAGAGTATGGACACCACTGAGATGACCAGAAAAGGCTCCCGAGGGGCAAGGTCTGCAACTCTGACACGAACCTGGCAGAGACAGTAATGACCAGGACCACCACCTTGCGGGTCAAATCCTTGAGAGAGGCCTTTTGAATGGGCCAGAAAGGGAGGGGGGAGGGGTTAGAGCCTTCAACACCAGAAACTCTGCATCTCCCGGCTCTTGCTGAAAAACATGGCTTCTCCCTGAAATTCTGCTTCACTCACTGCCCTCTATCACGGAGGCTACCTATTTTCTCCCCATACACTTCAACCCCTTGGCCGTGGTGGCAGTGTTTGGTTCCTGCTCTCTCATTCCTGCCAATTTCAGTCCCTCTTTCTGCCTCCATCTAATTCCTTTGCTTCCTTTGAAGTCCATGCCATCTGCCTATTTTCTCCAGTACCTCTCCATGTAGCTGTCATTTATTGATCGCTCAACATGTCCACCTCTACCCTCTCACCAAGTTTGATTCTTGGATGTATCTTCCCTCATTCTTGGGGATTTTAACATTCACGATGATCCTTCTGATCCTTATGCCTTAAAGCTCCTTTCCCCAACCTCCTCATTCAACCTCCAGTTGTGCTCTACCGCTCCTACTCACAAGCATTGCCACTGCCTTGACCTCGTCTTCTGCTCAAACAGCCACCCTCAAACTTTTCCACCTCAGTTCTGCCCTTATTTGACCATCACATGCTTATCTTCACCCTTAACTACACACCCCCCCCCCCCCCATCTTGGTCTCACCCGATCTCCACCAACATATTTAGGAATCGTCACACTAGCTATCCTTTAGCTCTTTCCACTGCTGTCTTATCACCTCTTTCCTCCACTATGTCATCTGAGTCCATTGATGAGGCCTATCTTCCTATAACACTGTACTCTCCTTTGCGCTGGATGCTTTTGCTCCCCCCACTTCACGTCCTGCAAAGTGTACCGTACCTCAATCCTGGCTGTCCTCGACAACCTGCTACCTACATTCTTGTGCACGCTGAGCTGAGCGCTTTTGGCTTAAATCATGTACCCTAGCTGACTACCTACATTTCAAATTCATACTAACTTTTTTCCAGTCAGCCTTAGCACTCACCAACTAAGAGTTCTATGTCCATCTAACTCTCTTGCCTCTAACCCTCGCCATCTCTTTGCTACCCTGAACTCTCTCAAGGTCCCTCTTCCCCCATTCCCTCCATCACTGTCTGCCCAGACCCATGACACAATCCAGAAGATTAGCCTTCAATTCTCCCCAGGGTCACCTCCACCTCATCTTACTTCTCTTCAATCCCAAATCCTTCCATCACCTAGATTACTCTTTTTTTCTTTTCTGAAATCACTGAGGAGGAAACGGCAAATCTTCTCTCTTCCAAACTGACTACCTGCTCCTCTGATCCCGTTCCCACCCATCTACTAAGCTTTATCTCTTCTGCCGTCATCCCTTCTATTTGTCATATCCTTAACCTATCGCTTTCCACTGCAACTGTTCCTGTAGCCTTCAAACATGCTGTGGTTATGCCTCTCCTCAAAAAGCCTTCACTAGATCCTACCTGTCCTTCCAATTAAAGGCCTCTCTCTCTCCACTGCTTCAAAACTACTTGAACAAGTGGTTCACCGCCGCTGTCTTGACTTTTTCCTCTCAAGCCCTTCTGGATTCACTGCAATCTGGCTTTCATTCTCTACATTCCACAGAAATGGCCCTTTTGCCAAAATCTACAGCAACTTGTTCCTCACCAAATCCAAAGGCCTCTACTCGATTTTCATCCTTCTTGAGCTTTCTGCTGCCTTGGACACTGTTGAACACCAACGTCTCCTTGATAACCTGTCCTTGCTTGAATTTAGGGGCTCTTCTCTCCTGGTTTTCTTCTTCTCTCTCCCATCACACTTTTAGTGTATGTTCTGGTGGATCCTCCTCTGCCGCCATCCCGCTTTCAGTTGGTGTACTTCAGGGCTCTGTCTTGGGACTTCTCATTTTCTCTCTCTACACTCAGACCTTTGGTGCACTTATTTCCTCCCATGGTTTTTAGTACCATATTTATGCTGATGATTCTCAGATCTATTTTCCTGCGCCTGAAATCCCTCCAGAAATCCAGGCATAGATCTCTGCCTGTTTATCTGACATTGCTGCCTGGATGTC
Organism: Ichthyophis bannanicus; assembly: GCA_033557465.1. Taxonomy (NCBI): domain Eukaryota; kingdom Metazoa; phylum Chordata; class Amphibia; order Gymnophiona; family Ichthyophiidae; genus Ichthyophis; species Ichthyophis bannanicus. Next base: position 171,635,768 of record CM066042.1, read on the forward strand.
TCACCACCGTCTGAAACTGAACATGTCCGAAACTGAGCCCCTAAATCCACCTTTCCCCTTCTCCATTTCTGTGGATAACACTACACTTCTCCTTGTTTCCTCAGCTCGCAACCTTGGGGTCATCTTTACTCTGCTCTCTTTTTCTCTGCACATTCAACATATAGCTAAAACATGCCACTTCTTTCTCTATAAGATTGGCAAAATTTGTCCCTTCCTTTCTATACACATGACTAACTACTACTACTGATCAATTGTATAGGACCATAAGGTGTAAGCAACACTATACAGACACATGTAAAAGATTGTAAGCTCTGGGGTGAAAGTCCCTCAAGGGCAATGCCAGAGGCATGTCGATGTTTAGAGGAGATCTATCCTTTGAGGACTGGCTAGTTTTATATTTAGTTACCTGAAATCCATGGGAGGAAGACGAAGCCCTGGAAGACTTTGATGCCAAGGAGGCTGCATTGGAGGGAAAAAGGGTGCTACGTTTAGCAGCTTGGTTTTGCCGGCACCTATTCGACATCATCCCACAGGCAACACACTCTGAAATAGAGTGGTCAGGACCAATGTTCCCTCTAATTTTCTGTAGGCTGTGTGCGCATAAAATATCAGCTGTGCAGCTTTCGAAGGAAGGTTAAAGTTTTGGGCGCCACATAACGACACTCGGAATTATATACTTTAAAATTTGACTACACGTCAGAATACAGTATGTACACCACATTGATTGCACTAGAAAATATTGTAGAGCTTCTGAAAACCGTAAATACACAACAACTTTTAAATTAAGACGTCTGTGTTGTTTTCTATCAGAATCAGAACTGTAATTTTTGTGCGCTCTGTTAAAGTATGTGCGCTCGCTCGGCGAGGTGTGCGCACGCGCACATGCGCACAGCTTAGAGGGAACAATGGTCAGGACCTAAACATTTGAGGCACCACTCATGGGTGTCTGACGGAGATGGTACCGCCACACTTAGAACACTTTTTAAAACCCGAAGCGGATTTTTCCATTCTGAAGGAAAACGTTGGGCCTAGTGCCCAAAATGGCGCGTGGCACCTGAGGAGAAAATTACTGGAAAAGATTCCAGAAAGAAAAGTTTTTGTTTTGTTTTGTTTTTAAAGAAAGAAGAACCGGCGGTACCGGTGTAACGTCGAGGGAAGGCAGACGCTACCACAAAAAAGAAGAATAAGGGGGGAATTTTTTCTGCAGTGACAGGATGTGCGACCTGTCGGCTCCGCGGAAAATGAAGAACTGGAGAGGGACAGTTGGGAAAGGCGGGAAGGCAGCATGCAGGCGCTGTGGGATGCTCCCAAAATCTTTCCTATTGGATGCTGGGGAGTGTTCCCGCGCAGGCTCCTTCGGTACCAACGATACCCATATGTGAAGACTACATTCCTGCTTGTTCCTGGAGATTTACATTTACCTGGTAATTGTAGTTCCTGGAGAAACTCCAGTTCAGTCCTCCACCTCTAGGTTGTGTACCTCCTCCTGCAGCTTGGAGACTGACATGTCAAAATCGTGACATCACTGGATACAGTCTGCTGGTCTCTCCCATCAGCCCCAGTGAACTATTAAAGCACACTCAAAGGAGCAACAAAATAAGTAGCAATCATATAAATTATAACTTTGTACGTCAACTTGCACGTATAACTAACTATTTAAAAACTAACTTTTTTTTTCTCCTCCCCCCCCCACTAAGAAGGGAACTTTTCCTGCACCTTCCCTTTCGCCTTATTCAGAAGTAGAAAGAAGAAAGAGTCAGAAGACACAGAAAGAAGTTGAAAGAATCAGCGACCCCAACATTTGTTTAATAATCATACCTACCAACAGTCTTCCCTTTCACCCTTTCCATGGACAAGCTGTAAACAAGAATCAATCCCTTTGAGGTATTCAAAGCAGACCCTGAATCCACAGATTCTTCATTACCGGTAATCTGCAAGGCTCTTTGAAGAGAAGCTGAACCAAATCAGCATAGCCCGGCTGTCTCGGCTAAACTATTCTCCCCCACTAAGCCTCGAAGCACTGCATCACTGGATCTATGAGTGCCCACAGGGGGAAAACAGAGAGAAGTCTGGATAATGGTCAAAAGTGTCATTAGAGCATCGATCCCCTCAGCCATCCTCTCTCATGTCCTACTGAAAAAACAAAAACAAGTTGCTTGGCCAAAGGAAAAGTCGCCATGAGATCTGCAATTGGAGAACCCCCTTTGCGGACTATCCAGGCAACCCTTCCGGATGAAACTCTCATTCCCCAGCATCCACCTGGACTCTGCTGAGAAACTCTGCCCTCAAGTTGTACGTTCCTGTAATGTGCGCCGCTGAGATCGCCTGTAGCCGAGGCTCCTCCAGGCGAAAAGCGCCCCTGCTTCCTCCTTCACGGCAATGCTTCCCATTCCGCCCTGCCGATGGAAGCAAACCACCGTCGCGAAGTTGTCCGAAAGCCCTCGCACCGCTCGACCGCCTGGAGTGCTAGAGCACAGCTTGCCGGTCGAGCCTGCTGATCGATCACTGGCCCTCCTGATCGTTCCAAGCTCCTTGCACGAGAAGATCCTGCAACGCACCCCAACCTGCGGGACTCGCCTCTGTCAGTCATCACCGGGCGCCATTTAAGTCGCCCCAGTGGCACGCCTGCTGCCAGATTCCCTGGACCAAGCCACCCCTGAAGGAACCTCCTGAACGCCAATCTCCATTTGGGTTATGGCTCGCCTGTACCCACTGGTGGAGCAAGATCGGGAAGTGTTTAAGTCGCCCAAGGTGGAAGCGGCCGTGTCAGCGGTTACTAAGAAAACCACCATTCCAGTAGAGGGTATCGCTGCACTCAAGGATGCCGAGTACAGAAAGCTGGACCCCTTGTTGGAGCAGGGTTTGGATGGAAAGGCGCCGAGAACTTCGAAAACGGTTGCTCAGGAAATCGTTCTGACGCAACCAATGGCGGAGCACCGACCACTGCAATGGCCGCGTGAGAACTCTAGCCTATGAACCCACAACTAGGTTGCCGCCATTGTTCTTAACGCGCTAAGACAGCTCCACGCCGAAGGGGCTGTAGAGGATACAAACTTGCGCAGAGGTTGTTGCAAGATTTGAGCTCGCTGATCAGGCAGAAACACTGCACCCATTTGTGTGACGAAACGCAGTACCAAGCATTCAAGCTCCTGAGAGGGAACTAAACGTCTTACGTCTGTAACCTGCACACTCTTGATCTTGGATTTGTCAAATAAGGATGCCCTTAAGAAGACTTCTTTTCGCAGCGCCCCCGCTACTACCACCACCACCACCACCACCATCCCCTTGGTGAAGGTCCGCGAAGCTGCCACTAGACCAAAGGGAAATGTTGGACACTGGAAATGTCCCCAAGGGAGAGCGAACCTTAGAAACTGCTGATGAACTGATCGGATAGGGATTGCACCTACCCCTCGGTAAAACCAAGAGCAGTCCAGAACTCTCTCATGTGCACCGCCACCCATACCGAACGTAAGCTTCCACTCAAAGGTGAAGTACTTGAAGAGGACGATGTATCCCTTTCAGATCCAGCAAAGGCCAGAGCAATCCTTCCTTCATTGGCACTATGAAATAAACAGAGTAACGACCGATGCCGTAACTCAGAGGGACTCAAATCCAGTCCTGGAGAGCTGCAAACCAGTCAGGTTTTCAGGATATCCCTAAGGAATATGCATGAGATATATTTGCATGCACTGCCTCCATTGTATTTGAATGTATCTCATGCATATTCATTAGGGATATCCCGAAAACCTGACTGGTTTGTGGCCCTCCAGGACTGGATTTGAGTACCCCTGCCGTAATTCTCTTGTGGACTGGCTCTACAGCTCCTAGCTGTAAAAGACAATCCCAAGACGGACGCACCACCACCGTTTCCAAACAAGCGGTTACTTATTGACCATAGACAGCTGGAAGAATCCTATTGCGTTCTATCCACTATCTTTCGAACTAGATATATTTCCTGTACGTAGTCACCCCTGTTTCCTACAGAACTGAAGCTGCTACAAATTGATATGCAGGTTCTTGGTTTTTTGGGAGGTTTTTTTTTTTTGTTTTTGTTTTTTTTAAAGAAACCTCTCTATTCCTGTCTCTGTCTATCAGATCCGTCTCAAGAGAAATCCCCCAAGAATTAACCGTTGAGATCACTTGACCAGGCACGCAGCCCTCTGACATGTGAACGGTAACAACCATGGCCTATTGGATTAGGCCTATGCACACCTGCCTGCATCAAGCTATTGTCAAGTTCTCTCCAAACCCCAAGGTTCCTTTGAACGAAAGTTTACTGAGGCGTGCCGTAGAAGAACCGTCCACCGCCCCATTTCTTAACCATAGGGACCTGTGGACGGCCACCACCGACGCCAGACTATTAGCCTGAGCTCTGATCGAGTCATATTGCACCTCTGACAAACAAGCCATTCTCGACTCTAGGCGATCCAGCTCCCTTAAAAACTTACTTGCTCTAGCTGGGTAGACTGTCGCAAACTGTGGGACCATCTGAGACATGCTGTAGCCACCCACGCTCCGCAAAAGGAAGCTTGCAATGACAAAGTGTCTGCTTCAAGGATTGTTTCAATCAACGAGCTCTCTCTCTTTCCTGTGCCTCTTTTAAGGCTGCGCTTCCTTCCACTGGAATAGTGGTTTTCCTAGTTACCACTGACACCGCTGCATCAATCCCTGGTACCCCCGGTAACAGGTGCTATGAGGCAGAGCCTCCCTAAATGAACCACCAAGCTTAAAGCTGTAAACAGGTTAAGATCTTGCACAAGCCTTCTGATGATCCGCTGCAGCAAGACCCATCGGTAGCAGATCCGTGCTCCTGCTGTGGTTTTGCCTCTAAAAAGGAACACTCTCCCATAGTTCAGCATACTGTCCTAGCAGCTCAGAATCACTGTTCTGTGGTAGGAGCACCACCCGGGAATTCGAGCTGCCTTGTTGAAACAACAAACCCCCTGATGGAAAACGGCCCTCAGAATTAAAGGTTTCAATAGGACAGAAACAAATTCGTTATCAATATCTTTACCCAATACAACATGTATACCAACAAGCAAAATGTCCTGTTGTCCAGCAATCACATCCGCATAGAACAGAGCAGGCCCCGGCCTCACTGGAAAGGGCAGCAGCGTACCATAAACAAAAGGGACACAGGCTGCCACACCTGTCAGCGACTGGAAGAGGGGCAATAAAAACAGACCCCTGGAAAGGTCACCTCGCCTTAGCTTTAGGGTACAGCACCTCCCACCTACAGATGCATTAAACATAATAGACAAAGGAAATAAAAGAAATAAAGAAAGGGCCCTAAGTATATATAATATACAGAATGCCAGAAAGGACCAACAAAGTAATCAAATAAACGGTTGACTAATCCCCCTTCAAAGCAGGGTCTTTTGTTTTTTTTGTTTTTTAGCTTAGAGAAAAATACATTGTTAAATTATCAAATTATAAAATCAAAAATATGCTGTATGAAAACCAAACCTTATTTTGCCCGGTTCTCAGCCTGAACACGTTCTGCTGATTGCCGGCGCTGCCACGAGGCCGCGGAGCACAGGAAAGGCTCCAGCCCTGTTCGGCTCCATTTCGTGTCCAAACGACCTCAGCCGCTCAAGCCGCACCGCCAGGACATCGCGCCGCAGACACAGCAGCCATCCTGCGATTTCAGCCCCCACAACCTCCTTCCGAGACCGAATCGCCGCCCTGCAAACCGCTATGCCGCTCGATCCCATTGCAAGCAGCGTTCATGGTGAGGGCCGGGCACGGCAACACTTCCCCTCTTTCCGCTGCTCCGAGTAACTTGGGGCAGCACGTGTGCCACTCGCCCTGCCCTCTGTCGGGCTCCTCTCCGTATCGTCCGGGAGGGGAGAGCCGACCAACATAATACGAAAAGGAAGCCTTGGGGAAATAAAATAGGCAACGGCTCAAGGCTTGAAGCTACAAGAGCAGTACACACCAATGGCCACAGGAGCTAGGCGGGAGATGGTTATTTTAAAAGGGACAGTCCCTCAGATAAATTAAATTAAATTTGATTAAAATACCCAAGTTAGATTAGATGATTAAAATGAATAAACTGGAAGGGATTAGACTAACTTTAAAGTAATTAGCCCAAATAAAGCTAAATTACTAAGACAATTAAAACTAGTAATTAATATTTACCAAGTTAAATTAAACCCAAATTAAAACCAAAATTAAAACTAAATCCTGCCTGTTTCTTATCTGATTCTCAAGTGAGCCCAGAAACTAGGCTCACTACGTCCTCCTGCTGCATGGAGAATGGACACACTGGGGCTGATGGGAGATACCAGCAGGCTACATCCAGTGATGTCACGATTTTGACATGCCCAGTGTCCAAGCTGCAGGAGGAAGTACACAACCCAGAGGTGGAGGACTAAACTGGAGGATCGATAAAGAACAGTCATACATAAAGAAGGAAAGGACTCGCAAAAGTAGGCATACTTCTGGCTTTCTTTGCAATCTATGTCCTGTCATTTCGTATATAATATCCAAAACCATTGCCCAATATGTTTGAATCCACCCACACGTGCATCATATCACCTTTCTCTAAGCATCCCCCTGCAGCACTGTTCCGATTGTACCAGTCCCACCCGCTTTTTACGTGTCGGTGTCTTAATACCACCGATATAACACTTTATAGGCATTTTCTTTTATTTGAGTGGCTATAGATATGCTTGCCACTGTCTGTATTACCTTATCCCACTTCTCTTCATTCCATTGCACTTCTAAGTCGTTCTCCCATTTCAGCATAAAATCGAGTTTGCCCTCTCCTCCCTCCATTAACCCTTTATACATTTTGGACAAAGCTCCTTTTTGACCTAAATGTCCTTATAGGGCCTCAAACCATCCCCGATTGTCCCATAAATCTTTCCATACTTTCTGCTGTCGCACAAAGTGACTTACTTGGATATAGCTATAATAATCATTATTTGATAACCCATACAAATCCTTAATAGCCTCAAACTCTATAATACCCTCTTTAACCACTATCTGGGAAATATATGTGAGTCCTAACTTTGCCCATCGTCTCAATGTATTGACCCCTGGCCCCTGTCCCTTCTCAAAACATGCCTCTAATGTCATCCCCTGCGTATATCCTGTGTCTTTTTTATTAATAATTTTGTGTTTTGTTTCCAAACATTCAGGATATGTGCAGTGATGGGGTTTGTGGGTTTAGTTTCAAGTGCTTTACTTCCCCTCCAAACCATCCTTTCCAATCCCACTCCCCTTACTGAATTTTCTTCCAATTGGACCCAGTGTTTCTCTTTTCCTCTTTGCCATTCATATAGCGTTTTCAATTGTGCTGCCTCATAATATTTCCAAAAATTAGGAACTCCTAGCCCCCCTTCTCCCTTAGCTCTCTGTAAGGTTGAAATAGCAACCCTGGGACTCTTATTTTGCCATATAAATCTACTAATAATTCTTTGCAAATGCTTTAGTTTTCTATATGGTACCAATATCGGCAACGTTTGAAACAAAAACAAAAATCTAGGCAAGAGCATCATCTTTATAGTGGCGATATGCCCAAACCAAGATAGGTATCCCTGCCCCCACCTATTCATCAAGCTTTCAAATAATTTTTGATAATTTAAATCGTATAATGATTCGAACCTATTGCTTATTTGAATTCCCAAATACCAAATAGACCCCCTGGCCCACCTAAATGGGTATTTCTTTTGTAAGACTCCCCGTACTTCCTTTTTTACTGACAAATTCAATATTTCAGATTTTGTCGTTTATAGTAAATCCTGACAGCCTTCCATATTTTTCTAATTCCCACATTAATATTGGTCTAGTCACACTCATGATTATATCGTTTGTAAATAATGAAATTCTCCATTCTTTCTGTCCTCCTATATGCCTTTCAGTTCCGCCCTCTCTCTCACTCTCTCCGCAAAAGGTTCCACGGAAAGGGCAAATAGCAGCGGCGATGGAGGGCACCCTTGCCTCGTTCCTCTCCCCTGCTCAAAAAAAGCAGAGTAAGCTCTGAACACAAGCTTTCGGGTTTCGGTATAACACTCATATCCAACCCATAAATTCCTCCCCCAACACTTCTTAGAGGAAAGGGGCTGCTCTCAGATGCAGCTCTTTATCCAAATCAGTCATACATTGAGGACCTGAGATTGATTAAGCTTCAGGTGAACAAGGTATATTAGAGGTATTAGATACACTTTATTAGTATAAGCATCTACACCAACCCTTAGTAAATACAGAATTTAAAGACCTAAACAGAAGCTTTAAACTAAGATGCAGACAACAGTCCAGCAGCGAGATGGGTGCTTTCCAGTCTTTTGCATTGAGTGTCACGTGTATGATTTTCTCCCAGTTGGTGAGAGGTCTTATCTATGCACTAAGTGCAAGGAGCTCTTTGCTCTCAGGGAACAAGTCCGTTCTCTAGAGGCTAGAGTAGCAGACCTGGAAGACATAAGAAAGACAGAGAAGTACATGGATGAGACCTACAGGGATATAGTCCTGAAGTCCCACCTCCAGTCTGGCAGCATCCCTGTTGCCATGGAGGAGAGAGGTCACGTGACGGGAGAGCATCACCCTGGTGTGGCAGGATGTGATCCTGTAACTAGGACCTGTCCTCCAGGTGATGTAAAACCCTCTCGCACTGAGGACGTTTCTCCAGGGCCATGTGCCCATGAGGGGAGGGTTAGGACAGCTGTTATAGTTGGTGATTCAATCATTAGGCATGTAGATAGCTGAGTGGCTGGTGGACGTGAGGATCGCCTGGTAACATGCCTGCCTGGGGTGAAGGTAGCGTACCTCACGCACCGCCTAGATAAGATCTTAGATAGTGCTGGGGAGGAGTCTGCTGTCTTGGTACATGTCGGTACCAATGACATAGGAAAATGTGGTAGGGAAGTTCTGGAGGCTAAATTTAAGCTTTTAGGTAGGAAGTTGAAATCCAGAACTTCCAGGGTAGCATTCTCCGAAATGCTTCCCATTCCATGTGCAGGACCCAAAAGGTAGGCAGAGCTCTGGAGTCTCAATGCGTGGATGAGACGATGGTGCAAGGATGAAGGTTTTGGATTTGTTAGGAACTGGGGAACATTCTGGGAAAAGGAGGGGCTCTTCCGAAGGGATGGGCTTCACCTTAACCAGGATGGAACCAGACTGCTGGCATTAACCTTTAAAAAGGAGATAGAGAAGCTTTTAAAATTAGAAAATAGGGGAAAGCCGACAGTCGCCCAAGAGCACATGGTTCGGAAGAAGGTATCCTTGAAGGATACTACCAAAAGCAGTGATGTTCCAAAGAAGAGTAAGTAGCCCAAATGCCCTTGAGTATGGTGCAGACAGAGCGTAAAGATTCCAAATTACCCATGCCTACCAATAGCCAGATTAATATTAATAAAATACAGTCTCTAAAATGCTTGTATGCAAATGCTAGAAGTCTAAACAATAAGATGGGAGAGTTAGAATATATAGCACTAAATGAGAGATTAGATATGATTGCAATCTCAGAGACATGGTGGAAGGAAGATAACCAGTGGGACACTGATACCTGGATACAAACTATATCATAATGATAAAACTGATCAAATTGGTGGAGGGGTTGCACTCTATGTTTAGAGAGGGCATTGAGTCAGAAAGGATTAAAGTTTTGCAGGAAACAAAATTTGCTGTAAAATATCTATGGATTGAAATTCCATGTATGAAGGGGAAGGTGATGGCAGTGGGGGTGTACTATTGACCGCCTGGCCAGAATGAACAAATGGATGATGAAATGCTCAAAGAAATCAAGGAAGCTAACAAAAGTCACAGCAGAGTAGTAATAATGGGTGATTTCAATTACCCCGGTATCGACGGGTCAGTGTCACGGCAGGACATGCTAGGGAGATAAAGTTTCTAGATGAAATAAATGATTGCTTCTTGGAGCAGCTGGTTCATGAACCGACCAGAGGGGAAGCCATAATGGACCTAGTCCTTAGTGGAACGCCAGATCTGGTGCAAGAAATAAGGGTGTTGGGACCACTTGGCAATAGTGATCATAGCTACTCCAAAGTGTTAGCCTACTGTCTACAGCTGAGGCAAACCCCAGCCTCTGAGAATGCTCCTCGCCTTGTCCCACACACCAGACACTGCGGCCTGGCCGGAATGATGGTAGGAGGGTGCGGGCTCTCCGAAAGGCTCTCTCCCCTCACACTGCACTCGAAAGGGCAAAGGTATCCTCCCCATGCACCCCCCCCCCCCCCACCCCCAACAGGTCAAAAAGCGCAGTCCGCCAGGAATTGAAACCCGCCGGGCTCTTTTCTGTGCCCAAAAACCTCAAAATGAAAAGGAAACTGAAGGGTCTTGAAAACTAAAATAAATTTAAAATAGAAGTAAATAACCCAAATTAAAACAAACTAAAGCAAAATGAAACTAAACCTGAAGCCTGGGCTTGAACCTGGTACATAAAAACTCCTTCTGCTCTCCCGGACCCAAAATGCAGGAAGGAAAAGAAGAGCGCACACGGGCTTGGGGAAAGAAAGGCACGCCTGTTTCCTGTGCTGCTACCAGTCCCCCACATGCGGTAGACCCCGCTGTACTCATGCGTTCCCTGGCAGCCCTCGGCGCTTTCTAGGCTCCTCCTGCTCTGCTCTCGCTCAGCCTGCAATTTTCACCATCAGCACTGAGGGCAATTTGGGACTGCCAGCCTGTAGCTCTTGCCCCGGCGGCGGCTCCTCACCCGATGACAGGTTCAGGAACCGCCTGAATAGTCGGACTGTGGGAAGCCTCCTCAAGGCACAAAAACTCCCCCACCCCCGGATGGGGAAAAGTGTGGGGGGGTCCTCCCTCCGGCTGCCTGTCTTCTCTTCTGTCCTGACTCTCTGCCCAGTAGCAGCCCTCACCTCTTTTTTTTTTTAAGCTAATCTAACTATATTCAAAAAACCTGTATCTAACCTTCTCCAGCTGCATGGAGACTGAGCATACTGGGGCTGGTAGGCGATGCCAGCTACATAAGTACACTGGTGTCATCAAAGAGATGACATGCTCAGTCTCGAAGCTGCTGGAGGAGGTACACTATCCAGAGGTGCGGGACTGGAATGGAGGGACAATAAGGAATACCTCTTTATCAAACCATGGTATAATTCTGGTCACCTCATCTCAAAAAAAGATAGCTAAATTAGAAAAGCTATAGAGAAAGCAGCCAAAAAAGTAAAGAGGACAGAATGGCTCCTTAATTAAGAAAGTCTAAACTAGTTAAGGCTTTTCAGCTTGGAGAACAGATGGCTGAGAAGGAAAGAGTAATTAGACCTTACCTGCTAATTAGCGTTCCTGAAGGAACTCCAGTCCAGGTCTCTTTCCTCTGGGTTGTGCTCCCCTTCCAGCAGCCTTGGAGACTGAGCTTGTCATCATTCTGATGATCCTCCAGTATAAATACCACCAGCTCCTCCCACCAGATCCAGTATTTTATTGACAAAGCAGACTTAACGGAGAGACATTAATCAAACCAAGTAACTCATAACACAAACTGTATAACTTTAAACTATCTCCAAGATTCTTTGTATCATCCTTAGAACCTCTTAAGAAATTCTCCTCCCACCCTCTTGGAGAAAAAGACTTTTCACCCCTCCCCCAAAAGGAGGAGGTGTACCTGGGATAAACTTGACCATGAGTACTCTTCTTCCGTTCCTACGGTACCTTTCCACTTTTTCTCGACTTACCTGAAGCTTTGGGCCGACAACTACCTGAAAAACGGGTGGGATCAGGGACAGGACTGGAGTTCCTTCAGGAACGCCAATTAGCAGGTAAGGTCTAATTACTCTTTCCTAAGCGTCCCTCCAGTCCAGTCCCTTTCCTCTGGGATGTAACAGAGCAGTTCAATTCTGGGCGGGAGCTGACAGAGTGGACCGAAGCACCGCTGACCCAAACTCCGCATCCTCTGTAGCCTGAACATCCAACTGATAAAATTTAGCAAATGTATGCAGAGAAGACCAAGTTGCTGCTTTGCAAATCTCCAAAGGCGGAACTAAATTAAACTCTGCCCACGAGGTTGTTAAACTGAGTAGAATGGGCCCAGAAACCTACTGGAATCGGCCTACCTCTCTGAATGTAAGCCACTGCAATGGCCTCTCTGATCCATCTAGAAATGGAACCTTTGGCCGCCGCCTCTCCTCTACGCGGACCCCCGAACACCACAAACAACCGTTCCGACTTGCGGAACAGCGCTGTGCGTTTCAAGTAACGCTTTAGGGCCCTTCTCACATCGAGCTTCTGGAGACGCACATCCTCCGGCCCGTTTCCCACCCCAGGAAAGGAAGGAAGGGAAACAGACTGATTCACATGAAACGGTGAAACAACTTTGGGCAAGAAGAAGGGCACCATTCGCAAGACCACCTTTTACCTTGAAAAATGAGAGAAAGGGCGGGCGGCACGACAGCGCTTGAAGCTCTGAAACACGCCTGGCTGAACAGATCGCCACCGGAAAAAAACACTCTTAAGCGTTAAGTCCTTCAAGGAAGCTTGTTCCATAGGCTCGTAAGGTTCCCCCGCCAGAACATTCAGAACCAGATTAAGATCCCAGGGAGGAACCGACAAAGTCCGCAGAGGCCGCACGCGCCTCACCACCCTCAGGAACCTGCCAATATCTGGATGTTGACCTAGCGCCTTCCCCCTAATCTTGCCTCTGTAACAGGAAATGGCTGCTACCTGCACTCGTAGAGAGCTGGCTGCAAGACCCTTTTCCAAACCTGCCTGTAAGAACTCCAACACTTCCGGAATAGAAGCTGCCATAGGTCGTTTATGCTGGTCCGCACACCAGCCCTCAAAAATGCGCCAAACATAAGAGAGGCATGTTGAACGCTTGCGAGCTTTCAACAAAGTCAAAATCACTGCTCCGGAATATCCTCGCTTAAGCAGCCGTGCCCTTTCAACTGATACACCTGCAGCATCCGCCAGGGCCCTTGATCCAGGAGATCGTCCCTCACCGGCAGACGCCATGGCCTATTGGCTAACAGTCTTACGAGATCGGCATACCACGGACGCCATGGCCAATCCAGAGCTATGAGGACCACCCACCCCCGGAGGACCTTTCCTATCAGTGCCCACAGAGGAAATACAGAGGTGGCAGAGCATCTAGGCCCTCTGACATCCTTTCCTTTCTTCTGCTGAAGAACCGGCTGGTTTTGGCCGATTCGTACCTTGCCATGAGATGCATGATGGGCGGCCCCCACCGGCATACCACCTGCTCGTAAACTTGATGGCAGAGCTCCCATTCCCCGGGATCTACCCTGCATCTGCTCAAGAAGTCCGCCACGACATTTTCCACTCCGGCTACATGCTGCACCAATAGCACCACCAGATGGGCTTCGGCCCATATCAGCAGGCCCTCTGCCTCCTCCTCCAAGAGTGGACTGCTCGTGCCACCCTGCCGGTTGATGTAGGCTACCGTGTCACATTGTTCGAAAACACCCAGACCGCTTTCTGGTAAACCCACTGCTCGAACGCCTTGAGCGCCAGAGTCACTGCTCGCATTTCCAGTCTGTTGATGGACCACTGGGCTTCCACCGCACTCCATGTCCCCTGGGCGAAACGCCCCTTGCAGTGAGCCCCCCAGCCTGCCAAACTAGCGTCCGTTGTCAACTGCAACCACCTTGGAGACTTGAGGGGCATGCCTTGCTCTAGACTGCCCGACCAAAGCCACCAATGCAGGGCTTCCCTGGTCTCCAGAGGACATGGGAGCTGAACCGACAGAGACCGACGTTGATGTGGCCAACGGCAGAGAAAGGTATGTTGAAGTGGTCTCATGTGGGCCCTGGCCAAAAGGTATTAGCTCGATTGTCGCCGCCATTGTCCCCAGTACCTGCAGGTAGTGCCACGCCGTGGGTGACTTCATAGCCAGAAACGGACATATCAGAAGCCGGAGTACAGTGGCCCACTGTACAGGCAGGAAACACCCTGCTTTTTTCTGTGTCGAACCTTGCTCCAAGATACTCTATCACCTTGGATGAAGCCAGCCTGCTTTTTGCCAGATTGATCACCCACCCCAGACTCCAGAGGTGGTCTAGGACCATGCTCGTGACCTTCCGACTCTCCTCCTCAGACTTGGCCTGGATCAGCCAGTCGTCGAGGTACAGGTGGACCAGGATACCTTCCTTGCGTAGCGCCGCCGCCACCATCACCATAACTTTGGTAAAGGTACGTGGAGCCGTTGCCAGGCAGAAGGACAAGGCCTGAAACAGGAAAAAATGTCCCCTTGGTACTGCAAACCGCAGGGACTGCTGATGGGACTCTTGGACCAGAATATGCAAATACGCTTCCATTAGGTCGAGTGAAGTCAGAAACTCTCCCTGTCGCACCACCACTATCACCGATCTCAGGGTTTCCATGAGGAAATGAGGTACCCGGAGACAACGATTGACACGCTTCAGGTCGAGGATAGGGTGAAAGGAGCCCTCTTTCTTTGACACTACAAAATAGATGGAATATTGACTGCAGCCGCACTGGTCGCTGGGCACCGGCACGACCGCTTCCAATTCCAGCAGCCAGTCCAGAGTCTCTTCTACCGCCGCAATCTTGGCCAGAGATCTGCAAGGAGACTGCACGAATGATGGGAACACTGGAATTGCCAATTCGAGAGCATAGCCATCTCGAATGACCTCCAGCACCCACTGGTTGGAAGTGACTCGGGTCCAGGCAGGCAGGAACCGCCGCAAAATGACCTCCTACTGGCAGCTCCCCCGCCTGGACCCCCCCCCTCACTTCATTGCGGCTTCCTTGGGCCCGTGGCAGAGGAAGAGGCCACAAAACCTCTCCCTGCTCCTCAAAATCCCCCGAAGGCCTGTCTTCTAGAGGAAAAACGTCCTCTTTGAAAGGGAGTGTACCTTGTCAACCGAAACCTCCGGGCCTCCCTCAGCTGCGCCCTCACCGGAGTGCGCGATTTTGCTTTGGCCGATCCTCAGGAAGCCTGCCTCCCTTGGACTCTCCCAATTCTTTCACCAACTTGTCCAGATCCTCCCCAAACAAAAGCTTTCCCTTGAAGGGGAGTTTGCTAAGGCGAGCCTTAGAAGAACCATCAGCCGCCCAGTTACGCAGCCAGAGGTACCGTCGAGCCACTACCACCGAAGCCATGTTTTTCGACAAGCTTCTGATAAGGTCATACTGGCTATCTGCCAGATAGGCCGCCCCTGACTCAATTCTTTCCGCTTCCTCCTACGAACCGCTGGGAGGGTCGCTAGACAGCTGAAGCTGTTGCAACCAGCGCAGGCAAGCGCGTGCCACCCACGCGCCACACTCTGAAGCCTGAAGAGCCAGGGCACTGATATCAAAAGCTTGCTTCAATAACGTATCAAGCTTCCTGTCCTGTGAATCCCGCAGAGCTGCACTGCCTTCCAAAAGGAATCGTCGTCTTCTTGGTAACCACCGACACTGCGGCGTCCACTCTAAGCGAATGCAATAGCTCCTTATCGAGCTCCGGCAAAGGATACAGACGGGTCATGGACCGAACCCCTCTCAGACCAGTCCAGCTGATCCCACTCTTCTTGAATCATCTGCCGCACCACATGGTGTACCGGGAAAACCTTCTGCGATTTCCTTACTGCCTGAATAAGTGGGTCCTCCAATAGCTCGTCGTCTCCTGGCATGCCCAAGACAATATTGAGGGCCTTCAAGGATTCTGAGATCAACGCTGGTAACCCATCCCGGCGGAAGACTCGTACAATCTTGGCTCGCTGTTCCTCTTGAATCTCACCCTCTGAGTTCCTCCTTATCCTCTCCTAACTCCAGATCAGAAAACTCCTCGTCCTGATCACCCAACAACGGGGGACCAGGCGAACAGTCCTTCGCCAGCCTCTGCCGCTTATGCGGTATAGCTGCCTCCACTACACTGGGTTCAATGTTTCGCTTGGGTGGGCGGTCTTGCCCTGCCACCTGCTTCTGCACACTCTGCTGCCGCATACAAAAGGCCTTATGCAGAAGCAAGGCAAATTCTGGGAAAAAGTCGCCCAAGACTCCCACCTCCTGTCCAGCCGAAGACGTGGTTGCGCCGAGAAGAGGCTGAGGGAGGACCAGCTGCTCCAAAGTCGAAGTAGAAGGACCCTCCGAACAGAGCAGTGCCCCAGTCGACTCCCCTGAATCCTGAGGGGTGCAAGCTACCGGGTCCGGAGCTATACTGGCCTGGATTTCCTGCTCCACAGAGGCAGCTTCCATCACACACCCCTGCAGATGCTCGCCTCCGACACCGCTCCGCACCCTGTACCGCACACTAAGCACTGCGATCTAGCTGGCATAATGGTGTTGATAACACCCTATGTATATAAGGGCTCCCTCTGTTACCCTAACTACCACTATACAGATCAGCAAATAAAAACAAAAGGGTCTCTGGAAACTTCACAGTTTTTTGGGAGTTTTTTTGTTTGTTTGTTTTTTTATTAAAACACAAGGCCAAGAATTCCTGCCCCGGAGAGCCCTGCCGGTCAAGAAAACGCTCCCCGGTACTGACAGGCCCTGGCGTGCCAAAAGCATGCGAAAAAACTCACAGCCCCCAGCAACAGAGTCACCTACCTCCGCCGCTTCTGTTCCTCACCCCCGTGAGGTTCGGGAGCCGCTTCTCCCCTAGCTTCCACCTTTTTTTGACATAGATTTCACTTCCAGGCCCCGCAGACGTTAGAGGGAGGGAAGGGGGGGAGGAACTCTCACGCCAAGCACAGCCTGCCTATACTCTAACCAAATAAACCAAGAAAATTCACCAAAGGAAACAAAGAAAACATTCCCAACAAAACTACCTAAAGTCTCTCCAATAAACCTACTTTCCCTGGCTTAGTGCTCCTTCCAGCTGCTTTGGAGACTGAGCTAAACTGGATCTGGTGGTATTTATACTGGAGGATCATCAGAATGACGACGAGCTCAGTCTCCAAGGCTGCTGGAAAGAGAGCACAACCCAGAGGAAACCCATGTAACCCACTACATCTCACTGTAACCCATTATCACTTATTTTTTGTTGATTGTTTACCATTTTGACTGATAGAAAAACAGTACCAAAACTGATTAAATAAATAAATAAATTTAAACATGTATAAATCATGATTTGGATGAAAGCAAGTAAATAGGCTTATTTACTCTTTCAAACAAAGTACTGAACTTAGTTAACACCGTTTAACTAATAGGCAGCACATTTTTGAAAAAAAGGAAGTTAGAAAACTTTGGTGATAGAAAATGCTAACTGTAATCATATAGTCCATAAAATCTGGAGCTCATTATATCATTGGTGTTCAATATCTTTAAAGCAGAGGTTTTCAACTCAGTCCTCAGGACACACCTAGCTAGTCAGACTTCCAGAATAACCACAATGAATATGCATGAAAGAAATTTCCAATCAATGGAAACAGCGTATGGAAATAGAATACGGAAATCTCTCTCATGCATATGTATTGTGGTTATCCTGAAAACCTAATTGAGCTAGGTGTGTCCGAAGGACAGGGTTGAGAAGCCCAACTTTAAAGGATGTCAGCAGAAAACTGTTTTATGCTTGAAAGTCTTCTTAACAACAACACTGTAGTATGGTATCCCTATATTGTTATGCAATCATTCTTTTTCATTATATTGTAATGTAAAACATAACATCCACTATTTCAGAAAAATCCATAAACCATTTTTAGGCAAGTAGACTATTATTCTTTGGGACCTGCTGGGTCCTTGTAACCTGGACTGGCATCTAATTAAAGAGTTGATTCCCTAGCTCCGTCTCCAAGATTTACATAGTAGTAAGTTGATTAGACCCTCACTTGGTTGCAGCTTGTTGTGCTGTGAGGGCTTGTGTGCATCAGTGATGCTGAGGGCTAAGCTATCGGTAGTTTAACTACTGGCAGGGTCTGCCAAAATGGACAGGTCTCAGCTGAGGTGCCAGACCAAGACAAACCACCCATATGGGCAGCAGCAGAACAGTGTGGGCAGCTGAGGATCACATTACTGTGACAATGGCAACAATACTAGACTTAAATTGCGTGGAAGGCAGGCCTGGCAATCTACTTCCTTATCTTGCCATGAAAACCCAATGGATAGTCACTACAAAACAAATTGCCTATAGTGCTGGAAGAGGGGACCCCCCAGGTCGGAAGGCACTCAACTGGCTACTGGGGAGGAGCTGAACACTCCAGCATTTAAGATGTGGTTAGATCAAAGCCCTCTGGATGTCTGACTGCTGATGTAGCTGTGCATGAAATGAGAGTCAGAAGCTGCAAAGATGTCTTACATATTGGGACATGGAACGTACGAAGCATGAACCAAGGGAAGTTGGAGGTGGTCAAGAATGAAATGGAACATGTACAACTTGATCTGTTGGGTGTCAGCGAACTGAAATGGACTGGCATTGGGCACTTTGCATCAGATGATCACATGGTCTACTATGCTGGAAATGAAAGACAAAGAAGAAATGGTGTTGCATTTAGAATTAAGAAGAAACTTGCAAGAACTGTAATGAAATACAATGCTGTCAGTGAACACTTAATCTCTATTTGTCTACGAGGAATGCCTATCAACACAACTATAATTCAAGTGTATGCCCCATAAGCTGCAGAAGAGGATGAAATTGATGAACAAGTACAAGTTGAAATTGACGGAACATGCAAACAGGATATCCTGATAGTCATGGGTGACAAACGCAAAAGTTGGCAACAAAGGCGGCGGCAAAATGGTTGGAAAATATGGACTTTGCAACAGAAATGAAGCTGGAGAAAGAATTCTGCAAGACCAACAATCAATCAGTCTATATATTCATCTCAAACACCTTCTTCCAGCAACACAAGCGGCGATTGTACACATGGACTTCACAAAAACCAAATTGACTACATCTGTGGAAGTCAATGATGGAAAAACCTGACTGTGGTACAGATCACCAACTACTAGTATGCAAACTCAAGCTAAAGTTGAAAAAGAGCAAACCACTCATGAATGCAGCAAAATATGACCTTGAGCATATACCACTAGAATTTAAAGACTGCCTGCAAAATTGATTTGCTGCTTTAGATACAAATGACAGAGCTCCAGAAGAGTTATGGAATGACATCAAGAAGGTTGTGTTGGAAGAAAGCGATAAGTCTCTACAAAAGGTGAAAAAGCAAAAATGGCCAAAATGGATGACGGAAGAAACTGAAAATTGCCCAGAAACACAGAGGAGCTAAAGCCAGAGGAGAAAGAGAGGCAATCACAGAACTCAAGAGATTTCCAACGTGCAGCAAGACAGGACAAGGAAAAGTACTACAATTATGCATTCAAGGAAATAGAAGCAGAAACTATTAGAGGAAAAACAAGATCGGCTTTCCTAAAGTTACGAGAGTTAAAGAAAAATTCCAGCCTCGAATTGGAATGTTACAAGATGCTCATGAATCTATTTTGAATGATGCTGAGATCATCAAGAAAAGGTGGAAAGAATATACAGAGTTTTTATATGATAAAGATCAAGTGGACCAACAGCCATTTCAACCTGTATCTTATGATCAGGAACCATTGGTAATGAAAGAATAAGTCGAAGCAGCATTGAAAGCCTTATCAAAGAACAAAAGCACCAGGCATTGATGGCATCCCATAGACGTATTACAGCAATCTGATGTAGCCGTTGTCTTCCAAGTTTCCTGGCAGAGCCTTGTAAGTATAACATCATGGCCAACTGACTGGAAAAGATGGGGAAATTTTCACTTACCATTAATTTCCTTTCCTGGAATCCTGCTAGACCAGTCCAGACAAGTGGGAAGTACCCAAGCTAACTGCTCTTTGGGTGGGAAGATACGGCCGTCGAGACCTTTGCCCCAAACTGCGCCTCTTCCCGAGATTGAATATCGAGCCGATAATGACACACAAAGGTGGACAGGGAGGACCAGGTGGCCGCCCTGAAGATATCAAGAAGATGAACGTGAGAGTGCTGCGCCCAAGATGTAGCTTGCGCCCACATAGAGTGCGCCTGAAGACTGAGGGGGACAGATTTTCCCTTAAGGATGTATGCAGATTCAATTACTAACAACCACTAGCGAGAGACCATGCGTTTGGAAGCAGGTTGACCCTTATGGAGTCCGGCAAAAAGCACGAAAAGGTGATAAGAGGTACGGAAAGGATTTGTCACCCGAAGATACCTATGAAGGATCCTGCCGAGATCCAGAGAACGGAGTCCCTTATTCTCACCTGTACACTGAGCCTCAGAAAAGCAGGGTAGGAAAATTGGCTCATTGATATGAAAAAGCGTAAGCACTTTTGGAAGGAACAAAGGAACAGTATGCAAGAAAACTCCTTCTTTTGAGAAGGCAAGATAGGGATCCCTGCATGAAAGTGCTTGTATTTCAGATATCCTTCATGCCAAAGTTATTGAAAGCATGTATATTCGTATGGGGTACCATATACTATTAGACTGAATACATCTGAGAAAGAGTTAATTTTGTTCAGAACCTTGCTTAGAAATAAAACTTCATATATTAGCTTACTAGGTGAAGGTTTACATAAATAAAGAAAAGGGCAGGTTGTACTTCTAGCCTTTCTGTCTCAGAGTTATTAACTAAAATACTCTCAGGGTTAGTAATTAGTAGATATCAAGTCAAGTCATCAGCAGTAAACAATTATGTCAATTAGGTCATTCTATATCTTGGATTCCTGTATGTCACCTTATAATGGCCATGTAACAGTAAATAATTATGTTTCGGACTCCATTTATGTCTCCACATTGACCCACACTGAATAAGTTGACCTACAATATGATACATACATGACGTATAATGATAAAGTGAAATTATGCTGTATCATCTACAAAAGCCTTATAAATAAAGTGAACCATGGCTAAGAAGTTAGAGTAAACAGGGAGAACGTGTGTCTCTCAGTTTCTCTCCACAAAGCTTTGGTGTATTTTCTATAGAACTGTTGTATTGATTGCTGTATTTGATAACCTTCCCATTGTTTGCGAATGTAGTTATTTGTAGCTTCAAGAACCCAGTGAGGTTACTGGTGAGGAGGGAGTTAAGTAAGCTCTTCAGTTGGTGCCGTGACTCATCTACAGATTTCGACATTCCTGGCAAGGAGGGAAGGTGTTTGTGAGTATTTTATGGTGCCAGCAATGAGCAATCTGTTAGGTGAACAGGAGTTGACTCAATTGTGTGAATGGCATGTTGAGGCTATGCGTTTAGCTCTCCGAAAGGTAGCCCTTCTTGTTGTATGCGTGACAAATATGGAGATAGGGCTACCACTTATGTTGTGCACTGGCATGCAGTAACTATTAATAATGTGCTGTTACAATTTTCCTTTGGAAGGAACATTTTCTGTAGATAAGCTTTGTTATCTGAAATGTGCTTTGCAGACTAGACACAGAATATGCGATGCTCATGAAGGGCTAAGTGTTTAGTTGGTGGCAGCGAATGGCACATAAATTGAAAAATGAATTGTTTGTATTAGTGAATGTTGATACAACGAGTGAACCACTGGAGAAAGCAGAGGTGGCTGCATTTGAAGATGTTCCAGGTGTATTTCCGTCATCTTCCCCTGTCTGTTCTGAGAATTATGTAGTTTCTGAAGGGAAGATAGTCACTCGTTTAGCGAAATTAAGATATGAGATAAGAGATAAGCAAAGAATATTGGGAAATACACAGATCACGAATTTTGGGACTTGCAATGTGTCCCAACTCAGAGAAATGAATGATCTTCTTAGTCGTGAAACAAAATGTACTGTACGTGTCATAGATTCCTTAGAGGAAACATTAAGAAATATTTCTGCTACAAAGGAATTAGGAATTTCTAGTAAACTTGTTGATGATATTGAAAAGGGTCTGAATAAACATTTTATGACCTATAGAGAGAAATGTATTCAACTACATAGTGCTATAAGTTTTTTTTCAAACTGTGTTGCGTCAGTATAATAGTTCATGTCCTACTTGGGCTGCTTTAGATAATTTGCTTAGAATTGCGTTCTATAACCCAGCTGAATTTTATTCAGTTTGTGACATACCTTGTGATAGATTTCCAAGAGAAAACTCGAAGAGATAATTTTGTTTTAGTGGTTAAAAGATGATTTTCTGTTAAAATCACTTACAGTAGTAGTAGTACACTTACAGCAAACCTGTGAAAAGGACTGGTTGAGATTAAACATCTTTAAGGCAGGATTCATTAATTGTTTTTGTAAATGTTTAATCCCATGAGTAAAGGTATTTTTTTACAACTTTAATAATAGATTGACCAGCTAGGACAGCTGATGTAAGTCTGAAAAAGTACTGATATAAGTCTGAAAAGTGCTTGTGTATGTCTGAAAAGTGCCTGGTGCAGTGAGCTGACATTTGATGTGAAATGACTGAGTCGCTCAAACTGACGATTGCTCAACCTCCCAGGAGCAAGGGGTAGGATTGGAGCGCAAGAAAGTCATAGGAATCTTCAAGCGAGACAGTTCAGATAAGCTTGTCATTGAGCTTTTGCAAGCGAAAACTGTCTCTGGAATCAGAGCAAGGGGGATGGTCAGAGAGATGCTTTCCCTGCTACTGTTCAGCTGTATTCTTTGCAGTTGTCACAGCTATTCACCCTGATCTCGGAAGACTTCTATCTGCTCTGTGGGCTGCCCCAGGATCATTGTCAGTTGTGTTTCTTTCCTCTGAAGTGCCGTTTTCTGCAGATGAAGTGCTGTTTCCTGCAGGTGCAAAGCATCGTTATCTTGGAAAACTTTCATCTACAGTGCTGGGATCAGATTTCGGATGCCTTTCATCCCGCCGGTACGGGTCGCCGTGAGACCTGAAGTTTCGTTTCTTAGACTGTCAGCTGTGTCCATTACCAGCAGCCGCTGGTGAAGAAAGTTGGTCTGTGCTTGCAGATTTCCAGACACGTGTATCCTGCAACATCATTATGTGAGACTTCAACTCTTTCTGTGCTACAAGTGAGACTGTCTGCAGAAGGCTGTACGGTAAGACACTGATAAACTTGTACAAGAACCTGTACGCAGTTCATAATGTGATTTTGCCATCTTCTCCCTGGATTTTCAGTATGACTTGGCAAAGAAGAAAGAAAAGAATGCAGTTTTGATTTTATCTGCTCTTTTTAAAGGTTAGTCTTGCATATTTGCAAAGGCCCTAGAAACTGCGTTATCTGATGAGAAACTCAACCATCCCTTTTTAATTTCTTATGTGAATGATTTGTTTTTAATGTAAACTGAATTACTTATGCCATTGGTCATATTTATGCCTTTTATTAGTTTATACTGGTCAGTTAGGTTTGAGGGTTAATTCTGTTTAAACTGCGGTGTCTTGTAAAAATGTAATGTTCTGGGAATTGTCCTAACACTCTCTGGTCAGAAGGATCAGAAAGTCTCTCTGTCTCTGTTATCGCAGTAGAAGGTTTGTTTTTGAATGGTTGCAATGTACTGGGAAATGCGCCATGTTTTAAATGTAAATGTAAAACAAAAATGTACTGGGAAGAGTGCCATGGTTATTGTAAACTATTCAAATTGTTTGTAGCTATTTCTGATGTCCTTGTTATCTGTGTGTTCTTGTAAATTTTCGCAACTGGCTATAAGCCAGTGAGCTTTTATTCAAAGTGAGTTAATGAAGTAACTTTTGCTATGGTTATGTAGTTCTGATTTTTGTAATTGAATCCCAATGATTTCCTGGTGTTTTTTTTGCCAGCACACGTCACGATTTTTGAAATCCAAGGGACCCTATTCGGTGAACCGAAAAGACTCTTTTCTGATATCTGTGTCACAGATGTCACTGTATGTAGCACTGTTAAAGATGACTTTATTTTCTCTTTTATCTCCCTTTGAAGATACTTCTTTTGAAACCCAGTTTTTGGACTTCGTGAAATTCGCCAGGGCAACTGGGAAACGAATCATCTGTTTATTTACCCTGATCGTCTGTTTCTGCCTTGTTTCTGCAGCGGAAGCTTACCGCTGTGGTTATGCATTTTGTCTTTTTGAAACTGTTTCACAGATTGCAATTGTAGGGCCAGTCTAGGGACAGTATATACATATGCCTGTCTATTGGATCTATTTTTGATTTTGCAACTTGTTTTGGTATCTGTTCTGTATCAGAGGAGGGAGATGGTGTCCCTAACAGGGCACCCTGATACAGCCTCCGATTAAATAAAGTTTTTTCCTTTTTATCCCAGACACCAGGTGTTGCGCAGCGCTATCTTAACTTATTGTGTACGGTTGCACTCAGCTCTGTTTGTTTTCCTTTTATTGCAAGTGACTCCTTAACGAGATGACAAGTTCTTTATATCCGGGATCTGCAGAATTATTTTAGCAGAAGTGAAGTCACCAGATTGGGTCCTGCTTAAGACTGCATCCGAAGACAATCCCAGCTCCGGAGTTCCTGGTCCATGTCGTGTGTTCCTGGTGGGATATTCAGCTTGTAAAGTGAGAAGACATTCTCAACGAATGCAGCTTATACAGCGGCCCCCTCACAAGTCCAGAAAGTGGCTTTCTGTGTCGGTGAATCAAGAGTTTGCAACGCAGAGTTTTATTGGACAAATAGTGATTGAAGAAAAGGACTTTTATGATTCAAAGTATTTTCTGAAAGAACAACAGAGACATTACAAAGAGATTATTGTATTAAGTAAATTCTTTATGGACTATTCATGTAAAAAAAAAAAAAAAAACTTTTATATAGCATGTAAAATGTTTTTATGTATTTATAGAAGACCTAGAGGGATGAGGATAGTTTAGATTAGTATTTTCCTGATATATATGTAATGACCTTTAGGTACTGCACCTCTACTTACTAAAGTAATTGAGAATTAGAGGGCCAGTATAGCGATAGTATATCTCTTCATCATCTTAAGAAGAGTATTAAGAAGAGTATTAAGAAGAGTAGGTATATTTTTAGTTTGTCTTAGAATATTTGAGAATATTTTTGTTGCTATGCATATTTCTTAATCTGGTCCTAGATGTGCTGTGGCAATTTATTAATGAATCAGTATTGTATTCAGAATCATGAGGATGTTAGAAGGAATATCCAAATATTTTTGAGGCACATTTACACTTGATGGGAAAAATATTGTAAGTTATCAAAGTTTGTTGCTTGTCTTCCAACAGTGACAGCTCCTCAGCATGGAAGTTTTACCAGGAGTTAGGCCTAAGATCTTTGAGGAGTTTTGTGACATATAGTCATATACAAACACAAATACAAACACAGAACCTAGGATAATTAAAGATATAGGTATGAAGATCCTATGTACAAGTTCCTATATTTCAGTAAGTTACAAGTAATGTCAGTTAATGGGAACCAAGTGTGTAGTTCTAGCTACCCCTTTTTGGATGCCTCTAGTTCAGACCTAGGCATACTTAACCAGAGTTAAAGTGAAATAATTTAATGGTCATGCCTCAGAGGGTTTTGAGTAATTGTATACAGAATATATCTTGTCCTCAGTGAGTTTCTGAATCTCACATCTTAGCGGTTCAGCATTTTTGCTGCGGCTCATTGTATTTGCTTTGCAAGCCAGACATTGCTGTTATCTGCCTCTCTTCAATATTGTCTGTGTGGTAATTTAGTTTTTTGTGGTTTGGCAAAAGTAGAGCACTTTTTGAATGTTCAGCTCCTTCAATCTTTTGTTCTCCTGCTATAGTTCTTGTAGGCTCGCCCCACGACAGTCATGTTTCTTCTTTTGTTGCAATAGGGCTGCAGATGTTTTTTCAAGTTGTCCAAGTTGTTTTTGCATTGTTAATTTTGGACTGTGCATTTTGGGGGGTTTTTATGTGCAGAATGATCACAAATACTTTGAGGTTCTTGCACGTTTTCCCAAACCTGTGAACATTTCTCTCTGCACTTCTGATTCTCTTTCTTAACCTCTCCAAACACTGGTTTACCGTTTGGTATATTGTGAAACATAGTCTTCTGGTATTTTATTTTTGTTGTGCTGTTTTTGTAATCTCTGATTTGAGAATTGATGTTTCGGTTAGTATTTTATAGTGCAGAATTTCTCAGAGGTTGGTTAGGTGCTTGATATATAACCCTGGTAGATACCCCATAGTGAATTGAACTTTACTATATTAATTTGTTATCCATCCTGAATAAATCTTTAAGAAGAAAAAGGGATGTTTCCCCTCAGGATGCAGTCATAGTGACTGCTCTGTTGTTTCCTTTTAGGCAATGTCCAGTAAACATAGTGTCAGCTTATGCAGTCAGGAACGGAAAGGTTTTTAGTCATTTCTCCTAGCAAAGGAAAATGCTGTATGCAGAGTACTAGTTGATTTTTGTTGTAGTATGCTTGATAATAATGGAAAAATAGTGAAAGGCCAATTAGATAAAGTTAGTAACTGTACTTTAAATTTCAAGTGAGAGTTATCTAAATTCCTTTTCAGCTTTCACTGATACTTGTTCCTTCATTCTGGAATTCAGTATTCAGGCCTTTGCAAGGTGTGTTAGCATC
Organism: Ichthyophis bannanicus; assembly: GCA_033557465.1. Classification (NCBI taxonomy): domain Eukaryota; kingdom Metazoa; phylum Chordata; class Amphibia; order Gymnophiona; family Ichthyophiidae; genus Ichthyophis; species Ichthyophis bannanicus. The sequence goes on from CM066042.1 coordinate 171,662,072, forward strand.
TTTGCTTGGTATTTTGGGATGTTTCATTTTAGAAGTATTACTCCTCTATGTACTGACAATTGTTTCTCTATGTCAGCACTGGTTTCTTTTTATCTCTTTACCTTTCACAGCTTTCTAAATCAGAAGTCAGTAGGATCACTGACCCCTGCAAAAATGTTATGGATTGGCCCAGAATCCAGTTGTATTTCCACTTCAATGGCAATATATGAGTTTCCTTACTTAGAAATGATTCTTTACAGAATCAGAGGAGGGACTGAAAGCATGTATATTCGTATGGGGTACCATATACTATTAGACTGAATAAATCTGAGAAAGAGTTAATTTTGTTCAGAACCTTGCTTAGAAATAAAACTTCATATATTAGCTTACTAGGTGAAGGTTTACATAAATAAAGAAAAGGGCAGGTTGTACTTCTAGCCTTTCTGTCTCAGAGTTATTAACTAAAATACTCTCAGGGTTAGTAATTAGTAGATATCAAGTCAAGTCAAGTCATCAGCAGTAAACAATTATGTCAATTAGGTCATTCTATATCTTGGATTCCTGTATGTCACCTTATAATGGCCATGTAACAGTAAATAATTATGTCTCGGACTCCATTTATGTCTCCACATTGACCCACACTGAATAAGTTGACCTACAATATGATACATACATGACGTATAATGATAAAGTGAAATTATGCTGTATCATCTACAAAAGCCTTATAAATAAAGTGAACCATGGCTAAGAAGTTAGAGTAAACAGGGAGAACGTGTGTCTCTCAGTTTCTCTCCGCAAAGCTTTGGTGTATTTTCTATAGAACTGTTGTATTGATTGCTGTATTTGATAACCTTCCCATTGTTTGCGAATGTAGTTATTAGTAGCTTCAAGAACCCAGTGAGGTTACTGGTGAGGAGGGAGCTAAGTAAGCTCTTCAGTTATCGCTACTAGAAACATTGTCTTAAGCATCAAATCTCTCAACGTGATGTGTTTAAGCGGCTCAAAAGGCGCCTGCATCAAGGCTTTTAGGACGAGGTACAGATCCCATGTTGACACCGGAGGGCGAACCGGTGGTCGGACTACCTTAGCTGCTTTAAGGAAAATGGGACACATCCGCATGGGACGCTATAGAGCAACCCCCAACAGGGCTTCTGAAACAAGTTAATGCCGCTACTTGAACCCGAAGAGACCCCAAGGCTAAAACTTTATCCAGGCCGTCCTGGAGAAATAAGGATATTCGGGATTCCCGACCTCCAAGGAGATATACGGTGCCGCGCGCACCAGGACTCGAAGACTCACCAAATGTGGGAATGCGCTAGCGAAGTCAACGGGCTGTGCGTCTTCAGAAGGGTCATGACCACGCGACTCGAGTAACCCTTCTTGCTTAGGCAGCGGCGTTTAAGAGCCAGTCCGTAAGCGAGTAAGGAGCCAGATCATCCATTACAATTGGACCCTGACGTAATAGCCCCCAGCGAGACCCCAGAGGCAGCGGCGGGACTCATGTTAAGCTGATGAGGTCCACATACCAGGGCCTCAGAGGCCAGTCCGGAGCTATTAGGATCACTCTCCCCCGGTGTGCGAGAACTCTCCAAAGCACTTTGCCGATTACTACCCATGGGGGAAAGATGTACAGCAGAGCCTCTTGCGGCCTTGGTTGAACCAGGGCATCCAATCCGGAGGACTGAAACGCCCTCCTGCGACTGAAAAATTCCGGTATCTTGGTAAATCGCTGACATCGCCATTAGATTCATTACCGGTTGCCCCTATGCTCGCAAATCTTCTGAAATGCCCAAGGGGCTAGCTCCAATTCTCCGGGATTGATAACGTGTCGGCTGCAGAAATCGGCCTGAAAGTTGTCCACTCCAGCAATATGCTGTGCCGAGAGAGTCTGCAGATGTGCCTCTGCCCAGGGAAGGAGAAGGGACATTTCCCTAGCTACACCGAGGGACTTGGTGCCGCCCTGGCAATGATATATGTCACTGTTGCGTTGTCGCATAGAACCCATACCACCTGATCTTTGAAGAGAGGCAGAAAATGCCTTAGGCGAGGCAAAACACTCCCACTTCCAGTCGATTTATGGACCAGTGCGCTTCGTGAATCGACCAAGTACCCTGCGTCGACTGATGCTGGCAGAGAGCACCCCACCCGTAGAGACTCGTATCTGTTATTACTAGGACCCAACGAAGGTTCTCTAGGGAAACACCCCTGAGTAGATGACAGGGCGCCAGCCACCACAGGAGGCTGCGTCGAGTCTCCAGGAGGAGCAGAAGCCGGATGTCGTAGACTTCGGACACATGTGACCAGCGTGAAAGGAGAGACCTCTGAAACTCCCTCATATGCGCTCTGGCCCAAGGCACGACTTCAATAGTGGCTGCCATGGACCCCGGGACTTGAAGGTAATCCCAGACCCTCGGAGCTGTCTGAAGAAGAAACAAACAAAGCAAGCCCATGAATTTGCAAAGCCGCTCGTGTGTCAAGACGACTTTCCCCTGCATGGTGTCAAAGTGGGCTCCTAGAAACTCTAGTTGCTGGGACGGATGAAGATGGCTCTTGGACATATTGAGCACCCCATCCGAGATTCTCGAGGAAAGAAACTAATTGAGCCACTGCTTGACGTGCTTTCAACAGGGAGTCTGCCCAAATCAACCAGTCGTCCAGGTAAGGATGCACTCAGATTCCCCGTTTGTGCAGAGCTGCTGCAACCACTACCATAACCTTGGAAAAGGTGCGCGAAGCTGAAGCCAGGCCAAAGGGCATTGCACAAAACTGGAAGTGCTGACCCAGTACTGCAAACCGTAGGAAACGCTGTTGGTCATCTCTGATGTGAATGTGGAAGTAAGCTTCTGTAAAATCAAGAGAGGCGAGGAACCGCCTGGATCACCGAGTGAAGCGTCTCCATTTGGAATCGTGGCACCCGTAGACATCGATTTATGCCCTTGGGTCCTTCTGCCCAATTCTGGATCTCATCTTTCGTGGGAACCACGAAATAAATGGAGCAATGACCAGAGCCTCTCTCTGCTCGAAGGAGTAGTCGAATAGCCCTCAGAAGAATGAGGCGGCGCACAGTGGAACGAATTGCCTCTCTCTTCAGGGATCTTCCCCCGGGTGAGAGACGATAAACGTATCGGGAATGGATCGGGAACATTTGAGAACGTAACCCTGGGAGACTATGTTGAGGACCCATTGATCCGAAGTAACGAGAGACTATTGACGAGAAAACAGAGCCAAATGCCCACCCATCAACAAGTCTCTCTGGACGGGCCGACCTCCAGAAAGACTCCTGGGGTGGACTGCCCAGCCAGTCAGCGGGAAGATCTCGCGGGATCAGAGAACTTGGAAGGCCCCGAGTAGGACTCTGCTCCCTTGCGGGCACCCTGAAAGAACTGTGCCCTCTGACCAAAATGTCCAGTTGTCGAAGAGGCGGAGAGCTTCCCAGGACGGTAACAAATGAGCATCACAATACCTGCAGGTGCGCTGCAAGGTAGGCAAATATCGACAGGAGGAACGCCTAGTAGCAAATTTAGGCTTATCTTCCGGAAGACATTGGGGGTCGAACCTCCCCTAGGTCTTTGACCAATTTGTCTAGGTCCTCCCCAAAGAGAAGCTTTCCCCTGAAGGGAAGCCTAGAGAGGTGTGCTTTAGATGCAGAGTCTGCTGACCATTGGCGAAGCCAGAGCCATCTGCGAGAAACTGTGACCGCCGCCACCGATGTAGCCGAGAGGCGCAAGAGATCGTAAATGGCATCTGCCAAAAAAGCTGTGACCGATTCCAGATGAGCCAGAGCTGGATCCTCTGGCAGACATTGAATCCAGTGCAGAAGAGCTCGGGCTGTTAGGCCCCCGCAAACAGAGGCCTGGAGAGATAATGAAGAAGCCGAAAAGGCAGTCTTGAGAAGGCTCTCAACTTTCCTATCCTGTTGATCACGGTGCTTTACCACCCTCCACTGGAATGGTGTTGTGCTTAGTTACTCCGGTCACAAGGGCATCCACGCTTTGGGGTATGTCAGCCACTTCTCCAAGTCAGGCGGTGCCCAGAGGTAAAGCTGACATTAGGCGGCGGGCTGTACAGAGGGGAATATCCGGAGAGTCCCGTTCCAGGGACACCATTTGTTTTAGCTCCGCCAGGAATGGAAAAGCTCTAGATGGCTTGTGAATGCCTTGTAATATCGGGTCTGGCTGGGGAATGGCAGAAGGCTGAGGATTCTGATGATCCCGCTGATCAGTCAATTGTAGGGCTTCGACCACCTGCATAATTAGGGCCTGCAATTCCTCTTTGCGAAACAAGCGTATGTCCTGTGTCTCGCTTTGGCCCTCCGCAGAACACTCTGATGGGGACCATTCCCCATCCTCCCGGTCCGACAGGCTCTCGCTGTCGTCCCCCAAAGAGAGCCCTTCCTCTGGTGCTTTCTGCCAAGCTGTAGTAGCCCAGGAGACCTCTTTAGGTGGCCGGGCATCCACCTTGGTCATGTGCTCTTCTAGAGCGTTTGAGGGATCCAGAACCAGAAGGCTGAGGGATATGAGTCAGGCCATCCACTGTGTTACTGGGAGAATTAGCCTGCCAAAGATCTCAGGCTTTTCTAAAGAGGGCCAAAAACTGGGTATCTGAGGCATCCATCGGCTCCTGCTGCCCGAAAGACCCCGGAGCAGGAGGAGTTAAGAGAAGAGGAGAGAGAGACTCTCTTGTGGGGGAAGCTGTCTGGTTTTCTCTAGCAGCTGAGGATGTGCAGCAGGACTCCTTCTGTCCTGAGTTCCCTTGGCTAGTGTCGCCGAAGTCTCTCCAGGATGAGCAAGACATACAGCACAAATGCCATCCCTCAAATCCTTATCCTTCTTTATGCAGATCATGCATCGCTGAAGGGAAGGCATCTCACAGGCGACGCACAGCTGACTGCGATCCCCAGTGAACAGAAAAAAAAAAATCAAAAAAGTCAAAAATAGGAGTTGAAAGGGACCAGACCGTTGAAAAACCTAGCAGGGAAGACAGAAATTAAGAACATAAAGGGGCTTGTTTACTAAGCCGCGGTAGCGGCTTCCGCCCGATATCGGAGCCGCGGCCCCATTGAATTCAATGGGGCCACGGCTCCGATATCGGACGGAATCCACTACCGCAGCTTTGTAAACAAGCCCCAAAGTCTCCTCACAAAGCCAGCCAAAAACGGAGCTGTGCAGGAAAGAAAAAAAAAAAGCCGAAACAAAATGGCCGCCGCTATTAAAACTGCCAAAATAAAAATCACTCCAAAAACTGTGAAAACATGGTAAAAATATAAAATTAATCAAACGTAGAGCTAGGGCAGTAAAGAAATGAAAAGAAAACAATCCAGGCAGACAGAGGTTGCCCCGACGGCATCCCGATTAAAATTGGGAGGGAGGGGGGGAAGAGGAGGATCTTTGAACTATCATTAAAATCATCTGTAATACCTGAAAATTGGAGGATGGCCAACGTAAGGCCAATTTTTAAAAAGGATTCCAGGGGTGATCCGGGAAACTACAGATCGGTGAGCCTGACGTCAGTACTGGAAAAAATGGTAGAAACCATCATAAAGAACAAAATTACTGAACATGTAGATAGTCATGGCTTAATGGGAGACAGCCAATACGGCTTTAGACAAGGAAGATATTGTCTTACTAATCTGTTATGTTTTTTTGAAGCTGTGAATAAACAGGTAGACAAAGGTGAGTCGGTTGATACAGTGTATTTGGACTTTCAGAAAGCCTTTGACAAGGTCCCTCATCAGAGACGTTTGGCAAAACTAAAGACTCATGGGATAGGAGGCAGTGTACTATTGTGGATCAGGAACTGGTTAAAAGATAGAAAGCAGAGGGTAGGGCTAAATGGCCAATTTTCCCAATGGAGAAAGGTGAATAGTGGTGTACCCCAGGGAGCTGTGCTGGGTCCGCTGCATTTTAACATATTCATAAATGACCTGGAAAAGGGAATAACGAGTGAAGTTATCAAATTTGCAGATGATACAAAACTATTTAAATTTGTTAAAAACCATGAGGATTGTGGAAAATTGCAAGAGGTTCTTGATAAACTGGAAGACTGGGCATCAAAATGGCAGATGAAATTTAATGTGGACAAGTGCAAAGTTATGCACCTAGGGGAAGAACAACCCAAACTATGGTTACACGATGCAAAGTTCCACATTAGGAACCACCACCCAGGAAAAAGATTTAGGCGTCATTGTGGATAACATGTTAAAACCCTCCACCCAGTGTGCAGTGGCGGCCAAGAGAGCAAATAGAATGCTAAGTATCATAAGGAAAGGAATGGAAAATAAAACAAAGGATATTATAATGCCTCTGTATCGTTCCATGGTGCGACTGCACCTTGAATATTGTGTGCAATTCTGATTGCCGTATCTTAAAAAGGATATAGCGTTATTAGAAAAGGTTCAGAGAAGAGCCACCAAAATGGTAAAGGGGATGGAAGGATACCCCTATGAAGAAAGGCTAAAAAGGTTAGGACTCTTTTACCTAGAAAAGAGACGGCTGAGGGGAGATACGATAGAAGTCTATAAATTAAAGAACGGAGTGGAACGGGTAAACGTAGATCGATCGTTTACGTCATCAGAATATAGAAAGACTAGGGGACATGCAATGAAGCTACAGGATAAACTATTCAAGACAAATAAGAGAACATATTTTTTCACTCAACATGTAATCAAACTCTGGAATTTGTTACCGGAGGATGTAGTAAAAGCTGTTAGTGTAGCTGGGTTTTAAAAAAGGTTTGAACAAGTTGCTGGAGGAAAGGTCCATTAAACATTATTAAAAAGGGACCCAGGATATCACTGCTTGACCCAATACAAGCATTGTGGAACCTGTGTCTTTTGGGGAAACTGCTAGGTACGTATGACCTAGATTGGCCACTGCTGGAAACAGGGTACTGGGCTTGATGTACCTTGGTCTGAGATGGCATATCTTATGATCTTATGTTTTCTAATCACTGCGCTGGAACAGAGTGCTGAAGAGCCAAGGCTGACCTGAAACAGGCAGCATGCAGGAGCTGTTGTAAGGCTGCCGACAAGCTGCAGACTCCTCCAATGACCGGCTGCTCAGGTCCTCATGAGCTGAGGCCAGTTTTCTCCCCTGACAGAGAGGGAACCTCACATGGTCCTCCTGACCAGGAGTTCAACCTCAATCTGTCCCACAAACTGTAGCTGGGAAACCCAGAGGGGCAGCTGAAGTGCGCTCTGGGTGCATCCAGCAAAATTATAGCAAGTATTAAATACTAAAAATAATCAGAAAGACAAAAGATAAACCCCTATATCTGCTGGAGACAGAGAAATACTGGAGCACCCTCTACTGGGTTCAGCTACATATTACCAGGGAACAGCCAATCAGGCTGCTGGTAGTTTTTTTGTATTTATCCATCTTCAACATCTGCTGGTAGGGGGACTAAACCCGTTTGTCTGGACTGGTCTAGCAGGATGTATTGGAACTGTGTTTATACCAATACTAAAGAAAGGCGATCCAACCGACTGTGGAAATTATCGCACAATCGCTCTGATCCCACATGCAAGCAAGATTCTACTGAAGATTATTCAACAGAGACTACAACCATAGCTGGAACAAGAATTACTTGAAGTGCAAGCAGGGTTCAGAAAAGGGCGACAAACGAGAGAGACATCATTGCGGATATGAGATGGATCCTTGAAAAGACTGAAGAATACCAAAAGGATATATCTATTTGTGCTTTATTGACTACAGCAAGGCTTTCAACTGTGTAAACCATGAGAAACTCTGGGCCACATTAAGCAGCATGGGTATACCAGAACACCTGATCGTTCTCTTGCATAATCTGTACATTGATCAAGAAGCAACAGTTCAAAAAGAACAAGAAACAGAATGATTTAAAATCAGCAAAGGTGTACGACAAGGCTGCCTACTTTCCCCCTACCTGTTTAATTTATATGCAGAACAAATCATCAGAGAAGCAGGATTGTATGAAGACAACAGAAGTGTGAAGATTGGTGGAAGACTCATCAACAACCTTCACTATGCTGAGGATACCACATTACTGGCTGAAAGTGAAGATGTTCTGAAACATTTGCTTCTCAAGATCAAGGAACAGTCTTAAAATGGGCCTGCACCTTAATGTAAAGAAGACAAAGATCAACTGACAAAATCAATAAGTTCATCATTGATGGAGAAGAAATTGAAATTGTGGACAACTTTAACCTACTTGGATCAACTATCAATAAGGAAGCAACAAGCAGTCAAGAAATCAGAGGACGCATTGCTATTGGTAGAATGGCTATGAAGGACCCAGACAAGATTTTCAGGAGCAGAGATGACTCTCTCCATATAAAGATTTGACTCGTTCAAGCCATGGTATTTTCAATATCATCATATGGATGTGAAAGTTAGACAGTAAAAAAAAAAAAAAAATAAAATAAAAGATACAGGAAGAAAATTTATGCCTTTGAATTATGGTGCTGGTGGCAAATACTGTGCAAACCATGGACTGCCTGAAGAACAAACCAGTCAGTACTAGAGAAGATCAAACCTAAGCTTTCTTTAGAAGTTCAGATGACAAGACAAGACAAGACTGCTGCCGCTGGGACCCGCCAACCCCCACGCTACTCCTGCCCAATCGGGGCAGTGGGAGAGAGAACACCCGGCAGCCTGCCTCCATAAAAGCGGCGTCCCTCGCCTCCGGAGGGAGCCGCTGCTGCCGCTGGGACCCGCCAACCCCCACGGTACTCCTGCCCAATCGGGACAGTGGGAGAGAGAACACCCGGCAGCCCGCCTCCATAAAAGCGGCGTCCCTCGCCTCCGGAGGGAGCAGCTGCTGCCGCTGGGACCCACCAACCCCCACGGTACTCCTGCCCAATCGGGGCAGTGGGAGAAAGAACACCCGGCAGCCCGCCTCCATAAAAGCGGCATCCCTCGCCTCCGGAGGGAGCCGCTGCTGCCGCTGGGACCCGCCAACCCCCACGGTACTCCTGCCCAATCGGGGCAGTGGGAGAAAGAACACCCGGCAGCCCGCCTCCATAAAAGCGGCGTCCCTCGCCTCCGGAGGGAGCCGCTGCTGCCGCTGGGACCCGCCAACCCCCACGGTACTCCTGCCCAATCGGGGCAGTGGGAGAGAGAACACCCGGCAGCCCGCCTCCATAAAAGCGGCGTCCCTCGCCTCCGGAGGGAGCCGCTGCTGCCGCTGGGACCCGCCAACCCCCACGGTACTCCTGCCCAATCGGGGCAGTGGGAGAGAGAACACCCGGCAGCCCGCCTCCATAAAAGCGGCATCCCTCGTGGGCGCGCACACGCCTGGCGGGCCCGCACCTGAGGGCCCTTTGGCGTGGCCCTTAGGCGCGGCACTGAGGCGCACAAAGAAGGAAGCAACAACCGACATATCCACCGAAAAAAACCCACATCACGGCCAACAGCAGAGATAGCTCCACCACCGAAGCGAAGAACAACAACAACCACCCTGCAAAGAAAAAGATCCCACCGCTTGGAGAACACAGGTTAATGCCCTTTGGCGTGGCCCTTAGGCGAGGCAAGAAGGCAAGCAGAAGGAAACAACCAAAGGCAACAGCAGCGCCGTCAACATCTCATAAGAACCCAACAAAAGAGCAGACCGAGGAGAAGGGCGTCAGAACCGCAAGTAGAATCCTCACAAAACAGCACACATTTCCTACCAACAAACTGTCTCTTTCTCTACCCACACCCTAACAGATCCGGCTCTCCCTCCAAGGGGACAGGCTCCCTCCAAGGGGACAGGCTCCCCCCCAAGGGGACAGGCTCCCGCACCGAGTGCAACTCTCCCCAATCGGGGGATTTGAGCGGCGACGAGAGCACAGCCAGCCAGCGGCAAAGTGCTGTCCAATCGGGGCAGACCCGGGGCCGTATAAAGAACAGCGCGGCAAGAAGGCGCACAAAGGAACTACAAAGGGAAAACCACAGCCACCACTACACCAGAAGAAAAACAGAATAACAGAAGAAAAGCAACAGCAAAACAAGCAACAGACGAAGACTTAAGAAAAACAGGCATCACCCTAACAGAACATCACAAAAGACCAACATGCGCGCCACATACTTCCTCCCAATCTACCTACTCGTCACACAACTTCTCCCACCGACCGCACACCTCCACTACCCACAAGCAAGCACAACATGGTACCCACCAACAGCACTGCCATATTTAGAACCACAGCACACACACAAAGAAACACTCAGAGCCTCCCAGACAAAACGACCAAACAGACACAAATCAAACTCCCAAACCTACACAAAGGAAGCACATGTAACAGAAACCTCCTCAACAAGGACAACAACGATTGAGCTCATAAACGCCAGATCAGTCTGCAACAAGATACACACTCTTGTAGACCACATAGAAAAGCGACAGCCCGACATAATATGCATCAGAGACATGGCTCAACCCTACCGACAATGTACTACTCAACCAACTAGTACCGGACAACTATTCAGCGTACAACTGCCCACGCACCCACAAGCGTGGAGGAGGAGTCCTAATAATAGCAAAGACAAACCTAAAGTTCAAGACACAGAGCTTCACCAATACACAGCAATGTAACACAATCAGCATCAAGAACAAAAACATTGCAATCTGCCTAACCTACAGAGCACCCAGAGCTCCACCCGACGAATTAGCCTTCACACTCGAAGAAGCCTGTGCCATAACAACAAACAACAAACCAGCGCTACTGATTGGGGACTTCAACCTCAAGTCCACCAATGCCAAAGACGCAGAGGCCTTCCTTCAAGCAATGACATCACTTCAATTCATACAGATAATCAATGCACCAACACACAGACATGGATCATCCCCAGACCTCATCTTCACATCCAATTACCTAACATCAAGAGACCTAATTTCTCCACCCACCATTACCCCAGTGCCATGGTCTGACCATTACTTAATCGAGACAAAGCTGCGATCACAAGAGGACCAGACAAGCGAAAGAGCAAACATCTCACACACACACAAAGACGATTCAAGCATTTCGACAAAGACGAATTCATACAGGACACAATACAACACTTGAACATTACTACAGATGACCTGGAGGAACAAGTTTCCAGCTGGAACAGCATCTTAGCTAACGCCGCCAAACCATCGGGTGGCAGGCACGAGAAACACCACCACAACAGGAGACAAAACAAACCATGGTACTCAGCGAAAATACGACGAGAAAAGAGGGAACTCAGGAAGATTGAACGGAGATGGAGAAAAAACAAAACAGCCGACCAACATCTTTACCTAACAAAACAAAAACAATACAATGATCTCATCAACCAATCAAAGAGGGAATTCCACACAAACATGATAAATACTTCCATCAACAAACCCAGAGAGCTTTTCGAAATAGTCAAGATCCTCACAAAAGAGCAAACAACAGAAGGGGAAGTACAAATTGATCCACAGGAATTTGCCGACCACATCAAAAACAAAATTTCACTCCACAGAGCGCACAACACCCAGTGAGACCACCAGGACAGACGTATACACCAAAACCTGGGGCACCTTCTACTCACCCTCAACAGAGCAGATATCCCACATCATCTCTACAATCAACACAAGCACTGCTCCTACAGACCCATGCCCAGTGGCATGGGTAAAAGCCACCAAATCAAACTTTATCCACACCATACATAAAATAGTACACAACTCACTCACTCAAGGACTCATGCCAAAGCAACTAAAGCTTGCCTCAATAAGACCAATCACAAAGAAAACAACTCTCGACAAAAAAGATCCAGCAGCATACCGACCAATCTCCAGCATACCCTTCCTGGCAAAAATCATCGAAAAAACGGTTCAAATACAACTCCAGGAACACATCGACAAATATGAAACACTCGACGACAACCAACACGGCTTTCGTCCCAACCATGGAGTCGAAACGCTACTGATCTACCTCTTCGACAGCATCCTTAGAATAATTGACAACACCAGGAATGGAATCATAATGATCTTTATCGACATCTCCTCAGCCTTCGACACAGTGGACCACAACACGCTCCTGGAAAGACTAAAGAACACTGGTATACACGGTATCACATTGGAATGGTTCCACTCATACCTAACCGAAAGACAGCTACAGGTCAAGGTGGGACACAACACCTCCCGACCCATAAAGGTCCGTCAAGGAGTTCCTCAAGGATCCGCACTCTCAGCACTCCTATTTAACATCTACATCCAACCAATCTGCAAAATCATGAAAGAGAACAACATTCAATACACAATATATGCAGACGACATCATGATATACACCCCGATATCAATCGACAACCCGGACTTCTCTAAGATAACAGACTGCCTTACCCAAAATGACGAGTTGGTGTCAAAACAACAACCTCGCAATAAACTACAAGACCGAAGCTTTAATCATCACTCGGAACCAAAGCTTCATACACCCGCCAAATATCAAGATTCAAAACACTACTATACCAATAAGATCAGAAGTGAGATACCTCGGTGTTACTCTGGACAATAAACTAAACCTCAAGCCACACATAAACAAAACAATCCAAAAAGTCTACTACAAGATGCGAATCATCAGGAGACTGAAACCACTCCTCGCCCTAGAACACTTTCGTACCGTCTGTCAAGCACTGATAACCCCACTACTGGACTTCTGCAATCCGATATACCTTGGACTACCGAAACAAGCCCTCAAACCACTCCAGCTAGCACAAAACACTGCAGCACGAATAATATCCGGTACTGCAAGACAGGAGCACATCACACCTACCTTAAAGGACTTACACTGGCTCCCAATCGGTGCACGCATCAGATACAAAACTATCATAAACCTATTCAAGATAAATCAGCACACATCAGCCAACAGCCTGCACACCCTCATACAACCGGACACCAGCACACGTCCTAGAAGAAAACAAACACACAACCGAGTCAGCACCCCAAGTGAATTCAAACACACACGCAAGGACACAACAGACAGAGCACTCTCCATGGCTGCTCCAACAATATGGAACAAGCTACCGGACGATTTGAGGGCAACTACAGACCTAAAAGACTTTAGAAAACAGCTAAAAACCATGCTGTTCATAGAACACTATGGACACATCACATAACCTCAGAGAATGTATAACAGCACATGATACCTCCTAAACACTGTATGTATAGAAAATGTTTTTTGCATCACTGTATATAGCCCATCTTGTACATAGCTCAAACCACTCTAGCGCACAACACAACACACGTTGTACATAGCTCAAACCAATCTAGCACACAATACAACACACACTCAACTAAATTTCTCCCTCTCTGCATGTTTAACACTCTCACTTTACCAGATTGTTTGCTGTGATACCACCTTGATTAATAAGATAAGGCGGTTTAGAAATACTGTTAAATAAATAAATAAATAAATAAAGACTTCAACTTCCATACTTTGGACACATCATGCAGAGAGAGAAAGTCCAAAAGAGGAAGGCCAACAATGAGATGGATCAACAATAACAGCAGCTATGGGTGCCAGTCTGTCAACAATGAGCCACCTGACTGAAGACTGAACACAATTTAGGACAACAATCCAGAGGGTCCCCATGAGTCGACACCAACTCGATGGCACTTAATAAGTTGATTAGAAGAACCTGGAAGATTCCAAGTGAGTTTATTTAAAGTCTCATCAAGTTCACTTAACCTAAGGGGTTTTGTTTGTTTACCTACTACCCCATCAAATAAATCTGTAGCTACCTTTAAAAAAAAAAAACTAACAAGGATAATTAGACCCTACACCCAGAAGGCTTTGAGATTAAAATATCAGTCCTGGACTGGAATATTACTTGTTAATGTTTTATAACTCCTGAAAGACAAAGAAACTATGCAGGATAGCAATTCTATACACCATACATATTTAAATATAATTTTTCAGCACACTTACAAATAAACACTTTGGAAAAATAAAATGTGTTAAGAACTTATTTTATACAAAATGTCTAAAACTGAGTATGAAAAATTATTTGGGACGTCTTCAGGAATCGTTTTTTACTCTTCTGACCGGATACAGCAACATTAAAATGTACTAGATTAGAGGGTATCATGACTAAGGAGGCCATTCACACTACTGGAGTGTTTTAACTACAGTATATATTAATTATATGCTACCATCTTCTCAAGCTGTTTATCTTGATCTATTTACTGCATAGAAAAAGTATTCCTGCATTCTCTAGGGTAGTCGTAGGCGGCATCTTCTTTAGTACTTTCTTTTCTGACGGTTTTCTGAAAACTAGCCATTTCACTGAGGGATTAAAACAATCTTTAGTATGCCACTAAAGTTAACAGGTTGTTTCCAATACCCGTATGAACAGCGCCACTTAGCTGGGAGAATAAAAACTATGCAAAGTAATCATCACTGGGTTTTCGCACAACAGAACTGTGCAGCCCCATCATTTCTTTGTCTGGTACCCCTTTCTAGGCTACTTCGCCAGTCAACATCACTATTTACAGGGGACTCAGGCCCTCGGCTTACTTCCACGCTTTGCTCGTCCATCTTCTCCAACTTCAAATCTCGGGGCTTCCAGTAACGTAAAAGCTTCTTGCGAGACCTGAAGTAAGCTAGATGCCTCCAGGTGCTGCAGATGCAGGTGAGGAAGTGCTCGGTAAAACGCCCCCTATCCGCAGCGGCAGCAGCAGACATACAGCAAACACCTGGTACAGCCACAGAACGGGCAAAGAGCAACTGTAGCCGCAGCGGCAACTCTGGTTCAGAGCTCTCTTAGAGAAGACTGGGGCACCACACTCTATCTCCTGCTCTCCAGAAAGAGTAACAGGATGGAGAGAAGGGCACACAACCCCTTTGCCATAATCCCTGCTACCCCAGCCGTTTACAAGTACTCTACTCAGTCCGCCATCTTTACTCATCTCTACGCGGCGCCTTCATTCGAGTGAAGCGTCTCTCTGCATAACGTCACGGTGCGTCGCCTTAGCGACGAGGTCCGCACACGCTCAGATTGGAGGGGTGTGGTTTCTAGGGGCAAAAAAAAGAGTCGAGCAGAGCTAGTAATAGTGGTTGTGCTGTCTTAGAATGTTTAAAAATAAAACCCCTAATCCGTTAACCTACGAAGTGATAAGGAGAAAGGCGGACCGGACTAGGCACCAGCGAAGTGCAGCACAAGGGAAGGGGGGGGGGGGGGGGGCAAACAAAGCCCAGTTGCACGAGTTGCTGATGCTCCTCCCATTCCTGTCAGGGCCTGTACAGGACTTTAAGAGAACCTTGGTTGCCTATTGCAGAAATCTATCTTTTAAATGCATTGACGTAGGCAGGTGGAATTTCCTATGGGGTCCGCCCACTAACAAAATCAATCATTCAGTCACTCATTCAAGAATCATGACAGCTACATATGTGGGAGCAATTGGCCACAGCCAGCTTTGTTGTCAACAAAAGAACTGATGTGGGCACTTGGTTTTGTCCTGCTTCAATAGCTTGTGTTTAAAGCTATGCCAGTGGCTCCCAAACTTGGGGTTGGCTCTCCAAATGGGGTCACAGAAACATGGCCATTTCCCCATCTCTCTGGCCTTTACCTGTGCCCTATGCCAAATCACCCATCAGTAAATCTGAATCGGGCAGTCTGGGGAATAGGGGGAAGCAAACAACCCTGCAGCTCTGAAGTTGGAAGGTAAGCACCATGGGGCTGTTTGCAGCTATTGCTGCCACTGCAGGTTTCAGAGAAGAGGGACAGTGGCAGCAATGGGCACCGGAGAAGGGGGAAAGGGGGGGGGGCACACAAGGCATGAGGTTTGCCTTGGTCACCTCATCTCTTTACATCAACCTTGCCTGCCCGCCCTCCCTTAACTATCAACATCTTTGCAAACAACCAGGGGATGGAGGCTGTAATCATTAAACATAGGATTCAGGAATGGGTGAACATCTTAAAGATAGTAGGTAAATATCGTGATTATAAGCATATACAGGGTGGCCCAAAAAAAGTGAGAACATCTCGTAAATTAAAAGCTTAAATAGTTTACTTATTTACCTTTTTAGCTATCTTTATTTCAACAATTTCCCGTCACCATCTCTTTTTTTTTAAATTTGTCAATCATTTACATCTATCTTTTTGAGTTTTTAAATAACTTATATGCTACGAGATGTTCTCACTTTTTTTGGGCCACCCTGTATCATGTTTTTGTCAAAATCTTTTCTCTCTATCTGTCCTAGCCACCCATCATCTCCTCTCTGTCTCCCCAATTCAGAGCTCAGCATCATGCCTCTTTCTACCCCCCCTCCCCCTCCCCCTCCAGTATACCTTCTGGTCATGATGCAAATTAACCTAAGGATTCCATAATTACAATAGAGACCAAGGGGGCTAGTTACTAATCTGTAAAATGTTTTATTTTACCGCAGCTTAGTCTACCGCAGGATATCTGTGGTATCTCAGTAGCACAAATTAGTGATTCCTACAGTAAAGGAAGTTTTATATCTTCTTCTTTAATATCTAGCTGACATTTGTAAAGAAGCCAATACACTGCTGTAGCTGCCACTGGATTCCGTGTGTTGCTCACAATACGCTTCCAACCTTGGCGATCAGTGGCAACATTTCTGGCCTCATTGATGGTCAGTTGTTGGTTCCTTAGGTTTTCATCAATGTGTTTGAGCCACATTTTCTTTGGTGCTGCTCGTTGAACCCTCCAGTGGGCAGATCGCTCTTGCCAGAGGAGCTTGTATCACCGCACAATGTCATTGGCCTTTTATTATTGAACGAGCAAAACCACAATACTACAAAAAATCGTTCTCTTTCACCACTGTTAAGGATCAGAAATAAATATTGAAGTCTCAGTAAAAAAGAGCACAGCTATGTAAGACTCTCATCAAAATTATAGCAAAGTGCTTTATCACGACCTCCAAACTGCACTTAAAACAGGCTACCAGTCGTCTCTTTTTGATGAAAACTTATCTTGTGCGACTAGACAGCTCTAAAGATCAATCAGAACTTTAGAACTGTCTAGTCGCACAAGATACGTTTTAGTAGTTTTCATCAAAAAGAGACGACTGGTAGCCTGTTTTAAGTGCAGTTTGGAGGTAGTTGATGTGATAAAGCACTTTGCTATAATTTTGACTAAAGTCATACATAGCTGTGCTCTTTTTTACTGAGACCTCAATATTTATTTCTGATCCTTAACAGTGGTGAAAGAGAATGATTTTTTGTAGTATTGTAGAGGAGCTTGTATGGCAGCTGACTGGTGTTCATTCTGCAAACATGGCCAAACCAGTGCAGTCTGGGTTTTTGGATTTGTTCTTTGACTGTGGATTGATGGTCATACCTTGTCTGAATTGTCTCGTTTCAATGGCAATTACGAATAGAGACACCCAAAAATCTGTCTCAGGCATCACATTTGAAAAACTTTGATGTGTTCAAGTCAGGATTGAGCAGAGTCCATGTTTCTAATCTGTACAGGAGAATTGACAGGAGCAGCGTTCAGAAGAGGTGAATTTTGGTCTTGGTGGAGATATTGGTCTTCTTCCAGAGGTAGCATTTGAGTGAGGCAAATGCTGCTGTTGCCTGGCCAATCCTGCTGAGGACTTCAGAGGTGGATGCCATCTTCATCTCCTGTACCAGCGATTGCAGGTTTTATATAAAGCACATAAAATGGACAAATAGATTTTATTAAGTAATACAATGTTTAAATAAGGTTCCAGACACCAAACAATTTTTAAAAACTATTTACCTTAATTAATTTTGTTGAGAAGCATTTGTTGGGGTTTTTCTATCCCTCAGTACTATATACCATCCCAATATCAGACCTCGCTCACTCCTTACAATTTGTGTATAAATTTGTAAGACAGGACAACTTATGAGTAAAAAAACAATCTAATTTATTTAACTCAAATACACAGATCTGCAGCACGTATAATACTGTGATATCCTGTGAGGCAGAGAGTGACATTACTCAATACAGAGCTTCAGACGCCCTCTCCCAAGTTACATGTTTTAAAATACTAATTTATACATTCCTTTAAACATATTTGTTGCTTTTCATATGGTTATTTATTACATAGGAAGTTTTCCCTTGTTTTATGGGTTTTTTTGCTTTTTTTTTTTTTTTTACAGGGGTCTTATCTTCCTCCCTGTCAGACGACTGCCTGGGTGAGAATCTTCACAGTCTTGGCAAGTGCATATATCTATATGATTTGCAAGGGATTGTGGGCAATGCAGTTAATTCACACCAGACACAGCTGCTGACAATAATTTAGTTGTGCTCAAGTGTTAAAGCCAATAAGATATTTATTTATGGGGTTATTTCTCCCAACAGATATGCTTGGTAGCACATAAATCAGGTTACTTGCTTCCAGTGTTTAACTTGGAAAAACAAAGTCAAAATCAGGAAAACAACATTCAAACTTGTCAGGCATTAGCTAATGTTTTCTTAGCATATATCAAACAACAAACGAAAAGCCACAAAGAAAGAAAAAAACTGTTCTTTTCAGGTTAACTTCTGATAACTTCCCACATAGATTCAGAAGTGATTCTCTCCTAGCTCACAAGCAATTAGGTAAGGCTCAATTGCTAGCAGTTATCCAGCTGAAACCCCTTAGCTGGCTTGCTTTCTACTGTGTGGGTCAAATCCTGCTTCAGGAGCTTTTCTGAGTAGATTAAAGAACAAGTTTGTATTTCTTTGTGATGGTTGCTGTACTTTATAACAGAAAATCACCAAAGGAGTTTGGACAGAGAGCAGTCCATATAAACACATTCTTCATCTGCAATCATTCCCCCTTCTTCAACAAGCATGGGTTCAATATCATGGATTGGCACAGATGAATCTCTCAATGGAGCACTTTCAGGAGAATACTTGTTTCCCTGCTGTCTTTCAAGGTTATAGCTAGGGCATAGATCAGTGTTCATAGCTGAGCTTCCATTGCTGTTAGAGTTCCTCTCTATATAGCCTGGCCAGTATGTAGTCCAGTTCTTATGTCCAGCCTTCCAATCCAGATCCCTGGACACTGGATCTCTCTTCACATACCTTCTGGCACAGGTTTTAGGGTCCCTTCCATGTGCAGCCGTCTCCCTCACAGGTAGCGTCTGGAGTTTCCTAGCTCTGCAGCACCATTCCTCTGGCTTTCCCCAGTCCAATGGTGTATGCTGGCCCTTGAAATGCCTCCCAGTGTACGTACTGCTCTGGACTCTTCTAGACCTCTCAAAGGCTTTTCTCTTCCTTCTTCCAAAGGGTTTCTTTCCTTCTCTGTCTGTCCGGTTTGGCTTCTGCTTCTGATGATCCTTCAGATGAAACTGATGATCAAGCTCAAGCTGATTCTCAGGATAATTCTCTGTAGAATAAACTCTACCCCTATTCTGCCCAGATGAGTGCTCCCCCCTAATACAGCGCAGCTGTGCTGAATCAGGCCCTGCCCTTTGAGATGAGTGCTTAGGGATTACCTCATAGCCCTCCTGATTGAACATACGTTTCCCCACTTCAGCTCCTCTAATGGCTGTTGGAAACCTGGTGCATTCTGGGACTGGTAGTCTTTTATGGGAAAATTCTGTTTTCTTATTTCTACCAGAACTGACAGGTTGCTTGTTCAGAGTCACTTCACCTTTTCTATAGCTCCTTCCTGAGCTAGGATAAGCTTCCTTATCACATCCCCCAATTCCTGTCTCTCTCTTGTTTATGTATACTCATGGGTATACCATTCTCTCTGCAATTTATCTTGACAGCTTGGCTGAAGGTTCACAGCACACATACAAAGACAGAGACATCCTTATGCATTCATTTCAAGATGGAGTTTTCAGAGAGGATTCTGGGAAAGCAGAAAGATTCATTCAGCACTCTTCATCACATTGAAGAAGAGGATTTAGTACTGTGCGTTGATTCAAAAACCAGTGTTATTCTGTGGGGCCCTGTAATTAATTGTTGTGGCGATGAGGGGTGGGCAGAGAGAGATGTTGGAGTAAAATGCACAGCGAGCAGCGAGGTAAGAGAAGGAGATAACATTGAAGGATGCTAGCAAAACAGGGAAGTTAGGGCATGCCAATCTAGAGGTTCCACTAAAGGTAAAAGTAACCCAGGTGCCTTTAAGTAAAAGCCAGACAGAGTTGAAAGATTCCAAATTATCCCTGTCATCCAATAGCCAGACTGTTACTATGAACAAAAAACAAACTTTGAAATGCCTATATGCAAATTCTAAAAGTCTAAAAAATAAGATGAGAGCGTTTAGAATATATAGCACTGCATAAAAGATTAGATATAATTGGCATCTCAGAGACCTGGTAGGAGGAGGATAACCAATGGGACACGGTGATACCAGGCTACAAATTATTTTGCAATGACAGGTGTGGTACCGAAAGCATTCCTGAGCAGACAGAAGGGGAAAAGGGCAAGCACTGCACCTTTAAAAGCCAGAGCAAGCCAGGTTTCCATGACAGCAGGAAGCTTTCAGAGAGAATGCAGCTCAGTCAGATTCATGAGGTAAGAGCTGGAAGCAGCCCTTACGAGGTGCACCTGGATAGTCAGAAGGGCGTGCCTGAACAAGGAAATCGTTTTAAACCAGCTTCAGGGCTAGTCTTTCAGAGCAGCACTGAGAATCAGGACGTACAAGAAGGCAGGGAAAAGCCTTTACAAGTGTCTATTCCACTTCAGCAAGGAAGGCAGCAACTGAGGGAGTCTTGGAACCCAGCCCCAGGCAAGAAGAATTCTGGTGGGTCCATTACTGGTTACCTTGAAGCTAAACCTAAGCCGTTGTGGGAGCTTCCTGAAGACAGGGCAAAGCCATTTCCCTGTAGAGAGGAAGAGAGCTCCGAGCACAGACAAAGCAAGGTCAGCAGAAAAGGTACGTCAGGGTTACTGCCAAGCCAGAGTTTTGTGGAAGACGTTGTGAAACAGTTAAGAGCAAGTGCTAATAGGTGCCAGAGTAGCACGGCTGTGAAAGCACCTAGCAGATACTCTTTTGACAAATGGTTTAAAGCTAATGTGACAACCATAAGGAAGAGCTTACGTTCTAACCCATTTCCTGAACTAGAAGAAGTCACGGTCAGTGAGAGTGTAGTCTTCTTAGAGCAGCTGCAAATAGCTATCCCAGGATTGCAGCCAAGAAGTTCTCCTAAACAGAGCCGTGAGAATGCAAGCAAGGAGATGTTTAATGACGTAGCTGATATTCCTGACTCACCTGATTACTATAAGAGAGACTGTTCCATGTATAATGTAGAACGACTGCTCCTAAGATAAACAAGCTTTGGTAAGAAGAATTACAAAGTTGTTTGGAAGTTTTGTGCTGCTGTGAAGAAACAGTTTTTCCACTTTTATTTGCTCCTGTTTTTCTGTGTATTCTGGAAAAGAATTATATTGCTTTGCTTATTTGCCTGAGAACCTCTGTGAGGGGAAAAACCCAACAATAATAATAAATTTATCTGTTCCAAAAGACCCTTGTGCCACAACACATTTTTACGAGAGTGAAACCAAAAACTACATATCCCAGCAACCCTTGCTGCTGGATAGTATAAGGACACTCAAAAGCAAAACAGCAGTCACCCCTACTATAAAGCCTTTGGCCAGTAGCAGGGGAGCGTGACACAGGGTAGATCACATTGGTGGAAGGGTCGCTCTATATGTTAAAGAGGGCATTGAGTCAAACAGGATAAAGGTTTTGCAGGAAACAAAATACACTGTAGAATCTCCATGTATAGAAATTCCATGTAAAAAGGGGAAGGGAATGGCAGTGGGGATTTACTCCAGCCCACCTAGTCAGAATGAACAGACAGATGATGAAAGGCTAAAAGAAATTAGGGAAACTTGCAAAGTTTACAACACAGTAATAATGGGAGATTTCAGTTATCCCAGTACTGACTGGGTCAATGTTATATCAGGCCATGTTAAGGAGATAAAGTTTCTAGATGAAATAAATGATTGCTTCATGGAACAGCTGATTCTGGAACTGACAGGGGGAAGCTATTTTAGATCTAGTTGCGAGAGGTAACCATGTTGGAGCCGCTTGGCAATAGCAATCATAACATGATCATATTTAGTTGAATAAATGAAACAAAGGATACCAAGGAAATCCACTGCACTAGCATTTAACTTTCAAAAAGGAGACTATGATACAATGAGGAAAATGGTTAAGAAAAATCTTAAAAGAGCAACTGCAACGATTAAGGGTTTATATTAGGCCTGGGCATTATTTAAATATACTGTCTTGGAACCCCAGACTAGATGTATTCTACATTTTAAGAAAGAGGGAAGGAAGGCCAAACAGCCAATATGGCTTAAAAGGTGAGGTCAAAGAGGCTGTTATAGCTAAGAGAAAATCCTTTAGAAAATGGAAAAAAAGAGCCAAAAAATGAAAACAGGAAACAACGTAAGTATTGGCAAGTTAAATGCAAGGCACTGATAAGGCAGGCAAAGATAGAATTTGAAAAGAAGCTTGCTGTGAAAGCAAAAGCGCATAATAAAAACATTTTCAAGTACATTCGTAGCAAAACACCTGTGAGAGAGCCAGTTGGACCATTATTTGATAGAGGGATAAAAGGGGCACTAAGAGAGGACAAGACCATAGCGAAGAGACTGAATGAATTCTTTGCTTCAGTGTTTACTAAGGAAGATGTAGGGATATTACCAATCCCAAAAAAGCTCTTAGTAACACACTGCTTCTCTCTTAATAATACACAATTTTTCTTTATGCTACTATACTTAACCACAGCTCAATACATGATTCCTCTAAAAATGTTTGCCCATCTAACGTAGGAAACCAGCAGAACAAATTTAAAAATATTTATATTATATATATATATATATATATATATATATATATATATAAAAAGGAGAAAAACAAACCTCATTATAGACTCTCTCCCTCTATGTAGCAAAACTCTGCCAAAAGAAGAATTGCCTTGTTACTACATCACAGGCCAATATAAGGGATCTTTGTTTTACTCCAGGGCTTCTTCAGGGGCATATTTCACTCATTAATCAGGAAATCCCCTACAGTATTGGCGTCTAATATCACCAGTAATACTTTTAAAGCACACCGAGCCAATCAAGGAAGAGAAGGGGAGGGGGCCATACGATTACCCAGTCGTCTCACAAGAATACTCCCCATTATGTTTTGTTGTTGAGACCCACTGGTTCAATGGTATTTAAAATAAAGATCAATTTTTGCTCTCGCTGTAAGAAGATATTACCACGATCGCCCCCATGCATAGCAGGAGGGACGTGATCTATTGCCATACAACACAATTTGCTGAAAACATGGCTATATTGCCGGCAATGATCCACCAGCGGGGCTCTCTCTCTCTACTTTGACAAACTATATTCCTTATCGTTCCTCCAGTTTAGTCCTCAACCTCTGGGTAGTGAACCTCCTCCTGCAGCTTGGAGACTGGGCATGTCAAAAACTCATGACATCACTGGATATAGCCTGCTGGTCTCTCCCATCAGCCCCTAGTGTGTCTAGTCTCCATGCAGCAGGAGGACGTAGTGAGCCTAGCTTCGGGGCTCACTTGGGGGAACAGATGAGGAGCATTTAGTGTGACAAATTCTATTCTGATTTTACTTTTGATTTTTACCTTTAATTTTACTTTTAATTCAGTTACCTTTGGTTAATTGGCAATCAGGGATTAGTTCCCTTTAGTTGTTAGGAGCAAATTTCCTTATTTACAGTAATTTTAAATTTGAGCCTGGCTCTTTAAATTAGTAGCAGCTCTCGCCTTCCCTCCTTGTCAGTTATTTTCACGTGCTGCAGGCATTCGCCGGTGCGGATCTCTCTCCCTTGAAGGTACGGGAGAGAGCTCCCGGACCCGTACAGCCACACTGAAGCTGTGTGAGATGGAGCCTCTCCGTTGCTTCGGGATTTTAATTTTACTCTTTGGAACCAGCTGAGCAGTCCTTGCCGTGGCTGCCAGGCGCGGCAGCGCGGCTTGAGGATCGGATGAATTCAAGGCGGTAGGAGCAGTCTTCGTGGCTTTTAGCCGGGCAGGTAAGGCCTTCAGGCTCTGTCGGTCTGCTGAGGCCTCCTTTTTGCAGCGGCTGTTGTTCTTGGCGCCAAAATTTGTTGGAAAAGGGGCGGCCATTTTCTCTCTAGGTATTTGGACCACCTGGCAAGCTGCCTGTGTGAGGAAGATGACAGGCAGAATAGCTAGATTTTTGGGCCTAGTGTTTCTTTTTTTGTTTGTAGGTTTTTTGAGGCTCGGGTTCCTCAGCCTTAAGGGGGCTGTTGTCAGTCCTCATTATTTTTAAGTTTATTCTTAGTTTTATAGGACAGCAGTTTTGGCATTGATCTCTGCTGCCACATGTTCTCTCCCTCCTAATCTTATCTCTGAGGAGCATCTGTTAAGTCCCAGGATATTCGGCAAATTGCCAGCTTTTAGGTTCTTCAAGAGCAGAGCCCTAACTTGTAGTTGGAAGGAGGGACAGGCTGGAAGTGTGCTTTTGTGTATTCTATGGTGAAAATTGCCCAAACGCCTGTGGTTTCACAGGGCAGGTTTAGGAAACCTTAGGATATAAAAAAATAAATAACAGTTAAACTGTGTCACACCGCCGCCCTAGAGGTCAAGGTTGGTATGGGCAGGTCGGGTGGACATGAGAGTTTTTTTCTATTTTGAATTTGGTCTTTATGTAAGGGGTCTGGGTACTGTTCCCAGGACCTACCGGGGACCAAACTTCAAGAGAACACAACAGTCCGAATGTAGGGAAAGTAAGGCTTTATTTCCCTTTACGCACAATGGTTCAAACAGTGGAGACTACTTCAACAAAAAAGGAAACCTTGCTTCAGGCAAAAAGAAGAAATATATTCAAACTTGCTTTGTCTACTGTTACTTCACAGGACTTTGTATAAACCAATTACACAGGCTTTGCTATGGAGCACTGCTTACATTTCATGCAAAGACATTAGGCTTCCTGCCTGGCAGTAGCTACAATCCATAGCGGTCTCAGGTGGGTCCTCATAGAATTCCACCTGCATAGGCTGAGGGTCAGATAACTGTGAATCTGTGTCGGTATACTTTTGTGGAGTGTATTGAGGCTTCTCATACAGCACATTCACTAGCTTCCAGTGTTCTGAGTCTAGGTTTGGGCCACGCCCATGTGAAGGCTTGTTAGGGCAGTAACTTCCTTTGGCTTGCTGCCTTATGTTACACAGTCTTTCTTTTACCAAAGGCTTGTGTCCTGTCTCACAGGCAGTTTGATAAGGAGGGCACACTTCTGTATCTTGTGCTTCCTGTCTCAGTAAGTTATAATGCTTAGCAGAATAAAAAGGTGGTTTACCTTGTTTCTTAGGATTATCCCAGCTAGTTGAGTCTCGAGGCCTAGTCCTGCTGTAGTTCAGCCTTACTCGAGCAGTAGGCTTCTCAGACTTCAGCTGGCCTTCCTGTAGAGTCACCACTCTTCCACACCCACACCTTCTGCTACTTGAATAAGGAGAGTTACCTCTTACAGTAATGGCTTCATCATTTCCCTGGTAACAGCCACAGTGTCCTGCATTTACTGCTGCCGGTTCCTCATATAAAACTCTGGGGTTTATTTCTCCCCTTGTGCCTTTCTTTCCAGTATCTCTCAGCCAAGAACTCCTGGAATTCTGTTGCACCGGACTTACTGTGCCTTCCTGCCAGGACCTCCTTCCTCTCTGGTACCCTTGCCACGACTCCTTTTCTCTTTCAGCTTCTACCACAGCCTCTGCTTTCCGTTGCTGCTGCTGGTACCACCGCTGGTGCTCTTCCTGATGCACTCTCTGCTGCTCTTCCTCCTGGTGCTCTCCCAGGTGTGTCCCCTGGTGCTTTCCCAGGTGCTCTCTGTGGTGTGTCTCCCTTACTTGTCCTACTTCCTCCTTTTCAACTTCCCAGCCTTTCTTCAGAGGAACTCCCCCTTTCCTGGATTGGCTGTTAGGTTGCATTACATCATCAGTTCTAGGGTGCAGTTCTCTAGGCCTTGGAAGGTCACTCCTGCTCCCCCTATCAGGCTCCTCATAGCATTGCAACTGATGTTGAAATCTTTTTTCAGGATTTAAAACCTTTTTCTCTGTGTGAATAGGCTCTGCAGTGCCACATATCCCCCCTCTTAAAATATGACGGGCTGGTGAAGCCCCTTCACACAGCACGGAATACGTGACTTAGCAGCAGTATTGTACTGTAACTTGCTGGCATCATATGTCTTCCGCCTGTTATCCCTTACTATCTCTTCCGGGTGATATGCGTTGGCTACTGAGGCTTGTAACACTGATCGGTCGTGCCACGATCGCAGAGCGTTGATGTGGTAAATTTGTGTGTCCCCTTTGGTATCTTGTACCTCATAAGAGGTGGGTCCCTTAGGCTTAATTACCACATGAGGTCCTCTCCACCGGGCCTCGAATTTGGGGGTAGCTCCTGATACCAGGACCATCACTTTGTCTCCTGCTTTTAACTGTCTAGGCTTTGTCCGCTGATCGTAATATCTTTTCTGTTTTATCTGACTCTCCTCCAAGTTCTCACTCGCCACCCGCGAGGTTCGTTCCAAGCGTGTTCTCAGATTCTTTAGGAACAGAGGTACCCCTATTTCCGTCTCTACGGGTTCCACCCATTGCTCCTTCAAGATGTCTAATAGGCCTCTGGGGGATCTTCCATACAAAAGCTCGTACGGTGAAGTTCCCAAGGACTTCTGTCTTCTCTCCCTGCAAGTGTATAAGACAAAAGGTAGCATCGTATCCCACTCTGCCATTTGTCCACCCAATGCACGCCGGAGCATCTGTTTTATGCTTTGATTCAAGTGCTCCACCAGCCCGTTACATTGGGGATGGTAGGCTGCAGTTTTCTTGTGGTGGATGCCAAAAGCGTCCCAAACCTGAGCAAGGTATTTGGACAGGAAATTGCTGCCTCTATCGGTAAGGACCTCCTGCGGGAATCCGATCTCACAAAATAGTTTCACAAGTTCTCCAGCAACCGCTTTTGCCGAAATATTTCTTAAAGGGATCGCCCATGGGAAACGGGTGGCTTGATCGATGATCACCAGCATGTATTGGTATCCTCTGGGTGTCTTGATGAGGGGACCTACTATGTCCATAGCTAGACATCGCACGGGATCCGAGATCACTGGCATTGATACCAAGGGTACTGCAGGGGGTTTGTGCGGAGCCACTCTTTGGCATGATGCACAAGATTCGCAAAAACGCGTCACTTCTCGGAATACTCCTGGCCAATAAAAGCGGGCCAGAATATGGTCAAGGGTTCCTTGCGTTCCCTTATGGCCTCCTACGGGATGGTCGTGGGCCAACCGGAGGACCAATGATTTAAATGTATTGGGTACCACCAATTGCTTCCGCAGAGATCCCGTTCGCGGGTCCATATTCTTTCGGTAGAGTATCTCCTCCTCCATGATGAACTTGGGAAAGGAACTTCTTTCCTCTTGAGCTTGCTCAAAGGCGTGTGCCAAGACCGGGTCTGCAGCTTGCTCCCTTTTGAAGGAAGGAAACTTCTCCATTAGATCCGCTGGGACCCAGGGCATCCCTTCTCCAGCTTCTAATTCCGCCCGTCCTTGTGAGCGGCACCTCCGCTCTCTCTTTCGCTCAGCTTTAGCTTTCCGTCCTCTCCCCTCGGGTTCCTCAACCAGGTCGTCATGCGTGGGTAGAACCCCAAAAGTAGTATCTGTAGAACATGAAGGTTCTTCCTCCTGTTGGGTCTGGGACCTTGTTGAAACTAAAGCTTCTCTGGGATTAGCGCCTGTTTTTGAGCCTGTGGGCGGTGTCTCCAAGTTATCTATGGACTCATGCCTACTACATGTGGAATTCGGGACTTTCTGAGGAGATAAACCCTCTCTCAGACTCCTTTTAAATTGCGGCCAGTCGCGACCCAATACCAGCTCTTGTGGCAGTCTTAGGACCACGGCTACCAACATTTGCTTTCTCATTCCTAATGCATTAACCCACAGTTTGTACACGGGGTAGCTTGTAGCTGATCCGTGAACACATTTTATTTTAACTTGCGCTTCTGGACATTCAGGGACGGACCATCCGTGGCCTTGGATCATAGACCATAGCTGTTTGGACATCATGGATTGGTCCGCTCCTGAATCCAGAAGTGCTTTAGCGTTAACTCCATGTATTTTCACTTTCAAGACAAAACCTTCTCTCATGGTTTTTGGGACCTCTCCCACTAGGGCAATGCGTGAATAACATTCCTTTTTTACATGGCCTTTCTTACCACACGAAAAAACATCGTTTCACATTTTCAAAATCCTTAGGGTCATTACTACTCCTAGGGCTATACATAGGTCTAGAGGAACTACCTACTCTCCTAGCTTCCATCCCTAAGTTCATTTTAGGAACCCCTACCTTTGGCTGGGTCACTTTCTCTGCTTCTAGATATCTTTCTGTTAGGTTTATGGCCTCGGTAGTGGTGCGGCAATTCTGGAGGATTAGAAAATTTTGCACCCTACTTGGCACTGCATCTAGAAATTGTTCTAATATTATGGCGTCCATCAGAGTTTCAATATTCTTTCTCTCAGGCTGTAGCCATTTGTACGCCAAGCTCTTTATTTTATGCCCTAAAGCTTTTGGAGTTTCATTTGGGCTAAGCATAGTGGCTCTAAACAATTTTTTGTAAGCTAATGGGGTGAAACCTAGGCGATCTCTGATTGCCATAACTACTTCATCGTAGTTATCTGCTAAAGCTGGAGGCATTGACAGATAGGCGGCTAGAGCCTCCCCCGTCAGAGACGCAGCTAGTCTGACTGCCCACTGTTCGGTCGGCCACCGAGCTGACTTCGCTATTCTACTGAAAGAATCCAAGAAATCATCGAGATTATCACTCGGGCTTAACTTTCCCATCGATAGGTCACTGCATGACCACTGTCCCAACTCCGTGTTATGCAGTCCAGTTTCTTGCAACTGCTCAGTTTTCCTCTTTGTCATCTCTTCCCTCTGCTGGGCTAACCACTTGTCCATTGCGTGCAGAAGAGGTGACTGCTGGTCTTGCATGGCTCTCAGCGCTTGCGCTTGGTTCTGCAGCGCCAGTTCTGCCTGCTTATCAAATTGATTAGCCATCCACGCACATAATTCTTTAGGATCCATGGTGAATCTATAGTAGGGAAACACAACAACAAAACACAACCAAGTGTGGCTCTTTCACAAAGAAAATTTCCTTTCCTAAACTTTTTTTTTTTTTTTCCTATACTTTCCTTGGCATCCTACACTTTTCAGGTATATCTACGGTTTACCTGATAACAGGGTAGAATCAGCTCTGGAACAGTATAACGTTGCAGTCGTACTCCGCGATTCTCCGCCGACAGTTTGGACACAGGATTTCTCCTTCTACTCCGTTCCGGATTTGACTGCTCCAGTCCGGGTTTTGTATTCCAACTTGGGTTGTATCTTTTTTCCTCTTGAAACCTGTAGCTCAAGCTTCTTCTCTTTAGGCTGGACGTAGGCTCCAACAAATATCCTGCCAACTACGCCATTTCCATGTCACACCGCCGCCCTAGAGGCCAAGGTTGGTATGGGCAGGTCGGGTGGACATGAGAGTTCTTTTCTATTTTGAATTTGGTCTTTATGTAAGGGGTCTGGGTACTGTTCCCAGGACCTACCGGGGACCAAACTTCAAGAGAACACAACAGTCCGAATGTAGGGAAAGTAAGGCTTTATTTCCCTTTACGCACAATGGTTCAAACAGTGGAGACTACTTCAACAAAAAAGGAAACCTTGCTTCAGGCAAAAAGAAGAAATATATTCAAACTTGCTTTGTCTACTGTTACTTCACAGGACTTTGTATAAACCAATTACACAGGCTTTGCTATGGAGCACTGCTTACATTTCATGCAAAGACATTAGGCTTCCTGCCTGGCAGTAGCTACAATCCATAGCGGTCTCAGGTGGGTCCTCATAGAATTCCACCTGCATAGGCTGAGGGTCAGATAACTGTGAATCTGTGTCGGTATACTTTTGTGGAGTGTATTGAGGCTTCTCATACAGCACATTCACTAGCTTCCAGTGTTCTGAGTCTAGGTTTGGGCCGCGCCCATGTGAAAGCTTGTTAGGGCAGTAACTTCCTTTGGCTTGCTGCCTTATGTTACACAGTCTTTCTTTTACCAAAGGCTTGTGTCCTGTCTCACAGGCAGTTTGATAAGGAGGGCACACTTCTATATCTTGTGCTTCCTGTCTCAGTAAGTTATAATGCTTAGCAGAATAAAAAGGTGGTTTACCTTGTTTCTTAGGATTATCCCAGCTAGTTGAGTCTCGAGGCCTAGTCCTGCTGTAGTTCAGCCTTACTCGAGCAGTAGGCTTCTCAGACTTCAGCTGGCCTTCCTGTAGAGTCACCACTCTTCCACACCCACACCTTCTGCTACTTGAATAAGGAGAGTTACCTCTTACAGTAATGGCTTCATCATTTCCCTGGTAACAGCCACAGTGTCCTGCATTTACTGCTGCCGGTTCCTCATATAAAACTCTGGGGTTTATTTCTCCCCTTGTGCCTTTCTTTCCAGTATCTCTCAGCCAAGAACTCCTGGAATTCTGTTGCACCGGACTTACTGTGCCTTCCTGCCAGGACCTCCTTCCTCTCTGGTACCCTTGCCACGACTCCTTTTCTCTTTCAGCTTCTACCACAGCCTCTGCTTTCCGTTGCTGCTGCTGGTACCACCGCTGGTGCTCTTCCTGATGCACTCTCTGCTGCTCTTCCTCCTGGTGCTCTCCCAGGTGTGTCCCCTGGTGCTTTCCCAGGTGCTCTCTGTGGTGTGTCTCCCTTACTTGTCCTACTTCCTCCTTTTCAAACTTCCCAGCCTTTCTTCAGAGGAACTCCCCCTTTCCTGGATTGGCTGTTAGGTTGCATTACATCATCAGTTCTAGGGTGCAGTTCTCTAGGCCTTGGAAGGTCACTCCTGTTCCCCCTATCAGGCTCCTCATAGCATTGCAACTGATGTTGAAATCTTTTTTTCAGGATTTAAAACCTTTTTCTCTGTGTGAATAGGCTCTGCAGTGCCACAACTGTCAACCAAGAAGTGCCTGTGCTACGGTCTATGGCCACCAGAGGGCAGCTGGTACACTCAATAGTGCCTTTCTGTGACCGTGTGTATGCAGCAATCATCAGATTGATCATTCTCTGCAAGTCAGGGAAGAAATAACCACAGGGCCACCTCATGGGCTCTCAGGGGTTAGTGACTAAACAAGCAACTGTAATGTTCTGCAAATCAAGATTATATGACCAAGATTTAAAGCTCAACTTCGGTATCGTTTGTCGGGCTTTGGTGCCCTAAAGGCCACCAGATGGCAGCGCTGCTCATGAATCAAATATAGTATTCAGTGCCCCCATCCCTGGGGGGTTTGTAAAATATGAAATTGTATTCCTCATCAGGTTCACACAGGCAGCAACCTCTAAGACCTCCACTTGCAAGGTTGTCGGTGGATCCCACTGCTATTTCTCTGACTGCAGGAAGGCCGGGGGGGGGGGGTGCCTGTGTGTTTCATAGCTCCACTTAGCATGCCCTTCCCAGGAAATTCTCATCTATTTCTAGAGCCTGTGCTGTCAGAGCAGGGCTTTAAGCACTTAGCAGGGGCACTGACCCGTCTGTGCCATCTTGTTAAAGGGCCCGTGCTGAGGGTGAAGAGAAGGACGTCTAGGTAGCACAGTCTGGGGCTTAGCGCTCCAGGGCACTGGAAGGTTTCATAGAGGAAGTCAATACTTTGTGTATGCTCCATGCATTCAGCCTATGTTCAAGCGTGCTCACTGCACTGTGTTTGGGTGAGAGGTGCTGAATCACCCGTATATGTAGATGTGCATTTTGTATGTGCCCACAATTGCTTAGGCATGATTTTTGGGTGCACTCTTTGCAGTGAGTCTGCATTTCTTTCCTCAGACTGTATTATCAGACTAAGGTAATTTCTCCAGTAATGGGGGGATGTCGATTGTAATAAAGTGCGTGAGGTCCTCATGGTGTTACATGGGGTTGGAGATGCAGTCGTGGGATCTGCTGTGGAGTGAGCCGTCTGGAGGGGCTACAGTGTCAGTCACCAGTTTCCCTTTCTCTTTGGGCTTTGCTCCCAGATCCTAGTCCCTCTTTCTCTCTGATGTCCAGGACGCAAGTTCCCCAGCCCACTGGACAATCTATTCTCAGCCTTTTCTCAATGCTGGCAGAAGGACTGGGAGAGCGAGAAAGGAAGACCAGGAACCAGCACCAACTCTGATGTCTCTCCACTGCCAGTGTTTGCTATGGTCACATATTCCCAGTCAGTTATTTATTTGAGTATACTGATTGCCTACAGGTCAGGGTGGCATACAGTCAATTACGGTATTTCTATTTCCCTTGTCCCTGAAGGGCTCACAATTTATGTTTTGGTACCTGAGGCAGAGGGTTAAGTCACTTAACGAAGGCCAGAAGGACCACCTGTGGGACCAGGAACCCCAGTTTTTATGGCCCAAGGTTGGTGGTCTCGATTGGAATTCAAACCCTTGGTCCTCTAGCAACTTGCCTCAATCACTAGCCGTACTGCTCCGTGTGAGCTAGCCATAGGGCCAGGCGCAGCCTGTTACTTCCAAGGCAGAGACCTTGGGGAGGTTCCATTCATAAGGATACGAGAAATGCCATACTAGGTCAGACCAAGCTCTTTCAGGTCCAGTATCCTGTTTCCTAGGGTAGCCAATCCAGGTCTTAAGGACCTGGCTGGTTTCCAAAAAGACAAATGGGCTACTCAATGCTTGTATCAGGGCAAGTGGTGGATTCATGTATGCTCATATTTTAAGGGTTCCGTTGCATGTACAACAGATGTGACGCTCTGTTGGGTTGTGTGCCTTGTAGAACATCTTGAATTGGTGAAAGTTGAGATTAAAAAAAAAATTATAATTTTCCAGCTTCTCTCTAATAAAAAAGTTATGGACCTTTCCTCCGGGAGCTTAGCCAAAAACTTTGTTAAACTCCGCTACGTTCGGAGATTGTTTCGTGCAAGGCTCTTGGAGTACACAGGAGACTCAGTGGTCAATCAACGGACTGGAAATGCGAGCGATACACCGGGCGTTGTAGGCGTTCGAAGCTACAGTGACAGGTCAAGCGGTATGAGTACTGTCCAACAGCTCCGCAGCGGTGGCCTACATAAGTCGGCAGGGCAGAACCGGAAGTGTGACCATGGAGGCCGTGGCAGAGGGTCTGTGTGTGTGGATAGAGCTTTG
Source organism: Ichthyophis bannanicus (assembly GCA_033557465.1). Classification (NCBI taxonomy): domain Eukaryota; kingdom Metazoa; phylum Chordata; class Amphibia; order Gymnophiona; family Ichthyophiidae; genus Ichthyophis; species Ichthyophis bannanicus. Next base: position 171,695,092 of record CM066042.1, read on the forward strand.
GCTGCCAGCGTTTTCGGTGGCGCATGTTGCGGGTAAGGACATTGTGATGGCGGATTTCTGAGTAGATGCCAGAGAATGGGAGTGGCATATGGGGACAGCCAGTAATGGACCTCATGGCGGCGTTTCACTCTGCGTAAACAGGTCGCTTCTTCAGCAGATGACACAAAAGGAGGTCAGAAGGCATTGGCACACTGTTTCGACGGCGGCCGTCATCCGGACTTCTCTGTCTTTCCACCGGGGGCACTCATAGGTTGAGTGGTTCTGCGAATCGAAGCGGTTCGGGGAAACGTGTGGTTGGGGGCCTCAGGCTGCCGAGGCGCCCATGGTATGCCTGCCTCATACGGTTGCTCGACGGGTATCTATGGAGGTTTCCGACATTGGAGATTCTGTTGCTACGGAGTTCCATTCGAATGCTTCAGGTGCAATGGTTTTTGCTTACGGGGTGGCCATTGAAAGGGCAAGCTTAAGGAAAAAGAGTTGCTCAACAGCAGTCTGCCACCTTGCCGCCAAAAAAAAAAAAGTCTATGTCCCTTACGTATGTGCGTATATGGCGCATCTTGAGGATGGGTGCTCACGGAGGCACGCTCGCGCAACAGCAGTGTCAGTTCCCTTGGTATTAAGTTTTCTGCAGGACAGGTTTGGTAAAGGCAGGTCCTGGAGAGTTCAGTTAGCAGCTCTGTCTTGCTATAGGGGCAGATGACAGGGAGTAGCTCTCATGCACAGGTCGATGTGGTATGCTTTCTCAGGCAGTTACCAGACTGTAGACCTGTCGTAGGATATCAATTCCACCAGGGAAGCTCAAGTTGGTATTAGGAGCGTTAGCTAGCGTGCCATTGTGGCCCTTGCAACAGGCATAGGTTAAGGGTTTTGCCTTGAAGACGGTATGTTTGATGGTCATCTGTTCGGCGAGGCAATTTTCAGAAATGCAGGCATTGACCTATCAGGAATCGTTTTTTGTCTGTCTCCAGACAAAAGGTGGCCTGGCAGCTGGTTCCGTCATTGTTGCCAAAGGTGGTTTCTACGTTCACCTAACTAAAATGGTCTCTCTTCCAGCGCTAGGTGCGGCAGAGGGGAGCGTATTGAACCATAGCTTGCGGTGTTTGGACGTCAAGAGAGCGCTGCGGCTGTGTTTTAAAGGTTTCAGAAACTTTCGCAAGGCGGATCGTCTCTCTTTGGTGTGTTCGGAGGGCCCCGCAAAGGGAAGCGGCAGTGAAGGAGTCCATTTCTGGATGGATTGGAGCGGCGAGTGCGTCGGCTTATCTTCTACGGGACCGTACAGTCCCAGGGAGCTTACGAGCTCACTCTACCAGAGTGCAAGCGTCTTCTTGGATGGAGCACAGTTTGGTTCCGCCAGTGGACATCTGTAGGGAGGCCTCTTGGTTGTCTCTCCATACTTTCAGTAATCACTACCGCCTAGATGTTCTGGCGGCTAAGGATGCCGTTTTCAGGGAGGCGGTGTTGGGATCCGGCTGGAAAGGTCCCTCCCAATGATTACTGCTCTGATACATCCCAGAGGTTGAGGACTAAACTGGAGGAACAATAAGGAAATAGGAATTACACTGGTAATTGTGGTTCCTTGAGTGACTCCAGTTTAGTCCTCATTCCCGCCCGGGGATAGAGTCTTAGCAGTGGTTTTTCTGTTGGGGGAAGTGCAAGGTTAAAAGTGGATATAGGCCTTCACTGGTGTTCAGTCGTTTTGATGCTTCCATTTGTTTTGCACTATATTGTTATATTATTATATTATGATATCATTATATATTATATATATTGCTATATTGCTCTGGATTGTTTAGGGCTAGGTATTCGACGGAAAGGAGAGCATGCAGGAAGCAGTCCCTTTCCTTCTGGAAGGGGAATAGTAGGTAGATAACATTATATTCAAGGGCATGCAGAATATATAACCTAAGTTTTAAAAAAAGTTAGATTTTTTGCTCCTTTGAGTCTGCTTTGTCAATACTAAACTGGGGGCTGATGGGAGAGAGCAGCAGGCTATATCCAGTGATGTCATGAGTTTTTGACATGCCCAGTCTCCAAGCTGCAGGAGGAGGTTCACTACCCAGGAGGTTGAGGACTAAACTGGAGTCACTCAAGGAACCACAATTACCAGATAAGTGTAATTCCTATTTTATGTTTAGAGGGCTGAATCTTTAATTGTTGAGTAGGTTTTCCAATATAAATCCTTGCACATGGGCAGCTAACCATCTTTACAACATACTGAGATATGTAAGATGTGGCATACTTCAGAAAAAAAGTATTTTCCTTCCTTACAAATTTATCACCTTCATCCATACTAGCACAATAATGACACTGTCCACAGCAAAAATGCTCTCTGCGATCTCTTACAACAACATCCTTTGGTACCGCAGGGCAAAGATGGTTCCGTAAATTCCTACCCCTACTATAGGCAATCTGGGATTTGGTATTTGCAAATACAGGGTGCACTGATAAAACAGACCACCGGTACCTCACAGATGAGGCAATTCTTGTTGCCAACAAATACTGAAGTACACAAGTAAATAACTCTTGCTCCAGAATGTTGACTATGAATGGCTTTCCAAATAAAGAATGTTAAATGAGACTGGCTGCTATTTGTATCTCTATGCTATATAGCTGAGCCACTAATTCAATTTGAGCCTGTCTTGTCATTGTTTTTTACTTCTTCCCTTCTATCTATTTAGTTTTCTTTTTATGCGTTTGCCATTTTAACTTGAGAAATCTCAGGAGGTTGGCAGGAGTTCAGCAAACTCTGCTGCATGCTGGCCTACACAAGGCATCGAGTCTGGAGTTCCCTGGCATGGTTATTTGTAATTAGGGAAGTGGAAGGGTCCCTTTGCAGGCTGGTGCCTGAGTTGTGTACCCAGCATTCCAGGCCACTTTGTGAGGCACCCTTGCAAGGTCTGTCTTCTGATATTAGCTTTTTTTTAAAAAGTTTCCATGCTGTGTGGTGCAGTCAGAGAAGAATCGTTTACTTACTGGATACCTTGAAGTTCAAAGACAAAAAGGATGCCCTGCATGGATGCTTAAGTCATGCGCTTTGCTGTTCCATAAGAGATCACATCAATACTGGACTCATTGGCTTGAGGGGTCTACAGGCCATTTGTTCTACCAGTCTCTCTTCTTTTTAACTGCATCAGTGGACTGTCTAGGCCAGCGATGGCGAACCTATGGCACGCGTGCCAGCTGTGGCACGCGAAGGCCTTGCAGCTGGCACGCGGGAAGGTTCGCAATCAAGATATGCGGCATTAAAAAAAAAAAAAAAAAGCTGTCGCTGCCGGGGCCGCCGCGGCAGAATCGAGTGTGCCGCGGGGCCCCCCCGCCCAACAGAGCCTGCCCTCCGTCCCCGGTATCACCTCTCTCAGCTGCCTCCAGTCACACGCGCCGGCTTTCAGAGCGCGAGGGGAGTTTCTCCCTCGCTGCTCTGTTAAGCCCGCGGGGGCTGATGGGAAGTTCCCATCAGCCCCCGCGGGCTTAACAGAGCAGCGAGGGAGAAACTCTTCCCTCGCGCTCTGAAAGCCGGCGCGTGTGACTGGAGGCAGCTGAGAGAGGTGATACCGGGGACGGAGGGCAGGCTCTGCTGGGCGGGGGGGGGGGGGCCCCGCGGCACACACGAGTCTGCCGCGGCGGCCCCGGCCCCGGCAGCGACAGCTTTCTTTGTAAAAAAATTTCGGGGGGGGGGTTAGGACTGGTGATGGGCTGGGGGGGGGTTAGGACAGGAAATGGGCTGTTGGGGGGTTAGGACTGGTGATGGGCTGGGGGGGGTTAGGAGTGGTAATGGCTGTGGGCTGTTGGGTTAGGACTGGTGATTGGCTGGGGGGGGGCTAGGACAGGAAATGGGCTGATGGGGGGTTTAGGAGTGGTGATGGGCTGGGGGGGCTAGGATTTGTAATGGGCTGGGGGGGGGGGGTTAGGAGTGGTAATGGCTGTGGGCTGTTGGGGGGTTAGGACTGGTGATGGGCTGGGGGGGTTAGGAGTGGTAATGGCTGTGGGCTGTTGGGGCTAGGACTGGTACTGGGCTATGGGGGGCTAGGACAGGAAATGGGCTGATGGGGGGGTGAGTAGTGGTGATGGGCTGCGCGAGGTTAGGATACGTTAACCGCTATGGGGGGGCTATGGGCTATGGGGGAGCTAAGTCTATATGGGCTGATGGGATTAGGACTGGAAGTGGGTTGATGGGGCTTGGACTGGTCTTGGGCTATGGGGGGCTAGGCCTGGAAATGGGCTGATGGGGAGGGGTTAGGACTTGAGGTGGGCTGTTGGGTGGGGTTAGGACTGGAAATGGGCTGATGGGGGGTTAACACTGGAGGTGGTCTGATGGGGTTAGGACTGGTAATGGGCTATGGGGGGGTTTAGGACTGATAATGGGCTATGGGGGGGCTGGGACAAGAAATGGGCTGATGGGGAGGGGTGAGTACTTCAGAAGGGCTTAATGGGTTAGCACTCCTAAATGGCTGTTGGCTGATGGGGGGGGGTTAGGACTGGCAATGGGCTATGGGGGGGGTTAAGACTGGTAATGGGCTGTTGGCTGATGGGGGCTGTCTGGTAATGGGCTATGGGGGGTTAGGACTGATAATGGACTATGGGGGGGCTAGGACAGGAAATGGGCTGGGGGAGGGGTTAGGACTTGAGGTGGGCTGATGGGGTTAGGACTGGTCATGGACTGTGGGCTGATGGGGGGGTTAGTACTGGCAATGGGCTATGGGGGGCTGACTGGAAATGGGTTGATAGGGGTTAGGACTGGAAGTGGGCTGATGGGGGTTAGGACTGGAAGTGGGCTGATGGGGGTTAGGACTGGTAATGGGTTATAGGGGGGGCTTAAACTGAAAATGGGGTGATGGGGGGTTAGGACTGGAAGTGGGTTGTTGAGGGGGGCTAGGACTGGTATTGGGTTGGGGGGTTGCTAGGACTGGAAATGGGTTGGGGGCTGCTAGGACTGGAAATGGGCTGATGCAGGGACTAGAAGGGAATGGATGCTGGGTGAGGCTGGAACTAGAAGGGAGCTGGTGTTGGGGGAGGATTAGAATGGGATGGGGCTGGGAGAGTAAAATGGAGAGGGGAAAAATATTTTGTGTGGGAGGGATAAAAAATCTACAATTGGCCGGGTATTGGGAGAATAAGTGGGGATTGAGGATGGAGGGGTAAATTTTTAGTAGATGAAATAGGAATGAGGAAAGAGCAAAAGGAGAAAGATTAGTATGTTAAAGCACATGTAGAGAGAGAATGGAAAAAAAAAACAAGACAGAAGAAAGGACAAATGGACAGCAGATGGAGAGTTAGCAGAAGACACGAAGAAACCAGAAGAAAGTGGCTGGAACAATTGCAACTGAAAAAAAATGCACAAAAGGTAGAAAAATATCTCTTTATTTTGAATTTATTAACTGGAATATGTCAGCTCTGGGAAATGTGCATCATTAATTTTTGCGCTTTGTTTAGTACAAGAGGAAATTAATTTATAGTTTTATTTCTACAGTGTTGTTGTATATTCCAAGTTTGGCTTTTGGGGTTCCCAGTTTAATTATTGTCTTCCTGTTTCTAAATTGTGATTCCTTGTTTGGTGATGGTCTGTTCTGCATGTGTAACTGAGCTGAGGTATTCTGTTTATATAATTCCTATTTGACATTGCCACTTGTTCTTTCCCCAGTAGGTCATGTATTGTTGTTCTCTGAAATGTATTGGTTTAATATTTGCAGTGTTGCCTTTTGATAGTTAGGGTATGGTGCTTTGTGAGTCCTGGTAGTGCTGTTAGGATACGGCGGGTTTGCTATGGGTTCTAAATGGGCAGCGTTTGTAGTAGTTCCTAATGTGCCTGGCGGTTGGTACTGGATTATAGTAATGTAGAAACCTTTTAGTCTTTCTTTATCCATATACTCATTAAGAGGCATGTTTACTAAAAGTTAGTGTATGGTAACATTATGCAAATATTTATGCAAATGAGGCACCTTATGCAAATGAGGCTTTAATTGACGTGCTGGCACTTTGAGGAAATTCTTTGGTTTTGTGCGGCAGTTTGGGCACTCGGGCTCAAAAAGGTTAGCCATCACTGGTCTAGGCTGTAGCAGAAACCTCTGTGTCTTTGCTATTTCGGTTATGCTGTACGGGCTTTGTCATGATGTAGAGCGACAATGCAGCTGCCAAGAGTGGTAATCTAACAAACTAATAAACAGTGATGTTCGTGTATCCTACAGTTAGTTTTGAGCAAACAAAGCTAAGCCATCAGCGACAGTGGTTTTTGAGTAACCTGCAGGTACAGACGTACTAAAAATACACTTGAGCTGTTGGGACCTTGTAGGAGATCCTTTCCTCTGGATGGGAGGCAATTTATAATGTATACATGGGAAATGACTTAGGATGAGCACAAGTCTTTGACTCATGATGAGGATCAGAGGAAGTAAGAATAGGTGAGGTTGAATTTGAGTTTTGAATGAAATACCGTCACTCCTTTTTTTTATGATGTACAGGAGAGTGTCAACTCATCTTGTTGGAGAAGACAACTCTGCAAATGCCTGCTTGCTCCAATGAAGTCAAAGACAAGCAAGAGGAAAAGATGTATTTATATTTTGGGTATGATGCTGATGCTGAAGCAAATGCAGTCATTAGGAACAGTGCATCTTGCTTTATGCAAAGAGAAGATGGAACAGCTCTTGGTGAACACTTGCTGTGCTTCATGTTGACCGGTGGCTAGTTGTTTCCCTGATGTTTGGAAAGAACATGCAAAGTTTTTGAAACATCAGTAATACGAACAATGTTAGTTTTGGTGGCTCTGATGCAGCTGTCTTGACCAATGGAGGAGAAAACTATGCTTTCTAAGATATAAGTAGTAATAGAAAAAGAGGAAGTGACGTCATGGATCTAAATGGAAGGCTGAGCTCAGAGCTCTGCTGAACGGGTACCAAACTGGTAAAAAATCTCCTCCCCAGGGAATAAGCAGCTGAGGCAGAACCCTCCCCAGGCACTGGAGAGCTTGCTCCATGGCCAGCACATGGCAAAAAAATGACCGATTTGAAAGATTTTGCTTACCAGGGCCATGGGGACAGCATGGCCGACATGGTGGTGGCAGAGGGATACCTGTCAGAACTGATTGCAGATAGAGACATTATTGTTCAGATCACAAAGAAGAAACACAAAACATGGTTCACCGACATTAAAAGTGAAATAGGAATGGTGAGACGTGAGCTGTGTAGTATGGTGGGGGAGCTGCACACAGAGGTCATGGAGCTGGGTAAGCACATGTGGAAACAGAAGGCCAGGTAGAGGACTGCGAGGCTGGCCAAGAAATGCTTCCTAAGTGGCTGCAGCTCCTGAAAGAGGGAGCCAAATTAATGATTCTAAAATTGGAGGATCTTGAAAATCACACCTGTAGAAACAACTTACGCATTAAAGGGGTGCCTGAGAGCCCAGAATATCAAGACTGCAGGGCGCTGGCGGTATCCATCTTTCAAGCGCTCCTGGGCAATAAGGAGGGGAGACAGAGGCAACTGAGAAAGTTGGACAGAGCACACCAGGCCTTCAGCCTAGTATGTGGGGAGCACCCGAGGGACATTGTAACATGCTTCCACGATTACACCGTGAAGGAGAGGATAGTGACCAAGATGAGAATGGTGGGGAAATTTCTGTGACAAGGTCACTCGGTAGCAGTGTTTGCATTCCTTGCTGCTGGAACATTACAGAGGTGGAAGGCTTTTGGACCAGTGATAGAGCACCTGCACAAGGAGCAGATCAGGTATCACTAGGGAGGGTACCCCCTTGGCTTAGCCTTTATGGTTAACGGGATAACCCAAAAGGTAACAACTCTTGATGAAGCAGTCAATGCCATGGAGGCAGCAGGGATGAAGGAGGTGCAGGGCCTGATCCAGGAGCAGCCGTAGGAGAAGCCGTGATGGACGACGGTGGAAAAGGACAACCAAAGAGAGAAGAAGCAAGCAGCAAAGAGAGGGGTGAATACATGAAAAGGACTGGGGCAGAGGACTGTTAATAATAACATGTGGCAAGGGGAAGAGAAGCCTGGGGGGGTCTGGGGTTGTCAGGCGAAACATGAGTTGTTGCTTTGGTAAGCTGGGGGAGAGGGAGGGTTATAAATGCCATAGGATGGGGGATGGCTCATTGTTGGGCCGGTGGGTGTTTAAATGGAAGGATGTATGGTGATACTAGTGGTGACTGAATGGGGAATGGGTAGGAGCATGGCTGAAGGGGAGATGGGAGGCTGTGGGGAAAACGGAGGGGGTGGGGAGGCCCGGGTGTTTGGTTCGGACATCACTACCCCTGGAAAGGGCTGGTGGGAGCAGGAATGCCAGGTTGGAGGGAGATGGGAGGGGAAGGGGGACAGGAGGGGGTATGGGGAGGGAATGGGTGGGTGGGAGGTCCCGTTTTGGTTGTGTGGTGAGAAAAGTAGAAGGGAGGTTGATTAATCATGCATAAGGGAGGAGGAGGGGGGTCTAGAGGTGGTGACCTTGAATGTGAATGGACTGAACTCGTGGCTATTAAAGGAGGGCCATCTGTTAAAGGCGGATGTGTTTATGATTCAGGAGATGCACCTAAGAAAGTCTTTTGAAGGGTGCCTGAAGGAGAAGGAGAAGGCCTTCCCCCATTTTACCTGGCTACTAACAAAGATAACCCGAAAAGGAGGGGAATGAGTATCATAATTTTGGGAAGGCAGAGGATAGAGATCAGTGTCATTAAGAGGGACATGGGGAGATATACCTAATAGTTAGGGCAGTGATTAATGGGAAAGAAATCAATTTTGTTAGCATCCATGCCCCTAATACTGGACAAGGAGAGTTTTTTGAGCTTTTGGGAAGGGCCATCGAGGAGTGGAAGGGGGCAGGTGTATACTGGAAAGAGATTATAACCTAATCTTGAACCCCAGAGTGGATAACTTTGAGGGGGGGGGGGGTAACGCAGGTGCAGAAAGTGATGGTGGACACTCCACTTTCTTGGGCTGGTAGATGCCTGGAGACACTATCATGGAGAAAAACAGTATACTTTTTATTCTAGCCCACATGGGTCATATAGCCGAATAGATATATTGTGGATGGATGCAGCATTGTTAATGCAGGTGTGGGAAGTGTCTACTGAACCAATGGTTTGGTTTGATCATGCTTGTTTGTATAACCCTTGGTGGGGAAGGAGGAGGGGATTTAAGGTTCTGACGGCTCAGTGATGGTCTGTTGGAGAAAGGAGAAGCTCGAGACCAACTTCAGGGGGCCCTGAGGGAATATCTGGAGCTTAAATCGGGGGGGGGGGGGGAGGGGCAGGAAATGTGTCAATGAGTTCCCTGTGGCATGGCCTCAAAGCATTGATGAGGGATCATTTCATAGGTATGCTGAAAAACCAGAAAAAAAAAAAAGAACAGAGCGAGCACAGTCTCCAGGGGCACTTTCGGAAGCAGTCCCATCAGGTGTTGGCAGAGATGGAAAGGATAAGGGGGGGAATTGTGTTAATTGCAGCTGTTGGAAGTAGCTCATAAGCTGGAAAGAGGGCAATAACAGTACTTGAGTGGGACAACAATAAGTTTAAGTTTAATTACATTTGATATACTGCTCAGGCCGAAGCATCAGAGCGGTTTACAATATTACATAAATGTTACAGGAAATATGAAAAAAAACGCCATTTATAAGATAGGACAGAATAAGAAATACAGTGATAGTTAAAGGAATAAAGACAAAAGGGAAGGCTCCATATAGCATCCAGAGAGGTAGATATCATACTACCAGGTGTTTAAGCGCATAACATGCTTGTCCATATACTTTTCTCATCACGGATTCACACCAGGCATGGGCACGCCGCTGGAATGGCTGCTTTTAAAACATTGCTGCCTGGATGTAATTGGCTCCCATTCACAGCCTCTGATGCCGGCTTCACCCCTCCCCCACTCCGTTTGCCGCGGCAAGCAGAACCAATATAGCAGCAGTTAACTCGGTCCTGCACAGTCCTACACCTAAGGGCCACGCCAAAGGGCCCTCAGGCACAGGCCCGCAAGGTGCAGGCGTGCTCCTGTGTTGGCAGTTAGAGGCAGTTCTTTCACAGCTGATTGGCTATCTCCGGTGGTGAGGAGAGGCACAGAACCAGCTTCTCTCATGGTTGCCGCTGATCTCCCTTCTCCCGGGCACGCTCCTGTGCTGGCAGTTAGAAGCAGTTCTTTCACTGCTGATTGGCTATCTCCGGTGGCGAGGAGAGGCACAGAATCAGCAAGGTGTTGGTGCACAAGCTGCCGGACTGCCAAAATCAGAAGCGGGTGCATAAAATCAGGAATGTGCAGGGAGAGCTGTGATACCAATCGGAGATTAGGGAGGTGTTTTTTGTGCTTCTACACAAAGTTGTATGCCCCAGAGTTGGCAGGAGTGGTTAGAAGCAGGACAACGGTATTTGGCTGGCTGTGGTATGCCCCGCCTGCGAGAAATAGAACAAGAGGGGTTGGATAAAAATATAACGGTGGAGGAGGTCCAGACAGCTATCAAGGAACTGAAAGAGGGTAAGAACCTGGGGCTGGACAGGTTAACCACCAAATTTTATAAGGTTTTCCAGGAGGAGATGCTGGTGGACCTTTTTAATGATGCTGGATGGGGGGGGGGGGGTATGTTACCTAAGTCCATGGCAGTGGCAGACATAATAGTGTTACCTAAACCAGGAAAAGAAGAAATGCAGTGTGGGTCGTATAGACCCATCTCCCTGATAAATGTGGATGCCAAGATCTTTGCAAAGTCATGGCTAATAGAATACAGCACCAGAGTTCAGGGGCAGTTTACATTAAACAAACCATTTTACAGAGAACATAAGATAACTATGTACAATTTATAGAAAAAAACATTCAACTATGTACAATATATTGTCTTGCCTCTGGACAATTGGAAGGATATCAACAATTATATACATGTGGGTAAGGGTTGCATCTAGACAGGGTGAACAATTGTGCATCAGTCATTGTTGTTAAAGTGTTCAACAAAGAGAAGTGGTTTTAGTTCTTTCCAGAATGTCTGGAGTCTTATTGATCTGATGGTGTCTGGCAGAGAGTTCCATAGTGTCAGAGCAGTGTAAGTAAAGGCTCTGCTACTGGCTATTTGCTTTGTTTTATGGATTGTGGATGGAATGGCAAGTATGTTCTGGTTGTTCTTTCTTCTGTTCCTAGAATCTGTTTGTGTGTGAATTCTAGATGAGAGGAAGGAGGGTGAGATGTTATTGAGTAGTTTGAACGTGGTGATTATTGTTTTATATTTTATTTTGCTCATTATTGGGAGCCAATGTAGATTCTTAAGAACAGGTGTGATATGTTCTGTGAGGCGAGTTTTGGAAATAATTCTATCGGTCACATTTTGGGCTAGTTGTAAGGTATTGATGGTCTTTTTAGGGAGGCCTTGCAGTAAGCTGTTACAATAGTCCCAGTGCGGGGTTATAAGCCTGGGCGACTGTTCGAAAATCACTAGGTTCTAAGAGGGGTCTGAGGTTCTGGATGGTTCTTAGTTTAAAGAATATAGTCCTGGCTGTTTGTTTTATATGAGATGTCATATTGAGGCATCTGTCTAGAATGATTCCCAGGTATTTCACCTCCTGCTTTACTGGAAGTGTGGTGTTTTGTATGTTCAAATCAAGGGGGGAGTGAAGCTTAAATTTCTTGTGAACATAATTTCAGTTTTTTTTAAAGTTGATATGGAGGTTGTTTTTATCCAGCCAGGATTCCGCCTCAAGAATGCAGTCAATCATATTGTTGTAAATGGGTTTTATAGGAGTAAATAACATAATATTGTCTGCATATACAAAATATTCAATTTTGTGTCTTGAAAGTTGAGCAGATTGGGTGGATGTAAAGGTTGAAGAGAAGGACTGACAATGCTGAACGTTGGGGGATTCCCTGTTCTTGAGGAAAGGACGTGGAGGATTCATGGTTAATTCTTACAGATTGGTACCTATTGGAGATGTATGATTTAACCATTTTAATGTAGTACCAGCTATTCTTATTTGTGTTGGTCGAGTGATGAGAGTATTGTGATCAATGTTGTCAAATGCTGAAGCAATGTCTATGAAGACAAGTAGGAATGCTTGGTTCACATTATCCATGCCATGGATGAGGGAGTCAAATAGGACCAATAGTAACATTTCAACTCTGTGGCATGGGCGGAAGCCTTATTGGTGTTCGTCCAGAGGGGCGTTTGTGTCATTGAAGTCCTGCAATTGTATTTGGACTATTTTTTCAATGATTTTTGCTAGGAAGGGAATGCTTGTAATTGGCCTATGGGAGCTGGGGTCATCACTATTTAGGGATTTGTTCTTGAGTAGTGGGCCAATGGTGGATTGTTTGAAGTCATTTGGCATAGTTTCTTAGAGGAGGGATTGATTAACTATGTTGAGAATGATTGGAGCTAGTTCAGTTTTGAATGCTTTTATCCAAGCCAAAGGGCAAGAATCCAGAAAAGAAGTGGTGGTATTAATTTTAGTGATGGTTTCAAGTAACTGTTTTTCTTGATAGTATGAAAAGAGTTCCATTTGCTAGAGGCGGGTAGACTTAACTGTGATAGGCTGGAGGTGGGTTTGTTACTTTTTAGCTTAGAGGCATAGTGGTCTGCCAGGATTTGTGTGCCAATTGCTGTTCTAGGGGGCCTCGTTATGGTGGGTTTTAGTTAGGGATTTAACAATATCAAATAGTTCCCTGGGGTGGTTGATGACTTTATTTAGGGTGTTTGTGTAGTGGTTTCTCTTTACAGTTTGAATGGCTTCTTTATAAGTATTAAGAGCTGCTGAGTAGAGGGCTTTAAGTTCTGGTGATTTTTTGGACCTCCATCTTTTCTCTAGCTTGCGGAGCTCTTTTTTAAGGGTATGTATATTATAGGTGTACCATTTTTCAGATGGTTTGCAGGTGATTTTTTTGCCAGTGCCATTGGGTATTGCTGCTTTATTGATTGTAGAGTGCCAGTTCCTTACTGAATCATCTAAATTCAGTGTTGGAGAGGTGAGTTGAGGGAGTATGTTATTCAGAAAAGCTTCTTTGTTGAAGCACCTGAATTGGGGGCCATGTTGATCAGCATTAGTTAATTTTTGTCTGACCCCTCAATGGATGGGATGTTACCTGTAGGGCGAACTGATACATGGGTTAGGTAGGGCGTGGCTGCCTGTTCGCCCCGACACATCCTGTGTAGGCGTCGCCCCCTGGATCCCCGTCGGCCATGTACTGCCCCTCCACCCCCTAGCCCACCCCTGCAGACATGTGTGTATGGTCCCCCACCAGTACAGCTCACTCAGACCTACCGGCACTTGGGTGCATCGTGTCCAATGCAGGGGGCAAGCCATGTATGTAGATGGGCCCGAGCCGGTCCGCCAGACGCTGCTCGAGCTCCGTCAGCTTGGCCATCTGTACTGGGCCTCCTCCAGTGCCCTGTGCTGCACGTCGCTCCCTGTCCAGCTTCATCCTGATGTTTCTTTTAATATCGCAATACCTCTTCCTGAGGCTTTCCATGTAACGGTGGGGTCCCCCTGCTGCCGCCACCACTGTCTGTACCTCAGCCCATGCCCTGTTGCGTGTTGCACTGGTCGTGGTTGCGCTCTGCCGACCAAACAGCACCTCAAAATGCTCTAGGATGCTAGCCAGGAGTAGCTCGTTTTCCTCCTGGCTAAACCTCATCGCCCTTTCTGGCCTCCTCTGCCACAGGGGTCCTATGGCGCTTCTGGCATGTTGCAACAGTGACCTGTTGGCTGGGGTGGTGTTGAGCCCCAGATGGCCCTGACCTCTCGCTGTCCTCTGTGCCAGCAGGTGTGGACACTGGTGGCTCTGCGCTGCATCCCTCTGCAGTCCTCTGGTTCACTGCATCACTGTCCGCCATGCTGTGGTTGGGTCTGTGTGCTGAGGTGTATTGCGGTACCTACCTGCCATATTTGTATGTGTAACGTGGGCGTGGGTCTACGAGCGTCACGCTGGCGTGCTTGACGTTAGTTACTATAGATTGCACGCAGCGTTGTCCATTTTCCCCTAGGATACTTTTATATCAGCAAAGTCGGGGTACACTGCAGGTTATGCGCACTCATTGGTGTCCATCGTGAATCCTACTAGATGCACGCACGTCGCTCGTGCAGTGAGTGTTTGGTGTGTACGTGCGCGTTGCCACTCGTGTTGGAGGATCCCGTAATGTCTCGCAAACGGTATGTCGCACGTACGCGCCACGCTACGTCAATGCGCGTGGGTGCGTGTCTTGCGTTTCACTCGCATCTAGTTCTATGGGCGAGGTACGAGATGTAGAGCGCCGTATATTTGCACCGTGCTGCGACAGGGGGCCACGCCAGCCCTTACCCCGCTGGCATCCAACGTGTAGATATGGGTTGGTGCATTCTGGTGATGCGCGTTCCCGCACGCGCTGCATCATTCTTGTGCCCTGTTGCATTGTGGGGTCACGCATTCCCATGAGTGCTGCGTCATTCCTGGCTCATCAGGTGCGTCTTGTTTTTCTGAATTCCGACCCCACCCCACACCCTATTTCCCAGCAACCTGTCCTCCATTCCATGTCTATCATGGCTCAAACTGTGAATGCAGGGTGTGCGGTGGTTGTATTACTAGAGCTGGCTGGGCTCCGCGTTCCGGGGGAGGGAAATGATGTCCCTGGGGCTGCAGGACTGGGCATGGGTGCTATCCCGCTGCAACTCCAGCCTGCAGCTGTGGGGGATCCACAGGCGGATGGGGGAGGGCACCAGCGCCATAGATGTGCTGAGGCACGGCCCCGCCGCCAACGCCTCTACAGGCCCAGACCCATGCTCCAGGACATGAGAGAGGACCACGTGATCTCCCTCTACCGACTGGACACAGGGGCCATTAGGGAGCTCTATGAGGATCTTAGACCTGACCTTGAGCCCCAGACTGCCCGGTCACATGCTATACCGGGATTGGCCAAGCTCCTAGCTGCCCTACATTTCTTTTCCTCTGGCTGTTTCCAATCCTCAGTGGCCGCAGTGGGTGGGATGAGTAGGCCAACATTCTCTCACTGTCTCCACCAGGTACTGCGGGCCATGGTCAGCCAGGTTGGGAATTACATTGCAATTCCCAACAGTAGGCAACATTGGGTGGGCCTGAAACAGGCATTCCAGCGGATTGCAGGGATACCACACGTGATGGGAGCAATAGATTGCACACATGTTGCCCTGGTCCCACCCCGCGACAGGGAGGTTGTGTACCGCAACCGCAAACACTTCCATTCTCTGAATGTGCAGGTGGTTTGTGATGCAAGTATGCAGATTCTGAATGTGGTTCCACGGTTCCCAGGGTCTGCCCATGACTCCTATATCCTGCAGCACTCGGCACTGTTCGGCCAGACAATATGAGGACTACGTCCTGCTGGGTAGGTATCCACCATATCTAACGTGAGCCTACCGTATATGGTTTGTGGGGCACCATTGTCACCTGTGTCCTCTGCATGCCTGGCATTTTGGTGGTATTTTCTGGTGCAACCTATTGTGGGCCTGACACTACATCACACCCTGTCACCGGGAATGTGGTCACATACCTCTGTGCACTGCCACACGTCTCTCTGCCTACCATGTGTGTGTTGGTGCTCATCTGGGTGTCCCTGCACACATGTGGTGTGGGCTGTACCTTGCCTTAGCTGTTCCCTTACCAAGCTCCCGTGTCCAGGGGCACTCTGCCCGCGTATGGTGTGTCCCCTCCACGGATGCATGCAGCACCTCTTGATTGGCCATGGCTCCTGCACCTGGCCTAGGCCATACTGCACAGGCAGTTGTACATGTGTCTGCCTGTGGGGGGTGTCCTCTCCCACCCCATTTGCAACAGGTTTGTGCATGTGCCATCCGGGGGGGGGGGTTGGGGGCACAGAACCATCCACATGGTTTACAGTATGTATGGGGCCTCCTCTCTTTCGCCATGTAGGGGATGACACGTGTCTTGAGCTGTTGGCGCAACTGCTATCACACATGTTTGCTGCATGACTGTTCACTTTGGCCTGTCTGCACTGTCACTCCCACCTGGCCCCCCCCGGGGATGTGTTACGTTGGCCTATGGTCTGTGTGCACTGTATCATGATGGTGACATACTTGCTGTGACGTCATATGTGTGTGTCCATGCTTCTCAGCTGTCCAGTTGGCCATTGCCACATCAGTGATTCCATAGGTCAATCATCTCACGTGTGACGTTATGCCATTTCCGTTTGTAGGTGATGCAGGATATGGGTGTCGTGCCTGGTTGCTGACCCCTGTGCGTTTCCCTCGGCCAGGTGCAGAGATGCGGTACAATGAGGCCCATGCCTCCAGCCGCTCAGTCATTGAGCGCACCTTTTGGCATTCTAAAGAGTCGCTTCAGGTGTCTGGATAGGACCGGCGGTGCCTTACAATACGGACCCCTGACTGTGGCACAGATCATTCTGGCCTGTTGCATCCTCCACAACATTGCTCTCAGGCACAATGTCCCAGTCGATATTAATGAGGATCTTGGGGAGGATCCTGTGTGCCCTCCTGCACATGGCCGTGGTGACACACGTGCGGGGATGGCGGCCAGGCAACATCTGATCGAGGAGCTCTTCTCCTGTAAGTTCTGCATGTGTGGGGATATGCTTCTGGGTCGCCATGTGTGAGCTGGTATGTGTGTTTCACAGCACTGTAATGACATATCTATTTGTTTCTTGTGTTTCGGCTCACCAGGATTGGCTGCTGTGTTCCTGCCTCCCAGGGATGGGCTGACGATACTTCCCACTGCTGTGGTTCATGTGAGGAGTGTGTGTATGTCACAGCGGCATTAAGATGGCTGGGATGGGTGGACATACAGCTAGGTGTGCTGTGGTGGCAGCACCACTTGACACACATGTGTTTCCCTCTCCACCGTTCCTCTGGTGTTGCACATGTCTTTGGCCTCACACTCCATCTGCCATATGCTCCGTTTGACACACATGTGACCATTGCCTGTGCACATCTTGGGGGTCTACATACTTTACCTGTGCACATGTTACCAGGCTGTGTGTCTCTGGACACAGGCAATTGCAATGCTTAGGTACACGCAGAGACCTCACTGCCATTGCTGCATTGGACAGCCTAGGTGCACCCAGGTCTCCACCTGTCCCTGATTGTCTGCAGTCCAGTCAACTACAGCTTGCAGCATGCTTACCTTGTCTCACGGTGTGTGTCTCTGTGTCTTTGGGACGTGTGTGTCTTCCCACCTGTCAGGCGATGTTCATCCATCTCTCTATGCCCTTCTGTTTCTGCTCTTCTGTACATTGTGTGCATGTGTCATATTCTTTTCCCTGACATGTCTCATGTTTGTTGGCAGGACACTTCATGTAACCATTATGTTTCCCCGCAACAGAGCGTTCCTAGGCCATGCTCCACTGACAGCTGATCATGAGTTCGTGGTGATGGACGCAGTTCATCGACGTCTGCAGCCTCTCCTGGGGCCCCTTGTGCCCTTGCCTGACTCTGGCTTTCCCCATCAGTCCAATGCTGTACCTTTCAGGTACGTTTCATTGTTTGCAGCTGGGGGGATCACCTGTGCATTGTTGTGGAACATTGACATGTCACTGGGGATGTTGCATGGTCTCTGTTGACTCTGCATGCCTCAACATGGGTCTGTGGGGGGTTGGGGATGGTAACTGATGTGCATACGGTGGGGGTGGGCACTGTGGGGACATGTCGTGCTGCCACCCTCCTCACCGCATCATACTGTCTGGTTAGGACAGGTGGCAGACTGGGGGACAGGGGTTAGGGTGACAACGGTGGGGTGGGAAGCAGGGTGGTTGGGGTCCACAGACAGCACCAGGTAGGGCGCCTTGCAGCATGGCTCTGATGTGTGATGGTGCTGTCTCCTTAGGGTGCCTCCTCTGGCGCCCTATACCATGCCCTATGAGTCACCCTTCCAGGCACCCTATGGGGTCTCCCATATGGGACATTATGTGGTGCCTTGACAGACGGTGCACTTTATTATGTGCCTTATGCGCCGCCTTAGGTTACGGCCCCGTGAGGGTGTGTTTGCTGGCAGCACTACTTACGGTTAACAAAATAACTGCTTCTGTCAGCACTGCTTGAAGGTACACAGTGATGTCTCCGCCAGCTTTACTCATTCAACCCACAGGGGTATTGAACTCATGACCCCTGCGCCATTAGTCGGTGTATTAACCATTGTGCTGTAGCTCTGGATGCCTTGCTAGTCACCTTTTCATGCACTGTATGGGACACCCTGTTGGATTACTGTCTGTAGGTGCTCTGTGCCAGTGGGACACACAGTCAGTTCCCTCAACCAGGCTGAGGTGCTGTGGGGGTGCATACCCCGTCTTGTGTTCATCTATGGACTGCAGATCTGCATGTGCAGTGCACCATGGGTATGAGTGGGTTGACCAAGATCCTGGCCACCACAGCTGACAGTTTGTGTGGTGACCTGACAACCTTCATCTGCCAGCCAGGGATTTGTTCATAGCACTAGCAGTGTGGCCCACCGGTTACTTCACTGCCTGTGGGGCCAGGGGTCATGGGTTTGATCCCACAGTGGGGATATTTGTTAGCACTGTCTGTGGCATTTTCATTTTTTAAGTTCAATTGGTGCTGCCAGCATGAGACCCTCATAGTGCTGTCTCCTTACAGTGCCTCATCAGGCGCCCTATACAATGCCCGATGCAGGACCCTGTACTGCGCCCTGTGGGGTGACCCATAGGGCACATTCTAGGGTGCCTTGCCGGACAGTGCACTTTATAATGTGCCCTCTGGGGTGCCTTATAGGGTGCCTTCTGCAGCACCTTCGGTTGCGGCCCTGTGAGGGTATGTTTGCTGGCAGCACTAATTAAAATTAACAGACGAACTGCTTCATATAGCACTGATTTTGAGTAAAAGGTAAAAAGCTTTACTCATTGAGCTCAAGGGGGGATCAAACTCACTTCTCTTGCACCATTTGTCAGTGTATTGACCATTGTGCTACAGTTCTGGATGCCTATAAAGTGCCTTATATGGTGTCCTATGGGGGACATTATAGGGTGCCTTGGCACTTTATAATGTGCCCTATGGAGTGCCTTCTAGGGTGCCTTATGTGGCACCTTAGGTTTCACACTGTGAGGGTGTGTTTGCTGGCAGCACTATTAACGTACAACTAAACTTCCTCACAGCCCAATACTTAACCCTTTCCAGGCCAAGCCCAAAACTTTCGGGATCCGAACATCTGCCTAAATATTCCTATCAAATGGTATATAATACATGACCATGGCAGAGGGTACGTCACTATTGGAACATATTGAATAAGACGGGTACAATTTTCCTGCCATATGCAAACATTAACCCGGCTGCAGAATATGGATTAAAATATTATAGTAGGCTTTCAAAGGGTTACACATGACGCCTCAGCCAGCCTTCTTCATTAGGCACACTGGGGAATCGAACCCATGACCCTTGCACCATTGGTCTGTGTGGTAACCATTGTGCTACAGCTCAGTTTCTGTATTTAGGTGTCTGTGCGCCTTCTTACGCTTAACGCGCAGTAACACGCCCTGTAACGATCATTGCTGCGCGGCGCCTTATAACACGCGTTATCGGTAACGATGTACCGCCCATGTCCTTTTTTGGCTTTCCTTCCACTAACGCGGCTCCTAACGCGAATCACACTAACGCAGTTTAGTAAACATACCCCCATGATAAAATGAGGAAAACAGTTAAGAAAAAACTAAAAGGAGCAGTTGCAAAGGTTAAAGACGTACATCAGGCTTGGCTGTTGTTGAAAAATACTATATCTTGGAAGCCCAGACCAGTTGTATTCCACGCTTTAAGAAAAGTGGAAGGAAGTCCAAAAAACTGCCAGCATGGTTTAAAGGTGAGGTCAGAGAGGCTGTTGCCAAAAAAACATCTTTCAGGAAATGGAAAAAAGAGCCAAACGACGAAACCTGGAAACAGCACAAGCACTGGCAAGTCAAATGCAAGGCATTGATAAGGCAGGCAAAGGGAGAATTTGAGAAGAAGCTTGCTGCGGAAGCAAAAACGCGAAGTAAAGACCTTTTCAAGTACATTCGTAGCAAAAAAACTGTGAGAGAGTCAGTTGGTCCATTAGATGATAAAGGGGTTAAAGGAGCACTAAGAGGCAACAAGGCGATAGCGGAGAGACTGAATGAATTCTTTGCTTCAGTCTTTACTGAGGAAGATGTAGGGATGTTACCCATGACTGAAGTGGTATTTAAAGGTGCGGAAGAATTGAAGGAAATATCGATACATCAGGAAGATGTATTACAACTATTAGATAAACTGTAGAGTAGCAAATCACCTGGGCCGGATGGTCTACATCCAAGGGTGTTGAAAGAACTGAAATATGAGATTGCAGACCTGCTATTAGTAATCTGTGAACTATCATTAAAATCATCTCTAATACCTGAAGATTGGAGGATCGCCAATGTAACACAAATTTTTAAAAAGGGTTCCAGGGGTGATCCGGGAAACTACAGACTGGTGAGCCTGACATCAGTACCGGGAAAAATGGTAGAAACCATCATAAAGAATAAAATTACTCAGCATGTAGATACTCATGGCCTAATGGGAGACAGCCAACATGGCTTTAGACAAGGAAGATCTTGTCTTACTAATCTGTTATGTTTTTTTGAAGGAGTGAAAAATCAGGTGGACAATGTTGAGTCGGTTGATATTGTGTATCTGGACCTTCAGAAAGCCTTTGACAAGGTCCCTCATCAGAGACTTTTGGCAAAACTAAAGAGTCATGGGATAGGAGGCAGTGTACTATTGTGGATCAGGAACTGGTTAAAAGATAGAAAGCAGAGGGTAGGGCTAAATGGCCAATTTTCCCAATGGAGAAAGGTGAATAGTGGTGTACCCCAGGGATCTGTGCTGGGTCCACTGCTTTTTGACATATTCATAAATGACCTGGAAAGTGGAATAACGAGTGAGGTTATCAAATTTGCAGATGACACAAAACTATTTAAAGTTGTTAAAACCCAAGAGGATTGTGGAAAATTGCAAGAGGATCTTGATAAATTGGAAGACTGGGCATCAAAATGGCAGATGAAATTTAATGTGGACAAGTGCAAAGTTAACCCGTCTTAACGCAACATCACGTTAACCCGTCTTCTATCTTTTAACCAGTTCCTGATCCACTATAGTACACAGCCTCCTATCCCATGACTCTTTAGTTTTGCCAAACATCTCTGATGAGGGACCTTGTCAAAGGCTTTAATGGCTTGTATCTTATTCCATGATAAAAATTGTTATTGAAAAGTGCTTTATCATGGAATAAGATAACATTCCATCTCGTTAGCCCAGGTTAATGTTCCGTTGCGTTAACTCGGGTTAACCTTCCATTGAGTTAACCTGGATTAACCTTCCGTCGCATTAACCAGGGTTAACGTGATGAAATGTTAACCTGGGTAACATTACGTCGTGTTAACCCGGGTTAACTTTCCATGCGACGGAAGGTTAACCCAGGTTAACGTGATGGAACGTTAACCCGGGCTAATGCGATGGAACATTAACTCGGGTTAACACGACGGAAAGGGTTAAGTTCCATCGCGTTTTCCGGGTTAAAGCGAAGGAATGTTAACCCGGGCTAACGCAATGGAACGTTAACCCGGGTTAGCGCAACAGAACTTTAACCTGGGTTAACATTCCGTCGCATTATCCCAGGTTAATGCGACAGATTAACATTAACCCGGGCTAACGTTCTGTCACATTATGCCGGGTTAACGTTTCATTGCGTTATCCCCGGTTAACATTCCGTCACATTAACCCTGTTTAACCTTTCATCGCGTTAACCCAGGTTAATGCGACTGAAGGTTAACCCAGGTTAATGCGATGGAAAGTTAACCCGGGTTAAGGCGACGGAACGTTAACCAGGGATAACGTGATGGAACGTTAACCTGGGCTATTGCAATGGAACGTTAGCCCAAGTTAACGTTCCATCGCGTTAGCCCAAGTTAACGTTCCATCGCGTTAACCCAGGTTAAAGTTCCATCTTGTTAACCCAGGTTAACGTTCCATCATGTTAACCCAGGCTAACGCAACAGAACGTTAACCTGGGTTAACAAGACGGAACGTTAAACTGGGCTAACTCAACGGAATGTTAACCAGGGTTAACGTGAGGTAACATTAACCCGGGTTGACGAGATGGAAGGTTAACCGTGGTTGACGCGACGGAACATTAACACTGGTTGACGTGTGTAATGAAGATCTGTCCCTTGCCTTGGAAGCACAGGAATCTGTTAGATCCAGATCAGATTCTGACAGGCAGGCAAGCCACATGATCCCTAGTTGTCAGGAGCAACATAAACAGACCCAGACACGAGGTCTACAGCCCCGCCCAACAAGCAAACATTTCCCAGCTCTTGATTCAAATGGCTTTCACCTGAGCAAGGGAACGCCCAAGCAGCAGTATAAGAAGTACTCAGAACAGTTAGAGAAAGGTAAACTACAAGGTGAACTACAGGGAGAACTACAGGGAGTTTCATCCAGGGAACTACCGAGAGAATTACAGAGAGAACTACAGGGAGTTTCATCCAGGGAACTGCCGAGAGAACTCCAGGAAGACACATAGGGAGGACGTCAGAGAGCTGTTGGGAAAACACATGATAGAGTCCACGGGAGAGTCTGTGAGAGTTCCAGTTCAAGTTGGAGGAACAGGAAAGAACCAAGGGAGAGATTCAGAGGAGAAATCAGCTGTGAGAGTCAGTTACCTGTGACGCAGTTTGATTCTCAGAAGCTACGTGCTGTGCAGAGTGAATGGAAGGAAGAGAGAGAGAAACCGTATGTATCTGAAGAGTGTGACACTTGGAAACAGTTACAAGCCCTAGAGAGGGAGAAATACTGTGTGGAGGATATCTGTATGTCTGAAGGGGAAGAGTTTGAAGAAGCCAAACCCCGAAGGAAACTTCCCAGGGAAAAATCCTTCTATAGCAGAGCAGAGCAGTTCCATTATCCACAGCAAAGTATTAAAGGTAGGACACAACGAGGCTTTAAAGGGAAAAGTATTCTAGGAAGTGTGTCTCTCCTCTCTTATATTCTGAGCTATACGATATCAGTTTGCCTTACCTTAAAGAGGGCTGGTCAGATAAGCCTGTTGAAGACATGGCACTGAAGTTTACAGACTTGTTATAAGGAAGATGTTTGTCCAGATAAAGCACAGCAGGAACCAATGCTAATAGATTCTGCTAGTGAGCTGTCTTTTGATGAAGCGATGGATTGTACATTAACACTTTCTGACAAAATTACTTCTTTGTGCTGAAGCCAGAGTTAGAGCACTGCTTAAAGAAGCTGTGAAAAGCACAGAAGTGACGTCTGGAAAAAGGAACTGTATGCTGAATAATATAGTTGCCTGTGATTATAAGTTCATTAAGAAGCAAAAAGCTGCATTTGATTTCCTTTATTTACCTGCCAGAGTGTATGACTTTTGTCCTTACTTTTGTTGTATTATACTTTTGAGAATCCAACCCCGGGAGGGGAATAAATCCTTATTTGAACACCTGACCCATTTGTGTCACAACTACTTCCTTTCAACGAAGAGGGTCATCCAGCAGTCTAGCTGCTCGCCTAGGCCACAGTCTAGTCCCTGCCGTGACATAATTGGCGTAGTTGTCAAGATTTTAAAAAACAAACACTACAAAGGACATCCATTAGAAGAGGATACAATTTGCTGCAATCCTGAAAAAGGAAAAAAGAAAACCTGTTTTGGATTCCCAGCAACCGGATTCCTAGTGACTGGATTTCCATTGTCCTGACCTGGAAGGAGGCAAGAAAAGACCTTTCTCAACGCAAGATCCTGCACCATGCTAAGGTACTAGTAGGTGGGCACGGGTAGCTGGGATTGGTGAGAAAGGAAACGAATTGTACCACAAGAGGCAGGCAAGAAAAGAAAAT
Organism: Ichthyophis bannanicus; assembly: GCA_033557465.1. Classification (NCBI taxonomy): domain Eukaryota; kingdom Metazoa; phylum Chordata; class Amphibia; order Gymnophiona; family Ichthyophiidae; genus Ichthyophis; species Ichthyophis bannanicus. The sequence continues at coordinate 171,718,885 of CM066042.1, forward strand.
CTGTGCCGCACTTGGTGGGCCCTGTTTTTTTTCTCTCTACAGGTACACTTCAACTCCGGAGATGGATCCCCAGGAAATCAAGGATTGGATGGAAGCACAGTGGAAAGCCCAGAGTGAACTGGCGAGGCTTATGCAGGAACAGACTATGGCAGCGCTAGCCGCTCAGCAACAGCCGCTCCTGGAGCTTGTGGCAGCTCTGGTGAAGAAGACACATGCAGCTGAGGAAGCTGATACCACAATACCCCAGGGGGTAGGACTGCAAAATTGCAGTGCATTAACACTGGGACAATTGAGAAGTCATGATAATTTTGATGATTTTTCTGACGCTTTCGAGCGAATCGCAGAGGCGGCTAAATGGCCGTTAGACCAGTGGGCTGTTAGGTTCGCAATGTCTCTATCTGGAGAGGCATTAGCGGCCTACAAGGCAATGCCCGCAGATCTAGCATCCAGTTACCCAAACGTAAAACTTGCTGTAAGGGATAGATTGGGATTAACTCCAATCCATTACAGGCATCTTTTTAGAGAGGCAAAACTTATGCCCAAAGAAACGCCTAAAGCACTGATGCAAAGGTTGAAGGGACTGGCAACAAAATGACTTGCTCCTGAAAAGGCAACAGTAGAGTCATTAATGGACGCTGTTCTTTTAGAGCAATATTTTGAAGCCGTGCCTCCAGAAATTAAGGCTTTCTTAAATGCTACAAAAATGCAACTCCACTAATGAAGCCGCTGACCTCACCGAATGCTATTTTGAGGCAGAGTGAGCCGGGACTTCCAGGGGTAATGTTTTAAAAGTAGCAGGCATGGAGAAAATGTGGAAGTTAAGAAAGACCTATAATTCTGAGATACTTAATGAAAATGTGGTAAAGCATGTTTCCATAAAATGTTTTCAGTGTGGTAAAAGTGGACATATACGCCGAGAATGTAGAGAGCGTACTGTCCTTGTGTCGGGAGGAGAGAGACACACTGGGGAAGGATTTTTGCTCAAGGTAAGGGTGGAAGGTGTAGAGGCTTTGGCGCTCCTCGACTCCGGAGCAGACCAAAGTATGGTCTCCCAGCAGATGTGGCAGGCCATTCAGGCCCATAACCCATCCGTCCTATGCAAAACAGGCCAGAATGTAAGAGTGAAATGTGTGCATGGATCCTCATCGTATCACCCATTGTATAGTGTATATGTGGAAGGATTAGGCACTAGTGAAGAAGTACCCGTAGCAGTAATCCCAAAGCTCCAAAGAGATTATTTTGGGGAGAGATTGGCCTCCCTTTCGCAAAGGCCTCAAGAAAGGTTTAAACGAAAGAACAGGCTTGGTTTCCACCAGATCCCAGGCTAAGGCCTTAGGAGCAGGGACAAGTTCGCTAGCTAATCCAGAGGAAGCGCCTGAGGATAGGGAAGAGTCCCCAGAAAGGGAGAATAGTTTAGAAAGGGAACCACCAGAAATACTTCCCACTCATGAGGAATTGATCAACCTTCCCACAAAAAGTAGGAAGAATAGGGCCGAAAGACGCCAGGAAAGAAGACATAGGTCTCAAGGGAGGGCAGACCTAGAAACCAGGGAGGGGTTACCCTGGGTACCGGCCGATCTCGTGCAAAAGTTCCCTTCTTTCCCAAAGGAGCAGCAAGGTGATCCGGCTTTGAAGAGAGCATTCGAATATGCTCAAGAAGCAAGGACAATTTTACCTAGGTGGTTCTTAGGAGGATTATTATACAGGAAAAGTGCTGACCCACGTAAACCAGACCCCACCCCCCTCCCGCATCTGATTCAGGTGAAACGCCATAGACAAGACGGACAGAAAGACGAAGGGGTGCAACATACCCAAACCGCCCTGTGCCCGGCCCAGGCAAACTATGTTGCGCTGGATGGGGTTCATGCGGTTACCCCACAAGAAATGGAAAAAGACAGCATTGACAGACGCCTGACAGGACGATGGAAGAACGAAGACCGTGGCAACGTGCAGAAAGAGGGGAAACAGAAACGTCCCGAGGAGTTTGATCTTCTCCTCAAACGTACACCTCCACCCCCTCCAGCGAAGCACCCGACACCGTGCGGTCTCGACACAACGCTCCCAATTGGACACTGCGCAGACCTCCGAGCTGAAGACGAGGCCCAAAATGCGGACCTCCCCCACAGGAGGAGGAAAAGGGGTGCAGGAAGGCGGGGAGGACCCGAAGGGCCCCAGCCACAGCATCTGGCAATTGCTGTGGTTGACAACGGAGTGGGCCACCTCCGAGTACTCCTCCACGGCCTCCCGCAAGGCCTCCACCCCCTTGGTGCCATCCACGTAAACTGAGATGTCGTCGGCGTAGGCCACCAAGGTCACCAGGGGCGCACCAAGCGCCCCCAGGCCCCGCAACCCACCCGAGGACAATCTCCTGAGGAAGGGGTCGAGGGAGAACACATACAGCAGGGGGCTCAAAGGGCACCCCTACCGCACCCCCGAGGCAACACGAAAGGGCCGTCCGAGCCACCCGTTGATAAACGGGAAGCTCACCCCCCCTCGGTACAGCACCTGCAAGTCGAAGAGGAAATCTGCGGGAAGGCTGAGGTGCTGGAGCACCACCCACAGGTACCGGTGATTGACTCGGTCAAAAGCCTTGGACTGGTCCAAGGAGACCAACCAGTGGTCCCGTTGGATCGACCGGCCTCTCTCGACCATCTCCCGGACCGTGGTGGCAGCGTCCAGAACCCCTCTCCCCTGAACGGAACAATACTGGGATGGTGACAGCAAAACACACGACACCTCCACCAGTCGGTTGGCCAAACACTTGGCCAGGATTTTCCGGTCCGCGTTCAGCAGAGAGAGCGGCTGCCAAAAGTCCAAAGAGCTATCGTCCTTTCCCTTGGAGAGCAGCAGCAGGACAGACTCGCGAAATGACCGCGGTAGAAACCCCATGTCCATGATCTCCTCAAACAGGGAAGTCAGGAAGGGGGCCAGCTGGGCGATGAAAGTGCGATAGAACTCCACCGGGAGCCCATCGCGCCCGGGCACCTTCCCCAATGGCATGGCACGAATCGCCCTCTCTACCTCCACCTGCTGAATTGGAGCAGCGAGCGCATCGACTTGCGCCTGAACCGCAGCCGAATACACCGGGGGAAGGCCCAGGTAATCTCGGATACGTGTGAGGTCCACGGGACGATCCCCAAACAGGTCAGAGAAGTATTTCCCCACCAGATGTAAAAGGTCCTCCTGAGAGGTGTGAGAGGTGTGAAAGGTGCCGTCCTCACCCCGCAGGGCCATCACCTCCCTACGCCGAACCCTCTCCCTGCAAGTTAGGAAGGGGTCTGGGGAGACGACCCTACCGGCCGCCCCCTCAAAGCAAAGGGAGGCATGGCGATCGTAAAGCAGGCCACGGAGCTGGACACGCACCTCCTCCACCTCCTCCCGCGCTGCCCCTTGGGACACCAAATGATCCAGCGACCTCCGGAGGACAGTGTAGGTGAGGTAGCGGGACCGAGCAATGGAGGTACCCCGGGAGCGGAAGAGTTTGCGGGCCCGAGTCTTCACCTCATCCCACCAAGCGCCACGGGAAGGGAAAATGCCCAACAGGGTCTCCTGGTCGACGAAAAAGGTCAAGAACTCCTGAACCACCTCTGATGTAGCCAATAACTGCACATTCAGTCGCCACAGGCCAGGACCCCTGCTGAGCTCCTCGTGGGCCAGGAAGGACACGGAGAGGACGCAATGGTCCGAGAAGTCAACCGCCTGCAGCTGCGGTGGGGAACACTCCACCCAAGCACTCACATATATCCGATCAATACGACTCCTGCAGGCCCCACGGTAATAGGTGAAACCCGGCGACCGTGGAAAGGCCCGGTGGTACACGTCCACCAGGTCAGCCGTCCGGGTCACCTCAGCCAAAAAGCGTCCATTGTAACTCGGCGGGCAACGCTTCCCCCCTCGGTCCTGCAGCAGGGTGGTGGTGTTAAAATGCCCTGCCAGGACCAAACGAGAGGTGTGTAAGTAGGGGCGGATGACCCTAAACAGGGTCTTCCACGCCAACCTAGACTGGGGGCCGTAGACCGCCATGAAACGAAACCGGTGAGGCCCACAGCAGCCATCTAAGAGCAAACACCAGCCCTGCTCCAGTTCCCACACATACTGCACCTGGAATAGGTTAGACGTGAACAAAACTGCTACTCCTGCGTAGGGCTCGGCCGCAAGAGACCAGTACGAAGGACCCCACCTCCACTCCCGCTTTGCCTGGTGAAGGCGAGCGAGCGAGGTGAGCCTGGTCTCCTGCAAGAAGATGACATCGAGCCCACTCGCGGAAAGAAAATCATAGGCCGCAGCCCACGCCTGGTCTGTCCAATTGCTGGCTACGTTGATAGTGGCGCACGAGAATGCAGGGGTACACGCCATGCCTATTCCGTGTGCAGTGACCCCTTCCTCTGCTTCTCACCCACCCCTGGATCCCTGGAATCCCGCTTGTAGGAAACACCCGCAAGCTGAAGCAACCCCTCGGGGTCTGCATCGACTGCCTCGAGGACCCCCTCCTCCCGTTCAACCCTATCACCCCAGGGGGTGCTGGTGCCTCCGGGACCACCAGGCAAAGCTGTCGCGAGGGCTAGCGTAGCCCCCCCCCCGGGGCGAGGGGGCACAGACAGGTCTGGGCTCGGAGGAATGATCTCCTCAGTGGGATCCACCTCCAGTGTCTCTCCCTCCCCAGACACAGACGCTGACAACAGAACAGTGCCCGCCCCCCTCGGGGGAGGCAGGGGCAGCTGGGCCAGCAGGGGGCCCCTGTGGAGGCCCGACACCCAACAGCGGAAACAAGAGCTCGTCCTCCCTCACCCGCCCCGGCAGTCTCTCCAGGACTACCACCGGGAGCCGGGCGCCAGGACCCGCACTCATTAGAGGACCCTGACTGCGACACACCTTCCGCACATAAGGCGGCCGCTGAGGAAGAGGGGCCGGCTCCGCCGCAAACTGCACCGGGCGACGCACAGGGGGCCCTGCCTCCAACGGCAGCCCCTCATCAGCCTCAGCCGCATTGTCGGCCAAGAAGACGAAACGGTTGATGTCCAACACGAGCTCTGCATCCAACAATGGGGATGTCGCCCGTCTCTTCTTTTGGGCCTTGCCGCGCTTAGGAGAGACCGTAGTCCACTCCTCCAGTGGCACCACCCGCAGCCCACTATCCTGCTGTGATACAGTTACCTCCACCACATCAACCCGCTCCTCCGGCCTACTCTGTACCCCTCCCCTGGGTGGCTCCCCCGGCTCAATGGCCTCCTCCACCCTAGGGCCCCCAGACACCTCCTGAGGGAGAGGGCCCTCCACAACTTCCTCCCTCACAGGAGTCTGAGATAGGGCGACGACATCCCCCCCCCGGTCCATTGTGTGACGCGGAGGGACAGCAGGCAAAGGGGTGGCCCAACTCCCCGCAAAGGTTGCAGCGAATGAGCAAACACCCGGCCGAGGCATGACCTCATCCACCACAACGGGTGCAGACCTGCTCAGGACAGGTCATGCTCAGATGTCGAAATGAGCCACAGCGGTGACATTCGCGGGGTTGCCCAGGGTAATAGCACAAGATGCGATCCCGACCGAGGAAACCGGCCGAGGGCACGTGTTGCACGACATTACCCACCTCACGCAGACGGATCCTACCCTTCTACGACCCATCCCACACCCCTAGGGGCCCAGCGCCCTTAACTAGGGGTGCAAGAAGCACCACATGGCGCGATAACCAGAACTGAATGTCCTGCCCTGGGAGCGACTCATTCCTTACCAGGATGGTCACAGGTACTGCCCCCTGGCGAGAGACAGGCACCACACGAAAGTTGGCCCACCCGCCCTGCCCCTTCTGCTGCTGGTATCGGTCCCAGAAGATCTCCAGCCCCCGTCTCAGCATGAAACTAACATCATACTCGATGGTATTGTTCATGTGGATGAAGGCATACAGATCCCCCGGGAGAAATCCCAGCCCAATGACCATCCTCAAGACATTTTCCCTGGCTGGAGGGGGCCCCTCCCCGGCCCACGGCCCACCAGAACTGCACCACGTTGCGCCGTTGGACCTCACCCCCTACCCCTCGGAACCCCCCACCTCCCTCTTCACCAATGGGTCCCCTTCCCTGGGGAACCCCCCTCCTGCCAACCCCACCAGAGGTCCCTGCCGTACTACCAGACCCCCTCAGGACCTCCGCAAATTTACGGAGAGGGACTGGCCTCCCTCCCTCCCATCAGTGCCCCCCACCCCCCTCTGTACCAACGGATCCCCTTCCCTGGGGAACCCCATTCCCGCCAACCCCACCAGAGGTCCCTCAGTACCATCAGACCCCCTCAGGGCCTCCGCAAAGGCACTGGGAGGGACCGGCCCCCCTGCCTCCCTCCCATCATATCCCCTCCCATCCCCCACTGTGACCTGAGAAAGAGGCCCCTGCTGCAGCTCAGGGTCCCCAGCCGCCACCAACTGGGAGTCAGTGGGGCTGGGGACCACCAGCTGGGCCATGAATGAATCGGGGATACTCGCCCCATCCCCCTCCGGGATTCCCCCTTGCATCCCCTGCTCCCCTCCCTCCACCCCATCCAGCTGTACAGTCGGGGCCTGTGCGATTCTAAATTTTTCGTACACCCCCCTAGTCCCCTCCGGGGTCTCCAGAGCCACCAAAAGGGCGTCGTGGAGTTGGTCTTCTGTACAGCCCGTTAAACCGATGAACCCCCCTGCACCCTCACCCTGCTGCCCCATACGCAAAGCCCCTTCCGGGGCATCTCCAGCACGGACTGGGGAGCCATGCGGGCCCCCCCTGGGCCCTCAGGCACTACCCTGCCCTCCACCCCCTCAGAAAGAGATCCCCCGGCTCCACCAGGCACTCCAGAGGTGACCACAGCCCCCCCATCACAAAACCCTGAGGACGGGCCTTCTGATCCCTAATCCCTCTCCTCAACGCACACTGGGCCCTCCTGCTCCTGCACCTGCACCGACCGCTCCACCCCGACCGTGACCGAACCTCCAGCCATCCCCCCTCCCCCTCCCCCCCTCCGGTTAACGTTCCGTCGCGTCAACCAGGGGTTAACGTTCCGTCGCGTCAACCGGGGGTTAACGTTCCGTCGCGTCAACCGGGGGTTAACGCGGCAGAACGTTAGCCCCGGTTAACCTTCCGTTGCGTTAACCCAGGTTAATGCGACTGACGGTTACCTCTGGTTAAAGCGACGTAAAGATAAACCGGATTAACTCGACGGACGTTAACCCAGGCTAACGCGTTAACGTTCGTAGAGTTAACCCGGGGTAACCTTCAGTCGCATTAACCCGGGTTGACGCGACGGAACGTTAGCCCGGGTTGACGCGACGGAACGTTAGCCCGGGTTGACGCGACGGAACGTTAGCCCGGTTTAACAAGACGGAACGGTCTCTGATGAGGGACCTTGTCAAAGGCTTTCTGAAAGTCCAGATACACAACTTCTATCCTTTTTGTTAAGGGTAACAAAACAAAGTTTCCTATACTGAGGACCAAACTGTGAGGCTCCAGGAATATGGCTGAGACAGCACTGCAGACTGGTAAAACCTCCTCCCTTTCTATCAGCAAGAGTAACAGGCCACAAACTATGCGTAATATTCTCAGAGATGTGCTGCTGCACCAGAGAGGAACTGCTCAAGGTACGCAGCTGAAGCTTTAGATCTGTAGAGTTTCAGCCTTTTCCTGCAGAAGCAAAGCAGCAGTCCCATGTCTGGGGACTGTACGCTCTGAATTGTACTGCTGCTGCTGGACAGGAACTGCTTTGGGTATGTGGCCAAAGCAGCAAAGCTCTTCCTTCATCAGAGAAGCATAGCAGTGGTCCTGAGTCCGGGGGCCATGCACTCCGAGTTATTCTGCTGCCGCTGTCAGACAAACTGCTTCGGGTACATGGCTGAAGTAGCAGATTGGTAGAGAGCTGTTCTTTCTTATACAGTCATAGAACAGTGGTCTCATGGGCCATACGCTCAGTGTTTTTATTGCCACTGCCTGGAAAAGCTGTTTTGTCAGCAGTCTGAGCAGGGAGGAACAGGTTACAAATTTGTTAAACCAAGTCTTGATAAAAGAGGAAAGAGAAAGCATTAGATGAAAATTAGATTAAAAGAAATAAAAATGTAGGGAGAGGTGTGTCCACATAGGTCCACAGATGAAGACAACTGAAGGGGAAGAGCAGCTGTCACATAGGGAGAACTTGCACATGCCCAGGGAGTTTTTCTAGATGACCTGGCACTGTCTGTGGTGGTATTACCCATCAATGTGGCTGTTTATATCCTCCTTGTCCATGAAAAACATGTGCTTTTTCACCATAACAGACCTGGAGGGCTGCTGGGTATTATAGTGTAAAGAGGATCTTCTTGAGAGTAAGGTCCTTACAGACTGCCACAAAAGCCTGGTGACTTGCTGCAACACCCACTGAGTAGTCTTGAAAGATGAACACCCTATGGTTCAAGTATTTTAGATCCGGCTTTTTGTGATATGGCTGGGGAATTTTGGCATTGTGGGCAAAGTTCAATATTCTGGCATTGAGCATGGTTGGCCTGCCTGCAGCCTCCACCAGCTATTGCACTCACTCAGTACAAAGCATACCCTATGTATCTCTTAAAGAGAGTTCCATCAATAGCCACCATTCAAGAACGCCATAAAATTCCTGCTCCGTGTTGGACTTTGGAAGGCCCACAAACCATGAGTTATTACAATGGGACCTATTTTCCAGGTCCTCATACTTAAGTACTACAGCTTTTAAAACGGCACGTTCAGTTAGAACTTCATGCATAGAGTCCTCAGTGTCACCAACTCTTCATTCCACCTGACACTTGGGTGTTAAAGTCAGAAATCACAGCAGTAGCAGTAGCAGTACTGGTCTGCTCACCCAGCTTATCAAAATAAATCATTGCCACCACTGTCTGAGTTGACATACCAGCACTAGGCTTGGCCTTGTCTGCTCCTTCAGTCCTGGCACCATCTTAGGATCAGCTGCTTTTGGCTTCTCTATCTTTTCTTGTTGATTTAGTAGCCATCTGTCTGTCAGGCTAATAAAGAAATTTGTTCATACACTGTTAGGCATAAGAGGAGCCTAAAATGGGCACAGTAGAACAACGAGATATGGCCAGACAGCTTGCTACCAGTTGATTTTAAACAATGATTTTCTATCCATAGAGTAATTCTTAGCTAAGGGTTAAAGGCAGCATACATTAAATCTATAGAATGAAGAGAAGGAACCAACAGCAATATATCATCAGCATAAGAACAGATCATTATTACAGAATGCTGATATCTTATAAATGAGATAACAAATATTGCCCATGCAAGTTGTTTTATATAGGTCAAACAAAATAGTCTTATTTTGTATCTGAATATTTGAGTAGTATTAGTCATTGTAAAATAGATGTTCCACTAGTGGTACACTGGATTAGCCCATAATCATAAGGAAGGAGATTTCAAGTTCTTAATAATGGAGGTAGTTACCCTTTGATTGGAGGAAATATATTTCCTTTTATATACCGCATTATTAGCTTTTATATACCACACTATTTAGTATCAGAGCGGTTTACAAGAAACATGAACAGTCAAGCAACTTTACATAGAACAGGCATAATCAAATCAAAATCTAATCATCATAGAACAGGTAAGTAGAAGCAAGCAAATATGTCAACATTCAGGGGATCAAGGTCAGAGGGAGGGGGAAAAGGGCATGAAGAGTGGGATCGAGGCAGGGGAAAATAGGGGAGGAATGGGAGAACTAATTACATGTTGTGCAGCCAGGCCTCAAGGTATAGTCTATGCAAGTGAAGAAGCCAGTACTAAGAGAGCCCTTCATTAAGTTATGTGGTCATAAGCTAGATGGAACAGTTGAGTCTTTAATGCCTTTCTGAACAGACTGGTCCACAATGACTCGGACTGAAGCAAGAAGGGCATTCCAGAGGGTTGGTGCATATAAAGAAAAGGCGCAATTCCTGACGGCCTTAGTGCAAATCCTTATTGTTGAAGGTGTGATCAGGGTGTTTTACCATGTTTGATCTTCTTGTTCTGTTGTCTGGGGTATGTTGAATCATTGCTGACAGGGAAGATGCAGATGAGTAATGAATAATCTTAAACATGAGTAGAAGGACTTTGTAGGTCAGATGGCTAGAAATAGGAAGCCAGTGTAGTTGTATCAAGATGGGTGAGGTGTGCTCATACCTGGAAACACCTTGGAGTGTTCGGGTAGCTGTGTTCATGGCCAGTTGGAGTGTTTGGAGAATGTGTTTTTGGATGCCATGAAGAATAATATTTGCATAGTCAAAGTGCAAGAGGATGAGAGCTTGGAAGACTGTACGAAAATCTGAGGGGGTCAAGGAGCGGGCATATATTGCCTTGTACTAAGGGAACATTGGATTTGTAAGTGGCAAAGGAAGAATCTTCAGGTTTTAATCATGAGATTCAATCTAAACCTTTCATCATAATCAGTATACTCTGCAGGCAAACACACTTCTCTCATCTCCCAGTCTCGAGATCCTCCCCGCCATCCCCCTTCCTCAATATCATTTAATTTTAATTCACAAAATGATATAAAAATGATGTTTTTTTAATTGTAGGTCCTTATTTATGATCTTATCATTAGATATCTTATTGTAAATTAAACGTGGCTTAGAGATAGTGATGAACTCTTGGCCAACTGCTCCTGTGGGGGAGCTTGATAGGACATATAAACTTGATTTGGTGGGTATGTTCCATAGGCCTTCTTTTTCTTCAGATAGGACTTTTTCCCACAAAGCCTTCCATCGGGAAAGATCAGCAGTCTTCCAAGAGAGCCTGGTTCTGGTCATCAGCTCTTTCTCCATCCAGTCATGGGCTTGTCGAAGAAATTTTCTCCCCAGCAGGGAACACTGACCAATTTGTCCTGAACCCATTGCTCCAGGTCCGAGGAATGCAGCGGGCACCAATGCCCACCATAGCCACTCTAGCCACAGATTTGAAGCTGTCATAGGCTGCTCAAGTTACATACTTAGAGCACTCCTTGATGTGGACACCAGGCTCCTAAAGTGCTGGAGGTGTTCATCAGACAGCCCAGCTGAGAACCCGGTGAGCTCCTTCACCAAGACTCTCAGGTACATGCCCATCGCACCCTAAAAACGCTTTCTACCAAACCCATCCATGGAGTGGGCCTCCTGACCTGTGGGCACCGAGGAGTGTGTCTTTTGGCTTTTAATCCAGCGCATGGTCGACTCCATCACTATAGAGTTGTGTGGTAGTTGAGTATTTTTGAAGCCTGGGCTCATGAGGACCTGATACATGGAATTGAGCTGCTTGCTCACAATGGGAACTGGGGTTTCCTACATCCTGAAAAGAAGATGCTCCAAAATAGAAAACACCGGCACCATTATGGCCTTGGGAAGAGAGTCATACTGGAGGATGTCCAGGTCCTCCAGAGGATCCTCCTTCTTAACTTTTGAAAGGGAGACTATGATAAAATGAGGAAAATAGTTAAGAAAAAAACTAAAAAGGAGCAGTTGCAAAGGTTAACGACTTACATCAAGCTTGGGTGTTGTTGAAAAATACTACTATCTTGGAAGCCCAGACCAGCTGTATTCCATGCTTTAAGAAAAGTGGAAGGAAGTCTAAAAAACTGCCAGCATAGTTTAAAGGTGAGGTCAGAGGCTGTTGCCAAAAAAACATCTTTCAGGAAATGGACGAAAGAGCCAAATGACGAAACCTGGAAAAAGCACAAGCACTGGCAAGTCAAATGCAAGGCATTGATATGACAGGCAAAGGGAGAATTTGAGAAGAAGCGTGCTGCGGAAGCAAAAATGCGAAATAGACTTTTTCAAGTACATTCATAGCAAAAAACCTGTGAGAGAGTGAGTTGGTCCATTAGATGATAGAGGGGTTAAAGGGGCACTAAGAGGCGACAAGGCAATAGCAGAGAGACTGAATGAAATTCTTTGCTTTGGTCTTTACTGAGGAAGATGCAGGGATGTTACCCATGACTGAAGTGGTATTTAAAGGTGCGGAAGAATTGAAGGAAAGAGTAGTTACTCACCTGTAACAGATGTTCTCCAGGAGCAGCAGGAATCAGTCCTCACATATGGGTGACGTCGGCGCCGACGGAGCCCTCGCGGAGCAATTTCCCCAGCTTTCAAAGAAAGCCTTTCGGAATTGCAGCACGCATGCGTGGTCCCCTTCCCGCCCAAGGGTGCCATCTTGCTCAGTCTGATGACATAGCTAAAAGACAGCAAAAAAATTAGCAAAAACGAAATAGGACTGCAACTCCAAGGGGAGGAGGGAGGGTTGTGAGGACTGATTCCTGCTGCTCCTGGAGAACACCTGTTACAGGTGAGTAACTACTCTTTCTCCAGGACCAAGCAGGAAGTCAGTCCTCACATATGGGACTCCCTAGCTTAAGGCTACCGGAGACCTCAAGCGGAAAAATGAGCTCCCTCTAGCTCAGTAGCACAGAAGGAAGGAATCTTCTCTGAAAACGCCCCCGACCGGTAGCCCAACACCAGGGCCGGAGGGTAGGAGTTGCCTAAACCTCAAAGAGATTATGGAGGACTGCCTGTCCGAAAGCACTGTCCCTGCGGGACTCCCTCTCCAGGCAGTAATGGGCCGCAAAAGTCTGGCTTGAAGACCAAGTAGCGGCCCGGCAGATGTCTGCCAACGGAACAGAGCAGAGATGAGCCACTGACGCAGCCTTCGCCCTAACACGATGAGCCGTGACTCGACCCTCCGAGAGGCCGGCCGCCCCATAAGCCCAAGCGATACAGTCAGCAACCCATATGGACAAAGTACACTTGGAGACAGGGAGCCCCAACTTATTGGGGTCAAAAGAAACGAAGAGCTGAACAGCCCTCCGATGCTCTCGCGTACGGTCAAGGTAGAAGGAAAAGGCCCTCCTACAGTCCAGGGTATGCAGGACCATTTCAGCCCGGCTGGCGTGCGGCCTGGGAAAGAAGGTCAGAAGAACCACCTCCTGGTTGAGATGAAAAGGAGAAACCACTTTTGGAAGAAACTTAGGGTGAGTCCGTAAGACTACCCGATTTCTGTAGAACCTAGTGTAAGGAGGATCAGACACTAGGGCCTGCAGTTCACTAACGCGCCTAGCAGAGGTAAGGGCTACCAAAAACAGTTTTCCAGGAGAGAAAACGAAGAGGGCAGGTAGCCATAGGTTCAAAGGGCGGACAGGTAATACGCTGTAAGACCACATTCAGATCCCACTCTGGGGCTGGTGGGCACAAAGGAGGCTTAAGGAGAAGGAGGCCTCGGAGAAAACGAGCTACCAAAGGATGGTTGGAAAGAGGCCTGCCGTTCACCGGTGCGTGATGCGCAGAAAGAGCACTGAGGTGGACCCTTACAGAGTTGGACTTAAGGCCAAGGTTGGAGAGGTAAAGCAAATATTGCAAGACCACTGCCACCAAGCAGGAGAAAGGATACTCACACTGCTGAGCACACCACATGGAGAAGCGACGCCACTTAAGAGCGTAGGACATCTGGGTGGATGGCCGCCTGGAGGCCAAGACGAACTCTTCCACCTCCCGAGGCAGCAGGAGGGGAGCAAGAACTACCCTTTCAGCAGCCAGGCCATCAGATGAAGGGACCGGAGGTTGGGGTGTAGGAGAGTCCCCTGATCCTGTGACAGGAGATCGGGTTGAAACCCCAGAGGAAGAGGAGTGTCCACCGCCACCTGCAGCAGAAGCGGGAACCAGGGTTGTCTCGGCCACCGGGGAGCCACCAGGATCATTGAGGCTCCGTCCCTGAGAACCTTGAAGAGCGTCCGAGACACTAGTGGCATGGGAGGAAAGGCATACAAGAGGCCCGTGGACCATGGAATCAGAAAAGCATCCGCCGCTACTCTGAGAGGATGCGGTTGTCGAGAGCAGAATCTGGGAAGTTGCCGGTTCAGAGGACTGGCAAACAGATCCATGGTGGGGAGGCCCCACTTGAGAAAGATCCGTTGAACCACCAACGGATCCAATCTCCACTCGTGTGGTTGGAGGATCCTGCTCAGCTTGTCTGCCAGGTAATTTTCCTGACCTGGGAGATAGACAGCTTGGAGGAGGATGCCATGGCCGACGGCCCAAGAGCACAGTTTTTGTGCCTCCTGACAAAGAAGGAAGGAGCCTGTGCCTCCTTGTTTGTTCACGTAGAACATTGCAACTTGATTGTCCATCTGGACCAGCACAGACTGGTGAGAAGTGAGGTGGGAGAAGGCTCTCAGAACTAGGCGGATGGCTCTGAGCTCCAGGAAGTGGATCTGCTGAGCAGACTCCCAAGGAGTCCAGAGGCCTTGAGTACATGTCCCTTGGCAATGTGCTCCCCAACCCAGGAGAGAAGCATCGGATGTCAGTACCTGAGAAGGCGGAGGAGATTGAAAATCCACTCCCAGCACTAGGTTTGGCAGATGAAGCCACCACCGCAGAGAAGAGACCAGCAGGTCGGATATCTGTACTGAGTCCGCCAGGCTTCCTGTGGACTGATGCCATTGAGTGCGAAGGCACCACTGAGCAGGTCGCATGTTCAGGCGGGCATTGGGGGTTACATGGACCATGGAAGCCATATGGCCGAGCAGTCTCAGAAATTGTCTGGCAGAGACCAGGGAATTGCTGTGAAAGTGGCTGGCGAGATCCATGAGCCTGTGGGCCCTGTCCAGAGGTAGGAAGGCCAGCACCTGAAGAGTATCCAACCTGGCGCCTATGAATTCGAGATTTTGAGAGGGGAGCAAAGTGGACTTTGCGAAGTTTATGACAAATCCCAAGTGCTGGAGTAGAGTCACAGTGCGATGAGTGGCCTGAGTGGCTTCCTGGGAAGACTGGGCTCTGATGAGCCAGTCGTCCAGGTAGGGAAACACAAAAAGGCCTTGAAGTCTTAGATAGGCCGCCACCACTGCTAGGCATTTGGTGAACACCCTGGGGGCGGAGGATAGGCCAAAGGGCAGTACTCTGTACTGGTAATGATTTCCACCCACAACAAACCTGAGATATTGTCTGTGGTCTGGATGAATAAGGATGGGAGTATACGCATCCTTTAGATCTAAGGAGCATAGCCAGTCTCCCTGCTGGAGGTAGGGCAGCAGGATTCCAAGGGTAAGCATCTTGAACTTTTCCCTTTCCAGGAACTTGTTGAGGTTTCGCAAGTCCAGGATGGGTCTGAGGCCTCCTGTTCTTTTTGGTACCAGAAAGTACCTGGAATAAAAGCCGTGACCTCTCAGGTGGTGGGGCACCGGTTCCACAGCCTGTTCCTGAAGAAGACTTGCTAACTCCTGAAGGAGTAAGTCCCTATGCAGAGGGAGTCTTGGAGGCTCCCCTGGAAAGTAGGAGGGAGGTACCTGGTGAATTTTCAGTTGTTTATAGTTCACACAATATAGAAACAGCAGAAACAAAACAATCACAAACCACAAACCCCACTAACAGAATTAACAAAACTAAACTACCCCAGAGCGGAGATCAACACCAGGATCAGGCTGCACAACATTAACAACATATCTCCTTTATCTCTCCATCTTGGGCGCCCTCCCCCCCGTTCGGACCCCCACTCACCCCCCCTCCCTCCCTGCATACAAGATACCCCCCCCTCACATCCCCAACCCCCCTCTGACCCCACTACTACCTCTACCGACTACCCACCCCTTGTGCCCCCCTCCCTCCCTGCCATTTCAATAACCACCCATCATAGCCCTGCCACAGCTGCCGAAAACTCTGCACCTTATGCGCTCCAAAGGCCGCAATCTTGCACATACCCCGCAACCCACTCAGTCTCGCAACGATATTCCTCCTAGTTGGTACATCCCTACTCTTCCACCGCATAAGAATCTCCCCCCTCGCTGCTGCAATACAATATCCAAACATCTGCTGCAGCCCCCTCTCCCCCTCACCCTCCAATTCATTCAACAGTACCATTGCAGGAGTTAAGACAACGGGAACACCCGTCACCTCCCGAATAACCCCCTCCCAATCAACCCACATACCCCTCACCACCGGACAATCCCACAACAGGTGATACAAATCTCCCCGCCCCTTACACCCCCTCCAACACTCTCCCGATTCCCCCTTACAAATGGACCTCAATTTCCATGGAGTCCAGTAGGTCTGATACCGAATCTTTAAGCTACTCTCCAAGTAGACCGTACCCGGGGCCAACCGCTTAGACCACCCATAAATACCCTGCCATCGCTCCCGAGTCCATTCTCCCCCTAATACCTTCTCCCACTCCACCTCTCCCCGTATTCTCCCCCCCACCCCCCCTGTTTTATCAATTCTCCATATAATTGAGTTATAGCTCCTTTCCGCCCCCCGCGCACCAACAGTGTCTCGACCACCATGGCCTCTCTAATCAAATCCTCCTTAACATCCCTCCTACCTAAAAAGGACGCGACCTGTAAGTATGCAAAAAATCCTCCACCCTCCAACCCAAATTCACTTTGCAACTCCCCCCATCTCCTTAGCTCCCCCATCGAGTGGATCAACTGCCCCATATACCTCAACCCCTTCCCCCACCACTCTCCAAACACCCCCCCCCTCTCCCTGGGGCGAACTCTCGAACCCCCGTAATATACATACCCCTAGTATACCGCTTCCCCCCTAACAACTGACGCTTCGATCTTAACCAAAGCTCTTTTGTCAATGCTCTAAAAGGATTACCCCCCTCCCCCCTTCTGCTACGGCCCCCGGGTCCCAAATCCACGCCGCCAGGCTCCCCCCCGTCCTTGCTCCTGCTCCATTTGCACCCACCGGGGAGTCTCATCCCCCCCCCTGCCAACTCTGTAACGCCCGCAACTGAGAAGCCAAATAATACTTCTCCAGCCAGAGTACCCCCATCCCCCCTCCTTACTATGTCGAAACATTGTATGCCGCGCTACCCTCGGGCGTTTCCCTGCCCATATAAACTCCATCATAACCCGCTGGGCCCGCTTCAGGTAGGTTTGGGACACCTTACACGGTAGTGTACTAAACAAAAAAAGGAAACGTGGTAGAACATTCACTTTTAAAACTGCTATCCGACCCAGCCACGTAAGATACAAACCCTTCCACTTTTGCAAATCTCGGCGCACTTCGTTCAATAGCACTCCATAATTGACATCCCCCAACCCCACCAAATTTTTTTCCATCTGGATCCCCAAATATCGGTAATGCCCTCCCACCCACTTAAACGCAAACGCCCCTTTCAACCTGGCCACCATCCCCTCACTTAAATTAAACCCCAAAATCTCGGACTTACTGTCATTGATCCTATAACCCGCCACCTTACTATAACACTCTATCTCCCTCATTAAGACCGGTAACGTTAGCAAGGGCTCCCTAATCGTAAAGATTACATCATCTGCAAATAGGGTGATTTTCACCTCCTGGGAGTTCATTAAGACCCCCTTAATATCCGATGCCCCCCTAACCCTCTCAGCCTGCGGCTCAATCACCAAGGCAAAGAGCAAAGGGGACAAGGGGCAGCCCTGCCTAGTACCCCTACCTAAGCTAAACGCCCCAGAATAACTGCCATTGACCCGCACCCTAGCCTGCGGAGCCGCATACATCGCCTGGACCCACTGAACGAAATGAGGGCCCAACCCCACTTTCTCCAGCACACTAAGCATAAACGGCCATTCCACCCGATCAAACGCTTTTTCAGCATCCACCGACAGAAAAACGGCCTTTTGCCCCGTTCTCTGCACCTCCCAGGTAAGATTACATATCTTCCGTATATTATCCCCCCCCTTGCCGCCCTACTATAAAACCTGTTTGGTCGGGATGTACCAAAGCAGGCATCACCTTAGCCATCTATTGGCCAAAACCTTCGCCAAAAGTTTAGCATCAACGTTCAGGAGTGAGATGGGCCGGTAGGATCCACAAACCATTGGATCCTTACCCGGCTTAGGGATAAGAGTTATCCCTGCTTCCCGCATCGAACGTGGAGTCTCCCCCCCTGTCAACACTCCATTAAACACTTCTACCATCAAAGGCCCCAGAAGGGAGCGGAACACCTGATAGAACCACCCCGACAACCCATCTAAACCAGGAGCCTTACCCCTTTTTAGCATGCCGATCGCCATATCTACTTCCCTCTCCGTTATGGGTCTATCAAACCATTCCGCCTCCTCCTTTGACAAAGACGGCAAGGCACACTCTTTCAAGTACGCCTCACACTGAGCTTTCCCCCCCTTCACCTCACTACTATATAACAACTTTTTATAATACTCTGCAAAAGTCGCCCTAATTTCATTGTTCCCATGCACCAGCCTCCCCCCTACTCCCCGGATACCACCAATGTTCTTCTGCAGGGCCTTACTGCGCAACCTCTGCGCCAGCCGCCTCCCCACCTTGTTTCCCCCCTCAAACCACCCTTGCTTCAGTACCCGCAGCTCGTACGCTATTTCGCTTGCTCGCAGTTGCTCTAACTGCCCCCTCAACTCTTTCAATTTCCCCGCCACCCCCCCTTCCCCCCCTTGTGCTATCCTCTCTAGTCGACCAATATCTTGCAACAACCGGTGTTCCCGTTCCCCCCTCCGTCGACGCTCACGGGCCGCTTCCTGGACCAAGTGCCCCCGTACCACAGCTTTGAGCCCATCCCACACCATCCCTAACCCCACCTCTCCAGTCAAATTAAATTCCTGATATTCCTTCACCACCTTCCCCAAACGTTCAATCACCTCCGGCTCTTCTAGCAGGGCCTCATTAAGCCTCCAAAATTTAACCCCGTCATCCACATACCCCAAGCTAAACTTAACCCGCACAGGCGCATGGTCAGTCCACGTGATGGAACCATGTTCTGCCTCTACCACCCTGTTCATCCAACCCCCTCCCGCCCACACCATATCGATCCGGCTATACGTGCCATGTGGTGCTGAGTAATAAGTATACTGTTTACATCCAGGATTCTGGCTCCTCCACACATCATCCACCCCCAACCTTTCCTTAAAATGCATCAATTTTACCCGATCCACCCGCTTTCCCAAACCACTGCCCCCCCATTGTCCAACCGCGGGTTCAAGGTCATATTAAAATCCCCCCCAATAATGATGGGGACATCACTCAAACCCCCCAACTCATTCTGCATCCTTTCAAAGAATTCCCCCTGTTTCTCGTTAGGGCCATACATGCTCACTATCCAGACCTGCTCCCTCCCTATTTGAATAAGTCCCACTGCCCTACCCTTCTTGTCTCTATATTCCCCCACCACCCTATCCACCCACTCCGCTCCCATCAAAATACCAACCCCCCCCTTTCCGAGCCTCCGCTCTCTGTCCGGCCAACATTACCCTGGGGTAACGTTTCGTTTGCAACATCCTCTCCTGTCCCACCTTCATATTGGTTTCTTGTAGGCATATGAAATCCGCTCGCAGCCTACCGCCCTCCCGCTCCACCATTCTACGCTTCCTCCAAGTGCCCAACCCTCGCACATTCATCGTAACCACTACCATCTGCTGTTGTCCCACTCGTTTCCTGCCTCCCCCCTCTCCCCGCCCCCCCTGTCCTCTCCCGCCCCCTCTCTCCCCTTCCCTCCTTATCCCTTCCCCCCCCTCCCCTTTCCCCAACCCCACCCCTCCCCCCCTTCCCCTCCAAATCCCCCCTCCACTGGAGGTCTCCTTCGGAGTAGTGCCCATCAACCAGAGGCAACTTCCTACCCCCTCCCCCCCTCCCCATATCTTCACGCTTCCCCCATCCGACCCATCTCCATCCTCACCTCCCTCCCTCCCCCTACCTCCACCCCTCCCCCGACCCCAATACTCCCCCTCCGCTCCCCCACCCCAACCACCCCCACTCCCCCCTCCCCCATCCCCAATAAGCATACATCCCCACACATGAAACATTAATACAGAAGAGCAAAGTTCTTCACATGGAGGTGTGCAACCAAAAATATTCCCCGGCTCTTCAGGTGCCCACATCACTGTCGTTACTGGCAGGTTGCTCATCTGCTACCACCTCCGGGCTCCGACGACACTTCTCACCGCTCCTCCGAGCCGCCTTCGCTTCCTCTCCACTATTGTCCCCCTTCTGTTCACTCGGCAGGCCACTCCCCAGCCCCGCCATTTTTAGAGCTGCCAGTGCCTCCGATACTGTTTGGACCCTCCAGTTCTTGAGCCCAACAGTGAAAAGGATGCCAAAAGGATACAACCACCTATAACGGACATTCTCCTTCCTCAGAATGGACGTGACCGGCTGCATTTCACACCTCCGCTGTAAAGTTCCCGCAGCCAGGTCCGGGTAAATCTGTATATTGTACCCCTGCCATACAAAGTCTTTTCGGGTACGCATGAGAGTTATAATCCGCTCCTTAAGTTTGTAATCCTCCATACACAGGACAATATCTCGCTGTCGATTCGGCCTACTGGGGCCTAATGCTCGATGGGCTTGTACCAACTTCAGCCCCACCTGCTCAGTCTCATTCCCCAGGTCTATTAAAATAGTCTTGAGCACTGCTTGCGCCACCTTCTCACTTTCCATAAACTCCTTCTCCTCTGGCACCCCGCGGATGCGCAAGTTATTCCGTCGGGACCGGTTTCCTAAGTCCTCCACTTTCAGCAGTACCAAGTCCTTCCAGGCCTCCAAGTCCTTAAGCGAGTGTTCCACTCCGGGCTGCTGGGTTTCCAGCCGTCCCAGCTGCTGTTCTTGCTCCTCCACTCTATTCCCCAACTCTACCATCTCCTCTCGCAGTGCGGCACACAGGTCTCCGACTTCAGTTTTCACCGCCTGCAGTTCTGTTTTAAGGTCGCCGAACCAGCAACGCAGCTCTTCTCTGATCACATTTTGTACCACCATCTCCGCCATCGCAGGGACCTCGCTCCGCAGCCCCTTTCGATCTGGAGCCTCTCCATTTCCCGCGCTTTGTCCCGCCAACTTTTTCTCACCACCTGCTGACTTCACACTGCCATACGCGAACTCCTTCAAGTCCGCCGCCTTTTTTCTCGTCGCCATAAGACTCTGCAGACTTCCCTCCACCACCGCCTGCGTTTGCCTCTTCGTATCCCGGGCTCGGATAGGGGGAAAAAACTCCAAAACTTAAGCTGCCCTCCGGAGCTCACCGCCTAAGCTGCCATTCCAGCTGATGATGTCACTTCCTCCCCCAGAAGATAGCCTTTTTGAACTATATGAAGCACCCAGGTATCTGATGTGATGGCTGACCACCTGTGGGCAAAGTGGACCAGCTGGCCTCCTGTGCTGAGAGGAACCAGCGGAGGGGAAGAGGCTATGCTGACGGAGTCAAAAAACCCCACCCTGCTGAGCAGGGGCCGGTGTTGTGGGCTTGGGGGCCTGCTGCCTACGGGACCCATTACCCCGTCCCTTGGCCTGCTGACCCTGTCGGGGAGCTGCTGAGGCCTGAAAATGAGGGTAGTGTTTATAGGCAGCCGCCTTCCTCGGGTAAAAGGGCTTTTTTCCCGAGCCCTTCTTCTGAGAAGGGGCAGAGCATTTTCTGGACAGCCGAGTCCTGGTCAGAGTCTCGGTCTCGATCTGTGCAGCCTTTTCAGCCATGGGCTTGCCAAAGAGGTTTTCACCTCTGCAGGGGACATCGACCAACTTCTCCTGTACCCATGGCTCGAGGCCGGATGAATGAAGCCAAGCCTGTCGGCGGGCACCGATGCCGGCTCCGGCTACCCGAGCCGATGCTTCGAAGCCATCGTAGGCTGCTCAAGAAATAAACTTCGAGCACTCTCGAATACCAGTGGACAAGGCCTGGAACCTCTGCAAAGGTTCCTCGGAGAGACCAGCAGAGAACCTGGCAATCTCCTTTGCCAGGTCCCGGAGATACATGCCCATGTAGAGCTGGTAGGTCTGGACTCGACAAGCAAGCATAGAGCCCTGGAAGCACTTCCTACCGAGGGCATTCAGGTTCCAGGCCTCCCGGCCGGGAGGCACCGAGGAGTGCATCTTCTGACTCTTGAGTCAATGCATGGCCGATTCCACCACCATGGAATAGTGCGATAGTTGTGCCTTTTGGAACCCGGGGCTCTTGCGGACTCGATAAATGGAATCGACCCACTTGCTTAACACCGGCGCCGACGCTAGGCTCTCCCACATGCGGAAGAGAAGTCGCTCCAGCATCAGAGGAACCGGTACAGTAAAGGCCTCCTTCGGGGGAGAGTCATACTGGAGGGCATCGAGCTCTTCGGCTCGAGGCTCCTCCTCGGGATCCGTGGGGAAGGCCAAGGCCTTGGCCATATCCCGCACGAAGTCCGAGAACCGGGTGTCCTCCAGGGGGGACCGTCTCAGAGGTTCGGACTCGGGCGAGTCCGATGGGAAGCACCGAGTCCGAAAAGTACCGGGTGACTCTTCGTCCTCCGTCTCCCAGCCCTCCTCGGAGGAGGAATCGAGCGGCTCCGGTCAGGCGTGCACCGATGCCCTCCGACCCGACGCCGAGGCCGGCGTCGACGACCTCAGTCCCGAACGGGAGGCCGAGGGAGACCATGACCGAGGATCGACTCGAGCTCGCATGGACTCGAGGATCGGCTCGGTCTCCGGGGTCAACTTGGACGTCGACGACCCGGTGGTCGGGGCAGATGCACCGGCAAGGCCAGCGATCAATGCCCGCTGCTGCTCCATGAAGGTAGTGAAACTGCTCTCCAAGGCCGTCAACCTGAGTCCAAGCTCAGGAGACCCAGCAGCCCCGACTCGGGCCCCGACGGCGTCGGGCCTGACGTCGGCTCCTTCGGAGGAGAGTCCATGAGGACTACAGTACTCACGTGTCCAGGAGACTCCATATCGAGACGAGGATGTTTTGAAGGCCTCTCTGACTCCAAGGACCCGGGACGGCTATCGGGGCTATGCGACCTGGCCCTCGAGGAACCAGGAGCGTCCACAGACGCCGCCCTCACGGGTTTTTTCTTCCTATGATGTTCCCGGGCAGGAGACCCCCGCTCGGAGGAACTCCGACGATGCTCAGGACCAGAGTCCCGGGACGTCGAAGCCTATGACGAGGTCCGGGCCCGGCCGGACGCAGAGTCAGAGAAGATTCTTTTTTGATGCTGCCGACTCAACACTTTTTTTTTTTTTTTTTTATTGAAAGGCTTTCAAAAAATACATAGAATCATAAACCACCAAGATCTTCAAAGAAGATGCGATGCAAATTACATAATTACAGATCACAACAACATTCAACAATATGCCTTCATTTTTGCAGTTTTAGAATAAGGAAACAGGGAACAGTAACCCCTCCCATTCTCCCCCCCCACACCCTCCCTAGCCCAGGTCCCCCCTCCCGCCCAACCTCCCATTCCCCCCAACTATGGCTGCTAGCGTTCAAACACGGAAAGGTGGTAAGCAAAAGACATACTCAGGGGGCGATCTCCCTTTAAAGTTTGCATAGTCCCCCCTCTTATCTGGCATCATCATATACCGTAACGAGAGACAAAGGGTGCCCACACCAACTCAAAGCGCGCCAAACGCATCCTACTGACCGCCACCCCTCGTTCCATGGTATAGATATCCCACATCCGATCCAGCCATGCCTGAAAGGAGGGGGCCAAGGCGCGCTTCCAAGCTGCGGCAAGGGAAAGCCTAGCTGCATTCAGGCCATGGCGAAGTAGAGCAAGCTGCAGGGCCCGTGCACCCGGCACCGAGGCCCCAAACAAGAAAATCCCTGGATCCCAAGCGACACTCATTCCCAGAAGCAATTGCATCCGGAATTGTATACCCCTCCAAAAGGCGCTAATGCGGGGACAGTCCCACCAAATGTGCCCTAGGGTACCCCGTTGCCCACAGTTACGCCAGCAGAGGTCCACCGCCCCAGGATATATGCGCGCAATCCACGTCAGAGTCATGTACCAACGGTACAATAATTTATAATTGGTTTCACGGGCATTAACCGCAACCGCACTCTTCCACAAGTGAGTTTCCGCCGTTTCCCACTGCTGCTCAGTATAAGAGAGGTTCAATTCGGAATGCCAAAGTTCCCTATGTCTAGTAGAACACGATTGTGATCCCTGCAAGTGGGCATACAGGGTGGCCACGAGTCCCTTAGTGGTAGTGCACCCCTCACAGTAACGTTCCAGATCTGTCAGGGCCCGAGCAACCTGGGGCCGAACAAGCCTGGATCGAACCCAGTGTGTCACCTGCATATATTGATAGTGTTACCTGGCCGGAATGTCAAATTCATCTTGTAGCGCACGAAAAGGTCGTAATTGACCATCATCAAAAAGTTGTCCGACCCGACTAAGGCCGTGATGTCCCCACTGCCAGAAGACTGTATCACTTAACCCCCTTAGCTCCTATAGTAGACAATGCCTCTTTTCCGCCGGGGTTAAGTCCATATCTCGAGATCGAAAGTGCTGGTCCCAACAACGGAGAGTATGAAGAATATAGGGATTGCTAGTGCGCTTACCACAGCGGAGTTTTGGACCAAGCCACAACCTGTCTCCCAAGCCGGCTCCCCCCGTCAAATTCATTTCCAATTGTACCCACCGCTTAGTGCTATCAGCAATCATCCACTCCACTCCCGCCCGACACTGCGCCGCCGCATAGTACCAATATAAATTGGGCATACCCATATCCCCAGAGCGCGTACGGGCATAGAGAACCTGTCGCGCCAAGCGCGGGCGACGATAATGCCAGATGAATTTCATAAGCAACTGCTGCCAGGTCGCCAAAGTGGCCCGCGTGATGTGAAGCGGCAGAACCTGAAAAAAGTAAAGAAAGCGGGGAACAACCACCATCTTGACTACGGCTATACGCCCGAACCAGGACAGGAGCAGGCCATTCCAAACTTCTAGGTCCCGCCGAATCTGGCGAAGCAAGGGTTCATAGTTGGCCTTAAAAAGATCTGCACGTTCCACAGTCAGATGCACCCCTAAATAACGTAAGGCTCCGGACACCCAGCGAAGAGGATAAGCCGCTTGAAGCTCCGCACAAACCGCCCCGGGGACCCCAACATTCAAGATCTCCGATTTAGTGTAATTGATTTTAAAACCGGATACCCGAGCATAGTTTTCAAACAGCTGCATCGCAACTGGAAGGGAAGTGGACGGGTCCACCAGGGACAGTATGATGTCATCCGCAAAGAGTGCAATCCTATATTCCGCAGGGCCAATATGAACCCCCCGCAAGCCTAGGTGTTCTCGAAAACTCTGAGCCAAGGGTTCCATCGCGAGTGCAAAAAGTAGGGGCGAGAGAGGGCACCCCCGTCGCGTGCCCCGTTCCAGCAGAAAATGTCTCGAGTGTCCCCCATTGATCCGAACGCACGCCTGGGGCATCCGATAGAGACTCCGAACCCAACAGATATAGTTAGGGCCAAAGCCCATTTTTCTCCAGAACACACCAGAGGTATTCCCAATCGACCCGATCAAAAGCTTTTTCGGCGTCAATCCCCACCAGCAGAGCTGGTTGTGGTTCCCGTTGGGCTACGTGAATAACCTGCAACATACGTCTAATGTTGTCTGCAGCCTGGCGCCCCGGCACAAATCCAACCTGATCCGGGTGAACCAAGCCCGGAAGGACCCGATTCAAGCGCGCCGCCAGCACAGAGGCAAATATTTTAACATCAACATTTAACAGGGAGATGGGGCGGTACGACGCCGCGTCGTGTAGTGGCTTACCAGGCTTGGGTATCATCACGATCAATGCCTCGCGCTGGGACGGTGGTAAAGAGACCCCTCCCAAGATCTCATTGAACAAGATAGTCAAGGTTGGCGCTAACTGTGTCCGAAACTTCTTGTAATATTCTGCTGGGAAGCCATCACTACCCGGTGCACTACCAGTTTTCAATCGCTGGATTGCGATTTCCACTTCGTCTACCGTTAATTCAGAATCTAGCTGAATCCGGTCAGAATCGGAAAGATGCGATAGACCAACCCCCCGCAAATAGTCCCGTACACGATCCCGCTCAAAGGGCTCCGCCTTATAAAGCTGCTCCAGAAAGTCAGCAAAAAGATCACGTATCTCCCGGGAGATAACCCTCTTCCGTCCCCCAGCGTCGTGCAGTTCGCGTACCACTCTCGCGGATTGTTGCTGGCGAAGACGCAGGGCTAGGAAGCGGCCTGTTTTATTCCCATGCTCATAAAAAGTTTGCCGTAACTTCCGGCGTTTATTATCTAATTCTTTCTGCAAACACGCATCCAAGTTAGCTCGAGCAGTCCGCCACTGGCGCAGGACCTGTCGCGAACCAGTTTGGGCGTGTTCCAAGACGGGCAGCCTCCTCCACCAACTGGTCGTGGTCACGCGTCCACATTTTGCGCGTGCGGGCCGCCTCCGCCATGAGTTGACCCCGAGCCGTAGCCTTATAAGCATCCCACACCGTGGGGAGAGGAACATCCCCAGAATTGTTAAGTTCGAAAAATTCCATGATAAAGCGGACATGGTCCTGCACCGCACCCTGCCGCCGCAGGAACCTCACGTCTAGGCGCCAAAGCCACTGGTGCTCACTGTACAATCCGGCCGGAAGAGCAAGCCAGCACGGGGCATGGTCTGACCAGGTCAGTGCTCCATGCCCAGCCTTCACTCTCCCGTCCATCAGGCGCTGATCCAATAGAAAATAGTCAATGCGAGTGTGAACCTGATGGACCGGAGAGTAGTACGTATAGGCTCTTTCCCCCCCCATGGGTGTCCCTCCAGACATCCCTCAAACCTAAATCAAGCATCAAACGTTGCAGGGCTCTTGCCGACCCCCCCACCTGTCCCCCAGCGCGACTTGTGGAATCCAAGTGGGGCACCAGGTGCGTATTACAATCCCCCCCCAGAACAATAGGTCCCCTTGCAAAATCCGCCAGTAAGGCCTTCAATCGTGCAAAAAAGGCCCCCTGACCGGTATTGGGAGCATAAACATTAGCTAAGGTTAGCAAGTGCCCCTCTAAACGAATATTCAAGAAGAGCCACCGCCCCAGAGTATCTTGCTTTATCTCCTCTATCTGTAGAGAGAGGCTTTGATGAAACAGTAAGGCCACTCCCCACTTCTTCCGTCCCTGTGCATCTGAGGCCACCCGCACCTCAGTATACGGGGACCTCTTTAGCCAGCCCTGCTTACAATTCTGAAGATGGGTCTCCTGTAAATAAACAATGTCCCCCTACAGCGTGCGCAATTCTGAAAACAGCAGGGATCTCTTCCTCGGGGAGTTAAGGCCCTTAACATTCAAAGAGATAAAGCGCACCATTAGCAATTACAATCCACTCCCTCGCTGCCGCCCTCTATCCAGAAGGTCCCACTGATAGCTCCCCCCCATCAAACCCAGAGAATTAGTTAGGTGGGCCCACCCATTCCACATTCCAGGAACAAGAGCCATAGTCCCTCTTCCTCAACCCAAGCGCACCCCCCCCATTCCATATTGCAAAGGAGCCTCCCCTCCCACCCATCTCCCCCCCCATCCCGTCAATACCACCTGCCTGTTTAAATAATTACAGGACACGGTAAATTGACCACAAACCCCAATCCCCCCCAGCACCCCTCAAAGCATAAACTCAGCCTAAACAGTGAAAAACAGAGAAAAACATACCCTCCACTACTCCCCCACCTCCCCCGGGTCATCAAGCTCACCATACCCCTTTATCAAAATAGTAACATCAAGTAAACGTTTGCAGATCATCCGACGCCCCCCATGTGCCAAAGAAGTAGGGACCCCAGTCTAATTCCCACCACCAGGTAGCCAAAAATCATGGGATCCACAGAGTGAGACTCCCGAAAGAAAAAAAAAAGTAAGAGGAGCTCCTCAAGTCCACAAAAAGAGATCAGGTGGACTTGCCCACTCGAGTCCACCTGGAGTGCTGGGGGGCTTAGAGGGCGGCGGATGAGGCTGAGCATTGTCATCTACTAGACCCGCCTGGCGAAGAGCTCGCCAAGCTTCAGTATAGTCCTTTGCAGAGATCTTTTTGTTGCCCAAGAGAAAGTTCATCCTAAATGGGAAGGACCAGGAATAGCGAATCCCCTTGCTGTTCAGGACCGTGGAGACTGGCTTTATCTCTCTCCGCCGCGCCAAGGTGAACGCCGAGAGGTCCTGGTAGATGGAGACTGCTGCATCCTGAAATCGAACCGTCTTTTTCTCCCGGCCTCGACGGATAAGGAGCTCAGCATCAGAATAGCGCAGGAATCTCGCAATGACATCACGAGGTTGGTTATTGGGGGGTTTCCCCAAAGCGCGGTGAACTCGTTCAATTTCCATACCAGAGGTGTGTGCAGACAGGTCCTCCGTCGAGAGCAGTTCCGCTATCAGCAATTTGAGTACAGTTGGTAGATCTTCTCCGCCCCTTACCGCCTCTGGGATTCCACGGAAACGCACATTATTGCGGTGGGAACGGTTTTCAATGTCATCAATTTTATAGGTCAGTTCCATCGCTTGGGCGTGCTGCCGGTCTAAAGCACATTGTAAATCCATTATAGTCCCATCTTGTTCTACCACCTTGGACTCCATGTCGTCCACTCGAGCTCCCAGCTCCTTGACGTCGGTCCTGAGCTCGGCGACATCTTTCAGCAGGTCCTCCCGTAGCGCGCGAAACTCATTAGCTAATTCCACAAAGCCCCTACGGAGTTCTTGTTTGAGTTGAGCCGAGGAGAGTTGCTTATGCGGATCCAAGTCCTCCTCGCTGACAGTTTCATCATCAGAACCTGATGGGAGGGGTTGTTCGTGCGGACTGCTTGGGGCTCCGGACTTACTCTGCAAGCGCTGGGAGGAGTGCATCCCCTCCCGAGCTTCAGAGTTTTTGGCTTTAGCAGCCATCTCGCAAACTCAGCAAGGTCACACAGTGGTAGGAAAGAAATAGATCAAATGCCAGCAAAAATGGGGACACCCAGAAGATAGCGGCGTCCAGGCCTCACAAATCCGCAGCGCAGTCACCACCACACAGTGTCAAGAGATGGAAGCAAGCAATGTCAGCAAGGCTTGGGACACTGGATAATCAGTGAGGCGGTAGATAGAAGCTGCCCCAGCCCTCCCAAGGCAGCAAGCATTTAACAGGTCCCCCAAGATCCACTCGGGGGGGGACATCGGCCTCAGCAGGACTCCAAGCTGCCAGATGCAAGACAAAATTCAAGAGAGCAGAGAGTTGAGGCTCAGACTTACCCCCCCCCCCCCCGGGGTGATTCGCAGCAGCAGGAGAGAATATCAGACGCCGGCAGTTGCCACGTGGTCTCCACGCCGGCAGGCCTCACAGGCAAGGATTCAGCGGCACATGCAGGGGCCTCAGCGCTGGGAGTAGCTATCTCCCCCAACCAACGGGCTGAAGTACATTCCACAACGCGGCGCCCAGAAAATAGCCGCACGAACCTGCAGGGCTCCTCTCCGACGATGCGCCAACCTGCGCAGGGCCCAGACAGCAGCCGCGGGAGCAGTCAAGCCCAGATCCGTCGACGTGCAGCGGCACTCAGCAGGCCTCGCTCCAAGGATGGACCCCGCGATCTCCAAACCCTCAGAGAGCCCACGAGGCTGCCGTATCAGGCTCCGAGGGGGACCGTTTGCTCTCGGTGACCCAGGGTAGGTAGAGGGGGGTAAATTGCAAGTTTTAGCGCATGTTAGCAAAAGGTTTTGGGGCTGTGAGGACGGAGCTCTAACAAGATGCGGCCATCACGCTGCGGGCTCACGAGCGCCCCCCCGACTCCAACACTTTTGAGGACATTTTGCCACACGGACCACAGATCATCGGGTCATGATCGGGTCCGAGGCAGCGGAGGCAGCAGTCGTGTGTGTCAGTAAGAGACACAAGCTTCTTACAGCGATCACACTTTTTAAACCCACTGGCAGCCATCGGGGGAAAAAGGGCCCCTGCGAGGTCAAAAGACAGGGCTGCCAGTGAAAAAAGAAAAAATGGCGCGAATGCTAGTCACGAAGGACAAAAACCGAAAAAATAAAGAATGGACTCGATACCAGCGTATCAGGCCCGGGCGGGAAAAGGATCCGGCGTCGAACCGAGAAAAGAATATTAAAGAAAATCAACTTTTTCAGCGGCGATCACAAACAATGTCTGTAGGGCTCCGCGGAAAAAAGACGACTGAGCAAGATGGCACCCTTGGGTGGGAAGGGGACCGCGCATGTGCGCTGCAATTCCCAAAGGCTTTCTTTGAAAGCTGGGGAAATTGTTCCGTGAGGGCTCCGTCGGCGCCGACATCACCCGTATGTGAGGACTGACTTCCTGCTTGGTCCTGGAGAAATATCAATACATCGGGAAGATGTATTACAACTATTAGATAAACTGAAGAGTAGCAAATCACCTGGGCCGGATGGTAAACATCCAAGGGTGTTGAAAGAAATGAAATATGAGATTGCAGACCTGCTATTAGTAATCTGTGAATTTTCATTAAAATCATCTGTAATAGCTGAAGATTGGAGGATCGCCAATTTTTTAAAAAGGGTTCCAGGGGTGATCCGGGAAACTACAGACCGGTAAGCCTGATGTCAGTACCGGGAAAAATGGAAGAAATCATCATAAAGAACAAAATTACTCAGCATGTAGATAGTCAGCGCCTAATGGGAGACAGCCAACATGGCTTTAGACAAAGAAGATCTTGTCTTACTAATCTGTTATGTTTTTTTGAAGGTGTGAATAAACAGGTGGACAAAGGTGAGTCGGTTGATATAGTGTATCTGGATTTTCAGAAAGCCTTTGACAAGGTCCCTCATCAGAGACTTTTGGCAAAACAAAAAGTCATGGGATAGGAGGCAGTGTACTATTGTGGATCAGGAACTGGTTAAAAGATAGAAAGCAGAGGGTAGGGCTAAATGGCCAATTTTCCCAATGGAGAAAAGTGAATAGTGGTGTACCCCAGGGATCTGTGCTGGGTCCGCTGCTTTTTGACATATTCATAAATGACCTGGAAAGGAGAATAACGAGTGAGATAATCAAATTTGCAGATGAGACAAAGCTATTTAAAGTTGTTAAAACCCAAGAGGATTGTGGAAAATTGCAAGAGGATCTTGATAAATTGGAAGACTGGGCATCAAAATGGCAGACAAAATATAATGTGGACAAGTGCAAAGTTATGCACCTAGGGAAGAACAACCCAAACTATGGTTACACGATGCAAGGTTCCACATTAGGAACCACCACACAGGAAAAAGATTTAGGCGTCATTGTGGATAACATGTTAAAACCATCGGCCCAGTGTGCAGCGGTGGCCAAGAGAGCAAATAGAATGCTAGGTATCATAAGGAAAGGAATGGAAAATAAAACAAAAGATATTATAATGCCTCTATATCGTTCCATGGTGAGACTGCACCTTGAATATTGTGTGCAATTCTGGTCGCCGTATCTTAAAAAGGATATAGCGTTATTAGAAAAGGTTCAGAGAAGAGCCACCAAAATGGTAAAGGGGATGGAAGGATACTCCTATGAAGAAAGGCTAAAAAGGTAGGGCTCTTTAACCTGGAAAAGAGACGGCTGAGGGGAGATATGATAGAAGTCTATAAATTAATGAACAGAGTAAAACGGGTAAACGTAGATTGATTGTTTACATTATCAGAATATAGAAAGACTAGGGGACATGCAATGAAGCTACGGGGTAAACTATTTAAGACTAATAAAAGAAAATATTTTTTCACTCAACGTGTAATCAAACTCTGGAATTTGTTACCGGAGGATGTAGTAAAGGCTGTTCGTGTAGCTGGGTTTAAAAAAGGTTTGGACAAGTTCCTGGAGGAAAAGGTCCATAAACCATTATTAAGAAGGGACCCAGGATATCAATGCTTGACCCAGTACAAGCATTGTGGAACCTGTGTCTTTTGGGGAAACTGCTAGGTACGTATGACCTAGATTGGCCACTGTTGGAAACAGGATACTGGGCTTGATGGACCTTGGTCTGACCCAGTATGGCATATCTTATGTTCTTAACTAGGGTTTCCTACATCCTAAAAAGGAGATGCTCCAAAATAGAAAAATACCGGCACCATTATGGCTTTGGGAAGAGGGTCATACTGGAGTATGTCCAGGTCCTCCACCAGAGGATCCTCCTCTGTCTCGATGGTGAAAGCGAGGGCCTTGCCTATGTCCCAGACAAAATTCAAGAAGGAGAGGTCCTTGGGCGGGGACCTCCAACGCTCTTGAGGAGGAGGAAAGGGGTCAGACGGAATGTCCCAGTGCTGAATGGTATCGGGTGACTCCTCATCAGACCGAGCCCAGGATCGGTCATTGGAATCAGCTCACAGGGCATGCCGCTCCAGAACAGGCTGATTTTCCACCAGTGAGGCCTTCTCTGTGGAGGGGACCATTGCCAGCCCCAAGTACCCAAAGGTAACTGGAACTAGAGTCTGCTGGCTTGCCAGAAAGGCAGTGAGGCTGCGCTCCAAGGATGCCATTCTGGTCTCGAGGGCCAAAGGCTCCGCAGCCATCAACATGGGCACCGAGGACATTGGTACCAACACTGGTTTCCTCGGTGGGGACTCACCAATGGTGATCGCCTAGACAGTCCAAGGGTGATCCTCCAAGGGGGTGGGGCAGCTTCAGGGGGGGGCCACTCTTGGCCCTCACCCTCAGAGTCCCGTCGAGGGCTGCAGTGTCTGTGCTTGCAGGTTTTACTCACGGTACCGAGATCACCTCTCGATGAGGACTTGGTTGAAGTCCATTCCTTCCAGGGACTGTTCTCCACAGATGCTCGCCAGTCGAATGCTCAAAGACTTTGGGACTCCGAGTGAGCTCGGCAGCCGCCTGGTTCCGATTCCTCCGCAGCCACCCCCAAGGGCTTCGATTCTGTTGGGGATAGAGATTTTAGGAGATGTTGTTTTTACAAGGAATAGTCACATAAACAAGCGCAGTTTTTATAACCATAAAAATCTTTTGTATGGTTCTGTTGTATAAAAGCATTATAGATCAGGGTGCAGTAACAGAAGCTTTCCTTTTCTGTGAGTTAATGATTAACAGTGAAATTGTATGACAGAAGTCCTTTACTTGCCGTGAGAACTTTGAAATTGAATGAAATAAAGCATGCATGTGACTTAATTTAAACGTCAACCAATGGGGTATAACCACGATAACAGAAAGGGGAAAGAAAATGTATAAAAGGGGTAAAATAGAATACAAATTTGTACCTGTTATAGGAAGCAGACGCCCGTTCTCATGAGAATGAAATAAAATTCTTCACTGGACTCCTGGCTCTGGAAGCAGATGATGAATCAGAGGCTGAGGACTTGAGGCCAAACAGCATCTCCTTCTGCCTTCTGCCCCTTGCTTGTCATCTGAAGACAGAGTAGGCAAGTGGAGGTGTCGTGATCGGCCCCAAGTCATTGAAGGCACAATTTGTGGCAGTCCATGATGGACATGGTCCTGCCACAATTGGTGCACTTCTTAAAACCACTAATCAAGACATAGCAGGAAAGATGGACTCCGCAAAATCAGACTTCAATGTCTTGATTAGTAGGGCATGAGAGAAAAATCCCACATACAGAGAGAAAAAAGATAAGTACCCCAAAAAAACCCACGATGCTGAGGTAGCTACGGTTCTGGGACTGCCAGGAGGTGACATTACATGACTGAAAAAACAACAAACTATTCACTGAAATGTACACCAACCTTTTTCTGGGGTGCAGATGGTATATCTGGTGGGCTCTGCGGAAAAACAAAGACAGAGAAAATGGCTCCCTTGGGCGAGAAGGTGATCATGGATGTGTGGTTGATCTTCAAGGGGCTTTCTTTGAGAGCTCAGGAGAGATTACTGCACAAGCTCTGTCAGTGCCGACATCATCCATATAGGATTCACTTCCTGTTTGTTCTCGGAGAATGCACTATACTATATCGAGGTCTCTTAGTAAGAATTTATTCAGAATCCAACCTGCATATATTTCTGGCTTATCTTCCTTCTTCCTCGAACGGTTTGGTCAGGGCCCTCGCTGACACCCTTGCACAAAATTTAGTTTAAAATTCTTGCCTTAACCCACAAAGGTGAAATTAGGCCTTACCTGCTAATTTGCTTTCCTTGAGCACCTCCAGTTCAGTCCAGACACTTGGGCTATGTCCCATCACCAGCAGATGGAAACTGAGAACCATTGGTTTCAATGATGACACACTATAAGGGATCTGTGCAGTTCTGACTATACTAGTATTCTAATTAGCCAAACAGACTCCACAACGCTGTGAAACACTCAGAATTAACCAACTATGAATAACTGCTCCCCCATGGAACAGAAAGAATACAACTTGCTGAATATATAGAATGGGTACCCTTCCCCCCAGTGGCGGCAGCACAGCACCAAGACCAAGGCACCAGACAGATGCAGCCACACTGATTCATCTATTCTATGTCCTGGCTCGCTAGACAACACTAATAGGGCGGGTCCTGGACTGGACTGGAGGGACTCAAGGAAAGAAAATTAGGATGTAAGGCCTAATTTCACTTTCCATATCATCCCTACAGTCCAGTCCAGACACATGAGATGTGCCAGAGCAGAATTCATAGAATCATGTCAGCAGAAAAAGACAATATGGCCTATCTAGTCTGTCCCTCAATATAAAATACTATAGTCCCTTTTTTCCTTTAGAGATTTTCTGTGTTTATCCCATGCTTTCTTGAATTCAGATATTGTCCTCGCCTCTATTACCTCCACTGGGAGACTGTTCCACACATCTACCACTCTTTCCGTAAATACATATTTTTGCATATTACTCCTAAGCCTATCCCCTTTCACACTCATCCTGTGCCCCCTTGTTGCAGAGCTTGCTTTCAATCGAAATAGGCTCTCCTCTTGTGCATTTATGCTACGGAAGAATTTAAACATCTCTATCATATCTCCCCCTTACTTAGTTTGCAGCTTGTCATGCTGTGAGGCTTTCTGTGCATCAGTGATGCTGAGGGCTAAGCTATCAGTAGCTTAACTACTGGCAGGGTCTCCCAAGATGGACAGGTCTCAGCTGAGCTGCCAGATCAAGACAAACCACCCATCTGGGCAGCAGCAGAATAGGATGGTGTTGGCAGCGGAGGATCACATTTCTATAACAATGGCAACAACACTAAAATTAAACTACGCAGAAGAAAGCCCGGCAATTTACTCCTGACTGAAGGCCGAAAGCAGTTTAGGACTACTATCCAGAGGGTCGCCATGAGTCGACACCGACTTGACGGCACTTAACAACAACTCTCCTCTATCCTGCCTTTCCTTTAATGTATACATATGATAAAATGAGGAAAGCAGTTAAGAAAAGAAAAAAAAACTTAAAGGAGCAGCTGCAAAGATTAAAGATTTACATCAAGCATGGGCATTGTTTAAAAATACTGTCTTAGAAGCCCAGACAAGCTGTATTCCATGCTTTAAGGAAAGTGGAAGTAAGGCCAAAAAACTGCCAACATGGTTTAAAGGTGAGGTCAGAGGCTGTGGTAGCCAAAAAAGCATCTGGAATGGTGTAGATCCTACCTTTCCAATAGGTGGCAACAAGTTAAAACAGGCCAGGAATCCTCAGAGCCATTCCTACAGTCTCAAGGTGTACCACAAGGATCTTCCCTATCGGCATTAATGTTCAATATTTATATGCAGCCGATATGTGAATTGATCAGATCCTTCAACGTGCAATGCCTGGCATACGCAGATGACATCCTCATATACATGCCGTTCAAAACTGACCAACCAGTGTTTACACCAATAATCAATTGTTTCGGAGCAGTAGCTGAATGGCTACTGACTCAAAACTTAAGAATAAATCATAGCAAAACTGATGTCCTATTTGTTACAAGGAATCGTAAGTTCGTACCTCCTCCGTCACTGCTGGTCAACAACATAGAACTGACGTCCAAACCCACAATCCGATACCTCGGCATCACATTAGATCAACACCTGGATATGACAATGCATGTGAAGAATGTGACAGAGTATATATCATAAGATCAGAACGCTACGCCACCTCCGCCCCCTACTTGACTATACTGATTACCGATCAACCTTCCAGGCACTAGTCCTCCCACATCTAGATTTTGCGAACATCATCCTCCACGGGCTCTCTCAATCAACCTTAAATCCACTTCGTCTGGCTATGAATGCAGCTGCAAGAGTCCTCTCTGGGTCACCAAGATCTGCTCACATAACGCCTATCATGAAAGACCTACACTGGCTACCTCTACAAGCCAGACTCTCATATAAGTCACTAGTCCTGACCTTCAAAGCCATGAATAACTACCCACCGACACCAATCAGCAAACTAATCCATAACACCCTCGAAAATAGAAACAGAAGGACTACAGCTATGAATACATTAATAGTTCCCAAGATGACGACATCATGTACTAAAGCTACATCAAACAGAGCTTTCTCATTATTCGCACCCATGAATTGGAATATACTTCCCCATGAAACCCGCGGCATCAAAAGCCTATTACAATTCCGCAAAGCCGTGAAGCATCACTTATTCACAAAATACTACCCAGAAGTGATCATGGACACTCACACAACCAACAGGCCTCCCACTTACACCAAACACCTTAGCACCGTAATACAACCAGAAAATGGTTAGACCCCACGATAGTTCACATTACTACTGTTGACCCGTGCCACCTACATGAATACACGTACAATATCTACTCGAGTTTAAATATGGTATATAGTAAAAGCATATATATAGTATAATGTTGATTGTACATAGTTATCCCTGTTATTCCATGTTATATATTCCCTTGTTCTCTGTAAACTCAATGTTACATGTATGCATTGCAGTATATTTTGTTCGATGTACACCGCGCTGATTTTAATAGCGTGGTATAGAAGAGATGTTAAATAAAATAAATAAATAAATAAATCTTTCAGGAAATGGAAAAAGGTGCCAAATGACGAAAACTGGAAACAGCATAAGCGCTGGCAAGCTAGATGCAAGGCAATGCTAAGGCAGGCAAAAAGAGAATTTGAAAAAAAGCTTGCCGTGGAAGCAAAGAGACACAATAAAAACGTTTTCAAGTATATTCGTAGCAAAAAACCTGTGAGAGTCAGTTGGACCATTAGATGATAGAGGGGTAAAAGGGGCACTAAGAGGGGACAAGGCCATAGCAGAGAGACTAAATGGATTCTTTCCTTTGGTCTTTTCTGAAGAAGATATAGGGAAGTTACCCATGACTGAAATGATATTTAAAGGTGATGCATCGGAAGAATTGAAAGAAATACTGATAAACCAGAAAGCATAGTTACTCACCTGTAACAGGTGATCTCCGGGAACAGCAGGAATTTAGTCTTCGCATATGGGTATCGTCGGTACCGATGGAGCCTGCACGAGAACGCTCCCCAGCATCCAATTGGAAAGCCTTTGGGAGCATCCCACAGCACCTGCATGCTGCCTTCCCGCCTTTCCCAACTGCCTCTCTCCAGTTGAGTTTTAGGAAAATCATTTTTATTGAGTATACATAAAACTTCTCGTCCATATAATTGAAGACAAAACCACAGCAATACCAATTCAAACCCCCCACCCCATCCCTCCCAAACAACCAAGCAGCAGAGTTCTAATCCCTGGTCAGACTGGCATGAGGTAGACATTGTGCCTACCCAAGGATACGCCACACAAAAATGCAAAAGGCCAAAGATCCCCACCCCCTCCCCCTACCGCCCCCCCCAACCCCTCCCACTCCGTAGACCCCAGACTCCCCAACAAAGCCACCCCCCCTCCCCTTCTTCATACGGAATACCACCACCGAGCTACTCCTCCAGGCCATTAGTAGGTTCCTCAGCACAGGTCAGCCCCGCAGCCCCATCAACCGGCCCCCACACCCTCAGGTAGTAATCCCATTTAGACCCCCCCAACAGCTGAGCGGATCGCCGTTCCATATCTCTCAGCGTACCCATCGTCCGCTCCCACTCCCCCACTGCAGGCACAGTGTCTCTCAACCAGTGCCGGAGAATAATTTGCTTCACTACCACAAAGCCTTTGGCGCAGAGCGCCCGTGAGGTTGTCCCCAGCGGCAGCTCCCGCTCATAAGAATCAAATAGGCACCACTCCGGGCTCATCTCCAAATCTGCCGTAAGCCACCTCCCCAGGCTCCTCCCCACATCCCGCCAAAGCCCCTGAATATGGATACACGCCCAGAACCTATGCGCCAGGCCCCCCTTCTCCACTTTGCAAAGACTACACACATCTGTCGGTAGCAAGCCCATCTTGGCAGCCCAGATATTGTGGACATATGCCCGCCAAAGAAATTTATACTGTATCTCCTGTAGCTGCACAGCCTCTGAGACCCGGGTAACCGCGGCCAACGCCCCTCGCAGCCGCTCCGCCGTGCCCTGCGGCACGCCATCCTTGCTCCATTTCTCCCCTAGGGCAATCAAATGGGCGCTATCGCCTTCTGGGCAGATGGCCTGCTCCCACCGTCATAACGTAACTGTCCCTTCTAGACTACAAAATAATTCTAACATACCACCCCGCACTCTGACTCGCCCAGGGGTCTTCCGAAGGTCCAGCATATAGTGGCGGGCCTGGAGATAGAAGAAGTGATCCTGCTTTCTCAGATCGAACTTGTTCTGCAGGGACTCAAAAGAGTCTATCACCTCACTCCCCTCCATACAGAGCTGTCCCAGGTAGTGGAGCCCCTGAGTCGCCCATCTTCGCGCCACCCCAGAGGACAGCGCTGGAATAAAGGCCACATTGCCCAACAAAGGTATACAATCCGGCGCCCGCCAAGGGACCCCGCGATACCCACAGATAACTTTCCAAGCGGCCCCCGCCGCCCGCCAGAAGCCCGAAAATCGGCAGCCCGCCGGCGCCGCCCTCCAGTCCCCCTGCAGAACCATCAAACGATGTAGCGGGGCTGCCGCAGCATCCAAAAGGGGCAAGGGCACTAAGTCCGAACTACCATCGATCATATCTTGCAATATCCGTACCCAGCAGACCAAATTATAACTTCGCACGGACAGCAGGCCAGCCCCACCGAGATCAGGGGATTTCATCAGGACGCCCAGCGCTATGCGTGCTCGTCTGCCCCTCCATAGGAAGCGGGATAAATGACGGCGCAAGGTCAGGACCTCGCGTCGACGGAGCCACACCGGCAAGTGACGCAAAACATATACCCAACGGGGATATTCCACCATGTTAAAAAGGGCTATCCGCCCCCTAAGGGACAACAGTAACGGTCCCCAACGCCGTAGCCTGTCTATGGTTCCCTCCAGCAGGGCCTGTATATTCGCGCTATAGAGCTGATCTAAGCTCGCCGGAATATGGACACCCAAGTAGCGAATCTGCCCCTCTGCCCAGGTCAGTGGAAAAGGGCCCTGCCAGAGGGTCCGGACGCGGCCACCCACATCTAACCCCAATGACTTCGTGGCATTAATTTTCAAGCCTGAGAAAGACCCAAACTCTTCGATAATCTGCAGTGCTCGTACTAGGGACCGCTGTGGATCCGTCAGACAGAGGAGCATGTCATCAGCAAAGGCGCTGAGTTTCATCTCCACCATCGGCCAGCGAATCCCCGCCACCTCCACCTGCTGCACCAACTTCACTAAAAGAGGTTCCAGATGTAGTATAAAAAGAAGTGGTGATAGGGGACAGCCTTGTCTGGTGCCTCTCTGTAGCCCAAACGCAGGCAAGGCCTCTCCGCCCATGGCTATGAACGCACGTGGCTCCGAGTACAAGGCGCAGACCCACCCCACGAATTGGCCCTCAAAACCGAAGCGGCGCAATGCCTCAAACATATAATCCCAGGAGACACGGTCGAAAGCCTTCTCAGCGTCTAAACTTGCCAACAGCAAAGGCTTGTCACGCTGAAGGCAGCGTTCCATACCAAGCAAGACTTTCGCAATGTTGCATGCTGCCCCCCGGCCTTTCACAAAGCCAGCCTGGTAGTCTCCAATGAGGCGAGACAAGACAAGCTGCGCTCAAGCCGCCAGAATCGAGGCGAGAAGCTTCAGATCTACATTAATAAGGGATATCGGCCTATACGAAGCCGGGTCTGTCGGATCCTTCCCCGGCTTGTGGATAAGCGAGATAGAGGCTGTACGCATATCCCTGGGGAAACCTCCAGTATCTAAGACCTCATCGTAAACTGCCTCCAATGTGGGCACCACCCGTTCACCCAAAAGCTTATAAAATTCAGCCCCGTACCCATCGGGGCCCGGAGCCTTATGCACCTTCCCCGCAACAATCGCTAGCTGAATTTCCGACCCAGAGATCGGCTTATTAAGAGCCTCTCGTTCTTGCGATGTCACCCTCGGGAGGGATACCCCATCCAGGAAGCCCCGCTCCCGATCCTCCCGTTCCGGCGTATAAAGGGCACAATAGAAACGCATGAACTCCCGCACAATATCCTTTGGTTCCATAACGGTACCTCCCGAACCGTCTTTCAGCACCGTCACCAAATTAGAGCCCTTCCAGTCCCGGACCAAGCGAGCCAGCAGCGTCCCTGACCGGTTCCCAAAGCGAAAAAGCTGATGCCAGTAATATTGCAGATCAAAAATCGCTCTCTCCTGCAATATAGCGTTCAGTTGGCGCTGGGTCTCTAAATACTTCCGCAGCCCCCCCCCCCCCTGTGGCTGCCTCAGGGATTCCCGCTTTGTCAGCTGGAGCTCTCGTGCCAACCGCACCACCTCCTCGTTTACGCGCTTTCGTTCCGCGGCCACATAAGCAATAAGGTGGCCGCGAAGAACCACCTTCCCCGCTTCCCACAGGGTGGCCATCGAGGACACACTACCCTCATTGTCAGCCAAAAACTCTTGCCATTTCGCCCGCAAGAACTCTTGGAATGCCGGTCTGCGCCATAGCTGCCTAGGAAACGACCATCTACCTCCAAGGGCATGCCGTCCTTGCCAGCGGATACGAACCATCGCATGGTCGGAGACCTGAATGACACCAATCTCAGCACCTCGGACCCTACCCAGGTCCGGTCGAGATACCAGTATATAGTCGATCCTAGACCAGGTGTGATGGGCTCGTGACAGATGTGTGTAGTCCCGCTCCCCGCCATGTAAGACTCTCCATACATCCAAGAGCCCCCCCGTCTGGCACAGGTAGGAAATACCGCGCTCCGCCCAACCTCCCACTCCCGGGGACGTCCCAGATTTATCCAACAGGGGATCATGTGGACAATTAAAATCACCCGCTAGAATTGTGGGAAGGCGAGGGATGTTCCCCAGTTTCCGTCCCAGGGACTGAAAAAATCCATGATTATAAACATTGGGTGCGTATACATTGCCCAGTATCAGCTCTTCCCCATTAATGCGCGCATGCACCCAAATATATCTCCCCAGGGGATCACCATCTTCCCTAAGAATCTCAACTTTCAGCTGTCGATGGAATAGGAGTGCTACCCCTTTTTTCCTACCACCCGGCGCTGCGGCCGCATGCACAGAGCCCACCCAAGACCTCTTGAGTTTCGCGTGCTCTTTGTCAGTAAGATGCGTTTCTTGCAGGAACACGATATGCGCTCCCTGTTTACGCAAGGCCTGCAGGACTTTAGTGCGTTTTATCGGCGTGCCCAGGCCCCCCACATTCCAGGAGATAAAATTTAGATC
Source organism: Ichthyophis bannanicus (assembly GCA_033557465.1). Lineage (NCBI taxonomy): Eukaryota > Metazoa > Chordata > Amphibia > Gymnophiona > Ichthyophiidae > Ichthyophis > Ichthyophis bannanicus. The sequence goes on from CM066042.1 coordinate 171,760,105, forward strand.
ATCCCCCATCTACTTGGAGACCCCAGCACCTATGTAGCTTTAATCTGACCTCCCAACAGGTAGCTGCGAGCCGCCCAGCCTCAGCTCCCAACAAAAGTCAAACCCTAACCGGCCCACCAAACATTACCTGGCCCGCTCCTTTGCCTCTACAGTCATACTCCCCCCCCCAACCCAACTTCCCCTCCCTCGCCCAGACCCCCCTCCCCCCATCTTCCCCCCCTCTACCGCCCTCCCCAACAGCTATTCCTCTAGCCAGCTCTAGTACCCACCACCCTGCTCCCCCCCACCCTCCCCCCCAGTTCCCCTTTCTTACCGCCAACCCACCCTTAGAGCTCCCCTCCCACCTAAAAACTGCTACTATTTGAATCCTGGCCGACCTAGCCAGGTTCTGAGCCCACCACTGTGCGCTGCAGGGCTGCCCCCCCCCTCCCCGTTCCCACACTCTTTGTTTGTTTCTGACGGGAGGCAAACCTCCTACCCCCAGTACTCTCTGCTCAAAGTGCGGGTCGAGTCTCCCGTCAGAAACAAGCTTCCGAGCCCCCCCATTCCGCAACATAGTGGGAGCAAAATCTAGAACAATAAGCAGTATACACACTTACTAAACTGGAAACTATAAACAAAAATTAAACACTCCAACAGTGCCTAGCAAAAGCACAATGAGTCCAGCACGTAAATGTCCAGGCCACCCCCGAGAGGGCCCAGGCCAAGTCGCAGCGCCGCACACCCAACGTGCGGCGTATCACTCAATGCGAAGACAAGCTGCTGCCCTGGAAGTCCCTCTGGGCCGGCCCCGCGAACTGCTACTCACGAACAAAAAGCTGCCCATCGACACCTCAAGGCGCTCCACTATCTTCCAGCCCCGGCCGCTCCAAGGTCTGCATAAATTTCTGCGCCGCCGCGGCCGTGGTCAATACATGCATGCGGCCATTGTGTTGCACGCGGAGCGTGGCCGGGAAGGCTAGGGTAAAACGTATTTGCTTCCGAAAGAGCGCCGAGCAGATTGGGGAGAATTCCTTCCGTTTCGCCGCTACTACAGCGGAATAGTCCTGAAATAACACTTTCTGGTCATCCACTAGCAAAGATCTTTTTCCGGTAGGCTTGCAGAAGGCGCCATTTGTGATGAAAATTTAATATACGGGCTATGACCACTCGCGGCCGCTGATGATTCTCAGACTTGGGCCCAATGCGGTGCACTCGCTCCACCTTCAGAGTCCCGATCAGATCTTCCAGGCCCAATTCCCAGGGAAGCCATGTCTCTATCAGGGGTAGCAGCATCACCTCAGTAGTGGACTCCGGGACCCCAACTAGTCGCAGATTGTTCCTGCAGGAACGATTCTCGAGGTCGTCGACTTTGTCCCGGAGCAACTCAAGTGCCTTCTGCATCTTAGCCTGCTCCCGGGCCTGGCCTCCCTCTGCGTCCTCAAGCGCTGAGACACGATGCTCCAGTTCGTCCACTCTCTGGCCGAATTCCGCCAAAGTCTCTCTGACCGACTCCAGCTTGGCCAAAATCATATCAAACTTCGGCTCCAGGAGTTTTGCCACCTCCCGCGCAAGCTCTTCAGACCCCGACTCAACACTTTCAGCCCCGGGAGAGCAAGGTTGCGCCGGGCCAGGTGGCGGCTTCCCAGCCGAAGTGGGCCCACTGCGGGGAGCTTTCTCCTTGTCCTTTCTCGAGGCCAGCGGCATGTTTAAGGCAGATCTTGTAGTCCCGGGCACCAGAGACTATGCTCTATCCACCAGTACCCCTTTCGGTAATTTTTAGCGGGGAAGGCTCATAGAAAAGTTCAATAAAGAGCGGGGCAGCCCCGGAGCGAGCAGAGACACCTCTTACTCGCTCATTCGTCACGTGGGTCTCCTCCAGATGAGTTTTAAAGCTGAGACAAAGAGAGAGAGAGGGAAAGAAAAGAAAAAAGAGATACAACTCCTAGGGGAGGTGGGTGGGTTGTGAAGACTAAATTCCTGCTGTTCCCGGAGATCACCTGTTACAGGTGAGTAACTATGCTATCTCCAGGAACAAGCAGGAATGTAGTCTTCACATATGGGGACTCCCTAGCTATAGATGCCAGGGAGAAACCCCAGAAGTTGTGTGCCACTGTGGAAGGGCTACACCTCCCCCCATGGATCTCTGGCATCCTACCGGGAAAGGTGGGTAGGAGTTAAGTATGGAACAGGTGCTGTAGAACAGCCTGACCAAACAAGGCAGCCCGGCGGGAGTCCTTGTCTAAGCAGTAATGGGCTGTGAAGGTATGAACCAAGGCCCAAGTAGCTGTTCGACAGATTTCGTCAGTAGACACAGAGTGTAGATGAGCCATTGAGGCTGCCATGGCTCTCACATTGTGAGCTGTGACATGGCCTTCCAGAGGAAGATTCTTACTCTGATAGGCAAAAGAAATACACTCTGCAATCCAGTTGGACAATGTTCTCTTGGAGACTGGAAGTCCCAAATGAGAAAGATCAAAAGCATCAAAGAGTTGGGAGGACTTTCTATGTTGCTGTGTCCTCTGTAAATAAAAGGCAAGTGCTCTTTTACAGTTCAAAGTATGAAGATTCCTTTCTGCATTTGAAGCATGAGGCCTTGGAAAAAATACAGACAGGTAAACCGCCTGGTTTAAATGAAAAAGTGAGACCACATTTGCCATAAAGTGTGGATGAGTCCTAAGGACTACCTTATCATGATGGAACCTCGTGTAAGGAGGATCAGCAACTAATGCTTGCAATTCACTGATGTGACGTGCTAATGTGATTGCAATGAGAAAGATAACTTCATCATAAAAATTGATCATCTTAGATTATGCCTAATATACAGACCTCCCGACCAAAAATCTGAAAACATGGATGATCTAATTGAATTCCTAAGCTCATCCACTGAACTTAACCCAATAATAATGCTTGGTGACTTCAACCTTCCTTCCCTACCCTCCACACACTCAGCTCTCTTCCTAGAAACAATCCTTGACATGGATTTCCATCAAATCATCAACACAAAAACACACAACAAAGGAGGAACCTTGACCTTGTCTTCCTCCCTGAAGTGCTCCACAAACCCTATAATGCAGCATCTTTGGAGTGCTCACCAGTCCCCTGGGCTGACCACCACCTTATAAAACTTTGCCTTAGCTATCCCAAACCCAATAACAAGTACAAAACACTACAGACCCCAACCACAAAATTTAAGAGATTCAATGAAGAAGAATTTCTTGACCTAACTATCCCACATCTCTCTCTTCACCTAACGACCTTGATGAAGCAGTAGAAAACTGGCATAGAACTATCAATAATGCAGCCACATATAACCTTACTTCAAAACAATTAATCAACAAGAACAAGCGTCTTAGAAATGGTAATGCCCCATGGTTTAGCAATGCCTTAAAACTAATGAAAAGAGAGCTGAGGAAATTGGAATTAAGCTGGCGTAGAACTAAATCTACAATGCACTATGAGGCCTATAATGACTACCTAAAAAAGTATAAAGATGCAACAGATAAAGCAAAGAAAAACTACCACGCAGTTATTTTAACTAATTCACTAAATAGACCAAGGGAACTATTTAACATTGTTCAAGACCTAACGACTAGCACATACAACTCTACTAATGACATTACAGACATATCTGCCCAGTCTTTAGCTAATCACTATATAAACAAATCAAAACAGCAATCTTTCTCACCAAAGCCAACAATTAAGCCATGCCATGAGCATACATATGATCAATCAAATGATTGTTCAGATTTCCATCCTTTGACCAAAGACGCGCTCAAGAATATTATATCAAACCTTAACACCACAACCTCTTACCTAGACCCATGTCCAGTAACCTGGATAAAGAAAACCCTTTCTATCTTTTCCTCCTTCATTCTTCCCATTGTCAATCTCTCACTACAACAAGAGTATTTACCACCTACGCTAAAACATGCACAAATCCACCCTATACTTAAAAATGGCACCCTAGACAAAACATCACCGAACTCCTATAGGCCTATATCAAGCATACCCTTCATGGCCAAAATAATAGAAAAGGTTGTCCAAACTCAAACCCAGGAATACATGGATAATTCAGCCCCACTAGATGAACAATATAGATTTCGCCCTTGCCATGGAGTCGAAACGCTCCTAGCGGTTCTTTTTGACACTCTTATGAGAGGACTCGATAACTCTAAACAAGCATTCATCCTCCTATTCATAGACATCTCCGCTGCATTCGATAGTGTACATCACACCCTAATGCTCAATAGACTCAGTCAAATAGGAATTAAATCTACTGCACACAAATGGTTTGCGTCGTACCTAACCAATAGAACACAAACTAAGAATCAGCACCCAAACATCAAACACATTCAACCAGGAAATTGGTCTCCCACAAGGATCAGCCCTCTCAGCCCTCCTTTTTAATATATATATATATATATATATATATATATATATTCAACCAGTTTGCAATATCTTTAAAAAATTCAATGTCCACTATCATCTATATGCGGATGACATAATGTACATTCCATTCACGATCCCTAGCCTACCAATACAACTGTTAAACGAATGCTTCAATGAAAAAACATGGCTAAAAGACTATAACCTCCATATAAACCATTCAAAAACTGACATATTAATTGTAACGAAAGACCAATCATACATCCCCCCATCACACATCACACTTCAAAACCAAGACATTAAAGTAAAAACTGAAGTGAAATATCTAGGCGTTATCCTTGATATGCATCTCAGTTTGGACTCACATATTAGAAAAACAACAAAAATCTTTTTCAAGCTCAGAATACTAAAGCAACTCCGCCCAATTGTCCATATACAAGACTTTTTAAGCATAATTCAGGCAATCATCACACCTCATTTTGACTTTGCCAATTTAATTCTAGGCACATCAGAACAAAACATTAAGAGACTCCAACTAGCACAAAATGCAGCAGCTAGAATCATAATGAAGTCTCAAATATGCGAACACAACACCTATACTAGCTAACTTACACTGGCTACCAATACAAAGCAGGATAAACTATAAGACTATTATAACTACCTTCGAGGCATTAAATAACATGGCTCCACCAACACTAAGCAAGCTTATTACTAAAGACACTAATAAAATAGTACACAGGAAAGGCTATACAAACAAAATGATAACCCCGAAAGACTTCACAAAAGCTAAAAAGATAAACAAAAAGGCATTCTCCCATGCAGCACCCATCCTATGGAACTCCCTTCCTGAGGAAATCAGAGCAGTAACAGAAATTAAGGATCTCAGAAAAACTAAAAACCCACCTTTTCACATCACACTTTGATCCTATGACACACTTTCTCCCACAATGAAAACGGATAATCTAATAACAATTCAGATCCCTAACTCTGAAAGACACTAAAACGAATAACGAATAACAAATGACAACAAAGGCCCTACCAAGAAAGACATAAAATAGCTGTAACTTAAACTATCCCACCCCCTTTTATTCCGACATTCTTTACCCCCCTCTGCAATTTCCCATCCTAACTTATCTCAAATTAGCCCATCAAACACTAGGCAATTTTACATAGCATAAACTCTATATTCTTTATATAGTTGTTATATAGTTTATTGTTGTTTAGGTTTTTGTTATTGTACTTTGATCTCAGTTTCAACTCTAACTAAATATGTTTTGTTTAAGGTTCAGGCCGATTGTACATAGTTCTCTGATGTTCCATGTAAAAACACAGATCTTTGATCTGTCCCTTAACTTGTTTTTTGTAAACCGCACCTGATCATTGGGAAAGTGCGGTATATAAGCGATTGCTAAATAAATTGCTAAATAACTTTCCAGGAAAGGAATTTCAAAGAGGTAGTAGCTAAAGGTTCAAAAGGCGGCTTCATGAGCTGCCCAAGAACCAGATTCAGGTCCCATGCCACTGGAGGTGGCCTAATGGGAGGCTTAGTTAGAAGAAGGCCCCTCATAAATCTCGTTATGAAAGGATGTGAGGAAATAGGTTGTCCATTTAAGGCTTTAAAGAAGCTGAAATAGCACTTAAATGGACTCTTACTGAGTTAGTCTTAAGTCCTGCATTAGATAAATGAAGGAGATACTCCAGTAATGATTCCAGAGGTATCGCAGAGGGGTGAAAACCCTTTTGTGAACACCATATGGAAAACCTTTTCCACTTGAACACATAAGAACGTCTTGTGGAAGGTTTCCTGGAAACACAAAGGACATCCCTTACTTGTTGAGAAAAGTTAAGACCATGAAGGTCTAAGCTCTCAGCAACCAGGCCCTGAGATGCAGAGAGTGGAGATTGGGATGCCACAACATCCCGTCCTCCTGAGACAGGAGATCTGGAGCAGATCCTAACTCCAGAGATGGAGCTTGAGAGAGATGCAGGAGCAGAGGGTACCACACCTGCCGTGGCCAATGTGGAGCTATGAGAATCATGTGGCCTTTGTCTCTCTGAAGCTTGAATAGGGTCTTGGGAATTAGGGGAATGGGTGGAAAGGCATATAGGAAGTCCTGACCCCAATGGAGGAGGAAAGCATCCCTGGCCTGAGAACCCTGAGCCAGAATTCTGGAACAGAACCGGGGAAGTTTGGCATTCAACGGACTTGCAAAGAGGTCTATGTCCGGAGTTCCCCAAATTTGAAAATTTTTGCTACCTGGTCTGCATGGAGAGACCATTCGTGTGGAAACAGAACTCGACTGAGTGTCTGCCCAAGAGTTTTGAATGCCTGGCAGACACACCGCAAGGAGATGAATCTTATGCTCTCTGGCAAGGGCCCATAGTCACAAAGCTTCGTTGCAAAGCAACAGAGAGCCTCTTCCTCCCTGCTTGTTCAGATAGAACACAGCAACTTGATTGTCCGTCTGAATTAGGACTGTCTTGTAGCTGAGCTGGGTATGGAACACTCAAAGAGCAAGGAAGATTGCTCTGAGTTCTAGGAAATTGATATGTAAGTGGGTCTCCTGTGGAGTCCAGGTGCCTTGGGTAGAGAGATCTTGCAGATGAGCTCCCCAACCCACCTGTGAGACGTCTGTTAGAGTGACCTGGGGTAGGGGTTGCTGAAAAGGGGACCCCACCAACAGGTTTTGGGTTGACTGCCACCATTGTAGAGACAAAATAAGGCGACTTGTGTTTGCTATTTTGTCTGATAGGCAGCCTGATGCCTGAGTCCACTAAGTGGATAGAGTCCATTGGGCTGCTCTCATATTGAGGCGAGCATAGGGAACCACGTGCATGGTAGATGCCATGTGGCCTAGTAGTTGTAACATTTCCCGAGCAGTGAGATGAGTCTTTAACACTGCCTGGGAGGCTAACTGCACAATGCGAAGGCAGCGGGCCTGTGGAAGATAGGCCCTTGCTTTTCTGGTATCCAGCAGAGCTCCTATAAACACTAGAGACTGAGTGGGAGTTAGGCTGGATTTTGGGATGTTTATGACCAGGTCCAAATACTGAAGGATACGCATTGTGCAAGATAGGGAAATTCTGGCCTCTGACTCTGATGGGGCTTGAATGAGCCAGTCTTCTAAGTAGGGGAAGACAAATATTCCTAGAGTGCGAAGAAATGCTGCCACTACAGCCATGCATTTCGTAAACACCCTTGGTGCTGAGGCCAGGCCAAAAGGAAGCACCCTGTATTGGTAGTGCTTTCCTTGAAAAAGAAAACGAAGGAACCTTCAGTAAGTTGGATGGATGAGAACATGAGTGTGCGCATCCTTGAGATCTAGAGAACAAAGCCAATCCTGACTCTGAAGGTATGGCAGCAGAGTTCCCAGAGAAAGCATTTTGAATTTCTCTTTGAATAGGAATTTGTTCAGTTCTCTGAGGTCTAAAATGGGTCTGTGTCCCCCTGTTTTCTATGGAATAAGGGGAGTAAAACCCTGTACCCTGTTGGGAAATGGGTACGTCTTCTATTGCCCCATGGGCAAGAAGTAAACTGACCTCTTGACTCAACTGAGTGTTGAGAGATGCCTGAGAATTGAACTGTCTTACCACTGTAGGAGGGGGCATGCTGAAGAAATGAAGCTTGTACCCCTCTCTTACAATGGAAAGAGTCCATTCTTCCGCTGTTATCTGCCCCCATCTGGGGGCAAAATGACACAACCTTCCTGGGATGGTGGAAGGCTCTGGCCCATTCAGGGCCAGGAAGACCAAGTTCTCTAGATGGGAGTCAAAGCCCCTGTGGAGGCTGAGTCTGCTGGGCCGGTTGAGGCTTAGCAGTCTTTGGTTTCCTTTGCTTTGGGGGCTGCTGTCCCTTTCGGGCGGACTGACCTGCAGAATGCAGCTACTGGGTATAGGAGGGGTAAAACCTCTTCTTTTTAGAGAAGAATGGTTTCTTGTAGGATTTTCTCCTTGCAGGATCAGCTGTAGCCTTGGATAGTCTATCCAAAGTGGTGTTATCAGCATCCAGCTCATTAGCTTTCTCTTGCCAAGTTTTGCCAAAGAGATTTTCGCCTGTACAAGGGATATTCCCCAGTTTGTCCTGTACCCAGAGTTCTAAGTCAGATGCCTGGAGCCAGACAATCCTATGAGCACCTATGGAAATGGCAGAGGTTCTGCTTATGCACTCAGAGCAGTCAAAAGCTGCATGATTAACAAACTTGGAAACATCACAGCATGTTTGACAAGTGTAAGATAATCCTGCCTCTTATCATCAGGAAGGAGAGGGCTTATAAGCTCAAGATCTCCTGTAACCTCTTTAAGGAACATTCCCATATATAAGATGTAAGAACTAATCCTGGCAGAAAGCATAGAGGCCTGGAATGTTCGACGCCCAAAGGCATCGAGTCCTACATTCACGTCCTGGAGGATTAGATGCATGTCTTTTTGCACTCTTGATCCTTCTCACAGCTGACTCCACTACTATGGAGTGGTGTGGCAACTGAGTTTTTTGAAAACCAGGACAAGGAGGCACTTGATACATGGTATCTAGCCTATTAAAATGAGGAGAGGTGGTAAGAGGTGTTTCCCACATTCTTAACATGAGATCATGCAAGATCTCATGAATAGGCAAAGTAGCCGCTTCCTTGGGAGCTTTAGGATACTGCAAAATCTCCCTTTACTCTGGGCTCTGTTTCAGGAGCCACTGTGATGGAAAGACCTCTAGCCACCTCCCTGATGAAATCCTGAAAGGATGTATCCTCTGGAGGAGACATCCTATGTTTAGGAGAAGGCGGCTCCTCAGAGAGAAGTACTCCGGCATCAACAGAGCTGTCAGAGTCCTCAGAGTCATCGGAGGATTCAAAATATCTTCTGTCTGGGTGCTCTTGTAAAGCATGATACCGGTACCGATTGAAGTCGGTACCGGAGGAAACAGCATGACTCGGTGTTGGAAGCACACTCACCGATGTCGATGCTGTCGGTACGGGTACCGATATCGCTGCCGGAACCGGTGTCGATACTGGTTGAACTGTCTGAAGTGGTCCTGATGCCACAAGGAGAGCCGCCAGACTGCACTCAATAGCCAGGAATCTCTGGTCAATTGACGCTGCCGATGCCTGGGTGTCGGTACCAGACGAAGCGGCTGGTACCCCAGAGCATGGCACCAGTAGTTCTGCCGAGGTTGAGGCCTCAAGAACATCCTGGAGCCCCGATAGTGCTTTGGAAGCCGAAGCCTCCCGCCGGGGCAATTTTGCCGGTACCTCAAGGGCAATGCCAGAGGCATCTCAATGCTTGGAAGGAGATCTACCCTTTGAGGACCGGCCAGATTTATGTTTGGTTACCTGAGATCCATGGGAGGAAGACGAAGCCCTGGAAGACGTCGATGCCACGGATGCTGCATCAGAGGGAAAAAGGGTGCTAAGCTTAGCAGCTCGGTTCTGCCGACCCCTCTTCGACATCATCCCACAGGCAACATACTCCGAGATGGAGTGGTCAGGACCTAAACATCTGAGGCATCACTCGTGAGTGTCTGTGACGGAGATGGTACCGCCACACTTGGAACACTTTTTAAAACCCGAAGCGGGTTTTTCCATGTTGAGGAAAAATTGGGCCTAGTGCCCAAAATGGTGCATGGCACCCGAGAGAAAAAAGGCTGGAAAATCCAGATAAAGATACAAATCTTTTTTTTTTTTTTAAGAAAGAACCGGCAGTACTGGTATAGCGTCGAGGAAGGCAGACGCTACCACAAAAAAAGAATGAAAAATATGGGATAATTTCTGCGGTGACAGGAAAACGACCTGCTGGCTCTGCGGAAAAAGAACTGGAGAGAGGCAGTTGGGAAAGGCAGGAAGGCAGCACGCAGGCGCTGTGGGATGCTCCCAAAGGCTTTCTAATTGGACGTTGGGGAGCGTTCCCGCACAGACTCCGTCGGTACCGACGATACCCATATGTGAAGACTACATTCCTGCTTGTTCCTGGAGATAGATATATTACAGTTAGTTAACAGAAGAGTAATAAATCTCCTGAATCAGATGGTATATAAATCAGAGGGGGTTGAAAGAACTGAAATATGAGGTTGCAGCCCTACTATTAGTAATCTGTGAAATACCATTAAAGTCATCTGTAGTACCCGAAGATTGGAAAATGGCCAATCTAACGCCAATTTTTAAGAAGAGTTTCAGGGATGATCCGGGAAACTACAGACTGGTGAGCCTGACGTCAGTACCAGGCAAAATGGTAGAAAAAGAAGGTTTTTTTCAAAATCATCGGAAGAACTTGCAGAATTCTTTAAGGATAAAAGTTGCCCAGCTTAAACTCACCCTCCCTATGCCCCCTTTTTTCTCTTTCCCAGAACCTGCTGACCCTGCAAACTCTGTCTCAGTGCCTTATGCATATTTGGGCTAAGTTCATCCCCCTCTCATCTCTCAGTCTTGTCCAGATGCTAGAATTTACCCATAAGACCACCATGCCATTAGATTCTATACCTTCATCATGGCTTCACGAACCATCTCTGGGTTTAGTTCCCTTCATTCACAATATCATCAATAGCCTTGGCCCTGGCTCAATAGCAGAGGACCTGGCTCAACCCCTTTATGAAAGGTCTCCACTGGATCTTAAAATGCCAGGGGAATGGGGCAAAGCTGCTCACCTACAGCTAAATGCAGAAGAGAAGAAGCAGGAGGAGGACAGCACTGAAAAATACGCTATCAATATTTATTTGAGTGACAGGATGCATTGCCACATACAAGACAATTGCATGCATGAATGTACAGCTAAGACCTTCAACTACAGAAAGCTTCCCACAACTTCAGTGATAATTGCCTTCTACGATGAAGCATGGTCAACATAGCTGCGGACAATACACAGTATTCTAGAAACTTCTCCTGCAGTAGTTTAAGGAAATTATACTAGTGGATGATTACAGTGATAACGTATATTTGAAGAGTCAGCTTGAAACATACGTAAGCGCTTTGCAAAGAATTTGTTTAATACGCACCAAAAAGCGAGGACTGGTCCGCGCTCGCTTAATTGGAGCTACGTTTGCTACAGGTGAAGTCCTCACATTCCTAGACTGCCACTGCGAGTGTGTTTCTGGATGGCTGGAGCCGCTTCTGGAAAGGATTGGCGAGAATGAGATGGCCATAGAGTGTCCTGTTATTGATACTATTGACTAGAATACACTTGAGTTCTACATGCAGACGGGTGAACCCATGATAGGGGGCTTCGACTGGAGGTTGACATTTCAGTGGCATGCTGTACCCCAGCGCGAGCAGCAAAGACAGAAGTCCAGGATTGATCCAATCAGATCCCCCACCATAGCTGGAGCGCTGTTTGCTGTCAGTAAAAAATATTTTGAATACCTGGGAACATATGACATCGGAATGGAGGTTTGGGGTGGAGAAAACCTGGAACTGTCGTTTAGGACCTGGCAGTGTGGAGGCAGCCTGGAGATTCACCCTCTCTCACACATAGGTCATGTGTGTCCAAAGAAGGCGCCTTATGCTAGGCTGAATTTCCTTCAGAACACAGTGCGGGCTGCCAAGGTGTGGATGGATGAGTACAAGGAACACTTCTACAAGAGAAATCCGCCTGCACCGAAGGAAAACTATGGAGATATTTCAGAAAGAAAGATACTCCGGGAGAGACTGAAATGCAAGAGTTTTGACTGGTACTTGAAAAACATATATTCAGATTTACATGTGCCAGAGGACTGGCACGAGGCTATCCACAGCATGGGCATCTCCTCGGAATGTTTAGACTACAATTCTCCAGATCGGAATCCTGTTGCGGCATTATCTGTCTCTCTTTGGATGCCATGGTCAAGGTGGGAACCAGTTTTTTTAGTATACCTCAAACAAAGAAATTCGGTTCAACTCTGCGACAGAATTGTGTGCTGAAGTGCCTGAACATGAAACATATGCTGGAATGAAGTACTGCCCAAAGGAAAGGTTTTCCATCCCCCGGAATTTACTATGGGATTTCAGAGACGATGGAACTATTTACCATGATAATTCAGGCTTATGCCTGAGCTCATACCGCACTTCCGATGGTCGACTGGATGTGCAGATGAAAGCTTGTGATGCAACAGACAAAAACCAGCTCTGGAAGTTTGAGAGATAGTGGGATACAGAACAGACTATGAACTGCTCAAGAGAGTAAATTCACTGACAATTTCTGGAATCTTCTGCACAAAATTACAGTCTTAGTGCACAAGATCCTTGCTAAACTTGACTATTGTAATATACTATTAAAGCTTTGGAATTACAGAGCTTAAAAGGGAGAGAGGAGGCATTGTGGGTTAAACTAGAAAGAGGGAAAGAGAAATCTATTTGCATTGGTGTGATATACAGACCTCCCTCACAAGAGGAAGAGGTGGACAGAGCGTTAATTGAAGACATACGCAGCATTGCTAGGAAAGCACAGTTACTTACCTGTAACAGGTGATCTCTGGGAACAGCAGGAATTAGTCTTCACATATGGGTACATCGGTACCGACACAGCCTGCACGGGAATGCTCCCCAGCAGCCAATCGGAAAGCTTTTGGGAGCATCCCTCGCGCCTGCGCGCTGACTTTCCTCCTTTCCCACTGCCTCTCCTCAGTTGAGTTTCATAGCTGAGACAGAAGGAGAGAAAGAGGAAAGGAGATAGATACAACTCCTAGGGGAGGTGGGTGGGTTGTGAAGACTAATTCCTGCTGTTCCCAGAGATCACCTGTTACAGGTAAGTAACTATGCTATCTCCAGGAACAAGCAGGAATGAGTCTTCACATATGGGGACTCCCTAGCTGTGGGTTCCAGGGGAGATCCCATAAAATGCGTATCCCTGGAACAGGACGGCATTTCCCAAACCTGGATCCCCAGCATCCCCTGAGGGATGGGGGGGTAGGAGTTGAATAGAGAAGAGCTGTAGAAGAACAGCGAATCTAAAGACTACAGAAAAAATGAGTCTTTAGAATGTATGTCAAGTATCATTAAAATATTTAATGAACTAGTACAATATAGAGCTTACCTACTGGATTGTAGGAAGTAGAATTGTGATGGAGTGTACTGTAGATGCAGTAGCGGAATCCTCAAGGTAACTTCACAGCAGTGAGGATGAAGTTCCAAACCTGGAATGGGCAGGTGACCCAGGTGTCAACTGGGGTAGGAGAAGAACGGCAGGTCTTCAATGGAAAGCTTTATGGGAAAAAGCTGAAAACTCTTTTAGGTACAGAGTTATTAACATTGAGGACTAAAAGAAGAAGACTGACCGATCTGGAGAATTAGCCCAGTCCTGAAGGGAAGAGGGGGTTTGGAAAAAAGCCCCTATTCCCAAGGAGAAGAGAAGTGTACTCAGAAATACTGAAGATGTACACTGTCTTTCCTAGCTGGTAAGAGATAGGAAGACATTGAAGTTTGATACTTCATAGACAGGGAGATCTATAACAAAAATAGAAGCTGTTGACATCACAGCAGTAATTGTGTGTATATAACCGCTCCCACTTACTGAGCCGTATGAGAATAGGCAAGTTGACTGTCTGGACCCCTTAAGAAGGTAAAAGCTTTATAGCACAGACAGTTAGGGAGATAGTAGGTAATACATAGCATCCTATGGACATCTCCCAATGGGCACATATATATATATTTTATATATATAAATATATATGTATGGAGATACATACATATCTATATATATGTGCATATATGTCTAGATATGTGTGATATATATAGATATAGATATATATATAGATGGGCATGACTTATGCCCACACAGATTACAGAAATATGTATGTATAGGACATATACATACATGAATATAAGTCTGAGGATACATGCCTGCAACTGAGCTCCACAAAAACATTCACATGGGGAATGTGATGGGAAAAGATTCATCTAATAAGGGGGTGAAAACCACCTGAAGATATATAGAGAATCTATTTCTGCGGTGCAGGAATGTAGTTCAGTGGAATAACCAGTATGGTTGCGTGAAAAAACAGAGGATAATAGCAGTCTGGCAAGAGCACGTCAGGAGTACTTCAGGACTCTGACATGTCCAAAGGACAAAAAAAAACCGCATAGACTAAAACACCAGGATGACCCAGCCAAGGGACACAGGGGTATCATGTACACTAAAAGAGTATGCATTGTCCAAGTGGAGCAGAAAAGCATAATGCCAAGCTGTAAGGAAAAAAGGGGTAGATTCCTGCAAGATTGGGAACTCCTTGGATATTCACGCAGAAAAAGCTTGTCTTCTGTATCACAACAGGAGACAAGAGGGTATAAAGAACCCATATAGCCATGGAATGATTATATAAGCTTTTTCTACTATATGGAAAAACCCTCAGAGACAAAGTTCAATGCTCTGTAGCAAGGGCCCATAGTAGAAAGCTTCTCTGAAGATTGCAGAGAGTATTGTGCAGGAGAATTATGAGATAAAACTGACTGAAGTCAGGTGTGTTGCCACATCCTAGGAAAGGATATGGCTAGAAGATAACCTGCAGTGAGTAGTATTATGCAAGATAGTTGAAAGTAGCTTGCAATGAACACTAAAGTAATCACTGGAACTCCTGCATGCACAGCAACTGAACAAAACAGCAGAGGGGATTCTCCTGTATAAAAACAGAGAAAACAGACAAAGGAAGCGGAGATATTCCCGTCCCTGTCTGATGAGTTGTTCAGAGCATGCATTGAAGGATAACAAAAAGTCTACACTGGAAAGAAAGAGAAGTGTTTCAGTATGGTACCAACTCAAGCAGGGGAAACCCCTGGAAGAGAGGGGGTTGGAAGGTGACTTACCATATGGTAAGTCAGCTGAAGGAAAAGATGTCCATGTGGGGACAGAAACTATCATGGGATAGTTGTAACCTCCCTTTGTAGTAGTAGAAAGGGAGAATTCTGTAACCCATGGACAAAAGTATCCTAACAGCTTAGCATACTGAAAAAGAAAAAAACAGTGTAGAGTTTGAAGAATAAACTTCTGCTAAGAAGAAGTTAACTGTAGATTGCAACATACAGGAACCTATGGTTGCTGGTTATGATTAGACTGGTTAGAGTCTGGAGACTTCAGACTAGGATGAGATGTCCCTTGCTTGGGTACATCTGGAGGATGGGCAGGAGAAGGGTGAAACTTTCTTTTCTTAGGGAAAGAAGGTTTGGTAAGACATTTCCTACGTCCTGGGGAAAAAGAAGGCTTAGGATGGTTTCCAGAACCAGGGAAGTCAGTGGAGCAATGAGCAACCTGGCGTAAAGCCTCTCTATTGAAGAGATTTTCTCCAGTACAAGGAGAATTACCCAGTGTATTTTGTGCCCATCTGCTCAAGTCTGAAGCTTGCAGCCAGGCTTTACGACGTGCTCCAATGGCAATAGCAGAGAATCTGCTAACAGACTCAAAAGAGTCTAGAGAAGCACGAGAAAGAAACCAAGAGATATTCCTGCTATGATTAAGAAGCAAGGAATAGTCAGTGGCCTTAGGCTCTGACAAAAAAGGGGACAAAAGAGATAATTTCTCTGTTACCTCCTGAAGTGTCAGACTCATATAAAAAATATATGAAATAATTCTTGAAGCCAGCATAGAAGTTTGGAAGGTTTGACGTCCAAAGGCATCAAGTGCTTTAGATGCACGACCTGGCGGATAAGAAGAATGCTTCTTCTTGCTTCTTACCTTCCGCATTGCTGATTCCACTACAATGGAATGATGTGGAAGTTGTTTTTTTTGAAATCCCGGAGAGGGAGGCACCTGATACAGAACATTAGTGGCTGTAGAAGGCGAAGGAACCTTTAAAGGTGATTCCCACATCCTCAGAAGATCCTGCAAAGAATGATGTAAAGGAAGCATTATATTTTCCTTTTCTGCAGGATCTTGGTTAAGAGTAGAGCCAGGAATAGGAATGGCAAGAAAGGTTGCCATGTCAAGGAGAAATTTCTGAAAAGAAGGATCTCCAATGGGAACTATTCCTGGGTAAGCTGAGGTTGAAGGAGCAGCTTGAGCACCAGAAGACATACTGGACTGGTGCAGAAAAAGAATCCTGCTAGATGGGCAGTGATACTGACAGTTCTGATTCGAGGCAGTTAGTACTGCATCGTCAGTGCCCGGTATCGATTCCAAGCTAGGCATAGAAAGGATCGATGGCACCGATGGAACTGCAGGAATCGACATCGATACCGATACCAGTATCGGAGACGGTAATGTCATCGAAGCAGTAATCGGGGGCTGCTGAAGCGGTACCGAGATAGCCAGAGAGCCTTGGTGAATATCCTCGGTACTGCGTAGTCGGAAACGATATGGATCGGTTCCGAAACACGTCGGTACCAAGCAATGTTCCCTCTAATTTTCTGTAGGCTGTGTGCGCATAAAATATCAGCTGTGCAGCTTTTGAAGGAAGGTTAAATTTTTGTGCGCCACATAACGACACTCGGAGTTATATACTTTAAAATTTGACTACACGTCAGAATACAGTATGTACACCACATTGATTTTAATCAAATTAAATGAAAATGGACGATTACTAAATGAAGCGGAAAATTTCTAGTAATTACAATCACAACTTTTAAATTTTAAGGCATGTGTTTTCTACCAGAATCAGAACCGTAATTTTTGTGCGCTGCTTTGTAAAGTATGTGCGCTCGCTTGGCGAGGTGTGTGCGCGCGCACACGCGCACAGCTTAGAGGGAACAGTGGTACCAAGTCATCTAGACTGGATATCGATTCTAGACTCGGCATCGAAGGGAGCGAGTCTATCGATGCATGTCTAGAAGGTACGGACGTTGGTGGTGGTATCGGCGATGCCGATACAGGAAAGTCAATCGGAGTCGTATCGATCGGTTCCGAAGGTACCGAGGACGTCCGAAGACGATGCCTAGTGAAGAGAGGAACACTCGACACCGGCGCCGATGTCGGGGTATCGGTACCGCTCGAAGCCGATACCAACCCCGAGCATGGCGAAGATACAGGAAAGTCAATCTGGGTCGTATTGATCGGCCCCAAAAGTACCGAGGACACCAGATGATGATCCCTGGTGAAGAGTGGAACACTCGACACCGATGCCGATGCCGGGGTATCGGTACTGCTCGAAGCCGGTACCAACCCCGAGCATGGCGGAGATACAGGAAAGCCAATCTGGGTCGTATTGATCGGCCCCAAAAGTACCGAGGACACCAGATGATGATCCCTGGTGAAGAGTGGAACACTCGACACCGGTGCCGATGCCAGGGTCTCGGTACCGCTCGAAGCGGATACCACCCCCGAGCATGGCTCAGGTATGTTCTGTGAGGGGTGAGCCCCAGGAACAACCTGAAACCCCGTAAATGCTTTGGAGCCCGAAGACTCCCGCCGGGGTTTTATTGCCAATGGGGTCTTGAGGGCAAGGCCGGAGCCGTCATCATGCTGGGCATGAGACTTACCCTTCAAGATTTGGCTAGTCTTAACAGACTGTTTGTGGGTTACCTGATCCTGGAGAGAAGAATAAACCGGTGTCCTCACCTCAGGAGGAAAAACGGCATCGAGGGAAACTCGAAAAAGGGAAGGTCTTCTCCCAATAATACAGCCTGATGGATCAGGGAAAAAAGGGTCAGGACCCAAACAGATTAGACACCAAGCATTGGAGTCTAAAAAGAAAACTATGTTTCCACAGTGAAGGCACTTCTTAGGGGAAGAAGGCTCCATGTTGGAGAGGCCTGGTAGGCCCAAAAAGTTAAGACAAAAACTGAGGAGAAAAAATTTCTCTAAGTTTAGAAAAGAAAAGAATAAAGCACCGGCGGTACTGGTATCGGCGGGAAAGAAAACAAGGAAATAAGAATTTTAAAGAAAAAAGTTTCTGCGGTGACAGGAGGACGTCCTGTCGGCTCCGCGGAAAAACGAAAACTGAGGAGAGGCAGTGGGAAAGGCGGGAAGTCAGCGCGCAGGCGCGAGGGATGCTCCCTAAAGCTTTCTGATTGGATGCTGGGGAGCATTCCCGTGCAGGCTCCGTCGGTACCGACGTACCCATATGTGAAGACTCATTCCTGCTTGTTCCTGGAGATAGGGGAAGTGCTACTGATAGGAGATTTCAATATGCCAGATGTTGATTGGCACATTTCTGCTGCAGTATCATCTAGAAGTAAAGAGATCCTGGATTCTCTACAGGGAGAACTATTCAGGCAATTGGTAACAGACCCCACACGTGAAGGGGCCATACTGGACTTGGTGCTTACAATTGGTGAAAGTGTTTCTGATGTTGTAGTGGGAGATCATTTTGCATCCAGTGATCACCAGATGGTGTGGTTCAGTATTAGGACTAGGGCTGTTAGAATCCATTCCAAGGTGTGGATCTTAGACTTTAGGAAGACTAACTTTGCGAAGATGGGCCAATACCTCAGGAAGTCGTTAGTGGGATGGGAACAGCTGGGGGATGTAGAAAAACAGTGGGAAAAACTGAAAGGGGGTATTATAAGGGCAACCAGCCTTTTTGTTAAAATGGTAAATAAAGGCAAAAGGAAAAGGAGACCGCTATGGTTTTCGAAGGAAGTAGCTGAAAAAGTGAAGAAAAAGAGGGAGGCCTTCATGAAATACAAGAGATCACAGAGAGAGGAAGACAGGCATCTGTATTTGGAAAAACTTAGAGAAGCTAGCAAAGTAGTCAAGAAGGCAAAGATTCAAAAGGAGGAGGAAATAGCCAATGCAATAAAATGGGGGGATAAGACATTTTTCAGATATATTAGTGAGAAGAGGAAGGGCAAAAGTGGTATTGTCAGACTCAAGGGTGCTGGGGGGGAATATGTAGAAGCTGATAAGGATAAAGCGGAATTGCTTAACAAATATTTTTGTTCTATGTTCACAGATGAAGAACCAGGAGCAGGACCTCAGAAAACACCCACAAATAAGAACAGAAGCGAGGGACATCTTGAACAATTTTCAGAAGACTGTGTTCATGAGAAACTAGCTCAACTTAAAGTAGACAAAGCAATGGGACCGGATGGGATACACTCTTGAATACTGAGGGAACTTGGGGACGTTCTAGCAATTCCACTGACTGACCTTTTCAATGCCTCGTTGGAGTCGGGAGTGGTGCCAAAAGACTGGAGAGAAGCTCATGTGGTGCCTTTACACAAAAGCGGAAGTAAGGATGTGGTTGAAAACTACAGGCCGGTTAGTTTAACTTCGGTGGTGAGTAAATTATTGGAAACGCTGCTGAAAGAGAAAATAGTGAGGTTTCTGGAGTCCAGCAGATTACAGGATCCAAAGTAGCATGGATTCACCAGAGGCAGGTCTTGTCAGACAAATCTGATTGATTTCTTTGACTGGGTGACCAGGGAGTTGGACCGAGGGAGAGCTCTAGATGTGGTGTATTTAGATTTCAGTAAAGCCTTTGACCCTGTTCCTCACAGGCGACTTATAAACAAACTGAGCACCCTAGAGATGGACCCTAAAGTTACTGCTTGGGTTAGAAATTGGTTGGGTGGGAGGCGACAAAGAGTACAAGTAAATGGAGCTCACTCTGAGGAGAAGGATGTTACCAGTGGTGTGCCCCAGGGATCTGTCCTTGGTCCGATTCTTTTTAACATCTTTGTTAGTGATATAGCGGAAGGGCTGTCGGGTAAGGTTTGCCTCTTTGCAGATGATACCAAAATCTGCAATAGAGTAGACACCCAGGAAGGTGTAGATAACATGAGGAGGGATCTAGCTAAGCTTGAAGAATGGTCTAGAATTTGGCAGCTGGGATTTAATGTTAAAAAATGTAAGGTCATGCATTTGGGCTACAGTATAGGAGGTGAAGTACTTTTGTCCACTAAAGAAGAGCGGGACCTAGGCGTGGTTGTGTCTGATGATCTTAAAGTAGCTAAACAGGTAGAAAAGGCGACGGCAAAAGCTAGAAGGATGCTTGGGTGCATACGGAGAGGAATGGCTAGCAGAAAAAAGGAGGTGATAATGCCTCTGTATAAGTCTTTGGTGCGACCTCATTTGGAGTATGGTGTACAATTCTGGAGACTGTACCTTCAAAAGGATGTGAACAGGATGGAGTCGGTGCAGAGGGTGGCTATAAAATGATCAGTGGGCTTCATTATAAAGCATATGAGGATAGACTTAAGGATATTAATATGTACACCTTAGAGGAAAGGCGGGATAGAGGTGATATGATTGAGATGTTTAAATACCTCCGTGGCATAAATGTTCAGGGAGAGAGCCTCTTTCAATTGAAAGCAAATTCTGCTACGAGGGGACATGGGATGAGGGTGAAGGGAGATAGATTCAGGAGTGATATGCGGAAATATTTCTTTACAGAAAGAGTAGTGGATCCATGGAATAGTCTCCCAGTGGAGGTGGTAGAGATGAGGACAGTAACTGAATTCAAAAAAGCATGGGACCAACACAGAGGATCTCTAAAGGTAAAAAGTAGACTGTTGTCGTTGTTATGGAAGGACAGACTAGATAGGCCATGTGGTCTTTTTCTGTCATCATGTTTCTATGTTTCTATATAGCCTACTTAGGCATTCCTCCCCCACTCGGTTTGCAGCTTGTCGTGCTTTGAGGGCTTGTGTGCATCAGTGATGCTGAGAGGTAAACTATTGGTAGTTTAACTACTGGCAGGGTCTCCCAAGATGGACAGGTCTCAGCTGAAGTGCCAGACCAAGACAAACCACCCATCTGGGCAGCAGCAGAATGGGATAGTGTTGACAGCGGAGGATCACATTTCTGTGACAACGGCAACACCAAACTTAAACTGCGCGGAAGAAAGGCCCGGCAATCTACTTCTGTATCTTGCCATGAAAACCAATAGATAGTTACAACAAAACAAATTGTGCTGTAGTGCTGGAAGATGAGACCCCCAGGTCGGAAGGCACTCAACTAGCTACTGGGGAAGAGCTTAAGACTTTTCAGAGTAAAGCCAGCATTTATGATGTGGTTGGATCAAAGCCCTCGGGACGTCTGACTGCTGATGTAGCTGCGCATGAAATGAGAGTCAGAAGCTGTAAAGATGTCTTACACATTGGAACATGGAACGTATGAAGCATGAACCAAGGGAAGTTGGAGGTGGTCAAAAATGAAATGGAACGTATACAACTTGATCTGTTGGGTGTCAGCGAACTGAAATGGACTGGCATCGGGCACTTTGCATCAGATGATCACATGCTGGAAATGAAAGACAAAGAAGAAATGGTGTTGCATTTATAATAAACAAACAACTTGCAAGAACTGTAATGAAATACAATGCAGTCAGCGAACGCTTAATCTCTATTCGTCTACAAGGAATGCCTATCAACACAACTATAATTCAAGTATATGCCCCAACAACAGCTGCAGAAGAGAATGAAATTGAATAGTTCTATGAACAAGTACAAGCTGAAATTGACAGAACATGCAAACAGGATATCCTGATAGTCATGGGTGACTGGAACGCAAAAGTTGGCAACAAAGACGACAAAGTTGTTGGAAAATATGGACTTGGCAACAGAAATGAAGCTGGAGAAAGACTGATAGAATTCTGCAAGACCAATGATCTATTCATCTCAAACACCTTCTTCCAGCAACACAAGCGGCGACTGTACACATGGACTTCACCCAATGGATTGTATAAAAATCAAATTGACATCTGTGGAAGTCAACGATGGAAAAGCTCTATAACATCAACAAAGACAAAACCTGGAGCTGACTGGTACAGATCAACTAATAGTATGCAAACACAAGCTAAAGTTGAAAAAGAGCAAACCACTCATGAATGCAGCAAAATATGACCATGAGAATATACCACTGGAATTTAAAGACTGCCTGCAAAATCGATTTGCTGCTTTAGATACAAATGATAGAGCTCCACAAGAGTTATGGAATGACATCAAGAAGGTTGTGTTGGAAGAAAGCGAGAAGTCTCTACAAAAGGTGAAAAAGAAAAAACGACCAAAATGGATGACGGAAGAAACTCTGAAAATTGCCCAGAAAAGCAGAGAAGCTAAAGCCAGAGGAGAAAGAAAGACAATCACAGAACTCAGAGATTTCCAACGTGCAGCAAGACAGGACAAGGAAAAGTACTACAATGACACATGCAAGGAAATAGAAGCAGAAACTATTAGAGGAAGAACAAGATCCGTTTTCCTAAAGCTACGAGAGTTAAAGAAAAAGTTCCAGCCTTGAATTGGAATGTTACAAGATGCTCAAGGTTCTATGTTGAATGATGCTGAGAAGATCAAGAAAAGATGGAAGTAATATACAGAGTTTTTGTATGATAAAGATCAAGTGGACCAACAGCTGTTTCAACCTCTACCTTATGATCGGGAACCATTGGCAATGAAAGAAGTTGAAGCAGCATTGAAAGCCTTATCAAAGAACAAAGTACCAGGCATTGATAGCATTCCCATAGAAGTATTACAGCAATCTGATGCAGCTGTTACCGTACTTACAAGGCTCTGCCAAGAAATATGGAAGACAACATCATGGCCAACTGACTGAAAAGATCTGTGTTTATACCAATACTAAAGAAAGGTGATCCAATGACTGTGGAAATTATCGCACAATCGCTCTGATCCCACATGCCAGCAAGATTCTATTGAAGATTATTCAAAAGAGACTACAACCATACCTGGAACAAGAACTACCTGAAGTGCAAGCAGGGTTCAGGAAAGGGCGAGGAACGAGAGACATCATTGCGGATGTGAGATGGATCCTTGAAAAGACTAAAGAATACCAAAAGTATATCTATTTGTGCTTTATCGACTATAGCAAAGCTTTTGACTGTGTAAACCATGAGAAACTCTGGGCCACATTAAGAAGCATGGGTATACCAGAACACCTGATCGTACTCTTGCACAATCTGTACATTGATCAAGAAGCAACAGTTTGAACGGAACAAGGAGAAACAGAATGGTTTAAAATAAATAAACAAAGGTGTAAGACAAGGCTGCATACTTTCCCCCTACCTGTTTAATTTATATGCAGAACAAATCAGAGAAGCAGGATTGTATGAAGACAACAGAAGTGGGAAGATTGGTGGAAGACTCAACAACCTTCGCTATGCTGATGATACCACATTACTGGCTGAAAGTGAAGATGATCTGAAACATTTGCTTCTCACAATCAAAGAACATAGTCTCAAACTGGGCCTGCACCTTAATGTAAAGACAAAGATCATGACAACTGGCATAAATCAACAGGTTCATCGTTGAAGGAGAAGAAATTGAAATCATGAACAACTTTAACCTACTTGGATCAACTATCAATAAAGAAGCAACAAGCAGTCAAGAAATCAGACGACACATTGCTCTTGGCAGAATGGCTATAAGAACATAAGAACATAAGATATGCCATACTGGGTCAGACCAAGGTCCATCAAGCCCAGTATTCTGTTTCCAACAGTGGCCAATCTAGGTCATACGTACCTAGCAGTTTCCCCAAGGGACACAGGTTCCACAATGCTTGTATTGGTTCAAGCATTGATATCCTGGGTCCCTTCTTAATAATGGTTTATGGACCTTTCCTCCAGGAACTTGTCCAAACCTTTTTTAAACCCAGCTACACTAACAGCCTTTACTACATCCTCCGGTAACAAATTCCAGAGTTTGATTACACGTTGAGTGAAAAAATATTTTCTTTTATTAGTCTTAAATAGTTTACCCTGTAGCTTCATTGCATGTCCCCTAGTCTTTCTATATTCTGATAAGGTAAACAATCGATCTACGTTTACCCGTTCCACTCCGTTCATTAATTTATACACTTCTATCATATCTCCCTCAGCCGTCTCTTTTCCAGGTTAAAGAGCCCCAACCTTTTTAGCCTTTCTTCATAGGAGTAGCCTTCCATCCCCTTTACCATTTTGGTGGCTCTTCTCTGAACCTTTTCTAAAATTGCTATATCCTTTTTAAGATATGGCGACCAGAATTGCACACAATATTCAAGGTGCGGTCTCACCATGGAACGATATAGAGGCATTATAATATCTTTTGTTTTATTTTCCATTCCTTTCCTTATCATACCTAGCATTCTATTTGCTCTCTTGGCCGCCGCTGCACACTGGGCCGAGGGTTTTAACATGGTATCCACAAGGACGCCTAAATCTTTTTCTTGGGTGGTGGTTCCTAATGTGGAACCTTGCATCGTGTAACCATAGTTTGGGTTGTTCTTCCCTAGGTGCATAACCTTGCACTTCTCCACATTAAATTTCATCTGCCATTTTGATGCCCAGTCTTCCAATTTATCAAGATCCTCTTGCAATTTTCCACAATCCTCCTGGGTTTTAACAACTTTAAATAGTTTTGTGTCATCAGCAAATTTGATAACCTCACTCGTTATTCCACTTTCCAGGTCATTTATGAATATGTCAAAAAGCAGCGGACCCAGCACAGATCCCTGGGGTACACCACTATTCACCTTTCTCCATTGGGAAAATTGGCCATTTAGACCTACCCTCTGCTTTCTATCTTTTAACCAGTTCCTGATCCACAGTAGTACACTGCCTCCTATCCCATGACTCTTTAGTTTTGCCAAAAGTCTCTCATGAGGGACCTTGTCAAAGGCTTTCTGAAAGTCCAGATACACAATATCAACCGACTCACCTTTGTCCACCTGTTTATTCACTCCTTCAAAAAAACATAACAGATTAGTAAGACAAGATCTTCCTTGTCTAAAGCCATGTTGGCTGTCTCCCATTAGGTCATGACTATCTATATGCTGAGTAATTTTATTCTTTATGATGGTTTCTACCATTTTTCCCGGTACTGATGTCAGGCTCACATATCTAGTTTCCCGGATCACCCCTCGAACCCTTTTTAAAAATTGGTGTTACATTGGCGATCCTCCAATCCTCAGGTATTAGAGATGATTTTAATGATAGTTCACAGATTACTGATAGCAGGTCTGCAATCTCAAATTTCAGTTCTTTCAACACCCTTGGATGTATACCATCCGGCCCAGGTGATTTGCTACTCTTCAGTTTATCTAATAGTTGTAGGACATCTTCCCGATGTATCGATATTTCCTTCAATTCTTCCACACCTTTAAATACCACTTCAGTCGTGGGTAACATCCCTACATCTTCCTCAGTAAAGACCGAAGCAAAGAATTCATTCAGTCTCTCCGCTATCGCCTTGTCGCCTCTTAGTGCTCCTTTAACCCCTTTATCATCTAATGGACCAACTGACTCTCTCACGGGTTTTTTTGCTACGAATGTACTTGAAAAGGTCTTTATTTCGCGTTTTTGCTTCCGCAGCAAGCTTCTTCTCAAATTCTCTCTTTGCCTGCCTTATCAATGCCTTGCATTTGACTTGCCAGTGCTTGTGCTGTTTCCAGGTTTCATCATTTGGCTCTTTTTTCCATTTCTTGAAAGATGCTTTTTTGGCAACAACAGCCTCTCTGACCTCAGCTTTAAACCATGCTGGCAATTTTTTGGACTTCCTTCCACTTTTCTTAAAGCGTGGAATACAGCTGGTCTGGGCTTCCAAGATAGTATTTTTCAACAACACCCAAGCTTGATGTACGTCTTTAACCTTTGCAACTGCTCCTTTTAGTTTTTTCTTAACTGTTTTCCTCATTCTATCATAGTCTCCCTTTCGAAAGTTAAAGGGTAGTACTGTGGATTTCCTTACTATCCCTCCTCCACTAATTAAATCAAAGGCGATCATGCTATGATCACTATTGCCAAGTGGCCCCAACACCCTTATCTCTTGCACTACATCTGGTGTTCCACTAAGGACTAGGTCTAATATTGCTTCCCCTCTGGTCGGTTCATGAACCAGCTGCTCCAAGAAGCAGTCATTTATTTCATCTAGGAACTTTATCTCCCTAGCATGTCCTGTTGTGACACTGACCCAGTCGATGCCGGGGTAATTGAAATCACCCATTATTATTACTGCACTGTAACTTTTGCTAGCTTCCTTGATTTCTTTGAGCATTTCATCATCCATTTGTTCATTCTGGCCAGGCGGACGATAGTACACCCCCACTGCCATCGCCTTCCCCTTTTTACATGGAATTTCAATCCATAGAGATTCTACAGCAAATTTTGTTTCTTGCAAAACTTTAATCCTTTCTGACTCAATGCCCTCTCTAACATAGAGCGCAACCCCTCCACCAATTTGATCAGCTCTATCATTTCGATATAGTTTGTACCCAGGTATCACAGTGTCCCACTGGTTGTCCTCCTTCCACCATGTCTCTGATATTCCAATCATATCTAACCTCTCGTTTAGTGCTATATATTCTAACTCTCCCATCTTGTTTTGTAGACTTCTAGCATTTGCATACAAGCATTTTAGAGACTGTATTTTATTCATATTAATTTGGCTATTGGTAGACATGGGTAATTTGGGATCTTTAAGTTCTGTCTGCTCCATACTCGAGGGCATTTGGGCTACTTTACTCTTTTTTGGAACCTCTCTGCTTTTTGTAGTATCCTTCAAGGATACATTCTTCCGAACCATGCGCTCTTGGGCGACTGTCGGCTTTCCCCTATTATCTAGTTTAAAAGCTGCTCTATCTCCTTTTTAAAGGTTAATGCCAGCAGCCTGGTTCCATCCCGGTTAAGGTGAAGCCCATCCCTTCGGAAGAGCCCCTCCTTTCCCCAGAATGTTCCCCAGTTCCTAACAAATCCGAACCCCTCATCTCTGCACCATTGTCTCATCCACGCATTGAGACTCCGGAGCTCTGCCTGCCTATTGGGTCCTGCGCGTGGAACGGGAAGCATTTCGGAGAACGCTACCCTGGAAGTTCTGGATTTCAACTTCCTACCTAAAAGCCTAAATTTAGCTTCCAGAACCTCCCTACCACATTTTTCTATGTCATTGGTACCAACATGTACCAAGACAGCAGACTCCTCCCCAGCACTATCTAAGACCTTATCTAGGTGGCGTGTGAGGTCCGCTACCTTCGCACCAGGCAGGCATGTTACCAGGCGATCCTCACGTCCACCAGCCACCCAGCTATCTACATGCCTAATGATCGAATCACCAACTATAACTGCTGTCCTAACCCTTCCCGCATGGGCACTTGGCCCTGGAGAAACCTCCTCGGTGCGAGAGGGGTTTACATCACCTGGAGGACAGGTCCAATTACAGGATGACTTCCTGCCACACCAGGGTGATGCTCTCCTGTCACGTGACCTCTCTCCTCCATGGCAACAGGGATGCTGCCAGACTGGAGGTGGGACTTCAGGACTATATCCCTGTAGGTCTCGTCTATGTACCTCTTTGTCTGTCTTATGTTTTCCAAGTCTGCTACTCTAGATACGAAAGACCTAGATACGATTCTCAAGAGAAGCGATGTCTTTCTCCATACAAAGATTCAACTTGTTCAAGCCATGGTATTTTCAACATCATCATATGGATGTGAAAGCTGGACAGTGAAGAAGATAGACAGGAAGAAAATTGATGCCTTTGAATTATGGTGCTGGCGGCAAATACTGTGTATACCATGGACTGCCTGAAGAACAAACCAGTCGGTACTAGAGGAGATCAAACCTAAGCTTTTTTTAGAAGCTCAGATGACAAGACTTCGACTTTCATACTTTGGACACATCATGCGGAGAGAGAGATCACTAGAGAAAGACATCATGCTTGGCAAGATAGGTCAACGCAAAAGAGGAAGGCCAGCAATGAGATGGATCGATCCAATAACAGCAGCTACAGGTACCAGTCTGTTAACAATGAGCCGCCTGACTGAAGACCGAACACAATTTAGGATAGCTATCCAGAGGGTCGCCATAAGTCGACTCCGACTCGACAGCACTTAACAGGCATTCCTCAAAATCAACTGAAAAGGCTTCAGACATTACAAAACATGGCTATGCACACTGTCACGTACGTGCAGATTCGATGATGTAAAACCACTATTAATTATGTAGCATTGGCTGCAGATAGTACTTTGAATTGGATACATGAGGCATACCACAAAGGTGTGAAGTGCTACGGCCTCCTGCCAGAGTAGGAGTCCATTCCGCCCTGCTTGTTCACGTAGAACATGGCCACCTAGTTGTCCATCTGTATAAGGATCAGACGACTTTGGAGCAGGTGGGAGAAAGTCCACAGGGCCAGAAAGATGGCCTGGAGTTCGAGGAGGTTGATCTGCAGAAAAGAATCCTCAGAAGACTAGTAGCCCTAACTGCGCTGGTCCTCACAATGTGCACCCCAGCCTGACAGGGAGGCGTCCATAGTCAGAACCCTCTGATGTGCTGGTGCCTGGAAAGGCATCCCCACCCTGAGGTGATGTGGGGACTTCCACCAGGCGAGGGAGATCGCCAGTTGCTGGGTGACCCGCAACTGTCCCACAGTCCACCTGTGGCCTGAGACTACTGAGACCGGAGGCACCACTGGGCCATCCGCATGTGTAGGTGGACTAGGGGAATAACGTGCACCATTGAGGCCATGTGGCCCAACTAGCGAAGGAGATGCCGGGCCGGCACCAACCTCCAGGCTTGCACCTCCCCAGCCAACCACATCAGGTGGTGGGGCTCTGTTCTCTGGGAGGAAAGCCTTGGCCAGCAGAGTGTTCAGCTGGGCCCCTATGAATTCCAGGGTCTGAGTTGGGGAGAGCCTGGACTTGGGGTAATTGATGACAAAGCCCAACTGATGGAGGGCGTGAATGGTCAGCCTTGTGGCCCAGTCTGCCTCCCGGGCAGTGCTGCCCCTGACGAGCCAGTCATCTAGATAGGGAAGGACATGAGCTCCTTGAAGATGCATGTGCAGCCTCTGCAGCCAGGCACTTTGTGAAGACACTTGGTGAGGAGGCAAGACGGAATGGGAGCAACCTGTACTGGAAGTGCAGATCTCCCACCACAAACCTCAGGTAGCACTTGTGGGAGGGATGAATCAGGATGTGGGCGTAAGCGTTCTTGAGATCCAAGGAGCAGAGCCAGTCTTCCTGGCTGAGGAGGGCAGTAATGTTCCAAGGGAGAGCATGTTGAACCTCTCCCTCACCAGGAACCTGTCAAGGTTGTGCAGATCCAGGATAGGCTGGAGGCTTCCTATTCTTATGGGGACAAGGAAATATCTCGAGTAGAAGCCCCTGCCCCAGAGATGGTGGGGAAACAGGTTCCGCCGCTTTGTCCCTGAGCAGGTTCGCAAGCCTTGTGATGAACAAGGCCTGGTGAAGGGGTGGATGGGATGGCTTCCCTGGAAAGTAATCTAGAGGGTTTTGCTGCAAGTGGAGGGAATGATTCTCTCTCACCACCCACAGGACCCACTGGTCTGTAGTGATGGTGGCCCAGCTGTCGGCAAAGGAGGCCAGTTGACCCCCTATATGCTGAGGTAGGTCTCCGAGGGGGGGGGGGAGGGACCCTGCCCAGCGAGTCAAAAACTCCCCCCTGGCTGAGGGAGGCTGGTGCCTGGGGCTTTGGGTTTCCTGGACCCATGCCCCTGGCCCTTTCGCTGTGTGGGTTGGTGAGGCTGAACCTGGTAAGGCTGGTAATGGCTAGCTGAGGGGTAACCCTTTTTCCTTGGGAAAAAGGTCTTCTTTCCCGAGGGCTTCTTCCTGGGGAGAGCTGAGGTCTTTTTGGAAAGTTTCTACCAGGTAACCACATTGGCCTCGACCTCGGCAGCCTTATCGGACATAGGCTTCCCAAAAAGATTCTCCCTATTGCAGGGCACGTCCAGGAGTTTCTCCTATACCCACTGCTCCAGGTCCAAGGTCTGCAGCCATGCTGGGCACCGATGCCTGTGGCCGCCACCCGGGCTGAGACCTCAAACCCATCATAGGCGGCTCTAGAGAAAAACTTAGAGCAGTCCCAGTCAGCCCCAGTCAAGGACAAGCAGCCTAGAGGGGTTCCCCAGTGAGGCCTGCTGAGAACTCCGAGAGCTACTGGACTAGGCTCTTCAAATACATCCCCATATACAGCTCATAGGCTTGTATACGGCACCCGAGCATGACAGCTTGGTAGCATTTATGGCCCAGGGCATTGAAGGCCCAGGCCTCCTTGCCTGGGGGCACAGATGAGTAGGTCTTTTGATTCCTGAGCCTTTGTATCAACAACTCCACCACCATTGATTTGTGGGGGAGTTGAGGCTTATGGAATCCCGCACCCTTCCGGACTCGGTACATGGTGTCGACCCGACGGCTGACCACCGGTACCGAGGCTGGTGTCTCCCATATCCAGAGCAGGAGCCTCTTGAGGATGGGCAGGATCGGGACTGTGAGTCGTCTCCTTGGGCGGAGACTTGTACTGCAAAATTTCCAGCTCCTCGGTGTGCGGGTCCTCCTTGGACTCCATCTGCACCAAGAGAGCCTGGACAATGTCTCGAACGAAATCATGGAACACCACGGTCCTTGGGTAGGGAGTGGCGTCAAGACTCCGAGGGAACGTCCTGATACCGGGAGGTCTCGGGAGATGCTTCGTCCTCAGTATCCCATTTGGATACTGAGGTAGTCAAGGACTCGGCCTCAGGGGTAGCCCCGAGGAGCTGGGGACCACCCAAGGACCGGGACCCCTGTAGGCTTGCCAGGGAGGACCAGAGCCCTGAGGACCGGAACCAGGACCAAGGACTTTACCCAAGGCCGTCAGCACTTGGTGCCTGGCTTGACGCCCTGGGGATCCTCTGAGGTGGAGGGGGGGGGGCAGGTGTCGGGGCCAATGATGCTGGGAACCCAGACATCAAAGCCTGCTGCAAGGTCAGAATGGAGGAGAGACTCTGCTCCATGGCCGCCATACAGGTCTTGAGACCCGATGGCTCAGCAGCCTTCAGCGTGGACCCCAAGGTCCGATGCCAGCACTCCGGAGAGTGCGTCTTCCAGGAGGACTATGGGCTCTCGAGCCCTGGCATGGTCACCGCCAGCCGAGGGCTCGAGACTTTAGGAGGGTGGTGCACCGAGTCGCCCGAGTCCCGCCTTGGGACCTTTCCAGGTTTTGTCGGCAACTCAGAAGGCTGCACGTTCTTCTTAGGAGGGTCTGGTGACCTACTGGAGGAGCCGCTGCCGCGGGACTCAGATGATGCCTGGACCTCTCTCAAGGAACCCTCCTTCAGACTTGGAGAGGGGGACACCAGAGTGGAGTCTGGCTTGGGGAGCAGCTTCCCTTGCAACTCCGACCTCTTCCTGTTGGTCTTGGGCATCATAGTCTGGCACCGATTACAGGAGGAGTTGTCGTGGTGCGGGCCCAGACAGTGGAGGCAGCAATCATGAGTATCTGTATCAGATATGGTCTGGCCACATCGGTCACACTTTAAATCCACCGGGAGTCAAGGTGGGAGAACTCGCAGCCGGGGTCGAAGACCCCTGGGCAAAAAATGGTGCGAAGGCTGGTCAAAGAAAACCCTTGACAAAAAAGGACCGCAATGAGGCCAAGAACAGCACCTAGATGCCCGACTCGAGGCAGAGGACGGTAGAAGACCAAAGTCAGGAATTTGGAAGGGAAAGAATCACTTTTTCCGGGAGAGATGAAGACCACGTCCGTTGGGCTCCACGGAAAAAAAAGAAGACTGAACAAGATGGGGACCACGCAGGCATGGTAGCATTCTCAAAAGCTCTCTGATATCTGGGGAAATGCTCCGCGTGGGCTCTGTCGGCGCCGACATCACCCATATGTCAGGACTGACTTTCTGCTTGTTCTTGGAGAATAAGACTAACCATAAAAACCATTAACAAGAAGAAAATTATAACGAAGAAACATCTAGATAATCAACGATTAATGAGAGAAAGCTAATATGGATTTAGCCAAGGAAGATATTGTTTTACTAATCTGTCATATTTTTTAGAAGGTGTAAATAAACAGGTTGACAAAGGTGAGCGTGCTGATATAGTGTATCTGGATTTTCAGAAAGCATTTGACAAGGTTCCTCATGAGAAACTCTTGGCAAAATTAAAAATTCATGGGACTAGTGGCAGTGTAGTTTGTGGATCAGGAGCTGGTTAAAAGATAGAAAGCAGAGGGTAGGGTTAAATGGCCAATTTTCTCAGTGGAGAAAGCTGAATAGTGGAGTACCCCAGGGATCTGTGCTGGGTCCAATACTTAACATATTCATAAATGACCTGGAAATGGGAACGAGTGAGGTGATCATATTTGCAAATGAGACAAAATTATTCAAAACTGTTAACACACAAGATTGCAAAAAATTGCAAGAGGACCTTGATAAATTGGAAAACTGGATGTTCAAATGGCAGATGAAATTTAATGTGGGCAAGTGCAAAGTTACGCACCTAGGAAAGAACAACCTAAACTATGGTTACACAATCAAGGTTCCACATCAGCAACCACCCAGGAAAAAGATTTAGGGGTCAACGTGAATAACACGTTGAAACCTGGATTCTCTACAGGGAGAACTATTCAGGCAACTGGTAACAGAAGCCACACGTGAAGGGGCCATATTGGACTTGGTATTTACCAATGGTGAAAAGTGTTTCTGATGTTATAGTGGGAGATCATTTTGCATCCAGTGATCACCATATGGTGTGGCTCAGAATTAGGACTAGGGCTGTTAAAATCCATTCAAAAGTGAGGGTCTTACACTTTAGGAAAACTAACTGCCAAGATGGGCCAATACCTCAGGGAGTCGATAGCGGGATGGTAACAGCTGGGGGTGTAGAAAAACTGTGGGCAAAACTGAAAGGGGATATTTTAAGGGCAACCAACCTTTTTGTTAAAATGGTAAATAAAGGTAAAAGAAAAAGGAGACCACTATGGTTTTTGAAAGAAGTAGCTGAAAAGGTGAAGAAAGAGGTCTTCATGAAATACAAGAGATCACAGAGAGAAAAAACATGCATCTGTATTTGGAAAAACTTAGAGAAGCTAGCAAAGTAGTCAGGAAAGCAAAGATTCAAAAAGAGGAGAAAATAGCCAATGCAATAAAATGGGGGGATAAGACATTTTTCAGATACGTTAGTGAGAAGAGGAAGGGCAAAAGTGGTATAGTCAGACTCAAGGGTAAAGGGGAGGAATATGTAGAAGCTGATAAGGATAAAGCGGAATTGCTTAACAAATCTTTTTGTTCTATGTTCACAGATGAAGGGCCAGGAACAGGACTTCAGAAAATGCCCCCAATGGCAAATGCCACCATCTGTCCATTTTGAGCCTTACCAGATCCACATACCATGATCTCCGAGGCTAATCTGGCACCACCAAGATCACCAGGCCCCAGTGAGACTATCCACTGAAACAGCCACCTTAGCAGCCAGGGAGGAAACACAGAGCATGCCCCCACCTTGCCACTTTTGAACAGAGCATCCAGGCCCTCTGACATTCTATCCCATCGAAGGCTGAAGAAATGAGACACCTTAGTGTTGCTTGTGGACGCCATCGGATCCATGATCAGCATCCTCCCCCATTGAGTCACTATTTGCCGGAACACAACATCTGCCAAAACACACTCTCCTGGGTCTAACCGATGGCAACTGAGAAAATCATCTTGTACGTTTTCATTTCCCGCTACATGAGCTGCTGACAGTGACAGAAGATGACTCTACCCACTGAAGTAGGAGACACCTCCACTACCAACACTGAACTTCCCATGCCGCCTTGCCGATTGATGTAAGCCACTATGGTCGTATTGTCTGAAAAGACCCTCACTGCCTTGTTGTGAACTGGGCAAAAGGCCTGTAGAGCTAAGAACACTGCTCTCATCTCCAAACGATTGATGGACCAGCCCGTCTCCTGAGACCACTGCCCCTGCGTCAACTGACCCTGACAATGTGCCCCCAGTTGTACAGATTGGTGTCAGTGATAACAGTCACCCAGTCGGGGGCTCCAGAGGCATCCTTGCCGCCAACTTGGCCAAGTCCATCCACCATCTCAGAATCTCCTTTGTGTCCTCTGGACACCACAGCCTCTTCCACAGAGAGGCTTCTGGGGAGACCATTGAGAAAAAGATGCCACCTGAAGGGGTTGCATGCGCGCTCTGACCCATGGGGACCAGATCCAAGGTTGCTGCCATTGAGCCCAGCAACTGTAGGTAGTCCCAGGCTCAAGGAACGCGCAGCCCGCGGAACCACCGTACCTGATACTGCATCTTCTCTATGCGCTCCTGAGGCAACGACACCAGTCCCAACTTGGTGTTGAAATGGGCCCCTAAATACACCAGATCTTGAATCGGCTGCATAGTGCTTTTGGGGAAATTGATGACCTAGCCTTACTGTTTGAGAAACAATAACACTCTGCATCACCTTCTGACTCCTCTACACCAACCTTGCCCTGATTAGCCAGACATCCAGATAGGAATGCACCAGCATCCCCCCTCCTGATGACAAGCCTCCGCCACCACCATCACACCTGCATGAAGGTCCGAGGTGCCATGGTGAGACCAAAGGGCAGAGCTCAAAATTGGAAATGTCCCATTGGAACTGCAAAACAGAAGTAACACTGATGATCCGAATGAATGGATATGGGCAGACAAGCCTCTGAAAGATCCAGGGAAGTGAGGAATTCACCCCGTCTCACCGCCACTATGACTGTCCACAAGGTCTCAGTGTGGAAATGGAGTACTTGCAAAGCTCGATTGACATGCTTCAAAAGTTCAGGATAGGTCAAAAGGTCTCTTCCTTTTTGGGAACCACAAAGTAAATGGAATATGGGCTGAGCTTTCGCTCCTCTGGGGGAACCTCAATGACTGCCTTGAGTCGGAGCAGCCTCTCAAGCATGTCCGTCACCACTCTTGCTGTGATTGGAGCCTTGCAGAACAGCATAAAAGTGCCTGAGAGGGGCTGCACCAACTCGAACGCATAGCCCTCACAAATAACTTTCAGCATCCACTGGTCGGTTGTAATCTGGACCCAGGGGGGATAAAGGCCTGCAGACGACCACCTATCAGAATTACTCCACCTGGGCAACTCCTCATTGGGACTCCTTGGGGCCTCCTGAAGACCCAGCTGAATAGTCCTTGCTTCTCCCCATGGCCCCTTTGAAAGGACTGGCCCCTCAGGAAATGAGCGCGCTGAAAACACCCATAATGGGAACCTCTAGCCCTGCTAGCATCCCTAAACCTCCTCTTAGAAGGGCTGCAGATTTGGCCGCACGAGGTTTATTCTCCGGCAATATCGGTACTTTGGAATCTCACAAATAACTTTTCCAGTGCCTTCCCAAAGAGAAGTTTCCCCTGAAAGGGAAGCTTACCGAACCAAGCCTTGGATGCTACTTCTGCCACCCAATTCCAGAGCCACAAGAGATGCCCAGCCATCACTACTGAGGCCATATTCTTAGCTGAGGCCCATACCAAGTCGTACAGTGCATCTGCTAGATAAGCTGACCCAAACTCTAGTCTGGCCACCTTCGGAAACTCCTCCGGAGACCCCGAGGTGGATTCCAGCAAGCCTCAGGCCCAGCACAAACATGCTGTAGCCACACAGGCCCTGCAGATCGAAGCTTGCAAAGCCAGAGCTGAAACCTCAAAGGATCGCTTCAACATATTCTCCAATTTCCGATCCTGGGCATCCTTTAAGGCTGCCCCGGGGATATCTGTTTTCTTTGTAACTGCTGAGACCAAGGCATCCAATTTTGGGAGCCACAAAAGGTCCTTTTTTTCCAGTGGGAAGGGGTACAAGCGCACCATGGAGCAACCAACCTTTAAGCCGGCCTCTGGAGCATCCTTTTGGCAAAATCAGATCCTTAATGGCACTATGGAGTGGAAAGAAGGTTGAGGGCTTCCATATACCCTGCATCAAGGGATCATCTGAGGGCCCCTCCTTCACAGGAGCCCCTTCCACTACAATATTTAGGGCCAACAATGACTGGGAAATCAGTGATGCCAATTCCTCTTGCTGAAAAACTAATGATGTCGCATCCTCACCTGAAGCAATCTCTCCATTCTCTTACTCATCCCCAGAGGGATCCCAGTGCTCGGACGACCCTCCCATGGGGTCTTCAGAGCCCCCGGAGACCACTTAGCCCTGATGTTCTCAGGCATACTCTTCCACCTGCCAGTGCTTGGATGACAGCTCTACTGGCCCTTTGGCTTCAGGCTGCAGTTCCCCTGCCTCCTGCTGTTCTGGAGAGCCTTGGCCCAGCCCCTGCATCATGCAGAAGGCTTTCTGCATAAGGAGCACACATGCTGGTGAAAAGGGAGTCTCCTGCACAGCTGGCAGCTCCCCAAGTTGCTTACCTGCATGCTCTGCCCCCCCCCCCCAAAGGTTCTCCAACGAAAGATTGGTGGACTGCTTCAGGACCACGGTTCCCGCCAAAACCACAGCTGGGGAGAAACTGGCTGGTGCTCTGCTTCACTGCCCAAACCCGGAGGAGCCTCCAATTCTGTTTGCCTCCAGCCCCAGAGAAAATCTTCAGCAATGCGGCCCTCCGTATTGCAGTCACAAAGCAACATCGATTGCCAGAGTCAGCACAGACCATGAGCCTGGATGGCATGGAGAAGGCTGCAGCTATGCGGCCCTGCTCAGTCAGTGGCTCAGAGCCCTCGCCTACCTCACTTGGCTGCTGCCTAGCAGAACGCCCGCAGCTTGTGCTCCCTTGATGCCACGGTCCAGCATAGAGTCTGCCTGACATCTGTACTTCGGTTTTGTTTTCTTCTTTTTTTTTTTTAAACAAAGGGCCAGGCTTTGCTGTGATACTGTATCTTGGGCCCTCTCCCAAGGAGTTGTGGAGAAAGATCGGGTTACTCCCCATGGGGACTGGAGGTGGAGAAAACAAGGGGAAGGACCCGGACCCCTGGGTTCTGCACCCCACAATCCACAGATGCTGAAACAGCAAGTGGTCTTCAGCAGAGTAGTACTTCTTCTCAAATTAAAGGATTTCTTTTTTTTGTCCTACAATGGAGTCCAGACTGCACATAAGCTCATGAACATCTGCTGGAGGCTGAGAAATACTGGTATGGCCAGATCTGCACAGATCCCTTGTAATGTGACATCAAAACCAGTGGTTCTCAGTCTTCATCTGCTGTTGACTGGGCATAACCCACACATCTGGACTAAACTAGAGGGATGATATGGAAGCCCTATATGCTAATACCCCTTCATATCTGACATTCCTGATCATGTTCTCCATTCCACCCATGAAAATATTTCTGTATTCCCTCAGTGTACCAGGCCAGACTGGAATCTACAAGGACTGTTGGATTTTTCTTTATTGCACCTGCACTTTAGAATGCACTCTTTTCCGCTCTGTACAGAGGCCTCCTGCAAAAATTCAGAAACCCACTCTTTCAGTTTGTGTTCGAGAGCTCAGGATCCCCCAGTTGACACTGACAGATTTTCAGGCATATCCATTTTTAACTTCTATCTCTTCTGCTTTTCATATGCTCATATCTCTTCCTATCTCTCTCTTAAAATAAAATTGGAGTCTCCTTCCTTCACAGAGCTGGCCCAAGGGCTTCTGCCACCCAAGGGAGGCCACCCCTGTGAACAAGAGTCTGCTGCCCTAGGTGGCTTCTTAATGGACAGTCAGACCCTGTTCCTTCTCTACATATTAATTTACTCTGTAAACCACTTTGATTAATGCATTTAGCGTAGTTACTCACCTGTAACAGGTGTTCTCCGGGGACAGCAGGAATCAGTCCTCACATATGGGTGACATTGACGCCGATGGAGCCCGCACAGAGCAAAGCCCCAGCCTTCAAAGAAAACTTTTGGGAGTTGCTACCACGCATGCATGGTCCCCTTCCTGCCCAAAGAAGTCATCTTGCTCAGTCAAATAACATAGCTGAAGACGGCAAAAACAAAACACTGAAGATAGGAGGACTGCAACTCCAAGGGGAGGAGGGAGGGTTGTGAGGACTGATTCCACCGTACTATCTCCACTCTACCTCGCTCTCTACTACTCCTGCTCCTTCTCTCATCAGGTAATATCAACCCCAACCCTGCCCCCCCCTCCCCGATTTCTTTCTCACACTAAAGAAAGTTCCTCACGTACCCCATCTAATCTCATCCACATCCCGCTCCTCCCTCCTTCCGCCCTCCCTCATTCACTCATCCATAGATATCAACTCCAACCCTACCTCCCAAAAATAACCCCTCACATAACCTACCCGATACCATCGTTTTTCCCCTCATTTCCCCTCCCTCATGTCCCTTTTGGAGTATACACTCACCCAGTCACACCCTGCTCCCTCTAAACCTAAATCTCGGCATTATCCTAGAAATAGACCCCCACGCCACTTTGATAAGAAATCTACACGTAACTTATCCAACCTCATCCATATCCCTCTCCTCCCCCCCCCCCCACTCTCCCGTTTTCATGCGCCCTATGGAACGCATGCTCAGTCATTTAAAAAACCACTTTCATTCATGACCTTTTTTATCTCCAATGCCCTACACCTTCTTGCCTTGACCGAGACCTGGCTCCCCCCAGGTACCGCATCCATTGCCTCTCTCTGCTATGGGGGCTACCAGTTCTCCCATACACCTTGATCTACTGGTCGCAGTGGTGGCGTTGGCCTCTTCCTCTCTCCCTCTTGTCAATTCCAACCCCTCCTGCCACCCCAATCACACTCCCCCTTCTCCTTCGAAGTCCACTCCATTCGCCTCCTCTCACCACTTCCCCTCAGAGTAGCTGTTATTTATCGCCCACTGGACAAATCCAAATCAACCTTCCTCTCAGACTTCGACTCCTGGCTTTCTGACTTCATCAATCCCTCCTCCCCCACTCTTATTCTTGGCAATTTCAACATTCACATCGACAACCCCGCTGACCCCCATGCCTCAAAGTTCCTCGCTCTTATCTCCTTGTTTGACCTCCGACTTTGCTCCACTGCCCCCACACATCTACATGGCCACTGCCTTGACCTAATACTCTTCTCCAACTCCTCTCCTTCAAACGTCTGCAAATCAATCCTTCCCTCATCTGACCACCTCTTAACATTTACTCTTCAGCTTCCGCCGTCCCGTCTCCTCCGACCTATTTAGAAACCTTCATAATATTGATCCCCTGACGCTCTCCACCATCTTTCCATCTCTTTCCTCCATTTTATCCTCCAAGTCTGTCGATGAAGCATTATCTTCATACAGTGCTACATTATCCTCAGCCCTTGACACTCTTGCCCCTCCCACCCCACGTCCTGTCAAACGATCTACTCCCCAACCTTGGCTTTCTCCCACAATCCATTACCTATGCATCTGCGCCTGTTCTGCCGAACGAGCTTGGTCCAAATCCCGCTCCCTGGAAGACCTCCTACACTTCAAATTCATGCTTGGCTCCTTTCAGTCAGCCTTAGCACTTGCCAAACAAGATTACTACATCCATCTGACCAACTCCCTGGCCTCTGATCCTCGCCGTCTCTTTAATACCCTCAATTCTCTCCTCAAAGTCCCCCCGCTCCCGATCCTGCCCTCCCTTTCTGCCCAAACCCTAGCCGACTACTTCCACAACAAAATCCACACGATTACCCTCCAATTCCCTCCCCCTCTACCTCTCCTCCTCCATCCCTACTCCCTCTGCCACCCTCTCCTCCTTCCCTCCGATCCCTGAGAAAGAAACCACACTCCTTCTGTCTTCCTCCAAACCCACCACCTGTTCATCAGACCCTATCCCCACCCATCTCCTACGTTCCATCCCCCTCACCATTGTCCCCTCCATCACTCATATACTCAACCTTTCACTCTCCACTGCAACCGTCCCCGTTGACTTCAAACATGCTGTTGTCACACCCCTCCTCAAGAAACCCTCACTTGATCCCATGTGCCCTTCTAACTATCGACCCATCTCCCTCCTTCCCTTCATATCCAAACTATTAGAACAAGCAGTCCACCGTTGCTGCCTCGACTTCCTCACCTCCCAGGCCCTCCTAGACCCACCTCAGTCCGGCTTCCGTCTCCTACACTCCACTGAAACGGCACTCACAGAAGTCACAAACGACCTGTTTCTGGCTAAATCCAAGGGCCTCTATTCTGACCTCATCCTTCTTGACCTTTCTACTGCCTTTGACATCATTAACCACGACCACCTCCTCATCACCCTCTCCTCACTTGGCTTCAAGGACTCCGTACTATCCTGGTTCTCCTCCTACCTCTCCCATCGCTCATTCAGTGCATGCTCGGGTGGCTCCTCCTCCTCCCCTACCCCGCTCCATGTAGGTGTACCCCAGGGATCTGTCTTGGGCCCCCCTCCTCCTCTCTCTATACCCAAGGCCTTGGCGCGCTTATCTCCTCCCTTGGCTTTCAGTACGATCTTTATGCCGACGACTCCCAAATCTACCTCTCTACACCTAATATCTGTGGCAATCCAGTCCAAGATCTCTGCCTGTCTTTTGGACATCGCTGCCTGGATGTCTCATCGCCGTTTGAAACTGAACATGGCCAACACTGAACTCCTTGTCTTCCCACCTAACTCCTCCCCCCCACTTCCCCCTCTCTCAGTCCATGTGGATGGATCTACTATCCTTCCTGTTCCCTCAGCCTGCAATCTAGGGGTTATCTTTGACACCTCTCTCTCCTTCTCCGCTCATATCCAGCTTGTAGCTAAGGCCTGCCGCTTCTTTCTCTACAACATCAGCAAAATCCACCCCCTCCTCTCTGAACACACTACCAAAACGCTTATCCACTCCTTAATCTCCTCTTGCCTTGATTACTGCAACCTACTCCTCGCTGGTCTTCCCGTGAGCCATTTCCTTCCCCTCCAATCTTTACAAAATCATGCTGCTCGACTAATCTTCTGCCAGCCTCGCCATGCCCACATTACTCCTCTTCTCAAGTCCCTTCACTGGCTTCCTGTCCAACTCCGCATCCAATTCAAGCTTCCCCTGCTGGCCTATAAATGCATTCACTTTATGGCCCCTCAATACCTCTTCTCTCCCTATGTCCCCTCTCGAAATTTGCGCTCCGCTAACAAACTACTTCTATCAATGCTTTTCACCCGCACCGCGAACTCCCGACTGCGCTCCTTTCACCTTGCTGCACCTTACGCCTGGAACAGCCTACCTGTGTCTGTGCGCCAAGCATCCTCCCTGGCCCTCTTCAAATCCAAGTTGAAGACCCAACTCTTCACTGTTGCATTCAGATCCTGACTCCTTCCTCATCTTACCCTAACCCCCGTCAACGTTTATGACCGAACTGACTATTGCTCTGTACTGTTCTAATTAATGTACTGTTCTAACTAGATTGTAAGCTCCGATGAGCATAACTCTGATGGGCAGGGACTGTCTCTTGTATGTTGGCTACCTCCTGTAGGTTAGCTGTGCAGCGCTGCGTGCATGGTGCTTTATAAGTGCTGAATAGTAGTAGTAGTGATTCCTGCTGTCCCCGGAGAACATCTGTTACAGGTAACTACATGTTCTCCGGGAACAAGCAGGAAGTCAGTCCTCACATATTGGACTCCCCAGCTACCGGCTACCATTAACCTATAGCTCAAAAAGGCTTCCTCATCAAGAGCCACAAGCAGCCGCAATGACAGCTTCTGCGTCCAAAGGAATTAGAACTCCGATAGCCTGAACACAGAAGGATTGGAGGGCAGGAGTTGCCTAGACCTCAAAAAGGTTATGGAGTACAGCCTGGCCGAAGGCACTGTCCTGTCGGGAATCCCTATCCAGGCAGTAATGGGCTGCGAAGGTATGAACTGAAGACCAGGTGGCAGTCCAGCAGATGTCTACAAGGGGAACGGAGCGCAGATAAGCCACTGATGTTGCCAATGCCCTGACCTTGTGAGCCGTGACATGGCCCCTCCAATGGAAGCTTCGCTTCCTCATAAGCCCGGGCAATACAGTCCGCCACCCACGTGGACAGCGTATGCTTGGTCACTGCCTCCCCCAGCTTACTGGGGTTGTAGGAAACGAAAAGCTGAGAGGCTTTCCGGTGACCTTGAGTACGTTGAATGTAGAAGGACAAGGACGTCTTACAGTCCAGGGTATGGAGACCTGCCTCAGCCCGACTGGCGTGCGGTCTGAGAAAGAAGGTAGGGAGGACCACCTCTTGGTTGAGGTGGAACGAGGACACCACCTTCGGAAGGCAATGCACCACCCTATTCTTGTAGAACCTCGTATAAGGCTTCTCCACCATGAGGGCCTGAAGCTCACTCACCCTTCGGGCGGAAGTGAGCACAACCTTCCAGGAGTGATAGTGGAGGTGACAGAGCCATCGATTCAAAAGGCAGCAGAGTGAGCCGCCCCAACACTACATTGAGATCCCATTCAGTCGCCCAAGGGCGGACCGGAGGCTTAGACAGTAGTAGGCCCGTAAGGAACCAGGACACCATTGGGTGGGCTGAGAGGGGCTTCCCATCCACCTGATAGTGGTTCGCTGCTAGGGCACCGAGATGCACCCTGACGGAGTTGGACTTGAGTCCCGTCCTGGAGAGGTTGAGAAGGTATTGCAACACCATAACCACCGGGCAAGAAAAGGGGTTAACCCCTGTGCTGCACACCAAAGCACAAACCTGTGCCACTTAAAGGCATAAGCCCATCTGGTAGATGTTCTGCGTGAAGCCAGCAGAACATCCTCCATGTCCTTTGGAAGTAGGAGCGGAGCTAGTGACAGCCTCTCAGCAGCCACACCATCAGCAAAAGGGAGCTGAGGTTGGGGTGCAGGAGAGAGCCCCCCTCTGGGGAAAGGAGCTGCAGAGCTGTCCCCAGGGGAATGGGGGTCTCCACCGCTAGCTGCAGGAGGAGTAGGAATCATGGTTGCCGAGGCCACCGTGAGGCTATCAGAATGACTGAAGCTCTGTCGCGAAGAATCTTGAACAGGGTCTTGGCGATCAGAGGTGTTGGAGGACTCATACAGAAGACCCACCGACCATGAAATTAGAAAAGTATCAGCAGCCACCTTGGCAGGGTGTGGTTGCCTGGAACAGAAGTGGAGCAACTGGTGATTGTCTGGGCTGGCAAACAGGTCCATCACCAGTTCCCCCCAGATCTGGAAAAGCCCACTTCTGGGTCCAGCTGCCACTTGTGCGGCTGAAGCAGAATGCAGAGTCTGTCGGCCAGCCAGTTGTCCTGGCCCGGCAGGTACACCGCCCTGAGGAGAATGCCCTGTCGGACTGCAAATGAGCACAAGTCCAGGGCTTCCTGACAGAGGGCACGGGACCCCGTGCCCCCGTTTGTTCACATAGAATATGGCTACCTGGTTGTCCGTCTGGACCAGGACGAATCTATGGCCCAGGGACCACCGGAATGCCTTTAGGGTGAGACGGATTGCACACAGTTCCAACAGGTTGATCTTTTGAGCACTCTCATCTGGGGAACAAACACCCTGGGTGCGGTACCCCTGGCAGTGGGCTCCCCAGCCCAGTAGGGAGGTATCTGGTGAGGGGCCTGAAAAGGCATCCCTGCTTCCAAGTGACAGGGCGAGAGCCACCAGGCCAGGGACTGCGCCAGGTTCCTGGTAATTTTGACTCTGTCCTGGAGATGTCCAATGGCCTGGGACCACTGGTCCCTGAGGCACCATTGCGCAATTCGCATGTGGAAGCGGGCATCTGGCGTGACATGAACCGTGGAGACCATATGCCCGAGGAGGCACAATAGGTGTCTTGCTGGCACTGAGGGCCAATGCCGTATGTCTTTGGCCAGTGCTGTGAGTCTGCCTACCCTGTCTGCAGGCAGGTAGGCCTTTGAGTGAAGGGTATTGATCCTTGCCCTGATAAATTACAGCTTGAGCCAGAAGAAGGCTGGACTTGGGATAGTTGATAATGAAACCAAAGTACTGAAGGACCTGGATAGTGCATGCCATGGCCTGCTGCGCCTCAGGGGCCATAGTGCCCCTGATGAGACAGTCGTCGAGACAGGGGAAGACAAAGATCCCCTGAAGCCTGAGGAAGGCAGCTAGGCACTTTGTGAATACCCTGGGGGCCGAGGCGAGGCCGAAGGGAAGCACCCTGTTTTGAAAATGATGATGGCCCCCCCACTGCAAAGTGTAGGTATTGGGTGGATTAGGATGTGTGTATACGCATCCTTTAAGTCTAAGGAGCATAGCCTGTCTCCCTGGTGGAGGTAAGGCATCAATGAACTTCTCCCTCACCAGGAATCT
Organism: Ichthyophis bannanicus; assembly: GCA_033557465.1. Classification (NCBI taxonomy): domain Eukaryota; kingdom Metazoa; phylum Chordata; class Amphibia; order Gymnophiona; family Ichthyophiidae; genus Ichthyophis; species Ichthyophis bannanicus. The sequence continues at coordinate 171,804,196 of CM066042.1, forward strand.
GTTGAGGTTGCGCAGGTCGAGGATGGGCCTTAGGAAGTAGCTGGAGTAGAACCCTTTGCCCTTGAGATGGTGGGGCACTGGTTCCACCACTCGGTCCTCGAGAAGACCTGCCAACTCCTTCAAAAGAAGGTCTCGGTGAAGGGGAGGCCTGAAGGGCTCTCCAGGGAAATCATGTGGAGGCACTTCGGCTAGGCGGGGGAGGTAACCCTCCTTGATCACCTTTAATGCCCATGCATCGGTGGTGATAGCTCCTCACCTGTGGGCATACAGGGTGAGCCGACCTCCTGTGGGCTGCCAAGCTCTGGTTGGGAGAGGGGCCATGCTGCAGGAGTCAAAAGCTCCCTCCAGGCTGGGCTGGGGCCGGAGCTAGAGCCGGAGCCTGGGGCTTGGGAGCCTTTTGCTTATGCAGGCCATGTCCTTGTCCCTTGGCTTGCTGCCCCTGCTGGGGAGCCAGGGAGGCCTGATAAGGGGTGTAGTTTCGTTAAGCAGTGGACTTCCTTGGATAGAAGGGCTTTTTACCTGAGCCTTTCTTGCGGGAAGGGGCAGAGGTTTCTTAGATAACCTAATCCTCATCATGAACTTGGTCTCCAGTTCGGTGGCCTTGTCGGTCATGGGTTTGCCGAAGATGTTCTCCCCTCACCATGGGAAATTGACCAACTTTGGTACCCATTGCTCGAGGTCTGACGACTGTAGTCAGGCTTGGCAGCGTGCACCGATGCCCGCCACGGCTACCCTGACAGCCGACTCGAACCCGTCTTAGGCCCCTGAAGCACTGCAAAGGCTCCTCTGAGAGGTCAGCCGAGAAAGCGGCGATCCCCTTCGCCAGATCCCTCAGGTACATGCCCATATACAGTTGGTAGGCCTGGATCCGACAATTCAGTATTGCGCTCTAGTAACATTTTCTTTTCAGTCAACGCCTGGCTGACTCCATCATCATGGAATTGTGCAGCAGTTGTGACTTTTGAAACCCAAAGCTCCAGCGGACCTGATACATCGAGTCAAGCCGCTTGCTGATCACCGGCGTTGATGCTGGTGTCTCCCACATGCGGAGCATAAGGCATTCCAGGATAGGCGGGATGGGCACCGTGAGGATCTCCTGAGGAGGAGCCTTGTACTGAAGGATCTCGAGTTCATCTGCTTGAGGATCCTCCTCAGACTCCGTCGGGAAAGCCAAAGACTTGGACATATCTCGACTGGAGGGGACCTTCTCCGAGGATCCGATACTGGGGAATCGAACGGGATATCTTGGTGATGGCGAGCGTCCGGTGACTCCTCTTCAGACTCCCAAGCAGAGGCTTCTGAAGAAGACGGGTGGCACTCCTCGGGCCCTGTGAAGTCTGGCGGTATCTGCCCTGGTGCTCGCTGGCTTGTCGGCAACAACCTCTGTCCCAATGAACGGGAGGCTAAGCGTGACCGCGGCCAAAGATCTACTCATGCCCACAGGGCTTTGAGGATTGACTCGGTCTCCGGGGTTGATTTCGACGTCGAACACCCGGTGGTCGGGGAGGAGCAACCAGACATGCCGGATACCAGTGCCCACTGCTGCTTTAGGAAGGCAGTGATCTTGTGCTCCAAGGACACTATCCTGGACATCAGTTCCAGAGGCTCTGCAGCATTCGGCTCGGGTACTGATGTGCTTGGGCCCGAAGCCAGTTCCCCCGGAGGGGAGTCCTCGACTAGGATAGGGTGTACTTGCCAGGGCCGGTCCACGACCGGGTCCTTTCGGGGAACCTTGGCCGGGCGCTCCTTCTCTGACGCCTCAGGCCGGCGCTCAGGGCTCTGCAACCGGCCCTGTGAGGGACCTGGCCATTCTGAACCATCCAGAAACGCGGCTGTCGAGGATTTCTTCCTTATTTTCGGTTCCCTTGAGGGAGACCCCCTCTCAGAGGTCCCTCGACGACACTTGGGTTTGGAGTGCTCCTCCCGAGGCATGGAGGCCTCAACAAGATCCTGTCTGTCAGAGGCATGGGGGAATCGGGAAAAACTTTTTCATGCTGCTGCTTCTCAAGGCCTTCGAGGACATCTTTTTGCAAAGGCCGCAGACCGCTGGGTTGTGGTCCGGGCCAAGGCACTGGAGGCAGCAGTCACGCGTTTCAGTGAGGGACATAATCTTCCCGCACCTATTGCACTTTTTGAACCCACTGGTAGCCATGGGGGAAAAAAAGACCCCAGCGAGGTCGAAGATCCTTCGGGCTGCCAGTGAGGAAAACAAGGGCGGAGATGCCCAAAAGAAGAAAAAAAAAATTGAAAAAGAAGGCCAGCCCAATACAGAGGTCGGGTGAGAAAGGTACCGGTGCTCAACCGAAAAAAACAGCCAAAAGGCAAAGAAAGAAAATTCAGCTTTTTCCGGGACAGGGACAGACTATGGGGTATGTTTACTAAACCTTCTTAACGTGCGCGGCGCGCATGAGCGCGCACTAAGGTACCTTAGCGCACGCTAATGACGCTTTACGGGGCAAAAATGTGCTTTAGTGCGCGCTCACGCGCGCAGTGGCACAAACGAGCGCTGAAGGCGTGGAAAGGCTCCCCAGGGGCGGAGAGAAGGGGTCAATGGGTGGAGAGTGGGAGGGGAGAGGCTCCCCGTACACTAACGATGTGAAATTCGAGGCCAAAAATACCGCAAGTGAAAACCTTGCGTTAGAGCTGATTTAAAGGGAAAAGAAACCATTTATGTCAGCAATGTACAGCAAAACCAGGGAAACCTACAAAAAAGTGATAAGTGTGATACATGTGCATGGAACAAAAGTGCAAATAAACATTGAAAATGACCCCAACAAATTAGACAAAAATCATAATCAAGCTGGGCAATAGTGATAGTAATGGGAAACATCAAAAAACACTCCCAAGAAAGCCCCAAAAAATAAATATGAATTTTGGAAGGGTCTACGCTCCGTCCCCATACAAGGTGAATGATCCCACAGTGAAAAAGCACTGATCAGGGTTTCCCTCTCCATTGGACAGGTTACCTATGGCATGCACATGTTCCACAACAGCAGGGCGGGCATGTCGGAATGGGCAACTGGACAGATGCTGGGAAAGGGGATACAGAGGGCTGCAGGCGGCACATGATGTGGTGCAGCTGGGGCACAGTGCGGACTAGGCAGATGCCTAGGTGGCACTTAGGAATGCTGAAACTGAACAGCAGCCAGACAGCAACTGATGAGGGCCCAACATGGGCACGAGAGTGTTTATCACAGTGTCACAGGGGATAATACCCAGCAGGTACCCCCAAGGGCACAGAACATTGGCAGGCGGTGTTGGGGGGGGGAAGCGTGTACGCCTATGCAGGCACACCTACCCCAGAACACGCACCATAGGCAGCCGCCTACCTGCACACTGGATGGCTTGAGACTGCACACCACCAGCAGAAGGGCATGTCAGCATAGTGGCAGAGGGGTACTGGTGGTGGAGGGGGGCAGTGGCAGCTGCCCAGAGCAGACCATGGCCTAGCCCTGTGTAGGTGGGTGCCATGCACTGCAACAGACAGGCTCTGTCTGACAAACAACCATGGTATCTCCAGGGACTGCACTGTCTCTGTGAGCACAGCGTGGTGCGGTGAACACAGCCAGTGTGTTCAGGAGCAGAAGGTCACAAGTTCAAGTCCCAGCTGGGGCTACTGCCAATCTAGTCCCCATATTTTACCCGCTACTAAACCGTGATAGTAAGGACAAACCTTTATTGCAGAGAACATATGCATGGTTCAAACGCCTATATTTTACCACACCAAGCACAGACACCAGAAACATGCGCATTACCTAGAGCAGAGTACCCCAAATGCAGTCCTGGAGGGCCACAAATCATTCAGGTTTTATGCTGTCTCCAATATAAGGCCATGTCAGCATGGTGGCGGAGGGGTACTGGTGGTGGAGGGGGCAGTGGCAGCTGCCCAGAGCAGACCATGGCCTAGCCCTGTGTAGGTGGGTGCCATGCACTGCAACAGACAGGCCCTGCCGGACAAACAGTCATGGTATCACCAGGGAATGCACTGTCTCTGTGGCAACACGGTGGTGCAGTGCACACAACTAGTGTGTTTGAAGGCAGAAGGTCACAGGTTCAAGTCCCAGCTATGGTGCCTGCCAACCCAGTCCCCATATTTTACCCACTACTACAACGTGCTAATACAGACAGAACGTTTATTGCAGATGATGTAAACATGCCCAAAACACCTACATTTTACCATACAGAGCAAAGACACCATAAATAGGCGCATTATCTAGAGCAGAGTCTCCCAAATGCAGTCCTGGAGGGCCAAACACCATTCAGGTTCCATGCTGCCTCTAATAAAGATGCCTGTGCTGCATATCTATGCACCACCCCCATGGTATGTAGATGTATCTCATGCATATTCATGAGGGACAGCATGAAAACCCGAACAGTGTTTGGCACACCAGGACTGGATTTGGGAACCTCTGCCATAAAGCAGCAGCCAACAGGGGCAGATACATCCACACCCACAGGCTCCATTTGCCAATGCCTCCTGGAGAGGCAGGACATTGGGCCCTGCGTGCATCTCCCAATACTAGCACTTGCATACCTTAGCAATGCCACCCTACACCTGGGAATACGGTACACAGCTATCAAAAGTTTGCTATGATTACTGGCAGATAGCAATTCCTACGTTAAGCACAGTTTGCTGATTGAGCTCCATCATAGCAACCTTTCTGATGTCTGTGGAGTGTGCTGCAGGTCTGGTCTCTGACAGTGTTTACCACCCTGGGGAGTGACCCCCAACAGTATTGCGTACCATATCCATGCCTGCACTGTGCCCAGGACTGGTGTGGTGGCCAGGGCTGCTAAACTCCTCTATAGTAGCACAATGCTGGCATAGGTGTGGGAGTGTGTGTCTGTCTATCCAGTGTGTGGTGGCTGCAAACACCCTCCACAGCCCACACTGCCAGCACTGTTGCCAGTATTGGCCTGCCAATGTGCATAATGAGGAGCAAGGTACCATGGGTATAGCCCAGACAGGGTGGCCTGGCCAGGATGCATCTGCACAGGGCATAGGGCACTGGCTGGGACATTGTAGTGCCCGGCCACCACCTGCACAGACAGGGTGGCCACAGCATGTCCTGCTGGGAGATCACTCTCACCCTGACTGTGCAGTGACCACAGCATGGCTAGGCACCCCCATAGTGCTATATAGTATTTCTCTCATGTGATATTTATGGGTTTCCTTTTGGGGCCCAGTCACTGACTTATCTGCTTGTTGTGTATGCTGACATCCCAGTTCTGGGTGCACGCATTTCCACCAGGAACATGCACTATGGACTAGCTAGCAGACTGTCTGCAGCTGGTATGTGTCTTGATGGAGCTCCTTGCAGGGTGCAGCGGCTGAAGGCTTGCTGCAGGAGAATATCAGATAGTGGTGGGGTGCAGCTTAGCATATCCAGGCCTAATGTCTGTCTGCTATTGTGTTATGGATGTGTACCGAGCTGCATTGACTGCCCTGTAGGGTGTCTGTTCCCCAGCAGGACTGGGGTTGATGGTCCCCTCTACTGCCACCATTGCAGGGAGGTAGAATGTGGATCTGTTGGTGGGAGACCCTGTTTACCACCCTCAGCCCTGGAGGAGGAGGAGGGTGGTGGTACATAATCCTCCTAGGGGTCCATAGGGGCTACACCTGACTGAGACATACAGATATATCCAAGGTGTGTCTGCAGAAACTACCTATCTCACACATTAGCACTGCTGGGGACCTGCAGCATGGCCTATCTCTGCTGTGGACCTGGTGCTGGGTGCCCAACCTCACCTCAGGGTGAGTGCAGTACCTGCACAATGTGACGGTGTTAGCTACTCTGTGCCAGTACCACACATGGTCAGTTCCCCCTACCAGGCCGAGGTGCTGTGGGGGTGCATACCCCATCTTGTGATCATCTGTAGACTGCTGATTTGCATGTGAAGTGCATCATGGGTATGGGTGGGTTAACCCTATCCTGGTGACCACAGCAGACTGTTTGTATGGTGACTTGCAGTCTTTCTGCAGCCAGCCAGGGGTTTGCTAGCAGCTATAGAGCTGTAGCCCACTGGTTACTTCACTGCCAGTGGAGCCAGAGGTCATGGGGTCAAACCCACAGTGGGGTTATTTGATAGGGCTGTCCAAAGCATTATCTATTTTTAATGTACATTAGTGCTGCCAGCAAAAACACCCTCAGCGTACTGTACCCATAAGGTGCCTCAGAGGGCGCTTTATAGGGCGCCCTATAGAGCACCTTATGGTTACCGTCCATATAAGGTGCACTATACAGTATCCTATGGAGCGACTGATAGGGTGCCCTATAGGGGACATTATAGGGTGCCATGGCGGATAGTGCACTTTATAATGTGCCCTATGGAGTGCCTTATGCGGCACCTTAGGTTACAGCACATGAGGGTGTGTTTGCTGGCAGCAATTAATAAAATACAAATAAAGTGCCGCAGGAAACAATACTTACATGTCAAAGCTGATGCCTCAGCCAGCCTTACATATTAGGCACACTGGGGATCGAACTCATGACCCCTGTATCATCAGTCAGTGCCTTAACCATTGTGCTACACTGCTGTTCCTCCTTGCATGTCAGCGCACCTACTTAAGATTTCCATGCGTTTAAATGCACAGTGCTGCCATCAAAAACAGTGCTATGACCTTGCTGTGCCTCATAGGGCACCCTATAGGCCACCCTTTAAGCAACATTGTAGGGTGCCGTGGCGGACAGTGCACTTTAAAATGTGCCCTCTGGAGTACCTTATGGGGTGCCTTATGCAGCACCTTATGTTACAGCGCTTTGAGAGAGTGCGTTTGCTAGCAGCAGTAATTAAAATAAAATTAAAAAGCCTCATAATGCAATATTACACATAAATGGTAGGGCCTCAGCCAGCCTTATTCATTGGGCACAGTGGGGGATTGAACCCATGACCCCTGCACCATCTGTCAGTGTCTTTACCATTATACTGCAGCCCTGTTCCTCTATTTGCACATTAGCACCTGCTTATGCTTCCTGTGCGCGTTCCTCGTATGCTAATGTGTGCGGCGCACAGCGCAGCACACGCTAATCCCGTTTTGCTAATTTTTGACCGGACCGCCCACTCCTTTTATGGCATCCTGCAGACTAACGCAGCACGCACATTAAGAGGGTTTAGTAAACATACCCCTATGTCTGATGGGCTCCGTGGAAAAAAGGAGACTGAGCAAGATGGCTCCTTTGGGAGGGAAGGGGACCACGCATGCATGCTAGCAACTCCCAAAAGCTTTCTTTGAAAGCTGGGGGATTTTCTCCGCACAGGCTGTCGGCATTGACGTCACCCATATGTGAGGACTGACTTCCTGCTTGTTACCGGAGAAGAAAGGAGATATATCAAACATTCAAATAAAAATAAAAATGCATTCCATTCAGCCTCTTCAAGAAGGCAGACGGACACATAGGAGTATACTGAAATAAGTTATTGTGATTGGTTCTTTTAACTCTTTAAATTCATTTGCTTTTACCGTCTAATTCATATGGTGAAATTTCACTTACCGTTAATTTCCTTTCCTGGAATACTGCTAGACCAGTCCAGACAAACGGGTTATGCACCCCTGCCAGCAGATCTTGGAGACAGAGAATTCCATCAGAGCTCTGATAGGGTGGAGGCTGGTGATATAAAGCTACCCCTAGGGGTCTCTGTCAGTAACATATAAAAGCTATGGCAACTTAAACTGAACCGTACCCCAGAGGGTCCCAATGAACTATATACAAGGGAACCGAAGAACTCCCCAGACCTGAAGCTAGCATGCACCAACGCACTCATGGATCGCCCATGGCGAGGCATACTGAAAAGGAAGAACAGTGGTCGGCGGCTACACAGCGCCAGCAGCATTGCAACAGACAGCAGGGCAGGTCCTGGACTGGTCTAGCAGTATTCCAGGAAAGGAAATTAACGGTAAATGAAATTTCACCTTCCAAGTCATACTGCTAGACCAGTCCAGACAAATGGGCAGTACCCAAGCTACCTGCTCTAAAGGGGGGGGGGGGGTGTCAAGGCTGCCGACAGTACTGTAGCTCCAAAGCAGCCGTCCTGACGAGCCTGAACGTCCAACCTATAGTGACGTACAAAAGTGGACAGCGAAGACCAAGTCGCTGCCTGACAATTATCCAGAGGTGCTACTTGAGACCGCTCGGCCCACGAAGCCGCTTGTGCCCGTGTAGAGTGAGCACGGAGTCCCGCCGGAACCGGTTTCCCCCGAAGAATATAAGCTGCCTCAATGGCCCCTCTGAGCCATCTAGAAATGGTAGATTTGGAGGCTGCGGAGCCCCGACGAGGACCCGCAAAGAGGACAAAAAGATGATCAGACGTACGAAACAAGTTCGTGACTTTCAGGTACCGGGTGAGCACTCTCTTAAGGTCTACCGCCCACAACGGAGACCGACTACCGTCACACTGAGTCCTGGTAAAGGCTGGTAGGAAAAGAGGCTGGTTAACATGGAACAGCGTCAGCACCTTTGGCAAAAAAGAAGGGACAGTCCGAAGAGAAACGCCCTCCACCGAAAAGGAGAGATAGGGATCTCGACAGGAGAGAGCTTGTAGCTCGGAAATACGGTGCGCTGACGTAATAGCCACCAAGAAGACAGTCTTTAGAGTTAAATCTTTGAGCGAACAGGCCTTCAGGGGCTCAAAGGGAGGAGCAACGAGGGCACGAAGCACGAGAGCAAGATCCCACATCAGCACCGGCAGACAGAGCGGAGGTCGTAAGGACTTAACTCCACGGAGGAAGCGAGACATGTCCGCATGCAAAGCGATCGATCGCCCCACTATGAGACCCCGAAAGCAAGACAAAGCAGCGACCTGTACCCGCAAGGAACTGAGCGCCAAGCCTTTATCCACCCCGGCCTGGAGAAAAGCCAGGATGTCCGGGATACCAGCACGCCAGGGAGATAGGCTATGCCGGGAACACCAACTGTGAAAACATCACCAAACCCTGGCATAGGCCATGGACATGGACGTGGACGACCGCCACGCTTTGAGTAGGGTAGCGACCACCCTCGGCGAATAGCCCTTGCGCCCTAACCTGCAGCGTTCAATAGCCAAGCTGTAAGCGAGTATGGAGCCGGGTCTTCCATTTCCACCGGTCCCTGGGTCAGGAGACCGGAAAAGGCCCCGAGATGGAGCGGCGACCCTCAGAGACAACCGGACTAGATCCGCATACCACGGTCGGCGAGGCCAATCGGGAGCCACCAAGATCACCAGACCACGATGTTCCCTGAGCCTCTGGAGAACCTTGCCTATCATGGACCAGGGTGGAAAGACATACAGAAGAAGGTGGGTCGGCCACGGCTGAGAGAGAGAGCATCTATGCCGCATGCTCCCTCTTCCCTCCAACGGCTGAAATACCACGGCGCCTTGGTATTCTGCGCCGTGGCCATGAGATCCATCGCCGGCAATCCCCATAGTTGAACAATGGAACGAAACGCTTCCGGCTGCAGTGACCACTCCCCGGGATCCAGAGAGTGCCGGCTGAGAAAGTCGGCCTTCACATTGTCCACGCCCGCGATGTGCTGCGCCGAGATAGCCAGAAGATGCTTCTCCGCCCACGGAAGGAGCAAGCGCAGTTCCTGCGAGACACCCGGACACTTCGTGCCGCCCTGGCGGTTGAGGTAAGCCACCGTCGTGGCGTTGGACAAAACCCGAACTGCCCGTCGCTGCAGAAGAGGCTGAAACTGAAGCAGAGCCAAGCGCACCACGCGCGTCTCGAGACAATTGATGGACCAACGGGCTTCGCGAGGCGACCAAACACCCTGCGCCGAAGTCATGCCGCAATGTGCTCCCCAACCAGAGACGCTGGCATCCGTCGTGACCAGGAGCCAGCGCGGAGACTCCAGAGGCACCCCTCGAAGAAGATTGCGTGCTTGAAGCCACCAGAGAAGGTCGCGGTGCACCTGCGAAGGCAGATGTAACCGGACCTGATAATCCTCCGACACCGGCGACCAACGAGAAAGAAGCGCCGCCTGCAAGCTGCGCATGTGTGCTCTGGCCCACGGGACGAGATCTATCGTCGCTGCCATGGACCCTAAGAGTTGAAGGTAGTCCCACGTCCAAGGCGCCGCTTGATCCATGAAGCGGTGAAGCTGAAGAGAGATCTTCTGAACCCGTTCCTGCATTAGAAAGACCCTTCCCTGACGAGTGTCGAACCAAGCTGGCCGGAGACAGCTTTTGGCGCGACTGATCACCCAACCGAGCTGCTCTAAGAAGAGGACCACTCGAGTGACGGTCTCGCGAGCTTCTGACCGGGAGTCGGCCCGGATAAGCCAGTCGTCGAGATAGGGATGAACCCGAGTGTCCTGCTGAAAATGCTGCCCCAGCACCGAGAACCGGAGATAGCGCTGATGTTCAGCCCGGATCGGGATATGAAAATAGGCCTCCGCTAAATCGAGAGACGCCAGGAACTCGCCCTTGCGCACGGCTTGAATCACGGAGCGAAGGGTCTCCATGCGAAAATGAGGAACGCGAAGATCGCGATTCACGCCCTTGAGATCCAGGATAGGCCGAAATGAACCATCTTTCTTGGGCACCACGAAATAGATGGAGTAGCAACCCCGACCCCTTTCGCAAGGAGGAACGGGGCAAATGGCGTTTAAGGACAGAAGGCGACGAAGGGTCACTTGAACGATTCATCGTTTCTCGGGGGAGGCTGCTGGAGAGACGACGAAAGCCTCTGGGATGGCTCGAGCGCACTCGAGCGAATAACCCCGAGAAATGCTGTCGAGCACCCAACGATCGGTGGTGATGCATGCCCACTCTTGCGAAAACATTGCCAACCGACCCCCGATCGGCGGCAATGTCCCGAGCGGGCTTCCCGCCCCGTCAGCGGGAGGACCGCCCGGCTGTGGAGAACTTCCCTGTGGAGGAGGAAGGCTCAGCGCCCTTACGGGCCCCTCGAAAGGACTGTGACCGCGCTCCATAGCGATTGGCTGGAGTTGCCCCCTGGGAGGATTTAAAGGAGCGAAACTTTCGGGAGTCCCGAGACCGGGAATAGCACCGAAAATTCTGTGCCCGTGACGAACGGCGAGAAGACGCCTTAGGCCTATCCTCCGGCAAGCGTTGAGGCTTAACTTCACCCAGGTCCTTCACCAGCTTATCGAGCTCATCGCCGAAGAGAAGTCGACCTTTAAAGGGCAACTTGGAAAGCCGGGCCTTGGATACTACATCTGCTGCCCATTGGCTGAGCCACAGCCAACACCTAGCCACCGTGACGGCAAGCGAGCAAGCCGCAGTAAGTCATAGAAGGAATCTGCGATAAAGGCCGTAGCCGACTCGAGGCGGGTGTGGGACGGATCATCCGGCAACCGTTGAAGCCAGCGGAGCAACGCCCATGCCGTCAAGCCCCCGCATACTGACGCCTGGAGAGCTAGGGACGACGAAGCAAAGGCAGTCCTGAGAAGATTTTCCACCTTACGGTCCTGCGGATCCTTAAGCGCTGCACCACCCTCCACCGGGATGGTGGTGTGTTTCGTTACTCCAGTGACTAAGGCATCCACCTTAGGGTATGCCAGCCACTGCTCTAGAGTTTCCGGAGACCAGACATAAAGCTGATTGAGGCGACGAGAGTTACGCAGCGGCACATCTGTAGAATCCCACTCCCTGGAAACCATTTGCTGCAACTCCGGTGGAAAGGGGAAGGCCTTGGAGGGCTTTCGAATGCCCTGCAAAATCAGATCCGCCTGGAACTGACCCTGAGCCGTCTGCGGCTCCCCCAAATTCGTAAGGCGTAGCACTTACCACACCTGGGCAATCAGGGCGGATAACTCTTCCTTCCGGAAAAGCCGAATGTTTTGGGAGTCGTCCTGGGCAGGTAAGGACGAATCTGAAGGAGATCCGAGGAAGCCGCAGAGTCCTCTCCCGATGACCTGTCATCATGGCAACTGAAAACCTCTTCAGGAATAAACTGAGACGCCCTGAGAGAGCGGGATCTCTTATGACCTGTAGCAGGCTGTTTCTGCTTGCCTGCAGAAGGCACAGAGATGCTCCTTGGAGCTTCTGGCAAGCTGCTGCGCCCGTCGCCGCAGACTCCGCTCTCCATAGAGACCACGCCTGGCAAAAAAGGGATAGGAGATGTTCCTCAGAAGGTAGTCCTGCCGGCGTAGATAGCCCTGGAACCTGAGAAGCTGCGGGAGAGGCATCCCTTGGCTCCACAGGCAGCAGTGGAGGCGGCTGACCATCCACAACAGGCAGAGGAAAGGTTGTAGGGTCTGAAGGCAAAACAGCAGCCGAAGACTCGCCCGGGTGGGCCAAGCAAGCAGTGCACAGGCGATTCTGGAGGTCCTTGTGCTTCTGAAACCCCAGGCATCGTTGCCCTGAAGAAGGCATAATGACAAATAAACTCAGCCCTGCAGCGCAAGGCAGGAAGGCAGTCCACACACAGTGAAGAAAAACTGCTGTTTTTTTTTTTTTTTTATATCGACAGGGAGAGGAACCAATCTCTCAACCTCCAGCTGGGAATCGCTGGGAAAAACGAGCAGTAGGAAGGCTGCAATAAAAACAAGCAGCAGAGGAGAGCAAACTGGTTTCCCGCCAAAAACCGGAGCTTTTCAGCGATTCAAAATGGCCGCCGGCAAAGCAAATAGAGCAAAAAAACAGAATTTAAACCCCCAAAAAAACCAAAACAAAGAAAAGTTCGAGGGAAGGCAGGGGAACGCTGTCTACATGAGGAAAACCCCGAAATTCGCCGAAAACGAGCTGCCACGGAGCTGCAGGCACCGAGGGGAGAGACACAGGTGCTATACTTACAATGCCGATGGTACAGGGAAGCCAAAACCACTGCTCAGACCACAGTCAGCTGCCTCTCTACTAAAATCAGCCCCAGGGACTAGATTTTAGGAGGGTTATCATCCAGCGAACTAGCCCTCATGACTAGCGCTGGGGAGCCTTCTCATCAGTAATCTCCACTGTGATAGGGGATCAGCTGGAAAATCAAACCCTGGTGCCCAGAGAATTAACCTGGCAACGACAGGGAACAGAAGAAATCAAGGGAATCCCAAGAATCTAAAGTAGATGAGGAATTTTGAAGGAGCAAACAAAAAAGCATCCAGATCTGCTGGAGACAGAGAAATACTGACAGAGACCCCTAGGGGTAGCTGTATATCACCAGCCTCCACCCTATCAGAGCTCTGGTGGAATTCTCTGTCTCCAAGATCTACTGGCAGGGGTGCTTAACCCGTTTGTCTGGACTGGTCTAGCAGTATGACTTGGAATGACGGAGGTTTTAAATGACAGTTTGTTAACTTTCAACCAGATATTGAGAGAACAAGCAATTAGGTCAGTGATGATGTCTGTTTTTAATTTCTATGGGCCCAATATTGAAAGAGATTAATACGGTTAGCAGACTTGCTATCCGTGTTAATCCCCTAAGCCGGGATAGTCAGCGGCACTAACATGGGGGAATTCTGGGAGTGGAACCAGCAATAACCGGGCAGCAGCAATATTGAGCTGCTGCCCAGTTATTGCAACACAGTGGAAATCTGGCACAGACTTATTTTTCACCACTGAAGCTAATTGGGCTACAGCTGAATAATTGCTGCTGCCTGGTTAGCGTCATGGCAATCCAGATATTCAATGCCAGGATTCAGATAAGGCCCCAGCATTGAATATCAGTCTATGTTCAGTGGTGGTGGCTAGCCGCTTTAGCAGTGCTAGCTGCCATTGCTAAATACTTGGCCTTATGTTCCACGATGAAGTCCTGAATTCAATTTGGATGTAAATGGTGATATTAGAGCAGAGGAGTAGCCTAATGGTTACAGCACTGGCTTAGGAACCAAGAGACCAGGGTTTGATTCCCACTAGCTCTCCTAGTGGCTGTGGGCAAGTCACTTAACTCTCCATTGCCTTGGAAAAATCCAAGTTATCCATGTCTGTTTAATGTACTTTAACAAGTCTAAGTTACAATGTAAACTGCTTTGACTGAAATGATAAAGCAGTATAAAAAACCCAGTTAAATAAATATTTTTAATATATTTTGTCATTTCAAGTGACACTACATCTCTGCTTTGAGACCATTATATTGCCTCCCAAAGCAGCCTCGATGGCCTCTGTCAAAGGCTAATACTTTTCTTAGAATCACATAGTAACATAGTATATAATGGCAGATAAAGACCAGCATGGTCCATCTAGTCTGCCCAGCATGCTGGCAAGAATAGGTGCATCTGCTGCTCCGTGCAGGTCATCCCTCCCCATGCCTTTGTTTAGCGGTATACCCACTGCTCCATGCAGGTCACCCCTATTTGATGAGAAATAAAAGATAGTTAAGTTTATTTTGATTTTATCCTGTTGCTATAAACTGGATCCTCTGTGTCTGTCTCATATCATTTTGACTTGAGAAAATGATCTGAAAAACTAAATACAAGTTGCTATTTTTTTGTTTCACAAGAATTTTCAAAAGTGATTTCACTATTGTGTTAGATGATTAAATACTGAGAGACATGTGTCCCATATGAACGCATTTCCACATATTTTGCATTATGGTCCCTCAAGAGTTTTCTGTTTCTACTATAATTATTTATTTAGCAAGGCTTATATATTGCTTTTCACCAGGTCAAAGTAGTGTACATTCAGGTACTGTATATATTTCCCATGTACCCAAAGGTCTCATAATCTACATTTTGTACCCAAGGCAATGGAGGGTTAACTGGCTTGCCCAAAGCCACATGGAGTGCCTGTGGGACTAGAAACCCTAGTCCCTCCGGCCCGAGGTTGCTGTCCTTCAACAGGATTTGAAACCCCAGCCCAAGGCAGTTTATTTTCCCCCTGTCTTTGTATTTTATTTATTTAAAAGTATTTATATCCCACTTTATCCTTGAATCAAAGCAGATTTCACTGCAAACCAATCAAGTAGGGTAGTACAGGGGTGTCAGCATGCAGTGGTTGCGAAGGTAGTGTTCGTGAGTGTGTGGATAGGTAAATCTTGATTTGGGGTGCAATATATACAGGTTGAGCTATCTACATTGGGCTATATACATTTTATTAAGAGTAATAGAATGTCATGTCTTGTGTAACTCGTTTTGTGGGGTGGATTGGTGGTCTTCATTGAATTGTTCAATGAATAGGGTGGTTTTAAGTAGCTTCCGGAAATCTTTTACATCTATTGTTGATTTTAGATTATCTGGGAGGACATTCTAGATAGCAGGGGCAAGAGAGAAGGCTCTCATGGATGTGGATTTGTTCGTTCTTGTGAATAGGGTAGGTGTTGGTATGTTTTTGGTACTGTTTCTGTCTGGTCTTTTGTTTGTTTTGGTTCCAATGAGTTCTTGTAGTATTCCTGTTGAGATGTTGTTAATTTTGAAGATGGTAAGCACTGATTTATATTTTGCCTGTGAGGAGATTGGTAGCCAGTGTAGATCTTGTAGTATTGGGGTTATATGGTCTTGTATTGAAACACTAGTAATACAGGCAGCAGTGTTCTGGACTATTTGTAGGGGGGCAGGAGGTTTGTTTAGGCAGACCTTGGAAAAGTATATTACAGTAGTCCAGTAGGGGTGTAATGATAGCCTGGCATACTGTACAGAAATGTTCTCTATTGAGGAGGGGTTTTAGTCTCCAGAGTGTTGCAAGTTTGAAGGCGGCTATTCTGGATATCTTGTTGATATGCAGTTGGAGGGCGAGTTGCTTGTCTAGAATCACTCCAGGGTATCTGACTGTCTTTTATTGTGATCGTTGTATTGGACATGTTGATAGCAATAGGGGGAATGAATGTGGAGTCTCTTGTAGTGATAATTGCTTGTTTTTTTATGTTGATGTTTAAGTTGTTGTTAGTTAGCCAGGTTGATATGGTGGTATAGTCTGGAGAGTCTAGTTGAATAGGGGTGTGTATATGTATAGATATATACATATACACACCCCTAGATATATGCTCCTTGTGGTCTTGGGCAAGCCACTTAACCCTCCATAGTCCATGTTCCCTGTAAAATAGTTATCTCCAAGTTATAATGCCCTGTTCAATGTAATTTCAGTTTGTTCAATGTAAACCGCACTGATGCAGAATAGCACGGTATATAAGAAAATGTAAATAAAATAACTAAAAATAAATATAGAAATGCTGCTGCTGGCCTCCCCCTCCTGAGATGGGGAGGGCGCGCAGTGGCAGCAGAAATCCTTCAGGTGGGGGTGTGTGTATATATACACACACACACACAGCCAGCCCAAGGATTTCTGCTGTCACTGCACACCCTCCCCAACTCAGGAGGGGGAGGCGAGCAGCAGCAGCAGCTTTTTGCCACCACTTTTGGAAATACTACTGCTGCCCACTCCCCCCCCCCCCCCACCATGTAATTGGCAGCAGGGGGGGGGGCAGCATGGCCCCCCCCATACAAGTCAGCAGCCTAGAGTGTGTGTTTGTATGTGTGTGTGAGATATATATATATATAACTGGGGTGATAACAACACCACAAAGGCAGTTTGACAAGTGCCATCGACTCTGTCAGCTCATGGCAACCCTCTGGGTAGTTGTCCAAAACTATGTTTGGTCTTCAGTCAGGCAGCTCTATGCCAGTGTCGAAGTTTAACAAAAAACAAACACAGCAACATAAGTGTTTATATCCCTTTATAAAATAGGCTTCTATAATGATCCCCCAGCAAAACACACATTCACAATTGTCTACAGGTGTAAATTATGTGTTTGTACTCTATGCCTACACACACACAACAGAACCTGTGTTTGAAATTCACCCTTCTGTTTCTCTGCTTATGTATACCACTAAAGATTGTTGTGCTAGTTATACCCCTCCTTATGTATTTTATTAAGAACTCTATATACCATTATCTTATCAAATGTCCTGCCATTCTGTCTATTGCCATAAACTGCTATGATGTTATAATCAAATAGTACATATCAAATCTTTTCAATAAATAAAGAAACTACATGCATAAACTAATACCACCTCAGCTCTGCCTAAACTATACCCCCAGGATAGATGACATGAAAGTAGGTGCAGTCTGTCATGCTTACGTTTTGTGTGTTTATACCCCTATGCAATTGTATAAGAGCCATTGTACTCATGGAAAATGTGTTATATCAAGTGGAGTAGGGATTTAGCCCATGCTTTTTTCGTTAGGAGTTGGACAAGTATGCTCAGGTACAGGAGGTATTTCCCTGTCCCCAGAAGGCTTTGAACCAGAGTCAATGGAGGGTAAAGTGGTACTAAGGATTGAACCATGGCCTCCCTACTTCCCAGCCCACTGCTCGAACCATAGGGAGCTACTCATCTACTACTTCTCAGGGAAGTAGAGATTAGAGAGAACATTGGTTTTTTTAACTCTAGTACTGTGCATTGGAAAAAACAGAAAATTGCAGGAGCCTAGGACAAAATTGTTGGTTAGTACTACAGCCCAGTGACCAGTCTGAGCTGCATGAAAGCATAGTTACTCACCTGTAACAGGTGTTCCCCAAAGACAGCAGGATTCAATCCTCACATATGGGTAACAGTAGCGGCACCGATAGAGCTCACACAGAGCATTTCCCCCAGCTTTCAAAGCAAGCCTTAGGGACATGATACCATGCATGCGTGATCCCCTTCCTGCCCAAAGGCATCTTGCACAGTCAGATGACATAGCTAGTTCAGCAGGAAGGCAATTCCCCGGGGAGGAAGGAGGGTTGTGAGGACCAATTCCTGCTGTCCCTGAACAGGAGGTGAGTAACTACACTTTCTCCAGGAACAAGCAGAAAGTCTGTCCTCACATATGGGACTCCCTAGCTCCAGGCTGCCGAGGACCAAACCACAACAGCACCAATGACATGTAGCTGTGAGCTACAGAAGGAGAGTCCCCATTTCGAGACTCTGCAAGACCCTAGAATCCAGCAACACTATCACTCCGGAAGCCTGAACACAGAAGGGTCAGAGGGCAGGATTTGCCTATACAAAAAATATTGTATAGTGCCTGGCCAAAGGCATTGTCCCTGCAGGACTCACACTCCAGGTAGTAGTGAGCTATGAACGTATGAATTGAAGACCAAGTGGCAGCTTTGCAGATCTCAGCCACCGGCACTGAGCAGACGTTGGCCACCAACATGGCCATTACCCTCACATGATGCACTGTGATCTGGTGCTCAAGGGAGAGGCCAGCTCACTCATAGGGGAGGGCAATAGTCTGCTACCCAAGTGGACAGGGTTTGCTTAGGCACAGGGAGCCCCAGTCTGATGTGGTCATAAGACACAAAAAGCTGAGGAGCTTTTTGATGGGCCAGAGTCCACTGCAAGTAGAAGGACGGGGCCCATTTGCAATCCAGTGTATGAAGTACTAGTTCCTTCTTGCCAGCATGAGGCAGTAGAAAGAAGGTGGGGATGACCACCTCCTGATTGAGATGAAAGGAAGAAACCACTGTTGGGAGGAATTTAGGGTGTATGCAGAGCACTACTCTTCTTCTAGAATCATGTATATGGTGGATCTGCCACCAGGGCCTGGAGTTCACTTACTCTCCAAGCAGACATAAAGGGCCACCAGAAAGGTCACTTTCAAAGACAGGTACTGCAGGGGCTCAAACGCTGGTTTGGTGAGCTGGAAGAGCACCACATTGAGGTCCCACTCTGTGGCCGAAGGGCAGAGAGGGAGTTTGGATAACAGGAGGACCCAGAGGAACCTGGAGACCGGGGGCTGGCTTGAGAGGGGTTTCCCCTCGATAGGGTGATAGTGAGCAGCTATGAGTTAGATTTCAACAGGTGCAGTAGGTACTGAAGTACTAATTAAACATGGCAGGAGAAAGGATTCTCCTCCCTTTTCACACACCAGGCAGAGAACCTTCTCCACTTAAAGGCATAAGCCTGTCTGGTGGAGGGTTTTCAGGAAGCCAGTAGCATCTCCTAGACTTCCCCTGAAGATTGAAAGGGGCCAACACTACCCTTTCAGCAGCCAAGCTGTTAGTGTTAGCGACCAAAAATTAGGGTGCAGGAAGGAGCCCTCCTCCTGGGACAGGAGGTGTGAAGTTCGGCCCAGAAAGACTGGGAGTGCCACTGACAGGGACAGCAGCAGAGGGAATCATGGTTGCCTAGGCAGGGCAATCAATATAACTGATGTCCTTTTGCTCTGGACCTTGAAGAGGTCTTGGTGAGAGGGAGGGAGGGAGGGGGGGGGGGGTGATGGGAACACAAAGTAGGCCCTCAGCCACAAGATCAGGAAGGCATCTGCTGCCACTCTCTCTGGGTGCAGCTGATGGGAGAAGAGGGGTAGCTGCGTGTTATCCGGAGGGGCAAATAGGTTTACTACAGGCCTTCCCCAGAGATAGAGCTGCATTGTTCTCTGGGGTTTAAGCACGACTCATGTGGACAAAGGACTCTGCTCAGCCTGTCTGCTAGGCAGTTCTGGCCAGGAAGGTACACTGCTCGCAGAAGCATGCTGTTGCATGCTGCAAAGGAGAGGAGGGCCACCACCTCCTGGCAGAGGAAGTACGAACCCATGCCCCCCTGCTTGATAATATAAAACATGGTGACCTGGTAATCCGTCAGAATCACCACAGGGCGGTGTCATAGGTGGTGGCAGAATGCTCATAGGGCCAAGCAGATTGCCTGGAGTTCCAAGAGATTGATCTATAGGAGTGACTCATCCTGAGTCCAGCTGCCCTGTGTGCAGCAGTCTGCACAATGTGCCCCCCAACCCAGGAGAGGCATCTGTGGTCAGGGTCCTCTGTGGCGGGGGTGCCTGGAAGGGCATCCTCACCTGGAGGTAGAGCAACCTTTGCCACTAGTTGAGGGACTCCGCTAGCTGGCAGGTAACCCTGACCCTATCACATGGTCCCCATGGCTTGAGTCCACTGCAAGTGAAGGCACCACTGGGCTATCCACATGTGTAAGCAGGCTGAGAGCATGACAGACCATTGAGGCCATATAGCCCAGTAGGCAGAGATGCGCCAGCACTGACCGGCAGCACTCTATCTCTGCCAGTTGCCTGAGGTGTTCTGCCCTCTCTCTTGGGAGGATGGCCTTGACCTGTAACATGTCCAACTGAGCATCTATGAACTCCAAGCTTTGGGCTGGAGAGAGATGGGATTTGGGGTAGTTGGTGGCAAACCCCAGGTGCTGCAGAAGGAGGGTCGCACAGTCTGGAGCCTTACTGACCTTTGAGAGGGTACTGCTTTTGATGAGCCAGTCATCGAGGTGGGGAAGACAAAAGCCCCTTGTAGGCGCAGGTAGGTAGCTACCACCGCCAGACATTTGGTAAAGACCCTTGGCTAGGAGGCCAAGCTGGAGTACCCTGTACTGAAAGTGCCCTCCTCCCACCACAAACCATATTTACTGCTTGTGGGAGGAGTGGATCAGGATGCAAATATACGCATCCTTTAGGTCCAAGGAGCACAGCCAATCTCCTTGATAGAGGTAAGGCAGCAGTGTTCCAAGGGAGAACATCTTGAATTTCTCTTACCAGAAACTTGTTTAAGTTTCTCATGTCTAGAAGAAGCCTGTCTAGAAGAACCCTGGAAGAAGCCCAAGCACAAGGTATCTGGTGGGTGTGGCACAGCTAGCAAACTTAAGCAGTGGAAAAAGCCTTGTTTATGTTCAGTTTCTCCATCTTGTTTTGTACCACATTATTTCATTGACGTCTGCTGCATTTGAACTGCGTAAGCAGGAAATAAACCTCAGGAAAAGAAATATTCTTTGCCTTGCCTTATCACTTGAGCACCAACACAACTACAACATTAACCCTCAAGGGCATTCAAGGCCAGCCCCTCCCTTAACCCTCAAGGTCCAGGGAGTGGGTGGGTGGCAAGTCTCGTGTATAAAGTATGAGTTCCTTCCTGCCGGCATGAAGCTGTGGGAAGAAGGTGGGGAGGAGAGACTACCTTCAGGAGGAATTTGGGGTATGTGCGGAGCACCACCCTGTTCTTAAAAGAACCTTGTATATGATGGATCTGCCACCAGCACCTAGAGTTCGCTCACTCTTCGAGCGGACGTGAGGGCCACCAGGAAGGCCACTTTTCAAGACATATCTCAGGCAGCAAGTGGCCAAGGGCTCAAATGGCGGTTTAGTGAGCTGAGAGAGCACCACATTAAGGTCCCATTCCGCTGGCGGAGGAGGGGTTTGGACAACAGGAGGCCCCAGAAGAACCTAGAGACTAGGAGCTAGTTAGAGAGGGGTTTACCCTTGATAGGGTGGTGGTGTGTGGCTATGGCGCTTATATGCACCCTCACCAAGTTGGATTTCAGTCCAGTGCGTGACAGGTGTAATAAGTACTGGAGAACCAGTTGCACCTGGCAGGAGAAGGGATTCTCTGCTTTCTCTGCACACCAGATGGAGGAAGTGTCTCCACTTAAAGGCATAGGCCCACCTGGTGGAGGGTTTTCAAGAGGCCAGTAGGGCCTCCTCAACTTCCCCTGGCAGATTGAAGGGGGCCAGTGCTACCCATTCAGCAGCCACATTGTTAGCGACAGTGACCCCAGGTTGGGGTGCAGAAGAGAACCCTCCTTCTGGGATAGGAGGTCCAGGGCTCAGCCCAGTGGGACTGGGAGTGCTACCAATAGGGATAGCAGCAGGGGAAACCAGGGTTGCCTGGGCCACCTGGGTGTGATCAGTATGACTGATGCCCCCTTGCTCTGGATCTTAAAGAGGGTCTTGATGACCGGGGGATGCGGGGGGGGGGGGGGTGTGTCAGTGGGAACACATATAGCAGGCCCTCCGACCATGAGATTGGAAGGCGTCAACTGCCACTCTCCCTGGGTGCAGTTGGCACAAGCAAAAGCATGGTAGCTGTGCCTGTCCGGTGAGGCAAACAGGTCCAAAATTGGCCTGCCCTAGCAGTGGAAGAGCTGCCTCACTGCCCTGGGGTTCAAGTGCCACGTGTGTGGGCGAAGGACTCTGCTCAGCCTGTCTGCTAAGCAGTTGTCCTGGCCTGGCAGGTATACCGCTAACAGGCACATACTGTTGCACACTGTGAAGGAAAGGAGAGCCACTGCTTCCTGAAAGAGGGAGTATGAACCCTTACACCCTTGTTTGTTGATATAAAACATGGCCACCTGGTTATCCGTCTGAATCAGGACAGGCTGGTGCCGTAGGGGGCTGGCAGAACTCCTGCAGGGCCAGGAAGATGGCCCTGAGCTCAAGAAGATTGATCTGCAAGAGAGATTTCTCCTGGGACCAGCTGCCTTGTGTGTGATGGTTCCCGCAATGCACTCCCAAGCCTAGGAGTGAGGCATCTGCTGTCAGGGTCTGTTGTGGTTGTGGGTGCCTGGAAAGGCATTCCCACCCAGAGGTGGTGCTCGTTTTGCCACCTGGTAAGGGAATTGCCAGCTGGCAGGTGACTGACCCTATCTTGAAGCCTGCCCATGGCCCGAGTCCACTGAGAGCGGAGGCACCATTGGGCTGACCACATATATAGGCGGGCTAGTAGTGTGACAGACTGTTGAGGCCATGTGGCCCAACAGGCAGAGGAGGAGGCAAGCTGGTACTGACCGGCGGTGCTGTACCTTCCTTGCCAGTTGCATAAGGTGGTCTGCCCTTTCCCTTGGTAGGATAGCCTTGACCTGTAGCATGGCCAGCTGCACCACTATGAATTCCAGACTCAGGGTTGGGACAAGATGGAACTTGGGATAATTGATGACGAACCCCAGGTGCTGCATTAGGAGGGCTGTACACACTGCGGCCTGCCTGACCACTGAAGCCGTACCGCCTCTGATTAGGTAGTGGAAGACCAAGGTCTCTTGAAAATGCAAGTGAGGAGTTACTACCGCCATGCACTTGGTAAAGACCCTTGGGGTAGTGCCCTCCTCCCACCAGGAACTATAGGTACTGCCTGTGGGAGGGGTGGATCAGGATATGAGTGTATGCATCCTTTAGGTCCAAAGAGCACAGCCAATCTCCCTGGTGGAGGTAGGGCAGCAGTGTTCCAAGGGAGAGCATCTTGAACTTCTATCTCACCAGAAACTTATTCAAGTTTTGCAGATCAAGTATGGGCTTGAGGCCCCCTGTTTTTCTGGGGACAAGGAAGTAACCTTGAGTAGAAGCCCTTCACCCACGGATGCCTGGGTATGGTATCCATAGTGTTGTCCTTGATCAGACCTGCACGTTCTGAGAGCAGAAGGGTCTGGTGAAGGAGAGGTTACACTGGTTCTCCTGAAAGGAACCTGGGTGGTACCTGTTGTAAATGGAGGAGATATCCCTCCTTTACCACCTGCAGCACCCACTAGTCTGAGGTGACCTTGGCCCACATTTGGGCAAAGAGTGCCAGATGGCCCCCCTGTGGGCTGGTGAGGGTCTCCTTGGGTAGGGGAGGCCTTGCCCTGGAAGTCAAAAGTTCCCCCCTTGTTGGGCTGGAGTTGGGGTTTGGAGCTTGTCAGCCTTTGGCTTCTGAGCTCCTTGGCCTTTTGGAGTGAGAACCCTGTTGCTGGCCCAAGAAGGCCTGGTATCAGTGACCCTGATGGAAGTGCCCCTTTTTTTCGGGGGGAATAGGTCTTTTCCAAGGGTTTTTTGCAAGGAAAGGAAGGGGTCTTCTTCGAGAGTCTCTGGCAGGTCACCACTTCAGTGTCTCTCGGCTGCTTTGTCGACCGTTGATTTGCCGAACAGATTCTCACCAGTGCAGGGAATGTAGAGCAGCTTGTCCTGGACCCACTGCTCGAGGTCCGAGGACTGCAGCCAGGCTTGGCATCAGGCTCCAATATCAGCTGCTGCTACTCGAGCTGCAGACTTGAATCCATCGTAGGGTGCCCAGGAGAGGAACTTTGAGCAGTCCTTGATCCTGGAGGTGAAAGCCTGGAACTGACCGAGGGGTTCCCCAGCCGAGAACCCCAACAGTTCCTGGGTCAGAGCCTTTAGATACATGCCTATGTATAGCTCATAGGCCTGAATTAGACACCCCAGCATCTAGCCCTGGAAGCACTTGCGTCCCAGGGCGTTGAGGTTCTAGCATCCTTGCCCGGGGGACAGAAGAGTAAGTCTTCTGGCTTCTGAATTTCTGGATGGTTGACTCAATAACCATGGCGTTGTTGGGAGTTGGGGCTTGTGGAACCCTTCCCGACGGGGTATATGGCGTTGAGGCGTTGGCTGACCACTGCCACACCAGCGCTGGGGTCTCCCATATTCTCAGCAGCAGCCACTCGAGGATCAGCTGTACCGGCACCATGAGGGTCTCCTTGGGTGGAGACTCGAACTGGAGAATTTCTAGTTCTTTAGGGCATGGGTGGTTCTCCGCCTCGGTTTGCACCAAGGTGGCCCTGGCCATATTTTTGACAATTGTGGAAGGCTAAATTCTCCAGAGGAGAATGGAACCGGGGGAGTCTTGGTGCCGGCTGGTTTCCGGGGAGGCCTTGTTGTCAGTCTCCGACTCAGAGTCGAGAGGGGATGATGAGTCTGAGGACTTGCGACTCCTTTGTTCGAGGCCGGGGCCCTCCCAAGGAAACTGGCTGGAGAAGGACTGGGGCCGACAGTTTACCCGAGGCCGGTGGCGGTCGGAGCTCGACTCGACAAACGGGGACTCCCCAGCAGTCAGGGGCCCAGTCGTCAGGACAGATTATGTGGACAAACTTGCCATCATTGCCTGCTGCAGTGATGTTCTGCTCCATGGCAGCAATTCTGGACTCCAAGCCAGAAGGTTCTACAGCTTTCAGAACGGGCACAGGTGTCTGGCCCAGCACTGGCACTCTCGTGAGTGCATCCTCGACGAGGACCATGGCCTCGAGGATCCTCGCATGGTCTCTGCTGGCTGAGGCATCCTTTTTGGGGACCTTAGAAGAACGTTTCTCGGAGTCACCCGAGACCCTCCAGGTGGTCTTACAGAGTTCCTCCAGCACAGCATCAGCAGACTTCAAAGCCTTTTTCTTTCTGCTCTGGGTCCGAGGTCTTTCCGGAGGAGCCCCCACTGTGGGACTCCAAAGACGCTAGGCCCTCTCTGGACCTGCTGGGCTTGGAGCTCAGTGTCAAGGAGGCCGGTGCCGAGTCGGACCTGGGAAACAGTTTCTCTTGCAACTGTGACCTCTTTCTATTGATCTTAGGCATCATGGCCTGGCACAGGTTGCAGGAGGTGCTGTTGTGGTCCAGTCCCAGGCAGCAGTCATGGGTGTCAGCAACAGACACAGTTTGACTGCAGCGGTCACATTTTTTGACCCCACTGGGAGACATGGTGGGGAAACATCCGGCCGGGGTCGAGAACCCCCGAGTGAAAAAGGGTGTGAATGCTGGTCAAGGCAAGCCTCGAAGAAAAAATGCGGAGGGGGGGGAGGGAAGCAGAGAACAGCACTGGGGCCAGCACTGGCTCAAGGCAGGAAAAGGAACTGGTATGCAAAGCGGGAAAGTATCTATTTTAGCAAGGATTTTTACAGGGAAACAGGACAGACATCTGTTGGGCTCCGTGGAAAAAAGGAGACTGAACAAGATGGCACCCTTGGGCGGGAAGGGGACCATGCATGCATGATAGCATGTCCAAAAGGCTTTGTTTGAAAGCTGGGGAAATACTCTGCGCGGGCTCAGTCGGCACCAATGTCACCCATATTCGAGGACTGACTTCCTGCTTGTTCCTGGAGAAAGCACAATTTCCTACACTTAAGACAGGCTAAGACTGGTGCTACTCTTATAGGAACATAAGAGCAAAGTTTACATTTTACTAGATCAGTGCAGACAAGTGGGTTGTGTTCTCCTAACGGCAGATGTGTGGAGACAGAATCAGTGAAACATCCAGGCTTTCGATGACTTCATGCTTCTATCAGCCTGAGCCATTATGGGCAAAATCAGTATTTGTACCCCAGCTATATGGAAAGGAATCTCAAACCTCACACAACCTCAACAAGAGTAAATGTTCAAAGAAACAAGAAAACTATGTAGAGGATCAGTTTGAACAGGCGGCTTGTCAGAAGGTTATGAGTCCACAGGGCCAACCAGTCATATTATAGCAGACTAAAAAGTAAAACTGCATTACAACAGATCAACAGGGTTCCAGGAGCGGACTCAAGGAAAGCATATTCTCTGGTAAGTAAAATGTCACTTTCCATATCATCCTGCTAGACAAATCCAGACAAGTGAGATGTACCAAATCTATGCCTCCACTGGTGAGGAAGATGATACAATAGCTCGTAAAACCTTTGAGCCAAAGGCCATGTCCACCCGAGTGTAGACATCCAAGCGATACTACTTGACAAAAGTGGAAAGTATTGTTTATTAAAAAATTATACCCCCCCCCCATCACAAAAGCGTCTGGGCGGTTTACAAACATATCAAAGGCTGCTGGAAAAAGAAAAGAACACCAATTCAAATGGACAGGAAAGGAAAGGAGTAGAGGTAAAGAATAGAGGGGGGATAAAAGATCAGAGAGCAAGTGAAGTAGGCGGCTGGTAAGTGTGCTTCACAGGGGGGGAGGGGGGACAGTGGGAGGGAGAAGGTTGAAGGCAAAGCAGAAAAGGTGGGCTTTTAGTTTGGCCTTAAAGATTTTGAGTGAAGATTCCAGGTGGAGGGCTGTGGGGAGCAAGTTCCAGAGATGAGGGCAGAGGAAACAGAAGGCAGAGGAACGGGTGAATTCCAGATGGGCCTGGAAAGGGGAAGGGAGAGACATGCGATTTACGTGAAAGGAACGGAGAGGACTGTGGGAGATGGACCAGATCAGCGAGGTAAATGGGGATACCAGTGTGGATCGACCTATGAACAAAAATGAGAAACTTGAATTGAATCCGGTAGGGTACGGGGAGCCAGTGCAGGTGGATAAGAAGAGGGGTGATGTGATCGAAGTGGGAGGCGTGGGTAAGAAGGTGGGAGGCGGTGTTTTGGACGCGTTGCAGGCGATGTAATTGCAACTGGGGAAGACTGGCTAGAGAGATATGTTACAGTAATCCAAGCATTACATGACAAGGGAAAGGAGCAGAGTGGTCATAGAAGAAGGGATGAGAAAGGGACGGCAGCGCAAAGTTGCTTTAGGGTGAAAAAAGAGCGTTGAACCACAGAGGAGATGTGATCTTTAAAGGAAAGAGAAGAGTCAATGGTGACACCAAGATAGAGTATGGAAGTGACGACAGGAATAGGAGAAGAGGAGAGCAGAGGGACCAAGGGGGGAGGACAGGACTTCCTGAGGTGAACCAGATAACTGAGATCTTAGAAGGATTGACGTGGAGGAAGTTACAGGAGAGCCAAGATGTCACGGAGGAGAGAGTTGAGAGGGGTGATATCAGGGGCAGTGGAATCAGTGTGGTGGAGGAGGAGGATATCGTCCGCATAGTAATAGGCATAAACACAGTGTTGTTGGATCAAGAGAGCAAGGGGGCAAGGAAGACATTGAACAGGAGGGGCGCAAGAACAGAGCCTTGGGGAATGCCGCATGGGAGAGGGGTGGAGGGGGAGAAGGTAGACCCTGAGAGAACTGAAAAGGATCGACAGGAGAGGAAAGAGCAAAACCAGTGGAGAACGGAGCCAGCAAGTCCAGCATTGTGCAAACATGAGATAAGGGTGCGGTGATCTACCAGGTCAAAGGCGGCAGAAAGATCGAGGGAGACTGCGAGAGAGAAAGAACCGTGATCGTGAGCAGTGTGAAGTTTGTTGAGGAAAGAGAGAAGAACAGACTCTGTGCTGTGGCCAGGGCGAAAACCTGATTGCCAGGGGTGTAGGGTGAGGGAGGATTCAAGGTGAGAAGACAATTGGGTGAATACAAGTTTCTCCAGGAGCTTGGAGAAAAAGGGAAGGTTGGAAATGGGACGCCAGCTAGAGGGGGAAGAAGGTGACAAAGGGCCCTTCTTTGGAATAGGACGAATGATTGCGTGCTTCCAGAGGGTGGGGAAGTGCCGGAGGAGAGACTAGAATTGAAAAGGGAGAGAATGTGAGACAAAAGAGCCAAGGAAGAATCGAAAAGCCAGTGGGAGGGGATAGGATCTGCAGAGCAAAAGGTTTTCCGGGTAGAGGCAAAGGCCCTAGAAAGGGATACGGCGGAGATAGGCTTGAAGGAGGACCACTGATGAGAGAGGGGAGGTGGCAAAGGAGGGGGAGGGGAAATAGGAGGGGGAGGGCATAAAGGGAAGGAGAGAGAGGGAGAGGACCTTGGAGGCGAAGTACGAGGGTAGGGGAGCAGGATCAGGAGTAGCAGGGGGAGGGAAGGGGGTGGAGAAGGGGTGGGGAGTGGAAAGGGAGCAGAGAACAGAATACAACCGACGGGAGGCATTAGAGGAGGTGGAAATAAGAGTGGAGAGGTAGTCCCGTTTGGCTGAGTGAAGGAGAGTGCGGTAGTGCTGGTGACAGGTATGGAAGTGATCCAGATTGAGGGGTGAAGGATGTTTGCGCCAGAGCCGCTCAGCATGGCAGAGGTGCCTGCAGTGGAGAAGGAGGCCTGGGTGAAACCAAGGGTGGTGGTGAAGACGAGGGGTGGGACGGGGCCGAAGAGGGGCAAGGTTGTCAAGTGCGGTCTGTCATGAAGAAGACTCTTCTGAGCCTATGGAAGTAGGGCAAATTTGCTTTCAGAAACTGACAGTCAGTCTGAGCATATGGCTCAGTGTTTGCAAAGAAGAAGTAAACAAAGAGTCACGAGCTAGAAAGACACGCCCCTGCTGTGACGTATTCCCTAGCTCAGGAGGTAATGAGTTTCACCTGTTTCAGGGCAGGGCACAGCTAAGCCCTGAGAGTTACAATGATAAAAAGTGGTCATTAGCTTGGACCAGGGAGAGCAAGAGTAAGGAGGAGGAGAGCAGCAAGCAGAACAGCAACTGGGAGAACCAGGAAGGAAGCCAGCAAAGGAGCACGCTGACTAGAAGGAGTCAAGGAGGAGTGAGAACCAAGGGAGCCACATTCCTGAGGCCAGAAGGAAGCAACCCAGGACAGGTGTTGTCTGGTAAAGGCAGGAGAGAAAGGAATCTTCCTGAGAGGCAGGCTTGGCAAAGCTCACAAGTTCTGAGGAGAGAGACAGGCTGGCTGGAGAATACCGGTACATCTGAGGGGAAAGTTAATAGGCTGAGAGGCAAGCAAACACAAGCCATGTTTGAGAACCAGTCTGACCCTGCAGAGTGGAGAGTTCCTTCCCTTTCAAAGCCAAAAGGTAGGCTTAACAATTCATATAAGTTTGAACACAGCTATAAAGCACTTCCCTATAGTTACCAGAAAGTAGCAAACTCCCTGGACAAAGACTACAGCATATATGGCAGTTTACAACCCTGCTCAGGAGTGTTACAGAGAGAAACCACGTGAGGGCAGAGAAACCGTTTCAGAGATCAGGATAGCAGCTTACTGCCACGCCCTGCTATACCTGAGGCTGAAGAAATGCAGATACTCTGTCCCTAATGAAATAGTGGATGATCGGATGGACTGTACATTATCTTTGGCTGACCATGTGAATTCCTTATGCTGAACAGTGTCTGAGAAAGACGGTAAAAGCAGCAGAAGAAAAGGGAACATTTTCTTTGCTAATTGAAGCTGTTGTGGTTTTGTTTTGTATCAAGCACTGCATGTTTAAAACCGGAAGCTGACAAGGCTAATTTACCTGAGTTCATATATAATTTCCTCAAGCCAAATGTATGGCATGTTTTGTCCTGAGTTATTCACTTGCATTTAATCTGTTGGGAAGGGGAAAATAAATTCTTGTCATTGCCTGAAACCATTCGACTGCAAAGCACAGTTACTTACCTGTAACAGGTGATCTCTGGGAACAGCAGGAATTAGTCCTCACATATGGGTACGTCGGTACCGACGGAGCCTGCGCGGGAAAGCTCCCCAGCCTTTCAGATGAAAGGCTTTTGGGGCCTCCCACTGCACATGCGTGCTGCCTTCCCGCCTTCCTGACCAGCTCTCCTCAGTTCGAGTTTATAGCTGAGACAATAGAGAGAGGAAAGGAAGATAGATAGAAGATACAACTCCTAGGGGAGGAGGGTGGGTTGTGAGGACTAATTCCTGCTGTTCCCAGAGATCATCTGTTACAGGTAAGTAACTGTGCTATCTCCAGGAACAAGCAGGAATAAGTCCTCACATATGGGGACTCCCTAGCTAAGATGCCTGGGAGATCCCCCTCCAAGGGTAAACCATCTTCGTATAGATCTCAGGCATCCATCCAGGGAAGGTGGGCAGGAGTTGTTTAAGTATGGAACAGGTGTTTGAGGACAGCCTGACCAAACAAGGCATCCCGGCGGGAGTCCTTGTCCAAGCAGTAATGGGCTGTGAAGGTATGAACCGAGGCCCAAGTGGCTGCTCAACAGATCTGATCTATGGACACAGAGTGAAGATGAGCCATAGAAGTAGCCATGGCTCTCACATTGTGAGCTGTGACATGGCCTTCCAGAGAAATGTTCTTACTCTGGTAAGCAAAAGAAATACACTGAGCAATCCAATTGGAAAGTGTACGTTTGGTGACTGGAAGTCCCAAATGAGAAGGATCAAAAGCCACGAAAAGTTGGGAAGACTTTCGATGTGGCTGAGTCCTGTTGAGGTAAAAGGCGAGAGCTCTTTTACAGTCAAGAGTATGAAGGTTCCTCTCTGCACTGGATGCATGAGGAGCCGGGAAAAAAACAGGTAGATATACCTCTTGATTAAGATGAAAAGGCAAGACCACTTTAGGCATAAAGTGGGGATTCGTCCTAAGGACCACCTTATCATGATGAAATCTGGTATAAGGTGGAGTAGCCACCAAAGCCTGCAGTTCACTGATGCGGCGAGCCGAAGTGACTGCAATAAGGAAAAGAACCTTCCAGGAAAGAAATTTCAGGGAGGTAGATACCAACGGTTCAAAAGGTGGCTTCATAAGTTGACCCAGAACTAAATTCAAGTCCCATGCTACCGGAGGAGGTCGGATTGGAGGCTTAGTGAGGGTCAGGCCTCTCATGAATCTTGCAATATGAGGATGAGAGGAGACAGGTTGTCCATTTATAGGTTTTAAGGATGCTGCAATAGCACTTAAATGGACTCGTACTGAATTCGTCTTGAGGCCTGCATTGGAAAGATGCAGGAGATAGTCCAGTAGAGAATTCAAAGGAAGTGCTAGAGGGTCAAGACCCTGTTGCGCACACCAAATGGAAAAACGTTTCCATTTGAAAGCATAGGAACGCCTAGTACAGGGTTTCCTAGAGGCATGAAGGATATCTTTCACTGGTTGGGAAAGATTAAACTCATGAAGGCTTAAGCCTTCAGTAACCAAGCTCGGAGATGTAGGGACTTGGGGTTTGGATGCCACAAAGTCCCCTGCTCCTGAGACAGAAGGTCTGGCGCAGCTCCCAGGTCCAGGGAGGGTCCCTAGGAGAGATGCAGAAGTAGAGGGAACCACACTTGGCGTGGCCAGCGTGGAGCTATGAGGATCACGGATCCGTGATCCCTCTGTAATTTGAACAGAGTCTTGGGAATCAAAGGAATGGGTGGAAAAGCGTACAGGAATTCCTGACCCCAATGTAGGAGAAAGGCATCGTTGGCCTGAGCTCCCTGACACGGAGTCCTGGAACAGAACCGGGGAAGTTTGGCATTCCACGGACTTGCAAAGAGGTCTATGTCCGGGGTCCCCCATTCCTGAAAGATTCTGCGTATCTGGTCCATATGCAGGGACCATTCGTGTGGGAGCAGAACTCGACTGAGTCTGTCTGCCCGAGAGTTTTGAACTCCTGGAAGATATACTGCCAGAAGATGAATTTGATGCTCTCTGGCGAAGGCCCATAATCCGAGAGCTTCGTTGCAAAGCGACAGAGAGCCCGTCCCTCCTTGTTTGTTGACATAGAACATGGCTACCTGATTGTCTGTCTGGACTAGGACAGTCAGGTTGACAAGGAGGGTGTGGAAGACTGTGAGGGCAAGGAAGATTGCTCGCAGTTCCAGAAGGTTGATGTGAAGGGTGGTCTCCTGAGGAGACCAGGTGCCCTGAGTGGAGAGGTGTTGGAGATGAGCTCCCCACCCTGTTTGGGAGGCATCTGTTGTGAGGGTTGCTTGGGGCAATGAAGGTTGGAAGGGAATCCCCAACAACAGATTTTTGGAGGATGTCCACCACTGGAGAGACCAAAACAGTCGTTTTGAGGTGAGTATTTGGTCTGAGAGCAGTCCTGATGCTTGAGACCACTGGGTGGCCAAAAGCCATTGAGCTGCCCTCATATGAAGACGAGCGTAGGGCACCACATGGACCGTGGAGGCCATGTGGCCCAGAAGTTACAGCATTTCTCTGGCTGACAAGTGACTTCTGGACTGAGCCTGGGAGGCCAAGCTTATTAGCCTTTGGCCTCGGACCAGAGGGAGGTAGGCCCTTGCAGTGGTGGAGTCCAATTGGGCCCCTATGAATTCCAGGGACTGAGTAGGGATGAGTTGGGACTTGGGAACGTTTATCACCAGTCCCAGATATTGAAGAATACGCCTTGTGCGGTCCAGAGAAATCTGGGCTTCTGACTGAGATGGAGCTCGGATGAGCCAGTCGTCCAGATATGGGAAGACAGATTCCCATGCCTCTGAGAAATGCGGCTATGACTGCCATGCATTTTGTGAAGACTCTTGGAGCAGAGGCCAGACCGAAGGGTAGTACTCTGTACTGGAAATGTTTTCCCTGGAACAGAAAGCGAAGATATTTTCTGTGGGATGGATGGATGAGTATATGAGTGTACGCATCCTTGAGATCTAGAGAACAAAGCCAATCCTGACTCTGAAGGTATGGAAGGAGAATGCCCAGAGAGAGCATTTTGAATTTCTCCTTGAATAGAAACCTGTTCAATTCTCTCAGATCTAGGATAGGTCTGAAGCCCCCTGTCTTCTTTGTTATGAGAAAATAAGGGGAGTAGAAACCTAACCCCTGTTGTGGAGGAGGAACCTCCTCTATTGCCCCTTGGGCAAGGAGAGAAGAGACTTCCTGACCCAACAGGGTCAGAAGAGATGGGGGGAGAACTGAATTGCCTCACCATGGTATGGGGAGGAAGGCTGGAGAAATGAAGTTTGTAGCCCTCGCTGATAATAGAGAGGGTCCATTGCTCTGATGTGATTTGTTCCCATCTGGGAGCAAAATGAGCTAGCCTTCCAGGAATGGTGAGGGGCTCTGGTTGTTCTAGAGCCAGAAATGGCAGGTTCTCTAGGGGCAAGTCAAAACCCCTGAGGGGGTTGAGCCTGTTGGGGTGTAGCAGACACTGCAGGCTTTGACTTTACTTGCTTAGACTGCTGACGCTTAGCAGCAAAGCGAGGCTGAGCAGATTGCTGGCCAGTATTTGTGGAAAATCTGGCCTTCTTATAGTAAGGCCTTTTAAAAGACTTCTTTTTGGCAGGGGTAGAAGTAGACTTAGAAAGTCTATCTAGAGTGGCATTTTCTGCATCCATTTGAGCAGCTTTAATTTGCCAGTCTTCACCAAATAAGTTCTCACCTGTACAGGGCAGATTCCTGAGGCCATCTACAACCCAGGGTTCTAGGTCAGAAGCCTGGAGCCAAGCGAGACGTCGGGCTGCAATAGCAATTCCCGAAGCTCTGCCTGCAACCTCAAAGGAATCAAAGGCTGCCCTGTTGGAGAACTTGGAGACCTCTGAAAGTTGTGTCACCATAGAAAAGAAGTCCGCCCTTTGATCATCAGGGATAAAGGGGGCAAAATGCTGTATCTTTAGGGCAAGTTGCCCAAGAAACATGCCCATATAAAGGCTATAAGAATTGATCCTGGCTATAAGCATACTAGCCTGGAACATCTTTCTACCAAAAGAGTCCAGGGTCTTACATTCTCGCCCTGGAGGGGTGGAAGAATGCCTTTTAGGACTCTTTATTTTCTTCATGGCAGACTTCACCACAATAGAGTGGTGAGGCAGCTGAGTTTTCTGGAACCCAGGAGAAGGAGGGACCCGATACATGGTGTCCAACCTACGGGAATGGGGAGACAGTGTTAAAGGAGTCTCCCACAAATCCATCAAGTGTTCTTGAAGGATTTCATGGATAGGCAGAGTGACTGCCTCTTTAGGAGCTTTAGAGTATCCTAAAATATCCAATTTTTTTGATCTGGGTTCTTTTTCAGAAGATGTAGCAATAGAAAGTGCTTTAGCTACATCAACAATGAAATCCTGAAAGGATAAATCCTCTGGAGGAGACATCCTCCTCTTTGGAGAAGAGGGCTCCTCAGGAAGAGCAAGCTCAGCAGAGTCATCAGAGGAAATGAATTCATCAGAAGAATCTGAGTATTCTCTCTGTGCTTTCAATGCATGATACGCATACCGATCGGTATCGACATCGGGCGTATCGGGCATGGGATCGGTACCGGGCGAAAGCCGGAATCCGGCATGCGGAACCGATCGACTCTTGGAAGTCGATGGTCTCGGTTCCGGTGTGGATACCGGACCCGGGGTCAGTACCGATGGAATCGGTACCGAGGGCGTCGCAGCCTTAATGAATGCCAGAACGGCCTGCTGCATGGTCTGGACAGTATTGCCCATAGACGCCACTGCTGCCTGGATGTCGGTACCCCAGAGCAGTCCAACAGGTGATCAGTCGAGGCCGTGCCATCGATGTCAACCTGTGACCCCATGAGTGCTTTGGAGGCCGGAGCCTCCCGCCGGGGTTTTTTGGCCTGGGCAGAATCCTCGAACTCAAGATTGAGAGCCTCTTGATCTTTAGAAAGAGATTTGCTTTTAGAGGATTTGCCCACAGAAGTTTTGGTTACCTGAGATCCATCCGGAGAGGAAGACCTGGATGACTGTGATGCTTCTGAAGGAAACAGCACATGGAGCTTGTTGGCCCGGTTCTGCAAACCACGTTTAGACATCTGGGTGCAGGATGGGCAGTCCGGTATGGAGTGGTCAGGTCCCAAACATTTAAGACACCATTCATGGGTGTCTGTGACAGAAATGACAGCACTGCACTTGGTACACTTTTTAAAACCAGGGACTGGCTTCTCCATGAGGAGAATTTGTGTAGGCCTTAAGGCCTAACAAAAGTTACCAAGCTGTGCTGAAGAAAATAAAAAAGTCTTTTTTTTTTTTTTTTATAAAGAAAGAAAGAAAGAGAGACCAGCGGTACTGGTTTCGGTATGGGGAAGGCAGGTACGCGGTCTAAAGAAACAAACAAATTTCACAATTTCTTCAGCGGTGACAGGAACACGACCTGCTGGCTCCGCGGAAAAAGAGAAACTGAGGAGAGCTGGTCAGGAAGGCGGGAAGGCAGCGCGCATGTGCAGTGGGAGGCCCCAAAAGCCTTTCATCTGAAAGGCTGGGGAGCTTTCCCGCGCAGGCTCCGTCGGTACCGACGTACCCATATGTGAGGACTTATTCCTGCTTGTTCCTGGAGATCTCGTCTGTACTCAAAGGGTAAAGGGACTTACATTCCCAGAAGGCCTTGCAGAGTTAAAGCAAGCCCACACTCTGAGGCAGGAACACCACAGGCAGACCAAGTCTCAGCGCCCTAGGCGTTGGGCTGGCCACCGTGAGGGTGACAGGTCGAGAGGGTTGTGTTCCAGACCTGAACCATGGTGTCAACAGGAAGGTGGTGGAAATATGTGGGCAGGAGGACATTGGAAGGGGGGAATTGAAGGAGGGTGTTAGGGGTGATATGACGAGACAGGGGGGGGGGGGAGTGGGAAGGATGGGGGGGAGGGGGGACCAGGATTGGGAGGTGGGGAGGGGAGGGAAATGGAAAAGATGAGGCAGAAATGATCTGACCAAGGAAGAGGGAGGGAGGTAAGAGGAAGGAACGAGAGGGGAAGCAGAATGAGAGATGAGGTCAAGAGAATGACCGGCCGTGTGATTAGGAAAAGAAACAAACTGAAGAAGGGAAAGATCAGATAGGAGGGTAAGAAAAGCATGGCCCCAAGGAGAGGAAGGGGAATTGACATGAACATTAAAATCTTCAAGGATCAGAAGTTGGGGAAATAGAGGAGGGAGGCTTCGGATACGGTTGAAAGAAGGGAGTCCCACAGAGGGGGTGATAGGGAGGGAGGAGCATAGAGGAGGATAAAGTGAAGGGGGGGGAATGTGTCTAGGAGAAGAAGCAGAGATTAGGGATAGAGAAGGATGGGAGAAGATTGTTCTTGGAGAGGTAGGGAGGAGCGATAGAGGACTGCAACCCCTCCCCCGCTCCTGCCTCAGCGAGAAATGGAAAAGGCAGAGTAGCCTGGAGGCAGGCAGCGGTTAAGGAGGGGCTCCTCTCCATCCCTCAGCCAAGTTTCAGTCAAGAAAAACACATCAAGGGAGTGCTGAGAGATGACATCATGAACCAAGACAGACTTGGAACAGAGGGAACGACAGTTTAGGAGGGCGAGTTGCAGGAGAACGAGAGTTTGGGGGAGAGGAGGGAACAATAGATCAGATTGTTAGCATGTCTGGTAAGGTGGCGAGAAGAGGGTGGGGTGGGGGACACTGGCTGCCAGCCCCAGTGAACAGGGATAGTGGACATAGTAAAGGACAAAACACAGCAAAAGGAGATGTAAAGAAGCAATAATCAAAGGACAAAACTTACCAGGTGGCCACAGGGTGAAGGCCAGTGGAGCTGGGTCACCAGGAAGGGAGGAACAGGGCTGGTGGGACGTGTGTAGGCAGGGGGTTGAGGAAGTGAACTCTGGATCGTCACCCCCAGATTCGCCCCAAGGAGCTTGCCCAAGTAATGCCCACATTGCCGCCTAAGTACCAGAGAATACCCTACAGACATCCACAAGGTAAAGATCCTTATCTTTCCCTAGACACTGCTCTTTAACCTTTGAGAGGCTGCTCATAGAAGCAATTGCTTCTAATACTTAATTGTTATGTATTTTAGTACACTACATGTAAATATGTCAAATATAAATTTTCAGCTAATTTGGATATGTACTTCCTAGGAAAAATCATGTTCCATTTGTGGAACGTTGGCCCCTCCAAGCGTCATTTTTTCAAAACTTTTAATTATTGAATATCGTAAACTGGAAAACAAATACTTCAATTAAGCAATTTTTAAAAGTAATTAGACACAAACAGAGATGACTGTACAGAATAAAGCTTGAAGGGAAAATTTCAGCGAGTGAAAATCCGGAAAACACTTCTCGTGCAGGCGCTTGTCACAAAACTGGCACCATTTTTTTGTATTCTTCGAGCAGACAATGCAACGACCTTGGCTTGTAGAAGACAAATAGTGACTGGTGTTAGCTGAAGCTGTTATAGCAGAGGGAATCAAAGCTGTTGGGCCACCTTTTCGAGAACGATAGACCTCGAGTCCAACTTTCATAGTCACCAAAGCAACCTCGCGGCGGAAATCCAAGTGACTCAGGGCTTGTTTGCCCAAAAGATGACATTGCAAACGCCAGGCAGCAACAACGGCCATATTTAGACCATTATTGTGTATTCACAAAAACAAATGGTCACTGAACGATATAGATCACTCAAAAAACAGGTATCGTTCAATTTTTACTATGTGGACAAACTCAGTAATAGCCAAACAGGTCTCAGTATAAAATAACACTACTGCTTCTAGATATCACATCCAAATGGCAGTATTGGTGTTGTATCACATCAATGACCTCTGGCTGTCACTATAAAAAAATTCTGAAATCGAGGGCATCAGTCAATCCTTGTTATGCAAAATATAATATACTCAGCTTCTCAGCTGAAGCATTTGGAAAGACTTCACTCAGTCCTTAGCGAGAAGCTGAGTATATTATATTTTGCATAACAAGGATTGACTGATTGATGCCTTCGATTTCAGAATTTTTTTTTATAGTGACAGCCAGAGGTCATTGATGTGATACAACACCAATACTGCCATTTGGATGTGAGTTCTAGAAGCAGTAGTGTTATTTTATACTGAGACCTCTTTGGCTATTACTGAGTTTGTCCACATAGTAAAAATTGAACGATACCTGTTTTTTGTTTTTTGAATATTTAGACCATTGGCAAACAAATTCCACCACCATTTTTTGCTTCGTAATTTAGGACGGTAGCTACCTAGCAAATGATCTAACAAGTCGACACCACCCATACTTTGGTTATAAGCTCCAATCAATTTTGGCTGCTTGATAATGATTTTTTGCTTTTGTTTGACAGAATATCGATTGGCATTTTGAAGAGGTTTTGGCTGCATCCAATTTGACATGACTGTAACCACACTGTTGTCATTCCAACAGACACACACCATTACCATCACCACGGTAATCATATTCGCTACGAGGCTTTTTGACAAGCTCCTTTGAAGAAACCAACGGGGCACTTGCTGGTACGGTTTTCACGAACAGTTCCAACAGCACAAAAGCCTTTTGCTTTCAGATCAATCATGAGATCATATGAAGTGAAATAGTTGTCAAAAAACAAGCTGTGATAGAAACATAGAAACATGATGACAGAAAAAGACCACAAGGCCCATCTAGTCTGTCCTTCCATAACAACTACAACAGTCCACTTTTTACCTTTAGAGATCCTCTGTGTTGGTCCCATGCTTTTTTGAATTCCGTTACTGTCCTCATCTCTACCACCTCCACTGGGAGACTATTCCACGGATCCACTACTCTTTCCGTAAAGAAATATTTCCGCATATCACTCCTGAATCTATCTCCCTTCACCCTCATCCCATGTCCCCTCGTCGCAGAACTTGCTTTCAATTGAAAGAGGCTCTCTCCCTGAACATTTATGCCACGGAGGTATTTAAACATCTCAATCATATCACCTCTATCCCGCCTTTCCTCTAAGGTGTACATATTAAGATCCTTAAGTCTGTCCTCATATGCTTTATAATGAAGACCACTAATCATCTTAGTAGCAACCCTCTGCACCGACTCCATCCTGTTCACATCCTTTTGAAGGTGCGGTCTCCAGAATTGCACACCATACTCCAAATGAGGTCGCACCAAAGACTTATACAGAGGCATTATCACCTCCTTTTTTCTGCTAGCCATTCCTCTCCATATGCACCCAAGCATCCTTCTAGCTTTTGCCGTCGCCTTTTCTACCTGTTTAGCTACTTTAAGATCATCGGACACAACTACGCCTAGGTCCCGCTCTTCTTTAGTGGACAAAAGTACTTCACCTCCTATACTGTATTGCTCCCTTGGATTGCTGCAGCCCAAATGCATGACCTTACAGTTTTTAACATTAAATCCCAGTTGCCAAATTCTAGACCATTCTTCAAGCTTAGCCAGATCCCTCCTCATGTTATCTACACCTTCCTGGGTGTCTACTTTATTGCAGATTTTGGTATCATCCGCAAAGAGGCAAACCTTACCCGACAGCCCTTCCGCTATATCACTAACAAAGATGTTAAAAAGAATCGGACCAAGGACAGATCCCTGGGGCACACCACTGGTAACATCCACTGTTCCCTCTAAGCTGTGCGCGTGTGCGTGCGCACACACCTCACCGAGCGAGCGCACATACTTTACAACAGAGCGCACAAAAATTACAGTTCTGATTCCGATAGAAAACACAGACGTCTTAAAATTTAAAAGTTGTGATTGTAATTACTAGAAATTTTCTGCTTCATTTAGTAATCGTCTATTTTCATTTAATTTGATTAAAATCAATGTGATGTACATACTGTATTCTGACGTGTAGTCAAATTTTAAAGTATATAACTCAGAGTGTCATTATATGGCGCACAAAAATTTAACCTTCCTTCAAAAGCTGCACAGCTGATATTTTATGCGCACACAGCCTACAGAAAATTAGAGGGAACATTGGTAACATCCTTCTCCTCAGAGTGAGCTCCATTTACTTGTACTCTTTGTCGCCTCCCACCCAACCAATTTCTAACCCAAGCAGTAACTTTAGGGTCCATCCCTAGGGTGCTTAGTTTGTTTATAAGTCGCCTGTGAGGAACAGTGTCAAAGGCTTTACTGAAATCTAAATACACCACATCTAGAGCTCTCCCTCGGTCCAACTCCCTGGTCACCCAGTCAAAGAAATCAATCAGATTTGTCTGACAAGACCTGCCTCTGGTGAATCCATGCTGCCTCGGATCCTGTAATCCGCTGGACTCCAGAAACCTCACTATTTTCTCTTTCAACAGCGTTTCCATTAATTTACTCACCACTGAAGTTAAACTAACCGGCCTGTAGTTTTCAACCACATCCTTACTTCCACTTTTGTGTAAAGGCACCACATGAGCCTCTCTCCAGTCCTTTGGCACCACTCCCGACTCCAACGAGGCATTGAAAAGGTCAGTCAGTGGAGTTGCTAGAGCGTCCCCAAGTTCCCTCAGTATTCTAGGGTGTATCCCATCCGGTCCCATCGCTTTGTCTACTTTAATTTGAGCTAGTTTCTCACGAACACAGTCTTCTGAAAATTGTTCAAGATGTCCCTCGCTTCTGTTCTTATTTGTGGGTGTTTTCTGAGGTCCTGCTCCTGGTTCTTCATCTGTGAACACAGAACAAAAATATTTGTTAAGCAATTCCGCTTTATCCTTATCAGCTTCTACATATTCCCCCCCTATACCCTTGAGTCTGACAATACCACTTTTGCCCTTCCTCTTCTCACTAATATATCTGAAAAATGTCTTTTCCCCCATTTTATTGCATTGGCTATTTCCTCCTCCTTTTGAATCTTTGCCTTCTTGACTATTTTGCTAGCTTCTCTAAGTTTTTCCAAATACAGATGCCTGTCTTCCTCTCTCTGTGATCTCTTGTATTTCATGAAGGCCTCCCTCTTTTTCTTCACTTTTTCAGCTACTTCCTTCGAAAACCATAGCGGTCTTCTGTTCCTTTTGCCTTTACCATTTTAACAAAAAGGTTGGTTGCCTTTAAAATACCCCCTTTCAGTTTTGCCCACTGTTCTACATCCCCCAGCTGTTCCCATCCCACTAACGACTCCCTGAGGTATTGGCCCATCTTCGCAAAGTTAGTCTTCCTAAAGTCTAAGATCTTCACCTTGGAATGGATTCTAACAGCCCTAGTCCTAATACTGAACCACACCATCTGGTGATCACTGGATGCAAAATGATCTCCCACTACAACATCAGAAACACTTTCACCATTGGTAAGCACCAAGTCCAGTATGGCCCCTTCACGTGTGGGGTCTGTTACCAATTGCCTGAATAGTTCTCCCTGTAGAGAATCCAGGATCTCCTTACTCCTAGATGATACTGCAGCAGGAATGTGCCAATCAACATCTGGCATATTGAAATCTCCTAGCAGTAGCACTTCCCCTTTCCTAGCAATGCTGCGTATGTCTTCAATTAACTCTGTCCACCTCTTCCTCTTGTGAGGGAGGTCTGTATATCACACCAATGCAAATAGATTTCTCTTTCCCTCTTTCTAGTTTAACCCACAATGCCTCCTCTCTCCCTTTTAAGTTCTGTAATTCCAAAGCTTTAATAGTAGTTTTTACATATAGTGCTACTCCTCCTCCCCTTCTTCCTACCCTGTCCTTTCTGAATAAAGTATAGCCAGGTATAGTTACATCCCAGTCATGGTTTTCTGTGAACCATGTTTCTGTAACTGCCACTAAATCTAAGTCAGCCACTCCCACCAAAGCTTCAACTTCAGAGATCTTATTCCCCATGCTACGGGCATTAATACACACTGCTTTCCATATGTTACCCCTGTTACTCATTTCCATAAAGGTATTTAATGTATCACCTACCTGGGGGCTTTCACTTACCTGGGGGCTTTCTTCACCCATCCCCAACGAATCTAGTTTAAAGCCCTCTTCAGTAGATTAGCCAGTCTACTACCAAAGATGTGTTGACCTTTCTTGGACAGATGGATGCCATCTCTGCTCTGCAACCCTTGGAACAGCATCCCATGGTCTAGGAAACCAAAACGCTCTCGAAGACACCATCCACGCAGCCATGCATTAATCTCCAGGATGCGAGCCTCTCTGCCTTGGCCTTTACCCTCAACAGGGAGGATTGAAGAGAACACCACCTGTGCACCTACCTGCTTCACCCTCTGTCCCAGAGCCATGAAGTCACTTTTGATACGTTCCGAGGTATACCTGGCAGTATCATTTGTTCCAACATGGATTAGCAACATTGGGTAATAGTCAGTGGGCTTGATGAGTCTCGGCAAACTCTCCGTAACATTTTGGATCTTGGCACCAGGCAGACAGCATACCTCTCTGGACATCAAGTCTGGTCGGCAGATGGACGCCTCAGTACCCCTCAGAAGAGAGTCTCCAACCACCACTACCCTTCATTTCCTTCTGGTCACTGATTCCGCAACTATGGGGTACTTGAACTCTGGTTCTTCCCTTTCCAGGGATGCTTTCACCTCCTCCACTTCCAGGGCAGCATAATGGTTCTTCAATTCAAGGGCTGGAGAAGTTGGATTGGTGATTTTGCAGGCTCTGGTGACTTTTGTCCAACCATCGACATTCTGTTGGCACCCATCTTCTCCTGTGCTGGAGAGCCTGGTTGCTGCAAGCAGCATCTCATCAATGTACTTCTCACTGTCTTGAATGCTCCTCAGCCTCGCCACCTCCTCTCTGAGTTCCTCCACTTGTTTCCTCAGAGCTTCAGCATGCAGGCACCCTGCACATGGAACCGGTTCATCAACTGGCAATAGGACCTCTGTC
Source organism: Ichthyophis bannanicus (assembly GCA_033557465.1). NCBI lineage: Eukaryota > Metazoa > Chordata > Amphibia > Gymnophiona > Ichthyophiidae > Ichthyophis > Ichthyophis bannanicus. Next base: position 171,846,454 of record CM066042.1, read on the forward strand.
TGGACCGAGGCAGAAGCTGTAACGGCGGCAACAGCTTTAGCAATACGATTTTTCCCAGCCATTGTTCTGTTTGTGGAGCTTAGGTATCTGTTAAAGCAAAAGAGAGAGATCTACCAAGTACCAGCTGGTTTCGCAGCTGTCCTTTCAGAGAAAAAGCAGTTAAATCTCTAATTATATTCAAAATGTGCTGGTCCAATTCACTGTGATTTGTTAAGGGGGGAGGTGCCCTATAAAGCAAGACTGCTCACTAGGGGTGGGTGGGAGTCAGGGTGGGTAGGGAGGGAACACCTGATGAGGTGTTAGCAGTTCCTGAACCTGAGGAGGTTACAGAGTTCAGCAACCTACTGTGCTCAAGTACAGTTCCCCTAAAACAGCAAAAATGAAATTAACCTTGCTTTAAAAAATATACTTGATGATTTGGATTTTCAACAACTGATATCAAATCAAGAACTACTCTAGTGCCAAGTGGAACATTGTACTGAGGACCATCTTTTTCCTTGGCACCAGTGTAAATTTGCATCGAAAATGGATACCCAGCAGGGCAGCACAACATCCACACTTTGTAACCAAATCGAATTGGCTTACCTCGAATAAACATCTTGCAACTGTGGTGCCCGTAATATGGCACCATTGATTCATCAATACTCAAGTTTTCACTGAACACTCCACCGACTTTCACAAACTGTGCTGTGAGGTGATTGTAAAATGGCTCAATTTTTGCTACTTTTCCAGGTTGCAAATTGAGATCATCAACAATGTGGAAGTAAGTTTTCAAATCCCGGAAACGTTTGCGACTCATTATCTTTGGGACAATATTATTGCTCAAATCCTCGGCGGTCGACCAATAGTGACTTTCTTTGGGCAACTGGTGGTATTCACTGAGGAGCAAAATGCCAAAAAAACGAATCAACTCGTCCCCATTTGTATCAATATTTGCCAATTTCTACTGAGCATAAATATTGGTCATACTGGCAAGATGATCTACGTAATCATCACCAAAAATTTGCATAAAGAGGTCAAAGGGAGATTTATCAATCAAATCAGTGCGAAGATCGGCTAATTTTTCGGGAGATGCTTCTGGCATTGGAGTCAAAATGTCGTCCCTCTTCATCCATTTTGGGGTTGATTTTATCCACTTACGCTTTTTTGCTGGTTGAGCTGACTGATAATTAGATAAGAGCTCACTGTCACTGTCACTTTCTACCAGCTGATCACTTCCCTCGGATTCCACATTAGCAACTTTTTGAATATCCAGATCTAATTCACCACACACTTCGCCAGGCTCAATAGACTTCAAATTTTCTTCATCAATTTCTTCAATGCCTGAAGCAGCCATTTCATCATTGGGTGGCAAAATCAATATGTTGGCTTCTTCTACATCTGAATCTTCCGCAATGCGTGTTACTGCTTCTTGAAGTGTCAGGCAACGGTATTTAGGCATTATAACTATATAGAATTAGTTGAATAACAATCCTGCAAAAAATATGGCAGAAATTGTAAAATGAAAAAAATGACACCCGGAAGTCCCAACGTTCCACAAATGGAACACACGGAAAGAAGTAATCACAAAAACATGAATAGGTTACCGACATGCATAAAACCTGACCAACACACTCAAAACATTCCAGAGTATGAATCTCACCCTAATAAGACGGACATGTGAGAACAAAATTGTAGAGGGATATATTACATAAACCATAAAGTGCCAACTTTGGTCTACTTTGGCATACTGTAGAAGGGGGTATATCGCCAATTGGAAAAAAAAATGATTGCTCAAGAGGGTCAATGTCTATAAACTCATTGACAAAGTTTCATCTAATTTGCTTGAAAATTGATAAAGCTATATCATTGCAAAAATATGTTACACATGTGGAACGTTGGCGCCTAAAAGGTTAAAGGAGGAAGGCAGACAAACCACTTGGTTCACAATGAAGGAAGATAGCACCTTTAGCAAAAAGGCATAGGCCGAATGAGGATGGCCTCCTCTGAGAAGGACAGATACGGATCTCAGCAGAACAAAGCCTGAAGCTCTGACATCTGTCTTGCCAAACAAATCGCAACTAAGAAAATTGTCTTAAGAGTTAAAATGTGAAATATCCGGGTTAGAAGACAAAGAGTTAAGGCAAGGCAAACATGTACATGCACTAAGGCTGCATAGCCACAAGAGCGTACAGTAATGAAACGTAGACAGGAAAGCGTATTACAGATGCTTGGGCAGGTGCATGCATTGGAGCTGCTCAGGCTGAACATGTGTTAGGACTGCAGGAGCACAAGGTATGCAAAGACAAACACTAACAGCATGCGTTGGAAAAAGCAAGAAACTGATGCCGCTACAACAATCACCCGTGACCCATCTCATTTTACACCCCAGAATTGATGAGATCGGGAGTCCCTCACAAGGACAATGATGAGGTGAAGCCTTGGTATTCACCCCCTCAAAGCCCCAGAAAGGGGGGGGGGGTGGGGAGAACATGCTGGGCTCAGCGCGATGCCACAGTTACTGCAATTCTGTTTTTAAAAAAAAAAAAAGTGAAGAAACAGCAACATACCTCTGATAGCCTTCTTGGGAGAACAAAGGGGACAGAGGAGGATCTTTCCAAGCTTCTGGCTTCTCAACACGCCTTACCAGGATAAGAGCATGGAGCTGAAACATTTTTCCTCCTTCTATAGCTACCAAAAAAGAACAGTCTAGTGGAGCCTCCTACGTCACACTCAAGTGAGACAGTCACCCGAAGGTAGTTGTTCACTCGTGAAATCAAACTTCTTCCTCTCAATCAGATCCTTATTTGTTCAGATTCTATCAAAGATGTGACCAATTCAATCACCATCTGCTGGAGACAGAAAAATAATGATTTTGTCCCTAGTGGCTAAGGCTGATTTAGAGGCATGATGTCGTCATCGAAAGCCTGGATATTTCATTGGTTCTCTGTCTCTACAGTTCTGCTGGTAGGGGAATACCACCACTTGTCTGGACTGGTCTAGCAGGACGATATGGAAGTGGATTTTCAGACAAACATAGTAAATGATGGCAGATAAAGACCAGCATGGTTCATCCAGTCTGCCCAGCAAGCTGGCTAGAATTGTAGAGCTGCACCTGCCGTTCTGTACAGGTTACTCCCCCCTCTCTGCCTTTGCTTAAGGTTGTACTTGCCACTCCAGGCAGGTTACCCCTCTCTATTTATGAAGTTATTTATGTTTGTTTTGATTGCATCCTCTTGCTAAGTTGTGATCCTCTGTGTCCACCCCATGCCTTTTTGAATTCAGTCATTGTGTTCCCAACACCTCCTTCGGGAGGGCATTCCAGGCATCCATCACCTTTTTCATGAAGAAGTATTTCCTGATGTTGCTTTTAAGTTTACCTCTTTGCAGCTTCATTTCACATCCTCTAGTTCTACAGGTTCCCCATCTTTGAAAAGAGTTTGTTTGTTCATTAATACCCTTTATGTATCTAAAGGTCTGTATCATATCCCCCGTATCTCCTCCCCTCTAGGTAGGAGTCTTAATCATTTAGAAAGATTTCTCCCATAACATATGTCACTTGTATGAAAACATAACAGAAAAATACTGAAGCCTATGGCACAAATGGATCATCATAAGTTTATTAAAAAGTTAAATTTTGCAGAAAAACAAAAATGGAAATGAAATCATCTCTGATTAAAATGCATTAAAGAAAAGAATAGTAAGAAACTACAAATGGTTCATTGAGTTTGTTAAATAAGCGAGTCCTGCTTCTAAGTTGAGGGACTTGAAATGTTACCATGGATCTTTCCATCAAGGCAGGTCACAGAGAGGCCACACAGGAAGTGTCAAAGAGCCGTCATTTCTGGTGTTTACAGCCATCCCTCAGACAGACGCTGTTTATGTTGTGGTTGTGTAGAGTAACATTGAGTTGCTAGGGAACAGAATTAAGCTTGGTCATTCAATGCTCTTTAGTCTGAATGGAGCATAGTACAGCAAATAAAAAAATGCCAAAATGTGTTCTAAATGCATTATACATAGAAACACAAAATATACACCTAATTATTCAGTACTAAGAAACAGTTAATCTACCTACTATAGTGCAGATATATGGTGTCAGCCAATTAGTATGCAAGCAAAGAAAGAGTAGTTACCTATAACAGGTGTTCTCCAGGGACAGCAGAGATCAGTTCTCACTTATGGGTGACGTCAGCACCGACAGAGCCCGTGCAGAGCAATTCCCCAGCTTTCAAAGAAAGCCTTTGGGATTGCTGCCACGCATGTGTGGTCCTTTTCCCGCCCAAAGGTGCCATTTTGCTCAGTCAGGTCCCTTAGCTCGAGCCCTACCAAGCAGATGGCAAGGGAAGGATAAAAATCCAGCAACTCATCAGGGGAGGTGGGAGAGTAGTGAGGACCGATTCCTGCTGTCCCTGGAGAACACACCTGTTACAGGTGAGTAACTACACTTTCTCCAGGAACAAGCAGGAAGTCAGTCCTCACTTATGGAACTCCACAGCTACAGGCTACCAAACCTGTAACCAAAAAACGCCTCCGAGGTCTTGAGCAGAAGCCGATGCCTGAAGGAGCTTGAGTCCTCCGGTCCCCAGGGCAAAACCCTCGGTAGCGGTCGAGAAGGGTCAGAGGGCAGGAGTTGCTTATACCCCAGATTATGGAGTACAGCCTGGCCGAAGGTGCTGTCCAACAGGACCCCCTCTCCAGGCAGTAGTGCAAAGCAAAGGTATTTGCTGAAGACCAGGTCGCAGCCCGGCTGATGTCCATCAGCAGCACTGAGCGCAGCAAAGCTGCCGAAGCCGCCTTGGCTCGGACGCTGTGTGTGGTGACCTGCCGATCCAGCGTGAGCAAAGGCGATGCAGCGTGCCACCCAGATGGAGAGTGTGCGTTTTGTGACTGCCTGCCCCAGGCGATTGGGATTCTATATCATGAAGAGCTGGCCAGACTTGCGATGAGGCTGGGTATGCTGCAGATAAAAAGCAAGAGCCCTCTTGCAGTCGAGTGTATGCAAACCCGCCAATGCCTCGTCAGCATGGGGTCTCGGGAAGAAGGTCAGCAAGACTATCTCCTGACTGAGATGGAAATCTGAGACAACATTTGGCAGGAACTTGGGATGGGTACAGAGGACTACCCTGTTCCTTTAGAACCTGGTGTAAGGGGCATCAGCCATGAGAACCTGGAGCTCACTGACTTGGCGGGCCAAGGTCAAAGCCACCAGGAAGTCCACCATCCAGGATAGGTGCCAAAGCGAGCACATCACCATCGGCTCAAATGGTGAACGCGCAAGCTGCATGAGCACTACATTCAGGTCCTACTCTGCCGGGGGAGGCCGGATGGGAGGTTTGGAAAGCAAGAGACCCTGCATAAAACAGGAGACCAAGGACTGCTCCGAGGGGGTTTACCCTCAACAGGGAGGTGATTCGCCGAGATGGCACTCAGGTGCACTCTGACCGAGTTAAATTCAGCCCTTCCTTCGAGAGGTGGAGGAGGTACTGGAGGACCCATCAGGTAGGACAAGAGAACGGGTCGATCTGGAGCCCTGAGCAACCAGACTGAGAAGCATTGCCACTTGAAGGTGTAAGCTCGCCTCATTGAATCCTTCCTTGACGTGAGGACCACCTCCCTCGACCTCCTGGAGGTCCAGCAGGGCTAGGGATACCCATTCAGCCGCCACGCTGTGAGGGACAATGAGGCCAGGTTCAGATGGAATACCCGCCATTCCTCCTGCATTAGCAGGCCCGGGGCACAGCCCAGAGCAACTGGGGGCTTGGACGCAAACTGGAGCAGGAGTGGGAACCACGGCTGTCGAGGCCACAAGGGAGCGACGAGGATCACTGATGCTTGCTCCCGCTGAACCTTGTGGGGGGTCCTTGCAATGAGAGGAGTGGAAGGGAACGCGTAAAAAAGCCAGGAGGTCCAGCTCAAGAGGAATGCATCTGGGGCCTCCCTGCTCAGGTGTGGAATCGGTCCACAGGTCATCAGGCTGGCGAACAGGTCCATGATTGGAGTTCCCCATTGATGGATCAAAAGGCCAGCCACCTCCAGGTCCAGCCGCCACTCGTGAGGGCGGAGGATTCTGCTGAGTTTGTCTGCAAGGATGTTCTCGTGGCCTGGAAAGTAGACCGTTCGTAGGGTCATCCCCCGACGGAAGGCAAAGGAGCAGAGGATAGCCTCCTAGCAGAAGAGGCAGGAGCCTGTGCCCCCTCTCCTTGTTGATGTAAAAACATTACTACTCGTTGTCGGTCTGCATGAGTACCAACTTCCCTTTCAGACAGTTCTTGAAGGCCTTCAGGGCCCATCGGACCAACCAAAGCTCGAGCAAGTTTATTTGCTGTTGGGACTCTTTGGGTGACCATCGCCCCTGAGTGCACAGCGCACCAAGTGGGCTCCCCACCCCAGCAGGGAAGCATCTGTCGTCAGGACGAGCTCATGCTGTGGAGTTTGGAAGGGCAGCCCCCGGAGGAGGCTGCGGGAGTCCTGCCACCAGTCCAGGGACCTGCAAAGGTTGTGGGAGATCCAAATGGGGTCTCCGAGATGACCTGAGGCTGGGCTCCATTGAGCACTGAGGCACCACTGGGCCATCCACATATGCATGCAGGCGTTGGGGAATCACATGGATGGTGGAGGCCATGTGCCCCAGGAGGCACAGCATGTCCGCACCATGACCCAAGTGTTGCTGTGGACCTGAGCCGCCAGGGCTCGGAGGCGGTCTGCACAATCTGCCAGCAGGAAGGTGGTCGCTCACTGAGTGTCAAGGCGTGCGCTGATAAACTCCAGGGCCTGCACCGGTTCGAGGTGGGACTTGGGGTAGTTGACCAGGAACCCCAGGCATTCGAGAAGGAGGATCATGCACGTTGCCGCCAATTGAGCTGCTACAGTCGAGGGTCCCACGACAAGCCAGTCTAAGTAAGGGAAGACTGGTACGCCCTGTCATCTGAGGGAGGTGGTAGCCGCGGAGAGGCACTTTGAAGAGACCCCGGGGCAGATGTGAGTCTGAAGGAGAGCACCCTGTATTGGTAGTGTTCCCCTTGCACCCTAAAGCGCAGCAATTGCCTGTGCTGGAGGTGAATCAAGATGTGGGCGTAAGCGTCCCTGAGATCCAAGGAGCATAGCCAATCGCCCTGCTGGAGAAAGGGCAGCAGGATGCCAAGCAATAGCATTTTGAACTTCTCCAGCACCAAAAGCTTGTTTAACTTTCTGAGGTCGAGGATAGGCCGCAGGCCTCCCATCTTTTGCAAGACGAGGAAGTACCGGGAATAGAAACCCTGACCTTGAAGGTGCATTGGTACCCTCTCAACCCCCGCTGGGTGAGGAGGTTGTCCAGCTCCTGCTGTAGAAATGTCTGGTGCAAGGGGGAGTTGAAAAGGCTCTGCTGGGGAGAAGGGAGGGGGGGGAAGTCTGTCCAGGTGGAGGCAATACCTGTCTCGGATTACTCGGAGAACCCAGGTGTCTGACATGGACACTCACCGAGGAGTGAAGAGGGACAGGCATCCCCCCACCAGCTGCGAAGCTGCTGAGGGGTGAAAGGCTATACTACTGGTGTCAAAAACCCTGAGCGGGTTGAGGTGGTGCCAGGGTTTGGGTCTTGGGCCCTTTAGGATTGTGGTGGCCATGGGGGGGCCTTTCCCTGCATCGCTGTGGCCGGTGCGGGAGTGTGTGGGTAGGGTGGGTAAGGCCGGTAAGGTAGACCCTTCTTCAGGAAAAACGGCTTCTTAGCTTGCTGTTTCTTCTGAGGGAGGGAAGGAGGTCTTGCGCAAGAGGCAGGTTCAGGTTACGAACTCTGTTTCTATCTCGGCAGCCTTATCCTCCATAGGCTTACCGAAAAGTTGCTCGCCAAGGCTGGGGACATCAAGGAGCTTTTCCCGGACCCACTACTCCTAGTCCGAAGACTCGAGCCATGCCTGGCATCAGGCCCTGATGCAGGCAGCTGCCACACAGGCTGAGGATTCAAATCCATCATAGGCAGTACAGGAGATTACTTCGAGCACTCTGCGACGGATCTCAGGAGGGTCTGGAACCTAAGAAGGTGTTTGCCCGCGAGGCTCATGGAGAAACCTCCAAGCTCCTTGGCAAGGTTGCGTAAGAACATGCCCATGTACAATTGGTAAGCCTAAATACGGCATATGAGCATGGACCCCTGGTAAGCCTTGTGCCCCAAGGCGTTGAGGGCTCTCAACTCCCTACCCAGCGGAACCAAAGAGTGCACCTTCGGGCTCTTTTGCTTCCGTATCACCGATTCCACCACCATGGTGTACAAAAAGATGGCCTTGAGTCGCCAGCAGCAGCATAAGATTTTCCCCGATTCTCCCATGCCTCAGAGCCAGGACCTCGTCTGAGGCCTCCATGCCTCGGGAGGAGCACTCCGAACCAGAGTGTTGTCAGGGTTCCTCAGAGAGGGGGTCTCCCTTGAGGGAACCAAAGAGAAGGAAGAAACTCTCGAAGGTGATGTCTCTGGAGAGTTCTGATCGGCTGAGCTCCTCTCGGGGCCGGTTGCGGAGCCTCGAGAGCCTGTCAGAGGCGTCAGAGAAGGAGCATCCAGCCAAGGTTCCTCGCAGGGACACAGAGGTGTGGGGAAGCTGGGTCTTCCTAAACCCGGGGCTGAGCTGGACCCTGTACATTGCGTCGAGGCGCTTACTCACAATGGTAACAGAGGCAGGTGTCTCCCACATGTGGAGTAGTAGCCTGGACAGAATGGGAGTAACTGGGACAGTAAGAGACTCCCAAGGCAGGGATTCATACTGCAAAATATCGAGCTCTTCGGCTCCTTGGCAGCCAGATTGAGGGCCCGCACCATATTCCGCACAAACACCAAGATAGAGGTGTCTTCAGGTGGCAAGCACCTCTGAAAGGCAGGCGGAGATGGGTCCGAAGGGAGGTCCCTGTAGGCACGGGTCTCTGGCGAAGTATCCCCATCTGACTCCCAACCCGAGAGATTCGAGGAGGAATCCGATTTGGGTTGGTTGCCCTGTCTGGAGGCTGAGGCCCGTTTGGAGCAAGAGGCCCTGGAGGATCTTGCCCCCGAGGAATGGGAAGGCGAGCGAGACCGATGCAGAGGACCCTCACGAGGCCCAGGGCTCTCGGCAGTTTTCAGGGCAGGTTTTGGCGTCCCTCTCGAGGGAATCTCGGTCTCTAGGCATGGGCCAGTAGTACTGGGTGTGCATGCATGCTGGACAGCTAAGAAGGCAGAAACGCTGCACACTAGTGCCAGCATACAGGACTCCCATGCGGGCATTGGGCCCTGTGACACTGACACCGGGGTCACCGGGTTGGGCGTCAAGGAGGTCCTCGCCAGGACGGCCCCTCAGGAGACCTGGTGTTATCGCTGAAGGCCTCCATGTCTGTATGAGGTACCTTACGAGGCTGTTCCTTGTCCGACTCTCAGGAATGCCGAGGGGGGCTGAGCGACTGAGTGCAGGAGCGCTCACGCTTGTCCGAAGCCCTCTGGTTGGAGTGCAGCTTTGAGCGTGGGGCCGAGGTGGAGGATCCCACACATGGAGAGATGACCACAAGGGATTCAGAGGTGGCCTTACGGAAAATGTCATCAGACTTCTGCTTACAACTTAACAGGGCCTTGGAGGACATTTTCTTACAAAGCAAGCAAAGCTCTGGATCTCGGTTGGCCCCGAGACACTGCAGACAGCAGTCAAGGGTGTCCGCAAGCGGCATGTTCTTGGAGCATCTGTCGCATTTTTTTGAAACCAGTGGACATCAGGGCAAAGAGGGATCCCACACGGTCGAAGACCCATGCAACCAGCGCTTGGGAGAAAAAAGGGCACAAAGCTCGCAAAAGGGAAAAATGCTACGAAAAACGTCCCCTTTGCTCAAAAAGAAAGAATGGGGGGGGGGGGGAGGGGCGGGTAGGGGACCGGTGCAACCGGAAAAATAGTAGGCCAGAGGCTGAAAAAAAAAAAATGCTTTTTCTGAGGGACAAGGATGTGCATCTGAAGGGCTCTGTGAAAAAAGGGAGACTGAGGAAGATGCCACCTTTGGGCGGGAAGAGGACCACGCATACATGGCAGCAATCCCAAAGGCTTTCTTTGAAAGCTGGGGAATTGCTGCGCATGGACTCAAGTCAGTACCGACATCACCCATAAGTGAGGACTGACTTCCTGCATGTTCCTGGAGAAAACAAAAAGCTCATCTACCAATTATTAGCAGATCTGACATGGATACTTAAGAAAAAAAACAATAGGGCAAATTATTAATTTGTAGATACAGCGTAGTTACTCAACTGTAACAGGTGTTCTACAGGGACAGCAGGAATCAGTCTTCACACATGGGTGACATCGACGCAGCCTGCGTGGAGCAAATCCCCCAGCTTTCAAAGAAAGCCTTTTGGAATTGCTACCACGCATGCATGGTCCTTCCCGCCCAAGGGTGCCATCTTGCTCTGTCAAATGACATAGCTAAAAAAGATGGCAAGAGCAAATGAAAATAGGACTGCAACTCCAAGGGGAGGAGGAAGGGTTGTGAGGACTGATTCCTGCTGTCCCCAGAGAACACCCTTGACACGTGAGTAACTACGCTTTCTCCGGGAACAAGCAGGAAGTCAGTCCTCACATATGGGACACCCAGCTACAGACTACTATGAACCTATAGCCAAAAAAGGCTCCCTCATCGAGAGCCGCAAGCATCCGCAAGGGAAATAGGACCTGCGTCCAAGGAAAGTAGCACTCTAGTAGCCTGAACACAGAAGGGTTGGAGGGCAGGAGTTGCCTAGACCCCGAAAAGGTTATGGAATACGGCCTGGCCGAAGGCACTGTCCCATCTGGACTCCCTATCCAGGCAGTAGTGAGCTGCGAAGGTCTGAACTGAAGACCAGGTGGCGGCCCGGCAGAAGTCTGCCAGAGGAACAGAGCGCAGGTGGGCCACTGATGCTGCCATGGCGCTGACCCTATGAGTCATAACACGACCTTACAGCAGAAACCTAGTTTCCTCATAAGCCCAGGCAATACAGTCTGCCACCCATCTGGACAGTGTACACTTGGTCACCACCTCCCCCAGCTTACTAGGGTCATAGGAAATGAAAAGCTGACAGGCTTTCCGGTGACCTTGAGTACGTTGAATGTAGAAGGACAAAGTCCTCTTACAGTCCAAGGTATGGAGGACCACCTCTGCCCGACTGGCATGCGGTTTGGGAAAGAAGGTAGGAAGGACCACCTACTGTTTGAGGTGGAACGAGGACACCACCTTCGGAAGGTATTTGGGGTGCGTACGAAGCACCACCCTATTCTTGTAGAATCTGGTATAAGACCTCTCTGCCACGAGGGCCTGGAGTGCACTCACCCTCTGGGCAGAAGTGAGCGCAACCAAGAAAACCACCTTTCAGGAGAGATAAGGGTGGTGGCACGTGGCCAACGGTTCAAAGGGCAGCTGGGTGAGCTGTCCCAACATTACATTGAGATCCCATTCGGTCGCCGGGGAGGCAGACCGGGGGCTTCGACAGTAGGCCCCTTAGACATCGGGACACTACAGGATGAACTGAGAGGGGCTTTCCGTCCACCTGATGGTGGTTCGCCACTAGGGCACTGAGATGCACTCTGATGGAGTTAGACTTAAGCCCCATCCTGGAGAGGTGGAGAAGGTATTGCAATACCACAACCACCGGGCAAGAGAAGGGGTCTACCCCTTGCTCAGTGCACCAAAGCGCAAACCTGCGCCACTTAAAAGCATAAGCCCATCTGGTAGATGCTCTGCATGAAGCCAGCAAAACATCCTCCACGTCCTTCAGAAGGAGGAGCAGGGCTAGAGTCAGCCTCTCAGCAGCCACACCATCAGCAGAAGGGAGCTGAATTTGGGATGCAAAAGAGCCCCCCTCCTGGGAAAGGAGCCATGGGGCTGACCCCAAAGGGATGGGGGCCTCCATCGCTAGCTGTAGGAGGAGCGGAAACCATGGTTATCTGGGCAACTGTGGGGCTATCATGATGACTGAAGCTCTGTCATGAAGAATCTTGAACAGAGTCTGGGCGATCAGAGGTGTTGGGGGAAAAACATACAGAAGACCCACCGACCATGAGACTAGAAAGGCATCGGCTGCCACCCTGGCGGGGTGCAGCTGCCTCGAGCAAAAGCAAAGCAACTGGTGATTGTCCGGGCTTGCAAACAGGTCCATCACCGGTCACCGGTCCCCCCCCCCGATCTGGAAAAGCCTGCTGGCTACTTCCTGGTCCAGCTGCCACTCATGCGGCTGGAGCATCCTGCTGTCAGCCAGCCAGCCAGTTCTCCTGGCCTGGCAGGTATGCCACCTTGAGAAGAATGCCCTCCCAGACTGCATAAGAGCACAGATCTAGGGCTTTCTGACAGAGGGTACGGGACCCCGTGCCCCCGTTTGTTCATAGAACATGGCAACCTGGTTGTCTGTTTGCACCAGGACAGTCCTGTGGTCCAGGCACTGCCTGAAAGCCTTCAGGACGAGACGGATTGCACACAATTCCAACAGATTGATCTGTTGAGCACTCTCGTCAGGGTATCAAACTCTGAGTGCAGTATCCCTGGCAATGGGCTCCCCGGCCCAGCAGGGAGGCATCCATGGTGAGGACCCTCGAGTGGCGAGAGGTCTGGAAGGGCATCCCCACCTCCAGGTGATGGGGTGAGAGCCACCAAGTCAGGGACTGCACCAGGCGTCTGGTCACTCTGACCCTGTCCTGGAGATGTCCCGTGGCCTAGGACCACTGCGCACTTCACACGTGGAGGCGGGCATCTGGAGTGTCATGGACCGTGGAAGCAATGTGTCCGAGAAGGTGCAGCAGATGCCTTGCTGGCACTGAGGGACGGCGTTTTGTGTCTTTGGCTAGAGCCATGACCCTGCTTGCCCTGCAGGCAGGAAGGCTTTCAACTGAAAGATATTGATCCTTGCCCCAATGAATTCCAGCTCTTGTGTCAGGCAAAGGCTGAACTTTGGTTTTGTTATCAACTACCCCAAGTCCAGAAGGACCTGGGTGGTGCGAGTTGTGGCCTGCTGCACCTCGGGGGCTGTAGTGCCCCTGATGAGCCAGTCATCGAGATAGGGGAAGACAAAGATCCCCTGAAGCCTGAGGAAGGCAGCGACCACCGCCAGGCACTTTGTGAATACCCTGGGGGCCGAAGCAAGGCCAAAGGGGAGCACCCTGTATTGGTAATGATTGCCCCCTACCACAAAGCATAGGTATTGCCTGTGGCTTGGATGGCTTAGGATGTGTGTTTCGTCATCCTTTAAGTCCAAGGAGCACAGCCAGTCTCCCTGGCAGAGGAAAGGCAGCAATATTCCAAGGGAGAGCATCTTGAACTTCTCCCTCACCAGGAATCTGTTGAGGATGGGCCTTAGTCCCCCTGTTATCTTTGGCATGAGGAAGTACCTGGAGTAGAACCCCTTGCCCTTGAGGTAGTGGGGCACCGGTTCCACCGAATGGTCCTTGAGAAGACCTGCCAACTTCTTCAGAAGGTCCTGGCGAAGAGGAGACCTGATAGGCTCTCCTGGGAAGACGTGTAGAGGCACTTGGGCTAGATGGAGGTGGTATCCCTCCCTGATCACCTGTAATGCCCAGGAATCTGTGGTGATGGCTCCCCACCTGTGGGCATACAAGGCGAGCCAACCTCCTGTGGGCTGCCCAGCTCTGGTTGGGAAAGGGGCCGTACTGCAGGAGTCAAACACCCTCCAGGCTGGGCCGGAGCCTGGGGTTTGGGGGCCTTCTGCTTATGTGAGCCATGCCCCTGTCCCTTGACCTGCTGCCCTTGAGGAGCTGCGGAGGCCTGGTAAGAGGGGTAGTTTCAGTAAGCAGTGGACTTCCTCGGGTAAAAGGGCTTTTTCCCCGAGCCCATCTTACGGGAAGGGGCAGAGGTCCTCTTAGAAAGCCTTGTCCTCGTTATGAACTCGGTCTCCAGCTCAGCAGCCTTGTCGGTCATAGGCTTGCCGAAGAGGTTCTCCCCTCAACATGGGACATTGACCAACTTGTCCTGTACCCATTGTTCGAGGTCTGACGACTGCAGCCATGCTTGGGGGTGTGCACTGATGCCCGCCGCAGCTACCCGTGCTGCCAACTCGAACCAATCATTGGCTGCCCGAGACATGAACTTGGAGCATTCATGGACAGCTTTGGACAGGTCCATGAAGCACTGCAAAGGCTCCTCAGAGACCAGCCGAGAACCCAGCAAGCTCCTTTGCCAGGTCTCTCAGGTACATGCCCATGTATAACTGGTAGGCCTGGATCCGACAATTCAGCATTGTGCTCTGGTAACACTTCCTGCCGAGGGCATCCAAGGTGCGGGCCCTCCCTGCTGGGGGGCACCAAGCCGTGCATCTGACTCTTCAGTCGACGCATGGCCAACTCCACAACCATGGAATTGGGCGGCAGTTATGATTTTTGGAACCCAGGGCTCCGGTGGACTCAATACATCGAGTTGAGACGCTTGCTGATTACCAGCATCATCGCTGGTGTCTCCCACATGCAGAGTATAGGTTGTTACAGGATAGGAGAATGGGCACCATGAGGGTTTCTCCGAGGGGGAGCCTCATACTGGAAGATCTTGAGCTTGTCGGCTTGAGGATCCTCCTCGGACTCCGTCGGGAAAGCCAAAGCCTTGGAAATCCGAATGAAATCCAGAAAACCCATATCCTCCAGTGGGGGACCTTCTCCAAGGTTCAGATACCGGGGAATCGGACAGGACATCTTGATGAGTGTCCGGGGGACTCCTCATCCTCAGTCTCCCAAGCGGAGGCCTCCGAGGAAGACTCATGGAGCTCCTCCGGCCTCGGCGCCATCCGGCCCGACGCCTGCAGGCTCAGCTGCGACGACCTCCTTCCTGACGAGCGGGAGGCCGAGCATGACATCGGATCGACTCGGGCCCACAAGGCCTTGAGGATCAGCTCGGCCCGGCCTCCGGGGTCAACTTCGACACTGAGCGTCCGGTGGTCAGGACAGAAGCTGGACATCAGCGCCCGTTGCTGCTCCATGAAGGCAGTGACACTGCGCTCCAAGGCTGCCATCCTGGACACCAGTCCCAGAGGCTCCGCAGCCCTCGGCTTGGGCACAGATGCGCTCGGGCCCAAAGCTGGTTCCTCCTGAGGGGAGTCCTCAACTAGGACAGTATGTACTTGCCCTGGCCTAGGCAGATCCGCAACTGTGTCCTTGCAAGGAGCCTTGGCTGGATGCTCCTTCTCCGATGCCTCAGGCAGGCGCTCAGGGCTCCGTGATCGGCCCCGAGAGGAGCCCGGCTGATCAGAACCGTCCAGAGACACTGCCTTCGAGAGTTTCTTCCCTCTCTTCGGTTCCCTTGAGAGAGACCCCATCTCCGAGGAACCCCGACAACGCTCTGGTTCGGAGTGTTCCTCCCGAGGCATGGAGGCCTCAGACAAGGTCCTGGCTCTCGGAGGCATGGGGGAAATGGGGAAAATCTTATGCTGCTGTTGGCAGCTCCTCAAGGCCTTCAAGGACATCTTTTTGCACAGGCCACAGACTGCCGGGTTGTGGTCCGGACTGAGGCACCGGAGACAGCAGTCATGCGTATTGGTGAGGGACATGATTTTCCCGCAATGATCACACTTTTTGAACCCGCTGGTAGCCATGATGGGAAATAAAACGACCACCAGCAAGGTCGAAGACCCTTTGGGCTGCCAGTGAGGAAAAATGGGCGCAAGGACGCCCCAAGAAAGAAAATCAAAACTCAGTAGAAAAAGAGGAACCGACCAGATACCGTGATCGGGGCAGGAAAGGGTACTAGTGCGAAACTGGAGACAGCCAAAAAGGCACAAAAAAATAAACTTTTTCCGGGACAGGTACAGCCTACATCTGATAGGCTCCGTGGAAAAAAGGAGACCGAGCAAGACAGCACCCTTGGGCGGGAAAGGGACTACGCATGCACGGTAGCAATTCCCAAAGGCTTTCTTTGAAAGCTATGGATTTGCTCTGTGCGGCTCCGTCGGCGTCGTCACCCATATGTGAGGACTGACTTCCTGTTTGTTCCCGGAGAAAGATATACATTTTATCATCAAGCTCTATTACCTGGAAAACGCTTTTTGAAATTAGCTCTGGGCTTCTCTAAGTAGCACAGACACCTTTTATAGCATCATTGCTTCAATGAATGGTGTACTCAGTGATGTAATTGAAGTTATTTAACTAGCTTTAGCACAATCCTAAAACAAAAAGTTACTTACCTGAAGCAGTTATTCTGAGGTCAAGCAGGACATAAGTCCTCAAGATGAGTAATATCATATGACAAGGACCAGTGCAATAGTGTAACTAGCTTCTAAAACACTAGAGAACGTTTAGTACATTCCATTACATATATACAGAAATTCCTGTGTTGCCGCTAGTATAGTAATCAGAATTTAAAGCAATCAAATTCAAAAAGGGGGCAAGTGGGTACTGTAAGTATTTCTATCCTGCTTTTTTCAAACACGGGTAAGCAACATACAGGCAGATATTCACAAAGCTGACAAACTTATATAGTTTCCTAACCATTGATTCTCACCCTTTATATGGATAGTATCGAGTCTAAAATCCATTTCAAGGCCTACCTTTATAGGAAAGGAGTGGAGAGAAGCAATATTCAGCTACTGTTCAATTAACTTATACATTTAGTATAGACCTTCTGAATAGTGCTGGCATGGTAATTGCATTGAACATATAGTAAGGGCCACTGTTTATAACAAGTATAACAATGCTGAATATACTGAATAAGTTGAACACCATGGCCAGTGTAACTTATTCTGGTCACAATGCCAGCATATTACCAGACCCATCGTTCAACCTGTAGCTAAGCATTCCCATCTGTGAGAACATTCTATCCTCTTCGTTCTTGGACAAAACAAAGCAAAACAAAAAAGTGCGAATGGGAAAAAAAAAAAAAAAGTGTGCCAATAGCAATAACTTGTTTTGTTAGCAAGAGGAATTTTGGTGGTTTTACTTTTTTTCTTTTAAACAAAGCAACCTTGAAAAGAAAACGAATGCATCCTTCTGGGAAGGAGGGAGAGATGAAGGGGTGAGTTGGATTCTACACTAGAGATTCTTCAGGACAATCTGACCAAATCTGTTGCTGCTTCAGGAATTTCTCAAATAATGAGATGTGAATGCATGGCCAGAAGTTCACATCACAGCTTTACAAATCATTTATATAGCACTACAAGGCATACACAGAGCTGCACAAGTATATATAAAAGATGGACCCTGCTCATCAGTGCTTACAATCTAGTCAAGACAAACAGCTCAGCACAAGTAAACATCTAGGGACTAGTAAGGAGACACATAATTAATTAAAAGATCGGGGAGTTGAGCGGCAGCTCCTCCGCACTTCCCCTTGAACTGCCAATCATCTGCCTCAGAACGGCATTTAAACCGCCGCACCAGAGGCTCTCTGGAGATCGGGGAGAGAAGCAGCAGCATTAATTAAAAGATCGGGGAGTTGAGCGGCAGCTCCTCCGCACTTCCCCTTGAACTGCCAATCATCTGCCTCAGAACGGCATTTAAACCGCCGCACCAGAGGCTCTCTGGAGATCGGGGAGAGAAGCAGCAGCATTAATTAAAAGATCGGGGAGTTGAGCGGCAGCTCCTCCGCACTTCCCCTTGAACTGCCAATCATCTGCCTCAGAACCGCATTTAAACCGCCGCACCAGAGGCTCTCTGGAGATCGGGGAGAGAAGCAGCAGCATTAATTAAAAGATCGGGGAGTTGAGCGGCAGCTCCTCCGCACTTCCCCTTGAACTGCCAATCATCTGCCGCAGAACGGCATTTAAACCGCCGCACCAGAGGCTCTCTGGAGATCGGGGAGAGAAGCAGCAGCATTAATTAAAAGATCGGGGAGTTGAGCGGCAGCTCCTCCGCACTTCCCCTTGAACTGCCAATCATCTGCCTCAGAACGGCATTTAAACCGCCGCACCAGAGGCTCTCTGGAGATCGGGGAGAGAAGCAGCAGCATTAATTAAAAGATCGGGGAGTTGAGCGGCAGCTCCTCCGCACTTCCCCTTGAACTGCCAATCATCTGCCGCAGAACGGCATTTAAACCGCCGCACCAGAGGCTCTCTGGAGATCGGGGAGAGAAGCAGCAGCATTAATTAAAAGATCGGGGAGTTGAGCGGCAGCTCCTCCGCACTTCCCCTTGAACTGCCAATCATCTGCCGCAGAACGGCATTTAAACCGCCGCACCAGAGGCGCGCCCGCGCCTGAGGGCCTCGCAAGAGGGCCCTTTGGCGTGGCCCTTAGGCGGTGGACCGTGCGGGACCCTCTATATGCTCTTTCTGTTCAGTGGTATGCTGTTTGTAGTTAATGTAAGGTAATGTAATGTAAGTTATGTACTGTGTTCCCTGTTTGTACTCCTAGTGTTTTGTTGTGATGTAATTATAATGCAATGTATGTTTCCCTCACCTTTGTTTAACTCTGTGCTGTATTAACCGCTTTGATTGAAGGAAAAGGCGGGATACAAAACATGTTAAATAAATAAATAAATAAATAGGAGACTAAGCAGATCAGGGATCCAAAAGCAGCCTCAAAGAGGTGCACTTTTAGCATGGATTTGAAAAAGCATAGTTACTCACCTGTAACAGGTGTTCTCTGGGAACAGCAGGAATCAGTCCTCATGTGTGTGACGGTGCCGATGGAGCCCACGCAGAGCATTTCCCCAGCTTCCAAAGAAAGCCTTGGGGAATGCTACCACGCATGCGTGCTCCCATTCCCACCCGAGGGTGCCATCTTGCTCAGTCATACGACATTGCTAAGACGACAGTCAAACAAAAAACAGGACGGCAACTCCAAGGGGAGGAGGGAGGGTTGTGAGGACTGATTCCTGCTGTTCCCAGAGAACACTTGTTACAGGTGAGTAGCTACGCTTTCTCCAGGAACAAGCAGGAAGTCAGTCCTCACATATAGGGCTCCCTAGCTCCTGGCTGCTGAGGACTGAACCATGACAGTACCAACGGCGACAGGACAGGGGCCATGAGTTGCAGAAGGTGAGTCCCCACTAAGGGACTCTGCAAGACCCTAGCGTCCAGCCACACTATCACTCCGGTAGCCTGAACACAGAAGGGTCGGAGGGCAGGAGTTGCCTACACTCCAAGAATATTATGCAGCACTGCCTGACCAAAGGCACTGTCCCTGTGGGATTTGCTTTCTATGCAGTAGTGTGCTGCAAATGTGTGAATGGATGACCAAGTGGTGGCTCTGCAAATTTCTGTCACCAGTACAGAACGGAGGTTGGCCACCGACATGGTTATCGCCTTCACGCGATGCACTGTGATCCGGTTCTCCAGGGAGAGGCCCATCCGCTCATAGGCGAGGGCAATGCAATCTGCCACCCAAGATGATAGGGTACGCTTGGTTACAGGGAGCTCCAGTCTGCTGGGGTCATAAGAAAAGAAAAAGCAGAGGTGCTTCGAGGTGGCCCTGGGTCCGCTGCAAATAGGACAGGGCCCTCCAGTGTGTGGAGTATAAGCTCCTCCCTGCCAGCATGAAGCCACAGGTAGAAGTTGGGGAGTATGACCTCCTGGTTGAGGTGAAACGGGGATACCACCTTCAGGAGGAATTTAGGATGAGTGCGAAGCACTACCCTGTTCTTGAAGAACCTGGTGTACAGGGAGACCGTCACCAGCGCTTGAAGCTTGCTGACTCTGCGAGCTGAAGTTAGGGCCACCAAGGCGGCCACCTTCCAGGATAGGTATCCGAGATGGCAAGTGGACAGTGGCTCGAACGGTGGCCTAGTTAGCTGGGAGAGCACCATGTTGAGGTCCCATTCTGCTGCCGGGGTCAGACAGGGGGCTTGGAAAGCAGAACACCCCTCAGGAACCAGGAAACCAGGGGGAAAGCCCTTATCCAGCCAGCCCCTATCAGGTGGTGGTGAGTGGCTATGGTGTTCAGATGCACCTGGACAGAGTTAGATTTCAGCCCTGTGCGCGACAGATGCACTAGGTACTGGAGTACCAGCCAGACGTGGCAGGAGAACAGATTCTCCTTATCTGTGCACCACAGGGCAAACCTGTGTCAGTTAAAGGCGTAAGCCCTTCTCATGGAGGGTTTCCTGGAGGCTAGCAGGATCTCTTCAACCTCTTGTGGTAGGGTGAGTGGGGCCAAGGCTACTCTCTCAGCAGCCAGGCTGTTAGTCAGTAACTCCACATTGGGGTGAAGGGAACCCTCCTCCTGAGTCAGGAAGTCTGGAGCTCGACTAAGGGGTACTGGGAATGTCGCTGCCAGCGAGAGCAGTAGTGGGAACCAGGGTTGTCTGGGTTACCTGGAGGCGATCCGTATCACAGATGCCCTCTCGTTCTGAATTTTGAACAAAGTCTTGGCGACCAGGGGAGTCTGTGAGAATGCATACCTCGGACCATTAGATCAAGAATGCATCTGCCGCTACCCTCTGTGGGTGCGGCTGCCTGGAGCAGAAGCGAGCCAGTTCCATGTTGTCCAGGGAGGCAAAGAGGTCCATCTCGGGCCAGCCCAAAAAGCAGAAGAGCTTCTCTGCCACTGCAGGATCAAGATGCCACTAGTGAGGGTGCAGGACTCTGCTGAGTCTGTCCGCCAGTAGTTTTCGTGGCCCGGGAGGTAGACAGCTTGCAGAAGCATGCCATTGCGCACTGCAAAGCAGAGAGGGCTACAGCCTCCTGGCAGAGGGAGTATGAGCCTGGGCCCCCCCTACCTGTTTATATAGAACCATTGCGACCTGGTTGTCCATCTTGACCAGCACACTATTCTGCAAGAGGGAGCGGAATACACATAGGGCGAGGGATACCACCCGGAGTTCCAGGAGGATGATTTGTAGTAGAGACTTCTCTCCCTGGACCTGCAACCCTGAGTGTGGTGAATGCCAGTGAGCTCCCCAGTCCTGCAGAGCAGCATCTGTGGTCAGGGTACTCTGCAGTGGGGCGCCTGGAAGGGCATTCCTGCCCGGAAGCAGCCCGGGTTTTGCCACCAGTCGAGGGATCTCACCAACTGGCGGAAGACCCTGACCCTGTCCCAGAGCGAGCCCATGGCCTGGGTCCACTAAGAATGCAGGCACCACTGGGCTGTCTGCATGTGCAGATGGGCTAGGGGTGTGACATGGACTGTAGAGGCCACATGTCCCAGCAGGGGGGGGGAGAAGGTGAGCTGGCACCGCTCTGTGGTGTTGGATCTCTCCTGTTTGATGCGTTCAGCCCTGTCCTGAGGGAGGAGGACTTTGCCTGAACTGTGTCCAGCTGAGCACCGATGAACTCTAGGTCTTGCACCGGAAAGAGAGATGATTTGGGATAGTTGATGACGAATCCCAGGTGCTGCAGGAAGGGGATGATACATTCTGTGCCCTGACTGGCCTCTGTGGCTCTGCTGCCTCTGATGAGCCAGTCATCCAAGTAGGGGAAGACTAACATCCCTTGTAGGTGCAGATGGGCGGCTACCACTGCTAGGCACTTTATGAACACTCTTGGGGAGGAGGCCAGGCTGAAGGGGAGTACCCTATATTGGTAGTGGCCTTCCTCTACCATGAATCTCAGGTATTGCTGGTGAGATGGGTGGACAAGGATGTGGTGTAGGCATCCTTTAGGATCAAGGAGCCAAACCAGTCTCCCTGGTGGAGGTAGGGCAGCAGTGTTCCAAGGGAGAGCATTTTGAACTTCTCCCTCACCAGGAACATGTTCAGGTCTCGGAGGTCCAGGATGGGCCTGAAACCCCCAGTTCCTTTGGGAACAAAGTACCTCAAGTAGAAGGACCTGCGCCCCAGAGGTGCTGGGGAACAGGCTCTACTGCCTTGTCCCTTAGGAAAGCTGCTATCTCAGAGCAAGAGGGCCTGGTGAAGGAGAGGTCACACTGGCTCTCCTGGAGAGCAGTCCCAGATGGTAGCCACCAAGGTCTGAACCATTGCAGGGGTTCCCCAGAGAACCCCACTGGGAAGCCAGCGAGCTCATGAATGAGACTCTTAAGATACACCCCTATGTAGAGTTCATAGCTTTGTATCCAGCAGCCCAGCATGGATCCTTGGAAATACTTGTCCGAGGGGTCATGGCTTGAGACAGGTTGCAGGAGGTATTGTCATGGTCCACGCCAAGGCAGTGCAAAAAGCAGTTGTGGGTGTCTGACAGACAATTTGACTGCAATGATTACGCTTTTTAAAGCCACCGGGAGACATTGTGAATCACACCCAAACGGGGTCAACGACCCCTGGGTGAAAAAGCATAGTTACTCACCTGTAAGATGTGTTCTCCAGAAACAGCAGGAATCAGTCCTCACATATGGTGACGTCAGCATCAACGGAGCCCTCGCAGAAGCATCCCCCCAGGTTTCAAAGAAAGCCTTTGGGAGATGCATTCACACATGCGCGGGCCCTTCCTGCCCAAGGGTGCCATCTTGCTCAGTCAGACATAGCTAAAAGACGGCAAAAATAAAAAGATGGTAAAGAAGCAACTTCAAGGAGAGGAAAGAGGGTTGTGAGGACAGTTTCCTGCTGTTCCCGGAGAACATCTGTTACAGGTGAGTAACTACTCTTTCTCCGGGAACAAGCAGGAAGTCAGTCCTCACATATGGAACTCCCCAGCTACCGAAAACCCATAGCCACAAGCAGCAGCAAATCTAGTCCATGCACAAACCACAGTAGGACCCCTGTGTCCGCTGAAACCAGCACTCCGGTAGCCTGAACACAGAAGGGTCGGAGGGTAGTAGTTGCCTAGACCCCGAAAAGGTTACGGAGCACAGCCTGGCCGAAGGCACTGTCCCATCGGGACTCTAGGCAGTAGTGAGCTATGAAAGTATGGGCTCAAGACCAGGTGGCGGCCCAGCAGATGTCCACCACTGGGACAGACAAAACGCAAGTTTGCCACCGAAGCCACCATGGCCTAGATACGGTGCACCATGATGCGGCCTTCCAATGGAAGCCTCACCTGCCCATAAGCAAAGGCGATATTTATTTATTTTATTTAGTATACATTTGTATACCGCAACTTCCAGCGATCAGCAGCGGTTTGATTACAGATTGGAAATTGTCAAATCATGACAGGAAATTTGAGGTATAAACACATTGATTAGACAGGAAAGCACAGCACACAGAACTATTTTACAGGGAACATGGGCTATGGAGGGTTAAGTGGCTTGCCCAAGACCACAAGGAGCACCTGTGGGACTGGAAACCCCAGTCCTTCCGGCCCAAGGTTGCTGTCTCTAGTGGGATTTGAACCCCCGACCTTCCGGCCCGAAGTACCTTGCCCCAACCACTAGGCCACTCCGCCACCCCCAGCCTACTGGGGTTATAGATGAAAAGCTGAGAAGCTTTGTGGTGGCCTTGGGTGCACTGGATGTAGAACAGGGGTACTCAAATCCAGTCCTGGAGGGCCACAAACCAGTCAGGTTTTCAGGATATCCCTAATGAATATGCATGAGATATTTGCATGCACTGCCTCCATTGTATTTGAATGTATCTCATGCATATTCATTAGGGATATCACAAAAACCTGACTGGTTTGCAGTCCTCCAAGACTGGATTTGAGTAACTCTGAGGTAGAAGGATAAGACCTCTTACAGTCCAATGAGTGAAGGACTGTCTCCTCCGACTCGAGTGAGGTCTTGGGAAGAAGGTAGGAAGCACCACTTCCTGGTTAAGGTGGAAGGGCGACACTACCTTCGGCAGGAACGTGGGGTGCATGCGAAGCACCCTGTTCTTGTAGAATTGGTGTAGGGTGCCTCTGCTACGAGGGCTTAGAACTCGCTAACCCTGCGAGCGGAGGTAACCGCAACCAGGAAAACCACCTTCCAAGAGAGATAGCGAAGGTGGTAGGTAGCCAGAAGCTTGAAGGGCGGGTGAGCTGCCCCAGCACCACGATGAGGTCCCATTCGATCGCCGGAGGGCAAATTGGGGGTTTTGACAGGAGCAAGCCCAGAAGGAAATGGATCACCAAAGATTGGACTGAGAGGGGTTTACCATCCACCGGGTGGTGGTATGCTGCCAGGGCACAAAGGTGCACGTGGACAGAGTTAGACTGGAGCCTGGACTGGGAGAGGTGGAGAAGATATTGCAACACCAAAGCCACCAGGGAGAAGGGATCTGCCTCATGATCGGCACACCAAAGAGAAAACCTGCGCCATCTGAGGGCGTACGCCTTCCTAGTAGAAGTCTTGCGAGAGGCCAGCAGAATATCTTCAACCTCAACTGAAAGGTTGAAGGGGGCGAGAATCACACTCTCAGCAGCCACGCTGTCAACGAGAGGGACCCCAGGTTGGGGTGTAGAAGAGAGCCCCCCTCCTGAGATAGGAGTCCCAGGGCAGTGGCCAAGGGGATAGGGGTCTCCACTGCCAACTGCAGCAGTAGCGGGAACCACGGCTGCCTGGGCCATCTGGGAGCTATCAGGATAAGCAAGGCCCTGTCGTGGAGGGTTCTGAACAAGGTCTTAGCAATCAGTGGCATCGGAGGGAAGGCATACGTGAGGCCTTCCGACCACGAGACTAGAAACACATCCGCTGCCACGCTGGAGGGGTGGGCCTGCCAGCAACTGAAGCGGGGCAACAAAGTTGTCCGGACTGGCAAACAAGTCCATGACAGGTTCCCCCCCAGAGCCAGAAATGTCGGCTGGTGATCCAGCTGCCACTCGTGCGGCTGGAGAACCCTGCTGAGTCTGTCGGCCAGGTGGAAATACCCTGTTGGATCATGTACAAACAGAGACCCAATGCCTCCTGGCAAAGGACACGGGACCTCGTGCCCCCTTGTTTGTTCACATAGGAACATTGCCACCTGGTTGTCTGTCTGGATTAGGACTGGCTGGTGGCACAGGTGGTGACAGAAAACTCAGAGCGAGGCGTATCTCTCGGAGTTATTTTATTTATTTAGCAAGCATTTGTAGCCCGCTCCTTCCAGCGATCAGAAGCGGGTAGGATTACTATTGTGAAACTGCCGAATCAAGGCAGGTACAAATTTTGTTTACATACAGATTGTCAGAAAAGCACATCATACAGAGTTAACACTTCTTAGCTATGGGGGAGTTCATTTACATATATACATAAATACATATATACAGGATAATCTTCTTGGACTGTCGAATCAAGGCAGGTACAAATTTTGCTTACATACAGATTGTCAGAAAAGCACATCATACAGAGTTAACACTTCTTAGCTATGGGGGAGTTCATTTACAGATATACATAAATACATATATACAGGATAATCTTCTTGGACACAGTGGTCAGGGGCTGCTCCATCTGTGGGTTTAGTTCAGGTTGAAATGTGATTGGAAAATGTGCGTTTTGAGTTTCTTTCTGAAGTCTAGAAGGTCATTGCTAGCTCGTAGTTCTGGTGGGAGTTGGTTCCACAGTGTTGGCGCCACATATGAGAAAGCCCTGTGGCTGGTGTTAGTTTTGGCAGATCTTATATCTGTTGGAGTGTGAAGGATGTTGGAATTGTGGGTTCTTCTGTTTCGGGTAGGAGGTTGCAATCTTACTAGGTTGTTGAGGAAGGAAGGTGCTAAGTTGTGGATGAGTTTGAAGGTGGTTGTTAGTATTTTGTATTTTGTGCGAGCTGTTATGGGTAGCCAGTGTAATTGAATTAGCACTGGTGTGATGTGGTCACTTAGATTTTTCTTCATTATGACCCTGGCAGCTACATTTTGTGCCATTTGTAATATGTTTAGGGTTTTTATAGGTAAACCTTGTAGGATGGCGTTGCAGTAGTCAAAATGTGGCATGATGAGTGCTTGGGCCACTGTTCTGAAGTCTTGGGGATCAATAATATTCCGAATGGGTTGGAGCACTCTAAGCTTGTGGAAAACTGCTCTGTTGGTCTTTCGGAGGTGTTTTTCCATCTTTAGGTCACAGTCAAATGTGACTCCTAGATACTTTATTTCTTTTTTTGTTTGGTAAGTGTTGTTACATAGTGTTATTGATGTGGGAGGGTCAAAATTCGGTTCTTTGGAGATATACATTACTTCGGTTTTTTTGTAATTGACATGCTACTTTGTTGTAACCAGTCTTGCATCTCTCCGATACATGTCTCCAGTGGGTTGTAGTCTGGGTTTTTAGTGTCTAGTTGTGTGTATAGCATGATATCATCGGCATAGATGTGGTAATTAATTTCGTGCCGTGAGAAAATTTTGCATAGTGGCTGCATATATATGTTAAACAGAAGTGCTGAGAGAGCAGAGCCTTGGGGGATTCCCTGTGTTTGTGAGAAAGATTCTGCTTTTTCTCCATTGAATTGAACCTGTTGTGTTCGATTTGAGATGTAGGATGAGAACCATTTTAGTGGGGTTCCTGTTATTCCTATTGATTTTATCCTATTTATGAGGGTCCCATGATTAACTGTATCAAAGGCAGCTGAGATGTCAATGAATACAAGAATGTACATTTTCTTTTTGTTTTCAAGGCCCTTCAGGAGGTTGTTAAGTAGAACTAGTAACAGGGTTTCAACTCCATGATGTTGCCTGAAGCCATATTGCTGGTCATCAAGAGGAGCACTGTCAGTCAGATGGTCTTGGAGTTGTAGAAGGACCGTTTTTTCTATGATCTTTGCCAGGAATGAGATACTTGCTATGGGACAGTAGGAGGCTGGGTCTTCTCCGTTGAGTGTAGTGTTTTTTAGGATTGGTCTAATGACTGATTTCTTTAGTTCTGAGGGCATGATTCCTTGTTGTAGGGATAGGTTAACTATGTGTGCTATGTGAGGTGCTATGTCTTGTTTCACTGCCTTGATCCAGGATGCAGGACAGGGATCTAGTGGGGAGGTGGTGCTTTTCAGGCTTGTGACAATGGCTGTGATTTGCTGGGTTCCTATTTTGTGGAAGTGCTCCCATAACTGGTTTTGCGTTGTGTTGTTCTCACTTCTGATTTGTGGTGTTGGTGGGGGGGGTGGAGGACCAGGGGCCGTCAGTTTGGTCGCGTAGTGGTTTGCCAGTGTTTGGACCTTGATGGATTTGTTGAGGTTGGCATTTTGGTTAGTGATTTGACTAGTTCAAATAACTCTCGTGGGCGATTGATTGCCTTGTTTAGGATGTTGGTGTGATGTAATTTTTTTGCATTGTTCACGTCGTCTTTGTATTTTGCGAGATGGGCCATGTATTTAGTTTTGAGATCGGAGGATTTGGTTTGTCTCCATTTTCTCTCTATTTTACAGAGCTCCCTTTTTGATTTTATTAGAGTTCCTGTGTACCAGGGTTCCGAGTTGATCTTATGTGGGTTTGATGTGTGTTTCAAAGTTGGGTTAGATGTATTTTGGATGTGTGTGTTCCATCTGTTAGTTAGTTCGTCTAGGTCTGTGGAATCTAGGTTTATGTGGGATGCAATGGTGCTTATGAGGTGTTCCTCGTTGAGTTTGCTGAATTTCCTAATGGGGTTGGTCATTCTCATCTCCTTTGAGTTTTTGGGTTGGCACTGTAGTTTAAGTTTACAGTTGATTTGGTGGTGGTCTGACCATGGTACTTGAGTTATGTTTATTATAGGTGGTTCATTGCTTTGTTGTGGATTTCTGGGTATGAAAATCATATCTAGGATGTTTCCTCTATCGTGTGTGGGGTTGCTTATTATTTGTTGGAAACCCAATTGGTCGATGGCTTCATAGAAGGAGTCCGTGTGGGACGGAGGAATTGATGCTAGGTTCAAATCTCCGAGGATGATCTGGAATTTTTTGCTTTGTGTGGATGTGATGGTTTCTAGTGCTGTGGCTAGTGTTTCGTGCTGTGGTGAGGGAGGTCGATAGATTAGGCAGATGGATAATGCCATGCTCTCGACTTTAAGTAGGTCAAGATCGGGATTTGTGACCGTAGATGTGGTTGTGAGTTGAAGGCTGGTTTTGGCTGCTATAAGGACTCCGCCTCCTCTTCTGTTGATGCGTGGGCAGTTGTATAGTTGGTATCCGGGCTTCTGTATTTGATTCATTGTTGCAGAGTCTGAGTCAGTGAGCCATGTTTCTGTTATGCATAGGATATCTGGTTGTTCGTCAGTTAGAATGTTGTGGATAATATGCGTTTTATTCCTTATTGACCTAGCATTAATAAGGATAATGTTACATGTGTGATGTTCTTGGTGTGTGGTTCGTGTGAGTTGTATTTGAGATCCAATAGTGTTCTTTGCTTTGGTTTTAGGGTGTTTTTGAGATTTGTTCCCTTTGATATGGGTGTGTCGTTGGGGTAATTTACTTGGTGTTTGTGTGGTGGTGATAGGATTTAAGTTGTATTGATGCAGGATGGGTAATGGAGGGGGGGGGTGGAGAAAGTAGATTGGTGTATATAGTAGAGGAATGCAGTATTGTGAGTGTGGGATGGTTCTATATGAAGATGTTAGTATACACATGCACAAAATCAGGAAGGTGTGAGCAGGCTCCATTTTATGTCTGCCAGAAATATTTGGATTTTGGATTCGAGTGGCGCAGTGTGGGGTGAAGTCAAGGCAGCTGGCCTAGAGTTCCAGGAGGATGATCTGTTAGGTGCTCTCGTCTGGACCAGGTGTCCTAGGTGTGGAGAGTTCCGCAGTGGGCTCCCCAGCCGAGCAGGGAGGCGTCCATGGTGAGGACCCTCGAGTGGCTGGGAGTCTGGAAGGGCTGCTTCTGTATGTTGGGACGATTGTCACCAGACCAGGGAATCCCCCATCTGGCGGGTCACTGCAACCCTATCCTGGAGGCGGCCTGCGGCCTGAGATCACTGGTCCTGGAGACACCACTGCACTGCCCTCATATGGAGGCAAGCATCTGGGTGACGTGGACTGTGGAGGCCATATGCCCGAGGAGAGACAGAAGGTGCCAGTCAGGCACCGATAGACAGTGTTGTACGTCTCGAGCTAGAGATCTGAGACGATCTGCCCAGTCCTTGGGCAGGAAGACGTCGAGCTTTGCCCTGATGAACTCCAGGCATTGTGCCGGGAGGAGGTGAGACTTGGGGTAATGTATGACGAAGCCCAAGTGTTGCAGAACCTGGATGGTGGATGCAGTGGCCTGATGCACCTCAGAGACTCTGCCTCCCCTTATTAGCAAGTCGTCCAGATAGGGAAACACGAAGACCCCTTGGAGCCTGAGGAAGGCAGCCACGACTGCCAGGCAGTTTGTGAAGACTCTTGGGGCAGAGGCTAGGCCAAAGGGATGCACTCGGTATTGAAAGTGTTCACCCCTACCACAAACCGTAGGTACTACCTGTGGCTGGGGTGGATAAGGATGTGTGTATAAGCATTCTTGAGGTCTAAGGAGCATAGCCAATCTCCCTGATGGAGGTATGGCAGCAATGTTCCAAGGAAGAGCATCTTGAACTTTTCCCTCACCAGGAATTTGTTGAGATTGTGCAGGAAGAGGATGGGCCTTAGGCTCCCTGTCCTCTTTGGGATGAGGAAGAATCTGGAATAGAACCCTCTGCACTTGAGGTGGTGGAGCACCGTTTCCACCGCTTTGTCCTTGAGAAGACCTGCCAATTCCTTTAGGAGAAGGTCCTGGTGGAGGGGAGACCAGAGGGGCTCTCCAGGGAAATAAGGGGGAGGTGTCGGAGTCAAGTGGAGGAGGTACCCTCCTCGACTATGCTCAGAGCCCAGGAATTGGTGGTGATGGACACCCAACCTCTGGGCATAGAGGGCCAGATGTCCCCCTGTGGGCTGCTAATCTCCTTGGGATAGAGAGACTATGCTGAAGGAGTCAAAAGCTCCCCCCTGGCTGGGCCGGAGTCAGTGCCTGGGGTTTTGCAGCCTTCTGCTTACGCGGGACATGCCCATGTCCCTTGGCCTGCTGACCCTGTGGGGGAGCCAGGGGAGCCTGATAGGGTGGGTAGTTTCGATAAGCAGCTCCCTTCCTTGAGTAAAAGGTCTTTTTACCCGATCCCTTCCATCGGGGAGGGGCAGTGGTCTTCTTGGAGAGCATGGTCCTCATGAACTCAGTCTCCAGCTCAGCCGCCTTGTCAGTCATGGGTTTGCCGAAGAGGTTCTCTCCATGGCATGGGACGTCGACCAATTTGTCCTGAACCCACTGTTCGAGGTCGGATGACTGAAGCCAAGCCTGGCGGTGTGCAAAGATGCCTGCCGCAGCTACCCAGACCGCTGACTTGAACCTGTCATAGGCTGCTCAAGAGAAATCTGGAGCACTCATGGACGGCCTTGGTTCTTCGGAGAGACCAACTGAGAACCCTGTGAGTTCCTTTACCAAGTCTCTCAAGTACATGCCCATGTACAACTGGTAGGCCTGGACCCGGCAGATGAGCATCGAGCCCTGGTAGCACTTCCTACCGAGGGCATCCAAGGTGCGGGGGCTTCCCTGCCATGGGGCACCGAGGAGTGCGTCTTCTGGCTTTTCAGCCAACGCATGGCAGACTCCACTACCATGGAATTGTGCGGCAGCTGTGACTTCTGGAAGCCTGAGTTCTGGCAGAACCAATACAGAGAGTCAAGCCACTTGCTCACCACCGGCACAGATGCTGGTTTCTCCCACATGCAGAGCATGAGCCGTTTCAGGATGGGAGGAATTGGCACCGTGAGTGATTCCTGAGGAGGGGCCTCGTACTGGAGGATCTCCAGCTTGTCTGCCCGAGGGTCCTCTTCCAACTCGGTCGGGAAAGCCAGGGCCTTGGACATGTCCTTGACAAAGGACAAGAAGCCCATGCCCTCCGACAAAGGCCGCCTCCAAGGTTCTGAGACTGGGGAATCAGAAGGGGTATCAGGGACTCCTCATCTTCCATTCGGAGTACTCGGAGGATGTCTCGTAGGCGGGCTGCTCCGTGGGCTTCGAGGCCCCCAAAGCCCTGCGGTTGACACCTGGTAGACTGGCTGGGGATGACCGAGCTCCCATTAAGTGGGATGCAGAGTGTGACCTCGGCCTAGGATCAGCTCAGCCTCCGGGAACGTCTTGGACGTCGAGTGCCTGGTGGTAGGGGCGAATAAACTGGACGTGCCTGACAACAGCGTCCATTGCTGGCCCATGAAGGCAGACAAACTGTGCTCCAGGGCTGCCATTCTGGACTCCAGGCCAGAAGGTTCCGCAGCCTTTGCCATGGGCTCCGAGGAACATAGGCTTGATGCCAGCTCTCCCGAAGGGGAATCCTCCATGAGGATAGTGTCTGGAAACCAAGGCCAGACTGCAACTGGATCCTTCTGGGGGACCCTGGCAGGTCTCTCCTTTTCCGAAGCCTGAGACAAGCACCTTGGACTGCAGGACTGGGCTCAAGAGGTTCCCAGCCAGTCGGAACCATCCAAGGACACCACCTTCGAGGGTTTCTTCTTCCTGTGTTCCCCTCAAGGGGGACCCCCTCTCCGAAGACCCACAATGATGCTCGGCTTCAGAAAGCTCCTCATGAGATATTGGGGCCTCAGATGAGGCCCTGGTCTTTGGAGGCATTGGTGATTCAGGGAAGAACTTATTGTGCTGCTGCTGGCGGCTCTTCAGTGCCTTGCTGGACATCCGTTTGCAGAGACCGCAGGCTGCCGGGTCATGGTCCACCCTGAGGCAACAGTCATGTGTGTCGGATAAGGGCATTATTTTAGAACACCGATCACACTTTTTAAAGCCACTGGTAGCCATGGGGGAAAAAAGTACCCCTGCGAGGTCGAAGACGCTCTGGGCTGCCAGCAGGGAAAAAGGGTGAATGAAGACTATAAAAATGAACCGTACTCGACACTGAGACACAGAGGACGGTAGGCGGGGAGAGTACCAGTGCAAGACCGGAGTCGAGTTTGAAACTCAGGTACAAAACCCCCCCAACTTTTTCCAGGGGAAAGACAGCATCTGAAGGGCTCCGTGGAAAAAAGGAGACTGAGCAAGATGGCACCCTTGGGTGGGTAGTGGACCGCGCATGCGTGGTGGCATCTCCCAAAGGCTTTCTTTGAAAGCTGGGGGGGGGGGGGGGGGGGATTTATTTTATTTGTATTTATTACTGCCTTTCGTGAATCAAGGCGGTTTACATAGAACTAAACACAATACATTGAAACAACGTCACTCATATGTGAGGGCTGACTTCCTGCTTGTTCCCGGAGAAAGGGCACGAACGCCAGTGGAGGCAGACCTTGATGAAAAAAGGAAAGTGAGCTAAGAACAGTGCCGGGGATATCACCAGCTTGAGGCAGGAAAAGGAACCGGTAGGCAAACCGGGAAAAACTCAACTAAGGATAATTTCAAGGAATTTTTCCGGGGAAACAGGACACACGTCCATTAGGCTTCGTGGAAAAATGGAGACCGAGCAAGATGGCACCCTTGGGCAGGAAGGGGACCACACATGCGTGGCAGCATTCCCAAAGTCTCTTTTAAAGCTAGGGAAATGCTCTGCGCAAGCTCAGTTGGCACCGATGTCACTCATATGTGAGGACTGACTTCCTGCTTGTTCCTGGAGAAGGGTGCAAAGATGAAGCCTGAAGTATAGATTCAGGTAGTACAGACATACAGACTCAGGCATAAGGAGCAGCAAGGTGAAAGAATCAAAGTCTGGGGTTGGCAGTGGAAGAAAAGGGCATATAGAAGCAATCCGCCAGAAAAACGGAATTCATGAGGAGGGGTGTAGGGAGAGATAAGAGGAAAGGTAGTGAGGAGCAACACAATGAGTGCATTGATATGTCAGTAGAAGTTTGAACTGGATATGGAAATGGATGGGGAGCCAATGAAGCAACTTGAGAAGAGGGGTTATATTTACATATCAGTGGAAGATTAGATGCACAGTTGAGTTCTGAATAGATTGAAGGGGAGAGAGATGATTCAGAGGGAGACCAGCAAGGAGGTTGCAATAGTCTAGAGATGGGAGGTGACTAGAGTGGATGTGTCTTAGTGTGTTCAGAAAGAAACATGCAAATTTTTGCTGATGTTATAGAGAAAGAAATGACAGGTTTTAGCTATTGGTTAGATGTGTGTGGAGAAGGAGAGGGAGGAGTCAACGACAACCCCAAGGTTGCAGGCTGAGGAAACAGGAAGTAGACAAGCGTTATCCACCGAGATTGAGAAAGGAGGTACCGGGGACTCCGGGAAAAACTTATGCTGCTGCTGCTAGTGACTCTTGGAGGTCATCTTTTCACAGACATCTTTTAGTGGAAATCTTTTTATAGAGGCTGCATGCCATGGGGTCATGGTCCAGCCCCAGGCAGCAGTCGTGTGTGTCGGTCTGAGACGTTATTTTGGCACACCAATCACACTTCTTAAAGCCACTGATAGCCATGGAGGAAAAAAGTACCCTAGCGAGGTCAAAGACCCGCGGGTGCTGCCAATTGGGAAAAAAAGGTGTGAAAGGTGCCGAGGAAGGAATAAGACTGAGAACCTGAGACTCCATGCCGGGACA
Organism: Ichthyophis bannanicus; assembly: GCA_033557465.1. Classification (NCBI taxonomy): domain Eukaryota; kingdom Metazoa; phylum Chordata; class Amphibia; order Gymnophiona; family Ichthyophiidae; genus Ichthyophis; species Ichthyophis bannanicus. The sequence goes on from CM066042.1 coordinate 171,879,548, forward strand.
ACAAGCTTGGGTGGCAGGACGAGTACCAGTGCACTACTGGAGGAGAGTATGAAACTCGGGTCGAGAAAATCAACTTTGAGGAAAGACCAGACAGATGTCTGAAGGGCTCTGCAAAAAAAAAAGAAAGAAGAGGAGACTGAACAAGATGGCACCTGTGGGTGGGAAGGGGACCACGCATGCGTGGTGGCATCTCCTAAAGGCTTTCTTTGAAAGCTGGGGGGATGCTTCCAAGAGGGTTCCACCTGCACCAATGTCACCCATATGTCAGGACTGAGCTCCTGCTTGTTCCCGGAGAATCTGCATATTCATTATGGTTAACCTGAATACCTGACTGGCTACGTGTGTCCAAAGACTGAGTGGAGAGCCCTGCTATAAACCCTACCAATTCAGAAGGAAGGCATCTAAAGCTAGCCGCTAAGAGTCCCAATTCTAGAACTGAACTATGGAATCTTCCTGTTCAGAGAGGATGCTAACATATCTATTGCTAGTTTCTCCGTCTCCATCATCTGCTAGTTGGGGGAGATAACTCACTGGTCTGGGGACTGGTCTAGCATGAAGATCTGGAGGTGAAAGGCTATGCTCACACCGTTACCCAAGAAATGTTAGAAAGACGACCCATCTACACTATGCCCAAGGGAGTTAATGCACACAAACCCTCTGGAACCAGCCAGTTCTTCAGATGTGCTGAGACCAAGTGCCTCATTAATTCAGTGCCCCAAAATAGATTCAGAGGCCTTTTGTGGGCCTGCAAACAGCACAAATGGTCTGAACGGCATAGAAGTTAGAAACCTCAAGACACCAGAGAAGCACTCTCCAGACCTTCATTTGTTTTAGGACCTTATTCATTCCTTGACACCGTTCCACAGAAAAGAAGGACAAGGAGGGGATGGCCAAAGACACTTGGTCTCCTCTGAAGGAACAAGCAAGACAATGCCTTTAACACAGATACATTCCGCTGAGCAAAATGAGACCAAGGACAGTCTTAAGGGACAGATCTTTAACAGCCTGATCCAGTGCTCAAGGGCTCTGACATTAAGGCCCGATAAACTAAGCAGAGATCCCAAGAAGGCATGACTGAACTCAAGGGAGGACGCATGGTTGAATTCCCTGAACAATATGAGCCAATCAGGTGCAAAGCCATAGACCACACTGCCACCAGCCCCCTAAAGTATGACAATGCCACCAGCTGTACCTTTAGGAAACTAAGGGAAAGGCTTCTTACAAGACCATCCTGAAGAAAGCAAGCAAAGGAGGGGTTCCATACCAGGACCAACCTGAGGCTCCTGGTAGTAGTGCTCAAAACAGGCACCAAACACACATGGAGGCAAAACTAGGAGAATTTCTTTCTACTTACAGGAGAGCATGGAAACCACTTGCCAGACATTAACAAGAAGGGAGTTGGGTCATCCAGAATGATCCCGGGCTTTAGAAGTTTTAAGGAAGACTCCTGCAGGAGCTGTACCTGGTTCATGAACTATAATCCTGGTGCCAGATGGTCCACTGGGCAGTCAATTGGGCCCAGGTATCATTCTATGCAGCGAAGCACATACCCCATGAACAGCCATGGTGGGAACAAAGGCCAACCTGACCTGGCCAAGACTGAACCAAAACATCAGCACCCTCTGAGTTTGCGTCCATATGTTGACTGAAGAACTATGTACCTGGTGCTGGATCGGGGCACCACCAGATCCATCACAGAACAATCCCAAGGTCCAGGACCTGATGAATGCCAACTGGCTCAACACTCTCCAAGGCAGATGGACTGCTTTTGGATCCTGATGCTCCTCACTCTTGTTCACCACTTATTGTATTGCACCATACCCCAGTCCCCAGTTTTGTGATGTTTTTTAATCTTGATTAGATTATAAACTCTGATCAGCAGGGACCATCTTACATCTATATGTATAGCGCTGCATATGTCTTGTAGCATACAAATAAGTAGTAGTAATGATATGTAGTAAGTCTGCTACCACCCACTGATGCCCACCAAGCTTTGTGCTGAGTGGACTAGGAAGTTCCTTCCCAGGATGATCTGTTAAGACTGATTTTTATTTCCAGAGAATGTGGCGGCAGAGGAAGAAGATTTTGCCTCGTCCCCTACCTCCCATGATATCTCAAAGGTTGAGGTCTAAAAAGTGATTGCTTGGATTCAAGTTACCCTATCTACTTATTTGAATAAATTACAGAGAATTTCTGGAGAAAGAGTTTAAGTTCACTTCTCAATACTGAGTTCTGGAGGATTTTGATTGTGACAAAAAAGTAGTGGTTGTGGAGGTGGCTAATGCTGCCCCAATTAAGAGCAAGTTAATCCCTTCATTCCAACATCAGAGATTGATATAGGACTGAGGGCGGGGAGGAGTAGCCTAAGGGTTAGAGCACTGACTTGGGAACCAAGAGACCAGGCTTTGATGCTCACTTGAACACCTTGTGGCCTTGGGCAAGTCACTTAACCTGCCATTTTCTCAGAAGAAAGGCCTGGCAATCTACTGCCAAGAAAACCCAGGAGCTGCTGGTTCAACAGGAGTCAGCATTGACTCAAAGGCACACATTGCATTGCATAGGAGCCTGCACTTTCTGAATTTTCCTGGGAATAGGATATCTGCTAAAAACATATTTGGTTGATGTTTTGAAATGGTCTGCTGACTCTCTCTCTATTGTTCTTAGGCTTCTGTGGCTAGTATCATGATCGTTGCAGTTTTCCGTGTCATGCCATGAACTGATGTTTCAGCCGTCATTCTGTGACCTTCAAGATGAAGTGGCTCTCTTCTCTCTAGAGCTTATTATACAGGGAGGAGTGGCCTAGAGGTTGGGCAAGTTGCCTCAGGCCAGAGGGCTGGGGGTTCAAATCCCACTGGAGGACAGCAGCCTTGGGCCAGAGGGACTGGGGTTTCTAGTCCACAGGTGCTCCTTGTGGTCTTGGGCAAGCCACTTAACCCTCCATTGCCTCAGGTACAAAATGTAGATTGTGAGCCCTTCAAGGACAAGGGAAATATATACCGTACCTGAATGTACACCGCTTTGATCCGGAATATAAGCATTGTTAAATAAATATTATGTTGCTAACTCTCAACCTCTGGTTAACCCAGTGGAAGGGGTGTTAGGTTTCTGATCTCCCTTGCTTCAATGAATCTGTCAGGTTTGTTGGAGACCTCATTGGAAGAGGCAACTAAATAGGGCCGTCACGGTTTCTTTTTTTACTGTTTTGTCGGAGAGACTTATGGCCCAATATTCAAAAGCACTTATCCATAAGGCCGCAGCTGCTGGAAGGATTAGTGCCCAGTCTGTCTATTTTCAGCAGCGCTATCTGGATAGTGCGGGATTGGAGCAAAGGTGGATCATGGCTGCTCTTCCAAACTGTATGATGTGCTGGAAAAAGGCTGGCAGTGCAGAGGGGAGCTAGAAAGAGTCTCTATATCATTCCATGGTGAGACCGCATCTTGAATATTGTGTGCAATTCTGGTCGCCGTATCTTAAAAAGGATATAGCGTTATTAGAAAAGGTTCAGAGAAGAGCCACCAAAATGGTAAAGGGGATGGAAAGATACTCCTAAGAAGAGAGGCTACAAAGGTTAGGGCTCTTCAACCTGGAAAAGAGACGTCTGAGGGGAGATATGATAGAGATCTATAAATTAATTAATGGAGTGGAACAGGTAAACGTAGATAGATTGTTTACGTTATCAGAATATAGAAAGACAAGGGGACATGCAATGAAGCTACAGGGTAAACTATTTAAGACTAATAAGAGAAAATATTTTTTCACTGAACGTGTAATCAAACTCTGGAATTTGTTACCGGAGGATGTAGTAAAGGCTGTTAGTGTAGCTGGGTTTAAAAAAGGTTTGGAGAAGTTCCTGGAGGAAAGGTCCATAAACCATTATTAAAAGGGACCCAGGATATCACTGCTTGACCCAATTCAAGCATTGTGGAACCTGTGTCTTTTGGGGAAACTGCTAGGCACGTATGACCTAGATTGGCCACTGTTGGAAACAGGATACTGGGCTTGATGGACCTTGGTCTGACCCAGTATGGCATCTCTTATGTTCTTTCTGCCCAGGAGACCAGGAGTTGCAATTCCAGGGCTGTTCCAACCCTCTTGGTTGGAACTTGCCAATAAATAGATGCCACCACCTTGAAATTGCCCAACAATGCCTAGACCGCTCCACAGAAAAAGACTACATGGCCTATCTAGTCTGTCCTTCCACTAGGAGTACTAGTCCCACTGTACATGGCCTCACTTGGAAAGCACAGTTACTTACCTGTAACAGGTGATCTCTGGGAACAGCAGGAATAAGTCTTCACATATGGGTATCGTCAGTACCGACGGAGCCTACGCGGGAACCCTCCCCAGTGTCCAAAAGGAAAGCTTTGGGGAGCATCCCACAGCGCCTGCGCGCTGCCTTCCCGCCTTTCCCAACTGCCTCTCTCCAGTTCGTTTTAAGCTAAGAGAGAGAGAGAGAGGAAAGGAAAGATAGATAGAGAGATACAACTCCTAGGGGAGGTGGGTGGGTTGTGAAGACTTATTCCTGCTGTTCCCATAGATCACCTGTTACAGGTAAGTAACTGCTATCTCCAGGAACAAGCAGGAATGAGTCTTCACATATGGGGACTCCCCAGCTAGAGATGCCAGGGAGATCCCCAAGGTTGTGAGTCCCTGAGAAGGGCTCTAGCTCCCTCCATGGATCTCGGGCATCCAACCAGGGATGTGGGGTAGGAGTTGTTTAAGTATGGAACGGGTGTTTGAGAACAGCCTGACCAAACAAGGCATCCCGGCGGGAGTCCTTGTCCAAGCAGTAATGGGCTGTGAAGGTATGAACCGAGGCCCAGGTGGCTGCTCGACAGATTTGGTCAATGGACACAGAGTTTAAATGAGCCATAGAGGCTGCCATGGCCCTCACATTGTGAGCTGTGACATGGCCCTCCAGAGAAAGGTTCTTACTCTGGTAGGTGAAAGAAATACACTGAGCAATCCAATTGGACAGAGTTCTCTTAGAGACTGGAAGTCCTAAATGAGAGGGATCAAAAGCAACAAAGAGTTGAGAGGACTTTCTATGTTGCTGTGTCCTTTGTAAGTAAAAAGCGAGCGCTCTCTTACAATCCAGGGTATGGAGATTCCTCTCTGCACTTGATGCATGAGGTCCCGGAAAAAAGACAGGTAAATACACCTCCTGATTCAGATGAAAAGGTGAAACCCCTTTAGGCATAAAGTGTGGATTGGTCCTGAGAACTACCTTGTCATGATGGAACCTTGTATAAGGAGGATTAGCCACCAAGGCTTGCAGCTCACTGATGCGGCGAGCTGAAGTGACTGCAATGAGAAAAATAACCTTCCAGGAAAGAAATTTCAAGGAGGTAGTGGCTAAGGGTTCAAAGGGTGGCTTCATAAGCTGGCCAAGAACCAGATTCAAGTCCCATGCCACTGGAGGTGGTCTAATGGGAGGTTTAGTCAAAAGAAGGTCTCTCATGAATCTTGCTATAAGAGGATGAAAGGAAATAGGCTGTCCATTGAAAGGCTTAAGGGATGCTGCAATAGCACTCAAATGGACTCTTACTGAATTTGTTTTAAGACCTGCATGGGATAAATGCAGCAAATACTCAGAGGTATTGCAAGAGGGTTAAGACCCTTCTCTGCACACCAAATGGTAAACCTTTTCCATTTAAAAGCATAGGAACGTCTGGTGGAAGGCTTTCTGGAAGCATGAAGGATATCTTTCACTTCCTGAGAAAGATGCAAATCTTGAAGGTCTAGGCCTTCAGCAACCAGGCCCCGAGATGGAGACTGGGGATTTGGGTGCCACAACGTTCCCTCCTCCTGGGATAGGAGGTCTGGAGCAGATCCCAAATCCAGGGAGGGAGCATGAGAGAGATGCAGAAGTAGAGGGTACCACACTTGGCGTGGCCAACGTGGTGCTATGAGGAACATAGACCCCTTGTCTCTCTGAAGCTTGAAGAGTGTCTTAGGAATTAGTGGAATGGGTGGAAAGGCATAGAGGAAGTCTTGCCCCCAATGAAGGAGGAAGGCATCCCTGGCCTGAACTCCCTGACACGGAATCCTGGAACAGAACCGGGGAAGTTTGGCATTCCACAGACTTGCAAACAGGTCTATGTCTGGGGTTCCTAAAATTTGAAAGATCCTGGCTATCTGGTCCCCATGAAGAGACCATTCGTGTGGAAGCAGAACTCGACAGTCTGTCTACCCAAGAGTTTTGAACCCCTGGAAGATACACTGCCATGAGATGAATTTGATGCTCTCTGGCGAAGGCCCACAATCTCAGAGCTTCGTTGCAAAGCGACAGAGAGCCAGTCCCCCCCTGCTTGTTCACGTAGAACATGGCTACTTGGTTGTCCGTGTGGATGAGGACTGTCTTGTAGCTGAGCAGGGTGTGGAAGACTGAGAGCTAGAAAAATTGCTCCTAGCTCTAAGAGGTTGATATGTAGAGATGTCTCCTGTGGAGACCAGATGCCCTGGGTGGAGAGATCTTGTAGATGAGCTCCCCAACCCCTTGGAGAGGCATCTGTTGTAAGGGTTGCTTGGGGTAACACCTGTTGAAAGGGGGACACCAGCAACAGATTTTGGGTGGACTTCCACCACTGGAGAGAGCAAAAAAGGCGACTGGAGGTTGCTATTTTGTCTGACAGGCACCCTGATGCCTGGGTCCATTGGGTGGACAGAGTCCATTGAGCTGCCCTCATGTGAAGGCAAGCAAAAGGGGCCACATGCATGGTGGATGCCATGTGGCCTAACAATTGTAACATCTCTTATTTATTTATTATTTATTTAACAACTTTTATATACCGCACTATTTACAGTCAGCGCGGTTTACATAGAACAATGAAACATCAGATAAGATACATATTATCCGTATTATTTTTACATAGAACAGGAACAAAAAACTTGGGTAACCAGGGTAATTATTTACAAAGAAAACTAAACACTGACTAATTACATATGAACAGAATATAGCCTGAAAAGAATCTTGTTAGTATGAGAGAGGGGTATGAAGAATTACTGAGTTAGCAGAGGTTACGTGTTAAGAGCGTGATTGGTGCTGTTTGAGTGAGCTTGTGTTATGTTTTCTGGGAAATATTTGATGAAAAGGTGAAAAGGTGTTGAGCAGTTAAATGGGACTTTAACTGAATCTGGGAGGCTAACTGCACCAAGCGTAGGCAACGGGCCTGGGGAGATAGGCCCTTGCAGTGATGGTATCCAGTAAGGCCCCTATGAACTCTAGAGACTGAGTAGGGGTGAGATGGGATTTTGGGTTGTTTATTACAAGTCCCAAATACTGAAGGATATGCCTTGTGCAGGCCAGGGAAGCCTGGGTCTCTGACTGGGATGGAGCTCGGATGAGCCAGTCGTCCAGATATGGGAATACAAATATTCCTAGAGTGCGTAGAAATGCAGCTACTACTGCCATGCATTTTGTGAATACCCTTGGTGCAGAGGCCAGACCGAAGGGAAGCACCCTGTATTGATAGTGCTTTCCTTGGAAAAGGAACCGAAGGAACCTTCTGTGTGTTGGATGGATGAGGACATGGGTGTACGCATCCTTGAGATCTAGAGAACAAAGCCAGTCCTGACTCTGGATGTATGGAAGTAGAGTACCGAGAGAAGTCATCTTGAATTTCTCCTTGCATAGAAACTTGTTCAATTCTCTGATATCTAATATGGGTCTGTAGCCCCCTGTTTTCTTTGGGATGAGAAAGTAGGGGGAGTAGAACCCTGAGCCCTGTTGAAGAAGGAGTACTTCTATTGCCCCTTGGGCAAGAAGGGTAGCAATCTCCTGACCCAGAAGGTCGAGGAGAGATGTTGGAGAATTGAACTGTCTCACCATGGTGTGAGGGGGAAGGTTTAAGAAATGAAGCTTGTACCCTTCCCTTATGATGGAGAAGGTCCATTGCTCTGCTGTGATTTGTTCCCATCTGGGAGCAAAGTGAGCTAACCTTCCTGGAATGGTGAGAGGCTCTGGTTCTTCTAGAGCCAGAAAGGCTATGTTCTCTAGTTGTAAGTCAAAGGCCCTGAGGAGGCTGAGGCTGTTGGGCCGTAACAGTCCTAGCAGCCTTAGGCTTGGCCTGTTTCGGTTGTTGCTGTCTTTGTAGCAAAACAACCTGCAGAAGATGCCTGCTGACCATACGCAGAATAATATCTCCCTTTTTTTGGGAAAAAATCCCTTTTTTTAACAACCTTTTCTTAAAAGGAGCAGAAGTAGACTGAGAGTCTATCTAAAGCAGAATTTTCAGCATCCATCTGGGTGGTCTTTGCTTGCCAATCTTTGGCAAAAAGGTTTTCACCTGTACAAGGAAGGTTTCCTAGTCCATCCTGAACTCAGGGTTCCAAATCAGAAGCTTGTAACCAAGCAACTCTGCGTGCACCTATGGCAATAGTCGAGGCTCTGCTGGCACCTTCAAAGGAATCAAAGGCTGCACGGTTGGAAAACTTGGAAACATCCTGGGCATGTTTGAGCCAGGTGAGAAACTCTTCCCTTTTATCTTCTGAAATAAGGAGACAAAGTTTGCAGAAGATCTGTAACTTCTTTTAGAAACATCCCCATATAGAGACTATAGGAGTTGATTCTGGCAACAAGCATATTGGCCTGGAAAATTCTCCTGCCAAAGGCATCTAAGGTTCTGCATTCTCTTCCTGGCGGAGTAGAAGAGTGCCTTTTTGTACTCTTTATCTTCTTCATAGCAGACTCCACCACAATGGAGTGGTGAGGAAGCTGAGTCTTATGAAAGCCAGGACAAGGAGGAACACGATACATGGTGTCCAACCTACGAGAATGAGAGGAGGTGGTGAGAGGAGTCTCCCAGATGCCCAACATGTGATCATAAAGAATCTCATGTATTGGTAAAGTGGCTGCCTCTTTAGGAGCCTTAGGATATTGTAGAATATCTAATTTTTTGGCTCAAGGCTCTGTCTCAAGGGCCACTGAGATAGAAAGGCCCCTGGCCACTTCCCTAATGAAATCCTGAAAAGACAAATCTTCTGGAGGAGACATTCTCCTTTTTGGAGAAGAGGGCTCCTGAGGAAGGATCACCAATGCTTCGACAGAGGCCTCTGATTCATCAGTCAATGAAGTATCGCCTATCTGGATGCTCCTGCAGAGCCCGATACGAGTACCGGGTGGTATCGACATCGGGAGTGATCGGTACCGATTCGGTACCGATGGGCATCACAGAACAGTGTACCGCTGCAGTCGACACCGACACCGGAGTCGGTACCGGCAACGGAGTTTGTTGCTGTACCGAAGGCGTCGCAGCTTGTATAAATGCCGTGATGGCACGCTGCATGGTCAGGATATTCTGATCCATGGATGCCACCAATGTCTGGATGTCGGTACCAGTGGGAACCACCGGTACCCCAGAACATGGCAACATGTGATCGGTCGAGGCCGAGCCATCGATATCAACCTGTGACCCCATAGATAAAGCTTTGGAAGCCGGAGCCTCCCGCCGGGGTAATTTTGCCGGTGTGGATTCCTCGAGAGCAAGCCTGGAAGCATCTTGATACTTAGGAGATCTACCCTTCGAGGACCGGCTGGACTTATGTTTGGTTACCTGAGATCCATGGGAGGAAGAAGCAGCCCTGGAAGACGTCGATGCTACCGAAGCTGCATCAGAGGGAAATAGGGTACTGAGCTTGGCTGCTCGATTCTGTAGACCTCTTTTAGACATCATAGAACAGGAGTCACAATCCGTAATGGAGTGGTCAGGACCTAAACATTTTAGACACCATTCATGGGTGTCTGTGACAGAAATAGTGCCGCTGCACTTCGTGCACTTTTTAAACCCGGAGGCGGGCTTTTCCATGAGGAAAAGTTTTCCTAGGCCTAAGGCCAAAGAAAGCAAAAATGCACTGAAGTGAGAAAAACAGTAGTTTTTTTTTTTTTTAGAAGAAAGAAAGAAAAGACTGGCGGTACCGGTCCGGCGTCGAGAAGGCAGACACGCGACCAAAGAAATAAAAGAAAATAAAGAAATTGTTCAGCGGTGACAGGAACACGACCTGCTGGCTCCGCGGAAAAGAAGAACTGGAGAGAGGCGGTTGGGAAAGGCGGGAAGGTAGCGCGCAGGTGCTGTGGGATGCTCCCAAAAGATTTCCTTTTGGACGCTGGGGAGCGTTCCCGCACAGGCTCCGTCGGTACCGACGATACCCATATGTGAAGACTCATTCCTGCTTGTTCCTGGAGATTATGGTGTTCAGTTTTGGCGACTATCTTGCAAAGGATGTAAAAAGAATGGAAGCTGTTCAGAGGAAGGCGACCAAAATGATTTGAAGCCTGCATCGGAAGCCTTATGAGGAGAGACTTGAAGATCTAAATATGTACACTTTGGAGGAGAGGAGGGATAGGGGAGATATGATTCAGACTTAAATACTTGGAGAAATAATGAACAAACCTCTTCCAGAGACGGGGAAGCTGTAAAACTAGAGGGCATAACATGAAGCTGCAAGGTGGTAAATTGAAAAGCAATGTTAGGAAATACTTTTTTTATTGAAAGGGTGGTGGATGCTTGGAATGCCCTCCCAATGGAGGTGGTAGGGATAAACACAGTGATGGAATTCAAAGTGGCCTGGGACAGACACTGTGGATCAGTTTACAGCAACAAGATTAAATGAAAATAAACTGAGCCATCTAATTTCTCAACAAATAGGGGTGTCCTACATGGAGCGATAGGGGGAGGAACGGTGTGTTCACCCCTAAACAAAGGAACAAAGATATGGGGAGGGGTGAAAACATGGGGAGGGGTGCACCTGCACCTGGTGGGTGCACCACTAAGCAAAGACATGGGTAGGGGTGCACCTACTCCCTAAAAGACATGGGAAAGGTGCACCTACTCCTGTCATATTGCTGGGCAGACTAGATGGACCATACTGGTCTTTATCTGCCGTCATTTACTATGTTACTAACTACAACAGTCCCCCCTTTTACCCTCAGAGATCCTGTGTTTGTCCCATGCTTTTTTGAATTCAGTTACTGTCCTCATCTCTACCACCTTCACTGGGAGACTATTCCACTGATCCATCACTCTTTCCATAAAGAAATATTTCCGCATATCACTCCTGAATCTATCTCCCTTCACCCTCATACAATGTCCCCTCGTAGCAGAAATTGCTTTCAATTGAAAGAGGCTCTCTCCCTGAACATTTATGCCACGGAGGTATTTAAACATCTCAATCATATCACCTCTATCCCGCCTTTCCTCTAACGTGTACATATTAAGATCCTTAAGTCTGTCCTCATATGCTTTATAATGAAGACCACTAATCATTTTAGTAGCCAACCTCTGCACCGACTCCATCTTGTTCACATCCTTTTGAAGGTGCGGTCTCCAGAATTGCACACTATACTCCAAATGAGGTCGCACCAAAGACTTATACAAAGGCATTATCACCTCCTTTTTTTCTGCTAGCCATTCCTCTCCGTATGCACCCAAGCATCCTTCTAGCTTTTGCTGTCGCCTTTTCTACCTGTTTAGCTACTTTAAGATCATCAGATACAACCACGCCTAGGTCCTGCTCTTCTTTAGTGGACAAAAGTACCTCACCCCCTATAGTATATTGCTCCCTTGGCTTGCTGCAGCCCAAATGCATGACCTTACTTTTTTTTTTTTTTTTTAACATTAAATCCCAGCTGCCAAATTCTAGACCATTCTTCAAGCTTAGCTAGATCCCTCCTCATGTTATCTACACCTTTTCTGGGTGTCTACTCTATTGCAGATTTGGTATCATCCGCAAAAAGGCAAAAAAGGAGTGGAGGAGTGGCCTAGTGGTTGGGGCAAGGTACTTCAGGCCGGAAGGTCAGGGGTTCAATTCCCACTAGAGGACAGCAACCTTGGGCCGGAAGGACTGTGGTTTCTAGTCCCACAGGTGCTCCTTGTGGTCTTGGGCAAGCCACTTTATTTTACAGGGAACATGGGCTATGGAGGGTTATCTCCAAGTTATAATGCCCTTTCCAATGTAATTTTAGTTTGTTCAATGTAAACCGCACTGATGCAGAATAGCACGGTATATAAAAGAGAATGTAAATAAATAAATAAACCTTACCCGACAGCCCTTCCACTATATCACTAACAAAGATGTTAAAAAGAATCGGACCAAGGACAGATCCCTGGGGCACACCACTGGTAACATCCTTCTCCTCAGAGTGAGCAACATTTACTTGTACTCTTTGTCGTCTCCCACCCAACCAATTTCTAACCCAAGCAGTAACTTTAGGGCCCATCCCTAGGGTGCTCAGTTTGTTTATAAGTCGCCTGTGAGAAACAGTGTCAAAGGCTTTACTGAAATCTAAATACACCACATCTAGAGCTCTCCCTCGGTCCAACTCCCTGGTCACCCAGTCAAAGAAATCAATCAGATTTGTCTGACAAGACCTGCCTCTGGTGAATCCATGCTGCCTCGGATCCTGTAATCCGCTGGACTCCAGAAACCTCACTATATTCTCTTTCTGCAGCGTTTCCAATAATTTACTCACCACCGAAGTTAAACTAACCGGCCTGTAGTTTTCAACCACATCCTTACTTTCGCTTTTGTGTAAAGGCACCACATGAGCCTCTCTCCAGTCCTTTGGCACCACTCCCGACTCCAACGAGGCATTGAAAAGGTCAGTCAGTGGAGTTGCTAGAACGTCCCCCTCAGTATTCTAGAGTGTATCCCATTCGGTCCCATCGCTTTGTCTACTTTAAGTTGAGCTAGTTTCTCACGAACACAGTCTTCTGAAAATTGTTCAAGATGTCCCTCGCTTCTGTTCTTATTTGTGGGTGTTTTCTGAGGTCCTGCTCCTGGTTCTTCATCTGTGAACATAGAACAAAAATATTTATTAAGCAATTCCGCTTTAAAAATGTCTTATCCCCCCATTTCATTGCATTGGCTATTTCCTCCTCCTTTTGAATCTTTGCCTTCTTGACTACTTTGCTAGCTTCTCTAAGTTTTTCCAAATACAGATGCCTGTCTTCCTCTCTCTGTGATCTCTTGTATTTCATTAAGGCCTCCCTCTTTTTCTTCACTTTTTCAGCTACTTCCTTTGAAAACCATAGTGGTCTCCTTTTCCTTTTGCCTTTATTTACCATTTTAACAAAGAGGTTGGTTGCCCTTAAAATACCCCCTTTCAGTTTTTCCCACTGTTTTTCTACATTCCCCAGCTGTTCCCATCCCACTAACGACTCCCTGAGGTATTGGCCCATCTTCGCCAAGTTAGTCTTCCTAAAATCTAAGATCCTCACCTTGGAATGGATTCTAACAGCCCTAGTCCTAATACTGAACCACACCATCTGGTGATCACTGGATGCAAAATGATCTCCCACTACAACATCAGAAACACTTTCACCATTGGTAAGCACCAAGTCCAGTATGGCCCCTTCACGTGTGGGGTCTGTTACCAATTGCCTGAATAGTTCTCCCTGTAGAGAAGCCAGGATCTCCTTACTTCTAGATGATACTGCAGCAGGAATGTGCCAAACATCTGGCATATTGAAATCTATCAGTAGCATTTCCCCTTTCCTAGCAATGCTGCTGCGTATGTCTTCAATTAACTCTGTCCACCAGTTAATGTCTTTTCCTTGAGTCCTGCCAGACCAGTCCAGACAAGTGGGTTGTTTTCCACTACCAGCAGATTGGTGGAGACAAAGAACCAATGACAAGCCTGGGTTTCAATGACACCACACCTATGCCTCTATTTGCCTCAGCCATTAGAGATCCCTACCACATTTGTCTTTAACACTAGAAGCCCCAAAAGGCATTTTACCTAGAAACGCCAAAGTGCATCAATTGATGCATTATCACGACTGCGTTTAGCATGAAATGCAGATGTGAATTTGAAGTTACTTATTTGTTAAATACATGCAGTATGTGACGTCATTACATGACATCATTGTGTGTTTACTGTTTTGTAAATGTCGGAGTAAAACTGTAAACAGTGATTGATTTAAAACCGAAATTTACTCTGTTACACAGGTATGTACAATGTTGACTTTCGAACACGCCTTAGAACAGGCCGACACTCCAGAACGTTTAGCATATCGCTTCCTCCCTGAAATTTTATTCATTTTTTTTCTACGATTCTATTTACAGAATGCCGAGACCTCGTAAGAAGACAGCAGTGCCTAGATATGCTAGTGCAAAATCAGATTCAAACATTGACCTACATGTTACAGGTTGTGCAGGCGCACATGCTTATCCTGTTCGTTCGTTAAATGACATGGACTTTGAAGTTACTTTTACATTTAGTTAACACTGTTATGTTAGTTGTTGTATGAAACTTGTGAAAACCACTAAATTTTCTTGGTTGCGTCAATTGCCGTACTTTGGGGCTTCTAGGTATACAGTCATTTTCCTGCTAGGTGGTGCACATGTCAATTTTCGATGCACATATTTGAACATCTTGACCTCGCTAACAAATTCATGGAACATAACTTACATGGTTCTAGCAGTGGCGCTGGTATATAAAACTTCGAAGATGCATTTGCGTCAATTGACGCACTTTGGGGCTTCTAGTTTTAAGCATATGGGAGAAATACAGCAAGCCTCACACATCAATCGTGGGCAACAATGAGTAATCAACAGTAGAGAACTACATACAGGAAAACAAACAGAAGACTGTCAGTAGAAGATGAATCTGCAGAGCCAAATAAAAAAATCATAACAGACCCAAGGGTACCACAGAAGAACATGGCAAATATAGTTTCAGGGGCGGGCCCTGGACTGATCTAGCAGGACTCAAGAAAAAGACATTAAGTAAAACATCACCTTCCATATCACCCTGCTAGACCAGTCCAGACAAGTGGAATGTACCAAAGCTACAATGCCACTGGGAAGAAAGATTGCAGCAGCTTGCAAAATCCTCGAGCTAAAGGCCATGTCTGCCCATGAATGGACATCCAAACGGTAATGCACATGTAATGCAAAAAGGAGCCTAAGGAAGCTAGAACGCCGTTGGAGACGCACCAAATCTCCCACCACTCAGGCCCTATACCTAACGAAGCAAAGGGAATACAACGAACTCAACTAGACAAAAAGAGAATACCACACAAATATCATACTCAAAGTCTACAACAAACCAAGAGAACTATTCAAAATAGTGAAAAATCTTACTAATGAACCCAATACTGAAAGAGATGTGCATAGACCCACAATCCTTCGCAGACCACCTACAAGAAAAATTAGATACCGCACCACAACCAACGACAAGCATAACCACCAAACCAACCACATTCTCTAAAACATGGGACAAATTCAGCACTCCATCTACAAAGCAGCTCTCACAAATCACCGCGCTCAACACGAGCACCGCACCAACAGATCTATGCCCAGTGACATGGATTAAAGCAACAAAGGAAAATTTCATCCACACCATAGACAACATGGTGTACAGCTCACTGTCCCAAGGAGTCATGCCAAACCAACAAAGCTAGCCACAATAAGACCTATCCCGAAGAAATCCCTACTAGACAAGAACAACCCAGCAGCCTACAGACTGATCTCAAGCATACCCCTACTGGCAAAGATTACAGAAAAAGTGGTACAGCATCAGCTCCAGGACCACATTGACACACATGCCCCACTGGATATCGACCAACACGGTTTCCGCCCGAACCATGGAGTCGAAACACTCCTGTTATACCTCTTTAACATAATCCAAATCAGACAACCGTAAGAGAGGAACACTTATGATCTTCTTAGACATATCAGCATTTGACAGTGGACTACAGAATTCTTCTAGCAAGACTACAGAGCATTGGACTACACAGCACCACCCTGAAGTGGTTCAACTCATACCTAACGGACAGACAGTTCCAGGTCAAGATTGGCCCCAACACCTCCTGACCCTCAAAAATCAAGCAAGGCGTCCCACAAGGCTCTGCCCTATCAGCACTATTTAACCTCTACATTCAACCAATCTGCATCATGAAAAAAACACAAAATACAATACACAATCTATGCCGACGACATCATGATATATACCCCAGTCAACCTCGACAACCCTGACTACACCAGAATAACAGACTGTCTCAAACACATGACCAGCTGGTTTCAAGACAACAGCCTGACCATAAACTACAACAAGATTGAGGCACTACTCATCACCCAAAACTCCCAGCTTCATTCCGCCACCCTCCATCAAGGTCAACACAACAATACTCATAAAAGCAGAAGTGAAATACCTCGGAGTGACTCTCGACAAGGAACTAAATGTAGTCACACATCAACAGAACCACCAAAAATGCATACCTCAAGATGCTAATCAGACGCCTCAAACCCCTCCTTGCTCAAGATCATTTCTGCACAGTCTGTCAAGCACTAATTTATTTATTTAACATTTTTTATATACCGCACTATTCATCATCAGTGCGGTTTACATTGAACAACAACATACCTGTCAGTACATGACTGATCTAGGTTTACAGATAACAGGGAGGATAAACTGGGTGTAAACTGGGGATAACTATCTACATAATTATACATAATTATATATACATTAGATAGGTTACTAATAACTCCCATCCTAGACTTCTGCAACCCAATCTATCTGGACCTAACTAAGCAGACACTCAGGCCACTGCAAATGGCTCAAAATACAGCAGCACGCATTATATCTGGCTCATCAAGACAAGATCACATCACCCCCATTCTAAAACACCCCCACTGGCTCCCAATCAGCGCCCGCATCAGATATAAGACAGTCTTAAACATATTCAAAATCAAACACCGGACATCAGCACTCAGCCTACAACAACTCCTACAACCTGACATCAGCACAAGACCGAGGAGGAGAGGCACCTCAGACACCATAAACACACCAAAAGACTTCACCAAGACTCTTAAGAGTACCGCAAGAAGAGCTCTATCGATGACGGCACCTGCAATATGGAACACCCTCCCCTGACGACCTACGATCAACAGAAGACATTAAGGACTTTTGAAAACTACTCAAGACAATGCTCTTCATTGAACACTACAGAGATAGCACATAGTTGTGCCCGCCAACTCCTGGACTAATACCAACCCCCCACCCTTACTCCCTCATGTACATAAAATTGTAAGGTAGCTCATACTGTAAATAGCTCACCACGCATCAACACCAACTTACATACACACACTCACTCACTGTATAACACTGCATGATCACACAAATATCAATGTATTTGATTGTTTGCTGTGTACACTGCTTTGATTAAAGGAAAAGGCGGGATATAAATCCTTTTAATTAAATAAAAATTGGAAGTAATGTCCACATTGTTGCCTGACAAAAGGTCTGCAGGGCTACCAAACATTGCTCCACCCACGAGTATGCTTGTGCTTGGGTAGAAAGGGGGGGGGGGGGGCGGCGCAAACCCTCCAGAATTGGATGGTTCTGCAACAGATATGCCAAGGCAATAGCCTCCTTAATCCACTGCCCCAAAGTTGACTTGGCCTTCACATCACCCTTGCGAGGGGCCAGAAAACAGCACAAAAAAATGGTCAGACTTATGAAATGAATTCTTAACCTCCAAGTACTGGAGAAACACCCTCCGGACATACCACAAGGCAAAAATACTTTTTTCCCCTGACACTGCTCCTTTGGGAAGGAGGACAGGCAGACTACCTGATTCATGTGAAAGGGAGACAGCACCTTAGGCAAGAAGAAAGGCACAGGCCGAATGGAAACGGCCTCCCCTGAAAAAGACAGATAAGGATCTCAGCAAGCCAGAGCCTGCAGCTCAGAAATCTGTCTTCCAGAACAAAT
The DNA here is from genome assembly GCA_033557465.1 of Ichthyophis bannanicus. Lineage (NCBI taxonomy): Eukaryota > Metazoa > Chordata > Amphibia > Gymnophiona > Ichthyophiidae > Ichthyophis > Ichthyophis bannanicus. Next base: position 171,897,264 of record CM066042.1, read on the forward strand.
TGCCTCCAGGACGACCATCTTGGGCATCAAATCTTTTAAGGTATCACACTTCAACAGCTCAATGGGTACTGCCATCAGGGCCCTGGGTACCAGACACAGATCCCAGGAAGCGATCACGGATTGAAGGTGAGGACGCAGACACCAAACCCCAAGGAGAAAGCACGAGACGTCCAGGTGCCAAGTCAGAGACTTACCAGCCACCAGACCCTGGAAACAGGACAAAACTATCACCTGAACAACAGCTGAGAGAAAGGCCCTTCTCCAGAGCATCCTGTAGAAAAGCCAACAGAGATGGCACCTTGGCCACCTCAGAAGCCAACTGCAGTACCATCACTCAAAGTACCAGATCCACAAGTATGCTAGCTTGGTAGACCTCCTCTGGGCTCCAATCAGAGTAGAGACCACCGCTGGAGAATAGCCCTTACGTGCTAGCTGTCTCCTCCTAAGAGCCAAGCCATAAGAGAAAAAGGAACCGGGTCATCCAGGATTATCAATCCCTGCCACAACAGGCCCTGAGACAGAGGAAACCGAAGAAGATGTGCCTGCAGGAGTCCCATCACGTCTCTGAACCACCCTCTCCTTAGCCAATCCAGCACCACCAGGACAATCCTGCCCGTGTAGTGTTCTATATGCTGAAGTACACACCCCACCAGGGGTCATAGAGGAAACATGTACAAGAGGTGCTGACCTGGCCTAGGCTGGGTCAGGGCGTCGATGCCCTTGGACCCCGTCTCCATGTGGCGACTGAAGATGCGGCAAACTTTGGCACTGGCATGGGTCGCCATCAGATCCATTTCAGAGTGACTTCAATGGCGCAGAATCAACTAAAATGCCTCCTGACTCAACTCTCCAGGATTCAAAGAGTACTGGCTGAGGAAGTCCGCTTCCACATTGTCCACTCTGGCAATGTGCCGAGCTAACAAGGCTAGAATGTTCTTCTCTATTCAGGCAAACAGAAAAGCCATCTCCAGAGCTACCGCAGCACTCTTTGTTCCGCCCTGCCAATTGACATAAGCCACCGCTTGTGGTATTGTCTGAAAATACTTGAACCGCCCGGATCTTGACCAGGGGTGGGACATACAGAAGAGCCAATCTGATGGCCCTCACTGCTTCCCTGCAGTTACAATGGCTCTGGGCCATATGGTCTTGGCAATGGGTTCCCCAGCCCAAGAGGCTGGCATCTGTTGTCAGGAGACTCCATGAGAAATTGTCCAGCGACACACCCTTCCTCAGATGGCCAGAATGCTGCCATCACTGCAGACTGGACCTCACCATCAATGGGAGCAGGAGCCTGCGCTCAAACTCCTGAGATTTTGGGACCCCAAATTAAGAGAGACTGCTGCAGCAGTCGCATGTGAACACGCTCCCACTGCACCATCTTTATGGTCGCCACCATCAATCCAAGGAGCTGAAGATAATCCCAGACTCTGGGAACCTGCTGCACACAGAACCCCAGGCAATCCAACCATCTTTTGAATTTCTCCTTTGCAAGGAACACTCTGCCCACTTGGGTGTCAAAATGTGCACTCAGAAATTCCAGGGTCTGGGAAGGCAACTGATAGCTCTTTCCTAGATTGAACACCCAGCCAAGGCTTTCCAAAAAGGACACCACTCGGGACACCACTCAAGACGCCTCAGAAAGGGAACGGGACCAGATGAGCCAGTCGTCCAGATATGGATGGGTACAGATCGCTTGGCACTGCAGAGCCACAGCCGCTACCACCATGACCTTGGAAAACATCCTTGGGGCGGTGGATATCCCAAAAGGGAAAGCAGCGAACTGAAAGTAAGAGCCAAGCATGGCAAAATACCAATACTTCTGCTGATCTGCCCAGATCGGAATATGAAAATACACCTCAGCCAGATCCAAAGCAGCCAAGAACTCTCCTGGGCGCACTGCTTGAATCACAGAGCGCAATGTTTCCATCCGGAAGAACAGGACGTAAAAGTGCTCATTGACCCCCTTGAGGTCCAGAATGGGCCGGAAGAAAACATCCTTTTTGGGCACCATGAAATAGGATTATCTGCACTTGCCCCCGCTCATCCAGTAGGATGAACACAAGGGAAGATGAAGGCATCTGGAATCGGCACTTTGCACTCCAGGTCACAGCCAAACTTAATAGTGATTAGCACCCAGCGATCCTTAACCCTGCTCCTTTCCTGAAAAAAAAAAAAAAAGTGAAGCCTGCCTCCAAATGGAGGAACCAGGGAATGGGCCCCCAAAACCTTCATTGCGCAGCCCCGGAGGGTCCTCCTTTGGAAGGGGTAGAGTCCCTGAGCCCATATGCTCTACAAAAACACTGAGAATAAGCCCGAAGCCCAAAAGCAGATGAAAGAGAGGTTTTCCAGGTCAGTAATGATGAGTCCCGAAACCCTCGGAAATCTGGCCAACAGGCCTTCAGTGGACAGGCAGAGGCTGACAAGAAAGGGGCACCAGCCCACTTCAAAGGCCCCTTGGACCTGTCCTCCAGGAGGCGGTAAGATTTTGCTTGTCCAGCTCCTTCAAATTGGCTCCAAACAGAAATTTCCCTTAAAGGCCAGTTGGGTCAACCGGGCTTTGGAAGATGTATCCACTGCCCAGTGCCGGAGCCAAAGCCAACATCGTGACATCATTGTCAAGGTACTATCCTTGGCCGCCCTATGTACCAGGTCATACATGGCATCAGAAAGGAAGGCCATAGCAGACTTAAAAAATAAAAAAATGATACTATCTGGCAGAAGAGACTGAATCCACTGGAGCAAGGCTCAATATGCTCAATATGTCAAGCTGCTACATACTGCCAGCTGAAGGATAGCAGACACCATGGTGAAATGGCTCTAACAAATTCATCTTGTGGTCCAGAAAATCCTTTAAGGCCGATCCACTTTCTACAGGAATGGTGCCCTGTCTGATAACTGCCATGACCTGCACATCCCACCTTGGTTATTTAACAGGTCTTTTATACCGCTCTATCTTTAAGTCCATAAGAACATAAGAAATGCCATACTGGGTCAGATCAAGGTCCATCAAGCCCTTGTTTGCAACAATGGCCAATCCGTCACAAGTACCTGGCAGGATCCCAAAAAGGCACAGGTTCCACAATGCTTGTCCCAGGGCAAGTAGTGGATTTCCCAGATCCTCTTTAATAATGGCTTATGGACCTTCCCCTCCAGGAATTTGTCCAAACCTTTAAGCTCAACTACACTGACAACTTTTGCTGCATCCTCCAGTAACGAATTCCAGAATTTGATTACACATTAATAAGAGAAAATATTTTTTTGAGTCATTAGTCTTAAATGGGTAGTATTGTAGCTTCATTTTGTGTACCCTAGTCTTTCTACTTTTTGATGGCATAAACAATTGATCTACGTTTACCCGTTACACTCCATTCATTAATTTATAGACGTCTTTTCCAAGTTGAAGAGCCCTAACCTTTTAGGCCTTTCAGCATATGGGTATCCTTCCATCCCCTTTACCATTTTGTTGGCTCTTCTCTGTACTTCTTTAATTTGTTATATCCTTTTTAAGATACGGCGACCAGAATTGCACACAATATTCAAGGTGCAGTCACACCATGGAATGATACAGAGGCATCATAATATCCTTGGTTTTATTCTTTCCTTTCCTTATGATTCCTAGCATTTTATTTGTTCTTGGCCACTGCTGAAAACTGGTCGGAGGGTTTCAACATATTATGCACAATGACGCCTAAATCTTCTTCCAAGGTGGTGGTTCCTAATATGGAACCTTGCATTGTATAACCATAGTTTGGGTTGTTCTTTCCTAGGTGCATAACTTTGCACTTGTCCACATTAAATGTTATCTGCCACATATCAATTTAGCAATAGTTTACATTAAAACAATGAAGTGTGACAAGTTGTAGATAAACTTGAGATAAATATAAACTTATATACATTGTCTGAAGTCTCTGCTGTTCTTGGTGGCTCTGATGGCCTCTGAGTTTCATAGTGAAGGTGCTGAAAAGGAGAAAGCCCTCCTGCAGGTAATTTGTTCAGCCTTTGTATGAGCAGTGGGTGTGATAATCAGGTTCTTGTTAGTAGTTCTTGGTTGATTGTCCAGGTCTCATGATCAATGTTTGTAAGATATCTGCTGATATGTTCTGTAGTATTTTTAATATGGTGAGTTACCTTGAACCTAGAGTGTGAGTGTATTGGGTGCCAGTGTAGGTGATTCAGGAAGGGAATTATGTGGTTGTGTTTTGCTGATCCTGTGATGATGCAGGCTGCCATGTTCTGTGCCACTTGCAGTAGGTGAATGGTGTGCTTTGGAAGGCCTTGGTATATTGAGTTGCAGTAATCTAGGGTTGGTGTTATGATGGTTTGGTTGATGGTCCAGAAGTCGTTCTGATTCAGTAGTGGTTTCAGCTTCTGTATAATCTTCATTTTATAGTATGCATTCTTCATGGTCCTGCTTATGTTTGCTTCTAAGTTGAGGTTTTGATCTAGCGTGATCTAGCATGACATCTAGGTATCTTACTTCCTTTTTTTTTTTACTGTTAGGTTTCCTTGTGGTAGCTGTATTGAAGGGGGTACAAATGTGTTTGTGATGTGTAGCGCTTCTGTCTTTTTATAGTTTATCTTCCAGGTCTGGAACTTTGTTGGCTAAGCTTTGTTGGCTAAGCATTTGTGCTCATTGTTTTCCAGCATTTAACTGGCTTGTGTGTATTTTGCATTGATTTTGATCTGCCTACATCTTCCCACTTGTTTTTGATGTGTGGTTTAAAAGTGTGGCTGTTTCTGATTTTAATCTGCTTTTGCAGGGGGTGAGGTCCAGAGCTTGATCTTCCACATATGTCACCCCCTTTTTCTAGTTTAAATGCATATCCACATATTGCTTGAAGTTTTCACTTAGGATTCTTTTCCCTGCGATAGAGAGATGTAGTCCATCAGCACAGTATAATCTCTTGCTGTTCCATCTGTTACCCCATCGCCAATAAATCTGAATCCTTGTTTGCACCAGGTCTGGAGCCATGTATTAACCCTGGAATTACCAAGACTTTTTGCACACACTGAATACCGTTGGGGTCATAAATAACCCCATGACGAATTTTAATTGTTAACCATGAAAAATTTAAACTAAACAGACACAATATTATTCTGAATTATTTATTATATGAAGGTTAAATGTTTTGAAATTTAAAGCTTTATCATAAAATTACATGAAGAGTTGCCATGAAAGCAGTTTTTGCATGCACTTGATGAACACAGTAAAGTACTACAGTCATGTGAATGAGACAGACAATTTCTGAATGTTCTTTGCACTTCCTGCAAGCGCAGTGTTTGCAAACTATGTTGCTTTTCTTGTCTTTTTTTCTGGAACAGCAGTGACACCTTGCCCTTTTCTTTGTGATCCCGACATTGCAAACAGCATCAGTGGCTTCTTCAATGCTGGAAGAAGTCTCGCTGCAATTACTCTGAAGCAGCCGTTTTCCTAATTCCAAGAGGAATAGACGTCTGTGCTTTGATTTGGACTGCCATTCTGGATTTAGTGACATCCAAACAATGAAGGCGTTCAAAGCACTGATGTCCAACATGTAGTAGAAAATTATCACTGGCCAGCGTCTTCTCATTCGTTTTGTGGTATATGTGCGCAACATTTGATCTGCTGCATCTACTCCACCTTTACTAGAATTATAGTCCAAGATCATGCGTGTTTTTGTCTGGACGTGTGTTATCTATTTCTTCTTGATCATGCAAACTGCTCAGAACCACGACTTTTACTTTCTTCGGGCAAAAGGAAACCAGAGTGGCGTCATCGAGAAAGGCAAACAGTGAAGTGAATACCTCTTGGCCCTTTGCTGTTACAAATTCTGGAGGTAATTCTTTTCTGTTCTTTCAAATTGTCCCCAAAAGTGTCATTTGTTTTTCTAGCAATTTCCATGACAGGGATAAACTGCAGAAGAAGTTGTCAACAGTAACATTTCTGCCAGACCGCATCAATCCTTCAATGAGTTGCAGCACAACCCTTTCACCCTGATTCTGTTCCCTGTTTTGTCCGAGTTCCCTTCCTATACATACTTGAAGATGCAGAACATATGATGTTCCACTGTTACACAACATCCATAGCTTTATACCATATTTCCCAGGTTTGCTGGGAATATATTGTCTGAACGGAACACGGCCACGAAATGTAAACAGTTGCTCATCCATGGTAACATTTTCACCAGGAACAAGGGCATCACTTAGAGTTGCTTCCCAGGTATCAAAAACGTGTCTGATTGGAGCAAGCTTATCCACGCCTTGTTGTTCACGTCTGTTGGTTGCATCATCAAATCTGAGAGCACAAGAAATTTGCTGAAAACTGTTAGGGCCATATTTTTGCCAAAAACAGAATGACCATCTTCAAGGTTCCTCAACTGAACTATGGATTCATTTCGTGACATGTACACGCCTGAGACGATCAGAAGTCCAAGAAAATGTTGAAATTCTCCATCTGTCAAATCTTTCCAGGTGTCGTCATAAATGTGTCTTCCTTGTTTGCTCGTCCACATCATGATTTCATTCAATAAGTTCTTCCTCATGAACAAGTGGAATGCTGCGAGAGGGCCATCAACATTTCATACAGCATACCTTGTAGGACCTTGTTGTACGGGCATGACATTAGCTCTGGCGTATCTTCCAGCAACTTGCTTTATAGGTTTCCTGTTCCATGATGTGGCATCCTTAGATACATAGAAATATGATAACAGAAAAAAACCACATGGCCTATCTAGTCTGTCCTTCCATATCAACAACTACAACAGTCCCCTTTTTACCCTCAGAGATCCTCTGTTTGTCCCAAGCTTTTTTGAATTCAGTTACTGTTCTCATCTATACCACCTCCACTGGGAGACTATTCCACGGATCCACTACTCTTTCCGTAAAGAAATATTTCCGCATATCACTCCTGAATCTATCTCCCTGCACCCTCATCCCATGTCCCCTTGTAGCAGAACTTGCTTTCAATTGAAAGAGGGTCTCTCCCTGAACATTTATGCCACGGAGGTATTTAAACGTCTCAATCATATCACTTCTATCCCGCCTTTCCTCTAAGGTGTACATATTAAGATCCTTCAGTCTGTCCTCATATGCTTTATAATGAAGACCACTAATCATTTTAGTAGCCACCCTCTGCACCGACTCCATCCTGTTCACATCCTTTTGAAGATGCGGTCTTCAGAATTGCACACTATACTCCAAATGAAGTCGCACCAAAGACTTATACAGAGGCATTATCACCTCCTTTTTTCTGCTAGCCATTCCTCTCCGTATGCACCCAAGCATCCTTTTAGCTTTTGCCGTCGTCTTTTCTACCTGTTTAGCTACTTTAAGATCATCAGACACAACCACGCCTAGGTCCCACTCTTCTTAGTGGACAAAAGTACTTCATCCCCTATACTATATTGCTCCCTTGGATTGCTGCAGCCCAAATGCATGACCTTACATTTAACATTAAATCCCAGCTGCCACATTCTAGACCATTCTTCAAGCTTAGCTAGATCCCTCCTCATGTTATCTACACCTTCCTGGGTGTCTACTCTATTGCAGATTTTGGTATCACGCGCAAAGAGGCAAACCTTACCCGACAGCCCTTCTGCTATATCACTAACAAAGATGTTAAAAAGAATCGGACTAAGGACAGATCGCTGGGGCACACCACTGGTAACATCCTTCTCCTCAGAATGAGCTCCATTTACTTGTACTCTGTCGCCTCCCACCCAACCAATTTCTAACCCAAGCAGTAACTTTAGGGTCCATCCATAGGGTGCTCAGTTTGTTTATAAGTCGCCTGTGAGGAACAGTGTCAAAGGCTTTACTGAAATCTAAATACACCACATCTAGGGCTCTCCCTCGGTCCAACTCCCTGGTCACCCAGTCAAAGAAATCAATCAGATTTGTCTGACAAGACCTGCCTCTGGTGAATCCAAGCTGCCTCGGATCCTGTAATCCGCTGGACTCCAGAAACCTCACTATTTTCTCTTTCAGCAGCGTTTCCAATAATTTACTCACCACTGAAGTTAAACTAACCGGCCTGTAGTTTTCAACCACATCCTTACTTCTGCTTTGGTGTAAAGGCACCACATGAGCCTCTCTCCAGTCCTTTGGCACCACTCCCGACTCCAACGAGGCATTGAAAAGGTCAGTCAGTGGAGCTGCTAGAACGTCCCCAAAGTATTCTAGGGTGTATCCCATCCGGTCCCATCGCTTTATCTACTTTAAGTTGAGCTAGTTTCTCATGAACAGTCTTCTGAAAATTGTTCTAAGATGTCTCTCGCTTCTGTTCCTATTTGTGGGTGTTTTCTGAGGTCCTACTCCTGGTTCTTCATCTGTGAACACAGAACAAAAATATTTGTTAAGCAATTCCGCTTTATCCTTATCAGCTTCTACATATTCCTCCCCTGCACCCTTGAGTCTGACAATACCACTTTTGCCCTTCCTCTTCTTACTAATATAGCTGAAAGAGTAGTTACTCACCTGTAACAGGTGTTCTCCAGGAGCAGCAGGAATCAGTCCTCAATTATGGGTGACATCGATGTCGATGGAGCCCCCGTGCGGAGCAATTCCCCAGCTTTCTAAGAAAGCCTTTGGGAATACTGCACGCATGCGCAGTCCCCTTCCCACCTCACGGTGCCATCTTGCTCAGTCCAATGACATAGCTAAAAAACAGCACACAAAAATGTAAAAACAAACTATATACAACTGCAACTCCCAGGGGAGGAGGGAGGGTTGTGAGGACTGATTCCTGCTGCTCCTGGAGAACACCTGTTACAGGTGAGTAACTCTTTCTCCAGGACCAAGCAGGAAGTCAGTCCTCACTTATGGGACTCCCCAGCTTCAGGCTACCGGGGACCCAGAGCTGAAAAAATGAGCTTCTTCTAGCCACAGCATCAGAGAAAGGATTTCACTGAAACACCCCCCCACCGGAAGCCCAACCAGAGGGCTGGAGGGTAGGAGTTGCCTAAACCTCAAAAAGATTTCAGAGCACTGCCTGACCGAAAGCACTGTCCCTACGGGACTCTCGCTCTAGGCAGTAATGGGCCGCAAAAGTGGCTTAAAGACCAAGTTGCAGCCCTGCAGATGTCTGCCAACGGTACAAATCAGGAAGATATCTGCTGCTATCCTCAGGGGATGTGGTTGCCTGGAACAGAACCTGGGCAGCTGCCGATTCAGGGGACTGGCAAAGAGATCTATGGATGGAAGTCCCCATCTCAGGAAAATGTCCTGAACCACCAAGGGGTGCAGTTGCCACTCGTGGGGTTGCAGAATCCTGCTCAACCTGTCCGCCAGGAAGTTTTCCTGGCCAGGGAGATAAACAGCCTTGAGAAACATGCTGTGTTTGAGAGCAAAGGAGCACAGGGCCTGTGCCTCTTGACACAGGAGCCTGGACCCCGTGCCTCCCTGCTTGTTCACATAGAACATGGCCACTTGATTGTCCGTCTGCACCAGAACAGACTGGTGAGCCAAGGTGCGAGAGAAGGTTGAGGGCTAAGCGAATAGCCTGGAGTTCCAGGAGGTTGATCTGCTGCGTGGCCTCCCATGGAGACCACAGGCCCTGGGTGCACCTGTCTAAGCAATGTGCACCCCAGCCCTGTAAGGAGGCATCTGTGGTCAGTACCACCGTGGAAACAGGTACCTGAAAAGGCACTCCCTATAACAAATTGTGGGGTTGTAGCCACCACTGTAGGGAGTCCAGGAATGGCTTGGACACCCGCACTTTGTCTGCAAGGCTTCCTGTGGCTTGTTGCCACTGAGTCCGGAGATACCACTGTGCAGGTCGCATATGGAGGCGAGCATTGGGGGTCACATGCACCGTCGATGCCATGTGGCCCAGGAGCTGTAGACAGTCTGGCAGAGACTTGTGGCCGGCTCAGAAACTGGCTTGCCAAGTCCAAGTCTTTGAGCCCTGTATCTTGGCAAGTAAGCCTTTGCTTGCAGGGAGTCCAACCTTGCTCCTATGAACTCTAGGTTCTGGGAGGGGAGCAAAGTGGACTTTGCAAAGTTTATGACAAAGCCTAGGTGCTGAAGGAGGGAGACAGTTCTGAGGGTGGCTTGCTGGGCCTCTTGGGAAATCTGACCCCTGATGAGCCAGTCGTCCAGGTAGGGGAAGACAAAAAAACCCCTGGTTCCTGAAGTAGGTCGCCACCACCACCAGACACTTGGTAAAGACCCTTGGGGCAGAGGTCAGGCCAAAGGGTAGTACTCTGTACTGGTAATTGTTTCCTCCCACAATGAACCTGAGGTACTTTCTGTGGTCTGGATGAATGAGGATGAGAGTGTACGCATCCTTTAGGTCTAAGGAGCATAGCCAATCTCCCTGCTGGAGGTAGGGCAAAAGTGTTCCAAGAGTAAGCATCTTGAACCTTTCTCCAAGAACTTGTTGAGATTCCTGAGGTCGAGAATAGGCCTGAGGCCCCCGGTTCTCTTTGGTACAAGGAAGTACCAGTAGAACCCGTGACCTTGCTGGTGGGGAGGCACTGGCTCCACTGCCTGGTCTAGAAGCAGACCTTGAAGTTCTTGAAGGAGGAGGTCCGTGTGCAGAGGTCTTGGAGTCTCTCTGGGGAAGTAGGTCGGAGGCAACTGCTGGAAATGGAGCATATAGCCCTTGTGGACAATGCTCAATACCCAAGCATCTCCTGTGATGGGTGGCCACCGGTGGGCAAACAGGACTAGACGACCTCCTGTGCAGAGATGGGACAGCAGAGGTGGAAAGGCTATTCTGTGGGAGTCAAAAAAACCCTCCCTGCTGAGTGAGAGCAGGAGCCGGAGGCTTGGGGGTTTCTGCCTATGGGGCCCATGTCCCTGCCCCTTGGCTTGCTGACCCTGCTCGGGAGGCCTGAAGGCAGCCGCCTTCCTCGGGTAAAAGGACTTCTTACCCGAGCCCTTCTTCCTTTGAGAAGGGGCAGAAGTTTTTCTGGATAGCCTTGTCCTAGTTAGGTGCTTGGTTTCGAGCTCAGCCGCCTTCTCGGCCATGGGTTTGCCAAAAAGGTTTTCACCTTGGCAAGGGACATCAACCAACTTGTCCTGCACCCAGGGCTCGAGGTCCGATGACTGCAACCATGCCTGGCATCGGGCCCCGATGTCGGCAGCTGCTACACGGGTTGAAGCCTCGAAGCCATTGTAGGCTGCTCGGGACATGAATTTAGAGCATTCCCGGATCCCCGAGGACAAGGTCTTGAACCTCTGCAAGGGTTCCCCGGAGAGGCCAGCAGAGAACCCGGCAAGTTCCTTCGCCAGGTCCCGTAGGTACATGCCCATGTACAGCTGGTAAGACTGGACACGGCAAGCAAGCATCGAGCCCTGGAAGCACTTTCTGTCGAAAGCATCTAGGTTTCGGGCCTCCCTGCTGGGAGGCACCGCAGAGTGCATCTTCTGGCTTTTCAGACGATGCATGGCCAATTCCACCACCATGGAATGGTGCGGCAGCTGCGCCTTCTGGAAACCAGGGCTCTTACAGAGTCAATAAATGGAATCGACCCGCTTGCTCAAAACCGGCGCCGAGGCCGGTGCCTCCCACATCCGGAAGTGGAGCCGTTCCGGCATCGGAGGAACAGGCACAGTAAAGGACTCCTTCGGAGGAGAGTCATACTGGAGGGCACTGTTCCCTCTAAGCTGTGCGCGTGCACACACCTCGCCGACCGAGCGCACATACTTTACAACAGAGCACACAAACATTACGGTTCTGATTCTGATAGAAAACACAGACGTCTTAAAATTTAAAAGTTGTTGTGTATTTACGGTTTTCAAGTTCTACAATATTTTCTAGTGCAATGTGGTGTACATACTGTATTCTGACGCGTAGTCAAATTTTAAAGTATATAACTCCGAGTGTCGTTACGTGGCGCACAAAAATTTAACCTTACTTCAAAAGCTGCACAGCTGATATTTTATGCGCACACAGCCTACAGAAAATTAGAGGGAACATTGCTGGAGGGGCTCGAGCTCTTCGGCTCGAGGCTCCTCCTCGGGGTCTGAAGGAATCGCCAAAGCCTTGGCCATGTCCCTGACGAACTCCGAGAACCTGGTGTCCTCCGGAGGAAACCTACTCTGGGGCTTGGACTGCGGTGAGTCCGCAGGGACGCACCGAGTCCAAAAAGTATCAGGGGACTCCTCGTCCTCCGTCTCCCATGCAGACTCATCCGAAGAGGAGTTGGGAGGCTCCGACCTCGCGGGCCTCGGTGGCACCCGCCCCGACGCCACCGGCGTCGACACCCTTGGTTCCGAGCGGAAGGTCGAGGGAGACCGTGACCAATGACGACCTCGAACCTTCATGGTCTTGAGTATCGGCTTCGTCTCCGGGGTCGACTTAGACGTCGATGTCCCAGTGGTCAGGGCAGATGCACCAGCGAGGCTGGCCATCAGTACTCGCTGCTGATCCATGAAGGCAGACAATCTGCACTCCAAGGCTGTCAGCCTGAGTCCAAGCTCAGGAGACTCAGCAGCCACCGACTCGGGCCCCGGCGGTGCCGGAGCCGACATCGGCTCTCTAGGAGGAGAGTCCACGAGGACAACAGGACTTGTGTCCGGTGGGCTCTGGCTCCACATGAGGCATTTTGGACGGCTTCTCCTGCTCCAAGAGCCAGGAATGGCGGTCGGGGGTCCGAGACCTGGCCCTCGAGGAACCAGGGACCTCCTGACGCCGCCCTCATGAGCCGCTTCTTCCTCTTGCGTTCCCGATTGGGGCACCCCCTATCCGAGGAGCTCCGGCGATGCTTGGGGTCAGACTCCCGAGACGTCGAGGCCTCGGATGAGGTCCGGGCCCAGCCGGAGGCAGAATCAGAAAAAATCCATTATTTCTGATGCTGGTGGCTTCGTAATGCCTTAGTGGACATTTTGCCACACGGGACAGACCTTAGGATCATGATCCGGTCTGAGGCATCAAAGGCAGCAGTCGTGTGTGTCGGTGAGAGACAGTTTCTTGCACCAATCACACTTTTTGAAACCACTGGAAGCAATCGGGGAAAAAAGGGCTCCCGTGAGGTCAAAGGACTGGCCTTCCAGGGAAAAGACAAAAAGGGCATGAACGCCAGCCACGAAGGGCAAAACGAAAAATAGAAGGGCTAGATACTGGTGTACCGAACCCAGCAGGAAGGGGAACTGGCATCAAACCGGAGAAAAAACACACAATGAAATCGCAAGAAAAAAACGTCGATTTTCCCGGGTGACATGGACAGATGTCCGGTGGGCTACACAGAAAAAGAAAGACTGAGCAAGATGGCACCTTTAGGCGGGAAGGGGACCGCGCATGCGTGCACTATTCCCAAAGGCTTTCTTAGAAAGCTGGGGAATTGCTCCACACGGGGGGCTCCATCGACATCCATGTCACCCATAAGTGAGGACTGACTTCCTGTTTGGTCCTGGAGAAAAATGTCTTATCCCCCTATTTTATTGCATTGGCTATTTCCACTTTCTTTTGAATCTTTGCCTTCTTGACTACTTTGCTAGCTTCTCTAAGTTTTTCCAAATACAGATGCCTGTCTTCCTCTCTCTGTGATCTCTTGTATTTCATGAAGACCTCCCTCTTTTTCTTCACTTTTTCAGCTACTTCTTTCGAAAACCATAGTGGTCTCCTTTTCCTTTTATTTACCATTTTAACAAAAAGGTTGGTTGCCCTTAAAATATCCCCTTTCAGTTTTGCCCACTGTTTTTCTACATCCCCCAGCTGTTCCCATCCCACTAATGACTCCCTGAGGTATTGGCCCATCTTCACAAAGTTAGTCTTCCTAAAGTCTAAGATCCTCACCTTTGAATGGATTCTAACAGCCCTATTCCTAATACTGAACCACACTATCTGGTGATCACTGGATGCAAAACGATCTCCCACTGCAACATCAGAAACACTTTCACTATTGGTAAGCACCAAGTCCAGTAAGGCTCCTTCACGTGTGGGGTCTGTTACCAATTGCCTGAATAGTTCTCCCTGTAGAGAACCAGGATCTCCTTACTTCTAGATGATACTGCAGCAGGAATGTGCCAAACATCTGGCATATTGAAATCTCCTATCACTAGCACTTCCCCTTTCCTAGCAATGTTGCATATGTCTTCAATTAACTCTCTCCACCTCTTCCTCTTGTGAGGGAGGTCTGAATATCACACCAATGCAAATAGATTTCTCTTTCCCTCTTTCTAGTTTAACCCACAATGCCTCCTCTCTCCCTTTTAAGCTCTGTAATTCCAAAGCTTTAATAGTAGTTTTTACATATAGTGCCACTCCTCCTCCTTCTTCCTACCCTGTCCTTTCTGAATAAAGTATAGCCAGGTATAGTTACATCCCAAACATGGTTTTCTGTGAACCATGTTTCTGTAACTGCCACTAAATCCAAGTCAGCCACTCCCACCAAAGCTTCAACAGGGATCTTATTTCCCATGCTATGGGCATTTATACACACTGCTCTCCATATGTTACCCCTGTTACATTAAATACCTTTATGGAAATGGGTATCACCTACCTGGGGGATTTCTTCACCCATCCCCAACGAATCTAGTTTAAAGCCCTCTTCAGTAGATTAGCCAGTCTACTACCGAAGACGTGTTGACCTTTCTTGGACAGATGGATGCCATCTGTTCTGCAACCCTTGGAACAGCATCCTATGGTCTACGAAACCAAAATGCTCTCGATGACACCATCCATGCATTCATCTCCAGGATGCGAGCCTCTCTGCCTTGGCCTTTACCCTCAACAGGGAGGACTGAAGAGAACACCACCTGTGCACTTAACTGCTTCACCCTCTGTCCCAGAGCCATGAAGTCACTTTTGATACGTTCCGAGGTATACCTGGCAGTATCATTTGTTCCAACATGGATTAGCAACATTGGGTAATAGTCAGTGGGCTTGATGAGTCTCGGCAAACTCTACGTAACATCTTGGATTTTGGCACCAGGCAGACAGCATACCTCTCTGGACATCAAGTCTGGTCGGCAGATGGACGCCTCAGTACCCCTCAGAAGAGAGTCTCCAACCACCACTACCCTTTGTTTCCTTCTGGTCAATGATTCTGCAACTTTGGGGTACTTGAGCACTGGTTCTTCCCTTTCCAGGGATGCTTTCACCTCCTCCACTTCCAGGGCTGCATAATGGTTCTTCAATTCAAGGGCTGGAGAAGTTGGATTGGAGATTTTGCAGGCCCTGGTGACTTGTGTCCAACTATCGACATTCTGTTGGCACCCATCTTCTCCTCTGCTAGAGAGCTTGGTTGCTGCAAGAAGCATCTCAATGTACTTCTCACCGTCTTAAGAACATAAGATATGCCATACTGGGTCAGACCAAGGTCCATCAAGCCCAGTATTCTGTTTCCAACAGTGGCCAATCTAGGTCATATGTACCTAGCAGTTTCCCCAAGAGACACAAGTTCCACAATGCTTGTACTGGGTCAAGCATTGATATCTTTGGTCACTTCTTAATGGTTTATGGACCTTTCCTCCAGGAACTTGTCCAAACCTTTTTTAAACCCAGCTACATTAACAGCCTTTACTACATCCTCCGGTAACAAATTCCAGAGTTTCATTACACATTGAGTGAAAAAATATTTTCTTTTATTAGTCTTAAATAGTTTACCCTGTAGCTTCATTGCATGTCCCCTAGTCTTTCTATATTCTGATAAGGTAAACAATCGATCTACGTTTACCCGTTCCACTCCATTCATTAATTTATAGACTTCTATCATATCTCCCCTCAGCCGTCTCTTTTCCAGGTTAAAGAGCCCTAACCTTTTTAGCCTCTCTTCATAGGAGTATCCTTCCATCCCCTTTACCATTTTGGTGGCTCTTCTCTGAACCTTTTCTAAAATCGCTATATCCTTTTTAAGATACGGCGACCAGAACTGCACACAATATTCAAGGTGCGGTCTCACCATGGAACGACAGAGGCATTATAATATCTTTTGTTTTATTTTCCATTCCTTTCCTTATCATACCTAGCATTATATTTGCTCTCTTGGCCGCCGCTGCACACTGGGCCGAGGGTTTTAACATGGTATCCACAATGACGCCTAAATCTTTTTCCAGGGTGGTGGTTCCTAATGTGGAACCTTGCATTGTGTAACCATAGTTTGGGTTGTTCTTCCCTAGGTGCATAACCTTGCACTTGTCCACATTAAATTTCATCTGCCATTTTGATGCCCAGTCTTCCAATCTATCAAGATCCTCTTGCAATTTTCCACAATCCTCTTGGGTTTTAACAACTTTAAATAGTTTTGTGTCATCTGCAAATTTGATAACCTCACTCGTTATTCATAAATGGTCTGGAAAGTGGAATATGTCAAAAAGCAGCGGACCCAGCACAGATCCCTGGGGTACACCACTATTCACCTTTCTCCATTGGGAAAATTGGCCATTTAGCCCTACCCTCTGCTTTCTATCTTTTAACCAGTTCCTGATCCACAATAGTACACTGCCTCCTATCCCATGACCCTTTAGTTTTGCCAAAAGTCTCTCATGAGGGACCTTTTCAAAGGCTTTCTGAAAGTCCAGATACACAATATCAACCGACTCACCTTTGTCCACCTGATTATTCACTCCTTCAAAAAAACATAACAGATTAGTAAGACAAGATCTTCCTTGTCTAAAGCCATGTTGGCTGTCTCCCATTAGGTCATGACTATCTACATGCTGAGTAATTTTATTCTTTATGATGGTTTCTACCATTTTTCCCGGTACTGATGTCAGGCTCACCGGTCTGTAGTTTCCCGGATCACCCCTGGAACCCTTTTTAAAAATTGGTGTTACATTGGCAATCCTCCAATCTTAAGGTATTAGAGATGATTTTGATGATAGTTCACAGATTACTAATAGCAGGTCTGCAATCTCGTATTTCAGTTCTTTGAACACCCTTGGATGTATACCATCCGGCCCAGGTGATTTGCTACTCTTCAGCTTATCTAATAGTTGTAATACATTTTCTCGATGTATCAATATTTCCTTCAATTCTTCCACACCTTTAAATACCACTTCAGTCATGGTTAACATCCCTACATCTTCCTCAGTAAAGACTGAAGCAAAGAATTCAATCAGTCTTTCCGCTATCGCCTTGTCGCCTCTTAGTGCTCCTTTAACCCCCCTTTATCATCTAATGGACCAACTGACTCTCTCACAGGTTTTTTGCTATGAATGTACTTGAAAAGGTCTTTACTTCGCGTTTTTGCTTCTGCAGCAAGCTTCTTCTCAAATTCTCCCTTTGCCTGCCTTATCAATGCCTTGCATTTGACTTGCCAGTGCTTGTGCTGTTTCCAGGTTTCCTAGTTTGGCTCTTTTTTCCATTTCCTGAAAGATGCTTTTTTGGCAACAGCCTCTCTGACCTCACCTTTAAACCATGCTGGCAGTTTTTTGGACTTCCTTCCACTTTTCTTAACGCGTGGAATACAGCTGGTCTGGCCTTCCAAGATAGTATTTTTCAACAGCCAAGCCTGATGTACATCTTTAACCTTTGCAACTGCTCCTTTTAGTTTTTTCTTAACTGTTTTCCTCGTTTTATCATAGTCTCCCTTTCAAAAGTTAAAAGGTAGTACTGTGGATTTCCTTACTATCCCTCTTCCACTAATTAAATCAAAGGCGATCATGTTATGATCACTATTGCCAAGTGGCCCCAACAACCTTATCTCTTGCACTAGATCTGGTGTTCCACTAAGGATTAGGTCTAATATGGCTTCCCCTCTGGTCGGTTCATGAACCAGCTGCTCCAAGAAGCAGTCATTTATTTCATCTAGGAACTTTATCTCCATAGCATGTCCTGACGTGACACTGACCCAGTCGATACCGGGGTAGTTTAAATCACCATTATTACTGTGCTGTAACTTTTGTTAGCTTCCTTGATTTCTTTGAGCATTTCATCATCCATTTGGTCATTCTAGCCAGGCGCTCGATAGTACACCCCCACTGCCATTGTCTTCCCCCTTTGACATGGAATTTCAATCCATATAGATTCTACAGCAGATTTTGTTTCCTGCAAAACTTTAATCCTTTCTGACTCAATGCCCTTTAACATAGAGAGCAACCCCTCCACCAATTTGATCAGCTCTATCATTACGATATAGTTTGTACCCAGGTATCAGTGTCCGACTGGTTGTCGTCCTTCCACCATGTCTGATATTCCAATCATATCTAACCTTTCATTTAGTGCTATATATTCTAACTCTCCCATCTTATTCTTTAGACTTCTAGCATTTTCATACAAGCATTTTAGAGAATGTATTTTATTCATATTAATTTGGCTATTGTTAGACATGGGTAATTTGGGATCTTTAAGCTCTGTCTGCTCCATACTTGAGGGCCTTTGGGCTACTTTACTCTTTTGTGGAACCTCTCTGCTTTTGGTACTATCCTTCAAAGATACATTCTTCCGAACCATCCGCTCTTGGGCGACTGTCGGCTTTCCCCTAATATCTAGTTTAAAAGCTGCTCTATCTCCTTTTTAAAGGTTAATGCCAGCAGCCTGGTTTCATCCCGGTTAAGGTGAAGCCCATCCCTTTGGAAGAACCCCTCCTTTCCCCAGAATGTTCCCCAGTTCCTAACAAATCCAAAACCCTCATCTCTGCACCATTGTCTCATCCACGCATTGAGACTCCGGAGCTCTGCCTGCCTGCCTTTTGGGTCCTGCGCGTGGAACAGGAAGCATTTCGGAGAATGCTACCCTGGAAGTTCTGGATTTTAACTTCCTACCTAAAAGCCTAAATTTAGCCTCCAGAACCCCCACCACCACATTTTCCTATGTCATTGGTACCGACATGTACAAAGACAGCAGACTCCTCCCCAGCACTATCTAAGACCTTATCTAGGTGGCGCGTGAGGTCCACTACCTTCGCACCAGGCAGGATGTTACCAGGCGATCCTCACGTCCACCAGCCACCCAGCTATCTACATGCCTAATGATCGAATCACCAACTATAACGGCTGTCCTAACCCTTCCCTCATGGGCACATGGCCCTGGAGAAACTTCCTCGGTGCGAGAGGGTTTTACATCACCTGGAGGACAGGTCCTAGTTACAGGATCACTTCCTGCCACACCAGGGTGATCTTCTCCTGTCACGTGACCTCTCTCCTCCATGGCAACAGGGATGCTGCCAGACTGGAGGTGGGACTTCAGGACTATATCCCTGTAGGTCTCATCTATGTACCTCTGTCTGTCTTATGCTTTCCAAGTCTGCTACTTTAGCCTCTAGAGAATGGACTCGTTCACTGAGAGCAAAGAGCTCCTTGCACCTAGTGCACACGTAAGACCTCTCACCAACTGGGAGAAAATCATACATGTGACACTCAATGCAAAAGACTGGAAAGCCCCCATCCCGCTGCTGGACTGCTGTCTGCATCTTAGTTTTCAGTTTGTGTTTAAATCTAAGTTCTTTACTTACTAAGGGTTGCTATGGATATTTATACTAATAAAACTGTACTAATACGTGTAATATACCTTGTTCACCTGAAGCTTAACTAATCTCAGGTCCTTAGTGTATGACTGATTTGGGTAATGAGCTTCACCTGAGAGCACCTCCTGTCTTTTAAGATGTGTAAGTACCTATAAAGCTATGATTATCCCAGGGGTGGGTGGGTGTGGGGAGGGAGGGAAGGAAATAACACTTGAATGCTCCTCAGACTTGCCATCTCCTCTGAGTTCCTCCACTTGTTTCCTCAGAGCTTCAGCATGCAGGCACCCTGCACATGGAATGGGTCCTTCTATTGGCATTAGGACCTCTGTCTGGACAGATGCAGAAGCTGTAACAGGGGCAACATAGGCTTCAATGGCAACATTTGTGCTTATAGTTGATGACCTCTTAGCTCCTCTACGACCACAACTAAGATTCCTCACAGATACTGAGGACTCCTGCCTTCTTCCCCATCCAGCACAGCCTTGACCTTTGCCTTGACCTGTAACTTGACTCTTTGCTGCAGGTGATGCTACCAGCTCAACATCAGTCTCACATTCACTTGGCGACCAACTGCTGTCGCCATCTGAATCATGACTGTCATCAGATTTATCACCCGAACTTGGCTGATATGCTTCTTTGCTTGCTGAATATGCTGCATCAGACTCAGAGCCGTCACTGTCAGCATCTCTTTGCAATATTTCTCTTACTTGGGCAGCTGAATACTTTCATTTTGACATCAAACAATAACCTAAACTAAATAAACAAAGATAAAGTTGAATAAAACGCAAAGCAGTTTTACTATAGGTGTACAATAATCGTGATGAACAAGCTGAAAGCCTTTAGATTTCATCGGAAATAATGAGAGAACGCATGACATCAATTACAGAAAATGTGTTATTTTCATAAAATAAAAGTACAAAAAATAAAATGATACATAATTAATGATAAATACCTTTGTCAGATCAAAATATTCACAAAACTGCAAATTGTATCACGATCCAAACTGGACGTAAGCAACTGGGGTCAAAAATGACCCCACTGGTACTCTGTGCTGCAATTCATGACTAGCATCACCTAGCGGATGAAAATTATTCCTCTCATGGCGCAATATAAAGAGAATATTGACATGCGATAAGTCATAAAAAGATTGCATTCTTGAACAACTAGTTTCCGAGATACACGTTGTGAAACTTGCAATGGGGGTCACTTTTGACCCCATCGGTACTCACAGGGTTAAAGCTGTTAATGCGATGCAGCCTTTTTGCCCCCTTACCAAGAACAGGTAGAACCTCTGAGAATGCAACAGTGTTAACAATGGGCTTGAGTTTCTCTCCCAAAGATAGGAAGTCCTTTTGGACTGTAGAGGCACTGTTTCTAGCCAGGTCATTTGTGCCCAAGTGGATAAAAACAAGTTTGGAGTGTTCACTTTCTGCTCTAAGTACTTCAATGTGGTTTGTATTCCTGCTGGCTGAAGAGCCTGGGAGGCACCTGAAAATCTTCTCGCCTTTGAACGGTGTTCCCAAGTTGGTGCCACTGACGATGGAATTACCAAGTAGTAGTAGCTTGCTGTTTGGTGAGGTTTTCTTCATATTTGGTCCTTTAGCAGGAGATTGGGCATCATCTGTCTCATTTAAGGGCCCTTCAGTTTCTTTGGATTGGGCATCCTCATTAGCCAAGGCAGAGAAGGCATTATGCAGGGATATCGCCTGATGCATACGATGCCTCTGTGTCATAGGTCGCAATCTACCAGAACCCACTGTGATCCATTTGTTCCTGGGGTGTTTGATTCTTTGTGGGAGCGGTGGTGGACTTTGTTCAGTTTGTATCCTAGAAGGGGTGTGCTTCATTGCAGCCAGTTCCTCCCTCTGTAGGGTCACCTCTTTATGCATGGCAGCTAGGTCTTCCCTTAGTAGAGTCAGTTCTTTATGCATGGAAGCTGACCTGAGGCACAGACGACAAGCTCTTAGTTTCCAAATGATTCGTCTTGGAATTAATGTACTGCAGTAATTGCACTGAATACAGGACATGACGAATAAGCAGAGCTAGAAAGGAGAAAAAGAAGAAGAAAGGAAGATGTGCGATAGATGGCAACGTATGTAACTACTATATAGGCAATGCAGCCCCTGGGGTGGGAGGTGAGGGATAGGGTGGGCGGGAACCTAAGTGTCTCTGGTCAGAAGGCTGTTCCTGAACTGGGAGCATCCACAGATATCTGCTCCAAGGCTACCCAGAAAAGCAGCGAGTCAGATTATCCAAGCTTAATGTATAACCACAGTTAAACTTTATATTAGCAAGTTCCCCAAAACAGACAGTTAAACTCTATATAGGGAGCTAGAAACCAGCAGAGATAAGAAAAATTAGTTTTGCGGGCTTTAGGGCTACATAGTCAGAATATTCCCAAAGTAAGGTATAACAGTTAAAAGCTATTAGCATCAAGCAAAAAGAAAATATAAGCTGTAACTTAGCGTTTTGCAGGTTTTAGAAACTGTGCAGTCTGGAAAAGACTGGAACTATGGCAGCCAGTAAGCTGATCTAATTAACCCTTCCCCTGGGAGCTGGCTTGGACCAGAAAAGTCAAACAATGGAAGCCAAATAGTTACACTGAGGTTTTTCTTTTCTTTCTGTATCACACACAACTACCTGATTTAAGGGCTACACAGTCAGAATATTCCGTAAGGTATAACAGTGAAAAGCTATTAGCATCAAGCAAAAGGAAATCACACACATATATATATGTGTGTATGATAGCTTTTCACTGTTATACTGTGTGTGTGTTTTCGTTTTTATATATTATTTATAGTAAGGACCCTTTGGGTGATGAGGGTCTGGAAAGGCATCCTGGCCTGAAGGTGGCGGGGGGGGGGGGGAGGGGGGATGAGGGGGGGGGGGGATCTACCACCAGGAGGGAGTTTGCCAGATGGCAGGTCACTTTTACCCTGTCTTGAAACCTGCCATCGTTTGTGTCCACTGGGAGTGGAGGCAACACTGAGCTGCCCTCATATGAAGCCAGTGTATGGGGTTATGTGAACCATGGAGGCCATATGGCTCAACTGGCAGAGAAGATGAGCAGGCACTGATTAGCAGTATTGCAATTCTGTGGCTAGCACCCCAAGGCGTTCTTTGCTAGCTGCAGCCCCTATGAACACCAGGCACTGCATCGGAGAGAGATGGGACTTGGGATAGTTGATGACAAACCCCAGACGCTGCAGGACATGGATGGTGCGCTCAGTTGCGAGGTGCACTTCTGCAGCTGCGCCTCCCCTTATGAGCCAGTCATCCAGGTAGGAAAAGATGAAGGCCCCTTGGAGATGAAGGTGAGCTGCGACCACTGCTAGACATTTGGTGATGACCCTTGACGATGACCCCAGCCCAAAGGGTAACACCCTGTAGTGGTAGCGACTTCCTCCCACCACGAATCAGAGGTATTGTCGGTGGTTGGGATGATCAGGATGTGTGTATAAGCATCTTTCAGGTCTAAGGAGCAGAGCCAGTCTCCCTGCTGGAGGTAAGGCAGCAATGTTCTAAGGAAGAGCATCTTGAACTTCTCCCTCACCAGAAATCTGTTCGTCCCATAGGTCCAGGATGAGCCCGAGACCCCTGTTCGCTTGGCAGCAGAGATCCAAGGGACAGCATCTTGAACTTCTCCCTCACCAGGAATGTGTTCAAGTCCTGCAGGTCTAGAATGGCCGAGGCCCCCCATTCATTTGGGAACAAGGAAATATTTGGAGTAGAAGCCTTTGCCCCAGAGATGTTTGAGCATTGGCTCCACTACCTTGTCCGTGAGGAAGCCTGAGAGCTTGGTGAGGAGCAGAGTCTGGTGAAGATGTCTTGCAGGTTCTCCTGGGAAGAACGGGGGTCGTATTCTGTTGCAGTTGGAGGAGGTATCCCTCCTTGACTATTTGCAGCACCCAGGAATCAGTGGTGATGGAGGACCACCTGTGGGCAAACAGGATCAGATGCCTCCCTGTGGATTGCAGAGGGCCTCCTGGGGGAGAAGAAGCCATAGCCAAGGAGTCAAGAACTCCCTCCAGGCTGGGCTGAGGCCTGGGTCTCAGGGGTCTTAGGCTTGCAGGGGCTGTGCTCTTGCCCTTTAGACGGTTGCCCTTGCTATGGGGCAGAGAAGGCCTGGTACTGTAGGGCATTAACGAAGACCCCCTCCTTTTTCAGGAAGAAAGGCTTCTTCCCCAGGGCCTTCTTATGGTGGTGCAGATATCTTCTTTGATAATCTGGTCCTGGTCAGAAACTGTCTATCTCAGCAGCCTTGTCTGACATGGGTTGCCCGAAGAGATTCTCTCCAGTGCAAGGGACATTGATGAGTTTGTGCTGGACCCACTGCTCAAGGTCAGACGACTGCAGCCATGCCTGGTGTCAGGCCCTGATGCCCGCAGCGGTCACTCTGGCTGAGGATTCAAAGTCATCGTATGCTGCTTGAGACAGGAATTTTGAGTATTCCTTGACTGCCAAGGCCAGAGAACCGCTGAAGAGGTTCCCCATCGAGGCCTGCAGAGAAACTGACGAGCTCCCTCGCCAGCTCCTTTAGGTACATGCCAATGTACAACTGGTAGAATTGGACTCAGCAAACCAGAATAGAGCCCTGATAGCATTTTCAGCTGAGGGTGCCCAAGGACTGGGTCTCCCTACCCAGGGACACCGATGAACGAGTCTTTTGGCTCTCGAGTTGCCACATGGCTGACTCAACGACCATAGAATTGTGAGGGCGCTGGGGGTTTTTTTGGAACCCTGGGTGTCGGCAGACTCAGTACATGGAGTCGAGTTGTCTGCTCACAATGGGCACCGATGCTGTTTCCCCATATACAGAGAAGGCGGCGCTAGAGAATCGGAGAGACAGGCACTGAGGGCCTCCCCTGGAGGGGCCTCATGCTGGAGGATCTCAAGTTCCTCTATGTGGGGGTCGTCCTCCTCCCTGTCTTGAAAGTGAGCGCCTTTGCCATATCCTGCACAAAGTCAAGGAAGGCAATGTCCTCAGGCAGGGAATGGTGCTGGGACACTGGTTCGAGGTCATGTCCCTGTGTCAGCCAGGTGTCCGGGGACTTCTCGTCCTCAGTCTACATCTGACTCAAAGTCAGAGGAAGAATCCAAGGCTCTGGGGCTCAAAGGCCCATGCCCCTGGGGGACCTGCAGTACGAGTCATGTGCACTCGCCAGAGAGGACTGGTGTCGCAATGAACGGGACCTGTACCTTGTCCAGTGCAGATGAGTCTCTTGAAGGTGGGTGGCGCTCAAGGATTGGCTCAACGACTGGAGAAGCCCTCAAGGTCGAGGGTGCGGTCGCTGGGACTGATGAACCAGAGGAATCTGACATCAGCACTTGCTGCTGTTCCAGGCGGTACGTGATACTGCGCTCCAAGGCTGCCATTCTGATCTCCATGCCAGATGGTTCTGCAGCCTTCGACATGGGTAGATGGTTCTGGGCCTGGCATCGGTTCCGTCAAGGGGGTAATCTTCAACCAGGATGGTTGGGGAAGGGAGGGGGGTCAGAGGCCGGTTGCCTGATGCTGACGACTTCTTCTGGGGCAGCTTCCGAGGCCACTCCTACTCTGACCCCTCGGACTCACACCAGGGACTGCAGGGCCTGATGTGGGGACTTACCCACTTCCAGACCTGTCCTCCGAGGGCTTCCAGCTCTTCTTGCGATCCACCTCTGGGGAGTTCCTCTTGGAGAAGCTGCAGCACTCCAAGGAAGCCTGAGCATCGTGGGGCATAGAGGTACCGGAGGGGGCCCTGGAGCACAGTGTCACCGGGGACTCCGGCGCAGAGTGGGATCTATGGAACAACATTTCCTGCTGTAGCAGGTGGCTCTTGATGACCTTTGTGGACATGGACTTACAAAGGTCGCAGCCCGAGTTGTCGTGGTCCGGCCTGAGGCAACGGAGGCAACAGTCATGTGGGTCAGTGAAGGACATCTTACAGCACTGATCACATTTCTTGAAGCCACTGGAGGCCATGGGGAAAAACAGGTCTCTGAACCCGGGTGAGGGTCAAGGGTCAAAGGCCAACTGGCCAAAAAGTGCACAAAGTGCTGGTTGAGGAACACCTCAAGAACAAACAAGGACATGAACCCGATGAGTGACAGAGGCGAGCAGACTCTGGGGTGGGAAGAAGAACCAGTACGCGTACCGTAAAAAAAAAGTTTAAGACAAAAGAGACTGAGGAAACAGGACAGACATCCGGTGGGCTCCGCAGGAAAAAGGAGACCAAGGCAAGATGACACCCTTGGGCAGGAAAGGGACCACGCATGTGTGGTGCATCTCCCAAAGGCTTTCCTTGAAAGCTGGGGAGATGCTTCCACGAGGACTCCGTTGGTGCAGGCATCACCCATATGCAAGAACGGACTTCCTGCTTGTTCCCGGAGAATATCTTATACGCCTGGGGGGGGGGGGGGGGCGGGCGGATTTTGCACAACTGCATAACACAGAATTCACCACAGTTCCTCCACCTGTACAGAATTCTGCATGTGCTGAGGAGAGTTCTGGACAGGCACTGGCGAGCCAGACAGTAGGCAGGATCGGGAGCACAAACTTTAAGAACACCAAATCCTTCCTCATTGTTAGCAACAGCAGCTGGAGCATTTGTTTGCTCCCATGGCTGTGCTAGTTTGACACCAGCACCATACTTTTCAAAAGGTCAACAGAAGCACTTCCTGTGTGTCAGAAGCAAGCACAGCCACAGGAGCAAATGGAAATGCTCCCATAGCTATGTTGCTGTGATCGGGCAAAAGAAAAGGGCTGCTGGTGAGTCAGAGGGGCTGACGGGGGTCAGGAGAAGGGCTGCTGGTGAGTCAGGGAACTGACTGGTGGCAGGACATGGGCTGCTGGTGAGTCAGGGGGATTGCTGGGGGTTGGAGATGGGCTGCTAGTGAGCCTGGTGTGGCTGGGGCTGGAGATGGGCTGTGAGTGAATCAGGAGGTGACTGGGGGCTAGAAGTTAAAGGAGAGAGAAAATGGTGGACAAGGATGGGTTGGGGACAGAACTGTGATTGCAGCAAGATAGCTAAGGAGGAAAAAGGCAGAGGAAATTTCAGGTCTAGAGAAAAAGAGTTAAGCTTTATGATGGGGAATTCTGCACAAAAATGTACTAATAAAGCATGCAGAATTTTGCAGAATCTTAAACTACTGAATGCAGAATTTTCAAGTTTTTCAAAAGAACTTTACTTTTTTTGCAGAGAATTCCCACAGGTATAGTCTTTAGCCACCACATGGACCAAGACAGATAGGGTTTGACAGAGAGGCTGCTGCCAATTCCAGGAGGATGGAGGTACCATACAGAGGGAATAGCGGAACTCAGTAAAGAGGAACTTGAGCCATCAGTTCTGCTCAAGCTGCTAAGTGTGGTTGGGTAGTAATGCTGCCCACCAAAATATCCATAAACAAAAATAACAGATAAGTAATTTTTATTGGTTGTTACTTTGGTTGATCTCATGGATTTTTCTGATATGTAAAGATGTCGAAAGCAATATATTTTTGAACACATTTGGGGTAGGGTACACTATTATATGGTGTTTTTTACCTATGTTTTAAAGTTCCGGTTGGGGCGTGTTAAAATTGAGTAAAAAACAGAAGTATTGTCACGAGAGGTAGTTTGTTTCCTCATGGCTAATCTTCCAACATTAATACATTCACATATATACTTCGGCTCATGATTTTTTGGTTTTGCTCTATTTTTGTTTATGAGTAAGATTTGTATAGAGTTATAGTTATTTTGAATTATTGGCCCACCAAAGTATGCCACCCTAGGCAATCACCTAGGTTTGCCTAATGGATGGGCCGGCCCTGCTCTAGTTGAGCCTCCAGCACTGCCCTCCAGTGAGATAGTCACCCCAAAGGGTGGTGAAACAAGCAAAATCATTCCTCTTAACTGCGTTCCAGGTCTTTTTCCAGATTTAACCAGAGCTGTAAAAATGTCCATCCAACCTCTGTTGGAGACAGAACTACTAATGTATGCTCCTAGGGGTACTGACTGTTAATGGCAGGATGATGTTATAAGCAGCCTCTGGAAGATTCTCTATCTCCACCTCTGCAGGTGGAGAACATAACCCACTTGTCTGTACTGGTCTAGCAGGACGATATGGAAATCCAATCAGACTGTAAAAGTTTTGGGAGTACAACTGGATACAGATCTTTATTACAGCAGTAGGTGTAATGCTTTTTCAAAGCTGTGGTTAGTGTATTAGCTGCAATCTTATCTCTATGGTCAGTCATTCTGACAGCAATGCAGTCTTTGATGATTTATCACTAAACTACTGTACTACTATTACTACTACTGATCATTTGTATAGTGCTACAAAACGTATGCAGTGCTGAACAGACACATGTAAACAGTCTCTGCTCATCAGTGCTTACAATCTAATTAGGACGGTCAACACAAACAGCTGAGGACAAGGAAATGTCAAGGAAAAGGGGAAGAGTAGTTACTCATCTGTAACAGGTGTTCTCCAGGAGCAGCAGGAATCAGTCCTCACATATGGGTGACGTCGGCGCTGACGGAGCCCTTGTGCAGAGCATTTCCCCAGCTTTCAAGGAAAGCACAGTTACTTACCTGTAACAGGTGATCTCTGGGAACAGCAGGAATTAGTCCTCACATATGGGTACGTTGGAACCGACGGAGCCTGCGCGGGAAAGCTCCCCAGCTTCCCAGAAAGGAAGCTTTTGGGGCCTCCCACTGCACATGCGCGCTGCCTTCCCGCCTTCCTGACCAGCTCTCCTCAGTTCGAGTTTATAGCTGAGACAATAGAGAGGAAAGGAAGATAGATAGAAGATACAACTCCTAGGGGAGGTGGGTGGGTTGTGAGGACTAATTCCTGCTGTTCCCAGAGATCACCTGTTACAGGTAAGTAACTGTGCTATCTCCAGGTACAAGCAGGAATAAGTCCTCACATATGGGGACTCCCTAGCTAAGATGCCTGGGAGATCCCCTTCCAAGGGTTCGCCATCTTCGTATGGATCTCAGGCATCCATCCTGGGAAGGTGGGCAGGAGTTGTTCAAGTATGGAACAGGTGTTTGAGGACAGCCTGACCAAACAAGACATCCCGGCGGGAGTCCTTGTCCAAACAGTAATGGGCTGTGAAGGTATGAACCGAGGCCCAGGTGGCGGCTCGACAGATCTGATCTATGGATACAGAGTGAAGATGAGCCATAGAAGTGGCCATGGCTCTCACATTGTGAGCTGTGACATGGCCTTCCAGAGAAATGTTTTTACTCTGGTAAGCAAAGGAAATACACTGAGCAATCCAATTGGAAAGTGTACGTTTGGAGACTGGAAGTCCCAAATGAGAAGGATCAAAAGCCACAAAAAGCTGGGAAGACTTTCGATGTGGCTGAGTCCTGTTGAGGTAAAAGGCAAGAGCTCTTTTACAATCCAGAGTATGAAGATACCTTTCTGCACTGGATGCATGAGGAGCCGAGAAAAAGACAGGTAGATATACCTCTTGATTAAGATGAAAAGGCGAGACCACTTTGGGCATAAAGTGGGGATTCGTCCTAAGGACCACCTTATCATGATGGAACCTAGTATAAGGTGGATGAGCCACTAAGGCCTGTAGTTCACTGATGCGGCGAGCCGAAGTGACTGCAATAAGGAAAAGGACCTTCCAGGAAAGAAATTTCAAGGAGGTAGAAACCAACGGTTCAAAAGGTGGCTTCATAAGCTGACCTAGAACTAGGTTCAAATCCCATGCTACCGGAGGTGGCCGGATGGGAGGCTTAGTTAGAGTCAGGCCTCTCATGAACCTTGCAATAAGAGGATGAGAGGAGACAGGTTGTCCATTTATAGGTTTTAAAGATGCTGCAATAGCACTCAAATGGACTCGTACTGAATTTGTCTTAAGGCCTGCATTAGAAAGATGCAAGAGATAGTCTAATAGAGAATTCAAAGGAAGTGCTAGA
Source organism: Ichthyophis bannanicus (assembly GCA_033557465.1). Classification (NCBI taxonomy): domain Eukaryota; kingdom Metazoa; phylum Chordata; class Amphibia; order Gymnophiona; family Ichthyophiidae; genus Ichthyophis; species Ichthyophis bannanicus. The sequence continues at coordinate 171,926,496 of CM066042.1, forward strand.
GTGTCAAGACCCTGTTGAGCACACCAAATGGAAAAGCGTTTCCATTTGAAAGCATAGGAACGCCTCGTGGAGGGTTTCCTAGAGGCATGAAGGATATCTTTCACTGGTTGAGAAAGATTGAAGTCATGAAGGCTTAGGCCTTCAGTAACCAAGCTCTGAGGTGTAGGGACTTGGGGTTTGGGTGCCACAAAGTCCCCTCCTCCTGAGACAGAAGGTCTGGCGAAGCTCCCAGGTCCAGGGAGGGTCCCTGGGAGAGATGCAGAAGTAGAGGGAACCACACTTGGCGTGGCCAGCGTGGAGCTATGAAGATCATCGATCCGTGATCCCTCTGGAGTTTGAACAGAGTCTTGGGAATCAAAGGAATGGGTGGAAAGGCATATAGGAATTCCTGACCCCAATGTAGGAGAAAGGCGTCGTTGGCCTGAGCTCCCTGACACGGAGTCCTAGAACAGAACCGGGGAAGTTTGGCATTCCACGGACTTGCAAAGAGGTCTATGTCCGGGGTTCCCCATTCCTGAAAGATTCTGCGTATCTGGTCCATATGTAAGGACCATTCGTGTGGAAGCAGAACTCGACTGAGTCTGTCTGCCCGAGAGTTTTGAACCCCTGGAAGATACACTGCCAGAAGATGAATTTGATGCTCTCTGGCGAAGGCCCATAATCTGAGAGCTTCGTTGGAAAGTGACAGAGCCTGTCCCTCCTTGTTTGTTTACGTAGAACATGGCCACCTGATTGTCTGTCTGAACTAGGACGGTCAGGTTGACAAGGAGGGTATGGAAGACTTTGAGGGCAAAGAAGATTGCTCGCAGTTCCAGGAGGTTGATGTGAAGGGTGGTCTCCTGTGGAGACCAAGTACCCTGAGTGGAGAGGGATTGTAGATGGGCTCCCCACCCTGTTTGGGAGGCATCTGTTGTGAGGGTTGCTTGGGGCAACAAAGGTTGAAAGGGGGCCCCCCAACAACAGATTCTTGGTGGACATCCACCATTGGAGGGACCAAAACAGACGCTTTGAGGTGAGGATTTGGTCGGAGAGCGCTCCTGATGCTTGAGTCCACTGGGTGGCCAAGGTCCATTGAGCTGCTCTCATATGAAGACGAGCGTAGGGCACCACGTGAACCGTGGAGGCCATGTGGCCCAGAAGTCGCAGCATTTCTCTGGCTGTCAAGTGACTGCTGGACTGAGCTTGGGAGGCCAAGCACACCAGACGTTGGCCCCGGACTTGAGGTAGGTAGGCCCTTGCAGTGGTGGTGTCCAACAGGGCCCCTATGAATTCCAGAGACTGAGTAGGGATAAGTTGAGACTTGGGAAGGTTTACCACCAGTCCCAGATACTGCAGAATGTGCCTTGTGCGGTCCAGGGAAATCTGGGCCTCTGACTGAGATGGAGCTCGGATGAGCCAGTCGTCCAGATATGGGAATACAAAAATTCCCAGACCTCTTAGAAATGCGGCAACAACTGCCATGCATTTGGTGAACACTCTTGGAGCAGAGGCTAGACCGAAGGGAAGTACTCTGTATTGGAAATGTTTTCCCTGAAACAGAAATCTTAGATATTTTCTGTGGGATGGGTGGATGAGTATATGTGTGTACGCATCCTTGAGATCTAGAGAACAAAGCCAATCCTGACTCTGAAGGTATGGAAGGAGAATGCTTAGGGAAAGCATTTTGAATTTCTCCTTGTACAGAAATTTGTTCAATTCTCTCAGATCTAGGATAGGTCTGAATCCCCCTGTCTTCTTTGGTATGAGAAAATAAGGGGAGTAGAATCCTGTCCCTTTTTGAAGAAGAGGAACCTCTTCTATTGCCCCTTGGGCAAGGAGAGAAGAGACTTCCTGACCCAACAGGCCCAGGAGAGATGGGGGAGAATTGAAGTGCCTCACCATGGTATATGGAGGAAGGTTGGAAAAATGAAGTTTGTAGCCCTCTCTGATGATAGAGAGGGTCCATTGCTCTGATGTAATTTGCTCCCATCTGGGAGCAAAGTGAGCTAACCTTCTGGGAATGGTGAGGGGCTGTGGTTGTTCTAGAGCCAGAAAGGTTAAGTTCTCTAGGGGCAAGTCAAAACCCCTGAGGGGGTTGAGCCTGTGAGGAGTGGCAGACACTGCAGGCTTTGACCTTGCCTGTTTAGGCTGCTGACGTTTAGCAGCAAAGCGAGGCTGAGAAGATTGTTGGCCAGTATTTGTGGAAAATCTGGCCTTCTTGTAGTAAGGCCTCTTGAAAGACTTTTTCTTGGCAGGAGTAGAGGTAGACTTAGAAAGTCTATCTAAAGGTAGCATTTTCTGCGTCCATTTGAGTGGCTTTAATTTGCCAGTCTTTACCAAATAAGTTCTCACCTGTACAGGGCAGATTCTGTAAGCCATCCAGGACCCAGGGTTCTAGGTCAGAGGCCTGGAGCCAAGCAAGTCGTCGGGCTGCAATGGCAATGCCCGAAGCTCTACCGGCACCTTCAAAGGAATCAAAGGCTGCTCTGTTGGAGAACTTAGAAACATCTAGAAGCTGTTTCACTATAGAAATGAACTCCTCCTTTTTATCCTCAGGGATAAAGGGGGCAAAATGCCGTACCTTAAGGGCAAGTTCCCTGAGAAACATGCCCATATACAGACTGTATGAATTAATCCTGGCTATAAGCATACTAGCCTGGAAGATTTTCCTACCAAAAGAGTCTAGGGTCTTACATTCTCGCCCTGGAGGGGTAGAAGAGTGCCTTTTGGTACTCTTAATCTTTTTCAGCGCAGACTTCACCACAATGGAATGGTGAGGCAGCTGAGTCTTTTGAAAACCAGGAGGAGGGACCTGGTACATGGTGTCCAACCTACGAGAATAAGGAGACAACGTTAGAGGAGCCTCCCATAAGTCCATCAAGTGTTCTTTAAGGATTTCATGGATAGGCAGGGTGACTGCCTCTTTAGGAACCTTAGGGTATCCTAAAATATCCAGTTTCTTTGATCTAGGTTCTTTTTCAGAGGATGTGGTAATAGAAAGTCCTTTAGCTAGTTCTATAATGAAGTCTTGAAAGGACAAATCCTCTGGTGGAGACATTCTTCTCTTTGGGGAAGAAGGCTCATCAGGAAGAACTAGACACAGCTCAGAGTCAGAGGAGTCAAAATCCTCAGAAGAATCAGAGAATCCTCTATTTGCTTCCAACGCACGATACGCATACCGATCGGTATCGACATCGGGCGTACCGGGTATGGGATCGGTATCGGGTGAAAACCCGGATCCGGCATGCGGAACCGATCTGCGTTTGGAAGATGATGGTCTCGGTTCCGGTATGGAAGACAGTACCGGAACCGGAACCGCTAGATGCGGTACCGAGGGCGTCGCAGCTTTAATGAAAGCCAGAACGGCCTGCTGCATGGTCTGGACAGTATTGCCCATAGACGCCACTGCTGCCTGGATGTCGGTACCGGCATGGGCCGGTACCCCAGAGCAGTCTAACAGGTGATCAGTCGAGGCCGTGCCATCGATGTCAACCTGTAACCCCATAGATGGTGCTTTGGAAGCCAGAGCTTCCCGCCGGGGTTGTTTGGCTGGGGCAGGTTCCTCTGACTCAAGATTGAGGGCCTCTCGATACTTTGAAGGAGATTTGCCTTTTGAGGACCTGCCCGAAGGTTTGGTTACCTGAGATCCATCCGGAGAGGAAGACCTGGATGACTGTGATGCTGGATTATCTGAAGCAAACAGCACATGGAATTTGTTGGCCCGGTTCTGCAAACCACTTTTAGACATCTGGGAGCAGGATGGGCAGTCCGGAATGGAGTGGTCAGGCCCCAAACATTTAAGACACCAGTCATGGGTGTCTGTAACAGAAATAACAGCACTACACTTGGTACACTTCTTGAAACCAGGGGCTGGTTTCTCCATGAGGAGAATTTGTGTAGGCCTGAGGCCTAACCGAAGTCACCAAGTTGTGCTAAATAAAAGTTTTTTTTGTTTTTTTTTTTAAAGAAAAGAAAAGAGAGACCGGCGGTACCGGTTTCGGTATGGGGAAGGCAGGTACGCGGTCTAAAGAAACAAACTAAAATAAGAATTTCTTCAGCGGTGACAGGAACACGACCTGCTGGCTCCGCGGAAAAAGAGAAACTGAGGAGAGCTGGTCAGGAAGGCGGGAAGGCAGCGCGCATGTGCAGTGGGAGGCCCCAAAAGCTTCCTTTCTGGGAAGCTGGGGAGCTTTCCCGCGCAGGCTCCGTCGGTTCCGACGTACCCATATGTGAGGACTTATTCCTGCTTGTTCCTGGAGATCGTCTGTGTGCAGAGGAGACCTTGGAGGCTCCCCTGGAAAATATGGGGATGGAAGTTGGTGGAAATGGAGGGCATATCCCTTGCGGATTATCTCCAGCACCCAACTGTCCCCAATGATAAGGGGCCACTGGTGGGCAAAGAGGGCGAGGCGACCTCCTGTGCAGGGTGGAGAGAGCAGTGGAGGAGAGGCTATGCTCAAGGAGTCAAAAGCCCCCACCCTGCTGAGTGGTAGCAGGGGCCTGAGGCTTGGGGGTCCTCTGCCTACGGGGCCCATTACCCTGGCCCTTGGCTTGCTGACCCTGGGGGGCAGCTTGGGCAGCCTGATATTGTGGGTACCGTTTGTAGGCAGTGCCCTTCCTTGGGTAAAAGGGCTTTTTACCCGAGCCCTTCTTTTTATGAGAAGGGGCAAAGGTCTTTGACAGCCTTGTCCGGGTGAGGTGCTTGGTCTTGAGCTGAGCGGCCTTCTCGGTCATGGGCTTGCCAAAAAGGTTTTCACCTCGGCAAGGGACATCGACCAACTTGTCCTGAACCCATGGCTCGAGGTCCGATGACTGCAGCTATGCCTGGCATCGAGCCGCGATGCCAGCTGCCGCAACTCGGGCCGAAGCCTCGAAGCCATCGTAGGCGGCGCAGGACATGAACTTCGAGCAGTCCCGAATCCCCGAGGACAAGGACTTAAATCTCTGCAAGGGTTCCCCGGAGAGACCAGCAGAGAATCCGGCCAACTCCTTGGCCAGATCCCGCAAGTACATGCCCATGTACAGCTGGTAAGACTGGACACAGCAAGCAAGCATCGAGCCCTGAAAGCACTTTCTACCGACGACATTGAGGTTTCGGGCCTCCCTGCCAGGAGGCACCGTGGAGTGCATCTTCTGACTCTTCAGATGATGCATGGCCGATTCCACAACCATGGAATGGTGTGGTAGCTGTGCCTTCTGAAAGCCAGGACTCTTTCAGAGCCGATAGATCGAATCGACTCGCTTGCTAAGAACCGGTGCCGAGGCCGGTGCCTCCCACATATGGAAGAGGAGCTGTTCCAGCATCGGAGGAACCGGGACAGTAAAGGCCTCCTTCGGAGGAGAGTCATACTGCAGTGCCTCGAGCTCTTCAGCTCGAGGTTCTTCCTCGGGATCTGGCGGAATAGACAAGGCAGTGGCCATATCCCGGACGAACTCTGAGAACCGGATGTCCTCCGGGGGGGGACCTACTCCGGGGCTCAGACTGCGGTGAGTCCGAAGGGATGTACCGAGTCTTAAAGGTAATCAGGAGACTCCTCGTCCTCTCTCCCAAGCCGACTCATCCGAGGAAGAGTCGGGGTCTGACCCCGCGGGGCCCTGGAGCAGCCCCCCCGACGCCGGAAGCACTGGTGTCGACGCCCTTGGTCCCGAACAGGAGGTCGAGGGGGACCGCGACCGAGGTCGACTCCGAGCCACGATGGACTCTAGTATCGACTCGGTCTCCGGGGTCGACTTCGACGTCCCGGTGGTCAGGGCAGATGTGCCGGACAGGCTGGCCATCAGTGCCCGCTGCTGTTCCATGAAGGCAGACATTCTGCTCTCCAAGGCTGTCATCCTGAGACTCAGCTCGGGAGACGCAGCAGCCACTGACTCGGGCCCCGGCGGCACCGGGCCCGGCATCGGCTCCCTGGGAGTTGAGTCCACGAGGACTACGGGGCTTACGTGTCCAGCAGACTCCGGCTCCACACGAGGAACTTTGGCAGGCTTCTCAGGTTCCACAGGCCCGGGGCGACGGTCGGGAGTCTTAGACCTGGTCCTCGAGGAGCCAGGGACCTCTTCCGACGACGCCCTCGCGAGCCTTTCTTCCTCTTGCGTTCCCGGTCGGGGGACCCCCTGTCCGAGGAACCCTGGCGATGCTCGGGATCAGATTCCCGAGACATCAAGGCCTCAGATGAGGTCCGGGCCCGGCCGGAGGCTGAGTCCGAGAAAAGCCTTTCCTTTTGCTGCTGGCGACTTCGTAGTGCCTTGGAAGACATTTTTCCACAGGGCCCGCACAACTTAGGATCGTGGTCGGGGCCGAGGCACCGAAGGCAGCAGTCGTGTGTGTTGGTGAGAGTGGCCTAGTGGTTGGGGCAAGGTACTTCAGGCCGGAAGGCCAGGGGTTCAAATCCCACTAGAGGACAACAACCTTGGGCCGGAAGGACTGGGGTTTCTAGTCCCACAGGTGCTCCTTGTGGTCTTGGGCAAGCCACTTAACCCTCCATAGCCCATGTTCCCTGTAAAAATAGTTATCTCCAAGTTATAATGCCCTGTTCAATGTAATTTCAGTTTGTTCAATGTAAACCGCACTGATGCAGAATAGCGCGGTATATAAGAGAATATAAATAAAGTTTCTTACACCGATAACACTTCTTAAAACCACTGGAAGCCATCGGGGAAAAAAAAGAGTCCCCGCGAGGTCAAAGGACCGGCCTTCCAGGGAAAAAGAGAAAAAAGGGTGCGAACGCCAGCCACGAAGGGCAAAAACCGAAAAAGAAGAAATCGGGCTCGATACCGGTGTACCGAACCTGGTGGGAGGGGAACCGGCGTCGAACCGGTAGAAAAAGAGCAAAACAAAAAAAAATCGCTGAAAAATCTAATTTTAACCGGAAAAACTGGACACACGTCCGGTGGGCTTCACGGAAAAAAAGAGACTGAGGTAAGATGGCACCTTTAGAAAGCTAGGGAAATGCTCTGCTGGGGTTTCACCGATGCCGATGACACCCATATGTGAGGGCTGACTTCCTGCTTGGTCCTGGAGAAAATGGTTTCCTCCCACCACAAATTTGAGATATTGTCTTAGGTCTGGATGAATGAAGATGAGAGTATAAGCATCCTTTAGGTCTAAGGAGCATAGTCAGTCTCCCTGCTGGAGGTAGGGCAGCAGTATCCCAAGGGTAAGCATCTTGAACTTTTTCCTCTCCAGAAACTTGTTTAGGTTTTGCAAGTCTAGGATAGGCCGGAGGCCTCCTGTCCTTTTTGGTACCAGGAAGTACCTGGAGTAGAAGCCTTGCCCTTCCAGGTGGTGAGGCACCAGTTCCACTGCCTGTTCCTTTAGAAGACTTGCGAACTCCTGAAGGAGTAGGTTCCTGTGTAGAGGGAGTCTTGGAGGCTCCCCTGGAAAGTAGGAGGGGGGTAGCTGGTTGAAGTGGAGCATGTAGCCCTTTTGGACTATGCTCAGTACCCAGGTATCCCCTGTGATGGCTGGCCATCTGTAGGTATACAGGGTCAGCCGACCTCCTGTGTTGAGTGGAGCCACCGGCGGAGAAGAGGCTATCTGTGGGCGTCAAGACCCCGCTCCCTGCTGTGCAGGAGATGGAGCTGGCGGCTTGGGGGGGTCTTCTGCCTACGGGTCCTATGCCCCTGCCCCTTGGCCTGCTGGCCCTGTTGTGGAGCTGGAGGGGCCTGATATTGAGGGTAGGATTTGTAGGCAGCACCCTTCCTTGGGAAAAAGGGCTTCTTTCCCGAGCCCTTCTTTTTTGGAGAAGGGGCAGAAGTCTTTCTGGACAGCCTTGTCCTGGTGAGAGTTTCAGTCTCAATTTCTGCAGCCTTTTCAGTCATGGGCTTACCGAATAGGTTGTCACCTCAGCAGGGGACATCGACCAACTTGTCCTGCACACATGACTCCAGGTCCGATGACTGTAGCCAGGCCTGACGGCATGCACCGATGCCAGCTGCGGCTACCCGGGCCGAAGTCTCAAAGCCATCATAGGCTGCTTGAGAGATAAACTTCAAGCACTCTCTGATCCTTGTTGACAAGGCCTTGAACCTCTGCAAGGGTTCCTCTGAGAGGCCAGCTGAGAACCCAGCAATCTCCTTTGCCAGGTCTCGTAGGTACATGCCCATGTAGAGCTGGTAGGTCTGGACATGGCAAGATAGCATAGAGCCCTGGAAGCACTTTCTACTGAGGGCATCCAGGTTCCGGGCCTCCTGGCCAGGGGGCACCAAGAAGTGCATCTTCTGACTCTTCAGGTGGTGCATGGCCGATTCCACAACCATGGAATTGTGCGGTAGCTGTGCCTTTTGGAACCCAGGGCGCTTATGGACGCGATAAATGGAATCGACCCATTTGCTAAGAATTGGCGCCGAGGCCGGTGCCTCCCACATACAGAAGAGCAGCCGTTCCAGCATCAGAGGAACCAGTACAGTAAAGGCTTCCTTCGGAGGAAAATCATACTGGAGGGCATCAAACTCCTCAGCTCGAGGCTCCTCCTCGGCGTCTGCAGGGAATGCCAAAGCCTTGGTCATATCCCTCACGAAGTCCGAGAACCGGGTATCCTCCGGGGGGGACCTTCTCCGAGGCTCGGACTCCGGGGAGTCTGAAGGGACGCACCGGGTCCGGAAGGTATCCGGAGACTCCTCGTCCTCTGTCTCCCACGCACGGGAGGTCGAGGCCTCTGACGAAGTCCAGGCCTGGCCAGACGTGGACTCTGAGAAAATTCTCTCACGTTGATGCTGATGGCTCCGGTGCCTTTGACGACATTTTGCCGCACAGGCCACAGACCAGCGGGTCATGGTTGGGCCCGAGGCATCGGAGGCAGCAGTCATGTGTGTCAGTGAGACATAGGTTTCTTGCACCGATCACATTTTTTGAACCCGCTGGCAGCCATCGAGGGAAAGAGGGCCCTTGCAAGTTCAAAAGACTGGGCTGCCAGTGAAAACAACAAAAAAGGCACGAACGCTAGTCATGAAGGACAAAAACAGAAAAAAGAAATTCTGGACTCGATACCGGTGTACTGAGCCCAGGCGGGAAGGGGAACCGGTGTCAAACCGGATAAGAAAAAAGCGAAAGTCACAGAAAAAAAAGTCTACTTTTCCTGGGTGACACGAACTTACGTCCGTTGGGCTCCGCAGAAAAAGAAAGACTGAGCAAGATGGCACCCTTGGGCGGGAAGGGGACCGTTATTGCGCGCTGCATTCCCAAAGGCTTTCCTTGAAAGCTGGGGAAATGCTCCGCACGAGGGCTCCGTTGGTGCCAACGTCACCCATATGTGAGGACTGACTTCCTGCATGGTCCTGGAGAAAGGAAACAGAGTAAGCAGATTAGAATCCAAAAGTCATGTCAAAGAGGTGAGTTTTTAGCCTGGATTTGAAAAGGGACAAAGATGAAGCCCGACACACAGGTAGTTTGTTCCAGGCATAAGGAGCAGCAAAGTAGAAGGAATGAAGTCTGGAGTTGGCAGTAGTAGAGAAGGGCACAGATAAAAGGGATCTGCCAGAAGAGCGGAGGTCCTGAGCAGGTCCCAAGCAGGGGTGTAGGGAGAGATAAGAAAAGGAAAGGTAGTGAGGAGCAGGTCAGAAGGAGAAGCTTGAAATAGAAATTACACTTACCTGGTAATTGTAGTTCCTGTAGGGTCCAGTTTAGTCCTCCACATCTGGGTAGTGCACCTCCTCCTGCAGCCAGGAGACTGGACCAGAGTCTTTTCCATGTCTGGATGTATGCTGCTGGAGCTCCCATCAGCCCCCCAGTGATCTATTAACAAAGCAGACTCATAGAAGCAACACATGAGAGAAAAAAAAAAAAAACGTATCTAAAACATTCCCGATAAAGAAAAAAAACCCTCCCGCAAACAGCCAACCCCCTCCCCAAACGAGGGAGCCGGAAACCTGTACATCGCCTCTGCCTCGCGAAGGATCGAAGGAAGAGACACAGTCGCGGCTACAAGAACAAACCGCCAAAGGAGAGTGGAAGATCCCCCCAAACGAGAGGATCACAGACCTATACTTAGCACATTCTTGCAACCCGCGTAGAAACGCACCGCGCCGAAAAAAAGGCAATCAATCGGTAGGGAAGGAGGACTAAACTGGACCCTACAGGAACTACAATTACCAGGTAAGTGTAATTTCTATTTCCTGAGCGGTCCTCCAGTTTAGTCCTCCACATCTGGGAAGTACCAGAGCAGTACTCAACGGGAGGGACCCTGCCAAACGACGAGCAAAACGGCTGAACCAAAACAAGAATCCTTAGAGGCCATCACATCCAACCGGTAATGTTTACTGAAAGCATGGAGCGACGACCAAGTAGCCGCCCTACAAATTTCCACAGGCAGAACCAAACTGTGCTCCGCCCACGACAAAGCCTGTGCTCTGATAGAATGGGCCCAGAGGCCCAAGGGAACCGTCCGGCCCTGCAGTATATATGCTGACACAATAGCCTCTTTAAGCCACCGGGCAATAGAGGCTTTCGCCGCCGCTTTCCCCTTCCGCCTACCTCCAAAAAGGACGAAAAGACGATCCGTCTTACGGTAAGGCTCCGAAACCTTCAAGTAACGCCGGAGCACCCGACGAACATCGAGACGATGCAAGCCACGATCAGTCGCGTCCGTCCCGACAGACGGAAAAACGGGAAGAAAAACAGACTGATTCAAATGAAAAGGAGACACAACCTTGGGAAGGAAGGAGGGAACAGGCCTCAAAACCACTCTATCTTCAGAGAAGGACAAGAAAGGTTCTCTACACGAAAGCGCCTGCAACTCAAATTCGCCAAGCTGAGCAAATGGCCACCAAAAACAAGGTCTTTAGGGTCAAGTCTTTTAGGGACGCCAGGTGAAGCGGCTCAAAGGGTTTCCGCACCAAACCCTGTAACACGAGATTCAAATCCCACGGAGGAACCGTCGCTCTGCGAACAGGCCGCAGTCGAAACACCGCTCTCAAAAAACGTTGCACATCCGAGTGCGCCCCCAAGGAAACCCCCACGATCTTACCCCGGAAGCATGCAAGAGCTGCTAATTGTACCTTCAAGGAACTGGCCGCCAGACCTTTGTCAAAACTGTCCTGCACGAAACTGAGGATGGCTGGCACGGAAGCCTTTGCCGCTCGAATATCGTGCCGCGAACACCAATCCTCAAAAATACGCCAGATCCGCACATACGTGAGAGACGTAGAAGACTTCCGCGCCCGAAGGAGCGTGGCAATGACCGAAGCCGAATAACCTTTCTTCTTTAACTGAGCCCTCTCAATGGCCATACCGTAAGTGAGAATCGATCCACCTGTGGCATCTAGAGTGGCCCCTGAATCAAGAGATCCGGCAACGGAGGAAGACGCCATGCCATCCCGTCGAGAAGCCGAATCAGATCCACATACCAAGGATGCCTGGGCCAATCGGGCACCACCAGCAGGACCTTCCCGCGGTGCGCTTCAATGCGTTGAATCACCCGACCGATCAACGCCCACGGAGGAAAGACGTAGAGAAGACCGGCCAAGGCCGAATGAGTGCGTCGATGCCTTTGGAGATCCGCTCCCGCTGCCTGCTGAAGAAGCGACTTGTTTTCGTGGATTGATAGGTCGCCATGAGATCCATGACCGGAGTCCCCCACCGGCGCACAATCTGAGCGTAGATCTGTGGATGAAGCTCCCACTCCCCCGCATCCACTTGCACTCTGCTGAGGAAATCCGCCATCACGTTGTCCTTTCCCGCAATATGTGCTGCCGAAATAGCTAGGAGCCGGGACTCCACCCACTGAAACAGAAGATCCGACTCCTCTTCCATGGCTCTGCTGCCCGTGCCGCCCTGCCGATTGAGGTAGGCCACCGCTGCCGAATTGTCCGATAGAACTCACGGCGCACCACGTCACCACAGACTCGAAAGCTTGCAGCGCCCTCAGCACTGCTCGCAGCTCGAGACGGTTTATCGACCAAGAGGCTTCCAGGATGGACCAAGTGCCCTGTGCAAAACGATCCGCACAGTGAGCTCCCCATCCCTCTAGGCTGGCATCCGTCAGCACCGGCAACCAGTCCGGTTGTTCCAGAGACACCCCCATCTGCAGCGACTTCGTGTTCAGCCACCAGCGCAAGGAAAGGCGGACCCTCCGTGGGCAAGGCAGATGCTTGCTGAGCGAATCCGATCGATTCGACCAACGACGCAAGAGGGCCCTCTGAAGTGGGCGCATATGAAATCTGGCCCAGGGCACCACCTCCAGCGTCGCCGCCATCGTCCCTAAGACGCGCAGCTACCACCAAGCTGACGGTGCTGGAAATCCCAAGAACTGATGAAGCAGAACACGCAGGCCCCATGCCCTGCGGTCTGGCAGGAACACGAGCCCTTCCGCGGTGTCGAAGCGCACCCAAAGGTATTCGAGGGATTGAGACGGCACTAAGTGACTCTTCTTCTCGTTTATCACCCAACCGAGGCGCCGAAGGAGCTTCATCACCCGGCCGGTGGCTCGCCGACTGTCGCTCTCGGACTTTGCCCGAATCAACCAATCGTCGAGGTAAGGATGAACCAGAATGCCTTCCTTCCGCAACGCCGCCGCCACCACCACCATGACCTTGGTGAAAACGCGGGGCGCTGTGGCCAAACCAAACGGCAACGCCCAAAACTGATAATGGCCCCAAGGGAGCGCGAACCACAGAAACCTTTGATGAGCCGCCCGGATGGGAATGTGCAAGTAGGCCTCCGAAAGGTCCAAGGACGTCAAGAACTCGCCCTTGTGCACCGCCACTATGACGGAACGCAGCATCTCCATGCGAAAATGAGGCACACGCAGACATCGGTTTACGCCTTTGAGGTCTAAAATAGGACGAAGAGACCCATCCTTCTTTGGCACCACGAAATAAATGGAATATCGACCCATGCTGAGCTCGGATTCTGGGACCGGGACTACCGCCCCCAAGGCAACCAGGCGGTCCAATGTTAAACGGATTGCGAGCTCCTTCTGCGGACCCTTGCATGGGGACAGGACAAAGGAATCTTGGAGAGGACACGCAAACTCCAGAGCATAGCCCTCCCGCACTCTCGAACACCCACTGGTCCGAGGTGATCTGGACCCAGGAGGGAAGAAAGTGTCGAAGACTAGCTCCGATCACCGGACTGCCCGCCGGGGCCCACCTTGCTTCGTTGCGGCTTGCGACTAAAGGAAGAGGCAGAGGAGGAAGTCGCCGAGAACCCCCTCCCCGCCCCTCGAAAGCCCCGAAAACCTGGGGATCTAGCTGTTGATCTGCCACGCTGGAAACCCCCCCAGACGGGCAGAACGGAACCTACGAAAGTCTTTAAACTGACCGCGAGAAGACAGCACACTCCGACTCTGTCTAGGCTTATCCTCCGGAAGACGACCCCCTTTGGACTCTCCGAGGTCCTTAACTAACTTATCCAGGTCATCCCCGAACAACAGCTTGCCCTTAAAGGGGAGCTTGCTAAGGCGGGACTTAGAAGACCCATCGGCCGCCCAATTGCGGAGCCAAATGGTCCTGCACGCAGCCACCAGGGAAGCCATACTGTTCGCCAGGGTTCTGATCAAATCATAATGAACATCCGCCAAATAAGCCGAACCCGATTCCAATCTGGTCACCTCTAGCAACCCCTGCTGGTCAAGACGAGAATCCTGCCGCAAGTGTTGAGCCCAGCACAAACAGGCCCTGGAGACCCAGGCTCCACAAATAGACGCCTGCAACAATAAAGCATTGGCCTCAAAGGCCTGCTTCAGCAAACCATCCACCTTTCTATCCTGAGTGTCTTTCAGGGCCGCAGCGCCCTCAACGGGAATCGTGGTCTTCTTGGTCACTGCCGACACCGCAGTGTCGACCCGGGGCGAGCGAAACTTCTCCTTGTCCGCCAAAGGATAGAGACGATTCATCGTCCGAATACCCTTCAATCCGGACTCAGGCTGGTCCCATTCTGCTTGAATCATCTGATCCACCACTCTATGGACCGGAAAGACAACCTGGGAATCGCGCACCGCCTGAAATCAGAGGATCCTCTAAACCTTCCTCATCCACAGGCCGCGTCGCAGCCAAATTATGCGCTTGGAGGGATTCCGTAACCAGAGGGACCAATTCCTCCTTGCGAAACACATGGATAATCAGAGCCTGGTCCTCAAGCTCAGGAATTTCCCCCTCCTCTAATTCAGCAACGCCCTCTTCGGGATCGATGTCCGACCACTCCGTCTCCTGCCAGTCCCACATCATCCGAGGGACGGAGCCGCTTGGCCGCTTTAGAGGCGTCCCCTCTCGCCTCTTCACCCTGAGACGGAGGAGCAGGCGGCAGCGAACACAGTTCGGGCAACTTCCCCAAACATCCTTTCTGAAAAGCCTGATGCATGAGAAGCACAAAATCCGGAGAGAAATCCCCAAAAAAGTCTCGCCTACCCCCCTTGCTGGCGCAGCCCCCGGCGCAGAAGTAGGAGAAGGAGAAGAGGGCCTGAGAAGACCCGGAGAAGGCTCTTCCCCAGCTGAGACTGGAGGGACTACAGACTCCAGACCCTGCGATCTCCATCGGAGGGTCCAGGACCGAAGAGACAAGAGCGCAGCCCTTGCATACCCCGGCATCAGACACTGGGCCTTTGCGGGATCCGCAGATCATGCACTGCGGATGCCCCGACATGAGGATAGAACCCCCATGCAACAATCAAGGCGCTGAAAACAAAAAGAAGACCACTGACCAGAACTGGGCAGCAAGGGAAGGCCAGCCCTCAGCAACCTGCCTGCAGTGCCCCGGAGGAGTAGGCTAGGATGAGGGAAAAAACCACAAGTCTTGCCCAGTAGGCTTTGTCCACCGCGGGCCCACGGGATGCCCTTGAGCCAAAGTATCTGCTGCAGGAAGCCTTGCCGGCCTAGACACGCCGCAGCAGGAGCTGCCGAAAAAAACGCGGGAGAAAGCGAAAGTAAAATGGCCACCGCTCCCGCGGCTGGAAAAAAGGCGCGAGACACAAAAATAAAGAAATTAAAAGAAATTAAAGTAAAAGATACCCCCGCTAAAGAAAACACACCGGCACGTCAAGCAAGGCAGCAACAAAGAGAAGAAACCTGCCCCGGAGACAAGCTCTGCTTACCAGGCCGATCAGGAACGTGAGCCCCGCTGACAGGAACTGCAATCGCTACAGAGGCATGCTGAAAGTACATGCCCAGCAAGCGGTTGTGCCTGGAATTGCTAAATCTCTCCCCCATGCAAGTCTAGGGGAAGAGATCGCACACACAGACTGAGCCCGAAGTGTCTCCACCAAGTAGGAAACAGAAGGGCAGTACAAGCTCAGCTCCCCCATGGTCACGTCTTTTTTTTTTTTTTTTAAAGCGACAGGCCCCCTGAATAAGGAAAATAAAAATGAGGAAAACAACCCAAAAAACCTAACTAGTGTTGCCTAAAAGATCCTAAAGTGAGCCCAAGAACAGGCTCACACGTCCACCTGCTGCAAGGAGACTGGACACACTGGGGGGCTGATGGGAGCTCCAGCAGCATACATCCAGACATGGAAAAGACTCTGATTGGTCCAGTCTCCTGGCTGCGGGAGGAGGTGCACTACCCAGATGTGGAGGACTAAACTGGAGGACCGCTCAGGAACTGGATATGGAAACAGATGAGGAATCAGTGAAGTGACTTGAGGAGAGGGGTTATATGAGCATAACGAGGCTGGTGGAATGGCATGTGTATGGTCTTCCCAGGTAGGCTCATATGCAAGCTCCAAATAGTTCAGAATGCAACAGCTAAAACCATATTTAATTGATCAAAATGTTAAGTCAGTCATGTTGTCATTACCAGTTCAAGCAAAGGCAAAGTTTAAAATTTGAACCTTTACTTTGAGTGTAAAGGAAGTCTGGCCCAGAGTATTTGTGGGAAAAGATAAATTGGCACACTCCAGTTTCAGAATTGTGCTCTTTCCAAGGAATGCTATTTAAACACTCCTGCAGTTAGAGATGTTTGCTGTTTTTCTGTACAAGTTAAAGCCTTTTCAGTAATTGTCCCCACACTGTGGAATAGCTTTATCATTTGAACAAAATCACTTAATGTTTAATAGAATTTGATATACCGCTCAGGCCTAACTTCTATAAAGATGGTGAAAGCCTGGTCCCCTACCCCCACTACTGAGTCTGTGGTATGTTGCAAAGAGTTGGAGAACCTAGCTTTTTTCGTTTGTTTTGCTGAGCTAATCCAGGGTTTCACTGAGTTGTGCAGAGATTGCTGGCAGTTGGTTCTGTTAGAACTTGATGGATTAAGTTTGGGTTGATAATGGATTGTTATTATTTCCAGGTGATTGGAGGTTCGGTTCAAGTGCTATGTCCACTATGCATGAACTGGGATATGTTTTATGATGGTTATTATATGTTATGTGTATTGTGTTTGTTTTTATTTTGTAGACCACTTTGGGAAGGACTTTGTCCCAAGAATGCAAATTATAAATTTTAAAAAATAAAATTACCTTGTCTATTGTGCATCTATTCCTAGAAATGTTAGCCTTTCTAATTTCTGAACTGCCACTTGTTGTTCTTCCGACAGAGGTGAGGGCTATAAAAATAAACGGAAAACAGTTTGATAATATGTAATCTTAACTGGAATATCATGAAAGCTAACAATATAATCATTTTATTATCTTTTTATTTCATTTTTATGTGCAATGTCCTTAAACTATACCAATGTATTCTTACTTTCCTATACACGTGGTATCTATCAATATACATCACATATTCAAATACCATACAAAACTTCAAAAGCAGATCATATCAGGTTTGCTTATCTATTTGGACATAGTGCTCCATGAAAGACTACTTTGGAAATGACGAAAAGCTGTAATATAGAAGACATTATCTGCTGTGGAATGGAAAATTGCTGAAAGTAGAAAGAGTAGGACTAAATCATTTTTTCCAAAAGGTCAATAGTGGAGTGCCCCTAGGTTCTGTACTTAGGACCTGTTCTGTTTAACATTAAGGAACAAGGGAAGCCATCAAATCAGCAGAGGATGCAAAATTATTCAAAGTCAGAACAGTAATGTATTGAGACACGCATTGGAGATCTAAGATAGCAGTGAGCTGGTCGCATTTCTGAGGAGTTTATGTTTATTTAGAAATTGATATACTGCTTTTCTGTGCAAAAAGGTAAAGTCGTTTACAATTATAAATTATAATGCTGTATAACGAAAGGGGGGAAAAAAAGGAACACCATAAAATTAACAGGAAAGAGGAATTTTTCTTCCCTAAGTGCATAACTTTGCATGTCCACATTAAATTACCTGCCATTCGCATACCTGGTCTCCCATTTCAAGGTCCTCTTGCAGTTTTTCACAATCCTCTTATGATTCAACAACTTTGAATAATTTCCACTGGCCATGTTTAGAACTTCGTCTGAGCTCTGTCTAAGCTTCTCTTTAGTTTATCATTGTCTAGAGATCAACGAAAAGGAAGGGTATGTTTTGGCTCTTTCCCCTGGCACCTGTACCAAACCCAGGAGAACCCAGCTGAGATGTCAGGATTCCTGCATTGGGCAACTAAGGGGAAAACCTTGGAGGGTAGTGCAAAGCCAGGAACCTTAGCCACAGAGAAGTTCTCTCATTCTCTAGGTGTGCATGCCTCCATTCTATTACTGCAGTAGGCTTGTAGCAGGTGCAAATGTCAGAACTCTGGTAGCAATTAACTCTGGAACAAGTAGGATCAAATGTGGCCACAGTGGGAATTACTGTCCCAGGTGTGGGCCTGCAACGAAAGGGGCAGACCCTGGACAATGGAGCAGTTGCAAACCAACTGGAAGTTGCAATGCTGGCAGAGGTGGTATGTGGCATCCCTCTACACCCTCACGTTTTGATATCTAAGCCTTGAATAGTCATTTTGAACTCTGGCTGGTTGTAGCAGCTATGGAACAATAGACATCCCCCCATATGGATCAGCTGTTAGGGATTAACGTTTAAGTCCCAGCTCCAGGACTATAACTAGAAGATTAATGTGCATGATGCTAAAGTGGAATAAATTACCACACATGTGGTACAGTTATAAGAATGTGTAATTGCACTGGTTAAAGATTAGTTGCTAGAAAGTAAGTTGGAAGCATTGAAAAATTATGGACAAAGAAGAGCAGGACCTCTGTGTGGTTATGTCCAATGATCTTAAAGTAGCTAAACAGGTAGAAAAGGTGACAGCAAAAGCTAGAAAGATGCTTGGGTGCATACGGAGAGGAATGGCTAGCAGAAAAAAAAAGGAGGTGATAGTGCCTCTGTATAAGTCTTTGGTGTGATCTCATTTGGAGTAGTGAGTGCAATTCTGGAGACCTCACCTTCAAAAGGATAAACAGGATGGAATCAGTACAGAGAGTGGCTACTAAAATGGTTAGTGGTCTTCATTATAAAGCATATGAGGACAGACTTAAGGATCTTAATATGTACACCTTAGAGCAGGGGTCTCAAACTCAAATTGCTTTGAGGGCCAAATGAGGACTTGTAAAGTAACCCGGGGGCCGCATAAGACGTGGGGCCTCATTTGCATAAGGGGCCTCATTTGCATAAATATTTGCATAATGTTACCATACACTAACTTTTAGTAAACATGCCTCTTAATGAGTATGGATAAAGAAAGACTAAAAGATTCAGAAATAGGAAGACAATAATTAAACTGGGAACCCCAAAAGCCAAACTTGGAATGTACAACAACACTGTAGAAATAAAACTATAAATTAATTTCCTCTTGTACTAAACAAAGCGCAAACATTAATGATGCACATTTCCCAGAGCTGACATATTCCAGTTAATAAATTCAAAATAAAGAGATATTTTTCTACCTTTTGTGCATTTTTTTTCAGTTGCAATTGCTCCAGCCACTTCTGGTTTCTTCGTGTCTTCTGCTATCTCCATCGTCTGCTGTCCATTTGTCCTTTCTTCTCTCTTCTAGTTTTTTTCCATTCTCTCTCCCTACATCTGCTTTAACATACTAATCTTTCTCCTTTTGCTCTTTGCTCATTCCTATTTCATCCACTCAAATTTTACCCCTCCATCCTCAATCCCCACTTACTCTCCCAATACCTGGCCAATTGTAGATTTGTCTTCTCTTCCAGACAAAATATTTTTCCCCTCTCCATTTCACTTTCCCAGCTCCATCCCATTCTAATCCTCCCCCAACATCAGCTCCCTTCTAGTTCCAGCCCCACCCAGCATCTGCTCCTTTCTAGTCCCTGCATCAGTCCATTTCCAGTCCTATCCTAGCCTCACCATCAGCCCATTTCCAATCCTAGCCCCCCATCAGCCCATTTCCAATCCTAGCTCCCTCCCCTCACAGCCCATTTCCATTCCAAGCCCCCTCCCCATCAGCAATTTGCAGTTCAAGCCCCCCTTCCACTCAGCCCATTTCCAGTCCTAGCAACCCCCCCAGCACATTACCAGTCCTAGACCCCCCATAGCCCATTACCAGTCCTAACCTCCCCATAGCGCACTTCCAGTCTTACCCCCCCATCACCCCATTTTCAGTCTTACCCCCCCCCCATAGCCCATTACCAGTCCTAGTCCCCCCATAGCCCACTTGCAGTCGTATCCCCCATCACCCCATTTTCAGTCTTACCTCCCCTCATAGGCCATTACCAGTCCTAACCCCCCAATCAGCCCACCTCCAGTCCTAACCCCCATCACCCCATTTTCAGTCCTAGCCCCCACCATAGCCCATTACCAGTTATAACCCCCCCAGCCCATTACCAGTCATAACCCCCCCTGCCAATAGCCCACTTCCAGTCCTAACCCCCATCTGCCCATTTCCAGTCCTAGCCCCCACCATAGCCCATTACCAGTCATAACCCCCCCCTGCCAATAGCCCACTTCCACTCCTAACCCCCATCTGCCCATTTCCTGTCCTAGCCCCCTCCATAGCCCATTACCAGTTATAACCCCCCCAGCCCATTACCAGTCCTAACCCCCCCCGTGCCAATAGCCCACTTCCAGTCCTAACCCCCATCTGCCCATTTCCAGTCCTAGCCCCCACCATAGCCCATTACCAGTCATAACCCCCCCCCCCCCGCGACAGAGGAAAACAAAAAAACCCCAAAACCCTGGCTTCTGCCGTTGCCGCCGTGGCAGCGGCAGAATCAATTGTCAAATTAAAAAAAAAAAAAAAAAGACTTCTGCTGCTCAAGCAGCAATATCACCTGTCCTGCGGCCCCTTCCCCTGTGCCCGGAGATCCGAATCTGCTCTATCAGCGGCGTGCTTTTCAAGCCACGAAGAGTATTCCCCTCTCGCGCGGTTTCAAGCCGCGCGAGAGGGGAATACTCTTCGCGGCTTGAAAAGCACGCCGCTGATAGAGCAGATTCGGATCTCCGGGCACAGGGGAAGGGGCTGCAGTACAGGTGATATTGCTGCTTGAGCAGCAGAAGTCTTTTTTTTTTTTATTTGACAATTGATTCTGCCGCTGCCACGGCGGCAACGGCAGAAGCCAGGGTTTTGGGGTTTTTTTGTTTTTCTCTGTCGCGGGCCGCACAAAGTTGTCTCGCGGGCCGCGTGTTTGAGACCCCTGCCTTAGAGGAAGGAGAAATTTTCACTTACCGTTAACTTCCTTTCCTGGAATCCTGCTAGACCAGTCCAGACAAGTGGGTTTAGTCCCCCTACCAGCAGATGTTGGAGACAAGAGACAAAATAAAAAAATACCAGTAGCCTGATAGGCTGTTCCCTGGTAATATTTAGCTACCTCCAGTAGAGGGCACTCTAGTATTGTAACAAGCCATAATGAAAAACAGATGTAACCATGAAACAAAAAAATTCAAAAAACCCAAACAATTTTTACAAGAGACGATAGCACTCCGCTGCAAAGTTTTGGCTGCTCCGCAATACACCTCTGAACCAGATAGTCAGAATAGGGAGGGTCCTGGACTGGTCTAGGAGGATTCCAGGAAAGGAAATTAACGGTAAGTGAAAATTTTCTCCTTCCAGTACATCCTGCTAGACCAGTCCAGACAAGTGGAAAGTACCCAAGCTAACTGCCCTTTGGGTGGGAAGAACAGCTGCCGAGACAACCTTTGCTCCGAACTGCACTTCTTCCCGAGCTTGAATATCAAGTCGATAGTGCCGCACAAAAGTGGACAGGGAGGACCATGTGGCCGCCTGACAGATATCAAGAGGATGAACTTGAGAGCGCTCCGCCCAAGACGTAGCTTGCACTCGCATAGAGTGTGCTCAGAGATCGATAGGAACAAGTTTCCCCTTAAGTATGTATGACGATTCAATTGCCAACCGCAACCGAGTGATTGTGTGCTTGGAAGAAGCTTGACCCTTATGGGGTCCAGCAAAAAGCACGAAAAGATGATCTGAGACACAGAAAGGATTGTTTACTAGAAGATACCTTCGAAGGATTCTGCCAAGATCCAGATAATGGAGTCCCATATTTTCGTCCGGACACTGATCCTCCCAAAAAAACCCCAAACACTGTAGGAAAATCAGCTCATTGACATGAAACGACGTAAGTACCTTTGGAAGGAAAGAAGGAACAGTATGCAAGAGGACCCCTTCATTTGAGAAGGAAAGATAAGGGTCCCTGCAGGACAGTGCTTATAATTCAGATAGCAATGACTTTGGCACATAGAGTATTAGAAACACTGTTTTAAGCATTAAATCTCACGGTGATGTGCTTAAGCGACTCAAAAGGAGCCCGCATCAAAACTAAGACGAGGGACAGATCCCATGCTGGTACCAGAGGCTGAACCGGACGAACCACCTTAAAGAAACGGGACACATCTGTATGGGACGCTATAGAGCGACCACCAACAGGCCCCCCCGAAAACAAGTCAACGCAGCTACTTGCACCCGGAGGGACCCCAGCGCTAACCCTTTATTCAGACCCTCCTGGAGGAAGGTAAGAATCTTTGGGATTCCAGTCTTTCAAGGAGAGATACTCCGCTGTGCGCACCAAGCCTTGAAGACTTGCCAAACTCGGGCATATGCTAACGAAGTTGATGGACGGCGCACCTTTAGAAGGGTTGCAACCACACTACTCAAATAACCTTTACTGCTTAGGCATTGATGTTCAAGAGCCAGGCCGTAAGCAAGTAGCGAATCGGGTCATCCATCAGAATTGGGACGACTTAGTAGACCCTGACGAGCACCCAGATGCAACTGTGGTACTTGAGTTAAATAGAACAAGGTCCGCATACCAAGGCCTCCCAAAGCCAGTCGGGAGCTACCAGGATCACACTCCCCCGGTGTGACAAAATTTTTCGGAGTACTCTGCCGATGACAACCCATGGAGAAAACACGTATAGTAGCTCTCCCTGCAGCCATGGTTGAGCCAGGGCATCCAAGTCGGAGGACAAACTCCCTCCTGCAACTGAAAAAGACCGGTACTTTGGAATTCGCTGCAGTTGCCATTAGATCCATTATTGGCTGCCCCCATGTTTGGACAATTCTCTGAAAAGCCCAAGGAGCTAGCTCCCATTCTCCGGGATCAAGAGTGTGTCAGCTGAGGAAGTTGGCTTGCAAGTTTTGCACCCCAGCGATGTGTTGCGACTGTAGATGTGCTTCTACCCAGGGAAAGAAAAGGGTCATTTCCATGGATACTCCTAGGGACTTGGTGCTGCCCTGGCAGTTGATATATGTCACTGTCGTGTTGTCACATAGAATTCGTACCGTCCGTGCCTCGAAGAGGCAGAAAATGCCGTAAAGCCAGGCGAACTGCCTGCGCTTCCAGTCAATTTATGGACCATTGCACACCCTGAGTCGACCACTTCCCCTGCGTCGATCGATGCTGACAAGAGCACCCCACCCAGAGACTTGCATCTGTTGTCTCTAGAATCCAACGAGAAGTCTCCAGGGAAACACCTTTGAGTAGATGGGGCTCCAGCCACCAATGCAGGCTGCATTGGGTCTCCGGGAGGAGCGGCAGATGTATGTCGTAGATTTCCGACACAGGGGACCAGTGCGAAAGAAGAGCCCTTTGGAGTCCCCTCATGTGTGCTCTGGCCCAAAGCATGACCTTGATAGTGGCCGCCATGGACCCCAAAATCTGTAGGTAATCCCAGACCCTCGGGGCTGTCTGAAGGAGGAACAAATGCAGCAAGGCTGTGAACTTTCAAAGCCTTTCGGTGTGTTACAAAGACTTTTCCCTTCGCCGTGTTGAAGTGCGCTCCTAGAAACGCGAATTGCTGAGACTGTTGAAGATAACTTTTGGCAACATTTACCACCCAGCCGAGCTTTGAGGCAAGAAACCACTTGAATCACTGCCCGACACGCTTCCAGCAGGGAGTCCGCTTGAATCAAGCCAGTCATCCAGGTAAGGATGCACTCTGAATCCCTGTTTGCAAAAAGCTGCTGCAACTACTATCATGACCTTTGAAAAGGTGCGCAGAGTTGAGGCCAGGCCGAAAGGCATTGCACAAAACTGAAAGTGCTGACCCAGTACCGCAAAGTGGAGGAAATTCTGCTGGTTGTCCCTTATGGGAATATGGAAGTAAGCCTCTGCTAGATCTAGAGAGGCAAGGAACTCTCCTGCATGCACTGCCTGGATCACTGATCAAAGAGTCTCCATCCAGAAATGTGGAACCCGCAGATACCGATTTATACCTTTGAGGTCTAGAATTGGGCGGAAGGCACCATCCTTCTTGGGCACTATGAAATAAATTGAGTAAACACCCGCAGCCTCTTTCGTGAGGGACAGTCCGAATAGCTCTCAAAAGCAGCAGGCGGCGGACGGTGGAGTGAATTGCCGCTCTCTTTAGCAGTCCTCCACCTAGCGACAAACGCCTCGGGAACACTCAAGAACATAACTGTGGGAGGAGTCAAGGACCCACTGATCTGAAGTAATAGGAGACCACTGACGAGAAAACAGTCAAAATGTCCACCTATCAGAGGGATCCCTTTGGGTGGGCTGCCCTCCATAAAGAGTTCCTGATGCGGACTGTCCGGCCAGTCAGCAGGAAGATTTTGCGGGCCTGGCAAACTTGGAAGACTAGTAGTTTTCAGATCCCTTAAGGGGCACCATGAAAGGACTGCGACCTCTGGCCAAAATGTCCAGAAGTCGAAGAGGAGGAAGGCTTACCCGGGCAACAGTGATGAGCGTCGTGAAATCTGGAGTTGTGTCTCAACATAGGCGAAAACCGCTGAGGGGAACGCCTACTAGCAAACTTAGGATTATCTTCCGGGAGCCACTGGGGGTCGAACTTCCCCTAGGTCTTTGACCAATTTGTACAGGTCCTTCCCAAAAAGAAGCTTCCCTCTGAAGGGAAGTTTGGAGAGGCATGCTTTAGATGCTGAGTCTGCTGACCACTGCCGAAGCCAGAGCCATCTGCGAGATACTGTGACCACCGCCATCGCTCTTGCCGAGAGGCACAAGAGATCATAAAAGGTATCTTCTAAGAATGCTGTGACTGATTCCAGATGGGCCAAAGCTGCATCTTCCAGCAGACACTGAATCCACCTAAGGACTCAGGCCACTAGACCCCCGCAAATAGAGGCCTGGAGAGATAAAGACGAAGCCGAAAAGGCCGTCTTAAGGAGACTCAACTTTCCTATCTTGTTGGTCACGAAGTGCTGCACCACCCTCCATGGGAATGGTCGTGTGCTTTGTTACCCCAATCACAAGAACATCCACCTTGGGGTATGTTAGCCATTTATTTAAGTCTGATGATACCCAGAGATAAAGCTGCCCTAGATGGCGGGCAGACCGGAGGGGGATATCTGGAGTGTCCCATTCCCGTGACACCTTCTGTTGCAGTTCTGCCAGGAATGGAAAGGCTCTAGAGGGCTTGTGAATGCCTTGTAATATCGGGTCTGGCTGAGAAGTAGCAGCAGACTGAAGATCTTGCTGCTCCTGTTAATCAGTCAAATGTAGGGCTTCAACCACCTGCACAATTACTGCTGGCAACTCCTCTTTGCGAAACAAGCGAATATCCTGCGCTTCTGCTTGGCCTTCCACAGAAAACTGAGGGTGACCATTCCCCATCCTCCCAGTCTGACAAGCCGTCGCTCTCTTCAGAGGATGGGCCGTCCTACAGGGCTTTTGGCCAAGCGGTAGTAGCCCAGGAAATTTCCTTAGGAGACCGAGTATCTATCTTGGATATGTCCTCTGGCCTAGAGCGCTTGCGAGAGGCTGTGGCTGCAAACTGAGGAAACTGAGCCGGGATATCCACCGTAGATCTGGAAGCATTAGTGTGCCAGAGATCCCAGACTTGCATAAAAAGGGTCAAAACCTGGGTATCCGAGGAATGCAGTGACTCTTGTTGACTGAAAAATTCTGGCGCAAGAGAATAAGTGAGGAGCGGAGGCAGGTTCACCCACTGGAGGAAGCTTCCTGGGTCCCTCTAGCCCCTGAAGACACGCAGCAGGACTGCGTCTGTCCTGAGCCCCATTGGCTAATGCCACAGAAGTCTTCCCAGGATGATCAAGGCACACACTACAAATGCCATCCTGCAAATCCTTATGCTTCTTAGTGTAGACCATGCACCGCTGAAGGGAAGGCATAACAGAGGCAAATAGTGATGGACCGCGACCCAGAAAAGGTACAAAAACCCCCAAAAATCTCTCAAACCCACTTAAAAAAAAAACCTCAGAGGCAGACTGGCAGGGGAGGCAGAAATATATTAAGGTGCCCACAAAAGCCCGCAAAGACGGAGCTGTGCTGTAAAATTCCTGCAGAAAAAATGGCCGCCGCTAAAAATCCCACCGAGAAAAAGAGCTCCCTGAAGCCTTAAAACACGCAGAAAAATTTAAAAAATGTAACAGATTCTAGGAGCTAGGGCTGTAAGGACCCTAAATAGGGTGCTTATGCCCAAAATCTGGCCCCAGATTGCCCCCAAGGAATCCCAATGAAAATTTTGAAGATCAACTCACTGTGCCTGGAACAGAAGCAGTGCAGAGAAGCCAAGGCAGACAAGTCACAGCAGAGGAGAGATAAAGCTGCCAGGAAAAGAACTGCAGGTTCCCCTGAGGACCGGCTGCACAGCTCCTCCATGAGCTGCTGCAGGTTTTCTCCCCTACAGAGAGGAAAGCTCAACTGATCCTCCTGACCAGGAGGCTCTACCTCAATCTGCCTACACTCATAATATATATCAATATTAGAAACTAATTTTTTTTTTAGGAAGGCAGCACGCAGGCGCTGTAGGATGCTATGAAAAGCTTTCCTATTGGACGCTGGGGAGCGTTACCGCGCAGGCTCAGTTGGTACTGACAATACCCATATGTGAAGACTACATTCCTGCTTGTTCCTGGAAATTAGATTTTCCTCCAACTGCCACCATGATGTCTCCTGTGATAGGAGTGCCAAACACTCGTGGTCACTGAGCGATTACTCCAAGGTAATACTAAAAAAATTCGCTCAATATACCTCATTAGTTTAGTTTCTTCTTCTGTTGTTGTATTCCTGAGGTCTCAGACAAACTATGGCACTATTATATGGACATTATATAAGTCCTACTTATGTGCCAGTTGACATCAATGACCTCTGCATTGGGTACATATAAATTTTGATTTTCATACTTAGAACATTCCTCAACGACTATTATATTTTCAGAATTTAAAAGGAAGTACTTAGCTTCTCTTTAATCGCTATTCCTCTTTGAACATCAAATGCCCAACGCCACTAAACAGGCGCCCTTGCGTTTCTCTAGACTCAGGTTCTTCAGGGTATCTTCTCCATCTTTGTGTTCTACAAAAAGCCCATAGAAAAAAAGGTAATAAGGTAGTTGTTGCTATTAAAACATTCTTCACATAATACAGTCTTACTTCAAGAAATTATACCATTAAGATGATGCTGCACACGTATCTTAACACAGAAACGTCATAGAAGTAGATTAAAGTGTGGCAACAAAGAAGCTCCGTTAGAGCAACATTGTATTATTAAAGGACATATTTTCAAACAGCTTCATTGCTGGTGTGTAGATCAGATGAAAGCAGAGGTACGTTAGGTAAATCATTAGATCAAGCCTTAATTATTAGAGAGCAAAGATGGATATTTAAATTTGGATACTGTTACACCTAAGGGTTTGAATGTGAACCTGGAATGGTCAGCATGTTTGTGACCAAATCTGGGTCAGGGCCATAGCTGCAGGGATTTCAGAAGAGCTAGAACTAGGGCGGAGGACGAAGGAGAAGACATACCTAGTTAGTCCAATGAGAAAAGGAGGATAGTAGAGTATATTAAGGGCTAGGCCCCGTACTCCGCATGCGCGGCGTTCTTTATGAGAGTGGAGAGCTTTTGAATCCTGGCGGTTTGTAGAGAAACATGATGTTTCTGTTTTAAGATATGTGTGCAGCATCATCTTAATGGTATGAATTTCTTTAAGACTGTATTATGTGAAGAAATGTTTTAATAAAAAAATAGGTAATAAGGTAGTTGTTGCTATGGGCTTTTTGTAGAACACAAAGACGGAGAAAAGATCCCCTGAAGAACCTGAGTCTAGGGAAACGCAAGGGCGCCTGTTTAGTGGCATTGGGAATTTGATGTTCAAAGAGGAATAGCGATTAAAGAGAAGCTAAGTACTTCCTTTTAAATTCCGAAAATATAATAGTCGTTGTTGAGGAATGTTCTAAGTATGAAAATTAAAATTTATATGTACCCAATGTAGAGGTCATTGATGTCAACTGGCACATAAGTAGGACTTATATAATGTCCATATAATAGTGCCATAGTTTGTCTGAGACCTCAGGAATACAACAGAAGATGAAACTAATGAGGTATATTGAGCGAATTTTTTTAGTAATATCCTGTGATAGGAGGCCAGCTCAGATGTGCACCTTGACAGCATTTGAAGTGTGTTAGATTGTTTTTCAATGGAGGTTGGCAGCTCTCTCAAATTTATCTATGAAGAGACTGTTTCCATGGCACGCCATGTTGGCAAGCTTATCCTGCACAAATGGTTCTAAGTCTGAAATTAAGAGCCATGAGTCTCCAGGCACCAAATACTGATGACAGAAGTTCTGGATACCATATCAAAAGTCTTCTGGACCATGCACTTCGAGAAGTCCTTGCCTGGTTCACTAAGGAACGATAGTGTTCAGGTTTCTCTGGAGGAAAAAACTCATCTAGGCTGCGCATGATGTCCTGTAAGAGAAGCCCATGTAGAGGTGGTAAGAGGCCACATAAGAAGCAAGCATGGCACTCTGAAAAATCTTCCTCCCAAAAGAATCCAGAGTCCAAGTCTTCTTCCCTGGGGTTGCCAAGGAGGATTTGTAGCTTCTGGACTTTATGAACACTGATTAGATGACAAGAGTGGTGCAGAAACTGCAGCTTCTCGGATACAGGAATCTTTTGAACTCTGTACAGGGAGCCTATCTTTCTACTAACTAGAGGCACAGAGAGGGGGAGTGGGATCTCCCACATCTTCATCTGTAACCTCTGAAGGATATGATGCATGGGCACTGATGCCGCTTCCTTGAGGGCTGTGAAATATTGGAGGAGTTCCAATTCTTATGCTCCAAGGCCTTACCCATCTCCAAGGAAAATGGTATGGCCTCAGTCATATCCCTCACAAAATCTTGAGAAGTCATATCCTCATAAGGGGGGGGGGGGGGGAAGAGATATCAGAGGGGAGCTCTGAAGACCTATCCTCTGACAGGTCTTCAGACTCATCTGTGATCAAGCCTACTGAGTCAGACTCTGAGAGAAGATCAAAGTATTTCTGAGGCTACTTGACTTCTTCCGCTTGGGGATTCAGAGCTCCTTGGGGAGCACTGGAGAGCAATATTGGCTGGTTGGGAATGTGTTAGGGACCTTCAATGCCCCAATGTCAATGCTCCTACTGCGGGCACACTATCTAGGATAGGTTCGATGCTTGGCTGCACCATGGGTCTAATCAAGGCTTTGACCCATTCCATGGCAAACATCATGATTCTTTCTTCAACAGTCCTCAGAAGATGATTCTCCAAGCCAGCCATTTCCAAAGACACAGGGGGACCAGCAGAATCAACTAATGTTCCTGGAATCTGATGTGCAGTATCAGCTGCCCCTCTGAATGTTCAGAGGTTGAGCCTCCCTCTCACTGGGGCAGCTTGGAGGGGCGCTCTTGCAAACCTTTGATGCTCTTATCTCAGAGAGCTCAGACGTCAATGCACTTGGGCCTCCGCTCAATGTTCAACATCCTTACTCTTCAAAGCTGACGAAGACGTAGTTGAATCCTTCCTCATCTTCAGGGGAACATCAATGGATGACCAATATTCAGGTCTACTGGTGCTTGGTTCCAAGTGGGCTTGAGGACACAGATACCAGTGCACCACCAGCATCCAATGCAATCTAGGAAGCCATCAAGACCAATGCTGCTGTCAATGGATCAGACTTAGAAGTATCAAAAATCCTTTCATGCTTCTTTTCTCGACCCTTAAGCCCTCATGTCATCTAGAGACAAATTACTAGGCTTATGGTTAAGTCCCAAGTACAGGAAACACCATTTGTGTGTCCATTATGGATATGGTACGAGCACTAAGCACACTTCTTAAACTGGAAAGTTTTTGTAACAGGTCATCCAAAAAAATAGCCACAGTAAAATCAAGGGCTCCAATTTTACATTTATTTATTTATTTTTATTTTTTATATACCGCGCTATTGAAATCAGCTCGGTTTACATTAAAACTGAACAAGCAACAATGCATAAAATCACAATGTGCTTACATAGAACATGGCTTACATGGAACATGTGCTTACATAGAACATGTGCTTACATAGAACAATGGCATAATCAAACTGGGATAACAGGGAAAACTATTCACATGGTATATACAAGTATTTACATAGAGTTATCTATTCTCGTAAACCGTAGGTATTTATAGGTCAGGTGGTAGATTTATGATGTGTATATCTAAAGGAGAGGAGCATCTAGCCATTTTCATGTTGGGTGATAGGGCAGTTAGTGTGTGGTGTGAGTGCAAATGACTTATGTTTTTCGGGCATGGTTTCAGGATAGTGAATTAGAAAAAGGTGGTGTTTTATTGCCTTTCTGAAGGAGGTGAGGTTGGTTATGGATCTTATACTAGCGGGGAGTTCATTCCAGGCTGTTGGGGCATAAATTGAGAAAGCTCTATTGGTAGTTGCCTTTGTACATCTTGTGGTGAGCTTAGGTACAGTTAGCATGTTCAGTAGTGTAGGTCTTCTGACTCTAGTATTGGGTATGTTG
The DNA here is from genome assembly GCA_033557465.1 of Ichthyophis bannanicus. Taxonomy (NCBI): domain Eukaryota; kingdom Metazoa; phylum Chordata; class Amphibia; order Gymnophiona; family Ichthyophiidae; genus Ichthyophis; species Ichthyophis bannanicus. Next base: position 171,956,492 of record CM066042.1, read on the forward strand.
TTGAGCAGTTTACTAATTGGTGTGGGAGATTGATTATTCAGTGCCTTGAAGGTCATGACCAGTACCTTGTATTGAGTTCGGGCTTGTAGTGGCAGCCAATGTAGGTTTTTCATTACTGGGGTTATATGTTCTAATCTTGATGTCCCTGTGAGAACCCTAGCAGCTGAGTTCATGGCCAGCCGAAGTGGGTTGAGGGTTGCTTGTGGAAGACCATGGAGGATGGTGTTTGCGAAGTCTATGTGTGGGATCACTAGGGCTTGAAATATGGTTCGATAGTCTGAAAAGTCCAGTAGTGGGCGGAGGTGGCGAAGGGTTCGTATTTTGTGGTATATTGCTTTGGTAACGGTCTTTACGTGGGTTGTCATAGCCAATCGCTGATCTAGGGTGATGCCTAGGTAGCGAATTGTGTCTTTTGTCTTTAGTTCAGCGTTTTTAACTTGCAGGTTGGGTGGTGGGGTGAATTTCTGATTCCTTGTGACAAATAGGACATCGGTTTTGCTATGATTAATCCTCAGGTTTTGTGTGAGAAGCCATTCAGCCACTGCATCAAAGCATCTGATGATAGGGGAAAAATCAGGTTGTTCTATGGTAAATGGGATGTATAGTAGTATGTCGTCAGCATACACGAGACATTCTACATTTAATGAGCGTATCAGGGAGCAGATAGGCTGCATATAGATGTTAAATAATAGAGCAGACAGGGATGATCCCTGTGGCACTCCCTGCTTCTGTAAGAATGGTTCAGAGGACGTGTTACCTGCTTTTACTTGCTGCCATCTGTTAGTTAAGTATGATTCACACCATTGTAATGCAGTTTCCCAATAATCCTTTTTCTTGGAGGCGTTGTAATAGTATATTATGATTTACAGAGTCAAATGCGGCAGCAATGTCAAGAAAGATGAGGACGAAACCTTGGTGTATGTTGTCAATTCCTGTGATTAGCTTGTTGAATAGGGTAGTTAAGATGGTATCTACTCCATGCGATTCCCTGAAGCCATGTTGGGCTGGATCGAGGGGTGCCTCGTCATCGATGTGCTGATGGATCTGACGCTGGACTATTTTCTCGATGATCTTAGCAAGCAGTGGAATGCTTGATATGGGTCTGTACGATTCAACTTTGGATGTATCAAGGCGACTGTTCTTTAGCAGGGGTCTGATCGATGTATGTTTTAAACTTTGGGGAAGATGCCCCTTGATAGTGATTGGTTAGTTATTTTACATAATGCATGGCTTAGTTCATGTCGAAGTTCCTTTATCCAACTTGCTGGACAGGGGTCATTGGGAGCTGTGGTGAGATTGATGGAGGCAATAGTGTCTTCAATTTCTTTAGTAGATACTGTAGAAAATTTAAGTAGTGTTGTAGGTTTTGGTGTACTAAGTATATTGGACAAGCTGCCGTTAGATGAGGTCATGTTGGATTGTATCATTTTGGATTGTAAGTAGTCCGAATAATCCTGTGGTTGAGGCATGTGTGGGCTTGCTGGTGAAGGGTCACCTGTTAGTGATTTTACTATATTAAATAGGTCGTGTGTTTTATTCAGTGATCTTTTTAGGATCATTGAATGATATTGTTTCCTTTTTTCACTTATCTTCTCTCTGTGTAATGCTAGGTATGAGTTGTAGTTTTGGTGGGCTATGGTAGTTTGCTTTTTTCGCCATCGTCTTTCTAGTTTACGTAGTTGTAGAAGGGATGATCGAAGGTCAGATGAGTACCAGGGTGCATGTCTACGTTTTGTGAGTAACTTGTTGGCAGATGAGATACAGGCTAAGGTTCTGATGCTATTATTCCAATTTGCTACAAGTTCGTCAGGGTCAAGGGTTGGTACATCCAGTTGTGGAAGAAGCTTGATAAGAACATCCTCCTAGTTGAGTGTGCAGAATCGTGTCGTTGGTGTTCCGTGATCTGGGATATTAGTCCTGGCCTTGTTATTGGGTAAGCGGGTGCTAGGTATTTGGAATTTTAGGAGTTTGTGATCAGACCACGGTACTGGAGATATGGAGGTCAACAGCGGAGGAGAGGTGTTGACTATAGACTGGGGCGCAAAAATAAGGTCGAGGGTACCGCCTTTTTCATGCTTTGGGGAGTTCACTATTTGCTTGTAGTCAAGGTCATTGAGCGCTTCGAGGAAGGTTCGTGCTTGTGCTTCAGGCAGTGAGGGGAGATTGAAGTCCCCCATTAGCCAGTTTGAGGATCGTGAGTTATTTGAGTTGCATGCAAGGTTGATGATTGTTGGTAGGTCATCTGAGGAAGGTGTTGGGGCTCTGTATAGTGCATTGATTGTACATTGGTTGTTTGATACAGTGATAATGTCAAGGTGCTCTGAGGTGGATGCATCAACTAATTTAAATTTGAGTTCTGTTTTTGCAAGGATGAGGACCCCTCCTCCTTTTTGTTTGGCTCTGTGGCAAGTGTATGGCGAAAATCCTGTTGGTGTCATTTGGTTGATGATCACATTGTCACAGTCTGATAGCCAAGTCTCAGTGATAATTAACACATCAAGGTTATAGGATGTTATAAGGTCGGTGATTGCTGGCCATTTTTGGTGTGTAGATCTAGTATTTATGAGTGCACATTTCAATAACTGTTGTTGGTGATTCTTGCACAGTTGGGTTTTTTTAATATTTTGTAAAGGAATGTATAATAGGTGTTGGTAAATTATCCTGGGGGTGTTATGATCAGTTTGGTAGTGATTCTCTGACCATCTCCTACTATGACTAGTGAGGATTGGGATATGTGTGGCATATGTATTGAGTGCATGACTGGGGAATCCAGAAGTGAGAAATAGAATGGTCAGTGGTATGAATATGGCCATCATGGTGGGTATTGGTGGGTGAGTGCGTGTTAATGTGAGGTGTAGAAAGATGTTAGGAGAGACTAGAGGTATGATATGCTGCTATGTGGGTGAGCTAGTTTTAGAATGGTAGTGTACGCTACAGGGATGATAGCAACACTTTTTACTGATATTCCGTGCTACCCAATTCAATCTACTTAGCGTTACTGAAGAGGTTATGAGTGAGGTACTAAAAGTGCTTAACAGTGTATTTTACTCACTGCAGCGTTACTAAATTGCATACATAAGTCAAGATAGTATTTGTTCACTATATCATGAGACTCAACAATACTGGTTACACTGTTAAATAATGCAGCCTCATAGGATATGTTTCACTGCACTAAAGTCAGTCACAACAAGGTTACTTTGTTACAACAACACTGGTTACACTGTTAAATAACAAGGTTACTTTGTTACAAGCATAGTCTTACCATCCGTGCTATAAGGTGTATATGGCTATTCATACTCACAGCGTTTTCTGCAATGGGATGGTTACCCGGTTGTCAGGTCTGTATTAACTATAGGCCTCCACCAGGGCCTCCGCCTAAGGGCCACGCCAAAGGGCCCTCTGGCGAGGCCCTCAGGCGCGGGCCCGTCAGGCGCGGGCCCGTCAGGCGCGGGCGCGCCCGATAGCGCGAACCTTTATGCCCGTGCAGGCAGTCCCGATTGGCTGGAGCTGTTCCCTGCCGCCGGAGGCTCTATCCCCCGACTGGGGAGAGCTGCTGATGGTGGCAGGGGTTCACTGGACCACGTGCCCGATGGCGCGAACCTTTATGCCCGTGCAGGCAGTCCCGATTGGCTGGAGCTGTTCCCTGCCGCCGGAGGCTCTATCCCCCGACTGGGGAGAGCTGCTGATGGTGGCAGGGGTTCACTGGACCACGCGCCCGATGGCGCGAACCTTTATGCCCGTGCAGGCAGTCCCGATTGGCTGGAGCTGTTCCCTGCCGCCGGAGGCTCTATCCCCCGACTGGGGAGAGCTGCTGATGGTGGCAGGGGTTCACTGGACCACGCGCCCGATGGCGCAAACCTTTATGCCCGTGCAGGCAGTCCCGATTGGCTGGAGCTGTTCCCTGCCGCCGGAGGCTCTATCCCCCGACTGGGGAGAGCTGCTGATGGTGGCAGGGGTTCACTGGACCACGCGCCCGATGGCGCGAACCTTTATGCCCGTGCAGGCAGTCCCGATTGGCTGGAGCTGTTCCCTGCCGCCGGAGGCTCTATCCCCCGACTGGGGAGAGCTGCTGATGGTGGCAGGGGTTCACTGGACCACGCGCCCGATGGCGCGAACCTTTATGCCCGTGCAGGCAGTCCCGATTGGCTGGAGCTGTTCCCTGCCGCCGGAGGCTCTATCCCCCGACTGGGGAGAGCTGCTGATGGTGGCAGGGGTTCACTGGACCACGCGCCCGATGGCGCGAACCTTTATGCCCGTGCAGGCAGTCCCGATTGGCTGGAGCTGTTCCCTGCCGCCGGAGGCTCTATCCCCCGACTGGGGAGAGCTGCTGATGGTGGCAGGGGTTCACTGGACCACGCGCCCGATGGCGCGAACCTTTATGCCCGTGCAGGCAGTCCCGATTGGCTGGAGCTGTTCCCTGCCGCCGGAGGCTCTATCCCCCGACTGGGGAGAGCTGCTGATGGTGGCAGGGGTTCACTGGACCACGCGCCCGATGGCGCGAACCTTTATGCCCGTGCAGGCAGTCCCGATTGGCTGGAGCTGTTCCCTGCCGCCGGAGGCTCTATCCCCCGACTGGGGAGAGCTGCTGATGGTGGCAGGGGTTCACTGGACCACGCGCCCGATGGCGCAAACCTTTATGCCCGTGCAGGCAGTCCCGATTGGCTGGAGCTGTTCCCTGCCGCCGGAGGCTCTATCCCCCGACAGGTGTTCTCCAGGAGCAGCAGGAATCAGTCCTCACTTATGGGTGACATCGGCGCTGATGGAGCCCCCGTGTGGAGCATTTCCCCAGCTTTCTAAGAAAGCCTTTGGGAATACTGCACGCAAGCGCGGTCCCCTTCCCGCCTAAAGGTACCATCTTGCTCAGTCAAATGACAGCTAAAAAACAGCACACAAAAAATGTAAAAATGAACTATGTACAACTGCAACTCCCAGGGGAGGAGGGAGGGTTGTGAGGACTGATTCCTGCTGCTCCTGGAGAACACCTCTTACAGGTGAGTAACTACTTTCTCCAGGACCAAGCAGGAAGTCAGTCCTCACTTTTGGGACTCCCCAGCTTCAGGATACCAGGGACCCAGAGCTGAAAAATGAGCTCCCTCTAGCCTTAGCGAAAGAATTTCACTGAAAACATACCCCCACTGGTAGCCCAACCAGAGGGCTGGAGGGTAGGAGTTGCCTAAACCTCAAAGAGATTCCGTAGCACTGCCTGACCGAAAGCACTGTCCCGACGGGACTCCCTCTACAGGCAGTAATGGGCCGCAAAAGTCTGGCTTGAGGACCAAGTTGCAGCCCTGCAGATGTCTGCCAACGGTACAGAGCGGAGATGAGCTACTGAGGCAGCCACTGCCCTGACACAGTGGGCCGTGACCCAACCCTGCAACGGAAGGTCAGCTGCCCTGTAAGCCCAGGTGATACAGTCAGCCACCCAGATGGACAAGGTACACTTGGAGACAGGCACCCCCAAGTTATTGGGGTCAAAAGATACAAAGAGCTGAGTAGCCCTCCTATGCCCCTGCGTATGCTCAAGGTAGAAGGATAAGGCCCTCCTACAGTCCAGGGTATGCAGGACTGTCTCAGCCCGGCTGGCATGGGGCCTAGAGAAGAACGTTGGAAGAACCACCTCCTGGTTGAGATGGAAAGAGACAACCTTTGGGAGGAACTTAGGATGAGTCCTAAGGACTACCCTGTTCCTATAGAAGCGAGTGTAGGGTCTGTCACAGACCAGGGCTTGAAGTTCACTCACTCGCCTAGCCGAGGTCAAGGCCACTAGGACTAGAGTCTTCCAGGAAAGGAAGCATAAAGGACAGGTAGCCATGGGCTCAAAAGGTGGGCGAATCAGTTGCTGCAAGACCACATTCAACTCCCACTCAGGGGGCCGGTGGACGGAGAGGAGGCCTGAGCAGTAGTAAGCCTCTGAGAAACCAGGACACCAAGGGATGAACCGACAAAGAGTGTCCTTCCACCATTGAGTGGTGAGCTGCCAGAGCAGAGGGTGGACCCGAACAGAATTGGACTTAAGGCCCCGATTGGACAAGTGCAGAAGGTACTGGAGCATTACTGGCACAGTGCAGCTGAAAGGATCTTCCTTGCACTGCTGACACCACATGGAGAACCTCCTCCATTTCAAAGGCATACGTTTTCCTGGTGGATTGCTTCCTAGAGGCCAAGGCCACCCTTGCAGCCTCCAGGCCATCAGATTGAGAGACTTGAGATTGGGGTGCAGAAGGGAACCCTGATCCTGAGAGAGAAGGTCGGGTTGGAACCCCAGAGGTAGTGGTGTCTCCACTGCCAGTTGAAGTAGGAGTGGGAACCAGGGCTGCCTCGGCCACCTGGGAGCAACCAGGACTGAGGCCTTGTCCCTTAGAATCTTGAATAAGGTTCAGGCCACCTGAGGCGTGGGAGGAAATGCATACAGTAGGCCCTGGGACCAGGAAATTAGGAAGGCATCCGCCGCTACCCTTAGGGGATGTGGTTGCCTGGAACAAAACCTGGGCAGTTGATTCAGGGGACTGGCAAAGAGATCCTTGGATGGAAGTCCCCACTTCAGGAAAATCTTTTGAACCACTAACGGGTGCAGCTGCCACTCGTGGGGCTGCAGAATTCTGCTTAATCTGTCTGCCAGAAAGTTCTCCTGGCCAGGAAGATAAACAGCCCTCAGCAACATCTGGTGCCTGAGGGCAAAAGAGCAAAGGGCCTATGCTTCCAGGCATAGAGGCCTGGATCCAATGCTGCCCTGTATGTTCACATAGAACATGGCTACTTGGTTGTCTGTCTGAACTAGAACAGACTGGTGAGCCAAAGTGTGAGAAAAAGCCTTGAGGGCTAAGCAAATAGCCCGCAGTTCCAGTAGGTTTATCTGTTGCGTGGCTTCCCATGGGGACCAGAGGCCTTGAGTGCAGCACTCTTGACAGTGTGCACCCCAGCCCTGTAAGGAGGCATCTGTCGTCAACACCACTGTGGGGACAGGCACTTGAAATGGCACCCCCTGAAGCAAGTTGGGGGGGTGTAGCCACCACTGAAAGGAAGCCAGGAATGGCTTGGACACCCTGACTTTGTCTGCTAGATTCCCAGTGGCTTGCTTCCACTGAGTTCTGAGGCACCACTGTGCAGGCCTCATGTGGAGGCGGGCATTGGGGGTCACATGTACAGTTGATGCCATGTGTCCTAAGAGCTGCAGACAGAGCCTGGCAGAAACCCTTGGCAGGCTGAGAAACCGGGATGCCAACTCCATGAGCCTTTGAGCTCTGTCCTCTGGCAAGTAAGCCCTTGCTTGCAGAGAGTCCAGCCATGCTCCTATGAACTCTAGGTTCTGGGAGGGGAGCAAAGTGGCCTTTGTGAAGTTTATGACAAAGACTAGGTCTTGGAGTGATACAGTCCTGAAGGTGGCCTGCCTGGCCTCCTGGTAAGTCTGACCTCAGATGAGCCAGTCGTCCAGATAGGGAAAGACAAAAACCCCTTGAGTTCTCAAGTAGGCTGCCACCACAGCTAGGCACTTTGTAAAGACTCGTGGGGCGGAAGTTAGGCCAAAAGGCAGCACTCTTTACTGGAATGGTTTCCTCCCACCATGAACCTGAGGTACTTTCTGTGGTCTGGATGAATGAGTATGTGAGTGTACGCATCGCCAATCTCTCTGCTGGAGGTAGGGCAGAAGTGTTCCAAGAGTAAGCATCTTGAACTTCTTTCTCCAAGAACGTGAGGTTCCTGAGGTCTAGGATAGGCCTTAGACCTCCGGTTCTCTTTGGCACCAGAAAATACCTGGAGTAGAAACCGTGCCCCTGTAGGCGAGGAGGTACAGGCTCCACCGCCTTGTCCAGAAGCAGACCCTGAAGTTCTTGGAGGAGGAGGTCTGTGTGCAGGAGAGGCCTCAGAGGCTCTCCTGGGAAGTAGACAGGAGGTTACTGCTGGAAATGAAGCATATAGCCCTGGTGGACTATGCTTAATACCCAGGCATCCCCTGTAATGGGTGGCCACCTGTGGGCAAACAGGGCTAAGCGACCTCCTGTGCAGGAATGGGGCAGCAGAGGCCGAGAGGCTATGCTGTGGGAGTCAAAAACCCCCTTCCTGCTGTGTAGGAGCTGGAGGCTTGGGGGTCTTCCGCCTACGGGGCCCATGTCCCTGCCCCTTGGCCTGCTGCCCCTGTTGGGGAGCTGGGGAGGCCTGGTACTGAGGGAAAGGTTTGTAGGCAGCCACTTTTCTCGGGTAAAAGGGCTTTTTACCCGAGCCCTTCTTTTTGTGAGAAAGGGCAGAAGTTTTTCTGGATAGCCTTGTCCTAGCCAGGTGCTCGGTTTCGAGCTCAGCTGCCTTCTCGGCCATGGGCTTGCCAAAAAGGTTTTCACCCCGGCAAGGGACATCGACCAACTTGTCCTGCACCCAGGGCTTGAGGTTCGATGACTGCAGCCATGCCTGGCGTCGGGCTCCGATGCCGGCTGCCGCCACACGAGCCCAAGCCTCGAAGCCATCGTAGGCCGCTCGGGACATGAACTTGGAACAGTCCTCGATTCCTGAGGACAAAGACTGGAACCTCTGCAAAGGCTCCCCAGAGAGGCCAGCAGAGAACCCGGCAAGCTCTTTCGCCAGGTCTCGTAAGTAAATGACCATGTACAGCTGGTATGACTGGACACAGCAAGCAAGCATCGAGCCCTGGAAGCACTTTCTGCCGAAAGCATCCAGGTTCCGGGCCTCCCTGCTGGGGGGCACTGCGGAGTGCATCTTCTGGCTCTTCAGACGATGCATGGATGATTCCACCACCATGGAATGGTGCGGCAGCTGCGCCTTTTGGAAGCCAGGGCTCTTACGGAGTCGATAGATGGAATCAACCCGCTTGCTCAAGACCGGTGCCGAGGCCAGTGCCTCCCACATCTGGAAGAGGAGCCATTCCAGCATCGGAGGAACCGGAACAGTAAAGGCCTTCTTCAGAGGAGAGTCATACTGGAGGGCCTCGAGCTCTTCGGCTCTAGGCTCCTCCTCGGGAATCGCCAATGCCTTGGCCATGTCCCGCACGAACTCCGAGAACCGGTTGTCCTCCAGAGGGGACCTACTCCGGGGCTCGGACTGCGGTGAGTCCGAAGGGACGCACCGAGTCTGGAAAGTGTCGGGGGACTCCTCGTCCTCCGCCTCCCACACTGACTCATCTGAAGAGGAGTCGAGGGGCTCCGACCACTCAGGTCGAGGTGGCACCTGCCCCAACGCCGAAGGCACTGGTGTCGACACCCTTGGCTCCGAGTGGGAGGTCGAGGGGGGACCTTGACCGAGGACAACTTCGAGCCTTCATGGTCTCGAGTATCGGCTCGGTCTCCGGGGTCGACTTCGACATCGATGTCCCGGTGGTCGGGGCAGATGCACCAGCGAGGCTGGCCATCAGTACCCGCTGCTGATCCATGAAGGCAGACAGACAATCTGCACGCCAAGGCTGTCAGCCTGAGTCCAAGCTCAGGAGACTCAGCCGCCACCGACTTGGGCCCCGGCGGCGCTGGGCCGGACGTTGGCTCCCTCAGAGGAGAGTCCATGAGGACTACAGGACTTACGTGCCCGACGGTCTCCGGCTCTACACAAGGTACTCTGGACGGCTTCTCCTGTTCCAAAGGCCTAGGACGGCGGTCGGGGGTCTTAGACCTGGCCCTCGAGGGGCCAGGGACCTCTTACGACGCCGCCCTCACAAGCCTCTTCTTCCTCTTGCGTTCCCGGTTGGGGGACCCCCTGTCCGAGGAACCCTGGTGATGCTTGGGACCAGATTCCCGAGACGTCGAGGCCTCAGACGAGGTCCGGGCCCGGCCGGAGGCAGAATCGGAGAAAATCCTTTCCTTCTGGTGCTGACGGCTTCGAAGTGCCTTGTTGGACATTTTGCCACATGGGCCACAGATCATGGGATCATGATCTGGGCCGAGGCACCGAAGGCAGCAGTCGTGTGTGTCTGTGAGAGACATTAGTTTGTTGCACCGATCACACTCCTTGAAACCACTGGAAGCCATCAGGGAAAAAAGGGCCCCCGTGAGATCAAAGGACCGGCCTTCCAGGGGAAAAACAGAAAAAAGGGCGCGAACGCCAGCCACGAAGGGCAAAAACTGAAAAATAGAAAAACGGGCTCGATACCGATGTACCGAACCCGGCGGGAAGGGGAACCGGTGTCGAAATCTGAGAAAGACGAAGAAATCTTTGAAAAAACGTCAACTTTTCCGGGTGACTCGGACAGACGTCCGATGGGCTCCATGGAAAAAGAGACTGAGAAAGATGCCACCTTTAGGCGGGAAGGGGATCGTGCATGCATGCAGTATTCCCAAAGGCTTTCTTAGAAAGCTGGGGAAATGCTCTGCACGGGGGCTCCATCGGCGCCGATGTCACCCATAAGTGAGGACTGACTTCCTGCTTGGTCCTGGAGAATGCCAAGTACCTAAGAGGACTAAGGGGTTGCAGAAATTAAACTAAACGTAAAACTGCTCGAAAACCCTGTGCTAAGGTAAACATAGGAAAAAGACACAGAAAACTGCAATGGCAGGCACAAAAATAGGTGAAAGCACCAGAGAACAGGCTACTCACGCAATGAATGCTAAATATATCCATGGGGCTCTGCAGAAAGGACTGAGGGTAAGATGGCATTGCAGTGGCAGACAAGGCACATATGCACGAGCTTCCAAAAGCTTCTAGAAGCAGCTGGGAAAACGTCAGGCTCCATTGAATGACTATATTTGAGGGCTTTTTTTCCCCGATTGTCCAAAGAAATATTTTTACTGTACCTCAAGATCTGCATGCTGATGTAAGTGTTGTACTATTTTGATAGTGTTGGCTAGTGTAGTTTGCATACAGTCCATAATCTCTTTCTGTTCTGAAGACATTTTTTCCAGTTGTCCACATAAAGTCTTATAGCGCAACTTCAAAGATGATAATTCCTCCAGAAGTTTCATTGGATTTTCCTATATTATGATTTGAAATAGAGTTTAATTAAATAGGCAAGCATTTTGTTTCCTTTAATTTTATCTTTGAAATTATACAAAATAAGACAATCCCAAAATTAGCCACAATTCGGCCACCTTTTTGATTCTGGAAGCAGAATGGCTTTGAATTCTTCCTCTCTCCTTTTCCCTCTCCCTAAGTTATACTGATAAAGGTGACATTTGACTTACCAGTTAATGTCCTTTCCTTGAGTCCTGCTAGACCAGTCCAGACAAGTGGGTTGTGTTCCCCTACCAGCAGATTGATGGAGACAAAGAACCAATGAAAAGCCCGTGTTTCAACATCACTCCCAAGCCTCCATTCGCCTCAGCCACCAGAGGCCTCTTCAGTATTCGTCCCAAAACATACGGCAGAAACATGGCAAGCTTCACACAACCTCAATCATGGGCAACAATGAGTAATCAGAGGAGAACATGTACTGGAAAGCATAAACAAAGCTGTCAGAAAATGAACCTGCAGAGTAGAGTATAAAAATCATAGCGGACCTAAGGGTACCGCAACAGAAGAACAGAGCAAATACAGTTTCAGAGGCGGGCCCTGGACTGGTCTAGCAGGAAACAAGGAAAAATTATTAACTGGTAAGTAAAATGTCACCTTCCATATCGTCCTGCTAGACCAGTCCAGGCAAGTGGGATGTACCAAAGACACAGCAACTCACAAAACCCTTGTGCCAAAGGCTATGTCCACCCACACGTGGACATCCAAATAGTAATGCTTGACAAAAGTGGAAAGTGATGCCCATGTTGCCACCTGACAAATGTCTCAGGAGTTACCAAGCTCCACTCCGCCCACAAGGACACTTGTGCTTGTGTAGAATGGACGCACAAACCCTCCAGAACCAAACAGTTCCGCAACAGGTACACCGAGGCAACGGCCTCCTTAATCCAGCGCCCCATAGTCAACTTAACCACTGCGTCACCCTTGCATGGGCCAGCAGAGTACAAAATGATGGTTGGACTTATGAAAAGAATTCGTAACCTCCAAGTACTGGAGAAGCACCCTCCGACATCCACAAGGCGAAGATCTTTCTTTCCCCCGAACTGCTCCTTAGAGAAGGAGAGCAGGAGGATCACCTGTTTCACATGAAAGGGAGAAATCACCTTAGGCAAGAAGGCAGGCAGAGGCCAAATGGAAACTGCCTCCTCAGAAAAAGATCAGCAAGGATCTCAGTAAGAGAGCCTGCAGCTCAGAAATCCTCCTTGCTGTACAAATTGCAACCAAGACCAAGACCATCTTCAGCATTAAATCTTTCAAAGTAGCGCGCTTTAACAGCTCAAAGGACTCAAACATCAGGAAGGGATCAAAGACTGGAGGGGAGGATGCAAACACCAAACCCCCTGACAAAAACATGATACATCAGGGTGTAAGGCTAAAAAGACTTACCAGTCAACGAACCTCTGAAACAGACCAAAGCTGAGGCCAAAGCTGCCACCTGAACCTTCAGGGAGCTAAGAGAACAGGCCCTTCTCCAGAAAATCCTGCAGAAAAAGCCAGAGATGGCACCTTGACTGCCTCAAGAGCCAGCTGTGTGCCACACCAGCACTCAAGGAACCAGACCTGTACTCATGCCAGGCTGGGACTTCCTCCGGGCTCTGCACACTGCTGGAAAGCCACTCATACATGCTGGAGAGTAACCCATACATGCAAACTGTCTCCTTAGAGCCAAGCTGTAAGCAAGAAGGGAGCCAGGTCCTCCAGGACAAGCAGCCCTGACACAATAGGCCCCGAGACGGAGGCAAACAAAGCTGTAGCTTGCAGGAGCCACATCAGATCTCCAAATCATGCTCTCATTGGTCAATCCAGCATCGCCAGAATAATCCTTCTAGGGTGGTGCTCAATAAGGTGAATCACACTCCCCACCAGGGGGCCACGGAAGAAACAGCTGTTGACTTGATCAAAAGGTTGAGCCAGGGTTCTGACACCCTCAGACTCCATCTTCATGCGGCGACTGAAAAAGCAGCACACTTGCAAAGGGCAACCCCAATGGCACAGAAACAAATCAGTTTCCACAGTAGCCACTCAGGCAATGTGCAGAGCTGACAAACCAGGAGGTTCTTCGCTGCCCAGGTAAACAGGAGAGCTATCTCCAGGACTACTCCAGCACTCCTTGTGCTGCCTTGTCAATAGACATAAGCCACAAGCCACCACTGCTGCGTTGTCTGAGAACACTTGTACTGCCCAGCCCTCCACTGGGGGCCAGAAATGCCTTGCCTCAAGGCAGTTGATGGACCACACTTCCCTGTGTTTCCAATGGCCCAGGGCTGTTCGATCTTGGCAATGGGCTCCCCAGCCTGAGAGACTGACATCCATGAACAAAAGGATCCATGAGCAATTGTCCAGTGGTATGCCCTTCCTCAGAAGACTGAGCTGCTTCCACCACCATAGACTGGCCATCATCATTGGGAGTGGGAGCCTGAGTTCGAACTGCTAAGAACCCAGGGACCACAGAGTCAGTAAGGATGGTTGGCATGGCCATAAAAGAGCACGTATCCATGCAACCATCTTTGTCGCCACCATCAGTCTAAATAAGATAATCCCAGACTCTGGGAGCCTGCTGTGAACAGAACAGTGCTAGGCAATCCAACAGCCTCTGACTTTTTTTTTCTCCCAGCAGGAAGATACTGCACACTCAAGTATCTAAACATGCTCCCAGGAACTCCAGGGCCTGAGAATGAAATGTTCTTTCCCCAGGTGATCACCCAGCCAAGAATTATCAGAAAGGACACCACTCGGAGAGCTACCCGAGAAGCCTCTGAAAGAGAATGGGCTCGGATGAGCCAGTAGTTAAGATATGGGTGCCCATAAATCCCTTGGTATCATAGCGCTGCAGCCACCACCACCATGACCTTGGAGAATGTCTTTGTGGCAGTGAAGAGTCCAAATGAGAGAGCAGCGAACTGAAGGTGAAAGTCAAACATGGCAAAACAGACTTTGCTGATCCCCCAGATCGGGATATGAAAATATGCTCGGCCAATACAGAAATGACAAACTCCCCTCGGTGCACTGCTTGAATCATCGATTGCAAAAGTTTCCATCCAGAAGCACAGACAAGCAAGCACTCATTGACATACTTGAGGTCCAGAATAAGCTTGAATGTTCCTTCCGTGTCAGCACCATGAAACAGATGGAATACCTGCCCTTGCCCCAACTGTCTGGGGAAACTGGCACCATGGCCAGGAGAGGCAACTTGAAGGGGATCTGCACAACGGCCCTGCTATTCAAAGCCCAAGGGAAGACGACTAAAGCGGCCTGGATCAGCTCTTGCATTCCAAGACATAGCTGTACTGAATGGGGGACTAGCACCTAGTGAACCTTGGTGACCTGGACCCATTCCTGAAGCAAGAGGCTAAGCCTGTCTTCAAACCAGAACAAGGGAATGGGCCCCTAAACTGTCATTGTGCAGCCTGGGAGAGTCCTCCTCTGGATGGGACTGGGTCCCTGGGCCCAAGCGTTCCATGAAAGTACTGAGAACGAGCCCAAAGTCCATAAGTGTAGGGAAAAAAAGACTTTCTAGGCCAGCAGCGACAGGAGTCCCGAGACTCTTGGGATTCTGACCAGCGTGCCCATGAGAAGTGGACCTGTCCTCAGGAATGAGGTAAGATGTCACCTCACCCAGATCCTCCACCAGCTTCTCCAAATTGGACCTCAGAAAAGTGTCCCTCTAAGGCCAGATGGGCAACCAGGCTTTGGAAGAGGAGTCCACTGCCCCATATCAGAGCCATTGACAGGACACAACCCCTGGCCGCTAGACGTATCAGGCCATACATGGCATCAGAAAGGAAGACTGTAGCAGACTCCAAAAGAGGGGTAGAATCATCCGGCAGAAGAGAATGAAATCAACTGGAGCAGGGCTCAAGACACCAGGCCTACAAATACCACAACTGAAGAATACGAGCCGCCACAGTGAACTGGTTCAACACAAATCCACCTTTCAGTCCAGAATATCCTTTAGGCCAATCCACCTTCCATAGGAATGGTGGTCCGACTGGTAACTGCCATTTCCTGTGCATTTATCTTGGGAATATCAAACCACACAACACACTCTTTCTCCAGAAAGAGTGTTCATCTTATTATACACCCTTAGCCCTGTAGGTGGGGAGTTGAGGGAATCCCCACTGACTGAAACAGGCCCTTGAGTACTTCTGGGAATGGGACGACAGTAGTGGATTTCCACAACCCTTGCATGAGTGAATGCATCTTCAGTTCCTGCTCCATGCCTGGACCATCTGCCAAGCTCAAGGTGGATAAGACCCTGGGAATCAAAGCTTCCAGTTTCTCCTTCCAGAACAGATGGATAACATTAGCTTCCTCACAATCCTCTGAAGGTGAAAAGTATTCCTTCATCTACATCAGACATCTGAATACAAATCTAGAACAAATACCAGCTAATCCCCATCTCCAGGGGGCACCCTTTGCCGGAGACTCTTATCCATAGGCAATCAAACAGAGCTTCCACACTAAGCCTGCCCCTCATGAGACTGTGCTTGGGGGGGGGGGGGAGGACCCAGAGGCCGCAGGGTCTGAATCTCCATGCCAGAACGATCAGGCCTGTTGTAAAAAGGAAAAGAATTCTGAGGAGAATTCTGGACACTCTCCCTGCAGAAATGAGTCCCCCTACACCAGGGGACATAGTCGCCATCAATTTCCTAGGGGTCGGGGTAGCAGCGTACAGCACAGTTGCTGAAACCTCCGGTCAGCCACTGTTCAGCCAAAATGCTTCGGACACAAAAGCAGCTGTTCTAAACTAATTTAAGGCTGTTGAACACAGAAATCATAATGAAAATGGCTGATTAGGTCTAGCTGCTAAAATATGCGCTATTAATTATTTATTTATTTTAATTTACAGTCTCTTCTATACCGCGCTATTCAGCATCAGCGTGGTTTACAATGAACAAAGATTACACATTTCCCGGGGTACTTTGTGTTTACAGTGAACAGGTGTTAAAAACTTGGATAACTGGGGTAACTATTTACATTTACAACATGTTAGGATTCACTTCCTTGGTCTTAGTCATGGGTGTTTTGCGTGGTTTGTGAGGTTGGTGTCATAGCTGCATTGTTTACAGGGTAATACTGGAGGAAGAGGTGGTGTTTCAAGGCTTTTCTAAACTGGAGTAGGTCTGGTATTGTTCGGATGTCGTGAGGGAGGCTATTCCAGCATCTAGGCGCACAGAATTTGAAAGCCCTGCCCGCTGTTGACTGGGTGCATTGTGTAATTGATCTTGGAACTACCAGGGTATTGAGTGCTACAGACCGTCTGGCTCTGTTGGAGGGTGTAGTCTGGATGAACTCTGTTAGTGATGAGGATGAGAGTCCGTTGATAGCCTTGAAGGTCAGCAGTAAGATTTTGTATGCGAGTCTACCTTGTATCGGGAGCCAGTGGAGGTGTTTTAGGATGGGTGAGACATGGTCTCTCCTGGACGCTCCATGTAGGACTCTTGCTGCGGCGTTCATTGCCAGTTGCAGTGGATGCAAGGTGGACTGAGGGAGACCATGCAAGATTGAGTTTGCGTAATCGAAGTGTGGTATGACCAGTGCCTGATTGTCCTGAAATCGTCTGGCTCCAGCAGGGATCGTAGGTGTCTGAGGGATCGGATTTTATGGTAAACTGCCCTTACCATGTTTCCTATGTGCACCTTCATATCCAAGCGTTGGTCTAAGGTGATGCCAAGGTATCTGATGGTGGGTTTGGTCTGGAGGTCTGCTCCCTCTACTTTTAGGAAGGGGGGGGGGGGTGTGGAGAAGTCTCGATTCCTTGTAATGAATAGCACCTCAGTTTTCTTGTGTTGCATCCTGAGGTTCTGGGTTTGCAGCCAAATGGATACTGCATTAATGCAGTTTGTTAGTGGGGAGATGTCAGGGTTCTCTGTTGAAAAAGGCATGTAGAGCAGCACGTCATCTGTGTATATCAGGCAGTTGACACTGAAGGACCGAATGAGGTTGCAGATAGGTTGCATGTATATATTAAACATCAGAGCGGAAAGGAAAGATCCCTGCGGGACACCTTGCTTTTGGTGGAACGGATCTGATGATGTATCGCTGGATCGTACCTGCTGCCATCTATCAGAAAGGTAGGACTTGCACCATTCAAGCGCTTTGTTGGTGATTCCCTTCTCCTTGAGGCGTACCAGGAGATGCTCGTGGCTCATGGAGTCGAATGCCGCTGCGATGTCCAGGAAGACCAGGACGAATCCTTGGCGAATGTTGTCAATGCCTGCTATTATGTTGTTGAAGAGTGTGGTAAGAAGTGTTTCAACTCCATGGGCTTTTCTAAAGCTGTGTTGGCATGGGTCCAGTGGTGCGGAGGTTTCTATGTGATCTTGTATTTGTACTTCCTTTTCCATTATTTTTGCCAGCAATGGTATGCTAGATATCGGTCTGTATGATTCTGGCTTATGGGGGGGGGTCGACTGTTTTTTAGTAGCGGTCTTATGGATGTATGCATGAGGGATGGTGGGAATGCTCCTGTTGTGAATGATTGTTCCATGCATTAGTCATTAGGGGCCATTAACTGTGTATTATGCAACATTTGTGTGAGATTGCGCAATCTCTACTTGCAACCAATAGAAATATCTGTCCAAAACCAGATGATGCAATCAGTATTTAAATTTGCATCACTTGACAGTATAAATCTTAAGGTGTATTAGTCACAGAAAAATTAAAAATTAATTTTGCATTATTTTATGCCGTTTTTTGTGATGCAAAAGTCATTTCACCACAAATATAGCAGAAATGATCTGTATTAACACAAGTATTTTGCATCGCTAGATATGCTGTATATCTAGCGATGCAAAATACTTGTGTTAATACAGATCATTTCTGCTATATTTGTGGTGAAATGACTTTTGCATCACAAAAAACGGAATATGACTGGCGGTTAAGAAAGCCTACAACTTATATTTTGGCTGCAGAATAGGAGATCAGGATAAGAGCTGGGCGCCACACATATGCTGCAATACATGTGCAACAAATCTCAGGCAATGGATGAATAGGAAAAAACAATCAATGCCTTTTGCAGTTCTAATGATCTGGAGAGCGCCCATGGATCACGTCAGCAATTGCTACTTCTGCATGGTTCCTCCAATTCAGAAAGGCATATCCAGAAAGAGTAAGTGGGCCGTGCAATATCCAAACATTTCATCTGCAGTACACCCAGTGCCTCATGGAGAAGGGTTGCCGATTCCCAAAATGTCAGAATCATTAGAATCAAGTGAGGAAGAGGAAGAAGTTTGTAGTCATGAACTGTTAACCTCACGTGACCCAGAGTTTCTTCTGGCCACTACTAATGAGCCACACCTCATAACGCAAGGTGAACTGAACGACCTTGTCAGGGATTTGGATCTCCCGAAGAATAAAGCTGAGCTTTTTGGTTCCAGACTACAGCAATGGAATCTTCTGGCTGGTGACGTTCGAATTTCTTTTTTCCGGAAAGACAGACTTGGTGTCATTCTTTTTCAAAGAAGGTGATCTTGCTGCATGCAACAACGTAAAAGGTTTAATGGCAGCTCTCAATATCAATTACAATGCAGATGATTGGAGGCTCTTCATTGATTCATCCAAAGCAAGTCTTAAAGCTGTATTGCTGCATAATGGCAACTTGCTACCATCAATTCCTATTGGCCATGCAGCTTTTATGAAAGACTTATGACAATATGAAACAACTTTTGAAATGTATAAACTATAAACATCTATGGTCAATCTGAGGTGACTTCAAAGTGGTCGCCCTCTTGCTTGGTCTTCAGGGTGGATACACCAAGTACTACTGCTTCCTCTGTGAATGGGATAGTCGTGCTAGAGATTGTCATTTCGTCAAAAGGGACTGGCCACTCCATCAGTCACTGGATCCTAGAAGCAAAAATGCTCTGTTTCTAGCACTTGCAGACAGCAACAAGATTTTGATGCCTTCCTTGCACATCAAGTTGGTACTAATGAAAAACTTTATCAAGGCGATGGTTAAAACTAAACCTGCTTTCAGGTTGTGGTGAAGAGCGCCCTACTGAGGAAATGGAGACTGAAGGAAATCCTGAAATGCAGCAGGATTTACACAGGATTTACAATCCTAAAAGGAAAAAAAAGCCCTCTTCTGGTGAACTGAGAATGAAGACCAGCCCAGGGGAGGAGTTGAGCAGTGCTGATTGGGCACACCCAGGGGTTGGACGGGGTGTGGCTGAAAAAGAATCCCTTTATGAAGTGGTGAATGACGCTGCTAAGAGGAATTGGAAGGGGAACTGGAAGGGGAAGTCCCGGATTGAGATCAAGCAGATGACCAAGCAGACCAAGGGGAAGCAGAAGCAGAAGAGCTGTGA
Source organism: Ichthyophis bannanicus (assembly GCA_033557465.1). NCBI lineage: Eukaryota > Metazoa > Chordata > Amphibia > Gymnophiona > Ichthyophiidae > Ichthyophis > Ichthyophis bannanicus. Next base: position 171,975,742 of record CM066042.1, read on the forward strand.
GAAACAGGAAAGCCATGAGCAGAGGACCAGGAAGCAGTTTGGCTACACGTCTGAGCCTGGTAGCAGCAGAGGACCTGCAAGGATCTTAACAGGTGCTTGGAAAGGAAGTCCTACGAGAAGTGGATGAAGCCCTGGTTTAGAGTCTTGGGAAAAGGCAGAGCCCTTGTGGATACAGTTTGGACCGGAGACCCAGAAGCACTCACAGCTGCAAAGCTTTTGAGCTACCTAAAAGGAGAGGAGCCTGGCAGAAAGACAGCAGTTTCTATAGGAACCTGGATAGAGAAGGTAAAGTCCCATCTCCTATATTTAAGGCTGTTTTAAAAGATCCCAATTGTTACCCTGAGTCATTCAAGCCAAGAGCTGAAGGGGGAAATATTATTGACTGGGAGAAAAACTCAGTGTTGGCTGACAACGGTTTGTCAGGAACTGAACAGGCTGAATTGCTCCTTCAGGACTTTAAAGAATTCTTAGAATTGAAAGCAGGCAGACAGTCAAAGCTGATTGAGGACAATAGTTCTGTGCAGTCAGAAGATTTTATGCAAGTGGAAAATGCCTTATCTTTGATAAACTCTGACGATAATAGCATGGACTGTTCAATATGCTGTAAGGAAATAGCAGTATAACAAAGCTTGTCTGTACCTTGTATGAAAAGAATACAACGTGGAAGTTTCTGCTGCCGTGCTCTGAAAGCCTAATTGTTTGCACCTGAGTTTGAGTTCACACTGTGAAGGGAACAGTGATTGCAAGAGGCTGCAATATAAGTAAGTCACCTCTTGAGGCAGAGCTGAGTTAAGCTCCATAGAAAAAAAGCTGATCTCACTTTACGTTGTCTTATATTCCTGAGTTTCTTCTGTTACCATTTAAAGCACCATTTATGTTCATGTATCTGAATTTTGATGCGCTGGAGGAATCTCCCCAACACGAATAAAATATTCTTGCAAAGCCTTACTGTCTCTGGCGCAACTACATTTATCAGTGAGAGAAAGGAGAACAAAACTACATCTCCCATCATTCCAAGGGAATAGTTTTAATCCATTCCTCAGGGGACAATAGGCCACTCCTGTCTTTTAGCCTTAGGGCGGGGGCAGGAGCGTCGCAAGGTATCTTAGTGGTAAATTTCCTAGACTGAGTGATGCCAAAGTTAAGGAAGGAGTTTTTGTTGGCCCTCAGATTCGTGCACTTCAAGATGACGAATTTCTTCGTTTATTGTGTGGAAAGGAAAAGGTTGCATGGATAGCATTTGAATCAGTGACACAAAATTTTCTTGGAAACAAAGCAAATAATTACCAAGAGATTGTTCAAGATCTTCTCAAGGCATACAAAAACCTTGGCTGCAACATGTCCTTAAAGATTCATTTTCTACACTCATCTAGATTTTTTCCCACAAAATTACGGAGTAGTAAGTGATGAACATGGAGAACGATCTCACCAAGACATTGCAGCCATGGAAAAAAAGAGGTATTAAGGTAAATGGAGTCCATCAATGCTTGCAGATTACTGCTGGACAGTGACAAGGGATATGCCATTGCTTCAGTACAAGAAACAGATCAGGAAGAGTCGTGAAGCCACTGAATGAGAACAAAACTTGCTAGAATGTACTTACAAATGTTTTTAATGAAAGTTAAATTGCAGACATAATTACTCCTCTGTTTCTTCTAATTACGTTTATGAACTTTATTTTATAAAAACATGCTTGTTATTGTGCAAAGTTTCACTTGTAATAACATTTTGATTTACATCTAAGGATTTAGGCTCGATTTTCACTATACATAGTGGTAAAATGTACCTTCAACATATCATAGAAACAGGAGCTAATTGACCAATTTCACTATCATAATTGAATTCAGCATTTCAAATTCATTAAGAAATAGCACATTTAAATTTCTGAAGCAAACAATTTTTGAAAATTTGTAGAAGAGTGTTATCTTTGCCCACGGTGACAACCACCACCTCCTGCCCTAGGCAGGCAAGGCCGGACTAACCACATCCCCCGGTGTTGGGGGGGGGGGGGGGGGCAATCCCTCCAGAGACAACTCAAGTGCTGACATGCTAGATGAGCAGAGTCCAGAAACCAGAGGCACCACACTTGCCACAGGCCAAACAACGATTCCTAGAGGAAGACATGAGAGTTCAGGCAAGTATCACAACAGTACACGTGAAAACCATGGTGTCCTAAAGGAATGCGTTAACTGCACTTTTACTACAATGCGCATTACAAGCACTAGGGTAGGAACATGCATTGGAGCCGCTTGGGCAGAACGCACTACAGACCACACGACCTTCAGGCACACAATAGGAGAAAATGCTACTAGCGTGTGCAGAAAATAGCAGAAAACCCCCACACCGTGCCAACAGCTGCCAGCTGTCTACCCCAAATTGCATCCCACACAGATTGAATCAAAAGCTGCCAACAAGGACAATGACTAGGTAAAGCCTTGGTACTCACCCCCTCAGAGCCTCAGGCCCAGGGATCCATGCCAGGCTCAGCTCTACTCCCCTGATACTGTTACACTGGCTTTGCAGCACTGCGTTTAAGGTGGCTGGCAGACAGGTCCCTCTGAAAGCCTTCTGCAGTCTTCGGAAAAGAGTAGGGGAGAACAGAGGATGAGGGAAAGGGCGATGAGAGTTTATGAGGCTGCTGCACTCTAGATCCTTCCAATTTCTGTCTGCTCAATGGGCTCTTATCATGTGGAGCTGATGAAAGACGGCAGTCTAGTGGAGCCTCCCACATTGCATTCAAGTGTGACAGTCACCCTGAAGGTGGTCGTTCAAGAGCGTTTAATCATTTTCCTCTCAATCTTCAGAAGTTTCTTCAGAGAGGAGAAATCCATCCACCATCTGCTGGAGACAAAGAAATACTGAAGACACCTCCGATGGCTGAGGCGGATAGAGGCATGAGAGTGATGTCATCGAAACCTGTGTTTTTCATTGGTTCTTTATCTCTACCAATCTGCTGGTAGAGGAACACAACTCACTTGTTTGGACTGGTCTTGCAAGATGATATGGAAAGCTTATTCTTTATGGCCGGAACCATGATCACTAGTGCCCTATGATCTGATGCACCATCAAAAATGGAGACTACAAACAAGAGTAATGAACTGGGGAGATTATGGAAGGAGGCAGCAATGACAATACTTGTATCACTCTTTCCACCCATTAGTTACCAGAAATGGCTACCCTCATACCTGTAATTTTGAGCAATCAAGAAGGAAAGTTTTTGCCAACTGCTCTTCCAGTTTTATGAAAAGTGGATGATGCCATACCTCTACTCTTTAGTTATTTAAGCATGCAAAATAGAAAAAAAAAAGATTTTTCACTCTTCAGGACAGCTGGCAATGCTGTGTGTCAACATTCATAATTGATAAGGGGATGATGTTCCAGTCATTGAGCAACAGTAATGAGATTAGGGCCCATAAGTGGAAGATTTTAAAAGGATCTCTGCTGCATGAGCCCATCTCAGGATTGTTGCTGCAATGAATAGGACGGGCAAATTGGAAGAGCATATAAAATAAAGGAAAAAAAATCTAAGGCTTGTAGTGAATGAAAGTGTATGAGGACAGACCCCAAAGGATGAAAGTGTATGAGGACAGACCCCAAAGGCCAGGAGGAAGCAGCAGTGCCCTCTGTGCCCCCCCCCCAAACGTTTTTTTAAAATAACTAATTTTACTGAATCTTTAAATTTGGGAATACTACAAAGTTAGTACAAAATGTTCTTGTTACTTCATTTTCTCTCCATCTTTATTTATTTATTTTATTTAACATTTTCTTCTATACCGCGCTATTAAAATCAGTGCGGTGTACATCGAACAAGAATACTGCAATGTATACAAATAACATTGAGTTTACAAATAACAGGGAATTGAACATGGGGGAGAAAACGGGGAAACTAAATACATATTAACTACATATTAACTCGAACTATGTACAATGTTCTAATGTAACTGGGTGTTGCATTAGTTTTGTGAAGGTTGGTAGGGTTTGAGGGGGAATCTTCAACACAATTTAAAATTTTAGTACGGTATAGCAATAAAATGTATTACCTAAGCTCATCTATATGATGTTATTGACACTAAAGATGCTTCCCTTGTGCACCAGTTTGAAAGCCCAGTAGTCAGAGCTCTGAATTTCTAAGCTGCTTACATCCAACTTATTTCCAGACTTTACTTCCCATACTGTATGGGTAAGGAGTGCGCTCATAACTCAGTGCCAAGTAGGAAGGCTGAGTTGCTGAGTCAAGTAATAGAGTGGAGTGGAGGAGTGACCTAGTGGTTGGGGCAAGGTACTTCAGGCCAGAAGGTCGGGGGGTTCAAATCCCACTAGAGGACAGCAACCTTGGGCCAAAAGGGCTGGCCTAGTCTAGTCTTGTGGTCTTGGGCAAGCCACTTAACCCTCCACAGCCCATGTTCCCTGTAAAATAGTTATCTCCAAGTTATAATGCCCTGTTCAATGTAATTTGTTTGTTCAATGTAAACTGCACTGATGCAGAATAGTGCGGTATATAAGATAATGTAAATAAATAAATAGACTTCTAGAAGTAAATAGGTCAGTGAACAGTGGGAAGTGTATTAGCAAAAGAATCTATTGTTTTTTTGTTTTGTTTTGTTTTTTTGGGCTAAAAAAATACAGACCAGCAGATTAAGTCAAACTATTTTTTTATTTGATTGATATAAAATTGCTGTGTAATAGTCTTATTACCTAAAGCAGATGACATTAGAACATGCATATTAATATTTAGACTTACTTGTTCTATTGAATCAGGGAGACATTTCCTAATTTCGAACTCTAACTTCTTTTCAATGTAATCCAGGTCACATTCAGCTTTTTGGAACTAAAAAAAACAAAACAAAACATGCAAGATCAACCACAAACATTGTTGAATGTTAAAAGGAGAAAAGGTGAAATTTGCATTCAACGTTAATTTCTTTCCTGAAATCCTGCCACACCAGTTCAGATAAGCAGGTTATGCCCTCTTACAAGTAAATGGAGGCAGGAATAAACTCCTAACTTGGTTTAAGTCCCGCTATAACAGGTAGTACAGCTGGATTGGATAGCCAGTTTCTACTGAAAAAGCTAATGGACTATATCAACCCCCCCTTATATTTTTTAAAACTTCCATACAGAGCAGTCTGCCCTTTACAGGCCCTAGTGGCCCCACTGACCTTTGGCTATCCCAAAAGGAACAAATCTGATAAAAAGAAGAATACCCTGGCTTCACTTGTCTGTCCCCTGTTGTATGGACATCCCCAGGTAGACAGCATAGTTACTCACCTGTAACAGGTGGTCTGTGGAGACAGCAGGAATCAGTCCTTACATATGGATGACATTGGCGTCAGCGGAGCCCGAGCGGATCCAATCCCCAGCTTTCAAAAAGCCTTTGGTACCTACACGCACATGCATGGTCACCTTCCCGCCCAAAAGGTGCCATCTTACCTCAATATGATGGACATAGCTCAAAAGCACAACAAAGAAAACATCTCCATGGGGAGGTTGGAGGGTTGTGAGGACTGATTCCTGCTGTCCCTGCAGAACACCTGTTACAGGTGAGTAACTATGCTTTCTCTGGGAACAAGCAGGAAGTCAGTCCTCACATATGGGACTCCCCAGCTACAGGCTACCGAAAAAAACCTATAAAAGTCACGAGCGACCCAAAAAGCAGACCATAAGGGCAGCAGGGGCGCCGTTTGCTGGAAGCCTGACACTATATTAGCAGCACTGAGGATGCAGTCTCCACCCCGACAGCCTGGGCACCATGGGTTGGAGGGAGGAGTTGCATCATTCCCCAAAGAGGTGACGGAGTATTGCCTGGCCAAAGGTGCTGTCCCTCCAGGATGTTTCCTCCCGACAGTAGTGTGCAGCGACTGTGTGCACTGAAGACCAGGTGGCAGCCTGGCATATCTCCAGTAAGGGCACCGAGCACAGGCTTGCCACCAAGGCTGCCATGGCACACACAATTGTGCGCTGTTACATGACACGAAGGAGATGCAATTGGAGGAGGGGGAGGAGGCTATGCCCAAGGAATCAACACCCCCCCCCCCAGACTGCGGCTGAGATGCTGTTTGGGGGCCTTTGGCCTACAGGGGTCATGCCCCTGCAAGGGAGCATGATAGGCCTTGGGGTAGTTTCTGTAAGCCTTCTTGGTTTTCTGGTGGAAAGACTTTCTATGAAGTCTTCTTATGGGAAGGCTCAGACACTTTCTTGGACAGCCTGGTTCTGGTCATGAATTCCTTCTCCAGCTTGTCAGCCTTCTCCTTCATGGGCTTGCCGAAGAAATTCTCCCCCCGGCATGGGATATCGGATAACTTGTCCTGAACCCACTGCTCCAAGTCAGGGGATTGCAGCCAGGCAAGGTGTCGGGCACTAATACTCACAGCAGCTACCTGAGCCACTGACTCAAAGCTATGAAAGGCTGCTCGAGTTTGAAAATTGAAGCATTCTCTGACAGATGACACCAGGGTCCGGAAGCACTCCAGAGTTTCACCTACTAACCCAGCCAAGAACCTGACGATTTCCTTGGCCAGGTCCCTCAGGTATATGCCCATGTTCAGCTGGCATGCCTGGATCCAGGATGCGAGTATAGAGCCTTGGAAACACTTTTTGGAGCGTCCATGATGTGCGCTTCCCTGCCTGCATGCACCGAGGAGTGCATATTCTGGCTGTTAATGTGACGCATAGCCGACTCCACAACTGTGGAGTTATGTGGCAGCTGCGATTTCTGGAAGCTGGAGCTCCAGACAACTTGATACTGTGGCTCGTTGACAATTCACAACAGGCATCATTCACCAGGGTCTCCAACATTCTGAAGAGCAACCACTCCAGGATGGGGGGCATGGGCACCGTAAGTGCCTCCCAAGGGTGAGTCTCGTACTGGAGGATCGAGATCCTCAGTATGCCTGGGACATCTCCTGGACAAACTCCAGGAAAGCCAAGTCCTCTGGAGGTGACTGTCACAGATGGTGCAGTGGGGACAGGTCGGAGGGGATGTCCCGGTGGAGAATGGTATCGGGAGACTCCTCATCCGTCTCCCATGCTGACTTCAAACAAAAAAGGAGTCAGCTAGCCTTCCATGGTCGTCGGACCGACTCTGCGTTGACTCCTGGCGTCAAGGCCCCAGCGCAGCTGCACCTGATGTGACAGTCCGCAACTCAGAAGCTGACGGGGTAGACACCAAATGAGCCAACCTCTCCAGAATAGGAGGGGCATCCTTCGGGTATATCCTGGAGGACGACGGCCCGGTCAAGGGCACCGATGATCTGGAGTGACCGGGAGTTGAGCCCCTGTGAGCCTCAATGAATGCAGCTTCAAGGGCCAGCATCCTGGCCTCAATGCCTGTCGGCACCACCACCAGAGTGGCACCTACCTTGGAGGCTCTGAGCAGGAGCCAGGTCCCGGGAGGGTGAGTCCCGTATGGTGATGTTCCCCTGAGGCCATCTCCCTCCGAGGTAGCTTGGAAAGGCCACTCTATCATCCCCGGCGTCTAGTCGAGGGCTCCGCACCCAGGTCCCTGAAATCTTACCTCCTAGGCTGGAGTCGGACCTCGACTTGGGCTTTGATGAAGTCTTCTGCTGAGGAAGATCTTCTGAGGAAGGACGCCCATCGATTCCGCAGTTCCGAACGGGCCCGGGAGTACAATGCCAAGTCGCCTGATGCTGGTATCAAAGGCAGGGATTCCACCCCCGATGCCAATCTTGGGGCCAACTTGCTGAACAGCTCCCCCTATTGCCTTTCACATTCCTTCCGGGTCTTTGTAGCCATCAAAAGGCACAATGGGCAGGAAGACACATGATCCACCCTGAGGCAATAAATGCAGGAACTGTGGTGGTCCATACAGGACATAGTGCAATTGCACTTGCCACATTACCTGAAGCCGCTGGTCAAAGACAAAGTGGGAAAAACAAGCTCTGCGAGGTTAAACTCCAATGTCTCTACCAGCTAGACCACGAGTGAAAAACCTGCAGGCCAAAAAATAAAATAAAAGAAAGATACCCAAGTGAAAAGCATGATGCCAAGACTGACTCGGGTGCAGAAAGGTGAGCAATTACCGAAAAGAAAGCGTAGTTATTCACCTGTAACAGGTGTTCTCCAGGGACAGCAGGAATCAGTCTTCACTTATGGGTGACATCGACACTGACAGCCTGTGCAGAGAAATTCCCCAGCTTTCAAAGAAAGCCTTTGGGATTGCTGCCTCGCATGCATGGTCCTCTTCCGGCTCAAAGGTGCCATCTTGCTCAGTCAGCTCCCCTAGCTAAAGCCCTACTAAAGCATATTGCAAGGGAAGGACAAGAATAGCAACTGTAGGGGAGGAGGGAGAGTAGTGAGGACTGATTCCTGCTGTCCCTGGAGAACACCAGTTACAGGTGAGTAACTATGCTTTCTCCAGAACAAGCAGGAACTCAGTCCTCACGTCTAAGACTCTCCAGCTAGAGACTACTGAGCCTGTAATCCAAAAAAAGTCTCCGCAAGGCCGTGAGCAGAAGTCGATGGCCAAAGGAGCCCGAGTCTTTGGGTCCCTGGGGCGAAGCTCTCGGTAGCCGAAGAAGGGTCAGAGGGCAGGAGTTGCTTATACCCTGAACAGATTATGGAGTACACCCTGGCCGAAGGCGCTGTCCCGGCAGGACTCCCTCTCCAGGCAGTAGTGCACAGCGAAAGTGTTCGCTGAAGACCAGGTTGCAGCCCGGCAGATGTCAGACAGAGGTACTGAGCGCAGCAAAGCCACCAAAGCCGCCTTGGCCCGGACTCCGTGTGCGGTGACACTGAGCCAACGGGGCGCCCACCTTCGCCTGTGCGAAGGCGATGCAGTCCGCCACCCAGATGGAGAAGGTGCATTTTGTGACTGCCTGCCCCAGGCGATTGGGATCGTAGGCAACGAAGAGCCAACCAGACTTGCAGTGAGCCTGGGTGCGCTGAAGGTAAAAGGCAAGAACCTCTTGCAATCAAGTGTATGTAACACTGCTGAGGCTGGTTGGTATGAGGCCTTGGGAAGAAGGTTGGTAAGACTATCTCCTGATTTAGATGGAAATCCGAGACAACCTTCGGTAGGAACTTAGGGTGGGTGCGGAGGACCACCCTGTTCCCATAGAACCTGGTGTAGGTGGTCTCAGCCATGAGGGCCTGAAGTTTGCTGACTCGGCGAGCCGAAGTCAAAGCCACCAAGACCACCACTTTCTAGGAGAGGTGCCGAAGTGAGGATGCAGCCATCAGCTCGAAGAGTGATCGTGTAAGCTGCATGAGCACCAAGTTGAGGTCCCACTCCGCTGGAGGAGGCCAGATGGGAGGCTTAGAAAGTGAAGCGGGAGACCAAGGGCTGCTCCGAGAGGCGTTTCCCCTTGACGGGGAGGCGGTTTGCTGAAATGGCACTCAGGTGTACCCTGACCGAATTGTGTTTCAACCCTGCTTTCGAGAGGTGGAGGAGATACTGAAGAACTCACCAGGTGGAGCAGAAGAACGGGTCCATCTGGAGCTCGGAGCACCAGACCGAGAAGCATTGCCACTTAAAGGCATATGCCCATCTCGTCACGTCCTTCCTCGATGCAAGGAGAACCTCCTCTGGAAGGTGTAGCAGGGCTAAGGAGACCCATTCAACCACCAGGCTGTAAGGGACAGTGAGGCCAGGTTCGGGTGGAGCACCTGACCCTCCTCCTGCATTAACAGTCCAGGGAACAGTCCAGGGGGACTGGAGGCTTGGATGAGAGCCAGAGCAGAAGCAGGAACAAGGCTGTTGAGGCCATGAAGGAGCCACGAGGGTCACTGAAGCTCGTTCCCGCTGAACTTTGTGGAGGGTCCTCACAATGAGAAGAGTGGGAGGGAAAGTATAAAGAAGCCCAAAGGTCCAGCTTAAGAGGAATGCATCTGGGGCCATCCTGCTCGGGTGCGGGCCAATGTTCCCTCTAATTTTCTGTAGGCTGTGTGCGCATAAAATATCAGCTGTGCAGCTTTTGAAGGAAGGTTAAATTTTTGTGCGCCACGTAACGACACTGGGAGTTATATACTTTAAAATTTGACTACACATCAGAATACAGTATGTACACCACATTGATTGCACTAGAAAACATTGTAGAACTTGTGAAAACCATAAATACATAACAACTTTTAAATTTTAAGACGTCTGTGTTGTTTTCTATCAGAATCAGAACCTTAATTTTTGTGCGCTCTGTTGTAAAGTATGTGCGCTCGCTCGGCGAGGTGTGTGCGCGCGCACACGCGCACAGCTTAGAGGGAACAGTGGTGCGGGCCCAGGCTGCAGAAGCAGGGAAGCTGCTCGTTCACTGGGTTGGCAAACAGCTCCATGGATGTGGTCTCCCATCGATGGAACAAAAAGGTTGGCGACCTCCAGATCCAGGTACCACTCATGTTGGCGGAGGATCCTGCTGAGTTTGCCTGCGAGGACATTCTCCTGGCCTGGGAGGTAGACCGCTCTTAGGTCATCCCCCGGCGAAATGAAAAGGAGCAAAGGCTTGCCTCCCAGCAGGGGTGGCAGGATCCTCTTCCCCCTCCTTATTTATGTAGAAGATGGCTACCCAGTTGTCTGTCTGCACGAGCACCAACTCCCCCCTCAAACAGCCCTCGAAGACCCGCAGGGTCCATTGGACTGCTCAAAGCTTGAGCAGGTTGATCTGCTGCTCTCCTTAGGCGACCATTGCCCCTGGGTGCACAATGCGCTACAGTGGGCTCTCCAACCCAGCAAGGAAGCATCCATTGTCAGGACGAGCTCGTGCTGTGGGGTCTGGAAGGGCATTCCCAGAAGGAGGCTTCAGGGTCCTGCCACCAGTCCAGGGAGTTGTGGAGATTGCAGGAGACCCAGATAGGGTCTCTGAGGTGGCCAGAGGCCTGGCTCCATTGTGCCCTGAGGCACCACTGGGCTGTCCGCATGTGCATGCGGAACCACATGGACGGTGCAGGCCATGTGTCCTAGGAGGCACAGCATGGCCCATGCTGTAACCCAAGCCCTCTTCTGGACCTGGGCTGCCATGGCCCGGAGGCGGTCTGCACGGTTTGCAGACAGGAAAGCAGTTGCTCACTCCGTGTTCAAGCGTGTGCCGATGAATTCCAAGGTCTGCACTGGTTCAAGGTGGGACTTGGGTAGTTGACCAAGAAGCAAAGGCATTCGAGAAGGATCATGCACGATGTTGCCAGGCAGGCTTTGCCGGCTGAGGTCCCCGTGACGAGCCAGTCATTGAGGTAGGGGAAGACTGATATGCCCTGCCGCCTGAGGGAGGCGGTGGCCGTGGAGAGACACTTTGTGAAAACCCACGGTGCAGACGCGAGCCTGAAGGGGAGCACCCTGTATTGGTAGTGCTCCCCTCTGCACCCTGAAGCGCAGGTATTGCCTGTGCTGGGGGTGGACTAGGATGTGGGCTTAAGCGTCCCTGAGATCCAAGGAGCATAGCCAATTGCCCTGCTGAAGGAAGGGCAGCAGGATGCCAAAACGATAACATTTTGAACTTCTCCCGCACCAGAAACTGGTTTAGGTTCTTGAGATCGAGAATGGGGTGTAGGCCCCCTGTCTTTCAGAACGAGGAAGTAGTGAGAGTAGAACCCACGGCCTCGAAGATGCAGCAGTACCTTCAACCACCTGCTAGGCGAGGAGGTTGGACAGCTCGGGCTACAAGTAAGACTGGTGCGAAGGGAGCCGAGTAGGCTCCTCTGGGGAGAAGGGAGCCTGTCCAGGTGAAGATGATATCCATCTCGGACTACCCGGAGGACCCAAGTGTCTGATGTGATCGACACCCATTGCGGGGCAAAGAGAAACAGGCATCCCCCCACCGGCAGAAGTGCTGCTGGGGGGCAAGAGGCTATGCCGTCGGCATCAAAAACCCTGAGCGGGTTGGGATGGCGCCGGTGGTTGGGCCCTTTAGGCTTGCGGTGGTCATGTGCTCCTCCCTTCCCCTGTGTGCTGGAAGTCGGTGCAGGGGTGGGTAGGAAGGGCAGGTATCCCTGGTAGGGCAGCCCCTTTCTTTGGAAGAACTGCTTCTTGGTTGGCTGCTTCTTCCGAGGGAGGGAAGAGGTCTTACGCGAGAGGGGGGTCCGAGTCATAAACGTTGTTTCTCTCTCAGCAGCCTTATCTTCCATGGGCTTACCAAACAGTTGTTCTCTGAGGCAGGGGACGTCCAGGAGCTTCTCCTGGACCCACTGCTCCAGGTTGAGGACTGGAGCCACGCCTGGTGTTGAGCCCAGTGCCAGCTGCTGCCACTTGGTGGAGGACTCACATCTGTCATACGCAGCACAGGAGAGGTACTTCGAGCACTCCGTGATGGACCTCAGGAGGGTTTGGAACCTGAGAAGGGGTTTACCTTGAGACCTGCAGAGAACCCACCGATCTCCTTGGCGAGGTCACGCAAGAACATGCCCATATACAATTGGTATGCCTGGATGCGGCATGTGAGCATGGACCTGATAGGCTTTGCATCCAAGGGCGTCAAGGGCTCTTGACTCCCTGCCGGGGGGAACCAAAGAGTGTGACTTCGGGCTCTTTTGCTTCTGCATCGCTGATTCCATTACCATGAAGGTGTGTGGAAGCTGGGTCTTTCGGAAACCCGGGCTGCGTTGGACCCTGTACATGGCGTAGAGGCTGCTCACAATGGGGACTAAAGTAGGTGTCTCCCACATGCAGAGGAGGAGCCTGGACAAAATGGGAGGAACTGGGACAGTAAGACTCCCGAGGCGGTGACTCATACTGTAAGATGCCAAGCTCCTTGGCTCATGGCTCCTCTTCAGTCTGCGTAGCCAGATTGAGAGCCTGTACCATGTCCAGCACGAACACTAGAAAGGATGTGTCCTTGGGCGGCGAACACCTCTGAGAGGTGGGTGGGGACAGGTCCGAAGGGAGGTATCCCCATCTGACTTCCAGCCCGAGAGCCCTGAGAAGGAGTCTGACTCAGGCTGGTCACCCCATCCAGAGGCCGAAGCCCACTTGGAGGCAGAGGCCTTGGAGGATCTCACTCCCGAGGAACGGGAAGGCGAGTGAGACAGACCCTGAGACCCTCACGAGGCCCACGGCTATCAGGTGTTTCCAGGGCGGGTTTGGGTATCCCTCTTGAGGGAACCTCGCTCTCGAGGCGTGGGCCAGCCGTGCTGGGCATGAGCATGTGCTGGGCAGCTAAAAAGGCAGAAACGCTGTGCTCTAGTGCACACATTCGGGACTCCCATGCGGACATGGGTCCCTGCGATGCCGACATCGGGGTTACCGGGTCAGGCGTGGAGGAGGAGAGTGGGTTGTCACCTGGACGACCCTCAGGAGAGCGGGCGCCATCACCGGGGGCCTCTATCTGTACAAAGTACCTTTCGAGGCTGCTCCTTGTCCGACTCTCAGGAACACCGCAGAGAGCTGAGCAACCGAGTGCGGGAGCACTCGCGCTTGTCTGAAGCCCTGACACCGACTTAGAGGTCGTCTTCTTACGCCTCTCCACTTCAGGGGACCCCTGATCGGAGTGCCACCTTGAACACAGGGCTGAAGTGGGGGATCCTGCCAGCGGAGAGACAACCGAGGGTGCCGCCGGGGATTCTGGGGCTACCTTCCTGAAAATGTCAGACTTCTGCTTAAGATTTAGAAGGGCTTTGGAGGACTATTTCTTGCAAAGAGAGCAGAACTCCAGATTATGGTCAGCCCCAAGACACCAAAGACAGCAGTCATGGGTGTCCATGAGCAACATGTTTTTGGAGTATCTGTTGCATTTTTTTTTTTTAAACCGTTGGCCATTGGGGCAAAAAGGGCCCCCACTAGGTCAAAGACCTTTGCAGTCCGCGGTTGAGGGAGAAAAGGGCAAGAAGCCTGTAAAATGGAAACTTTCACAAGAAAGGATGTCGCCTTGCTCAAGGGAAAAAAAGAGCAGAGGAAGGACAGGTAGGACCAGTGCTAATGGAAGAAACACAGGCCAGAGGCTGAAAACAAAACAGTTTTTCCGAGGGATGAGGACATGCATCCGAAGGGCTCCATGGAAAAAGGGAGACTGAGGAAAATGGCACCTTTAGGCCGGAAGAGGACCACATATGCGTGGCAGCAATCCCAAAGGCTCTCTTTGAAAGCTGGGGAATTGCTCTGCACGGACTCTGTCGGTGCCGACGTCACCCATAAGTGAGGACTGACTTCTGCTTGTTCCTGGAGAAGAAAATATTACAGATACCAGTGGAAAACCATCAACTTTATCCAGGTGCAGACAACACATCTGCAGGGTTCCACGGTAAAGAGAAGACCGAGGTAAGATGGCACCTTGCATGCGCAGTGTAGGTCCCAAAGACTTTCTTTGAAAGCTGAGGATTGGATCTGCATGGGCTGCGTCAGCACCGACATCACTCATATGATGTGATGCGAGGACTGACTTCCTACTTGTTCCCGGAGAACACACTTTTCATTTGGGATCCTGAACCTCTAGATGACTTTGACTTCCCAGGTGAGTCCTGTACTGGTCTGGTAGGATTCTTAGAAAGGAAATTATTGGCAAGTGAAAATTTTCACCTTCCTGCCAGACCTGGCCAGATGAGTGGGATATACCCAACTTGCTCTAACTCAGGTAGAAGGAAGACCAGGCTAACAAAACTATAGCCCCAAAGGATGCATCCTTGGAATGGATGTTCAGATAATGCTTAGAAAACAAGTGGAGGAAGAACCACACCACCACTTAGCAAACATCCAATGGTGGGGGGACCTCAACCAATACTCCACCCAGGACCCATCTGTGCTCGACAGAGTTTGAATTCCTTCTGGAACTGGCTGGCTCTCTCCAATGTAATCCTCTGATTCATATGGAAATTTCAAAGCTGCCTCCCTCTTGTAAGAACCCACACACAGCACAAAGCCAGACTTCTTAAATTAGTTGATCATCTTCAGATAATGCAATAGGAAGCTGTGAATATCTAGGGAGTGCAGATCCAAATCTTTCCCCTCTCCAGACACCCTGAAGAAAGCCAACAGCACCACCTCCTAGCTCATGCAAAACAGGGAAGCTACTTTAGGCCAGACAGAGGGCACCAGACAGTCACTTTTTCCTTTTTTAAAAGCACCAAATGAGACTCTATAAGAAAGGGCTTGCATCTCAAGAGCTCCTGTAGACTGAACAGCCAGCCACCAAAACCACACCATATTCAGAGTTATAGCCTTGGCAAAGGCTCAAATTGAGGTACCACCAAGACTCACAATATGACATTCATATCCCAAAGAGAAACAAGTCTCCTAAAAGAGGGCCATAGGCGAATGACATACCTGAGGAACTGTGACATATCAGAATGAGCAGCAACCAGTTTTCCCTGCACTGCACTTCTACAGCAAGATTTCAGCAAGTTCAGAGCAAGTCTCTTGTCCAGTCCAGCCTAGAGAAAGGCCAGAATCTCCAGGATAGTACTTCCAAGGGGAAACCAACTCAACCATGCATCAGGTCTCAAAGGTTCGTCAGACTCTGATGTTCACCAAGAACAGAGTTCCTACGAGCCTTCAATATCGTTACTGCCACCACTACCAAAGAAAAGCCCTTCTTACCCAAGTGCCATCTTTCAAGTTCCAGTACATAAAGTCAGAATGGCCCCAGATCCTCAGGCACTATCAGGCCTTGATGCAGAAAACCAAAAGGGCTTTCCGCACATTGGCCTCATGAGGTCAACATACCAGAGTCTTCTGGGTCAGTCTGGCACCACCAGGATCACAAGCGCCAGATAGGAATCCGCTCATCGAATCACTATCCTCATTATCAGCCAGGAAGGAAATATGTAGAGGGGTTCGACCTTGGGCCATTGCTGCGACAGCACATCTATGCCGCTCAAGCTATATTCCATCATACCTGCTGAAGACCCTGCTTGCTTTGCTGTTCCTAGCAGACGCTTCCAGATCCATAATGGGATCCCCACCTGGAGGCTATCCTTAGATTTTTTCACCAAGTTCTCACTCTCCTGAGTCCAGCATGGTTTGGCTGAGAAAATCCATTTGGACTTTGTCCATGCTGACAAGGTAAGCCACCATCAGGAGCCTTAAGGTTCTCTTCAGCCAACATGAAAATCATTTTCACCTCATCTCTCCCCACTATCCCCCGTTGACATAGGCTACTGCCATCATCTTATCACAGATAATCTGAACTGCCACACCCTCAAGTCAGGGAAGAAATAGCACCAAGGCTAACCAAATAGCTCTAGTCTCCAATCTGTTTATCATCCACCTGGACTCATTGACTGACCACCTGCCCTGTACTCCTGTACTACATGACCTCTGCAATGCCCCCCCCCCAACCTGACAAGCCTATAAGCTCATACTGATCACCACAATGACTCAAATAGAAAACCCCACTCCCTTGGTGAGGTGCTTCCTAACCACCACTGAAAATCAAACATGACCTCTGGCAGCACTGGCAGGTGAGTCTCAGATTCCTGGGGGACTACCTGGATAACAGTGCCCCCTGAAGTGATCATGACCCCCAGAACTTGAAGGCAGTCCCAGACCGATAGTGCTGCACAGGTGAGGAAGCCATGCAACCACACCAGTCTGCTGACCCTTCCCTGGGTCAGCACCACCTTACCAGCTGCAGTGTCGAACAGTGCCTCCAAGTGCACCAGCCTCTTTGACAGGATCAGCTTGCTTTTCAAATAGTTCAACACCCAATCCATGGATTCCAGCAGCTGAACCACCCAAGAGGTCACTTTGCAACCTTCCTCCGCCGACTTGCCCCTGATGAGCCAGCCAATCCAGATAGAGGTGAACAAAAATGTCTTCCTGTTGGAGCACTGCCATCGATCTCAAGGCAGCATTTGACTTGGACCACTATTCTGGAAAGATTTTTTTTTTTTTTTTTTTACTTAGAACACCATGAATAGGCCTTCAGCTGGTTTCAATCACCCTTGAATGATAGATCCTTTTTATAGCAGGTTGGAGAAGTATAACATTTCTAGATCCAACTTTATGTGGGACACCCCAGGGTTCCATATTATCTACTATTATATTCAGCAGGCCCAATATTCAGCGCCACCAGTTACTGCTACTAAAGCTGAACATTAAACTCAGATATTCAATACTGGCATCAAATCCAGCCCCAGCACCGAATATCTGGGTTTGCCATATTTGTCGATCGCTAACTGAGCAGTGACCATATTGAGCCACTGCCCGTTAGCAATACATGGTAAATGTTAGGCCAGGGTTTCCTGGCTTTTACCACATATTGTTAACCAGGTAGCAGCTCAATAATCGCCACTGCCCAGTTAGCGATGGGTGCCGCCTCTGCTCCACCCCAGAATGTCTCAATGCTAACCAGTTAGCATTGAGGCATATAGCACCGACAGCTGCTTATATTATTTGGTTCTGTTTTCATTTACTGTATAGAATGTGGGTTTTTTTGTTTATTTTATTATTTTATTGCACTATTTTAAATTTTATTTTAGCAACTGTAAATTGCTTAGAATATGCTTATGATTTGCAGTATATGAATATACATAAACATTAAACCATAATCATTACTTTGGAGAACTTTCTGAGTACCATAGCCATACCAAAGGGCAGAGCCTGAAACTGGAAATGAATATTCAGTACCATGAAAGGCAGAAACCACTAATCAGGGCTAGCCCAAGAGTTTCTGCCGCCCCAGCAAAGCCCTGGCTGTGCCACTCCTCCATGCACCAAGCCATGCTGCTCCCCCCTCCTCCCATGAGCAGCCATGCCACCATCCCCTGCTGTTACTGATTCTGGCAGTGGGGTCGGGGGGGGGGGGGGGCAGCTTGGCAGCAGTGGCAGGCAATGTGCTTTGGCACACATGGCCTGCCGCTTCTGACATCCCCCCCCCAACCCTGACACAACTTTGTGAGATCAGAAGCGGCAGGCCATGGAACAAACAAGTAAGAACAGTGTCTGAAAAAGAAATGCATCTGAAAACCATCCCCCCCCCTGAACAGACAACACCCCCACTCCAGTGAAAGAGGAGAAAAGACAAATTACACAACACATTCTGCACCAACTCCGCTGATCAGGGCCACACCAAACTAGGGAACTGAACCTCTGACCTCCTGGGGGCCTCACCAATCCACCACCTCTGCTTCATTCTTCTATGCTATTTTTTGTTTTGTTTTAATTTATCTCCAGGAAAAAACAGCCATTAGTCCGTTAGAGCCTTCAAGGCCGCTTCAAAAAGCTGTTAGTGTAGCTGGGTTTAAAAAAGGTTTGGACAAGTTCCTGGAGGAAAGGCATGGCCCTTAGGCACAGGACAGTGCGGGGCCGTTTAAAATGCTGCTACATTGATTCTGCTTGCTGTGGAGATCACAGCAGTGGAGGGGTGATGTTGATAGCGGAGGTTGTGAGTGGGAGCGTAAACACCTGGTGGTATGATATCTACCTCTTCAGATGCTATGTGGAGCATTTCTTCTTGTCTCCTCTATTCCTTTAACTATCACGGTATCTCTTATTCTGTCCTAATGGCATTCTTTTCATATTTTCTGTAACTTTTAAGTAATATCGTAAACCGCTCTGATGCTTTGGCTTGAGCGGTATATCAAATGTAATAAACAATTATTAAAAGAGACCCAGGATATCACTGCTTGACCCAATACAAGCATTGACCTAGATTGGCCACTGTTGGAAACAGGATACTTGGCTTGATGGACCTTGGTCGGACCCAGTATGGCATATCTTATGTTCTTATGATGTCCTTCCTTCCAGGTCTGGGATCGCCAACTCTGCTGAAAAAAAAAAAAAAAAAAAATTTAAAGAGAACTCAAGGGAGGGTCCGAGACCAGACTGGAGATACTCAAGGAAAGCCAATTAGCAGCTAAGGCCTAATTTTACCTTCCTTATCCCTCCAGTCCAGTCCTGAATTGTGAGATGTACCATAGCAGTATTAATCCTTGGGAGGGAGCCATAAGCCCGGCCTGGATCACCGTCGACCTAAAGCTCACATTCCCCACTGCCTGCACATCTGATAGTGCTTCACAAAAGTATGCAAGGATGATCATGTTGCCACCCGCCAGACCTCCACTGGCAGGATCAAGCTAGACTCCTCCCATGACGCTGCCTGGGCTCCAGTCAAATGTGCCCACAGGCAAGCCAACACCATCCTGCACGTCAGATAGGCCACATAGATCACTTCCCTCACCCATTGAGAGAACAAAACAGCCGATCAGTCTTGCGAAGCCTCTCAGTGATCTTCAAATAGAAACAGAAATATGACAGAAAAAGACCACATGGCCTATCTAGTCTGTCCTTCCATATCAACAACTACAATAGTCCCCTTTTTACCTTTAGAGATCCTCTGTTTGTCCCATGCTTTTTTGAATTCAGTTACTGTCCTCATCTCAACCACCTCCACTGGGAGACTATTCCATGGATCCACTACTCTTTCCATAAAGAAATATTTCCGCAAATCACTCCTGAATCTATCTCCCTTCACCCTCATCCCATGTCCCCTCGTAACAGAACTTGATTTCAATTGAAAGAGGCTCTCTCCCTGAACATTTATGTCACGGAGGTATTTAAACATCTCAATCATATCACCTCTATCCCGCCTTTCCTCTAAGGTGTACATATTAAGATCCTTCAGTCTGTCCTCATATGCTTTATAATGAAGCCCACTAATCATTTTAGTAGCCACCCTCTGCACCGACTCCATCCTGTTCACATCCTTTTGAAGGCGCGGTCTCCAGAATTGCACACTATACTCCAAATGAAGTCGCACCAAAGACTTAGAGGCATTATCACCTCCTTTTTTCTGCTAGCCATTCCTCTCCGTATGCGCCCAAGCATCCTAGCTTTTGCAGTCACCTTTTCTATCTGTTTAGCTACTTTAAGATCATCAGACACAACCACGCCTAGGTCCCGCTCTTCTTTAGTGGACAAAAGTACTTCACCCCCTATACTATATTGCTCCCTTGGATTGCTGCAGCCCAAATGCATGACCTTACATTTTTTAACATTAAATCCCAGCTGCCAAATTCTAGACCATTCTTCAAGCTTAGCTAGATCCCTCCTCATGTTATCTACACCTTCCTGGGCGTCTACTCTATTGCAGATTTTGGTATCATCTGCAAAAAGGAAAACCTTACCCGACAACCCTTCCGCTATATCACTAACAAAGATGCTAAAAAGAACCCAGCAGACATACAGGAGTCATAACGGGGGGGTCCACCTGGACCCTCCCTGCTCCATAAAAAAAAAACCAGAAGCATAACCAGCCAATTCAAATGGAATGCTGACAGCACCTTGGATAAGGATGGCACTGGACACAGTACCACCTTCTCCTTAGAAACAGAATGGAATGACTCTTGGCATGTCAGAGCCTGCAGTTCCAAAATCCTCCTGGCTGAGCATATAGCAGCCAAAATGCCACTTTCAACGTCAAATCCTTTGGTATACGAACTGATAGTGGCTCAAAAGCGCCTCCATCAACAAAGACAAGACCAGATTGAGATCCCAGGGAGAAACTATTGGCTGAAAAGGGGTCGGCACCTGCTTCACCGCTCACAGAAAAAAGCATGACATTTGGGTGGTTTGCCAGTGACACCTTGCACTCTCCCCCGGTAACAAGCTAATGCTGCCATCTGCACTCGCAATGAATTACATGCTAGGCCCTTCTCTAGACCCACCTGCAAAAAGGTCAAGATGTCTGGAACCGTGGCAGTCAAAGCTCTATTCTCACGTTCCATACACCAACTCTAGAAAAGCCTTCAGAACCTAACATATGCCAGCATCGTGGAACGTTTTTGTACCCTAAGCAGCATGGAGATCACCAGAGCCAAATAACTGTGCTTCCCCAAACTAGCCCTCTCAAAAGCGACCGTAAGCAAGAATTGATCCACCTGGGGCATCCATAACGGGCCCTGCAATAATAGGTCGTCTCTTGCCAGCAAAAGCCACAGCCGATCTGCCATTACCCGCCAGACGAGATCAGCATACCATGAACTACGTGGCCAGTCTGGAGCAATCAGGATGTGCCTCGATCCGCTGTACCATTTGCCCTATCAAGGCCCATGGGGGAAAACAGGGCAGACGGTCCTTTGGCTAACACTGTGCGAGCGCAATTAGGCCTTCCGACATCCGCTCTCTGCGTCTGCTGTAGATACAGCTTGAGGGATGCCATGGGATTCATGATCAGACCTAAGGGCCTCAGTACCTGCACAAACACTTCCTTGTTGAGCATCCATCGCCAGGATCCATGCGCACTCGGCTGAGAAAGTCAGTCGCTACATTCTCCTTGCTTGCCACATGGGCCACTGAAAGCCTGTAGGCTGTCCTCTACCCATGCCAGCAATGGGGCCACCATGCTTCCCAACTGCTCACTGCCTGTGCCCTCTTGCTGGTTGATGTAGGCGACCATGGTAGCATTGGCCAAGAACACTGTCACTGCCTTTCCCCGAAGGAGGCTTTCAAACCTCTGGAGTGCCATGAGCATCGCTCACATCTCCAACTGATTGATGGGCCATGTTGACTTCTCTGGCGACCAGCTGCCCTGTGCAATCTGAACCTCGCACTGCGCCCCCCAACATGATAGGCTGGCATCCATTGTCAGGGAAATCGAGCAGGGTGCCTCCAACAGCATCCCTGCTAACAACTTCTCCGGCCTCAACCACCACTGAAGAGCTGCCTTGACTGCCATCGAGCAGGATAGCCATCTCTCCAATGGTGACCATCTCAACAGCACCCTCTGAAGGGCCCTCATTTGAGCTTGCACCCATGGGTTCAACTCTATTGTCGCTGCCATCGACCCAAACAGTTGAAGGTAGTATCAGGCTGTCAGGGACTTCGTCCAGAGGAACACCGACTTGCTGTTGTAGCTCACGCATCCGATTAGTCAGCAGGAAGACCTTGCCCTCCTGTGTCCAGAACTATGCACCCAGGTACATCAGCTCCTGCACTGGCTGCAACTTGCTCTTGGCCATATTGACTACCCAGCCAAGACTCTGTAGCAACTCGACCACTGGTGTGGTAGTCCTCTCGCCCTCATCTCTGGACTTCCCGGACTAACCAGTCGTCAAGGTCTAGCTGAAGTAGGGCAGCTGCAACCACCACCATGATCTTGGTGAATGTTTGGGGAGCGTTTGCAAGGCCAAAGGGGACCATGGTAAACTGGAAGTGTCCTATGGGTACCGCGATCCTTAAGTACCACTGATGCTCCAACTGAATAGGAATGTGTAGGTAGGCTTCCATGAGATCCAGGGAGGTGAGGAACTCGCCTTCTCGGCTAGCCACAATCACCAATCAAAGTCTCCATGTGAAACTGCGGCACCCTGAGACAGCGATTCACGTGTTTGAAATCCAAAATGGGTCTGAAGGCGCCCTCTTTTTTGGGTACCAAGAAATAGATGGAGTATCGACCCATGCCGCATTGGCTTCATGGTACTTTCACGATGGCCCATAGCTCTCAAAGCCACTCCAAGGTGTCCCGCACCGCCTTGACTTTGCGAGGCGCCTTGTAGGGTGAATGGAGAAAAAGCTTTCCCTGAGAGGTCTTGCAAACTTGAGCACATAGCCCCCTCTGATGATCTCCAGTACCCACTGGCTCATGATATGGACCCAGATGGGGTAGACGTCCAGCAGCCTTCCCCCTATGGGAAGAACCCCCACTTGGGCCCCCCTCGCTTCATTGAGATTTATTTGCTGAAAGGAGGAGTAAAAGCCCTCTTCCTGTACTACAAAACCCCAAAAGGACTGCCCTCTCGAAGAGAAGCGCCCCTTCTGGTAGGGCACAAAACAAACTCAAAATTGGTGGAAATCCTCAGACTGGCCATGCCACGGTGCACACTATTTTCTGTTTATCCTCAGGGAGCCTACACCTCCCTTCGATTCCCCAAATCCTTCACCAACTTTTCCAATGCATCCACGAACAAGAGCTTTCCCTTGAACAGTGCTTGCTCAAACGAGAGTTGGGGAGCACATTGGCCAACCAATTCTGAAGCCATAAATAACAGCACATAGAAACTACTGCCGTCATAGTCTTTGCCAGGCATCTAAAGGTCATAAAAGGCATCTGCCATATAAGCCAAGCCAGACTCCATCTTCGCTGCTTCTGGCAGAGGACCCAAGCTCCCTGATTCTTCCAGAAGCCCCTGTGCCCAATGCAAACGAAGGCGCCACATACCAAGGCCTATAAAGACACGGCATTAATGTAAAATGCTTGTTTCAGCAGGGTCTCCAACTTCCTATCTTGAACATTCTTGAGGGCTGTACTGCCTTCAACTGGAATGGTTGTCCTCTTAGTTATTGCCGAGAGAGCTGCATCCACCTTAGAAGAGCAGCAGAACAGGTCCTCCTCATTTTCTGAGAGAAGGCAGAGCTGTGCCATGGTCTGCATTCCCTTTAGGCCAGTCTCTGGCATATCCCATCCCTCCTGAATCATTTGTTTGATCACCCGATGCAGTGGAAACAGTCTACAGCTTTCTAAATGGTCTGAAACAATGGATCCTCCAGCAGTTCTTCTGCTGGGACCCCTGAGGCCATATTCAGCGTCCTCAAAGAATATCCTCTCGGTGGAAGACCTGCACAATACGCACCTTCTCCTCCTGTGGGATTTTGCCTTCAAGATCTGATGTCTCATCCCACACACCCGCTCCCGTTTCCTGGTCCTCAGGCTCGCCGGACCAAACTGACCTGGTGCATCCCAAAAATCCATGTCCACCCAGCTGCAACTAACAGACAGCTCGCTCTCTGATCTAACTGGTGCTCCGACCTACAACAATGACCTCTTTTTGTTCTCCTTCTTGGACCCTGCAAGTCCATAAGAACATAAGATATGCCATACTGGGTCAGACCAAGGTCCAAAGCCCAGTATCCAGTTTCCAACCGTAGCCAATCTAGGTCATACGTACCTAGCAGTTTCCCCAAAAGACACAGGTTCCACAATGTTTGTACTGGGTCAAACATTGATATCCTGGGTCCCTTCTTAATAATGGTTTATGGACCTTTCTTCCAGGAACTTGTCCAAACCTTTTTTAAACCCAGCTACACTAACAGCCTTTACTACATCCTCCGGTAACAAATTCCAGAGTTTGATTACACGTTGAGTGAAAAAATTCTTTTATTAGTCTTAAATAGTTTACCCTGTAGCTTTATTGCATGTCCCCTAGTCTTTCTATATTCTGATAACTTAAACAATCGATCTACGTTTACCCGTTCCACTCCGTTCATTAATTTATAGACTTCTATCATATCTCCCCTAAGCCGTCTCTTTTCCAGGTTAAAGAGCCCTAACCTTTTTAGCCTTTCTTCATAGGAGTATCCTTCCATCCCCTTTACCATTTTGGTGGCTCTTCTCTGAACCCGGTTTCATGCGGAAGGCTTGAAGCATGAATAGCACGAACTCTGGGGAAAAGGCCTTCTGAAAATCCACAGTCATCACCTCCTGCAACATGGAGGGCCGGGGAACTCTAGGCTCCCTGACCTTCCCCCTGGGTGAAGCTTGGATGGGACTGTCCCCCAGGTCACTCCAGGACCTCGTCCCTATGGAGGGATATTGCTCTTCCTGTGTCAGAAGGGACTCCCCCAGCTGCTCTCAAGGTCTGCCCCTTAAAGCCTCCCTCAACCTTACCTCCTGTAAATCGCCCTCCACGAAGCGTGCTTCTGCCTCACATCCCCGACAAAAGTCATCCTCTGACATTGCACCCCTCCAGGAACCACATGCCAGACAACTATCAGGAGGGCACAGAGCTTAAACTTCCTCTAGCTTCTCTTTTCTTCTTTTAAAACTCAAAACGCTAAAAGTCCTGCCAAACAAAATGCGAGTACTTGAGAAGGTCCCTGGTGTCCGTAGAGAACCCCCCGAGGCACCCGAAGCTAAGCAGGAGGAAAGACAAGGAAACCCCCCCCCCCCCCCAAAAAAAAACAAAAAGGATGGCTGGCCTTTTCCGCACAGCCGGGAAGGCCTGCTCCTTGCCATGCAGCTTTCCAGTACTGAAAACTCAAGCCGTGAAAACCCCTACAGTCGCTCAAGGCTCCAAAACAGACCCCCAGAGAGGAATCAACCTATTTGATTGTTGGAGACTGAACTGCTCCCCACACAGCAGCTGCTCTAATTGCTCAGCCTTCCCATGTGATGTCAGTGGTGCAGGAGCCCCCAGAGGGCGGGCAAGACCGGCTCCACTTGGCAATGCAACTCCTCACCCAATGTGTTTGGGAGTCACAGGGGAACAGGAGCTGCTGCAAGGCTCTTCCTCCTCAGACCGGGAGGTTTTGCCGTCTGCCTACTTACCAGAAATAAATGCTTTTTGCCTCTTCCCATACAAATTTTGCCCCAATTTTTTTTTTAAATCACAAAGCTGTGCTGAAACACTATAGGAAGGGTCCCTGCAAGTAGGGCTTCACCACATCCCTCTAGCCAAACTTATTATTGTAGCAATGCCACTAAGCACACCTAATCCCAATTGTCCCTTCAGTGAATCCCACCTAAAGGAGTGACGTCTCTCCAGCTGCTTGGAGACGGATACTGGGGGGCAGGGAGGTGCTACTGGCTGCCCATGTATGCTGATGTCATGGTTTGGCATGCTCAGTCTCCAAGCTGCTGGTGAGGCGTAACTACCCACAGGTCGGGACTGGACTGGAGGGACGATAAGGAATATTATATGCTAGTATATCTGTCAATGTATTAAAAAACAAAGGAATAAAAAAGGGGAAATGATAGTAAAACCAAAAAACAAGGTAAAAGAGAAGATTAAAAAGGCAACAGACTAAACACATGATGCACATTATCTGAAACCACAGGACAGGGACACAGACATCTAAATGGCAATACCTATTAGAGATGACCCTGAAACAATAAAATCCAACTTATTAAAATTATAGAACCAAAAACAAGAGGGGGAGAGGGAAGGGAACAGGAAGGGCAAGGGGAAAGAGGGGGGAAAAAGGGGGAACAGGGAGGAAAAGAAAGGGGTATAACAATATAAACATAATAAAAGCATGTCACATCATATCAAAAGAGATTTGATTACGTTATTTAAAATATTACCTTGACATTTGCTTAATCTTAAAAACAAAACATACAATGAAATAACTAAAAATACATAAAACAAACTGCAGTAAGACTACCATAAAACCAATCGCATAGATACAAATTGAAACCATCATATGATTACAAATCAGGAAGGGGGGGGAGGAAGGAAGCGAGAAAAAGAGGGAAAAAAGGAAGAGGGGGAGGGAGAAATGAAGTAAAGAAAGGGGGAGTAGGGGGTAGGGGAAATGGGAGGAAAGAAAGGAAGGAAAGGGAGGGAAGGGAGGGGGAGGGAGAAGTGGGAAGAAAAACTAAACAAAAACCAGGTACTTCTATTCATAAAAATACTTGATAGTCAATTTCTTTGTTCAAACCAGAACAGACTATTGGGCCTAAAGATAAAGCTTTCCTCAAGATGGAGAAGTGACTTAAGGTCACTGCCCCTCCAATTTTTTGAACTAATGGCAAAACATATGAGTTCTTCAAAACTATGGTTAAAATGTAAACAGTGGTCCACAAGTGGTGCTATTACAACATTTCTTTTAATACAGCTTGTGTTCACCGAGTCTGACACGTAAAGGATGAATAATTTTTCCTATGTACAGAAGCTGGCAAGGACATTTAATTATATAAATCATGTTTCTACTGTAACAGTCACTTGGATGGTATAATCTTATTTTCTCTTTTGTGACCGGATGGATAAACACCTCTAATTCATGGTAAACAAAACAGAGAACATCTTCCACATTTGTAATGACCAAGAAGTAAAGAAAGAGGTCTCTGAATCTCTGGTAACATGGATACTAATATATCTCTCAGATTTCTATTGCGACTGTACACTAAGTCATCTTTGATCTCTAAAACATTCATGGTTAGCTAAAATGTGCCAGTGATTTTTCAAAATACGTGAAATCTGGTTAGACAGACATGAAAATCTCAGTGCAAACCATTGAAGGTTCCACATTTTTAGTACTTGTGGTCAAAAGGTCATTTTGTCTAGCAACCCCAGCTCTTGAATAAACAGATGAGACACATGTCTTAGGATAACTTCTTTCCATAAATCTACGGCTCATCTATCTAGCCAAAGTTGCAGAATCAGTGATCACTGGGAAGCAAAGGGTAGCGGTGGTTGGTGACTCTGAGGGGTACCGAGGTATTCATCTGCCAACCAGACTTGATGTCCAGAGAGGTATACTGTTTGGCAGGTGCCATAATCCAAGATGTTATGGAGAGTTTGCTGAGACTCATCAAGCCTACTGACCATTACCTGATATTGCTCATCCATGTTGGCACAAATGATACTGCCAAGTAGCCCTCTGAGCATATGAAGAGTGACTTCATGGATCTGGAAGAGTGAAGCAGATAGGGGCACAGGCGGTGTTCTCTTCAATACTCCCTGTTGAGGGTAAGAGCGAGAGCAGAGAAGCTTGCATCCTGGAGATAAAGCAGTTACTTACCTGTAACAGGTGATCAATGGGAACAGCAGGAATTAGTCCTCACATATGGGTACGTCGGAACCGACGGAGCCTGCGCGGGAAAGCTCCCCAGCTTCCCAGAAAGGAAGCTTTTGGGGCCTCACACAGCGCATGCGCGCTGCCTTCCCGCCTTCCTGACCAACTCTCCTCAGTTCGAGTTTAAAGCTGAGACAATAGAGAGAGAAAAGGAAAGAGAGAGAGAGATACAACTCCTAGGGGAGGTGGGTGGGTTGTGAGAACTAATTCCTGCTGTTCCCAGAGATCACCTGTTACAGGTAAGTAACTGTGCTATCTCCAGGAACAAGCAGGAATGAGTCCTCACATATGGGGACTCCCTAGCTAAGATGCCAGGGAGATCCCCCTGCAAGAATTCCTCATCTCCCTATGGATCTCAGGCATCCATTCAGGGAAGGTGGGCAGGAGTTGTTTAAGAATGGAACAGGTGTCTGAGGACAGCCTGACCAAACAAGGCATCCCGGCGGGAGTCCTTGTCCAAGCAGTAATGGGCTGTGAAGGTATGAACCGAGGCCCAAGTGGCTGCTCGACAGATCTGATCGATGGATACAGAATGAAGATGAGCCATAGATGTGGCCATGGCTCTCACATTGTGAGCTGTGACATGGCCTTCCAGAGAAAGGTTCTTACACTGGTAAGCAAAAGAAATACACTGAGCAATCCAATTGGACAGTGTTCTTTTTGAGAATGGAGGTCCTAAATGAGAAGGATCAAAAGCAACAAAAAGTTGAGAAGACTTTCTATGTTGCTGTGTCCTGTGGATGTAAAAGGCAAGAGCTCTTTTACAATCTAACGTATGTAGGTTCCTCTCTGCACTAGATGCATGAGGAGCTGGAAAAAAGACAGGTAGATATACCTCTTGATTAAGATGAAAAGGTGAGACCACTTTAGGCATAAAGTGGGGATTTGTCCTAAGGACTACCTTATCATGATGGAACCTTGTATAAGGTGGATTAGCCACTAAAGCCTGCAGTTCACTGATGCGGCGAGCAGAAGTGATTGCAATAAGGAAAATGACTTTCCAGGAAAGAAATTTCAAGGAGGTAGCGGCTAAGGGTTCAAAGGGTGGCTTCATAAGCTGACCAAGAACCACGTTTAAGTCCCATGCCACCAGAGGAGGTCGAATGGGAGGTTTAGTTAAGGTTAGGCCTCTCATGAATCTCGCAATAAGAGGATGAGAGGAAACAGGTTGTCCATTGATAGGCTGAAGAGATGCTGCAATAGCACTCAAATGGACCCTTACAGAATTGGTTTTAAGTCCTGCATTGGAGAGATGCAGGAGATATTCGAGTAAAGAATTCAAAGGTAGTGCTAGAGGGTTAAGACCTTTTTCAGCACACCAAATGGAAAATCTTTTCCATTTAAAAGCATAAGAACGCCTGGTGGAAGGTTTCCTAGATGCATGGAGGACATCCTTCACCTGTTGAGAAAGACTGAAGTCTTGAAGGTCTAGGCCTTCAGTAACCAAGCTCTGAGGTGAAGGGACTTGGGGTTTGGGTGCCACAAAGTCCCCTCCTCTTGAGACAGGTCTGGAGCAGCTCCTAGATCCAGGGAGGGTGCCTGGGAGAGATGCAGAAGTAGAGGGTACCACACTTGGCGTGGCCAGCGTGGAGCTATGAGGATCATAGATCCTTGATCCCTCTGAAGTTTGAATAGAGTCTTGGGAATCAAAGGAATGGGTGGAAAGGCATACAGGAAGGCCTGACCCCAATGAAGGAGGAAGGCATCCTTGGCCTGAGCTCCCTGACACGGGATCCTGGAACAGAACCGGGGAAGTTTGGCATTGCACGGACTTGCAAACAGGTCTATGTCCGGGGTTCCCCATTTCTGAAAGATTCTGAGTATCTGATCCATGTGCAGGGACCATTCGTGTGGAAGCAGAACTTGACTGAGTCTGTCTGCCCAAGAGTTTTGGATTCCTGGGAGGTACACTGCCAGGAGATGGATTTGATGCTCTCTGGCGAAGGCCCACAGTTTTAGAGCTTCGTTGCAAAGCGACAGAGAGCCAGTCCCTCCTTGTTTCTTTATGTAGAACATGGCTACTTGATTGTCGGTATGAACAAGGACTGTCATGTTGATGAGGAGGGTATGAAAGACCTTGAGAGCAAGGAAAATTGCTCGCAGCTCCAAAAGGTTGATATGAAGGGTGGTCTCCTGTGGAGACCAAGTGCCCTGAGTGGAGAGGTCTTGGAGATGAGCTCCCCAACCTGTTTGGGAGGCATCTGTAGTGAGAGTTGCTTGGGGTAACAAAGGTTGGAAGGGGGCCCCCAACAACAGATTTTGAGTGGATATCCACCATTGGAGAGACCAAAAAAAGACGTTTTGAGGTTGCTATTTGGTCTGAGAGAGCTCCTGATGCTTGGGTCCACTGGGTGGACAAAGTCCATTGAGCTGCTCTCATATGTAGGCGAGCATAAGGCACCACATGAACTGTGGATGCCATGTGGCCTAGCAGTTGTAGCATCTCCCTGGCAGTCAAGTGGCTTCTGGACTGAATTTGAGAGGCCAAGTGCACTAGACGGTGGCAACAGGCCTGAGGAAGATAGGCCCTTGCAGTGGTGGTATCTAGCCAGGCCCCTATGAATTCTAGGGACTGAGTAGGGGTGAGTTGAGACTTTGGCAGATTGATGACAAGTCCCAGATACTGCAGTATACGTCTGGTGTGGTCCAGGGAAGTCTGAGCCTCGGACTGAGATGGAGCTCGGATGAGCCAGTCGTCCAGGTATGGGAAGACAGATTCCCAGAGTGCGTAGAAATGCAGCTACTATTGCCAAGCATTTGGTAAATACCCTTGGAGCAGAGGCTAGACCGAAGGGAAGTACTCTGTATTGGAAATGTTTTCCCTGGAACAGAAACCGTAGGAATTTTCTGTGGGATGGATGGATGAGTATATGTGTGTACGCATCCTTGAGATCTAGAGAACAAAGCCAGTCCTGACTCTGTAGGTATGGAAGGAGAGTGCCTAGAGAAAGCATCTTGAATTTCTCCTTGTATAGGAATTTGTTCAATTCTCTGAGATCCAGAATGGGTCTGTACCCCCGTTTTCTTGGGAATGAGAAAATAAGGGGAGTAAAAACCTGACCCTTGAGGAAGAGGAACCTCTTCTATTGCCTTTTGGGCGAGAAGAGTGGTCACCTCCTGGCCCAAGAGGTACAGGAGAGATGGGGGAGAATTGAATTGTCTCACCATGGAATGGGGAGGAAGGCTGGAGAAATGTAGTTTGTAGCCCTCTCTGATGATAGAGAGGGTCCACTGTTCTGATGTGATTTGTTCCCATCTGGGAGCAAAATTAGTTAACCTTCCTGGAATGGTGAGAGGCTCTGGTTGTTGCAGAGCCAGAAAGGTTAAGTTCTCTAGAATCAAGTCAAAAACTCTGAGGGGGGTTGGGACTGCTGGATTGTAGCAGCCCCTGTAGACTTTGTTCTGGCCTGTTTAGCTTGCTGACGCTTAGGAGCAAAGCGAACTTGGGAAGATTGCTGGCCAGTATTTGTGGAAAATCTGGTCTTTTTATAGAAAGGCTTTTTAAAAGGATTTTTCTTGGCAGGAGTAGAGGTAGACTTAGAAAGTCTATCTAAAGCAGCATTCTCTGCATCCATTTGAGTGGCTTTGATTTGCCACTCCTTGCCAAACAGATTTTCACCTGTACAGGGCAGATTGCCCAAGCCTTCTTGTACCCAGGGTTCCAAATCAGAGGCCTGGAGCCAAGCAAGTCTGTGAGCAGCTATGGCAATGCCAGAGGCTCTGCTAGCCCCCTCAAAAGAGTCAAAGGCTGCTCTGTTGGAGAACTTTGAAACATCTTGAGTTTGCTTTAGCAAAAGGAGGAATTCCTCCTTCTTATCCTCTGGGATAAAGGGGAGAAAATGACGTATCTTCAGTGCAATCTCTTTCAAAAACATGCCCATATAGAGGCTGTATGAATTGATTCTGGCAATAAGCATGCTAGCTTGGAAGATTTTTCAACCAAAAGCATCCAGAGTCCTACATTCTCTTCCTGGAGGGGTAGAAGAGTGCCTTTTGGTACTCTCTTTTTCATAGCAGACTTCACCACAATAGAGTGGTGAGGAAGCTGAGTTTTTTGAAAACCAGGAGAAGGAGGAACCCGATACATGGTGTCCAAACGTCAAGAATGTGGAGATGTGGGAGGCTCCTCTCACCCTAAGTCCATTATGTGTTCTTGAAGAATTTCATGTATGGGTAAGGTGGCTGCCTCTTTAGGAACCTTAGAGTATCCTAAAATATCCAATTTGTTTGCTCTAGGTTCCTTTTCAGAGGTTACAGATATGGAGAGTCCTTTAGCTACTTCAATAATGAAGTCTTGAAAGGACAAATCCTCTGGAGGAGACATTCTCCTTTTTGGAGAAGAGGGCTCCTCAGGAAGAATAAAAGAGACATCAGCAGAATCATCTGAGGTATCAGAATCTTCAGAAGATTCAAAGTACCGCCTATTTGCTTCCAGAGATCGATACGCGTACCGACCGGTATCGACATCGGGCGTACCGGGAATCGGAGTGGTATCGAGAAAATCTCCGGAACCGGCATACTACTGGAAGTAGATGCTCTGGGTACCGGTATCGGTTGCGGTACCGGAGTCGGAACCGATTGTTGCGGTACTGAGGGCGTTGCAGCGTTAATGAAAGCCAGTAAGGCCTGCTGCATGGATTGTACCGTAGTACCCATAGTCGCCACAACTGCCTGGATGTCGGTACCGGTGTTAGCTGGTATCCCAGAGCAGTCTAACAGGAGATCGGTCGAGGCCGTGCCATCGATGTCTACCTGTAACCCCATAGGAGGAGCTTTGGAAGCCGGAGCTTCCCGCCGGGGTTGTTTGGCTGGGGCAGGGTCCTCAGGGTCAAACCCAAGGGCCTCTCGCTGCTTAGAGGGAGATTTGCCCTTTGAGGACCTGCCTGAAGAATGTTTGGTTACCTGAGATCCATCAGGAGAGGAAGACCTGGAGGATGTTGATGCTGGAGTATCCATAGAAAACAGCATATGAAACTTAGCTGCTCTGTTCTGTAAGCCCCGTTTGGACATCAGAGAGCAGGATGGACAATCCGGAATAGAATGGTCAGGCCCCAAACATTTAAGACACCACTCATGGGTATCTGTGACTGAAATAGTACTGGTACACTTGGTGCATTTTTTAAAACCAGAGGCTGGTTTCTCCATGAGGGAGAACCTAAGGCCTAGAGGCCTCACAGAAAAAATACACCAAGTGAGGAAAAAGTAATTATTTTTTTATTTTTATTTTTTTTAAATAAATGAAAAAAGACCAGCGGTACCGGTCCGGAATCGGGGAAGGCAGACACGCGGTCAAAGAAACAAATTAAAATAACAATTTCTTCAGCGGTGACAGGAACACGACCTGCTGGCTCCGTGGAAAAAGAAGAACTGAGGAGAGTTGGTCAGGAAGGCAGGAAGGCAGCACGCATGTGCTGTAGGAGGCCCCAAAAGCTTCCTTTCTGGGAAGCTGGGGAGCTTTCCCGCGCAGGCTCCGTCGGTTCCGACGTACCCATATGTGAGGACTCATTCCTGCTTGTTCCTGGAGATACATGGTTGTGTGGATGGTGTCAGTGTGTTTTGGTTTCCTGGACCATGGGATGATGTTCCAAGGGCTGCAGAGCAGAAATGGCATCCATCTGTCCAAGAAGGTTTACGTGTTTTCAGTAGCAGACTGGCTAACCTATTGAAGAGGGCTTTAAACTAGATTCTTTGGGGATGGGTGAAGAAAGCCCCCGGATAAGTGAAACATTAAATACCTTCATAGAAATAGGTAAAAGGGGCAAAATTAGGAAAGCAGAGTCTATAAATGCCCATAGCTTGGGAAATAAGATCCCAGATGTTGAGACTTTAATGGGAGAGGCTGCCTTGGATTTAGTGGCAGTTACAGACATGGTTCATGGACAACCATGACTAGAATAAAACTATACATTACTCAGAAAGGACAGGGGAGGAAGAAGGGGAGGAGTGGCACTATATGTAAAAAAAATATTAAAGCTATGGAAATACAGGGCTTGGAAGGGAGAGAGGAGGCAGTGTGGGTTAGACTAGAAAGAGAAATCCATTTGCACTGGCATGATATACAGACCTCCACCACAAAGAGAAGACATGGACAGAGATTTAATAGAAAACATTTGCAGCATTGCCAGGAAAGGGGACGTGCTACTGATAGGGGATTTCAATATGCCAGATGTTGATTGGTGCACCCCTGCTGTGGTGTCATCTAGAAGCAAGGAGGATCCTGGATTCTTTACAGGAAAAAGTATTCGGGCAACTGGTAACAGAGCCCACACGAAAGGGCCATACTGGACTTGGTGCTTACCAATGGGAAAGTGTTTCAGATGTTAGTGGGAGATCTCCTCACATCCAGTGATCACCAGATAGTGAGGTTCAGCATTAGGACTAGGGCTGATAAAATCCATTCAAAGGCAAGGGAGTCTTAGACTTTAGGAAAACTAACTTTGCCAAGATGGGCCAATACCTCAAGGAGTTGGTAGCAGGATTGGAACAGCTGGGAAATGTAGAAAAACAGTGGGCAAAACTGAAAGGGGATATCTTAAGGGCAACCAACCTTTTTGTTAGAATGGTAAGGGAAAAGGAAAAAAGGAGGCTGCTATGGTTCTCAAAAGAGATAGCTGAAAAGGTGAAGAAAAAGAGGCCTTCATTTACTTATTTGGCATTTCTTATATACTGCCTTTCAGTTATCAAGGCAGTTTACAAGTAACATAACAGTTTTACATGGAACAGGCAAATTCTGTAACTATTTTACATGGAACTACTAACAGTCCTCTTGTATATATTGCCAATTAACTGTGCAACATAACTATTTACAATGTAACTTTAGGACTCTGTTTAGAGTAGTATACGACATTGTGGGTGCAATGATTGGCAGGAGCTCTTGAGTGTTAAGGCTGTGCGTTTGCTATAGCGTCGAGGTATTCCATGATAAAGGTGAGTTTTTAGTTTTCAGAAGTCGGCGTTAATAGTTGCTCTTAGGTGGTGTGGGAGTGAGTTCCAGAGAGACAGGCTATTCAAACACTCTATGAAGTGCTGTTTGAGAGATGCTGGTCATGATAGAAGCTGTAGAGTGTTTTGGTGTTGCTTCCTCCTTGTTTGGGTATCTGGCACCCTTTGGATTAGCTCTTTTAGGCATTTGCAGACTGACTGTGCAGGATATTGAAAGTCATTATTGATTTGTAGTTTGTTGGTGATTGAATGGAGTCAGTGAAGGGATTTTAGGATTGGAATGATGTCTTCATGTCTTTTTGATCTGGTAATTAGTCAGGCTGCAGTGTTTTGCACAATTTGTAGGGTTTGATTGGTGCATTTGGGTAGTCCTTGAAGTATCAGATTGCAATAATCAAGCTGTGGGGAGATTTTTGCCTGATATACGGTGCAAAAGTGATTATGGTCAAGTAGAGGTCATAGGTTTTGAAGGATCTTCATTTTATAGTAGGCTTTGGAAGTAGTTTTCTTGATGTGTGATTGGAAGTTAAGCCTTTGGTCTAGTTACCCCAAGGTATTTCACATCCTTCTTCACAGGGCTTGGTTGGTTTCCTATTAGATGATTATCTGGTGGATTAAATGCAGTGTCTCTTGTGATTGCGAGAGCCTCAGATTTGTTGTAGTAGATTATGAGGTTGCGTTGTGCTAGCCATTCTTTAACTGATGTCATACAAGAGGTGATGGTGGAGTAATCGGGTTTTCTGCTGTCGAATGGGGTATAGATCATCAGGTCATCTGTATATAGATGGTATTGTATATTGTGTTCCTGGATAATTTTACAGACTGGTTGTATGTATATTCTGAATAAAAGGGCAGATAGTGCAGAGCCCTGAAGTATTCCTTGATGCAGTGGGAAAGGTCTGGAAGTTCTGTTTTGTGTCTGTTGATCGGATAGGTATGAGCGAAACCATGTCAATGGAATGCCACTGATTCTTATCTCCATCAGTCTGTCCAGGAGTATGGAGTGGATTATTGAATCAAATGAAGATGTTATATCAATGAAGAGTATGAAGCCTTGTTTGACATTTTCAATTCCTTTACGTACTGTGTTCGTTAGTGAGGTTAAGAGTGTTTCTACCCCATGGTATTGTTGGAACCTATGTTGTGGATCCAGCGGGGCAGTCGAGTCAATGTAATCTTGTAATTGCCATTGAAATGTTTTTCTATTATTTTTGCTAGTAGAGGTATGCTGGAAATGAGTTGGTATGAGGATGGCGAGTATGGGTCGGTTGTGTTGCTCTTTAAGTAAGGTCTTATAGAAGAAATTTTTAGTAGTGGTGGCATGAATCCTTGTCTTAGGAGATAGAATTACTATTCTGCAGATCAATGGTGCTAGTTCTTGTGAGGTCATCTTTAACCAGGATGTTGGGCAGGGGTCGAGTGGTGATGTGGTTGTGTTCAGAGATCTCAGTAGTTTGCCGCAATGTTCGTCAGCGATCAAGTAGAATGAGGACCAGTTTGGGTAGTCAGGTTTTGTCTTAGGAGTTTGGTTTGTTGCATGGTTTGTGCAGGCATTTTGTTCTGGAGTTGTGAATGCCTCTGGTGTTATTGTATCAGCGACCTGATTTTGTGGTTATTTAGTGAGATCTTTTATTATGTTGAATAGCTCTCTTGGGCAGTTTAGAGATAATTGTGTTTTATTGTTTCTTTGATTTAGAATAAGCTTATTGTGTTCCCTCTGTTTTCTCATGTATTCCTGGATATGTGTCTGATTTTTAGTTCTCTGCCATCATTTCTCCAGCCTTCTTCACGTGAGCTTGGCTTGTCTTAATGTCGGAGAAGTACCATGGTGCCTTGTTTGCTCGTTGAGATATTTTTAGTCTCTGTGGTGCAAGAGCAATTGGTGTTATGGTATCATTCCAATTCATTATTAGAGCACTAAGGATGTAAGTGTTGGTGTCAATACAAGAGATCACAGAAAGAGGAAGACAGGCATCTACATTTGGAAAAAGAGAGGCTGGCAAAGTAGTCAGGAAAGCAAAGATACAAAAAGAAGAAGAACTAGCCAATACAATAAAATGGTGGTGGGGGGGGAGGGGATAAGACATTTTCAGATATTTTAGCGACGAGGAAGGGCAAAAGTGGCATTGTCAGACTCAAGGATGAAGGGGAGGAATATGTAGAAGCTGATGAGGATAAAGCAGAATTGCTTAACAAATATTTTTGTTCTGTGTTCACAGATGAAGGGCAGGGAGCAGGACCTTGGACAATATCCACAACCAGGAACAAAAGAGGGGTATCTCAAATGATTTTCAGAGGACTGTGTTCGTGAGGAACTAGCTAAACTAAAAGTGGACAAAGCAATGGGACCAGATGGGATACATCCAAGAATACTGAAGGAACTTGGGGACATTCTAGCAACTCCACTGACTTTCAATGCCTCTTTGGAATCGGGAATGATGCCAGAGGACTGTAGAGGCACATGCAGTCCCTTTATACTAAAGCAGAAGTAAGGATGTGGTTGAAAGCTACAGGCTGGATAATTTAACTTCAGTGGTGAGTAAATTATTGGATACAATGCTAAAAGAAAATAGTGAGGTTTCTGAAGTCCAAAAGATTGCAGGATCCAAGGCAGCATGGATTCACCAGGGGTCGGTCTTGTGTAGACAAATCTAATTTATTTCTTTGACTGGGTGACCAGGGAGATGGACCGAGGGAGAGCCCTAGATATGGTGTATTTAGATTTCAGTAAAAACATTTGACACTGTTCCACACATGCCACTTGTAAACAAACTAAGCACTCTAGGGATGGACCCTCAAGTTACAGCTTGGGTTAGAAATTGGCTGAGTGGGAGGTGACAAAGGGTACAGGTAAATGGAGTTTTCTGAGAAGGAGGTTATCAGAAATGCCGCAGGGATCAGTCCTTGGTCCGATTCTAACATCTTTGTTAGTGATATTGCAGAAGAGCTGTTGGGTAAGGTTTGCCTCTTTGCAGATGAAACCAAAATCTGCAACAGAGTAGGAAATCCAGGAAGATTTAGAAAACATGGAGGGATCTAGCTAAACTTGATGATCTAGAATTTGGCAGCTGAGATTTAATGCTAAAAAATGTAGGGTCATGCATTTGGGCTGCAACAATCCAAGGGTGCAGTACAGTATAGGGTGTGACATACCTTTGTCCACAAAAGAAGAACGGGACCTTGGCGTAATTGTGTCCGACAATCTCAAAGTAGCTAAACAGCTAGAAAAGGCAATGGCAAAAGCTAGAAGGATACTTGAGAGTATAAGGAGAGAAATGGCCAGCAGAAGAAAGGAGGTGATAGTGCCTCTGTATAAGTCTTTGGTGCAACTTCATTTGGAATATTGTGTGCAATTCTGGAGACTGCACCTTCAAAAACATAAACAGGT
Organism: Ichthyophis bannanicus; assembly: GCA_033557465.1. Taxonomy (NCBI): domain Eukaryota; kingdom Metazoa; phylum Chordata; class Amphibia; order Gymnophiona; family Ichthyophiidae; genus Ichthyophis; species Ichthyophis bannanicus. Next base: position 172,013,454 of record CM066042.1, read on the forward strand.
TGGAGTCTGTGCAGAGGCTGGCTACTAAAATGATTAATGGTCTTTGTTATAAAGCATATGAGGACAGACTTAAGGATCTTAATATGTATATTTTAAGGGAAAGGCAGGATAGGAGGCAATATAATTGAGGCGTTTAAATACCATTAACAAATGCACAGGAGAGCCTCTTTCGATTGAAAGCAAACTCTGCTACGAGGGCACATAGGATGACTGTGAAAGGGGATAAACTCAGGAGTAATATGCAGAAATATTTCTTTACAGATAGTGGTAAATGTGTGGAATAGTCTCCCAGTGGAGGTGGTAGATATGAGAACAGTATTTAAATTCAAAAAAGCATGGGACAAACACAGAGGCTCTCTAAAGGAAAAAAGGGGACTCTTGTAGTGGGTGATATGGAAGGGCAGACCAGATAGAAATATGATAGTAGAAAAAGGCCACAAGGCCTATGTTTCTAGCCTGCTGGGTGAATTCATCAACTGCAGTACAAAGCCTATGAAATCTAAGAAACTGAAGGGAGGTTCTTCAGACTTTTTAATGTGAAAAATAGGAATTACACTTACCTGGTAATTGTGGTTCCTTAAGTGACTCCAGTTTAGTCCTCAACCTCTGGGTAGTGAACCTCCTCCTACAGCTTGGAGACTGGGCATGTCAAACTCATGACATCACTGGATATAGCCTGCTGGTCTCTCCCATCAGCCCCCAGTGAACTATTGACAAAGCAGACTCAAAGGAGCAAAAAATCAGTAACTTTTTTTTTTTTTAAACTTATTATATTCAAGGGCACGCAGAACATAACCAATCTACCTACTACTCCCCTTCCAGAAGGAAAGGGACTGCTTCCTGCATGCTCTCCTTTCCGTCGAATGCCTAGCCCTAAACAATCCATAGCAATATAGCAATATATATATAATATATGATATCATAATATAATTTAACAATATAGCACAAAACAAATGGAAGCATCAAAACGACTGAACACTAGTGAAGGCCTATATCCACTTTTAACCTTGCACTTCCCCAAACAGAAAAACCACTGCTAAGACCCCATCCCCGGGCAGGAATGAGGACTAAACTGGAGTCACTCAAGGAACCACAATTACCAGGTAAGTGTAATTCCTATTTCCTTATCGTTCCTCCAGTTTAGTCCTCAACCTCTGGGATGCATCAGAGCAGTAATCATTGGGAGGGACCTTTCCAAGCCGGATCTCAACACCGCCTCTCTGAAAACGGCATCCTTAGCCGCCAGAACATCTAGGCGGTAGTGCTTACTGAAAGTATGGAGAGACAACCAAGAGGCCTCCCTACAGATGTCCACTGGGGGAACCAAACTGTGCTCCGTCCAAGAAGACGCTTGCACTCTGGTAGAGTGAGCTCGTAAGCTCCCTGGGACTGTACGGTCCCGTAGAAGATAAGCCGATGCACTCGCCGCTCCAATCCATCCAGAAATAGACTCCTTCGCTGCCGCTTCCCTTTGCAGGGCCCTCCGAACACCCCAAAGAGAGACAATCCACCTTGCAAAAGTTTCTGAAACCTTTAAACATTGCTGCAGCGCTCTTGATGTCCAAACAGCGCAAGCTATGGTTCAATACGCTCCCCTCCACTGCACCTAGCGCTGGAACATAAGAACATAAGATATGCCATACTGGGTCAGACCAAGGTCCATCAAGCCCAGTATTCTGTTTCCAACAGTGGCCAATCTAGGTCATATGTACCTAGCAGTTTCCCCAAGGGACACAGGTTCCACAATGCTTGTAGTGGTTCAAGCATTGATATCCTGGGTCCCTTCTTAATAATGGTTTATGGACCTTTCCTCCAGGAACTTGTCCAAACCTTTTTTAAACCCAGCTACACTCAGCCTTTACTACATCCTCCGGTAACAAATTCCAGAGTTTGATTACACGTTGAGTGAAAAAATATTTTCTTTTATTAGTCTTAAATAGTTCACCCTGTAGCTTCATTGCATGTCCCCTAGTCTTTCTATATTCTGATAACGTAAACAATCGATCTACGTTTACCCGTTCCACTCCGTTCATTAATTTATAGACTTCTATCATATCTCCCCCTCAGCCGTCTCTTTTCCAGGGTAAAGAGCCCTAACCTTTTTAGCCTCTCTTCATAGGAGTATCCTTCCATCCCCTTTACCATTTTGGTGGCTCTTCTCTGAACCTTTTCTAAAATCGCTATATCCTTTTTAAGATACGGGGACCAGAATTGCACACAATATTCAAGGTGCGGTCTCACCATGGAACGATATAGAGGCATTATAATATCTTTTGTTTTATTTTCCATTCCTTTCCTTATCATACCTAGCATTCTATTTGCTCTCTTGGCCGCCGCTGCACACTGGGCCGAGGGTTTTAACATGGTATCCACAATAACGCCTAAATCTTTTTCCTGGGTGGTAGTTCCTAATGTGGAACCTTGCATCATGTAACCATAGTTTGGGTTGTTCTTCCCTAGGTGCATAACCTTGCACTTGTCCACATTAAATTTCATCTGCCATTTTGAAGCCCAGTCTTCCAATTTATCAAGATCCTCTTGCAATTTTCCACAATCCTCTTGGGTTTTAACAACTTTAAATAGTTGTGGTCATCTGCAAATTTGATAACCTCACTCGTTATTCCACTTTCCAGGTCATTTATGAATATGTCAAAAAGCAGCGGACCCAGCACAGATCCCTGGGGTACACCACTATTCACCTTTCTCCATTGGGAAAATTGGCCATTTAGCCCTACCCTCTGCTTTCTATCTTTTAACCAGTTCCTGATCCACAATAGTACACTGCCTCCTATCCCATGACTCTTTAGTTTTGCCAAAGGTCTCTCATGAGGGACCTTGTCAAAGGCTTTCTGAAAGTCCAGATACACAATATCAACCGACTCACCTTTGTCCACCTGATTATTCACTCCTTCAAAAAAACATAACAGATTAGTAAGACAAGATCTTCCTTGTCTAAAGCCATGTTGGCTGTCTCTCATTAGGTCATGACTATCTACATGCTGAGTAATTTTATTCTTTATGATGGTTTCTACCATTTTTCTCAGTACTGACGTCAGGCTCACCGATCTGTAGTTTCCCGGATCACCCCTGGAACCCTTTTTAAAAATTGGTGTTACATTGGCGATCCTCCAATCTTCAGGTATTAGAGATGATTTTAATGATAGTAATCTGTGAACTAATAGCAGGTCTGCAATCTCATATTTCAGTTCTTTCAACACCCTTGGATGTATACCATCTGGCCCAGGTGATTTGCTACCCTTCAGTTTATCTAATAGTTGTAAGACATCTTCCCGATGTATCGATATTTCCTTCAATTCTTCCGCACCTTTAAATACCACTTCAGTCATGGGTAACATCCCTACATCTTCCTCAGTAAAGTCCGAAGCAAAGAATTCATTCAGTCTCTCCGCTATCGCCTTGTCGCCTCTTAGTGCTCCTTTAACCCCTTTATCATCTAATGGACCAACTGACTCACAGGTTTTTTGCTACGAATGTACTTAAAAAAGGTTTTTACTTCGCGTTTTTGCTTCCGCAGCAAAGCTTCTTCTCAAATTCTCCCTTTGCCTGCCTTATCAATGCCTTGCATTTGACTTGGAAGAGAGACCATCTTAGTTAGGTGAAGGTAGAAACCACCTTTGGCAACGACAGAACCAGCCGCCAGGCCACCTTCTGTCTGGAGACAGACAAAAAACGATTCCTGACCGGTCAGCGCTTGCAACTCCGCAAATCACCTCACTGAACAGATGACTATCAAACATACTGTCTTCAAGGCAAAACCCTTAACCTACGCCTGTTGCAAGGGCCCCAATGGCGCGCTAGCTAATGCTCCTAAAACCAACTTGAGCTTCCCCGGTGGAATTAATATCCTACGAGAGGGCTACAGTCTGGTAACCGCCTGAGAAAGCGTACCACATTGACCTGTGCATGAGAGCCATTCCCTGTCCTTTGCCCCTATAGCAAGACAGAGCTGCTAACTGAACTCTAAAGGACCTGCCTTTACCAAACCCGTCCTGCAGAAAACTTAATACCAAGGGCACTGACACTGTTGTCGTGCGAACGTGCCTCCACAAGCACCCGTCCTCAAAGATGCGCCATATACGCACATATGCAAGGGATGTAGACTTTTTTTTTGCGGCAAGGTGGCAGAGACTGCTCTCGAGCAACTCTAAGCTTGCCTTTTCAATGGCCACCCCGTAAGCAAAAAACGAAGCACCTGAGGCATTCGAAGGGAACTCTGTAGCAACAAAATCTCCAATGTCGGAAACCTCCATGGATACCCATTGAGCAACTGTATGAGGTAGGCATACCACGGGCGCCTTGGCCAGCCCGAGGCCCCCAACCACACATTTCCCCGAAGCGCTTCGATACGCAGAACCACTTGACCTATGAGTGCCCCGAGTGGAAGACAGAGAAGACCGGATGATGGCCGCTGCTGAAACAGTGCGTTGATGCCTTCCGACCTCCTTTCGCGTCTGCTGAATTAGCGACCCGTTTACGCAGAGTGAAACGCCACCATGAGGTCCATTACTGACTGTCCCCATATGCGACCGATCTGTGCGAACACCTCCGGATGCCACTCCCATTCTCTGGCATCTACTTGGACCCAGATGAGGAAATCTGCCGTCACAATGTCCTTACCCGCCATCACAATGTCCTTACCCGCAACATGCCACCACAAAAAGGCAGATAATCATATGCAACGGGAAACACAGTACAAAACGTGATTATAACAGAGTTTAATAAATACTTCTTACTGCCAACCCGACAGGCCGCGTTTCACACACTTCGTCAGGGGCTGATAAGGCAGATAACTACATAAAAAACATGAACATAAGCAAAATTAATAAATGTATAAATACAGTTATTAAAAACGCGTAAAAGAACAGATAATACCATAATTACGAATACGTACATATTTAAAATAAAAGTGTCAATAAACGTAATTACATAAAACAGATTAATAACTCATATATAAAAAATATATAATGTAATAAATACAAACTCTAAAACATTATATTGTGAGGAGTTAAAAAATGGACGCAGAACCATCAAAAAAATACATAAACATTAAAAGAGTCATAACCCACACGTGTTATACACATAAATATCAGAAATAAGCTTCTCATCTTATTTCTCTGGCGCAGGGACCGGCATTGGAGGAGCTGGTGGGGCCCTCCGGCGTCTCTCTGCCGGCCCCAGCGCCGGCTCTCGGCAAGTTTAGTCCTGAGTTTGTGCTGCTTATGCATCAGGCTTTCTGCCTGCGGCGACAGGGCAAAGGAGCGGGCTCCAGGTCGCTGGCATCTCAACCTCAACAGCTGGGGGCGGCCGAGGAGTTAGACGAGGGGCTGCCGGCACCTAAGCGAGCGAGGGCTAGGGACCCTGCGTTGGCGGAGGGCGACTGGCCTGAGGCCTCAGCTCCGGAATGGGATCCGGAAGAGGGTACACAGGACCTCGAAGAAGGGGAGATCCCTGAACCCGAAGATCAAGCTAAGATAGTTAGGGTCTTCCGCAGAGAGGAGTTGGCGGCCTTGATTTCGGAGACCTTGCAGATGTTGAATCTTGCTACACAGGCAGTGGTGGAAGATGAGGTTGAAGATCCCGTCATCCAGGCAGTTCGACAGACACAGGTGGTGTTTCCGGTGCACAAGGTGGTTGACAAAATGATTCAAGATGAGTGGGATAAGCCGGAAGCAGGTCTGCGGGGCTTACGGACAATGAATAGATTGTATCCCTTGACCGATAAGGATAAGGAAAGGTTCCGGGCACCGCGGGTGGTATCTGTCCTTTTTGCCTAAGGTGGTATCTCCTTTTCATTTGAATCAGTCGGTGTGTTTGCCCGTTTTTGGGTCTCTGGAGGGAGGCGGTTCGGATCGCAGCCTTCATCGTCTCGATGTGGAGAGCATTGCATCAGTATTTGAGGGTAACGGAGTCCTTCCGTAAGTCGGATCGATTGTTTGTTTTGTTCGGTGGAGTGCGCAAAGGGGAGGCAGTGGCTAAGGCTTCCATCGCTCGGTGGGTTAGAGAGGCGATAACCTCCGCTTATTTGCTTCAAGGTCGGGTTGTGCCCGTCGGATTGTGGGTGCATTCCACCAGAGCGCAGGCGTGTTCCTGGGCAGAGCACAGCTTGGTTCCACCGGGGGACATTTGCAGGGCGGCGACTTGGTCGTCGCTACACACTTTCAGCAAGCATTACAGGCTGGATGTAGCAGCGGCTTCGGATGCTTGTTTTGGGTCGGCAGTTTTGTCCGCTGGCTGGAAGGGTCCCTCCCAATGATTACTGCTCTGGTACATCCCAGAGGTAGAGGACTGAACTGGAGGAACGATAAGGAAATGATAATTACACTTACCTGGTAACTGTAGCTGGGCAAGGATCCTACCACCTGCAGGGTGTATAGACCTATATTGCTCATTAACTTGGATGATACGATTTAGAGAGTGATGCCAAAATTGGTCCATAGAGACTAGACAGGTTTCATAAAGGGGCAGCAGGGTGGGGATAATATACGGAAAATCATGAATACCATTTGGTATTTGCAGGAGACAGGGAGGGAGGTGGTGTTTGTAACGGTGGATGCCAAGAAGGTGTTTGATAAAGTTTGATAAAGTCGAATGGCAGCTCATGATACAGGTACTTCGTAAAATGGTGTTAGAAGAGAAGTTTGTGAGTTGGGTTAGGGCCCTGTACGTAAGTCCCAGAGCTAGGATAAGAGTAAACGGCGGCTACTCTGATAGCTTCCGGTTACAAAGGGGTCACGTCAGGGATGTCCCGTCACTACTGCCATTTGCTCTGGTGATGGAGTCCTTAGTTGAGTACATCAGAGGTTAGATGGAACAAAGGGAATAGAGGTAGGGGACAGCAGAGTAAAGTTGCTTTGTTTGTGGATGTTATCTTTACCCTAAGCCAACCATTCACCAGCCTACCAATCTTAATGAAGGCAATAGAGAGCTATAGTGAGGTGGCGGGATACATGATGAATATGAGCAAAATGGAAATATTAGGGTTCAACTTGCCAAAGGAACTTGAAACGAAGTTGTGGGAGGAGTTTGCTTTTAAGTGGGTTCAAAAAATCTTTGGTACTTGGGGATCCAGTTGGGAAACAGTTTAGATAACTTGCAGGAATGGAACTACAAGCCCCTGGTAGTCAATCTGAGGAATGACCTATCTAGATGGAAGGGGATTCACCTGTCATGGTTAGGGTGCATAGCAGCGATTAAGATGAACATCTTACCTAGGATATTGTTCCTATTCATGGCGCTACCCAGTAAAGTTCCAAAGGGAACTTTAAGGAGGCTCTAGGGCATGATTATGTCGTTTATCTGGGATGGGAAGGCACCAAGGATGGTGAGAGCAATGTTGTATAAGGTAAAGGAGGGGGGGGGTGCTAGGAGTGCCATGTGTCGCCAACTACTATGAGGCAGCACAGTTGTGACTCCTGTTTGCATTGCGGGAGAGGGGAGATACTCCTCAATGGGTATATATGGAGAAAGAGGGGTGAAAGCTTGGAGGCAACACTGTGGGATAGTCTAGGTGAGGGGCAGGAGAGAAGGTAAGAAACCTCCAGAAGGAACTCACACTACAGATTTGGAAGAAGACTTGTTAGAGGGGAAAAAAATATCAAGGGGGACACATTCAGCGGATGGGGGCAAAGGGTTGATAAGGGTAGGTCAGGTACTGGATCAGCAGGGGAAGTTAAGAATTTTACAGAGATTAAGGAGACATATGGCTTGAAGGAGGCTGACCAGTATGCATATATGCAATTATGGTATTTTTTGCAGCAAGAAGGGGCAAGAAAGGACTTGCAGGGTAGACCTTTTGAGGATTTAATGGAAAGGAAGGAAACAGTAAGGGGGTTGTTATCCCAGCTTTATATGATCCTCAGTGCAAAACATGTGAACAAGCCAGTTGGCAGGAGTGGTGGGGGAGGGAAATTGCAGGCCCTGGGGATGAGGGTAAGTGGGGAAGAATCTATGTGCAAGAGAGACAATTGGCATGGGGGACACCTCTCGTACAGAACAGCCTTAAAATATGATTGAGAATGGTGTATACACCAGCCAAAATACAGGTTATTTATAAAGAAAAGTCGGGGGAGTGTTGGAAGGGCTGCAGAGGAGATTTGCTGCATATGATTTGGGGGTGCCCTAAGAGTTGTGGAGAGAGGTGGCGAGGTTATATAATGAGATTATGCAGGTGAAGATAGTTATCTGTGGCAAGGGTGGTACTAAATGAGGGGAGAGGAGGGAGGGAAGACACCACTGAACATTTTCTTAGGCTACTGGGTGGTAGCAACATGACTGGCAATACTGCAGAGGAGGAAGGATAAGGAGGGCCCCTCTATAAAGGAGGTAATAGGTAAAATGGAGCATGTGTGAGATATGAGCTTGGTGGGGCACATCGACATAACTGGAGGGGGAGGGGCATTTGGAAGTCTGGCAGGGATATGAGGGATAGCAGGAGAAAGGGCTGGTGGAGTGGATGGGAGGGTCAATTGAGACAAGTAGTAAAGGTAATGGTAAGGAGCAAAGGATATGGGGATAGGTGGCAGGGGAGGAGTGGGTAGATGAAACATTACTAGGGCACTGGGGTGGGGGAAAGGTAATTAAACGCACAAACAATAGTTTTTAGTAAAGGGTCAGGCTTTGTTATCGTAGGCAATTGGTGAACACAGGTGGTAGAGACCCGAGGTATACAACATTGAGAAAGTAGGGGGAAAGGAATGGAGGCATGCTTTTGGAAATTGTATACTTCTGTGTTTGTAATTAAAGTGCAGACTAGCTAATATCTGTAAGTAGATGTAGAGAGTTGGAATGTTATGTGAAGTTGGTGTTGCTGTGTGTTAAATTACAAAAAGAATTTTTTTTTTTATTAAGAGAAACCTCCACCCAGTGTGCATGCAGCGGCAACCAAGAAAGCAAATAGAATGCTAGGAATCATAAGGAAAGGAATGGAGAATAAAACCAAGGATATTATAAATACCTCTGTATGGTTCCATGGTGTGGCCACACCTTGAATAATAGTGTGCAGTTCTGGTGGCTGTAGCTTAAGAAGGATATAGCGGAATTAGAAAACAGGTAGAGAAGAGCTACCAAAATGGTAAAGAGGATGAAAGGATACCCTATGGGAAGAGGCTTAAAAGGTAAGGGCTATTCAACCTGGAAGAGAGACAGCTGAAGGGAGATATGATGAAGGTCTATAAATTAATAAAATGGAGTGAAACGTGTAAACGTAGATCGATTTACACCATAAAAAGGTAGAAAGACTAGGGGACATGCAATGAAGCTACAATATAACCCATTTAATAAAGAGAAAATATAACCCATTTAATAAGAGAAAATATATATATTTTTCACTCAACATATAAGCAAACGCTGGAATTCGTTACCAGAGGATGTAGCCAACGCTGTTAGTGTAGCTGGGTTTAAAAAAAAAGGTTTGGATAAAGGTCCAGAAACCATTATTAAAGAGGATGTGGGAAATCCACTACTTGCCCCAAGACAAGCATTGTGGAACCTGTGTGCCTTTTTGGGAATCTGCTGAATACTTGCGACCTGGATCAGTCACTGCTGGAAACAGGATACTGGGTTTGATGGACCTTCATCTGACCCAATATGGTATATGTTATGTTCCTATGGGAAAAAAAACCCCACACTTCTCTGCTGCTTGAATTAGAGTGGTTTTTTTTCTTTGCTGCTCCCAACACAAACCAGGGCTTTTATATACTCACTCATCACTCTAATCCTTTCTGTTCAGATCTATTTTTTTTGGGGGGGGGGGGAGGGGGGGCTAAACAAGCTAAGACTCAATTCAACCCTTCACTCCAATCTCCCTACAGTGTAGCACAGATGCATAAAGAAGCCTCTATCTGCTGGAAATTGAGCAATACTGGCCAGCCTCCTGATGCAGTGCCCCAAGTAGATGACATCAGAAAAGCTGGTCATGCTCAGTCTCCATTTGCTGGTTGGGGGCACAACCCAAGCGTCTGGACTGGACTGGACTGGAGGTATGATATGAAAAAGGGAACTGCTCACTAGCATGGCTGAAATGTGAGCTCCCTCCTGTAACACAGCCCAAGAACTGGCCCAGCTCAAACACCTAAGAACCAGAAAGTTAAAAAAAAAAAAAAAAAAACCCACACCCCCCAAACCCTTCTGTAACAGCCAGAAGAGGTTAAGGGGAAAATGGAGGACAGACAGACTAATTTAAAGCCAGAGAGAAAGGCAAAGAAATTTAAGTAAAAAGACAATAACTTGAGGTTCACTGGATCAAGGAGAGGGATCTGGATTCCTCCAGATATCAGCCACAAGCAGTCATGAATGTCTGGACTGGATGCCCTCTGACTGCATCTGCTCATCTGGGAACCCAATTCTCCAATTAGGCCCAGGAGCTCTCACACCAGATAAGCAGAGCTGCATAGAATGTCTGTCACTATCTACTGAAGATAGAGAATACTTGGAAACATGGAACTGCATGGAGCCTACTATAGGTTAGAGCACATAGCTCTTGGATCTGTCTACATCTGCTGTGTGAAAGGCACAACCCATGTGTTCTGGACTAGTCTGGTGGACAAGGAATACAACTAGCCTTCTAGGTGGCAACTTGAAGATCATTTATTCAATAACGTTGTCTTTTATAGGCACAGAATAGGAAATGTTCATTTTAATTAAAGTCCATAAAATTTCCCCAATCTCTTATTTTATGGTCATCAGTACCTCATCTCCCCCTACCCATATAATTCAGCACCTGAAATACATAACTGCACTATTTGGAATTAAATTTTAGATGCCATATTCTGGATCACTACGTTCATACATCCTCCATTACTTCCTCTAAACCAGTAGCTCTCAAACCAGTCCTAGAGAATTCACAGCCAGTCAGGTTTCCAGGATTTACACAATGAATATGTATGAAAGAAATCTGCATGTAATGGAAGTAGTATGTGCAAATCTATCTCATGCATATTCATGATGGATACCTGAAAACCTGATTGGCTAGATGTGCCCTGAGGACTGGGTTGAGAATCAATGCCTTGATGTCATCTGCGACATACAACCTCCCAAGAGGCCTACAAATTTTGCATATGTAAACATACTGTAAGTCTGAAATTGAATGATTCATCGTTGCAATATATTTTTTGGGTTCAGGTTCTATTATTTCTGAAGTTCATTATCTGTACAGTTTACCTCTGCTTGCTTTCTAGTCTCAAATTGTCATGCGCATTGGCCTGTCAAGCAACTATCGCTTGGCACGAAAGCTGGCTTACTTATTTTGAGACACACATACACTCCCTTCCAATATGGTCAACAACTTTTGTTGTGAGTTAGATCACTACGATTCACTGGGTACTTTTTAAGAACCTTTTTCTCTTTAGAAAGTTAGTTACTTGTTTTTGGATCCAGACTTTATAATGTTATCTTTGGATGTATGCTCTTGTACACAAGATGACTCCTTGTCTTTCAGATCTCTTAAACTCTTGACAGTTGCTCCGTGCCACCATGCTATCCACGGAGAGCTAAAAGTTCTCTGCTGCTTTGATATATTGAAATAACATCCATTGTATGGAAATTATGCTGCTTAGACTATGTTGATCGATGATTTCCCCGTTTATTGGGTCTTGCAAATGCCCGATAACGTCTGTAAAAAAACAGAGCAACTATGCTGCTTGATCTGTTAGTAATTTACAGTACTTTGACAGTTGAGCTTCTGACGCTCCCGTTATGGTCTCCGTACTGCTTTGAGTGTATGATTTAAAATGTGTTGGCTGACTATTAATGTCATCTTGCAATTCTGTCTCGTCTCTATGCCTAATAGCATTTTGAGCCCTCTTCTGTTTTAGACGGGATGATGCCCCGTGTATTTGTTTAAAGTACTGACACTTGAGTATCACTTTGGTTGATATACAGTTTTTAGATGGATCCCCCCCTATTTAGCACCTAAACTCGCTTTCATGTACTGTCTTCTTGGCTAGATGCCAATTTTAACAAATTTTACTGCCCTATGTGCATACTGATACCCATTTGGGGACTTCACATATCAGTTTTAAGCATTTTCCCCCCCTTTTTGTTAGTACCAAGTACATGGATTTGATTTTCTCCTCTCTGTTCTGGCTATGTGTGTTCCCTTTTTGTTTTTAGTATTTTAAATGTTCTCTCATTTGTTTTTTATATAAATTTTCTTATCTTTTCTAGCCTTGAAATATTTGAGAAAGGTCTTTAAGACCACAAATTAATTATATACGGTGCAATATTTAAGTGCCCTCTGTCTGATTCAAGGTGTCATTTGTTTTGATTTTATTTCAGTGTTTTCTGATCACTTTTGCTATGATATAATTTTACTATACATTTTAGTTTTTGTATTTATCTTATTTTAATTTACATATATATCATACAGTGTGTAAGTGAGTTATGTAACTGTTTATGCATTTTTATGGAGAAATTAGGCCTTACCTGCTAATTGTCTTTCCTTGAGATCTCTCCGGGCCAGTCCAGGTAACTGTAGGGTTGCCAAACCTCTCCAGCAGCTGAGGACTGTAGTTCAAAAACTTGCTGACAGACTTACCAGCTCCCCCTGGCTTGCAAGCCTCAGTCTACTACTGTCCAAGCAGTTCCTAACGAAAATAAGAAAAAACTACTGACAGAAACGCCTATGAACTGATTCAACGCCCGGCCCCTGCAGTGTTGGCTTCTCCTAGCGGAACTGAGCCGCTTCTCCATCTTCTGTTGCTTTTTTTTTTTTTTTAAATATAAAGCTTCTTATATAAATGCTTCCTCCCCTTTCAGCGGAAAAAAGAACTCCAGGGTAGCCACTCTAGACCTCCAGTAACCACCCTAATTTGTTTAACAAGCACTCTAGACCTCTTCGAGTCCCCCCACGCAAAATTATGTTATCCTTAGAAAGAAGAGACTCTCGCAGATCCAAAGGGCGGGACGTGGACTGGCCCAGAGAGATCTCAAGGAAAGACAATTAGCAGGTAAGGCCTAATTTCTCCTTCCTCTTCATCTCTCCAGGCCAGTCCAGGTAACTGTAGGGAAGTACCAAAGCAGTGTCTACAGATGGGAGGGACCTGCGAGACCCCCTAACACCGCAGAAGCCCCAACAATCGCATCCCGTCTAGCTTGAAGATCCAAACGATAGTGCTTAGAAAAGGCATGCAGCCGCCCGGCAGATATCCACCGGGGGGTACCAATGCAAGCTCCGCCCACGTAGCGGCTTGTGCTCTGGTTGAATGTGCTCAAAGTCCTTGCGGAGGCAATTTGCCACTTGCTTCATACGCTGCCGCGATCGCTCTCTTTACCCATCACGCAATAGATGCCTTTGACGCAGCCTCCCCCTTACGAGGCCCTCCAAACAGAACAAATAACCTGTCTGATTTCCGAAAACTCTGTTCTACGGAGGTACTTACGGAGCACCCTACCAAGATCGAGCTTTCGAAGCCGCTGCCACCTATCACTATCGTCCTCAAGTGGAAAGGTGGGCAGCGAAATTGCCTGATTCACATGAAAAGCAGGTACCACCTTCGGAAGAAACGAAGGCACCGTTCGAAGCACTACCTTTTCTTTAGAAAATTGCAGGTAAGGAGCCAGACACGAGAGCGCCTGAAGATCTGAAACCCTTCTCGCCGAACACAAGGCCACGAGGAAGGCCGTCTTTCAAAAACACTCGCACAAACTCACAGCTGAAGCCGGTTCAAAAGGTGGTTGAGTCAGAGCCTCCAATACTAAATTCAAGTCCCACGCAAGAACCCCTGCTCGCAAAGGCGGACGGAGGAGCCTAGAAGCTCTAAGAAATCGCTGAACGTCGGGGATAGCTGATAACTCTACCGCCCACCTTACCTCTATAACATGCTAAGGCCGCCAATTGAACCTTCAGCGTACTGAGCGCCAAACCTCTCTCTAGACCCATCTGTAGGAAGGTTAAGATTACCGGTAAGGAGGCAGAAAATGGACAGAGGTCACGTTTGTAACACCAGTTCTCAAAAATCCGCCAGACGCGGATGTAAGCAAGGGAAGTAGACCGCTTCCTAGATTTCAACAAGGTCTCAATCAGCGCCGGTGAGAATCCTCGCCGTCTGAGGCGCTCCCTTTCAACAGCCAAGCCGTAAGCAAGAACCGATCCACCTGCAGCATCAAAACTGGACCCTGGTTCAGCAGATTGACCCGACTTGGAAGTCTCCACGGAGGAGCAACCAGCACATCCCCCGACTGGGGTTTCCGCCTGAGCTGGCCGTCCTTCATTGGGGCTTTTTGGGGGCGTTGTACCTCCTAAGAGCCTCTTGATAGAACTAGCTACGCGAAAACAAATTCTACAAATGCCTGGAACAGACAGCCCTCGCCGACTCCCGCACTGAGCACAAGATGCAGGCTCGGCCAACATGCGCCGGGAGATATACCTCTGCAAATATTGTTTTCGAGATCGGCCTGATCGGAACCGCGATGCCACACCAATACCGCTGCCTACCTGAACCCCAAAAACAAAAAGTAGATGTGACAATCGTTCCACTGCCGCTGCTCGCGGAGGTCTCCGATTAGGCAGAGGAAGAGGGCTGCAACCTGGGGCTCCCAGATCCGCTGTCTCTCCCCCCCCCCGGGTATGACTGGGAAGCTGACTGAGGCAGGCTCTACCTCCAGCTTCAAGTACCGGGATATATATATAGCACTTTCTCTGCTTTCTTTTTTTTTTTCCCAGTCAATACCCTAGTTATTCTGACCTTGGCAGCCCAGCCAAAAAAAACCACTGCAGGTAGCCTTTCTCTGATTCTCTCCGGAGCCTGTCAGCCATGTCCTATCCAGCTGCTGAGGACTGTAAGACTGAGGCTTGCAAGCCAGGGGGAGCTGGTAAGTGTCAGCAAGTTTTTGAACTACAGTCCTCAGCTGCTGGAGAGGATTGGCAACCCTACAGTTACCTGGACTGGCCCGGAGAGACGAAGAGGAAGCATTTGTTTATGTTGCATATCTTCATGTTTACAGTTAAGTGGTTTGATGTTATTTATTTTTAGATGTGTACCCCCTGATGAAGGCTGCACACTGAAACATGTAAGGCAATGTTCCCTCTAATTTTCTGTAGGCTGTGTGCGCATAAAATATCAGCTGTGCAGCTTTTGAAGGAAGGTTACATTTTTATGCACCACATAATGAACTCCGTTATATACTTTAAAAGTCAGTGTGTTGTACATACTGTATTCTGACGTGTAGTCAAATTTTAATCAAATTAAACGAACATAGACTATTACTAAATGAAGCAGAAATTTTCTAGTAATTACAATCACAAATGCGGTATTATTTCAGTTCATTTTTATTGAAAGTCATTGTTATTTCATGTAAATAATTTAAGTATGGAAGAAGAGAATGAGCTTACTATTAACAGTTCATTCTCAAAATTTTTCTCGATCTTTCAAATTTAACCAGTCTGAATAAATTTTATCAAGGTTTACTGATCCACCATCTTGAAGATGACTCTTAAACATCAGCATTTCCAAATGTTCTAACTGTAAGCAATTCCTTATTTTGTTTTTAAAAAACTGTTCATCAAGCTGAAACCACGCTCACAATCTGCAATAGAAGCCAAAAATGTTCCACCAATATCCATCAATTTTGCTAAATCTGCAAAGTGAGCATTCTGAAATGCCAGTCACCATATCCAGAAAACTGTTTGCTTTTGATTTTTTCTGCGACTAAGAACTTGAAGTCATTGAACTGCTGAACAATATGTTCCTCCATAAGAAATTGTTTGTATTTTAAGCAGAGTGATCGGACGTTTTCAATTCCATATTCATAATCACACTCTGCTATTGCTGTCAAATCAAAAGCAGACTATTCCTCAATTTCATTTTCAGGAAATCTTTCCCCTAAATGCAGACACAGCATATTAATGAAAATAAGTGTGAAACCAGTATCCACCGAAACGTCTCCAGGTATCTTGTCGAGAAGATTTAACATTATCACTCCATTTTACTGTGTCACCCAAGTATTGCATTTGGATTTTGTTCAGCTTACCCTGTGCAAGATGATATGCTTCCAGTGGTGTTAGCCCACGTTTTTGAAATGCCATTGTTAATGAAGCTAGTTCAGATAAAACATCATTCATAATTTGCAGTGTCCTATGGAATTGAAGGCTGTTTCGCTTTTTATAACAGTATTTTGCAATGGGATCATTATCCTTCTCTTCTTCAAAGAATTTTAATAATGGATCACAATTTCGAATAATTGCTTGAAGAGCAAAATGTCTAGATAACCACTGCACTTCGTTCAGAGGTCTAAAAGCAATTGACTCGCATTCAGAAGTATCTAATTCTTTAAATTGTGACCTTTTAGTAGAAGATAGACAAAAGGTTGTGTAAACAGTTCTCATGATAGTTTCAACTTTTCATCAACTTTACTTCCTTCCATGATTCAGAGAGCCCCAAATCTTCATGATGGGCAACGATGCCGCTGCACTAAATGCAAAATGTTTTTAGCTGTGCAGCAACACCATTTATTCTGCCTGACATGACAGACACCATCCGAAGTAAACATGACCATTTTGTTAAGGTCAAGCTTGTATTTCCCACAGAATTCCCGGAGTGCACCGACTACTGATGCAGCATCACAGCTACAGCTGTAGCATCCCACCAAATGAAGTTTATACAGACATGAATTTACTGGCCGATATTTGAAGTACAGTATATGATAATTACTTACCTGGTAATTGTAGTTCCTTGAGTGACGACAGTTCAGTCCTCTACCTCTGGGTTGTCAATCTCCTCCTGCAGCTAGGAGACTGGTATGTCAGAATGATGACATCACTGGATATAGCCTGCTGCACTCCCACGTGCATCCCAATGTGAACTATAACAAAGCAGACTCAAAGGAGCAAATAAGTAGCTAAATAGAACATGTCCACTATAAAAAAATCCACCCCTTCCGACAAGGCTTTCTTACTGCCTGCCCTTGAGAAGGGAACAAAGGATTTGAAGTAAGCCAGACTCACCTGTAACCATCTGCCGCCTGCCACCAATCGGGAATCCCCTCGACACCTCCGGGCGGGAAGGAGGACTGAACTGTCGTCACTCAAGGAACTACAATTACCAGGTAAGTGTAATCATCATTTCCTTATCGTTCCTCCAGTTCAGTCCTCTACCTCTGGGATGTACCAGAGCAGTAATCAATGGGAGGGACCCCTTCAGCCAGCAGATAAGACCGCCGAGCCGAAACGAGCATCCGAAGCCGCAGCAACATCCAGTCGGTAATGTTTGCTGAACGTATGCAGAGACGACCAAGTCGCCGCCCGACAAATGTCCCCCAGGGGAACCAAGCTATGCTCCGCCCAAGACGCCTGTGCTCTGGTGGAATGCGCTCTCAGCCCCATAGGCACCACATGACCGTGAAGTAAATAAGCGGACGCAATCGCTTCTTTAAGCCAGCGGGCGATGGACGCCTTAGCCGCCGCCTCACCCTTGCGGACTCCTCCGTATAGAACAACCGCTCAGACCTGCGGAATGCCTCCGTGACCCGCAAATACTGACGCAAGGCTCTCTTCACATCGAGACGCCGAAGACCGCGATCCGAGTCGCCGCCCCCCAAAGACCCCAGAACAGGCAAACACACTGCCTGGTTCACATGAAAGGGAGATTCCACCTTAGGCAGAAAGAATGGGACCGGACGCAAGACCACCTTTTCCCTGGAAAAAGACAAGAAAGAGTCTCGGCACGACATAGCTTGCAGTTCCGAAACTCTCCGTGCGGAACAAATCGCCACCAGAAACACTGTCTTCAGCGTCAAATCTTTCACGGACGCACAACGCAAGGGCTCAAAGGGGGGCTCGGCTAATGCCGTGAGAACTAGATTCAGAACCCACAGTGGAACGCACACCCTGCGCGCTGGGCGTACCCGAGCGACCGCCTTCAAAAAACGAGCGCCTTCAAAAAACGACCGATGTCAGGATGAGCCCCCAAAGGCATGCCATTGACCTTGCCCCGATAACAGGAAAGGGCAGCCAACTGGACGTGCAAGGAACTGACAAAGGTCTCGCAGCCAAACCCGCTCTGTAGAAATTCCAAGACCAACGGGATCGAAACCGAGCCCGCCCTAACCTGACACTGCGAACACCAATCTTCAAAGACATGCCAGACCCGCACATACGCCAAAGAGGTCGAATGCTTACGTGCCGGAAGTAAAGTCGCCACAACCGCCGACGAGTAGCCTTTCTTCATGAGTTTAGCCCTCTCAATGGCCATACCGTAAGCGAGAACCGATCCACCTGAGGCATGAGTAGGGGCCCTTGAAGCAACAGATCAGACCTTGCCGGCAGCCGCCAAGGCTCGCCGTCCAAGAGACGTATCAGGTCTGCGTACCAAGGATGTCTCGGCCAATCGGGTGCCACCAACAGCACCTTCCCAGTATGCGCCCCGATCTTCTGAACCACCCGGCCTATCAGCGCCCAGGGTGGAAATACATAGAGGAGGCCGTCCGACGGCCACTGACGAAGCAAGGCGTTGATGCCCTCCGACATCCTTTCCCTTCGTCTGCTGAAGAAACGGCCGACTTTGGCCGACTGAAAGGTCGCCATGAGATCCATGAACGGAGTCCCCCAGCACCAGACTATCTGGCTGAAAACCGCGGGATGCAGTTCCCACTCCCCTGCATCCACGTGCACTCTGCTGAGGAAGTCCGCGGTTACATTGTCTTTGCCGGCAATGTGCGCTGCCGAGATCGCAGACAAGCGAAGCTCTACCCACGCGAATAACTCGTCGGCCTCTGCCTCCATCATGGCACTCCCGGTGCCGCCCTGGCGGTTGATGTACGCCACCGTCGCCAAGTTGTCGGAGAGAACTCGCACGGACTGACCGCGCACCAAGCCCTCGAACGCCTGAAGGGCCCGGAATACTGCTCGAAGCTCCAAGCGATTGATCGCCCACGAGGACTCCAGGGGAGTCCAAAGTCCCTGCGCAAACTGACTCCCGCAGTGGGCTCCCAAGCCCACCAGACTGGCATCCGTCAGCAACGGCAGCCATTCCAGCTGCAAGCCGACCGCCAGCAACGAGGGGCGAAGCCACCAACGAAGGGACTGCCGAACATTGCACGGGCAAGAGAGACGTGTGCTCAACGAGTCGTTCTGATGCGACCAAATGGCGGAGCAGTGCTCTCTGGAGAGGTCGCATATGAAACCTGGCCCAAGGCACCGCCTCCAACGTCGCCGCCATGGTGCCCAGCACCCGGAGATAATCCCACACCGATGGCGCCGACACCGACAGGAACTGCCGCACCAGAGTCTGCAACCCCTCGGCCCGTTGTGCGGCAGGAACACTTGCCCCGTGTTCGTATCGAACCGGACTCCCAAGTATTCGAGGTCCTGAGTGGGCTGCAAACGGCTCTTGGCTGGGTTGACGACCCAACCAAGCTCTTGCAAAAACTGCACCACCCTGCCCGTCACCCGGAGACTTTCCTCCGCGGACTTGGCTCGAATCAACCAATCGTCCAGGTAGGGGTGGACCAGAATACCTTCTTTGCGCAACGCCGCTGCTACCACCACCATGATTTTGGTGAAGGTCCGCGGCGCTGTCGCCAAGCCGAACGGCAACGCCTGAAACTGAAAGTGGCCCCAGGGGAGGGTGAACCGCAGGAAGCACTGGTGAGCTTCTCGAATGGGAATGTGCAAATACACCTCGAGACGTCAAGAATTCTCCGCGCTGCACCGCCACTGACTGACCGCAACGTTTCTATCCGAAAGTGCGGCACCCGTAAGCACCAGTTCACCCCTTTCAGGTCTAGTATGGGTCGCAATTGACCGCCCTTTTTGGGCACCACAAAATAAATGGAATAGCGACCCATGCCGTAAATCGGCCTTTGGAACTTCCACCACGGCTCCCAATCGAAGGAGCCTTTCCAAGGTTTCGTGAACCGCCGCCGTCTTCGCGGGACCCCGGCAAGGGGACAAGACAAAGGAGTCCCGCACAGGCCGGGCCAGCTCTAGCGCGTAGCCGTGTTGAATGATTTCTAACACCCATTGGTCTGAGGTGATGTGGGTCCAGGCGGAAAGAAACTCCCGAAGCTGACCGCCTATGGGAGGCTCCTCCGCCAGGACCCGCCTCGCCTCATTGGGTCTTACGTGAAGAGGACGCCGGGTTGGAAGACAAGCCTCTATTCGCTCCCAGAAACCCCCGAAAGCCCTGGCCTCTAGAGGGAAACCGCCCTCTCTGGAAGGCACCGGGTTGCGTCGAACGGAATCTTCTGAAATCACAAAACTGACCCCGAACGCCTTGGCCAGACTTGGCCTGTTTCGGTTTGTCCTCGGGCAGCCTGCCCGCCTTAGACTCCCCCAGGTCCTTTACCAACTTATCCAAATCTTCCCCAAACAGCAAACCTCCCTTAAATGGAAGCTTGCTGAGACGGGATTTAGAAGGGCCGTCCGCGGCCCAATTGCGCAGCCACAAGGATCGACGGGCAGCCACCACCGACCCCGTGCTGTTGGGCAGTGCCTTAAGTTGTAATGCACATCTGCAAGGTAGGCCGCTCTGGACTCCAAGCGATCCAGCTCCTTCACCTCCTCGAGATCAACGTGCGAGGACTGGCGCAGCCGCTGGGCCCAGCGCAAACACGCTCTGGCTACCCAGGCTCCGCAGATGGAGGCCTGCAGCGATAGAGAATCCGCTTCAAAAGCCTGCTTTAGGAGACCGTCAACCTTACGGTCCTGGGCATTCTTCAAAGCTGCACTACCTTCAACCGGAATGGTGGTCTTCGTAACAGCGGACACCACCGCGTCTATCCACAGAGCCCGGAATCTGTCTTTAGCCAAATCCGCCAAAGGATATAATCTATTCAATGTCTGAATGCCTCGAAGCCCTGCTTCTGGCTTATCCCATTCGTCTTGAATCATCTTCTCGACCACCCGGTGCACCAGAAACACCACCTGTGTCTGTCGAACCGCTTGGATGACAGGATCCTCTACGTCATCTTCCACCGCAGCCGGCGGAGCAAGGTTCAACATCTGCAACGTCTCTGAAATCAAGGCAGCCAACTCCTCTCTGCGGAACACCCGAATGATTTTCGCTTGATCCTCGGGCTCCGGGATCTCACCTTCCCCTCCAGGTCCTGCGATCCCTCCTCAGGATCCCATTCTGGATCTGGAGCTTCCAGCCAGGTGCCCTCCACCGGGTCTGTAAGTTTTGCTTGCTTTGATGCCGACGAATCCGCGCCCGCCACTCCTTCTGCCACTAACTGCGGAGGCTGGGACGCCGTAGACGCCGAGCGCGGCCTTTTTCCCTGCTGCCGCAGGCAAAAAGCTTGATGTATAAGTAGAACAAACTCAGGACTGAAACCGCTGAGACAGAACGCCTGAGTTGGCGAGGGTTCACTGGAGGGCCCCGCTAACACCTCCGAATCGGGCTCTTGCACCAAGATCCGCAGGGAAGCAGCCCTCAACCCCGCTGGCGCACCCTGCGCCTCCGGGGACTCGTGGGCTTCCATTTGAAGTTCCACAGCCGAAGATAGGGCAGCACAGCCCCTGCACACTCCGGTGTCAACAATCGTGCCCCTCCTAGTGCCACACACGAGGCACTGAGGCCAGGAAGTCATAATTAGAGAAACCAAACAGTCCCCAGGAAAGAAATAACGCCAACCAGAAAGGAATCAAACCAAAGAAACCAAAAGAAATCAAAAGAAACCAAAGAGAACACGCAGCAGTGCTCAGACCTGAAAACGGGAGACGATTAGCTGCCACGCGGCTGCATCGCGGCTCAGAAAATGGCCGCTGCGAGTGCAAACCGCGAAGGAAAAAAGGGCGCCAAAAGCACTGCGGCGCCCCTGCTCTCCCGTAACAGCGCGGCCTGGACAAAAAGAGCAGCCGGACGCCGGTGAAGCACTTACCGGTCCGGTCTGCCACTGTCTGCAAAAGCGTCACTGTCAGCGCCTGGAACCCCGGGCCCTTAAATTACCTTGTGCAATGTACAGCCACCAGATCACCCGCGGAGCACAGGAACTGCAGCTCCACAATGCACACTGCCAAAGAAAGGCTCACCCCCGTAAAGTCAGGGAGATGAGACTTCTGGGCCATCCGGGGGGGGGGGGGGGGAACTCAAAGGCCTTAGTCAGAACCTCCCCAGGAAGAAACCCCAGCACTGGCACAGGCAGGGATCAAGAAAGCCTTTCTTCCTGTTTTGTTTTGTTTTTTTAAAGAGATACCGCCTATAATTAATTCCAACCCACTTAGCTATCCTAAAAACCTCCTGGCTCCTTATCCATTCCTCCAGAGAGCCTCTCCCTAAGGCTCGTCAAGTCCTCCTGCTGCAAGGAGACTGGTTACACTGGGATGCAAGTGGGAGTGCAGCAGGCTATATCCAGTGATGTCATCATTCTGACATACCAGTCTCCTAGCTGCAGGAGGAGAGATTGACAACCCAGAGGTAGAGGACTGAACTGGAGGAATGATAAGGAATAAGTATTTGTTGACAGAAATGTCTGTGCTTTCATCAATAGTTAATGTATGATAAGCTCATAGCAGATGTTGCATCAGCAGCGTATCTTGGAGATTGATGTTTATAATTTCAAGAAATTCAAACGAATAGTTTTTGCTTCTCCAGCTTTCAGGTATGGTTGTGTACTTCGACATGTGTTCATTAATATCTTGAACAGAAAGCATGGAAATATTCATCCGAACAGCCAGCAAAACACTACACTGGTCAACAAATTTTTACAAACAAGTCATGTTACTGAAATAAAAATAGTCATTTTGTATCAATATTTATATGATGGAACACGAATATGACAGTGAAATTGCAAACTTTGCTCTAGCTTTTTTGTAATCTACAAGAATTAATGTTTACATCACAAAATGCATGCCAATAGTAAATATAATAGGCCTTCGGTTAATACCTGTAAAAAACCAAGTCATAGACTACTTAGATTTTTTCGCCCGTTTCTTGTACAATTGTTCAGGAGCTTCTCTGGGGAGTGTCCAGCAGTAGTCAGCCAGCATTGTAGTGGACCATTTTCCCTGGTATCTTTGCTCCATCGTTGCGATATCCTGGTGAAAACGTTTGCCCTGTTCATCACTAACCATACCACAGCTGTCAGGAAAGAAATCAAGATGGGAATCAAGGAAATGGATCTTGAGACATTGCAGCCAAGTTTTTGATACTGCATCAGCATGTCTTCTACTAGGTCCTTGTAGTTTTCTGCACTAACATTCCCGAGAAAGTTTGTTGACACTAGGCAAAAAGCATTCCATGCTTGTTTCGCATCACCCTGCAGCAAGTTGTTGAACAGGTCATCTTTGAAGAGATCTCGAATCTGAGGACCCACAAAAACTCCCTCTTATCTTTGCTTCACTGAGTCGAGGGAATTTTTCATGCAGGTATCGGAAAGCTGGCGAAGTGCGGTCCATGGCTTTCACAAAGTTTTTCATCAAACCTAGTTTGATGTGAAGGGGTGGTAGCAGGATTTTGTGAGCCTCAACCAGAGCTGGGTGCTGGATATTCTTCTCTCCAACTGTTACATTTTGTCTGCGATTCCATTCCTTCTGCAAGTAGTGCCAATCCGTTGCTCGGCTATCCCACTCACATAAGAAACACATGTATTTTATATATCCCTGCTGCAGTCCTATTAAAAGGGCAACTACCTTCAAGTCACCACAGAGGTGCCAGCTGTATTTGTTATAGTTAATGGAAGTCAGTAGATGCTTTAAGTTATCGTATGTCTCTTTCATGTGGATGGCTTGTGCTACTGGAATAGATGGAAGACAGTTTCCATTGTTCAAAAGCACAGCCTTCAGACTCGGTTTTGAAGAGTCTATAAACAGTCTCCAGTCTTGTGGGTCATGAGTGATTTTTAAGGCATTCATGAGGCTTTCAATATCGGAACAGAATACCAGATTACTTTCCTTTCCGACTGCGTATAGTACACTGCTGACGTCAGATGGCTTCAGCAGCCGTCTGGCAGTAGTATTGCATTGCATCAGAAAATGATGCAATCAACTCTGGATGATGTCTGCATGCTGGTATTATGCAATGTGATGCAATATTACATCATTCAAGGCTTATTTGGGATGTTGATGTCCCACTGGATAAATTTACACAGTGAAACGTCAAAAATGAACTACATGCAATATCTTCAAAACGAGAGCCAATTTTTTTTAATGTTATATTTGTGTTCTGCTCACCAAGATACTACAGATTAGGGCCTTTTAAAGTCAGTAACGATTTCAATGTTGACCAGTGCTATCAATTAGAACTGTAATTTCTTCTGGTGTAGAACGCTTCCATTCATTACTAATTTGCCTTTTCTTTTTTTCAGCGGTGCTCTCAAACAAGTTAAATAATCCTCTTAAATTTGGATTTTTAGCTCTAAAGTTTAACACTTTCAGTATGAGACTTACTAGACAGATGTCGTTTCAAAAAGTCCAGTTTCCACACATCCCAAAATTTGCCACTCAAACTCCGATGGCTTTTGCATCACGGCAGTATAAACATACTCAGTCATCCTTTTTGTAAGTGAATATTTCACAAAGTTGAACACACGTTTTATCCCAAGATTTCCATGTCTGTTTCAACAATTTCTTCAAGCCATTCAGGCTTAAAGGCTCCGGCTGCTCTTATGTTTTGTACCTCTCATCGCTATCGGTTTCAACATTTTAAAAATTAACGTCTTTCAGTTTTCAATGTAATAAAAAATTTACTAATGCAAGCCGAATTACAGATTACAATTAGACTACTCACGCATGTCGCAAGCCAAAGTACGGAACCGGAAGTTTCTCAATGCACCAATTAAAGTTTAAGACCAAACATCTTATATCCTGAAGGCCCAAGATTGCACTAGAAAATATTGTAGAACTTGTGAAAACCGTAAATATACAACAACTTTTAAATTTTAAGATGTTTGTGTTTTCTATCAGAATCAGAACCATAATTTGTGCGCTCTGTTGTAAAGTATGTGCGCTTGCTCGGCAAGGTGTGTGCACGCGCACAGCTTAGAGGGAACAGTGGCGTAAAGGTGTTTGTCAAATAAAGTTTAGCACCCGTGACCTCTATTGGCCTTCGCTTTTTGTGTTTCCATTGCTCCCTGCGGGGGGCTCTGCTCTGTGTTCCTTCCTTAGTCTTACGTGAGCCATGCCCCTGTCCCTTAGCCTGCTGCCTTCCTAGCTCCTCAACAGGGTCAGAATATTGTGGGTAGTTTCCGTAAATCTTCCTTTTCTTCAAATAAAGGGGCTTTTTCCCTGAAGCCTTCCATCAGGAAGGGTCAGCAGTTTTCTTGGAGAGCCTAATCCTGGTCAGGAACTCAGACTCCAGCTTGGTGGCCTTGTCAGTCATGGGCTTACCAAAGAGATTCTCCCCCCAGCCTAGGACATCAACCATCTTCTCCTGCACACATTACTCCAGGTCAGAGGACTGTAGCCAGGCCTGGCAGAGGGCACTAATGCCCACCGCAGCTACTCTGGTCACTGACTAAGCAGTTGAGGTCAGGGACCAAAACCACTGAAGAAATTCCTCTGCCAGCCCAACCAAGAATCCAGCAAGCTCCCTCGTATTGTCTCACAAATACATGCCCATATAGAGCTGGTAGGCTTGGATCCAGCCGACAAGCATCAAGTAGCACTCTCTGCCCAAGGCATCCATGAAACGAGCCTCCCTGCCCAGGGGGGGAGGGGGGCACCGAGGAATGTGTCTTTTTGGCTTTTAATCCTATGCATGGTTGACTCCACCACCATGAAGTTATGGGACAGCTGTGCCTTTTGAAATCCAGGGCTCCAACAGTACATGGCATCAAGCCACCTGCTCAAAATCAACCCCGAGGCCAAGATCTCCCACATATGGAAGAGAAGCCATTCCAGTATGGGGGAACCTGCACCTTGAGTGTCTCCTTCGAAGGGGACTTGTACTGGAGGGAGAATCTTCTAGGTCCTCCGACCGAGGCTCCTCCTCTGACTCTGTGGTGAAGGCCAAGTCCTGCACCATGTCCAGGACAAACTCCAGAAAGGAGAGGTCCTGCACCAATCCTCCAGGGGCAGAGGGAAAGGGTCAGAAGGGACAGCCAAAGGAGAAAGGTGAGTCTCCAAGTCGGAGGAGACAGAACAACATCAAGAGCCTTCTGGAACTTGGGGTTGCACCAGGTCACCAGTGTCATGAGGCTCCCAGAGCCCCTGTGGTCAGAACTGGAGGGGCTGGCTGGGGAAGTCCTCCACCCCGAGCAGGACTGAGAACAGTGCCTGAAGTCACCTTGAGGCCGATGGTGCTCTAGGATCGGTTCCATGACCTCCAGGGACACCCTCACGGTGGAGGGTTCAGTGGTCGGGACTGATGACCCAGAGGAACCAGGCATCGGTCCACACTGCTGGGCCAAGAAGGCAGCGATACTGTGCTTGAGGGCTGCCATTCTGGCCTAGAGGCCAGGAAGCTCTGCAGCCACTGGCATGGGCATCGAAGGCTTCAGACCAGATGCTGGTTCCATCAAGTGGGTGTCCTCAACGAGGATGGGTTTGGGAGACTGGGGTCGTTCTCACGACGCTGATGGAATTTTCTCCCACTGGGGCAGAATGGAGGGCCATTTCTAGCCACTGCCTCGGCATTGGGCCAGGGGCTCCATTGCCAGTGACCATGGGATGCCCCCAAAGAGCTAGACATTGTTGGGAGATGTCCCTAAAAAAAGAATTGCCTGTCTGACAATCAGCAACCTCAGGCTCAGAATGGGCATGGCTGTCACATGAGACTGAGGCCCTCCACATTGGCCTCCAAGGGAGTCTAACTTCACAAGCGATACTGAGGACGAAACAGAGGCCTTCCCGAACATGGACTCCTGCTGTGTTGTATGGTTCTTCCATCCTTTGCTAGTCATCTGCTGACAGAGCCCACAAGAGGAGTCATCGTGGTCTGCACCGAGACAATGAAGGTAGCAATTGTGCGGGTCAGTGCGGGACATGGTGCAAGATCAAATTCAAGCTTCCTAGCCAGGGAGGGCATGAGGAATTACCACACACTAGAAAAAGTCCCCAAAGGGCAAAAATACCCGAGAAAAAAATGGCGCCGAGGCGGCAGCAGACCCGAGAGGATGAGAAGGCACTAGTATGCATAACTGAGAAGGTAAAAGTGAGGAAAGAGAAAAAAAAATTCAAACTTTTTCAGGGTGCAGACGAACATCTAATGAGCTCTGTGGAAAAAAGGAGACTGGGGAGGCAAGATGTCACTGTTGGGCGGGAAGGTCTAATTAGCATTCTGACCTCATTTCCTTTCTTTGAGTAAGTCCAGAACAATACCAACTTGTGGGTTGTCACGCCTCACCAGCAACTTAAAGACCGAGCATGTCAAAGCTGTGACATCAGGAGATATAGGGAACTGACACCACCTACCACTTCCCAATATTCTGTTTGACAAAGCAGACTCACTAAAAACACAAAGAATAGCATGTACTTATCAAAACTATTGAACTATAGAACTCCAAAACATGTTCAGGCAGAAGGAAACACCTCCCGAACCAAAAACAGTCACTTACCATTGGAGGATAATGACGTTTTAGGTATTGAGACACTGCCATTCTCCCTCTAGGCGCACTGCAACACCTTCTCAAAGCACTCAGATGTCTGAATGCACCAGCCAGCATCTCCTCTGTTAATTCTTCCATTTCATCTACTGGCACAAAAAAGGGTGAACAGATCCAGACAGAACAAGTCCTTCCGATCACTGCAACCCCCACTCCCAGACCCCTACTTCATGATGTCCTTCTCCAGGCCCGGGATTGCCTCTGACCACAGCCAGCAATCCTACGGAGGGTCTGGGACTGGATTTGCTCAAGGAAAGCCAATTAGCAGGTAAGAGCTAATTTCACCTTCCTTATAGCCCCCCCCCCCCCCCAGTCCAGTCCCAACTTGCAAGATGTTCCATAGCAGTACTAACCTTGGGGGGGGGGGGGGACGACAACGACCCCTGAGCCAGGCCTGTATTACTGCTGTATCAAACCTTGCATCCCCCACCGCCTATATGTCTAGGAAATAATGCTTTATAAAAGGTAAGCAAGGACAAAAAAGTCACCACCACTGTTCCCTCTAAGCTGTGCACGTGTGCGCGCGCACACACCTCGCCAAATGAGCGCACATACTTTACAACAGAGCGCACAAAAATTACGGTTCTGATTCTGATAGAAAACACAGACGTTCTTAAAATTGAAAAGTTGTTGTGTACTTATGGTTTTCACAAGTTCTACAATATTTTCTAGTGCAATCAATGGGGTGTACATACTGTATTCTGACGTGTAGTTAAATTTTAAAGTATATAACTCCGAGTGTCGTTATGTGGCGCACAAAAATTTAACCTTCCTTCAAAAGCTGCACAGCTGATATTTTACGCGCACACAGCCTACAGGAAATTAGAGGGAACATTGGTCACCACCCTACAGATATCTCCTGACAGGATCAATCCTGCTTGAGCCCATGTTGGTTGGGGCCTCATTGAGTGGGTCCTCAAGCCAGCAGGCACTGTCCTTTTCCAAAACAAGTAGGCTGAGGAAATAGCCTCCCTTATCCATCTGGAAATGGAAGCCTTGGAGGCTACTTCCCCGCCATTGATCTTAAGTATCTGCACAGAACCCGGATCAAGGCATCTTCCCAGGATCCTCCTGCCCCCGAGAAGACTGGCAGTGACCAACTGATTAATATGAAACGCCGACAACAAATTGGTTAAAAAGGAGGAACTACCTTCTCCTTGGAAATAAAGAGGAAAGGCTCACGGCATGAAAGGGCCTGCAGCTCTGAAATCCTCTTGGCCAAGCAAGTGGCCACCAAAAATACAGTCTTCAACGTCAGATCTTTCAATGTGCACTCCGATAGAGGCTCAGAGGGCATCCTGGTCAATACCAACAATACCAGATTGAGGTCCCACAGCAGCACTACCGACCTCACTGGGGCCTTACCTGCTTTCAGAAAAACGGGGCAAATCAGGATGAGCTGCCAGAGACACACCCTGCACTTGTTCCTGTTAACAAGTCAAGGCCACCACTTGCACCGTAATGAACTAGAGGCCAGTCCATTCTCCAACCTGTAGAAACAAGACCTTCGGTACTGAGGCTGCCAAGGGCCTACAGTCATGTGCCTGACACCAACCTTCAAACAAACACTCTCCATACCCAGATATAGGATAACGTCGTGGAGCGCTTGTGGGCCCTCAACAGGGTCGTGATTATCAGTGCCTAATAGCTGAGCTTCCTTAAGAGAGCCCTCTCAAGAGCCAAGCCATAAATGAAAGTCAATCCACCTGAGGCATTTTGATAGAACCCTGCATCAGCAGGTCTCTCCTCACCGGCAGCCACCACTGTCTGTCCACTGCCAATCAGACTAAATTGGCATACCATGGCGTGGCCAATTCAGGACAATGAGAAGGACTGAGGCACACTGGGGCCTTGTCAAACGGACCACTTGGCCAATCAGTGCCCACAGTGGAAAGATGTAGAGCAACCCATTCCTGGGCTAGCTCTGAACCACTGCTTCGAGACCCTCTGACATTTGTTCTCTCCTTTCCCTATAGAGCCGGCCTGCTTTTGGGGATTCTAAGGTCGCCAAGAGATCCACGATCAGCGTCCCCTAAATTACCAACTGCGCAAACACCGTCCTGTTGCGTACCCATTCTCTGGAATCTACCTGCACAAGGCTGAGATAGTCAGCTGCCACATTCTCCTTTTTCGCCACATGGGCCAATGACAGAGCGAGCAGGTTCTCCTCTGCCCACTCCAGTAGCGGAGCAATTTTTTCCTTCCAGCCGTGCACTGCCCGTGCCTCCCTGACAATTTACTTTATGTATGCTACCGTCGTGGCATTGTCCAAGGGACCCGCAGAACTAACATTAAGATAGCAGTGATCTCCAACCGTATGACGGACCAGATGACTTCCTCCTGCGACCAAATCCCTTGTGTTATATTGGTCTCACAATGTGCCCCCCAGACAGACTTGCAACCATCAGGAGAACCCAACTGGGGGCCTCCAGTGGCATTCCCTCCTCTAGCTTCTCGCTCTGCAGCCAAGCTAGCACCTACTGGGCCTCTTCTGTGCAAGGGAGCTGCCTATGCAAAGGGCAACAGTGGGCTGACCATCTCTGTAATAAGGCCCTCTGCAAGAGCCTCACGTGGGCCCGTGCCCACGGAACCAAGTCTATGGTCACCGCCATCGACACCAACACCTGAAGGTATTGCCATGCTATCGACGCCCAGAGTTTGAGAAACTCCCTGACCTGCCGTTGCAGCTTGTTCACCCTTTCTAGCAGCAAGGACACCTTGCCCTTTCCCATCTGGAAACGAGCACCCAGGTACACCAACTCCTGCATCAGTTGCATCCTGCTCTTGGACCAACTGATGATCCATCTGAGACTCTTAAGAACTCCACTATTCCGACCATGGCCTTCATGCTCTCATCTTTGGACTTTGCCTGTATAAGCCAATCGTCCAAGTACAGATGCACCAGCACAACCTCCTGTCTCAGGTCAGCTGTGACCAACACAATGACCCTCTGTGAAGGTATGGGGCACGGTTGCCAGGCAAAAGGCCAAAGCTTGGAACTGAAAATGGCCCATAGGTATGGCGAAATGAAGAAACTGCCGATGTTATGAGTGGACGGACACATGCAGGTATGCCCCCATGAGGTCTAGGGAAGTCAAGAACTCACCCTCCAACAGTCACGATCACTGACTGAAGCGTTTCCATTCAAACACATGGGACCCTCAGACAATGGTATGATAATTACACTTACCTGGTAATTGTAGTTCCTTTAGTGACGACAGTTCAGTCCTCTACCTCTGGGTTGTCAATCTCCTCCTGTAGCTAGGAGACTGGTATGTCAGAATGACGACATCGCTGGATATAGCCTGCTGCACTCCCACTTGCATCCCAGTGTAAACTATAACAAAGCAGACTCAAAGGAGCAACAAATAAGTAGCAAAACATAAGAACAACTGTACTATCAGTAAGCCTCCCCCGATTACAGGCCTTCTTACCTCCTGCCCTGCCAAGGGAAAGGGTACAAACAGAAGAAATGAATGAATCCAGACTCACCTGTAACCCTCTTCTGTTCGGTACGAAGCCCGAAACCTGCGAGAAAACATCTGGGCGGGAAGGAGGACTGAACTGTCGTCACTAAAGGAACTACAATTACCAGGTAAGTGTAATTATCATTTCCTTAGCGTTCCTCCAGTTCAGTCCTCTACCTCTGGGAAGTACCAGAGCAGTAATCAATGGGAGGGACCCTTCCAGCCGGCAGACAAGACAGCCGAGCCGAAACGAGCATCCGAAGCCGCAGCTACATCCAATCTGTAGTGTTTACTGAACGTATGCAGAGACGACCAAGTCGCCGCCCTACAAATGTCCCCCGGGGGGACCAAACTATGCTCCGCCCAAGAGGACGCCTGCGCCCGGGTGGAATGCGCTCTCAGACCCACAGGCACCACACGCCCCCGGAGCAAATAAGCAGATGCAATCGCTTCCTTAAGCCAGCGGGCGATGGACGCCTTAGCCGCCGCTTCGCCCCGACGAGCACCGCCGAAGAGAACAAACGTTCCGTCTTCCGGAACGATTCCGTGACCCTCAAATACCGACGCAAAGCTCTCTTCACGTCGAGCCGCCGAAGACCGCGATCCGCGTCATCGCCCCCCAAAGATCCTAAGACGGGCAAGCAAACCACCTGGTTCAGATGAAAAGGCGACACTACCTTAGGCAGAAAGGATGGAACCGGACGCAAGATCACCTTCTCCCTAGAAAAGGAAAGGAAGAGTTCACGGCACGACAACGCCTGCAGCTCCGAAACCCGCAGTGCGGAGCAAATCGCCACCAAAAACACCGTTTTGAGCGTCAAATCTTTCACAGACGCACGACGCAAAGGCTCAAAGGGGGACTCGGCCAGAGCCGTGAGCACAAGATTCAGATCCGACAGGGGAATGCACACCCTGCGCGCCGGCCGTACCTGAACGACTGCTTTCAGAAAACGACGCATGTTGGGATGATCCCCCAACGAGCGGCCATTGACTTTGCCCCGATAACAGGACAAGGCTGCCAACTGTACGCGTAAGGAACTGGCAGCAAGCCTTTGTCAAAACCATCCTGCAGAAATTCCAAGACGGAAGGAATCGAAGCCGAGCCCGGCCGGACCTGACGCTGGGAACACCAATCCTCAAAAACACGCCAGACCTGCACATACCCCAAGGACGTGGACTGCTTACGCGCCCGCAGCAAGGTCGCCACCACCGCCGACGAGTAGCCCTTTTTCAGGAGTTTAGTCTTCTCAATGGCCAAACCGTAAGCGAGAACCGATCCACCTGAGGCATGAACAGGGGCCCTTGGAGCAACAGATCCGACCTGTCCGGCAGTCGCCAAGGTTCTCCGTCCAACAGACGAATCATGTCCGCGTACCAGGGACGCCTCGGCCAATCGGGAGCCACCAACAGCACCTGTCCCGCATGCGCCCCGATCTTCTGAACCACCCAACCTATCAGAGCCCAGGGCGGAAAGACAGAGGAGGCCGGCCTCCGGCCACCGACGAAGCAAGGCGTCGATGCCCTCTGACATCCTTTCGCGCCGTCTGCTGAAGAAATGGTTGACTTTCGCCGACTGAAAGGTCGCCATGAGATCCATGACCGGAGTCCCCCAGCGCCTGACGATCTGGCGGAAGACCGCGGGATGCAGTTCCCACTCCCCTGCATCCACGTGCACTCTGCTGAGGAAGTCCGCGGTGACATTGTCTTTGCCGGCTATGTGAGCTGCCGAAATCGCAGATAAGCAAAGCTCTACCCACGCGAATAGCAGGTCGGCCTCTGCCTCCATTGCGGCACTCCCGGTGCCACCCTGTCGATTGATGTACGCCACCGTTGCCGAGTTGTCGGAGAGCACTCGCACGGCCTGGCCGCGCACCAAGGCCTCGAACGCCTGAAGGGCCCGAAACACTGCTCGAAGTTCCAAGCGATTGATCGCCCACGAGGACTCCAGAGGGGTCCAAAGCCCCTGCGCAAACTGACTCTCGCAGTGGGCCCCCCAGCCCACCAGACTGGCATCCGTCAGCAATGGCAGCCACTCTGGCTGGTCCAACGGCAAGCCCCCCGCTAGAGACGAGGGGCGAAGCCACCACCGAAGGGACCGCCGAACCGGGCCCGGGCAAGGGAGACGCGTGCTCAACGAATGTTTCTGATGCGACCAACGACGGAGCAGTGCTCTCTGGAGAGGTCGCATGTGAAACCGGGCCCAAGGCACCGCCTCCAGCGTCGCCACCATTGTGCCCTGCACTTGGAGATAATCCCATGCCGAGGGAGCCGCCACCGACAGGAAGTGCCGCACCAGAGTCCGCAACCCCTCGGCTCGTTTGAGCGGCAGGAACACTTGCCCCTTGCACGTATCGAACCGAACTCCGAGGTATTCGAGGACCTGAGTGGGCTGCAAACGGCTCTTGGCCGGGTTGACCACCCAACCCAGTTCTTGCAGAAATCGCCCCACCCTGTCCATCACCCGGAGACTTTCCTCCGCGGACTTGGCGCGAATCAACCAATCGTCTAGGTATGGGTGAACCAGGACACCTTCTTTGCGCAACGCCGCCGCTACCACCACCATTATTTTGGTGAAGGTCCGAGGCGCCGTCGCCAGGCCGAACGGCAAGGCCTGAAACTGGTAGTGGCCCCAGGGGAGGGCAAACCGCAGAAAGCGCTGGTGTACATCTCGAATGGGAATGTGCAAGTACGCCTCCGAAAGGTCCAGAGACGTCAAGAATTCCCCGCGTTGCACCGCTACGATGACTGACCACAACGTTTCCATACGAAAGTGCGGGACCCGCAAGCACCGGTTTACCCCCTTCAGATCGAGAATGGGTCGCAATTGCCCGCCCTTTTTGGGCACCACAAAATAAATGGAATAGCGACCCAAGCCGTAATCGGCCTTGGGAACCTCCACGACGGCTCCCAAGCGAAGGAGCCTGTCCAGGGTTTCGCGAACCGCCGCCGCCTTCGCAGGACCTCGACAAGGCGACATGACAAAGGCGTCCCGCACGGGCCGGGCCAACTCCAGCGCGTAGCCGTGCTGAATGATTTCCAACACCCACTGATCTGAGGCGATGAGGGTCCAGGCGGACAGAAACTCCCGAAGCAGACCGCCAATGGGAGGCTCCACCACCGGGACCCGCCTCGCTTCATTGAGTCTTACGGGCAGAAGACGCCAGGAGGGAGGAGAAGCCTCTACTCGCTCCCCGAAACCCCCGGCCCCTAGAGGGAAACCTCCCCCTCTGGAAACCACCAGGCCGTGTGGAACGAAATCTTCTGAAGTCCCGAAACGGACCCCGAACGCTCTGGGCAGACTTGGCCTGTTTTGGTTTGTCCTCGGGCAAACGGCCCACTTTAGACTCACCCAGGTCCTTCACCAACTTCTCCAAATCCTCCCCAAACAGTAACCCGCCCTTAAAGGGAAGCTTACTGAGGCGGGATTTAGAAGGGCCGTCCGCGGCCCAATTACGCAACCACAAGGAGCGACGAGCCGCCACCACGGAACCCGTGCTGTTGGCCAGCGCTCAAATTAAGTCATAATGCACATCAGCAAGGTAGGCCGCACCTGACTCCAGTCGGTCCAGCTCTTTCACCTCCTCGAGGTCCACGTGCGGGGACTGGCGCAGCCGTTGGGCCCAGCGCAAACACGCTCGGGCAACCCAGGCCCCGCAGATGGAAGCTTGAAGCGATAGGGAATCTGCTTCAAACACCTGCTTGAGCAGACTGTCAACCTTACGGTCCTGGGGATCCTTCAAGGCCGCACTGCCTTCCACGGGAATGGTGGTCTTCTTAGTAACAGCCGATACCACCGCGTCTAGCTGCGGCGCTCGGAAACGGTCTTTAGCGGATTCCGCCAAGGGATATAACCGGCTCATAGCACGAATGCCCCGGAGCCCCGCCTCCAGTTTATCCCATTTGTCCTGAATCATCCTCTCGACCACTCGGTGCACCGGAAACACCACCTGAGTCTGTCGAACCGCTTGGATGACCGGATCCTCCAAATCATCCTCCACTGCTGCCGGCGGAGCCAAGTGTAACATCTGCAAGGTCTCCGAAATTAAGGCAGCCAACTCCTCTCTGCGGAACAGTCGAATAATCTTGGCTTGCTCTTCGGGTTCCGGGATCTCCCCTTCTTCCAGGTCCTGAGATCCCTCTTCAGGATCCCATTCCGGATCCGGGGCTTCTAGCCAGGCGCCCTCCAGCGGGTCCGCAAGCCGTGCTCGCTTCGACACCGGCTGTTCCGTGACCGCCGCTCCTTCCGCCACCAACTGCGGAGGCTGAGACGCCGGCGAAGCCGAACGCGGTCTCTTGCCCTGCTGACGCAGGCAAAAAGCTTGATGTAGAAGGACAAACTCCGGGCTGAAACCACTGATACCTGACGGCTGAGGGGCCAAGGGTTCCCCGGAGGGCCCCGGCAGCGCCCCTAAATCGGGCTCTTGCTCTGAGATCCGCGGTGAGGCAGCGCTCGCCCCCGCCGGCGCCCCTTGCTCCTCCGGAGACTCATGGGTGGCCATCTGAAGCTCCACCTCCGAAGAGAGGGCCGCGCAGCCCCTGCACACTCCGGTGTCAGTGATCGGGCCTCTTCTGGACCCACACACTAGGCACAGAGGCCGGGTAGCCATCAGGAAAAAAACCAAACGCCCGTAAGGGCTGATGCCAAGGTAGACTGAGCAGGCAAGGGCAATATCGTGTGGCTGTAGGTTCTTTTATTTTCTTTTATTTATTTTTTTTTTGTTTGAGCTGGGCTAGAAGAGTGTAAGAGCTAGCTCCTAAGAAAAGGAAGGCCCCGCAGCCCCCCTCCACCCCGTGAACCCACAGTTCCGACTGAAGAAATAACTAAATAAAGGAGGCCCCCCAAAAGAAAAGAAATCAAAGCCAATAACAAAAATAATCTAAATCAACTAAATGAAAAAAATCGCAGCAGTGCCCCGGCAGGAAAAACAGAAACCGATGCTCTGTCACGCGGCTGCAGCGCGGCACACAAAATGGCCGCCGCGACTGCAAGCCGCGAAGGAAAAAGGCGCCAAAACACTGCGGCGTTCCTTATCCCCGAAACAGCGTGGCTTGGATGAAATAAGCAGCCGGAGGCCGGCGGATCACTTACCGGTCTGGTCTGCCACTCCGCAATCGCCGCGGATAGCGTCTGTAACCCCGGGCCCTGAAATTAGCAGATGTGAACTAACACCCGATCAGCCTCATCACACAGGAACCGCAGTTCTGGGAGACCAGCTGCTAAGAAGGGCTCACCCCCGTAAGGTCAGGGAGGTGAGACTTCTGGGCCAAGCGGGGGGAGGGGGGAAAACTCGAATCCTGAGCCAGGACCCCCCCCCAGGAAGAAAACCCCAGGACCGACACGGGCAGGGATCAAGAAGGGTTTCTTCCTGTTTTTTTTTTTTGTTTTGTTTTTTTAAAGGGACACTGCCAAATAAATTCCAACCCACTTAACTATCCTTAAAAAACAAACTCCCTGCTCCTTATCCAGTCCTCCAAAGAGCCTCTCCCTAAGGCTCGTCAAGACCTCCTGCTGCAAGGAGACTGGTTACAATGGGATGCAAGTGGGAGTGCAGCAGGCTATATCCAGTGATGTCATCATTCTGACATACCAGTCTCCTAGCTGCAGGAGGAGATTGACAACCCAGAGGTAGAGGACTAAACTGGAGGAACGCTAAGGAATTACGTATTTGAGGTCTAGAATGGGTCTGAAGGACCCCTTCTTTTTGGGCACCACAAAATATATGGAGTATCGACCCAAGCCACATTGGTCTGGTGGCACCTCCTCCACAGCTTGCATGTCTCAAAGCCTCTGCAATGTGTCCTGCAACACCCTGACTTTGCTTGGTGCCTTGCAAGGGGGCCTGACGAAGGCTTTCACTACGGGGCAAGCGAACTAGAGCGCATATCCTTCTTTGATAATCTGACCAGTGGGTGCTGGGGGTTATTTGGGACCAGGCAGAGAAAATTCCTGAAGCCACCCCCCTATGGGAACCACTCCCACTTAGGCCTTCCTCGCTTCACTGGGGCTTCTTGACAGATGTGAAGAGGTGAAATAAAATCCCCTTCCCATTCCACAAAAACACCAAAAGTTCTGCCCCCATGCTGGAAAAACCCCCTCTGAAAAGGTACAAACCTGCAAAAATCCCAGAAAGGTCTCCGCGTCAGGAGAATCTAAGGGGGGCAAGCTCCCCAAGGATAAGCAGAAGCCGATTTGCTCATCAACCCTAAGTCCTTCACCAACTTTTCTAAGGCCTCGCAGAACAAGAGCTTACCCTTAAATGGAAGTCTGCTCAAGCGAGATTTCTAGGAAACCTCCACTGACCAATTCCTAAGCCACAAGTACCACCTAGCAGCTACCACTGACACCATGCTTTTGGACAGGCTCCTGATTAGATAATAAAAGACATCTGCCATGTATGCTGCTCCAGATTTCAACTTAGTTGCCTCCAACGCAGGGACACCTCCCCTTTTACCTCCAAGATACCTTACGTCCAGCATAAGCATGCCCTAGCCACAAAAACACCACAAATTGATGCTTGCAATGACATGGCGTTGGAAACTTTAGTAAAACAGACTTTTGATATCAACTTCCTATCCTGCACATCTTTAAGGGTCGAGCTGCCTTCTACTAGGATAGTGGTCTTTGTGATCGCCGACACCACTACATCCACCCTAGGAGCCCTGAACAGCTCATTTTCCTGGTCTGGCAGCAGATAGAGCCGTGCCGTGGTCCATGTCCCCTTGAGGGTGGCCTCCGGGACCTCCCACTCATCCTGAATCTGCTTAATTATGCGATGCATTGGAACCACCATCTGTGTTGTCTGCACTGCTTGGAATAACAGGTCCTCGGGAGGCTTGTCCTCCACCTGGACACCTGCGGCCATGTTTAATGCCTTTAATGGCTCAGTAATCAGCACTACCAACTTCTTCCATCTGAAAACTCTGACAATGTACAACTCTCCCTCCTGGGGAATCTTTCCTTCTAGCTCCCCAGCATCCTCTACTTCTGTGTCCTGGTCCTCGGCTTCTTCCGACAGAACTGACCCTGCTTCCTCCCAAGGGTCACTGTCCAACTGCCTGCAACTTGCTGGAGGCTCAGTTTCTATTCTTAAGTCCAAGCCAGACTCTCCATCTCATGCTCCGAACCTCTTGCGGTTCCCCTCAATGCTATTGGCCCCTTGCTGCTTCACGCAGAAGGCCTTATGCATAGATGACAAATTCTGGGGGAAAATCCCCTTGGACAGCCACTGCAGCACTCTCCTCTGACATGGCAGCCCGCTGTCTTTTCTCTTGAGCCCCTAGTCAGTGCCCTCCTCTGCTGCGGTGACTGTCAAGCCTCTGGGCGAATGATGCCCCTCCGATGCCTGTGGATGGACCTCTGCCTCCACTGTGGCCTCCCCTTTGAACATCGTTGGCTTCTCCACCTGACAGCTGTCCTCTACCAAGTGAGCCTCTGCTTTGCATCCATGGCAGAAGCCCACAGGGGACATGGAACTCCTACAGACACCACATGCCAAACATGTGGCCTCAGCTGGCATGTGGATCACCTAGTTTATCGACTTTTCTTTTTTTTTTCCCCCCCAAACTTTAAAGAAGCTCTTCTCAGGTTCTTAGCCCAATAAAAACAAACACGAAGGCAGGGAATCCACCTGATTGTCCGAATTCCTCCCCCCCACTGCTCATTGCTGCTGTTTAAGGAGAAAATAAAGTGTTCATCTTTCCTGTGCAAAACCTGCAGCCTACCATGTGGTCCGACGGAACTCCCAGATGTCCCACTGTGCCCAATCAAGACATGGCTCCACTCCAGAGCACTCTTTCAGGGCCCCCCTCCTGGCAGTGGCAAAAACAATGCAACACCCTAGCCGCCTGCTCAGCAGCTCTCTGGGGCAGCTGTTCTCTCTCTGACTCTCAGCTCCTCACGCCCAGCAGGGATCAGAAGCCGCTGCAAGCCCTAGGCGCATGCAAGGTATTCTCTTAAGAACAGAGGGACCCCCTGCTTGCCATAGCAATGCAGCTCCAATTTGTATCTTTGCAATAAAGAACTGAAAACCAAAAAGTACAATCACTTTCCCAATTAACTAAGGGGAAATTCCTCTCCTCTCCAGCCCCTAATTTTAACTTACAACACCTTTTCTCAGTTGTCTTTACAGTGAGTCCAACTATGGGATCACACCTCTCCAGCTGCTTAGAGACAGATACTGGGAAGTGGTAAGTGGTGTCAGTTCCCTATATCGCCTGATGTCACAGTTTTGACATGCTCAGTCTCCAAGCTGCTGGTGAGGCATGACAACCCACAAGTTGGGACTGCTGGACTGGAGGGATGTTAAGGCAGCCATACATGCGTGGTAGATCGCCCCAAGGCTTTCTTTAAAAGCTGGGGAGAGGTTACTGTGTGGGCTCTGTCTGTGCTGTCACACATATGTGAGGACCAACTTCCTGCTTGTTCCCGGAGAAATTGCTTATTTTTTGACATTCTAGTTATTTATGGATTTTTCCTTTAGAGGTAAAGCAAATCAACTTTATATATCAAAATATTTGTGCAATGTGAAAAATAAAGTTTTAACATGGGCAGAAGGAGAAATTTGACCCGATAATTTTCTTTCCTTGAATCCTGCTAGACCAGTCCAGACAAGTGGAACTAGTTTCGTAAGATGGTAAGGAAATAAAATACTGAAGCAAAGTCTATGTCTACTACTACTCATCATTTGTATAGCACTACAAGGCATACGCAGCGCTGTACAGAGACATAAGAGACGATGTCTGCTCATCAGAGCTTACAATCTAATCAAGATAGATAATACAACAGCTGGGGACTAGGCTATGTCTAGAGGAAGAAGGAAACCCACAGGAGGTAAAACAGAAGACTACACTGATCAGGATCCAAAAGCAGCCTCGAAGATGTAAGATTTTGGCCTGGATTTGAAAAAGGCCAGAGATGAATCAATCAGTCTTCCAAACAAATGCAAATTCAATACGCCAAGCAGAATTCATAGCTCAGAAAACAAGTTAATGGTGGCTAAACAAATATTGTTAATTCAGCTCTTTAGAAAATGGGCAAGGGACAACAATTATTTGACTCATATTTTAAAACATGCCCCTTTACATAAGCAATGAGTACGGAACTATTTATCAAAATGCATTTTAAAGAAATTTACATCATGAGGTAAAGCACAGAAGAAAATTAATACTGCTTATTTGAAGAATGCTGTGAGCTCAGAATTAAGACTAAAGAAAATATTAAACATTTTTTTCACTAGTACAAATCAAGAAAATGATCAACCTGAAGATCAAAAGCTTGTCTTGAAATTTAACAGCATAACAGTGAGTTTTGTGGGGACATGCATTGATAAATCACATACTTTATTGTACGCTTTTTTTTAGCTTGAATTATGTTGCTATAATATAATGTTAACAATTTTCCTAACAATGGTTTTCTGTAGAATCCAGAACACTTGATTAGCTGCCAGAAATTCTGGCCAAAAAAAACAAACAAAAACATTGCAACTCAACTGCAATACTATATATGAAGTATAACCATTTAAAACATTGTGAATAGTTCATAATTATTTTCTGTGAAAGTTGCATTTGCATCTCATTTTTGAAGACATTAATGCTTGAGGTGTTCATAGAATAAGTTTGTAAGTGGTCTGATGCAATCTTTGTGAAGTATACACTTTGATAGGTTCCGTCGTCCTGAGTTACTGAAAAATCTTATGGTTTTTATAAAATTTTACTGTGATAAAATAATTTCAAAATCTCAGTTGATAAATACTGTGAACATCTAGACAGAAGGCTCCAGGTTAAGTTCCCAAGGCTGGGAATTTTGCTCCATAAATTAGCTGGAGATATGAAGTAGCAGCCACTGCATAAGTGACACCTAGATATCGCCTTTAGAGGCTTATAGCTGCAAGATTTCAAAAGGGAGCCAGGCCATACATCTTCCAGTTCAGGATTGTCAGATGACCTAAGTGTGTAAAGGAGAGAAGGGGATATACACAATTTTTTCTTCATTGTAGCATATCATGATCTCTTCAGAAAGAGAAATTAGACTTATCTGTTAATTGTTGTCCTTGAGGAACTCCAGTCCAGTTCCACACCTCCTTCCGCACCTTGGAGACTGGGCATGTCAAAACTTGAAGTCACTTCCATATATACTGCTGGCACCTCCCACCAGCTCCCAGTAACCTACTGACAAAGCAAACAAAGGAGCAACAAATAAGTAGCTAAAATATCAAGGAAATACCTTAACTAAACCCTTAACACAACTCTCCCCTCCCGTCCATAGAGGAACCTGTTC
This sequence comes from Ichthyophis bannanicus, assembly GCA_033557465.1. Taxonomy (NCBI): domain Eukaryota; kingdom Metazoa; phylum Chordata; class Amphibia; order Gymnophiona; family Ichthyophiidae; genus Ichthyophis; species Ichthyophis bannanicus. Next base: position 172,054,692 of record CM066042.1, read on the forward strand.
CCTCCACCACCGCGGGAGAACTGAATAGTCAAGAAGAGCAAGAGAGAGCACAACCGAGCTCAGAGTAAAAGAAAGAATAGCAAGCTGAAAATTAACTTGAGCCGCACTAAGTTTGCGACCATCCTTCACTCCGACTGCACCTATTGCCACCAGACAAGCTCCAACTTGAGTGACTGAACCCTGGGTTGGATCTGGGACAGGACTGGAGTTCAAGGAACAACAATTAGCAGGTAAGTCTAATTTCTCTTTCGTTACTGTCCCTCCAGTCCAGTCCCACACCTCTGGGATGTAACAGAGCAGTACCTTAATGGGGAGGGACCTGACAAACCAGCCTGCAAAACCGCTAATCCAAAGCAGGCATCCCCTGCCGCTTGAACATCCAGATGATAATGCCTACTGAAGGTATGCAGACACCATGTATCTGCCTTGCAAATTTCAACGGACGGAACCAAAGTATACTCTGCCCACGAAGTTGCTTGAGCCCTGATCGAATGTGTCCGAATGTGAACTCGGACCGCTCGACCCTGGAGACTGGACTCTAAGGCGCTGAGCGCTAGAGCTACTGCCCTCAACTCCAGACGATTGATTGGCTAACAAGCTTCTGGATCGCTCCAGCTTCCCTGCGTGAATTCCCCACAATGAGCTCCCCAACCCGCCAGACTGGCATTGGTTAAGACGGGTACCCACTGAGGCTGCTTGAGAAGCATGCCTGCAGCTAAATTTTCTGGATGAAGCCACCACTGAAGAGCCTCCCTAACACCCTCCGGACAGGGCAGATGCTTGGTCAGAGTCCCCCTGATGAAACCAGTGACGGAGTAAGGACCTCTGCAACGGATGCATGGGTGCTCTCACCCATGGCACTACCTCCAGCATGGCTGCCATCGTCCCCAGAACCTGAAGATACTGCCAAGCCGTCGGAGCTGAGCACCTCAAAAACCTGTTCACCAAGGGACGAAGTCCTTGGGCTTGGTGATCCGGCAGAAAAACTGAGCCCTCTCGAGTGTCAAACTGGACCCCCAAATACTCCAAAACCTATGAGGGTACCAACTGGCTCTTGGCCACTTTGACTATCTATCCGAGGCTCTCTAGTAGCTGAACTACCTGGATGTAGCCTGAACACTCTCGGTCCTAGACTTTGCCTGGATTAGCCAGTCGTTGAGATAAGGGTGTACCAACACTCCCTCTCTGCAAAGAGCTGCCACCATTACTACCATTACCTTGGTGAAGATGTGTGGTGCTGTCATGAGACCAAACGGCAATGCCTGGAATTGAAAATGTCCCTGAGGCACAGCAAACCATAGAAAGCGTTGATGATCCAGCCCTATCAGAATGTGCAGATATGCTTCAGTGAGATTGAGAGATGTCAAAAATTCTCCCCTTCGCACCACCACGACAACTGAACGCAAGGTTTCCATGCGAAAATGTGGCACCCGAAGACAATGGTTTACCCCTTTTGAGATCCAAAATTGTATGAAAGGACCTGTCTTTCTTGGGAACCACAAAATAGATGGAGTATCGACTGCAGCCATACTGCTCTTGAGGGACAGGGACCACTGCTTCCAGCTGAATTAGGCGAGACAGTGTTTCCACCACTGCTACCGCTTTGTTTCGCACCCTGCATGGAGACAGAACAAAGTGATCAGCCACCAGCCGGGCGAATATGAGTGAATACCCCTCACGAATGGCTTCCAACACCCAACGGTCGGATGTTATCTGAACCCAGGCTGGGAGAAATTCCCATAGCCGACCTCCCACGGGCAGCCTGGGTCCTCCTTACTTCATTGGGTCTTCCTAAATCCTGAGGAGACGGGACCAGCAAACCCTCTACCCACTCATCGAAATCCCCTGAACACCTGACCGTGAGAGGGAACCCCCCCCCCCTGGAAATTTCCCAGGCGTGAGGTACAAAAATGTCAGAAATCCCGCGACTGGCCTCGCATGGGAATTGCTGCCCGACCAGGCTTCGGCTTATCCTCTGGCAAACGACCCCCTTTTGATTCTCCCAAGTCCTTGACCAACTTGTTGAGGTCCTCCCCAAACAAGAGTTTCCCCTTGAACGGGAGCTTGCTAAGATGTGACTTGGAGGAATTGTCAGCTGCCTAATTTCATAGCCAAAGATAATGCTGCACCGTGACAAGCGATGTCATACTATTAGCCAACCCCCTAATGAGGTCACAGTGGAGATCTGCTAGGTAAGCCACCCTCAATTCCAGTCTAGTTATGACTGCCGCATGTTCTTGAGCCTGTTCTCCCAGCAGTTGTAAGTTGTGACCAGTGGAGACAGGCCCTTGCTACCCAAGCTCCACAAATAGATGCTTGAAGGAATAACGCATTGACCTCAAAGGCCTGCTTCAACAAGGAGTCTAACTTCCGGTCCTGTCCATCCTTTAGGGCAGCACTGCCCTCTACCGGAATGGTTGTCTTGGTGACTGCTGATACGGCAGCATCAATCCGAGGAGAACAAACAACTCACGCTCTTGGTCTGACAAGGGATAGAGACGAGTCATGGACTTAATTCCCCTTAGACCTGCCTCTGAAAGGTCCCACTCATCCTGAATCATCTGCCTAACCACCCGGTGAACCAGAAAAACTGCCTGCGTCTTACACACTGCTTGGATGAGAGGATCCTCCTCCTCTGCCGGATGAACCACCGCTAGGTTGAGAGACTGAAGCGACTCCATAATTAAAGCAGGCAGTTCATCCCTACAAAAAACTCAGATAATTCTAGCCTGGTCCTCCATCTCTAGGATCTCCTTCAAGATCCTCCCCGCTTGTCTCAGGCTCAATAACCAACTCATCTCCTTCTAACAAGTCAGACAGGAACGTCTGTTCCTCTACGGACCGAGCCCTCTTCGCCAGACCCCCTGCCAAAGAGTCAACCTTCTCCGCTGAGGTGTGGCCCCCTCAGCCCCGAAAGAGATCCACAACGACCCCCTGCTGACGCAAACAAAAGGCTTGATGCAGTAAAATAACAAATTCTGGGGAAAACCCCGCCAGAGCCCCACCCCCTACAACTGGAGGGACAGAAGGACCTGGGGCTGTCAAGGCTGTTCCTTGCGGAGAGACTGGAGTCTCCAGAGGACTCACCTCTATAGAGGCCCGAGTCCCCTGCCCAGCCACAGATGCTCAATGTTTAGACTTATTTTGGAACTCCCGCTCCACGTTAAGTGCTTCTGCAGCACAGCTGCGGCACACTCCGGTGTCCGACACAGTCTCCTGCCAGGTACCGCAGACAAGGCACTGTGGACACAGAGGGATTAGCTCAAAAACCCTTCTATGCCTAGAAAACACTCAAGGGACTAAGCAAAAAACAAAGAAAACCTGTAGATGTTTCCCCCCCCCTTCAAACTGCTACAGCCCGAACCCACAAACTAATAACAAAAAAAACCCCACAACTAATGTAAACTAATAGAAACTAAAGGAAAAAAAAGATACAGCATTCTGCTGAGAGAAGAAACATAGAAACATGACAGAAAAAGACCACATGGCCTATCTAGTCTGTCCTTCCATAATTACAACAGTCCCCTTTTTACCTTTAGAGAGATCCTTTGTTTGTCCCATGCTTTTTTTGAATTCAGTTACTGTCCTCATCTCTACCACCTCCACTGGGAGACTATTCCACGGATCCACTACTCTTTCCGTAAAGAAATATTTCTGCATATCACTCCTGAATCTAATCTCCCTTCACCCTCATAGCACAACTTGCTTTCGATTGAAAGAGGCTCTCTCCCTGAGCATTTATGCCACGGAGGTATTTAAACATCTCAATCATATCACCTCTATCCCGCTTTTCCTCTAAGGTGTACATATTAAGATACTTCAGTCTGTCCTCATATGCTTTATAATGAAGACCACTAATCATTTTAGTAGCCACCCTCTGCACCGACTCCATCCTGTTCACATCCTTTTGAAGGTGCAGTCTCCAGAATTGCACACTATACTCCAAATGAGGTCGCACCAAAGACTTATACAGAGGCATTATCACCTCCTTTTTTCTGCTAGCCATTCCTCTCCGTATGCACCCAAGCATCCTTCTAGCTTTTGCCGTTGCCTTTTCTACCTGTTTAGCTACTTTAAGATCAGACAGAACCACGCCTAGGTCCTGCTCTTCTTTAGTGGACAAAAGTACTTCACCTCCTTACTATATTGCTCCCTTGGATTGCTGCAGCCCAAATGCATGACCTTACATTTAACATTAAATCCCAGCTGCCAAATTCTAGACCATTCTTCAAGCTTAGCTAGATCCCTCCTCATGTTATCTACACCTTTCCTGGGTGTCTACTCTATTGCAGATTTTGGTATCATCCGCAAAGAGGCAAACCTTACCTAAAAGCCTTTCCGCTATATCACTAACAAAGATGTTAAAAAGAATCGGACCAAGGACAGATCCCTGGGGCACACCACTAATAACATCCTTCTCCTCAGAGTGAGCTCCATTTACTTGTACTCTGTCGCCTCCCACCCAACCAATTTCTAACCCAAGCAGTAACTTTAGGGTCCATCCCTAGGGTGCTCAGTTTGTTTATAAGTCGCCTGTGAGGAACAGTGTCAAAGGCTTTACTGAAATCTAAATACACCACATCTAGGGCTCTCCCTCGGTCCAACTCCCTGGTCACTCAGTCAAAGAAATCAATCAGATTTGTCTGACAAGACCTGCCTCTGGTGAATCCATGCTGCCTCAGATCCTGTAATCCGCTGGACTCCAGAAACCTCACTATTTTCTCTTTCAGCAGCGTTTCCAATAATTTACTCACCACCGAAGTTAAACTAACCGGCCTGTAGTTTTCAACCACATCCTTACTTCCGCTTTTGTGTAAAGGCACCACATGAGCCTCTCTCCAGTCCTTTGGCACCACTCCTGACTCCAACGAGGCATTGAAAAGGTCAGTCAGTGGAGCTGCTAGAACGTCCCCAAGTTCCCTCAGTATTCTTGAGTGTATCCCATCCGGTCCCATCGCTTTGTCTACTTTAAGTTGAGATAGTTTCCCACAAACAGCCTTTTGAAAATTGTTCAAGATGTCCTTTGCTTCTGTTCCTATTTGTGGGTGTTTTCTGAGGTCCTGCTCCTGGTTCTTCATCTGTGAACACAGAACAAAAATATTTGTTAAGCAATTCCGCTTTATCCTTATCAGCTTCTACATATTCCTCCCCTACACCCTTGAGTCTGACAATACCACTCTTGCCCTTCCTCTTCTCACTAATATATCTGAAAAATGTCTTATCCCCCCATTTTATTGCACTGGCTATTTCCTCTTCCTTTTGAATCTTTGCCTTCTTGACTGCTAGCTTCTCTAAGTTTTTCCAAATACAGATGCCTGTCTTCCTTTCTCTGTGATCTCTTGTATTTCATGAAGGCCTCCCTCTTTCTTCACTTTTTCAGCTACTTCTTTAAAAAACCATAGCAGTCTCCTTTTCCTTTTACCTTTATTTACCATTTTAACAAAAAGATTGGTTGCCCTTAAAATATCCCCTTTCAGTTTTTCCCACTGTTTTTCTACATCCCTCAGCTGTTCCCATCTAACTAACGACTCCCTGAGGTATTGGCCCATCTTCGCAAAGTTAGTCTTCCTAAAGTCTAAGATCCACACCTTTGAATGGATTCTAACAGCCCTAGTCCTAATACTGAACCACACCATCTGGTGATCACTGGATGCAAAATGATCTCCCACTACATCAGAAACACTTTCACCACTGGTAAGCACCAAGTCCAGTATGGCCCCTTCACGTGTGGGGTCTGTTACCAATTGCTTGAATAGTTCTCCCTGTAGAGAATCCAGGATCTCCTTACTTCTAGATGTTGATTGGCACATTCCTGCTGCAGTATCATCTGGCATATTGAAATCTCCTATCAGTAGCCCTTCCTTTCCTAGCAATGCTGCGCATGTCTTCAATTAACTCTGTCCACCTCTTCCTCTTGTGAGGGAGGTCTGTATATCACACCAATGTAAATAGATTTCTCTTTCCCTCTTTCTAGTTTAACCCACAATGCCTCCCCTCTCCCTTTTAAGCTCTGTAATTCCAAAGCTTTAATAGTAGTTTTTACATATAGTGCCACTCCTCCTTCCCTATTCCTACCCTGTCCTTTCTGAATAAAGTATAGCCAAGTATAGTTACATCCCAATCATGGTTTTCTGTGAACCATGTTTCTGTAACTGCCATTAAATGGAGTGGAGGAGTGGCCTAGTGGTTGGGGCAAGGTACTTCAGGCCGGAAGGTCGGGGGTTCAAATCCCACTAGAGGACAGTAACCTTGGGCCAGAAGGACTGGGGTTTCTAGTCCCACAGGTGCTCCCTGTGGTCTTGGGCAAGCCACTTAACCCTCCATAGCCCATGTTCCCTGTAAAATAGTTATCTCCAAGTTATAATGCCCTGTTCAATGTAATTTCAGTTTGTTCAATGTAAACCGCACTGATGCAGAATAGCACAGTATATAAGAGAATGTAAATAAAAAATAAAATTAATAAATAAATCCAAGTCAGCCACTCCCACCAAAGCTTCAACATCAGGGATCTTATTTCCCATGCTACGGACATTTATACATACTGCTTTCCATATGTTACCCCTGTTACATTAAATAACTTTATGGAAATGGGTTTCATCTACCTGGGGGCTTTCACAAAACAAAATCTGATGCAGACCGCGCTCCATGGAAAAACACAGGAACCGGGCTGCACAATGGTTAACAGTAGCCAGGAAAGCGCTCTCTGCACGAGGCAGCAGGCCGCAATCAAAATGCTCCCTACAGCTCCCGCAAACCTCAGGACTCACCTCCAGACTGCTGGGCCTGCCAAAAACAGCACTGATATGAAGATCTGCAGCCCCGAAGATGCCAATGAAAATTGGCACGGCGGCAGAGGAACCCACCGACGGCTCCTCCTTCACTGACAGGATCGGGAGCCGTCTGGGCAATGCACTGACCACTCAGTACTTCACTCCCCTTCTTGTCGGTACAGAAGGGAGCTGAAGGAGGGAAAGCAGACTGCAGACAGTTGTAGAGGGAGAGTCTCCTCACAATTTATTTATTTATTTATTTTACATTTCTTATATACCGCACTATTTACGATCAGCGCGGTTTACATAAAACAAAACAATGCCTCCCCCCCCCCCCGCCTCTTAACAAAAAAAAAAAAACAGCTTAACTAACTGTTTCCCAAAGAAAAAGAAAACCCCACAGGAGAGCAAAACACAAATCAAAACCCTTAACTACACTACCAAAATACTCCTTATTCATCACTCCAGTGAGCCCAGCACCTAGACTCACTACCACCTCCAGATGCTTGGAGACTGAGCACACTGGGAGCTGGTGGGAGGTGCCAGCAGTATATATGCAAGTGACTTCAAGTTTTGACATGCCCAGTCTCCAAGCTGCGAGAGGAGGTGCACTACCCAGGGGTGCGGGACTGGAGGGACGATAAGGAATAAGTATTGGAATAAGAAAAACAAGAAAGTGAATGTCAGATCATTACATACCTCACAACACAATTTTTTTAAATCAGTTTCCACAAAACTTGAGTTCTATACACTCATACATTATTCTATCAATAATCATTACCTAAGTCACACCTTTGAGTCTTAAATGCTTTTTCAGCCTGAGGAATCTTTCAAACAAACATTAACCAAAGTTTCATAACTAAGCGCTATTTTATTTTACAATCATATCACTTCTTTTACACAGGAAATATTATTAGATATGAAAGTTATCAGATTTTGAAAAACTACCACTGAAATCAAACACAAACGGACATGTTTACTAAAGGGCGTACGAAGGCCTGTGCTAACATTTGGGGACTTATACATCCATTCCCCTGCCATTAGCATGTTGCTAATGTGCCATGCTGTGCTAACCAGCACACAGATGCACTTAACGCCACCCAAGCTAATGGCAACAGGTACACCTGCGCTAACCAAAATGCACCATTAACATCCCCGTTATACTCCTAAACCACCCAGAAACACCCAATTGCACGCTCATTGATAAGTGCAGGATTTTTAGCATGGAGTCCCGTGCTCTTAGAGGGGTGTGTTTACTAAAGGTTAGCATGCGTTAATTTTATTAACATGTGATAAGTGCAACTGTGTGCATAGAAATAAAGGGCTGTGGATACTTAACACATGTTAATGAAATTAATGCTCGTTAAAACCTTCAGTAAAAAGTGCCCCTTAGTGTGTGGAAACCCCATGCTAACAGTTAGTGCACGTTAGTAAACATGTCCCAAAAAGTACTCTAGATGTGGGGGAGGGGTTGTTTGTTTTTTGTTTTTCAAGAAATTGATCTGAAGAGCTGCAGAGAGGAGCCAGGCATAAAATTGTTGCTGAATGTTCTGCTTTCAGATGCTTTGACATTACTATTGCACTGCTAGTTGTAAAGTACAGTAGTGCAATAAAGTCAGAGCATTCGTTAGCAGAAAAGTATATTATAAAACCATGATAGAAATGGAGCACTTAGTCAAAACCCTGTTCACTTTTGCATCTGCTTAAATATATGCACTTGTACAAAAAACTACACAATTAATAAAACTATGTATAATTGTATTGATAATCAGCTTCAGCCTTCCTGTTTTAACTCATAAATTAAACTGAAAAGCAGCACGTGGATATTGACACTGGCCAATGCCCTTTTAACATTGCACTGCTCTGAGTGTTTAGTCACTAGTAGTACAACATAAAAAGGGCACTGGACAGAATTCATTCAGAATAAAAAATGTATTTATTAGAATGTATATCCTCCTGATCATAAAGTTTCTCAGACAGTTCCAACTAATACAAACTAAACAAACCATACAGGACAATTCAGACAGGCATCACACTAAAAGCCTACAAACGTTATGATTACACAAATTATGAATAAATCAATAGCCATGCTAAGTATAAAGAATGACCTACCAATGATACAGCACAATTGAGTTTCATTCTCAAACCAAATTAAATAAATGTATCTCACCCCTCCCCCTTTTGAAAATGTCAAAACTAAATTTGTTATGTATGTTGCTTTTAAATGTAATCTGGCATTACTAGTTACTGTCAAAAATGTAAACAGTTACAGTCACTAGTTACACAGTAAAGTAACTAATAATTAAAATTCAAGCTGAAATAACACCTTAGTAAGACTATCCTAGTTGTACAAATGATTAGTTTGTGTGCTTTTTACACTCCACAAAATACTGATTGAAAAACAGAAATGTTATTAGCTGCCCTTTATTCAAGGTGATCTAGGTAAACAAAACTACTATTTCTAGGCTGCAACAAACTTTCACATTTTTCTGATGGTACTGTGTAATGTTTGTTCCGATATATTTTAATAATAGTATCCAGTTGAATTTGTGAATAAAACAATGTACATAAAATTGATAACCTCAAAAGTCATGATTATTTCTCAGCAATAGGGTACTGTAGCAACAAAAAACTCAACCAGTTTCCAAGGGGTTTCGGTGGGAAAAGAGTGCAATAATTCCTTTGATATGTTTCTGAGGATGTGCAGTTGTTCACGAAAGTGTGCAAGTGTGCAGAGGGAAAAAGATGAAATGCCCTCCTCTGATCTCTTCTTGCCACCCTACTAAGCAATAAATATTTCTACAGACTTGCAAAATTATATGCACGGCAGCAATGCATACCCCCAGCCCCTCTTTTACATCATTGCCCTCCCTCACCCCCCACAGCCCATCCTGTCATCTAGTCATTATCTCTCCTCCTCCCCCTGGCCTATTCCTTCTCTTGCCTCCCTCCCAGCCATCATTGCACATCCCATCCCTTCTCTCTCACTTCTCAACCCCTATTACTTTGTCCAGCTCCCTTTGACCCCCACAGCAAATCCACCTCTTAAGCATCCCATCTAACTCTCCTCTTCTGAAAACCTTCTTCCATTTGCTGTCTCCTCATCTCCTTATCCCTGTCAATCAGAAATGGCAGGAGGAGAACAATACTACCTAAGGTTGCCTCTTCCCCAACCCAGAGCTGGCATGTTGGACTTTAAATTGAGCATTATACTCCAGCTCTAGATGGCAGAAAAGAACTCTCAAGCAATTCAGAAGGAACACTGGCTCCAGCTATCACCCAACAGCAACTCTTAGCCGTCTCAAGTGTGCATTTGCGCCACTTTCTGGAGGGAACCAAAATCCATGCATCTCAATTACAGAATATCACTATAATGGCTAGGCTAGATAGGAGAATAGAAAGAATGGACTATTCTTGGGTAACTGCAAATGAAGGCTCATGGCACCAGGGAGACATTTCAATTGATCTAGAATACCAGAAATGCAACAGAAAAAAAAAGGACAAAAAAATACAAGATACAATAGCACATATAAAAGGAAAACTATCTAATATTATAATCTGATAAGGGGTGCGTTCACTAAAATTAACATGCAGCAAGTGCAAAGTATCTGTGTTAACTGTTGGAGGCTTTCCCATACACTTACCGCACATAGTAAAGAACATTTATCTGGTAAATGTGTTGATAATTAGCATGGATGCACTTGCCGCCTATATATAAGGCAACAAGTGCATCCATGCCAACTGCAACAGCACACAGTAAATGGATAGCATGCTAACTGCAATGTGCAGTCAATGACCATTCCCCACCCATAACACACTATGCAAATTAGCAGGTCAGTTAAACCTTCAGTTATATATGTAATTAATTTTGATTGGACAAAAGTATCCTTAGGTGTTCTATGTGTTCTTTTGCTGCTAGTAATTATTTCATTCATTCTGTTTTCTCTGTACATGGGCACTGTTGTCCATGATGAAAGGCAGTTAATCAAATTATTAAACCTGAATTAGCAAGCACTATCATATCAGCATGGTAACAGTTATCACGCATGCACTAACAGTAAGTGCTAAGTCACCTGCTAACTACTTAGCATGCTTTATTTATGAATATTTGATATACAGCCACTTGTGCATTATTTTAAAAAAATGCCAGCACAGCAGTTTACGATCTGTTTAAAAATTGGAGACAATAGTCAACAAATAATCTGTTTGACTTAGACAGAAAATAGAGGGGGGGTCTATGAAATGATTATGAGGACAATGACTAGCACAATTCCAGCCTGTTTTCTGATAGTAAATAGGAAACATAAGGAAGAAAGAACATTTTAATGGAGTGGGTATTCTAAATAAGGCTTTTGGAGATTATATATTAACTAAGGAGTCCCTAAGTTACACAGTTACAAAAAATTTGAAACAACTATATTTAAATTTTTATAAGGTTTCCATTCAGATATCAAGAGGCAAGGAATTCCAGAGTATAAAGGCCAGATATGAAAAAGCATCTTCTCTTGTCCATACTAATTTAAATTTCTGGGGTGTGGAAACTTCCTACAAGTATTAGTAAAAGAGCCCATAAATTTCCCTTTCCTCCTCTACTAGGAGCATCTTAGAAAATAATGCACAAATTAACTGTTTATTAGAGGGGAAGGGGGGTTGAAACGCTAATTAATCAAATGGAAAGATCAATTGTATAGTGAACCTCATTAATCAATGCTTCCCTTGTGCCCTAACAGGATAAGCCACTAGCAATCAGACATGGCTCTTTTAACATTAACTTTATGTTTAAATGTTGCAGATTGACTTATCATTTTGAGGACAGTAAAGGAAAGTTATTTTCTCATCAATATTTCAGTTTGGCCAGCAGTAGGCAGAGGGTCCATTCTTAGTCTGACCTCTTAGGCTAGCACAAAGTGTTACTGTTCCTGCAACACCAACAGTCGATCATTATGCTACATCAGAAGATACCTGAAAACAGCAGCATGTTGCTCTGGGGGCACATATGAAGTGACTGAGTGTTAAGGTATAGGAACTCAATCTATGTAAAGATATGAATAAAAGACATACATTGGAGGCTGCACACCATAGCTCTCTGTTGAGACCTGGAAGGAAAAGAGACGACAAAGAACAAGCCACAGAATGTGGTGGAGGTAAACAATATAACTCGGTTCAAATAGTAATTAGACAAAGGAACAGCTCCAAGTGTTTATCATGACAGCTACGGGTATTACACCGGTTCAGTGCCTTTTTAAAAACACAACAACTAAAAACTGGAAGTGTGTGACAAGGGATGAACACTTATACACGTGTCCTCTTTCTTATTCAATTCCTCTTAAGCAGAGGCAGGATGTTGGGTTGAAATCTAAGGCCTGCCGAGTTTGGCCCAATGCGTTGTAGAGCACTTTACTATTCAGCCGATCGTCCTACGTTGCCCTGTACTGGACTGATTGATTAATTATGTGGACAGCCACAGCCGGATGCGGTCCTACTCCTGGAGGCTTTCCGGCCATTATTATTAACAAGGGACGGCAGCGAAACAAAAGCAGATGCAACCCGCTCCAACCCTCCCCAGTCTGCATCTCCCGCCATTTTCAGGATCAGTTACCCGGATGCAAATCAATCAACGCGCGAGCTGCAGATTTTAAAAAACTCTTCATACTTTAGGCATCTCGCGTTTTACAAAAATCAACATATTCACCACCTCGAAAAAATAACATAAAATAGAAGGATTTGAGTGAGTAAGAAAAAAATAAATATCTTTGGAATAAAGCCAAGCGAACGCCTACAGCAAACCGCTTTTAGCTGCGCGACCGTCTTGTTCCTGTCCATGGTTACATTCTACCGAGAGAAGCGGCAAAAAAAAAAAAAAAACTTAACAAGAGGAGAAAACGGGATTTTTCTCTCACGAGTCGATGCCACCGACCCCGACACTACACTGCCAGCGGGAAAAAAAGGAGCGCGAACACTTTACTGGCCATCCCTGGTTCGGGGTGGGGAGAATACTGGCACTCACCATTGCTTCCAGCTTATTGACCGCCGTCTCCATGTTGAATAATTTACATTCCTCAGACGGCCGCATACACGCTAGAGCCGAGCCCCCGAAAAGAACAGCTCCTCTTATTGGATAGCTGTCACTTTGTGCCGCGTCCCGATTGGCTACTCTGGAGAATAGCCCCTATCCCTGGTTGGTCGCTGGGTAATGTAAACCTTCGAATGAACCAGGTTCCACGATTTAGTCGGTCAGGTACGGGCGACGCGATTGGGCTGTGGCTCCTAACGAAAAGTTGTAGGGTTTTCTTACGTGTTTAGCGCGAAATATAATCATTTTCTTAAGTTTATGTAATGTAGTAGCTGATAAAAGATAACACGTGAACTTCAAAATCTTCCATTAAAGGACGTATAAAAAGGTATGCTATTTTTTCTTCTTTCTATTCCGTTCTCTCACGCTTTGATGATTGGTTATTCTTTAAACAATTGTCTCATAACTTCACACCTGACTGGTTTGCTTATGATTAAAGAACGCTTTTGAGTGGCTGTCGTTGAATACTCTCAGCCAATCTATGTGGTTGTTGGCAAAGACCGTTCTCTGATTAGTCGATACATCTTGGTATTTAAGTTTGAATTCTAACGTATAAGTTGTGTATTTCGTTTGAATGCTTCTCTGTCTTCCTAAAACAGTATGGGTTTTTTCTGTTTGTTTTAATGGTGATGGTTTCTGATAACGAAATGTATATTTTTGTAGACACTAAGCTACTTTTTTTTTAATCACTTACTAAAGTGTTTATTCGAGTTCAGTAGTTAATGGAAATCATATGTTGTGAAAGTGTGTGCCGTCGGTCAATGCTGATTTTTTAGGTTTTTTCTTATTATTATTATTATTACAATTTCTTAATGAATTCGACCAAAATGGGACCATGGTGGATGGAAAGCTAAGGTAGTATCTGACAAACTAAATTAACTACTTTAAATAGAAGACGCTAAACCTTTAATACGCTGTCCTGGCCAGAAGAAGAAGGTTTTATTTTAGAAAGCTAGTCCAAAAATATATTAAATTAATCCAATAAAAAAGGTATTGCCCTATTTTTTTCTTTAATACCAAGATCATTTAATACTGTTATTGGACAGCAAGTATAAAAAGAGAGAAAGTACTCCTTTTATATAGTTAGTTCCAGGGCTGACCTAACCATCAGGCAAACTAGGTGGTTACCTAAAGTGGCAACTTCTTAGGGGTGGCAAAGAGTTGGATATTCAAAGCTAAATAATAGATTTTGGCAAGGCTTTTTGAGGGGGTACGCGGGGGTACAGAGTACAGGCACCTTTTTCATTGCCTGCTAAAATTGATCCATTGTCCTCATGAATTAATGAAAGAGCCCTACATATGAGTACCAGCACTTTTTTTTTTCTTCTAGGAAAATGCACTGGACTTTGACAGCCAAAAGGGATGTAAGGCAGGTCTGCCTAGGGCACAGATACATTGAACCAATGCTGGGGCTGGACCTCGTTAGTTCCTTGGTGAACTTGTAGAAGTAAAAAGTATAGCTGGTACTAGATGCATTTTATAAATCATTAGGTTGTTCGGCAAAAGTCAGGGATGTGCTTGTGGTGGGTTCTATATATTTCCAAAACAATAACTGAAACAGAGTGTGATGGGGGATGCCCAGCCTTGCATGTATTCTGTTTCTTTATGCAGTTCTTGATGTTTGAGTAGCCCAAGCCGAGATGCTGGGTGGGTAGAATTCTTGAACTGATCCAATTAATAATTTAAATGAGACAGAGTAGTAGTGTGTACAGGGCCGGCCCAAGGGTTTTTGCTGAGCCAAGCCAAGTCGTGCTGCCACTTTTCCCCCGCTGCCCCCAATCCTGTCTGGGGGAGACAACAGCTGCAGTTTTCTAAAAGTGGTGGCTTTGTACTGCTGCTTTGTTGCCCATGGCAGGCCATGTGCTTCATCTCATATGGTCTGCCACTACTGACCCCCTTCTGATGGTAAGTTGCATTCCTTTACGTTTCTCCGGGCTAGTCCAGGAACTCTGGGTAGTCTCCAATCCCCTTCAGCAACTGAGGACTGATCTCTGAAAACTTTCTCCTGACAGGCTACCTAGCCCCCCCTGGAGTGATAAGCTCAGTCTTTCAGTCCTCAGCAACTGAACAGGACGTGGTAGACAGGCTCCCTGGAGTGGCTTTGGTGAACTATTGGTTTTAGTTTGGTTTCAGGCAAAGAGAAGCTTTGGCCGGGTATTTGCCCTAGCGGGGTGATAATACCGTGGGTCTTTTGGGCTGAATGAAAGTAATTTATCTATACAGTACTACTCAGAAACGGCTGCAGACTTCCCTCAGCGGCGAATAGGGCAGAGCCTGCCTGTTAAACGCCTTGCTAGCAGTTCTGTTTTCTCCGCGGAGGTGAGGGAGACGCTGGGGGCCCCAGAATCCACCCCTCTCGCTCCGGTGAGTGTGCAATCTCTCTCTGCCCCGCTAGCAGCAGGAGCACAGAGAGCGCACAGTTTCAGCCAGCTTCTCTGAGGTGAGTTGTGCGGGAGTTAGTGTGTGGGCCGGTGTTCGATTGGGCCTCGGGGAACGTGACAGCGCATGTTGGCAGCGGCTCCGTGCCCGCACTGTGGAAATCGCCGGGGGCTGTCTGGTACCGGTTTCTGTCGTTCGTGCGTTAGGGACAGCTCTTGTGTGGAGCGGCTATTTAAGGGCATTATGGAGTCACCTTCTGCTACGGGGGAGCCGGTAGCGGCTTCTCAGTCAGCACTAATTAGCGCGGGAACGGCGGCCATTTTGGATGGTCAGACTGTTGCTACAGAGCCTCATAGAAAGGTGGGAAAAAAGAAGGTGCGCGCCAAGAAAAGCTTGTCGGCTGGAGAGCCGGTTCAAGCGCAGGCTGCGGGTTTCCCTGAGGGGTTGCAGTCCGTTTTCTCGGCGGATTTTATATTAGCCCTACACAAAGCTTATTGTAAAAAGGTTAGTCAGGGAGTGTCCCAGGAGGTTTCTCCCTCTCTGGGGACTCCGTTGGAGGATAAGCTGTTAGCAGACCCAGGAGAGGGGCCCTCTCATCAAGGGAAGACTGCTGAGACAGGTGAGAAGACCTGTGGTTTGCTTTTAGATCTGCCTTCGGGGATGGAGGAAGGCAAAATCCTCTCGGAGGCGGGTTTAGACTCCTGGGCAGGGGACTTCGAGGAGGGGGAACTGCTGCCTGGGGAGGACCCTAATGTGTTTAGGGTATTTCGTAAGGAGGAGCTGGGAGCGTTGATTTCTCAGTCGTTAGCAGCTTTGAATCTCACTCTGCCAGTGGTTACGCAAGAGCCTCTGGAGGATCCTTTGCTTCAAGGTTTTAAACCAGAGCAACGTTGTTTTCCGCTTCATCGGGTAATACAGCAAATGATTGATTCTGAGTGGGAATGTCCAGAGGCCTCCTTAAGAGGGGGCCGAGCTATGGCTCGCCTGTATCTGTTGCCGCAGGGGGTGAAGGAGTTATTCCGCATGCCTAAGGTGGATGCCTTGGTTGCGGCGGTGACTAAGAAGACCACTATTCCGGTAGAAGGTGATACTGACCTTAAGGATACGCAAGACCGGAAATTGGAGGCGCTTCTCAAACAGGTGCCCTCGAAGGCAGAGTCGGAGTCCGCCTCCCGGAGGGTGGTGGTCTTTCTGGAGAGTCTAGGCTGGGTTATCAACCAAGCCAAGAGCAAGCTGCAGCCAGTGCAGCGTCTTTCTTATCTCGGGGCGTTGTTCGACACGGAGATGGGGTTCGTGTTCTTGCCCGAGGACAGAGTGCAAAAGATTTTGAGGCAGGTCTCTCTGTTCCTACGCTTGCAGATGCCGACGGCTTGGAGGTACTTACAGCTTCTCGGATCCATGGCGGTGGCCTTGGATTTAGTGCCGTGGGCACGTGCCCATATGCGTCCTCTTCAGCAAGCATTGTTGACCAGATGGTCGCCTCAGGAGCATTCTCTCGCACAGCGGATGGTTTGCCCGGGGGAAGTCCGCGACAGCTTGATGTGGTGGTTGGACCCGCAGCATCTTCGAGCGGGGATGCCATTGCGGGGACCGGAGTGGTTGTTGCTCACCACGGATGCCAGTCTCTCGGGCTGGGGGGCGCATTGCCTCTCCCAGGTGGCGCAAGGTGTCTGGTTGATGGAGGAGAGTGCTTGGTCGATTAAATCGGTTGGAGCTCCGCGCGGTGCAGCTAGCTCTGCAGGAGTTCGTGGATCTCGTACGGCAGAAAGCCGTTCGCGTGTTTTCAGACAATCTTGTTACGGTGTCCTATATCAACAGGCAAGGGGGCACGAGGAGCGTAACGATGCTCGAGGAGAGCCAGTTACTTCATTGGGCGGAGGCCCATTTGTTGGCGTTATCAGCAGCACATGTCGCAGGCAAGGACAACCTACAGGCAGATTTCCTCAGTCGTCATTTTCTCGACCCCGGAGAATGGGAACTGAATGCGGCTGTATTTCACGACCTCACGCTCAAGTGGGGGCAGCCCGTTTATGGATTTGATGGCAACATTTCACAATGCCAAAGCGTCCCAGTTTTACAGCAGGGGCAGGGAACACATGTCGGAGGGCCTCGACGGCCTCGTGCAGCCCTGGCTGACGAACGGCCTGCTGTATGTGTTCCCGCCTTGGCCGATGATAGGTCGGGTGGTCCAGCGAATTGCGAGGCACGCGGGGACAGTCATTCTCATTGCCCCGGATTGGCCGCGTCGGCCGTGGTATGCGGACCTCGTACGTCTTCTGCTGGATCGTCCGTGGCGACTTCCAGCGCGGATCAATCTGCTAGCGCAGGGTCCCATTCTCATGCTGCAAGTGGATCGGTTCTTGCTTACGGCTTGGCTCTTGAGAGGGACAGGTTGCGGCGGCGTGGATACTCGCCGTCAGTGATTGCCACTCTCTTGCGGTCCAAATGGCAGTCGACGGCGGTGGCGTATATTCGTATGGCGTATTTTCGAAGGTTGGTGCAGCGACAGAGAGTGTAGGCCTTTTGCGGCCTCCGTGCAGGACATTTTGGCTTTTTTGCAAGGAGGGCTTGAGAAGGGCTTAGCGCTCAGTACTCTCAGGGTGCATCTGGCGGCCTTAGCCTGCTATAGAGGTCGGGTGCACAGCGTGTCTTTGCCCTCTCATCCGGATGTTCTGCGTTTTTTTCTGAGCGGCGAAGAACATCAGGCCTCCGTTCCGGCCAGTAGTACCAGCTTGGGATTTGAACTTGGTGCTGGAAGCCTGGTCGCAGCCTCCTTTGCGCTCCGCAGTGGCGCAAGGTTTAAAGGAGCTTTCGTGGAAAACGGCTTTTCTGGTAGCCTTATGTTCCGCTAGGCGGATCTCGGATCTTCAGGCTCTTTCGTGTCGCGAGCCGTATTTGCAGTTTTCGGCAGACTAGGTGTGGCTGCGTCCAGTACCGTCCTACCTGCCAGAAGTGATTTCCAGTCTTCACTTGAATCAGCCGATCTCCCTTCCTACGTTTTCAGATAGTGTCTTAGGGGCGCAGGATCGCGTTCTTCGGCAGTTCGACATGGGTAGAGTCCTACGGCGGTACTTACGGAAGATGGCTCCGTTTCGGAGATCGGACAGGTTGTTTATTTTGTTTGGAGGTGTCCGTAAAGGTGAGGCGGCTGCCAAAGCTTCTATGTCTCGCTGGGTGAAGCAAGCAGTGGTGACGGCGTATGAAGCACAGGGCAAACCTCTGCCCGTGGGGTTCAGACCGCATTCTACTAGGGGGCAAGCAGCGTCCTGGGCGGAGTTCGCTTTTGTTTCTCCAGTGGACATCTGTCGGGCGGCGACATGGTCGTCGCTCCACACCTTTACGAAACATTATCGGTTGGACCTTCAGGCGCGAAATGACGCGAGAGTTGGAGCGTCAGTTCTGGTGGCGGGGCTCGCTGGTCCCTCCCAGGTATAGGCACTGCTTTGGTACTTCCCGAGAGTTCCTGGACTGGCCCGGAGAAACGTAAAGGAAGGAGAAATTAGACCTTACCTGCTAATTGTCTTTCCTTGAGTTCTCTCCGGGCCAGTCCAGGTCCCACCCAGTATGGCTCGTAGTTCGGTTTTGAAGTTCAGAATAGGTCGGGCGGAGCCAGGTGTTGGTGAGATTTGCGGTGCTCGTGCTGGAATTTGCTTATTTGCCGAGTCCGGTGAGGCTTCTACCGGGGTGGATTCTGTGATCCTGAGAGGCCTCTTACTTTAATTCCTTAGTAAATCAAAGGGAATACTTCACGAAAAAAAAAAAAAAGCTATCGATAGGACGTTAAAAGGAAGAGGTGTGGACTGGGACTCGCTCTCAGTCAGTTCATTCTTGGTGGCGTTAGTTCCGTACGCTGTTGGGAAGTTTGCAGTGTTTTGGGACGTTGGTTTTTTCCTTGTGGTTGGTTGAGCTGCTTTGACAAAAGTAGACTGAGCTTATCACTCCAGGGGGGGCTAGGTAGCCTGTCAGGAGAAAGTTTTCAGAGATCAGTCCTCAGTTGCTGAAGGGGATTGGAGACTACCCGAGAGTTCCTGGACTGGCCCGGAGAGAACTCAAGGAAAGACAATTAGCAGGTAAGGTCTAATTTCTCCTTGGAGGGGGATCAGAAGCAACAGGTCATGTGTACCGAAGCACATGGCCTGCCGCAGGCAGCAAAGTGGTGAAAAATACACCCACTCAAGTCGGCCGCCTAGCTTTCCTAGTGGATGGGGCCCACCCTGACTGTGTATCTAATTTGTCATATCCTGTATGACCCAGTAATAGCTATTTAATTATGGAAGAGGAGTACCACTAGTGGTTAAAGTATCGAGCAGATCACCAGGGAAGCCATTGTTCAAATTCTGCTAATGCTCTTTCTGACTTTAGGCAAGCCATTTCATTCACCATTGCTTCAGATAGATACTGGAGGCTAGATTTACTGATGTGGTGTTATGTTAATGCAGGCTAATGTGCAATAAAGCACATTAATACAAGTTGTGTCTAATTAGTAAATATCCCATTGACAATGGGGCCTCTTAAAGTGTATTAAATGATATTAAGTCATGTTAGTACAAAACAATCAATAAATCTAGACTTTTGACTGTGTATCGCCAAATTCTACGCTTTTCCTTTGACCCTGTCACTCATTAGCTCACAGACTATGCATAGACACTTTAGTAAATGCAATATGAGTTTTATTAAATTAAGTCCTTTTGGAATAATAATTAAGCACAAAGGTAAGCATTAATACTTTTACCGGATATTATAGCTCATCACTCCAGGTGGGGGACTGTTCAGCAATCACTCTCAGGAGGAAAATCCGGGAAAAAAACTACAGAGACACGCTTGCCTCGTATATCAGTTGCTGTCCCATCTTTCATTCTGAGAGTCCCCCTGAAGTACCCAACTAAGATTGTGCCTGCTGCATGATATTACAATTCATTGGATAGCCTACAGCATGCTCAGATCAGGATTGGCCAAGTCACTGTATGAGTCACTCATCTAGTTTTGTCCGGCCAAGCCTGTTGCCTGCTTAGAGAATTTTGACCTACAACATTCTTTGCTGGTCAGACTCTCACATGAACTTCTCTCCACCCCATCCACCTTTTTTGCTTTGGTTTCCGGGCAGGCTTCTGATCACCCCCCTTGGTGTTAGAAGCTCAAACTTACACAATCAGACATGGTCAAACATCTGAGAATGCTCAAAGGACACATCCCCCATGGCCTACATTCCAAGGCTAGATGAAGTGTTCTTTTGTTATCATTAATGGGTCTCTGTCAAGGGAGACACCCCCCATGGTTTTAGAAGCAGCTCAAAGCTTCTACATTATAATTGATGAATTCTTATCCTGTCTACATTGGCTAGGCAAATGTTTCTATATTGGCCAAGAGAATTGTTCAAAGGCCAAGGGAAGAATTCTGTCTCCCTCTCTGGCCTTCTAGGATGTGTAAAGATCTCTCACTAGACTGTAAATACAGCTTTGGTCTCTGAGCTAGCAAGTTGGCTCAGCATGATTGCAATTTCTTTGCAAAGTAAAGTACAATATCTTTGCTGATCCAAAAATACAAATAAATCTTTAATTAGTAATACAGACTGTGAGGACAGGGAATACCTGCTGTACCTGGATGTAAGTTGTCTTTAACTACAAATGAAAAGGTATGAGCTAAATCCAAATAAATGTTTAAAAAAAAGTACAACTATGCAGATTTCATTGCTATGCATGGTTCATGTAAACTGTCAATATAGGATTGAATGATGTTGTATTGGTAACCTGGACTGTCTGAAGCCAGGCTTCTAATTGGGGGGGGGGGCATTTGTGGAATCTGACACAAAATTTAAGGGTATGTTTTAATCATGTTTAACAGTCCAAAAGGATTCTAGGACTGGAAATAGGAGAAATTTCTCCATGGTGGTTGTGTGTTTTTTAAACTTCAACTGGACTAACTTAATACATTTTTGTAGATTAGTTTTTGAAGGTTAAAACCACCTTCCTCGGCTCAGGACAGAATGAGCAAAAGATTATAATATCATAATATATAACTGACTCAGAAAAGTATTCCAGTAATATCTTGAATTCAAGTGTTCCATTTCTAGATTACGATGAGAGACCTAAAATGAAAGTTTAAAACGGTCATTAACAAAGTGTTCTGATCCTGAGGAACTGCTCCCAGACAACAGAACACCTTGATCTGCTTGATCTTATGTCTCTGTGAACTGATTCTTAATTTTAGCATTGTGGATTGAGAACTGGTTAAGATAGAAAACGGAGTAGGGCTGTATGACCAACATTTTCAGTAGTGGAGTATGCAAGGGATCTGTGCTTGGCTTGGTGCTTTTTTTAACATATTCATAAATGCGCTGGCAATGGGAATAAGGTGTGGTTTGTTTTTTTTTGGTTTTTTTTTTTAAAGTGCTGTCAAGTCAGTGCTAACTTGTGGCAACCCAGCAGTCCCTGGGATTTCTTGGTAAAGTATGACCAGAAGTAGATTGCCAGGCCTTTTCTTCCAAGGCAATGGAAGGTAAAGTGACTTGCCCAAGGTTACAAGAAGTGCCAGTAGGAATTGAACCCTCGTCTCTTGGGTAGTAGGCTGTTGCTCAAACCACTAGCCTACTCCTTTATTCACAAGCAAGGAAACAAGTAAGGTGATCAAATTTGCAGATGACACAAGATTCCTCATTGTCGTTAAGGCAAGAGGATCTTGAGAAATTGGGAGACTGGGCGCTCAAATGGCAGATGAAATTTAACACGAACAAGTGAAAAATTGTGCACTTAGGGAAGAACAACCCAAACTACGGGTAAACAATGCAAGGCTGCAAATTTAGGAATCGCCACACAAGAAAAGTTGTGGATATGTTGAAACTCTGCCCAGTGTGCAGTGCTGGCCAAGAAAGCAAATAGTATACTAGGAAATCATAAGGAAAAGAATGGAGAGTAAGACCAAGGATGATATAAAGCTGCTTATCGCTCTACTGTATATAGCGAACAGAACTGCACACAGTATTCAAGGTGTGGTCATATCAACTTTAAAAAGGATGTAGCAGATTTAGAAAAGGTATTGTGACTGCTCTTCTCTATGATAAGGGGGACTGAATATTCCTATGAGGAAAGATTTAAAAAGATTAGGGCTCTTAAGTTTGGAAAAGAGACAGCTGAAGGGAGATTTAATAGAAGTTGCTAAAATAACGAATGGATTTTAGATTCGTTGGTGGTTCTTCTCCAGGACTAACCATATGGGTGAGATCAGTGCCAGCCTCTTCCTAGCTTTCAAAGAGAGCCTTTGGGAGATGTACCATATAGGCATGGTCCCCTTCCCATCTTAAGGATGCCATCTTGCCTTAGTCTCTACCCCCCCCCCCCCCCCCCGAGGAACCATTCGGCTGTGTGTCTGTTCCCCCTGGAAAAAGTTAGTGATCTTTGCCTTCACCTTCATTTTTCTTTTTCCAGTCATGTACTGGTTCCTTTTCCTGCAGCTGAGTCCGCCTTGCCTCTGTGTCATGTGCTCAGGTTCCTTTTTCTTTTCTTTATTCCTAGTTCCTTATCGTTCCTCCAGCTTAGTCCTCACAGATGGGTTGTGCACCTCCTCCTGCAGCATGAAGACTGGACCAATCAAATTTCAGCTCCGCTGGAATCAGCCTACCAGGCATCCCTGAAGCTCCAGTGTGTCCAGTCTTCACGCAGCAGGAGGACGTAGTGAGTTTAGCTGGACTCACTAGTTTCATAGATTACTATTCTTTCCCTAGCTAACCTTTTTGGATTCTTAATTTTTGTCCTATTAGGACTTATTTCCTTTCTTCCTTTAAGGGTTCCTGTTGCTTTAAATTTCTGATTTCAATTTGAGCAATCTGTGCGGGAGGGGGGAAAGGCCTGAGGAAGGTCTCTCTTCTGCACAGCATCTGCCGCCTGTCACTGTTTGCCTGTATGCTTTTCGCCATTAGGATCTCTGCTCCAGGAATCGTCGGGGCAGAGCTCCTATGATACCGGTACAGCGGCTCCTTTCCGGAGGGATTGGGGGACGGCTAATTCAGAGCCGGTAAGTGTCGGCGGCTGCGGCGGTCAGAGCCGGTCCTTGTTCGGCTACTGCGCCTCTGCCCGGTCTGCTGCAGTCTATTTGTTTTTCCCTTCGCGGTGTCTTTCTTTTAGGACAGCAGCCTTCGCGCCGGCGGGGCTTTGCGATCGGGAAGCTGCAAGGGGTTTTTGACTTCGGGCGTTTTTTCCTCCGGCAGGAACTAAAAGCGCGCCAAGGTTCCCTTGCAGTCGCGGCCATTTTGTTTCCTTTCCCGGTCTTCTCAGCGTGTTTTACACGCGGCGGTATTTTTTTCAATTTCTCTTTGCTGCTTGCGCTTCTTTAGTTTTCATCTTTCATTTTTCCTTCTTTTATTCGCTGGCGTTCTTGTTGCTTATTGCCTTTTCTTTGTTCTCCTTTCCTTCGGGTTCCTTTGGTCCCGCGGCTAGGGGGGAGGGGGGGGGTTTGCGTTTCTCTTCCTCTCCTCCTTTGTTTTCAGCAGGACTCTCGGGTTGACTATTAGCAGTCTGTGAATTTTTTCTTCAGCTCGGGGGACATACATAGTAATAAAAAAAAAAAAAAGAGAAAACACAACAGCGCATTTGTCAGGGGTGAGAAAACTGTGTGTTGGGTTCTCCTTCTGGTATTCTGATCATCGCGGAAGACCAGTTCCCACTTTCTGTGTGGTTCTGCTGGGTCTGTAGGCCTCTGACTTCCCTTTCAGCGCTGAGGGGCATTTTTCCTGCCCTCTTCTCGGTGGCAGGGCGTTTCCATGCCCGCGGGGTCCATTTGCGTGATTTGTGGGTCTCGTAGGAGTACAGCTTCTGACACAGGCGTTTGTCAGCGCTGTGCTTCGGTGTCACTCAGCATGGAGCAGCACCTAGAGAGTTCCTTGCCGGCTGTAGCGCAGCCCGGTTCCGCGACAGAGGACTTGGAGTCCCCACTGGAGGGGCCATCTGGTCTTCCTTCTGCGGGCTCCTTGGCGTCTGGGGGACAGCTGGACCTCGGGGGTGCCTTACCCCTGGAGGATTTTTCTCCCGATTTCATCTTGTTGATGCATCAGGCCTTTTGCCATAGGCGCCAGAGCGTGGGCGCCGCTCCACCGTTGGCGACAGGGGTGGTTGCCCCTGCCTTGTCAGCGGAGAATCAGTTTCCCAGGGTCAAGGCTCCCAAGCGACAACGTCTGCACGAATCATTCCAGGCGGAGGCCGAGTGGCCTGAGGGTGATGATCCTGATTTCGATCCTGAACCGGAGGGGGAAGCCTTGGAGGAGGGCGAGCTCCCTGAACCGGAGGATCAGGCGAAGATTATTAGAGTTTTCAGACGAGAGGAGCTGCCCGTTCTTGTTTCGGAGGCGCTCCAGACCCTGGGTTTGGCTCCAACTCCTCCGGTAGAGGAGGCGGACGGAGCAGATCCCATTATTCAGGCGGTTCGTCAAACTAGCGTGGTTTTTCCCATTCACAAAGTTATTGACCAGATGATTCAGTCCGAGTGGGATACTCCTGAATCAGGTCTCAAAGGGGTAAAGGTAATGCGTCGGCTCTACCCTATGTCAGACAACGATCTAGAGCGTTTTCGCTCTCCCAAGGTGGATGCGGCAGTCTCGGCGGTGACTAAGAAGACAACGATTCCGGTGGAAGGCAGTGCGGCCTTGCGGGAACCGCAGGACCGGAAGATGGACGGTCTCTTGAAACAATCGTTTGAGGCTGATGCGATTGCGTTGCAAGCCTCTGTTTGTGGGGCTTGGGTAGCTCGTGCCTGTTTGCGCTGGGTTCAGCGTCTTCAACAATCATCTGCCGTGGAGGCCGAAATGTTAGGTGAGCTTCACCGATTAGAGTCGGGCTCGGCCTATTTGGCGGATGTTCATTATGATCTCATCAGAGCCCTCTCTAATAGCATGGCGTCCGTGGTTGCGGCACGCCGAGCTCTTTGGTTGAAGAATTGGGCGGCTGATGGGTCGTCCAAATCACGGCTGGGCCGATTACCCTTTAAGGGTCGGCTGCTTTTTGGTGAAGATTTGGATAGGTCAAGGATTTGGGTGAGTCCAAGGGCGGTCGCTTGCCAGAAGATCGTCCCAAGAGGGGACGGCCGCTGTCTGCGGTCCGGGGGCAGTTTCGAGACTTTCGTAGGTTTCGCGCGCCCCGTTCTGGAGGTTTCCAACGTGGCAGATATATCTCGAGGGCTTCGAACTTTCGAGGTTTTCGCGGAGCCAGTAGGGGATTTGCGGCTGCAACCCCTGCGTCCGCTCGCAAGTCCCAATGAAGGGCGGCGGGCTCCGGCGGAGATCCCAGTGATCGGAGGTCGTCTTCGACGCTTCCTCTCCGCTTGAGCCCAGATCACTTCCGATCAGTGGGTTTTGGACATCGTCCGGGACGGGTATGTCCTGGACTTGGCCAGACCCGTACTAGATTCCTTTGTGATGTCTCCCTGCCGGGGTGCTCGCAAGACAGCTCAGGTTCGTCAAACCCTCGATCGCCTTGTCCAGCTGGGGGCGGTAGTTCCCGTGCCGCAGGCGGAGTATGGTCTCGGAAGGTACTCCATTTATTTCGTGGTGCCAAAGAAGGGTGGAGACCTTCGTCCCATCTTGGATCTCAAAGGAGTAAACCGCTGTTTGCGGGTGCCTCACTTTCGCATGGAAACCCTTCGATCCGTACTGGTCGCCGTTCGCAAGGGCGAGTTTCTCACTTCCCTCGATCTCACGGAGGCTTATCTCCATGTCCCGATCCGGGAGGACCAACAAAAGTACCTCCGATTCGCTTTGCCGTGGGGTCACTTCCAGTTCCAAGCATTGCCCTTCGGTCTCGCGACTGCGCCGCGGGTGTTCACCAAAATCATGGGGGTAGTCGCGGCGGCCTTGCGCAAGGAAGGAGTACTTGTCCATCCTTACCTAGACGATTGGTTGATTCGGGGAAAGTCTCGCGAGGAGAGTCTGGCCGCGACTGCCAAGGTCGTGGCACTCTTGCAATCTCTCGGCTGGGTCGTCAACCCGTGCAAGAGTCATCTAGTCCCGACGCAGTATCTCGAGTATTTAGGCGTGCAGTTCGATACTTGCGGGGGAGTGGTTTTTCTTCCCGACTGCAGGGTGCTGGCGCTTCAGTCTCTAGTCTGACGTTTTCGGCAAAATCCTGCGCCGTCGGCGTGGCTCTACCTTCAACTGCTGGGGACCATGGCGGCCTCCCTGGAAGTAGTGCCTTGGGCTCGCTTTCACATGCGTTCCCTTCAGAGGGCCTTGCTTCGTCGCTGGTCCAACCAGTCGGACTCCCTGAACAAACGGCTTCCTTGCCCGCTGGCGGTCCGGCGGGATCTTCAGTGGTGGCTACGGCGATCATCGCACCGGATTGGATTCCGCTGCTGACGGATGCTTGCCTGACGGGCTGGGGTGCCCACTGCGAAGGCAAGTTCGCCCAAGGTCTCTGGTCTCCGGAGGAGAGCGGTTGGTCCATCAACCGCCTGGAGCTTCGAGCAGTGAGATTGGCCTTACAAAGCTTCGAAACGCTGATATCATCTCGGGCAGTTCGGGTACTCTCCGACAATGCGGTGACGGTGGCATACATAAACAGGCAGGGCGGTACCGGAAGCGTCGGCTTGGAGGCAGAGGCTCGGGTATTGTTCGAGTGGATCGAGCCTCGGCTCCAGGCCATCTCGGCAGCTCACATTGCCGGGAAAGACAACGTGACGGCCGACTTTCTCAGCAGGGTTCAAGTGGATCCCGGCGAATGGGAACTCAGCCCAAAGGTCTTCGCACAGCTGGTTCAGCGTTGGGGCCAGCCGGTCATGGATCTGATGGCCACGTTACGCTCAGCAAAGGCTGCTCGCTTCTACAGTCGTCGACGGGAACCAATGTCAGAAGGCCTGGACGCTCTGTTGCAGGCTTGGCCCTCCACGGGTCTTCTTTACGTGTTTCCCCCGTGGCCCCTGCTGGGGCGCGTGATTCAGCGTATCGAGGCCCACCGGGGTCGAGTACTCTTGATAGCTCCGGATTGGCCTCGACGTCCTTGGTATGCCGATCTGATGAGGTTGGTAGTCGGTTCTCCGTGGCGGCTTCCGTTAGATCCGGATCTGTTGTGTCAGGGTCCTCTCCGCATGCCGCAAGTGGGGAGATTCTCTCTTACGGCCTGGCTATTGAAAGGGCGCGATTAAGAAAACGAGGTTATTCCAAGTCGGTCGTGGCGACGCTGTTGCAGGCGCGCAAGAAATCCACTTCTCTGGCCTATGTCCGGGTGTGGCGCATCTTTGAGGATTGGTGCTCTCGACGTCAGGTTCGAGCCGCTACGGCCTCCATTCCCGTGATACTCGATTTTTTACAGGACGGTTTTGCTAAGGGTTTGGCTGCCAGTTCTTTGCGAGTGCAGTTGGCGGTGCTTTCATGCTACCGGGGTAAGGTTCACGGAGTGTCGCTAGGTACCCATGGCGATGTCGTTCGCTTCTTGAGGGCTGTGTCTCAACTTCGTCCGGTCCGCAGGATTTCTGTTCCTTCCTGGGATCTCAATTTGGTTTTGCGGGCTCTCACTGAGCCTCCCTTTGAACCGCTCTCTCATAGTTCGGTAAAGGATTTGACTCTTAAAACGGTGTTCTTAGTAGCGATTTGTTCGGCGCGACGTATCTCCGAACTCCAGGCGCTTTCTTGCAGGGAACCTTTCTTATCCTTCTCGGCCCAGAAAGTCGTTCTGCGGCCGGTGCCTTCCTTTTTGCCTAAGGTGTCTACTCCTTTCCACGTGAATCAAGTGGTTTCGCTCCCGGTACTTACTGCATCAGGGGAGCAAGCCTCTGATCGAGGACTTAGTCGTTTGGATCTGAAGAGGGTTCTCCGGAGATATTTGAAAGTCACCAGTGAGTTTCGTAAATCGGATCATTTGTTTGTGCTGTTTGGCGGACCTCGCAAGGGTGAAGCAGCGGCGAAAGCTTCCATTGCTCGCTGGATTAAAGAGGCGATTGGCTCGGCTTATCTATTGCACGGTCGGACACCACCTGTTGGTTTGCGCGCCCATTCCACCAGAGCGCAGGCTGCGTCCTGGGCGGAGTTTAGTTTAGTATCTCCAGTGGAGATATGTAGGGCGGCAACGTGGTCTTCTCTGCACACTTTCAGTAAGCACTATAGACTTGATGTCTTAGCGGCTGGCGATGCACGTTTCGGATCATCGGTTCTGCGTGCCGGCTGGAGGAATCCCGCCCGTTAGGCTGCTTTGTTACATCCCATCTGTGAGGACTTAAGCTGGAGGAACGATAAGGAAATAGTAATTACACTTACCTGGTAATTGTAGTTCCTTGAGAGACGACAGCTTAGTCCTCCTGCCCTCCCTATATTCTTTATTTTTAGCGCGGCACGCCTTGGGATCAGAAGTCCGTACTCCCAGGTGGGTGTCTTTCTCTTTCTTTCTCTCTATCTCGCTATAGGCTAATGCTGCGGCAGGAGCGGGACATTCTGTGTCTGTGGATTTGGTTCCATTCAATATTTAAAAAAAAAAATAATAATAATAAAAAAAAAAAAAAATGATATTTTTACCATAAGATACATTGATTAAGCAGGATTTGTTAAAGGTTAGCTATGTCTTTGAGTTTGCTTTGACAATAGTTCACTGGAGCTTCAGGGATGCCTGGTAGGCTGATTCCAGCGGAGCTGAAATTTGATTGGTCCAGTCTTCATGCTGCAGGAGGAGGTGCACAACCCATCTGTGAGGACTAAGCTGTCGTGTCTCTCAAGGAACTACAATTACCAGGTAAGTGTAATTACTATTTCTAGTTGGCACGGGTTTGTGCCTTTTTCCTGCCTGGGTCAAGTGAGTTTGACCTCGTGAGGGCCTTCTTCCCCTCTATGGCCTCGGTCAGTGGCTTCAAGCCGTGCGACTGATGCACACATAACATGTCATGCATAGACCTGCATTACTGCTGCCTTCAATGCCTCGGGCCAGACCACGATCCCTTGGTCTGAAGTCTCTGCAAGTAGATGACTCTCAAGGCCCTCAAGAGCTGTCAGCAGCAGCGTGAGTCTGTTTTTTAAAAGACAGACTCAGCCCTGGAGTGGTCTGTGAGAACTAGCTCCAAGACCCCTTCCGGGACCTCGGACACTCATGGAGACCGTGCCGCCTTGGAGCCCTGAGGCCACGGAACCTCTAACTGGAGCTCCCTTGACAAGGACCACGCCAAGAAGAGCTGGAAGACCTTGATCTCATCAGTTGACAAGTCTGGGAAAGTGGGGAAATCTCCACGGGCCCCGGTCCCGCAGCCCTCGATGGGAGGCCGAGGATGACAGCAGGGAGCAGCCGACCAAGTTGCCCCAACAGAAGCAGTCTATGCCCAGGGATTGGCCTCCGACCCCCGAGACCCTCCTGGTCGTGGACTCCCCCTCAACGGAGCTGACGTCAGGCTGCAGAGCCATCTGGTTTTGACATTAGGATGGTGGCCTTTGAGTACAGTTAGTCTGCTTTCATGGCCCAGCAGTGGACTGTGATGAGTGATGACCCTGAGGGAAAACTGGCAACTACCGGGCCTTCTACTTCGAGGGACTCTCCAGAGGTAGAGCCGATCCTTGAGTGCCATTGGCCTCGAGACACCTGGGCATCGGTCCTGGGTCCAATCCTTGGGACTGCGGTCCTCTCCACTCGGCGCCCTCTGCTCAGAGCGCTGAGGCCCTTAGGACCGGGAGAGCCCTTGATTTCTCTTCTGACCCATAGTCGGATTGGGAGACTGAGGACAGAGAGTCCTGGATACCCGCTGCCACTGGGACATGCCCTCAGACCAGTCCCCACCCAAGGACACGGCCTTCCTTGACTTTGTGCGGGACATGGCGAAGGTTCTTGCATTCACCAATGAGTCAGAGGAGGACCCTCAGTATGAGGCCCTCCCAAAAGACACTCACAGTGCCCGTTTCTCCCCCCCCCCCCCCATCCTGGAACGGCTGCTCCTCCAAATGTGGGAAACACCCGTGTTGCCCATAGTGAGCAGATGGCTGGACTCAATGTATTGGGTCCGCCAGAGCCCTGGCTTCCAGAAAGTCCAACTGCCTGACAACTCCATGGTGGTGGGGTTGGCCAGGCTCAGGAGCCAGAAGATGCACTCCTTGGTGCCCCTGGGTAGGGAGGCCTATGCCATGGAACCTATGGGCAGAAAGTGCTTCCAGGGCTTGATGCTTGTCAGCCGGATCCAGGCCTAACAGCTGTACATGGGCATGTAGTTGTGGGACCTGACAAAGGAACTCGCTGGGTTGTCGGCTGGTCTCTCAGAGGAGCTCCTCCCCAGTGGTTCCAAACTCTGGTATTGGCAGTTGGAGAATGCTCAAATTTCATCACTTGAGTGGCCTATGATGGCTTTGAGTCAGCGGCTAAAGTAGCTGTGGCAGGCATTTAGTGGCAGGCTTGGCTACAGTCCTCCTAACTGGAGCAGTGGGTTCAGGACAAGTTGATTTGATGTCCCTTGCCAGGGAGAGGAACCTTTTCGGCAAACCCATGACGGATAAAGCTGTCGAGCTGGCGTCAGAATTTCTGACTAAAACCAGGATCTCCAAGAAGACAACTGACCCTTCCCGGAGAAAGGCTTCGGGCGGAAAGTCCTCATACCCGAAGAAAAGGAAGCTTGCGGAAACTCCCCATAGTATCAGGCCTTCCTAGTTCCCCAGTGGGCCTTCCGCTCACAGTGGTCCCAGGCTACAGGGCGCCTGCAGGGAAAGGGTGCTGATCACACATCCCCTAGCTGTCTCCCTCACCTGATGGCAAAACCCCCAGCACCTGCTGGCCAGGATGCATTTTCAGAGCCCCACCTCAGAGGATCCTCACTACGGATGCCTCCAAGCTGGGGTGAGGAGCACATGGCGACGACCTCTCATTCGGGGCAGCTGATCACCAACAGACAGCCTCCATCAGGTCAACCTCCTGGAGCTTCGAGCCGTAGCCTTAGCCCTCCAGGCTTTTTTTCCACCACCTGCAGCACTACATGGTGCTGGTTCAGACCAACAATCGGGTGGCTATATTTTACATAAACAAGGAGGCGGCACGGGTTTGGCCATGCTCTGCCAGGAAGCGGTGGGCCTCTCCTCCTATGCCAGCAGGAACGGAATGCCCCTGTGGGCAGTTTATCTCCCAGGACAGTACCCAGGCAGACTGGCTCTGCCAGGTTCTCCAGCCGCACAAATGGAGGCTGGACCCCTGTGTGGCCAGCCAGCTGTTCAAGTGCTAGAGGCTCCCAAGGATGGACCTCTTTTGCCAGTCCAGACAATGCATAGCTGCCCTGCTTCTGTTCCCATCAGCTGCACCCCTCAGATGGCAGCAGATACATGTCTGGAGGAAGGAGTGAAGGCCTACTGGTTGGGCAAGTTACCTCAGGCCGGAGGGCCAGGAGTTTGAATCCCACTAGAAGACGGCAATCTTGGGCCGGAAGGACTGGTGTTCCTAGTCCCAAAGGTGCTCCTTGTGGCCTTGGGCAAGCCACTTAACCCTCTGTTGCCTCAGGTACAAAAACAGATTGTGTGCACTTTGGGGACAAGGGGAAAAATATATACAGTACCTGGATGTACACCACTTTGAATGATATATAAACCTAGTTAAATAAATAAAAATGTTTGATCTTATGGGCGGAGGGCTTTATGCCTTCCTGCCCACACTGCTGATTGCTGATTGCCAAGACCCTGTTCATGGTCCAGTGTGACAGAGCCACAGTGATTCTGGTAGCCCCATGATGGGCCAGGCAGCCGTGGTTTCCCCTGCTACTGACCACAGTACCCCCAGTTCCCCTTGGTTGTGACCCAGGCATACTCATGCAGGAGGAGGGCTTTCTGCTGCACCCCCTACCCTGGGGTCCCTGACTCTCATGGCCTGCCTGCTGAAAGGGTAGCCTTGGCTCCCAAGGATGGACCTCTTTTGCCAGTCCAGACAATGCACAGCTGCCCTGCTTCTGTTCCTGTCAGCTGCACCCCTCTCAGGTGGCAGTGGATACATGTCTGGAGGGAGGAGTGGCCTCCTGTAAAACCTCCACCCACCAGGCATATGCCTTCAAGTGGCAGGGGTTTTCAGTCTGGTACACAGAGGCGGATCAATCCATTCTCCTCTGTTCAGCTTGTGCTGCAATATCTCCTCCATCTTCCTCAGACAGGGTTGAAATCTAACTGCATTAGGATGCACCTCAGCACTCTCATGGCACACCACCATCTAATCAAGGGCAAGCCTCTCTCAGCTGAACCTCTCATGTCTCGCTTCCTGTGGGGGGGCTTCTCTTGTCAAAGCCGCCTGACCGCCCTCTGGCGGTGGAGTGGGACCTTTAATGTTGTGCTCTCCAAGCTCACCGTGCCACCCTTTGAGCCTCTCGGCTCCTACCATCTCAAGTATCTATCCTAGAAGGTGGTGTTCTTCGTGGTGCTTACATTTGCTTGCAGAGTCAGCAAGCTTTAAATGTTGGTGGTAGACCCACCATACACTAGGTTCCATGTGCACTTCAAGTTTCTGCCAAAGATGATATCTCCATTCCACCTCAACCAGCAGGTGGTGCTTCCCACCTTTTCCATGACCCCCATGCTAGCAGAGTGAAAGCTGTTCTCCACAAGTTGGACTGTAAGCAGGCACTTGCCTTCTACCTAAGGCGCACCCAGGAGCACCGCTGAGCTGCCTAGCTCTTTGTGTCCTATGACCTGAGTCGGTTGGGGGCTAACATCTCACCTTGTCTGCCTGGGTAGCAAGCTGAATTGCCTTTGCCTATGAGCAGGCTAGTCTCTTGCTGGAACGCCGTGTCATGGCACACAGCATCCGGGTCATGGCAGCTCTGTGGCGAACCTGCGTTCTGTTCCTTTGTCGGAAATCTGGTGGGCCGCCACTGGTCCTCAGTTCATACCTTCGCAGCTCATTACTGCCTTCAGTACTCAGTCATTTGTTTGGGGTGTAAGGCTACTCCTGCCCTCCAGCCCATCAGTGTGCTCAGGTTACTGGAGCATTGGTTCCTCGGTGGATACCTGGACCGTTCAGGGGTCTGTCACCTGACTCAATTGCTGCTGCTCATGGCTCCCTCTCTTTTCTGGTCACCCGTGAGCTTTTTACAGGTTTATTTGTAGCCTATAGCTAGGGAGTCCCATATGTGAGCACTGACTTCCTGCTTGTTCTTGGAGAAAGCGTAGTTCCTTTATCGTTCCTCCAGTTTAGTCCTCCACCTCTGGGTTGTGTACCTCCTCCTGCAGCTTGGAGACTGGGCATGTCAAAATCGTGACATCACTGGATGTACTCTGTTAGCCTCTCCCATCAGCCCAAGTGTGTCCAGCCTCCATGCAGCAGGTGGACATAGCGAGCCTAGGTCTGGGCTCACTTGAGGAACACATAAGGAGCTGTTAGGGTAGTTAAGCAGTAGTTGTAGGTTGATTGGATTCCTAAATTTTTCTGCTTTTAACTTGTTGGTTACTGTAGCTTTAAAAAAACAAAACAAAAAACAATCTTTCCTTGCACCGGTCCCCGTCTGCCTCTATTCCGCTGTGAGCGTTCCTGAGACGATTTATCCTCCCAGATGTCTCCTCCAATGACTGACCGGAGAAGAGCTCTGTAGCAGGCACCTCCACTTCCCTGTCTCTCGCAGAAGCAGCGCTCTTGCTGAGGGAGGTGCAGGGGTGATATTCTTGTCGGCAGTTCCCCGCTCGATCCTGAGCCGCGCGGGCTGGAGATTCACGGTTTGGCAGCGTCAGTACAGCAGGCCTTCGTTGATGGGGTAAGACTTAAAGTCTAAGCAGGCGATTCAGACCGGAAAACGCAGTTGCGATCTGTGTCTGAGCCTTAAGCTTCTCAGGTTTGGCGCCATTTAGTAATCGTTCTCGATGGTGGCCATTTTAAGACCGTGTGTTCGCCGCGTGGCGGGGATTAGCATTTCCGAGCACAGAGCTGCAAGGGACTTGGCTCTGCGTTTTTTAAAAAAGAAAACCTTCAGTATTTTATTTTTCTTTTTATGAGGTTATTGATCCGGCTAGGCACTGGATTTCTTTTACAGGTGGAGTTATATTCGTGCTTTGAGGCCTAGCATCCCGGTTTCATTTATTCTGGAGGAGTTTTTTTTTATGGTTTTCATACATTTTCTTTCTTTGGTTACTCTGTTTACTTAAAAACAAACAAAAAAAACAAAACAAAAAAAAACAAAAGGATAATAGAAGACTGAACTTGGGGTGTCTGGCTTATGTGCTTTTTGTGTCTGTGGCACCTGCAGAGGTACGGTGGCTGACTTCGGCATCTGCAGGGGTTGTGCCATGGTGTCTACCAGCGTGGAGCAGCAGATGGAGGTCAGGGGGGCTTAGGAACCCCAGGATTCACCGGCTGGAGCTAATGCAGAAACCTTGGGGTCCACAGTGCAAGAGGCCTGCCGGGAGGAATCAGCGGGCCCGTCAGGTACTCCACCGCTCTTGGGATCAGGTCCACAGCTCGGGGACTTTTGCCTGGATTTTGTATTAATTTATGCATCAGGCATTTTGTTTACGGTGTTAGGGGAAGGTGCCGGAGCCCTTGGCTATGCCTATTCAGGTGCAGCAGCCCAAGGTCGGGGACACTGGTGGCATGTCCCCGAGACCTCCAAAGAGGCCATGGCCTCGTGAGCTGTCGCCCACTGAGTCCGAGTGACCAGAGACAGAGGAAGCCAAGGTGGAGTTCGAAGCCGGAATGGAGGACTTAGAAGAAGGTGAGATACAGGAGCCTGAGGATCAGGCAAAGATCTTTCGTGTGTTTAGAAGGGACGAGTTGACTGCACTTATCACGGAATCCCTTCAAACGCTAAATCTCGCTATGGCTCAGGAGACAGAAGAGGAATATGTGGAAGACCCAATCATTCAAGCAGTGAGGCAGGCGCAGGTAGTGTTTCCTGTTCACCGAGTGGTCGACCGCATGATCCAAGAAGAATGGGATCAGCCAGAAGCAGGTCTGAGGGATTCGAACAATGAATAGGCTCTATCCCTTAGTGGATAAAGACAGAGAGGTTCTGCTCTCCACGAATTGATGCGGCGGTGTCAGCGGTTACAAAGAACCACTATACCTGTGGAAGGTAGCGTGGTCTACTTTCCTATTCTGCGCATCCTTTAAGATGGTTTATTGAAGCAGTCATTTGAAGCTAATGCTCTCTTTGCAGGCTTCCATTTGTGGAGCTTGGGAGGCGAGAGTATGTCTCAGATGGTCACAGCGCTTGTGTCAGTCTACTCGGCTAGAGCAGGAAGAGGTTAGAGAGCTGGGTCGTCTGGAGTCGGGGTCCGCATATTTAGCAGATGTGCATTACGACTTGATTCGAGTGCTAGCGAATAGTATGGCTTCCTTAGTGGCCGCCTGACGCTCGCTATGGTTGCGGAATTGGGTGGCAGATGGTTCGTCCAAGGCACGTCTCGGCAAGCTTCCGTTCAAAGGGAAATTGTTTGGCGAAGACCTGGACAAGTTGGTGAAGGATCTCGGAGTCCAAGGGAAGGAGGCTCCCTGAGGTTAAGCCAAAACAAGGTAAGGCCTTCCCGGCCTTTCGCGGCCAGTTTAGGGCTTTCAGGAGATTCCGTACTTCTCGTTTGGGGGGTTTCAAAAGAGGAAGATTTGCTTCTAGGGCCCAGGGGTTTCGTGGGTTTTGGGGAGCAAGTAGAGGTTTTGCAGCAGCCTCCATAGCGGGGTCTTGAAAGACACAATGAAAGCAGGCAGGTCCCAGTGGGAAGACAACCGATAGGTGGGCGACTTCGGGAATTTTTTCCTGCCTGGACCCAAATAATGTCCGACCAGTGGGTATTAGAAGTAATTCGCGATGGTTATGCGCTGGAATTGGCAAAATTGGTATGGGATTCGTTCGTGATGTCTCCCTCCAAAGGTCAGCGGAAAACCAAGGCAATCTGTGGTACGTTAGATCAGCTCTTTCAAAATGGGAGCGGTCGCGCCAGTGCCTCTTGCAGATTATGGCATGGGTCGATACTCAATTTATTTCATAGTACCAAAGAAAGATGGAGCGGTTCAGCCTATATTAGACCTCAAAGGGGTGAACCAGTGTCTTTGAGTGCCGCATTTCAGGATGGAAACGTTGAGGTCGGTCATTGTGGCAGTGCGACAAGGGGAGTACCTGACTTCCCTTGATCTTACGGAAGCGTATTTGCACATCCCAATCAGAGCGGCTCATCGGAAGTTTCTGTGGTTTGCTCTTCCTTGGGGGCATTACCAATTTCAAGCATTGCCTTTTGGTCTGGCGACAGCGCCAAGGACTTTCACAAAGGTCATGGTAGTGGCGGCATTATGGAAGGAAGGGATTCTGGTTCATCCTTATCTCTACGATTGGTTGATTTCAAGCAAAATTAGAGGCAGAGAGCATTCAGATAATGGACAAAGTGGTGACGTTTTTACAGAGTCTCGTTTGGGTGGTCAATCCGACCAAAAGCCGCTTAATACCTTCCTAGGATCTCGAGTATCTAGGGGTACGGTTCAACACTCAGAAAGGAGCAGTGTTTCTGTTGGACCGTCGAGTGCAAGCCCTTCATCAGCTGGTGCGCAAGTTCAGGTCTTCTCCGGCTCCCTCAGCTTGGACTTATCTTTGCATGCTGGGGACAATGGCGGCAACCCTGGAAGCGGTGCCTTGGGCCAAATTTCATATGTGACAGTTACAGAGAGCACTGCCTCGCCGCTGGTCACATCAGTCCGATTCTTTGAACAAACAGCTCCCCTGCCCGCTCAAGATCAGGCAGTCTCTTCAGTGGTGGCTGCTTCCGGAATCATTTGAAAGCGGGAATGCCTCTGGAGCAGCCAGAGTGGCTCCCATTATTGACGGACGCGAGTTTCGCGGGATGGGGAGCGCATTGCGGAGATCAGTTCGCACAAGGCACTTGGTCCATTGTAGAGAGCAGGTGGTCGATCAACCAGCTGCAGATGAGAGCAGTCTATCTTGCGCTTCTAAAGGTAGAGGCTACAGTGACAGGTCAAGTGGTGCGAGTGCTGTTGGACAACTCAACAGCGGTGGCCTACATCAATTGGCAGGGCGGTACAGGAAATGCTGCCATGGAAGAGGAGGCAGAGGCGTTGTTTTCTTGGGTAGAACTGAGACTACCAGCGATATTGGCGGCACACATTGCAGGGAAGGACAATGTGATGGATTTTCTCAGCAGGGTCCGAGTGGATTCCGGGGAGTGGGAGTTGCATCCGGACACATATGCCCAAATAGTTCACTGATGGGGTCCGCCAATCTTGGATCTCATAACGACCTTTCGGTCTGCAAAGACCAGTCGTTTCTTCAGCAGGCGACGAGAAAATGTCAGAAGGGATCGATGCTCTGATGCAACGTTGGCTGTCAGCAGGTCTCCTTTATGTCTTTCCCCCGTGGACACTCATAGGGCAAGTAGTTCAGCGTATCGAGGCTCATCAGGGAAGGGTGCTATTAGTAGCACCAGACTGGCCAAGACGCCTGTGGTATGCCGATCTCATTCGCCTGCTCGACGGGCATCCCTGGAGGTTACCGGTGTTGGAAGACCTGTTGCTGCAAGGTCCGCTGCGAATGCCTCAGGTGGATCGGTTCTCACTTACGGTTTGGTCATTGAAAGGGTGAGGCTGAAGAAAAAGGGTTATTCTGCGGCAGTCGCCATCTTATTGAGGGCAAGGAAACAGTCAACGTCTCTTGCATATGTCCGTATTTGGCGCATATTTGAGGACTGGTGCTCACGGCGGCAAGTTCGAGCGACAACAGTGTCCGTTCCCTTGGTTTTAGGGTTTCTGCAAGATGGGTTTGATAAGGGGCTAGCGGCCAGTTCCTTGAAGGTCCAGTTGGCGGCTATTTCATGCTATAGAGGCAAAGTGCAGGGAATTGCTCTAGGTGCTCATACCGATGTTTTGCGTTTCCTGAAAGCAGTAACCAGACTGCGGCCTTAGAGGGTTATAGTTCCGCCGTGGGATCTCAATTTGGTCTTAGAGGTGTTAACTAAAGAGCTCTTTGAACCTTTTTGCACCAGGCGTCGGTTAAGGATTTGGCCTTGAAGACCGTGTTTTTGATAGCCATCTGTTCGGTGAGGTGATTTTCGGAGTTATAGGTGTTGTCATGTAGAGAGGCTTTTTTGTCCTTTTTCTAGAGAGAAGGTGGTATTGCAGCTAGTTCCATCATTCTTGCCAAAGGTGGTATCTGCTTTTCACCTGAATCAAACTGTTTCTCTTCCAGTTCTCGGTTCACTGGAAAGGGATGCTTCTGATTGTAACTTACGCCGTTTGGACATAAAACGCGTGTTGCAGTGATACTTGAAAGTTTTTTTCAGAAACCTTCCGCAAGTCGGACCGTCTTTGTGTCGTTTTGGAGGTCCCCGCAAAGGGGAAGCGGCGGCGAAGGCGTCCATTTCAAGATATGCTGATGCAATCGCCTCTATAAGCCATCTATTGCAAGGTCGTGCAGTCCCGATGGGCTTACATGCTCACTCTACCAGGGCACAAGCGACTTCCTGGGTGGAACACAGTTTGGTTCCACCAGGGGAGATTTGTAGAGTGATCACCTGGTCGTCTCTTCATACTTTCAGTAAGCACTACCGCCTAGATGTTCTAGAAGCGAAGGATGCCTGTTTCGGGTCAGCAGTGTTGTGAGCTGGCTGGAAAGGTCCCTCCCAATGATTACTGCTCTGTTACATCCTAGAGCTGGAGGGCTAAACTGGAGGAATGATAAGGAAATGATAATTACTTACCTGGTAACTGTAGTTCCTGGAGGAACTCCAGTTTAGTCCTCATTCCCACCCAGGGTCGTTTCGTTGGCAGTAAAGGCTCAGTTGGGAGAAGTGCAAGTCTACTGGTAAGGTGTCATTATTAACAGATTCCTTTTCTCATAGACAAGATCAGAGCTATCTGTTCTGTCTATTCTGTCTCATTCTATAGAGGGCAGAAGGGAAAGGTACAAGGCTGTTTCCTCCTTGCTAGGGGGAAACTTATGTTACGCAGTTACTAGTTATAAGTTCAATTTTACTATAGAGCTTAAAAATGTTTTAATATGATAGCTACTTATTTGTTGCTCCTTTTGAGTTTGCTTTGTCAATAGTTCACTGGGGCTGATGGGAGAGGCCAGCAGAGTACATCCAGTAATGTCACAATTTTGACATGCCCAGTCTCCAAGCTGCAGGAGGAGGTACACAACCCAGAGGTGGAGGACTAAACTGGAGTTCCTCCAGGAATGACAATTACCAGGTAAGTGTAATTATCATTTACTTACCTGTAACAGATGTTCTCCAGGGACAG
Source organism: Ichthyophis bannanicus (assembly GCA_033557465.1). Taxonomy (NCBI): domain Eukaryota; kingdom Metazoa; phylum Chordata; class Amphibia; order Gymnophiona; family Ichthyophiidae; genus Ichthyophis; species Ichthyophis bannanicus. The sequence goes on from CM066042.1 coordinate 172,094,045, forward strand.
CAGGAATCGTTTCTCACAACTCTCCCTCTTCCCCTTGGAGTTGCTTCCTTTTTTTGCCATCTCGTGCTTTATCATACTGAGGCAAGATGGCACCTTTGGATGGGAAGGACCATTTATGTGTGGTACATCTCCCAAAAGCTTTCTTTAAAAGCTAGGGAGAGGTTACTGCACAGGCTCTGTTGGCGCCAGTGTCACCCATATATGAGAACTGATTCCTTCTGTCCTCGGAGAACACCTGTTACAAGTGAGTAACTACGCTTTTCCTTATCGTTCCTCCAGTCCAGTCCTGCACTTCTGGGTAGTGCACCTCTTCCAGCAGCTTTGAGACTGATGTCATCAAAAATATGACATGCTCTGAGCACTTATAAAGCTGGCACCTCCAACCAGCTCCAGTAAGCACAGTCTCCAAGCAGCTGGAGGAGGTGGTGAGCCAGGGTGCTGTCTCACTGCAGGAACAACTAAGGAGTTTAGTTTTAGATTAGCTTAGATTTTGGTTTGATTTTTAATTTCTTCCATCCTTGGATTCCTTGCTTTCTGAGCTAGCCTAGCAGCATCTCTAAAGAGTTGTTTTCTTTTCTTTTCTTTTCACTCAATGCATAATCCAAACTCTAGAATTCATTGCCAGAAAATGTAGTAAAAGCTGTTAGTGTTGCTGGGTTTAAAAGATGTTTGGACAAGCTCCTGGAGGAAAGGTCCACAAACAATTAAATGGACTGGGGAAATCCACTGCTTATGCCTGGGATGGAATATGTCTACCTTTTTGGGAACCTGACAGACAAGGCCGGTCCGTCCATTGTGCGAGAATGTTATTTGCACAGGGTCCCGCATTTCAGGGGGCTCCAAGCTAACATCTCGCATTTTCAGCACTAGCAGGATCAGCTTTAGAGGGAACTGGGGAGGCCCTGGCTCATCAGTTATTTCCAGTCCTAGGCCCACCCGAAGAGCCCCGCAGCTGTCCGACATGCTTAGAGGGAGCCGGAGAGGCCCCGGCTCACCTCTGACAGCTGCTGAAGTGAAGAGTGCTGTTTTTCTTCGCTTCGGCAGCAGTTAGTCTTTTTAGCCAGGTTTTACTTTTATTTAACTTCCCTGTAATTTTTATTTTATTTTCTGGGGCGATTTATCTTTAAGTTTGTTTAAAAAATATAATATATATCGGGGGAGGGATCGAACTGAGGGATTTCCTTCTCTCTCCTCCGGTTTATTTTTCATTGAAGTTTACCACTTGATCTGCTCTCCCCTCCTTGTGTAGACAGAGGGGAATTGTGCAGGCTGTTCAAACGGCTGCCTTAAGTTTCGGGACTTCAGGCAAGGCAGCGGCAGTTTTCCTTTGAGTAGTAACAGCGTTATGTCGGTCCTTGCGGTGGTAGCTGCTTTGGGCCTTCCTAAGCAGCACTGCGGATGTCAGGACTGCCGTTTTTAATGGCGAAAATTGAATCGGGGCTGATTAAGTTTCAGGGGCAGTCGCCGGCGATTGGGTAGGCTGTTTCATGTTCTTTTTGGTGTGAGCTCAGTTGTACTTGTGTTTTTAGTGTTTGTTGCTTTGCGGGCTGTTTTTTATTGTCTTATAGCATATTGTTTATTTAATTTAGTTTTAAGAGTGTTTTGTGTGTTTTGCAGTGTATTCTTCTGGCTATTAAATTTATTTTATTCAGTCTGTTTTGTTTTTTAAAGGTACATATTGTCATAAGCCTCTTATTATCAAGCCTAGACCCAGCCCAGAGCCTTGCTTGGCCTTCTGGGATATGTAGTTGAATAAGCAGTTGTGGCACCGAGGTAAGGCTTCAAAAGGTTTTATTTCCCCTTCCAAGAGGTTTCTTTTGGGTGAGTCAAACAAAACATAAATATCTCCACTTGGGCAAAAACAAGGCAAGAACAGGAACAAAAATTGCTTACTTTCAGCTTTTAAACAAGTAAATGAAAAGTACTCAAACAGCTCTCTTCAGCAAACAAAGGCATTTTCTTTGTGGCTTTCAAGCTTTGGCCATTATATACATTTGTCTTAGAGATAACACGTTATCTGAGACAGAGAGCGTACAGTCCATGTAATCACCGCTTACATTATCCCCCTGTAGCTCATATTGCATCTCTTCAGGCCCTTCTGTTACGAGGTCATCTCTTGCAGCATGTGAAACGTTGCTAAACAGTCTCCCCTTGCTCTGCAGAAAGTTTCTTTCCCTCTGGGTAAGAATGTTAGCTAATCTGCTACCGTATTCTTTGGAGTGCCTTTCTTGGGAGCTTCTTAAATGTGGTGGGAGATTAGAGAGAATCCTCAGTTTCACTTTTCCCTCTACTAGGAACATTAGGATTGGGCTTGAACAGTCTCTGCCTCAAGCTATGCTCAGTTGCTATCGACGCTGGAATAGAATCACGTACAAACTTTTCCTGGCTCCTGCCTTTAAAACCTCTTCCAGATACAGGCTTGTGCTCAGGTATAAAAGCTTTACTGTTTTTCTGCCAGTTGTCTGTATAAAAACATTCCTCTGGCTTCCTCCAGTTAACTTCACCATTAAATGTTTGGTTACCTTTTTGATAGCATTTGCTGGGCTTTGACGCTCTCAGAGTTCTGCTCTCAGCTCCCTTCCAATTAAAATTTCTCCGTTTGTATCTCTGGCTTCCAGCCACACAGCTGCCTGCACCCGTGCTCCAACCGGGTTCTATTTCACTCCTGCTGTGTCCTGCGTATGTCTTCTCTCTCTCACCTTCACTCTCACTCTCACTTTCACTCCTGCTCCCACGCTCACTCCATCTGTTGCTTGTATTCTCAAGCTGGCTCTGTCTCTCTTGAACACGCTGGTTCTCTCCAACCCCACGTTGGCTCTGTCTAGCCCCACGTTGGCTCTCTCTGGACTGACTGACTTGCACACGCTGGCTCTGTCTAACCCCACGTTCAGTGAGCTTTTCTATGTGCGTGTCAGCTCCACCCACACCCAGCTGGCTTCCTTTAGCTCCTAATTCCTTAGGCTTTCTGTTTGGGCGTGTTTCCTTTGCACGTGAGCTACTTTGTTTAGGTTGCCTATGGCAACATCCTACCCTGTGTTCCTCAGAACTGTCATGATCAGTCCTATTTCCTGCATTTCTGCTGGTTTTCAAGGGCTCTATTAAGGCTGCCCCGTGACAATATACATTATGAAAAAAAAAAAAAGGGCTATTTCTCTTTCTGAGCTGAGTTCTATTTGCTAGTGGTTAATGCCGTCTCGTGGGCGGGTCACGTAGAGGCGCAGTCTCGGACGCGGGGATTTGTTGCTGCTGAGTCAAACAATATGGAGCAGGAGATTCAGGTGAGGATTCAGACTCCGCCTAGAGCAGTGGAGAAAATCTCTTTTGGACGCTTCATCTACACCTTTAATGGAGAATCCGATATCATCTAGTACTGGTGCTCCGGCAGGCCAGGCATTGGCTCTAGGGAGTTTTTTCTCCAGATTTTGTGTTGATAATGCATCAGGCTTATTGCTTATGTCAGCAGCATCAGTCATCACTGGCACGGTCAGCTTCAGACAAGTTGCTAAGTGATTTGGTGAGACCTCTTAAGAGAACATGGTCTTTGGAGGATCAGCATTTGGATTCAGATTGGCCAGATGCAGATGATATTGAGTTGGATCCAGATTTAGGAATTCAGGATCTTGAGGAAGGTGAAATTCAGGAGCCTGAAGATCAGGCGAGGATTATAAGTTTTTCGGAAAGAGGCATTGACAGCACTTATTACTGAGTCCCTTCAGGCACTCAATCTTTCTTCGGTTCAACCAACGGAGGATCCCCCTTATCCAAGCAATGCGTCGGACTCAAGCAGGTTTTTCCGGTGCATCAAGTAGTTAGTTAGTTATTTAGTAAACATTTGTATACCGCTGCTTCCTACGATCAGCAGCGGTTTACTTTACAGAATCATAGTGTATCATACAATACAGTGATTTTTAGATTTACATTTCGATTAGGCAATGATTTACATAAAACAGGAGAATCAATTGGGATACAATATACATTTGGTTGGGGCACACAGTTCTGGGTATACATTTGATTGCAAGAGTGTGGGAAGGGTCCAATATATACAATTTATACATGATTACATGCCAGTATTCAAAATGCCGCCGTGGCAGGCAAAAGACATCTGGTTGAGGTAGAAGTAACGCCCTTAGGTCAGGTTGTAGTGAGTCTGAAATAAATGGGTTTTGAGTTTCCTTCTAAATTCACTCAAGTTATTTGTGAGTCTCAACTCGTGTGGGAGCTGGTTCCAGTGGATTGGTGCTGTATATGTGAATGCCCTATTGCTTGTTTCTGCTTTGACGGTTCTTATGCTTGTCGGAACACATAGAGCGTTGAGATTTATGGTTCTTCTGCTCCTGTTGTGTGGTTGAATAGCGATTCGATTATTGAGGTAGGATGGTGCGATGTTATGGATGAGTTTAAACGTTGTTATGAGAAGTTTGAAAATGATGCGGGCGGCCACCGGGAGCCAATGCAGTTCCATAAGTACTGGGGTTATGTGGTCTGTGACTTTCTTTTCCATGATGACTCTTGCAGCAACATTTTGAGCCATTTGCAAGATGTTTAGGGTGTTCTTCGGGAGCCCTTGCAGGATGGCGTTGCAGTAGTCCAAGTGGGGAATAATGAGAGCTTGTGCAACAGACCTAAAGTCCGATTTTTCGAGGATATTGCGAAGTGGTTGCAGAACTTTCAGCTTGTAAAAAATTGCTCTGTTAATTGTTCGGAGGTGTTTATCCATCCTAAGGTGGCAGTCTAGTAGGACTCCTAGATATTTTATTGCAGGTTTCGTATGATAAATGTTATTGTTAAGGGTGACTGTGGTGGGCAGAATGAAGTTGGTTTTCTTAGAGATAAACATGACCTCTGTTTTCTTGTGGTTTATTGACATGTTTTGATGCAGCCATGATTGGAGCATGTCAAGGCATTCCTCTAGTGGGGTGAGATCCGGTTGTGTTATGTCCAGGTGCGTATACAGCATCACATCGTCAGCATAGATGTGGTAATTGATGTTGCGCTTCTGAAAGATCTTGCAGATCGGTTTTATATACAAATTAAATAAGAGGGATGATAAGGCAGACCCCTGAGGAATCCCCTGGGTTTGAGGGAAGGCATCAGCTTTATCATTGTTGAACTGAACTTGTTGCATTCTATTGGATATATATGAAGCAAACCATTTTAGGGGGGTCCCTGTTATACCTATGGAGGCAAGACGGTTTAAGAGGGTGCTGTGGTGAACTGTATCAAATGCGGCTGAAATGTCGATTAATATAAGTATGAACATAGTGTTTTTGTTTTCAAGACCCCTGAGGAGATTGTCAAGGAGTGCCAGTAGTAGTGTTTCTACTCCGTGATGCTGACGAAACCCATATTGATGCTTATCTAAGGCTTTTCTATCATCTATGTGATCTTGCAGTTGTTGCTGAACCGCTTTTTCGATTGTTTTAGCTAAGAATGATATGCTTGAGATCGGGCGATATGATGCAGGGTCACTTTTGTTGAGAGATTTGTTCTTTAAGATTGGTCTTATAAGTGATCTCTTGAGATGGGTCGGCATGGTACCCTGTTGTAGTGACTGGTTTACAATGTAAGTGATAGGTTTTGCGATTTCCTCCTTTGTTGCTTTTATCCAGGCGGTTGGGCATGGGTCAAGAGGGGAGGTAGTGGTGTTTAAATTAGTTATGATGTTTATGATCTGTTGTTCGCCTAATTGTTGGAAGGTGTTCCATTCAGCTGCAGAGTCTGCTTGAGTGACGGTGTCGGTTTCTCGAGGGGTGATGGCTAGCGATAAGCTTTGATCGATGATTGTGGGTAGTTGCAGATGTAATTTCTTGGCGTAGTGGTCAGCAAGCGTCTGGGCCTTTATTTCGTCTGCATAGACAGTGTTCTGGGTGGATTTGGTGAGTGACTTGACGAGCTCAAAAAGCTCCCTGGGTCTATTAAGAGCTTTATTGAGTAGGTTAGTGTGGTGATTCTTTTTTGCGAGGTTGACCTCATTCTTGTAATTCATGAGGAGTGTTAGGTATAGTTGCTTGCATTCCTCGGTTTGTGTTTTCCTCCATTTCTTTTCCATTTTGCGTAGCTCTCTTTTCATTCTGCATAGAGTAGGAGAGTACCATGGTTCGGCTCTTGTTCTTGCTGCTGCGTTTGCAGGTTTCAAGGTTGGTCTTGCTGCTGCTTCGATTCCTGAGTTCCATAAGACTACCAGCTTATCTAGGTCCGTGATGGTATACTCAAAATGTGAGGATATAGATGTTACCAATGCTTCACTATTGAATTTTTGGAATTTCCTCTGCTGATGTGTGTTTGGGTCGGCTTGTGCCTTTTCCTTTATGGATGGTAAGTGGATTTCAAATTCAATTAGGAAGTGGTCAGACCATGGGACCTGGGTTACTCAAGGTTCGGGTTTTTGTATTTTGTTTGGTTGCATGCTGTGTGATATGAACACCATATCTAAGGTGTTACCTTTTGTCATGGGTGGGTTCCTGAATGATTTGATCGTATCCGAGCTGGTTCATGGCTTCAAGGAAAGTGTCAGCCTGCAAGGGGGGTAAGGATGGCAAGTTCAGGTCACCCAGTATGATTAGCTGTTTCTTGATTGCAGAGGTCGAGATGGTTTCAAGTGCAGCAGCCAAAGTTTCGTGTTGGGCCGAGGGGGGTCTATAGATTAAACAAATGATTGACGTTTTGCTCTCAATCTTGAGTATGTCAATGCCTTCGGACGCAGTTAGAGGCGTGTTTGTTAACATTAGGGAGGCTCTGGCGATGATTAGGACTCCCCCCCCCCCCCTCCTCTCTTGCTGGGCCGTGGGCAGTTAAATACTGTATAGCCAGGTTTAGTTAATTGGTTTATTATTGCTGGGTCGGTGTCAGTGAGACATGTTTCGGTGATGCAGAGGATATCGGGTTTGTTGTCAGACAAGATGTTGTGCATGATGTGAGTTTTATTTTTAATAGATCTGGCGTTGATAAGGCAGATCGTGATATGGGATTGCGATACTTGGCATGATTGCTGTTGTTTGCTTCTACTAGCTGTGGCTGCCGGCTTCCTGTGCTTTTTTTTTTAGTTTGGAGCCGCGTTTTTTCCGGGGCTTGCCTGGGATCTTTGCCACTGCATTCAGGCCTGGTTTGGGTATTGCTTCCTCCTGAGCAAGGTATGTAGGACATAGCAGTGGTACTATCGGTATCATTATTGGGCCATGATTAAACAAATGATCAAGGTGAATGGAATTTACCAGAGGCTGGTTTGAGGGGTGTTAGATTAATGAATCTGCTTTACCCCTTGGCTGATCAAGCAAGGGAGATGTTTTGTTCTCCGCTTATAGATGCAGCGGTTTCCACGGTCACAAGGAAGACGACTATTCCGGTAGAAGGCAGCATGGCGTTGAAAGATGTGCACGATAGGAAGGTGGATAGTTTGTTAAAGCAGGCTTTTGAAGCTAATGCTCTGTCGCTGCAAGCTTCTATTTGTGGAACTTGGGTGGCTAGAGCTTGTCTAAGGTGGTCGCAGTGTTTACAGCAGCCGACACTGCAGTCACAGGAGAGTTTAGCTGAAGTGGCACGACTTGAGTCTGGGTTGGCTTACTTAGCTGATGTTGATTATGATTTAATCAGAGCTTTAGCAAATAGTATAGCTTCATTGGTTGTCATTCATCATCTTTGGTTAAGAAATTGGGCGGCAGATGGTTCCTCCAAGTCTCGTCTTAGTAAACTGCCTTTTAAAGGGAAGTTGTTGTTGTTTGGAGAGGCTCTTGACAAATTAGTCAAGGATTTGGGGGAGTCAAAAGGTGGACGCTTGCCAGAAGATAAGCCAAAGCAAGGTTATTTTCAACCGGCTGTGCAAGGTCAGTATCAGGACTTCAGGCGGTTTTGTACTTCACGGTTTGAAGGTTTTCAAAGAGGAAGATTTGTTTCACAAGGTCAAGGTTTTCAGGGCTTTCGAGGAGCAGGCAGAGGATTTGCTAGTCCCTCTGCCACAGCGCTTAGAAAGTCACAATGAAGCGAGGCGGGCCCAGGCAGGTATTCAGCCAGTGGGGTGTCTGCTTCAAAGGTTTTTTACGGCCTGGGTCCAGATAACATCCGATCAGTGGGTGTTGGAGATCATTCCAAAGGTTATGCTCTCGAATTTGCTCGTCCAATAGTAGATCGTTTGTTCTCTTTCCTTGCAGAGGGCAGGAAAGAGAGTGGCTGTGGTACAGCAGACTTTGGAGTGTCTTCAATTGGGAGCAGTGGTTCCGGTTCCGTGAGAGTTTTACGGCTTTGGTTGATACTCTATTTTATTTCGTGGTTCCAAAAAAGATGGGTCATTCCGTCCTATTCTAGACCTCAAGGGTGTGAATCGCTCTCTGCGAGTACCTCATTTTTGAATGGAAACATTGCAGTCAGTAATAGTGGCAGTTCAAAAGGGAGAGGGTTTTTTTTTACATCACTCAATCTTACCGAGGCATACTTCCACATTCCTATCAGGCGTGGGCATATTCAGTTTCAAGCATTGCCTTTCGGTCTAGCGACGACTCTGTGCATCTTCACCAAGATAATGGTGGTGGTAGCGGCAGCTTTGCAAAAAGAATGTATACTAGTGCTTCCTTATCTCGACGATTGGCTGATTTGGGCAAAATCCAAAGTGGAGAGTGTTCGAGTAACAAGCAGAGTGGTGTAGTTTCTTCAGAGTCTCAGTTGGGTAGTCAATGTATCCAAAAGCTATTTAAGTCCATCTCAAGTCCTAGAGTACTTAGGAGTACGATTCAACACCCGTTTGGGGGCAGTTTTTCTGCCAGATCTGCGGGTTCGGACAGTTCAGCGTCAGGTGCACAAGTGGTTTGTTTTTTTTTTTGTTTTTTTTTTTTAAGGTCTCTAGCGCCCACAGCCTGGAGTTACCTTCAAGTTCTAGGGACAATGGCGGCGACAATAGACATAGTTCCTTGGGCCAGAATGCACATGTGACCGTTACAGAGGTCATTACTCGGGCGTTGGTCGCATAAGAACAATTCCATGTGCAAACAGCTTCCTTGCCCATTGCTGGTCAGGAAGTCTCTTCAATGGTGGCTTTGCCCAAAGAATCTGACCGCAGGCATGCCACTGGAGCAGCCACAATGGATTCCGTTAACAGATGTAAGTCTTGCAGGCTGGGGAGCTCATTGCGGAGATCTGTATGCACAGGGACGTTGAAACGAGCAGGAGACCAAATGGTCGATTGGACGTTTGTGCTAGCTCTTCAGGTGTTCGGAAACTCGGTGCAGGGCTGAGCGGTATGTGTATTGTCAGACAATGCCGCGACAGTGGCTTATCTCAATCGTCAAGGCGGTACAGGAAGCGTGGCTCTAGAGAAGGAAGCAGAGATCTTGTTCGCCTGGGTAGAGTCTCGGCTTCAGGCTCTGTCAGCAGCACACATTGCAGGAACAGACAATGTAACAGCGGATTTTCTAAGCAGAGTTCAAGAGGATGCCGGAGAATGGGAACTTCATCCGGAGGGTTTTGCTTAGATAGTCATCAGGTGGGGGCCTCCGGTTATGGATCTCATGGCAACCTTTTGATTGGCCAAGGTGAGTCGGTTTTTCGGTCGAAGACGAGAGAGAATGTTGGAAGGCATCGATGCTTTGATGCAACAATGGCCCAAGCAAGGTCTTCTCTGTCTTTCCCCCGTGGGCACTCATAGGTCGAGTGGTTCAGCATATCAAAGCTCATCAGGGGAGAGTGGTATTAGTAGCGCCGGATTGGCCACAACGTTCATGGTATGCAGATCTGGTACGGCTTCTCGACTGAGTACCTTGGCGAATACTGGTGACAGAGGACCTTCTGGTTCAAGGTCCTCTGCGGATGCCTCAGGTGGATTGGTTCTCGCTTACGGCTTGGCCATTGAAAGGGCTCGGTTAAGTAAAAAAAGGTTATTCTGGAGAAGTGACTGATACCTTATTGATGGCTAGAAAAAGATCCACTTCTTTGACGTATGTTCGTGTCTGGCATATTTTTGAGGATTGGTGCTCTAAGCGTCAACTTCGATCATCCAAGGTTTCGGTGTCTATTGTATTAAGTTTTTTGCAAGTTGGTTTCGATAAGGGTTTGGCGGCCAGTTCATTGAGGGTTCAGCTGGCAGCTATTTCTTGTTATCGAGGTAAAGTTCAAGGCGTGTCGTTGATGTCACATCTCGATGTGATTCGTTTTTTGAAAGCAATATCCCGTTTACGACCTTCTCCACTGTGGGATCTCAACTTGGTTCTAGGGGCTTTGACTAGGGAGCCTTTTGAGCCTTTGAATTTGGCTTCTGTCAGATTTAACGTTAAAGGCGGTGTTTTATGGTGGCCATCTGTTCGGCTCGTCGAATTTCGGAGTTGCAGGCGTTGTCCTGTCGGGAACCATTTCTTTCTTTCTCTAGGGAAAAAGTGGTATTAAGACCGGTTCCATCTTTTCTGCCTGAGGTGGTTTCACCTTTTCATGTGAATCAGGTGGTTTCCTTGCCAGTGTTGGGTATTACGGGGGAGAATGCTTCAGATCGGAGTTTGCAGTGTTTTGATGTAAAGAGGGTCCTTCGATACTTGAAGGTCTCTGAGTCTTTTTGTAGATCTGAACGCTTGTTTGTGCTTTTTGGGGGTCCGCGTAAAGGTGAGGCGGCAGCCAAAGCTTCAATTGCCAGATGGATACGAGAGGCAATAGCATCAGCATATATTTTACAAGGGCATCGGGTGCCCGTGGGGTTACAGGCTCATTCTACTAGGGCACAAGCGGCTTCTTGGGCGGAACATAGTGTAAGGCCTCCTACTGGTCAGGCGGTTGCCTAACCGTGGAGGGCGTACCTCTTTATGTCCCTTCTTATTGCTGAGAGTTTCTCAATGTTGTAGTTTGTGTTGTCAATCAAACAGACAGCCGAGGGTTTCCAAGGTTAACAGGAAAATTTATTTTTGCACAGGAATTATTTTCTACTGCCCACTGAACTTCTTTGGCATCAGTTCAGGTATTGCACAAACATAAAAATACAGGATACTTTCTCCAAAAGAATAACAAAGCTCAAACGATACAGCACAGTCCATGCATTAGTCTTCACAGCTAACTTGATTAAACAGAGCAGCAAACCCCTCTGTCAGCAAGGATTACACTCTCACGGCATTCAGGGCTTTGCACAGCACCTTGGCTTCCTTAACAAGCTGCTAAATGTTTGCATCAATCCTTAAAGCAATTGTACTTTCCACATTCAAGTTTTGCAAGTACTGGCTCTTTCACTTCTAGCACTCTCAGCTTCCTTGAGCTTATCTGGCTAGCTCAATTTAGGGCTGCAATTAACACCCTTCCTCAAGTCACGCAGTTTCAAAGCTTCTGGCTTTTCCCACTATTTTAAAACTCAAATAGCTTTACTGCTTCTGGCTTTTACAGTAAGAACAATCCATTTCAAAATCTGAGGACATGCTTTCAAAAAGACATTCCTCTGTTTCCATATTCTCTTGCTCAGATCCAGATAACACCTGGCTGGCCTCAGTGTCTCTGACGTCAGGCTTCAATTGTTCTAACAACTTCAGAACCTGCCCCCAGTGAGACTCCTCACCACGCTGAGTTACAGGGGAAGGACCCAGGAGATTTTTCTTTCTCAGCAGACTTTTAAAAGCTTGTAAAGGGCTCACCTTATTTCCAGCACTCTGTCTCCTCTCAGACTGTGCCACAGGTAAACCTCTCTCCAGAGACTCCCTCACTTGGATTCCTGTTCCATGCCTTTCAGCAGCGTTTACCTCAGAATCAACTCCCCTCTGTTTCCAGCCAGCTGTCCTCTTTCTATCAGCTGAGCTGCATTCAAGGCTTGAGCTTTCTGAACGTTGCCTGCAATAAGAATCCCCTTTAAGGGTTCTGCTGGAGCACCTGCCTCTTTCTGCTTTATCTCCTTTCAGGGCAGCTTCTGTGGAAACCTCTCTGGAAGGACTTCTCCTTCTCCTGGAAAGACTCTCCAGCTTCTCTGGCCTCCTTCGTCTCTCCGGCTTCCTTGCTTCCCTCATGTGCCTTGCCTGCTCCGCCTTCCTCTCCTGCTTTGCCTGCCCCGCCTGCTTCACTTTAGCAGTTTCTCTTTGCTTATATGTTTGAGGCTGTCCTATAGCCTCTGACTCCACCCCTAGGCTTCCCTCGTCACCTCCCCTGGTTACCATGGAGCTAAGGCGTGGTTCCCTCTCTACCTCTTGGTGCATAGAGTTTTTTTCTTTAGTAAGAGTTTTAAACCTTACACTTCCTGAATCTGTCCTGTGCTCAGGGGAAAAAGACTGTTTTGTCCCACTTTCCTTGAGCTCTAACCCTGTCTCGCCACCACAATAGTTTGGTTCGGCCGGTGGAAATTTGCAAAGCAGCTACTTGGTCTTCCCTTCATACTTTCAGTAAACATTATCGCCTAGATGTTCAGGCAGCAAACAATGCCCGTTTCGGGTCTGCAGTTTTGCGGTCCGGGTGGACAGGTCCCTCCCAATAATTACTGCTCTGTTACATCCCATTGGTGAGGGACTGAACTGGAGGGACGATAAGGAAATAGAAATTAGACTTGCTTGCTAATTGTCGTTCCTTGAGGGACTCCAGTTCAGTCCAGCTACCCATCCGGGGATTTGTTAGTTTACGTACGTTTTTTTTTTATTAGATGTTATATTGTTTCAGTTATCTTTTCTCTGTGTTTTTTTCAATAGGAAGAGAAAGAAGGAGTTTCCTCAGTTCAGAGGGAGTTATCTCTAATTTTTTTAAATTGAATTAAAATAAGTGTTAGTTTTTGCATGATTATTGCTATAGCTACTTATTTGTTGCTCCTTTGAGTTTGCTTTGTCAATAGAACATGGGGGGTTGATGGGAGAGACTAGCGGAATGCCTCCAGTGATGTCATGATTCTGAAAGTTCCAGGCTGCAGGAGGAGGTACACAACCCAGCAGTGAGGGACTGAACTGGAGTTCCTCAAGGAACAACAATTAGCAGGTAAGTTTAATTTCTATTTATAAATGTGTTAAAACAATACATTTTCCAACTTTGGTATACAGTATTCAGCTTAGTCCTGAATTTCATGTTGCTTAATATTTCTTTCTCTCTCCATTTAGCACTTTTCCTATTTTGTTTTATTTTAATTTTTTCTCTCTCCTTTTCAATTATCTGTCTTACTATACACCTTGCTAATTTTTGCTTAGCCTCATTTCCAATTCAAAATCTACCCTGGTAATGACATCTCCTTGATGCTCCTAAATCTACTGTTGCTCTTCTCCCCATAAGAGGATCAGCAGAGGGTATTAAGGGAGAGGAGGGAAAAGAAGGGGTGAGGGTCCAAGTGCAGAAGAAGAGAGGACCCATCTGTGCACCAAACTGAATTGGCCTCTTTCTCCTTTGGCCAGCTCCCAGGTAATTTACTGTCTTTACGTTTTCTGGTTTCCTGCAATTATGCAGTGAATGGCAAATCTTGTAGCAGCCTGCAGCCCTTACTGTGGCCATGGAATCATGAGAAAGCATAAGAAGTTACTAAGCAAGGATGTGCTATTTCAGGCATGTCCAACATCGAACAGGTTGTGATCTACTTTTTCCGGCCAAAAGTGCCGGTGATCTACCACCATGAAAATTAAGTTTCAAATTAAATTTAAACCCAATAAAGTTGAGGATTCCCCCCCCCCTTTTTTTAATGAACCTTCTCTCATTTACTTGGATGTGATCAGCTGTTAAGCAAATTAAGCAAAAACAAAATGGAGACGAAGATCCACTAAAAACTGCGAGGGGAGATGGAAAGTACATTTTTTCTTAGTTTTATTGAGTAATTTGTATTAAATTTAGGTTGAGTATTGATCCAGGCTGATCTTGCACAATCTTTAATATTTCGCTCTTGCTCATTAGTGAGACGTCTGAGCCTGCATTTCATCCACCAGCTTTTTGAAGTTGGGTGAATATTGCATGAGGGCCAGTCTCAGGGAATCCTGGAGATGTTCATCTGTCATGTTGGAATGTTGTGTACTGTGTCATTTTCAGATAGGAAAACGCAGATTCACACAAAAGTTGAACCGAAACAGGAGTGTACAGCTTCACTGCATCATCTCAAGTTGGGAAATTGTCTCAAGGCACTAGCTTCCAAAATAATTCTTGCTCAGCACGGGTCTTGAGAAAAATGTCATTTATAAGGGTTAATATTTTGTTTTCAAGAGATGGCTTGTTCAATGAGTAATTTTTACTGATAGCAGCTGCAGTTTCTTTAATGTCCACATCTACTTTTGAATGGGTATGACAAGTACTCCACAACTGTTCCAATTTTTTGAAAGTCACAGAATCTATTTTCAAATTCTTGGATAGCAGAACAGATTTCTGTCACATACTTCTCGTTCTGAAAAACAAAATTTGGATATTGTCCCAGATGGTCCTGCATATTAGGAAAATGATCAAACGTATTGTTTGCAAGGTCAATCATCCATTAGCTCAAATTTGCTCTTGTAGGATGAAACTGTACTCATCTTGCTAATGCATTTGTTTCTACCTTGTAGTTCAAGGTTCATATCACTTAGTTGGCCTGTAAAGTCAGCGAGAAATGCCAGATCACATGACCATAACTCAACAAACCCCCAATTCAGTGGTAACTATTAATAATTCAGCAAAAAAACCATCAAAACACCCATGTGAGAACACACTATAGTACTTTTTGTCGGATGTTACAGGAAAGGAACATGTATCAGAACTATGTCCACCACTCAGTTACATCCTTTTAATAAATATTTTTTAAAAATCAAAAAAGAACTCCGCTACTTAGCTGGATCAGAAGTGTCAACTCAAAATCTTTGAAGCACGATGTGCACGTTTCGGGTCTATAACCCTGTTTCAAGTGCTGCCATCACCATATTCTTCAAATCAACCGCCATCAAACGCTGAAACCAGCTGTTTCCTCATAAGGGTCAAACTCTTCCAAGAATGACAGCAAAAATTAGCCAATCACACCAAACCACCAATGAAACACCAGGAACACCCCACTAACTCAGGGGAATCCTGTGTTCACCGGATGACGTCAAATACTAAACCAATCAATTTCTTTGAGGCCATCAGGATGTACAGTCCGTAGTTGAAAAATCCAACGTTGCTCACAGCTCTGCAACTTATTGATACGATCCCCACCTCGGGGGTCTGGAGGTATATAATCAATCACAGACCAACTTAAATCCTGGAAAATATGACCAAAGGAAAGACAATGTTCAACCATCGGAGCTGTTTCTATTTTTTGCCGCAGGCGAGAGGCATGTTCACTCAACCGAATCTTAATCATCCGAGTTATCCTCCCTACATATGCCAGGGGACACGGGCAATAGATCACATAGACAACAAAAGAGGAGAGGAGTTGCAGTCTGTTTCCCACCGTCTTTTAAAAGATTGACCAGTCACAGGATAAATCCAAGATACTCCCATTAAAGCAGAAGGGCAGTAACCACAATTGCCGCAAGTAGTATGGCCATTATGTTGAGAAGATGGCAGGGGAGGTCTATCCACCTGAACGGCAGAACGAGCCACCATATCACCTAAATTGGCTCCCCTTACAAAAGCCACCATCAATGGTTTTTGAAAAAAAGGATGTGGTTCCAAAATCAGCCAATGCTTCTTAAGAATATTGACAACCCCTTTACTTGAAAGATTTTGAGTTTCAACACTTCTGATCCAGCTAAGTAGCGGAGTTCCTTCTTGATTTTTAAAAAATATTTATTAAAAGGATGTAACTGAGTGGTGGACATAGTTCTGATACATGTTCCTTTCCTGTAAAATCCGACAAAAAGTACTATAGTGTGTGTTGGTGGGTTTTTTGCTGAGATCACATGACCAAGCAGAGTTGGAAGATGAGTGGTTATCTCCCCTCTCCTTCAAAAAAGTCTTATTTCATTCAGCAAATCACGAAATCTTTGCAGAAATTTGTGCCTACTTAGCCACCTTACATCTATGTGCAAAATGATTTCTGCTGCCCCTTCATCAAGAGTAAGATTGAAAAGCCGTCTTTGAAGTGATCTTCCACAAACTGAATTTACAATTTTGAAAGTGATGTCCATGACAGTCTTTGTATTGAGTCTCTTGCTTGCCAAAACTTGCTGGTGAATGATGCAGTGGTAAAGGAAATCTGGGAAGTCGTCATGCTGTCTATAGAGGGCTATGAAACCGTTAACTTCACCTGTCGTTGCTCTTGCTCCATCAGTAGTGATGGAAGCAAGTCTATGCAATGGAAGATTACACTTTGTCACAAAAGAATGGAAAGTACTGAATATTTCCTGACCGGTAGTTCTCCCTTTTAAAGAAATCATTCCAAGTAGTTCTTCTTTAACACTGAGGTCTTCAAAAACCATCTGGATAACGACTAGTAACTGGGCTATGTCTCTTATGTCTGTAGATTTATCCAGTTGGAGTGAGAAAGCAACACAATTTGAAACATCCTCCAATAATTGTTCAGTTGTGTCTCCACACATCTTTGCTATTCGTTGCACGACGGTGTTTCTTGACAATTGTACATCTTGAATAGCAGCTATGATCTCTTTCTTATTTTTAAATCCTTCAAAAAGATTGTCAGCTGCTTGAAGAAAACAATCTTTTACAAATTCCCCTTCAGTGAAAGGTTTGCATTTCTTTGCGATCAGGTTGCTGACCTTGAAGGATGCTATGGTTGCATTGACCGAATGTGACCTTGGCTTTGCCATCAACTGTTGCTGAGTAGCCAATTTTGATTTAAGTTCTTTGAGCTTCAGTTTACGAATTTCACTTTTGGGTGGAAAATCAGCATCAAACTTATTGCTATGCAGAGCCTTATAATGACGTTCCAGATTACCCTTTTTGGGCAAGGATACTGGGGCGTTACAAATTAGACAACACCACTTGTCTTTCACCATGATGAAGTAGTCCATTTCCCATTCATCATGAAAATGGTAGGTTTTGCTCTTCTTTGGAACACTCATCTTCATTATACTGGGGTGGCTGGATGTAAGAAGGCCAAATCTGTTAAGTTAGTATAAACACTGGCTGAATCTGTTCCAAAACTGTCACTGTCCCAAAGTATTAAAGATCAACAGGAACTGAAGACCTCTGGATGATGTGCAATACAAGGACTGGAGATGCCAAAACCACACATGCAGTTCTAAAAGTAAAAACAAGAATTCATCATACTGGCACCAATAATCAAATACCACCAAACAATCATCAAAAAACTCACACTTGTCCAGCAAACCAGATAAAATCAAATACCGCCAAAAGTTCAAATACCACCACACGCGATTTAATAAATTCTGCACACAGTGTAGAATCAACGTAGAGGCTAAGCGAAATAAAATTGCAGAGGCAAGCAAAAGTCTCACAGTGGTTTGAACCAATTCAAAGGCAAGGCATAGGCCAGTTAGAACAAAATTGGAAAACCCGCCAAAATCACCAATTCTTGACACTTTGTTGTGTCTGCCCGAAAATGTTTAATGAAAGCAAGCTATAAAGTGACCAACGACAGCACACGAACAACTAATACGGTAAGTGTATTCAGGTAAATCCCGGGCGAATGGATATCGCCCAGTATATAACACACTTCTAAGGGGTGTTGGGGTGTGGGCAGGAATAGGTGATTCTGAGAGGCAGGAGACCAGGTATGATGCCGGGCCTGTGGCGTCTTGTCACGGGGCGGTGGTCCCCTGGGGTACCCACAAACTATTGGCATGAAAACAACAAGCGCCCCCAATACACCCGCAGGCAAGATTCCCGCAGGCAGGGGAAAAAGACAGGCAAAGGATCAGCAGCAGCGGAAAGCCCTCAGCAGACGACCTGCCGGCACGAGCTCTCTCCTAGCGATGGGGCGAACTGCTGGAGAGATGGAGCCAAGTGGGGCTGGTGATCTACCACTGACCCTCTGTGATCTACAGGTAGATCGCGATCTACCTGTTGGACATGCCTGGTCTAGACCATGGTGTTGGCGGAAGCCATGTTGATGTGCCCTTGCCCTGCCACCACTTTTCCTGTTCCCTTAAAATATATATATATTTTTTAAAGCGGGTCTTTGCAAGCATATGTCAGAGGGAGGGAAGGATCAGTCCAGCTATGCAAGCATGGAGTCGTAAGATGTGGGTTTGTGTTTTTTTTTTTTTTTTTAAATACTGAAGATCTGCTGCTACCACCAAGGGAACAAGAAAAGCAGTGGTGGGGCAAGGGTAGGCAGGCGGGGGTGGGGGGGAGCCAAGGTTGGCAATCTGCAGAAAACCAGCCCTTCGTAGGGCGTTGACTGTTTGTTTTTTTTCAAGGTGACAGGCTCTCTGGATCTCCTGGGGTCAGTGGGTTATTAAGCTTAATCTTCTTCCTGATAACTAGCAGGCTTACAATAGGCCAGCTAGGGGGCTGTTGCTGGTTGTCTGAGTGTATCTACTAGTTCCATGGTGACAAGAGTACTGACCAGTTGGTAAGGCTGGTGGATCCTAGCTCTGGTCTACAGAGGAGCAATTTCCCTTGAGGGTTGCTCCTTCTTTGGAGAGAGGCTTTTTCATTGATGCTCGTGGAAGTCTGGCCTAGAAGGGCCAGAGAAACTTGTATGGCTGTGCATAGAGCCTCAAAATGCCATTGGCTATAGTGAGTCCTTGGGGCTACTGTGGTAGGAGGGGTGGTTTGGGCAGAACCTTTGCTGTTCCCCTGTCACCTCCAGGATTCCTTTTGGGAGTCAGTACTTCCCTCTTTGAGGGCTGGCAGTTACCTCGAAGTTCAACCCTTGGGTATGTAGTGCAGGCTATTTCTAGATGGACCTGTATCACAGAGGGTCCTTCAGCAAGGCGGTATTGGGGTTAGTCCCTCTTACAAGCTGCCTGTTTTCTGTTCTGGAAGGGCTAGTTCAAGTTAGCAAGGGAATTCTGAGGCACACGTGTATATTTGCAGCAGGGTATACATGGGTCTTCCTGGTATAAGTTTTTCAATAGCATTCTGCCAATGTGGGTGACGTTTTACGGAAGCTGTGCAGGATCTCCCTATAAGCAGGTTTATTTTTTGACTGTGTACTTCATTGTGGGGCCAAGGACATTATCACTGCTACTTAAATGCCCAGGAAGGTAGGTTCCTTTTGGCATGTCCTGGAACTACATCTGGTGGTTTTTGAGCTCAATGTCTCTCCTTTTTCCTATGAAGCCTTTTTGGATCTCTCTTTGTAGCTAGGTGAGGAGTGCTTTACAACCCCTGGATCTTGCCATGGCATGGGCTGTCTCCTCCTCAAGGTAACATTAGCTGTTTCTCTGTTCTGCCTTCCTACGTACAGAGGTACCAAGTTTTTCGAATGAAGGCCAGATACCACACAGACCTTGTGCACTCTGGCTGAGCAAGCTGGGGTCTGATTTAGTTTATCCTTAGAATAGCCTGTTCATTATCATCCCTCCAGGCCAGCCCGCACCTCTGGGTAGTGCACCTCCTCCAGCAGCTTGGAGACTGAGCATGTCCAAACTTGAAATCACCAGTACTAGCATGGCTGACACCACCCATCAGTTCCCAGTAACCTATTGGGAAAGCTTTTGGGATATGCTACCAGGCATGCAGGGTCCCCTTTCCTCCCAAGGGTGCCATCTTGCTCAGTCTCCTTTTTTCCGTGGAGCCCAATGGACATGAGTCCTTTTTTCCCCAGAAAAATTCTCGTTATTTCCTTAAATGTGTTTTTTTTTTCCTGGTTAACAACCAGTTCCTCTTCCCGCCTTGAGCCAGTGCTGTTCTCGGGCCCCCTTTTTCATCAATGTTCCCCCAACTGGCGTTCGTGCCTTTTTTCATCTGGGGGTTTTTGACACCGTCCGGGTGCTATCCACCATGTCTTCCGATGGGTTTAAAAAATGTGACTGCTGCAGCCAAACCACATCAGTAACCAACACCCATGACTGCTGCTTACGCTGCCTGGGCCCGGACCATGACAGCACTTCCTGCAACCTGTGCCAGGCCACAACGCCTAAAACCAACAGGAAAAGGTCGGAATTGCAGGAGAAATTATTCTCCAGGTCCGACTCGGCCCCGGCCTTCCCAAAACAGAGCACCAAGCCCAGCACATCCCGTGAGGCCCAAGCATCTGCAGGGTCCTGCATCAGCAGCTCTTCCAAGAAGACCTCGGACCTGGAGAAAAAGAAGTCTTCGAAATCTGCCAAGGTTGCACCAGAGAAACCCAGTAAAACTGCCCGGAGGGACTTGGGCAACTCCGAGAAGCGCCCTACCAAGGTCCTCAAGAAGGATTCCTCAACTGGCAGAGACCGTGCAAGGTTCCTTGAGGCTGTAGTCCTCATTGAGGAGACACTCGCAAGAGTGCTGGTGCTGGGGCCCCGAGATCCTCTGTGCCCGTGCCGAAGGCTGCGGAGCCTTCTGGCGTGGAAACCAGAATGGCGGGTTTGGAGCAGAACATCACTGCTATCCTGGCCCTGCAGCAGGCAATGATGGCCGGTTTGTCTGCCCTGATGACTTGGACTCTCGACTGCAAGGGAGTCCCTGGTCGTCAACTCAAGAGCCACCGGTCTCAGGTAAGTCCTCTGCACCGATCGAGATCCTGGTCCTCTTTGTCTGGCATCCAGTCCTTGCCAGCCAGTGTCTGATTCTGACCCCCAAGTCCTCGGCAGGTTGCCGACCCCTTGACGCCAGCCTTGAAGCAAGAGGTCGCAGGGTCTTGGACTCATCACCGCTCTATTCAGTGGGAGACAGGCGATGAGGCCTCTCCAGACCAAGTGGCACCAAGATATTCCCTTGGACCTGTCACCCTTTGTGCCACTCTCCTCCTGAGGACATGGCCTTCCATGTCTTCGTCAGGGACATGGCCAGAGCCTTCTCGGTGCAAACAGAGGAGGAGGAAAACTCGCGCACCGAGAAGTTGGATATTCTTCAGTATGAGTCTCCACCCAAGGAAACCCTCACGGTGCCTGTGTAGCCGATCCTCGAGAGGCTACTGCTTTGGATTTGGGAAATGTCGGTGCTGGATTGTGAGCAGGCACCTCAATGCCATGTACCGCGTCCAGAAGGGTCTGGGGTTCCACAAACCCTAGCTCCCACCTAACTCCATGGTCATCGAGCCGACCATGCAGAAACTCAAGAGCCTGAAGACCCACTCTTCTGTTCCCCCCCCCTCCCTTCCCCTCCCCAGGAGGTAGGCCAGAGGCCTTGACACTCTCGGGCACAAGTACAACCAAGGCTCGATGCTCAGGAGCTGGATCCAGGCCTATAAGCTTTACATGGGCCAGAGCCTTTAGGTACATGCCTAAGAGCTGTCGGAGCTCCTCCAATGGTTCCAAGCCCTGATCTCTGGGATCAAGGACTATTCCAAGTTCCTCTCCTGGGCAGCCTAGGATGGCTTCGAGTCAGTGGCTTGGTTAGACACGGTTGGCATCGGGGCCCGATGCCAAGCCTGACTGCAATCCTCTGACCTTGAGCAATGGGTCTAAGATAAGCTGCTCAATGTCCCTGCACTGGGGAGAACCTGTTCAGCAAACCCATGGCTGACAAAGCTGCCGAGATTGAGGCTGACGTGGTGACCACCAGAGACTAAGACCTCATCACATCCCTGCAAAAAAACACTGAGGAAGAGGCCCCTTTTCCTGAGGGGGGGGGGGGAAAGAGGTCCTTTTAGCAGAGTCATCAATACCAGCCCTTCTCAGGCCAGCAGCAGGCTTATCTCCCCAGAAGGCAAGCGCATGGTGTTCAGAAGCGAAAAGCACCTAAGCCCCAGACCCCAACGGCCACCCAGCCTGGGGGGAGCATTTGACACTCAGGGTAGGGCCTCCCCTCCCCCAGGAGACCTTCACCAGCTCAAAGTGGGTCGCCTGATGCTCTTTGCCCACAGATGGGCTACAATCACCACAGACCAATGGGTACTGCAGGTGGTCAGGGAGGGACACCTAATCCACCTACAGCAGATTCCACCCAGGTTCTTTGCCGGATAGCCAGTGCTACCTCTTTCTTCACCAGACCCTGCGGCTCACAGGTCTTCTCAGGGACAATGCAGTAGAGCCTGTACTCAAACACCTATGGAGCATAGACTTCTACTCCAGGTACTTCCTCATCCCAAAGAGAATTGGGGGGCCTCGGGCCAATCCTAGACCTGCGAAACTTAAACAAGTTTCTGGTGAGGGAGAAATTCAAGATGCTCTCCCTTGGAACACTGCTGCCTTATCTCCGCCAGGGAGACTGGCTTCTCCTTGGACGTAAAGGATGCGTACACACACATCATAATCCACCCCTCCCACAGGCAGTTCCTAAGGTATCGGTAGTGTCCTTCTACCATGTACAGGGTGTTACCCTTCGGCCTAGCATTCTCACCAAGGGTCTTCACGAAACGTCTAGCGGTGGTAGCTGCTCACCTGCATCTGCGAGGAGCCTTTGTTTTTCCCTGCTTAGACAACTGGTTCATCGGAGGCAGCACAGCTGCAGAGGCCAGCCAGGCCGCAGGACGTACAACCCTCTTGCTGCAGCACCTGGGATTCATCATCAACTATCCCAAACTCCACCTCTCTCCAGCCCAGAGTCCATAGGCCTTCGGAAAGGGGGGGTCTCCTTTGAGGGAATACAGGAAGAAGAAGAAACCCTCGAAGGCAGCATCCCTTGATAGTTCTGACAGACCGGGTAAGTCCCGAGCCAGGTCACGCAGTCAACGCCACTCATCTGAGGGCTCAGAGCGGGGGCAGCCTACCAAGATCACCCAGAGTTTGGCCCCAGATACCAGAGGTCATCCTCGTTGAGGACTCCCTTCAGGGGAACCGATGTCGGGCCAAAGTTCCTCAGTGCCCACGCTGAGAGCTGCTGAGCCATCTGGGCTGGACTTGCAGTGGGCGTTGATGTCTGGCATAGCCAGTTCCTCTGCCTATACCACCGAGCCCTTGACATTGAGGATGTCCCTGGAGGTTGAGCCAATCCTCTAGGCCATACAGCCCAGAATCTATCCTCGGCTGAGGTCTTGATCCAGGTCCTGTTCGACGGGACCTAGATCTTCCCCAGCTAGCGTGCATGAAGCCAGCCGAAGAGCCTCCAAGGAGCTTGGACCAGGCTCAGGCCTGGAGCCTTTGGGTCATCCTCCCCTCGTCTTCCACTGATTATTCAGAATGGGAAACCGAGGACGAGGAGTCCCCTCCCCCTCCTCATTGCGACATTCCCTCGGACCTGTCCCCCTCCTAGTCTTGATGTTTATCCCCGCTCGAGGACAAGGCGTTCCTTGACTTCGTGCAGGACATTTCGAAGACTCTCTAGCATTCCCAATGGAGTCAGAGGAGAACCTTCATATAGAGGAGCTAGAAATCCTCCGAGACTCCACTGAGAGAATTGTTGATGGTGCCCATCCCGTCCATTCTGGAACAGTTCATGCTCTGCATGTGGGGAACACCGGCGTCTGTGCCTATTGTGAGCAAGCAGCTCATCTTGATGTATCATGTCTGTCGGAGCCCTGGCTTCCAGAAGGTACTGATGCTGCATAACTCCATGGTGGTGGAGTCAGCCATGCATCACCTGAAGAGCCAGAAGACGCACTCCTCAGTGCCCCGGATAGGGAGGCTGCACCTTGGACACCCTCAGTAGAAAGTGCTACCAGGGCTCGATATTTATTGGCCAGATCCAGGCCTACCAGCTGTACATGGGCATGTACCTGAGAGACCTGGCGAAAGAGCTTGCCCAAGTTCTTGGCTGTTCTCTCCAAGGAACCCCTACAGTGGTTCAGGAACTTGTCCAAAGCCGTCTATGAGTAATCCAAGTTTATGACTTGAGCAGCCTACGATTGCCTAGAGTCAGTGACTAGAGTAGCCACGGCAGGCATCGGTGCACAAAGCCAAGCCTGGCTACAGTCTTCTGACCTCAAGCAATTGGTTCAGGACAAATTGGTCAATGTCCATGCCAAGGGGAGAACCTCTTCGGCATCCTTCCCTATCAAAGGTTTGCCAAACTGGAGACACAACTTGTGACGAGGACCAGGCTCTCCAAGAAGACTGCTACTCTTCCCTGATGGAAGGAAGGGCTTGGGGGAAAAAGTCCTTTTACCAGAGGAAAAGGACTGCTTTCAAAAACTACCCACATTTCCAAGCCTCCCTAGCTCGCCAGCAGGCTAAAGGACAGGGGCATGGCCCTCATAAGCAGAAGGCTCCCAAGCCCCAGGCATTGGTTCCAGTCCAGCCTTGGGGAGCTTTTGACTCCTTGGGCATAGCCTGTCTTCCCCAAGAAGGACAGCAGCCAACAGGTGGATGTCTAACTATGCCCACAGGTGGCCAACCACCACCGATTCCTGGGCACTTCAAGTGGTCAGGGAAGGCTACCTTTTCCACCTGGCACAGACACCACCTCCCTTCTTCCCAGGAGAGTCCCCCAGGTCTTTCCTTCAACGGGATCATCTTCTACAAGAACTCAAGGCCTTCCCCAGGACAGGGCGGTGGAACCAGTACCCCAACATCTCACTGGCAAAGGGTTCTACTCCCAGGTATTTCCTCGTGCCAAAAGGACAAGGGGCCTAAGGCCTATCCTGGACCTGCAAAACCTGAACAAGTTCCTGGTGAGGGAGAAGTTCAAGATGCTCTCCCTTGGAGCATTGCTGCCTTACCTCCAACAGGGAGATTGGCTATGCTCCTTGGATCTGAAATATGCTTATACCCACATCCTCATTCACCTCAGCCACAGGCAGTACCTTCGCTTCATGGTGGGGGGAGGCCACTATCAGTACAGGGTCAGCTTGGCATCCGCCCTAAGGGTCTTCATCAAAAACCTGGCAGTGGTGGCCACCTATCTCCGTCTCCAGAGGATATTAGTCTTCCCCTACCTGGATGACTGGCTCATGAAAGGGAGCACAGCCGCCAAAGTGCAACAAGCTACAGCTCGCACCATCCATGTCCTACAACATCTAGGATTTGTAATAAACCACCCCCAAGTCCCATCTCCTAACACAGGGTCTGGAGTTTGTAGGGGCAAAGCTGGACACCAGTCCAGGGAAAGGCCTTCCTCCCCCTGGATCGGGCTGACCATCTCAGAGCATTGGCCGCAGATGTGCAATTCCGTCCCTCAGTGTCTGCCCAGCTTCTGCTGTGCCTACTGGGCCACATGGCCTCTACAGTCCATGTCACTCTGGATACCCATCTGCACATGAGTTGCCCAGTGGTGCCTTTGAGACTAGTGGACACAGGCCACGGGTCGGCTCCAAGACCAGAGTCTGAGACCCACCAGCTAGCAGACTTCCTGACATGGTGGCAGAACTTGTAACACTTCCTGGTGGGGATGCCTTTTCAAGCCCTGAGCCCTTTAAGGGTCCTCACGATGGATGCCTCCCTGCTTGGATGGGAGTTCACTGTGAGGAACTTCGCACCCAGGGCAGCTGGTCACAAGCTGAGGGCAACCAGAAGATCAACCTCCTGGAGCTCCGGGCAATACATCTAGCCCTACGAGCTTTTCACCACCGTCTGATACACCAGTCAGTGCTGATCCAAACAGACAACCAAGTGACGATGTTCTGTTGAACAAGCAAGGAGACATGGGGTCCTACACCCTTTTCCGTGAGGCAATGACACTCTGCTCTTACGCACTCTGTTTTGAAGGATGCTCCTACGGGCGGTGTCTCTGCCAGGCCAAGACAATACTCTGTCGGATAAACTGAGCAGGGTCCTCCAACTGCATGAGTGGCAGCTGGATCCCAGAGTGGCCACCCGGCTCTTCCAACTCTGGGAGACCCTGCAGGTGGAATTTTTTGCCAACCTGGACAACTACCAGTTGCCCCGCTTCTGCTCCCATCAGCCCCATCCGGGCCAGGTAGCAGTAGATGTGTTCCTCATCTTGTGGTCGGAAGGCCTTATGTACACCTTCCTACCCACGCCATTGATTGCCAAGACCCTCTTCAAGGTCCTGAGCGACAGAGCGTCACTAATCCTGGTGGCTCCATGATGGCCCAGACAGCCATGATTTGCACAGCAACTTCGGCTATCGGGGCTTTTGTTTCACAAAGAGGACTCTCTCCTGCATCCCAATCTGGGGTCCCTATCACTGACAGAATGGCTGCTGAAAGGGTAGCCTTAACAACCTTCATCCTATCAAGAGAAATGGAGGAGATCCTATTGGCCTCCTGTGAGGCTTCCACCAGGAAAGCTTATGCCTTCAAATGGCGCAGGTTCTTGGCGTGGTGTGCAGAACAAAGGGAAAACCTGTTCTCCTGCCCGGTACAGCAGATGCTGCAGTACTTTCTTCATCTTTCACAATCTGGACTAAAGTTGAACTCTGTCAGACTGCACCTTAGTACCCTGGCAGCACACCATCACCCTGTTGAGGGCAAGTCTCTCTTGTCTCAGCCTCTGACCCACTTTGAGGGGGTTCCTGCTGTCAAAACCTCCTGTCTGCTTTCTGGCAACAGATGGGACCTCAATGTGGTGCTGTCACAGCTCACTCGCCCGACCTTTGAGCCCCTGGCTACCTGCCACCTCGGGTATCTCTCATGGAAAGTCGTGTTCCTGGTAGTGCTCACCTCCTCTCACAGGGTCAGTGAGCTCCAAGCCCTGGCAGCAGAGGCGCCATACGCCAAGTTCTACAAGGATAGGGTCATGCATCCCAAATTCCTGCCGAAGGCGGTGTTCTCAAGACCTCACTCCAGCAGGGTGAAGACAATCCTTCACACCTTGGACTGTAAGAGGGCCATGTCCTTCTACATTCAACGTACTCGGGACCACCACAAAGCTGCTCAGCTTTTTGTTTCCTATGACCGCGGTCGGCTGAGGGAAGCAGTGACCAAGTGAACACTGTCCACCTGGGTAGTGGACTGCATCGCCCTCACCTATGAGCAGGCTGGGCTCCGTGGCAAGCTTGCACTCCATCCCAATGTCTGACATCTGCCAGGCCACCACCTGGTTTTCAGTCCATACCTTCGCAGCTCGTTACTGCCTGGAGAGAGAGTCTCAATGGGACAGTGCCTTCGGCTAGGGTGTGCTCCATAATCTTTTCGGGGTCTAGGCAACTCCTACTCTCCTGTGTTCAGGCTACCAGAGCGTTGGTTCCATCTGACACACAGGTCCTACTGCAGTCTGTATCCATGGACTCTATTGCTGCTGCTCACGGCTCCTCTTGAGCGACTGTGGTTTTTCTCTATGGGCTTTCAGTAGCCTGTAGCTAAGGATTCCCATATGTGAGTTCTGACTTCCTGCTTGTTCCTGGAGAAAGCATAGTTACTTACCTGTAACCAGGTATTGTCTAGGGACAGCAGGAATCAGTCTTCACAACCCTCCCTCCCCCCCTCCAATGGAGTTGCACTGTATATATGTATGTTTACTTATTTACCTATAACGTCTTTATTTCGACAACTTCCGTTCTCCATTATTTTATTTATTTTTTAAAATTTTGTCAATCGTTTACATCTGTCTCTTTGAATTTTTAAATTAGGCGAAAAAAGGTAAATAAGTAAACTATTTAAGCTTTTAATTTACAAGATGTTTATTTTGGGCCACCCTGTGTGTGTATGTATATGTGTATTATATTTTGCTATCTTCTTTTGTCGGCTAGCTATGTCATCTGACTGAGTAAGATGGCACCCTTGGGTGGGAAGGGGACCATGCATGTGTGGTGACATCTCCCAAAGACTTTCTTTGAAAGCTAGGGAGATGCTTCCGTGAGAGCTCTGTCGGTGCCAACATCACCCATACGTGAGGACTGATTCCTGCTGTCCCCGGAGAGCACCTGTTACGTGAATAACTATGCTATCCTTCCTTTCCTCCTAAAGTATACATATTAATATCTTTAAGTCTGTCGTCTTATGCTACATAACGAAGGCCACTAACCGTTTTAGTAGCCACTCTCTGCACAGACTCCAACCTGCTTATATCCTTTTGAAGGTGCGGTCTCCAGAATTACACAATACTCCAAATAAGGTCGCACCAGAGACTTATACAGATGCCTTATCACCTCCGTTTTTTTTTTTGTTTTTTTGTTTTTTCTGCTGGCCATTCTTCTCCCTATACACCCAAGCATCCTTCTGGCTTTTGCAGTCACATTTTCTACCTGCTTAGCTACTTTAAGATTGTCAGATACAATTATACCCAGGTCCCCGCTTTTCTTTTGTGGAGAGAAGTACCTCGCCCCCTAAACTGTACCGCTCCTTTGGATTTTTGCAGCCCATATGCATAACCCTGCGTTTTTTAGCATGGTCGTGCATTTGGGCTGGTTGTTCTTGTTGTTGCCCTGGCTGTAGCGGACCCCACTATATGCATTGCCAACAGGGCATCCTAGTGATGAGCTTTGACAATCTGATGGTCACTTTCCTGTGTTGGAACTGCGTGAGTCTGGGTGAAGTGAGAGTCCTGCTGTCCCATGTGTGACCTCATAGAATGAAGTTGGAGCCTTCAGTACTCCCTTGAGGCCACTCAAATGGGTGACAATAGGGGGAGCTATTGAGACATGGGGTGGTCCTGCTTATGGTGGGCTTGGTTGCCCTACTTCAGGTGTGGTCCAGAAAGGGATGCTGTATGTCTCTCTCTCCCTGGCCTTTGAGCTACCTTCCACAGAAGCTTCAGGCCCATCTGAGCCTGAGGATCCTAGTGACCCTGGGTTGGCCTAACAGACTGGAGTATGCACATTCCTAGGCGTTCCTCCAGTCCGGTCCGTTCTGGGTTGTGCACCTCTACCAGCAGCTTTGGAGACTGAGCTTTTCACTTTTTTTTTTCTTCTGATGTGACCCTCCAGTATAAATACCACTGGCTCCTCCCATCAGATCCAGTTTAGCTCAGTCTCCAAAGCAGCTGGTAGGAGCACTAAGCCAGGATAAAGGGACTTAGAGGAGAGATATAGCTGTTGGAAGCTTAGAGGTTTTTTGTTTTATCCCTGTTCTGGTACTGGTTTTGTTGGGGAGTTTTTGGATGAGAGAGATCCCTTCCCCCTTCCATCTTTCTTTCTTTCTTTCTTTCGGTTGTTCTTCCTTGCCTAAGGACCCCACTTACCTCACTGAAGAAGCAGCTCGCGGCGTCTCTCGAGCCGTCGAAGTGGGCAGCGACAGCGAGAGGTAGCTATTTTTAGAGGCAGACAGCCTCTGTTTCTTGCAAGCCCGACCCGTGCCGAAGCCCTTGGGGGAGGCTGAGCACATGGATGGGAGGCTGCAGACGCGCGCCAAGACTCAGGCCGCAGAGAAGGAACGGCTGGGTACAGCGTGGGGCTGCGTGGCTTGGGCCGCGGCAGAGGTAAGCTGTTGTCTGGCACGTGGCGGCAGGCCGAGCAGAGAAGAGCCTGGCTGGCTGGAATTCAGCAGCGGAGGTATGTGGGGTAGTGAGAGGGAGGTATAACTCTTTGTGTTCGCGCGTGGGGATTTTTTTTTTTTTGGCGTGCGTGCGTGCGCGCGCGCGGGGGGGGGGGGGAAGAGCGGGACGCTCTGTCTTTCTTTAAGGGGCAGATTCCTTAGATTTATTTCTTGAAGAAAAAAAAAAGTAAGAAAACCGAAAGTATATATTTTTAAAGGGGAGCCCTTTCATCCCTTTTAACTGCGATACCCCGGTAGGCCTAAGAATACGGGGACTCCCAGCCATCCATTTGAGTTGGAGTTGGTTTGTTTGCGTTCCCCAACTCAGTATGCCGGCCAGGCCCCAGTGCTTGGTGTGTGGAGCTAAGCGGGGGGCAGTTTCTTCGGCAGGCATTTGCAGGGGGTGTGCAATGGAAGCCGCCTCCGTGGAGCAGGAGATTCAGGCCTCCTTGGCCCTGGAAGCAGTAGAGGTCGCTGCTCAAGGTGCTGGAGAGGGGGTAGCTCCAATGTTGGGACAGGAGATTATGGAAAGGTTGGATCCCCAGGCCTCTTCTCTGTCTATCCCGGGCCCTTCTTTGCCAGCGGGACAGGAAGGGGAGGGCTTGGGGGTTTTCTCCCCAGACTTCGTATTGCTATTACATAAAGCGTTTTGCCTCCGGAAGCAGGAGCAGAGACAGGGGCCTCTCAAGAGAACCTCGGATCCCGGAGAAGGGGGGCTGTCTATTCCTCAGAAGCGGCAGAAGCTGGTTAGGGACATGTCGCCTTCCCTGCCTTCGGTGGAGGAAAGGGAGGTGGAGCTCTCCGAGCCGGAGCTAGGGGAGGACGAGGAGGAGCTTGAGGAGGGAGAGATTCCGGAGGAACAGAGAACCCGAATTGTGTGGAGTTTTCACCGGGAAGAGTTACCGGCTCTGATCTCGGAATCCTTGAAGGTGCTTAATATGGCGCAGAGTGTGCTGGCTGAGGAAGAAGCCCTAGAGGACCCGCTTATCCAGGCGGTGAGGAAACCTCAAAGGGTGTTCCCGGTTCACCGTGTGGTAAAGCAGATGATCCAGGAAGAATGGGATCGGCCGGACTCGGAGCTGAGGGGAGTGTGGTCCATGTCCTGTTTGTACCCCTTACCGGAGGCTGATAGGGATCTCTTGCGGTCTCCTAGAGTGGATGCGGCAGTCTCTGCGGTCACCAAGAAGACGACTATTCCTGTGGAAGGTAGTACCACCTTCCGGGACGCACAGGACCGGAAGTTGGATACCTTATTGAAACAGGCCTTTGACATCAGTGCCTTGGCCCTGCAAGCCTCTGTGTGTAGCGTATGGGTTGCGCGTGCTTGTTTGCGATGGTCCCAACAGCTCCAACCGTCCGGGGACTCGGCTGATGGTTCGCAGGGGGAGGCGGATAGGATCGAGTCAGGGGCAGCCTACTTGGCTGACAGCCAGTATGACCTGGTCAGGAGCTTGTCGAAAAGCATGGCTTCGGTGGTGGCAGCTCGGTGGTATCTCTGGCTGCGTAATTGGGCGGCCGATGTTTCCTCGAAGTCTCGCCTTAGCAAGTTACCGTTCAAGGGTAGATTGTTTGGAGAAGATTTGGATAAGTTGGTGAAGGAGTTGGGAGAGTCTAAGGGCGGTAGGCTCCCAGAGGACCGGCAGAAGCAGTCTCATGCCCCCACTCCTGCGAGGACTCAGCTGCGGGACTCCCGCAAGTATCGGGCGTCTCGGTTTACCCCGTTTTTAAAGGGGACGGGTCAACACTAGAGGTCAGAGTTACCGGGGGTTTCGGGGGGCAGGAAGAGGTTTCGGCGGCGCCACCTCCTCGACCTCTGGTCCACGAAAGTCACAATGAATTGAGGGGGGGTCCAGGCGGGGGTTCTGCCGATAGGAGGTCGATTGTGGCAGTTTCTTCCCGTCTGGACCTGGGTCATGTCTGATCAGTGGGTTCTGGAGGTGATTCGGGAGGGTTATGCTCTCGAATTCTCCAGCGCCGTTTCCCCAGCTTTCGTACAGTCTCCCTGCAGGTCGCCATCGAAGAGAGCAGCGGTAGAAGAAACTCTGGACAGGTTGCTGGAACTGGAAGCAGTGGTTCCGGTGCCCAGCGACGGGTGCGGTCGGTACTCCATCTATTTCGTCGTGCCCTAGAAAGAAGGCACGTTCCGCCCAATTCTCGACTTGAAGCGGGTCAATCGGTATCTCAAGGTTCAGCATTTTCGAATGGAAACTCTGCAGTCCGTCATAGTGGCGGTACGGCAGGGGGAATTTTTGTCCTCTCTCGACCTGACAGAAGCCTATTTACATATCCCGATTCGGAAGTCTCGTCAGCAATACCTGCGGTTTGCGGTGCCAAGGGGGCAGTTTCAGGCCCTTCCCTTTGGTCTGGCAACGGCTCCTCGCACTTTCACCAAAATAATGGTGGTAGTGGCGGCGGCGTTGCGCAAAGAGGGGATCCTAGTCCATCCGTACCTCGACGACTGGTTGATTCGGGCCAAGTCCGAGGCGGAGAGTCGGAAAGTCACTGACAGGGTAGTGGACTTCAGAGTCTGGGGTGGGTTATCAATCGGTCAAAGAGCAGACTGTCCCCGTCCCAGGTGTTAGAGCACATTGGTACAAGATTCGACACAAGGAGAGGAAGGGTTTTTCTGCCGGTTCAGCGGGCGGAGGCCCTTCGTCTGCTGATTTGTCAGCTCCTGGCAAGGAGGTCTCCCTTGGCGTGGCATTATCTGCAGGTGCTGGGAACGATGGCGGCAATGCTCGAGCTGGTGCCGTGGGCCAGAGCTCACATGAGACCCCCTGCAGCGGTCTCTTCTCCGGCGGTGGTCGCATCAAACTCAGTCCCTGTCGGTGCGGCTCCCCATCCTGCAGGACGCAAGAGAATCCCTGAGTTGGTGGCTCCGATCGGACACCTTGGAGAGGGGCATGCCCTTGGAAGCCCCAAGGTGGGTGCAGTTAACGACGGATGCCAGCCTATTGGGCTGGGGGGCGCACTGCGAGGGGCATTTCGCACAGGGAACGTGGTCAGTGGTGGAGGTCCGCTGGTCCATCAACAGGCTTGAATTACGAGCGGTAGTTCTGGCGCTCAGAGCTTTCGAGCAGTGGGTCTTTCAGAAGGCAGTCAGAGTATTTTTGGACAATGTGACCACGGTGGCCTACATCAACAGGCAGGGGGGCACAAGCAGTGCCCCCTTGGAAGAAGAAGCAGAGGGACTGTTGGAATGGGCCGAGGACCATCTGGTGGCGCTGTCGGCACAGCATGTGGCTGGCATGGAGAATGTACAGGCCGATTTCCTGAGCAGGCGCAGGGTGGATCCCGGGGAGTGGGAACTCTGCCATCAGGTTACGAGCTGGTGCTGCGTCGGTGGGGTCAGCCCATTATGGATCTCATGGTGAGCTTCCAGTCGGCCAAGGCCAGTCGATTCTTCAGCAGAAGGAAGGAGCGGTTGTCAGAAGGCCTCGATGCTCTGGTCCAGAGGTGGCCCACGGAAGGGCTCTTGTATGTGTTTTCACCGTGGGCCCTGATAGGAAAGGTGCTGCAAAGGGTGGAGGCCCACCGGGGGTGGGTGGGTGATTCTCATTGCACCGGATTGGCCTCGTCGTCCCTGGTATGCCGATCTGGTCAGGCTGTTAGCCGACAGGCCCTGGCGCCTGCTGGCAAGGGAGGATCTGTTCCAGGGTCCCTTGCAGATGCCTCAGGTGGATCGGTTCTCGCTTACGGCCTGGCTCTAGAAAGGGCGCGGCTGCTTAAGCGAGGATATTCTGGACCAGTGATTGCCACCCTGTTGAGGGCTCGTAAGCGTTCCACTTGCCTCTCGTATGTTCGGGTGTGGCGCATTTTTGAAGATTGGTGTGCGGATCGGAGGATTCGGCCCCTAGTATCTTTGGTACCTGAGGTATTGGATTTTTTGCAGGTAGGTTTGGAAAAGGGTCTCGCGGCCAGTTCTCTTCTGGTCCAGGTAGCGGCCATCTCTTGCTATAGGGGCAAGGTCAAGGGAAAGGCGCTGGGACAGCACCCGGATGTAGCTAGATTCCTGAGGGTGGTCAGGCGGGTGCGTCCTCAGCGGGTCGTGTCAGTGCCTCCCTGGGACCTTTAATCTGGTGTTGAATGCCCTAGCGGGGGAGCCCTTCGAGCCGATTGAGCGAGCTTCGATCAAGGATTTGACCCTCAAGACGGTGTTTCTGGTAGCCATCTGCTCCAAGGCGTGTTTCGTAACTGCAGGCGTTGTCGTGTCGGCCTCCTTTTTCTGGCATTTTTCAAGGAAAAAGTGGTCTTGCGCACGGTGCCTTCTTTTTCTGCCTAAGGTGGTCTCCCAGTTTCATTTGAATCGGTCTATTTCCCTTCCCTCGTTCCGGGGGAAGGGGTCGGAGGAGAGCCTTCTCCACCGACTGGACGTGAAGAGAATCTTGAAGCATTACGTGAAATCTACGGCGTCCTTCCGGAAGTCGGAGCGGCTGTTTGTGGAGTTCGGGGGGGCCACGTAGAGTTGAAGCGGAGGCAAAGGGATCTATTTCCAGATGGATCAGGGAAGCCATTGCCGGGGCCTACATTCAGAGAGGTAGATCGGTTCCGGTGGGATTCCGAGCTCATTCTACTAGGGAGTTAGCTACCTCGTGGGCGGAGTTTAGCTTGGTACAGCCCAGGGAGATTTGTAGGGCAGTGACCTGGTCGTCTCTGCATACATTTGCTAAGTTCTATCGGTTGGATGTTCTGGCCTCAGCAGATGCTGAGTTTGGGTCTGCGGTGCTTTGGACAGCTCTGTCAGGTCCCTCCCGGAAGTGAACTGCTCTGGTACATCCCAGAAGTAAAGGGACCGGACTGGAGGAATGCCTAGGAAAGAGTAATTAGGCCTTACCTGCTAATTAGCGTTCCTGTAGAGACTCCAGTCCGGTCCCTGATCCCACCCAGTTTTTGCTCAGATCGTCCCAAAGCTTCAGGTAAGTCCATATGGGGGATGTCTGGGGAATGTCTTATCACCCTTTGCGGGTGTCAGTGAAGATTGTCCGTAGCATGGCCTTTTGGGTCTTACGGGTAAGTGGATGTCTGGTACTCCTCTCCTTCTTTTGGGGAGCGTGGGACGCAGATCTTTCTCGCCAAGGGTCGGGGAGGTTTGGGTCCTTATGAGGCCGTGCAGGGGTACATGGAACAGTCTTCTCGGTTATGCTGGGAGGACGGTTTGCGATTCAGTTAGTTATTCTGTTATGGGTTAATTGAAGTTAATTGAAGATTAATGTCTCTCCGTTGAGTCTGCTTTGTCAATAGTATCCTGGATCTGATGGGAGGAGCCAGTGGTATTTATACTGGAGGGTCATCAGAAGAAAAAAAGTGAAAAGCTCAGTCTCCAAAGCTGCTGGTAGAGGTGCACAACCCAGAAGTAAAGAGACCGGACTGGAGTCTCTACAGGAACGCTAATTAGCAGGTAAGGCCTAATTACTCTTTCTTTATCCAGGTGACATGGCCCTCTATCTCTTGCTACCCCAAGGGATAGGCCTATCATGGCCTGGACTGCTAGTAATGCAGGTTCCTGGCCCATGTGGAATGTGGCTCCCAAGAAGGGCTGCTCTGAAGTGGGTGTAGTCTTCTGGCCTGGTGGGCCTCTATCTCCCTAGCTTTATCAGAGACCTTTTTGGACAGTCCTGATCTGGACCAGTACTCAACCCTGACCTCTCAAGGTTCAGGTTGTGGTCCTGTGGTACTACAGGAGTATAGGGAGTGAAGTACATCTGTCCATAAAAGAAGAGTGAGACTTGGGGTGACATTGATCATTAGGTGGTTAAATGGGTAGAAAAGGCAATGGCGAAAGCTAGGAGGATGCCTGGGTGCATAGGGAAAGGAATGGCCAGCAGGAAGAAGGTGATAGTGTAACTGTGTAAATCTTTAATGAGACATCATTTGGAGTATTATGTGCAATTCTAGAGATCTTGCCTTCAAAAGGATACACACAGGATGGCGTTGGTGTAGAGTGGCTATCGATATGGTCAGTGTGCTTCATTGTAAGGCATATGGGGACAGACTTGGTGATCTCAATATGTATACTTTTGGAGTAAAGGTAGGAGATATGATAGAAACATTTAAATATCTCCATGGCATGATTGCACAGGAGGAGAGCCTCTTTAAATTAAAAGAAAGCTCTGCAATGAGAGGGGCATAAGATGAAGGTGAGAGGGGATAGACTCAGAAGTAATATGCAGAAATAGTGCTTTGCAGAAAAAGTGGTAGATGCGTGGAATAGTCGCCCAGTAGAGGTAGTAGAGACAAGGACAGTATCTGAATGCATGGGGGGTGACTGTAGTAGTTAGTATGGTAGGGCAGACTGGATAGGCCATATGGCCTCTATCTGCTGTCATGTTTCTATGTCGGAGTTGCATCCAAGGGTTCATTGGAAGTCCACATCGGTATTGCCTGCTTCCTTCAGGAGTGGAGCAGTTCTGGCTCCCTGGACATTAGTCTCTGATGTTGAGGGTACTGACGGGTCCTTCTCTGGGCCTAGGTGTAAGATCTCTCGAGGGTTGGCTCCTTTGAAGTGGCTTGTTCCATTGCTGTGTTTATCACAGAGAACCTGGTATTTGAAAGCATCTTGCTCTTTGAGGGCTATATGATCCTTCTTTAAAGGTTTCTGCCTCCTTTTTTTTTTTTTCATCAAGCATCAGTGTTCTTTCTTCCTTCTCAGAGAAGAATTTTTGAAAGGACCCCTCGCTGTCTACTGGACATGTGAGGCATGTTGCATGGTTACAGGACATTTTGCTAGTTCCTCCCTCTGGCCTCAGTGGTTTGAGGAAACATCTGACAGAGGTCAAATAGTCTCTTCTCCACCTGCCTGAGGAGGCAGTTGCATTCTGGCTGATAAAACTAATACTGGGGTATTCAGCGCTCACTTTCCTGGGTACTGGCCAACTAAATGGAGCCACTCTGGTATCTACAGGAGATCATTCTAAGGGGGCTTCCCAGTCTCCATTGAATTCCTTTGTGTGAAGCCTTACAGGGTGCTCATGGGAGTTGGTACAGTGGCCGCCTTTGGTGGCTAGTCTGTCCTGAGCATTACCTTTTTCCTACCCTTGGTCCTGACTGCTTGGGTACATCCCACTGGTCTGGACTGGACTGGTCTAGCAGAATAAGGAAGGATACATTTTTTTCATATAGTACCTGATAACTTAGGTTCCTTGAATCCTGCTAGACCAGTCCAGGACCCACCCTAGAAGACTCCTATGGAGGTTTGAGAAGCCTGTTGCCATTTTTGTTCACATAGTCTGTCCGTACTTGGAAGATGTTTCTGCATGTCCAGCTGCCATAAGAGGGCCTAGTTGGTCCTATGGTCTGACTCCAGTTTTATCAAGGTAAGAGCCAAAGGCTTATTCACATTTTTTGTGGAAAAGTTGCTTTGTGTTTTGTGGTGGTTTTCTTGAGTTCCCAGTTTTGCTTACTGCTTGGAAAGTGTCCTACTGGATTCTCTGTGCTGCACCAGCAAATATTCCCAATGATGACATAACTGAAAGTTGCTCATGTTTGCTTCCACCCGCTGATAAGGGGACACAACCTACTTGTCTGGACTAATCTAGCAGGATTCAAGGAAAGTAAGTTATCAGGTATGTACAATTTTATCCTTAAGTTGATTTTTTTTTCCCATGTGTGTAACTGTTCCCCCTTAATGTTTTTGTGATTCAGTTATATATTGTCATCTTCTATATTGTCCTGTTAGAGCAAGCCAGACAAGTGGGTTGTGTTCCCCTACCAGCACATGTGGAGCTAGAGGAACATTCCAGATGCTTCTTATGACATTGCCATGCCATAATCAGCTGGATCCTCCTAGGGACATGATTTGGTATTCCTCAGTTTCCAGCAGATGATGGATGCAAGTTTTTCAGCTCTGGTGATATCCCGAACAAAGGAAGTTTGAAGAAAAGATTTAATTTCACTTATAAACAACCACCCTTGATGACTCTTATTAAAGCATGACATGGGAGGCTCCATTAGACACCCTTCAAAGTGGTGCTCTTTTTGGAAGCCATAAGGAGGAGGGGAATTTTTTGGTTCAGTTCCACGTCTTTGTCCTCTCAATTTTTTTTTGCTCGCATGGAAAAGGATCAGGCAGCAAATCTAAATCTGGCTTGTGTGCTGCCCTCTAAACTATCTCAGTGAAGATTGGAATCTGGAGATTCAGATCAACTGT
The DNA here is from genome assembly GCA_033557465.1 of Ichthyophis bannanicus. NCBI lineage: Eukaryota > Metazoa > Chordata > Amphibia > Gymnophiona > Ichthyophiidae > Ichthyophis > Ichthyophis bannanicus. Next base: position 172,131,301 of record CM066042.1, read on the forward strand.
CTTTTGGCCAAAACATAAGAGTCCAGTCCCAACGTCTTGGTTGATGATTCCAACTTAGAGATGCCTTCTCCTTCAGAAGATCATAATGAACCTGGTATTATTCACCTATTAAGCAAAGATGAACTGATGGCTCTGATTGCTCATGGCATCCACTCTCCATTTGACCAACCCTTCAAACGGTGGAGCAGGGGCCACAAGTCCATCCCCTCCTGCAAGAGGTTTGGAAGTCTGACAGCCTTCCCTTTTTCCTGATGTTATCAAAAGTATGATCTGTTCATAGTGGGACTCGTCCATCTCCCTGGCAAAGGGGCTGAGGGTGTGTAAAAGGCTGTATGCCCTGCCGGAGGAGGATTGCACCACAGCATGCCGAAGGTTGATGCACAGGTTATGCAGTCACAAAGTAGACCACAATCCCAGTGGAAGGGGAATGGCCTTGAAGGACACTCTGGATCGTAAAATGGACTTTTATCATGAAGAAACAGTTTGCAGCTGCTGCTGCTATCCTTCAGTTGGCTGTGTGCGCAGACCCAACAATCAGCCCTTTTTCTAGTGGATTCAGTCCTTCACCCCAGAGGATGTTACTCCCTTCTTGGAACTGGCCACAGTCATTCTGTTGAATGCTATGTATAATCTCATCAGCTTGGCAGCTAGGGATATTACCCTCTTGATTGTGATGCAACATTGTATGTGGTTTTGCCACTGGGTGGAGATTACGTTCTCAAAGGCCCGACTGTCCCAGCTAGCCTTCATAGGGAAGCTTCTGCTTGGGGCTGACCTGAAAAGATTGGTTAAGGACTTGTGAGCCCAAGCCTCATAACCTCCCGGAAGATGGGTCAATGGAGCCTGGGAAGCATATGGGGGGCATCCTCCTCACTGTATACATATTTTTCTTCATAGGTACTGACACAAAGCCCTCTTCCTCTTCTGGTTTTCAATCTCAGATTTGGTCCTTTCATGGGGCTCGCAAGCCCTGGGATTAAATGCCTCCAGAGGTGCCACCTCCTGTTCAGTGCAATGACAGATTGGTGCCCATTCTGGGACATCTTTAGGGGTGGCAGACTGTGATTTTTCTACCAAGAGTCGGCCCAGGTCACAGAGGATAGCTGGGTGCTAGACACCATTCAGTATGGCTGTGTTTTAGAATGCAGAGAGTCTATCCCAGATGCCTTCATTGTCTCCCTATGTGGTTCAGCAGCCAAGAAAACTGCCATTCAGATCATGTTGGAAAGGTTCCTCCATCTGAACAGTGGTTAAGGTTAAGATTTAATCATTTGATAAAAACCGCCTTTCTATATCAATCAAGGCGGTGTACAATAATAAAATACATAAAAATTTGGCCGAGGCCGGTAAAAAGAAAGGAAATGTACAAAATTATAAAGAACAGAAAAAGAAAAAGATAATAGAGACAGGACGAGATACAACAGGCAAAACTAATATACAAAAAAGGGGTAAACTCATACAAAAGGAGAAGGAACATTAAATGCTAGGGAGAACAGATGGGTCTTGAGGTTTTGTTTGAAAGTGATGTATTGTGGTTCCAGACGGAGAGAAGAGGGAAGAGAGTTCCAAAGAGCAGGACCAGCAAAATAAAAAGCTGAAAGACGGGTGAGTTGCAAGTGAGCACGGGAAGGGGAAGGAAGGGCAAGACGGTTGAGGTGGAAAGAGCGGGGTGTATACCTAGGGGAGTGAAAGGAAAGGAGATCAATCAGATACGAAGGAGTGCTAGTGTGGTAAACTTTATGTAACAGGGTCAGGAGCTTAAATTTGAGAACGAAATGAGACAGGCAACCAATGAAGACGGAAGAGTAAAGGAGTGACATGATCCCGGAGAGTGGAATGTGTGACAAGGTGTGCAGCAGTATTCTGTATTCTTTGAAGTCTGGTTACCAGTTACCCTTACCGACCAAGGCAAGGGCCAATTCTCCATCTACTTTGTGATGCCAAAGAGACTGTTCAACCAACCAATCCACAATCTCAAAGGATTCTACACTCACATATGCACTCTACACTTCCATATGGAAACCCTAAAGTCAGTGACCCTAGGCGATATGCCACAGGGAGTTCCTTGTCTCTCTGGATTTAGCCAAAGCTTATTTCCACATCTCTATCTGAGAGGATCGATTTAACATCTTGGTTTTTTTTTTCTCCGTTTGGCTGTGTTTTGGTTCTTATTTTCAATTTGCCACACTTCCCTTTTTGGCCTTTCCACTGCCTCAAGGACATCCTCGAAGGTCATGGTGCCTCAGTGTAGTGACTGCCACCACCAAGAATCTGTGTTCACACATACCTGGACAATTGGTTCATACGGACCAGGTCACTATCCGAAATGTCTTTGGTTTTGACCCATGTGGTACACTTTTCTGGAGAGTCTCTGCTGGATGATGAATTGGGGAAAGAGCCATTTGGAGCCTTCCCAGTTGTTGGACTATCTGGGCGCATTTTTCATTACTCAGGTGGGCAGAGTCGTCTTGCCCAAGGAGAGTGAAAAAGTTGTTGATCCAGCTAGTAGCCTTCCAATCCCAGCAAGCTCCTGGTGTTTGGAATTATCTACAGCTTCACTTTCATGGCAGTGGCAATGGAGATGGTGCCATGGGCACGAGCCCATATGAGGCTACTTCAGAGGTCCTTGCTAAGTTGGTGGTCTCTAAGCTCTCAGGAGTTTGAGGTCCGGCTTCTCCCTCCAGCCGAAGATGATATCCAACCTGTGGTAGTGGCAGCAGCCCAGTATCTGAGGAAGGAAATACCACTGGATGATCACTTGTGGCTTAACTTGTCGATGGATGCCAGCCTGTGTTTGGGGATGTGTTGGGTTTTTTTCTCAATGAGCTCCTCAGCCGAACAGCTCAGGGCTATTGGATTTGCAGGGAGACAGCATGGTGCATCAACCGTTTCTAGGCAAGGGGACATTCATCCAGCCTTTTTACCCTTGACCAGGGTCTGGAAGTGCAGGTGGTCCAGGTATACTCTGACAGTGCCATGGTGGTGGTATATGTCAGTCAGCAGTGGGGACATGAAGCATGCCAGAATGGCCATGGAGATGATCCTCCTGGGCAGAAAGGAATCTATTAGTTCTGTCAGTGTAATACATTGCCAGAATAGACAGTATGGTGGCAAACTTCCTCAATTGACTTAGCTCCCACTTCCCAGGATCGAGTGAGTGGCATTTGACATTTCAGCAAATTCTGTGCCTCATGGACTGTCCCAAGATAGATCTGATAGTGACTTAATCCAATGCCAAAGCACACAGGGAAGCAGGCTTTGAGGGCATCAATGCTCTAGTTCATCCCTGACCAAAGCACTGTATGTATATAATTTTGTTTCCCTCTGTGGCTGCTCGTAGGATGTGTACTTCAATGCATATGAGTATCTGGGCTGGATCGTCCCAGTGGTCCTGGGGGCTGTTCATCAAGTGCTGGTCCTTCTGGACGACCTGGCTTACGGCTTGGCTTTTGAGAGATGATTAACGCATAAAGTCTATTCTCCTGTCATGGTCTCCATGCTCCTTAAGAAGAGAGGTTCCACTCATCTGGTCCAAGCATTGGTGCTGTGGGCATTGGACTAGACCTGTTACGGCAGATTTACTGTCCCCTACTTGCTTTCCTTTAGGACAGCTTGGACAAAGCTCCCTGAAAGTTTAGGTTGCAGCCTTATCTTGTTTCAGAGGTCAGTCCATAACCTTGCACTCAGACGTGTCCCATTTTTCTTCAGGGGGTTTGACACCTGCGTCTTCCCCTGCATTGTCATTCCCTCATGGGATCTCTGCCTGGTGCTCTGGGCCTTGATGTCAGAGCCCTTTGAACCCTTGAAGTGGGCTACATTTAAAGATCTAACTCTTAAGGCTGTCTGTCTCTTCTTGGTTGCAATCTGCTCGGCGAGACACATTTCTGAGATACAGTTGTCATTTATACAGGGATCTTTACTTTATCCTTCTCCTCGGAGACTGTGTACATATGGCCTGTTCTTTTTTCCTTTTTTTGTCCAGTGATATCTTATATTTTTTTTTTTTCATGTAAGTAAGTGGTTTGTCTGCCCTCCTTTTTTCAAAGGAACAGTGCCATGGAAAAGACAAGGACCTTCACCTGGTGGAGATCTGGAGGGTGCTTCTCTGGTGCTTGAAGGTAACAAACTCCTTTCACAAGTCTGATTTATCATTTTTTTTTGTTTGTTTGTTTTTGTGGGTCCGTGCAAGGGTGATGCGGTGGCTAATCTACCTTGGGGCGCTGGATCAATGAGGCCATTGACTCGGCATATCTGTTGCAGATCCTGCTGGTTCTGGAAGGTTTACATGCACATTCCACACCTCATGGGCAGGGCATAGCTCAGTAGCCCCCTCAAACATTTGTCGGACGGCAATGTGGACATCACTTTCCACCTTTTTGTGAAGCATTACTAGTTGGATGTCCACGCTGGGGTGGACATGGACTGTGACTCGGAGGTCTATAAAAGCTACTGTATCTTCTTCCAACCTAGTGTAAATATAGCTTTGGTATGTCCCACTTGTCTGGACTAGTCTAACAGGATGATATGGGAAGGCGACATTGTACTTTCCTTAAATCCTGCTAGACCAGTCCAGGACCTGCCCCTGGAACCTGTATTGGTCTGTTGTATTCTGTGGGTTTATAATCTGACAAGCCATCTGTTGAAACTGATCCTTTACATAGCTATGCTTTCTGTTCTGTTGAACGTTTTATTTTCACTGGGGTTGTATGAGGTCAGAGATTCCTTGCCATATGCTTAGGTACGAATACTCAATCATGTTTATGTTTGTTTTATTAAAATTTGATATACCGCCCACACCAAAATAGGCATCTGGGCGGTTCACAATTAAATCATGCCCCTAGAGCATAGGTTCCCAAACGTTTTTGCCCCATAGACCACGTGCCAACTTTTTTTTTTTTTTCCGTAGATCCCCCCCTCTCCCCCCGCCTAATATTGAATTTTCCTAAACTTCTTAACTTCAAATGTGTGTTTGATAGCTGAAACAGTGCTGCTCACTTTGATAGGATTTTTTGTAGAGTGGACAATTGTAAAAAAAGAAAAAACATGTACAATTTTTATTCATACCTTTATTGAAAAGATACAAAATGCAAGTAAATATTTTGGATTTGAAACAAAACAAATTAGAACCTAGTAAAAGTCTTACATAAAATTAATACACAAATAATGCTGTTAATCATCATGAGAGGGATGAACCTGATGCTCTGATAGCAATTGTTCAATATTTGGCTGCAAATTAGTGAGGTATAGTCTTAAATCTCCACGTCCAGTGATTTGCAGTCTTTGTTTTTCTTTTTTTCATAAGACGATTGGCAACCGCGCTAAAACCCCGTTCCACTAGGTATGAAGATGGAAAAGCTATCAAACTTTCTTGCGATAGTCCATAATGCAGGGTAAGCAACAGGTATATCTTTCTGAAGCCTGAACTACACCTTAAGTTCTTCGTTGGTGCTTATTCTGATCAGTTCTTCTTGTAATATGATATCCAATTCTTCAATGTCACCGTATGGCTTGATAATCCACTGTGGGATTTCCATAGTCAAAACATCCTCAAACCTGATTTTAAAGTCTGTGTGAAGGACAAGTTGGGTAACTGGGAAAATTTCTCTCCGTCCAATATTTTGCTTCATTAGATTCATTCTGGCAAGAAAAGCTGCAATGATGGACTTTTGTTTTTATTAAATTCAGACTGTCACCTTGTAACTGCAAGTTAACCTCATTAAATTTAGTAAACAAATCTGTTAAATAAGCAATGTCTGGTTTCCATTTGATTAATTTTTTTTTCAAAATGGGATGTTCAGCATCCAAAAACTCTAAAACGGTCTCAAAGTGAAAAAATCTTGTCAAACATAAGCCTTTTGAGAGCCAGCGTACTTCATTGTGAAGGAGTAATCAATGAAAGTCCTCATTTTCTTCACACAACTGCGCAAATAACCTAGAATTCAACGCGTTGCTACGAATCTTGTTTGCTGCGTTTATGACGAATTGAAGAGATTGATGCAATCTGGCACTCAGATTTTTAGCTACTAAATGTTGTCGATAAATGACGCAGTGATTTGGAAACATCCCGGGTACATTTTTGTTTTAAATGGCTTATAAAACCACGATAGCGTCCAAACATGGCGGCTGCTCCATCTGCTGCTGCCAATATTATATTTGATAAAGGGATCGCTTTTTCTATGAAATAATCTTTCAAAACATTGAATATTGATTCGCCTTTAGTGTCAAAGTTCTCGCAAAGAGCAGTACGAACATATGCCAATAATAGTGCTTCATTACCAGGTAACATTGACTCGTCCAGTTGAATAGAGAAATGGTTCATTTGCAGATAATTACACAAGAAGCTTTCAACATCATGACTCATTTCATCAATACGTCTTTGAACTCTGGTGTTGCTCAAAGGAATTCTTTTGAGTATATCATATGCAGGCTTGTGTAGAACAGTTTTTAAAACCTCTTCAAAGGCTGGCTGTTCCCCGATAGTATGAGACTTTCCTGATTTTGCTATGAGTAGTGAGATATTGTAAGACGCCCGCAAACCATCATCCGTCTTCTTGACGTTGAAGTGAACATACTGTCCACCGTGGTTCTCTTCTAAAGTTTTTCTTTCAGTGTTTTAAAGTATGCCACATCTTTACTTGTTTTATCAGGGTGACACCTTCTCAGATGATCCTCCAGCTTAGAACATAAGAACATAAGAGATGCCATACTGGGTCAGACCAAGGTCCATCAAGCCCAGTATTCTGTTTCCAACAGTGGCCAATCTAGGTCATACATACCTAGCAGTTTCCCCAAGGGACACAGGTTCCACAATGCTTGTATGTGCTTGGATGGTTTCATAGCATCATTGCTTAAAACTCGGTTGCACAAAAGGCACATGGATAGATGTTCGACAGGGATGGAATGAAGCCGAACTTCAAATCAACGCTATACTGCCTACATTTCTTTTTAGCCTGGGCCATGTTGGGTAGATGTTATCTGTCGACAAAAATGAAGCTATTTAAATATAAGACAGAACAATTCAAAATTGATTCCTGCCCAGACAGCACACACATATTTTTAAACATTTTTAGGAATTTAGGAAATATCAACTTTATCTAAAGTCATGATCAGTGTCTATGGCTCTACACAATCGGAGCGACTACAAAAATATGTATAAAATTTTGTACTTGCTTTTCTTAGGCACTTATAAAGATGATTTTGATTCACTTTGACTTGTACCTATTTATATTTTTGAACGTATTTTCAAACCACTTTTTTCTTTTCAAAACTCAGAAAACAAATGAACAGTGTTTGTCTTACACTCTTATTTATAATTGATGAATCAAACAAGTCTGTGCAAAGCTTTGGTACAAGTCTGGCAAGTGTTATTCACTGCATGTATGCGCGCGATGCGTTGCTGCTGGTATAAAAACTTGCACATGAACATATAACACACCACAAAGCAGATAGGTACTGACCTATTCAGGAGTTGCTTCACTGCTCTGTCCCTTTGAATTGGAAAAAAGGTTTAAAAGGAATTGTTGAACCCATACATTATTTATTCTATCAATTTTTATATTTATGCTTCTAAAATGGAGTTGACCCTTTTTAACCTCCTTGTTTTTAATTTGGTGATTTTCAGCCATCTCAGTATTGCTGGAGAACTTTGGAATGATATGTTTCTTGCATGTTTCCTTTGTATATGAAGCCTCCTTTCCTCTGCTAGTTTTGTCTCCTGTCATAAGGAGGTATATTAAATTTTACCAATTGGTCGTATGGTCTTTATACGACAGGTACTTAAACAATTTTATTATATATTGCTTCATATATCATTCCAAAGTATGTGTGTGTGTGTATGTACATTTACATCTCTTGCACCCCCCCCAATTTATTTTCTCACTGACATGGACCCCCCTGCAAGTCGAAATCGACCCTTGGGGGTCCATATAGACCACTTTGGGAATCATTGCCCTAGAGGCTCAGACTGATAATGGCATAGTGGTGTCGTCATAAGAAGCCTCTGGAATGTTTGTCTCCACATTTGCTTGTAGGGGAACACAGCCCACTTGTGTCTACTGATCTAGCAGTACCCAAGGAAAGGACATTATCTAGTAAGTAAAATGTCACCTTTTTGCTCATACTGTCCTGACCTCTAGTCCAAAAATGTATTGTTAGCCCAATAAAAAGGATATAACTTTAATAGTCTACTTTTTAAAAATCAGCTAACATGACAACCACACTACTTTCCCCAGTGGTTATGAAAGTGCTACTTACTAACATGGCTCTTTAAATCTAGACAAATGGCAAAGTTTAAGCAATCCCAACAAAGAAGGAAGCTAAAGTTTAAAGGAAAACTGCGCAAGGTAAAGAAAAGAGAAGCTACAGAAATTCAGGATCTAAATGCCAGCTCTCTAAGGTAAGTGAAAACGGAGTCGACTTTTAGAAGGTTAGTAATGTTCTTTTTAATTTTTTGTGTGTAAAATGCTTCTTTAAATTATCCCCTCCTTTGCATACAAGTGCACAACCCTGGCTTGGGCATGTTTGGGTGGAGCGCAGCTACACCTATGTGGCTGAAGTACGCACAAATGTTTACACTAGCCCCCTCAATGTTGCTTGATTTCGTGCTGGTATTTTATCAGGATGTATGGGTCATATGTGCCTCCTTAGCCTCCCGATTTAGTCAACCTGTGATAAAGTTACTGTCATAGAGATGGAAAAGGCTGTACTTAATGCCAATATATACTAGAGTTTTTTTTTTTGAGGGTTGGTTGGCAGAAATTCTTTCTCCTAGATAAATCTTTATCAATAACTAGTTGACTGCTCATTTCTGAAATACTCTAAATAAAAATTAGGCAGGGAATGCGACTTGGGAGATGATTGGATGGGGAAGGGGAGCTTTTCCCTTTTTGAGCTATTAGGTTTGAGAATTTAGAAACAAAGAAAATGGCAGTAGATAAAGACCATATGACCTATCCAGTCTGCCCAAACATACAACTACTAAGCTCTACAATCCCATTCTCGAACTTAGAGATTCTTTGTGCTTGTCCCTTGTTTTCTTGACTTCAGATATATCCTAAGCTCCACCACCTCAATTGGGAGGTCATTCCATGCATCTACCACCATTTTCATAAAGAGATTTCCTCAGATTACTACTGAGTTTGTCCCCTTTCATCTTCATCCTATGCTTTCCTCTTTTCAGAGTTTTCTGTGAATTGAAAGAGGCCTACCTGCCTCCTATTCATTTATACCACAGAGGTATTTAAGGAGTCCTTTATTACTAAGTGTCACTAACTAGTGAATATGCACTATAGCGTTCAAAGCAGCCAGTTACCGTATGCTAACTCGCAGGCATGCCAGCTACTGACTGCTAAAATGTACTTTCCATTTCATCCTGCTAGACCAGTCCAGACAAGTGGGTTGTGTTCTCCTACCAGCAGATTGGTGGAGACAAAGATCAATGAAAAGCCCAGGTTTCAATGATATCACTCCATACCTTTATGAGCCTCAGCCACCAGAGGTCCCTCCAGCAGATGGTGGATGGATTTTCCCCTCTGTAGAAAATCTGAGGATTGATTAAATGCTCGTGAATAACCACCTCAAGCCCTAAAGGAATGACGGACTCTCTCACTTGAGCGTAATGTGGGAGGCTCCACTAGACTCCAGTCTTTCTGGTAGCCATAAGAGGAGGGAAAATTTGGTTCAGCTCCACCCTTTATGATAAGGGTCTGTTGAGCAGCCACAATTGAAAGGATCTGGAAGTCTGCAGCAGCTCGCACAATCTCTGTACCCCCTTCTTCCCCCTGCTCTCTTGAAGATTGCAGAAGGCTGTCGGAGAGGTCTGCCTGCCAGCCACCTTTCACACAGTGCTGCAGAAATCTTAACCCAGCCAGTGAAACAGTTTCAGAGGAGTAGAGCTGAGTCCAGCATGGATTCTCTGCCCAATCTCTCAGGGGGCAAGTACCAAGGCTTTGCCTTGTCCTTGTTGGGGACTCCTGGTTCCATTTATTTATTTATTTATCTGCATTTATATCCCGCTTTTCACCGGGTCAAAGCGGTTGGGGGATACATTTAACACGAGGGGATATGAGACACATACACTAATACTTACAGGGAACATGGGCAATAGAGGGTTAAGTGGCTTGCCCAAGACCACAAGGAGCACCTGTGGGACTAGAAACCCCAGTCCTTCCAGCCCAAGGTTGCTGTCCTCTAGTGGGATTTGAACCACCGACCTTCCGGCCTGTAGTACCGTGCCCCAACCACTAGGCCACTCCTCCTTCCATCTCTGAGGGACATGATTCGGGGTGGAATGCTAGCAACCGTTGGTGCTGGGTGGGGGTTTCCCACTGTTTTTGTGTACGCTTTAGTAACGTCTTTGTCTATTGTGTGCCTGCGGATTGTGTGGTCCCAACACCCGTTCCTTTTCTAGCACCTTTAATGCGCATTCTGTAAAAGCGCTGTTAAAGCACGCTTGCAGACCAAAGCAGTCTTAACATGCACACTGATACTTAACCTAACTTCTTCCAGGATACATTGTTTGACCTGTGGCAAGAAAGGGGGAGCCTTGTCCTTGGATTCTGGACTTTGCCTTTCCTGTATGGCAGCTTTTGAGTTGCCTCTGGAGTCATGTCTTCCCGTCTCAGCCAGGGGGATACAGTTAGTCTGCCCTTTCCTGCCTTAGGGCAAGAGGTGCAGGATGCTCAGCTGGCCGGAGGCTCCAGCGACTATGCTGTGAACCACTCTTTCCTTATCATCCCTCCAGTCCAGTCCCGAACCTCTGAGTAGTGCACCTTCTCCAGCAGCTTGGAGACTGAGCATTTCCAAAAACTGTAGACACCAGTATAAGTATCACTGGCACCGCCCCTCAGCTTCCAGTTTAAGAAGCCCCAATGAAGCGAGGGGGACCCATGCAGAGATTCCATCCGTAGGGGGTCAGCTACAGGATTTCTATTCTGCTTGGGTCCAGATCACGTCCGACCAGTGGCACCTAGAAGATAATCTGTGAAGGATATGCCCTCAAGCTGGTGCAACCCATGCACGAGGCTTTCGTGCAGTCGCCGTGCAAGGCCCCGGGCGAGGCAGAGGCAGTCAGGGATACCCTGGCATATCATCTCCAGCTCTGGGCAGTGGTGCCCATTCTCTGAGAGCAATACGGGTGCAGTCGATACTCCATCTATTTCGTGGTACCCAAAAAGGATGGCACCTTTTTGTCCCATTTTGGACCTCCAAGCACGTCAACTGCTGCTTGCGGGTGCCGCATTTTCGCATGGAAACGTTAAGGTCAGTCATTGGCAGTGAGAGGAGGAGTTTCTGACATCCCTCAATTTTACCGAGGCGTACCTTCATTTTTATTTATTTACATTCTCTTATATACCGTGCTATTCTGCATCAGTGCGGTTTACATTGAACAAACTGAAATTACATTGAACAGGGCATTATAACTCAGAGATAACCCTCCATAGCCCATGTTCCCTGTAAAATAGTTAAGTGGCTTGCCCAAGACCACAAGGAGCACCTGTGGGACTAGAAACGCCAGTCCTTCCGGCCCAAGGTTGCTGTCCTCTAGTGGGATTTGAACTTCCGGCCTGAAGTACCTTGCCCCAACCACTAGGCCACTCCTCCACTCCATATTCCCATAAGGGTGGAGCACAAGCGTTGGCTTCAATTCGTGGTGCCTATGGGACATTTTCAGTTTCAAGCATTACCGTTTGGTCTGGCAACGTCCCCTCGGAGGGAGTTTGGTTCATCCCTATATCGACAATTGGTTGATTCGGGCAAAGTCCAAGGAGGAGAACCTGCAGGCCATGTTGCGGGTGGTACAATTCCTGGAGGATCTCGGTTAGGTGGTCAACCGGGCCAAGAGTCACTCCAATTTCTGAGCTGGAACCATCTGGGAGCGCGCTTCGACAATCTTAAGGGGAAGGGTTTTCCTTCCAGAATAGCGTGCACAGAATCTGCATCGGTTGATAAGGGAGTTTCTGCTGGTCGGAGTCGACAGCATGGCAATATTTACAGCTGTTGGGAACCATGGCAACGACCCTGGAGTTGGTACCATGGGTGAGGGTTCACATGCGGCCCTTGCATCGAGCCCTGCTACAGTGCTGGTCTCATCGGTCGGATGCGCTGACGCAGCGGCTTCCCTGCACTTGAAGTGCGCAGGACGCTTTGCTGGTGGTTGCGGCCAGAGCACTTGTCGGCGGGCATGCCACTCGAAGCACCTCCGTGGATGCAGTTGATGACCGATGCCAACCTGTCGGGTTGGGGAGGTCATTGTGCGGGGTGTTTTGCCCAGGGGTCTTGGACCACTCAAGAGGTAAGTTGGTCGATCAACAGGCAGGAGCTTTGGGCGATTGCCCTAGCTCTCCAAGCCTTCGAGTCTCAGGTGTCCGGGAGGGCGGCGAGAGTGCTCTTGGACAATGTGACCGTGGGTGGCCAACATCAACAGACAGGGAGGCACCAGCAGCATGGCCTTAGAGGAAGAGGTGGAGCAGTTGTTCGCGTGGGTAGAACCTCTGCTCCAGGCCCTGTTGGCAGCTCACATGGCAGGCGTGGACAACGTAACGGTGGATTACCTCAGTCGAATGCAGTTGGATCCCAGAGAGTGGGAGCTTCACTCGGAGGTCTTTGCGCAGGTGGTGCATCAGTGGGGAACTCCTTGCATGGATTTGATGGCAACAGTCAACACCAAGGCGAGCCGTCTTTTCAGCAGAAGACTAGAACGGATGTCAGAGGGTCTGGATGCATTACTATAACCTTGGCCAATAGAGGGCCACCTTTGTGTTTCCTTCTTGGGCGCTCATAGACCGTCTCGTGCAGCGAATAGAGAATCACCGGGGGCGGGTCATTCTGATCGTTCCGGACTGGCCTCAGTGACTGTGGTATGCCGACTTGATGTGACTTCTGGAGGATCAGCCATGGCCCCTTCCAGCTCATGGGGACCTGTTGATGCAGGGCCCAGTGCGCATGCCTCAGGTGAATCGGTTCTCGCTTATGGCCTGGCTAGTTTAAGGGCAAGGTTGAGGATGTAGGGGTATTCAGGTCCAGTGATCTCAACCTTGTTAAAGGCATGTAAGAATTCTACATCTTTGGCCTACATTCGTGTTTGGCGTGCTCTTGAGGCTTGGTGTGCGGAACGTCTGATTCGGCCTGCCATAACTTCTGTTCTGGAGGTTTTGGCCTTGCAGGATGGTTTTGAGAAGGGTTTGGCAGCCAGTTCTTTGCTGGTCCAGCTGGCGGCGATTGCCTGCTATAGGGGTAAGGTATGCAGGGTACCCCTGGGGTCTCATCTGGATGTCTTGCGTTTTTTTTCTCAGGGTGGTGAGTAAGCTGCTTCCCCCATGTAGAGTAGTGGTTCCAACTTGGGATCTCAATCTAGTTTTGAGGACTCTGACGAAGGAGCCTTTTGAGCCATTGTGCCAGGCTTCTCTGAAGGATATGACATTGATGACTTTTTTTCTGGTGGCTATATGTTCCACGAGTAGGATTTCTGAGTTGCAGGTTCTGTCGTGTCGGGAGCCTTTCCTCTCCTTTTCTAGGGAAAAGGTAGTCTTACGGCCTGTTCCTTCCTTCTTTCCCAAGGTAGTCTCAGTTTTTCATGTGAATCATCCCGTCGCTTTACCAGTGTTGGGCAGGTCTGGAAGTGGTGAGATTGACCGCGTTCTCTATAAACTGGATGTTCGCCGGGTTCTTAAGCGTTATTTGGCAGTGACAGCGATGTTTCGTAGGTCGGAACATTTATTTGTTCTGTTTCTGGAGGGCCGCGTAAGGGAGAAGCAGCGGCTAAAGCTTCCATTTCTAGGTAGATTCGGGAGGCCATCGCCTCGGTGTACCTACTTAGCGGTCATTCAGTTCCTCTAGGGTTACACGCTCACTCCACCAGGGCGCAGGCTGCATCCTGGGCTGTAATTTAGTCTGGTGCCGCCTGTGAACATATGCAAGGCGGCAACTTGGTCTTCTCTACATAACTTTTTGCTAAGCATTATCGCTTGGATGTCCAAGCGGCGAGGGAGGCCGGTTTTGGGGCTGCAGTTCTGTGAGCTGGTATTTCGGGTCCCTCCCTTTAGTGCATGTACTACTCTTTTACATCCCAGAGGTTCGGTTTGGGACTGGACTGGAGGGACAATAAGGAAAGCAAAATTAGACTTACCTGCTAATTGTTGTTCCTTGAGGAACTCCAGTCCAGTCCCATATTCCACCAGAGTTCAGTATGGAATTTCGGGGTTCCGGATTACAGTGGATTTTGGTTCTAGTTTGCTGTCCGGATGGCATTTTCAAGGGTTCTTTCAATTTCTTCTCGCTATATCTTCCCTTCTCAGAGAGGGTTGGATATCCTCCTTTACATTTGGGGGGGGAGGGTTTTTTCCGGGCAGTTCTGTTTGTAGTTATAGTGTAGTATAATAATATTTCTACATATTTGTTGCTCCTTTGAGTCTGCTTTGTCAATAGGTATTGGAAGCTGAGGGGCAGTGCCAGTGGTACTTATACTGGTGTCTACAGTTTTTAGACATGCTCAGACTCCAAGCTGCTGGAGGAGGCGCACTACCCAGAGGTTCAGGACTGGACTGGAGTTCCTCAAGGAACAACAATTAGCAGGCAAGTCTAATTTCGCTTTATCTTCTAGGGGGCCTCTGGTAGCTATGCCCCCTGGTGTTGGGGAGCCCTTTATGAGAGGTGAGCTTCCAGAATCCGGATCGTCCTCTCTGGAATTCTTTTTCCTTTTTGCAACAGGCCTGTTCCTTCTGGCATGGCAATTCAGACCCTGTGGCCTCTGGATGCTCCCGGACACAGTCTTGTACTAAGTAGACTGGATGCAGAAGCCCTGCTTGGTTTTATTTGGCTAAGTGTCCCCAGTGCCGTATGCTCCCTAAAGATGAGGGACACTTGGGAGCTGTCCAAGATGTTGACTATACAAAAGCACAAGGAGCAAGGGTATTGAAGGTCACCAATTGAAAAAACAGCCTCAACGCGTTTCGGCAGGATTGCCTTCTTCAGGGGGCACACATTTTAAAATAAAACACATAAGATAAACAATAAAATACAAGTAACAACATATTATTTTTGAATAATAAAATAAATAAATAAAATAAAATATATATTCTTAAGAACATATAAAAACCATAGCCACAAAGATAGTTCCAGTATAGGTTTAAATGACTGACTATGTCAGAGTGAATCAGAAACATGTAGAATTTCATAAGATAGCACTAATGGAACATGAACACTTAAAAATGATATAAATACATATAGAATAAATGAACATTCAAATCATTAAAACATGAACCTAAACAAATTTTGTTTAAAACGCTATTAAAACATAAACAAAACCATGTATGGGAGGAGATGAAGAGCAATTACTTACAGGGAGCAACATGTAACCAAAAGTCTTTAAAAAAGACTTCATGCAGGATCCTGCACACTGAATTGGTATGGTGCTAAATCCCAGAGCCAGAGAGACAAGGAGGCAATCATAAAGTATAAAACAAAGGAAACGGATACAGATTAATGTGCAGATTAGTAAACTTATAAATTATGCTTTCTGCCATTAAAAAGGAAACCATTTTAGGAGTGTACTAATCTCTTTATAAAAAGGGGGGAGGGGGGAAACGTGAAGAAAAATGAAAACTAATGAATAAAAGAGTGATATAAAAGCAACTGATGAACAAAGAAGTAGTCAAACAGTTATATTTTGGCACGAAAAATACAAGTGCTTAATGTTGATACGATTGGTATTAAAGCAGTTTATAACAGAGATATAGTTGAAGCAAACAGCTGAAGACAACTCTATTCATTGAACACTATGGACACGTCATATGACATACGAATCAAGCTAGAACGGACCTACCCACACCCTGACCCTTGTATATAAGAATGTATAATAGCTCAAAATGTATAATAGCGCACATTGTAGAAAGATCAAATTAAATCAAATGCACACCACCTCAAACACACAACATGCATCACTGCATGAGAACACATGAACACTTTTATGATTGTTTGCTGTGGAGACCGCCTTGATTGAAGGAGAAGGCAGTATAGAAATACTGTTAAATAAAATGTTTTTCAGCATGCAAATCTCAAGTTGTTATACAATGTCATAGTTAAAAGTAATAACATTATAAAAGGTGAGTATACTAATAAATATATAAATATAGATATTTTTATTTATTAATTATAATCACCTTTTATAATGTTACTTCTATTATATATAAATACAAAACCTGGGCTACGAGGTGTGATGTATCCAGGAAGGGGATTTATTTTAGAAATATACATATTTTAGAACCGGTCGGAGTAACCAGTGTGTAAGTGTGCTTAAAATGCAAAAATATAAACGTGTAAAGAGTATAGTCAGTTGCTAAATATGGTGGGCCACAGTGTTCCATAACCAAAATACCTGAAACGTAAGATCCAATGTGATTTTTCAGGATCTGGAAGCAGAGCGAGAGGACACAATCATATTCTTCTGTGCTGAGCCCGCCAAATATACGGGTTTTTTTAAAGGGAAAAGGAACTCGCGCATGCTCCATGAAAGTAACTAGTGCCGTGGAAGGGAACAGCTGACACAATAAAATACTATAGTGTCCAAAATAGGGGAATCATTTTAAAGAATGTACTTATTTTTTGACCAGTCAAAGTGATCAGTATGTAGTTATGCAAATCAATAAATCATGTTCAAATTGTGAAAATATAATAATGTATTACAGGCACAATGGAAAAAGGCTACAGACAATCATTAAATATATATATCCACAGAGTGCAAATTCTGATAGCGTGCACAAGGGAGATACGATGTATCCAGGAAGGGGATTAATTTTAGAAAATGTACTTGTTTTTGAACCGGTCGGAATAACCATAAGAACATAAGATATGCCATACTGGGTCAGACCAAGGTCCATCAAGCCCAGTATTCTGTTTCCAACAGTGGACAGTCTAGGTCATATGTACCTAGCAGTTTCCCCAAGGGACACAGGTTCCACAATGCTTGTATTGGTTCAAGCATTGATATCCTGGGTCCCTTCTTAATAATGGTTTATGGACCTTTCCTCCAGGAACTTGTCCAAACCTTTTTTAAACCCAGCTACACTAACAGCCTTTACTACATCCTCCGGTAACAAATTCCAGAGTTTGATTACACGTTGAGTGAAAAAATATTTTCTTTTATTAGTCTTAAATAGTTTATCCTGTAGCTTCATTGCATGTCCCCTAGTCTTTCTATATTCTGATAAGGTAAACAATTGACCTACGTTTACCCGTTCCACTCCGTTCATTAATTTATAGACTTCTATCATATCTCCCCTCAGCCATCTCTTTTCCAGGTTAAAGAGCCCTAACCTTTTTAGCCTTTCTTCATAGGAGTATCCTTCCATCCCGTTTACCATTTTGGTGGCTCTTCTCTGAACCTTTTCTAAAATCGCTATATCCTTTTTAAGATACGGCGACCAGAATTGCACACACTATTCAAGGTGCAGTCTCACCATGGAATGATATAGAGGCATTATAATATCTTTTGCTTTATTTTCCTTTCCATTCCTTTCCTTATCATACCTAGCATTCTATTTGCTCTCTTGGCCGCCGCTGCACACTGGGCTGAGGGTTTTAACATGGTATCCACAATGACGCTTAAATCTTTTTCCTGGGTGGTGGTTCCTAATGTGGAACCTTGCATCGTGTAACCATAGTTTGGGTTGTTCTTCCCTAGGTGCATAACCTTGCACTTGTCCACATTAAATTTCATCTGCCATTTTGATGCCCAGTCTTCCAATTTATCAAGATCCTCTTGCAATTTTCCACAATCCTCTTGGGTTTTAACAACTTTAAATAGTTTTGTGTCATCTGCAAATTTGATAACCTCACTCGTTATTCCACTTTCCAGGTCATTTATGAATATGTCAAAAAGCAGCGGACCCGGCACAGATCCCTGGGGTACACCACTATTCACTTTTCTCCATTGGGAAAATTGGCCATTTAGCCCTACCCTCTGCTTTCTATCTTTTAACCAGTTCCTGATCCACAATAGTACACTGCCTCCTATCCCATGACTCTTTAGTTTTGCCAAATGTCTCTGATGAGGGACCTTGTCAAAGGCTTTCTGAAAGTCCAGATACACAATATCAACTGACTCACCTTTGTCCACCTGATTATTCACTCCTTCAAAAAAACATAACAGATTAGTAAGACAAGATCTTCCTTGTCTAAAGCCATGTTGGCTGTCTCCCATTAGGTCATGACTATCTACATGCTGAGTAATTTTATTCTTTATGATGGTTTCTACCATTTTTCCCGGTACTGATGTCAGGCTCACCGGTCTGTAGTTTCCCGGATCACCCCTGGAACCCTTTTTAAAAATTGGTGTTACATTGGCGATCCTCCAATCTTCAGGTATTAGAGATGATTTTAATGATAGTTCACAGATTACTAATAGCAGGTTTGCAATCTCATATTTCAGTTCTTTCAACACCCTTGGATGTATACCATCCGGCCCAGGTGATTTGCTACTCTTCAGTTTATCTAATAGTTGTAATACATCTTCCCGATGTATCGATATTTCCTTCAATTCTTCCGCACCTTTAAATACCACTTCAGTCATGGGTAACATCCCTACATCTTCCTCAATAAAGACTGAAGCAAAGAATTTATTCAGTCTCTCCACTATCGCTTTGTTGCCTCTTAGTGCTCCTTTAACCCCTTTATCATCTAATGGACCAACTGACTCTCTCACAGGTTTTTTGCTACGAATGTACTTGAAAAGGTCTTTACTTCGCGTTTTTGCTTCCGCAGCAAGCTTCTTCTCAAATTCTCCCTTTGCCTGCCTTATCAATGCCTTGCATTTCACTTGCCAGTTCTTGTGCTGTTTCCAGGTTTCGTCGTTTGGCTCTTTTTTCCATTTCCTGAAAGATGCTTTTTTGGCAACAGCCTCTCTGACCTCACCTTTAAACCATGCTGGCAGTTTTTTGGACTTCCTTCCACTTTTCTTAAAGCATGGAATCCAGCTGGTCTGGGCTTCCAAGATAGTATTTTTCAACAACAGCCAAGCCTGATGTACGTCTTTAACCTTTTGCAACTGCTCCTTTTAGTTTTTTCTTAACTGTTTTCCACATTTTATCATAGTCTCCCTTTCGAAAGTTAAAAGGTAGTACTGTGGATTTCCTTACTATCCCTCCTCCACTAATTAAATCAAAGGCAATCATGCTATGATCACTATTGCCAAGTGGCCCCAACAACCTTATCTCTTGCACTAAATCTGGTGTTCCACTAAGGACTAGGTCTAATATGGCTTCCCCTCTGGTCAGTTCATGAACCAGCTGCTCCAAGAAGCAGTCATTTATTTCATCTAGGAACTTTATCTCCCTAGCATGTCCTGATGTGACACTGACCCAGTCGATACCAGGGTAGTTGAAATCACCCATTATTATTACTGCGCTGTAACTTTTGTTAGCTTCCTTGATTTCTTTGAGCATTTCATCATCCATTTGGTCATTCTGGCCAGGCGCTCGATAGTACACCCCCACTGCCATAGCCTTCCCCCTTTTACATGGAATTTCAATTCATATAGTTTCTACAGCAGATTTTGTTTCCTGCAAAACTTTAATCCTTTCTGACTCAATGCCCTCTCTAACATAAAGAGAAACCTCTCCATCAATTTGATCAGCTATATCATTTCGATATAGTTTGTACCCAGGTATCAGTGTCCCACTGGTTGTCCTCCTTCCACCATGTCTCTGATATTCCAATCATATCTAACCTTTCATTTAGTGTTATATATTCTGACTCTCCCATCTTAATTTTTTAGACTTCTAGCATTTGCATACAAGCATTTTAGAGAATGTATTTTATTCATATTAATTTGGCTGTTGGTAGACATGGGTAATTTGGGATCTTTAAGCTCTGTCTGCTCCATACTTGAGAAACCAAAGGAGCAAGCAGGATAAGAGGTCACTAGCACTTTATTAATGAACAACTTTCCCCTAATATCTGGTTTAAAAGCTGCTCTATCTCCTTTTTAAAAGTTAATGCCAGCAGCCTGGTTCCATCCCGGTTAAGGTGAAGCCCATCCCTTCGGAAGAGCCCCTCCTTTCCCCAGAATGTTCCCCAGTTCCTAACAAATCCAAAACCCTCATCTCTGCACCATTGTCTCATCCACGCATTGAGACTCCGGATCTCTGCCTGCCTTTTGGGTCCTGCGCGTGAAACAGGAAGCATTTCGGAGAATGCTACCCTGGAAGTTCTGGATTTCAACTTCCTACCTAAAAGCCTAAATTTAGCCTCCAGAACCTCCCTACCACATTTTCCTATGTCATTGGTACAGACATGTACCAAAACAGCAGACTCCTCCCCAGCACTATCTAAGATCTTATCTAGGTGGCGCGTGAGGTCCGCTACCTTCGCACCAGGCAGGCATGTTACCAGGCGATCCTCACGTCCACCAGCCACCCAGCTATCTACATGCCTAATGATCGAATCACCAACTATAACGGCTGTCCTAACCCTTCCCTCATGGGCACATGGCCCTGGAGAAACTTCTTCGGTGCGAGAGGGTTTTACATCGCCTGGAGGACGGGTCCTAGTTACAGGATCACTTCCTGCCACACCAGGGTGATGCTCTCCTGTCACGTGACCTCTCTCCTCCATGGCAACAGGGATGCTGCCAGACTGGAGGTGGGACTTCAGGACTATATCCCTGTAGGTCTCGTCTATGTACCTCTCTGTCTGTCTTATGTTTTCTAAGTCTGCTGCTCTAGCCTCTAGAGAACGGACTCGTTCCCTGAGAGCAAAGAGCTCCTTGCACCTAGTGCACATGTAAGACCTCTCACCAACTGGGAGAAAATCATGCATGTGACACTCAATGCAAAAGACTGGAAAGCCCCCATCCTGCTGCTGGACTGCTGTCTGCATCTTAGTTTTAAGTTTGTGTTTAGATCTAAGTTCTTTACTTACTAAGGGTTGCTATGGATATTTATACTAATAAAACTGTACCTAATACGTGTAATATACCTTGTTCATCTGAAGCTTAACTAATCTCAGGTCCTTAGTGTATGACTGATTTGGGTAATGAGCTTCACCTGAGAGCACCTCCTGTCTTTTTAAGATGTGTAAGTACCTATAAAGCTACGATTATCCCGTGGGTGGGTGTGGGGAGGGAGGGAGGGAAATAACACTTATTAAAAGAGGGCTGCTACACAGTATCCTGTCTTGTGCTGCTGAGGTAAGCTATATTCTGATTTGATTTAAATTATAGCTCTTAGCTGCTGCTAGGCTCTAACTTCTTATGAAATTTAAACTTCAAGCTCTCTGCTGGGTATGAAATGTAACCAGAAAGTTCTCTGTGTTTTAAATTTAATCTTAAACTGCTGCTACTAGGCCTTGACTGATTTAACAAGAAATAGTGGGTTCACAGATTGATTAGCTTTAATACAAAGAATTCCTTTTAGATAATTACCAGAAGTATATACTCAGTTGCAGATCCCTCTCCAGAAGTCCCTTTTTCTAGTCCTTCAAGACCAGTATATAGTTGTACAAGTCAGTAAAACATGTTCAGATTACAAAAATATAAACGTGTCAAGAAAATATGAGCAATTGTTGAATATGATAGGACATGGAGTATGCTCTCCTTGTGGTGTTCCAAGATGTTGACTATGCCTTGGACTCTGAGGAGGAGGAGATCCTCCTTTCGCCTTCAGAAAATTATGAAAAGGCTGGCGTGATCTCCCTGTTCCAGAAGGAGGAACTGGTGGTGTTGATTTCTAGCTCTCATCTTCCTTGAAACGTGACAGATTCTTCTGGCACTGAGCAAGAGCCAAAAGTAAAAGTACATCTGCTTCTTCAGGGGGTACTGAAATCTACTACTGTCTTCCCATTCCTGGAGGTGATCAAAGATATGATCTGGTCCAAGTGGGACTCGCCTGACTCCCTGCCTAAAGGGTTAAGGGTCTATCAGAAGATCTACGTTCTCCCCGAGGAGGAGCGCAATGAGTGGTTTAACATTCCCAAGGTGGATGCTCAGGTCACGTCGGTTACCAGACGGACCACTAGTCCTGTGGAAGATGGATCAGCCTTAAAGGATGTCCTAGGCTGCAAGGCTGACTTCTTGCTGAAGAGTCAGTTTGCTGTGTTGGTGATTATTTTGCAGCTGGGGGGTTTGCACCAGCTTGAATTCTTGAGCCTTGTTCCAGTAGATTCTCTTCCGCTTGGTGATACTAACTCTCTTGGAGTCAGCTATGTCCTTCCTTTCTGATGCCATGTATGACCCAGTGCGCCTGGCTACTGTGTCACAGCATTTGATTTGGCTCCATCACTGGGTGGTGGACACATCTTCCAAATCCCAGTTGGTTCAACTGTCCTTTAAGGGGACACTCCTGTTTGGAGCAGACTTGGAGAAACTCATGAAGGACTTAGGTGAGATGAAATCTTACCTTCTCCCAGAAGACAGTTCCAGGGGGACTCTGAAGTGGGCGAGTGCCCCTTTGCCAACCGCCAAGGATGTGCTGGCCGGATACCCAGAGGTCTCATTACTATCGTCACTATTGACTTGGAAAGCCTTTCTTCCCCTCCAGGGCCTCTGGCTCATTCTCAGTCCTTTTGTGGAGCATGTAGACCCAGGGATGTAACCATCTCCGGAAGAGGCTCCTCCTGGGCCATACAATGTAGGTTTGGGGCCCATTCTCTGACACCTACGTTGGGCAGCAGGCTTTGCCTCTTCTTTCAGGAATGGACCCGGGTTACCAAGGATCACTGGGTGCTAGACACCATCCAATTCTGCTATGTCCTGGAATGCAAGGAGCCAATTCCTGATGCTTTCATTATCTCCCCCTGTGGGTCTGCGATCAAGGGTGCCATGGTGTGGACCACCTTGGACAAGTTGCTGCGCATAAAGGCAGTGGTGCCTGTCCCCCCCCCCCCCCCCCCCCCCCCCAGAATAAGCAGGACAAGGGCAGATACTCCATCTACTTTGTGGTGCTAAAGGAAAGACTGTTCTGGCCCATCTTGGATCTCAAGGGGTCAACAAGCACTTGTGTGTCCTGTGCTTTTGGATGGAAACCTTGCACTCTGATTTCAAGCAATGCGCCGAGGAGAGTTCTTGGCTTATCTGAATCTGTCTGAGGCATATTTTTCATATCATGATCTGGGCAGATCAGCAGAGGTATCTGCGTTTTGCTGTGCTAGTCTGTCCTTTTATCAGTTCACTGTCCTTCCTTTTTGGGCTCTCCACCACCCCAAGAACGCTCTCCAAAGTCATGGTGGTGGCGATTGTGGCACCAAGGAATCTGTGTCCATCTCTATCTGGACAACTGGCTCATCGGAGCCTTTTCTCTGTCAGAAGAGTCTTCCAAAACATCTCAAGTAGTGTCTTCCTTGGAAAGCCTTGGGTGGGTGATCAATCAGGAAAAGAGCCAGCTTTTGCCTTCCCAGTCCTTGGAGTTTCTGGAAGTACATTTCAACACTCAAGTGGGCAGAGTTTTCCTGCCAGAGGATAAAGTCCAAAAACTGTTTGAATTGCCTGGCACTGTTCTGTGCGACCATGCCCCCAGAGTCTGGGATTGTCTTTAGCTCCTTGGATTGATGGCATTGATTATAGGGGTAGTCTCTTGGGCATGTGCTCGCATGCAGCTCCAGTGGTCCTTTTTTTGTTTCAAAATTTTTAACCATACTTACAGAGCAAGTATACAAGAAACATGATTGAGAGGGGGGGAAGTAGTCTTGGTTAAGATGGCGGCAGCTGCCGATTTTGTGTGAGCACGTTTTTCTGTACTTCATTGGGTAAAAAGCGAAAAGGGAAGGGGAGGATTTGTCCACCCACCCTCCCTCCTACCTCAACGCCGATTTCTATGGGACCCATGGATTCCTTTTGTTTATCGTGCTAACCGAGCTGTGGCAGGAGAAGGGGATGAGTCCCGGGCTGCAATAATGCCGGAGTCGGGTGGCTCAGCGTCTGTATCCGGTATATCTTTCTCCCCTGAGAGACCGGCACCAAAGGCATCTTGTGGCCAGCCCCTACCAGAAGGGTTCCTGGAGCTTGGCTCCCCACCGAAGCTGGGGGAAGTGAGTGGACCGGGAACAGAGGGACGGTGAGTTCGAGAGGGTGCAGTCGTTGGACAGCACGACTTAATTACAGCAGCGGAGCCGATTGGGTATGGGCCCACAGGTCAGTTTACTGCTGTGGGTCGAGGACCAGCGCCAGAGGCAGCAATGGAAGCAGGAATTTCGAAGACTGTTTTGGGGCAGTCATTTACACTTCAGCGCCCAAAGTCTTTTACATTAGAAACTATTTGGCAGGCAATTTTCTCTTTGGGGGAAGCGCTGGTGCCAAAGGTAACTTCCTTGGAGTGGAAATTGGATAATTTTTGTCTTGGTGTAGAAGGTTTGGAACAAAACGTCCTGGCATTACAACCAGAAGTGGTTGATCTACGAAGGAAGGTGGAAACCTTGGAAGAGCAAGCGGATGCCTTTAGGAACTTTTTATCTACACAAGTTAAATTGGAGCAACTGGAAAATCTCTCTAGAATAAATCTTCGGATAATTAATTTCCAGAGAATTATGTCTATCCCCTAGAGAAATGTTTCGTTTATATTTGGTTGAGGTGTTGGGTGTATCTCCTGAGTTAATCCCTCCCTTGGTTAGAGTGTACTATCTGCCTAAGGCTAAAATATTATCGGGAGAGGTTATGGCAGGGGGTGGTCAGAAACAAGGAGATACTCTTAATTTAACCAAGTTATTGGAGAGATCTGAGAGTGAGAGTCCAATTCCTTCTACATTGTTGGTTACCTTTGCTCTATTATCTGATAGGGAGTGGCTGTTGAAGCTTTTTTTAGGAAAAGGAATTTTGCCATTTAAAGGGCTAACGGTTAGAGTGTAGCCGGATTCAGCTAGAGATACACAAACGCCGTAAGGCGTTTCTTTTGCTGTGCCCTGGTATTCTTCAGTTAGGTGTTTGTTTTTTCTTAAGCATCCATGTAAATGTTTGGTGAAATATAAATCGGTTTCCTATATTTTTTATGAACTTTCCCAACTTGCTGCCTTTATTAATGCCAGGCGTTTGGAGTCCCCTGAGGGGGGTCTCAATTGATCTCTCATAAATATATAGGTCACCATTTCGATGGCTGCATCTAATTTTTTCCTTCACAGTTTTGATGTTAGTATATTAAGTTAATTTCTGCCCCTCTGTATTGTGGGCTAGTGTGGAAGATACCTCTGTCTCATCATGTTATTTTGTTTGTGTTCTATTATGTAATATGCTGTTTTTTCTGAGGTATCTTCCAGTTTCTTCAAGAATGTTGTAACTTTCTTGATTTATTTTGTAAAATCTTTATCTTTATCTTTATTTCGTCATTTGATAGACCGCTCTTGTCAAGACATTTGAGCGGTGTACAATAAAAGGTCATCACGCCACTAAGCTAGAGTAAAGGAACGCCATATTATAAATAGGAAAGAGGGAGAAAAGGACAGTGCACAACAACAGTGAAAAGAGCACAAAGACAGACCAGACAGAGGATTCAAGACAAACAACAAGCACAGGGAGGGAAACCAAAACAACAAAAGGGAGGCAACAATACACAGCCAAACTAGGCAACAGCACTAAAGACAAGCAGACAGAGACTCAAGGGGGGGCGTCCGGAGGAAGGTCAAAGGCTTGTTGGAACAGGTGGGTTTTGAGTTGCTCCTTAAATTTAGAGTATGAAGGTTCTAGTCGGAGGGAAGGTGGCAAAGCATTCCAAAGGGAGGGGCCTAGAAAAAAGAAAGCGGAGTGACGGGTCTGTTCTAAGTGTGCTTGTGACATAGAGGGTAAGGACAGGCGATTAGCATGTAGGGAACTGAGTTGACGGTAAAGTGTGTGCAGAGATATAAGATCAGCCAGATAACGGGGAGTAGAAGTGTAGATGGCTTTATGCGTTAGAATAAGAAACTTGTAACGGAATCGAAAATGGAGAGGCAACCAATGTAAGCGAAAGAGGATGGGAGTGACATGCTCATAACGATGGGAGAAATGGATGAGACGAGCTGCTGTATTCTGAATTAGCTGAAGGCGCTTAAGTTGAATAGCAGGAAGGTTAGCTAGGAAAACATTGCAGTAGTCGAGTCTGCTGATAACCAAGGCCAAAACAAGGGTAATCAGTGCAGTAGAAGGGAGAATGGACCGAACAGCTCTAATTTGTCATAGAACTGCGAAAGACCGGCGGGTGAGAGTAGAAATGTGACCAGAGAAAGAGAGTGGAGTCCTGAGTAACCCCCAAGTAGCGGAAGGAGGAGACAAGCGGGATTGGAGTGAGGTTGATCTGAGGAGCAACAGTTGGGCAGGAGCCACTCAGGGAGACCCACATAGCTGTAGATTTTGCCGGATTGAGGTGCAAAAGGTTCAGAGAAAGCCATGAAGCGATATGAGCAAGGCAGCGATTAAACTGAGAGACGTCAAGGTTCAGTGGTGAAGTGTGATACAAGAGAATGATATCATCGGCATAGATGTATGATGAAACCGGATATTGCTGGATCAAGAGGGAGGGGAGAGAGAAAAATATTAAACAAAAGAGGAGAAAGAACAGAGCCCTGGGGAACACCGCAGGTAAGAGGGAACGGAGAACAACACTGGTTATTGGAGTGGACGGTAAATGAACGGCCGGCAAGAAAAGAAGAGAACCATTTCCAGACCTCACCGCGTAACCCCAGATCAGCCAGACGAGAAAGAAGAATGTGGTGGTCAATCAGATCGAATGCCGCAGAAAGGTCAAGAGAGAC
The DNA here is from genome assembly GCA_033557465.1 of Ichthyophis bannanicus. Lineage (NCBI taxonomy): Eukaryota > Metazoa > Chordata > Amphibia > Gymnophiona > Ichthyophiidae > Ichthyophis > Ichthyophis bannanicus. Next base: position 172,158,004 of record CM066042.1, read on the forward strand.
AATGAGGGTAATATCCCCACGGTCATGGGCGACGTGGAGTTCATTGAGTAGCACCAGAAGGACGGTTTCCATACTATGCCCTGAGCGGAATCCTGCTTGGCGTGGATGTAGTGCGTTAGTGGCTTCAACGTGTGAGCTGAGTTGTGCAAAAGCAAAGCGTTCAAGCAGTTTGGCCAAAAAGGGGAGGTACGACACAGGGCGCCAGTGGGAAAGTACGGAGGGATCAAGTGAAGGTTGTTTCAAGAGAGGGCGAACTATGGCAGACTTCCAGAGGAGTGGAAAGTGGCCGGTGGAAAAACTTGTGTTAAAAATGGTAACCATGATAGGCACTAACTGCAAGGTAGATTCAGCCAACCAATGGGAGGGAATTGGGTCAAGCTGACAGGTGGTTTTCCTAGAGCTAGAGAACTTGTAAGAGCTCAGCAGAGGTGATGGGACAAAGAGGACCATGTATGCGCTAGTGCCCGGTTCGGTGGGGAAGGGGGTGATCCTAATAAGGTGGGGTTTGACATCCCAGCAGAGGGTGCAGCTACAGAAGGAGAGTGAGGAGGGGATAATGGAGATGAGGCTGGATTCATAAAAGAAGAACGCAAATCCGAGATTTTCTTTGAAAAGAAGGTGGCCAAAAGTTGCAGAGCTGGGGCTTTACTGGGCTGATTGTGAGCCGAACCGGTAGAAGAAAGTTGGCGTAGGATGGAAAAAAGTCGTTTCGAGGAATCTGCAGCCTCAGATTTCGGTGGTATAAAAGACGCGCTTGGCTGATGGAATCACTGTGCGATAAAGGGAGTAGAGTTGCTTAAAGCGGCAAAGTGCTTCAGGTGTAGGATGTTTGGCCCATTGACGTTCCACTTGCCGGAGCTGAGTCTGCTGAAGACGCAGGCCTGGGTGGAACCAGGGGGAGCAGGTGACACGAGTAGCCCGAGCAGTAGAGGAGAGTGGGGCCAGATTATCTAAAGCAGTGGTGAGTGTAGTATTCCAAAAGAAGACCTGGGAGTCAGGAGAGCATACTGCAAATTCAGGGGGAAAGAGAGAGTGTGCGGATGGAAAAGCATTTAATGTCGCAGGAGTGATGCGACGACGCAAAGAACATAGAGGTGGGGAGCTAGGCGAAGTAGCAATCTTCGGGGAGGGACAAGAGACTGAGAAGGAAACACAGAAATGATCCGACCAGGGAACACGATGAGTGGTAAGAGGAGAGATCTGGGGGAGAAGCGCAGGAGAGGAGAGCAATAAATCTAAAGTATGGCCCGCAACATGAGTGGGACCAGAAACATGTTGGTGAAGAGAGACATCATGCAAAAGATCCAGGAAGACCCGATCTTTATGCCTAGAAGGGGTATCCACGTGGATGTTAAAGTCTCCAAGAATTATAAAATGTCATAAATAAATAATTTAAAAAAAAAACATGATTAAAATCAAATACAAGAAAAGATAAAATGTAGAAAAACTTACAAAAGAAATCATAACAATCCAATAGCCCACAAAAATGGGGAGGAGAAGAATACTAAAGAAAATCCAACAAAAACAAGGGAAAAAACAAAAATCCCATGATTAACTGTCAATTGTCTAAACCACCCATAGCTCACCCCTTTAAAGCCTTTTTCTCCTTTATCAACTAGAAAAACCTCCAGCTGTGGAGAGTCTAACGCCCTGAAAAATGACCAAGCACTTACAGGGATAACGTAAAAAAATGAAGCCCCAGCGGCCAACACCCTAGGCCTTAGGGCCAAGAAGGTCCACCGGTGTAGCTGCGTGGCCCGGGAGACATCAGGAACCAATTTAACTTGCGACCCACAAAAATTAAATGCCTTATTTTTAAAGTAACTCCTAAGCACTGAAGTCTTATCCTGTTCAGAAAGAAATGTAACCAAAAGAGTAGCCCTGGTGGAAATAACGTCCTGCAAGTCCTCTAAGAACTGAGTCAAACTGAAATTTTCCTGAGGTTGAAAAACATCAAAACCCTGAAGAGGACTCACCAGACATCCCACCAGCTGGCAAGAAAAATAACCTGGAAAAAAACATTGAGTCAGCTGTGGGTAAACCCAAAGCTTCCTTAAGGTATTTCCAAAATAAGACTTCAGAAGACAGTAAATGGCAAAAGGGAAAATTCAAACAACAAAGATTTCTACTCCTGAAATTTATTTTCCAACATTTCTAATTTACGATAGTTTAGTAATCAATCTTTAATATAGGAGGCATTCACCACATTCAAAGAAGAAAGAGCTATCATATTTAGAAATCTGGGAAAGAGAGACCACCTGATCCTCAACTTTAACCAGCCGAGCGACGGCCTCCTGTGAGAAGCTGCACTGCTGCGAAACAGTGTTGGCCAAGGCCTGCTCAGTCCTAGTAACCACCCTCCAAATATCCCCAGGGACATCTGAGACTCGGGTATCTCCCTGGATTCAACTGGAGGGGTAGACCAGATGACAGGTTTCAAAGATACAAGGGAAGAAACTAGAGAACTATAATCCAGAGGGCCAACACCGGTGAGGTCAGGGGGTACCAAATGGGGAGGAGCTGGTGGATGACGCTCCAGTGAACTTAAAGAAGCCACTGAAATTTGAGGAGAGACAGTCCCAGTACCTACAAAAGTAGATACCAAATGTTTGTCCATGGGTCCACTAGTAGTCACTGCAAAAACCTTCTTTTTACGTTCCCCATAGGTATTTAGTGCTCCGGCAGTGATCCAAGGGGCACTAACAGCTGTGCGCCTAGCACAAACACCTAAATATAGGGAACTACAAAATGCCTGAAGAGAGCTCCTGATGACGTCTGGGCAGCCCGGGACACAGCCTGCCTCTTCCTTGGAGCACAGCTGCAGGAAGCACTCCTCCTCCCAGCGGTCCTTTTTGACGCTATGTTCCCAGAGTTCTCAAGAGTTTGAGCGCAGGCTCCCACTTCCGTTGATGGCTGAAGTCCAGCCTGCAGTGGTGGTGGCAGCCCTGTCATCTGAGGAAGGGTGTTCCACTGGACGATTTTCTTGGATTCTACTGACGATGGATGCCAGTCTCTCAGACTGGGGAGCCCATTGCAGAGACCATACGGCCCAGGGCCGTTGGAACTGCAAAGAGGCGGTGCGGTCCATCAACTGCCTTGAGGTGAGGGCCATGATGTTGGCTCTTCTGTGTTTCCAGTTCCTTGTTGAGGGCCTGGCGGTCTGAATATTCTCTAACAATGCCATGGCGATGGCTTAAGTCAATCAGCAGGACAGCACAAGAAGTGTTGGAGTGGCCCTGGAGATGATCTCCTGTTTTGCCTGGGTGGAGCTTTGTTGGCTCAACACATGCCAGAGTGGACAATGTGGAAGTGGACTACCTCAGCCAGCACTCCCTGAATCCCAGTGAGTGGGAATTGTCACAAAGCATTTCAGCTGATTGTGCGCTGTTGAGGTTGCCCCAAAATGGGCATTGGAGCAGGTTGCCATCATACAAGTGGGCTGCTTCTTCAGTCGCTGCATGGAAATGAGCCAAGGGTGTTGATGCCCTTACCCAGTCTTGACCCACTCAGTGGCTGTTGTACGTATTTCCTTAATGGCTTCTATTGGGGTATGAGATTTGGCGTATAGAGCACCACCTGGGCAGGATTGTCCAGGTGGTGCCGGTTTGGCTACAGAGAGCATGGTTCAGAGATCTAATGCAGCTCCTCCAAGCTCCTCCCTTCATCTGCCTCTGTCTCGGCGGCTGTTGCAACAGGGACCGATCGTCTTAGAGGACCTGATTCCCGTCTCAATTACAGCATGGCTCTTGAAAGGAGACTGCTAGTGCCTAAAGGCTACTCTCCGGCTGTTTTCTCTACTATACTTTGGTGCCTGGAGGAGGTCTACCATATTAGCATACATATGAATATTGTGCTACTTTGAACACTGGTGTGGTGCGCAGCACTTGACTCCCGAGGTGACAAAGGTATCTGCCTTGTTGGGCCTTTCTGCAGGATGGCCTTGAAGCGTGTCTCATTCTGCCACCTGAACATTCAGGGAGCTGGGTTTGGCCTGTTTCCTTGGTCCGGTGGCAGGCAAAAACTTGGCTTTGCATCTGGACATCTCATAAGAACATAAGAGATGCCATACTGGGTCAGACCAAGGTCCATCAAGCCCAGTATCCTGTTTCCAACAGTGGCCAATCTAGGTCATAAGTACCTAGCAGTCTCCCCAAAAGACACAGGTTCCTCAATGCTTGTATTGGGTCAAGCAGTGATATCTTGGGTCCCGTTTTAATAATGGTTTGTGGACCTTTCCTCCAGGAACTTGTCCAAACCCTTTTTTAAACCCAGCTACACTAACAGCTTTTACTACCTCCTCCAGTAACAAATTTCAGCGTTTGATTACATGTTGAGTGAAAAAATATTTTCTCTTATTAGTCTTAAATAGGTTACCCTGTAGCGTAAACAATCGACCTACGTTTACCCGTTCCACTCCATTCATTAATTTATAGACACCTATCATTTCTCCCCCTCGGCCGTCTCTTTCCACGTTGAAGAGCCCTAACCTATTTAGCCTCTCTTCATAGGAGTATCCGTTTTGGTGGCTCTTCTCTGTACCTTTTCTAATAACATTATATCCTTTTTAAGATACGGCGACCAGAATTGTACACACTATTCAAGGTGCAGTCACACAATGGAACGATATAGAGGAATTATAATATCCTTTGTTTTATTTTCCATTCCTTTCCTTATGATACCTAGCATTCTATTTGCTCTCTTGGCCGCTACTGCACACTGGGCGGAGGGTTTTAATATGTTATCCACGATGACGCCTAAATCTTTTTCCTGGGTGGTGGTTCCCAATGTAGAACCTTGCATTGTGTAACCATAGTTTGGGTTGTTCTTTCCTTTGTGCATAACTTTGCACTTGAACACATTAAATTTCATCTGCCATTTGGATGCCCAGTCTTCCAATTCATCAAGATCCTCTTGCAATTTTCCACAATCCTCTTAGATTTTAACAACTTTAGTTTTGTGTCATCTGCAAATTTGATAACCTCACCCTTTCTCCAGGTCATTTATGAATATGTCAAAAAGTACCGGACCCAGCACAGATCCCTGCGGTACTCCACTATTCACCTTTTTCCATTGGGGAAAATTGGCCAATTAGCCCTACCCTCTGTTTTCTATCTTTTAACCAGTTCCTGATCCACAACAGTACATTGCCTCCTATCCCATGACTTTTTAGTTTTGCCAAAAGTCTCTGAGGGACCTTCTCAAAGGCTTTCTGGAAGTCCAAATACACTATATCAACCGACCTACCTTTGTCTACCTGTTTGTTCACACCTTCAAAAAAACATAACAGATTAGTAAGAAACATAGAAATATGACGACAGAAAAAGACCACATGGTTGATCTAGTCTGTACTTCCATATCAACAATTACAACAGTCCCCTTTTTTCCTTTAGAGATCCTCTGTGTTCGTCGCATGCTTTTTTGAATTCAATTACTGTCCTCATCTCAACCACCTCCACTGGGAGACTATTCCACGGATCCACCACTCTTTCCGTAAAGAAATATTTCCGCAAATCACTCCTGAATCTATCCCCCTTCACCCTCATTTCATGTCCCCTCGTAGCAGAACTTGCTTTCAATTGAAAGAGGCTCTCCCCCTGTACATTTATGCCATGGAGGTATTTAAACATCTCAATCATATCACCTCTATCCCGCCTTTCCTCAAAGGTGTACATATTAAGATCCTTCAGTCTGTCCTCATATGCTTTTATAATGAAGACCACTAACCATTTTAGTAGCCACTCTGCACCGACTCCATCCTGTTCACATCCTTTTGAAGGTGCGGTCTCCAGAATTGCACAGTATACTCCAAATGAGGTCTGTCAGACGGCTGCCTGGGTGAGAATCTTCACAGTCTTTGCAAGTGCATATCTCTATATGATTTTCAAGGTATTGTGGGCAATGTAGTTCATTCACACCAGACACAGCTGCTGACAATTTAGTTGTGCTCTTGGGTAAAGCCAATAAGATATTTATTTATGGGGTTATTTCTCCCAACACAGATATGCTTCGTAGCACATAAATTAGGTAACTTGCTTTCAGTGTTAACTTGGAAAAACAAAGTCAAAATCAGGAAAACAACATATGAAAAGCTACAAAGCAAGAAACAAACTGTTCTTTTCAGGTTAACTTCTGATTACTTCCCACATAAATTCAGAAATGATTCTCTCCTAGCTCACAAGCAATTAGGTAAGGCTTAATTGCTAGCAGTCACCAGCTGAAACCCCTTAGCTGGCTTGCCTTCCACTGTGTGGGTCAAATCCTGCTTCAGGAGCTTTTCTGAGTAGATTAAAGAACAAATTTGTATTTCTTTGTGATGGTTGCTGTACTTTATAACAGAAAGTTACCAACTGAGTTTAGATAGAGAGCAGTCCATATAAACAGGATCCTCATCTGCTATTATTCCCCCTTGTTCAACAAGCATGGGTTCAATATCATGGATTGGCACAGATGAATCTCTCAATGGAGCATTTTCAGGAGAATACTTGTTTCCCTGCTGTCTTTCAAGGTTATAGCTAGGGCATAGATCAGTGTTCATACCTGAGCTTCCATTGCTGCTAGAGTTCCTCTCTATATAGCCTGGCCAGTATGTAGTCCAGTTCTTATGTCCAGCCTTCCAATCCAGATCCCTGGACACTGGATCTCTCTTCACATACCTTCTGGCACAGGTCTTAGGGTCCCTTCCACGTGCAGCCGTCTCCCTCACAGGTAGCCTATGGTGATTCCTAGCTCTGCAGCACCATTCCTCTGGCTTTCCCCAGTCCAATGGTGTATGCTGGCCTTTGGAATACCTCCCAGTATACGTACTGCTTTGGACTCTTCTAGACCTCTCAAAGGCTTCTCTCTTCCTTCTTCCAAAGGGTCTCTTTCCCTCTCTGTCCGTCCGGTTTGGCTTCTGCTTCTGATGATCCTTCAGATGAAACTGATGATCAAACTCAAGCTGATTCTCAGGATACTGAGGACAATTCTCTGGATATCCAAGGTGATCATGAAGATGGTCATCTGTAGAATAAACTCTACTCTAAGTGGATTCATATAGACCTATATCCAGTATTCCGTTACTTGCGAAGATCATTGAAAAAGAGGTACAACGACAACTACAAGATCACGTCGACATTGCCTCACCATTAGACCCCTGCCAACATGGTTTTAGGGAATCCCACGGAGTGGAAACCCTTCTTACCACCCTCTTCTGCAGGATAATCACTGGCATTGATGACATCCGTCAAGGATTTGCTCTCATCTTTCTGGACATCGCTGCAGCTTTTGACTCAGTAAGTCATGAGCTTCTCTTAGGTCGACTATTTGAGAAAGGAATTACTGGTAGAGCGCTTGATTGGTGCAGATCTTACCTGTCTGGAAGATGGCAGCATGTGCGTTCTGGAGGGATGACATCAGAACCTTTCCACCAAAGCCAGGGAGTCCCACAAGGTTCTTCCCTTTCGGCCCTCTTGTTTAACATTTACATGCAGCCAATTTGCAAGATCATCCGATCCTTCAATGTCGACTGCATGTTATATGCTGATGATGTCCTGCTGTACATACCCTTCTCTACGGAACATCCGGACCTCTCTCCACTGACGAGTTGCTTCAACGCAATATCTGACTGGCTTCTCTCCCAAAACCTCCGAATACAACATAAGAAAACGGAAGTACTCTTCATTACTAGGAACACTAACTTCACACCACCACAATTCCTTAAAGTAAAAGAAGCAGAGCTACAAACTAAACCATCAATACGCTACCTGGGAGTCACCTTGGATCAGCGCCTAGACATGAAAGCCCACATAGGGAACACAGTCAGAGCAGTATACTACAAGATCCGCTCACTTCGGCATTTACGATCTATGCTGGAACCAAATGACTTCAGGACTATATACCAGGCATTGATCATACCTCATTTTGATTACGCCAATGCCATCCTTCAAGGCCTGCCCCTATCCACCCTACACCCGCTGCAGCTCGCCATGAATGCTGCAGCAAGGGTCATCCATGGAGCCCCCAGAAGCGACCACGTGACACCTCTGTTGATACAATTACATTGGCTACCTATCCAGGCTAGAATCGTTTTTAAGACTCTGTTACTCACTTTTAAAGCTATTAACAAGCTCTCCCCTGAATCAATAATGGCCCTCATCCATACCATATCTCCTAATAGAGCAAGGAGATCCACAGCTACAAACACCCTAAAAGTCCCGAAAGCATTAACAGTTTGCACTTCATCTACAGCCAACAGGGCGTTTAGTATCAGCGCACCAAGATGCTGGAACGCATTACCTCCAGATATCCGGGCTATTAAGGGCCTTACGCAGTTTAGGAAAGCCCTCAAGTACCATCTTTTCAATAAGTACCTCATAGAACCCAACCTCACCCACCGAGACAGAAATGCAACCCACTAAGCAAATATATGGTTTCCCAACAACATGCCAAGAAAGATTCTCTAACCCTTAGTGGTGCATTTGTTTCTATAGAATTCATGATCATACAACCTTATGTAGCAATATTTGTAAATAGTTTACAAGCTTATGTAGCAAGTTTTTGTAAATAGTTTACCCCTGTTATCTAAGTTACTTGCCCTGTTATCTGTAAACTCATACATGTTAACTGTACTGAGCGTTTCTGTTCCATGTAAACCGCGCTGATGCTGAATAGTGCGGTATATAAGAGAATGTAAATAAATAAATAATAATACTCTTATTCTGCTTAGATGAGTGATCCTCCCTAACACAGCGCAACTGTGCTGAATCAGGCCCTGCCCTTTGAGATGAGTGCTTAGGGATTACCTCATAGCCCTCCTGATTGAACACACGTTTCCTCACTTCAGCTCCTCTAATGGCTGTTGGAAACCTGGTGCATTCTGGGACTGGTAGTCTTTTATGGCAAAATTCTGTTTTCATATTTCTACCAGAACTGACAGGTTGCTTGTTCAGAGTCACTTCACCTTTTCTATAGCTCCTTCCTGAGCTATGATAAGCTTCCTTATCACAGGTCGCACCAAAGACTTATACAGAGGCACTATCACCACCTCCTTTTTTTTTTTTTTTTTTTTTGTGCATGCCATTCCTCTCTGTATGCACCCAAGCATCCTTCTAGCTTTTGGTGTCGCCTTTTCCCACCTGTTTAGCTACTTTAAAATCATCAGACACAACCACGCCCAGGTCCCGCTCTTTAGTGGACAAAAGTACTTCATCCCCTATACTATATTGCTCCCTTGGATTGCTGCAGCCGAAATGCATGACCTTACATTTTTTAACATTAAATCCCAGCTGCCAGATTCTAGACCATTCTTCAAGCTTAGCTAGATCCCTCCTCATGTTATTTCCACCTTCCTGGGTTATCTACTCTATTGCAGATTTTGGTATTATCTGAAAAAAGGCAAACCTTACCTGACAGACCTTCTGCTATATCACTAACAAAGATGTTAAAAAGAATTGGACCAAGGACAGATCCCTAGGGCACACCACTGGTAACATCCTTGTCTAAAGCCATGTTGGCTGTCTCCTATTAAGCCATGACTATTTACATGATGAGTAATTTTGTTCTTTATGATGGTTTCTATCATTCTTCCTGGTACTGATGTCTGTAGTTTCCCAGATCACCCCTGGAACCCTTTTTAAAAATTGGCGTTACATTGGCGATCCTCCAATCTTCAGGTATTACAGATGATTTTAATGATAGCTCACAGAGTACTAATAGCAGGTCTCCAATCGCATATTTCAATTCTTTCAACACCCTTGGATGTATACCATCCGGTCCAGGTGATTTTCTACTCTTCAGTTTATCAAATAGTTGTAATACATCTTCCTTGTATATCGCTATTTCTTTCAATTCTTCTGCAGTATCACCTTTAAATACCACTTCAGTCATGGGTAACATCCCTACATCTTCCTCAGTAAGACCAAAGCAAAGAATTCATTCAGTTTCTCCGCTATAGCCTTGTCCCCTCTTACTGTCCTCTTACCCCTCTATCATCTAATGGTCCAAATATCACAGGTTTTTTTGCTATGAATATACTTGGGAAAAAGTCTTTTATTATGCATTTTTGCTTCCACAGCAAGTTGCTTCTCAAATTTTCTTTGCCTGCCCTATCAATGCCTTGCATTTAACTTGCCAGTGTTTGTGCTGTGTCCAGTTTTCATCATTTGGCTCTTTTTTTCCATTTTCTGAAAGATGCTTTTTTGGCAACAAAAGCCTCTCTGACCTCACCTTTAAACCAATGTTGGCAGTTTTTTGACTTCCTTCCACTTTTTTTTAAAGTGTGGAGTACAGCTGGTCTGAGCTTCCAAAATAGTATTCCTTATCGTTCCTCCAGTCCAGTCCCTCACTACTGGGTAGTGCACTTCCTTCCGCAGCATGGAGACTGAGCATGTCAAGAGTTCTGATGTCACTTGGACCAAGACCGGTGGCACCTCCCACCAGCACTCACTATGCTCATTCTCCCCGCAGCGGGAGGTTGTAGTGAGCCTAGGTGCTGGGCTCACTGGAGGAACACATAGAAAGTTTATCTTAGAGAGGGGTTTTTAATTTGTTTCCCCTACCAGACTAGAGTCTGGGGCGGCTTACCTGGCCGATGTCCATTATGACCTTTAGAGGTCTGGTGAACAGCATGGCCTCTTTGGCGGCACGTCGCTACCTCTGGCTGAGAAACTGGGCAGTGGACAGTTCCTCCAAGTCTTGGCTTAGCAAGCTTCCCTTTAAAGGAAAGTTGCTGTTTGGAGAGGACCTAGACAAGCTGGTCAAAGACTTGGGCGAGTCAAAAGGAAGCCGCTAGCCAGAGGATAGGCCATAGCTGAGTCAAACAGCGACAGCAGCTCGAGGGCAATTGCGGGACATCTGGCATTTTCGCACCTCTTCCCTGGTGGTCTTCCAGAGGGGGAGATTTCCCTCACACGGACAAGGTTTTCACGGTTTCCGGGGACCGGGCAGGGGATTTGCTGGTTTTAAGAAACTGCAATGAAGCTAGGGGGGGGCTCAGGTTGGGGAACAGCCCGTGGGAGGGCGGCTACGGGAATTTCTCTCAGCCTGTGTCCAGATCACGTCTGACCGTTGAGTACTGGAGGTTATTCGCGAGGGTTATGCCCTTGAGTTCGCGCGTCCGGTAACTGACTCCTTTGTCCTCTCTACCTGCAGGGTGCGATCCAAGACAGCGGCCATGGGGCAGACGCTCACTCACCTGTGGCAGTTAAGAGCTGTAGTCCTGGTGCCTCCAGATCAGTATGGCTGCTGTCGGTACTCCATTTATTTTGTAGTTCCCAAAAAAGACGGATTCTTCCTTCCCATCCTGGACCTCAAGTGGGTGAACCGTTGTCTTCGGGTTCCTCATTTTTGAATGGAGACGCTAAGGTCTGTGATTGTCGCAGTGAGAAAGGGAGAGTTCTTGACTTCCCTCAACTTCACAGAAGCCTATCTTTACATTCCTATCCGCCCGGAACATCAGCGCTTTTTATGATTTGCAGTGCCTTAGAGACACTTCCAATTTCAAGCGTTGCCCTTTGGCCTGGCAACAGCGCTGTGAATTTTCACCAAGGTGATGGTAGTGGTGGCGGTGACTCTTTGGAAGGAGGGCATCTTGGTGCATCCTTATCTCAACGACTGGCTGATCTGGGCAAAGTCCAAATCCAAGAGTGTACAAGCTACGACCAGAGTGGTTCAGCTTTTAGAAAATCTAGGCTGGGTGATCAATGTGGCCAAAAGCAGCTTGGCTCAGTCTCAAGTCCTAGAATACCTGGGGGTCGGATTTGACACTTGGGTGGGGGCAGTGTTTCTTCTGGACCATCGGATTCAGGGACTGCTGCTTCTGGTGCGCAGCTTCTTGAGGTGCTCGGCGCTGATGGCTTGGCTGTATCTTCGGGTGCTAGGAACGATGGCGGCTACGCTGGATGTAGTTCCATGGGCAAGGGCGCACATGCATCCATTGCAGAGATCTCGGCTCCGTCGTTGGTCCCATCAACGAGACTCCTTGGACAAATGGCTGTCTTGTACACTGGCAGTGAGGAAGGAATTTCTTTGGTGGCTTTGTCCAGAAAATCTACAAGCGGGCATGCCTCTAGAGCAGTCGCAGTGGGTCTCGGTTCTGACAGATGCCAGACTTGCAGGCTGGGGGGGCTCACTGCAGAGGGCTCTTGGCTCAGGGGACCTGGAAGGGTCAGGAGCTCACTTAGTCAATCAATCGACTGGAGTTGAGAGCGGTGGCTTTAGCCCTCTGGGCTTTCGAACCCAAACTGCTGGGAAAAGCTGTAAGGGTCTTGTCGGACAATGCCTCGGTGGTGGTCTACCTCAATCGTCAAGTGGGCACAGGCAGCACAGTCCTGGAGCAGGAGGCAAAGGCCTTGTTCAACTGAGCAGAGCCTTGAATTTAGGCGCTGTCGGCGGCATACATTGCTGGGACGGACAATATGAGGGCAGACTTTCTCAGTCGAGTGCAGGTGGATCCGGGAGAATGGGAGCTTCGCTCGGAGGTCTTTGCCCAGATCACCCGCGATAGGGACTTCCCATGATGGATTTGATGGTGATGTTCAAATCCGCCAAGTTGGACCGATTTCTTCAGCAGAAGGCGAGAAGGAGAATGTCCAAAGGTTTGGACGCGTTGCTACAGCAGTGGCCTACGGGAGGTCTCTCTTACATATTTCCTCCGTGGCCGCTCATAGGTCGGGTAGTATAGCAGATTGAGGCTCATCGGGGGAGAGTGATCTTAATTGCCCCAGATTGGCCACGTCGTCTGTGGTACGCCAATCTGATCCGTCTTCTCGATGGCAGTCCATGGACTCTGCTGGTACGGGAGGATCTGTTGAAGGGTCCGCTCCGGATGACATGCTTACGGCCTGCCCATTGAAAAGGAGAGGTTGAGAAGAAAAGGCTATACGGGATCTGTAATTTCTACCTTGCTCTCGGCTAGGAAAAGGTCGACATCACTGGCTTACGTCCGTGTTTGGCGTATCTTTGAAGCTTGGTGCGAGGCTAGACAGGTGTGTTCTTGCTCAGCCTCCATTCCAGAAGTGTTGAATTTTTTGCAGAGCGGTTTTGAGAAAGGTCGGGGTGCAGCTGACAGATTTCTTGTTATCGGGGAAAGGTTCAGGGCATGGCTTTGGGGTCACACCCGGATGTGTTGCATTTCTTAAAGGCAGTGTCGTGCTTGCTTCTGCCTCGTAGAGCGCTGGTTCCATCTTGGGATCTCAATTTAGTCCTGACTGCCTTGACAAGAGAGCCTTTCGAGTCGGATCAAGCCTCAGTAAAAAGGATTTGACTGTCAAGACAGCATTTTTGGTGGCAATCTGTTCAGCGCACAGGATCTCAGAGTTGCAGGCTTTATCTTGCCGGGAGCCATTCCTGTCCTTTTCCCGAGAAAAGGTTGTGCTTAGACCAGTTCCGTCTTTCTTGCCTAAGGTGGTTTCCATTTTTCATGTAAATCAGCCAGTGTCTTTGCCAGTTTTGGGAGCTTCGTCTGATGGTAGTTCGGAACGCAGTTTGCGTTTACCAGATGTGAAGAGTCCTTCGGCGTTTACTTGAAAGTATCGGAAAGTTTCCGCAAGTCGGATCGCTTGTTCTCTATGGAGGTCCATGATGTGGCGAAGTGGCAGCCAAAGCTTCTATTTCTAGGTGGGTCCGAGAAGCCATAACGTCAGCTTATATCTTGCAGGGACGTCAAGTGCCCCTACGTTTGCGGGCTTATTCTACCAGAGTTCAGGCCGCTTCATGGGCAGAGTTTAGTTTGGTGCCGCCGATTGAGATTTGCAGGGCGGCCACCTGGTCTTCTTTGCATACTTTCAGTAAGTATTATCGTCTAGATCAACCTTTTTTGTACCGTGACCCCTTTTACCGTTGGTCAACTTGTGGTGACCCCCAATGATAAAATCAAATGCGTCTCTCTTCCTTTACCGTTAACGCATTGTCGCTGTAATCATTTGTTGAATTATTAATATATTAGAGGCCTTTGCAATATGTTTTTATTTATAAAATATTTAAGCCACAATAATTAATCACAACAACAAGTAACAATATTTGATTTCAAAATTATGATGATTTTGTAGTCAAATCACTAATATGAAATAAAATTATTTTTTCTACCTTTGTTTGACCAGTTTATTCTCTGATCATGCTGGTCCCGATCTGAGGCTTCTGCTTTCCTGTCTTCTCTTAGCTCTCTTTCTGTGGTCTATGGTCCATTTGCCATTTCTTATCTCTTTCGTTTTCTTCACTTCTTTCCATCAGCCTATTTCCAGTCCCAGTAACCCTCCCCAGTATCAGCCCCTTTCCAGTCCTCACTCCCAGTACCTTCCAATGTCAACTGGTGTCCAGTCCCTTCTAGTACAAATACCATGGCAGCCCCTCTCAGATCCACTCCGTTCCAGTTCCATTCTCCCATCCCCTTGTATCAGCCCACTTGTAGCCTTAGCCCCCAGTTTTCTTCCAGGGCCAGCAACTCTATCCTCCCCTCCCCACAATCAGCCCATTCCCAGTCAAAGCCCCCAATCAGCTCACTTCTAGTGCTAATCCCCCCCTCAACCCCATTACCAGTGCTAGCCTCCCCTAATCAGCCCAATACTAGTCCTACCCCACCCCATCAGCCCATTACCAGTCCTAGCCTCCCCTAAACAGCTCATTTCCAGTGCTAGCCTCCCCTAATCAGCCCAATACCAGTCCTACCCCCATCAGCTCATTTCCAGTCATAGCCCCTCCCCCAATCAGCTCATTTCCAATGCTAGCCTCCCATCAGTCTATTACCAGTCCTACCCCACGCCATCAGCCCATTACCAGTCCTAGCCTCCCCTAAACAGCTCATTTCCAGTGCTAGTCCCCCCCACAACCCCATTACCAGTGCTAGGCTCCCCTAATCAGCCCATTCCCAGTCCTACCCCCCCCATCAGCCCATTCCCAGTCCTACCCCCCCCCATCAGCCCATTACCAGTCCTACCCCACCCCATCAGCCCATTCCCCGTCCTACCCCCCCCCCATCAGCCCATTCCCAGTCCTACCCCCCCCCATCAGCCCATTACCAGTCCTACCCCACCCCATCAGCCCATTACCAGTCCTAGCCTCCCCTAAACAGCTCATTACCAGTGCTAGTCCCTCCTCAACCCCATTACCAGTGCTAGCCTCCCCTAATCAGCCCAATACCAGTCCTACCCCCCATCAGCTCATTACCAGTCCTAGCCTCCCCTAATCAGCTCATTTCCAGTGCTAGTCCCTCCTCAACCCCATTACCAGTCCTAGCCTCCACTAATCAGCTCATTTCCAGTCATAGCCCCCCCCCCCCCGATCAGCTCATTTCCAATGCTAGCCTCCCATCAGTCCATTACCAGTCCTACCCCACCCCATCAGCCCATTACCAGTCCTAGCCTCCCCTAATCAGCTCATTTCCAGTGCTGGGCTCCCCTAATCAGCCCATTTCTTGTCCTAACCTCACCGATCAGCTCAATTCCAATGCTAGACCCCCATCAGTCCACTACCAGTCCTCGCCCCCCCCCCATCTGCCCATTACCAGTGCTAGCTCCCCCATCAGCCCATTATAATCCTAACATGCACTGTCTCTTGCTTCTGTCCAGCATTTATCCCGTCTGCCCAGTATGTCCCCCCTGTCTCTCCCCTTTGTCCATGTCAGCCCCCATCCTTACATCTGTCCATGTCAGCCCCCATCCTTACATCTGTCCATGTCAGCACCCCCTCCATCCATCCATGTCAGTCCCCATCCTTCCATCTGTCCATGTCAGTCCCCATCCTTCCATCTGTCCATGTCAGCCCCCATCCTTCCATCTGTCCATGTCAGCCCCCATCCTTCCATCTGTCCATGTCAGCCGTGTTGCAGGTTTCCTGCCCCCTCATCCCCTCTCCCCATGTTTGCCTCCCTTCTTCTGCAGCCACTGCTCCCTGCCTCTTAGGGAACCGCGGCTGTACCTGTAAAATCGTTGCGGAGCCCTTCCTGTCTCGACAGGCTCCGTGCAGCATTGTCCTGCCTCCAAAGGAAGTGTGGTAAACAACTTCCTTTGGAGGCGGGTCAATGCTGCACAAAGCCTGTCGAGACAGGAAGGGCTCCGCAACGATTTTACAGGTACAGCCGTGGTTCCCTAAGAGGCAGGGAGCCACGGCTGCAGAAGAAGGCGGTGAGTTTGCCGCTTCCAAGAAGCGGACTCGGCAGCGGCAGCAACTTGTTCGCGTCTTAATTTTTTTTTTTTTTTTTTTAATTTGGTGGAGGCTAAGCGACCCCCGCTAAATCCTGTGGCGACCCCCGTGGAGGTCACGACCCACAGGTTGAGAACCGCTGGTCTAAATGTCCAGGCAGCGAGGGATGCCTGTTTTCGGTTCAGCGGTTTGGCAGGTCCCTCCTATTAGTTTTACTGCTCCGCTACATCCCAGTGGTGAGGGACTGGACTGGAGGGAAGATAAGGAAAGAGAAATTAGACTTACCTGCTAATTGTTGTTCCTTGAGGAACTCCAGTCGAATCCCGGATCCCACCGGGGGTTCGTTCATCTAATACAGTTCTTATTTCAGCGGCCTGTGAGGCCAGATCAAGAGACATATGCAAGGCGGTGGTGTTTCGAATAGTCTGTCTTTTCATCTCTATTTTCTTCTCTCTCTGCATTTCCTTTTCTTTTTCTTTCTCTCTTTTGGGGGAGAGTGCGGGGAGTTCCCCTCTTAGTTGGAGGGGAATAGGTAACAGTATGAATGTTTACAATTTTTATCTAGTTTGAGGTTACTGTTTTAAACTTCTTATTTGTTGCTCCTCTAAGTTGCTTTGTCATTAGGTCACTGGGGGCTGGTGAGAGGTGCCACTGGTCTTGGTCCAAGTGACATCAGAACTCTGACATGCTCAGTCTCCATGCTGCGAAAGGAGGTGCACTACCCAGTGGTGAGGGACTGGACTGGAGTTCCTCAAGGAACAACAATTAGCAGGTAAGTCTAATTTCTCTTTTTTAAACACCCATACTTGATGTAAGTCTTTGACCTTTGCAACTGCTCCTTTTAGTTTTTTCTTAACTGTTTTCCTCATTTTATCATAATCTCCCTTTTGAAAGTAAAAGATAGTACTGTGGATTTCCTTACCATCCCTCCTCCAATAACACAGGTACACTAAAAAAAGTTTTTTTTAAACTGCCTCTAATGTTTCGATTGATTTTTACGTTTTTTGGTGCGCTGAATCCAAATCTGGTAACCAATTTGCTCCATCACGTACAGATTTTTTGCTACATTGGGTTAGCAGTTTGAGGTGAACGTTTCAGATTGAGTGCGATCGAGATAGAAGTTTCTTGGATGAATTCTTTATACTAATTGTTTAGTAGTTATTCAAATAAGAATAAAGAAAATTGTAACAAGGCAGCACATAAGAATAGAGTAATGTCAAAAAAACACTGTGATGGTAGCAAAATTGTCTGCACTTAAAACAGCCACATATGAGCATATAAACATTGAGCATATAAGAGCGAGGTTAGACACAAAGCAAAGAAATGTGCAAAAAGTGTTGTACAGGTATGTATGTAAGAATAGAAAACGCAAACCGCACCATTGCAATACATGAAGACAAACACCCGATGGTGTGAAAATAAAATTCTAATAAATGAGATCCGACACTGTGGTAATAACTAGCAAATTTTTATTTCAAAGTTTAGTAAAAACACGATATTTGTCAACACAGTTTAGATTTTAAAGTCATTCTTGGGTCAATCAATCTCCTGGTGGGCCCGTTTCTTCTTCTTCCCCCGAATGCTTCTCTTGGTGCGCTGCTTGGCGTATTTTTCATCTGGGGTTTCCCGCAGCAGCAACCAGCAGAAATCAGTCATCATAGTGGTGTTCCATCTTCCTTGGTACCTTCTCTCTGCGTCCTTGATGTCCTGGTGAAACCTTTCACCTTGTTCTTCACTGTACGCCCCCACGTTTTCGGGAAAGTAGTTCACATGGGAGTGCAAGAAATGGACTTTCAGGCTCATGTTACAGCCTTGTTCTTTGAAGGCATTGAGCATCCTGGCAACAATATCCTTATAGTTCTCATCCCGCCTGTTCCCCAAGAATTTGAGAACAACATCCTTGAAGGAATCCCAGGCTTTTTTTTCCTTCTCAGACATCTTTTCAGCGAATGCTCCATCTGAAATGAGTTTCCTTATATCAGGGCCAACAAACACTCCTTCCTTTAGCTTTGCTTCAGAAAGTCGGGGGAACTTTGAGCAAAGGTACCGAAAGCACTCACCATCTTTTGGAAGGGACTTGATGAATTGCTTAATGAGACCCAACTTAATGTGGAGAGGTGGTAATAGAATTTTATCACGAGGTACCAAGCTCTCATGAAGAACATTTTTCTCACCAGGTCTCTCATACTCCCGAATTGGCCAGTCTTTTTTCCCCCAGTGTAGGTCGCGGGCCCGGCTATCCCACAAGCAAAGGAAGCAGGGATATTTGGTGAAACCGGATTGCTGCCCTAATAGCATGGATAGAATTTTAAAGTCTCCACAAATCATCCACTTATGCTCATCATAACGAATCTTCTGAAGAATCAGGGCCAAATTCTCGTATTTTTCTTGGAGAATAACAGAGTGAGCAATAGGAACTGAAGCGAATGTGTTGCCATTATGAAGAACACCTTTTATGCTGTCTTTTGACGAATCAATGAACAGCCGCCATTCAGCAGGATCATACTTGAGTTTAAACTTTTCCATCACTCCGTATATATCGTTGCAAAATACCAAATCTTCCTCTTTGCTGAAATACTTCAAAAATTGTGTCTCGTGGTTGCGGTACCAATAAAAAGTTGTTCCTGGTGACAATAGATTTTTCTGTTTAAGCCGAGAACCTAGCAGTTGGGCAGCATCTTTTGGGAGTCCTAAATCCCGGACTAAATCATTCAATTCAGCTTGAGAGAAAAGTTCAGGTTTCGGATCTGGTTCAGTTTCAAACTCGGAAGTACTGGACTCATCGGGAAAAGCCATCTGATGAGTCTCATCATGATCAGAACCGTCCACACAAATATGATCCAAAGATTTTGGTGGTTCAGGCACAGGTACTTCGTTGCTATGAGGCATAGGCCTAATTGCTGAGGGAAGGTTGGGGTAACTTATTACGTTCTTATTTTTTAAGTTGTATCCCTTCACAATGCAAGAGCAAAAATAGCAGTCACTGCTGTGGTCTCTTTGTTCACGCCACATCATAGGTATTCCGAAACGAAATGCTTGTTTTTTACCTTTCATCCGTAAGCGTAGATCTTCCTCACATGTCTTGCACACTTTGTGAGGAGCCCACGGTTTGTCTTGATCGCCTAACTTCAAACCGAAATAGGCGAAATATACTTTTTTAATAAATGCAGAAATGTTCCTCTGCCGCTTTTTCACGGTATATTCCCCACAAATAAAACAAAAACTGTCCGGAGAGTTGACGCAACCTCTGGCTCTGTGAGCCATCACAAATACACAGCACTGCAAACTACAACTGTAGTGAACCACTTCGGAATAAAGCTGGATTACGACTGAGCAAACAAAAGGTAATAATGAACTTGCAAGAAACTGAAATTTGACAGGAACGTTCATGTCGCAACTACCGTGTTTGAGCGAGCGAGGCGAGCGAACGAGGCGAGGCGAACAGGAAAGAACATGCGCCAGCGCGAGTACTGGATTTAGCCCCCCGCCTCCCAGTTGTCCTGTTAATGTATAAAATGAATACAAAACACTCTAAAATATCATGAGGGAGTGTTTCTAGTTAGTTAACCATTACAACCTCTATTTTGGGCCAAGAAAATAAACTGCAGTCGGCTAAAAAGAAATTATGTGAACATTCCTTATATGGGTAAGAAATCTAATTTTGCAAGAAAACGTGACGTGATGGAACATTTTGGCTATTTTTCCTGGATTCAGCACCCCAAAATCTATAGGAATCAGTTGCAAAACTGGAGGCAGTTTTTTGGTAGTGTACCTGTGTAATTAAATCAAATGTGATCATGCTATGATCACTATTGCCCAGTGGCCCCAACGCCCTTATCTCTTGCACCAGATCTGCTGTTCCACTAAGGGCTAAATCCAAAAAGGCTTCCCCTCTGGTCGGTTCATGAACCAGCTGCTCCAGGAAGCAGTCATTTATTTCATCTAGAAACTTTATCTCCCTAGCATGTCCTACTGTGACACTGACCCAGCCAATACCGGGGTAATTGAAATCACCCATTATTATTACTGTTCTGTAACTTTTGTCAGCTTCCCATTTTCTCCAAGAGGTTTGGCGCTTGCGTCATCCCCCTCTGTCTTTGATCCCTTTCTAGGATCTGCCTGTGATGCTCAGGGCCCTGATGGAGGCCCCCTTTGAGCCATGAAGTGTGCAACCTTGAAGTGTTTGATGCTGAAGACTGGTTGCGATTTGTTCTGCAAGGTATATCTCCAAGCTGCAGACTCTGTCTTACTGAGATCCTTATCTGTCCTTTTCAACTGAGGCCATCTTCATTCGGCCTGTATCTTCTTTCTTGCTTAAAATGCTATCTCCCTTTTTCACATGAACCAGGTGGTTTGTCTGCCCCCCTCCTCTAAGGAGTAGTGCCGGGGGAAGAATAGGGATATTTGCCATATGGATAGCAGAAGGGTGCTGCTCCAGTACCTGGAGGTCACGAATTCCTTTAATAAATCTGACCATCTTTTTGTGCTGTTTGTTGGCCCATGCAAGGGTTAAGTGGTGGCCAAATCGACCTTGGGGTGCTGGATTAAGGAGGCTATTGCCTCCGCATATCTGTTACGGAACCGTCTGGTTCCGGAGGGGTTCCTCGCTCATTCTACCTGAGCACAAGCATTCTTGTTTGCAGACAGGAACTCTGTGCCCCCTGCAGACATTTGTTGGGCAGCAATGTGGGCATCTTTTTCCACTTTTGTCAATCATTACCACTTGGATGTCCATGCTTGGGTGGACATGGCCTTTGGCTCGGGTTTTGCGAGCTGCTGTGACCTCGTCCCATCCAGTGATACTGTAGCTTTGGTACATCCCACTTGTCTGACTGGTCTAGCAGGACTCAAGGAAAGGACATTATTTACCAGATAAACTGTTAGCTTTCATATCATCCTGCTAGACTAGTCCAGGGTCCGCTCTTGAAACTGTATTGCTCTGTTCTTTTGCTGCAGTACCTTAGGGTCTGCAGGATTATTTTTCTTCTGACAGTCTTCTGTTCTACTTGCTGTACATAGCTCACTATTGTTGAGTACTTATTGTTGCTTGTTGAGGTGGTGCGAGGCTTGCGCTGTATCTCCCATACGCTTTGGGACAAGGGACTTCTGGTGGCTGAGGCTGATAAAGGCATGGAGTGACATCATTGAAACCTAGGCTTTTCACTGGTCTCCATCTCTATCAATATGCTGGTAGGGGGATGCAACCCACTTGCCTGGACTGTTCTAGCAGGACTCAAAGAGAGAACATTCTGATAAGTTAATGTTACCTTAAACTGGCACTCATGCGCTAATATGGGGGACTTTGGTGATGGAATGTGGATGTGGAGAAGATGGCGCAGTTTAATGTGGCAATTAACCCAGCTGCACCTAACAATACTGTTATGGGTATCATTAGGTGCTCCTGTGTTAATTACCTCGCACATCAATGTACTCACACATTTGCTGGTCAGGGGCATTACCAGCAGTTAACACAAAGGCTTTGTATGTAGCATGCGTTACAGTATCACGCTGAGGGAATAGCCTTACTGGAATTTAGTAAAAGGGCCCCCTAATTTTTTATTTAATTTTTTTTTTTTATCCTTCTGCCTCTCAAATTATGCATACAGTTGTGGTCAACATTATTGGCACCCTTGCATTTTAGGTATGTTGTGTAAAATATCTTAAGCAATAACTCTAAATATTCCAAGTGTATGCCATAATATTTTAAGTTATGTTCAAAGATATACAATAAATAAGAGATCTGTGCAACTTGTAGTAATTTCTGAAAAAACAAAACAAAATATGACCTGCACAGTAATGTTTGATTGCAAACCTTTGGCAATGACAGCCTCCAAATGTTTCCTGTAGCCATCTATAAATTTCATATGTCTGCTGATAGTTTCTCCCACTCTTCAACTGTGATTCCTTAGTGTCCCTCCAGGCTAGTTCTGAACCTTTGGGGTCTTGCTCCTCCTCTAGCAGCTTGGAGACTGAGAGTCACTCTTTTTGATGACACTGGTGTAAGTACCCAGGATCCGCCTCCTGACTTTAGTTATCTCAGTCTCCAAGCAGCTGGAGGGCTGGTGAGCCCAGAGATAGGGGCTCACTTAGAGGAGCAATTAAGCAGCAGTGAGGGGAATTGGTTTTAAAGATTTTGTTTTGGAAATGGATGCCAGGGTGGCTCTATGTTAGAAAAGGAAATTGCATTAAGAAGCTGTGCTGAGCTGCTTATTTTCCACTCTTGCGCCCCCCCCCCTTTATTTCCTTAGGGCCCCCCCCCCCTCTCCCTTGCCTTGTCGGGGATTCTACCAAGAGTTAGATACTGGGGAAGAGTCCTGGAGTCCGGTTCCCGAACCCACTGATATGAGTGAGGAACCGGCACAGTAACATCAGAAAGGAAAGGTGTGCTTGCCTGCAGTTCAAACGCCAAAGTCTGGTGCCGGCAGGACTCGGCAGGCTGGGCTGCTATCCTGTCTTCTCCCCTGGCACTGAAGCTGCGATCCCAGCTGAGCACGGGGAGGCTGCAGCGTCACAACTTCAAGCCTCGACGGCAAGGTAAGGGGCCGGGTCGTCGGGGCTTCTCATTTCTGGGTCGGGGGGCTTGAGCCGCATGTACAGACAGCGGTAGGCTGTGCCTCGTGGAAATTGCGCGTGCGAAAACCTGTTACGGTGTGGAAGCAGGGTTTTACCGGCTTAGTTTTTAGTGAGGGAGGCCTCGATTTCAAGTTTGGCTTTTTGAGAAAAGGTGGGGAAGGTGCTGGGGGTACCCCCACTGTTCTGGGGGGGGGGGGAAGAGAAAAAATAACATAAATAAAACGTTTTCTGGTTCTGGAGTATTAAGGTTGGTGAAGGTTACTCAGGGACAGGAGTGGAAGGTGTTCCCTAAGTACCTGTTCAAGCAGTATGCCTTCTAGACCACTCTGTTTACTTTGTGGTTCCAGAAGGGGAGCAGTTTCCGAAACTGGTGTCTGTAGAAGCTGTTTTAGGGAAGCGGTTTCCATAGAGCAGGGGCTTGAAGAGGGGGTGGAGAGCCCAAAGGAGGGCACTTCGGACCTCTCTGAGCCAAAGGCTTCTGGTGATCCCATTCTGGAACCGGTAGCGGGACCGTCATCCCTGCAGGATGGTCAGACATCGCATCTGCAAGTCCCAGGGGGGCTTGGCAGTGATTTTTTTCACTGCACTTTGTCTCTGAATCAACAGGCGTTCGGGGGAGCGCAGTTGAAAGCCACCTCAAGTTCCACAGAGGGGGAATTGGGGGGAAAAGCGGCCAGGGACTCTGAGCGCAGGAGGGTCAGGAATCCCTGCAAAGAGTACGGACCGAGAAGGAACGATCGAGTCAGTCCGTGGCTTCAGGGGGCGTTGATTCTGAGGATCTGGGGCAGGATTTGGAGTTGGCAGAGGACTTGGAAGGAGAAATTACCAAACAGGAAGATCAGGCGCGAGTGGTTCGGATTTTTAGAAGCGATGAGTTGCCAGCGCTAATATCTGAAACGCTTAAGGCGCTTAATATGCCAGCGATGGGGCCGGCTGAGGATG
This sequence comes from Ichthyophis bannanicus, assembly GCA_033557465.1. NCBI lineage: Eukaryota > Metazoa > Chordata > Amphibia > Gymnophiona > Ichthyophiidae > Ichthyophis > Ichthyophis bannanicus. Next base: position 172,181,632 of record CM066042.1, read on the forward strand.
CGGAGTTAGAGGACCCTTTATTATAAGTTTTTCATAAGTCGCAGAAGGTTTTTCCTGTGCACAGGGTGTTTAAGGAAATGATACAAGGAGAATGGGATTTATTTATTTATTTATTTAATTCGTTTATATACCGCGCTCTTCAACATCAGTGCGGTTTACAAGGAACATGAGGTATTTACGGCAGGGGTTAATACCGTGATACATATAACACCGTAATACATATAACAGGTAGCTTAACTTGGATAACAGTATTAACTATTTACATTTGTAATGATAACAGGATGATATCATACTTATATACAATACATGAGGGAGGTTGCATGTGGACGGGGTTACATTGTGAGCGGTGGAGTTGGTGTGCGTTCATCAGGGTAGCATTTGAGGAAGAGATAGTGTTTCAATGCTCTCCTGAATTTAGTTAGTTCCGGGATTGCTCGGATGTCGGGAGGAATAGCGTTCCAGCTTCTGGGAGCATAGAGACTGAAAGCCCTGTTTATGGTTGTCTGAGTACAGTGGGTCATTGCTTTGGGGATTACTAGGGTGTTTATAGCAGTAGAGCGTCTGGTTCTATTCGGGGGGTAATGTGGGTGAGGTCAGCGAGAGAGGAGGGGGCGAGTCCATTGATGGTTTTGAATGCTAGTAGTAGGGTCTTGAAGGTGATCCTGCAGTGGATTGGGAGCCAGTGGAGACTTTTGAGGATGGGTGTTATATGGTCCCTCCTGGAGGCGCCATGTAGGACTCTGGCTGCAGCGTTCATAGTGAGTTGGAGCGGGCTCAGAGTGGATTGTGGGAGTCCTTGGAGAATTGCGTTGCCGTAGTCGAGATGTGGGATGGTTGGCGCTTGGAAGATTGTTCTGAAGTCGGCTGGTTGAAGGAGGGGGCGTAGATGTTTGAGTGTCCTGATCTTATGGTACGTTGATTTTACTATGTTGCCCACGTGTGTCTTCATATCCAGTCTTTGATCCAGTGTGACACCCAGATAGCAGATTGAGGGTTTGGTTTGCAGTTCTATATTTCCAATTTTTAGGCAGGTTGGAGGGGAAAAGTTGGGGTTTCTGGAGATGAACAGCACTTCGGTCTTTTTGTGCTGTATTCGAAGATTCTGGTTTAGAAGCCATTTTTCTACTGAGCTAAAACAGTTAGTGGGGTGAGGTCAGTTTGGTCGGTCTGGAATGGCATGCACATGAGAACATCATCAGCATAAATCATGCATTCTACGTTGAATTATCGTATGAGGTCGCAAATTGGCTGCATATAGATGTTGAACATTAAGGCTGAGAGGGAGGATCCTTGCGGAACGCCCTGTTTCTGGTGGAACGGTTCTGAGGTGGAGAATCCCGTCTGCACATGTTGCCATCTATCGGACAGGTATGACTTACACCAGGTTAGTGCTAGGTCGCAGATGCCCTTCTCTTTGAGCCGGCTCAGGAGGGTTTCATGACATACTGAGTCGAACGCTGCAGCTATGTCCAGGAATATCAGGGCAACTCCATGACGGATGTTGTCTATTGCGTAAAGTATATTGTTAACGAGGATGGTAAGTAGCATCTTAACACCGTGGGATTCTCTGAATCCGTGTTGGCAGTGGTCTAACGGAGAGGTATTGTTGATGTGGTGTTGAATCTGGTGTAGGACATCTTTTTCGATTATCTTTGCCAGTAGAGGAATGCTGGCAATGGGTTATGCCGGAGGCTGGGCTAAAGGGGTCCAGAGTGATGTCTCGGCTCTACCCATTAGCGGAACAGGATTGTGAGCTGTTTAGGTCTTCTAAGGTAGATGCTACAGTTTCGGCGGTTACAAAGAAAATTCCTTATTGTTCCTCCAGTTTAGTTCTCAACCTCTGGGTAGTGAACCTCCTCCTGCAGCTTGGAGACTGGGCATGTCAAACTCATGACATCACTGGATATAGCCTGCTGGTCTCTCCCATCAGCCCCCAGTGTGTCCAGTCTCCATGCAGCAGGAGGATGTAGTGAGCCTAGCTTCTGGGCTCACTTGGGGGAACAGATAAGGAGCATTTAGTGTGACAAATTCTATTCTGATTTTACTTTTGATATTTACCTTTAATTTTACTTTTAATTCAGTTACCTTTGGTTAATTGGCAATCGGAGATTAGTTCCCTTTAGTTGCTAGGAGCAAATTTCCTTAGATTTAAAGTAATTTTAAATTTGAGCCTGGCTCTTTAAATTAGTAAGAGCTCTCGCCTTCCCTCCTTGTCTGTTATTTTCACTTGCTGCAGGCATTCGCCGGTGCAGATCTCTCTCCCTTGACGGTACGGGAGAGAGCTCCAGGACCCGTACAGCCACACTGAAGCTGTGAGAGACGGAGCATCTCCGTTGCTGCGGGATTTTAATTTTACTCTGTGGAACCGGCTGAGTGGTCCTCGCCACGGCTGCCTGGTGCGATAGCGCAGCTTGAGGATCGGATGAATTCAAGGTGGTAGGAGCAGGCTGCTTGGCTTTCTGCCCTGCAGGTAAGGCCTTCGAGCTCTTTCGGTCTGCTGAGGCCTTTTTTTATGCAGTGGCTGTTCTTGGCGCCAAAATTCGTTGGCAAATGGGCAGCCATTTTCTCTCTAGGTATTTGCAGCAAGCTGCGTGTGTGAGGAAGACGACAGGCAGAATAGCTAGAATTTTAGGTTTAGTGTTTCTTTCTTTTGTTTGTAGGTTTTTTGAGGCTCGGGGGTTTCCTCAGCCTTAAGGGGGCTGTTATCAGTCCTCTTTATTTTTAAGTTTTTATTCTTAGTTTTATAGGACAGCAGTTTTGGCATTGATCTCTGATGCCACATGTTCTCACCCTCCTAATCATGTCTCTGAGGAGCATCTGTTAAGTCCCGGGATATTAGGCAAATTGCCAGCTTTTAGGTTCAAGAGCAGAGCCCTAACTTGTAGTTGGAAGGAGGGACAGGCTGGAAGTGTGCTTGACAATAGCTCTTTTTTGTATTCACAAACGCCTGTGGTTTCACAGGGACAGGTTTAGGAAACCTTAGGATACAAAAAAATATATATATATAATCTGTCACCCACCTACTTACCCCGGAGGCGAAAGGCCTGGGGCTTCAGTGAGGCTCCTCCTATGTAGCAGGGACTAGTGATGCCCCCTGGGAGTTGAAGTCCCAATAGCTCTTCAATAAGAGTGTAGTCGTGGACGAGTAGCTATGCTTATAAAGAGGTATTTATTTCCCTTCCCAGGAGAACTTTTGCAAACAGGAATTATAAAGGAAAGTAAACCATGCTTCTGGCACAACACAAAAAGGGTATTACAAATGACAAAGGAAATGCTTCTTTTCAGCTTTAAGGAAAACAAAAGTGACAAACACGCTTTTACGTCACAAAAAGCTGTAGAGTGAAATCTGTGCCCTTACACAGATTTCTCTTTTGCAGGCTTTACTTATGTTTCAACAGAAAGAGGTCACGCTATCTGAAAACACCAGTGTACAGTCCATCTGGAAATCCTCTGAGTTTTCTCCACAGAAGTCACAGTCCATGGCCTCAGCTTCCCTGCTATTATCTCCTGTCTGGCTGTAACTTGTATCAGTGTTTAGCAATCCCTCCTCTTCCTGGTAAGGGCTTCTCTCCCCTCTATCAACGTGGAAAGGCAGGTTACCATGCATTCTCCAGGACCAAGCAGGAAGTCAGTCCTCACTTATGGGTGACGTCGGCGCCGACGGAGCCCTCGCGGAGCAATTTTCCCCAGCTTTCAAAGAAAGCCTTTGGGAATTGCAGCGCGCATGCGCGGTCGTCTTCCCGCCCGAGGGTGCCATCTTAGCCAGTCTTCTTTTTTCCGCGGAGCCCTACAGACGTCCCCGTCTTGTCCCCGCGAAAAAGTAGATTTTCTTCATTATTTTATTCTTTTTCCTTCGGTTCGACGCCGATCTTTTTCCCGCCCGGACTCGCGACGCCGGTCACGAGTCCTCTTACTTTTTTTCGGTAAAATCTAGTGCCCCTCTATTCCAGGGAATTGGTCTTTCTGCAGGCTTAGCTCTGTCTGAACGTTTGCAGCCGGGAAGCTGAAAACCTTTCTCCCTTTCACTTCCCCTCACAGGACGTCTTTCTTTTAGCTGGGAAATCTCTTTTGGATAAGAGCTTCTACTCCCCAGGTACCTGCTCTCGTGGGAGTTCCCTCTCACAGCTCCTCGTCGTTTGCAGCCTGGAATCCCTCTGGGTCCCCAACCGGACTCTGGTTCAGTGCAGCCCAACTCTCTAACACTGACCTCGGGTAATCCCTCCTGGGCAAACTCCTCTGAGGTGCTGATAGAATCTCTGTCAGAAGCTCTCAGGTATGTATCCTGGTTCTCATATGCTCTGCTCTTCTGTGTTCCTGTTTCTGCCTCTGTTCTCGTCCTGTTTTCTCCTGTTCTTCTCTTTCTGCTCAAGACTGACTCTATTTTAAGTGTGTCATTCTTTGAGCCCCTCATTAGCTCAAGTCCCTGCAGCTGTTCCTGCTCTTCTAATGAGCTATGAGGTAATGCTTCTCCTGGGCGTTTACCTACACCAGGTGCTCGTGTTTTGGTCGGTTGCCCATAGCAACCCCTAGCCATGTGCTTTGAGCTGCCGGTTTTAAAACTGCCCTGCACATTTTCATCTGTTTTTATAGGCACTATTTGCCTTGCGCCATGACAAATCATAATAACAGTTAAACTGTCAACCAAGAAGTCTGTGCTACGGTCTATGGCCACCAGAGGGCAGCTGGTACACTGAATAGTGCCTCTGTGATCTTGTGTATGCAGCCATCTTCAGATTGATCTCTGCAAGTCAGGGGAGAAATAACCACAGGGCCACCTCATGGGCACTCAGGGGTTAATGACTAAACAAGCAACTGTAATGATCTGCAAATCAAGATTATATGACCAAGATTTAAAGCTTTTAACGTCTGTATCATTTGTCGGGCTCTGGTGCCCTAAAGGCCACCGGATGGCAGCGCTGCTCATGAATCGCATATAGTAGTCAGTGCCTCCATCCCTGGGGGGGTTAGTAAAATACGAAATCATATTCTTCATCAGGTTCACACAGGCAGCAACCTCTAAGACCTCCACTTGCAAGGTTGTCGGTGTATCCCACTGCTATTTCTCTGACTGCAGGAAGGCCAGGGGGTGCCTCTGTGTTTCATAGCTCCACTTAGCATGCCCTTCCCAGGAAATTCTCATCTATTTCTAGAGCCTGTGCTGTCAGAGTGGGGCTTTAAGCACTTAGCAGAGGCACTGACCCGTCTTGCCATCTTGTTAAAGGGCCCGTGCTGGGGGTGAAGAAAAGGACGTCTAGGTAGTGCAGTCTGGGGCTTAGCGCTCCAGGGCACTGGAAGGTTTCATAGCAGAAGTCAATACTCTGTCTGCTCCATGCATTCAGCCTATGTTCAAGCATGCTCGCTGCACTGTGTTTGGGTGACAAGTGCTGGGTCACTCGTATATGTAGATGTGCATTTTGTATGTGCTCACAATTGCTTAGGCATGATTTTTGGGTGCACTCTTTGCAGAGTGAGACTGTATTTCTTTGCTCAGACTGTATTATCAGGCTAAGGTCATTTCTCCAGTAATGGGGGGGATGTCGATTGTAATAAAGTGCATGAGGTCCTCATGGTGTTACATGGGGTTGGAGATGCAGTCGTGAGATCTGCTGTGGTGTGAGCCGTCCGGAGTGGCTACAGTGTCAGTCACCAGTTTCCCTTTCTCTTTGGACTTTGCTCCCAGATCCTAGCCCCTCTTTCTCTCTGATGTCCAGGACGCAACGTCCCACGGCCCACTGGACAATCTATTTTCAACCTTTTCTCAATGCTGGCAGAAGGACTGGGAGAGCGAGAAAGGAAGACCAGGAACCAGCACCAGCTCTGATGTCTCTCCACTGCCAGTGTTTGCTACGGTCACATATTCCTAGTCAGTTATTTATTTGAGTATACTGATTGCCTACAGGTCAGGGTGGCATACAGTCGATTACGGTATTTCTATTTCCCTTGTCCCTGAAGGGCTCACAATTCATGTTTTCGTACCTGAGGCAGAGGGTTAAGTCACTTAACGAAGGCCAGAAGGACCACTGGTGGGACCAGAATCCCCAGTTTTTATGGCCCAAGGTTGGTGGTCTCCATTGGAATTCAAACCCTTGGTCCTCTGGCAACTTGCCTCAACCACTAGGCTGCACTGCCCCGTGTGAGCTAGCCATAGGGCCAGGCGCAGCCTGTTACTTCCAAGGTGGAGACCTTGGAGGTTCCGTTCATAAGGATACGAGAAATGCCATACTGGGTCAGACGAAGCTCTTTCAGGTCCAGTATCCTGTTTCCTAGGGTAGCCAATCCAGGTCTTAAGAACCTGGCTGGTTTCCAAAAAGACGAATAGGCTACTCAATACTTGTATCGGGGCAAGCGGTGGATTCATGTATGCTCATATTTTAGGGGTTTTGTTGCATGTACAACAGATGTGACGCTCTGTTGGGTTGTGTGCCTTGTAGAATATCTTGAATTGGTGAAAGTTGGTATAAAATTTTTTTTTAATTTTCCAGCTTCTCTCTAATAAAAGGTTATGGACCTTTCCTCTGGGAGCTTGGCCAAAAACTTTGTTAAACTCCGCTACGTTCGGAGATCGTTTCGCGCAAGGCTCTTGGAGTACACAGGAGAACCAGTGGTCAATCAACCAACTGGAAATGTGAGCCGATACGCTGGGCATTGCAGGCGTTCGAAGCTACGGTGACAGGTCGAGCGGTGTGAGTACTGTCCAACAACTCCGCGGCGGTGGCCTACATCACTCGGCAGGGCAGAACCGGAAGTGTGGCCATAGAGGCCACGGCAGAGAGTCTGTGTGTGTGGATAGAGCTTTGGCTGCCAGTGTTTTTGTTGGTGCATGTTGCGGGTAAGGACATTGTGATGGTGGATTTCCTCAGCTGGGTCCGAGTAGATGCCGGAGAATGGGAGTGGCATCCGGAGGTGTTTTCGCAGATCGGTCGCATATGGGGACAGCCAGTAATGGACCTCATGGCGGCGTTTCACTCTGTAAATGGGTCGCTTCTTCAGCAGACAATGCGAAAGGAGGTTTGAAGGCATCGACGCACTGTTTCAACGGCGGCCGTCGTCCGGTCTTCTGTCTTTCCACCGGGGGCACTCATAGGTCGAGTGGTTCTGCGTATCGAAGCGCTTCGGGGAAACGTGTGGTTGGGGGCCTTGGGCTGGCCGAGGCGACAGTGGTATGCCTGCCTCATACGGTTGCTCGATGGGAATCCAAGGAGGTTTCCGACATTGGAGATTCTGTTGCTACGGAGTTCCCTTCGAATGCCTCAGGTGCATCGGTTTTCGCTTACGGGGTGGCCATTGAAAGGGCAAGCTTAAGGAAAAACAGTTGCTCGGCAGCAGTCTTTGCCACCTTGCCGCAAAAAAAAAAAAAAGTCTACGTCCCTTGCATATGTGCGTATGTGGTGCATCTTTGAGGACGGGTGCTCGCGGAGGCACGCTCACGCGACAATAGTGTCAATTCCCTTGGTATTAGGTTTTCTGCAGGACGGGTTTGGTAAAGGCAGGTCCTGGAGAGTTCAGTTAACAGCTCTGTCTTTCTGTAGGGGCAAAGGACGGAGTGGCTCTCATGCACAGGTCAATGTGGTACGCTTTCTCAGGCGGTTACCAGACTGTAGCCCTCTCGTAGGATATTAATTCCACCGGGGAAGCTCAAGTTGGTTTTAGGAACGTTAGCTAGCGTGCCATTGGGGCCCTTGCAACAGGCGTAGGTTAAGGGTTTTGCCTTGAAGATGGTATGTTTGATGGTCATGTGTTCGGCGAAGCGATTTTCGGAGTTGCAGGCATTGTCCTGTCAGGAATTGGTTTTTGTCTGTCTCCAGACAGAAGGTGGCCTGGCGGCTGGTTCCATCATTGTTGTCAAAGGTGGTTTCTATGTTCACCTAATAAAATGGTCTCTCTTCCAGCGCTAGGTGCGGTGGAGAGTGTATTGAACCATAGCTTGCGCTTTTTGGACGTCAAGAGAGCGCTGCGGCAGTGTTGAAAGGTTTCAGAAACTCTTGCAAGACGGATTGTCTCTCTTCGGGGTGTTCAGAGGGCCCCGCAAAGGGAAGCGGCGGTGAAGGAGTCCATTTCTGGATGGATTGGAGCGGCGAGTGCGTCGGCTTATCTTCTACGGGACCGTACAGTCCCAGGGAGCTTACGAGCTCACTCTACCAGAATGCAGGCGTCTTCTTGGACGGAGCACAGTTTGGTTCAGCCAGTGGACATCTGTAGGGAGGCCTCTTGGTTGTCTCTCCATACTTTCAGTAAGCACTACCGCCTAGATGTTCTGGCAACTAAGGATGCTGTTTTCAGGGAGGCGGTGTCGAGATCCGGGTGGAAAGGTCCCTCCCAATGATTACTGCTCTGATACATCCCAGAGGCTGAGGACTAAACTGGAGGAACGATAAGGAAATAGGAATTACACTTACCTGGTAATTGTGGTTCCATGAGTGACTCCAGTTTAGTCCTCATTCCCGCCCGGGGATGGGGTCTTAGCAGTGGTCTTTCTGTTGGGGGAAGTGCAAGGTTAAAAGTGGATATAGGCCTTCACTGGTGTTCAGTCATTTTGATGCTTCCATTTGTTTTGCGCTATATTGTTGTTATATTATGATATTGTTATATATATATTGCTATATTGCTCTGGATTGTTTAGGGCTAGGCATTCGACGGAAAGGAGAGCATGCAGGAAGCAGTCCCTCTCCTTCTGGAAGGGGAGTAGTAGGTAGATAGGTTATATGTTCTGCGTGCCCTTGAATATAATAAGTTTAAAAAAAAAGTTACTGATTTTTTTGCTCCTTTGAGTCTGCTTTGTCAATAGTTCACTGGGGGCTGATGGGAGAGACCAGCAGGCTATATCCAGTGATATCATGAGTTTGACATGCCCAGTCTCCAAGCTGCAGGAGGAGGTTCACTACCCAGAGGTTGAGGACTAAACTGGAGTCACTCAAGGAACCACAATTACCAGATAAGTGTAATTCCTATCTACTATTCCGGTTGAAGGGAGTGCTGCGCTGAAGGATGCGCAGGACAGGAAATTAGATACCTTATTGAAACAGGTTTTTGATGTTAATGCGCTCTCCCTGTAAGCGTCCATTTGTGGAGCTTGGGTAGCCAGAGCTTGCCTGCGTTGGGCTCAGGGGCTTCAGACAGGACAGGCGGGAGATTCGGCCAGGATAGAGATGGGGGCGGCTTATCTAGCCGACATTCAGTATGATCTGGTTCGCGTTTTGTCGAATAGCATGGCATCGGCAGTAGCGGCCAGGCGGTATTTGTGGTTACGCAATTGGGAAGCGGATACTTCTTCCAAATCAAGGCTTAGTAAGCTTCCGTTTAGGGGGAAGCTTCTGTTTGGAGGGGACCTGGAAAAGCTTGTGAAGGATTTGGGAGAGTCCAAGGGCGGTAGGCTGCCGGAGGATAGGCAGAAGCAAGGTCGCTCGGGGCCGACTGCTAGAGGACAACAGAGATTTTCGTTGTTTTCATTCCCCAAGATTTGGACAAATGCAAAGGGGAAGATTTCCCTATCGTAGCCAGGGATTTAGAGGCTTCAGGCGAGCAGGTTGAGGATTTGCGGCCTCTTCTTCCTCCAATCTCCGAAAGTCACAATGAAGCCAGGGAGGTCCAGGCGGGGCAGGGGCCGATATGAGGTCGCCTGCGGACGTTATCTCCAGGAACAAGCAGGAATAAGTCCTCATATATGGGTACGTCGGTACCGACGGAGCCTGCGCGGGAATGCTCCCCAGCTTCCCAGAATGAAAGCTTTTGGGGCATCCCACAGCGCATGCGCGCTGCCTTCCCGCCTTTCCTACCAACTCCTCTCAGTTCTTTTTCCGCGGAGCCAGCAGGTCGTGTTCCTGTCACAGCTGAAGTTTTTATTTTAATTTGTTTCTTTGGTCGCGTGTCTGCCTTCCCCGACTCCGGACCGGTACTGCCGGTCTTTTTTTCTTTACTTTAAAAAAAAAAAAAAAAAAAATCTTCTTTTCCCCACTTGGTGTATTTTCCTCTTTAGGCCTCTAGGCCTAGAGAAAATTCTCCCTCATGGAGAAACCAGCCTCTGGTTTTAAAAAATGCACCAAGTGTAGCGGTACCATCTCAGTTACCGACACCCATGAATGGTGCCTTAAATGTTTGGGGCCTGACCACTCCATCCCGGATTGCCAGTCCTGCTCTCTGATGTCTAAACGAGGCTTACAGAACCGAGCAGCCAAGTTTCATATGCTGTTTTCCACAGATACTCCAGCATCGACATCATCCAGGTCTTCCTCTCCTGATGGATCTCAGGTAACCAAACATTCTTCCGGCAGGTCCTCAAAGGGCAAATCTCTCTCCAAGTATCGAGATGCCCCCGGGCTTGACCCTGAGGACCCTGCCCCAGCCAAACAACCCCGGCGGGAAGCTCCGGCTTCCAAAGCTCCTCCTATGGGGTTACAGGTTGACATCGATGGCACGGCCTCGACCGATCACCTGTTGGACTGCTCTGGGGTACCAGCACATTCTTCCGGTACCGACATCCAGGCAGTCGTGGCGTCTATGGATCATACTGTTCAATCCATGCAGCAGGCCATAATGGCTTTTATTAAGGCTGCGACGCCCACGGTACCGCAGCAAGCGGTACCGACTCCGGTTCTGGTACCACAACCGATACCGGTACCCAGAGCATCCACATCGACCAGGATACCGGTTCCGGTTAGGCCCGATGTGGATACCGGTTGATACGCTTATCGATCCCTGGAAGCTAACAGACGATACTTCGAGTCTTCTGATGATTCCGATTCATCAGATGACTCTCCTGGAGTATCTCTTACTCTTCCTGAGGAGCCCTCTTCTCCAAAGAGGAGAATGTCTCCTCCAGAGGATTTGTCCTTTCAAGACTTCATCATTGAAGTAGCTAAAGGACTCTCTATTTCAGCAACCTCTGAAAAAGAACCTAGAGCAAAAAAATTAGATATTTTGGAATACTCTAAGGTTCCCAAAGAGGCAGTCACCTTGCCCATTCATGAAATTCTTCAAGAACATTTGATTGACTTGTGGGAGACTCCTCTCACCCTTTCTCCTCATTCTCGTAGATTGGACACTATGTACCGTGTCCCTCCTTCTTCTGGATTTCAAAAAACTCAGCTTTCTCACCACTCTATTGTGGTGCAGTCAGCTATGAAGAGAATAAAGAGTACCAAAAGACACTCTTCTACTCCTCCAGGAAGAGAATGCAGGACCTTGGATGCTTTTGGTAGAAAGATCTTCCAAGCTAGCATGCTTATTGCCAGAATCAATTCATATAGCCTTTATATGGGTATGTTTCTGAAGGAGGTTGCAGAAAAGCTGCACAACTTTCTCCCTTTTATCCCCGAAGATAAAAGGGATGAATTCCTTCTTTGGCTCAAGCATACTCATGACATTTCAAAGTTTTCCAACAGGGCAGCCTTTGATTCCTTTGAAGGTGCCAGCAGAGCCTCAGGCATTGCTATAGCTGCTCGTAGAATTGCTTGGCTCCAGGCTTCTGATCTAGAACCCTGGGTTCAAGATGGTTTAGGAAATCTGCCCTGTACAGGTGAAAACCTATTTGGCAAGGAGTGGCAAATTAAAGCCACTCAAATGGATGCAGAAAATGCTGCTCTTGATAGACTTTCTAAGTCAACCTCCACTCCGGCCAAGAAAAAATATTTTAAAAAGTCTTTTTACAAGAAGGGCAGATTTCCTTCCACTTCTGGTCAACAGTCTTCTGCAGGTCGCTTTGCTACTAAGCGTCAGCAACCTAAACAGGCCAGGCCTAAACCTGCCGGGGCTGCTGCAACCCAGCAGTCCCAAGCCCCTCAGGGGTTTTGACGTGATACTAGGGAACTTAACCTTTCTGGCTCTACAACAGCCAGAACCTCTCACCATTCCAGGAAGGTTAGCTCATTTTGCTCCCAGATGGGAGCAAATCACATCAGAGCAGTGGACCCTCTCCATTATCAGAGAGGGCTGCAAACTTCATTTCTCAGACCTTCCTCCCTAAACCATGGTGAGACACTTCAATTCTCCCACATCTCTCCTTGACCTTCTGGATCAGGAGGTAACCTCCCTTCTGGCCCAGAGGGCCATAGAAGAAGTTCCTCTTCTTCAACAGGGGTCAGGTTTTTACTCCCCCTACTTTCTCATTCCAAAGAAAACAGGGGATACAGACCTATTCTAGATCTCCGAGAATTGAACAAATTTCTATACAAGGAGAAGGTCCAGATGCTCTCTTTAGGCACTCTCCTTCCATACCTACAGAGTCAGGATTGGCTTTGTTCTCTAGATCTCAAGGATGCGTACACTCATATACTCATCCATCCATCCCACAGAAAATTTCTACGTTTTCTGTTCCAGGGAAAACATTACCAATACAGAGTCCTTCCTTTCGGTCTGGCCTCTGCTCCAAGAGTGTTCACCAAATGCATGGCAATAGTTGCTGCATTTCTGCGCACTCTGGGAATCTTTGTCTTCCCATATCTGGACGACTGGCTCATCCGAGCTCCATCCCAGCCAGAAGCCCAAATTTCCCTGAACACCACCAGGTGCATTCTGCAGTATCTGGGACTTGTGATAAACCTCCCAAAGGCTCACCTCACCCCTACTCAGTCTCTAGAATTCATAGGGGCCTGGTTGGACACCACTACTGCAAGAGCCTATCTTCCCCAGGCTCGTTGCCAAAGTCTAGTGCAGTTAGCCTCCCAGATTCAATCAAAGGACCACTCAACTGCCCGGGAGATGCTACAACTACTAGGCCACATGGCTTCCACAGTACATGTGGTACCCTATGCTCGTCTACACATGACAGCAGCTCAATGGACTTTGTCCACCCAGTGGACTCAAGCGTCAGGAGCTCTCTCAGACCAAATAGCAAACTCCAAACGTCTCTTTTGGTCTCTCCAATGGTGGATATCCACTCAAAATTTGTTGCTGGGGTCCCCCTTCCAGCCTTTGCTGCCCCAAGCAATCCTCACAACAGATGCCTCCCAAACAGGTTGGGGAGCTCATCTTCAGGACCTATCCACCCAAGGCACTTGGTCCCCACAGGAGACCTCCCTTCATATCGACCGCTTGGAACTTCGAGCAGTGTACCTAGCTCTCAAGGTCTTTCATACCCTCCTCAGCTACCAGACAGTCCTCATTCAAACAGACAATCAGATAGCCATGTTTTACATAAACAAGCAAAGAGGAACTGGCTCTCTGTCGCTTTGCAACGAAGCTCTAAGATTATGGGCCTTCGCCAGAGAGCATCAAATCCACCTCCTGGCAGTATACCTCCCAGGAATTCAAAATACTTGGGCAGACATGCTCAGTCGAGTTCTGCTTCCACACGAATGGTCCCTGCACATGGATCAGGTACTCAGAATCTTTCAGGAATGGGGTACCCCGGACATAGACCTATTTGCAAGTCCATGGAATGCCAAACTTCCCCGGTTCTGTTCCAGAATTCCGTGTCAGGGAGTTCAGGCCAAGGATGCCTTCCTCCTTCATTGGGGTCAGGACTTCCTGTATGCCTTTCCACCCATTCCTTTGATCCCCAAGACTCTGTTCAAACTTCAGAGGGATCAAGGATCTATGATCCTCATAGCTCCACGCTGGCCACGCCAAGTGTGGTAACCTCTACTTCTGCATCTCTCCCAAGCCCCCTCCCTGGACTTGGGAGCTGCTCCAGACCTTCTGTCTCAGGAGGAGGGGACTTTGTGGCATCCAAACCCCAAGTCCCTTCACCTCAGGGCTTGGTTACTGAAGGCCTAGACCTTCAAGACTTCAATCTTTCGCAGCAAGTGAAAGATATCCTTCATGCTTCCAGGAAACCTTCCACTAGGCGTTCCTATGCTTTTAAATGGAAGAGATTTTCCATTTGGTGTGCTCAAAAGGGTCTTGACCCTCTGGCACTTCCTCTGAATTCTCTATTAAAATATCTCCTGCATCTTTCCAATGCAGGCCTTAAGACGCATTCAGTAAGGGTCCATTTAAGTGCTTTTGCAGCATCCCTTAAGCCTATCAATGGACAACCTGTTTCCTCTCATCCTCTTATTGCAAGATTCATGAGAGGCCTAACCTTAACTAAACCTCCCATTCGACCTCCTCCGGTGGCATGGGATTTAAATTTTGGTTCTTGATCAGCTTATGAAGCCACCTTTTGAACCCTTAGCCACTACCTCCTTGAAATTTCTTTCCTGGAAGGTTATTTTCCTTATTGCAATCACTTCTGCTTGCCGCATCAGTGAACTGCAGGCCTTAGTGGCTAATCCACCTTATACAAGGTTCCATCATGATAAGGTAGTCCTTAGGACAAATCCTCACTTTATGCCTAAAGTGGTCTCACCTTTTCATCTTAATCAAGAGGTATATTTACCTGTCTTTTTTCCAGCTCCTCATGCATCCACTGCAGAGAGGAACCTTCATACTCTAGATTGTAAAAGAGCTCTTGCTTTTTACTTACACAGGACACAGCAACATAGAAAGTCTTCCCAGCTTTTTGTTGCTTTTGATCCTTCTCATCTAGGACTTCCAGTCTCTAAAAGAACACTGTCCAATTGGATTGCTCAGTGTCTTTCTTTTGCTTACCAGAGTAAGAACCTTTCTCTGGAGGGCCATGTCACAGCTCACAATGTGAGGGCCATGGCCACCTCTATGGCTCATCTTCATTCTGTGTCCATCGATCAGATCTGTCGAGCAGCCATCTGGGCCTCGGTTCATACCTTCACAGCCCGTTACTGTTTGGACAAGGACTCCCGCCGGGATGCCTTGTTTGGTCAGGCTGTCCTCAGACACCTGTTCCATTCTTGAACAACTCCTGCCCTCCTTCCCTGAATGGATGCCTGAGATCCATAGGAAGATGAGGAACCCTTCAGGGTCTCATACCCTTGGGGATCTCCCAGGCATCTTAGCTAGGGAGTCCCCATATGTGAGGACTTATTCCTGCTTGTTCCTGGAGATAGCACAGTTACTTACCTGTAACAGGTGATCTCTGGGAACAGCAGGAATTAGTCCTCACAACCCACCCACCTCCCCTAGGAGTTGTATCTCTCTCTCTTTGTCTTGCCTTTACTCTCTCTCTATTGTCTCAGCTTTAAACTTGAACTGAGAGGAGTTGGTAGGAAAGGCAGGAAGGCAGCGCGCATGCGCTGTGGGATGCCCCAAAAGCTTTCATTCTGGGAAGCTGGGGAGCATTCCCGCGCAGGCTCCGTCGGTACCGACGTACCCATATGTGAGGACTAATTCCTGCTGTTCCCAGAGATCACCTGTTACAGGTAAGTAACTGTGCTTTACCTGCCTGGACCCAGATCACGACCGATCAGTGGGTGCTGGAGGTTATTCGAGAGGGTTATGCCTTGGAGCTTCAGAGTCCAGTGACCGATTCTTTCGTGCAATCCCCGTGCAAAGCGCAGTCCAAATACGCAGCAGTAAAGGAGACATTGGACTGTCTGCTCTCCCTCGAGGTGGTGGTGCCGGTGCCACCAGACCAATGTGGCTGCGGTCGGTACTCCATTTATTTCGTGGTACCAAAGAAAGAAGGGTCTTATCGGCCAATTTTTGATCTCAAGCGCATAAATCGCTGTCTAAAGGTGTCTCATTTTCGGATGGAGACGTTACGATTGGTCATAGTAGTGGTGCGCAAGGGCAAGTTTCTTACGTCCCTTGATTTGTCGGAGGCTTATCTGCACATTCCCATCCGTCCGGAACATCAGAGGTTTTTAAGGTTCACAGTACCAATGGGACATTTTCAGTTCCAAGCGTTACCGTTTGGTCTAGCGACAGCACCACGAACCTTCACCAAGGTGATGGTGGTGGTGGTAGTGGCAGCCGCATTGAGAAAGGAGGGAGTCCTAGTTCATCCTTACCTGGACGATTGATTCGGGCAAAGTCCAAGGAGGAGAGCGAAGTGGCCACAGTCAGAGTGGTAGCGTTCTTGGAGAGCCTTGGTTGGGTAGTCAATGGTTCCAAAAGCAGGTTGAGTCCGTCGCAGACCCTGGAGTATCTGGGAGCTCGGTTTGATATGAGTGTTGGAAAGGTGTTTCTGCCGCAGAACCGGGCGCTGGGTTTGTGGCTTCTGGTCCGCAGGTTTCTCCGCAACAGGTTTCCTACGGCCTGGCACTACCTGCAGGTGTTAGGGACCATGGCAACGACCCTCGAGGTGGTGCCGTGGGCAAGGGCGCACATGAGCATTGCAAAGAGCATTACTCAGACGTTGGTCGCACCAGAACGATAGTCTCTCTCAAAGATTACCCTGTCAGCAGGAAACGCGTCTCGCTCTCCTATGGTGGTTACGGACGGAGAATTTTGGAGAAAGGAATGCCGTTAGGGGAAACGAATCCGGCACCTCTAACGACAGATGCCAGCCTTTCAGGTTGGGGGCAACATGTCCAAGGAAGATGCGCACAAGGTGTGTGGTCCACTTGGGAGAAGGCCTGGTCAATCAACCGGTTGGAGTTGCGAGCTGTTGTTCTAGCGCTAAGAGGATGTCTTCACGGGAAAGCCGTGCAGGTATTCTCCGACAATGCGACAACAGTAGCCTATATCAACCGGCAGGGGGGCACCAGCAGTATGGCACTGGAAGCCGAAGCCGATCAGTTGTTCGAGTTGGCCAAGATGCATCTGTTGGCGGTGTCAGCGGCGCATGTCGCAGGGGTGCAAAATGTGGAGGCCAATTTTCTGAGTCGGGTAAGAGTAGACCCAGGGGAGTGGGCCCTTCATGCGCAGGTGTTCGAGATGGTGCGGCGGTGGGGCCCACCGGTCATGGATCTCATGGCAACCTTGCAAACTGCAAAAGCCAGTCGGTTCTTCAGCAGAAGGCGGGAAAGGATGTCGGAAGGCCTGGATGCCTTAATTCAGCCTTGGCCGGAGGACCGACTTCTCTGTGTTTCCGCCGTGGGTGTTAATAGGTCGGTTCCTGCAGCGTATAGAGCTTCACAGAGGGCGAGTGATTTTAATTGCGCCGGATTGGACAAGGTGGCTGTGGTATGCAGTTCTCCAGGACCAAGCAGGAAGTCAGTCCTCACTTATGGGTGACGTCGGCGCCGACGGAGCCCCCGCGGAGCAATTTTCCCCAGCTTTCAAAGAAAGCCTTTGGGAATTGCAGCGCGCATGCGCGGTCGTCTTCCCGCCCGAGGGTGCCATCTTAGCCAGTCTTCTTTTTTCAGCGGAGCCCTACAGACGTCCCCGTCTTGTCCCCGCGAAAAAGTCGATTTTTCTTCATTATTTTATCCTTTTTCCTTCGGTTCGACGCCGATCTTTTTCCCGCCCGGACTCGCGACGCCGGTCACGAGTCCTCTCACTTTTTTTCGGTTTTTCTGACTTTGTCAGCTTTCGTTTTCGATTTTCCCTGGCAGCCCGGTCCTTTGACCTCGCAGGGGCCCTTTTTCCCCCGATGGCTGCCAGTGGCTTTAAGCGGTGTGGTCAGTGTGACCGAAATATGTCACTCACTGACACACACGACTTTTGCCTCCGCTGCCTGGGCCCGGATCATGAGGAACTGATCTGTGGGCCCTGCGGCAAAATGTCCTCAAAAGCGTTGAGAAGTCGGCGGCATCAGCGTGATCGAATCTTCGCTGACCCCAGCCGTACCCGGACCTCGTCGGAGGCCTCCGCGTCAAAAGGCTCCAGCTCGGACCGTCGCCGGAGTTCCTCCGACCGGGGTCTCCCTCCGGGGACCATCGTCGGACGGTGAAACCCGCGAGGGCGGCATCGGTGGACGCTCCTGGTTCCGCGAGGGCCAGGTCGCATAGCCCCGATAGCCGCCCCGGGTCCTTGGAGAAGGAACACCTCCCGAAGCGACCTCGCCTGGAGTCGGAGATGCCTGCTCGGGTAAGTCCTGTGGTCCTTCTGGACTCGCCTCCGCGACAGCCGACGTCGGGCCCGACGCCGTCGGGGCCCGAGTCGTGGGCTGCTGGGTCACCTGAGCTCGGACTCAGGTTGACGGCCTTGGAGAGCAGACTGTCTGCCTTCATGGACCAGCAGCGGGCACTGCTCGCTGGCCTCGCTGGCGCCGCTGCCCCGACCGCCGGGACGTCGACGTCCAAGTCGACCCCGGAGACCGAGCCGATCCTCGAGTCGATCCTCGGTCGAGGTCACCCTCGGCCTCCCGTTCGGGACCGAGGTCGCCGACGCCGCGCCCTGCCCGGGCCGACCCCACCGATTCCTCGTCGGAGTCGGTCTGGGAGTCTGAAGAGGAAGAGTCACCTGATTCTTTTCGGACTCGGTGTGTCCCCTCGGACTCACCTGAGTCTGAACCTCGGAAGCAGTCCCCCCCGGAGGATGCCCGGTTCTCGGACTTCGTTAGGGATATGGCCAAGGCTTTGGCCTTCCCTGCGGATCCCGAGGAGGAGCCTCGAGCCGAAGAGCTCGACGCCCTCCAGTATGACTCTCCCGCGAGGGAACACTTTACTGTACCGGTTCCTCCTATGCTGGAACGACTACTCTTCCGCATGTGGGAGAGTCCGGCCTCCTCGCCGGTCCTGAGCAAGCGGGTCGATTCTATCTATCGGGTCCGCAAGAGCCCTGGCTTCCAAAAGGCACAGCTACCACACCATTCCATGGTAGTGGAATCGGCCATGCATCGTCTTAAGAGCCAGAAGATGCACTCCTCGGTGCCCCCTGGCAGGGAGGCCCGTAACCTGGATGGCCTTGGTAAGAAGTGTTTCCAGGGCTCTATGCTCGCATGTCGTGTCCAGACTTACCAGCTGTACATGGGCATGTATCTCCGGGATCTGGCTAAAGAGCTAGCCGGTTTCTCCGCTGGTCTGTCCGAGGAACCCTTGCAGAGGTTCCTGGCCTTGTCCACTGGCATTCGGGAATGCTCAAAGTTCATGTCCCGGGCAGCCTATGATGGCTTTGAAGCGTCGGCTCGAGTGGCCGCAGCCGGCATCGGTGCCCGCCGACAGGCTTGGCTTCAGTCGTCAGACCTTGAGCCCTGGGTGCAGGACAAGTTGGTCGATGTCCCCTGCCGAGGCGAGAACCTCTTTGGCAAGCCCATGGCGGAAAAGGCTGCACAAATTGAGACTGAGACTCTCACCAGGACCAGGCTTTCTAGGAAGACCTCCGCCCCTTCCCAGAAAAAGAAGGGCTCGGGGAAAAAGTCCTTTTACCCGAGGAAGGCGGCTGCCTACAAACAATACCCCCATTATCAGGCCCCTGCAGCTCCCCAACAGGGCCAGCAGGCCAAGGGACGGGGTAACGGGTCCCGTAGGCAGCAAGACCCCAAGCCTGCACCACCAGCCCCTGCTCAGCAGGGTGGGGGTTTTTGACTCGCAAAGCATGGCCTCCCCCCCCGCTGGTTCCTCCCAGCACCGGAGGCCGGCTGGTTCGCTTCGCCCACAGGTGGTCCAGCATCACCGCAGATGCCTGGGTGCTTCAAGTCGTGCGAGAAGGCTATCTTCTCCACTTCCACCAGGTCCCTCCCTCCTATTTTCCGGGAGAACCTCCGCGACCCCCTCTGCACAGGGAATTACTCCTTCAGGAGTTAGCAGGTCTTCTGCAGGATCAGGCGGTGGAACCGGTGCCACACCACCTGAGAGGTCAAGGCTTTTATTCCAGGTATTTTCTGATACCAAAGAGAACAGGGGGCCTCAGACCCATCCTGGACTTGCGCAACCTCAACAAGTTCCTTGTGCGGGAGAAGTTCAAAATGCTTACCCTTGGAATACTTCTGCCCTACCTCCAGCAGGGAGATTGGCTATGCTCCTTGGATCTAAAGGATGCCTACACGCACATCCTCATCCACCCAAGCCACCGCCAATACCTAAGGTTTGTGGTGGCAGGCAATCATTACCAGTACAGAGTACTGCCCTTTGGCCTGTCCTCCGCACCGCGAGTCTTCACAAAATGTCTCGCGGTCGTGGCGGCCCATCTCCGGCTTCACGGCCTCTGTCTTTCCGTACCTCGACGACTGGCTCATCAGAGCAGCGTCCGCTCGGGAGGTCACCAACGCCACGCGCCGCACGGTGACTCTTCTGCAGCACTTGGGCTTTGTTATAAACTTCGCAAAGTCCACTTTGCTCCCCTCACAGGATCTCGAGTTCATCGGCGCAAGGCTGCACACTCCTCAGGCGCAAGCATACCTACCGCTCGACAGGGCTCAACGGCTCATGGACCTAGCCGACCGCTTTCGCAGCCAGCCCCTGGTCTCCGCCAGGCGCTTCCTGAGACTACTCGGCCATATGGCTTCCACTGTCCATGTGACCCCCAATGCCCGCCTGAATATGCGGTCTGCTCAATGGTGTCTCCGCCAGCAGTGGCGTCAAGCCACAGGCGGCCTAGCAGACCTAGTGCGCGTCTCCGAGCCGCTGATCTCGTCTCTCTCTCCGGTGGTGGCTCCGGCAGCCGAACCTCATATCCGGAATGCCTTTCCAGTCACCTCAGCCGACCCGGGTGCTGACCACCGATGCATCCCTCCTGGGCTGGGGAGCACATTGCCAAGAGGCACGTACTCAGGGCCTCTGGACCACGTGGGAGTCTGCTCAGCAGATCAACTTCCTGGAGCTCAGGGCGATCCGCCTAGCTCTCAAGGCCTTCTCCCACCTGACTTCCCACCAGTCCGTCCTTGTCCAGACGGACAATCAAGTTGCCATGTTCTACGTGAACAAGCAGGGGGGCACGGGCTCCTTCCTCCTCTGCCGGGAGGCACAGAAGCTCTGCTCTTGGGCCGTCAGTCACGGCATTCTCCTCAAGGCGGTTTATCTCCCGGGCCAAGAAAATTGCCTTGCGGACAAACTCAGCAGGGTCCTCCAGCCGCACGAGTGGCGTCTGGATCCCTTGGTAGTTCAGAAGCTCTTCCTCAAGTGGGGCCTCCCCACGGTGGATCTCTTTGCCAGTCCTCACAACCGGCAGCTTCCTCGCTTCTGCTCTCGTCAGCCACACCCCCTTCGGGTTGCGGCGGACGCTTTTCTGATCTCATGGTCGGGGAGCCTTCTGTACGCTTTCCCTCCCATCCCGCTAGTCTCTCGGACTCTTTTCAAGGTTCTCCGAGACAAAGCCTTCATGATCCTGGTGGCCCCTCGCTGGCCCAGGCAACCGTGGTTTCCGCTCCTACTGCAACTGGCGGTGGAGGATCCAATCCCTCTGGGGGTACAACCGGATCTCCTCACTCAGGATCAGGGGTCCCTACTGCACCCCAACCTCAGGTCTCTCAACCTCATGGCCTGGCTGCTGAGAGGGTAGTCCTTGCTCCCCTTCTCCTGCCGGCGGAGGTGGAGGAGGTCGTCTTGGCTTCGCGACGCCCTTCTACCCGCAAATGCTACGCCCTTAAATGGCGTCGCTTTGCAGTCTGGTGTACCCAACAGTCTCAGGATCCCTTCTCCTGCCCGGTGTCTGTGATCTTGCAGTACTTGCTGCACCTCTCTAATCTGGGACTTAAGTCCAACTCCGTCAAAGTTCACCTCAGTGCTCTTTCGGCACATCATGTGCCGGTGGACGGTAGACCTCTCTCAAGCGACCCTCTCGTAGCGAGGTTTCTCCGAGGTCTCCTTCTACTTAAACCACCTCTGCGCCCGCCAGCGCCTGACTGGGACCTGAATGTGGTTTTGCAGCGGATCACCTGTCCGCCTTTTGAACCTATGGCTACCTGTTCTCCTCCGTTTTCTGTCTTGGAAAACACTGTTCTTGATAGCCCTCACTTCCGCCAGACGCGTAAGTGAATTGCAGGCCCTCGTGTCTGATCCCCCTTACACTAGGTTCTACAAGAATAGGGTAGTCCTACGGACTCACCCGAAATTTCTGCCTAAAGTGGTCTCCCCTTTTCACATCAATCAGGAGGTGGTACTTCCAACCTTCTTTCCCAGACCACACTCCAGTCGAGCTGAAACGGTCCTCCATACCCTGGACTGTAGAAGGGCATTGAACTTCTACCTTGACCGTACGCGGGAGCACCGTAAAGCTGCTCAGCTTTTTGTGTCTTTTGACCCCAATAAATTGGGGCTCCCGGTCTCCAAGCGTACTCTGTCCATCTGGGTTGCGGACTGTATCTCTTGGGCTTATGGGGCAGCCGGACTCTCCTTAGAAAGTCGAGTCACGGCTCATTGCGTTCGGGCAAAGGCCACGTCAGTGGCTTACCTCCGCTCTGTTCCGCTGGCAGACATCTGCCGGGCCGCTACTTGGTCTTCGAGCCAGACTTTTGCGGTCCATTACTGTCTCGAGAGGGAGTCCCGTAGGGACAGTGCTTTCGGACAGGCAGTCCTCCGTAATCTCTTTGAGGTCTGAGCAACTCCTACCCTCCATCCCGGATGTGGGCTACCGGTGGGTGATAATTCAGCGAAGATTCTTTCCTTCTGTGCTGCTGAGCTAGAGGGAGCTCATTTTTGTGCTTAGGGTCTCCGGTAGCCTTGAGCTTGGGAGTCCCATAAGTGAGGACTGACTTCCTGCTTGGTCCTGGAGAAAGCGTAGTTACTCACCTGTAACAGGTGTTCTCCAGGAGCAGCAGGAATCAGTCCTCACTACCCTCCCTCCTCCCCTTGGAGTTGCAATCGTCTGCTTATGTTCTTTTTGCAAATTTTTATGCTGTCTTTTTTAGCTATGTCATCTGACTGGCTAAGATGGCACCCTCGGGCGGGAAGACGACCGCGCATGCGCGCTGCAATTCCCAAAGGCTTTCTTTGAAAGCTGGGGAAAATTGCTCCGCGGGGGCTCCGTCGGTGCCGACGTCACCCATAAGTGAGGACTGATTCCTGCTGCTCCTGGAGAACACCTGTTACAGGTGAGTAACTACGCTATCTGGTCAGGCTTCTGGGAGACAAGCCATGGAAGCTGCCGGTTCGGAGGGACCTGTTATTACAGGGACCGCTGCTGATGCCTCAGGTGGATCGGTTCTCGCTTACGGCTTGACTATTGAAAGGGCAAGGTTAACAGCAAGGGGTTATTCGGCAGCAGTGGTGGCCACGTTGTTGAAAGCTCGAAAGAGATAGACGACTTTAGCGTATATTCGTGTTTGGCGAGTGTTCGAAGCGTGGTGTTTAGACAACAAGGTTACGGCCTTGAAAGCTTTGATTCCTCAGGTACTGGCGTTTTTGCAGGAAGGATATGAGAAGGGATTAGCGACTGCTTCTCTTATCTTACCTCTGTAACAGGATAGAGCCGCCAACTGCACCTTTAGAGGACAGGCTCTAGGGGGACATCCAGATGTCAAACGGTTCTTGAGGGCTGTCGTACTATTGCGTCCTCCGTATAGGCAAGTGGTTCCATCCTGGGACTTACATATAGTTCTGGAAGCTTTGGTGCAAGCGCCTTTTGAGCCTTTGGCAAGAGCTTCATTGAAGGATCTTACCTTAAAAGTGGTGTTTCTGGTGGCTATTTCGTCCGCCAGGAAAATTTCTGAGTTACAAGCGTTGTCCTGTAAGGAACCTTTTCTGGTTTTTAGTGATTCAAAGGTGGTGTTGAGGACGGTGCCATCATTTTTGCCCAAGGTGGTATCGCCGTTTCATGTAAATCCAGGTAGTATCACTGCCGGTATTTGTGGAAGGTGGGGAGGCTACCGCTCCGAAGCAGTTACATAGATTGGATGTTCGGAGAGCTCTGAAGCGGTTTTTGAAGTCTACGGCTTCGTTCTGTAGTTCGGATAGATTGTTTGTGGTGGTTGGAGATCCGAAGAAAGGGCAGGCAGCGTCGAAGGCTTCTATTGACAGATGGCTTAAAGAAGCAATTGCGTCCGCATATATCTTGAAAGGTAAGATAGTTCCGGAAGGTTTACGAACTCATTCGACAAGGGCGCAAGCTATATCCTGGGCGGAGTGTAGTTTGGTTCTGGCGGTGGAAATTTGTAAGGCGGCTACTTAGTCGTCCTTGCATTCCTTTATCAGGCATTACTGTCTGGATTTGCAGTCAGAGAGGGATGCCTGTTTTGGATAAGCTGATCTAGCAGGTCCCTCCCGTTGACTCTTTGCACTGCTCTGTTACATCCCCAAAGGTTCAGGATTAGCCTGGAGGGACGCTAAGGAAGGTGAAATTAGACTTACCTGCTAATTGTTGTTCCTTAAGGAACTCCAGGCTAGTCCTGTATCCCTCCCGAATCTTTACCTGGACTAGGGCCTGAAGCAATTGATGTGTAACAGGTAAGCAGCCCGAGTGGCGGTACCGGGTGTGGTCCATAGGGGGAGGGAGTCGTCTTAGGGGTGTTTGTAGAGGCACTCTATATCTTTCATGTACGAAAATGGGGATCTCAGCATGTTACAAACGTTAAGTGATAGTGAGAGGGAACACAAAGAATTTTACATAGTGTTCGACCCATTTAGTTCTTTTATCCGTTAAATTATGTGGAAATTGTTAGAGTTACTACTTAATTGTTGCTTTGTCAATAGGTTACTGAAGTCAGGAGGCGGATCCTGGGTACTTATACCGGTGTCATCAAAAAGAGTGACATTTCTCAGTCTCCAAGCTGCTGGAGGAGGAGCAAGACCCCAAAGGTTCAGGACTAGCCTGGAGTTCCTTAAAGAACAACAATTAGCAGGTAAGTTTAATTTCACCTTTGTTCCAGCTCATTAATGTTTCCAAGATTCTTTTTACCAATGGCAGATTTCAGCCCTTTCCAAAGGTTGTTGATTAGACTGAGATCAAGACTCATTTCTGGCCAGTTTAAAACAGTCCATTTCTTCCTGTCTAACCATTCTTTTGTACTTTTGGATGTATGGTTTGTGTCATTGTCCTGCTGGAGGACCCATGAACTTCAACCCAGACCTAGCTTTCTGACACTAGGTAGCACTTTTCACTCCAAAATGCTTTGGTAGTCCTCTGACTTCATAATTCCTTTAATATGTTCCAGGCCTCCAGTTCCTGAGGCAGCAAAATAGTCCCACAACATTATGGCACCTTCACCATATTTATAAGGAAAACAAATCACTCTCCCTACAGTTACATTTACAGGCACAAAAATTAAGTTTATCACTAGCCTGCATTGTCAAAGAGCTCAAGTTCTGTTTCATTTGTCCACAGAACATTTTTCCAGAAGGGCTGGTTTCTCAATGTGGGTTTGGGCAAAGATCAGGTATGCCTTCGTGTCTTTGAGCAGCGGGGTCCTCCTTGACCTTCGCCTATAAAGTCTTTCTTTGTTTAGTGCATGACATATGATGTGGGTTGAAACCACCACTCCAGATTGCTTCAGGTCAACCTTAAGCTCTTTGGATGTTGTGCATGGTGTCTTTTCCTATTAACCTTTAACGACTGATTAATTTTCCGCTTCCCACCACATCCTGAGAGGTTCTTGACAGTTCCATGAGCAGAAAATGTCTTAACATTGCGAACTGTGGACACAGGAATCCCAAGTTCTTTGGAGATGGTCTTGTACCAGTTTGATATTTGGTGATAATGGCTTTTCTGATGGTCTCAGGCAGCTCTCTTGTCACCATTATGAAAATGGAACAGAGAGTGAATGTGGCCATTTTAAACATTAAAGCCATCATTCACTGGTTGATTCAAGTCATGTGAGTACTGACAATTGAGTGGGCCTCTCCCTTGAGCACAGGATCACTACACATCGCATGCAGGCCATGGCTACATTGGTGGCCAACCTCCGCTCAGTGCCAGTGCCAGAAATCTGTAGGGCCGTCACATGGTCTTCGATTCATAAATTTGTAGCTCTTTACTGCCTAGAGAGAGTCCCACAGGGTCAGTACCTTTGGACAGGCAGTACACCTTAATATTTTCAGGTGTAGGCAATTCCTATCCTCCGACTCTTCTGTGTTCAAGCTACTGGAGTAATAGTATTGCTGGATGCTAGGGTCTTGTAGAGTCTCAGTGGGGACTAATCTTCTGCAACTCAGTTACCCAATGAGTTGCCAGTGGTACTGTTGTGGCTTGGTCCTCGGCAGCCTGGAGCTAGGGAATCCCGTATGCAAGGACTGACTTCCTGCTTGTTCCCGGAGAAAGCATAGTTACTCACCTGTAACAGATGATCTCCAGGAACAAGCAGGAATGTAGTCTTCATATATGGGTATCATCGGCACCAACTTAGCCCAAGCAGGAACACTCCCCTGTGTCTTATAGGAAAGCTTTTGGGAGCTGCTGCCTTCTCGCCTTTCCAACTCTCCCTCTTCAGTTTTTTGTTTTCTGCGGAGCAGACAGGCAGCAATTCCTGTCACCGCAGAAAATTTTCTCTTGTGGTCACATCTGCCTTCCCGTCGACACTCACACCAGTACCATCGATGTCTTCTTTCTTTCTTTAAACATTTAAAATAAAAAAGCTTTTTTTCTTGAGGATCTTTCCCCTTATAAGACATAAGAACTTAAGATATGCCATACTGGGTCAGACCAAGGTCCATCAAGCCCAGTATTCTGTTTCCAACAGTGGTTAATCTAGGTCATACGTAACTAGCAGTTTCCCCAAAAGACACAGGTTCCACAATGCTTGTACTGGGTCAAGCATTGATATCCTGGGTCCCTCTTAATAATGGTTTATGGACCTTTCCTCCAGGAACTTATCCAAATCTTTTTTTTAAACCCAGCTACACTAACAGCTTTTACCACATCCTCTGGTAACAAATTCCAGAGTTTGATTACACGTTGAGTGAAAAAATATTTTCTCTTATTAGTCTTAAATAGGTTACCCTGTAGCTTCATTGCATGTCCCCTAGTCTTTTTTTATATTCTGATGACTTAAACAATCAATCTAGGTTTACCCATTCAACTCCATTCATTAATTTATACACCTCTATCATATCTCCCCTCAGCAGTTTCTCTTCCATGTTGAAGAGCCCTAACCTTTTTAGCTTCTCTTCATAGGAGTATCCTTCCATCCCCTTTACCATTTTGGTGGCTCTTCTCTGAACCTTTTCTAATAACACTATCTCGTTTTTAAGATACAGCGACCAGAATTGCACACAATATTCAAGGTGCGGTCGCACCATGGAGAGAGGCATTATAATATCCTTTTATTTTCCATTCTTTTCCTTATGATACCTAGCAGTCTATTTGCTCTCTTGGCCACCACTGTAAACTGGGCGGAGGGTTTTAACATGTTATCCACGATAACGCCTAAATCTTTTTCCTGGGTGGTGGTTCCCAGTGTGGAACCTTGCATCGTGTAACCATAGTTTGGGTTGTTGTTTACTAGGTGCATAAATTTGCACTTGTCTACATTAAATTTCATCTGCCATTTGGATGCCCAGTCTTCCAATTTATTAAGATCCTCTTGCAATTTTCCACAATCCATTGGGTTTTAACAGCTTTACATAGTTTTGTGTCATCTCAAATTTGATAACCTCACTCGTTATTCCCTTTTCCAGGTCATTTATGAATATGTCAAAAAGCAGCGGACCCAGCACAGATCCCTGGGGTACTCCACTATTCACCTTTTTCTATGGGGAAAATTGGCCATTTAGCCCTACCCTCTGCTTTCTATCTTTTAACCAGTTCCTGATCCACAATAGTACATCACCTCCTATCCCATGACTTTTTAGTTTTGCCAAAAGTCTCTGATGAGGTAACTTGTCAAAGGCTTTCTGAAAGTCCAGATACACTATATCAACCGACTCACCTTTGTCTACCTGTTTATTCACACCTTCAAAAATACATAACAGATTAGTAAGACAAGATTTTCCTTGTCTAAAGCCATGTTGGCTGTCTCCCATTAAGCCATGACTATCTACATTTTGAGTAATTTTGTTCTTTATTATGGTTTCTACCATTCTTCCCGGTACTGACGCCGGGCTCCCCGGTCTGTAGTTTCCCGGATCGCCCCTGGAACCCTTTTTAAAACTAGGCGTTACATTGGCGATCCTCCAATCTTCAGGTATTACAGATGATTTTAATGATAGTTCACAGATTGCTAATAGCAGGTTTGCAATCACATATTTCAGTTCTTTCAACACCCTTGGATGTATACCATCCGGTCCAGGTGATTTGCTACTCTTCAGTTTCTCAAATAGTTGTAATACATCTTCCCGGTGTAGCGATATTTCTTTCAATTCTTCCGCAGTATCACCTTTAAATACCACTTCAGTCATGGGTAACATCCCTACATCTTCCTCAGTAAAGACGGAAGCAAAGAATTCATTCAGTCTTTCCACTATAGCCTTGTCCCCTCTTACTGCCCCTTTTACCCCTCTATCATCTAATGGTCCAACTGACTCTCTCAAAGGTTTTTTGCTACAAATTTACTTGAAAAAGTCTTTATCATGCGTTTTTGCTTCCACAGCAAGTTTCTTATTTATTTTATTTATTCTTTTCTTCTATACCGCCCCTTCCAGAGATCAAGGGCGGTTTTACAGGGAACAGTTTAACAATTTTTATATACTTTTACATGGAACAGTAATTTGTAACTATGTACAGGTAACATTGCAGCTGTGTCAAAATTATTTACAAAGAGCAATAGACAGTAAACATATATTACAATGAAACTTGTGTGCGTTAAGGAAGTTATTTACATTTCTTATGTAATACATACGGGGAGCTAATAGCGATGGTTTTGTTTGAGTTAGTTGCTTGTGGGTTGAGGAGGTTGGTGGAAGTGTTTCTGTGACTGCTGGGGGATGGCTCTTGGGAGGTAGGGGATTTCAAAATGCTCGGTGAAGAGGTGGGTTTTGAGTTCTTTTCGGAATAGATGAAGGTCTTTCATCACGTGTAGGGTTATTGGGAGTTTGTTCCAGAGGGTGGGGGCAGCAAATGAGAAGGCTCTGGAGCTTGTAGTTTTTCTTTGTTTTTCTGAAGGTTTTGTCTGAGAATGGGTTGCGTTTTGTCTGCGTGTTCTTGATTCTGATGGAGAATGAAGGAGGGTGGTCAGGTGGGAGGGGGAGATATTGTTAAGGAGTTTGAAAGTTAGGAGTATTTTATATTTTATTTGGCTATTTATAGGGAGCCAGTGTAGTTCTAGCAGTACGGGGGTCACGTGGTCGGTCAGACGTGCTTTTGATGTTACCTTGGCACAGATGTTCTGGGCTCTTTGTAATAGATAAGTGATATTTAAGTGGCAGGCCAATTAGGAGACTATTACAATAGTCAAAGGGGGGGGGGGTGATGAGTGCACCGACTACAGATCTAAAATCATGTGTGTCAAGGAGGGGTCTTAGGTGTTGTATGATCTTGAGCTTATAGAATACAGTTTTTACTGTCTTATGTGAGGTAGCATGGTGAGCGTGTGGCTTCTCAAATTCTCTCTTTGCCTGCCTTATCAATGCCTTGCATTTATTTGCCAGTGCTTATGCTGTTTCCAGTTTTCATCATTTTGGCTCTTTTTTTTTTTTTTTTTTCCATTTCCTGAAAGATTTCCACTTTCTGAAAGAAAATCATTCTTACACCCATACTGTCCACTGCACAGTCCGTGCTTCCCAGAAGGGGCAACAGCAGCCGAAACAACCAAAGAAAGGCTCAAGCTCACAGAGCTCAACCAGCTCAGCAGATACAGCCTCCACAAGGTCTTTGACTCCTTCCCAGGGAACCTATTCATCCTATCTCTAAAAGGTCCAGAGCCTTTCAACATTCCGGGCAGACTCTGTTATTTTGCCAAGATGTGGCAGCAGATAACATCAGAGCATTGGACTCTCTCCATAGTGATAGGGGTACAATCTCCATTTCCACAGTATGCCCCCTCACTCCACTTCATGAGAGTTCAGTTCTTGGCCCCCCCCTCACCACTCTCTTGTGTCAGGAAGTTACCTCACTCCTTGATCAGGGAGTGATAGAGGAGGTACCTCTTTCTCAACAAGGCCTGGGTTTTTACTCCCCCTGCTTCCTTATACCAAAGAAAACAGTAGGGTACGGGCCCATACTGGACCTCAGGGAGTTAAGCAAGTATCTGTTCCGAGAGAAATTCAAAATGATCTCTCTCGGAACATGTCTTCTTTACATCCAGAGTCGGGATTGGCTATGTTCTCTAGCCCTAAAGGATGCATATACACATATCCTTATTCATGCAGAACACAGGAGGTTTCTTTGATTCCTCTTTAAGGGAAGACCTTACCAGTACAGGGTTCTACCCTTCAGCCTGGCTTCCACCCCAAGAGTCTTCACAAAATGCATGGCAGTAGTAGCAGCATTTCTAAGGACTCTAGGGATATTTGTCTTTCCCTACTTAGATGACTGGCTGATCCGAGCCTCAATAGCTCCAGAGGCCGGCTCTGCTCTTTCCTGCACAATGCAAGTTCTTCAATATCTGGGATTGGTCATAAATCTCCAAAAGTCCCATTTTACCCCCTTCTCAATCCCTAGAGTTCATAGGGGCTCTTCTGGACACACGGCAGTCAAGGGCTTTCCTGCCACAGCTCTGCTGTGCTCGAATAGCTCAACTGGCTTCTCAAGAAGCTATGAAAACATTCCTGACTGCTCGAGAAATGCTTAAGTTGTTCGGTCATATGGCGTCCACTGTAGATGTGGTTCCCTATGCTCACCTACATATGCGGGCAGCCCAATGGACCCTAGCCTCTCAGTGGACTCGAGCGTTGGGTCGTCTTGGGAACAAAATCAGAAACTCTGCACACCTCATTTCATCCCTTCAGTGGTGGCAATCGCTAGAAAACCTACTCATAGGGTCACCTTTTCAGCAGCCACTGCACCAAGCTACCTTGACAATGGATGTGTCCAAGTTGGGTTGGGGAGCTCATCTGGACAATCTCGCCACGCAAGGTCTCTGGACCCAGCAGGAAGCTTGTCTTCACATAAACCTACTGGAACTCTACACTTTTTGAGTATTCCAGGACCATCTGCGCTACAAGACAGGTCTTGTCCAGACGGACAGTCAGGTAGCCATGTTCTTTGTGAACAAGTAGGGTGGAACAGGTTCTCAGGCGTTGTGCAACGAAGCTCTACACCTATGGTCCTTTGCAAGAGGCCTTCAGATTCACCTACTAGCGGTGTATCTCCCAGGCAAACGGAATCTCCTAGCAGACAAACGCAGTCAAGTTCTGCTGCCATACGAGTGGTCATTCAGAGCAAATTGCTTGAATCTTTCGAATCTGGGGAACCTCAGATATAGACCTATTTGCAAGTCCTCAGAATGCCAAACTTCCCCAATTCTGTTCCAGAATTCCTGCTCGAAACAGTCGGGCAATAAATGCTTTCCACCTCCACTGGGGTCAGGACTTCCTATATGCCTACCCGCCCATTCCCCTCATTCCCAAGACTCTGTTCAAACTTCAGAGAGACAGGGGTCATATGATCCTCATAGCCCTATGCTGGCGACAGACGTGGTATCCATTGCTTCTACGTCTCTCTCAAGCCAAACCTCTGGAGTTGGGAGGAGCTCCAGATCTTCTATCCTAGGAGAATGGGATGCTTCTGCACCCCAACCCTCAGTCCTTGTACCTGATGGCGTGGCTGCTGAGAGCTTAGAACTACACGATATCAACCTCTCTCAACAGGTTAAAGTTCCTTATCGTTCTTCCAGTTTAGTCCTCTACTTCTGGTTTGTGAACTGCCTCCTGAAGCTTGGAGACTGGGCGGGTCAAACTTGTGACATCACTGGATGTAATCTGCTGGCATCTCCCATCAGCCCCAGTGTGTCCAGTCTCCATGTAGCAGGAGGACGTAGTGAGCCTAGGTACTGGGCTCACTAGAGGAACGAATAAGCAGAATTTAGTTAGAGATCTCATTTCCCTTTGGGACAAAATGTTTTATTTAATTGATCTGGTTTCTTTAAATTTCTTTTGGATCCTGTTTGTTTAAATTTAAAAAAAAAACAAACACACAGAAGGTTTAAGTCAGGAAGGGCTTCCCTGCCGTCCCAAGGCTGTTTCCCTTTCTGGGATATCTTTCCTTTGCCAAAACAGGGAGAGCTCCTCAACTGGCTAAGCGGTAACCTGACCCCACGAGGTGGTGACTCGCCGCTCTGGATGCTAGCCGGGCGGTGTGCTCACTCATGTCTCCAGCCCTCGCTGCCGATGCTGCTTGCTTGGTCATTGAGCAGCACGCAGCTAGAAGGGCCAGCTGAGTGCCCGGTAAGTTTGGATTTCTTCTTCCCCCGTCGGGGCTGATACCGGGAGCAAGTTTATTAAGTCGAGGGGGGGGAAACAGTTCAATTGCACGCCAAAACTCTGTTCTTCACAGCTGCGGCCATTTTAAACACGTGGCAATTGCCGCGTGTCTGATCAGTGCAGCGGCGAGCAGTAGGCTTCCCGGGGGGGGGGGGGGGGGTTAGTTTCGTCGCAGTTTGTCTTTTCACTGCTTTTAGGATTAGCTGTTCCTCCCGGTTCTCTAATTTGCTTCACTTGCTTCTTTAGCTTTGGATTTAAAGTTGGGTTTCTTTTATTTTGTTTTGTTTTTTGTTTGCCATCTCCTTTTATTGTTATAGTTAATCTCCAGGAACAAGCAGGAATGAGTCTTCACGTATGGGTACGTCGGTACCGACGGAGCCTGCGCGGGAACGCTCCCCAGCTTCCCAAAAAGGAAAGCTTTTGGGAGCATCCCACAGCGCCTGCGCGCTGCCTTCCCGCCTTCCCATCTCTCCTCAGTTCTTCTTTGCCGCGGAGCCAGCAGGTCGAGCCCTGTCACCGCTGAAGAAGTTCTTATTTTATTTTATTTCTTTGGTCGCGTGTCTGCCTTCCCCTTCTATTTTTCTTCACTTAGTGTATTTTTCCTCTTGGGCCTCAGGGCCTACAAGAAAATTTCCCTCATGGAAAAACCAGCCTCCGGGTTCAAAAAATGCACTAAGTGTAGCGGTACTATTTCTGTTACAGATACCCATGAATGGTGTCTTAAATGTTAGGGTCCTGAACATTCCAATCTGGATTGTCCGTCCTGCTCTCTAATGTCTAAACGGGGTTTACAGAACCGAGCAGCTAAGCTCCATGTGCTGTTTCCCGCTGATGCAGCGTCGGTAGCATCGACATCTTCCAGGTCTTCTTCTCCTGATGGATCTCAGGTAACCAAACATAAACCTAGCAGGTCCTCGAAGGGTAGATCTCCCTCTAAGCATCGAGATGCCTCCGGGCTTGCCCTCGAGGATCCTGCACCAGCAAAACAACCCCAGCGGGAAGCTCCGGCTTCCAAAGCTCCTCCTATGGGGTTACAGGTTGACATCGATGACACGGCCTCTACCGATCACCTGTTAGAATGCTCTGGGGTACCGGCACAATCTCCCGGTATCGAATTCCAGGCATTCATGGCGTCGATGGATCACAATGTTCTGTCCATGCAGCGGGCTATTACGGCCTTCATTCAAGCTGCGACGCCGCTGGTACCGAAACAAACTCCATTGTCGGTATCGGCTCCGGCACCAGCGCCGATACCGGTACCGATTGCATCGACATCAACCAGGATACCGGCTGCTGCGGTTCCTTGTCCAGGGCTGCTTATCGGTACCGATCCGGTACCGGGGACGCCAGATGTCGATACTGCTCGATACGCGTATCGAGCGTTGAAAGAGCACCCTGACAGGCGATACTTTGATTCCTCTGATGATTCTGATACATCAGACGAGTCTCCTGAAGTATCCATAGCCCTTCCTGAAGAGCCGCCTTCTCCAAAAAGAAGAATGTCTCCTCCAGAGGACTTGTCCTTTCAAGACTTCATAAGAGAAGTAGCTAAAGGACTTTCTATTTCAGTAACCTCTGAATCAGAGCCTAGAACAAAAAAATTGGATATTTTAGGCTATTCTAAGGCTCCTAAAGAGGCAGTCACCTTACCAATTCATGAGATTCTTTATGAACACATGATTGATCTATGGGAGACTCCTCTCACTCTCTCTCCTCATTCTCACAGATTGGACACTATGTATCGTGTCCCTCCTTGTCCTGGATTTCAGAAAACTCAGCTTCCTCACCATTCCATTGTGGTGCAGTCAGCTATGAAGAGGATAAAGAGTACAAAGAGACACACTTCTGCTCCTCCAGGAAGAGAATGCAGGACCTTGGATGCTTTTGGTAGGAAAATCTTCCAAGCCAGTATGCTTATTGCCAGAATCAACTCATATAGCCTTTACATGGGTATGTTTCTAAAAGAAGTTGCACAAAAATTGCACACTTTCCTCCCTTTTCTTCCAGAAGATAAAAGGGAGGAATTCCTCATTTGGCTTAAGCATACCCAAGACATTTCAAAGTTTTCCAACAGGGCAGCTTTTGACTCCTTTGAAGGTGCCAGCAGAGCCTCAGACATTGCCATAGCTGCTCGCAGAATTGCTTGGCTCCAGGCTTCTGATTTAGAAAGCTGGGTTCAAGATGTCTTAGGAAATCTTCCCTGTACAGGTGAAAACCTATTTGGCAAAGAATGGCAAATAAAAGCCACTCAAATGGATGCAGAAAACTCTGCTCTGGATAGACTTGCAAAGTCAACCTCCATTCCTGCCAAGAAAAAGCCTTTTAAAAAGCCTTTCTTTAAAAAGGGCAGATTTCCTTCTACTTCTGGCCAACAATCTTCTACAGGTCGCTTTACCACTAAGCGTCAGCAACCTAAGCAGGCCAGGCCTAAGCCTACAGGGGCTGCTGCAACTCAGCAGGCCCATCCTCCTCAGGGTTTTTGACTTGATGCTAAAGAACTTAACCTTTCTGGCTCTAAAGCAGCCAGAGCCTCTCGCCATTCCAGGAAGGTTGGCTCATTTTGCTCCCAGATGGGAGCAAATAACATCAGAACAGTGGACCCTCTCCATCATGAGAGGGCTACAAACTTCATTTCTCAGACCTTCCTCCCCACACCATGGTGAGACACTTCAATTCTCCCACATCTCTTCTCAACCTTCTAGGTCAAGAGGTAGCTACCCTTCTTGCCCAAAGGGCAATAGAAGAAGTTCCTCTTCTTCATCAAGGGTCAGGGTTCTACTCCCCCTATTTTCTCATCCCAAAGAAGACAGGGGGATACAGACCCATCTTAGATCTCAGAGAATTGAACAAATGTCTATGCAAGCAGAAGTTCAAGATGCTTTCTCTGGGCACTCTCCTTCCATACCTTCAAAGTCAGGATTGGCTTTGTTCTCTAGATCTCAAGGATGCGTACACACATGTCCTCATCCATCCCTCTCACAGAAGATTCCTACGGTTTCTTTTCCAAGGAAAACATTACCAATACAGAGTCCTTCCTTTCGGTCTGGCCTCTGCTCCAAGAGTGTTCACCAAATGCATGGCAATAGTTGCTGCATTTCTGCGCACTCTGGGAATATTTGTCTTCCCATACCTGGACGACTGGCTCATCCGAGCTCCATCTCAGTCAGAGGCCCAGATTTCCCTGGACCGCACAAGGCGCATTTTGCAGTATCTGGGACTTGTGGTAAACCTCCCAAAGTCTCACCTCACCCCTACTCAGTCCCTAGAATTCATAGGGGCCTGGTTGGATACCACTACTGCAAGGGCCTACCTTCCTCAGGCCCGTTGCCAACGTCTAGTGCAGTTAGCCTCCCAGATTCAGTCAAAGAGCCACTTAACTGCCCGGGAGATGCTACAACTGCTAGGCCACATGGCTTCCACAGTGCATGTGGTACCCTATGCTCGTCTACACATGAGAGCAGCTCAATGGACTTTGTCCACCCAGTGGACTAAAGCTTCAGGAGCTCTCTCAGACCAAATAGCAACCACCAAACGTCTCTTGGTCTCTCCAATGGTGGATGTCCACTCAAAATTTGTTGCTGGGGTCCCCCTTCCAACAGTTGTTGCCCCAAGCAACCCTCACAACAGATGCCTCCCAAACAGGTTGGGGAACCCATCTACAGGACCTCTCCACTCAAGGCTCTTGGTCCCCACAGGAGACCTCTCTCCATATCAACCACTTGGAGCTTCGAGCAGTTTTTCTAGCTCTCAAGGTCTTTCATACCCTCCTCAGCTACAAGACAGTCCTCATCCATACGGACAATCAAGTAGCCATGTTTTACATAAACAAACAAGGAGGAACTGGCTCTCTGTCGCTTTGCAACGAAGCTTTAAGATTGTGGGCCTTCACCAAAGAGCATCAAATCCATCTCCTGGCAGTATACCTCCCAGGAGTCCAAAACTCTTGGGCAGATAGACTCAGTCGAGTTCTGCTTCCACATGAATGGTCCCTGCACATGGATCAGGTACTCAGAATCTTCCAAGAATGGGGAACCCCACACATAGACCTCTTTGCAAGTCCGTGGAATGCCAAACTTCCCCGGTTCTGTTCCAGAATTCTGTGTCAGGGATTTCAGGTCAAGGATGCCTTCCTCCTTCATTGGGCTTCCTGTATGCATTTCCACCCATTCCCTTGATTCCCAAGACTCTATTCAAACTCCAGAGGGATCAAGGATCTATGATCCTCATCGCTCCACGCTGGCCACGCCAAGTGTGGTACCCTGTACTTCTACATCTCTCCCAAGCCCCCTCCCTGGACTTGGGAGCTGCTCCAGACCTTCTGTCCCAGGAGGAAGGGACTTTGTGGCACCCAAACCCCAAGTCCCTACACCTCAGAGCTTGGTTACTGAAGGCCTAGACCTTCAAGACTGGAATCTTTCTCAACAAGTGAAGGATATCCTCCATGCTTCCAGAAAACCTTCCACCAGGCGTTCTTATGCTTTTAAATGGAAGGGGTTTTCCATTTGGTGTGCTGAAAAGGGTCTTGACCCTCTAGCACTACCTTTAAATTCTCTGTTAGACTATCTCCTGCATCTCTCCAATGCAGGCCTTAAAACGAATTCAGTAAGAGTCCATTTGAGTGCTATTGCAGCATCCCTTAAGCCCATCAATGGACAACCTATTTCCTCTCATCCTCTCATTGCAAGATTCATGAGAGGCCTAACTTTAACTAAACCTCCCATTAGGCCTCCTCCGGTGGCATGGGACTTAAATTTGGTTCTTGGTCAGCTTATGAAGCCACCTTTTGAACCCTTAGCCACTACCTCCTTGAAGTTTCTTTCCTGGAAGGTTATTTTCCTCATTGCAGTCACTTCAGCTCGCCGCATCAGTGAACTGCAGGCATTAGTGGCTAATCCACCTTATACAAGGTTCCATCATGATAAGGTAGTCCTTAGGACAAATCCACACTTTATGCCTAAAGTGGTCTCACCTTTTCATCTTAATCAAGAGGTATATTTACCTGTCTTTTTTCCAGCTCCTCATGCATCCAATGCAGAGAAGAATCTTCATACTCTGGATTGTAAAAGAGCTCTTGCTTTTTACTTACAAAGGACACAGCAACATAGAAAGTCTTCCCAACTTGTGTTGCTTTTGATCCTTCTCATTTGGGACTTCCAGTCTCTAAAAGAACACTGTCCAATTGGATTGCTCAGTGTATCTCTTTCGCCTACCAGAGTAAGAACCTTTCTCTGGAGAGCCATGTCACAGCTCATAATGTGAGGGCCATGGCCACCTCTATGGCTCATCTAAATTCTGTGTCCATCGACCAGATCTGTCGAGCAGCCACCTGGGCCTCGGTTCATACCTTCACAGCCCATTACTGCTTGGACAAGAACTCCCGCCGGGATGCCTTGTTTGGTCAGGCTGTCCTCAAACACCTGTTCCATTCTTAAACAACGCCTACCCTCCTTCCCTGGATGGATGCCTGAGATCCATAGGAGGAAGTAGACCCCTTCCCAGGGTCTCACATCCTTGGGGATCTCCCAGGCATCTTAGCTAGGGAGTCCCCATATGTGAAGACTCATTCCTGCTTGTTCTTGGAGATAGCACAGTTACTTACTTGTAACAGGTGATCTCTGGGAACAGCAGGAATAAGTTTTCACAACCCTCCCACCTCCCCTAAGAGTTGTATCTCTTTTTCTATCTTTCCTTTGCTCTCTCTCTCTATTGTCTCAGCTTTAAACTCGAACTGAGGAGAGATGGTTAGGAAAGGCAGGAAGGCAGCGCGCAGGCGCTGTAGGATGCTCCCAAAAGCTTTCCTTTTTGGGAAGCTGGGGAGCGTTCCCATGCAGGCTCCGGCGGTACCGACGTACCCATATGTGAAGACTTATTCCTGCTGTTCCCAGAGATCACCTGTTACAGGTAAGTAACTGTGCTTTAGTTGGAGGCCCTGGTTAGGGTCTGCATCGGGGAAGTCCCTATATTTTCTTCATTGTACTTATAAAAAAAAAAAAAAAAAAGAAGGGAGCAGAAAGGGGGGGAAAACTTGGCATAGCAACTTGAAAAAAAAAACCTTACTGGATTGGTGTCTGTTTCCCCGCTCGGGACTGGTGAGCAGCACATCTGTCAGCACGCCCTCAGTGCGTCGTCTGCGGCTCCCACAGAGGCACAGTCGGGGGTGTGCGGCTGTTTCCGTCAGTGTAGAGTAGCAGATGGAAACGGTAGTCCCAGTTCCCCAGTGGTCCACGATGGGGATGGAAGGAGAAGCGAGGGGGCTGTTTCTTCTATCCCCGGATCAGAGGCCTCAGCCGACCTTTCCGGTGCATTACCGGGACCAGATCCGCAGCTGGGGGATTTCTGCCCTGACTTCGTCCTGATTATGCATCAGGCCTTTTGTCTATGGCATCAGGGTAAAGTTCCTGGTCCCATTCCTTTTCCCTTAGCTGT
The DNA here is from genome assembly GCA_033557465.1 of Ichthyophis bannanicus. Classification (NCBI taxonomy): domain Eukaryota; kingdom Metazoa; phylum Chordata; class Amphibia; order Gymnophiona; family Ichthyophiidae; genus Ichthyophis; species Ichthyophis bannanicus. Next base: position 172,219,902 of record CM066042.1, read on the forward strand.
AACTCAGCGCGGGATTCTCGACGACGAAGGGGTTGCACCTAAACTGCCGAAGAGGTCCCGTCCACCGGAACCGTCCCTTTCGGATTCGGAGTGGCAGGAAGCAGAGGAACCAGAGTTAGACCTGGATGGAGATATGGAAGAGTTGGAAGAGGGAGAGATTCCGGAACCTGAGGATCAGGTGGAAATTATTCGGGTTTTCTGGAGGGACAAGCTGACTGCTCTCATTATGGAGTCCCTGCAGAAGCTAAAGTTGGCTACAGCACAGCCGGTCGAAGAGGAGGATGGGGAAGATTCCATCATTCAGGCGGTGCGTCGCACACAGGTAGTGTTTCCCATCCACAAGGTGGTAGATAGGATGATCCAGGACGAGTGGCATCAGCCAGAAGCAGGACTCTGAGGACTAAGGACTATGAATAGACTCTCTCCCTTGGCGGATAATGATAAAGACAAATTTCGCTGTCCACGGGTGGATGCAGCAGTATCAGCCGTTACTAAAAAGACCACTATACCTGTGGAAGGTAGCGCTGCTTTAAAGGATGCGCAAGATAGGAAGGTGGATGGTTTGTTGAAGCAATCCTTCGATGCAGATGCAGTGGCTTTGCAGGCTTCCATTTGCGGAGCTTGGGTTGCACGAGCCTGTCTAAGGTGGTCCCAGCACTTATGGCAGTCGGCCCAGTTGGAGCAGGACAGTGTACGTGAGCTAGAGCAGCTTGAGTCAGGTTCGGCTTATCTGGCCGATGTACACTACGACTTGATCAGGGCCTTAGCAAATAGCATGGCATCCCTAGTGGCCGCTCGCAGGTCTCTGTAGCTCCGGAATTGGGCGGCCGACGGATCTTCCAAATCCTGACTCAGTAAACTTCCTTTTAAAGGGAAGTTGTTTGGTGAGGATCTGGACAAACTGGTTAAGGATTTAGGGGAGTCCAAAGGCGGAAGGATGCCAGAGGACAAGCCTAAGCAAGCCAAATCCTTTTCGGCCCTTCGGGGACAGCCTAGGGATTTCAGGCGATTTCGTACTTCGCGTTTGGGCGGTTACCAAAGGGGAAGGTTTGCTTCGCGGGCCCAGGGGTTTCATGGAGCAAGTAGCGGGTTTGGAGCGGCATCCGCAATCACAATCAAAGAAGGCGGGTCACGGCAGTGAGCCATCCGATAGGGGGGCGACTTCGGGGATTTCTCTCTGCCTGGGCCCAAATTACATGTGACCAGTGGGTGCTGGAGGTCATTCGTGAAGGTTATGCACTGGATCTGGTGAGACCAGTGCTAGATTCATTTGTGATGTCTCCCTGCCGAGGTCAACCAAAGACTCTAGCAGCGCGTCTTAACACTGGATCACCTTTTACAATTGGGAGCCGTCGTGCCAGTGCCAGCGTCGAGTATGGAGGGTGTCGATACTCCATTTATTTCATGGTTCCAAAGAAAGACAGGTCGCTGAGGCCAATCCTAGATCTCAAAGGGGTGAATCGTTGCCTTTGGGTTCCGCATTTCAGGATGGAAACCCTCAGGTCCGTCATTGTGGCAGTACGTCAGGGAGAATTTTTGACATCGCTCGACCTCACAGAAGCTTATTTGCATGTTCCGATTCGAGCGACCCATCAAACGTTCTTGCGGTTCATGTTTCCTTGGAGACATTATCCGTTTCAAGCGTTACCGTTCGGTCTGGCGACAGCTCCATGGGTGTTCACCAAGATCATGGTAGTGGTAGCAGCAGTGCTGCGAAAGGAAGGAGTTTTGGTTTATCCTTACCTCGACGATTGGTTGATTCGGGCAAAGTCCAAGGCCAAGAGCAAGCGGGCTACAGCCAAGGTGGTAAGCTTCCTTCAGAGTCTTGGCTGGGTGGTCAATATAGCCAAGAGTCACCTGGTTCTGACTCAGGAGCTCAAGTATCTGGGAGTACGGTTCGACACTCGCAGAGGAATGGTGTTTCTACCAGACTGCAGAAGGCAAGCACTTCAACAGCTGGTCCGAACCTTCCGGTCTACGCCTGTGCCGACGACATGGACTTACCTTCGGGTGCTAGGGACAATGGCGGCAACCTTGGAAGTGGTGCCGTGGGCCAGATTCCATATGAGGCCATTACAGAGCTCATTACTTCACCGCTGGTCTCATCAGTGCGACTCGCTGAGCAAACGTCTCCTGTGCCTTCTTCGGGTCAGGCGGTCCCTCCAGTGGTGGCTGCTCCCCCCAGTCTCTGGGAGTGGGACTGCCCCTGGAGCAACCAGCATGGCTTCCCCTCTTGACAGATGCAAGTCTCGCAGGGTGGGGAGTGCACTGCGGAGAACTCTTTGCACAGGGCACTTGGTCAGCAGCAGAGGGCGACCGATCCATAAACTGGTTGAAGCTGAGAGCAGTCGTCTTAGCCCTACAAAGCTTCGAAGCAACGGTGGCAGGACAATAAGAGTACTGTTTGACAATGCCGTGACGGTACAGGAAGTGTAACCATGCACAGGAGGCAAAGGGGCTGTTCTTGGGTCAAGACGCGATTGCAAGCAATCTCAGCGGCACACATTGCTGGGAAGGACAACATCACAGCGGATTTTCTCAGCAGGGTTTGAGTGGATCCCGCAGAATGGGAACTGCATCCAGATGTTTTTGCAGAAATAGTGCGCCGTTGGACGCTGGTTATGGATCTGATGGCGACATTCCAGTCAGCAAAAGTGAGTCGGTTCTTCAGCAGACGACGCGAGAGGATGTCAGAAGGAATCGACGCCTTGATTCAGCCTTGGCCGTCGACAGGCCTTCTCTGTTTTTCTGCCATGAGCGCTCATTGGCCAAGTGGTTCAGCGCATTGAAGAACATCACGGGTTACTGCTGTTGGTAGCCCCGGACTGGCCAAGACACCTGTGGTACGCAGATCTCATATGGTTACTCGACGGGAACCCATGGCAGTTGCCGGCATCGGAGAATCTGTTGCTACAGGGTCCGCTTCACATGCCACAATTGGATCGGTTCTCGCTTACGGCTTGGCCATTGAAAGGGCTCTGTTAAGGAAGAAAGGTTATTCCAATTCGGTCATTTCAACTTTGCTCCAGGCGAGGAAAAAGTCCACTTCGTTGGCCTATGTGCACATTTGGCGTATCTTCGAGGATTGGTGCTCGAGGCGTCAAGTGCGCGCAGCAACTGTGTCCATCCCTTTGGTACTAAGTTTTTTTTTTTTTTTCTGCAGGACGGCTATGAGAAAGGTCTGGCTGCTAGTTCTTTGAAGGTCCACTTAGCGGCCCTGGCCTGTTTATAGAGGTAAGGTCAACAGAGGATTGCTTGGGGCTCACCCCGATGTGATGCGTTTTCTTAAAGCGTTTACCATAATGCGTCCATCACGTAGGATCGTGGTCCTGCCGTGGGATCTTAACTTGGTTTTAGGGGCCTCGTAAAGGCACCCTTTGAGCCTTTAGTCCAGGTGTCGGTCAAGGATTTAACCCTGAAAACTGTATTCCTGGTAGCCATTTGTTCCACGATGCGGATTTCAGAATTGCAGGCTCTGTCTTGTAGAGAACCTTTTTTGTGTTTTTCCAGGGAGAAGGTGGTCCTGCGCCCAGTTCCGTCCTTTTTCCCCAAAGTCATCTCTCCGTTTCTTTTGAACCAAACGGTTTCCTTACCAGTGCTTAACACGGGTGGTGAAAGTTCAGCTGAACGAGGTCTTTGCCGCTTGGATGTAAAAAGAGTGCTTCTGCACTATTTGAAGGTTTCCGAGTCCCTCCGCAAGTCGGATCGTTTTTTGTGGTGTTCGGCGGTCCAAGGAAAGGTGAAGCGGCGGCTAAAGCCTCCATTGCCCGATGGGTTAAGGAGGCAATTGTCAGCATATATTTTACAAGGTTGTGCTGTGCCGGTGGGTTTGAGGGCACATTCCACTAGAGCACAAGCGTCCTCTTGGGCAGGACACAGTTTGGTTCTACCGGTGGAAATTTGTAGAGCGGCCACCTGGTCCTCTCTTCACACTTTTAGTAGACACTACCGCCTTGATGTGCTAGCGGCGAGTGATGCCTATTTCGGATCGGTAGTGTTACACTCCGGTTGAAAAGGTCCCTCCCATTAGTACTGCTCTGTTACATCCCAGAAGTAGAGGACTAAACTGGAGGACCGATAAGGAAATAGAAATTACACGTACCTGGTAACTGTAGTTCCTGTAGGAACTCCAGTTGAGTCCTCATTCCCGCCCAGGGAGTGTTTGCTTCAGGTCAGTTATTCTGGTACGCAATCTTCAGAAGATTACAGGTGGGTGTGATTTTTTTTTTTTGCATTCGCTTCCACTCTTTATCCTTGATTGTTTTTCTGCCCTCTCTACGGCTCTGGTCCGGCAGGGAGGAGAGGAGTCGGTATGGCCTTCAACCCTTATATGTTAAAGGGGAGGGGGTTCATTAAGTTATCGCTTATACCTTTAGTTTGGGTATTGTTAATATGTTTAGCTACTTGTTTGTTGCTCTTTTGAGTCTGCTTTGTCAATAGTACACTGGGGCTGATGGGAGATGTCAGCAGATTACATCCAGTGATGTCAGAAGTTTGACACACGCAGTCTCCAAGCTGCAGGAGGAGGTTCACAACCCAGAAGTAGAGGACTAAACTGGAGTTCCTACAGGAACTACAATTACCAGGTACGTGTAATTTCTATATATCCTTTTTGACTCCATGAAACCTTCCACAAGGCGTGCTTACGCTTTTAAATGGAGAAGATTCTCTGTCTGGTGTTCAGAAAAGGAACTTAATCCTTTTTCAATTCCAGTAGAGGCGTTACTGGTGTATCTCCTCCACCTTTCATCCTCTGGACTTAAAACTAATTCAGTAAGGGTCCACCTTAGTGCCATTGCGGCTTTCCACATGCCCTTTGCTGGACAACCTGTCTCCTCTCAGCCGCTTGTTGCACGTTTTATGAGAGGTCTACTCTTAACTAAGCCTCCAATTAAGCCACCACCCGTGGCATGGGATTTAAATCTTGTCCTTGGACAGCTTATGAAGCCGCCCTTTGAACCCTTAGCCACTACATCCCTGAAGTTTCTTTCTTGGAAGGTGATTTTCCTAAATCTCCAGGAACAAGCAGGAATACGTCATCACATATGGGTACGTCGGTACCGACGGAGCCCGCGCGGGAAAGCTCCCCAGCTTTTCAGATTAAAAGCTTTTGGGGCCTCCCACTGCACATGCGCGCTGCCTTCCCGCCTTCCTGACCAGCTCTCGTCAGTTTCTTTTTTTCCGCGGAGCCAGCAGGTCGTGTTCCTGTCACCGCTGAAGAAATTGTTAATTTTATTGTTTTCTTTAGACCGCGTACCTGCCTTCCCCATTCTGAAACCGGTACTGCCGGTCTCTCTTTCTTTCTTTAAAAAAAAATAAAAAAAATATATTTTTCTTTTCTTCAGCACAGCTTGGTACTTTGTTAGGCCTTCAGGCCTACACAAATTCTCCTCATGGAGAAGCCAGTTCCTGGTTTTAAAAAATGTACCAAGTGCAGTGCTGTCATTCCTCTTACAGACACCCATGAATGGTGTCTTAAATGTTTAGGACCTGACCATTCCATACCGGACTGCCCATCCTGCTCCCAGATGTCGAAACGTGGATTGCAGAACCGGGCCAACAAGTTCCATGTGCTGTTTCCTTCAGAAGCATCACAGTCATCCAGGTCTTCCTCTCCGGATGGATCTCAGGTAACCAAAACTCCAGTGGGCAAATCCTCTAAAAGCAAATCTCTTTCTAAAGATCGAGAGGCTCTCAATTCTGAGTTCGAGGATTCTGCCCAGGCCAAAAAAACCCGGCGGGAGGCTCCGGCCTCCAAAGCAATCATGGGGTCACAGGTTGACATCGATGGCGCGGCCTCGACAGATCACCTGTTGTACTGCTCTGGGGTACCGGCCCATACCGGTACCGACATCCAGGCAGCAGTGGCGTCTATGGGCAATACTGTCCAAGTCATGCAGCAGGCCATTCTGGCTTTTATTAATGCTGCTGCGCCCTCGGTACCGCAGCCAGCGGTACCGGGTCCGGTTCCGGTAATGGCTTCCATACCGGAACCGAGGCCATCGTCTTCCAAACGCAGATCGGTTCCGCATGCCGGATCCGGGCTTTTGCCCGGTACCGATCCCATACCCGGTACGCCCGATATCGATACCGAACGGTATGCGTATCGTGCGCTGGAAGCACATAGAGGATACTCTGCTTCTTCAGAGGATTTTAACTCCTCTGATTCTGATGAGTTCTCCCTTGATCTTCCTGAGGAGCCTTCTTCTCCTAACAGGAGAATGTCTCCACCAGAGGATTTGTCCTTTCAGGACTTCATCATAGAAATGGCTAAAGGTCTTTCTATTGCTTCATCCTCTGAAAAGGAACCCAGATCAAAGAAACTGGATATTTTAGGATACTCTAAGTCTCCTAAAGAGGCAGTCACCCTGCCTATCCATGAAATCCTTCAAGAACACTTGATGGACTTATGGGAGGCTCCTCTAACATTGTCTCCTTCTTCTCGCAGGTTGGACACCATGTACCGTGTCCCCCCTTCTCCTGGTTTCCAAAAAAACCCAGTTGCCTCACCATTCTATTGTGGTGAAGTCTGCAATGAAGAAGATAAAGAGTACCAAAAGGCACTCTTCTACTCCTCCAGGGCGAGAATGTAAGACTCTAGACTCTTTTGGCAGGAAAATTTTCCAGGCTACTATGCTTATAGCCAGGATTAATTCCTATAGTCTTTACATGGGCATGTTTCTCAGTGAAATCGCTCTAAAAGTTCGGCATTTTGCCCCCTTTATCCCTGAGGATAAGAGGGAGCAGTTCATTTCCTTAGTAAAACACCTTTTGGATATTTCAAAGTTCTCCAACAGGGCAGCTTTTGATTCCTTTGAGGGTGCTGGTAGGGCTTCGGGCATTGCTATAGCAGCCCGACGTCTTGCTTGGCTCCAGGCTTCTGATCTAGAACCTTGGGTCCTAGATGGCTTACGAAATCTGCCCTGTACAGGTGAGAACTTATTTGGTGAGGAGTGGCAAATTAAGGCCACTCAAATGGATGCAGAAAATGCCACCTTAGATAGACTTTCTAAGTCTAAGTCTACCTCCACTCCTGCCAAGAAGAAGTCCAGATTTTCTACAAATACTGGCCAACAATCCTCTCAACCTCGTTTTGCTGCTAAACGTCAGCAACCTAAACAGGCAAGGTCAAAGCCTGCGGCGTCTGCTACGCCTCAGCAGGCTCCACCCCCTCAGGGGTTTTGACTTGCCCCTAGAGAACTTAACTTTTCTGGCTCTAGAACAACCAGAGCCCCTCACCATACCCGGACGGTTAGCTCACTTTGCTCCCAGATGGGAGCAAATTACATCAGAGCAATGGACCCCCTCTATCATCAGAGAGGGTTACAAACTCCATTTTTCCGACCTTCCTCCTTATACTATGGTGGGGCAGTTCAATTCTCCCCCATCTCTCCTGGCCCTCTTGGGTCAGGAAGTCTCCTCCCTCCTTGCCCAGGGGGCAATAGAGGAGGTCCCTCTTCTTCAACAGGGGACGGGATTCTACTCCCCTTATTTTCTAATACCAAAGAAGACAGAGGGCTTCAGACCAATTCTGGATCTGAGAGAATTGAACAAATTTCTTTTCAAGGAGAAATTCAAAATGCTTTCTCTGGGCATTCTCCTTCCATACCTTCAGAGTCAGGATTGGCTTTGTTCTCTAGATCTAAAGGATGCGTATACACACATACTCATCCACCCATCCCACAGAAAATACCTTCGATTTCTGTTTCAGGGAAAACATTTCCAGTACAGAGTACTCCCCTTCGGTCTAGCCTCTGCTCCAAGAGTGTTCACCAAATGCATGGCAGTCGTAGCTGCCTTTCTAAGAGGCCTGGGAATTTTCATATTCCCATACCTGGACGACTGGCTCATCCGAGCTCCCTCTCAGTCCCAGGCCCAAATTTCCCTGGACCGCACAAGGCGTCTTCTGCAATATCTAGGACTGGTAGTAAACCTTCCCAAGTCTCAGCTAATCCCTACTCAGTCTCTCGAGTTCATAGGGGCCCAGTTAGACACCATCACTGCAAGGGCCTACCTGCCTCAGGTCAGGGCCCAACGCCTGCTGAGTTTGGCCTCCCAAGCTCAGTCCAGCAGTCATTTGACAGCCCGGGAAATGCTGCGACTTCTGGGCCACATGGCCTCCACGGTACATGTGGTGCCCTACGCTTGTCTGCATATGAGAGCAGCTCAATGGACCTTGGCCACCCAGTGGACTCAAGCATCTGGAGCGCTCTCCGACCAAATACTCACCTCAAGCCGTCTATTTTGGTCCCTCCAATGGTGGACATCCACCAAGAATCTGTTGTTGGGGGCCCCCTTCCAACCTTTGTTGCCCCAAGCAACCCTCACAACAGATGCCTCCCAGACAGGGTGGGGAGCTCATCTTCAGAACCTCTCCACTCAGGGCACTTGGTCTCCACAGGAGGCCACCCTTCATATCAACCTCCTGGAACTGCGAGCAATTTACCTTGCCCTCAAGGTCTTCTATACCCTCCTTGTCAACCTGACTGTCCTAGTTCAGACAGACAATCAGGTAGCCATGTTCTATATAAACAAACAAGGAGGGACAGGCTCTCTGTCGCTTTGCAACGAAGCTCTCAGAATATGGGCCTTCGCCAGAGAGCATCAAATTCACCTTCTTGCAGTGTATCTTCCAGGAGTTCAAAACTCTCGTGCAGACAGACTCAGTCGAGTTCTGCTTCCACACGAATGGTCCCTACATATGGACCAGATACGCAGAATCTTTCAGGAATGGGGGACCCCGGACATAGACCTCTTTGCAAGTCCGTGGAATGCCAAACTTCCCCGGTTCTGTTCCAGAACTCAGTGTCAGGGAACTCAGGCCCACGATGCCTTCCTCCTGCATTGGGGTCAGGAATTCCTCTATGCCTTTCCACCCATTCCTCTAATATCCAAGACTCTGTTCAAGCTCCAGAGGGATCACGGGGCTATGATCCTCATAGCTCCCCGCTGGCCACGCCAGGTGTGGTTCCCTCTACTTCTGCATCTCTCCCAGGGATCCTCCCTGGACCTGGGAGCTGCGCCAGACCTCCTGTCTCAGGAGGAGGGGACTTTGTGGCACCCAAACCCCAAATCCCTACATCTCAGAGCTTGGTTACTGAAGGCCTAAGTCTTCAAGACTTTAATCTTTCTCAACCTGTGACAGATATCCTTCATGCCTCTAGGAAACCTTCCACGAGGCGTTCTTATGCTTTCAAATGGAAACGTTTTTCCATTTGGTGTGCTCAGCAGGGTCTTGACCCTCTAGCACTTCCTTTGAATTCCCTCTTGGACTATCTCCTGCATCTTTCAAATGCAGGCCTTAAGACAAATTCAGTAAGGGTCCATTTGAGTGCTATTGCAGCATCCTTAAAACCTATAAATGGACAACCTGTCTCCTCTCATCCTCTTGTTTCATGTTTCATGAGAGGCCTGACTCTAACTAAACCTCCCATCCGACCTCCTCCGGTAGCATGGGATTTGAACCTAGTTCTAGGTCAGCTTATGAAGCCACCTTTTGAGCCTTTGGACTCTACCTCCTTCAAATTTCTTTCCTGGAAGGTTGTTTTCCTTATTGCAGTCAATTCGGCTCGCCGCATCAGTGAACTGCAGGCTTTAGTGGCTCATCCACCTTATACTAGGTTTCATCATGATAAGGTGGTCCTTAGGACGAATCCCCACTTTATGCCCAAAGTGGTCTCGCCTTTTCATCTTAATCAAGAGGTATATCTACCTGTCTTTTTCCCGGCTCCTCATGCATCCAGTGCAGAGAGGAACCTTCATACTCTGGATTGTAAAAGAGCTCTTGCCTTTTACCTCAACAGGACTCAACCACATCGAAAGTCTTCCCAACTTTTCGTGGCTTTTGATCCTTCTCATTTGGGACTTCCAGTCACCAAGCGTACACTTTCCAATTGGATCGCTCAGTGTATTTCTTTTGCTTACCAGAGGAAGAACATTTCTATGGAGGGCCATGTCACAGCTCACAATGTGAGGGCCATGGCCACTTCTATGGCTCATCTTCACTCTGTGTCCATAGATCAGATCTGTCGAGCAGCCACTTGGGCCTCGGTTCATACCTTCACAGCCCATTACTGCTTGGACAAGGACTCCCGCCGGGATGCCTTGTTTGGTCAGGCTGTCCTCAAACACCTGTTCCATACTTAAACAACTCCTGCCCACCTTCCCTGGATGGATGCCTGAGATCCATGCGAAGATGGTTTACCCTTGGAGGGGGATCTCCCAGGCATCTTAGCTAGGGAGTCCCCATATGTGATGACGTATTCCTGCTTGTTCCTGGAGATAGCACAGTTACTTACCTGTAACAGGTGATCTCTGGGAACAGCAGGAATTAGTCATCACAACCCACCCACCTCCCCTAGGAGTTGTATCTCTATCTATCTATCTTCCTGTCCTCTCTCTATTGTCTCAGCTTTAAACTCGAACTGACAAGAGCTGGTCAGGAAGGAGGGAAGGCAGCGCGCATGTGCAGTGGGAGGCCCCAAAAGCTTTTAATCTGAAAAGCTGGGGAGCTTTCCCGCGCGGGCTCCGTCGGTACCGACGTACCCATATGTGATGACTAATTCCTGCTGTTCCCAGAGATCACCTGTTACAGGTAAGTAACTGTGCTTTACCTATGATAGTAAGGGACTTTCTCTCGAAGGTCATGTCACACACACATCACAATGTGAGAGCAATGGCTGTCTCTAAGGCCAATCTTCACTCTGAGTCGATTGACAACAACTATAAAGCAGCCACTTGGTCCTCTGTCCACACTTTTGCGGCACATTACTGCTTGGACAAGGACTCCCGTCGGGATGCCTCGTTTGGCCAGGCTGTTCTCCAGCATCTCTTTCAGACTTAAAACAACTTCTACCCCCTGTCACGGATTTCGATACCAGACATCCTTGGGAGGAAGCATGACCCACCTCAGCCTGGGTTTCGCTGCTTTCTGGGGTCATCTCCCTGGCATCTCTAAGCTTGTGAGTCCCATATGTGAAGACTACATTTCCTGCTTGTTCCTGGAGATAGCGTAGTTACTCACCTGTAACAGGTGATCTCTGGGAACAGCAGGAATTGAGTCTTCACAACCCACCCTCCTCCCCTAGGAGTTGCATCTCTCTCTCTCCCCCGCTTTTTTCTTTCTTTCTCTCCTTTTGTCTCAGCTACAAACCCAACTGAAGGGGGAGAGTTAGAAAGGCGGGAAGGCAGCAGTGCAGGCACAGTGGGATGCTCCCAAAAGCTTTCTTATAGGACGTTCCCGCGTGAGCTCCGTAAGTGCTGACGATACCCATATGTGAAGACTCAATTCCTGCTGTTCCCGGAGTTCACCTGTTCCAGGTGAGTAACTACGCTTTTTCCAGGGACATCAGGAATCAGCCCTTGCAATCCTCCCTCCTCCTCTTGGAGTTACTTCCTTTTTTTTTTTTTTGGCTATCTTGTGCTATATCATACTTAGGTGGAAAGGGGACCATGCATGCATGGTACATCTCTCAAAGGCTTTCTTTGAAAGTTAGGGAGAGGTTACTGCGCAGGCTCTGTTGGCACCAATGTCACCCATATTGAGGACTGATTCCTGCTGTCCCTGGAGAACACCTGTTACAGGTGAGTAACTACGCTGTTTCTACAGCATGGTCTCAAGAAGGAATGAGGGCTTAGTTCCCTGAAGGTCCAAATGGCAGCTATCTTGCTACAGGGGGGCAGATTCAGGGACAGTTGTTGTCGAGCCACCTGGATGTGGTCCATTTTCTGGCAACGGTAAAGTACATTTTTCATCCTTTGTTCGTGCGGTTCCACCCTGGGACCTTAATTTGGTCCTGGAACTTCAGGCTCTCTCTTTTGGGAGTCTTTTTTTTTCTCTTGCTGTCGAAGGAGAAGGTGGTACTGAGGCCACTGCTGTCCTTCCTACCTAAGGTGATCTCTCGATTTTCATTTGAATCAGGTAGTGGTGTTGTCAGCCTTTCCTGAGCTGGGAGAGACTCCAAGGAGAACGGACAGCTGCATCGGTATCTTAGGTGGACAGAGTCTCTGCGGACATCGAATCGTTTGTTCGTATTGTTTGGAGGCTGCAATCCATTTACAAGGATCACCAAAGACTCCACTGCTTGCTGGGTTAAGCAAACCATTGACTCCGCATATGTGGCCCGCAGAAAGGAACCACTTGTAGGGCTTCGGGCCCATTCGACCAGAGTACAGGGGGCATCTTGGGCAGAGTATAGTCTGGTGCCACTAGTGAACATTTGCAGGGTGGCAACGTGGTGGTTGCTCCATTCATTTCTGCTCTATTATCTGGATGTTCAGGCCACTGGAGATGTGTGATTTGGAGCTTCCGTTCTTTGAGCTGGTCTTGTTCTGTGTGTTAGGCACTGCTTTGTTACATCCCATGTGTATCTGGAGTGGCCTGGATGTACAATTAGGAAAGCAAAATTAGACCTTACCTACTAATTCTCTACTTGAGTACCTCCAGGCCAGTCCAGGACCCTCCCAGTTGCGGGTAGAATGAGGCAGCCAGTCCATCCAACTTGTACGAGTTCATTTGTGGACATCAGGGCTTTAGTGAAGAAATAGTGTAGTCCTTATCAGGAGCGGCATCTTGGCAAGATAGCCCTGTCTCCTGGCCTTGCTCTTATTCTGTACATAGTTCATGGGGGTTGATTTAATGGAGACATTTTTTGATTGATATATATTCTCTTACCTCATGTCTGAATGCTAAGTGTTCTTTAGTCATTGGTTGGAGTCTATATGGTTAGTGAAAGACTGGATTCTGGAGCTGAAGGGGGAGCTCTTGTACTGGGACATGCTCTCAGTCCTCAGCTTCTGGAGAGGCGGTGACTACCTATGCATATCTGGAATGGCCTGGAGGTACTCAAGGAAAGACAATTAGCAGATAAGGTCTAATTTTGCCATAATCTTGACCACAACTGTATTGAGATCTTTTAAGTCTGTTCTTATGCTTTTGACCACTGACCATCTTACTAACCGCCCTCTGAGCCAACTCCATCTACTTTATATATTTTTGAATATGTGGTCACCAGAACTGCACACTACTCGAAATGAGGCTCTTTACAAACTTTATACAAAGGCCCTTATCTCCTCCTCCTTTTTTCCTACTGGCCATTCCTCTCCTCCAAAGCATTCTTATGGGTTTTGTATAATCGTTCCTATCTCTTTGGGCACTTCTAGATTTTTCCAATACAATTGTCTCTAGGTCCCACACTTTTTTCAAGCACAAAATGATTTCATCCCTATACTGCACAGATTCCTTGAAGGTTCTGCAGCACAAATGCATGATCTTTTGGCTTTTCTTCCCACTCCCACATTAAATCTTAGCTCGCAACCTTATGGGCTTGGCAACAAATGAAACTGCAGAATTCTAGCAGTCTATCTATTCATCTTAAAACACTTACTTCCAGCAACACAAGTGACTACTCTACACGTGAACTTCACTGAATGGATTGTATAAAAATCAAATAACTACATCTGGAAAGGTTGAACATCAACAAAGATGAAACCTGGCGCTGACTGTGGTAAAGATCTTCCAGCTTCTAGTGTGCAAATTCAAGCTAAAGTTGAAAGAGCAAACCACTCATGAATACAGCAAAATATACTCTTGAAAATATACCACCGGAATTTAAAAACTACCCGCCAAATCAATTTGCTGTTTTGGATACAAATGACAGAGCACCTAGAGAGTTGTAGGATAACATCAAGAAAGTTGTGCTCAAAAACAGTAAGATGTCTTGCTCTACAAAAGTAAAAATGGTCAAAATGGATGACCGCAGAAACTCTAGAAATTGCCCAGAAATGCAGAGAAGTGAAAGCCAGAGGAGAAAAGTTCTGCAATTTACCTCCTAACCGAGATTTCCAAAATGTAGACGATAAGACAAGGAGAAGCACTACAATGACACATGCAAGGAAATAGAATAAGGAACCTAGAGAAAGAACATGATCGGCTTTCCTAAAGCTATGACATGTTCTTCCTCTAAGTTCCTGATTCAAGGATCCATACACAGTCATCATGCTATAAAGTCCAAATAGACCAACAGCTGTTTCAATCTCTACCTTTATGATCTGGAACCATTGGTGGTGAAAGAAGAAGTCAAAGCAGCATTGAAAGCATTATCAAAGAAAAAGCACCTACCAGATATTGATGGCACTCATTGAAGTATTATAGCAATTGAATACAGCTGTTTAAAATACTTACAAGGCTCTGTCAGGAAATTTGGAAGACAATATCATGGTCACTGACTGACTAAAAAAGATCCATGTTTATACCAAAACTGAAGAAAAGTGATCCAACTGACCTGGAAGTTTATTTCACAATTGCTTTAATCCCACACACCAGCAAGATTCTACTAGAGATCATTCAGTGGAGAATACAACCAAACCTGGAATGAGATTCTCTAGAGTACAAGAAGGATTCAGGAAAGGATGCGGAACAAGACTCCTCAACAAAAATGTGAGATGGACCCTTGAAAAGACAAAAGAATACTGAAAAGATATCGAGACTTGTTGTATAGCTATATAACAGTAAGTAGTCCCACAATGCTAATAAGCATGTAGTGACCTAGTTATGTGCTCTGCATGTGCAGCACACCTGTAATTTTTTTTAAAATCGCATGACGTTTAGTGTCTTGTAAAAGCAGTTCATCAGATGTACGATGAGTAAAAAATGAACAAAATTTGCATTAAATTCTGCCAGAAACTTGGAGATTCATGCAAAGAGACTTATGACAAGTTACAGCAAGTGTATGGTGATGAATGCATGAGTCGTGCTCAGGTTTGACTGATACAAACATTTCCAAGAGGGCTGCCAAAGCGTTGACAGTGACGAACGTTCTGGAAGGCCATCCACGAGCAGGAATGAAAACAAAATTGAAGCAGTGTGTGCCGCAATACATTCAAATCGTTGATTGACTATCAGGGAGCTTGCTGAGGACATGGACATCAGTTTCGGGTCGGTACAGTCCATTCTTACTGTCAAGTTGGGGATGATACGTGTATCTGCAAAATTCATGACAAAACTCATGTCCCCTGACCAAAATGATCAATTGTCTGCAGTCAGGGAGTTGATGGAATGCGTCTCAAATGATTCGGATTTAATCAAAAAGATGATTACTGGTGATGAATCATGGGTTTATGGTTATGACCTAAAAGCTAAGACTCAGTCCTCACAATGGAAGACTCCAGACTCTCCCAGACTGAAGAATGCTCCTCATCTGATGGGCAATGTCGACGTCATGCTCGCAGTTTTCTTTGATTACCTGTGTATTGTTTATTATGAGTAGGCTCCAAAAGGCCAAACCATCAATAAGGAGTACTATATCCAAGTTCTGACTCGTTTGAGAGATGCAGTTCGTTGTAAGAGGCCAGAGTTGCACAAGAATGGTCAATAGTTGCTTTCATCACGATAACGCCCCAGCTCACACATCACTTAGAAACATAGGCCATGTGGTCTCTTTCTGTCGTTTTTCTATCTAGTCTGTCCTTCCATATCAACAACTACAATAGTCCTCCTTTTTTTTTTTCCCTTTAGAGATCTTCTGTGTTTGTCCCATGCTTTTTTTTCAAATTCAGTTACTGTCCTCTTCTCTACCACCTCCGCTGGGAGACTCTTCCACGGATCCACCACTCTTTCTATGAAGAAATATTTCCACATATCACTCCTGAATCTATCCGCTTTCACCCTCATCCCATGTCTCCTCATAGCAGAACTTGCTTTCAATCGAAAGAGGCTCTCCCCCTATGCATTTATGCCACGGAGGTATTTAAATGTCTCATTCATATCATCTCTATCCCGCCTTTCCTCTAAGGTGTACATATTAAGATCCTTAAGTCTGTACTCATATGCTTTATAATGAAGACCACTAACCATTTTAGTAGCCACCCTCTGTACTGACTCCATCCTGTTTATATCCTTTTGAAGGTGCAGTCTCCAGAATTGCACACAATACTCCAAATTTCGCCAAGTTTCTGTCCCCTGTTATATGTAAACTCATACATGTTAACTGTAATGAGCATTTGTTCCGTGTAAACCGCGCTGATGCTGAATAGTGCGGTATATAAGAGACTATAAATTAAATAAATAAATAAATGAGGTCGCACCAAAGACTTATACAGAGGCACTATCACCTCCCTTTTTTTTTCTGCTAGCCATTCCTCTCCATATGCACCCAAGCATCCTTCTAGCTTTTGCTGTCGCCTTTTCTACCTGTTTAGCTATTTTAAGATCATCGGCAACAACCACGCCTAGGTCCCACTCTTCTTCTTAAAGTGGACAAAAGTACTACACCCCCTATACTATATTGCTCCCTTGGATTGCTGCAGCCCAAATGCATAACCTTACATTTTTTAACATTAAATCCCAGCTGCCAAATTCTAGACCGTTCTTCAAGCTTAGCTGGATCCCTCCTCATGTTATCTACACCTTCCTGGGTGTCAACTCTATTGCAGATTTTGGTATCATCCACAAAGAAGCAAACCTTACCAGACAGCCCATCCGCTATACCACTAACAAAAATGTTAAAAAGAATCGGACCAAGGACAGATCCCTGGGGCACACCACTAGTAACTTCCTTTTCCTCATAGTGAGCTCCATTTACCTGTACCCTTTGTTAGAAACATAGAAATATGACAGAAAAAGACCACATGGCCTATCTAGACCACATGACCTATTGTTGCCTCGCAAGCAACCAATTTCTAACCAAAGCAGTAACTTTAGGGTCCATCCCTAGGGTGCTCAGTTTGTTTATAAGTTGCCTGTGTGGAACTGTGTCAAAGGTTTTACTGAAATCTAAATACACCACATCTAGGGCTGTACCTCGGTCCAACTCCCTGGTCACCCAGTCAAAGAAATCAATTATTCTCCAGGACCAAGCACTAAGTCAGTCCTCACATATGGGTGACGTCGGCGCTGACGGAGTCCCCGTGTGGAGCATTTCCCTAGCTTTCAAAGAAAGCCTTTGGGAATGCAGCACGCATGCGCGGTCCCCTTCCCTCCCAAGGGTGCCATCTTGCTCAGTCTTCTTTTTTCTGCGGAGCCTGACGGACATGTTTCGTTTTCACCTGAGGAAAAAGTTGATTTTCTGCATGGATCCGTGGTTTTCTTCGGTTCGACGCTGGTTTCCCTTTCCCGCCTGGGCCCGGTACACCGGTATCGAGCCCGGACTTCTTTTTTCGGTTTTTGTCCTTTGTGACTAGCGTTCGTGCCATTTTTCTATTTTTCACTGGCAGCCCTGTCTTTTGACCTTGCAGGGGCCCTTTTTCCCCCGATGGCTGCCAGCGGGTTCAAAAAGTGTGATCGGTGTAAGAAACTGATGTCTCTCACCGACACACGTGACTGCTGCCTCCGATGTCCCAGGCCCGACCATGACCCGAGGGTCTGTGACCCATGTGGGAAAATGTCCTCGAAGGCGTTAAGGAGCCGTCAGCATCAGAAGGAAAGAATCTTCTCTGACTCCGCGTCCGGCCGGGCCAGGACTTCGTCAGAGGCCTCGACGTCTCGGGACTCCAATTCCGAGCATCACCGGGGTTCCTCTGAAAGCAGGTCTCCCTCGCGGGAGCACCGCAGGAAGAAGAAACCCGCGAGGGCAGCGTTGGTGGATGCACTTGGCTCCTCGAGGGCCAGGTCGCATAGCCCCAACCGCCGTCCCGGATCTTCGGAGTCAGAGAGGCCTGCTAAACAACCTCGTGTGGAGCCGGAGTCCCCGAGTCACGTGAGTACTGTAGTCCTCGAGGACTCTCCTCCGGGGGAGCCGACGTCGGGCCCGACGCTGGGGCTGCTGAGTCTCCTGAGCTGGGACTCAGGTTGACGGCCTTGGAGAGCAGCTTGGCTGCCTTCATGGATCAGCAGCGGGCACTGATCGCCGGTCTCACCAGTGATTCTTCCCCGACCACCATGACATCGATGTCCAAGTTGACCCCGGAGGCTGAGCCGATCCTCGAGTCCATGCGCTCTTGAGTCAATCCTTAGCCAAGGTCTCCCTTGGCCTCCCGTTCGGGACCGAGGTTGTCGACGCCGTACCCTCAGCATCGGGGCGGATGGCATCGGTGCCTGCCCGACCGGAGCCGCTCAATTCCTCCTCTGAGGGGTCGAGCTGGGAAACGGAGGACGAGGAGTCCCTGGACACGTTTCGGACCCGGTGTGTCCCTTCGGACTCGCCAGAGTCTGAGCCTCAGAGACGGTCCCCCCCCCCCCCCCTGGAGGATACCCAGTTTTCGGACTTCGTGCGGGACATGGCCAAGGCCTTAGCCTTCCCCGCGGATCCCGAGGAGGAGCTGATGAGCTCGAGGCCCTATAGTATGACTCTCCCCCCCAGGAGGCCTTTACTGTACTGGTTCCTCCGATGCTGGAACGGTTGCTCTTCCACATGTGGGAGGCGCCGGCTTTGACGCCGGTTCTGAGCAAGCGGGTCGATTCCATCTATCGAGTCCGTAAGAGCCCCGGGTTCCAAAAGGCACAGCTACCGCACCACTCCATGGTTGTGGAATCGGCCATGCATCGTCTGGAGTCAGAAGATGCACTCCTCGGTGCCTCCCGGCCGGGAGGCCTGGAACCTGGATGCCCTTGGTAGGAAGTGCTTCCAGGGCTCAATGCTTGCTTGCCGTGTTCAGACCTACCAGCTGTACATGGGCATGTACCTTCAAGACCTGGCAAAGGAGATGCCGGGTTCTCTACTGGTCTCTCTCAGGAACCTTTGCAGAGGTTCAAGGCCCTGTCATCGGGGATTCTGGAGTGCTTGAGGTTTAATTCTCGAGCAGCCTATGATGGCTTCGAGGCTTCGGCCCGAGTAGCCGCGGCCGGCATCTGTGCACACCGTCAGGCCTGGCTACAGTCATCGGACCTCAAGCCATGGGTGCAGGACAAGTTGGACGATGTCCCCTGCCGAGGTGAAAACCTCTTTAGCAAGCCCATGCCTGAAACGGCTGCAGAACTCGAGTCCGAGACTCTCACCTGGACTAGGCTGTCCAGGAAAACCTCTGCCCCTTCTCAGAAGAAGAAGGGCTCGGGGATAAAGACCTTTTACCCGAGGAAGTCATCTACCTACAAATCATACCCTCACTTTCAGGCCTCTAGAGCTCCCCAACAGGGTCAGCAGGCCAAGGGGCAGGGACATGGGCCCCATAGACAGAAAACCCCCAAGCCACCAGCTCCGGCTCCTGCACAGCAGGGAACGGGGTTTTGACTCCAGTGGCATAGCCTCTTTTCCTCAGCTGGCCCCTCTCAGCACAGGAGGCAGGCTGACCCTGTATGCCCACAGGTGGTCAGCCATAACAAGGGATACCTGGATGCTAAGCATAGTCCAGAGAGGCTATCTCCTCCACTTCCACCAGGTACCTCCCTCCTACTTTCCAGGGGAGCCTCCAAGACTCCCTCTGCACAGGGACTTAATCCTGCAGGAGTTGGCAGGTCTTCTAAAGGAGCAGGCGGTGGAACCGGTGCCCCACCACCTGAGAGCTCAAGGCTTCTATTCCAGGTACTTTCTGGTACCAAAAAGGACAGGAGGCCTCAGGCCCATCCTAGACTTGCGCAATCTCAACAAGTTCCTAGAGAGGGAAAAGTTCAAGATGCTTACTCTTGGAATCCTGCTGCCCTACCTCCAGCAGGGAGATTGGCTATGCTCCTTAGACCTAAAGGATGCTTATACTCGCATCTTTATTCATCCAGACCACAGACGATATCTCCAATTTATAGTGGGAGGAAACCATTAATCAGTACAAGGTACTGCCTTTTGGCCTAACCTCCGCCCCCAGGATTTTCACCAAGTGCCTGGCGGTGGTGGCGGCGGCCTATCTCAGGGTTCAAGGACTCTCTTTTCATACCTGGACGACTGGCTCATCAGGGGTCAGTCTCCACAGGAGACCAATCAGGCCACCCTCCGCACTGTCGCTTTTCTCCAGCATCTGGGGTTTGTCATAAACTTCGCAAAGTCCACTTTGCGCCCCTCGCAGAAAATGGAGTTCATAGGAGCAAGACTAGACACCCTTCAGGCAAAGGCCTTTTTACCCGTGGACAGGGCCCACAGGTTGATGGATCTGGCCAGACAATTTCACAGCCATTCTCTGGTCTCCGCCAGACAATTCCTGAGGCTCTTAGGCCACATGGCTTACACGGTCCATGTAACCCCAAATGCCTGTCTGCACATGAGGCCAGCCCAGTGGGGCCTCAGAACTCAGTGGCACCAAGCCACAGGGAACCTGAAGGACAAGGTGAGGGTGTCTACGCTACTAGAGTCTTCTCTACAGTGGTGGCTTCATCTTCTGAATCTGGTGCAAGGGGTGCCTTTTCAGGCACCTCCACACTCTCAAGTGCTGACAGCCGATGCTTCTCTTCAAGGTTGGGGTGTACATTGCCAGGGAGCATGCACTCAAGGCCTGTGGTCTCCTTGGGAGGCTGCACAGCAGATCACTCTTGGAACTGAGAGCTATCCGCTTAGCCCTGCGGACTTTCTCTCATGTCCTCTCTCACCAGTCCGTCTTAGTTCAGACAGACAATCAAATAACTATGTTCTATGTGAACAAACAGGGGGGCACGGGGTCCCGACTTCTCTGTCAGGAAGCACAGAACCTGTGCTCCTGGGCAGCCAATCATGGCATACTTCTCAAGGCGGTGTATCTCCCTGGACAGGAGAATTCTCCAGGACCAAGCAGGAAGTCAGTCCTCACATATGGGTGACGTCGGCGCCGACGGAGCCCTCGTGCGGAGCATTTCCCCAGCTTTCAAAGAAAGCCTTTGGGAATTGCAGCGCGCATGCGCGGTCCCCTTCCCGCCCAAGGGTGCCATTTTGCTCAGTCTTCTTTTTTCCGCGGAGCCCGACGGACGTGGTTCGTTTTTCCCCGAGGAAAAAGTTGATTTCCCTATTTTTTTCTTTTTTTTTCTTCGGTTCGACGCTGGATCCTTTTCCCGCCTTGGACCGATACGCCGGTATCGAATCCTCTCTCTCTTTCGGTTTTTGTCTTTTGTGACTAGCGTTCGCGCCATTTTTCTTTTTTCCCTGGTAGCCCGGTCTTTTGACCTCGCAGGGGCCCTTTTTCCCCCCATGGCTACCAGCAGGTTTAAAAAGTGTGATCGGTGTAAGAAACTTATGTCTCTTACCGACACACATGACTGCTGCCTCCGCTGCCTCGGACCCGATCATGACCCGATGATCTGTGGTCCGTGTGGCAAAATGTCCTCGAAGGCGTTGAGGAGTCGGCAGCACCAGAAGGATAGGATCTTCTCTGACTCCGCGTCTGGACGGGCCCGGACCTCGTCAGAGGCCTCGACGTCTCGGGACTCTGGCCCCGAGCAGCGTCGGAGTTCCTCTGAGCGGGGGTCTCCTTCGCGGGAACATCGCAGGAAGAAGAAACCCACGAGGGCGGCGTCGGTGGACGCTCCTGGTTCCTAGAGGGCCAGGTCGCATAGCCCCGATAGCCGTCCCGGGTCTTCGGAGTCTGAGAGGCCTGCCAAACATCCTCGTATCAAGATGGAGTCTCCTGGACACGTGAGTGCTGTAGTCCTCGTGGACTCTCCTCCAGGGGAGCTGACGCCGGGCCCAAAGCCATCGGGGCCCGAGTCGGGGGCTGCTGGGTCTCCTGAGCTCGGACTCAGGTTGATGGCCTTGGAGAGCAGCCTCGCTGCCTTCATGGAACAGCAGCGGGCATTGATCGCCGGTCTCACCGGTGCATCTGCCCCGACCACCGGGACCTTGACGTCCAAGTCGACCCCGGAGGCCGAGCTGATCCTAGAGTCCATGCGGGCTCGAGTCGATCCTCGGCCACGGTCTCCCTCGGCCTCCTGTTCGGGACCGAGGTCGTCGACGCCGGTACCCTCGGCATCGGGGCGGATGGCATCGGTGCCCGCCCGACCGGAGCCGCTCGATTCCTCTGAGGAGTCCGGCTGGGAGACGGAGGACGAAGAGTCACCCGATACTTATCGGACTCGGTGTGTCCCATCGGACTCGCCGGAGTCCGAACCTCGGAGACTATCCCCACCGGAGGATACCCGGTTCTCGGACTTCGTGCAGGATATGGCCAAGGCCTTTGCCTTCCCCGTGGATCCCGAGGAGGAGCCTCGAGCCGAGGAGCTTGTGGCCCTCCAGTATGACTCTACCCCGAAGGAGGCCTTTACTGTACCGGTTCCTCCGATGCTGGAGCGGCTGCTCTTCCACATGTGGGAGACTCCGGCCTCGACGCCGGTGTTAAGCAAGCGGGTCGATTCAATCTATCGAGTCCGCAAGAGCCCCGGGTTCCAAAAGGCACAATTACCGCACCACTCCATGGTTGTGGAATCGGCCATGCATCGACTGAAAAGTCAGAAGATGCACTACTCGGTGCCTCCCGGCCGGGAGGCCCGGAACCTGGATGCCCTCGGTAAGAAGTGCTTCCAGGGCTCTATGCTTGCTTGCCGTGTTCAGACCTACCATCTGTACATGGGCATGTACCTCCGAGACCTGGCAAAGGAGATTGCCGAGTTCTCTGCTGGTCTCTCCGAGGAACCTTTGCAGAGGTTCCAGGCCTTGTCCACTGGTATTCGAGAGTGCTCAAAGTTTATCTCTCGAGCAGCCTACGATGGCTTTGAGGCTTCGGCCCGAGTAGCTGGGGCCGGCATCGGTGCCCGCCGACAGGCTTGGCTACAGTCATCCGATCTCGAGCCATGGGTGCAGGACAAGTTGGTAGATGTCCCCTGCCGAGGAGAAAACCTCTTTGGCAAGCCCATGGCTGAAAAGGCTGCAGAACTCGAGACCGAGACTGACCAGGACTAGACTGTCCAAAAAAACTTCTGCCCCTTCTCAGAAGAAGAAGGGCTCGGGGAAAAAGGCCTTTTACCCGAGGAAGTCATCTGCCTATAAACCGTACCCTCATTATCAGGCCTCTGCAGCTCCCCAACAGGGTCAGCAGGACAAGGGGCAGGGTCATGGGCCCCGTAGGCTGAAGGCCCCCAAGCCACCAACACCGGCCCCTGCTCAGCAGGGTGGGGGGTTTTGACTCAGCAAGCATAGCCTCTTCTCCTCACCTGGCTCACATCAGCACAGGAGGCCGGCTGGCCCACTTTGCCCACAGGTGGTCAGCTGTCACATCAGATACCTGGGTACTCCATATAGTCCAAAAGGGCTATCTTCTCCATTTTCACCAGGTACCTCCCTCCTATTTTCCAGGGGAGTCTCCGAGACCCCCTCTGCACAGGGACCTGCTCCTTCAGGAGTTAGCAAGTCTGCTAAAGGAACAGGCTGTGGAACCGGTGCCCCACCACCTGAGAGGTCACAGCTTTTATTCCAGGTACTTTCTGGTACCAAAAAGAACAGGAGGCCTCAGACCCATCCTAGACTTGTGCAACCTCAACAAGTTCCTGGAGAGGGAAAAGTTCAAGATGCTTACCCTTGGAATCCTGCTGCCCTACCTCCAGCAGGGAGATTGGCTATGCTCCTTAGATCTAAAGGATGCTTATACTCACATCCTTATTCATCCAGACCACAGACCGTATCTCAGATTTGTTGTGGGGGGAAACCACTACCAGTACAGAGTACTTCCCTTTGGTCTAGCCTCTGCTCCCAGGGTGTTCACCAAGTGCCTGGCAGTGGTGGCGGCCTACCTGAGGCTTCAAGGTCTTTTTGTGTTTCCATACCTGGACGACTGGCTCATAAGAGGCCAGTCTTCCCAGGAGGCCAGTCAGGCCTCCCTTCGCACTGTGGCTCTACTTCAGCACTTGGGGTTTGTCATAAACTTCGCAAAATCCACTTTGCTCCCGTCCCAGAACTTGGAATTCATAGGAGCAAGGCTAGACACTCTTCAGGCAAGGACTTTTCTGCCAGTGGACAGGGCCCTCCGGTTGATGGATGTAGCCAGGCAGTTTCACAGCAATTCCCTGGTCTCCGCCAGGCAATTCCTGAGACTTCTCGGCCATATGGCTTCCACGGTTCATGTCACCCCCAATGCCCGCCTGCACATGCGGCCTGCTCAGTGGAGCCTTCGAACTCAGTGGCATCAGGCCACAGGGAGCCTTGCAGACTCGGTGAGTGTTTCCACCCTGCTCTTCTCCTCTCTACAGTGGTGGCTTCATCTTCCGAATCTGGTACTCGGAGTGGATTTTCAGCCCCCTCCACATTCTCGAGTGCTGACGACAGATGCTTCTCTTCTAGGTTGGGGAGCACATTGCCAAGGGACATGTACTCAGGGTCTCTGGACTCCTTGGGAGGCTGCTCATTAGATAAACTTCCTAGAGCTACGGGCAATACGCCTAGCTCTGAGAGCCTTCTCCCACCTTATGTCGCACCAGTCTGTACTGGTCCAGACGGACAATCAAGTTGCCATGTTCTACGTGAACAAACAGGGAGGCACCGGCTCCTTCCTTCTCTGTCAGGAGGCACAACGGCTCTGCTCTTGGGCCGTCAATCACGGAATCCTCCTCAAGGCTGTCTACCTTCCCGGTCAGGAAAATTGCCTGGCGGACAGGCTGAGCAGGATCCTGCAACCACACGAATGGAGATAGATCCGCTGAGCCACGAAGGGATTCATTCTCAAGTGGGGTCTCCCCACCCTGGATCTCTTCGCCAGTCCTCTGAACCGGCAACTCCCGAGATTCTGTTCCAGACAACCGCATCCTCTCAGAGTAGCAGCGGATGCCTTTCTGATTCCATGGTCCCAAGGCCTCTCCTATATGCGTTTCCTCCCACGCCACTAGTGTCTCGGACACTGTTCAAGGTCCTCAAGGACAGAGCCTCAGTGATTCTGATAGCCCCCAGGTGGCCGAGGCAGCCGTGGTTCCCGCTCCTGTTGCAACTGGCGGTGGACGCTCTGCTGCCTCTGGGACTTCAACACGATCTCCTGTCTCAGGACCAGGGGTCTCTTGCACCCCAACCTCCAGTCCCTTCATCTGATGGCTTGGCTGCTGAAAGGGTAGTCCTGGCTCCCCTACTCCTGCCTAGAGAGTTGGAAGACGTTGTCTTGGCCTCTAGGCGGCAATCCACCAGGAAATCCTACTCTCTTAAGTGGCGTAGATTCTCCACATGGTGTGCTCAGCACAGCGAGAATCCCTTCTCGTGCTTGGTAGCGGTAGTATTGCAATATTTGCTTTACCTCTCCAATCTAGGCCTTAAGTCCAACTCTGTCAGCGTTCACCTCAGTGCTCTCTCAGCGCACCATTCGCCGGTGGATGGGAGGCCTCTTCCAACCACCCTTTGGTGGCTCGTTTTCTCAGAGGCCTCCTCCTGCTTAAGCCTCCTTTGCATCCACCAGCCCCTGAGTGGGATCTGAATGTGGTTTTACAGCGGCTTACTTGTCCGCCCTTTGAACCTATGGCTACCTGCCCTCTCCGTGTTCTCTCCTGGAAAACCTTGTTTCTGGTAGCTCTTACCTCTGCTTGGCGAGTGAGTGAGCTTCAGGCCCTAGTGTCTGATCCCCCTTACACTAGGTTCTACAAGAATAGGGTAGTCTTACGGACTCACCCGAAGGTTGTCTCCCCTTTTCACCTCAATCAAGAGGTGGTTCTTACGACCTTCTTTCCCAGGCCGCATGCCAACCGGGCTGAGATGGTTCTGCATACCCTGGACTGTAGGAGGGCGTTGTCCTTCTACCTTGACCGTATGCGGGAGCATCGAAGGGCTGTTCAGCTCTTCGTTTCTTTTGACCCCAATAAGTTGAGGCTCCCTGTCTCCAAGTGTACTTTGTCCATCTGGGTCGCTGACTGTGTTGCCTGGGCTTACAGGGCAGCCGGCCTCTCCTTGCAGGGTCGAGTTACGGCCCACCGTGTCAGGGCGAAGGCTGCGTCAGTGGCTCATCTCCGCTCTGTTCCGTTGGCAGACATCTGCAGAGCCGCTACTTGGTCTTCAAGCCAGACGTTTGCGGCCCACTACTGCCTCGAGAGGGAGTCCCGAAGGGACAGTGCTTTCGGCAGGTGGTACTCCGTAATCTCTTTGAGGTATCGGCAACTCCTACCCTCCGGCCCTGGTGTTCGGCTACCGTACGGGGGGTGATATCAGAGAGTATTCTTTTCGCACATGCTGAGGCTCTAGAGGGAGCTCATTTTTTCAGCTTGGGTCCCTGGTAGCCTTAAGCTTGGGAGTCCCATATGTGAGGACTGACTTCCTGTTTGGTCCTGGAGAAAGAGTAGTTACTCACCTGTAACAGGTGTTCTCCAGGAGCAGCAGGAATCAGTCCTCACAACCCTCCCTCCTCCCCTTGGAGTTGCAGTCTTATGATTTATTTTGTTTTTTTGCTGTTTTTTAGCTATGTCATCAGACTGAGCAGGATGGCACCCTTGGGCGGGAAGGGGACCGCACATGCGTGCTGCATTCCCAAAGGCTTTCTTTGAAAGCTGGGGAAATGCTCCGCACGGGGGCTCCGTCGGCATCGACGTCACCCTTATGTGAGGACTGATTCCTGCTGCTCCTGGAGAACACCTGTTACAGGTCAGTAACTACTCTGATTTGTCTGAGAAGACCTACCTCTGATCCTGTAATCCGCTGGACTCCAGAAACCTCACTATTTTCTCTTTCAGCAGCGTTTCCAATAATTTACTCACCACCGAAGTTAAACTAACCGGCTTGTAGTTTTCAACCACATCCTTACTTCCGCTTTTGTGTAATGGCACCACATGAGCCTTTCTCCAGTCCTTTGGCACCACTTCAGAGTCCAAAGCATTGAAAAGGTCAGTCAGTGGAGCTGCTAGAACTTTCCTAAGTTCCCTCGGTATTCTAGGGTGTGTCCCATCCGGTCCCATCGCTTTGTCCACTTTAAGTTTAGCTAATTTCTCATGAACACAGTCTTCTGAAAATTGTTCAAGACGCCCCTCGCTTCTGTTCCTGTTTGCGGGTGTTTTCTGAGGTCCTGTTCCTGGTTCTTCATCTGTGAGCACAGAACAGAAATATTTTTTAAACAATTCTGCTTTATCCTTATCTTCTACATATTGTTCCTCTTCACCCCTTCCTCTTCTCACTAACGTATCTGAAAAATCTCTTATCCCCCCATTTTATTGCATTGGCTATTTCCTCCTCTTTTTGAATCTGTTTTCCTGATTACTTTACTAGTTTCTCTAAGTTTTTCCATATATAGCAGCCTGTCTTCCTCTCTGTGATCTCTTGTATTTCATGAAGGCCTCCCTGTTTTTCTTCACCTTTTCAGCTACTTCTTTCAAAAACCATAGCGGTCTTTTCCTTTTACCTTTTATTTACCATTTTAACAAAAAGGTTGGTTGCCCTTAAAATATCCCCTTTCAGTTTTGCCCACTGTCTTTCTACATTTATTTTATTTATTTTTTATTTATTTACAATTCTTATATACCGCACTATTTGCAATCAGCGCGGTTTACATAGAACAAAAACATCCGACAATAAACATATGTCTGGTCATTACATTGAACAGGGAATGTAACTTGGAGAACAAAGAAACTATATACATAAGAAGTTCAATAGGAAAGGCTCCTGTTTGGTGATTTACATTTTTGGGGACGAACTATACGAGAGTGGCTGGGGTTCAGGGCTGTAAGTGAGATATTTGATAAAAAGGAAATGTTTCAGGGCCTTCCTGAACTGGCTCAGGTTGGGGATTGCTCTGATGTGTGTTGGTAGGGTGTTCCATAGACTTGGGGCGCAAATACTAAAGGCTCGGTTGGATGTTGTTTTGGTGCAGTTTGTCGTTTCCTTCGGTATAGATAACATATTGGTCTCTGCAGTTCTTCTTAGTCTGCTGGGGGCAAGTGGTTGTATGACGTCAGAGAGGGGGAGGAGAGCCCCTTGATAGCTTTGAACGTCATCAACAAGGTCTTAAAACTGATCCTGGCTTGAATGGGGAGCCAGTGCAGCTGTTTCAGGAGGGGTGTGATATGTTCTCTACATCCCCCAGCTGTTCCCATACCGCTAACTACTCCGAGATAGTGGCCCATCTTGGGAACGTTAGTATTCCTAGAATCTAAGACCCTCGCTTTTGAATGGATTCTAACAGCCCTAGTCCTAATACTGAACCACACCATTTGGTGATCACTGGATGCAAAATGATCTCCCACTATAACATCAGAAACACTCACCATTGGTAAACACCAAGTCCAGTATGGCCCCTTCATGTGTGGGGTCTGTTACCAATTGTCTGAGTAGTTCTCCCTGAGAGAATCCAGGATCTCCTTACTTCTAGATGATACTGCAGCAGGAATGTGCCAATCAACATCTGGCATATTGAAATCTCCTATCCTATCAGTAGCACTTCCCCATTCCTAGCAATGCTGCGTATGTCTTCAATTAACTCTGTCCACCTCTTCCTCTAGTGAGGGAGGTCTGTATATCACGCCAATGCAAATAGATTTCTCTTTCCCTCTTTCTAGTTTAACTCGCAGTGCCTCCTCTCTCCCTTTTAAGCTCTGTAATTCCAAAGCTTTAATATTTTTTACATATAGTGCCACTCCTCCTCCCTTTCTTCCTACCCTGTCCTTTATGAATAAAGTATAGCTGGTTATAGTTACATCCCAGTCATGGTTTTCTGTGAACCATGTTTCTGTAACTGCCACTAAATCCAAGTCGGCCACTCCCACCAAAGCTTCAACATCTTATTTCCCATGCTACGGGCATTTATACACACTGCTGTCCAAATGTTACCCCTTTTTCCCATTTCCATAAAGGTATTTAGATTTGTTGGGGATGGGTGAAGAAAGCACCCAGGTAAGTGAAACATTAGTTTAAAGCCCTCTTCAGTAGATTAGCCAGTCTACTACTGAAGACGCGTCAACCTTTCTTGGACAGATGGACGCCATCTCTGCTCTGTAATCCTTGGAACAGCATCCCATGGTCCAGGAAACCAAAACGCTCTCGACAACACCATCCACGCAGCCATGCGTTCATCTCCAGGATGCGAGCCTCTCTGCCTTGGCCTTTACCCTCAACAGGGAGGATTGAAGAGAACGCTACCTGTGCACCTATCTGCTTCACCCTCTGTCCCAGAGCCATGAAGTCACTTTTGATACACTCAGAGATGATACCTGGCAGTATCATTTGTTACGACATGGATTAGCAACATTGGGTAATAGTGGGCTTGATGAGTTTCGGCAAACCTTTCGTAACATCTTGGATTTTGGCACCTGACAGACAGCATACCTCTCTGGACATCAAGTCTTTTTGGCAGATGGACACCTCAGTACCCCTCAGAAGAGAGTCACCAACCACCACTACCCTTTGTTTCCTTGTGGTCACTGATTCTGCAACTTTGGGGTATTGAGCTCTGGTTCTTCCCTTTCCAGGGATGCTTTCACTTCCTCCACTTCTAGGGCTGCATAAATGGTTCTTCAATTCAAGGGCTGGAGAAGTTGGATTGGTGATTCTGCAGGCCCTGGTGACTTGTGTCCAACCTTCGTCATTCTGTAGGCACCCATCTTCTAATTTGCTGGAGAGCTTGGCTGTTACAAGAAGCATCTCATCAATGTGCTTCTCACTGTCTTGAATGCTCCTCAGCCTTGCCACCTCCTCTCTGAGTTCCTCCACTTGCTTCCTGAGATCTTCAGTATGCAGGCACCCTGCACATGGAACCGGTCCTTCAACTGGCATTGGGACCTCTGTCTGGACAGAGGCAGAAGCTGTTACGGGGGTAGCAGCTTTAGCGATACGATTTTCCCCAGCCATTATTCAGTTTGTGAAGCTTAGATATCTGTTAATGCAAAAGAGAGAGATCTACCAAAGTACCAGCCGGTTTCCCAGCTGTCCTTTCAGAGAAATAGCAGTTAAATCTCTTTAATTATATTAAAAACTTGCTGTTCCAAGTCCCTGTGTTGAGTTAATTGGGGAGGTGCCCTATAAAGCAAGACCTACTCCTACTCTAGGAGTAGGTGGGAGTTGGGGATGGGTGGGTAAGGGAACTAACACCTGATTAGGTGTCAGTAGTTCCAAAGAGCTGAGAAAGTTACTAAAGCAGAATTTTAAACCTACCCCACTAAAGAAAATATTTCTCCTTTTAAACTAAAGCACCAAAAGGAATGTAACTTTATTTTAAAAATGTACCAAAACCCTTTTAAGAGCTCCCAGTCAGAGCTAGCAATTCAAAAAACACAAATTCTTACCTTTGTTTGAAATGTATAGCCCTTTTAGGAATGCCTCAACAGTGCAGGGCTCTGAAGCCTTTTATGCAGGCCTCAGCTGCTCTCAGTTCTTTCACAGGCTAATCAGGCCCACTAACACCTGATTAGGTGTTAGTAGTTACAGCATCTTGTCCAGCAGTTCTTGGCTAAAAAACAAACTGAGCAAATCCGTCAGTGTCTCTACTCACCTGACTTCGCACCCTGTGACTTTTTCTTGTTTTTGAAACTGAAATTACCACTGAAAGGAGAGAGATTTGACAACTTGGAGACCATTAAGGAAAATTTTAAAGAGCAGCTTCACAGCATAACGAAAGAGTCATTTCAAAATTGTTTCCAGCAGTGGCAGGAACGTGGAGGAAGTTTGTTTTATCTGAAGGTAACTACTTTGAAGGAGACTGAGTGCAATAACTGTCAGTTTTATATTTCTTGTGTTGTGCAAGTCTCTCTACTTTTTGATCGTGCCTCCGTATATGTGTTTTATTGACTACAGCAAGGCCTTTGTGTAAATTATGAGAAACTCTGGACCACATTAAGAAGCTTGTGTATACCAGAACACCTGATAGTTCCCATGAGCAGCCTTTTACACTAATTAAGAAACAGAATGGTTTTAAAATCGACAACAAGACTGCATACTTCCCCCTACCTGTTTATCTTCATCTTGTCCTGCTTTTCTGATTTGTTTGGCATATCAACTAAACAATTGAGGTGTGAAGATTGGTGGAAGACTCATCAACAACCTTTGCTATGTTGACTATACCACATTACTGGCTGGTATGGAAGTGAAGATTATCTTAAACATTTGCTTATCAAGATCAAGGAACATTAGTCTTAACATGGGCCTGCACCTTAACATGAAGAAGGCAAAATCAATTTCATCCCATGTTCCCTGTAAAATAGTTATCTCCGTTATAATGCCCTGTTCAATGTAATTTCAGTTTGTTCAATGTAAACCACACTGATGCAGAATAGCGCGGTATATAAGAGAATATAAATAAAATAAATAAATATTCCTGATCGTGTCCACAGGCTAGTCCTGAAACCTCTGGGTTCCCCATCTCATGTAGCAGCTTGGAGACTGAGAAACTCCTCTTTTTGTGACATCACTGGTATATCCTCTCTGGATCCGCCTTGAGTCACCAGTTACCTCAGTCTCCAAGCAGCTGGATGGATGTGAGCCCAGAGGTGGGTTCACTGGAGAAACAAATGGGAATAGAGTAGTTTTGATTTTAGGATATTTTGTTTTGGGTTAAACTTAACAGCCAATTATACAGACTTAAGAGACCTGGTCTTTGGGTGTCTGTGCCTTTAAGTTCTGTCAGGCCTGACCTCTGCTCCGGGTCCCTCCTCCCGTTTTTTCCTGTCTCCCTTCGGGGCCTCGGGATCTCTCCTTAGCGTTATCCCTCAGTACGAAGCGGCTCCAGTCTTACCTGGCTTGGTGGGAGCGGTATCTCAGCACTGCCAGCGTCAAGCAAACGTTTGCCTGCAAGCATGCCTGGCAGCTGAACAGAGACTGCACGAGGTAGGAGGAGGAGAAAAGGCACTTCTTCAGCGATCAGAGCCCCCACCCCCCCCCCTGGTTCGAAGTCGGGATCCGGGAGGCGGTGGTAGACGGGATTGACCGGGCTAAAGCTCTGCTGCTCCCGACGTAGGTAAGCAGCCGCGCGCTCTGAGTGATAGACCGGCAGTGCGGTTTTGGCGCGAACCAGGCTTCAGGCCTGGCGCCACGTGCATTCGGTGTTTCAGGCCCCGGGGCCTGGGCGTGCAGGCTGGGATTTTCTTCCCGGAAGATTGCCGGAATCCCCTGAAGCGTGCCTTAGGCTCTCGGGACCGCGTTAGTGTAAGATCTTTGCAAAAAAAAACCAACAAAAAAAAAAAACCAGAGCAACGGTAGGATTAAATAAGCGGGACACCAGTACTCAATTGCAAGCTTGTTTTGAGAGGGTACCCGTTCTATTCACCCGGTTCCGGGCCCGGATCCTCCTTCATTTTCCTGCGGGGGTGATTGTGAATAGCCCCCAGATTTGTTGGATTTTTTGCTTTTACCATGCCCTCAAAACCCCTGTGCGTAGTCTGTGGTGCTAAGAAGGCCACAGAGTCGGGGGTTTGTAAGTTATGTGTGAGGGACGCGTCTGGGACAGAGCAGGAGAGAGGGGAAGCGTTAGGACCCGGCGCACAGCTTTCCACCTCACAGGCTTCCGAGTTCCCGCAGGAGGAGCCGGTGGCTGGGCCCTCCTCCGCGGTGGAGCTTACTGCGTCGCCGGTGGCCTGGCCGCAGCATCTGGCATCTATTTTCTCTCCAGATTTTCTTTTATTGCTGCAGCAGTCCGCCCTGGGTAGCTCGCAGCAACCGAAAGCTACGGTATGCGGGCGCACGGTGAAGCGGTCCTCTGCTCAGGGGCCGCTGGAAGACCTTCCACACGGGTTTAAGAGACCACGTGGTGAGGGGGCTGGCGCGGAACAGTCATTGGCCTCTGAGGGGCCCATGTCGGATGAGGAAGGTTTGAGTCTGGATTTAGAAGAAGAGCTGGAGGAAGGTGAGCTGGCTGACAATGAGGATCAAGCCCGAGTGGTAAGGGTCTTCCGATGAGAGGAATTGCCGGCCCTCATAGCGGAGACCTTGAAGGTGTTGAACATTCCGGTTCCGGGTTCACAAGAGGAGGAAACCCTAGAGGACCTTTTGTTGCAGGTCTTCCGGAAAAGCCAGAGCGTTTTTCCGGTGCACCGAGTTTCGCGAGATGATTCAGGAAGAATGGAATACCCCAGAGGCTCCGTTGAGAGGGGCGCGCATCATGAGCCGTCTGTATCCCCTGGCGGAGTCTGACAAGGAGGTGTTTAGATCTCCGAAGGTGGACGCGGCTGTCTCCACAGTAACTAAGAAGACTACCATCCCGGTTGAGGGTGGTGCAGCCCTTAAGGACTCTCAGGACAGAAAGTTGGATGTGCTGTTAAGACAGGTGTTCGATGTTAATGCACTATCGCTTCAGGCCGCTGTATGCGGGGCCTGGGTGGCCAGAGCTTGCTTGCACTGGTCCCAGCGGGTGCATACTGGTCAGGAAAGCGGTTTGTCGGAGGAGGCGGCCAGATTGGAATCGGGGGTGGCTTATCTGGCGGATATTCATTATGATCTCATGTGCGGTTTGTCCAAAAGTATGGCCTCGGCCGTTGCAGCGTGCCGCTACCTGTGGTTACGTAACTGGGCGGCGGATACTTCCTCCAAGGCTCGGTTAAGTAAACTTCCATTTAAGGGCCGGCTGCTCTTCGGGGAAGACCTAGAGAAGCTGGTTAAAGATCTTGGGGAGTCCAAAGGGGGTCGGTTGCCTGAGGACAAGCCCCGGTCCGGGCGGCCAGCCCCGGCGGGCAGAGGTCAACAGCGGGAGTTCCGCCGGTTCCGTTCACAGCGCTTCAGTTCCTTCCCTCGCGGTCGTTTCCCTAACAGGTCCCAAGGCTTCCGGGGGTTTCGGGGGCGGGTTGGGGCTTTGGTGCGGCCTCCTCGTCCTCTTTCCCCTCCAAGAAGCCACAATGAGATAAGGGGGGCCCAGCAGCCTCCTCTTGCCGTAGGGGGGCGATTGCAGGAGTTTTATCCTGCCTGGGCCCAAATCACTTCCGATCAGTGTGTTCTGGAGGTCATCCGAGAGGGTTATACGCTGGAGTTTCAGCGGCCCGTGAGAGAGTTCTTTGTGCGATCCCCCGGCAGGTCGCTCGCCAAACGGACGGTTCTCCGGGAGACCGTGCAAAAGCTTCTGGCGCTCCGGGCCATAGTTCCGGTCCCACCAGAACAATGCGGCAGCGGTCGATACTCCATCTACTTTGTTGTCCCGAAAAAAGACGGTGGGGTGCAGCCCATTCTAGATCTCAAGGGCGTGAATCGCTGTCTCCGGGTGTCCCATTTTCACATGGAAACACTGCGGTCGGTTATCGTGGCGGTGCAGAAGGGAGAGTTCCTCACCTCGCTAGATTTGTCTGAGGCCTACTTTCACATCCCCATACGTCCGGACCACCACAGGTTCCTCCGTTTCGCGCTTCCCTTTGGTCACTTCCAGTTCCGGGTGCTACCCTTTGGCCTGGCAACGGCTCCGTGGATTTTCACGAAGGTCATGGTAGTGGTAGCGGCGGCCTTGCGGAAAGAAGGCATCCTGGTGCATCCCTATCTAGACGATTGGCTGATCAGAGTGAAATCTCGGACAGAGAGCGTGGCGGCGACGGCCAGAGTGGTGTCCTTCCTCGAAGAGCTCGGTTGGATAGTAAACCTTTCCAAGAGCCGCTTAGTGCCGTCGCAGAATCTGGAGTACCTGGGGGCCCGGTTCGACACGCGCTTGGGGAAGGTCTTCCTCACGGAAAAGCGGGGTCTGGTAGCCAAGTTCTTGACATTAGGGTCGCCAACGGCCTGGCTTTACCTGCAGCTGCTGGGCACCATGGCGGCGACCATAGAAACAGTACTGTGGGCGAGGGCGCACATGCGACCCTTGCAGGGAGCGCTCCTTCGGCGCTGGTCGCCTCAGCGGGACCCACTGTCCCAGAGGCTTCCCGATTCGCTGGACCGCGGCAAGGATCTGGAGTCCCCAGCCTGGGTTCCTCTGATGACCGATGCAAGCCTCCTCGGCTGGGGAGCTCACTGCCAAGGCAGCTTCTCGCAAGGTCAGTGGAGTGCTCAGGAGCGGCTGTGGCCGATCAACAGATTGGAGCTGCGTGCCATAGCTCTGGCGTTGCAGAGCTTCCACTCCCTCCTCGGCGGGAGGGCCGTCCGGGTGTTTTCCGACAATGCGACAGCGGTGGCCTATGTCAACAAGCAAGGGGGAACCAGCAGCGTGGCGCTCGAGGAGGAAGCCGGAGAGCTGTGCTGTTGGGCGGAATCCCACCTGCTGGATCTCTCGGCGGCGCACGTGGCTGGGGTAGACAACGTTCAGGCCGACTTCCTCAACCGGGTCAGAGTGGACCCGGGGGAGTGGGTCCTGCATCCCGACGTCTTTCGTATGGTGGTCCGCATGTGGGGCGAGCCGGTCATGGATCTCATGGCGACCTTCGCCTTGGCAAAGGCAAGTCGTTTTTACAGCAGGCGGAGAGAGAGAATGTCGGAAGGCCTGGACGCTCTCATTCAGGTCTGGCCGGAAGGTCAGTTGCTCTACGTCTTCCCGCCGTGGGTTCTGATCGGCCACGTGATACAACGCATAGACAGGTTCCGGGGACAGGTCATCTTGATAGCCCCGGACTGGCCTCGCAGGCCCTGGTACGGGGACCTGGTGCGGTTGTTGGTTGCAAAACCGTGGCGTCTTCCAGCCCGGCTGGACCTTCTGTCACAGGGTCCCCTATTCATGCCGCACGTGGATCGGTTCTCGCTTACGGCCTGGCTCTTGAGCGGGCGCGGCTGAGCTCCCGGGGCCACTCGTCGGCGGTCATTGCGACTTTGTTGAGGGCCCGCCGGCGGTCTACTTCGTTAGCCTACGTCCGTATTTGGCGGATCTTTGAGTCCTGGTGCGGAGCTAAGGGGTGCATGCCTCTAAAGGCCTCTGTGCCTCATATCTTGGAATTCCTACAAGATGGTTTTGATAAGGGCTTAGCAGCCGCGTCCCTGCGTGTGCAAGTCGCTGCCCTGTCCTGTTACAGGGGCAGGGTAGGAGGTCAATCGCTTGGTTCTCAGGGGGACGTTAAGCATTTTTTACGGGCGATCTCCATCCTGCGCCCTCCGTTGCGGCAGATCGTACCCCAGTGGCACCTCCCATTCGTGCTGGAAGCCCTCGAGCGCGAGCCTTTTGAGCCTCTGTCCCGGGCGACTCTCAAGGACCTTACGCTGAAGGTGATTTTTTTTGGTGGCGGTGTGTTCTGCTCGGCGGATCTCTGAACTGCAGGCTTTGTCGTGCCGGGAGCCCTACCTCTCCTTCTTTGCGTCAAAGGTGGTACTGCGGACGGTGCCGGCTTTTCTGCCGAAGGTCGTCTCGCCGTTCCATGTGAGTCAGGACATCTCGTTGCCGATCTTCTCGGGGAGTGCACGCGGAGCGGCGGCGGAGAGGCTGCACCGCTTGGACGTTGGCCGTGCCTTGAAGTATATTCGGCGAACAGAGTCCTTTCGGAAGTCGGATAGGCTCTTTGTGCTTTTCGCGGGGCTGAGAAAGGGCGAAGCGGCGTCCAAAGCGTCTATTTCTAGGTGGATTAAGGAAGCCATTGCATCGGCATATGTCTTGAAGGGGAAGCCGGTGCCGGCAGGTTTGCGAGCCCACTCTACCAGGGCTCAGGCCGCCTCTTGGGCAGAGCATCGGTCGGTGTCTCCAGGGGAGATTTGTAGGGCGGCGACCTGGTCGTCGTTGAATTATTTTGTGAAGCACTATCGGTTGGACCTTCAACGGCAGGAGGAAGTCGCTTTCGGGGCGGCTGTGCTTCAGGCTGGTTTGCATACCCCTCCCCGTACTTGAAGAGTCTCTTCATTGCTCTGGTACTACCCAGAGGTTTCGGGACTAGCCTGTGGACACGATCAGGAAGATGAAATTAGGCTTACCTGCTAATTGTAGTTCCTGGAGTGGACACAGGCTAGTCCCGTATCCCTCCCTAGTGTTTCGCGGTTCAAGGAGCTTGAAGCGTTACAGATGCCTTACCGGTAAGTTCTGCCAATATTTGCAGGGATTCTGGGGTTATAGAGGTTTCGCCTCAGTATGCTACTGTTTTCGGGTACACTTTCCTTCCTTCGGGACGGGGGTGTGGTCTGATCAGACTAAAGTCACAGTTGGTTGAAGGGTTGGAGCAGTTCTAGTTAGTTTATTGTTGTTCTTGATTCTTACTTGTTGCTCCGGTGAGTCTGCTTTGTCAGTAGGTAACTGGTGACTGGAGGCGGATCCAGAGAGGATATACCAGTGATGTCACAAAAAGAGGAGTTTCTCAGTCTCCAAGCTGCTACATGAGATGGGGAACCCAGAGGTTTCGGGACTAGCCTGTGTCCACTCCAGGAATTACAATTAGCAGGTAAGCCTAACTTCATCATCCTTGATGGAGAAGAAATAGAAATAGTAGACAACTTTAAACTGGATCAATAAAGAAATGACAAGCAGTCAAGAAATCAAACTACGCATTGCTCTTAGCAGAATGGCTATGAAAGATCTAGAGACTATTCTCAAGTGCAGAGATGTATCTCTGCATACAAAGATTCAACTTGTCCAAGTCATGGTACTTTCAATAATGTCAAACGGATGTGAAAGTTGGAACAGTGAAGAAAGAAAATAAATGCCTTTGAATTATGTTGCTGGCAAAGAATACTGTATATACCATGGACTGCCTGAAGAAGAAATCAGTTGGTAATAGAGGAGATAAAATTTAAGCTTTCTTTGGAAGCTCAGATGACATATGCAAAGAGATATCGTTCAAGAGACCACACCTTCAAAAAGATATAAACAGGATGGAGTCAGTGCAGAGGGTGGCTATTAAAATGGTCAGTGGTCTTCATTATAAACCATATAGGGGTAGACTTAAAGATCTTAATACGTATACATTAGAGGAAAGGTGGATAGAGGAGATACGATAGACATTTACATACCTCCATGGCATAAATTCACAAGAGGAGAGCCTCTTGATTGAAAGTAAGCTCTGCAATGAGGGGGTATAGGTTGAGGGTGAAAGGGATTAGACTCAGGAGTAATATGCGGTAATATTTCTTTATGGAAAGAGTGGCAGATGTGTGGAATAGTCTCCCAGTGGAGGTAATTGAGACGAGGACAGTATCTGAATTCAAAAAAGCATGGGACAAACACAGATCTCTAAAGGAAAGAGAACTATAGTATTTGATATGGAAGGGCAGACTAGATAGGCCATATAGTCTGTGTGTTTTTCTTTTTTTTTCTGCTGATCTGTTTCTCTGAGACAGACATCACGCATGGCAAGATTGAAGGTCTGCACAAAGAGGAAGGCCTGGACCATGGGATGCTGTTCAAGGGTTGCAGAGCAGAGATGGCTTCCATCTGTCCAAGAAAGGTCGACATGTGGAGTTCCGGTGACATCAGCAGGCAGGATGGCCGCATGGTGAGGGACCTCCGCGGCAACTGGCCTCTAATAGAGCTATAAAGGTGGCAGAATTCAACCCCCGCTTGCCCTGAGTGATAGTAGAGCGATGGACAAAGCGAAGGGAGGATTATTGGCAAAAAAGGATTGGCAGCGTATCGCTCTGCATATGCCATTGCTGAAGCTCCACAGGGAGAAGGAGATGGCAAGATGGCCTTCGGGAGATTACTTGCATGTAAATTACAGAATAGAGAAACAGATAATGCCATAGTGGCAATTAAGGGGAAGGAAGGGGGAGTATTGAGCATAGAGAAATTGATTGGGGCTAGATTTTGCCAGTTCTATAAAGAACTGTATACCCAACAGAGGAGAGTCGGCAATAAAAGTTCATAAGTACTTAGAAGGGATAGAGCTGCCAAAGGTTGGGGAGGATCTGAAGGAACAGTTGGAAGGCAAGATACAACAGGAGGAAATAGAGAGGATAATCAGACATGCCCTTAGGGAAAGCACCAAGATTAGATGGGCTACCTAATAGCTTTTATAAGATTTTCAGAGAGAAGGGGTGGAGATAATGGGGAGGGTGTTCAACGGGATCTTAGAGGAGGGAGGGCAACTCTCAGTAGATATGTTCACTGCTGGAATTACAATTTTGCCAAAGACTGGGAAGGACCATCTCTTGTGCGGGTCCTACCGGCCAATATCGCTACTTAATATAGATGTAAAGATCCTAGCGAAAGTATTGGCTAATAGGTTAGCTAAAGAAATGCCCACATTTATAAATATAGATCAAACAGGCTTTATTTGTGGACGGCAGGCCTCGGATATTATAAAAAGAGTATTGGAAGTGGTTTGGGCGGCCCACCGAAAAACAGGAGAAATCGATGCTATTATCAATAGATACTGAAAAAGCATTTGACCACATTAGTTGGAATTTGTTTGCAGTGATGCATAGAATGGGGTTTGGGCCACATTACTTAAGCTGGGTGCAGGCCCTATATCAGGATCCCCAGTCCAGGGTAAGAATTAATGGCAGATACTCGGAGCTTTTAAGTTAGAGATACCAGGCAGGGATGCCCAATGTCCCTACTACTTTTTGCTCTAGCAATAGAGCCTTTAGCTCAGATCGTCAGAGGGGCAGTGGGAATTCATGGAATAGAAGTGGATGGTCAGCGGCATAAAATATCCCTTTTCACAGATGATATATTATTAATGATATCACAGCCAAAGAAAGCTTTGCCAAGAGTGATGGAAGAATTGGAAAGGTATGGAGAGGTGTCCAGATTTAAAGTATATATGGACAAAACAGAGGCACTTTAACATTAATCTACCTAAATCAGAGGTAGTTAAATTAAAACAACAACAATACCCCTTTAAGTGGGCCCACAAGGCTGTTAAGTACTGTATTTGGGGGTGATGAAAACAGCCCATCCTCAGATGCTCTATGAGGCGAACTACCCCTCACTGTGGAAGTGGGTGGTGCAGGATAGGGGTTTGGATGGAGACTGAAATATCATGGTTGGGTCATATTGCAGCAGTTAAAATGAATATTTTGCCAGGGGTATTGTACTATTTTCAAGCACTTCCCATAGCGATCCCCATAAGGCACACGAGAGATCTCCAAAGGAAAGTGTTTTGATTCATATGTAGGAAAAGGCCACCACGAGTAGCCCGAGCTGTGATGTATAGATCTAGAGAGGAAAGGGGACCGGGGGTGCCAGAATTTCAAGCCTACTATTGGGCAGCGCAGGTCAGACTCCTGATGGATTGGCAAGAGGGAGGAGAGGAAAACGTTTGTGATTTTGGAAGGGACATCTAACAAGGGAAGACCCCTGGGTGACCTTCCATGGATGTCCAGGGAGTAATGGGGGCATCAAATACAGGCTCACCCCTTTGTACGACATACCTTACAAATATGGGACAAGGTACAGAGGTCTGTAGAGAGCACGAGAGATACAGATTTCTCGATAATTAAGGCCCTGTGTTACACAAAGGACTTTGTCCCGGGACAAGAGGGGGGCATCTACAAGAAATGGGAAAGAGTGGGTCTGAGATGTTTTCTTTTCAGTTCCTAGAGGAGGGGGGGGGGGAATTGGTCCCATTTGGGGAATTACGAGAGACGTATCAATTAGGGGCAGAGTTTTTATCCATTATGGGCAGGTGCTCCATTTTTTTAAAAGCAGAAATTAGGCAAAGATGGATTAGAGCGGGACCATACAAATTTAGAAGCTATATGGTATGGGAAGAAATAGTCCTTGGGATTAGAGTCCACATTTAAGTGGTGAGAGGGGAGGGGAAAGGGGATGAAAAGCTTGGATATATGCTGGCCTGGGAGAGGGAGCTGGGGGTAAATATTGAAATTCAACAAAGGAAGGTTATTTTTGATCAAGCCCAATGCCTACCCATATCAGTGGCTATTAGAAAAAATTGGTATAAAGTTTTAATGAGATGGTATTACACGCCAGTTCGATTGAATAAAATGTTCCCATCAGCATCGAAAGGATGTTGGAGAGAATGTGAAGAAGAGGGGGCCATGTTCCATATTTGGTGGAGGTGCCCCCAGATTAAACCTTTCTCCAGGACCAAGCAGGAAGTCGGTCCTCACATATGGGTGACATCGATACCAATGGAGCCCTTGCGGAGCATTTCCCCAGCTTTCTATGAAAGCCTTTGGGAATGCAGGCACGCATGCACGGTCCCCTTCCCGCCTAAAGCTGCCATCTTGCTCAGTCTCTCTTTTTCCGTGAAGCCTGTCGGACGTGTGTCCTAGTCCTCCCGGAAAATAGTTGGATTTTTTCACGATTCCTTCTCTATTTTTTCTCCGGTTCGACGCCGGTTCCCCTCCCGCCGGGTTCGGTACACCGGTATCGAGCCCGATCTTATTTTTTCGATTTTTGCCCTTCGTGGCTGGCGTTCGTGCCCTTTTTTTCTTTTTCCCTGGAAAGCCGGTCCTTTGACCTCGCGGGCACTCTTTTTTTTTTTTTTTTTCCCCTGATGGCTTCCAGTGGTTTCAAAAAGTGTGATCGGTGCAGGAAACTAATGTCTCTCACCGACACACACGACTGCTGCCTTCGGTGCCTGGGTCCTGACCACGATCCTAAGATCTGTGGACCATGTGGAAAGATGTCCTCCAAGGTGCTTCGAAATCGTCAGCAGCAAAAGGAAAGGCTTTTCTCTGACTCGGCCTCCGGCCGGGCCCGGACCTCGTCTGAGGCCTCGACATCTCGGGAATCTGA
Source organism: Ichthyophis bannanicus (assembly GCA_033557465.1). Lineage (NCBI taxonomy): Eukaryota > Metazoa > Chordata > Amphibia > Gymnophiona > Ichthyophiidae > Ichthyophis > Ichthyophis bannanicus. The sequence continues at coordinate 172,261,119 of CM066042.1, forward strand.
TCCCAAGCACCGTCGGGGCTCCTTGGACAAGGGGTCCCCCGACCGAGAACAAAAGAGGAAGAAGCAGCTCGTGAGGGCGTCGTCTTCGGAGGTCCCTGACTCCTCGAGAGCTAGGTCTCAGACCCCCGACCGCCGCCCCGGGCCCGTGGAACAGGAGAAGCCTCCAAAAATACCTCATGTGGAGCCGGAGTCTGCTGGACACGTAAGTCCTGTAATCCTCGTGGACTCTCCTCCCAGAGAGCCGACGTCGGGCCCAGCGCCGCCGGGGCCCGAGTCGGTGGCTGCTGAGTCTCCTGACAGCCTTGGAGTGCAGATTGTCTGCCTTCATGGAACAGCAGCGGGCGCTGATGGCCAGCCTGTCTGGCGCATCTGCCCCAACCACCGGGACATCGACATCGAAGTCGACCCCGGAGACCGAGCCGATACTCGAGACCATGAAGGCTCGAGGTCGACCTCGGTCGCGGTCTCCCTCCAACCTCCCGTTCGGGACCGAGGGTGTCGACGCCAGTGCTCACAGGCCCCGTGCGCTTGGACCCCGATTCCTCATCGGACGAGTCTGCCTGGGAAACAGAGGACGAGGAGTCCCCCCGACACCTTCTGGACTCGGTGCGTCCCGTCAGACTCACTGCAGTCTGAGCACCGGAGTAGATCCCCTCCGGAGGATACCCGATTCTTGGAGTTCGCCTGGGATATGGCCACTGCGTTGGCTATCCCTGCGGACCCTGAGGAGGAGCCTCAAGCCGAGGAGCTCGAGGCCCTACAGTATGACTCTCCTCCGAAGGAGGCCTTTACTGTTCCGGTTTCTCTGATGCTGGAACGGCTCCTCTTCCGTTTAGTCAAGACTTTCTCTCAAACACTGGCTCATCAATCTGTCCTAGTTCAAACAGACAACCAAGTAGCCATGTTTTATGTGGACAAGCAGGGCGGAACTGGATCCAGGCTCCTTTGTCAGGAGGCACAGGACCTTTGCTTGTTTGCTCTCAGGCACAAGATGCTCCTCAAGGCAGTTTATCGACCTGGCCAGGACAACTACCTGGCAGACAGATTGAGCAGGATTCTGCAGCCACACGAATGGCAGCTCCATCCCTTAGTGGTTCAGAAGATTTTCATGAAATGGGGACTTCCAACCATAGATCTGTTTGCCAGTCCATCAAACAAACAACTGACAAGGTTCTGCTCCAGGCAACCGCATCCTCTGCGGCTGGCAGCAGATGCTTTTCTGATTTCCTGGTCCCAGGGCCTCCTGTATGCGTTTCCTCCCACGCCCCTGGTGGCCCGAACCCTGTTCAAAATTCTTCAGGACAAGGCCTTGGTCCTGCTGGTAGCTCCCAGATGGCCGAGACAGCCTTGGTTTCCTCTTCTGCTTCAGCTGGCAGTGGATCCCCCACTGCCTCTGGGGTTGCAACCCAACCTTCTCTCTCAGGATCAGGGTTCCCTTCTGCACCCAAATCTCAGAGCTCTCAATTTGATGGCATGGAGGTTGCAAGGGTAGTTTTGGCTCCCTGGGGCCAACCTCAGGAAGTTGAGGAGGTTGTCCTAGCATCTAGGAAGCAGTCCACTAGAAAAACCTATGCCCTGAAATGGAAAAGGTTTTCTGTGTGGTGTCAGCTACGTACAGAGGATCCTTTCTCCTGTGCTGTACCAGTAGTGCTTCAGTACCTGCTGCACTTATCCAATCAGGGACTTAAGTCCAATTCTGTTCGGGTCCACCTCTCAGCTCTAGCAGCTCACCACTCACTGGTGGAAGGACATTCTCTGTCGGTTCACCCCTTGGTGTCCAGATTTCTTAGAGGCTTGCTCTTGCTGAAGCCTCCAATCCGTCCTCCAGCTCCTGAGTGGGAATTGAATGTGGTCTTGCAGCAACTGACTAGCCCACCTTTTGAGCCGATGGCTACTTGTCCTCTCCACTTCCTTTCTTGGAAGACACTCTTCTTGGTAGCCTTAACCTCGGCCAGGCAGGTGAGTGAGCTTCAGGCCCTAGTCTGTGACAGGCCTTACACCCGCTTCTATGGGAACAGGGTAGTCCTTAGGACTCATCCAAAGTTCCTCCCAAAGGTTGTCTCCTCTTTCCACCTCAACCAGGAGGTTGTTCTTCCGACCTTCTTCCCTAGGCCTCATGCAAGCCAGGCTGAAGCAGTTCTGCATACCCTGGACTGTAGGAGGGCCTTATCCTTCTACCTTGACCGTACGCAGGGGCATAGAAGGGCTACTCAGCTCTTCATCTCTTTTGACCCTAATAATTTGGGCTTAGCTGTGTCCAAGCGTACCTTGTCCATATGGGTGGCTGACTGTATCACCTGGGCTTACAGGGCGGCTGACCTTCCTTTGCAGGGTCGGGTCACGGCCCATCGTGCCAGGGCAATGACTGCTTCAGTGGCTCACCTCCGCTCTGTACCGTTGGTAGGCATCTGCAGGGCTGCAACTTGGTCCTCAAGCCAGACATTTGCGGCCCATTACTGTCTGGAGAGGGAGTCCCGTAGGGACAGTGCTTTTGGCCAGGCAGTACTCCGCAATCTCTTTGAGGTTTAGGAATCTCCTGCCCTCCAGCCCTCTGTTGGACTACCGGTGGAGGTTCTTTCAGTGAAAAGCCTTTCTTTGATGCTGGCACTAGAGGGAGTTCTCTTGTTCAGCCTGGGTTCCTTGGTAGCCCAGAGCTAGGGAGTCACCCATATGTGAGGACTGACTTCCTGCTTGGTCCTGGAGAAAGAGTAGTTACTCACCTGTAACAGGTGTTCTCCAGGAGCAGCAGGAATCAGTCCTCACAACCTTCCCTCCTCCCCTGGGAGTTGCAGTTGTACATAGTTTATTTTACATTTTTGTGTGCTGTTTTTAGCAATGTCATTTGACTGAGCAAGATGGCACCTTTAGGCGGGAAGGGGACCGCGCATGCGTGCCTGCATTCCCAAAGGCTTTCATGGAAAGTTGGGGAAATGCTCCACAAGGGCTCCATCGGCGTCGATGTCACCCATATGTGAGGACTGATTCCTGCTGCTCCTGGAGAACCCCTGTTACAGGTGAGTAACTACTCTTTCTGGGAACAGGTCCAAAAGTGGATACAGTAGGTAGTAGGGGTGGAGGTAAGCAGGGACCCTGAACTATTTTTACTGGGATGGTGGAGAGAGAGGAACCCAGGTAAGGTAAGGAAACAAATTATGGCTCGCTTAAGTGCAGCGAAATGTGAAGTTGTGTACAGATGGAAGCAGTTGAGGCCACCCCTAATAGAACATTGTGTGGAGAGGCTCCGTTAAATATACCTAATGGAAAAATTGACTGCTATATGCAGGCAGAGGAGAAGTAAGTTTGACAGTGAATGGCAGAACATGTTGGATTACTTAAGTAAGGAAGTTGGGGAGGGAGGGGAAGAGGATAAGGGGGAGGAGGGTAGATGTGGATAAAACAGAAAAGAAGGAATGTATTGATAATGTGGTGTAAAGTTACATGAATTAATGTGTGTGGTTATTGCTTTAATGGTGTAAAGTGTTTGATTATTTTTTCAATAAAAATCTTATAAATCAAAAAAAAGTTGACGTGTCTTCAGTAGCAGACTGTCTAATCTACTGAAGAGGGCTTTAAACTAGATTCGTTGGGGATGGGAAAAGAGAGCCCCCCGGTCAGTGAAACATTAAATATCTTTATGGAAATGGATAAAAGGAACAACATATGGAAAGCGGTGCGTATAAATGCCCATAGCATGGGAAATAAGATCCCAGATGTTGAAGCTTTGGTGGGAGTGGCTGACTTGTATTTAGTGGCAGTTACAGAAACATGGTTCACAGAAAACCATGACTGGGATGTAACTATACCAGCTATACTTTATTCAGAAAGGATAGGGTAAGAAGAAGGGGAGGAGGAATGGCACTATATGTTAATAATATTAAAGCTTTGAAACTACAGAGCTTAAAAGGGAGAGAGGAGACACTAGGTGAAACAAGAAAGAAGGAAAGAGAAATCTGTTTACATTGGTGTGATATACAGACCTCCCTCACAGGAGGAAGAGGTGGACGGAGAGTTAATTGAAGACATACGCAGTATTGTCAGGAAAAGGGAAGCGCTATTGATAGCGGATTTCAATATGCCAGATGTTGATTGGCACATTCCTGCTGCAGTATCATCTAGAAGTAAGGAGATCCTGGACTCTCTACAGGGAGAACTATTCAGGCAACTGGTAACAGAACCCACACGTGAAAGGGCCATACTGGACTTGGTGCTTACCAATGGTGAAAGTGTTTCTGATGTTATAGTGGGAGATCATTTTGCATCCAGTGATCACCAGATGGTGTAGTTCAGTATTAGGACTAGGGCTGTTAAAATTCATTCAAAAGCAAGGGTCTTAGATTTTAGGAAAACTAACTTTGCCAAGATGGGCCAATACCTCAGGGAATCAGCGGGATGGGATCAGCTGGGGATGTAGAAGAACGGTGGCAAAACTGAAAGGGGATATTTTAAGGGCAACCAACCTTTTTGTTAAAATGGTAAATAAAGGTAAAACGAAAAGGAGAGTGCTACGGTTTTCAAAAGAAGTAGCCGAAAAAGTGAAGAAAAAGAGAGAGGCCTTTATAAAATACAAGAGATCACAGAGAGAGGAAGACTGGCATCTATATTTGGAAAAACTTAGAGAAGCTAGCAAAGTAGTCAGGGAAGCAAAGATGCAAAAAGAGGAGGAAATAGCCAATGCAGTTAAGAGGGGGGGGGGGGGATAAGACATTTTTCAGATATGTTAGAAAGAGGAAGGGCAAAAGTAGTATTGTCAGACTCAAGGGTGAAGAGGAGGATTATGTAGAAGCTGATGAGGATAAAGCAGAATTGTTTAACAAATATTTCTGTTCTATGTTCACAGATGAAGAACCAGGAGCAGGACCTCAAACACCCAGAAACAGGAACAGAAGTGAGGGACACCTTGAACAATTTTCAGAAGACTGTTTGTGAGAAACTAGCTAAATTTAAAGTAGACAAAGTGATGGGACCGGATGGGAAACATCCTAGAATACTGAGTGAACTTGGGGACGTTCTAGCAGCTCCACTGACTGACCTTTTCAGTGGTCCCTTTTACAGAAAAGCGGAAGTAAGGATGTGGTTGAAAACTACAGTCCGGTTAGTTTAACTTTGGTGATGAGTAAATTATTGGAAGCGCTGCTGAAAGAAAAAATAGTGAGGTTTCTGGAGTCCAGCGGATTATAGGATCAGAGGCAGAATGGATTCACCAGAGGCAGGTCTTGTCAGACAAATCTGATTGATTTCTTTGACTGAATGACCAGGGTGTTGGACCGAGGGAGAGCCCTAGATGTGATGTATTTAAATTTCAGTAAAGCCTTTGACACTGTTCCTCACAGGCGACTTATAAACAAACTGAGCACCCTAGGGATGTATCCTAAAGATATTGCTTGGGTTAGAAATTGGTTGAGTGGGAGGCGACAAAGGTACAGGTAAATGGAGCTCACTCTGAGGAGGAGGAGGTTACCAGTGGTGTGCCCCAGAGATCTCTCCTTGGTCCGATTTTTCTTTTTAACATCTTTGTTAGTGATATAGCAGAAGGGCTGTCGGGTAAGGTTTGCTTATTTGCGGATGATACTAAATTCTGTAATACAGTGTGCACCCAGAAAGGTATAGATAACATGAGGAGGGATCTAGCTAAGCTTGAAGAATGGTCTAGATTGGCGGCTGTGATTTATTGTTAAAAAATGCAAGGTCATGCATTTGGGCTGCAGCAATCCAAGGGAGTGATTATAGTATAGGGGGTGAAGTACTTTTATCCACTAAAGAGCAGGACCTAGGTGTGATTGTGTCTGATCTTAAAGTAGCTAAACAGGTAGAAAAGGCAACGGCAAAAGCTAGAAGGATGCTTGGGTGCATAGGGAGAAGAATGGCCAGCAGAAGAAAGGAGGTGATAGTGCCTCTGTGTAAGTCTTTGGTGCAACCTCATTTGTATGCAGTTCTGGAGACCGCACCTTCAAAAGGATATAAACAGGCTGGAGTCCATACAGAGGGTGGCTACTAAAATGGTTAGTGCTTTTCATTATAAAGTATGAGGACAGACTTAAGGATCTTAATATGTACACCTTAAAGGAAAGGCAGGATAGAAGTGATATGACTGAGAGGTTTAAATACGTCCATGGAATAAATGCACAGGAGGAGAGCCTCTTTCGATTGAAAGCAAGCTCTGCTACGAGGGGACATGGGATGAGGGTGAAAGGGGATAGATTCAGGAGTGATATGCAGAAATATTTCTATCTCCAGGAACAAGCAGGAATGAGTCTTCACATATGGGTACGTTGGTACCGACGGAGCCTGCGCGGGAACGCTCCCCAGCTTCCCAAAAAATGAAAGCTTTTGGGAGCATCCCACAGCGCCTGCGCGCTGCCTTCCTGCCTTTCCTAACCGCCTCTCTCCAGTTCGGACCGGGTACTGCCTGTCTTTTCTTTTTCTTCAAAAAAAAGAAAAGAATACTTTCCGTTCCACTTCAGTGTATTTTTTTCTTCGTTGGGCCTTAGGACTAACAGAAAATTCCTCATGGAAAAGCCCGCCTCCGGGTTTAAAAAATGCACTAAGTGCAGCGGTACCATCTCTGTTACCGACACCCATGACTGGTGTCTTAAGTGTTTGGGTCCTGACCATTCCATCACGAATTGTCCGTCCTGCTCCATGATGTCTAAAAGAGGTTTACAGAACCGAGCAGCCAAGCTCAGTACACTGTTTCCCTCTGATGCAGCTTCGGTGGCATCGACGTCTTTCAGGGCTGCTTCTTCCTCCTATGGATCTCAGGTAACCAAACATAAGTCCAGCCGGTCCTCAAAGGGTAGATCTCCCTCTAAGCATCGAGATGCCTCCGGGCTTGCCCTCGAGGATCCTGCACCGGCAAAAGTACCCCAGCGGGAAGCTCCGGCTTCCAAAGCTCCTCCTATGGGGTCACAGGTTGACATCGATGGCACGGCCTCGACCGATCACCTGTTGCAATGTTCTGGGGTACCGGTGGAATCCGCCGGTACCGACCTCCAGACATTCATGGCGTTGATGGATCAGAATGTTCTGACCATGCAGCGTGCCATTACGGCATTCATACAAGCTGCGACGCCGCTGGTACCGCAACAAGCTTCATTGTCGGTACCGGCTCCGACACCGGTTCCACTACCGGCTCCGACACCGACACCGGTTCCGGTGCCGGTACCAGTTGCATCGACATCGGCTTCGGTGTCGACTGCAGCAGTACCCTGTCCGATGATGCCTATCGGTACCGATGACTCCCGATGTCGATACCACCCGGTATGCGTATCTGGCTTTACAGGAGCATCCAGACAGGCGATACTTCGATGCCTCCGAAGACTCTCATGCATCGGAGGCCTCTGTCGGAGCATCGGTACTTCTTCCTCAGGAGCCGCCTTCTCCAAAAAGAAGAATGTCCCCTCCAGAAGACTTGTCTTTTCAAGACTTCATAAGGGAAGTGGCCAAGGGGCTTTCTATCTCAGTAGCCCCTGAGACAGAGCGTAGAGCCAAAAAATTGGATATATTGCAATATCCCAAGGCTCCTAAAGAAGCAGCCACTTTGCCAGTTCATGAGATCCTTTATGACCACATGATAGGCATATGGGAGACTCCTCTCACCATCTCTTCTCATTCTCGTAGGTTGGATACCATGTATCGTGTCCCTCCTTGTCCTGGATTTCATAAAACTCAGCTTCCTCACCATTCTATTGTGGTGGAGTCTGATATGAAAAGGTTAGAGTGGGAGGCGTTTGCTCATTTCCTGTACTGTTGGTGTGTTTTACTTGCCTGCCCGGTGACCTGCTGCAGCCTCTCTGATTGGGGACGCTGTTTCTACTGGGGCTATATCAGCTTGCCCCCAACGCGGGATGCGTTAGTGGGCGCGTGCCCGTGGGCGTGCCCGAAGGGCTGTGACCAAAGGGGCAGGACACGCCCCTTTGGCGCCCCTTCGGCGAACGAGGCGGTTTGAGTAACCGCAGATGGGGAAACGGAAGAAGAGGCCCCCTCCGAGTCTATCGAAAGCCGTGAAAGTCACGGGACCGATGGATGTTCATATACGATCCGGAGGAGCAAATCCTGCTGCCCCTGTAGTGGCTAACGATCCGGTGGATATTTCTACCGTGACTACTCCTTCCTCCTTGATGTCCCCGCAAGAGATTATTTCACCCTCATTGGAAATGCCCAAAGGTACTGAGTTGGTTATTCCCCCTTCACTTGTGCAAGGTCAGTTTGAGGCTGAGAAACCCTTATTAACATCATCGTTTTTACGATTGGGTTCTTCACCTCCTGCCTTGCCGCCTCCACTTCCGTCGGTTCTGGTTTTTCCCGAACCTTTTGAGATGCCGGCTCCCCCGGATGAGGTTTCCCTTAAGGATGTGTGGACTAAGCTGTCTCGAATGGAGTTGGTTTTTGATAACTCTTTGAAAAAACTTTCTACTTTTTCTAAAGAAACGGTTAATAAACTGTCCAATCAAGAGGTCAAATTGGTTAATTTAGAGAATAGAGTTATAGCCTGTGAAGCACAAGATTCCTCCACCCAAGCGGTTTTGAATATGTTAGTGAAAGATGTTACCTCTGTACGTCGTCAAGACGAAAATTTGGAAAGTCTTTTGCGGGTTAAGACCCTGCGCTTCTTAAATTTTCCTTGCACTCACTATTTGGATCCACTTATTTTGTTAAAAAAAGTATTTAAAAGATGTTTTGCTTCTAACTGATGTTGATTCAATACTGATTTCGAATTTATACTATTTGCCTATTAGGGATCCGAGTAGAGTTAATGATAAGGTTGAGGGAAAACAGGGTGGTGGAGAAGCTCCTCCTGAGATGGATCTATCTGCTTTTTTAGAATCATCTCAGGATGAGATTCCTACTAGGGCGACCCTCCTGGTCTCTTTGGTTTCAGAATTGGATAAGCAAAAAATTTTTTAGGGCCTACTTTAAGAAAAATATGAAAAATTTTGTGGTCAACCTATCCAATTGTTTGCTGATGTCTCCAGGGCCACTCAATTGCGACGGAAAGCCTTTTTGGTGGTCCGTCCAAGGGTGGTGGCTCTGGGGGCTAAATTTATTTTGAAGTTTCCATGTTCTTGTCATGTTTTGTATCAAGGGAAGCGGTATGTATTTGGGGAAGTTGAGCATTTGTTAGATTTTGTGAAGGGGAAGTCTTTGGTGGTTTCTTAATTTATTTCTTTATACCTTTGGGATTCCTTGGGGATTGCTGGGTGGCTAGTGGGCTTATTGTTATTTGCTAATAGCGCCTCCTAGATGAGTTTCAATTGTTATTAAGATTACTGTGATGTATAGCATAGTACTTATTGGAAATTTCCTATTTGTGTTTCTTAGATGACTCCAATTGATATTATTATTAATGGAGTCTCGTACTGTATGCTACTGAGTGTATGCTTGTATACTGTTCATGTTTCTTTTTATTTTTGTTTTCCTTTTATATGTAAAATGATAAAGAGTAAATAAAAAAAAAAAAAAAAAGGTTAGAGTGCAAAGAGGCACTCATCTGCTCCTCCAGGAAGAGAATGTAGAACCTTAGATGCTTTTGGCAGGAAAATTTTCCAGGCCAGTATGCTTGTTGCCAGAATCAACTCCTATAGTCTCTATATGGGGATGTTTCTGAAGGAAGTTACAGATCATCTGCAAACTTTCCTCCCTTTTCTTCCAGAAGATAAAAGGGAAGATTTTCTTACCTGGCTTAAGCATGCCCAGGATGTTTCCAAATTTTCTAACCGTGCAGCCTTTGACTCTTTTGAGGGGGCCAGCAGAGCCTCGGCCATTGCCATAGGTGCACGCAGAATTGCTTGGTTACAAGCTTCTGATTTGGAACCCTGGGTACAAGATGGATTAGGAAATCTTCCTTGTACAGGTGAAAACCTGTTTGGCAAAGATTGGCAAGCTAAGGCCACTCAAATGGATGCAGAAAATTCTGCTTTGGATAGGCTTTCAAAGTCTACCTCTAATCCTGTCCAGAAGAGGTTGTTCAAAAAGGCATATTTTCCCAAGAAGGGAAGATATTATCCTGTTTATGGTCAACAGACATCTTCTGCAGGTCGTTTTGCTGCAAAGCGTCAACAACCTAAACAGGCCAAGCCTAAGGCTGCAAGGACTACTGTAGCCCAGCAGCCTCAACCTCCTCAGGGCCTTTGACTTGCAGCTAGAGAACTTAGCCTTTCTGGCTCTGAAAGACCCAGAGCCTCTCACCATTCCAGGAAGGTTAGCTCACTTTGCTCCCAGATGGGAGCAAATCACAGCAGAGCAGTGGACCCTTTCCATCATAAGGGAGGGGTACAAACTTCATTTCTCAAATCTTCCTCCTTACACCATGGTGAGACAGTTCAATTCTCCAACATCTCTTCTCGACCTTCTGGGTCAGGAGATTTCTACCCTTCTTGCCCAAGAGGCAATAGAAGAAGTACCTCTTCTTCAACAGGGCTCAGGGTTCTACTCCCCCTACTTTCTAATTCCAAAGAAAACAGGGGGCTACAGACCCATATTAGATCTCAGAGAATTGAACAAATTCCTATGCAAGGAGAAATTCAAGATGATTTCTCTAGGTACTCTTCTTCCATTCTTTCAGAGTCAGGATTGACTTTGTTCTCTAGATCTCAAGGATGCGTATACCCATATACTCATCCATCCAGCACACAAAAGGTTCCTTCGGTTCCTTTATCTGGGAAAGCGCTACCAAAACAGGGTGCTTCCTTTTGGTCTTGCCTCTGCTCCAAGAGTGTTCACAAAATGCATGGCAGTAATAGCTGCATTTCTACGCACTCTGGGAATATTCGTATTCCCATATCTGGACGACTGGCTCATCTGAGCTTCATCCCAATCAGAGGCCAAGACTTCCCTAGCCTGCACAATGCGTGTTCTGCAGTATCTGGGACTGGTGATAAACATTCCAAAGTCCCAACTCACCCCTACTCAGTCTCTAGAGTTCATAGGGGCCTTGCTGGATACCACAACTGCAAGGGCCTATCTTCCCCAGGCCCGTTGCCTACGCTTAGTGCAGTTAGATGGGTTTTTAACTGAATCTGAGAGGCTAACTGCTCGAGAGATGTTACAACTGCTAGGCCACATGGCATCCACTGTGCATGTGGTCCCTTATGCTCGCCTTCACATGAGGGCAGCTCAATGGACTTTATCCACCCATTGGACCCAGGCATCAGGGGGTCTGTCAGACAAAATAGCAACCTCCAAGTGCCTCTTTTGGTCTCTCCAGTGGTGGAAGTCCACTCAAAATCTGTTGCTGGGGTCCCCCTTCCAACAATTGTTACCCCAAGCAATCCTTATAACAGATGCCTCTCCAAAGGTTTGGGGAGCTCATCTTCAACCTCTCCACCCAGGGCATTTGGTCTCCACAGGAGACCTCCCTACATATCAACATCTTAGAGCTCAGAGCAATCTTCTTATCTCTGAGTCTTCCATATCCTGCTCAGCTACAAGACAGTCCTCATTCACACGGACAACCAAGTAGCCATGTTCTATGTGAACATGCAGGGAGGGACTGGCTCTCTGTCGCTTTGCAACGAAGCTCTGAGATTGTGGGCCTTCGCCAGAGAGCATCAAACTCATCTTCTGGCAGTATACCTTCCAGGAGTTTCAAACTCTTGGGCAGACAGACTCAGTCGAGTTCTGCTTCCACACGAATGGTCCCTTCAAATGGACCAGATAGTCAGAATCTTTCGAATTTGGGGAACCCCGGACATAGACCTCTTTGCAAGTCCGTGGAATGCCAAACTTCCCCGATTCTGTTCCAGAATTCCGTGTCAGGGAGTTCAGGCCAGGGATGCCTTCCTCCTTCTTTGGGGTCAAGACTTCCTGTACGCCTTTCCACCCATTCCCCTAATTCCCAAGACCCTGTTCAAGCTTCAGAGAGATCGAGGGACTATGATTCTCATAGCTCCACTTTGGCCACGCCAAGTGTGGTACCCTCTACTTCTGCATCTCTCTCAAGCTCCCTCCCTGGACTTGGGGTCTGCTCCAGATCTCCTGTCTCAGGAGGGGGGGGAACGTTGTGGCACCCAAACCCCCAATCTCTCCATCTCAGGGCTTGGTTGCTGAAAGCTTAGACCTTCAAGATTGGCATCTTTCTCAGCAAGTAAGGGATATCTTTCATGCTTCCAGAAAGCCTTCTACTAGACGTTCCTATGCTTTTAAATGGAAAAGGTTTACCATTTGGTGTGCTGAGAAGGGTATTAACCCTCTAGCAATACCTTTGAATTCTTTACTAGAGTATCTCCTGCATCTTTCCCACGCAGGCCTCAAAACGAATTCAGTAAGGGTCCATTTGAGTGCTATTGCAGCATCCCTCAAGCCTCTCAATGGACAACCTGTCTCCTCTCATCCTCTTATTGCAAGATTCATGAGAGGCCTTCTTTTAACTAAACCTCCCATTAGACCACCTCCAGTGGCATGGGACTTGAATCTGGTTCTTGGTCAGCTCATGAAGCCACCCTTTGAACCCTTAGCCACTACCTCCTTGAAATTTCTTTCCTGGAAGGTGATCTTTCTTATTGCAGTCACCTCAGCTCGCCGCATCAGTGAACTGCAGGCCTTAGTGGCTTATCCACCTTATACAAGGTTCCATCATGATAAGGTAGTCCTTAGGACCAATACACACTTTATGCCTAAAGTGGTCTCACCTTTTCATCTTAATCAAGAGGTGTATTTACCTGTCTTTTTTCCAGGTCCTCATGCATCAAGTGCAGAGAGGAATCTTCATACCTTGGATTGTACGAGAGCTCTCGCTTTCTACTTACAAAGAACACAGCAACATAGAAAGTTTTCTCAACTCTTTGTTGCTTTTGATCCCTCTCATTTGGGACTTCCAGTCTCTAAGAGGACACTGTCCAATTGGATTGCTCAGTGTATTTCTTTCGCCTACCAGAGTAAGAACCTTTCTCTGGAGGGCCATGTCACAGCTCATAATGTGAGGGCCATGGCCACCTCTGGCTCATCTAAATTCTGTGTCCATCGACCAGATCTTTCGAGCGGCCACCTGGGCCTTGGTTCATACCTTCACAGCCCATTACTGTTTGGACAAGGACTCCCGCCGGGATGCCTTGTTTGGTCAGGCTGTTCTCAAACACCTGTTCCATGCTTAATCAACTCCTACCCTCCATCCCTGGTTGGATGCCTGAGATCCATGGGAGGAGGTAGAGCCCTTCTCAGGGTCTCACAACCTTGGGGAGCTCCCAGGCATCTCTAGCTGGGGAGTCCCTATATGTGAAGACTCATTCCTGCTTGTTCCTGGAGATAGCACAGTTACTTACCTGTAACAGGTGATCTCTGGGAACAGCAGGAATAAGTCTTCACAACCCACCCACCTCCCCTAGGAGTTGTATCTCTATCTGTCTTTCCTTTCCTCTCTCTCTTTGTCTCAGCTTTAAAACTCGAACTGGAGAGAGGCGGTTAGGAAAGGCGGGAAGGCAGCGGGCAGGTGCTGTGGGATGCTCCCAAAAGCTTTCCTATTTTGGGAAGCTGGGGAGCGTTCCCGCGCAGGCTCCGTCAGTACCGACGTACCCATATGTGAAGACTTATTTTGCTGTTCCCAGAGATCACCTGTTACAGGTAAGTAACTGTGCTTTATGGAAAGGGTGGTGGATCTGTGGAATAGTCTTTCAGTGGAGGTGGTAGAGATGAGGACATTATCTGAATTCAAGGAAACATGCGACAAACACAGAGGATCTCTAAAGGGGAATCTTGCAGTGGTTGATATGGAAGGACGGACTAGATAGGCCATGTGGTCTTTTTCTGTCGTTATGTTTCTAATGGATGGATACAGTAACAGCAGCTATGGACACCACTCTAGCAACAATTTGCCACCTGACTGAAGACTGAACACAGTTCAGGACAACTATCCAGAGGTTCAGCATGAGTCTGCACAGACTCAGCGGCACTTTACAACAATATCTTAGCTGACAAAAAATGCAGTCATGCATTTGGGCCTCAAAAACCCCAGAGAGCATACAGTGCAGGGGACCTAGGTATAATCTGATCTAACAATCTTAAAGTGGCCAAACAGGTTAAAAAGATGATAGCAAAAGACAGAAGAATGTTTGTTTGAGTGCATAGAGAGAAGTGGCCAGCAGGATAAAGGAGATGATAGTGCCTCTGTATGTTTCTCTGTGAAATTCAGGAGACCACATCTTCGAAAAGATAAAGGATGCAGTCTGCCCAGCCTTTTGCTACAAAAATGGTCAGTGGTCATCTTCATAAAACATATGGGGACACACTTAAAAACTGGGAGCACACAGATAATAAATACGGCTAAATAAAGTGTATGTTTTTGATAGTCTTACTATAATATTGGGAAAAGCCAAAAACCTTCAAGTTTTCCATTTTTATCTCTTTTAATTTTACAGTGGAGATACATATTGCTTCTATATCAACTTTTTTTTTTTCTCTCCTGCAGGATACCTAATTTATATCCTATAGATGCCCCATGTGAACACAAATTGCTCTCAACAGGGTGGTTTGCCTTTCCCAACATAAAGAATGCATTAAAGTCCTTAATGGGGACTCTGTCCTCATTGTATTGGTGGTGCCATAATACTGCAATACAGGTACAGTTTTTAAAATAGCATAGCTATTCATTTTGGTTGTCTAACTTTAATGAATCATCATGAATTTCAAGATAGATGTGAATTTCAGTTCATCTAAAGCATTAGCCATTACCAGTTCTGGATCGTCCTGCTAGACCAGTCAAGACTAGTGGGTTGTGTCCCCCTGCCAGCAGATGGAGACAAACTAAAAGCTTCTAGTGCAGAGGTTCTCAATCCAGTCCTCGGGTCACATCTAGCAAGTCAGGTTTTCAGGATGACCACAATGAATATGCATACAGTATATGAGATTGGCATAAAACAAAAGCAATGCATGTGAATCTCTCTCATGCATATCCATTTGGTTATCCTGAAAACCTGACTGGCTAAGTATGTCTCGAGGACTGGGTTGAGAGCCTCTGTTCTGGTAGTATCACTGGTACTTGTGTTGATGCAGCTAGGGGCATGCTTCAGTATTTAGTACAGTGGGGATCCTGCTTAGGAAACAGATTCATCGGTAGGAGACAATGGTGGAGCATTAAGACCTGTCTCGCTACCCCCTGAGGTGTTTCAGATGACAGCTTTGGAGGGAAGTCCAGCCTAGAAGAAGGCGAGCTTCCCCCCTGAATAAGGAGCAGGAAGACACCCAAGTTGTCCGCCTCTTCAGGCGTGATGAGTTAATGGCCTGATCTCTCAGGTTGCTACCTCTCTTCAGCTAACCAAAATACCCACAGAGGGTGAAAAGCCTTGGGGAGACTCCCACCTTGGCAAGGGTCCTTAAGCCCTCCAGAGCTTTTTTTTTTTTTTAGACAGATTTGTATGCCACCTTATCCTTCAATCAAGGTGGTCATGTCACATCACAATTGGAGGGTTACATTTAACATTAGGGTACTTGTAAACATTTAGACAATACAATTGAAGAGTAACATTTAACCAGAGGGTATTTAATAACGTAGTACAATAAACTTGTGTGTGTAGGTAGGATGAGTGCGTGCCTAGTTGGCTGAGCTGGTTGTTTGTTTTGGGTTTTTTCCCCTTTTTGCAAGCCCTTAATGTGGTGCTTGCCGAATGGGTGCATTTTTCTGAAGGTTATGTACTACTATCCTGGTGAAAGGTGACATGGCACTTAGGGACCAGTAGAACTGCAAGATGTATGCTCTTCTGAAGACAGTGTTTTCAGCTGCGTCTTAACCCATGTTGGGCATGTTAGTACATGCGGTACCTGTGCGCTTTCAATATATGATGTGAGCATGTCCTATTTGAGCGCTACCTCCACAATGCAAGGTAGTTCTGCATTAACTGGTGCACATGCTCTAAACTTGAGCCTCCATAGAGCGTCTTGGTTAAGCCAGGAAGGACTTGGCACAGGAAGCTGCTCTGCTTGAGATAAGTGCTTGCCTTCTAGGAGAGGCTTCCTTGCTGAACTTCTCTGCAATCTTGGCACAGAAGATTCTGCTCATTTCTTGGAGATATTGTCCTTACGATTGATGGACATGGCCTCTTTCCTTCTTTAGCTCTGCAGGCGGCAATGGGGTCGACTATAGAGAGAGACAGCCCCCCTGCTTGGGATTCCTCTGCTTACTTTTTTGAGCTCAGCCTGCCTGAAGCTTCCCAGTGGGGTCCTCCAGTGGCAGGTCTGCCTTCTGTTGGGGTGACAACCAATACAGACCAGAGGCTTGGAACTCTCCACTAATCATTTCCCAGAATTACTTTCCTTTTTTCAACAAGCATAGTCTTTCTGGCGGGGCAGTTCAGATCCAGCAGCTTCAAGGTCCTCTCTTACCTTCTCCTTGATCTCCGAGAAAAGCCCTGCAGGGACTGCTCCACAGAAGTGCCCCCAGATGAATTTGAGGGACTCTTTCCTATGCTTGGGAATCCTGCCTTGAGTTCTGAGAGATCTGATGGTGACTCCATGTGTGAAGGCGAACCTCTGGTGCCAGACGACAAAGATGAGTGTCTCATCCATTTTGTTTTGGAAAGAGAAGCTGCTAGCACTGATTGATCAAGTTTCCTTTGTCCTGCATATGTCAGATTCTCAGTCAGCAGATAAGGATCCCCATGTGCATCCCATTTTGCAGGGGTGTTTGAAAACCCTCTAGGGCATTTCCTTTCCCTGAGATTCTTAAGAGCATGGTGCATTTGGCATGGTACTCACCTGATGCCCTGTTGAAAGGGGGCAGGGTCATGAGTAGAGACTCTATGCTGGTCCTCAGGAGGACCTTGTTGGCCCGGTTTTGGTTACCCCAGGTATTTGCACAGGTGACATTTGTCACAAAACGCACTACCATCCCAGTGGAGGGTGGTGTGGCCCTCAAAGACAAAGTGGATCGCATAGTTGTAACCTTTCTGAAGAGCCAGTTTTTGGCCACCTCCCTTATTCTCCACATGGTGATTTGTGGGTGGGCTTATAGCACATGCTGTTTTTCACTGGATCCAGTCACACTCTCAGGATGACACTTCAATGCTTCTGGAGTCAGCAGCAGCCTTCTTGTCAGATGCCATGCATGATCTGGTCCGCCTGGCAGCCAAAGAGATTGCATTTTCTGTGGTGGCAAGTTACTGGCTTTGGCTTCACCACTGGGCAGCAGACATTGCAGCCAAGTCCCAATAATCTAAGCTTCCTTTCAAGGTGAAGCTTGTGTTTTGTTTGGGGAGAACTTGGGGAAACTTGTTGAGAAGCTAGGAACATACAAACCTAATAGTCTTTCAGAGGATAGACCTAAGGGCCTGGGAAGCACATCCCCCTCCTTCTGTCACATTCTCCTTGCTCGCACTACCAGGATTCCCAGGGTTTCTGAGACTCCCAGAAGTATCACCCAGGGAGGCTGTCCTTTCCTCCCTCTGATTCTTTTTTCCTGGACTCCGTCCTGTCGCAAGCCCTGTGAGGCTTCTTTCTTATCATCCATATTTGGGTTCTCCACTCAGATACAATGATGTGTTGGGAGCCGATTCTAAGGTGCCTCCCACAGGCAGCAGACTCTCTCATTACATCTAGGAATGGGCCCGTGTGATCCCGAACCAGTGAGTGCTGAACATCATTTAGTGGGGCTATGTGCTGGAATGCAAAGATGCCGTCCCAGATGCCTTTGTGATATCTTCATGTGAGTCAGTGGCCAAGAAGGCAGTCATTCAAGCTACACCGGGAAGACTGCTATGTTTCCAGGCTCTCATGCTGGTGCTAGGTGCTGAAAGGGGCAAGGGCTGGTATGCCATTTACTTCATTGTGCCAAGGAAGGATGAGTCTTTCTGCCAGAGTTTGGTTTTCAAGGGCATCAATGTTCACCTAAGGACCTTTCACTCCTGCATGGAGACATTGAGGTCAGACATCCAAGCAGTCCAGCAAGGGGCATTTCTTGCATCTCTGGATTTGGCTTAAGCCTAGTTCCATGTTTCCATGCATGAGAAAATACAACACTTCCTGCGCTTCTTTGTTCTCAGCTTGCACTTGTTTGCTGCTCTACTCTTTGGTCTCTCCACTGCACCGAGGACATTCACCAAGATAATGGTGGTTGCTGCTGCTGTTGCTCTGTGGTGCAAAGGGATTTGTGTTCATCTTTGCCTAGCAACTGGCTTATATGGGCCAAGTTATGTTCAGTGGCACCAGGTGTCTGCCCAAGTGGTATAGTTTTTGGAGAGTCTGGGCTGGGTGATCAACTATAGGAAGAGCTACTTCACTAGAGTACCTTGAGGTGTGATTCAACACCAGCTCAGGAAGGATCTTCCTGCCCAAGAATGGAGAAGCTGCTGTCTCAGCTGATGTCTTTTTGGAAACGGCAGGCTCCTGAGGTTTGGGATTACCTTCAGCTCCTAGAGTCAATGGTGGTGACGATAGAGATGGTCTCCTGGCGCGAGTGAACATGAGACCTCTGCAAAGGTCCTTAGTGCCCCACTGGCCTCCTTGTTCACAGGACTTCAAGATCATCTTCTCAATCTTTGGCGGCCAGCTTATGATGATGGGATCAGCCTGGTCATATGCTAAAGGGCCTTCCCATTGTACAATCACCAGTGGCTTCTGATGCCAGATGCCAGCTTATTTGGCTGGGGAGCCCATTGTGAGGGGCAGATGGCCCGGGGTCTTGGAACAAAGGAGAGGCAGCTTGACGCATCAACCATCTGAAGGCAAGAGCCATTAGCTTGGCTCTCTTGTGTCTCCAGAGCTCAGTCTATGACAAGGCAGTTCAAATCTTCTAAGGCACACACCATGGCATTTTCCATGTCAACAGGCAAGGGACCACAGAGTTCCAGGGTATCCCAGAAAATGAGCCTTCTGTTCTCTTGGGCAGAGTAGAATCTCCAGGTCCCCTCAGCACAGTATATTGCAGAAATGAACAAAATGGAAGCAGACTATCTCAGCTGGCACTCCTTCTATCCTAGGAAGTGGGAATTGGGCTGAATGGTGTTTCAGTGGCTCCTGGACAGGTGGGATCACCCCGAGATGGGTATGATGGCAACCTGGAACAATGCCAAGATGCAAAGGTTCTACAGCCACCACAAAGAAGCAGGCTTTGAGGACGTGGATGCCCTAGTTCAACATTTGGCTAAGGTAGGTTCTTCTGTATGTGTTTTCTCCACACCTTTTCATAGGATAAATGTTTTTTGTCATGTAGAGCGCCATTATGGTCCAGTAGGTCTGGTGGCTCCAGATTGGCTGAGGAGTCCATGGTATACAGCTAGCAGGAACCTCCCTCACCCAATGTGTCCTATCCATGTGAGGGCTTTTCAAGCAGGGGCTGGTCCTGGTGACAATCTGGCTTCCTTCTTGCTTACGGCTTGGCTCTTGAGAGGTTGCGCCTAGCATGTAAGGGCTATTCTGCACTTTCTATGCTTTCTATGCTTCTAAAAGGGAAAAGGGGCTCCACTTGTCTTGTCTGTGTGTATTTGGTGCCTCTGTGAGCACTAGTGTCATGAGATTCAAGAAAGCCCTAGTGCTGCAGACTTCCCAGCTCTGCTCTCCTTCCTTCAAGACAGATTTGACAAGGGCCTCTCCATCAGCTCTCCTGAGGGTTTAGGTGATGACCTTGTCTTGTTTTTAGAAGGCTGATGGTGGGGCTCTGAGTTGCCTGTTTCCTTCAGGAAGTTAAACATTTGTATCCTTGCCTGCAATTGGCTGTTCATTCATGGGATCGCCATTTTGGTTCTTCAGGCCTTGATGACAGAGCTGTTTGAGCCCTTGAGGGCTATACTCAAAGATTTGTCCCTTTTTAAAAGCTCTTTCTTTTCGTTGTGGTCCGCTTGGCTAGATACCTTGTCATGCCGATATCCCTTTCTGTCATTTTCTTTCTCCCATTTAACGTTTTTATTAAGCATATTCCATACATAATACAAACTTCTGAACCCAACACACTCCATTTATATTTAAGTAACAATCTGTCATCGTCATGGCTGTTATTCCCCCAACTTCTAATACAACATTGCTTGTACCTGTTCAGCAGCCCGTCCCCCCCCCCCCTCATGATTATCCCCATCTATTAAACATGCTTATTGTTTCCCAACCGCACTCTCATGCATCACTTATAGATATATATACATGCTTTCGCCCGCTGGCTCAGTACTAGTGCCTTTGGGCTCTGTCCAACTTTACATTGGCCCTCTCTCCTTCCCTCCTGCTTTCCATGTTCCCAACTATTTCCAGGCTCTCTGCCATTGTTCCATATACTTATCCCCTTTCCCGTGTCTCAACACCGTCCATCCTTGCATCAAATACAGATCCTCCATTCTTCTGATAAAGCCTGCACTCTGGGGATTCTCCAACCCTGTCCAGTTTTGATCTATCTCGCTTCTTGCTGCCACAATGCAGTGGTTCAGTACCCCCCTCTCCCATCCCGGGATGTCCTCCCCCAACTGATGTAAAAGGCAAACCTCTGGTGTTTTTGGCAATCTATATCCGGTCATTTTGTAAATTATCAATAGTACCTCATCCCAGAATCCTTGAATCTGCCCACACTTCCACCACATGTGTAACATAGTCCCTCGCTCCTGAAATCTCTCCAACACCAATCAGTTGACCCTAACCCCGCTTTTTTCTGACGTATCGGTGTCCAATACCACCGATAAAGCATTTTATAGGCGTTTTCTTTTATTTGAGTAGCGATAGATATTCCTGCTATTGTCTATATTACTTTATCCCATCTCTCTTCTGTCCATTGTAGTCTAAATCTGTCTCCCATTTCTGCATAAACTCTGATTTACCCGGTCCTCCCTCCATTAGCCCTTTATAAATCTTGGACAAGGCTCCTTTTTGTCCGAGATGTCCTGAGCATAGGGCCTCGAACCACCCTCTGTTACGCCACAGGTCTCGCCATACGCTCTGCTGCCGCACAAAATGACCAATTTGGAGATAACTGTAATAATCCGAACTAGCTAGTCCATATAAATCCTTAATACCCTCAAACTCCCGTATTCCCTCCTTAACCACCATCTGAGAGAGGTGCGTAAGTCCCCGCTTTTCCCAGCTCCTCAATATATTCACCCCTGGCCCCTGTCCCCTCTCGAAACAAGCCATTGTTTTGTACAAGTACTTTCCTATTTTGTTTCCAGATATTCAAGGTATGTGCTACGAAGGGATTTATAGCACTACCAGCTGGAACTGTACTTCCCCCTCCACACCAGTTTTTCCAATCCCACTCCTCTTACAGAGTCTTCTTCCATTTGCACCCAATGCTTCCTTTTTTCTCTGTGCCAGTCCTAAAGTGGTTTCAGTTGCGCTGCGGTATAATATTTGCTAAAGATGGGAACCCCAAGCCCCCCCTCTCCCCAACTCTCTGCAATGTGGACATAGCAACCCTAGGATTCTTATTTTGCCATATAAATTGATTGTTTTTTTTTGTAAATGTGTTAACTTTGGATGTGGTATTAATATGGGTAGCGTTTTGAAAGAGAAACAAATCAGGGCAGCAGCATCTTCTTAACTGTTGCTATATGTCCGAACCAAGATAGGTACCCCCTCCCCCATCCAGCCAGTAAACTTTCTACTTGCCCAAATAGCTTTTTGTAGTTTAAATCATACAAGTCCTCTAGTCTTTTACTTATTTGTATCCCTAAATACTGAATTGCCCCCTTGGACCATCTAAATGGGTACTTCGTTCCTAATCTCACCTGCTCCTCCTCTGGTACTGACAGGTTCAAAATTTCAGATTTTGCCCAATTTATGGTGAATCTGGACAGCCTCCCATATTCCTCTAATTCCCACATTAATATTGGTATCGAGCATCTCGGCCTGGTCACACTCATTTTGATATCATCCGCAAACAAGGATATTCTATGTTCTACCTTTCCTACCCTTATACCCTTCAGATCTTCCCTTTCTCTCACTCTCTCTGCAAACGGCTCCAGTGATATCGCGAATAAAAGGGGTGACAGTGGACAACCCTGCCTTGTCCCTCTCCCCTGCTCAAAGAAGGCAGTGTAGGATCCGTTTACCCGAACACAAGCTTTCGGGTTCCGGTATAATGCCTCTACCCACCCTTTGAACTTGCCTCCCAGCCCCATTCTATCCATTACCTGGAAGAGGAAGGACCAAGACACCTGATCGAACGCGTTCTCCGCATCTAGTGATACTAGCAATGCCTCCTTTTTACTTTGCCCCACCGACCAAATAGTGTTCAAGATTTTCCTAATATTATCGGCCACCTGCCTCCCCTGGATAAAGCCCGCTTGGTCTTGATGGATTAACTTCCCGTTTGCCTTAATTTTAGCCAATAATTTGGCATCTAAGTTGAGAAGGGAAATAGGTCTGTACGAGGAGCATTCTTGCTGGTCCTTACCTTCTTTATGTATTGTGATCCCAGCCCAGCCCATGGTGGCCGCTAGCACTCCCCCCGTCTCATGGTAGGTTAAACAGCCTCAATAGTGGAACAATTAGAAGCTCACTGAATGTTTTATAGAACCTCGCTGTAAGCCCATCTGATCCTGGGGTCTTATCTACCTTTTAACTGTTTTATAGCTTGCAGGACCTCCTCTGCTTTAATTGCTTTATTTAACTGTTTTTGTTCCTCCTCCTTCAATGTCTGGAGCTTTATAGAATCTAAATAACTTCATATTCTTTCCAAATCGGGGGATGCCTGAGCCGCATACAACGTTTGGTAATATCGTTTAAATGCCTCCCGAATATCCCCATCTCTGTGAACCAATTTCCCTTCCCAGTCTCTAATTCGCAATATTTGTGATCTTAATTTTCTTTGTTTCAGCTGCTGCGCCATATATCGCCCTGCTTTATTACCCCCCTCAAAGAAACCCTGTTTCAGTAGTTGCATACGATATCTTATAATGTCAGCCTGTAAAGCATTTAATTGTGCTCTGGCAGCCAGCACTTGCCCTTGGTAGGTTCCTCTTCCATCTTTCACGTATAACTCTTCCAGTTCCATCAATCTTTCTCTCTCCTCCCTCTCCCTCTTTTTACACCCCCCCTCCATTTGAGGAAAACTCCCCGCAGTACTGCCTTGTATCCATCCCAAACTCCTCCCCAGGCCACCTCGCCATTATTGTTCCATCTGAAATAGTCCACTGTTTCCCTCTCTATCTCTTTTCTAACCTTCTCATCCTCCCAGTAAAGATTCATTCAGCCTCCAGAACTGGGTGCCTCTTACCTCCCCCTCCATTGTCAGTCTTACCTCCACTAAGGCATGGTCTGACCATGTTATGGAGTCCATTTCTGCCCCTTTAACTCTGCCCGCCATCTCCTTAGTTACCCAAATAGCGTCTGTCCTGGAATAGGATCCATGCACTGGGGAAAAAATATGAAAACTGCCTCTTCCGTGGATGTTGAAAGTGCCAGGCATCTATTAAACAGTGCTGTGTAACAAAATTTCAGTATTTACTCCTATCCGCTCATTTGCCTTCTCGTTTCCCCGTTGCATCTCTATCTGGGTTCCACGTTACATTGAAGTCTCCCCCACATATGAGTTTTCCATCTCCTAACTGCCCCACCTCCGTGTCCAGTTTTGTCCAAAATTCCCTTTGCCCCCCTGTGGGTGCATATACATTCATTATACAGTACCATTCATTCCCTATTTTTATACATAACATTATATATCTCTCCTCTTTATCTCTAATTATCTTCTGTGCCTCCACCTTAAGCTTAGAGTCTATAAAAATTGCCACCCCACCCTTCTTTTTTTCCACTGTGTTTGATGCATAAAGACATACTCCATATCCCTGGGGTTTGACCATGTGTTCTGTTGCCCTCCTTAAATGTGTTTCCTGTATGAGCACAAGCGACGCCTTTTGACGTCTTACTACTTTGTAAAGTTTCTGCCATTTTAAAAGGCAAATTAAGCCCTTTGACATGTTCAATGTTAAAATTTTTTACTCACCTTGTATGTTTTACTACCCCCTCCTTCGCTGCCCCACCTCTTCTGCCCTCCCCTCCCCGTCCCACGTCTCCTCATGGGAGAGATGACTTCCATTAAGGTAATCGACTATCGGACCGCAGCCTACCCCTTCCCCTCTATCCTCTTCCCCCCCACACCTCTCGTCTCCTTCCCTCCTCTCCCCTCTTCCTCCCCTTCCCTTGTACACCTTCTGCCCCACCTAACTCCTTCCCCTCCTCCGCCCTACCCCCTGCACCCCTTCCTACTCCCATCTTAATTTTTATTACATTGAAGTCACAAAATCGGAGCCCTCTTCTCCCTCTATTCCTTAAACCCCCCTCCCTTCTTGCCAAATCCCCCCCACTGCCCCATCCTTCCTTCCCCTTACACCCCCCTCAGGCTTCCCAGTACTAACCAACACTAATATATGGTACATATATCAACAATCCAGAACCCTTTCCTTAGTAAGTATCGTCTGGCTCAAGTCTGTATAATGTCCTCTGCTTCAGCCTGTTTCTTTTTCCACCACTTTTCCTCTTTGGCTGTCTTTGGCCAGTCTCGCCATTCTGCTTGCCACCTCAGGATAACCGCCCTACAGGTAGCTGTGCTGTTGTCAAGTGTTTTGGCTGGACCTCTAGCCACTTGCGGTATGTTAGTTGACCCTAAGTCTCTCAGCACCCTCCATGCTTCTTCACTTGTCTTCACTCTCCGCGACTGCCCTTGCACTGTAATCAGTAGTCAGAAGGGGTACAGCCATCTATATCTCATGTCCGCCCTCCTTAAATAGGCCGTTACCTCCTTCATCTCTCTCCTTCGTTGCAGCATTCCCTGGGATAAGTCCTGAAACAGTTCCAGCTTGTGCTCTTCCCACTGAAATTGTCTCATCTTTCCTTAGCGTCCCTCTAGTCCAGTCCCGGAACCATAGAGTTGTCAACCTCCTCCAGCAGCCTTGGAGACTGAAATACATCATCGCTTTGCTGGCACCAGTATAAGTAGGCAAGGACCGCCCCCTCTCACCAGTACTTTCAGTCTCCAAGCAGCTTGGAGGTTCTGAGCCCAGGGCTGGGCTCAGTGAGAACAAATAAGCCGAGCTTGGGTTTTTGAATTTAACTCCTTTTGGTTTATTTCCCTGTTTGATTTGGTTACTTCGTTTTCTTTTATGTCAGATCTGCTGCTGCTGTAAGGGTTCATGTGTCTGGGGACCTTTATTTTTTGTTTCTAAAGGATCAGGGAGTTCTTCCCCCTCCCTCTCTGCATTGCCCCAGCGTCTAAACGAGCACAGGGGAGATAGTGCTGATCCGTGGCCTCCCTGCTCCCGAACCCGCGTTGAAGGGGTGAGGAGCAGGTGGAAGGCGGGCAGTTGCAGCAGCAGCGATGCAGGGGCTGAAAAGTCTGAGAAGGTTGTGCCCAGATCAATCGGAGCTGAAGCCGTTAAAAAGGCTGTGCTCCGGTGCCCTCTTGGCTCCTTTCCCTCACTCCCCTCCCCCTCCCCTTCCCCTCCGGGATCGGCAGCGGTGGTAAGTACCCACGCAGATCTGCTTTGGGGAGCTGATTTAAACTGGGAGGGGAGGCTTTGCGGCGGCTCCCGGGGTTGCAGGGTGCTCGGGGCCTTGCCGCGGGGGGGTGAGAGAGTGTGCTTTTTTGAGTGGGAATGCTGGCAGTGGCCATTTTGAGGGCCGCGTTTTCAACGGCAGGATTTATTTGTTTTGGTAGACAGCCTTGCTCCTGGGCTCACTTGGGGGGAGCAGATAAGGAGCATTTAGTGTGCAAATTCTAGTCTGATTTTGATTTTTGCCTTTAATTTACTTTAACTTTATTTTTGATTCAGTTGCCTTTGATTGATTGGCAACCGGGGATTAGTTCCTTTGGTTAGGAGCAAATATCCTTATTTACAGTGGTTTTAAATTTGAGCCGGCCTCTTTAAGTTTGTAGCAGCTCTCACCTTCCCTCCTCAATTATTTTTTGCTTGATGCAGGCCTTTGCTGGTGCGGATCTCTCTCCCTTGACTACGGGAGAAAGCTCCGGGACCCGTACATCCACACTGCAGCTGTGTGAGACGGATCCTCTCCGTTGTTGCGGGATTTGATTTACACGCTGGAACTGGCTGAGCGATCCTTGCCGCAGCTGCCAGGCGCATCAGCGCGGTTTGAGGATCGGAGCACTTTAAGGAGGTGGTAGGAGCAGGCAGTGTGGCTTTCTGCCCTGCAGGTAAGGCCTTCGGGCTCTGTCGGTCTGCCTGGGCCTCCTTTTTTGGGGCCCTTTTCTCTCTGGGTGTTTGGACCACATGGCGGGAGTTGCAGTGAGAGGCCTGTGTGAGGAAGACAACAAGCTGAATAGCTAGTTTTTTGGGCCTAGTGTTTCTTTCAGACCTCTTTGTTTTTGAGTTTGTTCTTAGTTTATAGGACAGCAGTTGTGGCATTGATTCCACATGATCTTTCCCTTCTAATCATGTCTCTGACGAGCATCTGTTAAGTCACAGGATGTTAGGCACATTGCCAGTTTTAGGTTCCAGAGCAGGTATTTGTAAGGGACAGGCTGGAAATAGGCCTTTGTGTTTTCTATACTGACAGTTGCCCAAAGGCCTGTGTTTCACAGGGACAGGTTTAGGAATCCTTAGGATATAAAGAAGTATATGGCAGTTACCTATCAATCAAGGGGTGCCTGGGCTAAGGTCTATGGCCACCAGAGGGCAGCGGATGCACTCAATGGGGCCTTTCTCTGACTGTGTGTATGCAGCAGTTGATTGCTTATTCTCTGTAATGCTGCAGCTCCTGTTTATATAACCAGGATTGCAGCTCTTAAATTCTGTATGGTTTGTTGGTCTCTGTTGTCCTAACAGCCACAACTGCTCATGACTCATATGTAGTATTCAGGGCCCCCATCCCTGGGGGTGGGGGGTGGTAAAATAAGAAATTGTGTTACTCCTTAGATTCACACAGGCAGCCACCTCTTTGCAAGGTGCCTGGGTGTTTCCTAGCTTAAGGGGGGATCACTTATCGTGCCCTTCCCCGGCAGTTCTCATCTATTTTTAGAGCAGGATTTCAAAAGGAACAAGAAACTCTCTAGTGAAAGAGAGCCTTGTTCATTTTGAGCGACCATGGTTGATTTATTCGGGGGCTTTTGGTGCCCTGAACCCCACGAGCTGGACGCTATTTGTTTACTTCCAGGAGTTCTGCTCTCTATTTCGCTCTTCAGCTCCCTGGCAGTCGTAGCAGGCTGGCAGGGGGGTGAGCAATGCCTCCTGCAATGGTGAATCCCTCAGGATAAGGGGGGAAGGAAAGCGAGGTGCAGTGGGACCTGGGAGCTTTTGCAAGGCTATAACAGCAGTTCGGGTAATTTTAGCTGATCTGCTTTGATTTCATTGGAGGTGGCCGGAGCTTGATTTTTGGAGTCCTATACATCCTTTCCCGGCTGTGCCCAAAACTCTCGGGATCCCAACTTCTGACTACATATTCCTCTCAAATGGTATTTAGTAAGGGAACATGGCAGATGGAAAATCACTATTAGAACAGAGTGCATAGGATGGGTGCAATTTCCTGAAATGTGCAAAAATAAAATAAAATACATAAATAAATTAACCCAGCTGCAGAGTATGGATTACACTTTTTCAGTAGGCCTTCAAAGGTTGTTAAAAAGAAAAAAAAAAAAGGGGCCTAGCTATGTTGGTTTACAAGAATTTCCTTCCGCTGTCCATAGCAGGTCCTATAAGGCGTTAGTCGGTTGCTATGGCAGGGTAATATTTGAGGTTAGCTGTTGTGATATAGCGCTATGATCCGCTGTACACATATTCAAGTCAAAAGGAATTATGGTGGTAGCTCTCTTGGACAGTTCTAAAAGGTGCTTGGGTGAGTGCCTTGGCCAGGCCCCAGATGTGGAATGCTCTGCCATACGCATTATGTTATGAGAGGGGTTTTATAGTTCTGTGGTTTCTTGAGGGACAATATTCCCGTTTAGTTTGGCTTTGTCCGATTTATAAGGTTTGGTGGTAGATTTGTAATGTCTTCATTTTGGCTATATGTGGTTTCTTTTCCTTCTGTAAAAGGCGGCTCAGCGGAGAGAGGTCGCTGAATAGGATTCCGGCCTTTGCAGCTATTTTGGCTCCAGTACGGAGAGTATCTGCTAGTGTTCAGCGCCTGTCTTACTGGGGGCCAGAAGCGCGCAGCCCGGCTAGTTCTCTCGCAGCACTAGCAGCAGCTCAGATTCTGGAAGGCATACATCATATGCTGTGTTTGCGGGATGGCTTGCACGCTGCTTGGCGTCAGCCTGGGAGCTCCATCGGCTCATATTAGCTTCCTTTGTCCAATCCTTCTGCAGAGCTCTGCAAAAGTTTCAGGCGGTCGCAGGAACGCTCCAGCGGCTGCTTCAACTTAAAGCGGAGGTGCCGGTGCTGGCAGCCCAATACGGTTGATACTCCCTCTACTTTGTGGTTCCAAAGAAGGAAGGCTCGTTTCGCCCGATTCTGAATTTTCAAAGGGTGAATCGGTGTCTGCCCAAAGAATTCTCCGGGAGCATTCCTTCAACCCCGAAAGAAACCGTAGTGACACACATGATAAGTTTGGTCAGCTACTGGCAGGACACGATGCACGCTTGCATGCTTTTTTGCTTCATGGGTCTAGAGGTGTAGTCTTTACCAGGTGGTATAATGGGAACTTCGCTGTGGGTTCTCGGCTTCTTCTTTGCTGACTCAATTGCCACTGTGGAATGGGAAAGCTATCTTTTCTAACACCAGGGGCTAGTTGACCTTAAAAAGAACAACAACAAAAAAAGTGAATGTCCAGCTTGGTGCAGGCAGACGGAATGGGGCGTTCCTCTAGCGGGAAGGCTGTGGATTTCTATGCCTGTCATAGGGAGTTCTTTCTGCTGCATTGTGTTGGCGCGGAAATAGCTTCTCCACATCGGCTGAAGGAATTTTTGGTTAAGAGATGTCTTTGTACAAAAAAAAACAAAAAAAAAAAAACCCACAGCGTATTCAGCTGTCCTGAATTGGCCTGTTCTCGATTGACATTTTGAGACTAGGCAGGCGCAGGCCTCGGTACTACGTTTGTGGGTGCACACCTTGCACTTCCAGGAGGTGTGGACTCACTGTCTGGAAGAGAGCCCTAGCGATCTTCTTTAGCGCGCGATAGGAGAGTAGGTGGTTCACTGAATCGATCGTTGGGGGCACTGTTCTGTCCTTGCAGGCTCCCATTGGGGGAGTCTGGGGAGACGAGAGCATGCTTCCGGTGGTCGCAGTATTTACGGCAGTCTACTCGCCTGGAACAGGAAAGGATCAGGGAGTTGAAGTGACTAGAGTCTGATTTGCGTTATGTGGCAAAGGTGCATTATGGTGTGATTCGAGTGCTGGCGGAAGTGCAGGGTCAGTCTCTCGGAGCCCAAGCGGATGTCCGGCGGTTTTTGAGGGCGGTGTTGCTCATGCGGCCGCCTCGGCGCTGTGCTGTTCCTCCGTGGGATTTGTATTTGGTGTTGGAAGCCTTGCTGGCTCCTCCGTTTGAGCCGTTGTCCACTGCTTCGCTAAAAGATCTCACATTGAAGACGGTTTTCTTGGTGGCGATTTGTTCGGCTAGGAGGATCTCTGAGCTATAGGCCTTGTCTTGTAGGGAGCCCTATCTCTCTTTTACCGACCACAAGGTGGTTCTCCGTCCCGTTCCGGCGTTCTTACGCACGGTGGTGTCCGCTTTTCATGTTAACCAAGTGGTCTCTCTTCCAGTGTTCTCCGATCGAGATGGGGTCGGATCTAGGGGTCCGTTGCGGCTGTTGGACGCCCGCAGGGTTCTCAAGAAGTTTCTCTCCCGGATGGCGTCCTTTAGGCGGTCGGATCGACTTTTTGTGGCGTTCGTGGGACCGCGTAAGGGAGAAGCGGCGGCGAAGTCGTCTATTTACCGCTGGTTGAAGGAAGCTATTGCATCGGCCTACATCTTGAAAGGCAAGGTGGTTCCGCAGGGTCTTCGGGCTCATTCCACTCAGGCGCAGGCGGTGTCTTGGGCAGAGTTCAGTCTGGTCCCAGTGGGCGACATCTGTAGGGCGGCGACTTGGTCATCCTTGCATTCCTTTGCCAAGCAATACCGCTTGGATGTTTTGTCTGCGGAGGATGGGCGTTTCGGCTCAGCGGTGCTTCAGGCTGGGCATGCTTGTCCCTCCCGTTGATATTCACTGCTCTGTTACATCCTCTATGGTTCCGGGACTGGACTAGAGGGACGCTAAGGAAGGGTAAATTAGACTTACCTGCTAATTGTTGTTCCTTGCGGAACTCTAGTCCAGTCCCGGATCCCTCCCTTGGTTTGAAGAGTTGCCAGCCTGATTGTTTCGGCTCCCGCGGGTGCTCTGCGTTGTCTTTGCTCTCGGGTGGCGCGGGATGAAGCCATTGGAGGACCCTCTTGCGTAGCGCTCTTGCCTGTCCATCCTCTTAGGAGGTGGTGTGGTACGGCGCTTCTGTGTTGTCAGACGATATTCTTATTCAGACACAGTCGAATGCAATTAATTTGTTAAAGAAACAAATAAAAAAAAAATATAAATAAATAAATAAAAATATATAATAATAATAAGTTACTTGAAGTGGAACATGAAATATTCTGTTCCGTGTATATATATATATATATTGCTATGTTGAATGTATTCTGGTTAATTCTCCTTATTTGTTGTTCTGCTTAGTGTGCTTTGTCAATAGGTACTGGTGAGAGGGGGCGGTCCTTGCATACTTATACTGGTGCCAGCAAAGCGATGATGTATTTCAGTCTCCAAGGCTGCTGGAGGAGGTTGACAACTCTATGGTTCCGGGACTGGACTAGAGTTCCGCAAGGAACAACAATTAGCAGGTAAGTCTAATTTACCCTTCTGGCTGCACCCAACAGGCGTTCTTTCATCTTAAAGGAGTTCAAGCATACCACGATGTCTCGTGGCCGATTATCTCTTATGGGCCCCAGTCCTCTATGCGCCCGTTCTATTTGCAGGGACTCCCCTGCACCCTCCTCTGCTGTAGCTGCGGCTTTTAATAGCTCTCCAAATACTTTTTGAATAACTTCCTCACAGTTCTTATATTTGGGATCCTCTGGGCTACATCGCACTCTGATATTACATCTTCTGGACCGATCCTCCAGATTCTCTGTTTTGACTTTCAGCTTCTCTTGAGCCTGCTTTAATTCCTCCCAGCCTTTTTGTATGTTTTCCATGGCCACCCCTTGTTGTTCCAACTGAGTCTCTGTATCCTCTACATGATCTCCCAGCTCCGTGATGTCTTGTCTGTTTGTAAGGTCTCTTTTAATTCATTTTTTACACCGCTGATTTCCACCTTTAATTCCTTTTAGTTCTGTAAGCCACTGCTTGATTTTTGTCAGCTATTTCTGAGCACTCCTCTCCTTCCTGCTCCTCCTCTTGCTTCAGTGATTTCTCAGCTGCCATTTTACCTTCTTTCTCTCCCTCCTGCCCTCCTCGTAAAGGCGCATAAGATGATCGAAATTCCGCCAGTTTCTTCCTCGCTGACAGCTCTTTTTGATTTCTCCATTTATATTTTTTAATCTGTTAATTTTTTTTTGTATGGCTCCGCTCAGCATACACTGATTTCTATGGGGAAGTTCTTATGTGCTCCCCCCCCCCCCTCAGTGGAATACACTGTCGGGTCTGTTTCTCCCACTTATTTGTACCCTTCTATTCCTCCTGGGCAGGGTAACCAGTTAACTTTATATTTATCTTGCCTTGTTTTGTGGCTATTACCCTCTGGATTTATTCCCTGGTGCTTCACACAGCTTTAACTTTCCTTTTAGTGCTTGCCTGTATTATGCTCTGCTGCTTTTCACTCTTCCTGCTTTGTGTTGCTCCCGTACATGCTGTTTGCTCCCTCTGTTTCTCTCCAGTCATGCCTCCAATTTGTCGGCTTCAACGATTCCTCCTCCTTTTGTCTTGTATTTTGCCCGGTGCTAGTGCTTCTGCTCTCTTGTTTGATCCAGCCCATCCTCGATCCTCTCCTCTCCCCCCGACCCAGCTCTCAGCAGACACGTGTCTCTCCACTTGGGCCTCTGGCCGCTCCCGAATCAGCTGCTCTCCTCCTAACCACCAATCTCTCTGCCTCCTGCTCTGCTAGGGTCGATTGGGTATTCTATTGCTGTCGCTCCTGCACTCACCAGCCCTCCTGATGCTCACTTCGCTCTGCCCTCTGCACGCTCAGACATGTGCTGTCCCGATCAGACCTGCCTCTCCACTTATACGGTGCATCGGGTGAGTGCAGTGGCTCACTCCGGCTCCGATTTCGCTGCGGGTGATTCTCCCCTATTGTCTACACATTTCGCCGCCTTATTGTGCCTTTTAAGAACATAATATATGCCATACTGGGTCAGACCAAGGTCCATCAAGCCCACTATTCTGTTTCCAACAGTGGCCAATCTAGGTCATATGTACCTAGCAGTTTCCCCAAGAGACACAAGTTCCACAATGCTTGTACTGGGTCAAGCATTGATATCTTCGGTCACTTCTTAATAATGGTTTATGGACCTTTCCTCCAGGAACTTGTCCAAACCTTTTTTAAACCCAGATACACTAACAGCCTTTACTACATCCTCCGGTAACAAATTCCAGAGTTTGATTACACGTTGAGTGAAAAAATATTTTCTTTTATTAGTCTTAAATAGTTTACCCTGTAGCTTCATTGCATGTCCCCTAGTCTTTCTATATTCTGATAAGGTAAACAATCGATCTACGTTTACCCGTTCCACTCCGTTCGTTAATTTATAGACTTCTATCATATCTCCCCTCAGCCGTCTCTTTTCCAGGTTAAAGAGCCCTAACCTTTTTAGCCTTTCTTCATAGGAGTATCCTTCCATCCCCTTTACCATTTTGGTGGCTCTTCTCTGTACCTTTTCTAAAATCGCTATATCCTTTTTAAGATACGGCGACCAGAATTGCACACAATATTCAAGGTGCGGTCTCACCATGGAACGATATAGAGGCATTATAATATCTTTTGTTTTATTTTCCATTCCTTTCCTTATGATACCTAGCATTCTATTTGCTCTCTTGTCCGCCGCTGCATACTGGGCCGAGGGTTTTAACATGGTATCCACAATGACGCCTAAATCTTTTTCCTGGGTGGTGGTTCCTAATGTGGAACCTTGCATCGTGTAACCATAGTTTGGGTTGTTCTTCCCTAGGTGCATAACCTTGCACTTGTCCACATTAAATTTCATCTGCCATTTTGATGCCCAGTCTTCCAATTTATTAAGATCCTCTTGCAATTTTTCACAATCCTCTTGGGTTTTAACAACTTTAAATAGTTTTGTGTCATCTGCAAATTTGATAACCTCACTCGTTACTCCACTTTCCAGGTCATTTATGAATATGTCAAAAAGCAGCAGACCCAGCACAGATCCCTGGGGTACACCACTATTCACCTTTTTCCATTGGGAAAATTGGCCATTTAGCCCTACCCTCTGCTTTCTATCTTTTAACCAGTTCCTGATCCACAATAGTACACTGCCTCCTATCCCATGACTCTTTAGTTTTGCCTAAAGTCTCTGATGAGGGACCTTGTGAAAGGCTTTCTGAAAGTCCAAATACACAATATCAACCGACTCACCTTTGTCCACCTGTTTATTCACTCCTTCAAAAAAACATAACAGATTAGTAAGACAAGATCTTCCTTGTCTAAAGCCATGTTGGCTGTCTCCCATTAGGTTGTGACTATCTACATTCTGAGTAATTTTATTCTTTATGATGGTTTCTACCATTTTTCCTGGTACTGACGTCAGGCTCACCGGTCTGTAGTTTCCCTGATCACCCCTGGAACCCTTTTTAAAAATTGGTGTTACATTGGCGATCCTCCAATCTTCAGGTATTAGAGATGATTTTAATGATAGTTCACAGATTACTGATAGCAGTTCTGCAATCTCATATTTCAGTTCTTTCAACACCCTTGGATGTATACCATCCGGCCCAGGTGATTTGCTACTCTTCAGTTTATCTAATAGTTGTAAGACATCTTCCCGATGTATCTATATTTCCTTCAATTCTTCTGCACCTTTAAATACCACTTCAGTCATGGGTAACATCCCTACATCTTCCTCAGTAAAGACCGAAGCAAAGAATTCATTCAGTCTCTCTATCGTCTTGTCGCCTCTTAGTGCTCCTTTAACCCCTTTATCATCTAATGGACCAACTGACTCTCTCACAGGTTTTTTGCTACGAATGTACTTGAAAAGGTCTTTATTTCGTGTTTTTGCTTCCGCAGCAAGCTTCTTCTCAAATTCTCTCTTTGCCTGCCTTATCAATGCCTTGCATTTGACTTGCCAGTGCTTGTGCTGTTTCCAGGTTTCGTCGTTTGGCTCTTTTTTTTCCATTTCCTGAAAGATGCTTTTTTGGCAAAGGCCTCTCTGACCTCACCTTTAAACCATGCTGGCAGTTTTTTGGACTTCCTTCCACTTTTCTTAAAGCGTGGAATACAGCTGGTCTGGGCTTCCAAGATAGTATTTTTCAACAACACCCAAGCTTGATGTACGTCTTTAACCTTCGCAACTGCTCCTTTTAGTTTTTTCTTAACTGTTTTCCTCATTTTATCATAGTCTCCCTTTCGAAAGTTAAAAGGTAGTACTGTGGATTTCCTTACTATCCCTCCTCCACTAATTAAATCAAAGGCGATCATGCTATGATCACTATTGCCAAGTGGCCCCAACACCCTTATCTCTTGCACTAGATCTGGTGTTCCACTAAGGACTAGGTCTAATATGGCTTCCCCTCTGGTCGGTTCATGAACCAGCTGCTCCAAGAAGCAGTCATTTATTTCATCTAGGAACTTTATCTCCCTAGCATGTCCTGACGTGACACTGACCCAGTCGATACTGGGTAATTGAAATCACCCATTATTATTACTGTGCTGTAACTTTTGTTAGCTTCCTTGATTTCTTTGAGCATTTCATCATCCATTTGGTCATTCTGGCCAGGTGCTCGATAGTACACCCCCACTGCCATTGACTTCCCCCTTTTATATGGAATTTCAATCCATATAGATTCTACAGCAGATTTTGTTTCCTGCAAATCTTTAATCCTTTCTGAGTCAATGCCCTCTCTAACATAGAGCGCAACCCCTCCACCAATTTGATCAGCTCTATCATTACGAGATAGTTTGTACCCAGGTATCACAGTGTCCCACTGGTTGTCCTCCTTCCACCATGTCTCTGATGTTCCAATCATATCTAACCTTTCATTTAGTGCTATATATTCTAACTCTCCCATCTTATTCTTTAGACTTCTAGCATTTGCATACAATCATTTTAGAGAATGTATTTTATTCATATTAATTTGGCTATTGTTAGACATGGGTAAATTTGGATCTTTAAGCTCTGTCTGCTCCATACTTGAGGGCATTTGGGCTACTTTACTCTTTTGTGGAACCTCTCTGCTTTTGGTAGTATCCTTCAAGGATACATTTTTCCGAACCATCTGCTCTTGGGCGACTGTCGGCTTTCCCCTAATATCTAGTTTAAAAGCTGCTCTATCTCCTTTTTAAAGGTTAATGCCAGCAGCCTGGTTCCATCCCGGTTAAAGTGAAGCCCATCCCTTCGGAAGAGCCTCTCCTTTCCCCAGAATGTTCCCCAGTTCCTAACAAATCCAAAAGCCTCATCTCTGCACCATTGTCTCATCCACGCATTGAGACTCCGGAGCTCTGCCTGCCTTTTGGGTCCTGCGCGTGGAACAGGAAGCATTTTGGAGAACGCTACGCTGGAAGTTCTGGATTTCAACTTCCTACCTAAAAGCCTAAATTTTGCCTCGAACCTCCCTACCACATTTTCCTATGTCATTGGTACCAACATGTACCAAGACAGCAGACTCCTCCCCAGCACTATCTAAGACCTTATCTAGGTGGCGTGTGAGGTCTGCTACCTTCGCACCAGGCAGGCATGTTACCAGGCGATCCTCACGTCCACCAGCCACCCAGCTATCTACATGCCTAATGATCGAATCACCAACTATAATGGCTGTCCTAACCCTTCCCTCATGGGCACATGGCCCTGGAGAAACTTCCTCCTTTACATAACCTGGAGGACAGGTCCTAGTTACAGGATCACTTCCTGCCACACCAGGGTGATGCTCTCCTGTCACGTGACCTCTCTCCTCCATGGCAACAGGGGTGCTGCCAGACTGGAGGTGGGACTTCAGGACTATATCCCTGTAGGTCTCGTCTATGTACCTCTCTGTCTTATGTTTTCCAAGTCTGCTACTTTAGCCTCTAGAGAACGGACTTGTTCCCTGAGAGCAAAGAGCTCCTTGCACCTAGTGCACATGTAAGACCTCTCACCAACTGGGAGAAAATCATACATGTGACACTCGATGCAAAAGACTGGAAAGCCCCCATCCCGCTGCTGTACTGCTGTCTGCATCTTAATTTTAATTTTGTGTCTAGATCTTTAAGTTCTTACTTACTAGGGATTGCTATGGGTATTTATACCAATAAAACTGTACCTAATACGTTTAATATACCTTGTTCACCTGAAGCTTAATTAATCTCAGGTCCTTAGTGTATGACTGATTTGGGTAATGAGCTTCACCTGAAAGCACCTCCTGTCTTTTAAAATGTGTAAGTACCTATAAAGCTATGATTATCCCAGGGGAGGGTGGGTGTAGGGAGGGAGGGAAATAACACTTATTAAAAGAGGGCTGCTACACAGTACCCTGTCTTGTGCTGCTGAGGTAAGCTAAATTCTGATTTGTTTTAAATTATAGCTCTTAGATGCTGCTAGGCTCTAACTTCTTATGAAATTTAATCTACAAGCTCTCTGCTGGGTACTAAATTTAACCAGAAAGCTCTCTTCTGTATGTTAAATTTAAACTAAAAGTACTTCCTTTTCGTCTCTCCGGGCCAGTCCATGTACTGTTGGGTGATGAATCCCTTCTAGCAGCGGAGGACTGAATGCTGAAACTTTTGCTGGCAGATGCTATAGCTCCCTCTAGTGCCTGAAAGCCAGTCTTCAGTCCTCAGCAGCTGGAACGGATGTATCTCTGGCAGGCTCCCTGGAGAGACGAATTGACAGCTATAGTGAATTGATTTAGGATCTTTTTGTTTTTGCTGACCGAGATTAATACTAGGGGACAGCTGACTTTCCAAGGGATCCCTGCTCACTGGCTCTAGCAGAGCACCATAGCGGGATTTCTCCCTTCACAGAAGTGAGCCTGTTCACACTAAATGTCAGCGTTCCTCTCCTTTATTTGGTTTTTTGTTTTCTAACCTTACCGGAGGCAGAGCCTGCTTCCGGAGGATCCGCTGACTCTTAGAGGGTGGGTAGGAGCTGGGAGCCCCAGTATCCTCTTCCCGGCGCTGTCCCTGTGTCTCCGTGCCTTGCTAGCAGCAGGTCTTGAGGCACATCTTGGGCTTCTCAAGGTAAGCGGCGTTCCTACCTGCCTTAGCCCGGTGTCAGCTGGCTTAGTTTTGCTTTCCTAGGTGTTCGGTCGTGGAGGTTTTCTCCGGCGGTTTTAGGCGGGAGCGCCATTTTCTTTTCGCCGGTGTTGCTCGGCGGCGTTTTTTAGGCTGCATTTTTTTTTTGTTTTCGTTTCTTTGGTTTTTGGAGGCATGGAGGCTGCTGGATTGGCAGAGCTGTCGGGGGACCGGCTGCAGGCGCCCGTGCTGAAATCGGGGACGGCTGCGTCGTTGCCTTCAGTGGGTGCAGATTCTCCTGCGCTTTTGAAAAGTACCGGGAAAAGAAAGGCAAAATCTCACAAGTCTTCAACTAAGGCGGAGAAGGATGTTTTCTTGTCCCCTGCAGCCCAGGAATCGGGGGATTCTTTTTTCTCACCAGATTTTATACTGGCTATGCATAAAGCTTATCTTTTAAAGTTGTCTCAGCCAGTGGTCAGTCCGACAGGGCTTCAGGAGACATTATTTCATGAGCCTGGGCTGTCTGATCGGGGAGAGAGCTCATCAGCGCAGCAGGGGGCAGGGATCTCCTCAGTAGCAATGGAACCTGATATATCTTGTCCTTCTCTTCCTGAGGAGGGGGAGATTGGCTCTGAGGAAGGTCTTGAGCCCTGGCCTCTGGATTTAGAGGAGGGGGAACTCGGGCCTGGTGAGGACCCTAATGTCTTCAGGGTTTTTCGTAAGGAGGAGCTCAGAGCGCTGATAGTTCAGTCCCTTTCTGCTTTAAATCTCGTGCTGCCGGCGCAGCAGCAGGAGCTCCTAGAGGATCCGTTATTGCAGGGGTTTAAGCCGGAACAGCGGTGCTTTCCCATGCATCGGGTGATTAAGAAGATAGAGTCTGAGTGGGAGTGCCCTGAGGCTAGCTTACGGGGGGGGCCGTAGCCTTTCCCGTCTTTACCCGGTTCCCCAGGAGGAGAAAGACTTCTTACGCATGCCAAATGTGGACGCGCTAGTTTCGGCGGTCACTAAGAAAACAACGATTCCGGTGGAGGGCGGGGCTGCCCTCAAGGATGTTCAGGATCGAAAGTTGGAAGTCCTGTTGAAGCAGGCTTTCGACGCTAATGCCCTGGCGTTGCAAGCGTCAGTTTGCGGGGCCTTTGTGTCTCGGGCTTCTATCCGCTGGATTCAGGGAGAGCTGTCGGATCTCAAGCAGGAGGCTATCGCTCCGGACGGAGCCAAGCTGGAGTCTGCGGCGGCGTATCTGGCGGATGCCTTTTATGATCTGATCAGAATTTCGGCAAAGTCTGTGGCGTCGGTCATTGCGGCTCGGCGTTTTCTTTGGCTGCGGAACTGGGCGGCTGACACGTCTGCCAAGTCGCGCCTCAGTAAGCTCCCTTACAAGGGGAAACTGCTGTTTGGGGAGGCGCTAGAGAAGATTGTTAAGGATTTAGGTGACTCCAAAGGGGGTCGCCTGCCGGAAGATCGACCTAGAGCGCCCAGAACAGGTCCCATGCAGAGGGGTCACAGCAGGGACTTCGTAAGTTTCGTGGGTCTCGATTTACCCCTTATCAGAGGGGTCGTTATCCTGCCAGGGGACAGTCCTTTCGAGGGGCCCGTGGATTTGGCAGAGGTTTCTTCGGTGCCCCGCAGTCTTACTCCAAAAAGCCGCAATGAAGGTGCGCAGGTCCAGCCGGAGATTCCGATAGGAGGCCGTTTGCAGGAGTTTCTCTCCGTCTGGACCACCATAACTTCCGATCTCTGGGTGCTGGAGATTATCCGCGAGGGTTATGCTCTGGAATTCGCTACTCCTCTGTCGGATGCCTTCGTGTTCTCTCCTTGCGGTCCACACGCGAAGCGTCAGGCGGTCGAGTTGACGCTGCGGCGTCTCTTGCAACTGCGAGCCGTGGAGCCGGTGCCGCTCGACCAATGCGGCTTAGGTCGATACTCGATTTATTTTGTAGTGCCCAAGAAAGAAGGGTCGTTCCATCCCATTCTGGATCTCAAGCATGTGAACCGTTGCTTACGGGTGCCTCACTTTCGGATGGAAACCCTGAGGGCGGTGCTTCGAGCGGTGAAGCCGGGAGAGTGGCTGTCCTCCATAGATCTCACGGAGGCTTACCTACACATTCCGATCCGGCCGGAGCATCACCGTTTTCTCCGTTTCGCGGTGCCATTGGGGCGGCTGCCCTTCGCAAAGAGGGCATCCAGGTGCACCCTTATCTGGACGATTGGCTCATCCGTGCAAGTTCGCAGACTGAGTCGGCGGCAGCGACATCTCGGGTCGTCCAGTTTCTGGAGCGCCTTGGTTGGGTCATCAACCAAGCAAAGAGCCAGTTGCGTCCCGCGCAGCGGTTGCTGTACCTGGGGGCGCTTTTCGATACCAACAGCGGAAAGGTTCATCTGCTGCCGATCCGGGTGCAGAAGCTGTTAGCGCAGGTACAATCCTTCCTACGCTTGCAGGCGCCGTCCGCTTGGCGGTACCTTCAGTTGTTGGGCTTAATGGCCACGGCCTTGGATCTGGTTCCGTGGGCCAGGGCTCACATGTGTCCGCTGCAGCATGCTCTTCTCTCTCGGTGGTCCCCTCAGCAGCATCCTCTGACTTGGCGGCTGCCTTGTCCGGACGACGTTCGCGTCAGCCTTCGGTGGTGGCAGTCCCCAGCCCACCTGCAGGCGGGTGTTCCTCTGGAGGATCCGGAGTGGATTCTGGTCACGACGGATGCCAGCCTCTCCGGTTGGGGGGCTCATTGTCTTGCCCAGATAGCGCAGGGCAGTTGGTCGGGGGAGGAGAGCACTTGGTCCATCAATCGCTTGGAGCTGCGGGCGGTTCGTCTTGCCCTCTTGCACTTCTCGGGTCTCCTCGAGGGGAGAGCGGTGCACGTATTTTCCGACAAATTAGTAACGGTGGCCTACATCAACAAGCAGGGTGGCACGGGCAGTGCGTCCCTACTGCAGGAGAGTCAGATTCTGTTTCAGTGGGCGGAATTGCATCTGCAAGCTCTGTCGGCCGCCCATGTGGCAGGAAAGGACAATGTGCAGGCCGATTTTCTCAGTCGACATCGCCTGGATCCCGGAGAATGGGAGCTCAACTGGGCGTTTTTTCACGAGCTCACGTTGCGTTGGGGTCAGCCGGGGATGGATCTCATGGCGACTCTGGACAATGCCAAGTCAAGCCGGTTTTTCAGCAGGCGCAGGGAGCGCATGTCGGAGGGCCTGGACGGGCTGGTCCAGCCCAGGCCAACGGATCTGCTTCTGTACATTTTTCCTCCTTGGCCGTTGTTGGCCAGAGTCATCAGGAGGATATCGCGTCACGAGGGCAAGGTGATTCTCATTGCTCCGGACTGGCCTCGGCGTCCCTGGTATGCCGATCTCGTGCGGTTGCTGATCGCGCCTCCTTGGCGGTTGCCTTCCCGAGTCGATCTTTTGTTCCAGGGTCCGGTGCTGATGCCACAGGTGGATCGATTCTTGCTTACGGCTTGGCTGTTGAAGGGCATCGGTTGCGACGCAGAGGGTACTCGAACTCCGTGATCACGACTATGTTGCAATCCCGACACCGTCCTTGGCGTATGTTCGCATTTGGCGAGTGTTTGAGGCCTGGGCTGCTGACAGGGGCGTTATGCCTCATGCCGCAGGGTTGCCGGAGGTTTTGGCGTTCCTGCAGGGCGGTCTCGAGAGAGGTCTGGCCTTCAACACTCTTAAGGTGCATCTGGCTGCCCTTGCCTGTTTTCGGGGTCGGGTGCAGGGTTGCTCGCTCTCGTCTCACCCGGATGTTCAGAGATTCCTTCGGGTGGCTAAAAACATCCGGCCGCCCTTCCGGGTTGTGGTTCCTCCGTGGGACTTGAATTTGGTTCTCGAGGCGTTGACGCGGCCGCCATTTGTGACTGGGTCAGACACTGTTCTGCGGGAGTTGTCTTGGAAGACGGCCTTCCTCGTGGCCTTGTGTTCGGCTTGGCGGATTTCAGATTTGCAAGCTCTGTCCTGTAAGGAGCCTTATTTGTGTTTTTCGGAGGAGAAAGTGGTTCTTCGGCCCATTTCTTCTTTTCTGCCGAAGGTGGTCTCGGACTTTCATATGAACTAGCCGGTCTCGCTGCTGACCTTTCGGTCGCAGGGCGACACTCCCTTGGGCCGCACCTTGAGGGGCTTGGACATGGGTCGAGTGTTACGAAAGTATCTTCGACGAACAAAGCCATTTCGCAAGTCGGATCGTTTGTTCTCTATGGTGTCCCTCGCAAAGGGCATGCGCAACCAAGGCTTCCATCGCTCGTTGGGTGAAAAGAGCGATAGCGGGCGCTTATGAGGCTGCAGGTAAGCTGCCTCTGCGCGAGATCCGGGCGCATTCGACTAGGGCGCAAGCGACCTCGTGGGCGGAGTTGGCCTTAATTCCGCCTGCGGATATTTGTCGGGCGGCAACCTGGTCTTCTTTGCATACCTTCGCTAAGCATTATCGATTGGATGTTCAGGCGCGTTCGGATGCTAAGGTTGGGGCCTCAGCCATTCTGGCGGGGCTCGCAGGACCCTCCCCGGTTTAGGTACTGCTTTGGTACTGCCCAACAGTACCTGGACTGGCCCGGAGAGACGAAAAGGAAGAAGAAATTAGACCTTACCTGCTAATTGTCTTTCCTTGAGTTCTCTCCGGGCCAGTCCAGGTCCCACCCCATGGGGCCACGAGCGTCGGTTACGTCCTTGGGGTAGGGGAGCAGTTGCTGCCTAGTACTTGGTTCTCCTTTTTGTCTGTGTGCGTGATACGGCTCAGCTGTGTGGAAGAGGATATTGGTAGGTTCTCACTTCTTGGGCCCTTATGCCTGGGATTTCTAGGTCAGAAGTGCCAACAGAAATGGAATATATACCAAAATAAAGAAAAGAAAAAAAAACACTTGGGCGGCGCGTTAAGGTCACCTCCTTAGCGGGTGGAGCATCCTACAGGAGACACCTTGCTCGGGGGCGTGAGCGATTCGGCTTGGCGTTTGAGGGGGGATCCCCTTAGGGGGGACGTGCTTTGGAAGCTTTCAAGCAGCTTCTCGCATGTTTCCTTTGTTTGGGAGTTTTTGATTTGTTCCCATAGCGTTACTAAGTTTCGAGTTAGGTTTTGTGGTTTGCTGCTTTGTCAATAGGTGACTGGCTTTCAGGCACTAGAGGGAGCTATAGCATCTGCCAGCAAAAGTTTCAGCATTCAGTCCTCAGCTGCTAGAAGGGATTCATCACCCAACAGTACCTGGACTGGCCCGGAGAGAACTCGAGGAAAGACAATTAGCAGATAAGGTCTAATTTCTTTTTTGCTGTTACTTGGCCCTGAGTGACTATTAAAAATTTAAACTACAAGCTCTCTGCTGGGTATGAAATGTAACCAGAAAGCTCTCCTCTGTGTTTTAAATGCAAACTTTAATTGCTGCTACTAGGCCCTAACTGATCCAACAAAAAACAGTGGGTTCACAGATTAAGTAGCTTTAATACAAAGAATTCTTTTTAGAAAATTACCAGAAGTATATACTCACAGTTGCAGATTTCTCTCCTGAAGTAACAGGCCCCCTTTTTAGTCCTTCAAGACAGGGGTACTATCCCCTTCTTTTGTAGGCCTCGATG
The DNA here is from genome assembly GCA_033557465.1 of Ichthyophis bannanicus. Classification (NCBI taxonomy): domain Eukaryota; kingdom Metazoa; phylum Chordata; class Amphibia; order Gymnophiona; family Ichthyophiidae; genus Ichthyophis; species Ichthyophis bannanicus. Next base: position 172,303,859 of record CM066042.1, read on the forward strand.
TCGGAGCTTGTCTTTTACTCCGCCATGCACTCCGATGACATCACCGGAAGTCCTATGTCATTTTCTGAGGGGGCTGTGTATTTACAGCCCGTTCTTTTTGCCTTCCTTGCCCAGTGATCTCTTTCTGTGTGTCAGTCAGGTGATCTATTTTTTTGCTTTTATTTCAAAGGATCAGTGCTAGGGGAAGGATAAGGACCTTCGCCTGTTGGTCATCAGATAGTGAAGAAGCACCCTCCTAAAGGTCACTAATTTCTTCGAAAGTCAGATGGACTCTTTTTTTTTTTTTTTTTTTTTTTTTTTTTTGTCTTTTGCAGGCTTATGTAAGGCCAAAGCAGACACAGTTTACTTTGGGCCAATGGATAAAGGGAGTGATAGCCTCGGCCTATCTGTTATGGAACCAGCCAGTCCCAGAGGATTTATGTGCACTTTCCATACAGGCTTGGGCTGTTTCCTGGGCAGGGCGGAATGTAGCACAGTTGCTTCAATTGGCATTTGTCGGGCAGCAGCATGGTCTCACTTTCCACTTTTGTCGAGCATTATCTCTTGGCTGTCCACACTCTGGCAGACATTATAGGACTGGTACCCCTGTGGCCTGCCTGAACCAAAGCTGACCATACAAGATGGCTTCCTGCTACAATAAACTTTTGCTATGCTTCAAGTCTCGGACCTGACCTTCAAGTAACTGCTTGCCAAAGGATACCTGTGCATACAAAAGACTATTGTTTCTGGCCAATTAATTGTCCACATGCAAGAACATCTGCTTATCCAGCCTTCATCTTCCACTAATGATGCTACTGGCCTTGGGATGTCTGAAACTGAGTACCATTATCTTCTCTCATTATGGATCCTATTTCTGCAGGATGAACACCTATTTATTGCCTTCTGATTCACTGACATCTGATTCTCATGCTAACCAATCACCGAAACTATGACGAAGACTCTTAACAAAGAATAATACAGTATGCATAACAGAACTTTGGCGCCTTTTGTGCCTTCTGCTTCCTTGCTATTGTCTGCAAAGACAGATACACACTGTGTGTGCGCAGGGAAGTTCCACTAACCTAAGGACAGAGAGAAGACTCTCAGATATCTCCAGTTCGTGTTCTCATGCAGCTCACCTCCGGAAGGGCTGTAGCTTTGTTATTTAGCCTAGCTGCTTCTTTGGATCCCCATGCTACTCCAAAGACTGTCTTGGATTCCAGCTGCGATTGTCCACCTGGCAAAGCTAAGATACTGGTCTTATTTTCTTCTCCCAGGAGGGTGGTTGTTAGTCAGAAAACAGTTTTCCATAACTTTTCCATATGCAGAGCGAGCTTGTGACCTCTGGGCAGGGAATCAGCAGCCTACACTAGACATAACAGAGCATAACTTATTTCTGTTTGCTGCTAATAATCTCAACAACACTACCTTTGTTGCAGAGATCTTTGAAGTCTGCCATGTCTTCTTCCCACTCAATAGAGGTGTAGCTCTGGTGCATCCTACTTCTCTGGACTGGCCTAGCAGGATGATGTGGAAGGTGACCTTTTATTTGTCAGATATGTCTTTTCCTTGAGTCCTGCTATGCCAGTTCAGGACCTGCTCCTATGATTAGCTATGATCTGCTATTTTCTGTGTCTTGGTCTTGCGGAATATATTCTGACTTAACAGACCTTCTATCCAAAGGGTATTCTGTATATAATTGTTCCTTAGACTGTTGGTCCTTATTACCCTCATTGGGGTTGTGCATGGTCCAGGGTCTTGACCATGGCTTGGGTGTGAATACTGTATGCCCCTAGCTGCCTCAGATATGGCTGCAGGGTAGTCATAAACATCTAGATTATTTTTTTCTGTCTCCACCTCTGCTGGTAGGGAGACACAGTCCGCTTATCTGGACTAGTCTAGCAGGACTCAAAAAAGGACATTATCTGGCAAGTAAAAGGTCACCTTCCATATCGTCCTGCTAGGCCAGTCCGGACTAGTGGGTTGTACCAGAGCTGTGCCTCCGCTGAGTGGGAAGAAGACATTAAGAGCATAAGAACATAATAGATGCCATACTGGGTCAGACCAAGGTCCATCAAGCCCAGAATCCTGTTTCCTACAGTGGCCAATCTAGGTCATACGTACCTAGCAGTTTCCCCAAAAGACACAGGTTCCGCAATGCTTGTACTGGGTCAAGCATTGATATCCTGGGTCCCTTCTTAATAATGGTTTATGGACCTTTCCTCCAGGAACTTGTCCAAACCTTTCTTAAACCCAGCTACACTAACAGCCTTTACTACATCCTCCAGTAACAAATTCCAGAGTTTGATTACACATTGAGTGAAAAAATATTTTCTTTTATTAGTCTTAAATAGTTTACCCTGTAGCTTCATTGCATGTCCCCTAGTCTTTCTATATTCTGATAACGTAAACAATCGATCTACGTTTACCCGTTCCACTCCGTTCATTAATTTATAGACTTCTATCATCTCCCCTCAGCCGTCTCTTTTCCAGGTTAAAGAGCCCTAACCTTTTTAGCCTTTCTTCATAGGAGTATCCTTCCATCCCCTTTACCATTTTGGTGGCTCTTCTCTGAACCTTTTCTAATAACTCTATATCCTTTTTAAGATACGGCGACCAGAATTGCACACAATATTCAAGGTGCGGTCTCACCATGGAACGATATAGAGGCATTATAATATCTTTTGTTTTATTTTCCATTCCTTTCCTTATGATACCTAGCATTCTATTTGCTCTCTTACATCATCTGGAGGACAGGTCCTAGTTACAGGATCACTTCCTGCCACACCAGGGTGATGCTTTCCCGTCACGTGACCTCTCTCCTCCATGGCAACAGGGATGCTGCCAGACTGGAGGTGGGACTTCAGGACTATATCCCTGTAGGTCTCGTCTATGTACCTCTCTGTCTGTCTTATGTTTTCTAAGTCTGCTGCTCTAGCCTCTAGAGAACGGACTCGTTCCCTGAGAGCAAAGAGCTCCTTGCACCTAGTGCACATGTAAGACCTCTCACCAACTGGGAGAAAATCATACATGTGACACTCAATGCAAAAGACTGGAAAGCCCCCATCTTGCTGCTGGACTGCTGTCTGCATCTTAGTGTTAAGTTTTTGTTTAGATCTTTAAGTTCTTTACTTACTAAGGGTTGCCAAGTAAACTGTACCTATTACATTTAATATACCTTGTTCACCTGAAGCTTAATTAATCTCAGGTCCTTAGTGTATGACTGATTTGGGTAACGAGCTTCACCTGAGAGCACCTCCTGTCTTTTTTTTAAATGTGTAAGTATCTATAAAGCTACGATTATCCCAGGGGTGGTTGGGTGTGGGGAGGGAGGGAAATAACACTTATTAAAAGAGGGCTGCTACACAGTACCCTGTCCTGTGCGGCTGAGGTAAGCTATATTCTTATTTGATTTAAATTATAGCTCTTTGCTGCTGCTAGGCTCTAACTTATTATGAAATTTAAACTACAAGCTCTCTGCTGGGTTCTAAATTTAACCAGAAAGCTCTCTTCTGTGTTTTAAATTTAAACTAAAAGTACTTTGCTGATGCTAGGCCCTGAATGACTATTAAATTTAAACTACAAGCTCTCTGCTGGTTATGAAATTTAACCAGAAAGCTCTCTTCTGTGTTTTAAATGTAAACTTAAACTGCTGCTACTAGGCCCTGACTGGTTTAACAAAAAATAGTGGGTTCACAGATTAATTAGCTTTAATAAAAAGAATTCCTTTCAGAAAATTCCCAGAAGTATATACTCACTATTGCAGATCTCTCTCCAGAAGTAACAGTCCCCTTTTCTAGTCTTTCAAGACTGAGGATCACAGAGCTCTGGCTGAGCTATTTATGCCTGTGCTGCTGAGGTAAGCTGTGACCAACTTCCTGGATGATTAACAGTCCTTGCTTGGATAGGAGTCTTTCAAAATGGCCTTTTGATCTGCCACCTGGTGTTTACACCTATTGAAAAGGTTTCACAGGTCTCTTGCCCACTAGGTAGAAGGCCTCTTTGTAAAGGTCTCTAGAAGACTATTTGCTGCTCAAAGAGTACTGATCCTGTTTTGCCTTTTGTGCTAATCTATCTTCTTATTTGATTTAAATTATAGCTCTTTGCTGCTGCTAGGCTCTAACTTTATTATGAAATTTAAACTACAAGCTCTCTGCTGGGTTCTTTTTTATTTTATTTAACAGGGTTCTTTTTGTGTGGGGGGGCAGGTTTAATACTGCTTTATTATTCAGCCAGTGGTTTACATTTAACTTAAACTGGAGAGATATACAGTAAACAGATGGGGTCAACTTTGACTGGGAGGGGTGTATTCAGTGAGTGGGACAAGGTACAATTAAGTGTGCACAGTGTAACAGAGGTGTAATTAGAATCTGGACAATGGGATAAGTATGTTTGAATGATGTGATCAAATTTGCACAGGCCTGGGTATTGACTTGTATCCGTTCCAAAGTGTTCTGTAAATAGGTATGTTTTCAGTCATTTTCAGAAGTCAGGGGTGCTATCGGTAGATTTTAGTTCTCTGGGAGTGAGTTCCATAATGAAGGTGCAAATAAGGAGAACATCCTGCTGTATAGCAGGCTTCCTGCAACAAAGATAGTGTCTGAGTGTGGACAGCCAAACTGTAATACTTGACAAGTGGAAAGCAATGCCGCCCAACAAATGTCTGAGAGGTCCAGTGGCCTGCGTCCTGCTCCAGTGGGTGCAGTTGCTACTGGAGGACATTTCAGCTCAACTGGCTTTGACAGCAGCTTTTCTAGCGGATACCATGTATGATCTAGTCTAGTTGGCATTCAGGAACATTAGTGACCTCTGTGGCTTTGGCCAAGTAAAGAGTAGTTACTCACCTGTAACAGGTGTTCTCCAGGAGCAGCAGGAATCAGTCCTCACATATGGGTGACATTGACGTCAATGAAGCCCTTGCGGAGCATTTCCCCAGCTTTCCATGAAAGCCTTTGGGAATGCAGGCACGCATGCGCGGTTCCCTTCCCGCTTTAAGGTGCCATCTTACCTCTGTCAAATGGCATAGCTAAAAATAGCACACAAAAAAGTAAAACAAACTATGTACAACTGCAACTCCAAGGGGAGAAGGGAGGGTTGTGAGGACTGATTCCTGCTGCTCCTGGAGAACACCTGTTACAGGTGAGTAACTACTCTTTCTCCAGGACCAAGCAGGAAGTCATATGGGTGGCTACCAGGAACCCAGGCTTAACAAGAGAACTCCCTCTAGTCCCAGCATCAAAGAAAGGCTTTCTACTGACAGAACCTCCACCGGTAGCCCAACAGAGGGCAGGAGTTACCTAAACCTCAAAGAGATTGCGGAGTACTGCCTGGCCAAAAGCACTGTCCCTACGGGACTCCCTCTCCAGGCAGTAATGGGCTGCAAAGGTCTGGCTTGAAGACCAAGTAGCAGCCCTGCAGATGTCTACCAATGGTACAGAGCGGAGATGAGCTACTGAGGCAGCCATTGCCCTGACACGATGGGCCGTGACCCGACCCTGCAAAGGAAGGTCAGCCGCCTTGTAAGCCCAGGTGATAGTCAGCCACCCAGATGGACAAGGTACGCTTGGACACAGCTAACCCCAAATTATTAGGGTCAAAAGATATGAAGAGCTGAGTAGCTCTTCTGTGCCCTTGCGTACGGTCAAGGTAGAAGGTTAAGGCCCTCCTACAGTCCAGGGTATGCAGAACTGCTTCAGCCTGGCTTGCATGAGGCCTAGGGAAGAATGTTGGAAGAATCACCTCCTGGTTGAGGTGGAAAGAGGAGACAACCTTAGGGAGGAACTTTGGATGAGTCCTGAGGACTACCCTGTTCCTATAGATTCTGGTGTAAGGCCTGTCAGAGACCAGGGCCTGAAGCTCACTCAGTCGCCTGGCCGAGGCGAGGGCTATCAGGAAGAGAGTCTTCCAGGATAGGAAGCGGAGAGGACAAGTAGCCATTGGCTCAAAAAGTGGGCGAGTCAATTGTTGCAAGACCACATTCAACTCCCACTCAGGAGCAGGAGGACGGATTGGAGGCTTGAGCAAGAGCAAACCTCTGAGCAAGTGGGACACCAAAGGGTGAACCGACAGAGAATGTCCTTCCACTAGTGAGTGGTGAGCTGCCAGAGCCGAGAGGTAGACCCAAACAGAATTGGACTTAAATCCCTGATTTGATAAGTGCAGTAAGTACTGAAGCACTACTGGTACAGTACAGGAGAAGGGATCCTCTGTACGCAGCTGACACCACACAGAAAACCTTTTCCATTTGAGAGCATAGGTTTTTCTAGTGGATTGTTTCCTAGAGGCTAGGAGAACCTCTTCAACTTCCTGAGGTAGGCCCCAGGGAGCCAAAACTACCCTTGCAGCCTCCATGCCATCAAATTGAGAGCTTTGAGGTTGGGGTGCAGCAGAGAACATTGATCCTGAGAGAGAAGGTCGGGTTGTAACCCTAGAGGCAGTGGGGGATCCACTGCAAGCTGTAGCAAAAGTGGAAACCAAGGCTGTCTCGGCCACCTGGGAGCCACCAGCAGAACCGAGGCCTTGTCCTCGAGAATCTTGAACAGAGTTCGGGCCACCAGAGGCGTGGGAGGAAACGCATACAGGAGGCCCTGAGACCAGGGAATCAGAAAAGCATCTGCTGCTATCTGCAGAGGATGCGGTTGCCTGGAACAGAACTTGGGCAGCTGTTTGTTCAGAGGACTGGCAAACAGGTCTATGGATGGAAGTCCCCATTGCATGAAAATCTTTTGAACTACCATGGGATGGAGCTGCCACTTGTGGGGCTGCAGAATCCTGCTCAACCTGTCCGCCAGGTAGTTCTCCTGGCCAGGTAGATAGACTGCTTTGAGGAGCATGTTGTGCTTGAGAGCAAACAAGCAAAGGTCCTGTGCCTCCTGACAGAGGAGCCTGGACCCAGTTCCGCCCTGCTTGTTCACATAGAACATGGCTGTCTGAACCAGGACAGACTGATGAGCCAGGGTTTGAGAAAAAGTCTTGATGGCTAACCGAATAGCTCTGAGTTCCAGGAGATTTATTTGCTGTGCAGCTTCCCAGGGAGACCACAGACCCTGGGTGCACTTGCCTAGACAGTGAGCTCCCCAGCCTTGCAGGGAGGCATCTGTGGTCAAGACCACTGTGAACGCAGGACTCTGAAAAGGTACTCCTCTGAGCAGATTGGGTGGGTGTAGCCACCATCTGAGGGAGTGCAGCAAGTGTCTGGACACCCTTATACTGTCTGTGAGGTTGCCTGTGGCCTGTGACGACTGAGTCCGCAGGCACCACTGTGCAGGCCTCATATGGAGTCTGGCATTGGGGGTCACATGTACTGTCGAAGCCATGTGACCAAGAAGTCTCAGGCAGAGTCTGGCGGAGACCAGTGACCTGCTGAGAAACTTGTTTGCTAAGTTTATCAGTCTTTGGGCCCTGTCTTCTTGCAAGAACGCCTTTGCCAGCAGAGAGTCCAACCTTGCTCCTATGAACTCCAAGTTCTGGGAGGGGAGCAAAGTGGACTTTGCGAAGTTTATGAGAAACCCCAGACTTTGAAGAAGAGCAATGGTTCTGAGGGTGGCCTGTCTGGCCTCCTGGTATGTCTGACCTCTTATGAGCCAGTCGTCCAGATAGGGGAATACAAAGATTCCCTGATTCCTCAGCTAGGCTGCCACCACTGCTAGGCATTTGGTAAAGACTCTGGGAGCGGAGGTGAGGCCAAAAGGTAGTACTTTGTACTGATAATGGTTTCCTCCCACAATGAACCTGAGGTACTTTCTGTGGTCTGGATGGATGAGGATGTGGGTATATGCATCTTTTAGATCTAAGGACCATAGCCAATCTCCCTGCTGGAGGTAGGGCAGAAGTGTTCCAAGAGTAAGCATCTTGAACTTTTCCTTCTCCAGGAACTTGTTGAGATTTCTGAGATCCGGAATAGGTCGAAGACCACCGGTTCTTTTGGGCACCAGGAAATATCTGGAGTAGAACCCTCGGCCTTGCAAGTGGGGAGGCACAGGCTCCACCGCCCTGTCTGGCAACAGACCCTGTAGCTCCTGAAGGAGAAGATCTGTGTGCAGGGAAGGCCTAGGAGGTTCCCCTGGAAAGTATGGCAGAGGCAGCTGGAGGAAGTGCAGGGCATAGCCCTTTTGGACTATGCTTAGCACCCAACTGTCTCCGGTGATGAGTGGCCACTGGTGGGCAAACAGGGCTAGGTGACCTCCTGTGCAGGGTTGGGAGAGCAGGGACAGAGAGGCTATGCTGAAGGAGTCAAAAACCCCCACCCTGCTGTGGGGGAGCAGGGGCCGGAGGCTTGGGGGTCCTCTGCCTACGGGGCCCATTACCCTGCCCCTTGGCTTGCTGACCCTGAGGGGCTGCTTGGGCAGCCTGATATTGCAGGTACTGTTTGTAGGCAGTGCCCTTCCTCGGGTAAAAGGACTTTTACCCCAAGCCCTTCTTGTGAGAAGGGGCAGAAGTCTTCTGAGACAGCCTTGTCCGTGTGAGGTGCTCGGTCTCGAGCTGGGCGGCCTTCTCGGTCATGGGTTTGCCAAAAAGGTTTTCACCTCGGCAAGGGACATCGACCAACTTGTCCTGAACCCATGGCTCGAGGTCCGATGACTGCAGCCATGCCTGGCGTCGAGCCGCGATGCCGGCTGCCGCAACACGGGCTGAAGCCTCGAAGCCATCGAAGGCAGCGCGGGACATAAATTTAGAGCATTCCCAGATCCCCGAGGACAAGGACTTGAACCTCTGCAAGGGTTCCCCGGAGAGACCAGCAAAGAACCCGGCCAGCTCCTTGGCCAGGTCCCGTAAGTACATGCCCATGTACAGCTGGTAAGACTGGACACGGCAAGCAAGCATCGAGCCCTGGTAGCACTTTCTACCAAAACCATCGAGGTTCCGGGCCTCCCTGCCAGGGGGCACCGCGGAGTGCATCTTCTGACTTTTCAGGCGATGCATGGCCGATTCCACCACCATGGAATGGTGTGGTAGCTGCGCCTTCTGAAAGCCAGAACTCTTCCAGAGTTTATAGATGGAATCAACCCGCTTGCTTTAAACCGGCGCCGAGGCCGGTGCCTCCCACATGCGGAAGAGGAGCTGTTCCAGCATCGGAGGAACCGGGACAGTAAAGGCCTCCTTTGGCGGAGAGTCGTACTGCAGGGCCGAGCGCCTCGGCTCGAGGCTCCTCCTCGGGGTCCGTAGGGATAGCCAATGCAGTGGCCATATCCCGAACGAACTCTGAGAACTTGGTATCCTCCGGAAGGGATCTACTCCGGGGCTCAGACTGCGGTGAGTCTGACGGGACGCACCGAGTCTTAAAGGTGTCGGGAGAATCCTCATCCTCCGTCTCCCATGCGGACTTGTCCGAAGAGGAATCGGGGTCCGACCTCACGGGGCCTGCGAGCACCCACCCCGACGCCGATGGCACCGGCATCGACGCCCTCGGTCCTGAACGGGAGGTCGAGGGAGACCGCGACCGAGGTCGACCTCGAGCCTTCATGGTCTCGAGTATCGGCTCAGTCTCCGGGGTCGACTTCGAGGTCGATGTCCCGGTGGTCGGGGCAGATGCGCCAGACAGGCTGGCCATCAATGCCCACTGCTGGTCCATGAAGGCAGACAATCTGCTTTCCAAGGCTGTCAACCTGAGACTCAGCTCAGGAGACTCGGCGGCTCCCTGGGAGGAGAGTCCACGAAGACTACAGGACTTACGTGTCCAGCAGACTCCGGCTCCAGTTGAGGAACTTTGGACGGCTTCTCCTGTTCCACAGGCCCGGGGCGACGGTTGGGGTCTGAGACCGAGTTCGCGAGGATCCCGGAACCTCTTCCGACAACACCCTCGCGAGCCGTTTCTTCCTCTTGCGTTCCCGGTCGGGGGACCCCCGTTCCGAGGAGCCACGATGGTGCTCGGGATCTGACTCCCAAGATGTCGAGGCCTCAGACGAGGTCCGGGCCCGGCCAGAGGCCGAATCAGAAAAGAGCCTTTCTGGTGCTGTCGACTGCGCAGTGCCTTGGAAGACATCTTCCCACATGGTCCACACGTCTTAGGGTCATGATCAGGACCGAGGCACCAGAGACAGCAGTCGTGTGTATCGGTGAGAGACATCAGTTTTCTTGCACAGATCACACTTCTTAAAACCACTGGAAGCCATCGGGGGAAAAAGAGTCCCCGCGAGGTCGAAGGACCGGCCTTCCAGGAAAAAGAAAAAAAGGGCGCGAATGCCAGCCACGAAGGGCAAAAACCGAAAAAAGAGATCGGACTTGATACCGGTGTACCGAACCCGGCAGGAGGGGAACCAGCGTCGAACCGGAGACGAAAAAACAGCGAATTGCCAAAAAAGTCAATTTTCCGGGATGACGAGGACTCACATCCGGCGGGCTTCACAGAAAACGAGAGACTGAGGTAAGATGGCACCTTTAGGCGGGAAGGGAACCGAGCATGCGTGCCTGCATTCCCAAAGGCTTTCATGGAAAGCTGGGGAAATGCTCCGCAAGGGCTTCGACGTCAATGTCACCCATATGTGAGGACTGACTTCCTGCTTGGTCCTGGAGAATTGGGAGGTAGATATGGCTTCTAAGATGCAATTGTCCAAGCTTCCATTTAGACGGAGACACCTTCATGGGGAGGATCTTGAAACTAGTGAAGGATTTGGGAGGAGTCCAAGCTGCAGCAGCTACCAGAGGAGATAGACCCAAGGGGTCCTGGAGGCAGGCAGACTGAGAGGATATTGCTTCTTGAAACATGCAGTAGGTATAAGCCTGGAAAGCAGTCAAACTCCGTTCTTCTGGCAGATCACTTCTATCTGTGCCCTTCTCTTCTACTGCCAACTCCTATCCTTTCACTTTGCTGCTCTTTATGCCTTTAACAAACTATCCAAGTCTTTACGGTAGGGTTCATCTCTGGTCCTTTTCAAATCCAGGCTGAAAAATCACCTCTTCGAGACTGTTTTTGAATCTGATCTGCTTAATCTTCTCTGTGTTTCCTTACTATCCCCCTATATGTATCCTTGTCCTCAGCTGTTGTGTTGTCTGTCTTGACTAGATTGTAAGCTCTGATGAGCAGGGGCCGTATTTTACATGTGTCTCTAGAATGCTGCGTATGCCTTGTAGCGCTATACAAATGAACAGTAGTAGTAGTAGTCTAAATCTCTGCCTAAGCCTCTGCCCTACAATTCCTCTTCAGGAGCCAATGCCCCTGTTCGTCACAGTGCTGGAAAGGGGGACCTATTCCCGGTTGCCTCCAGTAGGTGTCTGTCTCCACCTTTTTCACCAGGAGTGAGACTGAGTTAGTGCTGATCAGTGTTAAATGTCGTTCAATATGAATACATTCAAGAGTGCAGAGAGTCCATTTTGGATGCCTTCATGGTCTCTTCATGTGGTTCAGGGGCCAACGAGGCAACCATCAAATCCACCTTGGAGAAGATTGTATGCCTTCAGGTCATCATATCTGTCTCCCCCATGCAAAGGGTGAATACTCTATATATTTCATCATGTCAGAGGTTGACAGATCCTTCAGATTTTATTCTGGATCTGAAGGGTATCTGTGTCTCCCTGAGGGTCTCTCTCACTTTCAGATGGAAATATTACGTTCGGTCATTATGGCCATCTGGCAGAGAGTTTATCACTTCATTGGACTCAGCAGATGTGTACTTTTACATTCCCAGTTTGGGAACATCAGCAGAGTTTCCTGTGCCTTGCGTTCTCTGCAAACATTTTCAGGTCTGTGCCCTACCCTTTGGTCTTGCTATGGCTCCCAGGACCTTTTCCAAAGTCATGGTCATCACTACTGTAGCTCTGCAGTAGGAAGGCATCTGTGTGCAGCCGTATTCAATGATGGGCTTACTTAGGCAAAATTCCATTTTAAGGTAGTTGGGGCAACTACCCAAGTGGTCCAATCTCAGCAGGAGTCATCTGGAGCATTCTCAGTCTTGGAGTATTTGAGAGCTCTTTTCGACACCGGCTAAAGTAGTCTTTCTGACTGCAGAGAGGCCAAATTGTTGGCTCAGCTGGCTGCTGCCTGCTGACAGTGTGCACCCACTCTTTTGGAATTTTCCAGTTGTTGGACTCAATGGCAGCCATGATTAGAGTTAGTTCCTTGGGCAAGGGTTAATAATGAGACTACTACAGAGGGCACTACTATCTCGGTCACCTCACATGCAGGGCTTCGATATCAAGTCTTCCCCTTTTCACTTCTGTGGCAAATGATCTCAAATGGTGATGCCATCCCTCCAGCTTGAACTAAGGCATGCCACTGGAGGATACTCAGTGGTTCCTTATAATATTGGATGCCAGCCTGTCAGGTTGAGGTGCTCATTGCTTGGGATGGACAGCTCAAGGATGGTGGAGCAGGCACGAGTCCACATGCCTCATCAATCTTCTCAAAGCGCTGGCCATTCGCTTAGCCCTCAGCTCTCGATCAGATGATGAACATGCGCAAGCCATCAGAATATGCTCAAACAATGCCATAGCTGTGGTGTATGTAAATGAGGGAGGTGGGGAACCAAGATTTGTAAGTGTGACTCTGGAAATGTCTTCTGCTTCCCTGGACAGTATGCTACCTGCTGGTACCCTCAGCACATTACATTGCAGGCGACAGTGTTGAAGCAAATTTCAGCAGTTACACCCTAGATCCGAGGGAGTGGGAGTTAGTGTCATCATTGTTTTCAACTAATTCTGGACCACTGGGGAGTATCCATGGATAGACCTGATGACATGAGCCAGTACCAAGATGGGACGTGTTTTATTTTTTTATTTATCTACAGTATATCTATATATGTATATCTATATTTATTTATTTTTTAGTCATTTAAAAGAGCTTGGATTCAAGGGCATAGATTGCCTGTTTTAATCTTGTCTTTGACAGACACTCCTATATGCGTTTCCTTTGCAGCCCCTCCATTGGGCAAGTGATTCACCACATTAAAGGATCACCCAGGCCTAGTGATCTTTGGTGGCATCAAACTAACCATGAAGATCTAGGTTTGTGGACCAGGTGCCTTCTGGTAGAGTAACCCCTTTGCCTCCTGGAAGGCAAGGATTTATTGTGTCAGGACCCAGTCTTAAGAACGTAAAATGTCATATTGGTTAAGACCAAAGGTCCATCAAGCCCAACAGTGGCCAATCCAAGTCACAAGTACCTGTCAAGTTCCAAAGGATAGACAGATTCCATGCTGCTTATCCTAGGGGTAAGCAGTGGATTCCCCAGTCCCCTTTAAGAATGATTAATGGACTTTCCTTTCAGGAATTTACATCCTCCAGCAACGAATTCCAGAGTTTGATTATGTGTTGCTGGACTGCTGGGCTCCCTTCTTGTTTATGGCTTGGCCTTTGAGAGATGGCACCTAAGGTATAAGGGTTATTCTGCTGCAGTTATCACTCTACTCTCTTGAAGGTGAAGCGTGATTCCATCCACATGGCACATGTATAGGTCTGGTGTCTCTTTTGGAGGCTTGGGTCACAGGTGCAATCTCGTGCCTAAGAAGGCAGATATTGCATCCCTACTCTCCTTTCTTCAAGAATACTTTGACAAAGAATTGGCTCTCAGTTTCTTGAGGGTGCAGTTAGTGGTCTTAGCCTGACTTTTTTGAGGTCCAGTGACTGATTTGTATAGTAACTTAACACCACGGATGTGGTGTGGGGTTTTTTTTTTATTTTTTTAATTCATTCCCTATATGCCCCAATGCCCCCTCCCCCCCCCCCCCCACCATGTGATCTATTGTTCTGTCTTGGGACTTGGGCCTGGTTATTCAGGCTTTGTTGGCGCCCTTTGAGCCACTAAAGCAGGCTATGTTTGAGGATCTTTCCCCCAAGGCCATCTTTTTGGTCACAATCTGTTTGACACATTGAATTTCAGAGTTGCAAGCTCTCTCATGTAAGGATCCTTATTTGATCTCCTTATTTAACCACCTCAACAGAGGCCATTTCCATCTGCCCCATCCCTTCCTTTTTGCCCAGGGTAGTGTTGCTCTTCATGTCAACCAGGTGATATCCCTGCGCTTGGTCAGCATGTATGAAGGGTGCTTCTCTGATTATATAAAGGTCAACAACTTCTTTCACAAATTCAACTGGTGTTTCGTGCTTTATGCAGGGCCACACGAGGGTAAGGTATATCTTAGGGCACGGGATAAAGAGGTGGTTGCCTTGGCCTATTTGCTAGGAAAGCAACTTGTTCCTAAAGGGTTGCGAGCTGACTCCACCCAGGCACAGGCTTCGTCCTGTGCAGAGAGGAGCACAGTCAACCAGAAGAGTTGTAGATTTGGCACTTCTCACTGGTCTAGCAGGACAATCCAGAAAGTGAAAGTTTACTTACCCAAATCTTCTTTTCCTGAAGTCCTGCTAGACTAATCCAGAGCCCACCCTGCTGTGCTTGGTTGACTGTCTCTGTGCCCTGAGGCTTGACGTGTATTTATTATTGCAGATATCCTGTATGTAATTTTACTGTTTTGGGGCCCTTCTTCAAGGAGGTTGTGTTTAACTGGGGGCATATTAGTGTTTAGAAACCAAACATATGGCAAAATGAAATACTGAAATGTGCCCCTAGCTGCACCTGCAGAAGTACTAGTGATGTCACTAGAACAGTGGTTCTCAACTCGTTGGCCGCGGACCAAAGGTGGGCCGTGACAGGGAGTATTGTGGGCCGTGCTGAAGTCTCAAAGCAACAAGAAAATAGCTAAAAAAGTAGATTAAAAAATTAATCCGCATTTTTCACGCAATGCATAGCGGCAGACTTCACTGATGCAAGCCGCAGAATTGTAGATCGCTTTATTAGGATGTCCACATTGCAGCTGTTAGAATAGTTTCAGTGCATCAGCTGGAAAATCAGGCAGCTGACGCTGCACACAGGTAACCTTTCCAATCAAAGATGTGGAGGGCAGAGTAAACACAGGCTACTGGTGCGGCAAGCGATCACGCCCCAAGACATTGAAGCTTATGACTGGATTTGTAATCCTTTTCAGTGTGCATTCTCTGAATTAACCAGTCATTCACAAGAAGAATTAGCAGAGCTGTCTAGCAATCACACATTACAAATCAAATTTAACGACCCTGCTGTGGATATCTCTTCCTTTTGGTGCACTGTTTTGCTGGAATATTTGTTGTCAGCCCTGGCGATGAAAGAAGTTCTACCTTTTTCAACAACTTATTTATGCAAGGTTTCATTTTCTGCATTGACTGCCATGAAAATCAAATATCGGTCAAGAATGAACGTGGAGGATGATCTTTGAGTGTGTTTGTCACAAATTCCAGCCTGAATAGACATGCTATCCAACCGGAAACTGTGCCATCTTTAACAATAAACATAAATGAAAAGAAATTTTGTGTACCAATCAATATGCAGTTAAACATGTAGAGAAAAATATAACATAATACTTTATAAAATGTTATTTATAGTATAAATATAAAGCACTTTATTAGTTTATTAACTTTATTTAACACGTGGGCCGCAAAAATGTTTGAATCTTAAATGTGGGCCTTGCAGCAAAAGGGTCTGAGAACCACTGCACTAGAAGCTTCTAGCTTTTCTCTGTCTCCATCTGCTGACGGGGGTGGGGGAAGGAAAACCCACTAGCCTAGCAAGACTCCAGGAAAGGAAATTTATCAGGAATTAACCATGGACTCTGATACCTGTCATTCTTGGGTAAATTGCCAACCAAACTGTTTATTGGAAATTAGCACATATGCAGGGTTTAATTTCTGGGGGAACAACTTGGAATATAGATTTGACACTTCTTTTCAGGCTGCAGAGCACCAGGGGTGTTCTGATCTGGCCCCTCTCTCTTCCAGGCAGCCTGGAGAAAGAGGGACAGGGGTGAACCTGGAGCAAAGCAGAGAACACCCGCTTTACTTCTACTTTCTAAGCTAGCTCCTGTTGCTCCTGCCTCTTCTGCGCCACCCCTCTCCCCACCCCCCCCCCCCCCCCCGCAACGATAAAGTTTCAAATTTTTTTTTGGCTACAAATTAAGCCTTGCACAAAGTACAAACTTAGATGTGAAGCCCTCTGCCAACGGGGAAATATTTACATTCATGTACAATAACTTGCCTGGAACTATTACTGAAAAGGTATGAGCTAAATAAATACATAAATAAATTCAAAACTGTATAAATATTGTAAATTGTATTAGCAAATCATTATGTATTCCAATTTCTCCAGGACCAAGCAGGAAGTCAGTCCTCACATATGGGTGACATCGGCGCCGACGGAGCCCCCGTGCGGAGCATTTCCCCAGCTTTCATATAAAAAGCCTTTGGGAATGCAGCGCGCATGCACGGTCCCCTTCCCGCCCAAGGGTGCCATCTTGCTCAGTCTTCTTTTTTCCGCGGAGCCCGACGGATGTATATTTGTTTCACCCGAGGAAGAAGTTGATTTTCTCTGCGTTAACCTGTTTTTCTTCTGTTCGATGCCGGTTTCCCTTTCCCGCCTGGGCCCGATACGTCAGTATCGAGCCCGGATCTCTTTTTCGGTTTTTGTCCTTAGTGACTAGCGTTCGTGCCATTTTTTCTTTTTTTCACCGACAGCCCTGTCTTTTGACCTTGCAGGGGCCCTTTTTCCCCCCGATGGCTGCCAGCGGGTTTAAGAAGTGTGATCGGTGTAAGAAACTTTGTCTCTCACCGACATATGACTGCTGCCTCCGGTGCCTCGGACCCAATCATGACCTGATGATCTGTGGTCCATGTGGGAAGATGTCCTCTAAGGCGTTAAGGAGTCGGCAGCACCAAAAGGAAAGAATCTTCTCTGACTCCGCGTCCGGTAGGGCCCGGACCTCGTCAGAGGCCTCGACATCTCGGGACTCCAGCCCCAAGCAGCATCGAGGCTCCTCTGAAAGGGGGTCTCCCTCGCGGGAGCTTCGTAAGAAGAAAAAACCCGCAAGGGTGGCGTCGGTGTACGCACTTGGCTCCTCAAGGGCCAAGTCGCATAGCCCCGAGCGCCGTCCCGGGTCTTCGGAGTCGGAGAGGCCTGCAAAACAACCTTGTGTGGAGATGGAGTCCCCGGGTCACCTGAGTACTGTAGTCCTCGTGGACTCACCTCCAGGGGAGCCGATGTCGGACCCGGTGCCGCCGGGGCCCGAGTCAGGGGCTGCTGAGTCTCCTGAGCTCGGACTCAGGTTAACGGCCTTGGAGAGCAGCTTGGCTGCCTTCATGGAACAGCAGTGGGCACTGATTGCGGTGCTCACCGGTGCATCTGCCCCGACCACCGGGACATCGACGTCCAAGTCGACCCCGTCGGCCGAGCTGATCCTCGAGTCTATGCGAGCTCGAGTCGATCCTCGGCCAAGGTCCCCCTTGGCCTCCCGTTCGGGACCGAGTCATCGATGCCGGTACCCTCGGCGTCGGGGCGGATGGCATCAATGCCTGCCCCGACCGGAGCCGCTCGATTCCTCCTCCGAGGAGTCCGGCTGGGAGACGGAGGATGAGGAGTCGCCCGACACCTTTCGGACTCACTCAAGTCCGAGCCTCAGAGAAGGTCCCCCCCCCCCCCCCGGAGGATACCCGGTTCTCAGACTTCGTGCGGGACATGGCCAAGGCTTTGGCATTCCCCGCGGATCCCGAGGAAGAGCCTCGAGCCGAGGAGCTCGAGGCCCTACAGTATGACTCTCCTCCGAAGGAGGCCTTTACTGTTCTGGTTCCTCCGATGCTGGAACGGTTGCTCTTCCGCATGTGGGAGGTGCCGGCATCGATGCCGGTTTTAAGCAAGTGGGTCGATTCCATCTATAGAGTCCGCAAGAGCCCCGGGTTCCAAAAGGCACAATTACCGCACCACTCCATGGTTGTGGAATCGGCCATGCATCGTCTGAAGAGTCAGAAGATGCACTCCTCGGTGCCTCCCGGCCAGGAGGCCTGGAACCTGGATGCCCTCGGTAAGAAGTGCTTCCAGGGCTCTATGCTTGCTTGCCGTGTCCAGACCTACCAGCTGTACATGGGCATGTACCTTCGAGACCTGGCAAAGGAGATTGCCGGGTCCTCTGCTGGTCTCTCCGAGGAACTTTGCAGAGGTTCAATGCTCTGTCCTCGGGTATTTGTGAGTGCTCGAAGTTTATATCTTGAGCAGCCTATGATGGCTTCGAGGCTTTGGCCTGAGTAGCCATGGCTGGCATCGGTGCACGCCGTCAGGCTTGGCTACAGTCATCGGACCTCGAGCCATGGGTGCAGGACAAGTTGGTCGATGTCCCCTGCAGAGGTGAAAACCTCTTTGGCAAGCCCATGGCTGACAAGGCTGCCGAACTCGACACCGAGACTCTTACCTGGACAAGGCTGTCCAGAAAAACCTCTGCCCCTTCTCAGAAGAAGAAGGGCTTGGGAAAAAAGACCTCTACCAGTAGAGGGCAGTGCGGCTCTGAAAGATGGACAGGACCGCAAAGTAGATTCCTTGTTAAAGCAGGCCTTTGAAGTCAATGCCCTCTCTTCAAGCGTCCATTTGTGGAGCTTGGGTAGCAAGAGCGTGTCTGCGATGGTCGCAGTGCCTGCAGCTTCCTACAGTCGCAGAAGCAGGTGGCAGGCGTGACCAGGCTGGAATCCAGTACGGCTTATCTTGCAGATCTCCATTATGACCTCATTAGAGGTCTTTCTAATAGCATGGCATCACTGGTGGCGGCTCGACGTTATATTTGGCTTCGGAATTGGGCGGCTGATAGTTCCTCCAAGTCTCATCTTAGTAAGCTCCCATTCAAAGGGATGCTGTATGGAGAAGATTTGGACAAGTTTGGTCAAGGACTTGGGGAAATCGAAAGGTGGCTGTTTGCCGGAAGATAAACCAAGGCCTGGTCAGGTTCAGATTCCTTTGCGAGGGCAGGCATGTGATTTTCAATGTTTATGAACTTCCAGACTAGGAAATTTCCAAAGAGGTAGGTTTCCCTCTCGCGGTCAAGCCTTCAGAGGATTTCGGGGAGCGGGCAGAGGCTTCTCCAATCCCTCGTCCTCAGGTTTTAAAAAGGCCCAATGAAGTGAGGAGGGCCCAGGCGGCAGTTTAGGCCGTAGGGGGATGTTTGCGGGAGTTTCTCACTGCCTGGGCCCAACTAACATCAGACGCTTGGGTATTGTAAGTCATTTGCAAAGGGTATGCTCTCGAATTTGCTCGACCGATAACTGATTCCTTTGTTCTGTCGCCATGCAGGGGAAGAAACAGTGGAGGCGGTAGCAAACGCTCGCTCGCTTGTTGCAGCTGAGAGCAGTAGTTCCGGTGCTGCCAGACCAGCTAGGTTGCAGACGTTACTCCATTTATTTTGTGATTCCCAAAAAGGACGGGTCACTCCGTCCTATTTTTGGATCTCAAGTGAGTGAATCGAGCCCTTCAGGTGCCTCACTTTCGCATGGAAACGTTATGGTCAGTTATCATGGCTGTGTGAAAGGGGGAGTTCCTGACTTCTTTAGATCTCAATGAAGCATATCTCCACATTCCAATCAGCATGGCCCATCAGAGTTTTTTTTTTGATTTGCGGTGGCTCAAGGATGTTTTCAGTTTGGTTTTCTGGAAAGCCTCGGCTGGGTAATCAATGTGGCCAAGAACCAACTACTACCCTTAAGTTCTGGAATATTTGGGAGTTCGCTTTGACATGCGTGTGGGTTCGGTCGTTGGTACGCAGTTTTTTGAAATGGTGAGGCACCAACGGCCTGGCAGTATCTTCAGGTTCTGGGGACATTGGCAGCCAATCTGGAGGTAATGCCTTGGGCGAGGGCGCACATGCGTCTGCTGCAGAGGTCTTTACTGCGCCGATGGTCTCATCAGGAGGACCCTCTGACAAGACGCCTACCCTATCCAGGAGGGGTCAAGAAGGCCCTTCGCTGGTGGCTTCGTCCAGAAAGTTTAGCAGCAGGCATGCTGCTTGAGCAGCCGCAGTGGGTTCCAGTCCTGACCGATGCCAGTTTATCGGGTTGGGGGGCTCACTCCAGGGAACTGTTCGCACAAGGATGTTGGACTGCTCAGGAAGCTCAGTGGTCGATAAATCGGCTGGAGTTGAGAGCGATAGCGTTGGCTCTCAGAGAATTCAAAGTCAATCTCTTGGGACACTTGGTTCGAGTGTTGTCTGACAATGCCTTCGCGATGGCGTACGTCAACCGGCAGAGTGACGCTGGAAAAGGAAGCAGAAAACTTGTTCAATGGGGTGGAACCTCGATTTCAGGCACTTTCCGCAGCGCACATTGCAGGAATGGACAATGTGACGACGGATTATCTCAGCCAGGTGCACGTTGATCCTGGAGAATGGGAGCTTCATGTGGAAGTCTTCGCTCAGATAGTCAAGATGTGGGGACCACCCATGATGGATCTGATGGCTACTTGGCGCTCTGCCAAAGTAAGTTGGTTTTACAGCAGGAGGCGAGAAAGGATGTCCAAGGGTCTGGGTGCCCTGTTGCAATGGTGGCCCAGGGAGGGACTACTCTGTGTTTCCTCCTTGGGCTCTCATAGGGCGTGTAGTTCAATGTATCAAGTCCCATCGAGGGCGCGTTCTTCTAATTGTTCCGGATTGGCCATGACATCCGTGGTACACCGATATAGTGCGTCTTCTGGATGGTCATCCCTGGCGGCTTCCGGTACGGGACGATCTTCTTCTTCAAGGGTCACTGCGAATGCCGCAAGTGGATCGATTCTCGCTTATGGCCTGGCCATTGAAAGGGCGAGGCTAATTTAAAAAAAAAAAAAAAAAGGCTATTCTGGAGCAGTGATCTCTACTTTTGCTTTCAGCCAGGAAGAAGTTTATTTCTCTAGCCTATGTGCGCGCCTGGCGTATCTTTGAGGCTTGGTATCGGGCAAGAAAGGCATGGCTGACATCAGCTTCCCTTCCGGAAGTGTTGGCTTTCTTGCAAGATGGCTTTGATAAAGGGTTAGTGGCCAGTTCGTTATGGGTCCATCTGGCGGCTATTGCTTGTTATCGAGGTAAGATTCAGGGTGCTCCTTTAGGTTCCCACCCAGATGTTTTACGTTTCTTGCAGGCGGTCTCTCGTCCATCCTCCCAAGAAGAATGGTGATCCCTTCTTGGGACCTCAATTTGGTGTTGGGGGCATTAAAAAGGGAGCCATTTGAGCCTTTGTCAGGCTTCATTGAAAGATTTAACGTTAAAGGTGGTCTTTCTCGTGGCAATCTATTCTGCACAGCGATCTCGGAGTTACAGGCTCTCTTGTCAGGAGCTTTCTTACCTTCTTTTGGGATAAGGTGGTGGTATGTCTGGTGCCGTCCTTTCTGCCCAAAGTAGTGTCACCTTTTCATACGAGTCAGTCAGTATCATTGCCCATCTTGCGGGAGGAGAAGAACAGCATTGCGGACCATACTCTCCACTTACTAGATGTAAAGAGGGTCCTACATCGTTATTTTAGGGCGTCGGAACCTTTCCGCAAGTCTGATCGGTTGTTTGTTCTCTTTGGGCAAAGGGCGGCAAAGGCTTCCATTTCCAGATGGGTTTGGGAAGTGATTTCTTCAGCTTATATTTCACAGGGTCGTCAGGTTCCGGTAGGCTTGCGGGCGCATTCTACCAGGGCTCAAGCTACTTCTTGGGTGGAGTATACTTTGGTTCCTCCAGTTGAAATATGCAAGGCGGCTGCGTGGTGGTCTTTGCATACCTTCAGTAAGCATTATCGACTGGACATTCAGGCAGCAGGGAATGCCTGCTTTGGATCGGCGGTTTTGCGAGCCGGTTGGACAAGTCCCTCCCATTAGGTTACTGCTCTGTTACATCCCAGAGGTGTGGGATGGGACTGGACTGGAGGGACGATAAGGAAAGAGAAATTAGACTTACCTGCTAATTGTTCCTTGAGGAACTCCAGGCCAGTCCCAAATCCTATCCAGGTAGTCCATTCACAGTCGGTTTTAATTGAGATATCTACAGTCGAAGTGTGTGGGAATTGTTAGCTCAGTGCGGTTCGAGTTATTTTTAGCCGGCTATTACTACTTTTCCTCTGGTGGCGCACTGTTGCGTGGCCTCTTTACCTTTTATCTTTCTTCCGATGTTTTCAGATCTTCTCCGGCAGTGGAGAGAACAGCCTCCTCTGTTGGCAGGAGGTAACAACTAGTGTGGATATTTGGTTAAAGAATTTAGTTAAGGTATTTAGTTAACAATTGTGCTACTTATTTATTGCTCCTTTAGTTCTACTTTGTCAATAGGTCACTGGGGCTGGTGGAAGGTGCCAGCAGTATATGTATGGTGATTTCTAGATTGTCATGCCCAGTCTCCAAGCTGCGAGAGGAGGTACACTACCCAGAGGTGCGGGACTGGACTGGAGTTCCTCAAGGAACAACAATTAGTAGGTAAGTCTAATTTCTCTTTTCAGACACCTTCCTCTTTACAAGAAATCTAAGCATCCTTATCACTGTACGCAATACCCAGGCTCACTTTTCTCTCCCATGGGTTCACTCTTAAGTAGTGATCAGTAACCAGTGGCAGGTGGTCCCTTGAAGGTGATGGATGATGATCTTGACTGAAGGAGGGCAGAGTCTTGGTGGCATCATGCAGCAGGAGCATACAGAAGGCCAATTTCCCCATAGGTGTCAAGTAGAAAAAGCACTCCCTCTTCACATTGGGATGGTCTAGGAGGACGTTTTGCTTGCACCATTCCTCTCTTTGGTGGTAGAACCTCTATTAAAGGTGGCCCATAATGATCTAAGCAGGTGGAATGAAGCTTAAGTTTTAAATTATGAGAATGCACACCTTTTTCTTGTATTTTATTCTGCCCTCTGCATTGCTTTGTTTGTTGCATAGTCGACTAGGTCATAAGGGTGTAATTCTTAATTCTCCAGGAAAAAGCAGGAAGTCAGTCTCAAATATGGGTGACATTGGCGCTGACGGAACCTGCGTGGAGAATTTCCCCAGCTTTCAAAGAAAGCCTTTGGGAATGCTACCATGCATGCGTGGTCCCCTTCCCGCCCAAGGATGCTGTCTTCAGTCTCCTTTTTTCCACGGAGCCCAACAGACATGGTCCTCCTCTTTCCCGGAAAAAGTGATTCTTTTCCCCTTCCAAATTGTTTGTTTCAGTCTTCTACCGTCTTCCTCCTCGAGTCAGCACCTCGGTGCCGTTCTTGGCCTCGTTGCAGTCCCTTTTTGTCAAGGTTCCTCCTTGACCAGCGTTCGTGCCTTTTTTCACCCAGGGGTCTTCGACCCCGACCAGGTGTTCTCCCATCATGACTCCCAGTGGATTTAAAAAGTATGACCGATGTGGCCAGACCATATTGGTTACCGATACTAATGACTGCTGCCTCCGCTGTCTGGGCCCAGACCATGACAGCTCCACCTGTGACCGGTGCCAGGCCATGATGTCTGAGACCAACAGGAAGAGGTCCGAGTTGCAAGGGGAACTGTTCCCCAAGCTAGACTCTGCTCTGGCGTCTCCCTCTCCCAGTCCAAAGGGGGGTTCTTCTCGGGAGGTCCGGGCGTCCTCTGAGTCCCACGACGGCGGCTCCTCTGGTAGGTCGCCAGACCCTCCTAAGAAGAAGAAAAAGGTGCGGCCTCCCGAATTGCCGATGAAACCTGGGAAGGTCCTGCGGCAGGACTCGGGTGACTTGGTGCAGGAATCCTCAGCCGGCAGTGACCATGCCAGGGTCCGAGAGCCTATAGTCCTCCTGGAGGACGCACTCTCTGGAGTGCCAGCATCAAACCCAAGGCCCTCGGTGTCCACACCGAAGGCTTCTGAACCATCGGGTCTCAAGGCCCATATGGCAGCCATGGAGCAGAGTCTGTCCTCCATACCGGCCTTGCAGCAGGCATTTGTCTGGACTTCCAGCATCATCAGCCCCGACACCCGGCCCCCTGGCCTCGGGGGATCCCTGGGGCATCGAGCTAGGCACCTAGCGGCCTCGGTTGAGGTCTCGGTTCCAGTCCTGATCCTCGGGCTCTGGTCCTCCCCAGCAAGCCTATGGGGGTCTGACTCCCAGTCTTGGGTAGTCCCTGGTTCCTCGGGGCTACCCCTGAGGCAGAATCCTTGACTACCTCGGGATCTGAATGGGAGACAGAGGACGAGGCTTCTCCTCCCGGCATCGGGATGTCTCCTCGGAGCCCTCTCCCCCGCAGCCTTGACACCACTCCCCACCCGAGGATGTGGCATTTCATGATTTTGTTCGGGACATGTCCCAAGCTCTCTCTGTGCATACGGAGTCCAAGGAGGACCTGTGCACCGAGGAGCTAGAAACCTTGCAGTATGAATCTCCGCCCAAGGAGACTCACAGTCCCAATCCCACCCATCCTCGAGAGGCTGTTGCTCCAGACATGGGAGACGCAAGCATCTGTGCCAGTGGTCAGCCAGCATCTCAATGCCATTTACCGAGTCCGGAAGGTCTGGGGTTCCATAAGCCCCAACTCCCCCACAACTCAATGGTGGTGGAGTCATCAATGCAAAGGCTCGAGTCAAAAGACCTACTTGTCTGTGCCCTGGGCAGGGAGGCCTGGGCCGTAAGTGCTACCAGGACACCATGCTTGGATGCCATATACAAGCCTACGAGCTGTATGTGGGAATGTATTTGA
This sequence comes from Ichthyophis bannanicus, assembly GCA_033557465.1. Taxonomy (NCBI): domain Eukaryota; kingdom Metazoa; phylum Chordata; class Amphibia; order Gymnophiona; family Ichthyophiidae; genus Ichthyophis; species Ichthyophis bannanicus. The sequence goes on from CM066042.1 coordinate 172,328,233, forward strand.
AGAGCATGGTCTAGGAGCACTGGGGATTCTCAGTGGGCCTCGCTGGGGAACCTCTCCAGCGCTTCCTCTCCTAGACTGCTCTAAGTTTTTCTCTAGAGCTGCTTACGATGGGTTCAAGGCCTCAGCCCATGTGGCGGCCCACAAGCATTAGTGCCCAGCGCCAAGCGTGGCTGCAGACCTCTGACCTGGAGCAGTTGGGTGCAAGAGAGGCTCCTGAACATGTCCTGCAATGGGGAGAATCATTTTGGAAAGTCTATGTCCGATAAAGCCGCTGAGATCGAAGCCGAAGTAGTAACCCGGAAGAGACTTTCCAAAAAGACCTCTGCTCTTCCCAGAAAGAAGCCCTCTGGAAAGAGAGCCTTTTTCCCAAGGGGGGAAAAAGGGTTATCTCTCAGCTAGTCATTACCAGCCTTACCAGGATCAGCCTCACCAACCCGCACAGCCAAAGGGCCAGCGGCATGGGTCCAGGAAACCCAAAACCCCAGGCACCAGCCCCCTCTTAGCCAGGGGGGAGTTTTTGATTTGGTGGGCAGGGTCTCCCCTCCCACAGGAGACCCACCTCAGCTCATAGGGGGTCGACTGGCCTCCTTTGCTGACAGTTGGGCCACCATCACTACAGACCAGTGGGTCCTGCGGGTGGTGAGAGAGGGTTATTCTCTCCACTTTTAGCAAAACCCTCCAGATTACTTTCCGTCCACCCCTTCACCAGGGCTTGCTAATCATAGAGCTTGCAAACCTGCTCAAGGACAAGGCGGTGGAATCTGTGCCCCACCACCTCTGGGGCAGGGCTTCTACTCAAGGTATTTCCTTGTCCCCAAAAGAACAGGAGGCCTCCATTCTATCATGGATCTGCGCAACCTAAACAGGTTCCTGGTGAGGGAGAGGTTCAAGATGCTCTCCCTTGGAACACTGCTGCCCTATCTCTGCCAGGGAGACTGGCTCTGCTCCTTGGATCTTGAGGACGCTTATGCCCACATCTTGATTCATCCCTCCCACAGGCGATACCTGAGGTTTGTGGTGGGGCGTCTGCACTTCCAAAACATGGTGCTCCCATTCAGCCTCACCTCCTCCCCAAGGATCTTCACAGTGCCTGGCTGCAGTGACCATGCAAATGTGCCTTCAAGGGGCTCACGTCTCCCCCTATCTAGATGACTGGCTCATCAGGGGCAGCACCGCCCAGGATGAGGACTGGGCCACATGGCTGACCATTCACACCCTCCACCAGTTGGATTTCGTCATCAACTACCCCAAGTCCAGGCTCTCCCCAGTTTAGACCCTGGAATTCATAGGGGCCTAGCTGGACACTCTGCAAGCCAAGGCTTTCCTCCCAGAAGACAGAGCCCACCACCTGATACAGTTGGTCGGGGAGGTGCTAGCCTGCAGGTCGGTGCTGGCCTGACTGTTCCTCGGCTTGTTGGGCCACATGGCCTCAACGGTGCACATTATGCCCTTAGCCCGCTTACACATGCGGGCAGCCCAGTGATGCCTCTGGTCTCGGTGTTCTCAGCTCACAGGTGGACTGGGGACAAGGTGTGGGTCACCAGGCGGCTAGCGGCCTCCCTTGCCTGGTGGAAGTCCCCATGCCACCTTAGGGCAGGGATGCCTTTCCAGGCACCAGCACCTCAGGGTTTTGACTATGGACGCCTCCCTGGCGGGCTGGGGTGAGCATTGCCAGCGCCAATGCCCTCAGGGCTACTGATCTTCCGAGGAGTCTCTCCTGAAGATCAACCTTCTCGAGCTCCGGGACATCTTTCTGGCCCTGCAGACCTTCTGCCACCTGTTCAGAAGCCTTCCGATCCTCATACAGATGGAAAACCAGGTGGCCATGTTCTACGTGAACAAGCAGGGCGGAATGGGCTCCTACTCCCTCTGCCAGGAGGCCGTAGCACTTCACTCATTTGCGCTATGCAACCCGCATGATCCTAAGAGTTGTGTACCTGGTGGACAAGCTCAGCAGGGTCCTTTGGTCACACGAGTGGTGCCTGGACCCCGAGGTGGCCCAGAGGCTCTTCTGACTCTGGGGCTGGCCCTGCCTGGATCTGTTCACATCCCCAGAGAACTTGCAGCTACTGCGATTCTGCTCCCCTCAACCATGCTGCAGGAGGGTGGCGGCAGATGCGTTTCTGATATCATGGCCGCAGGGCCTGCTTTACGCATTCCCACTGCCCCCCCCCCTCGCCTGATACCCAAGTGTCTGTTCAAAATCCAGAACGAGCACTCCTCGGTGATCCTGGTGGCCCCCAGGTGGCACAGGCATCCCTGGTTCCCCCCGCTGTTCTCTCTGTCAGTGACAGCCCCTGGACCCCAGGCCCTAGGGCTCCCTCCTGCACCCCAACCTGAGGGCCCTAACGCTGACACCGTGGCTACTGAAAGGGTAGCCTTGGTCCCTTTCCACCTCACAAGGGAGATCGAGGAGATCCTCCTGGTCTCCAGGAGCACTCCACTAGGAGGGCTTACGCTTTCAAGTGGAGGAGGCTTTTCTATCTGGTGCGCAGACAGGAAAGTGAATCCGTTCTCCTGCCAGGTACAATTCATGTTGCAGTACCTTTTACATCTCTTGCACTCAGGCTTGAAATCTAATTCAGTCAGGGTGCATCTCGGTGCTATATCTGCAAACCACAACACTCTAAAGGGGAAGCCCTTCTCGAGCCTGCCCCTGGTCTCCAGATTCCTCAGGGGCCTTTTGTTGTCAAAGCCCTCCTCTGCCTTCCAGCAGTGGAATGGGACCTCAATATGGTGTTGTCCCAGCTTACCAGACCGCCATTTGAGCCTATGGCCACATGTCACTGAGGTACATATCTTGGAAAGTGGCCTTCCTGGTGGTCACGACCTCTGCCCGCAGGGTGAGCGAGTTGCAGGCCCTGGTGGCGGATCCTCCCTACACCTGATTCTGTACAAACAGAGTGGTGCTGCATACGCATTCCAAGTTCTTTCCTATGGTGGTGTCTGCTTTTCACCTCAACTAGGAGGTGGTTCTCCCTACTTTCTTTCCACAGCCTCATACTGGCAATTGTCTTGTTCATCACCAGTAAATTGGGGCTGCCGGTAGCCAAAAGAACTCTGTCCTCTTGGGTGGTGGACTGCATTGCCTTAGCTTATGAGCGGGTTGGCCTTTTCCTGGAGCACTGGATCACTGCTTATCGCGTCAGGGCCATGGCCATGTTGGGGCCAACTTGCGTTCAGTACTGGTAACGGAAATATGCAAGGCTGCCACATGGTCTTCCATAAGTAACTTTGCAGCACATTACTGCCTAGAGAGTGAGTCCTGCAGGGATAGTGCCTTCGGCCAGGCAGTAATCCATAGCATACTCTGTTTATAGACAGCTCCTGCCCTCCAGCCCATTGATGTTCAGGCTCCCAGAATAAGAGCAACAAGGGTAGCTGGGCGTTGCAGAGTCTCTGAGTAGGGACTAGTCGTCTGCAACTGGCGGCCTCCCTTGGTGGTCACCGTTGGCGCTGTTGCGGTTCGGGTCCTGGCAGCCTGGAACTAGGGAGTCCCATATGTGAGGACTGACTTCCTTCTTGTTACTGGAGAAAGCATAGTTACTCACCTGTAACAGGTGTTTTCCAGGAACAGCAAGAATCAGTCTTCACAACCCTCCCTCCTCCCCTGGGAGTTGCCTCCTCTATCTGTTTTTATCCTTCGCTTAAGCTATGTCATCTGACTGAACAAGATGGCACCCTTGGGCGGGAAGGGGACCACACATGCATGGTAGAATTCCCAAAGGTTTTCTTAGAAAGCTGGGGAAATGCTCCGCGCGGGCTCTGTCAGCGCCAACATCACCCATATGCGAGGACTGATTCCTGCTGTTCCCGGAGAACACCTAGTTAGAGGTGAGTAACTATGCTGCTTAACACAGTAGCAGGTGTGAACAGCAGAGACTAATTGTACACAAAAAAGAATCATCAGGTGTTAGCAAGCTTTTTATTATTATAGTTTTACATGTAGAATACTAAGCACTTTATAAGAATTCTGCCTTTTACAGCATTTTTCTTAAGTATGCACAACTGTTCTACATTGTATTTGTTTAAAAATGTTTTTCTTTTAAACTGAGAAGGAATATGTTGAATGATTGCTTATCAGAACTATGTACAGCAGGAAAGGATTTCAGTAATCTTATGCTCAATGAGTTACTTTATAAGCGGCCCCTTTTTTCATTTTAAGTTTACTCTTTTGAAAATCTATAATCCAGTATTGGTGTTTGGGGTTTTGTTTTCTTTGTGACTAGAGTTTTGATCTGGCGAAAGGCATTGTATTTCCATCACATACATACCTGCAGGAGTTGATGGCACTTAGACAACAAATAGAAAAGCTGGAAAGTGACTTTTTGAAATTACAAGAAGGTCTGCAGGTAAGCTGTAGCTATTTGAATGACAAGCATGCTGTACATTTAATAACTAAACTTTGCTTAGGAAGCAGGTAACTTAAATTTATAACTTTTTTGATATTTCAGTTTTGTACAGAGACATTTTTAGAATGTTTATTGAATACTATACTTATTTTAGATATCTATTGTATGTAAATTTGGATTTCAAAATCTACTGAAACTCATGTGCACGTTTTATATATTTGAACTTTTTCTTTAGTTTTGATATGGTAAATTGATCAGGTTTAAAGTTACTGCAATGTTTTAGGGATAAATACGAAGGTAGAACTAAAGTGAAAATGATACATTTTGCTATCCATGTGCTTTTGTTCTCTTTTATACTGTTAAGCAAAACAGATCTAATAATTTTTGAGATAGTTGAGCTTCTGTTTTCAGCAATAAGTTAGTTTCATTCATTGCCAGCTGCAGAATAAATGGGCGTCATTTTTACTATAAATTAAAAATATTTCAGACAAAAGAGGCAGTTGCCTTTGGCATAAGGAAGACTCTGAGTCATCACAAACAGGACATGCTGAAAAATGACTTTCAAGCTACGTCTGCCCCACTGGAACTGCTGACACCACCACGACCACCCCCACCCCCACCACCTCTGCCACCACCTACTCTAGTCATGCAGAAGCCACTACTTATTCTGAAAAAGACTGCAAGCACTAAAATATGTGAGGTAGGCATTAATGTGATTGCTGTTGTATGGATAGACTGATTTAAACTTTAAAAACGTAGCTTCAGGATAGCACTAAAAGCCAAAGGGCCCGATTTATTCAAAGCTGTTTATGCCATTAACAAAGCTGTTAATCATGGTGAACAGGATATTCAGTGGCACTAGCACGATTAGTACTACTGAATATCTGTGGTTCCCACTACTGTACACCCCAATTCTAACCAGCTAGTATCCGGGCATTACGGGGGCGCCACTCGGGGATAACTGGGCAGCAGCGATATTGAGCCACTGCCCAGTTATCCCTTGGAGGTGAAAGTTTAGCATAGAAAAAGCTGTCCTAACTTTTGCTGCCAAAGCTAACTGGGCAACGGCTAAATATCGCTGCTGTCCGGTTAGCTTCGAGGTTCTGCAGCCAGCCCAGATATTCAATGTCAGTGGCCAAATATTGCCCCAGAATTGAATATCCGGGTCTAAGGTTGAGCGCTGGTGGCTAGCCTCTGTAGGAGCACTAGCCGCCACCACCTAATATCTGTCCCAAATATATCTGCCAGAAAGGTTCTAGTCTTTTTAACAAGTCTTGTCCCAAAGGCTTCTGTCATAATTGAAGACTCTGCTTTCCAGGGGATTTTTTTTTTTCGGTTCTTTGTTTAATGTGAAAACTCTCTTCCAAAACTGAGAAATCTATGCTGGGACTTAGCTGTTTTGGTTATCTTCCCCCATGGACAGCGAGTCAAGCTGGAACTAAGGTCTGGGTCAGAATTTCCTTGGCTTAGCTTTAGAACAGAGTTTCATCCTGGTTCTCAAGAGCCATAGGCAGATCAAGATTTCAAAATATCCATACTGAAAATTTTGAATATTCTCTGTAGCTTATCTTGAAAACCAGACTGGTCAGTGGTCAGCAAGGATCAGGTTCAGAAATGCTATTCTATAAGAAATCCAGAAAATAAGCTTTCAAACAGAATGCAAGTGTAGAGTCCTGGTGGCAGTATTGTCCCTTTTTATTTATAAAAAAAAAAGCCTGCATTCTCCATGGATCCAAAGGAGTTGTTCAAATGCATCAGGTCAGGCTGCTCTTTCAAATCTCAGTAAGTGCAATGAATCGGTCCCCTCATTTTGTCAGTCTGCTTTTGTCTGCATGTGAACCAGTTTTCCAGGGTGTCTCTCCCTCCAGTCCAGACAAATGGGTATATGCTTGCCAACCAGCAGGTGGAGACTGAGGAAAATTTCTCAGCTTCAGTATAAATAGCCTGTACCTACAAGACTGAGCAGTATTTCTCAGTCTCCAAGCATAGTCTGTGGACTGTGGAGCCTTGTTGTGGGTTTGACCTAGAATCAGTTGAGGGGTGTGGAACCCGGGGGTCCCGGGTCCCTCCCCTGCGTTCCCCTACTAGCCCCCCTCTTTTGTGCTCCCTCCTTTCCCTGTCCCCAACATTTGGGAGAGGGCCAGAGTTTGTAGCAGTGCTGTTTGTTCTATCTGTATGCACCGTGGAGCCTATAGCTGGTTGTGGGCTTGTTTTTTGCTAAAAAGGACAAAACAGAAAACAGAGAAGGGGACACAGCACTTCCTGGGGGCGGGCGGTAGTCTCCAGTTAGAGAGGCAATCCGGGTAAGTCCTTTGGCCCCAGGCCTTTCTTTTTTTTTTGTTTTTAGAGTTGGGGGACTTTCGTGCACACGCAGCTGCATGGACAGGGCCTGGTGTGTGTTGTGCGGCAGCCACAGAGCCCATTTGAATGATCTTGGGCTTTGCCGCAGCTGCCGAAAAACAGACGGGATCGCTAAGGCAGGGGTTAGAAGGGGCTCAGGAGGAGTCAGAGGAAGGAGCGGGACTTTCCTCTGATAGAGGGGAAGCCACTGGAGCGTCCGCCATGCTTGATTTTGCGGCACTGGGGCCTCCGGACTTGCAGGATTTCTGCTCTTTTTACAGAGGACAGCCCCTAGATATACCAGCCACTGTAGGACAGACTGGTTCAGCCCCTTTTTTGCCCAAATTTGTGCTTCTGCTTCATTAGGCCTTTTTGATGAAGCAGGGAGCAGAAAGGGGGGCTTTTTAGCGACCCCCCCCCCTTGCCCACAGGCAGGGGGCACTCTGCTGGCAAATGCCCAAGGCAGGAATGTCGGGATGAGGAGCCGGATGTGTGCTCCTTACTCTCCATGGGGTCCCTGGGGGCATTGGAAGGGCTCTCAGACTTGTTGGACCAGGCTCTAGAGGAGTTCGAGGGGGAATTCTCAGGAGGGGAAGACCCTGTCGCAGTTAGAATTTTCCACTGCGATGAGCTCCTGGCCTTAATTACAGAAGCCTTAGCCGCCTTGCACATCGCGGAGCCTGGGGCTGTGGGCCCAGACCTGGAGGAGGACCCTCTAATGGAGGGTATCTGCAGACCGTCCAAATCCTTCCCAGTTCATAGAGCCCTAAGGACTATGATAGGGGAAGATTGGAAGACTCCGGATGCTGAGTTGCGGGTGGGACGAAGCATGATTTGGCTTTATCCCATCCCACCAGAGGAGAAGGAATGGCTTCGCCTCCCAAAGGTGGATGTCCTGGTGGCAGCCATCATCTGGAAGACTACAGTCACAGTGGAAGGCAATGCGGCCTTAAAGGATCCACTAGACCGGCGATTGGAGGGTGCTGCTTAAGTAGCCCTTTGAGGTCTCTGCCTTAGGCCTCCAAGGGGCCATCTGTGGTGCTTATGTGGTCTGGACTTGACTTCGCTTGTCCCAGGATTCCACGGACCTGGCAGTTGCCGGGGGCTTCAGCCGTTCCATGGACACCAGGCTGGAATTGGCAGCCACCTTCCTGGTAGACCTTCTATATGATCTCCTCCTACAGGTTTCTTGGCAGCCGACTGTCGCCTCCTGTGGCTTTGCCATTGGTCAGCAGATGTAGCTTCCAGCTTTCTCGGTTACCTTTTGGGGGGAAGCTATCTGACTATTTGGTGATGACCTCATTATGTTGGTAAGGTCTCTGGGAGAGACCAAGGTGCCCTGTTTACTGGAAGATAAACCAAAGATAACAAGAAGCGGCCAGTGCCGTGACCGGGGTAGTGGCGTGTGAGGATTTTGCCCCACCCGTGGCAGTAACCCCTAAAGGACTCACTTTCTCCAACAGGGGGCGTCCTTTCGGGGGGGGGCAGTTGGGGCTTCAGCCCCACAGCTTCAGCCCCAACTAAGCCTGTGCAATGAAGGTCCCTGTGGGAGTTCAGCCAGTGGGCGGTCGCCTACAGCGCTTCCTCCCCGCCTGGGCCCAAATTACATCAGATGCTTGGGTCTTGGAGGTCATTCATGAGGGATATCTCTCGAATTTGCCTGGCCCCTAGCAGGCGTCTTCATGTTTTCTCCCTGCAGCTCGGCCCACAAAGCAAGGGCTGTACAGGAGACGCTCAAGCAACTGTTGCAACTCGAAGTGGTTGCCCAGGTCCTTCCAACAGAGTGGGGTCTAAGCTGTTACTCCATCTACTTTGTGGTGCCAAAGAAGGAGGGGTCGTGGCACCCAATCCTGGACCTGAAGGGGGGGACTCAAGGCCCTCAAGGTTCCTCAATTCCACATGGAAACCTTGCAGTTGGTGATAGTGGCTGTATGCGAGGGCGAGTTTCTTACCTCCCTCGACCTCAGAGGCCTACTTACATATCCCGATGCGGCCACAACACTAGCGGTTCCTCCGCTTTGCAGTGTCAGCAGGGCATTTTCAATTTCAGGCCCTTCCCTTCGGGTTGGCCATGGCACCGTGAGTCTTAAACAAGGTAATGGTATTGGTGGCAGCACATCTTTGCAAGCCAGGGGGTATTGGTTCACCCATATCTTGATGACTGGCTGATCCGCAGAAAGTCCTGTGAGGAGAGCCAGGCGGCTACGGACTCCGTGGTACAGTGCCTACATGAGCTTGCTGGGTGGTCAACCTTCAGAAGAGCCGACTCCAGCCCTCACAGTCACTAGAGTATCTAAGTGCCCGTATCAACACCCTCAGGGGCAGCGTGTTCTTCCCAGAGTGGAGAATAGTGAGGCTGTGAATCAAGGACTATGCCGGGCCCAATGGGCCCCGATCCTGGGACTACCTTCAGGTCCTGGGGTCTATGGTGGCCTCATTAGAGCTGGTGCCTTGGGCACGCCTGCATATGCACCCCTTGCAGGCCCACCACCTAGCCCAATGGTCGCCACTCCATCACTCCATGGAGGGGTGTGTCTTCCTCTCACAGATGGCTGGTTCCAGTCTACAATGGTAGCTGGACGCAAAAATCTGGGGGCAGAGATGCCCCTGGAGACCCCTCAGTGGATAGTAATCACAACAGATGTGAGTCTCTTGGGTTGGGGAGGACACTGCCAGACCCATGTTGCCCAGGGGCTTTGGTCTCCCAAGGAGAGCCAGTGGTCGATCAAGCAACTGGAAACTAGGGCGGTTCGGTTAGCACTGGAAGCCTTTCTCCACTCAGTACGCCACAGGGCGTGCAAGTCCTCTGACAATGCCACCACAGTGGCCTACATCAATCGCCAGTGCGGCACTTGGAGCCCACAGGTAGCAGTGGAGGCCCTCCTGTTGCTCTAGTGGGCCAAAACACACCTGCTCACACTTTTTCAGCAGCACACGTGGCCTGGGTGGCAAACGTACAGGCAGATTATCTGAATCGCCACATGCTGGATCCTGGGGAGTGGTCACTCTCAGGGGAGGTCTTTCAGTTGCTGATTGGCATTGTTGTCATTGTCCTGCCCCACATGCACTAAGCACCCCGCTTCTTCAGTCTGAGGCAATCCCCGATGGCAAAGGGCCTCGATGCTCTCATATAACTGTGGCCCTGCTTCGGACTGCTGTATATGTTCCTGCCCTAGGCGCTGATGGGGCAGTTCTCCACCACATCAGTCCATCTGGGACAGGTGTTACTGATAGCCCCGGACTGGCCGCATCGGCCTTCGTATGCCAATCTGATGCATCTCTTGGTGGCTGAACCCCTGTGGTTGCCATGGGTTCTGGACCTCTTGTCACAAGGCCCGGTATGCATGCCGGACATAGATCAATTCTCACTTATGGCTTGGGGGCCTTGAAAGGGCACAGCTGGTATGCCACGGTTATTTGGGACCTGTCATAGCCACTCTGTTGTAGGCGCGTAGGCATTCTACTAATCTGGCTTATATCTGGGTTTGGTGCCTCTTTGAGGCCTGGTGCGAGGATAGGGACATGCAACCCTTGAAGGCCACAATACCCATTTATTCTGGGGTTCTTCCAGGGGGGTCTGGATAAGGGCCTGGCGCTGGGCACCCTGTGAGTTTAGCTGGCTGCCCTGTCCTGCTACTGGGGCAAGGTCCAGGGAGTTCCCCTGGCAGCCCATGTTGATGTCGTTCACTTCCTGCAGGGCACGAAACATCTGCGGCCGCCCATTCCTGACGTGGGATCTCAATCTTGTCTTAGCAGCACTGGGAGGTCCCCCCTTCGAACTGTTGGGGGTGGCCTTTCTCACGGATCTCACACTAAAGGTCGTGTTCTAGTAGCTATTTGTTTGGCAAGGCAAATTTCAGAACTACAAGCACTGTCCAGTAAGGAACCCTATTTGGTCATTTCTAAGGAAGCGATTGTTCTGCAGCCTGTGCTGTCCTTTTTGCCCAAAGTGGTGTCAGAATTTCACCTCAGTCAGTCCGTGACGCTGCCTGCCTTTGCCAGCCAGCAGGGCTCGGCGGACTGGGCTCTGTTGCATAAATTGGATGTGCGCAGGGTTTTGAAGCGCTATTTGAAAGTCACGTAGATTTTTCGCCGGTCAGAGCAGCTCTTATTCTCCAGGACCAAGCAGGAAGTCAGTCCTCACATATGGGTGACATCGACGTTGATGGAGCCCTTGCGGAGCATTTCCCCAGCTTTCTATGAAAGCCTTTGGGAATACTGCACGCATGCGCGGTCCCCTTCCCGCCTAAAGGTGCCATCTTGCTCAGTCTTTCTTTTTCCGAGGAGCCCAACGGACGTCTGTCCTAGTCACCCGGAGAAAAGTTAGATTTTTCTTGCGATTTCATCGTGGTTTTTGTCCGGTTCGGTACGCTGGTATCGAGCCCATCCTCTCTTTTTTTCGATTTTTGCCCTTAGTGGCTGGCATTTGTGCCCTTTTTTCTTTTTCCCTGGAAGGCCAGTCCTTTGACCTGGCGGGGGCTCTTTTTTCCCCGATGGCTTCCAGTGGTTTCAAAAAGTGTGATCGGTGCAAGAAGCTGATGTCTCTCACAGACACACACGACTGCTGCCTTCGGTGCCTCAGTCCCGATCATGATCCTAAGATCTGTGGGCCGTGTGGCAAAATGTCCACTAAGGCACTGCGAAGTCGACAGCATCAAAAGGAAAGGCTTTTTTCTGATTCGGCTTCCGGCCGGGCCCGGATCTCGTCTGAGGCCTCGACGTCTCGGGAGTCTGACCCCTAGCATTGTCGGGGTTCCTCGGACAAGGGGTCCCCCAATCGGGAATGAAAGAGGAAGAAGCGGCTCGCGAGGGCGGCGTCTGAGGAGGTCCCTGGCTCCTCGAGGGCTAGGTCTTGGACCCCCGACCGCCGTCTCGGGCCTTTGGAACAGGAGAAGCCGTCCAAAATGCCTCGTGTGGAGCCAAAGTCTGCTGGACACGTAAGTCCTGCTGTCCTCGAGGACTCTCCTCCCAGGGAGCCGACGTAGGGCCCAGTGCTGCCGGGGCCCGAGTCGGTGGCTGCTGAGCTTGGACTCAGGCTGACAGTCTTGGAGTGCAGACTGTCTGCCTTCATGGACAGCAGCGGGTGCTGATGGCCAGCCTTGCTGGCGCATCTGCCCCGACCACCGGGACATCGACGTCGAAGTCGACCCCGGAGACCGAGCCGATACTCGAGACCATGAAGGCTCGAGGTTGTCCTCGGTCACCCTCGACCTCCCGTTCGGGACCGAGGGTGTCGACGTCGGTGCCTTCGGCGTCGGGGCGGGTGCTGCCCGGGACCCACTCGGTCGGAGCCCCCGACTCCTCTTCAGACGAGTCCGCATGTGAGACGGAGGACGAGAAGTCCCCTGACACCTTCCAGACTCGGTGTGTCCTGTCGGACTCATCGCAGTCCGAACCCCGGAGTAGATCACCCCCCCCCTCCCCCGGAGGATTCCGCCGCAATGCCGGCTGCCGCAACAGGGGCCGAGGCTTCGAAGCCATCGTAGGCTGCTCAGGACATGAACTTAGAGCATTCCTGGATCCCCGAGGACAAGGACTTGAACCTATGCAAAGGTTCCCCGGAGAGACCAGCAGAGAACCCGGCAAGCTCCTTTGCCAGGTCCCGCAAGTACATGCCCATGTACAGCTGGTAGGACTGGACACGGCGAGCAAGCATCGAGCCCTGGAAGCACTTTCTACCAAACGCATCCAGGTTCCGGGCCTCCCTGCCGAGGGGGGGGGGGGGCGGCACCGCGGAGTGCATCTTCTGACTTTTCAGTCGATGCATGGCCGATTCCACCACCATGGAATGGTGCGGTAGCTGTGCCTTTTGGAAGCCAGGGCTTTTACAGAGTCGATAAATGGAATCGACTCGCTTGCTCAGAACCGGCGCTGAGGCTGGTGCCTCCCACATCCAGAAGAGGAGCCATTCCAGCATTAGAGGAACTGGCACAGTAAAGGCCTCCTTTGGAGAAGAGTCATACTGGAGGGCCTCGAGTTCTTCAGTTCGAGGCTCCTCCTCGGGGTCTGCGGGAATCGCCAAAGTTGTGGCCATATCCCGAACGAACTCCGAGAACCGGTGCCAGGCATGGCTGCAGTCAGATCTCGAGCCATGGGTACAGGACAAGTTGGTCGATGTCCCTTGCCGAGATGAAAACCTTTTTGGCAAGCCCATGGCCGAGAAGGCTGCTGAGCTTGAAACCAAGCACCTCACCAGGACAAGGCTGTCCAGGAAAACTTCTGCCCCTTCTCAGAAAAAGAAGGGCTCGGGTAAGAAGTCCTTTTACCTGAGGAAGGCGACTGCCTACAAACAGTTCCCACATTACCAGGCCTCCCCAGCAGGGTCAGCAGGCCAAGGGGCAGGGACATGGTCCCCGTAGGCAGAAGACCCCCAAGCCTCTGGCTCCTGCTCCCACTCAGCAGGGTGGGGGTTTCTGACTCCCAAAGCATAGCCTCTCCGTCTCTGCTGTCCCATCCCTGCACAGGAGGTCGACTAGCCTTGTTTGCCCACAGATGGCCACCCATCACAGGAGACAGTTGGGTCTTAAGCATAGTCCACAAGGGCTATATGCTCCATTTCCAACAGTTGCCTCCTCCTTACTTCCCAGGAGAGCCTCCAAGACCTCCTCTGCACACAGACCTCCTCCTTCAAGAGCTTCAGGGTCTGCTGCAAGACAAGGCGGTGGAGCCTGTGCCTACCCATCTACAAGGTCACGGTTTCTACTCCAGGTACTTCCTAGTACCAAAGAGAACCGGGAGCCTCAGGCCTATTCTCGACCTCAGAAATCTCAACAAGTTCTTGGAGAAAGAAAAGTTCAAGATGCTTACTCTTGGAACATTACTACCCTACCTTCAGCATGGAGATTGGCTATGCTCATTGGATCTAAAGGATGCATACACTCACATCCTCATTCATCCAGACCACAGAAAGTACCTGAGGTTCATTGTGGGAGGAAACCATTATCAGTACAGGGTACTGCCTTTTGGCCTCACCTCCACCCCCAGAGTCTTTACAAAGTGCCTGGCAGTGGTGGTGGCCTACTTGAGGAATCAGGGTATCTTTGTTTTCCCCTACCTGGATGACTGACTCTTCAGGGGTCAGACGTGCCAGGAGGCCAGGCAAGCCACCCTCTGAACTCTCTCTTTCCTTCAACACCTGGGTTTTGTCATAAACTTTGAAAAGTCCACTTTGCTCCCCTCCCAGAACGTGGAGTTCATAGGGGCAAGGCTAGACTCTCTCTGCAAGCAAAGGCTTACTTGCCAGAAGACAGAACCCAAAGATTGATGGACTTGGCAAACCAGTTTCTCAGCATGCCACTGGTTTCCGCCAGGCTCTGCCTGAGGCTCCTCAGCCACATGGCATCGACAGTGCATGTGACTCCAAATGCCCGGCTCCACCTGAGGCCTGCCCAGTGGTGCCTCAGAACTCAGTAGACTCCGGCCACAGGAAGCCTCAGAGACAGAGTACAGGTGTCCAAACCATTCCTGAACTCCCTACGCTGGTGGCTGCACCCCCCCCCCCCCCAACTTACTACAAGGGGTGCCTTTTCAGATACCTGTGTTCACAGTAGTGCTAACCACCGATGCCTCCTTGCAAGGCTGGGGGGCACATTGTCTGGACAAGTTCACCCAGGGCCTGTGGTCTCCCTGGGAGGCCACGCAACAGATCAACCTACTGGAACTTCGGGCTATTCGTTTAGCCCTCAAGACTTTCTCGCAAACCCTGGCTTACCAGTCTGTCTTAATGCAGACAGACAACCAAGTAGCCATGTTCTATGTGAACAAGCAGGGCGGCACTGGGTCCAGTTTCCTTTGTCAGGAGGCACAGGACTTTTGCTTATTTGCGCTCAGGCACATGTTTCTCAAGGCTGTTTATCTCCCTGGCCAGGAAAACTTCCTGGCAGACAGGTTGAGCAGAGTTCTGCAGCCCCACGAATGGCAACTGCACCCATTAGTGGTTCAGAAGATTTTCCTAAAATGGGGACTTCCATCCATAGATTTCTTTGCCAGTCCCCTCAACCGGCAGCTGCCCAAGTTCTGCTCCAGGCAACCGCATCCCATGAGGTGGGCAGTGGATGCCTTCCTGATTTCCTGGTCCCAGGGCCTCCTGTATGCGTTTCCTCCCTCGCCTCTGATGGTCTGAAACTTGTTCAAGATTCTAAGTGACAAGGCCTCGGTACTTCTGGTAGCCCCCAGGTGGCCGAGGCAGCCTTGGTTTCCACTTCTGCTTCAACTGGCAGTGGACACCCCACTACCTCTATGGTTGCAGCCCGACCTTCTCTCTCAGGATCAGGGTTCTCTTCTGCACCCCAACCTCAAATCTCTCAGTTTGATGGCCTGGAGGCTGCAAGGGTAGTGTTGGCTCCCTGGGGCCTGCCTCAGGAAGTTGAGGAGGTGGTCTTGGCCTCTAGGAAGCAGTCCACCAGAAAAACATATGCCCTGAAATGGAGAAGGTTCTCTTTGTGATGTCAGCTACGCACAGAAGATCATTTTTCCTGCTCTGTGCCAGTGGTGCTTCAGTACCTGCTGCACTTATCCAATCAGGGCCTCAAGTCCAATTCTGTTCGGGTCCACCTCTCAGCTCTAGCAGCTCACCACTCACTAGTGGAAGGACACTCCTGGTCGGTTCACCCCTTGGTGTCCCGGTTTCTCAGAGGTTTGCTCTTGCTCAAGCCTCCTATCCGTCCTCCAGCTCCTGAGTGGGAGTTGAATGTGGTCTTGCAACAACTGACTCGCCCACCCTTTGAGCCGATGGCTACTTGTCCTCTCCGCTTCCTTTCCTGGAAGACGCTCTTTCAGGTAGCCCTAACCTCGGCCAGACGAGTGAGTGAGCTTCATGCCCTGGTCTGTGACAGGCCTTACACTCGCTTCTGTAGGAACAGGGTAGTACTTAGGACTCATCCTAAGTTCCTCCCAAAGGTTGTCTCCTCTTTCCACCTCAACCAGGAGGTGGTTCTTCTGACATTCTTCCTTAGGCCTCATGCAAGCCAGGCTGAGGCAGTCCTGCATACCCTGGACTGTAGAAGGGCCTTATCCTTCTACCGTGACCGTACGCAGGGGCATAGAAGGGCTACTCAGCTTTTTGTATCTTTTGACCCTAATAATTTGGGGTTATCTGTGTCCAAGCGTACCTTGTCCATCTGGGTGGCTGACTGTATCACCTGGGCTTACAGGGCTGCTGACCTTCCCTTGCAGGGTCAGGTCACGGCCCACTGTGTCAGGGCTATGGCTGCCTCAGTAGCTCATCTCCGCTCTGTACTGTTGGCAGACATCTGCAGGGCTGCAGCTTGGTCCTCAATCCAGACTTTTGTGGCTCATTACTGCCTGGAGAGGGAGTCCCGTATGGTCAGTGCTTTTGGCCAGGCAGTACTCTGGAATCTCTTTGAGGTTTAGGCAACTCCTGCCCTCCAGCCCTCTGGGCTACCGGTGGGGGTTCTCTTTCAGTGAAAGCCTTTCTCAGATGCTGGGACTAGAGGGAGTTCTCTTGTTCAGCCTGGGTTCCTGGTAGCCCAGAGTTAGGGAGTCACCCATATGTGAGGACTGACTTCCTGCTTGGTCCTGGAGAAAGAGTAGTTACTCACCTGTAACGGGTGTTCTCCAGGAGCAGCAGGAATCAGTCCTCACAACCTTCCCTCATCCCTGGGAGTTGCAGTTGTACATAGTTCATTTTTGCATTTTTTGTGCTGTCTTTTAGCTATGTCATCAGACTAAGCAAGATGGCCCCTTTAGGCGGGAAGGGGACCGCGCATGTGTGCAGTATTCCCAAAGGCTTTCATAGAAAGCTGGGGAAATGCTGTGCAAGGGGCTCCATCGACGTCTGTCACCCATATGTGAGGACTGATTCCTGCTGCTCCTGGAGCACACCTGTTACAGGTGAGTAACTACTCTTTCTCTTTGGGGGTCCCCAGAAAGGGGAGGCTGCCTCAAAGGTGTCCATTGCCCGTTGGATTTGGGAGGCGATTGCCTCTGCCTATGTCCTGAAGGGGTGGCAGGTCCCGTTGGGCTTAGGAGCCCATTCTACTAGGGCACAGGCTTTCTCCTGGGCTGAAATGGGGAAGGTCCCTCCTCTGGACATTTGTAGGACAGTGACATGGTTGTCTCTACATTCTTTTACTCAGCACTATCATCTGGATCTGCAGTCCAGACAAGAAGCATGTTTTGGGGTGACAGTGCTGCGCGCAGGGATCTCTGATCCCACCCATCGTTAGTACTGCTCTGCTACATCCCATTTGTCTCTGGTCTGGACTGGATGGACATCCTGGAAGGTGAAATTAGACCTTATCTGCTAATTTTCTTTCCTGTCGTTCCTCTAGTCCAGGGCCCACACGGTCTGTTTCAGTTTGCTGTGCACGGTGTAATGTCCACTTAGGAGTGTGTCTTTCCCGATATTTAGTCTAGAGTCGTAGTTTGAGGAAAAGAAGATATGAATAAATTAAAGAAAGAAATGTTGTTTGACATGATATGAACCATTAGAGCCATTTGGCAGTGCAAAAGGCTCCAGGTTTTTCTGTCGGCAACAATTGCTGGTTTTTGGCCCTTCGGGCGGCATTGGGGATGGTTCTCTTGTCTCTAGTGATGCTTCAATACTGATTCAGTCCAGGGTGCACAGGCTATTTATACTGAAGCTGAGAGGTTTTCCTCACTCTCCACCTGCTGGTTGGCAAGAATCTCCCGGAACAAGCAGAAATGTAGTCTTCACACATGGGTATTGTCGGTACCGACGGAGCCCGTGCAGGAACGCTCCCCAGCATCCAATAGGAAAGCCTTTGGGAGCATCCCACTGCGTCTACGTCACTGCCTTCCTGCCTTTCCAACACTCCCTCTTCAGGTTTTCGTTTTCCGCTGAGCCGACAGGCAGCAAACCCTGTCAACGCAGGTTCTCTTTTCTTCTAAAATGGAGAAACCAACTAGTGGTTTCAAAAAATGTTCAAAGTGTAGCGTACCATCTCCGCTACCGACACCCATGACTGGTGTCTTAAATGTTTAGGTCCTGACCATTTACCATCGGAGTGTCTCCTCAGTAGAAAGATGACCAAATAGAGGCCCGCAGAACAGAGCTGCAAAACTCGGCACCCTCTTTGCTGCAGATGCGATGTCCGTTGCATCAACGTCTTCCAGGGCTTCATCTTCCTCCCATGAATCTCAGGGAACTAACCCCAGGTCTTTCAAGACTGGCCAGTCCTCAAAGGGTAGATCTCCTTTGAAGCATCGAGATGCTACTAGCATTGCCCTCGAGGAAAACATACCGGCAAAATAGCCCCGGCGAGAGGCCCCGTCCTCCAAAGCACTAACGGGGCTCCAAGATGTTCAAGGCTTCCACCTCGGGAGAACTCCTGGTGCCATGTTCTGGTGTCATAGTTGCTTCCTTCAGTTCCGACTTCCAGGCATCGGCAGGGGCTATGGATCATCGAATCCTATCCATCAAACAGTCTGGTGGCTCTCTTAGCAGCTTCGGTTCCGCTAAGACCACTTCAGATGGTTCTGCAGTCATCGGTACCAGTACCGACCGCACCTGCTTTAACCGATGTGCTTCCCCCCATGCTGGCTCTTGAGTCAATATCCGGTATCGAGGGCCCGGTATCGAGACAGTCCGATGCTGATTTTGATCGATACCGGCACCAAGCAATGCAAGAACACCCGGCGCGCAGATATTTCGAGTCCTCCGACTCTACCGGTACCGGGGTGATTCTACCTGAGGATCCATCTCCTCCTCCTCAACGCAGGATGTCTCCTCCAGAGGACATGTCTTTTCAGGATTTCATATGTGATGTAGCCTGAGGACTTTTAATCACGGTGACGCCTGAGAAAGAACCGAGAGCAGAAGAATCGGAAAACTTTCAATATCTGGCAGCTCCTAAAGAAGCAGCTACCCTTCCCATTCACCGAATCTTGCATGATCTCATGCTAAGGATGTGGGAAGCTCCTTTAACGGTGTCTCCACTCTCTGAGACTCGATACCATGTACCAAGTTCTACAATGCCCTAGTTTTCAGAAGACACAATTACCACACCATTCAATGGTAGTGGAATCGGCGATGCGTAGGATCAAGAGTGCTAAAACACATTCTTCCAATTCTCCAGGCCGTGAAACGAGGACACTCGATGCCTTTGGGCGTCGATGCTTTCATTCCTCAATGTTATCAGCCAGGATAAGCTCTTACATTCTCTACATGGGAATGTTTCTCAAGGAGGTTACAAGGGATCTAGAGCTTATGGCTCCACTTCTCCCTGATGATAAAAGGACAGACTTCCTCATCCTGGTCAAACATGCCCAGAATTTGTCTAAGTTCATGAATTGTGCAACCTTTGATTGCTTTGAGTGCATTAGCAGAACCTCTGCTATTTCCATTGGTGCATGTTGCATTGCCTGGCTTCAGGCATCAGATTTAGAACAATGGGTGCAAGATAAGCTGGGGAACATTCCTTGCACAGGAGAAAATCTCTTTGGCAAGGATTGGCAAGACAAGGCTAATCAGGTTGAATCTGAAAATACAACCTTGAACAGATTGTCGAAGGTTACAGCAAAGAAAAAGACAACAAGAAAAAGAAATTCTACCCATCTTACAACCAGGCTGTCCACTGTCCAGTTTATGCTCCCCAGAAGGGGCAACAACAGCCCAGACAGCAAAGGAAGACACAAGTCCCAAGAGCTCAACGAGCTCAACAGACTCGGCCTCCTCAGGGGCTGTGACTCCTTTCTAGAGAACTTAGTCATCCTGCCCCTGAAAGGTCCAGGACCTCTCACCATCCCTGGCAGACTTTGTCATTTCGCCAGAAGATGGCAACAAATAACATCAGAAAACTGGACTCTTTCCATTGTACAAGAGGGGTACAAACTCCATTTTCATAGTATGCCCCCTCCCACCATCACAAGACGGCTCAATTCTCAGGGCCCTACCACCACTCTCTTGTGTCAGGAGGTCACCTCACTACTTGCTCAAGGGGCAATAGAAGAGGTACCCATATCCCAACAGGGCATGGGTTTCTACTCCCTCTACTTCCTCATCCCAAAGAAAACAGGGGGATACTGGACCTCAGAGTTGAGTAAGTATCTGTTCCGAGAAAAATTCAAGATCTCCCTCGGAACACTTCTTCCCTACATTCAGTGTCAGGATTGGCTATGTTCTCTAGATCTAAAGGATGCACACACGCATAATTCTCATCCATACAGATCACAGGAGGTTTCTTCGATTCCTTTTTCAAGGAAGACATTACCAGTACAGGGTTCTTCCCTTCAGACTGGTTTCTGCCCCAAGAGTATTCACAAAATGCATGGCAGTAGTAGCAGCATTCCTGAGAACTCTGGGGATATTTGTCTTCCCCTACTTAGATGACTGGCTCATCCAAGCATCAACAGCTCCAGAAGCCAGCTTCGCACTCTCCTGCACAATGCAAATCCTGCAGTACTTGGGTCTAGTCATAAACCTCCCAAAATCTCATCTCACCCTGTCTCAGTCCCTAGAGTTCATAGGGGCTGTTCTCGACACAAGGCAGTCAAAGGCTTTCCTGCCACAGCCACGTTGTCTTCAAATACTCCAGCTGGCTTCTCAAGCAGCTATGAAAACTTTGCTAACTGCTCGAGAAATGCTTCAGCTGCTGGGGCATATGACATCCACTGTCCATGTGGTTCTCTATGCTCGCCTTCACATGTGGGCAGCCCAGTGGACCCTATTCTCTCAGTGGACACAGGCCTCGGGTCACCTATTGGACAAAATCAGAAATTTGACACGTCTCATTTCGTCCCTACAGTGGTGGCAATCACTGGAAAACCTTCTCGTAGGCTCTCCCTTCCAGCAGCCACTACATCAAGCCACCTTGATGACAGATGCATCCAAGTCAGGCTGGGGGGCTCACTTGGACCATCTCTCCTCCCAGGGTCTATGGACTCAGCAAGAGGCTTGTCTTCACATAAACCTTCTGGAACTTGGAGCCATATTTTTATGCTCTTCAAGTGTTCCAAACCCACCTCAGCTACAAGACAGTTCTGGTACAGACTGACAATCAGGTAGCCATGTTCTGTGTGAACAAACAGGGTGGGACAGGGTCTCAAGCCTTGTGCAATGAAGCTCTATGCTTCTGGGCCTTCGCCAGAAATCTTCAAATCCACCTTCTGGCAGTGTATCTTCCAGGCACGCAAAATTTCTTGGCAGACAAAGTCAGTTGAGTACTGCTGCCACACGAGTGGTCTCTTCATCCAGAGCAAATTGCTTGGAGTTTTCAGATCTGGGGAACTCCAGATATAGACCTCTTTGCAAGTCCTCAGAATTTCAAACTTCACCGGTTCTGTTCCAGAATTCAGGCTCAGAACTGTCAGGCAAGGGATGCTTTCCACCTCCACTGGGGTCGGGACGTCCCCTATGCCTTCCCACCCATTCCCCTCATCCCAAAAACCTCTGTTCAAGCTTCAGAGAGACAGGGGCCATATGATCCTCATAGCCCCACACTGGCCATGACAACCGTGGTATCCTCTGCTTCTACGTCTCTCTCGAGCCAGACATCTGGAGTTGGGATGTGCTCCAGATCTTCTTTCCCAGGAGAACGGGATGCACCCAAACCCTCAGTCTCTACACCTCAGGGCGTGGCTCCTGCGATCCTAGAATTCCAGGATATCAACCTTTCTCAACAGGTAAAAGATATCCTTTTGGCTTCAAGAAAACCTTCCACAAGGCGAGCATACGCCTTTAAGTGGAAAAGGTTCTCTATTTGGTGTTCGAAAAAGGAACTTAATCCCTTTTCAGTGCCAGTGGAGGCGTTACTGGAGTATCTCCTCCATTTGTCATCCCCTGGTCTTAAGACCAGTTCAGTAAGAGTCCATCTTAGTGACATTGTAGCTTTCCACAAGCCCTTGGATGGACAGCCTGTTTCCTCTCCAGCACTTGTAGCAAGATTTATGAGAGGTCTACTTTTAACAAAACCTCCCATTAAGCCACCACCCGTGGCATGGGATTTGAATCTTGTCCTTGGGCAGCTCATGAAACAGCCCTTTGAACCCTTAGCCACTACTTCCCTAAAATTTCTTTCTTGGAAGATGATCTTCCTAATTGCTCTCACTTCTGCAAGATGCATCAGTAAGCTACAGGCTTTAGTGGCTGATCCTCCTTATGCAAGGTTCCACCATGATAAAGTAGTCCTTAGGTCTTACCTTCACTTTATGCCAAAGGTGGTTTCGCCTTTTCATTTAAACCAATTGGTTTACCTTCCTGTATTCTTTCCTAGGCCTCATGCCTCCAATGCAGAAAGGAATCTACACACTCTAGATTGTAAAAGAGCCTTGGCTTTTTGCCTTCAGAGAACTACGCAACATAGAAAGTCTTCCCAGCTTTTTGTTGCTTTTTACTCTAGTCATCTTGGACTACCAAAGCGAACTTTGTCTAAATGGATTGCTAATTGCATATTCTTTGCATATGAGAGTAAGGTACTTTCTCTCGAACGTCATGTTACAGCTCACAATGTGAGAGCAGTGGCAGCCTCTATGGTTAACCTTTGCTCTGTGTCCATTGATGATATTTGTAGAGCTGCCACTTGGGCTTGGGTACACACCTTTGCAGCCCACTACTGCTTGGACAAGGACTCCCGTCGGGATGCCTCATTTGGTCAGCCTGTTCTCCAGCATCTCTTTCAGATTTAGAATAACTCCTACCCGCCGTCCTGGGTTTCGATGCCAGAGATCCATGGGAGGAAGCATGACCCATCTCAACCTGGGTTTCGCAGCTTGCTGGGGTCGTCTCCCTGATTGTGTAATTCACTCCTAGTGTTAGTCGTTTCACAGAGGGTAGCTATGAGCAGAATAATACAAATATCCCTCCAATAAATTATCTGGGCTATGCACTTCTAGTATTGCCCCTTCTCATTCTCAACTATTTGTCTTCTTGAGGTCTCAGACTATAACCAGCGCTGGCTACAACGGACAAAAGTCCTTAGCCTCAGCACTATTTTGCATCAACGACCTCTATCAAATGATGTGTCAATGTATACAATCCGTTATTCTATTGTTCTTTATACTCAAATTTTGTGCTTATCTTAGCGTTTGAAATGTCCCGACGCCACCATCTGGGTCCGTGCGTGCGTTTCACAGATGTGGGTTTCATCAGGGGGAATTAAATATCTCAAGCACTCAATCTGATGTCATCTCTAATCCGTTAGCGTCGTCTGACTTTTATAATCCAAGATTGCAGCACTGCCAATGAAATGGTTACAATTAACTCTGTTGCATGCCACTCATCAATTCAGTTCTTGAAGTACTTATTAATGTTTAAGGAATTACCTGCCAATACATACATCTCTTAGCTGGGGAGTCCCCCATATGTGAGGATTACATTCCTGCTTGTTCCTGGAGATAGCGTAGTTACTCACCTGTAACAGGTGATCTCCGGGAACTGCAGGGATTTAGTCTTCACAACCCACCCACCTCCCCTAGGAGTTCTCTCAATCTCAATCCATTTTCTGAAGGACCACCTTCAAAAGTCCCTAAGAGAGAGAAAACACAGACAAGGTGAAGTCTCTCATGCGAGCCTTCAAAGAGAGAGAGCCATAAAAAAGAACCCAGTTCAGCATGGCATAACTCTGCAAGTACTGCCTCTTGAGAGAAGCATCAAACCTACAGCTGTTGGCTAATGGTGCATGGAACCACCAACGTCCACCACAAACTATAAGCAAGTACCTTAACATTATAGACGCCTATGCTGCTGGATTGCAGGGGAGCATACAGTATCAAAGCACTCTGATGGCACTGATGTTTTAACAGCCACATTTTCCCTACAGGTGCCAAGACATGTGCACCAAAACCAACAGAAATAATTACTTTCCTTATCGTCCCTCCAGTTCATTCCAAACGTGTGTTATCACCTCACCAGATGCTTGGAAACTGAGTATGCCAAGTCTTAATGACATTACCCTACATGGGCAACTAGCACCTCCTATCAGTATTCAGTCTTCAAGCAGCTTAGAAGGCGTGATTTGTGTTGTCTGGACTCTACTGAAGAGCCACAAATAAGGGGAAAAAATAGGAAACGATTTGGCAATTTGAATGGGCTTCAGATAATTGGGGCAGTGGCCCTTTAAATTTATTCACCGAGGGAGGAGGGGTGGGGAGAGGCTTAGAGTAATCACAATAACAGTGTGATCTCAGATTGAGCTTCAGTGGCTCCTGGTCCCTTGAGTGGGTGAGAAGTCTGCAAACAGAGGAGCAGATTGCAGTCCCCAGTACACTGCAAGAATCTCCTGCCACAGCTGGGACCATGAGGGCCGGTCCAGTGAAGTGAGCAGTGCTTTGGTGGTGTCAGCGGGACGGAGTAAAAGGGCCCCTTCCATTCCTTTTCTCCATCGCAGCTCCAGTCGGCAGTTATCCAGAGCAGCAGAGTGAGTTCACCGAGCTTTAGATGGCAGTCAAGAGGCATGCAGCTCAGTCTCAGCCACCAGACCAGGGAGCATGTGGAGCCAGCACCATTTTGTAACCATATTTCTACTCATTGCCGTGTGGGGGGGACTCCACTGAGGTCTGGCTGGACACAGGAGGAGGGGGATGGTTCTTTCATGTTTTCTTGTTTTTGGCGTATTTTCTTTGTTTTGTCTGGTGGGCAGCAATCGGAGCACTGATGCGAATGCCAGCAAAAGCCATGTGTTTGGCCTGTGGTTCCATTCGGGGCTCCGATTTTGCTGCAGTTGTGAATCAGAGTCCCGAGCAGCGAAGGAAGGCCTTGCTGGGGGTAAAAATGGTGTGGCAGGCTCAGGGGCATCCTCTGGAGGGTCAGACACTCCTGCTCAACCATCTTCAGTGCTCAGATCTCCTGTACCTTTGACAGGAACAGCAACGATGTTAAAGGGGTCGGGAAGCTCTTCCCCTCATATGGTAGAGGCCCGTGAGTATTTATTTGTCCCCCTAGGCCATTTACTTCTAAAGAGCAGCCCTCAAAGTCTGCTCCTGGAGCTTTTTCCCCAGAATTTGTTCTCCTGATGCATAAAACTTTGAGGCAAAGCACAGGGGAGGATACCTCAGGATTGGTCAAGAGGGCTTAGAAGAGGGGATTACCAGATGCCCTGCTGGGAAGTGGCAGAGGATGAGCCTGTGCCTACCTGGAGGTGCCTGGATAGTGAGCTTTGGGAAGATAATGGCTCCATACACTCAGGGGTCAGAGGGCCTGGGAGAAGGGGCAGACCTTTGAGGAGAACCTGTGGCGGCAGAGCTGGAGGAAGGCGATATCCCACAAGGGGAAGACCCCCATATAGTGTAGTGTTCCGCCGAGAGGAATTGGCAGCATTGAGCTCCCACTCCCTGGGGGTGCTTAATGTGCCTCAGGGAACGACACCAGAGAGAGAACTGCTGGAAGATCCTCTGTTCCAAACCATCTGGAAAACGCAGATGGTGTTTCCCGTTCACAGCAGATGATTCAGGATGAATGGGAGGTCCCGGAAGTGGGCCGGAAGGGTACTGGTACTTCTGCTACTACTATTATTATTATTCTCCAGGACCAAGCAGGAAGTCAGTCCTCACATATGGGTGACATCGACGTCGATGGAGCCCTTGCGGAGCATTTCCCCAGCTTTCTATGAAAGCCTTTGGGAATACTGCACGCATGCGCCGTCCCCTTCCCGCCTAAAGGTGCCATCTTGCTCAGTCTCTCTTTTTCCGTGGAGCCCATCGGACGTTTGTCCTAGTTCACCAGGAAAACAGTTAGATTTTTTCTTCGAATCCCTGCGATTTCTTTGCGTTTTTTTCTCCGGTTCGACGCCGGTTCCCCTTCTCGCCAGGTTCGGTACACCAGTATCGAGCACGATCTTATTTTTTCGGTATTTGCCCTTCGTGGCTGGCGTTCACGCCCTTTTTTTCCTTTTCCCTGGAAGGCCGGTCCTTTGACCTCGCGGGGGCTCTTTTTTCCCCAATGGCTTCCAGTGGTTTTAAGAAGTGTGATCGGTGCAAGAAACTAATGTCTCACACCGACACACACGACTGCTGCCTTCGGTGCCTTGGTCCTGATCATGATCCTAAGATCTGTGGACCGTGTGGGAAAAAGTCCACTAAGGCACTGCGAAGTCGTCAGCACCAAAAGGAAAGGCTTTTCTCTGATTCGGCCTCCGGCCTGGCCCGGACCTCGTCTGAGGCCTCGACGTCTCGGGAGTCTGCCCCAAGCATCGTCGGGGTTCCTCGGAGAGGGGGGTCCCCCGAACGGGAGCAAAAGAGGAAGAAGCGGCTCACGAGGGCAGCGTTGGAGGAAGTCCCTGGCTCCTCGAGGGCTAGGTCTCGGACCCCTGACCGCCATCCCGGGCCCGTGGAACAGGAGAAGCTGTCAAAAGTACCTCAAGTGGAGCCGGAGTCTGCTGGATACATAAGTCCTGTTGTCCTCGAGGACTCTCCTCCCAGGGAGCCGACGTCTGGCCCGGAGCCGCCGGGGCCTGAGTCGGTGGCTGCTGAGTCTCCTGAGCTGGGTCTCAGGCTGACAGCCTTTTGGAGTGCAGACTGTCTGCCTTCATGGATCAGCAGCGGGTGCTGATGGCCAGCCTCGCTGGCGCTTCTGCCCCGACCACAAGGACATCGAAGTCGACCCCGGAGACCGAGCCGATACTCGAGGCCATGAAGGCTCGGTCGTCCTCGGTCACAGTCACCCTCGACCCCCCCCCGGTCGGGACCGAGGGCGTCTATGCCGGTGCCTTCGGTGTTGGAGCGGGTGCTGCGGGGTTCTGCGCGGTCGGAGCCCGACTCCTCTTCGGACGAGTCCGCCTGGGAGACGGAGGACGAGGAGTCCTCCTGATACATTCAAGACTCGATGCGTCCCGTCGGACTCACCGCAGTCTGAGCCCCGGAGTAGGTCCCCTCCGGAGGATACCCGGTTCTCGGAGTTCGTTAGGGATATGGCCACTGCTTTGGCGATCCCCCGGCGGACCCCGAGAAGGAGTCTCGAGCCAAAGAGCTCGAGGCCCTCCAGTATGACTCTCCTCCGAAGGGGGCCTTTACTCTGCCGGTTCCTCCGATGCTGGAACGGCTCCTCTTCCGGATGTGGGAGGCACTGGCCTCGGCGCCGGTTCTAAGCAAGCGGGTCGATTCCATTTATCAACTCCGTAAGAGCCCTGATTTTCAGAAGATGCAGCTACCACACCATTCCATGGTCATGGAATCGGCCATGCATTGTCTGAAAAGCTAGAAGATGCACTCCGCGGTGCCCCCCGGCTGGGAGGCCCGGAACCTGGCTGTGTTTGGTAGAAAGTGCTTCCAGGGCTCGATGCTTGCTTGCCGTGTCCAGTCTTACCAGCTGTACATGGGCATGTACTTGCGGGACCTGGCAAAGGAGCTTGCCGGATTCTCTGCTGGTCTCTCTGGGGAACCTTTGCAGAGGTTCAAGTCCTTGTCTTCGGGGATCCGGGAATGCTCTAAGTTCATGTCCCGAGCAGCCTACGATGGCTTCGAGGCCTCGGCCCATGTAGCGGCAGCCGGCATCGCGGCTCAACGCCAGGCATGGCTGCAGTCATCGGACCTCGAGCCATGGGTTCAAGACAAGTTGGTCGATGTCCCTTGCCGAGGTGAGAACCTTTTTGGCAAGCCCATGGCCGAGAAGGCTGCTGAGCTCGAGACCGAGCACCTCACGAGGACAAGGCTGTCTAGAAAGACTTCTGCCCCTTCACATAAGAAGAAGGGCTCGGGTAAGAAGTCCTTTTACCGGAGGAAGGCGACTGCCTACAAACAGTTCCCACCTTACCAGGCCTCCCCCGCTCCCTCACAGGGTCAGCAGGCCAAGGGGCAGGGACATGGGCCCCGTAGGCAGAAGGCCCCCAAGCCTCCAGCTCCTGCTCCCACTCAGCAGGGTGGGTTTTTTTGACTCCCAAGGCATAGCCTCTCTGTCTCTGCTGTCCCATCCCTGTACAGGAGGTCGACTAGCCCTGTTTGCCCACCGATGGCCACCCATTACAGGAGGCACAAGGGCTACATGCTTCATTTTCATCAGTTGCCTCCTCCCTACTTTCCAAGAGAGCCTCCAAGGCCTCCTCTCTATACAGCCCTCCTCCTGCAGGAGCTTCAGGGTCTGTTGCGGGACAAGGCGGTGGAGCCTGTGCCTACCCATCTACAAGGTCACTGTTTCTACTCCAGGTACTTCCTAGTACCAAAGAGAACAGGGGACCTCAGGCCTATTCTCGACCTCAGAAATCTCAAGAAGTTCTTAGAGAAGAAGTTCAAGATGCTTACTCTTGGAACACTTCTGCCCTACCTCCAGCAGGGAGATTGGCTATGCTCTTTAGATCTAAAGGATGCGTACACTCACATCCTCATTCATCGAGACCACAGAAGGTACCTCAGGTTCATTGTGGGAGGAAACCATTATCAGTACTGAGTGCTGCCATTTGGCCTCACCTCCGCGCCCAGGGTCTTTACCAAATGCCTGGCAGTGGTGACGGCCTACTTAAGGAATCAGGGTATCTTTGTCTTCCCCTATCTGGACGACTGGCTCATCAGGGGTCAGACGTGCCAGGAGGCCAGGCAAGCCACCCTCCGAACGATTTCTCTACTCCAACACCTGGGTTTTGTCATAAACTTCGCAAAGTCCACTTTGCTCCCCTCCCAAAACTTGGCGTTTATAGGAGCAAGGCTAGACTCTCTGCAGGCAAAAGCTTTCTTGCCAGAGGACAGAGCCCAAAGACTAATAACCTTGGCAAACCAGTTTTTCTCAGCAGGTCACTGACAGTACATGTGACTCCCCATGCCAGGCTTCATATGAGGCCTGCGCAATGGTGCTTCAGAACTCAGTGGTCGCAGGCCACAGGGAGCCTCAGCGACAGAGTAAGGGTGTCCAGACCAGTCCTGCACTCCATTTGTTGGTGGCTGCATCCCCCCAACTTACTGAAAGGGATGCCTTTTCAGCCACCTGGGTTCACAGTGGTGTTGACCACCGATGCCTCTCTGCAGGGCTGGGGAGCACACTGTCTGGGCAAGTGCACCCAGGGCCTATGGTCTCCCTGGGAGGCCAAGCAGCAAATCAATCTACAGGAACTGCGGGCTATTCGTTTAGCCCTCAAGACTTTCTCTCAAACCCTGGCCCACCTGTCTGTCTTAGTACAAACAGACAATCAGGTAGCCATGTTTTATGTGAACAAACAGGGCGGCACTGGGTGCAGGCTCCTTTGTCAGGAGGCGCAGGACCTTTGCTTGTTTGCGCTCATGTGCAACATGTTTCTCAGGGCGGTTTATCTTCCTGGCCAGGAGAATTACCTGGCAGACAGTTTGAGCAGGATTCTGCAGCCCCACGAATGGCAACTCCATCCCTTGGTGGTTCAGAAGATTTTCCTGAGATGGGGACTTCCATCCATAGATCTATTTGCCAGTCCCCTGAACAGACAGCTGCCTAGGTTCTGCTCCAGGCAACCGCATCCTCTGCGGCTAGCAGCAGATGCTTTTCTGATTTCCTGGTCCCAGGGCCTCCTGTATGCGTTTCCTCCCACACCTCTGGTGGCCCGAACCCTGTTCAAGATTCTACAGGACAAGGCCTCGGTCCTTCTGGTAGCCCCCAGGTGGCTGAGGCAACCTTGGTTCCCACTTCTTCTTCAACTAGCAGTGGACACTCCACTATCTCTGGGGTTGCAGCCTGACCTTCTCTCTCAGAACCAGGGGTCTCTTCTGCACCCCAACCTCAAATCTCTCAATTTGATGGCCTGGAAGCTGCAAGGGTAGTTTTGGCTCCCTGGGGCCTCCCTCAGGAAGCTGATGAGGTCGTCCTGGCCTCTAGGAAGCAGTCCACTAGAAAAACCTATGCCCTGAAATGGAAGAGATTTTCTCTGTGGTGTCAGCTGCGTACAGAAGATCCTTTCTCCTGTGCTGTACCAGTGGTGCTTTAGTATCTGCTGCACTTGTCCAATCAAGGCCTTAAGTCCAATTCTGTTCAGGTCCACATCTCAGCTCTAGCAGCTCACCACTCACTGGTGGAAGGACACTGTCGGTTCACCCTTTGGTGTCCCGGTTTCTCAGAGGTTTGCTCGTGCTCAAGCCTCCTGTCCGTCCTCCAGCCCCTGAGTGGGAGTTGAATGTGGCCTTGCAGCAGCTGACTCGCCCACCTTTTGAGCCGATGGCCACTTGTCCTCTCCGCTTCCTATCCTGGAAGATGCTCTTCTTGGTAGCCCTAACCTCGGCCAAGCGAGTAAGTGAGCTTCAGGCCCTGGTCTGTGACAAGCCTTACACTCGCTTCTATAGGAATAGGGTAGCCCTTAGGACTCATCCAAAGTTCCTTCCAAAGGTTGTCTCCTCTTTCCACCTCAACCAGGAGGTGGTTCTTCCAACATTCTTCCCTAGGCCTCATGCAAGCCAAGCTGAAGCAGTCCTGCATACCCTGGACTGTAGGAGGGCCTTATCCTTCTACCTTGATCGTAAGCAGGGACATAGAAGGGCTACTCAGCTCTTCATATCTTTTTACCCTAATAATTTGGGGTTAGCTGTGTCCAAGCGTACCTTGTCCATTTGGGTGGCTGACTGTATCACCTGGGCTTACAAGGCGGCTGACTTTCCCTTGCAGGGTCGGGTCATGGCAATGGCTACCTCAGTAGCTCATCTCCGCTCTGTACCGTTGGCAGCCATTTGCAGGGCTGCAACTTGGTCCTCAAGCTAGACTTTTGCGGCCCATTACTGCCTGGAGAGGGAGTCCCGTAGGGACAGTGCTTTTGGCCAGGCAGTACTCCGGAATCTCTTTGAGGTTTAGGCAACTCCTGCCCTCCGTTGGGCTACCGGTGGAGGTTCTTTCAGTGATAAGCCTTTCTTTGATGCTGGGACTAGAGGGAGTTCTCTTGTTCAGCCTGGGTTCCTTGGTAGCCCAGAGCTAGGGAGTCACCCATATGTGAGAACTGACTTCCTGCTTGGTCCTGGAGAAAGAGTAGTTACTCACCTGTAACAGGTGTTCTCCAGGAGCAGCAGGAATTAGTCCTCACAACCCTCCCTCCTCCCCTGGGAGTTGCAGTTGTACATAGTTTATTTTACATTTTTGTGTGCTGTTTTTTAGCTATGTCATTTGACTCAGCAAGATGGCACCTTTAGGCAGGAAGGGGACCGCGCATGCGTGCAGTATTCCCAAAGGCTTTCGTAGAAAGCTGGGGAAATGCTCCACAAGGGCTCCATTGATGTCGATGTCACCCATATGTGAGGACTGATTCATGCTGCTCCTGGAGAACACCTGTTACAGGTGAGTAATTACTCTTTATTAATCAGTTTTATATAACGCTACAAGCATATGCAGCGCTGTACGAACATATAAAGACGACTGTATGCTCTATGAACAGGGACTATCTAATCAAGACAGATAGAACAATACAAGAGAAACCAGTGGGTTCAAATAGGGAAGGAGACACAAGGAGAACAAGGGATTAGGATACAAATGCGGCCTCAAAGAGGTAAGCCTTTAGCATGGATTTGAAGAAGGGGAGAGAAGAGACTTGACGTAAAGTAGAGGAAGTTTTGTTCCATACATAAGGAGCAGCAAGGTGAAAAGATCAAAGTCTGGAGTTTGCAGAAGAAGAAAAGAGCATAGAGAGAAGA
The DNA here is from genome assembly GCA_033557465.1 of Ichthyophis bannanicus. Taxonomy (NCBI): domain Eukaryota; kingdom Metazoa; phylum Chordata; class Amphibia; order Gymnophiona; family Ichthyophiidae; genus Ichthyophis; species Ichthyophis bannanicus. The sequence continues at coordinate 172,359,402 of CM066042.1, forward strand.
AAGCCAGAGGAGGAGTTCATGAGGAAGGGTATAGGGGGAGAAGAGAGGAAAAGTAATGAGGAGCAGTAGCGTGAATGCTTTATATGTTAGAAGGAGAAGTTTGAATTAGATACAGAAGGGGAGCCAGTGAAGTGATTTTAGAAGAGGGGTGTTATGAGTGTATTGGGGCTGGCGAAAGATTAGTCACACAGCAGAGTTCTGGATAGATTGAGGAGGAGAGAGATGACTCTTAGGGAGATCAGCAAGGAGAAGGTTGCAATAGTCAAGACGGAAGGTGACCAAAGAGTACACATGCTATAGCAGGTTATACCTGTTGCCAGAGCAGGAAAAAGACCCACTCCAGTCACTGAAGGTGGATGCGATGGTGTCAGCAGTTACAGAGAAGACCACAATTCCAGTGGAGGGCAGTGCAGCCCTCAAGGATGTGCCGGACCGGAAGCTGGAGACCTTGCTCAAGCAGGCATTTGATATTAATGCCTTGTTGCAAATGTCCATCTGCGGAGCCTATGTGGCCATGGCCTATTTTAAGATGAGCGCAAGGTGTACTGGAAGACAATGAGGAGTCACAGCAGACGTCTCCAGAGGCGGCTAAGCTGGAGTTCAGCGCGGCTTACCTGGCGGATGCCTTTCATGATCTGATTTGAGCTTCGTTGAAAAGCATGGCCTCTGTGGTGGCAGCACAGAGATTTCAGTGGTTGAGAAGTTAGTCGACAGATGGCATCTTCCAAGACGTGCTTGAGCAAGCTCCCCTTCAGGGGAAATTCTTGTTTGGGGAAGCATTGGATAAGTTGGTATTTGAGGGAATCGAAAGGAAGACAAACAGAAGCCAGCCAGGACCCCTGGTTAGGGGTCAATCCTGGGAAGTTTGTCACTTCTGGGTGGTTTGTTTTGCACCCTGTCAGACTGCTACTCTTCCTGGGGACAGGTTTCTGATGAACCGGTAGAGGCTTTTACACTGCTGCCTCCATGATAGCTAAAAAAACAATGAAACAAGGGGGACCAAGTCAGGTTGATTCCCGAAGGAGGGCATCTGCAGGAATTTTACTCCGCTTGGGTCCAGATCACTTCAGATCAGTAGGTGCTGGAAGTGATAAAAATTTCTGAGGGGCAGCAATCGGAGCACAGATGTGAATGCTGGCAAAAGCCACATGTTTGGCCTGTGGCTCCTGTTGGGGCTCTGATTTTGCCGCAGTTGTGAATCGGAGTCCCGACCAGTGAAGGAAGGCTTGAATTTGCCCGGCCCCTTGCAGATGCATTCATAAGGTCCCCCTGCAAAGTGCCACAAAACATCATGGCGGTGCAGGACACTCTGTTTTGGCTTCAGCAGTTGGCTGCAGTAGTAGAGGTCCCTTCCGATCAGTGCGGCTGCAGTCGATACTCTATATACTTCGTAGTCCCCAAAGAAGAAGGAACATTTCGACCCATCTGGGATCTCAAAAGTGTTAATTGCTGCCTGAGAGTGCCTAAGCTTTTAATATGGAGACACTTCAGTCTGTCATAGTGGCTGTAGGGGAAAGTGACTTCCTTATGGCCCTCGATCTGATGGAGGCACATTTGCACATCAAAATTCGTCCAGAGTATCAGCAATTTCTGAGTTTTGCAGTACTGATGGGCCCGAAGAAAGAAAGGATGAGAACACTGCAGGGTCAGGTCCGGCTGTTTCTCTAGAAGATGGCACCCAACAACCTGGTATTATCCAGCTGTTGGGGGTTGATGGCGGCATTAGTTGAGTTGGTTCCCTGGGCACAGGCCCACATGCGGCCATTGCAGAGAGCTCTTCTGTGGAGATGGTCGTTGCAGCGGCACATGCTCTCAAGGAGGTTGACTTGCCCCCTATACACCCAGATGACCCTCCAGTGATGGCTGTGCTCGGACAAATGGCTAGCGAGGATACCCTTGGAGCCACTGGTATGAATTCTGCTAACCACAGATGCTAGCGTCACAGAGGCTGGGGAGCACAATATGAGGCTCAGATAACGCAGGGCCACGGGATGCCGGAGGAGAGCACATGGCCAATCAGTCGGTTGGAGATGAGAGCGGTTTTCTTGGCCTTGAAAGTGTTTCGGCTGTTGCTCCACGGGAAAGCGTCAGGGTGTTCTCAGACAATGCTGCCATGGTGGCTTACATCAATCATTGGGGCAGCACAGGAAGTGTGCAGCTAAAGGACAAGGTGGCTCCACTGTTAGTGCCTGCAAGTTTGCCTCCACCTAAACTATCAGCCACTCACGTGGCCAGCAAAGAAAACGTGGCAGCAGATTATCTCAATTGCTATCGCCTGGACTCCGGCGAGTGGTCCCTTGATTTGGTGGTGTTTACCATCAGATCCATGATCGGCTGCCCCCCAATGACTGATCAACTGAGCAATCTTCAAGAACACAAAAGTAACTTGTTTCTTTAGCAGACAGAGAGCGAATTTCAGAAAGGCTGGATGCTCTGGTGCAGAGATGGCCGATGGAAGGACTTCTGTATGTTTTTCCCCCTTGGGCACTCATAGGGTGAGTAGTGCAAAGAATCAAGGCTCATCAGGGGCTGGTAGTTCTGGTGGCTCAAACCTGGCCTCTCAGGCCATGGTATGCAGATCTGGTATGGCTGGCAATGGACTGTCCTTGGCAGCTGCCAGCACGATCCAGTCTTCTCTCACAGGGGCCCATTCTCATGCCAGGTGGATCGATTCTCGCTTTCAGCCTAGCTCTTGAGAGGGCTTGGCTGAGAAGGATGGAATATTTTGTCCCTGTGATTACCAGGTTGTTAAAGGCTCATAAGCAATCCACTTCTGTCGTATGTCCAAGTCTGGAGAGTGTTCAAGGGCTGATGTTCATTGTGTGGTGTCAGCTGTTATCAGTTTCCTTGCTGGATATTCTTGCCTTTCTGCAGGGCAGGTTTAGAGAGAGGCTTAGTGTGTAATTTGCTTCAGGTGCAGGTAGCAGCACTCGTTATCGCAGCACAGTCCAGGGTCTGTCCTTGGTGGCCCATCTGGATGTGGTATGTTTCCTTAGAGCGGTGAAGCATGTTCAGCCCCCAGCAAGGTCCTGTGTTCCTCCTTGAGACCTGAATCTTGTGTTGTCAGTGTTAACAGAGGCACCTTTTGAACCACTGGGTGCTTCCACCTTGAAAGATTTGACTTTGACGGCAGTGTTTTAGGTGGCCATTTGTTCAGCTAGGCAGATTTCGGAACAGCAAGTGTTGTCGTGTTACAAGCCGTTTCTTTCCATATTGAAGGAGAAGGTGGTGGTGAGTCCACTGCCCTCTCTTCTGCCCAAGGTGGTATCTGTTTCATCTCAGTCAGCCAGTTACCCTTTCGGTGTGTTCAGGCATAGGTGCTACATCAGAGGAGCTGTACTTGCTGGATGTTTGCAGAGTGCTGCAGTGCTATCTCAAAGTAAGATCATTTGTGTTGTCTTTTTTTGACGTGGCCACATTTATTGCCCGGTGGGTATGGGAGGCTATTGCTTCGGCCTTCCTGTTGAGGCATAGAGAATTGCCCAAAGGGCTCAGGCACATTTGACCAGAGTGCAGGCAGTGTTGTGGGTGGAAGCTAGTCTGGTTCTGCCGCTGGAGATCTGTAGGACGGCAACTTGGTAGTTTTTACATACTTTTTGCGAGGCATTACTGCCTAGATGTGCAGGCAGCGGAGGATGCATGGTTTGGATCTATGGTGCATCAGGCTGGGCTCGCAGGTCCCTCCCGAGATTGGTGAGTACTGCTATGGTACATCCCACATGTCTGGACTGGACTGGAGAGATAAAGAAGCTGAAATTAGGCCTTACCTCCTAACTGGCTTTCCTTGAGTCCCTCCAGTCCTGTGGTGTTGGGCAGTGTCTGGTGGCGATCCTGGTTCTAAAGGGTACATCACATTATTCAGTGGGCCGGGGGAGTGTGAGGGGCCATCTGGTTGACCGCGACTCTTCTGGGGATACAGTGAACGGCTATGTTTGCGAAAACAAAAGCAAAAACCAAAACACAGGACAAACGTAACTAGGAACGTGATGGATGTAGGGTTACTGTGTTCATATGGTTTTCTTACTGGTCGATTCTTAATTGTTGCTCTTTGGAGTCTGTTTTGTTAATAGAATACTGAGGCTGGTAGGAGGTGCCAGCTGCCTATGTAGGGTGATGTCGTCATAAAGACAGCATGCTCTGTCTCCAAACTGCTGGTGAGGCATGATAACACACATGACTGGACTGGAGGGACTCAAGGAAAGCCAATTAGCAGGTAAGGCCTAATTTCACCTTGCAATTAAGTGCCAGAGTTTGAGGTAGTGGGCACCCTGCTGACTGGCAACTCAATGAAAACAATTCTAACACTGTCACTACAACTGCTACAGTTTGTAGCAAGTTGATGTTGCCTTCCAATTTATTTTTCTAAAGGGGTCATAACCCTTCCCTTGACAATATATAGCCAGGGACAAGCAACAACTCCTTTTATTTTCTGATGTACTTATCTGTTGGCAGCCACTTGTCCTCTACCAGAACCTCACGCCAACATGCTGGACTTTGGCAAAACTTTCTACTAGATTACTCAGGATAATGTGGACCTATGACCCACTCCCTCCCCATCTCTGACATCCTGGAGACTGCAAGCTCCCCATATGGCCTCATCCCAAGGAGTCTGACATCCCTAACTTATCAGCAATCCCTACATAAGAAACTCTTCTTCATGGAGGAAATGTCTCCCCCTGGCTAAGTGTCTTTTCTACACTCTTGAACAGTGATAAATCAGCTGCTAAGCTTCCATTTTCTTGTGTGTCTGATATTTCCCAGCACTTGCTGCTCTCTTTGTTCCAGGTGCAGGATTTCCCTCTGTTCTTTTTCCAGAGCAACCAAGAAGTGATTCTTTTCCAACAAGAAAGCATCTCCATAGCCTACATTCATTCCTCTTCAGTGTCCAAAATCTGCAAAGCAGCCGAATGAGCCACAGTTCTTAATATATTTTTACAAAACCATTACTTTGGGACCATCCCGAGGAAGGACCTATGCTTTTGGTCAAGCTGTTCTCTGGAACTTATTTGATTAATGTCTTCAGCCTCTGTCTCTGTAACTTTCCAGACTGGGTTGTACTTACACTTTAACTCTTCACTTCGCACATATCATATGCAACACTCTGCTTTGGAGTCATCTTTGAGGCCAATTGACTCCTGCTTGTCCATGGAGAAAGTGGGGCTACTTACCTTGTAAAATGGGTTCTTTGTGGACAGTAAGATAATTCGGCCACACAAGTCTGTCATTCAGCCCTAGCAGCTGAAGTTTTCAGCACTACAAATAACTGACACAATGAAGGAATCAATAGCTGCATGGGAACTTACTGAGCTTTGCAGCAGAGCAGCCTGATCTGATGCTGTCTGATGTATGGCTGACTTATTCTGATGCCCACAGAGAATTCCCATTGCAACCTTACTTTCTTTGGTTCAATAAAAGCTAGCAGAACTTGCATTGTAAAATTAATTCTCCAGGACCAAGCAGGAAGTCAATCCTCACATGTGGGTGACGTCGGCGCCGACGGAGCCCTCGCGGAGCAATTTTCCCCAGCTTTCAAAGAAAGCCTTTGGGAATTGCAGCGCGCATGCGCGGTCTCCTTCCCGCCCAAGGGTGCCATCTTAGCCAGTCTTCTTTTTTCCGCGGAGCCCTACAGACGTACCCGTCGTGTCCCCGCGAAAAAGTTGATTTTGATTATATATTTCTCTTTTTTCCTTCGGTTCGACGCCGGTCTTTTTCCTGCCCGGACTCGCGACGCCGTCACGAGTCCTTCTCTTATTTTTCGGTTTTTCTGATTTTACTCAGTTTCGTTTTCGGTTTTTTCACTGTTAGCCCGGTCCTTTGACCTTGCCGGGGCCCTTTTTCCCCCGATGGCTGCCAGTGGTTTCAAGCGGTGTGGTCAGTGTGACAGAAATATGTCACTCACTGACACACACGATAATTGCCTCTGCTGCCTGGGGCCGGATCATGAAGAAATGATCTGTGGGGCCTGTGGCAAAATGTCCTCCAAAGCCTTGAGAAGTCGGCGGCACCAGCGGGATAGAATCTTCGCTGATCCCAGCCGTACCCGGACCTCGTCGGAGGCCTCGGCGTCCAGAGGTTCCAGCTCTGAACATCGCCGAAGCTCCTCCGACAGGGGTTCTCCCTCCGGGGACCATCGACGGAAGGTGAAACCCGCGAAGGCGGCGTCGGTGGACGCTCCTGGCCCCGCGAGGGCCAGGTCGCATAGCCCCGATAGCCGTCCCGGGTCTTTGGAGAAGGAGCACCTCCCGAAGCGACCTCGCCTGGAGTCGGAGTTGCCTACTCGGGTAAGTCCTGTAGTCCTCCTGGACTCGCCTCCGAGACTGCCGACGTCGGGCCCGACGCCGTTGGGGCCCGAGTCGGGGACTGCTGGGTCACCTGAGGTCGGACTCAGGTTGACAGCCTTGGAGAGCAGACTGTCTGCCTTCATGGACCAGCAGCGGGCACTGATCGCTAGCCTCGCTGGTGCCGCTGCCCCGACCGCCGGGACGTCGACGTCTAAGTCGACCCCGGAGACCGAGCCGATCCTAGAGTCCATGCGAACTCGAGTCGATCCTCGGTCGAGGTCACCCTCGGCCTCCCATTCGGGACCGAGGTCGTCGACGCCGACTCCCTCGGTGTCGGGGCGGCCGACGTCTGCGCCCGCCCGAGCCGACCCCTCCGATTCCTCCTCGGAGTCCGTCTGGGAGTCTGAAGAGGAAGAGTCACCTGATTCCTTTCGGACTCGGTGTGTCCCCTCGGACTCGCCTGAGTCCGAACCTCGGAAGCAGTCCCCCCCGGAGGATGCCCGGTTTTCGGACTTCGCCAGGGACATGGCCAAGGCTTTGGCCTTCCCTGCGGATCCTGAGGAGGAGCCTCGAGCCGAAGAGCTCGACGCCCTCCAGTATGACTCTCCCGCCAGGGAACACTTTACTGTACCGGTTCCTCCCATGCTGGAACGGCTACTCTTCCGCATGTGGGAGAGTCCGGCCTCCTCGCCGGTCTTAAGCAAGCGGGTCGATTCCATCTATCGAGTCTGCAAGAGCCCTGGCTTCCAAAAAGCACAGCTACCACACCATTCCATGGTAGTGGAATCGGCCATGCATAGGCTTAAGAGCCAAAAGATGCACTCCTCGGTGCCCCCTGGCAGGGAAGCACGTAACCTGGATGGCCTTGGTAAGAAGTGTTTCCAGGGCTCTATGCTTGCTTGTCGTGTCCAGACCTACCAGCTCTACATGGGCATGTATCTCCGAGACCTGGCTAAAGAGCTAGCTGGATTCTCCGCTGGATTGTCCGAGGAACCTTTGCGGAGGTTCCTGGCCTTGACAACTGTTATTCGGGAATGCTCCAAATTCATGTCCCGAGCAGCCTATGATGGCTTTGAAGCATCGGCTCGAGTGGCCGCAGCCGGCATCGGTGCCCGCCGACAGGCTTGGCTTCAGTCGTCTGACCTTGAACCCTGGGTGCAGGACAAGTTGGTCGATGTCCCCTGCCGAGCAAACCCATGGCGGAAAAGGCTGCACAGATCGAGACGGAGACTCTCACCAGGACTAGGCTTTCTAGAAAGACCTCCGCCCCTTCACAAAAGAAGAAGGGCTCGGGAAAGAAGTTCTTTTACCCGAGAAAGGCGGCTGCCTATAAACACTACCCTCAATATCAGGCCTCCGCAGCTCCCCAACAGGGCCAGCAGGCCAAGGGACGGGGTAACGGGTCCCGTAGGCAGCAAACCCCCAAGCCTGCACCACCAGCCCCTGCTCAGCAGGGTGGGGGTTTTTGACTTCATCAGCATAGCCTCTCCCCCTCCGCTGGCTCCTCCCAGCACCGGAGGACGGCTGGTTCACTTCGCCCACAGGTGGTCCAACATCACTTCAGATGCCTGGGTGCTTCAAGTCGTCAGAGAAGGCTATCTTCTCCACTTCCACCAGGTCCCTCCCTCCTATTTCCCGGGAGAACATCCACGGCTCCCTCTGCACAGGGACTTACTCCTTCAGGAGTTAGCAAGTCTTCTTCAGGAACAGGCTGTGGAACCGGTGCCCCACCACCTGAGAGGTCAAGGCTTTTATTCCAGGTATTTTCTAATACCAAAAAGAACAGGAGGCCTCAGACCCATCCTGGACTTGCGCAACCTCAACAAGTTCCTCGTGCGGGAAAAGTTCAAAATGCTTACCCTTGGAATCCTTCTGCCCTACCTCCAGCAGGGAGATTGGCTATGCTCCTTGGATCTAAAGGATGCCTACACGCACATCCTCATCCACCCAAGCCACCGCCAATACCTAAGGTTTGTGGTGGCAGGAAATCATTACCAGTACAGGGTACTGCCCTTTGGCCTGTCCTCCGCACCGCGAGTCTTCACAAAATGTCTCGCAGTGGTGGCGGCCCATCTCCGGCTTCACGGCCTCTGTTTTTCCGTACCTCGACGACTGGCTCATCAGAGCAGCGTCCGCTCCGGCGGTCACCAACGCCACACACCGCACGGTGACTCTTCTGCAGTACTTGGGCTTTGTCATAAACTTCGCAAAGTCCACTTTGCTCCCCTCACAGGATCTCGAGTTCATCGGCGCAAGGCTGCACACTCCTCAGGCGCGAGCTTTCCTGCCTCTCGACAGGGCTCAACGGCTCATGGACCTGGCCGGCCGTTTTCGCAGCCAGTCCCTGGTCTCCGCCAGGCGCTTCCTGAGACTACTCGGCCATATGGCTTCCACTGTCCATGTGACCCCCAATGCCCGCCTGAATATGCGGCCTGCTCAGTGGTGCCTTCGCAAGCAGTGGCAACAAGCCACGGGTGGCCTAGCCGACTTAGTGCACGTCTCCAGGCCGCTGGCCTCTTCTCTCCAGTGGTGGCTTCATCGGCCGAACCTGGTACTCGGCATGCCTTTTCAGTCACCTCAGCCGGCTCAAGTGCTGACGACAGATGCGTCCCTCCTGGGTTGGGGAGCACATTGCCAAGGGGCATGTACTCAGGGTCTCTGGACCGCGTGGGAGTCTGCTCAGCAGATCAACTTCCTGGAGCTCAGAGCAATCCGTCTGGCTCTCAAGGCTTTCTCCCACCTGACTTCTCACCAGTCCGTCCTTGTCCAGACGGACAATCAAGTGGCCATGTTCTACGTCAACAAGCAGGGGGGCACGGGCTCCTTCCTTCTCTGCCGAGAAGCTCAGAGGCTCTGCTCTTGGGCCGTCAATCACGACATTCTTCTCAAAGCTGTCTATCTCCCAGGCCAAGAAAATTGCCTGGCGGACAAACTCAGCAGGATCCTCCAGCCGCACGAGTGGCGCCTGGATCCCTTGATAGTTAAGAAGCTCTTTCTAAAGTGGGGCCTCCCCACGATGGATCTCTTTGCCAGTCCTCTCAACCGGCAACTTCCTCGCTTCTGCTCTCGTCAGCCGCATCCCCTTCGGGTTGCGGCAGATGCTTTTCTACTCTCGTGGTCGGAGGGCCTGCTGTATGCTTTTCCTCCCATCCCGCTAGTCTCTCGAACTCTTTTCAAGGTTCTCCGGGACAAAGCTTCCATGATCCTGGTGGCCCCTCGCTGGCCCAGACAGCCGTGGTTTCCACTCCTGCTGCAATTAGCAGTAGAGGATCCCTTCCCTCTGGGATTTCAACCGGATCTCCTCACTCAGGATCAGGGATCTCTGCTACACCCCAACCTCAGATCTCTCAATCTAATGGCCTGGCTGCTGAGAGGGTAGTCCTTGCTCCCCTTCTCCTGCCGGCGGAGGTGGAAGAGGTCGTCCTAGCTTCTCGGCGACCTTCTACCCGAAAATGCTACGCCCTTAAATGGCGTCGCTTTTCCGTTTGGTGCACCCAGCAGTCTCAGGATCCCTTCTCCTGCTCGGTGTCGGTGATCTTGCAGTACCTGCTCTACCTCTCTAATCTGGGACTTAAGTCCAACTCCGTCAAAGTTCACCTCAGTGCTCTTTCAGACCTCTTTCCAGCGACCCTCTCGTAGCGAGGTTTCTCCGAGGTCTCCTTCTACTTAAACCACCTCTGCGCCCGCCAGCCCCTGACTGGGATCTGAATGTGGTGTTACAGCGGATCACCTGTCCGCCTTTTGAATCTATGGCTACCTGTTCTCTCCATTTTCTTTCTTGGAAAACTTTATTCCTGATAGCCCTCACTTCCGCTAGACGCGTAAGTGAATTGCAGGCCCTCGTGTCTGATCCCCCTTACACTCGGTTCTACAAAAATAGGGTAGTCCTACGGACTCACCCAAAGTTTCTTCCAAAAGTGGTCTCCCCTTTTCACATCAATCAGGAGGTGGTACTTCCGACCTTCTTTCCCAGGCCACACTCCAGCCGAGCTGAAATGGTCCTGCATACCCTGGACTGTAGAAGGGCATTGAACTTCTACTTTGACCGTACGAGGGAGCACCGTAAAGCTGCTCAGCTTTTTGTGTCTTTTGACCCCAATAAATTGGGGCTCCCGGTCTCCAAGCGTACTCTGTCCATCTGGGTTGCTGACTGTATCGCTTGGGCTTATGGGGCAGCCGGACTCTCGTTAGAAAGTCGAGTCACGGCTCATTGTGTTCGGGCGAAGGCTACGTCAGTGGCTTACCTCCGCTCTGTTCCGCTGGCAGACATCTGCCGGGCCGCTACTTGGTCTTCGAGCCAGACTTTTGCGGTCCATTACTGTCTCGAGAGGGAGTCCCGCAGGGCCAGTGCTTTCGGACAGGCAGTCCTCCGAAATCTCTTCGAGGTTTGAGCAACTCCTACCCTCCATCCCGGATGTGGGCTACCGGTGGGTAATAATTCAGTGAAGATTCCTTCCTTCTGTGCCGCTGAGATAGAGGGAGCTCATTTTTGTGCTTAGGGTCTCCGGTAGCCTTAAGCTTGGGAGTCCCATATGTGAGGACTGACTTCCTGCTTGGTCCTGGAGAAAGCGTAGTTACTCACCTGTAACAGGTGTTCTCCAGGAGCAGCAGGAATCAGTCCTCACAACCCTCCCTCCTCCCCTTGGAGTTGCAATCATCTGCTTAAGTTTTTTTGCAAATTTTTATGCTGTCTTTTAGCTATGTCATCAGACTGGCTAAGATGGCACCCTTGGGCGGGAAGGAGACCGCGCATGCGCGCTGCAGTTCCCAAAGGCTTTCTTTGAAAGCTGGGGAAAATTGCTCCGCGAGGGCTCCGTCGGCGCCGACGTCACCCATATGTGAGGACTGATTCCTGCTGCTCCTGGAGAACACCTGTTACAGGTGAGTAACTACGCTTTTCAAGAGGTTTTATGGTGCAGAAATGTGAGATCACACATGTCATTTTCAGATGTAATACAGATTAACATCATAAATGTGTGTTTGACAATCATACAGAATCTGTTCTTCAGTATATGTTATTTTATGTTTGTTATGTTTATTGAATTTGATATACCGCTCAGACCCAAAGGCATAGAGCGGTTTACAATATTACATCATTTAGGGAAAACAAAGAAAAGAACGCCATTTATAAGATAGGACAGAGTAGAGGACAGAGACAGTCAAACAGATAAGAGGAAGAGAAGGACATGGCACAACACGTTACCCTGATACATAGGTAGGGCATCAATACATCATCAAGGACTCCAGATACAGATGCCACGGACCAACGCCTAAGGGCCACGCCAAAGGGCCCTCTGGCGAGGCCCTCAGGCGCGGGCGCGCCCTGGCAACGGCGGTTTTTAAGCCGTTGGGCCCCGATGACGGAAGGCGGGCTCTGGGAGGAAGGGGGGAGCTCCTGCTCTCACCCCCGTCAAACGCGCTGCTGATCCTGGGCCCTGGCAACGGCTGTTTTTTATATTTTCTCTTCCTTGCAAATTAGTTTTCTAAAACGTGATTTTCCATAATTCTTTTTTCATAGCCGTTCTTGGAATGTGCATGTGGGTTTATTTGTCCTTGTGTATTTTAGGGAGCACCCTTGAAAAAAGAAGGGACAGTGCAGATAACACTCAAAGACCTTCTGAATGTGAAGCTAAAAAAGACTAATGCAATTGAAAAACCAAAGGTAATGTCACTTCTGAACTGGAAGATGCTAGGAACAAATATTATAGAAAACTGGATTGTACAATTTTAACTATAGAAATGTGTAGACTTTGTATAGGACAGGATTATATTTTGGCCTACATATATTTGCAAATGTTCACATTATTTTTCCAATAAGTAGCAGGGATATGGAAGAACATCAGTTTGTCGAGCAGTGTCCTCTTGAAATATATGAATGGATGTAAGATAGAAACACAGAATCTCCAGGAACAAGCAGGAATGAGTCTTCACATATGGGTATCGTCGGTACCGATGGAGCCTGCGCGGGAACGCTCCCAGCGTCCAGTAAGAAAGCTTTTGGGAGCATCCCACAGTGCCTGCGCGCTGCCTTCCCACCTTTCCTAACCGCCTCTCTCCAGTTCTTCTTTTCCGCAGAGCCAGCAGGTCGTGTTCCTGTCACCGCTGAAGAAGTTCTTTATTTTTCTTTATTTCTTTGGTCGCGCGTCTGCCTTCTTCGACGTCGGTCCGGTACCGCCGGTCTTTTCTTCTTTTTTCTTTAAAAAAAACAAAAACAAAAACCTACCGTTTCCCACTTTTGTGCAGTTTTTCCTTTTGGGCCTTAGGCCTAAAAGAATTTTTCTCATGGAAAAGCCCGCTTCCGGGTTTAAAAAGTGCACAAAGTGCAGCGGTACTCTTTCTATAACCGACACCCATGACTGGTGTCTAAAATGTTTGGGTCCTGACCACTCCATCACCGATTGTGAGTCCTACTCCATGATGTCTAAAAGAGGTCGACAGAATCAAGCGGCCAAGCTCAGTACCCTGTTTCCCTCTGATGCAGCTTCGGTGGCATCGACATCTTTCAGGGCTGCTTCTTCCTCCCATGGATCTCAGGTAACCAAACATAAATCCAGCCAGTCCTCGAAGGGTAGATCTCCCTCTAAGTATCGAGATGCCTCCGGGCTTGCTCTCGAGGATCCTGCACCGGCAAAATTACCCCGGCGGGAAGCTCCGGCTTCCAAAGCTTCATCTGTGGGGTCACAGGTTGACATCGATGGCGTGGCCTCGACCGATCACCTGTTGCCATGTTCTGGGGTACCGGTGGTTTCCACTGGTACCGACATCCAGACATTGGTTGCGTCGATGGATCAGAATATTCTGACCATGCAGGGTGCCATCACGGCATTCATACAAGCTGCGACGCCTCCGGTACCGCAACAAACTCCGTTGTCTGTACCGGTTCCGGCACCGGCACCGATATCGGTTCCGGTGCCGGTACCGATTGCATCGACATTGGCTTCAGTGTCGACTGCAGCGGTACCCTGTCCTGTGATGCGAATCGGTACCGATCACTCCCGATGTCGATACCACTCGGTACGCGTATCGGGCTCTGCAAGAGCATCCAGACAGGCAATACTTCGATTCCTCCGAAGACTCTGATGAATCAGAGGCTTCTGTCGAAGCATCGGTACTCCTTCCTCAGGAGCCCTCTTCTCCAAAAAGAAGAATGTCTCCTCCAGAAGACTTGTCTTTTCAAGACTTCATTAGGGAAGTGGCCAGGGGCCTCTCTATTTCAGTGGCCCCTGAACCAGAGCCTAGAGCCAAGAAATTAGATATTTTACAATATCCTAAGGCTCCTAAAGAGGCAGCTACTTTACCAATTCATGAGATCCTTTATGATCACATGCTGGGCATATGGGAGACACCTCTTACTACCTCCCCTCATTCTCGCAGGTTGGACACCATGTACCGTGTTCCTCCTTGTCCTGGTTTTCATAAGACTCAGCTTCCTCACCACTCTATTGTGGTGGAGTCTGCTATGAAAAAGATAAAGAGTGCAAAAAGACACTCGTCTAATCCTCCAGGAAGAGAATGCAGAACCTTGGATGCTTTTGGCAGGAGAATTTTCCAGGCCAATATGCTTACTGCCAGAATCAACTCCTATAGTCTCTATATGGGGATGTTTCTAAAGGAAGTTACAGATCATCTGCTAACTTTATCTCCTTTTATCTCAGAAGATAAAAGGGAGGAGTTTCTCACCTGGCTTAAACATGCCCAGGATGTTTCCAAATTTTCCAACCGTGCAGCCTTTGACTCTTTTGAGTGTGCCAGCAGAGCCTCGGCTATTGCCATAGGTGCATGCAGAGTTGCTTGGTTACAAGCTTCTGATCTGGAACCTTGGGTCCAGGATGGATTAGGAAATCTTCCTTGTACAGGTGAAAACCTTTTTGGCAAGGATTGGCAAGCAAAGGCCACTCAGATGGATGCTGAAAATTCTGCTTTAGATAGACTTTCAAAGTCTACTTCTGCTCCTGCTAGAAAAAGGTTATTCAAAAATACTTTCTTTCCCAAAAAAGGGAAATATTCTGGTTATGGTCACCAGGCATCTTCTGCAGGTCGTTTTGCTGCAAAGCGTCGGCAACAACCTAAACAAGCCAAGCCTAAGGCTGCAAGGACTGCTACGGCCCAACAGCCTCAGCCTCCTCAGGGCCTTTGACTTACAACTAGAGAACTTAGCCTTTCTGGCTCTAGAAGAACCAGAGCCTTTCACCATTCCAGGAAGGTTAGCTCACTTTGCTCCCAGATGGGAACAAATCACAGCAGAGCAATGGACCCTCTCCATCATAAGGGAGGGGTACAAGCTTCATTTCTTAAACCTTCCTCCTCACACCATGGTGAGACAGTTCAATTCTCCAACATCTCTCCTCGACCTTCTGGGTCAGGAGATTGCTACCCTTCTTGCCCAAAGGGCAATAGAAGAAGTACCCCTTCTTCAACAGGGCTTAGGGTTCTACTCCCCCTGTTTTCTCATTCCAAAGAAAACAGGGGGCTACAGACCCATATTAGATCTCAGAGAATTGAATACGTTTCTGTGCAAGGAGAAATTCAAGATGATTTCTCTAGGTGCTCTCCTTCCATACCTTCAGAGTCAGGATTGGCTTTGTTCTCTAGATCTCAAGGATGCGTACACCCATGTCCTCATCCATCCAACACACAGAAGGTTCCTTCGGTTCCTTTATCAGGGAAAGCACTACCAATACAGAGTGCTTCTTTCGGTCTGCCCTCTGCTCCAAGAGTGTTCACAAAATGCATGGCAGTAGTAGCTGCATTTCTACGCACTCTAGGAATATTTGTATTCCCATATCTGGATGACTGGCTCATCCGAGCTCCATCCCAGTCAGAGGCCCAGGCTTCCCTAGCCTGCACAAGGCGTGTTCTTCAGTATCTGGGACTTGTAATAAACATCCCAATATCACAACTCACCCCTAATCAGTCATTGGAGTTCATAGGGGCCTTGCTGGATACCACAACTGCAAGGGCCTATCTTCCCCCGGCCCGTTGCCTAAGCTTGGTGCAGTTAGCCTCTCAAATTCAGTTAAAGTCCCATTTAACTGCTCGAGAGGTTGCCTGTCAGACAAAATAGCAACCTCCAGTTGCTTCTTTTGGTCCCTCCAGTGGTGGAAGTCCACTCAAAATCTGTTGCTGGGGTCCCCCTTTCAACAGTTGCTACCCCAAGCAACCCTTACAACAGATGCCTCCCCAAAGGGTTGGGGAGCTCATCTACAAGATCTCTCCACCCAGGGCATCTGGTCTCCACAGGAGACATCTCTACGTATCAACCTCTTAGAGCTCGGAGCAATCCTTCTAGCTCTGAGTCTTCCACACCCTGCTCAGCTACAAGACAGTCCTCATCCACACGGACAACCAAGTAGCCATGTTCTACGTGAACAAGCAGGGTGGGACTGGCTCTGTCGCTTTGCAACGAAGCTTTGAGATTGTGGGCCTTCGCCAGAGAGCATCAAATTCATCTCATGGCAGTGTATCTTCCAGGGGTTCAAAACTCTTGGGCAGACAGACTCAGTCGAGTTCTGCTTCCACACGAATGGTCCCTCCATGGGGACCAGATAGCCAGGATCTTTCGAATTTGGGGAACCCTGGACATAGACCTCTTTGCAAGTCCGTGGAATGCCAAACTTCCCCTGTTCTGTTCCAGGATTCCGTGTCAGGGAGTTCAGGCCAGGGATGCCTTCCTTCTCCACTGGGGGGCAAGACTTCCTCTATGCCTTTCCACCCATTCCCCTAATTTCCAAGACACTGTTCAAGCTTCAGAGAGACAAGGGGTCTATGATCCTCATAGCTCCACGTTGGCCACGCCAAGTGTGGTACCCTCTACTACTTCATCTCTCTCAAGCTCCCTCCCTGGACTTGGGATCTGCTCCAGACCTCCTGTCCCAGGAGGAGGGAACGTTGTGGCACCCAAATCCCCAGTCTCTTCATATCAGAGCCTGGTTGCTGAGGGCCTAGACCTTCAAGATTTGCATCTTTCTCAGCAGGTGACGGATATCCTTCATGCTTCCAGAAAGCCTTCCACTAGACGTTCCTATGCTTTTAAATGGAAAAGGTTTACCATTTGGTGTGCAGAGAAGGGTCTTAACCCTCTTGCAATACCTCTGAATTCTTTAGTAGAGTATTTGCTGCATTTATCCCATGCAAGCCTTAAAACGAATTCAGTAAGAGTCCATTTGAGTGCTATTGCAGCATCCCTTAAGCCTCTCAATGGACATCCTATTTCCTCTCATCCTCTTATTGCAAGATTCATGAGAGGCCTTCTTTTAACCAAACCTCCCATTAGACCACCTCCAGTGGCATGGGATTTGAATTTGGTTCTTGGCCAGCTTATGAAGCCACCCTTTGAACCCTTAGCCACTACTTCCTTGAAATTCCTTTCCTGGAAGGTTATTTTTCTCATTGCAGTCACTTCAGCTCGCCGTATCAGTGAGCTGCAAGCCTTGGTGGCTAATCCTCCTTATACAAGGTTCCATCATGACAAGGTAGTCCTCAGGACTAAACCACACTTTATGCCTAAAGTGGTCTCATGTTTTCATCTGAACCAGGTGGTGTATTTACCTGTCTTTTTTCCAGGACCTCATGCTTCAAGTGCAGAGAGGAATCTTCATACCCTGGATTGTAAGAGAGCAATTGCTTTTTACTTACAAAGGACACAACAACATAGAAAGTCCTCTCAACTATTTGTTGCTTTTGATCCCTCTCATTTAGGACTTCCAGTCTCTAAGAGAACTCTGTCCAATTGGATTGCTCAGTGTATTTCCTTCGCCTATCAGAGTAAAAACCTTTCTCTGGAGGGCCATGTCACAGCTCACAATGTGAGGGCCATGGCAGCGTCTATGGCTCATCTAAACTCTGTGTCCATCGACCAAATCTGTCGAGCGGCCACCTGGGCCTCGGTTCATACCTTTACAGCCCATTACTGCTTGGACAAGGACTCCCGCCGGGATGCCTTGTTTGGTCAGGCTGTTCTCAAACACCTGTTCCATACCTAATCAACTCCTAATCCCTGGTTGGATGCCTGAGATCCATAGGGGGAGGTAGAGCCCTTCTCAGGGACTCACAACCTTGGAGATCTCCCTGGCATCTCTAGCTGGGGAGTCCCCATATGTGAAGACTCATTCCTGCTTGTTCCTGGAGATAGCACAGTTACTTACCTGTAACAGGTGATCTCTGGGAACAGCAGGAATAAGTCTTCACAACCCACCCACCTCCCCTAGGAGTTGTATCTCTCTATCTATCTTTCTTTTCCTCTCTCTCTCTGTCTCAGCTTTTAAAACTCGAACTGGAGAGAGGCGGTTAGGAAAGGCGGGAAGGCAGCGCGCAGGCGCTGTGGGATGCTCCCAAAAGCTTTCTTAATGGACGCTGGGGAGCGTTCCCGCGCAGGCTCCGTCGGTACCGACGATACCCATATGTGAAGACTTATTCCTGCTGTTCCCAGAGATCACCTGTTACAGGTAAGTAACTGTGCTTTCTTAGAACCGGTCATCAGGAACCTGACTTAACACCTACTTTTCAATTACGTTTTGACTATTTTATCTGTCATGTAGCATAGGATTCGTTAGTATGAATGGATGAAGTTCTCTCCATGCAAGCACAAGTAGCTGCATTAATAAATACTGCTTTGGTAAACTTTTTGATTTTATTTTTTTGTTCCAAATGATGAATAATTAAAGTAGATAAATTTGGTAAGGGTTATAGTCTGACCCATGTCCTGTGCGGTTCTTACAATCCCTATTTGAAAGCTATGATCATTGTATAAGGGTATCTTTCCATCATCTTTAAAATAGACTTTAATTTGACCTATGTTTTTAAAAACATTATTCTGAAAATGATGCAAATCGACAAATCTCCAATTTACCATGTATGGCAAAAATTAGAATCTGTAATTTATCAGTTACAGGAGTATATGGTGGAAGTGTGAGGTTTAGATGAGGGTCAATTAGCTTTCACTCTGCTTTTGACACAGAAATTGTTTTGGTGGAACTAGTAGGATGAGATGGAAAGATAAGTGGATGCATTTTTTTTAAAATTGTGTACACCCCAGGCTTTCCCTTGTGCAGGAGTTATTCATAGTAGCCAGGGTATTTCTACTCTCCATCCCACTTTAGGTGTGATGGGAATACAAAAATACTAAGTCCTGACTGGACTACCCACATGGAGCACACAGTAAGGAAACTAAATTAAAATACTAAAAGGATAGAAGCTACGGAGCAACTGGATAGTTTAACGATAAAATTTATTTTCCCAGTCTTTCATATATAGTTAAAATAAATGTATGATTTTCTTTTCTCAATATAAATAAAGATGTTCTCCAGGACCAAGCAGGAAGTCAGTCCTCACATATGGGTGTCATCGGCACCGATGAAGCCCCAGCGGAGCATTTCCCCAGCTTTCTATGAAAGCCTTTGGGAATGCAGGCATGCATGCGCGGTTCCCTTCCCGCCTAAAGGTGACATCTTACTTCAGTCTCTTTTTTTCCATGAAGCCCACCGGACGTGTGTCCTGTTCTCCAGGTTAAAATTAGATTTTATTTTGGCGATTTTCGCTATTTTTTTCTCCCGGTTCGACGCCGGTTCCCCTCCCGCCAGGTTCGGTACACCGGTATCGAGCCCGATTCTTCTTTTTCGGTTTTTGCCCTTTGTGGCTGGCGTTCGCGCCCTTTTATCCAATTTTTCCCTGGAAGGCCGGTCCTTTGACCTTGCGGGGACTCTTTTTTTTCCCCGATGGCTTCCAGCGGCTTTAAAAAGTGTGATCGGTGTAAGAAACTGATGTCTCTCACCGACACACACAACTGCTGCCTTCGGTGTCACGACCACGACCCTAAGTCGTGCGGGCCATGTGGAAAGATGTCTTCCAAGGCACTCCGAAGTCACCAGCAGCAAAAAGAATGGCTTTTCTCAGACTCAGCCTCCGGCCGGGCCCGGACCTCGTCTGAGGCCTTGACATCTCGGGATTCCGATCCCGAGCGCCGTCGAAGCTCCTCGGACAGGGGTCCCCCGACCGGGAACGCAAGAGGAAGAAGCAGCTCGCGAGGGCGTCGTCTGAGGAGATCCCTGGCTCCCCGAGGGCCAGGTCTATGACCCCCGACCGTCGCCCCGGGCCCATGGAACACGAGAAGCTTGAAAAAGTTCCTCATGTGGAGCCGGAGTCTGCTGGACACGTAAGCCCTGTAGTCCTCGAGGACTCTCCTCCCAGGGAGCCGCCGACGGGCCCGGTGCTGCCGGGGCCCGAGTCGGTGGCTGCTGCGTCTCCCGAGCTGAGTCTCAGGATGACAGCCTTGGAGAGCAGATTGTCTGCCTTCATGGAGCAGCAGCGGGCACTGATGGCCAGCCTGTCTGGCGCATCTGCCCCGACCACCGGGACATCGACTTCAAAGTCGACCCCGGAGACCGAGCCGATACTAGAGTCCATCGTGGCTCGGAGTCGACCTCGGTCGTAGTCTCCCTCGACCTCCCGTTCGGGACAGAGGGCATCGACGCCGGTGCCTCCGGCGTCAGGGCGGGTGCTCCAGGGCCCCGCGGGGTCGGACCCTGACTCCTCCTCGGACGAGTCACCTTGGGAGACGGAGGATGAGGAGTCTCCTGATACCTTCAAGACTCGGTGCGTCCCTTCGGACTCAATGCAGTCTGAGCCCCGGAGTAGGTCCCCCCAAAGGATACTCGGTTCTCGGAGTTCGTCCGGGATATGGCCGCTGCCCTGGCTATTCCAGCGGACCCCGAGGAGGAGCCTCGAGCTGAAGAGCTTGAGGCCCTACTTTATGACTCTCCTCCGAAGGAGGCCTTTACTGTTCCGGTTCCTCCGATGCTGGAACGGCTCCTCCTCCGTATGTGGGAGGCACCGGCCTTGGCGCCGGTTCTCAGCAAGCGAGTCGATTCGATCTATCGACTCCGGAAGAGCCCTAGTTTTCAAAAGGCAGAGCTACCACACCATTCTATGGTTGTGGAATCGGCCATGCATCGTCTGAAGAGCCAGAAGATGCACTTCGCGGTGCCCCCTGGCAGGGAGGCCCGGAACCTCGATGGCGTCGGTAGAAAGTGCTTCCAGGCCTCGATGCTTGCTTGCCGTGTCCAGTCTTACCCAGCTGTACATGGGCATATACTTGCGGGATCTGGCCAAGGAATTGGCCGGGTTCTCTGCTGGTCTCTCCGGGGAACCCTTGCAGAGATTTAAGTCCCTGTCCTCGGGGATTCGGGACTGCTCGAAGTTCATGTCCCGCGCCACCTACAATGGCTTCGAGGCTTCAGCCCGAGTTGCGGCAGCTGGCATCGTGGCTTGACGCCAGGCATGGCTGCAGTCATCGGACCTCGAGCCATGGGTTCAGGACAAGTTGGTCGATGTCCCTTGCCGAGGTGAAAACCTTTTTGGTAAGCCCATGACCGAGAAGGCCGCTCAGCTCGAAACTGAGCACCTCACACGGACAAGGCTGTCGAGGAAGACCTCTGCCCCTTCTCATAAAAAGGAGGGCTCGGGTAAAAAGCCCTTTTACCCATGGAAGGGCACTGCCTAAAAACAGTACCCACAATATCAGGCTGCTAAAGCTGCCCCCCAGGGTCAGCAAGCCAAGGGCCAGGGTAATGGGCCCCGTAGGCAGAGGACCCCCAAGCCTCAGGCCCCTGCTACCACTCAGCAGGGTTGGGGGGTTTTGACTCCTTGAGCGTAGCCTCTCCTCCACTGCTCTCCCAACCCTGCACAGGAGGTCGCCTCGCCCTCTTTGCCCACCAGTGGCCCCTTATCACCAGGGACAGTTGGGTGCTGGAGATAGTCCACAAGGGCTATGCCCTCCATTTTCACCAACTGCCTCCACCATATTTTCCATGGGAGCCTCCAAGGCCTCCCCTACACACAGACCTTCTACAAGAGCTTCATGGTCTGTTGGTGGACAGGGCGGTGGAGCCTGTGCCTCCCCACTTGCAAGGTCACGGTTTCTACTACAGGTATTTCCTGGTGCCCAAAAGAACCGGTGGCCTTCGACCCATTCTGGACCTCAGGAACCTCAACAAGTTCCTAGTGAAGGAGAGGTTCAAGATGCTTACTCTTGGGACACTTCTGCCCTACCTCCAGCAGGGAGATTGGCTATGCTCCTTAGATCTAAAGGATGCGTACACTCGCGTCCTTATTCATCCAGACCACAAAGTACCTCATGTTCATTGTGGGGGGAAACCATAATCAGTACAGGGTGCTGCCTTTCGGCCTCATCTCCGCCCCCAGAGTCTTTACCAAGTGCCTAGCAGTGGTGGCGGCCTACTTGAGAAATCAGGGAATCTTTGTCTTCCCCTATCTGGACGACTGGCTCATCAGGGGTCTATCATTCCAGGAGGCCAAACAAGCCACCCTCAGGACTATTGCTCTTCTACAAAGTCTGGGGTTTGTCATAAACTTCGCAAAGTCCACTTTGCTCCCCTCCCAAAACTTGGAGTTCATAGGGGCAAGGCTGGACTCCCTGCTGGCAAAGGCTTTCTTGCCAGTAGACAGGGCCCAAAGGTTGATGGCCTTGGCAAATCAGTTTCTCAGCAGGTCCCTGGTCTCCGCCAGACTCTGCCTGAGGCTTCTAGGCCACATGGCTTCGACAGTACATGTGACCCCCAATGCCAGGCTACATATGAGGCCTGCACAGTGGTGCCTTCGGTCTCAGTGGTCACAGGCCACAGGCAGCCTCAAAGACTGGATAAGGGTGTCCAGACAATTTCTGAACTCCCTCAACTGGTGGCTACACCCACCCAATCTATTGAAGGGGGTGCCTTTTCAGATTCCAGGGTACACAGTAGTGGTGACCATGGACGCCTCCCTGCAAGGCTGGGGTTCTCATTGTCTGGGCAAGTGCACCCAGGGCCTGTGGTCCCCCTGGGAAGCTGCACAGCAGATCAATCTTCTCGAACTCCGAGCTATTCGGTTGGCACTCAAAGCTTTCAGTCCTACCCTGGCTCACCAGTCTGTCCTGATTCAGACAGACAACCATGTTGCCATGTTTTATGTGAACAAACGGGGCGGAACTGGGTCCAGGATCCTTTGTCGGGAAGCTCAGGACCTTTGTTCTTTTGCCCTCAAGCACAACATGCTCTTCAGGGCTGTGTACCTTCCAGGCCAGGACAACTACCTGGCAGACAGATTAAGCAGAATACTGCAGCCCCACAAGTGGCAGCTGCATCCTTCAGTAGCTCAGAAGATCTTCCTGAAATGGGGTCTCCCTTTGATGGATCTCTTTGCCAGCCCCATGAACAAGCAGTTGCCAAAGTTCTGCTCCAGGCAACCGCATCCTCTGCGGATAGCAGCGGATGCTTTTCTGATATCCTGGTCTCAGAGCCTCCTGTATGCGTTTCCTCCCACGCCCTTGGTGGCCCGAACTCTCTTCAAGATTCTTCAGGACAAGGCCTCGGTCCTGCTGGTGGCCCCCAGGTGGCCGAGACACCTTGGTTTCCTCTTCTACTTGAACTGGCGGTGGATCCTCCACTACCTCTGGGGTTGCAACCCGACCTTCTCTCACAGGAGCAGGGTTCCCTTCTGTACCCCAATCTCAAAGCTTTCAATTTGATGGCCTGGAGGCTGCAAGGGTAGTCTTGGCTCCCTGGGGCCTGCCTCAGGATGTTCAGGAGGTTGTCCTAGTCTCTAGGAAACAGTCCACTAGGAAAACCTATGCTCTCAAATGGAAAAGGTTTTCTGTGTGGTGTCAGCTACGTACAGAAGATCCTTTCTCCTGTACTGTGCCAGTAGTCCTTCAGTACTTACTGCACTTGTCAAATCAAGGCCTTAAATCAAATTCTGTTTGGGTCCACCTCTCAGCTCTAGCAGCTCACCACTCTTTGATGGAGGGCCATTCTCTGTCTGGTCACCCCTTGGTGTCCCGCTTTCTTAGGGGCTTGCTTTTACTCAAGCCTCCCATCCGTCCTCCTACCCCTGAGTGGGAGCTGAATGTGGTCTTGCAGCAACTGACTTGCCCACCTTTTGAGCCGATGGCTACTTGTTCACTACGCTTCCTCTCCTGGAAGACACTCTTCCTGATAGCCCTTACCTCGGCTAGGCGAGTAAGTGAGCTTCAGGCCCTGGTCTGTGTGATAGGCCTTACACCAGGATTTATAGGAACAGGGTAGTCCTTAGGACTCATCCAAAGTTCCTCCCTAAGGTTGTCTCCTCTTTCCACCTCAACCAGGAGGTGGTTCTTCCAACATTCTTCCCTAGGCCTCATGCAAGCCAGGCTGAAGCAGTCCTGCATACCCTGGACTGTAGGAGGGCCTTATCCTTCTACCTTGACCGTACGCAGGGGCATAGAAGGGCTACTCAGCTCTTCGTCTTCTTTGACCCCGATAAGTTGGGGTTGGCTGTGTCCAAGCGTACTTTGTCCATCTGGGTAGCTGACTGTATCACCTGGGCTTATAAGGCGGCTGACCTTCCTTTGCAGGGTCGGGTTACGGCCCACTGTGTCAGGGCAATGGCAGCCTCAGTGGCTCATCTCCGCTCTGTGCCCTTGGTAGACATCTGCAGGGCTGCAACTTGGTCTTCCAGCCAGACATTTGCGGCCCATTACTGCCTGGAGAGGGAGTCCCGTAGAGATAGTGCTTTTGGCCATGCAGTACTTCGGAATCTCTTTGAGGTTTAGGCAACTCCTGCCCTCTGTTGGGCTACCGGTGGAGGTTGTGTCCTTGAAAAGCCTTTCTTTGGTGCTGAGACTAGAGGGAGGTCTCTTCAGCCTGGGTTCCTCGGTAGCCCAGAGCTTGGGAGTCACCCATATGTGAGGACTGACTTCCTGCTTGGTCCTGGAAAAAGAGTAGTTACTCACCTGTAACAGGTGTTCTCCAGGAGCAGCAGGAATCAGTCCTCACAACCCTCCCTCCTCCCCTTGGAGTTGCAGTTGTACATAGTTTATTTTTCATTTTTGTGTGCTGTTCTTAGCTATGTCATTTGACTGAGGTAAGACGGCACCTTTTAGGCGGAAAGGGAACCGCGCATGCGTGCCTGCATTCCCAAAGGCTTTCATAGAAAGCTTGGGAAATGCTCCGCTGGGGCTTCATCGGCGCCGATGACACCCATATGTGAGGACTGATTCCTGCTGCTCCTGGAGAACACCTGTTACAGGTGAGTAACTACTCTTTACCATACCTATGTTAACATAGTAAACAAGTGTTTATATTGGAAACAATGTGGCTTTTAATTTCTGAACATTTGGTCACTATAAACTATCTCCAGGAACAAGCAGGAATGTAGTCTTCACTTATGGGTATCGTCGGTACCGACGGAGCCTACGCAGGAACGCTCCCCATCGTCCAATTAAAAAGCTTTTGGGAGCATCCCACAGCGCCTTCGTGCTGCCTTCCCGCCTTTCCCAACTGCCTCTCTCCAGTTCTTCGTTTTCTGCGGAGCCAGGAGGTCGTTTTTCCTGTCACCGTAGAAATGATCCCATCTTTTTCATTCTTTTTGTGGTAGCGTCTGCCTTCCTCGATGCTATACCGGTACCGCCGGTTCTTCCTTAATTAAAAAAAAAAAAAACCAAGCAATTTTTGTAATCTTTTTCTGGACTTTCCAGTCTCTTTTTCTGTCGGGTGCCACGCGCCATTTTGGGCACTAGGCCCAAAGTTTCCTTCAGAATGGAAAAACCCGCCTCTGGTTTTAAAAAGTGTTCCAAGTGTGGCAGTACCATCTCCGTCACCGACACTCACGAGTGGTGCCTTAAATGTTTAGGTCCTGACCACTCCTTCTCGGAGTGTGTTATTATTTATTTAGTGTTGCCTGTTGGATGTCATTGAAGGGTCGACAAAACCGAGCTGCTAGGCTTAGCACCCTTTTTCCCTCCGATGCAGCATCCGTGGCATCAACGTCTTCCAGGGCTTTGTCTTCCTCCCATGGATCTCAGGTAACCAAACTTAAATATAGCCGGTCCTCAAAGGGTAGATCTCCTTCCAAGCATCGAGATGCCTCTGGCGTTGCCCTTGAGGGACTTGTACCGGCAAAATTTCCCCAGTGGGAGGCTTCGGCTTCCAAGGCACTATCGGGGCTCCAGGATGTTCTCGAGGCCTCAACCTTGGCAGAACTACTGTTGCCATGCTCTGGGGTACCGGCTGCTTTGTCTGGTACCGATACCCAGGCATCGGCAGCGCCAATAGACCAGAGGTTCTTGGCTATTGAACGCAGTGTGGCGGCTCTCCTTGCAGCTTCGGTGCCTTCGGGACTGCTTCAGACAGTTCAGCCGGTATCGACACCAGTTCCGGCACCGATACCGATACCGACAGCATCAACTTCAGCGACTGTGTTACCGACACCGAGTCATGCTATTTCCTCCAGTATCGACAGGCCAGTCCTGGACCCCTCCGGTACCAACTTCGATCAGTACTGGTATCGTGCTTTGCAAGAGCACCCGGACAGGAGATACTTCGAATCCTCCAAGGAGTCTGAGGATTCTGACAGCTCTGTCGGTACCGGAGTACTTCTCTCTGAGGAGCCTTCCTCTCCTAAATGTAGGATGTCTCCTCCAGAGGATATATCCTTTCAGGATTTTATCCGGGAGGTGGCTAGAGGTCTTTCCATCACAGTGGCTCCTGAAACAGAGCCCAGAGCAAAGGGATTAGAGATTTTACAATATCCTAAAGCTCCCAAGGAGGCGGCTACTTTGTCTGTTCATGAGATTTTGCATGATCTCATGCTAAGAATATGGGAAACACCTCTTACCACCTCTCCTCATTCGTGTAGGCTTGATACCATGTATCGAGTACCTCCTTGTCCTGGATTTCAAAAAACCCAGTTACCACGAGTAGTGGAATCGGCTATGAGAAGGATCAAGTGTGCAAAAAGACATGCATCTAATCCGCCAGGATGTGAATGTAGGACTCTTAATGCCTTTGGGTGTCAAACCTTCCAGGCCTCTATGCTTTCTGCCAGGATTAGTTCCTACATTTTATACATGGGAATGTTCCTTAAGGAGGTTACAGGAGATCTAGAGCTTATGAGCCCTCTCCTTCCTGATAAAGGGCAAGATTATCTTACACTTCTCAAACATGCCCAAGATGTTAACAAGTTTGTTAATCGTGCAGCTTTTGACTGCTTTGAGTGCATAAGCAGAACCTCTGCCATTGCCATAGGTGCTTGTAGGATTGCCTGGCTCCAGGCATCTGACTTAGAACTCTGGGTACAGGACAAACTGGGGAATATCCCTTGCACAGGCAAAAATCTCTTTGGGAAAAATTGGCAAGAGAAAGCTAATGAGCTGGATGCTGATAACACCACTTTGGATAGACTATCCAAGGCTACAGCTGATCCTGCAAGGAGAAAATCCTACAAGAAACCATTCTTCTCTAAAAAGGTTTTACCCCTCCTATACCCAGCAGGTGCATTCTGCAGGTCAGTCTGCCTGAAAGGGACAGCTGCCACCAAAACAAAGAAAAACAAAGTCTGCTAAGCCTCAACCAGCCCAACAGACTCAGCCTCCACAGGGGCTTTGACTCTCATCTAGAGAACTTGGCCATCCTGGCCCTCAACGGGCCAGAGCCCTCCACCATTCCAGGAAGGTTGTGTCATTTTGCCCCCAGATGGGAGCAAATAACAGCAGAAGAATGGACTCTCTCCATTGTAAAGGAGGGGTACAAGCTTCATTTCCTCAACATGCCCCCTCCTACAGTTGTAAGACGGTTCAATTCTCAGACTTCACTCGAGAATCAGTTGAGTCAAGAGGTCAGTTTACTTCTTTCCCATGGGGCAATAGAAGACGTACCCATTTCCCAACAGGGTACAAGGTTTTACTCCCCCTATTTCCTTATTCCAAAGAAAACATTTTAGGCCTCAGAGAATTGAACAAATTCCTGTTCATGGAGAAGTTCAAGATGATTTCTCTAGGAACTCTTCTGCCATACCTTCAGAGTCAGGATTGGCTTTCTCTAGATCTCAAGGATGCGTACACCCATGTCCTCATCCATCCAACTCACCGAAGATTCCTTCGGTTTCTATTTCAGGGGAAGCATTACCAGTACAGGGTTCTTCCTTTTGGCCTGGCCTCAGCACCAAGGGTGTTTACGA
Organism: Ichthyophis bannanicus; assembly: GCA_033557465.1. Lineage (NCBI taxonomy): Eukaryota > Metazoa > Chordata > Amphibia > Gymnophiona > Ichthyophiidae > Ichthyophis > Ichthyophis bannanicus. The sequence continues at coordinate 172,386,668 of CM066042.1, forward strand.
AATGCATGGCTGTAGTGGCAGCATTTCTTCGCACTCGAATATTCGTCTTCCCCTACTTAGACGACTGGCTCATTAGAGCCCCATCAGAGTCAGAGGCCAGAATTTCCCTATCTTGCATAATGTGTATACTTCAGTATTTGGACCTGGTCATAAACATCACAAAATTCAACCTAACTCCCACTCAGTCTCTGGAGATTATAGGAGCTATGCTGGATACCAGGAAAGCGAGGGCTTATCTTCCACAGCCCCGCTGCCTTCGCATTTTGCAGTTAGCTTCCCAAGCAGTGTTAAAAACTCATCTCACTGCTCGGGAAATGTTACAATTGCTAGGCCACTTGGCATCTACCGTGCATGTGGTTCCCTATGCTCGCCTCCATATGAGAGCAACCCAATGGACTCTATCCACTCAGTGGACCCAAGCATCACGCTGCCTATTATTTATTTATTTATATTTTATTTTAATTACATTCTCTTATATACCGTGCTATTCTGCATCAGTGCGGTTTACATTGAACAGGGCATTTTAACTTGGAGATAACTATTTTACAGGGAACATGGGCTATGGAGGGTTAAGTGGCTTGCCCAAGAACACAAGGAGCACCTATTAGACAAAATAGCAAACTCAAGTCGCCTTATTTTGTCCCTACAATGGTGGCAATCAACCCAAAACCTGTTGGTGGGGTCCCCTTTTCAACAACCCCCACCCCAGGTCACTCTAACAGATGCCTCACAGGTGGGTTGGGGAGCGCACCTGCAAGATCTCTCTACCTAAGGCACCTGGACTCCACAGGAGACCCATCAACACATCAATCTCTTGGAACTCAGCAATCTTCCTTGCTCTTTGAGTGTTCCACACCCAGCTCAGCTACAAGACCAGTCCTAATGCAAACGGACAATCAAGTAGCTATGTTCTATCTGAACAACAAGGGAGGAACAGGCTCTCTGTCGCTTTGACTATGGGCCCTCGCCAGAGAGCATCAGATTCATCTCCTTGCGGTGTATCTGCCAAGCATTCAAAACTCCTGGGCAGACAGACTCAGTCGAGTTCTGCTTCCACACGAGTGGTCTCTTCGTGCAGACCAGGTAGCAAAAAGTTTTCAAATTTGGGGAGCTCCGGACATAGACCTCTTTGCAAGTCCGTTGAATGCCTAACTTCCACGATTCTGTTCCAGAATTCCGGCTCAGTGTTCTCAGGCCAGGGATGCTTTCCTCCTCCATTGGGGTCAGGACTTCCTATATGCCTTTCCACCCATTCCCCTAATTCCCAAGACCCTATTCAAGCTTCTGAGAGACAGAGGCCATATGATTCTCATAGCTCCACATTGGCCACGGCAGGTGTGGTACCCTCTGCTCCTACATCTCTCTCAAGCTCCATCTCTGGAGTTAGGATCTGCTTCAGATCTCCTGTCTCAGGAGGACGGGATGTTGTGGCATCCCGATCCCCACTCCCTGCATCTCAGGGCCTGGTTGCTGAGGGCCTAGACCTTCATGGTCTTAACCTTTCTCAACAAGTAAGGGATATCCTTTATGCTTCTAGAAAGCCTTCCACAAGACGCTCTTATGCTTTCAAGTGGAAGAGGTTTTCCATATGGTGGTCGCAGAAGGGTCTTGACCCCCTGGCGATACCTCTGGAATCATTATTGGAGTATCTCCTTCATTTATCTAATGCAGGGCTTAAGACTAACTCAGTAAGAGTCCATTTAAGTGCTATTTCAGCTTCTTTCAAGCCTTTAAATGGACAACCTATTTCCTCTCATAGTGAGATTTATGAGGGGCCTCCTTCTAACTAAGCCTCCCATTAGGCCACCACCGGTAGCATGGGACCTAAATCTGGTTGTGGGACAGCTCATGAAGCCGCCTTTTGAACCTCTAGCTACTACCTCCTTGAAATTCCTATCTCCAGGAACAAGCAGGAATGAGTCTTCACATATGGGTATCGTTGGTACCGACGGAGCCTGCGCGGGAACGCTCCCCAGCGTCCAGTAAGAAAGCTTTTGGGAGCATCCCACAGTGCCTGCGCGCTGCCTTCCCGCCTCTCCCAACCGCCTCTCTCCAGTTCTTCTTTTCCGCGGAGCCAGCAGGTCGTGTTCCTGTCACCGCAGAAGAAGTTCTTTATTTTTTTTCTTTATTTTTCTGTGTCACGTCTGCCTTCGACGTCAGACCGATGCCGCCGGTCTTGTCTTTTCTTTCTTTTTCTTCTTCTTCTTCAAAAAACCTTTATTCTTTCAGCTGTGCATTTTCAGTTTGGGCCTTAGGACTAAATATTTTCTCCTCATGGAGAAGCCCGCTTCCGGGTTCAAAAAGTGCACAAAATGTGGCGGTACTGTTTCTGTCACCGACACCCATGATTGGTGTCTGAAATGTTTGGGTCCTGACCATTCCATCACGGAGTGTATGTCCTGCACCATGATGTCTAAAAGGGGTCAGCAGAACCGAGCAGCCAAGCTCAGTACCCTGTTTCCCTCTGATGCAGCCTCGGTGGCATCGACGTCTTCCAGGGCTGCTTCTTCCTCCCATGGATCTCAGGTGACCAAACATAAATCTAGCCGGTCCTCGAAGGGCAAATCTCCCTCCAAGTATCGAGATGCCTCTGGGCTTGCCCTTGAGGATTCCGCTCCGGCAAAATTACTCCGGCAGGAGTTTTCGGCTTCCAAAGCATTACCTATGGGGTCACAGGTTGACATCAATGGCTTGGCCTCGACCGATCACCTGTTGCCGTGTTCTGGGGTACCGGTGGTCTCCACTGGTACCGACATCCAGACTCTGGTGGCGTCGATGGATCATAAAATTCTGTCCATACAGCGCACCCTTATGGCATTTATGCAGGCTTCGACGCCTTCGGTACCGCAACAATCTCCGTTGCCGGTACTGACTCCGGCATCGGCACCGGTCCCGGTGCCGGTACCAATTGCATCGACATCGGCTTTGGTGTCGGCTGCAATGGTACCCTGTCCTACGATGCCCATCGGTACCGAACCGGTACCGCTTACTCCCGATGTCGATCCCACTCTGTATGCGTATCGGGCTTTACAGGAGCATCCAGACAGGCGATACTTCGATTCCTCCGAAGACTCTGAGTCGGAGGCTTCTGTCTGCACCGGTGCTGCTTCCTCAGGAGTCTGATTCTCCAAAACGAAGAATGTCTCCTCCAGAGGATTTGTCTTTTCAAGACTTCATTAGGGAAGTGGCTAGAGGCCTCTCCATCACAGTGGCCTCTGAGTCAGAGCCTAGAGCCAAACATTTAGATATTTTGCAATATCCTAAGGCTCCTAAAGAAGCAGCTACCCTACCTATTCATGAGATTCTCTATGATCTCATGTTGGGCATGTGGGAGACTCCTCTCACCACCTCTCCTCATTCTCGCAGGTATCACCATGTATCGTGTCCCTCCCTGTCCGGGTTTTCATAAGACTCAGCTTCCTCACCACTATTGTGGTTGAGTCTGCTATGAAGAAAATAAAGAGTGCAAAGAGACACTCATCTAACCCTCCAGGACGTGAATGTAGGACTCTAGATGCTTTTGGCCGAAGGATTTTCCAGGCCAATATGCTAGCTGCCAGAATCAACTCCTATAGTCTCTATATGGGGATGTTTCTAAAAGAAGTCACAGATCATCTGCAGGCTTTAGCTCCTTTTATTTCAGAAGATAAAAGGCAGGAATTTCTCACTTGGCTCAAACATGCCCAAGATGTTTCCAAATTCTCCAACGGTGTTGCCTTTGACTCTTTTGAGTGTGTAAGCAGAGCCACGGCTATTGCCATAGGTGCACGCAGAATTGCTTGGTTAGAAGCCTCTGATTTGGAACTCTGGGTCCAAGATGAGTTGGGAAACCTCCCTTGTACAGGTGAAAACCTGTTTGGCAGGGATTGGCAAGCAAAGGCCACTCAGATGGATGCTGAGAACTCTGCTTTGGATCGACTTTCAAAGTCTACCTCTGCCCCTGTTAAGAAAAGCTTGTTCAAAAAGACATCTTTTTCTAAAAAGGGAAGATATTATCTTGCTCATGGGCAGGCATCTTCTACAGGTCGTTTTGCTGCAAAGCGTCAGCAACCACCTAAAAGGGCCAAGTCAAAGGCTGCCAGGCCTACCACAGCCCAGCAGCCTCAACCTCCTCAGGGCCTTTGACTTGCAACTAGAGAACTTAGCCTTTCTAGCTCTGGGAAACCCAGAGCCCCTCACCATTCCAGGAAGGTTGACTTAATTTGCTCCCAGATGGGAGCAAATCACAGCAGAGCAATGGACCCTTTCCATCATAAAGGAAGGGTACAAGCTTCACTTCTTAAACCTTCCGCCTCATACCATGGTGAAACAGTTCAATTCTCCAACATCTCTCTTCAACCTTCTAGGTCAGGAGATTGCTACCCTTCTTGCCCAAGGGGCAATAGAAGAAGTACCTCCTCTTCAACAGTGCTCAGGGTTCTACTCCCCTTATTTTCTTATCCCAAAGAAAACAGGGGGCTACAGACCCATATTAGATCTCAGAGAATTGAACAAGTTTCTATTCAGGGAGAAATTCAAAATGATTTCTCTAGGGGCTCTGCTTCCATACCTTCAGAGTCAGGATTGGCTTTGTTCTCTAGATCTTAAGGATGTGTACACCCATGTCCTCATCCATCCTACACACAGAAGGTTCCTTCGGTTCCTTTTTCAAGGAAAGCACTACCAATACAGGGTGCTTCCTTTCGGTCTGGCCTCTGCACCAAGGGTGTTCACGAAATGCATGGCAGTAGTAGCTGCATTTCTCCGCACTCTAGGAATATTTGTATTCCCATATCTGGACGACTGGCTCATTCGAGCCTCATCCCAGTCAGAGGCCCAGACTTCTCTAACCTGCACAATGCGTATCCTTCAGTATTTGGGACTAGTAATAAACATCCCAAAATGCAATCTCACCCCTACTCAGTCTCTGAAGTTCATAGGGGCCTTGCTGGGCCTTGCTGGATACCACAACTGCAAGGGCCTATCTTCCTCAGGCCCGTTGCATACGTCTGGTGCAGTTAGCCTCCCAGATTCAGTTATTTTTATTTTATTTATTTTTATTTATACACATTTATATACCGCATCTTCCACAGTTCAGTTGCGGTTTACAGAGAACAACAACAAACAAAACAAATTTGTTTTACAAGGAATGTCATATTATAAGTATGATTAACAGAATATAATTTACAAAGAACGTCATTATAAGTATAGAGATAAGCAAAATAGTATATGTATTGAAGAACGAGGTAATAAACTAAACAGAATATATTGTCTAACAATGTAAGACAAAGCAGAACAGAATAAACTCTGAGTGTTCCATTCCCTGCTCAGCTACAGGACAGTCCTTATCCATACGGACAATCAAGTAGCCATGTTCAATGTAAACAAGCAGGGAGTGACTGGCTCTCTGTCACTTTGTAACGAAGCTTTGCGACTGTGGGCCTTCGCCAGAGAGCATCACATCCATCTTCTGGCAGTATATATTCCAGGTATTCAAAACTCTTGGGCAGACAGACTCAGTCGAGTTCTGCTCCCACACGAGTGATCCCTCCACATGGACCAGGTAGCCAGGATTTTTCGAATGTGGGGAACCCCGGACATAGACCTCTTTGCAAGTCCGTGGAATGCCAAACTTCTCCGATTCTGTTCCAGAATTCCGTGTCAGGGAGTTCAGGCCAAGGATGCCTTCCTCCTTCACTGGGGTCAAGACTTCCTTTATGCCTTTCCACCAATTCCCCTAATTCCCAAAACACTATTAAATCTTCAGAGAGATTGAGGGACCATGATCCTCATAGCACCACATTGGCCACGCCAAGTGTGGTACCCTCTACTTCTGCATCTCTCTCAAGCTCCTTCCCTGGACTTAGGCTCTGCACCAGACCTTCTGTCCCAGGAAGAGGGAACATTGTGGCACCCCAACCCCCAGTCGCTCCACCTCAGGGCTTGGTTGCTGAGGGCCTAGACCTTCAAGATTTTCATCTCTCTCAACAAGTCAGAGATGTTGTTCATGCCTCTAGGAAGCCTTCTACCCGACGGTCCTATGCTTTCAAATGGAAAAGATTCACCATTTGGTGTTCAGAGAAGGGTCTAAACCCTCTTGCAATACCTCTGGATTCTCTACTAGAGTATCTCCTGCATCTATTCCATGCAGGCCTGAAAATGAATTCAGTAAGAGTCCATTTGAGTGCTATTGCAGCGTCCCTCAAGCCTCTCAATGGACAACCTATCTTCTCTCACCCTCTTATAGCAAGATTCATGAGAGGCCTTCTTTTAACTAAACCTCCCATTAGACCACCTCCAGTGGCATGGGACTTAAACCTGGTTCTTGGCCAGCTTATGAAGCCACCCTTTGAACCTTTAGCCACCACCTCCTTGAAATTTCTTTCTTGGAAAGTTGTTTTTCTCATTGCAGTCACCTCAGCACGCCGCAACAGTGAGTTGCAAGCTTTGGTGGCTAATCCACCTTATACAAGGTTCCATCATGATAAGGTAGTCCTCAGTACCAATTCACACTTTATGCCTAAAGTGGTCTCGCCTTTTCATCTGAACCAGGAGGTATATTTACCTGTCTTTTTTCCAGGACCTCATGCATCAAATGCAGAGAGGAATCTTCATACCTTGGATTGTAAGAGAGCTCTCGCTTTCTGTTTACAAAGAACACAGCAACATAGAAAGTCTTCTCAACTCTTTGTTGCTTTTGATCCTTCTCATTTAGGACTTCCAGTCTCTAAGAGAACACTGTCCAGCTGGATTGCTCAGTGTATTTCTTTAGCCTACCAGAGTAAGAACATTTCTCTGGAGGGCCATGTCACCATTCACAATGTGAGAGCCATGGCAGCCTCAATGACTCATCTAAACTCGGTGTCCATCGACCAGATCTGTTGAGCGGCCACCTGGGCCTCGGTTCACACCTTCACAGCCCATTACTGTTTGGACAAGGACTCCCACCGGGATGCCTCGTTTGGTCAGGCTGTCCTCAAACACCTGTTCCATTCCTAATCAACCCCTACCCACCTACCCTGGTTGGATGCCAGAGATCCATGGGGGGGGGAAGTGGAGCCCTCTGCAAGGGCACACAACCATGGGGTCTCTCCCTGGCATCTGCAGCTAGGGAGTCCCCATATGTGAAGACTCATTCCTGCTTGTTCCTGGAGATAGCACAGTTACTTACCTGTAACAGGTGATCTCTGGGAACAGCAGGAATAAGTCTTCACAACCCACCCACCTCCCCTAGGAGTTGTATCTCTCTATCTTTCCTTTCCTCTCTCTCTTTGTCTCAGCTTAAAACTCGAACTTGAGAGAGGCGGTTGGGAAAGGCGGGAAGGCAGCATGCAGGCGCTGTGGGATGCTCCCAAAAGCTTTCTTACTGGACGCTGGGGAGTGTTCCCGCGCAGGCTCCTTCGGTACCGACGATACCCATATGTGAAGACTTATTCCTGCTGTTCCCAGAGATCACCTGTTATAGGTAAGTAACTGTGCTTTCCTGGAAGGTTGTCTTTCTCATTGCAATCACATCAGCACGTCGCATTAGTGAGTTGCAAGCATTAGTGGCTGATCATCCTTATACAAGGTTCCATCATGATAAGGTAGTCCTTAGGACTCATCCACACTTTATGCCAAAGGTGGTCTCACCTTTTCATTTAAACCAGGCAGTTTACCTGCCTGTATTTTTTCCAAGGCCTCATGCTTCAAATGCAGAAAGGAGTTTTCATACTTTGGACGGTAAAAGAGCACTTTCTATGTTGCTGTGTCCTTTGTAAGTAAAAAGCAAGCCCTCTCAACTCTTTGTTGCTTTTGATCCTTCTCATTTGGGACTTCCAGTCTCCAAGAGAACACTGTCCAATTGGATTGTACAGTGTATTTCTTTTACCTATCAGAGTAAAGACCTATCTCCAGGAACAAGCAGGAATGAGTCTTCACATATGGGTACGTCGGTACCGACGGAGCCTGTGCGGGAATGCTCCCCAGCATCCAAAAAGATTTTGGGAGCATCCCACACGCATGTGCACTGCCTTCCCGCCCATTCACTTCCCTCTCATCAGTTTTCTGTTTTCCGCGGAGCCGGCAGGACGTATTCCTGTCACTGCAGAAAATTCTCCTTTTATTCTTAATTTTTTTGTGGTCGCGATTGCCTTCCCTTGATGCCACCGGTACCGCCGGTGCTTTTCTTTCTTTTACTAAAAATTTTCTTCTTTTCTCTAAGAATGTTTCCTGTTTAGTGTCTGACGGTTTCTATGCCATTAGGCCTCTACCCTTTCCATTATGGAAAAGCCAGCCACTATCCTTAAGAAATGCCCAAAGTGTGGCGGTACAAATATATTTTTAGACACTTATTCTTGGTGTCTAAAATGTTTGGGTCCTGACCATTGCTCACTGGAGTGTCTTTCCTGCTGGAGCTTAAACAGAAGAAGCCTTCAGGATCGAGCACAACTCGATACCCGGTTCACATCGGACTCAATGTCACCAGCCAGAATATCTTTTTTTCACAGGATCAGGTAACCAAACAAAAGTCTGTTAAGACTAGCCAGTCCTCGAGTGGTAGATCTCCTAAGTATCGAGATGCCTCTGGCCTTGCCCTCGAGGACATTTTGGCAGTAAAGCCCCGGCGGGAGTCTTTGGGCTCCAAAGCATTAACGGGGCTTCAGGTTGTTCCCGGGGTTCTTACCTCAATGAATATACCTGGGCCATGCTCGGTGGTTCTGGCCGCTTCGAGCAGTACCGACACCCCGGCATTGGCTATGGTGATGGATGAAACACTCCTCACCGATGAACGTAGTCTAGCACTCTCAGCTACTTCGGTACCGCTTGAGTTGCTGCACACCGTTCCTCGAGTATTGGTATCTGCTTCGGTATCGGCATCGGTGTCGGTACTGTCCATGCTTGCTTTGACAGACTTGCTTCCTTCGATGCCAAGCCGGGAATCGCTCTCTAGCATGGAGGACTCGGTACCGATTCGTCTAGGTACTGACCTCGGACGGTACCGAAGACATCGCTTTAAAGAAAATCCGATGCTTCATCCTTTCAAGTCTTCCGATCCCAATGACTGGGATGAATCCATCGGTACCAAGGCTGACTTTTCAACAATTCTAACCTTTGCCCCTCATTTTAGGGGGTTCTCCTCAGGAGAGATTTCTTTTCAAGTCTGCTTGATATGGCAAAGTAACTTGCCATTTCTATACCTGGTGAAGAATCCATACCAGGAGATTCAGACACACTGCAATCCCCCTGGATTCCAAAGGAGGGAATCATGCTTCCTTTGCATCAGATCTTACAGAATCTACTTTTAAGAATGTGGGAAACTCCTTTAACGGTATCCCCACATTCTAAGACACTTGACACTATGTACAAGGTGCCACCTTCTCCAGGTTTTCAAGACTCAACTTCCTTATCATTCTATTGTTGTAGAATCAGCAATGAGGCGTATTAAGAGTGCAAAGAAGCACTCCTCTTATCCGCCAGGTCGTGAGTCTAGGACTTTAGATGCCTTTGGACGTCGATGCTTCCAGGCATCCATCCTTTCAGCAAGAATTATCTCATATATTTTCTATATGGGATTATCTCTTGAAGAGGTCACAAAGAATTTAAAGCTTTTGAACCCTTTTTTTCAAGAACATAAAAGAGCAGACTATTCCTTATTAGTCAGTCATGCTCAAAATGTCTCTAAGTTCCTTAATCGTGCTTCCCTGGACTGTTTTGAGTCTATTAGCAGCCATAGGGGCACGACGCATGGCCTGGCTCCAAGCTTCAGATTTGGACAAATGGGTGCAAGAAAGGCTGGCAAATACTCCTTGTACTGGTGAGAATCTCTTTAACAAGGATGCTTTATTCCAAGCTAATCAGTTAAACACTGATATTCTTGCTTTCAGAGGATTGTCAAAACTTTCCTCTAATCCAGCTAATAAAAAATCTCCTAACAAACTTTATCCCCCTAGGGGGAGAAAGTTTTATCCATCTTCTACCCATCATGCAGATGTTTCCAAAGAAGGGCAACATCAAACCAGGCTAAGAAAATCAAAGCCTCAACAGGCTCAGCAAACCCAGCAGTCGCAGGGTTTCTGATTTTTTTTTTTTTAATTTTGTTTGTGTTTTTTTTTTTTTTATTCATTGAATCTTTTTCCTGTTTGAGGTTTAGAACCAGTAACCTACTTCTTAGGAAAAGTAGTTTTTACAGTACATCTCATCCTTACTGAGATATCAGTGATACACTGACTCAATCCTGGGCTCTAGGCATGAATCTCTTGCCACAAGAGAAATCCTTTCTTTTAGCTCCAAGAGCTACTGAGGATAATCATGCCTTACAGGTAACAGTGTTCTCCTCTCCTTTTTGAAGGAAAAAGAGGAGTAACAGCTAACAACAAGGTAGGCTATGTCCTTCACCTTGACAGTTTTCCTGTACGAGGATATCTTAGTTTGGTCTGCAAGGGACTTACCAAATTGTAAGTCTTCTCAACTCTGTATTGCTTCTATCCCTCTTAGTCAGAACATCTAGTCCCTAAGAGTGATACTATTCAACTGGAGGGCTTACTTTTTGAGCCATAGGTTTTTCTTCAATACCTACTCCAGTAACTGATTTCCATACAGAGTTTTCTTTCCCTTTACAGTCTTCTCAAATATTTCTTTTAAGACAGCTTATCAGACACTAATTGTTTTACCACTCTTAATTATGTCTGTCGGTCCTTTTCCAATCTATAGGACCTAACTTTTTCTGCTGCCTTGATAACAGAAAATTCCAAGAGAGGTTCCACAACCTACTTGGGCATTTTATCATTGCAGGCAACCGGCCTGTCTACTATTCTTAGCCATCTTTAATTCTTTTTGGCTCCAACAGAATAGATTAGGTGGCACACTGGCAGTTGAACAGCCAGATCTCACCTAAGCAACCTACAACATGCTCTCTGCAAATATACAAAAAAGCTCTGCAACTATGGGCCTTTGCTAGAGAGCGTCGGAGCCATTCCTAGTAGGTAGCTTCTAGATGGTTAAAAAGGCTTTGCCCAGTCATGCTCCTACATGACTGTTTTTTTTCCCTACTCTTACCATCTTCCTTAAAATTTCCTTTTAGGGAAAAGGAACCTGGGCTTAGACCACGTGAAAACATAAAGAATTGCTAGATTCCCTGGGTTGTTCCACATCTCCAGTGGAACTCTTTCAACAGGGATGCATTCTTTTTCACTGCAGTCGGTCCTTGTCCACTGTTTTTTCTTTCTAATTCCCGAAACTTCATTGAAGCTTATGCTGAACAAAGAACGCATGATACTCATATTGCCCTCATAGAGGGCCAAACATGGTATCCCCTTATATTGCGTCGTCTTCTCCACATTGAAGTTATAGAAGGATCCAGACTTGTTGTCTTAAGACTAAGGATCTCCTCCTGCACCCCTTCACGTAGGTCTCCATTCTCCAGGACCAAGCAGGAAGTCAGTCCTCACTTATGGGTGACGTCGGCGCCGACGGAGCCCTCGCGGAGCAATTTTCCCCAGCTTTCAAAGAAAGCCTTTGGGAATTGCAGCGCGCATGCGCGGTCGTCTTCCCGCCCGAGGGTGCCATCTTAGCCAGTCTTCTTTTTTCCGCGGAGCCCTACAGACGTCCCCGTCTTGTCCCCGCGAAAAAGTTGATTTTCTTCTTTATTTTATCCTTTTTTCCTTCGGTTCGACGCCGATCTTTTTCCCGCCCGGACTTGCGACGCCGGTCACGAGTCCTCTTACTTTTTTCGGTTTTTCTGACTTAGTCAGCTTTCGTTTTCGGTTTCCCTGGCAGCCCGGTCCTTTGACCTCGCAGGGGCCCTTTTTCCCCCGATGGCTGCCAGTGGGTTTAAGCGGTGTGGTCGGTGTGACCGAAATATGTCACTAACCGACACACACGACTTTTGCCTCCGCTGCCTGGGCCCGGATCATGAGGAACTGATCTGTGGGCCCTGCAGCAAAATGTCCTCAAAGGCGTTGAGAAGTCGGCGGCATCAGCGTGAGAGAATCTTCGCTGACCCCAGCCGTACCCGTACCAGTTCCTCCGACCGGGGTTCTCCCTCCGGGGACCATCGTCAGAAGGTGAAACCCGCGAGGGCGGCGTCGGTGAACGCTCCTGGTTCCGCGAGGGGGTCCTTGGAGCAGGAACACATCCCGAAGCGACCTCGCCTGGAGTCGGAGATGCCTGCCCGGGTAAGTCCTGTGGTCCTTCTGGACTCGCCTCCGCGACAGCCGACGTCGGGGCCCGAGTCGGGGGCTGCTGGGTCACCTGAGCTTGGACTCAGGTTGACGGCCTTGGAGAGCAGACTGTCTGCCTTCATGGACCAGCAGAGGGCACTGCTCGCTGGCTTCGCTGGCGCCGCTGCCCCGACTGCCGGGACGTCGACGTCCAAGTCGACCCCGGAGACCGAGCCGATCCTCGAGTCGATGAGAACTCGTCGGAGTCGGTCTGGGAGTCTGAGGAGGAAGAGTCACCTGATTCTTTCCGGACTCGGTGTGTCCCATCGGACTCACCGGAGTCCGAGCCTCGGAAGCAGTCCCCCCCGGAGGATGCCCGGTTCTCGGACTTCGTTAGGGATATGGCCAAGGCTTTGGCCTTCCCTGCGGATCCCGAGGAGGAGCCTCGAGCCGAAGAGCTCGACGCCCTCCAGTATGACTCTCCCGCGCTGTTCTTGATAGCCCTCACTTCCGCTAGACGCGTAAGTGAATTGCAGGCCCTCGTGTCTGATCCCCCTTACACTAGGTTCTACAAGAATAGGGTAGTCCTACGGACTCACCCGAAATTTCTGCCTAAAGTGGTCTCCCCTTTTCACATCAATCAGGAGGTGGTACTTCCAACCTTCTTTCCCAGACCACACTCCAGCCGAGCTGAGACGGTCCTCCATACCCTGGACTGTAGAAGGGCATTGAACTTCTACCTTGACCGTACGCGGGAGCACCGTAAAGCTGCTCAGCTTTTTGTGTCTTTTGACCCCAATTAATTGGGGCTCCCGGTCTCCAAGCGTACTCTGTCCATCTGGGTTGCGGACTGTATATCTTGGGCTTATGGGGCAGCCGGACTCTCCTTAGAAAGTCGAGTCACGGCTCATTGCGTTCGGGCAAAGGCCACGTCAGTGGCTTACCTCCGCTCTGTTCCGCTGGCAGACATCTGCCGGGCCGCTACTTGGTCTTCGAGCCAGACTTTTGCGGTCCATTACTGTCTCGAGAGGGAGTCCCGTAGGGACAGTGCTTTCGGACAGGCAGTCCTCCGTAATCTCTTTGAGGTCTGAGCAACTCCTACCCTCCATCCCGGATGTGGGCTACCGGTGGGTGATAATTCAGCGAAGATTCTATCCTTCTGTGCTGCTGAGCTAGAGGGAGCTCATTTTTGTGCTTAGGGTTTCCGGTAGCCTTGAGCTTGGGAGTCCCATAAGTGAGGACTGACTTCCTGCTTGGTCCTGGAGAAAGCGTAGTTACTCACCTGTAACAGGTGTTCTCCAGGAGCAGCAGGAATCAGTCCTCACTACCCTCCCTCCTCCCCTTGGAGTTGCAATCGTCTGCTTATGTTCTTTTTGCAAATTTTTATGCTGTCTTTTTTAGCTATGTCATCTGACTGGCTAAGATGGCACCCTCGGGCGGGAAGACGACCGCGCATGCGCGCTGCAATTCCCAAAGGCTTTCTTTGAAAGCTGGGGAAAATTGCTCCGCGAGGGCTCCGTCGGCGCCGACGTCACCCATAAGTGAGGACTGATTCCTGCTGCTCCTGGAGAACACCTGTTACAGGTGAGTAACTACGCTTTCTGGTTATTCAAAGGCTAGAATTTTTAAAGAAATCTAGACCTCTCCTAAGTAAGAACATTCCACTGGTTTCCATGTAACCACCTCCATGGTTCTTCCATGTGTAACCAGAAAGAGATTCTCTATCTATATTCTCAAGCAGGTCTTACCCCTTCTTGTTATTAAGTGGATCTCACTCTCTCTATATATCTATCTATCTATGACTTTGAAAGATGTGTTACTGTCCATATTAATGCTGTTCAAGCATACCATAACCTTTAAATGGACAGCCAATTTCTATGGTAGTTACAAACAACCTTCTTTTACCGTAACCTGTCCGGTTACGTTGCATCTCAGGCTTTCCATGTAAAGTCATTATCCTAAGTGACATTACTGATCTTCAATGAGTTGGAGGCTACACAGCCTACCACAAATGTTTCTTTCTTTCATTTGGATAGAGGGGTCTTAAAGACCCATCCTTTTTCTGCAAACTAGTCAGATTATCTCCTCTCTTTCCTAGAGCCTTATTCTGCTCCAAGGACAAAGAGCTTCCAACTTTGGCCTACAGAAGCTTTTGCTTCTCCTCCAAAGTCCAACCTCATTAAACTCCCCCAGTTTTTCTTCTGGGATTAGTTCTAGCCATTAAGGCTTCTGACCTCTGCCTGTATTGCAAAAATTATGTTCCTCTACTTCACAGTGAGGTAATTTCTTTGAGGATAATGTACTGGCTCTGGGCACCAGATCATATTACCTTCAACAAATACTTTTGCAATACTTTTGAGTAAGGTCCACATTAGAAAATTGAAATTCAATATTTGCTAACAATTATGGTCTACACAAGGACTCCCCTCTAGACCCCTTGTTTATTCAAGCTGTTCCACAGCACACCCTTTTTTATTCAACTCCTACCCTCCATCCCTTGGATGCCTGAGGTTCTGGAAAATAGCATGGCCCATCCATTAGGTTTGCAACATGCTGGGACCTCCTCCAGGCATCTTTTGCTTGGGAGTCCCCATATGTGAAGACTCATTCCTGCTTGTTCCTGGAGATAGCACAGTTACTTACCTGTAATAGGTGATCTCTGGGAACAGAAGGAATACGTCTTCACAACCCACCCACCTCCCCTAGGAGGAGTTCTCTCTCTCTAATATGTCTACTTCCCTTCTTCGGACTCAGCTACAAACCCAACTGATGAGAGGGAAGTGAATGGGCGGGAAGGCAGCGCGCATGCGTGTGGGATGCTCCCCAAAGCTTTCTTTTTTGATGCTGGGGAGCGTTCCCGCGCAGGCTCCGTCGGTACCGACGTACCCATATGTGAAGACTTATTCCTGCTGTTCCCAGAGATCACCTGTTACAGGTAAGTAACTGCTTTTTCTGGAGGGCCATGTCACAGCTCACAATGTGAGAGCCATGACAGCCTCAATGGCTCATCTACACTCTGTCTATTGACGACATCTGTCGAGCAGCTACTTGGGCCTCGGTTCATACCTTCACAGCCCATTACTGTTTGGACAAGGACTCCCGCCGGGATGCCTTGTTTGGTCAGGCTGTTCTACGACACCTGTTTCATACTTAATCAACTCCTATCCACCATTCCCGGTAGGATGCCAGAAATCCATGGGGGGAAGTGGAGCCCTTTCACAGGGGCACACAACGTCTGGGGTCTCTCCCTGGCATCTGTAGCTAGGGAGTCCCCATATGTGAAGACTACATTCCTGCTTGTTCCTGGAGATAGCATAGTTACTCACCTGTAACAGGTGATCTCCGGGAACAGCAGGATTCTCCAGGACCAAGCAGGAAGTCAGTCCTCACTTATGGGTGACATTGATGCCGATGGAGCCCCCGTGCGAAGCATTTCCCCAGCTTTCTAAGAAAGCCTTTGGGAATACTGCACACATGCGCGGTCCCCTTCCCGCCTAAAGGTGCCATTTTTCCCAGTCTTTCTTTTTCCGTGGAGCCCATTGGACGTCTCTCCGTGTCACCCGGAAAAGTTGACTTTTTTTCTAGCAATTACTTCGTTCTTTTTCTCCGGTTCAACGCCGGTTCCCCTTCCCGCCGGGTTCGATACACCGGTATCGAGCCCGTCTTCTATTTTTTCGGTTTTTGCCCTTCGTGGCTGGCATTCGCGCCATTTTTTGCCTTTTCCCTGGAAAGCCAGTCCTTTGACCTTGCGGGGGCCCTTTTTTCCCCGATGGCTTCCAGTGGTTTCAAAAAGTGTGATCGGTGCAAGAAACTGAGGTCTCTTACCGGCACACACGACTGCTGCCTTTGGTGCCTAGGCCCAGATCATGATCCTAAGATCTGTGGCACTTGTGGCAAAATGTCCACCAAGGCACTTCAAAGCCGTCAGCATCAGAAAGAGAGGATTTTCTCAGATTCTGCCTCCGGCCGGGCCCAGACCTCGTCTGAGGCCTCGACGTCTCGGGAGTCTGATCCCGAGCATCGCCGGGGTTCCTCGGACAGGGGGTCCCCCAATCGGGAACGTAAGAGGAAGAAACGGCTCGTGATGGCAGCGTCGGAAGAGGTCCCTGGTTCCTCCAGAGCCAGGTCTAAGACCCCCGACCCGGGCCCTTGGAGCAGCAAAAGCCATCCAAAATGCCTCGCATGGAGCCGGAACCCGTCGGACACGTAAGTCCTGTGGTCCTTGTGGACTCTCCTCCGAGGGAGCCGACATCGGGCCCGGTGCCGCTGGGGCCCGAGCTGGTGGCTGCTGAGTCTCCTGAGCTTGGACTCAGTCTGCACTCCAAGGCTGTCAGCCTATCTGCCTTCATGGATCAGCAGCATGTACTGATGGCCAGCCTCGCTGGTGCATCTGCCCCGACCACCGGGACATTGACGTCGAAGTCGACCCCGGAGATCGAGCTGATACTCGACCATGAAGGCTCGAAGTCGTCCTCGGTCACGGTCACCCTCGACGACCTGCTCGGAACCGAGGGCGTCAATGCCGGTGCCTTCAGCGTTGGGCCGGGTGCCACCGAGACCCGTGCGGTCGGAGCCCCCCGACTTATCTTCGGATGAGTCCGCGTGGGAGGCGGACGACGAGGAGTCCCCCGATACTTTTCGGACTCGGTGCGTCCCTTCGGACTCACCATAGTTCGAGCCCCGGAGTAGGTCCCCACCGGAGGACACCAGGTTCTCTGAGTTCGTCAGGGACATGGCCAAGGCGTTGGCGATTCCCACGGACCCCGAGGAGGAGCCTTGAGCCGAGGAGCTCGAGGCCCTCCAGTATGACTCTCCTCCGAAGGAGGCCTTTACTGTGCCGGTCCCTCCGCTGGAACGGCTCCTCTTCCGGATGTGGGAGGCACCAGCCTCGGCGCCGGTTTTAAGCAAGCAGGTCAATTCTATCTATCGACTCCGTAAGAGCCCTGGATTCCAGAAGGTGCAGCTGCCGCACCATTCCATGGTGGTGGAATCGGCCATGCATCGTCTGAAGAACCAGAAGATGCACTTTGCGGTGCCTCCGGCAGGGAGGCCCGGAACCTGGATGCTTTCGGCAGAAAGTGCTTCCAGGGCTCGATGCTTGCTTGCCGTGTCCAGTCCTACCAGCTGTACATTGGCATGTACTTACGAGACCTGGCGAAAGAGATTGCAAGGTTCTCTGCTGGCCTCTCCGGGGAACCTTTGCAGAGGTTCCAGACTTTGTCCTCGGGAATCTGGGACTGCTCGAAGTTCATGTCCCGGACGGCCTACGATGGCTTCGAGGCTTTGGCTCGTGTAGTGGCAGTCGGCATCGGAGCCTGATGCCAGTCATGGCTGCAGTCATCAGACCTCGAACCCAGGGTGCAGGACAAGTTGGTAGATGTCCCTTGCCAAGGTGAAAACCTTTTTGGCAAACCCATGGCCGAGAAGGCGGCTGAGCTCGAAACTGAGCACCTGACTAGGACAAGGCTGTCCATAAAAACTTCTGCCCCTTCTCACAAAAAGAAGGGCTCAGGTAAAAAGCCCTTTTACCCGAGAAAGACAGCTGCCTACTAACTTTTCCCTCAATACCAGGCCTCCCCAGCTCCCAAGCAGGGTCAGCAGGCCAAGGGGCAGGGACATGGGCCCCGTAGGCAGAAGACCCCCAAGCCTTCTGCTCCTATTCTGCAGGGAGGGGGTTTTTGACTCCCACAGCATAGCCTTTCCACCTCTGCTGCCCCATTCCTGCACAGGAGTTCGTCTAGCCCTGTTTGCCCACAGGTGGCCACCCATTACAGGGGATGCTTGGGTATTGAGCATAGTCCACAGAGGCTATATGCTCCGTTTCCCACAGTTGCCCCCTGCCTTCTTCCCAGGAGAGTCTCTAAGACCTTCTCTACACACAGACCTCCTCCTTTAAGAACTTCAAGGTCTGCTTCTGGACAAGGCGGTGGAGCCTGTACCTCCTTGCTTGCAGGGGCACGGTTTCTACTCCAGGTACTTCCTCGTGCCAAAGAGAACCAGTGGCCTCAGGCCTATTCTAGACCTCAGGAACCTTAACAAGTTCTTGGAGAAAGAAAAGTTCAAGATGCTTACTCTTGGAACACTTCTGCCCTACCTCCAGCAGGGAGATTGGCTATGCTCCTTAGATATCAAGAATGCGTACACTCACATCCTCATTCATCCAGACCACAGAAAGTACCTCAGGTTCATTGTGGGAGGAAACTGTTACCAGTACAGAGTACTGCCTTTTGGCCTAACCTCTGCCCCAAGGGTCTTTACAAAGTGCCTGGCTGTGGTGGCGGCCTACTTTATTTATTTATTTAGCAATCACTTATATACCGCTACTTCCAGCGATCAGAAGCGGTTTGATTATATCATTGGGAGTTGTCATAAATCAAGACGAAAAGTTGGGGCATAGATAAAAAGTATAGAGGTAATACACAGCACACATAGTGGGGTCTGAATATAGACCTAATCGTACAAACATAAATTAACGCCAATTTACATATTTACATACAGCCATTCACTTCCTCTTTTATCCTCCTGAATTTACATCTGATTGTAGTGAGAATTGAACAGATGCGTTTTCAATTTCTTCCTGAAGTCAGTTATGTCTTTAATTGCTCTGAGCTCCTGTGGTAGGTGGTTCCATAAGGTGGGGGCAGAGAAGGAGAACGCTCTGCGGCTAGTACTGACTTTTACATGTCTGATGCAGTTTGGAACTTGTAGTGTGTCTGAGTTGATAGTTCTCCTGTTTCTGGTGGTTGGTTGCGTGGAGATAAGGGTGGAGAGGAACGATGGGGCTAGGTTATGTATTAGTTTGAACGTAGTTACCAATGTTTTGTATTGAATTCTGGCAACGATTGGTAGCCAGTGCAGCTTAATCAATACAGATGTGATATGCTCAGTGATGCTTGAGCGCATGATGATCCTTGCCGCCACGTTTTGTGCCAACTGTAATATATTGGTCGTTTTCTTTGGTAGACCCTGTAAGATGGCGTTACAGTAGTCTAGGTGGGGCATGATGAGAGCTTGCACAACCGACCGGAAGTCACATGGATCGAGTATATTCCGCAGGGGTCGTAGTACTCTAAGCTTGTGAAAGATAGCCTTGTTGGTGTTGCTGAGGTGTTTTTCCATCTTCAATTTGCTGTCGATTGTGACTCAATCATATCACCTCTATCCCGCCTTTCCTCTAAGGTGTACTCCCAGATATTTGATTTCATTTTTAGTGTTGTAAATGTTGTTGCACAATGTGATTGTGGGAGGCGGTTCGAAGTCAGGTTTACTGGATATAAACATTACTTCAGTCTTTTTGTGGTTGATCGACATATTGTTTTGTTTTAGCCATCCCAACATCTCTCCCATGCAGGTTTCAAGCTGAGTGTAATTAGGGTCTGCGGCCTCTAATTGTGTGTATAGCATAATATCGTCTGCGTATATGTGGTAGTTAATGCCATGCTTCCTGAAAATTCCACTGAGGGGTTGCATGTAAATGTTAGAAAGTAGTGCTGAGAGTGCCGAACCCTGCGGTATGCCTTGAGTTTGAGTGAAGGCTTCAGCTTTTTTGCCGTTGTATTGGACCTGCGGTTTTCTGTTCGTTATGTAGGAGGAGAACCATTTCAAGGTGGTTCCTAATATTCCAATCGACGCCAGCTTGTTAAGTAGGATTTCGTGATGGACAGTGTCGAAAGCGGCAGAGATGTCAATGAAGATAAGAACAAACATTTTCTTTCTGTCTTCCAGGCCTTTGAGGAGGTTGTTAAGCAGGGCCAGAAGTAGAGTTTCGACACCATGATTTTTTCTGAACCCGTATTGCTGTTCGTCCAGGGTTTCATGGTCGTCGAGGTGGTCTTGCAGTTGGATGAGGGCTGCTTTTTCGATGATCTTTGCTAGGAAAGATATGCTGGAGATTGGGCGGTAAGATGATGGGTCCTCTTTTTTAAGTGTGTTGTTCTTTAGAATTGGTCTAATTATAGACTTTTTGAGCTGGTTGGGCATGATTCCTTGACACAGTGATTGGTTCACAATGTGCGAGACCTGGTGTGCGATATCTTTTTTTTTGTCGCTTTGATCCAAGTAGCAGGGCAGGGATCAAGCGGGGAGGTGGTGGTATTGATACTGGTTATTATTTCAATCGTTTGCTTATCATCAATTTTGTGAAATTCGTTCCATGTCTGCTCTTGCTTCACTACAGTTTGCACATGTGGTGTGGCAACACAGAGAGTGGGTGATGTTGTTGTCAGCTTGCTTGCATAGTAGTTCGCAAGAGTTTGAGGGTGAATAGTATCGCTCTGCTGTTCCGGTTGGGTTGTTTTGGTTAGTGTTTTCACTAGTCTAAATAGCTCACGTGGTTTGTTGATGGCTTTGTTCAGCAGGTTGGTGTGGTGCTTCCTTTTTGCAGCATCTACCTCTTCTTTGTATCTTGCGAGGAGGTTGAGATACTCAGCCGTGAGTTCCAAAGTTTTGCTATGTCTCCATTTTTTTTTCACACTTTCTAAGCTCTCTCTTCCTCATGGTTAGCGTTGTTGTATACCAGGGTTCTGATTGATGTTTGCCTGTGGTTGCTGCGTTTTTCCATTTAGGGTTCGCTGTAGCCTGAATTCCTGTGTCCCAGCTATTTGTTAGTGTATCGAGGTCGGTAATTTCCAAGTCAATGTGCGCCTGGATGTTACTTGTGAGACCCTCCAGGTCAAGTTTGTTGAAACAATGCTGTTGTTCGGTTCCTCGTCGTGCTTTCGCGTCTTTAGGTAACGAAGGGAGTTTTATCTGTCCAGCCACACACTTGAGGACTCGAGGTGTTTTTGTCTTCCCCATCTGGATGACTGGCTCATCAGGGGTCAGACTTACCAGGAGGCCAGGCAGGCCACCTTTCGAACTGTATCACTCCTTCAACACCTAGGCTTTGTCATAAACTTCGCAAAGTCCACTTTGCTTCCCTCCCAGAACCTAGAGTTCATAGAGGTGTGGCTGGACTCTCTGCAAGCAAGGGCTTACTTGCCAGAAGACAGGGCTCAAAGGCTCATGGAGTTGGCATCCCGGTTTCTCAGCATGCCAAGGGTTTCTGCCCGACTGTCTACAGCTCCTAGGCTACATGGTGTCGACAGTACATTTGACCCCCAATGCCTGCCTCCACATGAGGCCTGCACAGTGGTGCCTCAGAACTCAGTGGAAGCAAGCCACAGGGAGCCTAGCAAACAAAAGTAAGGGTGTCGAAACCCTTCCTGAATTTCCTGCAGTGGTGGCTACACCCCCCAACTTACTTCAGGGGGTGCCTTTTCAGGTGCCTGTCCCCACAGTGGTGTTGACGACGCCTCCTTGAAGGGCTGGGGTGCACATTGTCTGAAACGGTGCACTCAAGGCCTATGGTCTCCATGGGAGGCCACGCAACAGATCAACCTACTAGAACTTTGGGCTATCTGTTTAGTCCTCAAAACCTTTTCTCACACTTTGGCTCACCAGTCTGTTCTGGTTCAGACGGACAATCAAGTGGCCAAACAGGGAGGCACTGGGTCCAGGCCCCTTTGTCAGGAGGCACAGGCCCTGTGTTCCTTTGCGCTCAAGCACAACATATTTCTCAAAGCTGTGTATCTCCCTGGCCAGTAGAACTTCCTGGCAGACAGGTTAAGCAGGATTCTGCAGCCCCACGAGCACTGTTCCCTCTAAGCTGTGCTCGTGTGTGCACGCACACACCTCGCCGAGCAAGCGCACATACTTTACAACAGAGCGCACAAAAATTACGGCTCTGATTCTGATAGAAAACAACACAGATGTCTTAAAATGTAAAAGTTATGATTGTAATTACTATAAATTTCCCGCTTCATTTAATAATCGTCTTTTTTCATTTAATTTGATTAAAATCAATGTGGTGTACATACTGTATTCTGACGTGCAGTCAAATTTTAAAGTATATAACTCCGAGTGTCGTTATGTGGCACACAAAAATTTAACCTTCCTTTCGAAAGCTGCACACAGCTGATATTTTATGTTCACATAGCCTACAGAAAATTAGAGGGAACATTGTCCACGAGTGGCAACTGCACCCACTGGTGGTTCAGAAAATTTTCTTGAAAATGGGGACTTCCATCCATGGATCTCTTTGCCAGTCCCCTGAATCACCAGCTACCCAGGTTCTGTTCCAGGCAACCGCACCCCCTGAGGTTAGCAGCGGATGCCTTCCTGATTTCTTGGTCCCAGGGCCTCCTATATGCGTTTCCTCCCACACCTCTGGTGGCCCGAACATCGTTCAAGATTCTAAGGGACAAGGCCTCGGTACTTCTGGTAGCTCCCAGATGGTCGAGGCAGCCCTGGTTCCCATTTCTGCTTCATTTAGCAGTGGAAACACCACTATCTCTGGGGTTGCAACCCGATCTTTTCTTTCAGGATCAGGGTTCCCTTCTGCACCCCAATCTCAGATCTCTCAATTTGATGGCCTGGAGGCTGCAAGGGTAGTGTTGGCTCCCTGGGGCTTGCCTCAGGAAGTGGAAGAGGTGGTCTTGGCCTCTAGAAAGCAGTCCACCAGGAAAACCTATGCCCTGAAGTGGAGAAGGTTCTCCTTGTGGTGTTAGCAACGCAAGGAGGATCCTTGCGCCTGCACTGTGCCAATAGTGCTTCAGTACCTGCTGCACTTGTCCAATCAGGGCCTTAAGTCCAATTCTGTTCGGGTCCACCTCTCTGCTCTGGCAGCTCACCACTCTATGGTGGAAGGACACTCTTTGTCGGTTCACCCCTTGGTGTCCAGATTTCTCAGAGCTTGCTATTGCTCAAGCCTCCTCTCTGTCCACCGGCCCCTGAGTGGGAGTTGAATGTGGTCTTGCAGCAACTGACTCGCCCACCTTTTGAGCCGATGGCTACATGTCCTCTCCGCTTCCTTTCTTGGAAGACTCTCTTCCTAGTGGCCCTGACCTTGGCCAGGCGAGTGAGTGAGCTTCAAGCCCTGGTCTGTGACAGGCCATACACTCGCTTCTACAGGAACAGGGTAGTCCTTAGGACTCATCCTAAGTTCCTCCCAAAGGTTGTCTCCTCTTTCCATCTCAACCAGGAGGTGGTTCTTCCAACGTTCTTCCCTAGGCCCCATGCCAGCCGGGCTGAAACAGCGTCGATGTCACCCATAAGTGAGGACTGATTCCTGCTGCTCCTGGAGAACACCTGTTACAAGTGAGTAACTACTCTATTTAGTCTTCACAACCCACCCACCTCCCCTAGGAGTTGTATCTCTCTCTTTTCCTTTCTTTCCCTCTCTTTTTGTCTCAGCTTTAAAACTCAACTGGAGAGAGGCAGTTGGGAAAGGCGGGAAGGCATCTCGCAGGCGCTGTGGGATGCTCCCAAAAGCTTTCTAATTGGACTCTGGGGAGCGTTCCCGCTCAGGCTCCGTCGGTACCGACGATATCCATATGTGAAGACTAAATTCCTGCTGTTCCCGGAGATCACCTGTTACAGGTGAGTAGCTATACTTTATTGCCTACTTTAATTTAGTCCACTGCAATTCCACTTCCCTTATCTCCTCCCACCCTATGCTTTCTCCAAACAAGTGTATGGAACTCTATCAGAATTTAACTTTGCATAAATAGTCTCTCAGGAAGATATTTGAACTCAAATATAAATAATGTTCAATGGGTGTGTGTCTCTAGTTAGCCTTGCGTCTTCTCTTTTGTTGGGGCCCAAATCTTGTCAGTTGTATTCTGGTCACTGGTCTTCGGATGTCTTCTACCACTTCAACTTCATGTTTCTCTTCACATCTGGATGGTTCAGCTCTATGATAAGCTAACCCTGAGTCCCTCAACCCCCAGCAAAACTCCTCATTAAGTAAATAAAAATATTTTAGCAAAAAAATTGGAAAATTATTTAGCAAACTTGTTTAAAAATGTACCCTTCCTGTCCCTATTCCTCCTGCACAGCATATACATGTTGTTCACTCTGGGTCACACCACACTCTCACAACAGCCTACTGTCAGACATTATCCAAACAAAACAAAAAAAAACAAAATAACATCAGCCGTCTGTTCTTACAGATTCACCGTGAATCACCTTTTCTTTATATACCACATTCCCTTCTTATCCCTCCCTATGGGAATTTGATCAAAGGATAAGTATCCCTCTCCTGTCGGCCTAAACCTCAATCAAATTTCATAGGAGCCTTTTATTCCTCTTATAACATTTTTCTATACCTTAAAATCAACCTTAAGCCCACTTTAAAATGTCTCTGGAACCTTAAACCCCCCTCCCCCCTCCTGTCTGTCTCTGTTCTGAGGGGAAAAATGAAAACATCCTAAAACCTCCAGCTCTGATTCTTCTTTCTCCAACCCTCCCAATATTTTCACTCAATCCCACTCTTCTCACTCTGTTCCATACAGCATAAAACCCTTTCACCTCATTCAACCCAGAAACCAAGGGAAAAGTAATAAAACCCCTCATTTTCATTCATTCTTCATACAAATACACTGATTCCTAATCGTCCCTCCAGGCCAGTCCAGACACATGGGTTTTCTCTGCCCACCAACAGCTGAGAACTGACTATGACAAAGTTCTGATGTCATCTTACAAGAGCTCCCTTTCATCTCCAGAACCCAGTCTTTTGGTCCTCAGCAGCTGAGTGAAGACCACCTGTGTAATGGACTCCACTGAAAGGGCGATTCAAAAAAAAAAAAAAATCCGGCTTGCTTAGTGGCTGGGGCCCTTCACCTTACTGGCTGTTTTGAGGTAGGTGAGGAGGGCAGGCAGTGCTGCAGGGCCTGCCTAGATTCCTGGCTCTGGCAGAGTTGCAGGATAGCCCAGGGTAAAACTACCTGGGTGCCCCAGGTCCCTTTTTCCCCCTAGCAGGATAGTCCAGGAGTCTGAGCACCAGGCTACTGTGTCTTCCTTAGGCTCCATGTTTTTTTTTTACTCCAATTGTGCTTCCTGTACTGTGGAGGAGAATTAAAGTTTAAAAAACGAACAGAACAGAGAAGTAGGGGAATCGGCTGCAGCAGCTTACTTTGTGAGTAGTTGGGTTCAAAAAGGAGGGTTGGATCGGTGCAACCAGAGTTTCCTCCTCCCCTCCCTGGCATCCCCTTACTCGTGGCTCCTGGTGCAGCATGTTTTTGGTGAGCTGTGTCATTTTTGATCGAGGCTGGCCTTGACTGGCATTCGCACCTTCTGTCGTCCAGAGGTCGTCGACCTTGGCCGGGTGTCTCCCACTATGTACCCTGGTGGGTTCAAAAAAATGTGACCACTGCAGTCAAACCATGTCGATTAGACACGCACAAGTGCTGCCTTCGCTGTCTGGGCCCGGACCAATGTAGCACCACCTACCACCTGTGCCCAGGCCATGACTCCAAAAACCAATAAGAAAAGGTCTGAGTTGCAGGAGAAGATGTTCCAGAAGTCTGACTCGGCACCTGCCTCCCCGATGTCGAGCTCCAAGCCCAGCACTTCCCGTGAGGCCTGGACGTCCTCTGAGTCCCACGGCAGCGGCTTCTCTGAGGAAGACCCCAGACCCCAAGCTGAAAAAGAAAAAAAATCCTCTAAGCCAGTCGAGGTTCCACCAATGAAACCGGTAAAGTCCCATGGAGGGACTCGGGCGACCCCAAGCAGCCCCACTAAGGTCTCAAAGAAGGAGTCCTTGGTCGGCAAAGACCATGCGAAGCTCTCCAAGGCTGTAGTCCTCGTCAAAGATGCACTCAGAGTGCCAGCGTCGGGCCTCTCTGTATCCATGCTAAAAGCTGCGGAGCCTTCTGGCTTCAAAACCAGAATGGCGGCCCTGAAACAGAATATTTCTGCTATCCTGGTCCTGTAGCAGGTGATAATGGCCAGTTCTTCCTCGGGCTCATACTAGACCTGTGAAACTTGAATAAGTTTCTGGTGAGGGAGAAGTTCAAGATGCTCTCCCTTGGAACATTGCTGCCTTACTTCCACCAGGGAGATCGACTGTGCTCCTTGGATCTCAAGGATGCCTATACCCACATCCTGATCCACTCCTTCCACAGGCAGTACCTCAGGTTCGTGGTGGGAGGGAGGGCACTACCAGTACAGGGTGCTGCCCTTCGGCCTGGCCTCCTTGCCAAGGGTCTTTACCAAGTGCCTGGCAGTCGTAGCCGCCCACTTCCACCTACAGGGGGCCTATGTCGTCCCCTATCTAGACGAGTGGTTTATCAGAGACAGCACAGCCTCAGAGGTCAGGCAGGCCTCAGAGCATACAGTCCTCCTGCTGCAGCACCTGGGGTTCATCATCAACTATCCCAAATCCCACCTCGCCCCATCCCAAAGCCTGGAGTTCATAGGGGCTCAGTTGGACATGTTTCAGGTCAAGGCCATCTTCCCAAGGGAAAGGGCAGACCACCTCGGGCAACTAGCAGAAGAGGTGCAACACCACTGCTCGGTGCTGGCTCGCCTTTTGCTTCACCTGCTGGGCTACATGGCCTCAACGGTCCATGTCACACCCTTAGCCCACCTCCACATGCAGACAGCCCAATGGTGTCTCTGCTCACAGTGAACTTAAGCTACAGGCGAACTACGGGACTGGGTCAGAGTTACCCGCCACCTGGCAGAGTCCCTCACCTGGTGGCAAAACTTACACCACCTCCAGATGGGAATGCCATTGCAGGCACCTGCACTGCAGAGGACCCTGACAACAGACACCTCTCCTGGGCTGGGAGGCCACCGCACACAAGGCAGCTGGTCACAGGAGGAGTCGCTCTTACAAATCAAAGTCCTGGAACTCAGGGCAATTTTCCTGGCTCTGCAAGCATTCTGCCACCATCTGTGGCACCGACCTGTGCTAATCCGGATGGACAACCAGGTGGCAATGTTCTACATCAATAAGCAGGGGGGTACAGGCTCGTACTCCCTCTGCCAGGTGGTGGTGGCCCTTCTCTCCTTCATAGTGTACAACGGCATGCTCCTGCGAGCAGTATACCTGCCAGGCCAGGACAACTGCTTAGGGGACAGGCTGAGCAGGGTCCTTCACCTACACGAGTGGCGCTTGAACCTCTAGGGTAATGAAGCAACTCTTTTACCACAGTGGCAGGCCCATGATGGACCTGTTCGCCTCCCCGCAAAACGCGCAGCTGCTTCTCTTCTGCTCACACCAACTGCACCAGGGGAGAATGGCAGCAGACGTCTGTGATCTCATGGTCGGAGGATCTACTCTATGCCTTCCCACCAACTCCCCCTCCCAATCTCCAAGACCCTCTTCAAGGTCCAGAGTGATGGACCATCAGTGATAGATTGCACCCAGCTGGCCCAGGCTGCACTGGTTTCCCCTGTTGCTTGCCCTATTAGTAGCGCTCCCTGTCCCGCTGGGCTGGGCCCGGATCTCCTGTCCCAGGAGGAGGGCTCCCTTCTGCACCCCAACCTGGGGTCCCTAGTGCTAACAGGTGGCTGCTGAAAGGGTAGCATTGGCCCCTTTAAACCTCCCCAGGGGAAGCTGAGATTCTACTGCCCTCCAGGAAACCCTCCACCAGACAGGCTTTGCCTTTTAAGCGGAGAAGATTCTCCGTCTGGTGTGCGGAGAAGAAGAATCCCTTCTCCTGTCATGTGCAACTGGTTCTCCAGTACCTGCTGCTTCTGTCACACACCGGGCTGAAATCCAACCCTGTGAAGGTGCACCTGAGCACAATAGCTGTGCACCACAATAGCTGGTTGTCTCCAGGTTCCTCCAGGGCCTTCTACTATCAAAGCCCCCCTCTGACAGCAGAGTGGGACCTCAGGTGGCAAGTGACTAGGTGCTCGAAGGGTGGCTTAGTGAGCTGAGAGAGCACCACATTAAGGTACTTGTCTTGAAAAGTTGCCTTCCTGGTGGCCCTCACGTCAGAAAATAGGGTTAGCGAACTACAGGTCTTAGTGGCAGAGCCACCATATACGATGTTCTATAAGAACATGTTGGTGCTCCGCACACACCCCAAATTCCTCCCGAAGATGGTATCTCCCTTCCACCTCAACCAAAAGGAGGTCCTCCCTATCTTTTTTCCATGGCCACATGCCGGCAGAGAGAAACTAATACTCCACATGCTCGACTGCAAGCGGGCCCTGTCTTTCTACCTGCAGCGGACCCAGCTTTTTGTGTCTTATAACCCCAGAAGACTGGGGCTCCCTGTGGCCAAGCAAACTCTGTCCACTTGGGTGGGGGAATGTATCACCCTTGCCTATAAGCAAGCTGACCTCTTCCTTGAGCACCAGATCAGTGCATCGCCTTAGGGCGATGATCATTGGTGACCAACCTTCGCTCAGTGCCAGTGACAGAGATGTGCAAGGCTGCCACATGGTCTTCATTTCATATGTTTGCAGCTCACTGCTGCCTGGAGAGAGAGTCTCAGAGACAGTGCCTTCGGCCAGGCTGTACTCCATAATATTCTCGGGGTGTAGCAATTCCTGTCCTCCAATCCTTCTGTGTTCAGGCTACTGGAGTGATAGTGTCGCTGGGGTCTTGCAGAGTCTCTCAGCAGGGACTCACCACCTGCAACTCACTGCTATCCGATTGGTCCCAGTGGTGCTGTTGTAGTTTGGTCCTCGGCAACCTGGAGCTATGGAGTCTGATATGTGAGGACTTACTTCCTGCTTGTTCCTGGAGAAAGCGTAGTTACTCACCTGTAACAGGTGTTCTTCGGGAACAGCAGGAAGCGGTCCTCACAACTCTCCCTCCCCCCCCCCTGGGAGTTGCCTCCCTACCTTGTTAGTTTTTTGCTACCACACTAGCTAGGTCATCTGAGCAAGATGGCACCCTTGGGCAGGAAGGGGACCACGCATGTGTGATAGCATATCCCAAAGGCTTTCTTTGAAAGCTGGGGAAGTATTCCACGCGGGCTCTATCGGCGCCAATGTCACCCATATGTGAGGACTGATTCCTGCTGTTCCTAGAAAACACCTGTTACAGGTGAGTAACTACGCTGTCCAGGTATACTCTAAGACTATGGCCTCAATCATTGAGGCATGTGGGGGTTTTTTTTGGTTTTTTTTGTGGCTCCACAATTGGTCAGTGGACGCGTCCTCTAAAGTCAGACTAAGTAAGCTCTTTTAAGGGCAAGTAAGTTATTTATTTATTTATCCGATTTATGTACCGCTTTTTCTGGGTAATCAAGGTGGTTTACAGGGAACATCTTACAAACTCTGCACAGGGCAGTTACAATGAACATTTTACAAATTTACAGTTAACAATTACAAGAATTATTTTACCGAACTATATACAGGTTGAAATGTTGATTTGGAACTATTTACATAAAGATTGCGCTATGTCTTTGTTGTATCATATGCAGGTATGTACTGGTAGATTACGAGTGTTGGGTTCCTTGATTCATTAATCAGACGGTGTAGGTTCTTTCGAGGAAATACTGGTTGTGGAGAGAGAAGGTAATGTTTCATGGTTCCTGGTGGGTGGTTCATATATGTAGAAGTCTGTCAAAAAAGGAGTGTCTTTAGGTGTTTTTTGAACAGTGATGTCCTTGATTTCCCTCAGGTTGTTGGGTAGGTTGTTCCATAATGTTGGAGCAAAGAGTGAGAATGCGTTGCATTGCGGAACATTCTTGGTGTGGTTAATGTATTCTTCTGGTTGTCCCTTTTTGTGTCTTGCTGTAACTGAGTGTGCACATGTATGTAGGTGCAGTGTTTGTTTTGAAGGTAGTTATCAATGCCTTGAACTTAATTCTTTGAATTACTGGGAGCCAATGGAGGTGATAAAGTATAGGTGTTATGTGGTCTGACCTGGCAGATTTCATTATTGTACGTGCAACTGTGTTCTGTGCTAATTGGAGGGGTTTCAGAGTTTGCTTGGGTAGTCCTTGTAGGATGATGTTGCTACAATCAAAGTGCTACAATCAGTGCTTGTGCTATGGTGCCGAAGTCTTCTGGAGAGAGAAGAGGTCTTAAGTACTGTATCATTCATTCTGGTTTTGTGGTATATCGTTCTCGTCATATTAATGTGCTTGGTCATATTGAGGTTTTGGTCCAAGAAGATCCCTAGGCATTTTATTTCTTTTTTTTAACCTCGAGTAGGGCATTATTTACTTGTAGGTGTTGAGGTGGATCAAACGTTTTGTTTCTGGTGATTATTAGGGCTTCCGGGTTTGTTTTTTTTAGGTTGATTGGCTCGACACAGTTAATCTCTCAATGTGAGACGTCATCGAAGCAGTTGATGATTTTCTGATAGTTGGGATTTGTTGTTTCGATTGATGTGAATAACAAGTCATCTGCATATATCCTGTAATCCACACTGTGTGCTCTAATAATGTCACAGATGGGTTGTAGATGTATATTGAAGAATAGTGCAGATAACACTGAGCCCCGTGGGACGCCTTGTGTCTTGTTGAATTGCTTGGAGAAGGTGGTGTTAAAGGTTACTTGTTGCGTGCTGTTGGAGAGATAGTTCTTAAACCACTGTAGTATGGTCCCTCCTATGCTAAGATGCTTCAAGCAGTTGATTAGGATATTGTGATTTATGGTGTCGAACGCTGAGGATATGTCAAAAAATATGAGGTTGAGTATAACAAGGATTTTGTTTCTTGGGGATCTGGTATTTATAAGGTACCATTTTAGAGATTTATCGGTCTCTTATGTGTAAATTCAAGTTAGTTGAAGGTGGTTGTGGCTTTATGTATATGAGGCGAGTTGGTCTGGTATGGTGTGAGGGGCGATAGAAGTTATGGATTACTGCCTCACCATGTTTATAATGGTAGGGGATTATTGGGATGAGGTGCTGCTTCTGGATATGAGAGAGTGAAAGGTTAATGGAAATGGTGATTAGGAATGACAGGGAGAGAACTGCTATCTGTCTTTGTTCCATGGTATCTAGAGTTATGGTTGTCCGTTAATAATGAGGATGTTTTATGGTAGCTTGTGAAGATAGTGGTGCTATCTGAGATGCTGTTTCTGCAGTGTGAGAGAGGGTGATGGTTTATAATATCAATTTACCTGGTTTTGGATGAGTAATAGCTGAGTTAAGTTATTTAACAGTAACAGTTACTGTTTGGGGAGGTTCTGGATAAGTTAGTCAAGGACCTAGGAGATTCAAAGGGAGGCTGGCTGTCAGAAGATCGTTCGAAATGCCTGAAACGGGGTCCCCCAGTGCTGTCAGCCTAGAGTGTTTTGCTGGTTCCGGGCCAACCAATGTGCTCCATACCAAAGGGGGCATAATAGAGTCAGAGGGCGGCCGTTTCGGGGCTATCTGGTGTCTGGTCAGGGGTTCCTACTCCGCCCTGCAGATCCCGGTCAAGAAGCCACAATGATGCCAGGATGGCCCAGGCGGAAAGCCTAGCAATCGGCGGTCAACTTCAGCAGTTTTATTCCGTCTGGGTCTCTATCACTACCAACCAAAGGGTTTTGGAGATCTTACGAGAGGGCTACGCACTGGAGTTAGCACGACCCCTGTCCAACACCTTCGTATCTTCACCATGCAAGGCTCTGAAAAAGGTGAGGTCTAAATTGACCCTTCATTTCAGTCCGATTTCAGCCATCTTACTGGGCTGCGGCTCCTTTAAGGCCAGCCCTGCCTCTTAGTAGTGAGACCTGCAATAGCCCACTCTGCCTCACCGGATGCCTACGGTCTCTGGTAGGCTTACAACCTACTCCGGAGCCCCTCTCATGACCCTGCTCCTCCTTGCTAGACCCCAGGACTCCTTTCATCAGCACAGCCCCCAGTCCTTTCCTCGTGGGCCGACTCTTCTTAGGACACATCTATCGGCTCTGCATGATCTTGTGGCCCTCTCAGCCCAATATGCGTCCGTTCCTGTGCCCCCTACCTTCCCTGGAGACAGCACAATCTGCCAGCAAGCCCCCTGCAGGCACTCAGGCTGGGCCCAGAAACAGGGGCCCGTGCCTGTTGCCTCTTGCAGCCTCTTTCCTCTGACTACACCTACAGTCCAATTCAATTTTTTATAGTTTGGCCAATGGTTCCCCAGAGCCATGAACAGCCCTCCTACATTTTTTCCTGCTTTTAATTTTAAAATCAACTTTGGCAGCTCACTGCCTACCCCGCAGCCTTCATTTCATTTTTAAAAAAACATGCTGTCGCCCTCTGGAGCAGTGCTAGAGCCCTGATACAACTTTATTTTCAAAAAAAAAAAAAGGCGCCATTTTCCTGCGATCCCCGCTGCCTTGAGGGATACAAAAAAAACCCTGGCTGCACATTGCAGCCCTGGATCAGCAGCGCACAGCCCCTTAAGGGGAAAAAACCTCCAGGCTCTCAATCAGGTATTTTAACTTTTTTATTTCTCCAGGAACAAGCAGGAAGTCGGTCCTCACATATGGGTGATGCCGGTACCGACGGAGCTGCCATGCGGAGCAAATCCCCAGCTTTTGAAGAAAGCCTTTGGGACTGCATCACGCATGCACGGTCCCCTTCCCGCCAAAGGGTGCCATCTTGCCTCAGTCTCCTTTTTTCCGCAGAGCCCAATGGACGTCATCCTAGTTTCCCCATGGAAAAAGTAGTAAAAGTTAGAAAATTGTTTTTCTTCTTAACTGCTTCGACGCTGGTTCCCCTTCCTGCCTGTGGCACAGTACACCGGTATCGAGGCGGTTCAATTTTTCGTTTTTGTCCTTAGTGACTAGCGTTTGCGCTCTTTTTTTTCTTTTTAGCCGGCAGTACAGTCTTTTGACCTTGCAGGGGCCCTTTTTCTCCTGATGGCTGCCAGCGGGTTTAAGAAGTGTGATCGGTGCACGAGATTGATGTCTCTCACCGACACACATGACTGCTGCCTCCGATGCCTCGGGCCCGACCCCGACCCCAAGGTCTGTGGACCGTATAAGAAAATGTCTTCCAAGGCCTTGAGGAGCAGGTAGCAGCAACATTACAGGATTTTTCCCGAGTCCGCACCCACCCAGGCCCGGACCTCTTCAGAGGCCTTGACCTCTCGGGAGCTGTCTGATCCTGAGCAGCGTCGGGTGCCCTCTGAAAGGGGGTCTCCCTCGCGGGAACACCGGACAAAGAAATAATCCGTGAGGGCGGTGTCTCGTGGGCTCGGTCACGGAGCCCGGCTCACCGCCCCGGATCCTCTGAGTCAGAGAGGCCTGCCACACTCCCTCAAAAGGAACTAGAGACACAGAGGAAGGTAAGCACTGTCCTCATTGTTGACTCTCCTCCAAGAGAGCCAGCGTCAGGATCTGAGCCGGGAGCTGCAGAGCCTCCTGAGCTCAGTCTCCGGTTGGCAGCCTTGGAGCGCAGCGTGTCTTCCTTCATGGACCAGCAATGGGCGCTGATGGCCGGTCTTACACGTCCGTCCGCCCCAACCACCGGGACTTCGACATCCAAGTCGACCCCAGAGGCCGAGCCGATCCTCGAGACAATAAGAACTCGAGTCGATCCTCAGCCGAGGTCCTCCTTGACCTCCCATTTGGGACTGAGGTCATCAACGCTGATTCCCTCGGCATCGGAGCGGTCAAGACCGAAGCCCTCGAGGCTGGAGCCACTTGATTCCTCCTCGGAGGGGTCTGGCTGGGAGATGGAGGAAAAAGAGTCTCCGGACACCCACCGTGCCAAGTACGTCCCATCAGACTCCCCGGGATCTGAACCTCGGAGGTCACCCGGTTCTTGGACTTCGTCCGGGACATGGCAAAGGCTTTGTCTTTCCCGGCAGAGGCCAAGGAGGAGCCTCGAGCTGAGGAGCTCCTGATCCTCCAGTATGACTTTCCTCCTAAGGAAGCCCTTACTGTACCAGTGCCCCCCATTCTGGAACCGCTGATGCTGCACATGTGGGAAACACCGGCCTCGATGCCGGTCCTCAGCAGGCGAATCGATTCCATGTATCGAGTTCGCAAGAGCCCTGGGTTCCAAAAATCACAGCTACCGCACAACTCCATGGTTGTGGAATCGGCCATGCGCCGGCTGAAGAGCCAGAAGACGCACTCCTCGGTGCCTCCTGGCAGGGAGACCCGCAACATGGACGCCCTCGGTAAGAAGTGCTACCAGGGTTCAATGCTGTCATGCCGAATCCAGATGTACCAGCTGTACATGGGCATGTACCTGCGAGACCTGGCAAAGGAGATTGCCGGGTTCTCAGCTGGTCTCTCCGAGGGACCTTTGCAGCGCTTCCAAGTTTTGTCCACTGGGATCCGAGAGTGCTCGAAGTTTGACTCCAGCAGCCTATGACGTCTTCGAGGCTTTGGCCCGGGTATCTGGGTCCGGCATTGGTGCACGACGCCAGGCATGGTTACAGTGAGTGAGTGAGCTGCAGGCTCTGGTGTCCGATCGACCGTACACACGGTTCTATAGGAACAGGGTGGTGCTTCGAACGCATCCCAAGTTCCTTCCAAAAGTGGTCTCCTCATTCCACCTCAACCAGGAGGTGGTACGTCCGACCTTCTTTCCCAGGCCCCATGCCAGTCAGGCAGGAGCAATTATGCATACCCTAGACTGTAAGAGGGCTTTGGCTTTCTACATGGGGCATACACGGGGGCATTGAAGGGCTCCTCAGCTCTTTGTCTCTTATGACCCCAGTAAGATAGGGATGCCGGTCTCCAAGCGTATGATGTCCACTTGGGTAGCAGATTGCATCGCCTGGGCATACAGGGCGGCCGATCTCCCATTGCATACGGCCCACCGGGTCAGGGCTAAGGCCGCACCAGTGGCTTACTTCCACTCTGTTCCACTGGCAGACATCTGCCAGGCCGCAACCTGGTCTTCAAGCCAGACTTTTGCGGCCCATTACTGCCTGGAAAGGGAGTCCCAATGGGACAGTGCTTTCGGCCAGGCTGTACTCCATAATCTGTTCGAGGTTTAGGCAACTCCTACCCTCCGACCCTTTGGTGTCAGGCTACCGGAGTGTTACGTTCTCGGCTGAACTCCTATCATGGCTGCTGCAGCTCTTCTAGAGGGAGCCTATTTTTCTGTTATGGGTTCTCGGTAGCATATAGCTAGGGAGTCCCATATGTGAGGACTGACTTCCTGCTTGTTCCTGGAGAAAGCGTAGTTACTCACCTGTAACGGGTGTTCTCCAGGGACAGCAGGAATCAGTCCTCCCCTGGAGTTGCAGTCCTATTAATTTTTATTCATTTTGACGTCTCTTTAGCACGTCATTTGACTGAGCAAGATGGCACCCTTGGGCGGAAAGGAGACCGCACATGCATGATGCATTCCCAAAGCCTTTCTTCGAAAGCTGGAGATTTGCTCCGCATGGGGGCTCCATCGGCACAGATGTCACCCATATGTGAGGACTGATTCCTGCTGTCCCTGGAGAACACCTGTTACAGGTGAGTAACTATGCTTTTTATTCACTTGGTTACAATTGGATCTGTCATCTACCTTTGGCACAATTAGTCATGAATTATTGTTAGGAGACTGAGGATGGTGGAAATCAAAAATTGATCAAAGGTCCAAACCATTTCAAGCCCCAGTAGAACAGGGTAGGGTTCTATTCTTAAGAACTGTAAAACAGGTATTCCCAAGGATCCCCATTATCTCCTTTATTTAAATAAATACTGTAGTCCATTGACTGAGCAGATTCAGAAATTTAGGTTTTTCTCTGTATATATTTGCGGATGATCAGATTTGTGTGTTTTGGTTTTGTGGTGTTTATGCTGCTGAAAACCTTTTTTTTTTTTTTTTTCAAAAGCTTCTGGACTAATTAAGACAAAACGTACAAGATTTAGGAGAATAAGAACATAAGATATGCCATACTGGGTCTGACCAAGGTCCATCAAGCTCAGTATCCTGTTTCCAACAGTGGCCAGTCTAGGTCATAAGTACCTAGCAGTTTCCCCAAAAGACACAGGTTCCACAATACTTGTATTGGGTCAAGCAGTGATATCCTGGGTCCCTTCTTAATAATGGTTTATGGACCTTTTCTCCAGGAACTTGTCCAAACCTTTTTTAAACCCAGCTACACTAACAGCTTTTCCTACATCCTCTGGTAACAAATTCCAGGGTTTGATTTCACGTTGATTGAAAAAGTATTATCTCCAGGAACAAGCAGGAATGTAGTCTTCACATATGGATACCGTCGACACCAACGGAGCCTGCACGGGAACACTTCCCAGCATCCAAAAGGAAAGCTTTTGGGAGCATCCCACCATGCATGCGTGCTGCCTTCCCGCCCAACTACCTCTCTCACTTCAGTTCTTTGTTTTCTGCGGAGCCGACAGGATGTGTCCCCTGTCACCGCAGAGAATCTTCTTATTTTTATATTTTTTGTGGTTGTGTCTGCCTTCCGTCGATGCCTAACGGTACCACCGGTGCTTTTCTTTCTTTTCTTCTAAAAATATTTCAGTTTTAGTGCTTTTTCTCAGGAGTTTCTTCCCTGCTCTAGTGCTTGGTGCCATTTTGGGCATTAGGCCCTCTTTTCCCTTACCATGGAAAAACCAGCCACTGGTTTTAAAAAATGTTCAAAATGTGGCGGTACAATTTCTATTACCGACACCCATGACTGGTGTCTTAAATGTTTAGGTCCTGACCATTGCCCTGCAGAGTGTCTCTCCTGCAGGAAGTTGACTAAAAGAAGTCTTCAGAATCGAGCAAATCAACTCGGTGCCTTTTTTGCTTCAGACATGATGTCTGTAGTATCAATGTCTTCCAGGGCTTCTACTTCTTCCCAGGGATCTCAGGTAACTAAACACAAATCTTCTAAGACTAGCCGGTCCTCGAAGGGTAGATCTCCCTCTAAACATCGAGATGCCACTGGCATTGCCCTCGAGGACATTTCACCGGCAAAACAGCCCTGGCGGGAGTCTTCGGACTCCAAAGCTTTATCGGGGCTCCAGGATGTTCCCGAGGCCTCGACCTCAATGGAACTGCTGGTGCCATGCTCGGGGGTTGTGGCCGCTTCCACCGGTACCGACACCCCGGCATCAGCAGTGGACAAAAGACTCCTTGCTATCGAACGCAGTCTAGTGGTACCGAAGTAGCTAAAAGAGTCACTAAAGTCGCTGCAGATGGTTCCGCAGGCACCAGTACTGATGCCGGTACCAGTGCCCTCGGTACCTGTTTCAACAGGCATGCTTCCCCCAATGCTGAGTTTGGAATCTCTCTCCAGCATAGGGGATCAGGTACCGACTCGTTTCGGTACCGACACCATCTGCTTTGGGAGAACCCGGTGCTTTCTCCTTTTGAGTCTAACGATTCCAATGACTCGGATGGTTCCACCGGTACCAGAGCTGAACTTTTACAAGATTCAACTTCTCCTCAACGCAGAATGTCCCCTCCTGAGGATATGTCTTTTAATGATTTTGTACGTGATATGGCAAAGGGTCTTTCCATTACAGTAGTACCAGAAAAGGAGCCTAGGGCAGAAGAATTGAGAATTCTTCAATATCCTTTGGCTCCAAAGGAGGCAGCTATACTTCCTATACACCAGATCTTACATGATCTAATGTTAAGAATGTGGGAAGCTCCTTTAACAGTATCTCCACATTCTAGACGTCTTGACACTATGTATTGAGTACCACCTTGTCCAGGGTTTCAGAAGACTCAGTTACCACATCATTCTATGGTGGTAGAGTCTGCCATGAGGGGGATTAAGAGTGCTAAAAGACACTCTTCCAATCCACCAGGTCGTGAGTCTAGAACACTGGATGCCTTTGGACGTCGATGCTTTCAGTCCTCCATGCTATCAGTAAGAATCAGTTCCTATATATTATAAATGGGAATGTTTCTTGAACAGGTTACAAAAGACTTGGAACTTTTGAACCCTTTTCTTCAAGAGGATAAACGGACAGATCATTTGACTTTGGTCAAACATGCTCAAAATGTCTCTAAGTTTATGAATCGTGCTACCTTTGACTGTTTTGAATGTATTAGCAGAACTTCTGCTATATCCATAGGAGCACGTTGTATTGCCTGGCTCCAAGCTTCAGACTTGGAGGAATGGGTGCAAGATAAGCTGGGAAACATGCCTTGCACAAGAGAAAATCTCCTTGGCAAGGATTGGCAGCTCAAAGCTAATGAAATTGACATTGATAATACAACTTTAGACAGATTGTCAAAATCTACAGCTAACCCAACCAAGAAAATGTTTTTCAAAAAACCTTTTTTCTCTTAAAAAAAAAAAAAATTATATCCATTTTCCACCCAGCAAACACATGTTCCCCAGTAAGGGCAACAACAAACTAGACAAAGAAAGACACAAGCTCAGCAGGCTCAGCAGACCCAGCCTCCTCAGGGTCTTTGACTTGTCTAGAGAACTTAACCATTCTTCCTATTCTAAGCCCAGAACCTTTAAATATTCCAGGCCGTATCTGCCATTTTGCCAAACGATGGCAACAAATCACATCAGAAGATTGGACTCTATCTATCATGAGTCTGGGATACAAGCTTCGTTTCCTCAGCTTGCCCCCATCCACGCTAATAAAACAGTTCAAATCTCAACCACCGGTCTCAGACCTGTTGTGACAAGAGGTCACCACTCTTCTGGCTCAAGGGGCTATAGAAGAGGTTCCAATGTCCCAGCAGGGCACAGAATTCTATTCCCCCTATTTTCTCATGCCAAAGAAGTCAGGGTGACTAAGACCAATCCTGGACCTCAGAGAACTGAACAAATATTTAGTCCGAGAATGATTCAAGGTGATCTCCCTCGGCACATCTTCTTCCATACCTTCCCGAGCAAGATTGGCTATGTTCTCTAGATTTAAGGGATGCTTACATGCATATCCTTATTCATGCAGATCACAGAAAATTCCTTTGATTCCTAGTCAAGGGAAGACATTTTCAATACAGGGTCCTTCCTTTTGGGCTGGCCTCTGCTCCAAAGGTCTTCACAAAATACATGGCAGTAGTAGCAGAATTTGAGGACTCTAGGAATTTTTGTCTTCCCTTACTTAGACGATTGGCTCATTCGAGCACCGTCAGCTCTAGAGGCAAGTCATGCTCTTTCTCAAGCGATGCACATACTGCAGTACTTGGGATGGATCATAAACCTTCCAAAGTCCCAGCTCACCCCATCTCAATCCCTCATTTATAGGGGCTTGCTTGGACACACAGCAGTCAAAGGCTTTCCTGCCTCAGCCTCGCTGTCTGCGCATCATCGAACTAGCATCTCAAGCAGTGCTACAAACCTTCCTCACTGCCCGACAGATGCTTCGCCTTCTAGGACACATGGCATCTACAGTCCATGTGATTCCTTATGCACGCCTTCACATGCGAACGGCCCAGTGGACCTTAGCTTCCCAATGGTCCCAGGCCTCAGGATGCCTGTCAGACAAGATCAGAGTTACCACACGCCTGATTGCATCTCTGCATTGGTGGCAATCTCTGGAAACCTTACAGTAGGCTCTCCTTTTTCAGCAACCCCTGCCTCAGGCTGTCCTGACGACGGATGCATCCAAGTTGGGTTGGGGAGCCGACTTGGGCGATCTGTCTACCCAGGGTCTCTGGACCCCACAGGAGGCTTCTCTTCAAATAAACCTCCTAGAACTAAGGGCCATTTCCAATGCCATTTGAGTCTTTTGCTTCCATCTCATAAACAAAACAGTTCTGGTGCAAACAGACAATCAAGTAGCCATGTTTTACCTAAACAAACAAGGCGGAACAGGCTCTCCGCAATTATGCAACGAAGCTTTGCAACTGTGGGCCTTTGCCAGAGAGCATCACATTCATTTATTGTCCGTATACCTTTCAGGCATTCAAAACGTTTGGGCAGACAGGCTCAGCCGAGTCCTGTTGCCACATGAGTGGTCTCCCCACTCATATCAACTTGCTTGAGTATTTCAAATCTGGGGAACATCAGACATAGACCTCTTTGCAAGTCCACAGAATGCCAAACTTCCCCGGTACTGTTCCAGACTTCCAGCTCAAAATTGTCAGGCGAGGGATGCATTCCTGCTCCATTGGGGCCAGGATTTTCTTTATGCCTTCCCACCAATTCCCCTAATTCCCAAAACCTTATTCAAACTCCAGAGAGACAGAGGTCGAATGATACTCATAGCTCCCTGTTGGCCAAGGCAAACATGGTATCCTCTTCTCTTAGGTCTCTCTTGAGCCACTCCTCTGGAATTGGGGAGTGCTCCGGATCTTATGTCCCAGAACAACGGATCCCTACTGCACCCCAATCCCCAGTCCCTTCATCTCAAGGCCTGGCTGCTCAAGGCATAAAATTTCAAGATCTAGGCCTTTCACAACAAGTGAATGATATTCTTCTAGCTTCCAGAAAATATTATTCTAGCTTCCAGAAAACTGTCCACAAGGCATTCTTACGCTTTTAAATGGAAGAGGTTCTCAGTCTGGTGTTCCCAGAGGGGACTTAAATCCCCTCTTGGTACCAGTAGAGTCCCTTCTGGACTATCTCCTTCATTTATCAGCTTCTGGTCTCAAGACCAATTCTGTTAGTCCATCTTAGTGCTATTGCTGCATCTCATAAACCCTTTGGACAACCAATTTCCTCTCATCCTCTTGTTTCAAGATTTATGAGGGGTCTCATTTTAACAAAACCTCCCATCAAACCTCCTCCGGTGGCATGGGATCTTAATCTTGTTCTGGGTCAACTACATGAAGCCACCCTTTGAACCTTTAGCTACTTCAGAGCTAAAGTTTCTTTCATGGAAAGTCATTTTCCTAATTGCTATCACTTCTGCAAGGCACATTAGTGAACTGCAAGCTTTAGTGGCTGACCCGCCTTATACGAGGTTTCATCATGACAAAGTAGTCTTGAGGACTCATCCTCATTTTATGCCACAGGTGATATCTCCTTTTCATTTAAACCAATCGGTTTATCTCCCAGTCTTCTTTCCTAGGCCTCATGCCTTCAGCGCAGAAAGAAATCTTCATACCTTAGATTGTAAACGGGCCCTGGCTTTTTATCTTCACAGAACTCAGCCATTTAGAAAGTCTTCTCAGCTTTTACTGGCTTTTGACTCTAGTCATTTAGGACTTCCAGTCACTAAGAGAACTCTAAGTGGATTGCAGACTGTATTTCCTTTACCTATCAGAGTAAAGGAATCCCTCTTGAAGGCCATGTCACGGCTCATAATGTTAGAGCTATGGCAGCCTCAACAGCTAATCTTCGTTCATTTGCTATTGATGAGATCTGCAAAGCAGCAACTTAGGCTTCTGTACATACTTTCACTGCCCACTATTGTTTAGACAAGTACTCCCGTCAGGATGCCTTTTTCGGTCAGGCTGTTCTACAGCATCTCTTCCATTCCTAGATCAACTCCTTCCCACCATCCACTCTTGGATGCCTGAGGTCCCTGGGAGGGAGCATGGCCCATCTTACTTAGATCTGCAACATGCTGGGGTCATCCCTAGGCATTTTTAGCTGGGGAGTTCCCATATGTGAAGACTACATTCCTGCTTTTTCCTGGAGGTAGCATAGTTACTCACCTGTAACAGGTGATCTCCGGGAACAGCAGGAATAAGTCTTCACAACCCACCCACCTCCCCTAGGAGTTGTCTTTCTCTCTCTTTTTCTATTTTTCTTCTACTTCTCTCCTTTGGTCTCAGCTTTCAACTCAACTAAAGTGACAGAGGTAGTTGGGCAGGAAGGCAGCATGTATGCGTGGTGGGATGCTCCCAAAAGCTTTCCTTTTGGACTCTGGGGAGCGTTCCTGCGCAGGCTCCGTCAGTGTCGATGGTACCCATATGTGAGGACTTATTCCTGCTGTTCCTGGAGATCACCTGTTACAGGTGAGTAACTATGCTTTCTCTTATTAGTCTTAAATAGGTTACCCTGTAGTTCATTGCATGTCCCCTAGTCTTTCTATACTCGGAAGTAAACAATCGATCTACATTTACCTGTTCCACTCCATTCATTCATTTATAGACCTCTATCATATCTCCCCTCAGCCGTCTCCTTTGCAGGTTGAAGAGCTCTAACCTTTTTAGCCTGTCTTCTAGGGGTATCCTTTCATTCACCTTACCATTTTGGTGGCTCTTCTCTGTACCTTTTCTAATAATGCTATTATTTATTTATTTGTCATTTCTTATATACCGCCCCTTCCTGAGATCAGAGAGGCGGTTTACATCTTAACATTATTCCTAAAGCTCCATCTTTTCCTCCAACATTACTTCCACATCGGCGACATAACACAACACAGCATACCCTCCCACCCATCAGGATGACACCGCCCAACACACATACATCATATTGACAAAACCTCACCCACCGATACAATTACTTAACTTGTAAATAGTTATCAGATCATTTTATGTTGACATAAACATAACTCCGACACAATTGCTCAGTTTGTAAATAGCTGTATATAGTTACCCCTGTTGAAACCCAAGTTGTAATACTGTTCTCTGTAAAGCTCAATGTATGTTTCAGCCTGCTTTGTACAAATTTAATGTTACCTGGAAAACGCGCTGATTCCAAAGAGTGCGCTATACAAAATAGATTTAAATAAATAAATTATTACATTGAACACATTTTAACAGTTGGTGATTACAACAAGGTAACAAAGTAACTTAACTATGTACATACAGCTGTAGCTTGGGTTATATACAGTGGAAAGATGTATCAAATACATAATACAGTGTTTGGCCGCTATATCCTTTTTAAGATACAGCAACCAGAATTGCATACAATATTCAAGGTGGGGTCGCACATGTAACAATACAGAAGCATTATAATAATATCCTTTGTTTTATTTTCCATTCCTTTCCTTATGATACCTAGCATTCTATTTGCTCTCTTGGCCACTGTTGCACACTGGGCGGAAGTTTTTAACATGTTAACTACGATGATGCCTAAATCTTTTTCCTGAGTGATGGTTCCTAATGTGGAACCTTGCATCGTGTAACCATAGTTTGGGTTGTTCTTTCCTAGGTGCATAACTTTGCACTTGTCCACATTAAATTTCATCTGCCATTTGGATGCCCAGTCTTCCAATGTATCAAGATCCTCTTGGCAATTTTCCACAATCCTCATGGGTTTTAACAACTTTAAATAGTTTTGTGTCATCTGCAAATTTGATAACCTCACTCGTTATTCCCTTTTCCATGTCATTTATGAACGTCAGAAAGCAGCGGACCCAGCACAGATCCCTGGACTACTACACTAGTGACCTTTCTCCATTCGGAAAATTGGCCATTTAACCCTACCCTCTGCTTTCTATCTTTTAACCAGTTCCTGATCCACAATAGTACACTACCTCCTATCCCATGACTTTTTAGTTTTGTCAAGTCTCTGAGGGCCTCAAATTGAACTCCTGGCTATTGAGGTCTCAGATACCATAGGCTGCCACTGTTTCATGAAATCTCCAGTGGACTAATGCCTAAATATACATCAATGACCTCTTGCTTAAACCTTTAGCCATATAGGTGTTCTCCTGAAAAAGTTTTTAGATGTGAATTATTCTTCAATACTTTTAATCGAACATACTACTTAGTGTCAAATAATAAACCAGTGCTTAGCTGTGCGATGGATTCCCGACGCTTATTCATGCGCTATGAGATGCGTTTCTCCAACTGATTACTTTGGAACTTCATGACTTTTACTATCACAACACATGCTATCGGTTACGAAATAGAACCACTTGTAAGTCGACACAAGTTATCTATGCAATCTGCTGCCCTTGTGACCTTCTGTATGTCGGGAAAACAATCCGTTCCCTACAGGTGAGAATTAATGAACACAAAAGCAAGCTAAAATGTCAAAGACGAGAAGCTCCGATTGTTGATCATTGTTTGCACTTACAGCATTCCTTTTCTGAATTACGTTGTTTCGTCATTGAACAAGTTCTCTTTCCAATTCGGGGAAAATCAATAGATCAGACTTTGTTGTATCGCGAACAACGATGGATCCACACTCTGGCTTCTACAGTACCTCAGGGACTGAATTCCCGAATTGAATGGGAATTGTGCATATGAAAGATAAATCTAGTTCAATCTATTCTCCACACCTAAATGATAACACCTGTTTAAGTAGAATCAATTAAGGTTGACTATTTTACTTTCTCGCATGCGCGGCGTTTTTGTAGTAACGCATACCATTGACAAAGCCCAACTGAACCAGGCCGGTGCTATATCAGGTAGGAGGATCGGGATACACGGCAGCAAAGTAGTTTAAGATTAAAAGTAAATGTAACAAGAGAAGCATATATCTAAAGAAATTATTTCTCCTTTTAGTGGCGATGTGAATAATTTCCCCTGATGAAACCAGTTGGAGAAACGCATCTCATAGCGCATGAATAAGCGTCGGGAATCCATCGCACAGCTAAGCACTGGTTTATTATTTGACACTAAGTAGTATGTTCGATTAAAAGTATTGAAGAATAATTCACATCTAAAAACTTTTTCAGGAGAACACCTATATGGCTAAAGGTTTAAGCAAGAGGTCATTGATGTATATTTCCGTACTGTCATTAATGTAGATTTCCGTACTGTCTACCAGGCTTTAATTATCCCACATTTTGACTTCGCAAATTGTATACTACAGGGGCTCCCCCAATCAACCCTCAACCCGCTTCAACTCGCATTAAACAGTGCTGCAAGAGTGCTCTTCGGGGCACCAAAAAGAGAACATGTAACACTTCTCCTGAAACAATTACACTGGCTCCCTATCCAAGCGAGAATCACCTTCAAGACCCTGCTACTAGTCTTCAAAGCTCACAAAGGACCTGCTCCCTCCTCTCTATCAGAGTTGATCCAACCTATCCCCTCCAACAGGCTTAGAAGAATCTCGGAACTAAACATGCTTAAAGTTCCAAAAGAATCCTTAAAATACATCTCTGCAACTGTGAACCGATCATTCAGCTTATGTGCTCCAAAACTGTGGAATACCCTCCCACCACACATTAGGGCCATCTCTGATATCCCCCAGTTCAAAAAGGCCTTGAAGCATCACCTTTTCATCATATACTTTCCAGAGAACACAATAACACAAGTTCATCTAAACAGCTCCAATCCCATCCCTATCTAACATGATACTTTTTCAAGTAATATTACTATCATATATATAGTTCAAGTTCTATTATCCTTTGTTACAATTACCCCTGTTTTCCAAGTTTTTCTTCCTGTTCCATGTAAAAACAGATATATGTATCTTATCTTATCTGATGTTTTGTA
This sequence comes from Ichthyophis bannanicus, assembly GCA_033557465.1. Lineage (NCBI taxonomy): Eukaryota > Metazoa > Chordata > Amphibia > Gymnophiona > Ichthyophiidae > Ichthyophis > Ichthyophis bannanicus. The sequence continues at coordinate 172,431,659 of CM066042.1, forward strand.
GTTCTATGTAAACCGCGCTGATAATAAATAGTGCGGTATATAAAAATGTTAAATAAATAAATAAATAAATAAATTTAAGCATTAGTCCACTGGAGATTTCATGAAACAGTGGCAGCCTATGGTATCTGAGACCTCAATAGCCAGGAGTTCAATTTGATGTATAAAATGCTTCCGTAGATGAATTGCAGAGAAACACTATTATCTGCATTTTATACTCTGTGATAAATAACCACATCAACAGTTGTTAAAGTCTCTGAGGGACCTTGTCAAAGGCTTTCTGAAAGTCCAGATATACTATATCAACCGACTTGCTTTTGTCTACCTGTTTATTCACACCTTCAAAGAAAAATAACAGATTAGTAAGACAAGATCTTCCTTGTCTAAAGCCATGTTGGCTATCTCCCATTAAGCCATTACTATCTACATGTTCAGTAATTTTGTTCTTTATGATGGTTTCTGCAATTTTTCACTGGTACTGATGTCAGGCTCACCAGTCTGTAGTTTCCCAGATCATCCCTGGAACCCTTTTTTCCATTTAACTTTTTATTAAATATTTCAATAGATAGTACAAACATCTACTTAACACAACATTCTTACAAGCAAATTTATTTCCCCCCCCCCAATAGCTATTCTCCAGGACCAAACAGGAAGTCAGTCCTCACATATGGGTGACGTCATCGCCGACAGAGCCCCCGTGCAGAGCATTTCCCCAGCTTTCAAAGAAAGCCTTTGGGAATGCAGCGCGCCTGCACGGTCCCCTTCCTGCTCAAGGGTGCCATCTTGCTCATTCTTTCTTTTTCCACTGAGCCCGACGGACGTGAGTTCGTGTCACCCGGGAAAAGTTGGGTGTTTTCGGCGATTTTCGCGTTATTTTATCCGGTTCGACGCCTGTTCCCCTTCCTGCCTGGGCTCGATGATTTTCGTTTTTTTCCTTCATGACTAGCGTTCGCGCTCTGTGTTTTCACTGGCAGCCTGGTCGTTTGACCTTTCAGGGGCCCTTTTTCCCCCCGATGGCTGCCAGCAGGTTCAAAGTGTGATCAGTGCAAGAAACTTATGTCTCGCACCGACACACATGACTGCTGCCTCCGATGCCTCGGGCCCAACCATGACCTGCTGGCCTGTGGCCTGTGCGGCAAAATGTCGTCGAAGGCGCTTCGGAGCCGTCAGCATCAACGTGAGAGAATATTCTGATTCTCCAGGACCAAGCAGGAAGTCAGTCCTCACTTATGGGTGACGTCGGCGCCGACGGAGCCCTCGCGGAGCAATTTTCCCCAGCTTTCACAGAAAGCCTTTGGGCATTGCAGCGTGCATGCGCAGTCCCCTTCCCGCCTAGGGATGCCATCTTGCTCAGTCTTCTTTTTTCCGCGGAGCCCTACAGACGTAGTCTGTTACCGCCGCAGAAAAGTTGATTTCTTTGATTTGTTTTTACGTTAAATTTTTTCTCGGTTCGTGTGTTCCTCTTCCCGCCAGGCCTCTATCCTCTATTGGGCCCGTCTGTTTTATTTTATTCCAACTGGCGTTCCCGCCACTTTTTACCTTCATCCCTGGCAGCGCAGTCTTTAGACCTTGCCGGGGTTCTTTTTCCCCCGATGGCTGCCAGCGGTTTTAAAAAGTGTGATCGTTGTATCAGACTCATGTCTCTCACCGACACGCATGACTGCTGCCTCGGGGCCGAGCATGACCCTATGAGCTGCAGCCCGTGCAGCAAGATGTCCTCGAAGGCGCTCAGGAGCCGGCAGCCTCAAAGGGATCGGATCTTCTCTGACTCCACGCGGACCTCGTCAGAGGCCTCGACGCCTCGTGGCTCCGGCTCGGAGCATCGTCGGAGTTCTTCTGAGCGGGGCTCCCCTGGCCGGGAACACCGGCGGGAGAAGAAGCCCGCGAGGGTGGAGCCGGGAGGCGACCCCAGTCCTTCGAGGGACAGGTCACCTAGCCCGGCCCGACACCCCGGGCCGTCGGAGGGGGAAAGGCCTTCGAAGCTTCCTCGTCTCGAAGTGGAGTCTCCTAGACACGTGAGTGCTAAAGTCCTCCTGGATTCCCCCACGGATGAACCGAGGTCGGGCCCGATGCCGTCGGGGCCCGAGTCGGCGGCTGCTGGGTCTTCTGAGCTTGATCTCAGACTGACGTACTTGGAGCGCAGTATATCTGCCTTCATGGACCAGCAGCGGGCATGGATCACCGGCCTCACCAGTACATCTGCCCTGACCACCGGGACGTCGACGCTCCAGTCGATCCCGGAGGCCGAGTCTATCCTCGAGTCCATGCGAGCTCGAGTCGATCCTCGACCTGGAGGAGGACGAGTCACCCGGTTCTTTCCAGACTCGGTGCGTCCCCTCCGATTCGCCCGAGTCGGAGCCTTGGAGGCGGTCCCCCCCGGAGGATACCCGGTTCTCCGACTTTGTGAGGGGCATGGCCAAGGCTTTGGCCTTCCCTGCGGATCCGGAGGAGGAACCCCGAGCCGAGGAGCTCGAGGCCCTTCAATACGACTCCCCCCCGAGGGAGGCCTTCACTGTACCGGTTCCCCCGATGCTGGAGCGGCTTCTCTTCCGCATGTGGGAGAGCCCAGCCTCTACGCCAGTGTTGAGCAAGCGGGTCGATTCCATGTATCGAGTCTGCAAGAGCCCCGGGTTCCAGAAGGCGCAACTACCACACCATACACCATTCCATGGTGGTGGAGTCGGCCATGCATCGACTTAAGAGTCAAAAGATGCACTCCTCGGTGCCCCCGGGTAAGGAGGCCCGGAACCTGGTGTAAGGAGGGCCCGGAACCTGGACGCCCTCGGTAGGAAGTGCTTCCAGGGCTCTATGCTTGCTTGTCGGGTCAAGACATATCAGCTGTATATGGGTATGTACCTCCGAGACCTGGCGAAAGAAATTGAGGGTTTCTCTGCCGGTCTCTCCGAGGAACCCTTGCAGCGCTTCCAGGCCTTATCCTCAGGGATTCGAGAATGTTCGAAGTTCATTTCTCGAGCGGCCTATGATGGCTTCGAGGCATCGGCTCGGGTAGCCGGAGCCGGCATCGGGGCTCGCCGCCAGGCTTGGCTTCAATCATCCGACCTCGAGCCATGGGTGCAGGACAAGTTGGTCGATGTTCCTTGCCGAGGGGAAAACCTCTTTGGCAAACCCATGGCCTCTCCAGGAAGTCCTCGGCCCCTTCACAGAAGAAGGGCTCGGGCAAAAAGCCTTTTTACCCGAGGAAAGTGTTTGCTTATACGCATCACCAACCACAATGTCAGGCCACTACCCCCCTTCAGGGGCAGCGGCCTAGGGGACAGGGTAACGGTTCCCGGAAGCAAAAAGCCCCCAAACCCACCACGCAGACCCCGGCCCAGCAGGGTGGAGTTTTCTGACTATGCCAGCACGGGGGGGGTCGGCTGACCCACTTTGCTCACAGGTGGTCAGCCATTACATCCGATGCCTGGGTGTTGCAGGTGGTCCACAAGGGCTACCTCCTGCGTTTTCACCAGGTGCCCCCCTCTACTTCCCAGGGGAGCCTTCCAGACCCCCGCTGCACTCCTTCAGGAGCTGCAAAGCCTGCTTCAAGAACGGGTGGTGGAGCCAGTGCCCCAACACTTGTGGGGTCACGGGTTTTACTCGAGGTACTTCCTGGTTCCAAAGAGAACAGGAGGCCTCAGGCCCATTCTAGACTTGTGCAACCTCAACAAGTTCCTGCAGCGGGAAAGGTTCAAGATGCTTACCCTTGGAACCCTACTGCCCTACCTCCAGCGGGGAGATTGGCTATGCTCCTTGGATCTAAAGGATGCTTATACCCACATCCTTATTCATCCGGACCACCGACAATACCTAAGGTTTGTGGTGGCAGGGAATCATTATCAGTACCGAGTGCTGCCTTTTGGCCTGTCCTCCGCTCCCAGGGTGTTCATGAAGTGCCTGGCAGTGGTGGCAGCCTTCCTGAGGCTTCAAGGCCTCTTCGTCTTCCCATACCTGGACGACTGGCTCATCCGGGTGTCGTCGGCTCCAGAGGTCGCCCAGGCCGCCCAACGTACAGTGGCTCTGCTTCAGCACTTGGGCTTCGTCATAAACTTCGGAAAGTCCGCTTTGCTCCCCTCTCAGGACCTCGAGTTCATAGGGGCACGGCTGGACACTTGGCGGGCTCGTGCCTTCTTGCCTCTGGAACAGGCCAACAGGCTCATGGCCCTAGCTGGCGGGTTCAGTGGCGAGTTGCCGGCCCCTGCCAGACAGTTCCTGCAGTTGCTCGGGCATATGGCCTCCACAGTCCATGTCACTCCGAACGCCCGTCTACATATGAGACATACCCAGTGGAGCCTTCGCTCTCAGTGGCATCAGGCCACAGGGAGACTGTCTGACCTGTTACAGGTTTCCGACCGTCTGGTCTCCTCCCTGCAATGGTGGCTTCACCTGCCCAATCTAGTGCTCGGCATGCCCTTTCAGTCTCCACCGCCGTCCCGGGTGCTCATGACAGATGCTTCCCTCCTGGGTTGGGGGGCGCACTGTCGGGGGACATGCACTCAAGGCCTTTGGACGCCTTGGGAAGCCGCCCAGCAGATAAACTTCCTGGAGCTCCGGGCGATCCGCCTAGCTCTGCGGACCTTCTCTCACCTAACGTTCGGTCAGTCCGTACTGGTGCAGACAGACAATCAGGTAGCAATGTTCTACGTGAACAAACAGGGGGGCACGGGCTCCCTCCTTCTATGTCAGGAAGCCCGGAGGCTGTGCTCTTGGACGGTCAATCACGACATCCTCCTCAAGGCGGTTTACCTGCCAGGGCAGGACAACTGCCTGGCGGACAAGCTGAGCCGGATCCTGCTACCACACGAATGGAAGTTGAACCCCGCGGTGGTTCAGCAGATCTTCCTCCGGTAGGGCTCTCCCACCGTGGACCTGTTTGCCAGTCCCCTGAACAGGCAGCTCCCCAGGTTCTGCTCCCGGCACCCTCATTCTCTTCGAGTAGCGCCGGATGCTTTCCTCATCTCGTGGTCCACGGGTCTGCTGTATGCCTTCCCTCCCACGCCACTGGTGTCCCGGACATTGTTCAAAGTTGTCCAGGACGGGGCCTCCGTGATCCTGGTAGCGCCCCGGTGGCCGAGACAACCGTGGTTCCCTCTGCTTCTACAGCTGGCGGTGGACACCCCTCTCCCTCTGGGGTTTCAGCCCGACCTCCTGACCCAGGATCAGGGAACTCTTCTGCACCCCAACCTCCGGGCTCTGCACCTGATGGCCTGGCTGCTGAAAGGGTAGTCCTAGCTCCGCTTCTGCTACCCCCGGAGGTGGAGGCCGTCGTCCTAGCATCTCGGCAACCTTCCACCCGGAAATCTTACGCCCTCAAATGGCGTCGTTTCTCGGTCTGGTGTTCTCAGCGATCTGAGGACCCCTTCGCTTGTTTAGTATCAGTGGTACTGCAATATTTGCTTCACCTATCTGATCTAGGTCTCAAATCCAACTCTGTCAGAGTCCACCTCAGTGCTCTCTCTGCACATCATTCACCGGTTGAAGGCCAGCCTCTCTCTTCGCACCCCTTGGTGGCGCGTTTCCTCAGAGGCTTCCTTCTACTTAAGCCTCTGTTGCGCCCCCCAGCCCCTGACTGGGACCTCAACGTGGTTCTGCAAAGGCTTACCTGCCCACCTTTTGAGCCCATGGCTACCTGCCCTCTTCGTTTCCTCTCCTGGAAAACTCTCTTCTTGGTAGCCCTCACTTCTGTGAGGCGAGTGAGTGAGCTACAAGCCCTAGTGTCGGAGCCCCCGTACACTAGGTTCTACAGGAATAGGGTAGTCCTGCGGACCCACCCCAAGTTTCTTCCAAAGGTGGTCTCCCACTTTCACATCAACCAGGAGGTGGTTCTTCCGACCTTCTTTCCCAGGCCGCACACCAGCCGAGCTGAGACAGTGCTGCATACCCTGGACTGTAGAAGAGCCTTATCCTTCTACCTTGACCGTACGCGAGAGCATAGAAAAGCGGTCCAGCTTTTCGTCTCGTTCGACCCCAATCGGTTGGGGGCACCTGTCTCTAAGCGTACTCTGTCCATCTGGGTAGCCGACTGTATCGCCTGGACTTAGGGGGCAGCCGGTCTCTCCTTGGAAATTCGTGTCACGGCGCATCGGGTCAGGGCGAAGGCCGCGTCTGTGGCTCACCTCTGCTCTGTTCCATTGGCAGACATCTGCCGGGCCGCTACTTGGTCTTCAGGTCAGACCTTTGCGGCTCATTACTGCCTGGAAAGGGAGTCCCGCAGGGACAGTGCTTTCGGTCAGGCAGTCCTCCACAATCTTTGAGGTTTAGGCAACTCCTACCCTCCGGCCCCGGCGTTGGCTACCGGCCGAATGCATATTCAGAGAAGATTCCTTCCCTCTGTACTGTTGAGCCTCAGGGAGCTCTTTTTAGGCTTGAGGTCTCCGGTAGCCTTAAGCTTGGGAGTCCCATAAGTGAGGACTGACTTCCTGCTTGGTCCTGGAGAAAGAGTAGTTACTCACCTGTAACAGGTGTTCTCCAGGAGCAGTAGGAATCAGTCCTCACTACCCTCCCTCCTCCTCTCGGAGTTGCAGTCATTCTTTTTGCATATTTTTGCTAACTTTTGCTGTCTTGCCGCTATGTCATCAGACTGAGCAAGATGGCATCCCTAGGCGGGAAGGGGACCGCGCATGCGCGCTGCAATGCCCAAAGGCTTTCTGCGAAAGCTGGGGAAAATTGCTCCACGAGGGCTCCGTCGGCACCGACGTCACCCATAAGTGAGGACTGATTCCTGCTGCTCCTGGAGAACACCTGTTACAGGTGAGTAACTACTCTTTCCACGTCCGGCCAGGCCCGGACTTCGTCAGAGGCCTCGACATCTCAGGAGTCTGACCCCGAGCGCTGTTGGGGGTCCTCTGAAAGGGAGTCTCCCTCACGGGAGCACCGAAGGAAGAAAAAGCTCGTGAGGTCGGTGGAGGCTCCTGGTTCCTCAAGGGCCAGGTCGTGTAGCCCTGACCACCGCCCTGGGCTCTCGGAGTCAGAGGCCTTCCAAGCTACCTCGTGTGGAGCCGGAGTCCCCGAGTCATGTAAGTGCAGTTGTCCTCATGGACTCTCCTCCGGGGGAGCCGCCGTCGGGGCCTGAGTCGGGGGCTGCTGAGTCTCCTGAGCTTGGACTCAGGTTGACGGCTTTGGAGAGCAGCTTGGCTGCCTTCATGGAACAGCAGCGGGTGCTGATCGCCGGTCTGACCGGTGCATCTGCCCTGACCACCGGGACCTCGATGTCTAAGTCGACCCCGGAGACCAAGTCGATCCTCGGTCAAGGTCCCCCCTCGACCTCCTGTGCGGGGCCGAGGTCGTCAACACCGATACCCTCAGTGTCGTGGTGGGTGGCACCGAGGCCCACACAGCCGGAGCCATGCGACTCCTCTGAGGAGTCGGAGTGCGAGACGGAGGACGAGGAGTCCCCAGACACCTTCCGGACCCGGTGCGTCCCTTTGGACTCACTGGAGTCCGAGCCTCGGAGAAGGTTCCCCCCCCCCCTCCCCCGGAGGATACCCGGTTCTCGGACTTTGTGAGGGACATATCCAAGGCCCTGGCCTTCTCTGTGGATACCGAGGAGGAGCCTCGAGCCAAGGAGCTCAATGCCCTCCAGTATGACTTTCCTCCGAAGGAAGCCTTTACTGTACCGGTTCCTCCGATGCTGGAATGGCTGCTCTTCCGTATGTGGGAGGCACCGGCCTTGGCGCCGGTTCTTAGCAAGTGGGTCGATTCCATTTATCTAGTCCGTAAGAGCCCTGGGTTCCAAAAGGCGTAGCTACCGCACCACTCCATGGTTGTGGAATCAGCCATGCAATCTTCTGAAGAGTCAGAAGATGCACTCCTTGGTGCCCCCCGGCCGGGAGGCCCGGAACCTGGATGCGCTCGGTAGAAAGTGCTTCCAGGGCTCTATGCTTGCTTGCCGTGTCCAGACCTACCAGCTGTACATGGGCATGTACTTAAGAGACCTGGCAAAGGAGATTGCTGGGTTCTCAGCTGGCCTCTCCAAGGAACCTTTGCAGAGGTTCAAGGCTTTGTCAACAGGGATTCGAGAGTGCTCAAAGTTTATCTCTCGAGCAGCCTATGATGGCTTCGAGGCTTCGGCCCGGGTAGCCGCAGCCGGCATCAGTGCACGCTGTCAGGCCTGGCTACAGTCATCAGACCTGGAGCCATGGGTGCAGGACAAGTTGGTCGATGTCCCCTGCCGAGGTGAAAACCTTTTCGGTAAGCCCATGGCTGAAAAGGCTGCAGAAATCGAGGCAGACTCTCACCAGGACAAGGCTGTCCAGGAAAACCTCTGCTCCTTCTCAGAAAAAGAAGGGCTCGGGGGGGGGGGGAAAGCCCTTTTTCCCGAGGAAGAGTGCTGCCTACAAATCCTACCCTCACTATCAGGCCTCTCCAGCTCCCCAACAGGGCCAGCAGGCCAAGGGGCAGGGGCATGGACCCCGTAGGCAGAAGATCCCCAAGCCTCCAGCTCCTGCACAACAGGGAGCGGGGTTTTGACTTTCACAGCATAGCCTCTTCTCTGCTGGTGGCTCCACTCAGCACAGGAGGTCGGCTTACCCTGTACACCTACAGGTGGTCAGCCATCACAGGGGATACCTGGGTCCTTCGCATAGTCCAACAAGGCTACATGTTCCACTTCCACCAGATACCCCCTCCTATATTCCAGGGGAGGCTCCAAGACTCCCTCTGCACTAAAACCTCCTCCTGCAGGAGTTGACAAGTCTTCTAAAGGATCAGGCGGTGGAACCGGTGCTTCACTACCTGGAAGGGCAAGGCTTCTACTACTTTCTGGTACCAAAAAGGACAGGAGGCCTCCGGCCTATCCTAGACTTGCGAAACCTAAACAAGTTTCTGGAGAGGGAAAAGTTCAAGATGCTTACCCTTGGGATACTGCTGCCCTACCTCCAGCAGGGAGACTGACTATGCTCCTTAGACCTAAAGGATGCTTATACTCACATCCTCATTCATCCAGACCACAGACAATATCTCAGATTTGTGGTGGGAGGAAACCATTTTCAGTACAGAGTACTTCCCTTTGGCCTAACATCTGCCCCCAGGGTTTTCACCAAATGCCTGGCGATGGTGGCGGCCTATCTCAGAAATCCGGGAATTTTTTTTTTTCCCATACCTGGACGATTGGCTCATCAGAGGTCAGTCTCTCCAGCAGGTCAGACAAGCCACTCTTCACACTGTCTCTCTTCTCCAGCATCTGGGCTTTGTCATAAACCACGCAAAGTCCACTTTGCTCCCCTCACAGAACCTAGAGTTTATAGGGGCAGGATTAGATACTCTGCAGGCAAGGGCTTACTTGCCCGAGGACAGGGCCCACAGATTGATGGACTTGGCCAACCAGTTCCAAAGCAATTCTCAGGTTTCCGCCAAGCAATTCCTGCGGCTCCTGGGCCACATGGCATCCATGGTACATGTGACTCCGAATGCCCGTCTGCACATGCGGGCTGCTCAGTGGTGCCTTAGGGCTCAGTAGGTGCAGGCCACAGGCAACCTCCGAGACAGAGTGAGCGTGTCCAAACCACTCTTGAACTCCTTGCAGTGGTGGCTACATCTCCCAAACCTTCTCTTGGGGGTACCCTTTCAGGCCCCAGCGCCCACATTGCCAGGGCACGTGTACTCTCAAGGCCTCTGGTCTACTCTGGAGGCCACACAGATCAATCTTTTGGAGCTGCAAGCAATCCACTTGGCTCTACAGACTTTTTCTTATGGCCTCTCTCACCAGTCTGTCTTAGTTCAGACAGACAATCAGGTAGCAATGTTCTATGTAAACAAGCAAGGGAGCACAGGGTCCAGGCCCCTATGTCAGGAGGCGCAGGCCCTTTGCTCCTTTGCAGTCAAGCACGGCATGTTTCTCAAAGCAGTTTATCTACCGGGTCAGGAGAACCTTCTGGCTGACAAACTAAGCAGGATTCTCCAGCCTCACGAATGGCAGTTGAATCCACTGGTGGTTCAGCAGATCTTCCTACGATGGGGACTTCCAGCCATCGATCTCTTTGCAAGTTCACTGAACCGTCAGCTGGCCAATTTTTAAAAAGGGTTACATTGGCCATCCTCCAATCTTCAGGCATTATAAATGATTTTAATGATAGTTCACAGATTACTAATAGCAGATCTGCAATCTCATAATTCTGTTCTTTCAACATCCTTGGATGTATACCATCTTTTCCAGGTGATTTACTACTCTTCAGTTTATCATATAGTTGTAATACATCTTCCTGGTGTATCAATATTTCTTTCAATTCTTTCGCAGCATCTCCTTTAAATACCACTTCAGTCATGGGTAACATTCCTACATCTTCCTCAGTAAAGACCGAAGCAAAGAATTCATTCCTTCTCTCCGCTATAGCCTTGTCCCTTCTTAGTGCTCCGTTTACCTCTCTATCATCTAATGGTCCAACTGACTCTCACAGGTTTTTTGCTACAAATGTACTTGAAAAGTCTTTATTACGTGTTTTTGCTTCCATAGCAAGCTTCTTCTCAAATTCTTTATTTGCCTGCCTTATCAATGCCTTCCATTTAACTTGCCAGTGCTTGTGCTGTTTCCAGTTTTTGTCATTTGGCTTTTCTTTTCCATTTCCTGAAATATGCTTTTTTGGAAACAGCCTCTCTGACCTCACCTTTAAACCATGCTGGCAGTTTTTTTGGAATACAGCTGCTCTGGACTTCCAAGATTAGTATTTTTAAACACCCAAGCTTGATGTAAGTCTTCAACCTTTGCAACTGTTCCTTTTAGTTTTTTCTTAACTATTTTCCTCATTTTATCATAGTCTCCCTTTTGAAAGTTAGAAGGTAGTACTGTGGATTTCCTTACCATCCCTCCTCCATTAATTAAATCAAATGCAATCCTGCTATGATCACTATTGCTAAGTGGCCCCAACACCCTTATCTCTTGCACCAGATCTGGTATTCCACTAAGGACTAGGTCCAAAATGGCTTCCCCCCTAGTCAGTTCATGAACCAGCTGCGCCAAGAAGCAGTCATTTATAGATAATAGATGAAAACTGAATCTTACAAAAGAGATTTTATGGTAAGGAAAAAGGCCTCTCCTGGGTGACATTACACTGGTAAAGCTGGATTTGTACAGGAAGTCTGCAGCCTTGGAATGATTTTGGATTCACAGTTGTCATTTGAAGCTTAGGTGAATAATGTTCAGAAGATGATGTGGTAAAATGTGAAGTTAGCTAGGCAGTTAGGATCTTCATTGAGGGCCCAGGACTTCTCCTCAGCGTAGGATGTCTCCACCAGAGGATATGTTCTTTCAGGATTTTTTCCGAGATGTGGCCCGAGGTCTTTCCATCACGGTGGCTCCTGAAAAGGAACCTAGGGCAAAGGAATTAGAAATCCTACAATATCCTAAAGCTCCCAAGGAGGCAGCTACCTTACCTATTCATGAGATCTTGCACGATCTCATGTTAAGGATGGGGGAAACACCTCTAACCACATCTTCTCACTCTCAAAGACTCGACACCATGTATCGAGTTCCTTCTTGTCCTGGGTTTCAGAAGACTGTTACCACACCATTCCATGGTGGTGGAATCAGCTATGAGAAGGATAAAGAGTGCAAACAGGCATGCACCTAATCCTCCAGGACATGAGTGTAGGACTCTTGATGCCTTTGGACGTCGAACCTTCCATGCTTTCTGCTAGGATCAGTTCCTATATCTTATATATGGGAATGTTCCTTAAGGAGGTCACAGGAGATGTAGAGCTTATGAGCCCTCTCCTTCCTGATAAGAGGCAAGATTACCTTGCCCTTGTCAAACATGCTTAGGATGTTTCCAAGTTTGTGAATTGTGCAGCCTTTGACTGTCTTGAGTGCATATGCAGAACCTCTGCTATTGCCATAGGTGCACGTAGGATTGCCTGGCTCCAGGCATCTGACTTGGAAATTTGGCTACAGGATAAGCTAGGGCATATTCCTTGCACAGGAGAGAATCTCTTTGGCAAGAAGTGGCAGGAAAAGGCTAATGAGAGAGATGCTGATAATATCACTTTGGATAGATTGTCTAATTCTACAGCTGATCCTGCGAGGAAAGAAATCCTCTAAGAAACCATTCTTCAGTAAGAAGAAGTTTTATCCCTCCTATACCCAACAGGGGCATCGCTTAGGTCAGTCTGCCCAAAAGGGACAGCAGCAACAACCTAGGCAGAGAAAGACAAAAGCAGCTAAGCCTCAACCGGCTCAGCAGATTCAGCCTCCACAGGGGCTTTGACTCCTATCTAGAGAACTTTGCCTTCCTGGCCCTGAACGGCCCAGAACCCTCCATCATCCCAGGAAGCTTATGTCATTTTGCCCCCAGATGGGGTCAGATAACAGCAGAAACTTGGACTCTGTCTATTGTAAGAGAGGGGTACAAGCTTCATTTCCTCAGCATGCCTCCTCCTACAGTGGTAAGACAATTCAATTCTCAGACCTCTCTCAATGACCAGTTAGGTCAAGAGGTCACTGTGCTTCTTGCCCAAGGGGCAATAGAAGAGGTACCCATTCCCCAACGGGGTACAGGGTTTTACTCCCCCTATTTCCTTATTCCAAAGAAAACAGGAGGGGACAGACCCATTTTAGACCTCAGAGAATTGAACAAATTCCTGTTCAAAGAGAAGTTCAAAATGATTTCTCTAGGAAATCTGCTGCCATACCTTCAGAGTCAGGATTGGCTTTGTTCTCTGGATCTCAAGGATGCATACACTCATGTTCTCATCCATCCAACTCACCAAACGTTCCTTTGCTTTCTGTTTCAAGGGAAGCACTACCAATACAGGGTTCTTCCTTTTGGCCTGGCCTCTGCACCAAGGGTGTTCACAAAATGCATGGCTGTGGTGGCAGCATTTCTCCGCACACTAGGAATATTCATCTTCCCTTACTTAGACGACTGGCTCATTCGAGCCCCTTCAGAGCCAGAGGCCAGGGTTGCTCTCTTTCGCACAATGCGCATCCTCAGTATTTGGGACTTGTCATAAACTTCCCAAAATCCAACCTTGCTCCCACTCAGTCCCTAGAGTTTATAGGAGCTCTGCTGGATACGAGACAGACAAGGGCCTACCTTCCACAGCCCTGCTGCCTTCTCATTGTGCAGTTAGCTTCCCAAGCAGTGCTAAAACCTCACCTCACTACTCGAGAAATGTTACAATTGCTAGGCCACATGGCATCCACCGTGCATGTGGTTCCTTATGCTCGCCTCCATATGAGGGCAGCACAGTCCTCTCCATTTGAGTTCAAAGCTGAGACAAAGAGAGAGGGAAAGAGAGAGAGAGACAACGCCTAGGGGAGGTGGGTGGGTTGTGAAGATGAAATTCCTGCTGTTCCCAGAGATCACCTGTTACAGGTGAGTAACTATGCTATCTCCAGGAACAAGCAGGAACGTAGTCTTCACATATGGGGACTCCCTACCTGCAGATGCCAGGGAGAAGGCCCCAGAAGTTGTGTGCCCCTGTGAAAGGGCTCCACTCCCTCCCCCCCCCCCCGCCCCCATGGATCTCTGGCATCCTACCAGGGATGGTGGGTAGGAGTTGATCAGGTATGGAACAGGTGTTGTAGAACAGCCTGACCAAACAAGGCATCCTGGCGGGAGTCCTTGTCTAAGCAGTAATGGGCTGTGAAGGCATGAACCGAAGCCCAAGTAGCTGCTCGACAGATGTCATCAATAGACGAGCCATAGAGGCTACCATGGCTCTCACATTGTGAACTGTGACATGGCCTTCAAGAGGAAGGTTTTTACTCTCATACGCAAAGAAAATACACACTGCGCAATCCAGCTGGACAGTGTTCTTTTGGAGACTGTAAGTCCCAAGTGACTAGGATCAAAAGCAGCAAAAAGTTGGGAGGACTTTCTATGTTGCAGTGTCCTTTGTAAGTAAAAGGCCAAAGCCCTTTTACAATCCAAATTATGAAGATTCTTTTCTGCATTTGAGGCGTGAGGCCTTGGGAAGAATACAGGAAGGTAAACCGCTTGCTGAGTTTATCCACTCAGTGGACTCAAGCGTCAGGTTGCCTTTCAGACAAAATAGCAAACTCAGATCGCCTTATTTTGTCCCTCTAATGGTGGCAGTTACCCCAAAACCTTTTGGTGGGATCTCCTTTTCAGCAACCCCCAACACAAGCCACTTTAACAGATGCTTCACAGGTGGGTTGGGGAGCCCACCTGCAAGGCCTCTCTACCCAGGGTACCTGGACTCCACATGAGGCCTATCGATACATCAATGTCCTGGAACTCAGAGCAATCTTCCTTGCTCTTCGAGTATTCCACACCTAGCTAAGCTACAAGACAGTCCTAGTTCAAATGGACAATCAAGTAGCCATGTTCTATGTGAACAAGCAGGGCGGGACAGGCTCTCTGTCGCTGTGCAACGAAGCTTTGCAACTATGGGTCCTCACCAGAGAGCATCATTCATTTCCTTGCAGTGTATCTTCCAGGCATTCAAAACTCTTGGGCAGACAGACTCAGTCGAGTTCTGCTTCCACACGAATGGTCTCTCCATGCAGACCACGTGGCCATAATTTTTCAAATTTGGGGAACCCTGGACATAGACCTCTTAGCAAGTCCGCTGAATGCCAAACTTCCCCAGTTCTGTTCTAGAATTCCGGCTCAGGGTTGTCAGGCCAGGGATGCTTTCCTCCTCCATCGGGGTCAGGATTTCCTGTATGCCTTTCCACCCATTCCCCTAATTCCCAAAACCCTGTTCCAGCTTCAGAGAGACAGAGGTCATATGATTCTCATAGCTCCACGTTGGCCAGGGCAAATGTGGTACCCTCTGTTCCTACATCTCTCTCAGAGTCCGCCTCTGGAATTAGGATCTGCTCCAAATCTCCTTTCTCAGGAGGACGGGATGCTGTGGCATCCCAATCCCCAGTCTCTGCATCTCAGGGCCTGGTTGCTGAAAGCCTAGAACTTCACGGTCTTAACCTTTCTCAGCAGGTAAAGGATATCCTTTATGCTTCCAGGAAGCCTTCCACTTGACGCTCTTATGCATTTAAGTGGAAAAGGTTTACCATATGGTGCTCGCAGAAGGGTCTTAACCCTCTTGCGATACCTCTGGAATCATTACTGGAGTATCTCCTTCATTTATCAAATGCAGGGCTTAAGACCAATTCAGTGAGTTCATTTGAGTGCTATTGCAGCTTCTTTCAAGCCTCTAAATGGACAACCTATTTCCTCTCATCCTCTCATAGCGAGATTTATGAGAGACCTTTTTTTTAACTAAGCCTCCCATTAAGCCACCACCGGTGGCATGGGACTTAAATCTGGTTCTTGGGCAGCTCATGAAACCGCCCTTTGAACCATTAGCCACTACCTCTTTGAAATTCCTTTCCTGGAAGGTCATTTTTCTTATTGTAATCACATCAGCACGTCGCATCAGTGAATTGCAAGCTTTGGTGGCTGATCCTCCTTATACAAGGTTACATCATGATAAGGTAGTCCTTATGACTCATCCACACTTTATGCCAAAGGTGGTATCACCTTTTCATTTAAACCAAGCGGTTTACCTTCCTGTATTCTTCCCAAGGCCTCACGCCACAAATGCAGAAAAGAACCTTCATACTTTGGACTGTAAAAGGGCTTTGGCCTTTTACTTAAAGGACACAGCAACATAGAAAGTCCTCCCAACTCTTTGTTGCTTTTGATCCTTGTCATTTGGGACTTCCAGTCTCCAAAAGAACACTGTCCAGTTGGATTGCACAGTGTATATCTTTTGCCTATGAGAGTAAAAACCTTCCTCTTGAAGGCCATGTCACAGTTAACAATGTGAGAGCCATGGTAGCCTCTATGGCTTGTCTATCGACGACATCTGTCGAGCAGCTACTTGGGCTTCGGTTCATGCCTTCACAGCCCATTACTGCTTGGACAAGGACTCCCACCAGGATGCCTTGTTTGGTCAGGCTGTTCTACAACACCTGTTCCATACTTAATCAACTCCTACCCACCATCCCTGGTAGGATGCCAGAGATCCATGGGGGGGAAGTGGAGCCCTTTCACAGGGGCACACAACTTCTGGGGCCTTCTCCCTGGCATCTGCAGGTAGGGAGTCCCCATATGTGAAGACTACATTCCTGCTTGTTCCTGGAGATAGCATAGTTACTCACCTGTAACAGGTGATCTCCGGGAAGAGCAGGAATTTAGTCCTCTCAGCCCACCCACCTCCCCTGGGAGTTGTGTATCTCTCTGTCTCTGTCTCAGCTGTAAACTCAATTGGAGAGGGACAGTGGGGAAAGGCGGGAAGGCAGCACACAGGCACTGTGGGATGCTCCCAAAAGCTTTCCTATTGGACGCTGGGGAGCGTTCCCGCGCAGGCTCCGTCGGTACCGACGATACCCATATGTGAAGACTAAATTCCTGCTGTTCCCGGAGATCACCTGTTACAGGTGAGTAACTACGCTATTGTTGCCTGTGATTTGTCCTTGCACAGTCCCAAATTATTTCTTTTCCCCCTTACCTCCCTCCTGCTGCCCCAAGTGGGACTGATGGGTGAGAAACAGCTGTCAGCAAGTGGAGGAGTTGGCAATGGCTTGGTGCCTCCTGGTTCAGGGCCCTTTTTGCCAGAATTCTCCTTTTTTTCAGCAAGCATGTCCTTCTGGCAGGGCAGAGGAAATCTGGCTCAGGAAGTTCCTCAATTCATCTTTGAAGTCCTCAGTACAGCCAGTGTCATGCTCCTTGGCAAAGAGTGGCCCCAGCTGCACCACAAATGCCAGTCAACAGGAGGTATCGGGTAATTCACATCTATCCTTTCCTTGGGGACCTGATTCGGATGTTAGCTTGGGAAAGGAGTCCAGGCTTGAGGATGGTGAGATCTCTCCACTGGAAAATGAGGAAGATTCCTTTGTCTGTTCAGGAAGGATGAATTGGTGGCCTTGATTTCTCCCCGCAGCTGTCTGTTCCCACTGAAGGCAAGAAACTGCAGAGACCACCCCTTCTTGCAAGAAGTCAATAAGCCTACCAAGATTTTTCTATTCCCACAAGTCATTGAGCATTTTGTCTGCGTAGTGGAACTTGCTGGACTCCCCGATGAAGGGTGTCAGAGTTATGAGCAAGCTGTATGCCCTTCAACAGCAGGATCTGGATAAGTGGCAGCGTTTCCCAATGGTGGATGCAAATGTAGCTATTGCAAATGAGGCTTAGTTAAACTCCACACCTACTGCTCCGAAACCCTCAACCAGAAAAAGGAATATAATGAAAACATTATCCAACGTTCCCTTAACAAACCTAGAGAACTCTTCTCCATTGCCAAATCATTAATAAATGAACCCGCCCCGCAAGACCAACCACCGAAAATAACAGCACAAGCTATAGCTAACCACTTGATCTCTTAATTCCTCCCGACCTCCTTAACCAATAACCACCGTTTTCCTGACTACAGCACCCAAATGCATGATCCAACCCCCTTAACATCTTGGAACAAATTTGATCCCCCCACTCTTGAAAACGTTTCTAGTGTTATAAAAGACCTTAATGCCTCCACTTCTTCCCTTGATCCTTGCCCTGTCCCTTGGATCAAATCTACTAGAGGTTCCCTTAGCCCCTACATCTTGTCTATTATACAAGCATCCCTCCAAACTGGATCTGTTCCGCCTCTACTCAAGTGTGCCACTATCCGGCCAATCCTAAAAGGATCAAAACTTGACCCTACTTCCCCTACCTCCTACAGACCCATCTCTAGCATCCCTTTCCTTGCTAAAATAACCGAGAAACTAGTTCAAACCCAACTTCAAAACTATATTGATGATCACTCCCCCCTTGACCTATTCCAACATGGTTTCAGAAAAAAACATGGAGTTGAAACTCTCCTTACCTCCTTACTAGACTCTTTGTACTTACACACCCTTAATCCTACCCAAGGTTGCCTACTCATATTCCTTGACCTTTCTGCTGCGTTTGACTCCCTTCCTCATCATCAACTCTTAAGCAGACTCTATGAAATAGGACTCGGAGGATCAACTCTAAACTGGTTCCGTTCCTACCTAGATGGCAGAACCCAACAAGTCCATATTGGTAGTGATACCTCCCTCCCATTTACTCTAAAACAAGGTGTCCCCCAAGGATCTAGCCTATCAGCCCTCCTATTTAATATTCTCCCTTCAACCTGTTTGCAACATCTTCCAAAGCTATGACATTCAGTACCAATTACTGTATATGCAGATGACATGATGTGCTTTACCCCATTTAATCTGGCTAACCCAGACTTTTCTAAACTAAGCGCTTGCTTAACCACCCTAAAATCTTGGCTCTCCCAACACAACCTCCTAATTAATCAAGCCAAGACTGAGGTTCTACAGGTGTTTTTCAATACTTCTTACTCCCCTCCTCCAACCATTACTATTGGAGATTTCACTCATGCTATAAAAAACCAAGTGAAATATCTTGGTATTATTCTTGATCAGAACCTCTCCTTCACTAACCAAATAAAGAGAACTTCCAATGCAATTTACGCAAAGCTACGTACCCTCCGAAACCTCAAACCCCTCTTAAACTCTAACTCCTTTTGTTCTGTCTGCCAGGCCCTCACTACCCCATCTATTGATTACTGCAATCTAATCTATCATGGCCTATCCAAGAACACCTTACAACCGCTCCAACTAGCCCAGAACATGATTGCGCGACTTATAACCAACAGCCCTAGACGATCACACATCACCCCAGTCCTATATGATCTCCACTGGCTCCCTATTCAACACAGGATTAAATTCAAAGTGCTTACCCTTATACATAAAATCATCTCCAACGAGTCAGCTCCATGCCTCTCCCCTCTCCTTCCCTTCCCTACTAACAATAGAACCCGCCGTTCTATCACCAAAAACCTCCTGACTATCCCAACTGCCAAAAGATATTGCAAACAATCTATTAGTAATAGGGCTTTCTCCCTTTATGCTCCTTCCCTATGGAACTCCCTTCCTCATGAACTGCGCAACTGCCCAACCCACACTGAGTTCCGAAAGAAATTAAAAACGCTTCTTTTCCTCGAACACTTCTCCCTCCCACCTTAGCTCCTAATTCTTTACTGACACCTCCCCGCCCCTGCCTTATTCTCTAATTCTTTATATTTATTCATCTAGCCATGTCCATCCTGTTTTTTTACCACTGTAAATAGTTATTTGTTCTGTTAAACGTTCTCCTTGTTACCCTTTCTATCAGTTACTTGTTCCATGTAAACAGTTGAAACATACTGCTGTTGTTTTATGTAAGCCGTCTTGATTTGTAGAAAGACGGTATATAAAATCTGTTAAATAAATAAATATTGTCACCAGGCATACTACCATTTCAATATAGTGGAGCTGCCCTTGTATCAGTTGGATCACAAGGTAGAGGCACTTCTCAAGAGGTTTCTTGGCTTCTTTCCATATCCTCCAGGCAGCAATTAGTGGAGTCTTGACAACAGACTTAGTTGGAATTGATGGTGGCCTTTTTGGCTGATAACATGCATGATCTTGTCTGTTTATCGGCAAAGGACATTGTTGCCATAATGGAGGGACAGTAGCTTTTGGCTTTGGCATTGGGTGACGGACATAGCTTCTAAATCCTGGTTGTCTAAGCTCTCCTTTAAGGGAAAGTTCCTGTTTGGCAAAGATCTCAAAGCTCGTGAAGGATTTGGTGGAATCCAAACCTCAGTGTCTTCTGGAAGGTAAGTACAAAGGGTCCTGAAGGTGTGTACCACCTTTTTCTTTGTCTTCCTCCATGTTTTCCTTCACCCCTGGTTCTGGGACACCAGGGACTCCTGGTGGTACCAGCCAGGGAATCTGGCCTTGGCCTTTCCCACCTTTCGAGTCAGGCCTCAGCCCTTGTGTGAGGCCCACAGCTCAGTGACTTCCTCCTCAAGGGTCAACCCATCCCATCCCACACAATGGCAAGAAGGAGCATTCTAAGTTGCCTCCAGTGGGCATTTGCCTCCATCTTTTTCACCAGAAATAGGCCTAGGTTACTGCCAGTTTTGCTGGGCAATTGACATTGTTCTTCAGAACATTACATCCTGGAGTGCAGGGAGCCTATTTTAGACACCTTCATAGTCTCTGTGGTTCTGGGACCAAAGAGGTCATGATCCAGTCCACCTTTTGAGAGGCTGATGCACCTCCAGGCCATTGTGCCCAAAGAGACAATAGGAGATCATCTACTTTATCATGCCAGAAAAGGCTGAAAGTTTCAGACCAAATCTTAATCCTGAAGGTTTTCTTGCTTATGGATGGAAACACTGAGGTCAGTTATTCAAGCGGTTCGAGGAGGATAGTGGCTCACATCACCGGACCTGGCAGAAGCTTATTTTAACATTTCCAATCAGGAGGATTATCACCAGTTTCTGCACTTTGCCATTCTCGGCACTCACTTTAAGTTCTGTCCCCTACCCCAGCCCTGAGGACCTTCTCTAAGATCACAGTGGTCATGGCTGTGGCGCAAAGGCATATGTGTGCATCCTTTTCTCGGCGATTGGCTTATTTGGGCCAAGTCTTGGTTGAAAGCAGTCAGAATGGCAGCCAGAGTGGTCCAGTTTCTGGAAGACCTTGCTGGGTAGCCAGTCACAGCAAGAGTCATCTGGGACTCTGTTGTTGGAGTATCATGGAGTTCTTTTCAACACCTGTGCTGGCATGGTCTCTTTGACTGCTGAGAAAACGGCCAGGTTTCTGTCACAGCTGACGGACTATTGACAGCAGCGGGCTCCCAAAGCTTGGGATTATCTTCAACTCCTAGGTTTGATGGCAGCCAGTATAGAATTAGTCCCTTGAGCGCGGGCTCATATGAGAAGGCTCCAAAGGGCATTGCTGTCACATTGGTTGCTCGCTCACAGAACTTCAAGATCAGGCTTCCCCCTTCTGCCATCTGTAGTGTCCAGTCTACAATGGTGGTCTTGGTCCGCCAATCTGAACAAAGGGCATGCCCTTAGACAATCCTTGGGGGCTCATCATGTCACATGCCAGCCTATTCAACTGGGGGGCTCTTTGTGAGAGGCAGTCTGTGGAGGAATGCTGGAGTAGTCACAAGTTAGTATAGCCCATCAATATCCTCAGTGTAAGCCATTCACTAAGCCCTCTGGCACTTTTGCCACCTGGTCAGGGACCAAGAGGTCTGGGTCATCCTTTGACAATGCCACAGCGATGTCATATATCAACTAGGATAGCACCAGATTACTACTACTACTACTTATCATTTGTATAGCACTACAAAACATATGCAACACTGTACAGAGGCATGTAAGCTCATAAGATCTTACAGTCTAGTCAAGACAGACAACGCAACAATTGGGGACTAGGATATATCTAGGGGAATGGTAAGGAAACACATAGGAACAGGATCCAAATGCAGTCTCAAAGAAGCGAGTACCCAATTATTTATTTGCAATGGCTATGCGCCTAGCCATTGCCGCTCAACTTTAACCCCAGATATTCAATCCAGGGTCATATCTGGCCACCAGCTTTGAATATCTGGGGTCGCTGCACAGCTGCAGAAGCTAACCGTGCAGTGGCGATGTTCAGCCACTGCCCAGTTAGCTCCAGCAGCAAACGTTAGGACAGCTTTTGCTGTGCCTACCTTTCGCTGCTGAGGGGATAACTGGGCAGCAGCTGAATATCACCGCTGCACGGTTATCCCTGGGTACTGCTCCCAACATGCCCCAATACTAAGCGGTTAGCATCAGGGCATACAGCGGCATTACTCTGGGATATTCAACGGCATTAACCATGTTAGTGCTGCTGAATATCCCACTTGAGGGCATCTACACAGTTTACAGCTCTGTAAACCATGTAAATGGCTTTGAATATCAGGCCCTCTGAGTTTCTAGCCTGGATTTGAACAGGGCCACAGATGGAGCCTAACATATTGACTTAAGTAGTTTGTTCCAGGCATAAGGAGCAGCAAGGTAGAAAGATTGAAGTCTGGAGATGGCAGCAGAAGAGAAGGGATCTGTCAGAGCAGAGTTCCTGAGGAGAGAGGTGTAAGGAGCGAGATGAGAGGAAAGGTAATGAGGAGCAACTGAATGAAGGCTGCATGGGGAGTGGCCCTTAAAATAGCCCTCTTGTTTCCATGGGTAGAGTGGAATCTTCTGGCACTCCTGGCACAACACGTTATGGGTATAGACATGATGGCAACCTGATCCAATGCCCAGGTGGAAAGATTCTTCAGTTGCCGCAAGGAGTTTGGTTCCATGGGTGTTGATGACCTAGGTCAGCTCTGGCCTTGGAAGCCTCTTCTGTATGTGTTTCCATCGTGGCCTCTTATAGGATGGGTGATTTGCCACATAGAACATTATCCAAGCCTTGTGATTCTGGTAATGCCAGATTTGGCTGCAGGGGCCCTGATTTGCAGATCTGATGCGATTCTTGGAAGGGTACCTTTGCACCTCCCACCAGACCAGTGCTGCTTGTGCCAGGGGCCAGTCCTGTTAGAGGACTCGATGCATGGCACATAAGGGCTATTTGTCAGCTGTTGTCTCCACTCTTGAAGGCAAATCATGGTTCCACTTGTCTATTCTATATGCAGGTCTGGTGTCTCTTTGGAGGCTGGTATTGCCTCTCACTTGTCCTCCCATAAGGCAGAATTGCCATCCTTGCTTTCCTTCAGGACTGGAGTGGTGGAGTAGCCTATTGGTTAGAGCCGCAGCCTGGTAACCAGAGAAACCAGGGTTCACATCCCACTGGTACTCCTTGTGGCCTTGGGCAAGTTGTTAACCTTCCATTACCTCAGGTGCAAACTTAGATTGCCTGTCCCTCTGGGACAGGGAAATAACTAATCTGTTTTGATAAGGGTCTGTCCTTAAGTTCCTTGAGGGTTCAAGTTGTGGTCTTTACATGTTGTTGGGGGTCAGTAGCCAATCACTCCATAGCTTTGCATGCAGATGTTACCCGCTTCCTTCATGGGATGCGACACTTACATTATTCTCTTGCGGTTGGTTGGGCAAGTTGAGGGAAGGGTTAGGACAGCCGTTATAGTTGGTGATTCGATCATTAGGCATGTAGATAGCTGGGTGGCTGGTGGACGTGAGGATCGCCTGGTAACATGCCTGCTTGGTTCGAAGGTAGCGGACCTCACGCACCACCTAGATAAGGTCTTAGACAGTGCTGGGGAGGAGTTTGCTGTCTTGGTACATGTCAGTACCAGTGACATAGGAAAATGTGGTAGGGAGGTTCTGGAGGCTAAATTTAGGCTTTTATGTATGAAGTTGAAATCCAGAACTTCCAGGGTAGCGTTCTCCGAAATGCTTCCCGTTCCACGTACAGGACCCAAAAGGCAAGCAGAGCTCCGGAGTCTCAATGCGTGGATGAGGTTTTTGGATTTGTTAGGAACTGGGGAACATTCTGGGGAAAGGAGGGGCTCTTCCGAAGGGATGGGCTTCACCTTAACCGGGATGGAACCAGGCTGCTGGCATTAACCTTTAAAAAGGAGATAGAGCAGCTTTTAAACTAGATAATAGGGGAAAGCCGACAGTCGCCCAAGAGCGCATGGTTCGGAAGAATATATCCTTGAAGGATACTACCAAAAGCAGAGAGGTTCCAAAAAGAGTAAAGTAGCCCAAATGCCCTCGAGTATGGAGCAGACAGAGCTTAAAGATCCCAAATTACCCATGTCTACCAATAGCCAAATTAATATGAATAAAATACAGTCTCTAAAATGCTTGTATGCAAATGCTAGAAGTCTAAAAAATAAGATGGGAGAGTTAGAATATATAGCACTAAATGAGAGGTTAGATATCATTGGAATATCAGAGACATGGTGGAAGGAGGACAACCAGTGGGACGCTGTGATACCTGGGTACAAAACTATATCATAATGATAGAGCTGATCAAATTGGTGGAGGGGTTGCGCTCTGTTAGAGAGGGCATTGAGTCAGAAAGGATTAAAGTTTTGCAGGAAACAAAATTTGCTGTACAATCTCTATGGATTGAAATTCCATGTAAAAAGGGGAAGGCGATGGCAGTGGGGGTGTACTATCGATCGCCTGGCCAGAATGAATAAATGGATGATAAAATGCTCAAAGAAATCAAGGAAGCTAACAAACGTTACAGCGCAGTAATAATGGGTGATTTCAATTACCTCGGTATTGACTGGGTCAGTCTCACGGCAGGACATGCTAGTTGAAATTCCTAGATGAAATAAATGACTGCTTCTTGGAGCAGCTGGTTCATGAACCGACCAGAGGGGAAGCCATATTAGACCTAGTCCTTAGTGGAACACCAGATCTAGTGCAAGAGATAAGGATGTTGTGGCCACTTGGCAATAGTGATCATAGCATGATCGCCGTTGATTTAATTAGTGGAGGAGGGATAGTAAGGAAATCCACAGTATTACCTTTTAAGTTTCGAAAGGAAGACTATGATAAAATGAGGAAAATAGTAAAGAAAAAAAACTAAAAGGAGCAGTAACAAAGGTTGAAGACTTACATCAAGCTTGGGTGTTGAAAAATACTATCTTGGAAGCCCAGACCAGCTGTATTCCACACTTTAAGAAAAGTGGAAGGAAGTCCAAAAATCTGCCAGCATGGTTTAAAGGTGAGGTCAGAGAGGCTGTTGCCAAAATAGCATCTTTCAGGAAATGGAAGAAAGAGCCAAACAACGAAACCTGGAAACAGCACAAGCACTGGCAAGTCAAATGCAACGCATTGATAAGGCAGGCAAAGGGAGAATTTGAGAAGAAGCTTGCTGCGGAAGCAAAAACATAAAGACGTTTTCAAGTACATTTGTAGCAAACAACCTGTGAGAGAGTCTGTTGGTCCATTAGATGATAGAGGGGTTAAAGGGGCACTAAGAGGCGACAAGGCGATAGCGGAGAGACTGAATGAATTGTTTGCTTCGGTCTTTACTGAGGAAGATGTAGGGATGTTACCCATGACTGAAGTGGTATTTAAAGGTGCAGAAGAATTGAAGGAAATATCGATACATTGGGAAGATGTATTACAACTATTATATAAACTGAAGAGTAGCAAATCACCTGGACCGGATGGTATACATTCAAGGGTGTTGAAAGAACTGAAATATGAGATTGCAGACCTGCTATTAGTAATCTGTGAACTATCATTAAAATCATCTCTAATACCTGAAGATTGGAGGATTGCCAATGTAACACCAATTTTTAAAAAGGGTTCCAGAGGTGATCCGGGAAACTACAGACCGGTGAGCCTGACATCAGTACCGGGAAAAATGGTAGAAACCATCATAAAGAATAAAATTACTCAGTATGTAGATAGTCATGGCCTAATGGGAGACAACCAACATGGAAGATCTTGTCTTACTAATCTGTTATGTTTTTTTGAATATGTGAATAAACAGGCGAACAAAGGTTAGTATGTTATAGTGTATCTGGACTTTCAGAAAGCCTTTGACAAGGTCCCTCATCAGACGTTTGGCAAAACTAAAGAGTCATGGGATAGGAGGCAGTGTACTATTGTGAATCAGGAACTGGTTAAAAGATAGAAAGCAGAGGGTAGGGCTAAATGGCCAATTTTCCCAATGGAGAAAGGTGAATGGTGGTGTACTTCAGGGATCTATGCTGGGACCGTTGCTTTTTGACATATTCATAAATGACCTGGAAAGTGGAATAACGAGTGAGGTTGTCAAATTTGCAGATGACACAAAACTAAAGTTGTTAAAACCCAAGAGGATTGTGGAAAATTGCAAGAGGATCTTGATAAATTGGAAGACTGGGCATCAAAATGTCAGATGAAATTTAATGTGGACAAGTGCAAAGTTATGCACCTAGGGAAGAACAACCCAAACTATGGTTACACGATGCAAGGTTCCGCATTAGGAACCACCACCCAGGAAAAAGATTTAGGCGTCATTGTGGATATCATGTTAAAACCCTCGGCCCAGTGTGCAGCGGCAGCCAAGAGAGCAAATAGAATGCTAGGTATCATAAGGAAAGGAATGGAAAATAAAACAAAAGATATTATAATGCCTCTATATCGTTCCATGGTGAGACCGCACCTTGAATATTGTGTGCAGTTCTGGTCGCCGTATCTTAAAAAGTATATAGCATTACTAGAAAAGGTTCAGAGAAGAGCCACCAAAATGGTAAAGGGGATGGAAGGATACTTCTATGAAGAAGGGCTAAAAAGGTTAGGGCTCTTTAACCTGGAAAAGAGACGGCTGAGGGGAGATATGATAGAAGTCTATAAATTAATGTACGGAGTGGAACGGGTAAACATAGATCGATTGTTTACATTATCAGACTATAGAAAGACTAGGGGACATGCAATGAAGGTACAGGGTAAACTATTTAAGACTAATAAAAGAAAATATTTTTTCACTCAACGTGTAATCAAACTCTGGAATTTGTTACCGGAGGATGTGGTAAAGACTGTTAGTGTTGCTGGGTTTAAAAAAGGTTTGGACAAGTTCCTGTAGGAAAGGTCCATAAACCATTATTAAGAAGGGACCCAGGATATCAATGCTTGACCCAGTCCAAGCATTGTGGAACCTGTGTCTTTTGGGGAAACTGCTATGTACGTATGACCTAGATTGGCCACTATTGGAAACAGGATACTGGGCTTGATGGACCTTGGTCTGACCCAGTATGGCATATCTTATGTTCTTATGTTGGTTGTTCCTCCATGGAATTTGGGCCTCATTCTTCGAGTCACTGAAAGGAGCTATACTTAAGGCTTTGTCCTTCAAGGCTGTCTTTTTGGTTGCTTTCCTGGCACATCACATTTTGGAATTGCAGGCTCTCTTGTGTAGAGACTTCTATCTGTCCTTAGAAGCAACTGTTCTCCAGGAACAATCAGGAAGTCGGTGATGGGTAATGTCAACGCCGACGGAGCACTCACAGAAGCATCTCCCCAGCTTTCAAAGAAAGCCTTTGGGAGATGCCACTACGCATGCGTGGTCCTCTTCCTGCACAAGGGTGCTATTTTACTCAGTCTCCCTTTTTCTGCGGAGCCCTACAGACGTTCATCTTGTTGCCCTGGAAAAAAAATTGATGATCTTGTGTATTTTTGTGTGTTTTCTGGCTAGCGCTGGTCCTTTTCCCACACTCAAGCCGGCCCCCCCCCCCCCCCCCCCCCAGCATCGGGCCTCAAAACCCCCTTTTTCTAGGTTCTTTTCTCCCCAGCACTTTCATGCCTTTTTCAACCGCTGGCTGCATCAAAGGTCTTCGACCTCGCTGGGGTCCTTTTTGCCCCAATGGCCACCTGTTTCAAAAAATGTGATTGGTGCTCCAAAATCATGTCCTTCACCGACATACACGATTGTTGCCTCTGGTGTCTGAGCGCCGACCATGACCGGAGGAGTACTCCCTGTATAAAAAGATGTCTGCCATGGCCATCCAGAGCTGATGGCAGAAGCAGGATGACATCTTCCGCAGGGCAGACTTGACCCCAGTATCCCCCGGTAGCTTCTTGCTCTAAGGCCCTGCCCGGATCCTCTGAGTTGCGTAAAGCCCCCACGGTACCTGAGCAGGCTTGCAGACACTCAACCAAGGGTCCCCAGAGCGAAAAGAAGAAGATGACCTCAAGGGCCTTGTCCTGGGAGGCGGACAATCATAGCAAGTCCCGTATATGGTCCCTCAGCCCCTCATCCCCCTAGGAGCTTCCGAGTAGTCTGAGTGGGAGTGACCTCGAAAGCTACCCAGGACTGACGTCTAGGCCTTGGGCGATGGGCCCTGGTCTCCCGAGGCCATCCCAGCGAGGACCCCTCTCCTTCTCGACGTCCCACCGGTGATCCCGGTGTTGGCGTCAGCTATCCCCAAGTGGGAGGCCAGAATGTGGCACTGGAACACAGTGTTTCTGCATTCATTGCATCCCAACAGGCGTTGATGCCTGGCCCTGCTAGTGCTCATGCCAAGACAGGGACCTCGATGTCTGACTCCCTGGGCTGCCAAAGTGATCTCTGAGAGCCAGATGCCTCATGAGGATCCTCGGCGAGGGTCTCATTCCCGCTCCTGATCCTCAGGGGTGAGGTCTTCACAGGCAAGCGCCTCTGACTCCGGCCATGCCTCTGCCCCGAGACCTCGAAGACCAGAGCAGACACCCTTGGAGCCGTTGGGCCTAGTCTTCCTCGGACTACTCAGACTGGGAGTCTGACGTCAAGATGTCTTTGGAGACTCGGGCCCACCGGGATCTCCGCTTGGCCTGCCTCCACCAGCCTCGAGGCACCAGTCCCCACTCGAGGACACCTCCTTTCTCGGGTTTTTCCGGGACATTGCGCGGGCTCTCTCCCTCTCTACAGAGTCAGAGGAGGGCCCCCATATGGAGGAGCTTGACATCCTCCAGTATGAGGCATCACCCAAGGAGACCCTTTATGGTGCCTGTCCCCTCTAGCCTCACTCGACGACTCCTTCAGATGTGGGAAACGCCGGAATCAATGCCAATTGTCAGTTGATTACTGGACACCATGTACCGGGTCCAGTGTGGACCAGGCTTCAGGAAATCACAATTCCCTCGCATCTCCATGGTAGTCAAGTTGGCCATTTAGTGACAGAATATCCCGAAAACACACTCATTGGTGTTCCTGGGCAGGGAGTCCCACATCCTCTATGCCCTCAGATGAAAATGTTACCAGGGCTCAATGCTGGCATGCCGCATACAGGCTTACCAACTGTACATTGGCATATTCCTCAGAGACCTTGCTAAGGAGCTCGGGGGCTTTGCGTCTGGCCTGGATGGAGAACACCTCTGGCGCTTCCAGACCTTCACAAAGTCCATCGGGGAGTGCTCTAAATACTTGTAGTGCTCGACAAGACGGACAACCAGGTTACGATATTCTACCTGAACAAGCAAGGTTGCACAGGCTCTTACCGCCTATGTCAGGAGGCAGTAGCCCTCTGCTCGTATGCGACCAGCCAGGGAATGCTTCTCAGGGCAGTCTACCTTCCGGGCCAGGACAATACCTTAACGGACAAGCTGAGCAGGATTCTCTAACCACATGGGTGGAGCCTGGACCTCGGAGTGACGCGGAAGCTATTCCTGCTTTGGGGTATCCCAAATCTGGACCTCTTTGCTAGCCTGACCAGGCTCAGCTGCCCCTCTTTTGCTGTCCCCAACCGCATCCATCCCGGGTGGCGGGGGATGCCTTCCTCATTTTGTGGTCAGTGGGCTTGTTGTATGCCTTCCCTCCCATACAAGTCTGCGTGGACCCTCTTCAAGGTCCAGCAGGACAAGGCTTCCATGATCGTAGTGGCCCAGGCAACCTTGATTCCCCCTGCTGCTCTCTCTCTCGGTGGAGTCTCCGATCTCTCTTGGGAGCTCCCCAGGACTATTGACTTAGGAGGAGGGCTCAATTCTCCAGCCCAGCCTGGGATCTCTGTCTCTCTTGGTATGGCTGCTGAACGAGTCACTTTAGCATCCTTCAACCTCCCCAGGGAGGTGGAAAAAGTCTTTCTGGCCTCTCGTAAGGACTCCACAAGACAGGCCTATGCCTTCAAGTGGCATAGGTTCTCAGTAGGGTGCACAGAGCAACAGGTAAATCCATTCTCCTGCCCAGTACATTCAATGTTGCAATACTTGCTCCACCTCTCACAGTCCATACTTAAATCCAACTCCGTCAGGGTATACCTGAGCTCGCTCTCTGTGCACCATCACTCTATAGAGGGCAAGCCTCTTTCTGTGCAGCTTCTCATTGCCCGATTCAAGCGGGGCTTGCTGCTCTCCAAGCCACCCATCTGACCACCTCCGGTGGAATGGGATCTCAGTGTGGTCCTGGCGCAGCTTACCAAGCCTCCCTTCAAATGCTTGGCTACATGCCATTTGCATTACCTGTCCTGGAAGGTAACCTTCCTGATAGCACTCTCCTCCGCCCGCAGAGTCAGTGAACTACAGGCCTTGGTGGCCGAGCCACCCTACACCAGGTTCTACAAGAACAGGGTCATGCTCTGCACTCACCCGAAATTCCTTCTGAATGTGGTCTCTGATTTCCACCTCAACCAGGAGATGGTACTTCCCACCTTTTTTCCACGGCACCACACAGACAAGGTGTCAGCCATTCTCCACACTCTGGACTGCAAAAGAGCCCTGTCTTCCTCCTGCAGCGGACTCCGGGCCACCGCAAAGCCCCACAGCTTTTCGTTTCCTATGACCCCAGTCGCCTGGGGGAGGCTGTCACCAAGTGGACTCTGTCCATCTGAGTGGTGGACTGCATCGCCTTCACCCACAGTCAGGCTCGGCTACCATTGGAGCGCCTGGTCATGGCACACAATATCAGGGCTACGGCAACTTCAGTTACGAGCCTATGCTCTATTCCTATGGCAGACATCTGCCAGGCTGCCACCTGGTCCTCCATCCACACTTTTGCAGTCCACTACTGCCTGGAGAGGGTGTCCTGACAGGACCGTGCCTTCGGCCAGGCCATACTCCTTGATCTGCTCAGGGTTTAGGCATCTCCTGCCCTCCGACTCTTCTTGTTCAGGCTGCCGGAGCCATGGTTCTCCCTGGACCCTGAGGTCCTCAGATTCGCTTGTGGCTGCTCACAGCTGGGCTGTTTTTTGCCCCCTTTCCTACAGGTCCTCGGTAGCTTATAGCTAGGGAGTCTCATATATGAGCGACTAAGGTGAGTGCCACCAGGGGAAGGGAAGCACTTAGCCCTCAAGGGGGTTTCTCACTGGAATTTGTGCTATTGTTGCACAAGGCCTTTTGTTTGAAGCAGAAGGCTGGAGAGGAGGTGACTGTTCCTAGGAGAGGAGCAAAGCACGCCTCTAAGGTGGACCTGGTAACACAGGATGACAGTGAGCCAGGGCCCAGCAAGCGCACGATGGAGGGAAGTCCCTAGGAGGAGTTGCCACTAGAGACGGAGGATCTGATTGAGGAAGATGCGATGGACTCTGATTTGGAGGAAGGAGAGATCCCACAGGCAAGGGAGTCTCACATTGTTGGAGTGTTCCGTAGAGAGGAGTTGACGGCATTGATAGCACATTCTGCCAAGGTATTGAATATTTGCCCTGAGGCACTAGAAGATGAACCTCTAGAGCAGTGATGGCTAACCTTTTTGAGCCCGAGTGCCCAAACTGCCGCACAAAACCAAAGAATTTCCTCAAAGTGCCAGCACGTCAATTAAACCTCAGCTCAGTTACACATGCAGAACATAGACCATCACCAAACAAGGAATCACAATTTAGAAACAGGAAGGCAATAATTAAACTGGGAACCCCAAAAGCCAAACTTGGAATGTACAACACTGTAGAAATAAAACTATAAATTAATTTCCTCTTGTACCAAAACAAAGCACAGACGTTAATGATGCACATTTCCCAGAGGTTTCATATTCCAGTTAATAAATTCAAAATAAAGAGATATCTTTCTACCTTTTGTGCATTTTTTTTCAGTTGCAATTGCTCCAGCCACTTTCTTCTGGTTTCTTCATGTTTTCTGCTAACTCTCCATCATCTGCTGTCCATTTGTTCTTTCTTCTCTCTTCTAGTCTTTTTTTCCATTCTCTCTCTCTACATCTGCTTTAACATACTAATCTTTCTCCTTTTGCTCTTTCCTCATTCCTATTTCATCCACACAAATTTTACCGCTCCATCCTCAATCCCCACTTACTCTCCCAATACCCGGCCAATTGTAGATTTTTCATTCCTCCCACACAAAATATTTTTCCCCTCTCCATTTTACTCTCCCAGCCCCATCCCATTCTAATCCTCCCCCAACATCAGCTTCCTTCTAGTTCCAGTCTCACCCAGCATCCATTCCTTTCTAGTCCCTGCATCAGCCCATTTCCAGTCCTAGCCCCCCATCAACCCATTTCCAGTCCTAGCTCCCCCATCCATTTTCAGTCTGAGTCCCTTCATCAGCTCATTTCCAATCCTAGCCCCCCATCAGCCCATTTCTAGTCATTTTCTAGCCCCATCATCAGCCCATGTCAATTCATAGCTCCCCTCCAATCAGTCCAATTCCAGTCAAAGCCCCACCCCATGTGCCTACTTCCTGTTCTATCCCCTCCATGAGTCCATTTCAATTCAAGCCCACACCACAGCCCATTTCCAATCTTAGCTCCCCCAACAGCCCATTTCCAGTCCTATCCTAGCTGCTCCATCAGCCCATTTTCAGTCCTAGCTCCCTTCCCTCACAGCCCATTTCCATTCCAAGCTCCCTCCCCATCAGCTATTTGCAGTTCAAGCCTCCCCTTCCACTCAGCCCATTTCCAGTCATAGCAACCCCCCAACCCATTACCAGTCCTAGCCCCCCATCAACCCACTTCCAGTCCTAAACCCCCATCACCCCATTTCCAGACATCCCCCATCAGCCCAAAGCCCATTACCAGTCTTATCCCCCCCATAGCCCATTACCAGTCCTAACCCCCATCAGCCCACTTCCAGTCTTAACCCCATCAGCCCATTTCCAGTCAGCCCCCCACAGCCCATTGCCAGTCCTAACCCCCCCCCCATCAGCCCACAGCCCATTACCAGTCCTAACCATATCAGCCCACCTCAAGTCCTAACCCCTCCCCATCAGTCCATTTCCTGTCCTAGCCCCTCCCCCTTAGCCCATTATCAGTCCTAACCCCCCCCATAGCCCATTAGCAGTTCTAACCCCCCATCACCTCATTTCCAGACAGCCCCCCATCAGCCCACAGCCCATTACCAGTCTTAACCCCCCCATAGCCCATTACTAGTCCTAACCCCCCCAACAGCCCACAGCCCATCCAGTCCTAACCCCTCCCCATCAGTCCATTTCCTGTCCTAGCCCCCCCCTTAGCCCATTATCAGTCCTAACCCCCCCCCCAATAGCCCATTAGCAGTTCTAACCCCCCATCACCTCATTTCCAGACAGCCCCCCATAAGCCCACTGCCCATTACCAGTCTTAACCCCCCCATAGCCCATTACTAGTCCTAACCCCCCCAACAGCCCACAGCCCATCCAGTCCTAACCCCTCCCCATCAGCCCATTTCCTGTCCTAGCCCCCCCCCATAGCCCATTATCAGTCCTAACCCCCCATCACCCCATTTCCAGACAGCCCCCATCAGTCCACAGCCCATTAGCAGTCCTAACCCCCATCACCCCATTTCCAGACAGCCCCCATCAGCCCAAAGCCCATTAGCAGTCCTACCCCCCCTCGCCCATTACCAGTCCTAACCCCCCATCACCCCATTTCCAGACAGCCCCCATCAGCCCACAGCCCATTAGCAGTCCTACCCCCCTTAGCCCATACGCAGTCCTACCCCCCCCCGCCCATTTGCAGTCCTACCCGCTACCCCCCCCTAGCCCATTAGCAGTCCTACCCCCCCCCCCTAGCCCATTAGCTGTCCTAACCCCCCCCCCCCCATGGCATATTAAAAAAAAAAAAAAAAAGCTGGCTTTGGCTGCTGCCGCTGCCGCGGCAGAATGCAATGTCCCGCGGGGCCCCCTCCGCCCGCTAAGCCCCTCTGCAAGGGCTTTCAGATTCGCGAGGGAGAGCTTCTCCCTCGCGTCTCTGTTAAGCCCTCAGGGGCTAATGGGAAATTTCCCATCAGTCCCTCGCGTCTAAAGGGGCTGATGGGAAATTTCCCATTAGCCCCTGCGGGCTTAACAGAGACGCGAGGGAGACGCTCTCCCTCGCGAATCTGAAAGCCCTTGCAGAGGGGCTACTGCACGCGGCAGCAGCCAGAGCCAGCTTTTTCTTTTTTGCGGACCTACCCGCGTGCCAGCTGCAAGGCCTTCGCGTGCCACAGCTGGCACGCGTGCCATAGGTTCGCCATCGCTGCTCTAGAGGATCCTCTGTTCCAGGCGATTTGATCAACACAAAAGGTGTTCCTATTGCATAGGGTAGTGCATAGGATGATACAGGAGGAATGGGATGTCTCCGAAGGGCCACTTAGGGGTACTAGGACAATATCTTATCTCTACCCCCTCCCAGATCGGGACAGAGAAATTTGGTACACTCCTAAGGGTGGACACAGCAGTTTCAGCGGTAACAAAGAAAACTACAATCCCCATGGAGGGTAGTTGGCCCTCAAGGATGTACAGGACCGTAAGTTGGAAATACTCTTGAAGCAGGGGCTCCGTAATTGATCAGCGGACATATCGTCCAAGTCTAGGCTAAGCAAACTCCCATGCAGAGGTAAGCTCCTCTTTGAGGAAGATCTAGAGAAGCTGGTGAAGGAGCTGGGAGAAACTAAAGGAGGAAGATTGCCGGAGGACAAACAGAAATTATGGCAGGCTGTAGCCCCAGGATGGGGCAGCCAAGAGTTTCAGAGGTTTTGATCGCTCAGGTTTGCACCCTATCAGAGGGGTCGTTTTCCATCGAGGGGGCATCCTTTTGGGTATTTTGAGGTGGGGGGGTAGAGGATTCTACTCTCCTGCCTCAATGGCTCCCAAGAAGTCGCAATGAACAGAGGGGCCAGGCGAAGGTAATCCCTGTAGGGAGTCGGTTGCGGAAATTTTATGATGCCTGGACCCGAATCATGATCGAGGTGGCTGCTAGAGGTCATCCGGGAGGGTTTTTCTCTAGAGTTTGCTCAACCCCTCTAGGACATCTTTGTGAATTCCCCATGCAAGGCGAGCCTAAAGAGAAGAGCAGTGGGAGAAACCCTACAGTGGTTGTTAGAACTGCAGGAGGTGGTGAAAATGCCCCACATACAACGCGGATGTGGTCGATACTCCATCTATTTCGTGATCCCAAAGAAAGACTGTACCTTTCATCCATCCTAGACCTCAAGTATGTAAATTGAACCATAAGGTGCCGCACTTTCATATGGAGACACTAATGTCAGTGATTGTGGCGGTATGAAAGGGGGAGTTCTTGACTTCCTTTGACCTCACCAAGACTTACCTCCATATTCCGGTATGGGCAGAGCACCAGCGGTTTCTCAGATTTGTGGTGTCTGGCAGACACTTTCCGTTTCAGGCACTGCCTTTTGGTCTAGTGATTGCGCCTGGAATCTTTACCAAGGTCATGGTCGTAGTGGCAGCAGCGTTGAGACAAGAAGGAATTCTGGTCCACCCGTACCTAGACAATTGGCTCGTAAGAACAAAGTCCCTTGAAGAGAGCAAAAGAGTGATGAAATGGGTCATCGCATTTCTCCAGAGCCTCAGTTGGGTTGTCAATTTCGCCAAGAGTCGGATTGCGCTGTCGCAAGACTTGGAATATCACGGGACTCTATTTCAAATGAGCATTGGATGAGTGTCATTACCAATAGTGAGAGTGCACAAGCTACAGATGCAGAACTGGCAGTTCCTGCAGTTGCAAAGGCCTACTGTCTGGCACTACTTACAAGTGTTGGGCTCCATGGTGGCGTCAATCAAGATGGTCCCTTGGGCACGGGTGCAATGTGACCATTGCAGAGAGCTCAACTGTGCAGGTGGTTGGCACCAGTTCACCCGCTTTCGCAGCACCTGCCTTGCATGGAGGAAACATGGGTCGGACTCTGTTGGTGGCTCCAGATAGACGGGATCCTGAAAGGCATGCCCCTGAGATTCCTCACTGGGTACAACTCGCGACGGATGCCAGCCTGGTCGGTTGAGGGGCTCATTGCGAAGTTCAATTTGTTCAGGGACTCTGGACAGAACAAAAAGCGCAGTGGCCAATTTTAAATCTAGAATTGAGAGCAGTTTTCCTGGCCCTGCAAACCTTTCAGGACTGGGTGCGCAGAAAGGTAGTGCGAGTGTTCTCAGACAATGTCACA
The DNA here is from genome assembly GCA_033557465.1 of Ichthyophis bannanicus. Taxonomy (NCBI): domain Eukaryota; kingdom Metazoa; phylum Chordata; class Amphibia; order Gymnophiona; family Ichthyophiidae; genus Ichthyophis; species Ichthyophis bannanicus. The sequence goes on from CM066042.1 coordinate 172,467,136, forward strand.
ACAGTGACATATATCAACTGGCAGGGCGGTACAGTGTGCAACTGGAAGACGAAGTCAGTCCGTTGATGAACTGGGCAAAGAACAATCTTTGGTGTTGTCGGCAGTGCATGTGGCCGGGCGAGAGAACATAGAGGCGGATTATCTCAGCAGAGTGAGGATCGACCCGGCGGCATGGACACCCAGACAGTTGGTGCTCCGGTGGGGATAACCAACAATGGACTTGATGGCGACCGTTGAGTCCGCCAAAGTGGCGAGGTTTTACAGCAGGAGGGGAGAGCGCATGTCGTAAGGATTCAACAGGCTAATGCAGTGGTGGCCCACAGGACTTCTGTATCTCTTTCCTCACTGGCCTCTCATCGGCAGGGTGGTACAGTGGATAGAGGCACATGTTGGGCTAGTGCTGATAATTGCCTATGACTAGCCCAGATGGCCGTTGTACGGGGTCTAGTATGGATGTCGGTGGACAGGCCATGACGCCTACTGGCTTGACAGGATCTACTGAGCCAAGGGCCCATTTGGATGCCTCAAGTGGATCGGTTCTCACTTATGGCATGGCTTTTGAGAGAGTGCAGTTAAGGAAGAGAGGTTATGCGCCTTGGGTTATAGCGACCTCGCTGAATGCCCGTAGACAAATCCATGTTACTGGCATACATTAGAGTGTGGAGAGTTTTCGAACATTGGTGTGCAGAACAAGGAGGCTCCGCTAATCATTGCTTGGTACCAGAGATTCTGGCATTTCTTCAGGCCAGTACTGACAAAGGTTTAAGAGTGCAGGTGGCTGCCCTGTTGTGCTATAGGGACAGGATTAGAGGAGTGCCTTTGGCTTTGCATCTGGATGTAGTGCAATTTCTCGGGCAGTGAAGCAGATAAGACTGCCGATGCGTTCGGTAGTGACACTGTGCGACCTCAATCTGGTACTGTCCACTCTGACAGAGCCCTCTATGAACTGTTGGGGGACTGCAGTCTGAAAGACTTTAACATTGAAGGCAGTGCCCAAGGCGTTCATTTCTCAATGAATTAGGGAGGCCATCTCCTTGGCATATATCTTGAGGTGTAGGCTGGTGCCGTCGGATTGAGGGCGCATTCAACTCCGGCCCAGGCAGCATCGTGGGTGGAGTTAACTTGGTGCCGCTGGTAGATATGTCAAGCGGCAACCTGGACCTCTATCTTTTGTGAAGCATTACTGTTTGAATGTGCAGGTTAGCGGATCCCTCCTGAGGATAGTACGGCTGTGGTACATCCCAAAGATGCCAGGACTGGACTGGAGGAACAAAATGGAAGACAAAATTGGACCTTATCTACTAATTGATGTTCCTTGAGTTATTCCAGTCCAGTCCTGAATCTCTCCCTTTTTACAGCATATCAGATAACTGTGAGCATATCGCTAACTGGCTGCCAGAAATTTATCTAGTTAGTGTACAGATGTCTGGGGCGTAGTTGGAGGTTAAGTTCAGGAGGTGGCGGAAGGTTCGGTGCCCGCCAGAGAGAACGGAGGTTACTGGTCGTCTGATATTCGCGCATGCCCATGACAGGGTTGACTCTCCTTCCTTGGTTGGGGGGGGGGGTGTTGTGTGTGTGTTGACATGTTGGTCGTTTATTAGCACAAAGGTGATAATGGTTGTTTCTGAGAGACTTCTTTGTCAATAGGAAACGAGGCTGAGTGAGGAGTCAGCTGCCTGTCTAGGGGAAGGTCATGAAAATCATGACATGCTCAGTCTCCAAGCTGCTGGTGGGGCGTGAATACCCAAAGGTGCCGGGACTGGACTGGAGTAACTCAAGGAATACTAATTAGTAGGTAATTTCATCATTGTGGGTGCACCATCCCTGGGCACTATTTATTTATCAGGTTTTTTTATACCGCTTTATCATTTCAGTCACAGCGATTTACATTGTAACTTAAACTTGGTAATGTACATTAAACAGGGACATTGCTAACTTGGATTTTTCTGAGGCAATGGAGGGTTAAGTGACTTGCCGAAGGTCACAAGGAGTGCTAGTGGGAACAGATCTCTTGGTTCCCAAGCCGGTGCTCTAACCATTGGGCTACTCCTTTCCACAAGCCTTGTCCTGGGCAGAGCGCAGTTCAGTTGCCTCCATTGACATTTGTAGAGCTGTGACTTGGTCTTCTCTCTTTGAGCATTATAGCTTGGATAGCCTCGTCAGTGTGGACATGGCTTTTGGTGGAGAGATTTTAAAAGCAGCCATGTCGTCTTCCTGCTTAGTGGAGACATAGTTTTGGAACTTGTTACTTGTCTGGACGATCTGGAAGTTGAAATTTTCAGTTACCAGATAATTTATTCACTAGTCCTACTAGACTAGTCCAGCATCTGTCCTTTTGTGTTCTGCTATCTCTGCAGTTTAGCCTTTTGACCTTCCTGACAGGTATTCGGTATGGTAGCTGTTTGTACATAGCTTTATGTTCTCCAGGACAAAGCAGGAAGTCAGTCCTCACTTATGGGTGACATGGACGCCGATGGAGCCCCCGTGCGGAGCATTTCCCCAACTTTCTAAGAAAGCCTTTGGGAATACTGCATGCATGCACGGTCCCCTTCCCGCCTAAAGGTGCCATCTTGCTCAGTCTTTCTTTTTCCGTGGAGCCCACCGGACGTCTGTCCGTGTCACCCAGAAAAGTTGACTCTTTCTTGCGATTTCATCGTCACACCTTGGCTCACCAATCTGTTCTGGTACAGACGGACAATCAAGTGGCCATATTCTATGTGAACAAGCAGGGAGGCACGGGGTCCAGGCTCCTGTGTCGAGAGGCACAGGCCCTGTGATCTTTTGCTCTCAAACACATGTTTCTCAAGGCTGTTTATCTCCCTGGCCAGGAAAACTTCCTGGCAGACAGATTGAGCAGGATACTGCAACCCCACGAGTGGCAACTACACCCCTTGGTGGTTCAGAAAATTTTCCTGAGATGGGGACTTCCATCCATAGATCTTTTTGCCAGTCCCCTGAACTGGCAGCTGCCCAGGTTCTGTTCCAGGCAACTGCACCCCTTGAGGTTAGCAGCGGATGCCTTCCTGATTTCTTGGTCCCAGGGCCTCCTGTATGCGTTTCCTCCCACGCCTCTGGTGGCCCGAACCTTGTTCAAGATCCTAAGGGACAAGGCCTCGGTACTTCTGATAACTCCCAGGTGGCCGAGGCAGCCCTGGTTTCCACTTCTGCTTCAGCTAGCCGTGGAAACACCACTACCTCTGGGGTTGCAACCCGTTCTTCTCCCTCAGGATCAGGGTTCCCTTCTGCACCCCAATCTCAAATCTCTCAATTTGATGGCCTGGAGGCTGCAAGGGTAGTGTTAGCTCCCTGGGGCCTACCCCGGGAAGTGGAAGAGGTGGTCTTGGCCTCTAGAAAGCAATCCACCAGGAAAACCTATGCCCTGAAGTGGAAAAGGTTCTCCATGTGGTGTCAGCAGTGCAAGGAGGATCCTTTCGCTTGCACTGTACCAGTAGTGCTTCATTATCTGCTGCACTTGTCCAATCAAGGCCTTAAGTCCAATTCGGTTCGGGTCCACCTCTCTGCTCTAGCAGCTCACCACTCACTGGTGGAAGGACATTCTGTCGGTTCACCCCTTGGTGTCCAAGTTTCTCAGAGGCTTGCTCTTGCTCATGCCTCCTTTCCATCCACCGGCCCCTGAGTGGGAGTTGAATGTGGTCTTGCAGCAACTGATTCGCCCACCTTTTGAGCCGATGGCTACCTGTCCTCTCCGCTTCCTTTCTTGGAAGGCTCTATTCCTTGTGGCCCTAATCTCGGCCAGGCGAGTAAGTGAGCTTCAAGCCTTGGTCTGTGACAGGCCTTATACTCGCTTCTATAGGAACAGGGTAGTCCTTAGGACTCATCCTAAGTTCCTCCCAAAGGTTGTCTCCTCTTTCTATCTCAACCAGGAGCTGGTTCTTCCAACGTTCTTACCTAGGCCCCATGCCAGCCGGGCTGAGACAGTTCTGCATACCCTGGACTGTAGGAGGGCCCTATCATTCTACATTGAACGTACGCAGGGGCATAGAAGGGCTACTCAGCTCTTCGTATCTTTCGACCCTAATAACTTGGGGTTACCTGTCTCCAAGCGTACCTTGTCCATCTGGGTGGCTGACTGTATCACCTGGGCTTACAGGGCAGCTGACCTTCCCTTGCAGGGTCGGGTCACGGCCCACCATGTCAGGGCAATGGCTGCCTCAGTAGCTCATCTCCGCTCTGTACCATTGGCAGACATCTGTAGGGCTGCAACTTGGTCCTCAAGCCAGACGTTTGCGGCCCATTACTGCTTGGAGAGGGAGTCCTGTAGGGACAGTGCTTTTGGTCAGGCAGTGCTCCGGAATCTCTTTGAGGTTTAGGCAACTCCTACCCTCAAGCCCTCTGGTTGGGCTACTGGTGGGGGTATGTTTCAGTCAAATCCTTTCTCTGATGCTGCGGCTAGTGGGAGCTCATTTTTCAGCTCTGGGTCCCCCGGTAGCCTGAAGCTGGGGAGTCCCATAAGTGAGGACTGACTTCCTGCTTGGTCCTGGAGAAAGAGTAGTTACTCACCTGTAACAGATGTTCTCCAGGAGCAGCAGGAATCAGTCCTCACAACCCTCCCTCCTCCCCTGGGAGTTGCAGTTGTACATAGTTCATTTTTACATTTTTGTGTGCTGTCTTTCTAGCTATGTCATTGGACTGAGCAAGATGGCACCTTTAGGCGGGAAGGGGACTGCGCATGCGCGCAGTATTCCCAAAGGCTTTCTTAGAAAGCTGCAGAAATGCTCCGCACGGGGGCTCCATCGGCATCGATGTCACCCATAAGTGAGGACTGATTCCTGCTGCTCCTGGAGAACACCTGTTACAGGTGAGTAACTACTCTTTGTTCTGTTGTCCTTAATGAGGTTCTGTGTGTGGTCAAGTTCTTGATCATATGCTTGGGTATGAATATTGAAGTATACCTTTAGCTGCACCAGCTCGAGTAGCAGAGATGATGTCAACTGGATGGTTCTTGTTGTTTTTCTGTCTTCACATTGGCTGGCAGGGGGATACAACCCATTTGTCTGAATTGGTCTAGCAGGACTCTAGGAAAGAAAAATATCTGGTAAGTAAAATTTCACTTTGAGCAGGACTTATAGTGCTATAGTAATGTTTAGTAGTAGTAGGATTGGGAGTGCAGGAAGGTGATCACGAGACTGGCCTGTGTTCTTTGGCTCATCCACTGACTGGAAGGGAGTTAATCTCCACTCACAAACTGAAAAAAGGGAAATATGATTCATCAAATGACTGCACCTTAATGCTGCAGTATGTGCTGTTTTTTGGGTTCTTTTTTTCTGCAGTGCACTTTTTTTTATTAACCATGGTAATTTTCATGCCATTTAGTTTACTGCATCAGGAGTAAAAATTTATTTTTGCACTTTTGTTAGAATGGTGTGCACAGGAGCTTAGCACATTGTGCTATATCGAGGTCTTTGTGTGGAGATTAGCCAGAAATGGGGAATATGGAAGCAGGCAAAAAGATGTACGGGGGAAGGGAGTTGATCTGAAGTGTCTCCTTTTTCATAAAGTTTTGAATTCTTAACAGTTCAATCAATATATATAAATAGAACTAATATCACTTTCTGTAGAGAATTGCTCTAGTTATTTAAGGTAAAGAACTTTGTATAACACAATTATAAAATACAGTAGTTAGAGTATACTAAATTTATATTTAATCTTTCACACTTGTTTTAAAGATGGAATCATCCAGGATTGGCCGTAGTCCACTCATCACTATCTCTGACCTCCAAGGCGTAAATTTGAAAACCAGATTCCAGTTACCTCAGAAATTCACTGCTGAAATTTTAACGTAAGCAATGATGAGTATTAATATTACTTCAACTAATTAAAAAAAAAAGTGATGACTTATCTTGTCATGTGATAGGACAGAATTTGCTACTATGAGAGAGGAAAAAGGTTGAGGCCAATCTCCTTTTCCACCCCCCCCCCAACCTGAAACTATCCACCTACTTCTATACTGCCAATTCAGTTGCAGCTGAAGATAGGATCTTGCACCTTCAGCCTTCATTCACAGCTACCTGGGGAATTTCTTTGCCCATTTTTATATCTGCTCCCTCCAACACGCTTAGTTACTACGTTGGCTGGACAGTCCTCATTGTGAGGTCATGGACTCTGAAAGGTGAACTAGACTTTACGCACACATTACCTCAACTTAGTGTACGATTTTGTGCACTACCAATGCAAGAACAAGTTTTGCGCATGAGTTAACTCTGCATTAAGCTTCAAGCAGACTGTATCGCACAGCATATTTAAATGGATGGTACACAGACGTGCACAGAAGACTAAGCACAGTGCAAAGTCTGAGGTGGTGTAAAGGGTAACTTGTTCTCACTGGTACTGACTGCAGATGTTTATGCCTCTCTGTTCTGTGCACATATTGTTGGGATGATACCTTCATAGCAGTTTTGCAATATTATAGTAACATAGAAACATGACGAGAGAAAAAGACCACATGGCCACTCTAGTCTGTCCTTCCATATCAATCACTACAACAGTCCCCTTTTTTTCCTTTAGAGATCCTCTGTTTTTGTCCCATGCTTCTTTGAATTCAGATACTGCCCTCTTCTCCAGGACCAAGCAGGAAGTCAGTCCTCACATATGGGTGACGTCGGCGCCGACGGAGCCCCCGTGCGGAGCATTTTCCCAGCTTTCAAAGAAAGCCTTTGGGAATGCAGCGCGCATGCACGGTCCCCTTCCCGCCCAAGGGTACCATCTTGCTCAGTCTTCTTTTTTCCGCGGAGCCCGACGGACGTGTTTCGTTTTCACCCGAGGAAAAAGTTGATTTTGTTCTGCGTGGACCCGTTTTCTTCGGTTCAACGCCAGTTTCCCTTTCCCGCCTGGGCCCGATACATCGGTATCGAGCCCGGATTTCTTTTTTCGTTTTTTGTCCTTAGTGACTAGCGTATGCGCCATTTTTCTATTTTTCACTGGCAGCCCTGTCTTTTGACCTCGCAGGGGCCCTTTTCCCCCCGATGGCTGCCAGCGGGTTTAACCCTTTGAAGACCTACTTTAAATTTTTAATCCACATTCTGCAGCCGGGTTAATTTATTGCATATTTCAGGAAAATTGTACCCGTCTTATTCAATATGTTCTAATAGTGATTTTCCTTCTGCTATGGTCATGTATTATATACCATTTGATAGGAATATTTAGTCAGAATTTTGGATCCCGAGAGTTTTGGGCTCGGCCTGGAAAGGGTTAAGAAGTGTGATCAGTGTAAGAAACTTATGTCTCTCACCGACACACATGACTGCTGCCTCCAGTGCCTCGGACCCGATCATGACCCGGTGATCTGTGGTCCGTGTGGGAAAATGTCCTCGAAGGTGTTGAGGAGTCAGCAGCACCAAAAGGAAAGAATCTTCTCTGACTCCGCGTCCGGATGGGCCTGGACTTCGTCAGAGGCCTCGACGTCTTGGGACTCCGGCCCCGAGCATCGCCGAGGCTCCTCTGAGAGGGGGTCTCCCTCACGGGAGCATCGCAAGAAGAAAAAACCCACGAGGGCGGCGTCAGTGGACGCACTTTGCTTCTCGAGGGCCAAGTCGCATAGCCCCGAGCGCCGTCCAGGGTCTTCGGAGTCGGAGAGGCCTGCCAAACAGCCTCGTGTGGAGATGGAGTCCCCGGGTCACGTGAGTACTGTAGTCCTCGTGGACTCTCCTCCGGGGGAGCCCGACACTGTCGGGGCCCGAGTCGGGGGCTGCTGAGTCTCCTGAGCTCGGACTCAAGTTGACGGCCTTGGAGTGCAGCTTGGCTGCCTTCATGGAACAGCAGCAGGCACTGATCGCTGGTCTCGCCGGTGCATCTGCCCCGACCACCAGGACATCGACATCCAAGTTGACCCCGGAGGCCGAGCCGATCCTCGAGTCCATGAGCTCTCGAGTCGATCCTCAGCCAAGGTCTCCCTCAGCCTTCCGTTTGGGACCGAGGTCGTCGACGCTGGTACCCTCGGCGTCGAGGCGGATGGCATCGGTGCCTGCCCGACTGGAGCCACCTGATTCCTCCTCCGAGGGGTCCGGCTGGGAAACGGAGGATGAGGAGTCACCCAACACCTTTAGGACTCTTGTGTGTCCCATCGGACTCGCCGGAGTCCGAGCCTCAGAGAAGGTTCCCCCCAGAGGATACCTGGTTCTCGGACTTCATGCGGGATATGGCCAAGGCCTTGGCATTCCCCGCGGATCCTGAGGAGGAGCCTCGAGCCGAGGAGCTCGAGGCCCTACAGTATGACTCTCCTCCAAAGGAGGCCTTTACTGTACCGGTTGCTCTTCCGCATGTGGGAGGTGCCGGCCTTGATGCTGGTTTTGAGCAAGTGGTTCGATTCTATCTATCGAGTCCGCAAGAGCCCCGGGTTCCAAAAGGCACAATTACCGCACCACTCCATGGTTGTGGAATCGGCCATGCATCGTCTGAAAAGTCAGAAGATGCACTCCTTGGTGCCTCCCGGCCGGGAGGCCCAGAACCTGGATGCCCTCGGTAAGAAGTGCATCCAGGGCTCTATGCTTGCTTGCCATGTCCAGACCTACCAGCTGTACATGGGCATGTACCTTCGAGACCTGGCAAAGGAGCTTGCCGGGTTCTCTGCTGGTCTCTCCGAGGAACCTTTGCAGAGGTTCAACGCACTGTCATCGGGTATTCGAGAGTGCTCGAAGTTTATCTCTCGAGCAGCCTATGATGGCTTCAAGGCTTCGGCCCGAGTAGCCGCAGCCAACATCGGTGCACGCCGTCAGGCCTGGCTACAGTCATCGGACCTCGAGCCATGGGTGCAGGACATGTTGGTCGATGTCCCCTGCCGAGGTGAGAACCTCTTTGGCAAGCCCATGGCTGAAAAGGCTGCAGAACTCGAGACTCTTACCCGGACAAGGCTGTCCAGGAAAACCTCTGTCCCTTCTCAGAAAAAGAAGGGCTCGGGGAAAAAGACCTTTTACCTGAGGAAGTCATCTGCCTATAAAACATACCCTCATTTTCAGACCTCTGTAGCTCCCCAACAGGGTCAGCAGGCCAAGGGGCAGGGACATGGGCCCCGTAGGCAGAAAACCCCCAAGCCACCAGCTCCGGCTCCTGCACAGCAGGGAGCGGGGTTTTGACTCCAGTGGCATAGCTTCTCCTCCTCAGCTGGCCCCTATCAGCACAGGAGGCCGGCTGGCCCTTTATGCCCACAGGTGGCCAGCCATAACAAGGGATACCTGGGTGTTAAGTATAGTCCAGAAGGGCTATCTCCTCCACTTCCACCAGGTACCCCCCTCCTATTTTCCAGGGGAGTCTCTAAGACTTCCTCTGCACAGGGACTTACTCCTGCAGGAGGTAGCAAGTCTTGTAAAGGAACAGGCAGTGGAACCGGTGCCCCACCACCTGAGGGGTCAAGGTTTCTATTCGAGGTACTTCCTGGTACCAAAAAGAACAGGAGGCCTCAGACCCATCCTAGACTTATGGAATCTAAACAAGTTCCTGGAGAGGGAAAAGTTCAAGATGCTTACCCTTGGAATCCTGCTGCCCTGCCTCCAGCAGGGAGATTGGCTATGCTCCTTAGGTTTAAAGGATGCTTATACTCACATCCTCATTCATCCAGACCACAGACAATATCTCAGATTTGTAGTGGCAGGAAACCATTATCAGTACATAGTACTGCCTTTTGGCCTAACCTTCTCCCCCAGGGTATTCACCAAGTGCCTGGCTGTGGTGGCGGCGGCCTACCTCAGGGTTCAAGGACTCTGTCTTTCCATACTTAGACGACTGGCTCATCAGGGGTCAATCCCCCCAGGAGGCCAATCAAGCCACCCTTCGCACTTTCGCTCTGCTTCAGCATCTGGGGTTTGTTATAAACTTTGCAAAGTCCACTTTGCACCCCTCATGAAACATGGAGTTCATAGGAGCAAGACTGAACACCCTTCAGGCAAAGGCCTTTTTACCTGTGGACAGGGCCCACAGGTTGATGGATCTGCCGAGTCAGTTTCACAGCAATTCTCTGGTCTCCGCCAGACAATTCCTGAGGTTCTTAGGCCACATGGCTTCCACGGTCCATGTAACTCCAAATGCCCGTCTACACATGAGGCCGGCTCAGTGGGGCCTCAGAACTCAGTGGCACCAAGCCACAGGAAACCTCATGGACAGAGTGAGGGTGTCCAAACTACTAGAGTCTTCTCTACAGTGGTGGCTTCATCTTCCGAATCTGGTGCAAGGGGTGTTTTTTTTTTCAGACACCTCCACACTCTCAGGTGCTGACAACCGATGCTTCTTTTCAAGGTTGGGGGGTGCACATTGCCAGGGAGCATGTACTCGAGGCCTGTGGTCTCCTTGGGAGGCCGCACAGCAGATCAATCTCTTAGAACTGAGAGCTATCCGCTTAGCCCTGAGAACTTTCTCTCATCTCATCTCTCACCAGTCCATCTTAGTTCAGACGGACAATCAAGTTGCTATGTTCTATGTGAACAAACAAGGGGGCACAGGGTCCCGCCTTGTATGTCAGGAAGCACAGAAACTGTGCTCCTGGGCAGTCAATCACGGCATTCTTCTCAAAGCGGTCTATCTCCCAGGACAGGAGAATCACCTGGCAGACAGATTGAGCAGGATCCTGCAGCCACACGAATGGCAGTTGAATCCTTTAGTGGTTCAACAGATGTTCCTGAGATGGGTTTTCCAAACATCGATCTCTTTGCCAGTCCTCTGAACCGTCAACTGCCCAGTTTCTGCTGCAGACAACCGCATCCTCTCAGATTAGCAGCGGATGCTTTTCTCATTCCATGGTCTACAGGCCTCCTATATGCCTTTCTTCCCACGTTTCTAGTGCCCCAGACACTGTTCAAAGTGCTCTGGGACAGGGCCTCAGTAATTCTGGTGGCCCCCAGATGGCCCCGACAGCCGTGGTTCCCACTTCTTTTGCAACTAGCGGTGGACACTCCTCTTCCTCTGGGGATGCAACCAGATCTCCTGTCTCAGGAGCAGGGATCTCTTTTACACCCCAATCTCCAGTCCCTCAATCTGATGGCCTGGCTGCTGAAAGGGTAGTTCTAGCACCCTTACTACTGCCTAGGGAAGTGGAGGACGTGGTCTTGGCCTCTAGGAGGCAGTCCACCCGAAAGTCTTATGCCCTTAAGTGACATAGATTCTCTACCTGGTGTACTCAACACAACGAGAATCCTTTCTCATGCCTGGTACCAGTGGTGCTGCAATATTTGCTTCACCTGTCCATCCTAGGCCTTAAGTCCAATTCTGTTAGAGTTCATCTTAGTGCTCTTTCAGCACACCACTCACCGGTGGAGGGTCATTCTCTCTCCAGCCATCCTTTGGTGGCTCGCTTCCTCAGAGGCCTGCTTTTGCTTAAGCCTCCAGTGCGTCCACCTGCCCCTGAATGGGATTTAAATGTGGTCTTGCAACAGCTTACTTGCCCACCATTTGAGCCTATGGCTACTTGCCCTTTGCGCTTTCTCTCCTGGAAAGCGTTGTTTCTGGTAGCTCTTACCTCAGCAAGGTGAGTGAGTGAGCTTCAGGCCCTAGTATCAGATGCACCATATACTAGGTTCTATAGGAACAAAGTAGTCTTACGGATTCACCCTAAGTTCCTTCCAAAGGTTGTCTCCTCCTTCCACCTCAATCAGGAGGTGGTTCTTCCAACTTTCTTTCCCAGGCCTCATGCCGTCCGGGCTGAGATGGTCTTGCATACCCTGGACTGTAGGAGGGCATTGTCCTTCTACCTTGACCGTACGCGGGAGCACCGGAGGGCTGTTCAGCTCCGTCTCTTTTGACCCCCAATAAGTTGGGGTTACTTGTCTCCAAGCGTACTTTGTCCATATGCGTAGCCGACTGTATTACCTGGGCTTACAGGGCAGCCGGCCTCTCCTTGCAGGGTCGAGTTACGGCTCACCGTGTCAGGGCGAAGGCTGCGTCAGTGGCTCATCTTCACTCTGTTCTGTTGGCAGACATCTGCCGGGCCTCTACGTGGTCTTCAAGCCAGACTTTTGCGGCCCACTACTGCCTTGAGAGGGAGTCCCGCAGGGACAGTGCTTTTGGACAGGCGGTACTCCATAATCTCTTCGGGGTTTAGGCAACTCCTACCCTCCGGCCCTGGTGTTGGGCTATCATTCGGAAGCGTTCTCAGAGAAGATTCCTTTCTCACATGCTGGGGCTCTAGAGGGAGCTCATTTTTTCAGCTTGGGTCTCCGGTAGCCTGAAGCTGGGGAGTCACATATGTGAGGACTGACTTCCTGCTTGGTCCTGGAGAAGGAATAGTTACTCACCTATAACAGGTGTTCTCCAGGAGCAGCAGGAATCAGTCCTCACAACCCTCCCTCCTCCCCTTGGAGTTGCAATCATATGTTTATTTTTGTTGTTTTTGCTGTCTTTTAGCTATGTCATCAGACTGAGCAAGATGGCACCCTTGGGCGGGAAGGGGACCGCACATGCGCGTTGCATTCCCAAAGGCTTTCTTTGAAATCTGGGGAAATGGTCCGCACAGGGGCTCCGTCGGCGCCGACGTCACCCATATGTGAGGACTGATTCCTGCTGCTCCTGGAGAACACCTGTTACAGGTGAGTAACTACTCTCTCTCTACCACCTCCACTGGGAGACTGTTCCACAGATCCACCACTCTTTCCGTAAAGAAATATTTCCACATATCACTCCTGAATCTCTCCCCTTTCACCCTCATCCCATGTCCCCTCGTAGCAGAGCTTGCTTTCAATCAAAAGAGGCTCTCATCCTGTGCATTTATGCCACAGAGGTATTTAAACGTCTCAGTCATATCACCTCTATCCCACCTTTCCTCTAAGGTGTACATATTAAGATCCTTAAGTCTGTCCTCATATGCTTTATAATGAAGATGACTAACCATTTTAGTAGCCACCCTCTGTACTGACTCCAGCCTGTTTACATCCTTTTGAAGGTGCTGTCTCCAGAATTGCACACAATATTCCAAATGAGGTCGCACCAAAGACTTATACAGAGGCACTATCACCTCCTTTCTTCTGCTGGCCATTCCTCTCCCTATGCACCCAAGCATCCTTCTAGCTTTTGCTGTTGCCTTTCTACCTGTTTAGCTACTTTAAGATCATCAGACACAATCACACCTAGGTCCCGCTCTTCTTTAGTGGACAAAAGTACTTCACCTCCTATACTATAGCGCGTCCTTGGATTGCTGCAGCCCAAATGCATGACCTTCCATTTTTTAACATTAAATCTTAGCTGCCAAATTCTAGACTATTTTTCAAGTTTAGCTAGATCCCTCTTCATGTTATCTACACTATCTCCAGGAAGAAGCAGGAATGTAGTCTTCACATATGGGTATTGTCAGTTCTCCAGGACCAAGCAGGAAGTCAGTCCTCACTTATGGGTGACATCGACGTTGATGGAGCCCCCATGCGGAGCAATTCCCCAGCTTTCTAAGAAAGCCTTTGGGAATACTGCGCGCATGCGCGGTCCCCTTCCCGCCTAAAGGTGCCATCTTGCTCAGTCTTTCTTTTTCCGTGGAGCTCACCGGACATCTGTCCGTGTCACCTGGAAAATGTGACGTTTTTTCTTGCGATTTCATCGTGTCTTTTTCTCCGGTTCGACGCCGGTTCCCCTTCTTGCCGGGTTCGGTACATCGGTATTGAGCCTGTCCTCTATTTTTCGGTTTTTGCCCTTCGTGGCTGGCGTTCGTGCCCTTTTTGTCTTTTCCCTGGAAGGCCGGTCCTTTGACCTCGCGGGGGCCCTTTTTTCCCCTATGGCTTCCAGTGGTTTCAAAAAGTGTGATCGGTGCAAGAAACTGTCTCTCACTGACATACACGACTACTCCCTTCGGTGCCTAGGCCCAGATCATGATCCTAAGATCTGTGGCCCGTGTGGCAAAATGTCCACCAAGGCACTTCAAAGCCATCAGCATTAGAAAGAGAGGATTTTCTCGAACTCTGCCTCCGGCTGGGCCCGGACCTCGTCTGAGGCCTCGACGTCTCGGGAGTCTGATCCCGAGCATCGCCGGGGTTCCTCAGAAAGGGGGTATCCCGATCGGGAACGTAAGAGGAAGAAACGGCTCGTGAGGGCAGTATCGGAAGAGGTCCCTGGTTCCTCGAGAGCCAGGTCTAAGACCCCCAACCGCCGTCCCGGGCCCTTGGAGCAGGAAAAGTCGTCCAAAATGCCTCGTGTGGAGCCGGAACCTGTCGGGCACGTAAGTCCTGTGGTCCTCGTGTACTCTCCTCCGAGGGAGCAGACATCGGGCCCGGCGCTGCCGGGGCCCAAGTTGGTGGCTGCTGAGTCTCCTGAGCTTGGACTCAGGCTGACAGCCTTGGAGTGCAGACTGTCTGCCTTCATGGATCAGCAGCGGGTACTGATGGCCAGCCTCGCTGGTGTATCTGCCCTGACCACCGGGACATCAACGTCGAAGTCGACCCCGGAGACCGAGCCGATACTCGAGACCATGAAGGCTCGAAGTCGTCCTCGGTCATGGTCACCCTCGACCTCCCACTCGGAACTGAGGGCGTCGACGCCGGTGCCTTTGGCATCAGGGCGGGTGCCACGAAGCCCTGCGCGGTCGGAACCCCCCAACTCCTCTTCGGATGAGTCTGCGTGGGAGACAGAGGACGAGGAGTCCCCCGATACTTTTCGGACTCGGTGCGTCCCTTCAGACTCACCGCAGTCCGAGCCCCGGAGTAGGTCCCCACCGGAGGACACCAGGTTCTCGGAGTTCATCAGGGATATGGCCAAGGTGTTTGCGTTTCCCGCGGACCCTGAGGAGGAGCTGAAGAGCTTGAGGCCCTCCAGTATGACTCTCCTCCGAAGGAGGCCTTTACTGTGCCGGTCCCTCCGATGCTGGAACAGCTCCTCTTCCGGATGTGGGAGGCACCAGTTTTAAGCAAGCGGGTTGATTCTATCTATCGACTCCATAAGAGCCCTGGATTCCAGAAGGCGCAGCTGCCGCTCCTTTCCATGGTGGTGGAATCGGCCATGCATCAAATGAAGAGCCAGAAGATGCACTCTGCGGTGCCTCCGGGCAGGGAGGCCCGGAACCTGGATGCTTTCGGCAGAATGTGCTTCCAGGGCTCGATGCTTGCTTGCCGTGTCCAGTCCTACCAGCTGTACATGGGCATGTACTTATGAGACCTGGTGAAAGAGATTGCCGGGTTCTCTGCTGGCCTCTCCGGGGAGCCTTTGCAGAGGTTCCAGACTTTGTCCTCAGGAATTCGGGACTGCTCGAAGTTCATGTCTCGCGCGGCCTACGATGGCTTCGAGGCTTCGACTCATGTAGCGGCAGCCGGCATCGGAGCCCGACGCCAGGCCTGGCTGCAGTCATCGGACCTCGAGCCCTGGGTACAGGACAAGTTGGTCGATGTCCCTTGCCGAGTTGAGATCCTTTTTGTCAAACCCATGGCCGAGAAGGCGGCTCAGCTCGAAACTGAGCACCTGACTAGGACAAGGCTGTCCAGAAAAACTTCTGCCCCTTTTCACAAAAAGAAGGGCTCGGGTAAAAAGCCTTTACCCGAGAAAGGCAGCTGCCTACAAACCTTTCCCTCAGTACCAGGCCTCCCCAGCTCGGTCAGCAGGCCAAGGGGCACGGACATGGGCCCTGTAGGCAGAAGACCCCCAAGCAGGGAGGGGGTTTTTGACTCCCACAGCATAGCCTTTCCACCTCTGCTGCCCCATTCCTGCACAGGAGGTCGTCTAGCCCTTTTTCCCCACAGGTGGCCACCCATTACAGGGGATGCTTGGGTATTGAGCATAGTCCACAGAGGCTATATGCTCCATTTCCAGCAGTTGCCCCCTGCCTACTTCCCAGGAGAGCCTCTCAGGCCTCCCCTGCACACCGACCTCCTCCTTCAGGAACTGCAAGGTCTCCTTCTAGACAAGGCGGTGGAGCCTATACCTCCTCGCCTGCAGGGTCACGGGTTCTACTCGAGGTACTTCCTCGTGCCAAAGAGAACCGGTGGCCTCAGACCTATTCTCGACCTCAGGAACCTCAAGTTCTTGGAGAAAGAAAAGTTCAAGATGCTTACTCTTGGAACACTTCTGCCCTATCTCCAGCAGGGAGACTGGCTATGCTCCTTAGATCTCAAGGATGCGTACACTCTAATCCTCATTCATCCAGACCACAGAAAGTATCTCAGGTTCATTGTGGGAGGAAACCATTACCAGTACAGAGTACTGCCCTTTGGCCTAACCTCCGCCCCACGGGTCTTTACAAAGTGCCTGACCATGGTGGCGGCCTACTTGAGGACTCAAGGTGTTTTTGTCTTCCCCTACCTGGACGACTGGCTCATCAGGGGTCAGACGTGCCAGGAGGCCAGGCAAGCCACTCTCCGAACTGTTTCTCTCCAACACCTAGGCTTTGTAATCAACTTCGCAAAGTCCACTTTGCTCCCCTCCCAGAACCTGGAGTTCATAGGGGCACAGCTGGACTCCTTGCAAGCAAAGGCTTACTTGCCAGAAGACAGGGCACGAAGACTCATAGACTTGGCAAACCAGTTTCTATACCTGCCAAGGGTTTCCGCCAGACTCTGTCTCAGGCTCCTAGGCCACATGGCATCGACGGTGCATGTGACCCCCAATGCTCGCCTCCACATGAGACCTGCACAGTGGTGCCTCAGGACTCGGTGGAAGCAGGCCTCAGGGAGCCTCACAGACAAAGTGCAGGTATCCAAACCATTCCTGAACTCCCTATAGTGGTGGCTACACCCCCCAACTTACTACAGGGGGTGCCTTTTCAGGTGTCTGTCCCCACAGTGGTGTTGACGACAGATGCCTCCTTGTAGTGCTGGGGTGCACATTGTCTGGAATGGTGCACTCAAGGTCTATGGTCTCCATGGGAGGCCACGCAGCAGATCAGTCTACTAGAACTTCGGGCTATTCGCCTAGCCCTCAAAACCTTCTCTCACACTTTGGCTCACCAGTCTGTTCTGGTGCAGATGGACAACCAAGTGGCCATGTTCTATGTGAACAAGCAGGGGGGCACAGGGTCCAGCCTCCTCTGTCGGGAGGCACAGGCCCTGTGCTCTTTTGCTCTGAAACACAACATATTTCTCAAGGCTGTTTATCTCCCTGGCCAGGAAAACTTCCTGGCGGACAGGTTGAGCAGGATTCTGCAAACCCACGAGTGGCAACTGCATCCCTTGGTGGTTCAGAATATTTTCCTGAGATGGGGGCTTCCCTCCATAGATCTCTTTGCCAGTCCCCTGAACCGGCAGCTGCCCAGGTTCTGTTCCAGGCAGCCGCATCCCCTGAGGATAGCAGCGGATGCCTTCCTGATTTCTTGGTCCGAGGGCCTCCTGTATGCTTTTCCTCCCACGCTTCTGGTGGCCCGAACCTTGTTCAAGATCCTAAGGGACAAGGCCTCGGTACTTCTGATAGCTCCCAGGTGGCCGAGGCAGCCCTGGTTTCCACTTCTGCTCCAGCTAGCCGTGGACACACCACAGCCTCTGGGGCTGCAGCCTGATCTTCTCTCTCAGGATCAGGGTTCCCTTCTGCACCCCAATCTCAAATCTCTCCAGCTGATGGCCTGGAGGCTGCAAGGGTAGTGTTGGCTCCCTGGGGCCTACCCCGAGAAGTGGAGGAGGTGGTCTTGGCCTCTAGAAAGCAGTCCACCAGAAAAACCTATGCCTTGAAGTGGAAAAGGTTCTCCATCTGGTGTCAGCAGCGCAAGGAGGATCCTTTCGCCTGCACTGCACCGTTAATGCTTCAGTATCTGCTGCACTTGTCCAATCAAGGCCTTAAGTCCAATTTGGTTCGTGTCCACCTCTCTGCTCTAGCAGCTCATCATTCACTGGTGGAGGGGCACTTTCTGTCTGTTCACCCCTTGGTGTCCAGGTTTCTCAGAGGCTTGCTTTTGCTCAAGCCTGCTATCCGTCCACCGGCCCCTGAGTGTGAATTGAATGTGGTCTTGCAGCAACTGACTCGCCCACCCTTTGAGTCGATGGCTACATGTCCTCTCCGCTTCCTTTCTTGGAAGGCTCTATTCCTTGTGGCCCTGACCTCTGCCAGGAGGGTGAGTGAGCTTCAAGTTCTCCAGGACCAAGCAGGAAGTCAGTCCTCACATATGGGTGACGTCGGCGCCGACGGAGCCCTCGCGGAGCAATTTTCCCCAGCTTTCAAAGAAAGCCTTTGGGAATTGCAGCGCGCATGCGCGGTCCCCTTCCCGCCCAAAGGTGCCATCTTGGCCAGTCTTCTTTTTTCCGCGGAGCCCTACAGACGCTGTCTACAAGTCACCGCTGAAAAGTTGATTTTCTTTATTATTTTATTATTTTCTTCGGTTCGACGCTGGTCCCTTTTCCGTCCGGCCTCGCGACGCCGGTTGCGAGGCCTCCCCTTCTTTTCGTTTTTTTCTGTCCTTAGTGACAAATTCGCGCTTTTTTCACTTTTCCCTGGCGGCACGAACGTTCGACCTCGCAGGGGCCCTTTTTCCCCCGATGGCCGCCAGTGGCTTTAAAAAGTGTGTTAAGTGTAAGAAACTTATGTCTCTTACTGACACACATGATTGCTGCCTCCGTTGCCTGGGCCCAGATCATGAAGAAATGATCTGTGGAGCCTGTGGCAAGATGTCCGCCAAATCCTTGCGGAGTCGGCAGCATCAGAGGGAGAGAATCTTCTCTGACCCCAGCCGTACCCGGACCTCGTCAGAGGCGTCGGTGTCCAGGGAATCTGGCTCTGAACACCGTCGGAGCTCCTCTGAGAGGGGGTCTCCTACCCGGGAGCATCATCGGAGGAAGAAACCCGCGAGGACGGCGTCGGTGGATGCTCCTGGCTCCGCGAGGGCCAGGTCGCATAGCCCCGATAGCCGTCCCGGGTCTTTGGAGCTGGAGCGGCCGTCCAAACAGCCTCGTCTGGAGATGGACTCGTCTGCTCACGTAAGTCCTGTTGTCCTCGTGGACTCGCCTCCGAGGGGTCCGACGTCAGGCCCGACGCTGTCGGGGCCCGAGTCGGGGGCTGCTGGGTCTCCTGAGTTCGGACTCAGGTTGACGGCCTTGGAGAGCAGCCTGGCTGCCTTCCTGGACCAGCAGCGGGCATTGATCGCTGGCCTCGCTGGCGCTTCTGCCCTGACCGCCGGGACGTCGACGTCTAAGTCGACCCCAGAGACCGAGCCGATCCTCGAGTCCATGCGGGCTCGAGTCGATCCTTGGTCGAGGTCCCCTTCGGCCTCCCATTCGGGGCCGAGGTCGTCGACACCGACTCCCTCTGCGTCGGGGCGGACGGCGTGTGTGCCCGCCCGGCCTGAGCCGCTCGACTCCTCCGAGGAGTCCGCCTGGGAATCCGAGGTGGAAGAGTCACTTGATTCTTTTCGGACTCTGTGTATCCCTTTGGACTCCCCGAGTCTGAACCTCGGAGACAGTCCCCCCCGGAGGATGCACGGTTCTCGGACTTCGTGAGGGATATGGCCAAGGCCTTGGCCTTCCCTGCGGATCCCGAGGAGGAGCCGAAGAGCTCGATGCCCTCCAGTATGACTCTCCTGCAAAGGAGCATTTTACTGTACCGGTTCCTCCGATGCTGGAACGACTTCTCTTCCGCATGTGGGAGAGCCCGGCGTCGTCGCCGGTATTAAGCAAGCGGGTCGATGCCATATATCGAGTCCGCAAGAGCCCTGGCTTCCAAAAAGCACAGCTGCCGCACCATTCCATGGTGGTGGAATTGGCCATGCATAGGCTCAAGAGCCATAAGATGCACTCCTCGGTGCCTCCCGGCAGGGAAGCCCGCAGCCTGGATGGCATCGGTAAGAAGTGTTTCCAGGGCTCTATGCTTGCTTGTCGGGTCCAGACTTACCAGCTCTACATGGGCATGTTTCTCAGGGACCTGGCTAAAGAAATAGCCGGATTCTCTGCTGGTCTCTCCGAGGAACCTTTGTGGAGGTTCCTGGCCCTGTCCACCGGTATTCGGGAGTGCTCAAAGTTTATCTCTCGAGCAGCCTACGATGGCTTTGAGGCATCGGCTCGGGTAGCCGCAGCCGGCATCGGGGCCCGCCGACAGGCTTGGCTTCAGTCCTCCGACCTCGAGCCCTGGGTGCAGGACAAGTTGGTCGATGTCCCCTGCAGAGGTGAAAACCTCTTTGGCAAACCTATGGACGAGAAGGCTGCACAACTCGAGACAGACTCTTACCAGGACTCGGCTCTCCAGGAAAACCTCTGCCCCTTCCCAGAAGAAGAAGGGCTCAGGGAAAAAGCCCTTTTACCCGAGGAAGGCGGCTGCCTATAAACACTACCCTCATTATCAGGCCTCAGCAGCTCCCCAACAGGGTCAGCAGGCCAAGGGACGGGGTAACGGGTCCCGTAGGCAGCAAGCCCCCAAGCCTGCGCCACCGGCCCCTGCTCCGCAGGGTGGGGGTTTTTGACTCTTTCAGCATAGCCTCTCCCCCTCCGCTGGTGTCTCTCAGCACGGGAGGCCGGCTGGTCCACTTTGCCCACAGGTGGTCCAACATCACGTCAGATACCTGGGTGCTCCACATAGTCCGAGAGGGCTATCTTCTACACTTCCACCAGGTACCTCCCCCCTACTTTCCAGGGGAGCCTCTGCAACCCCCTCTTCACCGGGACTTACTCCTTCAAGAGTTGGCAAGTCTTCTTCAGGAACAGGCGGTGGAGCCGGTGCCCCACCACCTGAGAGGTCAAGGCTTCTATTCCAGGTACTTCCTGATACCAAAGCGTTCTGGAGGCCTCAGACCCATCCTGGACTTGCGGAACCTCAACAAGTTCCTGGAAAGGGAAAAGTTCAAGATGCTTACCCTTGGAATCCTGCTGCCCTACCTCCAGCAGGGAGATTGGCTATGCTCCTTGGATCTAAAGGATGCCTATACTCACATCCTCATCCACCCAAGCCACCAACAATACCTAAGGTTTGTGGTGGCAGGCAATCATTACCAGTACAGAGTACTGCCCTTTGGCCTATCCTCCGCACCACGAGTCTTCACAAAATGTCTTGCAGTGGTGGCGGCTTATCTCCGGCTTCAAGGCCTCTTTGTCTTCCCTTACCTAGACGACTGGCTCATCAGAGCTCCGTCCTCCACGGAGGCCACTCACGCCACGCAACGTACTGTGAATCTGCTCCAGTACCTGGGCTTTGTCATAAACTTCGAAAAGTCCACTTTGCTCCCCTCTCAGGATCTCGAGTTCATCGGTGCCAGGCTAAACACGCTTCAAGCGCGCGCCTTTCTGCCGCTCGACAGAGCACAACGGCTCATGGCTCTAGCCAGCCGCTTCCGCAGCCATTCCCGGGTCTCGGCCAGGCACTTTCTGGAACTGCTCGGCCATATGGCTTCCACGGTCCATGTGACCCCCAATGCCCGCCTGAATATGCGGCCTGCTCAATGGTGCCTTCGCTCACAATGGCGTCAGGCCTCTGGGAGACTAGCGGACTCAGTACGAATCTCCAGCCCGCTGGTCTCTTCTCTACGGTGGTGGCTTCATCTGCCCAACCTAGTGCTCGGAATGCCCTTTCAGTCTCCTCCGCCGGTTCAGGTACTGATGACCGACGCTTCTCTCCTGGGTTGGGGAGCACATTGCCAAGGGACCTGTACTCAGGGTCTCTGGACCCCATGGGAATCTGCCCAGCAGATCAACTTCCTGGAGCTCAGAGCGATCCGCCTGGCTCTCCGGGCCTTCTCCCACCTTACCACTCGCCAGTCCGTCCTCGTCCAGACGGACAATCAAGTGGCCATGTTCTACGTGAACAAACAGGGGGGCACGGGCTCCTTCCTTCTCTGTCGGGAAGCACAAAAGCTCTGCGCTTGGGCCGTCAGCCGAGGAATCCTCCTCAAAGCTGTCTCTCTCCCAGGTCAAGAAAACTACCTGGCAGACAAACTGAGCAGAATCCTCCAACCACACGAGTGGAGATTGGACCTGCTGGTGGTTCAAAGGATCTTTCTCCAGTGGGGCCTCCCCACACTGGGTCTCTTTGCCAGTCCTCTGAACAGGCAACTTCCTCGGTTCTGCTCTCGGGAGCCGCATCCCCTCCGACTAGCGGCGGATGCTTTTCTGCTCTCATGGTCCACGGGCCTTCTGTATGCCTTTCCTCCCATGCCGCTGGTGTCTCGAACACTTTTCAAGGTTCTCCGGGACAAGGCTTCGATGATCCTGATCGCTCCCCGGTGGCCCAGGCAACCGTGGTTCCCGCTTCTGATGCAACTGGCGGTAGATACTCCGTTGCCTCTGGGGTTTCAACCCGATCTCCTGACCCAGGATCAGGGGTCTCTCCTACACCCCAACCTCAGATCTCTTCATCTGATGGCCTGGCTGCTGAAAGGGTAGTCCTTGCTCCCCTCCTGCTGCCTCCAGAGGTGGAAGAGGTCGTGCTAGCTTCCAGGCGACCCTCTACCCGGAAATCCTACGCCCTTAATGGCGTTGTTTCTCCACCTGGTGTACTCAACAGTCTCAAGACCCCTTCTCCTGCTCGGTGTCGGTGGTCTTGCAGTACTTGCTTTCCCTCTCCAATCTTGGACTAAAGTCCAACTCGGTCAAGGTTCACCTCAGTGCTATTTCTGCACATCATGTGCCGGTGGAAGGCAGGCCTCTTTCCGGCCACCCTCTCGTGGCACGGTTCTCCCGAGGTCTCCTTCTCCTTAAACCACCTTTGCGCCCCCCAGCCCCCGACTGGGACCTTAACGTGGTTTTACAGCGGATCACCTGTCCGCCTTTTGAACCCATGGCTACCTGTCCTCTCCGTTTTCTTTCTTGGAAAACCTTATTCCTGGTAGCCCTCACTTCCGCTAGACGCGTTAGTGAACTGCAGGCCCTAGTGTCTGATCCCCCTTACACTAGGTTCTACAAGAACAGGGTAGTCCTGCGGACTCACCCTAAGTTTCTTCCAAAAGTGGTCTCCCCTTTTCACATCAATCAGGAGGTGGTGCTTCCGACCTTCTTTCCCAGGCCACACTCCAGCCGAGCTGAAGAGGGTCTTGCATACCCTGGACTGTAGAAGGGCGCTGAACTTCTACCTTGATCGTACGCGGGAGCACCGTAAGACGGTTCAGCTCTTCCTGTCTTACGACCCTAATAAATTGGGGCTCCCTGTCTCCAAGCGTACTCTGTCCATCTGGGTAGCTGACTGTATCGCTTGGACTTATGGGGCGGCAGGCCTCTCGTTGGAAAGTCGAGTCACCGCTCATCGGGTTAGGGCGAAGGCTGCGTCAGTGGCTTACCTCCGCTCTGTTCCATTGGCAGACATCTGCCGGGCCGCTACTTGGTCTTCGAGCCAGACTTTTGCAACCCATTACTGCCTCGACAGGGAGTCCCGCAGGGACAGTGCTTTCGGACAGGCAGTCCTCCGTAATCTCTTCGAGGTTTAAGCAACTCCTACCCTCCATCCCGGATGTTGGGCTACCGGTTGGAGATTAGTCAGAGAAGATTCCTTCCTTCTGTGCTGCTGAGCTTGAGGGAGCTCATTTTTGTGCTTAGGGTCTCCGGTAGCCTTGAGCTTGGGAGTCCCATATGTGAGGACTGACTTCCTGCTTGGTCCTGGAGAAAGCGTAGTTACTCACCTGTAACAGGTGTTCCCCAGGAACAGCAGGAATCAGTCCTCACAACCCTCCCTCCTCCCCGTGGAGTTGCAGTTATATGATTTAGTTTTTGCAAATTTTTTGCTGTCTCTTCGCTATGTCATCAGACTGGCCAAGATGGCACCTTTGGGCGGGAAGGGGACCGCGCATGCGCGCTGCAATTCCCAAAGGCTTTCTTTGAAAGCTGGGGAAAATTGCTCCGCGAGGGCTCCGTCGGCGCCGACGTCACCCATATGTGAGGACTGATTCCTGCTGCTCCTGGAGAACACCTGTTACAGGTGAGTAACTACGCTCTCTGGTCTGTGACAGGCCTTACACTCGCTTCTATAGGAACAGGTTAGTCCTCAAGACTCATCCTAAGTTCCTCCCTAAGGTTGTCTCCTCTTTCCATCTCAACTAGGAGGTGGTTCTTCCATTGTTCTTCCCTAGGCCCCATGCCAGCCGGGCTGAGATGGTTCTGCATACCCTGGACTGTAGAAGGGCCTTATCCTTCTACCTTGAGCGTACGCAGGGGCATAGGAGGGCTACTCAGCTCTTCGTCTCTTTTGACCTTAGTCACTTGGGGTTGCCTGTCTCCAAGCGTACCTTGTCCATCTGGGTGGCTGACTGTATCACCTGGGCTTATAGGGTAGCTGACCTTCCCCTGCAGGGTCGGGTCACAGCCTACTGTGTCAGGGCAATGGCTGCCTCAGTAGCTCATCTCCGCTCTGTACCGTTGACAGACATCTGCAGGGCTGCAACTTGATCCTCAAGCCAGACCTTTTCAGCCCATTACTGCCTGGAGAGGGAGTCCCGTAGGGACAGTGCTTTCGGTCAGGCAGTGCTCCGGAATCTCTTTGAGGTTTAGGCAACTCCTACCCTCCAGCCCTCTGGTTGGGCTACCAGTAGAGGTATGTTTTCAGTGAAATCCTTTCTCTGATACTGCGGCTAGAGGGAGCTCATTTTTCAGCTCTGGGTCCCCGGTATCCTGAAGCTGGGGAGTCCCATAAGTGAGGACTGACTTCCTGCTTGGTCCTGGAGAAAGAGTAGTTACTCACCTGTAACAGGTGTTCTCCTGGAGCAGCAGGAATCAGTCCTCACAACCCTCCCTCCTCCCCTGGGAGTTGCAGTTGTACATAGTTCATTTTTACTTTATGTGCTGTCTTTTAGCTGTCATTGGACTGAGCAAGATCTGTCCAAGAAAGTTCAACGCATCTTCAGTAGTAGACTGGCTAATCTACTGAAGAGGGCTTTAAACTAGATTCGTTGGGGATAGGTGAAGAAAGCCCCCAGGTAAGTGAAAGCCCCCAGGTAGGTGATACATTAAATACCTTTATGGACATGGGTAACAGGGGTAACATATGGAAAGCAGTGTGTATAAATGCCCGTAGCATGGGAAATAAGATCCCTGATGTTGAAGCTTTGGTGGGAGTGGCTGACTTGGATTTAGTGGCAGTTACAGAAACATGGTTCATAGAAAACCATGACTGGGATGTAACTATACCTGGCTATACTTTATTCAGTAAGGACAGGGTAGGAAGAAGGGGAGGAGGAGTGGCACTATATGTAAAAACTACTATTAAAGCTTTGGAATTACAGAGCTTAAAAGGGAGAGAGGAGGCATTGTGGGTTAAACTAGAAAGAGGGAAAGAGAAATCTATCTGCATTGGTGTGATATACAGACCTCCCTCACAAGAGGAAGAGGTGGACAGAGAGTTAATTGAAGACATACGAGGGGGTACCCAAAAAAAAACAGGAATAACATTGCCGTGGGCGGAGCTTGTGTAGTACGCACTTCTGCCGCTAGGCGTGTATAGTGCAACTCATTGTCAGTTCAGTGCCGCCTTTGTTGTCGACCTGGCTTGTTCTGTTCATCTGCAGTGATTGTTTTTGCTAGCGCTGTTTTGTTCTTGTTTCTTTTTTTATGATGACAAGTTTAAGTGAACAACGTGCAGCTGTGAAATTTTGTTTTCTACTCGGTAAAAATGCTGCTGAAACTATTTTAATGTTGAAAACAGCTTATCAAGATGACGCTATGGGAAAAAGTCAAGTGGTACCAGTGGTTTGCTCGGTTTAAAAATGGTGACATGTCGATTTGATGACAAACCTCGTTCTGGGCGTCCAACTGCCCGAATCGACAAAAATATTGAAAAAATTAGAGAGCTTGTGCTCAAAGACCGTCGACAGACAATTGATCAACTGTCAGAGATTAGTGGGTTATCTTGGAGCTCGGTTCAGCGAATTTTAATGGAAGATTTGGGAATGAAAAGGGTTGCTGCCAAGTTTGTTCCTCGGGTTCTGACTGACAATCAAAAGGAACATCGAGTTGAAACATGTCGTGTTTTGAAACTGATCCAGATTTTCTGTCAAAGGTCATTACAGGTGATGAGTCATGGTGCTATGGTTACGACCCGGAAACAAAGCAACAGTCAAGCCAATAGAAGACGTCATCGTCACCCCGTCCAAAAAAATGTCGTCAAGTCAAATCAAACATCAAAACAATGCTGATTTGCTTTTTTGATGCCAAGGGGGTAGTTCATTCAGAGTTTGTTCCCCCAGGTCAGACCGTCAATCAAACCTTTTATTTGGAAGTTTTAAGAAGATTGCGCAACAGTGTTCGTCAAAAAAGACCCGATTTGTGGCAGACAGGAGACTGGTTCTTCCACCACGACAACGCACCTGCACACACAGCCATCTCTCTTAGACAGTTTTTGGCTAAAAATGGCATGGTTCCGCTGCCCCACGCACCTTACTCGCCTGACCTGGCTCCGTGCGACTTTTTCTTATTTCCACGCATGAAAAGGGGCATGAAAGGACACCGATTTGACAACATTGAAGAAGTCAAGAAAAAAAAGAGGGAGGAGCTGTCAGCCGTTTCTAAAGATGACTACAAAAAATGTTTCGAACAGTGGAAGCACCGGTGGGACAAATGTATCAGTTGTAATGGAGAGTATTTTGAAGGGGATAAGGTTGTTTTGTAAAGAATTTGAAATAAATAGCTTTTAAAAAATAATTCCTGGTTTTTTTGGGTACCCCCTCGTACGCAGCATTGCTAGGAAAGGGAACGTGCTACTGATAGGAGATTTCAATATGCCAGATGTTGATTGGCACATTCCTGCTGCAGTATCATCTAGAAGTAAGGAGATCCTGGATTCTCTACAGGGAGAACTAGTCAGGCAATTAGTAACAGACCGCACATGTGAAGGGGCCATACTGGACTTGGTGCTTACCAATGGTGAAAGTGTTTCTGATGTTGTAGTGGGAGATCATTTTGCATCCAGTAATCACCAGATGGTGTGGTTCAGTATTAGGACTAGGGCTGTTAGAATCCATTCCAAGGTGAGGATCTTAGACTTTAGGAAGACTAACTTTGCGAAGATGGGCCAATACCTCAGGGAGTCATTAGTGGGATGGGAACAGCTGGGGGATGTAGAAAAACAGTGGGCAAAACTGAAAGGAGGTATTTTAAGGGCAACCAACCTTTTTGTTAAAATGGTAAATAAAGGTAAAAGGAAAAGGAGACCGCTATGGTTTTCGAAGGAAGTAGCTGAAAAAGTGAAGAAAAAGTGAAGAAAAAGAGGGAGGCCTTCATGAAATACAAGAGATCACAGAGAGAGGAAGACAGGCATCTGTATTTGGAAAAACTTAGAGAAGCTAGCAAAGTAGTCAAGAAGGCAAAGATTCAAAAGGAGGAGGAAATAGCCAATGCAATAAAATGGGGGGATAAGACATTTTTCAGATATATTAGTGAGAAGAGGAAGGGCAAAAGTGGTATTGTCAGACTCAAGGGTGCAGGGGGGGAATATGTAGAAGCTGATAAGTATAAAGCGGAATTGCTTAACAAATATTTTTGTTCTGTGTTCACAGATGAAGAACCAGGAGCAGGACCTCGGAAAACACCCACATATAGGAACAGAAGCGAGGGACATCTTGAACAATTTTCAGAAGACTGTGTTCGTGAGAAACTAGCTCAACTTAAAGTAGACAAAGCAATGGGACCGGATGGGATACACCCTAGAATACTGAGGGAACTTGGGGACGTTCTAGCAACTCCACTGACTGACCTTTTCAATGCCTCGTTGGAGTCGGGAGTGGTGCCAAACGACTGGAGAGAGGCTCATGTGGTGCCTTTACACAAAAGCGGAAGTAAGGATGTGGTTGAAAACTACAGGCTGGTTAGTTTAACTTCGGTGGTGAGTAAATTATTGGAAACGCTGCTGAAAGAGAAAATAGTGAGGTTTCTGGAGTCCAGCGGATTACAGGATCCGAGGCAGCATGGATTCACCAGAGGCAGGTCTTGTCAGACAAATCTGATTGATTTCTTTGACTGGGTGACCAGGGAGTTGGACCGAGGGAGAGCTCTAGATGTGGTGTATTTAGATTTCAGTAAAGCCTTTGACACTGTTCCTCACAGGCGACTTATAAACAAACTGAGCACCCTAGGGATGGACCCTAAAGTTACTGCTTGGGTTAGAAATTGGTTGGGTGGGAGGCGACAAAGAGTACAAGTAAATGGAGCTCACTCTGAGGAGAAGGATGTTACCAGTGGTGTGCCCCAGGGATCTGTCCTTGGTCCGATTCTTTTTAACATCTTTGTTAGTGATATAGCGGAAGGGCTGTCGGGTAAGGTTTGCCTCTTTGCGGATGATACCAAAATCTGCAATAGAGTAGACACCCAGGAAGGTGTAGATAACATGAGCAGGGATCTAGCTAAGCTTGAAGAATGGTCTAGAATTTGGCAGCTGGGATTTAATGTTAAAAAATGTAAGGTCATGCATTTGGGCTGCAGCAATCCAAGGGAGCAATACAGTATAAGAGGTGAAGTACTTTTATCCACTAAAGAAGAGCAGGACCTAGGCGTGGTTGTGTCTGATGATCTTAAAGTAGCTAAACAGGTAGAAAAGGCGACGGCAAAAGCTAGAAGGATGCTTGGGTGCATACGGAGAGGAATGGCTAGCAGAAAAAAGGAGGTGATAATGCCTCTGTATAAGTCTTTGGTGCGACCTCATTTGAAGTATAGTGTGAAATTCTGGAGACCGCACCTTCAAAAGGATGTGAACAGGATGGAGTCGGTGCAGAGGGTGGCTACTAAAATGATTAGTGGGCTTCATTATAAACATATGAGGACAGACTTAAGGATCTTAATATGTACACCTTAGAGGAAAGGCGGGATAGAGGTAATATGATTGAGATGTTTAAATACCTCCGTGGCATAAATGTTCAGGGAGAGAGCCTCTTTCAATTGAAAGCAAGTTCTGCTACGAGGTGACATGGGATGAGGGTGAAGGGAGATAGATTCAGGAGTGATATGCGGAAATATTTCTTTACGAAAAGAGTAGTGGATCCATGGAATAGTCTCCCAGTGGAGGTGGTAGAGATGAGGACAGTAACTGAATTCAAAAAAGCATGGGACCAACACAGAGGATCTCTAAAGGTAAAAAGTGGACTGTTGTAGTTGTTGATATGGAAGGACAGACTAGATAGGCCATGTGGTCTTTTTCTGTCATCATGTTTCTATGTTGCTAAGATGGCACCTTTAGGTGGGAAGGGGACCGCGCATGCGCGCAGTATTTCCAAAGGCTTTCTTAGAAAGCTGGGGAATTGCTCCGCATGGGGGCTCCATCGACGTTGATGTCACCCAGAAGTGAGGACTGATTCCTGCTGCTCCTGGAGAACACCTGTTACAGGTGAGTAACTACTCCTACCGACAGAGCCTGCGCGGGAACGCTCCCCAGCGTCCAATTAGAAAGCTTTTGGGAGCATCCCACAGTGCCTGCGTGCTGCCTTCCCGCCTTTCCCAACTGTTTCTCTCCAGTTTTTCGTTTTCCATGGAGCCGGCAGGTCGCACTTCCTGTCACCGCAGAAAATATCCCATTTATTCTTCTTTTTTGTGTGGTCGCGTCAGCCTTCCTTTGACGCTACACCGGTACTGCTGGTTCTTTCTTTCTTTTCATTGTAAAAAAAAAAAAAAATCTTTTCCTGGAGTCTTCCAGCTTTTTTCTCCTCTGGTGCCATGCGCCTTTTTGGGCACTAGGCCCAACTTTCCTCTACAATGGAAAAACCCGCTTCAGGTTTTAAAAAGTGTTCCAAGTGTGGCTGTACCATCTCCGTCACCAACACCCATGAGTGGTGTCTCAAATGTTTAGGTCCTGACCACTCTATCTCCGAGTGTGTTGTCTGTGGGATGATGTCGAAGAGCAGTCAGCAAAACCGAGCTGCTAAACATAGCACCTTTTTTTCCCTCCGATGCAGCATCTGTGGCATCAACATCTTCCAGGGCTTCGGCTTCCTCCCATGAATTTCAGGTAACTAAACATAAGTCTAGCCGCTCCTCAAATGGTAGATCTCCTAAGTATCGAGATGCCTCTGCCGTTGCCCTTGAGGGACTCACACCGGCAAAATTGCCCCAGCGGGAGGCTTCAGTTTCCAAAGCATCTTCGGGGCTCCAGGATGTTCTCGAGGCCCCAACCTCGGCAGAACTACTGGTGCCATGTTCTGGGGTACCGGCCGCTTTGTCCGGTACCGATACCCAGGGATTGGCGGCGTCGATAGACCAGAGATTCCTAGCTATTGAACACAGTCTGGCAGCTCTTCTCTTGGCATCGATGCCCCCGAAACTGCTTCAGACAATTCAACCGGTACCGGCACCTACATAGGTACCAGGGGCAATTGCATCGATGTCGGCAGGTGGACTACTGGTACCGACGCATGCTGTGCCCTCCGGTACTGACAAGTCGGTACCGGACCCTGTCGATACCAACTTCGATCGGTACCGGTATCGTGTGCTGCACGATTACCCAGACAGGAGATATTTTGAATCCTCCGATGAGTCTGAAGACTCTGACAGCTCTGTCGATACCAGAGTACTTCTTCCTGAGGATTCTTCCTCTCCTAAACATAGGATGTCTCCTCCAGAGGATATATCCTTCCAGGATTTTATCCGGGATGTGGCTTGAGTTCTTTCCATCACAGTGGCTCCTGAAACAGAGCCTAGGGCATAGGAACTGGAGATTTTACAGTATCCTAAAGCTCCCAAAGAGGCAGCTACTTTGCCTATTCATGAGATCTTGCATGATGTCATGCTAAGGATGTGGGAAACACCTCTCACCACTTCTCCTCATTCTCGTAGGCTCGATACCATGTATCGAGTTCCTCCCTGTCCTGAATTTCAAAAAACTCAGCTGCCCCACCATTCCATGGTGGTAGAATCAGCTATGAGAAGGATCAAGAGTGCAAAAAGACATGCATCTAATTCTTCAGGACGTGAATGTAGAACTCTTGATGCCTTTGGGCGTTGAACCTTCCAGGCCTCTATGCTTTCTGCCAGGATTAGTTCCTACATTTTTATATATGGGAATGTTCCTTAAGGAAGTTACAGGAGATCTAGAGCTTATGAGCCCTCTCCTTCCTGATAAGAGACAAGATTATCTTGCACTTATCAAACATGCTCAGGATGTTTCCAAATTCGTAAATCGTGCAGCTTTTGATTATTTTGAGTGCATAAGCAGAACTTCTGCTATTGCCATAGGCGCACGTAGGATTGCCTGGCTCCAGGCATCTGACTTGGAACTTTGAGTACAGGACAAACTGGGGAATATTCCTTGCACAGGAGAGAATCTCTTTGGCAAAAATTGGCAAGAGAAAGCTAATGAGCTAGATGCTGATAATCTCACCTTGGATAGATTATCAAAATCTACAGCTGATCCTGCAAGGAAAAAGTCCTACAAAAAACCATTCTTCACTAGAAAGAAGTAGTTCTACCCCTCCTATACCCTACTAGGGCATCCTTCAGGTTAGTCTGCCCAAAAGGGTCAGCAACAACCTAAACAAAGAAAAACAAAGGCTGCTAAGCCTCAACCGGCTCAGCAGACTCAGCCTCCACAGGGGCTTTCACTCCCATCTAGAGAACTTTGTCTTCCTGGCCCTGAACAGGCCAGCGCCTTCCACCATTCCAGAAAGATGATGATGTTTTGCCTCCAGATGGGGGCAGATAACAGCAGAAAGTTGGACTCTGTCCATTGTAAGAGAGGGATACAAGCTTCACTTCCTCAGCATGCTCCCTCCTACAATGGTAAGACAGTTCAATTCTCAGACCTCTCTCAACTCCCAGTTAGATCACGAGGTCAGTCTGCTTCTTGCCCAAGGGGCAATAGAAGAAGTACCTATTCATCAACAAGATGCAGAGTTCTATTCCCCCTTTTTCCTTATTCCAAAGAAAACAGGAGGGCACAGACCCATTTTGGACCTCAGAGAATTGAACAAATTCCTGTTCAAAGAAAAATTCAAAATGATTTCTCTGGGAACTCTACTGCCATACATTCAGAGTCAGGACTGGCTTTGTTCTCTAGATCTCAAGGATGCGTACACTCATGTTCTCATCCATCCAACTCACCGAAAGTTTCTTCACTTTCTATTTCAGGGGAAGCACTACCAATACAGAGTTCTTCCTTTTGGCCTGGCCTCGGCACCAAGGGTGTTCACAAAATGCATGGCTGTGGTGGCAGCATTTCTTCGCACCCTAAAAATATTCGTCTTCCCTTACTTGGACGATTGGCTCATTCGAGCCCCATCAGAACCAGAGGCCAGGTTTTCTCTATCTCGCACAATGCGTATCCTTCAATCTCCAGGAACAAGCAGGAATGAGTCTTCACATATGGGGTACGTCGGTACCAACGGAGCCTGCGCGGGAACGCTCCCCAGCTTCCCAAAAAGGAAAGCTTTTGGGAGCATCCCACAGCGCCTGCGCGCTGCCTTCCCGCTTTACTAACCAACTCTCCTCAGTTTTTCTTTGCCGCGGAGCCAGCAGGTCGAGCCCTGTCACCGCTGAAGAAGTTCTTTATTTTATTTCTTTGGTCGCGTGTCTGCCTTCCCCGACTCCGGACCGGCACTGCCGGTCTTTTATTTCTTTCTTTAAAAAAAAAAAAAAATCGATATTTTTTCCTCACTTGGTGTACTTTTCTTCTTAAGGCCTCAGGGCCCACAAGAAAATTTCCTTCATGGAAAAACCAACCTCCGGGTTCAAAAAATGCACTAAGTGCAGCGGTACTATTTCTGTTACAGATACCCATGAATGGTGTCTTAAATGTTTGGGTCCTGAACACTCCATTCCGGATTGTCCGTCCTGCTCCCTAATGTCTAAACGGTGATTACAGAACCGAGCAGCTAAGCTCCATGTCCTGTTTCCCGCTGAGGCACCGGCAGTAGCATCGACATCTCCCAGATCGTCTTCTCCTGAAGGATCTCAGGTAACCAAACATAAACCTAGCAGGTCCTCGAAGGGTAGATCTCCCTCTAAGCATCGAGATGCCTCCGGGCTTGCCCTCGAGGATCCTGCACCAGCCAAACAACCCCGGCGGGAAGCTCCGGCTTCCAAAGCTCCTCCTATGGGGTTACAGGTTGACATCGATGGCACGGCCTCGACCGATCACCTGTTAGAATGCTCTGGGGTACCGGCACTATCTACCGGTACCGACCTCCAAGCATTCATGGCGTCGATGGATCAGAATTTTCTGTCCATGCAGCAGGCTATTTGAGCCTTCATTCAAGCTGCGACGCCGGCGGTACCGCAACGAGCTCCGTTGTCGGTATCGGCTCCGGTACCGGCACCAGCGCCGATGCCGGTACCAACGACATCGACCAGGATACCGACTGCTGCGGTTCCTTGTCCAGGGCTACTTCTCGATACCGATCCGGTACCGGGGATGCCCGATGTCGATACCGCTCGATACGCGTATCGAGCGTTAGAGCACCCTGACAGGCGATACTTCGATTCCTCTGATGATTCTGATACATCAGATGAGTCTGCTGAAGTATCCATAGCCCTTCCTGAGGAGACTTCTCCAAAAAGAAGAATGTCTCCTCCAGTGGACTTGTCCTTTCAAGACTTCATAAGAGAAGTAGCTAAACGACTCTCCATTTCAGCAACCTCTGAATCAGAGCCTAGAGCAAAAAAATTAGATATTTTAGGATACTCTAGGGCTCCTAAAGAGGCAGTCACCTTACCAATTCATGAGATTCTTCATGAACACATGATTGATTTATGGGAGACTCCTCTCACTCTCTCTCCTCATTCTCGCAGGTTGGACACTATGTATCGTGTCCCTCCTTGTCCTGGGTTCCAGAAAACTCAGCTTCCTCACCATTCCATTGTGGTGCAGTCAGCTATGAAGAGGATAAAGAGTACAAAGAGACACTCTTCTGCTCCTCCAGGAAGAGAATGCAGGACCTTGGATGCTTTTGGTAGGAAAATCTTCCAGGCCAGTATGCTTATTGCCAGAATCAACTCATATAGCCTTCATATGGGTATGTTTCTGAAAGAAGTGGCAGAAAAGCTGCACACTTACCTCCCTTTTTATTCCAGAAGATAAAAGGGAAGAATTCCGCATGTGGCTTAAGCATACTCAGGACATCTCCAAGTTTTCAAACAGGGCAGCCTTTGACTCCTTTGAAGGTGCCAGTAGAGCCTCAGGCATTGCCATAGCTGCTCGCAGAATTGCTTGGCTCCAGGCTTCTGATTTAGAACCCTGGGTTCAAGATGGCTTAGGAAATCTGCCCTGTACAGGTGAAAATCTGTTTGGCAAAGAGTGGCAAATTAAAGCCACTCAAATGGTTGCAGAGAATTCTGCTCTGGATAGACTTTCAAGGTCTACCTCCATTCCTGCCAAGAAAAAGACTTTTAAAAAGTCTTTTTTCAAAAAGGGCAGGTTTCCTTCCACTTCTGGCCAACAATCTTCTACAGGTCGCTTTAACCGCTAAGCGTCAGCAACCTAAGCAGGCCAGGCCTAAGTCTACAGGGACTGCTGTAACCCAGCAGTCCCAACCCCCTCAGGGTTTTTGACTTGATGCTAGAGAACTTAGCCTTTCTGGCTTTAACACAGCCAGAACCTCTCACCATTCCAGGAAGGTTAGCTCATTTTGCTCCCAGATGGGAGCAAATCACATCAGAGCAGTGGACCCTCTCCATCATAAGAGAGGGCTACAAACTTCATTTCTCAGACCTTCCTCCCCACACCATGGTGAGACACTTCAATTCTCCCACATCTCTTCTCGACCTTTTAGGTCAGGAGATAACTACCCTTCTTGCCCAAGGGGCAATAGAAGAAGTTCCTCTTCTTCAACAAGGGTCAGGGTTCTACTCCCCCTATTTTCTCATTCCAAAGAAGACAGGGGGATACAGACCCATTTTAGATCTCAGAGAATTGAACAAATTTCTATGCAAGGAGAAGTTCAAGATGCTTTCTCTGGGCACTCTCCTTCCATACCTTCAAAGTCAGGATTGGCTTTGTTCTCTAGATCTCAAGGATGTGTACACACATGTACTCATCCATCCATCTCACAGAAAATTCCTATGTTTTCTTTTCCAGGGAAAACATTACCAATACAGAGTCCTTCCTTTTGGTCTGGCCTCTGCTCCGAGAGTGTTCACCAAATGCATGGCAATAGTTGCTGCATTTCGGTGCACTCTGGGAATATTTATTTTCCCATATCTGGACGACTGGCTCATCCGAGCTCCATCTCAATCAGAAGCCCAGATTTCCCTGGACCGCACAAGGCGCATTCTGCAGTATCTGGGACTGGTAGTAAACCTCCCAAAGTCCCAGCTCATCCCTACTCAGTCCCTGGAATTCATAGGGGCCTGGTTGGATACCACCACTGCAAGGGCCTACCTTCCTCAGGCCCGTTGCCAATGTCTAGTGCAGCTAGCCTCCCAGATTCAGTCAAGGAGCCACTTAACTGCCAGGGAGATGCTACAACTGCTAGGCCACGTGGCTTCCACAGTACATGTGGTACCCTATGCTCGCCTACACATGAGAGCAGCTCAATGGACTTTGTCCACCCAGTGGACTCAAGCTTCAGGAGCTCTCTCAGACCAAATAGCAACTTCCAAACGTCTCTTTTGGTCTCTCCAATGGTGGATGTCCACTCAAAATCTGTTGCTGCGGTCCCCCTTCCAACAGTTGTTGCCCCAAGCAACCCTCACAACAGATGCCTCTCAAACAGGTTGGGGAGCTCATCTACAAGACCTCTCCACCCAAGGCACTTGGTCCCCACAGGAGACCTCTCTTCATATCAACCACTTGGAGCTTCGAGCAGTGTTTCTAGCTCTCAAGGTCTTTCATACCCTCCTCAGCTACAAGACAGTCCTTATTCATTCGGACAATCAGGTAGCCATGTTTTACATAAACAAGCAAGGAGGAATTGGCTCTCTGTCGCTTTGCAACGAAGCTCTAAGATTATGGGCCTTCGCCAGAGAGCATCAAATCCATCTCCTGGCAGTATATCTCCCAGAAATCCAAAACTCTTGGGCAGACAGACTCAGTCGAGTTCTGCTTCCACACGAATGGTCCCTGCACATGGATCAGGTACTCAGAATCTTTCAAGAATGGGGAACCCCGGACATAGACCTCTTTGCAAGTCCGTGGAATGCCAAACTTCCCCGGTTCTGTTCCAGAATTCCGTGTCGGGGTTCAGGCCAAGGATGCCTTTCTCCTTCATTGGGGTCGGGGCTTCCTGTATGCCTTTCCACTCATTCCCTTGATTCCCAAGACTCTGTTCAAACTCCAGAGGGATCAAGGATCTATGATCCTCATAGCTCCACGCTTGCCACGCCAAGTGTGGTACCCTCTACTTCTGCATCTCTCCCAAGCCCCCTCCCTGGACTTGGGAGCTGCTCCAGACCTTCTGTCTCAGGAGGAAGGGACTTTGTGGCACCCAAACCCCAAGTCCCTTCACCTCAGAGCTTGGTTACTGAAGGCCTAGACCTTCAAGACTTGAATCTTTCTCAGCAGGTGAAGGATATCCTCCATGCTTCCAGGAAACCTTCCACCAGGCGTTCCTATGCTTTTAAGTGGAAAAGATTTTCCATTTGGTGTGCTGAAAAGGGTCTTGACCCTCTAGCACTACCTTTAACTTCTTTGTTAGACTATCTCCTGCATCTCTCCAATGCTGGACTTAAAACAAATTCAGTAAGAGTCCATTTGAGTGCTATTGCAGCATCCCTTAAGCCCATCAATGGACAACGTATCTCCTCTCATCCTCTTATTTCAAGATTCATGAGAGGCCTAACTTTAACTAAACCTCCCATTAGGCCTCCTCCGGTGGCATGGGACTTAAATTTGGTTCTTGGTCAGCTTATGAAGCCACCTTTTGAACCCTTAGCCACTACCTCCTTGAAATTTCTTTCCTGGAAGGTTATTTTCCTCATTGCAGTCACTTCTGCTCGCCGCATCAGTGAACTGCAGGCCTTAGTGGCTAATCCACCTTATACAAGTTTCCATCATGACAAGGTAGTCCTTAGGACAAATCCATACTTTATGCCTAAAGTGGTCTCACCTTTTCATCTTAATCAGGAGGTATATCTACCTGTCTTTTTTCCAGCTCCTCATGCATCCAGTGCAGAGAGGAATCTTCATACTCTGGATTGTAAAAGAGCTCTTGCTTTTTACTTACATAGGACACAGCAACATAGAAAGTCTTCCCAGCTTTTTGTTGCTTTTGATCCTTCTCATTTGGGACTTCCAGTCTCTAAGAGAACACTGTCCAATTGGATTGCTCAGTGTATTTCTTTCGCCTACCAGAGTAAGAACCTTTCTCTGGAGAGCCATGTCACAGCTCATAATGTGAGGGCCATGGCCACCTCTATGGCTCATCTAAATTCGGTGTCCATCGACCAGATCTGTCGAGCAGCCACCTGGGCCTCTGTTCATACCTTCACAGCCCATTACTGCTTGGACAAGGATTCCCGCCGGGATGCCTTGTTTGGTCAGGCTGTCCTCAGACACCTGTTCCATTCTTAAACAACTCCTGCCCTCCTTCCCTGGATGGATGCCTGAGATCCATAGGAGGACGCAGACCCCTTTCAGGGTCTCATATCCTTGGGGATCTCCCAGGCATCTCAGCTAGGGAGTCCCCATATGTGAAGACTCATTCCTGCTTGTTCCTGGAGATAGCACAGTTACTTACCTGTAACAGGTGATCTCTGGGAACAGCAGGAATAAGTCTTCACAACCCACCCACCTCCCCTAGGAGTTGTATCTCTTTTCTATCTTTCCTTTCCTCTCTCTCTCTATTGTCTCAGCTTTAAACTCGAACTGAGGAGAGTTGGTTAGGAAAGGCGGGAAGGCAGCGCGCAGGCGCTGTGGGATGCTCCCAAAAGCTTTCCTTTTTGGGAAGCTGGGGAGCGTTCCCGCGCAGGCTCCGTCGGTACCAACGTACCCCA
This sequence comes from Ichthyophis bannanicus, assembly GCA_033557465.1. NCBI lineage: Eukaryota > Metazoa > Chordata > Amphibia > Gymnophiona > Ichthyophiidae > Ichthyophis > Ichthyophis bannanicus. The sequence continues at coordinate 172,504,773 of CM066042.1, forward strand.
TATGTGAAGACTTATTCCTGCTGTTCCCAGAGATCACCTGTTACAGGTAAGTAACTGTGCTATATTTGGGACTTGTCATAAACTTCCCAAAATCTAACCTAGCTCCCACTCAGTCTCTAGAGTTCATATGAGCCCTGCTGGATACCAGACAGACAAGGGCCTATCTTCCACAGTCCCGCTGCCTTCGCATTGTGCAGTTAGCTTCCCAAGCAATGCTAAAGTCTCACCTCACTGCTCGGGAAATGTTACAATTGCTAGGCCACATGGCATCCACTGTTCATGTGGTCCCTTATGCCAGCCTCCATATGAGGGCAGCCCAGTGGACTCTATCCACTCAGTGGACTCGGGCGTCAGGTTGTCTGTCAGACAAAATAGCAACCTCAGATCGTCTTATTTTGTCTCTCCAATGGTGGCAGTCACCCCACAATCTGTTGGTGGGGTCCCCTTTTCAGCAACCCTCACCCTAGGTAACTCTAACAGATGCCTCACAGGTGGGTTGGGGAGCCCAGGAGCCCATTTGCAATGCCTCTCTACTCAGGGTTCCTGGACACCACAGGAGACCAATCTACACATCAATCTCCTAGAGCTCACAGCAATCTTCCTTGCTCTTCGAGTGTTTCACACCCAGCTCAGCTACAAAACTGTCCTAATTCAAACAGATAACCAGGTAGCCATGTTCTATGTGAACAAGCAGGGTGGAACAGGCTCTCTGTCGCTCTGCAACGAAGCTTTGCGACTTTGGGCCCTCGCCAGAGAGCATCAGATTCATCTCCTTGCAGTGTATCTTCCGGGCATTCAAAACTCTTGGGCAGACTCAGTCGAGTTCTGCTTCCACACGAATGGTCTCTCCAGGCAGACCAGGTGGCCAAAATTTTCCAATTTTGGGGAACCCTGGACATAGACCTCTTTGCAAGTCTGCTGAATGCCAAACTTCCCCGGTTCTGTTCCAGAATTCCAGCTCAGGGGTGTCTGGCCAAGGATGCCTTCCTCCTCCATTGGGGTTGGGACTTCCTGTATGCCTTCCCACCCCTTCCTCTAATTCCCAGAACCCTCTTCAAGCTTCAGAGAGACAGAGGCCGTATGATTCTCATAGCCCCACATTGGCCACGACAAGTGTGGTACCCTCTGCTCTTACTTCTCTCTCAAGCTCCATCTCTGGAGTTAGGATCTGCTCCAAATTTCCTATCCCAGGAGGACGGGATGCTGTGGCATCCCAAACCCCAGTCTCTACATCTCAGGGCCTGGTTGCTGAAAGCCTATAACATCATGGTCTTAACCTTTCTCAGCAAGTAAAGGATATTCTTTATGCTTCCAGAAAACCATCCAAAAGACACTCTTATGCTTTCAAGTGGAAAAGGTTTACCATATGGTGTTCGCAGAAGGGTCTTAACCCTCTTGCAATACCTCTGGAATCATTACTGGAATATCTCCTTCATTTTTCTAATACAGAGCTTAAGACCAATTCAGTGAGAGTTCATTTGAGTGCTATTGCAGCTTCCTTCAAACCTTTAAATGGGCAACCTATTTCCTCTCATCCTATCATAGCGAGATTTATGAGAGGCCGCCTTCTAACTAAGCCTCCACTTAAGCCACCACCGGTAGCATGGGATTTAAATCTGGTTCTTGGCCAGCTCATGAAGCAGCCTTTTGAACCATTAGCTACTACACCTTTGAAATTCCTTTCCTGGAAGGTTATTTTTCTTATTGCAATCACATCAGCACGTCGCATCAGTGAATTGCAAGCATTGGTGGCTGATCCTCCTTATACAAGGTTCCATCATGATAAGGTAGTCCTTAAGACTCATCCTCACTTTATGCCAAAGGTGGTTTCACCTTTTCATTTAAACTAAGCAGTTTACCTTCCTGTTTTTTTTCCCAAGGCCTCATGCCTCTAATGCAGAAAGGAATCTTCATACTTTGGATTGTAAAAGAGCTTTGTCCTTTTACTTGCAAAGGATGCAGCAACATAGAAAGTCCTCTCAACTCTTTGTTGCTTTTGATCCTAGTCATTTAGGACTTCCAGTCCCCAAAAGGACACTGTCCAACTGGATTGCACAGTGTATATCTTTTTTGCCTATCGGAGTAAGAACCTTCCTCTTGAAGGCCATGTCACAGCGCACAATGTGAGAGCCATGGCAGCCTCTATGGCTCATCTTCATTCTGTGTCTATTGACGACATCTGTCGGGCAGGTACCTGGGCCTTGGTTCATACCTTCACAGCTTGGACATTACTGCTTGGACAAGGACTCCCGCTGGGATGCCTTGTTTGGTCAGGCTGTTCTTCAACACCTGTTCCATACTTAATCAACTCCTACCCACCATCCCTGGTAGGATGCCAGAGATCCATGGGGGGAAGTGGAGCCCTTTCAAAAGGGCACACAACTTCTGGGGTTTCTCCCTGGCATCTGTAGCTAAGGCGTCCCCATATGTGAAGACTACATTCCTGCTTGTTCCTGGAGATAGCATAGTTACTCACCTGTAACAGGATCTCCGGGAACAGCAGGAATTTAGTCCTCACAACCCACCCACCTCCCCTAGGAGTTGTATCTCTCTATCTCTCTTATTCTCTCTCCCTCTTTGTCTCAGCTTTAAACTCAACTGGAGAGAGACAGTTGGGGAAGGCAGCACGCAGGCGCTGTGGGATGCTCCCAAAAGCTTTCTAATTGGACGCTGGGGTGCGTTCCCGCGCAGGCTCTGTCGGTACCGACGATACCCATATGTGAAGACTAAATTCCTGCTGTTCCCGGAAATCACCTGTTACAGGTGAGTAACTATGCTTTCCTGGGTGTCTACTGTATTGCAGATCTTGGTATCATTTGCAAAGAGGCAAACCTTACCCGACAGCCCTTCCCGCTGTATCACTAACAAAGATGTTAAAAAGAATCGGACCAAGGACAGATCCCTGGGGCCTACCACTGGTAACCACCTTCTCATTAGAGTGAGCTCCATTTACCTGTACACTTTGTCGCCTCCCACTCAACCTTTTTCCAACCCAAGCAGTAACTTTAGGGTCAATCCCTAGGGTGCTCAGTTTGTTTATAAATCGCCTGTGAGGAACAGTGTCAAAGGCTTTACTGAAATCTAAATACACCACATCTAGGGCTCTCCCTTGGTCCAACTCCCTGGTAACACATGTGAACGATTTTAGGTGTGAGAATATATCTCAGCTCTAAAGGCATGATCTCTGCCACTTATGCTAGTATTTTATAAAGACTGGTGTCTACTTATGTGGCACCCTATATAAAATTGCCCCTTAATGCACACTAGCTGTAAACTACACACACTAAATGAAAAAAGAAGAAGAAAAGAGGTCAACAAAAGGGCCCTTTACTTATTCTACCTCCAGTCCAGTCCAGACTTGTGGTTGTCACTCTCCATCTGCAGCTGAGGACTGAGCATGTCAGAATTTTCTGACATTACAGTAGAAAAGCTTCCTGGCACTGCCTCCACAGCCAGTAAACTCAGTCCCCAGCAGCTGGTGAAGAGCTCTCATTTGGACTCCACTGAAGGGACTTCAGGATATAAGAAAAAAAAAAGATAATATAAACGATAATGCAGGGTGTGCTACCCTTGCCGAAAGGGGGTTTGGCTTTCCAGTTTGCCCAATTGGGGGGAGCGGGGTGGGGGAAAGAGCGTCAGAAATTGAGGTGCTTGTTGAGGACAACGGCTGACAGGGAATTATTGGAACCAAAACAGTGGTCATTGAAATGGCCCAGTTTGCCTCGGGTGTTAAACTGTTAAACTTGGTGGTCCGGGTTCCTCCCTACCCCCCTCCCCCCCTCGTGGGTCAGTGTCATTTCAATCTGCTTAACTAAGGGAACTGCTTTGATTGTAGCTCAGCTTCCTTTGGGGCTGACAGTGGGGACCGTAAGTAAAGCAAAAAAAAGTTGCCTTTCCCAAGCAGTACAGCTGAACGTGGGGAGATCACTCCCATGCTGTGGCAACTTGAGCGGAGGTGCGGGCGCCGTGAACGGAGACTCAGATTGGATACACTAAATTGCTTACTTTCCTTTCCTTTACGCAAGCGTAGAGTGTGGTTTGGGCATGCCGATGGAGAAACTCATTTGCATGGTGTGTAGCAGCCACAGGAGTTCCATCTCCAGGAACAAGCAGGAATGAGTCTTCACATATGGGTACGTCGATACCGATGGAGCCTGTGCAGGAACGCTCCCCAGCGTCCAATCAGAAAGCTTTTGGGAGCATCCCACAGCGCCTACATGCTGCCTTCCCGCCTTTCCCAACTGTCTCTCCTCAGTTCTTCTTTTTCCGCGGAGCCAGCAGGTCATGTTCCTGTCACCGCAGAAGAATTTCCTTATTTTTTCTTTATTTCTTTTCTGTCGCGTCTGCCTTCTTCGACGCTGTACCGGTACCGCCGGTCTTTGTTCTTTTCTTCTTGTAAAAAACAAAACAAAACCTTTTTTCTGTTCTTTTTCTTCAGGTGCACTTCAGTTTTTAAAAAGTGCACAAAATGTGGCGGTACTATTTCCGTCACGGACACCCATGACTGGTGTCTAAAATGTTTAGGTCCTGACCATTCCATAACAGATTGTGTGTCTTGTTCCATGATGTCTAAAAGAGGTCGGCAGAACCGAGCTGCCAAGCTCAGTACCCTGTTTCCCTCTGATGCGGCTTCGGTGGCATCGACGTCTTCCAGGGCTGCTTCTTCCTCACATGGATCTCAGGTAACTAAACATAAGTTCAGCCGGTCCTCGAAGGGTAGATCTCCTTCTAAGCATCGAGATGCCTCTGGCCTTGCCCTCGGATTCTGCACCGGCAAAATTACTCTGGCGGGAGGCTTCGGCCTCTAAAGCATCATCATCGGGGTTCCAGGATGATCTCGATGGCGTGGCCTCAACAGATCTCCTAGTGCCATGCTCTGGGGTACCAGTGGCTTCCACTGGTACCGACTTCCAGGCATTGGCGTCGATGGATCAGAGGATTCTGTCCATCGAACGCAGTCTGGCAGCTTTCCTTGTGGCATTGACGCCCATGGTACCGCAACAGACTACTCCGCCGGTACCGGCTCTAGCATCGCCATCGGCACCGATCCCGGTACCGGTGGCATCGACATCGGCATCGGTGTCTGCTATGCCGGTACTCTGTCCTCTGAAGCCCTCCGGTACCGATACCCCGGTACCAGTGATTCACGATACCGATCGCAGTCGGTACGGGTATTGGGCTATGCAAGAGCATCCGGACAGATGATACTTCCATTCCTCTGAGGATTCTGAACAGTCGGTCGATGCAGTGATGCTTCTTCCACAGGAGGAGTCCCCTCCTAAACGAAGTTTGTCTCCTCCAGAGGATTTGTCTTTTCAAGACTTTATCAGAGAGGTGGCTCGGGGTCTCTCTATTACAGTGGCCCCTGAATCAGAGCCCAGAGCCAAGGAGTTAGATATTTTACAATATCCTAAAACTCCTAAAGAGGCAGTTACCTTACCTATTCATGAGATTCTGTATGATCTCATGTTGAGGATGTGGGAAGCACCTCTAACCACCTCTCCTCATTCTCGCAGGTTGGATACCATGTATCGTGTCCCTCCTTGTCCTGGTTTCCATAAAACTCAACTTCCTCACCACTCTATTGTGGTTGAGTCTGCAATGAGAAAGATTAGAAGTGCCAAAAGACATGCCTCTAATCCTCCAGGACGTGAATGTAGAACCCTGGATGCTTTTGGAAGAAGAGTCTTCCAAGCTTCCATGCTTGCTGCGAGAATTAATTCCTATAGTCTTTACATGGGAATGTTCTTAAAAGAAGTCACTGACCATTTGCAGACTTTAAGTCCTTTTATGTCTGAAGATAAAAGGCAGGAATTTCTCACTGGGCTCAAACATGCCCAGGATATCACCAAATTCTCCAACCGTGCAGCTTTCGACTCCTTTGCATGCGTAAGCAGAGCCTCAGCTATTGCCATAGGTGCACGTAGGATTGCTTGGCTTCAAGCATCTGATTTGGAGATCTGGGTTCAAGATGAATTGGGAAATATCCCTTGTACAGGTGAGAACCTGTTTGTTAAGGATTGGCAAGCAAAAGCCAATCAGATGGATGCTGAAAATTCTGCTTTGGATAGACTATCCAAATCTACAGCTGCTCCTGCTAAGAAAAGGTTGTTCAAGAAAACACCTTTTTCTAAAAAGGGAAGATTCTATCCTGCTTATGGTCAGCGGGCATTTTCTGCAGCTCAGTTCCCTTCCAAACGTCAGCAATCCTCCAAACAGAGTAAAGCAAAGGCTGTGAGGCCTGCTCCAGCCCAGCAACCTCAGCCCCCTCAGAGCCTTTGACTTTCTGCTAGAGAACTTAGTCTTCTTGGCTGTAGAAGGACCAGAGCCCTCCACCATTCCAGGAAGGTTATGTCACTTTGCTCCCAGGTGGGGACAAATTACAGCAGAGCATGGGACACTCCATCATAAGAGAGGGGTACAAGCTTCATTTTTCAAGCTTGCCCCCTCTCACAAGAGTGCACCAGTTCAATTCTCCAACCTCCCTCTTCAGCCTGTTGGAGCAGGAGGTTGCCACTCTTCTTGCCCAGGGGGCCATAGAGGAAGTGCCTTTTCAACAACAGGACACAGGGTTCTACTCCCCCTATTTTCTTATTCCAAAGAAAACAGGGGGCTTCAGACCCATCTTAGATCTCAGAGAGCTGAACAGATTCCTAGTCAAAGAAAAATTCAAGATGGTTTCTCTAGGAACTCTGCTGCCATACCTTCAGAGTCAGGATTGGCTTTGTTCTCTAGATCTCAAGGATGCGTACACTCATGTTCTCATCCATCCATCTCACAGAAGGTTCCTTCGGTTCCTTTTTCAGGAAAAGCACTATCAATACAAAGTGCTCCCTTTTGGTCTGACCTCTGCACCAAGGGTGTTCACGAAATGCATGGCAGTGGTTGCTGCTTTTCTGCGCTACCTGGGAATATTCGTCTTCCCTTACCTGGACGACTGGCTCATTCGAGCTCCCACTCAATCAGAGGCCAAGACTTCTCTCACCTGCACAATGCATATCCTTCAGTATTTAGGGCTGGTAATAAACATCCCAAAATCCAGTTTAGTCCCTACTCAGTCCCTGGAGTTCATAGGGGCGTTGCTGGATACCACAAGGGCAAGGGCCTATCTTCCCCAGGCCCGTTGCCTTCGCTTGGTGCAGTTAGCTTCTCAAGCAGAGTTGAAACCCCTACTAACTGCTCGAGAGATGTTACAGTTGCTAGGCCACATGGCATCCACTGTACATGTGGTACAATATGCTCGCCTTCACATGAGAGCAGCTCAGTGGACTTTATCCACCCAATGGACCCAGGCAGTAGGCTACCTGTCAGACAAAATAGCAAACACAAGTCGCCTCATTTTGTCCCTCCAGTGGGGAAAGTCCCCTCAAAACTTGTTGCTGGGGTCCCCCTTTCAACAACCTCTACCCCAAGCAACTCTTACAACAGATGCTTCTCCAATGGGCTGGGGAGCTCATCTTCAGGACCTCTCCACCCAGGGCATCTGGTCCCCACAGGAGACTTGTCTACATATCAATCTCTTGGAACTCGGAGCAATCTTCCTTGCTCTGCGAGTTTTCCACACCATGCTCAGCCACAAGACAGTCCTTATCCACACGGACAATCAGGTAGCCATGTTCTATGTAAACAAGCAGGGAGGGACTGGCTCTGTCGCTTTGCAACGAAGCTCTGTGACTGTGGGCCCTCGCCAGAGAGCATCACATTCATCTTCTGGCAGTTTATCTTCCAGGTATTCAAAACTCTTGGGCGGACAGACTCAGTCGAGTTCTATTTCCACACGAGTGGTCCCTACATATGGACCAGGTATCCAAGATTTTTCGAATTTGGGGAACCCCGGACATAGACCTCTTTGCAAGTCCGTGGAATGCCAAACTTCCCCGGTTCTGTTCCAGAACTCCGGCTCAGGGGGCTCAGGCAAGGGATGCTTTCCTCCTTCACTGGGGTCAATCACTTTCTGCTCCTTGGTGATTTTAATGCTCATGTTGACTCTCCTTCTACTCACCGTGACCTCTCCTTTCTTTCTTTACTCTCTGATCTTTCCCTCTCCCAGCATGTCCAGCTCCCCACTCATGCAGCTGGCCATACTTTGGACCTGGTAATCACCCGCTCCTCTTCTTTTTTTGCTCCTTCCTCTTTTTCTGCTCAGCCCCTTCCCTGGTCTGATCACCATTGTTTACGTTTTGCTATCCCTTGTCCCTCTACTTCCTCCCCTCCCCTCCCTCTTCTCTTCTACCCCCAGCTCGCTTGGTTCGTCACTTTACCCCCACGTTGCTTCAACAGTTCCCGTCGTCAGACGAACTTTTTCCCTCCGACTTTCATCTGCTCTCTGTGGATCTTCAAGCCCAGTGCTGGGATTCCACTCTCACCGCTGCTTTAGATATGGTTGCTCCTTTGCGTACCCCTCCTGTTGCCCATCGTCGCCCTCCCCTTGGTATCACCCCGGTCTCCGCCTTCACTGTTCTTACCTTCGTCGGGCTTTCCGCCGTTGGCATAAGTCTCCTTCTCCAGTCACGCTTTCACAGTTTCGCTATTGTCATTCCTCCTATCGTACCCTTCTAAACTCTGCTAAGCGGGATTATTTCTCAAACCTTATTTCTTCCTCAACTAACTCCACTCGCCAACTCTATCGCATTCTCCATTCCCACCTCCAGTCTGGCAGCATCCCTGTTGCCATGGAGGAGAGAGGTCACGTGACAGGAGAGCATCACCCTGGTGTGGCAGGAAGTGATCCTGTAAATAGGACCTGTCCTCCAGGTGATGTAAACCCCTCTCGCACCGAGGAGGTTTCTCCAGGGCCAAGTGCCCATGCGGGAAGGGTTAGGACAGCAGTTATAGTTGGTGATTCGATCATTAGGCATGTAGATAGCTGGGTGGCTGGTGGACGTGAGGATCGCCTGGTAACATGCCTGCCTGGTGCAAAGGTAGCGGACCTCACACGCCACCTAGATAAGGTCTTAGATAGTGCTGGGGAGGAGTCTGCTGTCTTGGTACATGTTGGTACCAATGACATAGGAAAATGTGGTAGGGAGGTTCTGGAAGCTAAATTTAGGCTTTTAGGTAGGAAGTTGAAATCCAGAACTTCCAGGGTAGCGTTCTCCGAAATGCTTCCCGTTCCACGCGCAGGACCCAATAGGCAGGCAGAGCTCCGGAGTCTCAATGCGTGGATGAGACAATGGTGCAGAGATGAGGGGTTCGGATTTGTTAGGAACTGGGGAACATTCTGGGGAAAGGAGGGGCTCTTCCGAAGGGATGGGCTTCACCTTAACCGGGATGGAACCAGGCTGCTGGCATTAACCTTTAAAAAGGAGATAGAGCAGCTTTTAAACTAGATAATAGGGGAAAGCCGACAGTCGCCCAAGAGCGCATGGTTCGGAAGAATGTATCCTTGAAGGATACTACAAAAAGCAGAGAGGTTCCAAAAAAGAGTAAAGTAGCCCAAATGCCCTCGAGTATGGAGCAGACAGAACTTAAAGATCCCAAATTACCCATGTCTACCAATAGCCAAATTAATATGAATAAAATACAGTCTCTAAAATGCTTGTATGCAAATGCTAGAAGTCTACAAAACAAGATGGGAGAGTTAGAATATATAGCACTAAACGAGAGGTTAGATATGATTGGAATATCAGAGACATGGTGGAAGGAGGACAACCAGTGGGACACTGTGATACCTGGGTACAAACTATATCGAAATGATAGAGCTGATCAAATTGGTGGAGGGGTTGCGCTCTATGTTAGAGAGGGCATTGAGTCAGAAAGGATTAAAGTTTTGCAAGAAACAAAATTTGCTGTAGAATCTCTATGGATTGAAATTCCATGTAAAAAGGGGAAGGCGATGGCAGTGGGGGTGTACTATCGTCCGCCTGGCCAGAATGAACAAATGGATGATGAAATGCTCAAAGAAATCAAGGAAGCTAGCAAAAGTTACAGTGCAGTAATAATAATGGGTGATTTCAATTACCCCGGCATCGACTGGGTCAGTGTCACAACAGGACATGCTAGGGAGATAAAGTTCCTAGATGAAATAAATGACTGCTTCTTGGAGCAGCTGGTTCATGAACCGACCAGAGGGGAAGCAATATTAGACCTAGTCCTTAGTGGAACACCAGATGTAGTGCAAGAGATAAGGGTGTTGGGGCCACTTGGCAATAGTGATCATAGCATGATCGCCTTTGATTTAATTAGTGGAGGAGGGATAGTAAGGAAATCCACAGTACTACCCTTTAACTTTCGAAAGGGAGACTATGATAGAATGAGGAAAACAGTTAAGAAAAAACTAAAAGGAGCAGTTGCAAAGGTTAAAGACGTACATCAAGCTTGGGTGTTGTTGAAAAATACTATCTTGGAAGCCCAGACCAGCTGTATTCCACGCTTTAAGAAAAGTGGAAGGAAGTCCAAAAAATTGCCAGCATGGTTTAAAGCTGAGGTCAGAGAGGCTGTTGTTGCCAAAAAAGCATCTTTCAAGAAATGGAAAAAAGAGCCAAATGATGAAACCTGGAAACAGCACAAGCACTGGCAAGTCAAATGCAAGGCATTGATAAGGCAGGCAAAGAGAGAATTTGAGAAGAAGCTTGCTGCGGAAGCAAAAACGCGAAATAAAGACCTTTTCAAGTACATTCGTAGCAAAAAACCCGTGAGAGAGTCAGTTGGTCCATTAGATGATAAAGGGGTTAAAGGAGCACTAAGAGGCGACAAGGCGATAGCGGAGAGACTGAATGAATTCTTTGCTTCGGTCTTTACTGAGGAAGATGTAGGGATGTTACCCACGACTGAAGTGGTATTTAAAGGTGTGGAAGAATTGAAGGAAATATCGATACATCGGGAAGATGTCCTACAACTATTAGATAAACTGAAGAGTAGCAAATCACCTGGGCCGGATGGTATACATCCAAGGGTGTTGAAAGAACTGAAATTTGAGATTGCAGACCTGCTATCAGTAATCTGTGAACTATCATTAAAATCATCTCTAATACCTGAGGATTGGAGGATCGCCAATGTAACACCAATTTTTAAAAAGGGTTCGAGGGGTGATCCGGGAAACTAGATATGTGAGCCTGACATCAGTACCGGGAAAAATGGTAGAAACCATCATAAAGAATAAAATTACTCAGCATGTAGATAGTCATGACCTAATGGGAGACAGCCAACATGGCTTTAGACAAGGAAGATCTTGTCTTACTAATCTGTTATGTTTTTTTGAAGGAGTGAATAAACAGGTGGACAAAGGTGAGTCGGTTGATATTGTGTATCTGGACTTTCAGAAAGCCTTTGACAAGGTCCCTCATGAGAGACTTTTGGCAAAACTAAAGAGTCATGGGATAGGAGGCAGTGTACTACTGTGGATCAGGAACTGGTTAAAAGATAGAAAGCAGAGGGTAGGGCTAAATGGCCAATTTTCCCAATGGAGAAAGGTGAATAGTGGTGTACCCCAGGGATCTGTGCTGGGTCCGCTGCTTTTTGACATATTCATAAATGACCTGGAAAGTGGAATAACGAGTGAGGTTATCAAATTTGCTGATGACACAAAACTATTTAAAGTTGTTAAAACCCAGGAGGATTGTGGAAAATTGCAAGAGGATCTTGATAAATTGGAAGACTGGGCATCAAAATGGCAGATGAAATTTAATGTGGAGAAGTGCAAGGTTATGCACCTAGGGAAGAACAACCCAAACTATGGTTACACGATGCAAGGTTCCACATTAGGAACCACCACCCAAGAAAAAGATTTAGGCGTCCTTGTGGATACCATGTTAAAACCCTCGGCCCAGTGTGCAGCGGCGGCCAAGAGAGCAAATAGAATGCTAGGTATGATAAGGAAAGGAATGGAAAATAAAACAAAAGATATTATAATGCCTCTATATCGTTCCATGGTGAGACCGCACCTTGAATATTGTGTGCAATTCTGGTCGCCATATCTTAAAAAGGATATAGCAATTTTAGAAAAGGTTCAGAGAAGAGCCACCAAAATGGTAAAGGGGATGGAAGGCTACTCCTATGAAGAAAGGCTAAAAAGGTTGGGGCTCTTTAACCTGGAAAAGAGACGGCTGAGGGGAGATATGATAGAAGTCTATAAATTAATGAACGGAGTGGAACGGGTAAACGTAGATCGATTGTTTACCTTATCAGAATATAGAAAGACTAGGGGACATGCAATGAAGCTACAGGGTAAACTATTTAAGACTAATAAAAGAAAATATTTTTTCACTCAACGTGTAATCAAACTCTGGAATTTGTTACCGGAGGATGTAGTAAAGGCTGTTAGTGTAGCTGGGTTTAAAAAAGGTTTGGACAAGTTCCTGGAGGAAAGGTCCATAAACCATTATTAAGAAGGGACCCAGGATATCAATGCTTGAACCAATACAAGCATTGTGGAACCTGTGTCCCTTGGGGAAACTGCTAGGTACGTATGACCTAGATTGGCCACTGTTGGAAACAGAATACTGGGCTTGATGGACCTTGGTCTGACCCAGTATGGCATATCTTATGTTCTTATGTTCTTATGTTCTCTCTGCTTCCTCCTCGTCCCCTAATGTGGCACCTTCTGTTTCTTCTTCTACTAATAACCCCACCTCTGATGCTCTGGCTTCCCATTTTGTCAGCAAGGTCCTTTCCATTCGACAGCTTTTCCCCTCTTGTCCCCCTCCTCTCTTGCCTCCCCCCCCCTCTTTCCCCAGTCCCCTCCTCGTCAGTGTCCTCCCCCTGTGTTCCTCCGCTTTCGCATTGCTGGTCTGTTTTCCAGCCTATCACACTCCCTCAGTTGTCCAGTATCCTTTCCTCGATCAGGAAAACAACTTGCCCATCTGACCCTATTCCCTCTCAGTGGCTCACTGAATCATCTCTTGCTCTGCTTCCTCTGCTTCTTTCTATCTTCAATACCAGTCTTTCCTCCGGTATCTTTCCTTCCCACTGGAAACACACTCTTATACGACCTCTTTTGAAAAAACCTTTGGACCCCTCCTCACCCTCTAATTGGCATCCTATCTCTAATCTCCCTTTTCTTTCTAAGCTCCTTGAAAGGTTGGTTTTCTCTGTTGTCTTCACATCTAGAGGATTCTTTGGTTCTTCACCCCCGTCAATCTGGTTTCCGCCCCGGGCATAGCACCGACTCTATCCTCATCTCCTTTCTTAATGACCTGCATGTTGCCCACGATCACGGTTCTATTTCTGTAGCTGTTTCCCTTGATCTTTCTGCTGCTTTCGATATCGTTGATCACCGCACTCTTCTCCTAAGGCTCCGTTCCATTGGTCTCTCTGGTTTGGTTCTTCATTGGTTTCACTCGTTTCTTTTCAACCGGTCTTTCTCAGTTTCGTCGGGTACTGATTCATCTGCTTCGTCACCCCTTCCCTGTGGTGTCCCTCAGGGTTCTGTACTAGCCCCCTTGTTTAATATTTTTTTAGCCCCTCTTGCTTTACTTATCCAGCAGCACGGTATCTCTGCGTACTATTACGCAGACGATATCCTCCTCCTTTATCACACCTGTCCCCTCACGCCTGATATTGGCCCCCTCAATGTCTGTCTTTCCGCTGTTTCTTCCTGGTTTTCTGAGAACTTTTTGCATGTTAATTTATCTAAGACTTCTGCTATCTGGTTTACCGCTGGTGCTCCCATTCCCACCCTCACCCCATCTCTCTCTGCTGGGCCCATCCCTCTCGTCACATCTATGCGCTATCTTGGTGTCACCCTGGACTCGGCTTTAACTTTCAAGGATCACGTCTCTTCTGTTGTTCAGTGCTCTTTCCATACACTACGGCAACTTCGTGCTATTCGGCCTTTTCTTTCCCCCTCTTCTATGACCATGCTCCTTCTTTCCCTCGTAGTTTCTCGTCTAGACTATTGTAATGCTTCCTTGGCCGGTCTCCCTCTTTCTCAGCTTCACCGTCTTCAATTAGTTCATCACACCGCTGCTCGTCTTCTCACTAATTCTTCCCGCTCGGCTCATATCACTCCCCTTCTTATTCAGTTACACTGGTTGCCTATCCCTTTTCATATTCAATATAAGATTCTGATCTTCGTTCACAAGGCTTCGCACACTGGTGTCCCTCTTTATCTTTCGGATCTGGTTCATTTTCACTGCCCCTCTAGAGTTCTTCGGTCAATTCATGCTAATCGTCTTTTTCTCCCACCCCCTTCTAGGGCTCGCCTTGAATCCACACGTTCTTCCGCTTTCTTTTTTCTTGGCCCCCGTCTTTGGAACTCCCTTCCCTCAGCCTTACGTCTAGATTCTTCCTTCCGCTCCTTTAAAGCTTCACTTAAGACTCACCTTTTTTGCACGGCTTTTGACCTCCCTTCCCCCCTTTCTTCTACTGTTGGCAGCTGACTGTTCCTCCCCAACCCGTTTGTACTTTTCTTTTAACTTCTCTTTCTACTTTGCTATCCTTTCCTGTAAATGAATTGGCATTCTTTTCTATTTCTGACAGTAGCCTCCTTTATTTTTTATTGTACACCGCTGTATGCCTCTAGGTTCAGGCGGTATAATAAGTTTTTTTTAAATAAATAAAGACTTCCTATATGCCTTTCCACCCATTCCCCTAATTTCCAAAACCCTGTTCAAGCTTCAGAGAGACAGAGGCCACATGATTCTCATAGCTCCACATTGGCCACGGCAAGTGTGGTACCCTCTGCTTCTACATCTTTCAAGCTCCCTCCCTAGAGTTAGGGTCTGCTCCAGACCTCCTCTCTCAAGAGGACGGAAGGTTATGGCATCCCAATCCCCAGTCTCTGCATCTCAGGGCTTGGTTGCTGAAGGCCTAGATCTCCAGGATCTTCCTCTTTCTCAACAGGTGAAAGATGTTCTTTATGCTTCCAGAAAACCTTCCACTAGACGTTTGTATGCTTTCAAGTGGAGGAGGATTACCATCTGGTGTTTTGAGAAGGGTCTTAACCCCCGTGCCATACCTCTGGAATCGTTGCTGGAGTATCTCCTTCATCTGTCTAATGCAGGCCTTAAGACAAATTCAGTAAGAGTCCATTTGAGTGCTATTGCAGCTTCCCTTAGGCCTCTAAATGGACAACCTATTTCCTCTCATCCTCTTGTAGCAAGATTCATGAGAGGCCTCCTTTTAACAAAGCCTCCCATTAGACCACCCCCGGTGGCATGGGACTTTTCATTTGGTTCTTGGTCAGCTTATGAAACCGCCTTTCGAACCTTTAGCTACCACCTCCTTGAAGTACCTTTCTTGGAAAGTTATCTTTCTCATTGCAATCACATCTGCACGCCGCATCAGTGAATTGCAAGCATTAGTAGCTAATCCACCTTATACAAGGTTCCATCATGACAAGGTGGTCCTTAGGACTAATCCACACTTTATGCCTAAAGTGGTTTCACCTTTTCATCTCAACCAGGAGGTCTACCTACCTGTCTTTTTTCCAGGACCTCATGCATCAAGTGCAGAGAGGAATCTTCATACCTTGGACTGTAAAAGAGCTTTGGCCTTTTACTTACAAAGGACACAGCAACATAGAAAGTCTTCCCAACTCTTTGTTGCCTTTGATCCTTCTCATTTGGGACAACCAGTCTCCAAGAGAACACTTTCTAACTGGATTGCCCAGTGTATTTGTTTTGCTTATCAGAGCAAGAACCTTTCTCTGGAGGGCCATGTCACAGCTCACAATGTAAGAGCCATGGCAGCCTCAGTGGCTCATCTGAACTCTGTATCTATCGATGACATCTGTCGAGCAGCCACTTGGGCCTCAGTTCATACCTTCACAGCCCATTACTGCTTGGACAAGGACTCCCGCCGGGATGCCTTGTTTGGTCAGGCTGTTCAACACCTGTTCCATACTTAATCAACTCCTACCAACCATCCCTCATGGGATGCCAGAGATCCAGATGGGGAAGTGCAGCCCTGTTCCAGGGACACACAACTTATGGGCTCTCTCCCTGGCATCTAAAGCTAGGGAGTCCCCATAAGTGAAGACTCATACCTGCTTGTTCCTGGAGATAGCACAGTTACTTACCTGTAACAGGTGGTCTCTGGGAACAGCAGGAATAAGTCTTCACAACCCACCTACCTCCCCTAGGAGTTCTCTCTCTCTCTGTCTCAGCTCTAAAACTTAACTGAGGAGAGACAGTTGGGGAAGGCAGCATGCAGGCGCTGTGGGATGCTCCCAAAAGCTTTCTGATTGGACGCTGGGGAGCATTCCCACGCAGGCTCCGTCGGTACCGACGTACCCATATGTGAAGACTTATTCCTGCTGTTCCCAGAGATCACCTGTTACAGGTAAGTAACTGTGCTTTATCAGCCGTGGGCTTGTGCCACTTGTGTCAAAAGGAAGACACGGTGGCTAAGAAAGCGCTAGCAGAGGCCAAGGGAGATGAGACCCTGCAAGGGAGCCAGAAGGCATTGATCCAAGCTCCACAGGCCGCGTTGCTCGCCATGATTTTGGTGGGAACATTGGCCATCTTGTCCTTAACCTCTGATCCTCTGGCGGCTGCAGGGGAGCCCGGAGGGAATGCTGGATCTGAGGTTTTGCCCATTTCTCCCTCCTCTCTGGTAACCACCTCATCTAATTTCATTTTGTTGATGCATCAGGCTTACTTGAGGCAATTGGCTCGGGGCAGCTGCCCTGCAGAGGCCTGTTTTTCTGACGCTGCCTGTCCCTCCTCCACTAGTTGGGGAACAGTCAGTGAGTACAGTAGGGAAGCGTAGGTATTTGGACCCAGTCCCGTGGGAGGACCAGGTGTCTCCCAGGACAGACTTTTCTGGGAATCCACATGAGGACCCCTTGGACCTCTGGGAAAACACCATTTTGCAGAATTTGGAAGAGGGGAAGATTCCCCCTGCGGATGAGCCCAACATGGTGCAAGGAGGAGGAACTGGCAGCCTTAATCACTAATTCCGTAGCGGCATTAAATATCAGTTGCCACAGACTACAGAGGAGCCTCTGGAGGACCCTTTATTACAGGGCCTCAGGACTCCCTCTACTGCCTTCCCTGTACATAGTTGATTCAGGCAGAATTGAGGGGGTGGGGGGCTAGAAGCTGGGCCAAAGGGTGCCCGAGCTGTAAGCCAGCTGTATCCCATCCCGCAGGAGGAAAGAGATCTGCTCAGGCTGACAAAGATAGATGGCAAGTAATGGCAGTGACAAAAAGGACCACCATCCCAGTGAAAGGAGGAGCGACCCTGTGGGATGTGCAGGACTGCTGACTAACAACCTTCCTGAAGAAGGCCTTTGAGGTGGTGACCCTTACCCTACAAGTCTCGGTGTGCAGGGCTCTGATGACTTGGGTGTGTATCCATTAGGCTCAGGCTCTACCTGAAGGTGTGACTGCAGTCTCAACACCCACTGAGGCGAATAAGCTAGAAATGGCGTCCACTTATCTTGCCGACACCTTTTAGAATATGGTCCGGGCTTTCTCCAAAACCATGGCTTCAGTGATAGCAGCAAAGCCGTTTTTGTGGTTTAGGAATTGGGGGGTGGACATGTTCCTCCAAGTCCTGCCTCAGCAAGCTCCCTTACATGGGGGAAACTCTCTTGTTTGGAGAGGCCTTGGAGAAACTGGTGAAAGATTTGGGAGACAATAAGACCAGATTGCCAGAGGATAAGCCTAAGGGGCTCAAGTTCTCCGCTCTGACTAGAGGGATTTTCGGCATTTTCAAGCATCCCATAGAGGATGTTTTTCCCTCGAGGGGGCAGTCCTTTCAGGGCCAATGAGGCTCAGGGAGAGGATACTACACCAGTGCTCCCTCAGCAAGTAGGAAACCGCATTGAGTTGAGGTTGGCCCTTGCAGAGTTTATTCCAGTTGGGATATCTACAGAGCTTTTACTCTGCTTGGGCCAGCATTACCACAGACTAATGGGTCCTGGAAATCATGTGGGATGGCTACACTTTGGAGTTCACACACCCATTACTAGACTCCTACATGCTCTCTCCCTGCCGCGCACTTGCCAAGCAACGAGCAGTGTGGGAGATGCTGCAGCGGCTGCTTCAGTTACAGGTGGTGGAACCGGTCCTGTGCGACCAATTAGGATTAGGTCAATACTTCATATATTTCTTGGTCCCCAAAAAGGAAGGAACCTTTCGGCCCATCCTAGACCTCAAGAAAGTCAATTGAGTCCTCTGTGTATCACACTTTCGGATGGAGACATTGCGGTCCATTTATTGGGGCTGTAAGAGGGAGATTTTCTTTTTTGTGATGGCCATTGACTTGACAGAGGCCTACCTGTACATTTTCATCAATCCGGAACATCGGAGGTACTTCAGATTTGCTCTGCCGATGGGTCATTTCCAGTTCTGGGCAATGCCCTTCGGTCTGGCCACAGCACCACGCATCTTTACAAAAGTGATGGTGGTGGTGGCGGCAGAGTTGTCATCAGGGCATGCTAGTGCATCCATATCTTGACAACTGGTTAAGGGCCAAGTTGCAGAAGGAAATCTTGCGAGCCACTGAAAAGGTCCCCTCACTCCTGCAAAGCCTGGGATGGGTGGTCAACGTAGAGAAGAGCCAGTTGCGCCTCACTCAGGACTTGATTTATTTGGGGGCCCACTAAATGACCGGGAGGGGGATGGTCTTCCTGCCTCCAGAGAGAGTAATGAAGATTCAGAGTCGGATATGATGCTTCTTGGGCATTATGGCTCAGTTGGCCTGGCACTATCTGCAGGTTCTCAAGTGCATTGCGGCAGCGCTGGATGTAGTGCCATATGCTTGGGGCTCATATGAGCCCACTTCAACAGGCTCTCCTTTCCTGCTGGTTTTCATAGAAACATCAGTTGATAAGGAGGCTTGTGTGCCTGATGGGGACCCCGAATGCAGTTGCGTTGGTGGCTCAGCACTGATCATCTCTCTGCAGGAATGGCGATGGAACCCCCCAAGTGGGTTCTTGTAAGGACCAATGCCAGTCTGATGGGCTGGAGAGCCCATTGTCTGGGTCAGGAGGCTCAGGGAAAATGGTCTCAAGAGGAGCAGACATGGTCCATTAATCACCTCAAGATGAGGGTGGTGGTTCTAGCATTGTAGTTCTTTTGCCCCCTGGTTTATCACAGGTCGGTGCGCGTCTGCTCAGTCAGTGCCACCATTGTAACCTCTATCAATCAACGGGGAGGTACGGGCAGTGCGGTGCTGGCAGAGGAGATCTGGCCCTTGCTCATGTGGATGGAGAGCAATCTGAGGGCCTTGTCGGCAGCCCATGTGGCGGGCAAGGAGAATTTATAGGCTGACTTCCTCAGTCATTACTGCCTGGACTTGCAGAATTGTCCCTGAATCTGGCAGTTTTTCACCAGATAGTCTGTCGTTGGGGACAGCCGGTTATGGACCTCCATGGCAACAACAGACAATGCCAAGGTGAACCGGTTTTACAGCAGGCCTGGAGGGTATGTCGGAGGGCATGGATACACTTCCTCAACCATGGCCCTCAGGACAGCAACTTTGTTTTTCCTCTTGAACACTGATAGGGCGTCTCCTGCGCAAGATTGATGCATCAGTGGCTAGTGATCATGATAGCACCTGACTGGCTGAGGTGACAACAGTATGCAGACCTCCACAAACTAGTGATAGACAAGCCGTGGCTTCTCCCTCGGAGGCACGACCTCCTGGCTCGGGGTCCAATTCTCTTGCCACAGGTGGAATGATTCTCACAGTTTGGCTCTTGAATGGACAAAATTGAGAAAGAGAGGTTATTCACCAGCCATGGTCTCAACATTGCTGAAAGCCAGAAAACGATCCACTTCACTCTCTTACGTTAGGCTCTGGAGAGTATTTGAGGCTTGGTGTGATGACAGGAACATCCGAGCTCTGTCAGCAATGATCCCTGATAGCCTGGCTTTTTTGCAGGTGGGCCTCAAAAAAGGGTTGCCCTCAAATTCACTGAAGGTATAGGTGGCCGCTTTAACTTAATATTGGAGTCGGGTGCAGGGCTGCTCTTTGGCAACGCACCTGGATGTGGTCTGTTTTTTAAAGGCAGTAAAGTAGGTGCACCCACCGGTGAGATCTTTGGTCCCACAGGACTTGAATGTGGTATTCTCAATATTAGCAGAGCCACCCTTTGATCCCCTGTATAATGCTATGCTGAAGGACCTCACATTGAAAACCCATTTTCCTTTTGGCAATCTTTTTGGCACGCCATGTCTCGGAGTTGCAAGCTCTCACATGTAAAGAGCTCTTTCTCCTGATTTCCATAGAGAAGGTGGTCTTGCAGCTGGTCCCCTCTTTCTTGCCCAAGGTAGTGTCTCCTTTTCATATGAACCAATCAGTGGCACTTCCGGTTTTCACAGCCAGGGACGACTCTGGAAGAAAAGCATTTACACTTCCTGGATGTCCGAAGTGCTCTCTGAACGTCTCTGAAACACACGCAGGCTTTTTGGAAATCAGATAATCTTTTCATCCTGTTTGGAGGCACGCTGCAGGGGGAAAAGGTATCTAAGGCCTCTCTGGCCAGATGGTTGAAAGAGACAGACATCTCAGCCTTCCTACTGAGACACAGATCGCTCCTGGTGGGGGTGTGGTCACATTAGACTAGGGTGCAGGCGCCAGCCTGCGCAGAAATGAGGCTAGTCCCGCCGGTGGACATTTGCAAGGCGGTGACATGATCCTCTTTGCATACATTTGCCCGGCATTATCGCCTTGATACTCACACACAGAGAGATGTGCGTTTTTGGGGTGGTGGTGCTTCAGACCGGGCTTGCCAGTTCTTCCCATTAGGCTGGTACTGCTTTGGTACATCCCATGAGTTTGGACTGGACTGGACTGGAGGGACGATAAGGAAGGTGAAATTATGTCTTACCTGATAATGGCCTTTCCTTGAGTCCCTCCAGTCCATTCCAGTACCCGCCCTTAGAGTGAATTGGTGGTTCGAGTCCAGGGTGTTTGCAGTCTTTCAGTGATCTGGGAGGTGGAAGGGTCAGTTTTTTAGTGTTATTTCCTGTCAGTCTGCAACCGTATATAGTTGATCTCCAGGAACAAGCAGGAATGAGTCTTCACATATGGGTATCGTCGGTACCGACGGAGCCTGCGCGGGAACGCTCCCCAGCGTCCAGAAAGAAAGCTTTTGGGATCATCCCACAGCACCTGCGCGCTGCCTTCCCGCCTTTCCCAACCGCCTCTCTCCAGTTCTTCTTTTCCGCGGAGCCAGCAGGTCGTGCTCCTGTCACCGCTGAAGAAGTTCTTTATTTTTCTTTATTTCTTTGGTCGCGCGTCTGCCTTCTTCGACGTCGGACCGGTACCGCCGGTCTTTTCTTCTTTCTTCTTTAAAAAACAACCAAACAACAAACACTATCGTTTCCCACTTCTGTGCAATTTTTCCTTTTTGGGCCTTAGGCCTAGAAAAGTTTTCCTCATGGAAAAGCCCGCTTCCGGGTTTAAAAAGTGCACGAAGTGCAGCGGTACTCTTTCAATCACTGACAACCCATGACTGGTGTCTAAAATGTTTGGGTCCTGACTACTCCATCACCGATTGTGAGTCCTGTTCCATGATGTCTAAAAGAGGTCGACAGAATCGAGCGGCCAAGCTCAGTACCCTGTTTCCCTCTGATGCAGCTTCGGTGGCATCGACATCTTCCAGGGCTGCTTCTTCCTCCCATGGATCTCAGGTAACCAAACATAAGTCCAGCCGGTCCTCGAAGGGTAGATCTCCCTCTAAGTATCGAGATGCCTCCGGGCTTGCTCTCGAGGATCCTGCACCGGCAAAATTACCCCGGCGGGAAGCTCCGGCTTCCAAAGCTTCATCTATGGGGTCACAGGTTGACATCGATGGCATAGCCTCGACTGATCACCTGTTGCCATGTTCTGGGGTACCGGTGGTTTCCACTGGTACCGACATCCAGACATTGGTTGCGTCGATGGATCAGAATATTCTGACCATGCAGTGTGCCATTACGGCATTCATACAAGCTGCGACGCCTCCGGTACCGCAACAAACTCCATTGTCGGTACCGGTTCCGGCACCGATATTGGTTCCGGTACCGATTGCATCGACATCGGCTTCGGTGTCGACTGCAGCGGTACCCTGTTCTGTGATGCCCATCGGTACCGATCACTCCCGATGTCAATACCACTCGGTACGCGTATCGGGCTCTGCAAGAGCATCCAGACAGGTGATACTTCGATTCCTCCGAAGACTCTGATGAATCAGAGGCTTCTGTCGAAGCATCGGTACTCCTTCCTCAGGAGCCCTCTTCTCCAAAAAGAAGAATGTCTCCTCCAGAAGACTTGTCTTTTCAAGACTTCATTAGGGAGGTGGCCAGGGGCCTCTCCATCTCAGTGGCCCCTGAACCGAGCCTAGAGCCAAGAAATTGGATATTTTACAATATCCTAAGGCTCCTAAAGAGGCAGCTACTTTACCAATTCATGAGATCCTTTATGATCACATGTTGGGCATATGGGAGACACCTCTTACTACCTCCCCTCATTCTCGCAGGTTGGACACCATGTACCGTGTTCCTCCTTGTCCTGGCTTTCATAAGACTCAGCTTCCTCACCACTCTATTGTGGTGGAGTCTGCTATGAAGAAGATAAAGAGTGCAAAAAGACACTCATCTAATCCTCCAGGAAGAGAATGCAGAACCTTGGATGCTTTTGGCCGGAGAATCTTCCAGGCCAATATGCTTACTGCCAGAATCAACTCCTATAGTCTCTATATGGGGATGTTTCCAAAGGAAGTTATAGATCATCGGCAAACTTTATCTCCTTTTATCTCAGAAGATAAAAGGGAGGAGTTTCTCACCTGGCTTAAACATGCCCAGGATGTTTCCAAATTTTGGAACCGTGCAGCCTTTGACTCTTTTGAGTGTGCCAGCAGAGCCTCGGCTATTGCCATAGGTGCACGCAGACTTGCTTGGTTACAAGCTTCTGATTTGGAACCCTGGGTCCAGGATGGATTAGGAAATCTTCCTTGTACAGGTGAAAACCTTTTTGGCAAGGATTGGCAAGCAAAGGCCACTCAGATGGATGCTGAGAATTCTGCCTTAAATAGATTTTCAAAGTCTACTTCTGCCCCTGTTAGAAAAAGGTTATTCAAAAAGGCTTTCTTTCCCAAAAAAGGGAAATATTATCCTGGTTATGGTCACCAGGCATCTTCTGCAGGTCGTTTTGCTGCAAAGCATCAGCAACAACCTAAACAAACCAAGCCTAAGGCTGCAAGGACTGCTACAGCCCAACAGCTTCAGCCTCCTCAGGGCCTTTGACTTATAACTAGAGAACTTAGCCTTTCTGGCTCTAGAAGAACCAGAGCCTCTCACCATTCCAGGAAGGATAGCTCACTTTGCTCCCAGATGGGAACAAATCACAGCAGAGCAATGGACCCTCTCCATCATAAGGGAGGGGTACAAGCTTCATTTCTTAAACCTTCCTCCTCACACCATGGTGAGACAGTTCAATTCTCCAACATCTCTCCTCGACCTTCTGGGTCAGGAGATTGCTACCCTTCTTGCCCAAAGGGCAATAGAAGAAGGACCCCTTCTTCAACAGGGTTCAGGGTTCTACTCCCCCTATTTTCTCATCCCAAAGAAAACAGGGGGCTACAGACCCATATTAGATCTCAGAGAATTGAACAAGTTTCTATGCAAGGAGAAATTCAAGATTTCTCTCTGTGCTCTCCTTCCATAACTTCAGAGTCAGGATTGGCTTTGTTCTGTAGATCTCAAGGATGCGTACACCCATGTCCTTATCCATCCAACACACAGAAGGTTCCTTCGCTTCCTTTATCAAGGAAAGCACTACCAATACAGAGTGCTTCCTTTCGGTCTGGCCTCTGCTCCAAGAGTGTTCACAAAACGCATAGCAGTAGTAGCTGCATTTCTACGCACTCCAGGAATATTTGTATTCCCATATCTGGACGACTGGCTCATCCGAGCCCCATCCCAGACAGAGGCCCAGGCTTCCCTAGCCTGCACAAGGCGTGTTCTTCAGTATCTGGGACTGGTAATAAATATCCCAAAATAACATCTCACCCCTACTCAGTCATTAGAGTTCATAGGGGCCTTGCTGGATACCACAACTGCAAGGGCCTATCTTCCCCAAGCCCGTTGCCTATGATTGGTGCAGTTAACTGCTCGAGAGATATTACAACTGTTAGGCCACATGGCATCCACCGTGCATGTGGTTCCTTACGCTCGGCTTCACATGCGGGCAGCTCAGTGGACTTTGTCCACCCAATGGACCCAGGCATCAGGGTGCCTGTCAGACAAAATAGCAACCTCCAGTCGCCTCTTTTGGTCTCTCCAGTGGTGGAAGTCCACTCAGAATCTGTTGCTGGGGTCCCCCTTTCAACAGTTGCTACCCCAAGCAACCCTTACAACAGATGCCTCTCCAAGGGGTTGGGGAGCTCATCTACAAGATCTCTCCACCCAGGGCATCTGGTCTCCACAGAAGACATCTCTACATATCAACCTCTTGGAGCTCAGAGCAATTTTTCTAGCTCTGAGTCTTCCACACCCTGCTCAGCTACAAGACAGTCCTTATCCACACGGACAACCAAGTAGCCATGTTCTACGTGAACAAGCAGGGCGGGACTGGCTCTCTGTCGTTTGCAACGAAGCTTTGAGATTGTGGGCCTTTGCCAGAGAGCATCAAATTCATCTCATGGCAGTGTATCTTCCAGGGGTTCAAAACTCTTGGGCAGACAGACTCAGTCGAGTTCTGCTTCCACACGAATGGTCCCTCCATGGGGACCAGATAGCCAGGATCTTTCGAATTTGGGGAACCTCGGACATTGACCTGTTTGCAAGTCCGTGGAATGCCAAACTTCCCCGGTTCTGTTCCAGGATTCCGTGTCAGGGAGTTCAGGCCAGGGATGCCTTCCTCCTCCATTGGGGGCAAGACTTTCCTCTATGCCTTTCCACCCATTCCCCTAATTTCCAAGACACTGTTCAAGCTTCAGAGAGACAAGGGGTCTATGATCCTCATAGCTCCACGTTGGCCACACCAAGTGTGGTACCCTCTACTTCTTCATCTCTCTCAAGCTCCCTCCCTGGACGGGATCTGCTCCAGACCTCCTGACCAAGGAGGAGGGAACGTTGTGGCACCCAAATCCCCAGTCTCTTCATCTCAGGGCCTGGTTGCTGAAGGCCTAGACCTTCAAGATTTGCATCTTTCTCAGCAAGTGAAGGATATCCTTCATGCTTCCAGAAAGCCTTCCACTAGACGTTCCTATGCTTTTAAATGGAAAAGGTTTACCATTTGGTGTACAGAGAAGGGTCTTAACCCTCTTGCAATACCTCTGAATTCTTTACTAGAGTATTTGCTGCATTTATCCCATGCAGGCCTTAAAACAAATTCAGTAAGAGTCCATTTGAGTGCTATTGCAGCATCCCTTAAGCCTCTCAATGGACAGCCTATTTCCTCTCATTCTCTTATTGCAAGATTCATTTTTAACTAAACCTCCCATTAGACCATCTCCAGTGGCATGGGATTTGAATTTGGTTCTTGGCCAGCTTATGAAGCCACCCTTTGAACCCTTAGCCACTACCTCCTTGAAATTCCTTTCCTGGAAGGTTATTTTTCTCATTGCAGTCACCTCAGCTCGCCATATCAGTGAGCTGCAAGCCTTGGTGGCTAATCCTCCTTATACAAGGTTCCATCATGACAAGGTAGTCCTCAGGACTAATCCACACTTTATGCCTAAAGTGGTCTCACCTTTTCATCTGAACCAGGAGGTGTATTTACCTGTCTTTTTTCCAGGACCTCATGCATCAAGTGCAGAGAGGAATCTCCATACCCTGGATTGTAAGAGAGCACTTGCTTTTTACTTACAAAGGACACAGCAACATAGAAAGTCCTCTCAACTATTTGTTGCTTTTGATCCCTCTCATTTAGGACTTCCAGTCTCTAAGAGAACTCTGTCCAATTGGATTGCTCACTGTATTTCCTTCGCCTACCAGAGTAAGAACCTTTCTCTGGAGGGCTATGTCACAGCTCACAATGTGAGGGCCATGGCAGCCTCTATGGCTCATCTAAACTCTGTGTCCATCGACCAAATCTGTCGAGCGGCCACCTGGGCCTCGGTTCATACCTTTACAGCCCATTACTGCTTGGACAAGGACTCCCGCCGGGATGCCTTGTTTGGTCAGGCTGTTCTCAAACACCCCTTCCATACCTAATCAACTCCTACCCCCCATCCCTGGTTGGATGCCCCAGATCCATGGGGGGAGGTAGAGCCCTTCTCAGGGACTCACAACCTTGGAGATCTCCCTGGCATTTCTAGCTGGGGAGTCCCCATATGTGAAGACTCATTCCTGCTTGTTCCTGGAGATAGCACAGTTACTTACCTGTAACAGGTGATCTCTGGGAACAGCAGGAATAAGTCTTCACAACCCACCCATCTCCCCTAGGAGTGGTATCTCTCTATCTTTCCTTTCCTCTCTCTCTCTCTCTCTTTGTCTCAGCTTAAAACTCGAACTGGAGAGAGGCGGTTGGGAAAGGCGGGAAGGCAGCGCGCAGGCGCTGTGGGATGCTCCCAAAAGCTTTCTTTCTGAACGCTGGGGAGCGTTTCCGCGCAGGCTCCGTCGGTACCGACGATACCCATTTATTTATTTATTTATTACAAGCTCTTATATACCGCACTATTTGGAATCAGCGCGGTTTACAGTACAACAAAAGACCAGAACAACAAGCTGTTTGGTTTTACATTGAACAGGAAGACGAACTTGGATAATATATGGGGAAAAGTATTTAACTAAAACAATTTACAAAGTATTTACATGTACATACAACAGTATTAAACTTAGATCAGGTTGGGTGTTCAATGGGGTTGGAGGTCAGGAAGGAGATTGGGTGTTCTGGTAGTAGTGGGGGAATAAATGGGATTTGATTGCCTTTCTGAAAGAGGTTAGATCCGGGATAGTCCGAATTTCAGGTGGTAAAGTGTTCCAACACTTAGGGGCATAGAAACTGAACGCCCTGTTAGATGTCGCTCGTGAGCATTTAGTTGCTGCCTTAGGGATTATTAGCGAGTTTGTAGATATAGTCCTCCTGGATCTGTTAGGTGGGACAGTCTGAATGAGGTTTATTAGAGAGGAGGAGGTGAGGCTTTTGATAGCCTTGAACGTGAGTAATAATGTTTTGAACAACAGTCTCCCGTGTATGGGGAGCCAGTGGAGCTGCTTTAGAATAGGTGTTACGTGATCCCTTCTTGATGCTTCTTAGAGGACTCTGGCCGCAGTGTTCATGGCAAGTTGCAAGGGGTTTAAGGTGGAGTGTGGTAGGCCTTGAAAAACGGCATTAGCGTAGTCAAGGTGCGGTAGGGTTAACGCTTGGAATATAGTCCGGAAGTCTTCAGGATCAAGCAAAGAGCGAAATTGGCGGAGTGTCCGGATTTTGAGATAAATCGCTCTGACTACGTTGGATATGTGTAATTTCATATCTAGATGCTGGTCCAAGGTGACCTCCAGGTATCGGATTGAAGGCTTTGTTTTGAGTTCGGCTTCTTTCACTTTTAACTGGGAAGGGGGGGGTGAACATTGGGTCTCTAGTGATGAAGAGAACCTCCGTTTTCCTGTGCTGAATGCGGAGGTTTTGGGATTGAAGCCATTCAGACACTGCATCAAAGCATTTGGTCATCGGTGAAAGATCCATGTTGAGTGTAGAAAAAGGCATATAGAGGAGAATGTCATCTGCGTATATTAGACAGTCGACCTTGAAGGATTTAATGATGTTACAGACTGGCTGTATGTATATGTTAAATAAGAGTGATGATAGGGATGACCCTTGTGGCACGCCCTGTTTTTGATGGAAAGGTGTGGATGTTGTTGCTCCTGAAGCTATAAACTGCCATCTCTGATCCAGGTATGATTTGCACCATGCCAGGGCAGTGTAGTTGATGCCCTTTTCTTTTAGCTGCCCTAGTAACAGATCGTGATGTACAGAGTCAAAAGCAGCGGCAATGTCCAGGAAAATAAGCACAAAGCCTTGATGGATGTTGTCAATTCCTGTGATGTTGTTAAAGAGGGTTGTGAGGAGGGTTTCCACACCGTGGAACTCCCTGAAACCATGCTGGCATTGGTCTAGAGGGGATGCAGTGTCGATATGATCCTGTATTTGACTTTGAGCTACCTTTTCAATTACTTTCGCTAGAAAGGGAATACTAGATATGAGTCTATAAGATTCGACTTTCTGTGAGTCGAGTTTGGGATTCTTCAAGAGGGGTCTAATGGATGTTCTCTTGAGGGCTGATGGGAAAGACCCAGATGTAAAGGATAAATTCATCATTTTAGTGATGAGAGGGCTAAGCTCACTTCGTAGCTCCTTTATCCAAAAGGCTGGGCAAGGGTCACCCATATGTGAAGACTTATTCCTGCTGTTCCCAGAGATCACCTGTTACAGGTAAGTAACTGTGCTTTAAGGGCGCCTGTCACACCTGCCACACCTGCTGGAAAGAAGGAAACCAGAAGATGTGGTAGCAAAGTTTCCATATCGATTAGTGTTAATAGGGCCAACTGTGGTGATAGGGAATAGAGCATAGGATATGGACGTTAGGTTTTTAGAGTGTGCGGTGTAGCTGTGGTTCTAGGAGGCTGCTTTGTCAACAGTTTACTGGCCGTGGAGGTGGTGCCAGGAGGCTCTTCTACTGTAATGTCAAATTCTGACATGGTAACTCCCTAGCTGCTGATGGAGAGCGTCAACCCATGAGTCTGGATTGGACTGGAAGGACTCGAGGAAAGGCCATTATCAGGTAAGACATAATTTCACCTTATTTCCCCCTGATCCCCACCCCCCCCAACAAACCAAAAGGCAGACACTTTTTTACTGGTAACCTTCTGCATGGCCATGCACAGCATTCACCACCTGAGCTACAAGGCTGACACCAAGATCCTTCTTTTAAATACTTAATCCAGTAGATCTTCCATCTCAATTGGCCCTTTTTTTTTTTTTAGGTGTGTTTTGCTAGAAGAGGGTATGTCTGCATGCACGGGTTTGTTTGCACATGTGCCAAGAAAAGCATAAGAATCTAGGGGTTCCTCTAGCACTAGAGGATCTCCTCTCACAAGCTGCCTTGTGGCAGTAGCATAATTTGTGCGTGGGCTGGCAGGGACACAACCCCTGTTTCAGAAGCAGAGGAGGGCTTCCTGCAGCAGTGCTTATGATGGCATCTTCCTTTCCCTGACTTCTTCCCCCCCCCCCCATTTTTCCTTCCCTAATCCCTCCCACAATGTCCAGCATTGCCACCTTCCCCCTGCAGCCCTACCTACATTCCATTCCTAATCTGCAACTGCACTGTTCTAAAGTACATGCAGTTCCATAGAGGACTTTAGAGCACTTGCATACAGTCTAGAACTGCCCCCTTTGATGGGCAGTTTGCATCAGAGGGCATGTATGGATCAGGTCTTGAGCACATTGCACATGCTCTAAAGCCTGCTGCCAGACTGAATTTACTTTAGAATGGTGCAGCCGTGGTTCAGAAATATAATATAGGTAGGGCAGGAAGGTGTGATGCTGGACATCATGGGGGTGATACTGAATACCACAGGGGATGAGGGCGATTCTGGACATCGTTGGGGGGGGGGGGGGAGATAAATAGGTAAGGCGAGCGGGGTGATGAATAGGGAAGGGAAGTAGAGCTATTGTGCTACTTGGTGGGGGGGGGAGGGGGGTTGGGAAGGAGAGATGATGTACTACCCTAAAGGCCACCTCTCACAAATGTACCCATGTGCATACACATATCATCAAAATGCATCTATTTGTAATGCTGCTAGCATTCACTTCCCAACTTTTGTTATGCCTTGGATCATGAAGTAGGCAGCCATTTCAAGATAACCAATTGGGAATGAATGGCAGAAGGAAAAGAATGTATGCATCTATTCTATTCTGAGCTGAAAAATACAAAAAAAAGTAAAAAAGCCCTTTGTTTTTGAAATGTTTATCTGTTTATTTTGGAATACAGAAAACCTACACCCAGTAAAGGTCCACATGATCTTCGAAAACATCTTAAGAAGGTCAATGTAGAAAGGTAAAACAATCTTTCAGTTCTTTTTGTTTAATCAATAGCACTGTATTTTAGAATACTAAGTGTCTGGGGATTTTTTCATTGTTTTTTAAATTTTTCTTTCTATTACCTCTGTAGAAGCCCAGGTGGGACCCCTATGTATGACAGAAACAAAGAGAATGGAACAGGATTAACTCCAATAATGACACAAGCATTAAAACGCAAATTTCAGGTAATCCTTTTTTTTTTTTTTGCGTAGCCTTTTCAGTGGGAAAAACTTGTGGCTGCTTTTTTGTTTTCTATCCGTTTTGTCTAAATACTTTATCTCCGGGAACAAGCAGGAAGTCTGTCTTCACATATGGGTGACATTGGCACAGACTGAGCCCGGCGCGAGAACTCTCCCCAGCATCCAGTAGGAATGCTTTTGGGATCGTTCCTCCACGCAAGCATGACTGCCTTCCCGCCTTCGCTTCTGGTTTCCTTAGTCATCTATTTTCCACGGAGCCATCAGGACCTTGTCTCTTTCAGCCGCATCAAAAGACTTCTGTATTTTTCTGTGGTACCATAGAATACTTCTGTTTCTCCAGGAACAAGCAGGAAGTCGGTCTTCACTTATGGGTGACGTCGGCACCGATGGAGCCCACGCGGAGCAATTCCCCAGCTTTCAAAGAAAGCCTTTGGGATTGCTGCCCCGCATGCGTGTTCCTCTTCCCTGCCAAGGGTGCCATCTTGCTCAGTCTCCCTTTTTCCACAGAGCCCTTTGGATGCACGTCCTTGTCCCTCGGAAAAAGTATTTTGTTTTCGGCCTACAGGCCAACTTTTTCCGATCCCACCGGTCCTTCTCCTGCTCTATCTTTTTAGAGCCATTAGGGGATGTTTTTCTTCACCTTTTTTGCCTTTAACGGGCTTCGCGCCCTTTTTTCCTCCAACAGCTGGCCATGCGGCTCTTCGACCTCATGGGGGACAATTTTGCCCCTATGGCCACCGGATTCAAAAAATGCGATAGATGCTCTAGGAACATGTCGCTTACAGACACCTGTGACTGTTGCCTGTGGTGTCTCGGGGCTGACCATGATCCAGAGCTCTGTTCACTCTGTAAGAAAATGTCCTCCAAAGCCCTGCTCAGTCATAAGCAGAAGTCTGAAGACACTTTCAGAAAGACCGCCTCGGAATCCCCCCGCCGGGGGGATCCCCCCACTTCAGCCCCGCATTCTCGGCGGCACTCTGACTAGGGGTCACCTGAAGTGGAGCAGCGCAAGAAGAACTAGGCCTTGAAGTCACTGTCAGGGACCTCCGACGAGCGCGAGTGCTCCCGTGCTCGGTCACTTAGCCCTTCGGCGTTCCCGTGAGTCAGACAAGGAGCAGTCCCGCAAGGTATTTCGCACAGATACGGAGGCCTCTGGCGATGACGCCTGTTCTCCCTAGGGCCGTCCCAGCACAGATCCCCTCTCCTCCTCGACGCCCGACCTGGTGACCCCGGGGTCGGTGTTGCAGGGCCCCACGCCTGTGTGGGAGTCCCATATGCTGGCGCTAGAATGCAGCATTTCTGCGGTCATCGCTTCCCAGCAGGTGCTCACAGCCAGCTTCACTGACGCGCCCAGAGACTGCGGCTCCCTTGCATGGGACGCCGAAATCCGTCCAGGACCCCCCCCCCCTCCCCGAGATTTGCGGGCCTCGTGAGGGTCCTCGGCGTCGGTCTCGCTCGCCTTCCCGTTCCTTGGGGGCGAGATCCTCCAGGGCCTCCAGCTCCAAGTAGACCTCAGCCGCCGGTCGGGGTGACCAGGCTTTTTCGGATTCCTCTTCTGGCCTCTCGGACTGGGAGTCCGATGGGGATACCTCCCCGGAAACCCGTGCCCATCGGGACCTTCCGTCAGACCTTTCCACGCCTGCATTCCAGCGGCGCTTGCCACCCGAGGAAACCTCTTTCCTGGTGTTTGTTCAGGATATGGCACGAGCTCTCAACCTGGCCACCCAGGCTGAGGAGGACCCTCGAGCTGAAGAGCTTGACATCCTTCAGTACGAGTCCCCACCTCGGAGGTCTCTTACTGTCCCAGTTCCTCCCATCCTTTCCAGGCTGCTGCTACGCATGTGGGAGGCGCCTGCTTTGGTCCCCATCGTGAGTAAGTGCCTCAACACCATGTAGAAGGTCCAGCACGGCCCTGAGTTCAGGAAAACCCAACTCACCCACACGTCCATGGTGGTGGAGTCAGCCATGAGAAAGCAGAAGAGCCCGAAGTCTCACTCTTTGGTTCCCCCAGGCAGGGAGTCGAGGGCCCTCGACACCCTGGGCCGCAAGGCCTACCAGGGTTCTATGATATCCTGCCGTATTCAGGCATACCAGTTATACATGGGCATGTTCTTGCGCGACTTGGCCAAGGAGCTCAAAGGTTTCTCCACGGACCTTGAGGGCGAATCCCTCAATAGGTTCGGCACCCTGCTAAAGTCTGTCATGGACTGCTCCAAGTACCTCTCCTGCGCTGCCTACGATGGTTTCGAGTCCTCTGCTCGAGTGGCGGCTGCCAGCATCGGGGCCCAGTGCCAGGCGTGGCTCCAATCCTGATTTGGAGCAGTGGGTACAGGAGAAGCTCCTGGACGTACCCTGCCTTGGTGAGCAACTTTTCGGAAAGCCAATGGAGGACAAGGCCGTGGAGATAAACTGAGTTTGTCACCCAGACCCGTGTCTCTCGCAAAACCTTAATCCTCTCTCGAAAGAAGCAACAGGGCAAGAAGCCTTTCTTTCTGAGGAAGGGCCTGCCCTAACGGGGCTACCCACCATACCCATCCATGCCGACCTCTCTGGCACAAGGGACATTGCCAGGGTCACTGCAAGCCGAAAGGGCCCCAGGCCCAAACCCTGATTCCGCTGCAACCCGCACAGGGGTTTTGATGCCAGTCGCATAGCTTCTCAAACTTCGGCAATTCAGGAGCAGGTGGGGGAACACCTGTCCTCTTTTTGCCCCTTGACAGGCCTCCCCTGCCCTTCTCCCCGGCAGAGCCACCTCAACTCCCTGCGCATCAGGTCTTCCTGCAAAGGGAATTAGTCAACCTCCTTGCCCAGCGGGCGGTCGAGAGGGTGCTGTCGCACCTCTGAGGTCGGGGCTTCTATTCCCGGTACTTCCTCGTCCCGAAGAAGACAGGGAGGTCTGTGGCCCATCCTTGACCTCTGAAAGCTAAACAAGTTCTTAGTGCAGGAGAAGTTCAAGATGTAATCCCTTGGTGGTGTTCTGCCCTTCCTCCGGCAGGGTGACTGGTTATGCTCCTTGGATCTAAAGGACGTTTACGCCCACATTTTGATTCACCTCCAGCACAGGCAGTACCTGCGCTTCAGGGTGCGGGGAGACCACTTCTAATACAGGGTGCTCCCCTTCGGCCTCGCATTAGCCCCGCAGGTCTTCATGAAATGCCTCTCCGCGGTCGCCGCCTCCCTCAGGCATCAGGGCATACCAGTTTTCCCCTACCTTGATGACTGGCTCGTCATGGGATCCTCTGACGAGAAAATCCACTTGGCGGCATCTCACACAATTCTCCTGCTCAAGTGCCTGGATTTCTTGGTCAGCTATCCCAAGTCCCACCTCGAACCGGTGCAGGCCTTAGAATTCATCGGTGCACGCCTCGATAGCTGGCGACTGCTTTTCTACCAGCGGATCGTGCCGACCGCCTCCGAGCCCTGACAGCTCAGGTCCAGAACACCCCTTGGGTCACAGCCCGAAATATGCTGTGCCTCCTGGGCTACTTGGCCTCTACTGTCCATGTGGTTCCCCACACCTGCCTGCACATGCG
Organism: Ichthyophis bannanicus; assembly: GCA_033557465.1. Classification (NCBI taxonomy): domain Eukaryota; kingdom Metazoa; phylum Chordata; class Amphibia; order Gymnophiona; family Ichthyophiidae; genus Ichthyophis; species Ichthyophis bannanicus. Next base: position 172,538,407 of record CM066042.1, read on the forward strand.
GACAGCTTAGTGGTGCTGAAGCGCCCAGTGGAGCCCGTCCGTCAACCACCTCAGGGACCCCGTAAGGGTCTCCCACAACCTTCGCCTGTCCCTGGGCTGGTGGCAAAACCCCCGCAACCTTCTCCGTGGGTTACTCTTCCAGACCCCGCAGCAAGAGATAGTGCGGACAATGAATGCCTCCCTGCTGGGGTGGGGAGTCCACTGCGGTGCATTGTGCACACAGGGGCAGTGGTCGCCCGGGCGGTTCAGTGGGCCCTGAGGGCCTTTGAGGATCACCTCAGAGGGAGGTCGGTGCTCGTGCAGACCAACTGCGTAGTGGACAAGGAAGGGGGTACCGGATCACATTCTCTCTGCCGGGAAGCGGTCCTTCTCTGCTCCTTCGCCTTCCGTCGAAGGATGATCCTCAGGGTAATCTACCTCCCAGGCCAGGAGAATGTCCTAGCGGACAGACTCGGCAGACTCCTTCGCCCTCACGAATGGTGGCTGGATCCGGGGTGGCCGGCTGGCTGTTTCATCAGTGGGGGACCCCGACCATGGAGCTGTTCACCAGCCCGCTGAACGCACAGCTCCCTCACTTCTGCGGCCCAGTGCCGCACCCAAGCAGGAAGGGCCCGGATGCGTTCCTTCTGAGCTGGTCCTCTGGCCTGCTCTATGCGTTCCCCCTCACTCCTCTCATTGCAAGGACCCTCCTCGAGGCTCAGCGGGACCATGCATCAATGATCCTTGTAGCTCCCTCGTGGCCTCGACGGCCCTGGTTCCCGCGCCTGCTCCAGCTATTGACGGAGCCTCCAGTCCCCCTGAGCTGTACCCCAGGCCTGCTAATGCAGGAGGAGGGACAGGCACTGCATCCGAACATGGCCTTGCTATCCTTCACAGCCTGGCAGCTGAATGGGTCTCCCTAGGTCCCGCTTGGTCTCCCAGAGGAGGTCGAGGAGGTCCTTCTCGCGTCAAGGAAGATCTTGACTAGACGAGCGTACGCCCTCCAGTGGCAACGCATCTCGGTCTGGTGCTCTGGGCTCCAGATTGACCCATTCTCTTGCCCCACTCGGTGGGTCCTTCAGTACCTCCTCCATCTCTCGAAGGAAGGCCTGAAATCTAACTCCATCAGGGTACATTTGAGCACCATCTTGGTGAATCACCTCACGCTCAAGGGAAAGCCCCTCTTGGGGCAGCCCTTTGGTCTCCTGCTTTATGTGGGATCTCTTGCTGTCCAAGCCGCCCATCTGCCCCCCCCCCCCCCCCGGTGGAATGGGACCTGAACGTAGTGCTCATGCAGCTTACGTGTTCACCCTTTGAGCCGATGGCGATGTGCTCACTTTGGAACCTATTCTGGAAGGTGGTCTTCCTGGTAGCTCTGACCTCGGCCCGCCGAGTCAGTGAGCTCCAGGCTCTCATGGCTGACGCCCCTTACACTAGATTCTATAGGAATAGGGTGGTCCTTCGTACCCACCCCAAGTTCCTGCTGAAGATTGTTTCGGACTTCCATCTCAATCAGGAGATAGTGGAGGAGTGGCCTAGTGGTTGGGGCAAGGTACTTCAGGCCGGAAGGTCGGGGGTTCAAATCCCATTGGAGAAGCTACAGAGTAAACTATTTAAGACTAATAAAAGAAAATATTTTTTCACTCAACGTGTAATCAAACTCTGGAATTTGTTACCGGAGGATGTAGTAAAGGCTGTTAGTGTAGCTGGGTTTAAAAAAGGTTTGGACAAGTTCCTGGAGGAAAGGTCCATAAACTATTATTAAGAAGGGACCCTCAATGCTTGACCCAGTACAAGCATTGTGGAACCTGTGTTCCTTGGGGAAACTGCTAGGTACGTATGACCTAGATTGGCCACTGTTGGAAACAGAATACTGGGCTTGATGGACCTTGGTCTGACCCAGTATGGCATATCTTATGTTCTTATGACAGCAACCTTGGGCCGAAAGGACTTGGGGTTTCTAGTCCCACAGGTGCTCCTTGTGGTCTTGGGCAAGCTACTTAACCCTCCATAGCCCATGTTCCCTGTAAAATAGTTATCTTCAAGTTATAATGCCTTGTTCAATGTAATTTCAGTTTGTTCAATGTAAACCGCACTGATGCAGAATAGCGTGGTATATAAGAGAATGTAAATAAATAAAATAAAATAAATAAATTACCAACTTTCTTTCCGAGACCCCATGCTGACCAGGCATCGGCAGCTCTCCATACACTCAATTCCAAAAGGGCTCTTTCCTTCTATTTGCAGGGCACCCAGGCTCATCGCAAGTCTGGCTGACTCTGTGATCTACAATCCCAATTGACTGGGGCGGGCAGGCAGTCACTAAACGCACCCCCTCCATTTGGGTGGCGGACTGCATCGCCTTTGCTCACACGAAGGCAGGTGCCCCGTTAGATTATTGAGTCACCACACATGGGGTCCGGGCCAAAGCAGCTTCGGTGGCCTCGCTGCGCTCCATGCCCCTGATGGACATATGCTGGGCGGCGACCTGGTCTTCAGCGAACACCTTCGCTGTTCACTACTGCCTGGAGAGAGAGTCCTGTCGGGACAGCGCCTTCGGCCAGGCCATACTCCGTAATCTGTTTGGGGCATAAACTCCTGCCCTCCGACCCTTCTTCCCAGCTACCAAGGGCTTCGCCAAGGACCCGAGGACTTGGGCTCCTTCGGGCATCAGCTTCTGCTCACGACCTCGCGAAGGCGTTTTGGTTACAGGTTCGGTAGTCCCATAAGTGAGGACTGACTTCCTGCTTGTTCCTGGAGAAAGCATAGATCTCCAGGAACAAGCAGGAATGAGTCTTCACATATGGGTACGTCAGTACCGACAGAGTCTGCGCGGGAACGCTTCCCAGCGTCCAATCAGAAAGCTTTTGGAAGCATCCCACCACGCCTGTGTGCTGCCTTCCTGCCTTTCCCAACTGCCTCTCCTCAGTTTTCGTTTTTCCGCGGAGCCGGCAGGACATCTTCCTGTCACCGCAGAAAATTCTTCTTTTAATTCTTTAGTTTTCTTGTGGTCGCGGCTGTCTTCCCCGACGCCACCGGTACCGCTGGTGTTTCTTTTTTCTTTTCGGTAAAATCGTCTTCTTTTTAAGGAATATTTTTTCTCCTTAGTGTCTACGGTTCTCAGGCCTTTCAGGCCTCTCCATGTTCTTCATGGAAACGCCAGCCACTTTCTCCAAGAAATGTTCAAACTGTGGCGGTACAATTTTATTTTTAGACTCCCAGAATTGGTGTCTAACCTGTTTGGGTCCTGACCTTTTTCCTCCGGAGCCCTCGGGCAACGGTATTCTGAGAAGAGGTTTTCAGCATCGAGTTTCTCTCGACATACGGTTCCCTTCCAACCTCAGGGCACCGACCATTTCTTCTTCTACACAGGATCAGGTAACCCACAAACAGTCTGTTAAGACTAGCCAATCCTCGAGTGGTAGGTCTCATGCACTGCATGTAGACAGCTCCGGCCTTGCCCTCGAGGGCCCATTGGCTTCAAAACCCCGGCGAGAGTCTCTGGCCTCCAAAGCCTATGTGGGGTTTCAGGTTGTTCCTGAGGTTCACCCCTACAGAACATACCTGAGCCATGCCCGGTGGTGGCATCCGCTTCGAGCGGTACCGATACCCTGGCATCGGCACTGGTGTTGGATGAAACACTCCTCACCAGGGATCGTCGTCTGGCGTCCTCGGTACCTACGGGACCAGTGGACACGTTCCAGACTGACTTTCCAATATCGGTACCAGCACCGATACTACCCCCGACGTCGGTACCCTCCAGATGTGCATCGATAGACTCGATGCCGAGTTTGGAATCGATCTCTAGTTTGGAAGACTGGGTACCGACACGACTTGGTACCGACACCTATCGGTACCGGACCCTCGGTACTGAGGATGACCAATTGGGCTGTCACCGATTGCTACTTCGATGTCGGTGTCCGATTCGGTTCCGACATCGGTACCGGTATCGGTACCTGTGTCCACAGTAGCATCGTGGCCAGCTCCTTCCATGCTTCTTTCAACAGGATCGCTCCCTTCTATACCAAGTTTGGAGTCGATACCTGGCATGGACCATGTGGTACTGACTGTCGCTGGTCCTGACCTCCAGTACCAGCGACCATCCCTTAAAGATCCCATACTGCACCGTGCAGGATCTTATATTCCTACATTCTTAGATAGATCCTTTGGTGCCCAGGCTAGTTCTTTAGATCTAACCTGTCCAAGGGAGGTTCCCTTTGGAGATCCTTCTTTTCAGAGTTTCCTCCTGGATATGGCAAGATCACTTGCCATTCCTATCCCTGGACATGATCCTACACAAGGTTCTGTTTCTACCGAAGCAAAGGAGAACATAATGCTTCCTTTGCATCATTCCTTGCAGGATCTCCTTCTAGGACTGTGGGAAGCACCTTTAAGGTACCCCCACCTTCCAGAGCAACTGATCTCCTATATCAGGTGCCCCTCTCTCCAGGGTTTCAAAAGACTCAACTTCCTCATCATTCCATAGTAGTGGAATCAGCAATGAGGCGGGTGAAGAGTAAGAAAAAGCACTCTTCTTATCCGCCAGGTCGTGAGTCTAAGACACTAGATGCCTTTGGACATCAAACCTTCCAGACATCCATGCTTTCAGCAAGAATTCTCTCATATATTTTTTATGAGTCTATCTCTTGAGGAGATCACAAAGAAATTACATCTTTTGACTCCTTTTCTTTCAGAGCCCAAGAGTGCAGACTATTCCTCACTACTTAGTCATATTCAAAATATCTCTTGGTTTCTTACTCGTGCTTCCCTAGACTCTTTTGAGTCTGTTAGCAGGACTTCTGCTATAGCTATAGGGGCACGACGTACAGCCTGGCTCCAAGCTTCAGACTTAAACAAATGGGCACAACAAAGACTGGGTAATACTCCTTGCACTGGAGAAAATCTCTTCAATAAGGAGTCTTTACGTCAGGTTACTCAGTGGTCCACTGACTTACCTGTTTCTAAGGGCTGTTCTATGCCTTCTTCTTTCCCAGTAGGTAGGAAACGTCCTACCAAACTTTCTTCCCCTAGGGGGAGAAGGTTTTATTCATCTTCTGCCCATCATATAGATGTTCCCAAACAGGGGAGCATCGCCCTGGTCTGAAGAATCCAAACTCTCACCAGGCTCAGCAAACCCAGCAACCCGCAGGGTTTCTGATTAATCATCATCATATTTTTGTGCCTCTTGGGGTTTAGAACCTGCAGTTGGCTTCTTCCCAGTAGAAGCCTTCCACTGCTTTCATTCTAAACAACAGGCATGGATCTCTTTTCACAAGATATCCATTTTTCTCTGTATACGAGCTCTTAGGATATTCATGCCTTAGGGTTACAGGTTTCTCCTCTTCTTCCTGTTAGGGAAAGAGGTTTAACAACTATCAAACGATAGTTATCTCCAGGAACAAGCAGGAATGAGTCTTCACATATGGGTATCATCGGTACCGACGGAGCCTGCGCGGGAACGCTCCCCAGCAACCAAAAAGAAAGCTTTTGGGAGCATCCCACAGCGCCTGCGCGCTGCCTTTCCCAACCGCCTCTCTCTAGTTCTTTTCCGCGGAGCCAGCAGGTCGTGTTCCTGTCACCGCTGAAGAATTTCTTTATTTTCTTTTATTTCTTTGGTCGCGCATCTGCCTTCTCGACGCCGGACCGGTACCGCCGGTCTTTTCTTTCTTTATTCTAAAAAAAAACAAACCTACTGTGTTTCCTCACTTCAGTGCATTTTTTCTTCTTTGGCCTTAGGCCTAGGAAAAATTTTCCTCATGGAAAAGCCCGCCTCCGGGTTTAAAAAGTGCACGAAGTGTAGCAGCACTATTTCTGTCACAGACACCCATGAATGGTGTCTAAAATGTTTAGGTCCTGACCATTCCATTATGGATTGTGAGTCCTGTTCCATGATGTCTAAAAGAGGTCTACAGAATCGAGCAGCCAAGCTCAGTACTCTGTTTCCCTCTGATGCAGCTTCGGTGGCATCGACGTCTTTCAGGGCTGCTTCTTCCTCCCATGGATCTCAGGTAACTAAACTTAAGTCCAGCCGGTCCTCGAAGGGTAGATCTCCCTCTAAGTACCGAGATGCCTCCAGGCTTGCTCTCGAGGAATCCGCACCAGCAAAATTACCCCGGCGGGAGGCTCCGGCTTCCAAAGCTTTATCTATGGGGTCACAGGTTGACATCGATGGCTCGGCCTCGACCGATCACCTGTTGCCATGTTCTGGGGTACCGGTGGTTCCCACCGACATCCAGACATTGGTGGCGTCCATGGATCAGAATATCCTGACCATGCAGCGTGCCATTACGGCATTCATACAAGCTGCGAGGCCTTCGGTACCGCAACAGACTCCGTTGCCGGTACCGATATCGGTGCCGGCAACAGACTCCATTGCCGGTACCGATATCGGTGCCGGTACCGATTGCATCGACATCGGCTTTGGTGTCGACTGCAGCGGTACACTGTTCTGTGATGCCCATCGGTACCGAATCGGTACCGATCACTCCCAATGTCGATACCAACCGGTACACGTATCGGGCTGTGCACGAGCATCCAGATAGGTGATACTTCGATTCCTCTGAAGACTCTGATGAATCAGAGGCCTCTGTCGAAGCATCGGTGATCCTTCCTCAGGAGCCATCTTCTCCAAAAAGGAGAATGTCTCCTCCAGAAGTCTTGTCTTTTCAAGACTTCATTAGGGAAGAGGCCAGGGGCCTTTCCATCTCAGTGGCCCCTGAGACAGAGCCTAGAGCCAAAAAATTAGATATTCTACAATATCCTAAGGCTCCTAAAGAGGCAGCCACTTTACCAATACATGAGATTCTTTATGATCACATGTTGGGCATCTGGGAGACTCCTCTCACCACCTCCCCTCATTCTCATAGGTTGGACACCATGTATCGTGTTCCTTCTTGTCCTGGCTTTCATAAGACTCAGCTTCCTCACCACTCCATTGTGGTGGAGTCTGCTATGAAGAAGATAAAGAGTACAAAAAGGCACTCTTCTACTCCGCCGGGAAGAGAATGCAGAACCTTAGATGCCTTTGGCAGGAGAATTTTCCAGGCCAATATGCTTGTTGCCAGAATCAACTCCTATAGCCTCTATATGGGGATGTTTCTGAAAGAAGTTACAGATCATCTGCAAACTTTGTCTCCTTTTATTTCAGAAGATAAAAGGGAAGAGTTTCTCACCTGGCTCAAACATGCCCAGGATGTTTCCAAGTTTTCCAACCGTGCAGCCTTTGACTCCTTTGAAGGTGCCAGCAGAGCCTCGGCTATTGCCATAGGTGCACGCAGAGTTGCTTGGTTACAAGCTTCTGATTTGGAACCCTGGGTTCAGGATAGACTAGGAAACCCTTGTACAGGTGAAAACCTTTTTGGCAAAGATTGGCAAGCAAAGGCCACCCAGATGGATGCTGAAAATTCTGCTTTAGATAGACTCTCAAAGTCTACTTCTACTCCTTTTAAGAAAAGGTTGTTCCAAAAGGGATTTTTTCCCAAAAAAGGGAGATGATATTCTGCTTATGGTCAGCAGGCATCTTCTGCAGGTCGTTTTGCTACAAAAAGACAGCAACAACCGAAACAGGCCAAGCCTAAGGCTGCTAGGACTGCTACGGCCCAACAGCCTCAGCCTCCTCAGGGCCTTTGACTTACAACTAGAGAACTTAGCCTTTCTGGCTCTAGAACATCCAGAGCCTCTCACCATTCCAGGAAGGTTAGCTCACTTTGCTCCCAGATGGGAACAAATCACAGCAGAGCAATGGACCCTCTCCATCATAAGGGAAGGGTACAAGCTTCATTTCTTAAACCTTCCCACTCACACCATGGTGAGACAGTTCAATTCTCCAACATCTCTCCTCGACCTTCTGGGTCAGGAGATTGCTACCCTTCTTGCCCAAGGGGCAATAGAAGAAGTACCACTTCTTCAACAGGGCTCAGGGTTCTACTCCCCCTACTTTCTCATCCCAAAGAAAACAGGGGGCTACAGACCCATATTAGATCTCAGAGAATTGAACAAATTTCTATGCAAGGAGAAATTCAAGATGACTTCTCTCGGTACTCTCCTTCCATACCTCCAGAGTCAGGACTGGCTTTGTTCTCTAGATCTCAAGGATGCGTACACCCATGTCCTCATCCATCCAACACACAGAAGGTTCCTTCGGTTCCTTTTCCAAGGAAAGCACTATCAATACAGAGTGCTTCCCTTCGGTCTGGCCTCTGCACCAAGGGTGTTCACAAAATGCATGGCAGTAGTAGCTGCATTTCTACGCACTCTAGGAATATTTGTATTCCCATATCTGGACCACTGGCTCATCCGAGCTCCATCCCAGTCAAAGGCCCAGGCTTCCCTGGCCTGCACAAGGCGTATACTTCAGTATCTGGGACTTGTAATAAACATCCCAAAATCCCATCTCACCCCTACTCAATCTCTGGAGTTCATAGGGGCCTTACTGGATACCACCACTGCAAGGGCATATCTTTCCCAGGCCCGTTGCCTACGCTTGGTGCAGTTAGCCTCCCAGATTCAGTTAAAGTCCCATTTAACTGCTTGAGAGATGTTACAACTGTTAGGCCACATGGCATCCACCGTGCATGTGGTCCCCTATGCTCGCCTTCACATGAGGGCAGCTCAGTGGACTCTGTCCACCCAATGGACCCAGGCATCAGGATGCCTGTCAGACAAAATAGCAACCTCCAGTCGCCTTTTTTGGTCCCTCCAGTGGTGGAAGTCCACTCAAAATCTGTTGCTGGGGTCCCCCTTTCAACAGTTGCTACCCCAAGCAACCCTTACAACAGATGCCTCTCCAAAGGGTTGGGGAGCTCATCTACAAGATCTTTCCACCCAGGGCATCTGGTCTCCACAGGAGACATCTCTACATATCAACCTCTTAGAGCTCAGAGCAATCTTTCTGGCTCTGTCTTCCACACCCTGCTCAGCTACAAGACAGTCCTCATCCACACGGTCAACCAAGTAGCCATGTTCTATGTAATCAAGCAGGGGGGGACTGGCTCTCTGTCGCTTTGCAACGAAGCTCTGAGATTGTGGGCCTTCGCCAGAGAACATCAAATCCATCTCATGGCAGTGTATCTTCCAGGGGTTCAAAACTCTTGGGCAGACAGACTCAGTCGAGTTCTGCTTCCACACGAATGGTCCCTCCATGGGGAACAGATAGACAGGATTTTTCAAATTTGGGGAACCCCAGACATAGACCTGTTTGCAAGTCCGTGGAATGCCAAACTTCCCCGGTTCTGTTCCAGGATTCCGTGTCAGGGAGTTCAAGCCAGGGATGCCTTCCTCCTTCATTGGGGGCAAGACTTCCTCTATGCCTTTCCACCCATTCCCCAAATTCCCAAGACACTGTTCAAGCTTCAGAGAGACAAGGGGTCTATGATCCTCATAGCACCATGTTGGCCATGCCAAATTTGGTACCCTCTGCTTCTGCATCTCTCTCAAGCTCCCTCCCTGGACTTGGGATCTGCTCCAGACCTCCTATCCCAGGAGGAGGGAACGTTGTGGCACCCAAATCCCCAGTCCCTTCATCTCAGGGCCTGGTTGCTGAAGGCCTAGACCTTCAAGATTTGCATCTTTCTCAGCAAGTGAAAGATATCCTTCATGCTTCCAGAAAGCCTTCCAACAGACGTTCCTATGCTTTTAAATGGAAAAGGTTTACCATTTGGTATGCAGAGAAGGGTCTTAACCCTCTTGCAATACCTCTGAATTCTTTACTAGAGTATTTGCTGCATTTATCCCATGCAGACCTTAAAACGAATTCAGTAAGAGTCCATTTGAGTGCTATTGCAGCATCCCTTAAGCCCCTCAATGGACAGCCTATTTCCTCTCATCCTCTTATAGCAAGATTCATGAGAGGCCTTCTTTTGACTAAACCTCCCATTAGACCACCTCCAGTGGCATGGGACTTGAATCTGGTTCTTGGCCAGCTTATGAAGCCACCCTTTGAACCCTTAGCCACTACCTCCTTGAAATTCCTTTCCTGGAAGGTTATTTTTCTCATTGCAGTCACTTCAGCTCGCCGCATCAGTGAGCTGCAAGCCTTGGTGGCTAATCCTCCTTATACAAGGTTCCATCATGACAAGGTAGTCCTCAGGACCAATACACACTTTATGCCTAAAGTGGTTTCACCTTTTAATCTGAATCAGGAGGTGTATTTACCTGTCTTTTTTCCAGGACCTCATGCATCAAGTGCAGAGAGGAATCTCCATACCCTGGATTGTAAGGGAGCGCTCGCTTTTTACTTACAAAGGACACAGCAACATAGAAAGTCCTCTCAACTCTTTGTTGCTTTTGATCCCTCTCATTTAGGACTTCCAGTCTCTAAGAGAACTCTGTCCAATTGGATTGCTCAGTGTATTTCTTTCGCCTACCAGAGTAAGCACCTTTCTCTAGAGGGCCATGTCACAGCTCACAATGTGAGGGCCATGGCAGCCCCTATGGCTCATCTAAACTCTGTGTCCATTGACCAAATCTGTCGAGCAGCCACCTGGGCCTCGGTTCATACCTTTACAGCCCATTACTGCTTGGACAAGGACTCCCGCTGGGATGCCTTGTTTGGTCAGGCTGTTCTCAAACACCTGTTCCATACTTAAACAACTCCTACCCCCCATCCCTGGTTGGATGCCCGAGATCCATGGAGGGAGGTAGAGCCCTTCCCAGGGACTCACAACCTTGGGGATCTCCCTGGCATCTCTAGCTGGGGAGTCCCTATATGTGAAGACTCATTCCTGCTTGTTCCTGGAGATAGCACAGTTACTTACCTGTAACAGGTGATCTCTGGGAAGAGCAGGAATAACTCTTCACAACCCACCCACCTCCCCTAGGAGTTGTATCTCTCCATCTTTGTTTTCCTCTCTCTCTCTTTGTCTCAGCTTAAAACTCGAACTGGAGAGAGGCGGTTGGGAAAGGCGGGAAGGCAGCACCCAGGCGCTGTGGGATGCTCCCAAAAGCTTTCCTTTTCGACGCTGGGGAGCGTTCCCGCGCAGCTTCCGTCGGTACCGACGATACCCATATGTGAAGACTTTAATCTCCAGGAACAAGGAGGAATGAGTCTTCACATATGGGGTTCGTCGGCGCCAACGGAGCCCGCACGGGAATGCTCCCCAGCATCCAATCAGAAGGCTTTTGGGAGCATCCCTCGCGCCTGCGCGGTAGCTTCCCGCCCTTCCCACTGCCTCTCCCCAGTTTTCGTTTTTCCGCGGAGCCGACAGGACGTAACTCCTGTCACCACAGAAACGTTTTCTTCTTTTTTGTTCCTGTGGTCGCGGTTTTTCCCCCACTGACTCTGGCACCGCTGGTGCCCCCTTTTTTCCTTATTTTTTGTTTTCCTTTATTTCCTTCGAGGAGCATCCTCCTCGTGTTATTCTGAGGCCTACCGGGCTTTCCAGCATGGAGCCGCCTTCCCTTAAGAAGTGCTGCCACTGTGGAGACGTTGTCTTCTGCTCCGACTCCAACGCCTGGTGTCTCTCCTGTTGGGGCCCTGACCTCTTCTCCCCCGGTACCCCGGGCTTCAGCGTCGGGAGAAGACCCTCCCTGTTTCGAGTGTCCCTCGATGACGTCTTTCCCTCTGAGGAGCAGTCGTCGGCGTTCTCTCCTCGCCAGGATCAGGTAACCCAACAACAGTCTGTTAAGACTAACCGAGCCTTGAGGGGTGAGTCTCATGCGCCGCATGACGACTGCTCCGGCCTTCCCCTCCAGTCCCTTACACCCCGGAGGGAGTCTTCGGGCTCCAGAGCCTCCACGGGGTTTCGGGTTGTTCCTGAGGTTCGCTCCTCACAGAACATTCCTGAGCCATGCCCGAGGGTGGCACCCGCTTCGAGCGGTGCAGATGCATCGGCGCCGGCGTCGAGTGTTCCACTCTTCGCCAGGGACTGTCGACTGGTGTCCTCGGTGCCTTCGGGGCCGATCGACTCGACCCAGTCTGGCTCTACGGCATCCCGGCCCTGCGCGGGGGCGGTACCTGCTTTCGGCGGTGCCGATTCCCCGGCATCGGTGTCGAGTGTTCCACTCGTCACTGGGGATCGTCGGACCAACCTGACCCGGTAGGGAGTGCCCACACCCCTGCCATGCACGGAGGTGGTGACCGCTTCGAGCGGGACCAAGTCCTTGGCGTCTGAGTCGGTGGCCGCACTCTCCGCCAGGGATTGGCACCGGGTGCCCTCGGCTCCACCAAGGCCGATCGACTCGCCCCCGGCTTCCGCGGGGGTGGTATTGGCCTTGAGCGGCTCCGCCCCTCCCGCGGCGGTCTCGGGAACAAGGGCCCCGTTCTTCGCCAGGGGTCGCCTCCGGGCGCCGCCTGCAGAGCCGATCGATATATCCCGGTCAGGCGGGTCGGCACCCCCACCTTGCGCGGGGCCGGGGCCTCCCCCGGCCGCCACCGACCTCCCGGCATCTCCGCGGGCGTCGAGTGCTCCGCTCGTCACTGGAGTTTGCCCGCGGGACCTGGGTCCTTCGGTCGAGTCGACCCAGAGAAGCACCGCGGAGCCGGGGCTGGGCGTCTCGCTCCCCGCCAGGGCTCGTCGGCGGGTTACCTGGGTACCCTCGAGGCCGCATAGTACGCCCCGTAAGGGTTTCCCGCTCAATAAAACGGGCGCGGGCAGAACCCCGGCGCCTAGGAGGTCCTCTCTCCCGGTGTCGGAGCCGACTTCAGGTGTTTCCCTCTTCGCCGAGTTTCGGCCTGGGAAGCCCTCGTTGCCCTTGGCACCGATCGTCGCGACCCCGACTCCATTCGCGAGAGTGGCAGCACCGGTGCGGCCGCCGACACCGGGGCCCGCTAAGGAGGCGTCGCTCGGTTCGATGCCCAGCCTCGAATCGATCTCCAGTCTGGAAAGCGTGGCTCCGGCGCATTTCGGATCCGACCCCGGTCTCTTCCGACGGCGCACTGCCGCGCTCGCCTGCTCTCCAGCGGCCTCGGCACCACTTCAGCCGCCCTTGCAGATTGCCCCGGGATGGCCTCGCCCCCGGATTCGGGGCCAAGGCCGAGTCCCGCGTGCCCGTCGGGGACGTCGCTCCCTTCGATGCCCCGCTTGGAGTCAATCCCGGGCTCTGACAATGCAGTACCGTCTGCTTCGAATTGGGACTGTCAGTACCCTCCTCTGTTTAGAGCGATTCCTCCCGTGCACCAGCACGGTGGGTCCCCTAGTGTTCAATCGGGCCCCTCCACCTCGGCCTCCCCCGGGATAGCCCCTCTGGGAGAGCCGTCTTTTCAGGACTTCCTCCTTGACATGGCGGACTTGCTCGCCATTCCTATTCCAGGCCCTTCGCTAAGTCCGGGTACTGCGGAACAGGCGGCCGTAATGTTCCTTTACCTCCCTCCCTGCGGGATGATCTGCTCGGGATTTGGCGCTCACCCTTACAGGTACCGGCGCCGCCTGCGGCCATGCATGCCCGGTATCGGGTGCCCCCCTCTCCGGGTTTCCAGACGCACCAGCTTCCCTATCATTCCATTGTGGTGGAATCGGCCCTGAGGAAGGTCGGAAGCAAGAAGAAGCACTCTTCCTGCCCCCCGAATCGTGCGTCTAAAACTCTGGACAACTTTGGGCGGCGATCCTTCCAAGCGTCCATGTTGGCTTCCAGGATTCTCTCATATATTTTCTATATGAGCCTGGCGCTGCGGGAGGTCACCGAGAGGTTATCTCTTTTGTCTCCCTTTGTGTTGGCCCCTCGGGCCCCTGACTATTCCTTGCATCTTTACCATTGCAGGAATATCTCTTGGTTTCTTTCTCGGGCTGCCGTGGACTCTTTCGAGTCAGTTAGCAGGTCCTCTGCGCTAGCCATAGGGGCACGTCGTACAGCCTGGTTGCAGGCTTCCGACTTGTGCAGCTGGGCACAACATAACCTGGGTACTTCCCCGTGCACCGGGGAGAACCTCTTCAATGGCGAGGCTTTGCGTCAGGTTGCTCTGTGCTCCGCCGACCTGTTTGGCACTGGCCGCCCGCGGCCCTCCCCATCTCCCGGGGGTAGGAAATGTCCTTCCCGACCCTCCTGTCCGAAGAGGAGGAGGTTTCATTCCTCTGCCCGCCTGCCGGGTGCGCCCATGCCAGGGACGTCTCACACCGGTCGGCAGTGCCAGGGCTCGCGCCAGGCTGCCCATGCCAGGCAACCTTAGGCTACGGTATGCGGCAGTTTGCACTTAACTCCTCTTAGATGAAGTTATGGTCCAGTTCTACACTGAGGTTCTTTCAGTGTGACAAGCGGTTCGGCTGCTTGATGGGAGGTATGGAGCCCCCCTCCCCCGGGGGGGGGGGGGAACCTTCCCGCGCTAGGTTAGCCTGGCTCCTCAGGGCCATGCTAATCATCTTCGGACTTACCCTCGGGTACATCCCTCGGATTCCCCTCTGCCTGGCCCCGGATTGAGGGGATCGCGAACCAAATCTCCTTCTCCCAGTGTAGGCCTTGGCCGCTACTCTCCAAGCGTGGCCGAACCATTCCTCGACAGGGCCGGACCTCCCACACCCCCCCCCCCAGGTCTGTGTCTCCGCTCTCGCAGAGAAATCCCTGGGTCCGTCAGGCTATGGTGGACAGGGGCCCTACTGACCCCTGCCGATCCCCCGCTCCGCTCCCTGCACTCTTTAGAGCGGCGGAGGGCATTGGCCCTAACCCCGAGGGTTTTTTTTATATAGGCCGGAGATGGCCCCACGGTCACGCCGTGGCTATAGGGTTTTCTATCCTCCTGCCTTCCCTGTGGCACGGAGGACACATTTTGGGTGACTGCCAGGTGGACGCCTCAGGGGTCTACGTACTCCTGATGTGCTCCTACCCAACTGATCTGGTGGTCACCCAACCATACTGCTACTCTCGCCGATCTGCCCTGCTCCACGCACATAGGCCCATCACTTGGATGGCCCTTCCTCCCGCCGCCTTCCAGGAAGGCACCCTCCTGTGGATCAAGGGCCGGTCCGAGTTGGCAGTATCGTTCTCACGTGTCCATACCGGTTGAGTAACCTGGGTGGGCGCTCCCGGGCCCACCTGTAGCCCAATATACATCTATACCTGTTAATGGATATATATCGGTACAGGTGGGCGCTTTTTGGGAAATGTTATAGCGCCCTGTCTCTTACCGACTATCCTCCAATTGTCGGTACTGACGTTTTGTTATTTCCTACGGGGTCCGGCCGGCCCGCTTGTCTGCGTTTTGCGGCTCGGGTGCTCGGACCAGTTATGCTTAAACTTGCTGTGATGTCAACAGCCCCTTGGTTTACGCCTCCTTGTCTGGAGGTTTTCGAACCCATTGTCTTCCTATCCCTTGCCGGCTAAGGTAGACAGTGTACCCCTCTGTATCCCGGAGTACACTTCTGTTCTTCTCCAGGCTGGGTTCTCCCAGATCGGTCAGTCTTCTGATTAGTCCTCCGGATTGGGGACTCTGCTCCTACTGGAGTTCTCAGCTTCTTAGAGCTCCTCTTGAAGACCTGCCGTCTTTCTGGTGCCGGTTGACACCTGCGTCTCCAGCCCGCCCGGACTGGGAACTTCGTCCTCTCTGCGGTGAAGTTCCCTTGAAGACTTCGCTACTGCATCTACAGTACCAGTCGCAGCTCTGCCTTCTACAATCCAGTAGGTAAGCTCTAGATTGTGCTAGATCATTAACGGTTTAATGATAATTGACGTGGTTTGAAGACTCCCCTGTAGTCTTCGGTTGCTGTGCCTTGGCAACTCTTCTCAACTCCTTCCCTCCGGGGATGCCGGGGATCCAGGTTGGGCGATGCCGCCCTGTCCAGGGGCGCGCATTCTGGGATCTCCCCTGGCACCCTCAGCTAGGGAGTCCCCATATGTGAAGACTCATTCCTGCTTGTTCCTGGAGATAGCACAGTTACTTACCTGTAACAGGTGATCTCCGGAACAGCAGGAATTAGTCTTCACAACCCACCCACCTCCCCTAGGAGTTGTAACTCTCTCTCTCTTCCTTCCTCTCCTCTCCTTCTGTCTCAGCTATTAAACGCAACTGGGGAGAGGCAGTGGGAAGGGCGGGAAGCTACCGTGCAGGCGCGAGGGATGCTCCCAAAAGCCTTCTGATTGGATGCTGGGGAGCATTCCCGTGCGGGCTCCGTCGGCGCCGACGAACCCCATATGTGAAGACTAATTCCTGCTGTTCCGGAGATCACCTGTTACAGGTAAGTAACTGTGCTTTCCTGCTGTTCCCAGAGATCACCTGTTACAGGTAAGTAACTGTGCTTTCTGTACCAGCATGAATTTTTCCTTTCTACAGACTTACCACTTGTAAGTCTCTATTCAGCTCCATCTTCTCTACCTTCTTACTAAGCATTTCCTCTGTAAGAGTGGTACTATTACACTGGAGGGCTGCTTCTTCAGCCCCTCTAGTTTTGTCTCTATTCCAGTGTGGAGTTTTTCCTCTCTGAGTTAACTCCCTTCATTTTTGCTTTGGAGCAGCTTATCAGACAGGTCCAGAGTTTTCTTACTCCTGTTCTGTCTGTTCTTTCTGTTTTTAAACAGAAAGATTCTTTCTGCTGTCTTACTAGCAGCTGCTCATGCAGGAGACCTCGTGATTGGACCACTGGTTCTTCTCCACAAGCATCCAGAGTTGTCCTCCACTACATTCTTCTGACCTTAGTAGTGACTCCAAGTGGATTCATCTTTCTTGGGAAATCTTATCACTACAGGCTTCTCGGATTGTCTTCTATTTTTGCCATCTCCAATTCTCTTGGGTTTGGCAGCATAGTTGACGTAGGTACTGGCTTCTCCAGCAGCCAGTTCTATCTCCTAATTCTCCTGCATTATGCTCTCTGCAATCCTACAGAGAAGCTTTCCACCATGGGCCCTTGCTAGAGAGCATTAGGATTTTCTCAAACAGCTGTCCTAGATGGTTGGAAAAGGCTCCCTCAGTCATGCCCCTCATGACTGGAAGGGTTCTTCCTACCCTTCTATCTCCTTTTTAAAACAAAGGACATGGGCTTTTCTCTTACGTGAAAGCTTAGAGTTGTTCAATTCCCTGGTTTGGTCCTCAGGATTCCCACCGGGAATATGCTCTTTTTTTTTCCTTGCAGCTCGTCCTCATGGTATCCTAATCCGTCATTGACAGCGCATATTTAGCTAAAGAACGCATGATCCCCTTTTTGCCCCTCAAGTAGGTCAACATGGTATCTCATTCCTATGCATTCTCTGTCCATTTACCATGCTAGAGTTCCAGAGGACTCAGGACTTGCTGCCTGCAGACTGATATTATCCTCTGCTTTTCACATAACCATCCTGGTTATTTCACTGGCTAGCATTCTTACAGCAATCTAGTCTGTTGTCAGGGAGATTTTTCCCCTGACTCCTTCCTTCATAATCAGGGGGAATAGATTCTCTATATATCTTCTCAAGTAGGTTCCACCTTCTTGTTATTAGATGAATCTTTCCTCTTCACATCTCCTATGTGAATATACTTCTATTGGCATATCTCTGTCTGCTTAATTGCAGACATCTATATATAGGCCTATATATTCATATATATATATAGTCACCCGGTGAGGGTCCCCAGGGCTGGAGCCTGGGTAATTCACCAGGGCTACTTCAATACTAGCAAAAGTGGATGACTACAATGCCCTCTGGGAGTTGTAGTCCCAATTGCTGAATAAAGAAGGTAAGTCGTGGATGAATAGTAAGGCTTTCAAACAGGACTTTTAATTCCCCTTCCGGGTAGATTTTTAAAGCAATGGGAACAAAAGGCAAAACACCATGCTTCTGGTACAAAAATCAAAAGGAACAAACTGGAACCAAAATATGCTTATCTTCAGCTGAACTCAAAAGTAACACAAACAGTCCGTTCAAAACAGGTAAGTTTTCCTCACTGCAGTTTGCTTATACTTTAACAGCTTCTTCAACAGAAAGAAGTAATGTCATCTGACATAATTAAAGTACAGTCCATGCATGTATCTGATATTGCTTCTTCATAATCATTACATTGCATTTTCTCTGGTTCCTCCTCTGAATAACATTCTTCAGGGTTATAGAAACGTTATCTTTAGGCAAACTCTTATCTCCAGGAACAAGCAGGAATAAGTCATCACATATGGGTACGTCGGTACCGACGGAGCCCGCGCGGGAAAGCTCCCCAGCTTTTCAGATTAAAAGCTTTTGGGGCCTCCCACTGCACATGCGCGCTGCCTTCCCGCCTTCCTGACCAGCTCTCGTCAGTTTCTTTTTTTCCGCGGAGCCAGCAGGTCGTGTTCCTGTCACCGCTGAAGAAATTGTTAATTTTATTGTTTTCTTTAGACCGCGTACCTGCCTTCCCCATTCTGAAACCGGTACTGCCGGTCTCTCTTTCTTTCTTTAAAAAAAAAAATATATATATATTTTTCTTTTCTTCAGCACAGCTTGGTACTTTGTTAGGCCTTCAGGCCTACACAAATTCTCCTCATGGAGAAGCCAGTTCCTGCTTTTAAAAAGTGTACCAAGTGCAGTGCTGTCATTCCTGTTACAGACACCCATGAATGGTGTATTAATTGTTTAGGACCTGACCATTCCATACCGGACTGCCCATCCTGCTCCCAGATGTCGAAACGTGGATTGCAGAACCGGGCCAACAAGTTCCATGTGCTGTTTCCTTCAGAAGCATCACAGTCATCCAGGTCTTCCTCTCCGGATGAATCTCAGGTAACCAAAACTCCAGTGGGCAAATCCTCTAAAAGCAAATCTCTTTCTAAAGATCGAGAGGCTCTCAATTCTGAGTTCGAGGATTCTGCCCAGGCCAAAAAACCCCGGCGGGAGGTTCCGGCCTCCAAAGCAATCATGGGGTCACAGGTTGACATCGATGGCGCGGCCTCGACAGATCACCTGTTGTGCTGCTCTGGGGTACCGGCCCATACCGGTACCACCGACATCCAGGCAGCAGTGGCGTCTATGGGCAATACTGTCCAAGTCATGCAGCAGGCCATTCTGGCTTTTATTAATGCTGCTATGCCCTTGGTACCGCGGCCAGCGGTACCGGGTCCGGTTCCGGTAATGGCTTCCATACCGGAACCGAGGCCATCATCTTCCAAACGCAGATCGGTTCCGCATGCCGGATCCGGGCTTTTGCCCGGTACCGATCCCATACCCGGTACGCCCGATGTCGATACCGAACGGTATGCGTATCGTGCGTTGGAAGCACATAGAGGATACTCTGCTTCTTCAGAGGATTTTAACTCCTCTGATGATTCTGATGAGTTCTCCCTTGATCTTCCTGAGGAGCCTTCTCCTAAAAGCAGAATGTCTCCACCAGAGGATTTGTCCTTTCAGGTCTTCATCATAGAAATAGCTAAAGGTCTTTCTATTGCTTCATCCTCTGAAAAGGAACCCAGATCAAAGAAACTGGATATTTTAGGATACTCTAAGTCTCCTAAAGAGGCAGTCACCCTGCCTATCCATGAAATCCTTCAAGAACACTTGATGGACTTATGGGAGGCTCCTCTAACATTGTCTCCTTCTTCTCGCAGGTTGGACACCATGTACCGTGTCCCCCCTTCTCCTGGTTTCCGAAAAACCCAGTTGCCTCACCATTCTATTGTGGTGAAGTCTGCAATGAAGAAGATAAAGAGTACCAAAAGGCACTCTTCTACTCCTCTAGGGCGAGAATGTAAGACTCTAGACTCTTTTGGCAGGAAAATTTTCCAGGCTACTATGCTTATAGCCAGGATTAATTCCTATAGTCTTTACATGGGCATGTTTCTCAGTGAAATCGCTCTAAAAGTTCGGCATTTTGCCCCCTTCATCCCTGAGGATAAAAGGGAGGAGTTCATTTTCTTAGTGAAACACCTTTTGGATATTTCAAAGTTCTCCAACAGGGCAGCTTTTGATTCCTTTGAGGGTGCTGGTAGGGCTTCGGGCATTGCTATAGCAGCCCGACGTCTTGCTTGGCTCCAGGCTTCTGATCTAGAACCTTGGGTCCTAGATGGCTTACGGAATCTGCCCTGTACAGGTGAGAACTTATTTGGTGAGGAGTGGCAAATTAAGGCCACTCAAATGGACGCAGAAAATGCCACCTTAGATAGACTTTCTAAGTCTACCTCCACTCCTGCCAAAAAGAAGTCTTTTAAGAGGCCTTATTACAAGAAGTCCAGATTTTCCACAAATACTGGCCAACAATCCTCTCAGCCTCGTTTTGCTGCTAAACGTCAGCAACCTAAACAGGCAAGGTCAAAGCCTGCGGCGTCTGCTACGCCTCAGCAGGCTCAACCCCCTCAGGGGTTTTGACTTGCCCCTAGAGAACTTAACTTTTCTGGCTCTAGAACAACCAGAGCCCCTCACCATACCCGGAAGGTTAGCTCACTTTGCTCCCAGATGGGAGCAAATTACATCAGAGCAATGGACCCTCTCTATCATCAGAGAGGGTTACAAACTCCATTTTTCCGACCTTCCTCCTTATACTATGGTGAGGCAGTTCAATTCTCCCCCATCTCTCCTGACCCTCTTGGGTCAGGAAGTCTCCTCCCTCCTTGCCCAAGGGGCAATAGAGGAGGTCCCTCTTCTTCAACAGGGGACGGGATTCTACTCCCCTTATTTTCTAATACCAAAGAAGACAGAGGGCTTCAGACCAATTCTAGATCTGAGAGAATTGAACAAATTTCTTTTCAAGGAGAAATTCAAAATGCTTTCTCTGGGCATTCTCCTTCCATACCTTCAGAGTCAGGATTGGCTTTGTTCTCTAGACCTAAAGGATGCGTATACACACATACTCATCCACCCATCCCACAGAAAATACCTTCGATTTCTGTTTTCAGGGACAACATTTCCAGTACAGAGTACTCCCCTTCGGTCTAGCCTCTGCTCCAAGAGTGTTCACCAAATGCATGGCAGTCGTAGCTGCCTTTCTAAGAGGCCTGGGAATTTTCATATTCCCATACCTGGACGACTGGCTCATCCGAGCTCCATCTCAGTCCCAGGCCCAAATTTCCCTGGACCGCACAAGGCGTCTTCTGCAGTATCTGGGACTGGTAGTAAACCTTCCCAAGTCTCAACTAATCCCTACTCAGTCTCTCGAGTTCATAGGGGCCCAGTTAGACACCATCACTGCGAGGGCCTACCTGCCTCAGCTCAGGGCCCAACGCCTGCTGAGTTTGGCCTCCCAAGCTCAGTCCAGCAGTCATTTGACAGCCCGGGAAATGCTGCGACTTCTGGGCCACATGGCCTCCACGGTACATGTGGTGCCCTACGCTCGTCTGCATATGAGAGCAGCTCAATGGACCTTGGCCACCCAGTGGACTCAAGCATCTGGAGCGCTCTCCGACCAAATACTCACCTCAAGCCGTCTGTTTTGGTCCCTCCAATGGTGGACATCCACCAAGAATCTGTTGTTGGGGGCCCCCTTCCAACCTTTGTTGCCCCAAGCAACCCTCACAACAGATGCCTCCCAGACAGGGTGGGGAGCTCATCTTCAGAACCTCTCCACTCAGGGCACTTGGTCTCCACAGGAGACCACCCTTCATATCAACCTCCTGGAACTGCGAGCAATTTACCTTGCCCTCAAGGTCTTCTATACCCTCCTTGTCAACCTGACTGTCCTAGTTCAGACAGACAATCAGGTAGCCATGTTCTATATAAACAAACAAGGAGGGACAGGCTCTCTGTCGCTTTGCAACGAAGCTCTCAGATTATGGGCCTTCGCCAGAGAGCATCAAATTCACCTTCTTGCAGTGTATCTTCCAGGAGTTCAAAACTCTCGTGCGGACAGACTCAGTCGAGTTCTGCTTCCACACGAATGGTCCCTACATATGGACCAGATACGCAGAATCTTTCAGGAATGGGGGACCCCGGACATAGACCTCTTTGCAAGTCCGTGGAATGCCAAACTTCCCCGGTTCTGTTCCAGAACTCAGTGTCAGGGAGCTCAGGCCCACGATGCCTTCCTCCTGCATTGGGGTCAGGAATTCCTCTATGCCTTTCCACCCATTCCTCTAATATCCAAGACTCTGTTCAAGCTCCAGAGGGATCACGGGACTATGATCCTCATAGCTCCCCGCTGGCCACGCCAGGTGTGGTTCCCTCTACTTCTGCATCTCTCCCAGGGATCCTCCCTGGACCTGGGAGCTGCGCCAGACCTCCTGTCTCAGGAGAAGGGGACTTTGTGGCACCCAAACCCCAAATCCCTACATCTCAGAGCTTGGTTACTGAAGGCCTAAGTCTTCAAGACTTTAATCTTTCTCAGCCTGTGAAAGATATCCTTTATGCCTCTAGGAAACCTTCCACGAGGCGTTCTTATGCTTTCAAATGGAAGCGTTTTTCCATTTGGTGTGCTCAGCAGGGTCTTGACCCTCTAGCACTTCCTTTGAATTCCCTCTTGGACTATCTCCTGCATCTTTCAAATGCAGGCCTTAAGACGAATTCAGTAAGGGTCCATTTGAGTGCTATTGCAGCATCCTTAAAACCTATAAATGGACAACCTGTCTCCTCTCATCCTCTTGTTGCACGTTTCATGAGAGGCCTGACCCTAACTAAACCTCCCATCCGACCTCCCCCGGTAGCATGGGATTTGAACCTAGTTCTAGGTCAGCTTATGAAGCCACCTTTTGAGCCTTTGGACTCTACCTCCTTCAAATTTCTTTCCTGGAAGGTTGTTTTCCTTATTGCAGTCACTTCGGCTCGCCGCATCAGTGAACTGCAGGCTTTAGTGGCTCATCCACCTTATACTAGGTTTCATCATGATAAGGTGGTCCTTAGGACGAATCCCCACTTTATGCCCAAAGTGGTCTCGCCTTTTCATCTTAATCAAGAGGTATATCTACCTGTCTTTTTCCCGGCTCCTCATGCATCCAGTGCAGAGAGGAACCTTCATACTCTGGATTGTAAAAGAGCTCTTGCCTTTTACCTCAACAGGACTCAACCACATCGAAAGTCTTCCCAACTTTTCGTGGCTTTTGATCCTTCTCATTTGGGACTTCCAGTCACCAAGCGTACACTTTCCAATTGGATCGCTCAGTGTATTTCTTTTGCTTACCAGAGTAAGAACATTTCTCTGGAGGGCCATGTCACAGCTCACAATGTGAGAGCCATGGCCACTTCTATGGCTCATCTTCACTCTGTGTCCATAGATCAGATCTGTCGAGCAGCCACTTGGGCCTCGGTTCATACCTTCACAGCCCATTACTGCTTGGACAAGGACTCCCGCCGGGATGCCTTGTTTGGTCAGGCTGTCCTCAAACACCTGTTCCATACTTAAACAACTCCTGCCCACCTTCCCTGGATGGATGCCTGAGATCCATACGAAGATGGTTTACCCTTGGAGGGGGATCTCCCAGGCATCTTAGCTAGGGAGTCCCCATATGTGATGACTTATTCCTGCTTGTTCCTGGAGATAGCACAGTTACTTACCTGTAACAGGTGATATCTGGGAACAGCAGGAATTAGTCATCACAACCCACCCACCTCCCCTAGGAGTTGTATCTCTATCTATCTATCTTCCTGTCCTCTCTCTCTATTGTCTCAGCTTTAAACTCGAACTGACGAGAGCTGGTCAGGAAGGCGGGAAGGCAGCGCGCATGTGCAGTGGGAGGCCCCAAAAGCTTTTAATCTGAAAAGCTGGGGAGCTTTCCCGCGCGGGCTCCGTCGGTACCGACGTACCCATATGTGATGACTAATTCCTGCTGTTCCCAGAGATCACCTGTTACAGGTAAGTAACTGTGCTTTCTCGGTAATTACACTTCCCTTCTTATTTATTTATTTATTACAATTTCTTATATACCGCACTATTGTCAGCGCGGTTTACATATAACAAAATGACCATAACAAACTGTTTTGCTTTACAGCGAACAGGAGTAACAACTTGGATAACATGGGGACGTAAACTGAACTTAACTAATTACATCTGTACAATGAGATACTAATTACATATGTACAATGAGATTCTTCCTGGTTAAGAGAGTGCAGTGAATAATTACCACCCTCTCTTGAGAGCTCCCTTTGTGAGTCACACAACTCCTTATACGTAGAGGGCAAATCACTATATTCAAGGGCTCTTCTATTAGAAGGAATTGGCCTACCTCCCAACTGCCTTTTCTCTGAGCTCCTGCGTGTGAGTGAGTTATCAGAGCACTGCTGAGACGGAGACGTTTCTCTGCCTTCAGCATAAAACTTTCCCCAGGACAGACTTTCCCTCTTGTGCTGTACCTGGTTTTAGGAAGATAAAACTCCTCAGCTTTCCTGAGCCTGGCTTCTGTACCGTAGCTTCTCCTAGCGTTCTGGAAAGTTTCACCAGGCACGTCCTTAGCTGGGCACTGCTCTCTGCAACAGGCTGCTGTGTTTTTTCCCGTATACCTTTCAGTTCTGCTGGCTTCTGAACTCTCTCTCACTCCTGTGTCTCTGCTTCTAGAACTGGAACTTGTTCTGCTCCTTGCCCTGCCTCTTCTTCTCCTCACCTCACTAACCTCAGGTGAGCATGTTTTAACTACATGTGTCCCTGTGCTTGGTTGGGCTCCACCCCTTCTCAGCTGCCCTTCATTTCCTAATGAATCAGGAACCTGCTTGCTGCTCGGGCGTGTTCTCCCACCATGTGATAGTGTTTGTTTTGGTTGCCTATAGCAACTCTGCTCCATGTGCTGATCTGAGCTGTCATTTTCAGATCTGTTTTCATCTGTTCTACCTATTTCCATAGGCTCTGATGACTCTACCTCATGACAAAATATATATATATGTAGATATAGATATATGTTTGTGTGTGTATAAGTTATGCCCTTCTATATCTCACTATAGATATATTCTATATGTCTCTCTCTCTCTCTCTCTCTCTCTCTCTCTATATCTATCTATCTATCTATCTATCTATCTATATATATATCTATATATATATATATATATATAGGTGTGTGTGTATATATATATAGATATATCTCGAGATATTATTATAGGTAGATATGTATTTACATACTTATCTATCTGACTGTCTATGCTCATATAGATATATATCTCTCTATATGATTCTGACAGTTGGGCTCTACCCATACTCATGCTGTTCCAGCATGTTTGGGGTGCTACACACACAAAACCACTCCAGTGGTAGTTAATAACTTTCTACCATAACCTTAAGGTTTAGGTACCCCTGAAGCTCTCCATGTTCCAGTATCTTTCCTAGCTACCACCAGTTAGGAAAGACGTGGCGGATCTTCAGTAAATCTGAGGCTCTAACGCCTCAGACACCTGTCCTTTCTTTTTGGGATACAAGGTTTTTTCCATACCCCTTCTCCCCTCAAGGACTAGGCCGGTTTGTCCAAATCGGTCAGCCTTTCCTCTTTTTGCTCCTAAGAGTGAGCCACTCTGCAGCCAAAAGAGTTTGGGCTTTTTCCATAAAGCCTTCTGCTGAAGGCCTACTGTTTTTGTACTACCCCAGTTGATCCCTGGGGTTACCTCTCATCTTTCAGGATTCTGACCTCCACTGTTTGTCCTACAGGTTTATTACCTCCACTTTTCAGTGAGGTCCTCCTTGAGGTTCCTCTCCTGGATTCCCCAGTAGATCCCATGAACCTCTATACTTTTCTGCAATCCTGTTAGGCGAGGTCCATATTGCAATATTTCATTTCAATATATTTGATGATAATTATCATCCACACAAGGACTCCTTGTCTGCAGTCCTATGCTAGGTTAGCTGTCTTACAGCACCTTTCTGTTTCAACTCCTACTCTCCATCCTCAGGATGCCTGGCGATATGAGATGTAGCATGTTCCAATCTATAACATGCTGGGACTCCAGGCATCTTAGCTTGGGAGTCCCCATATGTGAATGCTTGTTCCTGGAGATAGCACAGTTACTTACCTGTAACAGGTGATCTCTGGGAACAGCAGGAATAAGTCTTCACAACCCACCCACCTCCCCAGGAGTTGTATCTCTCTATCTTTCCTTTCCTCTCTCTCTCTCTTTGTCTCAGCTTTAAAACTTAACTGAGGAGAGGCAGTTGGGAAAGGTGGGAAGGCAGCACGCAGGCGTGGTGGGATGCTTCCAAAAGCTTTCTGATTGGACGCTGGGAAGCGTTCCCGCGCAGACTCCGTCGGTACCGACGTACCCATATGTGAAGACTTATTCCTGCTGTTCCCAGAGATCACCTGTTACAGGTAAGTCATTGTGCTTTACTCACCTGTAACAGGTGTTCTCCAGGGACAGGAGGAATCAGTCCTCAGTACTCTCCCACCTATCCTGATGAGTTGCTGAATTTTTTATCCTTTCCTTGCCATCTGCTTGGTAGGGCTCGAGCTAAGGGGACCTGACTGAGCAAGATGGCACCCTTGGGTGGGAAAAGGACCACGCATGCGTGGCAGCAATCCCAAAGGCTTTCTTTGAAAGCTGGGGAATTGCTCTGCGCGGGCTCTGTCGGTGCCGACGTCACCCCATAAGTGAGGACTGATTCCTGCTGTCCCTGAAGAACATCTGTTACAGGTAAGTAACTACATTTTCTCCAGGAACAAACAGGAAGTCAGCCCTCTCATATGGGTGACGTCGACGCTGACGGAGCCCTGCATGGAAGCATCTCCCCAGCTTTCAAAGAGAGCCTTTGGAAGATGCCACCACGCATGCATGGTCCCCTTCTTGCCCAAGGGTGCCATCTTGCTCAGTCTCCTTTTTTCCATGGAGCCCTACAGACATTCAGCTTGTTACCCACCCCCCCCCAGAAAAAAGTTGATGTTTCTCATACATTTTGTACCTCTTCCGGCTTGCACCGGTTCCTTTCCCGCCTTCAAGCCCCGATGCTCCAACATAGAGTCTCGAGACTCTTAGGTTATTTTCCACTTAAGCGCTTTCGCACCTTTTTCAATCTCTGGCACGTCGAGAGTCTTAGACTTCTCTGGGGTCAATTTTGTTCCAAGAACATGTCCCCACCGACACTCACAACCAATGTTTCCGCTAACCTGTGCTGGGTCCGCCGCCAACATTCCTGCCGACGGGGGGGGTGCAAAGTGATCAATGCTCCGCCCCTCCCCCCACCAGCAGGAATGCTGGCGGCAGACCTGGCACAGATTAAAGAGAACATTGCGAGGGTGCTGTGGTGTGTGTTAGACTAACAATAGTATACCACCTCCTATCCCATGACTTTTTATTTTTGCCAAAAGTCTCTGATGAGGGACCTTATCAAAGGCATTCTGAAAGTCCAAATACACTTTATCAACCGACTCGCCTTTGTCTACCTGTTTATTCACGCCTCAACATCCTCCAGTACAAAGCACCACCAAAGGAGACCCTGATGGTTCCCATCCCCTCCATTCTCAGCTGGCTCCTTCTCAGGATATGAGAAGCCATGGCATTGGTGCCAATCGTCAGCCGGCGCCTGGATACAATGTACAGGGTTCAGCGAGAGCCAGGCTTCCGAAAGGCGCAACTCTCCCATACCTCCATGGTGGTCGAATTGTCCATGCACCAGCAGAAGAGCGCGAAGACGCACTCATCTGTTTCCCTGGGCAGGGAGTTCCGCACTCTTGACGCCCTTGGGCAAAAATGCTACCAAGGCTCAATGTTGGCATGTCGTATACAAACTTACCAACGGCATGTTCCTCCGAGACCTGGCTAAGGAACTCGGAGGCTTTGCGGCTGGCCTTGATGAAGATCACCTCCGGCACTTTCAGACTCTTACGAAGTCTGCTGGAGAGTGTTCCAAATATCTGTCCCCAGGAGCTTACAATGGCTTTGAATTCAGCGTGAGGGTTGCTGCTGCCAGCATCGGCTGGCTCCAGTTATCGGACCTCGAGTAATGAGTGCAAGAGAAGCTCCTTGATGTCCTTTGCCTTGGGGAGCAGCTCTTTGGCAAGCTTATGGAGGACATGGCAGCCGAAATAGAGACAGAGTATGTTACCTGGACTGTGCTCTCAAGGAAGATCTTCACTCTCCCAAGTTGGAAGCCACAGGGAAAGGATTCTCCTTGCCTCAGGAAGGGCCAACACTATCAGTTACCCTCCATATCCAGCCACCCAGACCCCTCAGCAGGGTCACCAGGGTAAGGAAATGGGCCAGGGCCCGCACAAGCCCAAGGGCCCCAAGCCCCAGCTGCCAACCCCAGCCCAACCTGGGTCAGGGTTTTGACGCCCTCAGCCTCTCTTCCAGTATCTCTTCCACTGGAGGGTCGGCTCCCAACAGGGGGGCACCTGGTCCATTTTGCCCACAGGTGGGCTTCCATCACCACCAACTCATGGGCACTGCAGGTGGTCAGGGAGGTTTACCTCCTCCACTTGGACCAGCTACCTCCACCCTTCTTCCCTGGGGAGTCTCCTCGGTCTCTCCTGCACCAGGCTCTGATAATGCAAGAACTTGCGGGCCTTCTCAAGGACAGGGCCGTGGAACCCGTACCATACCACATGAGAGAAAAGGGGTTTTACTCTAGGTACTTTCTGGTCCCAAAAAGAAAAGGAGGATTAAGACCCATCCTGGACCTGAGAAACCTGAACAAATTTGTGGTGCGAGAGAAATTCAAGATGCTCTCCCTTGGAATGTTGCTGCCCTACCTCCAGCAAGGAGACTGGCTATACCCACAGGCAGGACCTAAGATTCATGGTCGGGGGCGACCACTACCAGTACAGGGTACTTCCCATCGGCTGACCTCCGCACCAAGGGTCTTCACCAAATGCCTAGCAGTGGTGGCCGCGTATCTTTTGTCTCCAAGGAGACATCGCATTTCCTTACCTAGACAACTGGCTAATACGAGGGGACACAACCTCAGAGACGCTGCAGGCCTCCCAATCAAGGTCCTACAACACCTGGGATTTGTGATAAATCACCCAAAATCCCACCATCACAAAACTTTGCATTCATAAGCGACTCACTTAGACACCCTCCAGGCCAAGGCTTTCCTCCCCCCTGGACAGGGTGGATCACCTCACGGCCTTAAAAGCTGAAGTACAGCACTGCCACATGGTCTCAGCGTGGTCCATGCTTCATCTCCTTGGCCACATGTCCTCTATGGTCCATGTGGTCCCCAATGACTGCCTCCATATGTGGGCGGCTCAGTGGTGCCCCTGCTCACAATGGACCCAGGCCACGGACTGGCTCCAGATCAGAGTCTGTGTGTCCCGTCAGCTGGTGTAGTCACTCAGTTGGTGGCAGGCTACATAGAACCTGCACCTGCTCCCAAGCTCCCTGAGGGTTCTCATGACAGATGCTTCCCTACGGGGCTGGGGTGCCCACTGCGAGGAGCTGTGCACCCAGGGGATATGGTTACCTGAGGAAAGCCAGCAGCAGATCAACCTGCTCGAACTCAGGGCCAACTTCCTTGCGCTAAAGGCTTTCCAGCACCGCCTGCAGCACCAGTCAGTATTCGTCCAGATAGACAATCGGGTCACGATGTTCTACCTGAACAAGCAAGGGGGCACAGGCTCCTACCGCCTATGGCAGGAGGAGTAGCCTTTCCATGCCAAGATAACACCCTGGCAGACAGGCTGAGCAGGGTCCTCCAACCACACGAGTAGCACCTGGACCCAGGGATGGCACAGAGGCTGTTCAGGTTGTGGGGCACCCTGAACCTCGACCTCTTTGCTAGCCCAGTCAATGCTCAGCTACCACGTTTCTGCTGCCCACACCTGCACCCGGGGTGGGTAGCGGTGGATGCCTTTCTCAGTCTCATGGTTGGGGAGTCTACTGTATGCCTTCCCTCCCACACCACTGATAGCGCGGACTCTCCAAGTTCTAGTGAGACGAGGCTTCCATGATTCTGGTGGCCCAGGCAGCCTTGGTTTCCCCTACTGCTTCGTCTCTTGATGGAGTCCCCATTACCTCTCGGGAGCTCCCTGAGACTTTTAACCCAGGAGGAGAGCTCGATCCTCCACCCCAATCTGGGATCCTTGTCTTTCACAGCATGGCTGCTGAACCAGTCGTTTTTATTTATTTATTTAGCATAGCTCAACCTCCTGGCCTGGTAGAGGAAGTTCTGGCCTCTTGCAAGGACTCCACGAGACAGGCCTACACCTTCAAGTGGCACAGATTCTCCTTTTGGTGCATGGAGCACCAGGCGGACCTGTTCTCCTGCCTGGTGCACATGGTGCAGTGATACTTGCTCCACCTCTTACAGTCCGGGCTTAAGTCCAACTCCGACCGGGAACACCTGAGTGCACTCGCCGCAAACATCACTCCAAAGAAGGCAACTTCTTTCTGTGCAGTCCCTAATTGCTTGATTCATGCAAGGCTTATTGTTTTCTAAGCTTCCTATCCATCCGCCCCTGGCAGAATGGGATCTCAATGTGGTCCTAGCACAGCTTACCAAATCGCTGTTCGAACCTTTGGCTACCTGCCATTTGCTCTACCTGTCCTGGAAGATGTCCTTCCCGGTCGCACTGTCTGCAGAGTCAGTGAGCTTTAGGCCTTGGTGGCCGAGCCACCCTACACCAGGTTCTACAAGAACAGGGTCGTGCTCTGCACTCGCCTGAAATTCCTACCGAAGGTGGTATCTGACTTCCACCTCAACCAGGAGGTGGTACCTTCCACCTTCTTTTCTCAGCCCCACACAGACAAGGTGTCGGCCATTCTCCACACTCTGGACTGTAAAGGGGTGTTGTCCTTCTACCTACAGCGCACTCAGGGCCACTGCAAAGCCTCTCAGGTTTTCATTTCATATGACCCCAGACATCTGGGGGAGGCTGTCATCAAGTGGACTCTGTCCATCAGGGTGGCGGACTGTATCACCTTCGCCCATAACCAGGCTGGGCTACCATTAGAGCGCCGGGTCATGGCACACAATCTCAGGGCTATGGCAGCTTCTGTGGTGAGCCTATGCTCTGTCCCTATGGCAGACATCTGCCGGGCTGCCACCTGGTCCTCCACACTTTTGAAGCTCATTACTGCCTGGAGAGGGAGTCCCGATGACAGTGCCTTCGGCCAGGCCATACTCTGTAATCTGTTCAGGGTTCATGCTACTGGAGCCATGGTTCTCCCTGGACACTGGAGTCCTCAGAGTCCTCAGATTCGTTTGTGACTGCTCACGGCTGGGCCGTGTTTATCTCTACAGGTTCTCAGTAGCATGTAGCTAGGGAGTCCCATATGTGAAGACTGACTTCCTGCTTGTTCCTGGAGATAGTGTAACTCACCTGTAACAGGTGATCTCCAGGAATAGCAGGAATCAGTCTTCACAACCCGCCCACCTCCTCTTCAAATTGTCTCATTTTTTTCCTTTTGATCTCAATTTGTCTCCGCTATACACCTGACCAAGGAGACCAGAAGTGAAGGCGGGAAGGCAGCTACGCATGTGTGGAGGAACACTCCCAAAAGCATTCCTATTGGATGCTGGGGAGAGTTCCTGCGCTGGGCTCCATCGGTGCCGACATCACTCACATGTGAAAACTGATTCCTGCTGCTCCCGGAGATCACCTCTTACAGGTGAGTAACTATGCTTTAGTTTAGGAGCATCTCGGTATTTTAAGGGTCCCTGTTGGGTCTTTGCACTTAAACACATGTTTGCACGTACCATGTGTTAGTTTTAGTGCTAAAGCTTCTGTAGTAACTGTTGGGGACATGGCCAGCACATTCCCAGTAGCTACCACATAGACACATACCATTGTGCATGGCACAATTAACAGGTGCACTTGATGACACCTCTGTGGGTGGTGCAATTTGTGCAGCTGCACATAACTATTGTACAGTTAGCACAAAAGCAATTTATTTGTGTTAACTGCAAAATGCTCTCACACCCACACTCCCCCACAACCTGCCTCATCTCCAGGAACAAGCAGGAATGAGTCTTCACATGTGGGGTACGTCGGCGCCGACGGAGCCCGCACGGAAAATGCTCCCCAGCATCCAATCAGAAAGCCTTTGGGAGCATCCCCCGCGCCTGCACGGTGACTTCCCGCCCCTCCAACAGTCTCTCCTCAGTTTTCGTTTTTCCGCGGAGCCTACAGGACGTACCTCCTGTAACCGCAGAAACCTTTTTTCTTATATCCTTATATTCTTAATTTTTTCTTGTTTTGTGCGGTCGTGGCGGTCTTCCCCGTTGATACCGGTTCCTCCGGTGCTTCACTCTCTTTCCCTTGAGAAATAATTCCCTCATCAGTTTTTCTTTGTTTATCCTTAAGACCTACTAGGCCCTTTTTTTCCACATGGAGCCTTCTTCCCCTTTGAAGTGCCCCCACTGTGGAGACTTGGTTTTCTTTTTAGACTCCAAGGCCTGGTGTCTATCCTGTTTGGGCCCTGACCCTTTTTCCCCGGGTCCACGGGGCCTTAGCGTCGGGAGAAGACCTTCTCTTTTTCGGGTATCCCTCGATGCCGTTTTTCCTCCTCGGGTGAGGTCCTCGGTTTATTCTTCTCTCCAGGATCAGGTAACCCACAAACAGTCTGTTAAGACTAGCCGATCCTTGAAGGGTAAGTCTCATGCCCAGCATGACGACGGCTCCGGCCTTGCCCTCAAGACCACATCGGCAATAAAACCCCGGCGGGAGTCCTCGGGCTCCAAAGCATTTATGGGGTTTCAGGTTGTTCCTGGGGTTCACTCCTCACAGAACATACCTGAGCCATGCTCGGGGGTGGTATCCGCTTCGGGCGGTACCGATTCCCCGGCATCGGCACCGGTGTCGAGTGCTCCACTCCTCACCAAGGATCGTCAGCTGGTGTCCTCAGTGCCTTCGGGACAGATCAATTCGATCCAGACTGTCTTTCCTGCACCCCAGCCATGCGCGGGGTTGGCACCGGCTCCCCCGGCATCGGCGTCGAGTGTTCCACTCGCCGCCGGGGCTTGCGGTCTGGCTTCGAGCGGTACCGCTCCCCCGGCATCGGCACCGCTGTCGAGGGCCCCACTCCTCACCGAGGATCATCGTCTGGCGTCTTTGATACCTTTGGGGCCGGCCGGTTCGACCCCGACTGGCGTGCCTGCATCCCAGCCATGCGCGGGGTTGGTACCGTCTTCGAGCGACCCTCACCACCAGGGATTGCGGTCTGGCTTCGCACGGTACCGCTTCCCTGGCATCGGCACCGGTGTTGAGTGCTCCACTCTTCACCAGGGGTCAGTGTCGGGTGTCCTCGGTGACCCCGGGACCGTTTGACCCGACCCGGGCTGGCTCTTCGGCCTCCCAGCCTTGCGCGGGGGTGGTGCCGCCCTCTAGCAGTGCCGGCTCGCCGGCATCGCCACGAGTGTCGAGGGCTCCGCTCTCCACTAGAGATCGCCCTCTGGAACCCCCAGTACCTTCGGGTCCGATCGACGCGGACCAGGCTAGCTTGCCTGTATCCGGGCCAGCCGCGGGGCGGATGCCGGCTTCGAGCGATACCGATGCCCTGTCATCAACATCGGTGTCGGGTGTCCCACTCTTCACCGGGGTTCGTCACCGGGTTTCCTGGTCAGAGCCGATCGATACGCCCCGGAGGGACGTCCATCTCCCTTTGAGGGGGGTACCGGCTTCAGGCAGTGCCGATGCCCCGTCACGGGGCATCGTCTTCGGACATCCGCGGTGCCTTCGGCACCGACTGCTTCGATCCCGATCGCCTCTTATGCGGGGGCATCGCCGATACCACCACCAACGTCGGTGTCTTCTCGGCATGCATCGATAGCCCCGCTCGCTTCGATGCCCAGTCTAGAATCAATATCCAGTCTAGATGACTTGGTTGCGGCATCGCCGATGCCACCTCCGACGTCGGTGTCTTCTCAGCATGCACCGATAGCCTCGCCCTCTTCGATGCCCAGTCTAGAATCGATATCTAGTCTGGATGATTCGATTCCGACACGGTGGGAAACCAGTCCAGGTCGTCTCCGACTACGCAGTACCGAGGGTAATTTTCAAAGCTCTTTGGTTACCTCTGTGCCGTTTCGGCAACTCTCGCTACCTGCTCAGCTGGCACCGATGCCGGCATCGGTATCGAGGTCTATTCCTGCTGCTCCATCGGTGCCATCGATCTTTTCTATGCCTAGCTTGGAATCGATACCGGGTGCTGATGAGGCAATACTGACTGCCTCGAATCGGAGCTGTCAGTACCGTCCCCCGTATGGCAGAATTCTTTCTCTGCACCAGTCCCGTAGGTCTTCTGGTGTTCACGACCCTCATTCTGCCTCAGCCGACCCGGGAATAACTCCTCTGGGAGATCCTTCGTTTCAGAAATTTCTCCTTGACATGGCTACTTTTCTTGCCATTCCTATTCCTGGCCCCGAAGATTCGGCCAAACAGGGGACCGTCATGCTTCCTTCACATCATTCCTTGCAGGACCTTGTTCTGAGGATTTGGGAATCACCTTTGAAGGTTCCTGCGCCCTCTGCGGCCATGAATGTTCTGTATCAGGTGCCTCCCTCTCCGGGTTTTCAGAACAATCAGCTTCCGCATCATTCCCTTGTAGTGAAATCAGCGATGAGGAAGGTCAGAAGTAAGAAGAAACATTCTTCTTATCCGCCAGGTCGTGCATCTAAAGCACTCGATGCCTTCGGACGTCAAACCTTCCAAACTTCTATGTTGGCTTCCAGAATCATTTCATATATTTTTTATATGAGTCTAACACTTCAGGAGGTCACAGAGAAATTATCTCTTATTTTATTTATTTATTTAGCATACATTTATAACCCGCAACTTCCAGAGTTCAGTTGCGGTTTACAATAAAACAACAATCCACAAAGCAAAAGCTTAGTTTTACATTGAACATTTTGTAACAATAAAAGTAAATGTAAACAGCATGAACTTGTGCATAATAGCAAAATTGGCTGGTAAATTATATACAATAAACTATATACAAATATATGTTGTGGGTACTTTAGAATTGAATCATGGTGTTTTTATAATAGTGTATTGTCTGTTAAGTTGTTGGAAATAGTATTACTCAGTCATGATTTTTAACCTTTATCTGAGTGTATCAAGGGGTTATCTATGTTGCCGTAGTGCATGGAGAATAAGTAGGTTTTTAGTTTTTTACGGAGTTCCATCATTTCGGTTATAGTTCGTAGGTCCTCCGGAAGGGAATTCCAAATAGTTGGGGCAGCATGGGAAAAAGCTCTGTTGTTAGTTAATTTATTTGCTTTTATGAAATCAATAGGAGTATTTAGTTTATTTGAGTATCCTTTTCTGTGTGTGGTTTTTTGAGATTCCATGCTAATTAGTTTGCTTAATGGGATTGGGGCCATGTTATTTAAAGCTTTATATGTAGTTATTGTGGTTTTATATATTATCCTACTT
This sequence comes from Ichthyophis bannanicus, assembly GCA_033557465.1. Lineage (NCBI taxonomy): Eukaryota > Metazoa > Chordata > Amphibia > Gymnophiona > Ichthyophiidae > Ichthyophis > Ichthyophis bannanicus. The sequence goes on from CM066042.1 coordinate 172,573,389, forward strand.
TGAATTGGCAACCAGTGTAGGGAAGCTAGTATTGGTGTTATGTGCTGAATTGAGTGTGCTTTCGTGATAATTCTAGCTGCTGCGTTTTGTGCTAATTGGATTCTTTTTATGTTTTGTTTTGTTATACCTAAGAGAATTAGGTTGGCAAAATCAAAGTGTGGTGTTATTGTAGCCTGTATTATATTAATGAAGTCTAGTTGGTGTACTAACGGTCGTAATTGTTTAAGGATTTTAAGTTTAAAGTATATTTTCTTTATGGTGTTTCTGATGTGAGTGTTCATCATCAAATGAGAATCTAGGATAACACCTAGGTATCTTATTTCGTTTTTTATTTTAATGTCGTAGTTTTGCAATGTTATGTGGGTTGGGGGGATATATGATTGATTTTTTGTTACAATTAGAACTTCTGTTTTTGCATGGTTAATGTGAAGGTTTTGAGCTTTTAGCCATGTTGTAATTTCATTGAAGCAATCAGATAGTAGTTTTATTGGTAAGTTAGGGATTGTAAATGGGATGTACAGCATAATATCATCTGCATATAGATGATAGTATACTCTGAATTTTTTAAAGATATCACAGATAGGTTTTATGTAAATATTAAACAGGAGGGCTGATAGTGCGGAGCCTTGTGGGAGACCAACTTCTTGTTTATATATGGTTGATGTTTGGTTACCAATTCTTACATTTTGTGTTCTATTATTTAGGTAAGAGGTAAACCATTTATGTACAGTGTCTTTTATTCCTATTTGATTTAGGTTATTAAGCATTATAGTGTGGTGAACACTATCAAATGCTGCCGAAATATCAATAAATAAGAGTATAAATGCTTGTTTATGATTATTAATCCCTTTGAGTAGTGTATCGGTTAAGACTGTTAAAAGTGTTTCAACTCGATGTTGAGGTCTAAATCCATATTGGTGGTCATCAAGCAGGTAGGATGAATCAAGGTATTCTTGTGTCTGAATTTGTACCACTTTTTCTATTATTTTAGCCAAAAAAGGGATACTTGAAATGGGTCTGTATGATTTTGGTGATGTTTTATCAAGCGTGTTATTTTTGAGAATTGGCCGGATTTGTGCGTGTTTGAGCGTAGAGGGGAGGTGTCCTTGAAGCAATGATAGGTTTACTATAGGGAGGATGTATGATAGAAGTATTGGGAGTGTACTTTTTATCCATGTTACTGGGCATGGATCAAGAAAGGAGGTTGTGGTGTTGAGGTTAGTAATGATATTCTTTAGTGCGTCTTTTGATATGGGATGAAATTTTGACCATTCTTCTGAGCAGTGATGAACTGTATTTATGTTGTTTAGAGTCATTATAGGTTGCATAGATTTGTTTTGATAGTGGATGGCTAAGTTTTGTACCGAAATTTCAGTGATTTCAGTGTTCGATGTTTGAGGATTATTAGTAAGGTTTCTCACAATTGAGAAAAGTTCACGTGGTCTATTATAAGATTTTGATAAGATTGCCGCAAAATAAGATTTTTTTGTATTATCTAAAGTATCTTTGTATTTTGTGAGATGGTTGTTATATATTTCCTTGTTGATGGTTGATTTGGTTTTGCGCCATTTATGTTCTAGTTTTCGTAGTTCTTTTTTCATTTGTTTTAGCGTGTTGTTGAACCATGGAGTTCTGTTTATTTTTAAATTAGAGGGCTTTTTGAATCGTTGATCAAGTTTGGCTGCATTGTTGATTGTTTCATGCCAGGTTATTACAGCTTCGTCTAGATTCATTGGGGATGATGAGAGGTGGGGTATTGTTGTATCCAAGAATTCGGTTTCATTAAATTTTTTGAATTTTGTAGTGGGATCACTTTGTGTGTTATTTTTAGTGTTATTGGTGTAGAATGTGAAGTATGTTTTGATAATGTAATGATCAGACCAGGGTATTTGTGTATATTCTATGGAGTCTGTGTTGAATAATTTGTAGAGAGTGCTTGGGAGGAGAATAAGGTCAAGGATGCCTCCTTTTATATGTGTTGCTGTATTAATTATTTGATGATAGTCCATGTCTGATATGGATTCTAGGAACAAGTTGGCTTCTGATGCTGGAAGTGATGGGAGATTGAAGTCGCCTAGCATGATTATAGGATTATGATCTGTAGATGAGCTTAGGAATTCAATTAGAGAATCTAGGCTATCTGCTTTTTGGTCAGGGGGTCTATATATTAGGCAAATTCTACAAATGTTGGTTTTTATAATTAAGGTGTCAATATTGTTGGTTATGGTAGATGGTATTGTTCTTGCATTTAATCCTTTTTTTGTCATTATTAGTACTCCTCCTCCTTTTTTGTTAGTTCTATGTGTATAGTTTATATTGTATCTCTTCTGTCTCCTTTCTTGTCAGAACCTAAGGCCTCTGACTATTCCTTGCTTCTTAATCATAGCAGGAACATCTCTTGGTTTCTTTCCCGTGCTTCCCTAGACTCTTTTGAGTCTGTTAGCAGATCCTCGGCTATTGCCATTGGAGCACGTCGTACTGCGTGGCTGCAAGCTTCAGGCTTGAACAGATGGGCACAACATATACTGGGTAACTCTCCTTGCACTGGAGAAAATCTCTTCAATAGGGAGGCTTTACGTCAGGTTGCTCGCTGCTCCACTGACTTCCCTGGCTATGGAGACCATTCCAAGCCTCCTTTTTCCCTGGGACGTGGGAAATATCCTACGAACCCTTCTCTCCCGAAGAGGAGGAGGGTTCACCCTTCTTCTGCCCATTCCCCCGGTGTACCCGAGCAAGGGACGTCTCCTCCTAGCCTGAAGTCTCCCGGCTCAAGCCAGTCTACCCATACCAGCGCCCATAGGTTCCGGCATGGTGCGCCATACAGTTAACTTCTTCTCTGCAGAAGTTTTTCTCAAACCCTATGCTGGGTTTTTTTGCTTTTCCAGTATGCTATGCTCTTGGGATACTCTCTCCATGGGTCACAGACTTATCCCATTCTTCTACCATGAAGGGAGGTTGCAACTATCCCCGGATAGTTTCAGTCCCCACTTGGACATCTTTCCTTCAGCGGACTTACCACATGGTGGGTCACTTTCCTAATCCCTCTCTTCCAGGTTTTCCCTGCTTGAGTTGGTGCCATACTGAAATACTACTTTTTCTTTCTAGCGTAGTCTGGTTGTCTTCCTTCAACGCATATTCTGAACAACTCATCCGGCAGGGACGGAGTCTCCGCCACCTTTACCTGCTTTCTCTCTGTCCTTATACAGGAGAATCCCCTCTATTGTTTTGTTCAGTTGCCGTCGGTTTTATCTTATAATTCTCCCGCACAATGCCCTCTGCATTCTTCGGAGAAGCTTTCTATTATTGGCCTTTGCCACAGAGCATCGATCTTGGTCTCGGGGGGGGGGGTTCTTACAAGAGACAAGTTCCTTTGCGTGAATGTACACGGAGCTCTCATTCTGACCGGAATATACCCCTGCTCCACAGAAATGGAGCCTCCATATCTCTTCCGGTGGGTTCACCCCTATTATTGGACCATCACATTCCCCATGTGAAGGTTTTTTCTGTGGCTCAGTGGCAGGCATGTCTTCTTAAGATTATTTCATGTCCGTAGGCGCATTCCTGTTTTTTTACGCCTGGGTGGCATAACCACCCCGTTTTTGCTGTATATCTATACCTATCCTCCCTGTAGGTATATGTATATATATATATCACCCTTGCCTAGGCATATATACTCACATGCTTCGACATGTATGCCTTTCCGTATGCATATATATATATATGTATGCGCATGTCGGGAGATGTCCATAGCGCCCTATGTCATGCCTCTCCATGACTGTCGGTGCTTAGATTTTATTTTTCTATGGGGTCCAGACAGTCACCTTGCCTGTTATTATATGGCTCAGTGACTGGGACTGGTTATTCTAACCATTACTGCTGTGACGTCAACAGCTTCTATTTTTGTTATACATCTCCCTGTCTATGCAGCCTTCCCTCACTGTCTTCCTATCTCTGGCCAGTTAGGGAAGACAGTGTGCGTCTTCTGTATTCCTGAGTTCACTTCAGTTCTCCTTGGGAATGGGGGCTTTTTCTCCATACCCCCTCTTCCCTCCCGGACTGGGCCAATTTACCAGATCGGTCAGTCTCCCTTTTTTTTTTAGTCCTCACTGTTGATGACTCTGTGCCTGAACGAGTCCCAGCTTTCCTGTAAAAGCTTCCCTGTGGGGACCTGCCGATCTTTTCCTGCCCCGGTGGACACCTGGGTCTCCTGCCCATTCCAGTCTGGGACTTCTCCTCACTGCTGTGGAGTTTCCTTGAAGATTCCGCTACTGCATCTACAGTCTACTTCCTACAATCCAGTAGGTAAGCTCTACTTTCTCCAGGACCAAGCAGGAAGTCAGTCCTCACTTATGGGTGACATCGGCGCCAACAGAGCCCTCGCGGAGCAATTTCCCCAGCTTTCGAAGAAAGCCTTTGGGATTGCAGCGCGCATGCGCAGTCCTCTTCCCGCCCAAGGATGCCATCTTGCTCAGTCTTCTTTTTTCCGCGGAGCCCTACAGACGTAGTTTGTTACCACCGCTGAAAAAGTTGATTAATTCTTTGTTGTTTTCTCGGTTTGCGTGTCCTTTTTCTGCCCGGCCTCGATTTTTTTTCCTTATCGAGTCCGTTCACATTTCTTTTTTGTTTTCAGTTTTAACTGGCGTTCCCGCCACTTATATTTCCACCCCTGACGGCCCGGTCTTTTGACCTCGCGGGGGCCCTTTTTCCCCCCTATGGCTACCAGCGGGTTCAAAAAATGTGATCATTGTTCTAAATTAATGTCTCTTACAGACACGCATAATTTCTGCCTCCGTTGCCTCGGACCCAACCATGACTCTGGGAGCTGTGGTCCGTGTGGCCAGATGTCCTCCAAGTCGCTGAGGAGTTGGCAATCGCAAAAGGATAGAATCTTCTCTGACCCCGAGTCCGGTCTGGCCCGGACCTCGTCGGAGGCTTCGACGTCTCGTGACTCCGGCCACGAGCTCCGTCGGAGTTCCTCTGAGCGGGAGTCCCCTGGACGGGAGCATCGTCGGCAGAGGAAACTCGCGCGGGTGTCGTCTGAGGACATACCTGGTCCCTCGCGGGCTGGGTCGCATAGCCCCGCCAACCACCCCGAGTCCTCGGAGGCGGAGAGACCTTCTAAACTTCCTCGACTTGAGGTGGAGCCGCACATGAGTACTATTGTCCTCCTGGACTCCCCTACGGAACCCGAGTCGGTGGCTGCCGGGTCTTCTGGGCTTGACCTCAGATTGACATCCTTGGAGCGCAGTATCTCTGCCTTCTTGGACCAGCAGCGGGTTTGGATAACCGGCATCGCCAGTGCATCCGCCCAGACCACCGGGTCGTCGACGCCCAAGTCGACCCCGGCAGCCGAGTCGATGCATGCTCGAGTCGATCCTCGGTCGAGGTCTCCCTCGGCCTCCCGTTTGGGACCGAGGTCGTCGACGTCGGCGTCGGGACGAACCCTCGCCCGCACGGAGCCCCTCGATTCCTCCACGGAGGCGTCGTACTGGGACACGGAAGGGGACGAGTCGCCCGGCTCTTTTCAGACCCGGTGCGTCCCCTCCGAATCGCCCGAGTTGGAGCCTCGAAGGCGATCCCCTCCGGAGGATACACGCTTCTCTGATTTTGTGCGGGGTATGGCCAAGGCTTTGGCTTTCCCCGCGGATCCAGAGGAGGAGCCTCGCGCGGAAGAGCACGAGGCCCTCCAGTATGACTCTCCCCCGAAGGAGGCCTTTACCGTGCCGGTCCCTCCGATGCTAGAGCAGCTGCTCTTCCGCATGTGGGAAAGCCCGGCCTCAACACCGGTGTTAAGCAAGCGGATCGATTCGATTTATCGAGTCCGTAAGAGCCCCGGGTTCCAGAAGGCGCAACTGCCACACCACTCCATGGTTGTGGAATCGGCAATGCATCGGCTTAAGAGTCAAAAGATGCACTCCTCGGTGCCCCCGGGTAAAGAGGCCCGTAACCTGGATGCCCTCGGTAGGAAGTGCTTCCAGGGTTCCATGCTTGCATGCAGGGTCCAGACATACCAGCTGTATATGGGCATGTTCCTCCGAGACTTGGCAAAGGAGCTCGCCGGGTTCTCGGCTGGTCTCTCCGACGAACCGTTGCAGAGGTTCCTGGCCTTGTCCGATAGTATTCGAGAGTGCTCGAAGTTCCTTTCTCGGGCGGCCTATGACGGCTTCGAGGCGTCGGCCCGAGTAGCCAGAGCCGGCATCGGTGCCCGCCGACAGGCCTGGCTCCAGTCATCCGACCTCGAGCCGTGGGTGCAGGACAAGTTAGTCGATGTCCCCTGCCGAGGTGACAACCTTTTCGGCAAGCCCATGTCCGATAAGGCTGCCGAACTCGAGTCCGAGACTCTCACTCGGACTCGACTGTCCCGAAAGACCTCCGCTCCCACACAGAAGAGGAAGGGTCCGGGGAAGAAGCCTTTTTACCCGAGGAAGGTGCTTGCCTATAAGCAATCCCACCTTCAATACCAAGTACCGGCAGCTTCCACTCAGTGCCCACAGACTAAGAGTCAGGGGAATGGCCCCCGCAGGCCGCGGGCCCCCAAGCCCGCCGCACAGCCCCCTGCCACACAGGGTGGGGGTTTTTGACTATGCCAGCATAGCCTCTCCCCCTCCGCGCCCGTCGCTCAGCATGGGGGGCAGGCTGATCCACTTCGCTCACAGGTGGCCAGCCATAACATCCGATTCCTGGGTGCTGCAGGTGGTTCAAAGGGGCTACCTCTTGCACTTTCACCAGGTGCCTCCCCCCTACTTTCCGGGGGAGCCTCCGAGGCCCCCTCTGCACAGAGACTTACTCCTTCAGGAGCTGCAGGGTCTCCTGGAGGAGCAGGCTGTGGAGCCAGTGCCCCAACCTCAGTGGGGTCAGGGGTTCAACCCCAGATACTTCCTGGTCCCCAAGAGGGACGGGAGGCCTCAGACCCATTCTGGACGTGCGCAACCTCAACATGTTCCTACAGCGGGAAAGGTTCAGGATGCTTACCCTTGGAATCTTGCTACCCTACCTCCAGCAGGGAGATTAGATCCAAGGAGCATAGCCAAAGGATGCCTATACTCACATCCTGATTCATCCGGACCACCGACAATATCTCAGATTTGTAGTGGCCGGAAAACACTATCAGTACCGCGTGCTGCCTTTCGGCTTGTGCTCCGCCCCCAGGGTGTTCACAAAATGCCTGGCGGTGGTCGCGGCCTTCCTGAGGCGTCAGGGCCTGTTCGTTTTTCCTTACCTGGACGACGGGCGCAGTCGGCCCCAGAGGTCGCGCAGGCCACGCAGCGTACGGTGGCTCTGCTTCAGCACTTGGACTTCGTCATAAACGTCGGGAAGTCCACGTTGCGCCCCTCTCAGGATCTCGAGTTCATAGGAGCTCGGCTCGACACTCTGCGAGCTCGTGCCTTCTTGCCTCGAGAGCGAGCCGACCGGCTCATGGCTTTGGCCGGCAGGTTCCACAGTGCGTCTCCGGTTCCGGCCCGGAGGTTCCTGCAGCTGCTCGGTCATATGGCCTCCACGGTCCATGTCACGCCGAACGCCCGACTGCATATGAGGCCTGTCCAGTGGTGTCTCCGCACTCAATGGCATCAGGCCACAGGAGGTCTGGCGGACCTTCTACAGATCTCCCACCGCCTGGTCTCCTCTCTGCAGTGGTGGCTCCACCTGCCCAACCTGGTACGGGGTATGCCCTTTCAGTCTCCCGCACCCTCCCAGGTGCTGATGACCGATGCCTCTCTCTTGGGATGGGGAGCGCATTGCCAGGGAGTGCGCACTCAAGGCCTTTGGACTCCTTGGGAGGCGGCTCAACAAATCAACTTCCTGGAGCTGCGGGCGATCCGCCTAGCTCTGCGGACCTTCTCTCACCTCACCTCTCGCCAGTCCGTACTGGTGCAGACGGACACTCAGGTGGCCATGTTCTACGTGAACAAATGGGGGCACGGGCTCCCTCCTGCTCTGTCAGGAGGCCCGGCGACTGTGCTCCTGGGCTGTCGACCACAACATCCTCCTCAAGGCTGTTTACCTGCCCGGGCAGGAGAATTGCCTGGCCAACAGGCTCAGCCGGGTCTTGCAGCCCCACGAGTGGAGGTTGAACCCTGGCGTTGCCCAGCATATCTTCCGCCGGTGGGGCACCCCCACCGTGGACCTCTTTGCCAGTCCCCTGAACCGGCAGCTTCCCCGGTTCTGCTCTCGGCATCCACATCACCTCAGAGTGGCCCCGGATGCTTTCCTCATTTCGTGGTCCACAGGCCTACTGTATGCCTTTCCTCCCACGCCGCTGGTGTCCCGGACGCTCTTCAAGGTTGCCCGGGATGGGGCCTACGTGATCCTGATAGCGCCCCGATGGCAGAGGCAACCCTGGTTTCCTCTGCTCCTGCAGTTAGCGGTGGACACCCCTCTCCCTCTGGGGTTTCAGCCTGATCTTCTGACCCAAGATCAGGGTACTCTTCTGCACCCCAACCTCCGGGCCCTTCACCTGATGGCTTGGCTGCTGAGAGGGTAGTCCTGGCACCGCTCTCGCTCCCCCCGGAGGTGGAAGCTGTCGTCCTGGTGTCTCGGCGACCTTCTACCCGGAAGTCTTACACACTCAAATCGCGTCGCTTCTCCGCCTGGTGTTCTCAGCGTTCTGAGGACCCCTTCGCCTGCCTAGTGTCGGTGGTACTGCAATACTTGCTGCACCTCTCCGATCTAGGCCTCAAGTCCAACTCTGTCAGAGTCCACCTCAGTGCTCTCTCTGCACATCATTCGCCGGTGGAGGGCCAGCCCCTTTCCTCGCATCCCTTGGTGGCGCGCTTCCTCAGGGGCCTGCTTTTGCTTAAGCCCCCGTTGCGCCCTCCGGCTCCTGACTGGGACCTCAATGTGGTTTTACAAAGGCTTACTTGCCCGCCTTTCGAACCCATGGCTACCTGCCCCCTCCGCTTCCTCTCATGGAAAGCTCTCTTCTTGGTAGCCCTCACCTCCGCTAGGCGCGTTAGTGAACTACAGGCCCTAGTGTCGGAGCCCCCTTACACTAGGTTCTACAGGAATAGGGTTGTCTTACGGACTCACCCTAAGTTTCTTCCTAAGGTGGTTTCCTCTTTCCACATCAATCAAGAGGTGGTTCTTCCGACCTTCTTTCGCAGGCCACATACCAGCAGAGCTGAGACTGTTCTGCATACCCTGGAGTGTCGAAGAGCCTTGTCCTTCTACCTTGACCGTACGCGTTAGCATAGGAAAGCTGCCCAGCTTTTTGTTTCCTTTGACCACAATCGGTTGGGGTTATCTGTGTCGAAGCGTACTCTGTCCATCTGGGTAGCTGACTGCATCGCCTGGGCGTATGGGGCAGCCGGCCTCCCTTTGGAGAGTCGAGTCACGGCACACTGTGTCCGGGCGAAGGCGGCATCTGTCGCACACCTCCACTCGGTTCCATTGGCAGACATCTGCCGGGCCGCTACTTGGTCTTCTAGCCAGACTTTTGCGGCTCATTACTGCCTGGAGAGGGAGTCCCGCAGGGATAGTGCTTTCGGACAGGCAGTCCTCCACAATCTCTTTGAGGTTTAGGCAACTCCTACCCGCCGGCCCCGATGTTGGCTACCGGCCGGATTCGTATTCAGAGAAGATTCCTTCCTTCTGTGCGGTTGAGCTGGAGGGAGCTCTTTCCAGCTTGGGGTCTCCGGTAGCCTTAAGCTAGGGAGTCCCATAAGTGAGGACTGACTTCCTGCTTGGTCCTGGAGAAAGAGTAGTTACTCACCTGTAACAGGTGTTCTCCAGGAGCAGCAGGAATCAGTCCTCACTACCCTCCCTCCTCCCCTGGAGTTGCAGTCATTCTTATGGTTGCTGTCTTCCGCTATGTCATTCGACTGAGCAAGATGGCATCCTTGGGTGGGAAGAGTACCGCGCATGCGCGCTGCAATCCCAAAGGCTTTCTTTGAAAGCTGGGGAAATTGCTCCGCGAGGGCTCCGTCGGCGCCGACGTCACCCATAAGTGAGGACTGATTCCTGCTGCTCCTGGAGAACACCTGTTACAGGTGAGTAACTACTCTTTGTGCCAGTTCATTAAATTTTTTTAATGATGCTTGTCATGCCTTCTAAAGACTTTTCCCTGTAGTCTTTAGTTTCGCTGTTCCTCTACAGCTCTGCTCTACTCAACTCCTACCCCCCATCCCTCGGGGGATGCCGGGGATCCAGGTTGGAAAATGCCGTCCTGTCCGGGATACGCATTTTATGGGATCTCCCCTGGCATCCTTAGCTAGGGAGTCCCCACATGTGAAGACTCATTCCTGCTTGTTCCTGGAGATAGTACAGTTACTTACCTGTAACAGGTGATCTCAGGAACAGCAGGAATTAGTCTTCACAACCCACCCGCCTCCCCTAGGAGTTGTACCTGTCTATTTCCCTTCCTCTTCTCTCCTTATGTCTCAGCTATGAAACCCAACTGAGGAGAGACTGTTGGAGGGGCGGGAAGTCACCGCGCAGGCGCGGGGGATGCTCCCAAAGGCTTTCTGATTGGATGCTGGGGAGCATTTTCCGGCGGGCTCCGTCGGCACTGACGTACCCCACATGTGAAGACTAATTCCTGCTGTTCCGGAGATCACCTGTTACAGGTAACTGTGCTTTCTCTGTCCCATTGCATGTGCAAGTGCAATTACTGTGAGAATTTGCACAGTCACTGACGTGCCCACAAAGTAACTGTTACAATGCACTAAAACATGCATTAGCTACTTAGCAGGCTTTAGTAAAAGAGCCTCTGTGTCATTAAATATGATGCAAATATGTTTTGCAGATGTACCAAAAAGTGATTCCTATATCAATAATAATAATTTGGCGGTAGTAATAGTAGTAGTAGTATTTAGCTCATGCCTTTCTACTAGCAGTTCAAGGCAAATTACATTCAGGTACAGTAGGCATTTCCCTGTCCCCGAAGGCTCCTTATGGCCTTGGGAAAGTCGCTTAACCTCCCACTATCTCTGGTACAAAGTTTCTCCAGGACCAAGCAGGAAGTCAGTCCTCACATATGGGTGACGTCGGCGCCGACGGAGCCCTCGCGGAGCAATTTTCCCCAGCTTTCAAAGAAAGCCTTTGGGAATTGCAGCGCGCATGCGCGGTCCCCTTCCCGCCCAAGGGTGCCATCTTAGCCAGTCGTCTTTTTTCCGCGGAGCCCTACAGACGTACCCGTCGTGTCCCCGTGAAAAAGTTGATATTTACTCATAATTTACTCTTTTTTCCTTCGGTTCGACGCCGGTCTTTTTCCCGTCCAGAGGTTCCAGCTCGGACCGTCGCCGGAGTTCCTCCGATAGGGGTTCTCCCTCCGGGGACCATCGTCGGAAGGTGAAACCCGCGAGGGCGGCGTCGGTGGACGCTCCTGGCTCCGCGAGGGCCAGGTCGCATAGCCCCGATAGCCGTCCCGGGTCCTTGGAGAAGGAGCACCTCTCGAAGCGACCTCGCCTGGAGTCGGAGCTGCCTGCTCGGGTAAGTCCTGTGGTCCTCCTGGACTCGCCTCCGAGACCGCCGACGTCGGGCCCGACGCCGTCGGGGCCCGAGTCGGGGACTGCTGGGTCACCTAAGCTCGGACTCAGGTTGACGGCCTTGGAGAGCAGACTGTCTGCCTTCATGGACCAGCAGCGGGCACTGCTCGCCGGCCTCGCTGGCGCCGCTGCCCCGACCGCCGGGACGTCGACGTCTAAGTCGACCCCGGAGACCGAGCCGATCCTCGAGTCCATGCGAACTCGAGTCGATCCTCGGTCGAGGTCACCCTCGGCCTCCCGTTCGGGACCGAGGTCGCCGACGCCGACTCCCTCGGCGTCGGGGCAGCAGGCGCCGCGCCCTGCCCGGGCCGACCCCACCGAGTCCTCGTCGGAGTCGGTCTGGGAGTCTGAAGAGGAAGAGTCGCCTGATTCTTTTCGGACTCCGTGTGTCCCCTCGGACTCACCTGAGTCCGAACCTCGGAAGCAGTCCCCCCGGAGGATGCCCGGTTCTCGGACTTCGTCAGGGATATGGCCAAGGCTTTGGCCTTCCCTGCGGATCCCGAGGAGGAGCCTCGAGCCGAAGAGCTCGACGCCCTCCAGTATGACTCTCCCGCCAGGGAACACTTTACTGTACCGGTTCCTCCCATGCTGGAACGGCTACTCTTCCGCATGTGGGAGAGTCCGGCCTCCTCGCCGGTCCTGAGCAAGCGGGTCGATTCTATCTATCGAGTCCACAAGAGCCCTGGCTTCCAAAAAGCACAGCTACCACACCATTCCATGGTAGTGGAATCGGCCATTCATCGTCTTAAGAGCCAGAAGATGCACTCCTCGGTGCCTCCTGGCAGGGAGGCCCGTAACCTGGATGGCCTTGGTAAGAAGTGTTTCCAGGGCTCTATGCTTGCGTGTCGTGTCCAGACCTACCAGCTATACATGGGCATGTATCTCCGAGACCTGGCTAAAGAGCTAGCCGGATTCTCCGCTGGTTTGTCCGAGGAACCCTTGTGGAGGTTCCTGGCCTTGTCCTCTGGCATTCGGGAATGCTCAAAATTCATATCCCGAGCAGCCTATGATGGCTTTGAAGCATCGGCTCGAGTGGCCGCAGCCGGCATCGGTGCCCGCCGACAGGCTTGGCTTCAGTCGTCTGACCTTGAGCCCTGGGTGCAGGACAAGTTGGTCGATGTCCCCTGCCGAGGCGAAAACCTCTTTGGCAAGCCCATGGCTGAAAAGGCTGCACAGATCGAGACGGAGACTCTCACCAGGACTAGGCTTTCTAGGAAGACCTCCGCCCCTTCCCAGAAAAAGAAGGGCTCGGGAAAGAAGTCCTTTTACCCGAGAAAGGCGGCTGCCTACAAACAATACCCCCAATATCAGGCCCCTGCAGCTCCCCAACAGGGCCAGCAGGCCAAGGGACGGGGTAACGGGTCCCGTAGGCAGCAAGCCCCCAAGCCTGCACCACCAGCCCCTGCTCAGCAGGGTGGGGGTTTTTGACTCCTTAAGCATAGCCTCTCCCCCTCCGCTGGTTCCTCCCAGCACCGGAGGCCGGCTGGTTCACTTCGCCCACAGGTGGTCCAGCATCACCTCAGATGCCTGGGTGCTTCAAGTCGTGAGAGAAGGCTATCTTCTCCACTTCCACCAGGTCCCTCCCTCCTATTTTCCGGGAGAACCTCCACGACCCCCTCTGCACAGGGAATTACTCCTACAGGAGTTAGCAGGTCTTCTGCAGGAACAGGCGGTGGAACCGGTGCCCCACCACCTGAGAGGTCAAGGCTTTTATTCCAGATACTTTCTAGTACCAAAGCGGACAGGAGGCCTCAGACCCATCCTGGACTTGCGCAACCTCAACAAGTTCCTCGTGCGGGAGAAGTTCAAGATGCTTACCCTTGGAATCCTTCTGCCCTACCTCCAGCAGGGAGATTGGCTATGCTCCTTGGATCTAAAGGATGCCTACACGCACATCCTCATCCACCCAAGCCACCGCCAATACCTAAGGTTTGTGGTGGCAGGAAATCATTACCAGTACAGAGTACTGCCCTTTGGCCTGTCCTCCGCACCGCGAGTCTTCACAAAATGTCTCGCGGTGGTGGCGGCCCATCTCCGGCTTCACGGCCTCTATGTCTTTCCGTACCTCGACGACTGGCTCATCAGAGCAGCGTCCGCTCCGGAGGTCACCAACGCCACACGCCGCAAGGTGACTCTTCTGCAGTACTTGGGCTTTGTTATAAACTTCGCAAAGTCCACTTTGCTCCCCTCACAGGATCTCGAGTTCATCGGCGCAAGGCTGCACACTCCTCAGGCACGAGCGTTCCTACCGCTCGACAGGGCTCAACTGCTCATGGACCTAGCCGACCGTTTTCGCAGCCAGCCCCTGGTCTCCGCCAGGCGCTTCCTGAGACTACTCGGCCATATGGCTTCCACCGTCCATGTGACCCCCAATGCCCGCCTGAATATGCGGCCTGCTCAATGGTGTCTCCGCAAGCAGTGGCAACAAGCCACAGGCGGCCTAGCAGACCTAGTGCGCGTCTCCGAGCTGCTGATCTCGTCTCTCCAGTGGTGGCTTCATCGGCCGAACCTGGTACTCGGCATGCCTTTCCAGTCACCTCAGCCGGCCCAGGTGCTGACGACAGATGCATCCCTCCTGGGCTGGGGAGCACATTGCCAAGGGGCACGTACTCAGGGCCTCTGGACCACGTGGGAGTCTGCTCAGCAGATCCACTTCCTGGAGCTCAGAGCGATCCGCCTGGCTCTCAAGGCCTTCTCCCTCCTGACCTCTCACCAGTCCGTCCTTGTCCAGACGGACAATCAAGTTGCCATGTTCTACGTGAACAAGCAGGGGGGCACGGGCTCCTTCCTTCTCTGTCGGGAAGCACAGAAGCTCTGCTCTTGGGCCGTCAGTCACGGCGTTCTTCTCAAGGCAGTTTATCTCCCAGGCCAAGAAAATTGTCTGGCGGACAAACTCAGCAGGATCCTCCAGCCGCACGAGTGGCGCCTGGATCCCTTGGTAGTTCAGAAGCTCTTTCTAAAGTGGGGCCTCCCCACGATGGATCTCTTTGCCAGCCCTCTCAACCGGCAACTTCCTCGCTTCTGCTCTCGTCAGCCACATCCCCTTCGAGTTGCGGCAGACGCTTTTCTACTCTCATGGTCGGAGAGCCTTCTGTACGCTTTCCCTCCCATCCCGCTAGTCTCTCGGACTCTTTTCAAGGTTCTCCGAGACAAAGCCTTCATGATCCTGGTGGCCCCTCGCTGGCCCAGACAGCCGTGGTTTCCACTCCTGCTGCAATTAGCGGTAGAGGATCCATTCCCTCTGGGGTTACAACCGGATCTCCTCACTCAGGATCAGGGGTCTCTGCTACACCCCAACCTCAGATCTCTCAATCTAATGGCCTGGCTGCTGAGAGGGTAGTCCTTGCTCCCCTTCTTCTGCCGGCAGAGGTGGAAGAGGTCGTCCTAGCTTCTCGGCGACCTTCTACCCGCAAATGCTACGCCCTTAAATGGCGTCGCTTTTCCGTTTGGTGTACCCAACAGTCTCAGGATCCCTTCTCCTGCCCGGTGTCGGTGATCCTGCAGTACTTGCTATACCTCTCTAATCTGGGACTTAAGTCCAACTCCGTCAAAGTTCACCTCAGTGCTCTTTCAGCACATCATGTGCCGGTGGACGGCAGACCTCTTTCCAGCGACCCTCTTGTAGCGAGGTTTCTCCGAGGTCTCCTTCTGCTTAAACCACCTCTGCGCCCGCCAGCGCCTGACTGGGATCTGAATGTGGTTTTACAGCGGATCACCTGTCCGCCTTTTGAACCTATGGCTACCTGTTCTCTCCGTTTTCTTTCTTGGAAAACATTGTTCTTGATAGCCCTCACTTCCGCTAGATGCGTAAGTGAATTGCAGGCCCTCGTGTCTGATCCCCCTTACACTCGGTTCTACAAAAATAGGGTAGTCCTACGGACTCACCCAAAATTTCTTCCAAAAGTGGTCTCCCCTTTTCACATCAATCAGGAGGTGGTACTTCCGACCTTCTTTCCCAGACCACACTCCAGCCGAGCTGAAACGGTCCTCCATACCCTGGACTGTAGAAGGGCATTGAACTTCTACCTTGACCGTACGCGGGAGCACCGTAAAGCTGCTCAGCTTTTTGTGTCTTTTGACCCCAATAAATTGGGGCTCCCGGTCTCCAAGCGTACTCTGTCCATCTGGGTTGCGGACTGTATCACTTGGGCTTATGGGGCAGCCGGACTCTCCTTGGAAGGTCGAGTCACGGCTCATTGCGTTCGGGCAAAGGCTACGTCAGTGGCTTACCTCCGCTCTGTTCCGCTGGCAGACATCTGCCGGGCCGCTACTTGGTCTTCGAGCCAGACTTTTGCGGTCCATTACTGTCTCGAGAGGGAGTCCCGCAGGGACAGTGCTTTCGGACAGGCAGTCCTCCGTAATCTCTTTGAGGTCTGAGCAACTCCTACCCTCCATCCCGGATGTGGGCTACCGGTGGGTAATAATTCAGCGAAGATTCCTTCCTTCTGTGCTGCTGAGCTAGAGGGAGCTCATTTTGTGCTTAGGGTCTCCGGTAGCCTTAAGCTTGGGAGTCCCATATGTGAGGACTGACTTCCTGCTTGGTCCTGGAGAAAGCGTAGTTACTCACCTGTAACAGGTGTTCTCCAGGAGCAGCAGGAATCAGTCCTCACAACCCTCCCTCCTCCCCTTGGAGTTGCAGTCATCTGCTTTAGTTTTTTTGCAAAATTTTATGCTGTCTTTTTTAGCTATGTCATCTGACTGGCTAAGATGGCACCCTTGGGCGGGAAGGGGACCGCGCATGCGCGCTGCAATTCCCAAAGGCTTTCTTTGAAAGCTGGGGAAAATTGCTCCGCGAGGGCTCCGTCGGCGCCGATGTCACCCATATGTGAGGACTGATTCCTGCTGCTCCTGGAGAACACCTGTTACAGGTGAGTAACTACGCTGACTTGCCCAAGGTCACAGGGGGCACCAGTAGGATCTGAACCTTGGTCTTTCTGGTTCCAAGGTGCTGCCCTAATCACTAGGCTGCTACTCCACTCCATTATTTAACTGTTTATTTTTATGAATCAGGGTTAGACAATAACATTTTGAAATAGTGCAAAAATAATCCAGGAAAATTATGAGTAAAATAATGAAGTTCTCAATATGATAGTCATGAGTGTGATTCAAAAAGAGCTCTTGGCTGCTATGAACCAGAAAGCTCAATAGGTTTACTATTTCTTCATAGGAAGAAGGCTAATCAAAACAAACTAGTTATCTGGTTCTCAGTGCAATTTAACTTTATTGGAACTACTGTAGTACTATAAACGTTTTTACATTTTTGCAGATAGCGCATCCAAAGAGTCCCTCTCCATCCTGGTTGCTTACTGTAAACAGAAGTTCTGAGGAAGGCTAATGAAAGCAGTGCAAGATATTTTCAGAAATCAAAAAGAGCTACATCGCTCCTGAAAGAAGAACTGACTTGGGCTCATCACGATCCGTCCTAGTATCAGGCAGCTGTATAATGTACATCTTTTTTTTTTTTTTTTACCGGAAAAAAAAGTAAAATGTTTACAATAGGGAAATGGTTTTGCAATATTTTTTTGTTTTATTGTAACATTACCAGTAACACTTTAACACTGTAAAAAAAAGTTTGTAGTTTCACTCACTATGTATATTTTATAAAAAGATTTTGTAAAGGTATTAATGGGTTTGCACCAGGCAAAAATAACTTGAAGCTTCTGATTTATGGCAGCCAGTACATGACCTGAGAGAGACCCCTTAAGTCAGTGGTTCCCAAACTGTGGGTCACATAATCAGGGAATGAGATCACATAAATGGGACTGCTATCCTTCACTCTTGACCTCTCCTGTGACTAAGGTGCCAGTGAGTGCTTCTTGTTAGATTGGAAATTCCTGCAGAGTACTGGGGTTTGTGAGGGCCTTGTGACTGCTGATACAGTTTCCACCACTACTACTGCTGCTGCCTTTCTACTTTTAGATAAGTAGGGGAGGGAAGAAGAGTGGAGGTCTGCTATCTGGTTTTCATAATCATCTGGGGCTGTGTGAATTTTTCAGTGGTAAAAATGAAGTCATATTGAGTTTGAGAAGCACGCCCTTAGGCAGAAAGATTTTTTCAAAGAAAACATAACTCCTACTTTGAATTCAAAGTGATTTGAGCTATTAAAATATTTTTCTAAGATTTATAAAAATTCAATAATGTACTTGCAGCTTAACATCATGTAAGTGGAAATGTTATAGAACTCCTTATCAAGACCTATATGGATCAAATTTTTGTCTGCTAATGTTCCTATATCATGTACAAATTATGGAAAATTTCTCATCTCTTATTTGCACATTGACTTAATATTGTTTTGTATACAAGCCAATAATTTTGAGTGCCTCCTTTCCTAAATAGTAATGAAAAGTGGTAATATTTTTTTAATATGGATTTTAGAAAATCTAAAATGTTTAGTTTTTTTCCAGAGGTATGAAGATCATTTTTATTTCCTGATTTATATGTAAATATTGGAAACTTTTTTAGAAGTTGCTACTGCCAGTATCTGACTATATTAATTTTACAATTAAGCAAATTCTATGCTATTATTTGTAATGATGATAATTGTAAATTTGTATTAGACCTCTTTTACTACACTTTCCTTAACTATTTGAATAATTTTTTGCTATTATGCATGTTTGTCAAGATGGGTGCCAGGCAAATAATTTACAGTCATCACTTAACTTTTAAATAAAAAAATGTTTTAATTACTGATGAGGTATTATGTAACTAAGTTTTATAATAGCATAAAAAAATACAAAAACTGGTTGTTGGCCCATAAGAATGTGTGGAGCTTTGGCCATTGATGACTCTGGCGATTTATAATATGGTAGTTTTTCAAACTGCTTTCGTTAACATGATTGTTTCGTGATTTAACAAGCATGAATTCTCTGGGAACAAGCAGGAAATCTGTCCTCGCATACAGATGACATCTGCGTTGACGGTGGTCTGCATGGATCTAATCCCCAGTTTTCAAAGAGCCTTTGGGACCTACACTGTGCATGCACAGTCACCTTCCCACCCAAAAGTGACATCATACCTCAGTTTTCTTTCCAAGGATCCCTGCAGACATGCTGTTTGTGCACCCCAGTTAAAGTGGATTTTTTCACCATTTCTTGGTAAATTTTCTTCTTTCTTTGGTATCAATCATCTTCTGCCGCCTGAGTCCAGTGCCTCAGCGACATGCTTTTCGCTCTGGTACTTTATTTTATTTTTTGGCCCGCTGGTTTGTTGCTCGTGGCTTAGCTGGTCGAGACATTGGCGTTTAACCTTGCGGGGCTCTTATTTCCTGCTATATCTTCGACCAGTGGATTTAAGCAGTGTGGCAAGTTCAACTGCACTATATCCCACATGGATTGCCACAGTACCTGCATAAAATATCTCGGGATGGACCATGTCTTACTACCCGCTTTGCCTTTTGATGTTGGTTAAGACCCGGAAGGATCGCGAAAAGCAGTAGGGGGGGGGGAGCGGTTTGGCAAGTCTGCCTCAGGATCGCCATCAGGGGCAGAATCCCTGCTTTTCATGCTGGCATCAGGTGACGGTGTCCCACTCCTGGGCTCAGTCGGAGCCGTGGGACCGGTGTGTGTTGGAGTCATTTTCTGAGGACCTTCCCTGGGTGGCGAGGGCTTCATCGAAGCTGAAGTCGAGGTCCAACCCCGACCCTTGAGTAAGACCAACGGGACCCGGACACTCGACACTGGTGATAAGGGCTGGGCGCGCCCCTCCAAACAACCCCGAAGGGAGGTGTCGTCAATGGATCAGGGGTTTGAGTTGGTTTCCCTGACACCATTACCATCTGAGACTCCCTACCAGGGACCCGACACTGGCCTTGGCATCCTTGAAGACGGCGCTTGCCTCAGCGGAACAGTCAAGCATCAAGGCCAGGATGCTAGCTCTGGAGCACAGCTTTGCAGTGTTCATCAAGGCTCAGCGGGGCCCAACTCCCGATTGCTCCAGGTCGTCAGCACCTGTGACAGGACTGTCCTTGTCCAGGACTCCCCAGAGGATGTCCCTCCCATCCTTGCTGGCCCACTCTGTGTCAGTTGAGGACCGGCACAGCATTGGGCGTGGCCATACTGGAGCCCCAACGCCAGGTGTCATCAACGCAGAGTCAGTCCAACGACTGTGGAGAGCTAGCCAACTTCTCTGGCTCAGTTGGCCTGGGAGATGGATGAGGAGTCTCCAGACAGCATACTCCATCGGGATATCCCCTCTGACCCATTTTCACCACACCATTGGTGGCGGTCACCTCCAGAGGACCTAGCTTTCTTGGCATTTGTCTAGATATCGTCCCAGGCACTCACCTTTGTGGCAGTGCCAGAGGACAAACCATGTACTGAGGATCTTGAGATCCTCCAGTATGAGGCTGCTTCTCAGGAGGCACAGATGTTGCCTATGCTCCCCCCATCCTTGAACGGCTGCTGTTCAGGATGTGGGAGAACCAGGTGACTGCCAATTGTGAACAGTCGACTCAGTTCGCAGTATCGAGTCCACAACTGCCACATAACTCCATGGTTGTGGAGTTGGAAATGCGTCAAATTAAAAGCCAGAAGACATACTCCTCAGTGTGTCCTGGCAGGGGAGGCACACACCATGGATGCTTTTGGCCAGAAGTGTTTCTGCGGCTCCATGTTCACAGCCTGGATCCAG
Source organism: Ichthyophis bannanicus (assembly GCA_033557465.1). Taxonomy (NCBI): domain Eukaryota; kingdom Metazoa; phylum Chordata; class Amphibia; order Gymnophiona; family Ichthyophiidae; genus Ichthyophis; species Ichthyophis bannanicus. Next base: position 172,593,500 of record CM066042.1, read on the forward strand.
GCATACCAGCTGTACATGGGCATGTACCTTGGAGACCTGGCGAAGGAGCTCACCTGGTTCTTGGCTGGATTAGCAGGCAAATTTCTTGCGTGCTTCAGGACTCTGGTGTCATCTGTCAAGGAGTGCTCCAAGTTTCAAACTCTGGCAACCTTTGACAGCTTTGAGTCGGTGGCTTGGGTAGCTGCGGTGGGCATTAGTGCCAGACGCCTTGCCTGGCTACAGTCCTCCGACTTGGAGCAGTGGGTTCAGGACAAGTTAGCCGATGTCCCTTGCTGTGGGGGGAGAATCTTTGGCAAGCCCATGATGGGGAAAGCAGATGAGCTGGAGAAGGAATTCATGACCAGAACCAGGCTGTCCAAGAAAGTGTCTGAACCTTCCCATAGGAAGACTTCAGGGAAAAAACCCTTCTACCTGAAGACCAAGAAGGCTTATGGAAACTTCCCCAATTTTTAGGCCTATCACGCTTCTCCACAGGGGCAGCAGGGCCAGGGACATGGGCCCTGTAAGCCAAAGGCCCCGAAAACCCCAAACAGCGCCCTAGCCGCAGCCTGGGGTAGCTTTTGACTCCTTGGACAAAGCCTCCCTCCCCCTGGAGGTACAAGGCCCGAGGTTCATGGGAGGACAGCTGGTCCACTTTGCACACCAGTGGCTAAGCATCACCACAGACACCTGGGTATTGCATGTGGTCAGGGAAGGTTATCCCCTCCACTTTGCTCAGCTACCTCCTTCCCTGGGGATTTACCCATGGACTCCTCGCACAGGGAGCTTCAGCAAAAGGAACTTGAGGTTTTGCTTGAGGATCAAGCGGTGGAGCCCGTCCCCCAACCTCTCCTAGGCAGGGGATTCTTCTCCTGCTACTTCCTTGTCCCCAAGAAGACCAGGGGCTTCTGGCCCATCCTGGATCTACGGGACCTCAACTGTTTCCTGGTTAAGGAAAAGTTCAAAATGGTATTCCTTGGAACCTTGCTGCCTTATCTCCTACAGGGAGATTGGCTATGCTCCTTGGATCTCAGACACCTATTCCCACATCCTGATCCATACAAGGAAATCTCAGTACTTCTGATTTGTCATCAGCGGATGGCATTATTAGTACAGGGTATACTCCTCTTCGGCCTCACCTCAGCTCCTAATGTATTCACCAAATGCCTGGCAGTCGTGGCTGCTTGCCTCAGACTCCAGGGGGTGTTCATCTTCCCCTACCTGGACTATTGGCTCATATGAGCCAGCATGCCGGAGAAGGTTTGCAACACAGTGCAGTGCACCACAGGACTGCTCCAGTGCCTGGGCTTTGTGGTAAACTTCCCGAAGTCTCACCTACTATGCCTCACCCAATGTTTGGAGCTCATCGGTGCCCTACTGGATTCCATTCAAGCAAGGGCCTTCCTGCCTCTCAATCGTGTGCAGCGCTGATCTGCCTTGGCCCAAGCTGAACAAGGCAGCTCAGCGGTGATGGCCAGATAGATGCTCCCCCTCTTGGGGCACACAGCATCAACCATCTACGTCACCCTGTGGTCACAAGTTTCCGGCCATCTAGTCACGCCAGCCCTGGTGTCTTCCTTCGCCTGGTGGCAGGACCCTCTCAATTTCAGAGCCAGCCTGCTCTTCCAACCTCCCCCAGTGCACCGTATCTTCTCAACAGACAGGTCCAAGTTGGGCTGGGGGACCACTGCAGTCACAGGGCCCATGGTCACCAGAGGAAAGTGCCTCGCAGATCAACCTGCTAGAACTCAGAGCAGTTTATCATGCCATGCGGGCCTTCCAGGGTCATCTGGTGGTTCAGGTCCAGGTGGACAACCAGGTGACAATGCACTACATCAACATGCGGGGGGAGGGCATGGGTTCATACCACCTCGGCTGGGAGGCAGTGTGCCTCTGGAACTTTGCGACGGGGAAGAACATCTCCCTCAGAGCGGTGTAATTGCTGAGACAAGACAATGTGCTGGCCTGAGCTGTGTCCTCCAGCCCCACGAGTGGAGACTGAACCCGACCGTGCTGGCAGAGGTTTTTTGGTGCTGGGGGTCTCTGGAGGTCGACGACTTTGCCAGTACAGAGAAAACGCAGCTGCCATGGTTCTGCTCTCTGAGGCCGGCCTGGGGTCAGAAGGCGGAGGATGCCTTTTCTCCTCCCCTGGTCTAGGGGCTTCCTGTATGCATTCCTGCCCGTGCCCCTGGTGCCATGAGCCCTCCTCAAGATCCAAGCAGAGGTGACAGTCATCTTCATTGCACTCAGGTGGCCCAGGCAGCCCTGCTTCCCCCTGCTTCTGCAGCTAGCCCAGAGGGACCCATTACCGCTGGGGAGCACCCCAGACTTGCTGTCTCAGGAGGATGGGACACTACTGCACCCCAACCTCCAATCCCTGGCCCTAACGGATTGGATGCTGAGAGGCTAGCTATAGCGCATCTCTAGGCTGGTGGAAGATGTTCTTCTTGCCTCTCATAAGGACTCCACGCGTCGGCGTATGCTTTTAAATGGCGCAGTTTTTCGCGCTGGTGTGCAGATGAAGGTCTCAACCCCTTCTGCACAATGCAAGACATTTTATGGTACCTTCTGAACCTGCTGGGGGCTGGCCTTAAGTCCAACACTGTCAGAGGGCACCTCTGTGCCATCTCAGCTCATCACCACGCAGTGGATGGTCAGGCAGTCTCTGTGCACCCTCTGGTGGGTCGGTTTATGCGAGGCTGCCTCCTTTCTTTGCCTCAATCCATCTGCCACCAGTGGTGTGGGGCCTCACTGTGGTTTTGGGGACGCTCATGGCTCCACCCTTTGAACTTCTGGCAACCTACCATCTCAAGTACCTTTCTTGGAAGGTTATGTTCCTGTGGCACTCACCTCGGCCAGATGAGTGAGCAAGCTGCATGCGCTGATGGCACATGCACTCTATACCAGTTTCCACAAGAACAGGGTCATCCTTAGGACTCGTCTGAAGTTCTTGCCGAAGGTTGTCTCTGCCTTCTATTTGAATCAGGAGGTGGTATTGCCCCCTTTCTTCCTAGGCCTCATTCTTCTAGGGCGGAGGCCTCCCTGTACACGCTGAACTGCAAACGTGTGTTGTCCTTCTACATACAGAGGATGCACCCCCATCGCTGCTCAACACAGCTCTTTTTGTCTCTTTGCAACACCTAGATGATCAAGGGCAAATCTCCAAGTGAACTCTCCCACGGTAGGTGGCTGACTGTATTTTTCACCTATCAACAGGTGGGGCTCTCTGGAGCATCATGTGACAGCTCACAATGTGCATGCCATGGCGACCTCGGTGGCAAGCCTGCACTCGGTGCCCTTACTGGACATCTGCCGGGCCGCCATCTGGTCCTCTGTGCACACCTTTGCTGCACACTACTGTTTGGAAGAGACCTCCCAGAGGGATAGCACCTTTGGCCAGGCTATACTGTGTTACCTCTTCAGGGAATAATGCAATTCCTCCCTCTGACCCGTGATGTCCAGGCTACCGGAGTGGGGATTGCATCTTCAATGCTGCAGCTGCAGTGTCATACTTTCACCCAATAAAGACCCCCTGCTGCCCTTTATGGTCCGCTTTTTGGGTCACCCGTGGCTTTTACGTTTTTTTGGTAGCCTGTAGCTTGGGATTCCTGTATGTGAGGACTGACTTCATGCTTGTTCCCAGAGAAAGCGTAGTTACTCACCTTTAGCAGATGTTCTCTGGGGACAGCAGGAATCAGTCCTCACAACGCTCCCTCCTCCCCGTGGAGTTGGGTTTTTTTTTGGGGGGGGGTTCTCTTTTCTGCAACTTGAACAAGTTCCTGGTGAGGGAGAAGTTCAAGATGCTCTCCCTTGGAATACTGCTGCTCTACCTCTGCCAGGGAAGCTGGCTCTGCTCCTTGGATCTCAAGAATGCTTAGATTCACATCCTGATCCATCCCTCCCACAGGCATTACCTGAAATTTGGGGTGGAAGGAAGCACTAACAGTACAGGGTGCTACCATTCGGTCTTTCCTCCTCTCCAAGAGTCTTTACAAACTTCCTGGCGGTCATTGCCACCCATGTGTGCCTCCAAGGGGCCACATATTTCCTTACCTGGATGATTGGCTCATTAGAGGCAGCACACCCCTCGAGGCCAGTCGGGACACTAGGCTCACTATCCACACCCTGCAGCATTTGGAGTTCATCATCAACTGCCCCAAGTCCAGCATCTCCCCGGTTCAAGACCTGGAACTCATAGGGGCCCAGCTGGACATTCTGCGGTTCAGGGCCTTTCTCCCTGTGGAAAGAGCCCACCGCCTGATGCAGCTGGCAAAGAAAGTGTAGGGCCGCAGGTCGGTGCCAACTTGCCTGCTCCTCCGTCTGTTAGGCCACATGGCCTCAACGGTTCACATTATGCCTCTGGCTCGCCTGCACATGCGGGCATCCCAGTGGTGTCTCAGTTCCCAGTGGATGCAAGCCACAGGCAGGCTGAGGGACCGGGTGAAGGTCACCCACCGGCTGGTGACCTCCCTCAACTGGTGGCAGTCCCCGCATCACCTCAGGGCAGGGATGCCCTTCCAGGCACCGACTCCACAGAGGGTGCGGACAACAGACGCCTCCCTTGAGGGCTGGGGTGCCATTACGAGGGCCAGTGCACCTAGGGCACCTGGTCCCTAGAGGAATCTCTCCTGCAAATCAGTCTTCTCGAGCTCAAAGCCATCTTCCTGGCCCTTCAGGCCTTCCACCACCTGAGCAACCTCCCGGCCCTCATACAGACAGACAATCAGGTTGCCATGTTCTTTGTGAACAAGCAAGGGGGCACGGGCTCATATCCCTCTGTCAAGAGATAGTGGCCCTCCTCTCCTTTGCAGTGCGCAACCATATGCTCCTGAGGGCGGTGTACTTACCAGGCCAGGACAACCGTCTGGTGGACAACCTCAGCAGGGTCCTTTGGTCACACGAGTGGTGCCTGGACCCCAGGGTGACCCCGGAGGCTTTTCCACCTCTGGGGCAGACCCCGGTTGGACCTGTTTGCTTCCCTGGACAACTCACAGCTGCCAACATTTTGCTCTCCATCAGCCACAACACAGGAGGATGGTGGTGGATGCGTTCCTGATCTCCTGGTCACAAGGCCTGCTTTATGAATTCCCGCTGACCCCTCTGATGGCCAAGTGCCTTCAGGATCCAGAGCAAGTATGCTTCAGTAATCCTTATTGCTCCTAGGTGACCCAGGCAGCCCTGCTTCCCCCTGCTACTCTCCCTGTCGGTGGCAACCCCAGTACCACTGGGCCGGGACCTGAACCTCTTGTCTCAGGATGGGGGGGGGGCTCCTTGCTGCACTCCAACCTGGGGTCCCTAACGCTGACAGAGTGGCTGCTGAAAGGATAGTACTGGCCCCTTTCAGCCTCCCAGGTGAGGCCGAGGAGATCTTCCTGGCCTCCCAGAAGCTGTCCAATAGAAGGGCTTACGCCTAAAAGTAGAGGAGATTCTGTCGGGTGTGCAGAAAGGAATAAGAATCCATTCTCCTGTCAGATAAAGTTTGTGCTGCATCTCTCACACTCGAGCTTGGAGTCTAATTCGGTGAGGGTGCATCTCAACTCCATAGCAGCTAACCATCACCCTATAGAGGGGAAACCCTCTCAGGCCAGCCTTTGGTCTCCAGGTTCCTCAGGGGCCTTCTGCTATCCAAGTCCCCTCTCTGCCCTCCGGCAGCAGAATGGGACCACAATGTGGTGCTCTCCCAGCTCACCAGGCCGCCATTCGAGCCTTTGGCCACCTGAGATACCTTTCCTGGAAGGTGGTTTTCTTGGTGGATTTGACATCAGTTTGCAGAGTAAGCGAGCTGCAGGCCCTGGTGGTGGACCCACCCTATACCAGGTTATATACGAACAGTGGTGCTTCATACGCACCCAAAATTCCTCCCAAAAGTGGTGTCTGCTTTTCACCTCAGTCAAGAGGTGGTTCTCCCCACGGCTTCTTCCAACGGCTGCATGCTGGCAGGGAGGAGGTCGTCTTGCATACCCTGGATTGCAAGAGGGCCCTGTCCTTTTATCTATAGAGGACCGCAGGCCATTGAAAAGCTCCAACTTTTTTTTTTTTTTTTTTTTAAATCTCTTATGACTCCAGCAGACTTGGGGCTACCTGTGACCAAGCGAACCCTGTCTACTTGGGTGGCTGACTGCATTGCCCTGGCTTATGAGCAAGATAAGAATAATCATTACTATGTGCTATGAGTATCAAGTTGTCTGTCAAATAACACAGTTCAAATCAACAGTTAAAGAACTGAGGTCGTTGATGCAAAAATGGCACATATTATTGACATAGTCTGCAAGATAGTGCCTATCTGGAGTCTGAGACCTGAAGTTCTTTCATTATAGTGAATTGTGAGTTACATATTTTGATAAGATCATAGCCTGAGTTTGTCTTGAGGGATTGCTTTATTTTCTGGCTTATGAGCAGGCTGGTCTCTCTCTGGAGCACCAGATCACTGCTCATTGCGTAGGGCTATCGCCACATCGGTGGCCAACCTACGTGTAGTGCCGGTGCAAGAAATCTGTAAGGTAGTCACGTGGTCTTCAGTTCATATGTTCGCAGTTCACTACTGCCTAGAAATTGAGTTCTGCAGGGACAGTGCCTTTTGCTAGGCAGTAATCGGAAGCATTCTCTGTGTATAGGCAACTCCTGCACTCCAACTCTTCTGGATTTAGGCTACCAGAGTTATGGTGATGATGGACGCTGGGTCTGCAGAGTATCTTGGTAGGGACTCACCTTCTGCAACTCACGGCCTTCCTTGGGTCACCATTGATGCTGTCGTACTTCAGTCCCTGGCAGCCTGGAGCTAGGGAGTCCCATATGTAAAAAATGACTTTCTGCTTGTTCCTGGGGAAAGTGTAGTTACTCACCTGTAACAGGTGTCCTCCAGGGACAGTAGGAATCAGTCCTCACAACCCTCTCTCCTCCCCTTGGAGTTGTCTCCTTTACCTTCTTTTCTCTTTTGCCTAAGCTATGCCATCTGACTGAGCAAGATGGCACCCTTGGGCAGGAAGGGGACCATGTATGCATTGTAACATTCCCAAAAGCTTTCTTTGAAAGCTGGGCAAATGCTCCACGTGGGCTCAGTTGGTGCCGATGTCATCCATATGTGAGGACTGATTCCTGCTGTCCTTGGAGAACACCTGTTACAGAAAACTATGTTCTCTGTATGGTATCATAGAGTAGCGTCAGAGGGGGCGGAAACAGCACTTAGTGAAAGAAATGAACCATGATGCAGTGCCACTGTGTATAGTAATCGCTGTGTCATGGTTTGGGAGCTATTACCAACGCTGCAGGCCCTGGAGAGGGATAGCAACAATGACAATTGGTGGCCCTGGAAGGATCGGCCCTTTAGGTGACTACTTAGTTCACTTAATGGTAGTGCCGGCCCTGCCTGTCAGTGGAAGGGGACTGAGCAGTGAAAATCATGCAAACCTTTGCTTGTATGCCATGAGGACCAAACAACCTCAAGTGTGCCATAAAATAAAGGTTGAGAAGCACTGAATTAAAGGATATCAAATGAAGCTACAAGGAAGTAAACTTAAAAGCAACATCAGAAAATACTTTTTCATAGAGACCGGTAGATGCCTGGAAATACCCTTCCAATGGAGATGGTTGGAGTAAAAACAGTGACAGAATTCAAAAAGGCCTGGGACAGACAAAGGAAATCATTTATATGGCAAAAGGATTTTATCAAAGCAAACTTCCATATCATCCTGCTACACCAGTCCGGACAAGTAGGTTGTGTTCCCCTACCAGAAGATTAGTGGAGATAAAGAACCAATGAAAAGCCCAGGTTTCAGTGGCATCACTCCCATGCCTCTATTCTCCTCAGCTACCAGAGGTCCCTTCAGTATGTCTCCAGTAGATGGTGGATGGATTTTCTCCTCTGTAAAGAAATGCCGCCCCCCCCCCCCCACTAGGGGGGCATAGTTGATGTTGATCCCCCTAGATGACAGGGAGAGGCCTGCAGTTGGCCGGAGGCTTTAGTGTTTGTGTTGAAAAGCCTTACCCACAGCGTCATCCGCCACTTCCTGCCCTGATGCAGGCAAGGCTGGACTTACTGCATCCACTGGCTGATAAAGGGGAAGCAGGCCCTCCAGGGACAACTCGGAGGCTGCCATACACAAAGAGCAGAGTTCAGAATATGGAGAGGAGGCCCCTCGCTTGCCACAGCATTTCCTGGAAGAAGGCAAGTATCTCAAAGGAGCACCGAAAACCCTCGAAGACTGCGCCAGGAGACAAGTCAGGGAAAGTGGGGAAATCCCAAGGGCCCAGGACCTCTAGCCCTCGATGTTAGGCAGAGGGCGATGGCCAGGATAGGCCTTCCAAGTTAGCCTGACGGGAGCTGTCAACAGCAAGGGATCGGCCTCGGACCTCCAAGGCCATCCTCATCGAGAACTCCCCCCTCAATGGCGCTGGGCCTAAAGTCCTCAGTGCCCACACCAAAGGCAATGGAGCCATCTAGTCTCAAGGCCAGGATGGGGGCCCTGGAGCGCAATTTGTCTGCCTTTTTGGTGCCGCAGTGGGCTCTGCCTGATTCCTCCAGGTCATCACTACCAACCCTGGAGCCCTTCACATTGAAGGACTCCCTCGAAGTCAAGTCGAGCTGATCCTTGAGCGCCACCAGCCTCGAGAGGTCCCTTGGCATCTGTCAGTATCCTGGTGCCGGTCCTGTTCCTCAAGGCTGCAGTCTTCCCCGCTCAGTGCCCTCTGCAGTGAGTAGCAGGCAACCAGGGCCCCGGAGCCATTGGGGCAGAGGTGCGACCCCAAGACCCTGGAAACCCTAGACTCCTCCACTGCCTCAAACTCGACATGGAGACAGAGGATGATGAGTCCCCGGACACCTATCGCCACTTGAACATACCCTCAGACCTGTCTCCCCCAGAGATGCAGTGCCAATTCTCTCCTGAGGACATGGCCTTCCTCAACTTTGTGACAGATATGGTGAAGGTCCTCGCCTTCACTACCAAACTGAAGGAGGATCCTCGCATGGAGGGTCTAGAGATCCTCTAGTACAAGGCTCCTCCAAAAGAGACATGGTGCCTGTCCCTGTCTCCCCCCCCCCCCCATCTGCATGTGAGAGACACCCTCCTTGGTGCTCATTGTAAGCAGGCAACTGGACTCGATGTACCGGGTTCGCTGGAGCCCTAGCTTCCAAAAAGCCCAACCTCCTCTTAACTCCATGGTGGTGGAGTCGGCCATGTGTAGGCTTAAGAGCCAGAAGATGCATTCTTCTGTGCTCCCAAGTAGGGAGGCCCGTGCCATGGATGCCATAGGCAGAAAGTGCTTCCAGGACTCAATGCTTGTCAGCTGGATCCAGGCCTACCAGCTATACATGGGCATGTAGCTGTGGGACCTGGCAAAGGAGCTCAGCGGGTTCTCAGCTGGTCTCTTGGTGGAACCCCTCCAGCAGTTCCAGACCCTGGCCTCCATAGTCAGAGAGTGCTCCAAGTTTATCACTTGAGCAGCCTATGACAGCTTTGAGTCAGCGGCTAGAGTAGCTGCGGTGGGCAATAGTGCCTGACGCCATGCTTGGCTACAGTTATCTGACCTGGAGCAATGGGTACAAGACAAGCTGGTCAATGTCCCCTGCCAGGGAGAGAACCTCTTTGGCAAACCCATGACTGATAAGGCTAGCCGAGTTGGAGTCACAGTACCTGACAAGGACCAGGCTCTCCAAGAAGACCGCTGACCCTTCTCGGAGGAAGGCTTTGGGGAGAAAGCCCTCATATCCAAAGAAAAGGAAGGTTTACAGAAACTACCCTCAGTACCCAACCTTCCCAGCTCCCAACAGGGCTAGCAGGCCAAGGAACAAGGGCATGGCCCGCATAAGCCTAAGTCCCCCAAGTTCCAGACCATGCTCCTGGTGCCACCTGGCCGGGGGGGGGGGGGGTTTGACTCCTTAGGCATAGTCTTTCTTCCCCCAAGAGGCACAGCTCTGCAACACACAGGCGGTCATCTGGTACATTAAGCCCACAAGTGGCCGGTCATCACCACTGACTTGTGGGCTCTTCAGGTGGTCAGGGAGGATTACCTGTTCCACCTCCAACAGACACCCCCACTATTCTTCTGGGGATAGCCCACAAGGACTCCCCTTCACCTGGCCCTGCTCCAGCAGGAACTCAAGGCCTCCTAGCAAGCAAGACAGTGGAACCCCATCCACCTCAGGGACAGGCAATTCTACTCCCGCTTTTTCCTGGTCCCCAAAAGGACTGGAAAATTTCATCCCATCCTAGACCTGTGGGACCTCAACAGGTTCCTGGTGAAGGAGAAGTTCAAGATGCTCTCCCTTGAAACAGTGCTGCCATACCTATAGTAGGGAGACTGGCTATGCTCCTTGGACTTAAAGGATGCATACACGCAATCATACAACTTCTTCATAGGCAGTACCTTTGTTTCATGGTGGAGGAAGAACACTATCAGTACAGGATGCCGCCCTTTGTGAATACCTGTGCCTGGTAGTAGTCGCAGCCCACCTCAGACTCCCCGATCTGGACAACTGGTTGGTAGAAGGCAGTACAGCTGCTGAAGCACTACAGGCAACGGGCTGCATTATCCTTGTCCTTGAGCACTTTGGGTTCATAGTCAACTACTCAAAGTCTCATCTCTAGCCAACCCAAAACCTGGAGTTCATAGGGGCACAGCTGGACACTGTCCAGGCCAGGCCTTTTCTTCCAAAGGACAGGGCCCTGAGCCTCCAGGTGCTCACAGAGGGTACTCAGTGCTGTCGCTTGGTGTCTGCTCATGTGCTCCATCAACTGGGACACATGGCATTAACGGGGCACGTCATCCCGGACGCCCGCTTGTAGATGCGGGTAGCCCATTGGGCACTCTGCTCTCAGTGATCCCAGGCCATGGAGTGCCTGCGAGACAGTGTGACTGTCATCAGTCCCATGGCTGATTCTCTTGGCTGGTGGCAACACCTCCTGCACATACTGGCAGGGATGCCTTTCCAGATCCCCACATTGCAGAGGATCCTCATGACTTATGCCCTGAAATTGGGGTGGGGAGCCCATTGCAGAGATCTCTGCACTCAGGGTGGTTGGTTGCTGGCAGACAGCCTCCAACAAATCAACCTCTTGGAGCTCTGGACTGTTGCCTTAGCTCTCTGGACTTTTTGCCACCACCTGCGGGACTAAGTGGTAGTGGTCCAGATTGACAATCAGGTGGCGATGTTCTACATAAACAAGCAAAGAGGCATGGGGTCATCCCTCCTTTGCCAGGAAGCGGTGAGCATCTGCGCTTATGCAAGCAGCAATGGGATGCTCCTGTGGGCAGTATTTCTCCTGGGCCAGAACAATGCCCTGGCAGACCGGCTCATCTGGGTCCTCCAGCCGTATGAGTGGAAGCTGGAGCCCAGAGTTGCCCAACTACTATTCTGTCACTGGGGGATCCCATGAATGGATCTCTTTGCCAGCCTAGCCAATGCCCAGCTGCCTCGCTTTTGTTCCTGGCAGCCACACCCTGCCAGGGTGGCGGCAGATGCCTTCCTGATCTCATGGGTGGAGGGCCTCCTTTTTCGCCTTCCTGCTCATGCTCCTGATTGCCAAGACCCTCTTCAAGGTCCAGCGCAACAGGGCCACAGTGATCCTGATAGTCCCACGGTGGGCCAGGCAACCATGATTTCCCCTGCTTCTCTGCCTGTCCATGGCACCCCTGGTTCCCGTAGGGTGTGACCCAGGCCTACTAATGGAGGAAGAGGGCTCTCTCCTATACCCCAATCTGGGATCCTTGATGCTCACGACCTGGGTGCCGAGCGGGTAGCCCTGCTTCCTTTCAACCTCTCTACTGTGGTGGTGGTGGTGCTTCTGGCCTCCTGTAAGACCTCCACACATGGGGCATATGCTTTCAAGGACAGGAGGTTCTCCATCTGGTGCATGGAGAGGCGTATTAACTCCTCCTCCTCCGTCCAGCTGGTCCTGCAGTATCTGCTTCACCTTTCTCAGGCAAGCTTGAAGTCTAACTCAGGGTGCACCTTAGCGCACTGGCAGTGCACCATCTAATCAAGGGCAAACCCCTCTCCGCTCAACTGTTAGTGGCTTGCTTCCTGTGGGGGCCGCTGCCTCTCAAGGTCTCCCATCTGTCTTCCTGCGACTTGAACATTGTACTCTCAAAGCTTACCAAACCACCCTTTGAGCCTCTCAGCTCGTGATACTTACTTCAGCTTGCTGGGTCAGCAAGCTCTAAGTTCTGGTGGTGGACCCACCGTACACTAGGTTCTATAAGAACAGGGTTGTGCTCTGCATGCACACATCCCCCAAGTTCCTGCCCAAGGTGGTGTCTGTCCCACCTTCTTTCTACAGCCCCATGCCTGCAGGGTGGCTTCTCGGCTCTTTGTCTCCTTTGACCCAAGTCGGTTGGGGCAGTGGTCTCAAAACACAGCCTGTCCACCTGGGTGGCAGACTGCATTGCCTTCATCTATGAACGGGCTGGTTTTTCACTGGAGTGCCATGTCATGGTGCACAGTGTCTGGGCCATGGCAGCTTCTGTACCAAACCTGTGTTCCGTTCCCTTATCGGAAATCTGCTGTGCTGCCACCTAGTCCTCAGTCGATACTTTTGCAGCTCATTACTGCCTGGTGAGGGAATCTCACCAGGACAGTGCCTTCAGCCAGGCAGTGCTCTGTCATTTGTTCAAGATGTAGGCAACTCCTGCCTGTCAGCCTTTGATGTATTTGGGCTACTGATGAACTAGTTCCTTGCTGGACACTTGGGTTGTTTCTGGGTCTGTTGTTCTCCAGGACCAAGCAGGAAGTCAGTCCTCACATATGGGTGTTATTGGCGCCGATGAAGCCCCAGCGGAGCATTTCCCCAGCTTTCTATGAAAGCCTTTGGGAATGCAGGCACGCATGCGCGGTTCCCTTCCCGCCTAAAGGTGCCATCTTACCTCAGTCTCCTTTTTTCCGTGAAGCCCACCGGACGTGTGTCCTGTTCTCCCCGTTGAAAATCGCCAAAAAAAATCTAATTTTGCTATTTTTTTTTCCCAGTTCGACACCAGTTCCCCTCCCGCCGGGTTCGGTACACCGGTATCGAGCCCGATTTTTCTTTTTCGGTTTTTGCCCTTCGTGGCTGGCGTTTGCGCCCTTTTTTCCATTTTTCCCTGGAAGGCCGGTCCTTTGACCTCACGGGGACTCTTTTTTCCCCGATGGCTTCCAGCGGTTTTAAAAAGTGTGATCGGTGTAAGAAACTGATGTCTCTCACCGACACACACGACTGCTGCCTTCGGTGCCTCGGCCCTGATCACGACCCTAAGTCATGCGGGCCATGTGGAAAGATGTCTTCCAAGGCACTCCGAAGTCTTCAGCAGCAAAAAGAAAGGCTTTTCTCGGACTCAGTCTCCAGCCGGGCCCAGACCTCGTCTGAGGCCTCGACATCTCGGGATTCCGATCCCGAGCACCGTCGAAGCTCCTCGGACAGGGGGTCCCCCGACCGGGAACGCAAGAGGAAGAAGCGGCTCGCGAGGGCGTCATCGGAGGAGGTCCCTGGCTCCTCGAGGGCCAGGTTTAAGACCCCCGACCGTCGCCCCAGGCCCGTGGAACTCGAGAAGCCTGCAAACGTTCCTCGCGTGGAGCCGGAGTCTGCTGGACACGTAAGCCCTGTAGTCCTCGGACTCTCCTCCCAGGGAGCCGCCGCCGGGGCCCGAGTTGGTGGCTGCTGCGTCTCCCGAGCTGAGTCCTCAGGATGACAGCCTTGGAGAGCAGATTGTCTGCCTTCATGGAGCAGCAGCGGGCACTGATGGCCAGCCTGTCTGGCGCATCTACCCCGACCACCGGGACATCGACTTCAAAGTCGACCCCGGAGACCGAGCCAATACTAGAGTCCATCATGGCTCGGAGTCGACCTCAGTCGCGGTCTCCCTCGACCTCCCGTTCGGGACCGAGGGCGTTGACGCCGGTGCCTCTGGTGTCGGGGCGGGTGCTCCAGGGCCCTGCGGGGTCGGACCCTGACGTCTCCTCGGACGAGTCAGCTTGGAAAACAGAGGACGAGGAGTCTCCTAGAACATAAGATATGCCATACTGGGTCAGACCAAGGTCCATCAAGCCCAGTATTCTGTTTCCAACAGTGGCCAATCTAGGTCATATGTACCTAGCAGTTTCCCCAAGAGACACAAGTTCCACAATGCTTGGACTGGGTCAAGCATTGATATCTTCGGTCACTTCTTAATAATGGTTTATGGACCTTTCCTCCAGGAACTTGTCCAAACCTTTTTTAAACCCAGCTACACTAACAGCCTTTACTACATCCTCCGGTAACAAATTCCAGAGTTTGATTACACGTTGAGTGAAAAAATATTTTCTTTTATTAGTCTTAAATAGTTTACCCTGCAGCTTCATACAAAGCCTGGGGTTTGTCATAAACTTCGCAAAGTCCACTTTGCTCCCCTCCCAGAACTTAGAGTTCATAGGGGCAAGGCTGGACTCTCTGCTGGCAAAGGCTTTCTTGCCAGCAGACAGGGCCCAAAGGTTGATGGCCTTGGCAAATCAGTTTCTCAGCAGGTCCCTGGTCTCCGCCAGACTCTGCCTGAGGCTTCTAGGCCACATGGCTTCGACAGTACATGTGACCCCCAATGCTAGGCTCCATATGAGGCCTGCACAGTGGTGCCTTCGGGCTCAGTGGTCACAGGCCACAGGCAGCCTCAGAGACAGGATAAGGGTGTCCAGACCATTTCTGCACTCCCTCAACTGGTGGCTGCACCCACCCAATCTACTGAAAGGGGGTGCCTTTTCAGATTCCAAGGTACACAGTAGTGATAACAGATGCCTCCCTACAAGGCTGGGGAGCTCATTGTCTGGGCAAGTGCACCCAGGGCCTTTGGTCTCCCTGGGAAGCTGCACAGCAGATCAATCTCCTCGAACTCAGAGCTATTAGATTAGCACTCAAAGCTTTCACTCCTACCCTGGCTCACTAGTCTGTCCTGATTCAGATAGACAACCAAGTTGCCATGTTTTATGTGAACAAACAGAGTGGAATTGGGTCCAGCATCCTTTGTCGGGAGGCTCAGGACCTTTGTTCTTTTGCCCTCAAGCACAACATGCTCCTCAAGACTGTGTACCTTCCAGGACAACTACCTGGCAGACAGATTAAGCAGAATACTGCAGCCCCACGAGTGGCAGCTGCATCCTTCAGTAGTTCAGAAGATCTTCCTGAAATGGGGTCTCCCTTTGTTAGATCTCTTTGCCAGCTCAACGAACAAGCAACTGCCAAAGTTCTGCTCCAGGCAACCGCATCCTCTGCAGATAGCAGCGGATGCTTTTCTGATATCCTGGTCTCAGGGCCTCCTCTATGCGCTTCCTCCCACGCCCTTGGTGGCCTGAACTCTCTTCAAGATTCTTCAGGACAAGGCCTCGGTCCTGCTCGTGGCTCCCAGGTGGCCAAGACAGCCTTGGTTTCCTCTTCTGCTTCAACGGGCGGTGGATCCTCCACTACCTCTGGGGTTGGAACCCGACCTTCTCTCACAGGAGCAGGGTTCCCTTCTGCACCCCAATTTCAAAGCTCTCTATTTAATTTATTTAAAAGGATTTCTATACCACCTTTTCATTGAATCAAGGCAGTTTTCACAGCAAACCATCACAAATGTGTTTTTTTTTGGGGGGGGGGGGGTCATGCAGTGTTCCATGTGTGCGAGTGTGTTAGGGTATATTAGATTCGTGATGCATTATTTACATTATGCGCTATTATACAAGTAGTGGGGGCGGGGATTGGTCGTCTGTGTAGATTTGAATCATGTAACGTCCCCATAGTGTTCAATGAATAGTGTTGTCTTTAGTTGCTTCCGGAAATCTTTGATGTCTGTATTTAGTCGAAGTTCGTCTGGTAGCTTATTCCAAATTGTTGGTGCAGCCAGGGAAAGGGCTCGTTCTGAGGTGTCCTTCCGTACCTTGGTTATCTCCTTTGGTGTGTTGACGCAGTTGGATGTGCCCTTTCTCCTTGGTCGAGTGCTGTTGTCAGGTTGTATGAGTGTCTGTAAGCTAAGGGCTGATGATTGTTGTTTAATTTTGAATATGTTTATGATTGTCTTATATTTGATGCGTGCGGTGATTGGAAGCCAGTGTAGGTCTTTCAGGATAGGTGTGATGTGGTCTTGTCTTGAAGTGCCGGCTATTATTCGTGCTGCCGTGTTCTGTGCCAGTTGTAGTGGTCTGAGGGTCTGTTTTGGGAGGCCAAGATAGATCGGGTTGCAGAAGTCTAGGAGTGGTGTTATTAGGGCCTGGCTGACAGTGTGGAAGTGTTCTGGGGCGCGGAGGGGTTTGAGACGTCGGATTAGGCTCATCCTGTGGTATGCATTCTTGGTGGTCTTGCTTATGTGAGATTGTAGATTCAGTTTGCTGTCCAATTTGATGGCCTGGAGGCTGCAAGGGTAGTCTGGGCTCCCTGGGGCCTGCCTGAGGAGGTTGTCCTAGCCTCTAGGAAACAGTCCACTAGGAAAACCTATGCTCTCAAATGGAAGAGGTTTTCTGTGTGGTGTCAGCTACGTACAGAAGATCCTTTCTCCTGTACTGTGCCAGTAGTCCTTCAGTACTTACTGCACTTGTCAAATCAAGGTCTTAAATCCAATTCTGTTCAGGTCCACCTCTCAGCTCTAGCAGCTCACCACTCTCTGATGGAGGGACATTCTATGTCTGGTCATCCCTTGGTGTCTCGCTTTCTTAGGGGCTTGCTTTTGCTCAAGCCTCCTATCCGTCGTCCTGCCCCTGAGTGGGAGCTGAATGTGGTCTTGCAGCAACTGACTTGCCCACCTTTTGAGCTGATGGCTACTTGTCCATGACGCTTCCTCTCCTGGAAGACACTCTTCCTGATAGCCCTTACCTCGGCTAGGCGAGTAAGTGAGCTTCAGGTCCTGGTCTGTGATAGGCCTTACATCAGGATTTATAGTAACAGGGTAGTCCTTAGGACTCATCCAAAGTTCCTAAGGTTGTCTCCTCTTTCCACCTCAACCAGGAGATGGTTCTTCCAACATTCTTTCCTAGGCCTCATGCAAGCTAGGCTGAAGCAGTCCTGCATACCCTGGACTGTAGGAGGGCCTTATCCTTCTACCTTGACCGCACCCAGGGGCATAGAAGGGCTACCCAGCTCTTTGCCTCCTTTGACCCAAATAAGTTGGGGTTGCCTGTGTCCAAGCGTACCTTGTCCATCTGGGGAGTTGACTGTATCACCTGGGTTTATAAGGCGGCTGACCTTCCTTTGCATGGTCGGGTTATGGCCCACCAAGTCAGGGCAATGGCTGCCTTAGTGGCTCATCTCTGCTCTGTGCCCTTGGTAGACATCTCCAGGGCTGCAACTTGGTCTTCAAGCCAGACTTTTGCGGCCCATTACTGCCTTGTGAGGGAGTCCTGTAGGGACAGTGCTTTTGGCCAAGCAGTACTATGGAATCTCTTTGAGGTTTAGGCAACTCCTGCCCTCTGTTAGGCTCCGGGTTGAGGTTGTGTCCTTGAAAAGCCTTTCTTTGCTGCTGAGACTAGAGGGAGTTCCCTTGTTCAGCCTGGGTTCCTCGGTAGCCCAGAGCTGGGGAGTCACCCATATGTGAGGACTGACTTCCTGCTTGGTCCTGGAGAAAGCGTAGTTACTCACCTGTAACAGGTGTTCTCCAGGAGCAGCAGGAATCAGTCCTCCCTACCCTCCCTCCTCCCCTTGGAGTTGCAGTTGTACATAGTTTATTTTTCATTTTTGTGTGCTGTTCTTAGCTATGTTATTTGACTGAGGTAAGATGGCACCTTTAGGCGGGAAGGGAACTGCGCATGTGTGCCTGCATTCCTAAAGGCTTTCATAGAAAGCTGGGGAAATGCTCCACTGGGGCTTCATCAGTGCTGATGACACTCATATGCGAGGACTGATTCCTGCTGCTCCTGGAGAACACCTGTTACAGGTGAGTAACTACTCTTTTTCTGACTCTTACTGCTGCTCATGGCTAACCTTTTCTGGTCACCTGTGCCTTTTTACAGGTTTTTCACTAACGAGGGGGGGGGGGTTGTCCCCATACGTGTGGACTGACTTCCTGCTTTTTCCTAGAAAAAGCATAGTTACTCCCCTGTAACAGGTGTCTGGGGACAGCATGCATCAGTCCTCACAACCCTCCCTCCTCATTGTGGAGTTGCTTCTTGATGGTTTTTGCTGACTTGTGCTATATCATCATACTAACCCCAACAATAAAGATTGTTCCGACAAAAAAATAGTCTAGTATACACAATCGCCATGAAGATAAAAACACCCTCTTGAAGCAATAATGTTCCTTTTAGTCTTTTGTAAAATTGGGGATGCAACCCCTAAAATGATGACCTTAAAAGATATTCAAATCATACAGGGTCACTTTGATTTAGTACTTAATCAAATCAAACTCATTATGGCGATAGGTATACAAACTAGGGCCTACTTAGCTTGTTTTTTCACCATTGGACATCTAGAAGTTTTCATATAAGTCCCATCGGCGATGGTTATTAATACCCCCACACGGCTTAGAACTGCAGGAATAACTTCCTCAATCTGCAATGGATTCAGAAATAATAAAATTAACCCAACGTTTTGGGCTCCTGACACTCACAGCCCTTCTTCAAAATTCCATTGAATGGAATTTTGAAGAAGGGCTGTGAGGGTCGGGAGTCCGAAACGTTGGCTTAAGGAACAGAGCAGAAGGTGGTGTTGGGGATGACACTGAAAGCTAAGCACTGTTCTAACTTTCAATTTAATTTATTTAAACAATTGATCTTCCGTAACTGGCATATAAGAATGAGGTCATTGATGTGAGTTAGGGTGTTATTCAGAAACTATACAAAAATCTGAATATTTACAATGCCTAACAAGTCTGAGACCTGTTGCTTTAATATATGACATCCTTTAAGCATTAAAAAAATAACATGAGATACAGTACACTTTCATGCATAACACTTCAGAGTGTTTGATTAATTAACAAAGTTTGTTGCTCTGAACAAGTGACCATTGTTAGTTTCGTGAAAGTTGAGCTTTCAGCAGAACCTTTTTGCTTGATTTCCAAATATTCCTGCAGCTTATGGTTCCTTGATCAGCAAACTCTAGGAAAGATTTGGCTACATTTTTTTATTTTATTTAATAAAACACTTATATACTGCACTTTCCCATGGATCAGGTGCTGTTTACAATAAAGTAAAGAAGCAGGAGTGAATATATAGCCTGTTCTTCTTACATAAAACATCATTGAACTATGTACAGTAGGCCTATGCCTTAATACTCTAAACCAGAGCTATAACAATGGACAACTACTATATACATAATAACTTTTACAGAGTGCATTGCAATGTCATTGGAAGGCTCCATACAATGGGCACACAAATCACTAACATCTTACTTTCAAAAGTCAGACATCTTCTAAAACCTGGTTTGTTGTCCATTCTGAACACAATGTCAGCCAAATTAAATTCACTTTTGACAATAAACAGTACTTGTGAAACTTGAGAAGAGGAGGGACTGTAGACTAGACCAATTTGGCATTTGAAAACAACTAAAGGATACTGTGAGGGATTACTGTGCAGAAATGCCGGTGCAGGCTCAGAAACCTTTTCCAGAAGTCCATAAGATCTGGGACAGGGTATGGGCTCAGCTCTTTCAGAAGGTGACATTCTCCAGGACCAAGCAGGAAGTCAGTCCTCACTTATGGGTGACGTCGGCGCCGACGGAGCCCTCGCGGAGCAATTTTCCCCAGCTTTCAAAGAAAGCCTTTGCGAATTGCAGCGCGCATGCGCGGTCCTCTTCCCGCCCAAGGGTGCCATCTTAGCCAGTCTTCTTTTTTCCGCGGAGCCCTACAGACATACCCGTCGTGTCCCCGCGAAAAAGTTGATTTTTCTTCAGAATTTCTCTTTTTTTCCATTCGGTTCGACGCCGGTCTTTTTCCCGCCGGACTCGCAACGCCGGTCTCGAGTCCTCTTCTTATTTTTCGGTTTTTCTGACTTAGTCAGTTTTTCGTTTCAGTTTTTCCCTGGCAGCCCGGTCCTTTGACCTCGCCGGGGCCCTTTTTCCCCCGATGGCTGCCAGTGGTTTCAAGCGGTGTGGTCAGTGTGACCGAAATATGTCACTAACTGACACACACGACTTTTGCCTCCGCTGCCTGGGCCCGGATCATGAAGAACTGATCTGTGGGCCCTGTGGCAAAATGTCCTCCAAAGCATTGAGAAGTCGGCGGCATCAGCGGGATAGGATCTTCGCTGACCCCAGCCGTACCCGGACCTCGTCGGAGGCCTCCGCGTCCAAAGGTTCCAGCTCGGACCGTCGCCGGAGTTCCTCCGACAGGGGTTCTCCCTCCGGGGACCATCGTCGTAAGGTGAAACCCGTGAGGGCGGCGTCGGTGGACGCTCCTGGCTCCGCGAGGGCCAGGTCGCATAGCCCCGATAGCCGTCCCGGGTCCTTGGAGAAGGAGCATCTCACGAAGCGACCTCGCCTGGAGTCGGAGCTGCCTGCTCGGGTAAGTCCTGTGGTCCTCCTGGACTCGCCTCCGAGACAGCCGACGTCGGGGCCCAAGTCGGGGGCTGCTGGGTCACCTGAGCTCGGACTCAGGTTGACGGCCTTGGAGAGCAGATTGTCTGCCTTCATGGACCAGCAGCGGGCACTGCTCGCTGGCGCCGCTGCCCCGACCGCTGGGACGTCGACGTCCAAGTCGACCCCGGAGACCGAGCCGATCCTCGAGTCGATGCGAACTCGAGTCGATCCTCGGTCAAGGTCACCCTCGGCCTCCCGTTCGGGACCGAGGTTGCCGACGCCGACTCCCTCGGCGTCGGGGCGGCAGGCGCCGCGCCCTGCCCGGGCCGACCCCACCGAGTCCTCATCGGAGTCGGTCTGGGAGTCTGAAGAGGAAGAGTCGCCTGATTCTTTCCGGACTCGGTGTGTCCCCTCGGACTCACCGGAGTCCGAGCCTCGGAAGCAGTCCCCCCCGGAGGATGCCCGGTTCTCGGACTTCGTCAGGGATATGGCCAAGGCTTTGGCCTTCCCTGCGGACCCCGAGGAGGAGCCTCGAGCCGAAGAGCTCGACGCCCTCCAGTATGACTCTCCCGCAAGGGAACACTTTACTGTACCGGTTCCTCCCATGCTGGAACGACTACTCTTCCGCATGTGGGAGAGTCCGGCCACCTCGCCGGTCCTGAGCAAGCGGGTCGATTCTATCGAGTCCGCAAGAGCCCTGGCTTCCAAAAAGCACAGCTGCCACACCATTCCATGGTAGTGGAATCGGCCATGCATCGTCTTAAGAGCCAGAAGATGCACTCCTCGGTGCCTCCTGGCAGGGAGGCCCGTAACCTGGATGGCCTTGGCAAGAAGTGTTTCCAGGGCTCTAGGCTTGCGTGTCGTGTCCAGACCTACCAGCTATACATGGGCATGTATCTCCGAGACCTGGCTAAAGAGCTAGCCGGCTTCTCCGCTGGTTTGTCCGAGGAACCCTTGCGGAGGTTCCTGGCCTTGTCCCCACTGGTATTCGGGAATGCTCAAAATTCATATCCCGAGCAGCCTACGATGGCTTTGAAGCATCGGCTCGAGTGGCCGCAGCCGGCATCGGTGCCCGCCGACAGGCTTGGCTTCAGTCATCTGACCTCGAGCCCTGGGTGCAGGACAAGTTGGTCGATGTCCCCTGCCGAGGCGAAAACCTCTTTGGCAAGCCCATGGCTGAAAAGGCTGCACAAATTGAGACGGAGACTCTCACCAGGACTAGGCTTTCTAGGAAGACCTCCGCCCCTTCCCAGAAAAAGAAGGGCTCGGGAAAGAAGTCCTTTTACCCGAGGAAGGCGGCTGCCTACAAACAATACCCCCATTATCAGGCCCCTGCAGCTCCCCAACAGGGCCAGCAGGCCAAGGGACGGGGTAACGGGTCCCGTAGGCAGCAAGCCCCCAAGCCTGCACCACCAGCCCCTGCTCAGCAGGGTGGGGGTTTTTGACTCACTAAGCATAGCCTCTCCCCCCCTGCTGGTTCCTCCCAGCACCGGAGGCCGGCTGGTTCACTTCGCCCACAGGTGGTCCAGCATCACCTCAGATGCCTGGGTGCTTCAAGTCGTGCGAGAAGGCTATCTTCTCCACTTCCACCAGGTCCCTCCCTCCTTTTTTCCGGGGAACCTCCACGACCCCCTCTGCACAGGGAATTACTCCTTCAGGAGTTAGCAGGTCTTCTACAGGAACAGGCGGTGGAACCGGTGCCCCACCACCTGAAAGGTCAAGGCTTTTACTCCAGGTATTTTCTGATACCAAAGAGAACAGGAGGCCTCAGACCCATCCTGGACCTGCGCAACCTCAACAAGTTCCTCGTGCAAGAGAAGTTCAAGATGCTTACCCTTGGAATCCTTCTGCCCTACCTCCAGCAGGGAGATTGGCTATGCTCCTTGGATCTAAAGGATGCCTACACGCACATCCTCATCCACCCAAGCCACCGACAATACCTAAGGTTTGTGGTGGCAGGAAATCATTACCAGTACAGAGTACTGCCCTTTGGCCTGTCCTCCGCACCGCGAGTCTTCACAAAATGTCTCGCGGTGGTGGCGGCCCATCTCCGGCTTCACGGCCTCTATGCTCATCAGAGCAGCGTCCGCTCTGGAGGTCACCAACGCCACGCGCCGCACGGTGACTCTTCTGCAGCACTTGGGCTTTGTTATAAACTTCGCAAAGTCCACTTTGCTCCCCTCACAGGATCTCGAGTTCATCGGCGCAAGGCTGCACACTCCTCAGGCACGAGTGTACCTACCGCTCGACAGGGCTCTACGGCTCATGGACCTAGCCGACCGTTTTCGCAGCCAGCCCCTGGTCTCCGCCAGGCGCTTCCTGAGACTACTCGGCCATATGGCTTCCACCGGCCATGTGACCCCCAATGCCCGCCTGCATATGCGGCCTGCTCAATGGTGTCTCCGCCAGCAGTGGCGACAAGCCACAGGCAGCCTAGCAGACCTAGTGCGCATCTCCGAGCCGCTGATCTCGTCTCTCCGGTGGTGGCTTCATCGGCTGAACCTGGTACTCGGCATGCCGTTTCAGTCACCTCAGCCGGCCCAGGTGCTGACGACAGATGCATCCCTCCTGGGCTGGGGAGCACATTGCCAAGGGGCACGTACTCAGGGCCTCTGGTCCACGTGGGAGTCTGCTCAGCAGATCAACTTCCTGGAGCTCAGGGCGATCCGCCTGGCTCTCAAGGCCTTCTCCCACCTGACTTCTCACCAGTCCGTCCTTGTCCAGACGGACAATCAAGTTGCCATGTTCTACGTGAACAAGCAGGGGGGCACGGGCTCCTTCCTCCTCTGCCGGGAGGCACAGAAGCTCTGCTCTTGGGCCGTCAGTCACGGCATTCTCCTCAAGGCAGTTTATCTCCCAGGCCAAGAGAATTACCTGGCGGACAAACTCAGCAGGATCCTTCAGCCGCACGAGTGGCGTCTGGATCCCTTGGTAGTTCAGAAGCTCTTTCTAAAGTGGGGCCTCCCCACGATGGATCTCTTTGCCAGTCCTCACAACCGGCAACTTCCTCGCTTCTGCTCTCGTCAGCCACACCCCCTTCGGGTTGCGGCGGACGCGTTTCTACTCTCCTGGTCGGAGAGCCTTCTGTACGCTTTCCCTCCCATCCCGCTAGTCTCCCGGACTCTTTTCAAGGTTCTCCGAGACAAAGCCCTCATGATCCTGGTGGCCCCTCGCTGGCCCAGACAGCCGTGGTTTCCGCTCCTGCTGCAATTAGCGGTGGAGGATCCATTCCCTCTGGGGTTACAACCAGATCTCCTCACTCAGGATCAGGGGTCTCTGCTACACCCCAACCTCAGGTCTCTCAACCTGATGGCCTGGCTGCTGAGAAGGTAGTCCTCGCTCCCCTTCTCCTGCCGGCAGAAGTGGAGGAGGTCGTCCTAGCTTCTTGGCGACCTTCTACCCGCAAATGCTACGCCCTTAAATGGCGTCGCTTTTCCGTTTGGTGTGGCCAACAGTCTCAGGATCCCTTCTCCTGCCCGGTGTCGGTGATCCTGCAGTACTTGCTCTACCTCTCTAATCTAGGACTTAAGTCCAACTCCGTCAAAGTTCACCTCAGTGCTCTTTCAGCACATCATGTGCCGGTGGACGGCAGACCTCTTTCCAGCGACCCTCTTGTAGCGAGGTTTCTCCGAGGTCTTCTTCTACTTAAACCACCTCTGCGCCCGCCAGCGCCTGACTGGGACCTGAATGTGGTTTTGCAGCGGATCACCTGTCCGCCTTTTGAACCTATGGCTACCTGTCCTCTCCGTTTTCTTTCTTGGAAAACACTATTCTTGATAGCCCTCACTTCCGCTAGACGCGTAAGTGAATTGCAGGCCCTCGTGTCTGATCCCCCTTACACTCGGTTCTACAAAAATAGGGTAGTCCTACGGACTCACCCAAAATTTCTTCCAAAGGTGGTCTCCCCTTTTCATATCAATCAGGAGGTGGTACTTCCAACCTTCTTTCCCAGACCACACTCCAGCCGAGCTGAAACGGTCCTCCATACCCTGGACTGTAGAAGGGCTCTGAACTTCTACCTTGACCGTACGCGGGAGCACCGTAAAGCTGCTCAGCTTTTTGTATCTTTCGACCCCAATAAATTGGGGCTCCCGGTCTCCGAGCGTACTCTGTCCATCTGGGTTGCGGACTGTATCACTTGGGCTTATGGGGCAGCCGGACTCTCCTTGGAAGGTCGAGTCACAGCTCACTGCGTTCGGGCAAAGGCCACGTCAGTGGCTTACCTCCGCTCTGTTCCGCTGGCAGACATCTGCCGGGCCGCTACTTGGTCTTCGAGCCAGACTTTTGCGGTCCATTACTGTCTCGAGAGGGAGTCCCGCAGGGACAGTGCTTTCGGACAGGCAGTCCTCCGTAATCTCTTTGAGGTCTGAGCAACTCCTACCCTCCATCCCGGATGTGGGCTACCGGTGGGTAATTATTCAGCGAAGATCCTTCCTTCTGTGCTGCTGAGCTAGAGGGAGCTCATTTTTGTGCTTAGGGTCTCCGGTAGCCTTGAGCTTGGGAGTCCCATAAGTGAGGACTGACTTCCTGCTTGGTCCTGGAGAAAGCGTAGTTACTCACCTGTAACAGGTGTTCTCCAGGAGCAGCAGGAATCAGTCCTCACAACCCTCCCTCCTCCCCTTGGAGTTGCAATCGTCTGCTTTACTTTTTTGCAAATTTTTATGCTGTCTTTTTTAGCTATGTCATCTGACTGGCTAAGATGGCACCCTTGGGCGGGAAGAGGACCGCGCATGCGCGCTGCAATTCCCAAAGGCTTTCTTTGAAAGCTGGGGAAAATTGCTCCGCGAGGGCTCCGTCGGCGCCGACGTCACCCATAAGTGAGGACTGATTCCTGCTGCTCCTGGAGAACACCTGTTACAGGTGAGTAACTACGCTTTACACACATGTGGTTGCTGCAATCTTGCTTGTCTACACAAACAACATTTTCCCATCGACAAGCAAGAATGAGCCAGGCATGCAAGAGATGTCATCACACATTGCAGAACAGCCACTCTTCCATAGCCCAAAAATGTTGGTGTAACGTTCTAAGCATGTACAGTCCTTTCCACATGCAGCAGTCTCTTCAGTTTTGTTTTATTTCTGCTCTGCCAAAATAACATGAAACAAATTCCTCCCATTTGTTTTCTAAGGTGTTTTTACTTACTGTATGTGACTTTCAGTTTTTCATCATACCCTTTTCTTTAAAAAATATTTTTTTTCATTAGAAAGAAAACGGAGTTACTTACCTGTAACAGGAGTTCTCCGTGGACAGCAGGATAAGTCAGCCACACATGGTGACGTCATCCGACGGCGCCGTGACGGAGTGCTCTCTAGAGCTCAGAGTTCTGAGCATGTGCGAGTGGCCCCACCTCCCCGGCCCGCCCCTAGCCAGATCAGTTAGTGATTAGCTCCGCCGGTAGGCGTAAGGCTAGGGAGCAGGCCTGCCTCATACAGGGGAAGGAGGGTGGGAGTGTGTGGCTGACTTATCCTGCTGTCCACGGAGAACTCCTGTTACAGGTAAGTAACTCCGTTTTCTCCTAGGACAAGCAGGATGCGTCAGCCACACATGGTGCCTCCCAAGCTGAGAAGTAGCTGAGGTGGATGAGGGAGGCATGCGAAGGAGGACACTCGCACAGGAGGTGGTAATGCAACATTTATTAGAACATCAAACGTATTGCACACAGTGAACTCTCACACAGGAGGGTGCATAAGAACAACAATACGAACAGCAAGTAGACAGTGCAGGCAGGCACGAGTGTACAGGCAGTCCAACGTGGCCTGTATAACATGGTGCAATGTGAATGTGCAAGAACAACATGATTTGTAAGAAACAACATAAGGTGCTATAACAATGTTTGTGCAAATCATCACGTGTACATATTATCCGTGCAAACCATAATATGTCATTTTTGAAAACACAACAGTCAGACATGGCCGGACTAGTCTTATGGCAACAGGTCCGGCGAGGGTGGCGCAGTCTTGGTGGCTGCTGCTAGGACAGTGCGGCCGAATGCGCTATCAGATTCCGCCAGGAGGTCCAGGCAATAGTGTTTTTGGAAAGTGAGCCGTGAGGACCAGGTGGCGGCTTTGCAAATGTCTCTGACTGGAACTTCGTGCAAGTTGGCAAGTGAGGTAGCGAGAGCGCGAAGTTGGTGCGCTCCGGCCTTGCCGGCTGCAGGTGCGCCTGCCTTCTGTAGGCAGTAGGTGACACATGCCGAGATCCAGAGGGACAGTGTGCGTTTTCCAACCGGCCGGCCCGGCTTGTTGGGGTCAAAAGACACGAAAAGCTGTGCTCCTTGCCTGATGGCGGAGGTCCTGTCGATATAGGTGCGCAGGGCTCTGACGCAATCCAAGGAGTGCAGGCGCTCCTCCTCCGGGGAGGAGTGTGGAGCAGGGAAGAAGGTTGGCAGCTCGACCGTTTGATTCACATGAAATTCCGATGAGACCTTGGGTAAGAACTTTGGGTGCGTTCGGAGGGAAGCGCGGTTGTGGTGGAGCTGTGTATACGGTGGATGTGCCACGAGCGCTTGCAGCTCGCTGATACGTCTGGCAGAGGTGATGGTAATGAGAAACAGTGTCTTCCAGTACATGAACTTGTGGTCTGCTGATTGTAGCGGCTCGAAAGGCTCCTGCGTGAGCTGCTGCAATACCAGGTTAAGGTCCCAAGCTGGTACAGGCTTTTGGACCGGAGGGCGGAGGTTCACAAGGCCCTTCATGAACCGGGCTACAACAGGTAATGCTGCCAGGGTTCTTGAGTTCGCATCCTTCCCATGTTCGTGCAGGGAAGCAATAGCTGCTAGGTGCACTCTGATAGACGGTGGCTTCAGTCCCAAGTCAAAGAGGTGGGCGAGATACTGCAGGATTTTGTGCACTGGGCAGGACACAGGCAGGAGGCCTTGGTGTTCGCACCACACACTGAAGCGTTTCCACTTAAGATTGTAAGACTTGCGGGTGGACGGCCTTCTGGCCGCTAGCACGATTTGCTGGACCTCTGAAGATAGATGAAGGGCTGTGAGACTCATCCTTTCAATCTCCAAGCTGTCAGGGCTAAGACCTGGAGGTTGGGGTGCAACGTGCTCCCGTTGCTCTGGGATAGCAGATCCGGTTTCGACGGTAGTCGCAGCGGTGGCTCCTGCGCCAAGCGGAGAAGCATGGCAAACCACATTTGCCGTGGCCAATACGGCGTAATCAGAATGATGTGTGCCGAGTCTGAGATGATCCGCTGAAGTGTTCTGGGAATCAGAGGTGTAGGTGGAAATGCATATCCCAGCGTCCAACTGCCCCATGGCACTGCAAATGCGTCGGCTGCGAGGCTTCTGCTGGATGGGAGCTTGGAGCAGAAAACTGGGCACTTCGTGTTGGCTTCTGACGCGAAGAGGTCCACTTGAGGAGTGCCCCAGCGAAGAAATAAGCTGTCCGCCACTTTGGGGTTGTAGTTGTCTGCTCAGTCTATCCGCTAAAGTGTTCTGTTCCCCGGGCAGGTAGGTCGCCTGTAGGATACAGTTGATGGAGAGTACCAGGTGTCCAGGGCTTCTTTGCATAGGCTTCGAGAGCCTGTGCCCCCTTGCTTGTTGATGTAGAACATCGTGACTTGGTTGTCCGTTTGGACGAGAACAGATTTTCCCGTCAGCTGTTCCTGGAAGGCTTTCATGGCATACCTGACAGCCCGGAGCTCGAGCAGGTTGATGTGGAGATACTGCTCTGTCCTGGACCAGGCGCCTTGAGTGTTGATGTGTTGTAGGTGCGCCCCCCAACCCGTGGCAGAGGCATCTGTAGTGAGGACAACCTGATGCCTGGGGTTCCGGAGGTCCCGGCCAGTGGACAGGTTGCTCGGTTCCGTCCACCATCGGAGGTCCTTCTTGATTAGCGTGGTAATGTTGATGCGGGCATGAAGAGTCTGCGAACGCTGCTTCCATTGAGCCCGTAGGTGCCACTGTAGAGGGCGCATGCGGAGTCTCGCCAGGGAAAGAACCGAGGTGGTGGCCGCCATGTGTCCGAGAAGGCGCAATATGCAGCGCGCCGTGGACTGTCTGGACCTGGAGACCTTTCTGGCCAGGGATGTAATGGCCCTGACCCTCTGTTCCGGCAGGTATGCCCTGAAGGCGTTTGTGTCGATGATAGCCCCTATGAATTCCGTGGACTGCGTCGGCAGTAGGCGAGACTTTTCTTTGTTGAGGAGGAATCCCATCGCGGTGAGAGTGCACGTGGTCGTGTGCACCGCCCTCCGTAGACCGGCAGGAGAGGGGGCAGAGAGAAGCCAGTCGTCCAGGTAGGGAAATATGGCGACGCCTTTTTTGCACAGGTGTGCTGTGACCGCGGCTACACACTTCGTGAAGATTCTGGGTGCCGGGGACAGTCCGAAAGGTAGTACCCGGTATTGGTAGTGGTGGCCCATCGCTATAAAGCGTAGGAACTTCCTGTGAGCCTTGTGAACTGGGATGTGCGAGTATGCATCCTGCAGGTCCAGAGTGGCTAGCCAGTCTCCTGCCTGGAGAAGCGGGAGGATTGAGTTGAGGGAATACATCCTGAATTTTTCCTTCACAAGAGCAAGGTTGAGTTTGCGGAGATCCAGTATAGGTCGCACGCCACCGGACTTCTTGCGAATCAGGAAGTACGGGGAGTAAAACCCAGTGTTGCACTGCTCCGGCGGCACCGGTTCTATCACATGGGCGGCCAGAAGGCGTTGCAGGAGCTCCAACATCGCTGCTTTTAGGTGTGGGGGCATCACGCTGATCGGTCGTTTGGTCTGGCAAGGCGTGAAGGCGAAGTTCAGCCGGTAGCCCGACTCGATGATTTGTAACACCCAATTGTCGGTAGTGATGGCCTTCCATGCTTGCAAGAACTGAGTGAGACGGCCGCCCACAGGCAGAGCCTCCTGTTGCACTGTGGGCGCTTCCGCCCGTGTCGGGTAGTCAGAAGGAGGAAGTGGTCTTTGCTGCTTGTGATGTGGCCTGCTTCCTTTGTTTACGGTCTCTCGGCTGTCTTTGAAAGGAGGAGGAGTGATAAGGTTGCTTGTACCTTGGGGCCTGCCACTTTTTGGCGGAGCCGTACTTTTTGGAGGCATAGTATGGTCTGCGGTAAGAACTCCCTTTCTGAGAAGTGGAGGGGCGTTCCAGACCATCTGCTGCTAGTGTCTGCAAGGTGGTACAGTGTTCCTTGAGGTCATTCACCGTATCTGCGACTTTGTCTCCAAAGAGGGAGTCGCCTGTGCAGGGGGCGTCCACAATCTTGTTGTGCGTGTCCTCTCTAAGGCCGGACGCACGGAGCCACGCCCAGCGTCGGGCCGCAATGGCAGTGCCCGCGGTCCGGACAGCAGTGTCAAAGGCGTCGAACGCAGTGCTCATCAAGTGCTTGCTGCATTCGGCTAGGTCCTGTAGCGTGGCAGATGCCGCTTGCTGGTTCCCTTTAGGGAGTAATGACAGGTTTTCCTTGAGATCGGCAATCAGGGCATCCTGGAAGAGGATGTGTTGGAATTGGTGGGCCGCCACCTTGGCATTGAGCATTGCCCCTTGGTAGACTTTCCTGCCCACCTCGTCGAGGAGCTTAGGATCTCGGCCTGGTGGGTGGCTGGACTGGGTGCGTGATGACTTAACTTTCTTTAAGGCTGAAGAGACCACGATGGATTGGTGTGAGAGCTGTGTCTTCTGGAAAGCTGGGCTAGGGTGCAGGAGGTACTTTGTCTCGAGCCTCTTGTGGCAGGCCCGACCAGAGGCTGGGGATTGCCACACAGAGTTGTGAGTGTCCTGCAACTTCTTGTGCAGGGGTAAGGCCAGCGCAGGCTTGGGAGCACTGAGGTACTTAATGACCTCTGGTTCCTTCTCTGTGGACGCATCGTCCTTGTTCAAGTGTAGCCTGTCCGTCACCTTCCTTAAAAGTTTTGGGTAGGTGAGGTCCTCGGGAGGTAGTGTGCGCTGATTCTCCTCTGGGGTGAGCGTGTCCTTAGCCGCGGGGGAACCCAGGCCCACGTCATCAGCATCACTTTCGTGAGAGGACAAGGCTCCGTCCTCGGCCGAAGAGCCTTCGAGCTCCGTGTATGGAGAGTTTCTGGCAGGAGACTGAGAAGGACTGCGACGGGGCATGCTGGAAACTGGCGAGGCGGTCCTGGGTTTTTTGTGACGTTGATCTTTGTCTGGGACTTGCTCCTGCGTAGGCTCTACAGGGTTGGCAGTCTGCTGCACGAGCTTAGAGAGGAGCTGAAGTATGGCCTCCGATGTCCTGGCCTCCGCAGAGTGCTCGGATCGTGGTCTCTTGGAGGTGGAAGAGCAGGAGGAGGCAATGGAGGGAGAAGAGCTGGGTGTTCGCCGCCTGTGATCTTTTTGACTTGTTCTCCGCTGGTGGTGGGAACAGGAGGCAGTGTGTTGAACAGCCCTGTGATGCCTATGGTGCTTGGGGCTGCTACAGTGCCTTGGCCTGTTTGAGCTGTGTGCCCGATCAGCGTTGTTATCCCCTGCCGCCGATCGGCTCCGATGGCTCTTCTTGCCGTGCCGATGGCTGGAGCAGGAATGGGATCGCTGACGGCTCTTCTCTTTGCCGCGCCGATGACAAGAGCGGGAGGGGGACTCCCTGCATCGGCGCGGAGCGGCGGCCTCATCTTCAGGAGATTCCCTGCGCTGACGTGGAGCTTCTGTCACGTCGGCGCGGGCAGCAGGGTTGCTTTCGTCATGGTGGGTGGAGACCGGGGAAGCCCTGCTGGCCGAGCCAATAGGAAGCGAAGGGGCGGCGCCTGAGGAAGCCCGGCTGGAACGCCCAATGTGATGCTGCTGGGAGGGGCTACGGGAGGCCACGCTGCCGGCGCCATCTTGCCCAGAAGCAGGAGCATCAGCAATATAAGAATTCGCCATGTGAGCCGGAGTACTCACCGAAACGGCATCCTGGCTCAGCGAGGCATCGAGGGAGAGCTCTGAACGGCCGGGGATGGAGGCCCTGTAGGGCACATCCCGTGCCGGAGCAATGGCTGCATGCGTCAGACCTTTGGAAGATTTTGCTGTAGACTTCTTGGATTTCTTCCTGGCACTAGAGGGGTCATTAGACGCAGCACCGGAGCCCGAAGAGGACGCAAGGAAGTCCTTGAGGTTGTGTTCCCTGTGCTTCTTGGCCCTCGGGGACATCCTGATGCAGGCAGCACAATCCTCTGTGTTATGGGAAGCTCCAAGGCAACGGAGGCAGCATCTGTGAGTATCGATGGCATTCATCTTGCGGCTGCATTCCGGGCATTTTTTAAAACCCGGTATCATGTAAAAGTATATAATTTTAGCAGAGAGCTAACTATCCGTCTTGAGGCAAGGCGGAGAAAGAAAAAACGGGGAGGTGGGGCCACTCGCACATGCTCAGAACTCTGAGCTCTAGAGAGCACTCCGTCACGGCGCTGTCGGATGACGTCACCATGTGTGGCTGACGCATCCTGCTTGTCCTAGGAGAAATTTGTTTCTTAGGATGTTGTATCAAATTAGAGACTATGTTGAGCTAAAATATTTTAAAAACATAGTAACAGTCCTATCACATCTGTACTACTGCAATTGCCTTTTGTTAGGGCTGCCTTGAGACAGATATCACATCTATAAATCTTACCAAACACAGAACAAGGTTTAATTTTAGAAGACTAAGGTCGGACAGTGCTGTCTAGGGTATAACTTAAGTGCTACTGTTTTATTTTAAAATTATACTTGAGTTGGCGCCTGAATATGTCTAAATTGATTCAATACTATGTACCCTCTTTGCATTTAAGATGTTTTGATGCCTTTAGCAAGATTGAGGGATACATTGAAGAAATCCATTGTGGGCACTGTTCCAGCTTTATAGAATGTTACCTTCAACGAATCATACACGTCAATCATGTGCATTTTAGGAAAGCCTTAAAAACAGAAGGGGGGGGGGATTTTCAAAGTGATTAATGCAGTTTGCAGCTCTGGTAACTGTTAATTGCAGCAAATGGGCTATTCAATCTCTAAATATCCCTGGATGCTGCCACTGAATGGCCCTGACCCTAGCCAGCTACTGTCAGGGTGTTCTGGGGTGGATTGAAGGTGGCACCCAACAATGACTGGCTAGTGGCAATATTCAGCTACTATCCAGTTATCCCTCAGTGGTGAAAATTAAGCACCTGAATGGCTCACCTAACTTTTGCCATTGAAGCTAACCCGGCAGTGGCTGAAGATTGCTGCTGGCTGGTTAGCTTCTGCACTATCCACCCAAACTGGATATTCAGTGCCAGTGGCCAGATATGGCCCCAGCATTGAATATCCAGGCTTAGAATACAATGGCAACAGCTAGCTGCTTTTTCAGCATTAGCTGCAGCTACTGGATATCCCCTCCCCCCATGATATATAACGGAAATGCTGTTAACCCCTGGACTCATCAGCAGCCCCTTTCCAGCTCTCAGCTACCCCTCCCCGACTCACCAGCAGTTGTCCTCCTGCCTGACCCGCAGTTTTAAAACACAGCCACGGGAGCATTTCCCTTTGTTCCTGTGGCTGTGCTAGACCTACAACACCTGTACGGCATGTTTTTAAAAAGGTAAACAGAAGCGCTCTTGCACCTTTTTGATGTGAAGGATGCTCTTGAGAAATGGACAATTGAGCAGCCTTGAGCTTGTGAGTCTACCTGTGTACTTGCCTAAATTCTACTTGTCAACAAAAACATTCTGTTGCTCACCTATAACAGATGTTTCCACAGATAGTAGGAGCGATCAGGCAAACAATTCTTCCCATCTCCCCAGCTTTAGTTCTTGAAGTATGGAACTTACTCAGGAACTGAGGAGACTGCTGCACATTAGAAAGGTCAGTCATGCTTATAACTTTACATATAAGTACTGAGCTATGGAGATCTGCTCTGGTCCTGCAACTTGTGAAAAAAAAAAATCACCTAGTTGTGTCTGGTCAATTCTGCTATCTACCGAAAATACCTGTTATAAATGAGTAAGGATGCTTTCTCTGTTACTTTAATGGAAAAATTGTGGAAAGCCCAACAGTTAACATGGAGACTTTACACCATGCCATAAGATGCAACTATAGGCAAACCTCTCTTTGCATTGACAGACTGCAGGAACACATGCTATAAAGAATATTATCATAAGAAACCTTTCCTATCCGATATTACTATTATTGCTACTACTAGTGGTTAAAGCAACAGCCTGGTGACCAAAGAGTGATTTATTTTATTTACATTCTCTTATATGCTGTGCTATTCTGCATCAGTGCGGTTTACATTGAACAGGGCATTATAACCTTGGAGATAACTATTTTTCTCCAGGACCAAGCAGGAAGTCAGTCCTCACTTATGGGTGACGTCGGCGCCGACGGAGCCCTCGCGGAGCAATTTTCCCCAGCTTTCAAAGAAAGCCTTTGGGAATTGCAGCGCGCATGCGCGGTCGTCTTCCCGCCCGAGGGTGCCATCTTAGCCAGTCTTCTTTTTTCCGCGGAGCCCTACAGACGTCCCCGTCTTGTCCCCGCGAAAAAGTTGATTCTCCAGGACCAAGCAGGAAGTCAGTCCTCACTTATGGGGTGACGTCGGCGCCGACGGAGCCCTCGCGGAGCAATTTTCCCCAGCTTTCAAAGAAAGCCTTTGGGAATTGCAGCGCGCATGCGCGGTCGTCTTCCCGCCCGAGGGTGCCATCTTAGCCAGTCTTCTTTTTTCCGCGGAGCCCTGCAGACGTCCCCGTCTTGTCCCCGCGAAAAAGTTGATTTTCCTCTTTATTTTATACTTTTTTCTTTCGCCCCCGGAGGATGCCCGGTTCTCGGACTTCGTTAGGGATATGGCCAAGGCTTTGGCCTTCCCTGCGGATCCCGAGGAGGAGCCTCGAGCCGAAGAGCTCGACGCCCTCCAGTATGACTCTCCCGCGAGGGAGCACTTTACTGTGCCGGTTCCTCCTATGCTGGAACGACTACTCTTCCGCATGTGGGAGAGTCCGGCCTCCTCGCCGGTCCTGAGCAAGCGGGTCGATTCTATCTATCGGGTCCGCAAGAGCCCTGGCTTTCAGAAGGCACAGCTGCCACACCATTCCATGGTAGTGGAATCGGCCATGCATCGTCTTAAGAGCCAGAAGATGCACTCCTCGGTGCCTCCTGGAAGGGAGGCCCGTAACCTGGATGGCCTTGGCAAGAAGTGCTTCCAGGGCTCTATGCTCGCATGTCGTGTCCAGACTTACCAGCTCTACATGGGCATGTATCTCCGGGATCTGGCTAAAGAGCTAGCCGGATTCTCCGCTGGTCTCTCCGAGGAGCCCTTGCGGAGGTTCCTAGCCTTGTCCACGGGCATTCGGGAATGCTCAAAGTTCATGTCCCGAGCAGCCTATGATGGCTTTGAGGCCTCGGCTAGAGTGGCCGCAGCCGGCATCGGTGCCCGCCGACAGGCTTGGCTTCAGTCGTCGGATCTTGAGCCCTGGGTACAGGACAAGTTGGTCGATGTCCCCTGCCGAGGCGAAAACCTCTTTGGCAAGCCCATGGCGGAAAAGGCTGCACAAATTGAGACTGAGACTCTCACCAGGACCAGGCTTTCTAGGAAGACCTCCGCCCCTTCCCAGAAAAAGAAGGGCTCGGGAAAAAAGTCCTTTTACCCGAGGAAGGGGGCTGCCTACAAACAGTACCCCCATTATC
The DNA here is from genome assembly GCA_033557465.1 of Ichthyophis bannanicus. NCBI lineage: Eukaryota > Metazoa > Chordata > Amphibia > Gymnophiona > Ichthyophiidae > Ichthyophis > Ichthyophis bannanicus. Next base: position 172,628,463 of record CM066042.1, read on the forward strand.
AGGCCCCTGCAGCTCCCCAACAGGGCCAGCAGGCCAAGGGACGGGGTAACGGGTCCCGTAGGCAGCAAGCCCCCAAGCCTGCACCACCAGCCCCTGCTCAGCAGGGTGGGGGTTTTTGACTCGCTCAGCATAGCCTCTCCCCCCCGCTGGTTCCTCCCAGCACCGGAGGCCGGCTGGTTCACTTCGGCCACAGGTGGTCCAGCATCACCGCAGATGCCTGGGTACTTCAGGTCGTGCGAGAAGGCTACCTTCTCCACTTCCATCAGGTCCCTCCCTCCTATTTTCCGGGAGAACCTTCGCGCCCCCCTCTGCACAGGGAGTTGCTCCTTCAGGAGTTAGCAGGTCTTCTGCAGGAACAGGCGGTGGAACCGGTGCCCCACCACCTGAGAGGTCAAGGCTTTTATTCAAGGTATTTTCTGATACCAAAGAGAACAGGGGGCCTCAGACCCATCCTGGACTTGCGCAACCTCAACAAGTTCCTTGTGCGGGAGAAGTTCAAAATGCTTACCCTTGGAATCCTTCTGCCCTACCTCCAGCAGGGAGATTGGCTATGCTCCTTGGATCTAAAGGATGCCTACACGCACATCCTCATCCACCCAAGCCACCGCCAATACCTAAGGTTTGTGGTGGCAGGAAATCATTACCAGTACAGAGTACTGCCCTTTGGCCTATCCTCCGCACCGCGAGTCTTCACAAAATGTCTCGCGGTCGTGGCGGCCCATCTCCGGCTTCACGGCCTCTATGTCTTTCCGTACCTCGACGACTGGCTCATCAGAGCAGCGTCCGCTCAGGAGGTCACCAACGCCACGTGCCGCACGGTGACTCTGCTGCAGCACTTGGGCTTTGTTATAAACTTCGCAAAGTCCACTTTGCTCCCCTCACAGGATCTCGAGTTCATCGGCGCAAGGCTGCACACTCCTCGGGCACGAGCGTACCTACCGCTCGACAGGGCTCAACGGCTCATGGACCTAGCCGGCCGCTTTCGCAGCCAGCCCCTGGTCTCCGCCAGGCGCTTCCTGAGACTGCTCGGCCATATGGCTTCCACCGTCCATGTGACCCCCAATGCCCGCCTGAATATGCGGTCTGCTCAATGGTGTCTCCGCCAGCAGTGGCGACAAGCCACAGGCGGCCTGGCAGACCTAGTGCGCGTCTCCGAGCCGCTGCTCTCGTCTCTCCGGTGGTGGCTCCGGCAGCCGAACCTGATATTCGGAATGCCTTTCCAGTCACCTCAGCCGACCCGGGTGCTGACCACCGATGCATCCCTCCTGGGCTGGGGAGCACATTGCCAAGCGGCACGTACTCAGGGCCTCTGGACCACGTGGGAGTCTGCTCAGCAGATCAACTTCCTGGAGCTCAGGGCGATCCGCCTAGCTCTCAAGGCCTTCTCCCACCTGACTTCCCAACAGTCCGTCCTTGTCCAGACGGACAATCAAGTTGCCATGTTCTACGTGAACAAGCAGGGGGGCACGGGCTCCTTCCTCCTCTGCCGGGAGGCACAGAAGCTCTGCTCTTGGGCCGTCAGTCACGGCATTCTCCTCAAGGCAGTTTATCTCCCGGGCCAAGAAAATTGCCTTGCAGACAAACTCAGCAGGGTCCTCCAGCCGCACGAGTGGCGTCTGGATCCCTTGGTAGTTCAGAAGCTCTTCCTCAAGTGGGGTCTCCCCACGGTGGATCTCTTTGCCAGTCCTCACAACCGGCAGCTTCCTCGCTTCTGCTCTCGTCAGCCACACCCCCTTCGGGTGGCGGCGGACGCCTTTCTGATCTCGTGGTCGGGGAGCCTTCTGTACGCTTTCCCTCCCATCCCGCTGGTCTCTCGGACTCTTTTCAAGGTTCTCCGAGACAAAGCCTTCATGATCCTGGTGGCCCCTCGCTGGCCCAGGCAGCCGTGGTTTCCGCTCCTGCTGCAACTGGCGGTGGAGGATCCAATCCCTCTGGGGGTTCAAACCGGATCTCCTCACTCAGGATCAGGGGTCCCTCCTGCACCCCAACCTCAGGTCTCTCAACCTCATGGCCTGGCTGCTGAGAGGGTAGTCCTTGCTCCCCTTCTCCTGCCGGCGGAGGTGGAGGAGGTCGTCTTGGCTTCGCGACGGCCTTCTACCCGCAAATGCTACGCCCTTAAATGGCGTCGCTTTGCAGTCTGGTGTACCCAACAGTCTCAGGATCCCTTCTCCTGCCCGGTGTCGGTGATCTTGCAGTACTTGCTGCACCTCTCTAATCTGGGACTTAAGTCCAACTCCGTCAAAGTTCACCTCAGTGCTCTTTCAGCACATCATGTGCCGGTGGACGGCAGACCTCTCTCCAACGACGTTTCTCCGAGGTCTCCTTCTACTTAAACCACCTCTGCGCCCGCCAGCGCCTGACTGGGACCTGAATGTGGTTTTGCAGCGGATCACCTGTCCGCCTTTTGAACCTATGGCTACCTGTTCTCTCCGTTTTCTGTCTTGGAAAACACTGTTCTTGATAGCCCTCACTTCCGCTAGACGCGTAAGTGAATTGCAGGCCCTCGTGTCTGATCCCCCTTACACTAGGTTCTACAAGAATAGGGTGGTCCTACGGACTCATCCGAAATTTCTGCCTAAAGTGGTCTCCCCTTTTCACATCAATCAGGAGGTGGTACTTCCAACCTTCTTTCCCAGACCACACTCCAGCCGAGCTGAGACGGTCCTCCATACCCTGGACTGTAGAAGGGCTCTGAACTTCTACCTTGACCGTACGCGGGAGCACCGTAAAGCTGCTCAGCTTTTTGTGTCTTTTGACCCCAATAGATTGGGGCTCCCGGTCTCCAAGCGTACTCTGTCCATCTGGGTTGCGGACTGTATCTCTTGGGCTTATGGGGCAGCCGGACTCTCCTTAGAAAGTCGAGTCACGGCTCATTGCGTTCGGGCAAAGGCCACGTCAGTGGCTTACCTCCGCTCTATTCCCCTGGCAGACATCTGCCGGGCCGCTACTTGGTCTTCGAGCCAGACTTTTGCGGTCCATTACTGTCTTGAGAGGGAGTCCCGTAGGGACAGTGCTTTCGGACAGGCAGTCCTCCGTAATCTCTTTGAGGTCTGAGCAACTCCTACCCTCCATCCCGGATGTGGGCTACCGGTGGGTGATAATTCAGCGAAGATTCTATCCTTCTGTGCTGCTGAGCTAGAGGGAGCTCATTTTTGTGCTTAGGGTCTCCGGTAGCCTTGAGCTTGGGAGTCCCATAAGTGAGGACTGACTTCCTGCTTGGTCCTGGAGAAAGCGTAGTTACTCACCTGTAACAGGTGTTCTCCAGGAGCAGCAGGAATCAGTCCTCACTACCCTACCTCCTCCCCTTGGAGTTGCAATCGTCTGCTTATGTTCTTTTTGCAAATTTTTATGCTGTCTTTTTAGCTATGTCATCTGACTGGCTAAGATGGCACCCTCGGGCGGGAAGACGACCGCGCATGCGCGCTGCAATTCCCAAAGGCTTTCTTTGAAAGCTGGGGAAAATTGCTCCGCGAGGGCTCCGTCGGCGCCGACGTCACCCATAAGTGAGGACTGATTCCTGCTGCTCCTGGAGAACACCTGTTACAGGTGAGTAACTACGCTTACAGGGAACATGGGCTATGGAGGGTTAAGTGGCTTGCCCAAGACCACAAGGAGCACCTGTGGGCCTAGAAACCCCAGTCCTTCTGGCCCAAGGTTGCTGCCCTCTAGTGGCATTTGAACCCCTGATCTTCTAGCCTGAAGTACCTTGCCCCAACCACTAAGCCACTCCAAAGATACCAGAGTTCAAATCCCACTGGTGTGCCTTTTGACCTTGGACAAGTCCCTTAACCCTCCACTGCCTAAAGTAAAAACTTACTGGCTGATACAGAAAACTAACACGGCCTTTAAGCACGGATAATGCCACTTTTAGGCACAATTACCACAACAGCTAAATGCAGGATGCACTGTGTGGGGCCAGGTGCTGCCTATTTTTCAAGATGGTGGTGGTGTGGGAGCACTTGGGTAGCATTACTGCTCCTTTGTGAAGGTACTGAGAGAGATTGGAGTGGGGTTTAGGACAGCTAGGCCACCAGGCTTATTTTAGTTGACTTCAGTATTGGCTTACTTCATCAGCCTATTAGATAGTAAGCCCTACAGCAGAGGTACTCAAATCCAGTCCTGGAGGGCTGCAAACCAGTCAGGTTTTTGTGATGTCCCTAATGAATATGCATGAGATATTTGCATGCACTGCCTCCATTGTATTTGAATCTCTCTCATGCATATTCATTAGGGATATCCCAAAACTCTGACTGGTTTGCAGCCCTACAGGACTGGATTTGAGTACCTCTGCCCTACAGGAACAAGGAAATACCTACTCTACCTGATGGTAATTCTCCTTGAGCTACTACTGGAAAGGCTCAAGTTCAAAATTAAATAAATAAAAACTACTTATCATGTGAATAGTGCTACAGACAGAAATTCTCATGATGGGTGTGTAAGAGAGCTGTTTCTGAAAAGCTCTTATAGGACTCAAATACCAGCCTAGCTAAGTAACCGTTTTGTTTTATGTTTATGGGGCATTTTCTGACTTCTATAAATGAACACACCTCTCCTCAAGAAACCCTCGCTCCATCCCACCTGTCCTAATTATCTACCCATCTTTCTCCTTACCTTCATTTCTAAACTACTTGAATGTGCGGTTCACCACCGCTGCCTCGACTTCCTCTCCTCTCCTTTCCTCTCCTTTCCTCTCCTTTCCTCTCCTCTCCTGCCCTCCTGGATCCCTTACAGTCTGGCTTTCGTCCTCTACACTCTACTGAAATAGCTCTTGCCAAAGTCTCCAGCGACTTGTTCCTGGCAAAATCCAAGGGCCTTTACTCTGTCCTCATTCTTGACCTCTCTGCTGCTTTTGACACTGCTGACCACAACCTTCTCCTTGATACCCTGTTCTGGCTTGGTTTTAGGGGCTCTGTACTATCCTGGTTCTCCTCCCCAGCTCCCAGTTGATGTACCCCAAGGATCTGTCCTGGGTCCGCTCCTTTTCTCTCTCTATACCCAGTCCCTTGGTGCGCTTATCTCCTCCCATGGCTTTTAGTGTAGCTGGGTTTAAAAAAAGGTTTGGACAAGTTCCTGGAGGGAAGGTCCCCAGGATATTAATGCTTGACCTAGTACAAGCATTGCAGAACCTGTCTCTTTCAGGGAAACTGCTAAGTATGTATGACCTAGATTGGCCACTGTTGGAAACAGGATACTGGGCTTGATGGACCTTGGTCTGACACAGTATGGTATATCTTATGTTATCACCTGTATGCTGACTCCCAGATCCACCTCTCTACACCTGAAGTCTCTCCGGCAACCCAGACCCTGATCTCTGCCTGCCTTTCTGACTTTGCTGCCTGGATGTCTCACTGCTGCTTGAAATTGAACATGGCCAAGACCAAACTTTTCATCCTCTCCCCTCCCCAGTCTCTGTGGATAACTCTGTACTCCTCCCTGTTTCCTTAGCCTGCAATCTGGGGGTTGTCTTTGACTCCTCTCTCTCTTTTTCTCCACACACATCCAGCTGATAGCTAAGACCTGTTGCTTCTTTCTCTATAACATCAGCAAAATCTGCCCCTTCCTTTCTGAACACACTACTGAAATGCTTCCACTCTTTGATCACCTCCTGTCTTGACTACTGTAACCTACTCCTTGCTGGTCTCCCTTTGAAAAAATCTCTCTCCCCTTCAATCTGTTCAATACTCTGCTGTGCGGCTAATCTTCTGCCAGCCATGCCCATATTACTCCTCTTCTCAAATCACTTCATTGGCTCCCTATCCCCTTCTGCATCCAGTTCAAACTTCTCCTGCTGACCTGTAAATGCATTCACTCTGTGGCTCCTCACTACCTTTCTTCTCTTATCTCTCCTTACAACCCCCCCCCCCCCCCTTGGGAACTCCACTCTTCCAGCAAACTGCTCCTATCTGTGCCCTTCTCTTACACTGCTAAGTCCAGACTTTGCTCCTTTCATCTTGCTGCACCGTATGCCTGGAACAAACTACCTGTGGCTGTACGTCAGGCACCTTCCATAACCCTCTTCAAATCCAGGTTGAAAACTCACCTCTTTGCTGCTGCTTTTGGATTTTGACTTTCCTGATCGCCTTCTTCCTTTGCTTTATCCCTGCCCACACCTTCTGTGTTTGTCTTGACTAGATTGTAAGCTCTGATGAGCAGGGACTGTTTCTTATCTGTGCAGCGCTGCGTACGACTTATAGCGCTATAGAAATGCTCAGCAGTATTAGTAATAATACCTAAGAATCCACAAGGAAAAAAAGGGAACCTATCCCTAATACAGAGCTGGTCGGCGTACAGAAAAAGGCAAAACAAACCTAAATAATCAGTAAGTTTAGACTTATTATTATAAGGCGCTTTTCTGCTTTACTTCAACCCTCGTCTAGCGGTTGCAGTTTTAGTCTGCAGCAAACTCGATTTCCGGAGGAAGCATTTCAAGACCGTGCCGGAAAGGGAGGGGGAATACAGTATGGCCGAGCCGGTGTTACTGCGGGATTTGCTGAGTTCGGGCGCTGAACCGCCGTCCTGGAAGGAGGAGGAGGTGTGCGTGGTGGGCATCTTCGGCAAAACAGCACTGCAGCCAGGCTCGAAGAAACAGGCTCTGGTGAACGCACTCTGCGACCGGCAGGTCTTTCCACTCCTGCCCGGCAGAGACGCAGCCGAAACCCTCGAGCCCCCACCGCGCGACTACAACCTGCTACAGGCGCACTACAGCGCTGACAGCCGTGTGCTCTACCTGTTACTTAGCTCCGCCTGTGACCACGAGCGACTGGTGCAAGCCTGCAGCGCCCTGAGCCCCAACGCCCCACACGCCGAGGCGCACGAGGCCTGGAAGACGGAGGAAAAACTGCACTGCCTGTACCTACTCTACCTCTTCTCTGTCTGCCACGTGCTGCTCCTCGTGCATCCCACCTGCGCTTTCGACGTCACCTACGACAAGCTCTTCCGCGCGCTGGACGGCTTGCGCCAGAAAGCATTGCCCGCGCTCAAAGCCGCCCTGCGGGACCTCAATGTGGGTAAAGAGTGGAAGTTGCACGGCCGGCCTTGCCCTCCTCGCTTGCTCTTCGTCTTTCAACTTAACGGCGCCCTGCGATTGGAGGGTGGCAGGGGGCCAGGTCAAGAGTCCTTCGGCGGGGAGAGGCCCAAGAAGCATAGCCCAAAGCGGAGGCTGCAGCACGCTCTCGAGGACCAGATCTACCGCATTTTCCGCAAAAGCCGCGTGCTTACCAACCAGAGCATTAACTGTCTCTTCACCGTGCCCGCCAACCAGGCTTTTGTCTTCATCGTAGCCGGCCAGGATGAGGACCCCGTAGGCATGCTGCTGGAGCAAGTCAAGCAGAACTGCGCCGGGCGAGAGAGCGAGCCCCCGCCTCCCGTCTCTGGTCCCCGGCGCTACCAAATGATGAGGCCCAGCCGGCGTTTGTCCTTCAGCGTGGAGACCAGCCTGGTGTCGGCCGGCGGTGGAGGTGGGGGCCAGTTGGTGGACTGTACCCTCAAAGAATTCCTCTTCCAGCATGTGGACCTCGTGCTGACTAAGAAAGGTTTTGACGACAGCGTAGGCCGCAACCCTCAGCCCTCCCACTTCGAGCTGCCCACCTACCAGAAGTGGACTTCAGTGGCTCTGAAGCTTTTTGAGGTGGTGATCGAAAACAAAGAGGATGACTCCGTTTCGTACCCTGGAGAGTTATCCTCGAAAATCATGGGGAATATGAAGGTCCTAGAGGCTTTTCTGGACGTTGACACTAAGTTTTCAGAAAACCGGTGCCAAAAAGCCCTCCCAATGGCCCACAGCGCGTACCAATCGAACCTGCCACATAATTACACCACCACTGTCCACAAGAATCAGCTGGCACAAGCTCTCCGTGTGTACAGCCAGCATGCCCGGGGGCCTGCTTTCCAGAAATATGCCATGCATCTCAATGAAGATTGCTACAAATTCTGGAGCAGTGGGCATCAGCTTTGCGAGGAGAGGAGCTTAACTGACCAACACTGTGTACATAAATTTCATTTACTTCCAAAGTCGGGTAACTTTTTTTCTTATTTCTGTTTGAATAGTAAGAATTCGTATATTCTCATGGTTATTAACATTAAGTAGAGCTGATACTGCAGGATCCCTCTTCTGTGTTTTTTTTTCTTAGTGTATCAAGAACATAGAATTATAGTTGCTGTGTTAGTCATACTTGCATATGTGCAAATAAAGGTCAACCAACACATTGTAGGTGATAAAGTTAGTCCAGTAAAAATGATCACTTACAGCTTGTATTAGGAATGCTAAGGAGTCTATGGGCATATTGGCAAAGGGGGTTGGAATCAATTTCTATAGTGCTTTCATTCAGACATTTTCTATTATAACATAGCCAACAGCAGAAACTGCACTCTTACAAAGTTCTCCTTGGACAAGTAGGATGTGCGATCCACACCTGGTGATGTCATCAGATGGTGCCAAGGATGGAAGTGCTCTCCAGAGCTCAGAAAGGAAAATCTTTCTGGGCATGTGCCAAGTGGTCCTACCTCCTGGCCCACCCCTACCTAGCCCAGAATTCTCTCTTCCGCCTTGCCAGCAAGATGGACTTCCTAGCTTTCCAAGACACACACAAAAAAAGGGGGAGGGAGCAAGAGAAGAAAGAACAACTATTCAGCGACTGCAGAAGGCAGCACTGCTCCAGAGGTAAAATGCCAAAGCCCTGCTTTAAAAAATGCCTAGGCAGCAGCAAGAAAATGAACAGCACTGACACACACACATATCTGGTGTCTGGGGGGTCAGCCACCGGCCAGAGGACTGCCCCCACTGCACCCGAATGTCCTCCCAGAACCCGGAGAGCAAGATCCCACATCTTGCAGGACTTCTAGCAACCCCTCTCACCTGAAATGAAGTAACAGGGTAACCTATTTAAGACTAAGAGAAAATATTTTTTCAGTCAACTTGTAATCAAACTCTGGAATTTGCTACCAGAGGATGTAGTAAAAGCTGTTCCTTAGCGTCCCTCCAGTCTGGTCCCGAAACCTCTGGGTTTTGCTCCTCCAGCAGCTTGGAGACTGAGAAACGTCACACTTGTGATGTCACTGGTACATAATCTCCGGAACCGCCTCCATTCGCCAGTTACGTCAGTCTCCAAGCAGCTGGAGAGTGGTGAGCTTAGCAGGGCTCACCAGAGGAGAGAGTTAGGAGCCAGTTAGGGTTTTTTGATTTGGTTGCTTAGTTTGAAAAAAAAAATATAAAAGGAGATGGGATCTATGCCCTCAGGGGGTCCGACAGAGGATTCTTCCCTAGAGGATCTGTTGTTGCAGGCCTTTCGCAAGACTCTGAGAGCTTTCCCAGTGCACAGAGTGATTAAGGAGATGATTCAGGAAGAATGGGATTTGCCTGAGTCTACCCTAAAGGGCTCGCGAGTGATGGCGCGTGGTTGTGTCTGATGATCTTAAAGTAGCTAAACAGGTGGAAAAGGCGACAGCAAAAGCTAGAAGGATGCTTGGGTGCATACGGAGAGGAATGGCTAGCAGAAAAAAGGAGGTGATAATGCCTCTGTATAAGTCTTTGGTGCGACCTCATTTGGAGTATGGTGTGCAATTCTGGAGACCGCACCTTCAAAAGGATGTGAACAGGATGGAGTCGGTGCAGAGGGTTGCTACCAAAATGATTAATGGGCTTCATTATAAAGCATATGAGGACAGACTTAAGGATCTTAATATGTACACCTTAGAGGAAAGGCGGGATAGAGGTGATATGATTGAGATGTTTAAATACCTCCGTGGCATAAATGTTCAGGGAGAGAGCCTCTTTCAATTGAAAGCAAGTTCTGCTACGAGGGGACATGGGATGAGGGTGAAGGGAGATAGATTCAGGAGTGATATGCGGAAATATTTCTTTACGGAAAGAGTAGTGGATCCGTGGAATAGTCTCCCAGTGGAGGTGGTAGAGATGAGGACAGTAACTGAATTCAAGAAAGCATGGGACCAACACAGAGGATCTCTAAAGGCAAAAAGTGGGCTGTTGTAGTTGTTATGGAAGGACAGACTAGATAGGCCATGTGGTCTTTTTCTGTCGTCATGTTTCTATGTTTCTATCTGCTAATAGACCAGGATCGGGAGTTGTTTAGGTCTCCCAGAGTTGATGCCGCAGTTTCAGCAGTTACTAAAAAGACTACCATTCCGGTAGAAGGGGGTGTGGCCCTTAAAGACCCCCAGGACCGTGGATTGGAAGCTCTGTTGAAACAGGTTTTTGATGTCAGTGCACTCTCGATACAAGCGTCTATTTGTGGGGCTTGGGTAGCGAGAGCATGTCTGAGATGGGTACAGCATATTCAGACAGATCAGTCCAAGGAGATTACAGCAGAGACTGCCAGATTGGAATCCAGGGCAGCCTATTTGGCGGATATTCATTATGACCTTAACAGGGGTCTTTCTAAGAGTATGGCATCGGCTATTGCTGCTAGGTGTTTCCTTTGGCTACGTAATTGGGTGGCGGACAGCGCTTCCAAAGCAAGGTTGAGTAAGCTCCCCTTTAGGGGGAAGCTATTATTTGGAGAGGACTTAGATAAGTTGGTTAAGGATTTGGGGGGAGTCTAAAGGCGGCAGATTGCCGGAGGACAAACAGAAGCAGGGGCGTTCAGTTTCCGGGCCTAAGGGTCAGCTGAGGGAATTTCGATGCTTTTGTTCCCCCAGATTTGGACAAGCTCAGCGGGGGCGTTAACCCCCGAAACCCCTGGTTTCTATAGGGAATCGAGGAGCAGGTAGGGGATTTGCGGCTGCCTCCTCCTCCTCCTCTACCTCAGGTCCTTGGAAGTCGCAATGAAGCCGAGGGGGCCCAGGTGGGATTGGTTCCCGTTGGGGGTCGGTTGCGGGAATTTTTACCCTGCTTGGGTCCAGATCAGTGTGTGCTAGAAGTGATTCGAGAGGGCTATGCGTTGGAGTTCCAGAGACCAGTGAGAGATTCTTTTCGTGCAGTCACCGTGCGGGGCAAGTCTCAAGCGAATAGCAGTACACGACACGGTGCGGAGGTTATTAGCCCTCAACGCAATAGTGCCGGTACCTTCAGACCAATGCGGCAGAGGTCGATACTCCATATATTTCATAGTGCCGAAGAAGGAGGGTTCATTTTGGCCAATTCTAGACCTAAAACGAGTAAACCGTTGTCTGTGTCCCATTTTCAGATGGAGACCTTGCGATTGGTAATCGTGGCAGTACAAAAAGGGGAGTTCCTCACGTCCCTGGACTTGTCGGAGGCATATCTGCACATCCCGATACGGCGAGAGCACCAAATGTTTCTCAGATTTGCAGTGCCTTTGGGGCATTTTCAGTTCCAAGCGTTACCTTTTGGGCTGGCGACAGCGCCGCGAAGTTTCACCAAGGTGATGGTGGTAGTGGCAGCAGCTCTGCGAAAGGAGGGTGTGCTAGTTCACCCTTATCTAGACGATTGGTTGATCCGAGCAAAGTCGAGAAAAGAAAGCGAAGCGGCTACGGCCAAGGTGGTAACGTTTCTACAGAGTCTCGGTTGGGTGGTCAACATGTCCAAGAGCAAGTTGATGCCATCGCAGCACCTGGACTATCTGGGAGCGCGCTTCGATACGAGCTTAGGGAAAATTTTTCTACTGAAGCTGTGAGCGCAGCGTCTACGGAAGATGGTCCGGGTGTTTCTCAGCAAACGGGCTCCCACGGCGGGGAGCTACATGCAGTTGCTAGGGACAATGGCGGCGACGCTCGAGTTGGTTCCCTGGGCGCGGGCGCACATGAGACCGTTGCAGAGGGCATTGTTGCGAAGGTGGTCCCATCAAAAGGATACGTTGGCACGGCGGCTGCCCTGTCTTCCAGAAACACGCGTGGCGCTACACTGGTGGTTGCGCCCAGGATGTCTGGAAAAAGGAATGTCTTTTTGGAGGCCCCGGCGTGGGTGGCATTGATGACGGATGCCAGTCTCTCAGGCTGGGGAGCTCATTGTCAAGGCACTTTCGCTCAAGGGCAATGGACGGAGCTGGAAAGGACCTGGCCCATCAACAGACTGGCGTTGAGGGCGGTGGCAAAGGCGCTGCAAGTTCTACAGCCTTCTCTCGAAGGGAAAGCCGTTTGAGTGTTTTCCGACAATGCGACTGTGGTAGCTTATATCAATCGTCAAGGGGGTACCAGCAGTGTGGCGCTCGAAGCAGAGGTCGGGGATTTATTCTTGTGGGCCGAGGAGAATCTTCTGGCACTGTCGGCAGCACATGTAGCGGGAGTGGACAATGTGGAGGCTGACTTCTGAAGTCAAGTAAGAGTGGACCCAGGAGAGTGGGTTCTTCACCCGGAGGTGTTCGCAATGCTGGTGCGGCGTTGGGGGATGCCGGTGAGGGATCTCATGATGTCTTTTCAGTTGGCACAGGTGGGTCGCTTCTTCAGCAGGAGAAGGGAGAGAATGTCGGAGGGTCTGGATGCTCTTATTCAGGCCTGGCCAGAGGATCAGCTTCTGTACGTGTTTCCACCCTGGGTTTTAATAGGGCGAGTGCTGCAGCGCATAGAGCATTACCGGGGTCAGGTGATATTGATCATGCCGGATTGGCCAAGAAGACTGTGGTATGCAGACTTGATGAGACTCGTGATCGGGAAGCCTTGGAGTCTTCCTCGGTGGATAGACCTTCTCTCTCAGGGGCCACTGGTCATGCCTCGAGTGGATCGGTTCTCGCTTACGGCCTGGCTCTTGAAAGGGCAAGGATGACTGCAAAGTGGTATTCGGTGGCAGTTATTTCCACTTTTATTAAGGCTCGTCGGTGGTCGACTTCCTTGGCCTATATCCGGGTTTGGCGAATATTTGAGGCTTGGTGTCAGGAGCGACAACTGGCGGCGTTGAGAGGTTCTATTATGCAGGTTCTGTCTTTCTTGTAGGATGGGTTTCAAAAAGGTTTGGCGGCCTCGTCCCTAAGGGTGCAGTTAGCGGCACTATCCCGCTATAGAGGAAAGGTTCAAGGGATGGCTTTGGGAGTACATCCGGATATTAAGCATTTTTTTAAGGGCAGTAGCCCGCTGCGACCACCCAGGAGACCGGTGGTACCGTCCTGGGATTTGCCTCTGGTTCTGGAAACGTTGGGGTGCGAACCCTTTGAGCCGCTGGCGAGGGCGTCGCTTAAGGATCTTACCTTGAAGGTGGTGTTCTTGGTGGCTATTGCATCGGCGCAGAGAATTTCCGAGTTGCATGCGTTGTCCTGTAGAAAGCCTTTTCTATCTTTTAGTGAGTCAAAGGTAGTTCTCAGACCGGTACCGTCGTTTTTGCCGAAGGTGGTCTCGGTTTTTCACATGAATCAAGTGGTTTCTTTGCCAGTTTTTGGATCTAAAGCGGAGAATTCTTCCTCAAAGTGCTTACAAGGCCTGGATGTCCGGAGAGCTTTGAAGCACTACTTACGTTGGACAGCCCCCTTCCGGAAGTCGGATAGGCTTTTTGTGCGCTTTGTGGGGGCAAGAAAAGGAGAGGCAGCTTCTAAGGCTTCCGTCGCCCGTTGGGTGAAGGAGGCGATTGCGTCTGCATATCTTCTCAAGGGCAAATTGGTGCCGAAATGGTTGAGAGCTCATTCTACGAGAGGGCAGGCGGCGTCCTGAGCAGAATGCAGCTTGGTGCCGGCAGTGGAAATTTGTAAGGCAGCGACCTGGTCGTCTCTGCATTCCTTTGTCAAGCATTACCGGCTGGATGTCCAGGCGGGAAGGGATACCTGTTTTGGATCTGCGGTGCTTCAGGCAGGTCTGGATAATCCCACCCATTGATTTTTTCACTGCTCTGTTACATCCCCAGAGGTTTTGGGACCAGACTGGAGGGCTGCTAAGGAAGGTGAAATTAGACTTACCTGCTAATTGTTGTTCCTTACGGAACTCCAGTCTGGTTTCGTATCCCGCCCTGGGGTTTGTAGTTCTCGAGCGCCTGAAGCACAGGGGAGTTACAAGTAAGTGGCACGAACAAGAGGAGATGACGTGAGTTTTTTCCCCAACAAAGGCATTCTGTGAGTTAGAGTAGATTCCATGTTCCATAAAGGGGGCGAAAGGACCTGGGCACTTATGGATCAGCTTGGGGTCAAGGTGTCATTGCTGGGGGGTTTAAATACTGTTAGTCAGTGGTTTTTTGTTATTTCTAGTGTTTACTACTTAATTGTTGCTTCTAGGAATCTGCTTTGTCAGTAGGTTACTGGTGAATGGAGGCGCTTCCGGAGATTATGTACCAGTGACATCACAAGTGTGATGTTTCTCAGTCTCCAAGCTGCTGGAGGAGGAGCAAAACCCAGAGGTTTTGGGACCAGACTGGAGTTCCGTAAGGAACAATAATTAGCAGGTAAGTCTAATTTCACCTTAATGTAGCTGGGTTTAAAAAAGGTTTGGACAAGTTCCTGGAGGAAAGATCCATAAACCATTATTAAAGGGGACCCAGAATATCCACTGCTTGGACCAGTACAAGCATTGTGGAACCTGTGTCTTTTGGGGAAATTGCTAGGTACTTGTGACCTAGATTGGCCACTGTTGGAAACGGGATACAGGGTTTGATGGACCTTGGTCTGACCCAGTATGGCATATCTTATGTTCTCTGAAGCTGGCTGCAGCCATGCAGCTGAACATGTAGAGCACTGCGGAAATCCTCTGCCTGCCAGCGCCAGTCGGGATATGCCCTCCGGGGCCACCATCCCCTACCGCATACCTGGGACTCTGCCCCTCTGGATGCCCGGGATGCCTCCAGCCTAACCATCACGGGCGTGTCAGGCCCAGGCCCCTCCATTCTTCTCCATGGTGCCAAGAATGATGTCTGTGCCTCTAACTCCACTTCCTCAGATGCCATTGGCCGGTGCCATGGCACCGGAGAAGCCCTGAGCAACATCACCGTGCTGACGGAGGAGCTCCCTGTCGGTACAGGAGCACTGACACAGCCTCCCCACTGGCACAGAAGTGTGCTCACAGATTGCGCCATTGCGGGAAGCACCACAGATTACTGAGCAGGACCTCCAGCAGCAGCTACAGCCCACAACACTCCCTCAGCACACGAAAATGCCAGCACAAACACAGTTGCTGCAGGGAATGCTCCCACACCCTCTCCTCTGAGTCACACATAGGAGCGAAAGCATCAAACACAGTGCTTCCACGACCACCAATCCAGCAGCCCTGCTACAAATCATTGCCTGCCTAATCCAAAAAGAAGGTGCATGACCCCCGGACCTGCAGCCCGCACCCCTACAGAGCACTGCTTCAGCAACACAGCCACAGAACCTGGCTCCCCACTGTACACCTCCTCCCCAGACCCTATGGCTGCAGACAGCAGGGAGGAGGAGGCAGCCCTTGGTGCTGCAGACATGGGGGGGGGAAAAACCCTGCCCCACCTATAGTCTCAGCCACCCCAACAGCCAGAGGACCTCTCCTACCCTAAGTTCTTGCAGTGTTGCATCGCGGCTAGCCCTCATGCTTGCAGACACAAGAGATGACAAGGATAGCGCACCAAGGGGCCTGAAGTACTTGGATGCCCCAAAATCAATACCCTCACTCCCAGTCAACCAGCAGCTGTTCGACAACTTCGCCCAACTCTGGCTCACGCCGGCATCCAGCCCTGCATGCGCATGCAAGTTGGTGACCAAATGCCAGGTGCAACCATTTCCAGGTTTTCCAAGACTCAGCTGCCCCATCAGTCCATCATGGTAGAGTCTCCTCTGAAGTGTGCCAGGTCCTCTTGCAACCATGACAGTGCTGCCTCTGGATGGGACCAAAAGCTCCTGGAGAATGTGGGCAAGAAGGAGTTTCAAGGAGCCATGCTAAGCTCATGAATTGTGATACACCAGTTTCAGCATGCCATGCCTGGATGACCTCTAGAATGCCGTAGCAACGCTAACCCTGGAGACCCAGGCAGCCACCTCGGCGGCCTTAACGAACTTCACGGAATGCACCAAGCACCTGGTGAGAGCTGCCTTCGACACCCCCGCACATACAGCCGGCACGACCGTCTCCACTTGGCGCCTAGCCTAGCTACAGGCCTCAGAGAGGACACCCATGACCGCATAGCTAATGCCCCTGCAAGGGGGACTCGCTATTTGGGAACAAGGTCAAGGACACTGTCAACGACTTGAAGGAGTACTGCACTACTCTGCAGACCCTCGTGGAGGAAAGCCTAGAATGCAACGCCGGCAACAGGAAAGGGAGCTAGCACCGTAAGCCCTATTCCTCCACCAAGTGCAGTGGCCCCTACCACAAGTAGCAGGCCCCACAATACAAGCAGCAACCATACCAGGCGCCCTACCAACAGAAAATCTGTCCAAGGGGGAGGAAGCAGGTTGCACCCTTGTCAGGGAAGAACACTCCCTCCTTTTGACAATTCACACCCAGACAGGGCCACGATAGAGGGGCATCTCTTGACCTTCGGCGATGCCTGGACCGCATCATAAGAACATAAGATATGCCATACTGGTTCAGACCAAGGTCCATCAAGCCCAGTATTCTGTTTCCAACAGTGGCCAATCTAGGTCATATGTACCTAACAGTTTCCCCAACAGACACAAGTTCCACAATGCTTGTACTGGGTCAAGCATTGATATCTTCGGTCACTTCTTAATAATGGTTTATGGACCTTTCTTCCAGGAACTTGTCCAAACCTTTTTTAAACCCAGCTACACTAACAGCCTTTACTACATCCTCCGGTAACAAATTCCAGAGTTTTATTACACGTTGAGTGAAAAAATATTTTCTTTTATTAGTCTTAAATAGTTTACCCTGTAGCTTCATTGCATGTCCCCTAGTCTTTCTATATTCTGATAACGTAAACAATCGATCTACGTTTACCCGTTCCACTCCGTTCATTAATTTATAGACTTCTGTCATATCTCCCCTCAGCCGTCTCTTTTCCAGGTTAAAGAGCCCTACCTTTTTAGCCTTTCTTCATAGGAGTATCCTTCCAACCCCTTTACCATTTTGGTGGCTCTTCTCTGAACCTTTTCTAAAATCGCTATATCCTTTTTAAGATACGGCGACCAGAATTGCACACAATATTCAAGGTGCGGTCTCACCATGGAACGATATAGAGGCATTATAATATCTTTTGTTTTATTTTCCATTCCTTTCCTTATCATACCTAGCATTCTATTTGCTCTCTTGGCCGCCGCTGCACACTGGGCCGAGGGTTTTAACATGGTATCCACAATGACGCCTAAATCTTTTTCCTGGGTGGTGGTTCCTAATGTGGAACCTTGCATCGTGTAACCATAGTTTGGGTTGTTCTTCCCTAGGTGCATAACCTTGCACTTGTCCACATTAAATTTCATCTGCCATTTTGATGCCCAGTCTTCCAATTTATCAAGATCCTCTTGCAATTTTTCACAATCCTCTTGGGTTTTAGCAACTTTAAATAGTTTTGTGTCATCTGCAAATGTGATAACCTCACTCGTTATTCCACTTTCCAGGTCATTTATGAATATGTCAAAAAGCAGCGGACCCAGCACAGATCCCTAGGGTACACCACTATTCACCTTTCTCCATTGGGAAAATTGGCCATTTAGCCCTACCCTCTGCTTTCTCTCTTTTAACCAGTTTCTGATCCACAATAGTACACTGCCTCCTATCCCATGACTCTTTAGTTTTGCCAAAAGTCTCTGATGAGGGACCTTGTCAAAGGCTTTCTGAAAGTCCAGATACACAATATCAACCGACTCACCTTTGTCCACCTGTTTATTCACTCCTTCAAAAAAACATAACAGATTAGTAAGACAAGATCTTCCTTGTCTAAAGCCATGTTGGCTGTCTCCCATTAGGTTGTGACTATCTACATGCTGAGTAATTTTATTCTTTATGATGGTTTCTACCATTTTTCCTGGTACTGACGTCAGGCTCACCGGTCTGTAGTTTCCCGGATCACCCCTGGAACCCTTTTTAAAAATTGGTGTTAAATTGGCGATCCTCCAGTCTTCAGGTATTAGAGATGATTTTAATGATAGTTCACAGATTACTGATAGCAGGTCTGCAATCTCATATTTCAGTTCTTTCAACACTCTTGGATGTATACCATCCGGCCCAGGTGATTTGCTACTCTTCAGTTTATCTAATAGTTGTAAGACATCTTCCCGATGTATCGATATTTCCTTCAATTCTTCCGCACCTTTAAATACCACTTCAGTCATGGGTAACATCCCTGCATCTTCCTCAGTAAAGACCGAAGCAAAGAATTCATTCAGTCTCTCCGCTATCGCCTTGTCGCCTCTTAGTGCTCCTTTAACACCTTTATCATCTAATGCACCCACTGACTCTCTCACAGGTTTTTTGCTACGAAGGTACTTGAAAAGGTCTTTATTTCGCGTTTTTCCTTCCGCAGCAAGCTTCTTCTCAAATTCTCTCTTTGCCTGCCTTATCAATGCCTTGCATTTGACTTGCCAGTGCTTGTGCTGTTTCCAGGTTTCGTCGTTTGGCTCTTTTTTCCATTTCCTGAAAGATGCTTTTTTGGCAACAGCCTCTCACCTCACCTTTAAACCATGCTGGCAGTTTTTTGGACTTCCTTCCACTTTTCTTAAAGCATGGAATACAGCTGGTCTGGGCTTCCAAGATAGTATTTTTCAACAACACCCAAGCTTGATGTACGTCTTTAACCTTTGCAACTGCTCCTCTTAGTTTTTTCTTAACTGTTTTCCTCATTTTATCATAGTCTCCCTTTTGAAAGGTAAAAGGTATTCCTTATCGTCACTCCAGTCCAGTCCCTTACTTTTTAAATTTTCTTTTTTTTTTTTTCATTTAATGTTAGCTTAATTTAGCTTTATTATTTAATTTCTTTGTTATTTGAACTTTAAAGCGGTACTCTCTTGGTCTGTGCAGACTGTTTCTTTTTATTTTAAGCGGTACTTGAGCTGTCCTGCCTGTACTTTATTAGGACAATTGCCCCAGCTCGGAGCAGGAAGGGCCGCAGTAGCCTCTATCCAGAACATGACGGCCAAGCCTAGGTGCCCATCCTGTGGTGTTCGCAGAGGTACTACTTCGGAGGCAGGGATCTGCAGGGGCTGTGCTGCAGTGGCTGCCTCCGTGGAACAAGAGATTAGCTTGACTATGGCACAATCTTCTCAGGGATCCGGAGATCCCCTAATGGGGGAGGGGGGGTCCCAGTTTCCCCCTTCTACAGCCTCAGACCTACCCACTCCTCCTCTGCCCATGCCCCCCCTACCCACCGGGGAGGGGGGGGCCGGGGAATTTTTCTCCCCTGACTTTATCCTCTGCTGCACAAGGCCTATTGCTTGCGTAAGCAGGGCGTTGGAACAGGGGAGGCTGGTCCGTCGGCGGAAGACAAGTCGGCCGGGACCACGAGAGCAGCAGGCAACTCGGATTCAGGGATCCTACCTAAGCGCCCTCGGTTGAGTTGTGAGGAGCCCCTCGCGTCCCTCTCGCAGGGGACCCCGGAGGAGGAGAACTCGGACAAAGATTTGGACGAGGAAGAGGAGGAGCTTGAAGAAGGGGAGATCCCAGAAGAGGAACACTCCCGGATAATTAGAGTCTTTCGTCGGGAGGAGCTCCCGGCTTTAATCAATGAGTCCCTGAAAGCGCTCAATGTAGCCTCAGACACGCCTGCAGAGGAGGAGGCGTTAGAGGATCCGTTAATCCAGGCCTTCAGGAGATCGCAGAAGGTTTTTCCTGTCCACAGGGTGGTACGCCAGATGATCCAGGAAGAATGGGATCAACCAGAGTCAAGCTTAAGGGGGGTCCGATCCATGACTCGCCTATATCCTCTTCCAGAGGCGGACAAAGAACTGCTGAGGTCTCCCAGGGTGGACGCAGCGGTATCAGCAGTTACTAAGAAGACCACGATCCCAGTCGAGGGCAGCACGGCTCTGAGAGATTCTCAAGACAGAAAATTGGACGCGCTTCTGAAACAAGCTTTTGACGTAAGCACCCTCGCCTTGCAGGCCTCCGTTTCCGGAGCTTGGGTGGCGCGGGCCTGTTTAAGATGGTCACAACAGCTCCAGTCAGCGGAGGGTTCCGCAGACGAGAGGCAGGCCAACGCTGCTAGATTGGAATCCGGGGCAGCCTACCTGGTGGATAGTCAGTATGACCTCATCAGAAGCCTAGCCAAGAATATGGCCTCGGTGGTGGCAGCTAGGCGTTATTTGTGGCTACGGACATGGGCAGCCGATGCATCCTCGAAGGTTCGCCTGAGTCGACTTCCCTTTAAGGGGAAGCTGTTATTTGGAGAAGATTTAGAGAAGCTGGTGAAGGACCTTGGCGAGTCTAAGGGAGGCAGACTTCCGGAAGACAGACCTAAGCAAGGGCGTTCCCTAGCCCCAGTGCGTAACCAACCTAGGGATTCTCGGAGGTTTCGCCCAGCCAGGTCAAACCCCTTTCCTAGGGGCCATTTTCCTTCAAGGGGTCAAGGTTTTAGAGGGTTTCGAGGAGCGGGTCGAGGTTTCGGTACCTCGGCTCCCCCCTCAGGGCCTAGAAAACAACAATGAGAAGACGGGGGTCCAGGGGGACGGACTGCCGGTGGGCGGTCGTCTAAGGCAGTTTCTCCCAGCCTGGACCCGGGTCACGTCCGACCAATGGGTCCTAGAGGTGATCAGAGAGGGCTATGCTCTCGAATTTGCAAAGCAAATACTTCCAGCCTTTGTTCAGTCTCCCTGCGGCTCCTCGGAGAAGAGGACGGGCGGTAGAGGTAACGCTCGCCCGACTAATAGCACTCGGGGCCGTAGTCCCAGTACCTCCAGATCAGTGCGGCACGGGTCGGTACTCGATTTACTTCGTGGTACCAAAGAAGGAAGGGTCTTATCGCCCCATCCTGGATCTAAAGCAGGTCAATCGCTGTCTCAGGGTACCACACTTTCGGATGGAAACCCTACGGTCAGTCATAGCAGCCGTGAGGGCCAGAGAGTTCCTAATGTCTCTCGACTTGACAGAAGCCTACTTGCACATCCCGGTCAGGAAGTCCCACCAACAGTTCCTCAGATTTGCATTACCAAAAGGTCACTTCCAATTCCAGGCTCTGCCCTTCGGCCTAGCTACGGCGCCAAGGACTTTCACCAAGTTGATGGTGGTTGTGGCGGCGGCCCTACGGAAAGAGGGAATACTAGTGCACCCGTACCTGGACGACTGGTTGATAAGGGCAAAGTCAGAAGAGGAAAGTCGCTCGGCTACTGTCAGAGTGGTTCAAGTTCTGGAAGAGCTGGGGTGGGTCATCAATCGAGCAAAGAGCAGGATGACTCCCTCCCAGGACCTCGAGTACCTCGGAGCAAGGTTCGTCACCAGCAGAGGCAGAGTATTTCTGTCCCGTACGAGGTCAAGGGACCTAAGGCTACTGGTCACGCAGTTTCTGGGCAGACGAATCCCCTCAGCGTGGTATTATCTTCAGCTACTGGGAACTATGGCGGCGGCGATAGAAGTAGTGCCATTGGCCAGAGCGCACATGCGACCGTTACAGCGGGCTCTATTGCGTCGATGGTCTCCTCAGCACCATCCATTGTCCATGCAGTTACCCTGTGCCCCGCGGACCAAACGGGCCCCCCTCTGGTGGCGGTGGCAAAGAAATCTGGGTCGCGGGATGCCCCTCGAGCCCCATCAGTGGTTGCTGTTGACGACGGATGCCAGTCTGGCGGGTTGGGGGGCTCACTGCGAAGACCAGTTCATCCAGGGCCGCTGGACACCGTTGGAGTCTCTCTGGCCCATCAACAGACTGGAATTGAGGGCCGTTGCCCTAGCGCTCAAATCTCTCGAGTCCTTAGTGCAACGAAGAGCAGTTCGCGTGCTCTCCGACAATGTCACCGCGGTGGCTTACATCAAACCACCAGGGCGGTACCAGCAGTCCCGCCTTGGAGAAGGAGGTGGACGCTCTTTTCCAATGGGCGGAGGTTCGCCTGGAAGCACTTTCAGCTCAGCACGTGACCGGCTTGGACAACGTCACGGCCGATTACCTCAGCAGGTGCAAGATAGACCACGGGGAGTGGGAACTGGAGCAGGAAGTTTTCGACCAAATAGTGGCCCGTTGGGGGCTCCCAGTCATGGATCTCATGGCACGGTTCTCGTCCGCCAAGGTGGATCGGTTCTTCAGTCGACGGAAGGAAAGAATGTCCGAAGGCCTGGGATGCCCTCTCCCAGAAGTGGCCTTTGGAAAGTATGCTCTATGTGTTCCCTCCTTGGGCCCTTATCGGAAAGGTTCTCCAGCGGGTGGAGACTCACCAGGGTTTCATAATTCTCATAGCCCCGGATTGGCCTCGCCGCCCCTGGTATGCGGATCTGGTGAGGTTGCTCGCCGACCAACCTTGGCGGCTCCCCTGCAGAAGGGACCTTCTGAGACAAGGCCCGGTCCGGTTGCCTCACGTGGATCGATTCTCGCTTACGGCATGGCTATTGAAAGGGCGAGGCTCCTGAAGCGAGGCTACTCAGGAGCGATCATCTCGACGCTGTTGAAGGCTAAGAAGCGCTCAACCTGTCTCTCCTATGTAAGAGTTTGGCGCATCTTCGAAGCGTGGTGTGCCGAACACCGAAGGAAACCCCTTTTGGCTTCGGTTCCGGAGGTTCTAGAATTCTTGCAGGCAGGATTTGACAAGGGTTTAGCGCACAGCTCCTTACGGGTCCAGCTGGCCGCAATAGCGTGCTATAGAGGTAAGGTCCGCGGTAAGTCCCTCGGTGCCCACGCGGATGTGGCCAGGTTCCTAAGAGCGGTCAGACGATTGCGCCCTCAACGGAGGGTGATCATCCCCCCTTGGGATCTCAACCTCGTGCTAAATGCCTTGATCGGGGAACCCTTTGAGCCGGTAAAGAGGGCCTCCTTAAAGGATCTAACCCTGAAGACAGTTTTTCTGGTTGCTATTTGCTCGGCCAGGCGGGTCTCGGAGCTACAAGCGCTATCCGCTCAGCCCCCCTTTCTAGCCTTTCTCAAGGACAAGGTAGTCCTGCGCACGGTTCCTTCCTTTTTGCCCAAGGTTATCTCTCCCTGCCATGTGAATCAGGCAGTTACTCTCCCGGCCGACAGGCAGGAAGGTGGATACAGCAAGCTTCGCCTCCTAGACGTCCAGAGGGCCTTGAGGCGTTATCTTTCTCGCACAGCTCCTTTCAGGAAGTCCGACCGGCTATTCATTCAGTTCGGAGGTCCACACAAGGGGGAGGCGGCGGCCAAGGCCTCCATCTCCAGGTGGATCAGAGAAGCAATTGCTTCCGCCTACATCCTGAAAGGGAAGCAGGTCCCAGTGGGACTGCGTGCAGACTCGACTCGTGCACAAGCTACCTCCTGGGCAGAATTCAGTCTAGTTCCCCCTCTGGACATCTGTAGGGCGGCGACTTGGTCCTCCCTACATACCTTCACCAAGCACTACAGGCTGGACGTTCAGAGTTCAGCGGACGCTCGGTTTGGTTTTGCGGTTCTGCAGTCCGGTATGGCGAATCCCCCCCAGGATTGAACTGCTCTGGTACATCCCAGAAGTAAGGGACTGGACTGGAGTGACGATAAGGAAGGAGTAATTAGATCTTACCTGCTAATTATTGTTCCTGAAGGAACGACAGTCCAGTCCTGATCCCACCCGGATTTCGTCGGCCTGTAGGGCCTATTAGCCAAGGGCGGAGCTGCGGACCGAGCGTGGAGTCTGCTATGGGCACAGGAGAGCAGTTGAAGGTTCACTCGGTCGGTCGCAAGTAATCCACCTCCGGCCGTTGGCCTTCCTCCTCTCCTTCTCCCTGTCCTTGATGTACGTCTTTAACCTTTGCAACTGCTCCTCTTAGTTTTTTCTTAACTGTTTTCCTCATTTTATCATAGTCTCCCTTTTGAAAGGTAAAAGGTAGTACTGTGGATTTCCTTACTATCCCTCCTCCACTAATTAAATCAAAGGCGATCATGCTATGATCACTATTGCCAAGTGGCCCCAACACCCTTATCTCTTGCACTAGATCTGGTGTTCCACTAAGGACTAGGTCTAATATGGCTTCCCCTCTGGTTGGTTCATGAACCAGCTGCTCCAAGAAGCAGTCATTTATTTCATCTAGGAACTTTATCTCCCTAGCATGTCCTGACATGACACTGACCCAGTCGATACCGGGGTAATTGAAATCACCCATTATTATTACTGCGCTGTAACTTTTGTTAGCTTCCTTGATTTCTTTGAGCATTTCATCATCCATTTGGTCATTCTGGCCAGGTGCTAGATAGTACACCCCCACAGCCATTGCCTTCCCCCTTTTATATGGAATTTCAATCCGTATAGATTCTACAGCAGATTTTGTTTCCTGCAAAACTTTAATCCTTTCTGAGTCAATGCCCTCTCTAACATAGAGCGCAACCCCTCCACCAATTTGATCTGCTCTATCATTACGATATAGTTTGTACCCAGGTATCACAGTGTCCCACTGGTTGTCTTCCTTCCACCATGTCTCTGATATTCCAATCATATCTAACCTTTCATTTAGTGCTATATATTCTAACTCTCCCATCTTATTCTTTAGACTTCTAGCATTTGCATACAAGCATTTTAGTGAATGTATTTTATTCATGTTAATTTGGCTATTGTTAGACATGGGTAAATTGGGATCTTTAAGCTCTGTCTGCTCCATACTTGAGGGCATTTGGGCTACTTTACTCTTTTATTTTATTTATTTATTTATTTACATTCTCTTATATACCGCGCTATTCTGCATCAGTGCGGTTTACATTGAACAAACTGAAATTACATTGAACAGGGTATTATAACTTGGAGATAACTATTTTTATAGGGAACATGGGCTATGGAGGGTTAAGTGGCTTGCCCAAGACCACAAGGAGCACCTGTGGGACTAGAAACCCCAATCCTTCCGGCCCAAGGTTGCTGTCCTCTAGTGGGATTTGAACCCCCGACCTTCCGGCCTGAAGTACCTTGCCCCAACCACTAGGCTACTCCTCCACTCCACTAGGCTACTCCTCCACTTTTGTGGAACCTCTCTGCTTTTGGTAGTATCCTTCAAGGATACATTCTTCCGAACCATCCGCTCTTGGGCAACTGTCGGCTTTCCCCTAATATCTAGTTTAAAAGCTGCTCTATCTCCTTTATAAAGGTTAATGCCAGCAGCCTGGTTCCATCCTGGTTAAGGTGAAGCCCATCCCTTCGGAAGAGCCCCTCCTTTCCCCAGAATGTTCCCCAGTTCCTAACAAATCCAAAACCCTCATCTCTGCACCATTGTCTCATCCACGCATTGAGACTCCGGAGCTCTGCTTGCCTTTTGGGTCCTGCGCGTGGAACAGGAAGCATTTCGGAGAATGCTACCATGGAAGTTCTGGATTTCAACTTCCTACCTAAAAGCCTAAATTTTGCCTCCAGAACCTCCCTACCACATTTTCCTATGTCATTGGTACCGACATGTACCAAGACAGCAGACTCCTCCCCAGCACTATCTAAGACCTTATCTAGGTGGCGCGTGAGGTCCGCTACCTTCGCACCAGGCAGGCATGTTACCAGGCGATCCTCACGTTCACCAGCCACCCAGCTATCTACATGCCTAATGATCGAATCACTAACTATAACGGCTGTCCTAACCCTTCCCTCATGGGCACATGGCCCTGGAGAAACTTCCTCGGTGCGAGAGGGTTTTACATCACCTGGAGGACAGGTCCTAGTTACAGGATCACTTCCTGCCACACCAGGGTGATGCTCTCCTGTCACGTGACCTCTCTCCTCCATAGCAACAGGGGTGCTGCCAGACTGGAGGTGGGACTTCAGGACTATATCCCTGTAGGTCTCGTCTATGTACCTCTCTGTCTGTCTTATGTTTTCCAAGTCTGCTACTTTAGCCTCTAGAGAACGGACTTGTTCCCTGAGAGAAAAGAGCTCCTTGCACCTAGTGCACACGTAAGACCTCTCACCAACTGGGAGAAAATCATACATGTGACATTCAATGCAAAAGACTGGAAAGCCCCCATCCTGCTGCTGGACTGCTGTCTGCATCTTAGTTTTAAGTTTGTGTCTAGATCTTTAAGTTCTTACTTACTAGGGGTTGCTATGGGTATTTATACCAATAAAACTGTACCTAATACGTTTAATATACCTTGTTCACCTGAAGCTTAATTAATCTCAGGTCCTTAGTGTATGACTGATTTGGGTAATGAGCTTCACCTGAAAGCACCTCCTGTCTTTTAAGATGTGTAAGTACCTATAAAGCTACAATTATCTCAGGGGAGGGAGGGAAATAACATTAAAAGAGGGCTGCTACACAGTACCCTGTCTTGTGCTGCTGAGGTAAGCTAAATTCTGATTTGATTTAAATTATAGCTCTTAGCTGCTGCTAGGCTCTAACTTCTTATGAAATTTAAACTACAAGCTCTCTGCTGGGTTCTAAATTTAACCAGAAAGCTCTCTTCTGTGTGTTAAATTTAAACTAAAAGTACTTTGCTGTTACTTGGCACTGAGTGACTATTAAATTTAAACTACAAGCTCTCTGCTGGGTATGAAATGTAACCAGAAAGTTCTCCTCTGTGTTTTAAATTCAAACTTTAATTGCTGCTACTAGGCCCTAACTGATCCAACAAAAAACAGTGGGTTCACAGATTAAGTAGCTTTAATACAAAGAATTATTTTTAGAAAATTACCAGAAGTATATACTCACAGTTGCAGATTTCTCTCCAGAAGTAACAGTCCCCCTTTCTAGCCCTTATGGACAAATGGGTCCTCCGGATCATAGAAGAGGGCTACAGCATCAGGTTCCGATCTCCACCCTTTCAACTGACCATATCTACCACTGAGACGCCCACCCACCTACTGCCAGCCATGATGGCAGAGGTCCTGTCCCTCCTAGCTTCACAGGCAATAGAACCCATCTGGCAGACAAGCTCAACTATGGATTTCTGCTCCAGATACTTTCTCATACCCAAGAAATCTGGAGGGGTCCGGCCCATCTTCGACCTCAGGAAGCTGAACAAATTCATCGTCGGAGAGAATTTTCGGATGTACTCCTTGGGATCCATACTTCCCCTCGGCTCTGGATCTCCAGGATGCGTACACTCACATCCCCATCCACTCATCTCACAGTTGATATTTGCACTTCTAGATGCTTGGCAAAAACTACCAATACAGAGTACTCCCCTTCAGCCTGTTCTCAGTCCCGAGAGTCTTCACCAAGTGGGTTGCTGTGGCGGCTGCCCACCTACACAAAAAGGGCGTCTACGTCTTCACCTTCCTCGACAGCTGGCATCTTTCAGTGCCCTTTATGCAGGAAGCACAAGTGGCAGTCAACTGGACAGCTGTCGTCCTGTCCTCCCTGGGATTCCTGATAAACCGCCAGAAGTCCCACCTCCAACCCTCGCAGTGAATGGAGTTCATCAGATTGACATCACGGCATCCAGAGCCTTTCTGCTGACCCATTGGGTGGACACAGTCATGTCACTGGTCTGCAAGTTGGCCTCAGTCAAGCAATACTCTGCCGCCTCGGACACATGACTCTGACAACACAGGTGCTATCCCTTGCCAAGCTGCACATGCCTCAGCTACAGTTGCAACTTCACTCTTGCTGGAACCAACACTCCCAACCTCTATCGATCAGCATACCGATGAACAGGAAGGTCCACAACTCCCTCCTCTGGTGGACTCGCCGGGAGCATCTCGAGGTGGGCAAACCCCTCCAACAGCCACCCAACCACATCGTCATCACCACAGACACTTCCACTATGTATTGGGGAGCTCACACGCTCCAGTTCCATACTGCAAAGGAATGCACATGCCACATCAATCTGCTGGAGCTACGGGTGATCCGGATGGCACTACAGGCCTTCCAAGTGCACATCGCTGGAAAGGCTGTTCTCATCCAGACAGACAATCAGGTAGCCATGTTATTCATCAACAAGCAGGGTGGCAAGGGCTCACGCTCCCTTTGTGCAGAAGCGCTCTGTCTCTGGTTCTTTGCCATCGCCAAGCCATGCCTCCTACAGGCTACCTCCCAGGAGCTCAGAACAACCTAGCGGACAGGCTGAGCCAACAACTGGACACACATGAAAGGACCCTGGACCCCCAGAAGACAGAGTCCATATTCTGGTGCTGGGGACAACCACAAGTGGACCTCTTTGCCACTGAGGAGAATGCGAAATGTGCCCTATAGACTATGGATGCTTTTGACATGTCATGAGAGGAGTGGTCACTAGTATACGTCTTCTCCCTCCACACCACTCATCTCGAAGATCCTACAGTGGATAGTCTGGGAGAGAGCCACACGACTGAGGCAGATGTGGTTCCCCTACCTTCACCGCCTCGCCCTGGAACCACCAGTGTATCTCTCCCTGAAGCCGAACCTCATAATGCAGGATCAAGGGACCACCCTACATCCCAACCTGCTGACCCTCGTCTTGACAGCCTGGAAGTTGAGCGGCGCAGCCTTGCATTGCTCTGTTTGTCCACAGAAATACAAGTAATCCTTGACGCCCATCCACAAGAAAATCATATGTCTTAAAATGGAACGCTACAGCAGCTGGTGCCTCGCTCAAGGCCTGGACCCGTTCTCTTGCCCGGTTCCCTAGGTACTTCAATATCTGAGCACTCTCAACAGTGGCCTCAAAACACAGTCCATCCAGGTTCACCTCTCTGCCATCGCCCTCCTCCATGAGCGCACCAATGACAGCGCTGTTGCCACCCGCTTCATGAAAAGCCTGAACAACCTGATCACCGGCACCGCCCTGGGACCTGAGTATTGTCCTCAACCAGTTGACACTAGGGCTGTTCACACCACTTCAATCTGCATTTCTGAAGTATGTTTCCTGGAAAATGCCTGTCTTGATCGCAGTCACCTCGGCCATGAGGATCAGCAAGCTGCACTTGTGGCCGACCCATTGTACACGTTGCTGTACCATGACCGGTCAACCTTGAGCCACCCACCCAAGGTTCATCCTGAAGGTAACCTCGGAATTCCACATCAACCAGACAATTAAACTCCCTGCCTTCCACCCAGAGCCCCACGTCTCACCGGAGGAGAAGAAGCTACACACCCTGGACTGCGTCAGGGCACTGCGCACCTATCTCCTTCGGACACAGCCACTAGAATGGGGGCCTCAACTCTTTATCTCCTTTGACCCCAACAAGCCGGGGCACCTAGTCACAAAGAGGACGCTTCACTGTGGATAGCAGACTGCATCACTTTCTGCCACGATGAGGCTGGGGTGCGGACTGCGGCCAAAGCCTACCAACTTTGAGTGATGGCCGCCACTATCGCCAACCTGCGTTCCATGCCAGTAGCTGACATCTGCAGAGCTGCCATCTAATCCACAGTACACACCTTCCAGAAGCACTACTGCGGGCAGCTCCTTCGGACGGACATTTATGGACTGAGCCAAACCATGGCTGCCTTGATTGCCCTGCGTGTACAGCGCCTGAGCTGCCAGCACGACTTATGCTACTGACCAATTGCATTACCCTAGCCACTGAGTTTGTTGCACTTTTACTGAATTGGTTTATTGCACCATCATTGTTACTGATTCATTTGCATTACTCCGTGTTCTGAAGTTATGCTGAAAACTATGCGCACTATTACCGCGTTGCTACCAATTAGTTTGCAATACTCATAACCTGAAGTAATGTTGAAAGTTATGCTAATAAACCATGTTACACTGACCACACTGTTATGAAGTACATCCAATGTCCTTCCTCCTTCCTCATCGACCACAGCAGGCGCCAGTGACGCAGCTAGGGAGGCACCAGGTGTGGCTGACGCATCCTGCTTGTCCAAGGAGAAAGCGAGGTTACTTTCTTGTATTGGGGGTTTTCAGTGGCAGTAGGATAAGTCAGCCACACATACCTGCCCGCCTCCCCTGGTAATGACCCAGGTGCCCAGCTAGGGACAGTCGGGGCTAGATAGGGGCAGGCCAGGAGGTAGGGCCACTTGGTACATGCCCAGAAAGGTTTTCCTTTTTGGACTCTGGAGAGCACTTCCGTCCTTGGTGCCATTGGATGACATCATCGGGTGTGGCTGATTTATCCTGTTGTCCACGGAGAACCCTCGTTACAGGTAAGTAACCTCGCTAAATAATCAGGCATTAACTCTTTGAACCAGATGAAGATTGGAAAGGGTTACCAGCTAATTAGGAAACAGGAAAGGAGATCCTGTTTCTCTCAAATACTCTTTTCCTGCTGTAGCGTTCAGCAATTACTGTCATTCTCTTTTCCAGGTTTCTTGTTGATAAAAGCCTCTTTTGAGCTAGGCTGAGTTCAGTTCCAGTCTGTTTGGTGTCTTTTTCTGTTAAGCACACAAACCCCTCCTCCTCTGCAGCAAACCTTCTCTCCCTACTGCTGTGACAAGTCCTAGAGCCTTTCTCTCTTGTTTTTCTCCATTATGCTCTTAGAACTCTGGCTTTGGGAACCAAGAGATCAGTGTTTGATTCCCATTAGTGTTCCTTGTGGCCTTGAGCAAGTCACTTAATCCTCCATTGCCTTGGAAGGAATAGCCTGGCATTCTACTTCTGGTTACTCTGCCAAGAAAACCCAGGAGCTGCTGGGTCACCCAAAGGCACACACACTATTCCTTTGGGGATAATGGCTCCAAATTTTGTTCTTATCATTGCAGAGTTCCTTATCGTCACTCCAGTCCAGTCCCTTTACTTCTGGGTTGCGTAACTCTTCCAGCAGCTTGGAGGCTGAACCCATCCTTTTTGAGGATGGTGCGGTATAAATAACACTGGCACCACCCACAGATCCCAGTATTCTCAGCCTCCAAGCAGCTGGAGGGTTCCGTAAGCCAAGGGCTTACTGGAGTCTTCTATTTGTTTTGATTCCTTTATTTAATTTATTTACTTTAATTTAATTTGTCTTTAATTTGGTTTTAGTTTTACTTTGCTTTAATTTATTTGGCATTTGAGCGCTTTTGATGCTGTGCCTTTAAATTCTTCTTCTCTTCCCCCCCCCCCCTTCCTCCTTGGAGCCCTCAGACCCGGAGGAGGTGGTTTCCCTGTAGCAGCGAGGAGGACTGGGGAGATCTCCTCTCGCTTGCTAGACCGGCCGGCACCCCGGGACACTTCTCCGAAGGCCTGCCCTGCCTCGCGCCAAAGCCCTCCGGGTGGCTGAGCGCTTGAGGCGGCGCCACGACTTCCCACGGTCTTACTGGCCTCGCACTGCAGTTCCCGGAGCGGAGGGGCGGTGTAGGCAGCTCCGGAGCCCAGAATCCAGCGCTGAGTCAAGCAGCGGCCGCAAAATCATAAAACAAACCGGCGGAGTGCAGAGATGCCGTCCTCCAGTTAGGGCTCCACGTGGTTGCGGCCTACCACGTGTTGAGCCAACGGAGAGCGTTGACTAACTCTGATCTGGACAACGCGCTGAAGGAGCATCCAAACAGCAAATACTGGGGAGGAACTAAAACGCTGGTTTTTGGTGTTAATTTTATTTTAATTTAATTTAGCTTTACTTTAATTTTAATTTATTTAAGTCGTTTCCTTTTTCTTTGCTAATCCTTGCTGTGGGGGTTTTAACAGATTGGGGGAGGGCGCATTGAACGCTGGTTTGCCCCCCCCCCCACCCCCCCCGATTTGAATTTCTGCAATCTTTGAATGCAGTTTTATTAAGTCTGTCCTTTAAGCAGTGATTCAGAGTTATTTGCCTCAAAAGGACATGACTGGCAAGCCACGGTGCCCCGTCCTGTGGCACTCGTAGGGGTACTTCCTCGGAAGCAGGGATCTGTAGGGGTTGTGCTGCAGTGGCTACTTCCGTGGAACAAGAAATTAACTTGTCCATGACTCAAGCTTCTCAGGGGTCAGGAGACCCTCTGGAGGGGGAAGGAGGGTCCCAATTCCTTCCGCCTGCGACCTCGGATTTGCCCGCTCCGCCTATGTCCCTCCCCTCCACTTCCGTTAAGGGAGGGGGGTGTCGGGGACCTCTTCTCTCCTGATTTCGTCCTTTTGCTACACAAGGCCTATTGTATGCGCAAGCAGGGGCTTGGGGCAGGAGAGCCGAGCACGACGATGGAAGGCAGGTTGGCCAGACCAATGAGGGCAAGCACCCAGGACCGGGGTACCGCTCAAGCACGCAAGGCTGATGAGCGAGGAGCCTCACACGTCCCTTTTCCAGGGCACTCCGGAGGAGGAGGACAAAGAATTAGGTGAAGATGAGGAGGAGCTCGAAGAGGGGGAGATCCCTGAAGAGGATCAGTCTCGTATAATTCGAGTTTTTCGTCAAGAGGAGCTCCCAGCATTGATCAATGAGTCCCTGAAAGTGCTCAATGTGGCCTCGGACGCTCCAGCAGAGGAGGAGGCATTGGAGGATCCTTTAATCCAAGCCATTAGGAGGTCTCAGAAGGTGTTTCCTGTCCACAGGGTGGTGCGTCAGATGATCCAGGAGGAATGGGATCAACCAGAGTCAAGTTTGAGGGGTGTCTGGTCTATGGCTCGTCTATACCCTTTGCCGGAACCAGACAAAGAACTGCTGAAGTCACCCAGGGTGGATGCGGCGGTATCAGCAGTGACAAAAAAGACAACTATCCCGGTCGAGGGCAGTGTGGCCCTGAGGGATTCTCAAGATAGAAAATTGGATACGCTGCTGAAGCAAGCTTTTGATGTGAGTGCTCTTGCCTTACAGGCCTCTGTGTCGGGTGCTTGGGTGGCTCTGGCCTGTTTTGAGGTGGTCCCAACAACTTCAGTTAGCGGAAGGTACCGCAGAGGAGACACAAGCTACTACAGCTAGGTTGGAGTCCGGGGCGGCCTACCTGGCGGATAGTCAGTATGACCTCATCAGGAGCCTAGCAAAGAACATGGCCTCTGTGGTGGCAGCTAGGCGTTATTTGTGGCTACGTAATTGGGCGGCCGATGCCTCTTCAAAGGCACGCCTGAGTCGTCTTCCTTTTAAAGGGAAGCTGTTATTTGGTGAGGACTTAGATAAGTTGGTAAAGGACCTTGGCGAATCTAAGGGAGGCAGGCTTCCGGAAGACAGACCGAAATAAGGGCGCTGCCTAGCCCTGGTGCGGAACCAACCAAGGGATCCTCGGAGGTTTCGTCCAGCCAGGTCGAACCCCTTTCCTAGGGGCCGTTTCCCTTCAAGGGGTCAAAGCTTCAGAGGGTTTCTTGGAACAGGTAGAGGTTTTGGGACCTCTTCCTCCTCCTCGGGACCTAGAAAACCGCAGTGAGATAACGGGGGTCCAGGAGGGCGGACTGCCGGTGGGGAGTTGATTAAGGCAGTTTCTTCCCACCTGGTCCCAGGTCACATCCGATCAATGGGTCCTGGAGGTGATCCGAGAGGGTTATTCTCTCGAATTTGCAAAGCAAATACTTCCAGCCTTTATTCAGTCTCCCTGTGGCTCTCCAGTAAAGAGGACGGCGATAGAGGCAACTCTTTCACGGCTCATAGCGCTCGGAGCTGTGGTCCCTGTGCCGCCAGACCAATGCGGTTCAGGTCGGTACTCGATTTATTTTGTGATACCAAAGAAGGAAGGCTCCTATCGCCCGATCCTGGATCTAAAGCAGGGGTCTCAAACACGCGGCCCGCGAGAGACCTTTGTGCGGCCCGCGATACACAACCCGGCTTCTGCGCGCATGTCCCGCGGCCCCCGATCCCTTCCTGCTTGCCTGTCAGTTCTTCTCTGCTTCGGCTTTCAGAGCCGCGAAGGGAGAGCTGCTCCCTCGCGACTCTGTTAAGCTCGCCGGGGCAGATGGGAAATTTCCCATAAGCCCCAGCGGGCTTAACAGAGTCACGAGGGAGAAGCTCTCCCTTCGCGGCTCTGAAAGCCGAAGCAGAGAAGAACTGACAGGCAAGGGGGGGGGGCCGCGGGACATGCGGTATTGCTGCTACCGCCGCGGCAGCGGCAGGAGCAGCAGCTAGCTGTTTTCTAAAGTTTGTTTCCCCGGGGGGGGGGGGAGCAGGATTGATGTGGGCTGCTGCTGGGGGGGGGGGAGAAGGATTTATGTGTGCTGCTGCGGGGGGGAGGGAGCAGGATTGATGTTGGCTGCTGGGGGGGGGGGGGAGCAGGAATGATGTGGGCTGCTGCTGGGGGGGGAGCAGGATTGATGTGGGCTGCTGCTGGGGGGGGGAGCAGGATTGATGTGGGCTGCTGCTGGGGGGGAGGAGCAGGATTGATGTGGGCTGCTGCTGGGGGGGGGAGCAGGATTGATGTGGGCTGCTGCTGGGGGGGAGCAGGATTGATGTGGGCTGCTGGGGGGGGAGCAGGATTGATGTGGGCTGCTGGGGGGGAGCAGGATTGATGTGGGCTGCTGGGGGGGTAGGACTGGAAATGGGGTGATAGTACTGGTAATGGACAGATGGGGGTTAGGACTGGAGGTGGTCTGATTGGGGGGCTAAGAATGAAGATGGGGCGATGGAAGGGTTAGGCCTGGAAGTGGGCTGTTGGGGGGCTTAGGACCGATAATGGGCTATGGGGGGGTGGGGCTAGAACTGGTAATGGACTGGGGGGGGGTGCTATGACTGGAAATGGGCCGAGTAGAAGGGGGAGCTTGAACTGCAAATAGCTGATGGGGACAGGGTCTTGGAATGGTAATGGGCTGAGTGGAAGGGGGCTTGGAATGGAAATGGGCTGATGGGGAGGGGGGCTTGGAAAGGAAATGGGCTGTGAGGGGAGGGAGCTAGGACTGGAAATGGGCTGATGATGCGGGGACTAGAAGGGAGCGGATGCTGGGTGGGGCAGGAGCTAGAAGGGAGTTGATGTTGGTGGACGATTAGAATGGGATGGGGCTGGGAGAGTGAAATGGAGAGGGGAAATATATTTTGTGTGGGAGGGAAGAAAAATCTACAATTGGCCGGGTATTGGGAGAGTAAGTGGGGATTGAGGATGGAGGGGTAAAATTTGAGTGGATGAAATAGGAATGAGGAAAGAGCAAAAGGAGAATGATTAGTATGTTAAAGCAGATGTAGAGAGAATGGAAAAAAACTGGGAAATAAGAAAGAAAGGACAAATGGACAGCAGACGATGGAGAGTTAGCAGAAGACACAAAGCAACCAGAAGAAAGTGGCTGGAACAATTGCAACTGAAAAAAAATGCACAAAAGGTAGAAAAATATCTCTTTATTTTGAATTTATTAACTGAAATATGTCAGCTCTTGGAAATGTGCATCTTTAACGTCTGCACTTTATTTAATACAAGAGGAAATCAATGTATAGTTTTATTTCTACAGTGTTGTACATTCTAAGTTTGGCTTTTGGGGTTCCCAGTTTAATTGTCTTCCTGTTTCTAAATTGTGATTCCTTGTTTGGTGATGGTGTATGTTCTGCATGTGTAACTGAGCTGAGGTATTCTGTTTATGTAATTCCTATTTGACATTGCCACTTGTTCTCTTTCCTGAGTAGGTCATGTATTGTTATTCTCTGAAATGTGTTGATTTAATATTTGCAGTGTTGCCTTTTGATAGTTAGGGTATGGTGCTTTGTGAGTCCTGGTAGTGCTGTTAGGACATGGCAGGTTTGCTATGGGTTCTAAATGAGCAGTGTTTCTAGTAGTTCCTAATGTGCCTGGCGGTTGGCACTGGTTTATAGTAATGTAGAAATCTTTTAGTCTTTCTTTATCCATACACTCATTAAGAGGCATGTTTACTCAAAGTTAGTGTATGGTAACATTATGCAAATATTTATGCAAATGACCCTTATGCAAATGATGCCCTTATGCAAATGAGGCCTGCGTCTTGTGCGGCCCCCGGGTTACTCTACAAGTCCTCATTTGGCCCTCAAAGCAATTTGAGTTTGAGACCCCTGATCTAAAGCAAGTAAATCGCTGTCTCAAAGTGCCTCATTTCCGGATGGAAACTCTAAGATCGGTCATCGTGGCCGTAGGGGCGGGGAGTTCCTGACTTCATTGGATTTGACGAAAGCCTATTTGCATATACCGGTCAGAAAGTCCCATCAACAGTTCCTGAGATTCGCGGTGCCAAGAGGTCATTTTCAATTCCAGGCTCTGCCCTTCGGTCTAGCTACGGCTCCAAGGACTTTCACCAAGGTGATGGTGGTGGTGGCTGCGGCCCTACGAAGAGAGGGAATACTAGTGCATCCCTATCTGGATGATTGGCTGATACGGGCAAAGTCAGAAGAGGAAAGTCGCTCGGCCACTGCCAGAGTAGAAGTTCTGGAAGAGTTAGGGTGGGTCATCAATCGGGTAAAGAGCAGGTTGATGCCCTCCCAGGAGCTCGAGTATCTCGTAGCAAGGTTCGACACCAACAGAGGCAGGGTGTTCCTGTCCAAGACGAGATCAAGGGACCTAAGAATCTTGGTCACGCAGTTTCTGAGCAGGCGAAGTCCTACGGCGTGGCATTACCTTCAATTGCTGGGAACCATGGCGGCAGCAATAGAGGTAGTACCGTGGGCCAGGGCTCACATGTGGCCGTTGCAGCGGGCCCTGTTGCGTCGTTGGTCCCATCAGCATCATTCTTTGTCCATGCAGCTGCCCTGCGCTCCTCGAACCAAAAAGGCCCTCCAGTGGTGGCGGTGCCCAAGGAATCTGGATTGCGGGATGCCTCTCGAGCCTCCACAGTGGTTACTGTTGACAACGGATGACAGTCTAACAGGCTGGGGAGCTCATTGCGAGGACCAGTTCGTCCAGGGACGCTGGACGTCATTGGAGTCCCAATGGTCCATCAACAGACTGGAATTACGGACGGTAGCCCTTGCGCTCAGGGCACTCGAGTCCTTAATGCTACGAAGAGCAATTCGCGTCCTCTCCGACAATGTCACCGTGGTGGCTTACATCAACCACCAGGGCGGCACAAACAGTCCCGCCTTGGAGAAGGAAGCGGATGGCCTATTCCAATAGGCCGATGTCCGGTTGGAGGCTCTTTCAGCTCAGCACATGGCCGGCACGGACAACAGTACGGCCGATTACCTCAGCAGGTGCAAGATAGACCACGGGGAGTGGGAGCTGGAGCAGGAGGTCTTCGACCAGATAGTAGCCCTTTGGGGCCCACCTGTCATGGATCTCATGGCACGGTATTCTTCCGCCAAGGTAAGCCAATTTTTCAGTCGAAGGAAGGAAAGGATGTCTGAAGGCTCTGGCCCAGAAGTGGCCTTCGGAGGGGCTCCTATATGTGTTCCCCCCCCCCCCCCCCCCCCCCCATGGGCTCTTATCGGAAAGGTTCTTCAGAGGGTGGAGGCTCACCAAGGTTTGATAATCCTCATAGCCCCGGATTGGCCTCGCCGCCCATGGTATGCGGACCTGGTGAGGTTGATCGCCGACCGGCCTTGGCAGCTTCCCTGCAGAAGGGATCTGCTGAGGCAGGGCCCGGTTCGGATGCCCCACGTGGATCGATTCTCGCTTACGGCCTGGCTATTGAAAGGGCGCAGCTCCTGAAGCGGGGTTATTCGGGATCGGTAATCTTGACTCTGAGTGCTAGAAAGCGCTCGACCTGTCTCTCCTATGTA
Source organism: Ichthyophis bannanicus (assembly GCA_033557465.1). NCBI lineage: Eukaryota > Metazoa > Chordata > Amphibia > Gymnophiona > Ichthyophiidae > Ichthyophis > Ichthyophis bannanicus. Next base: position 172,665,665 of record CM066042.1, read on the forward strand.
AGAGTTTGGCGCATCTTCGAAGCATGGTGTGCGGAGCACCGGAGGAAACCTCTTTCGGTCTCTATTCCGGAGGTTCTGGAGTTCTTGCAAGCGGGTTTTGACAAAGGCCTAGCGCGCACAGTTCCTTACGAGTCCAGTTGGCAGCCATCTCTTGCTATAGAGGTAAGGTCCGCGGAAAGTCATTAGGGGCCCACGCAGACGTGTCCAGGTTCCTAAGAGCGGTTAGGCGTCTACGTCCTCAGCAGAGATCGGTCATCCCCCCTTGGGATCTCAACCTGGTGCTAAATACCTTGACCAAGGAACCTTTTGAGCCGGTAAAGGAAGCCTCGCTAAAGGATTTGACTCTGAAGACGGTTTTTCTGGTCGCTATTTGCTCAGCCAGACGTGTCTCTGAACTTCAAACGCTGTCCTCCCAGCCCCCCTTTCTTTCATTCTTCAAGGATAAGGTGGTCTTACGGACGGTACCTTCTTTCTTGCCCAAGGTCATCTCCCCCTTTCATGTGAACCAGTCAGTTACGCTCCCGTCCTTTTCAGTGGAGGGACAGGAAGCTGCGCCTTCTGGACGTTCAGAGAGCCTTGAAGCGTTACCTCTCCCGCACTGCGCCTTTTCGAAAGTCCGACCGTCTGTTCATTCAGTTTGGAGGGCCGCACAAGGGGGAGGCAGCAGCCAAGGCTTCCATCTCCAGGTGGATCAGCGAAGCTATTGCTTCCGCCTATATTCTCAAGGTGAAGCAGGTTCCAGGGGGGCTGCGCGCTCATTCAACTCGGGCGCAGGCTACCTCTTGGGCAGAATATAGCTTAGTTCCGCCGCTGGACATTTGTAGGGCGGCTACATGGTCCTCGCTGCATACCTTTACCAGACACTACAGACTGGACGTGCAGAGTTCAGCTGACTCTCGGTTTGGGGACGCAGTACTTCGGTCCGGGATAGCGGATCCCACCCAAGCTTGAACTGCTCTGTTACATCCCAGAAGTAAAGGGACTGGACTAGAGTGACGATAAGGAAAAAGTAATTAGACCTTACCTGCTAATTAATGTTCCTGAAGGAACGACAGTCCAGTCCCTGATCCCACCCGGTTCTTCGATTGGTGTAATGGCCTATTAGATATGTGAGGATCAGCAGACCGAATTCAGGGCCCGGTCAAAGTGGAAGGGTCCCTTGGTGCAGGTCCGGCGGGCCGGGGTGAAGGATGGCTCTGTCAGAATCAGGTAAACCTCCTCCTTCCCTCCCCCTCCTTTTTTCTCCTTCTTGACCTTAAAAATAAAAAAGGGGGAAAACATTGGGAGAGTTGTGTGGTTTGTGGTGTTATTTTTATATAGGCTATTAATTGAATTCTCGTTAAGTCTGCTTTTTCATTAGATTACTGGGATCTGTGGGTGGTGCCAGTGGTATTTATACCGCACCATCCTCAAAAAGGATGGGCTCAGCCTCCAAGCTGCTGGAAGGGTTACGCAACCCAGAAGTAAAGGGACTGGACTGTCGTTCCTTCAGGAACATTAATTAGCAGGTAAGGTCTAATTACTTTTTGCCAAGTTACTCAATTTCAGGAGTGAGATTTTTTTGGTAAGATCTGGTTTTAAATTTACATTGCAATGCAGTATGGTATTTGTAGTCCCTGATTTTATCCTTTGGTATTAGTGCTGCATGTCCTGTAATGCATTACGATGAGATTGTCAGAAATCCGGGAGTGGCTAACTTGGCAACTCTGTCATAACGGTAACAAACCTCACTTCTTAAGCCAGGGTATACTAGCTATGTCATCAATCTCCATTGTACTGTTTGATGCTTAATTGAATACGTGCATCAAGCCAAAGAGTGTGCCTTGTGCAGTTGGTAAGTTCTTTTACATTACATCCTGTTTGTGGCACCCAGCATGGTGAGAAATACTTGTCATGTTTCTGAACCTAACAAATATAATTTCTTGGTACTTAAGGCCAATAGTTAAAAAAAGAAAAAAACAAACAAAAAAAACAGATATGAGCTCCTAAGTTCGTCCCCAATTTTCAGCCAATCTTAAGAGCCTAAGTTCAACTGAAAAGTCATCTGAAGTTAGGATCCTAAAAGTTATGGACCTGATATTCAAAGGCATTTACACAGTTAGTGCCATTGCTTGGTGCTCTGATAACAACCAGTTAATCAAGGCATTCTGTGGGTGACACCTGGGCATAACTGGTTGGTGGCAATATTCAGCTGCTGCCTGGTTATCTCTTAGTGGCAAAAGTAAGGTATAGAAAAGGTTGTCCTAACTTTTGCCACCAAAGCTAGCTGGGCAGCGGCTGAATATCTCGCAGCCTAGTTAGTTTCTTGCTTTGCCGGTTGACCTGGATATTCAATGACTGTGGCCGGATATGGCCCTAACATTAAAAATCCGGGCTTTAGAGTTCAGTGGCAACAGCTAGCCACTGTAATCTGTTAGTCACAGCCGCCGCCACCACCACTAAATATTCCTGAGTGGTCCTCCAGTTTAGTCCTCCACATCCAGGTAGTGCACCTCCTTCCTGCAGCCTGGAGACTGGACCAATCAGAGTCTTGAATTCCCCAGGGTGTATGCTGCTGGAACTCCCATCAGCCCCCACTGTGTCCAGTCTCCAGCAGCAGGAAGACGTGTGAGCCCGCCTGGCTCACTTAGGGACTTATTTGCAACACTAGTTAGTTGTGTTTTTGTTTGGGATTACTTTCCTTTTGCTTTGTTTTTACTCTCTTTGCTTCTTTTCTTTAGTGTGTGCTGTCACTTTAAAAAAAAAAATAAAAAGAGCCGAGCCATCACTGCCCTTCTCTCCTCATTGCCTGAGGCAAAGTTTGTCGGCGGTGCTTGGATCGCTCCCCCAGGAAGGTTCGGGGGAGAGATCAGTTCTCCTAGTAGCAGCCCCTTCGCTGGTGCAGAGGGCTGACTCCGGAGTGTTAGTCTGCAGTTCACAGTTCTGCGGGGTGCTCGGCTTCACACACCATTTGCTGAGGCAGCTGGTTTCACGGTCTCACCCCGCTCTGGATTCGAGCGGTGGGTGGCTGGTATTTGTCTGCGGTGAGTTCATTCTCCTTTGTTTTTGGTTATTCTTTTTATTTTCGGATCTGCAATCCGTTTCTTTTTATTTTATTATTTCGGTGGTTTCCCGCCTTTTTCGCCGGTCCCGGCGGCCATTTTCGGCTCTCTCTTTTGCCGCGGTTTTGTTTCTTTCTTCCACAGAGCTTCCAGCTACCACATTTAGCGTTTTGCGATTCACTTCCTTTGGAGTTTTTTCTTTGCTTTCTTCCGTTTCAGATATATAAAAGCATTTAAAAAAAAAAGAGGTAAAACGGGGTTCTCTTTATTTATTTATTTATTTATTTTGGCAGTTCTGTTCCCCCCCCCCCCCCCTCCCTGGGAGTTGTATTACTTTTCTTTATTTTTTTCTTTTAATGTCTGCAAGACTGCAGTGCGTGGTCTGCGGTTCCCGCAGGGGTTCTGTGCCGGATTCGGGGGTTTGCAGGGGCTGTGCTATTGCCTCTGCGGATATGGAACAGCACTTGGAAAGCAGGTCCATGGCAGATCCCTTGGCCGCTTCCTTACCTCCGGACGGAGACGCTTCGCTGGGCGCTCTCATTCCCCCGGCGCAAGCTCTTCCTAAGGTGCCGGGAGCTGATTTGCAAGAGACAGAATCTTCTTCCTTGACGGCTTTCTCTCCAGACTTCGTCCTCCTTATGCATCAAGCTTTCCAGTTGGGGCGTTTGGGTAAGCTACCGGATGCCTTCGCGGTACCGCCCTCTCTGCCGTCCCCTCATACGGAGCGGGCCGGTCAGGCTTTGCCGACACCGGCTAAACGGCCTTGGGTCTCCGACGTTGCCCAGGATGACTTGGAGTGGCAAGAGGTAGAGCATGAGATGGACTCTGAGAATGTTTTTGAGGATCTGGAGGACAGGGAGATTCCTGAACCCGAGGATCAGGCAAGAATTATCAGGGTTTTTCATAGAGATGAACTAGTTCCTCTCATCACGGAAGCCCTTCAGACTCTCAATCTCACGGCTCCACGCCCTGCTGAGGAAGAGGGATTGGAGGATCCTCTCATCCAAGCGGTTCGGGATTCTCAAATTGTGTTCCCTGTGCATAGAGTTGTGGAGCAGATGATTCAGGCAGAGTGGGATCAGCCAGAGGCGGGACTGAAGGGGTATTCGGACGATGCACCGTCTCTATCCCCTGGCGGACAAGGACAAGGCGAAATTCAGGTCGCCTCGAGTTGATGCCGCTGTCTCGGCGGTAACCAAGAAAACCACCATTCCGGTTGAAGGCGGCGCGGCCTTGAAAGATACTCAGGACAGGAAGGTGGATGGTTTGTTGAAGCAGGCTTTTGAGACCAATGCCTTGTCTTTGCAAGCCTCTATCTGTGGGGCCTGGGTGGCTGGAGCCTGCTTGAGGTGGGCTCAGCATCTGCGCCAGGATGCCCACTTAGACCAACAGGGTGTACTTGAGGTAACAAGGTTAGAGTCGGGTTCCGCTTATCTGGCTGACGTACAATATGATATGATCCGGATGCTGGCGAATAGTATGGCTTCCTTAGTGGCCGCCCGTTGCTCCATCTGGTTGTGTAATTGGGCGGCCGACGGCTCCTCCAAATCTCGACTCAATAAACTCCCTTTTAAGGGCGGACTGTTGTTCGGGGACGATCTGGACAAGTTGGTGAAGGATCTTGGCGAATCCAAGGGCGGATGTCTGCCAGAGGATAAACCTAAGTTAGGCAAAGGTTTGCCGGTCTCGCGCGGTCCTTTCAGGGATTTCCGGAGATTTCGGTCCTCCCGCCCTTGGGGTCTCAACGTGGCCGATTCGGTTCCAAGTCTCCGTCCTTTCGGGGATTCCGAGGAGCTGGCAGAGGTTTCTCGGCTGCGTCTTCCTCCTCTGGCTCCTCCTTTGGTCGCAAGCCGCAATGAAGTGCGGTGGACCCAGGAGGGAAGCCAAGTGATCGGCGGTCGCCTTCGGGACTTCCTTCCTTCTTGGGTCCGCATTACCTCGGATCAGTGGGTACTCGAGATTGTCAGAGAGGGCTATGCGCTGGAGTTCGCTTCCCCGCTCCGGGACTCCTTCGTGCTGTCTCCCAGCAAGGGACGGCAGAAGGAAGCCGCGATTCGCTCAACATTGATTCGGCTACTAGAATTGGGAGCGGTAGTTCCCGTTCCAAAATCCGAGCGTGAGGAAGGCCGTTACTCCATTTATTTCGTGGTGCCAAAGAAAGACGGCTCTCTCCGTCCTATCTTGGATCTCAAGGGGTGAATCGTTGTCTACAGGTGCCTCATTTCCGCATGGAAACCCTGAAATCCGTCATTGTCGCGGTTCGCCTCGGGGAGTTTTTAACGCCTTTAGACTTCTCGGAGGCCTATTTGCATATCCCGATCAGGCCGGTTCATCAGAAGTTTCTCCGTTTCGCCTTTCCCTGGGATCACTACCAATTTCAGGCTCTGCCATTCGGGCTTGCTACCGCTCCGTGCACATTCACCAAGGTCATGGTGGTGGTCGCGGCAGCATTGCGCAGAGAAGGTGTTTTGGTTCACCCTTATCTCGACGGCTGGTTGATTCGGGCGAAGACAGCAGCGGAGAGTTTCCAGGCCACAGACTGGGTGGTTCGTCGTCTTCAGAGCCTCGGCTGGGTGGTCAATGTGAAGAAGAGTCACCTGGTTCCCTCGAGTACCTGGGAGTCGTGTTCGACACGGCGCGGGGCTTGGTGCTTTTGCCGGCTCGCCGCGCCCAAGCCTTGCGCCGTCTGGTGCGCACGTTCTTGGGGATGTCAGCCCCGTCCGCGTGGTGGTACCTTCGGCTCCTGGGGACAATGGCATCCACTCTGGAGGTGGTTCCTTGGGCCAGGTTTCATATGCGTCCGCTTCAGAGAGCCCTATTGCGTTGGTGGTCGAACCAGTCCGATTCCTTGAGCCGCCGGTTGCCCTGTCCGAGACAGGTCAAGCTGTCGTTGCAGTGGTGGCTCTGCACCAAGTCTCTTCAGGCAGGGATGCCGTTGGAGCAGCCGGTGTGGCTTCCCTTGATAACCAATGCGAGCCTGATGGGCTGGGGAGCCCAGGGCCAGTTCGCTCAGGGGACGTGGTCACCCAAGGAGTCGCTGTGGTCAATCAACCGTCTCGAGCTCCGGGCGGTACGTCTAGCGCTTCAAGCTTTCGAAGCGAACGTTTCAGGATCGGCAGTGCGAGTCCTCTCAGACAACTCGGCTACGGTGGCGTACATCAACCGTCAGGGCGGCACCGGCAGCGTGGCAATGGAGCAAGAGGCGGAAGCGCTCTTCGTCTGGGTGGAGGTTCGCCTTCTCGCCATATCGGCCGCACATATCGCCGGAAGGGACCTTTCTCAGCAGAGTACAGGTGGACTCCGGAGAGTGGGAGCTACACCCGCAGGTTTTTGTGCAAGTAGTTTGTCGCTGGGGACCTCCGATTATGGATCTCATGGCGACCTTTCGGTCGGCAAAGACAGGACGGTTTTTCAGCAGGAGAAGAGAACGCATGTCAGAGGGGATCGACGCTCTCATCCAGCCGTGGCCCGAATCCGGTCTTCTGTATGTTTTTCCACCTTGGGCATTGATCGGCAGAGTAGTCCAGCGCATCGAGGTGCACCGCGGCAGGGTTCTGCTGGTGGCTCCCGACTGGCCCCGGCAGCTTGGTACGTGGATATGATCCGGCTTCTCGACGGGGTTCTGTGGAAGCTTCCTCTCCTCGTGGATCTGCTAGTTCAGGGTCCGCTGCGCATGCCTCAGGTGGATCGATTCTCGCTTACGGTATGGCCATTGAAAGGGCTCGGTTAAGGAAGAAGGGTTATTCTCCGGCAGTCATTGCCACTCTTCTTCGTGCTCGGAAGCATTCTACCTCGCTGATGTACGTCCGGGTCTGGCGGATTTTTGAAGATTGGTGCTCTCGGAATCAAGTTAGGGCTTTGACAGCTTCCGTCACGGTTATTCTCCAATTCTTGCAGGACGGTTTCGACAAAGGTTTGGCGGCCAGTTCCCTGAGGGTTCATCTGGCGGCTGTCGCTTGCTACAGAGGGAAGATTCAGGATGTTCCCCTCGGAGTGCACCCGGATGTGCAGCGTTTTCTGAAGGCAGTATTTCGCCTGCGGCCGTCACGGAAAATGTCTATTCCCCCATGGGATTTGAATCTGGTTTTGCGGGCGCTCACACACAAACCTTTTGAACCTCTTCGTCAAGCTTCCGTTAAGGACTTAACTTTGAAGACCGTTTTTCTCGTAGCCATCTGTTCAGCGAGGCGAATATCAGAGCTACAGGCTTTGTCTTGCAGGCCTCCTTTTCTTCTGATAAGGTCGTTCTGCGGCCGGTTCCTTCCTTTTTGCCTAAGGTGGTGTCTCCTTTTCATGTCAATCAATCTGTCATTCTCCCAGCGTTTCCTTCAGATTCCGTAACCTCGCCCGAGATCGGCTTGCGTCGTCTGGATGTCCGACGGGTCTTGCGTCAATATCTAAAAGTGTCTGAATCCTTCCGTAAATCGGATCGCCTCTTCGTGCTTTTCGGCGGAGTTCGGAAGGGAGAGGCGGCGGCCAAAGCTTCTATTTCTGGATGGATTAAGGAAGCAATTGCTTCGGCGTATATCTTACAAGGCCGTTCGGTGCCTTTGGGGTTGCGAGCCCACTCTACTAGAGCGCAAGCGGCGTCTTGGGCGGAGCATAGCCTTGTCCCTCCAGTGGAAATTTGCAGGGCGGCTACTTGGTCATCTCTTCATGCTTTTAGTAAGCATTATCGTTTGGATGTTGCCGCGTCTCGGGATTCTTGTTTTGGTGCGGCGGTGTTGCGCGCCGGTTGGCAAGGTCCCCCCGTTAATAACTGCTCTGTTACATCCCGGATGTGGAGGACTAAACTGGAGGACCGCTCAGGAAATGGAAATTACACGTACCTGGTAATTGTAGTTCCTGGAGGGTCCAGTTTAGTCCTCCGTCCCTCCCAAGGCTCATCCTTCTGTATTTCCTAAACGGCGTGCAATCACCGGGCTGCGGGGAATCGCGTAGGAACCTTTTTTTCCTTTGGTTCCTCGTAGTGGGTGTTTTTTCTTTCGCTTCTTTCGGTGCGAAGGGGCTTTTCTTTTCGTCTGCGAACACCTCTGCGTACCTTTTGCTTCAGGTAAGGGGGTAGCAGCAAGGTGCGCTCTTCTGGCTCTCTCGTTTGGGGAGGGGGCCACTGTTACTTATGGGGGGCTCCAGTTTTTGTAGTTATGTTCTGGTTTCTTTAATGTGTTGCTTCTTTGAGTCTGCTTTGTTAGTAGTTCACTGGGGGCTGATGGGAGTTCCAGCAGCATACACCCTGGGGAATTCAAGACTCTGATTGGTCCAGTCTCCAGGCTGCAGGAAGAGGTGCACTACCCGGATGTGGAGGACTAAACTGGACCCTCCAGGAACTTCAATTACCAGGTGCGTGTAATTTCCATTTTTTGCCCTATGTTTCTAAAGTTAGACCTGCCTTTCATTTCCCACACTTGGGAGCTTGATTTAGGTGTCTGGAGCTGTTTTTTTCTTTGCCCTGAAACTGCCCCTCTTGCTACCTACCCACCTATTAGGTTCCTAATGAAATGAGATGCATAACGTTAGGCATTTACCTCTAGTAACTCTTTAGAGAGGCCAGTTTAGGAGACTCTCTCAAGTTATGAATCTAAACCATTTGACTATCGACCTCCTCGTATTTTTCCAATGTAGAGAATAATCACTGGCATGTTTATTGATGCCATTCTGTATTTTGTCTTTGGCACTATGCTCAGTTTTCTTTCATCAGTCTTTTTATCGGCTGGCATGGAAATATTTATATGCTTTGAATTGTGTCCCTATTGCCCCGCCTGGCAACTAGTAGTAATCATAGTAGTTTAGAGACTTATGCTGTGGCCTGTCCACCCCCCCTCCCCAATTTAGTATGATGAGGTTAAGGTCTGCCTTCATGTAAATTAGACCATCATAATATTCTATGTAATCCTAGGGGAAGACGTGGTTTGCTGGTGGGTCCTCTTTCCCCATACCTAATCTCTCCCTCCCAACCCTTGGCTGACTGAAGAGCTGCTAAGAGAGTTTATATGAGGCTAGCATCTTGCTGGCAATCCATAGAAAATGCCATGTTTTTCAGTTGGGTGAAAGCAGAATGTTTTATTAATGCTACTGAAAACCCCTTTGTTCTGCTTGACATTCCTCTTTCTCCCTTTCCCAACACAATAACAAAACTCTTCTAGAAGAAAAAGGCAAGGTGTAGAAGCACACTATAATGGGAGGCTGAGTAACTCAGCGATGAGATTAATTCATTTGAAGCTCTAATTCATGAGCTCTACTATAGTTGTAAAGTTGGCGATCAAGACAAATCCTGGGCTCCTCACATTTGCTGTGCAACATATGCTGTTGATCTCAGAGCTTGGCTCAGAGCTACACAGAAGTCAGTCATTTGCAGTCCCAATGATACGGTGAGAACAGAAGGATCATGTGATAGACTGTTACTTTTATCTGACCAATGTATCCAGTTTCTCTACTACAGGGGTGGGCAAACCTTTTGACTCGAGGGCCGCAATGGGTTCATATATTGGACGCGGGGACCGGACCAAGAGTAGATGGACGGTGTGTATGTGTGAATTAATATAAATTAAATTTAAATTTGTAACATTAAATGTTTTAGATTAATTTAAGGTAGAAAAGCATAAAAAGAGTTATTTTACAAAACTTTTATGCAATGTATTTCTTTCATAAAATAGTACCTTCAATTTTAGTGGCCGTAGTTTGCCCATCCCTGCACTAGACCATGCCTCCCTACTTCCTTCTGTGGGGTGGGTCTTTTGGTTTCTGAAGCGTGGTAGCCAAAGTGGGGGCTGTCCCACCCGCTTCATCCGAAAAGATGGGGTGGGCAAGATATGAGCAAGATTTAAGATTCTGAATCACCTCACATGAATCTGCAGTTATTGCGTGCCGAAGTGTCAGGAAGTGGGATATCCAGATCCTCCCAAGTGACCAGCCCATTTCCTGTCCTAGCCCCCCCATAGCCCATTATCAGTCCTAGCCCCCCCATAGCCCATTATCAGTCCTAGCCCCCCCATAGCCCATTACCAGTCCTAACCCCCCCATAGCCCATTACCAGTCCTAACCCCCCATCACCCCATGTCCAGACAACCCCCATCAGCCCACAGCCCATTGCCAGTCTTAACCCCCCCATAGCCCATTACCAGTCCTAACCCCCCCATCACCCCATTTCCAGACAGCCCCCATCAGCCCACAGCCCATTGCCAGTCTTAACCCCCCCCCATAGCCCATTACCAGTCCTAACCCCCATCACCCCATTTCCAGACAGCCCCCATCCGGCCACAGCCCAGTGCCAGTCGTAACCCCCCCCATCAGCCCACAGCCCATTGCCAGTCTTAACCCCCCCATAGCCCATTACCCGTCCTAACCCCCCCATCACCCCATTTCCAGACAGCTCCCATCAGCCCACAGCCCATTGCCAGTCTTAACCCCCCCCCATAGCCCATTACCAGTCCTAACCCCCATCACCCCATTTCCAGACAGCCCCCATCAGCCCACAGCCCATTGCCAGTCTTAACCCCCCCCCCATAGCCCATTACCAGTCATCAGCCCATTGCCAGTCCTAACCCCCCCCATCAGCTCACAGCCCACTGCCCGTCCTAACCCCCCCCCCCCCCCATCGGCTCATGGAAATTAAAATAAAAAAAAAAGCTGGCTGCTGCTGCCGCGGCAGCATGGAGTGTCCCGCGGGGCTCCCTCTGCCCGGCTGAACTCTCCCGGCACGGCTGAAGCCCTCTGCTCCGGCTTGCAGATACACGAAGGGAGAGTGTCTCCCTCGCGTCTCTGTTAAGCCGCAGGGGCAGATGGGAAATTTCCCATCAGCCCTTGCAGGCTTAACAGAGACGCGAGGGAGACACTCTCCCTTTGCGTATCTGCAAGCCGGAGCAGAGGGCTTCAGCCGCGCCGGGAGAGTTCAGCCGGGCAGAGGGGGCCGGATTAAAAGGTCCGCCGGGCCGTATACGGCCCGCGTGCCGTAGTTTGCCCATCCCTGCTCTACTAAAAATAAGAAATCTATTGAATACCCCAGTCTGCTTTCAGCCATGAGACCATTGCCACATGAGGACAGTATGCCAGTACCGAAGCCACCAGACACATGGAGCCTACGTGAGGCAGACAAAGATGCCACAATGCATGGGCCAGACATGGATCCAGATTTTGAACTGTTTATGTCCGGTGTGCCTCAACTGTTAACAAGGTCAGAATTGAATGACCTGGTGAGGGAATCAAGTTTGTCCAAAACAAAAGCTGAACTACTTGGTTCAAGATTGCAAGGATGGGGTTTGCTGTCGCCAGGTATGAAAACTTATGTCTCTTGGACTTGCAAGCAGGTAGCTGACATTGATGGGTGGTTCATGGCTTTGGGTTGTGAGCATGACCCACAACAATGGCGCTTCTTTATCAATTCATCACTGTTAAGCCTGAATGCTGTCTTGTTACACAATGGCAATGTCCACCCTTCAATACCTATTGCCTATGTAGCGTTTATGAAAGAAACCTACGAAAACATGGAACTATTGTTGAAATACATACAGTACAACTACAACTGGAACATCTGTGGTGATGTCAGAGGTCTGGCACTGCTACTAGGAATGCAGCTTTTGTATACCAAATACTATTGTTTTGTTTGCGAATGGGACTCCGTGCTAGAGAGTCTCTTTAAATTAAAAAGAACTGGCCACTCCATAAGCGTTTGGTTCCAGGACAGAGAAATGTTGCACATGAACTACTTGTCGACACAAGTAAGATATTTTTGCCTCCTCTTCATATAAAATTGGACTGATGAAAAAGTTTGTGAAAACGATGAACAAGGAAGGTGAAGGATTTCAATATTTGAGACAGATGTTTCCAAGAATAACTGATGCCAAGATTAAGAAATTAATTTTTGTGAGCCCACAAGTCGGACACATCATCGGTGACAAGTGGTTTGAATATCTGCTAGTGGGACCTGAGAAAATCGCATGGAAGGCATTCAGGGATATTTGTTGAGAATTTTCTTGACAATTGCAGGGCATCAAACTATGTCCAGCTCGTTGAAACCATGAAGTGCAACATGTCACTGAAGATTCATATTCTGCATTCACACTTGGACTTCCCTGCTAATCTTGGTGCAGTCAGCGATGAACATGGTGAAAGGTTTCACCTGGACATTGCGACAATGGAAAAACGGTATCAGGGCAACTGGAACCCATCAATGCTGGCCGACTATTGTTGGACACTGAGATGAGAAGCATCAGATACTGAGTACAAACGAAAATCGGGAGCAAAACATTTTAGCTCGGGTGAACTAGTGTGATTAAACATGCTAAATTTTGTCAATTTCATTTTATGTTCAACAAATTCCTACGTGAATACAGTCCAATCTGAAATTATTTGTGTTCAGCTTGAAGCTGTCTATCATAATCGCCAAAAAATTCTCAGGAAGCAAAACCTTTGAACCAATTTGTCTAGTGTAATGAATTCCTGGAGTTTGATTATGCATTGTGAAAAAATGTTTTCTCCTATTAGTCTTAAATGGGCTATATTGTAGCTTCATAGTGTGTCCCCTAGTCTTTATACACCTTGAAGGAATAAATAACCAATTTATGTTTACTTGTTCCATTCCATGCATTATTTTTAAAGACATCTATCACATCTCCCCTCAGCCGTCATCTTTCCAATTTGAAGAGCCCCAACTTTTTTTTTTCTTTTTTTTGTAATTGTATTTTTTATTAAACCTCATACATCTTACAGTTTTATATTGTATAACATTTCTCTTACTCAGCAACTATTAAACACACAATTTGTCTATATTCAATAATGTGTAGTTTTGATTCCTCTCTCTCCCCTGTGTTTGAACTTGCCCTACAATTTATTTATTTATTTATTTTATTTATTACAATTTCTTATATACCGCACTATTCGGCATCAGCGTGGTTCACATTATAACACAACGACCATAACAACAAGCTGTTTGGTTTTACATCGAACAGGGGTACAAACTTGGATAACAGGGGTAAACTATATACATGAGATATTTACACGGCTAGAATTGAATAACAATATCATACTGAAAGTAAGGGTCGTTTCCAAGTGGGTCATTTCTTCAGAGGGAATGCCTAGGTGCCATTGCTGGTTTGGTAGTATTGGAGGAAAAGGTGGTATTTGAGTGCCTTTCTGAACTGCGATAGGTCGGCAATAGCCCTAATGTAAGAGGGTAGAGCATTCCAGCATTTAGGTACATAGCAACTGAACGCCCTGTTTGTGGTTGCTATGTTGCACTTCATCAATGCCTTTGGTGTTATTAGTAGGTTTACGGCTATTGCTCTTCTGGATCTGTTGGGGGCACCATGTGAATAAGTTCTGTGAGGGAGGAGGATGAAATACCCTTGATTGCCTTGAATGATAGAAGTAGGGTTTTAAAGATGATCCTCCCATGGATGGGTAACCAGTGAAGCTGTTTAAGAATGGGAGTCACGTGGTCACTTCTGGAGGCTCCGTATAGGACCCTTGCTGCGGCATTCATAGCGAGCTGTAATGGGGCCAGTGTGGATTGAGGGAGACCTTGTAAGATGGCATTTGCAAAATCGAAGTGAGGCAGGATTAGCGCTTGGTATATGGTCCGGAAGTCGTCTGGGTCCAACAGGGAGTGTAGATGCCTGAGCGTGCGGATTTTGAAGTATACAGCTTTGACTATGTTGCTTATGTGGTGTTTCATATTCAGACGTTGGTCCAATGTAACTCCAAGGTATCTTATTGTTTCTTTGGTTTGTAAGTCAGCTTCCTTGACACTGACATGGGAAGGGGGAGTAAAGTTGGGGTCTCTGGTGATGAAAAGCACCTCCGTCTTTTTATGTTGAATGCGTAGGTTCTGTGATTGGAGCCACGCTGAGACCGCGTTGAAACAGTCTATCAGTGGTGCTAGGTCCATTTGGGCTGTAGAGAACGGCATGTATAAAAGAATGTCATCTGCATATATCAAACAGCTCACGTTGAATGATCTTATGATGTTGCAGATGGGCTGCGTGTAAATATTGAATAATAGGGAGGACAGCGAGGAGCCTTGAGGTACACCTTGTTTTTGATGGAAATGTTTAGACTCTTCTGATCCAGACTTCACGTATTGCCATCTTCCTTCCAGATAGGATTTACACCATCCTAGCGCAATGTTGCAGATGCCCTTCTCTTTCAGTCTACCGAGGAGAATTTCGTGACTCACCGAGTCGAACGCAGCGGCGATGTCTAAGAAGATGAGCACAAAACCTTGTCGGACGTTGTCAATGCCTGTGATGATATCATTGAATAGACTAGTGAGTAGGGTCTCGACTCCATGATATTCTCTGAACCCATGTTGGCAGTGATCTAGGGGAGCTGCGGAGTCTATGTGATCTTGAATTTGCCGTTGTACAATGTCATCGATGTCCATTTGCCACCCCACCTATTCATTGCTCTGCCCCCTGATCACTGTTTTACTGCCCCCTTTATTAGCCAACCCTCTTATTGTGTGCCATTCAGCATACCATCCCCACGCTTTCTAAAATTTGTGTGTTGTATGATGTTTGTATGCTGCAATTTCACTCCAACACCATAACTGTTCTAATCTCATTACCTCTACTTTTGTGGGCACATCTGGTTGTCTCCACTTAGCTGTAAGGGCCATATTTGCTGCCCCTATACAGTAACCCAGGAACATTTCTAGATTTCTATCGCCTTCCTCATGTAATTTGTTCAAAATTGCCATCAGGGGTTCCAATTTTACTTGGATCTTGGTTATCTCCAAAAAAATCCTGCTCCAGCTCTATCCACGTTTTTTGTACTTTTGAACAGTCCCATAGTAGATGCTTTAGATCCCCCTGCTCCCCACATTTCTTCCAGCATTTCCTATCTTCTCTCTTGTTAATGGCCTTTATTCTGGTAGGGGTGTCCATTACATTAGATGGGAAATTTTTGATACTGTTTTCTAAATATGCTGTGCCTGGTGCCAACCTTCTAGCCCATTCAATTATAGCCTTCCAACGTGTCCGGTCCCAGTGGCCAAGGAGATCCATTTACCAACGTTGGTGGGCCCCCCACCTTCCCTCCTTCATTTTCCATTAACCCTTTATATAACATAATAGTCCTTTCGGCGGCTCTTCCTTTGCCATAATCTGCTTAAATATCGTTGCCTGCAATTTTAAATCTCTTTGTACATCTGTCCTCTTCAAAAAATAATACATTTGCACATAGGCAAAATAATTACTATCTTTCAGACTAAATCTCTTCTGGAGGATCTCAAAAGATAGTAGCCCCCCATTTTCAGCTAACAATTGCTCTATATGCCAAAGTCACTTGCTCCCCCATTCCCTGAATGTTCCACCCTCTAGTCCCGGTGGGAAATCTTCTCTAGGCCCATAATGAAGGCTCTCCTCGAGTATTTCTTGCCAGTCATAAGCTGATTTCTGCCCCGTTCCTCCCCCCCATTTTTTTTTTTTTGTCAAAACCCTGAATGATTTCTCATGCTCCTCCTTCCCCTTTCTATATTATGGATCCCAGATCCAAAATTCTGCTTTCCCTGCTGTTGAACATTCTATTTGTACACGGCACTCCTAGTCCTCCACCCTCTTGCCTCATAAACATGGTTTGTCATGACACCCTGGGTGCTTTCCCTACCCATGTAAAGTCCATAATTACGTTCTGGAATTTCTTTAAATACGTCTTAGGGACAGCACAAATAAGATCCTTGTGAGAATATTCATTTTAATTATGGCTATTCTCCCTAGCCATGAGAGCAATATCCCTTTCCATTTTTGTAAATCTCTCTTTAATGCCGCTAATAATTCCATCTCTTAAGATACTTTATAGTGTTTCCCAAATGTATTCCTAAATACAGATATGTGCTCTTAACCCATTTAAAGGGGAACCCGTCCTGTATTCTCCTTTTTTTCCAAGTCTTTGGGGAGGTTAAATCCCAATATCTCTATTTTTGTTTAGGTTTATTTTATATCCAGAGACATCACTATATTCCCTAATTTCTTTCATTAATACTGGTAATGTAGTAATTGGATCTCGTAACGTAAAAATCATATCATCTGCAAAGTGTGCAATTCTAGATTCTATTGTCCCCATCTGAACTCCTTTAATGTCTGGTTGTCCCCTTACTTTTTCTGCCAACAGTTCTATCACAAGAGCAATGGTAATAGAGGGCAGCCCTCTCTTGTACCTCTCCCCAAACTAAAAGCTGCTGAATAACTGCCATTCATCCATATACAAGCTTTAGGGTTGGCATACAGTGCCTGTATCCACCCAATAAAATTACTCCCTAACTCCATACGGTTTAAGACCTGTAGCATGAAGGGCCACTGTTTGGCATCTACAGTGATAAATACTGCTGGTTTTCCAGTCCTTTGTAACTACCACGTTTAATTCCCAATTTTCCAGATGTTCTCTCCTCCTTGCCTACCCATTACAAATCCTGTTTGATCCCAATTCACCAACTTGGATTATCACCCCTTACAGTCTATTTGCTAATGTTTTGGCTAGCAGCTTGGCATCTAAATTATGTAAAGATATTGGTCTAAATGAACCACCTATAATAATGTCTTTACCTGGTTTTGGTAATACCATTAAGCCAGCCTCTTCCATTGTGTTAGGGAGCTTCTTTTGCGTTAAAAACTTCCATCAAAGGAGGTTTAAGTTGGTCTTGAAATACTTTATAAAATTTGACTGTAAATCCATCCAATCCTGGCGCTATTCCTAATTTAAGGGACTTTATGGCTTCAGCTACTTCCAATTCATTACTAGGGCAATCTATCTGTTCCGCCTCCATTTTTTTCAGGGTAATATCCTTCAAATATTGGGCACTCCTTTTCCTCCCCATTTTTGATTTCACTGCTATATAGATTTGCATAGAATTCCTTAAACACTTGTCTAATTTCATTGTTTCCGTACACCATCATCCCCTTAGAGTTCCTACCTAATGCCTTCAATTTTCCTTTGCTGCATCCGTGCTTTGAGTTTATCCATTAGTACCTTACCTGTCCTATGCCTCCTTCAAAATAGGATTGTTTGAGTATATTCAGATTGTGTTACGCTGTTTGCCCATAGTCTTTCTAGTTCTCTCCTCAATGTTTGCAATCCCCAGGTGCTGCAGGAATTACTATCGCTCTGGTGACTGCCTTCCAATATTTTTATTTTCTTCAATATGTTCCCTTCATTTTCCCCTTTTGTTTTTTGCTTGTGCTGCTAGTCTTATTATCCTCTAACCACATCTTTTAATGCTCCCCATGGCCATATCCCTATCCACATTAAACTCAATGAGCTCCTGAATTACTTTATTAATGGCATTCACATTTTTTGGCTCCTCCAAGAGAGATTTGTTAAGTCTCCAAAATGTTATTCCTTCATCTCTATATCCTAAATTAAAAGTTACACTCACTGGCGCGTGGTCAATCCAGGTTATTGACCCCTGTTCAACTTCTTTGACTCTGGATATCCAATCCTCTCCTACATAAATCATATCCAATCTGTTGTATGTGCCATGTGGGGCTGAATAGAATGTCTGCATCTCCAAACATCTATTAAGCCTAATCTCTCTTTCGTTTTGTGTAAGCTACTCTGTTCCCTCTCTTCCCCCCTCCCCCCCGACTGCCTCTCACCACCACCACTGTTATCTAAACATTGGTTCAACGTTAGATTGAAATCTCCTTCTACTATAATGGGTATTCCCACTAGTTTCTCCAATTCTTCCAAAATCCTGTCACAAAACTCTTGATGTTCATTGGGACCATAGATACACAGCACCCAAACTTCCTTCTTTGCCATCTTTAGTCTAACTCCTACACACCGGTCTTCTTTATCCCTATATTCTTCCACTACCTGGTCTTTGACACTCTCACTCGCCATTATACCAACCCCTCCTTTCCTAGGTTTGTGGAAAGGAGGGGTTGGTATAATGGCGATCTCCAGGGCCAGGAGATCCACACAGTCGAATACACTTGAAGTCCCTAAATCTTTGACAAAATGTACAAAGTTAACAGCAAGTAGAGCCTTCTCCATCTTCGCACCCATGGCCTGGAACGCCCTCCCTGCAGAAATCCGTGCCATCCTGAACTTAATGTCGTTCAGAAAAGCCCTCAAACACCACTTGTTCCTTCAGCACTACCCTGATACCAAGCCTGAAAAACACACAACCTCTACATTGACCCCCCGCCTACCACATCCCATTGAACAGCCCCCGGTCGACAATGGATAATCAACCATCACCTCCGTCAGTCCCCCCCCCCCCATCCCAAGAGCTCTCACATCCACTACGAATCCTACATGCCCCATGTGAATACTTACTACTGTATAATTTGTATATAATTTGCTCTCACTTGGTTTGCAGCTTGTCATGCTGTGAGGGCTTGCGTGCATCAGTGATGCTGAGAGCTAAACTATCGGTAGTTTAACTATTGGCAGGGTCTCCCAAGATGGACAGGTCTCAGCTGAGGTGCCAGATCAAGACAAACCACCCATCTGGGCAGCAGCAGAATGGGATAGTGTTGACGGCGGAGGATCACATTTTTGTGACAACGGCAACAACACCAAACTTAAACTGCACGGAAGAAAGGCCCGGCAATCTACTTCTGTATCTTGCCATGAAAACCCAATGGATAGTTACAACAAAACAAATTGTGCTATGGTGCTGGAAGATGAGACCCCCCAGGTCGGAAGGCACTCAACTAGCTACTGGGGAAGAGCTGAAGACTTTTCAGAGTAAAGCCAGCATTTATGATGTGGTTGGATCAAAGCCCTCGGGAAGTCTGACTGCTGATGTAGCTGCGCATGAAATGAGAGTCAGAAGCTGTAAAGATGTCTTACACATTGGAACATGGAACGTATGAAGCATGAACCAAGGGAAGTTGGAGGTGGTCAAGAATGAAATGGAACGTGTACAACTTGATCTGTTGGGTGTCAGCGAACTGAAATGGACTGGCATCGGGCACTTTGCATCAGATGATCACATGGTCTACTATGCTGGAAATGAAAGACAAAGAAGAAATGGTGTTGCATTTATAATAAAGAAGAAATTTGCAAGAACTGTAATGAAATAAAATGCAGTCAGCGATCGCTTAATCTCTATTCATCTACGAGGATTGCCTATCAACACAGCTATAATTCAAGTATATGCCCCAACAACAGCTGCAGAAGAGAATGAAATTGAAGAGTTCTATGAACAAGTACAAGCTGAAATTGACAGAACATGCAAACAGGATATCCTGATGGTCATGGGTGACTGGTACGCAAATGTTGGCAACAAAGAAGAAGGCAAAGTAGTTGAAAAATATGGACTTAGCAACAGAAATGAAGCTGGAGAAAGACTGATAGAATTCTGCAAGACCAATGATCTATTCATCTCAAACACCTTCTTCCAGCAACACAAGCGGCGACTGTACACATGGACTTCACCCAGTGGATTGTATAAAAATCAAATTGACTACATCTGTGGAAGTCAACGATGGAAAAGTTCTATAACATCAACCAAGACAAAACCTGGAGCTGACTGTGGTACAGATCATCAACTACTAGTATGCAAACTCAAGCTAAAGTTGAAAAAGAGCAAACCACTCATGAATGCAGTAAAATATGACCTTGAGAATATACCACTGGAATTTAAAGACTGCCTGCAAAATCGATTCGCTGCTTTAGATACAAATGACAGAGCTCCGGAAGAGTTATGGAATGACATCAAGAAGGTTGTGTTGGAAGAAAGAGAAGTCTCTACAAAAGGTGAAAAAGCAAAAACGGCCAAAATGGATGACGGAAGAAACTCTGAAAATTGCCCAGAAACGCAAAGAAGCTAAAGCCAGAGGAGAAAGAAAGACAATCGCAGAACTCAACAGAGATTTCCAACGTGCAGCAAGACAGGACAAGGAAAAGTACTACAACGACGCATGCAAGGAAATAGAAGCAGAAACTATTAGAGGAAGAACAAAATCGGCTTTCCTAAAGCTACGAGAGTTAAAGAAAAAGTTCCAGCCTCGAATTGGAATGTTACATGATGCTCAAGGTTCTATGTTGAATGATGCTGAGAAGATCAAGAAAAGATGGAAGTAATATACAGAGTTTTTATATGATAAAGATCAAGTGGACCAACAGCCGTTTCAACCTGTACCTTATGATCGGGAACCATTGGTGATGAAAGAAGTTGAAGCAGCATTGAAAGCCTTATCAAAGAACAAAGCACCAGGCATTGATGGCATTCCTATGGAAGTATTGCAGCAATCTGATGCAGCTGTTACCATACTTACAAGGCTCTGCCAAGAAATATGGAAGACAACATCATGGCCAACTGACTGGAAAAGATCTGTGTTTATACCAATGCTAAAGAAAGGTGATCCAACTGACTGTGGAAATTATCGAACAATCGCTCTGATCCCACATGCCAGCAAGATTCTACTGAAGATTATTCAAAAGAGACTACAGCCATACCTGGAACAAGAACTACCTGAAGTGCAAGCAAGGTTCAGGAAAGGGCGAGGAACGAGAGACATCATTGCGGATGTGAGATGGATCCTTGAAAAGACTAAAGAATACCAAAAGGATATCTATTTGTGCTTTATCGACTACAGCAAGGCTTTTGACTGTGTAAACCATGAGAAACTCTGGGCCACATTAAGAAGCATGGGTATACCAGAACACCTGATCGTTCTCTTGCGCAATTTGTACATTGATCAAGAAGCAACAGTTTGAACGGAATAAGGAGGAACAGAATGGTTTAAAATAAGCAAAGGTGTAAGACAAGGCTGCATACTTTCCCCCTACCTGTTTAATTTATATGCAGAACAAATCATCAGAGAAGCAGGATTGTATGAAGACAACAGAGGTGTGAAGATTGGTGGAAGACTCATCAACAACCTTCGCTATGCTGATGATACTACATTACTGGCTGAAAGTGAAGATGATCTGAAACATTTGCTTCTCACAATCAAAGAACATAGTTTAAAAATGGGCCTGCACCTTAATGTAAAGAAGACAAAAATCATGACAACTGGCATAATCAACAGGTTCATCGTTGAAGGAGAAGAAATTGAAATTGTGAACAACTTTAACCTACTTGGATCAACTATCAATAAAGAAGCAACAAGCAGTCAAGAAATCAAACGACGCATTGCTCTTGGCAGAATGGCTATGAAAGACCTAGATAAGATTCTCAAGAGCAGAGATGTCTCTCTCCATACAAAGTTCGACTTGTTCATGCCATGGTATTTTCAATAACATCATATGGATGTGAAAGCTGGACAGTGAAAAAGATAGACAGGAAGAAAATTGATGCCTTTGAATTATGGTGCTGGCGGCGAATACTGTGTATACCATGGACTGCCCGAAGAACAAACCAGTCGGTACTAGAGGAGATCAAACCTAAGCTTTCTTTAGAAGCTCAGATGACAAGACTTCGACTTTCATACTTTGGACACATCATGCGAAGAGAGAGATCATTAGAGAAAGACATCATGCTCGGCAAGATAGAAGGTCAACGCAAAAGAGGAAGGCCAGCAATGAGATGGATCGATACAGTAACAGCAGCTACGGGTACCAGTCTGTCAACAATGAGCCGCCTGACTGAAGAATGAACACAGTTTAGGATAGCTATCCAGAGGGTCGCCATGAGTCGACTCCGACTCGATGGCACTTAACAACAACAGTTCTCCCCAGTTCATTCAAGTTTTT
This sequence comes from Ichthyophis bannanicus, assembly GCA_033557465.1. NCBI lineage: Eukaryota > Metazoa > Chordata > Amphibia > Gymnophiona > Ichthyophiidae > Ichthyophis > Ichthyophis bannanicus. The sequence goes on from CM066042.1 coordinate 172,687,345, forward strand.
GACCACCTGTTCCATGTAAACTCAATGTACCATACTGCATTGTAGTGTGTTTCTGTTTTTCTGTGAACCACACTGATTATAATAGCGCGGTATATAAGAAATGTTAATAAATAAATAAATAAGTTTAACTTGCCGCCCGGCAAGTAATTTTTCTTGTCCTACTCTTAGATGGGTTTCTTGTATACACATGATATTTGCGCTGGCTCTTCCCATTCCACCAACCTCCACTTAACGCCAGGTCCTTAAGCCCTTTGCATTAACTATGGTGATTGTCAGCTTCTGCTTTCCTACCTATTGTACCCCTCCTCCCCCACTTTTTTCTCCCTTCTCTTGATAGTATCCTTTTATTCCCCCCCATCCTCCCTCACTCCTGAGGAACTCCTTAGAGTAGTGCTAATCCTTCTGGATCCCAATATCCTACTACTACTATTAATCATTTATATAATGCTACAAGGTGTACGCAGCACTGTACAAGTACATATAAAAGACTGTCCCTGCTCCCCCATATGTCTTCCATCCCCTTTCCCTTAGCAGCCATACAATTCCCTCCATTCCATCATACGTCCATACTTGTACCATTACTATATACTTCCATAATCACCCATTCACATATTCCCTTCTTCCCCCCTCATCTTTATATCCCCACACCTCTAGCATGATAGATTATGCATAACCGTAACTTTGCATGTTAGTTTTAACACATACCTAACCAATTCTAACAAATTCTAACTAGCATTTTTAAACAATGCAATTCTAACTAGCCTCTGATCTCGTCCACCAAGAACCTTTGATTCAAACTACAGTAACCTGCCTATGTCCAAAGTCTGTACCATGTCAAAATCATTAATGTTGCCTCCCTGGTGATGGTCCCGCCCTACCAACTTAATTCCCCCACCCTTCTATGTAACACCGCTTTGACCCGGCGAAAAGCGGGATATAAATACAGCTAAATAAATAAAATAAATAAATAAATTCTGTAAAGCATCAACATGATCTTATGTCCCTTTCCCTTTTGTGCTTTGGTGTTCCCGCCTTGGGTCTGTGTGACATCGCACCACCTCTTCACCTGCTGGTATTGTGTCCCTATTCTACCTTCTCAGGGTAGCGCAGCAGATATTGGACTGTCCTGACCTTTCTTGCGGTCTCCCATTAGGGACCATCTTCTTCTTGTCTTGCTTAGCTTGAGTGTTGGTACATGCCCTTTCCCTTACTTCTTTTTGTTCCATGTTCAGCCCTGGCAACTCTGCTTCCTCCAATGCCTGCTTGGCAGCCTCAAAATTCCAAATCCTCCAAGTTTTTGCTCCTTTATTAAACAAAAGGCCAAAGGGATAAAACCACCGATATTTCACTCCTTCACACCGCAAAACTCTTGACTGGGATAATGTCCCTCCTTTGAAGCAGTCCAGCTGCTAGATCCACGTATATCGCGACTTTGTACCCTTACCATTCAAAATTGTCCAGCCCCCACATTTTTGCGTCTATTCTTTTTGACTTCATAGTCTTTAACACAAATAACAATGTCTCATGACCTAATAGGGCCTAACGCGCGATGTGCGCATTCCATCGGGTACGCCTGTTTTTCCTCTTTGGCTAAATGCCGCCAAACAGACTGCCTCTGCCACTTTTCTACTGTCCCGAAACTGAGTCCTCTGGGATCCCCCTTATCCACAGGTTATTCCTTATCGTCTCTCCAGTCCAGTCCCTTGTCTTCTGGGTTGTGCAACCCTTCCAGCAGCTTGGAGGCTGAGCCCAACATCGTTTTGATGATGCTGGGGTATAAATACCACTGGCACCACCCACAGGCACCAGTAATATCAGCCTCCAAGCAGCTGGAGGGTCCCAGTAAGCCAAGGGCTTACTGGAGATTCTACCTTTCCCATTGTATTTATTTTACTTTTGTTTATTTTCCCTTGAGGTTTATTTTCTTTATTTTTAGGGCTCTGTGCCTTTAAGAAGTTCTGAATCCTTGCTCCCCCCCCCCCTCCCCATCCCTCCTCTGGCCTTGCTCCTCACTCTCTCTACTCACGCTCGGAGGAGAACGGAGGAAGCCTTAAAAAGACTGCGGGGGAAAAAGAAAAAGGAAAGTTTCTTCTCTCACGTGCACGACGAAGTACTCTAACCTTTATTTTGGATCTCTGCCGCCTCACGCCGAAGCCCGCAGAAAGGCTGAGCGCTTGAGGCAGTGCCGCGGCCTCCCAGACGGTCTTCTGCCTCGCGCCGAAGCCCGTGGAGGGACTGAACGCTGGAGGCAGTCCCGGGGCCGAAAACGGGTGTAAAGCCTTGCGCCAAGGCCCGCGGAGGGGTGGAGTACTTATTGTCCCAACGATCCTTTGATTTAATTTAGTTTAAGTTTAAATTTTCCCTTGCTAAGTTATAGTTTGCCTTAAATTTTGCATCCAATTGTATGGGATTGTGAATTTTATTGCTTTATTTTCTTTATTTCTTTCATTCCAAGTGTATCTCCTGATTAAACTAAGTTGGCCCAAACATGCCCAGCAAGGCACGGTGTCCAGCCTGTGGCACTAGGAGGGGCACAGCATCGGATCCAGGCTTCTGCAGGGGTTGCACTGCAGAGGCTGTCTCCGTTGAGCAAGAGATCCAGTTGGCTATGTCCCAGGAACCCCAGGGGGCAGCGGACCCTGTGGAGGTAGGGGGGAATCCCCCTCCTCTCCGCTTCCTCCTAGGGATTTACCCGGAACCTCTCTGCCCCCCCCCCCCCCCCGTCTCTGGGGAGGGAAGGGCAGGGGAACTCTTCTCGCCGGAATTCGTCCTCCTGCTTCACAAGGCATATTGCATGCGCCAGCAGGATCCGGGGTGGCTCAGGCAAATGCACCTCCCAAAAGGGCGAGGGCCGAGATGCAAGATTCGGAGCTCCCTTCTAAGCGCACCAGACTGGGCGAGGAATGTCCGGCGCCTCCGGTACTGGACCTCTGGGGAGAGGAGCTCGGACAAGGAGATATGAGAAGAGGAAGACGAGCTCGAAGAGGGAGAGATTCCGGAAGAAGATCATGCTCGACTAGTGCGGGTATTTCGTCGGGAGGAACTCCCTGCATTGATTTGAGTCGCTGAAGGTACTCAATATAGCGGCGGACAAGACGGTAGAGGAGGATCCCTTGGAGGATCCTTTGATCCAAGCCGTCAGGAACTCGCAAAGGGTCTTCCCAGTGCACAGGGTGGTGCGGCAGATGATCCAAGACGAATGGGATCAACGGGAATCCAGTCTGAGAGGGGTGCGGTCTATGGCTCGCCTATACCCATTGTCGGACCCAGACAAGGAACTTCTGAAGTCTCCTAAAGTAGATGCTGCGGTCTCAGCAGTCACAAAAAAGACTACTATTCCAGTTTAGGGCAGTGCGGCCTTGAAGAATGCCCAGGACAGGAAGTTAGACATGATGCTGAAGCAAGCCTTTGATGTTAGTGCCCTCGCCTTGCAGGCTTCGGTGTCAGGAGCCTGGGTATCGAGGGCCTGTCTGAGATGGGCCCAACAACTGCAGCTGGCGGATAGCCTGGCAGGCAGCGCGCAGGAGGATGCGGCCCGAATGGAATCCGGAGCAGCCTTCTTGGCGGATAGTCAGTACGACCTTATCAGGAGCCTAGCAAAGAATATGGCCTCGGTGGTGGCAGCTCGACGATATTTGTGGTTGCGCAATTGGGCGGTGGACACCTCCTCTAAAGCGCGCCTGAGCCAACTCCCCTTCAAGGGGAAGCTACTATTTGGCGAAGATTTGGAAAAGCTAGTGAAGGATCTAGGCGAGTCTAAGGGAGGTAGGCTTCCGGAGGACAGACCTAAGCAAAGCTATCCGCCAGCTCCCCCCAGGAGTCAGACAAGAGACTTCTGCAGATTTCGACCGTCCAGGTCTAACCCCTTCTCTCGGGGCCGCTTTTCCTCTAGAGGACAATGTTTCAGGGGGTTTTGCGGAGCGGGTAGAGGATTTGGGGCCTCTTCCTCCTCTACGGGGTCCAGAAAACCGCAATGAAGCAACAGGGGTCTGGGAGGAATTCCGCCCGGTGGGGGGTCGGTTAAGGTTTTTTCTGTCCGCCTGGACCCGAGTCACATCCGATCAATGGGTTCTGGAAGTGATCTGAGAGGGCTATGCTCTTGAATTCGCGGAACAAGTGAAACCATCCTTTGTGCAGTTCCCTTGCGGATCGCCAGCGAAGAAAGCAGCGATAGACACTCTTACAAGGCTTATAGCGCTCGGGGCGGTGGTTCCCGTTCCCGAAGACTAACGCGGCTCGGGTCGATACTCCATTTATTTCGTGGTACCGAAGAAAGAAGGAACCTTTCGGCCGATCCTGGACCTGAAACACATCAATCGCTGTCTCAGGGTACCCCACTTCCGAATGGAAACCCTGAAGTCGGTGATTGTGGCCGTTCGGCGGAGGGAGTTCCTTACTTCCTTAGATCTGACAGAGGCGTATTTGCATATTCCTGTCCGGAAGGCTCATCAGCGATTTTCTGAGATTCGCGGTCCCAAGAGGGCACTTTCAGTTCCAGGCGTTACCCTTTGGGCTAGAACAGCTCCTCGTACGTTCACCAAGGTTATGGTGGTGGTGGCGGCAGCGCTGCGAAAAGAAGGAATTCTAGTGCATCCCTACCTGAACGACTGGCTGATTCGGGCAAAGACAGAAGCAGAAAGTCGCAAGTCAATGGCCAGAGTAATAGCAGTCCTCGAGGATCTGGGGCGGGTCATCAATCTAGCAAAAAGCAGATTGATACCCATGCAGGAGATAGAGTACCTAGGGGCAAGGTTCGACACAAGCAGGGGCAAGGTGTTTCTCCCAAAACAGAGGTCGGACGCCCTGAGAGTCCTCTTGGTGCAATTCCTCGCCAGGCGGAACCCTTCGGCCTGGCATTATCTCCAAGTGCTGGGAACCATGGCGGCAGCGTTAGAGGTGGTACCGTGGGCCAGAGCACATATGCGGCCGCTCCAACAGGCATTGTTATGGCGCTGGTCCCATCAACATCATCCTTTGTCCAAGCGGCTTCCCTGTCCCCTCCAGACCAGGAAGGCTCTTCAGTGGTGGTTCTGCCCAGGGAACCTAGATCGTGGGATGCCCCTCCTCTGTGGGTACAGCTGACGACGGATGCAAGTCTAACCGGCTGAGGGGTGCATTGCAAGGGACAGTTCGCTCAGGGCAGCTGGTCTCCAAGGGAGTCCCACTGGTCCATCAACAGACTAGAGTTGCGGGCAGTGAGCTTGGCTCTCAGAGCACTCGAGCCTTTTGTTCATCAGAGAGCTGTCCGGGTTCTCTCAGACAATGTTACGACAGTGGCCTACATAAACCGCCAAGGGGGAACAAGCAGCCCGGCCTTAGAGGAAGAGGCAGACAGCCTGTTACAGTGGGCAGAACTTCATTTGTCAGCGCTATCGGCACAGCACGTGGCCGGGATAGACAATATCACGGCCGATTACCTGAGCAGATACAAGATAGACTACGGAGAGTGGGAACTGGCTCAGGAAGTCTTCGAGCAAGTGGTAGCCCGCTGGGGGCCTCCAGTCATGGACCTCATGGCTCGTTGGCAATCGGCCAAGGCGAGTCGATTTTTCAGTCACAGGAAAGAAAGGATGTCGGAAGGCCTGGACGCTCTGGTCCAGGAGTGGCCTTCGGAGGGCCTTCTATATGTTTTTCCACCCTGGGCTCTCATAGGGAGAGTCATTCAGAGGGTGGAAGCCCACCAAGGGCTGGTAGTCCTCATAGCCCCGGACTGGCCACGGTGCCCATGGTACGCAGATTTGGTGAGACTAACGGTCGATCGACCGTGGCGGTTACCCTGCAGGAATGACCTGTTACGGCAGGGGCCAGTGCGGATGCCTCACGTGGATCGATTCTCGCTTACGGCTTGGATATTGAAAGGAAGCGAGGTTATTCAGGATCGGTGATTTCGACCTTGTTGAGCATGCGGAAGTGTTCAACCTGCCTTTCCTACGTGAGGGTTTGGCGGATATTTGAAGCATGGTACGAGGAACAACGAAGGAGACCCTTCTCAACTTCAGTTCCAGAAATCCTGGAGTTTTTACAAGCTGGATTCGAGAAGGGTCTAGCGGCGAGTTCCCTTCGGGTATAACTAGCAGCCATCTCGTGTTACCGGGGAAAGCCTTAGGGGAACATGCAGACATTAGCAGGTTCCTACGAGCGGTTAGGCGGCTACGGCCTCAACAGAGGTCAGTAATTCCTCCATGGGATCTTAATCTCGTGTTGAAGGCGTTAACCGGGGAGCCCTTTGAACCAGGGGGAAAGGCTTCCCTAAAGAATTTAACCCTGAAACAGTATTTCTAGTGGCTATCTGTTCGGCCAGGCGTGTCTCCGAACTACAAGCTCTTTCGGCTCGCCCTCCCTTTCTTTCCTTCTTTAAGGACAGGGTAGTCTTGTGGACAGTCCCCTCCTTTTTGCCTAAGGTTATTTCGCCTTTTCACATGAACCAGGTTGTATCTCTTCCATCTTTGTCTGGGAAAGGAAAGAATGGGGGAGAAGAGAAACTTCGGAGCCTTGACGTGCGTAGAGCACTGAAATGTTATCTGGCTCGAACGGCTCCCTTTCGTAAGTCCAAACGATTATTCATGCAGTTTGGGGGTCCGCACAAAGGGGAAGCTGCAGCCAAGTCTTCCATCTCTAGGTGGGTCAGGGAGACTATTGCTTCTGCCTTTAATTCTCAAGGGGAAACAGGTCCCGGCGGGCCTTAGAGCGCATTCGACTAGGGCCCAGGCAACGTCTTGGGCAGAACATAGCTTGGTTCCTCCACAGGACATTTGCAGAGCGGCGACTTGGTTGTCGCTGCATACCTTTGTCAAGCACTACAGGCTAGATGTTCAGGCAGCGGCGGGTGCTAATTTCGGAGAGGCCGTACTTTGGTCCGGGATGGTGGACCCCTCCCAGATTTGAACTGCTCTGTTACATCCCAGAAGACAAGGGACTGGACTGGAGAGACGATAAGGAAGAAGTAATTAGTCCTTACCTGCTAATTAGTGTTCCTGAAGGAACTCCAGTCCAGTCCCTGATCCCTCCCAGTTTTTTCTTCAGGGGGCAGAATTACTTCATGAAGGGAGAAATCCGGACCGAAGACAGGAAGCAAAGAGGAGTTCAAGGAGTCTCTGCGAGGACTCTCGAATACCGCGTCCGATTAGGACGGAAGCCGGTGGAGTTGCTAGGGGTGGGGGGGCGAGCGCGGGGTCAGGTAAGCCTCCTCCTTTCTGCCTCCTCCTCCTTCCTCCTCCCTTTCCTCGCTCCCATCTTCCCTGCGAGGGATTTAAAAGAAAAAAAAAGGGAACTTTGGTTTGATTGGTTATACGTTTATGAAGTTATGGTTACGTTAGTTTCATCCGATCAGTCTGCTTTTTCAATAGATTACTGGTGCCTGTGGGTGGTGCCAGTGGTATTTATACCCCAGCATCATCAAAGCGATGTTGGGCTCAGCCTCCAAGCTGCTGGAAGGGTTGCACAACCCAGAAGACAAGGGACTGGACTGGAGTTCCTTCAGGAACACTAATTAGCAGGTAAGGACTAATTACTTCTTCCTTTGTGTTCTGTTCTCAAAATCTTCAAGTTTATATAGCATTTGCTCTTTCCACTCGTTTAAGTCTGCATATTTGTAATCTTATGTTTCTTGGGGGTTTTTTGCAATTTTAAGTGTCTGGTCATTCTCATCTACTCTGCATTTCAGTTCACCCATTTCCTCTTTAAGTTCTCCTAGTATTTCTCCAACTTTGTCTTTTCACCGCTGTAATTTAATTTTTCAAATTTTTAAACCATGCCTTCAGCTCATCTTGGGTGATCCATTGTACCATCACTTCCCCTTTCTCCTCATCGCCACATTTTCCTCCTCTCCTTTCACGCTCAGGCATTTCCCTTCCTCCACAGTTCACTGCTGCCATTTTCTGTTCCATACTCTCTGCTGTCATCTCTCCCGCATATGTGAATTCTCGCAAGTCGGTGGATTTCCTCCTCGTCATTTGGAGCCCTGATAACTGTGGATCATTACAGTCTCTTTGCTGGTTCTTTTAAGGCGCCTGGGTGGGGAAACCTCAGCGAATACTGGGTTTGACTCCAGAGCTCCCGGTGCAGGCAGCCATCCAGAAAGGTGATGTCCCTTCCTCCTCAGAGCCCTAATCTTTAATGCCTTTCCTCATAGGAATATCCTTTCATCCTCTTTACCATTTTAGTGGCTCTTCTCTGTACATCCTCTAATTTTGCGCTTTTTTTAATTTAAAAATTTTATTTATATTGTGCAAAAGTTGCAATGTACAAATCTTTACATTTATCATACATCCAAAGTTATAGTCCAACTGGCGGTATCATTTCCCCTATGTAAGATAACTTCACTCCCAATGTATACTGTTTTCCTATGTAAAAATCTTGTTAAGTCAGATATTCTATATATCACTACTTTGCCTTAATAAACAGTATATCCATATATCTCTGTGCTTTGCCTGTTATTTCGATAGCTTTATACATTGTAAGGTATTACTCTTGTGTTTACCCTTAAGTATTATATTACCCCTTACCAGTTACCCTCTAATCTTTCCCCTTTCTACTTTGAACAACTGAGTAAACATTTATACTTTTTCATATATCCTTAACATTCCAACTAAGGCACATGAATCTAGTGAAACAGCAGACACAGGCCTCTAAAACCTTAAATGCATGCAAAGGGATTTTCGGCCAACCTTCAGACTGCTTTTCCATTTGTATTCTCTTATTTCCAGTTGTTAAGTATTTAACTTTGGGCATTACCCTCTTAACCAGTTATTATACCACACATCCCACCCCCCTCTGCCCCACCATCACCCTTCTATCAGTACCCAGATACCCCCCAGCCCTCCCCTCTCTTCCCCGTTACATCTAAACCCTTGAGGCCCTTAACTTTATATCTCCTCCCTTCCCCCGCCCCTAATCCAGAGCCTGAATTAGCTTCTTCCAATCGAGATTGACGCTTTCCACTTGATGTCTATGCGCTGTCAACCTCTCCATCACCATCATCTGGCGCAACCTCATTGTACACTGTTCCAAATCAGGGGCCACCTCACACCGTGCCGCACTTATGCATGCCAAAATAGCCCTCCCCCCCCACCACCTTGCCCCACTGCCCCTCTCCCCAGGACAGCAAAAAAAATGCCTGGATCCAGCTCCAAATGTACCCCCATCAGCCGTTCAATCCACCCCTGAATGTTAGATCAATATGTCTGGATCTTAGGACAGATCCACCAAATATGCCAAAAAGTACCTCTCTCCCCCGCTTCCCTGCCAGAACTCCGGTGATACCTTTAGGAACATCTGATGTAGACGCTCCAGCATGTAGTACCACTGCATCATAATCTTATAACAATTTTCCCTTACCGCTATGGACATGGGGGCCCGATGTATCTGGTCCACTATCTATTTCCACACTTTTTGGTCCAACTCCTGGCTTAAATCCCTCTCCCTCTCCTACTCTCTCATGTACCGTAGTGTACGGAATTGGGTACCCCTCATTGCTCTGTACAAAACTGAAATGAGTCCCCAGGAATGCTGCTTCCCATACCATACCATTTCCAAATCTGTGAAGTCTCGTCGTAACCCCATTTTTCCCTAATTTACACCTCCAAAAAGTGACAGACCTGTCCGTATTGAAAGCTATCTTCCCCCCTCAAATTGTAAGTCTCCTGCAGGTCGTCAAAGGAAACCAACTCCCCATCCTCCACGAATTGGTGAAAATATCACAAGCCTTTCTGCTCCCACCTTCCATAAATTCCCCCTTCCATCCAGGTCAAAACTCGGGTAATCCTCTAAGCGGGCTCATCAATGAAAATCCAGTCCTCTTCCCTTTTACGCACCCTATCTCAAATGTTTAGTACCTGTTGCATCCCCTGACTGCCCCCATTTCGTACTCTCCATGGGACCCACGGTAGTGCCCTTAAGCTTCCCTCCCGTAAGTGTGCCCTTTCAAACTGTATAAATCATTCTCCATCCTCCCTCCAATCCATTAAATGTCAAATTTGCCCCACCCAATAGTATCCCCTCAAGTCGGGCACTCCCAACTCCCCTTCCTCCCTGCTCTGATACATATTTTCCCTAGCTATTCGTGGTGGATGCCTATTCCAAATATATTGGAACACCTTCTATTGCAGCCTCCGTAAAGCCACTTCAGGGATTGGCATTAGAAAGGCCTGGAACATATACCATAACTTAAGAAGAACAAGTTGGTAAAGGAGTTGGGGGGAGTCTAAGGGAGGCAGACTACTGGAGGATAAACTGAAGCAGAGTCATAACCCCGTTCCCACTCGGACCCAGCCACAGGAGTTCCAGAGGTTTAAGACATCCCGCTTGGCACCCTATCAGAGGGGGCGTTTCCCCTTGAAAGGTCAGGGTTTCGAGGAGCAAGTAGGGAATTTACTGCAGCCTCCTCCTTCTCGGGCCTCAGGAAATCACAGTGAAGCAAGTGGGGCCCGGGGGTGTGTGTGTGCTGCTGGTAGAGTGTCGATTGCGGCAGTTTTACTCTGCCTGGGCCCGGGCCTGGAGGTCATCCGAGATGGTTATGCTCTTGAGCTAGAACGTCCAATTCCCTCATTGTTCGTCCAGTCCCCCTGCAGGGCCCCAGCCAAGGCCACAGCAGTGAAGGAGACCTTGACGCAGCTTCTACTTCTAGGGGCGGTGGTTCCGGTACCCACAGACCAGTGTGGCTGCAGTCGATACTCCATTTACTTCGTGGTCCCCAAAAAAGAGGGTTCATTTCGACCGATAATCAATCTCAAGCGGGTCAATCGTTGTCTAAGTGTGCCATATTTTCGCATGGAGACGCTGAGGTAGGTGATAGTGGTGGTTCGTACTGGAGAGATTTTAATGTCCCTCGACCTCATTGAAGCGTACCTGCATATTCCCATCCCGCCGTCCCATCAGAAGTTCCTACGGTTTGTGGTACCAGGGTTATTTCCATTTTCAAGTGTGTGATAAGGAAGCTTATCATAGCTCAGGAAGGAGCTGTAGAAAAGGTGAAGTGACTCTGAACAAGCAACCTGTCAGTTCTGGTAGAAATAAGAAAACAGAATTTTCCCATAAAAGACTACCAGTCCCAGAATGCACCAGGTTTCCAACAGCCATTAGAGGAGTTGAAGTGGGGAAACGTGTGTTCAATCAGGAGGGCTATGAGGTAATCCCTAAGCACTCATCTCAAAGGACAGGGCCTGATTCAGCACAGCTGCGCTGTATTAGGGAGGAGCACTCATCTAAGCAGAATAAGAGTAGAGTTTATTCTACAGATGACCATCTTCATGATCACCTTGGATATCCAGAGAATTGTCCTCAGTATCCTGAGAATCAGCTTGAGTTTGATCATCAGTTTCATCTGAAGGATCATCAGAAGCAGAAGCCAAACCAGACGGACAGAGAGGGAAAGAGACCCTTTGGAAGAAGGAAGAGAAAAGCCTTTGAGAGGTCTAGAAGAGTCCAAAGCAGTACGTATACTGGGAGGTATTCCAAGGGCCAGCATACACCATTGGACTGGGGAAAGCCAGAGGAATGGTGCTGCAGAGCTAGGAATCACCAGAGGCTACCTGTGAGGGAGACGGCTGCACGTGGAAGGGACCCTAAGACCTGTGCCAGAAGGTGTGTGAAGAGAGATCCAGTGTCCAGGGATCTGGATGGGAAGGCTGGACATAAGAACTGGACTACATACTGGCCAGGCTATATAGAGAGGAACTCTAGCAGCAATGGAAACTCAGGTATGAACACTGATCTATGCCCTAGCTATAACCTTGAAAGACAGCAGGGAAACAAGTATTCTCCTGAAAATGCTCCATTGAGAGATTCATCTGTGCCAATCCATGATATTGAACCCATGCTTGTTAAACAAGGGGGAATAATAGCAGATGAGGATCCTGTTTATATGGACTGCTCTCTATCTAAACTCCGTTGGTAACTTTCTGTTATAAAGTACAGCAACCATCACAAAGAAATACAAATTTGTTCTTTAATCTACTCAGAAAAGCTCCTGAAGCAGGATTTGACCCACACAGTGGAAGGCAAGCCAGCTAAGGGGTTTCAGCTGGTAACTGCTAGCAATTAAGCCTTACCTAATTGCTTGTGAGCTAGGAGAGAATCACTTCTGTATCTATGTGGGAAGTAATCAGAAGTTAACCTGAAAAGAACAGTTTGTTTCTTGCTTTGTGGCTTTTCATTTGTTGTTTTCCTGATTTTGACTTTGTTTTTCCAAGTTAACACTGAAAGCAAGTAACCTAATTTATGTGCTACCAAGCATATCTGTGTTGGGAGAAATAACCCCATAAATAAATATCTTATTGGCTTTACCCAAGAGCACAACTAAATTATTGTCAGCAGCTGTGTCTGGTGTGAATGAACTACATTGCCCACAATACCTTGCAAATCATATAGAAATATGCACTTGCCAAGAGTGTGAAGATTCTCACCCAGGCTGCCGTCTGACAAGTGTTGCTGTTTGGCTTGTCAACGGCTCCCCGCACTTTCACCAAGGTCATGGTGGTGGTTGTGGTGGCACTCCGCAATGAGGGAACTCTGGTGCATCCATGCCTAGACGATTGGTTGATCTGAGCCAAATCCGAAGAGGAGAGCTCCAAGGCGACGGCCAAAGTGGTAGAGCTCCTGCGAAGTCTAGGTTGGGTAATCAACATATCCAAGAGCAGGTTGATTCCTACTCAGGAGATTGAGTACCTCGGGGTGAGGTTTGACATCTGCAGTGGCAAGGTTTTCTTGCCAGTTCACCGGGCACAGGAGCTTCGGCTTCTAGTGCAGATGTTCTTGGCTATGAGGGAGCCCTCCGCCTGGCACTGTCTTCAGGTGTTTGGGACCATGGTGGCAACTCTCGAGCTCGTTCCCTGGGCAAGGGCCCACATGAGGCCATTGCAACGGTCCCTTCTCCGTCGCTGGTCTCACCAGCATTAGCTGTTGTCAAGGAGGCTCCCCTGTCCGCCAGTGACCAGAAGAGCTCTCAGGTGGTGGCTCCGTCCAGGGAACCTGAAGCAGGGCATGCCTCTCGAGCCTCCCAGGTGGATCCAGCTGACAGCGGATGCCAGCCTTGCCGGCTGGGGAGCCCACTGTGAGGGACATATTACCCAGGGATGCTGGAGAGTGCTGGAAGCCTGGTGGTCAATTAACAGACTGGAGATGCGGGCAGTTGCTTTAGCACTCTGGTCCTTCGAGCATTGGGTTCTCGGGAAGGCTGTCCAAGTGTTCTTGGACAATGTGACCCCGGTGAACTATATCAACTGCCAGGGGGCATGGGCAGCCCCTCCTTGGAGGATGAAGCGGAGAGTTTGTTTGAATGGGTGAAAGCCCACCTTCAGGTCTTGTTGGCAGCGTGTGTGGCAAGGATCGAAAACATCTCAGCGAATTACCTAAGCCGGGTCCGGGTGGATCACGGCAAATGGGAGCTCTGCCTGGAGGTTTTTGAACAGCTGGTAAGCCGTTGGGGTCCACCAGTCATGGACCTCATGGCAAATGGAGTTCGACCAAGGCAAGTCACTTCTACAGCAGGAGAAGAGAGAGGATGTCAGAGGGCTTAGATGCCGTGGCCCACAGAGGGTCTGTTGTATGTGTTTCCTCAATGGGCTCTCGTAGGCAGGATCCTCCAGCGCATAGAGGTGCACCAAGGATTGGTCATTCTGATAGCCCCAGATTGGCCAAGACGTCTGTGGTATGCTGACCTAGTGAGGCTGCTAGCGGATCGTCCGTGGAGGTTCCCGGTGCGGGAGAATCTCTTGACCCAGGGTCCAGTCCGAATGCTGCAGGTCACTCAATTCTCGCTTAAGGCATGGCTCTTGAAAGGACTAGGTTGTTGAAGCAAGGGTACTCCGGCTCACTAATCTCAACCTTACTGAAAGCTCAAAAGAAGTCGACCTGTCTCTCCTATGTTAATCTGGTGCATCTTTGAAGGATGGTGTGCTGATCGGGGGAATCGCCCGACAGCAGCTTGTGATGTAGCAGACTCTTATGAGGCAATGGAAACTGATAGTGATCCAGTGGAGAGAGCCGGTACTGCAGGGGAATGCAGGATTTTCTTTGATGAAAGGAAAAAATGCAGAGCTAATCAGGAACCACTCCTCACTTCAAGGCAGGTGAAAAGCCAAGTCCCTGATTGGGCACGCCCAAGCAGGAGGAGGGCAGTGCAGCACTCAGCTAGCTTGTTAAAAACCCAGAAACTGTTAGAGAAGCCAAGGAAGCATCGTGACAAGCAAGGAGTTTGGGAAGAAGGACACACGCACCTGGACGAGGATAGGTCAGATGACCAGGAACAGGAACCCAGAGAGAGAGAACCACTAAGCAGCTGTGATCCAAGAAGGAGCAGACAGGAGCTGGGAGACTCAGGGGCAGAGAAAGATTTCTGGAAGCAGAAGAATTCTAAGGCACTGAGAGACCCAAGGCTGCAGCTCAGGAGTTTAAAGGACCCAGAAGAACCTTGGAATAGGAGGGAAAGGGATAAGGAATTACCCTGGAAGAAGCCCAAGCACAAGGTATCTGGTGGGTGTGGCACAGCTAGCAAACTTAACAGTGGAAAGCCAGAAAGAATGAATTTTAATTGTGAAAGACAGGATAAAGGCAGAAAGTTTGATACTAACTGGTTAAATCAAGAAAAGCCTGACTGTCTTCCTTTTAACACTCTGAGAGATTCACTAAACACAGCCGAAGCGTTTTACCCTGCACTGCCATGTGGAGATAGGTGGGAGAAGGGAAATGCTTGCACGCTGAAATGTTGTCCAAGTAAAAGCACTGATAATTGCCTAGAGATAAGAAATATAAACAAGCATTTACCTGAAGGAGGATTTGCTCAGCCTAGCTCAGAAAATACACAGGCTGAATTACTTCTCACCGAATTCAGAGTTCCTTAAAAGCAGAGGAGTTTCTACTCAGAACGTAGCAAAGCCATTGATCAGCTGGCCAGAAGAAATGCCTTTAATTTCTTTGCCATCTACAGAACAGGAAGTCCCGATGGCTTGCTCTACTTGTATGATTCCAAAGGACATTTAACTGATTTGCTTGCCAGTGTTGGATGTAAGAAAATAGCAAAGTTACCTCACTGTTTGCTGTGATTAAAGGGCTTATGTGAACTGAATAAGTGGAAGCATATTATGTTGAATTCAGGAGCAGTGCTGATATCAGAGTTTCTGTTACCTTAATGAAAAGGAGATCACATGACAGGTGAATGTGATCAGTAATGGACATTCAGTTAAGCAGTGAAAAAAGCCTTGTTTAAGTTCAGTTTCTCAATCTTGTTTTGTGCCATATTTCATTTACGTCTGCTGCATTTGAACTGCGTAAGCGGGAAATAAACCTCATAAAAAAGAAATATTCTTTGCCTTGCCTTATCACTTGAGCACCAACACAACTACAACATTAACCCTCAAGGGCATTCAAGGCCAGCCCCTCCCTTAACCCTCAAGGTCCAGGGAGTGGGTGGGTGGCAAGCTTCAGTGCTGGACGTCTTGGACTTCTTGCAGGCAGGCTTCGAGAAGGGCCTGGCTGCCAGATCTTTGAGAGCTCAATTGGCAGCGATTTCCTGTTACCGGGGAAAGGTCCATGGGAAGTCGCTCAGTGAGCATCAGGATGTGGGGCAGTTTCTGAGGGCGGTGAGTCTTCTTCGTCCACCTCAAAGGTCGGTGGTCCCATCCTGGGATCTCAATCTGGTACTGGAGTCCCTGGCAGGGGAGCCCTATGAGCCAGTGAGGCCAGGCTTCCCTGAAGGACTTGACCATCAAGGCGGTGTTTCTGCTGGCTGTCTGTTCAGCCAGGCAGATTTCCATTTCTTTCCTTTTCTAAGGAGAAGGTGGTCCTGTGGACGGTACCATCTTTTTTTGCCCAAGGTGGTATCAGCGTTTCATGTGAATCAGCTGGTGTCCTTGTTGAGGGTGGGTGATGAGACCGCGGACGTTCATAGAGCATTGAAGTGCTATCTGAAGAGGATGGAGTCCTTTCGCAGAACAGATCGCCTGTTTGTGCTGTTCGGTGGGCCACACAAAGGAGAGGCAGCGGCTAAGGCTTCCATTTACAGAAGATCAGGGAAGCCATTGCTTCGGCATACATTTTAAAAAGCAAGCCTGTTCTAGTGGAGCTACTGGCGCATTCCATGCGAGTCCATGCAGCATCTTGGGCGGAGTATGGTCTATTGTCGCCCTTTGGATATCCGTAGGGCAGCGACCTGGACCTCTTTGCACATCTTTGCTAAGCACTATTGTTTGGATGTCCAGGCAGCAGAGGATGCTGTTTTCAGCAGGGCAGTCCTTCAGGCTGGCCTTGCAGGCCCCTCCCGGAGATAGAACTGCTCTGCTACATCCCAGAGGTGAGGGACGATTAGGAAAGAGTAAGTAGACCTTACCTGCTAGCTAATATTCCTGAAGGAATTCAAGTCCAGTCCCTGATCCCGCCCAGGGTGTCTGTATAGGATATGATATGATAGTTTTCCCTGGTTAGCCAAGTTGATGCTCCTGTTCTTTGTAATGACCTGACTCTTGTTTTTTGTCGGAAACTGTTAGTTCTATGTAAACCGCGCTGATCGCAAATAGTGCGGTATAGAAGAAATGTAAATAAATAAATGATTGAGGCGATTCCGGCCCGTAAATTGAGGTCCAGGGGCTTGAAGGTCGCATTTTGGCATGGCGCTCAGAGAGTAGAAGTAGTGCAGTGGAATGGACAAGCTGTCTGTCCCTTTGCTCTGTGATTGTGGTGGTGAGTCGGTCACAGGTAAGCTGCCTCCTCTTTGTTGGGGGGGTGGTATTCCTCTTCAGGAGGGCAAGGGGTTCATAGGTTTGGTTTCTGGTGAAGTTTTAGTTGTGTGGTCTACTTAATTGTCTCTCTGTTTAGTTTGCTCTGTCAATGGGATACTGGAGTTGGTGGGAGGTGCCAGCAGTATATATACCCTAGGGTCATCAAGAAGATGACGTGCTAAGTCTCCAAGCTGCTGGAAAGGGAGCAGAACCCAGAGGTGAGGGACTGACTGGAGTTCCTTCAGGAATGTTAATTAGGTAAGGTCTAATTACTCTATAAGACCCACACTGTTCTGGGTCAGTCTTCTCTTTATGAATCAGTGTGATACCTGCCGTGAGTTAATTTACCCCCTTCCTCTAAGACTTCATTAAACACCCTCTCCAGCATATCTTCATTATAGATTTTATAGAAAGACCCTGGCAGGCCATCCCTGAAGGTAGATTTTTAATTACTCCCCCTATCTCTTCACCCCCAAATAGCCCATTCTAGGAGCTCCCCCGCCGCCTCTTCCAGTCTAGGTAGGTCCACTCCTCCCAAATATCTTTGCACATCCTCTTCTCCAATCTCTCCGTCTAGAGTAAAGCTCCTGGTAGTAATTGAAAAAATTGCTCTCTGACATACTCCTTCGAGCTTATGTTCCCATCCCCTCCTTGTAGCTGTCGAATGGATGACCTAATCACCTGATGCTTAAGTTTCCGAGCCAGAGCCCTACTCGCTCTATTCCCCCCATTCATAGTAAATCTGTTTTACCCGCTGTAGTTTAAAGGCTATCTAGTCCATCTGTAGCTCCTGCAATTCCACCCTTAAGTAGCCCACCCGTTTCCAAGCTCTCTTCGCTTCTATCCTCTGATATTCTAACAATTGGTCTTTGAGCTCCCCTGTTAACTGTTTTTCCCTTTGAGAGCGAAGTTTCTTATAATGCGATGCCCTCATGATAACCCTCCCCCCCCCTCGCTATTTCAGGCCTTCCCATACCATATTAGTGCACACTTCTCCATTATCATTAATCTGGATATATTCCTTAATACGGGCTCTAACATTCTCCACCACCACCACCTTTTTTTTTTTTTTTTTTTTTGGTAAACTCTCATTGAGATGCCCAAATCGTACCCCCTCATTCCCTATTTCCCAAAGCCAACCAAACCAGGCCATGATCGGATCAGGTCATGGGACCGATCTCTTCCTCCTGTAGTTCGGCCACTCACATCCATCTACCAGTATCACATCAATTCAGCTGAAGCTATCATGTATTCGAGAGTAGAGAGTATTCCAACCCTGGGGGGTGCAACTCCCGCCAAACATCCACCAGATGAAACCGCCTCATCACTTGCCGCAGTGTCCGGTGATTACTTCACCTCCTATCCTGGGAGGGTTGGAGGGCCAGATTGAAATCTCCTTCCCTCCCCTGCCAAATATTAATTTCTCTTGAACCTGCCTATCCATAATCTCTCCCACCCCCTTCCAAAAGGCCCCCTGATTGCCATTTGGGCAATATATACATACTATTGTAATCTCAAGTTTTCTTCTAACTCCCACCACTCCCCCCCCCCCCCCTTATCCCAAAAAGAACCCTTCACCTGAAAAATCCCCCCCTCCCCGCCTATTTAGAATTGCCACTCCCCTTTTTCCCCCCCTCCTGGGGATGCTGAATAGAACTACTCCGGGAAGCTCTATACTTTAGCCTCCCTTCATCCTGAGTCTTTAAATAGTTTCTTGGAGCAACACGGAGTCCCAGTCATTGCCTTCTAGCTCCCTAAATAGGTGTCGCCCCCTAGTGGGCGAATTTAACCCCTGAACATTCAAAGTTCCAATTTGCACCATGATATATAGTTTCTCCACTGTCCTCCCCCCATCCCCCCAAACTGGCTCCCCTCCACCCTCCTTCCCCCATTAAGTCAGCTCCCCTCTTATAGGAGCCCCCCTTTCCAGGGTAGTTCGTTGGCCTTCTCGTTTCTCCCTGTCCATCAAACCTCTCCATCTTGCTCTCAGGCCCCCTCCCGCCCCTTAGGATTACTAACTCATACCTTCACAACACTGTTCCCTCTAAGCTGTGCGCGTGTGCGTGCGCACACACCTCGCCGAGAGAGTGCACATACTTTACAACAGAGCGCACAAAAATTACAGCTCTGATTCTGATAGAAAACAACACAGACATCTTAAAATTTAAAAGTTATGATTGTAATTACTAGAAATTTCCCACTTCATTTAGTAATCGTCTATTTTCATTTAATTTGATTAAAATCAATGTAGTGTACATCGTGTAGTCAAAATTTAAAGTATATAATTCAGAGTGTCATGTGGCGCACAAAAATGTAACCTTCCTTCAAAAGCTGCACACAGCTGATATTTTATGTGCACACAGCCTACAGAAAATTAGAGGGAACATTGCTTCACAACTTTATATCTTCGCACCCCCTCCCTCCTGCTATGTGGCCTCCTTCTGCCCAACCCTTAACTACAATTGCATTAACAATAACATTAACATCCAGAACATTGTGTCGTCGTCCTCCCCTCACCCCCCCTCACTCCTCACCCTACAGTCTATTTGCCACCCTCCTCTACCCCCCCCCCAAACACTCTCTCCTAATTCACATCTGCTTCCGATATTCATCACCCTGCAAGTCCATTGTTCATCCAGTTCCCATCAACGTCAGGGCACAATCACGTATCTGCGCCCAATGCATGGTCTGATTGAGGTCCTTGGGATAGGCGCTTCAAACTGATCTGCTTTGCAGCTACCAGCTGCCACCTAGATGGCGGCTGGTTTCATCCCCAAACTCAGAATGCTTATTGATCTGTTTAGGCAGTCTCTCACACTCCAAGTCATGCAAGGCCTGCCGCGCTTCGTCTTCGTTCTTCACCTTCCTCGAGGTTTCTTTTTTATAGTAAAAAGTAGGCCAAAGGGGAACAGCCACTGATATTGAATCCCCTTCTGTCGCATAAAAGTTGTCACCTCCTGCAGCATTCTACGTTGCATCAAAGTCCCTTGCGATAAATCCTGGAACAGTTCAATCTCATTACTTTCCCACTGAATACATCCAAACTTGTGAGCAATGCTCAATATTTTCTCTTTGACAGGAAAAGAGATCAACCTTAAAGCAAAACCTAGACAATAATAACCAGTGTTCTTGAACAACTTAATGCCTAAAAAAAAGATTTTTTTTGTCGGAATGGTCATCTAGGTGAAGAGGAAATTTCCTCTCACTATCGTGACCTCTCCATTTTAATAAGCGAAAAACGTTTTGCTACTAATTTTTAGCACTATAACAGCGTTTACACTTTGAAGCAGCCTTCGTTGTTTATGCAGCTAAGTGTAAACGCTGTTATAGTGCTAAAAATTAGTAGCAAAAAGAGTTTTTCTCTTATTAAAATGGAGAGGTCACGATAGTGAGAGGAAATTTCCTCTTCACCTAGATGACCATTCCGACAAAAAAATCTTTTTTTAGGCATTAAGTTGTTCAAGAACGCTGGTTGTTATTGTCTAGGTTTTGCTTTAAGGTTGATACTTTTTAACCTAGTTGTGGGTATAATTCTTTGTGATTATTCAGGAAAAGAGATCAGGCATACCACTACATCCCTGGGCCTATTGTCTCGCACAGGCCCTCCGATGGGCCTGTGCAATGCCCACTGAGACAGGGGTTTCTTCTTCCCCTGTGCTATCCAGACCTAGTATATGTAAAAATTAATTGTTTCATTGCAGTCACACAATCCTTGAACCCCTCTCCTTCTGGCACTTCACGCACTCTCAAATTGCAGTGACGAGCCCCTATCCTCCAGATCTTCCAACTTTTCCTGCAGTTGCTCCTGGCCCTGCTGCAAGCTCTCCCAGCCACCTGTTAGCTCCTCCAATATGACCGCATGGCGCTCCATGTGCTCCTCCGCTTCTATCACACTGCCCCCAGGCTCTGTTAAATCCTGCTGCAGCATGGCGACAGCAGACCAGGTCAGCGCGTAGGGCTCTGATGTCTGCTTTAATTTCCTGCTAAAACATCTGTAGCCAACTTCGAATATCCTCTCCACCGCGCTGCTTGTCCCCTGCTCACCAGCCCGTCTGCCGATGCTTTTGAGGCCTCTAATCTCTCCTCACTCGGTCCCCGGGACTGCTCCCTGTGTGCATATTTGAATTTAAATTCCTCAGAGTGCTTCTGTGCTGACATCTTTGCCTTCCGGCTGTCACCCATTCTCACTTACAGGGCTGATGGGGATATTTTTTCACCGTTGTGGGGAGAGAACAGATGTAGCTTCATTCAGCTTGCCAGTGCTACCGAAAGTCTCGCTGTATCCTTTTTAAGATATGGCGACCAGAATTGCACACAGTACTCAAGGTGCGGTCGCACCATGGAATGATACAGAAGCATTATAAGGGGGCTTGACACAGCCCAATAGCCAGGTCACCATGGCGACTAGAAATTTATACTTGATGCCTGATATTTGCTCTCCCCCTCCACCCTCTGATCACTGTCAGAAACCCCACGAGAGATCTGATGTCCCGCGGGCAGAACAGGAGAGGTCTTTGCTACGATCAGGGCTTAGATGCAGCAGGCAGCCTGCAGGGATCTGATTCCACAGGCTGTCTGTTGCATCTAACCGCTGATCGCTGCAAAGATTCCGTCTGTTCTACCTGCGGGAGATCGGATCCCCAAGGGCAGAACAAGGGAAGCCCAGAACAGAGAGGAGTCTGGATCAAAGCTTTCAGAAAAAAAAAAAGATAGAGGCAGAAAAAATTTAAAGGAGCAGTACCTTTATATTTAAAAAAAAAAAAAAAAAGAAAATAAAAAAAGTACAGAGGTTGGGGGAATGAGGGGGAGGAGTCTGGAAGGGGAATAGAGTGAGGAAGGGTTGAAGTGGGGAGGGAAGGGTGCAAGTTGGAGGTTAAAGGGATGAATGCATAGGGACAGAAATGACGATCTGTATATGCCAAAGGGTGCCTTTTCTCCCCTCTTACCCCCGGAACATACATGCAAGCACCTCGCCTTCACACCATGCACATGTGCACACACACACACTCCATCTTTGCATGCCAGATACACTCAGAGGCACCACACAATCGCACATACATATACATCTCACCTCCACACCATGCATCACAAACACACAAGGCTCCCCAGCATACACACACACAAGGCTCCCCAGCATACACACACACAAGGCTCCCCCAGCATACACACACACAAGGCTCCCCCAGCATACACACACAAGCACCGCAACCCTGTACCTACCACCATGGCCCACACACAGGCACACAACCTTTGCAGCACACACCACAGAAACACTTGCTATCTGAAGCTATAGCTATTGTTATCTAAAGATGACACATACTGTAGGAACTCTGGTGCTGGTCTCACAAGAACATGAGACCAGCACGAGAGAACCGGAGGGGGGGGGGCAGGAGGTCACAAGGACTGGCTCCTAAGATTTTGGCCTGGCTCCTAAATCTGCACAAAATTTGTCAAGGCCTGCATTATAATATTCTTTATTCTCTATTCCTTTCCTTATGATTCCTAGCATTTTATTGGCTTTCTTGGCCGCTGCTGCACACCGGGCAGAGGGTTTCAACATATTATTCACAGTGACGCCTAAATCCTTTTCCTGGGTGGTGGGTCCTAACGTGGAACCTTGTATCGTGTAATTGTAGTTTGGGTTGTTCCTTCCTAACTGCATAACTTTGCATTTGTCCACATTAAAAACCATCTGCCATTTGGACGTCCAGTCTTTCAGTTTATCAAGGTCCTCTTGCAATTTTACACAGTCCTCTTGTGTAATTTTGTGTCATCTGCAAATTTGATCACTTCACTCATTAGTCCCATTTCCTGGTCATTTGAATATGTTAAAAAGCAGCAGGCCCAGCACAGATCCCTGGAGTACTTCACTATTCACCTTTCTCCATTGAGAAGATTGACCATTTAGCCCTACTCTGTTTTATATCTTAACCCAGTGGTTCCCAAACTTGGGATCGGGACATGGGGTCACAGTAACATAGCCATTTCCCTTTCTCTCTGCTGTGACCTATGCCAAGTAGTAGCAGTCAACAATCAGCATGTGGTCTGTGAGCCAGTGAACATTCATAGGCCTTTGCCCCCTCCTGGGTGAGCTTCCTGTTAGTCTGGAAACCCATGCTGAGTACGTGGGTCTGTAAGCACAAACTGCACACTGAGTCAAAAAACCCTTTGCTGACTGCAACTGCTGTTGCCACTACTGTTACTACTGCTTTCTGCTTTAGATGAGTTGAGGGAGGGGAAGGAGGCTGGAGATCTGCTATTTTGATTTCATCATCATCTGGGGTTATGTGAATTTTCAGTTGTTAAAATGGGGTCATACAGGATAAAAGTTTGAAAAGCACTTTTAGCCAGTTCCTGATCCACAATAGTACACTGCCTCCTATCCCATGACTTCTTAATTTCATGAGGGACCTTGTCAAAGACTTTCTGAAAATCCAGATACATGATATCAACCAGCTCATCTTTATCTACCTGTTTGTTCACATCTTCAAAAAAATATAACAGACTAGTAGACAAGACTTTCCTTGGCTAAATCTATGTTGGCTTTCTCCCATTGAACCATGACTATCTACATCTCAGTAATTTTATTATTTATAATGGTTTCTATTATTTTGCCCGGTGCTGACGTCAGGCTCACTGGTCTGTGGTTTCTCAGATAACCCTGGAACCCTTTTTAAAAATTGACATTGCATTGGCCGTTCTCCAGTCTTCAGGTATTACAGATGATAGTTCACAGATTACTAATAGTAGGTCTGCAATCTCATATTTCAGTTCTTTCAGCACCCTGGGATATATACCATCTGGTTCAGGTGATATGCAACTCTTTTTAGGTTATCAAGTAGTTATAATACACCTTCCTAGTTTCCTTATCGCCTCTCCAGTCCAGTCCCTTTCTTCTGGGTTGTGCAACCCTTCCAGCAGCTTGGAGGCTGAGCCCATCATCGTTTTGATGATGGTGCGGTATAAATACCACTGGCACTACCCACAGGCACCAGTATTCTCAGCCTCCAAGCAGCTGAAGGGTTCCAGTAAGCCAGAGAGCTTACGGGAGTTTTGTTCAGTTATATTGCTTTCATTTACTTGAGTTTAATTTAATTTTACTTTAAATTGAACCTTGCTTTTTTCCTCTGTTATTTTTAACTCTCTGTGCCTTTAAATTTTAGCTCCTGCTCCTTCCCCCCCCCCCCTCATATCTCTCTCTCTCTCTCTCTCTCTCTCTCTCTCTCAGTGCCTGATCTCCCGTCCCAGAGGAGGAGGTTTACCTGCAGCAGCGAGGGGGACCAGAGAAGTCTTCCCTCGCTAGCGCAGCCGGCCGCCATCCCGGGGTCCTTTTCGGGGGCCTGCCCCGTCTCGCGCCGAAACCCTTCGGGTAGCTGAGCACTTGAGGTGCCCCTGCGGCCTTCCCTGCCTCGTGCCGCAGCCCCCGGAGCGGCTGGGCGCTTGAGGCGGCTCCGGAGCCCAGAAGCGATCGCCGGATCAGGCGGAGGGCGCAACGACCGGCGGCTCGAGTAGAGCTGCCGACCACTGGCCCGGTCTCCACGTGGCTGCGGCCTACCACGTGGAAACCAGCGGAGGACGGCTGATTTCCTCGTGCCAGACAGCACACTGAGGAGAGGAGCGGCAAACAGCAAGTACTTGGGGGGGGGAGGGATGTAAACTTGCTGGTTTTATTTATTTTAGTTCTTTATTTTAATTCTCATTATTGGTTTAAATTTACTGTTTATTTTAGCGGTTTGTAGGAGGGGAGGGCTCATTGAGTACCTAGTTGCCTCTCCAGCATTAATTTCTGCATTTATTAAATTAAATTCTACTCCTATTAAATTAAATCTAGTTTTCTTTAAGTTTTAATTTATTTTAAGTTATTTTGCTTAAAGGGAGGCATGACCGGCAAGCCATGGTGTCCATCCTGCAGTACTCGTCGGGGCACAGCCTCGGAAGCAGGAGTCTGCAGGGTTGTGCTGCAGAGGCTGCTTCTGTGGAACAAGAAATCCATTTGACCATGTCTCAAGCTTCCCAGGGGTCAGGAGACCCTCGGGAGGGGGGAGGGGAAACCCTTTCTCCTCCTTCAACCTTGGATTTGCCCGGACCTTCCCTGTCCCTTTCCTCCACTTCCGTTGGGGAGGAGGGGGGCTGGGAACGCTTCTCTCCTGAGTTTGTCCTCCTGCTGCACAAGGCCTATTGTATGCGCCAGCAGGGGGCAGGAGGGTCAGGGGCGTCGAAGGAAAGCGTGATGGCCAGACTGGGGAGGGCGGGGACCCAGGACTCCGGGGTTCCACCTAAGCGTGCAAGGCTAATGAGCGAGGAGCCCCTCATGTCCCCTTCACATGACCCTCCGAAAGAGGAGGTCTCGGACAAAGAGGTAGGGGAGAATGAGGAGGGGCTCGAAGAGTGAGAGATTCCAGAGGAGGAACAATCCCGCATAGTTTGTTTTTCGTCGAGAGGAGCTCCCAGCATTGATTAATGAGTCGCTGAAGGTGCTCAATATGGCCTCGGACATGCCAACAGATGAGGAGGCTTTGGAGGATCCATTGATCCAAGCTGTTAGGAAGTCCCAGAAGGTGTTTCCAGTCCACAGGGTGGTGCGACAGATGATCCATGAGGAATGGAATCAACCAGAATCCAGTTTGAGGGGCGTCTGATCTATGGCTCGCCTGTACCCATTGCCGGTGCCAGACAAAGAACTGCTGAAGTCACCCAGGGTGGATGCGGCGGTATCAGCAGTCACAAAGAAGACGACTATCCCGGTCGAGGGCAGCGCGGCTCTGAGGGATAGAAAATTAGATACGTTGCTGAAGCAAGCCTTTGATGTTAGTGCTCTCGCCTTACAGGCCTCGGTGTCAGGGGCTTGGGTGGCTCGGGCCTGTCTGAGGTGGTCCCAACAACTTCAGCTAGCAGATGGTCTCTCAGGTGACGCGCAAGCTGTTACAGCTAGGATGGAGTCCGGAGCTGCCTACCTGGCGGATAGCCAGTACGACCTCATTAGGAGCCTAGCTGAGAATATGGCCTCTGTGGTAGCAGCTCGGCGTTATTTGTGGTTACGTAATTGGGCGGTGGATGCTTCTTCATAGGCGTGCCTGAGTCGTCTCCCATTTAAGGGGAAGTTGCTTTTTGGGGAAGACTTGGATAAGTTGGTAAAGAACCTTGGCGAGTCTAAGGGAGCAGACTTCCGGAAGACAGGCTGAAGCAAGGGTGCTCGCTAGTTCCCGCGCGGAACCAACCAAGGGATTTCTGGAGATTCCGTCCGGCCAGATCGAACTCCTTTCCTAGGGGCCGTTTCCCCTCGAGGGGTCAAAGCTTCAGGGGGTTTCGCGGAGCAGGTAGAGGCTTTGGGGCCTCTTCCTCCTCCGCGGACCCTAGAAAACCGCAATGAGACAATGGGGGTCCAGGAGGGAAGCCTGCCGGTGGGGGGGCGTTTAAGGCAGTTTCTTCCCGCCTGGTCCCGGGTCACATCCGATCAATGAGTCTTGGAAGTGATCTGAGAGGGCTACGCTCTCGTGTTTGCAAAGCAGGTACTTCCAGCCTTTGTTCAGTCTCCCTGCGGATCGCCAACAAAGAAGGCGGCGATAGACACGCTTTCAAGACTTTTAGCGCTCGGAGCGGTGGTTCCCGTTCCGGAAGACCAATGCGGCTCCGGTCGGTACTCAATTTATTTTGTGGTACCAAAGAAAGAAGGATCCTTTCGTCCAATTCTAGACCTAAAGCAAATCAATCGCTGTCTCACAGTATCCCACTTCCGAATGGAAACCCTGAAGTCGGTCATTGTGGCCGTAAGGCGGGGGGAGTTCCTGACATCCTTAGATTTGACGGAAGCGTATTTACATATCCCTGTCCGAAGGTCTCATCAGCAGTTCCTGAGATTCGCAGTGCCAAGAGGTCATTTTCAGTTCCAGGCCTTTCCCTTCGGTCTAGCAACAGCCCCTCGGACTTTCACCAAGGTAATGGTGGTGGTAGCCGCGGCTCTGCGAAAGGAGGGAATTTTGGTACATCCCTACCTGGACGATTGGCTGATCCGGGCGAAATCAGAAGCGGAGAGTCGCACGGCGATAGCCAGAGTGGTAGCATTCCTGGAGGAGTTGGGGTGGGTCATCAATCGGGCAAGGAGCAGATTAATACCCACACAGGAGATCGAGTACCTCAGGGCAAGGTTCGACACCAGGAGAGGTGTTTTTGTCGAAGCAGAAGTTAAGGGACCTGAGGAACCTCGTTTCACAATTTCTGGCCAGGAGGAACCCTACAGCCTGGCATTACCTTCAAGTGCTGGGAACCATAGCGGCAGCGATAGAGGTAGTGCCATGGGCCAGAGCACATATGCGACTGCTTCAACGGGCCTTGTTACGACGTTGGTCCCATCAGCATCATCCTTTGTCCATGCGGATACCCTGCCCTCCTCTGACCAGGAAGGCCCTCCTGTGGTGGCAGTGCCCAAGGAACCTAGAATGTGGAATGCCTCTCGAACCTCCCCTGTGGGTGCAGCTGACGACAGATGCAAGTCTAGCCGGCTGGGGGGCTCATTGTGAGGGCCAGTTTGCCCAGGGTTGCTGGACGCCGGGGGAGTCTCAGTTGTCCATCAACAGACTGGAGTTGCAGGCAGTAGCCTTAGCGCTCAGAGCACTCGAGCCCTTACTTTGACAAAGAGCAGTCCGCGTCCTCTCCGAGAATGTCACTATGGTGGCCTACATCAACCGCCAGGGAGGAAAAAGCAGTCCTTCCTTGGAGAAGGAAGCGGACAGCCTATTGCAGTGGGCGGAAGCCCATTTGATGGCTCTATCAGCGCAGCACGTGGCCGGAATAGACAATGTCACAGCCGATTACCTGAGCAGGTTCAAGATAGACCACGGAGAGTGGGAACTAGCTCAGGAGGTATTCGACCAGGTAGTAGCCCGTTTGGGGGACTCCGATCATGGACCTCATGGCACAATACGCATCAGTTAAGGCAAGCCAGTTTTTCAGTCGCAGGAAGGAAAGGATGTCCGAGGGCTTGGACGCCCTGGTCCAAAAGTGGCCTTCAGAGGGTCTTCTCTGTGTTCCCTCCCTGGACTCTCATAGGGAGAGTTCTGCAGAGTGGAAGCCCACCAAGGATTTGTAATTCTCATAGCCCCGGACTGGCCACGCCGCCCATGGTATGCAGATCTGGTGAGGCTAACGTCCGATCTTCCATGGCGGCTCCCCTGCAGAAAGGATCTTCTACGGCAGGGGCCGGTTCGGTTGTTGCCTCACGTGGATAGATTCTCGCTTACGGCCTGGCTATTGAAAGGGCGCGGTTCCAGAAGCGGAGTTATTCGGAATCGGTAATTTCAGTATTGTTGAGCACGCAAAAGCGCTCGACCTGCCTTTCCTATGTGAGGGTTTGCCGCATATTTGAAGCATGGTGCACGGAGCATCGGAAGAAGCCCCTTTCGGCCACTGTCCCGGAAGTCCTGGAATTTTTACAAGCAGGATTCGAGAAAGGCCTAGTGCCTAGCTCCTTGCGGGTCCAGTTAGCGGCCATTTCTTGTTATAGGGGTAAAGTCCGCGGAAAACCTTTAGGGGACCACGCTGACATAGGCAGGTTCCTAAGAGCGATTAGGCGTTTGCGACCCCAGCAAAGATCAGTAATTCCTCCTTGGGACCTCAACCTGGTTTAACCAGGGAACCTTTCGAACCAGGAGGGAAATCCTCTCTGAAGGATTTAACCCTAAAGATTGTATTTCTGGTGGCTATTTGCTCGGCTAGGCGTGTTTCCGAACTTCAAACGCTGTCTTCTCGGCCCCCCTTTCTTTCGTTCGTCAAGAATAAGGTGGTCTTGCGGACAGTCCCTTCCTTCTTGCCCAAGGTCATCTCTCCTTTTCATGTGAACCAGACAGTATCTCTCCCGTCCTTCATGGGAGAAAGGCGAAAAGGGGATGATGAGAAGCTTCGCCTTCTGGACGTGCGTAGAGTGCTGAAGCGTTATCTTTCCCGTACGGCGTCCTTTCGAAAGTCCGAACGGTTATTCAGTTTGGAGGGCCGCACAAGGGAGAGGCAGCGGCCAAGGCTTCCATCTCTAGGTGGATCAGGGAGGCTATTGTTTCCGCCTATATCCTGAAGGGAAAGCAGGTTCCAGGAGGTCTTTGCGCGCATTCAACTCGGGCACAGGCGGCTTCCTGGGCAGAGCATAGCTTGGTTCCGCTGCTGGACATTTGCAGAGTGGCTACGTGGTCGTCGCTGCATACCTTTGCCAAACACTACAGGCTGGATGTCCAGAGGGCAGCCGATGCCAGGTTTGGGGACGTAGTGCTTCGGACCGAGATGGCGAACCCCACCCAGGCGTGAACTGCTCTGTTACATCCCAATAGAAAGGGACTGGACTGGAGAGACGATAAGGAAGAAGTAATTAGTCCTTACCTGCTAATTAGTGTTCCTGAAGGAACTCCAGTCTAGTCCCTGATCCCACCCGGGTTCTTCAGTTTGCAGAATTTCCTTTTCTGGGAAAAAAAAAAAAATGGACCGAAGACAGAGGGCGAAGTGGAAGCCGGAGGGTCCCTTGCAAAGGTCCCGGGGGCGTGGCGGCTCACTAGGAAGGGGGCCTGTGGGGTGTGGGTGAGGGCTATGGTGTGCTCAGGTACGCCTTCTACTTCCTACGGTTGTTTTGATGATATTCTTACATTATAAAGTTATAGGCTCTTAATTGTCTATCCGATAAGTCTGCTTTTTCAATAGATTACTGGTGCCTGTGGGTGGTGCTAGTGGTATTTATACCGCACCATCATCAAAACGATGATGGGCTCAGCCTCCAAGCTGCTGGAAGGGTTGCACAACCCAGAAGAAAGGGACTGGACTAGAGTTCCTTCAGGAACACTAATTAGCAGGTAAGGACTAATTACTTCTTATCAAGGTTTGTTTCAGTTCTTCCGATATATCATCTTTGAATATCATTTCAGGCATGGATAACTTCCCTACATCATCTTCAGTAAAGACCGAAGCAAAGAATTTATTCAGTCTCTCCACTATGGCCTGATCCTCCCTTAACATCCCTTTTACCCCTTTATCATCTAATGGTCCAACTGACTCTCGCAGGATTTTTGCTATGAATGTACTTGAAAGTTTCTATTATGCGTTTTTGCTTCCAAGGCAAGCTTTTTTTCAAATTCTCTTTGCCTGCTTTATCAGTGTTGTGCATTTAACTTGCCAGTGCTTATGTTTCCCATTTTCGTCATTTGGCTCCTTTTCCATTTCCTGAAAGATGCTTTTTCGGCTACACCAGCCTCTCTGACACCACCTTTAAACCGTGCTGGCAGTCATTTGGTCTTCCTTCCACCTTTCTTAAAGAATGGAAAACATCTGGTCTTGGCTTCCAAGATAATATTTTTAAACATTACCCATGCTTGATGTAAACCTTTTTTAACTTTTGCAGCTGCTCCTTTTTAGTTTTTTCTTAATCATTTCCTGATTTTATTATAGTCGCCCTTTTGAAAGTTAAAAACTAGTGCCATGGATTTTCTTGCTGTCCTCCCTCCATTTATTAAACCAAATGTGATTATACTATGATCTCTATCGCCAAGTGGCCCCAATACCATTCTCTTACACCAGATCCTGTGTTCCACTAGGGACTTAGGTCTAAAGTAGCTTCTCCTCTTGTTGGTTCATGAACCAACTGCTCCAAGAAAAAGTTTCTAGATCAAATATAAAAGACTATCTCCCTAGCATGCCTTGCTGTGACATTGACCCAGTCGATACTGGGGTAATTGAAATCACCTGTTATTACTGTGTTGTAACTCTTGTTAGCTTCCCTGATTTCTTTTAGCATTCCATCATCCATGTGTTCATTCTGGCCAGGCAGATGGTATTACCATTGCCTTCCTCTTTTTATGTAGACTTTCTATCCTCTTATATGTGTATTAGCCATGCTAACCTTTAGGCACAGGTGCTGTAGATTGGTGCACCAAACTTACGGAATAACCAGGTTGATAAGTGTTAATGGCCTTGATTCATTTCTGGGTGGGAGTTGTGTATCTTAAGTGCTAGAAGAATTGGCTAGGAATGTCATGAGATTCATCATTGCCGCTATATAGTTTCATATAGAGCCATATTTACAAAATGTTGGCATGCTCTGCCACCAATGCCCATAGCAATAACGTGAGTGCAACAGATAGTAAAATTAGAACTATGTGGCCTCCGTGCCCCGCCTAAGGCCCTCAGGCGCGGGCACGCCTGCTGTTGGTGCTTCTTTTGAATTGTCCCGGAGGGCCGTGATTGGCCTCGCGATGCTCTGCCCCGAAGCCGATCGGGGCTCTGTTGCCTCTTCTGTTGCCGCCTGAGCTCTACATTTGAAATATGTAAGCGGATTAAGACTTAGTCATAAAAAGCTTCCTTAATTTTTATTTATGAATATCTGGAGTTACATTTGTCTTTTTATTTAGAAGAGGAGGTGATCTAACCAGAGAAACACAAAACAGGACATGTTTACAGTGAAACATATGAAACTGCTGAGAGAAGGCTGCATCTTGGATGAGCAGTGTAACATTTGTTTTTCTAAATGGTTGCATTATTATTTGGCACTGTGATTTCCTTTTAAGTATGTGCTTGACATTTTATTTTCTCTTGTATAAATTAAGCTTTATAAAATCATCAACAAATGTGCATATTTTTTTTTCTTTTTGCAGGAGAAAAAACTGAACCAGAAAGAAATCCTCCAGTTTTATATCATAACAGTCGTGCCCGATCAACAGGCAGCTGTAACTGTGGACGCAAGCAAGCACCCCGTGATGACCCTTTCGATATTAAGAATGCTAATTATGATTTTTATCAGGTAATTAATGCATACGAAGAAACTTTCTTTTTTGAGATATCAAAAAGTTAGTGACAAGTTTCTCCATAGGCTATGTGATGATTTTAACGATAAATTTAGACTGCAGGGAAAGGTACATAATATGATACTTTGGAAAAGAGTAGCTCAAGCATAGATGCTGGAGCAACTTGTGTGTGACTTTCTAGGACACTATGGGGGTCATTTTAAAAGGCACAATTTGGGCATCCAAATCAGAGACATCCTGGATTCTTTCCCAAATGGCTTTTAAAGACCTCTCTGGTGTAGGGATGACCAAGCAGGCAGGGGATGTGGCAGAGTCGTGTCTGGGGCATTGCATTGGACTTGGATGTCCCTGCTTGATTTCAGAAACATCGGGGATGTCTGTGACCTCGTCCAAGTTTCGACCTACTCCAGGCACAAATAAGCATCTGGAAAGTGCTCGTTTCGGCTGTAAAACATCCAGACGGTATGGAGAAGATGGCACTTTACCATCCCCAGTAATCTCCACAATCACAGTGATAGCAGCAGTAGGATTTGAACGCTAACTTCCCTAGTTCTAGCCCACTACTCTAATCATTAGACTATTCCTAGGTGTCTCCTCTCTTGAATATTATTCTGAGGCCGTCTATGTAGATACCCCACAGATGTCCATATGTGGCATGTTCACAAATATGAAATGGTGTCTGAACTTGGACGCGCCTGCTTTCTTTCCCTCCCCCCACCCCCAACATTCTGGCTTGGAAGTCATTTGTAAAATGTGCTTTGGGTGTTAATTCAGCAGAGATTTTGAAGTGGTACCATAAGAAATGGAGTGGGCCTGTCATTTAATATTTTTGTTTAGCTGAAGATAAGCTTTCTTCCTGTAACTTGTCTCCCTGCTTCTCCCCATTACTGAATGCCAGAGGAAATAATTCATCAAAGTTTTTGTCCTAGAAAATAAGTATAAAAGGAGGAAGTGACATCACCCAATGCGATGGCTGCCTGAGCATTAAGCTCTAGAGCCAAACCCAACAAACGGTAATAAAAAGCCTCCTAAATGCAGTAATCATGAATAAAAAACATACCCCCGGTAACTGCAAAGGTGCTGGTTACGATAAATACCAGGAAGAAGGCTGCAGATTTAAAAGAATTTGCGAGTGCTTGCGGCAGTGGGGATAAAATTGTGACTAGCGGACCATGCCCGGAGGAGAGCAACAAGGAGCTAGAAACATAACGGCAGAAAAAGACCACGTGGCCTATTTAGTCTGCTCTTCCACATCACCCACTACAAAATGGCCCTTTTTTCCTTTAGAGAGCCTTTGTGTTTGTCCCATGCTTTTTTGAATTTAGATACTGTCCTCATCTCTACCACCTCCACTGGGAGACTATTCCATGCATCTACCACTCTTTCTCCAGGAACAAACAGGCAGTCAGTCCTCACATATGGGTGATGTTGGCACAGACAGAGCCCTCGTGGAAGCATCTCCCCAGCTTTCAAAGAAAGCCTTTGGGAGATGCCGCCACACGTGTGGTCCCCTTCCTGCCCAAGGGTGCCATCTTGCTCAGTCTCCTTTTTGCCATGGAGCCCTTCAGACATTGTCTGTCTTTCCCCCGGAAAAAGTTGACTTTCTTCTCGAGTTTTTAACTCATCTCCGGTATCACACCGGTACTCTTCCCGCCTACCGACCTTGGTGCTTTGGCGTCGAGTTCAGTTCATTTTTATGTTTTTGTTCCTTTTGGGCGCCTTTGCGCCTTTTTTTCCCGCTGGCAGCTCAGAGAGTATTTGACCTCGCAGGGGTTCTTTTTTCCCCTATGGCTGCCAGTAGTTTCAAGAAATATGATCAGTGTTCTAAGCTAATCACCTTAACCGACACACACGACTGCTGTCTCCATTGCCTTGGGCCGAACCATGATCTGGCAGCCTGCAGCTTATGCAAAGGCCGCCAGCAGCAGCACGATAAGAGTTACCCGACTCCCCGATACTTGCGAAGGCCAGGGTCTCATCTGAGGCCCCGACATCTCGGGAGGAGTTCTCCGAACCCGAGCACCATTGTGGGTCCTCAAGAGAGGGGGTCCCTCTCATGGGTACACAAGAAGAAGAAGAAACCTTCGAAGGCGGCATCCTTGGATGGCTCCGACAGACAGGGTTCCCCTTGGGCCCGGTCCCGCAGCCCCAGGTGCCTGCCCGAGGCATCGGAGAAGGATCGGCCAGCAAAGGTCCCTTGGAAGGATCTGACGGCGGACTGGCCTTGATCCTCAGAGGCTGTCCTCATCGAGGATTCCCCTTCGGGGGAGCTGGCATCAGGCCCGAGTTCCTCGGTGCCCATGCAGAAGGCTGCAGAGCCTTCTTGCCTGCAGTCCAGAATGGTGGCCTTGGAGCG
Source organism: Ichthyophis bannanicus (assembly GCA_033557465.1). Lineage (NCBI taxonomy): Eukaryota > Metazoa > Chordata > Amphibia > Gymnophiona > Ichthyophiidae > Ichthyophis > Ichthyophis bannanicus. Next base: position 172,721,181 of record CM066042.1, read on the forward strand.
CAATTTGTCTGCTGCCTTGGACGAGCAGCGGGTGCTGTTGTCCGTCACACCGGACGTTCAAAGTTGACCCCGGAGGCTGAGCCGATCCTCCAAGGTGCTGTGGTCTCGAGTTGATCCTCGGTCGAGTTTGCGCCCTGTGTCTTACTCAACGGGGCCGTGGTTGTCTCCTCGGTCCCCCCGGGGGCGGACTGTGTGGCGTCGGGTCCCTCATGGCCTGCGGAGCAGCCCACCCTCGAGTCTTCCTCTGACTACTACGAGCGGGAGATGGAGGATGACGAGTCCCCGTATACCTGTCGACTCCGTGACATTCCCTCGGACTCCCCAGTCTCGGAAACTTGGATAAGGTCCCTGCCAGAGGATATGGGATTCTTAGACTTTGTCAAAGACATGTCTAAGGCCTTGGCGTTCCCGACTGAGTCGGAGGAGGACCCTCGAACTGATGAGTTCAAGATCCTCCAGTGCGAGGCTCCCCCTCGGGAATCACTCAAGGTGCCCATTCCACCCATCCTGGAATGGCTCATGTTCCGCATGTGGGAGATGCCAGAATCGGTGCCGGTGTGCGTAAGCGGCTCAACTCGATGTATCGAGTCCGCCGGAGCCTTGGCTTCCAGAAGTCGCAACTGCCGCACGACTCCATGGTGGAGGAGGTGGCCCTATGTCGGCTGAAGAGCCAGAAGATGCACTCCTCGGTTCCCCCCCGGGAAGGAGGCCTGCACCTTAGACGCCCTTGGTAGGAAGTGCTACCAGGGCTTGATGCTCATTTGCCGTGTCCAGGCCTACCAGCTGTACATTGCATGTACCTGAGGGATCTGGCGAAGGAACTTGCCAGTTTCTCAGCTGGTCTCTCCGAGGAACCTTTTCAGTGCTTCAGGAGCCTGTCCAGGGCTGTCCGTGAATGCTCCAAGTTTCTTGAGCGGCCTATGACTGGTTCGAGTCAGCCGCCCGGTTAACCGCAACAGGCATTGGTGTGCGCTGCTAAGCTTGGCTCCAGTCGTGCGACCTCAAACAATGGGTACAAGACAAGTTGGTCGATGTCCCCTACAAGGGAGAAAACCTCTTTGGCAAGCCCATGACCGACAAAGCCACTGAAGATTGAGTTCATGACGAGGACCAGGCTCTCTAAGAAGACTGCTGCCCCTCCCCGACGGAAGGGCTCAGGTAAAAAGCCCTTTTACCTGAGGAAGGCAGCTGCTTACCATAACTACCCACATTTTCAGGCCTCCCCGGCTCCCCAACAAGGGACAAGGGCATGGCCCGCGTAAGCAGAAGGCTCTGAAGCCCCAGGCACCGACTCCGGCCCAGCTATGGGGGAGTTTTTGAGTACTCCGGCATAGCCTCTACCCCAAGGAGGTCAGCAGCTCACAGGGGGATGTCTGATCCACTATGCCCCGAGGTGGGTAAACATTACTACCGATGCTGGGGCACTGAGGGTGGTCAGGGAGGGTTACCTCCTCCACTTGACTCAGATGCCGCCTCCTTATTTTCTGGGAGAGTTCCCCCCCCCCCCAGGTCTCCCCTCCATCGGGACCACTTTCTGAAGGAACTGGCAGGTCTTCTCGAGGACAATGCAGTGGAACCGGTGCCCCACCACCTCCAGGGCAAGGGGTTCTGCTCCAGATACTTCCTCCTCCCAAAGAGGACAGGGGGCCCTAAGGCCCATCCTCGACCTGCACAACCTCAACAAATTCCTGGTGCAGGAGAAGTTCAAGATGCTCTCCCTTGGAACATTGCACATTGCTTCCCTACCTCCAGCAGGGAGACTGGCTATGCTCCTTATACCTCAAGGATGCTTATGTTGCTGTTAAGTGCCGTCGATTCTGAGTCGACTCATGGCGACCCTCTGGATAGCTATCCTAAATTGTGTTCGGTCTTCAGTCAGGCGGCTCATTGTTGACAGACTGGTACCCATAGCTGCTGTTATTGTATCGATCCATCTCATTGCTGGCCTTCCTCTTTTGCGTTGACCTTCTATCTTGCCAAGCATGATGTCTTTCTCTAATGATCTCTCTCTTCGCATGATGTGTCCAAAGTAGGAAAGTCGAAGTCTTGTCATCTGAGCTTCTAAAGAAAGCTTAGGTTTGATCTCCTCTAGTACCGACTGGTTTGTTTTCGGGCAGTCCATGGTATACACAGTATTCGCCGCCAGCACCATAATTCAAAGGCATCAATTTTCTTCCTGTCTGTCTTTTTCACTGTCCAGCTTTCACAGCTATATGATGTTATTGAAAATACCATGGCTTGAACAAGTCGAATCTTTGTATGGAGAGAGACATCTTTGCTCTGCTTATACTCGCATCCTAATCCACCAAAACCACAGGCAGTACCTGCATTTCCTAGTAGGGGGCAGGCACTTTCAGTACAGAGTGCTTCCCTTCGGTCTTGCCTCTGCTCCAAAGGTGTTCACGAAATTCCTGGCAGTTGTGGCTGCCTTTCTCAGGCTTCAGGGGATCTTCATGTTTCCCTACCTGGACGACTGGCTCGTAAAAGAGGACACAGAGGCAGAGGTGCAGCAGGCCACCGCACGCACCATCCAGGTTCTACAGCACTTGGGTTTCATCATAAACTACCCCAAGTCCCACCTTCTTCCAACACCGTGCCTGGAATTCATCGGAGCGAAGCTAGACACCCGCCAGTCAAAGGCTTTCCTGCCCACGGGCCGGGCAGATTGCCTCAGATCTCTGGCCTGGGACATACAACACCGTCCCTCAGTGTCTGCCTGCCATCTTCTGCGCCTCCTCGGGCACATGGCCTGTATAGTCCATGTCACTCCTGATGCCCGTCTCCACATGAGGAGGCGTAGTGGTGTCTCCGGTACCAGTGGTCTCAGGCCACAGACCACCTCGGGGACAGTGTTCGGGTGACCTGCCAGTTGGTAGACTCCCTTGTCTGGTGGCAGTCGTCTCAGCACCTATAAACAGGCATGCCTGTCCAAGGCCCTGGACAATCGATTCCTCACCACGGATGCCTCCCTACTCGGTTTGGGAGCCCATTGCGAAGGTCTCCGCACCCAGGACAGCTGGTCACCAGACGAGAGCACCCAGCAAATCAATCTCCTGGAGCTTTGAGCCATTTGCCTCGCCCTGAGAGTCTTCGGCCATTGCCTCTGCCATCAGCCAGTCCTGGTCCAGATGGACAACCAGGTGGCCATGTTCTATGTGAACAAGCAAGGGGGTATGGGGTCATGTGCCCTCTGTCAGGAGGCGCTGGCCCTCTGCTCTTACGAGGTCCAGCAGGGTATCTTCCTGAAAGCGGTGTACCTGCCAGGACAGGACAACCTACTGGTTGACAGGCTAAGCAGGGTTCTCCGACCGCACGAGTGACAGCTGGACCCCAGGGTAGCCAACTGGCTTTTCCAACTCTGGGGGGAACCCGTGATGGACCTATTGCCAGCCCGGACAATTTTCAGTTGCCCCGCTTTTGCTCTCGGCAGGCTCACTCCAGGATGGTGGTGGACGCGTTTCTAGTCCCATGGTTGTGGGGGGGCCACATGTACGCCTTAACTCCACCGCCACTGATTGCCAGGACCTTATTCAAGACCCTCTGCAACAGGGCCATGCTCATCTTGATAGCCACCCGATGGCCCAGGCAGTTGTGGTTCCCGCTGCTCTTGCAGTTGGCGGTGGCAGTCCCCATCCCCTTGGGGACCGCCCTGGGGCTTCTATCTCAGGAGGGGGGCTCTCTCCTACACCCCAACCTAGGGTCTCTTTCGTTCACAGCTTATTTATTTATTTATTTATTTATATTCTCTTATATACCGCGCTATTCTGCATCAGTGCGGTTTACATTGAACAAACTGAACTTACATTGAACAGGGCATTATAACTTGGAAATAACTATTTACAGGGAACATGGGCTATGGAGGGTTAAGTGGCTTGCCCAAGACCACAAGGAGCACCTGTGGGACTAGAAACCCCAGTCCTTCCGGCCCAAGGTTGCTGTCCTCTAGTGGGATTTAAACCCCCGACCTTCCGGCCTGAAGTACCTTGCCCCAACCACTAGGCCACTCCTCCACTCCACTGAGAGGGTAGCCCTAGCCCAGGGGTGGGCAATTCTGGTCCTGGAGGGCTGCAGACCAGTCAGGTTTTCATGTTGTCCCTAATGAATATTCATGGACCTATTTCCATGCAGTGGATGCAGATAGATCTCATGAATATTTATTAGGGACATCATGAAAACCTGACTGGTCTGCGGCTCTCCAGGACCGGAATTGCCCACCCCTGCCCTTAGCCCATCTACACCTTCCCACTGAAGTGGAGACTGTTCTGCTGGCCGCCTGTAAGAGGAAGACATATGCCTTCAAATGGTGTAGGTTCTCAGCTTGGTGTGCTGAGCGAAGGGCTGACCCTTTCTCCTGCCCGGTGGCTATGGTGTTGCAGTACCTTCTCCACCTTTCTCTCTCTGGACTCGGGTCTAATTCCGTTAGAGTGCACCTGAGTGCCCTGGCGGCTCACCATCATCACCCGGTAGATGGTAAGCTCCTTTTGGCCCAACCTCTGGTGGACCGCTTCCTACGGGGCCTGCTCTTATCTAAGCCCCTGGTTCTCTCTCCACGACCGAATGGGACCTCAATGTGGTGTTGGGCAGCTCACACGTCCATCGCTTGAGCACTTGGTTACTTGCCACCTTCACTACCTCTTGTAGAAGGTGGTTTTCCTGGTTGCGCTCATTTCTACTCGCAGGGTTAGCGAGCTCCAAGCTTTTGTGGCTGAAGCGCCCTATACCAGGTTCTATAAGAACAGGGTGGTGCTTTGCACAAACCCCAAATTTCTTCTGAAGGTACTATCCTCGTTCCATCTCAATCAAGTGTTGATACTTCCTACCTTCTTTCCAAGACCTCACACAAGTTGGGTGGAGACGGTCCTCCACACCTTGGACTGTAAGAGGGCGTTGTCCTTCTATCTCCAGGAACAAGCAGGAATGAGTCTTCACATATAGGGTACGTCGGTACCGACGGAGCCTGCACGGGAATGCTGCCCAGCTTCCAATCAGAAAGCTTTTGGCAGCATCCCTCGCGCCTGCGCAGTGACTTTACGCCTTCTCCACAGCCTCTCTTCAGTTTTCGTTTTTCCGCGGAGCCGGCAGGACGTCTTCCTGTCACTGCAGAAACTTTTCTTTTTAATTACTTTACTTACTTTAGTTTTTTGTTTTCTTGTGGTCGCGGCTGTATTTCCCGCTGCCACCGGTATCGCCGGTGGATTTTTGACTAAATTCTGAGACATTTTTTCTTCAGTTTTTTTGCCTTAACTTCTTGGGCCTACTAGGCCTTTTCATTATGGAGCCTTCTTTTCCTAAGAAGTGCATTCGATGTGGAAACACCTGTTTCTTTTTAGACACCAATAGTTGGTGTCTCAACTGTGTGGGTCCTGACCCTTTTTCCCCTGACTTGTCAGGAGATAATTTTGTGAAGAAACCTTCAGTATTTAGAGTTTCCCTCGATACCGTTTTTTCCTCGGCAGTGAGGGTACCCGGTTTCTGTACTTCACAGGATCAGGTAACCCAAAAACAGTCTGTTAAGACTAGTCAATGCTTGAGTGGTATGTCCCATGCCCAGCATGGTGACGGCTCCGGCCTTACCCTCAAGAATCCATTGGCATTACCCCTGCGGGAGTCTTCGGGCTCCAAAGCGTTAAAGGGGTTTCAGGATGTTCCTGGAGCTCACCCCTCACAGAACATGCCTGAGCCATGCGCGGGGGTGGTATCCGCTTGGGGTGGTATCCGCTTCGAGCGGTACCGAGCCTCCGGCATCGGCACCGGTGTCGAGTAATCCACTCTTCACCAGGGATCGTCATCGGGCATCCTCGGTACCTTCGGGACCGATCGATACGCACCACATTGACTTCCCTCAATCTTAGCCATGCTCCGGGACGGTACCAGCGTCGATCGGTTCCGATACCCTGGCATCGGCATCGAGATGGACCGCCTTTGCAAGAGGTGCTCATCGGGTATCCTCGGTACCGTCGGTATCGATCGATGTAACCCAGGCTGCCTTGGTGGTATCGGCATCGCCGATACTGCCACCGGCGTCAGAACCCTCGCGACATGCATCGATAGCCTCGCTTCCTCCGATGCCGAGTCTTGAGCCGATATCTAGTCTCGAGGACTGCGTACCGACGCGTCCCGGAACTGACTCTTGTCGTTTCCAGATAGGCAGTTCCGAAGATCCTAGCCATAACTCCCTCATGATCTCGGTACCACTGCAGCAGTTCCCGATGGCGACTTCACCTGCTAATCCTGTATCACTATCGATGTTAATGCCTGTTCTTGCACCGATGCCTAGTTTGGAACCGATACCTGGCATTGGTGCAGTACACTGTAAGTCCTCGGGTGCTCAGGCTCTTTCTTTAGCCTTACCAGGGATGGTTCCCATAGGAGAAAAGTCTTTTTAGGCTTTTCTCCTGGATATGGCAACCTTTCTTAATATTTCTATCCCTGGTTGTGATCCTACCCATGGCTCACCGACACAAATGCAAAATATAAAGCTTCCTTTACATCCTGCTCTGCAGGATCTCCTTCTCAGGGTCTGGAAATCGCCCTTACGCCTTCCTCTAGTCTCTACAGACATTGAGGTTCGGTACCGGGTGCCACCCTCTCCAGGGTTCCAAAAGCCTCAACTTTCTCATCGTTCCCTTGTAGTGGAATCGGCACTGAGGAAAGTTAAGAGCAAGAAGAAGCATTCTTCTTATCCGCCGGGTCGTTCTTCAAGAACACTCGATGCTTTTGGTCGTCAGGCCTTCCAAAACTCTATGCTGGCCTCCAGAGTTCTTTCATATATTTTTCACATGAGTCTAACACTCCAGGAGGTCACAGAGAAATTGTCTCTTTTGACCCCTTTTTTACCAGAGCCCAAGGCTAATGATTATTCCTTGCTCATCAATCACAGCCGGAATATATCCTGGTTCCTGTCTCGTGCTTCTATAGACTCTTTTGAGTCTGTTAGCAGATCCTCTGCTATTGCCATTGCAGCACGTCGCAGAGCCTGGCTTGAGGCTTCAGACGTGAGCAGATGGGCACAAACTATACTAGCTCATTCTTCTTGTACAGGAGAAGGTCTCTTCAATAAGGAGGCTTTACGTCAGGTTGCTCAATGCTCCACTGACTCTCCTTCTAAGCCACCTTCTTCTTCAAAGAGTAGGAAATGTCCTACCAAACCTTCTTTCCCTAAGAAAAGAAAGTTTCATTCATCTCCTGCCCATCATTCGGCTGTACCTAAACAAGGGACGCCTCAGCCTAGTCTGAAGTCCCCCAGCTCTGGCCAGTCTCAGCATTCCCAGCAACCATAGGGGCCGGGAATTGTAATATACAGTTCACTTCTACCCATTAGAAGTTTATTCACTGTGCTCTCTTTTCAGTATACTAACCTGTCGGAAAGTTTTGTTCAGGGACTACAGATTTCTCCTCTTCTACCTCTAGAAGAACAGTTGCAACTATCCCCTGATAGTTCTGTCCCAACTGAACATTTTTTTTCCTTCAGTTGACTTACCCTATGGGTACGTCACCCTCAAATTACTTACTCTACCCTCTCAACCGGGTTTTTTCCCTGACTGAGGGGTACCATACTGAAAAGCTTCTCTAGCAAACTCGTTCCTCAGACAGGGAGAAGGGATATCTCCTCTCTTTTCCTGTCTGTTTTTCTTTATTGGGCACAGGACAATCTCCCTGCTGTTTCCGTCAGCAGCTGTGCCTGCAGGAGTTACAGTAATGGTATTACTGGTAATTTTTCCAAGTTCCAGTCCCTTGTTCAAAATTTTGTCTAGCCTCAGTAGTGATTCCAAGCTATTCGTCATCTATCTTGGATCCTCCTACTCGTTTAGGCTTTCTCACATTATTCTAACCATCTCCTCTCCTAGGATATGGCAACACACCTGACTTCAGTCAGTTTGTCTCATATCTCTCCTGCACAATGCTCTCTGCAGTCTTCAGAGAAGCTTTCTACTATGAGGGCCTTGCTATAGAGCATTGACCTTGTCTCTGAAGCTTCTCTATTAGTAGGGAAAAGCTTATATACCCTTCCCATGCCTGTGAGGGTTCTCCACACCCTCTAGCCTGGGGTGTTAACACGAGATATCAGTTCTTCTGCGTGAAAATCCAAGGCTGATGTTTACGCATGCTACCTTTGGGTCCCTCTGGTATCTTCCCTGCGTTTCTCCACATCTACCATGTCAGTGTTCTGTGGAACTCCCGCCTTGTTCTTTACAGATTCATATCTTCATCTGTTCTCACGAGAACATCACGGTTATCTGGTTAGATTGCTTTTCTGCATCCCTCAATCCATGAAAATAGATTCTCTATACATCTCTCAAGTGGGTTCACCCTCTTGTAGAGCACAGAATCTTTTTCTTTTATATTCCCCATGTACAATTATGGGGCTGGGTGGTAGACATGTATCTTCATCCTGTTGTCTTGTATGTAGCATCTCCATATATGTCTACATACCTATATCATTACTCTGGTGGTGCTAGACCATGCCCCACAAATTTACATATATTCAGGTATATCATATATATATATTTGATATATTTCACCACCCATATCCTAATATACACATCTGGACATATATATATATATATATATATATAACATACATACATACACACATATCTATTCCAGCCACATGTATATATCCCTATATATATATGTGTTTCATGGGGGGCCTCTTAAGGGTTGGTCTGTCTTACACACTATCACCCTTACTGTCTATACTACATGTTTTACCTCCTAGAGGTTTTAGACAGTCTGTCGCCCTATGTCCCAGAAACTCTTAGGCACCAATAACCACTTTGGTGCTAACATCTTCCATTTTTTCTTTAAGTCCATGAAGCATCAAGCTTCAATATTTTTTCCTATCTCTCGCCAGCTAGGAAAAACAATGTACCTCTTTATCTTGAGTACACAACTGTTTTCAGTGGGAATAGGGGGTTTTTCCAGTCCCCCTCTTCCCACCAGGACTGGGCTAGTTGTCCAACTCCGTCAGTCTTCTTCCTTTAGTCCTCAATGTTAATGACCTTATGCCTAAAGGAGTTTTCAGCTTTTCCAATATAGGTTTCCATTGAAGACCTGACGTCAAATCCTACCCAGTTGACACCTGGATCATCTACTACCTCCAGGTCTGGCCCTTCATCCTCACTACTGAGAGGTCACCTTGAAGATTCCGCCACTGCTTATCCAGTAGACTCCATCATGCTTTCTACTTCCTACAATACAGTAGGTAAGCTGCATATTTTAAGTGTACATTAAATGTCTTTTAATGCTACTCATCATATCTACCAAGGACTCCTGTAGTTTGTACAACCCTCTAGTCCTTGGCTATGCTGTTTCTTTCCTCACAGCTCCTTTATTGTCAACTCCTGCCCTCCATCCCACGTTGGATGCCGGGGATTCCTGGAGACAAAATGCACCCCTGATCCAGGCACTTGCATTTTTATGGGATCTTCCCCTGGCATCTCCAGCTCAGGAGTCCCCATATGTGAAGACTCATTCCTGCTTGTTCCTGGAGACAGCACAGTTACTTACCTGTAACAGGTGATCTCTGGGAACAGCAGGAATTAGTCTTCACAACCCTCCCACCTCCCCTAGGAGTTGCATCTTTTTTATCTTTTTCCTTTTCTCTCCTCGCCTTTGTCTCGGCTCTGAAACTCAACTGAAGAGAGGCTGTGGAGAAGGCGGGAAGTCACTGCGCAGGCGCGAGGGATGCTGCCAAAAGCTTTCTGATTGGAAGCTGGGCAGCATTCCCGTGCAGGCTCCGTCGGTACCGACGTACCCTATATGTGAAGACTAATTCCTGCTGTTCCCAGAGATCACCTGTTACAGGTAAGTAACTGTGCTATATCCAACATACTGAGGACCACCGCAAAGCCTCCTAGCTCTTCATATCCTATGACCCCAGCAGGCTGGGAGAAGTGATGACTAAGCGTACACTGTCCATGTGGGTGGCGGACTGTATTGTCCTCTCCTATAAGCAGGCGAGGCTCCCACTGGACGGTCGTGTCGCAGTGCATTGTGTCCGGGCCATGGCGGCTTCGGTGACAAATCTGCGCTCTGTCCCGATGGCGGACATCTGCCGGGCCGCCACCTGGTCTTCAGTCCATACCTTCACAGCCCACTACTGCCTGGAAAGAAAATCTCAATGGGATAGCGCCTTCGGCCAGGTTGTGCTCTGTAATGTTTTCGGGGTCTAGGCAACTCCTACCCTCTGACCCTTCTATGTTCAGGCTACCGGAGTGCTGGTTTCATCAGACACAGGGGTCCTACTGTAGTCTGTACACCAGATTGAATTTCTGCTGCTTGTGGTTGAGGGGGCCCGATTTTTGCTATGGGTCTCCTGGTAGCCTGAAGCTGGGGAATCCCATATGTGAGGACTGACTTCCTGCTTATTCCCGGAGAAAGCGTAGTTACTCATCTGTAACAGGTATTCTCCGGGGACAGAAGGAATCAGTCCTCACAACCCTCCCTCCTCCCCTTGGAGTTTCTCCTTTACCATTCTTTATTTTGCTGTCTTCAGCTATGTCATTTGACTGAGCAAGATGGCACCCTTAGGCAGGAAGGGGACCACGCATGCATGGCGGCATCTCCCAAAGGCTTTCTTTGAAAGCTGGGGAGATGCCTCCGCGAGGGCTCCGTTGGTGCCGACGTCACCCATATGTGAGGACCACTGTTCCCTCTAAGCTGTGCGCGTGTGCGCGCGCACACATCTCGCCAAGCGAGCGCACATACTTTACAACAGAGCGCACATACTTTACAACAGAGCGCACAAAAATTACAGTTCTGATTCTGATAGAAAACAACACAGACGTCTTAAAACTTAAAATTTGTGATGGTAATTACTAGAAATTTTCTGCTTCATTTAGTAATCGTCTATTTTCATTTAATTTGATTAAAATCAATGTGGTATACATACTGTATTCTGACGTGTAGTCAAATTTTAAAGTATATAACTCAGAGTGTCGTTATGTGGCGCACAAAAATTTAACCTTCCTTCAAAAGCTGCACAGCTGATATTTTATGCGCACACAGCCTACAGAAAATTAGAGGGAACATTGGTGAGGACTGATTCTTTCTGTCCCCGGAGAACACCTGTTACAGGTGAGTAACTACACTTTCCGTATAGAAATATTTGTGCATATTACTCCTTAGTCTATCCTCTTTCACCCTCATCATATGTCTCCCTCATAGCAGAGCGTGCTTTCAATCGAAAGAGGCTCTCCTCCTGTGCATTTATGCCACGGAGGTATTTAAACGTCCCAGTCATATCACCTCTGTCCTGCCTTTCTTCTAAAGTATACATATTAAAGTCCTCATATGCTTTATCAGGAACACCATTAAACCATTTTAGTAGCCATCCTCTACACCGACTCCAACCTGCTTATATTCTTTTGAAAGTGCAGTCTTCAGAATTGCACACAGTACTCCAAATGAGGTCACACCAAAGAGGCACTATCGCCGCCTCCTGGCCATTCCTCTCCCTATGCAACCAAGTATCCTTCTAGCAGAGTTTTAAACTTACACCACTAAAAACTCCAATTATTTCCTCTTTTAAAATAAAGCAGCAAAAAGACTAACTCCTTTCTAAAAATGTAGACCAAAACCCTTTTAAGAGCTCTCAAGCAGAGAACTAGTAATTAAAAGCCAGACACTTACCTTGTTTTGAAATGGAGAAGGAACAACAGCGGGCATAAAAGGGAGAGGTCGATGAGGGTTCTGCACAGCAGAATACCAGGGCGGAACTGAGGGAGTGGTTCAATAAAATTTAAATCTGAAGCGTACGCAGCAAAAAATGAGAGCCGAGCGAACTAATGGGGACCATGAAAAAAGAGATGATAGAGATCACGTGCCAGATGGGGGATCATGAAAACCGCCTGCAGGCTTTATTTATTCATTTAATGGTTTTTTTTTTAATACTGCGCTCTTTAGAATCAGTGCGGTTTACAGTTAACAACTTGTGCAGTGCAGGCAGGGCCTACACTAGACTTACAATGAACAGGGGTTTCTAAACGGGACTGACAGGGTAACTATGTACAGGCAAGCTGGCTGTCACAGGTGACGTGGTCAGCTCACAACTATTTACAGATTGTTTAACTATATACAGATTAACCGGTCAGAGTATGTACACATTCCACCTGCTGAGTGTGTCGTGATCTAGAGAGTGGGGCTGCAAATCATGCAGGGTGGCTGTGCTGGGGATGGTGACTGGTTGTGAGATGTCATCTGAATCGTTATAGTGTTTAAGGAAAAGATGGTGCTTCAGCGCCTTACTAAACTGGGCGAGTTCGGTGATGGCCCAAATGGCGGGTGGAAGGGCATTCCAGCATGTGGGCGGGAAGGGCTTTAGAGCAACTTCAAGAGACCTTGACAATGAAGGAGGAGCAAAATGCAGACTGGAAGGAACAAATAATATATAAAATGGAGGACTTGGAAAAACAATTCCAAAGACACAATTTGAGGATAAGGGAAATACTGGAAAGCCATGCGTTCCCAGACAGCAGGAAGGTGGCGGAAGCAGTATTCCTTGAAGCGCTGCGCAGAGGAGATGAGCAACCTTTGAGCACGATTGCAATGGATAGAGCACACCTGTCTTTGGGACCAGTTCAGACAGAGAAGTCTAGGGTTATAATAGTGTGCATGAAGGATTACAAACTAAAGGAAGCATAGCACAAAAAATGAGACTTAAGCTAGTTTCTGTGGCAGGGTTATCAAGAGGCAATCTATGCCGAGATATCTCTTGGAACACTACAGCGGCGCCAGGAAATGCAGCCAGTAACTGTAGGAATACATTACTAGTGTCTATATCCTTTGGACTGTTGTTCAATAATGAGGAAAAGTCTTGGAAAGTTAGAAGTGGAGTGGAGGAGTGGCCTAGTGGTTGGGGCAAGGTACTTCAGGCCGGAAGGTCGGGGGTTCAAATCCCACTAGAGGACAGCAACCTTGGGCCGGAAGGACTGGGGTTTCTAGTCCCACAGGTGCTCCTTGTGGTCTTGGGCAAGCCACTTAACCCTCCATAGCCCATGTTCCCTGTAAAATAGTTATCTCCAAGTTACAATGCCCTGTTCAGTGTAATTTCAGTTTGTTCAATGTAAACCGCACTGATGCAGAATAGCGTGGTATATAAGAGAATGTAAATAAAATAAATAAAAAAAGAACGGTGTCCGATGCCCTGCAAGCATTGATGGAGGCAGATCATCAGCTGACAGAGAATGCACGATGGGAGCAGGAGCAGCGGGGTCAAGATGCAAGGTCACGAAGCCCCAAAGAGTGCAACAAAAATAATGGGGTGGGGGAAGAGGACTAACTGCCAACCTCAGACAAACGCTACTGAACGCTGAGGATGACCGCTGGAGCGTACAGTGGTAAAAACTCTTGACAATCTAAGAAGCGGATCTGAAATGGGGAAACTGAAGTGGAACGTTGGGCCTGAAGAGCTGGGACATGCAAGTTGTGGGGGGGGGGGGTTTGTTTTTGTTTTTTTTTAAGTCTGTTGCAGGTGGTCACAGCAAAAAGCCTGCTTGGTGGTGTTAAGCTAACTGCCCACACAGCTCAGCTAAGTGGAATGCACTGGCGGGAAAGTTTGGGTATAATTATGTCGTGCCTTTTTGAGATGTACTGCTTATAATGCTGATAAAAGCTTTATTAGTAAAGGCTACATTGTGCGGTTAACAAACCTTTATGTTCGAGTTAGTAGCTTATATTTAAGCTAAATAGTGAATGTACGGGAGGGGGGAGGAAGGAAGGAGGGGAATGGGAGGTAAGAATGTAAGGGATGGGCAGGAGGGAATGAAGGGGGGTGGAAGAGGTGACTTGAGGGAGGGTAGGTGAGGGTTGGGGAGGGTGGGGGTGAGCACTACTCCGGCAAATCCCTGGCACAGATGGGGACGCATTCTGGGGGGAGGGAGGGCAGGACATAGAGCGGGTTAATGGGGGGTAGCAGATGAGAGGGGAAGGAAGAAGGGGAAAACATGCAGACCATTGACCACGAAGGGAGCTCAAATGCAGAAATTAACAGGGGCCATAGTTAATGTACGGGGGCTACAAACGTGGCAGAAACGACGTGTACTGGAAAAGGGAGTGAAGAGACTACATGTGGACATTGTTTGCATGCAGAAAATTCATTTGAGAGTAGGGCAAAGAACATATGTTGCAATCGAAAAGCTATCCCTTAATAGTGCTGGCAGGGCAGCATGTCAGTCCCAGGAAGGAGGGGGAATGGTGATACTTGTTAGCGAACAATATAAGGCAGCAGTAGTGGGTGAGAGTCGAGATAAAGGTGGGTGGGGGTAAGAATGAAGGTGGAGGGAGAGGAAGTATGGATGATAAGTATGTATGGGCCAAACGAACCCCAAGGGGTATTCTACGAACAAATGCTACAGGAAATGGAAAAGTTTGGGGAAACTCCGATTGTTATCGGAGGAGACTATAATCTTTATCTTTATTGGTGACATTTGATATACCGCCCATTACCAAGGTGTCAGAGCAGTGTACAATAATTAAAAGGTTGCAGCTGGTGAAAGTAAAGGAGGAAAAAGAGCGCCATCAAACTAATAGGAAAGCGAGCAGAAAAGGAGAGAGAAGGATAGCAAAGGACAGTGATAGACAAAGAACACCACAGATATCAAACATGAGGTAATTTAGGGTTTTGGGGGGGGAGAGGGTGGGCTGTATCTGACGTACCAAGTAGGATCAGGGGGCTTTGCGATGGAAGGATAAATTGGTACTATAATGATGAGGAATGATCCAAAGGAACAGGGAGATCATAGGCCTGGCAGTAGAGGTGGGTCTTTAGAAGGGTCTTAAAGCGAGGGAAAGACGGTTCAGTTTGGAGGGAACGAGGGAGGTAATTCCAAAGGGCGGGACTCGCAAAGAAAAAAGCGGCATGACTGGTCAGTTCAAGGTGGGGAAGGGAGAAAAAGACGGTTACCATGTGTGGAACGAAATAAATGGGGGGGGGGGGGTTTGAAGGTAGATGATGTTGGCAAGATACTGAGGTGTATTGGTATGAAGGACCTTATGAGTTATGGTGAGAAGTTTGTACAGAAATCAAACTTTAATAGGGAGCCAGTGAAGGGAGAGAAGACGAGGAGTCACATTATCTCAGAGAGAGGAATGGGTAAGAAGACGTACAGCCGTGTTCTGAATTAATTGAAGTCGTCGAAGCTGATATTGGGGGAGACCAGCGAAAAGTGAGTTGCAATAATCAAGCCGAGCAATCACCAGTGAGAGAACAAGGGTAGTAAGGGAGGAGGGAGAAAGAAATGGCCGAACAGCCCGAATTCTATGAAGGTGAAAGAATGAACTACGAACAAGTGTGGAGATGTGTTGGTGAAATGAAAGAGAGGAATCAAGGGTAACACCAAGATAGCAAAGAACAGAGACCAGGGGAATCAGAGAGGTAGACATAAGAGGTGCCAAACTAGGGGAGGGGGCACCAAAGGTGAACCAAATGGCAGCAGACTTTGAAGGATTGACATGGAGAAAATTACTGGTACACCAATCAGAAACAGATGCAAGACAGGTATTGAGAACGAGGAGATCCAGAGCAGAGGGGCTTGTATGGTGAACCAGGAGAATATCATCAGCAAAGAAATAAGCAGATATTCCAGCTTGTTGTATAAGCAGGGCAAGGGGAGCAAGGATAACGTTTAAAGAGGAGGGGGCGAGGATGAAGCCCTGAGGGACACCACAGTGCAGGGGGAAGGAGGGAGACGTGTTGGGACCTGATTGAACAGCAAAAGAGCGAGACGAAAGGAAAGACCGGAACCACAAATACCGAGATCTGACAGGCGGGTGAGAAGGGTGCGGTGATCAACAACATCAAATGCAGCAGAAAGAGCCAGGGAAACAGCAATAGATATATCACCACGGTCGTGGGAGCGGTGAATTTCGCTAAGAAAAGTGCCAAGAGGATAGTTTCAGTGCTGTGACCCGTCCGAAATCCAGATTGACGGGGGTGTAGTGAAAGCGGGGAATCGAGATGTGAAATGAGTTGGTGGAAAACAAGTCTTTCGAGGATCTTTGACAGAAAAGGAAGGTTAGAGATGGGGCGCCAATTTGCAGGAACAGAGGGGGTCGAGGTTGCTTTTTTAAGAGGGCGAACCAGGGCGTGCTTCCAGCTAGCGGGGAAGCAGCCAGAGGTGAAACTGGAGTTAAGGTATAGTGAGCATGTAGGGGATGAGAGCAAGTGAAGGGTCGAGGAGCCAAGAGGAAGGGAGCAGATCAAGCAGGCAAGTAGTCTTGTGGGAGACTGAGAATGTCTTGACAAGTTCAGCAGAGGTGACAGGCCGAAATCTGGACCAAGTGTGAGGAAAGATGTATGAGGATGGAGGGGAGCAAGCAGGAGGGTGTGGTAGAGAGAGCTGGGGGGAGGGGAGAGGGAAGGAGGGCAAGAAGCAAATGCAGAACGGAGTAACTGTATCTTTCCCGAAAAGAAAGTGGCGAGTGCGGTTGGACTGGGGGCAGCAGAGGGGGATACTGAGGAGGGGGAGGAGGTGGTAGATGAGGAAAGAAAACTAAGAACCTGATAAAGGCGTTGGGAGGAATTTGAGGATGAGGTAATATGATTTGAGTAATATGGTTGTTTAGCATCAGTTAGCATAAAACGGTAGAGTTTCTGCACATGGCAAAAAGAGAAACATCAGAGGGGTGTTTGCGCCATGAGCGTACTGCACGACAAAAATAAAAACGTTGCAAATTAGACCTGGGTGATACCAAGGGTGGTGCGAGGAAGGACAAGAAGAGATAGGGCGAGGGGGCGCAACAGTGTCAAGAGGAGGAAAGGGTAGAGGACCAAATATCAACCTGTTGGTTCACAGGAAAGGAGGAAAACTCGGGAGGAAAGAGGGAGTCGGCTGGGGGAAAAAGCTGTAGGGTGGTAGAAGTAATGTGGCGTTTAAGCATCTGGGGAGGGGTTGGGGTTTGGAGGATGTGATGTCTGAGCCGAGGGAAAAGGAAAAAGAGAAAAAAACACAGCTAGGATCTGACCAGGGAAGAGAGAAAACGGTAGAACATCAGAAGGCTGAAATGAAGAAGAGTCGGGGTGAGGATAAGGTCAAGAGTATGCCCTGAGGCATGAGTAGGACAGTCCACATGCTGGGTGAAACAAAGATCATTGAAAAGAGAGAGAAGAACTTTATCACGCAATCTTGTCTGAGAGCTAGGATGGTCGTGTTTCGTTAACACTTCATCAGGGGTGAAGGCAACTAAAAAACAAAAGAATAAAACTAATAAAAGAAATAAATAGCATGTACATAATAATACATATCTAATTATCAAATACTCAAATTACACTTAAAATTATATAAAGCCAAATAAATAGATAAATATCTATTTATTTATTTGGCTTTATATAATTTTAATAGTGTAATTTATTTGAGTATTTGATAATTAGATATGTATGTATTATGTACATGCTATTATTTCTTTTATTTGTTTTTTAGTTGCCTTCACCCCTGATGAAGTGTTAACGAAACACGGCCTGTGTCGGGTTGGCAATAGTTGTTGTTAATAAAGATAATACATATATACGTATATCCTGGTCCTTGGTTTTATACCACGTTCTCTGACTGTGTGTTTGGTTTGACGTGGCCTTTGCTTTTTGTTGGACTGAGAGCTAGGATGGACATTGAAGTCTCCCAGAACTACCAGATGAGAGGACAAGAGAGCTGTTTCTGAGAGAGAAAGGAGGAGGGAATCCCAGAGATGGAGGCGCAAGGATGGAGAAGCATAAAGCAGGAGGAAATATATAGGGGTGGAGGATTATGTGAAACGAGAGATTCAGGATAAGATGGAGGGGGTGAGATAAGAGAGAAAGGGAGAGACGTCCGGTGAATGACCGCCACCCCCCCCCCCCCCCCCCGCCTGATGCAACCGGAAGGCAGTGTAACCAGGGGGGAGGCATCGATGAAGCAGGCTTTCCTCTCCCTCACGGAGCCAGGTTTCAGTGAGAGAGAGTGCATCAAGGGAATGCTGGGACAGAAGGTCGTGCGCTAGATGAGTCTTGGTGCGCAGGGACCAGCAATTCAGAAGAGCAAATGATACTGTCAGAAGTGAAGCGAGTGAGGGAGGCGGTGCAGGTGATGGGGGGGGGGGTAACTGACTGAGCTGGCAAAGGAGAAGGTTATGAACATTACAAGCAGCTACCCCAGATGACAGCAGAGAATCAGGGGGAAGGCAGTGGCCCCAGAAGACAGGGATAGCAGACATGTAATGCAATGAGGAAGCAGTAAATGGGACCGAAACAGGAGCAGCACTAGGATATGGGGTGACCACTGGCGAAGAAGCCGGCTGGGCAAGTGTAAGCACAAACGTAAGGACCGTGAGCACACTATAAGGACAAGCAATGGATGGATATTGGAATTGTGCGCCCTCGTCGTCGCCCCAAGGAGCTCGCCCAAGGAGCACTCCTTGGGCGAGCTCCTTCGGCGCGCACCGCCACAGCACGGATCGCCGCCAGTCAAGTGAATAAATACAGTGGGGTACCTGGATGCTAATGTGGACGCGTCACTTCCTGGAGGCGGAGCACACACAAGCCAGGAGGCAGAGAGACCAGACAGCAGCACAGAGCCTGGATGCTGACGTGGACGTGTTGCGCGCGTCCGCGTCACTTCCTGGAAGTGGGGGGCACACAAGCCAGGAGGCAGAGAGACCAGACAGCAGCACAGAGCCTGGGAGAGAAGCAATCTGTCATTGAACCCTAAGTTGGACAATAGTGGGGGGCAGAAAAGGGGGAGAACAGATCGTAGGTATCTCTCTAAATTCAAAGACAGGCTAGGCCTGGTAAATGTATGGCAATGTAGACATCCAGTAGAGCATAAATACACATTCTACTCAACCACGCACTGTTCCTGTAGGATTAGACATGATCTGGGTAAGCGGGAAGTGTATCTAAGGTAGAAGAAGCAGAGCAAGGATCCATTACTTAGACAGACCACGCGCTGGTCCATATTACCTTTGATTTAGGGGCGAGAGAGGGATGGATTAAATTTTGCAGGCTAAACTAATCTCTTTTAGAAGAGGAGGCGCATATCGGTAGTACGAGGTGGACCATACAGGAATATATTCAGTTTAACATGACGGGTGAAGTGAAGGTTAGGACAGTTTGGGATGGATTGAAGGCAGCGATCCGAGGGCACTTAATCAGTATTGCAGCCTGGAACAAGTGAAAGAGAGGGGTGTTTAAGCAGCAGCTCAGGACCAAGATCACAGACATAGAAGGGCATCATCGGTGTGACAGGGACTCACCTTTACTGGCAGAATTAGTGAAGCTCAGGTGGGAGCTTAGTAAATTGTGTGCCAGAGAGAGAGCTCATGAATTAAATGTACTCCAACAAGCACATTTTGAGGGAGGAAACAGAGCCGGCAGGCTGCTGGCTAGCAGGTTGAAAAGTAAACGACAGGCTGCCCATATTGGGGGGATTAGGACCAAAAAGGGAGCTATGGTACATCAAACATCAGAAATCCATCAGGCATTCCGGGAGTTTTATGCATACCTCTACAAGAGCAAGGGGAAGGGGGAGAAGGGCATACTGTTCCTAGCCAAATATAACCTCCAGAAACTCGTGGAGGAGGAGGGGAATGCCCTAAGAGGCAAAATAAGCGAGGAAGAGGTCCTAGGGGGTCATAAAAACATTTAAAATTGGCAAAGCCCTGGGGCCTGACAGTGAAATTTTACCGCTCAGCGCAGCATCAAATTACCCCTCTATTAACAAGGGTGTTTAATAGAGCATTGCATAGGGAAGGAGTACCAAAATCGATAAATGAAGCAGGCATCTCTGTGTTACCTAAACCAGGGAAAAATAGTATTGTGTGTGGGTCTTTGATTAATCTGGACGCTAAGTTATTTGCCAAAATTTTGGCATCACGGTTGCAGAGGGTTCTCCCAAAATTGGTCCATCAGGACCAAACTGGATTTGTTCCAGGTCGACAAGGAGGGGATAAGAGAATTTTGAGTATCATATGGCACCTACAGCGCATGCCGGAGAGGGCAGTATTTCTCACTGTCGACGCTGAAAAAGCGTTGAATCGAGTAGAATGACAATTTATGTTCCAAACACTTGCACAAATGGCGCTGGGAGAAGACTTTATTGGAGGGGTAAAAGCCCTATATGTTAACCCCAAAGCCCGTATCCTAGTGAATGGAGGATATTCTGACAGTTGACACGCAAAGGATGCCCTCTGTCACTGCTACTGTTTGCATTAGCGATAGAGCCCTTGACAGCGTATATTCAACAACATCCAGACATTCAAGGGACAGCGATAAGGGAAGCAAACACGAAAATAGCGCTATTTGCAGATGACATTATCTTCACAGTAGGGCAACCCGTTACCATGCTATTCATCCTGTTAAAGGCTATTGAAAGATACAGTGAAGTTGCAGGGTACAAGTTAAACCGAGCAAAATGGAAATATTAGGTTAAAACATATCGCAAAATTTGGAGGCTCAGTTGAAAAACAATTTTCCTTTCAAATGGGTCATTACAATGTTTAGATACTTGGGAATACAATTGGGGAATAAGCTAGAAAATCTTAAGAGATTGGAACTATAAACCACTGATAGAAGCAATATGCAAGGATTTATTTTGATGGGCGGGACTACATCCGTCATAGCTGGGACGGATAGCAGTTATTAAAATGAACATTTTACCTCAAATTCTGTTTTTGTCTGCAGCCCTGCTATGTGATCTCCCGGGGAAAATGATAAAGAGATTACAAAGCATGATTCTTATATATCTGGGGAGGGAAATTCCCGAGAATAGTTAGGAAAGTGATGTTTCGGAGAAAAGGGGAAGGGCTTGAAGGACTAGAAAGGGGGACTGTTACTTCTGGAGAGAAATCTGCAACTGTGAGTATATACTTCTGGTAATTTTCTAAAAAGAATTCTTTGTATTAAAGCTACTTAATCTGTGAACCCACTGTTTTTTGTTGGGTCAGTTAGGGCCTAGTAGCAGCAATTAAAGTTTGAATTTAAAACACAGAGGAGAACTTTCTGGTTACATTTCATACCCAGCAGAGAGCTTGTAGTTTAAATTTAATAGACACTCAGGGCCAAGTAACAGCAAAGTACTTTTAGTTTAAATTTAACACACAGAAGAGAGCTTTCTGGTTACATTTGGAACCCAGCAAAGAGCTTGTAGTGTACGTTTAATAGTCACTCAGGGCCTAGCATCAGAAAAGTACTTTTAGTTTTAAAACATAGAAGAGAGCTTTCTGGTTAAATTTAGAACCCAGCAGAGAGCTTGTAGTTTAAATTTCATAAGAAGTTAGAGCCTAGCAGCAGCTAAGAGCTATAATTTAAATCAAATCAGAATTTAGCTTACCTCAGCAGCACAAGCCAGGGTACTGTGTAGCAGCCCTCTTTTAAGAAGTGTTATTTCCCTCCCTCCCCTGGGATAATCGTAGCTTTATAGGTACTTACACATCTTAAAAGACAGGAGGTGCTTTCAGGTGAAGCTCATTCCCCAAATCAGTCATACACTAAGGACCTGAGATTAATTAAGCTTCAGGTGAACAAGGTATATTAAACGTATTAGGTACAGTTTTATTGGTATAAATACCCATAGCAACCCCTAGTAAGTAAGAACTTAAAGATCTAGACACAAACTTAAAACTAAGATGCAGACAGCAGTCCAGCAGTGGGATGGGGGTTTTCCA
Source organism: Ichthyophis bannanicus (assembly GCA_033557465.1). Lineage (NCBI taxonomy): Eukaryota > Metazoa > Chordata > Amphibia > Gymnophiona > Ichthyophiidae > Ichthyophis > Ichthyophis bannanicus. The sequence goes on from CM066042.1 coordinate 172,742,814, forward strand.
GTCTTTTGCATTGAGTGTCACATGTATGATTTTCTCCCAGTTGGTGAGAGGTCTTACGTGTGCACTAGGTGCAAGGAGCTCTTTGCTCTCAGGGAACAAGTCCGTTCTCTAGAGGCCAAAGTAGCAGACTTGGAAAACATAAGATAGACAGAGAGGTACATAGACGAGACCTACAGGGATATAGAAACATGATGACAGAAAAAGACCACAAGGCCCATCTAGTCTGTCCTTCCATAACAACAACTACAACAGTCCACTTTTTACCTTTAGAGATCCTCTGTGTTGGTCCCATGCTTTTTTGAATTCAGTTACTGTCCTCATCTCTACCACCTCCACTGGGAGACTATTCCACGGATCCACTACTCTTTCCGTAAAGAAATATTTCCGCATATCACTCCTGAATCTATCTCCCTTCACCCTCATCCCATGTCCCCTCATCGCAGAACTTGCTTTCAATTGAAAGAGGCTCTCTCCCTGAACATTTATGCCTCGGAGGTATTTAAACATCTCAATCATATCACCTCTATCCCGCCTTTCCTCTAAGGTGTACATATTAAGATCCTTAAGTCTGTCCTCATATGCTTTATAATGAAGACTACTAATCATCTTAGTAGCAACCCTCTGCACCGACTCCATCCTGTTCACATCCTTTTGAAGGTGCGGTCTCCAGAATTGCACACCATACTCCAAATGAGGTCGCACCAAAGACTTATACAGAGGCATTATCACCTCCTTTTTTCTGCTAGCCATTCCTCTCCGTATGCACCCAAGCATCCTTCTAGCTTTTGCCGTCGCCTTTTCTACCTGTTTAGCTACTTTAAGATCATCGGACACAACTACGCCTAGGTCCCGCTCTTCTTTAGTGGACAAAAGTACTTCACCTCCTATGCTGTATTGCTCCCTTGGATTGCTGCAGCCCAAATGCATGACCTTACATTTTTTAACATTAAATCCCAACTGCCAAATTCTAGACCATTCTTCAAGCTTAGCTAGATCCCTCCTCATGTTATCTACACCTTCCTGGGTGTCTACCTTATTGCAGATTTTGGTATCATCTGCAAAGAGGCAAACCTTACCCGACAGCCCTTCCGCTATATCACTAACAAAGATGTTAAAAAGAATCAGACCAAGGACAGATCCCTGGGGCACACCACTGATAACATCCTTCTCCTCAGAGTGAGCTCCATTTACTTGTACTCTTTGTCGCCTCCCACCCAACCAATTTCTAACCCAAGCAGTAATTTTAGGGTCCATCCCTAGGGTGCTCAGTTTGTTTATAAGTCGCCTGTGAGGAACAGTGTCAAAGGCTTTACTGAAATCTAAATACACCACATCTAGAGCTCTCCCTCGGTCCAACTCCCTGGTCACCCAGTCAAAGAAATCAATCAGATTTGTCTGACAAGACCTGCCTCTGGTGAATCCATGCTGCCTCGGATCCTGTAATCCGCTGGACTCCAGAAACCTCACTATTTTCTCTTTCAACAGCGTTTCCATTAATTTACTCACCTCTGAAGTTAAACTAACCGGCCTGTAGTTTTCAACCACATCCTTACTTCCGCTTTTGTGTAAAGGCACCACATGAGCCTCTCTCCAGTCCTTTGGCACCACTCCCGACTCCAACGAGGCATTGAAAATATATAGTCCTGAAGTCCCACCTCCAGTCTGGCAGCACCCCTGTTGCCATGGAGGAGAGAGGTCACGTGACAGGAGAGCATCACCCTGGTGTGGCAGGAAGTGATCCTGTAACTAGGACCTGTCCTCCATTTGATGTAAAACCCTCTCGCACCGCGGAAGTTTCTCCAGGGCCATGTGCCCATGAGGGAAGGGTTAGGACAGCCATTATAGTTGGTGATTCGATCATTAGGCATGTAGATAGCTGGGTGGCTTGTGGACGTGAGGATCGCCTGGTAACATGCCTGCCTGGTGCGAAGGTAGCGGACCTCACACGCCACCTAGATAAGGTCTTAGATAGTGCTGGGGAGGAGTCTGCTGTCTTGGTACATGTCGGTACCAATGACATAGGAAAATGTGGTAGGGAGCTTCTGAAGGCAAAATTTAGGCTTTTAGGTAGGAAGTTGAAATCCAGAACTTCCATGGTAGCATTCTCCGAAATGCTTCCCGTTCTATGTGCAGGACCCAAAAGGCAGGCAGAGCTCCGGAGTCTCAATGCATGGATGAGACAATGGTGCAGAGATGAGGGTTTTGGATTTGTTAGGAACTGGGGAACATTCTGGGGAAAGGAGGGGCTCTTCCGAAGGGATGGGCTTCACCTTAACCAGGATGGAACCAGGCTGTTGGCATTAACCTTTAAAAAGGAGATAGAGCAGCTTTTAAACTAGATATTAGGGGAAAACCGACAGTCGCCCAAGAGCGGATGGTTTGGAAGAATGTATCCTTGAAGGATACTACCAAAAGCAGAGAGGTTCCACAAAAGAGTAAAGTAGCCCAAATGCCCTCAAGTATGGAGCAGACAGAGCTTAAAGATCCCAATTTACCCATGTCTAAAAATAGCCAAATTAACGTGAATAAAATACATTCTCTAAAATGCTTGTATGCAAATGCTAGAAGTCTAAAGAATAAGATGGGAGAGTTAGAATATATAGCACTAAATGAAAGGTTAGATATGATTGGAATATCAGAGACATGGTGGAAGGAGGACAACCAGTGGGATACTGTGATTCTCCAGGACCAAGCAGGAAGTCAGTCCTCACTTATGGGTGACGTCGGCGCCGACGGAGCCCTCGCGGAGCAATTTTCCCCAGCTTTCAAAGAAAGCCTTTGGGAATTGCAGCGCGCATGCGCGGTCGTCTTCCCGCCCGAGGGTGACATCTTAGCCAGTCTTCTTTTTTCCGCGGAGCCCTACAGACGTCCCCGTCTTGTCCCCGCGAAAAAGTTGATTTTCTTCTTTATTTTATCCTTTTTTCCTTCGGTTCGACGCCGATCTTTTTCCCGCCCGGACTCGCGACGCCGGTCACGAGTCCTCTTACTTTTTTCGGTTTTTCTGACTTAGTCAGCTTTCGTTTTCGGTTTCCCTGGCAGCCCGGTCCTTTGACCTCGCAGGGGCCCTTTTTCCCCCGATGGCTGCCAGTGGGTTTAAGCGGTGTGGTCGGTGTGATTGAAATATGTCACTAACCGACACACACGACTTTTGCCTCCGCTGCCTGGGCCCGGATCATGAGGAACTGATCTGTGGGCCCTGCAGCAAAATGTCCTCAAAGGCGTTGAGAAGTCGGCGGCATCAGCGTGAGAGAATCTTCGCTGACCCCAGCCGTACCCGGACCTCGTCGGAGGCCTCCGCGTCGAAAGGCTCCAGCTCGGACCGTCGCCGGAGTTCCTCCGACCGGGGTTCTCCCTCCGGGGACCATCGTCGGAAGGTGAAACCCGCGAGGGCGGCGTCGGTGGACGCTCCTGGTTCCGCGAGGGCCAGGTCGCATAGCCCCGACAGCCGCCCCGGGTCCTTGGAGAAGGAACACATCCCGAAGCGACCTCGCCTGGAGTCGGAGATGCCTGCCCGGGTAAGTCCTGTGGTCCTTCTGGACTCGCCTCCGCGACAGCCGACGTCGGGCCCGACGCAGTCGGGGCCCGAGTCGGGGGCTGCTGGGTCACCTGAGCTCGGACTCAGGTTGACGGCCTTGGAGAGCAGACTGTCTGCCTTCATGGACCAGCAGAGGGCACTGCTCGCTGGCTTCGCTGGCGCCGCTGCCCCGACCGCCGGGACGTCGACGTCCAAGTCGACCCCGGAGACCGAGCCGATCCTCGAGTCGATGAGAACTCGAGTCGATCCTCGGTCGAGGTCACCCTCGGCCTCCCGTTCGGGACCGAGGTCGCCGACGCCGACTCCCTCGGCGTCGGGGCGGCTGGCGCCGCACCCTGCCCGGGCCGACCCCACCGAGTCCTCGTCGGAGTCGGTCTGGGAGTCTGAGGAGGAAGAGTCACCTGATTCTTTCCGGACTCGGTGTGTCCCATCGGACTCACCGGAGTCCGAGCCTCGGAAGCAGTCCCCCCCGGAGGATGCCCGGTTCTCGGACTTCGTTAGGGATATGGCCAAGGCTTTGGCCTTCCCTGCGGATCCCGAGGAGGAGCCTCGAGCCGAAGAGCTCGACGCCCTCCAATATGACTCTCCCGCGAGGGAACACTTTACTGTGCCGGTTCCTCCTATGCTGGAACGACTACTCTTCCGCATGTGGGAGAGTCCGGCCTCCTCGCCGGTCCTGAGCAAGCGGGTCGATTCTATCTATCGAGTCCGCAAGAGCCCTGGCTTTCAAAAGGCACAGCTGCCACACCATTCCATGGTAGTGGAATCGGCCATGCATCGTCTTAAGAGCCAGAAGATGCACTCCTCGGTGCCTCCTGGAAGGGAGGCCCGTAACCTGGATGGCCTTGGCAAGAAGTGCTTCCAGGGCTCTATGCTCGCATGTCGTGTCCAGACTTACCAGCTATACATGGGCATGTATCTCCGGGATCTGGCTAAAGAGCTAGCCGGATTCTCCGCTGGTCTGTCCGAGGAACCCTTGCGGAGGTTCCTAGCCTTGTCCACTGGCATTCGGGAATGCTCAAAGTTCATGTCCGGACAGCCTATGATGGCTTTGAAGCATCGGCTCGAGTGGCCGCAGCCGGCATCGGTGCCCGCCGACAGGCTTGGCTTCAGTCGTCAGACCTTGAGCCCTGGGTGCAGGACAAGTTGGTCGATGTCCCCTGCCGAGGCGAAAACCTCTTTGGCAAGCCCATGGCGGAAAAGGCTGCGCAAATTGAGACTGAGACTCTCACCAGGACCAGGCTTTCTAGGAAGACCTCCGCCCCTTCCCAGAAAAAGAAGGGCTCGGGGAAAAAGTCCTTTTACCCGAGGAAGGCGGCTGCCTACAAACAGTACCCCCATTATCAGGCCCCTGCAGCTCCCCAACAGGGCCAGCAGGCCAAGGGACGGGGTAACGGGTCCCGTAGGCAGCAAGCCCCCAAGCCTGCACCACCAGCCCCTGCTCAGCAGGGTGGGGGCTTTTGACTCACTAAGCATAGCCTCTCCCCCCCCGCTGGTTCCTCCCAGCACCGGAGGCCGGCTGGTTCACTTCGCCCACAGGTGGTCCAGCATCACCGCAGATGCCTGGGTGCTTCAGGTCGTGCGAGAAGGCTATCTTCTCCACTTCCATCAGGTCCCTCCCTCCTATTTTCCGGGAGAACCTCCGCGACCCCCTCTGCACAGGGAGTTGCTCCTTCAGGAGTTAGCAGGTCTTCTGCAGGAACAGGCGGTGGAACCGGTGCCACACCACCTGAGAGGTCAAGGCTTTTATTCAAGGTATTTTCTGATACCAAAGAGAACAGGGGGCCTCAGACCCATCCTGGACTTGCGCAACCTCAACAAGTTCCTTGTGCGGGAGAAGTTCAAAATGCTTACCCTTGGAATCCTTCTGCCCTACCTCCAGCAGGGAGATTGGCTATGCTCCTTGGATCTAAAGGATGCCTACACGCACATCCTCATCCACCCAAGCCACCGCCAATACCTAAGGTTTGTGGTGGCAGGAAATCATTACCAGTACAGGGTTCTGCCCTTTGGCCTGTCCTCCGCACCGCGAGTCTTCACAAAATGTCTCGCGGTCGTGGCGGCCCATCTCCGGCTTCACGGCCTCTATGTCTTTCCGTACCTCGACGACTGGCTCATCAGGGCAGCATCCGCTCGGGAGGTCACCAACGCCACGCGCCGCACGGTGACTCTTCTGCAGCACTTGGGCTTTGTTATAAACTTCGCAAAGTCCACTTTGCTCCCCTCACAGGATCTCGAGTTCATCGGCGCAAGGCTGCACACTCCTCAGGCACGAGCGTACCTACCGCTCGACAGGGCTCAACGGCTCATGGACCTAGCCGACCGTTTTCGCAGCCAGCCCCTGGTCTCCGCCAGGCACTTCCTGAGACTACTCGGCCATATGGCTTCCACCGTCCATGTGACCCCCAATGCCCGCCTGAATATGCGGTCTGCTCAATGGTGTCTCCGCCAGCAGTGGCGTCAAGCCACAGGCAGCCTAGCAGACCTAGTGCGCGTCTCCGAGCCGCTGATCTCGTCTCTCCGGTGGTGGCTCCGGCAGCCGAACCTCATGTTCGGAATGCCTTTCCAGTCACCTCAGCCGACCCGGGTGCTGACCACCGATGCATCCCTCCTGGGCTGGGGAGCACATTGCCAAGAGGCACGTACTCAGGGCCTCTGGACCACGTGGGAGTCTGCTCAGCAGATCAACTTCCTGGAGCTCAGGGCGATCCGCCTAGCTCTCAAGGCCTTCTCCCACCTGACTTCCCACCAATCCGTCCTTGTCCAGACGGACAATCAAGTTGCCATGTTCTACGTGAACAAGCAGGGGGGCACGGGCTCCTTCCTCCTCTGCCGGGAGGCGCAGAAGCTCTGCTCTTGGGCCGTCAGTCACGGCATTCTCCTCAAGGCAGTTTATCTCCCGGGCCAAGAAAATTGCCTGGCGGACAAACTCAGCAGGGTCCTCCAGCCGCACGAGTGGCGTCTGGATCCCTTGGTAGTTCAGAAGCTCTTCCTCAAGTGGGGCCTCCCCACGGTGGATCTCTTTGCCAGTCCTCACAACCGGCAGCTTCCTCGCTTCTGCTCTCGTCAGCCACACCCCCTTCGGGTTGCGGCGGACGCTTTTCTGATCTCATGGTCGGGGAGCCTTCTGTACGCTTTCCCTCCCATCCCGCTAGTCTCTCGGACTCTTTTCAAGGTTCTCCGAGACAAAGCCTTCATGATCCTGGTGGCCCCTCGCTGGCCCAGGCAGCCGTGGTTTCTGCTCCTACTGCAACTGGCGGCGGAGGATCCAATCCCTCTGGGGGTACAACCGGATCTCCTCACTCAGGATCAGGGGTCCCTACTGCACCCCAACCTCAGGTCTCTCAACCTCATGGCCTGGCTGCTGAGAGGGTAGTCCTGGCTCCCCTTCTCCTGCCGGCGGAGGTGGAGGAGGTCGTCTTGGCTTCGCGACGGCCTTCTACCCGCAAATGCTACGCCCTTAAATGGCGTCGCTTTGCGGTCTGGTGTACCCAACAGTCTCACGATCCCTTCTCCTGCCCGGTGTCGGTGATCTTGCAGTACTTGCTGCACCTCTCTAATCTGGGACTTAAGTCCAACTCCGTCAAAGTTCACCTCAGTGCTCTTTCAGCACATCATGTGCCGGTGGACGGCAGACCTCTCTCCAACGACCCTCTCGTAGCGAGGTTTCTCCGAGGTCTCCTTCTACTTAAACCACCTCTGCGCCCGCCAGCGCCTGACTGGGACCTGAATGTGGTTTTGCAGCGGATCACCTGTCCGCCTTTTGAACCTATGGCTACCTGTTCTCTCCGTTTTCTGTCTTGGAAAACACTGTTCTTGATAGCCCTCACTTCCGCTAGACGCGTAAGTGAATTGCAGGCCCTCGTGTCTGATCCCCCTTACACTAGGTTCTACAAGAATAGGGTAGTCCTACGGACTCACCCGAAATTTCTGCCTAAAGTGGTCTCCCCTTTTCACATCAATCAGGAGGTGGTACTTCCAACCTTCTTTCCCAGACCACACTCCAGCCGAGCTGAGACGGTCCTCCATACCCTGGACAGTAGAAGGGCATTGAACTTCTACCTTGACCGTACGCGGGAGCACCGTAAAGCTGCTCAGCTTTTTGTGTCTTTTGACCCCAATAAATTGGGGCTCCCGGTCTCCAAGCGTACTCTGTCCATCTGGGTTGCGGACTGTATCTCTTGGGCTTATGGGGCAGCCGGACTCTCCTTAGAAAGTCGAGTCACGGCTCATTGCGTTCGGGCAAAGGCCACGTCAGTGGCTTACCTCCGCTCTGTTCCGCTGGCAGACATCTGCCAGGCCGCTACTTGGTCTTCGAGCCAGACTTTTGCGGTCCATTACTGTCTCGAGAGGGAGTCCCGTAGGGACAGTGCTTTCGGACAGGCAGTCCTCCGTAATCTCTTTGAGGTCTGAGCAACTCCTACCCTCCATCCCGGATGTGGGCTACCGGTGGGTGATAATTCAGCGAAGATTCTATCCTTCTGTGCTGCTGAGCTAGAGGGAGCTCATTTTTGTGCTTAGGGTCTCCGGTAGCCTTGAGCTTGGGAGTCCCATAAGTGAGGACTGACTTCCTGCTTGGTCCTGGAGAAAGCGTAGTTACTCACCTGTAACAGGTGTTCTCCAGGAGCAGCGGGAATCAGTCCTCACTACCCTCCCTCCTCCCCTTGGAGTTGCAGTCGTCTGCTTATGTTCTTTTTGCAAATTTTTATGCTGTCTTTTTTAGCTATGTCATCTGACTGGCTAAGATGGCACCCTCGGGCGGGAAGACGACCGCGCATGCGCGCTGCAATTCCCAAAGGCTTTCTTTGAATTGCTCCGCGAGGGCTCCGTCGGCGCCGACGTCACCCATAAGTGAGGACTGATTCCTGCTGCTCCTGGAGAACACCTGTTACAGGTGAGTAACTACGCTTACCTGGGTACAAACTATATCGTAATGATAGAGCTGATCAAATTGGTGGAGGGGTTGCGCTCTATGTTAGTGAGGGCATTGACTCAGAAAGGATTAACGTTTTGCAGGAAACAAAATCTGCTGTAGAATCTATATGGATTGAAATTCCATATAAAAGGGGGAAGGCAATGGCAGTGGGGGTGTACTATCGAGCACCTGGCCAGAATGACCAAATGGATGATGAAATGCTCAAAGAAATCAAGGAAGCTAACAAACGTTACAGCGCAGTAGTAATAATGGGTGATTTCAATTACCCCGGTATCGACTGGGTCAGTGTCACGTCAGGACATGCTAGGGAGATAAAGTTCCTAGATGAAATAAATGACTGCTTCTTGGAGTAGCTGGTTCATGAACCGACTAGAGGGGAAGCCATATTAGACCTAGTCCTTAGTGGAACACCAGATCTAGTGCAAGAGATAAGGGTGTTGGGGCCACTTGGCAATAGTGATCATAGCATGATCGCCTTTGATTTAATTAGTGGAGGAGGGATAGTAAGGAAATCCACAGTACTACCTTTTAACTTTCGAAAGGGAGACTATGATAAAATGAGGAAAGCAGTTAAGAAAAAACTAAAAGGAGCAGTTGCAAAGGTTAAAGACGTACATCAAGCTTGGGTGTTGTTGAAAAATACTATCTTGGAAGCCCAGACCACCTGTATTCCACGCTTTAAGAAAAGTGGAAGGAAGTCCAAAAAACAGCCAGCATGGTTTAAAGGTGAGGTCAGAGAGGCGGCTGTTGCCAAAAAAGCATCTTTCAGGAAATGGAAAAAAGAGCCAAAAGACGAAACCTGGAAACAGCACAAGCACTGGCAAGCCAAATGCAAGGCATTGATAAGGCAGGCAAAGAGAGAATTTGAGAAGAAGCTTGCTGCGGAAGCAAAAACGCGAAATAAAGACCTTTTCAAGTACATTCATAGCAAAAAACCTGTGAGAGAGTCAGTTGGTCCATTAGATGATAAAGGGGTTAAAGGAGCACTAAGAGGCGACAAGGTGATAGCGGAGAGACTGAATGAATTCTTTGCTTCGGTCTTTACTGAGGAAGATGTAGGGATGTTACCCATGACTGAAGTGGTATTTAAAGGTGCAGAAGAATTGAAGGAAATATCGATACATCGAGAAGATGTCTTACAACTATTAGATAAACTGAAGAGTAGCAAATCACCTGGGCCGGATGGTATACATCCAAGGGTGTTGAAAGAACTGAAATATGAGATTGCAGACCTGCTATCAGTAATCTGTGAACTATCATTAAAATCATCTCTAATACCTGAAGACTGGAGGATCGCCAATTTAACACCAATTTTTAAAAAGGGTTCCAGGGGTGATCCGGGAAACTACAGACCGGTGAGCCTGACGTCAGTACTGGGAAAAATGGTAGAAACCATCATAAAGAATAAAATTACTCAGCATATAGATAGTCACAACCTAATGGGAGACAGCCAACATGGCTTTAGACAAGGAAGATCTTATTTATTTATACATCTTTTCTATACCTCCACTTCCAGCGATCAGTGGCGGTTTACAAGTAACATGAACTTTAATAATAGAGTACTATTATTTTACATAGAACAGATTTAGATCTTGTCTTACTAATCTGTTATGTTTTTTTGAAGGAGTGAATAAACAGGTGGACAAAGGTGAGTCGTTTGATATTGTGTATCTGGACTTTCAGAAAGCCTTTAACAAGGTCCCTCATCAGAGACGTTTGGCAAAACTAGAGTCATGGGATAGGAGGCAGTGTACTATTGTGGATCAGGAACTGGTTAAAAGATAGAAAGCAGAGGGTAGGGCTAAATGGCCATTTTTCCCAATGGAGAAAGGTGAATAGTGGTGTACCCCAGGGATCTGTGCTGGGTCCACTGCTTTTTGACATATTCATAAATGACCTGGAAAGTGGAATAACGAGTGAGGTTATCAAATTTGCAGGTGACACAAAACTATTTAAAGTTGTTAAAATCCAAGAGGATTGTGAAAAATTGCAAGAGGATCTTGATTAATTGGAAGACTGGGCATCAAAATGGCAGAAGAAATTTAATGTGGACAAGTGCAAGGTTATGCACCTAGGGAAGAGCAACCCAAACTATGGTTACACGATGCAAGGTTCCACATTAGGAACCACCACCCAGGAAAAAGATTTAGGCGTCATTGTGGATACCATGTTAAAACCCTCGGCCCAGTGTGCAGTGGCGGCCAAGAGAGCAAATATAATGCTAGGTATGATAAGGAAAGGAATGAAAAATAAAACAAGATATTATAATGCCTCTATATCGTTCCATGGTGAGACCGCACCTTGAATATTGTGTGCAATTCTGGTCGCCGTATCTTAAAAAGGATATAGCGATTTTAGAAAAGGTTCAGAGAAGAGCCACCAAAATGGTAAAGGGGATGGAAGGATACTCCTATGAAGAAAGGCTAAAAAGGTTAGGGCTCTTTAACCTGGAAAAGAGACGGCTGAGGGGGAGATATGATAGAAGTCTATAAATTAATGAACGGAGTGGAACGGGTAAACGTAGATCGATTGTTTACGTTATCAGAATATAGAAAGACATGGGGACATGCAATGAAGCTACAGGGTAAACTATTTAAGACTAATAAAAGAAAATATTTTTTCACTCAACATGTAATCAAACTCTGGAATTTGTTACCGGAGGATGTAGTAAAGGCTGTTAGTGTAGCTGGGTTTAAAAAAGGTTTGGACAAGTTCCTGGAGGAAAGGTCCATAAACCATTATTAAGAAGTGACTGAAGATATCAATGCTTGACCCAGTACAAGCATTGTGGAACTTGTGTCTCTTGGGGAAACTGCTAGGTACATATGACCTAGATTGGCCACTGTTGGAAACAGAATACTGGGCTTGATGGACCTTGGTCTGACCCAGTATGGCATATCTTATGTTCTTATGGGGGTTGGGGGTCCCGTGTCTAGCCACATACTATGCAGCAGCACAATTGCGAGTGCTGTTTGTGTGAAGGGGACTGGATGAAATGCCTAGGGGCGGCTCAAAGCAATCTGCTGCCTGAGGCGAAGTATGAAAAAGCACCCCCCCCCCCCCCCACCTTAGAGGTGGGCGGGGCTTTTTCAGAAATCCAATCAGAGACTGAACCAAACCAAAAAGCTGATTAGATTATATGGAGGAAATGCAAGATGTCTGCACACCCTGTGAGACTTGCAGCTCGGGTGCACGCCCCCTCCCCCCCATGCCTCCGTCCAGTGCTGCCTGCTCTTTCCCTGCTGCTGCTGCCCTCTGTTTTTTTCACGGAGGCGCCAGCAGCAGGGAAAGAGCAGGCAGTGCTGGATGGAGGTATGGGGAGGAGAAGGGGGGCATGCGCCCGATCTGAAAGACACCGGCACTTTAAGCAGATCTGTCCCTCCTTGACATCGAGTCGGAGGAGGGTGGGACCAGACCTGCTTAAAGAGGCTTGGGGAGTGCATTTCGGCTGCCCGCTATTGTCCTGCCAGCGGCGGCAGGGCAACAGCAGACCGCCGAAATACGCCTCCCAAGCCTTTGGGCCCTGTGCGGCTGCACCGCTTGCACAGGGCTAGGTATGGTCCCATTTGCATACCAAGGAACTAAAAGACAGCAAGAACTAACAGCACAGATTATAAAACTAAATTATAACTCATTTTTATTTTGTTATAAACTGCGTTATGGTTCTTGCTTTTTCTTTTTCAACATATATTTTGCATCCACAGTAGGTGCAGAGCAGAACCAGGACATTCACGCACAGAACTCAATATTTAAAAAAAATATCTGATTCTGATCATCTCACTAACAACTACTACTATTCTCTAGTACCAGGCATATTGTGAACTAATACAAAACCCTACAACAAAGAGCAAACCTACCATACCATATCAGCACAAACTTCCAAAAGTCACATAAGGAGCCCATCCAAAAAAAGCGTCTACTGTAAATACTACAGTGGGCCCTGAAACATCCATACACCTATTTGAAAAGCTGAACAAGTCAAATTACTACAGTACATTATAGATCTTTATGTAGAAACTCCATGTTAACAACACCTGAACTCAGTCGCACACTCGCAACATCGACCCTCAGCAAGTACAGAATAAGTAACCACAATCTAAAGTAAAAATAATATGTAGACTAAATTTAAATTGAAACCCCAAGAAGCCAGAGTCCACATGCAGTGCAACATTAGATAACAATTAATTCTCCAGGACCAAGCAAAGAGTCAGTCCTCACATATGGGTGACGTCGGCGCCGACGGAGCCCTCGCGGAGCAATTTCCCCAGCTTTCAAAGAAAGCCTTTGGGAATTGCAGCGCGCATGCGCGGTCCCCTTCCCGCCCAAGGGTGCCATCTTGCTCAGTCTTCTTTTTTCCGCAGAGCCCTACAGACGTTGTTTGTGATCGCCGCAGAAAAAGTTGATTTTCTTTCTTCTTTCTCGGTTTGACGCCGGATCCTTTTCCCACCCGGACCCGCTACGCCGGTATCGGGTCCGTTCTTTATTTTTCAGTTTTTTGTCCTTCGTGACAAGCGTTCGCGCCATTTTTTATTTTTCACTGGCAGCATTGTCTTTTGACCTCGCAGGGACCCTTTTTCCCTCGATGGCTGCCAGCGGGTTTAAAAAGTGTGATCGGTGTAAGAAACTTATGTCTCTTACCGACACACACGACTGCTGCCTCCGCTGCCTCGGACCCGATCATGACCCGATGATCTGTGGTCTGTGTAGCAAGATGTCTTCAAAAGCGTTGAGGAGTCGGCAGCATCAAAGGGAACGAATCTTCTCTGACTCCGCATCCGGCCGGGCCCGGACCTCGTCAGAGGCTTCGACGTCCCGGGACTCCGGTCCTGAGCATCGTCGGAGTTCCTCTGAACGGGGGTCTCCTACCCGGGAACATCATCGGAAGAAAAAACCCGCGAGGGCGTCGTCGGTGGACGCTCCTGGTTCCTCGAGGGCCAGGTCGCATAGCCCCGATAGCCGTCCCGGGTCCTCGGAGTCGGAGAGGCCTTCGAAACATCCTCGTCTCGAAATGGAGTCACCTGGACACGTGAGTACTGTAGTCCTCGTGGACTCGCCTCCGAAGGAGCCGACGTCGGGCCCGATGCCGTCGGGGCCCGAGTCGGGGGCTGCTGGGTCTCCTGAGCTTGGACTCAGGTTGACGGCCTTGGAGAGCAGTTTGGCTGTCTTCATGGACCAGCAGCGGGCATTGATCGCTGGCCTCGCCAATGCTTCTGCCCCGGCCACCGGGACGTCGACGTCCAAGTCGACCCCGGAGACCGAGCCGATCCTCGAGTCCATACAAGCTCGAGTCGATCCTCGGTCGCGGTCTCCCTCGGCCTCCCTTCAGGACCGAGGTCGTCGACGTCGGGGCGGAGGGCATCGGTGCCCGCCCGGCCGGAGCCGCTCAATTCCTCCTCCGAGGAGTCAGACTGGTAAACCGAGGACGAAGAGTCGACTGGTACTTTTCGGATTCGGTGTGTCCCATCGGACTCACTAGAGTCCGAACCTCGGAGACGGTCCCCCCCGGAGGACACCCGGTTCTCGGACTTCGTGCGGGATATGGCCACGGCCTTGGCATTCCCCGCGGATCCCGAGGAGGAGCCTCGAGCCGAAGAGCTTGATGCCCTCCAGTATGACTCTCCCCCGAAGGAGGCCTTTACTGTACCGGTTCCTCCGATGCTGGAACGGTTTCTCTTCCGCATGTGGGAGAGCCCGGCGTCAGCACCGGTGTTAAGCAAGCGGGTCGATTCCATTTATCGAGTCCGCAAGAGCCCCGGGTTCCAAAAGGCACAACTACCGCACCATTCCATGGTGGTGGAATCGGCCATGCATCGACTCAAGAGTCAGAAGATGCACTCCTTGGTGCCTCCCGGCCGGGAGGCCCGGAACCTGGATGCCCTCAGTAGAAAGTGCTTCCAGGGCTCTATGCTTGCTTGTCGAGTCCAGACCTACCAGCTCTATATGGGCATGTATCTCCGAGATCTGGCAAAAGAAATTGCCGGGTTCTCTGCTGGTCTCTCCGAGGAACCTTTGCAGAGGTTCCAAGCCTTGTCCACGGGTATTCGAGAGTGCTCGAAGATTATCTCTCGAGCAGCCTATGATGGCTTCGAAGCATCTGCTCGAGTAGCCGGGGCCGGCATCGGTGCCCGCCAACAGGCCTGGCTTCAGTCATCCGACCTCGAGCCATGGGTCCAGGACAAGTTGGTCGATGTCCCCTGCAGAGGTGAAAACCTCTTTGGCAAACCCATGGCTGAAAAGGCTGCACAAATCGAGAACGAGACTCTGACCAGAACTAAGCTGTCCAGAAAAACCTCTGCCCCTTCTCAGAAGAAGAAGGGCTCGGGGAAAAAGCCCTTTTACCCGAGGAAGGCGGCTGCCTATAAACACTACCCTCAGTATCGGGCCTCAGCAGCTCCCCAAAAGGGTCAGCAGGCCAAGGGACAGGGTAATGGGTCCCGTAGGCAGCAGGCCCTCAAGCCCACAACACCGGCCCCTGCTCAGCAGGGTGGGGGTTTTTGACTCCGTCAGCATAGCCTCTTCCCCTCGGCTGGTTTCTCTCAGCACAGGAGTCCAGCTGGTCCACTTTGCCCACAGGTGGTCAGCCATCACCTCAGATACCTGGGTGCTTCATATAGTTCAGAAAGGCTATCTTCTACACTTTCACCAGGTACCTCCCTCCTACTTTCCAGGGGAGCCTCCAAGACTCCCTCTGCACAGGGACTTACTCCTTCAGGAGTTAGCAGGTCTTCTTCAGGAACAGGCTGTGGAACCGGTGCCCCACCACCTGAGAGGTCACGGCTTTTATTCCAGGTACTTTCTGATACCAAAAAGAACAGGAGGCCTCAGACCCATCCTGGACTTGCGCAACCTCAACAAGTTCCTGGCAAGGGAAAAGTTCAAGATGCTTACTCTTGGAATCCTGCTGCCCTACCTCCAGCAGGGAGACTGGCTATGCTCCTTAGATCTCAAGGATGCCTATACTCACATCCTTATTCATCCAGACCACAGACAATATCTCAGGTTTATTGTGGGAGGAAATCATTACCAGTACAGAGTGTACTGCCCTTTGGCCTATCCTCCGCCCCCAGTGTGTTCACCAAATGCCTAGCAGTGGTGGCGGCCTATCTAAGACTTCAAGGCCTTTTTGTGTTTCCATACCTGGACGACTGGCTCATCAGGGCCCAGTCTTCCCAAGAGGCCACTCATCGCACTGTCTCTCTGCTCCAGCACTTGGACTTTGTCATAAAATTCGCAAAGTCCACTTTGCTCCCCTCTCAAGATCTCGAATTCATCGGCGCAAGGTTAAGCACACTTCAGGCGTGGGCCTTCCTGCCTCTAGACAGAGCACACAGGCTCATGGATCTCTCCAGCCACTTTCACAGCAATTCCCTGGTCTCTGCCAGGCAATTTCTGAGACTGCTCGGCCATATGGCTTCCACGGTCCATGTGACCCCCAATGCCCGCCTGAACATGCGACCTGCTCAGTGGTGCCTTCGCACTCAAAGGCATCAGGCCACGGGGAGCCTGACGGACTCAGTACAGGTCTCCGACCTACTGGTCTCTTCTCTGCGGTGGTGGCTTCATCTGCCAAACCTGCTACTGGGAGTGGATTTTCAATCTCCTCCGCCTTCTCAGGTACTAACAACCGATGCTTTTCTCCTGGGTTGGGGAGCACATTGCCAAGGGACATGTACTCAAGGCCTCTGGACTCCTTGGGAGTCTGCGCAGCAGATAAACTTCCTGGAGCTCAGAGCCATCCACCTAGCTCTGAGAGCCTTCTCCCACCTCACTTCTCACCAGTCTGTGCTGGTCCAGACGGACAATCAAGTTGCAATGTTCTACGTGAACAAACAAGGGGGCACAGGCTCCTTCCTTCTCTGTCAGGAGGCACGAAGACTGTGCTCTTGGGCCGTCCACCACGGCATCCTCCTCAAAGCGGTTTATCTCCCAGGTCAGGAAAATTACCTGGCAGACAAGCTAAGCAGGATCCTCCAACCACACGAGTGGAGACTGGATCCATTAGTAGTTCAGCGGATCTTTCTCAAGTGGGGACTCCCCACCATGGATCTGTTTGCCAGTCCTCTGAACCGGCAACTTCCCAGATTCTGCTCTCGACAACCGCATCCTCTCCGAGTAGCGGCGGATGCTTTTCTGATTCCATGGTCCACAGGCCTCTTGTATGCCTTTCCTCCCATGACGCTGGTGTCTCGAACACTCTTCAAAGTTCTCAGAGACAAAGCCTCGCTGATCCTAGTGGCTCCCCGGTGGCCGAGGCAACCTTGGTTCCCGCTTCTAATGCAGCTGACGGTGGACACTTCTCTTCCTTTGGGGTTTCAGCCCGATCTCCTGACACAGGATCAAGGGTCTCTCCTACACCCCAACCTCCGGTCTCTTCATCTGATGGCCTGGCTGCTGAAAGGGTAGTCCTTGCTCCCCTCCAGCTGCCTCGGGAGGTGGAAGAGGTTGTCTTGGCCTCGAGGAGGCCTTCCACCCGGAAGTCCTACGCTCTTAAGTGGCGTCGGTTCTCCATTTGGTGTGCTCAGCAGTCTGCGAATCCCTTCTCCTGCTTGGTAGCAGTGGTCTTGCAATACTTGCTTTACCTCTCCAATCTGTGCGTTAAGTCCAACTCTGTCAGAGTCCACCTCAGTGCTCTTTCTGCACATCACGCACCGGTGGATGGCAGGCCTCTTTCCCACCACCCTTTGGTGGCTCGTTTTCTCCGAGGCCTTCTTCTCCTTAAGCCTCCTTTACACCCACCAGCCCCTGAATGGGATTTGAATGTGGTCTTGCAGCGGATTACCTGTCCGCCCTTTGAACCTATGGCTACCTGCCCTCTTCGTTTTCTTTCTTGGAAAACCTTGTTCTTGGTAGCCCTTACCTCTGCTAGGCTCGTTAGTGAACTGCAAGCCCTAGTGTCTGATCCTCCTTACACTAGGTTCTACAGGAATAGGGTAGTCTTACGGACTCACCCTAAGTTTCTTCCAAAGGTGGTTTTCTCCTTTTCATCTCAACCAGGAGGTGGTTCTTCCGACCTTCTTTCCCAGGCCGCACGCTAGTCGGGCTGAGATGGTCCTGCATACCCTGGACTGTAGGAGGGCCTTGTCCTTCTACCTTGACCGTACGCGAGAGCATCGGAGGGCTGTTTAGCTCTTCGTTTCTTTTGACCCCAATAAATTGGGGCTACCTGTCTCCAAGCGTACTTTGTCCATTTGGGTAGCTGACTGTATCGCCTGGGCTTATGGGGCAGCCGGACTCTCGTTGGAGGGTTGAGTCACGGCTCATCGTGTTAGGGCGAAGGCTGCGTCAGTGGCTCATCTCCGCTCTGTTCCGTTGGCAGACATCTGCCAGGCCGCTACTTGGTCTTCAAGCCAGACTTTTGCAGCCCATTACTGCCTGGAGAGGGAGTCCCGCAGGGATAGTGCAGGCAACTCCTACCCTCCGGCCCTGGTGTTGGGCTACCGGTTGGGGGCGTTTTCAGAGAAGATTCCTTCCTTCTGTGCTTCTGAGCTAGAGGGAGCTCATTTTTCCGCTTGAGTCCTCCGGTAGCCTTAAGCTTGGGAGTCCCATATGTGAGGACTGACTTCCTGCTTGGTCCTGGAGAAAGAGTAGTTACTCACCTGTAACAGGTGTTCTCCAGGAGCAGCAGGAATCAGTCCTCACAACCCTCCCTCCTCCCCTTGGAGTTGCAGTCCTATCATTTCGTTTTTGCTAATTTTTTGCTGTCTTTTAGCTATGTCATCAGACTGAGCAAGATGGCACCCTTGGGCGGGAAGGGGACCGCGCATGCGCGCTGCAATTCCCAAAGGCTTTCTTTGAAAGCTGGGGAAATTGCTCCGCGAGGGCTCCGTCGGCGCCGACGTCAGCCATATGTGAGGACTGATTCCTGCTGCTCCTGGAGAACACCTGTTACAGGTGAATAACTATTCTATAAGAGATGCAGTTCCCCAATACTGTGTAAAATATAAAAATAGCACAAAGTCCAATCACTAAAAGTAAATACAATTATTTTTTCTACCTTTGTTGTTTGACCATTTTATTCTCTGATCATGCTGGTCCCGATCTGAGGCTTCTGCTTTCCTGTCTTCTCTTAGCTCTCTTTCTGTGGTCTATGGTCCATCTGCCATTTCTTATCTCTTCTTTTGTTTTCTTCACTTCCTTCAAACAGCCCAGTTCCAGTAACCCTCCCCAGTATCAGCCCCCTTTCCAGTCCTTCCCTCCCAGTACCTTCAAATGTCAACTGCCTTGCATTCCCACGACTGCAACTGGTGTCCATTCCCTTCCAGTACCCCTCCTTCCCCACTGTCCATCCTCTTCTAGTCCAAATACCATCCCAGATATTAGCTCAGTCCACTCTCAGTGCCACCCTCCAGGTCAGCTCCCTTCCAGTCACCCTACCCTCTGTCCATCCCCCTTGCATATCAGCACCCTTCCAGCCTTCTCCCCATTACCCAACCACCTACCACTCCCATCCCCAAGTGTCAGTTACCTTCCAATCCCCCTTCAGTACATCCTAGGTGTCAGCTCCTTTCCAGCCCCCTCCTTCCCCTGGCAGACCCTCCCATTATCTGCTCCCTTCCAGTCCCATTCTACCATTTTCCCGCATCAGCCCATTTGTAGCCCTAGCCCCTAGTTTTCTTCCAGGGCCAGCAGCGCTCGCCTCCCCTCCCCCAATAGCTCATTTCAAGTCCCAGCCCATTTCCTGTCCTATTCCCCCCCCCATCAGCCCACCTCCAGTCCTAGCCCCCCATAGCCCATTACAAGTCCTAGCCCCCCCCCGATAGCCCATTACCAGTCCTAGCCCCCTCCCGATCATCCCATTTCCAGTCCTAACCCCCCATCAGCCCATTACCAGTCCTACCCCCCCCCCCCCGATAGCCCATTACCAGTCCTAGCACCCTCCCGATCAGCCCATTTCCAGTACTAACCCCTCATCAGCCCATTTCCAGTCATAACCCCCCCATCAGCCCATTTCCAGTTCTAAACCCCCCATCAGCTCAGTTCCAGTCCTAGATCCCTCCCCCCCCCCAACCCAGGGAAATTGGGAAAAAAAAAACTCCGGGCCCGGCGAAAGAAGCCGCGGCGGCTGCCTCTCCAGCGGCGGCAGCAGCAGAATGTGGAGCCCCGCGGCGGCCCGCCCCCCCCCCCCCCGAGAGCCTCCTGGTTTCCCCGGCTCCGCTTTGCAGAGCCACGGCGAAGGGACAGTGTTTCCTTTTCTCGCGCCTCTGTTAAAGCTGAGCCCGAGGTGCTGATGGGAAACCGGATTTCCTGTTTCCTATCAGTGCTGTGGGCTTAGCTTTAACAGAGCCACGGCTAAGGGAAACATTGTCCCTTCGCCGTGGCTCTGCAAAGCGGAGCTGGGGAAACCAGGAGGCTCTCCGGGGGGGGGGGGGGGGGCCGTGGGGCTCCTCATGCTGCCGCCGCTGGAGAGGCAGCAGCAGCTGCTTCTTTCGCCGGGCCCAGAGTTTTGTTTTGTTTTTTTGAAGGCCGAGTGAGGTGGTATTTTTGGGGGCAATTTTGCTGCCCCCAAAAAGCGGCCACCTGAGGCCACCGCCTCATTATAGAGCCGCCTATGGAAACGCCACAGTTGGTGCAGTTGGAACAGTGGGCAGAGAGGGACTTACAAGCCCAGCTTTGGAATCCGAATGGGGAAATAAAAAAAGGGGAAGATAGATAATCCTCATAAGAGACAAACACTACATATGCAAGGAATACCACAGGGTTCAGCTTTGTCATCAATTCTCTTTAAGATATATATATTCAACCTATATGTAATATCATTAAATGCCACAAGCTTCTTTATCATCTCTATGCTGATGACATCATGGTGTATACTCCAATCAACATTCAAGCACCTGACACCACAACCATTATTAGATGTCTACAAGAATGAATGCCTGGCTCACTGATAATTGCCTCAGTATTATCATTGTTGACCGTAAGGTTATGTTCATCACTAGAAACCCCACTTTCATTCCGCCTCAAACTATCAACATACTAGACAAACCAATAGCAGTTAAGGATTTGAAGTTAAATACCTGTGTATTATAATGGATAGAGCTCTGAATCTGAAATCTCACATTGCCAAAATCGCAAATAGGGCTTATCTCCGCTTGAGGACCATTAGAAAGCTCAAGCCAATACTCCAACAAAGACCACTTCCGCACAGTGTGCCAAACCTTCATAACACCTCTCCTCGATTATGGAAACTCGCTGTATCAGGGCCTTCCCCAGCAGACCTTATACCCACTCCAAATGGTGCAAAACACCGCTGCACGCATCATTACTGACACTGCAAGATCAGAGCACATTACTCCTGTCTTACAGCAGCTGCACTGTAGAGATGTTAAAATAAAGACAAAAGTAGCCAAAATGCCCTTGAGTACAGAGCAGACAGAGCTTAAAGATACCAAATTACCCCTGCCTACCAATAGCCAGATTAATATGAATAGAATACATCCTCAAAAATGCTTGTATGCAAATACTAGAAGTCTAAAAACTAAGATGGGAGAGTTAGAATATATAGCACTAAATGAGAGGTTAGATATGATTGGTATCTCAGAGACATGGTGAAAGGAGGACAACCAGTGAGACACTGTGCTACTTGGGTACAAACTATATAGTAATGATAGAGAAGATCAAATTGGTGGAGGGGTTGTGCTCTGTTAGAGAGGGAATTGAGTCGCAAAGGATTAAAGTTTTGCAGGAAACAAAATTCACTGTAGAATCTCTGTGGATTGAAAGTCCATGTAAAAAAGGGAAAGGCGATGGCAGTGGGGGTTTACTATCGACCGCCGGCCAGACTGAATAAATGGATGATGAAATGCTCAAAGAAATCAAGGAAGCTAACAAAAGTTACAGCACAATAATAATAATGGGTGATTTCAATTAACCTGTTATCGACTGGATCAGTATCACGGCAGGACATGCTAGGGAGAGAAACTTTCCAGATGAAATAAATGACTGCTTCTTGGAGCAGCTGGTTCATGAATTGACAAATGGGGAAGCCATTTTGGACCTAGTCCTTAGTGGAATACAAGATCTGGTGCAAGAGAAGGGTGTTGGGGCCACTTGGCAATAGTGATCGTATCATGATCGCGTTTGATTTAATAAATGAAGGAAGGACGGTAAGGAAATCCACAGTACTACATTTTAACTTTCAAAAGGGTGACTATGATAAAATGAGGAAAATAGTTAAGAAAAAACTAAAAGGAGCAATTGCAAAGGTAAGAGATTTACATTTAATCTTGGGTGTTATTTTAAAAATACTATCTTGGAAGCCCAGACCAGCAGTATTCCATGTTTTAAGAATAGTGGAAGGAAGTCCAAAAAACTGCCAGCATGGTTTAAAGGTGTGGTCAGAGAGGCTGTTGCCAAAAAAGCATCTTTCAGGAAATGGAAAAAGGAGCGAAATGACAAACTGGAAACAACACAAGCACTGGCAAGTTAGATGCAAGGCATTGATAAGGCAGGCAAAGAGAGAATTTGAGAAGAAGGTTGCTGTGGAAGCAAAAGTGCATAATAAAGATTTTTTCAAGTACATTTGTAGCAGAAAAAACCCCTGTGAAAGTCAGTTGGACCATTAGATGATAAGAGGGGTTTGGACAAGGTCCTGGAGGAAAGGTCCATAAACCATTATTAAGAAGGGACCCAGGATATCAGTGCTTGACCCAGTACAAACATTGTGGAACCTGTGTCTTTTGGGGGAAACTGCTAGGTACGTATGACTTAGATTGGCCACTGTTGGAAACAGGATACTGGGCTTGATGGACCTTGGTCTGACCCAGTATGGCATATCTTATGTTCTTATGTTAGAGGGGTAAAAGGGGCACTAAGAGGGGACAAGGCCATAGCGGAGAGACTGAATGAATTTTTTGCTTTGGTCTTTACTGAGGAAGATGTAGGAATGTTACCCATGACTGAAATGGTATTTAAAGAAGATGCTGTGGACGAATCAAAAGAAATATCGATACACCGGGAACATGTATGAAAACTATTTGATAAATTGAAGAGTAGCAAATCATCTGGACCGGATGGTATACATACAAAGGTGTTGAAAGAACTGAAATATGAGATTGCAGGCCTACTATTAGTAATCTGTGAACTGTCTTTAAAATCATCTGTAATACCTGAAGATTGGAGGATGGCCAATGTAATGCCAATTTTTAAAAAGTGTTCCAGGGCTGATCCGGGAAACTACAGACAGTTGAGCCTGATGTCAGTAGCGGGAAAAATGGTGGAAACCATAAAGAACAAAATTACTGCACATGTAGATAGTCATGGCTTAATGGGAGACAGCCAACATGGCTTTAGCCAAGGAAGGTCTTGTTTTACTAATCTGTTATGTTTTTTTGAAAGTGTGAATAAACAGGTAGACAAAGATGAGTCGGTTGATATAGTGTATTTGGACTTCCAGAAAGCCTTTGACAAGGTCCCTCATCAGGGACTTTTGGCAAAACTAAACAATCATGGGATAGGAGGCAGTGTACTATTGTGGATCAGGAACTGGTTAAAAGATGGAAAGCAGAGTGTAGGGCTAAATGGCCAATTTTCCCAGTGGAGAAAGGTGACTAGTGAAATATCCCAGGGATCTGTGCTGGGTCTGCTGCTTTTTAACATATTCATAAACGACCTGGAAATGGGAATAATGAGTGAGGTTATCAAATTTGCAGATAACAACTTTAAATAGTTTTGTGTCAAAACCCATGAGGATTGTGGAAAATTGCAAGAGGATCTTGATAAATTAGAAGACTGGGCATCCAAATGGCAGATGAAATTTAATGTGGACAAGTGCAAAGTTATGTACCCATGCTTCGTAATGTGGCCCAGAGTTTCAAATGGTTTACACAGTCAAAAGCCTTGCTGTAGTCAATAAAGCACAAATAGATATCCTTTTGGTATTCTTTTGTCTTTTCAAGAATCCATCTCACATTTGCGATGATGTCTCTCGTTCCTCACCCTTTCCTGAACCCTGCTTGCACGTCAGGTAGTTCTTGTTCAGGTATGGTTGTAGTCTCTGTTGAATAATCTTCAGTAGAATCTTGCTGGCATGTGGGATCAGAGCAATTGTGCGATAATTTCCACAGTCAGTTGGATCACCTTTCTTTAGTATTGGTATAAACACAGATCTCTTCCAGTCAGTTGGCCGTGATGTCTTCCAAATTTCCTAGCAGAGCCTTGTAAGTATGGTAACAGCTGCATCAGATTGCAGTAATACTTCTGTGGGAATGCCATCAGTGCCTGGTGCTTTGTACTTTGATAAGGCTTTCAATGCTGCTTCAACTTCTTCCTCCACCAGTGGTTCTGGATCATAAGGTACAGGTTGAAACGGCTATTGGTCCGCTTGATCTTTATCATATAAAAACTCTGCATATTCTTTCCACCTTTTCTTGATGATCTCAGCATCATTCAGCATAGATCCTTGAGTATCTTGTAACATTCCAATTCAAGGCTGGAATTTTTTTCTGTAACTCGTAGTTTTAGGAAAGCCGATCTTGTTCTTCCTCTAATAGTTTCTGCTTCTATTCCCTTGCATGCATCGTCATACTTTTCCTTGCCCTATCTTGCTGCATGTTGGAAGTCTCTGAGTTCTGTGATTTGCCTCTTTCTCCTCTGGTTTTAGCTTCTCTGCGTTTCTGGGCAGTTATCAGGGTTTCTTCCGTCATCCATTTTGGCCGTTTTTTGCTTTTTCACCTTTTGTAGAGACTTCTCACTTTTTTCCAGCACAACCTTTTTGATGTCATTCCATAACTCTTCTGGAGCTCTGTCATTTGTATCTAAAGCAGCAAATTGATTTTGCAGGCAGTCTTTAAATTCCAGTGGTATATTCTCAAGGTCATATTTTGCTACATTCATGAGTGGCTTGCCCTTTTTCAACTTTAGCTTGAGTTTGCATACTAGTAGTTGGTGATCTGTACCAGTCAGCTCCAGGTTTTGTCAACTTGATTTTTGTGCAATTTATGTGTACAGTCGCTGCTTGTGTTGCTGGAAGAAGGTGTTTGAGATGAATAGATTGTTGGTCTTGCAGAATTCTATCAGTCTTTCTCCAGCTTATTCTGTCAGTCTTTCTCCAGCTTTATTTCTGTTGCCAAGTCCATATTTTCCAACCATTTTGCTGCCTTTGTTGCCAATTTTTGCTTTCCAGTCATCCATGACTAACAGGATATCCTGTTTGCATGTTCTGTCAATTTCAGCTTGTACTTGTTCATAGAACTCATCAATTTCATCCTCTTCTGCAGCTGTTGTTGGGGCATATGCTTGAATTATAGTTGTTGATAGGAAAGAAATGGAGAATAAAACAATATTATAATGTGTCTATCATTCCATGGTGTGACCGCACCTTGAATATTGTGTGCAGTTCTGGTCCCTGTATCTTAAAAAGGATATAGCGTTATTAGAAAAGGTATAGAGAAGAGCCACTTAAATGGTAAAGGGGATGGAGAGAGACTAAAAATGTTAGGGCTCTTCAACATGGAAAAGAGACAGCTGAGGGGAGATATGATAGAGGTTTATAAATTAATAAATGGATGGAACGGGTAAATGTAGATTGATTGTTTATGCCATCAAAATATAGAAAGACTAGGGAGCATGCAAGGAAGCTACAGGGTAACCTATTTAACACTAATAAGAGAAAATATTTTTTCAGTCAATGTGCAAGCAAACTCTGGAATTTGCTACTGGAGGATGTCGTAAAAGCTGTTAGTGTAGCTGAGTTTAAAAAAAGATTTGCACAAGTTCCTGGAGGAAAGATCCATAAACCATTATTAAAGTGGACCCAGAATATCCATTGCTTGCCCCAGTACAAGCACTGTGGAAGCTGTGTCTTTTGGGGAAACTGCTAGGTACTTGTGACCGAATTGGCCACTGTTGGAAAAAGGATACTGGGCTTGATGGACCTTGGTATGACCCTTATGTTCTTAGGGGAAGACCTCCTTCACTTATTATGGAGCTGCCCCAAAGTGAGGGGTCTCTGGAAAGAATTGGAGGGCTTGTACAAAGACATTACCAAAGAACAGATACAATTGACTCCAGAAATGATAGTTCTAAACGAGGTGTGGCAGGGAGGGTACAGAACATTGTAGACTTTTCTTGGCTATGTTAGGCCAGTGGTACCAACCATGGGGGAGGTGGTGCGAAAGTTGGAACATGTATGAGGTCTATGTGCAATAGTAGCATCCGGCAAAGCACTCGGAAGGCCTATAGAGAGACTTGGCAATGGTATGAGAATTGGAGGGAGGTGGGACTGATGCGTACATTGGAAAAGATTAATTGAATAAGGAAATAGGGTACAAGGGAAGGGGGGGATGGAGTGGGGGTGGGCAGGCGACAATAAAGGGAAGTGGTGAGTGGATGGGAGAAGGAAAGTTTTAGGGAAAAGGTTTGGGGGTCGGAGGCTTTGGAATATATGGTAAGGAAGGGTTTAGCAGGGGGTTATTGAAGCTAAAGGGGTATGTTTACTAAGCAGCGATAGCAGCTTCTGTGTGATATCGGAGCCGCGGCCCCATTGAATTCAGTGGGGCCGTGATGCCGGTATCGTACAAAAGCCGCTACTGATGCTTAGTAAACATACCCTCTAAGGCAGGGGTACTCAAATCCACTCCTGGAGGTCCACTAACCAGTCAGGTTTTTGGGATATCCCTAATGAATATGCATGAGATACATTCAATACAATGGAGGCAGTGCATGAAAATATATCGCATGCATATTCGTTAGGGATATCCAGAAAACCTGACTGGTTTGCGGCCCTCCAGGACTGGATTTGAGTACCTCTGCCCTAAGGCTTGAATATGGGAATGGATGCTTCTCAGGAGGTAAATAAATGAAGGGGCAATGGGAATTATGACCATCGTAACTGTTTTTGAGTTGGTGTTTGTTATTTTGGATATTTCTAATGATCTTGTGAAATATCAATAAAAAAAATTTAATAAAAAATAAACAGGTATAAAAACTTTAGCAAATTGAGACCAAAGTATTTGTACCTCTGATATAGAGCTAGATAACATATAACACCTGGAATGTCTAATAAAATATTTCTACTTAAGTATTCTAGACTACTTTTTAGATTTTGATTGAGTTGCAGGTTTGGATGTAAGGACATTTAATGACTCACTTTGCTGAGATCCGTGAGTTTGTTTGACTACAGTGACCAAAGATATAATTCCTGTTTTTCATATTGTATCTCTGTAGATGTTAGAAGAGAAGTGTTGCGGTAAGCTGGAGCACATCAACTTTCCAATTTTTCAGCCCAGCACGCCAGATCCAGCACCTGCCAAGAATGAATCTCCAGTTGCACCTCAGGAAGGAGACGTTGAGAAACTTAAAGAAAAAGAGCCTCAGACCCCTGGAGAAAGCACTAGCCTAAGTCTGGCTCTGAGTTTGGGTCAGTCTACAGATAGCTTAGGTACATTTTCAGCTGATCCTCAAGCTGGTGGAGACAATCCAGAGGCTCACGGGCAGGGAGGAGATGCAAAGAATGAAAAACGGCTTAGTTTGCTTGACCGCCAGGCATCCACTGTAGAGTATCTCCCTGGCATGCTGCACTCTAACTGCCCTAAAGGCCTTTTGCCCAAATTCTCCAGCTGGTCCTTGGTAAAGCTGGGCTCTGCAAAGTCTTATAACTTCCACACTGGACTAGATCAGCTGGGCTTCATTCCAGGAACCAATTACTTGATGCCATGGGACATTGTCATTAGAACAAGATCTGAAGATGAGGGAGATCTGGACACTAATTCCTGGCCTGCCCCTAACAAGGCGGTTCCCTGCAAAAGAACTGCTGTGGTCATGGGTAGAGGAAGGAGGAGAGACGATATAGCTCGAGCATTTGTTGGCTTTGAGTATGAAGATTCCCGTGGTCGCAGGTTTATGTGTTCTGGACCTGATAAAATAATGAAGGTGATGGGGAGTGGGCCAAAGGAGTCTGCCATAAAGGCCCTTAACACGGACATGCCATTATACATTCTGTCACCATCTCAGGGTAGAGGACTTAAACCACACTATGCTCAGCTCATAAGGCTCTACTTTGTACTGCCGGATGCCCCTATACAGATGATCCTAACGCCTCAGGTATTAAATATAAATTATTTTACCATGATCTTGTTCCTGTGTACATTTTCTTATGAAAAGATTCTTGCCATAAGCAAGTTCATAGTCCTGTTCATACTGGCAATTAAAAAAAAAAATCCATGAAAACAAAAATAATATTCTGTGGAATCCAACATTGCATGTTTCATGTGAGATAATGGTGTTTTATAGGCATATTTTTTGCTGCTTTTGATTTGCACTTAATATATTGCAAGTACATTTCTTATGAATTACCTAAAGTGACTCATATTATTTAAATACATTTCATAAAAATAAAAAAAAAATTATATTAACAGCCTTTATGAAGAGATTAACCCATGGCAGCATACAGTAGATGTAACTGGACATACACAACTTTATATAACTGGACAATATAACTAATAAAATAACCAAATATCAGCATAAATATACAATTAGAACAGTGAAGAAAACTTAGAAATAGACAAATTTTGAATTATAGTAATAGTGGTAATGTACTACAGTGTCTGTACTATAGCATTTAATTGCAGTGCAGGTTCTCCCACTTTATGCTTTTACTTTGGATTGTAACTGTTGTGCTGTGCAAGTAATCCCCCCCACCCCATATCTTTTTGAAGTATGAAAGTTATTTAAGGTTTGCTTTGCATGGGAGTGCTCTAGACTGTGTTCATCCTATGCCTTCTTGAATTCCATCACTGTTTTTGTCCCCATTATGTCTAAAGGGGTTTTCATGGCAAGATACAGAAGTAGATTGCCGGGCCTTTCTTCCGCGCAGTTTAAGTTTGGTGGTGTTGCCGTTGTCACAAAAATGTGATCCTCGGCCGTCAACACTATCCCATTCGTCTGCTGCCCAGATGGGTGGTTTATCTTGGTCTAGCACCTCAGCTGAGACCTGTCCATCTTGGGAGACCCTGCCAGTAGTTAAACTACCGATAGTTTAGCTCTCAGCATCACTGATGCATGCAAGCCCTCACAGCACGACAAGCTGCAAACCAAGTGAGAGTATGGATAGTTACAACAAAACAAATTGTGCTATGGTGCTGGAAGATGAGACCCCCAGGTCGGAAGGCACTCAACTAGCTACTGGGGAAGAGCTGAAGACTTTTCAGAGTAAAGCCAACATTTATGATGTGGTTGGATCAAAGCCCTCGGGAAGTCTGACTGCTGATGTAGCTGCGCCTGAAATGAGAGTCAGAAGCTGCAAAGATGTTTTACGCATTGGAACATGGAACGTACGAAGCATGAACCAAGGGAAGTTGGAGGTGGTCAAGAATGAAATGGAACGTGTACAGCTTGATCTGTTGGGTGTCAGCGAACTGAAATGGACTGGCATGGGGCACTTTGCATCAGATGATCACATGGTCTACTATGCTGGAAATGAAAGACAAAGAAGAAATGGTGTTGCATTTATAATAAAGGGGACCCAGAATATCCACTGCTTGACCCAATACAAGCATTGTGGAACCTGTGTCTTTTGGGGAAACTGCTAGGTACTTGTGACCTAGTTTGGCCACTGTTGGAAAAAGGATATTGGGCTTGATGGACCTTGGTCTGACCCAGTATGGCATATCTTATGTTCTTATCAATCTCCTGAAATCTCTGGCCTCTCTGTGGATTCCCGGCTTCAGGCCCTTTGGCCTATCCTCCAGCAGGATTGCCTTAAGACACAGGCAACGACAGGGGGCGTTCCCAGGTAAATTTGCAGGGGCTACAGCAGGTGAGGCACTATTCCAGGGAGACCCTGGTGAGGGGACCTCTCGAGGGGATAAAGGCATGGCAGAATGTCCTGATTAGTGGGGCAGGGACTCCTCTGTGGATCAAGGAATCGAGCAGTTAGAGGGGGGGAATTGTGGTCCCCAGAGTTGGAAGAAGGAGAGATTACCACAGGTTATGACCTGAATATCTTTCAGGTGTTCCACAAAGAGGAACTTGGATTTCAGGTGTTCCACAAAGAGGAACTTGGAGCACTCATTGCACATTCCTTGGCTGTCCTGAATATTGTTCAGTCAGCAATGCAGATAAAGGAGCCACTGGAGGACCCACTGTTTGAAGATTTTAAGGACAGGTGTGTTTCCCAGTACACAGGAAGATTAAAAGGATGATTGAGGCAGAATGGGAGAATCCAGAGGCTACCCTGAGGGGGAGCCAGTCCATGGGAAGGCTCTATCCTATTCCGCAGGAGGATCGGGAGCTCTTGAGGATGCCCAAGGTGGATGCCTTGGTCTCAGTGGTGACCAAGAAGACCACCATTCCAGTAGAAGGGGTGGTGGCGCTTAAGGATCTGCAAGATTAGAGGTTAGAGTCACTCCTTAAGCAGGCCTTTGACTCAAGTGCCCTGGCACTACAGACCTCCATCTGTGGCGCTTACGTCTCTTGGGCCTCCGTTCGCTGGCTCCATGGGTGGGAGCCATCGAAATCGGAAGGGCAAACGATCACAGAGGGAGCCAAGCTTGAGTTGGCTGCGGCGTACATGGCAGATGCCTTTTGGTTTGGATTGCCTCTAAGGTGTCAATGATTGCAGCATGATATTTTCTGTGGCTGCGGAATTGGGCGGTGGACCGGCATCCAAATCTCGGCTGAAGGGCAAGCTGCTCTTGAGGAGGCCCTGGACAAGATCATAAAAGGCGATTCCAAAGGGGGTTTCCTGCTGGAGGATAGGCCAAAGGACCTGAAGCTGGGAATCCACAGAGAGGCCAGAGAATAAGATATGCCATACTGGGTCAGACCAAGGTCCATCAAGCCCAATATCCTTTTTCCAACAGTGGCCAAACTAGGTCACAAGTACCTAGCAGTTTCCCCAAAAGACACAGGTTCCACAATGCTTGTATTGGGTCAAGCAGTGGATATTCTGGGTCCCCTTAATTTATGGACCTTTCCTCCAGGAACTTGTCCAAACCTTTTTTTTAAACTCAGCTACACTAACAGCGTTTACTACATCCTCCGGTAGCAAATTCCAGAGTTTGATTACACATTGACTGAAAAAATATTTTCTTTTATTAGTCTTATATAGGTTACCCTGTAACTTCATTGCATGCTCCTTGGTCTTTCTATATTTTGATGGCATAAACAATCCATCCCAGTCTGAGTATGTGGTAAGGAGAAAGGAGTTCTTTATTTTTGACTAAAACTACGCCACAACGCCCAACAGGCCGTGTTTCGAAATACCACCTTCAGGAGAATTCTGGCGTTACGCAGCACCCAGGGCGCTCTCCCCTTCCTCTCAGGCAGTTTTAGAGACTAGCCATCATGCAAACGGTACCCTTTTTCACGGTACTAATGTCAGGCTCACCGGTCTAGTTTCCCGGATCGCCCCTGGAACCCTTTTTAAAAATTGACATTACGTTGGCCATCCTCCAATCTTCAGGTATTACAGATGATTTTAATGAGAGTTCACAGATTACTAATAGTAGATCTGCATTCTCATATTTCAGTTCTTTTAACACCCTTGGATGTATACCATCTGGTCCAGGTGATTTGCTACTCTTCAGTTTATCAAAATAGGTGTAATACATAATCTCCAGGAACAAGCAGGAATGAGTCTTCACATATGGGTACGTCGGTACCGACGGAGCCTGCGCGGGAACGCTCCCCAGCTTCCCAAAAAGGAAAGCTTTTGGGAGCATCCCACAGCGCCTGCGTGCTGCCTTTCCTAACCGTCTCTCCCCAGTTCTTCTTTGCCGCGGAGCCAGCAGGTCGTGTTCCTGTCACCGCTGAAGAAGTTCTTTGTTTTATTTTATTTCTTTGGTCGCGCGTCTGCCTTCCCCGACGTCGGACCGGTACCGCTGGTCTTTCTTTCTTTTCTTATTAAAAAAAAAAAAAAAAAAGCATATTTTTCCTTCACTTAGTGTGTTTTTCCTCTTTTGGGCCTTAGGCCTCACAAAGAATTTTCCTCATGGAAAAACCAGCCTCCGGGTTTAAAAAATGCACTAAGTTCAGCGGTACTATTCTGTTACCGACACCCATGAATGGTGTCTTAAATGTTTGGGTCCTGACCACTCCATTTTGGATTGTTCGTCCTGCTCCTTGATGTCCAAACGAGGATTACAGAACCGAGCAGCCAAGCTCCATGTGCTGTTTCCCTCTGATGCAGCTTCAGTGGCATCGACGTCTTCCAGGGCTTCTTCTTCCTCCCATGGATCTCAGGTAACCAAACATAAATCCAGCCGGTCCTCGAAGGGTAGATCTCCTTCCAAGCATCGAGATGCCTCCGGGCTTGCCCTCGAGGATCCTGCACCGGCAAAACAACCCCGGCGGGAAGCTCCGGCTTCCAAAGCTCCACCTATGGGGTTACAGGTTGACATCGATGACACGGCCTCGACCGATCACCTGTTAGAATGCTCTGGGGTACCGGCGCAACCTTCCGGTACCGAATTCCAGGCATTCATGGCGTCGATGGATCAGAATGTCCTATCCATGCAGCAGGCTATCATGGCCTTCATTCAAGCTGCGACGCCGCTGATACCACAACAAACTCCGTTGTCGGTATCAGCTCCGGTACCGGCACCAGTGTCGGTACCGGTACCGACTGCATCGACATCGACCAGGATGCCGACTATAGCGGTTCCCTGTCGAGGGATGCTCATCGGTACCGAACCCTACATCTCTGTCCAATCCCGGAGGAGGAGCAATCCCGAATAGTTAGTCTTTCGTCGAGAGGAGCTCCCAGCATTAATAAATGAGTCACTGAAGGTGCTCAATATGGCCTCGGACACTCCAGCAGAGGAGGAAGCGTTGATCCAAGCCGTCAGGAAATCGCAGAAAGTGTTTCCGGTCCACAGGGTGGTGCGCCAGATGATCCAGGAGGAGTGGAACCAACCAGAGTTGAGTTTAAGGGGAGTCTGGGCCATGGCCCGCTTGTACCCTTTACCGGAGCCAGACAAAGGCCTGCTGAAGTCCCCAAGGGTAGACGCTGCGGTGTCAGCGGTGACAAAGAAGACGACCATTCTGGTCGAGGGCAGCGCAGCGCTTAGGGATAGTCAGGATAGAAAACTGGATACGCTGCTGAAGCAAGCCTTTGATGTTAGTGCCCTCGCCTTACAGGCCTCAGTATCAGGGGCGTGGGTAGCTGGAGCCTGTCTGAGGTGGGCTCAACAGCTTCAACTAATGGACGGTGCCTCAGCAGACGCGCAGGCTGTTTCGGCTAGGTTAGAATCTGGTTCCGCTTTCCTGGCAGATAGTCAGTACGACCTTATTAGGAGTCTAGCAAAGAATATGGCCTCGGTGGTAGCAGCCAGGAGATATTTGTGGTTACGCAATTGGGCGGCGGACCCCTCTTCGAAAGCGTGCCTGAGTCGCCTCCCTTTCAAGGGGAAGCTGCTGTTTGGTGAAGACCTAGACAAGTTGGTTAAAGACCTAGGCGAGTCTAAGGGAGGTAGGCTCCTGGAAGACAGGCCTAAACAAGGCCGCGCGATGGTTCCGGCCCGGAGTCAGCCAAGGGACTTTCAGAGATTCCGTCCGGCCAGACCAAACTCCTTTCCTAAGGGCCGCTTCCCCTCTAGAGGTCAAGGCTTCAGGGGGTTTCGGGGGGCAGGGAGAGGTTTTGGCACTCCCTCCTGCTTCACAGGCCCCCGAAAACCACAATGAGACAACGGGGGCCCAGGAGAAAGGCCTGCTTGTGGGGGGTCGGTTAAGGCAGTTCCTTCCCGCCTGGGCCCGGGTCACATCCGATCAATGGGTTCTGGAAGTGATCCGAGAGGGGTACGCTCTCGAATTCGCAAAACAAGTGCTTCCAGCCTTTATTCAGTCTCCCTGCGGCCCTCCAGAAAAGAGGACAGCGATAGAGGATACTCTGTCAAGGCTGATTGCGCTGGGAGCGGTGGTTCCCGTTCCGAGAGACCAATACGGATCCGGTCGATACTCGATCTATTTTGTGGTACCAAAGAAGGAAGGATCTTTTCGTCCAATCCTGGACCTAAAGCAAGTCAATTGCTGTCTCTCGGTACCTCACTTCCGAATGGAAACCCTGAGGTCGGTCATTGCGGCGATAAGAAAGGGGGAGTTCCCGACAACCTTAGATTTGATGGAAGCATACTTACATATCCCGATCCGAAGGTCTCATCAGCAGTTCCTGAGATTCGCAGTACCGAGAGGTCATTTTCAGTTCCAGGCCCTTCCCTTTGGCCTAGCAACAGCCCCCAGGACATTCACCAAGGTAATGGTGGTTGTGGCCGCGGCTCTTCGCAAGGAGGGAATTTTGGTACATCCCTACCTGGATGATTGGCTGATTCGGGCGAAGTCGGAAGCGGAGAGTCGTACAGCTACAGCCAGGGTGGTGGAATTCCTGGAGGAGTTGGGTTGGGTCATCAATCGAGCAAAGAGCATATTAATTCCCTCGCAGGAGATCGAGTACCTCGGAGCAATTTTTGACACCAGGAGAGGAAGAGTTTTCCTGTCGAAGCAGAGGTTAAGGGACCTGAGAAACCTTGTCTCTCTCTTCATATCAAGACGAAACCCCACCGCCTGGCATTACCTACAACTGCTGGGTACCATGGCGGCGGCGATAGAGGTTTTACCGTGGGCCAAGGCACATATGCGACCCCTTCAACGTGCCTTGTTACGGCGTTGGTCCCATCAGCATCGTCCCTTATCCATGCAACTGCCCTGTCCGCCTTGGGTCAGGAGGGCTCTTCTCTGGTGGAGGTGCCCAAGGAACCTAGGATGCGGGATGCCCCTCGATCCACCCCAATGGATACAGCTGATGACGGATGCAAGTCTAACAGGCTGGGGTGCGCATTGCGAGGGCCAGTTAGCACAGGGAGGCTGGACTTCAAGGGAATCACGGTGGTCCATCAACAGACTGGAGCTGAGGGCAGTAGCGTTGGCACTCAGAGCTCTCGAGCCCTTGGTTCAGCAAAGGGCAGTCTGCGTCTTTTCGGACAATGTTACCACGGTGGCCTACATCAACCGCCAAGGGGGGGGACAAACAGCCCCTCACTGGAGAAGGAAGCGGACAGCCTTTTGCAGTGGGCCGAAGCCCATCTATTGGCCATATCAGCGCAGCACGTGGCTGGGGCAGAAAATGTGACCGCCGATTACCTCAGCAGGTGCAAGATAGACCACGGAGAGTGGGAACTAGCGCAGGAGGTGTTCGACCAAGTGGTAGCTCTTTGGGGGACGCCGATCATGGACCTTATGGCGCGCTACGAAACGGCCAAGGCAAGCTGGTTTTTCAGTCAAAGGAAGGAAAGGATGTCCGAAGGCTTGGATGCCCTGGTCCAGAAATGGCCTTCGGAGGGTCTCCTGTATGTGTTCCCGCCCTGGGCCCTCATAGGGAGGGTTCTAAGGCAAATAGAAGCCCACCAGGGTTTGGTAATTCTCATAGCCCCGGATTGGCCTCGTCGCCCGTGGTATGTAGATCTGGTGAGGCTAGTGGCTCATCGCCCTTGGAGGCTCCCCGACAGAAAGGATCTGCTACGGCAGGGTCCAGTTCGGATGCCCCACGTGCATCGATTCTCGCGTACGGCCTGGCTACTGAGAGGGCGCGGCTCCGGAAGCAAGGTTACTCGGGTTCGGTAATTTTGACTCTGCTGAATGCGCGAAAACGCTCAATCTGCCTTTCCTATGTCAGAGTTTGGCGCATATTTGAGGCATGGTGCGCGGAACATCGGAAGAGACCTCTAGCAGCCTCAGTCCCGGAGGTTCTGGATTTTCTGCAAGCAGGTTTCAAGAAGGGTTTAGCTCACAGCTCGTTGCGAGTTCAACTAGCAGCCATTTCTTGCTATAGGGGCAAAGTCTGGGGAAAGTCTCTAGGAGACCACGCTGATGTGGGCAGGTTCCTGAGGGCGGTCAAGTGGTTACGGCTCGAGCAAAGATCAGTTATCCCGCCTTGGGACCTTAACCTGGTATTGGATTCCTTAACCAGGGAGCCTTTTGAACCAGCAAGGAGCTCCTCCCTGAAGGACTTGACCCTAAAGACAGTATTTTTGGTAGCTATCTGTTCAGCTAGGCATGTCTCGGAGCTTCAAGCTCTATCCTCTCGGCCTCCCTTTCTTTCGTTTTTCAAGGATAAGGTGGTCTTGCGGACGGTTCCTTCCTTCCTGCCCAAGGTCCTCTCCCCTTTTCATATGAACCAAACAGTTTCGCTCCCGTCCTTCGCGGGAGAAGCGCAAGAAGGGGATGGAGCCAAGCTGCGTCTCCTGGATGTGCAGAGTGCTGAGGCACTTCCTTTCCTGCACAGCATCCTTCCGTAAGTCCGAACGACTGTTTGTTCAATTTGGGGGGGCCGCACAAGGGGGAAGCAGTAGCCAAAGCTTCCATTTCTAGGTGGATCAGGGAGGCTATTGCCTCCGCCTATATCCTCAAAGGGAGGCAGGTCCCAGTAGGACTTTGCGCACATTCAACGTGGGCGCAGTCGGCTTCCTGGGCAGAGCGTAGCTTGGTTCCGCTGCTAGACATTTGTAGAGCGGCTACGTGGTCCTCGCTACATACCTTTTCCAAGCACTACAGACTGGATGTCTAGAGAAGAGCGGACACCAGGTTTGGGGATGCAGTGCTTCGGTCCGGGATGGTGAACCCCCGCCCAGGTTTGAACTGCTCTGTTACATCCCAGAAGTAAAGGGACTGGACTGGAGTTCTGATAAGGAAAGAGTAATTAGTCCTTACCTGCTAATTAGTGTTCCTGAAGGAACTCCAGTCCAGTCCCTGATCCCGCCCAGGTTCAGTTTTCAGTAAGCAGAATGGAACAACGGACCGAAGTCAGAGGGCGAAGCGGAAGCGGGGGATCCCGGTCTAAGGGGCCCCGGGAGCGGGGTTGCCCTCTAGGAAGGGACTGTGGGGAGTGGGTAAAGGCTAGGTCGTCCTCAGGTAAGCCTTCTCCTTCCTTCCTGTCCCTTGACACCGTTACTTCCTTAAAAAAAAAAAAAAAAAGTTTTATTTTATAGTTTGATTGTTTGTTTTTGCATGTTATAGTTATTAGTTCTTAAGCGGGTATCTGATAGGACTGCTTTTTCATCAGATTACTGGTGCCTAGGGGTGGTGCCAGTGGTATTTATACCACACCATCATCAAATCGATGATGGTCTCAGCCTCCAAGCTGCTGGAAGGGTTGCGCAACCCAGAAGTAAAGGGACTGGACTGGAGTTCCTTCAGGAACACTAATTAGCAGGTAAGGACTAATTACTCTTTTACCAGAGGCAGGTCTTGTCAGACAAATCTGATTGATTTCTTTGACTAGGTGACCAGGGAGTTGGACCGAGGGAGAACCCTAGATGTGATGTATTTAGATTTCAGTAAAGCCTTTGACACTGTTTCTCACAGGTGACTTATAAACAAACTGAGCACACTAGGGATGGACTCTGAAGTTACTGCTTGTGTTAGAAATTGGTTGGGTGGGAGGCGACAAAGAGTACAGGTAAATGGAGCTCACTCTGAGGAGAAGGATGTTACCAGTGGTGTGCCCCAGGGATCTGTCCTTGGTCCGATTCTTTTTAACATCTTTGTTAGTGATATAGCGGAAGGGCTGTTGGGTAAGATTTGCCTCTTTGCAGATGATACCAAAATCTGCAATAGAGTAGACACCCATGAAGGTGTAGATAACATGAGGAGGGATCTAGCTAAGCTTGAAGAATGGTCTAGAATTTGGCAGCTGGGATTTAATGTTAAAAAATGTATGGTCTTGCATTTGGGCTGCAACAATCCAAGGGAGCAATATAGTATAGGGGGTGAAGTACTTTTTGTCCATTAAAGAAGAGGGGGACCTAGGCGAGGTTGTGTCTGATGATCTTAAAGTAGCTAAACAGGTAGAAAAGGCGACAGCAAAAGCTAGAAGGATGCTTGGGTGCATACGGAGAGGAATGGCTAGCAGAAAAAAAGGAGATGATAATGCCTCTGTATAAGTCTTTGGTGCAACCTCATTTGGAGTATAGTGTGCAATTCTGGAGACCGCGCCTTCAAAAGGATGTGAACAGGATGGAGTCTGTGCAGAGGGTGGCTACTAAAATGATTAGTGGTCTTCATTATAAAGCTTATGAGGACAGACTTAAGGATCTTAATATGTACACCTTAGAGGAAAGGCGGGATAGAGGTGATATGATTGAGTTGTTTAAATATCTCCGTGGCATAAATCTTAGGGAGAGAGCCTCTTTCAATTGAAAGCAAGTTCTGCTATGAGGGGACATGGGATGAGGGTAAAGGGAGATAGATTCAGTAGTGATATGTGGAAATATTTTTTTATGGAAAGAGTAGTGGATCCGTGGAATAGTCTCCCAGTGGAGGTGTTAGAGATGAGGACAGTAACTGAATTCAAAAAAGCATGGGACAAACACAGAGTATCTCTAAAGGTAAAAAGGGGACTGTTGTAGTTGTTTATATGGAAGGACAGACTAGATAGGCCATGTGGTCTTTTTCTTTCGTTGTATTTCTATGTTTCTATGTTAAGAGGTTTAAGCACCTGTAAAGCTACGATTATCCCAGGGGTGGGTGGGTGAGTGTCCGGAAGGGAGGGAAAGAAGACCTATTTAAAAGCTGGTTGCTACACAGTACCTGTCCTGTGCTTCTAAGGTACTCTATGACCAATTTCCTGGATGATTCACATTGCCCTTGCTTGGATACAGGAAATCTTGGCTTCTAAATTTAATCAGAAAGCTCTCTGCTGTGTTTTAAAATTTAAACCGAAAGTTCCTTATTGTCCCTCCCAGTCCAGTCCCAAACCTCGTTCATCTCCTCCAGCAGCTTGGAGACTGAACATGTGCAAAGCTGTAGACACCGGTATAAGTACCACTGGCACCGCCCTTCAACTTCCAGTATGCTCAGTCTCCAAGCAGCTGGAGGTGGTGAGCCGGAGGGCTCACAGAGGAGCAGATAAGGAGAGTTAAGGTGTTTTGTTCTAGGGGGAGGGTAGTGCGGCCTTGAAGGAAGCGCAGGATAGAAAGCTGGATATGCTTTTGAACCACGTCTTTGATGTTAATGCGCTATCGCTGCAGGCCTCCATTTGTGGGGCCTGGGTGGCAAGGGCCTGTTTGCGGTGGTCTCAGCGCCTGCAGCAGGCAGACGGGTCTTTGCCTGACCAGTTGGCGGAGATTGCTAAGCTGGAGTCAGGGGCAGCGTATCTCTCGGATGTCCACTATGACCTGATATGCGATCTGGCTAACAGTATGGCTTTGTTAGAGGCGGCCCATCGCTATCTTTGGTTGCGCAAGTGGGCAGCAGATAGCTCTTCCAAATCAAGGCTTAGCAAGCTTCCTTTCAAGGGGAAGTTGCTTTTTGGTGAGGATCTGGACAAGCTGGTGAAGGATTTGGGGGATTTGAAGGGAAGATGTCTCCCTGAGGATAAGCCCAAGCAGGGTCGCAGTACTTCGACCTTTCGAGGACCCTCGTGGGATTTTCGATGGTTCCGCTTGTCTTGGCTGGGTTCCTTTCAGAGGGGGAGATTTCCTGGTCGGGGGCAGCCCTTTTGGGGTTTCCGAGGGGGTGGGCTGTGGGTTTTCGGCAGCCTCTTCCTCGGGGTTTAAGAAACCTCAATGAAACAAGAGGGGTCCAGGAGGAGGTTCCGTCTGTGGGGGGTCGGCTCCGGGCGTTCTACTCCATGTGGGTCCAGATCACGTCCGACCAGTGGGTCCTAGAATAATTCAAGAAGGGTATGCTCTAGAGCTGTTGCAGCCCGTGCACGAGGCTTTCATGCAGTCTCCTTGCAAGGCCCCAGACGTGGTGGTCAGGGATACTCTGACGCATCTCCTCCAGCTCGGGGCTGTGGTGCCCATTCCCCGAGAGCAGTTTGGGTGCGGTTGATACGCCATCTATTTCGTGGTTCCCAAGAAAGAAGGCACCTTCCGTCCTATCTTGGATCTCAAGCATGTCAACCGATGCTTGCGGGTTCTGCACTTTCGCATGGAAACTTTAAGGTCAGTCATTGTGGCAGTGAGAGAGGGGGAGTTTCTGACATCCCTCGATCTTAACGAGGCATACCTTCATATTTCCATAAGGGCAGAAAATCAGCGTTTCCTCAGGTTCGCGGTTCTGATGGGGCATTTCCAGTTTCAGGCGTTACTGTTTGGATTGGCAACGACTCCGGACTTGTCACCAAGATCATGGTGGTGGTTGCCACAGTCCTCCGGAAGGAGGGGATTCTGGTTCATCCCTATCTCAATGATTGATTGGTTGGTTCGGGCAAAGTCCAACGAAGAGAGCCTGTGGGTTACGTCGTGGGTGGGGGAGTTGCTGGAGGACCTGGGTGGTCAGCAGGTCCAAAAGCCACTTAGTTCCAACACAGACTTTGGAGTATCTGGGAGTGCGCTTTGACACTCTAAAGGGCAGAGTTTTCCTTCCGGACCAGCGAGCACAAAATCTGCGTCAGTTGATACGGGAGTTTCTTCGTCGGCCGCAAGCAACAGCCTGGCAATATTTACAGCTGTTGGGAACCATGGCGGCGACTCTGGAAGTGGTACCATGGGCAAGGGCGCACATGCGGCCCCTGTAGAGAGCCCTGCTACGGCGCTGGTCTCATCAGTTGGATGCACTGTTTCAGCGTCTTCCCTGTCCGGGGGAGGTTCACAGGGGGCTCTGCTGGTGGTTGCTCCCGGAGCACTTGTCGGCGGGCATGCCTCTCAAAGTGTCCTCGTGGATACAGTTGATGACCAATGCCAGCCTAACGGGTTGGGGAGGTCATTGCGAGGGACGCTTTGCGCAGGGGTCTTGGACCATGCTAGAGGCAAGCTGGTTGATCGACAGGCTGGAGCTTTGGGCGATTGCTTTAGCTCTTCAGGCCTTTGAGTCGCAGGTGTTAGGGAAGGCAGTGAGAGTGCTCTCGGACAATGCGACTGCGGTGGCTATGTCAACAGGCAAGGAGGCACCGGCAGCGTGGCTCTCGAAGAAGAGGCAGAGCAGTTGTTCGCTTGGGTGGAGCCTCAGCTCCAGGCCCTGTCGGCAGCGCATGTGGCAGGCGTCAACAACGGAACGGCGGATTACCTCAGTCGAGTGTGGCTGGATACCGGAGAGTGGGAATTTCACTCTGAGGTCTTTGCACAGGTGGTGTATCGGTGGGGGACTCCTTGCATGGACCTGATGGCAGCGATCAAGAACACCAAGTCGGGCTGTTTCTTCAGCAGGCGACAAGAATGAATGTCAGAAGAGCTAGATGCATTACTGCAACCTTGGCCAACGGAGGACCTGCTTTATTTTTCCTCCTTGGGCGCTCATAGGCCGCCTGGTGCAACGCATAGAGGCACACCGGGGGGAGAGTCATTCTGATAGCTCCGGATTGGCCTCATCGACCATGGTATGCCGACTTGATTAGGCTACTGGTGGATTGTCCACGGGCCCTTCCAGGCTGAAGTCTCCCCAGCATCGCCAGCAGCTCTCCCCTCCGGGGATCGAGCCACCAGCGGGGCAGCGGCAGGAATCCGGCCATCTTCGGCGTGCTGCCCAATCCAGGCAGACGCCCTGCATAAAAGGACAAGCGTCATCGGGCGCTGAGAGAGACGCTCCCCAGCATTGCCAGCAGCTCTCCCCTCCGGGGATCGAGCCACCAGCGGGGCAGTGGCGGGAATCTGGCCATCTTCGGCGTGCTGCCCAATCCGGGCAGACGCCCTGCATAAAAGAAGCGCCATCGGGCGCGCCCGCGCCTGGCGGCCTCGCCAGAGGGCCCTTTGGGGTGGCCCTTAGACGGCGGCCCTATCCTGCGGCCCAGCATGCTCCATCAACTGAAGTCCGAGCTCCCCCTTCTCCCTTGACTGAGCCCGTCCATTGCAGATACCACCAGCTGCAGTCACAGTTGACACCACACCACAATAGGACTGCCCTGACCTTGCAGTCTACCCACTCTGTGAGTGCCTGTCTCATCAAAGATTTAGGACCGCTTAATTGATTACCCAATTTAGAATGTACCGTAAGTACTCTTATTGCCAACCTTACTGCGAACAGCAAGTATTAACAACTTCACTGTTTACTGTGAATATTAACACCGCGTACTGTGAGTATTAGCACTGCAAGTATTAACAATTGTACTGCGTACTGTGAGTATTAGTACCGTGTAATGTGAATATTAGCACTGCAAGTAGTAACAATCCTATTGCGTATTGTGAGTAGCTGCACTACACGTATTAATAATTCAACCGTGTACTGTGTGTACTCTGCATTGCCAAGTATCCGCTCGACAAAAATTCACAGTGTACTTCAAACTTCAGTAGAAAATGCTTCCCCCCAGCATAATCACATGCATTCTATACCTACTCAGCTATGCCCTTAATGGATCTCTCTCCGCTGCATCCAACCACAGCACAATTATGATCATACGAGGGCTAGGAAGGAGAAGCAATGCTCACCACTCACCAGTAGAGCCCTCTCAGAACTCCCACCCTCACTTGATCCATATACCACTTATACACCCCATGAAACCCAAGCAACCTAGAAACCCACGCAATCTAAAATGTGCCCTCATAAATGCACGGTCTGTCCGTAAAAAGTGGCCAGTCATCCCCGCCCTCATATCACACTTCGACCTAGACATGCTACTAGTGACAGAATCATGGCTCAACAGCTCAGACACTGTCCTCATCAACCACATCACCCCCCCTGACTTCTCAATCCACACCTGCCATAGAGCTGACCGCAGGAGAGGTGGTGCATTCATTCTGGTTAGAACAGACCTACACTACCAGACAATCGGCTCCAATAGCTCAACTCACCTTGATACTATTACTATAACCAACAACGTCAATACCGTTAACCTTATCTACAGATCCCCATCCTCATCCACGGAGGATCTGGCAACAACAATTGAACTAGCATCTAATCCTCGAAACACACGTAAGCCAAACTGGATACTGGAAGACTTCAACCTACCAGCCCTACAGGATACACATCCCCATCAAGCCAGAATACTAGAAATTTCTGCTGTTTGCTGTGCCCATGGGGCACTTCCAGTTCCTAATATTGCCCTTTGGTCTGGCTTCTGCACCACATATCTTCACAAAGATTATGGTGGTGGTGGCAGTAGCGTTGCGACAAGGGGTTCTGGACAATTGGTTGATTCAGGCAAAATCGGAGACAGAAGCGCATGAGGCTGCACAGAGAGTAGTGGACTTTTTATAACAGCTTGGTTGAGTGATCAACTTTGCCAAAAGCCAGTTGCGACCAGTTGAACGCCTTGTGTATTTAGGGGCACTGTTCAATACAAAAGCCAGCACGGTGTCTCTGCCCGAGGTCTGGGTGGAAAAGCTGTTAGGGCAGGTTCAGAATTTCCTGCTTATGAAAGCAACAACAGCATGGCATTACATGCAGCTGCTGGGCTCCATGGCAGCAGCCCTGGACTGGTTCCCTGGGCAAGAGAACGTATGTGGCCACTTCAGCAAGCACTGCTCTTGCGATGGTCGCCACAGCGACATCCTCTGTCATGGAAGTTAGCGTGTCTGGCGGTGGTAAAGGCCAGTTTGGCATGGTGGCTGGATAGGAATGCTTTTGGATCTGCCACAGTGGGTCCTCGTCACTACAGATGGCGACCTCTCCGGATGGGGGGAGCGCATTGTCTGTCAGGTCACCCAAGGCTGTTGGTCCCCTGAGAAGGCATCTTGGTCGATCAATAGGCTTGAAATGAGAGCAGTGGTGTTGGCGCTGCAGAGATTTAGGGGACTGTTGGAAGGGAAGGCAGTTCGAGTCTTCTCCGACAATGCAACAGCGGTGATATAATCAACTGATCCTCTTATATCAGGTGCCCCCCTCTCCAGGGTTTCAAAAGAC
The DNA here is from genome assembly GCA_033557465.1 of Ichthyophis bannanicus. Classification (NCBI taxonomy): domain Eukaryota; kingdom Metazoa; phylum Chordata; class Amphibia; order Gymnophiona; family Ichthyophiidae; genus Ichthyophis; species Ichthyophis bannanicus. The sequence continues at coordinate 172,785,989 of CM066042.1, forward strand.
TCAACTTCCTCATTCCATAGTTGTGGAATCAGCAATGAGGCGGGTAAAGAGCAAGAAAAAGCATTCTTCATCTCCAGGAACAAGCAGAAATGAGTCTTCACATATGGGTATCGTCGGTACTGACGGAGCCTGCGCGGGAACGCTCCCAGCGTCCAAAACGAAAGCTTTTGGGAGCACCCCACAGCGCCTGCGCGCTGCCTTCCCGCCTTTCCCAACCGCCTCTCTCCAGTTCTTTACCGCGGAGCCAGCAGGTCGTGTTCCTGTCACCCCTGAAGAATTTCTTTATTTTCTTTTATTTCTTTGGTCGCGCGTCTGCCTTCTCGACGCCGGACCGGTACCGCCGGTCTTTTCTTTCTTTATTCTTCCAAAAAAATTAAAAAACCTGTTTTTCCTCACTTCCTCCGGGTTTAAAAAGTGCACGAAGTGCAGCGGCACTATTTCTGTAACCGACACCCATGAATGGTGTCTAAAATGTTTAGGTCCTGACCACTCCATTACGGATTGTGAGTCCTGTTCAATGATGTCTAAAAGAGGTCTACAAAATCGAGCAGCCAAGCTCAGTACCCTGTTTCCCTCTGATGCAGCTTCGGTGGCATCGACGTCTTCCAGGGCTGCTTCTTCCTCCCATGGATCTCAGGTAACCAAACTTAAGTCCAGCCGGTCCTCGAAGGGTAGATCTCCCTCTAAGTATCGAGATGCCTCCAGGCTTGCCCTCGAGAAATCCACACCGGCAAAATTACCCCGGCGGGAGGCTCCGGCTTCCAAAGCTCGACCTATGGGGTCACAGGTTGACATCGATGGCTCGGCCTCGACTGATCACCTGTTGCCATGTTCTGGGGTACCGGTGGTTCCCACTGGTACCGACATCCAGGACATTGGTGGCGTCGATGGATCAGAATATCCTGACCATGCAGCGTGCCATTACGGCCTTCATACAAGTTGCGACGCCGTCCGTACCGCAACAAACTCCGTTGTCGGTACCGACTCCGGCACCGGTGCCGATATCGGGTCCGGTGCCAGTACCGATTGCATCGACATCGGCTTCGGTGTCGACTGCAGCGGTACACTGTTCTGTGATGCCTATCGGTACCGAATCGGTACCCATCACTCCCGATATCGATACCTCCCGGTACGCGTATCGGGCTCTACAGGAGCATCCAGACAGGCGATACTTCGATTCCTCTGAAGACTCTGATGAATCAGAGGCCTCTGTCGAAGCATCGGTGATCCTTCCTCAGGAGCCCTCTACTCCAAAAAGGAGAATGTCTCCTCCAGAAGACTTGTCTTTTCAAGAATTCATTAGGGAAGTGGCCAGGGGCCTCTCCATCTCAGTGGCCCCTGAGACAGAGCCTAGAGCCAAGAAATTAGATATTTTACAATATCCTAAGGCTCCTAAAGAGGCAGCCACTTTACCAATACATGAGATTCTTTATGATCACATTTTGGGCACCTCCTCCCCTCATTCTCGTAGGTTGGACACCATGTACCGTGTTCCTCCTTTTCCTGGCTTTCATAAGACTCAGCTTCCTCACCACTCCATTGTGGTGGAGTCTGCTATGAAGAAGATAAAGAGTACAAAAAGGCACTCTTATGCTCCTCCAGGAAGAGAATGCAGAACCTTAGATGCCTTTGGCAGGAGAATTTTCCAGGCCAGTATGCTTGTTGCCAGAATCAACTCCTACAGTCTCTATATGGGGATGTTTCTAAAAGAAGTTACAGATCATCTGCAAACTTTGTCTCCTTTTATTTCAGAAGATAAAAGGGAAGAGTTTCTCACCTGGCTCAAACATGCCCAGGTTGTTTCCAAATTTTCCAACCGTGCAGCCTTTGACTCTTTTGAAGGTGCCAGCAGAGCCTCGGCTATTGCCATAGGTGCACGCAGAGTTGCTTGGTTACAAGCTTCTGATTTGGAACCCTGGGTTCAGGATGGACTAGGAAACCTTCCTTGTACAGGTGAAAATCTTTTTGGCAAAGATTGGCGAGCAAAGGCCACCCAGATGGATGCTGAAAATTCTGCTTTAGATAGACTCTCAAAGTCTACTTCTACTCCCTTTAAGAAAAGGTTGTTCAAAAAGGGTTTTTTCCCCAAAAAAGGGAGATATTATTCTGCTTATGGTCAGCAGGCATCTTCTGCAGGTCGTTTTGCTACAAAGAGACAGCAACAACCGAAACAGGCCAAGCCTAAGGCTGCTAGGACTGCTACAGCCCAACAGCCTCAGCCTCCTCAGGGCCTTTGACTTACAACTAGAGAACTTAGCCTTTCTGGCTCTAAAACATCCAGAGCCTCTCACCATTCCAGGAAGGTTAGCTCACTTTGCTCCCAGATTTGAACAAATCACAGCAGAGCAATGTGCCCTCTCCATCATAAGGGAAGGGTACAAGCTTCATTTCTTAAACCTTCCCCCTCACACCATGGTGAGACAGTTCAATTCTCCAACATCTCTCCTCGACCTTCTGGGTCAGGAGATTGCTACCCTTCTTGCCCAAGGGACAATAGAAGAAGTACCACTTCTTCAACAGGGATCAGGGTTCATCTCCAGGAACAAGCAGGAATGAGTCTTCACATATGGGGTTCGTCGGCGCCGACGGAGCCCGCACGGGAATGCTCCCCAGCATCCAATCAGAAGGCTTTTGGGAGCATCCCTCGTGCCTGCGCGGTAGCTTCCCGCCCTTCCCACTGCCTCTCCCCAGTTTTCGTTTTTCCACGGAACCGACAGGACGTACCTCCTGTCACCGCAGAAAACTTTTCTTTTCTTTTCGTGTTCCTGTGGTCGCGGTTTTTTTCCCCGCTGACTCTGGCACCGCTGGTGCCCTCTTTTTCCTTATTTTTTTTTTGTTTTCCTTATTTCCTTCGAGGAGCATCTTCCTCGTATTATTCTGAGGCCTACCGGGCTTTCCAGCATGGAGCCTTCTTCCCCTAAGAAGTGCCCCCACTGTGGAGACGTTGTCTTCTGCTCCGAATCCAACGCCTGGTGTCTCTCTTCTTGGGGCCCTGACCCCTTCTCCCCCGGTCCCCCGGGCTTCAGCGTCGGGAGAAGACCCTCCCTGTTTCGAGTGTCCCTCGATGACGTCTTTCCCTCTGAGGTGCTGTCGTCGGCTTTCTCTCCTCGCCAGGATCAGGTAACCCAACAACACTCTGTTAAGACTAACCGAGCCTTGAGGGGTGAGTCTCATGCACCGCATGACGACGGCTCCGGCCTTCCCCTCCAGTCCCTTACACCCCGGAGGGAGTCTTCGGGCTCCAGAACCTCCACGGGGTTTCGGGTTGTTCCTGAGGTTCGCTCCTCATTCCCGAGCCTTGCCCGAGGGTGGCACCCGCTTCGAGCGGTGCAGATCCCTCGGCGCCGGCGTCGAGTGTTCCACTCTTCGCCAGGGACTGTCGACTGGTGTCCTCGGTGCCTTCGGGGCCGCTCGACTCGACCCAGTCTAGCTCTACGGCATCCCGGCCCTGCGCGGGGGCGGTACCCGCTTTCGGTGGTGCCGATTCCCCGGCATCGGCGTCGGTGTCGAGTGGTCCACTCATCACTGGGGATCGTCGGACCAACCTGACCCGGTATGGCGTGCCCACACCCGAGCCATGCGCAGAGGTGGTGACCGCTTCGAGCGGGACCAAGTCCTCGGCATCGGAGTCAGTGGCCCTTCTCCCCGCCGGGGATTGGCACCAGGTGCCCTCGGCTCCACCAGGGACGATCGACTCGTCCCCGGCTTCCGCGGGCGCGGTACTGGCCTTGCGCGGCCCCGCCCCTCCCGCGGCGGTCTCGGGAACAAGAGCCCCGTGCTTCGCCAGGGGTCGCCTCCGGGCTCCACCTGCGGAGCCGATCGATCTATCCCGGTCGGGCGGGTCGGCACCCCCACCTTGCGTGGGGCCGGGGCCTCCCCCGGATGCCACCGACCTCCCCCGGACGCCACCGACCTCCCGGCATCTAAGTGGGCATTGAGTGCTCCACTCGTCACTGGAGTCTGCCCGCGGGACCCGGGTCCTTCTGTCGAGTCGACCCAAAGAAGCGCCGCGGCCGCGGAGCCAGGGCTGGGCATCTCGCCCCCTGCCGGGGCTCGTCGGCGGGTTACCTGGGTACCCTCGAGGCCGCGTAGTACGCCCCGTAAAGGTTTCCCGCTCAATAAAACAGGCGCGGGCAGATCCCCGGCGCCTAGGAGCCAGGCGTCTGAGCCGACTTCGGGTGTTTCCCTCTTCGCCGAGTTTCGGCCTGGGAAGCCCTCGTTGCCCTCGGCACCGATCGTCACGACCCCGACTCCATTCGCGGGAATGGCAGCACCGGTGCGGCCGCCGACACCGGGGCCACCTAGGGAGGCGTCGCTCGGTTCGAGGCCCAACCTCGAATCGATCTCCAGTCTGGAAAGCGTAGCTCCGGCGCATTTCGGTTCCAAACCCGGTCTCTTCCGACGGCGCAGTGCTGCGCTCGCCTGCTCTCCAGCAGCCTCGGCGCCACTCCAGCCGCCTTTGCGGACTGCCCCGGGGGCGGACCCGCCCACGGAATCGGGGCCGAGGCCGAGTTCCGCGGGGACGTCGCTCCCTTCGATGCCCCCCTTGGAGTCGATCCCAGGCTCTGACGATGCAGTACCGGCTGCCTCGAGTTGGGACTGTTAGTACCCTCCTCTGTTTAGAGCGAGTCCTCCCGTGCACCAGCATGGTGGGTCCCCTGGTGCTCAAGCGGGCCCCTCCGCCTCGGCCTCCCCCGGGATAGCCCCTCTGGGAGAGCCGTCTTTTCAGGACTTCCTCCTTGACATGGCAGAGTTGCTCGCCATTCCTATGCCGGGCCCTTCGCTAAGTCCGGGTACTGCGGAACAGGCAGCCGTAATGCTTCCTTTACCTCCTTCCCTGCAGGATGATCTGCACGGGATTTGGCGCTCGCCCATACAGGTACCGGCACCACCTGCAGCCATGCATGCCCGGTATCGGGTGCCCCCCTCTCCGGGTTTCCAGATGCACCAGCTTCCCCATCATTCCATTGTGGTGGAATCGGCCCTGAGGAAGGTCGGAAGCAAGAAGAAGCACTCTTCCTGCCACCCGAATCGTGCGTCTAAAACTCTGGACAACTTTGGGCGGCGAACCTTCCAAGCGTCCATGTTGGCTTCCAGGATTCTCTCATATATTTTCTATATGAGCCTGGCGCTACGGGAGGTCACCGAGAGGTTGTCTCTCTTGTCTCCCTTTATGTCGGCCCCTCGGGCCCCCGACTATTCCTTGCTTCTTTACCATTGCAGGAATATCTCTTGGTTTCTTTCTCGGGCTGCCGTGGACTCTTTTGAGTCGGTTAGCAAGTCCTCGGCGGTAGCCATAGGGGTGCGTCGTACAGCCTGGTTGCAGGCTTCCGACTTGTGCAGCTGTGCACAACATAACCTGGGTACTTCCCCGTGCACCGGGGAGAACCTCGTTAATGGCGAGGCTTTGCGTCAGGTTGCTCAGTGCTCCGCCGACCTGTTTGGTGCTGGCCGCCCGCGGCCCTCCGCCTCTCCCGGGGGTAGGAAATGTCCTTCCCGACCCTCCTGTCCGAAGAGGAGGAGGTTTCATCCCTCTGCCCGCCTGCCGGGTGCGCCCATGCCAGGGATGTCTCACACCGGTCGGCAGTGCCAGGGCTCGTGCCAGGCTGCCCATGCCAGGCAGCCTTAGGCCACGGTACGCGGCAGTTTGCACTTAACTCCTCTTACATGAAGTTACTGTCCAGTTCTACACTGAGGTTCTTTCAGTGTGACAAGCGGTTCGGCTGCTTGATTGGAGGTATGGAGCCCCCTCCCCCGGGGGGGGGGAACCTCCCACGCTAGATTAGCCTGGCTCCTCAGGGCCATGCTAATCTTCTTCGGACTTACCCTCGGGTACATCCCTCGGATTCCCCTCTGCCTGGTTCCCCCAGATCGAGGGGCTCGCACACCGAATCTCCTTCTCCCAGGGTAGGCCTTGGCCTCTACTCTCCGAGCGTGGCCAAACCATTCCTCGACAGGGCCGGGCCGGACACCCCCCCCCCCCCCGGTCCGTGTCTCCGCTCTCGCAGAGAAATCCCTGGGTCCGTCAGGTTACGGTGGACAGGGTCCAACTGACCCCTGCTGATCCCCGGCTCCGCTCCCTGCACTCTTCGGAGCGGCGGAGGGCCTTGGCCCTAACCCCGAGGGTTTTTTTTATATAGGCCAGAGATGGCCCCACGGTCACGCCGTGGCTATAGGGTTTTCTATCCTCCTGCCTTCCCTGTGGCACGGAGGACACGTTTGGGTGACTGTCAGGTGGACGCCTCAGGGGTCTACGTACTCCTGATGTGCTCCTCCCCAACTGATCGGGCGGTCACACAACCATGCTGCTACCCTCGCCGATCTGCCCTGCTCCACACACATAGGCCCATCACTTGAATGGCCCTTCCTCCCGCCACCTTCCAGGTAGGCGCCCTCCTGTGGATCAAGGGCCGGTCCGAGTTGGCAACATTGTTCTCACGTGTCCATACCGGTTGAGTAACCTGGGTGGGTGCTCCCGGGCACACCTATAGCCCGATATACGTCTATACCTGTTATTGGATATATATCGGTACAGGCGGGCGCTTTTTGGGAAATGTTATAGCGCCCTGTGTCTTACCGACTATCCCGCAATTGTCGGTACTGACGTTTTGTTATTCTTACGGGGTCCGGCTGGCCCGCTTGCCTGCGTTCTGCGGCTCGGGTGCTCAGACCAGTTATGCTTAAACTTGCTGTGATGTCAACAGCCCCTTGGTTTTCGAACCCATTGTCTTCCTATCCCTTGCCGGCTCGGGTCGACAGTGTACCCCTCGATATCCCGGGGTACACTTCTGTACTTCTCCGGGCTGGGTTCTCCAAGATCGGTCAGTCTTCTGATTAGTCCTCCGGATTGGGGACTCTGCTCCTCCTGGAGTTGTCAGCTTCTTAGAGCTCCTCGTGAAGACCGGCCGTCTCTCCGGTGCTGGTTGACACCTGCGTCTCCAGCCCGCCCGGACTGGGAACTTCGTCCTCTCTGCGGTGAAGTTCCCTTGAAGACTTCGCTACTGCATCTACAGTACTCGTCGCAGCTCTGCCTTCTACAATCCAGTGGGTGGTAAGCTCTAGATTGTGCTAGATCATTACTGGTTTTATGATAATTGACGTGGTTGAAGACTCCCCTGTAGTCTTCAGTTGCTGTGCTTGGCAACTCTTCTCAACTCTTACCCTCCATCCCTCCGGGGATGCCGGGGATCCAGGTTGGGTGATGCCGCCCTGTCTAGGGGTGTGCACTCTGGGATCTCCTCCGGCACCCTCAGCTAGGGAGTCCCCATATGTGAAGACTCATTCCTGCTTGTTCCTGGAGATAGCACAGTTACTTACCTGTAACAGGTGATCTCCGGAACAGCAGGAATTAGTCTTCACAACCCACCCACCTCCCCTAGGAGTTGTAATTCTCTCTCTCTCTCTTCCTTCCTCTCCTCTCCTTTTGTCTCAGCTATTAAACGCAACTGGGGAGAGGCAGTGGGAAGGGCGGGAAGCTACCGCGCAGGCGCGAGGGATGCTCCCAAAAGCCTTCTGATTGGATGCTGGGGAGCATTCCGGTGCGGGCTCCGTCGGCGCCGACGAACCCCATATGTGAAGACTAATTCCTGCTGTTCCGGAGATCACCTGTTACAGGTAAGTAACTGTGCTTACTCCCCCTACTTTCTCATCCCAAAGAAAACAGGGGGCTACAGACCCATATTAGATCTCAGAGAATTGAACAAGTTTCTATGCAAGGAGAAATACAAGATGACTTCTCTCGGTACTCTCCTTCCATACCTCCAGAGTCAGGACTGGCTTTGTTCTCTAGATCTCAAGGATGCGTTCACCCATGTCCTCATCCATCCAACACACAGAAGGTTCCTTCGTTTCCTTTTCCAAGGAAAGCACTATCAATACAGAGTGCTTCCCTTCGGTCTAGCCTCTGCACCAAGGGTGTTCACAAAATGCATGGCAGTAGTAGCTGCATTTCTACGCACGCTAGGAATATTTGTATTCCCATATCTGGACGATTGGCTCATCCGAGCGCCATCCCAGGCAGAGGCCCAGGCTTCCCTGGCCTGCACAAGGCGTATCCTTCAGTATCTGGGACTTGTAATAAACATCCCAAAATCCCATCTCACCCCTACTCAATCTCTAGAGTTCATAGGGGCCTTGCTGGATACCACCACTGCAAGGGCCTATCTTCCCCAGGCCCGTTGCCTACGCTTGGTGCAGTTAGCCTCTCAGATTCAGTTAAAGTCCCATTTAACTGCTCGAGAGATGTTACAACTGTTAGGCCACATGGCATCCACTGTGCATGTGGTCCCCTATGCTCGCCTTCACTTGAGGGCAGCTCAGTGGACTCTGTCCACCCAATGGACCCAGGCATCAGGGTGCCTGTCAGACAAAATAGCAACCTCCGGTCGCCTTTTTTGGTCCCTCCAGTGGTGGAAGTCCACTCAAAATCTGTTGCTGGGGTCCCCCTTTCAACAGTTGCCACCCCAAGCAACCCTTACAACAGATGCCTCTCCAAGGGGTTGGGGAGCTCATCTACAAGATCTCTCCACCCAGGGCATCTGGTCTCCACAGGAGACATCTCTACATTTCAGCCTCTTAGAGCTCAGAGCAATCTTTCTGGCTCTCAGAGTCTTCCACACCCTGCTCAGCTACAAGACAGTCCTCATCCACACGGACAACCAAGTAGCCAAGTTCTACGTGAACAAGCAGGGGGGAACTGGCTCTCTGTCGCTTTGCAACGAAACTCTGAGATTGTGGGCCTTCGCCAGAGAGCATCAAATCCATCTCATGGCAGTGTATCTTCCAGGGGTTCAAAACTCTTGGGCAGACAGGCTGTCGAGTTCTGCTTCCACACGAATGGTCCCTCCATGGGGACCAGATAGCCACGATTTTTCAAATTTGGGGAACCCCAGACATAGACCTGTTTGCAAGTCCGTGGAATGCCAAACTTCCCCGGTTCTGTTCCAGGATTCCATGTCACGGAGTTCAGGCCAGGGATGCCTTCCTCCTTCACTGGGGGCAAGACTTCCTCTATGCCTTTCCACCCATTCCCCTAATTCCCAAGACACTGTTCAAGCTTCAGAGAGACAAGGGGTCTATGATCCTCATAGCACCACGTTGGCCACGCCAAGTGTGGTACCCTCTACTTCTACATCTCTCTCAAGCTCCCTCCCTGGACTTGGGATCTGCTCCAGACCTTCTGTCCCAGGAGGAGAGAACGTTGTGGCACCCAAATCCCCAGTCTCTTCATCTCAGGGCCTGGTTGCTGAAGGCCTAGGCCTTTAAGATTTGCATCTTTCTCAGCAAGTGAAAGATAACCTTCATGCTTCCAGAAAGCCTTCCACCAGACGTTCCTATGCTTTTAAATGGAAAAGGTTTACCATTTGGTGTGCAGAGAAGGGTCTTAACCCTCTTGCAATACCTCTGAATTCTTTACTAGAGTATTTGCTGCATTTATCCCATGCAGGCCTCAAAACGAATTCAGTAAGAGTCCATTTAAGTGCTATTGCAGCTTCCCTTAAGCCTCTTAATGGACAACCTATTTCCTCTCATCCTCTTATTGCAAGATTTATGAGAGGCCTTCTTTTAACTAAACCTCCCATTAAACCACCTCCAGTGGCATGGGACTTAAACTTGGTTCTTGGCCAGCTTATGAAGCCACCCTTTGAACCCTTAGCCACTACCTCCTTTGTAGTAGCGAAGTGCACGCAATGAATACACCAGGAGTCTATTTCTAGAATTCAAACCAGTTTATTTTGTGCACAGGCTCAGACACCTGTCAATTGTCACTTTCAAAATGGTCTGAGCATGGTGTTCAGAAAAACAACAGCATTTATAGCTTTCTTCATTAGCTCTATACAGACAAACTCATTGGTCCTGGTGGTGGCCCCCTCACCCCCCCCCCCCCCCCCCATTTAATGGAAATTTTCTGACCGGGCCTGCACTGCATCTCCCCCCGCTCTGAGGCCTTCCTAGCCATGGCTCTATATCTAGACATAACATTCTGCCTTGCTTTTTGCTGACAAGGTCACTCGCAGCACAGACACTGTGTGAAAAGCAGGATTCTGAAATACATCTGTGGATAACATAACAAACTCAATGGAAAAGTTTTATATCCTTATCAGAGCAGCTTGAAGCAGATTCTATTTCTATTTCTATGGCTTTCCAGCTCTGCTTAGCTGTAATATTCTGAAGTGGGGTTTGGGGACTCAGGCCTAACCTACAGGCTTCATAACATACATTTACAGGCTATGCTAGGCCATAGCCTATCACACCTTGAAATTCCTTTCCTGGAAGGTTATTTTTCTCATTGCAGTCACCTCGGCTCGCCGCATTAGTGAACTGCAAGCCTTGGTGGCTAATCCTCCTTATACAAGGTTCTATCATGACAAGGTAGTCCTCAGGACTAATCCACACTTTATGCCTAAAGTGGTCTCACCTTTTCATCTGAACCAGGAAGTTTATTTACCTGTCTTTTTTCCAGGACCTCATGCATCAAGTGCAGAGAGGAATCTTCATACCCTGGATTGTAAGAGAGCTCTTGCTTTTTACTTACAAAGGACACAGCAACAAAGAAAGTCCTCTTAACTCTTTGTTGCTTTTGATCCCTCTCATTTAGGACTTCCATTCTCTAAGAGAACTCTGTCCAATTGGATTGCTGTGTATTTCTTTCGCCTACCAGAGTAAGAACCTTTCTCTGGAGGGCCATGTCATAGCTCACAATGTGAGGGCCATGGCAACCTCTATGGCTCATCTAAATTCTGTGTCCATCGACCAGATCTGTCGAGTGGCCACCTGGGCCTCGGTTCATACCTTTACAGTCCATTACTGCTTGGACAAGGACTCCCGCCGGGATGCCTTGTTTGGTCAGGCTGTTCTCAAACACCTGTTCCATACCTAATCAACTCCTACCCTCCATCCCTGGCTGGATGCCTGAGATTCATGGGTGGAGGTAGAGCCCTTCTCAGGGACTCACAACCTGGGTGATCTCCCAGGCATCTCTAGCTGGAGAGTCCCCATATGTGAAGACTCATTCCTGCTTGTTCCTGGAGATAGCACAGTTACTTACCTGTAACAGGTGATCTCTGGGAACAGCAGGAATAAGTCTTCACAACCCACCCACCTCCCCTAGGAGTTGTATCTCTCTATCTATCTTTCCTTTCCTCTCTCTCTCTTTGTCTCAGCTTAAAACTCGAACTGGAGAGAGGCGGTTGGGAAAGGCGGGAAGGCAGCGCGCAGGCGCTGTGGGATGCTCCCAAAAGCTTTCCTTTTGGACGCTGGGGAGCGTTCCCGCGCAGGCTCCGTCGGTACCGACGATACCCATATGTGAAGACTTATTCCTGCTGTTCCCAGAGATCACCTGTTACAGGTAAGTAACTGTGCTTTATCCGCCAGGTTGTGAGTCTAAGACACTTGATGCCTTTGGACGTCAAACCTTCCAGTCATCTATGCTTTCTGCAAGAATTCTCTCATATATTTTCTATATGAGTCTGTCTCTTGAGGAGGACACAAAGCAATTACATTCTTTGACTCCTTCCCTTCCAGAGTCCAAGAGTGCAGACTATTCTTCACTGCTCAAGCATCTCCAGAATATCTCTTGGTTTCTTATTCGTGCTTCCCTAGACTCTTTTGAGTCTGTTAGCAGGACTTCTGCTATAGCTATAGGGGCACGACTTAGGGCCTGGCTCCAAGCTTCAGACTTGGACAAATGGGCACAGCACAGACTGGGACATACTCCTTGCACTGGAGGCAACCTTTTCAACAAGGAGTCTTTGCGTCAGGTTACTCAGTTCTCCACTGTTACCTGTTCCTAGGGGCTGTTCTGCACCTTCTTCTGTCCCAGTAGGTAGGAAATGTCTTGCCAGACTTTCTTCCCATAGGAGAAGAAGGTTTTATGCATCATCTGCCCATCATACAGATGTTCCCAAACAGGGGAAGCATCATCCTGGTCTGTAGAGTTCAACCTCTCATCAGGCTCAGCAAACTCAGCAACCACAGGGTTTCTGATCAATCCATCAGATGTTTGTGACTCTTGAGATTAGAATCGGCAGTTGCTTCTTCTCAATAGAGGCAATCCACTGCTGTCATTCTAAATCCTAAACATGGATCTCTTCCCGAAAGACATCCATTTTTTCTATGTTCTATGAGCTATCAGGATGTTCATGCTTCTAGGTCACAGGGTTCTCCTCTTCTTCCTGCTAGGGAAAGAGGTCTATCCACTATCAAACGATAGTTTCCTGTGCCAGCATGTCTTTTTTTTCCTTTCTATAAACTTACTACTTTGTAAGTTTTCTTCAGCTCCATTCTCTTTACCCTCTTACCAGGTTTTTCCTCTGTAAGAGCGGTATTGCTTCACTGGAGAGCTTTTTCTTCAGCCTCTCTAGTTTTCTTACTTTTCCAGTGCGGAGTTCTCTTCTCTGACTTGACTCCTCTTTTTCAGTCTTGCTTTGAAGCAGTTCATCAGACACGTCCAGAGTTTTCTACTCTTGTTCTGTCTGTTTTTTCTGTTTTTAAACAGTACCATTCTTTCTGCTGTCTGGCAAGCAGCTGCCAATGCAGGAGCCTTAATGTTTGGACCACTGGTTCTTGTCCATCAGCAACCAGATTTGTCCTCCACTAACATTCTGTCTGGTCTTAGTAGTGGTTCCAAGTCAGTGCTGTCATCTGTCTTGGAAATATTTTCACTACAAGCTTGTTGGATTGTCTTCTCTTTCTGCCATCTCCATTCCCCTGGGTTTGGCAGCATAGTTGACATAGAACTGGCTGCAGAAGAGCCAGTACCTATCTCCTCATTCTCCTGCATCATGCTCTCTGCATTTCTATAGAGAAGCTCTCCACTATGGGCCCTTGCTAGAGAGCATGGGGGGCTTTTTCTCAAACAGCTATACTAGATGGTTGAAAAAGGCTTTTTCAGTCTTGTCTCCCATGACTAGAAAAGTTTTCCCTTTTAATATAAAGGACATAGGCCTCCTCTTAGGTGAAAGCTTAAGGAGTTGCTAATTCCCTGCTTTGGTCCATAGTATTTCCAATCGGGAATATGTTTTCTCCTTCCAGCTCGTCCTCATGGTAAGAACGCATGATACCTTTTTGCCCTTAAGCAGGTCAACATGGTATCTCATTCCTATGCGTCTTCTGTTCACTTACCATGCTAGAGTTCTAGAATACTCGGGACTTGCTGGCTGCAGACTGATATCATCCTCTGCTTTTCACGTAACCATCCTGGTTATTCTACTACCTAGCATCCCTGTAGCCATAACCAGTGGGAATTGATTCTCTGTATATTCTCTCAAGTAGGTTCCACCTTCTTGTTATTAGATGAATCTTTCCTCTCCACATTTTCCTATGTGAATACCTTTTTGTAGGCATATCTCTGTCTGCTTCATTGCAGACTTCCATATAGAGGCCTATGTATTCATACCTATAGCACACATCTTACAGATGTCTGTCTATCATTTGTGTGTATTTTATGCCCTTCATATCTCACTATAGATATATTCTCATATATATATATATATATCGAGATATTTTACTATCTGTAGATATGTATTCTGCTTTATCTACCTGACTGTCGAGGCTCATATAGCTATATGATTCTGACAGATGGGCTTTACCCATATTTATGCTATCCAGCATGTTTTGGGGTCCTACACTCACAACCACTTTGGTGGTAGTTAACACCTACCATAACCTTAAGGTTTAGGTACCTCTGAAGCTCTCCATGTTCCAATATCTCTCCTAGCTGACTTCAGTTAGGAGAGACATTGCGGATCTTCAGCTAATCACAGGCTCTAACGCCTCCGGCGTTTGTCCTTTCTTTTGGGGTACAAGGGGTTCCCATACCCTTTCTCCCCACAAGGACTGGGCATGTTTGTCCAAATCAGTTAGCCTTTCTCTTTTGTTCCTAAGAGTGAGCCACTCTGCCGCCAAAAGAGTTTGGTTTTTGTCATAAAGCCTTCCGCTGAAGGCCCACCGTTTTTGTACTACCCCAGTTTTTCCTACTGGGGTTACCTGTTACCTTTCAGGATTCTGACCTCCACTGTTTTTCCTACAGGTTTATTACCTCCACTTTACAGTGAGGGTCCTCTTCGAGGTTCCTCTACTGGGTTTCCCAGTAGATCCCATGAACCTCCATACTTCTGTGAAATCCTGTTAGGGGAGGTCCATATTGCAATATTCTTTGCAATATCATTGATGACAATTATCATCCACACATGGACTCCTTGTCTGCAGTCCTATGCTAGGTTAGCTGTTCCACAGCATCTTTCTTTCTTCAACTCCTACCCTCCATCCTCAGGATGCCTGGTGTTGTGGGGGATAACATGTTCCACCCTATGACATGCTGGGACTCCAGGCATCTCAGCTTGGGTGTCCCCATATGTGAAGACTCATTCCTGCTTGTTCCTGGAGATAGCACAGTTACTTACCTGTAACAGGTGATCTCTGGGAACAGCAGGAATAAGTCTTCACAACCCACCCACCTCCCCAGGAGTTGTATCTCTATCTATCTTTCATTTCCTCTCTCTCTCTCTCTTTGTCTCAGCTTTAAAACTTAACTGAGGAGAGGCAGTTGAGAAAGGCGGGAAGGCAGCACGCAGGTGTGGTGGGATGCTTCCAAAAGCTCTTTGATTGGACGCTGGGAAGCGTTCCCGCACAGACTCCGTCGGTACCGACGTACCCATATGTGAAGACTTATTCCTGCTGTTCCCAGAGATCACCTGTTACAGGTAAGTAACTGTGCTTTCTGCTAGGATCAGTTCCTATATCTTATATATGGGAATGTTCCTTAAGGAGGTCACAGGAGATTTAGAGCTTATGAGCCCTCTCCTTCCTGATAATAAGAGGCAAGATTACCTTGCCCTTGCCAAACATGCTCAGGATGTTTCCAAGTTTGAATCGTGCAGCTTTTGACTGCTTTGAATGCATAAGCAGAACCTCTGCCATTGCCATAGGTGCACATAGGATTGCCTGGCTCCAGGCATCTCACTTGGAAATTTGGGTACAGGATAAGCTAGGGAATGTTCCTTGCACAGGAGAGAATCTCTTTGGCAAGAATTGGCAGGAAAAAGCTAATGAGATAGATGCTGACAATATCACTTTGGATAGATTGTCTAAATCTACAGCTGATCCTGCGAGGAAAAAATCCTCTTAAGAAACCATTCTTCAGTAAGAAGTTTTATCCCTCCTATACCCAATAGGGGCATCGTTTAGGTCAGTCTGCCCAAAAGGGACAGTAGCAACAATCTAGGCAAAGAAAGGCAAAAGCAGCTAAGCCTCAACCTCACCCTCCACAGGGGCTTTGACTCCTATCTAGAGAAGTTTGTCTTCCTGGCCCTGAATGGCCCAGAACCCTCCACCATACCAAGAAGGTTATGTCATTTTGCCCCCAGATGGGGTCAGATAACAGCAGAAAATTGGACTCTGTCTATTGTAAGAGAGCGGTACAAGCTTCATTTCCTCAGCATGCCCCCTCCTACAATGGTAAGACAGTTCAATTCTCAGGCTTCTCTCAACGACCTGTTAGGTCAACAGGTCACTGTGGTACAGGGCTTTACTCCCCCTATTTCATTATTCCAAAGAAAACAGGAGGACACAGACCCATTTTAGACCTCAGAGAATTGAACAAATTCCTGTTCAAAGAGAAGTTCAAAATGATTTCTCTAGGAACTCTGCTGCCATACCTTCAGAGTCAGGATTGGCTTTGTTCTCTAGATCTCAAGGATGCGTGCACTCATGTTCTCATCCATCCAACTCACCGAAAGTTCCTTCGCTTTCTGTTTCAAGGGAAGCACTACCAATACAGGGTTCTTCCTTTTGGCCTGGCCTCTGCACCAAGGGTGTTCACAAAATGCATGGCTGTGGTGGCAGCATTTCTCCGCACCCTGGGAATATTAGTCTTCCCTTACTTAGACAACTGGCTCATTCGAGCCCCTTCAGAGCCAGAGGCCAGTGTTGCTCTTTCTCGCACAATGCGCATCCTTCAGTATTTGGGACTTATCATAAACTTTCCAAAATCCAACCTTGCTCCCACTCAGTCCCTGGAGTTTATAGGAGCTCTGCTGGTTACCAGACAGACAAGGGCCTACCTTCCACAGCCCCGCTGCCTTTGCATTACGCAGTTAGCTTCCCAATCAATGCTAAAACCTCACCTCACTGCTTTGGAAATGTTACAGTTGCTAGGCCACATGGCATCCACCGTGCATGTGGTTCCTTATGCTTGCCTCCATATGAGGGCAGTCCAGTGGACTTTATCCACTCAGTGGACTCAGGCGTCAGGTTGCCTGTCAGACAAAATAGCAAACTCAGATCACCTTATTTTGTCCCTCCAATGGTGGCAGTCACCCAAAACCTTTTGGTGGGGTCTCTTTTTCAGCAACCCCCACCACAAGCTACTCTAACAGATGCTTCACAGGTGGGTTGGGGAGCCCACCTGCAAGGCCTCTCTACCCAGGGTACCTGGACTCCACAGGAGGCCTATCTACACATCAATCTCCTGGAACTCAGAGCAATTTTCCTTGCTCTTCGAGTATTCCACACCCAGCTCAGCTACAAGACAGTCCTAGTTCAAACAGACAAGCAAGTAGCCATGTTCTATGTGAACAAGCAGGGCGGAACAGGCTCTCTATCACTATGCAACAAAGCTTTGCAACTGTGGGACCTCACCAGAGAGCATCAGATTCATCTCCTTGCGGTGTATTTTCCAGGCATTCAAAACTTTTGGGCAGACAGACTCCGTCGAGTTCTGCTTCCACACGAATGATCTGTCCATGCAGACCAGGTGGCCAACATTTTTCAAATTTGGGGAACCCCGGACATAGACCTCTTTGCAAGTCTGCTGAATGCCAAACTTCCCCGGTTCTGTTCCAGAATTCCGGCTCAGGGTTGTCAGGCCAGGGATGCTTTCCTCCTCCATTGGGTCCATGATTTCCTGTATGCCTTTCTACCCATTCCCCTAATTCCCAAAACCCTGTTTAAGCTTCAGAGAGACAGAGGTCATATGATTCTCATAGCTCCACATTGGCCACGGCCAATGTGGTACCCTCTGCTCCTACATCTCTCTCAAGCTCCGCCTCTGGAGTTAGGATCTGCTCCAAATCTTCTTTCTCAGGAGGACGGGATGCTGTGGCATCCCAATCCCCAGTCTCTGCATCTCAGGGCCTGGTTGCTGAAAGCCTAGAACTTCACGGTCTTAACCTTTCTCAGCAGGTAAAGGATATCAGAGAAACTGAAATCAGGATATCAGAGAAACTGAAATCAGAGAAATAAAGGATCTTCAACTATTTAGAAAAAATCTAAAAACCCACCTATTTACTCTACACTA
The DNA here is from genome assembly GCA_033557465.1 of Ichthyophis bannanicus. Classification (NCBI taxonomy): domain Eukaryota; kingdom Metazoa; phylum Chordata; class Amphibia; order Gymnophiona; family Ichthyophiidae; genus Ichthyophis; species Ichthyophis bannanicus. The sequence goes on from CM066042.1 coordinate 172,803,285, forward strand.
CAATAACCTCCATAAGGATGATAACCCTAACTCAGAGAAAACCACTGATCAGCAGTCACTCACTGACCCTACCTAGACAGGACATAAAATCCTTTTTCACTCATATTCACATTGCTCACCTAGTTAAACTTTCTCTTTGAAAGCAATTACTTGTCGCTAATGTGAATAAGTGTAATTAATGTAATATACCCAATTTCCGTTGATTTACTGTGAGAGACAGTTTTCCTCATTGTATTATTGAGTTGTAATTTTAATAGTTGAATGTTATTTCTCTAAATCCATTCTACATAATATAATAGTTCCTCTGTTATACTGTTCACTGTTCTAAAACCTGTTCTATTGTAAAAATAGTTCTAATCCTGTTCTATGTAAAATAGTTCTGAACCTGTTCCATGTAAAATAATAGCATGCTATTATTAAACTTTGTTTACCTGTAAACCGCCACTGATCGCTGGAAGTGGCGGTATAGAAAAGATGTAAAATAAATAAATAAATAAAATAAATAAAATATCCTTTATGCTTCCAGGAAGCCTTCCACAAGACGCTCTTATGCATTTAAGTGGAAAGGGTTTACCATATGGTGCTCGCAGAAGGGTCTTAACCCTCTTGCGATACCTCTGGAATCATTACTGGAGTATCTCCTTCATTTATCAAATGCAGGGCTTAAGACCAATTCAGTGAGAGTTCATTTGAGTGCTATTGCAGCTTCTTTCAAGCCTCTAAATGGACAACCTATTTCCTCTCATCTCATAGAGAGATTTATGAGAGGCCTTTTAACTAAGCCTCCCATTAAGCCACCACCTGTGGCATGGGATTTAAATCTGGTTCTTGGGCAGCTCATGAAGCCGCCTTTTGAACCATTAGCATTCGAACTTTATGCTCCATCCCTCTGGAACTCTCTACCAAACCACATCAAGAACAACAACGACATCACATCATTTAAGAAACAGCTAAAGACAATCCTATTCCGTGAACATCTTTCAACGGAAACACCACCATGACCTCACACTTAGATTTTAGCAGAAGTAAATCATGTCCATGTCCACCCATAATCATTAATTGTTGACCCTGGTGATGGCCCCATCCTAAAAGAAATTACCCCTCCCTATGTTACATGTTACACCGCTTTGACCCGGTGAAAAGCGGGATATAAATGCAGTTAAATAAATAAATAAATTAGCTAATACCTCTTTGAAATTCCTTTCCTGGAAGGTCATCTTTCTTATTGCAAATCACATCAGCGCGTCGCATCAGTGAATTGCAAGCGTTGGTAGCTGATCCTCCTTATACAAGGTTCCATCATGATAATGTAGTCCTTAGGACTCATCCACACTTTATGCCAAAGGTGGTATCACATTTTCCTTTAAACCAAGCGGTTTATTTATTTATTTTTTTTATTTATTTATTTATTTCTCTTATATACCGCACTCTTTGATATCAGTGCGGTTTACATGGAACATTGAGGTATTTTACGGTGGGGGATTACACCGTAATTACAAATAACAGGTAGCTCAACTTGGATAACCATCTTAACTATTTACACATATATGGATAACAGATAATTATTTACTTCCTGTATTCTTCCCAAGGCCTCACTTTATTTATTTATCTGCATTTATATCCCGCTTTTCACCGGGTCAAAGTGGTTGGGGGATACATTTAACACGAGGGGATATGAGACACATACACTAATACTTACAGGGAACATGGGCAATGGAGGGTTAAGTGGCTTGCCCAAGACCACAAGGAGCGCCTGTGGGACTAGAAACCCCAGTCCTTCCGGCCCAAGGTTGCTGTCCTCTAATGGGATTTGAACCACCGACCCTCCGGCCTGTAGTACCTTGCCCCAACCACTAGGCCTCCTCCTCCTCACGCCTCAAATGCAGAAATGAATCTTCATACTTTGGACTGTAAAAGGGCTTTGGCCTTTTGCTTCCAAAGGACACAGCAACATAGAAAGTCCTCTCAACTCTGTTGCTTTTGATCCTAGTCATTTGGGACTTCCAGTCTCCAAAAGAACACTGTCCAGCTGGATTGCACAGTGTATATCTTTTGCCTATGAGAGTAGGAACCTTCCTCTTGAAGACAACGTGAGAGCTATGGCAGCCTCTATGGCTCGTCTTTACTCTGTCTCTATCGACGACATCTGTCAAGCAGCTACTTGGGCTTTGGTTCATACCTTCACAGCCCATTACTTCTTGGACAAGGACTCCCGCTGGGATGCCTTGTTTGGTCAGGCTGTTCAACACCTGTTCCATACTTAATCAACTCCTACCCACCATCCCTGGTAGGATGCCAGAGATCCATTGGGGGAAGTGGAGCCCTTTCACAGGGGCACACAACTTCTGGGGCCTTCTCCCTGACATCTGCATCTAGGGAGTCCCCATATGTGAAGACTACATTCCTGCTTGTTCCTGGAGATAGCATAGTTACTCACCTGTAACAGGTGATCTCCCAGAACAGCAGGAATTTAGTCTTCACAACCCACCCACCTCCCCTAGGAGTTGTATCTCTCTATCCCTCTCTCTTTATCTCTGCTTTAAACTCAACTGGAGAGGGACAATTGGGAAAGGCGGGAAGGCAACATGCAGGCGCTGTGGGATGCTCCCAAAAGCTCTCCTATTGGACGCTTGGGAGCGTTCCCGCGCAGGCTCCGTCGGTACCGACGATACCCATATGTGAAGACTAAATTCCTGCTGTTCCCGGAGATCACCTGTTACAGATGAGTGACTATGCTTTCCTGCCGATTCAGAGAGTAAGGCACCTGAGGCGTCTGGTGAGGCAGTTTCTAGCCATGCAGGTGCCTTCAGCCTGGCATTACTTGCAGCTGCTGGGGACCATTGCAGCAATGATCGAATTGGTGCTGTGGGCCAGGGCTCACATGCGGCCATTTCAACGGGCCCTGCTGCGGCAATGGTCCCTTCAGCGTCAGCCCTTGTCTGTGGGGCTACCCTGCCCTCAAGTGACAAAGGGGGCCTTGCGGTGGTGGCTCTGCACGAGGAATTTGGAATGCAGAATGCCCCTCGAGCCTCCGCAGTGGCTGCAGTTGACGACGGATAACAGTCTAGCGGGTTGGGGGGGCACATTGCGAGGGCTGTTTTGCCCAAGATCTCTGGAATACGGTGGAGGCCCAGTGGTCCATCAACAGATTGGAGATGCGGGCGGTAGCCTTGGCTCTCAAAGCGTTCAAGCATTGGGTCCATCAAAGGGCGGTCCTGGTGCTGTCCAACAATGTCACAACAGTGGCCTGCATCAACCGTCAGGGTGGAATGAGCAGTCCTCCATTGCAGGAGGAAGCGGAGAGTCTGTTGCAGTGGGCCGAAGCCCATCTAATATCCTTGTCGGCACAGCACGTAGCCGGAGTAGAAAACGTCACGGCGGATTACCTGAGTAGGTACAAGATTGACTACGGCAAGTGGGAACTCGGTCAGGAGGTGTTCTCGAGCAGGTGGTGGCCCATTGGGCGGTTCCGATCATGGACCTCATGGCACAATGGGAGTTGGTCAAGGCGAGCCGGTTCTTCAGCCGGAGAAAGGAAAGGATGTCAGAAGGCCTGGATGCTCTGGTTCAGAAATGGCCCACGGAAGGACTCCTGTATGTTTTTCCTGCCTTGGGCTCTCATAGGAAGGGTTCTTCAGCGGATGGAAGCCCACCGAGGATTCATGATTCTCATAGCCCTGGACTGGCCACGGCGGCCGTGGTATGCAGACCTCGTGAGGCTGATGGCCAGTTGACCGTGGCAACTTCCCTGCAGAGACGATCTCTTGGTGCAGGATCCCGTGCGGATGCCCCAGGTGGATCGGTTCTCACTTATGGCCTGGCTATTGAAAGGGCAAGGCTCCATAAGCAGGGATATTCGGGAGCAGTGATTTTGACCTTATTGAACTTGTGCAAGCGCTCAACCTGCCTCTTATGTGGGGATCTGGTGCATTTTTGAGGGCTGGTGTGAGGATGCCGGAGGTTTTGGAGTTTTTACAGCAGGTTTTGAGAGAGGCCTGGCAGCCAGCTCCTTGCAGGTTCAGTTGGTGGCTATTTCCTGTTACAGGGGTAAAGTTCACGGAAAGGCCTTAAGAGAACATGCGGACATAAGTAGGTTCCTGCGGACGGTTCGGCGCCTGCAGCCTCAGCAGAAGTAGATGGTCCCTCCTTGGGATCTCAATTTGGTGTTGAATGCTTTAGCTAGGGAACCTTATGAGCCAGTGGGGAAGGCTTCTTTGAAGGACAACCCTCAAGGCAGTTTTTCTGGTGGCTATCTGTTCCGCTAGGCGTATTTCGGAGCTTCAGGCCATTCATGGACTGGCCTGGAGGGACGATAAGGAAGGTAAAATTAGGCCTTACCTACTAATTGTCTTTCTTTGAGTTCCCTCCAGGCCACTCCACGGCCCACTCAATTAGGCGTCAGTGGAGGGGTATGAGTGTCGAGGGTTTGTCTGGCTTGTACAAGAGTTCACCGTAGTAACGGTGGCCCTACCTTTCTGCTTCTATAGCTCTGTCAGGCCACGTTTCTGAGAGCTTGCTGCTGGCAGGGCATGGTAGCCAGAGTCAAGAGTTCCCTTCTCGGGATAGACAGTTATAGTATGTGGGGAGGCTAGGCGGAGAGGGGAGTGCTCGTCACCCTTCTGTTTTGGAGATTAGTGGATGCCTGTTCTCAAATTTTGAAGGTGGTGATGGTAGTTCTGTGATTTTTCTCTCTTGGCTTAGTTAACTGCTTTGTCAATAGGAGACTGGAGTCAAGAGAGGTAGGAAGAGCTCTTCAGCGAAATCAGCAAGACTGACTTGTTCAATCCTCGCCTGTTGGAGGGAGGGCTGACTATTCGTTTGTAGACTGGTCTGGAGGGAACTCAAGGAAAGACGAAAAGCAGGTAAGGCCTAATTTCACCTTTTCTGATGTTGCTCCTTTCAGCTTCATTTTATGTCCTCTAGCTTTAGAGCTTTCCTGTCTTTGGAATATATTTAATTTTTTGTTCATCAATATCTTTTAAGTGTTTAAACATTAAACATCTGTATATTATTTCCCTTGTCCATCCTCCTCTCTTGGACAGGGGTTCTCAACCCAGTCCTTGGACATGCCTAACCAGTCAAGTTTTCAGGATAACTACAATGAATGTATATATGAGAGATTTGCATGCACTGCCTCCATTGTATGCAGATCTCTCATACACATTTAGTGTGGTTATTCTGAAAACCTGACTGGCTGGGTGTGTCCTGAGGACTGGGTTGAGACCCCCTGCACTAGGGCATACATATGGCTTTTGGTGCAAACATAATGCCATATTGGTCGCTTTCCTTCGAACTGCTTCAAGTTATCTTAAATCCTTAGCAAGATATAACCTCCACAGCTAAACTCAGTACTTCAAATGAAGCCTCACCAATGTCCTTTACAGGGGCATTATCTTTTAGTTGGTTATGCCCCTTTTTTTAATGCAGCCTAACATCCTTCTGGCTTTGGCCATCACCTTGTCACATTCATATAACAGAAATAGGATACAGTACAACTGACATATTTTAATAAGCAGACAGGTCTTGCAGTTAGACAAGATACAATATGTAAGACAAAGTCGGTAGCATAAATACAAGTTGGTGACAAGATAGAAGGTAAATTGTATATACCAGGCCTTGACAAATTTCTTTGGAATCTAGGAGCCAGGCTAAAATTTTAGGAACCAGCTGCTGAGACCTTGTTCACATATTGCCCCCCTCCGATCAGCCAGTGTCTGTCTTATTGGTTTTTCCATGCTGCCTGAAAGCACGGTGTCTTCCTCCCCCCATGCGTCTCGAGCTCTTTGTAAAGAGCTGATCATGGAGGAGAGGAAGTGCCTGCTGATCTTGCCGTTTCAAATCTCGCAGCACTTGAAACAGCGAGATCAGTAGGTGCTTCCTCCCCTCTCATGGCTCGAGCTCTTTGTAAAGAGCCGATCATGGTGCAGGGAGGAATTGCCATGTTGAACTCAGGACTTTCAAATCCTGGGTGCCAGGGTGCAATTTGCAGTCTCCTTGGCAACCTGGCACCCAGGATTTTTCGAGCCTTGGTATATACAGTTGAATAACATATGTGGACATTTTTGTTTAGAGGATGCATGGTATGCTAATCCTGACAAGGCTGGAGTGACTGACTTGTCGATCACCAAGAGCCATTAAAAACCTGTGAGAAGAGCTAAGCTTTCATCTACTTCCTGAAAAGCAATTCACAGTACAGTTCTTTAAATACAATTCCAGACCAGTCTAGAATGAGTGGATTATGCCTGTCAGATAGCAGATGGAGACAAAGAACAAAAGCTAGTAAGCCCTGCTCTCTATATAAGGCACAATGCAGCCACATGCTTCTCAGTATTCTGTCTCTAGCAGATAGTGACAGTATACCGTGCAGTTTGATCTGATTTAATGGAATGGCTCCTGAGCCCAGTTGGAGTACTGGAGCCATCAGTTGAGCTCCAGTGGTCAACGAAGAAAGACCACATTCTGGGGTGATACCTGGAGGAGTCTAGCCCCTCACCTTCAGCCCAGCAGATCTTTCAGGATATTTTCACTCTGTACCTCTTCTTATTCTGTCTTGAAAAAAAATAGAGAAGGGCAGGTTTTTTTTAGCATTCCTGCTTTTTGATGGGTGCTGGGCTTGCACCGGAGGTTTTTTGAGGCAGTGGGAAGGAGCTCTCGCATGGCCTGTATTTCGTATTCTTTCTTCGCAGCCTGTCGCAGCACTTTAATAGGTGAGAGACTGTGCTGTGGGAGGCTGTTTGAGGCAGAGGGATGGAGTTCTCGCTTTGCTTGTGTGTTGCTCTCCTTCCCTGCAGCTTGATATGGCACTTTTGATCCAGCAGTGATCAGACTCCTACCAGGGAAGGGAGCTTCCTTTTGGGTAGCCACTTCAAACAGTGTTTCTGTTGTGTCAGTTGCAGCCACAGTGATGTTATCTCCAGGAACAAGCAGGAATGTAGTCTTCACATATGGGTATCGTCGGTATTGACGGAGCATGCGCGGGAACGCTCCCCAGCGTTCAAATAAAGCTTTTGGGAGCATCCCACAGCGCCTGCGTGCTGCCTTCCTACCTTTCCCAACTGCCTCTCTCCAGTTCTTCGTTTTCCGCGGAGCCAGCAGTTCGTTTTTCCTGTCACCGCAGAAATTATCCCATTTTTTTCATTCTTTTTTGTGCTAGCGTCTGCCTTCCTCAACCCTATACCGGTACAGCTGGTTCGTTCTTTCTTCAAAAAAAAAAAATTGTAATTTTTTTTTTTTTTTTTTCTGGATTTTCCAGTCTTTTTTCTGTCGGGTGCCACGCACCATTCTGGGCACTAGGCCCAACTTTTCCTTCAGAATGGAAAAACCTGCCTCGGGTTTTAAAAAGTGTTCCAGGTGTGGCGGTACCATCTCCGTCACCGACACTCACGAGTGGTGCCTTAAATGTTTAGGTCCTGACCACTCCATCTCGGAGTGTGTTGCCTGTGGGATGATGTTGAAAAGAGGTCGGAAAAACCAAGCTGCTAAGCTTAGCATCCTTTTTCCCTCCGATGCAGCATCAGTGGCATCGACGTCTTCCAGGGCTTCGTCTTCCTCCCATGGATCTCAGGTAACCAAACATAAATCTGGCCGGTCCTCAAAGGGTAGATCTCCTTCCAAGCATCGAGATGCCTCTGGCGTTGCCCTTGAGGGACTTGTACTGGCAAAATTGCCCCGGTGGGAGGCTTCAGCTTCCAAAGCACTATCGGGGCTCCAGTATGTTCTCGAGGCCTTAACCTTGGCAGAACTACTGGTGCCATGCTCTGGGGTACCAGCCGCTTCGTCCGGTACCGATACCGGCAGCGTCAATAGAGCAGAGGTTCTTGGCTATTGAACGCAGTCTGGCAGCTCTCCTTGTGGCTTCGGTGCCTTTGGGACCGCTTCAGACAGTTCAACCGGTATCGACACCGGTTCCAGCACCGATATCGGTACCAACAGCATCGACATTGGCGACTGTGTTACCGACACTGAGTCATGCTGTTTCCTCCGGTATCGACAGGCCGGTACCGGACCCCTCCGATACCGACTTCGATCAGTACCGGTATCGTGCTTTGCAACAGCACCCGGACAGGAGATATTTTGAATCCTCCGATTACTGAGGATTCTGACAGCTCTGTCGGTACCGGAGGACTTCTCTCTGAGGAGCCACCTTCTCCTAAACGTAGGATGTCTCCTCCAGAGGATATATCCTTTCAGGATTTCATCCGGGAGGTGGCTAGAGGTCTTTCCATCATAGTGGCTCCTGAAACAGAGCCCAGAGCAAAGGAATTGGAGATTTTATAATATACTAAAGCTCCCAAGGAGGCAGCTACTTTGCCTATTCATGAGATCTTGCATGATCTCATGCTAAGAATGTGGGAAACACCTCTTCCCACCTCTCCTCATTCTCGTAGGCTTGATACCATGTATCGAGTACCTCCTTGTCCTGGATTTCAAAAACCTCAGTTACCACACCACTCTATGGTAGTGGAATCAGCTATGAGAAGGATTAAGAGTGCAAAAAGACATGCATCTAATCCCCCAGGACATGAATGTAGGACTCTTGATGCCCTTGGGCGTCGAACCTTCCAGGCCTCTATGCTTTCTGCCAGGATTAGTTCCTACATTTTATACATGGGAATGTTCCTTAAGGAGGTTACAGGAGATCTAGAGCTTATGAGCCCTCTCCTTCCTGATGATAAGAGGCAAGATTATCTTACACTTGTCAAACATGCCCAAGATGTTTCCAAGTTTATTAATCGTGCAGCTTTTGACTGCTTTGAGTGCATAAGCAGAACCTCTGCCATTGCCATAGGTGCTCGTAGGATTGCCTGGCTCCAGGCATCTGATTTAGAACGCTGGGTACAGGACAAACTGGGGAATATCCCTTGCACAGGCGAAAATCTCTTTGGCAAAAATTGGTAAGAGAAAGCTAATGAGCTGGATGCTGATAACACCACTTTGGATAGACTATCCAAGGCTACAGCTGATCCTGCAAGGCGAAAATCCTGCAAGAAACCATTCTTCTCTAAAAAGAAGAGGTTTTACCCCTCCTATACCCAGCAGGGGCATTCTGCAGGTCAGTCTGTCCGAAAGGGACAGCAGCCACCAAAACAAAGGAAAACAAAGTCTGCTAAGCCTCAACCGGCCCAGTAGACTTAACCTCCACAGGGGCTTTGACTCCCATCTAGAGAACTTGGCCTTCCTGGCTCTCAACGGGCCAGAGCCCTCCACCATTCCAGGAAGGTTGTGTCATTTTGCCCCCAGATGGGAGCAAATAACAGCAGAAGAATGGACTCTCTCCATTGTAAAGGAGGGGGTACAAGCTTCATTTCCTCAACATGCCCCCCCTCCTACAGTTGTAAGATGGTTCAATTCTCAGACTTCACTCGAGAATCAGTTGAGTCAAGAGGTCAGTTTACTTCTTGCCCAGGGGGCAATAGAAGACGTACTCATTTCCCAACAGGGTACATGGTTTTACTCCCCGTATTTCCTTATTCCAAAGAAAACAGGGGGACACAGACCCATTTTAGACATCAGAGAATTGAAAAATTCCTGTTCAAGGAGAAGTTCAAGATGATTTCTCTAGGAACCTTTCTGCCATACCTTCAGAGTCAGGATTGGCTTTGTTCTCTAGATCTCAAGGATGCGTACACCCATGTTCTCATCCATCCAACTCACCGAAGATTCCTTTGGTTTCTATTTCAGGGGAAGCACTACCAGTACAGGGTTCTTCCTTTTGGCCTGGCCTCAGCACCGAGGGTATTTATGAAATGCATGGCTGTAGTGGCAGCATTTCTTCGCACTCGAGGAATATTCGTCTTCCCCTACTTAGACGACTGGCTCATTCGAGCCCCATCAGAGTCAGAGGCCAGAATTTCCCTATCTTGCACAATGCGTATCCTTCAGTATTTGGGCCTGGTCATAAACATCCCAAAATTCAACCTAACGCCCACTCAATCTCTAGAGTTTATAGGAGCTATGCTGGATACCAGGAAAGCAAGGGCCTATCTTCCACAGTCCCATTGCCTTCGCATTGCGCAGTTAGCTTCCCAAGCAGTGTTAAAAACTCATCTCACTGCTCGGGAAATGTTACAATTGCTAGGCCACATGGCATCTACCGTGCATGTGGTTCCCTATGCTCACCTCCATATGAGAGCAGCCCAATGGACTCTGTCCACTCAGTGGACTCAGACATCAGGCTGCCTATCAGACAAAATAGCAAACTCAAGTCCCCTTATTTTGTCCCTACAGTGGCCTCACAGGTGGGTTGGGGAGCTCACCAGCAAGATCTCTCTACCCAAGGCACCTGGACTCCACAGGAGACCCATCTACACCTCAATTTCTTGGAGCTCAGAGCAATCTTCCTTGCTCTTCGAGTGTTCCACACCCAGCTGAGCTACAAGACAGTCCTAATTCAGACGGACAATCAAGTAGCTATGTTCTATCTGAACAAGCAGGGAGGAACAGGCTCTCTGTCGCTTTGCAACGAAGCTTTGCGACTATGGGCCCTTGCCAGAGAACATCAGATTCATCTCCTTGCGGTGTATCTGCCAGGCATTCAAAACTCCTGGGCAGACAGACTCAGTCGAGTTCTGCTTCTGCACGAGTGGTCTCTTCGTGCAGACCAGGTAGCAAAACTTTTTCAAATTTGGGGAACTCCGGACATAGACCTCTTTGCAAGTCTGAATGCCAAACTTCCCCGATTCTGTTCCAGAATTCCGGCTCAGGGTTCTCAGGCCAGGGATGCTTTCCTCCTCCATTGGGGTCAGGACTTCCTATATGCCTTTCCACCCATTCCTCTAATTCCCAAAACCCTATTCAAGCTTCAGAGAGACAGAGGCCATATGATTCTCATAGCTCCACATTGGCCACAGCAGGTGTGGTACCCTCTGCTCCTACATCTCTCTCAAGCTCCATCTCTGGAGTTAGGATCTGCTCCCAATCTCCTGTCTCAGGAGGACGGGGTGTTGTGGCATCCCGATCCCCACTCTCTGCATCTCAGGGCCTGGTTGCTGAGGGCCTAGACCTTCATGGTCTTAACCTGTCTCAACAAGTAAAGCAGGGGTCTCAAACTCAAATTGCTTTGAGGGCCCAATGAGGACTTGTAAAGTAACCCGGGGGCCGCATAAGACACGGGGCCTCATTTGCATAAATATTTGCATAATGTTGCATAATGAGTGCATGGATAAAGAAAGACTAGAAAATTTCTATATTACTATAAACCAGTGCCAACCGCCAGGCACATTAGGAACTACTACTAACACTGCCCATTTGGAACCCATAGCAAACTCCCCGTATCATAACAGCACTACCAGGACTCACAAAGCACCAGACCCTACCTATCAAAAGGCAACACTGCAAATATTAAATCAATACATTTCAGAGAACAATACATGACCTACTGGGAAAGAGAACAAGTAGCAATGTCAAATAGGAATTACACAGAATACCTCAGCACTGTAGAAATAAAACTATAAATTAATTTCTTGTACTAAAGCACAGACATTAATGATGCACATTTCCCAGAGCTGACATATTCCAGTTAATAAATTCAAAATAAAGAGAGATTTTTCTACCTTTTGTGCATTTTTTTTCAATTGCAATTGCTCCAGCCACTTCTGGTTTCTTCGTGTCTTCTGCTATCTCCATCGTCTGCTGTCCATTTGTCCTTTCTTCTCTCTTCTAGTTTTTTTCCATTCTCTCTCTCTACATCTGCTTTAACATACTAATCTTTCTCCTTTTGCTCTTTCCTCATTCCTATTTCATCCACTCAAATTTTACCCCTCCATCCTCAATCCCCACTTACTCTCCCAATACCTGGCCAATTGTAGATTTGTCTTCTCTGCCAGACAAAATATTTTTCCCCTCTCCATTTCACTTTCCCAGCTCCATCCCATTCTAATCCTCCCCCAACATCAGCTCCCTTCTAGTTCCAGCCCCACCCAGCATCTGCTCCTTTCTAGTCCCTGCATCAGTCCATTTCCAGTCCTATCCTAGCCTCACCATCAGCCCATTTCCAATCCTAGCCCCCCATCAGCCCATTTCCAATCCTAGCTCCCTCCCCTCACAGCCCATTTCCATTCCAAGCCCCCCTCCCCATCAGCCATTTGCAGTTCAAGCCCCCCTTCCACTCAGCCCATTTCCAGTCCTAGCAACCCCCCAGCCCATTACCAGTCCTAGACCCCCCATAGCCCATTACCAGTCCTAACCTCCCCATAGCGCACTTCCAGTCTTACCCCCCATCACCCCATTTTCAGTCTTACCTCCCCTCATAGGCCATTACCAGTCCTAACCCCCCAATCAGCCCACCTCCAGTCCTAACCCCCATCACCCCATTTTCAGTCTTACCTCCCCTCATAGGCCATTACCAGTCCTAACCCCCCAATCAGCCCACCTCCAGTCCTAACCCCCATCTGCCCATTTCCAGTCCTAGCCCCCACCATAGCCCATTACCAGTCATAACCCCCCCTGCCGATAGCCCACTTCCAGTCCTAACCCCCATCTGCCCATTTCCAGTCCTAGCCCCCACCATAGCCCATTACCAGTCATAACCCCCCCCTGCCAATAGCCCACTTCCAGTCCTAACCCCCATCTGCCCTTTTCCAGTCCTAGACCCCACCATTGCCCATTACCAGTCTTATACCCCCCCTGCCAATAGCCCACTTCCAGTCCTAACCCCCATCTGCCCACCTCCAGTCCTAACCCCCATCACCCCATTTTCAGTCTTACCTCCCCTCATAGGCCATTACCAGTCCTAACCCCCCAATCAGCCCACCTCCAGTCCTAACCCCCATCTGCCCATTTCCAGTCCTAGCCCCCACCATAGCCCATTACCAGTCATAACCCCCCCCTGCCAATAGCCCACTTCCAGTCCTAACCCCCATCTGCCCACTTCCAGTCCTAACCCCCATCACCCCATTTTCAGTCATAACCCCCCCCCCTGCCAATAGCCCACTTCCAGTCCTAACCCCCATCTGCCCATTTCCAGTCCTAGCCCCCACCATAGCCCATTACCAGTTATAACCCCCCCCCAGCCCATTACCAGTCATAACCCCCCCCCCTGCCAATAGCCCACTTCCAGTCCTAACCCCCATCTGCCCATTTCCAGTCCTAGCCCCCACCATAGCCCATTACCAGTTATAACCCCCCCCCCCAGCCCATTACCAGTCATAACCCCCCCCTGCCAATAGCCCACTTCCAGTCCTAACCCCCATTACCCCATTTCAGTCAGCCCCTCCATAGCTCATTACCGGCCAGCGAAGGAGGGAAACAAAAAAAACCCCAAAACCCTGGCTGCTGCCGTTGCCGCCGTGGCAGCGGCAGAATCAATTGTCAAATTAAAAAAAAACTGACTTCTGCTGCTCAAGCAGCAAAATCAGCTGTCCTGCGGCCCCTTCCCCTCTGCCCGGAGATCCGACTCTGCTCTATCAGCGGCGTGCTTTTCAAGCCGCGACGAGAGTATTCCCCTCTCGCGCTGTTTAAGCCTATTCACTTTTCAAGCCGCGCGAGAGGGGAATACTCTCTTCGCGGCTTGAAAAGCACGCCGCTGATAGAGCAGAGTCGGATCTCCGGGCAGAGGGGAAGGGGCCGCAGGACAGCTGCTTGAGCAGCAGAAGTCAGTTTTTTTTTTTGAATTTGACAATTGATTCTGCCGCTGCCACGGCGGCAACGGCAGCAGCAGAAGCCAGGGTTTTGGGGGTTTTTTTGTTTTCCTCCGTCGCGGGCCGCACAAAGTTGTCTCGCGGGCCGCGTGTTTGAGACCCCTGAAGTAAAGGATATCCTTTATGCTTCTAGAAAGCCTTCCACAAGACGCTCTTATGCTTTCAAGTGGAAAAGGTTTTCCATATGGTGTTCGCAGAAGGGTCTTGACCCTCTGGCGATACTCCAATAATGATTCCAGAGGTATCTCTTTCATTTATCTAATGCAGGGCTTAATACTAACTCAGTACGAGTCCATTTAAGTGCTATTTCAGCTTCTTTCAAGCCTTTAAATGGACAACCTATTTCCTCTCATCTCATAGCGAGATTTATGAGGGGCCTCCTTCTAACTAAGCCTCCCATTAGGCCACCACCGGTAGCATGGGACCTAAATCTGATTCTTGGACAGCTCATGAAGCTGCCTTTTGAATCTCTAGCTACTACCTCCTTGAAATTCCTTTCCTGGAAGGTTGTCTTTCTCATTGCAATCACATCAGCACGTCGCATTAGTGAGTTGCAAGCATTAGTGGCTGATCCTCCTTATACGAGGTTCCATCATGATAAGGTAGTCCTTAGGACTCATCCACACTTTATGCCAAAGATGGTCTCACCTTTTCATTTAAACCAAGCAGTTTACCTGCCTGTATTTTTTCCAAGGCCTCATGCTTCAAATGCAGAAAGGAATCTTCATACTTTGGAATGTAAAAGAGCACTTGCTTTTTACTTAAAGGACACACCAAAATAGAAAGTCCTCTCAACTCTTTGTTGCTTTTGATCCTTCTCATTTGTGACTTCCAGTCTACAAGAGAACATTGTCCAATTGGATTGCACAGTGTATTTCTTTTACCTTTCAGAGTAAAAACCTTTCTCTGGAAGGCCACGTCACACTCACAATGTGAGAGCCATGGCAGCCTCAATGGCTCATCTACACTGTGTCTATTGACGACATCTGTCGAGCAGCTACTTGGGCCTCGGTTCATACCTTCACAGCCCATTACTGCTTAGACAAGGACTCCTGCCGGGATGCCTTGTTTGGTCAGGCTGTTCTATGACACCTGTTCCATACTTAACTCCTACCCACCATTCTCGGTAGGATGCCAGAGATCCATGGGGGGAAGTGGAGCCCTTTCACAGGGGCACACAACTTCTGGGGTCTCTCTCTGGCATCTGTAGCTAGGGAGTCCCCCATATGTGAAGACTACATTCCTGCTTGTTCCTGGAGATAGCATAGTATATCATTCTTAGCTAAAACAATCAAAAAAACGGTTCAGCAACAACTGCAAGATCACATAGATGATAGAAAAGCCTTAGATAAGCATCAATATGGGTTTCGTCAGCATCACGGAGTAGAAACACTACTACTGGCACTCCTTGACAAACTCATCAGGGGTCTTGAAAACAAAAACACTATGTTCATACTTATATTTATCGACATTTCAGCCGCATTTGATACAGTTCACCACAGCACCCTCTTAAACCGTCTTGCCTCCATAGGTATAGCAGGGACCCCCCTAAAATGGTTTGCTTCATATATATCCAATAGAATGCAACAAGTTCAGTTCAACAATGATAAAGCTGATGCCTTCCCTCAAACCCAGGGGATTCCTCAGGGGTCTGCCTTATCATCCCTCTTATTTAATTTGTATATAAAACCGATCTGCAAGATCTTTCAGAAGCGCAACATCAATTACCACATCTATGCTGACGATGTGATGCTGTATACACACCTGGACATAACACAACCGGATTTCACTCCACTAGAGGAATGCCTTGACATGCTCCAATCATGGCTGCATCAAAACAACATGTCAATAAACCACAAGAAAACAGAGGTCATGTTTATCTCTAAGAAAACCAACTTCATTCCGCCCACCACAGTCATCCTTAACAATAACATTTATCATACGAAACCTGCAATAAAATATCTAGGAGTCCTACTAGACTGCAACCTTAGGATGGATAAACACCTCCGAACAATTAACAGAGCCATTTTTTACAAGCTGAAAGTTCTGCAACCACTTCGCAATATCCTTGAAAAATCGGACTTTAGGTCTGTTGCGCAAGCTCTCATTATTCCCCACCTGGACTACTGCAACGCCATCCTGCAAGGGCTGCCGAAGAACACCCTAAACATCTTGCAAATGGCTCAAAATGTTGCTGCAAGAGTCATGGAAAAGAAAGTCACAGACCACATAACCCCAGTACTTATGGAACTGCATTGGCTCCCGGTGGCCGCCCGCATCATTTTCAAACTTCTCATAACAACGTTTAAACTCATCCATAACATCGCACCATCCTACCTCGATAATCGAATCGCTATTCAACCACACAACAGGAGCAGAAGAACCATAAATCTCAACGCTCTCTGTGTTCCGACAAGCATAAGAACCGTCAAAGCAGAAACAAGCAATAGGGCATTCACATATACAGCACCAATCCACTGGAACCAGCTCCCACACGAGTTGAGACTCACAAATAACTTGAGTGAATTTAGAAGGAAACTCAAAACCCATTTATTTCAGACTCACTACAACCTGACCTGAGGGGGGCGATACTTCTACCTCAACCAGATGTCTTTTGCCTGCCACGGCGGCATTTTGAATACTGGCATGTAATCATGTATAAATTGTATATATTGGACCCCTCCCACACTCTTGCAATCAAATGTATACCCAGAACTGTGTGCCCCAACCAAATGTATATTGTATCCCATTGATTCTCCTGTTTTTATGTAAATCATTGCCTAATCGAAATGTAAATCTAAAAAAATCACTGTATTGTACGATACACTATGATTCTGTAAAGTAAACCGCTGCTGATCATAGGAAACAGCGGTATACAAATGTTTAATAAATAAATAAATAATAGTTACTCACCTGTAACAGATGATCTCTGGGAACAGCAGGAATTTAGTCTTCACAACCCACCCACCTCCCCTAGGAGTTGTATCTCTCTATCTCTTTCTCTTTCCCTCTCTCTCTTTGTCTCAGCTTTAAACTCAACTGGAGAGAGGCAGTTGGGAAAGGCGGGAAGGCAGCACGCAGGCGCTGTGGGATGCTCCCAAAAGCTTTCTAATTGGACGCTGGGGAGCGTTCCCGCGCAGACTCTGTCGGTACTGACGATATCCATATGTAAAGACTAAATTCCTGCTGTTCCCGGAGATCACCTGTTACAGGTGAGTAACTATGCTGTTTCCTCTGGTCCTCAGGGCTCTCTTTCTGGGAGGACAATGGGTCCGCCAATAGTATATTTGCTTTTGCCTGAAGGGAGCTTTGCCAACATCTTGGTGTGAGGCCCTGAATCAGCATGTCAGGAGTGGCAGCTGACTAATGGAGCACTTGATTTTGGTTACACAAGTTATGTCGTGAAGGGGAGAGACAAGAGCTTAATGTTTGGACAGTTTGAGGTCAAAACCTATGGTAATGCCAGCAGTTTGCAGTAGAAGAGGATAGCATCATTATGGTCAGTTTGGCTGTGGCTGCGATACTTCGCTTTCAGAATCAAGTGGTTCCCTCCGGCAATGTGGGCATGTCAGCCATGTTGAATACAGCCTCTCCACTTGTTCTGCCTGCTTCTAGACCTGTGAGGGTACTTCCCGCTTTGCCTTCCTCTCAGGGCCTTTATCAGCCTTTAGTTCTTTGGGAGCTGAAATTATTTATTTCCAGATTTGGTACTACTCCTTTCTACGATACTAACCTAATAGATTTCTCTTGGAGCAGGGCGTAGGAGTGAGGCTCTGTGGGCTGAGACTACAGGCAGCCTAGCGATCACATTTTAGAGCCAAGTGAACATTGGTATTCACGATTTGTGGTTTCACGGGTAGGCTTGGAACATACCGGTGTCTTCTGTATTAGATTCTCTCTGCTAGAAAGGGGTATGACTCCATTGCGGTACATCTTTTCGTAAGGAAGAACTAACGGTGATTATCCCAGCTTTTGAAAGCATAGAGTCTTGTTGGCACAGTGGTGCAGCCTTCTTTTCTGCAGAGGATACAACAATGCCTTTTAGAACATTCTTGTTTTATTAGGCACTCTAGCCTTCACCTTTGTGGATTGGAACCTCTCAAAGACCAGTTTGCATGTCAAGAAAGCTATATGTGCACTTTAATCAGTTGGTTCTTGTGGAAGAGAAATGGTTGAGCTGCTAGAGGTGGATGCTTTTGTAGTAGCATAACACAAAAGTGCTATTATTTTGTTGGAAGATGATACTGCCTTTGAGAATGTCAGAGGTAGGAAGCACTCCTTTGATGCAGCAGTTTAAGGCATTCAGGCAATGGTCTGTAGAGCCTGTTTCCAGATTTTGCTTTGGAGGGCTGCAAAATTCTCTGGGTGAATCTCAAAAGGGGTGCACAGGTGTCTTTGAGAGATGGTTTGATTTGAAGCAACCTTGCTTCTGTTGCTGACCCTTTGTATGATTTGCTTCGCTCATCTTATTTATTTATTTATTTACATTTCTTATATACCGCGCTATTAAAATCAGTGCGGTTTACAATGAACAGAAACAATAGTACAATGTAACAAGAACACATTGTGCTTACAATGAACAGGGCAAGTAACTTGGGTGAGAACTATTTACAGCACATTTTACATAGTTACTAGTTACTGACTATTCACAATTGAGCAGGATTGATGGCACTGGAGGAGTTTATGCCAAGGGGTACGCTGATTATCCAGTCTCCAGGAACAAGCAGGAATGAGTCTTCACATATGGGTACGTCGGTACCGACGGAGCCTGCGCGGGAACGCTCCCCAGCGTCCAATCAGAAAGCTTTTGGGAGCATCCCTCAGCATCTGCGTACTGCCTTCCCGCCTTTCCAACTGTCTCCTCAGTTTTCGTTTTTCCGCGGAACAGGCAGGACGTCCTCCTGTCACCGCAGAAAATTTTTAATTCTTAATTCTTTAATTCTTGTTTTCTTGTGGTCGCGGCTGTCTCCCCGACTTCACCAGTACCGCCCGTGTTTTTTCTTTTCTTTTCCTTAAATTCAGGGAATTTTTTTCCCTCAGTTTCTGTCTTAAATTTTTTGGGCCTTCTAGGCTTCTCCGTCATGGAGCCGCCTCCTTTTTTTCCTAAGAAGTGTCTAAGCTGTGGCGGTACAGTTTTGATTTTAGACTCCAAGAGCTGGTGTCTAACCTGTTTGGGTCCTAACCATTTTCCTCCGGAGCCATTAGGCTACAATATTGTGAGAAGAAATTTTCCATTTCGAGTTTCCCTCGATACCAAGTTCCCTTCCAGTGTCAGGGCACCGACTATTTCTTCTTCTCCACAAAATCAGGTAACCCACAAACAGTCTGTTAAGACTAGCCAACCCTTGAGTGGTACGTCTCATGCACAGCATAATGACGGCTCCGGCCTTGCCCTCAAGGATCCATTGGCTTCAAAACCCTGGCGGGCGTCTTCGGCCTCCAAAGCCTATCAGAGGTTTCAGGTTGTTCCTGGGGCTCACCCCTCACAGAACATACCTGAGTCATGCTCGGTGGTGGCATCCGCTTTGAGCGGTACCGATACCCCGGCATCGGCACTGGTGTTGAGCGATTCACTCCTCACCAGGGATCGTCATCTGGCTTTCTCGGTACCTTCGGGACCAGTCGATACGCCCCAGATTGACTTTCCAGTATCTGCATCAACGCCGATACTACCACCGACGTCGGTACCCTCTAGACATGCATCGATAGACTTGCTTCCTTCGATGCCGAGTCTGGAATCGATCTCCTATTCTGGAAGACTGGGTACCGACACGTCTCGGTACCGATGCTTACCGGTTCTGGATGCTCGGTACCGAGGGTGATTACCAAAGGCTTTCGGTTACCTCGGTACCGCTTGAGCAGCCACCGATGACTGCTTCGATGTCGGTATCGCCTTCGATTCCGACACAGCTACCGGTATCGGTATCAGTGCCGGTACCCGCAGTAACATCAAGGCCAGCTCCTTCCATGCTTCTTTCACCAGGATCGCTCCTTTCTATACCAAGTTTGGAGTCGATACCTGGCATGGACGATGCAGTACTGACTGTCTCAGGTCATGACCTCCAGTACCAGCATCCATCCCTTAAGGATCCTTTCTTGCACCGTGCAGGATCTTATATTCCTATATTCTCAAGTAGATCCTCCGGTGCCCAGGCTAGTTCTTCAGGGCTAGCCTGCCCAGGGACGGTTCCCTTTAGAGATCCTTCTTTTCAGAATTTTCTCCTGAATATGGCAACGTCTCTTGCTATTCCTATCCCTGGCTATGATCCTACACAGGGCTCTCTTTCTACTGGAGAAAAGGAAAATATAATGCTTCCTTTACATCATTCCTTGCAGGATCTTCTTCTAAGAATGTGGGAAGCACCTTTAAGGGTTCCCTCACCTTCTAGAGCAACTGATCTTCTGTATCAGGTGCCCCCCTCTCCAGGGTTTCAAAAGACTCAACTTCCCCATCATTCCATTGTAGTGGAATCAGCAATGAGGAAGATGAAAAGTAAGAAGAAGCACTCTTCTTACCCACCAGGTCGTGAGTCTCGGACACTAGATGCCTTTGGACGTCAAATCTTCCAGACATCCATGCTGTCAACAAGGATTCTCTCATATATTTTTTTATGTGAGTCTATCCCTTCAGGAGGTCACAAACAAATTCTATCTTTTGGCTCCTTTTCTTTCAGAGCCCAAGACTGCAGACTATTCCTTACTACTTAGTCATATTCAAAGTATCTCTTGGTTTCTTACGCGTGCTTCCCTAGACTCCTTTGAGTCTGTTAGCAGAACGTCTGCTATATCCATAGGGGCACGACGTAGAGCCTGGCTCCAAGCTTCAGACTTAAGCAGATGGGCCCAACAAAGACTGGGTAATACTCCTTGCACTGGGGAAAATCTCTTCAATAAGGAGTCTTTACATCAGGTTGCTCAGTGCTCTACTGACTTCCCTGTTTCTGAAGGCTATTCTAAGCCTTCTCCTTCCCCAGTAGGTAGGAAATGCCCTACCAAACCTTCTTTCCCTAGGAGAAGAAGGTTTCACTCTTCTCCTGCCCATCATACAGATGTTCCCAAGCAGGGGAAACCTCGCCCTGGTCTGAAGAATTCAAACTCTAGCCAGGCTGAACAAACCCAGCAACCATAGGTTCCTGAAGTTTACAACCTACAGTTGACTTCTTCTCAGTAGAAGTTTTTTCACTGTTTTTTCCTTCAAAACTCTACACATGGATTCCTTTTCTCAGGACATCCATTTGCTCCTAGGTATGCTGAGCTGTCAGGATATTCATGTCTGTGGCTCACAGGTTTCTCCTCTTCTTCCTACCAAGAAGAGAAGTCAACAACTATCCCATGATAGTTTTCTGTTCCAACATGAATTTTTTTTTCCTTCCACAGACTTACCACATGGTACGTCACCCTTCAGCTCCTGTTTCTCTACCCTCTTATCCAGGGTTTCCGCTGAATGAGTGGTACCATACCACTGCAGGGCTTCTCTAGCCTTTCACTCCAGTGTGGAGTTTTTTCTCTCGAATAAACTCCCTTCTTTTCTCTGGGCAGCTCATCAGACAGGGACAGGAATTTCTCCTCTTCTTCTGTCTGTTCTCTCTGTTTTGCACAGATTCTCTCTGCTGTTTTATTCAGCAGCTGCCCATGCAGGAGTTCCAGTGATTGGACTACTGGTACTTTTCCACAAGTTTCCAGTCTGTCTTCCACTACTTTCTGTCTGGCCTTAGTAGTGATTCCAAGATAGTGCTTTCATCTATCTTGGATAATCCTAATCACTTCAGGCTTATCACACTATCTTCTTTTCTTGCCATCTCCAATTTCTTTGGATTTGGCAGCATAGTTGACCTACAGCCAGTTTTATTTCCCAATTCTCCTGCATAATGCTCTCTGCAATCTACAGAGAAGCTTTCTACTATGGGCCCTTGCTAGAGAGCATGGGGTTTTGTCTCTGATGACTATCCTATATGGTTGGGAAAGGCTTCCTCAGTCATTTTCCATGACTGTGAGGGTTCTCCACACCCTATTATCTCCTGTTATCATACAGGACATAAGCCTTTTCTACGTGAACATCCAAAGAGTTCTCCAATTCCTACAAGGAATATGCTCTTTTTTTCCTTGCAGATTGTCCTCATGGTATCCTACTCTTTCATGGACAGCACATATTTAATAACACATGATACCCCTTGTGTCCCTCCAGTGGGTCAACCTGGTATCTCATCCTATGCGTTTTCTGTCCATTTACCATGCGAGAGTTCTACAGGACTCAGGACTTGCTGTTTACAGACTGATATTATCCTCTGTTTTTTCACGCAACCATCCTGGTTATTTCACTGGATAGCATTCCTGCACCATCTTAGCCAGGGGAAATAGATTCTCTATTTATCTTCTCAAGTAGGTTCCACCTTCTTGTTGTTAGATGAATCTTTCTCCTTCACATCTCCCATGTGAATGTTCTTATGGGCATATCTCTATCTGCTTAGTTGCAGACATTTATCTTTAGACATATATATTCATGTATGTATATATCTCTATATACTTCTCTATAGATACATATGTCTGTAAGCTGCGTGTGCATATATTATGCCCCTCCAGATCTCACTATAGACATATATACATATACCCCTATATATATACACATATATATATATATATATATTGTCACCAGCAGAGGCTAAACTATTGTTATTTAGCTTAGTGCACTACTGGCCCTGACCTTTCTATAAAAAGAAAGTGTAGTTGCAAGTCGAGGGTCAGGTTTAAACAAGGATTTATTCCCCTCCCGGGGTTTTGCTGGACTTTCAAAAATAATACACTTCCAAACTCAAAAGATAACCATACTTCTGGTATAAACAAATGGATAAAGAAAAGTAGCTTCTTGCTTCACAAATCAAATGACAAAACAGAATATATCATCAAGGTAAACACCTGGGCAGTTTCCACTGTGCAGACCTGTCTCTCTAGCAGGCTTATTAGCTCTCAGCGCAGAGAGGTCTCTTCAGTCATCACTAGAGAACAGTCCATCTTTTCCTCATAAGATAAACTTCATTCTGGTCAGTACACATGGGCTCCTCAAGTGACTCGTCTTCCCTCTGGCAGAGAGTTTGTAACGTCCTCCAGTCAGTGACTGGTCTCTCTTCAAAACTCTCTTCCTGGTCAGGGAGATAATTATCTGAGCCTTGATAAAATTGCTTTTCAGCTTTTCTGTTACACCTTGCTCTTGTCAGTTTGCTGCCAGGCTTCTCATACAAACATTCAGGCTCTGCTCTCATACAAATATCCTGAAGCAGTTCACTATCTCTATTATAAGGATGTGAATACCTTAAAAGCTTCTGGCTTTCATTAGCAAAGGGTTTTCTATGGTTAAACTCACTGTTGGAGAATAACTGCCTGTTATGTCTCCCAGCCCTTCTTGGCTTCTTATTCCAGGCCTCAGAATACACAGGGTTAGGCTGACAATACTCTGACCTTTTGTTGAAGGGTTTTTGGTTCTCTCTAACCTGCCAGGCTTCACAAGCGCTTGCAGCTTCTGTGTCATCAAAACCTTCGTCAGAGATCATACAGGAATCACATTCAGCCTCTCTTCCTGGATTCTCTCTCTCCTGGACTCGAGCATAATAAGGATTCTCCTTTCTGGCCTGCTCCCAAGCTCTGGCCTGTTCCTGCTCCTGAACTCCAACTAACTCTGTTTGCCTGCCTGCTTTCTTATGCAGAGTTGTGGGCGTTTTCCTGCACATGTGCAGAGTGTTTCCCTCAGTGTTTGGGGAGTGTCTGTTGGCTGGGCGTGCCTTCAGGTCTCGTGCCTCAGCCTGCTCTGGTTGCCTATAGCAACTAGGAAGCTTTTTCTCTCCCTTTCTGTCAGTGTCTGTGCCGTACTCTTCAGCTTTTTGTGTCTTAAAGTTGCAGGGCACATTTTCGGTGTTACAATATACACACATATATATGTGTATCTGTCGAGATGCTTCCTTATAGGTAGATATGTATTTACATACTTATCTCTCTGTCTATGTTTATAAGGGTTTTACCTTCCTAGAGGTTCCAGACAGTGGGCCTGCATATGTTCATACTGTCCCTCAGTATGTCTGGGGTATTATGCACACAACCACTACTGTGGTACTGACAGCTCCCACTTTAACCCTAGGTCTAGGTATCCCTGAAGCTCCATGCTTCAATATCTTTCCTATCTCTCACCAGCTAGGAAAGACAGGGTGGATCTTCAGTAGTGGATCTTCAGACATCTGTCCTCCTTGGGAATACGGGCTTTTTCCCATACCCCTTCTTCCCTCCAGGACTGGGCTAGTTTGTCCAAATCGGTCAGTCTTCCTCTTTTGCTCCTAAATGTTAATGACTCTGTAGCCAAAAGAGTTTCCAGCTTTTTCCATAAAGCTTTCCACTAAAGACCTGCCGTTTTTATACTACCCCAGTTGACACCTGGGTCACCTGTCAATTCCAGATTTGGACCTTCACTTCCGTGAGGTCACCTTGAAGATTCCTCTACTGGATCTCCAGTAGACTCCATCAGCCTCTCTACTTCCTGCAATCCAGTAGGTGAGGTCCATATTGTGATTGTTCATTCAATATTTTTCATAATTATACATACCAAGGACTCCTCACCTGTAGTCCTTAGGTTAACTGTTTTTCTACAGCTCCTCTCTTTCAACTCCTACCCACCATCCCTCATGGGATGCCAGAGATCCATGTGTGGGAAGTGCAGTCCTGTCCCAGGGACATGCAATTTATGGGATCTCTCCCTGGCATCTACAGCTAGGGAGTTCCCATATGTGAAGACTCATTCCTGCTTGTTCCTGGAGATAGCACAGTTACTTACCTGTAACAGATGATCTCTGGGAACAGCAGGAATAAGTCTTCACATAAGGGTACGTCGGTACCGACGGAGCCTGCCCGGGAATGCTCCCCAGCGTCCAATCAGAAAGCTTTTGGGAGCATCCCTCAGCGCCTGCGTACTGCCTTCCCGCCTTTCCAACTGTCTCTCCTCAGTTGAGTTTTATAGCTGAGACAAAGAGGAAAGGAAGATAGATAGAGAGATACAACTCCTAGGGGAGGTGGGTGGGTTGTGAAGACTTATTCCTGCTGTTCCCAGAGATCACCTGTTACAGGTAAGTAACTGTGCTAAGTCTTCACAACCCACCAATGTATTAAGCAGAATCAAGTAGAATCAAATGTTTGAAACGGGAAGCTCCCATTGTCGATCATTGCTTGCAGTTTCAACATACTTTTGATGACTTACGATGTTTTTGCATTGACCAGATCACTGTAGCATGGCAAGGTAAATCGAGAGATCAAACTCTGTTATGGCGGGAGCAAAGATGGATTCATTGGTTGAACACAGTTTCTCCCAATGGCTTGAATGTGAAAATAGAATGGGAGGTCTGTGCTTAATACATTGTAATGAAGATTTGTAAAGTGACGTCATCATAGTAACAGCCTATTAAAACCTTTACACATAAGTCTAAACCGCATGCGCGGCATTGAGAAAGCCGATAGTGAGAAGCCGACAGGCAGAAGATCATGGAAATCCTAGTTAATAGTGAGAACTAACAAATCACCGCATACTAGGTATGTTGTCCCATTTATTATTATTTATTACTATGCATAGTTCTAAAGTAGAACTCAGAAAATATGTCTTTACCGGATGTACGCTGGATTCTATTATAGTGCTTTCAAGTCAACCCCTGAAGAAACCAAACAGGTGAAACGCAAACAGAGCGCCATTGATAGCGTTGGGAACGACAACGAAAGCTAAGCACTATTTTTCCTTCTTATGCGATTAAGATTTGAATTAATGAGAGAATGAATACATCTTATGACTAGACATTAAGGGTCGTTGATGCAAAAATAGGCTTTTCCGAATAACTTACTGAAGTTCTGGAAGCCTGGAGTCTGAGACCCCGTCAGTCATTATGGAATATTTAGAAAAAGTTAGTCTGCAAATTTTTTTGTGAAAAACGCCCTATATGTTTAAATATCTAGTTCAGAGCATCGTATATATCTAGACAGGTTTCATATGCGGCCGTTGCAGAGAGCGCTGCTTCGGCGGTGGTCGCATCAGTCCGATTCGTTGAGCAAGCGGCTTCCCTGTCCCCTCAAGGTCCGACAGTCTCTTTGGTGGTGGCTGCTTCCGGGCTTGTTGAAAGCAGGAATGCCTCTGGAACAGCCGGAGTGGATCCCGTTGTTGACGGACGTGAGTCTCGCGGGATGGGGAGCTCATTGCGGGGAGCAGTTCGCACAAGGCACTTGGTCCGTTCAAGAAAGTGAGTGGTCAATCAATTGGCTAGAACTGAGAGCAAAATCACAAAACTCAGTGAAAGAAACCAAAAATACACTTTAAATATTTTTTGTCGGAATGGCCAGCCAAGTAGAAAGGGAAATCACCTTCCACCACTGTGGCCCGTCCTTTTTAATCACTTTAGTAACATTTAAAAGCAGCACTCAAAAAACGGCTGATACTTAGCTTTGACAGCATAGGCTATAAACAGCAGGTCAGGTACACGACGTGCCACGTTTCGGGGGTATGTCCATAAACCCCCTGCTTCAGGTCAAACCGCTGTTAGCAAAAACGTTAGCCTTGAACACATAGCTAAACCACATAGCTAAACACATAGCTAAACCACCACCGGTGGCATGGGATCTGAATCTTGTTCTTGGTCAGCTTATGAAACTGCCCTTTGAACCTTTAGCCACTTCAGACCTAAAGTTTCTTTCATGGAAAGTCATTTTCCTAATTGCCATCATTTCTGCATTAGTGAACTACAGGCGTTAGTAGCTGACCCTCCTTATACAGGTTGGATGCCAGAGGTCCAGGGGAGGAAGCATTACCCATCTCACCTGGGTTCACAGCTTGCTGGGGTCACCCCTTGGCATCTTTCAGCTGGGGAGTCCCCATATGTGAAGACTACATTCCTGCTTGTTCTTGGAGATAACGTAGTTACTCACCTGTAACAGGTGATCTTCGGGAACAGCAGGAATTTAGTCTTCACAACCCACCCACCTCCCCTAGGAGTTGTCTCTATCTATCTTTTTCTCTACTTCTCTCCTCTCCTTTGGTCTCAGCTATAAACTCAACTGAAGTGAGAGAGGTACAGAGGCGGGAAGGCAGCATGCATGCGCTGTGGGGCGCTCCCAAAAGCGTTCCTATTGGACGCTGGGGAGCGTTCCCGTGCGGGCTCCATCGGTACCGACGATACCCATATGTGAAGACTAAATTCCTGCCTTTCCTGGAGATCACCTGTTACAGGTGAGTAACTACACTTTACAGGTGAGTAACTACGCTTTCCCTGTGGGGGGATACTTACTTGACTTTGGTCCTCTTCTAGGCCTTTTGTGTTTTTCTACTTGCACTCTCCCTTGTAGCACCAGTGCCAGACAGAAGGGAGAAGCCCTTCTGTGGGACTCTTCCTTGGCTCAAGCATCCGACTTTGCTAAACATTTTTGCAGCAAGACCCCTTGTTACTCTTCCCCCACAGCAAGGAGAGGGGACTTCTGGCTGAGCCCAGGTGCCCAAGACCTGGCTTCCCGGCTTGAGTGGGGAAATGTGTCCTGAGTGACCCTACTCGTTTCCAGGGCCTGCGGCTGCCATAGCCATCTGCAGACTGAGTAGTGCAAGCTGCTACCTCTAGGAAGTTCTCCCTCCAACAGCTGCATGGCTGCCGAAGTCTCTGGGCAGGCTGAGTGGCGCGTGTCGGCACAACGTGATATTTTCTTTTTGCTGGCGCCTCTGGGGATTTCCCACAGCCGCCGAAGCTGACAGGAGGATGAGCAGCGCAAAGGATAAGACCCACTCTAGTGGAGTTTTTAGAGCAACGTTTATTGTTTTGGGAGGGGGGGGGGGTGAAAGACCGGGCGTTACGGAACCCTGCCCCCCCTTCTTGATTAAGAAAACACGAGACGGGCCATTTTTTCCGTGACATAGAGGCCAGACCCCATTTGGTCCTGCAGCAGCAGTAAGTGTTGCTTTTTTTTCCTTCAAAAGAGCTTAGATGTTCTTTTTTGAGGAGTCCTTGATCAGGAGCTGCGAGCAAGTTTTAAAAAAAAAAAAAGGAATTGGGAGAACCGGAGAGCCTCCTGGACAGAAGGTAAGTCGGGTCCCTTGGCAGATGGAGCATGATGGGGCCTCCTTTCCTCGCATGGTGGGTTTGCGGTCTGTTTAGAGAAACTCATTTGTTTTTGTTTTTCTTAAAGATGTTTTTTCCCTTAAATACAGGCTTGGTGTTGCAGGTTGCATGTGGTTTTTCTCTTCTGAGTCTGCTTTGTCATTAGGATACTAGGGACTGGGAGGGGCTTCCAGCTGCCCAAGTATGCTGATGTGTGAGATCTGACATGCTCAATCTCCAAGCTGCTGGACAGGCGTGACAACCCATCCGTGTTGGGACGGGACTGGACTGGAGATAACCAAGGAAAGACAAATAGCAGGTAAGTCCTAATTTCACCATACTACATTAGAGGAGGAGCATAATTAGAATCCCCTTAGGTTGCATGTTTTTCCCATATGTGTAATTCTGGGGTCTTGTTATATGCTGGCACAATTTGCAACTTCCTTATCATCCCTCCAGTCCAGTCCCACACCTCTGGATAGTGCCTCTCTTCCAGCAGCTTGGAGACTAAGCATGTCATCTTTTGATGACACCCGGTACATATATAGCTGGCACCGCCTGCCAGCCCCAGTCCTTACAGGTGCAGCTTTTTATTTTAAGTTTATTGATAGAAAAATACAATTTAAAAAAAAACAGTGAAGAAAGGTGAACAGAAGGTGAAGGACAACTGGGGTTGAGGCCGCTGCTTCCCTGGTTCAGCAGGGCCCGCCATGCCAGCAAGGCTTCAATGCCTGGTTTGTGGGACCCGCTGGGGGGCGGTCTCGGGCGCCGGAGTATGTGTCAGTTGCACACAGGAGGATACTTCCTTGGAACAGGACCTGCAGGACAAAGTGAGTCTGGGGACCCCACCCTGGCGCAGGAGGGAGGGGGCCTGCTCTGTCGCTGCCTGGGGGGGACCCTCCACCTCTCACCCCCGAGAGGTAATAGATCTCCCAGTGGATTTTTCGCCAGAGTTTGTGTTACTGTTACATAGGGTGTTTTGCTTGCGCCAGCAAGGCTTGGCTGGTGGCCCTTCGTCGGCACTGGGGTCGAAGAGGGAGGTGAGCACAACAGATGGCAAGATGGTATTCCTGGCTAAGAGGGCCAGGGGCCCTGAGGAGTGGCATCCCTCACCAGAGTCAGAAGGGCCAGAGGGAGACGACTTGGACATGGATCTGGACCTTCAGGAGGAACTGGAGGAAGGCGAGATTCCGGAGATGGAAGATCAGGCCAGGCTGGTGAGAGTGTTCTGTCGGGAGGAGCTCATCTGAGTCCTTAAAGACACTAAATATGCCCACAAGCCTCCCGACAGAGGATGAGACTTTGGAGGAACCTCTGCTCCAGGTGGTTTGGAAGTTGCAAGCAGTGTTTCCAGTACACAGAGTGGTCAGATAGATGATCCAGGAGGAGTGGGATCTTCCAGAAGCTGGCCTTAGGGGTGGGCGGACTTGTTGAGCCATTACCCCCTGCCGGATCAGGAGCGTGAGCTCCTGCAGTCTCCGAAGGTGGACGCAGCAGTGTATGCAGTTACCAAGAAGACTACGATCCCCGTAGAGGGGAGTGCGGCTCTCAAGGATGCCCAGGATAGGAAACTGGACACGCTGTTGAAGCAGGCATTTGATATTTCCGCCTTGTCACTGCATACCTCCATCTCCGGTGCATGGGTGGTTAGGGATTGCCTCTGCTGGTCGCTCAGGCTTCAGAGCCCAGGGGACTCAGAGCCGGCCATGTCAGGGGAAGCAGAAAAGTTGGAATCGGGGCGGCCTATCTGGTGGACACCCATTACAATCTCATCAGGGGCCTTTCCAAGAGCATGGCATCGATTGGTGGCAGCCCACTGTTACTTGTGGCTTCGGAACTGGGCATTGGACAGTTCCTCTAAGTCCCAGCTTAGTAAGCTGCCCTTTAAGGGGAAACTTCTCTTCGGAGAGGACTTGGAGTCCAAGGGGGGGTCGGTTACCCGAGGACAAGCAGAAGCAGGGCCCGTAGTACCTCAGCTCGAAGTCAGCTGAGGGAGTTCAAACATTTTCGTACCCCTCGCTTCAGCCAGGCCCAGAGGGGTAGCTTCCCTGCCAGAGGGCAGGGCTTTCGTGGTTTCTGAGGAGCAGGAAGGGGCTTTGGAGAGCCGCCTTTGCCTCGGTCAAAAAAGGACAATGAGGTGAGGGGGCTTAGGCAGGGATTGTTGCTCGAGGGAGGTCAGCTGCAAGAGTTTCTCTGCCTTGGCCCAGATCACGCCCGACCAATGGGGATCCTGGAGGTGGTCAGAGAGGGCTATGCCCTGGAATGGATCCGCCCAATAAGGGAATTTTTCATCCAGTCCCCCTGCAAGGCTCAGGGCAAGGTGGCGGCGGTAAGGGAAACCCTGTGGCGCCTTCTGCAGCTGCGAGCCGTCGAACCGGTGCCTTCAGATCAGTACGGGTGCGGTCGATATTCCATTTATTTCGTGGTGCCGAAAAAGGAAAGGCTTTTTGCCCGATCCTCTACCTCAAGGGGGTCAACCGCTGTCTGCGGGTTCCGCATTTCCACATGCATCCCACCATATCCACCCCGTGGGTTCAAAAAATGTGACCACTGCAGTCAAACCATGTCCATCACTGACACTTACGACTGCTGCCTGCGTTGCTTTGGACTGAAACACAACAGTTCCATTTGTGACCTTTGCCAGGCTGTGTCAGCAAAAACCAACAGAAAGAGGTTGAAATTGCAGGAAAAGATGTTCCCGAGGTCCTCGGTGCCCAACTCCAAGGCAAGCACATCCCAGGATGCCTGGGTGTCCTCTGAATCCCGCGGCCGCAGATCCTGCAAGAGAACCCCGGAGCAGGAGTGAAAGAAAAAGAAGTCTTCAAAGATCCTGGAGGTCGGTCCGGAGAAACCCGGTAAATCGCACCGGAGAAACTTGGAGAAGTCTGAGAGAGGCCTGACCAAGCTTTCCAAAAAGGGAGCCTTCGGCAGGCAGAGACCGGCCAACGCTGCTCAAGGCCATGGTGGTTATCAGGGACACACTCTCCGGAGTGTCTGAGTCAGGCCCAAAGCTGTCAGTGCCTGCGCTGAAAGCTGCGGAACTTCTGGAATGGAGAACAGAATGGTGGCCTTGGAGCAGAACATGACTGCTATCCTGGCCCTGCAGCAGGGATGAAGGCCGGTTTGCCAGGCTCATCCGCCCTGACAACTGGCCCCTCGACTGCGAGGGGGTCACCGGTCATCGAACCGATCATAAAGTGCCACTGGCCTTGAGTTAGGCCCTTGGCACCAGTTGAGGTCCCGATCCCTATTTCTCAGGCATCTGGTCCTCACCGGCTAGTGTCCGCAACTCAGACCTCAAGTCCTTGACAGGCCTCCAGCCCCTGGGCATGTGCCTTAACCAGCGGAGTCACAGGGCCTCTGAATCCTCGTCCCCGCCCGACTCATAGTGGGAGACAGAGGACAAGGCATCTCCGGACACTCAGAGACACCGAGATGTCCCCTCAGACCCGTCTCCACCGGCGCTTCAACACTGGTCTCTGCTCGAGGACATGGCCTTCACAACTTACGGGATATGACTATGGTGCTCTCGGTCCAGACCGAGGCCAAGGAGGATCCGCGCACAGAGGAACTGGAGATCCTCCAGTATGAGGCCCCTCTCAGGGAGACCCTCATAGTGCCGGTGCAGCCAATTCTCGAGCGGCTGCTTTTCCGGATTTGAGAAACAACGCATCGGTGCCCATTGTCAGCCGCCAGCTCGACGTGATGTACCACTTCCGCAAGAACCCACGGTTTCACAAAACCAAGTTACCCCATAACTCCATGGTCGTCGAGTTGACATGCACAAACTAAAGAACCAGAAGACCCACTCCTCCATTCCCCCAGGTAGGAAGACTTGAGCCCTTGACGCTCTTGGGCACAAATGTTTTCAGAGCTTGATGCTAGGGTGCAGAGTCCAGGCCTATGAGCTCTACATCTGCATGTACCTTAAGGCACTAGCCAAGGAACTTGCTGTGTTCTCAGTAGGCCTCAACAGGGAACCGCTCCAGTGGTTCAAGACTCTGACCTCGGCAGGACAGGACTGCTCAAAGTTCCTCTCTCGAGTGGCTTATGACAGCGCTAAGCCTGGTTGCAATCGTCCGATCTCGAACAGTGAGTCCAGGACAAACTATGTTTATGTTTATGTATATTGTCTTGATTTATCGCTATTCAATTAATAACATAGCGGTTTACAAAGTTTAAAATTCAAGAAAGCCAATCAGACAGAAAGGAAAAGAAGTTACAATGGGTGACAAGAAAGCACACAAGACATTTAAATACAAATGACTAAGAAGAAAGGGAGTGAGAAAGAGGTAGGAAAGGGTAGTTTCACACAAAAAGGGGAAGGGAGGTTGCAAGCTGAAGAAAAAAGGTGAGTTTTCAGATTCTTTTTGAAGGTGGGAAATTGTGATTCGAGCCTAAGGGAGGTGGGTAAGGAATTCCAAAAAGCAGGACCAATGAAGAAGAAAGCAGAGGAGCGGGTAGACTATAGGTGAGCATGGGATGGGGAGGGGAGGTGTAAACGGTTGATGTGCAACGAACGAAGTGAGCGATTTGGAATATGGAATTGGATAAGATCTACTAGATACTGAGGGGTGCGGCTGTACAGAACATGGTGAACTAGTGTGAGAATCTTCTAGCGGACACGGGACTCAATGGGAAGCCAGTGGAGTTGAAGAAGTAGAGGAGTGACATGATCCCGGTATGAAGAATGGAAAATAAGACGTGCAGCTGTGTTTTGGATACGTTGAAGACGGTGAAGTTGGGAGTGAGGAAGACCAGCTAGAAAAGAATTACAGAAATCAACACATGACATAACCAGAGAAAGGAGAAGAGTGGTGAGAGCCTGTGGAGTGAGAAAGGGGCAGATAGCGCGGATCTGGTGAAGAAAGAAGAAGGAAGTCTTGGTAACGTGAGAAATGTGAGCCCGGAAAGAAAGGTCTGAATCAAAAATTACACCTAGATACCGAAAGGTAGAGATGAGAGGAATACATGTGTCAGAGAAGGAAGGGGCCACTGAAGGGGGAGGACTACCGTAGGTGAACCAGATTGCAAGTGTCTTAGCTAAGTTCAAGTGTAAACAATTCATGGTGAGCCAGGCGGCAACGGCAGAAAGACAAGAATTGAGGGGGGGAAGGTCAGGATGGAGAGGTGAAGTACGATGAAGGAGAATCAGATCGTCATCATAATAGAATGCAGAAATCCCGTACTGTTGAACCAAAAGTGCCAGTGGTGCCAGGAAAATATTGAAGAGGAGAGGTGCTAAGACAGATCCTTGAGGGACACCACAGGGTAGCTGAAAAGGATCAGAAGAGGCAATTGAAGGGGACAAGGAAATCACAGTGCAGGAGCGAGAGAAGAGATAAGAATGAAACCAGTGATAAACCGTGCTACAAAGGCCAGCCTCCCGGAGACGGGAGAGAAGGAGAGAGTGATCAACAAGATCGAATGCAGCAGAGAGATCAAGGGGGATACCACCACTGAGAAATCACCAGTCATGAGCCACATGAAGTTCATTGAGAAATGCAGTAAGGACTGTCTCCACACTGTGCCCTGGCCGAAAATCTGACTGGCGGGGGTGAAGAAAAAGAATGGAATCAAGGTGATGGGAAAGTTGTGAGAAAACAGCTTTTCCAAGTATTTTAGAGAGGAAAGAAAGATTGGAAACGGGACGGTAGTGAGCGGATACCTGAGGATCGAGTGAAGGCTTTTTGAGGATGGGATGGACAAGAGCGTGTTTCCAGGAGTGGGGAAAGACACCCGTGGAGAGACTGTTGTTAAACATAGAACAAAGGGAATGAGGGCAAGGGAGGGTGTGAGTAGCCAAGAAGAGGTAGCCCCTGAGTTCAGAGGAGGTAATGGTACGGAAAGAGGCACAGGTATATGAGAGCTGAGAGACAGGGGGTGGGGAAAGCGGAGGAGGTGAAGAGATAGGTGGAGGACAATGAGGCAAAGAGGCTCTGAGGTCCAGAATTTTGTTGTTGAAAAAGTGCGAGAAGAGATGGGGAAGGAGATGACGGGGGTGGGGAAAGCGGAGGAGGTGTACCGGGGAGAATCTTTTCGGCAAACCTATGTCTGACAAGGCTGCTGAGATCGTAAAAGAGTTTGTGACTTGACAAAAGCTCTCCATAAAGGCCACTGGCGCCCCTCCCCCTCCCCACAGAAAACAACCAAGGAAAAAGCCTTTTTCCCCCCAGAAAGAAGGGAGCCTTTTCTCATGCTCAATAATACCAAAGCTACTCAGGGCCTCTGCAGGATACCTAGCCCAAAAGACAAGGGCACGGGACCCAGAAGGCCAAAACCCCTAAGTCCCGGACTCCAGCTCTGGCCCAGTCCGGTGGGAGCTTTTGACTCCCAGGACATGGCCCCCTTTCCCCCAGGAGGCCTTCCTCAGCCCACAGGTAAGCCTCCAGTCACCACAGACCTCTGGGTACTGCAGGTGGTCAGAGAGGGTTACCTCCTCCACCTACAGCAGGCACCTCCAGACTTCTTCCCAGGAGAGCTACTAAGGCCTCTCTTTCATCAGACCTTGCTCCTCACAGAGCTTGCAAGTCTCCTCAAGGACAAGGCAGTAGAGCCAGTAACCAAGCACCTTTGGGGCAAGGGCTTCTATTCCATGTATTTTCTTGTCCAAAAAGGACTGGAGGCCTCAGGCCCATCCCAGACCTGCGAAATTTGAACAAATTTCTGGTGAGGGAGAAGTTCAAGATGCTTTCCCTTGCAACACTGCTGCCTTATGTCCACCAAGGAGACTTGCTTTGCTCCTTGGACCTAAAGGATGCTTACACACACATCCTAACCCATCCCTCTCACAGGCAGTACCTAAAATTCATGGTGGGAGGAGGGTACTACCAATACAGGGTGCTGCCCTTTGGACTGGCCTCTTCACCAAGGGTGTGTTCACCAATGTGTGGCAGTGGTTACAGCCCACCTCCGTCTACAAGGGGCCTTCGTCTTCCTCTACCTGGACGACTGGCTCATAAGAGGCAGCACTGCCAAAGAAGCACACCAGGCTACAGGGCATGCTACCCTCTTACTGAAGCACCTGGGATTCGTCATCAACCACCCCAAGTCTCACTTGATCCCAACTCAAAGCCTGGCGTTCATAAGGGCTCAGCTATACACTCTGCAGGCCAAGGTCTTTCTTCCCAGAGATAGGGCAGAACGCCTCAAGGAGCTAGCAGCTCAAGTGCAGCACTGGCAATCGGTCCTGGCCCGCTGCCGCCTCCTCCACCTGCACGGCCATATGGCCTCCACGGTCCACGTGACCCTATTATCCCGCTTACACATGCAGGCAGCTCAGTGGTGCCTATGCTGTCAGTGGACCCATGCCACTGGCAGACTAAGGGACAGGGTCAGAGTAACCCGCCAGCTAGAAGAGTCCTTCAATTGGTGGCAGCGCTCCTGCCACCTCCAGGCAGGGATGCCCTTCCAGACACTCCACCACAGAGTCCTGACCTCAGACGCCTCACTCCTTGGTTGGGGAGCCTATTGCAAAGATCTTCACACACAGGGCTGCTGGTTTCAGGTGGAATCTCAGCTACAGATCAATCTCATGGAACTCGGTGCGACCTCCCTGGCCCTTCGGGTGTTCCGTCATCGGTTGCAGCACCAGACTGTACTGGTACTGGTCCAGACGGACAACCAGGTTGCAATGTTCTATGTCAACAAGCAAGAGGGCACGGAGTCGTATTCCCTCTGCCAGGAGGTGGTAGCCCTCTGCTCCTGTGAGACTTGCAACGGCATGCTCCTCTGGGCAGTCTACCTCCCGGGACAGGACAATGCCCTGGCAGACGGGCTGAGCAGAGTCCTCCAGCCGCACTAGTGGCGTCTGAACCCCAGAGTAGCCTCTCGGCTCTTCCGTTTCTGGGGACTGCCTCTGTCAGCTTGGGCAATACGCAGCTGCCCCACTTTTGCTCACGGCAACTGCATCCATTGAGAGTAGCAGCGGATGCATTCCTAATCCCATGGATGGAAGGTCTTCTCTACGCCTTCCCACAGACCCCGCTGGTTGCCAGGACCCTTTTCAAGGTCTAGCATGAGGGTACATCACTGATACTAATCGCCCCCAGATGGTCCAGGCAGCCCTGGTTCCCACTACTGCTCAAATTGTCGGTGGCACTCCCAGTCCTGCTGGGTTGTGCACTGTACCTTCTGTCTCAGGAGGAGGGTTTCCTCCCACACCCCAACTTGGGGTCTCTGACATTAACAGTACGGCTGCTGAAAGGGTAGCTCTGGCTCCCTTTAACCTCCCACAAGAGATGGGTCTTGTTGGCCTCCCGCAAGCCCTTCACAAGACGAGCATATGCCTCTAAGTGGTGCCAGTTCTTAGCGTGGTGAGCAGGAGAACCCCATTTCTCCTGGCCCGTGCAAGTGGTGCTCCAGTGCCTGCTTCATTTGTCTCAGGCTGGACTGAAGACCAACTCGGTCAGAGTGCACCTAAGCGCAATTGCAGCGCACCACCACCCCACCAAGGGAAAACCCCTCTAGGTTCAGCCCCTGATCTCTCGACTTCTCAAGGGCCTCTTGCTATCTAAATTTCCCATCTGCCCCTCAACAGCGGAGTGGGACTTCAATATGGTGCTCTTGCAGCTCACCAGACCTCCTTTCAAGCCTCTGGCCACTTCCTGGAAGGTCGCCTTCCTGGTTGCTCTTAGATCTGCTTGCAGAGTAAGTGAGCTCCAAGCTCTGATGGCTCTACAAGAACAGAGTGGTGCTCTGTACATACCCCAAATTCCTCCCAAAGGTTATATCCCCTTTCCAACTCAATCAAGAGATGGTTCTCCCCTTTTTCCCCCGTCCTCATGCAGGTCGGGAGGAGACCATACTCCATACTTTGGATTGTAAAAGACCCCTGTCCTATCTTCAACAGACTGAGGGCCACCGCAAAGCTTCTCAACTTTTTGTTAAATACAACCCCAGTAGGCTGAGGATCCCAGTGACTAAGCAAACTCTGTCCACTTGGGTGGCAGGCTGTATTGCCCTTGCCTATGAGTGGACTGGACTCTCCCTGGAGCACCGGATCACAGCGCATCGTGTGAGAGCGATGGCCACTTGTTGGCAAACCTGTGCTGGTGACAGAGATCTGCAAGGCCGCCACATGGTCTTCAGTTCACATGTTCGCAGCTCACTACTGCTTGGAGAGCAAGTCCTATCGGGATAGTGTCTTTGGCCAGACGGTACTCCGCAATCTATTCGGGGTATAGGCAACTCCGGCTCTCCAATCCTTCTGTGTTCAGGCTATCGGAGTGATGGCCCCTCTGGACACTAGGGTCTCGCAGAGTCTCTCAATCAGTGACTCATCTTCTGCAACTTGCAGCTACCTTGCCACAGTCACCGCTGGTGCTGTCGTGGTTCAGTTCCACAGAAGGGTTTACATTTTGGCTTCCTTGATACCTGAAGCAGAGTCTGGATTGTGACTCGAAACGTGGCATGTTGTTTTTGGGAATCCATTTCTCTTTATAATTTGTCGGCGCTTCAACTTTCAAGTTAAGCAAAAAAAAAAATTATTTTATTAATAAAAATGATTAAAAAGGAGCTGCTGTTCAGCGGGTATGAGGGCGTGCTTTCCCTCTTTCCTTAGCAGTGCCTCCGACATTTCAAAATAAACGATTTTTGGCACTTTGGGAAAATTAACATTTATGAAGTGATCTTTTACCTACAGTGAACCACCAGGCATCTTTTTCAGATTCTGTGGTTCGGTTCCCGGCAGCCTGGAGCTAGGGAGTCCCATATGTGAGGACTGACTTCCTGCTTGTTCCTGGAGAAAGTGTAGTTCAGGGACAGCAGGAATCAGTCCTCACAACCCTCCCTCCTCCCTTTGGAGTTGCCTCCTTTTACCTTACTTTATTTTTATGCCTTCCTAGTTATGTCATCTGAGTGAGCAAGTTGGCACCCTTGGACAGGAAGGGGACCACTCATGCATGGTGGCATCTCCCAAAGGCTTTCTTTGAAAGCTGGGGAGATGATTCTGCATGGACTCCGTTGGCGCCATCACCCATATATGAGAACTTATTTCTGCTGTCCTTGGAAAACACCTGTTAACAAGTGAGTAACTATGCGTTTTCAGATGTGACATCTCTGTGAGGAAACATTTTCTCCGGGAACAAGCAGGAAGTCTGTCCTCACATATGGGTGACGTCGGCACCGATGGAGTCCTCATGGAAGCATCCCCCCAGCTTTCAAAGAAAGCCGTAGGGAGATGCCACCACGCATGCGCGGTCCCCTTCCCGCCCAAGGGGTACCATCTTGCTCAGTCTCCTTTTTTCCACAGAGCCCTTCAGACGTCTGACTTCCCCCGGAAAAAGTTGATATTTTGGTACCTGAGTTTCAAACTCTACTCCGATCTTGCACCGGTACCCTTCTTGCTACCGTCCTCGGTGCCTAGGCATCAGGTTCAGTTCATTTTTATAGTCTTCGTTCTTTTTATTTTTCTGGTGCCTTCGCGCCCTTTTTCCCCGCTGGCAGCCCAGAGAGTCTTCGACCGCACAGGGGTACTTTTTTCCCCCATGGCTACCAGTGGCTTTAAAAAGTGTGATCAGTGTAGATAATGTCCTTAACCGACACACATGACTGCTGCCTCCGTTGCCTCGGGCCAGACCACGACCCGGCGGCCTGCATCTCTGCAAACAGATGTCCAGTAAGGCCCTGAAGAGCCGCCAGTAGCAGCACAATAAGTTCTTCCCTGAATCCCCGATGCCTCCGAAGGCCAAAGCCTTGTCTGAGGCCCCGACATCTCAGGAGGAACTTTCCGAACCCGAGCATCATCGTAGGTCCTTGGAGAAGGGGTCTCCCTTGAGGGAACACAGGAAGAAGAAGAAACCCTCAAAGGCGGTGTCCTTTGATGGTTCCGACCGGCGAGAAACATCTCAGGCCCGGTCCCGTAGTCCGAGGCACTCGTCCGAGGCGTTGGAAAAGGAGAGACCCACCAAAGTCCCCTGGAAGGGATCTGGTCGCAGACAGGCCTCAGTCTCCAGACACTATCCTCGTATAGGATTCCCCTTCAGGGGAGCCGGCGTCAGGCCTGAGTTCCTCAAGACCCATGCTGAAGGCTGTGGAACCTTCTGGCCTAGAGTCCAGAATGGTGGCCCTGGAGTGCAGTTTGTCTGCCTTCATTGGCCAGCAGTGGATGCTGTTGTCAGGCACATTCGACATCCAAGACGTCCCCAAAGGCCGAGCCGATCCTCAGCTGAGGTCACGCTGTGCGTCCCATTCGGGAGCTCGTCCCCGGCCAGTCTACCCGGCGTCGACCGCAGGGCTTTGGTGGCCTCAAAGCCCACGGAGCAGCCGCTTGAGTCATCCTTGGAGTACTCCAAATGGGAGACGGAGGATGAGGAGTCTCCTGATACCCATCACCACCGCGATGTCCCTTACGATTCCCTAGTCTCAGAACCTCAGAGGCGGTCCCTGCCAGAGGACATGAGCTGCTTGGACGTTCTCAAGGACATATCCAAGGCCCTGGCATTCCCAACCAAGTTGGAGGAGGATCCTCGGGTGGACAAGCTGGAGATCCTCCAGTATGAGGCCCCTCTTCAGGAATCGCTCACGGTGCCCATTCCTCCTATCCTGGAACGACTCATTCTCCACATGTGGAAGGCACCAGCGTCGGTGCTGGTGGTGAGCAAAAGGCTCGACTCGATGTATCGGGTCCACTGGAGCATGGGCTTCCAGAAGTCACAGCTGCCGCACAATTCCATTGTGATGGAGTTGGCCATGCGTCAGCTGAAAAGCCAGAAGACGCACTCCTCGGTGCCCCCTAGCAGGGAGGCCCTCACCTTGGATGTTCTCAGCAGGAAGTGCTACCAGGGCTCGATGCTCATCTGCCAGGTCCAAAGCTACCAGCTGTACATGGGCATGTACTTGAGAGACTTGGCGAAGGAACTCGCCAGGTTCTCGGCAGGTCTCTCCGAGGAACCTTTACAGCGGTTCAGGAGCTTGTCCAAGGCTATCCGTGAGTGCTCCAAATTTGTCTCGAGCAGCATATGACTGATTCGAGTCGGCGGTCCGAGTAGCTGCAGCGGGCATAGGTGCACGCTGCCAGGCTTGGCTTCAGTCGTCCGACCTCGAACAGTGGGTTCAGGACAAATTGGTTGATGTCCCATGCCAAGAGGAGAACCTTTTCGGCAAACTTATGACCGATAAGGCTGCCAAGTTGGAGACTGAGTTCATGACGAGGACCAGGCTTTCCAAGACCACCACTGCCCCTCCCTGACGGAAGGGCTTGGGTAAAAAGCCCTTTTATCCGAGGAAGGGAGCTGCTTACTGAAACTACCCACTCTATCATGCCTCCCCAGCTCCCCAACAGGGTCAAGGGACATGGGCATGGCCCGCGTAAGCAGAAGGCTCCAAAACCCTAGGCACCGGCTCTGGCCCAGCCAGGGGGGAGCTTCTGACTCCTTCAGCATAGCCTCTCTACCCCAAGGAGATCAGCTACCCACAGGGGGATGTCTGGCCCTCTGCCCAGAGGTGGGTGTCCATCACCTTTGATTCCTGGGCTCTGAGGGTAGTCGAGGAGGGTTACCTCCTCCACCTGACTCAGATGCCTCCCCCTTATTTCCCGGGAGACCCCCTCAGGACTCCCCTCCACCAGGACATTCTCCTGAAGGAGTCGGCAGGTGGTCTTGAGGACAAAGCGATGGAACCGGTGCCTCACCACCTCAAGGGCAGAGGGTTCTACTCCAGATACTTCCTGGTCCCAAAGAGGACAGGGGGCCTAAGGCCCATCCTCGACCTGC
Organism: Ichthyophis bannanicus; assembly: GCA_033557465.1. Taxonomy (NCBI): domain Eukaryota; kingdom Metazoa; phylum Chordata; class Amphibia; order Gymnophiona; family Ichthyophiidae; genus Ichthyophis; species Ichthyophis bannanicus. The sequence continues at coordinate 172,843,731 of CM066042.1, forward strand.
ACAAATTCCTGGTGAGGGAGAAGTTCAAGATATTCTCCCTTGGAACATTGCTCCCATACCTCCATCAGGGAGATTGGCTATGCTCCTTAGACCTCAAGGATGCTTATATCCACATCCTTATCCACCCCAACCACAGGCAGTACCTATGGTTTGTGGTAGGAGGCAAACACTTTCAATACTGGGTGCTTCTCTTCGGCCTAGCCTCTGCCCCGAGGGTCTTCATGAAATGCCTGGGGGTGGTGGCCGCCTTCCTCAGGCTCCAAGGGGTCTTCATGTTTCCCTACCTGGAGTACTGGCTCATAAGGGGAGGCACAGCCAGCCACGGCACGCATCATCCAGGTTCTGCAACACTTGAGCTTCATCATAAATTACACCAAGTCTTGCCTCCTCCTGGTGCAATGCCTGGAGTTCATCGGGGCAAAGCTCGACGCCCTCCAGGCCAAGGCCTTCCTGCCCAAGGACCAGGCAGATTGTCGCAGATCTCTGGCTCAAGACATACAACACCATCTCTCGGTGCCTGCCCGGCACCTTCTGCGTCTCCTCGGATACATGACCTCCACAGTCCACATCACCCCAGACACTTGCCTCCATATGAGGGTGGCACAGTGGTGTCTTTAGGACCAGTGGTCTCAGGCCACAGGCCGCCTCCGGGACAGGGTTGCGGTGACCCACCATTTGGCAGATTCCCTGGTCTGGTGGCAGTCTCCCCAACACCTAGAAGTGGGCATGCCCTTCCAGACTCCCAGCCACTCAAGGGTCTTTACCACGGACGCCTCCCTGCTCGGCTGGGGAGCCCACTGCAGGACCCTCGGCACTCAGGGCACCTGGTCACCAGACAAGAGCATCCAGCATATCAATCCTGGAGCTTCGAGCGATACACCTCGCTCAGAGTTTTCTGTCGCCATCTGTGCCACCAGCCAGTCCTAGTCCAGATGGACAACCTGGTGGCAATGTTCTATGTAAACAAACAATGTGTCCTTTGCCAGGAGGCACTGGATCTCTGTTTGTACGCGATCCAACAGGGTATCCTCCTGAGGGCATTGTATCTGCCAGGCCAGGACAACCTGCTGTCCGACAGACTCAGCAGGGTTCTCCAGCCGCACGAGTGGCAGCTGGACCCCGGGATAGGCAGCCAACTTTTCCGGCTCTGAGGAAACCTGTGATGAACTTGTTCGCCAGTCCGGACAACTTTCAGTTGCCCCGCTTCTGTTCCTGGCAGGCCTACTCCTCCATGGTGGCAGCAGATGCGTTTCTAATCTCATGGTCGGAAGGCCTCATGTATGCCTTCCCTCAGACGCCACTGATTGCCAAGACCTTGTTCAGAACCCTCCGCGACAGGGCCTTGCTTATCCTGATAGCTCCCAGGTGGCCCAGGCAGCCATGGTTACTGCTGCAGTTGGCAGTGGAGGCCCCCATCCCCTTGGGCACTGCCCCGGGACTCCTATCTCAGGAGGAGGGCTACACCCCAACCTGGGGTCCGTCTTATTGACAGCGTGGCTGCTGAGAGGGTGAAACTCGCCCCCCTCAACCTTCCAGTTGAGGTTGAAGACATTCTGCTGGCCTCTAACAAGGCCTCTACTAGGAAGGCGTATGCCCTCAAATGGCGTAGGTTCTCTGTTTGGTGCACCGATCATGGGGCTGATCCGTTCTACTGCCCGGTGGCTTTGGTGTTCCAGTATCTTCTCCACCTCTCCCAATCCGGGCTCCAGTCTAACTCCGTCTGAGTGCACTTTTGTGCCCTGGCTGTGCACCACCACCCGGTGGATGGTAAGCCCCTCTCAGTCCAACCTTTGGTGACCCACGTCCTTCGGGGCTTGCTCCTGTCAAAACCCCCGGTTGCCCGAATGGGACCTCAATGTGGTATTGGGCAGCTCACTCGCCCGCCTTTTGAGCCTCTGGCTACCTGCCACCTTCGCTATCTATCTTGGAAGGTGGTTTTCCTGGTTGCGGTTATATCTCCAGGAACAAGCAGGAATGAGTCTTCACATATGGGGGGTTCGTCGGCGCCGACGGAGCCCACACGGGAATGCTCCCCAGCATCCAATCAGAAGGCTTTTGGGAGCATCCCTCGCGCCTGCGCGGTAGCTTCCCGCCCTTCCCACTGCCTCTCCCCAGTTTTCGTTTTTCCGCGGAGCCGACAGGACGTACCTCCTGTCACCGCAGAAACCTTTTCTTCTTTTCTTTTCGTGTTTCCTGTAGTCGCGGTTTTGTCCCCGCTGACTCTGGCACCACTGGTGCCCCCTTTTTCCTTTTTTTTTTTTTTTGTTTTCCTTATTTCCTTCGAGGAGCATCTTCCTCTAAGAAGTGCCCCCACTGTGGAGACGTTGTCTTCTGCTCCGACTCCGCCTGGTGTCTCTCCTGTTGGGGCCCTGACCCCTTCTCCCCCGGTTCCCCGGGCTTCAGCGTCGGGAGAAGACCCTCCCTGTTTCGAGTGTCCCTCGATGACGTCTTTCCCTCTGAGGTGCGGTCGTCGGCTTTCTCTCCTCGCCAGGATCAGGTAACCCAACAACAGTCTGTTAAGACTAACCAAGCCTTGAGGGGTGAGTCTCATGCGCCGCATGACGACGGCTCCGGCCTTCCCCTCCAGTCCCTTACACCCCGGAGGGAGTCTTCGGACTCCAGAACCTCCACGGGGTTTCGGGTTGTTCCTGAGGTTCGCTCCTCACAGAACATTCCCGAGCCTTGCCAGAGGGTGGCACCCGCTTCGAGCGGTGCAGATCCCTCGGCAGCGGCGCTGGCGTCGAGTGTTCCACTCTTCGCCAGGGACTGTCGACTGGTGCCTTCGGGGCCGATCGACTCGACCCAGTCTGGCTCTACGGCATCTCGGCCCTGCGCGGGGGCGGTACCCGCTTTCGGCGGTGCCGATTCCCTGACATCGGCATCGGTGTCGAGTGGTCCACTCATCACCGGGGATCATTGGACCAACCTGACCCGTTATGGCGTGCCCACACCCCAGCCATGCGCAGAGTTGGTGACCGCTTCGAGCGGGACCAAGGCGTCGGAGTCGGTGGCCCTTCTCCCCGCCGGGGATCGGCACCGGATGCCCTCGGCTCCGCCAGGGACGATCGACTCGTCCCCGGCTTCCGCGGGGGCGGTATTGGCCTTGCGCAGCCCCGCCCCTCCCGCGGCGGTCTCGGGAACAAGAGCCCCGTGCTTCGCCAGGGGTCGCCTCCGGGCTCCACCTGTGGAGCCGATCGATCTATCCCGGTCGAGAGGGTCGGCACCCCCCACCTTGCGCGGGGCTGGGGCCTCCCCCGGATGCCACCGACCTCCCAGCATCTAAGCGGGCGTTGAGTGCTCCACTCGTCACTGGAGTCTGCCCGCGGGACCCGGGTCCTTCGGTCGAGTCGACCCAAAGAAGCGCCGTGACCGCAGAGCCGGGGCTGGGCATCTCGCCCCCCCCCCGGCGGGGCTCGTCGGCGGGTTACCTGGGTACCCTCGAGGCCGCATAGTACGCCCCGTAAGGGTTTCCCGCTCAATAAAACAGGCGCGGGCAGAACCCCGGCGCCTAGGAGCCAGGCGTCGGAGCCGACTTCGGGTGTTTCCCTCTTCGCCGAGTTTCGGCCTGGGAAGCCCTCGTTGCCCTCGGCACCGATCGTCGCGACCCCGACTCCATTCGCGGGAATGGCAGCACCGGCACGCCGCCGACACCGGGGCCCCCTAAGGAGGCGTCGCTCGGTTCGATGCACAGCCTCGAATCGATCTCCAGTCTGGAAAGCGTAGCTGCAGCGCATTTCGGTTCCGAACCCGGTCTCTTCCGACGGCGCAGTGCTGCGCTCGCCTGCTCTCCGGCGGCCTCGGCGCCACTCCAGCCACCTTTGCGGACTGCCCCGGGGGCGGACCCGCCCACGGAATCGGGGCCGAGGCCGAGTTCCGCGGGCCCGTCGGGGACGTCGCTCCCTTCGATGCCCCCCTTGGAGTCGATCCCAGGCTCTGACGATGCAGTACCGGCTGCCTCGAGTTGGGACTGTAAGTACCCTCCTCTGTTTAGAGCGAGTCCTCCCGTGCACCAGCACGGTGGGTCCCCTGGTGCTCAAGCGGGCCCCTCCGCCTCGGCCTCCCCTGGGATAGCCCCTCTGGGAGAGCTGTCTTTTCAGGACTTCCTCCTTGACATGGCGGACTTACTCGCCATTCCTATCCCGGGCCCTTCGCTAAGTCCGGGTACTGCGGAACAGGCAGCCGTAATGCTTCCTTTACCTCCTTCCCTGCGGGATCTCCTGCTCGGGATATGGCGCTCGCCCTTACAGGTACCGGCACCGCCTGCAGCCATGCATGCCCGGTATCGGGTGCCCCCCTCTCCGGGTTTCCAGACGCACCAGCTTCCCCATCATTCCATTGTGGTAGAATCGGCCCTGAGGAAGGTCGGAAGCAAGAAGAAGCACTCTTCCTGCCCCCCTAATCGTGCGTCTAAAACTCTGGACAACTTTGGGCGGCGAACCTTCCAAGCGTCCATGTTGGCTTCCAGGATTCTCTCATATATTTTCTATATGAGCCTGGCACTACGGGAGGTCACCGAGAGGTTGTATCTCTTCTCTCCCTTTGTATCGGCCCCTCGGGCCCCCGAATATTCTTTGCTGCTTTACCATTGCAGGAATATCTCTTGGTTTCTTTCTCGGGCTGCCGTGGACTCTTTCGAGTCGGTTAGCAGGTCCTCTGCGGTAGCCATAGGGGCGCGTCGTACAGCCTGGTTGCAGGCTTCCGACTTGTGCAGCTGGGCACAACATAACCTGAGTACTTCCCCGTGTACCGGGGAGAACCTCTTTAATGGTGAGGCTTTGTGTCAGGTTGCTCAGTGCTCCGCCGACCTGTTTGGTGCTGGCCGACCACGGCCCTCCGCCTCTCCCGGGGGTAGGAAATGTCCTTCCCGACCCTCCTGTCCGAAGAGGAGGAGGTTTCATCCCTCTGCCCGCCTGCTGGGTGTGCCAATGCCAGGGACGTCTCACACCGGTGGGCAGTGCCAGGGCTCGCGCCAGGCTGCCCATGCCAGGCAGCCTTAGGCCACGGTATGCGGCAGTTTGCGCTTAACTCCTCTTACATGAAGTTACTGTCCAGTTCTACACAAGTTCTTTCAGTGTGACAAGCGGTTCGGCTGCTTGATTGGAGGTATGGAGCCCCCTCCCGCGCTAGATTAGCCTGGCTCCTCAGGGCCATGCTAATCTTCTTCGGACTTACCCTCGGGTACATCCCTCAGACTCCCCTCTGCCTGGTTCCCCCGGATCGAGGGGATCGCGCACCGTATCTCCCTCTCCCAGGGTAGGCCTTGGCCGCTACTCTCCGAGCGTGGCCAAACCATTCCTCGACAGGGCCGGGCCGGACCCCCCCCCCCTCCCCCCTGGTCCGTGTCTCCGCTCTCACAGAGAAATCCCTGGGTCCGTCAGGTTACGGTGGACAGGGGTCCAACTGACCCATGCCGATCCCCGGCTCCGCTCCCTGCACTCTTCGGAGCGGCGGAGGGCCTTGGCCCTAACCCCAAGGGTTTTTTTTATATAGGCCGGAGATGGCCCCACGGTCACGCCGTGGCTATAGGGTTTTCTATCCTCCTGCCTTCCCTGTGGCACGGAGGACACGTTTGAGTGACTGTCAGGTGGACGCCTCAGGGGTCTACGTACTCCTGATGTGCTCCTCCCCAACTGATCGGGCGGTCACACAACCATGCTGCTACCCTCGCCGATCTGCCCTGCTCCACACACATAGGCCCATCACTTGGATGGCCCTTCCTCCCGCCACCTTCCAGGTAGGCGCCCTCCTGTGGATCAAGGGCCGGTCCGAGTTGGCAGCATCGTTCTCACGTGTCCATACCGGTTGAGTAACCTGGGTGGGCGCTCCCGGGCCCACCTATAGCCCAATATACATCTATACCTGTTTTTGGATATATATCGGTACAGGCGGGCGCTTTTTGGGAAATGTTATAGCACCCTGTGTCTTACCGACTATCCCGCAATTGTCGGTACTGACGTTTTGTTATTCTTACGGGGTCCGGCCGGCCCACTTGCCTGCGTTCTGCGGCTCGGGTGCTCGGACCGGTTATGCTTAAACTCGCTGTGATGTCAACAGCCCCTTGGTTTTCGAACCCATTGTCTTCCTATCCCTTGCCGGCTCGGGTCGACAGTGTACCCCTCGATATCCCGGGGTACACTTCTGTACTTCTCCGGGCTGGGTTCTCCAAGATCGGTCAGTCTTCTGATTAGTCCTCCGGATTGGGGACTCTGCTCCTCCTGGAGTTCTCAGCTTCTTAGAGCTCCTCGTGAAGACCTGCCGTCTTTCCGGTGCCGGTTGACACCTGCATCTCCAGCCCGCCCGGACTGGGAACTTCGTCCTCTCTGCGGTGAAGTTCCCTTGAAGACTTCGCTACTGCATCTACAGTACCCGTCGCAGCTCTGCCTTCTACAATCCAGTGGGTAAGCTCTAGATTGTGCTAGATCATTAATGGTTTAATGATAATTGCCATGGTTGAAGACTCCCCTGTAGTCTTCGGTTGCTGTGCTTGGCAACTCTTCTCAACTCCTACCCTTCGGGGATGCCGGGGATCCAGGTTGGGTGATGCCGCCCTGTCCAGGGGCGCGCACTCTGGGATCTCCTCTGGCACCCTCAGCTAGGGAGTCCCCATATGTGAAGACTCATTCCTGCTTGTTCCTGGAGATAGCACAGTTACTTACCTGTAACAGGTGATCTCCGGAACAGCAGGAATTAGTCTTCACAACCCACCCACCTCCCCTAGGAGTTGTAATTATCTCTCTCTCTCTTCCTTCCTCTCCTCTCCTTCTGTCTCGGCTATTAAACGCAACTGGGGAGAGGCAGTGGGAAGGGCGGGAAGCTACCACGCAGGCGCGAGGGATGCTCCCAAAAGCCTTCTGATTGGATGCTGGGGAGCATTCCCGTGCGGGCTCCGTCGGCGCCGACGAACCCCCCATATGTGAAGACTAATTCCTGCTATTCCGGAGATCACCTGTTACAGGTAAGTAACTGTGCTTTCCGCTCGCAGCGTTAGCGAGCTCCAGGCCCTCGTGGCTGAGGCACCCTACACCAGGTTCTACAAGAACAGGGTGGTGCTTCGCACGCACCCCAAGTTCCTGCTGAAAGTAGTGTCGCCCTTCCACCTTAACCAGGAAGTGGTGCTTCCTACCTTCTTCCCAAGACCTTACTCCAGTTGGGTGGAAATTGTCCTTCACTCATTGGACTGTAAGAGGGCCTTATCCTTCTACATCCAACGCACCAAAGGCCACCACAAAGCTTCTCAGCTTTTCATCTCGTATGACCCCAGTAGGCTGAGGGAGGTGGTGACTGAGTACACTGTCCACTTTGATGGCAGACTGTATTGCCTTTGCTTATGGGCAGGCGAAGCGTCCACTGGAAGGCTGCGTCACGGTGCACTGTGTCCATTCCATGGCAGTTTCGGTGGCAAACTTGCACTCTGTCCCGATGGTGGACATCTGCCAGGCCGCCTCCTGGTCTTCAGCTCATACTTTCACAGCTCACTACTGCCTGGAAAGAGAGTCCCGGCGGGACAGTGTCTTCGGCCAGGCTGTGCTCCGTAATCTTTTTGGGGTCTAGGCAACTCCGACCCTTCTGTGTTCAGGCTACCGGAGAGCTGGTTTCAGCGGACACAGGGTCCTACTGTTGTCTGTGTGCACAGACTAAAATTGCTGCTGCTTGCGGCTCCTCTCGCGGGAGCCCTGTGTTTGCTATGGGTTTTCGGTAGCTGGTAGCTGGGGAGTCCCATATGTGAGGACTCACTTCCTGCTTGTTCCCAGAGAAAGCGCAGTTACTCACCTGTAACAGGTGTTCTCTGGGGACAGCAGGAATCGGTCCTCAAAACCCTCCCTCCTCCCCTTGGAGTTTCTCCTTTACCATCTTTTATTTTTGCCATCTTTTAGCTATGTCATCTGACTGAGCAAAATGGAACCCTTGGGCGGGAAGGGGACCATGCATGCATGGTGGCATCTCCCAAAGGCTTTCTTTGAAAGCTGGGGCGGGGGAGATGCTTCCATGAGGGCTCGGTCTGTGCCGACGTCACTCATATGTGAGCACTGATTCCTGCTGTCCCCGGAGAACATCTGTTACAGGTGAGTAACTACACTTTCTCTGGACCAAAGCACTACATAAATGACCTTTATGCTAAAAGGAAATTTCAAAACAATTTAGGGACACAAGACATTTGAAGTTAAGATAAGACACTTTGAAACTCATAAGAAATGACTTAAGAAATCCAGATCTTTATCACATAAACCATAAACCTTTACTGCTTTGGCATGTTCTGATAACACTTCACCATCACTGGTGTGGCCTTTGTTCTGACCTGAGGAAGAAGATTTTAGTCTTTGAAAGCAAGCCAAAAAATTGTTAGTCCCGTAAAAAGGTATCGCCTCAATTTTTTTTTTCTTCAGGACCCACCAAGCTTTTCGGGGTGAAACAACTAGGTTGGCATTTGGGCTTCATACCTGCTTTTCCCTAAACTACCTTGTGACTCTGAAGCATAACACCTGTCTTCTGACCAAGCAGGCTCCTGATTGAGGACAGTCATGATACACTGTCCTCGCATTTGTGTGGCTCGAAAAATTAAATATTAGAAGCATCTACTACTGCAATTACTGGTCTCTTATATATAGTAGTGTTGCAAGGTATTCACCATTGCTGTTCAGATACACAGAAGAAACAGTCCACTATACTGGGCCGCCTTCTCCCAGAGTGAGTTGCAAAGTCAGCAAGTACTGTCATAATGAACTGTGACTAGTGCTGGGTTGGGGGGGGGGGGAGGGTGAAAAATTAGTGGAAAAATCTCAATCAGTTGTGGTGTCAAATCCTAGTCCTAATTTCACTTGGCCGGGACATATAACGGAGCAGGAGGGAACTGCTAGGTCAGAAAAAGTCCCTTCTCCATGGAGCTTAGTCTGGCTAAGAGAAATGTAAAAGGAAGATAGATCAATTACACAGGTACACTAAAAAAAATTTTTTTTAAACTGCCTCTGTTTCTATTGATTTTTACGTTTTTTGGTGCGCTGAATCCAAATCTGGTAACCAATTTGCTCCATCACGTACAGATTTTTTGCTACATTGGGTTAGCAGTTTGAGGTGAACGTTTCAGATTGAGTGCGATCGAGATAAAAGTTTCTTGGATGAATTCTTTATACTAATTGTTTAGTAGTTATTCAAATAAGAATAAAGAAAATTGTAACAAGGCAGCACATAAGAATAGAGTAATGTCAACAAAACACACTGTGATGGCAGCAAAATTGTCTGCACTTAAAACAGCCACATACATGTGCACAGACATTGAGCATATAAGAGCGAGGTTAGACACAAAGCAAAGCAAAGAAATGTGCAAAAAATGTTGTACAGGTATGTATGTAAGAATAGAAAACGCAAACCGCACCATTGCAATACATGAAGACAAACACCCGATGGTGTGAAAATAAAATTCTAATAAATAAGATCCGACACTGTGGTAATAACTAGCAAATTTTTATTTCAAAGTTTAGTAAAAACACGATATTTGTCAACACAGTTTAGATTTTAAAGTCATTCTTGGGTCAATCAATCTCCTGGTGGGCCCGTTTCTTCTTCCCCCGAATGCTTCTCTTGGTGCGCTGCTTGGCGTATTTTTCATCTGGGGTTTCCCGCAGCAGCAACCAGCAGAAATCAGCCATCATAGTGGTGTTCCATCATCCTTGGTACCTTCTCTCTGCATCCTTGATGTCCTGGTGAAACCTTTCACCTTGTTCTTCACTGTACGCCCCCAAGTTTTCGGGAAAGTAGTTCACATGGGAGTGCAAGAAATGGACTTTCAGGCTCATGTTACAGCCTTGTTCTTTGAAGGCATTGAGCATCCTGGCAACAATATCCTTATAGTTCTCATCCCGCCTGTTCCCCAAGAATTTGAGAACAACATCCTTGAAGGAATCCCAGGCTTCTTTTTCCTTCTCAGACATCGTTTCAGCGAATGCTCCATCTGAAATGAGTTTCCTTATATCAGGGCCAACACACACTCCTTCCTTTAGCTTTGCTTCAGAAAGTCGGGGGAACTTTGAGCAAAGGTACCGAAAGCACTCACCATCTTTTGGAAGGGACTTGATGAATTGCTTAATGAGACCCAACTTAATGTGGAGAGGTGGTAATAGAATTTTATCACGAGGTACCAAGCTCTCATGAAGAACATTTTTCTCACCGGGTCTCAAATACTCCCGAATTGGCCAGTCTTTTTTCCCCCAGTGTAGGTCGCGGGCCCGGCTATCCCACAAGCAAAGGAAGCAGGGATATTTGGTGAAACCGGATTGCTGCCCTAATAGCATGGATAGAATTTTAAAGTCTCCACAAATCATCCACTTATGCTCATCATAACAAATCTTCTGAAGAATCAGGGCCAAATTCTCGTATTTTTCTTGGAGAATAACAGAGTGAGCAATAGGAACTGAAGCGAATGTGTTGCCATTATGAAGAAGAACACCTTTTATGCTGTCTTTTGACGAATCAATGAACAGCCGCCATTCAGCAGGATCATACTTGAGTTTAAACTTTTCCATCACTCCGTATATATCGTTGCAAAATACCAAATCTTCCTCTTTGCTGAAATACTTCAAAAATTGTGTCTCGCGGTTGCCGGTACCAATAAAAAGTTGTTCCTGGTGACAATAGATTTTTCTGTTTAAGCCGAGAACCTAGCAGTTGGGCAGCATCTTTTGGGAGTCCTAAATCCCGGACTAAATCATTCAATTCAGCTTGAGAGAAAAGTTCAGGTTTCGGATCTGGTTCAGTTTCAAACTCGGAAGTACTGGACTCATCGGGAAAAGCCATCTGATGAGTCTCATCATGATCAGAACCGTCCACACAAATATGATCCAAAGATTTTGGTGGTTCAGGCACAGGTACTTCGTTGCTATGAGGCATAGGCCTAATTGCTGAGGGAAGGTTGGGGTAACTTATTACGTTCTTATTTTTTAAGTTGTATCCCTTCACAATGCAAGAGCAAAAATAGCAGTCACTGCTGTGGTCTCTTTGTTCACGCCACATCATAGGTATTCCGAAACGAAATGCTTGTTTTTTACCTTTCATCCATAAGCGTAGATCTTCCTCACATGTCTTGCACACTTTGTGAGGAGCCCACGGTTTGTCTTGATCGCCTAACTTCAAACCGAAATAGGCAAAATATACTTTTTTAATAAATGCAGAAATGTTCCTCTGCCGCTTTTTCACGGTATATTCCCCACAAATAAAACAAAAACTGTCCGGAGAGTTGACGCAGCCTCTGGCTCTGTGAGCCATCACAAATACACAGCACTGCAAACTACAACTGTAGTGAACCACTTCGGAATAAAGCTGGATTACGACTGAGCAAACAAAAGGTAATAATGAACTTGCAAGAAACTGAAATTTGACAGGAACGTTCATGTCGCAACCACCGTGTTTGAGCGAGCGAACGAGGCGAGGCGAACAGGAAAGAACATGCGCCAGCGCGAGTACTGGATTTAGCCCCCCGCCTCCCAATTGTCCTGTTAATGTATAAAATGAATACAAAACACTCTAAAATATCATGAGGGAGTGTTTCTAGTTAGTTAACCATTACAACCTCTATTTTGGGCCAAGAAAATAAACTGCAGTCGGCTAAAAAGAAATTATGTGAACATTCCTTATATGGGCAAGAAATCTAATTTTGCAAGAAAACGTGACGTGATGGAACATTTTGGCTATTTTTCCTGGATTCAGCACCCCAAAATCTATAGGAATCAGTTGCAAAACTGGAGGCAGTTTTTTGGTAGTGTACCTGTGTTATCTATTTATTTGTTCCATGTAAAGTTCTCGTTCTAATTCTGTTTGTTCCCTGTAAATTGCCATGACTAGTAGATACGGCGGTATAGAAAAGATGTTAAATAATAAAATAAATAAATGTTTGAGGAGAAACAGGGATTACATTTAAAGTCTGAAAAGTAGGTTATTAGGTGGGATAAAGCTGCAAGAAATCAACTTCACACTGCAATGTGAAAAGCAAAAAATGTGGGGGGGGGTGTGTCCTAAGTGAATAGTTTCTCTTTCCTGTAAGTGTCTCGTTTTGGGGCTATATGTTAATGTACTTAAGATGCAGATTACTTGTACATACGTTATAGCCCTCCCTGTCCCTCACCTGTTATTGTTCATGTAACCCTACAACTCGTTCAATATAAATATGTTATATGTAACCACCACAGCCTGTTCAATGTATAACAAATGTTGAGTTCAATGTAAACAACTTTGATAACTTGAAAAGCGGTATAGGAGAAACGTTAAAATTAGGCAGTAATCAGAAATGACTAAGCCCTGGCTATCTTGGAAAGGCTTGAGGAATCACTGTTACTTTGACCATTTCAAGCTACTTGTTAACAATGGCATATATTTTTATTGGGATAATGTTAAAAATATCATATCCAGCAAATTTTCTCACTTTTTTTTGAAAAAGGCAGTGTACATTGCAGTTCTAAATTTGTCCTTTTCAGGGTTTTTTTCTTGGTAAATTTTGTGGTGTTTCTTTAAAGTGATTATTTTGTAATCTAGGCTTATTCTCCCTTGATGTGGGCTTGTACTTTATCTATTTCCTATATTTTTTCCTCTTTGTAACTTGTATATTAAGTTTTTCTTTTCTGTATTACTCGTAATATTGATGGCAAATTTATAAATATAAAATAAAATTTGTCCTTTTACTCAAAATTTTTTTTTTCTTCAGGTGCAGCCTGGACCCCCACCTTGCCCTATCTTCTACCCTGAGAAGCCAGAGATAACCCTACCTCCAGATGGCCTCTGGGTACTACGGTTCCCTTACTCCTATGTCACAGAACGTGGCCCATGCTACCCCCCCAAGGAGAACCAACAGTTGATGAGTTTCAAGGTTCTGAGAGGAGTTCTGAAAGCAGTCACACAATAAGTAATTTTAGCGTCGCGCTGTTTCTTACTTTCAGATTAAAGATTTTGATCACTGATGGTCATTGTTTTTGTACAGTAATCACCGCCTGGTGTGTGGGTTGTTTTTTTTTTTAAATGCCACCTCACCACTTCTAGTGGGAGAGGGCTGCAGGTCCAAAAGCAATAAAAGTGATGTACACAAGTGACAATGTTGTTTTGGATGTTGCAGTGAATTACAGCTAATTTCTTCCATTGTCTGCTGCATCATTTGAAGGAATGGATACCTTCCACGCATATGTAACGTTGATATGTGCTCCCGAGTGGTCTGCCAAATACAAAAAATGTCTAAGTAAAATTAAAAGATTTTTTTTCATAAAACGGAAAATGCTGTGTGGTGTGATTCTTTGCATTAATATAGTGGGTGCAAGTTTTATTTTTCTAGTTAAATAGAATATAAGAAGCACTTTTTAAGTTAGTAGGAATTTTGAATATTCTCTGTCTCTTTTTAAGAGCCTATTGTTGAGGGTTCAGCTGGCTATGCAAACGTTGTCTGCGTTTTTGCGCAGATATGCTTGTCCTTCCCCCCCCCCTTCTCCCAAAACAAGCAGAATGAAGAACCCGCAAGAGTCCTGTTCTTCATGTCAGCAGGACCAGAGCTGTGTGTGGGAGACCCCCAGGTCTCATTGGTCAGAAGAACTGGGGCTGTAGTCTGCAAAGGCTAGGGGACTCCCCAGATCCCATCTGCATCACTGGAGGAGGGCTATGAGAGAAGAGGTGGATGACAGGTTGGAGCCTAGGGAAAGGGGCTGTGCTAGAAGAGGAAAGAAGTGGGTGGAGCATAATGGAAGGGGTAGGGTTTGAAGAAAAAAGAAGAGATGGTAAGTGCATTAAGGGAGAAGAGAAGGGAGTGAAAGGCCTGAGAGAATACATGGTTGGGTGGAGAGAAAAGAGGGCAGTGAATATAGGAAGGGAGAATAGTGCAAGAGTGTGGGAGGGACAAGGAGTGGATACAGGAGGACATAGGAAATATGTGTGCGTGTGCGCCCCCCTCTCTCATACACACTTCACCACCAGCCCACTGGCACACGACACCAGCCCACATGCACACAGCCCCTGAATACTCCTCATGACCAACGCAAGCAGCACTTGACATGCCTGCTTCTGCAGCTGGGGAAATCGTGCCCTTGTGTTTCACTGCACGCTGTACACTTTTCAACTTTTTTTCTTATTGTAAGACTGTAAATGCCCGCCCCATTTACAGCTTCCATTTTTTAGTTTTATTTATTTACAGTTTTACTAGAATATCTTTTTCAATAATTACAGCAAAGCAGTGGACAGAGAACAGTAAGCAAAGATACTCATACAATACTAGGAAAAACATAATAGTAAAGGTCATAATGAAAATTGGAATAGGTTGTACAATAGGCATCAGAGACAAAAACAAATACAAACAGGTCCTAAACATACTGGGTAGTACATGCACCCGGTTCAGATGCCACACTGTTTTTTTGGTCCTTGTAAACAGCTTTGATTACACGAAAAGAAGTATAGAAATCTCTTAAATAAAAATAAACACTGTCCTACTTGCAGCTCAGAGTGGGGAAGGCCTGTATAAAGAAACATGTTTTGAGCAAAACTTTGAATTTCAAGTAAGACAGTTTCAAGTAAGGCAGTTCAGTACTGAGCCCATATGGAAGAACCTGCCTTAGCTAAAGGTGGTGAGGTAAGGGATCTCCCATTGCAGTCTAAAAGAAAAAGGAAGGCAAAAAATTGCTCTGTATAGAGCAAACTGGCTTTGTAGGGACCAATGGAGTGAGCTGATAAACAAGGTACTTTGGAGCATCAGTGCAAAACAGTCTTAGTTAACATGAGAATTCTGAATTTCAATTGATGGTAGATTAGGAGTCAATGTCCTGCCAACTGAGTGATCACATGCACGCTTCGTGACCATATTTTATATTGTAGCCTTTAATATGGCTAAAGAGGACATCTATCAAAGAGTATTGCAACAGTCAACCCTACTTACAATGAATGCATGAGTAAAGAACTGTAGATTGTAACTTCATGCAAATGTTATTGACTACATTTTACACAGGGTATATACAGTAGTGGCCAAAAAATTAAGGCAGGTATCTTTTTTTACAATTTATTGTTAAATAATATACTGTGGAGATGTCACACATGCTTACTTATTTAATCAGCATGGCGATTAGTCACACCATGCGTCTGGCATCCATTTTAGTTTACTTACACTCTGTAGTAGGAATCTCCAGGAACAAGCAGGAATGTAGTCTTCACATATGGGTACCGTCGACACCGACGGATCCTGCGCGGGAACGCACCCCAGCGTCCAAAAGGAAAGCTTTTGGGAGCATCCCACCACGCATGCATGCTGCCTTCCCGCCCAACTACCTCTCTCACTTCAGTTCTTTGTTTTCCGCGGAGCCGACAGGACATGTCCCCTGTCACCGCAGAAAATCTTTTATTTTTATATTTTTTTGTGGTTGCGTCTGCCTTCCGTCGACGCCTACTGTTACCACCAGTACTTTTCTTTCTTCTAAAAATATTTCAATTTTAGTGCTTTTCTCGGGGATTTTTTCCCTGCTCTGGTGCTTGGCGCCATTTTGGGCATTAGGCCCTCTTTTCCCTTACCATGGAAAAACCAGCCACTGGTTTTTAAAAAATGTTCAAAATGTGGCGGTACAATTTCTATTACCAACACCCATGACTTGTGTCTTAAATGTTTAGGTCCTGACCATTGCCCTGCGGAGTGTCTCTCCTGTAGGAAGTTGACTAAAAGAAGTCTTCAGAATCGAGCGAATCAACTTGGTGCCCTTTTTGCTTCAGACACGATGTCTGTAGCATTGATGTCTTCCAAGGCTTCTACTTCTTCCCAGGGATCTCGGGTAACTAAACACAAGTCTTCTAAGACTAGCCGGTCCTCGAAGGGTAGATCTCCCTCTAAACATCGAGATGCCACTGGCGTTGCCCTCGAGGATACTTTACCGGCAAAACAGCCCTGGCGGGAGTCTTCGGGCTCCAAAGTTTTATCGGGGCTCCAGGATGTTCCCGAGGCCTCGGCCTCGATGGAACTACTGGTGCCATGCTTGGGGATTGTGGCCGCTACCACCGGTACCGACACCCCGGCATTGGCAGTGGACAAAAGACGCCTCGTTATCAAACGCAGTCTAGCGACTCTTTTAGCTACTTCGGTACCGCTAAAGTCGCAGATGGTTCCACAGGTACCAATGCCAGTGCCCTTGGTACCTGTTTCAACAGGCATGCTTCTCCCGATGCCGAGTTTGGAATCTATCTCCAGCATGGGGGATCAGGTACCGACTCGTTTCGGTACCGACGCCATTTACTTCGGGAGAACCCGGTGCTTCCTCCTTTTGAGTCTTCCAATTCTGATGACTTGGATGATTCCACCGGTACCAGAGCTGAACATTTACAAGATTCAACTCCTTCTCCTCATCGCAGAATGTCCCCTCCTGAGGATATGTCTTTTTCATGATTTTGTACGTGATATGGCAAAGGGTCTTGCCATTACAGTAGTACCAGAAAAGGAGCCTAGGGCAGAAGAATTGCGAATTCTTCAATATCCTTTGGCTCCAAAGGAGGCAGCTATGCTTCCTATACACCAGATCTTACATGATCTAATGTTAAGAATGTGGGAAGCTCCTTTAACAGTATCTCCACACTCTAGACGTCTTGACACTATGTATCGAGTACCACCTTGTCCAGGGTTTCAGAAGACTTTTACCACATCATTCTATGGTGGTAGAGTCCGCCATGAGGCGGATTAAGAGTGCTAAAAGACACACTTCCAATCCACCAGGTCGTGAGTCTAGAACACTGGATGCCTTTGGTCATCGATGCTTTCAGTCCTCCATGCTATCAGCAATAATCAGTTCTTATATATTGTACATGGGAATGTTTCTTGAGCAGGTTACAAAAGACTTGGAACTTTTGAACCCTTTTCTTCAAGAGGATAAACGGACAGATCATTTGACTTTAATCAAACATGCTCAAAATGTCTCTAATTTTATGAATCGTGCTACCTTTGACTGTTTTGAATGTATTAGCAGAACGTTTGCTATATCCATAGGAGCACGTCTTATTGCCTGGCTCCAAGCTTCAGACTTGGAGGAATGGGTGCAAGATAAGCTGGGAAACATTCCTTGCACAGGAGAAAATCTCTTTGGCAAGGATTGGCAGCTCAAAGCTAATGAAATTGACACTGATAATACAACTTTAGACAGATTTTCTTGACTGGGTTAGCTGTAGATTTTGACAAAGTTTTTCAAAAAACCCCTTTTCTCTAAAAAGAAGAAATTCTATCCATCTTCCACCCAGCAAACACATGTTCCCCAGAAGGGGCGGCAACAAACTAGACAAAGAAAGAGACAAGCTCAGAAGGCTCAGCAGACCCAGCCTCCCCAGGGTCTTTGACTATTGTCTAGAGAACTTAGCCATTCTTCCTATTCTAAGCCCAGAACCTTTAAATATTCCAGGTCGTATCTGCCATTTTGCCAAAAGATGGCAACAAATCACATCAGAAGACTGGACTCTATCTGTCGTGACTGGGATACAAGCTTCATTTCCTCAGCTTGCCCCCATCCACGCTAATAAAGCAGTTCAAATCTCAACCACCGGTCTCAGACCTGTTGTGGCAAGAGGTCACCACTCTTCTGGCTCAAGGGGCTATAGAAGAGGTTCCAATGTCCCAGCAGGGCACAGGATTCTATTCCCCCTATTTTCTCATTCCAAAGAAGTCAAGGGGACTAAGACCAATCCTGGACCTCAGAGAATTGAACAAATATTTAGTCCGAGAGAGGTTCAAAATGATCTCCCTCGGCACACTTCTTCCATAACTTCACGAGCAAGATTGGCTGTGTTCTCTAGATTTAAGGGATGCTTACATGCATATCCTTATTCATGCAGATCACAGAAAATTCCTTTGATTCCTAGTCAAGGGAAGATATTTTCAATACAGGGTCCTTCCTTTCGGACTGGCCTCTGCTCCAAGGGTCTTCACAAAATACATGGCAGTAGTAGAAGCATTTATGAGGACTAGGAATTTTTGTCTTCCCTTACTTAGACGATTGGCTCATTCGAGCACCGTCAGCTCTAGAGGCAAGTCATGCTCTTTCCCGAGCAATGCACATACTACAGTACTTGGGATGGATCATAAACCTTCCAGTGTCCCAGCTCACCCCATCTCAATCCCTCAAGTTTATAGGGGCTCACTTGGACACACAACAGTCAAAGGCTTTCCTGCCTCAGCCTTGCTGTCTGCGCATCATCGAACTAGCATCTCAGGCAGTGCTACAAACCTTCCTCACTGCCCAACAGATGCTTCGACTTCTAGGACACATGGCATCTACAGTCCATGTGATTCCTTATGCATACCTTCACATGCGAGTGGCCCAGTGGACCTTAGCTTCCCAATGGTCCGAGGCCTCAGGATGCCTGTTGGATAAGATCAGAGTTACCACATGCCTGATTGCCACCAATGCAGAGACACAATCTCTAGAAACCCTTACAGTAGGCTCTCCTTTTCAGCAACCCCTACCTCAGGCTGTTCTGATGACAGATGCATCCAAGTTGGGTTGGGGAGCCCACTTGGGCGATCTGTCTACCCAGGGTCTCTGGACCCCACAGGAGGCTACTCTTCAAATAAACCTCCGAGAACTAAGGGCCATTTCCAATGCTATTCGAGTCTTCTGCTTCCATCTCGTAAACAAAACAGTTCTGGTGCAAACCGACAATCAAGTGGCCATGTTTTACCTAAACAAACAAGGCGGAACAGGCTCTCTGCAATTATGCAATGAAGCTTTGCAACTGTGGGCCTTTGCCAGAGAGCATCACATTCATTTATTGGCAGTATACTTTCCAGGCATTCAAAACGTTTGGGCGGACAGGCTCAGCTGAGTCCTGCTGCCACACGAGTGGTCTCTCCACTCATATCACCATGCTCAAGTATTTCAAGTCGGGGAACACCAGACATAGATCTCTTTGCAAGTCCACAGAATGCCAAACTTCCCCGGTACTGTTCCAGACTTGCAGCTCAAAATTGTCAGGCGAGGGATGCATTCCTGCTCCATTGGGGCCAGTATTTTCTCTATGCCTTCCCACCAATTCCCCTAATTCCCAAGACCTTATTCAAACTCCAGAGAGACATAGGTTACATGATACTCATAGCTCCCTGTTGGCCAGGGCAAACATGGTATCCTCTTCTCTTAGGTCTCTCCCCCACTCCTCTGGAGTTGGGGAGTGCTCCAGATCTTCTGTCCCAGAACAACGGATCACTGCTACACCCCAATCCCCAGTCCCTTCATCTCAAGGCCTGGCTACTCAAGGCATAGAATTTCAAGATCTAGACCTTTCACAACAAGTGAAGGATATTCTAGCTTCCAGAAAACCTTCCACAAGGCATTCTTACGCTTTTAAGTGGAAGAAGTTCTTAGTCTGGTGTTCCCAGAGGGGACTGAATCCCCTCTTGGTACCAGTAGAGTCCCTTCTGGACTATGTCCTTCACTTATCAGCTTCTGGTCTCAAGACAAATTCTGTTAGAGTCCATCTTAGTGCTATTGCTGCATCTCATAAACCCTTCGATGGACAACCAATTTCCTCTCATCCTCTTGTTTAAAGATTTATGAGGGGTCTCCTTTTAACAAAACCTCCCATCAAACCACCTCTGGTGGCATGGGATCTTAATCTTGTTCTGGGTCAACTCATGAAGCCACCCTTTGAACCTTTAGCTACTTCGGAGCTATAGTTTCTTTCATGGAAAGTCATTTTCCTAATTGCTATCACTTCTGCAAGACGCATTAGTGAACTGCAGGCTGATCCGCCTTATACGAGGTTTCATCATGACAAAGTAGTCTTGAGGACTCATCCTCATTTTATGCCAAACGTGGTATCACCTTTTCATTTAAACCAATCGGTTTATCTCCCAGTCTTCTTTCCTAGGCCTCATGCCTCCAGCATGGAAAGAAATCTTCATACCTTAGATTGTAAACTGGCTCTGGCTTTTTATCTTCACAGAACTCAGCCATTTAGAAAGTCTCATCTTTTCTGGCTTTTGACTCTAGTCATTTAGGACTTCCAGTCACTAAGAGAACTCTCTCTAAGTGGATTGCAGACTGTATTTCCTTTACCTATCAGAGTAAAGGAATCCCTCTTGAAGGCCATGTCACAGCTCATAATGTCAGAGCCATGGCAGCCTCAACAGCTAATCTTCGTTCAGTTGCTATTGATGAGATCTGCAAAGCAGCAACTTGGGCTTCTGTACATACTTTTACTGCACACTATTGTTTAGACAAGGACGCCCATCGGGATGCCTTGTTCGGTCAAGCTGTTCTACAGCATCTCTTCCATTCCTAGATCAACTCCTTCCCACCATCCACTCTTGGATGCCTGAGGTCCCTGGGAGGAAGCATTGCCCATCTTACATAGATCTGCAACATGCTGAGGTCATCCCTAGGCATTTTTAGCTGGGGAGTCCCCATATGTGAAGAGTACATTCCTGCTTGTTCCTGGAGATAGCGTAGTTACTCACCTGTAACAGGTGATCTCTGGGAACAGCAGGAATAAGTCTTCACAACCCACCCACCTCCCCTAGGAGTTGTCTTTCTCTCTCTTTCTATTTTTCTTCTACTTCTCTCCTTTGGTCTCAGCTTTCAACTCAACTGAAGTGAGAGAGGTAGTTGAGTGGGCAGGCACCACGCATGCGTGGTGGGATGCTCCCAAAAGCTTTCGTTTTGGACACTGGGGAGCGTTCCCACACAGGCTCCGTCAGTGTTGACGGTACCCATATGTGAAGACTTATTCCTGTTGTTCACGGAGATCACCTGTTACAGGTGAGTAACTATGCTTTCTTGGATGAAGTTTTGAATTTTTACAACTAGGAAAAGATTGAAAGTTACATGTAAAATATACAATCAAGATGGGTAGAAAGTGTAATATTAATGACTTTATAAAGGGACAAGTTGTCACACTCCATGCTGAAGGATATTTTCAATGTGCTATTGCAAAACATTTGCATATATCAAGGTGTGCAGTTCAGAATGTTCTGAAATCAGGTGGCCGTACACGTCGTTCGAAATGTGGGTGCAGACGGATAACTACTGGATGAGATGACCGATTCTTCAAAAGCATTATTACATCTAGTCCATATATTTCATCTCAACATGTGGCTCAGTTAGCTAATGATAAAGGAGGACTAAAGATAAGTGCCAGATTTGTCTGACGACAGCTTGTGGATGAATTCAAACTCATGGCCAGAAGACCTGCCAAGAAGCTTATGATGACCAGGAAACGAATTGCTGCACGCATACAGTTTTGTAGCAAGATGAAAGACAAATCTGCTGAATGGTGGAAGAGGGTAATGTTCACAGATGAAAGTACATTTCAACAAGTAGGTGGGCGTGGTTACAACTGTCTATGAACCAGCAGGCGAGAGACTAAATCTGAAGTACACGATCAAGACTGTTACCACCCCATACCATGACTGATGGTGGGTGTTTTTCTTGGCAAATGCACATTTTTGAGAAAGGTGAGAGAGTAAATGCTGCAAAATACATATCCGTGCTGACTAGTAAAGTTAAAATACACACAAATGTTTCTGGCACGACTATATTTCAGCAGGACTCGGCACCGTGCCACACTACAAAAAGTGTCAAAAAATGGTTCATGGACAAGATCGAGCTGCTACCAAGTTGGCCATCAAACTCTCCGGATCTCAATGTAATTGAAAACTGTTGGAATCTTATGAAGAAAAAGGTGGCAGCACACCATCCATCTTCAGAAGCAGATTTAAAGGACATACTCAAGCATGTATGGGTCAACACAATCACTCTGGCATACTGTAAAATGCTAGTTAACAGTATGCCTACAAGAATCCAGGTTGTGCTGAAAAATCATGGACACCCTATCAAATATTGACACATATATTGTTTCCTGAATAAAACTTTGAAAATGACATATATATCTTTGGTTCTTAAAGCTCTTGACTATGAAAGTGACAATAACATATACTTTTCTTATAAAATTCTAATATTTTGGACTCTGTCTTAATTTTTTTGGCCACTACTGTAAATTAGGTGTCATGATGCAAATATTTGGACATGAGAAGTCAGGGGTGAGTCAAAATGGATTCAGAGTAACAACATACTCCTTCACTGAAATAGGGATACCCAGTAGAAAGAGAAAAAAAAGGCCTGGAGAACTAGATTGCTGCTGACTTGAGAGAGTTCAGCATGAAGCTGCAGCAGTTCTTAGTTTAAATAAAATCTTGAGGTTGATGTTACCGGGGGGGGGGGGGGGGGCAGTGGATAGGGCCATCACTCCAAAGACTCGCATCAGTGAGCTAAGAAACTGCTGCAGCAGAAATGATCAGAAATGAAAACAAAAGAATAAGCAGTTGAGTCATTACAAAAATAAGAGAAATATCATGTTTACAGAATTCTTTTTATAACAGTTTTAATATGTAACAAATCAAAAAATATAGTTACAAAATGCAAGAAAACAAAACAAGAACATTCCTATATCATGTAGTCCAACAAAATAAGCATCAAGCCAACATCATTGGGGAGAAAGCCTATACAAAGAAAATGAGAACCATCGCTTTAAGTATGTTTACAGAATTTTAACAATTACCCACTTATTAAAAAGGAACAATGAAGTAAATATGCAAAGTCTGTGCTGAACTCGTTTTGGAAGGGGAAGAGAAAGGGAAGACTTAATAGTTTTCCTCTGCTGCTTTGGGTTTCCAAATGAATTGGAACCAGCCTCTTGTTGAGTTACAGTGCCATAAGCCTTTATTTTCAACTACCTTGGGGTTTGGTGGGGTGGAGGTTACCTATTTTATATCCCTTTCCCTACTCACTTAATTCACTTAGCCTATGCTAACTGCTAATGCTGCTTAGTAAACATGCCCCTATCTGCTGCATTTTTGGGCCGCATTGACAGCAAACACATGGGAAATTCAGACTGTGCAGTGATTATTGGCGCTATCTGCATTTCGTGCATTAAATGTGGAGAGTGGCAGTGAGCAATTTTTGTATGCTGGTTGTCAAAAATTACAATAGTGTTGCTGCAGACAACGCCACCTTGAGTCAGCACTGCATGGCTCGTGCTGTTTTGAAGGCCAACAGAGACTGGGCAGGAATGGAGGGGACAGCTCCGGCTCTCATCACCATTGGACTACCAGGGAAGCCCTGGTCAGGAAAGGAGGTGGTTGGAGGGGGCATCTATTCTTTGCTATCTGGGGTGTATTGGGGAGAGAGATGATGTGAATACTATCGGGAGAAGGGGAGGTACTTAAGGTGTTTTGGAGGACAGACGGGGGTCCTTTATGGGTGCCTTAGATTGGCATAGGACTTTTACTGCACATGGGGGGGGGGGAGGGGGATAGCACTGCTTGTCCTTTCCCTTCTCTTTTGTTCCGGTCCCATATTCCTCGCATCAGCAAGCAGTGCAGGTACTGCTTGCTGATGCAGGGAATGCGGGCCCATGTGGTAATGGACTATCCTGAGATATCTGCAAGGAAAATGCTGGCCACTCCCCCTGCATTTACTATACAGGTTTTGTACCTACCATACAGCATTTTGTTGTATGCTGTGTGGTACGTGCAAAAACCATTTTCCGTGGACAAGTAGAAAGTAAATCCTCACGTATGGGTACGTCACCAACAGAGCCCCTTTGCGGGAACACTCCCCAGCTTCAATTGGAAGCTTTTGGGAGGCTCCACCTCGCATGCGCATCTGCCTTTCCGCCTGCCACGTCGCCATCTTTTCATGGAGCCTCTAGGAAATGTCCCTGCTATCATCAGGAAAAAATCTTGTTTTTCTATCCCCTTGTGGGTTGTTTTTCTAAACGATAGTCTTACCGCCTGTCACCGGTAGCGTCTGCTCCAGGGCCAATGCTTTATTTCATTTTCTTTCTTTTTGTTGTTCCTGTGGCTGGCACCATCGAGCCTTTCGTTAGCTGCAGCTGTGTTCCCAGATATGTCCAAGTCAGCCAGCAGTTTCAAAAAGTACACCAAATGTGCCCAGACCATCTCGGTCACAGATTGGTACAATGGGTGCCTTCAGTGCTTTGGCCCCGACCATGAGCCTGCTTCCTGTAATCTGTGCCTGCAGATGACAAAAAAGGGCCTGAAGGGCTGGGAGAAACAGAGGAAGTCCCTCTTCAGGCTGTTGGATTCAGCATCAGTCCCGGCATCAACATCCTCGCGAGGTTCCACAGAGGCATCATCTTTGAGGGGTGCTCAAGCACACTCAGCTGCGGTGGCCCGGAACCGAGGACATACTCCTCAGTGCTGAAAGAGCTATCCAAGCACTGTGCTTCAACCCATGTGCATAGTCATCAGAGCCCTTTCCGACACGATGCTGGGAGTGACGGGCAAGAGCAGACTGCTAATGTGCCCTAGCAGGAGGAGTCAGCTCCCAGGGCCCTAGAGGGATGCCACGTGTCTCCCGATGTCCCTATCATCGTGGAGTCTGCTATGGGGGTGCCGGTGTCAGTGGCCAACGTTATAATTCTGGCCTCGATGCCTTCAGAGATGGCAGTGTTGGAGGAATGCCTTCGAGCCCTCAAGGCCCATATGGCTGTGATATTGGCCAAGCAGCAGGCTGGCCCTTTGTTGCCCCAGGCATTGCCACCACAGTCCATCCAGCCAATTCTTGAGACCCATGTGCTGCCTGCCAGTGCAGCCAGATTGGGCCAAAGGTATGAATAGACATCGGTTCCACAGCCATCTCCTTTTCCAGCATAATGGGGTCTGATGTTTGGTGCAACCACAGAACCACTCTATGCACCATCAGTCCCACTGACGCCCTGTCTCTCTGCATGGTCGGAGATAGTGCTGAGAGGAGACCTGATGCCATTTCGACTTCCTCTCGGACTCTGATGGCTGGGAGACTGAGGAGGAACTGGTGGCGTCTGACCAGAGTTCGCCAAACCTTCCTTCAGACCCCTCAGCTTCATATGAACATCAGAAGTCATCCCCGGAGGACATGTCCTTCCAGGACTTTGTGAAAGATATGCCCAAGGCCATACCCTTCTCCCTGGAGTCCGAGGATGAGCATAGGATGGAAGAGCTGGAGATCCTCCAGAACCCTTCAGCCCCCAAGGAGGCCTTGATGGTGCCCATGCACCAAATTCTGCAGAGACTGCTCCTGAGGATGTGGGAGAACCCACTCATGGAGCCAGCAATCAGCCGATTGGAGTTTGTGATCTACTACTCCAATTCTCACCTCCAGCCCTCACAGCAGCTGGTGTTCATAGGGGCCCTTCTTGACACCACTCTGTCTCAGGCATTTTTCCCAATGGATCGCTTGCAATGGCTAACTGGTAGTCAGTGACATCCAGCAGAAGCACCACACAACATCTCAGGGGATGCTGAAAGTCCTTGGCCAAATGGCCTACACCGTGCATGTCACTCCCCTGGCTCATCTGTTCATGAGACACGCTCAGTGGACTCTGAGTACACAGTGGAAACAAGCCATGGCTGTCTTCGGGACTGGGTAGTGATCACTGCTCTAGCGCAGTCCCTGCACTGGTGATTAGAGCCACAGAACCTGCTAAAGATTCAGTTGTTGCCATCCCAGAGAACACATGATGGATGCATCTAAGCTGGACTAGGGGGCTCATCTGGATGGCCTGCATACACAAGGCCTAAGGTTCGAGCAGGAGAGCTTTCACCAGATCAGCTTCTTGGAACTGTGGGCAATCACCAATGTCCTCTGGGTGTTCCAGGTACAGTTAGCTAGCCACATGGCACTGATCCACATGGACAACCAGGTAGCAATGTATTATGTTGTCAAGCAGGGTGGCACGGGATCATACCTCCTGTGCTGGGAAGCGGTCCACTTGTGGAAGATTGCTATTGCCCATGGAATGGAGCTGAGTGCAACCTATCTGCCTGGGGGAGAACTCAATTCCATGGCGGACCGGCTAAGCCACATCCTCCAGCCGCACGCATGGATCCTCAACAGTGAGCTGGTGGGTCAGATCATTCGAGAGTGTGGTACCCCCACAATACCTTTGCCACTCTGTGCAATGCCCAGATAGCTCAGTTCTGCTCCAGGGTGGCATCCAGAGATCAGCTGGCACCAGATGCCTTCCTCCTCCACTGGGGAGTTGGCCTTCTTTATGCATATCCTCCTATTCTGCTAGTGCAGATGGGGCGCGATGATACTCATCGCTCTGTATTGGCCCAGGCAGCCGTGGTTCTCCCTGCTTGACACATTATCCTCTCTTGGTTTTAGGGGCTCTGTGCTGTCTTGGTTGTCTTCTTATCTCTCCAATCATTCAGTGTTCTGGAGGTTCCTCTTCTACTGCCACCTCTCTTTCAATTGGTGTATCCCAAGGGTCTGTTCTAGGCCATCTCCTTTACTATCTACACCCAGTCCCTTGGTGCCCTCATCTCTTCCCATGGTTTTCAGTATCATTTTTATGCTGATGACTCTCAAATCTATCTATCTTCACCTGACATTTCTCTTACACGCCAAGCTCGTATCTCTGCTTGCTTATCTGATATCGCTGCCTGGATGTCTCAGCACTGTCTGAAATTGAACATGGCTAAAACTGAACTTTTTATCTTTCCCTCTAAAACCTTCCCCTTTCTTCCTTTCTCTGTCACTGTTAACAATACTATCCTTCTTCCTGTTTCCTCAGCCCGCAAACTTGGGGTTATCTTTGACTCCTCCCTTTACTTCTCCACACATATTCAACAGATTGCTAAAACCTGTCATTTCTTTCTCTCTATTAACAAAATTCACCCCTTCTTCTCTGAACATACTACTAAAACTCTTGTCCACTTTTAAGTTACCTCACGTCTTGACTACTGCAACTTCCTCCTTGCTGGTCTCCCTCAGCCATCTCTCTCGTCTTCAGTCTATTCAGAACTCTTCTGTGTGGCTAAACTTCCGGCAGCGCCAAAATTCATATAACCCCTCTGCTGAAATCACTTCACTGGCTCCCCTTCTGTTTTCATATCCATTTCAAACTTCTTCCAACCTATAAATGTATTCACTCTACTGCCCCTCATTACCTCTCCTCTCCCTACATCTCTCCTCGTGAACTCCACTCCTCCTTTGGCTTTCTTCTCTCTATGCCCTTTTCTTCTACTGCCAACTCCAGACTTCTGTCTTTTCACCTTGCTGCTCCTTATGCTTGGAACAAACTTCCTGTATCTTTACGTCAGGTCTCATCTTTCTCCCTCTTCAAATTCATGCTAAAGGCTAACCTTTTTGAGGCCATTTTTGGATCCTAATCTCTTGTTCCCCTTGTGTCTCCTCTCCCTATTGAACACCTTATTTCTCTTGTGTTGTGCTGTCTGTCTTAACTAGATTGTAAGTTCTATGAGCAGGGACTGTCTTCTATATGTGTTTGTACAGTGCTGTGTATTCCTTGAGTGCTATATAAATTTTGGAAAGAGTGGTAAATGTGTAGAATAGTCTCCCAGTGGAGGTAGTAGAGACAAGGACAGTATTTGAATTCAAGAAAGCACGAGACAAACAGAAGATCGCTAAAGGAAAAAGGGGGGACTATTGTAGTTAATATGGAAGGGCAGACTAGATAGGCCACGTGATCTTTTTCTGCTGTCATGCTTCTATGATATTCTGAAAACTTTGACCCCGGACTGGGAATGAATAGCAAGTTCCTAGTGGGTCTCTCCCCTTGTTAGAGGGAGTTATCCTGCTGAGGAAAGAAGTGCTGAAATTTTTCATTTGAACAAAAAAAAAATGACGTTAACCATTATATTTCCAAATGTTAAAATAATTCCTAGTAGATTCAACATCATTTAAAGAACAGATCACACTACCAAGAAAATTCAAGAGCTGCTGGGTTGCCAGGAGTCAGAATTGACTTGAAGGCACACATTGCATTTTTGTTAGTCATTACAGGTGCTTCTTTGCGGTTAGAGATGCTGGGGGATTGGAAAATGCAATGGTGTGATTTCATTTATATTTATACCGTGCACTTAGCTTAAAGTTTGCTCCTCCTTGCGATTTATTCAATGGGCTTAGATCACTGCAGTCTGCTTCTGTGGAATCAAGTTAAAGCTATACTACCTTATCTTCATAAAAGATATGACATTGTAATGCATATTTGGTCTATTCCCTTGATGAATGGTGACTCAGTGTTAATTCTAGGTGTGCTATGCAAAGGATTTGGGTTTGATTTCCGATCAGGTCTTAAGCCCCTGAGATGGACTGGGGAGTGAGGATACAGTAGAGGCAGTGTTCACAGCTTCTGGGGTGCAACAGCACCACCTAGTGCCTGGATTTAGCACCCATGATTGTAGGGTTCCAGAAGGAGCTCTGCTAAGGACTTTGCCATAACTGGACCAAGAAGGGTAAAAGATGAAGAAAATAAATCTCCAGATCATTGTGAATGAAGGTTTATGCTGCTAGGAAGCAGCTCCAATTAAAGAAGAAAATCTCAAAACATAAACGTCTCTCTTAATCAAAATCAAGCTGGAGTTGGCTACTAAAATATAAGACCATATTATAGGCTTGATGCTTACAAAGCTTTTCACTAGCTTGATTTGTCATTTTGTTTTGAGTTTTCAGATATGTCAGTTCTGCTCACATCCTATGCTATTTATTTACTGCTTTTATGAAGATATTTTCCCAATGCGTTGTACAGCAGACAATGTACAATAGCAAAATAACCAATGTGTCAGCATAATAGACAATCAAATTAACTTGGAGGTAAGCAATAATACTCATAGATAGCAATATGATACAATGTAGGTTATGTATATCTTAATACAGTAGAGCATTAAAAATATATTTATGAAGCAATGTCAGCTGAATACAAATGATATACCTTAATACAGGCCTTCATACATTTTGGTTGGATTTAGGAGCCAGACTAAAATCATGTGCGTCTGTGGTTGTGCTCTCCTCTCCCCTCCTTCTGTTGAGCTGTGTGGTACAGTGAGAGAGAACCTCCTGCTCCATTAGTGGCTGTGCTGTACAGGAAACTAACAAGAAGAAAAGGGTTCTAATTTGTGGAGCAACTATAGTGTATCACTATCAATAAATATTTGCCACTCCAATAGTAACAGGCTACCCAAAAGGAGAACTCGAGGTTTTTCTTTTAGCCCGCGGAAAGGCCTCAGACTAGTGGGTTACATAATGAGTAACCCACTAGTCTGAGGCCTTTCCGCGGGCTAAAAGAAAAACCTCGAGCTCTCCTTTTGGGTAGCCTGTTACTATTGGAGTGGCAAATATTTATTGATAGTGGTACAGGAAACTAAAACAAGTTGAAAAGTGCACACGCATAGCGTAATAAAACAGCATGTTTCCCCTTCCTCCATTTGCAAACTCGTACATCTCTGGGGTGAGAGGTGGGGTGGGGTGGGGTGGTGAAAGAGTAAGAAGAGATGATAAAGTATGTCTTCTTACGGTATGAAGCATCTTTAGACAGAAGTATACAGATAACAACAGCTTTAGCTTTAGATAGCAAGTGTATTTGTGTGTGTGGTTTAAGGATGGTTTACCTGTCCGCATGGAATGTGGTGGTGAGTGCCTTTCTGTATGGGGTGTGATGCAAAGATAGGGTGCCTGTATATGTGGGTGGAACAGAAGTGATGTGCCTGTGTGTCTGTGTCCTGTCACACAGAGGTGTGTGTTCTGGGTTGGGGGAAATGCACCCTTATGACATATTCACACGCAGGACCCAAAAGGCAGGCAGAGCTCAGGAGTCTAAATGTG
Organism: Ichthyophis bannanicus; assembly: GCA_033557465.1. Lineage (NCBI taxonomy): Eukaryota > Metazoa > Chordata > Amphibia > Gymnophiona > Ichthyophiidae > Ichthyophis > Ichthyophis bannanicus. The sequence continues at coordinate 172,873,331 of CM066042.1, forward strand.
TGGATGAGACAATGGTGCAAGGAAGAGGGTTTTGGATTTGTTAGGAAATGGGGAACATTCTGGGGAAAGGAGGGGCTTTTCTGAAGGGATGGGCTCCACCTTAGCTGGGATGGAACCACGCTGCTGGCATTAACCTTTAAAAAGAAGATAGAGCAGCTTTTAAACTAGATAATAGGGGAAAGCCAGCAGTTGCTTAAGAGCGCATGGTTCAGAACAATCTATCCTTGAAGGATACTAGCAAAAGATTGAAGTTAAGGCATATCAACAGAGAAGATTCAATAAAGACAAAAGTAACCCATATGCCCTTGAGTACAGAGCAGACAGAGATTAATAGATTCCAAATTACCCCTGCTTACCAATAGCCAGATTTAATATGAATAAAATACAACTTCTAAAATGCTTGTATGCAAATGCTAGAAGTTTAAAAACTAAGATGGGAGAGTTAGAATATATAGCACTAAATGAGAGGTTAGATATGATTAGTATCTCAGAGACATGGTGGAAGGAGGACAACCAGTGGGACACTGTGATACCTGAGTACAAACTATATTGTAAGGATAGAGCAGATCAAATTGGTGGAGAGGTTGCACTCTAAAGAGAGCATTGAGTCATGAAGGATTAATGTTTTGCAGGAAACAAAATTCACTGTAGAATCTCTATGGATTGTATGGATTGACATTCCATGTAAAAAGAAGAAGGCGATGGCAGTGGGGGTGTACTATCGACTGCCTGGCCAGAATAAACAAATGGATGATGAAATGCTCAAAGAAATCAGGGAAGCTAACAAACATTACAGCACAGTAATAATAATAGGTGATTTCAATTACCCTAGTATTGACTGGGTCAGTGTCATTGTAGGATATACTAGAGAGAGAAAGTTTCTAGATTAAATAAATGATTGCTTCTCGGAACAGCTGGTTCATGAACTGAGCAGCGGGGAAGCCATTTTGGACCTAGTCCTTAGTGGAACACAAGATCTGGTGCAAGAGATAAGGGTGTTGGGGCCACTTGGCAATAGTGACCATAGCCTGATCGCATTTGATTTAATAAATGGATGAAGGACGACAAGGAAATCCACAGTACTACCTTTTAACTTTCAAAAGGGAGACCATGATAAAATGAGGAAAACAGTTAAGAAAAAACTAAAAGAAGCAGCTGTGAAGGTTAAAGATTTACATCAAGCATGGTTGTTGCTTAAAAATACTATCTTGAAAGCCTAGACCAGCTGTATTCCATGCTTTAAGAAAAGTGGAAGGAAGTCCAAAAAACTTACAGCATGGTTGAAAGATGAGATTAGACAGGCTATTGTTGCCAAAAAAGCATCTTTCAGGAAATAGAAAAAGGAGCTAAATGATGAAAACGGGAAACATCATAACAAGCACTGGTGGGAGGACTTATGGGTTTGTGTGTGAGTCTCCTTTAGCTGGGATGAATGTTGCGGGGGGGGGGGAGGATGTAATGGTGGCGGGCTGGTGGATGTTGAAGCCTATTTATGAATGTCATCACAAAAGAGGACAGGGGATTTGCCCCTCTTATGCTATGTGGTGGTTGTTATGTTCTTGGTTTTTCATGCTCTTTTTTTCCTTCCCTTTTCCTTTTTTGGCTTTTCTCGGTGTGCTGTTAATTGGGGAGGGGGGAGTAGGATAAGCATTGCTGGGGGGATGGATTGTTCTCAACCTGATGCTGTAGGTGGCCCTTAAGGTTGCAACGCTGAATGTTGGTGGGCTTAACAACCCAATTAAGCGAAAGCGAGTGTTAGGTTACCTTAGGAGGGAGAAGGTGGATATTGCATTTTTGCAGGAGGTGAGGCTAACTCCCCTGGAAATAGCAAAGCTGCATAGTAAGCATTGGGGAAAGGTGTATTTCTCTGCTTATAACTCAAGGAAGAGGGGAGTAGCTATTCTGATTAGAGATAGTGTCCTGTTCACACTGTTTGAGACTGGAGGAGATAGTCAGGGGAGGATGGTATGGGTAGTGGGGTGTGTGGAGAGACAGGAGAGACAGGAGATCTCGCTGCTTTATGCGCCCAATGGTCCAAAAGGTGCATTTTTTTGCCAGGTACTGGCCTCCTTTGTACAGAAAGCGAAGGGATCCCTCTGGATGGGTGGGGAAATGAATTGTGTTTTGAGCACCTTGGATAGGTCGGGTCCGGTGCTTTAGGTTTCTCCTGTGTCTGAAGGGGCTGCATTAAGAAAGGCCCTAGCTGGGAGGAGAACGCTGTACCTGGGAGCTGACGTGGTTCCTTGTCATCGCCGCGGAGCAGCGCAGTAGATGGGAGCTGGAGGCTTGTTGACCAGCTGCAGGCACGGGGTGGACATCCCAGGCATTGAGGACCCTCCCCCCCTAGCCCTACAGAGCCCAGCGGGAGCAGAGCTTTGTTGGAGGAGAACGCTGTACCTGGGAGCTGACGTGGTTCCTTGTCATCGCCGCGGAGCAATGCAGCAGGTGGGAGCTGGAGGCTTGTTGACCAGCTGCAGGCATGGGGTGGACGTCCCAGGTGTTGATGACCCTCCCCCCTAGCCCTACAAAGCCCAGCGGGAGCAGAGCTTTGTTGGAGGAGAACGCTGTACCTGGGAGCTGACGCGGTTCCTTGTCATCGCCGCGGAGCAGCAGAGCAGGTGGGAGCTGGAGGCTTGTTGACCAGCTGCAGGCACGGGGTGGACATCCCAGGCATTGAGGACCCTCCCCCTTAGCCCTACAAAGCCCAGCAGGTACTACACGCGGCCGCGTGTCACGGCCTGCGTGGTTGTGACCTAAGGGGCATGGCTCAAGGGGCAGGACATGCCCCTTTGGCGCTCACGAGAAGCTCTCGAGAAAGCCAGAAGTTGAAGTGCTGAACCCATGGGGAAACGTAAGGCAAGGTTGGCAGCTAAGTCTGGAGCAGGAGGAGGATTGCAAGGAGGTAAGGTGGAAGGCCCTATGGACAAGCACATATCTTCCCTGTTGCCTGCTAATCAATCGCCGGAAGGGGCTTCTTTAAGCCCTGAGAACCGGTCTCCGCCTCCTTTTCCTCAACCTCCTTTCTCGTCTACTTTCTTGGATTTGTCCCCGGATGGTGTGTCCCCATCCCTACAACCACTAGATCCGGCAGTGTCTGAAGGTGTGGTCACCCCCCCTTCAGATGACGTGACTCTTAAAGACATTTGGATTGCTATTCAAAAGATTGATACGCATTTGTCCTCTACTGTTTCTTCTTTTTGTGGTTTTACTCATGCTGTGGTTGGTAAAATGAAATATATAGATCAGCAGTTAAGTTCTTTAACGAAGTTGACTGTTCGTACTGATTCTCAGCTCCAGTCCTATCGTGATGGTAATGTTGCTTTAATTAGAGATGCTCTAGCGGTATCTTATCGTCTGGAATCTTTGGAGAATCAGTCTTGAGCAAGAAACTTACGTTTCCTTAATTTTCCCTCTACTCACTTGCTATCTTCGGAGATTTTGTTGCAAAAATATTTTACTGAAATTTTGCAGTTGGGAGGAAATTCAGATGTATTCCAAATATATTCCCTTCCTGTTAGATCTACTTACCTACCGAACATTGAGGGGTCTGGTTCCCCTCTGGATAATTCGGTGGGCCAGAATCTAACTGCTTTCTTGGAAGATTCAACGGACATCATCCCCAAACATTGTACCTTGGTAGTCACGTTTGGGTCCGAGTCTGCTAAGTTAGGTGTTTTGAGAGCTTACTTTAAGTATAGAGAGGCTCCATTTTGTGGTTTTAAACTTCAAGTTTTTCCAGATGTGGGTCGGACTACCTAGATTCAGCGTAAGCAGTTTCTGGAGTTAAAAATCTCGGGTAGTGGCTCTGGGAGCTACTTTCTTTTTGAAATTTCCTTGTCATTGTATTATCACACATGAGGGACAAACTTATGTTTATACTGATGTGACTCAGTTGCATAAGTTTCTGTCTGGAAAGGAATTAGTTGAGAAATAATTGGAGGTATGCATAATAATTAGCTCCCTAATGTGGAGTATTATATTTTTTACTCCTTTTTTTTCCTTTTTGTTTTTTCCTGTTTATAATTGCTGTTCTTCTCCCTTGATGTGGTCTTTCTATGCGGATATCTTTGTTCTTGAATTTATTGTATTACGTTTGTAGTATTTCTTGATATTTTGTATCTTGTATTCAGGAAAAACTTAAATAAAAGTTATAAAAAAAAAAAAGAAAGGCCCTAGCTAGGCAGTGTTGGGTGGATGTATGGCGTTCTTTACACCCGAGCGAGCGGGATTGTGCACACTGCTCTGCAAAGATGCAGGGGTACTCTAGGCTTGATATGTTCTGTTGCCCTGCTGAGGAATTGGGGAGGGTGAAAGGAGTGGGCATTAGGCCCTTGCAGGTCAGTGATAATGGTATCTGTTGCTAGATATGGAGGACCTTGGAGAGGTACAGCAGAGGTAGTTCTGGCGGGCAAATGTGCAGTTGGTGCAAGAGGAGGGAGTGAGGGTGTAGATGGAGGGGTGGTGGAGAGAGTTTACAACTCCTGGAGTGTTGTGGGAGTCTGGGAAAGCTTATATGAGAGGTCGGCTTATACAGTTGGCTGTGAGGCAGAAGCACCTGCGAGATGCCCAATTAGTAGAGCTGCGTGCGCACCTGGAGGAGCTGCAGGTGGCGCATAAGAGGACTGGGAGTTGTAAGACTTATCGGGCTTTGTTGGATGTGAGGCGGCAGCTGGAGGCGATTGAGACCTAGCGGTTGGAGTTTCTTTTGCGGATATCGTGGCAGAATTTTGTGGAGTATGGGGGTAAAGCTGGGCAGCTGCTGGCTTGGCAGCTCCGCAAGAAGTGGAACAGTCACTTTGTGAGTGCTGTTTATGACTCTGATAGAGTGTTGCAGCAGGATAGCCTGGGCATATCTCGGGCGTTTCAGGTATTTTATGAAAAGCTATATAAATCGGAACTTTCTGCTTCGCCGTGTGAGACTGCCACCTTGTTAGAACAAGCTGGGCTCCCAAAGGTGTCAGATGCACAACGAGGCATGCTGAATCGAGATATTACGGGAGAGGAAGTTATAATGGCCATCAAGTCCCTCTCTTCTGGAAAGGCTATGGGAATGGATGGCTTTCCAATGGAATGCTACAAGGCCTTGAGGGACTCATTGGCCCCAGTTCTGCAGCGGGTCTTTAATGAAGCGAGGAAGGTAGGGAGTCTGCCATCGACTATGTATGAAGCTGAGATATCGCTTATTCCAAAGGAAGGATGATCCCCGGAGGAGTGTGGTAATTACCGTCCAATATCTTTGTTGAACAGTGACGTGAAGATATTTGCGAGGGTGTTAGCCAACCGGTTGGATGCTGTCATGGCTGATTTAGTCCATCCAGCAGGGAATACAACAGGGTTGTCCCTTATCCCCGCTGTTGTTTGCCTTTGCCAATGAGCCGCTGGCCTGTCTTATACACTCAGCTAAGGATATATCCCCGATTATGGTTGACTACGCCGCATAGTGTTTCTTTGTATGCGGATGACACATTGGTCTTTTTAGAAGACCCGGAGTGGTCAGTGGGTTTGGAGCGTGTGCTTCGGGAGTTTACTGCTATCTCGGGGTTCAAGATTAATTTGGATAAGTCCAAGATCCTGCCTCTTGGGAATACTCCGCCGGTAATTCCGGAGGGCTGCCTATTTTGGTTGGAGGCCGGTGCAGTTACGTACCTGGGAGTTAAGATTTCCCCCAAAGTTAATTATGCTCCTTTAGTTACAAAGATCCGTGAGGAGTTGATGGGGTGAAGGGAGTTAACCTTGGGTTGGTTGGGCAGGGCGGCGGCACTAAAAATGGTGATTCTGCCTATGTTATTATATTTATTCTCTCAGTTGCCGATTAAGATACCCAATGGTTTCCTTGCCAAGTTAGAAAAGTGTTTTAGCCAATTTGTATGGAAATCGCGAAGAGCTCGTATTGGTTGGGATCGGTTGGTTCGTTCATTGGAGATGGGGGTGTTGGGTTTTCCCAAATTGGTGTTGTACTACAAGGCGGCTGTCCTCCGTGGGTTAAGATATCATCATGTTAGGCCGCCGGATGTGCAATGGGTCCAGTTGGAAAGAAGTTGGATTTCGCCCTATTCTGTTTTTGAGTTAAGTGTCATGGGAGGTAAAGTGATAGATGGACATGTGTTTTTGGTCCCTCTGGTTCAGGTAGTAACTGGGATGCGGCGGAGAGACTGGCTTGGTGGGCCTTTGTTTCTGGATGCGAAAATATGGGATTTCCATCCCTTTAGTGGGTCTGATTTTCGCTATTTACATTATAGCTGGGAAGCTAATGGTTTGCTCCGATTTCTGAATTTATTGGAGGATGGGGTCATGCTGAATATGGAACAGCTGATCAGGAAAGGGGGAGTTGGGGTCCCATTCTTTCAATACTTTCAGCTCTGCGGCTTTGTTACTCAGGAGGATCATAGATCTCAGCTGCTGCGCCCTATTCAAGACTTAGAAGTGATTTTATTTGGGGAGAGGGAGGGGTGGATGTTGTCTAAGATATACCGTGCCCTGCTATTGGTGACTTTTCCAGGCATGGGAGTGCATGTTGATGATTGGCACTGGTTCTTGGGGAAGAGCCTCTCGGAGGATGCATGGCAATGTGTTCACCGGCACCTTTATCGCTGTGCGTGCTAGTTATTTATTTATTTATTTACATTCTCTTATATACCGCGCTATTCTGCATCAGTGCGGTTTACATTGAACAAACTGAAATTACATTGAACAGGGCATTATAACTTGGAGATAACTATTTTACAGGGAACATGGGCCATGGAGGGTTAAGTGGCTTGCCCAAGACCACAAGGAGCACCTGTGGGACTAGAAACCCCAGTCCTTCCGGCCCAAGGTTGCTGTCCTCTAGTGGGATTTGAACCCCCGACCTTCCGGCCTGAAGTACCTTGCCCCAACCACTAGGCCACTCCTCCACTCCTGTTGTCGACAAACCCATTTTAAGCTGCTACAGAGGGCATATGTTGTGCTGCAGCACTTGCAGCAGTGGGCAGGGGGATGCTGTGATGCATACTGGCGAGGATGTGGCATGGTGGGCTCCTTCTATCATATGTGGTGGGACTGTCCCCATATGCAGAATTTTTGTGCGCAGATTGTGCCTTGGACTAATTCAATAGCTGGACCCAGCTAAAGATGGAACCGGCTCTGTGTCTGCTGGGGTTGGGGTTAGGTGACGGGGCTGGCTCTACAGGGCAAGCTAGATTGATCGGACAGCTTTTGGTGGCTGCTCGCATGGTGATAGCGCAGCAGTGGCGGTTAGATAGCGGCCTGAGAATACAGGACTGGCAGCTGAGAGTTAATAGCATGATGAATACTGACAAGTTATCAGCGATGCTCAAAGGACGGATGGAGAGTTTTGAGCACGTGTGGTCCCCCTTCGTGAGATGGATGGGAACTCAGGTGGGGGAGGGGGGAGTGGGAGAGGATCCTGGGTATGGAGGGGGGGGGGTAGGGTGGAGAGCTGAGGGATTGTCTGGATGGTGTCTTTTGTTTCCATATCTGATTGTTAGTGCAGACCTTGGATTGTCTGGGTGCACCGAGAGGTTGAGGTATTTTGTTTGCCTCTTATTTTTGTTCCTTTCTCTTCTCATAAGAACATAAGAACATAAGACATGCCATACTGGGTCAGACCAAGGTCCATCAAGCCCAGTATCCTGTTTCCAACAGTGGCCAATCTAGGTCATACGTACCTAGCAATATCCTCAAAAGACACAGGTTCCACAATGCTTGTACTGGGTCAAGCATTGATATCCTGGGTCCCTTTTTAATAGTGGTTTATGGACCTTTCCTCCAGGAACTTGTCCAAACCTTTTTTAAACCCAGCTATACTAACAGCCCTTACTACATCCTCCGGTAACAGATTCCAGAGTTTGATTACACGTTGAGTGAAAAAATATTTTCTCTTATTTGTCTTAAATAGTTTACCCTGTAGCTTCATTACATGTCCCCTAGTCTTTCTATATTCTGATAGCGTAAACAATTGATCCACGTTTATCCGTTCCACTCCATTCATTAATTTATAGACCTCTATCATATCTCCCCTCAGCCGTCTCTTTTCCAGGCTAAAGAGCCCTAACCTTTTAAGCCTCTCTTCATAGGAGTAGCCTTCCATCCCCTTCACCAATTTGGTGGCTCTTCTCTGTACTTTTTCTAATAACGCTATGTCCTTTTTAAGATACAGTGACCAGAATTGCACACAATATTCAAGGTGCGGTCGTACCATGGAGCGATACAGAGGCATTATAATATCCTTTGTTTTATTCTCCATCCCTTTCCTTATGATACCTAGCATTCTATTTGCTTTCTTGGCCGCCGCTGCACACTGGGCGGAGGGTTTTAACATGTTATCCACGATGACTCCTAAATCCTTTTCCTGGGTGGTGGTTTCTAATGTGGAGCCTTGCATCGTGTAACAATAGTGTGGGTTGTTCTTTCCTAGGTGCATAACTTTGCACTTGTCCACATTAAATTTCATCTGCCATTTGGATGCCCAGTCTTCCAATTTATCCAGATCCTCCTGCAGTTTTCCACAATCCTCTTGGGTTTTAACAACTTTAAACAGTTTTGTGTCATCTGCAAATTTGATAACCTCACTAGTTATTCCCTTTTCCAGGTCATTTATGAATATGTCAAAAAGTAGCGGACCCAGTACAGATCCCTGGGGTACTCCACTATTCACTTTTTTCCATTGGGAATACTGGCCATTCTCCTTTTCTCTTTTTTTTTGTTCTCTTCTTTTTCTGATGCCCCTGTCTTTTTCTTTCTTCTTTCCTTTCTTTGATGCTATTTGCATGTTCTAGTATTGGTGGATCTCGTATAAGGGGAAAGGAGGGGTTTTTGGGTTTTTTTCCCTTTCCTTTCCTCCCAGTAGGGGAGGCTGGGCTACTCTCCTACAGTAGGTATTACAGCCGGAGGGGGTAGCAGGATAGGATATTCAGAGGGGGTGAGGGCTGAGTTGTACTTGGTTAAATGTAATGGGGGGAGGGTAGGATTAGCTGCCTTGAGGAGCTACCACCATAGAGTTGGTTGTATATGTACAAGAACTGTTGATGTTACTGTAGTGAATTTGTGGTGGGTGATGCCAGCCTTTTGTTGTTACGTGATGTATATTGCGACGCCCAATCTACCTGGGCCCAAGAGCTTACAGGTAGGGATGGCCTTTTTGATGCCCTTTAGGAGTGGAGCACTATCACTTGGCCCCAGGGGTTCTGGGAAATGTAGTTTGCTGGGCCTCCTGTAGGACTGAGTTGTAGTTGTGACTCGAGTAGAAAAAAAGGCATGCAAGAAAATTTCTTTTTATGAGGATTTATTCCAGCGCATTAAAGTTCAGTGTCTTCAGACGCAAAAGAAATGCACATCCAACAAAAAGATTTGAAAACATACAGAAGTTGTAAGAAAGACACAGCTCTACACAGCTGTTTTACAGTTCCTTTTCAGGCTCAGGCTAGGCAATCAGGTGATCCTTCAAATGAACTGCAACCAGTGTTTTCCCAAACAGCATGGCTTTTCAGCTTTACCGTGTGATCAAGCTTATTAAAACATTCATAAGGTTCTCTCACAGTGGCAGCAGGTATGGCAAACTTTATACTATATTACTTCATATAGTTTCAATGCTCTTTATCATGGTTATTCTCTATAACACAAGCAGAACAGTCCATGGCTAAATCAAACTCTGCTGAGGGCAGACATACGTCTAGTTGCATATCTTCCTCATGGTCATTGGAATCCTGGATAGGGTTATTAGCAGGTGCTGCCCTTTTCTCCAGAAATTCCCTAAACTGCCCAAGAAGTAATTCAGCTTGTTTATGCACGTTTTCAGGCTGATAGCCTTCCTTCTTTTCAGGCAAACGTTTACTTAGGACTCACGGCTCAGGGTAATTAGCTATCTCTCCGTGTGGGTAAATCCCTTCCCCCACTTATCACTAAGTGAATATGCTGGGTTTGTTCTTAGGGGTTTAACACATTCAGGAGATTTCTTAAACAAGAGGTCATAGCAAGAAATGTCAGCTTTACCTTTTCTCAAGTCCTTTAAATAAGCATTGGTACCTTTTCTCCTGATGACTTTCAGGGCTTGTACTTCAGCTTGCTTATCATCAATTCCTGTGCTTTTCAGGTAAACGTCAGGCTGAACAATTTCCCCGTAGCTTCCTTTGCTATTGCCTTGGCTTTTAGTGCTGTGCTTCCAGCTGCCTTTATTCCAGGTATCAAGCCTGCTAGCTCCCTTAACCTAAGGCTCTACCTTGTAGTGAGAGTGCCTCCAGGGTGAATCCTTGCACCATTGTTCACTGCTCCCAGGTTCTGCTCGGTTCTCAGGTGCTGGCTGCTTTTTCCTCCTCTCTCTCCAGCTCAAGCTGTAATTCAAACCATTACGCTGTGACTTCCTCTGTAGCCTCCCTTGTGGCTTTCCTTGTAGCTCCGGTAGCTCACCTCTGTGGCCTCGGTAGCTCTCCTTCTCTCCTAATTGCTTGCGTATTTAACAAGCCCTCACTTCCTTGCACTCCCTGACTCTCCCTTGGGCGTGCCCAATCAGTGACTAGCCCTGTCTCCTCCCCTAAGGTGAGGTGTGGTTTTAGATCGGCTGAGTGTTTTTTATTTCTGAGGTAAAAATCCTGCTTTTCAGTGCAGTACTGCTTTCCTCCTCAGGATTTTCTCCTATTTCCATCTCTTCTTGAGGGGCTTCCTCATCACAATATGTATGTGCCTTGTTATAAATAAATAAAGTTATAAAAAAAAGGGGGGGGGACCTGGGAAATCCACTGCTTGCCCCAATACAAGCATTGTGGAATCTGTGTCTTTTGGGGAAACTGCTAGGTACTTGTGATCAAGATTGGCCACTGTTGGAAACAGGATACTGGGCTTGATGGACCTTGGTCTGACCCAGTATGACATATCTTATGTTCTTATGTTGTATTCTTTTGTCCCCATGCATTCATCCTTTTAACGTCTAATAACTTGCATTCTTTCCTCCCTCCAACCCCTCTGCTGCTGCTCCTCCTCCCCCCCCCCCCTCCACCAATTCTCTGTTCCCCTTCTGGTCTTTTTTCCCTATGCCCATCCCCTGCCCTCCATTCCCCCCATTCTCCTTTTATTTGAAGTCATTGCCCCTTTGGATTTTTGATGCTTCATACCCCTCTCTCCCCCCCCCCCCGCCCCATTTAACCTTTCCGTGGCTGCAGACCATGATTCATGGCCATCCTTTTCATTAATGCCCAATGGAGATGTGATTCCTGTGGGTCGCCAGCTGCCATCCAGGCCGCAATCCTGGCCTTCCCCTCCTGCCTGTGTAAGATGGGATCTCTGCTGGCAGTCTTTGCTTTGATTGCAACTGTCATCTCTTCTGTCTGTGGGAGATGAGATCCCCAGTGGCAGTTAGCTGCCATCCAGGCTGTTTCTGCCCACTATCATGCTTAAAAAAATAGAGAGGGGCAAGAAAATCCCAGGTGGCCAGGTGCAAATTTTAGCTGCTATGGCAATCTGGTGCCTTGGATGGTCAAGCCCTGCCTTAATAGACAGCCATATAGCATACAAAAATAACATAGATAGGATACTTAGAATGTGAGCACAGTATAAATGATGTACCATAAAAAGCAATATGATAGAGCATTCATATGGCATTGATAGGATACAGACTGTTGATACCATACAATGAAATATCCCAATAGGCAGAAAAGGGGACAGGTGGAGCTGGGGCATAGACAGACAAGATAGGCAAAGATAAAGGCACAGAGACAAACAAAAATGTTTAATCAGATTAAATGTAAACTATGTATACAGATTGAGTGGAGGAGTAGCCTATGGTAAAGAGCAACAACCTAGTTACCCAAACGATCAGGGTTCAGTTCCCACTGGTACTCCTTGTGATCTTAGGCAAGTAACTTAGAACAAGAACTTAAAAATGCCGTACTGGGTCAGACCAAGATCCATGAAACCCAGTATCCTGTTTCCAACAGAGGTTAATCCAAGTTACAAGTACCTGTCAGGTTCCCAAAAAGCTACACAGATTCCACAATGCTTATTCCAGGGTAAGCAGTGGATTTCTGTGGTCCTCTTTAATCATGGTTCATGGACTTTTCCTCCAGGAACTTTAACAAACCTTTTTTTTTTAAATCTGTTTATTAAGGCACACACATCACATGACATAACAAAACAAACAACCAATGTACGTCTCCCAGCAGGGTGAACTCTTATCCACTGCCTTAGAGAGAGCTCAATTTTCAGTGATAAAATGCAACACCCCATATCCTCCCTCCTCCTTCCCCAGCCTCCCCCCCTCCCCCACCATGCTGTACCACACCCCCAGGAGTGACTCGGCTCTCTACCTCTCCTTACCAAGCACCTACGTATTCCTAAATCCGTGGGACCCCTCCCTCCACCTTGGGGCTCTGTTCTAATATCCTCCTAACCCTCCTACAGTAATTCGTTACGTTTACGGGGTCTTAGCGTTTGTATGTAGGGCTCCCATATCAGCAAATAGAATGCTAGGTATCATAAGGAAAGGAAAGGAATGGAAAATAAAACAAAGGATATTATAATGCCTCTGTATCGTTCCATGGTGCGACCACACCTTGAATATTGTGTGCAATTCTGGTTGCCGTATCTTAAAAAGAATATAGCATTATTAGAAAAGGTTCAGAGAAGAGCCACCAAAATGGTAAAAGGGATGGAAGGATACCCCTATGAAGAAAGGCTAAAAAGGTTAGGGCTCTTTAACCTGGAAAAGAGACGGCTGAGGGGAAATATGATAGACTTCTATAAATTAATGAACGGAGTGGAACGGGTAAACGTAGATTGATTGTTTACGTTATCAGAATTTAGAAAGACTAGGGGACATGCAATGAAGCTACAGGGTAAACTATTTAAGACTAATAAGAGAAAATATTTTTTCACTCAACGTGTAATCAAACTCTGGAATTTACCAGAGGATCTAGTAAAGGCTGTTAGTGTAGCTGGGTTTAAAAAAGGTTTGGACAAGTTCCTGGAGGAAAGGTCCATAAACCATTATTAAAAAGGGACCCAGGATATCAATGCTTGACCCAATACAAGCATTGAGGAACCTGTGTATTTTGGGGAAACTGCTAAGTACATATGACCAATGTTCCCTCTAATTTTCTGTAGGCTGTGTGCGCATAAAATATCAGCTGTGTGCAGCTTTTGAAGGAAGGTTAAATTTTTGTGCACCACATAATGACACTCGGAGTTATATACTTTAAAATTTGACTACACATCAGAATACAGTATGTACACCACACTGATTTTAATCAAATTAAATAAAAATAGACGATTACTAAATTAAGCGGGAAATTTCTAGTAATTACAATCATAACTTTTAAATTTTAAGACATCTGTGTTGTTTTCTATCAGAATCAGAGCCGTAATTTTTGTGCGCTCTGTTGTAAAGTATGTGCGCTCGCTCAGCGAGGTGTGTGCGTGCGCACACGCGCACAGCTTAGAGGGAACAGTGCATATGACCTAGATTGGCCACTGTTGGAAACAGGATACTGGGCTTGATGGACCTTGGTCTGACCCAGTATGGCATATCTTATGTTCTTATGTTCTCTTGTTCTCCCCCCCCCCCCCCACCTACTCATGCTACCCCACAACAAAATCTTCTTGTCCTATTTCTTTGAACTCTGGAAAGCTAGTACAGACAATCTGCAAATCTGGACAAGTACTTTTTCTGCCTCTAAAATGGGAGCACTGCTTTATTAAGTAACTAGAAATACAAAGACACTGGGATGAAGGGAGGGGTGGAAAAGGACTTGGATGCAGTGCTTAACCTCCCCCTCCCTTAGTTCTCTTCCCCTCCCCACTGCCAGCATTATCCTCATCCTTGCCCTTTCCCCCATCATACACACACACACCCTGGGTGTATAGTCAGTACTCAAGTCCTCACCTTTATGTCACTGGTGGCTCACTTCCTTGGGAATGAGGAGAGACTGCTTGCTGCTGGACTGTCTGACTCACTAGAGCCCTAGGGCAGCAGCTCTAACCTGAGCTTGGTGAACTGGAAGCTCAATGGGCAGTAGGCTATGTGGGCTTACCTGGGATTTGATGCACTTGACTTGGGTGGGCCAGATGAAATCAGAGAGCAGTGCTACCCAAAAGCACTGTTGTTATTGGCATTGGCAGTTTTTGGGGCCAGGGCAGGATGGGCAGCACAGGCTGGGCTCCCTATGGCATTGTCATGGAGGGTCTGGAAGATAGCCAGGAGCATCTGACCTGCCCTGCTGTGGGCCAGCATCGGCTCAGGCATCAGTCATGATTTTTGTAATGTGGCTCCTGCTCAGTTTGCACTGCTGCTCATTAGTGTGTGCTCACAGCTGAGTGGGCAGCAGTTCGTGCCACTGTGCTAGGAGACTGGATAGCTGCTTGAGGAGTCATGAGGGCTGCTCTATGCTGGCTGAGGGCCAGATGGCTCTCTGGGGGACAGACTGGGCAGGTGAGCAGGCATGGCAATTGGGTGTGCTGAATGAACCTCACACTTGTGGTGAGCTGCGGTGCACCATGCAGGGAGCATGTATGCGCTGTGGCTGATGCAGGCAAAATGGTGGGTACAGGGCTCCCTCACCACCATATACTGCACGCTCCCTCTGTATGTGCTACTTGTCTGTAGCTGGGTAGCCATCTAATTGACCCGCCATGCTTGACTGGGCAAGAGTGAACCGGAAATAATCAGCAGCTGGCTCTGCCTCTTTAGGGTGGAATCTTGGGGTTACGCCACTTCCTTTTTGGCTCAAGAAGTATTGGAACATTGTTCCACTCTGTTGCGGCACAAGTTAAGCCTCGGAATCTAATAGATGGAGGCAAAGAGATACTAAATCCTGGACAAAGTAACTGGGTTTTCCCACATTTTTAGTCACTTCAGTGCAGCCTGACAAGGGTGGATCTGTACCTTTCTAGTAAAACGGGCAGTAGAATATCACAACATCTAGATAGAAGCTAAGCCTAGCTTCAGTTTACCTGCACTTAAAGATGCAGGATTTCCTGTAGTTTGCTAGTATGCTCATGCTTTTTGGTCTCATTAATTTCGGAATGTAGAGCCAGAGAGAATTTGCTTCAGCTCTTTGTCCCTTTGCATATAATGAGAATTCTTGGAGCTGGAGGTCCCTAGCTTCTAAATGGTTTACTTTTTCTCCTCAACTGCCATTTATTTTACTTGAATGGTTTCCTTGTGGAAAATGTTTTCTCAGTTTGCACTAATTGCAGGAGTCTATTAACTTAATTGACTATCACCCAAATCATCTCTGCCCATCACATGTACTGCTTCCATTTTTGTTCCATTCTATTTTGGGGTTCCAGAGTTATTTTGATTTTCTTAAATGATTTTCTTATGTTCTTGTCTGGGAAAGAACCCTTTTCATAATTTTTCATTAACACAGCTGCATTTCACAGGTACAGTTAACAGAGAAGAGGAATTAAGAAAGGAAAAGTAGTAGTTTAGTGTAATCTGTAGAAGAGTAGTATGAAAAGCCCAAAAGAAGAGATGTGGATGCCCAATGAGTGAATATTCAGAACACAGTAAAGGCTTTACAGTAGAACAGACCTTTTGGAAGCTGGGGGGGGGGGGGGGTTGTTATTGTTGGGCAAATGTATGCGTGTGTGTGTAAATGAAAAAAAGTGTAAGGAGCATTTGTTGCCATCACATGAGATACTATGGTGATCATTTTAAAAGCCTTAGATGCCCAAAAACATGCATGTTGATGTCCAAATCACGGAGACATTATACAAATGGATTGTAAAAGCATCTCTAGAGTGGGAACGTCCAAGTAGGCAGGGGCATGATGGAGGCATGTCTGGGGAGGTGCAATGGGCTTAGATGTCCCTACTCAATTTCAGAAACATCAAAGGTCGGGGATGTCTGCAACCCTGTCCAAGTTTAGACCTGCTCCAGGCACAAACAGGCATCAGGAAAGTGATTAGCCTCAAATATCCAGAGGGCGTAGAGAAGATGGAGAGTTAATCGACTTGCCCAAGATCACAAGGAGCAGCAGTGGGATATGAAATCTGGCCCAGCCCATTCTGGAATACTATTCTAGGGACGTCCCTATAGATGTCCACCTATGTGGCACATCCACGCTTGTGAAATCATACCTGAACTTGGATGAGCCTGCTTCTCCCCCTCCCCCCCCCCCCCCACCTCCCAGACGTTCTGGCTTGGACGTCCCAGACTGCACTTGCATATTTCTGTAAACTGTGCCTTTATGTGAACTAGTGTCTTGGAACTCCATATTTCTGTGTTAACTGCCCTTTTTGCAGATAAATATGACCCACTAATTAATGCATGATTTGGGGTAAATAAATAAGAAATAATGGACATGGATCTGTTAGTCACTTTTTTTCTCCTAATTCAAACTAGAGTATGAAACTGTGCATTTGATAATTAAGAATAGGACAATTGCACTGTATTTTTTAAACAGAGGTTCATATTCTCCAGAAATTGTCTGATCATAGATTGTGACTTTATTTTTTTGTTAGTATGATGAAACACTATCCATTTGCTGCTTCATTCTGTAAGGCATTCCTTGAATTCATAAAAATAGTTTAATAAAGGGCTTTCAAGAATGTGCAAGAATCTCTTCCACTCAATTATCCTGTGATTTTCCAGACAGTTTTCTTTGATTATATAAGAAACAATACTTTTTTTTCTTTAAAATGATTTTGGACACAGAGGTTAATGGAAACATTTTCAGTTTTCTGCAAATCAAAAATAACCCCCACAAAATTATCACTGTTATTTTTGTCATATCTCTTTTTTTTTTTTTGAAGGTTAAAATAAATAAATAAATAAACTGAAATCAAAGAATTTTAGGAGAAAACTGTTTTTAGTCATTGTTTTCCTTTTGGAATCTAGTTATATGCTTTTTGATACTCTATATACTTAGTATTTCTATGTTAATGTAATGTAATTGTAAATGTAATGTAAAATGTCTTACTGTTTTCCAGAAATTATAATTTCAATACAATTTCATATTACTCATTCTGGGTTTTGGTTTAGACTAGATGAAAGGAGTGTAACCCTGAAGCTAGTCAAAGGGTCTACTAAGCTGGGTTAATGGTTAACTGGACTATCTGCAACTAGGTCCCATGTGTTTAATCTTTATTACTTTACATAGGTTAAAATTAAAAACTTACAGAAGATGCAAATAGAAAGTTAAAGATTATTCGAAAAGAAATGGAAAACAAAACTGGGAATATCATTATGCTTCTGTATAGGTCAATGGTGTGACTACACCTTGAATGTTGTATGTAAAGCCGGTTGTCCCTTCTTAAAAATCGGAACTAGGAAAAATTCAGAGAAGGCAATAAAAATGACAGAAGTGGCTGGAACCCTTAAGAAGAAAGGCTAAACAGGATTGGGCTCTTCAGATTGGAAAAGAGGTAGAAGTTTATAAAAGCATGAATGAGTTGCAATGATTAAACGGAGGTCACAGGACACCATAGGAAACTAACAAGCAGAAAATGGAAAACAACTACTAGAAGATACCTTTATATACAATGTATTTTTAAGCTGTGAAAGCTCTTGGGGGAAGATGTGGTCAAGATGCCAAAATAATAGCTTTAAAAAATGGTTGGGAAGTTCCTGGAGGAAAAGTCCATAAAACATAGTATTCAGGTGAAGTTGGGAAAAGTCAGTTTATCCTTTGAAATATGAGAAATGTTGGGATTTCCTGTGTGACCACCAGTTACTGTTAGACACGGTATGCTGTGCTCCTCGGGGACTAGTTTAGTCTAAGGGTATTGGGTACGGTAGACAAACTTTCAGCTTTATGCTTCCCTCCACCACCCCAAGGTTTGGACAATTAACCTCAACAGTCATGACCATCCTTCTAGGGACAGGCCAACTAGTAGGCAAACTAGGCAGTCACCTAGAGACAACTTTTTAGGACGGCTAAGAGCAAGGCATTCAAAGCTAAACACTATATTCTAATAGGCAGGGGGCATATAGTTTAAGGTTTGGCTAGGGCACTAAAATCAAGAATCAACTCTTGGGCTGGCCCTGCACCCTTCCCACCACAATCGTGTAAAAATGCATAATTTGGGGATCAGCTTTTAAATATTAAACTCTGCTTTGTCTGTATGTGTGTCTACTCTCCCTTAACGTAAAAAGGACGTGCTCTCTGAGTTATTGTGGTTGTCAAGATCTATTTGCGTACTACTCTTCGCTATCCTAGGCAACGCTTATTGAAGCCTAATGGTTCCGCTGGGCTCGAGGGACCTTGTTCTAAGCGAGCATTGGTTATGTTTGCAAACAGAAAGCACACGCAAACCAAAAATTAATTTTTCTATTTGACAGGAAACCCGATCACATGATGTCAGCGTAGGACGGAGCCGCAGAAATCTCCTATAGCAGCAAATGACGTAACTCAGACGCACAGCCTGCGGCTGCTGCGCAGTGCGCATGCGCTCTGGTGCTTGGCATGTAGGTGCAGAGGAGACTTTCTTTGCTGCGTCTGCGCAATATCCAGGTGACGACGAGTGCCGGTTGGATCGGAAGCAGCGGGGCTTCGGGTTTTAGCTGTGGCAGCACGCGCGCTGCTCTAAACCCTGTCTGCCTCGAGGTGACTCATGTAAGGCGAGCAGCATGTCGACGGCTCTGTATCTGCTTTCTACGCTGGGTGGCTACGTGGTGACTTCGGCGCTGCTCCTCAAGTGTCCGACCCTGCTGCACAAGAAGAAGCAGCAGCACTTCAGGTGTAAGCACATCTCTCACCGAGGGGGTGAGTATCGGGTAAAGGGAGATGGAAAATCACTCTCCAGTGGGGTAGTTGCTGTTCTAGGAAGACAATGCAGTAAGGGAGAGAAGCCGATGAATGCGCTTGCTGCAGGTTCCCGGTGCACTGAGAAATCAGTGTGCGACAGGAGCAAGAACCGCATTGAACGCAGAACACTATATATACACCACAGCTGCAATGCAGAATCCTTTTTACTATAGCTATAATATAGGACAGAATAGTAAATGGTTTACTCTCTGTGCACTATAGCACAGCTACTGTACAGAGTAGGCTGTACTACGGTATATCATACCTGCATCATTTTATGCTATTTTTAACCTTATGGTTTAGGTGTTACTGGGCCCCCTCCTCTTCCACTAGCCTCTCCCCTCGCAAATCAAAACTATGAGTACTATAGCAACTGTGGTATCCTGCATAGTAACAAAACACTGTGAGTCAAAATGAAGATAGTCTAGTCTAATTGTTTCCTCAGATAAGCTGATCTTTTTGAAAGGGAAACATTTCTTATTTCAGTGAAGTGCTGTTCGGATAGTTTTTTTAGACTTATTTCACATCATGTGAAATCGTCTATTGATGAGGGTCGATCCCGGGCTGGCACTAGCCAATAGGCAAACTAGGCGGTCATCTAGATCATCACTGTTTCCAGGGCAGCTAATTGCCACTACTGTCGCCTCTCTCCAGGATCTGCAGCAGCAGCAGCAATGACTGAAAAAAAAAGCACTGCAGCACTTACCAAAAGTCTCTGGTGCTACATGCTGTTCGTGCTTCCACCCCTTTTAGTGCAAATTTCCTTTTGAAAAAGAAGTCTGCATCTGAGGGGGCAGAAGCATGAACAGCATGCAGCACTGGAGGCTTTTGGGAAGCTCTGCAGTGCTGTTTTAAAGTCATTGTGGCCACTGCAGGTCCCAGAGAGGGACAGCAGCTGCAGCAGTGGGGACAGAGGAGGGGAGAGGGAGGCAGCAGGAATGAGGTTCACCCAGGGCACCTCATATTCTTGCCCCAGCTTTGGATCCATCTGTCTGTCCATATGCACAGCTTTGTTTGGTCATGTGCAAACAAAGTTAAGCCTAGGGAGATAGGCAGCAGGCCACACAGTCCCCACTCCCATACCAGATACAGATGTAACACTCATGTGTGTACACACGCACACACACCATTCCTGCACCGCGTGCACACACACCACCCTTGCACCATACACAAATGCAGTGCACACACACTATCCCTGCACCACAAACAGATACAACATGCCCGTGCGCCACACACAGATGCAACTCACACGCACGTACGCACATGCACCAGCCCTGCACCACACACAGATGTAATACTCATGCATGCGTACATGCCCCAGCCCTGCAGCACACACAGATGCAACACAGACATGTGCGCATGTACCATCCCTGCACCACATATAGATGTAGTGCACACGTGCCACCCCTTCACACACACACACACATGCAGCACACATGTAACCACACACAGATGCAGCATGCTCAT
Organism: Ichthyophis bannanicus; assembly: GCA_033557465.1. Taxonomy (NCBI): domain Eukaryota; kingdom Metazoa; phylum Chordata; class Amphibia; order Gymnophiona; family Ichthyophiidae; genus Ichthyophis; species Ichthyophis bannanicus. The sequence goes on from CM066042.1 coordinate 172,893,535, forward strand.
GTGCACACCCCTGCACCACACACATTCAACACACATGCGTGCACATGTACCACCCCTGCACCATGCACAGATGCTACACACATGTGCGCACATGTACCACCTCTGCACCATGCACAGAGGCTACACACATACGTGCACATGTACCACCCCTCCACCATGCACAGATGCTACACACATCCGCGCACATGTACAACCCCTGCACCATGCACCTGCACCACACAGATGAAACATATGCACCTTCACACACACACACCTGCAATGCACATGCACCACACAGATGCAAGACACATGTATACACACATGCATGACCCCTGCACCACACACAGATGCAATACATACATGTGCACACGTGCCATCCCTGCACCACGTACAGTTGTAACATGCCCATGCGCCACTCCTGTAGCACACACAGATGAAATGCACACACCCCTGCACCACACACAGATGCAACATACATACATGCGCCATACCTGCACCACACACAAATGCATCTGTGTGTGGTGCATGTATGTGTTGCAACACATACATGCCCCTGCCCTGCACTAAACAGAGATGCACCACCCCTGTGCCACACACAGGTATAACATACACACTGTCACCCCTGCACCACACACAGATGCAACACATATGCACCTCCCCTGTGCCACACGTGCCACCCTTAAACCACACAGAGATGCAACACACACACACACGCCAGCCCTGCGTCACACACAGACACACACAGTCATGCCACCCCTGCACCACGCACAGATGCAATGCACATGCACAGAAACAAATATATAGACCCCACCAATCATAAAGATGCCTCTTACACTCCCTCCAATCCCATGCTACCCTTAGAGACTTTTTCATGTCTTTGCTCCCCACCCTCCCAAGGCATGTATGTCCTTTCAAAGGGAAGAAGGGGCATTGCTCCTTTTTTGTCTCACTGTGCGTTCATTAATCCTCATGTAAGTTACAAGTGCTCTATCTACTTGCTCACATATTGCAACATGCACTCCATCAGTGAAACACGCCTTTTTGCAATAGTTTTGAACTTTGTTTTAAATGCTAACCTGATATGTCTTTTGACAGTTTCAGATTTTCATAGATTAAAAAAATTAAGGAGGCCTTCAACTCATTTTACTGAGGATTGAGAGTTCGTGACAAATGTTTTTGAAAATGTACCTAAAAGAAGAGAATTTTTTCTGTTTACTTTCCACAGTAATTAATTCTGTTTAGTAAATACAAGGGAGCGTGTGTGTGTTTTTGTTTTTGTAATTCTATACAGAGGCCTGGAGACTTTACCAGTGCTACCAGCTGGCAGCCAGTGATATACTTTTCCTTGGAAGAAAGCAATTAGTATATTTGGCATTGCCCTTATGTTTGGGTTTTAACCAGTACAGTCATTTGTAATTGTATTTGTGCTAATGTTGAAACCAGAGAATTTATAGCTTTCAGTAAACTGCCAATTCTCTAAACCTCTTCAACACAAACCAGTTGCAAATAGGGAAAATGCAGTTCTCTTATCCACTCTCTGATGGAGTTTATTCATAGCTTTACAGTGTTAAGCAGGGCAAGAACACATTACTGATATTATTTGCAAGGATTGTTCTGAACCTCCCTTCTGCTTGCACAAACGTTGTAGAGTATATTTTATTGGTGATTCTCTTAAGACTTTTACAATTTTGCCTAGAGCAGTGGTTTGCAGCCTGTGGTCCATGGATCTCTAGAGATCTGTGAGACCATTACATTGGGTCCACAGGACAGAGAAAAGAGAGAGATTTATGGTGATTGGATGAGGGGAAGAGAGAGAGAGACTGAAGGAAACTGGCTGGAGGGAGGGAGAGTGAAAGAGAGAGACTAATGGAGACTGGATGGGGGGGTGAGGAAGGAAACAAATAGGTGGAGACAGGAAGATAGATGGTTAGTGAAGACAAGCTTAGGGCTGAGTGGGAGGGGTCCAGGAAGAGTAGTGAGGATAAACAAGGGTTTCCTGCATTTCTCGGAAGTATATAAGGAGTTCACACAACTGAAGAGGTTTGGAACGTCTGGCTTAGAGCATTCTAGAGCCTTAGGTCCTATTGTGACTTCTGCTGATGCTGAATGCATACTGTATCAGTTTATACTGTAATGTTAAATTAAGAAGTACAGCCCTTCTTTTAATCTTCTTGAATATTTCTTCTCGCGTTTCAGAAACTGGCTGAACCCAGTTCTTAAAAATTATTGGTGAAACATTCACACTTTTTAGGTTTATTTTACACTTAGGCCAGGTTTTTCATATATACTGTCATTAATTATTTGCATATATTCTAGGTTTGCATTAATGGTGAACTGTAGTGCGTGCGTGACCTCATATTCATTTTTTTTTTTTAAATTAAAATTTTACATTTTACAAAACAAAGAAGCATATACAACTTCATGGAAATATGAGAACAGGAAAGAAATAATAACAATATTGAAACCTTCAATATTATGTAACAAGAGAAACAATAGAAAATATAAATCCTGACCCAACTATAGCCCACCGTTAAGGGAGCATTCCTAGACAATTTCTAACCCACAAAAGGCTAAGGAAATATATGAGAACAAACGGTCAAGACTAAACTAAGATGGCAGTGGATCTGGGGACTGGGAGTCCTCCAAGATGGCCGACGGATGAGAGCGCTCTGCGGCAGCGTCTTTTCTTGCTTACCAGGATGGGTAAGAGGAAGGCTAAAGGGGCTGGGAAATCCTCTGCCGGCTCGGCTGCCTCCTCTGCTGTTTCCCCTTCTCAGGTGGTTGGTCCACTTGATCCTTTTTTGACGCCGCTGGGGCGGTCAGGCGGTGCGATGGAGCAGAGACCCATTGCTCCTCCTGCGGGGCGGGGCAGCTCTACAGGAGGCTCGGGTCCGGAGATCTCTCCGCCGGAGCAGTGGCGGCCGCCCAAGGAACCCCTGCTGGAAAGGAGTCTGGCGCAGCTTGAGGACGAGCTACGTTCCCGAGAGGTGCTGAGCTCTGCTCTTGGAGGATCGGCTGTGTTGGGGCAGAGTGAAGATCGTGAGTTTGCTCTCCCTCCCGTTGCAGTGGAACCGGTATTGAGGGGGCCAGTAAGCAGGTTGATCCGTGCTTCTTCTGTATCTAGGGAATTTGTGATGGATCGTCAAGCCTCAGAAGTCCCTACTGTGACTGCCTCGGGATCTACTTTTACATTTGAGAGGCTAGATGTCTTTACCTTGGAATCAATATGGCTGGCCATAGTTAAACTGGGTGAGCTTTTTGCTCCCCAGGTGGCTGCTTTAACATCTCAAGCTCAGATACACACGAGTGTGCTTCAGCAACATACTTTGGAAGTTACAGCATTACAATCTTCAGTAACAGAATTGCAACAGAAAGTTTCCTGTTCTGAAGATACTGTTTCACTCTATCAGAAAGATATGTTGACTTTAAAAACACGTATTGAATTGTTGGAAAATACTTCTAGATATTGTAACTTACGTTGTATAAATTTTCCCAAGTCTTCAATTATCTCCGCTAAGGAAATGTTTAAAAAATATTTGTTGGAGGTTTTGGAGGTGCCTATTGAGTCTCACCCTCCTATGCTTAAAGTGTATTATCTCCCTTCGGGGAAAAAAGTACTTGGTGGTGGGGTAATTGATGGTGGGGCTCAAGCAGATGTATTGAACATTTCGGATATACTAGAATCATCATTGAGTGAAGTTGTTTCCCCTGCTACGTTGATTGCCACTTTTGTTTTAGCCTCTGATAGGGATTGGTTTCTTCGTATGTTTTTTAAGAAACGTAGTGTGCAGTTTCATGGTTTAGTTGTCCGTGTGTTTCCAGACTTAGCCAAGGAAACTCAAAAATGTAGGAAAGAGTTTTCGTTCCTTCGCCCTGGGGTATTGTTAGGGGGTTTATTTTTTTTGAAGTATCCTTGTAAATGTTTGATTAGATTAAACAATGTTTCTTATATTTTCTTCGAACCATCGCAGTTAGTGGCCTTTCTGAGTGTACGACGCCCTCCAGATGAGTCCCCAGACCTTCTCATATTCTGTATTTCCATTCTGGCTTTGAAAATCATCTGCTTGCCCGATGCATGGATTGGATTCTCTACAGATGCTCTAGTGTATAAAAGTAATCATCCCTTAAGCAGTCAACCTCAAGCCTTCTCTTCCAGGATTTGTCAAAATCCATCATATACAAGTCTAGAACAAGAAGTAGAAATTCTAATGGTGGTTGATTTTCTTAATCTATAGCTACATGTAACTTCGTGATTAACTTTACTTGCATGCAAAGAAGATCTGGAACATTAATTATGTATGTTTGTCATAAAGTAATCTTCCTTTTATTTAGGTATATAAAACGCATATGGGCTGATGCAGAAAAATGCACCAGGCTTTGCGTACAGGTTAGCTCAGTTTAGCACATAAGTTTGCACACACAACCAATGCAAGAACAAGTTTTTTGCATGACCTAATGGTGCACAAAGCCTCAAACAAACCGCAGCCACAGCGCATTTAAATCTATTTAATGGATAGTGAAGCAATTAACTATGCAGAATAGAAGGCTCAGCTCAACATTGGGTTTTTAACACGAGGTCTGAAGAGATGTTAAATGTTTTAGCTTATAGGTCTGCAGTCAGTGCTGGTGAGAAACTTATGGCTGTTTTCTTTCTTTCTTTCTTTCTTACATACATACATGTCTTCTATACTGCACCTTCCAGAGATCAAGGGCGGTTTACATGGAACAGCAATATTAACTATTTACAATGAATATATTGTACAAACGTATGTGACAATCTTAGTAGTTACATATAAACAGGAGTCAGCCTCTTCTTGATTTGTCTTTTTCTTTGGTTAAGGTGGGGTGAAGCTCTGGGGTTGTTTAGTTAGGGTGTGTGTGTGTGTGTGGGGGGGGGTTAATAGGAGGTTAGTAGGTTGGTTCTGTGTTTGTTGGGAGGTAGCTTGTGGGAGGTGAGGGATTTCAGTTGGGTTTTCAAAATGTTCAGTGAAAAGGTGTGTTTTGAGTCCTTTTCTGAATAGTTGGAGATGTTTTGTCATGTGGAGGGTCAGTGGAAGTTCATTCCAGAGGGTAGGGGCAGGAAATGAAAAGGCTCTGGAACTTGTAGTTTTCTTTGTCTTGCAGATGGTTTTGGGTATGTCAAGTGAGTGGGTTGCGTTTTGTCTGCGTGTTCTGGATTCTGGTGGGGAGTGTAGGAGGGTGGTTAGGTGTGAGGGGGAGATGTCATCGAGGAGTTTGAATGTTGTTAAGAGTATTTTATATTTTATCCGGCTATTTATAGGGAGCCAGTGTAGTTCATGTAGAATGGGGTTTATGTGGTTGGTTAGACTTGCTTTTGCTATTACCCTGGCGGAGATGTTCTGGGCTCTTTGGAGTATATTTTGTATTTTTAAGTGGTAGGCTATTCAGTAGACTATTACAATAGTCGAAGTGGGAGGTAATTAGTGAGTTAACTACAGATCTAAAATCATGGGTGTCGAGGAGGGGTCTTAGCTGCTGTATGGTCTTTAGTTTATAGAATAAAGTTTTTACTGTTTGCTTTATGTGGGGGAGCATACTGAGTGTGTGATCTAATATTATCCCTAGGTATTTTACCTCTTGTTTGACAGGGATAGTGGTGGTGTTGATTATGATGTTTTTTTGGGTAGATTACATCGCATTTTCTTGATACAAATATAGCTTCTATTTTTTAAGGTTAATGCTGAGGTAGTTGGTTTCTAGCCAGGATTCAGCCTCTCTGATACATTCAGATAGATTGTGGTATGAGGGGCTGCTAGTGTTTATGGGGATAGTGAGCATGATGTCATCGGCATAAATGCAACTTTTTTCTGTTTTTGCTGAAGGCAGTGGTGAAAACAAATGGAAACGGTACTGGGCTGGAACATTGTTCCACGCATGTGCTGAAATGCTACCTGGCACAGAAACAACAATATTATTCAGTGCAGAATAACATTGCTGTGTTCCAAGTAGCATTCAAGCCCATGTGCACAAGGGCCATACTGTTTCTTTTTCTGCACAAGATATAGATGCTGCTAACGCAGACCCTGTGTGCATGCGCCTGATCTGCTCTTCTTGTTTGGTGCACAGTTCATTTGCATGCAGTTTGCATACAGCTTAGCTGAGCAAAACGTCTGCATTAAAATTGTAAGAACATACAAACTGATCTTTGCCGTTTTCTGGGTCATGCCGCATCTTAATACTTACAATACTTAATACTTACAATGTTACTACCAAAAGAGAACTTATGATAAAACTTTAATGTATATATGTAAATAGTTTCAAATATTGTCAATACTACCTATATATAGTACTGATTACTGTTCATTGTACCTGATTTTAACTATTTGTATATAGTTTTGAATACTGTTCAATGTACCTGCTTATTACAGCACTGTTTTATGTATTTCATGTTTAATGTAAACCGCCACTGATCTTAGGAAATGGCGGTATATAAAAGATTTGCAAATAAATAAATAAATAAATCTTAATAAGTGGAACTGACGTTTCAGAACCATCATGCTGTGGCTTTCTTTCCAAATGATATGGAGGCTATGACCCAGCTAGGGTATCAACAGCTAATAACAGAGCCCACCCATGAAAAGGGAAACACACTAGACATGGTTTTCACACCTACAGGAGAGCACAACAACGTTGAAAAACCCCTGATTGAGATCATCCCATTACCCTGGTCAGACCACCACCAAATCAATATGCGGATAAAGCTTCCTACCGTGGCTAAAGACACAAAGGCAAGAAGAATAGCAACCCAACAAAGAAGATTTAACAAACCAAATATGGAATGTCTCATCAAGACCATCAAATCCCACGTAGACTTGGGAAAAACAGACCTCAATGAATTAACGCATAGCTGGGATTCCGGAATTCAAGCCATGGCGATCCCTAAAGAGAAACTCACAACAAACGCAAACAAACACAAATCGGAACCTTGGTACAACATAACGCTGACCAAAATGAAAAGAGACCTTAGAAAACACGAAAGGAAGTGGAGACTTACCAAAACCAACGACCTCAAATCTGTGTACCTCAACCTCCTCGCAAAATACAAGGAAGAGGTAAACAAAGCCAAGAGGATGCACCATACCAACATCCTAAGCAAAGCCATCAACAAACCACGTGAACTCTTTGAACTAGTTAAATCATTAACTAAAACAGCCCAACCCGAACATCAAGGTAGCCCCATACATCCACAAACGCTTGCAAACCACTACGAAAGCAAGCTCACCACCAAAAGCTCCACCCTCTATCTACACACACCATGCCAACGAACAGAGGATGAGCCCAAACAGGCATGGAGTACATTCCACACCATCGATATGCAACAATCCATAAACATACTAACCTCAATAAATACCACCACCTCCCCACTCGACCCCTGTCCAACGGCATGGATCAAAGCAGCAAAAAAAGAAATAAACCAGCAAATATCCCACATCATAAACCAGTCACTAAGTCAAGGAATAATGCCTGCCCAACTGAAGCAATCGATAATAAGACCAATACTAAAGAACAACTCGCTCAATAAGGAAGATCCGACATCATACCGCCCCATCTCCAGCATTTCATTCCTCGCAAAGATCATTGAAAAAGCAGTACTCATACAACTTCAAGAACATCTTGACGACTGTGATACCCTAGATGCGCAGCAATACGGGTTCAGAAGAAATCATGGAGTTGAGACTCTTTTGATAGCGCTAATGAACAATCTCCTCGAAGGCCTAGAAGACAAAAAGAAAATGTTTATACTCATTTTCATTGACATCTCTGCCGCCTTTGACACTGTACACCATGGGATCCTCCTCAATAAATTGGAATCTATAGGAGTAATGGGAACCCCCCTCAAATGGTTCTCCTCTTACATAACGAACAGAAGGCCGCAGGTACAATTCAACGGGGAGAAAGCTGAACCGTTCTCTCAAACGCAGGGCATACCCCAGGGTTCAGCCCTATCGGCATTACTGTTCAACGTTTACATGCAACCCCTCTGTGACATCTTCAAAAAGCATAATATTAAATACCACATCTATGCAGATGATGATATGCTGTACACGCAACTAGATACCGAGGACCCTCATTATACTCCGCTCGAAAATTGTCTGGAGGAGATGTTAAGATGGCTACAAAACAACAACATGGCAATTAACCATAAGAAAACAGAAGTCATGTATATATCCAGCAAACCAAACTTCAACCCCCCTCCCACAATCACTCTCTGCAACAACACGTATAGCACGAAGAAGGAAATCAAATATCTCGGAGTAACACTCGACTGCAACCTGAAAATGGGGAGACACCTACGCAAAACAAATAAAGCCATCTTCCATAAACTTAGAGTGATACAACCACTACGGAAAATACTTGAGCCCAGTGATTTTCGGTCAGTAGCACAAGCCCTTATAATGCCACACCTAGACTACTGTAATGCCATCCTTCAAGGTCTGCCTAAAAAATCACTAAATATACTTCAGATGGCCCAAAACGTGACGGCCAGGATCATAATGGGAACAGGCATTACTGAACACATTACCCCCATCCTGATAGAGCTACATTGGCTCCCAATTGCAGCTAGGATAAGATGTTAGTGACCACCTTCAAACTAATAAACAACATATCCCCATCATTCCTATCATCACTTATCAGCACGCAACCTACAAATAGGGACAGAAGAACTATCAACTCAGGCAACCTACAAGTCCCCACCAACTTCAGAACAGTGAAAACAAGTACGAGTCGTAGAGCGTTCTCATTCTCTGCACCAACTATCTGGAATCACCTCCCGTGTGAGCTGCGTTTAACCAAGGACATCACCAAATTCAGGAAGGAGCTAAAAACTCACCTATTTCGATGTCATTACAATCAGCTATGACCATCAACTGAGAGAGTATTCAAAACTGCTATATGTATAATTATGTAAATATGTATATATAGATGTAAGAATGTATGTCACCCCCTAAGACGCTAACCATGTGTGCTGTGACCCCAGTTCTTTGTACATACCACCCCCCCCCCCCCCAGTCTTGATTGACAATCCCCGAACATGAATCAAACCGCTGCTGATCGCTGGAAGTAGCGGTATATAAATGTGCAGTAAATAAAATAAATAAAATAAATATAATGGTAGTTAAATTTTATTATTGATTAAGGTTCCCTTAGTAGAAAAAATGTCACTTCAGCTTGCATACAAAAAGCAAATCAGTCATTAACTTTTTTCTTTTTTATTTCACAATATGAAAAGCGTTCAGATGATATTATTCAATGATACTGTAGCTTGTTTAACTCTAACCCTCGCTGTCTCTTTGCAACTCTCAACTCTCTCCTCAAGGTGCCTCTGCCTCTGACCACTCTTTCACTTTCTACCCAAACCCTGGCTGACTATTTCCATGACAAAATCCTCAAGATCACACTCCAGTTCCCCACGATGTCAGCTACTTTCCCTCATCCCCCTCTTCCTTCCCAACTCCCCTCCCCCCCACGAATGATCTCTGAAGAAGAAACCACACACCACCTTTCCTCCTCCAAACTCACTACCCGCTCCTCTGATCCTATTCTCACCCTTCTCCTAAGCTCCATCTCCCTTCCATCTGTCATATTCTCAACATTGCTCTCTACTACAACTGTCCCTGCAGCCTTCAAGCATGCTGTGGTTTCACCTCTCCTCAAGAAACCCTCACTAGACTCTACCTGTCCTTCTAACTATCGACCTATCTCCCTCCTCCTCTTCATTTCTAAACTACTTTAACGTGCGGTTCACCGCCGTTGCCTCAACTTTCTATCTTCTCAAGCCCTCTTGGATCCTTTACAATCTGGCTTTCATCCTTTTACATTCTACTGAAACAGCTCTTGCCAAAGTCTCCAGTGACCTTTTCCTGGCTAAATCCAAGGGCCTTTACTCAGTCCTCATCCTTCTTGACCTTTCTACTGCTTTTGACACTGTTGACCACAACCTTCTCCTCGATACCTTGTCCTCGCTTGGTTTTAAGGTCTCTGTGCTGTCCTGATTCTCTTCTTATCTTTCCCATCGCTCTTTCAGTGATTGTTCTGGTGGATCCTCATTTACTGCTATTCTGCTCCCAGTTGGTGTACCCCAAGGATCTGTCGGGTCCACTCCTTTTCTCTCTCTGTACCCAGTCCCTTGGTACACTCATCTCTTCCCATGGCTTTCAGTACCATCTTTACGCTGATGACTCCCAGATCTACCTCTCTACACCTCTCTGGTATTTCAGGCCAGGATCTCTGCCTGCCTTTCTGACATTGCTGCTTTGATGTCTCACTGCCACTTGAAATTGAACATGGCCAAAACTGAGCTGCTTATTTTCCCCCCTAAACCCTCCCCTTCCTCCTTTCTCAGTCTCTGTGGATAACTCTGTACTCCTCCCTGTCTCCTCAACTTCCAACTTTGGGGTCGTCTTTGACTTCTCTCTCTCCTTCTCCACACACATCCAACTGATAGCTAAAACCTACCGTTTCTTTCTCTATAACATCAACAAAATTCTCCCATTCCTTTCTGAACACGCTACTAAGACACTTTCCACTCCTTAGTCACCTCCCTGTTGTATCCTACTTTTTGCTGGTCTTCCTCTGAATCATCTCCCTCCCCTTCACTCTGCTGTGTGGCTAATCTTCCACCAGCCTCGTCATGCTCATATCACCCCTCTTCTCAAGTTGCTTCATTGGCTCCCTATCTGTTTTCGCCTCTAGTTCAAACTTCTCCTGCTGGCCTATAAGTGCATTCACTCTGCAACTCCTCATTACCTTTCCTCTCTTATCTCTCCCTACACCCCTCCCCAGGAACTCTGCTCTTCTGGCAGATTGCTTCTATCTGCCCTTCTCTTCTATTGCTAACTCCAGACTTCACTCCTTTCACTTTGCTGCTCCTTATGCCTGGAACAAACTACCTGAGTCTGTACATCAGACGTCTTCTCTGACCCTTTTCAAATCCAGGCTGAAACCTCATCTCTTAGCTGCCGCTTTCGGATCTTGACTCACCTGATCTCCTTTGTGTTTTCTTACCATTTCCCCTAGATGAATCCCATGTCTGCAACTACTGTGTTGTCTGTCTTGACTAGATTGTAAGCTCTGATGAGCAGAGACCGTCTTTTACATGTGTCTGTGCGGTGCTGCATACATCTTGTAGCACTTTCCAAATGTTCAGTAGTAATAATAGTAGTTGTATAGATAAATGTGGAAGACAGATGTATGTCCCATTACAGGAAGTCAGGCATGCCATTTTGTACCTATGTACAATGTAAGTTACTTGACTGCTAATTTGAACATAAACTGATAATCTAAATTGAGCCATACCAAAGAGTATCACATTGATTGTGCTTTAGAATGCATAATCCTTATGTAAAAGCAAAGAGAAAACAGAGCAGTCTAATTTGTATTCCTTTCACAATGAATATACTATGGCAGAAATGAGACAAAGAAGAAATAGTGTTGCATGTATAATTAAGAAGAAATTTGAAAGGTCTGTAATACATCGCAGGTGGTGAATGCTTAATTTCTATTTGTCTGAGGAATGCCCTACAACTGTGCTATTATTCAAGTATATGTGTCAGTAACAGCTGCAAAAGAGGAAAAGGTTGATCAGTTCTTTCAACAAGTACAGGCTAAAATCGAAAGAACATGAAAACAAGATATATTGATAGTCATGGACAACTGGAACACAAACATAAAATAGTTGGAAATATGGGTTTGACAACAGAAGAAGCTGGAGAAAGGACTGATTGTTGATCTTGCAGACTTCTATCTATGCATCTCAAACACCTTCTTCCAACAACACAAGCGGCAGCTATTACCCTGGCTGTACACATGCCCTTCACCCAATGGATTATACAAAAATCAAATTGATTGCATTAATGGACGGCAGTGTTGGAAAAGTTCAATAATATCAACAAAAACAAAACCCGAACCTGACTGTTGTACAGATCACCAGCTACTAGTATGCAAACTCAAGCTGCAGCTGAAAAAGAGCAAGCCACTCATGCATGTAGCAAAATATGATCCTAAAAATATAACACTGGAATTTAAAGACTGCCTGCAAAATCAATATGTCATTTTGGATACAAATGACAACACAAGAAAAGCTATGGAATGATATGTTTGTTTGTTTGTTCCATTTGATAAACGCCTTTCTACAATAACCAAGGCGGTGTACAATAAAAATTCAATAAAAGAAGGCCAATAGCCAACGAAAAGGAAAGGAAATGTACAATATCTTAAAAGGACAGTAAAGAAAATGAGGAGGACAGGACAAGACGTAAGTAGGGAAGATCTTAAGAGGGGGAGAGAGGTGGGGGAGGGTAAAGGTCACACGAAAGGAGAGGGAACATCGAACGCTAGAGAAAACAGGTGGGTCTTTAGGTTTTGTTTAAATGTAGTGTGTTGAGGTTCCAAACGGAGGGAAGAGGGGAGAGCATTCCAGAGGGCGGGACCAGCGAAAAAGAAGGCAGAGGAATGGGTGGACTGCAAGTGAGCACGGGAGGGGGAGGGAAGGGTGAGGCGATTAAGATGGAAAGAGCAAGGAGTATTTCTGGGAGAGTGAAAGAAAAGGAGATCTGTTAAGTATTGTGGGGTGCTGGTGTGAAAGGCTTTATGTACCAGAGTCAGCAGTTTGAAAGTGGCACAGAAGGTAACAGGCAACCAGTGAAGGTGAAATAATAGAGGGGTTATATGATCTCGGGGGGAGGTGTGTGTAACAAGGCGTGCTGCAGTGTTTTGGATCCGTTGAAATCGAGTAAACTGTTTTTTAGGAAGACCAATGAATAATGAATTAGAGAAATCCACACGGGACATGATTAAAGATAACACCAGAGTGATGAGGGCTGAGGGGGAAAGGAAGGGGCGAATGGAACGAATTTGACGAAGAAAGAAAAAGGATGTTTTGGTAGTGTGGGTGTGATATCAAGAAAGTTGTGCTTGAAGAAAGTGAAAAGTCTCTGCAAAAGGTGAAAAAGAAAAAATGGCCAAAACGGATGACCGAAGAAACTGAAAATTGCTGAGAAATGCAGAGAGGAGGAAGAGAGAGAATCACTGAACTTAATACAGATTTTCAACCTGGATCAAGGTGAGACAAAGTACTAAAGAGACGCTTTCACTGGAAGAACAACATCGGCTTTCCTAAAGCTACGAATGTTTTAAAAAAAAAAATTCCAGTCTCGAATTGGAATGCTAAAAGATGCTCAAAGATCCATGTTGAATGGTGCTGAGAAGATGAAGAAAATTTGGGAAGTACACACAGAATCATTATACTATAAAGATCAAGTGGATCAACCACCATTTCAACTTTTACTTTATGATCAGGAACAGTTGGTGATGAAAGAAAAAGTCGAAACACCATTGAAAACATTATCAAAGAGCAAAGAACCGGGTATTGATGGCATTCCCATTGAAGTATTACCGCAATCGGATACAACTGTTAGAAGGGTTTGCCAGGCAGTTTGGAAGATGACAGCATAGCCAACTGACTGGATAAGATCTGTGTTCATACCAGTATTGAAGAAAAGTGATCCAACTGACTGTGGAAATTATTGCACATTCGCTCTGATCCCAAATGCCAGTAATATTCTACTCCAAGATCATTCAGTGGAAACTATAGCCATATCTGGAAAGAGAACTGTCTAAAATGCAACCAGGTTTCAGGAAAGGATGAGCAACAAGAGACATCATCACAGATGTGAGATGGTATTCTTTTGTCTTTTCAAAAATCCAAAGGGTTATCTATATATGTTTTATTGACTACAGCAAACATTTTATGTAAATAACAAAAATCTGTGGGCCAAATTAAGAAGCATGGGTATACCAAAACACCCTTTAGTTCTCATGCACTACCTTTTACATTGATCAAAAAGCAACAGGTTGAACAGAACAAGGAGAAACCAAATTAGTTAAAAATCAGCCAAGATGTTGCTTCGACATGGTCTGAATGCGACTCGGCTGTCTGTAGCTTCTGCTTGGAAGCAGGTTCTCCCGCCACTCTTTTTCTGTCTGGTTGGAACGGATGTGGGACACGTATACAATGGAACGTGGGGTGGCGGCTGGTCGGATGCGCTTGACGCGCTTTGAGCAGGTGTGGGAACCTTTTTGTCCTTCGTTATGGCTCATGATTGCTCAAGGGCGCTGTACGTCCTGGAAGTTCGTGGGCCCCATGCTATTTTGCGAGATGCTCTCCTGGAGTACCCCCTTTTGTTTTATGTGCGCTGATTGGCTGGTTTGCTTTCGTTCTTATTGGCTGGTATAGAGGTTCGTGGGGGGGAGGGGTAGGGAGAGATAGGAAAGGGAAGGTTGGGGGGGCTGGGGCACTGGGGTGTGGGGGGCTGATACTCTATTTTGGGAGTGCTTTCTGTGGCTAGATGGTGTGTATGTGTGGGGGGAGTTGGAGATGAGGGGAGGGGGAAGAATAACATCATAAAAACACAAAAACAATAAAAAAACAAAAAAAGGCGCTTGTTGGATCGCCTCGTGTTAATGGATTGCGATTTTGACCTTGTTATCTTTTGATATTGTATTATGCTTATGGTTTATGTTTTTCTGTAATCATTGGCTGTCTTTCAATAAAAAAAAAAAAATTAGCCAAGATGTACGTCAAGGCTGTATACTTTCCCCATACATGTTTAATTTATATGCAGAAGAAATCATCAAAGAAGCAGGATTGTGTGTAGACAACAGATGTGTGAAAATTGGTGGAAGACTCATCAACAACATTCACTAAGCTGACAGTATCACTTTACTAGCTGAAAGTGAGGTCAATCTGAAACATCTGCTTATCAAGATCAAAGAACATAGTCTTAAAATGGTCATGCACCTTAATATGAAGTAGACAAAGATCCCAACCACTGGCAAAATTGTTCATTCCATTCTTGATGAAGAAGAAATAGAAATAGTAGATTTCTTCAACCTGCTTCGATCAATAACACAGGTACACTACCAAAAAACTGCCTCCAGTTTTGTAACTGATTCCTATAGATTTTGGGGTGCTGAATCCAGGAAAAATAGCCAAAATGTTCCATCACGTCACGTTTTCTTGCAAAATTAGATTTCTTACCCATATAAGGAATGTTCACATAATTTCTTTTTAGCCGACTGCAGTTTATTTTCTTGGCCCAAAATAGAGGTTGTAATGGTTAACTAACTAGAAACACTCCCTCATGATATTTTAGAGTGTTTTGTATTCATTTTATACATTAACAGGACAATTGGGAGGCGGGGGGCTAAATCCAGTACTCGCGCTGGCGAATGTTCTTTCCTGTTCGCCTCGCCTCGTTCGCTCGCTCGCTCAAACACGGTGGTTGCGACATGAACGTTCCTGTCAAATTTCAGTTTCTTGCAAGTTCATTATTACCTTTTGTTTGCTCAGTCGTAATCCAGCTTTATTCCGAAGTGGTTCACTACAGTTGTAGTTTGCAGTGCTGTGTATTTGTGATGGCTCACAGAGCCAGAGGTTGCGTCAACTCTCCGGACAGTTTTTGTTTTATTTGTGGGGAATATACCGTGAAAAAGCGGCAGAGGAACATTTCTGCATTTATTAAAAAAGTATATTTCGCCTATTTCGGTTTGAAGTTAGGCGATCAAGACAAACCGTGGGCTCCTCACAAAGTGTGCAAGACATGTGAGGAAGATCTACGCTTATGGATGAAAGGTAAAAAACAAGCATTTCGTTTTGGAATACCTATTTATTTATTTATTTATTTTACATCTTTTCTATACCGCCACTTCCAGCGATCAGTGGCGGTTTACAGGTAAACAAAGTTTAATAATAGCATGCTATTATTTTACATGGAACAGGTTCAGAACTATTTTACATAGAACAGGATTAGAACTATTTTTACAATAGAACAGGTGATGTGGCGTGAACAAAGAGACCACAGCAGTGACTGCTATTTTTGCTCTTGCATTGTGAAGGGATACAACTTAAAAAATAAGAACGTAATAAGTTACCCCAACCTTCCCTCAGCAATTAGGCCTATGCCTCATAGCAATGAAGTACCTGTACCTGAACCACCAAAATCTTTGGATCATATTTGTGTGGACGGTTCTGATCATGATGAGACTCATCAGATGGCTTTTCCCGATGAGTCCAGTACTTCCGAATTTGAAACTGAACCAGATCCGAAACCTGAACTTTTCTCTCAAGCTGAATTGAATGATTTAGTCCGGGATTTAGGACTCCCAAAAGATGCTGCCCAACTGCTAGGTTCTCGGCTTAAACAGAAAAATCTATTGTCACCAGGAACAACTTTTTATTGGTACCGCAACCGCGAGACACAATTTTTGAAGTATTTCAGCAAAGAGGAAGATTTGGTATTTTGCAACGATATATACGGAGTGATGGAAAAGTTTAAACTCAAGTATGATCCTGCTGAATGGCGGCTGTTCATTGATTCGTCAAAAGACAGCATAAAAGGTGTTCTTCTTCATAATGGCAACACATTCGCTTCAGTTCCTATTGCTCACTCTGTTATTCTCCAAGAAAAATACGAGAATTTGGCCCTGATTCTTCAGAAGATTCGTTATGATGAGCATAAGTGGATGATTTGTGGAGACTTTAAAATTCTATCCATGCTATTAGGGCAGCAATCCGGTTTCACCAAATATCCCTGCTTCCTTTGCTTGTGGGATAGCCGGGCCCGCGACCTACACTGGGGGAAAAAAGACTGGCCAATTCGGGAGTATTTGAGACCCGGTGAGAAAAATGTTCTTCATGAGAGCTTGGTACCTCGTGATAAAATTCTATTACCACCTCTCCACATTAAGTTGGGTCTCATTAAGTGGAGGAGTGGCCTAGTGGTTGGGGCAAGGTACTTCGGGCTGGAAGGTCGGGGGTTCAAATCCCACTAGAGGACAGCAACCTTGGGCCGGAAGGACTGGGGTTTCTAGTCCCACAGGTGCTCCTTGTGGTCTTGGGCAAGCCACTTAACCCTCCATAGCCCATGTTCCCTGTAAAATAGTTCTCTGTGTGCTGTGCTTTCCTGTCTAATCAATGTACCTCAAAAATTTCCTGTCATGATTTGACAATTTCCAATCTGTAATCAAAACCGCTGCTGATCGCTGGAAGTAGCGGTATACAAATGTATACTAAATAAATAAATAAATAAATTAAGCAATTCATCAAGTCCCTTCCAAAAGATGGTGAGTGCTTTCGGTACCTTTGCTCAAAGTTCCCCCAACTTTCTGAAGCAAAGCTAAAGGAAGGAGTGTTTGTTGGCCCTGATATAAGGAAACTCATTTCAGATGGAGCATTCGCTGAAACGATGTCTGAGAAGGAAAAAGAAGCCTGGGATTCCTTCAAGGATGTTGTTCTCAAATTCTTGGGGAACAGGCGGGATGAGAACTATAAGGATATTGTTGCCAGGATGCTCAATGCCTTCAAAGAACAAGGCTGTAACATGAGCCTGAAAGTCCATTTCTTGCACTCCCATGTGAACTACTTTCCCGAAAACTTGGGGGCGTACAGTGAAGAACAAGGTGAAAGGTTTCACCAGGACATCAAGGACGCAGAGAGAAGGTACCAAGGAAGATGGAACACCACTATGATGGCTGATTTCTGCTGGTTGCTGCTGCGGGAAACCCCAAATGAAAAATACGCCAAGCAGCGCACCAAGAGAAGCATTCGGGGGAAGAAGAAACGGGCCCACCAGGAGATTGATTGACCCAAGAATGACTTTAAAATCTAAACTGTGTTGACAAATATCGTGTTTTTACTAAACTTTGAAATAAAAATTTGCTAGTTATTACCACAGTGTCGGATCTCATTTATTAGAATTTTATTTTCACACCATCGGGTGTTTGTCTTCATGTATTGCAATGGTGCAGTTTGCGTTTTCTATTCTTACATACATACCTGTACAACATTTTTTGCACATTGCTTTGCTTTGTGTCTAACCTCGCTCTTATATGCTCAGTGTTTGTGCACATGTATGTGGCTGTTTTAAGTGCAGACAATTTTGCTACCATCACAGTGTGTTTTGTTGACATTACTCTATTCTTATGTGCTGCCTTGTTACAATTTTCTTTATTCTTATTTGAATAACTACTAAACAATTAGTATAAAGAATTCATCCAAGAAACTTTTATCTCGATCGCACTCAATCTGAAACGTTCACCTCAAACTGCTAACCCAATGTAGCAAAATATCTGTACGTGATGGAGCAAATTGGTTACCAGATTTGGATTCAGCGCACCAAAAAACGTAAAAATCAATCGAAACATTAGAGGTAGTTTAAAAAAAATTTTTTTTAGTGTACCTGTGTAATCAATTAAAAAAACGACAAGCATTCAAGAAATCAGATGATGATATATTGCTCTTCACAGAATGGCTATGAAGGACTTAACAAGATTCTCAAGTGAAAATTTGACTTGTACAAGCCATGGTATAGATGCAACTGTTGGACAGTAAAGAAAAAAGATGGGAAGAAAATTGATGGTGCTGACAAAGAACACTGTGTATACCATGGACTGCCCAAAGAACAGATCAGTCGGTACTAGAGATCATAGTAATATAGTAAATGATGGCAGATAAAGACCAGTATGGTCCATCTACCCTGCCCAGTACGATGTCGAGTAGGTACACCTGCCGCTCCGTGCAGGCCACCCCTCCCCATGTCTTTGTTTAGGGGTGAACCCACCACTCCATGTAGGATACCCCTATTTGTTGAGGAATTAGATGGTTCAGTTTATTTTGATATTTTCTTGTTGCTGTAAAGGGATCCACTGTGTCTGTCCCATGCCCTTTTGAACTCCGTCACCATGTTTGCCCCCACCACTTCCATCAGGAGAGCATTCCAAGCATCCACCACACTTTCAGTGAAAAAGTATTTCCTGACATTGCCTTTCAATTTACCTCCTTGTAGCTTCATGTTATGCCCTCTAGTTTTGCAGCTTCTCAGTCTTTGGAAGAGGTTTGTTTGTTCATTATTTCTCTTTAAGTATTTAAAGGTCTGAATCATATCTCCCTGTCCCTCCTCTCCTCCAAAGTGTACATTGTGGTTGCCTTCCTCTGAACAGTTTCCAGTCTTTTTACATCCTTTGCAAGATATGGTCTCCAAAACTGAACACAGTATTCCAAGTGAGGCCTCACCAGTGGCATAAGTACCTCTTCCTTTCTACTGGTAATTCCTCTTCGTATGCAGCCCAACATCCTCCTGGCTTTTGCCACCGCCTTGTCGCACTGTTTTGCCACCTTGAGATCTTCAGAAATAATCACTCCAAGGTCTTTCTCCTGATCTGTGCACACCAATCTCTCGCCCCCTATCGCGTGGATTTCTGCTACCCAAGTGCATAACTCTGCACTTCTTCGCATTAAATCTTAATTGCCAAGCATTGGACCATTCTTCCAGCTTTTGTAGATGATTCCTCATGTTAACCACTCCCTCGGGGGAGTCCACTCTGTTGCAAAATTTCGTGTCATCTACAAAAAGACAGACTTTTCCATGCAGTCCTTCAGCAATATATTTATTTATTTATTTTATTATTTATAACTCACAAATACAGTGCTGGGCCCAGGACCGACCTCTGGGGCATCCCGCTAATCACCTTCCTTTCATCTGTGAGCTCCATGTACCATCACCTTCTGTCGTCTGTCAGTCAGCCAATTTCTGATCCAATTTACCATCTTGGGATCTATCCCCAAGCTACTGAGTTTGATAAGCCTCCTATGAGGAACAATATCAAAGGCTTTGCTGAAATCCAGGTAGATGACATCCATCGCATGCCCCTGATCTAGTTCCCTGGTCACCCAGTCAAAGAACTCAATCAGATTTGTTTGGCAAGATCGTCCTTCGGTAAAACCATGTTGCCTCGGATCTTGCAACCTGTTGGCTTTGAGAAAGTAAACTATTCGTTCTTTCAGGAGCGTCTCCATTACTTTTCCCGTCACCGAGGTAAGGCTCACAGGCCTGTAGTTTGACACTCCTTCCCTGTCACCACTTTTGTGTAGAGGTATGACATCAGCCATTCTCCAGTCCTGAGGAACCTTTCCTGTTTCCAAGGATCTGTTGAAAACATCCTTTAACGGCCCTGCAAGAACCTCTCTGAGCTCTTTCAGTATGTATCTTATCCGGTCCCATGGCCTTGTCCACTTTCAGTTTTGCAAGTTGTTTTAACACTTCATCTTCTGTGATTGGTGTGGTATCTACTTCATTCCCATTTTTATATTTGGGAGTCACAGGTGGTCCTTCTCCAGGTTCTTTCCTTAAAAACAGAGCAGAAGTATTTGTTTAGCAATTTTGCTTTTTCAATGTCACTTTCCACTAGTGCGTTCCCAGCACTTCTGAGTCCTGCAATTCCACCTCTGATCTTCTTCCTTTCCCCAATATACCTGAAGAAAGTTTTGTCGCCACACTTCACATCTTTAGCCATCTTTTCCTCTGCCTTTGATTTTGCTATCCTTATTTCTCTCTTTGTCTCTGAGTTTGATCCTGTATTCATTTCTGTGTTCCTCTGTTTGCAAGCTTTTGAATTTTGCGAAAGCTGTGTTTTATGGCTTTATTTGAGCAGCCACTTCTTTGGAAAACCAAATAGGTTTTCTTCTCCTCTTGTTTTTGTTTAATTTTCTTACATATTTATCCATTGCCCCTTTTATTGCCACCTTTAGTTTAGCCCATTGCCATTCCAATTCCCTCATCTCCTTCCACCCTGTCAGCTCCTCCTTTAGGTACTCGACCATTTTATTGACGTCGGTGTTTTTGAAGTTTAGGACTTTGAGCTTGCTATGATTGGCCTGTACCATGGCTTTTATCTCAAACCACACCTTGTGATGGTCGCTGCTGCTCACAGGGGCACTCACGCAGACATTTGACATGCTATCACTGTTGGTGAGCACTAAATCCAGCGTTGAGCTTTCCCTGGTTGGTTCCATCACCACTTGCCTAAGTATTGCATCTTGGAGAGCATCCACATTTTTTTTGCTTCTTTCCAGATTTGCAGAAGGAGTAATCCAATCCACATCAGGTAGATTAAAGTCACCCATTATGATCACTTCTCCCTTTGTGGCTATTTTGGCAATATCTATAATCGGTTAATTATCTAGCTCTTCAATTTGTGTCAGAGGTCTGTATACTACAGCAGTATGGATGACAGTGCCATCACCTCTTTCCAACACAATCCAGAGCGCTTCTTCTTTTCCCCATGCCCCCTGCATTTCAGCAGCTTTAATATTGCTTTTGACATACAAGGCTACTCCTCCTCCTCTTCCATTTTCTCTGTCTCTTCTGAATAGATTGTAGCCAGCTATGGCTACATCCCAATCATGCGATTCATTAAGCCAAGTTTCTGTAATGGCCACAATGTCCAAATCCATTTCCACCATTAGGGCTTCCAGGTCTGGAACTTTGTTGGCTAAGCTTCAAGCATTTGTGCTCATTGCTTTCCAGGATTTAACTGGCTTGTGTGTATTTTGCATTGCTTTTGTTCTGCCCACATCTTCCCACTTGTTTTTGATGTGTGGTTTAAAAGTGTGGCTGATACTGATGATCTGCTTTTGCAGGGGGTGACGTCCAGAGCTTGCCCTTCCCTATCTGTGTTCACTTTCTGCTCTAAGTACTTCAAAACTTGTTTTGTATTCCTGCTGGCTGAAGAGTCTGGGAGGCACTTGAGTATCTTCTCTCCATTGAACTGTGTTCCCAAGTTGGTGCCTCTGATGATGGAATCCCCAAGTATTAGTAGTTTGCTGTTTGGTGAGGTTTTCTTCATATTTGGTCCTCTAGCAGGAGATTGGGCATTGTCTGTCTCATTTAAGGGCCCTTCAATTTCTTTGGATTGGGCATCTTCATTAGCCAAGGCAGAGAAGGCATTATGCAGGGATATCTCCTGATGCATAGGATGTCTTTGTGTCACAGGTCACAATCTATCAGAACCCACTGTGATCCATTTATTCCTGGGGTGTTTGATTCTTTGTTGGAGCGGTGGTGGACTTTGTTCAATTTGTATCTTAGAAGAGGTGCGTTTCATTGCAGCCAATTTGTCCCTCAGTTCCTCGTCCTCATTAGGCAATGTAGAGGAGGCATTATGCAGGGATATCTCTTGATGCATAGAATGTCTGTATGTTACAGGTCACAATCTACCAGAACCCACTGTGATCCATTTATTCCTGGGGTGTTTGATTCTTTGTGGGAGCGGTGGTGGACGTTGTTCAGTTTGTATCCTAGAAGAGGTGCGCTTCATTGCAGGCAGTTCCTCCCTCAGTAGGGTCACTTCTTTATGCTTGGCAGCTAGGTATTCCCTTAGTAGAGTCAGTTCTTTATGCATGGCAGCTGACCTGAAGCACAGAGGACAAGCTCTTAGGTTCCAAATGATTTGTCTTGGAATGAATGTACCACAGTTATTGCACAGAATACACGACATGCTGAATAAGCAGTCCGAGAAAAAGAATAAAGGAAGAAGAAGAGGTGGGCCTTAACCCAAGTTAAAAGGATAGATGGCAACGTATGCGACCACTATATAGGCAATGCAGTCCCTGGGGTGGGTGGGTGAAGGGTAGGGTGGGTGGGAACCTAAGTGTCTCTGGCCAGTAGGCTGTTCCTGAACTGGGGCACCCACAGATGTCTGCTCCAAGGTTACACAGGAAAGCAGTCAGTCAGTCAGAATATCCCCAAGCTTAATGTATAACCACAGTTAAACCTTATTAGTGATATCCCCAAAAAACAAACAGCTAAACTCTATATTGGTAGCTAGAAACCAGCAGAGATAAGAGAGAGAAAATTATAATCTTAGCTTTTGGCTTTGTGAGCACTCCACAGCTCATGCAGACTGCCTTAGACCGGTATGTGTGTCCAGGTGTAAGATGGTCTAAAAAAACAAAAAACTTAAGCTTTCTTTGGAAGCTAAAATGTCAGTACTTCAGCTGTCCTACTTCATAAACATCATGCAAAGAGAGAGAGAGACATCCATGGTTGGCAAGGTTAAAGGACGGCGCAAAAGAGGAAGGCCAGCAATGCTCTGGATTGATACAGTAACAGCAGCTATGGATGCTACTTTGTCAACAATTAGCTACCTGACTGAAAACCAAACATAGTTTAGGACAATTATCAAGAGGATCACTATAGGTTGACATCAACTCAGTGGCATTTAACAACAATAACACAGTGGATTAATATTTTTCATGAACGTCTACTATATTGGAAATTTAACTTTTCAGGCGTGAGTGATTCCCCATGGAATCTGGGTCAGAATTAAGAAAAGAACAAAGAAAAAACCCCAAATAAACACAAATATTTAGATCCTTTCTATGTTATCTTGTTCCCATATTACCATATAATGTTTTCTTTTTGACTTTGCAGGTGCAGGAGAGAATTTGGAGAATACAATGGCAGCCTTTCAGCAGTAAGTACAGGAGTGATTGCTTTTGTTTCTCTCCCATTTGTTATGAATAGTGTTGCATTTTCCTTAGTAGTTTTTTTTTTTTTTTTTACTTCATCCGCCATGCGCATAGCAGAAATGTTTCAAGAGTTCTAGAATTGTATTGAGCCCAGAGTCTCATAAATGTGTCCCAATATTCATTATCGACACCAGTCATAAGCAAATTGCAATTTCCAGTTTTTTGTTGGACCATTAGTAAATCAAAAATAATCATATATACTTCATATGTATTTATGGTCCATTTATCTCATAAGTAAAATCGGTTATCCTGTATGCACTTTTTTTTTTAAAGTGCTGTCAAGTCAATGCTGATTCCTGGTGACCTAGCAGCCCCTGGGTTTTCTTGGCAAGGTATGATTGGGAGTAGATTGCCAGGCCTTTTCTTACGAGGCAATAGAGGGTAAAGTGAATCCTCCAAGGTGATGAGGGTACTGGTGGGAATTGAACCCTGATCTCTTGGGTACTAGGCTGTTGCTCTAAGCACTAGGCTGCTCCTTCACATCCATACGCACTAGGTATATAAACTACTGTGTATTCTGCATAAATCAATCATGTGCAGCACTATCTATCTTAGTGACCCGAATTGTACCAAGTCTGCATTCTGTGCTACAGTATCATTTTACCAAATCCAGACACGGTGCTGTTTCAGGCCATAGCATGTAAAGCCATGTTCTGCCGCTGAAAGTGCTTTCAGAATTCAAACAAGTCATGACAGCAGGTCAGCAGGATGTCTCCACAGGGAGGATAAGTAATTGTAAAAAAATATATATTTCGAGACAGAATTTTGGTTTTGCATGCTGCGGCTCAAAACGCAGCAGTGTCAGTGCTTGGTAAAATGATATTGAAACGCAGAATGTGGACTTGGTACAATTCAGGTCACTAAGATATATTGTGCTGCACATGATTGATTTATGCAGAATGTACAGTAGTTTATTTACCTAGTGCATATGGATAATTGATTTTACTTCTGAGAAAAATCCTCAAGTCTTTTCTTTAGTCTAGGTATTCCCACTCCCGTAGCAAATGTAAACTACAATAAAAAGATTCAGACAGCAAGCCAGCAGCGAGATAATCATTCATGCAAAAGACTAGATAGGGGCTATCTCCCAGTCGGTGAGAGGTCATATGTGTGTCTGGTACAAAGAGCTCCTGGTTCTCAAATAATGAGTCTGATCTCTGGAGGCTAGGGTAGAGGACTTGGAGGAGCTGAGGCAGACAGAAAAATAAATAGAGAAGACCTTCAGGGATATAGTATAGATGTGCCACCTCAGGTCTGACAGTCTCTGTGCTGCCTTGGAGGAGAAGGGTCACCTGAAAGGGGAGCATAACCTTGGTGTGGCAAGAAGTGATCCTGCAGCAAAAACCTTCCTTCCTTGGGATGCAATATCCTCTCACACTAAGGATGTGCCTACAGGGGTTTCTGCCAAGGAGGAAAGGATTAGGACAGCTAACTTAGTTGGTGAGTAAGTCCATTAAGCATCTAGATAGCTAGGTGAGCATCACCTGATCACTTGCCTGCCTGATGTGGTGATGGTGGTGGACCTAATGCTTAACCTAGATACAATTTTAGGCAGTGCTAGGGGGGATCTGGATGTCTTCATACCTGTTGGTACCAATGACGTAAGAAAATGTGTAAGGGAGGTTTTGAAAGCCAAATTTAGGCTTTTAGGCAGAAAGTTGAAATCGGGACTTCCAAGGTAGCATTCTCAGAAATCTTTCTGTCCCACACACAGGACTCAAGAAACAGGTAGATCTTTGGTTCTCAATTCATGAATGAGGCGATGGTGTAGAGAGCAAGGTTTTAGATTTGTTAGAAACTGGGCTACATTCTGGTGAAGGGGGAACCTATTCCACAATGATGGCTTCACCTTAATCGGGGTAGTGCCAGGCTGCTGATGCTAACATTCAAAAAGGAAATAGAGCAGCTTTTAAACTAGAACTGGGGGGAAACTGACATTCGCTCAGGGACACATGGTTTGGAGTAAGGTATCTTTGAAGGATAGCATCATAACGGGGAAGATAGGGTGTTCCGATAGAGTGGTTACAATAAAGGTTAAAAAAAAAACCAGGTGCCCTTAAACCCCAGAAAGAGACAAAGGTTTGCTAATTATCCCTGCTAAATTCTGAAGGTAGTAAATTCAAGCAAGCATATCTTTAAATGTCTCTATGAAAATGCTAGAAGCATAAAACATAAGATGGGGAGAATTGGAATATATAGCACTCGATGAAGAGAGAAATATAATGGGCATCCTGGAAACCTGGTGAAAGGAGGATAACCAATGGGACACTGTGACAGCTGGGTACAAGTTTTTATGGCAGTGATAGCATGGATTAAATTGGTGAAGGGGTGGTGCTATAAGTTAAGGAGAGCATTGAGTCAAATAACAGTTCTGCAGGAAATAAAATATGCCATTAAATCCTAATGGGTAGAAATTCCAAGTGGGAAGGGAAGAAAATAATGGTAGAGATTTACTACCATCTGCCCAGAGAGAATGAGCAGGGAGATGACAAAATGTTATCAAACATTGGGGAAGCTAACAAAATTGGCAACACAATGAGTGGAGGAGTAGCCTAATGGTTAGAGCACTGGCTTGGGAACCAAGAGACCAGGGTTTATTTCCCACTAGCACTCCTTGTGGCCTTGGGCAAGTCACTTAACCCTTCATTGTCTCAAAAACCCCCCCAAGTTATTAATGTCCCTGTTTAATGTACATTACCAAGTTTAAGTTACAATGTAAACCGCTTTGATTGAAATGATAAAGCAGTATAAAAAGACCTGTTAAATAATGAGTGATTTTAATTACCCAGTATTGATTGGATACATGTCATATCAGGATATGTTAGGGAGGTAATGTTCCTAGATGAAATAAGTGGCTGCTTCTTGGAGCAGTTGGTATGGGAGCCGATTAGAGAAGATGCAATTTAAGACTTATACCAAATTCTAGGTTCCACAAAGAATTGTGTTGGGGCCATTTGGCACTTGTGATCATAATATGATCACATTTGACAATAACGGGAATGAATATGCAAAGGAAATCTACTGTGGCATTTAATTTTCAAAAAGGATACTATGATAAAATGGTTAGAAAAAAAAACAAATACAAGCAGCTGCAAAAGTCAAGCGTTTACATTGGGCATGAATGTTTAAATTACAGTCTTGGAAGCCCACACCAGATGTATCCTATGCATTAAGAAGGGAGAAGGAAGCCAAACGACAGCCAGCATGGTTAAAAGCTGAGATGAAAGAGGATATTGGAGCCAAAAAACATCTTTCAAAAAATGGAAAAAGGAATCAAATGAAGAAAATAGGAAACAGCGTAAGCGCTGGCAATTTAAATGCAAGGCACTGATAAGGAAAGCAAAAAGAGAATTTGAACAGAAGCTTGCCATAGAGACAAAAACTCACAATAAAACTTTTTCAGGCGCATATGAAGCAAGAAGCCAGGGAAGGAGTCATTTGGGCTATGAGATTATTAAGGAGTAAAAGGGACGTTTGGACCTTGGGACAAGGCCATAGCTGAGAGACTAAAAGTGACATTTTAGAAAGGGCATCCAAATGCGATCTGGGATGTGCAGGAAAACGCCAGGAACATTTATGGTCTGGCCTAATTTTAGAAACACAGATGCCCCTGACATGGATGCCCACGCCAGCGTCCACATAGACATCTCCGCTACACTTAGAGTGGGGACGTCTTTTTGCTTACTAGTTTGCATACTGGGACATCCATTAGCGTGGCAAAAAGAAAACAGGAGGTCCATTCTCTGTCTGTTGTCAACATAGAAATATATGGGATATGAGTGTACCTCCTCCTTCAAACCCTCCGAATATTTAACTTGCAAAATGAGCACTTTTCCAGTGCTTATTCGTACGTGGAGTGGTTCTAAACCTGAACATGACTCAGGACATGCGGGGGGGGGGGGGGGTTCTGAAGACGGGCGAGGATGTCCAGGTGCTTGGGAATGTCTTGGATATGTCTGTGCCGTGCTATGCCCCCATTCCTGCTTGGATGTCAGTGCACCAGGGACGTCTTTGCATCCACTTTCTAAAATGGCTACCGGGACGGCTCCATGCTTTTGGACATCTATATGCCGTTTTCAGACATCTAAAGTATGAATAGATATTATAAAATGGCCCCCTAAATGAATTCTTTGCTTTACTCTGTACTAAGGAAGTTGTGAGGAAGCTCCCCATGACAGAAAAAGTATTTAATGATGATGAGTCAGAAGAACTAAATGAAATCTCAGTGAACCTGGAAGATGTAGTAGAACAAACTGATAAGCCAGGGAGTATTTAATTATTTTATTTAACTTTTTTTTTATACCGCCTTATCCTTCAATCAAAGTGGTTTACATTAAACATGAAACTTATACAGTATAACGACTGAAGAGAAACAGTAACTTAATTGTTACATTAAACAGATACAAGATTATTAGCATGATGAAATCAATGTGGAACTTACATACAGTAAAGAATGGCGGGCATTGGGCTATGAGAGAACAGATTGGAGGTAACCTGATATGATGTGAGATGCAATGTCAGGGTTAGAGGGTAATATATTTACTTAAGTAATTTGTCTGAAGTGCTTAATGTAGAGCTGCGTCTTTAGTTTTTTTGGAAGTCCTTGATGTCTGTAGTGGTTCTAATAATATCTTCTGGCGTTCTATAATGTTGGGGCAGAGAGGGAAAGTGCCCTTGAATTCAGATGAGTTGGTAATCATATTTTTATTAACTCTCCTGGGCCAGGTATTGGTTTCTCGCGAAATTAGTTCCTGTAGGAACTACAGTAACTTTTTAACCTAGCATTATAATTGTTTCTGGTACTAGAAGATGGGCATTACGCTGGCCACCCTCCAATTTTTAAAAAGGGCCCCGGGGTGATCCAGGAAACTACAGACCAGTGAGCCTAACGTTGATGCCAGGCAAAATAGTGGAAACCATTATTAAGAACAGAATTAATGGACACATGGACTGATGTGGTTTAATGGGACAAAGTCAATATGGATTTAGCCAAGGGAAGTCTTGCATCATCAGTCTGCTCCGTTTCTTTGATGACATGAATAAACATGTGGCTAAAGGTGAGCTAGTTGATTATAATATGTTTAGACTTTCAGAAAGCATTTGAAAAAGTCCCGCATCAGAGACTCCTTAGGAAATTAAACAGTTGTGCCATAGGAGGCAATGTCCTATGTGGATTGGAAACTAGTTGAGAGAGAAAATAGGGTAGGTATAGATGATTGGTTTCCTCAATGGAGGAAGGGGAATAGTGAGTACCCCAGGAATCCATATTGGGACTTGTGCTTTTTTTTTTTTTGTTTATTGAAAGGCTTCCAAGAATACAGAACATCATAAACCACAAAGATCTTCAAAAAGGAAGCAATAACAATAACATAACGCCAGATCACAATGGCATTCAACAATATGCCTTCACTTTTGCAGTTTTAAAATAAAGAAACCGAGAGCTGTAACCCCCCCACCTCCCGTTCTCCCCCCCCCCGACACCTCCCTAGCCCAAGTCCCCCCTCCCACCCAACCTCCCATTCCCCCCCTCTATAGCTTGCTAAAGTTCAAGGACGGGGAAGGTGATGAGCAGCAGATATACTCAAGGGACAGGCTCCCTTTAAAAATTTTTTTTTTTTTTTTTTTTTTTTTCAAAATTCCCCCCTACTTATCCAGCACAGTCACGCACCATAACGAGAGACAAAAGGCGCCCACACCAACTCAAAGTGCGCCAGGCGCATCCTACTGATCGCTACCCCTCGTTCCATTGTATACATATCCCACATCCGTTCCTGCCAAATCTGAAAGGAGGGGGCTAAGGCGCTCTTCCAGGCTGCTGCAAGGGATAGCCTAGCTGCATTCAGGCCATGGCGAAGCAGAGCAAGTTGTGGAGCCCGTGCTCCTGGCACCGCGGCCCCAAATAAGAAAATCCCCGGATCCCAGGGGACACTCACTCCCAGAAGCAATTGCATCCGAAATTGTATACCCCTCCAATAGGCGCGAATGCGGGGGCAGTCCCACCAAATATGCCCTAGGGTACCCCGATGGCCACAATTACGCCAGCAGAGGTCCACCGCCCCAGGATAGATGCGCGCGATCCGCGTCGGAGTCATGTACCATCGGTACAATATTTTATAGTTGGTTTCACGGGCATTAATCGCTACCGCACTTTTCCACAGGTGGGTTTCCGCCCATTCCCATTGCTGCTCAGTATAGGAAAGGTTCAGGTCGGAGTTCCAAAGTTCCCTGTGTCTGGTAGAACACGGTTGGGAGCCCTGCAGGTGAGCATAGAGGGTCGCAACGAGTCCCTTAGTGGTGGTGCACCCCTCACAGTAGCGTTCCAAGTCTGTCAGGACCCTCGCAACTTGTGGCCGAACAGGCTTGGATCGAACCCAATGTACCACTTGCATATATTGATAATGGTGCCTGGCCGGAATATCAAATTCAGCTTGTAACGCACGAAAGGGCTGTAATTGACCATCATCAAAAAGCTGTCCGACCCTACTAAGGCCGTGATGTCCCCACTGCCGAAAAACTGCATCACTCAACCCCGGTGGGAAAGAGGCATTATCTACTATAGGAGCTAAAGGGGTTAGGTCCATGTCGCGAGATCGGAAGTGCCGATCCCAACAGCGGAGGGTGTGAAGGATATAGGGATTGCTAATGCGCTTACCACGACGCAGTTTCGGGCCTAACCACAGCCAATCTCCCAGGCCAGCTCCCCCCGCCAAATTCATTTCCAGTTGCACCCATCGCTTAGTGCTGTCCGCAATCATCCACTCCACCCCCGCCCGGCATTGCGCCGCCGCATAGTACCAATATAAATTGGGCATGCCCATACCTCCAGAGCGTGTACGGGCATAAAGAACCTGCCGCGCCAAGCGTGGACGACGATAGTGCCAGATGAATTTCATGAGCAACTGCTGCCAGGTCGCCAAAGTGGCCCGCGCAAGGGGAAGCGGCAGGACCTGGAAAAAATAGAGGAAGCGGGGGACAACCACCATCTTAACTACAGCCATACGCCCGAACCAAGAAAGGAGCAAGCCCTTCCAGACTTCTAGATCCCGCTGAACCTGGCGAAGCAAGGGATCATAATTGGCCTTAAAAAGGTCTGCCCGCTCTACAGTCAACTGCACCCCTAGATAACGTAAAGCCCCGGACACCCATCGAAGAGGGTAAGCCGCCTGGAGCTCCGCACAGACCGCCCCAGAGACCCCAACATTCAGAATCTCCGATTTAGTGTAATTGATTTTGAAACCGGAGACTCGCGCATAGTTATTAAACAGCTGCATCGCAACTGGAAGGGAGGTGGACGGATCCGCCAGAGACAGTATGATATCATCCGCAAAGAGCGCAATCCTGTAATCCTCAGGGCCAATGTGGACCCCCTTCAAGCTTAGATGTTCTCGGAAGCTCTGGGCCAAGGGTTCCATCGCGAGAGCAAAAAGTAGGGGCGAAAGAGGGCAACCTTGTCGCGTGCCCCGTTCCAACAGGAAACGTCTCGAGTGTCCCCCATTGACCCGAACGCACGCCTGGGGCATCTGATAAAGACTACGAACCCAGCCGATATAATTAGGGCCGAAGCCCATTTTCTCCAAAACACACCATAAGTATTCCCAGTGAACCCGATCAAAGGCTTTTTCTGCGTCAATCCCCACCAGGAGGGCTGGTTGTGGGTCCCGCTGGGCTACATGTATGACTTGCAACATACGCCTAATGTTGTCTGCCGCCTGGCGCCCTGGCACGAATCCCACCTGATCCGGATGAACCAAGCCCGGAAGGACCCGATTTAGGCGCGCCGCCAATATAGAGGCAAATATTTTAACATCAACATTTAACAAGGAAATGGGGCGGTAGGACGCCGCGTCGTGTAATGGTTTACCAGGCTTGGGTATCATCACGATCACCGCCTCACGCTGGGATGGTGGTAAAGAGGCCCCTCCCAAGATCTCATTAAACAAGATGGTCAAGGTGGGCGCCAATTGTACCCGAAACTTCTTGTAATATTCTGCGGGAAGGCCATCACTACCTGGCGCACTCCCAGTTTTCAGTCGCCGGATTGCGGTTTCCACTTCATCTACCGTTAATTCAGAATCTAGCTGAGCTCGGTCAGGGCCGGAAAGGTGCGGTAGATCAATCCCCCGCAGATAGTCCTGTACACGATCCCGCTCAAAAGACTCTGCCTTATAAAGCTGTTCCAGAAAGTCAGCAAAAAGATCGCGTATCTCCCGTGAGATAACCCTCCTCTGTCCCCCAGCGTCGCGCAGTTCGCGTACCACTCGCACGGATTGTTGTTGGCGAAGACGCAAAGCTAGGAAGCGGCCTGTCTTATTCCCATGTTCATAAAACGTTTGTCGTAGCTTCCGACGCTTATTATCTAACTCTTTCTGCAAACATGCATCCAAGGTGGCTCGTGCTGTCCGCCACTGACGCAGAACCTGCCGCGAACCAGTTCGGGCGTGCTCCGAGCCCAAGCGGGCAGCCTCCGCCACCAGGTGTTCGCGTTCACGCGTCCACTTTTTGCGCGTGCCGGCCGCCTCCGCCATGAGTTGACCACGAGCCGTAGCTTTATAAGCATCCCACACCGTGGGGAGAGGAACATCCCCAGTATTGTTAAGCTCAAAAAATTCCGTAATAAAACGGACATGATCCTGTACTGCGCCCTGCCTCCGTAGAAACCTCACATCTAGGCGCCAAAGCCTCTGATGCTCACTGTACAATCCAGGCGGAAGAGCAAGCCAGCACGGGTCATGATCTGACCAGGTCAGCGCTCCATGTCCAGCCTTCACTCTCCCGTCCATCAGGCGCTGATCTAATAGAAAATAATCAATGCGAGTATGAACCTGATGGACCGGAGAGTAGTACGTATAGCCTCTTTCCCCCCCATGGGTATTCCTCCAGACATCTCTCAGGCCTAGGTCAAGCATGAGGCTTTGCAGGGCTCTGGCTGGTCCCCCCACTCGCCCCCCAACACGACTTGTGGAATCCAGGTGGGGCACCAGGTGCGTGTTGCAGTCCCCCCCCCAGGACAATAGGACCCCTTGCAAAATCCGCCAATGAAGCTTTCAATCGTGCAAAGAAGGCCCCTTGACCTGTATTGGGAGCGTAAACATTAGCCAAGGTAAGCAGGTGCCCTTCTAGACGGACATTCAAAAAGAGCCACCTCCCCAAAATATCTTGTTTTGTCTCCTCTATCTGCAGTGAGAGGCTCTGGTGAAACAGTAAGGCCACTCCCCGCTGCTTCCGTCCCTGTGCATCCGAGGCCACCCGCACCTCAGTGTATGGGGACCTCCTCAACCAGCCCTGCTTACAGTTCTGAAGATGGGTCTCCTGTAGGTAAACAATGTCTCCTTGTAAGGTGCGCAATTCGGAGAACAGCAAGGATCTCTTCCTCGGGGAGTTAAGGCCTTTGACATTCAAAGAAACAAAGCGCACCATTAGCAATTATAATCCACTCCCTCGCTGCCGCCCGCCATCCAAAAGGTCCCAGTAGCAGCCTCCCCCCCCCATCAAACCCGGGGACTTAGTTAGTCGAACCCATCCATTCCACTTTCCAAGAATAAGGGCCATAGTCCCTCCTCCCAAGCCCAAACACGTCCCCCAATTCCATGTTAATACAAGCTCCCCCCCCCCCATTTCCCCCCCCTTCCCGTCAATACCACCTGCCTGTTTAAATTACCACAGGACACGGTAAATTGACCACAAACCCCAAATCCCCCAGAACCCCTTAAGGCAAAAATTCAGCCTAAACATTGAAAAACAAAGATAAATGTACCCCCCACCACTCCCCCACCTCCCCCGGATCTTCAAACTCATCATGCCCCTCTGTCAGAACAATAACATCAGCAAAACATTAGCAGATCATCCGCTGCCCCCCATATGCCAAAAAGAAAAAGGATTGGGGATCCCAGGCTGATTCCCACCTCCAGGCATCCAATTAAAAAAAAAAAAAAAAAAATTTAATTAGATAAATAAATAAATCAATCAGGGGGCCCACAGAATAGGACTCCCTAAAAGAGAAAAAGTAAAGAGGAGCTCCTCACGTGCACAAAGAGAAGTCAAGTGGGCTTGCCCACCCGAGTCCACCTGGAGTGCTGGGGTTTAGGGGGCGGCGGATGAGGCTGAGCATTGTCATCTACTAGGCCCGCCTGGCGCAGGGCTCGCCAAGCTTCAGTGTAATCTTTCGCAGAGATCTTTTTGTTGCCCAAGAGAAAGTTCATCCTAAATGGGAAGGACCAGGAATAGCGAATCCCCTTGCTGTTCAGGACCTCGGAAACCGGCTTCATCTCTCTCCTTCGCGCTAGGGTGAACGTCGAGAGGTCCTGGTAGATAGCCACTGTCGCATCTCGAAATCGGACCGTCTTTTTCTCCCGGCCGCGCCGGATAAGAAGCGCAGCATCAGTGTAGCGCAGAAATCTCGCAATGACATCGCGAGGTTGGTTGTTAGGGGGCTTCCCCAGAGCACGGTGAACTCGTTCAATTTCCATACCAGCAGCGTGCGCAGCCAAGTCCTCCGCCGAAAGTAATTCTGCTATTAGGAATTTAAGTACAGTTGGTAGATCTTCTCCACCCCCTTCCGCTTCCGGGATACCACGGAAGCGCACATTGTTGCGGCGGGAGCGGTTTTCAATGTCATCAATTTTGTAAGTCAATTCCATGGCTTGCGCACGCTGCCGGTCCAGAGCACATTGTAGATCCATCAATACCCCATCGTGTTCTACCATCTTGGTTTCCACGTCTTCCACTCGTGCTCCCAACTCCTTGACGTCAGTCCTGAGCTCGGCGACATCTTTCATCAGGTCTTCTCGTAGCGCGCGAAACTCATTAGCTAGTTCCGCAAAGCCCCTACGGAGTTCCCGTTTGAGTTGAGCTGAGGAGAGTTGTTTATGCGTATCTAATTCCTCCTCGCTGACAGTCTCATCAGAGCCTGATGGGAGGGGTTGTTCGTGGGGGCTACTGGGGGCTCCGGACTTGCTCTGCAGGCGTTGAGAGGAGCGCATCCCCTCCCGAAGTTCAGAGCTTTTAGCTTTAGCAGCCATCTCACAGAGTCTCCAATAGTTCACAGTGTTAGGAGAGAATTAAGGCCAATGCCAGCAAAAAAGAAAAGATGGAGACCCCAAGGAGACAGCAGCAGCCAGTCCTTTACAGATCTTCAGCACTATTGCCTCCACACAGTGTCAGGAAACGGGTGTAGGTAATGTCAGCAAAATATGGGGCATTAGATATTGAAGGAGGCAGCAGGGAGAAAAAAGGAGACGGCTGTCCCAGCCCTCCCAGGGCAACAAGCGTCTTATAGGGCCCCCAAGTTCCACCTAGAGGGAGCACAAGCTTCGTCGGGGCTCCAAGCTAATAATAAGTAGCCTCTGTCCCCCGCTCCAGATGTAAGCCAGGATATAGGAGGTAGGAGAATGAACGCCCGAACTTACCCCCCTCGGGGCGATTCCTAGAGGCCTAGGATAACAGCTCAGTCCAGTAGCTGCCACGTGTTCTCCACGTCGGATCGGCAGGACTCAAACCTGATCGCAGCGTCACACGAAGAGGCCTCAATATTTAAAGCGGTTGTCTCCCTCGATGACCGGGCTGCCGCGCAATTCGCAGCACAGCGCCCGGGAAGCTGCCGTTCGGTCGTGCAGGGCTCTTCTCCGGAGGCGGCTAAAACCGCGGAGGTCTCTTTTGCTGATCGCGGTAGCAGGCAGGGCCGGGGGCATCAACGTGTGAAGTCACGCAGCAGGCCTCGCTCCAGGGGCAACCCCCAAGATGATCCTGTCTCCTGAGAGCTCACTAAGCCGCCGAACCCAGCTCCATGGGGGATCTCTTAATCTCGCCGATCCAGGGTGAGTGAAGGGGGATCGTTTGCTGCTGTTAGCACATGTTTGCTATGTTTTTGGGGCTGTGAGGACGGAGCACTAGCAAAGTGCGGCCATCACGCTGCGGGCTCACCGGAAGCCCCCCGGGACTTGTGCTTTTTAACATATTTATAAATGTCCTGTTCTTGGTGGTTTGATTATCCCTGTCAGAAGGGCAACTTAATCTTGTGTTATTTCAACAAAAGAGCATTTAAACTTTGAATGCTGTGTTCTGAGCGCTGTGACAGTGCGGGCAGCTTTTAGGAACTGGTTTTAAAATATTCTCAACTTTGAGTTGAAATTGAATTTCTTACTTTAAAAGAGACTGAGAGCTGCTGACTTCAGCTGGATAAATTGATGCCATGAAGTTATCTCTGCTCTGGCAAATTTTCTACAGTACCAGCTTAATGGTCATGTCATAGGTTTGGTGCTTGGATGTTTTATTTATTTATTTATTTAGTTTACACTTATATACCGCTACTTCCAGCGATCAGCAGCGGTTTGATTACAAATTTGGGAGATGTCAAATCAGGACAGGAAAATTGGATCATATATACATAGATTTAGGGCTAGGCACACACACGCAGGGTTAGACACTTCAAGGTTAGGTTTACATATTTACAGTTCTATAATAATTACATTTACACAGGTCGGCTTCATGGTTCCACTTTTGTTTACATCAGGTTATAGTGACATTTGAAAAGATGAGTTTTTATTTTCTTTCTGAAGTCATTTATGTCTTTTATAGCTCGCAGTTCATGTGGTAGATGATTCCAGGTTATCGTGCTGAGAATGAGAACGCTTTGTTGCTGGTACTTGCTTTTACTGATCTGATATTATTAGGAACTTGTAGTGCGTCAGAGTTGATAGTTCTCCTGTCTCTGTTGGCTGGTTGCTTGCTGACCAGTGTTGAGAGGAATGAGGGTGCTATGTCATGTATGAGCTTGAATATGGTTACCAAGGTTTTATACTGTATCCTGGCCGCAACTGGTAGCCAATGTAGCTCGATCAATATAGGTGTGATGTGTTGAGTGATGCTTGTTCGTGTGATGACCCTTGCCGCCACGTTTTGGGCCAATTGCAAAATATTTAGTGTTTTCTTTGGCAGACCCTGTAGTATGGCGTTACAGTAGTCTAAGTGCGGCATAATGAGTGCTTGTGCCACCGTCCGAAAATCACAGGGTTCGATTAAGTTCCTCAGTGGCTGTAGGACTCTGAGCTTGTGGAAGATGGCTTTGTTGGTTTTTCGCAGGTGTTTTTCCAATTGCAGTTTGTGTTGTATGTGTTGCTGCAGAGGGTGACCGTCGGAGGGGGTTCAAAGTTCGGTTTACTTGATATATACATTACTTCGGTTTTCTTATGATTAATTGCCATGTTGTTTTGCTGGAGCCATGCTAACATCTCGTACAGGCAGGATTCAAGCTGGGTATACTTTGGGTCATTTGTGTCTAATTGAGTGTATAACATAATATCGTCTGCATAGATATGGTAGTTGATGTTATGTTTTTTGAAAATGTCACAGAGGGGCTGCATGTAGATGTTGAAAAGTAGAGCAGAGAGGGCTGATCCCTGGGGTATGCCTTGCGTTTGAGTGAACCCTTCTGCTTTCTCTCCATTGAATTGTACCTGTGGACTTCTGTTCGTTATATAGGAGGAGAACCATTTAAAGGTGGTTCCCGAAATTCCTATGGATTCCAGTTTTTTTAGTAGGATACCATGATGTACAGTATCAAAGGCGGCGGAGATGTCAATGAAGATGAGTAGGAAAGTTTTCTTCCTGTCTTCCAAGCCTTTGTGGAGGTTATTGAGTAGGGCTATTAAAAGCGTTTCAACCCCATGGTTTCGTCTGAAACCGTATTGTTGGGTGTCTAGTATGTCGTGGTCATCTAGGTGCTCTTGGAGTTGTATGAGGGCTGCTTTTTCGATGATTTTTGCTAAGAAGGATATGCTGGAGATGGGGCGATAAGATGTTGGGTCTGTTTTGTTAAGTTTATTATTCTTTAGTACTGGTCTTATTATAGATTTCTTGAGCTGGTCAGGCATAATTCCTTGATGCAGTGATAGGTTTACAATGTGTGAGACTTGGTGGACTATATCTTTTTTCGCTGCCTTGAC
This sequence comes from Ichthyophis bannanicus, assembly GCA_033557465.1. NCBI lineage: Eukaryota > Metazoa > Chordata > Amphibia > Gymnophiona > Ichthyophiidae > Ichthyophis > Ichthyophis bannanicus. The sequence continues at coordinate 172,930,843 of CM066042.1, forward strand.
CCAAGCGGTGGGGCAGGGGTCAAGTGGGGAGGTGGTGGTATTGATGCTCGTTATTATGTTGCTTGTTTGTTGCTCATCGATCTTGTGGAAATTTGTCCATGTCAGTTCTTGCTCAACAGTAGTTTCACGGTGTACCTCCCCCCTGCAGGGGTCGGGCAGTGTTGCAGTCAGCTTGCTCGCGTAGTGGTTTGCCAGCGGTTGTGGGTTGATAGAGGTATCCTGTTGGTCTGGTTGGGATGCTTTTGTTAAGGATTTCACCAGCTCAAATAGTTCCCTGGGTTTGTTGATCGCTTTGTTCAATAGGTTTGTGTGGTGCATCCTTTTTGCAGTGTTCACCTCTTCTTTGTATTTCGAGAGGAGGGTGAGGTACTCCATCCTATGTTCCATAGATTTCGTACGTCTCCATTTTCTTTCATGCTTTCTGAGTTCTCTCTTCCTGTTGTTTAGTACTTCGGTGTACCAGGGTTCCGATTGTTTTTTAGCTAGGTTCGGGGTGGTGCTCCATTTGGGGTTTGCTGCGGCCTGTATTCCGGTGTTCCAGCTTTCTGTTAGCGCATCGAGATCCGTGCTGTTAAGATCTATGTGGGTCTGAATGTTACTTATCAGACATTCCAGGTTTAATTTGTTGAATCTCCTTTGTTGGTGCATTACTCTTCGTGCTTTTGTGTCCTTTGGTAAAGACGGTAGTTTCATCCGAATATCAATTTGGTGGTGGTCTGACCACGGTTTAGGGTTGATCTTTATTAATGGCTTCTCTGTAATGCACTGGTCCCCCGTGGGAGTGAAGACCATGTCAAGTGTGTGGCCCTTGTCATGAGTGGGCTCGTTTATTAGTTGTTGAAATCCTAGTTGTGACATGGCTTCTAGGAAAGTATCTGCGTGTGTGGCAGCTGTTGATGATAGGTTTAAGTCTCCTAGAATCATTTGGAATTTCCTTGGTTATGTCGAAGAGATGTTTTCTAGTACCGAGGCAAGTACTTCTTGGTTTGTTGAGGGGGCTCTGTAAATCAGACATATGGCTAGTGCCGGGTTCTCAACTTTAAGCATGTCTACGTCTGTGTTTGAGTCCAGGTACGTTGTGGTAAGTTGCAGGTTGGTTTTAGCCATTATGAGGACTCCTCCACCTCTTTTATTTTCTCTTGGGCAGTTATATAGGTTGTATCCGGGATGGCTTATCTGGTTTAATATGGCTGCATCAGTGTCGTTGATCAAGGTTTCAGTTATACAGAGGATGTCTGGTTGCTCGTCTTTGATGTCATAGATTATGTGGGTCTTGTTTCTAATTGAACGAGCATTGATGAGGGTGATGTTACAGTCATCATGTGTTCTTTGCAGATCCATGTTGTGAGTGGTCTGGTGAGGGGGGAGCTTTATCCATGTTTTTGTTGCTCTAGGTTTGCGGTGTCTCTGTGTTCGCCCGTTGTTGTTTATGCAGTCCTTTAGGTTGGGTGCGTGTATTTGGACAATTCTGGGGGTTGAGTAAGGTGCGAGTATTGGTGCTGCAGGTGTTTGCATGGTGAGTAGGAGGTAGAGTGGGGTGTATAGGTGAGACATGGGTTGGTACAATCTTGAATTGAAAGCATAAACTGGAATCAGTGTGAGCAGACATATCATCAGAAAGAAGTTTAGGGTACCCATAGCTCTAGAGTGAAATGTTGGAAAGGCTTTCTCTAGACTTTTTGGGTTAACCCTTACAGTTTCGTCTTTACCTACCAGAAGGTGTTGATATTGGGTACAAGGGCCAAATATTCAGAGATATTTATGCATTAACAAGAAATCTAATAACAGACTTAGTTTCTAGAGGACTATTGCAGGAGGCTATAATTGACTATTAGTGATTATTAGTGACTAGTATTTGTATACTATTAAACAGTTTTCCTTAACAGTATATTAGCAGTCAACTGTGTAAGCAAGGTGTCACATTAATAGTCAAATAAAACAGTAGCAGTAACAAACACAGTATCAGCTGTTAGTAACAGTAATAATTATATAAAACAAGCAAGCAAAGGCCGGATAAAGTCTTAGTAGGAAGGGATGTCCAAGCTTCCTGACCCTTTTTAGTCAAGGTTGTAGGTGTTTTGTATTGCACATGCGATAGCTTTGCATTTCCTTGTCTCTGTTTCTAAAGCTGGATGTGTGCTTTCTTGCTGTGGTACAGTAGTTGAGTTGCTACTGTTCGAGTGAAGTGGCGTGATTGAGTGTGATTGAAACGAAGGGGTGGGTTTAGTCAGGGCTACTCAATTAGTCTTTACTTTTATTTAGTTAGTGTGCCCATTTTCTGTAAAGGAAATTCTGTCTGGATATACACAGAATAGCTGAGAGTATATGCCTTGTCACAATTAAAAATGAAATTTAAGGAGTCAGGTTCCCCTTCATTTTTTTTTAAAGTGAAGTAGTAGATGATTCAGCATCAGCCTCTGAGTAAAGACCCTGTTAAACTGGATCAGAGGGACCAGATCTGTGGAAGAGACCGCTGCAAGGGCCCCTTCACAAGACAAAAATTTTGGTTGGAAGATAAGTAACACTGATATTTTATATTTTTGGGGTGCACTCATGATTTTCTTTGAGCTCAGATATTAGAATTTACATTTTTAAAGTAAAGAATAACACTACAGAAAGCTCTAACACATACTACCTGAACGCCTTGTTAAGAAATCTGCAGTCATAACTAGAAAACAGATGGAAAAGATTTGTTGCATGCTAAAATTTACTGAGAGTCCGTTATTGAAGCTCTTACCTGAACTTGGTGTAGAAACTGAACCAGTAATTGTTTCATAAAATAAATGTTGAGAGAAATTTTCAGAAGAGAACCTTGGGGGGGAAAAGTAGCTGTATCCAATTAGCTGATTTTTTTAAAATTTAGTGTGCCTTTGAGTCGGTTCTGACTGGCAACCCAGCTGCTCCTGGGTTTTCTTGGCAGTGTGACCAGAAGTATTTATTTATTTATTTAAAAGGATTTATATACCGCTTTATCCTTAAATCAAAGCGCTTTACACTAAAACAAAGGTGTTACATTAAACGAGGGTGGGAGGGCATGCAGGGAAATATAGCAAAGAAGCTCTATACATTGTAAACATATAGGGTTATTGTAGTATAACTATATACCTATATACAGTAAATTGCTAGGTATTTCTTCCAAGGCAATGGAGGGTTAAGTGACTTGCCCAAGGCCACAAAGCGTGCCAGTGGGAATCAAACCCTGGTCTCTTGGTTACCAAGCCAGTGCTCTAACCATTAGGCTACTCCTTCACTCCTAATTAGTTGATATTCAATTGTATTATAAAGCTGCTAAATATTTTGTAATTAGATATAAAAATTAACTTTTAACTATTTGTGCTCAGTTATCTGAAAAGGGAAACGGTGTCAAAATTTTTAACTTATTCTAGTAAATAAATATTTATGACATCACAACTTGAGTTTTTGGCATTTTGTTAATATTGCATTTGCCAAAATTTTTTACATCTTTAACAGAGCCAGAAATATAACAACTTATTGGCGTTATCCAGGGTTAAACGTCCAAACAGATTTCTGTTTTGCTCCAGTTATCTGTTCTCCTGTCTTAGGGAGATGAATTCCTGGATGGTAGTTTTATTTCTGAGGCTTCCATCCTGACAGAATTCCAGCCTGAGTTAATCACTTAGTGCAAGACTACAAAAGACTTCCTTGTCTGGTAAATGGTTGGGCTGGAATACTCTGCTGGAGCTGGGAGCTTACAGTATGAGGAGCAACATCAAAAATATATTTCTTAATTTAAAAAGTAGTGGTTGCTTGGAAGAGTGTCCTAGTGGAGGTGATGGAAACAAAACTGGTAATAGAATTTAGGAAGACATGAAAGAGAGACAGGAGATTCCTAGTGATGAAGAAGTGAGGGAAAGTCGGAGATCTACCCGTTGCACCAGGAATGAAGCCAGAAGATTGGATGGGCTTTCCAGTTCTTACCTTCCATTATATTCTGTTTCTGTCTAAGTTAGGATGTGAATTGGGATTTAAAAGAATCTGGAGGCTGAGCTATAGTACCACTTCCTCTTCTTTTTGTCTGGGATAGTCTAAGCTAACCATTAGAGACTGCTTCAGTAACACCCATTTCATCCTATGAAAGTGATCTAGTATAAGCTGAGAAACAGTAGGAGATAATGCAGCTGACCATAAAGATTAATTCAACACTGAACCTCTGAACTTCAATCTAAGGTTAAGAAAGTTTTTGGGTTTTTTAAAATAAAAACAATAATAAAAGGAGTGGAGTGGCGGCCTAGTGGTTGGGGCAAGGTACTTCAGGCCGGAAGATCGGGGGTTCAAATCCCACTAGAGGACAGCAACCTTGGGCCGGAAGGACTGGGGTTTCTAGTCCCACAGGTGCTCCTTGTGGTCTTGGGCAAGCCACTTAACCCTCCATAACCCATGTTCCCTGTAAATATATGTGTAAATAGTTAATATGGTTATCCAAGTTGAGATCCCTGTTTGTAATTACGGTATAATCCCCCACCGTAAAATACCTTGATGTTCCATGTAAACCGCACTGATATCAAATAGCGCGGTATATAAGAGAAATAAATAAATAAATAAATATATTTGAGAGAGCTGCCATTTCCCAGAGATCAAAACACTGCTGTGCCTTCTGCTTTAAAGTTAGGGAACTTTACTGGCATGATAGATTCCCAGAGTGACTGCCTGCTTTTCCACATACTTAATCATAAAGAAGGGGATTTCATTCTCATCAGAAAGTCCCCTATTAATTGCCATTAAAAAAAAGAACTATAGAATTATCCTATCAAAATGTACTACATGCGCTGTGCTGCTTTCCCTTGCTGTCCTTCCTGTATGCAACCACAAAGGAAATCCTAGGGTTTCAGATTTGCATGTTGAGTAGACAGATGTCTCCTTTTCCTGAATCAAGCCACGACTGGTTCTTTTGCTGACTGGTTGAAATTGCAGGGCTGATGCAAGGATTTTAGATGCCCTAGTTGAATCTTCAGTCCTGTGCATCGCCCTTGATTAATCATTAAAATCTCATGGGCCTTGAAATTAAACTCTACAATCATGATCCTCCCTGCACCACCCCTCCCATAATAGTCCTGTAAAAACTCATAATTGGCATCATATTTTTAAAGGCTAAATGTTTTTATATACAGCATCTATCGATTATATCTATATCTGTCTATCTAGAGAGAGATACATGCGCACACAGCCAGGGTAATTTTATAATGTGGTGCCTATGTCATACTTATTTTATTAAAGCGACGTCATATTAAGAAAAATCCTGTAACACATACATTTCAAAAAAGGACCATCAAAATGGGAGCACACGTCTCAGTGTCTTAGTGTTACTATGCCACAGTTTAATCATCTGTCCCAATAAGTCACGTTTCTTTTAGAAAGTTGTTATATGAAATTTGTGAGATATACTATTAATTTTTTTATAACTCATTTAGCAGCTTTTTAGTGTGCATTTTTTTTTATTTTAAAATACTTATAATCCATTACATCTTACATTTTGAGTGGTTTATAATGGCACATTGGACATAATTACATAAACAGATCAAAACAAACTCGCAAACAAAAAGTTACTTGATGAAAAAAATGTGGATGAAACGGACATCACATTAAGTCCCCAAAACGTAGGAAAATAAGTAAGTCTTAGTCTTCTTTTGAAAAGTCAGTAAATTGGTCTCCTCTCGAATCTGGTGAGGTAGATTGTTCCAGATTACGGGACCAGCACTCGTGAAAAAAATGGTTCCTGTTTTTAACGCCAATCACTTGCTTATAAAGATGGGATATTAAGAAGAATATCTTGGGAAGAACATAGGGGATGTGCTGGATTATATGAACTAACAGACCCAGGCCAAGTTTATTTGAAACTTGAACAACAAAACTGCCAACATAAAGTTCGCCTGCTCCTCAAAAGGGAGACTAGGAAGAGATTGTATACAAGAAGTTACATGGATCCCTTCCATGTCTTCCCAAGAAGCAAACAAGCAGCTGAAGTTTGGCTTGTTGCAAGGCCATATTGTATTTAAAAAAAGAAAAAAAAAGCGGCACAACATAAAGGTCTTTATTATATGTAGTCTAACAAGGGCATAATAAACTTTGAAAAACAGTACAAAGATCCTGATTAGGTATTATATCCTTCAATCTAGGCAGCATGTGCAGCTTATGAATAAAATGATTTAGAAACTAATAAGTAATTGTGAAGCTAGAGTAATACTCAAGTAATGAATTTCAGGGACTATTGATGTAGATGTGGAACCCAAGAAATATGATCAGTTAGCGGTTACCTTCCGCTCAGGTTTAGAGGCGACACTCCTTTGGATACTCTCCTAGTGACACCGAAGTGTTGGGGAATTACCTGGAATAGCCTTCCCTTGCTATACCCTCCCCTCCCCCTTTCCTTCTGTTGCACTTTGCTCTTCAATGTCTGAATCTGTCCTTGAAGGTCCAAGGCAACTGTGCTGAACTTATTCACACAGTTTCTCTGTTAACCATTTTGCAAATGTTATAGCAAACAGATTAGTCTCCCACATCTCCTCCGGGGTAACGAATGCATGAGCCCACCACAGACCTAGGGATCATAAGTGCAACCAGTGGCCTACATGTGTGACACCAAATGGTGTACAGGAGCAGGATGTGCAGTTAGCAATTGTACCATAACCTTTGTAGCAGGAGATCAATACTGTGACCTGGTACAATTTATAGAATGGAACAAAATACAAGTGAACACAATAAGTAGCACTAGACCAAATAGCAAATTTTGGAGCCAGGAGGAAAGACCTCCAAACCATGAAGTGAGGGAAAAAAACCACGAATCTACTTTAGGATCCGTGCTTGTATGTACACACTTAGATCCCTCAGGTGCTGTGTAACAATGGATAGGTTTCCATCCTTTCCAGCTACTGTAGGGATATAAGTACAAGTCCCTCCCACGACTGTACAAACTCCTCCCTCTTTTGCTAGAAGATAATCTAACGCTAACCTGTTCTGCAAAGTCATATGTGTGTTAGCATCAAGTGCTGTGCTCAAAACACGAAAACCTTGTTCTGTCAAATTAAGTAATTTAATTAAATCAAAGCGTACTCCCTGTATCCATTTAACATTGGTTGCAGCCTACAATCCTGGTGTAAGAATTGAGGCAAACATAACTTCAGTACCTGAGAACAAACAAAATTCACAAGCTACATCATTTTCAGAAAAATATGAGGAAGATCTCTTTTGTCTATAATGGGGGTGATATTTAGCTAATGTCTTTGGAAATCCTGAAGAATCCTGCAAAGGAATATGTTTCTGGCAGTAATGTTTGTACATAAGCACATGTATCTCTCCAGCCTGATGGCAAGCAAGGATATAATCTGTAACCACACTGGTAACTGTAATGATAGAAAACTATAAAAAAGCTATTTGCAGGCATAGCCACATTTGTTTTACAGGGGAGATTGTCTCCCACCTCCAATGTTCCTTTAAGGGATCTGTAGCATAAATAAAAAAATCCATGTCCAGCATTTCCATATGGCTTACATTTGTCATATACTGCCTTACTTTGAATAGTAATATTGGTTAGCATTGCAACACAAGCTTTATCAGGAGTATAACTATGTAAAGATATGAACTTTGTAGACCAAATTACAGCTTTAGATGAGCTATTGTGACACTCTATCTGTAAAGGGGATGCTTTATATATTATAAGTCCTTGAGTGCAATTAGAAACATTAACTAGTGATGCTGATCTCAAGCATTGTTGTACAGTAATTTAGGCACAGAAATAGAAAAATCTGCAGTCATGTCTCTAGCTATAAATTTGTTTGAACACATCACACAATCTTTAGTATCCAAAGAGGCTGCTGTTTGGCTCATCAAAGAATACTGCACATTTGTTAACAGTAAATTTGGTGGAACAACATTCAGAGAATTGTTAGTCTGTCAAAGAAGTATCATGGCTCAGAATTCTTGAAGAAATCAGCGTAAAGGACTCCCAAAAACAAATCAGTCTGAGCAGACACATGGAGCAGGCCGGATATCTGATATATTGATCCATACTCCTCCCTCGGATATCTGCACTGCAGTGGGGGTAGATGCGTGTACTGTAAATGGTACTTCAAAATAGGACTGTGTCCAACCAGTCCAATGTTTAATCCTCTTGTACACCAAATCTCCTGCTTTGTATTTTATTATTGGTGGAACATGTAATATCGTCCTCGAGTCTGGCCTATTGACAATTTGATCGATTAACTGCAAGGAGGTATGCAACGCTTAAGATATGTGTTCGAGTCATCTGGAAGCTCACCGACCTCTGGATTATAATCAATGGCAATCTGCATCTCCTTCCTGTAAGCAATTGAAATGGAGTTAGTGAATTTTTCTTCAGTGGTGAGTTCATAAAGAAGAGAGAGCCAGGGGCAAAGCCTGCACCCAATTCAGTGAGATTTCAGCACACACTTTTCTCAGAACAGATTTTAAGACCATTCATTCTTTCTACTAGGCCATTAGCTTGTGGCCTATACACAGAGACAAAGTGTTATTCCCTTCTGAAACAAATGAACAATCTGTTGCATGTGCGGCACATTTTACAAAGGCCGTATAAATACCTTCCTCCATTCGGTGAATCAACAATTGTATCAGTGTCGTCATAGGAGCATGCAGCAATGGCTTACCTCTGGACGTAATCAACCCTCTCCTTTTCCACTTCTGGGCATGAGTCAGTATAGCAGTGCATACATAGTCAGAATCTGTGCAGAAAAAAGAATCAATGACATTACCACTGCCACTAACTCTGCTGCTTGAGCCAAAAAATCCTGTGGAGACAGTTCACCTGCTGCCATAGTCATGTAGCCAAACTCCTTATATGTTACTACAGCATATCCAACCCTCTGAGGACTTTCTTGTGGACCCCTTGCAGAACCATCCACAAACACCACCTTTGAATCTGGAATACACCTATCCTCACATAGCTCTAGGGCATTCAAAACATTATCACAAGCGTGATCGATCTCAAGAGGTGGTACATCCAAAGCATAAGGCATACGCCTTGTTGGGGGTAACAGAACCACATTTGGCTGCTGAATCACCACTAGATATTTGGATAGTCTCTGAATGGAAAAACTTACAGTGGGTAACGTTAATACCTGAAAAACATCATGCTGACAATGCACTTGTACCTTTTTGATCTCCAATCGTCATCAGTACTTTCTCTATTCCTTAGCTACAGCTACTACTCCCTTTTCACACAGGCTGAAACCTTGTTCTACTGCTGAATACGTACTGGACAGGAAATACACCAAAACATGTTCTTTTCTTTCCTCGTCATATTGTGTCAATGCTGCTGACTAGTACAAATCTGTAGCTGCAGCAAGCAAAACAAAAAGTAATCCTGCACGAGAGATCTTCGGGGGTCTGCCTGTTTAAGCTTTCTAATCACTCAGTCTCAGGGCCGACCCGTCCATTGAGCAAGAATGTTCTTTGCACAGGGCCCCGCGTTTCAGAACATTCTGCTTTTTTTTTTTAAATTATATTAAAAAAAAAAAAACTGGCTCTGGCTGCTGCCGCGGCCTCCGCGGCAAAATGGAGTGTCCCACGGGGCCCCCTCTCCTCGCTGAGCCTCTCTGCAAAGGCTTTCAGATTCGCGAAGGGAGAGAGTCTCAGACGCGAGGGGCTGATGGGAAATTTCCCATTAGCTTTCCCATCTGCCCCTTTAGACGCGAGGGGCTGATGGGAAATTTCCCATTAGCCCCTGCGGGCTTAACAGAGACGCGAGGGAGACTCTCTCCCTTCGCGAATCTGAAAGCCCTTGCAGAGAGGCTCAGCGAGGAGAGGGGGACCCGCGGGACACTCCATTCTGCTGCTGCCGCGGCGGCAGCGGCAGCAGCCAGAGCCAGGTTTTTTTTAAATTTTAAATTTGCCATAAGCCGATATTGGGGGGGGGGGTGTTAAGACTGGGGCTGGGCTGGGCTGGGCTGGGGGGGGTGTTAAGACTGGTAATGGGCTGGGCTGGGCTGGGCTGGGGGGTTTGTTAGGAATGGTAATGGGCTGGGGTGGTGTTAAGACTGGTAATGTGCTGCGGGGGGGTGTTAAGACTGGTAATGGGCTGCGCGGGGGGGTGTTAAGACTGGTAATGGGCTGCGCGGGGGGGGTTAAGACTGGTAATGGGCTGCGCGGGGGGGGTTAAGACTGGTAATGGGCTGCGGGGGGGTTAGGACTGGTAATGGGCTGCGGGGCGGGGGGCGGGGGGGGGTTAAGACTGGTAATGGGCTGGGGGGGGGTTAGGACTGGTAATGGGCTGTGGGCTGATGGGGGCTGTCTGGAAATGGGGGGTTAGGACTGGTAATGGGCTATGGGGGATTAGGCCTGATAATGGGCTATGGGGGGGCTAGGACAGGACATGGGCTAATGGGGAGGGGCTAGGACTTGAGGTGGGCTGATGTGGTTAGGACTGGTAATGGGCTGTGGGCTGATGGGGGGCTTAGGATTGGCAGTGGGCTATGGGGGGGCTGACTGGAAATGGGCTGATGGGGTTAAGACTGGAAGTGGGCTGATGGGGGGTTAGGACTGGTACTGGAAATGGGCTGTTGGGGGGAGCTAAGATTGGAAATGGGCTGTGGTGGGGGCTTGAATTGAAATGGACTCATGGAGGGGCTAGAACTGGAAGTAGGCTCATGGGGGGGCTTGGACTGGAATTGGGCTGAGTGGAGGGGAGCTAGGATTTGACATGGGCTGATGGTGGGGCTAGGAAATGACTAGAAATGGGCTGATGGGGGGCTAGGATTGGAAATGAGCTGATGAAGGGACTCAGACTGAAAATGGATGGGGGAGCTAGGACCGGAAATGGGTTGATGGGGGGTAGGACTGGAAATGGGCTGATGCAGGGACTAGAAGGGAATGGATGCTGGGTGAGACTGGAACTAGAAGGGAGCTGATGTTGGGGGAGGATTAGAATGGGATGGGGCTGGGAGAGTAAAATGGAGAGGGGAAAAATATTTTGTGTGGGAGGGATGAAAAATCTACAATTGGCCGGTTATTGGGAGAGTAAGTGGGGATTGAGGATGGAGGGGTAAAATTTGTGTGGATGAAATAGGAATGAGGAAAGAGCAAAAGGAGAAAGATTAGTATGTTAAAGCAGATGTAGAGAGAGAGAATGGAAAAAAAAACTAGAAGAGAGAAGAAAGAACAAATGGACAGCAGACGATGGAGAGTTAGCAGAAAACATGAAGAAACCAGAAGAAAGTGGCTGGAGCAATTGCAACTGAAAAAAAATGCACAAAAGGTAGAAAGATATCTCTTTATTTTGAATTTATTAACTGGAATATGAAAGCTCTGGGAAATGTGCATCATTAACGTCTGCGCTTTGTTTGGTACAAGAGGAAATTAATTTATAGTTTTATTTCTACAGTGTTGTTGTACATTCCAAGTTTGGCTTTTGGGGTTCCCAGTTTATTTATTGCCTTCCTGTTTCTAAATTGTGATTCCTTGTTTGATGATGGTCTATGTTCTGCATGTGTAACTGAGCTGAGGTATTCTGTTTATGTAATTCCTATTTGACATTGCCACTTGTTCTCTTTCCCCAGTATTCTCTGAAATGTATTGGTTTAATATTTGCAGTGTTGCCTTTTGATAGGTAGGGTATGGTGCTTTGTGAGTCCTGGTAATGCTGTCAGGATATGGCGGGTTTGCTATGGGTTCTAAATGGGCAGCGTTTGTAGTAGTCCATCAAGCCCAGTATCCTGTTTCCAACAGTGGCCAATCTAGGTCATACATACCTAGCAGTTTCCCCAAAAGACACAGGTTCCACAATGCCTGTACTGGGTCAAGCATTGCTATCCTGGGTCCCTTCTTAATAATTGTTTATGGACCTTTCCTCCAGGAACTTGTCCAAACCTTTTTTAAACCCAGCTACACTAACAGCCTTTACTACATCCTCCGGTAACAAATTCCAGAGTTTGATTACATGTTGAGTGAAAAAATATTTTCTTTTATTAGTCTTAAATAGTTTACCCTGTAGCTTCATTGCATGTCCCCTAGTCTTTCTATATTCTGATAACGTAAACAATCGATCTCCGTTTACCCGTTCCACTCCGTTCATTAATTTTTAAATTTTCCCCTACCTGTTTAATTTATATGCAGAACAAATCATCAGAGAAGCAGGATTGTACAAAGACAACAGAGGTGTGAAGATTGGTGGAAGACTCATCAACAACCTTCGCTATGCTGATGATACTACATTACTGGCTGAAAGTGAAGATGATCTGAAAACATTTGCTTCTCACGTTCAAGGAACATAGTCTTAAAATGGGCCTGCACCTTAATGTAAAGAAGACAAAGATCATGACAACTGGCAAAATCAATAAGTTCATCGTTGAAGAAGAAGAAATTGAAATAATGGACAACTTTAACCTACTTGGATCAACTATCAATAGGGAAGCAACAAGCAGTCAAGAAATCAGATGCATTGCTCTTGGCAGAATGGCTATGAAAGACCTAGACAAGATTCTCAAGAGCAGAGATGTCTCTCTCCATACAAAGATTTGACTCGTTCAAGCCATGGTGTTTTCAATAGCATCATATGGATGTGAAAGCTGGACAGTGAAAAAAATAGACGGGAAGAAAATTGATGCCTGTGAATTATGGTGCTGGTGGCGAATTCTGCGTATACCATGGATTGCCAGAAGAACAAACCAGTCAGTACTAGAGGAGATCAAACCTAAGCTTTCTTTAGAAGCTCAGGTGACAAGACTTTGACTTTCATACTTGGACACTAGGGTGGTCCATAAAAATGAATTCCTGAATTCCTTTTCTCCCTGGCCTGATTCTGGTTCCATTTAGGTAGAAAACACTGTGTACAACGTTTGAAGCCAATCAAATAATTATTTAGGGGTGGCTCAACAAGTCTTGAGATTTCCCCCTGGGAGCAGATGATGAAATGTTGCATCATCTTGTATCATCCACTCAGTTCCACGCTGATTACATTTGATTGCGTCATATTTGAACTAATCTCATCTCTGAGAGGTGGCAAAGACATTGTACTATTATCTTTGTATCTTTATTCTTTTCAGATGGCGAAAAAACGTGGTTTTTATCTCATTGAAGAAATGTCCACCACAATTCTGGGGGCCAAGCTCCCCAGCAAGGAGCAAGTGTTAAGTGTATTTTTACATCACCATATAACATTAAACAAAGGCGTTAGTGAAAGTGCATCTATTGTAACAAGTGAAGTAGAAGCTTACTGGGAAAAGGCCAGGCTTCCTGTTCAAAGAAATGACAAAATTTCAAGAAAAAGTAAAGAAATTGTTCAATCAGTGGAAACTTTTGAAGAAAAACAAAGGGAGAGGAGGGAAACAAGAGGCAAATGAAAAAGAATTCCAGGTTGCAATGAAAAACCTATTTGATGTGGCGCATGCCAATGCAATGTCTTTAATTCATATTCAAGAAGACAAAGAATTCTTAATAGCGCAACGAGAACCAGGGCGCCGTGGCTCAATGTGCGTGATGGACAAGAAACTGGCCAACACGGAAGCAAGATCGCAACAGCGAGAAGAAGAACTGAAAAGGCGCAGACAAAAACATGTTGCCAAAGCCGAGGCAACTACAAGCCAAGTTCAGCTGGAAGGATCTTCTTCCTCAGCAGAGTCAGGTGAAGACTCGTCGACATCTGCGGATTCAGATAATGGACAGAAGAAAGCAACTCCACAAACGAAGCAGTTTCGACCTAACAATGTCTGGACCCCAGAGCTTACAGCAGCCCTGGATCGGACAGTGACAACGGATCGCAATGCTCTGTTTGTGGTAGCTGAAACCGCCAGAAGTCTGGGACATTATCCTGGGGAGCTCAATATCAGCCGCTCCAGCGTCAAGCGCCATAGAGAAAAGCACCGTCAGCAACAATGGACGGACCTGCACAATGCATTCAAAGCCGAAGGCAAAACATGCATTGGGATAGCAAGTTATTGCCATCTCTCCTCTGTTCAACCACATCCGTTGACTGCCTTCCAGTTTTGATAACGGCTGTCTCCACTGGAGAAACACAACTTCTTGGTGTACCAAAACTGACATCAGGAACGGGCGAGAATCAAGCTGCAGCAGATTATGAACTGTTACAGGAATGGTGTTTGGATGAAAAGGTTGCAGGCTTCTGCTTTGATACAACTTCATTGAACACAGGACGTCGATCAGGAGCGTGCATTCTTCTAGAACAGAGACTCCGTCGCACAGTCCTTCATTTGGCATGCCGCCATCACATTTACAAAATAATTCTTGGTGCAGTATTCTCTACATGCTCTGGAGCTTCATCGGGTCCCGATGTCCAACTCTTTCGCCGGTTCCAAAAGAATTGGGGCTCCCTTGACAAGTCCAACTATCAAACTGGAAAAGACTTGGAGGTGCTGCAACCTGACAGGGATTGCATCATGAAGTTTGCGGAATCCAAGTTGGCACAGGGCAATCACCGAGATGATTACTTGGAATTCTTGGAGTTAACGATTGTCTGCCTTGGAGGGAATCTTCCTAGTTTCAATTTCAAGAAACCCAGAGCTTTCCATCATGCCAGATGGATGGCAAAAGTCTTGTACTGTCTCAAGATTTGGATGTTCCGAGGACAACTCAAAGATCTTACCCAACGGGAGGAGTCCTGTGTTCGTGATGTGAGCATTTTCTCCATCCTGATTCATGTGGAAGCCTGGTTTTCTGCCCCTGATGCCGCAGTTGCTCCTCGAACAGATTTGGAGATGCTGAAGAAACTACACTCTTACCACAATGACCGTGTTGGAAGAGCGGCCAGAGACAAACTGCAACAGCATCTGTGGTATGTGTCAGAGGAGCTTGTGGCACTGTCACTGTTCGATGAAGCTGTTTCAGCACCGACAAAGCGGGCCATAGTGTCGGCCATGATCCCGGCAGAATCAGATGAAAGCGATGAGGATGATGACGAAGACGAAGATCCCCCAAAGCGGGTCGAATTGAAAAGTTCCATGATTCCACCACTTGAATCTTTTGCAACTCGCAAGTCAATCCGTTTCCTGAAACACCTCGACATCAACAGTGATTTTCTTAATGCAGACCCAGAAGACTGGGAAGAGAATGCATCATTCAAAGACGATCTGAAGAAAGTAAAAAATCTTCCAGTGATCAACGATGTGGCTGAGCGAGGGGTCAAACTCATTGAGGAGTTCAACGGCCGACACACCACAAAAGAAGAGCAACTCCAGTTCCTTCTGGGTGTTGTCTCGCAACGCCGTAAGATGTTCCCCACATCGTCAAAGTCCTTACTAGCATCTGGACCACATTGAGTGCTTGGCAAGCATGATACCCCCGTCTATGAGCGGATAATACCCAGTGGTCTGACGAACCCTGGGGAGGATCCAGGGGCCTGATAGATAGGGACCTTGAGCCACCCCTAAATATTATTTGATTGGCTTCAAACTTTGCACACATTGTTTTCTACATAAATGGAACCAGAATCAGGCCAGGGAACAAAGAAATTCCTACTTTTATTTTTTCCCCTATGGCAGTGGACCACCCTATTGGACACGTTATGTGAAGAGAGAGATCATTAGAGAAAGAAGATCAATGCAAAAGAGGAAGGCTAGCAATTAGATGGATCGATGCAATAAGAGCAGCTATACCAGCTTGTCAACAACGAGCCACCTGACTGAAGACTGAACACAATTTAAGACAATTATCCAGAGGTTCGCCATGAATCGACACAGACTCAATGACACTTAACAACAAGAAGTCTGTTCTCATATGTTTTATAACGAAGTCCCTCTACACCGACTCCAACCTGTTTATATTCTTTTGAAGGTGTGGCCTCCAGAACTGCACACAGTACTCCAAATGAGGTCGCACCAAAGACCTATACAGAGGCAGTATCGCCTCCTTTTTTTCTGCTGGCCATTCCTCTCTCTATGCACCCAAGCATCCTTCTAGCTTTCACTGTCACCTTTTCTATATGTTTAGCTACTTTAAGATTGTTAGACACAATCACGCCCAGGTCCTACTCTTCTTTTGTGGACAGAAATACTCCCCTCCCCCTTACACTGTACTGCTCCTTTAAAATTTTGCAGCCCAAATGCATGACCCTGCATTTTTTAGCATTACATCTCAGCTGCCAAATTCTAGACCATTCTTCAAGTTTAGCTGGATCCCACCCACTCTTAAGTCCTCCATTATTTGTTTCCAGTGATTAGAATCTGTCAGCTATGGGAATATGCATTTTTTATATCTTTGTATTTTGCTCAGCACAGGACAACATGCATTTCTGTTTCTCTTTTTTTTTCAGTATTCAACTGCTGAAAGAGTTTGGTTTCTTAAACTTTCTATTTCAGTTTGTATGCTCTGTTTCACTTGTAATCCCTTATTCTCTATTTGAGGAAGGTTTGCTCTCTGTGAGGTAATCTGCTAGCATGTAGTTTCTGTGTGGGAATCTGTAGCAGTCCAGTTTATTCTATTTTTCCAGCATGAGGTGCTAGTGTTCTAGGGCCTGGTGCAATTTTACATTGCTGCCTCTTCTTAGGTAGGGTTAATGCATTTTGAGTCTTGGCTGTTAGTGTTATGATACAGTAAAGATCTGAGCATCTTTTTTGCAGGGATTTTTTTTTTTTTTTTTTTTTTTTTTTTTACTTACTAGTGTCTGGCAGTGGATGAAGCTTGTGTTTCTGTTACTGAGGTGACACCAGAACTGGAATATAATATTTTTGTATGTTTGGTTGAAGAGTGAAGTATCCTCATTCTGCTGTGTATCCATTGCACTTACTAAGTTCTTTTGATTATTATGCTGCTTGATGTTTTATTATAGTTATTTTGTTCTCTGCCTTAAGTGTTCTGGAAAAGTGACTTAAAGCAAATATCAATATGTTTTGTATGATGTGATTGGATTATGTTCTTTGTTTTATACACAATATTCTTCTTGTATGTTTATAAACTACAATAGACATAACAAGAACAGAATGTTTCAGAGTTATTTACCTGTTATATCAATATAAATTAATAAGACATTTATTTGTCATAAAACAGGTTTTTTAAGATACTTGGCATGACATCGTGATATGTGTTCAAATGTTTTAATTTTATAAGAAGCGCAAAACTTATTCCCCAGTACTTTTAAGGGTTTTCTCTTTTCAGTTTTATATTGTGTGCAATTATTGTATAGCAGTAAGTAAACATGTATGGACCACTTTTCTCTGCACTTTCACCTTGGAACTGAATCTTTGTAATCATGTATTGTGGCAGCTGGCAAGAACTAAATATAGTCTCTCTTAAAGAGGTTGACTGTCATACTACCCTCATTCCTTGGTCTTCAGAGGAGAGACCCCTTCCCCTGCACTCAGATCAGAGGAGTAGATGCTGCTATGTGGACCTTCTGCAAAAGTTTGCTTGGGGGCCGAGAATTTGTGTTTATGCCACTGATCCCAGTGTTTTCTTCACTGACTTGGATACTTGGAAACCTATAGAAAATGACAGCAGATAAAGACCATAACGGCCTATCCAGTGTGCTGGGAAACTACAGACCAGTGAGCCTGACGTCGGTACTGGGAAAAATGGTAGACACCATCATAAAGAACAAAATTACTCAACATTAGATAATCATGACTTAATGGGAAACAGCCAACATGGCTTTAGACAAGGAAGATCTTGTCTTACTAATCTGTCATGTTTTTTTGAAGGTGTGAATAAACATGTAGACAAAGGTGAGTCGATTGATATAATGTCTCTGGACTTTCAGAAAGCCTTTAACAAGGTCCCTCATCAGAGACTTTTGGCAAAGCTAAAAAGTCATGGGATAGGAGGCAGTGTACTATTGTGTATCAGGAATTGGTTAAAAGATAGAAAGCAGAGGGTAGGGCTAAATGGCCAATTTTTCCAGTGGAAAAAGGTGAATAGTGGAGTGCCCCAGGGATCTGTGCTGGGTCTGCTGCTTTTTGACTGACATATTCATAAATGACCTGGAAAAGGGAATAATGAGTGAGGTTATCAAATTTGCAGATGACACAAAACTATTTAAAGTTGTTAAAACCCAAGAGGATTGTGAAAAATTGCAAGAGGATCTTGATAAATTGGAAGACTGGGCATCCAATTGGCAGATGAAATTTAATGTGGACAAGTGCAAAGTTATGCACCTAGGAAAGAACAACCCAAACTATGGTTACATGATGGGAACCACCATCCAGGAAAAAGATTTAGGCGTCGTCGTGGATAACATGTTAAAACCTTCTGCCCAGAGTGCAGCGGTGTCCAAGAGAGCAAATAGAATGCTAGGTATCATAAGGAAAGGAATGGAAAATAAAACAAAGGATATTATAATGCCTCTGTATCATTCCATGGTGCGACTGCACCTTGAATATTGTGTGCAATTCTGGTCACCGTATCTTAAAAAGGATATATAAACTCTTGCTAAAGAACCAACCCCTGAGCACCAGTGCAATATCCACCCTCAGGATTTTGCAGTCTACATGCAATCCAAAATGTGCAAGACCGACAAAATAGTAATACCGGTCCCCCCTGATGATCAAGAGTGCCCAGCATCGCTAACATCCTTTTCTACTCCATCAAAAAAACTTATCGAAGACACCATCTTATCCCTTAACACTACCACCGCACACACAGATCCTTGTCCGGCATTCTGGATAAAAGATCTGCAAAGTGACCTCTCTCCAATTATAGCTAATATCATAAACCGATCCTTCAACACTGGGTCTTTCCCACCTACTCTCAAGCAGACCTCTGTCAGACCTCTATTAAAAAATACCAAGTCAGACCCCCAGAAGGTAGAGTCTTACAGGCCTATATCTAGTATACCTATGCTCGCAAAGATTATTGAAAAAGTAGTGCATAGGCAATTACAGGATCATATTGACTCTGCTGCCCCACTAGATCCATGCCAACATGGATTCAGAGAGTCACATGGAGTGGAAACACTACTCGCCACCCTTTTCAACAATATAATTGCCGGCGTTGACAGCATCCGACAGGGGTTCGCATGCATTTTCCTAGATATAGCATCAGCCTTCGACTCAGTATGCCATGAGATTCTTCTTATCTGGCTAAGAGAAAAAGGTATCGGCGGAACGGCGCTCGAATGGTGCAAATCTTACTTGTCCAGTAGATGGCAGCATGTACGAGCAGACGGGGCTATATCGGAACCTTTCCAACAAGGTCAAGGAGTGCCGCAAGGATCCTCTCTATCATCCTTGATGTTTAACACATACATCCAACCCATCTGCAACATCATTAGATCTTTCAATGTCAGTTGTATGATATATGCTGATGATGTCCTGTTATATATGCCAGTATCCTTGGATAAACTGGACCTCGCCCCTCTGACCAACTGCTTCAACGCCATATCGGAGTGGCTCCTCTCACAGAATCTGCGAATTCAGCACAGGAAGACGGAGGTTCTTTTCATCTCGAGGAATCTGAACTTCATACCACCCAACTGTGTGAAAGTAAATGATGCCGAGCTACAAGTAAAAACCGCTATACGATACCTTGGAGTGACTCTGGATCAAAACCTGGACATGAAGAAGCACATAGCCAACACCGTAAGAGCAATCTATTTCAAGATCAGATCCCTCAGACACCTACGCCCGTTACTCGAGCCAGATGACTTCTGTACCATTTACCAAGCCCTGATCAATCCCCATTTCGATTACGCAAACTCCATACTACAAGGGCTCCCCCAATCCACCTTGAACCCCCTGCAACTTGCTATGAACAGTGCAGCGAGGGTGCTTTTCGGGGCATCCAGGAGAGACCATGTAACACCCCTCCTGAAACAGTTACACTGGCTCCCCATACAAGCCAGGATTATTTTTAAGACACTGCTGATGACCTTCAAAGCTGGCAAGGGGCTCTCCTCCTCCTCCCTATCTGAACTCATCCAACCAATCGCACCTAACAGACCAAGAAGAACCGCAGAGTCAAACATGCTAACAATCCCAAAAGAAATGACAAGATGCACCTTTGCAACAGCTAGCAGGGCCTTCAGACTCTGTGCCCCAAGACTGTGGAACACTTTACCGGCACACATCAGGGCAATCCCCAATCTGAGCCAGTTCAGGAAGGCCCTTAAACATTTCCTCTTCATCAAATACTTCACAGACAACACCGAACCTCATCCCCACTTAAATAGTGAGAACATCAGCAACAGTGGCAATCAGGCAGGCAAGCCCTCTCAACAGGTGTCCCTAACACTATAAACCACCAAACAGTCTCCTTTTCTTGCAACACTCTTCATGTAAATAGTTTCCCCTGTTATCCAGGTTCTACTTCCTGTTAATTGTAAGACCAGACATATGTAATTTTGTCAGATGTTTCTGTTCCATGTAAACCGCGCTGATGTCAAATAGTGCGGTATATAAGAAATGTTAATAAATAAATAAATAAAATAGTGTTATTAGAAAAGGTACAGAGAAGAGCCACCGAAATGGTAAAGGGGATGGAAGGATACTCCTATGAAGAGAGGCTAAAAAGGTTAGGGCTCTTCAACCTCGAAAAGAGCCGGCTGAGGAGAGATTTGATAGAGGTCTATAAATTAATGAATGGAATGGAACGGGTAAGCGTAGATCGATTGTTTACGTCATCAGAATATAAAAAGACTAGGGGACATGAAATGAAGCTACAGGGTAACCTATTTAAGACTAATAAGAGAAAATATGTTTTCACTCAACGTGTAATCAAACTCTAGAATTTGTTATCAGAGGATGTAGTAAAAGCTGCTAGTATAGCTGGGTTTAAAAAAGGTTTGGACAAGTTCCTGGAGGAAAGGTCCATAAACCATTATTAAAAGGGACCCAGGATATCACTGCTTGACCTGATACAAGCATTGAGGAACCTGTGTCTTTTTGGAAAACTGCGAGGTACTTATGACCTAGATTGGCCACTGTTGGAAACAGGATACTGGGCTTGATGGACCTTGGTCTGACCCAGTATGGCATATCTTATGTTCTTAACTATTAAGTTCTACAATTCCTTCCTGTCCTTAAGAAATCATCTGAACTTGTCCCATGCTTTCTTTAATTCGGATACATTTCTTGTCTCCATCCATTCCACTGGGAGGCTCTTCCACTCAACCACCACCCTTTCCATACAGAAATATTTTCTCACCTCTATTATATGAACCCTCATTCCATTCAACTGGAAGAGGGCCACCTCCCTATACATTTGCACCTTGGAAAATGTAGATACCTCTATCATATCACTCCTCTTACACTTTTCCTCAAACATGTATATGGAGATCTTTAAGTCTATCCCCATGCTTTATGACAGACTACTGACCATTTTAGTGGCCACTCTCTGGACCAACTCCGTACCTTCCAAAGGATATGAACAGAATGATCTCCAGAATTGTATAAAGTACTCCAAATGAGGCCTCATTAGAGACGTATACAGAGGGTCTATCACCATCCTTTCCCTACTGGCCACTCCTAACCCTATGCATCCAAGCATCCTGGCTTTTGCTATCACATTTTCTATATGTTTGGCCACTTTAAGAGCATCTGATATGATCATTCCCAGGTCCCACTCTTCTTTCATATATTGAAGTACTTCACCCCCTATACTATACCACTGTCTTTGGTTTAGCAGCCCAAATGCATTTTTAGCATTAAATCTTTGTTGCCAAATTCTTGACTATTCTTCCAGCTTCGCTAGATCTCTCCTCATGTTATCCATACTTTCCAGTGTATCTACCCTGTTGCAGATTTTGGTATCATCTGCAAAGAGGCATACTTTTCCCGATGACCTTCTCGATATCGCTTGCAAAGATGTTAAAAAACACAGGACCAAGGAACAATCCCTACTGGTAACACTCCTATCTTCAGAGTGAACTCCATTTACTACTACCATCTGGTGCCTCTCATTTAACTAGGTTCCTTCCCAGTCACTTTAAGTTTCATCCCAAGGGCACTCAGCTTATTTGTAAGTCGCTGATTTGG
Source organism: Ichthyophis bannanicus (assembly GCA_033557465.1). Taxonomy (NCBI): domain Eukaryota; kingdom Metazoa; phylum Chordata; class Amphibia; order Gymnophiona; family Ichthyophiidae; genus Ichthyophis; species Ichthyophis bannanicus. The sequence goes on from CM066042.1 coordinate 172,952,748, forward strand.
AATGGTGTCATAGGCCTTGAAATCTAAATATACTACATCTAGCGCTCTCCCCTGCTCCAGTTCTCTGTTCACTAAGTCAAAGAAATCAATCAAATTTGTTTGACAAGATCTACCTCTAGTAAAGCCATGCTGTCTAGGATCCAACAGTTGTTAGATTCCAGAAACCACATCATCTTCTGCTTTAGCAGTGTTTTGATTAATTTATTTGCCACAGAGATCAGACTAATCTGTCTGTAGAAACCCAACCTCTTCCTTACTTTTGCTTTTGTGGACAGGAACTCCAGGATCACTCCTGACTCTAAAGAAGCATTGAAAGGTTCAGCCAACTGAGCCACCAGTACCTTCCCTAAGTTCTTTCAATACCCTCTACTACTACTACTATTATTAATCATTTATGTAACACTGCAAGGCATACACAGCGCTGTACAGACGCATATAAAAGACAGTCTCTGCTCATCAGAGCTTACAGTTTAATCAAGACAAGCCGTACAATAGATGAGAACAAGGATATAATAGGGAAGGGTAATGAGACAGAAGGAAAATAAAGGATTAAGAACCAAAAGCGGCCTGAAAGATGAGCCTTTAGCATGGATTTGAAAAAGGGGAGAGATGAAACCTGATGTAAAGATACAGGTAGTTTGTTCCAGGCATAAGGAACAGCAAGGTGAAAGGATCGAAGTCTGGAATTGGCTGTTGAAGAGAAGGGCATAGAGAGAAGCAAGCCAGAGGACAAGCAGAGCTCACGAGGAAGGGTGTAGGGGGAGAGAAGAGGAAAGGTAATGCGCAGCAATAGAATGAATGCACTTATAGGTCAGAAGGAGAAGTTTGTATTGGATATGGAAACGGAAGGGAAGCCAATGAAGTTATTTGAGAAGGAGGATTATACGAGTATAGTGGGGCTGGCGGAAGATTAGCCATGCAGCAGAGTTTTGAACAAATTGAAGGGGAGAAAGATGACTCAGATGGAGACCAGTAAAGAGGAGAATGCAATAGGATGAATCCTGTTAGCCCCATCGCTTTGTTGACTTTTAGTTTAGCTAGCTCCTCACCAACACAGTCTTCCAAAAATAGTTTGAGTTCTACCTCACTTCCATTCTTATTTGTGTGTTTTGCAGTCTTATTCTTGGCCCTTCATCTGTGAACACAGAGCAGAAACACTTGTTAGGTATTCCACTTTATCCTTGTGAGCTTCTGCATATTCCTTCCCTTCGCCCTTAAGTCTCCTAATGCCAACTTTGCACTTCCTCCCGTCACCATCATACTAAAAAGAAACAAGCTTGTCCCCATGTTTTACTATATTGGCTATTTTTCCTTTCATTTGCATCTTTGCTTCCCTGACTACTTTATCAACTTCCCTTAGTTTCTTCAGATATTGTTTGCTTTTCTTTCTGTGATCTTTTATAGCAGCTGTTCTCAACCTGTGGGTCGTGACCCCCACAGGGGTCGCCACAGGATTCAGCGGGGGTTGCCTCACTCTGCCAAGTTAAAAAAAAAAAAAAAAAAAGTGCACAAGTTGCTGCTCCTGCCGAGTCTGCTTCTCAGCAGCGGCAAACTCACTACCTCCCTTCTAATGCAGCCGCGGCTCCCTGCCACTTAGGGAACCGTGGCTGTGCCTGTAAAACCATTGTGGAGCCTTCCTGTCTCTCGACGGGCTCTGTGCAGCATTGTCCCGCCTCCAAAGGAAGTTGTTTACCAGTATCCCAAGCTGGATAATGGGAGATTTTAACCTGCCTTCTCTAACAACTGCACATGCAACAGCCTTCATTGATGCTATGAAAGATCTGGGATACAATCAGATTATTGAATCACCTACCCACATCAAGGGAAGCACACTTGACCTGATCTTCGCCCCACAGATAGCAACAAATATAGCTCACCACTTCGCCACATCAATAACTTCAGTACCCTGGTCTGATCATGATCTTATCACATTTCAGATACCCACCATCCATCAGACTAATAGCACTATCAAGGCACAAGCCCCACCGAGCTCTCTATCTACACGTTTTAAGCCTTTTGTTAAGGATAAAGCCCTTGAGGAAATCTTACCTCGCCTTATTATCACACTATCTGACCCAGATAAACTAGTTTCCAACTGGGACCACGCCCTTAAATCAGCTGCCTCCCTTCCAACCACAAGAATAAACATCAAGAAGCAAGAACATGCTCCATGGTACACCAATGACCTTAGAGCGTCGCTCCTTCACTTACGTAAACTAGAGAGACACTGGCGCCACGCCCGGTCCCCTGAATCTCTACGTACATACACCTCTTATCTACAATCTCATCGAGCAATGACGATGGAAAAAAGAAAACAATACCATGCAGATATTCTAAAGCGATCGCTTAACAAACCCCATGATCTGTTCAGCATAGTTAAGTCCCTAACAGGTGACCCAGCTCCCGCCCAAACAACTATGCCTCACCCACAAGATTATGCAAACTACCTACAATCAAAGATAATCCAAGCCAACAAGTTATCAAGCTGCACAATCTCCTCTACTACATGTAAAACCCCTCTACTCAAATTTTGCGAAGTATCCAACAAAGAAATACAAGATATTATCACATCCATTAATCTTACCACTGCCCCTAGTGACCCATGTCCAGCTAGTTGGATCAAAGAATTACGCCAAGAACTTAGTCCCGCTATAAGCAGAATCACAAACCAATCCCTCTCCATAGGATCTTTCCCACAAAGCCTGAAATTTACTTCAATCCGCCCATTATTAAAAAACAACAAACTTGATTCCTCCAAAGTTGAATCCTTTCGCCCAATATCAAGCATCCCCCTACTCGCCAAAATCATTGAAAAGGTAGTTCAACGACAAATCCAACAACATATTGACGATGTAGCTCCACTGGATCCATCTCAACATGGCTTCAGAGAAGCTCATGGTGTCGACACCATCCTCACAACTCTCTTCAATGATCTAGTTACAGGACTTGATAACATCCGCCAGGGATTTGTCCTCGTTTTCATGGATATTGCTGCAGCCTTTGATTCAGTCAACCATGAAACTCTGATACTCCGTCTTGTGGAGAAAGGAATACAAGGCTCAGCTATAGCATGGTGCAAGTCCTACCTATCTAACAGATGGCAACAAGTCAGAACAGGTCCCATGACATCTGACCCATTCCCTCTCAATCAAGGTGTACCTCAGGGTTCATCCCTATCTGCATTAATGTTCAACATATATATGCAACCAATTTGTACCCTAATCCGCTCCTTCAACATCCAGTGCCTAGTCTACGCAGACGACGTCCTAATCTACTCACCATTCCTGATTGATCAACCTGACTTTTCACCTATATCAAGCTGCTTCGAAGCTGTATCACAATGGCTTACAACACAAAATTTAAGGATCAACCATAGTAAAACAGATGTCTTATTCCTCACCAAGAACCAGATGTTCTCCCCACCCCCCACATTAAAAGTAAACAATAGGGAGGAGTGGTCTAGTGGTTAGGACAAGGTACTTCAGGCCGGAGGGCCGGGGGTTCAAGTCCCACCTGGGGACAGCAATCTCAGGCCGGAGGGACTGGGATTTCTAAGCCTATAGGCACTCCTTGTGGTCTTGGGCAAGCCACTTAACCCTCCATTGCCCATGTTCCCTGTAAGTATTAACGTATGTGTGTCATATCCCCTCGTGTTAAATGTATCCCCCAATTGACCGCTTTGACCCGGTGAAAAGCGGAATATAAATACAGCTAAATAAATAAATAAATAAATATTGAGTTGATAGCAAAATCAACTATCCGCTATCTCGGCATCACGCTTGACCAACGACTCGACATGTTTACACATGTGAAGAACATCACGAAAGCAATTTACCATAAGGTCCGGATACTACGTCACCTGCGCCCCCTATTGGACTTTAATGACTACCGAACTATCTTCCAAGCCTTGGTGCTCCCACATCTAGACTTTGCAAATATTATCCTTCATGGCCTCCCTCAGTCAACACTAGGACCTCTTCGCCTTGCAATGAATGCTGCAGCAAGGGTACTTGCAGGTACATCAAGAGCTAAACATATAACCCCAGTCATGATGGATCTCCACTGGCTTCCACTTCAGGCTAGAATCCAGTATAAGTCCCTAGTACTAACATTCAAAGCCCTAAGGAACCAGATCACCTCACCCATCAGCAAACTCATTCAAAGACGGCCGTTCAACAGGATCAGGAGATCTAATCAAGCAAACACTCTAGAGATCCCCAATATTCTAACTAAGTGCAAAAAGGCTACTGCCAATAGAGCCTTCTCCCTATTTGCACCCATGACCTGGAATGCCCTCCCCACTGAGCTCCGTTCCACCCCAGACCTATTGTCATTTAGAAAAGCCCTCAAACAACACCTTTTCCTCATCCATTACCCAGAATCCAATCCCAGAAACAACCACCCATCCTCACATCCTACACCCTACTCCACCCCACCCAAAATCCAACACCATAAAGAAAATGACTAGCTCTACCACCATATCCCCTCTCTTATTTATTATTGGTACTGATCACACATCTTATTGATTAAACCTCTTATAAATATGTTGAAACCAAGCTATACTATATGTATAATTTCTCACCATACTATATGTATAATTTCTCACCATACTCCATGAATAATTACTCTGTAATTAGTTACCCCCAGGTTATCTCGTCCATGTTCAATGTAAAAACTCAATTGTCGTGTGACATTGCAGTATATTTTTTGTTCAATTGTAAACCGCACTGATTTTAATAGTGCGGTATATAAGAGAAGTAAATAAATAAATAAATTAGGGGAGGCTAGCACTGGTAATGGGGTTGAGGGGGGACTAGCACTGGAAGTGAGCTGATTGGGGGGCTTCGACGGGGAATGGGCTGATTGTGGGGAGGGGAGGATAGAGCTGCTGGCCCTGGAAGAACACTGGGGGCTAAGGCTACAAATGGGCTGATGCGAGGGGATGGGAGAATGGAACTGGAAGGGAGTGGATTTGAGAGGGGCTGCCATGGTATTTGTACTAGAAGGGACTGGTCAGTGGGGAAGGAGGGGGACTGGAAGGGAATGGACACCAGAGGCAGTCATGGGAATGCAAGTTGACACTGGGAGTGAGGATTGCAAAGGGGCTGATACTGGGGAGGGTTACTGGGAGTGGAAATAGGCTGATGGAAAGAAGTGAAGAAAACGAAAGAAGAGATAAGAAATGGCAGATGGACCATATGCCACAGAAAGAGAGCTAAGAGAAGACAGGAAAGCAGAAGCCTCAGATCGGGATCAGCATGATCAGAGAATAAATTGGTCAGACAACAAAGGTAGAAAAAATAATTTTATTTCATATTAGTGATTTGACTACAAAATCATAATTTTTATTTTATTTCTTTATTTATTTATTTGTGTGCTTTTCTATACCGCCCCTTCCAGATATCAGGGGCGGTTTACAGAGAACAAGTTGAAACCATTGAACATTGAATTACATAGAACATTTTGGCACAAGAAATAACTATGATACATGGTACATGTTTAACTATTTAGCAATTTAACTATTTACAATTTTGAAATAAAATATTGTTACTTGTTATTGGGATTGATTGTTGTGGTTTAAATAAGTAAATTTTATAAATAAAAACATAATGCAAATATATTAATATATTAATAATTCAACAAATGATTACAGCGACAATGCGTTAACAGTAAAGGAAGAGAGACGCATTTGATTTTATCATTGGGGGTCATCACAAGTTGACCAATGGTAAAAGGGGTCACGGTACAAAAAAGGTTGAGAACCACTGTTTTATAGTGTATGAAGGCTAGCCTCTTTTTTTCCTTACCTTTTTTTCTGCTTCTTTTGACAACCATAGCAGCATCCTTTTTCCCTTTTTTTAATACTTTCCTAACAAAAAAATTCTTGTCCTTTAAAATATCTCCTTTCAGTTTTACCCACTATTGTTCAGCATCTCTCAGATGTTTCCATACAGCTAATGACTCCTTGAGGTATTCTCCCATCTTTGCAAAGTTAGTTTTCCTGACGTCTAGGACCCTCAGTTTTGAATGAACCATCCCCATCCATGCTGTAATATTGAAGCACACCATCTGGTGAATTTTCTCCCCATTTGTAAGCACCTAGTCCAGTATTTCTCTCCCATATGGGTTCTGTTACCAGTTGCCGGAACAGTTCTGCTTGTAGAGAATCCAGGATCTCTTTATTTCTTGATGACCACAGCAGAGTTATCACAATCAACATCTGGCAAACTGACATCTCCAACAAAAGTACATCCACTTTTATAGTAATATTGTAAATGTCTTTAATTAAATCTCTATCTATTTCTTTAGTCTGTCTTACTCCGATGTAAATACATTTTCTATTCCCTCTTTCTAGACTGATCCACCATCCATCCTCCTTAACCATAAGCTCTGCAATTCTGTGATTTTAATATTATTTTTTAAATATAGCACTACTCCTCCTCCCCTTTCTTCCAAAGTTGAATAGATTATAGCCTGGAAGAACTACATTCCAGTCGTCGTTTTCTGTGTGCCATGTCTCCATGACTGCCACAATATCCATGTCGGCTTCTTTTATCTGGAATTTTATTCATTTTTTGTATTTATTTAGTAGTATTAACTCACACCTTCCTAAGCGTCTCTCCAGTCCAGTCCCTTTCTTCTGGGTTGTGCTCCTCTTCCTACAGCTTGGAGACTGAGTAGTCATTCTTTGATCACCTCGGGATATATACCACTGGCACCACCCACCAGCCTCAGTATACTCGGTCTCCAAGCAGCAGAAGGAGCAGTAAGCCAAAGAGAGGGCTTACTGGAGAGACGTTAGTTTAGAGGGGTTTTTGTTTTGTTGCCTTTCTTTATTTTAGTTAATCTTGTTTGAATTTGTTTAATTTGGTTTGATTTTGCTGCCAGGATATTTGGGGTCCCCCCTCTCCCCCCCCCCCCCACCCCTGGTGAAGGGTTGGGAACTGGAGGAGGATTTGCTCGGCCCGAGGCTATAAAAAAAAAAAAAAATGAAGAAGCGTGCTGAACGGGAAACTGCGAGGTTTCATTCTGCAGAGTCTCCCGAGTGTGCAGGGCCTCGACGCTGATTCCCGCCGCGCTGCCGAAGCCGGAGAGACGGCCTAGCGTGAAGGAGGGAACATAGAAGGGCTCTACCCATCGCTGGGAGGCCTGGGAGCTGCCGGGTGCGGCGTGAGGTAAGGGGGGCTGAGAGGTGAGCCACGTGGCAAGCGGAATCTAGCGGCTGCCGTGAAGACGCTCAGAAGGGCAGCGACTTGGGCAAGAGAATTTTCTCTCCCCTTTTTTGTTTTCGCATGCTGGACATTTTTCCGGGTGCGTGGCAGCGCCCAGTGAAAACCTAAAACAGTCTAGTTTTATTTTATCAACATTTTTTCTCTACATTGTTAAGGATGGTTATAGGTGTGTGTGTGTGTGTATGTATGTATGTATGTATGTATGTGTATGTGTGTATATATATATATATATATATATATATGTGTATATAGATATAGAGAATTATATTATCAGTTGGTATAGAGTAAAAAAAATAAAAGTTTTTCAAGATAAGGTCGATCGTGCCGCCTTTTGATCTTGAGGGAAGGCGGGTTGGATGCATGGTGGATAAACCCTTTGGAAGGCCCTAGGCAAATCAGGGCATTTGGTCCCCTCTTCATGATATTAATATATCTTAAAACACTCCTGAATGGCAGCCACATGGTTCTGATAGAGGAGGAAGCAGCAGAAACAAGCACTGCAGGGTAATCTCTCCTGCCAGCTGCAGGATAAAGAAACATGATGGCAGAAAAAGGACCACATGGTCTGTCTAGTCTGCCCTCCCAATGCACAGGAGATGGGGAAAATAGACAGACCTCTAAAGGCAGTGGCTTCGGTTCTGTCCCCCCTCCCCTGCCCCTTCTTTCCCACTGGCACACTTCACACTTTTCTCTGGGAACAAGCAGGAAGTCGGTCCTCACATACGGGTGACGTCGGCGCCAACGGAGCCCAAGCAGATCCACTCCCCAGCTTTCAAAGAAATCCTTTGGGAGCTACACCGCACATGCATGGTCACCTTCCCACTCAAAGCTGTCATCTTGCCTCAGTCTGTCTTTTTCCGTGGAGCCCTGCAGATGTCCCGTCTGTGCACACCAGTAAAAAGTAGATTTTTCGACCCTGACTCTGTTTTTTTCCTTTTATCGAGTGCTCTAATTGATCATCTTTTTCGCCTGAATCTTCGCCTCGGCATTTGGCTTTTCGCTCGGGTATCTTTTTCCTTAATTTTTTCTTTTTTTGGCGTGTGTGATTTTTTTTCTCGCGGCCTACCTGGTCAAGACGTCCGAGTTTGATCTTGCGGGCCTCGTTTTCCCCACTATGTCCTTGACCAGTGGTTTTAAGCAGTGTGCTAAGTGCAATCGAACTGTGTCCCATACGGACCGCCGTAGCACCTGCATAAAGTGCCTCGGGGCAGACCACAATGGGTTTTCTGCCTGCTTTGCCTCCTTATGTCGGCCAAAACCCGGAGGGAACGTGAAAGGTGGCAGAGGGAGCTGTTTGGCAGATCTGGCTCCGGTTCGGCAACATTTGGGCCTTATGCATGTGCTTGGCTTGTGTATGCTTATTTCTGCCCCTAATTAGTAGGCTTGGTAGATTAGCACCGGGAAAGAGAGCTCTTCATTTCTACCGCATCCTTAGTGGCCCTACATTGCTGTCACTTGCAAACTGTTTGGTGGCCTATGTGAAGCTACTTGATGACTTTGTCCAGTTCTTGGTGAAAACGTTTTCCCCTGCCATAGAGCCACTGTATTAGAGGGAGGAGTGGCTCAGTGGTTGGGACAGGTTACCTCAGGCCGGAAGGCCGTGGGTTCAATTCCCGCATGGGGACAAGCAACTTCAGGGAGGGACTGGGGTCTCTAGTCCCATGGCCACTCCTTGTGGCCTTGGGCAAGCCACTTAACCCTCCATTGCCTTAGGTACACTTCGATTGTGAGCCCTTCGGGGACAAGGGAATAAAAAGTACCTGTTAGTATACATGTAAACCGCACAGATTCTAAATAGTGCAGTATAAAAAAGAGAGAAATAAAAAAAAAAAAATAAATAACAGACTCCCTGGCTAGCACATTCAGAAAAAAGTAACCACAATCCAAAATATAGGGCTCCAGCAAAAAAAAAGAAAAAAAAATGGAAAAACACCCAAAATTTGCCAGAGAAATAACATTTTTGAAAAGTATTAATTGAACATGACTATGTTTTCTGTACTCCGCCTTGAACTTTGTGAGTTGGCAGTGTGCATGTATATAGATAGATATAAATAATACACACACATACACACTTTTCTTGCTTTTCCTTGTTTATATAAATATTAGTGACATTAAAAATACATACAAATAGGAGGGGGGATAAAAACCTCATTCGCCAATTTAACTTGTCAATGGGTCTTTAGAAAATCCTCCTTTTTGAGGTCCTTTTACTAAAGTGCACTATAAGGGACTATAGTGGTTGGTATGGAAGGGCAGACTAGGCCAGATGGTCTTTTTCTGCCATCATGTTTCTATGTTTCTAGTTAATGTGCAATTTGGTGACTGTTAACTGCAACAGAACATGGATTTTCATACTGTCAGTCACATGCTAGCGTGCTGAATGGGCGGATTAAGAGTGGGTGAGGTGAGCACATTGAGATTATTGCAGGGACATATTGTATGCTGTCTATGTTGCCATTAGCGCGGGTTGACCTAACATCATCTCAATAAGTGAACGTAAGTGCACCCATCATGCGTTAGGGTACACAGCCACACATTAACTGTCTGGAATATGCTGGTCAAGCCCCCGATAATTCTCACAGAGGTTTTGCACATAAATTCACGTTAAGAGTAAAATCCTTAGGCGCTTTAGTAAAAGGGCCCCTTTTATCATTCTTGATTCAGTTTCATTTTACAATCTTTAAACTCGCACACATTTACAAAAATATTAACTTTCAAATCGGTTTTCCCAGAATTCTTGGTCACATTAGATGTCTCACTATCTGGCTTCATCAGGGGGTTTAATTAGATCTAAGACTTTTACTTTAACTATTACAGTCTTTCTTGCACGTCTTCTGTGGATAAATGAAGGACTTCCATTTCAAGTGCTGTTAATCCAGCAGTTTTTATTTTAAAAAATTTACTTGAAAAACAGAGAAATATAGAACAGTCCAAGTCTGAGTATCCAGCTATGATTCTTCTGAATATATTATCTGCTGTTTGCTATAAAAACAGTTTCTGAAACCCTACCTCTGCCTCTTCAAATCTTAAGCTTTTATTACAGTACTCGGCCACTTGATAAAAAGAAAATTAGAAAATGCTCAAGATTTTGCTTTGTGTGCTTTTGATCTTGGTTATAAAGAAACCTTTCCAAAAAGAAAATGCAGGTGTGCAAAATATTAATTGGCAAGGCTGTGGGAGTGGGGAAGGGAGGCAAATTGGCAAGATACTGGCTGTAACCATGCAAGCTGTTATAAACATGCTGATTTGTATAAGTGCTGCTGAGATTTCTTTCTACTTTAGGACGGAATGTGCTGTTTCTGGCTGCAGACCCTGAGCAGCAGGAAAGAGCTAGATTGTGGTAACGGCTGCTCAGGGTAACAGCCTGACAGATTTTCAAGGCACTTTGACACTGTGAGCTGTTCTTCCTTTCCATGCAGCACTTGCCCTAGGTTTGGAGTAATAGGCTCATGTTGTGGTTGCGATAGCCCAAAGTACACGATGTTATACAGTGGCTTTCAGAGCACACTGACCTTTGGCTGTCTGGTGTGTTTCTTAAGAAAATAAGAACAGCCATACTGGGTCAGACCAAGGTCCATCAAGCCCAGTATTCTGTTTCCAACAGTGGCCAATCTAGGTCATATGTACCTAGCAGTTTCCCCAAGAGACACAAGTTCCACAATGCTTGTACTGGGTCAAGCATTGATATCTTCGGTCACTTCTTAACCTGGATGCGTGCTATTTTTCTTGGCCACAGAAATCACTGATGTACCAACCTTCCAAGCTATGCGATACGCTAAGGAGGTAATTTTAGAAGCTAATCGCTGCAGGTAAATAGCGGCATTTGTGTGTGTAGATTGCAAGCACTTGTAAATGGCAATTATAGAAAGCCACTGTTTATATGTGGAGATCTGCATGTTGCAGAGATTTCAAGGGGGTATGACAGAGTGTTTTTTGGGCATTGCCAAAAACTAGATGTATGTCCCATTTTAGCAATAGGAATACATGCCTATTTGAGAGTTTTGCCATCGGCTTATGCACTCTCCCTGAGCCATACACAATTTCCAGCTACCTCTTTAGACATGGGGCCTAAAGGGGGCAGATGATAGGCAAAAATCACCTCCCCCACAGCTCTTACTGGGGGGGCTTCCTGGTGTTAATAGAGGAGCAGGTGTGATCCTCAAAATGCCCCTACCTTTTTGGTGTCCTATTGAAAATGATACCTCTGTGCATGTCCCCCCTCCCCCCATGGCAGTCTCACAGTACTGCTGCTGGGTTCAAGCTGCCAAATAAGAATAGCTTGACCTTAACAGTACTACTACAAAACTACTGCTAAGGGTTAGGGGTACTGATGAGACAGCAGCATTCATGACTGATTGCTCCTGTCCCCAGCTAGCCATCAGAGAAATCTCTCCGTAAGACCTGGCAGAGGGGGTTTATGGTTGATGTTGGGGGAGGGTTAGGGTGTAAAGGGTTGCTCTTGTGCCACTGGGGTGTGGGGGTGGTGGTTTGAGGCGTTTGGTTATTTTATCCCATCACCAACCCCTTTTAAGCGGCAGTGGGGTGTTTGGTCAGGGGGTCTTCTATGTGTTACTGCAGTCAGGAACCCAGTTGGTTCCTGGCTGCAGCAATGCCATTGATTGAGATGGGCTTTTTCTTTTTATTTCCTGTGTATTTATTTGTGAAATAGCTTCTCCCACTGATGCGCCAGCATATACTTGTTTATTTGCCAGTGTTGTTTTAGTATTTTACAAAAGGCTCCATGTTCAGCAGAGCCTTCCATAAAATACAGAGGGGGTTAAGTTCATCCTGACCTGGATTCTCAATTCGGATCTCAACGACCTAGGCTTTCATGCATCCAGTTTTAAAGATTTCCCCTCTAGCATTTTTCAAAACGCATAATGCTATCTATGTTTACAGCATAATGAGATGGTAATCAGAAATGTAAACAATTTTCATGGTCTTGAAGCAGCCTGTGTTGCGTCTGTAGTACAGCTGTATGGCGATACGGACCTAATTAATCTCCCTGTTTCTTTGGACCATGCTCGATTCTCGTTACCCTTAACTCTGCTTCACTATTACACTCTAATTGTTGGACTCTCAGCACTCAAAAACAGCGTTACTAATTACTGTGTATAGAATATTCGCATATGAAAACCTTGTACCATATAGTCCCATTCATCCCAAATTTGCCCATAAATTATTATGCAGTGTTTGGTCCAAGCGCACTGTTCCTGTATCTGAACACTTAGCGTTTGTCCCTTTCTATCTTGCTTGTATGATTTTACAATGGCTCCATAAAACGTGCGCCTCCATCACAAGGAAATGTAGTGAGCGGTGGTTTGAAAAATAAATGCAGCATTAAAATTAAGCCCTGCATTCCTGCTAGTCCAAACACACAAAAAATAATTCCTTTCATAGCCTCGCATTAGGCAGCCTGGCAGCCTTTGAAACGCTGCAATTCTTTCTTAGGGTGCCTAAACCTTGACACTGAAAAGCTTTGAAGCGCTGCTTAGAGCTTGTTGCACATTGCTGGATGTACATTCAGAATGAGTGTGAGTCCTATTGAACAGCCCAGTGGTAGTGCTGCCATTCAAGAGACCGGCGTCGTCTTACCTGGACCTCTTGGGACTGAAATTCTCATGCTTCAGGAAGTGCAGTCTGTCTTCTCAATGGCTTTACAACCCTCTGAATGAATAATTAAAGGATTTTCCAGGGGTTTTCTCCAGTTCCTGCTGAGTAAAGTGACCTGCCCAAGATAAGTCAAATTATCTCTCCTTGTCTAAAACTAGCTGCATTTAGGGATATATTTCCAACAAGGCATCTAACTACAAAGATACTTTTGTGCTTCTAAGCCTGCACACCACAAGCTGATTTTCGAATGCAAAGTACTCACATTGTGTTTGAATGTCAGGCTATTATGCAACTAAATGAATGCACATAACTTTGCCCATTTCAAAACAGTGGTGTTGGTTGCATATCTTATGGGCATGCTGGCGGTAATGCCTTTTTGATGCATCTAAATTTGTGTAGTGCTCAGTTTTAGATACCTGAAAATCTACCAAAATTTTTGCAGCCAATCTATGCACTTGTTTATTCTGCACAAGTAGGTTTCGACTGATGATTAATTGCTGTCGAGTCAAAGTCACCTCTGGTGACCATATGATTTAAAAATCAAAAACAACATGTATCTGTGGAAAAAACATAAACCAAAAACTTCACAAAAAGCTCTGTGCTATTCAAACACACTTTGCAAAAGAAAAAGACGTCACCGCATTCCCCCATATGTCAAAACACAAAATCAAATTCACACATTAAACTTAAAACATTTTTTGAAAATGGAGTGGGGCAGCTCACTCTACCAATCGGTATAATACCCGATAAAACATTTCATCATTGCTGGCCCATCACCATTCCTTTTGGTCCATAATGTAATGCATAACAGCAAAATAATGCAGTACTTGTCTTCAAACATAGTAGGACTTTGTGATCATTTGCTGCTGCTACTTTATTATTTTGCTGTTGTTTAAGCTTTACATACAACCTATCTGCTCCATCAATTGTAGCAGCTGATAAGCATGCAATAAATAAAACCAGGAGTCAGTTCAAAGATCCAAGCCAATTTATCGTGCACAAGGCTCAGTTAGTCAAAGCTTCAAAAAGGACTGAGCAAAGTTCTTACAGAAACATATTCATTTATACATTTACCTTCAGCTTGATACATGCAGACTTTCTATTGGTTCCAACGCCCCCTGCATTTGTCCAATCAGGGACCCTCTCTGGGCCTAGCTCCCTGCTCCCCCTTCCCAAACTGTTCTAACAAAGGTACAGTTTCTAGGCATTGATACTATCCTGCTCCGAGGTCGTTTCTAGCTCTAGGAATGCATGTATTGAAACATTTCTATCATCAGAACACAAAAGAATAATGAAGATTTATGCACTCATGAAAACTTCTTATTAAGCAATTTAAAACAGCTTTCTCAGACTTTTACAGATTTTTAGTTCTTACTAAGATGGAGGTTGGAATCAGGGCCTAACTTACAGGCCTTTCATATTTGCAGACTATTATAGGCCATAGCCTGCCACAAATAACCACAAGATTCATTACACCATCTACGCAGATGACATAATGATTTACACTCCAATCAACCTCGACAACCCAGACTACACGAAAATAATGGCCTGCCTTCAACAAATGGCTAGCTGGCTTCTTCAAAACAACTTGAGGATAAAACTACAAGACGGAAGCTCTCATCACTCGAAACTCTGGATTCAGCCTCACCCCTACTATCATTCTGAACAACACCACGATACCCATTAAGCCTGAAGTGAAATACCTCGGTCACAATTGACAAAAATCTGAATCTCCAGTCACACATTAGCAAAACTACCAAGAACGCCTATCTCAAAATGAGAACCATCAGATGACTCAAACCGATACTCTCCCAAGATCGCTTCTGCACTGTTTGCCAATCTCTAATCACATCTATTCTAGACTACTGCAACCCCATATACCTTGGGCTTCCAGAACACTCACTCCGCCCCTTACAGATGGCACAAAACACTGCAGCTCGCATTATAACTGGTTCCTCAAGGCACATACTCATCACCCCCATCTTGAACCACCTCCATTGGCTCCTGATTGATTCTTGTATCAAATATAAAACCCTACTAAACATCTTTAAAATCAAACAGACTCTCTCGGCAAACAGTCTGCAAACCCTTATTACGATGAACTCAAGCGCCAGACCCAGTAGAAGATGCACCATAGACACCATCACAACCTCCAGCGCCTTCACCAAAGTGAACCAATCTACATTGAGGAGAGTAATATCTCTGGCTGCTACCACCCTATGGAACTTGCTCCTGGACTGCCTCAGATCCACTGTGGACATTAAGGACTTTAGGAAGTTGCTTAAAACCACACTCTACAGAGAATACTTTGGTGACATTACATGATATGATCACAAGAATCAACTTTCTGCCCATTTTCCCACCTCTGTTCCCCCTCCTCTTTCCTCTCCCCTCCTCACCTCTTTCCCATCCCCTCCTCACCTCTTTCCCATAACCCCAACCCATCAAATTAATCAAAATGTCCTCCTCGTATATCGTTCATCTTGTATATAGCTCATTTTGCATATAGCGCATCTTGTACATAGTTATATAAGAATATTACCCACTTAACCGTTTTGTAACATCCCACTGCATGCCTCCTCCCTCGCTCTATATAACACGTTTGGGTTGAATTGTAAACCGCTTTGATTTAAGGACAAAGCGGTATAAAAATCCTTTTAAATAAATAAATTACATTAGGGACCAAAAGGAATAGTGATAGGCCAGTCATGATGAAATGTTTTTCTGGGTATATTGCCGATTGGTAGTGTGAGCTGCCCTACTCCATTTACAAAATTTTCTAAGTTTAATGTGTGAATTTGATTTTGTGTTTTGATATTTGGGGGAATGCGGTGTCGTCTTTTTTTATTTTTCTTTTGTAAAGTGTGTTTGAATGGCACAGAGTATTTTGTGAAGTTTTTGGTTTGTTTTTCTTCCATGGATGCATATTATTTTTGATTTGGTAGTGATCCAGTGGTATGTTGCATTAAATTTGCATTAGTTTTTTACCATATGTATAGACTATTTCCAAAACTTTCTGTGTCTATTTGCATTTGAAGGTTGTTTTAACTATGCTTTTAAAATGCACTAAGTGTTTGTTTCCATTTTATAGAGTCCCTTAAAAAGTTACTCTTGGTGCATGATTTCCAAAATATTTCTCTCAAACAGTTTGTTTTTGGGGTTTTTTTTCTTAGTGCCGTTAACCTCGGGACAGATATGCTGGAGCTTGATTGTCACCTGACAAAAGATGAACAGGTGGTTGTGTCACATGATGGGAATTTAAAGAGATCAACAGGCATCAATGTTAACATTTCTGATCTCACATACTGCGTAAGTAAACAATATCTGTTCATAGTGTAATCTCATTTGCTGTGGTGTCAACACGCTAAGTGGTCCTTTTACTAAAGGTTTTAATGCATGTTAATGAGGTTACCATGCGTTACGTGCCCACAGCCCTTTTTTTTCCATGGCAGCAATGGTACTTCATGACATTAACTTCATTAACACGCATTTACCTTTAGTAAAAGAGCCAGCAAGAACAAATCTGGGCACAGTGCGTTCAATGACAGAGTGGAAAGTATGGATTTTATTCTTGCTTGCGTACGAGCTTCAGCGCACCTCGGAGGATGTTTACTAAAGAGCTTTAGCTGTCATTGCGGTGCTAATGTGGGAAAATCGCACCACGGTGACAGCTACTGCAGGCAATTTTTTGCAATAGCTGCATACCCTGTGTTAGTAGCAAGAGTGGGCAGAGAGCAGGCATGTCTGTACTGTGCGGTTACCATAGGTGCAAAAACCTAACACCCTTTAGTAAATATATCTCTTGATATATGTATGCATCCCAGTGCAAAAAGAGGATGCAAAACTGCCACTGACTTA
Source organism: Ichthyophis bannanicus (assembly GCA_033557465.1). Taxonomy (NCBI): domain Eukaryota; kingdom Metazoa; phylum Chordata; class Amphibia; order Gymnophiona; family Ichthyophiidae; genus Ichthyophis; species Ichthyophis bannanicus. The sequence continues at coordinate 172,969,451 of CM066042.1, forward strand.
TGCATCATACCAGGACAGTAATGCCTAACCAATATTATGCTTACTGCTGTTTAATGAATGTTTTAATATATATTGTATCTAGTAGCATGGATGATGTTTGCTTGCTTGCATGTCATTCATGCAAAATGCAGCATGCTTACTGACAACTGGCATTAGAAAGGTCACTGTTGTTTCATTTTGTGATGTGGTTTTTTTCTTGCATTTTAGTGCAAGCTAAAATGCAGAAACAAAATGGCAACAATATTTAGTGAAAGTCTGAGTAAACATACTGCTGCATTTAATATTTTGTATTCTACACTGTTAGCCAATCAGCTACAAGTTCCAGAGGATTCTAGGGAAGGCTTCATAGCTGGAGAGGAAAATTTAAACAGTTTTGAAAAGTTTATTTTCTAAAATATTTATTAGTTTTCAGCTTCCATTTACCACAAGCCATTGCCCTCTTGGTTCTTTTAGTCTGTATGTCTCCTTGGCTTTGTCTTGGGATATCGGACCTAGTGCTGAAATTCTCTGCTGCAGGGACTATTGTATAATTACAACGTGAGGCATTAATTTTTAGTGCTGATCACTTTATGTTTTAAAATGCCAACGGCATTAGATTTTAAAGTGGTTTGCATTCAGTTCATTATTGCTGCTGGATATGTTGTAGTGCAGTTTTTATCTGACCATGACTGCATAAATGAAAGGCTTTAGCAAGGAACAGAACTGCTGCATTAAGTAGCTCTTGGCATTTTGGGAGTTAAAATGAAGGTCAGCTATCGTGCAAATATTGTACTTGTGTAAGTACTTCATTACCAATCTTGTAGTGTATAGGAGTCCATTTCAGCAGAGAGAAGACTCTTCTTTTGATGATGCATCATCGTGACACAAAAGGTTTCCTTATAGCATGATACCTTTAGTCCAACTGTTTCTAAATCTGGCTGCCTCTCATAAAGCTTCATGTGCTTTCTCTGAACCTTGCAGCCAGTTGGCCTTCAGGGTTAGAGACATGCGTTCTTGATACATCATCCTTCATGCTTGATCTACAGTATAGAGAATATTGTATTGGCCATATAAAATAGCTTATGTTTCTAAGTATTTTTAGACTTTAGAAGCCGATTGAATGAACTAAATTCTCTTTTTTTCTAACATTTTCTAAAGGACCTGCCTCCTTATTTATGTAAGTTGGATGTCACTTTTGAAAGAGGTAAATTTTTTGTTTTGAAATTTTTTTCATAATTTAGGAGCTTCTTAAAGGAATGTGTATTTCTGGTCATGATTGCTATTGTGCTTCAGAGCTGCAGGTGAACAGCACTACAGAGGTGTGTATAGAAATACTGCAGCTGAATTGAAAAATTTGCTTGGACAACACAAGGTGAAACGTAGCTGGGATAGTTGTGCCTATGGATGGACTTTCTTACTGGGTGGTGGGGGGCCCTGAATTAGACCAAACTGTGGATGGGCTCCCTAGCTGTATGGCAAGAGGGGGGGGGGGCCTGGACTGGACCAGTCTGGATGGGCTCTCTAGCTCTGTGGCAGTGGAGAGGGACTGGACTATAGATGGGCTCCCTTGCTGGCTGGTGGGGGCCCCTGGACTGGACCAGACTATGGATGGGCTCCCTCCCTGTATGGTAGGAGGCCCTGGGCCAGACTGGACTGGACTGTAGATGGGCTCCCTTGCTGTACAGTAGGGGGAGCCCTGGACCATACCGGACAGTGAATGGGCTTCCTTGCTGTATGGTGGGGGCCCTGAACTGGACTGGATTGGTTGCAGAAAGAAGAACCACAGCGGGCTAGGGACTTAATGAAGTGCAACATGCTTGGGGAATGTTGAGAAGCAAAGGCATGGGGAAACATAATCTCTACTGCATGACAGATACAATTCCCAACTCCCCCATCCCTCCCCTTCCAAAACAAAAAGCATAGGGAAAGTAATCTGCACTGTGCCGCAGGTTCTACCCTAGCAACCTCCTGGGCAGGCCGGATGGACTGTCGGTCTATATCTGCTGTCATCTAGTATGTCACTTTCAAACAAAACCTCAAGACCCATCTGTTCTCCCTAGCATTTAATGTCCCTTCTCCTTTTGTATGAGGTTACCCCTTTTTTTGTATATTAGATCTGCCTTTTGCATCTCGTCCTGTGTCTATTATCTTTTTCTTTTTCTGTCCTTTATAATTTTATACATTTCCTTTCTTTTTACCAGCTTTGGCCAAATTTTTATGTATTTTATTATTGTACACCGCCTTGATTGATATAGAAAGGCGGTTTTTATCAAATGATTAAACCTTAAACCTTATGTTAGCTGTGTTATAGGAGGGCCTGACTGAGCCCTTTGGGAGACTGCCAGGCCAAGATGCTGTAGCGCAGTGGTTCCCAACCCAGTCCTCTTGTGCTCCCAGGCCAGTCAGGTTTTCAGGGTATCCACAATGAATATGCATGAGATAGATAGATCTGCATGCACTGCTTCCACTGTATGCAGATCTATCTCAGGCATATTCATTTTGGATACCCTGAAAACTTGACTAGCCTGTGGATACCCGAGGACTGGGTTGGGAACCATTGCTGTAGACCAAGGAAGCAGTAATGGTGCCAGAGTCAAATCATGACACAACAGTGACGCTTGCTGGTGGTTTTGTGTGTGTCTCTGTGCTCTGGTCTGGAACCTTCAAGCAAGGACTATCTCTATAATGAGTGGGTAATAAAAGGGAGGGAGGAAAGGAATGAAAGAAAACACTGAGGATTTGTGAATGAAGGCTCGTGGTGCCACTGTCATTACTGGCATAAGTTCTGATTGAAGTGTATAAGGTGTAGTATTGCTCATCATTTTGATTGGGTCTTTGAGTCAGGCAAGCAGTATATAAGCTTTTATGTATAAAATAAAAAAAATCAATCCAACCCAAAAAGCAAAACTAAGAGAAACAAAAAGTGGTCTGCAACACTCGAGTTCATTGCTCACTTTAACTTCTTGTGCTTTGTTCCTTTGCTCACTCTACCACATACAGTAGAATAAGAGGTGAACCTCAGGTAGCCTTTGCATACGCAAATACATTTCTATATTCCCATTTGTGGATTTATTTTGCAGTTTACCTGAATTCTAATAGTGCTCTCGGCTGTCTGAAGCATCATTTGGAAAGGGAGGCAAAAAATCAAACATTATTCCGAGTAGAGCTAGAAATTACATGATATGGATTGATCCCCATTTATTTCATCTACTTAAACAGCTTATGTTGTAATAATTTCCTATATCTTCCATTTTTTAATGGTTAGCAGTTTCCTTTTCCTTCGGCATCCAAATCAACCCAACCTTCATAGCAACATTTTTCAGCAAAGGGCCATAGCTGTTACTGGAAACTGGTGCACACACATCCTGATTCTGGCCAGAAGGTGTCACTATTAAAGGGTGATGCACAGCTCCCCTCTCTGAAGGTGTTGTTAATACCCATCCTCAGCTGCCGACTGGTCCACAACCAGAAGTCAAGCTTTGAAAATCAAACTTGCAGCACTGATTGATGAGATCAGCCCCACCAGTACCTGTTTTGGACCAATTCCTTTAACTATGTACCAGCTGCATATGTCATCGCTGGCCCCTCTCCGTGAGTATAAGGCACCCTAGAAAGGGAATCAAACAGCATTGATGTAAATATATAAATAGCCACCAAAGCATGAAATGTGCATATCTCAAAGTAAATTTTAAAACAATTCAAAGAGCTATTTTTTCCATGTGTAATAATAAAAAAAAAAAAAAAAAAAAGAGAGAGAGATAATTTTAGGTTCACTTTATAACCTTTGAAACAATGTGGAGTTAAGCACATGGTAAACACGCCACACTAAAAGTTGGCGTGGTGCCCTGCACTAAAAATCCCAGGTTAAGTGAGTAGCGTGCGAATGGGCAGGGACAGGGTGAGCGGTAACAGTGCAGTGTGGTTGGCGCAGGTGTTCTGGGTGCATGCTAACCACAAATGTTTTCATTAGTACGGGTGTTAAGTGCGCCCACATGCCAGTTTGTGCAGTGCCACATGGTCGCAACACACCAACACTGGGGGGATAGACACATGCCCCCTAAAGTTGCCACAGTTGCTCATGTTGGTGCAGGACTGGACTGCAAAACTATCGATGAGCTCTTTAGTAACTATGCCCTTAACTGCTGGTTGTGAGCATTGATTGATCTATTTGGATCAATACCCGTTACCCACATGCTTCATTAGGATCGATAATTCAGTAAAGACTGCTATAACCTTACTATTCACATTTAATATCGTTCACGTGGTACTGTAGTCTGCTTCTAGTTGCATGTGAAACCTTATTTTGTTTAGAATATCTATTTGGGTAGGCGTTGGCTCATAAGGACCCTAAATCCTTCCGTAAACTGCTAAAAACATTTCTGTTCAAGGAGCACTTTGGTGAACCAGTCACCTAGTTAAAATACTCCTTGGAAAGCTACAGTCCTCTCACTTTGCAAAATGACTTCTAATTCATTGTAACTAATTTACATATATGCTTATTTCTCTGTACATAGTTATTACTTAAATCAGCTGTTGCGGCATCAGTTGGGGCTTTACATGTGTAATAGCCAGACTTGTAACATACAGATGTAGTTGCCACCGTTTCCACGTACAAGCGCTGCCTTAAAATTTTTTTAAAAATCTATACTTGCAAGAGAAACTGAGCTCTCTTTTTGGAATTTTTAGAGGTATACACACCACCGAGAAACTCTGTTGCCCCACCATTCACCAGTAGAAATCCAAGGTCTGACATTTATGCCTGCCTCAGAGCAGATTTAAATGCCAAGAGGGAAAGGTGTGTGTTTTTTTGTTGTTGTGTTTTTTTTTAAATAGACACGTATTTCTCATTGTGTAAAAGTGATAGTACATATATTTTCTTGGACTGGCAAAACCACGTACAGAATGTTCTCCCTTTAAATCTGAGCTCCACAGCCTTTAACACACACAGATGCCGCGTAACCCTTTTGAAATGGCCTCTGCTATTACATTTACATTTATATGCCACCGAACGGCTTACAACCAAACAAAATAACAAATAAGCACATTAGCGATCAGCACCTCTATCTCTGGGCTCCTGTGCGAGTTGGAAAATATGGGAAATGATTAATAAACACATTTTGCTTAACTGTGATCACAGTCCACGCTCCCCAAGGAAGCAGAAAAAAAGTGTTATCAGAGGCTTCTGTAATTTCTGTAATGTGGTTGGGTATTGTTGGAGTGTCTTGCACTGAGCTTCTCGAAACAAAACCACAAACGATTTTGAAAAACTGCTTTGTTGAACGTGAAAATTATGTGTTGACAAGTTCACACTGTGTTAATCATGATATTTTTTTCCCCCATGTTTTCATTCTTATTTTCATATCTGCCAGTTTAGCAAAATTCCACGGGGAGGAATTATTTCCATGTTCCTTCAGCCCTCTTCTACACAGGGGTAAAAAAACCCTTTCATTTTCATTTCGCTAAAATGAAACGCAAACAATTCCAAGCAATATCCAGATTCACAATTGTAGAATACCTCGCCCTGTAGCCTGGCGCAATGTGCTCGTCAAGCCACCGAACCACGCTTCTCTGCAGCAGGACTTGCCATTGCCATGGGTACTACATGTCGAGGCAAACTGTTCAATGCCAGATGTTGCTGTTTTCCTAGAGTGCAGCTGTGAAGGTGGAGAGGACAAACGCATCCCGCTGCTGAGAGAAGTGTTCGAGGCTTTTCCGTGTACTCCTATCAACATAGACATTAAAGCGAACAATGACATCCTAGTCAAAAAGGTACGGTGGTGTTCCTGATGGGTAGAAGCACTGTACAGCGATGTACCCAAGGAATATGAACACACTCAGAGGAAAAATAGGTTCACTAGATTCTGTTAGCCATGGGTTCTTTATAGAGCAAATTCCTCTCTAAAATATGTGACTAGAATAAACTGAAATCTTGACTGCTACAGTAAGTTAGGTCATACATATTGTTTGCTGTCATCATCATGAAATTCCGCATCAAAATAATCTTCTGCAGCAGATAGACATGTTAAGTCCCAGCTTGGATTTTACAAAGACGGATAGCTGTATTTGTTCATGATTGCTCTGAGCAAACTGGAATATAGTTGAAGAAAGCAAAGGCTCTGTTTGCACATATACATTTGGGTCCAAATTGGTAGGAAGGTGCTGAGACGTTTGCTTTCAGGCCTGAATGTGTCAGAGGATGGATTTCTTTATATACAGAAAACAAAACGGCAACTCATGAGCTAATATTCTAGGGTAAATCTCAGGATTGACTGAATCTAATCAGAAGGCTGTAAAAGAAAACCATGGCCACCGTGCATCATTTCAGCAGCAGTCTGCTTAAAATGAACACAGAACCACTCCTGAAGTAAATGTGACGAATGATCTTCCACATTCTGAGCTGATTGTCCATTTTAGCAATAATGTTAAAAAAAAAATGAGATAAATTACGAGTCTGTTACCAGCATGTGTGATGTCATAGGTGCCTCTCTTCTAAATGTTTGACATCATTGGTGCTACAGCCTTTAAAACAAACAGGTCAATATTCAAAGGGATGTATATGTTTAGCAGCTGCTGCTACAATACAAATATTAATATATTTAGTGTATTTATAGGTTGATATATTTTATGGTGTTTGTGATTATTTCTTGATGTGATCTATGATATTGTGCACATTGCTTGTCATCCCCTTTAGTGAATTACAAGTGGATAAATAAAAATTAATTAAGACCCTATCCATGGATGTTCAGTGACACACTCCAGATGTACCGGGTCAACCTATCTTAGTATATGAAAAAAAAAATCCAAAGTTGAGCCCAATCGGAAGTCCGTATCAAGTATAATTATTCGTATTTTTTTTTGTCGGATTCCAATATGAAAATACTACAATATAAAACTGCAGATTTTTCTATTAGCAGTCCATTTTATTGTATATATAGAAATCCCGATGGAAAGTTCAGCAATAAAGTTTCTTAATAGTTTTCATTGTTTACATCAAAATATATTGGTGTATTTAGATTTCAGTAAAGCCTTTGACACTGTTCCTCACAAGTGACTTATAAACAAACTGAGCACCCTAGGGAGGGACCCTAAAGTTACTGCTTGGGTTAGAAATTGGTTGGGTGGGAGGCGACAAAGAGTACAGGTAGATGGAGCTCACTCTGAGGAGAAGGATGTTACCAGTGGTGTGCCCCAGGGATCTGTCCTTGGTCCGATTCTTTTTAACATCTTTGTTAGTGATATAGCGGAAGGGCTGTCGGGTATGGTTTGCCTCTTTGCGGATGATACCAAAATCTGCAATAGAGTAGACACCCAGGAAGGTGTAGATAACATGAGGAGGGATCTAGCTAAGCTTGAAGAATGGTCTAGAATTTGGCAGCTGGGATTTAATGTTAAAAAAAATGTAAGGTCATGCATTTGGGCTGCAGCAATCCAAGGGAGCAATATAGTATAGGGGGTGAAGTACTTTTGTCCACTAAAGAAGAGCGGGACCTATGCATGGTTGTGTCTGATGATCTTAAAGTAGCTAAACAGGTAGAAAAAGTGACAGCAAAAGCTAGAAGGATGCTTGGGTGCATACGGAGAGGAATGGCTAGCAGAAAAAAGGAGGTGATAGTGCCTCTGTATAAGTCTTTGGTGCAACCTCATTTGGAGTATAGTGTGCAATTCTGGAGACCACACCTTCAAAAGGATGTGAACAGGATGGAATCGGTGTAGAGGGTGGCTACTAAAATGATTAGTGGTCTTCATTATAAAGCATATGAGGACAGACTTAAGGATCTTAATATGTACACTTTAGAGGAAAGGCGGGATAGAGGTGATATGATTGAGATGTTTAAATACCCCGTGGGAGGCTCAGGGAGAGAGACTCTTTCAATTGAAAGCAAGTTCTGCTACGAGGGGATGAGGGTGAAGGGAGGTTTATTTATTTATTTATTTATTTACATTCTGTGTTATACTGCGCTATTCTGCATCAGTGCGGTTTACATTGAACAAATTGAAATTACATTGAACAGGGCATTATAACTTGGAGATAACTATTTTACAGGGAACATGGGCTATGGAGGGTTAAGTGGCTTGCCCAAGACCACAAGGAGCACCTGTGGGACTAGAAACCCCAGTCCTTCCGGCCCAAGGTTGCTGTCCTCTAGTGGGATTTGAACCCCCGACCTTCCGGCCTGAAGTACCTTGCCCCAACCTCTAGGCCACTCCTCCACTCCATAGATAGATTCAGGAGTGATATGTGGAAATATTTCTTTATGGAAAGAGTAGTGGATCCGTGGAATAGTCTCCCAGTGGAGGTGGTAGAGACGAGGACAGTATCTGAATTCAAAAAAAGCATGGGACAAACACAGAGGATCTCTAAAGGTAAAAAGGGGGACTGTTGTAGTTGTTGATATGGAAGGACAGACTAGATAGGCCATGTGGTCTTTTTCTGTCGTCATATTTCTATGTTTCTATATTTGCACAGTCCCACATCCTAACATAGCGCTATGTTTTGGACAATCAGTACACTCACTGGCTCCTGTGCTGTTTCAAGGGGTAAAACACAATACTGGACTAGTTCTGCACTATCAAAATTCATGTGAATGGCAGAATAGTACTTATCTCATCATCACACTGCCAAGAAAACCCAGAAGCTTCTGGGTTGCCAGGAGTCAGCAATGACTCAGGCACATAGTGCCATGGAAAATCTCTCTATCACAGTACTATATGGATAGTACCGGAGATAGAGTTAGGGTAGAGCAAAGGCAGAACACTGGCGATATGCAGCCACTATGGGCCCGATTCCCATCGGGGCACGTCTGGACATTCAAAATCTGCACTCAATTCTGATTCCGCAGGGGTTAGATGTCCCTACAGGATCAGAATCGGGTGCAATCGGCCTGGGCAGGCAGGACGGGCCCCAATGCTGGGGCTCTATACGTCCAGGCCATTCCCCATACAACCCGCCTGGGGCTCCTGAATGGAGCCCGCTGTTGTGATATCCCATCACCATGGCACCGGGATGTTGTGCAGGAGTCCTGATTGCCAGCAAGCAGCTCCCCTGCTCATTTCCCCACCACCCAACCCCTGATCAGGCCTGCCATAGCCAGGATCGGACGGTGGGGAACCCCTGCTGCATGATACCTGCCATCAGCGGCCCACGGGTGGCAATCCCCTACCCCCGGAGGGACTTATTCCACCTCTGGAGTACAATAAGTCCCCCATCTAAGTCAGCGGACCCAGACATACAGGGCCGCGACCTGAATCGGCTCTGTATGTCCAGGTCAGGGTCCCGCCTCTGGCTTTCCCTCGCTTCTCCTCAGGCCCGCCCCCATCCAGGGCTCCCCGCACATCTCCTCTATACACGTGGGGAGCTCTGAGATCGGAATCGACCCCCTGGCATTTAACAGGGATGGACATCCAAACCGGCCATCCATCCCATCTAAACACAACTTGAAATGACTCCCTATCTGAATGGTGAAGCCGTTTAAGACTAAAGAAAAGCTGTCCTAAATTATACAGCATAGTTCTATGTATAGTGGCTGAATATTGACACTATTTGTATAGCCAGCAGCAGTGACTGCTTTATTTATTTATTATTTATTACAAGCTCTTATATACCGCACTATTTAGCATCAGCGCGGTTTACATTATAACAGACCAGAACAAAATATTGTTTGGTTTTACATAGAACAGGTAAGACAACTTGGATAACATAGGGAATTAATTAACTGAACGTTCCTGGCACCGCCAATGCCTGTCCAGATAGCAGTGCTGAATATATGTGTGGTTTTTAAATGCCACTGCTGCTGGATATTGACTCTCATCTTTGAGAGGTTAAGCATGAATATTTGTTATCCTTGCATTGGCCCTAAAAATACATGTATTAGGAACCCTAGGCAAACCCCTTCCCCCCCCAAATTTTCTGGCTCCTAGGCTCCCCCCTGAGAATTCAGTAATTAAACTCAACAATCATGATTGCATCAACAACACTCCTTAACTAGCCGATATATTTTTAGATATTAAATGTTTTGCGTGCATGTACATAAAGGGGGGTGAGAGGCAGGTCTTTTCTCTGTTTCCAAGTAATCTTTACATGCGGATAAACCTTTATATTTTGTTTTACATGTAGAAAAGAGCTTCTATAAAATTGTGCGGCCACATGTGTGCACTCAAAAGATTGTATGTTCTATATGCACACTGTGTGCAGCCGTTCCTTGAGTTACAGTTTAGGTAGAGCAAAGACAGAGTTGTAGTGCACACATGTATTTTATAGAATGCACAGGTACTTGTGTAGAATACAGATACATATTTCTACCTTTTTCAGAGCAGGTGTAAATTTGTGCTTGGGCCTTTGCATGGTTCTGGATGCCTATTTTGCCTTCATAAAATAGGTGCCTTTTTGGGCTTTTTACATAGACAACCTGTTATAAAATTACCCCCATAAGAAGCAATTTCCAAAATCCAATACCTGGGTAAATGGTCTATTTGAAAAGTGCCCACCCTGCCTGTGGGTAAAAGTGCACACTTGTGGTTCTTCAGTTGTATGGCTGTCAGGACCTATTGTTTTGCTTTGACTTGCAGTTGTTCTTTGCCACCTTAGATAGCTGCCTAATCTGTGTAATGTTTAAGCAAGCTCTGCATACTTTTGAAATATTGCATGATATATGGTGGCTGCAGTTTGTTTGTTTTTTAAATGTTTACCCTGAACGTGTAAGATTGTACTACTGATTCTCTCTTTAAAGGTCTCTGAGCTGATAAGTGAGTTTAAAAGAGAACATTTAATTGTATGGGGCAGTGCCAACCAAGAAATTGTGAAGAAGTGCCACAGAGAGGTGAGCAACCCCTAGGGATTACCTAAATTTGTCTGATGTTGCAGGTTACCCCAGCACCTTTCCACTCCCTGGCATTCACATGTACGTGCAGATAAGCTGCTGTATGTAGAGAAGAGGCATGCACTGCAGCAGTCGCCCACTGATGCAAGGTCATAACCCCTGCACTCATAATAAAACATAAGCACATACTCCATAGTGGCATCAAACAGTTACACCATATGTTAGAAAAGAGGAATGCATCAGATTGTCGGTGCACATGTATTTCATCTAGCCCATGAGTCTTAACATTTATTTTAAGTGGCTTTTATCAACAGATACATATTTTGAAGCAATTCAACCAATTAAGTCAAGAAATTAAGTCTTGGGTACATGTTGTATTTGACAAATAATATTTTCTTTGTTTTTTTTTTTATTTTAAATGGCAGAGAGAGAATAATATTACCATATGCATTAGATCACTTAGAGGCTGTAATGCGCACACAAGCTGTAGCAAGATATTTATTTATTTAAGAGCTTTTATATTCCACAAATATGTGACACATTTTATGCGGTTCACAACAAATTAAAAATAATATATTCAGAAAAAGAACAAAACAAAAAACAGGAGAGACTATGGCTCCAACTCTCTCCCCCCCTACTCGGCCTTCACTATGGCCCCTATCACCCAGCTAACTGGGAAACGGCAAGGTCTTCAAAGCCTTTTGGAACTGCCCCCTTTCTAATTCCTGCCTCAGGCCAAAGGGCAATCTATTCTACCACTGTGGCAAGGCCATCTTAAATGCCCGCCCCCTCCACTTTTGTAATTGCACTTCCTGGAGGCCCGACACTACCAGCAAGCTGCCTTGACTAGATCTTAACTCCTGACCAGGCAGATACCATCTCAATATCTCCCTCAAATAACTGGCTCCCCCTCTCTCAGCACCTTAAACATCAATATTACAGTATGCAGGCGAAAAACGCCTATCAAAAGCTATATATATGTAGGTAATTACAACTAACATCATGAAATTCAGGCATGCGTGCCTATAGGTTGATCAGCTTCCTGGAAGTATTTGCTTTTATACTCTATGCTTTGTTTCCTGTGCTAGGGTAAGAGTGAAAATGGGCTTTTAGCCTAGGAGATTCGGGAAGATAAGATTTACATTTAATTGAATTCAGACTTTGCTGATCAAGCAGTGCACTTCTTCAACAAGCAAAACTTTTTTTTTCCAGAACGTGGAAATTCCCCTTCTCTTCTGCTTGCAGCGGGTTCTGCTTCTCGTTGGACTGTTTTACACGGGCCTCCTGCCTTTCATTCCCTTGCGGGAGCAGTTTCTGGAGATCCCCATGCCTTTGATCATAATGAAGTAAGCAGAGCACGTTATCCATGACTGAGTCCCCATCAGCAGACTTGGTCTCACTGAAGGGTGATGGCGCACCTGAGTTTTCCAGGCCACACAGGTGTCTTCTTTAGATGTGGTCTTGACATCTCACACTTGTCATCAGTTTTGGGTGATTCTTAACACAATCTGGTAGAACCTGCCTTTTTCATCACAAAGATCAGAAACAAAGCATGCAATGGAATAGGTGGCTGTTTTAAATTTTATTTTAATTCATACCTGTACATAAATGTGTGCATCCTCTTCTTTTCCTTAAAGTCTGACAGTGAGAAAGAAATGAACTGGGTAAAAAATTGGTTGATGGGTAAAAAATTGGTTGAATGGGAGGTGCCAGAGGGTAGTAGTAAACGGAGATATGGACATTATCAGTGGCATGTCTCAGGAATCGGTCCTTGGTCCTATTCATGTTTAACACTTTTGTAAACTATATTACAGAAGGGCTGTCAGGAAAAGTATGCCTCTTTTGTGGATGATACCAAAATCTGCAGCAGGGTAGATGCCCTGGAAGGTGTGGATCATTTGAGGAGGTATCTAACAAAGCTTGACGAATGGTTGATAATTTAGAAGCTAAGATTTAATGCTAAAAAATACAAGGTCATGCATTTGTACTAACAAAAACCCAGGGGAGCAGTACAGTATTAGAGGATGAAGTACTTCAGTACATGAAAGGAGAACGGACTTAGGGGTGATGTTTCAGATCTTAAAGTGGCCAAACAGAGAGAGAGAGAGAGAAAAAAGGTGATAGCAAAAACCAGAAGAATGCTTTGGTGCATAGGGAGAGGAATGGCCAGCAGGAAAAAGAAAGCGATATTGCCTTTGTGTAAGTCTCTAGTGAAACCTCATTTTGGAGTACTATGCACAGTTCTGAGACCCCCACCTTCAAAAGGATATAAACAAATGGAATCCATCCAGATGGCAGCTACTAAAATGGTCAGTGACCTTTATCATAAGGCATATGGAGATAGGCTTAAAGATCTCAATAGGTACTCTTTGGAAGAAAGCGAGAAAGGGGTGATATGATAGAAACATTAAAATACATCCATGGTATAAATGCACTTGACCTCTTCCAGTTGAAAGAAAGCTCTGGAATGAGGTGGCATAGGATGAAGTTGAATGGGGATAGACTCTGGAGTAAGTTGATGAAATATTTTTTTACGGAAAGGGTGATGATGCGTGGAACAGCCTCCTGGTGTTGGTGGAGACAAGAACTGTCTGAATTTAAGGAAGCATGGGACAAATATATGGGCCGATGCAGAAAGCTGACTCTGAAGTTGTGCACTATTAACTCTGTATGCCTTCTATTCAGTGCACCGATAGCGTGTGATTTCAGCACCAGCATGCAGAAAGGGGCGCATATGCAGATTAGCCATGCGTTAAACTGTGGCGCAAATGGCAGTGTTAAACTGGAAGAGCAAGACATACACATGCGCACAGAAGCCAGAGAAACAGAGGCACCGCGTGGCTAATTTGCATTTGTGCCCCGACAGTATTTTTTTTTTTTTTTTTTAAACTTAATCTTTATTAATTTTTCCAAAGCAAACATAGCAAAACACGGAGCACAGCAGAATACAAAAGAAGAATGTAAATATAAACCCTCCGCCTCTACTCCTGCAATTATAAATACCAACGATACAGGTATATAAGATATACAATTTTCACCCCCCCCACTCTCTCCCCCCCGCCCCTCCCCCCACCCTTTGCAATTAACATCCGCATAACTGTGAAAGCCCGTTCCCCGCTGTCCCCCTCAATGCCCCCCCACCCACAATGAGCTTAGCTCATGCCTGAGGTTGCCAAGTACTCCAGCAACGGTTTCCATTGACGTTCAAAGCGCTCCCCTTGATTTTTCCTTATAGCGGTCAAACGCTCCATATGCAGAACTTTATATAGTCGAGCTACCCACTGATAAAGCTCCAGGTGACCCCCCCCGCTTCCACTTCCACTTCCAGGCTATTTCGCACCTCGCCGCCACTATACATGACCGCATGGGGCGGGACCATTTCTGCGACTGATTAGCTGGCCAGACTCCCAAAAGAAACAAAGAAGGACATAGTTCTAACCGGACCCCAAAAATAATTGTCATCTGGTCCCGGACCTGCGTCCAATATGAACGGACCCAGGTGCAATCCCACCACATATGAAAATAGGTTCCCCTATCCCCACAACCCCTCCAGCAAAGAGCCGGAACCGCTGGGAACATCTTATGATATCGTTCGGGAGTGTAGTACCACCGCATTAAAATTTTATAGGTGTTCTCTTGAATCAAGGTACAAATAGAGGATCGGGACGCTGCTTTAAGGATGGCCTTCCACCCCTCTCCTTCCCAATTCAGCCCCAAATCTCTTTCCCATTCCACCATATATTTCAATTTGGGCTCCACCTCCAGGGCCTTTCGCAAACTAGCATAATGTAAGCGTATCAACCCTCGAGAAGCATGGTGGCCCACCCACAGGGCTTCAAGATCATTAAGTCCTTCGTCAATGTGTTCACGAAGACGTTTTTGGCGCAGGTAATGTGTAACCTGCAGATATGCGAAAAAATCGCGATTGTCTAGCTGAAATTCCGCTTTCAATTGATCGAAGGACTTAATCTTGTCGGCCTCTATTAAATGCACAAATTGAGTCAGTCCCCGCTCCTCCCAAACCTGAAATATCTTTTCCCGGCCCGGTGCAAAGGCTGGAGTGGCTGTCAACGGTGAAAGCAAAGACGTCCCTGGGCTAACGTCTACTCTCCGCCACCCTCTGGCCCACTCTCCCAAAAGGTGACGTATAAAGGGATTGTACGTCCATTGACCCTGTAAAGTTCCCTTCTGTAACCAAGGTAAACAATAAAGTTTATAATATGGTACCACTTGCTGCTGAACAGCAAGAAACCCTTTCGACCTTACTGGTTCCCTCCACTCCATCACCTGTCGCATTTGCGCCGCTAGATAATAGTCCGCAATCGCTGGCATTCCCAACCCCCCGTTCTCCCGTGCTCTATACATAACAGTCCGTGCAATGTGCGGGGGTTGGTGTCTCCACACAAACAAAAACAGCTTCCGTTGAAGCTTATGCAAGACCTTTTGAGGAACTTTGATAGGTAATACTTGAAAAAGATACAACAATTGAGGCAACACCATCATCTTAAGCGTCGCTATCCTGCCCAGCCATGAGATCCCCTCCTGATTCCATTTCTCCAGGTCCCTGCTGATCCGGTCAATTAGCACAGGGTAGTTAGCCCCGTACAGCTGATCGAGATTACGAGTTAAATACACCCCTAGATACTTGATCTTACTGGTAGCCCAACGAAATGGAAAACACTCCTGTAAATGCGATGTTAAAGGCCCGGGCAGATTGACGTTGAGTGCCTCCGTTTTATTCCAATTAATCTTAAATCCTGCAACCGCCCCAAGCCCCGACAGTATTTTGACGGCATTGGGGACTTTCCCTGATGCTTGGATCATCTGAGGGTAAATTTGACACTTCCCACTCAGATGATCCAGACATCGGGGAAAGCCCCCGATGCCATCAAAATATTGTCCAGGAGCCGGTGCCCCTGACAGAAACCAAATCCCTAGTGGTCCAGCGGCCCCAGTTCTCCCACCCAATTCAAAATAGCCCTAGTGGCCCCAAACCCTGCACCCCCCCTCCCAGTACCTTTACAATGGAGCAGGAGAGTTGCCCATGCGTGTCCACTCCTGCGCTGCCATCTTGAAAAATGGTGGTGCCTGGATGCATCAGGTGGGGGTCATCCTGCATATAAAGCATTTTCTATCTTATAGGGCAGTCTAACCCTCCCCGGTGCATGCCAAGATGCAAGATGTTTAGGCCACCTCAGACCAAGGCATAGAGATATTGGCGCTTACGCTGGTTACGTAATCCTCTACATGTTTCTCTGCATCGGACGCAGACAATATTAGCATGCCATTTTAATATGCGCAGCTCATTTGTCTATAATTGAAATCCACTTGGTGTTACTGTGTGCGCTTGTTTTTCCTTTGCTGTTTATGTGCATCAGTCTCTCTTCTGCATTTGGCCTGTCAGAACTTGTGCTTATTACTTATGTTATCTTCGTGCAAAGGGCGCATTGGTTTTTCTGCATTGGCCCAATAGAGGATCTGAGAGAGAGGGGAGGGATTGTAGAACTTAATAGTTCTTGTGGATGAGCAGACTGGATAGGCCGTATGGTCTTTATTTGCCATTGTTTTCTATGTTTCTTAACCAAAATATTTGCATACTGTTGAAATCTGTTGCTACTTATATTTTATATTGTTAGAAAGCCAAAAAATCATCTCTTGGTTTCAATTCTACCTTTTCTCAGTTTGTGGAAACAGCCATTACCTGACAAGATAGTGAAGAGAAGATCTTTCTTAAAGAAGCAGCTCAGCCATATGATCACTAATACTCATCATACCCCCTCCAGACACTAATTATGTACTAGGCGTTTTTCGTTGTTTTTCCTAGGTACAGAATGATTAAGTCTTTTTGAATAAGGCCCATTGCATTTAGTGTATCGAGTTAAACTAAATGACTTCTAATGATGTACATCTGATTTATATGCCTGTTTGCAGCTTGTCGTGGTTTGCAGCTTGTTGTGCTGTGAGGGCTTGTGTGCATCAGTGATGCTGAGGGCTAAGCTGTTGGTAGCTTAACAACTGGCAGGGTCTCCCAAGATGGACAGGTCTCAGCTGAGGTGCCAGTCCAAGACAAACCATCCATCCTGGCAGCAGCAGAATGGGACAGTGTTGGCAGTGGAGGATCACATTTCTGTGACAACGACAACAACATTAAATTAAATTGTTCAGAAAAAAGGCCTGGCAATCTACTTCCGTATCTTGCCATGAAAACCCAATGGATAGTCACAACAAAATAAATTGCACTATAGTGCTGGAAGATGAGACCCCCAGGTCGGAAGGCACTCAGTTGTCTACTGGGGAGGAGCTGAAGACTTTTCAGAGTAAAGCCAGCATTTATGATGTGTTTGGATCAAAGCCCTCGGGATGTCTGACTGCTGATGTAGCTGCGCATGAAATGAGAGTCAGAAACTGCAAAAATGTCTTACATATTGGGACATGTAACATACAAAGCTTGAACCAAGAAAAGTTGGAGGTGGTCAAAAATGAAATGGAACATGTACAACTCAATCTGTTGGGTGTCAGTGAACTGAAATGGACTGGCATCAGGCTCTTTGCATTTGACGATCACATGGTCTACTACGCTGGAAATGAAAGACAAAGAAGAAATGGTGTTGCATTTATAGTTAAGAAGAAACTTGCAAGAACTTTAATGAAATACAATGCAATCAGTGAACGCTTAATTTCTTTTCGTCTACGAGGAATGCCCATCAACACAACTCTAATTCAAGTATATGACCCAACAACAGCTGCAGAAGTTGATGAACAAGTACCATCTGAAATTGACAAAACATGCAAACAGGATATCCTGATAGTCATGGATGACTGGAATGCAAAAGTTGGCAACAAAGAAGGCGGCAAAGTGGTTGGAAATTATGGACTTGGCAACAGAAATGAAGCTGAAGAAAAACTGAATAGAATTCTGCAAGACCAACAATTTATTCATCTCAAACACCTTCTTCCAGCAACACAAGTGGTGACTGTACACATGGACTTCACCCAGTGGATTGTATAAAAATCTAATTGACTACATCTGTGGACGTCAATGAAGGAAAAGCTCCATAATATCAACAAAGACAAAACCTGGAGTTGACTGTGGTACAGATCACCGACTATGCAAACTCAAGCTAAAGTTGAAAAAAAGCAAGTCATTCATGAATGAATATGGCCTTGAGAATATACCACCGGAATTTAGACTGCCTTCAAAATCGATTTTCTGCTTTAGATACAAAGGACAAAGCCCCAGAAGAGTTATAGGGTGACATCAAGAAGGTTGTGTTGGAAGAAAACGAGAAATCTCTACAAAAGGTGAAAAAGCAAAAATGGCCAAAATGGATGACCGAAGAAGCTGAAAATTGTCCAGAAAAGCAGAGAAGCTAAAGCCAGAGGAGAAAGAGAGGCAATCGCAGAACTCAACAGAGTTTTCCAAAATTCAGCAAGACAAGACAAGGAGAAGTACTACAATGATGAATGCAAGGAAATAGAAGCTGAAACTATTAGAGGAAGAACAAGATCGGCTTTCCTAAAGCTACAAGAGTTAAAGAAAAAATTCCAGCCTCGAATTGGAATGTTACAAGATGCTCAAGGATCTATGTTGAATGATCCTGAGAAGATCAAGAAAAGGTGGAAAGAATATGCAGAGTTATTATATGATAAAGATCAAGTGGACCAACAGCCATTTCAACCTGTACCTTATGATCAGGAACCATTTGTGATGGAAGAAGAAGTTGAAGCAGCATTGAAAGCCTTATCAAAGAACAAAGCACCAGGCATTGATGGCATTCCTATTGAAGTATTACAGCAATCTGATTCAGTTGTTATCTTACTTACAAGGTTCTACCAGGAAATTTGGAAGACAACATCATGGCCAACTCACTGGAAAAGATACTAAAGAAAGGTGATCCAACTGACTGTGGAAATTATTGCACAATTGCTCTGATCCCACATGTCAGCAAGATTCTTCTGATGATTATTCAGCAGAGACTACAACCATACCTGGAATGAGAGCTGCCTGAAGTTCAAGCAGGGTTCAGGAAAGAGCAAGGAACGAGAGATGACATTGCAGATGTGAGATGGAGCCTTGAAAAGACTAAAGAATACCAAAAGGATATCTATATGTGTTTTATTGATTACAGCAAGGTTTTTGACTGTAAACCATGAGAAAGTCTGGGCCACATTAAGAATGGGTATACCAGAATACCTGATCGTTCTCTTGCACAATCTTTACATTGATCAAGAAGCAACAGTTTGAATGGAACAAGAAGAAACAGAATGGTTAAAATCAGCAAAGGTGTAGGACAAGGCTGCATACTTTCCCCCTACCTGTTTAATTTATATGCAGAAGAAATCATCAGAGAAGCAGGACTGTATGAAGAGAACAGAGGTGTGAAGATTGGTGGGAGACTCATCAACAACAACCTTAGCTATGCTGATGATACCACATTACTGGCCGAAAGTGAAGATGATCTGAAACATTTGCTTCTCAAGATCAAGAAACATAGTCTTAAAATGGGCCTGCACCTTAATGTAAAGAAGATAAAGATCCGGACAACTGGCAAAATCAATAAGTTCATCGTTGATGGAGAAGAAATTGAAATAGTGGACAACTTTAACCTACTTGGATCAACAATCAATAAAGAAGCAACAAGCAGTCAAGAAATCAGACGACGCGTTTCTCTTGGCAGAATGGCTATGAAGGAAACAGACAAGATTCTCAAGAGCAGAGATGTCTCTCTTCATACAAAAATTTGATTCATTGAAGCTATGGTATTTTCAATAATGTCATATGGATGCAAAAGTTGGACAGTGAAAAAGAAAGGAAGAAAATCGATGCCTTTGAATTATGGTGCTGGCGACGAATACTGTGTATACCATGGACTGCCCGAAGAACAAACCAGTCGGTATTAGAGGAGATCAAACCTAAACTTTCTTTAGAAGCTCAGATGACAAGACTTCGACTTTCATACTTTGGACGCATTATGCGAAGAAACAGACCATTAGAGACAGACATCATGCTTGGCAAGGTAGAAGGTCAACACTAAAGAGGAAGGCCAGCAAAATAAGATGGATCGATACAAAAACAGCAGCTATGGGTGCCACCCTGTCAACAATGAGCTGCCTGATTGAAGACCGAACACAGTTTAGGACAACTATCCAGAGGGTCGCCATGAGTCGACACCGACTTAGAAACATAGAAATATGATGACAGAAAAAGACCACATGACCTATCTAGTCTGTCCTTCCATATTAACAACTACAACAGTCCCCTTGAAGGCACTTAACAACAACAACAACAACAACATCATATAAGGCATAGCCAGTAAAACACAGTGTGTGATTACTCTTACTCCATTAAAGCTGGGAATACTAAGATATAGGTAGAGATTCCCATTCTGGGTACTACTACTAATTCTATTACTACTACTACTGAGCATTTGTATAGCGCTACAAGATGTATGCAGCACTGCACAGACACATGTAAAAGATGGTCTCTGCTCATCAGAGCTTACAATCTAGTCAAGACAAGACAACACAGTAGCTGTAGACACAGGATACATCTAGGAGAAATGGTAAGGAAGCATGGGTAGGTAGTCTCTGCTTGTATCCAAAACACACAGATTCTACACCAGAAATCCCCATGTGATCCTTTGGATTTTGCAACAAAATCTTGCATGTTATCTGAAGGGAAATACTAGACTTCACATTACCATGTGACCTATAGCTTTTGTCTTGGTTCCCTCCGCTTTCTTCTCTTTGTTCTGGCTTTTCTGTCTGCAGCTGGGGCCAATTTACAAACATGAGAATGAGCACTCATGAGAACCGGAAAGTGCCTGTTCTTACATTTTAAATTAGCTCCCGCTGCAGTTAGAAGAGCGGGAGAAAGGAGAGCAGAGTGATGGGAGCAAAGACAAAAGCTTCCGTTACTGCAGACAGACACCAGTGGCCCCAGCCTGTCCCAATAACATTGTTGAGTCATGAGAGCAGTGGCTCAATGACATCATCAGCTGCTGGCGGGTTTTTCGGCGATAGCTGAAAATCAGAAACCCTAGATATATAGGACAATACATTTTATTTATTTGAGCACATATATGCATAGAAACACTTTCTGTGCAGAAAAGACCAGAGTTAATGTTTTGAGGTAGCTTTCTTTGCCTACTGGTTTATTTGAGAAAAAAGTCAATTTAGTGAAATTTAGTATTAGAAAATCCTGGTGAGTAATTTACCATGTTCTTTTCTTACAGACTTAAGGAACCGGAGAAAATGAGCAGAAGTCAGAGATTTGTCATTTGGCTTGCTGACACGTAAGGAAAAACTATTTTTATAATTTGTGAATGTTTGTGGTTTCTGCAGTTCTCACCCTGAGATGTGGCTCTGTGTTTTGCAAATCAGTTAGGATGTCTGGTACTGCAGTGGGAATGGAGTTGAGCAGATTAGATGGTCCTCATGGTTATCTCCCATCGTCTATTTCAGTTCATTGAAAGAATAAAGCTGCTGTAGACACCTGTAACTAAGTACACGCATTGGAGGAGTGGGGATGTGACATTCCAGCATAAGTGCCTACCCCACTTTGTGCTCTTCATCCATGTAGAGTCCAAAGGAGCAGTGCAGTCCTCATAGATCCAGGTGTGGGATATGGGGGGTGGGGGAAGGAGCAGGTCTGTCATTATTCAGGCATAACACCTGAAGTCTTAATCCGATGACATAGACTGGGTTAATCTTTTTAGTCAAAAGAAGCCCAATATCTGAATTCTAATGAGAAATGAGCAGTTTGAGGCACTGGAATGCTGATTATTTGATGCTGGAACCTTGAGTCACAGGGCATAAAGCCCCCCCTTTTTTATGAAATGTTTCTGAAATTTAGTATTTATTGAAGCCTTGGCAAGTGTTGCACAGATGCTAAAGCCATGCATATTTTTTAAACTCAGTTACAATATATGTGTGTGGTGGTGTGTTTTTTTTTTTTTTAAAAAGGCTACATTTCCATAAAGTTTAGAAATATGTATAGGTCCAGTTGTGATTTTATTTGACAGAGTGCCATTTTAGGGCTGCAAACCAATTTCATTATTTCAGCATAAGAAATGCCTTACTGGATCAGATCAAGGTCCATCGAGCCCAGTATACTGTTTTCAATAGTGGCCAATCCAGGCCACAAGTACCTGGCAGGTTCCCAAAGAGACATATACAGGTTCCACAAGGCTTGTCCCCAGGTTGATCCAGGGCTGATTTTTACCCCACCACCTGCTATGACTCGTAGTGCTGCATTTCTCACAGAAATCAGAATTACAAACCCATGCATGCAGTGGAATAAAATTAGCATTGGATCAATCTGTCCTGGAAAACTGAAACCAGTTGGCAACTCTGCATCAGTGGTGGCAGAAATCCATAAAGTAGTTCGGAAGCAGCATCCATAAAAACTGCTCTCGTTCTCCAGTTTTTATTAGTAGCTGGTCAAGTTTGAAAATGATGGTTTTTCACAGTTGATCCTCATTGCTATTTATCACTAGCTGCACAAGCTATGTTTCTTAGCTGCAGAGCTAACCTAAAGGATGAGCCAGTAAGGTAAGGGCTTGGGGTACTTGAGCTTAAGGGAGCCTAAAGCCTGCCTTCCTGGTTTGCCCCTTCACAGCGGCAAGAGCATGATGCTTGACTTGTGCTGCTGTGTTGTCCATCTCCAGGTAACATCGTTACCAATGGAGCCCGTGTGGGAATGCTCCCCAGTGTCCAATAGGAAAGCTTTTGGGAGCATCCCACTGCATCTGCGTAGCTGCCTTCCTGCCTTTCCAGCTCTCCCTCCTCAGTTCTTCATTTTCCACGGAGCTGACAAGAAGCATTTCCTATCACCGCAGAAGATTTGGTTTTTTTTTATTTCTTGTGGTTGCATCTGCCTTCCCATCAATGCTGGTACCGACCCCTGTTGGTATTTTCTTTTCTTCTGTCTTTCTTTAAAAAACAAATCAGTGAGGGAAGGAATTTTTTTTTCTTCCTTCAGGTGCATCAATGCCATCTTAGGCCTAGGCCTCCCCTTTTGTCATAGGCAACATGGAAAAACCATCCAGTGGTTTTAAAAAGTGTTCAAAATGTGGCAGTACCATTTTGGCCACAGACACCCAAGACTGGTACCTAAAATGCTTAGGTCCGGATCTTCTGCCGTCAGAGTGTCTTCTTTGCAGGAAGATGACAGAGGCCTACAAAATCGAGCTGCAAAACTAGGCACCCTCTTTGTCTCTGATGCAGTATCTTTAGCATCAATGTCATCGAGAGCTTCATCTTCCTCCCAAGGCTCTCAGGTATCGAAACCTAGGTCTTCTTCGAAGACTGGCTGGCCCTCCAAGGATAGATCACCTTCTAAGCATCGAGATGTCTCGGGGTTGCCGGCCAAACAACCCCAGCAGGAGGATCTTGCCTCCAAAGCTTTAGTGTGGTCCCAGGATGCTCCCGAGGCCTCCACCTCCAGAGAGAGCTCCTGGTGCCATGCTCAGGGATCGTGGCCCGCAATTCCTGTACCGATAACCAAGCATTGGCAAGTTCCATGGATCAACATATCCTGGTTATTGAGTATAGCTTAGTGGCCTTACTAGCGGCCTCCGTACCGGTAAAGCCTTTACAACCGATACCTCTGGCACCGGTACCGGCTCCACTACTGACACAACCTGCATCGACTTTTTTGCCGCTTACCACGCTACTGCGCATGCCGGCCCTCAAATCCGTTTCCGTTTCCGGTACCGAGGTTCCGACATCGCCAGCCTCAACTACTGATTTTGATCGGTATCGAGTATGGGTACAGCGTGAACATCCTGCCCCTCGGTACTTTGAGTCTTCAGACTCCAATTCATTGGACGATGAATTAGCTGATACCTGGGTCTTCTGGTAGAGTTCTCATGTCCCATCTCCATCCCCTCCAGAGGACATGTCTTTCCAAGACTTTATTTCGACATGTTGCTCGGGGTCTGTCCATAACAATGACATCGGAGAAAGAGCCCCTGGTTGAAGAACTTGAAATTCTTCAGTACTGTGCAATCCTGAAGGAAGCTGCAACTCTTCCCATTCATCGCATTCTTCACAACCTTATGCTTCATATGTGGGAAACACCCCTTACCGTTTCTCCACATACCTGATGACTCAATACCATGTATCGGGTACCGGAGTGTCCCAGTTTCCAAAAGACGCAATTACACACCATTCCATGGTAGAATCAGCAATGCGTCGAATAAAGAGTGCTAAGACACATTCCTCAAACCCTCCCAGTTAGGGAATCGAGAACCCTTGATGCCTTTGGTCGACGTTGCTTTCAGGCCTCCATGTTATCAGCTAGAATCAGTTCCTACATACTCTATATGAGTATGTTCCTCAGAGAGGTGGCTAGGGATTTGGAGTTAATGGCTCCTCTTCTCTCCGATGACAAGAGAGGAGATTATCTCACCCTTGTAAAACATACTCAAAATGTTTCAAAGTTTTAACAGGGCAACGTTTGACTGTTTTGAGTGTATCAGCAGAACTTCATCTATCTGCATCAGGGCACGGAGAATTGCTTGGCTTCAAGCATCGAATCTTGAACAGTGGGTTTAGGACAAATGGGGTAACATCCCTTGTACTGGTGAAAACCTTTTTGGAAAGGATTGGCAAAACAAGCCCTCTCAGAATTTGAAAACACTACTCTTAATAGACTATCTAGGTTTACGGCCAACCCAGCTAAGAAAAAAGCAGCAAAGAAAACCTTTTTCAATAATAATAAGAAGTACTATCCTTCTTACACCCCCGCTGTACAGTGTCAACACCATGCTCCTCAGAAGGGGCAGCAGCCACCAAAACAGCAAAGGAAGGCTCAGACTCCTAGGTCATAGCCACCTTAACAGACCCAGCCCCCTCAGGGTCTTTTTCTCCTTTCTAGAGAACATAGCCGCTCTGCCTCTGGAGATTGCAAGTCCTACCCTCATCCCTGCCAGGCTTTGTCACTTTGCCCACAGGTGGCGTCTTATCACATAAGAGCAGTGGACACTGTCCATAGTACGGGAGGGGTACAAGCTTCATCTACAAAGTCTGCCCCCCCTGGACTCCACCAAGAGAGTTCCACTCTCAGGCCCCTCTTTCTGCTCTGTTGTTACAAGAGATCACCTCCCTTCTTGTTCAGGGAGCAATAGAGGAGGTTCCACCATCCCAGCAGGGAATGGGTTTTTATTCTCCCTGATTCCTCATTCCAAAGAAAACAGGGGGATACAGGCCCATTCTGGACCTCCGAGAACTGAACAAGCACCTGATACGGGAGAAATTGAAAATGATCTCCCTAGGTGTACCCTTCTTCCCTATCTCCAGGATCCAGGACTGGCTCTGTTCTCTGGACCTCAAAGAGGCATATACTCACATACTGATTCACTCACAGCACAGAAGGTTCCTGCGCTTCATGTTTCAGGGGAGACATTATCAATACAGAGTCCTGCCTTTTGGTCTCGCCTCTGCCTCAAGAGTTTTCACAAAGTGCATGGCGGTAGTAGCCGCATTCTTAAGAACTCTTGGGATATATGTCTTCCCTTACTTAGATGACTGGCTCATTCGAACAAACACCTCTCTAGAGGCCAGTCTTTCCCTCGCGCACCATGCAGGTGCTGCAACACTTGGGATTTGTAATAAATCTTCCAAAATCCCAACTCATTCTCTCTTAAACTCTAGAGTTCATAGGGGCTCTCTTACACATTCAGCAATCAAAGGCATTTCTGCCTCTACTCCGCTGCGCATGACTCAACCAGTTAGCATCTCAAGCAAGCCTCGAGGTTTCTCACTGCTCAAGATCTACTACAACTTCTGGGTCATATGGCATCAACAGTGCATGTTGTCCCATATGCACGTCTACATATGCGCGCAGCTCAATGGGCACTGACTTCCCAGTGGTCTCAGGCATCCGGTCGCCTGGGAGACAAGATAATGGTCTCTACCCGCCTAATCTAGTCTCTCCAGTGATGGCAATCCCCAGAAAACCTCCTGGTAGGGTCACCTTCTCAGATGCCAGCACATCAATGTACCCTGACGACGGATGCGTCCAAATTGGGCTGGGGAGCTCATCTGGACAATCTCCACTCAGGGGCTTTGGTTTCCTCAACTCCACATAAATCTGCTGGAGCTTGGAGCCATTCACAATGCTCTCA
Organism: Ichthyophis bannanicus; assembly: GCA_033557465.1. Taxonomy (NCBI): domain Eukaryota; kingdom Metazoa; phylum Chordata; class Amphibia; order Gymnophiona; family Ichthyophiidae; genus Ichthyophis; species Ichthyophis bannanicus. The sequence goes on from CM066042.1 coordinate 172,995,378, forward strand.
AAGTCTTCCAGGACCATCTTCGATTCTGCTCAGTTCTAGTACAGACGGACAATCAAGTAGCCATGTTCTACTTGAAAAAGCAGGGCGGAACAGGCTCTTGGACCCTCTGCAGTGAGGCCCTGCATCTGTGGTATTTTGCCATACATCATCACATTCACCTACTCATGGTGTATCTTCTGAGCAAACACAATGTTTTGGCGGACAAACTCAGTTGAGTCCTTCTCCCCCACAAGTGGTCTCTCCATGCAGATGAAGTCGCTCACATCTTTCAGATCTGGGGAACCCCAGAGATAGACCTGTTCGCAAGTCTTTAGAATGCCAAACTTCTTCGCTTCTGCTCCAGGACTCCTGCACCGGACAGCCAGCAGGTGGATGCTTTTCATCTCCATTGGGGTCAAGACTTCCTGTATGCCTTCCTTTCCATTCCCCTCATTCCCAAGACATTTTTCAAACTCTAGAGAGACAATGGACTGCATGATACGTTGGCCACAACAACCATGGTATCCGCTCCTTCTACGTCTGTCTCGGGCTCAACCCATAGATCTGGGATCTGCTCCAGATCTTTTCTCTCAGGAGGAGGGGACACTGCTCCATCCCAATCCACAATCCCTCCATCTTACAGCATGGCTGCTAAAGGCATAGCCTTCCAGAACATTAACCTCTCTCAGCAGGTTAAAGATATCCTTTCAGCTTCCAGGAAGCCTTCCACCAGGCGTTCCTATGCTTTCAGATGGCGTAGATTCTCTCTGTGGTTTTCACAGAGGGCATTTAACCCCTTCTCAGCGCCGGTGGATGCATTACTTGAGTATCTTCTCCATCTGTCATCTTCTGGACTTAAAATCAACTTGGTAAGAGTACACTTCGGAGCAATTGCGGCCTCTCTCACATGTCCTTCGATGGTCAACCCATCTCTTCTCAGCCACTTGTAACACACTTTATGAGGGGTCTTCTATTAACCAAACCTCCCTTTAGACCCCTCCACTGGCATGGGATCTCAATGTTCTAGGACAGCTTCTCAAGCCACCCTTTAACCTCTAGTCACCACCTCTCTGAAGTTTCTCATGTGGAAGGTCACCTTTCTTATTGCTCTCACTTCAGCGAGACGCGTTAGTGAGCTCCAAGCCTTGGTGGCTGACCCTTCTTATACACGATTCCACCATGATAAGGTAGTCCTTAGGACTCATCCTCACTTTATGCCAATGGTGGTTTCGCCCTTCCATTTAAACCAGTCAGTCTACCTTCCTGTCTTTTTCCCTAGACCTCATTCCTCTAGGGCAGAGGCAACCCTTCACACTCTGGATTGCAAACGTGCCTTGGCTTTCTATCTCCAGAGAACTCAAGAGCACAGAAAAGCTTCCCAACTTTTCATCGCCTTTGACTCGAGTCACCTGGGCTTGCCAGTATCTAAGTGAACTCTCTCCAGGTGGATTGCAGACTGCATCTCATTTGGTTATGAAAGTTTAGGTCTCTCTTTTGAGGGTCACATCACTGCACATAATGTTCGAGCCATGGCAAATCTACGCTCTGTAGTAATTGATGAGATATGCAAAGCAGCAACTTGGTCTTCTGTCCACACTTTTGCTGCCCACTGTTGCCTAGACAAGAACTCCCACCGGGATGCCTTGTTTGGCCAAGCTGTTCTCCAGCATCTCTTTCAGACTTAGATCAACTCCTACCCGCTGTCCCGGGTTTCGATACCAGACATCCTTGGAGGATGCATGACCTACTTGTGCCTGTAATCCACAGCTCACCCAGAGGTCATCTCTCTGGCATTTTTGAGCTAGGGAGCACCATATGTGAAGACTACATTCCTGCTTGTTTCTGGAGATAGCATAGTTACTCACCTGTAACAGGTGATCTCCGGGAACAGCAGGAATTTAGTCTTCACGACCTGCCCTTCTCCCCTAGGAGTTGTAGGTCGTCTTCTTCTCTTCTCCTTCTCTCCTTTTATCTCAGCTATCTCAGAGGAGGACCTGTGCACTGAGGAACTGGAGATACTCCAGCACGAGGCTCCCCATAAGGAAATCTTTATGGTACCAGTGCCTCCAATCCCTAACCGCCATTTCCTTTGGATGTGAGAGACACCAGCGTCGGTACCAATTGTCAACAGGCACCTCAATGCCATGTACTGTGTGCGCCGAAGCCCGGGGTTCCAAAAGACTCAACTTCCCCACAACTTGATGGTCGTGAAGTCAGCCATGTGCAGGCTTAAGAGTCAAAAGATTCATTGTTGGTGCCACCCAGCAGGGAGGCTCGAATCCTTGACGCCCTCGACCGAAAGGCCTTTCATGGCTCAATGCTAACTTGCCGGATCCAGTCCTATCAGCTCTATATCAGCATGTACCTTAAGGAACTATCGAGGGAACTCGGTGGATTCTCGGCAGACCTCGATGGGGAACCCCTGCAGTGGTTTAAACCTCTGACGTCGGCGGTAAAAGAGTGCTCAAAGTTTGTCTCGAGTAGCCTACAATGGCAAAGAAAACGGAAGTAATCTCAGCTATAAACTCAACTGAGGAGGGAGAGCTGGAAAGGCGGGAAGGCAGCTATGTAGGCACAGTGGGATGCTCCCAAAAGCTTTCCTATTGTATGCTGGGGAGAGTTCCCGCGTGGGCTCCGTCAGTACCGACGTTACCCATATGTGAAGACTAAATTCCTGCTGTTCCTGGGGATCACCGTTACCAGTGAGTAACATGCTTTCTCTGTTTCTCTACCTGGCAGGTTTGAAATCCAAGAAGAGTCACTTCCTGTTTCTTGCTAGAAATAGGAAGTGCCTGTTTCCCCATTTTGAACTGCAGTGGCAGAGAAGCAGAAAGCAACAGCTTGGCAGCCAAGCCAAGCAGCATATTTCTGCCACTGTGTTGAGCATTGTTGCAGATTCCGGGGCAGGTAGGATCAGGGGCTGGGAGCAGGAGCTTAGGCTGTTGTTGGGGACCGAACAAAAGGGGTCTGGCTGTGGGGACTGAGACTGATGGGGAGCTAGGGACAGGGGTCTGATGCTTGGGGGGTGAGGGCTGGGAGGAAGGGGTCTGACTGGATGCTGGGAGACTGGGGACTGATGTTTGGAGGCTTGAAGCTGATACTGGGGCTGGGAGAAGGGCAGGGCTGACTCAAAGTAGTGTTAGGCCCTGAACCAACTTTTGCTTTTGTCCCCTCCCCACCCCCCGGGGCCATCTTGAGGTATGAATTGCAAAAATAGGAAATTCAAAAAGTTCGACAAGGAAGCCTTAATAAACTCTATTACAACACATGTAGACACAGATCACACTGATCTTGAATTACTAATAAACCAATGGAACGAAGGAGTTTAACTAGTTGCAAAGCAGACAATGAACACTCCAATAAACGCAAATAACAAATCAAGGGGCAAATCTGAGCCCTGGTACACAGCAACCCTAACCAAAATGAAGAGAGACCTCAGAAAATTAGAAAAAAGATGGAGAACCTCAAAGTCCCCTGAACGCAAAACGGAATACCTAGCACTGCTCGCAAGCTACAAAGAAGAAATCAACACTGCGAATAAGAACCACCACACTAAGATTCTAAACACGGCTTTAAACAGGCCAAGAGAACTGTTTGAACTAGTGAAATCTATCACCAAAGCTGGACAGGATGACAGTCCAAGCAATGATATAAAGGCACAAACACTAGCCAATCACTATGCTAGCAAACTTAATCCACCAGAAGATAACTTCACTCAAACACTCACCGCAAACACCACCCCGCAACCTCCGCAGGAGACCTTGGACACCAACAAGAAATGGGACTCCTTCCACCCCATTGAGGCAAGGCAGATAATAAATATTATCTCAAGCCTAAACACCACTACTTCTCCCTTAGACCCATGTCCAGCAGCCTGGATCAAGGCAGCAAAATCAAAAATCGCTCCATGCATATTGCACATAGTAAACCAATCAATGCAACAAGGAATCGCCGCTTGAGCTCAAAAGATCACTCATAAGACCTATCTTAAAGAACAAGACACTCAAGAAAGATGATCCATCCTCATACCGTCTTATCTCGAGCATCCCACTCATAGCCAAAGCAGTGGAAAAATCAGTTCAACACCAACTTCAGGACCATATCGATGCCAGAAATGCACTTGATGATCAACAGTATGGCTTCCATCAATACCATGGAGTAGAAACCCTTCTACTAGTGTTACTCGACAAAATTTATAAAGGGATTGAAAGCGGCAAGAAAATGTTAATCTTAGTATTCATAGACATATCGGCAGCTTTCGACACAGTAAGCCATGGAATCCTCCTCACCAGACTCGAATCCATAGGCATAAAAGGAACCTCACTGAAATGGTTTGGCTCCTATATATCCAACAGAGTACAGCAGGTTCACTTCAACCAAGAAACATCAAAGGCATTCCCGCAAACACAGGGAATACCACAAGGGTCAGCATTGTCCTCCCTACTGTTCAACCTCTACCTAAGACCAATCTGCACACTATTTCAACAACACAAGATCAACTACCGCCTTTATACAGACTATATTATGCTATATACAGAAACAGACACGAGCAATCCAAACTACACCCACATAGAAGCATGCCTCAAGGAAACACAAACCTGGTTACAGCAGAACAACATGAGCATAAACCACAAGAAAACGGAAGTAATGTTTATATCCAAAAACCCGGATTTAAGCCCTCCCCCGACAATACTACTGAACAATAATACATATAACATCGAACAAGAAATAAAATATCTGGGAGTAACCCTCAACAAAAATCTCAAGATGGAAACCCACCTAAGACTACTAAACCGGGCAATATTTCACAAACTATGGATACTCCAACCACTACGCAACATTATTGAGCAGTCCGACTTCCGAACAGTAGTCCAAGCACTTGTCACACCTCACTTGGACTACTGCAAAGGCATTCTCCAAGGACTACCCAAAAAAAACCTCAACATACTTCAAATGGCGCAGAACATCACTGCTCGAATCATAATGAAAGTGCGGGTCTCCAATCACATCACACCAATACTAATGGAACTCCACTGGCTTCCTATCCATGCCCGCATAAGGTATAAAACAATAGTAACAATATTTAAATTGATCCACAACCTAGCCCTGTCTTACCTCTCCACACTTATCGCAACACAACCCCCCAACAGAACCAGGAGGACCCACAACCTAAACACATTACACGTCCCACTCAACATACGCAATGCCAAAACCCTCACAAGCAACAGAGCTTTCACATATACAGCGCCCGCCCAATGGAACAACCTGCCTTATGCACTAAGAGCTAACAAGGACATAAAAGATTTCGGAAAGAATCTAAAAACCTACCTATTCCAGGAATATTACAACTTGTCCTAATGCAACGGTACATGAGAATATATAAATAACCTGAAGCACATGTAAATATGTATATAAATCTGCCTCGGCAGCTTGCAAGTTGTAAATACGTATATAACCTCACAAATGTCAAACTGTATAATTCCAATTCTGTGCTATGTAAATGTACAAAATGTTTGCTGTGTAAAGTTCCATGTAAACAGCTACTGATCGCTGGAAGAAGCGGTATATAAATGTAACAAAAATAAATAAAATAGCAAATTTTCAGCTTGCATGCTCACTGGTTTAGTTAAAATTAAACACTGGTGCTGCCATTTAACTTAATCCATATATTCTCTGGGAACAAGCAGGACATCAGTCTTCACATATGGGTGACGTTAGCGTCGACAGAGCCCCACAGAAGCATCTCCCAGCTTTCAAAGAAAGTCTTTGGGCGATGCACCACCCATGTATGTTACCCTTCCCGCCCAAGGGTGCCATCATGCCTCAGTCTCCTTTTTTCCACGGAGCCCTCTGGACGTCTGTCCAGTTTCCCCTAGAAAAAGTGTGATTTTTGATACGTTTTTGTCCGGTTTGCATACCGGTTCCTTCCCACCCCCGAGCCAGCTTGCTTTGGTGTTGCTCCTCGAGTTCATTCATTCATTTATTCCTTTTTTACATCGAGGTATCCCTCAACCGACATTCACACCCTTTTTCAGCCGAAGACCTCTGACACCTGCCTTTTTTCTGATGGCCTCCAGTGGCTTCAAGAAGTGCAATCAGTGCAGCAAAATGATGTCCCTCACCAACCCGCACAACTGCTGCTTCCGGTGACTCGGCCTGGAACATGACTCAGACTGCGAATCCTGCAGAACTGTGACCTCAAAGGCTCTAAAGAGCTGTCGTTAGTAGTAGGAAAAGTTCTTCCAGAAGACCAACTCCGCACCAGAGTCTCTGGGGACGCCATGCTCCAGGGCCCCCTCTGGTACCTCGGTGCCTTACGAAGCCCGAGGTTCTTCAGAGTCCCATGGCTGCAATTCCTCTGAATGGAAATCCCGGGAGATGAAATGCAAGAAGGCAAAGCCCTCGAAGAACCCCTCAGAGGACAGTTCTGGAAGAAGGGGAAATCCCACTCCAGGCTCTGCAGTCCCCAGCATGAGTCCAAGGAGTCGGAGCAAGAGCGGCCTCACAAGCTGCCCTGCAAGGAGTCGCTAGCACCTGCCGACCGGCCTCGGACCCCCGAGGCCATCTTCATTGAGGACTCCCCATGCCAATGCCAGGCCCGACGCCCTTGGTGCCTGCGTCGAAGGCTGCAGAGCCAACTGGTATGGAGACCAAGATGGCGGCCTTAGGGAGCAGAATCTCTGCCCTCATGGCCATGCAGTGGGCGTTTATGTTCGGCTTGTCTGATTCATCCACCCCGACCATGGGATCCTCGACATTGAGGACCTCCCCGGACATCGAGCCGATTCTCGAGTGCCACTGGCCTCGAAAGTCATCAGCACCGGACGAGGCCCCGGTCCCATTATTCGGGACACCGAAACAATCTCCAGTGAGTGCCAACAGCTTGGACCACAGATCCTCTAGAGGTAGTGGACCACCTGGCAAGGACCTTGATCTAGGTGATCACGAGACATCAGACTCATACTCAGACCTCGAGTCCAAATGGAAGACCGAGGACGAAGAGGTCCTGGACACTTGGCGACACTGAGACGTGCCTTCGGACCCGTCTCCTCCAGTGTCTCAGCACCATTCTTCGCTTGAGGATGTCGCTTTCCTCAACTTTGTGCGGCACATGGCTAAGGCTTTCACCATCGAGACCGAGGCAGAGGAGGACCTGTGCACCGAGGAACTGTAGATACTCCAGCACGAGGCTCCCCATAAGGAAATCTTTATGGTACCAGTGCCTCCAATCCCTAACCGCCATTTCCTTTGGATGTGAGAGACATCAGCGTCGGTACCAATTGTCAACAGGCACCTCAATGCCATGTACTGAGTGCGCCGAAGCCCGGGGTTCCAAAAGACTCAACTTCCCCACAACTTGATGGTCGTGAAGTCAGCCATATGCAGGCTTAAGAGTCAAAAGACTCATTGTTGGTGCCACCCAGCAGGGAGGCTCGAATCCTTGATGCCCTCGACCGAAAGGCCTTTCATGGCTCTATGCTAACTTGCCGGATCCCGTCCTACCAGCTCTATATCAGCATGTACCTTAAGGAACTATCGAGGGAGCTCGGTGGATTCTCGGCAGACCTTGATGGGGAACCCCTGCAGAGGTTTAAACCTCTGACGTCGGCGGTAAAAGAGTGCTCAAAGTTTGTCTCAAGTAGCCTACAATGGCTACGAGTCTTCAGCCAGGGTGGCCGCCGCAGGCATCGGGGCACAACACCAAGCATGGCTGCAGTCGTCTGACCTAGAACAATGGGTGCAGGGCAGACTCATCAATGTCCCCTGCGTTGGAGAGAATCTCTTTGGGAAACCCATGACAGACAAGGCTGCAGAGATAGAAACAAAGTTCCTGACGAGAACCAGGCTCTTGAAGAAGACATTGGTACAGCCCCGGAAGAAAGCCCTGGGGAAGAAGCCCTTCTTCCCAAGGAAGAAAAGGGGTTTTGGCAGTACCCTGCATTTCCAGTCCTCCTCGGTCCCTCCAAAGGGCCAGCAGTACAAAGGCCAAGGGCATGGCCCCTGAAAGCAAAAGACCCCGAAGTCCCAGGCACTGGCACTAGCCCTAGCCCAGCCTGGGGGGAGCTTTTGACTGCCAGGGTGTGACCTCCCTCCCTCCCAGGGTATCCTCTGCAGCCCACAGGGGGGGTGCCTAGCCCTGTTTGCCCATAGGCAGCCAGTCATCACCACTGATACCTGGGTACTTCAGGTGGTCAAGGAGAGTTTCCTTCTCCACCTACAGCGGGCACTCGTACTTCCCAGGAGAGCCCACCAGACCTCTCTGTCACCAGACCCTGCTCCTCATTGAGCTAGCAGGCCTACTCCAGGACAAAGCAGTGGAGCCAGTGCCGAAACATCTCTGGGGTACCGGCTTCTACTCCAGGTACTTCCTCATCCCCAAGAAGACAGGGGGCCTCAGGCCCATCCTGGACCTGTGAGAGCTCAACAGATTTCTGGTCAGGGAAAAGTTCAAGATGTTCTCCCTTAGAACACTGCTGCCATTCCTCCAGCAGGGAGATTAGCAATGCTCCTTAGACCTAGAGGATGCCTACACGCACATCCTCATCCATCCCAGCCACAGAAAATATCTCCAGTTCGTGGTGGGAGGAGGGCACTACCAATACAGGGTGCTGCCCTTCAGACTGGCCTCATCACCAAGGGTCTTCACAAAGTGCCTCAAGGTGGTCGCAGCCCATCTCCGGCTCCAAGGGGCCTTCATCTTACCTTATCTGGATGACTGGCTTATAAAGGGGGGGCATAGCTGCAGAGGCAGAATGCACCACTGGGCGCACCATAAACGTCCTACAGCACCTGGGGTTCATCATAAACTATCCCAAATCCCACCTCGCTCCAGCTCCATGCCTGCAGTTTGTAGGGAGCGCAGCTAGATGCCCTTCAGGCAAAAGCCTTCCTCCCTTAGGAGAGGTCTGAACACCTCAGGGGGATAGCTTCAGAGGTATACCGATGCCAGTTGCTACCTGCTCAGCTTCTACTCTGCCTATTGGGACATATTGCCTCCACGGTTCATGTGACCCCCATATGCCAGACTGCACATGAGGGAAGCCCAGTGGTGCTCCTTTCTCAGTGGACACAAGCCACAGGCAGGCTCAGGGACAGAGTGAAAGTGATCCACTAGCTGGCAGACCCCCTTGGATGGTGGCATATCCCCCATCACCACACACAGAAGCGAATAGTGTACGGGGTCACAGGTGCTTTATTCAACCCCTATGCGTTTCGGCAGTATTGCCGCCTTCAGGGAGTAAAAGCTCAAACAGAAAAGAGAAAAACAATGAAATACAACCAAATCACCAATAATGGATAAAAACAAAATTATTAAAATACAAGCAATATAGTAATTAAAACAAAATAAAACATAATGAACCTCAAAATTCAAACTAAGGTAAAAAGTAAAAAATAAAAGTAAGGCTGAGTGTAGTAACTATTGTATATATCACTGTGGTATCTAAGAATTAAAAGGAACAAGTACTTTTGGCCAGCATATGGAGTGTAGACCTAAAGGAGAGAGAAATGAGGAGGATATCTTATATAAAACCCCGGTAGGGAAGAGACCAGACTCACAAGAGCACACTGTGTATGTAAATAAGTTGCCAATTATATCTGCAAGGAATAAAACACACTAATAAAACATCATAACATACCTAGCTTGATAAGTACTTTTAGAAACAGACATCCAAATCGCAAATAGCACTTTTAAAATAACACTTTTGTGTGTTACATAAAACCCTGCAAATGGATACTCAGAAACTTACCATACCATATCAGCACCAAGTCCAAGAATTTAAACTGTCCCAATGCTACATGTGAAAAGTCACCACTGCAGATATTCTCGAACACCAGTTTGCTTCCAGTTGGGAAGAGAAAACAAGCTGAATTACTATAGATTCCTACACAGAACCAATATGTTAACAGAGTGCCTCACCTCGGCTGCACATGAAAAACATAAATGAACTACAAATTAGAAACAAGTATGCAAACAAAAAATGAAATTGAACACTGAAGACAAAGAAAGAGAAATGCATTTCTCCTGAAATATAATAAATGCGCATTTTCAAGAAAGACCCATTTCATTCTCTAAAAACTGACATTCTTTGATACCTTTATTTTCTCATTTTATTTTTCCAATTGGATTTGACCTGGTCTCTTTACCACTTCCTCTTGTTGGTTTTAGCTTAAGTCCTTTTCCAAGATCTTGTTTCTATTTTCTGTTTTCTTCACTCCTGGTGTCTTCTTCCCTACATCTCTTTGACATTGATCATTCTGGTTCATCTTTTTTTCAATGTGTCTCATCGGCCTTTTTTACCGAACTATAGTTTAAATTTCATTCCTCATTGTCTCCTCTTTCTGGTCTCTAGTTTCCCTATTTTCACCTTCCATCTACTTACCAGCTTTCCATTTCCTAGTCTTACCTCCGCATTTCTTCCATTCCCCCTACCTCTGTCTCATTCTTTTCCCAGCCTGTCTTTCACCAACCTTCAGTCTCCCCATTTCAACCCTCTTGACTCATCCTCTCACCAGCCTTGTTTACCTTCTTTTGCTTCTCATCCCTTACCAGCCCCAGCTACTTATCCAACACTCATCCCCTGTCCACCTCTCCAGATGCCCTTTAAATGAATGTGCAAAAGCCTATTAGCTTCTAGAGAATTGTATGTGGTGTAAAATGTTAAGACATGTCAGGGACTAGATTTTGTGTTTCTCTTTCAGATTGCTAATGAGAAAAGCTTTGTTTAACCACCTAACAGCACGAGGCATTCAGGTATAGTATGGTGATCTGTAACTTGGGGGGGGGGAGGAGAGGGGAAAGCACTTTGTAAATTTTAGGAAGCTCATAAGGCAAGTAGAAATACATGCCAGAAATACACGTATGTGTTTTTGCCTCCATTGTAAACCACCCTGCTGGTTTCCGAAGGTGCGGTATATTAAGAAAGTTAATAAAGATGAAGATTGGAGTTAATTCTTAAGACCTACATACCTGCTGCAGAGATATGGTGTCTCTGCTGGGAAAAAAAAAACCCTTGTCTTGTCAAATGAGCTGATATTAGTTTCCAACGCACAGTTTTCCTCCTATGAGAAAGTTAGAGGATTTATAGCAAATTGTCCATTTTGGTAGTGGAACCATTGCCTCATCTCTCAGTGGCCTGTGGCCACAACATGTTTTCCCTGATAGTTCAAGAGTCAGTAGTGTGTGTGATTGAATTGGCCCTTAAAGACACCTTTAAAGAAAATCATTAAGCTATTCCCCTAAAGTTCTGGAAACACGTTGTCATCTAATTGGCCCATCTTTGCAAACATGGCCCTTTTTTTTTTTCTTGTGGGCAAGATTGTGAAATTCCTGAATTTTTTTAAGTTGCTTTGTTTCATAAGATATTGATTTATTTTGGGAATGGCTTTGTATGTTTTATATGTATTGAGGCGGATATTTTCAGCCTGCATTGGCTCAACGTAGCCACTCAGATATTGAGTGGCTAAGTTGAGATCATATTCTCAGTCCTATCCAATCAGTGATGGTTGTGGCTATAAATGCGCTTAAATCTAGCAGTCCATAGTTGGAGCAGCTAGATTTAAGCCTGTTATTGCAGTACCTAGGTTTGGGCACTAGGTTAGATATCTGATTGTCCACCCCTGAGCAAATCCCAGCTTTGCTTCCCACATTTAGAGTGGATGCATGTTAACAGCTGAGTGAAAATGGGCAGCTAAATGTAGCTATTAAGCCATGAGAATGTTTCTCCTAAGTTTTCATCTAGCTCCTTTGAAAACTGATCCTACAGTACACTTTTATCACTTAAACAGAACAGTCTTTTAACTGGTTTGCCTCTTAACCGGTCTGACTTCACCTGGGGGTTTGACCTCACAGAAGCAAGCATCTGAGGCCTAGCTGGTATTATGCATTTTTCATCTTTGCTTAGTCAAGCCTATGCCGGCTGAACAGATATTTCTGGGCTGACTCACACCACGGACTTCTGTTTGCAGGTCTACATTTGGGTTCTAAACGAGGAAGAAGAATACAAAAGGGCATTCGACCTTGGAGCTACTGGAGTGATGACGGATTATCCTACAAAGCTCAAGGAATTCTTGGAGAAGTATTCAGCTTAACACCTACCACTCCCAACTGGAACAGGAACACTGGAGCTAGTCCCATCCCTTTAACATCTAATCATTACCCTACAGTCAAAAATGCAGCCAGTTAGGTTTTATTACCTCATTACCACGTTGGTAAAACTGTAGTAATATGCCATATACCTATACATGTAGCTACATACGTACTTATATGTGAGTGTGTGCATATACAGAGTGATAGACATTACAATTTGAGCCATGACTGTCCATGATGAGTGTGATTGGCCCAGCATGGAGATCCACTTCTGGCTGCCATTGTACATCCACGTGTGTGTATATATATATACATATATGAATGTATATATATATATATGTATATATATATATATATATATATGTATATATATATATATATATACATATGTATTTAATATTGTATATTTTACTTTTGTAAATAGAAAAATATGGAAGAGCTGTGATATATAGATAATGAACATATCATAGGTCAGGATTATTGCAGGTCATGTGCAGTATTTTTAATTTTTCTCCTGTTGCTTCTGGTTGTTGGTGAAAATTATTCTAGTGAGGCACAGATAGAATGAGGGAGAAACTCCCAGTGGTGTTTGGATGAGGAGCCAGGAAATGTGGCAATTTGTTTTTATATTTTTGGACCTAGATACCTGGGGGATTTTTTGGTAGAGGGGATTCTGCTGCAGGAAAGAAGTATAGGTAATAGGGCTATGATGATGAACTTAGGGCCCGATATTCAGTCCATGACACTCAGCATTTTTAAAGCATGTGAACGCTGCGAGCAATCCTGAAACTGGGTATTCAGCGCCAGAACCCAGAAATCCTCCAGCGCCGAATATCCGGTTTCAGTACTGACCTCCGTTTCTCTCCAAATAGCAGTGATATTCAACCACTATCCAGGTAGCAAAACTGCATAAAGTTAGGGCAGCTGTTTTGGTGACCTAGCTATATGCGGTTACTGATCCGCTTAGTGGACTGAAAATCGCTGCTAACCAGATAAGTGTCGGGCCCACTCACAGACCGCCCTGGCATTGTCCACACAGTGCTGTGGCGTTAAAGAGGATATTTAGTGGACCTGTCCAAATAGTGCCTCTGAATATCCCTCTCAGCAGGGGAATATTGGGCTCTTAGATGTTAAGCCCATTTGAGAAGGGAATAACTTGTGGTACCTGAATGTAACTCGCCTTGAGCTCTGATTTGGAAAAGGCAAATAATAAATACAAACTCCTCCTAAGCTAAAAATCTAAATTTCTTTAGAGTGAATTTAGCCCAATAAATATAGTGAATTAAAGTGATAATTTTTGTCCCCCCCTCCCCCGTTTAGAACCGACAAGTCAGTTTATTTGTTAAAAATTAGACACTTGTAACTGAGCAGTTTATAGTGAGTAAAAATCCACTATCCCACTAATACTGTTCCATCTCCAATAGATGAGGTTGCATGCATATCCCTGGGCTCTGTCACGGGCCCTCATGTGCACCTACCGGTGAGCTTAGGTATTGCACTGGACCCCAGTGTAACTGGCCTCCTGGTAGCTGTAGCTGCTGCCAGTTACACAAATATAGTTGTGGACAACCGAAATAAGGTAAATAGGGCTTTATTTCCCTTTCCCAAATAGGATATTGAAATATATACAAAACAAAACAAAACCCTTCTTGGGTAAAACAGAAAGAAAAACTGGAACACAAAAATGGCTTTCTTTCAGCTTCTTAACAACAGAAATGTACTTTAAACACAGACCTGTAGCCACCCAGAATAAGGCCTTTGCTTCCTTGTCAGGCTGCTTATTCTTCTTTATCTTAGGGAGATTATATTATCTGCCAAAGAGAGGCTACAATCCATTTCTTAAATATTCCCTTCAATTATAGAAGATTCACATTGCATCGGCTCCTCAACAGGAATTAGTACCTCTGTACTTTCTCTCTGTGTGGGCTTGGCAAACAGTCCGTCCTGGCTGTGACGTTGTTCTTTTCCACTAAAGGAAAACTGTTTGTGATTACCACAATTACTCCTGTTTTGGTAGTAGGAGCCTCCCCTCTGCTGACCTCTGTTTAGCAGGTTAAAGAATTCCCCTGTCCAACTATTAGGAGGAATTACTCCTGCTCTGAGTCTGCTCTATTCAGGAACTTGGAACCAGCTGGAACTTCTGACGGCAGCCCTTTGGAAACTCTGTGTCTCCTGTACCTTTCAGAGTGTTTTACTTCTTCAGGTAAAAAGCCTTTCCTTTGCTTATTATAAGGGAACTGGAGTTTCTCTGCTCCCCTTAGGTTGGCTTTGGAGGGTTTCTGGACTTTCACAAACTGTCCCTTATCTCCAAGCTCTGAACTCCCCCTTTTTGCACTGGAATAAAACTTCCTGGCTTGTACCTTTTGTCTTCTATCTCTGCTCCAATCTGGGCTGTTACATTCACTCTCACTTGCTGTGTCAAGCTGTCTGTACCTTTCATTCAAGCATTCCTCGGACTCACTCGGACCTCCGTTCAAGCTTCCAATAGGGTAATTAGACGCGCTCTCTTCACAGCTTCTCTCGTCCTCCTCAAGCGTTCAGTTCCTTCTCTGGGTTTCTCTCCAGCTCCTATCCTGGCTCTTGGCCTGGCTCTTAGGCTGTACCTTGGTCCTGATCTGCCTAACTGTTTGTGAGTCGAGTTTATCTAGGTATTTCCTAGCTGCACCACTCCCTAGCTGATTAGAGTCAGGTGAAAATCCCCTGGCTTCCCTATTGGCTGGGTGTGTCTCCCAAGCTCGTGACCTCACTTGCTTACGTTGCCCATGGCAACTTTCCACCATGTGCTTTCCCAAAACGTTATTATTTCCCTGAGCTGCACTATCCTCTGTCTCCATAGGGGTCACTAATGAGTCTGCTCTGTGACAGATTCCCCCCCTTAAAATATTACGGGCTGCCCCAGTCTCAGACGGACAGCACGTAATACGCGATAGTGCATCCGCATTGCCGTGAGTTTTCCCTGCTCTATGCTGAACAGTGAAATTAAAAGCTTGTAGCGCTAGATGCCACCTTGTTAATCTCGCGTTATTATTTCTCATTAAGTGGAGCCATTTTAACGGGGCATGATCGGTTACAAGTAAAAATTTCCTTCCCGTTAGATAAAAACAGAGTGCTTCAATAGCCCATTTTATCGCCAGGCATTCACGCTCGATCGTGGCGTAATTTTTTTCTGCCTTGGAGAGCTGCCTGCTGAGATAAGCTACCGGATGCTCGACCCCTTCAAAAACTTGGGACAGCACTGCCCCTAATCCCGTGTCCGACGCATCCGTTTAAACGGCAGATTAAAGTCTATACCCCGCAGCACTGGGGTGCTACAGAGCTTCCCCTTTAAAGCTTCAAATGCTGTTTCTGCCTCTGGGGTCCACTGTACGTGGTTGGGCGCATTCTTCTTTAACATGGCCGTGAAGACCATGCTCTCCTCCGCAAAGCGGGGTATGAATCGGCGATAGTAGCCGAGTAACCCCAGAAAGCTTCGGACCTGCTTTTTCGTGGTAGGTCTAGGGAAATCCCTGACGCTTTCTATTTTGTTGGCTAAAGGTTTTACCAGCCCTCTACCTATCATATGGCCTAAATATTTGGCCTCTTCTGTGGCAAACAAGCATTTTTCCGGGTTGAGGGTGAGGCCAGCCCTCCGTAGTGCTCTCAGCACCGCTTCCACCCTAGCCAGATGTTGCGCTATATATGACTACGTCGTCCATATAAGCTAGGGCGTATTCGTGGTGAGGCCGCAAAACGTGGTCCACCAACCGCTGGCATGTGGCGGCTGCCCCATGTAAACCAAAGGGCATCCTTTTGAATTGGAACAGCCCAATCGGCGTGCTAAACACTGTCTTGGGCTTAGATTCCCGTGAAGGGAATCTGCCAATATCCCTTACTTAGGTCGAGGGTGGTCAGATATTTGGCTTGCCCTAGGCGATCCAGAAGATCGTCTATACGTGGCATGGGATATGCATCAAACTGTGAAATTTCGTTGACTTGCCTAAAGTCAATGCAGAACCTTATTAAGGTTCCATTGGGTTTCGGCACTAGTACGATCGGACTGGACCACGGGCTACGTGATTCTTCAATGATGCCAGTGGCCAGCATTTCTTTTACCTGTTTGATCACTTCTTGTTTGCGAGTCTCTGGCATTCTATAAGGCCGCTGCCGAATTACTCGTCCGGGGACTGTGATAATTTCATGGGCTACGAGGTGGATCTCACCCGGTCGAGTTGTTAGCACATCCTTAAATTTCCCCAACATCTGCATTAATTCTTTCTGCTGCTGGGGCGACAGCTCGGTCCCTATCCTCGGGGTAGGTTGCTTTTCCCAGTCCTCAATCTGGGGGCCCAGATCCTCCTCGCTTCTTTCCTCACCTAAGGCTGTTAGGTTTTTAACCTCCCTTTCTCCTGTGGAGCCGAATCCCCCCGCCCCTCGCTTCGTTGGTGGCAGTGAGGGTACTTCCTCCACTAAGGGGAACCCTACCCGTTCGCAAATCAACTGTGTGTTACGGTCACCTGCATGTATTTTAAAGTCTTTATACCCGAAATTAAATAGCAGGACTTTTAGGGGACCTTGATAATCCGGGTCAATGACCCCTGCGCCTACATCTAGCGAGTGTTTTACAGCTAGCCCTGACCGGGGTGCGATGTGTCCATAACATCCCTCCGGGATTTTTATCTGGATCCCAGTATCTACCAGAGCTTGTCCCCCTTTCGTAACAAGGGCGTCTTCTACGCTAAAAAGATCATATCCCGCGGCTGCCGCGGTAGCCCTTGTTGGTCCCTTAGCCTGAGCATTAATTTTACAAAATTGCAATACGAATTTTGGTTTATCAGGTGCTGCTGCCTTGAGAGGGGGCTGCTTTTGGGAGTCTGTTTTACGCGGCTTCCCAAACAGGGGACTAGGAATGCTAGCCGCTAAGGCCTCAGCTCCTACTTCTACCTCTACCGGCTGGCAGCGTGTGGGTGTAGGGGCTAGTACTTCCCGGAGACCTCTCTCTATTTCATGACAGATGGGTGCCCAATCCCTCCTGAGGACAACAGCATAGGGTAATTTGGGTACTACTGCTATTAATATTTTCCGAGAGACCCCAAAACCCTTTATGTTAACTTCATGCAAGGGATAATGGGATGCCTCTCCGTGTACGCAGCGTATGCGTACCTGGCCCGCTACTTGATTTGGGGCCGCCGACGACTGGTTCTCTATGGTTTCCCACAGTCTTTGAGAAACCATACTCTGGTCGGCTCCCGAATCCAACGCCATGGCCTCTACCCCCTCCACCTGAACCATCTGGAGAAATTCCTCCGGTATTTGACTGTCATCCCCTGTTACCAAGACAGTTTTCACTCTACAATTTCTCTGGTAGTGGCCTACCTTTCCACACTTATAGCATTTTCTATCACTCATCACATTATCAACAGTGTCATTAGGCTTATCTCTCTTATACATTACAACTCTATCCCCCTTTCTCACTTTACCAGGATTTTCCTTGCCATGTATTTTTACCTCGCCCACTCTAGAGGCATCAGCTCTTTTGGCCTCATAGTATACCTCGGCCAAATTAGCTGCCTCCTCGGGATCACGACAATCCTGTAATGTGAGGAAGGTCCTTAACTCTGGTGACACAGAATACATAAACTGCTCAATTATGATATCATTCATAAGGGATTCTACAGATCTCCCTTCGGGGTTGAGCCACTTATATGCAAGGCTTTTCAGCCTTTGGTATAAGGCTCTAGGAGTCTCCCTATTCTGTATTTTCGCCTCCCTGAATAGGTGTTTATAATGCCTGGATGTAAGGCCTAGCCTATCCTTTATGGCTTTTTTAATCTCCACATAATTAGTGGCTAAAGCAGCAGGCATTCCCTTAAATGCTGCCAGAGCTGCTCCGGTTAAGGTCATAGCAAAACGCATGGCCCACTGCTCTGACGGCCATTTGAGGGTCTCTGCAATCCTCTCAAATGATTCTATGTAATCATCTATATCATCGTACTGAGTGAGCTGTCTCACAGACAAATTTGAACAATTGTTCAATGCTACTTGCGGCATTGCTGGCAAGTTTGCTCCTTCATTGTCCTGCGGCTTCCTGACAAGAACCTCCAACGCTTCCATCAAAGGTCGCTGCTGCTCCTTCATAGCGTCCATATACTGTCCTTGTATCTGCTGCACAAGCGCTGCTTGCCCGTCCCACTGCGCCTGCATCCATTGATGTACGGCTTGTGGATCCATCACTCTGGAGCTGAACACCTGCAAAGAAAAAACAAGCACACCAAGTGCGGCACTACTTTTTGCCCACTTCCTGCCTAGGAATAGCGCCCCGCTTTCTCACTTATCCTTCTACCTTTCCCACCCAGGTCACCATTACCTGAGTTTTCTGGTAGATTCCAGCGTGTGAGAAAGTTTCTTGGCTTTTCTTTTCTGGCTGACCTGCCAGCGAAATTCTCCCCCAGGTAGTGCTTCTGCAAGGTCACCTGTTCCTCCAGCGATGTTTTTCCTTTTGCTGCTTCTTTTTACCTTCCAGAAGAAGTCACGTGGTACTCCAAAAAATCCTGCCAACTACGCCATTATGTCACGGGCCCTCATGTGCACCTACCGGTGAGCTTAGGTATTGCACTGGACACCAGTGTAACTGGCCTCCTGGTAGCTGTAGCTGCTGCCAGTTACACAAAAATAGTTGTGGACAACCAAAATAAGGTAAATAGGGCTTTATTTCCCTTTCCCAAATAGGATATTGAAATATATACAAAACAAAACAAAACCCTTCTTGGGTAAAACAGAAAGAAAAACTGGAACACAAAAATGGCTTTCTTTCAGCTTCTTAACATCAGAAATGTACTTTAAACACAGACCTGTAGCCACCCAGAATAAGGCCTTTGCTTCCTTGTCAGGCTGCTTATTCTTCTTTATCTTAGGGAGATTATATTATCTATAACAAAAAAGAAAGGCTCTGTATTATAATTAGAAAGTGTGCTTTGTTCTATTACAGCCTAGAAACCTTTGATGGAGAAAAATATATACTCCAAGCGTCTTATTGGAAGCTATCGTGGTCTCAGTATTCATGTGTAGGAACGAGAGACTTCTGGTTCTCTGACACGGTCTTCACATCAGCGACCACACTATCATAGCTGCCATTTTTCTATATATTTTAAAAGCTCACTCCAACAGCCAAAGTAATCAAAACATGATTAGAAAATTGCTTAGCTTTGAACGATCGAGCAGAAACTTCGATCAGCTTCAAATGTTGTTTTCGTTCAATCCCGACGCTAACCAGCGCTAGGCGTTTCGCCACTTAGGGGTTCCTCAGGGGAAATGCTAAGCTTCTGAAACATAAAACACAGTGCTTGTTGACAAAACTTTCTTCAAACGGTGTATTCAAAACTCATAATCTTCAGTTTTTAGTACAAAGGACCTAGACTACTCACTTTTTCAATATCCCGCCAGCGTTCTCACCACAGATAACTGCTGAACTGCTGAACAGAAGTGTGGAACGCCGCGCATGCGCTTCTTTAAATAATCGGGAACTGGGCATGAATGAAACCAGCTGACTGCAACATCATAGGCACGCCTCCCATTCCACCCGTGCATTCAAGCCAGAAGGTATCACAGTTCTCAATAAATATATCCATCTTTGTTCCATATGTAACAGAGTCTCCTCTATTGAGTGGCCTGAATATGCATGTTGTATTCGCATTATACAAAAACAGCGTAGATCGTGAAAATTATGTTGCCGGGCAAGACAGTGCTCTACTATGGGAGCCTCGAGTCGCTTACATTTCAGCTTACTTTTGTGTTCGTTCATTCGTATTCGGAATTGGCGATTCGTCTTTCCTATGTATAACAAGGAGCAGGGACATCGTATGCAGTATATTACATGTGTGGAATCACATGAAGTGTTTGTTCTCAACCTATATTCATGTCCATTATGCATGAACCTCTCACATTCTTGAGTCACAGAACAGATAGAGCAGTTACCACAAGCCTTATGGCCCCCATTGCTCTCCACAGTTAAAGAAGGAGAGCAAAGAATTGTCGGGCTCAGCATATCCTTAAAGTTCTTCTGTCTTTGCCATACACACCGATATTGTTGTAAGCCAGGAATGGCTGATAAGATGTTCTTATGCCTATACAAACTGGCCTGCAGATGCTTACTCAATGGGGAATATACCGTAATTAAATTGATGTTATCATCCACTGGCTTCTTCTGGTGCTTAGATTGCAACAATAGATCTCTATTCAGAAACCGTGCCCTGGTATATGCTTCATGAATAACTCGCTGTGGGTATCCCCGTTGTGCAAAATTATGTCTCAACTGCACTGTTTGTTGGCGATATTCTTCTAAAGTACTGCAATTGCGTCGGTATCTAACAAACTGTGAAAAAGGAAGGCTATTACGTAACCGCTGTGGATGTGCACTCGAATAATGAAGGAGGGTATTTCTATCAGTGTTCTTGCGGTATACAGATGTGATCCAGCCCCCCAGTGTTTTCTGTACCTGTATGTCCAAAAATGGAATCTGGGACTCATGATAAACCATGGAAAAATGTAGGTTCGGTTCACAAGCATTCAACCAGGTGGAAAAGCTGTGCAGCGAAACTCGATCTCCCAGCCATAAGACAAATATTATATTATCTGCCAAAGAAAGGCTACAATCCATTTCTTCAATATTCCCTTCAATTATAGAAGATTCACATTGCATCGGCTCCTCAACAGGAATTAGTACCTCTGTACTTTCTCTCTGTGTGGGCTTGGCAAACAGTCCGTCCTGGCTGTGACGTTGTTCTTTTCCACTAAAGGAAAACTGTTTGTGATTACCACAATTACTCCTGTTTTGGTAGTAGGAGCCTCCCCTCTGCTGACCTCTGTTTAGCAGGTTAAAGAATTCTCCTGTCCAACTATTAGGAGGAATTACTCCTGCTCTGAGCTCTGCTCTATTCAGGAACTTGGAACCAGCTGGAACTTCTGACGGCAGCCCTTTGGAAACTCTGTGTCTCCGTACCTTTCAGAGTGTTTTACTTCTTCAGGTAAAAAGCCTTTCCTTTGCTTATTATAAGGGAACTGGAGTTTCTCTGCTCCCCTTAGGTTGGCTTTGGAGGGTTTCTGGACTTTCACAAACTGTCCCTTATCTCCAAGCTCTGAACTCCCCCTTTTTGCACTGGAATAAAACTTCCTGGCTTGTACCTTTTGTCTTCTATCTCTGCTCCAATCTGGGCTGTTACATTCACTCTCACTTGCTGTGTCAAGCTGTCTGTACCTTTCATTCAAGCATTCCTCGGACTCACTCAGACCTCCGTTCAAGCTTCCAATAGGGTAATTAGACACGTCCTCCTCATGCGTCCAGTTCCTTCTCTGGGTTTCTCTCCAGCTCCTATCCTGGCTCTAGGCCTGGCTCTTAGGCTGTACCTTGGTCCTGATCTGCCTAACTGTTTGTGAGTTGAGTCTATCTAGGTATTTCCTAGCTGCACCACTCCCTAGCTGATTAGAGTCAGGTGAAAATCCCCTGGCTTCCCTATTGGCTGGGTGTGTCTCCCAAGCTCGTGACCTCACTTGCTTACGTTGCCCATGGCAACTTTCCACCATGTGCTTTCCCAAAACGTTATTATTTCCCTGAGCTGCACTATCCTCTGTCTCCATAGGGGTCACTAATGAGTCTGCTCTGTGACAGCTCTCAAATCTAACCAAGCACCTTAATATTTCTAAGTTCCACAAACAATGGGGAAAAAAAAAGATTTTCATCCATCACTAGGGCTATAATATAAATGTTTTTTTTTCTTCTGTATAAAACCCTAAATCAGTGAGGTCTATGGAAAGTAGCAGCTCCTAGAGGCACATTCTAGCAATAACCATGGTTTTTTGTATGCTCGTAGTATAGCTCTGTTGTGCTATTGTGTAGTACTATATTCTATTTCAAGCTTCTCCTGAAAACTCTTCTGCTGCAAGAAAATAGTAACTGAGGAATGGACATAAGTATTTTTCACATGAATTTATTTCATTTCCTTCTTCACTCTTAAGACCCTTAAGCCCTGAACTTGTGACCATATACGCACATCGAACGTGTTAAGTCTACTGTGCCTTTCATCTTCGCAGCTCAAGAATTAGATTCAAGTCTTTTATCCCATCCACAGAGAGACTTTAAGGTGCCAGAAAACCCCTGTCCCGGCCAGTGCAGGCATTTGTGGCCAAGGAAGCTTTTCCAGGCAGCAAGTGCAGGGTCAGGCACATAATTCCTTGTGCCTGCAGGTTCTGAACCCAGCGTGTATCGAAGATGTGTTATGTAAGGCTGCCCCATAACCAAAGGGATTTGCTGAGCAGGACTCTGCAGTAGTCTTTATGAATATTAATACACGGATGCTGTGTAGAATATGTTTCATTTGTATCTGTTCTGCGCTGCTTAGAGAAAGTTCTATAGTTTGCAGTAAATCACTGTAGAGAAATAGTGGAGTTTGCCGCTTGCCAGGAATTGCTCTGTCTCTTTTTACCAGCTCTGGGCCTCTCTGTTTCGTGTCTTTGATATGAGCTCTTTCGTCATCACTTTGAGGAGTCTAATGTTTTGAAAGATCATCCATCCATTTTTGTTGTGTCTTCAGTTTTTCTTCTTTTGTCAGTAATTACTAAGTAATGAGTGTTTGCCTTAAGAACATAAGAAATGCCATACTGGGTCAGACCAAGATCCATCAAGCCCCAGTATCTTGTTTCCAGCAGTGGCCCATCCAGGTCACTAGTACCTGGCAGGTTCCCAAAAGACACAGGTTCCACAATGCTTGTATTAGGGCAAGCAGTGATAATCCTGGGTCCCCTTTAATAATGGTTTATGGACCTTTCCTCCAGGAACTTGTCCAAACCTTTTTTAAACCCAGCTACACTAACAGCTTTTACTGCATCCTCTGGTAACAAATTCCAGAGTTTGATTACACGTTGAGTGAAAAAATATTTTCTCTTATTAGTCTTAAATAGTTTACCCTGTAGCTTCATTGCATGTCCCCTAGTCTTTCTATATTTTGATAGCATAAACAATCGAGCTACGTTTACCCGTTCCACTCCATGCATTCATTTATAGACCTCTATCATATCACCCTTTCTGATCAAAAGGCAGGCTTGCCAAGTTACCCAGTTCCAGGAGTGAGATTTTAAGCCATTCCTGGATTTCTGATGATCTCATCCTCATGCATTATGGGACATGCAGCACTGATTCCAGAGGGTAAATCGGGCACTACAAATACCATACTGCATTGCAATGCAAATTTAAAACCACAACTGACAAAAAGATCTTGCTCCTGGAATTAGGTAACTTGACAACTTTAAAAAGGTATTTTTTAAAAATTGTGCATCTTAAAGAACTTGTGCAGAGACAAAGCAAAACTAACTAAACTCCATGGGAAGCTGAAATCTGATGGGAATGAGGCTATTTAGTTTTTCATTTTTTGCCAGTGTGGTTTTTTTTTCCTTTTGTGTGGTTATTTATTTCCTTTGTGTGGTTATTTTCAAGAGCACCTAGAATAGAGGTGTCAAACTAGTCCTGGAGAGTCACAAACCAGTCAGATTTTTAGGATATTCCTCTTGAATATGCATAAGAGATTTGTGTGCAATAGGGGCAGTGCATGCAAATATATCTCATGAATATTCATTAAGGACATCCTGAAAACCAAGCTAGTTTGTGGCTCTCCGGGAATGGAATTTGAGACCCTTTACCTAGCATATGCCACCTATGCTGCTTATTATGACCTGGCCTTGTGCTGTGCAGGTAGAGCTGGTTTTTCATTTTCCTTGGTTTTCCAGTTTTAACTTCTGAGACTAGCTTCTCGTTCCCACCATTTTATCATTAAGGGACAGTATTTTCAGGCATGTTTCTATAGGCTGGTCACCTGTATGTTTTTGAAAAACGAAAGAGCATCGCTCACGTTCTGTCATGGACACATGAATGAACATAGAAGGCCTAGCAGAGCCTCTGGGGTTTAGTAACTGCTTGGAGGCACACTTTGGAAATCATTTTCAAACAGTTATATGGCATTCTCACACACACAAAAACATACATGTGTAAATGCTGATTCTATGAAGCCACTCTGCATGTGTTAATGGTGCAGGATACGCATGGCTAGAGGTACTAGCATGACCATCGCAACAGGCCATGCTACACTCAGGTAACCCCTCTCCTCAGGACACTTCACTGGCTCCCTGTCCGTTTTCACATCCAATTCAGACTTCCCCTACTGACTTCCAAGTGCATTCACCTGGCAGCTTCTCATTACCTCTCCTCTCTTCTCTCCCTACACGCCTCCTGGGAAACTGCTGATCGGGCAAATCTCTTTTATCCGTGCCCTTCTCTGCAAATGCCAACTCCAGACTTCTTATGTTTCACTGTGTTGCACTGTATGCCTGGAACTGACTACCTGAGTCAGTACGTCATGCTCCGTCTCTGCTCCTATTCAAATCTAGGCTAAACACCCACCTCTTTGAGACTGCTTTTAGATCCTGATCCCACTTAGTCTGCTGTTTACTATGCATGTGCATTATAACCATTTCCCCTTAGTTTCTACCCTAATTTCCCCGTTTGTTGTATTGGTCTGTCTTTCATAAATTGGAAGCTTGGTTGAGCAGGGACTGTCTTTTACGTGTGCAATGCTGCATATGCCTCGTAGCGCTATACAAATGATAATTAATAGTAATAGGATTTAAAATCTCTCTTAATCAGCTTTTTAAACTTAATTATTGTAACACTCTATACAATGGTTTATCCCAACCCTTGCTTAAGACTTTACTTGGTACAAAACACGGCAATTGAGATGTGCCAGAAAGCATCCTATTTTGATTATGTATCACTTCTCTCTTTTGTCATTGGTTACTTATTTCAGACCATCCTGTATATCTGGCAGATTATTTCATTTGATTACATGCCTTACTCCTATACTAAATGCATGGCACAGTAAAATTTAAAACAGAATCTAACTTAAAACTAGCCTTAGAACCTAATCCGTAGCCCAACGTCTATACAAAACCAATACAAGAAATTACTATCCCCCCCCCACCCCCATCTGCATTTTTACATACAATCAACATCGGACATCATTGCTAATGACAGTTTGAAAAGCCAAGCTTTGGCCAATTTTCAGAATCTCAAATCTGAGCAAATTGATAACGGCATAGAGTTCCACAGTTTTGGGCAAAGTAGGCAGATGTTTGCTGCAGCTGCACCCAAGAGGGAACATTCAGCAGATGTGAAGAATGTAAACTCCTCTTGCGTTCAAAAGTTGTCAAAATGTCAAATAAACATCTAAGAGCTTTGTGATGCATTGCTTTAAAAACAAAGCATGATGATTTTCCACTGCCCACCAATGGGGAGATTGTAAAATAGGCATGATGTGATTACTGTCGGAGCTCCCCCGTGTGGCCAGGCAGTTGACTGGTAGTGTGAGAGGGCTCCGATCGTCCTTTGTATAAAAAGTTAGCCCAATAGCATGTAGTTGTGTCTTAAATAGATTAGAGCCAAGATCAAAGGTCGCAGGAAATTTCTTTTATTCAAGAAATAAGATTTTCCCAACCAAATTAAATTCTTTGGCAAGAATGTTGAAGACTACAAAACATAAAGTTCAGGATACTTCTCCAGTCATAAACGTAAGCCTGGTTAAACAGTCCTTGGCTTGGCTTAGTTTAAACACACCTTTTTCTGCACTCTGAGCCTGCTTCTCCACCACATAACCCCCCCCTTAAGATATTCCAGGCTGGCGTTTCTAGCGCACAGCACGGAATCCTCGAAAGGGCGTCAGCGTTCGTGTGTAGCCTTCCCGCCCTGTGCTCCACCTGGAAATCATAGGCCTGTAGGGCCATGTACCACCTTGTGAGGCGAGGGTTGTGGTCCTTCATGCTGGTCAACCATTTTAATGGCGCATGGTCGGTTACTAAAAGGAACCTACGGCCAGTTAGGTAAAAGCGAAGTGCCTCCACTGCCCAACGTATGGCGAGGCATTCCCTCTCGGACCGTGGAATATTTTTGTTCTGCGGGTGCCAGTTTCCTACTTAAAAAACATAACCAGGTGCTCTACCCCTCCATGTTTTTGTGTTAGGACAGCACCTAGCCCTGTCTCTGACGCATCAGTCTGTAATATGAAGGACTTATTAAAGTCTACCCCTCTTAAGACTGGTGCTGAACATAGCTGTTCCTTTAGTTGTACAAAGGCCTGCTCCGCCCTTGGTGACCATTTTACTTGAGTTGGCGCATTCTTTTTCAGCATATCAGTGAGAGGGGCGCTTTCCATCGCGAAATGGGGCAAGAATCGTCGATAGTAGCCGATTAAACCTAAAAAGCTATGTACCTGCTTCTTGTTTACTGGCTTCAATCCTAATCGGTCTCTCACGGCCTTTTTTACCTCGTCGTAAGTGGAGGCAAGCTCAGCGGGCACAGCCCTATAAGCTGCGAGAGCTTCCCCTGTAAGGGAGGCTGCTATACGTATGGCCCATTGCTCTTCTGGCCATCCACTTAGGACTGCCACACGTTCGAATACCTCGAAGTATTCGTCCATATCATCCTCTTGGGTCAAAGGCCCAAAAGGAAAAAGTTCCTTTACCCCCATGTCCCAGTCCTGGCAAAGTTCCTAAGGAACCAGACACTGTCCTTAGCTCCTCCGACGTCTTCTTCTGTTCCCCCATCCACGCAGTCATCATGTCCAGGAGCGGCTGTTGTTGTTCCCTCATCATGGCAGCCATCCGTTCTTGAGACTTCACAGCGATCTCCTGCTGTTGCCGGAAGCAGTCTGCCATCCAGTTGAGGAGTTCTGCTCGCTCCATCCTGTGATGCTGGAATGAAAACAGAAAGAAAAAGACACACCAAGTGCGGCCCTTATAGACACAGCACCCCCTCTCCTCCAACTGCAAAACCTCCCCCCCTTGCAGCAATCCTGGATCAACCCCTTTAAATACGGGATTACCTGCTGCAAGTGGTGAATCAGGCCTCTCAGCAACACCGGTACCAGCTGGGCTCTCCAACTCCGGTCTGCTCTGCTGAGTCTCCGGTTCAGGTTTTCTCTGCAGGAGCTTTGAGGAAGGCTTTCAGGATGTCTTCTCCGACCACCTTGTAAATCCTGATGTTGTTGTAGCTTCGGTTGGTAGGTTTTTCTCTTATCCTGCCAACTACTCCACCTGTCGGAGCTCCCCCGTGTGGCCAGGCAGTTGCCTGGTAGTGTGAGAGGGCTCCGATCGTCCTTGGTATAAAAAGTTAGTCCAATAGCATGTAGTTGTGTCTTAAATAGATTAGAGCCAAGATCAAAGGTCACAGGAAATTTCTTTTATTCAAGAAATAAGATTTTCCCAACCAAATTAAATTCTTTGGCAAGAATTTTGAAGACTACAAAACATAAAGTTCAGGATACTTCTCCAGTCATAAACGTAAGCCTGGTTAAACAGTCCTTGGCTTGGCTTAGTTTAAACACACCTTTTTCTGCACTCTGAGCCTGCTTCTCCACCACATTACATAACACTGTACCTGTCAGCAGCCCACCTCCCTGTAAAACAGGATGGGATCACCGTGGAAATTTTGTTTTTCAAAATTCAAATTATAGTCAAAATAAATCCAAACCTATGGATCACTTGACTAATTTTTAATATGGGTTTGGACAATTGGAGGCTGAATTCCCAGTTCTCCTCCTCTTTGACTAAGCCTGATAAATTCTCATTTATCTGGGTTGAGCTTTAAGTGGTTTTGACTAAACATAGTAGCTTGTAAGTGATGTCAGATAAAGACCAGCATGGCCTATCCAGTCTGCCCAGTAAGGTGCTTTTACTTCGGCTTGCAACTGCCATTCTGTGCAGGGTACACCTGCTCTTTGCTTTTTTTTTGAAATGTGAAAGTTATTTACGTTTTGCTTCTCTTGCTATACATGGATTCTCTGTGTTTATCCCATGCCCTTTTTCAGTTCAAGTCATTGTTTTTATCACTGCCACCTCCTCCGGAGAGGACACTGGGCCAAAGCTAATAAGAACATATTAATATCTTCCACTCTTTCAAAGGTATTTTTTGTCCAAATGCATCATAGGAACATAACATAAGAAATGCCATACTGGGTCAGACTAAGGTCCATCAAGCCCAGTATCCTGTTTCCAACAATGTCCAATTCAGGTCACAAGTACCTGGCAGGTTCCCAAAAAGGCACACAGGTTCCACAATGCTTGTCCCAGGTCCTCCAGCCCCATCACGCTCATATTACCCTTCTTCTCAAATAATTTCATTGGTTCCCTATCCATTTCCACATTCAGTTCAAACTTCTCCTGCTGACCTATAAGTATATTCATTCTGCAGCTCCTCACTACCTTTCCTCTCTTATCTCTCCCTATACACCTCCTCGGGAACTCTGCTCTTTTGGCAAATCGCTTCTATCTTCTATTGCTGACTCCAGACTTCGCTCCTTTCACCTTGCTGCTCCTTATGCCTGGAACACACTACCTGAGTCTGTACATCAGGCTCCTTCTCTGACCCTTTTCAAATCCAGGCCGAAAATTCACCACTTTCGGATCTTGACTCACCTGATCTCCTTTGTGTTTCCTTACCATTGCCTCTAGCTGTATCCCATGTCTACATCTACTGTGTTGTCTGTCTTGACTAGACTATAAGCTCTGATGAGTAGTGACCGATTTTTACATGTGTCTTTGCAACGCTGCGCACATTTTGTAGCGCAATACAAATGTTCAGTAGTAGAAGTAGTAGTAGTAACTTCATGGGTGTAAGGTACATCCGAAACAGTACCTTGTACTGCGAGTCTAAATAGGACTGACATATCGACATCTATCCATTGTGTTCTCATATCAAATCCCACTGGCCCTCCGATCACACCCCCACCCCCCAAATCTCTCTCCCAACCAAACTAGTATTGGTGCCTTCCCCTAGGGCTCTGCTAAATAATCTGGTAAAGCTGAGCCAAATAACCCCAGCCCTTCCTGGGCTTAATGAAAAAATCCTCCAGAGGCTGTGCAGGCACTAGATAATGCACTCTATGGGAATGCAAAAAATGTTCCATCTGGAATAGGAAGGAAAAGTGCGAGAAAGTTACCGTAAATCGCTCTGTGATCTTGCCTCTGGAAAGATACCGGCCCCCTTCTATGAAGTCCACCACCTGCTCCATCCGGTTAACTTTCATGCAATGAAACTGGCCTGGAATCCAGTTTATTCAGCAGGAACAGACTGCCATGCATCAAGGACGCCAAACAGGACAGAGCGGGGATGAATCCCAGTCTCCTCACCACCTTCACCTAAACCTCCATAGTAGGGCCCACCAAAGGGTGCTGTACCACTCTCATCGTCTGACCTGCCTTTGCTTCAGCTGTAAAGCTAAGAGCCTGTCAATCTTCTCACCCTGCACATAGAAGATCTGAGCCGTCTTCTTAAAATGTAGCTCAGACTCGGCTAGGAGCACCCTAGGTTTCCCCTCTTGTAAGCTCTTCAGTTGGGGCCACCATTTTCTGGGCTTCCAGAATACCCAGTTCCCCTCTTTAGTTCTCGTCTGCTCCGACTCTTCTCCCTCTTCCTTTGGGAATCCACCTCAATCAAGCCACCCCATGCCACTGCCTTCAAAGCATCCCAGACAGTCAGCAGGGGACACTCACCAATGTCATTATCCAGCATGTATCCTTTAAGAAGCCTTTCTACCCCTCCAGTGGCCTCCTGGTCCTCCAGAAATGAGGTGTTAATCCTCCAGGACCTAGCCCTGCTCCCCAGCCCACTCCCGACCCAAACCCCATATGCTCCGGTGTGTGGTACGACCACACAATGCAACCAATACTGCACTCACCCAGTGCAGAGAGAAGAACCGAGGAGGAAATAATCCAACCTGGAGTATGAATCTTGAACGGCAGAGTAGCATGTGTATGCTTGGATTCTTGGATGTTTAACTCGCTAAATATCAATCAGGTCATATCTCTTCCCCATCAAAAGTTGGATATCACCCACAAAAAGGTGGCACTTAAACCCAAATTTCTCAACAACTAAGATGACTGGTTCTAAAACTGGTGAAGCTAAAGGAGTGAGCCTCGTGGTAATCCAGATTTACCAGAAATTGGAATTACATATTTCCCATTAAAAAAAAATGTTGCAAGTCCGATCTTCTAAAAAATATTTAATAAACCAAGCGAGAATTCTACCTGCCGCCATCCCTACATCTTCAAGCTGCCAAAGCAATAAATGATGATGCACTTATGTCAAAGGCAGCCACAGTGTCAAGCAAGACCAGTGGTGTCCAGTCCTTTGTCTGCAGCCCATCACTTATAAGATAGTCTGTGTCCCATATGCCTATTGAAACCATGATG
Source organism: Ichthyophis bannanicus (assembly GCA_033557465.1). Lineage (NCBI taxonomy): Eukaryota > Metazoa > Chordata > Amphibia > Gymnophiona > Ichthyophiidae > Ichthyophis > Ichthyophis bannanicus. The sequence continues at coordinate 173,025,706 of CM066042.1, forward strand.
ATAGTGGGTGAATTTTCCCATTTTCATTACAGAATTCTAAGTGCTGCTGAAAAACAACTTTCTTGATTAGTTTTCTTAAAAAGGGCAAATTAGAAAAGTCTGTAGGCCTGGAGAGAATTTACATTCAACCCTTTAGGCATTGATGGTTTAGCTATCACCTCTTTTAGAATGGGGGAGTGGGGTATGATCTTTCTCCAAGGACAGATTTACCAGATGTCTCAAGCATGTCTGTAACAAGTTTTGTAAAATTTAACAAAGCATAAAGGTAGCAGATCAAACTCGTTGAAAGTGGATTTAAAAGATCTTACTCCTTATTCCCTTTCCCATAGGCTTCGCTCTTTTCAAGCCTCTCTGTTGTTCGTTCCTCCCCTTCAAAAATTAGATTCAAAATTTCATGTAGGACAACTTTGCTTTTTTCACACCACTTTTGTGGAAATCTCTACCTTTGTTTGTACACAAGAACCTACCTTGCCTAAATTTAAGAAACATCTTAAACCTAAGTTCTATCTAAAAGCTTTTGGCTTGGAGACTTGGGTTACAGCTGGTAATATTCCTTCAAATATTTGGTTTCTGTTTTGTTCAAATGATCATGTATATGGCTTATTTATTTTGACTTTTTAAAATCTTTCTGTAACAACGTCAGTCATCCTATCATATTTCCATATCATTTGCCCATAAAACAAACTATTCAGTATGTGTGCATTGAAGTCAAACTTCCATACAGAACTGTAACAATATCCACCATACAGCCTTGTGCCCCACTCCTCAGCCTTCTCCAGCCCTTTTTCCTCTGGGCTCACTCTCAAGCTGAGAAATCGGCGCCCTGTCCCCTGTCCTCCTCCACCTGTCCTATTCAGGCCAGTGCAAGGAGATGAGGCTCCCTAGGTGAACTTCATCCCTTATGCCCCCCCCCCCCCATGGCACCTGGCTGCCCCTGCAGCACCCATTGCCGCTGCTGTTGCCCCTCTCTGGGACATGCCACAAACAGCCCCGTGGCGCTTACCTTTAAGCTTCGGTGCTGTGGGGCTGTTTGTTTCTGCCCTCTCTCTGACACCTGACATTAACTTCCTGTTTCAGCATTGGCCTTCAGAGAGGGGGCGGAAGCAAACAGCCCCGCAGTGCCAAAGCTTAAAGGTAAGTGCCGCGGGGCTGTTTGCGGCCTTTGCCGCTGTTGTACATCCCAGAGAGGAGAGACAGCAGCAGCAATGAGTGCCCCTGAAGGACCCATGCTCTAAGCGATTGCCTAGTTCGCCTAATGGTAGCACCAGCCCTGTCCCTATCCAGCCATCATCCATACACATGTGCCTATATCAAAGCCTCATATTTCCCCCATGAGCCTCCACTTAATCACCATTAATTTACTCTACAGACAGTAATTTCCCAGTTTTACCTTCATTCCCCACCAGTCAGGCAAACGTTCACTCTTCCACACACATGCTGTTTCACTCTGCAAGTCCACAGTGCAGTGCTTCACAAGAACCCAGTATCTGTTGGATCTCAGCTGGCCTCTAAAACAATACATACATTTTAGGTTTCCATGGTAAATGCATTTCAATAATTTCTTCTATGAATTTTTTCCCCGCCTCACAATAGGTTTGGACTTCTGGGCATGCCCAGCACATGTGAAAATAAGTATCTGCCAGCTACATTTCCTCCAACATTCATTTGCCGTTCGAAGGTAAAATCTATGCAAGCTCTCCAGCTTCAGGTGTCATCAGTATGTGCCCTTTTCTACCAACAAGAAGGAAATTGACGGCTTCATGATATTCCTAAAAATACTCTTCCATTCAGCTTCCTGAAACATAGAAAATGGCAGATAAAGACTATACAGCCTATTTAATCTGCTCATTCATGAGAACTATTAAGTTCTACAATCCCTTTTTCTCCTTCAAAGCTCCTGTCTATTTGTCCCATGCTTTTTTTGAATTCCAGTACATTTCTCTTCTCTGCTAGAGGCTGTTCTGTGCATCCACCATTCTTTCTGTAAAGAAATATTTGTTCAGATTACTACTGAGTCTGTTCAATTTCACTTTCATCCTGTGACCCCATGTTTTAGAGCTTTCTTTCAAATGAAAGACTCTCTTCATCTGTGCACTTATGCCATGTTGTTGTTAATTGCCGTTGAGTGGATGTCAACTTATGGTAACCCTCTGGATAGTTGAATTAAACTGTGTTCGGTCTTCAGTCAGGTGGCTCATTGTTGATTAAGCCATGGAAGTATTTAAATGTCTCTATCCTATTACCCCTCTCCTGCCTTTCCTCTAAAGTATGTACAGTGAGATGTTTCAGTCCGTCTCCATATGCCTTATGACTAAGACTACTAACCAGGACTGACTGCATCCTGTTTATATCCCTTTGAAGGTTCAATCTCCAGAATTCTACACAGTATTCCAAATGAGGTCTCACTAGAGCCTTATACAAAAGCACTATCACCTCCTTTTCCCACTGACCATTCCTTCCCCTTATCACCCAAGCATCCGTCTGGCTTCTGCTGTTGTCTTTTCTACTGTTTGGCCACTTGAAGATAATCCAATATGATCACCTCCAGGCCCCACTCTTCTTTCATTAAAGTGCTTCATCCTCTCTACGTTACTGCTCCTTTGGATTTTTGTAGCCCAAATGCATGATCTTGCATTTTATAGCATTAAATCTTAACTGCCAAATTTTTGACCAAGCTTCACCAAATCCCTCCTTGTGTTATCCACACCTTCCAGTGTGCCTAACCTGTTGCAAAATACCTGTTTCAGATTTTGCTATCATCCGCAAAGAGGCATCTTTCCCGACAAACCACCTGCAATATTAAAGAATAGGATCAAGGACTGATCTCTGTGGCACACCACTGGTAATGCCCCTATCTTCAGAGTGAACTCCATTTAGTACTACTCCTTGGTCTCTCCCACTAAACAGTTTCTTAACCCAGTCACTTTAGAGTCCATCCTAGGGGCACTCAGTTTATTTATAAGTTGCAAATGCTTAATGGTGTCAAAGGCCTTGCTGAAATCTAAGTATGCTGAAGGGGTCCCTACAGATCCTACTCCCTTTGGGCATGATGCTTCTGTATCTCCTCGACTCCCCCAGCTAAAGCCAAATAAATCTTGGAAACAAACCTCTTTCTGCCCCAAGATCTCTGCATATAAACTGAAAGGGAGATTTATTCTCCTCTACATCCCTTTTCACCTTGTCCTGTGCTAGATAGTGCTTTAACGTGTAGATATGCATAGAAATCCCAGTGATCCAGATCATGCTGTTCTCATAAAGTTAGGAAGAGGAGTAACTCTCCTTGATCATTAAACTGACCTAGGCTCTTGAGGTTTTTATCCTCCCATCTCCTAAATATCCCCCTCTTCTTTTTTTGGGCCAAACCCTGGGTTAAATCTGGTTGGGGCGAAAGGAGACAGTCTTTTACCTTCCAGCAGCATATCTCGGCATCTATCTCAAAACTCCAAGGCAGGCCTGATATAGGGGTTACCAATCGGTTGCCTTTTTCCTCCCTTTGTGTAGTATGCTTGTGACAGCAAGAGTGTCCCCCCTCAAGGCCTGTTCTGATTTCATGGATCCTCTCCGTTCCATTCATAGAGGGCCCTCATCCTGCAGCCATGTTATTACATGTTGTTATGTTATTTGTTAAATATGAAACCCATAAGACTCCCATAGCCTTTTTATGATAGAGCACCTGTCTTCCTGCTCTTGGTGGTCACCGGTTCCAAATAAAACTAAACAGCCTCCTTTGCACTATCCTGAGCAGAGAATCCAGGACCCAGACTGGCAACGTTTGAAACAGTCTCTCTTCCACGTTTCCTATATCTATCTTGATGTTGCACCACCTCTGAGACATTTGTCAGTGCTCATTTCAGCCTGGGATTAAGAGGGCAATTGTGCTCAACCCTCTGATATTTAGAATGACCTGAAAAATGTAAAAACTGGACTTCAGGAGTTTGGTTCCTTGGTGACTTAAAACAAATAGATTTGTGAAATCCAGCACTGACATTTACAAACCACCGAGTAATGTGGCTCCTTCTTAGAAGCTGCACCTTTATAAAATGGTTGTTCCCACTGGATGTTTGGGGAAAATACATTTCTGTTGTACAAAAGGCTGCACCTTCAGTGGGTCTTTTGTAAAATAGGCTGGCAGTTTTGTGAATAGCTGACTTGAATGTTCCCTTTCCAACCTACTGTAGGTACCTCGGCAAACTGGAGCATCCCATTTCTATCTATCTCTTATCAATGTTTTCCAAGTCCATCCTGGAACCTCCCCTAACAGAAGAACAACCAGGACAGGTTGTTTTTCTTTTGGGGGGGGGGCGCAAGGGATCCATAATGACTTGCATATATTGATTCTGTCATGCATATTCATTGTGGATTCCTGCCAACAGGGTGGGGAGTAGCCATATAAAAGTCCTGTAAAAACATCATAAAATGCTACCTTTAATAGAGAAAATGTAACCTCCCTCTAAATGCTTCAAGCTCGGTTCTCTGGCCGTGCTCAGACAAAACCTGAATCTTTGGACTGGTCCAGAACAAATAATTCCTGGTTTTGTTGTAAAGGAACAAACAGCAGCCTTCTTCACAGAAGGTCGTCACCCTACACTGCCTTCCCCCAGGCACTTGTACGTCATGCAAGTGGTGGTAAGTTCAGAATCTCAAAGGTACATGTAATATTATATTACAGGGATGTTCAACTGGCATAGTTTTGTTGTCAATAGAAAGTGCAACATGAGTTTCCAGAACTGGGCTTATCTGTATGAAACGTCTAAAATATCCTAACCCCTCTCCAAGTAAATTATTCAGATTTCTTTTATGTATGGACTGTAGTGTTGGCTTGTTCTGATATATTTTTGGAAGTTTGAAAGTTTTGGGCTTGCATTACCAAAGGGTGATAGGCTTGGGTGATAGGCAATCTGCTGAATGGATATAAAATCATATGAAGCATCATAGTGCACCCCCAAGCTATTGCTATGTCCAGGTAAGACAGAATGATTCTGCCAGTCAAGAAATGTTTAATTAGGTCAGTATTTAGCCGGGTATTGACAATGTATTTTTTTTTAAACATTGGTTAGACAGTGGCACTGAATATACATATTTATTTATTTATTTAGCAGGATTTTTATACTGCCTTTCACCGGGTCAAAGCGTTTACAATAAACATTTGTAACTGGTTTACAGAGAATGCTTAACTATATGCAGTTGCTACTATATGAGTAGCTACTAGATGTATATACATAAAATACCTCTAGTAGCTCCTCATTTATTTCTGGTTGTTTGCTATGCCGCTTTCTAAGAGTTTATCAAAATGGTTTTCAGTAACAGGTAAATACAAATTTAAAAAGTCAAGGAGGGGGTATTGGGAGATGAGGAGTTAAGGGGGAAGAGGGAAAAGGGAAGATGAGGGGAAATAGTATTCAGTGCTTGTATGTATAGCTATGCAATTAAATTTGACCGTTTTTTTTCTGGCCTAAATTCTGTAGTTAAGCAGAAAGCCCTCACTCTGCCCTGGAACTACCCCTATAGTGTCATGATGGTGTGAGATTTTCAGCAACACAATCCATATAGTGCCACTTGAAATGCACGGATAGAGGACGTATAGATTTAGCAGCTACTGCTAAACATATTAATCCCTTTGAAAACTGATCAAAATATGTTTAGAATATGTTTTCCGCTAATAATAAAAGTCGTAGTTCAGTCAGTAGTCGGCAGCTGTTTTATGAAACAAGCAGTATGTTATCCTCCAAGAAATTTATTCTAATTTTGTTTGCTGTGCATTTGGCTTCAGCATAGTGTGTTCAAGTAGACTGAGTCAATCAAGCTTAACATGACTAGTGCTGTGTAGTTAGGAATTTCCATTAAGTAAAATAGAGAACCATTGTAGAAGGATCTGTAATGGCAACAGTACGGCATGGACCATTGTATGTATGTAAAAGCTAACTTTGCCTCTCTAGGCAGGATGCAGCAAGCTACATTTTTTTCTTATTGCACTGTCTGAAATATTTACAAATCAAACAGCAGCCTGAAAAAAATGATCTGTGTTCCTTAGAAACCATTATCCTAGTAGATGATGACTTCTAATGGTGATCTCTGTAGGGGTTGAGTTTTGGTTTACAGGATATGTACTAATCCCAGATTTTCTAACTGAGCAGATCTTCTTCTGATCCAGTAGCAGCACGCTCTTAACATGGACACGTGTTTTTACCTTGCACAGTATAGCCATAAGTTACTTTTTAATGTTCTCGCAGCCCTAAGTGGTGTGATAAATAGCAGCAATACTGAAAACAACTTAAACAATGTTTAGGTTTACAAACTATTAATTGTGGTATTTTTTTAATTAAAAAATGGGCACTACTTTATATCTGTATCTCTATCTATATAGGCAGACATATGCATATTTATCTCCCCATCCCTGGGAATTTCCCAAATAGTGTCCAGGTCAATTGAAACTAGCTGCTTCTGGGGATACGACCCTATAAGCCTTCAAGGGATGCAGCGACCAAGGGCTTTCCCACATTTTTAAACCTTCTCCCCATCCTCCAACCCAGCATAGTCCTCTGAGACTACAGACTGCTGAGACACCCACCCTTCTGCACAATGACTGGACTTTCCTTATCATGTGGGCTGGACTGGGGAGAAGGTTGGGTATGCTACTTCTGCTGAAACCACTTTTATTATAATCTATGATTTTCCTTGGTCTCCACTGTGCTCCACTTTGCTACTCAGATACATTAATACAGGCGTGCAGCGCTGATAGAATTATTCTCTCTTAAAGTCTCTGATCTTGTGCTTGATAGGTTGGGGGGAGGGGGGTTGGCAGTATGCGAGGAGACAGCAGTTGAAAAATATCTCTGTACTTGCCTGTTAAAGTAATTGCATCAAGAATTTTGAAGAGATAAGAAAACATTTGCACTTCTGTGAACATGAAAAAAAGCCCATTGTTGTCGGAAATACAGCTTATGAAACAATGCAATAGAATGGCGTGAGGGAACCCATCTCTTGCTTAATATGTCATTGCAGCTGTGTTCCTCTGATGGATGTTTAATTTTAAGTTGCTGCTAAGAAGCAGCAGGGGTTCTGTTGGAGTGCTGTGCTTCCTCTGGCAAACAGTCGACATTCATGATTGTAATATAAAATCAGCACTGCGTGTTTTTTGTACAGACACAAAACCCAATGTACTCAGCGTATTTCCTACAGACACAAAACAGTGAAACCTTTTGTTCATCTTGCTTGTAGTCTATACTTACACTTTCTTTGTTGATGTTCAAATGTAAGTGGGGAAGGGGGACTACAAAAGGACTGATGCCCCCTCCCCTTTTGCATAGACACCTAATTGCCAATAAAGAAACAATGGTTGCTAATGCCACTTGGGCTAGATTTCATATGGCCATTAGGATTGGTCCGAGATAACACATGGCTCAAAGATCATGCTGCTTTTTGGGAGATCCAGAGTTAACCCTTCCTCCTTGGGCCAGTCAGCACTGGGGATGCTACAGGGGGGCACTTCAAGTGCAAAATCACCTTGCCTACTCAAGGGTGGCACATATATTGGATTATAGAGAGAACAACTGCCTCTGCCTCCTGTAGGATACCTGTCACTGGGCTGGGAGAGGGAAAACAATCTTGGAAAGAAAGGAAAGGGGAATACTTGGGTAACTCATTGAGGACTTATGATGCTATAGCCCTGGGTTGGTGGGTTCAATTGAGCTGGAAACCTAAAAGTTACAAGGGAAAACTAGCATCACAGAGATGGGAGATACTCTTAAAACCTTAACTATTTGTTTATTTTCAATTGCATGTATTTAAATTAATTTTTAATAATCATGTCTTTTTTTCCTATATCATCGGCAACTGTGCAGGAGGGTTGAATGCTCCTCATGAGGACTTCATAACTTTTACTGCTTTTCAGACTATATATATATATATCATGCTAAGAAGCTATTTGTAAAATTAAAAATGGAATTTTAATCCTGATGCAAAGAATCAATTTACTGTCATTACTCTTCAGGAATTATTTAAACACTTGTCATGTTATTTTTAAGGGTGTAATGACATCTTTAGAAAGTCTTGAAATGTCATAGATTGACAAATATATATAGAATTATGCTGTAATAAAAGATGAAATAAAGCTAATTTGAAAACTGGGTTGTTACCAGCCTAGCTACTAAATTACTTATCTTAACTCTATAAATTTAGTAGAAGCTCAGCTTAATTCCAGTAATTGTACTTTGAATTTATTAAAGATGCATTTCTTCTAATACAATAATTCTGCAGCGTGCCTTTGTTACTATGTACAGTTTTACTGTACAAATTCTAGCACAGAAAATACACAATTCAGCTGTTACAACACCAACTGATACAGCATACAATATTCAGATAATAAAGACACACTCACTGATCAGTCCATTCATGTATCTTGTGTAGACTCCAGGCTTAGTGTTCTGGAATTTAGTTAAGGTATTTGTGTGCACCTGTTCTCTCCTGTTAGTATATTTCTGTGATGGGGTCTATAGAATGTTACCTGTCCCTCTCCAAAGGGAGTATCAACAGTTCCCTTTAAGAAACTCTGCAGTCCAGAGTTCAGGGCTTGGGGGGCATGGCTCACAGAGAAAGATTAAGAACCCAGCAGGCTGCAGGAGGGAGAGAGGCCCGTGGAGCCAGAAGTCTTTCCAAGTTAAGCTGTGCAAAGGAGTTCTGAGGTAGGAACTTTAACTGGGGCTGGAGGGATGGGCAAGGAGAACCAGCTTGTGGAAGTTTAATAAGCTGGGACAGAAGTAAAGCTGATTTTGTTTTCCCTGAACTGTTGTCTTTTCTGGGTTTTTCTTTGTGGAGGTTTAACAAGCTGGGACAGAAAAACTGCTTTTGTTTTTCCCTGGATTGCTGTCTGACCTGTGTTTTAAAGAAAACCCCTTTCCACCATATGCCATACTACCACATATGGTGGCAGCTTGGGGATTTCTTCTAATCATGTGACTGAGGGCAAATCCACATCCCTCCAGGGATGGGTCTCTACACCAGGTCAGGATTTTTTTTTTGTTTGTATGGGCTGAGGGATAGCCTCACCCTAGTTGAGCTTGAAGAATGTATAGTTAGTGCCAGATAAGCAGGCTTTGTTTTGGCCACTGGAGGCCACTAAATGTTTGTTGGAGCTGAAATACTGCAGGGTTAACTCAGCTACAGAAGAGGAAGCGGTGCTGATGTTGCAAAAGAATCGTGACAAGCCAGGATGGAGCACCTCTTCTAAATTCTGGCAGAAGGTCAGCAGCAACAGCAACAATGTCAACAGCAGTTTCAACATGCCCTACTGGAAGGGTGGCAGCAACAGCAGCAGCAGATACAGGATCTTATTTGAGTGCAGGGGGAGCTACAGAAGAGTTCCCTAGCTCAGTTGACCCAGGTCCTGCAGAGATTGTAACTCTATCCTCCAGTGCAAGTGCTTCCTAAAAGGACACAGAAGATGATTCAGAACATTTTTTGGTAAACTTCAAACGAACCACCCGCATGGTCTACTACTACTGAGCATTCGTATAGCACTACAAGACATACACAGTGCTGCACAGACATGTAAGAGACAATCTCTGCTCATCAGAGCTTACAATCTAGTCAAGACAGACAACACAGTAGGCGTAGACATGGGATACATCTAGGGGGAATGGTAAGGAAACACAAAGGAGATCAGGTGAGTCAAAATCCGAAAGTGGCAGCGAAGAGGTGAGTTTTTAGCCTAGATCTGAAAAGGGCCAGAGGTGTTGCCTGACGTACAGACTCAGGTAGTTTGTTCTAGGCATAAGGAGCAGCAAGGTTTAAGGAGCAAAGTCTGGAGTTAGCAGTAAAAGAGAAGGGCACAGATAGAAGTATTTGCTAGGACAGTGGAGTTCCCGAGGAGGGGCATAGGGAGAGATAAGAGAGGAAGGGTAGTGAGGAGCTGCAGAGTGAATGTACTTATAGATCAGCAGAAGTTTGAACTGGATGCAGAAATGGATAGGAAGCCAATGAAGAGACTTGAGAAGAGGGGTAATATGAGCATGACGAGGCTGGCGGAAGATTAGCTGTGCAGCAGTGTGTTGAACAGACTGAAGGGGAGAAAGATGATTTAGCAGGAGACCAGCAAGGAGTAGGTTACAATAGTCAAGATGGGAGGTGATTAAGGAGTGGGATAAGTGTCTTAGTAGTGTGTTCAGAGAGGAATGGGTGGATTTTGTTGATGTTATAGGGAAAGATACGGCAGGTCTTAGCTAACAGATGGATGTTTGTGGAGAAGGAGAGAGAGGAGGCAAGGACAACCCCAAGGTTGTGAGCCGAGGGATCAGGGAGGAGTACAGAGTTTTCCACAGAGACTGAGAAAGGAGGGAGAGGAGGTTTTAGGGGGAAAAATAAGAAACTCAGTTTTGGCCATGTTCAATTTCAAGCGGCGAAGAAACATCCAAGCAGCAATGTCACAAAGGCAGGCAGAGATCTGGGTCTGGATCAAGTGAGGGTTTCTTGAGGAGAAGTGTAACTACAGCATGCTTGAAGGCTGCAGGGATAGCTGCAGTGGAGAGCAATAGGTTGAGAATGAGAGATGGAAAGGACAACAGTGGAGGAGATGGGGCTTAGGAGACGGGTGGGAAAAGGATCAGAGGAGCAAGTAATGAGTTTGGAGGAGGAAAGAAGGTGTGCAGTTTCATCATCAGAGATCATAGAAAAAGAAGGGTATCAGAGGTAGAGGGGGAAAGTTGGGAGTGAAGAGGGGGAGGAAGGTAAGTAGCTGACTGGGGAATTGGAGGGTGATCTTGTGGATTTTATCATGGAAATAGGGTTTGGGTGGAAAGGGAGCAAGGGGTCGGAGGCGGAGGCACCTTGAGGGGAGAGTTGAGAGTAGTAAAGAGATGGCGAGGGTCAGAGGCAAGAGAGTTAGTAAGATGGACATAATAGTCTTGTTTGGTGAGTGCTATGGCTGACTGGAAAGAGTCAAGCATGAATTTAAAGTGTAGAAAGTCTGCAAGGGTGCGGGATTTGAGTCAAGCACGCTCAGCTAACATAGCACAGGAACATTGATAGCAGGTAGTGGAAGAAAGCCAGGGCTGGGCTATGGTGCACCTCACAGGACATGACATGGGCAGAGAGAGAGCATCCAGAGCAGAAGAGAGTGCTGCATTATAGGAAACTACTGCCTCCTCCGCAGACTCAGATGTCATAGTAGAGGAAAGAGGTGATGAAACAGTTCAGAACCAAAGGGTCAATAGCATGAAGATTTCTGAATAGGTTGGAGGTGGCAGGATGAGGTTGGCGTTGGGTGATGATGAGTGAAGCTTAGCAGGTGATGGTCAGATAAGAGAAGAACTGAGGTACAGGGAGGGATGGGGGGTAGGAGGCAGGGGGTGGGGGTAAAGTGGGGGGTAGGGTGTAGGGTGGGGGTAGAGGGGGTGGGGTGGTGTAGAGGGGGGTGGGGTGGGGTAGAGGGTGTGGGGAGGAGGGGTAGGGTGGCAGGGTGAGGTAGAGGGTGTAGGGTGGCAGGGTGGGGTAGAGGTGGGGGGGAGGGTAAGCTATTCAGCTGAGAAACCTGAACAGTTGTGCAAGAAGGTAGAAATGAGGTAAAAGAGCACACTAACAATGATTGATAGATAAATAAATATAGAGAGGCAGACAGCATTCACAAAAAAGCAGGCAGATTCATTCATAAACAGCAAAAAGCAAGCAGATTCAGAGTTCTAGGAGAGCTTGTAATGGGGGCTCTTCCCAGAAGAGAGAGAGAGACAGAGCTAAATGCACGTGGAAGACAGGAAAAGGGGCTATACAATACCTCAGCGGGGGGGGGGGGGGGGGAGAGAGAGTCACTCAGGTAGATTAGAGCAGAGACATGGTCTGGAGGCAAAATTGGCTACCTACAGGGCCGGCCCGTCCATTGAGCAAGAATGTTTTTTGCACAGGGCCCCGCGCAAACAACATTCTGCTTTTTTTCAAAATTAAGTTTAAAAAAAAGCTGGGTGCTACCGCTGCCGCCGCGGCACAGCAGAATGGAGTGTCCCGCGGGGCCCCCTCTGCCCGGTTGAGCTCTCCCTCTGCGATGGCTGAGCCCCTCTGTGCCGGCTTTCAGATATGCGAAGGGAGAGTGTCTCTGTTAAGCCTGCAGGGGCAGATGGGAAATTTCCCATCAGCCCCTGCGGGCTTAACAGAGACGCGAGGGAGACACTCTACCTTCGCGTATCTGAAAGCCGGCACAGAGGGGCTCAGTCGTCGCAGAGAGAGGGAGGGAGGGACTCAGCTGGGCAGAGGGGGCCCCGTGGGACATTCCATTCTGCCGCTGCCGCGGCGGTAGCAGCAGCGGTAGCAGATAGCTTTTTTTTTTTTTTTTTAATGTTCCTTGAACCGATGAGGGGGGGGGGTAGGACTGGTAATGGGCTATGGAGGGGGTTAGGACTTGAGGTGGGCTGTGGGTTGATGGGGGGGGGTAGGACTGGTAATGGGCTATGGGGGGGGCTAGGACTGGAAATGGGCTGGGGGGGTTAAGACTGGAGGTGGGCTGATGGGGTTAGGACTGGTAATGGGCTGTGGGCTGTTGGGGGGGGTTAGGACTGGTAATGGCTATGGGGGGGGTTAGGACTGGTAAAGGCTATGGGGGGGTTAAGACTGGTAATGGGCTTTGGGCTGATAGGGGCTGTTTGGTAATGGGCTATGGGGGGGTTAGGACTGATAATGGGCTATGGGGGGGCTAGGACAGGAAATGGGCTGATGGGGAGGGGTTAGGACTTGAGGTGGGCTGATGGGGATAGGACTGGTAATGGGCTGTGGGCTGATGGGGGGGTTAGGACTGGCAATGGGCTATGGGGGGCTGACTGGAAATGGGCTGATGGGGGGGTTAGGACTGGTAATGGGTTATAGGGGGGGCTTAAACTGAAAATGGGGTGATGGGGGGTTAGGACTGGAAGTGGGTTGATGGGGGGGCTAGGACTGGTATTGGGTTGGGGGGTTGCTAGGACTGGAAATGGGCTGATGGGGGGCTAGGACTGGAAATGGGCTGATGCAGGGACTAGAAGGGAATGGATACTGGGTGAGGCTGGAACTAGAAGGGAGCTGATGTTGGGGGAGGATTAGAATGGGATAGGGCTGGGAGAGTAAAATGGAGAGGGGAAAAATATTTTGTGTGGGAGGGATGAAAAATCTACAATTGGCCGGGTATTGGGAGAGTAAGTGGGGATTGAGGATGGAGGGGTAAATTTTGAGTGGATGAAATAGGAATGAGGAAAGAGCAAAAGGAGAAAGATTAGTATGTTAAAGCAGATGTAGAAACATGATGACAGAAAAAGACCACAAGGCCCATCTAGTCTGTCCTTCCATAACAACAACTACAACAGTCCACTTTTTACCTTTAGAGATCCTCTGTGTTGGTCCCATGCTTTTTTGAATTCAGTTACTGTCCTCATCTCTACCACCTCCACTGGGAGACTATTCCACGGATCCACTACTCTTTCCGTAAAGAAATATTTCCGCATATCACTCCTGAATCTATCTCCCTTCACCCTCATCCCATGTCCCCTCGTCGCAGAACTTGCTTTCAATTGAAAGAGGCTCTCTCCCTGAACATTTATGCCACGGAGGTATTTAAACATCTCAATCATATCACCTCTATCCCGCCTTTCCTCTAAGGTGTACATATTAAGATCCTTAAGTCTGTCCTCATATGCTTTATAATGAAGACTACTAATCATCTTAGTAGCAACCCTCTGCACCGACTCCATCCTGTTCACATCCTTTTGAAGGTGCGGTCTCCAGAATTGCACACCATACTCCAAATGAGGTCGCACCAAAGACTTATACAGAGGCATTATCACCTCCCTTTTTCTGCTAGCCATTCCTCTCCGTATGCACCCAAGCATCCTTCTAGCTTTTGCCGTCGCCTTTTCTACCTGTTTAGCTACTTTAAGATCATCGGACACAACTACGCCTAGGTCCCGCTCTTCTTTAGTGGACAAAAGTACTTCACCTCCTATGCTGTATTGCTCCCTTGGATTGCTGCAGCCCAAATGCATGACCTTACATTTTTAACATTAAATCCCAGCTGCCAAATTCTAGACCATTCTTCAAGCTTAGCTAGATCCCTCCTCATGTTATCTACACCTTCCTGGGTGTCTACTTTATTGCAGATTTTGGTATCATCTGCAAAGAGGCAAACCTTACCCGACAGCCCTTCCGCTATATCACTAACAAAGATGTTAAAAAGAATCGGACCAAGGACAGATCCCTGGGGCACACCACTGGTAACATCCTTGTAGAGAGAGAATGGAAAAAAAACTAGGCGAGAAGAAAGGACAAATGGACAGCAGACGATGGAGAGTTAGCAGAAGACACGAAGAAACCAGAAGAAAGTGGCTGGAGCAATTGCAGCTGAAAAAAAATGCACAAAAGGTAGAAAAATATCTGATTTGGGACAGTCTCCTATCCTTTTTAATGTTTGCCAGCCACAAGGTACCTCAGAGTTCCACGGGGTTTTTGTCTTTTGAATTGCTCTTTGGAAGATGGCCAAGAGGCATATTAGATGTGGTAAGGGAGACCTGGGAAGAAGAACCCCATGCTGGATGTAATTTGATGGAGTATGCTATACAAATGCAAGACCAGCTGAAAAAAAGCTGGAAAGGTGGCCAAACTCAGTCTAAAAGCCCAAGCCGAGGAGGCCAGGGGCTATGGTTGGGCAACTGTGCACTGCACTTCCCAACCAGGAGACAGAGTTTTAGTCTTACTGCCCTCATCCGAGAGCAAGTTACTCTGTAAATGGCAGGGGCCCTACAAGGTGGAGAAGAAAGTGGAGACTGTTAACTACAAGATTGCCCAGCCAGATAAATGGAAGAAAGTCAAAATTTACCATATTAAGCTATTGAAAAAGTGGACTACAGTGACAGCTATGGTAGTACAAGGAGATGATTTTGGGCTGGATATTTCATCTCATCGGATCCAGCTCAAGTCCTGATTGCAGACCAGTTCTCTGCTGCTCAGAGAAGAGATTTAGAAATTTGATCCACCAGAACGTAAATGTGTTCTCCACCCGTCTGGGACATAACCAACTCATTTGTCTTGATGTCGTTATTGACCCTGGGGTGGATATCAGGCAATGACCCTACCGAATTCTGGAGGCCTGGTAACAGATCATCGCCAAGGAGCTGGAAGAGATGCTTAACCTGGTAGTTATAGGAAGAGTCTATGAGTGACTGGTCGTCATCCATCATCTTTGTTCCTAAACCCAACAGAAGCATCAGCTTCTGCATTGACTTCTGGAGGGTCAATACAGCTTCTAAATTAGAAGCGTATCCCATGCCCAGAGTAGATGAGCTAATCAAGCGACTCGGTGGAGCACGCTTTATATCACCCTTGAATCTGACCAAGGGCTACTAGCAAGTGCCCTTGACTCCAGCTGCCAAGGAGAAGACTGCTTTTTTGACACCACAAAGTCTGTTCCAGTTTACAGTATTGCCTTTGGATTACATGGGGCTCCTGCCACGTTTCAACGCCTAGTCAACTGCCTGCTAAGACTACACAAGGTGTATGCGGCTGCATACCTTAATGACATTATAATCTACAGCAGAGACTGGACCACCCATCTAACCCATGTAAAAGCCATGTTGACTAGCCTGCGGAAGGCTGGGTTGACGGCCAACCCCAAGAAATATTTTCTGGGAGGTCGGGACATTCAATACTTGGGACATTTAATCGGGAATGGGCAGATACGAGCTCAACCTATGGAACGTTGATGCCATTGTCCAGATCCCCACCCTGAAATCAAAGAAAGAGGTTCGTGCCTTCCTTGGAGTGATTGGCTATTACTGCCAGTTCATCCCTAACTTTGCAGAGGTGGCAGAACCATTAACCAATCTCCTCCAGAACAGAGCTCCTGAATGGATTCAGTGGTCACCAAACCTGAACCTGTCCTTCCAGCACCTCAAGAAGGCAGTGTATTCTGAACCCGTCCCAATTAGCCCTCATTTCTACAGTTTTTTCTGCAAACTGATGCCTCAGAGGTGGGCCTAGGAAGTCAGGGGTGAAGAACATCCCATAACATTCATCAGCAGGAAGCTGCTTCCTTGGGAATAGCATTATGCGGTGATCAAAAAAGAAGCCCTGACTGTCAAGTGGGCACGAGACCTTCAAATACTACCTACTCGGCCATCCGTTACACTGGTAGCGGATGGCACCAATCCCTCAAGTGGCTGGCTCAACATAAGGAGTAGAACGGCCATATTATGCGGAGGTTTTTGAATCTCCAACCCTACCAGTTTTGGGTTCATCATGGGGCTGGTGAGACTCACCTAAACGCAGACTTAGTTTTCTGAATGGGGAGTCTCACGTAAGGTAGGCGCTAAACAGGGCATGGGTGAGTTGAGGGGTGTGTGATGGAGTCTATAGAATGTTACCTGAGCCTCTCTAAAGGAGTATCAACAGTCCTCTTTAAGAGAGTCTGCAGCCCAGAGTTCAGAGCTGGGAGGATGTGCCTCACAGGGAGAGGTTAAGGGCCGGGAGAACTACAGTAGCTTGTGAAGGTTTAATAAGCTGGGACAGAAGTAAAGCTGATTTTGTTTTCCCTGAATTACAGTGTGGCCTGTGTTTTATAGAAAACCCTTTCCCACCACCTGCCACACTACCACAATTTCTATATTGCTACGCCCTTCTGCTCCTCTGGAAAGTTGTTGCGATGGGACTTTCGAATATCATGTGACGACAAACTGTGGCTGTTCTAGTCATTTTTTCCTCATTTTATTCTATATATATTTTAGGATTGCCAGGTATCTACTGCCAATCAAGCTATTTTTTTGCCATGTGCTCAGAGGTTGGTTAGAGTCTGTGTTTTTCCCCTAAGTTGCTGAGACTTATCGTTCTGCTGCAGGCTTTCCAAACCTCTGCTGTTTACCTCATTGTCCTTAAAGACGAGCCATGTTTTACCACCCAAGCATACCATCTTACCTCAGTCTTCTTTTTTCCACGGAGCCTTGCAGACATCCCGTCTGTTTCCCCGGTAGAAGTTGATTTTCATTAGCTTCCTTTTGCGTTTTTTCATGCTTCTTTGTCAGTTTGGTTCTTGATCACCTTCCCGTCTCCTGATTGTGCCCTCATCTCGGCATCAAGTTTTTCAGATACTTTTTTCTTTTTCTTTTGTAGGCGTGGGACTTTCCTCATGCCCTCCCTGACAGAGATGTGTGAGTTTGACCTCGCGGGTGCTGTGTTCCCCACTATGTCTACGATCAGTGGATTCAAGTACTGTAGCAAGTGCTCCCGTACTATGTACATCACCGACCACCACAGTTGCTGCCTTTGCTGCTTGGGGCCTGACCAGTTGAGGCCATCGGCCTTGCACCCAAGACATGATTCACCCACCCGAGTGTATTGGGGTCATAAGAAAATAAGATATGCCATAGTGGGTCAGACCAAGGTCCATCAAGCCCAGTATCCTGTTTCCAACAGTGGCCAATCTAGGTCATAAGTACCTAGCAGTTACCTCAAAAGGCACAGGTTCCACAATGCTTGTATTGGGTCAAGCAGTGATATCCTGGGTCCCTTTTAATAATGGTTTATGGGACTTTTCCGCCAAGAATTTGTCCAAACTTTTTTTAAACCCACCTACATTAACAGCTTTTTCTACATCCTCCGGTAAAAAAATTCCAGAGTTTGATTACACGTTGAGTGAAAAATTATTTTCTCTTATTAGTCTTAAATAGTTTACCCTGTAGCTTCATTGCATGTCCCCTAGTCTTTCTATATTCTGATGACGTAAACAATCAATCTACCTTTACCCATTCCACTCCATTCATTAATTTATAGACCTCTATCATATCTCCCCTCAGCCGTCTCTTTTCCAGGTTGAAGAGTCCTAACCTTTTTAGCCTCTCTTTATAGGGGTATTCTTCCATCCCCTTTACCATTTTGGTGGCTCTTCTCTGTATCTTTTCTAATAATGCTATATCCTTTTTAAGATACGGCAACCAGAATTGCACACAATATTCTTGGTGCTGTCGCACCATGGAACGATACAGAGGCATTGTAATATCCTTTGTTTTATTTTCCATTCCTTTCCTTATGATACCTAGCATTCTATTTGCTCTCATAGCTGCCACTGCACACTGGGCGGAGAGTTTTAACATGTTATCCATGATGACACCTAAATCTTTTTCCTGGTTGGTGGTTCCTAATGTGGAACCTTGCATTGTGTAACCATAGTTTGGGTTGTTCTTTCCTAAGTGCATAACTTTGCACTTGTCCACATTAAATTTCATCTGCCATTTGGATGCCCAGTCTTCCAATTTATCAAGATCCTCTTGAAGTTTTCTGCAATCCTCATGGGTTTTTTTACAACTTTAAATAGTTTTTTGTTATCTGCAAATTTGATAACCTCACTTACTAATCCCATTTCCAGGTCATTTATGAGTATATTAAAAAGCAGCACAGATCCCTGGGGTACACCACTATTCACCTTTCTCCATTGGCCATTTAGCCCTACCCTCTGCTTTCTATCTTTTAACCAGTTCCTGATCCACAATAGTACACTGCCTCCTATCCCATGACTTTTTAGTTTTGCATCAAGCACTGTTCCTCGACTCTGCTGGCTTGTCAGCTCGATGACCGCTTGAGGTCTCCTCTGACTCTGAGTCAAGATGGGAGACCACTACTGCATTTCACAGAGATATGCCCTCGGAACCATCTCCCCTGCAGGAGCGCCAGTGGTCCCCATCCAAGGAATTGGCATTCCTCGATATTGTCCGAGGGATGACACAGGCCCTAGTCTGTGGTGGAGCTGAAGAACGAGCCTTGTGCTGAGGACCTGGAGATCCTCCAGTATGAGGCTCCTCTGAAGCGGCGCTGATGATGCCAATCCCCCCATCCTCGAATGCTGCTTGTTTAGGATGTGGGAGAGCCTGGTGATGTTGCCTATGGTGAGACGCCAACTTGATTCCCAGTATTGAAGAGCCCAGGGTTACAGAAAGCACAACTCCATGGAGGTGGAGTCTGTCATGTGTCAAATCAAGAGCCAAAAGACGCACTCCTCGGTGCTACCTGGTAGGGAGGCCTGCACCATGTTTATGTTTATTAAAAACTTGTTATACCGCCCAACACCATAGGCACCTGAGCGGTTTACAATAAAACTCTAAAACAATTTAAAAATGAGGCTGCGGGAAAGGAAAAGGAACGCCATTAAAATAATAGGAAAGAAAAGGAAAGGAAAGAAATAAAAAAGAAAGCAGTATAAAGCAGCAGTTCCGATACAACATCATGTGGCGGGGAGGGAGGGGGAAAACAAGGACGGAAGGTCAAATGCTAGGTTAAAAAGGTGGGTTTTGAGCTGAGTTTTGAAGGAGCGGTAAGATTCTTGGATGGCTTTGGCAGGCGGTGCTTCCAGTGCTCGATGCTCGCTGCCCAGATCCAGACATACCAGCTTTAAATGGCATGTACCTCCAGAACCTGGCAGAGGAGCTTGCTGAGTTCAAGGCTGATTTGGTAGGAGAACCCCCTCAAGTGCTTCCAAACCCTTGTCTCCATGGTCAAGGAATGCTCCAAGTTTCAAATTTGGGCAGCCTTCAACGGCTTTGAGTCTGTGGCACGTGTAGCTGTGGTGGGCATTAGTGTCCACCACCTGGCCTGGCTACAATCCTCAGACTTGGAGCAGTGGGTCTAGGACAAGTTGGCCAGTGTCCCATGATGGGGAGAAAACCTCTTTGGCAAACTAATGACGGACAAGGAGGCCGAGCTGCAGACAGAATTCCTGACCAGGAAGACTGTTGCCCCTTTGCGGCAGAAGGCTTTGGGTAAGAAGATCTTTTACCTGAAGGGGAAGACGTCCTATGGGAAATACCCCCAGTTTCCAGCTTACCATGCTCCCCAACAGGGCCAGCAGGCCAAGGGCCAGCGACACGGCCCCCATAAGACAAAGACCCCCAAGCCCCAAACAGCATCCCAACTGTAGCCTGGGAAGGGGGGGGGGGTTGCTTCTTGGGCATAGCCTCTCTTCCAAGGCATATGGGAGGACGTCTAGTCCATTCACCCATCTCTGGCAGGGCATCACTTCTGATGCCTGGGTGCTGCGGGTGGTTCAGGAGAGCTACCTCCTCCACTTCCACCAGATGCCTTTTCCCTATTTCCCAGGGGTGCTACTCGAGGACTGGGCTATGGAGCCAGTACCTCCACCCCTCTGGGGCAGGGGGTTCTATTCCAGTTACTTCTACATCCCAAAAAGGACAGGCAGCTATCGACCCATTTTGGACCTGCTGGACCTCAACCGCTTTCTGGTCAGGGAGACGTTCAAGGTGCTCTTCCTTGGAACATTGCTGCCCTACCTCCTCCGAGAAGACTGACTATTCTCCTTAGATCTCAAAGATGCCTACACCCCACATCCTGATCCATCCCAGCACCGTCAGTATCTCTGTTTTGTTATCAGAGAGCGCCACTACCAATACAGGGTGCTCCCCTTTTGGCCTCTCCTCAGCCCCCAAGGTGTTCACAAAGTTCCATTTGCTGGGAGTGTTGTCTTCCCCTACCTAGATGACTGGCTTATAAAGGCAAGCCCACCAGAGGAGGCAAGCACTTCGGTGCGCTGCACAATCAAGGTACTTCAGACTCTGGGGTCCGTAATCAACTACCCCAAGTCACACCTGCTCCTGACTTGGCACCTGGAGTTCATTGGAGCCCTCATGGACTCAGCGCAGGCCAGGGCCTTCCTCCCTCTGGACAGCCTTGTGCTGCTGGCAGGGAGGTGCAGTCCCACTCAACAGCGTCAGCACAGCTTTTGCTACACCTACTGGGGTACATGGCCTTGACTCTGGATGCATTAGGTACAGTGGACTCTTAACTCTCAGTAGACTCAGGCCACAGGCCATCTAGAGGATTGGGTCATGATTACCCGGCCGCTGGCAGTCTCTCTCACCTGGTGGCAGAACCGGCCGAACCTCATGGCCAGCCTACCCTTCTAGGGCCTGCCTCCATACTGTGTCCTCACGATGGATGCCTCCAAGCTTGGTTAGGGAGCATAGTGCGATGGTGTGCAGTCGCAGGGTGCCTGGATTCTGAAGGAGATTGCTCTCCAGATAAATCTCCTGGAGCTCTAGGCTGTGAGAGATGCCCTCAGGGTGTTCCACACCCACCTCCTGGGTCAAGAGGTGCTCATCCAGACAGATAACCAAGTAGCTATTTTCTACATTATCAAGCAGGGAGGCATGTGCTCCTACTTCCTCTGAGTGGAGGCAGTCTGCCTGTGGAAGTTTGCCACAGAGAATGGCATGATCCCCTGGGCGGTCTACCTGCCGGGCCAGGACAACCCGCTTGCAGACTGGCTCAGCAGGCTGCTTCAACCCCACGAGTGGAGACTTCACCTGGAGGTAGCCAACTCTAACTTCCAATTTTGGGGGACCCCAATGTTGGACCTCTTTGCCAGCCCTGAGAATGTGCAGCTGCCATGTTTCTGTTCATGGAGGCCAACCGAGGGCTGAGTGGTGGCGGACGACTTTCTCGTGCACTGGTCTGGGAGCCTCCTGTTTGCCTACCCACGGACTCCCCTGTTCCCAAGACTTTGCTCAAGGTCCAGTTGGACAAGGCCTCAGTAATCCTCTGCCCCCGAAAGCCATAGTTCATAAGAACATTTGATATGCCATACTGGGTCAGGTCCATCAAGCCCAGTATCCTGTTTCCAGCAGTGACCAATTTAGGTCACAAGTACCTAACAGTTTCCCCAGAAGACACAGGTGCTACAGTGCTTATATTGGGACAAACAGTGTATTTCCTGGGTCCCCTTTAATAATGGTTTATGAACCTTTCCTCTAGGAACTTGTCCAAACCTTTTTTGAACCCAGCTACACTAACAGCTTTTACTCCATTCTCTGGCAATGAATTCCAGAGTTTGATTATGCATTGAGTGAAAAAAGTATTTTCTCTTATTAGTCTTATATGGGTTACACTTTGGTTTCATTGCATATCCCCTAGTCTTTCTACATTTTGAAGACATAAACAATTGATCTTCGTTTACCCATTCCATTCATTAATTTATAGACCTCTATCATATCTCCCCTTAGCCATCTCTTTTCCAGGTTGAAGAGCTCTACCCTTTTTAACTTCTCCTCACAGGGCTATCCTTCCATCCCCTTAATCATTTTGGTGGCTCTTCTCTGTACCTTTTCTAATTCTGCTATATCTTTTTTTTAAGATATGGCGACCAGAATTGCACACAATATTCGAGGTGCGGTCACACCATGGAACGATACAGAGGCATTATAATATCCCTTGTTTTATTCTCCATTCCTTTCCTTATGATTCCTAGCATTCTATTTCCTTTCTTGGCAGCCACTGCACACTGGGCAGAAGGTTTCAACATGTTATCCACGATGACACCTAAATCTTTTTCCTGGGTGGTGGTTCCTAATGTAGAACCTTGCATCATGTAACCATAGTTTGGGTTTTCTTTCCTAGGTGCATAACTTTGCACTTGCCCACATTAAATTTCAGCTGCTATTTGAACGTCCAATCTGCCAATTTATTGCAATTTCCCTCTGCTCCTGCAGCTGTCCCAAGTGGCCCCAATACCTCTCAGCCAGGCCCCAGGCCTGCTCTCACAGGAGAACAGGACCTTCCTCCATCCCAATCTCTGTCCCTTACCCTGATGGTGTGGCTGCTGAGAGGTTTGCCATAGCGCACCTCCACCTCTCCAGGGAGGTGGAAGACATTCTCCTGCTTCCCGCAAGGACTCTATGTGCTGTGCGTATGCCTTCAGGTGGCGCTGATTCTCTGGCACTCCAACAAGAATCCTAACCATTCTTCTGCTTGATGCAAGACATCCTGCAATACCTCCTGTAGCGCTCTCGGACTGGGCTGAAATCCAACTCTGCCTGGTGCACCTTTTGTACTGTAGGCGTGGCATCATCACCTTGTCAACGGCCAGTCTGTCTCTGTGCACCTTTTAGTGGGCCACTTCTCCTCAAACCTTATGTGGAAGGCAAACCTTATGTGGAATTAGTGGGACAATGTGATCAGTAGTGAAAAAGGTATTTATTTATTTATTTATTTATTTAACTGCATTTATATCCCGCTTTTCACCGGGTCAAAGCGGTGTAACATGTAACATAGGAGGGGGTAATTTTTTAGGGTGGGGCCATCACCAAGGTCAACAATTAATGATTTGGGTAGACATAGACATGGACATGTTTTACTTCTGCTGTATCTAAGTATTAGGGCATGGTGGTGTTTCCGTTCAGAGATGTTCACGGAATAGGATTGTCTTCAGCTGTTTCTTAAATGATGTGCTGTCAGCGTTGTTCCTGATGTGGGTTGGTAGAGAGTTCCAGAGTGATGGAGCATAAAGTTCGAACGCTCTGTTGCAGGTCCGTTGTGTGGATTTGGTTCTTTTGTGGGGGACAACAATAGAGTTATTGGAGGAATGTCTGGTTGATCTGTTGTGGGATGGTCGAGGCAGTAATGAGTGGAGTGAGGTGTTCCGTGTTTGGTGGATAGTTTTGTGGATGAGTAAGATGGCTTTGTACTTGATTCTTGCTTGCACTGGAAGGAGGTGAAGGTCTCTTAGGATTGGGGTGATGTGCTCCCGTTTTTTTGCATTCTGAATAATCCTTGCTGTAGTATTTAAGGCAGTACGGAGGGAGTTGGTGTGCGATGCAGGAAGGCCATGATAGATTATGTTGCAGAAATCTAGATGAGGGAGTGTCACAGCTTGCATAACTGTCCTGAAGTCGTGAGGTTCTAGGAGGGGCTGGAGGCGTTGAACAGTTTTGGCTTTGTGGAATATCATCCCAGCGGTTTTGTTGATTTGTTGTTTGAAGGTGAGAGCTTGGTCAATGATGACGCCTAGATATCTTATTTGAGGCTGGATTTGGATTTGCGTGGTTCCCATGTTGAGGTGGGTAGGTGGTTTGAAGTCAGGTTCTTTTGTTACTATTAGGGTTTCGGTTTTCTTTATGTTGATGGATAGATTGTTCTCCTGTAGCCAGTTGGTCACGTCGTTGAAGCAGGCTGATAGCTGTTCGTTTTTTGGGTTGGTGGTTGTAATTGGTGCGTAGAGCATTATGTCGTCCGCGTAGATGTGGAAGTTGATGTTGTGGGTGCGTATGATTGAGCATAGTGGACGGAGATATATGTTGAACAACATGGCAGATAGGGTGGATCCTTGGGGTACTCCTTGTAGTTGTTGGTAGGGGGGCGGGGTTGTGGAGAGGGTGCGGATCCGTTGCTGTCTGTTAGTTAAGTAGGATCTGAACCATTGGAGTACAGTGTCTTTGATTCCAATTGTTTTTAGTCTGTGTATGAGAATTTCGTGGGAGATTGTGTCAAAGGCCGCTGATATGTCTAGGAAGATCAGGATATATCCCGAATTTTTCTCTTGGGTTCCGATGATGAGTGTGTTCATTAGGATGGTCATGAGGGTCTCAACTCCATGTAGTGGTCGGAAACCGTGTTGCTGTGGGTCAAGTATGTCGTTGGTGTCTAGATGATCTTGAAGCTGGTGTTGGACTATCTTTTCTATTATCTTGGTGGCGAGGGGGAGGCTTGCCACTGGTCTGTAGGAGGTGGGGTCCATGGGGTCCAGGTTGTTCTTCTTTATGGTTGGTCGGATGATTGATGTTTTGAGGGCATCTGGTATGTATCCTTGTTTAAAGGATTTGTTTATGATGTGAGTTAGTGGGGCACTCAGGTCTTTCTTGGTTTTCTTTATCCATTCGGTAGGGCAGGGGTCTAGTGGTGAGGTAGTGGTGTTCAGACAGGAGATGGTGGAGGATATCTCTTCCTTTGAAGTTTCATTGAATGTATTCCAGTCAGCGTTTATGGTGATTCCGGGGTATGTCCTTGTGGCTGTAGCGCAGTGGTAAGGTTGTTGAGGTTGCTGAATTTGTACTTAAGACTGGGGGCTCCTCCTCTTGCGGCTCCCCCATCTGTCCACCACCGGTGGTGTGGGACCTGAACGTTGTTCTGGGGAAGCTAATGGCTCCCCCATTTGAACCTCTGGCTACTTGCCATCTCAAGTACTTATCATAGAAAGTAGTGTTTCTGGTTGCGCTCACTTCTGCCAGGTGAGTTAGTGAGCTGCAGATGCTGGTGGCTCACGCCCCCTACACCAGGTTCCACAGAAACAGGGTCATTCTTCAGACATACCCTAACTCCCTACCCAAGGTGGTATTCACCTTTCACATGAACAAGGAGGTGGTTCTTCCCAGGCCTCATGCCTACCGGGCAGAGGCCTCGTTACACACCCTGAATTGCAAGATGGCACTGTCCTCCTATCTTTTGAGGACACAGCCCCATCGCCACGCATCGGGGCTGTTCATCTCTTATGATGTTAACAGGCTCGGAGTCGTGGTCTCTAAACATTCCTTGTCTACCTGGGTGACAGACTGCATCTCCTTCACCTACGAGCAGGCTGGACTCTCCCTGGAGCATCACATTACTGTGCACAATGTGCGTGCCATGGTGGCCTCGGTGACCAACCTGCACTCGGATCCCCTGCTGGACCACCACCTGGTCTTTTGTCCATACTTTTGCTGCTCATTACTGCTTGGAAGAAAGCTCACAGCACGACAGCACCTTTGGCCAGGCAGTCCTTTGTCATCTCTTTGGGGAGTAATGCAACTCTTTCCTTCCAGCCCATTGTTCCTAGCTACTGATGAGATGATTTCATGCTCGGTGCTGCAGCTGTGTCCTTGGCCATCGAGCCATTCATGCTCCTTACTGCCCCCTCTCTTGCTTCACAGTTTGGAGTCGTGAGGTCCTCTTACAGGTGTTTTCAGTAGCCTGTAGCTGAGGTGTCCCATATGTGAGGACTGACTTCCTGCTTGTTCCCGGAATCCCAGAGAAAGTGTAATTACTCACCTGTAACAGGTGTCCTCTAGGAACAGCAGGTATCAGTCCTCACAACCCTCCCTCCTCCCTGTGGAGTTGTGTTTTCATTTTTATACTTGACTAAGCTATGTCATCATACTGAGGTAAGATGGCATCCTTGGGTGGGAAAGTGACCAAAGGCTTGATTTTAACAGCTGGGGAGTGAATCCACACGGGCTTCTTCTGTGCCAGTGTTACCCATATGTAAGGACTGATTCCTGCTGTCCCTGGAGAACACCTGTTACAGATGAGTAACTATGCTTTTCATGTGCTGCAAGATAAAAATGGCTTTAACAACTTATTCAGGTGATGCATCAGTCTTAAGTACAAATACCTTTTTCACTACTGATAACATTGCCGCACTAGTTCCCAAAAGTAATTGTGCAGTCCAGTGCTCAAAAGCGATGTCAAAGATGGACTTATCAGAATGGTGTAAGGCCCTGCTTCGTGCCCTCACCCAAGGACGCTCCTAGTTAGTGGCATTCAAAAATCTATACAGCAGCCTTGGGAGTGGGGGCTGCAGAATCTGAAGAAGTGCAGGACTACTTGTCCCTGTAGCCTGCCATTGCCTCTCCATTTTACATTTAGTTAAATTGTTTGGTAGCCCCAAAAAGACGTTACCTTAGTAGCTTTTCATCATTATTAAAGCTGTGCCTGGAGCAGATGGCTGTGCTCTTAAGGTCTGGCCCTGGATCCAACTACTTTGTGGAGTGTAACACTGAGCAAGTCTTTCCTATGTCCTCATTGTCAAAGATCTAATTCTGTCACAGTGTTGACAGTACTTATGAATACAGCTCTTACAAGATTAAAACATTTTAAAAGGTTATAAAATTTTAACAATCTTGACAGTAAAATTATGCTGTGGGCCCTGAGCCAGACAAATATTAGGCTGTGCAGTGTGATTTATATGTGCTATATTTAGTTTATTAATTTAGTTCAACTTATATCTGCTAGATAATTACAAAATGCTTCAAGTAGAGAACAACAATAATGCATAATAAATTAGAAATATAAATTCTACATGCATAAAATATTGGCTAATTAAGGGCTTATCCCTAGCTAAGGCACCTATCCTGCCCGATATCTCTGCTCTGTATTGTGCAAGTGTTGAGAGAGGCAGGAACATGGAGGCATTGTTAAAGGTATCTCGTTCTTGAAGGCAAACATTTGCTGCACGTACATAGCAGACTCCAGTTGCTATCAGTGAATGTTATATTTTTATGTGTAGATTGCTACTGACATTCTTATACATTTCAGTGCCATGTTGGATTTGGAAAGGCAAATAATTTTAAATCTAAAGTTCAAGGCAAGTTATAATAAAGTACAGTAGGCCAGAGGGCTTATAATCACCTCAATTACTAGCTGCATTGATGTGTTCATACATGTTATTTAATGCAAGCACTATTATTCTTAATGAGACCTGCTTACTACGCGTACAAAGTATTAATGTGTGTTAATGTACTAGCATGCATTAGAAAATGAAACCCTAAACTTGTTTCTCTTCATTGTATGATGCATAGTGCCACTGAATTGTGCATAGTAAGTCGGTATTTCTGTATGGCATCCCAAAGAGCAACTTGTTGGCCATCTCTTTGATTGTGGACTCAAAGAGGAAGGACAGCAGAAGAGGTTCCTCACCCAACCTGAGCATTTTACAGGATCATCTGCTGGATCTTTCCTTGTCATGATGGCAGGAAGAAGATAAATAAACTATTGCCTTTGTCATTTTCTTTCTTCTTTCTTCTTTTTAAACTAAGACTGCTAGTTGTATGGAAAAACATGTATTAACCATGGGATTAGCTAGGCCTTGAGCCCCTAAGAAGTTTAATCTTCTTGAGTAGTTCAGACAATAAAAGCTGTAATCTAGCTCCCTGTCTCTTTGCTTAAGAAAAAAGAAAATAAAGTATTATTTGCATTAACTCTACAAAGGTCTTCAGAGCAATCGAGCATATGACTGCATTTGCCTTTATGCTTTGAAAGATGCTAAAATGGGAATTTAAGAATGACTAAAATCAAAGGGAATAGTCAGCACAAGCACTCTAGAAAGAAAAGCAGATGTAAAAGAATTGGGAGACATGAAAGCAAAGGAAAAAATTCCAAGCACAGCAATAGTATATTAAGCTGTAGTAGTTGCTTTATATTGTCTGCTGCTTCATCAGGGAAGGTAAAAATAACATAGTATATGATGGCAGATAAAGACCAGTATGATCCATCTAATCTGCCCAGTAAGGTGGCTAGAGTGGTGGTAACTGCAGCTCCATGCAGACGACCACCTCCACCCTCTATTAAAAGATATTTAAGTATGCTTTGATTTCATCTTCTTGCTATAAAGAGATCCACTGTCTCTGCCCATGCCATTTTGAATTCCATCACTGCGACCACCTCCATCAGGACAACATTTCATACATCCACCACTCTTTCAGTGAACAACCCATCAGAAGGAAACATTCAAAATGGAGGGGCGTTCAAAACCTCTCTTCCACCCCACCACTTTTCTTATGAGAAAAGGGCCACTTTTGACCCACTCACACCCCATCAAATTACTCGTCAACTTTGATATGTGAGAAACTCTGATAACACTCCTTCACCCCCTTCCTCCCTGGATCAATCTCCACATAAAGTTTGAAGGCGTTAAGTCTAGCTGTTTCAGTTTCAAAGGGTGGGTGAACATACAAAATGCAAACCAGCACACACAAGCATTTAGTAACCAATGAAAAGCCTCTATGGGATAGAATTGAGGTAAAAAAATTATTTTATATATTCACCAAAACTTGGTGCTCTTGGATTTTCTCCTTTCTTTGATTTGAGAGTGATCATCTAAAGAGGGCCAAGACTGCCTTTTTTGCCAACCTCCGCAATTGTGCTGAGCCCTTCAGAGGCTTCTATTTATTTTGGTCCTAACAATAACTTTATGAGGTCTAAAAATGTTTCTTCATGGATAAGTGAGCAAAATCAGCCACACAATGATGATTCTATCCAATGATAACCAAGTATGGATTAGCTCTCCCAGAGATCTGAAAAACCTAGAAGGCCTTTCTGAGCATGTGCCAACTTTCCCCACCCTCTAGTAAGCTCCATTACCCTCTCAGTCTGTTCTATCTGCCAGGCTGACAGTATGGATCATCCAGCTCTCCACGATTATTACACAGAGCTTAAAGAAAACACAAAAAGAAAGGAAATAGACTGAAAGAAGGAAATGGATCCCTTCATTTATATTATCCCTTGTGTTTACTGCAGCAGTAATAGCATCTGTGTACCTGTTGCTGCTGTTGGTCCTCAATGGCTTCCCCAAATCATGACTGAAATGTCAGATCACAAACTAGGTTTTATAAAATGCACAGACCATGAAAACAAAATTAACTATTAACATGCATGACCAATGTGTGCAGTGTCTGGGGCTTTCCCAAGCAGTTGATTTGTTCCCAAAATATTAAAAAAAATGTGCCCAGGGACTCAGAAAAATAGAAACCTCACCTTGCATGAAATCAGGCTCAGCACGATCATAAGACCCTCCAATGGAATAACTCCCCGGCTACGGTACTGCTGATGATACACTTGCCTCTGTGGGTGGGTCCCTTCAGACTCTCTCCCATGCCAACTAAACATGGCACAGACAAGATCAAAAAAGGAATGATATCACCCACAAAAAGCTGGTCACCGTGGAACCAAGGATCTAAATAAAGCATATTCCCATAATGCCTAAGGGAAGCTTAAAAACCGCACAAGGCCCATCAAAGAAACTAGCACCAGTGGCAACCATGGTTTGGAAAAGCATAAAACCCATCGCCCTCTTGAGAGCCACTAGTGTTTCTTTGTGCAATCATAGCAAAGGTTCAGGTTCCAGTCATTACCAGCGTGCTGGCAGCAGTACTTCATCATTGGATCATGCCACTAAGCTTAGCAATACTCTTCCTTAAAAGGAATCCAGGCTCTGGGACTTGGAACTACCCCTTTTCTTACTCCAGCCCTACACCCTTCATTACAAACATATCTGACAACCCACACTCATTGCTACTGAACTTCTTAAATAAGTACATGATACCGCATGTTACCTCCACAGTGCCAGAAGGTCCTCCAGCAAAATAGGAGAACTCCATCCAAGCCTTTTCCTACTCCTGCATCTTGGGAAAATCCCAGTGGAGTGACTTCACTTCAGCTTCCATCCCTGCAGTTTCCTCAGCCACTCTTATCAACAGACACAGTACTATTAGTTACTGACTGAGAAGGTCCTGCTCTCAGAAGCCCACATGGGACTCTGATGTCTTTCACCTCTCCTATGCCTCAGAAGCCCAAGACTCTCAGATCATCCAATTAGATCAATTTCTGCAACTGCCTCAAGTGGTCCCTTCAAGAGGACCTAATTTATCTGGAATTCCTTCAAGAACTAGCTAATCAACTGTAAATAATACCTATAGATAAACAACCGCAGAAATAAGATTCTAGTGGTGCTGATATTCTCAGAAACCCCAAATCAGTAATCGCAATGCTCATCAACAGGATGCTAATGGACAACAGAGAAAAGGTCTGCCAAATCCCCTTCTCAGGTTTATCAGTGACAAAAAAGTTGGAAATAAAATACCAGCTGCAATCTGCCCCATGATTTGACAAACCACAGCTACCACATCAATTTATCATAGTAGAATCAGCAATGAAAACATTTAAAAGCTCACGGGCCCACTCCAATGCACTGCCAGAGAAAGAGCAGAAAATCATGGATACCATGGGTAGGAAAGTTTTTTCCAAGGGGCTATGCTAAGCCAAAATCATGACTAATCAATTCCAGCTCATATAGTATTATGACTCACTACTCAGAAGAGCAGAGAACTCCCCAGCATCCCTTCCATCTTCCAGTAGAACCCAACTTGTAAAGACTTCATCATGCACAGCTGGAGTAGCCAAGAGTGTGAGATGGAGAGCATGCCTTACAGCACTGGAATCCATGAAGATATTCATGAAAGAAGACTTGTTTGATAGTAAGATCACAATGACTGTAAACATTATCAAGGATCATTGACCACAATCCAAACACTTTCTTGGAAGGTCTTGATGGTGCATCATTGATCAGAAAACCACAGGAATACAATTTTGCAAATCCTATAATTCCTCTAAATGCTATCAATTGTACCCAAGATGGCTATCCCAGCACCATCATCAGCAGTCCTGCCATACCTTATACCATCCTTCTTACCAAGTCTAAGGGGGATGTTTACTAAACATTCTTATCGTGCGGGGCCGCGGTAGTGTGCCTGTGCCATATAAGGAGTGGGCGGATCAGGCTGAAAAAAGAAAAAAAACGGGAGTAAGCAACCGGACGTGTGCGCGTCGTGCTAATGTGCGGGGGTCGACATTAGCGCGTGGAAAGGCAAAGTGGCGCGCCGTTGGGTATAGAAAACAACAGAGCCGTAGTACAACGGTGAAGACACTGACCAATGGTGCAGGGGCCATGGGTTCAATCCCCCATTGTGCACAAGGAAAAAGGCCAGCTGAGGCAGCAACTGTAATGGGTAAAATTGTTTTAGGAGGCAAATTAATTTGGAACGGCATAAGGCGGCGCACAGTTCTTTTTGGGCGGCATAAGGCGGCGCACAGTTCTTTTTGGGTGGCATAAGGCGGCGCACTGGTCCTCGGGCGGCAGAAGGCAGCGCGCTGATAGGCACAAGGCAGCGCGCTGATGCACAAGCATAGGAACAGAGCCACAGCACAATGGTTAAAACACTGACCAATGGTGCAGGGATCAGGGGTTCAACCCCTCACAATGCCCAGTGAAAAATGCTTGCTGAGGCAGTATGTATTATGTTGTGGAGTGCTGTAGGAGGCATGATAATTTTATTTTGTTACCACTACTAGCAAACGCACTCTCCCAGCATGTTAACATACGGCGGCCCATAAGGCACATGTTACAGTGCACTGTTCGCCAAGGCACCCTTGAATGTCCCCTATAGGGCACCATGTATGTTGCGACACAGGATAATGTATAGTGCACCCTATATGGATGGCAACCATAAGGTGGCCTACAGGGCGCCCTATAAAGCACCCTCAGAGGCACCTAATGGGTATAATAAGCTGAGGGTGGTCTTGCCGGCATAGACATATTACAGTAAATAAAAATAAAGCTGTGGACATCCCTATCAAAGGGCCCCACTGTGGGTTTGAACCCATGACCTCTGGCTGCACAGGCAGTGATGTAACCATTGGGCTACAGCTCCATAGCTGTAAGCAAGCCCCTGGCTGGCTGCAGATAGCCTACACGTCACCTCACAGACAGTCTGCTGGTATAAACCGGATAGGGTAGGCCACCCGTACCCATGATGCACTGCACATGCAAATTAGCTGTCCACAGATGGACACAAGATGGGGAATGCACCCCCACAGCACCTCGGCCCTGTTGGGGGAAGTGACCAGGTGCACCCACACAGCACCTTGGCCTAGTAGGGGGCACTGACCGGGTGTTTTACTGGCACAGAGTAGCCACACACCGTTACATCGTGCGGGTACTGTGCTCACCCTGAGTGTGCAATGAGGCGCCCAGGACCAGGTCCACACACCTTCCATGGCTGATGGAGGCCGAGCGGGAGTTCCAAAGTAGTGTTAATGTGTAAGATAGCTAGGTTCTGCACAAACGCCATGGCAAACATGGTCCCCCATCAAGAGATCCACACTCTACCTCCCTGCAAAGGTGGCAGTAGAGGGCAACAGCAACCCCAGGCCTGCTGAGGAACACCCCCCCCCCACCCCCCACAGGGCAGCTCCATACACAGCCATGACACAATAGCAGACAGACATAAGCCCAGGCTATGGTAAGCTGCACTCCACCACCAGATATTCCCCTGCAGCAAGCCAACAGCCACTGCACCCTGCAAGCCAATCCAGCAAGACACATACCAGCTACAAGCAGTCTGCTGGTTCCCAATGGAGATACATGCACCCAGAACTGGGCTGCCTGCATACACAGCAAGCAGATAGATCAGTGACTGGGCCCCAAATAGAAACCCATATCTATCACATGAGGGAACTACTATACAGCACTATGGGGGTGCCTAGCCATGCTGTGGTCACTGCACAGTCAGGGTGAGCGTGATCACCCAGAAGGACATGCTTTGGCCACCCTGTCTGTGTAGGTGGTGGCCGGACACTACAATGTCCCAGCCAATGCCCTATGCCCGGTGCAGATGCATCCTGGCCAGGCCACCCTGTCCTGGCTATACCCATAGTACCTTGCACCTCATTATGCACATTGGCTGGCCAATACTGGCAACAGTGCTGGCAGTGTGGGCTGTGGAAGGGGCTTGCAGCCAACACCCACTGTATAGACAGACACACACTTCCACACCTATGCCATCATGGTGCTATGATTGAGGGGGTAATTAGCCTTGCCCACCAAACCGGTCCTGAGCACGGCAAGGCATGGATATGGTACGCATTACAGCTGGTGGTCACTCCCCAGGGTGGTAAACACCGTCAGAGGCCAGGCCTGGAGCACACCCCGCAAACACCTAACAGATTGTTTGGATGGGGTCAACTAGCAGATGAAATTTAATGTGGAGAAGTGCAAGGTTATGCACCTAGGGAAGAACAACCCAAACTATGGTTACACGATGCAAGGTTCCACATTAGGAACCACCACCCAAGAAAAAGATTTAGGCGTCCTTGTGGATACCATGTTAAAACCCTCGGCCCAGTGTGCAGCGGCGGCCAAGAGAGCAAATAGAATGCTAGGTATGATAAGGAAAGGAATGGAAAATAAAACAAAAGATATTATAATGCCTCTATATCGTTCCATGGTGAGACCGCACCTTGAATATTGTGTGCAATTCTGGTCGCCGTATCTTAAAAAGGATATAGCAATTTTAGAAAAGGTTCAGAGAAGAGCCACCAAAATGGTAAAGGGGATGGAAGGCTACTCCTATGAAGAAAGGCTAAAAAGGTTGGGGCTCTTTAACCTGGAAAAGAGACGGCTGAGGGGAGATATGATAGAAGTCTATAAATTAATGAACGGAGTGGAACGGGTAAACGTAGATCGATTGTTTACCTTATCAGAATATAGAAAGACTAGGGGACATGCAATGAAGCTACAGGGTAAACTATTTAAGACTAATAAAAGAAAATATTTTTTCACTCAACGTGTAATCAAACTCTGGAATTTGTTACCGGAGGATGTAGTAAAGGCTGTTAGTGTAGCTGGGTTTAAAAAAGGTTTGGACAAGTTCCTGGAGGAAAGGTCCATAAACCATTATTAAGAAGGGACCCAGGATATCAATGCTTGAACCAATACAAGCATTGTGGAACCTGTGTCCCTTGGGGAAACTGCTAGGTACGTATGACCTAGATTGGCCACTGTTGGAAACAGAATACTGGGCTTGATGGACCTTGGTCTGACCCAGTATGGCATATCTTATGTTCTTATGTTCTTATATGTACGTAACGTATGGATATCTATCTGCCTGTGCTCCTAGCAAACGTCTCAGAGCTGCTTACCGTATACCTCAGGTGCAGGGTGACATTGGTAAGTTATGCAAGTGCTAGTTTTGGGTGCTGCATGCAGGGTCCAATGTTCTGCCTTTCCAGGAGACATTGGCCAATGGGGCCTGTGGGTGTGGGTGTGGGTGTGTCTGCCCTTGATGGCTGCTGCTTTACGGCACAGATTCCCAACTCCAGTCCAGGTTTGCATCACACTGTTCGGGTTTTCCTGCTGTCCCTCATGAATATGCATGAGCTACATCTACATGCCATGGGGGTGGTGCATAGATATACAGCACAGGCATTTGTATGAGTGGCATCATGGAACCTGACTGGTGCGTGCCCCACCAGGACTGCATTTGCGTGATTCTGCTCTAGGTACTGCCCCTGTTCATGGTGTCTGTGCTCCGTGGGGTAAAAGATAGACGTATTGCCATTGCATATGTCCTCGCCAGGAAAGGTGTGCCCTTACTATCACTGTTTACTTGGGGGAAAAATATGTGGGTAAGATTGGCAGTTGCCCCAGTTGGGCTTTGAACCTGTGGCCTTCTGCTCTTGCATGCAGTGTCTGTGTGCACTGCACCACCGTGTAGCTACAGATTGGGTGGATTCCCTGGAATGTCCATGACTGTGGATCCGACAGGGCCTGTCTGTTGCAGTGGACGGTGGCAGCCTGCACATGGCTAGGCCTCTGTCTTCTGTCGCTAGCAGCCACTGCCCCCTGCACCACATGTACTCGTCCGCCAACATGCTCCCATACAAAGCAGGTGACCTGATTGGAATGTGGCAGTACGGGACTGCATTTGGGGTACTTGGCTGTGGGTAATGCCCATTGTTGTGGTGTGTGCGCGTTGTTGGTTAAAATATGGGTGTTTTCCCCATGCTTCTGTCCCCTGCAATACAGGGGTGTCTGCGCTATCTGTGTTTAGTGGTGGGTAAAATATAGAAACTGGGCTGGCAAGTGCCCCAGCTGGGCTTTGAACCCCTGACCCTCTGGTCCTAGAGGTACTGACTCTGTCCGCTGCACCACACTATGGCCACTGAGACAATGCAGCCCCTGGAGGTAGTAAGCCTGGCAGGATGGAGTCACAAACCCTGCTCTACGCAAT
Source organism: Ichthyophis bannanicus (assembly GCA_033557465.1). Lineage (NCBI taxonomy): Eukaryota > Metazoa > Chordata > Amphibia > Gymnophiona > Ichthyophiidae > Ichthyophis > Ichthyophis bannanicus. The sequence continues at coordinate 173,061,078 of CM066042.1, forward strand.
TATACTGTGGGCATATGCACCCTGTCTGGTGGCAAACGTGCACATAAACCCCGGAATTGACCACGGGAAATGGGGGACACAATATCACCATGCAGGGCAACAGTGATATTAATGGGCAACCATAGCAAACACTCCGAGGAAAGCTCCAAAAAAGGAAATGTTTTTCGGAAGTGTCTCCGCTCCGTAGACCCTTCCAATATTCATCTCTTTTTTCTGGAGCTTTGCTGGGTGTGTTTTGTATATTTGCCCATCAATATAACTGTTACCCAGCTGGATTTCTATTTTTAATATCTTTGTTGTGGTCATTTTCGGGTTCTATTTGCAATTTTGTTCTGTGCACATATTTCACACTGCTCACGTTTTTAGGTTTCCCCGGTTTTCCTGTACATTGCTGACGGAAATGGTTTCTCTTCCCTTTAAATGCCCTCTACCGCGAGTGTTTCACTCGCGCTATTTTGTACATGAAAATTCGGGCCCGATACTGTGCGGGGAGCCTCTCCCCTCCCACTCTCCACCCATTGACCCCGTCCCTCTGCCCCTCCGGAGCCTTCCTCCGCCCTCCTTTAGCCGTTCCACGCCTCTATCGGACATTTGCGGGCCCGCACTTGCACGGGGCCCGTTAGTGTGCCGCGTACCTGTGCGGGGGTGACACGCACGTGTGCGGGGCGTTTAAATGCGTTTCTGCGCGTTTCAATGCTGCGTTGCCGTGCGCTATTTTGCGGCGCGCAAATTTGCGGACTTTAGTAAACATCCCCCTAAGTCTGAGAAAGCAACAAAAGCAACCATCTGCCGCCAGAGTTACGAGCTTGCAAAGACCTAACTGGATTTAGGAAAAACCTAAAGACTCATCTATTCCAGAGTCATTTCAATCTGATTTAACCCAAGGGATCTAAGCTTTACCACCCCGGGAGACCAAAACATATTAATGTACACCTGCTTGTTTATGTAAAATGTATATATCTATATCGGTAATTAGTGCCCATATCCTCAAACACCTGATCATTTATGTAAAATGTATATATGTGTATATGTATTTAGTCCCCCTATCCTCAAACAGAACCCGCTTGTGTGATGTGCCTACCCTCCGAATCAACCTGTACACCCCCTAATTTTACTGTACTGATTTGACAGTTCTCCTTATGTAATCAGACTGCTGCTGATCGCTGGAAGTGGCGGTATATAAATGTTTGCTAAATAAATAAATAAATAAAATCTGCAATAGCTTAGAAATCCAAACCAACCTCTTGACTATTGCAACATGGATGCCTTGCTGGCGGTTGGACCAGAATAACCACTGACATATGGGTGCTAAACATGATATGCAAATACATTTGCATGATTTTTGATTCTGCTTCACCACATCTGGGCCTTCCTCCTTCCCCCAGTCAATAGGATAGCCAAACAACAGGTCATGATTATTCAAATAGAGATCCAGTCTCTCCTCCAAGATCAATCAAGGATTCTACTCAAGCTACTTTCTCATTCCCAAGAAACAGGAAGATTTTTGTTCACTACTAGACTTCAGGAAGCTCAAGATTTTCCTGCACATAGTTCAGAATGTACTTTCTAGGAACCCTCCTCTCTCTTCTACAGTCCAACAACTGGCTAGCTTCACTCAACCTACAAAATGCATACACACATACCAGTGCATGAATATCAAATGAAGTATAGTACCTCAGTTTTTTAGTTCTGAAACATCACTATCAGAACTGTGTTCTTCCATTTGGACTGTCACCAAATATGTAGTAATGAAGGCTGAACACAAGCAGAAAACATGAGTATATCTCTTTCCATATCTGGATGACTGTCTTATTGTGGTGTTTACATGCAAGGAAGCTGAGACAGAAATCCATAATACTGTGCTAACCCTAAATACACTAGGTTTTCTCATCAACACTGTGAAATCACATCTGATTCTGATGCAATCATTGGAGTTCATAGGTGCATGTGTTCAGACACCTAGGTCCAAATTCTGCCTTCCAATCCAAAGGAAGCACTCTGACCACTCTAATATGCAAAATAGCTTCATTAGAGTATATTACGGCCAGAATGTTTTTATGTCTTTCAAGTCACTTGTCTGCAGCTGTGCAAGTAGTGCCCTTAGCCAAAATGCACATGCACATCTACAGTGGTACCTCCGAATTCATTGGAACCAGCATATGCAACCCTTGTCTCATGAGTTCACAATTGTTCAGTTGGTGCTTGAGGCCTTAGAATGGTGGATAGGTGGCACCCATCTTCGACTATTTCAGCAAACTCAATCTCAGTTAACTCTGACCACAGATGCCTCTACTTTGGGTTGGGGCGCTCATCTACTTCATTTTTGGACACAAAGAACTTGATCCTGCAAGAAAATCTCACCATATCAACTTACAGCTCAGAGTCATTTGCTATGCACTCAGAGCTTTCAGTATCTTGGTTGCAAAACAATATACTCTTGGGGGGAAGCAAGATGGTGGCAGGAGGTGCGTCACTATGAGGTTGCTTTCTCTTAGTGCCTGAGGTTCCAGAGTGCTGCTCCACCTTTGTGGTATGGGGCAGAAGAAACGGAGGTAGGCGGGCCTACCCCCGGGACCGGCTCTGCTGAGTGCACCTGGGCAGCAGATATTGGAGTCTTGTGGCTTTGCTGTTAATGACGGAGCAGTCTTCAGCAGGGCCGGCAGAAGATCTGTCGGCCCTGAGCACATCGGGCGTCTGACTTTCTCCAGACCAGAGAATCACCCCCCCACCACAACCCGGAAGCAACTCTACACTAGGTAATGTACTTCCCTCTGGCTTGCCATGGAGCATACCATCGAAGGGAAGTGAAAGGGGCATCCCAGCATTAGTTATTCCCTCTCCTGGATTTCTTGCTCAGCATGGAATAGCAGTGGAATCTTTAACATCGGAGGTGGAGGTTGCTCTGGCACAGTATCTGAGAGGAGGTTATTTCGGCTACTTTCAAGTTGGTGAGACCCGCGGTGATTACAATGGATGCGCTGTGGGACAGTTTAGTGACTTTGAGCTCGTCTCTGAAGCAACTTATGGGTTTTGTAAGTACTGAACTTGGGGTGAAGATGACTTGTGCTAATCTCTCCAGTGGATTTGAAGAACATGCGTGGAGAATCTCCAGGATTGAACATGAAGTTGGGCAGCTCCGGTACCTGGTTGACATCCAAATTAAGGACAGAACTGTGACTCTTAGGAAAGTAGAATATCTGGAAAGTCAGGCTCGTCAGTGTAACCAACGATTCCTGAATTTTCCCAGGTCCCTAGTTATGACATCAGTGGAGATCATGAGAAAATACTTTGGGAAGGTTTTAAAAATCTCCCCGGAGATTTTTCTACCTGTGACCAGGTCTTTGTATCTGTCTGTGGGCACAGGGTTCCGTAGCACTGCTAATTCTTCTGTTTCTCCTGGGGTTTGAGACCTCACGGGTTTTTAGAAAGCTCCTTGGAAGTTATTACCAAAAGAACTAACCTCCTTGTTACCTTTGCTTTGGAGTCTGATAAATTCTTTATTCTAAGGTTATACTTTAAGAACTTCAGTGAGGTTTTCTTAGGTTTACAAGTTAGATTTTTCCTGACGTGTCTCATACTACACAATTGAGAAGGAAGGACTTCTTGGCCCTTCACCCCAGGGTGTTGGCCCTGGGGGTAACTATTCAATTAAAATTTCCTGTTAAATTCTGTGTTTTATGAAAAGAAAAATATATGTTTTTTTGAGCCTAGACAACTTCTGAAGTTTTTAGTTGCTAGGGAAGATGTCTCGGTTGTAGCTGCTGGGCCATCCCATTTGGCTGATGCTTAAGCCTCCGCTGGCTATGTTACTTTGTTTCTTTTAGGTTAGTTTAGGGCCAAGATGTGCCTTAATCTTTTCCTTGTGTTATATTTTCCTGGATTTGTGGACTAATATTTAAATGGTCAGTGTTGTTTTATGATATTGTTTTTTCTGATTTGTTTGAACATTTCTTTTCATTCATGTATATCTTTGGATGTCATATTCAGTAAATGTGAATAAATATTAAAAATAAAAATAAAAAACCCAAGATACTGTTGACCCAATCAAGTAGCTATGCTTTACATCAACAAATAGTAGGGTATGTACTTTCTGAAACTGCAGAGAAACCTATGGAATTTGGTCATATGCACTATTGTTTCAGTGTCCTCTTCAAGCTGCATAGCTGCCAGGAGACCAGAACAGTTTGTCAGATAGCTGAATCTATCAGCTGAATCTGCACAAGTGGACCTTAAATTCTCAAGTGGTGGTGAGTTGTTCCATCAGCAGGGTGAACTATCCATGAAATTCAGTATGGAGAACAGCAGCAAATGCTCCTGCGTCTGCTCTAAACGCTTGTTGAAGATTAGAATAGCACCAAACACCTTCAGCATCCACTGAGGGAAACATCTGCTATGTGCATAGCCCTCCCCCAGCCCCCCAATTCCAATGTCCAAAATTCTTTAGAAGCTGACGAGTGATGAACCACAGTGATCCTCATTCCACCACCTTTGGCCATAACATATATGATTCACTTACCTACAATGCTTAGCCACTCATCAGCAAATCCGATTACCAACACAACTAGATCTCATCACACAAGATAGAGGAGATATGCTTCAAGCCAATATGCCTTTCTCCACCTGCACTCTAAGCAGCATTCCTGCTAAGCAGCTTTGAGTTGTGCGGGACTCCTCCACCAGTGTTCCTGCTGGTGATGGCTAGTACAATGTGATTGTACTTTGAATCATGAGGAGAAGGCAGGAGGTCCTGAGGGCCTCAAAACCTGCCTGTCCCTCGTGATTCAAAGCATGATCATGTTGACTACCCTCCATCAGCAGGAACACTAGCAGAGGAGTTCCACATAGCTCGTAGTTGCGTAGTGGGAATGTTGCCCCCAAGATGCAAGAAGTGCTTTTAGAAGCCAGACAAGAATCCACAAGGTGGTCCTACAGTTTCAAGTGGAAAAAATTAAAAGTTTTCTGCAGATCTGCTCAACAGGACCCTTTATCTTGCCCTAGCCCATGTCTTCTCTAGTACCTGTTAACACTGGTGAACTCTGCTTTCCAAACCATCTTCATACAAGTCCATGTAGTGCAATAGAGGCCTACCATGTTCACCTAGAAGGCAACTCAATATCAACCCATCCCTTTATCTCATATTTCATGAAAGGCCTTATGACCTCCACCCTCCAATCTGATAACCAAGCTCACCCTGTGATCTCAGCATCGTCTTATGCCAGCTGATGCATCTCTTCTTTGAACTTCTTCTTTGATTCTTCTCTTACATTTTTCATGTGAAAAGCACTCTTCCTTGTTGCCATTTGGCAAGATGAATTAGTGAGTTACAAGTGGTAGTGGATTATCTACCATCTACACAATTCCACTGTGACTAAATGGTGCTCCAAAGACACTTCAGGGTTTCTCTCAAAGATTGTTTTGGCGTTTCATATCAACCTAATCATCATGCCTCTGTCTTCCTTCCTTCTACTACATGCCATTCTGGAGGAGAGGGAACTCCATATCCTGGACTGTACGAGGAATCTAAGTCTATACATGGTAACATAGTAACATAGCAAATGACGGCAGATAAAGACCAGTATGGTCCATCTAGTCTGCCCAGTAAGATGGCAAGAGTAGGTGCACCTGCTGCTCCGTGCAGGCCACCCCTCCCCATGTCTTTGTTTTAGGGGTGAACCCACTGCTCTGTGTAGGACACCCCTGTTTGTTGAGAAAATAGATAGTTAAGTTTATTTTGATTTTATCCTGTTGCTGTAAAGGGATCCACTGTGTCTGCCCCATGCCATTTTGAATTCTGTCACTGTATTTGCCCCACCACTTCCATCAGGAGGGCATTCCAAGCATCCACCACCCTTTCAGTGAAAAAGTATTTCCTGACATTGCCTTTCAATTTACCCCCTTGCAGCTTCATGTTATGCCCTCTAGTTTTACAGCTTCCCTGTCTTTGGAAGAGGTGTTTGTTTGTTCATTATTTCTCTTTAAGTATTTAAAGGTCTGAATCATATCTCCCCTACCCCTCCTCTCCTCCAGAGTGTACATATTTAGGTCTTCAAGTCTCTTCTCATAAGGCTTCTGACGCAGGCTCCAAATCATTTTGGTTGCTTTCCTCTGAACAGTTTCCAGTCTTTTTATATCCTTTGCAAGATATGGTCTCCAAAACTGAACACAGTATTCCAAGTGAGGCCTCACCAGTGACTTATACAGTGGCATTAGTACCTCTTCCTTTCTGTTGGTAATTCCACTTTGTATGCAACCCAATATCCTCCTGGGTTTTGCCACTGCCTTGTTGCACAGAACCAAGCCTCTCTGGAAAGGGACACTGTTCATCCCCAATAAGTGGAGCAGCCAATATGAGAACATATGATGTCCTGGTGGATCTCCACCTTCATCACCTTCTGCTACCAGTTAGCAGGTCTTTAGCTATCTGGTGCTATTTGACAAGGTTAGAGTTCACCACCTAAGAGCAAAGGTGACCACCCTCATTCATCTTCACTCATTTCCCTTTCAGAAAATTTGCAAAGCTACCATATAGTCTTCACTCCATACCTTAATTAAGTACTATTGCCCTACACAATCCACACAGAAGGATAGCACTTTTGGCCAAACCATGTTACAATCTGTTTTGCGAATGAAACTCTAACTCTACCTTACCGGGACTTGAAAGATTCTTTTTCTGTATGTTTGCATAAGAATGTAAAAGTGTTCAGCCTTTTTTCTCTCCTTGAAACTTTATATTCCATTTCATCATGAAGGGCTTATCTGAACTTTTTCAGTAAACGTCATTTCATTGTTCACAGTTTCCATGATTGTGTTTCAGGAGACAAAACATAACCTACTGTACTAATTTATTATTGTCCAAATTAAAGATTGTAGCAAGGGACTTATAGTGGGATGCTGGGGTACTGGAGAAAGAGTTAATAATATAAACTGTAAGAATGGCTTGGAATTTTGCTAACAGCCTAGCAGTGTATGTGTAATAGAAGCAAAGGTCATATTTTTACAGAAACAATCTTTACAAAGACAGTTATTCTGTCTCCCTGAGTACATCTGTCTCCTGCCTAACTGTCTTTGTAAAGATTGTTTTTGCTTGTAGAATGCTTGTCCTGATTAAGACATACTCAGCATTGCCAGGAAAGGTGATGTGCTACTGATAGGGAATTTCAATATGCCAGATGTTGATTGGCACATTCCTGCTGTAGTATCATCTAGAAGTAAGGAGATCCTGGATTCTCTACAGGGAGAACTATTCAGGCAACTGGTAACAGAACCCACACATGAAGGGGGCCATATTGGACTCTTTGTGTACCAATGGGGAAAGTATTTCTGATGTTATAGTAGGAGATCATTTCGCATCCAGTGATCACCAGATGGTGTGGTTCAGTATTAGGACTAGGGCTGCTAAAAACTAATCAAAAGTGAGGGTCTTACACTTTAGGAAAACTAACTTTGCAAAGATGGGACAATACTTCAGGGAGTCGTTAGAGGGATGGGAACAGCTGGGGTTGTAGAAACTGAAAGGGGATATTTTAAGGGCAACCAACCTTTTTGTTAAAATGGTAAATAAAGGTAAAAGGAAAAGGAGATTGCTTTGGTTTTTGAAAGAAGTAGCTGAAAAGGTGAAGAAAAATAGAGGACTTCATGAAATACAAGAGATCATAGAGAGAGGAAGACAGACATCTATATTTGGAAAAACTTAGAGAAGCTAGCAAAGTAGTCAAGAAAGCAAAGAGTCAAAAAGAGGAGGAAATAGCCAATGCAATAAAATGGGGGGATAAGACATTTTTCAGATATGTTAGTGAGAAGAGGAAGGGCAAATGTGGTATTGTCAGACTCAAGGGTAAAGGGGAGGAATATGTAGAAGCTGATGAGGATAAAGCAGAATTGCTTAACAAATATTTCTGTTCTGTGTTCATAGATGAAGAACCATGAGCAGGACTTCAGAAAACACCCATAAACAGGAACAGAAGTGAGGGGCATCTTGAACAATTTTCAGAAGACTGTGTTCATGAGAAACTAGCTAAACTTAAAGTAGACAAAGCGATGGAACCAGATGGGATACATCCAAGAATACTAAAGGAACTTAGGGACGTTCTAGCAGCTCCATTGACTGATCTTTTCAATGCCTCGTTGGAGTCAGGAGTGGTGCCAGAGGACTGGAGAGAGGCACATGTGGTCCCTTTACACAAAAGCGGAAGTAAGGATGTTGATGAAAACTACAGGCTGGTTAGTTTAACCTCGGTGGTGAGTAAATTATTGGAAGCGCTGTTGAAAGAGAAAATAGTGAGGTTTCTGGAGTCCAATGGATTACCAGATCTGAGGCAGCATGGATTCACTAGAGGCAGGTCTTGTCAGACAATTCTGATTGATTTATTTGACTGGGTGACCAGGGACTGAGGGAGAGCCCTAGATATGGTGTATTTAGATTTCAGTAAAGCCTTTGACACCGTTCCGCACAGGTGACTTATAAACAAACTGAGCACCCTAGGAGTGCACCCTAAAGTTACTGCTTGGGTTAGAAATTGGTTGAGTTGGAGGTGACAAAGGATGCAGGTAAATGGAGCTCACTCTGAGGAGAAGGAGGTTACCAGTGGCGTGCCCCAGGAATCTATCCTTGGTCCAATTCTTTTATGCAATCTTTGTTAGTGATATTGCGGAAGGGCTGTCTGGTAAGGTTTGCTTCTTTGTAGATGATTCTAAATTCTATAATAGAATAGACACCCAGGAAGGTGTAGATAACATGAGGAGGGATCTCAATAAGCCTTAAGAATAGTCTAGAATGTGGCAGCTGTGATTTAATGTTAAAAAATGCAAGGTCATGCATTTGGGCTGCAGTAATCCAAGGGAGCAATATAGTATAGGGGTGAAGTACTTCTGTCCACAAAAGAAGAGCAGGACCTAGGTGTGATTGTGTCTGATGATCTTAAAGTATCTAAACAGATAGAAAAGGCAACGGTGAAAGCTAGAAAGATGCTTGGGTGCATAGGGAGAGGAATGGCCAGCAAAAGAAAGGAGGTGATAGTGCCTCTGTGTAAGTCTTTGGTGCAACCTCATTTGGAGTATTGTGTACAATTCTGGAGACCGCACCTTCAAAAGGATATAAACAGGTTGCTACTAAAATGGTTAATGGCCTTCATTATAAAGCATATGAGGACAGACATAAGGATCTTAATATGTATACTTTAGAGGAAAGGTGGGATAGAGTTGATATGATTGAGATGTTTAAATACCCCCGTGGCATAAATATTTGCACAGGAGGAGAGCCTCTTTCGATGGCAAGCAAGCTCTGCTATGAGGGGACATAGGATGAGGATGAAAGGGGATAGAATCAGGAGTAATATGCTGAAATTTTTCTTTACAAAAAGAGTGGTAGATGTGTGGAATGGTCAACCAGTGGAGGTGGTAGAGATGAAGACAGTATCTGAATTCAAAAAAGCATGGGACAAACAAGAGGATCTCTAAAGAAAAAAAGGGACTGTTTTAGTGGTTGATATGGAAGGGTAGATTAGATAGGCCATGTGGTCTTTTTTTGACATCATGTTTTCATGTTTCTATGTTTATGCTTGGCAAGACCTATAAAATACAGAGCCCAATCCCCAAAGGGGCACGTCCGGGCCATCTGGACGCCCCCAAGCAGGATGGGTCCATTAGGTTCAGATTCTGCACCACAGGAGCCAGACATTTTTGCAGGTGCAGGATCAGGCCCTGAGACAGCCTGGCTGCTGTGCTCCAGGGGAGGGCTGCCAGGCAGGATTGGAGGGGCACCCCATGCTTATTCCACCTCAGAGGACTATGCAAATATCGTACTCCATGGCCTACCCAAGAGCACGCTGAACCCGCTTCAATTGGCCATGAATACAGCGGCCAGGGTTCTTCATGGATCCCCAAGGAGTCAACATATTACTCCCATCCTATTTGATCTTCACTGGCTCCCACTATCTTGCAGGATTTTATACAAAGCCCTCATTCTGACCTTCAAAGCATTCCACCATATCTCACCATCCTCTTTATCTGACCTCCTCCATCACACACAGAACGCCAGATCTAGACGATCTGTAACAGAGAACATGCTAACAGTCCCAAAGGACACTACAAAACTCACTCAAACAACCACTTTAAGAGCATTCTCATCCTTCGCCCCTAGGTGCTGGAACATGCTACCACCTAGTATTAGATCACAAAAAGACCTGTCCCAATTCAGAAAATCCCTAAAAACTCATCTCTTCCTACAACACTTCTCACAATGTACTGACCCCCCACCCCCTCTCCCTCCTTCACAAACCATCGATCATGGCTAGTCAAATAAGCTCCCGAAACCTTATCACTTGTTCTAAACCATAACCCCACAAACCCTACCTTTAGAGCTCGAGCATTTAAGAATCTATTGTAAATAGTTGAGAATATCTGTTATTTATTAAACCCTGTTATCCATGTTTTATCTCCTGTTCCTTGTAAACTTAACATTTGTTCTATGTTTAAGTACAAAATTGTTAAAATGTAAACCGCGCTGATAACAAAAGTGCGGTATATAAAAGCTGTTAAATAAATAAAAATAAATAAATAAATAAATGTGGCGCACAAAAATTTAACCTTCCTTCAAAAGCTGCACAGCTGATATTTTATGCGCACACAGCCTACAGAAAATTAGAGGGAACAGGTGCTCCTTGTGGTCTTGGGCAAGCCACTTAACCCTCCATTGCCCATGTTCCCTGTAAATAGTTATCTCCAAGTTATAATGCCCTGTTCAATGTAAATTCAGTTTGTTCAATGTAAACCGCACTGATGCAGAATAGCACGGTATATAAGAGAATGTAAATAAATAAATAAAAATAAATAAATATCAAAACAGAGCACAGTTAAAGTAAATCATGAATGTTGCTAATCTTTCTATATATAAAAAGAACAACTTTGGATTCCAATTGACAGCATTATTATTGAGAAATAAAGCCGCATGATCGTGAGATTATGTTTAAGATTATTTTACAGAGATCCTGGATTAGACAATTGTGATGGAGGAAGGAAGAAAAATCCAAAACAATTAACCATTCCTTTATTTGTGTTTGTTTGCAAATAAGTTTAAGCCATGATGTGCAAGTTTTGTTTTCTAGATTTCATGGATCTAAGCTTGTCCCATTTAAGAGAATTTGTCTGCTGATTTCATTCTATGTGTAGAAATGCAAATGCTGAGATCTTCATTGTAAATAATACATCCCAGAACTTCTTATAACAGCACATATGAACCTCTGGAGAATGGTGGGGCCTGATATTCATCTAGGCAGGTTATGCACCGCTATGGCACATAGCCCTGCTCTCTGACCCCTAACCCTGGATATTCAATGCCATGGTGATGACATTGAATATCCAGGTCTGGCACACAGAGGAAACACTGCACAGTCTAACTGGGTAGCGGTGATATTGCAAAAGCTGGCCTAGTTTTAGCCACAGATTGCTAATCAGGTAGCGGTGCAATATCGCCGCTACCCAGTTCACGGCAGTCTCTGCCTCCACTCTGCCCTGGAATGCCCCCAACATGCCCCAAAGCTAATCGAATAGCATCGGGACATGTAAGGGACTTAGAAGGGGATATTCAATGGCACTAACCATGTAAATGCCATTGAATATCCCCTTTTAAGGCATTTACATGGTTTACGTGACTGTAAACCTCACTGTGGCAGAAGATTTATTCTAGGCTTGGACATCCATTCCCAGTCTTTTTCCTCCTACATGCTTTGTTCTTTTGCTCTTTCTATTAATGAATCAGTGACCTTTCCCTCATCTTCCATCCTCATTACTTCCTTTTTAGTCGCTCTCCCCCCTCCAGCATACTCTCTCGCTCCATCCCCCATCTCTGATTCCTGATCCTTTTTCTTTCCTTCTCCCTCTTTCTCTCTCCCTTCTTTCAAGGTTCTCTGTCATACTCGTTCTGCCCTCCATTCCAGGTTTATGGCTCATAGTGTGAAGCTGGCCCCGCAAATAGGAGGACGTTCTGTTCTCTGAAGTGCTGTCTGCTCCTCTAGCCAGTTGAGGGAGGGAATGGAAGAGGGGAATAGGTTGGCTGCAGACTGCATCTGCTTTTTCTGTTGGGGGATGGGAGGAAGGAAGAGGGAGGAACCACAGGGGAGAAGAAAAGAAGCTGGTTGATGCTCGGACTTCACTGGCCAGCACCACTAGGGCCGGCCCAACCATAGGGACAACTAGGCAGCTACCTAGGGTGGCAGCTTCTAGGAAGTAGGGAAGAGCCACTGTAGTCAATGCAAAACAGTTGGGTCTGATGCCATGCCAACAAAGAAGCAGCAGTGTGTACATTTACATGCAGGGATGGTGTGTAATTTTCAGATGGCCTATTTACCTGGCTAAATGGCTTTTAAAAATTGCCCTCATTATGTGTACATTGTATATCCGCAACATTGTTTACTATTTATTTAAAAGTTTGTTCTGGACTATATAAGTAATAAAGTAACTGTTATAGTTGGTTTTTGGGAGGGGAGGGGGGGAAATATATGAATATAAGGTGTGGCGAACTGTTTATAAGTTTATAAGATTGTTGTCCCTTCTCTTGGTCTTATTAGATTTGAAGTGTATTTGGTAATATTGGGAGAAACATGTTTTGATAGCAATCGTTAGAATTGCTAATAATAATAATGCCAATAATAACAATGAAAATGACTGAGCTTAAGACCTCTAGCGGGTGTAAGTGTACCCACCTGCTGGAAAAGTTTTCATAATACTGTTAACAACTTGTGACAAGCAGCTCAGCCTATGTTGGGGGGGGGGGGGGGGAGGGAGAGAGAGGACAGGGGTAGGGTAAGAATAAAAAATGTAAAAAATGTAAAAATGTAAGAATGTGCCAGAAGGTATGGCTGTATTGTTTGCATATATCTTTAATGGTGTATCGAAGTGCCAATATATTGGAAATGTTGCGTGTTTGTTAATAAAACTTGAACCCACTGCAACTGGCGATGAACGCCGCAGCAAGAGTCCTACATGGAGCATCCAGGAAAGACCATGTCTCACCCATCCTAAAACAACTCCACTGGCTCCCGATAAGAAGTAGACTCACATACAAGACATTGTTACTTACATTCAAGGCCATCAAAGGGCTCTCATCTGCATCACTAACAGATCTGATCCAGACGACACCCCACAATAGGGACAGACGGTCAGTAACACTCAACACACTGGTGGTCCCAAAATCAATAACACAATGCACCAAAGCAACAGCAGGCAGGGCTTTCAAATTCTGTGCACCAAGGTGCTGGAACAGCCTCCCTCAAGGCATCCGTGCAACCCCAGACCTATTGCAGTTCTGAAAGGCCTTGAAACACCACCTCTTCCTCCTGTATTACCCAGTAACCAATGCAGACACTGCAACCACTCCACAGACCACCCAAAACCCCCAAGACTGAAACCAAAAGAGATCGCGATCATGGCATAAATTGTAAATAGTTACCCCTGTTATCCAAGTTGTATTACCTGTTCAACTGTAAACACAAAGTACCATCGGAAATGTGTAAATTCATTGTTCATTGTAAACCGCGCTGATGCTGAATAGCGCGGTATAGAAGAGACTATAAATAAATAAATAAATAAAAAAGTTTTAAACATAAAAGTTTGTTCTGGGAGGAGTGGTGTTGTGGCCATTGTGATTTACTCCATTTTTAATTATAAATTCTCAGGGAGCTCTATGGACCTGAAGGTTAATTGAAGGAGTGCTTAATACCCTTGTTCCAGCTCTGAGCTTGTACAGTGGGTTGTACCAGCCCTGTATAGAAATGTGATGCTATGGCAGGTATAGAAATAAGGGACCTGGATCAGTCATTGTTCCCAAGTCTCTTGCTTGGATTAGGCTGCACCCGGCTTGTAGATGACTGGCAGCTGCATCTTATCCTGACCTCATGAATGGAGCGATATACAAAGCTTTCAGATTTTGTGAAAAAAGTTTAAAGAAATAACAGCTACAGTAAATACAAGGCATGACTTAGGTATGATAGATGGCAACAAATGGCAGACTTCAGATTCTCCTTTCACCAGCTCAAAGAGAATTGTTTGTGCTTCACCTAGAAAACACTGATGTGAAAGGAATTCCTAAATTGTACTTATTGATATGTGGGAAACCCAGCAGGATTTGATATTTAGGGGTCTATTTATTAAACCATGTTAAGGTTTTGCAGCTAACACATGCAAAGGTTAGCCTGAAGTAACTGCAAAACCTCCATCTTAACTGTTCGGGGCCTTCTTGGGGACTTAAAGACGGAGGTCCTTCCATTAAAGTGCTGCAGTAGTCATAATTGTGCATTAACAGCATGGCTGCTAACATGCAATGCAGTTAACTATACCTCTGAAAGACGTTATTTTATAAAGAAAAGTAGGCACCTATTACTCGTTATAAAATACTAGCAGAAGTGGTCAAAAACACACATAAATTTAAAGTTCAATCACATACACCCAGACTTAGGGCTGGTATAAATATCCACATCTAGATGTCTAAATAATGCAGGTAAATTGTAATATTTTATAATTTGCATGCATAACTAAGTGCCCTGACCATGTTCTGCCCAAACTCTGCCCTTGTGCATGCTGCAGCGAAAGTACATGCCATCGCATTTATATATGTACTTATAAAAGAGGACACACGTGGGCAAGTCATGCTTGTAAATGACTCCAATACCCGCATTTGTGTGCATTCTTACAGCCTTATAAAATGTGCAGTAACGATACTTTCCCCCATGCCCATTCCAGGTTCCCAGTTGTATTTTTCATGCTCGTTTAATGTGCCTATTAATACAGCATGTTAACTGTTAATGAACATTAAAAACCATATTAAACACTTAGGCCCCTATTTACTAACATTTAGGGGCCCTTTTACTAAAGCCTACTAAGCGATTAATGCTCATTTTAGCACCCTGTAACTGCCTGCGGTAACAGTTACCATGCGGGCATGACAGTGACCTCATGCTGATTCCCACAGTAATTGCACCTGGTGCAATGAGATGGGGGTTGGGGTGGAATGTGGGTATGGAAATCACATTGCAGTTAGCATAGGGGCAAATGCTGCACATTAACTGTCAATATAGCAATTAGCATTGATGCCTATAACACCTCTATAAGTGGGGTTAAGTGCACCTACGTTAATTTTGCCCTGCATTAGGGTACAGATCCATATGGTAACCGTCAGGAACATGCTGGTCACACACCCCTGAGAGTAAACACAGAGGCTTTGCATTTACTGTGCGTTTGTTTTAGAGTTAAGCACTTGTCAAATGCAAAACCCTAATGGACTTTAGTAAAAGGCCCCCTAGTGTGTGGAAATGGCCTTATTGTATGTATGTATTTATTTTATTTATTTATTCGATATTTATCCTGTCCTTTCAAATTGCTCAGGACAGGTCACAAATTACATACATAATGAGCCCAATATTCGAAGGGCAGTTACATTGGTTACAGCCCTGTAAATCGTGTAACTGCCGCTGAGAGGGATATTCAACAGCATTAACACACTGAATATCCCCTCTTCTCCCTTACACACCCCGATGCTAACCGCGTCAGGGGTGTTCCAGGGAGGAGCAGAGGCAGAGATGATTGATAACCGGGCAGCAGCGATATTACATGCTTCCCAGTTAGCGACCTGCGCCTAAAAAGGTAGGCGAAAAAAACTCTTGCCTATCTTTTAGGTTTAGGAGCAACCCGGGCAGCATGCGATATCACTGCTGCCCAGATAGCTACTGTAGTTTCCAGCATGTGCAGTGATCCCCGGATATCCAATGCCGGGGCCACATATCACCCTGGCATTGAATATCCAGGATCAAGGGTCGGCGGGCATAGCTATACACCATAGCGGCGCATAGCCTGCCCAACTGAATATCAGGCCCAATAACAAAAAGTAACATAACACAGACTAACAACTCCTCATCATAACACATAATATCTACTCGTCATAAAAATGATCGAACAGAACATTACTTAATTTACAAGATCTTACAATGTCTATCATATCTCAGGAAAAATGTATGTTTTTATTGCCTTCCTAAAATATAAGAGATTGTCCATAGAATGGTAAATTTTTTTATATTCTATTCCATGGTAGTGGCAAAAAAAATGAATAAGCATTATGACGTGCACAGTCAAGATGAAAATGTTTGCAAGAGGGAACCACTAGCAAACAATCTGATTGAGACCTCAGAGTACAGTCTGGGATATACTTCTGCAATTTCTGCTGGAAGCTAACTATAAAAATATGCAAAAGCCAAGACAAGCATTTTAAAAATATGACGCTTCACAATCGGTAGCCAATGAAGTGAGTTTAGATAAGGAGAGACATGATCGATAAACCTCAAATGAAAAATCAGTCTCACAAAAGCATTCTGTATCCATTGTAGTCACTGTTTTGATTTTGCATCTCTGCTAAGCCCGTCTTATGCAATGGGCTTTGTGGCAGGTAATGCACAATAATGTTATCAGGTACTAAATGTTAGTAAATAGGGCCCTAATGTGGTTTAGTAATATATCCTTTAGGTTTGTCACTCGTGGAGGGTAATTCTATAATGGTGCGCCCAAGGCACGGGTGTACATGTATACCTCCAATCTGCCGATTCTATAAAGTCACTATGGAAATTAATACATTTTAAATCTCTGAGTTTACGGAGTAACAATAATAAGCAGCTTTGTATCTGCTAATTAAATCCATGTAACAATGTTTCAAAAGTTACTAGGATAATATCTAAACTCCTGGGCGTTCAAAGATAAAGGGCTTCCATAGCGGGGAATATGGTTAGCTGTCAGTATATTTTCTGCCGGCATTTGCAAACCCATCATTCATTGGCCCATGCTAACAGTTTTAGATTTTTAAATGCATTTAAAAGCTTCAAAACCACTTAGCTTGCAAAATTAGACTTCCTTTGAACGCCGAGAGGAATATGCCCAATGACGATAAGTCAACTTGAGTTTCGCCTCTATTTCAAGCAGTCTGCTTCAGGACTCATCAAGCCAGTGAGATGGAACCAAGCATATTGCCCTTATTTCTTGTATTGTATTGTATTGTACTGTATGTCTTCTAGATTGTAAGCTGTATGAGTAGGGACTGTCTACTCGCGGGTCTGTACAGTGCTGCGTATGCTTGGTAGCACTCTATACATGATGAATAATAATAATAATAATGTGTATTCCCACACTCCATCTCAGTTCTGCCCTGTGCATGCCCACTCTGCAGGTATGCATGGTGGCACATATACGCATCCTTATATAATAGCGACCAACCAATGTACCTGCGTATGTGTTACGGGTGGGGTGGGGGGGAAGGGACACCGCAATATCAGGTTTGAGCAACAAGGCATGGAGGATTGAAGAGAAGTCGCGACCTTGCCCCCCCCCCCACATCTATCCCATGACAACAACAATATTACTTCCAAGCAGACCAGTCAACAAAGAAACAGAGACAGTGATGCATTTCCCCCGTACCGTGCAAAATATAAAGATAGTATATGTAAATTCTAAAAACTGAGATGTTCAAACCACTAAATTGCTGAAATCAATGACAAGAGGCTGCGAAACAGGTGGGGATTGGGGACAGAGCTCTAAAATTGGGGACAATTTCCCAAAATCAGGGACATCTGGTAACCTTAACTTTCACAGACACAAAATTACACTTCACCAAGAAAAGCAAGCTAAACACCTGCGTAGGGGAATTTTTGGGGGGGACCAGATTATTGTTTCATTGATGGTGATCAGGATACTTGAAGGTAAATTGAGAACAATCCAGAAACATAACACATGTGAAGTCAAAATGATCGAATATTTCAGAGCTCAAATAAAAGGGTTTACCAGAGACTTGGGTTTTAACTCTCTACTAGAAATAATTATATTGCCTCTCTGCCATCTTCTCATCGCTCTATTCAATTCTCTTAGCCTTTGTACTGCCATTATAATGTACTTTATGATTCATCTGACTGTTCTAGCAAAGTCATCTCCTTCTTTTACCTATTTATTCTTTTTGGACCTGAGGAAGAGGGTGTTGGCTCCTGAAAGCAATGTCCATGCTCTGTTCCTTGATGAAGCCTAATTGAGCCTGAATAACAAATTATTAATTTCCAAGTACATGGCTTCCTGTTTTCCCACAAAATATTCTATCATCTTAGCCAAAAAAAGGTAAATGATCCACCGCCCTATAATTTCCAGTCTGCTGGATCCAAGATTTGTTTCAATAGTGGGTCTAGAGAGGCCATTTTAAGAATAAATGGAAATTCTCCACACACAAGGAAAAAACATGAATCGGCTTAGAAAAGTGTGAAATCTCTCATCTTCAGCAATATCCCTGCTGAGACACGTCTAATCCACGAAGTCCATGACAACATTTTGCAGGCCTCAGTTTAACATACACACTTTGGGGTAATTTTACAATAGGATGCCTAGGTTTATAGAAATCAAGTCTAGACTGAAAGTGCAGACATTAGACCTCCTCCAGAGCAGGTGTAGAGCTTAGGATGTAAAGTACATGCAAATATGCATATTTCCTAAACAATGTGCATAAATTGTTACTCTTCCCATGCTCTGCCCTGTGCATGCCTGCCGTACAAGCATGGACCGACTTGCACTGTGCATGCTTCTAGGTTTGGCCTAATTGTATAATTTATAAGAGTTCATTGATGTACAAAATTGGTTTATGAAATTATGCTCATAGTGGACACACTTGTGGCTTGTGAACTTGGAGCAGCTTCCCCCAGTGGACAAGGCATAATTACATAGTCCCGCAGCATTCCCTCTCCTGTCTTAATTGATTAGGTATCACTGTCCCTACCCATTACTTTATTCCTAAGAATTAAAATCTTTGTCTAAAAGACCACTGATTGATGGAATCCAGAGACAACTGTGGACAGCTCCAAGGCCGGCCTTAGACATGTCTGGGCATGTTGCCCACACACGACCCTGCTCCATTAGAGCCCCATGCCATGTCTGCAGACTGAAATAAAGATCTGCCACCCCTGCATTTGCTCAGCCACAGCAGCAGCGGTGATATTATTATTAGCATGGTGCAGGACCTCTTGAGATACATGTGCATGCCTCCAAGACCCTGCTGGTCATGACCCCTCTGACGCATATTTTTCTCATCAGAGGAGTCGTGATGACAGGGCCTTGTGTGTGCACAGGACTGAGCAGACCAGCCGAGCCTTGGAGGAGCGTGCATGTGTGTATGCGTCTCTAGAGGCCCCGCATTGTGCTAATATCAGGATTTTGATGGGGAGTGTACCTCCTCTGTGGAAAGGACTTCCTAGAAAATTTTTTATTCCTGTTTTTTTTTCTGTGTTTCTGTATTCAAATTACTAGCTTTGTAAACCTCTATGATGTATATAGCATTAGTGATATATTAAATTCTGCAAATAAAAAAGGGCTGAATTATATGACATTCCAAAAGAAGTTTAAAAGAGTTCCTAGCTCTCAAAGAATGAGTCCAGCCTTTGGAGAGTGGCAGACCTGCAGGAGCTGAGGGAGACAGAGGAGATGCTCAGGGACACAGTCCCAACTCCAGCCTAGCAACCCTTGTGCTGCCTTGGAGGAGTAAGGTCACCTGAAAGGAAACCATCACCTCAGGAGGAGGGGAGACAGGAAATGATCCTGTAGCTGGGACCTGCCCTCTAAGTGATGCAATATTCTCTTGCGTGGAGGATGTCTTTCCAGCAAAGTCTAGCTAAGAAGGAAAGGATCGGCCTGCTGTTGCAGTTGGCAACTTGATAATAAAGAATATAAATAACTGGGTGACAGGTAGGAATGAGTGCTTGGTATCTTGCCTGTCTGGTGTAAAAATAGCCCTCATGCATCACATAAATAGGATCTTAGCAGGGCTGGTGAAAGAGCCCTCTCCATTAACTTTGCGACGCCCTTTGATTTTGACAAACTAAACTAAACTATCATCCAAAGATGAGAAAGGTATTACAGAGATTAGTCGTTGATGTGGATTGGCGACTGAATGGCTGTATGATCTTTATCTGCCATCATTTTCTATGGTGCTGATATTCAGAACCCTTAGTTGGTCAGCCAACAGGAGGTCATCCACTAAGGGTGCTGACCAAACTATTCAGCGGCCCTATCTGGATAGTTCCCTTAAATATCCCCACAGACCAGCCCAGCATTCCTGTCCCAGTTAGTGCAGAAGTAGTCCGGAGGCAGAACACAGGCAATGTCAGCGCTATCCAGATATGTGCTGACCGTTATTCACTTAGCAGATTTTACTGGTCAACAAATGTTTACAAAAGTTATGTTACTGAAATAAAAAATAGTCATTTCTTATCAATTTTTATATGCTGAACACGAATATGACAGTGAAATTGCAAAGTTGGCTCTAGTTTTTTTGTAATCTACAAGAATTAATGTTTACATCACGATATGCATGTCAATAGTAAATATAATGAGTGGAGGAGTAGCCTAGTACCCAGAAGATCAAGAGTTCAATTCCCACTGGCACTCCTTGTGACCTTAGGCAAATCACTTTACCCTCCATTGCCTCAGAAGAAAAGGCTGGCAATCTACTTCCAGTGATACATTGCCAAGAAAACCCAGAGGTAGCTGGGTCGCTATGAGTCAACACTGACTTGATGGCACTAAAAAAAAAAAAGTAAATATAATAGGCCTTCAGTTAATACCTGTAAAAAACCAAGTCATAGACTACTTCTTAGATTTTTTTGCCTGTCTCTTGTACAGCTGTTCGGGAGCTTCTCTGGGGAGTGTCCAGCAGTAGTCAGCCAGCATTGTAGGGTGGACCATTTTCCCTGGTATCTTTGCTCCATCGTTGCGATATCCTGGTGAAAACGTTCGCCCTGTTTATCACTAACCATACCACAGTTGTCAGGAAAGAAATCGAGATGGGAATCAAGGAAATGGATCTTTAGAGACATATTGCAGCCACGTTTCTGATACTGCATCGGCATGTCTTCTACTAGTTCCTTATAGTTTTCTGCCCTAACATTCCTGAGAAAGTTTGTTGACACTAAGCGAAAAGCATTCCATGCTTGTTTCGCATCACCCTGCAGCAAGTTGTTGAACCAGTCATCTTTGAAGAGCTCTCAAATCTGAGGACCCCAAAAACTCCCTCTTTAATCTTTGCTTCGCTGAGTCGAGGGAATTTTTCATGCAGGTATTGGAAAGCTGGCGAAGTGTGGTCCATGGCTTTCACAAAGTTTTTCATCAAACCTAGTTTGATGTGAAGGGGTGGTAGCAAGATTTTGTGAGCCTCAACCAGAGCAGGGTGCTGGATATTCTTCTCTCCATCTGTTACATTTTGTCTGCGATTCCATTCCTTCCGCAAGTAGTGCCAATCCCTTGCTCGGCTATCCCACTCACATAAGAAACACATGTATTTTATATATCCCTGCTGCAGTCCCATTAAAAGGGCAACTACCTTCAAGTCACCACAGAGGTGCCAGCTGTACTTGTTATAGTTAATGGAAGTCAGTAGATGCTTTAAGTTATCGTATGTCTCTTTCATGTGGATGCGGAAAAATAAAAGTCATTACAATTTTACGTTTTCTAAGGGTGAGAATTTTTACAGAGTACACTTGACACAGGGCTCTTAGTGGGCTCGAAACATGCATGTCGTGTTTGTTTTGGATACTTGCTGCTCTTCTTGACAAATGGACATCGCCTATTCACAGATAAGTGTTTGTTGCACTACTTTTTAAGTTATATAGTTTTCTACGGGTTTTGACAGATCCAATAAAAGGGCTTCCGCCGACACGGAGAGGGGAGTTTTTCTTCTCCCCTTCTCATGCCAGCGGACCCCGACAGAAAAAATAAAAAAATTAAAGGACGAATTCAAGGGTTAAAATTGTAATGACTTTTATTTTTCCGCATCACTATTGGGAGTCATTCCATTTTGGAGGTTTGTGTTTTTTCATTTTTTCATTTTCTTTCATGTGGATGGCATGCACTACTGGAATAGATGGAAGACGGTTTCCATTGTTCAAAAGCACAGCCTTCAGACTCAGTTTCGAAGTGTCTATAAATAGTCTCCAGTCTTGTGGGTCATGAGTGATTTTTAAGGCATTCATGAGGCTTTCAATATCGGAACAGAATACCAGATTACTTTCCTTTCTGAAGAAAGGCTCCAACTGCTGGTGGCGCTTTCGATATGAAGTAATGTTGACATCTTCTTCTAGAAGATTCAGTTGTTGGAGTCTTGATCCTAGCAATTCTGCCTTGTTCATGGATAAGTCCAAATCATGAACCAGGTCATTTAGTTCTTCCTGTGTTATTCTGTGTGGAGTTGATAATGCATCCCAGTGAAAATCTGGGTCACTGCATGCTGACGGACCAGGAGAAGAACAGGTCGGCTCACCCTTGTCCTCATCAGATGAAACAAGAGAATATTCTGATGGAGGTTCTGGAATAGGAAGCCCCTCACCATGTGGAACTGGTCTTAATGCAGATGGAATGTTTAGGTAGACTATGCTCGACTTCTTTTGCTTCATTATTCCGCTGGAAAGAGGAGGAACCAAGCAGAAGTAACAGTCATTTATGTGGTTGCTTGGCTCTCTCCACACCATGGGTACTGCAAACGGCATGGATAGTCTTTTGCAATTCAACCACTGTGAAAGCTGTGTTGTACATGTAGCGCATCATATATGCGGGGCCCAAGGCTTGTCTTGGTCACCAATCTAAAAAGGTCAATTGGTCACTGTTGTTAAAGAACGATTTCAAATACCTCCAAACAAAATTATATCGTTCATATTAACCAGTGTAAAGGATCAGAAACAACCCAAGAGGTCTCAGTATAAAAGGACACTGCTGCTAAGGCTTACACCTAATTGCAGCAATCGTGTTTTATCACATCAGTGACCTCAAGGAAAAACTTTAAAACTGAGCTCCAGTCCTTATGATGTTATCAATATGAAAGTAATTCAAAATTAGCCAATTCAAAGAATATTGTGGTATACTCAGCTTCCAAAAAGGACTGGACACTCCGTATCACACTGTGATCCCAACGTACAGTCCCGGTACCAGCAAGACGTTTCACAACGATTTCTTCAGGGGACCGCTAAAACGCTACACAAAAACACAATGAACCATCACCTTCACATCACAAAAGACATCCTTTATCAACACTAATCACATAGACTACAAAATACACTCACCAAATGTGCTGCCCACGTTCTCTCACGAAACGGCTCAACACAATGTATTGGATAACACTTGCAAAACTGCCGCTATCAAACAAAAACGCCGCGCATGCGGAGAGCTCACTAAGACTCCATTTTTAAACTCCTTCAGTCCCACAACGCGCAGCCCTCTCTCCTGCTGCAATTAAACTGACAAAACCCCTTCAAACATGGAAGATACTGGCGGCGAGAACAGCAACAACCCTAACAGCTAACTTTATTCAATCCTAACAGTGTGAAACACCCGACTAAAAACATGCTGACCATTCTATATTACTGTTCAAGCCCCTCGGAATCAGAGTATTTAATCGATAAATCAACCTTTGCTCTCTCTTGATCAGGACCTGATCCACAGTTCTCCCTTGGCTGCCACTCAGCACTTGCTCTAAACATAAACAGCGTAACTGCTCAAAAGTATGACCATGTTCCACACTATGTAAAACCATCGGAGCCTCCAGACTCCTACAATTCAGGCAGCTCCGATGCTCTCTCATACGGACACGAAACGGGCGAGTCGTCTTCCCTATATAGCAAAGACCACACGGACATAAAACCGCATAGACCACATTGCTCGAGGCGCAAGTGGTCTGACACTTGATGTGCACTATGACTCCCTGATAACTAAATACATCAGCACTTAGTGTGACATCACAAATGTCACAAGTACCACAGCTATTGTGTCCTCCCTTTTGAAGAGCCAATAGCCCGCCCTCACAAGATGGCAAAACTGCTGGACTGAGCAAATCCCTCAAATTATGATCCCTCTGCCACACACATCTTACGGTTTTATTCTCTAGCCCAGGAACTGCAGCCAATATGTTACTATGCTTTCAAAGGACCTTTTGAAGTGCAACACTCAAAGGGGAATACTTAGTAATTAAATTTACATGAGTGCTCTCAAAGTCAGTCCTCTCTCGAGTGGATTCCGTGTGTAACAATGCTGCCCGATGGTTAAACAACGTCCTAGAATAAGCTTGCCTTACTATAGACTTAGGATACCCTCGTTGTAGGAAACTAGTCTGCAATAGTTTTGATTTCTGTTTAAAATCTACCTTATCTGAGCAGTTACGTCTAAAACATAAAAACTGAGAAAAGGGAAGCCCTGCTTGTAGGTTTCTTAAAAACAGTTGTGGACCAACCTTGCGTAGTCCGCATGACACAGACGTCAAGATAGTGTATCGTGATGATATGCATAGGTAAATTTGATATTTACATCACAGTTGTTAACCCATTCGAGAAATACTTTCAACGAGTCCACAGATCCCCGCCACAGAAGAAAAATGTCATCTATATATCGTTTCCACACCAAAATGTGGGAAGAATACACAGACGAAACCACCCATTTTTGCTCAAAAAACCCCATATAGAAGTTAGCGATGGACGGGGCACAGGTAGCACCCATAGCAACACCTGAATTTTGTTGATACAGGATTCCCTGAAATACAAAATAATTATGATAAATAGCTAATCTAGCCAAATTGAGGAGGAAATCCCGCTTGGACTCTGACACGTCGTCTCGCTGACATAAGACCTGTTCCACTACCTCTAAAGCTGCTCCCTGCGGGATATTGGTGTACAATGAAACCACATCTAACGTAACTAACAGAACATCTGGTTGACTGGCCAATACATGAGCTTCTTCAAGAATATTCAAAAAATGAGTGGTGTCTTTTAAATAAGAGGGGACTGTCACAAGCAAAGGACGCAGGAACGAATCCACAAACATAGAAAGCGGCTCTAAAACACTACCACGGGTAGACACTATAGGCCTACCTGGGGGCTTCACTAGATCTTTGTGGATTTTAGGGATGAGATACAGCTTAGCCGTGCTGGGAGCTTTTACATTCAAAAATTGAAACTCTTGTTTTGTAATGAGATGATCTTGCAACGCCACTAAAGTGAGACGATGAATCTCATGCTGTAACTCTGGTAAAGGATCAAACTGCAAACATGAATATATTGTAGAATCTTGCAATTGGGATAATGCCTCTGTAATGTAATCATCTCTCGCTAACACGAGCCCCGTCCATCACTAACTTCTATATGGGTTTTTTTGAGCAAAAATGGGTGGTTTCGTCTGTGTATTCTTCCCACATTTTGGTGTGGAAACGATATATAGACGACATTTTTCTTCTGTGGCGCGGATCTGTGGACTCGTTGAAAGTATTTCTCGAATGGGTTAACAACTGTGATGTAAATATCAAATTTACGTATGCATATCATCACGATACACTTCATTATCTTGACGTCTGTGTCATGCGGACTACACAAGGTTGGTCCACAACTGTTTTTAAGAAACCTACAGACAGGGTTACTTTTCTTCAATTTGGAAGTATGCATCCACCACGATTGAAAGCAGGGCTTCCCTTTTCTCAGTTTTTACGTTTTAGACGTAACTGCTCAGATAAGGTAGATTTTAAACAGAAATCAAAACTATTGCAGACTAGTTTCCTACAACGAGGGTATCCTAAGTCTATAGTAAGGCAAGCTTATTCTAGGGTGTTGTTTAAACATCGGGCAGCATTGTTACACACGGAATCCACTCGAGAGAGGACTGACTTTGACGGCACTCATGTAAATTTAATTACTAAGTATTCCCCTTTGAGTGTTGCACTTCAAAAGGTCCTTTGCAAGCATAGTAACGTATTGGCTGCAGTTCCCAGGCTAGAGAATAAAACCGTAAGATGTGTGTGGCAGAGGGATCATAATTTGAGGGATTTGCTCAGTCCAGCAGTTTTGCCATCTTGTGAGGGCGGGCTATTGGCTCTTCAAAAGGGAGGACACAATAGCTGTGGTACTTGTGACATTTGTGATGTCACACTAAGTGCTGATGTATTTAGTTATCAGGGAGTCATAGTGCACATCAAGTGTCAGACCACTTGCGCCTCGAGCAATGTGGTCTATGCGGTTTTATGTCCGTGTGGTCTTTGCTATGTAGGGAAGACGACTCGCCCGTTTTGTGTCCGTATGAGAGAGCATCGGAGCCGCCTGAATTGTAGGAGTCTGGAGGCTCCGATGGTTTTCCATAGTGTGGAACATGGTCATACTTTTGAGCAGTTACGCTGTTTATTTATGTTTAGAGCAAGTGCTGAGTGGCAGCCAAGGGAGAACTGTGGATCAGGTCCTGATCAAGAGAGAGCAAAGGTTGATTTATCGATTAAATACTCTGATTCCGAGGGGCTTGAACAGTAATATAGAATGGTCAGCATGTTTTTAGTCGGGTGTTTCACACTGTTAGGATTGAACAAAGTTAGCTGTTAGGGTTGTTGCTGTTCTTGCCGCCAGTATCTTCCATGTTTGAAGGGGTTTTGTCAGTTTAATTGCAGCAGGAGAGAGCGGCTGCGCGTTGTGGGACTGAAGGAGTTTAAAAATGGAGTCTTAGTGAGCTCTCCGCATGCGCGGTGTTTTTGTTTGATAGCGGCAGTTTTGCAAGTGTTATCCAATACATTGCGTTGAGCCGTTTCGTGAGAGAACGTGGGCATCACATTTGGTGAGTGTATTTTGTAGTCTATGTGATTAGTGTTGATAAAGGATGTCTTTTGTGATGTGAAGGTGATGGTTCATTGTGTTTTTGTGTAGCGTTTTAGCGGTCCCCTGAAGAAATCGTTGTGAAACGTCTTGCTGGTACCGGGGCTGTACGTTGGGATCACAGTGTGATACGGAGTGTCCAGTCCTTTTTGGAAGCTGAGTATATCACAATATTCGTTGAATTGGCTAATTTTGAATTACTTTCATATTGATAACATCATAAGGACTGGAGCTCAGTTTTAAAGTTTTTCCTTGAGGTCATTGATGTGATAAAACACGATTGCTGCAATTAGGTGTAAGCCTTAGCAGCAGTGTCCTTTTATATTGAGACCTCTTGGGTTGTTTCTGATCCTTTACACTGGTTAATATGAACGATATAATTTTGTTTGGAGGTATTGGTCACCAATCTTGCATCCGAAGTAAAGATGATATGCCTTCTTCAGTTGAGACGTGATACTTTTCTTCTGGTTGGCAAATGTCACTTCCCCACAAATGTAGCAGAAATTGTCAACGGTATTAAAGCACTTTCGCGGCATTACTGTTCTGTATTGTACCTAAATGGCTAAAATTATATGATTAATAAAAGTTACATGTAACAGTAGCTTAAACTGTCTTGCACACAGTCTGAAATATTTTAAATGCTCAACCTTTCCTACTGCGTATAGTACACTGCTGACGTCGGCTTCAGCAGCCGTCTGGCAGAAGTATTGCATTGCAGCATAAAATGATGCAATCAACTCTGGATGATGTGTGCATGCTGGTATTATGCAATGTGATGCAATATTACATAATTCAAGGCTTATTTGTGATGTTGTTGTTGTCCTACTGGATATATTTACACGGTGAAACGTCAAAAATGAACTACATGCAATATCTTCAAAACGAGAGCCAATAAAATTTTTTAATGTTATATTCGTGTTCATCTCACCAAGATACTACAGATTAGGGCCTTTTAAAGTCAGTAATGATTTCAATGTTGACCAGTGTTTTCATTTGGCACCTATGCAGCAACTTAAGACGTATGAAAAGCTGACCTAAGTTGCAATGCAGATAAGGGACAGTGGCAGCTCCTATCTGGATATTGCCGCTGAATATCCCACCGTTATTTAAGCACCATGGCTAACTGCCATGGCATTTGACTATCAGCCTCTATGTGTCTATATAAAACATTTTTATTCATGCAGTTTACTGTATAAGGCTTTAGATGTTGGGTCAGGTGAGGAGTGTATTTAAGAGGATTAACCTGAAGTATCTAATTTGGATGTTTCAGCTTGTATGTGGATATTCAGCAGTGCTAATTGCTTCATCACCATCTATTTAAATGGATTTGAATGCACAGTGCACTGCCTTTAGCACAGGCATTTGTGTATTCTTTATGTTCACATTAGATGTCTGTCCACAAAAACCTAGATTGATTTAAATTCATGAGTGACCCAATGCTGCGTGGCTTAAATGGATTTGAATGCACAGTGCGCTGCCTTTAGCACAGGCATTTGTGTATTCTTTATGCTCACATTAGATGTCTGTCCACAAAAACCTAGATTGATTTAAATTCATGAGTGACCCAATGCTGCGTGGCTTGGGCTCAGGACTGCAGGGGCTCCGTGCAGACAAGATGGCAGCGGGAAGCTGAGACTTGGAGAGTGACAATAGTGGGTTAGATGTGGGCAATGCAGAGCTCATTACTCGCAGAGAGTTCTGGAGTTGGATCCTTGAACTAAAGCAGGACGTTAAACACGAGCGGACCATGGTGAAAACCAAAGTACTGGGAGTGCGGATCTAGCAGCTACTATTCTTCAGAACAACGTCACCGGGACCTCAGAAAGGTCACATATTATCTGCAGTCAGCAGCTATTCACTACCGCCAGCAGTTTCCCTTTGCACTTCAGTTCTCCTTTAATGGCCTCGGAAGACGGGTTACCATGGCAGAGGAAGCTTGGTTGGCTCTCTTGGAAGATGGGGCCAAGGATTTGCTGGAAGGGACCAAGATGCTACAGTTGCGACCAAAGGAAAAAGTTGAAGGTCAGAACTGGAAATGAGCTACAGGAGGAGCAAAACAGTTGAAAAAATTGTCTGTGAGCCCAGCGGGCAACGCTGGATGGGAGAAGAAGACAGATGCTGGCGATAGTCATCCAGTCTGATTTGGACTGGTGTTGGTGACTGACTCTTCCTTGTTTTCTGTGCACCTATGTGTTGGTAGGGGGCAACCTTTTGTGGCCAGTTCTCTGGGTTGGACTGAATGTTCTGATTGTGTTATGGTTTATAGGTGTGCCACAGGGCTGGCTCAAGGGGTTGTAGCACCATGAGCCAACTTTTTCTTTGGTGCCCCCTCCCTTTGGATCAAATCTTGCAGTGCAGACTGTGCAAATGGCTACATTTTCAGTCCACTGGCATGTTAAATGCCATCCTCCCATTTAACTTAATCTGTGTATTCTGTGTCACTATCCATATAGATAACACGTTGAATATACAGAGAGTGATGACGTGGTCATTGTATTTTCTGTTTAGACTAGACCTGATATTCCATAGAGCTAACTAAATGTGTAACTTACCTGAAGACTGGCTGAATATTGCCACTGTCTGGATAATTTTCTGATCAACCCTTGCTCTTCTCCAACCATACCCCATAAGCGTGTTTCTTCTCTATATTGTACCCTTATTTCTTTTATGTTGTATTGTACAAATGGATGATGAAATGCTCAAAGAAATCAGGGAAGCTAACAAAGGTTACAGCACAGTAATAATAATGTGTGATTTCAATTATCCCGGTATCGACTGGGCCAGTGTCACAGCAGGACATGCTAGGGAGATAAAGTTTCTAGACAAAATAAATGACTGCTTTTTGGAGTAGTTGGTTCATGAACCGACCAAAGGGGAAGCCATTTTGGACCTAGTCCTTAGTGGGACACAAGATCTGGTGCAAGAGATAAGGGTATTGGGGCCACTTGACAATAATGATTATAGCATAATCACATTTGATTTAATAAATGGAGGAGGGAGGGTAAGGAAATCCACAGTACTACCTTTTAACTTTCAAAAGGGAGACTATTATAAAATGAGGAAAATAGTTAAGAAAAAACTAAAAGGAGCAGTTGCAAAGGTTAAAGATTTACATCAAGCTTGGGTGCTGTTTAAAAATACTATCTTGGAAGCCCAGACCAGCTGTATTCCATGCTTTAAGAAAAGTAGAAGGAAGTCTAAAAAACTGCCAGCATGGTTTAAAGGTGAGATCAGAGAGGCTGTTGTTGCCAAAAAAGCATCTTTCAGGAAATGGAAAAAGGAGCCAAATGACGAAAACTGGAAACAACACAAGCACTGGAAAGTTAGATGCAAGGCATTGATAAGGCAGGCAAAGAGAAAATTTGAGAAGAAGCTTGCTGTGGAAGCAAAAAACACATAATAAAGACTTTTTCAAGTACATTCATAGCAAAAAAAACTTGTGAGAAAGTCAGATGGACCATCAGATGATAGAGGGGTAAAAGAGTAGCAAAATCTAAGAAGTAGTCTATGACTTGGTTTTTTACAGGTATTAACTGAAGGCCTATTATATTTACTTTTTTTTTTTTTAGTGCCATAGCGGAGAGACTGAATTAATTCTTTGCATTGGTCTTTACTGAGGAAGATGTAGGGATGTTGCCCATGACTGAAATGGCATTTAAAGGTGATGCTCGTGGAGGAGTAGCCTAGTGGTTAGAACACTGGCTTGGTAACCAAGCAACCAGGGTTCAATTCCCACTAGCACTTCTTGTGGCCTTGGGCAAGTCACTTAACCTCCATTGCCTTGGAAGAAAGGTCTGGCAATCTACTTCTGGTGACACTGCCAAGAAAACCCAGGAGCTTCTGGGTCACCAGGAGTCAGGACTGACTCAAAGGCACACATTACATTGCATTTTTGCTGCGTAAGAATTAAAAGAAATATCAATACACCGGGAAGATGTATTACAACTATTTGATAAACTGAAGAAGAGGCAAATCACCTGGACCGGATGGTATACATCCGAGGGTGTTGAAAGAACTGAAATATGAGATTGCAGACCTACTATTAGTAATCTGTGAACATAGGAACATAAGATATGCCATACTGGGTCAGACCAAGGTCCATCAAGTCCAGTATCCTGTTTTGAACAGTGGCCAATCTAGGTCTTAAGTACCTAGCAGTTTCCCCAAAAGACACAGGTTCCTCAATGCTTGTATTGGGTCATGCAGTGATATCCTGGGTACCTTTTAATAATGGTTTATGGACCTTTCCTCCAGGAACTTGTCCAAACCTTTTTTAAAGCCAGCTACACTAACAGCTTTTACTACATCCTCCGGTAGAAAACTCCAGAGTTTGATTGAAAAAATATTTTCTCTTACCCTGTAGCTTCATTGCATGTCCCCTAGTCTTTCTATATTCTGATGATGTAAACAATCTGTATCGTTCCATGGTGCGACCGCACCTTGAATATTGTGTGCAATTCTGGTCACCTTATCTTAAAAAGGATATAGCATTGTTAGACAAGGTACAGGGAAGAGCCTCCAAAATGGTAAAGGGGATGGAAAATACCCCTATGAAGAGAGGCTAAAAAGGTTAGGGCTCTTCAATTTAGAAGAGAGACGGCTGAGGGGAGATATGATAGAGATCTATAAATTAATGAATGGAGTGGAACGGGTAAACCTAGACAGATTGTTTACGCCATCAAAATATAGAAAGAATAGGGGGCATACAATGAAGCTACAGGATCACCTATTTAAGACTAATAAGGGAAAATATTTTTTCACTCAATGTGTAATGAAATTCTGGAATTTGCTAACGAAGGATGTAGTAAAAGCTGTTAGTGTAGCTGAGTTTAAAAAAGGTTTGGACAAGTTCCTGGAGGAAAGGTCCATAAACCATTATAAAAGGGGACCCAGAATATCCATTGCTTGACCCAATACTAGCATTGTGGAACTTGTATCTTTTGGGGAAAGGGCTAGGTACTTGTGACCTAGATTGGCCACTGTTGCAAACAGGATACTGGGCTTGATGGATCTTGGTCTGACCTAGTATGGCATATCTTATGTTCTTATGTACTGTCTGTCTGTCATATCTAGATTGTAAGCTCTATGAGCAGAGACTGTCTATTTGTGTGTCTGTTCAGTGCTACATACATCTTGTAGCACTCTATAAATGATCAATAATAAAAATAAAAATAATATTTTCATTTTATTATTTTATTTAATATTATACAGATAATATCTGGCCATTTTGCAATTTAAAAGCCTGACACTATCTGTATATTTTTTGAAAACACATGGTTAGGCTAATTATGCATTTGCCAGCAAATGTCTTATTGTTTTTGAATATCAGTCTGTTAGGGCATAATTATTCATTGATATGGAACACTCCCAGAATCACCAATAAAACTCGGGATCAGAGATAGGGTGTTTCACTTTACATCTCAACATACAAAAATATCTGTCCAAATTTTAGTCTCACATCAGTGACAACACCACTAACTCCCTCCACAGCTAGACATTGTGTGTCATAACACAAAACCCTGCAAATGGACACTTGACACCAGCATTAAGAACTCATAATTGCACCAACTCTACCTATGGAAAATCAGCACTGCAAATGTTCTAGAACAACAGTAACCCCCAGTTGGAAAAGAAAACAAGCTGAACTACTACAGATTCCTAGAAAGAACCTACATTTTAATAGAATCCCTCATCTGGGCTGCACATGGAAAACACAGACCATCACCAATTAAAGAATAAGAAACTATAAAACTCAAAAAATGAAATGGGAAACCCCAGAATCAGACATCAAGCTGTGAAACATGGAAGAAAGAGGAACAGAAATGTATTTCCACCTGTAATGAACTATAAGATATGCATATTTTCAAAGCTGATATATATCATTCTCTAAAAACGGACACTTTTTTGTACCTTTCTCATATGATCATCTTATTTTTCCAGTTGGTTGGTCCCAGTCTCTTTTTTCTACTTCCTCTGGTTGATTTTCTTCACAGTCCTTTTCCAAGATCCCATTTCCATTTTCTGTTTCTTCACACTCCCTGTTTTCTTTGTCCTTTCCTTCTCTACATCTCTCTCTCTGTTGTTGATCCTTCTATTTCTCTCATTTACCTTTTACCTAACTAAAGCTTCATTCCATTCTTTCTCCTTCCTAAAATCTTCAGTCTTCCTTTTTCATCCTGCACCTACTTACCAGCTTTCTATTTCCTAATCTTACTTCCCTAGTCCTTCCATTCCACATCTGTCTCATTCCTATCCACCCCCCCCCAACACCTTTCACCCACTTTCTAGTTCGCTATTTCTTCCCTCTGTACTCATCTTATCCCCACCCCTAACTAGGAGTGGCCTAGTGGTTGGAACAAGTTACCTTGTGTTAGAGGGCCAGGGGTTCAAGTCTGGCTCAGGGACAGCAACCTCTGGCCAGAGGCACTAGGGTCTCTAGTCCTATAGGCACTCCTTGTGGCCTCAGGTATGCATGTAGATTGTGAGCCCTTTGGGGACAAGGGAATATTTACGGTACCTGATTGTAAACCACCTAGATTGCATTGTTTCAGAGATGGGCAGTATATAAATGCTCCAAATACAAATACCACCTTCTACTTCTCATCCTTTCATCAGCCCTAGCTCATTCTCTAGCACTCATCTTCTCTTCACTTCCAGCCCTTTGTGTATTACCCCCATCCAGGTTCCATTTCCCCCATTTCTATCCTCTTTCACCTGCTTCAAAGAAGACCTTTCCCTTTCTGTGGCTCTCACCCACTCTATAGCATTCTGTCCTTTTCAACTGCCCTCAACACCTTCCCTCCCCAAACCCTCCAGATCCTTCAAACCTTTTCCCTTCCCCATATTTCTGCATTTGTTCTCACAGCCCTACTCATACCTATCACCCAATTACCTTGTCCCTACCGTCCTTAATTTCTGGTCAATTTCTTAGTCCCCACTATCCTCTCCCAAGCAATTCCAAGTTCCCACTCATAATCCCACCCAAGCCTCAAGCCCCCTCCCTTAAACATCCAATACCCAGCCTATCTTAGAATCTTTCCTCTGTTTTCTCACCCAATTTTAGAGTCTCTACCTTTCAGAGTCCCTGCTTTTCTTTCCACATCCCATGATGCTAGTACCTGCCCTCCTACCTCCTACTCCTCTTCCCCAGCACACACCCATTTACTTCCTTCTCCAATATTCATTAACCTTGTCTTTCCTCCTTCTTACACTAGCATGCGTTCTTATACCCCTCCCTCTCAGCCTTCTCTTGGTTGAATTTGCTTCTTCCTCACTCCCCACAATATCTGTTCTCCTCTCCTTCTCAATCCCCCAGCATCCCCCTCTTTTTCCTACTCCAACCCTAGCATTTACCAGCATCAGTCCCAAGACCCTAAGCCCTAGAATTAGCTCCCTTCCAGTCCCAGCCCTTTTCCAGTCCCATCTCCCCAGACTTAGTATCAACCCATTTCCAGTCCCCCAGACCCAATATAAGCCATTTCTAGTTCCCTAACCCCAATACCAGCCCA
This sequence comes from Ichthyophis bannanicus, assembly GCA_033557465.1. Classification (NCBI taxonomy): domain Eukaryota; kingdom Metazoa; phylum Chordata; class Amphibia; order Gymnophiona; family Ichthyophiidae; genus Ichthyophis; species Ichthyophis bannanicus. Next base: position 173,095,249 of record CM066042.1, read on the forward strand.
TTGCTAGTCCCAGCCCCCAGTCCTAATATCAGCCCATTTCCAGCCCCCCCCAGCCCAGTTCTAGCCCCCTACAGACCCAATATCAGCCCATTTCCAGTGCCAGCCCATTTCTAGTATTAGTCAGACCCTGTATCACTCCTGTTTCTAGTCCCTCAGACCCACTATCAGCCCATTTCCAGTCCCAGCCCCCCTGTTATTTATTTATTTACATTCTCTTATATACCATGCTATTCTGCATCAGTGCGGTTTACATTGAACAAACTGAAATTACATTGAACAGGGCATTATAACTTGGAGATTACTATTTTAGAGGGAACTTGGGCTATGGAGGGTTAAGTGGCTTGCCCAAGACCACAAGGAGCACCTGTGGGACTAGAAACCCCAGTCCTTCCGGCCCAAGGTTGCTGTCCTCTAGTGGGATTTGAACCCCCCCAACCTTCAGGCCTGAAGTACCTTGCCCCAACCACTAGGCCACTCCTCCACCTGTTCTCTAGAATCAGCCCATTTCTAGTCCCCTAGGCCCAGCTCCCCCAGCCCAGTTCCATCCCCCCACAGGCCCAGTATCATCCATTACCTCCCCCTCCCTTCAACAACACAACTGTGGAAGCATTTGCTTTTGCTTCTGAAGCTTTGCTATACTTGTGCCTGGCACCTCGGCTTGAGTATAGCACAGCCGCAGGAGCCAAAGCAAAGGCTGCCACAGCTGTGATGAACATTAATATAGCCGAGGGAGCAAAAGCAAATGCTCCCTCAGTTGTGTTGATGTTTAAAACAGCCACAGCCCTGGAGACAGAGTGTGAGCCAGTGAGGCAGGCTTCCTGTGCCCCTATTGTGGTGCTCCTTGAGCCAGTGCCTCACTGGCTTCCCTTTTAAGCTGGCCCTGGTGTGGGGATGATTGTTGGGGTTTGGATGGTGTGTATGGGGGGGATCGTGGGAGAAGAAGCTGAAAGGGGGAGTGAGGGATATAAGAGAGCATATTGGGGGCCATGTCCACTTTGATAGTGCATTTTCTTTGGGGGGAGGTTGGGGGGATTTGATCCACAAGGTTGGTGGGCAAAGGGATTGGAAATCCAAATGGGTATTCCCTTATTGCATTTATTCAATGTGGTTAAGGGGGGGGGGGGCGAATAGCAGTCATCCCAAAGGAAGGCAAAGATCACACCGAATGCGGAGGCTGTAGCCCAATATCTCTTCTTAATTTGGATATCAAGATCTTGGCGAAGGTACTAGCGCAATGCCTCAATAGGGAATTGGGACTCTGATCCATTCAGATCAGGTCAGCTTTATGCTGGGCCATTAGGCAGCTGATAATGTGCACAAGATCTTGAATTTGATATGGGTAGTCTGACAGGAGGGGTGGGGGGAGAATCCTCCATTTTTTATCTATTGATGCAGAGAAGGTCTCTGATACGGTTAGCTGGAGTTTTATGTTTAGGACTTTGGAGAAAATGGGCTTTGAACCAGCACTCACTGGATGGGCTAGGGCTATGTATGTGCAGCCAAAAGCTTGTGTTAAAGTTAAAGTTATACTCTGATTTCTTTTCGCTGGTAAGGGAAACACAGCAGGAATGCCTCTGTCTCCTTAATTATTTGTCCTTTCGATTGAATCTCTGACTGCTAGAATTAGGTCGACTGCGGACATTCGGGGAATTAGGGTGGAGGGAGAAGACCATCGCATTACCCTTTTTGCAAATGATCTTTTGTTTAGCATCAGGAGACTGCATGTTTTGCTACCACTGATCGTCTGGGAGTTACAGGAGTATGGAAGATTGGCAGGATTTAAGATCAATATGCAAAAATCTGAGGTGTTTCCTATTAGGGTATCCCCGAAGCTAGATGGGAGGCTTTGGGGGAGGTTCCCCTTTAAATGGTCTAAACAGGGTGTGTGATATCTGGGATCCAGGAAGCCTTTATAGGGCCAACTTTGGAGGCCTTTTGGATACGGCAATGATTTGGAGAGGTCGCAGGGCTTTCAACTGTCCTGGCTGGATAACATAGCCATTGTAAAGATTGTGGTGTTCCCCCATTGTTTGTATTTATTTCAAATCTTGCAAGTGTCACCTTCTGGATGTTGACGCAAAAGGTTTTTCACTACATTTGGAAGGGTTGACGTCCAAGGTTGCATGAAGGACACTGAGCCTGAGTAAACTCCAGGGAAGCCTGAGTATGCCAAATCCTAAGAGTGGAGGAGCAGCCTAATGGTTAGAGCACTAGCTTGGGAACCAAGCAACCAGAGTTCAATTCCCACTAACACTCCTTGTGGCCTTGGGCAAGTCACTTAACCCTCCATTGCTCAGAAAAAATCCACATTATCAATGTCCCTGTTTAATGTACATTGCCAAGTTTAAGTTACAATGTAAACTGCTTTGATTGAAATGATAAAAAACTGTTAAATAAATAAAATATTATGATGCAGCACAGCTGCGGGCCCTATGGGATTGATGAGATGCTACTTGCAGCAACCAAGCTCTCCAGCTCCAGAGAAGATGGGTGCCAACAGAATGTCGATGGTTGGACACAAGTCACCAAGGCCTGCAAAATCACCAATCCAACTTCTCCATCCCTTGAATTGAAGAACCGTTATGCAGCTCTGGAAGTGGAGGAGGTGAAAGCATCCCTGGAAAGGGAAGAACCAGAGTTCAAGTACCCCAAAGTTGCGGAATCAGTCACCAGAAGGAAACGAAGGGTGGTGGTGGTTGGAGACTCTCTTCTGAGGGGTACTGAGGCGTCCATCTGCCGACCAGACTTGATGTCCAGAGAGGTATGCTGTCTGCCTGGTGCCAAAATCCAAGATGTTATGGAGAGTTTGCCGAGACTCATCAAGCCCACAGACTATTACCCAATGTTGCTAATCCATGTTGGAACAAATGATACTGCCAGGTATACCTCGGAACGTATCAAAAGTGACTTCATGGCTCTGGGACAGAGGGTGAAGCAGTTAGGTGCACAGGTGGTGTTCTCTTCAATCCTCCCTGTTGAGGGTAAAGGCCAAGGCAGAGAGGCTCGCATCCTGGAGACAAATGCATGGCTGCGTGGATGGTGTCATCGAGAGCGTTTTGGTTTCCTAGACCATGGGATGCTTTTCCAAGGGTTGCAAAGCAGAGATGGCATCCATCTGTCCAAGAGAGGTCAACGCATCTTTGGTAGTAGACTGGCTAATCTACTGAAAAGGGCTTTAAACTAGATTCCTTGGGGATGGGTGAAGAAAGCCCCCAGGTAAGTGAGAGCCCCCAGGTAGGTGATACATTAAATACCTTTATGGAAATGGGTAACAGGGGTAACATATGGAAAGCAGTGTGTATTAATGCCCGTAGCATGGGAAATAAGATCCCTGAGGTTGAAGCTTTGGTGGGAGTGGCTGACTTGGATTTAGTGGCAGTTACAGAAACATGGTTCACAGAAAACAATGACTGGGATGTAACTATACCTGGCTATACTTTATTCAGGAAGGACAGGGTAGGAAGAAGAGGAGGAGGAGTGGCACTATATGTAAAAACTACTATTAAAGCTTTGGAATTACAGAGCTTAAAAGGGAGAGAGGAGGCATTGTGGGTTAAACTAGAAAGAGGGAAAGAGAAATCTATTTGCATTGGAGTGATATACAGACCTCCCTCACAAGAGGAAGAGGTGGACAGAGAGTTAATTGAAGACATACGCAGCATTGCTAGGAAAGGGGAAGTGCTACTGATAGGAGATTTCAATATGCCAGATGTTGATTGGCACATTCCTGCTGCAGTATCATCTAGAAGTAAGGAGATCCTGGATTCTCTACAGGGAGAACTATTCAGGCAATTGGTAACAGACCCCACACGTGAAGGGGCCATACTGGACTTGGTGCTTACCAATGGTGAAAGTGTTTCTGATGTTGTAGTGGGAGATCATTTTGCATCCAGTGATCACCAGATGGTGTGGTTCAGTATTAGGACTAGGGCTGTTAGAATCCATTCCAAGGTGAGGATCTTAGACTTTAGGAAGACTAACTTTGCGAAGATGGGCCAATACCTCAGGGAGTCGTTAGTGGGATGGGAACAGCTGGGGGATGTAGAAAAACAGTGGGCAAAACTGAAAGGGGGTATTTTAAGGGCAACCAACCTTTTTGTTAAAATGGTAAATAAAGGCAAAAGGAACAGGAGACCGCTATGGTTTTCGAAGGAAGTAGCTGAAAAAGTGAAGAAAAAGAGGGAGGCCTTCATGAAATACAAGAGATCACAGAGAGCAGAAGACAGGCATCTGTATTTGGAAAAACTTAGAGAAGCTAGCAAAGTAGTCAAGAAGGCAAAGATTCAAAAGGAGGAGGAAATAGCCAATGCAATAAAATGGGGGGATAAGACATTTTTCAGATATATTAGTGAGAAGAGGAAGAGCAAAAGTGGTATTGTCAGACTCAAGGGTGCAGGGGGGGAATATGTAGAAGCTGATAAGGATAAAGCGGAATTGCTTAACAAATATTTTTGTTCTGTGTTCACAGATGAAGAACCAGGAGCAGGACCTCAGAAAACACCCACAAATAAGAACAGAAGCGAGGGACATCTTGAACTATTTTCAGAAGACTGTGTTCGTGAGAAACTAGCTCAACTTAAAGTAGACAAAGCGATGGGACCGGAAGGGATACACCCTAGAATACTGAGGGAACTTGGGGACGTTCTAGCAGCTCCACTGACTGACCTTTTCAATGCCTCGTTGGAGTCGGGAGTGGTGCCAAAGGACTGGAGAGAGGCTCATGTGGTGCCTTTACACAAAAGCGGAAGTAAGGATGTGGTTGAAAACTACAGGCCGGTTAGTTTAACTTCGGTGGTGAGTAAATTATTAGAAACGCTGCTGAAAGAGAAAATAGTGAGGTTTCTGGAGTCCAGTGGATTACAGGATCCGAGGCAGCATGGATTCACCAGAGGCAGGTCTTGTCAGACAAATCTGATTGATTTTTTTGACTGGGTGACCAGGGAGTTGGACCGAGGGAGAGCTCTAGATGTGGTGTATTTAGATTTCCGTAAAGCCTTTGACACTGTTCCTCACAGGCGACTTATAAACAAACTGAGCACCCTAGGGATGGACCCTAAAGTTACTGCTTGGGTTAGAAATTGGTTTGGGTGGGAGGCGACAAAGAGTACAAGTAAATGGAGCTCACTCTGAGGAGAAGGATGTTACCAGTGGTGTGCCCCAGGGATCTGTCCTTGGTCCGATTCTTTTTAACATCTTTGTTAGTGATATAGCGGAAGGGCTGTCGGGTAAGGTTTGCCTCTTTGCGGATGATACCAAAATCTGCAATAGAGTAGACACCCAGGAAGGGGTAGATAACATGAGGAGGGATCTAGCTAAGCTTGAAGAATGGTCTAGAATTTGGCAGCTGGGATTTAATGTTAAAAAATGTAAGGTCATGCATTTGGGCTGCAGCAATCCAAGGGAGCAATACAGTATAGGAGGTGAAGTACTTTTGTCCACTAAAGAAGAGCGGGACCTAGGCGTGGTTGTGTCTGATGATCTTAAAGTAGCTAAACAGGTGGAAAAGGCGACAGCAAAAGCTAGAAGGATGCTTGGGTGCATACGGAGAGGAATGGCTAGCAGAAAAAAGGAGGTGATAATGCCTCTGTATAAGTCTTTGGTGCGACCTCATTTGGAGTATGGTGTGCAATTCTGGAGACCGCACCTTCAAAAGGATGTGAACAGGATGGAGTCGGTGCAGAGGGTTGCTACCAAAATGATTAATGGGCTTCATTATAAAGCATATGAGGACAGACTTAAGGATCTTAATATGTACACCTTAGAGGAAAGGCGGGATAGAGGTGATATGATTGAGATGTTTAAATACCTCCGTGGCATAAATGTTCAGGGAGAGAGCCTCTTTCAATTGAAAGCAAGTTCTGCTACGAGGGGACATGGGATGAGGGTGAAGGGAGATAGATTCAGGAGTGATATGCGGAAATATTTCTTTACGGAAAGAGTAGTGGATCCGTGGAATAGTCTCCCAGTGGAGGTGGTAGAGATGAGGACAGTAACTGAATTCAAGAAAGCATGGGACCAACACAGAGGATCTCTAAAGGCAAAAAGTGGACTGTTGTAGTTGTTATGGAAGGACAGACTAGATAGGCCATGTGGTCTTTTTCTGTCGTCATATTTCTATGTTTCTATGTTTCTATGGATGAAGGACCATGATAAAGAGTATGGGGGGGGGGGGGGTTTGGGCATTATTAGGGTCCAGAATCCCTATACTTGCCTATCTTTTGAGGTGTGGACGGAGTTCCAGTGAAAGTTATTGGAGAGGAAGCAGATTTCTTTTTTGACCCTTATAGGTGTAATACTGATTTTTCTCCGAGGATCTCTTGAGGGAGGGGGGTATTTAAATGGTAGGAAGAGAAGGAGTTGACTCGTTTGGGGCAACTCTTTGATCAGGGGGCTTTACAGGTGTTTGAAGATCTACGGGAGGAGTATGGTTTAGCTTGAGCAGATTGTTTTGAAACTGGACATTACCTGCAGTCTGGGGGTGAAGGAGGATATGGAGAAGGGAAAGACTTTCCTAGAGGCCCTTCATGAGAAGGTGTGAGGGGGCATAATTTCTAAGCTGTATAAGGCACTTGGTGGCCCACCTGGGGCTATGCCGCACCATGTGGTCCCATGGGAAAGGGATCTACGGGTAGAGTTTAAGGAAGATTTCCATCACAGCCAATGTGGTGGAAAATGGGGTTAAAGGTATTATACTGCTGGCATCTCACCCCTGCCTGACTGGGCAAAATTAGGGGGGGGAGGGTGGTTCAGAGACATGTTGGTGGGTTGTGGGGAGCAGGATACCTACTACTACTACTACTAATAATAATCATTTGTATAGTGCTACAAGACATAAGTAGTGCTGTACATATAGATGTAAGACACAATCCCTGCTCATCAGAGCTTACATCTAATCAAGATGAAAAAAACATCTCAAAACTGGGGACTAGAGTATGGCAAGATGCACATAAGTAGTGAACAGAAGAATAAGGAGCATCAGGATCCAAAAGCAGCCTCAAAGAGGTGGGTCTTCAGCCTGGACTTGAATAGGACCAGAAAAGAAGCCTGACACGCTGACTATCATATGCAATGGCTATGTCCTGTGGTGTGGGCATATTGGGAGAAATGCATCCAGTGTATGGAGGACATTGTTAGGGTCCAACTGAGCCTAAAGTATTTCTGTCGTATAAGTATGACCCAGGTGTGAGAAAGAAATTGTGGGACTTTTTGAACTATGGACGTGTGACTGCACAAGGAAGAATTGCTCTCCATTGGAAAGTGGCTTTGATGCCCGATATATCTAGTTTCTATGGACGATTACATGGCTATTATAGTCTTCAGAGACTGATGGCCCTCCAACAAGGGCAGCGAGAACAGAGGGAGGCAACCTGGGCTCTTTTTTGGGACTGGTGGAGGGGGTAAGAGGGTAGGGGGGATACCATTGGGGAGTTATCGTTCTATCCATCATGATGTGGTGGAGAGATTCTGCAGGGTTTTTGGGGGAGGTGAGTGGGCGGGGGGGAGGAGTAACTGTATTGTGTTATGCATTTTGTTGTTGTTGTTAAGTGCCGTCGAGTTGGAGTCGACTCATGGCGACCCTCTGGATAGCTATCCTAAATTGTGTTTGGTCTTCAGTCAGGCGGCTCATTGTTGACAGACTGGTACCCGTTTATGCATTTTATGGTGGGTGAAATTTAATAAAAATTGTAAGTTGTAAAAAGAAATAATATGGTATCTAAGTGTAAGAAAAGCAGAATAAGCTGTGTTTTAAAAATGGGGTATTTGTCATAACAGTGTTTTTAATATCCATGGCTCAGTGCCAAGGCTGGGTGCTACTATATGCAGGATGAGGGTTGAATTCCCAGCCTGGGTAGAGAAGGGAACACTGCCAGGTCAGAAAAAATAAAATTATAATATCAAACTGTATCCGATGAGTACTTTTCTGGAGAATTTCTCATTCTTCTAAACTTTTGGAAGAGCAAAATCTTTACTAAAAAATAGTGATTATTTTTAATGATTTTGTTTTTTTGTTTTTTCTTTCTTTTTCAAATATGCCGCATGATCTAAAAATATAGGGCCTGCTATTCAGCAGCAACAGCTAGGCATTGTAAAGTGACTCCCCATTGCCACTGAACTCAAAACCCTGCTATTCAATGCTGGGGCCATATCCAGTTACCGGCATTGGATACCTGGGTTGGACAGATAGCAGCGAAGGTAATCAAGCAGCAGCATATTCAGCCACAGCCCGTCTAGCTTCTGTGGTGAAACCTAGGCCAGCCTTTAAGGTGCCTGACTTTCGCCATTTAAGGATAACTGGGAAGCAGCTCAATATCACCGGTGCCCAGTTATTGCTGGGTGCCATCTCTGTTCCGCCCCTGGAATGCCCCAATGCTAGCCAGCTGTTCAGTGGCAGCATCCAGGAGATGTTCAGTGGCCCTAACTGTGCTGCTGCAATTGGCATGGTTATTTATTTATTTATTTAATGGGGTTTTTATACCGCTTTATCATTAGTCACAGCGGTTTACATTGTGGTCTACTAACCACGTTAATCGCTCTGAATAACGGACCCATAGCATTCCATCCCAACAGGTTTGTAAATTTTAGGCAGGATGATAAACTCTTCGGCTCCATGTGCCTGGGGAAGCAGCACGCTGAGAACCAGGGTTCCAATCCAACTCTCCCACAGATCCACTTACAACCTTGGGAAATATGCCTTACCCTCCATTGCCTTAGGTACAAACTTAGGAGCCAGTTTACTAAGGGGGAATAAAATAGTGTGTTTGCGTACTATTTTAGCACAGAAATATTATAGTGGGATTCACTAACCTGCCCTACCTTGGCACTAGTTTTATTTAATTTGTATCTCTTGCCCTTTGCAAAATTGCTGAAGTGGCTTGGAATCTGTTTTAGAATTTTCACTGATGATATCCAGCTTTTTTTCCACTGGGATTTAAACTTGAAGTCTGCTCCTCATTTGGGAGATGTACCAGTTATTGCCCAGGAGTATCTGTCAGCTAATAAACTGGTTTTCAGTGTGACAAAAAATCCCTGAGGTTTCATGGCTAAGTTGACAGCCATACCCTCCTGAGGTTAACAGTATTTCAGAAATTCACACACCTTTTCACTGCTGAAATCCGTTCAAAATTTAGGTGTGGATTCTTTTTCAAAAATATTTAAAAGAAACTTTAATGATTATGGATTGTTCCTCAATTGCTTTATCTAAGATTTATTATCTTCCCTCACGGCGTTTGTTTGGAGATGTGAAGGAGGGTGGAGGGATACAGGTTGATCAATTTGCATCTTCTATATTGGATGTCTCCGAGTTCTTGGAGTCATCCAAGGATGAAATTCCTACAAGGGCAACCTTATTAATTACTTTGGTCTCTGAGATTGATAAAGAGAGAATTTTTTCGGCTTATTTTAAGAAGAAATCTGAAAAGTTTTGTGGCCAGTGTGTTCAAGTGTTTCCAGATGTCTCCAGAGCCACACAACTGCGGCGTAGGGCCTTTTTGGAGGTTCGCCAATGTGTTTTGGCACTTGGAGCTCTGTTTTATTTAAAATATCCCTGTAAATGCCACATAACTTTTCAGGGTAAAAGATATGTTTTTCTTGAAATTGAACAATTATTGGAATTCTTGAAGGATAAAGAATAATCTTTGTATGTTTCTGTTGACTACTATTGGAATTTCGCATGGGTTCCAATTGAGGTTTTTTATTTTTTCCTTTGATTTGATGCCTCCTTGATGTGGTCTAGCTCTATAATGTCCAGGGTTAGGTTGTATATTTCTTGCTTTAGTATTTCTTTATGTATTTGGAATTATGATTGTTACTTAATAAATATTTCAAATAAGAAAAATATATTAAAAAAAAATTTAGGTATGATTTGCTGCAGCTGAAATTGCAAGTTGTCTCTGCAACACTGGCCCTGCCATTTTGGAAAATGGTGCCATTGACGCAGGACCAATTGGGTAACATTCCTGCCCCTCAATAATAGGACTTCTGTAGTGAAGTAAATAGCGTAACTGTCCTGGGTGTGGGAGGGCCAGAGGATGTTGAGATTTTTTAAAAATAGGGGTGTGGCTTAACACATTTTAGCACCAGATGGGATCTTTATCTTTCTTTATCTTTATTACAGCATTTGACAGATCATCCAGTGGGAGCCATCTGGGCGGTTTACAATAATATGTAAAAAAGAAAGCCAGAAACAGAAAAGGACTTGAAGGACTAGAAAAGGGGACTGTTACTTCTGGAGAGAGATCTGCAATTGTGAGTATATACTTCTGGGAATTTTCTGAAAGGAATTCTTTCTATTAAAGCGAATTAATCTGTGAACCCACTATTTTTTGTTAAATCAGTCAGGGCCTAGTAGCAGCAGTTTAAGTTTAAATTTAAAACACAGAAGAGAACTTTCTGGTTACATTTCATACCCAGCAGAGAGCTTGTAGTTTAAATTTAATAGTCACTCAGGGCCTAGCATCAGCAAAGTACTTTTAGTTTAGATTTAAAACACAGAAGAGAGCTTTCTGGTTAAATTTGGAACCCAGCAGAGAGCTTGTAGTTTAAATGTAATAGTCACTCAGGGCCTAGTATCAGCAAAGTACTTTTAGTTTAAATTTGAAACACAGAAGAGAGCTTTCTGGTTAAATTTAGAACCCAGCAGAGAGCTTGTAGTTTAAATTTAATAATAAGTTAGAGCCTAGCAGCAGCAAAGAGCTATAATTTAAATCAAATCAGAATATAGCTTACCTCAGCAGCACAGGACAGGGTACTATGTAGCAGCCCTTTTTTAATAAGTGTTAAACACAAGCTTAAAACTAAGATGCAGACAGCAGTCCAGCAGTGAGATGGGGGCTTTCCAGTTTTTTGCATTGAGTGTCACATGTATGATTTTCTCCCAGTTGGTGAGAGGTCTTAAGTGTGCACTAGGTGGAAGGAGCTCTTTACTCTCAGGGAACGAGTCCGTTCTCTAGAGGCTAGAGTAGCAGACTTGGAAAACATAAGAAAGACAGAGAGGTACATAGACGAGACCTACAGGGATATAGTCCTGAAGTCCCACCTCCAGTCTGGCAGCATCCCTGCTGCCATGGAGGAGAGAAGTCACGTGACAGGAGAGCATCACCCTGGTGTGGCAGAAAGTGATCCTGTAACTAGGACCTGTCCTCCAGGTGATGTAAAAATCCTCTCGCACCGAAGAAGTTTCTCCAGGGTCATGTGTCCATGAGGGAAGGGTTAGGACAGCCGTTATAGTTGGTGATTCGATCATTAGGCATGTAGATAGCTGGGTGGCTGGTGGACGTGAGGATCACCTGGTAACATTTCTGCCTGGTGCGAATGTAGCGGACCTCATGTGCCACCTAGATAAGGTCTTAGATAGTGCTAGGGAGGAGTCTGCTGTCTTGGTACATTTTGGTACCAATGACATAGGAAAATGTGGTAGGGAGGTTCTGGAGGCTAAATTTAGGCTTTTAGGTAGGAAGTTGAAATCCAGAACTTCCAGGGTAGCGTTCTCTGAAATGCTTCCCGTTCCACGCGCAGGACCCAAAAGGCAGGCAGAGCTCCAGAGTCTCAATGCGTGGATGAGACAATGGTGCAGAGATGAGGGTTTTGGATTTGTTAGTAACTGGGGAACATTCTGAGGAAAGGAGGAGCTCTTCCGAAGGGATGGGCTTCACCTTAACCGGGATTGAACCAAGCTGCTGGCATTAACCATTAAAAAGGAGATAGAGCAGCTTTTAAACTAGATAATAGGGGAAAGCCGACAGTCACCCAAGAGCAGATGGTTCAGAAGAATGTATCCTTGAAGGATACTACCAAAAGCAGAGAGGTTCCAAAAAAGAGTAAAGTAGCCCAAATACCCTCGAGTATGGAGCAGACAGAGCTTAAAGATCCCAAATTACCCATGTCTACCAATAGCCAAATTAATATGAATAAAATACAGTCTCTAAAATGTTTGTATGCAAGAGCTAGACGTCTAAAAAATAAGATGGGAGAGTTAGAATATATAGCACTAAATGAGAGGTTAGATATGATTGGAATATCAGAGACATGGTGGAAGGAGGACAACCAGTGGGACACTGTGATACCTGGGTACAAACTATATCATAATGATAGAGCTGATCAAATTGGTGGAGGGGTTGCGCTCTATGTTAGAGAGGGCATTGAGTCAGAAAGGATTAAAGTTTTGCAGGAAACAAAATTTGCTGTAGAATCTCTATGGATTGAAATTCCATGTAAAAAGGGGAAGGCAATGGCAGTGGGGGTGTACTATCGACCGCCTGGACAGAATGAACAAATGGATGATGAAATGCTCAAAGAAATCAAGGAAGCTAACAAAAGTTACAGCGCAGTAATGGGTGATTTCAATTACCCCGATATCGACTGGGTCAGTGTCACAGCAGGACATGCTAGGGAGATAAAGTTCCTAGATGAAATAAATGACTGCTTCTTGGAGCAGCTGGTTCATGAACCGACCAGAGGGGAAGCCATATTAGACCTAGTCCTTAGTGGAACACCAGATCTAGTGCAAGAGATAAGGGTGTTGGTGCCACTTGGAAATAGTGATCATAGCATGATCGCCTTTGATTTAATTAGTGGAGAAGGAATAGTAAGGAAATCCACAGTACTACCTTTTAACTTTCGAAAGGGAGACTATGATAAAATTAGTAAAATAGTTAAGAAAAAACTAAAAGGAGCTGTTGCAAAGGTTAAAGACTTACATCAAGCTTGGGTGTTGTTGAAAAATACTATCTTGGAAGCCCAGACCAGCTGTATTCCATGCTTTAAGAAAAGTGGAAGGAAGTCCAAAAAACTGCCAGCATGGTTTAAAGGTGAGGTCAGAGAGGCTGTTGTTGCCAAAAAAGCATCTTTCAGGAAATGGAAAAAAGAGCCAAACCACGAAACCTGGAAACAACACAAGCACTGGCAAGTCAAATGCAAGGCACTGATAAGGCAGGCAAAGGGAGAATTTGAGAAGACTCGTGCTGCAGAAGCAAAAACGCAAAATAAAGACTTTTTCAAGTACATTCGTAGCAAAAAACCTCTGAGAGAGTCAGTTGGTCCATTAGATGATAGAGGGGTTAAAGGGGCACTAAGAGGTGGCAAGGCGATAGCGCAGAGACTGAATGAATTCTTTGCTTCGGTCTTTACTGAGGAAGATGTAGGGATGTTACCCATGACTGAAGTGGTATTTAAAGGTGCGGAAGAATTGAAGGAAATATCGATACATCGGGAAGATGTATTACAACTATTAGATAAACTGAAGAGTAGCAAATCACCTGGGCTGGATGGTATACATCCAAGGGTGTTGAAAGAACTGAAATATGAGATTGCAGACCTGCTATTAGTAATCTGTGAACTATCATTAAAATCATCTCTAATACATGAAGATTGGAGGATCGCCAATGTAACACCAATTTTTTAAAAGGGGTGATCCGGGAAACTACAGACCAGTGAGCCTGATGTCAGTACCGGGAAAAATGGTAGAAACCATCATAAAGATTAAAATTATTCAGCATGTAGATAATCATGGCCTAATGGGAGACAGCCAACATGGCTTTAGACAAGGAAGATCTTGTCTTACTAATCTGTTATGTTTTTTTGAAGGTGTGAATAAACAGGTGGACAAAGGTGAGTCGGTTGATATAGTGTATCTGGACTTTCAGAAAGCCTTTGACAAGGTCCCTCATCAGAGACTTTTGGCAAAACTAAAGAGTCATGGGATAGGAGGCAGTGTACTACTGTGGATCAGGAACTGGTTAAAAGATAGAAAGCAGAGGGTAGGGCTAAATGGCCAATTTTCCCAATGGAGAAAGGTGAATAGTGGTGTTGCCCAGGGATCTGTGCTGTGTCCACTGCTTTTTGACATATTCATAAATGACCTGGAAAAGGGAATAACGAGTGAGATTATAACATTTGCAGATGACACAAAACTATTTAAAGTTGTTAAAACCCAAGAGGATTGTGGAAAATTGCAAGAGGATCTTGATAAATTGGAAGACTGGGCATCAAAATGGCAGATGAAATTTAATGTGCACCAAATGCACCAAAGTTATGCACCTAGGGAAGAACAACCCAAACTATGGTTACACGATGCAAGGTTCCACATTAGGAACCACCACCCAGGAAAAAGATTTAGGCGTCATCGGCCCAGTGTGCAGCGGCGGCCAAGAGAGCAAAATAGAATGCTAGGTATCATAAGGAAAGAAATGGAAAATAAAACAAAAGATATTATAATGCTTCTATATCGTTCCATGGTGAGACCGCACCTTGAATATTGTGTGCAATTCTGGTCACCATATCTTAAAAAAGGATATAGCTTTATTAGAAAAGGTTCAGAGAAGAGCCACCAAAATGGTAAAGGGGATGGAAGGATACTCCTATGAAGAAAGGCTAAAAAGGTTAGGGCTCTTTAACCTGGAAAAGAGACGGCTGAGGGGAGATATAATAGAAGTCTATAAATTAATGAACGGAGTGGAACGGGTAAACGTAGATCGATTGTTTACGTTATCAGAATATAGAAGGACTAAGGGACATGCAATGAAGCTACAGGGGAAACTATTTAAGACTAATAAAAGAAAATATATTTTCACTCAACGTATAATCAAACTCTGGAATTTGTTACCAGAGGATGTAGTAAAGGCTGTTAGTGTAGCTGGGTTTAAAAAAGGTTTGGACAAGTTCCTGGAGGAAAGGTCCATAAACCATTATTAAGAAGGGACCCAGGATATCAATGCTTGACCCAGTACAAGCATTGTGGAACCTGTTTCTTTTGGGGAAACTGCTAGGTACGTATCACCTAGATTTGCCACTGTTGGAAACAGGATACTGGGCTTGATGGACCTTGGTCTGACCCAGTATGGCATATCTTATGTTCTTAGGAACTACAATACCAGACAGGAAAGGATGCAAGGAGGAGAGGCCTTTCACCTCTAGGCCACCAGAAAATATGCTCCAAGAAGGGGGAACGTCTATTTTAAACATGTTATTGCTTGTTACCAGATGGATATTCCTGCGGGGGGGGGGGGGGAAGGAGAGGGGTGTGTAAGCGAATAACACCTTTGGAGGTGTGAAGGCACTTTAAAGAAACAACATCTAGGTGCAATCTGGAACGTCCAGGTCAAATCATCTGTAAAACAGCCGCCCATGATTTTAGAAGCTTCCACGTGCCCGAAATGGGTGGCGGCAACCCCAGCCACATAGGCATCCCTGTGATAAAAGGTTAGGATGGGGATGTCTATCCCATGCTGAATGCACGTCCTTGCCTGCTACTTTGCAAGCAGAGATATGCATTGGCATGCTGATTAGAAAACAAGTGCCTGCATTTCCCTTCCATTTACTTTTTTGTCATGAAAGGTTTTGCAAATATCAGACTACTTTCTTCTCCACTCTCTCCAGGTATTTGGTGGCAGAATGGAGCTATTCTGATGGCTATTCATCCCCTGGAGCAGGGATAGACATGGACGTTATGGCTGGTGGGTTTAGACATGCTCACTATTTCTGGAAAGCCCTGGACATGCCTCCACCATGCTCCTATGCACCATGGATGTGTTTGTCCTGGAGACTGCGACATTGTAAAATGGCTCTGGGAATGTCTTTGTGACTGACATGTCTATATGCCTGTTTTTAGACATGCAACTCACAAATAGAGCTTCTAAAATGACCACCTTTGTAAACTGTCCTGGAAAAACTCAACCTGTGAAGTTTACCACAAGCTATGTTATTTTATTTGCATAATAATGACTACTTTGCATATATTTGTATGCAACACAATTCACTATTTTTAAGCACATGCTGGGTGTATGTTTGTGGTAAGCTAAATAATGCACATTATCGCCAATTAACATATATTATCTGCAAATACCGCATGTTAATTAGGCAATAATATGCATTATTGCCATAATGCAGCTTAGCAAACAGGCCCCTTATGAGCCAATGCAAAAAACTAGCACGGCCTTTAAGCACAGAAAATGTCACTTTTAAGCAGACTTACTGCCACTGCCAAATGCAGAAAAGAGACAGATGCACGTGTAAACAGTAAAGGAAAAACTAGCGCACAATTAATGCCAAGAGTATTTAAATGTATTTAAATTAGAGGCAAATAAGCTGCATATAATAAAATAGCATGCAAATATTACCTGCGCCTGAGGCAGAGAAATGAGTAGAGGATTTCACAACCAGCCTTAGCGCCATTATCTCTATGTCTGATCTTGAGGTGGCTTAAACATCTAGCGTGTGCTCCCAGCAGTATTTTGATGGCATCAGGTGCTGTCCCTGATGCCTGGATCATCTAAGGGAAAATATCAAAGATGATCCAGACATTGGAGAAAACCCCCGATGCCTTCAAAATATGGCTCCCGACAGAGAGTGAATCCCTAGTGACCCAGCGGTCCTGATCCCCACACTCCCTTCCAACTAAAAATAAACCTGGTGGCCCAGTGGCCACAACCCACTCCCACCCAACTAAAAAGAAACACAGTGGCCCAGTGATCCGAAACCCCCATCTTCCACCCAACTAAAAATAAACCTGGTGGCCCAGCAGCCCCCATGCCCCCATCCAACTACAAATAATCCTTGGTGGCTCAGTGGCCGCAATCCCTTCACCAGCCCAATTGAAAATAACCCTGGTGGCTCACTGGCCCTGAACCCTCCACCCCCCTCCAGGTACCTTTACAAATGAGCAGGAGCGCTGTCCACAAGCTCCCACTCTTACGCTGCCATCTAGAAAAATGGCTACACCTGGCCCCCTGTGGTGCATCCTGGGATGCATGGGGGCGGGGGGGGGGGGGGTGTGTGTGTGTGTCAGACTGCCATATATGGTAGAAAGTGCCTTATATGGCAGTCTGACCCTCGCCATTTTTCAAGATGGTGATGCAGGAGTGGGACCTTGTGGCTAGTGCTCCCGCTCATTTGTAAAGGTACTGGGAGGAGGGAGAGGGGGTTCAGGGCTATTGGGCCACCAGGGTGAGTTCTGGTTGGGCCGGTGGGGGGATTGCTGCTGCTGGGTCACCAAGGATTTGCTTTCTGTCAGGAGCACCGGCCTCCCAACAATATTTTGATGCATCAGGGGCTCTCCCTGATGCCTGGATCATCTGAGGGGAGTTTGACATTTCCCCTCAGATGATCCAGGCATTGGAGAAAGTGCCATCAAAATACTGTTGGGGCTCATATGCAAATTAGCTAAGCGATGCCCCTGTTTCTCTGGGAGAGCATGCCAAACTTGCACCGACTTCTGTGCACATGTGTTTGGCTTGTTCTCCCAGTTTAATGTTGCCATTTACGCACATTTTTACATGTAGTTAACGCGTGGCTAATTTGCATATGAGCCCCTTTCTGCATGCCAGAGTTAAGGTCATGTGCTGCAAATAGGCGTAAAACGCTGATAGTGCACGACTTCAGCACTGGCTTTCTACAATGGCCTATTAGATTGTAAGTCTTCTGGATAAGGAACTGTCTAATGAAGCTAATGGAAAGACATTACCTCTAAAATCCAAATCCAATACAAACATCTACCAGCAGGGGTCACTGTGAAGCTATTGTTCAGATTTGAATTTTGCAGAATAGTCTTATAGACACAACTAATTCTTATATACTACAGAATCTGCAGCACAGAAAATAATTAGAAATTAAAGGTGCCCCTCTGGATTCCACATCCTTGATAAACACATATGTCATGTTCCAGGATCAAGCTTGAAGAAGAGGTAACTATCATGCAGGTCTTTGAAAATGCTGCATGCACCAAATTGAATATGTTCAATTAATGTTCATGTTCAGTCCCCTTTCTGATACATCATGATTGAGATTAACCTAAAATTAAAGGGAAACTATAGTGAAATGTAAAATAGAAACAATAAATGAATACTTTACTTCTGCACCTCATTTATTTGAAGTATTTTGGAAGGATAATACACACTTAAAGAGAGGTTCTTGCTAGCTGTTGTATATCGAATTTCCAGTCATGCAATTGTGAATTCTGACCAGCAGAGGTCCTACATGCTTGTGGGGAATACTGAATGTGTTTGTACATTGCTCTGCCAGTTTTTCTCTGATAAAACCTGTATGAAAATTTAATTGAAGCAGAAAAACTTGACTCTTTGAACCATTCTGTGCAAGTTCTGAGAGTAGCACATTCCTAGTCTGTTAATTTCTAAATATTAGTTAACATATTTATTCATAGTTAACAAAAATATGTATCTATTTTTCTTAATGTGAGCTATTAACATATTGTAGGTACTAAAATCCTTGTTGCTTGTAAACGCAAAGAGGTTCTATTTAAAAAGTAGTACTAAATTATGTTTATATCCTCTTAACATCAAAAATAAACCTATTGTAATTAATGAGATGTGTCAATGATCTGTTTTCATTTTTAAATAAGGATTCAAACCCCTTGGAATCTGGTATATTCCCCATAGTCTGATGACCAGATAAGTAGTGCTATAGTAGTAGACATGCTTTCCTCTAAACTGGTGGTTCTCAACCCAGTCCTTAGGACACTCTTAGCCATCAGGTTTTCAGGATAACCACAATGAATATGCATATGAGAGATTTGCATACATTGGAGGCAGTGCATTTAAATCCATCCTATGCATATTCATGTGCTTATCCTGAAAACCTGACTGGCTAGGTGTATCCTGAGGACTGGGATGAGAACCCCTGCTCTAAACAAACCACACCTGATATACATTTCCTCTTGCATGCCAAAAGGTGTGGGTGTCATCCATATATAGGAGTCATAAACAAGCTGCTCTACAGTGGCCATTTGCTGCAGTGCTTTAGAAACTTATGGCTCAGTCCACAATAACAAACCTGGCTGTAATAATATACAGTTTAGAGTTTGCTGGGTGCCATTAATGCAGGCAAAGAATGATATTAGTAATACTAATTTCCCAACATATTTAACCAGTGAAAAATACCTCGACTAAGGCAACGGCTTGGAAAGTTACACTGAACAAACTGCAAAAATAACTTAATTAAATATATTTGTGCGCTATAAATTGGGGGGGGGGGGGCATATTCAGCCACAGCAGCTAGCCCTTGTAAAGAGGCTAGCTGCCACCACTGAACATAAAACCCAGATAGTCAATGCTGGGGCCATATCCGGCCACTGGCATTGAATATCTGAGATAGCAGCAAAGCTAACTACTGCCCGGTTAGATTCTGCAGCAAACGTTACACTAGCCTTTAGGGTGCCTAACCTTTGCTGCTTAGGGATAACTGGGCAGTGGCTGAATAACAGCAGCTTGATGGTGAAATTGACTAACGTGTGATACTGAGTTATTGTTATCATGAACGTGATATTAGTAAATAGGTCTCCCTGCATGAAATGGGATTTGAAGTAAATATGAACTAATGCATGTTAGTGCATACTAGCATTGTGGTGCACTTTAGTAAAACTAACCCTTAAAGGAGTTTTCTTTGTCCTTTAGCTCTCATAATAGATTTCAAATAGATTTTTGTAATAACTCTCCCTATCTCATAGAAGCACACTCATAGGATAATAAATATAAATGATGGCAGATAGATCAAAATGGCCCATTCAGTGCTGGCAGACAATCAGAATTCCCCCAACATGGGGCGAGAATCCATAGTGAGAAAATGATTCACAGCTAATGCAAGTAGGGTACTGAAAATAGGAAAAAAAATCACTTTTTTATAGAACAGTTGCCCACAGCAATAATCACAGTACTAATTTATAGTAATCATAGTGAAACCTATTGCTCCTCAGACCATCTGTGAAGAAAGCCATATGGTTGCTAATAGACACAGGACTGGAGGTACCAAATTATTTACCAGCCCACATGAAGCGTGGAGTCTGATTCTGTGCAAAAAACAGCTAGCAATTAATAAAGAGGCTATAAAATTGTTTCTAAATGTGTTTCTGACTACTTTTCCTGATAATGTACTTATCCTCCTTCTCTTATTTTTGTTTATTAGTCAACCTCCTCTCAAATCCAAACTGTTAATCTCTCAGCACTGCCCCAAAGTCTATATCAGTGATGGCTAACCTTTTTGAGCCCGAGTGCCCAAACTGCCGCACAAAACCAAAGAATTTCCTCAAAGTGCCAGCACGTCCATTAAAGCCTCATTTGCATAAGGTGCCTCATTTGCATAAATATTTGCATAATGTTACCATACACTAACTTTTAGTAAACATGCCTCTTAATGAGTATATGGATAAAGAAAGACTAAAAGGTTTCTACATTACTATAATCCAGTACCAACCGCCAGGCACATTAGGAACTACTACAAACGCTGCCCATTTAGAACCCATAGCAAACCCGCCGTATCCTAACAGTACTACCAGGACTCACAAAGCACCATACCCTAACTATCAAAAGGCAACACTGCAAATATTAAACCAATACATTTCAGAGAACAACAATACATGACCTACTGGGGAAAGAACAAGTGGCAATGTCAAATAGGAATTATATAAACAGAATACCTCAGCTCAGTTACACATGCAGAACAGACCATCACCAAACAAGGAATCACAATTTAAAAACAGGAAGACAATAATTAAACTGGGAACCCCAAAAGCCAAACTTGGAATATACAACAACACTGTAGAAATAAAACTATAAATAAATTTCCTCTTGTACTAAACAAAGCGCAAAAATTAATGATGCACATTTCCCAGAGCTGACATATTCCAGTTAATAAATTCAAAATAAAGAGATATTTTTCTACCTTTTGTGCATTTTTTTTCAGTTGCAATTGCTCCAGCCACTTTCTTCTGGTTTCTTCGTGTCTTCTCCTAACTCTCCATCTGCTGTCCATTTGTCCTTTCTTCTGTCTTCTTGGTTTTTTTTTTTCCATTCTCTCTCTACATCTGCTTTAACATACTAATCTTTCTCCTTTTGCTCTTTCCTCATTCCTATTTCATCTACTCAAAATTTACCCCTCCATCCTCAATCCCCACTTATTCTCCCAATACCCGGCCAATTGTAGATTTTTTATCCCTCCCACACAAAATATTTTTCCCCTCTCCATTTTACTCTCCCAGCCCCATCCCATTCTAATCCTCCCCCAACACCAGCTCCCTTCTAGTTCCAGCCTCACCCAGCATCCATTCCCTTCTAGTCCCTGCATCAGCCCATTTCCAGTCCTAGCAGCCCCCCAACCCATTTCCAGTCCTAGCAACCTCCCAACCCAATACCAGTCCTAGCCCCCCCTCATCAACCCACTTCCAGTCCTAACCCCCCATAAGCCCATTTCCAGTCCTAGCTCCCCTATCTATTTGCAGTCCCATCCGAGTCCCTCCATCAGCTCATTTCCAAACCCAGCCCCCATGAGCCCATTTCTAGTCCTTTCCTAGCCCCACCATCAGCCCATGTCAAATCCTAGCTCCCCTCCACTCAGCCCATTTCCAATCCAAGCCCCCCATGAGCCTACTTCCAGTTCTAGCCCCTTCCTGGGGCCATTTCAATCCAGGCCCCCACCACAGCCCATTTCCAATCTTAGCACCCCCCAACAGCCAATTTCCAGTCCTATTCTAGCCCCTCCATCAGCCCATTTCCTGTCCTAGCCCCCCCCTCACCCATTTCCAGTCCTAGCTCCCTCCCCCTCACAACCCATTTCCATTCCAAGCCCCAATCCCATCAGCTATTTGCAGTTCAAGCCCTCCTTCCACTCAGCCCATTTCCAGTCTTAGCCCCCCCATAGCCCATTACCAGTCCTAACCCCCCCATCAGCCCATTACCAGTCCTAACCCCCCCATCAGCCCATTTCCAGTCTTAGCCCCCCCCATAGCCCATACTAGTCCTACCCCCCCCCAAATCACCATCACCATCACCATCACCAGCCCACTTCCAGCCTTAGCACCCCCCATGGCCCATTACTAGTCCTAACCCCCCCCCCCATCAGCCCATTTCCAGTCTTAGCCCCCCCCATGGCCAATTACCAGTCCTACCCCCGGCCAATTTCCCGTCCTAACCCCCCCCCCTGGCCAATTGCCATCCCTACCCCCCCCCCCCGGCCAATTACCCGTCCTACCCCCCCCCCCCTGGCCAATTACCAGTCCTACCCCCCCCCCCCTGGCCAATTACCAGTCCTAACCCCCCCCATCCGCCCATTTCCCGTCTTAGCCCCCCCCCCCTGGCCAATTACCAGTCCTAACCCCCCCCGGCCAATTACCAGTCCTACCCCCCCCTGCCAATTACCAGTCCTACCCCCCCCCGGCCAATTACCAGTCCTACCCCCCCCCCCCCCCGGCCAATTACCAGTCCTAACCCCCCCCTCAGCCCCTTTCCATTCTTAGCCCCCCCCCCCCCTGGCCAATTACCAGTCCTAACCCCCCCCCATCAGCCCCTTTCCAGTCTTAGCCCCCCCCATGGCCAATTACCAGTCCTACCCCCCCCCATCAGCCCATTTCCAGTCTTAGCCTCCCCACCATAGCCCATTACCAGTCCTAAACCCCCTTCCCCCCTATCATCCCAAATTTAAAAAAAAAAACCCAAACAAAGCGGCTGCTTCTGCCGCGGCAGCCTCAAGAGCTCTGCCGCGGCAGCCTCAAGAGCTCTGCCGCGGGGCCCCCCCCCCTGCCCGGCAGAGCCTCCATGCATCATCTACCTTCAAGTCGCAAAACGCGGGCTTCTTTCAGAGCCGCGAGAGTTTCCTTTCTCGCGGGAGAGCCGCGAGAAAGGAAACTCTCGCGGCTCTGAAAGAAGCCCGCGTTTTGCGACTTGAAGGTAGATGATGCAGGGAGGCTCTGCCGGGCAGGGGGGGGGGGGCCCGCGGCCGAGCTCTTGAGGCTGCCGCGGCAGAAGCAGCCGGTTTGTTTGGTTTTTTTTTTTTTTAATTTGGGACCTTTTAAATTCGGACCTTCCCGCGTGCCAGCTGCAAGGCCTTCGCGTGCCACAGCTGGCACGCGTGCCATAGGTTCGCCATCGCTGGTCTATATGCTAAAAGCTCTGCCCCATTTTGTGTCTAAAGGGAAAATACTTCATCTATCTATCTGTAAGTAGCTGATGCAGAAACCACAGCATCTTCCCTTCCTTTGTCTCTTCACAGGCTTCAGTATAACACCTACATGCCATGATTAAGTCCAGCTAGCTCGACAGTCAGCAGACTCAGATCTAAGTTTGCTATGCTAAGCCATGGGGCCTTCTCTGTCCACAAGTCATGCTTTAATACTGAAAACAATACAGTTGCACAGCACAGCTTGGTCTGAGTGTATCAAAACTAAAAGAACAGTGTCAGCAAACATCTCATATATTTATTTATATTCTCTTATATACCACGCTATTCTGCATCAGTGTGGTTTACATTGAACAAACTGAAATTACATTGAACAGGGCATTATAACTTGCAGATAACTATTTTACAGGGAACATGGGCTATGGAGGGTTAAGTGGCTTGCCCAAGACCACAAGGAGCACCTGTGGGACTAGAAACCCCAGTCCTTCTGGCCCAAGGTTGCTGTCCTCTAGGGGGATTTAAACCCCCGACCTTCCGGCCTGAAGTACCTTGCCCCAACCACTAGGCCACTCTATCCTGATGGCACAAGCAGGACCTAGAAAGATCAATGGGAAGGGCACCATATACAGTGACCCACTGACTGCTGAAAAATCACAGCAATGGAATGCAGCACACTGGGTGTCTCCATAAAGAGCAGTGACATGTCAAACGACAGGAAGACAGTAATGGTGTGTGCACCTGCAATCATCCCAGGCCTTGCCCCAAGGCACTTTTACATCTAGAACAAGGTGCTGTTGAACCAGTAAAAGAAAAACTGTGACCTACAAGTCTCACTTCTTTAGCCAAAGCCCTGATTTTTACAAAATTATAACTGCCAGAAACGTGTTTTATAGCAGTGTGGCAGGTGCAGGCCTGTGACCCACGGTGTCTGACATAGGCAGGCCAGCATGGCTAGCTTGACCTGTAAATGAGGCCTGTGGAGAGGCATATAGGATTGCACATCCCCCAATATGCTGCTATTGTAAGAAAGAACTCAGTAGAAATATTGAATTAGCCTAGATAAGCAGAATTGCAGAATTAAGAAATGGAAAAATCCAGAAAAGATGTTTTTAAAGTTACTGATAAGAAAGAGTACATTTGCAGAGAAATATTGAGGAGTGCTGACAGATGAGTTACAGAACCTTGCTCTTCTGCACGCACAAATGGTCCCATAGCCTTGAAAGTGTGAAAGTAACAAGTTGATGAACTGACCATTGTAATTGGGACTAGAAGGGGGGCAGGCAGGTGTCATGCTCACAGAAGCCCACAGAAGGAACATAATTGGAGAAACTTATCAGTACCGGGACCAATAGAAGGGCTACGGGAGGTACGGGAGCGTACCGGGACCAATGAAGTGTTTTTCTATACCTAGAATGGAACAGAAGTCTATAAAAGTTGTTGTAATGCTTGAAAACTTTGCTCAGCCATTTTGAAATTGCCTTGCTTGAGACTTGTGCACAAATAAATGATTTGGACCTTCTGAACAGACTCCTGGTATCATTGGTTTGTCTGCGCTTTGCTGCTACATATTCCTTGGTGCGTTGGCCGGGAAGTTGTGGAATCAAAGTGTATATAGGGCAATATACCACGACTTTCCGCCTCTATAGGCTTGGTCCTGCCGGGATCGCGCCCTTCCGACGAGGGCCGCTCCCTGGCGCCACCGGTCCCTTGTATCGGAGGGAGCTGGTCGGACCTCGGCGGGTGCCGGGCCCGGTCGGAGCCAACGCCTCGAACCCGAGTGAGGGGAGTCCGAGGTCCAACTCATGCGCCTGCTTGGGAAGTTTTGAGGACCGGATCCGGTGAGTATAGTTTTGATTTTGGGTCTAGACAGAAATAGAAAGAGCAGTACTGCCATTGGAACTTGGAATTTGGAATTTGTAATCTCGAGATATTGGGAATTGGTAAGAGAGCTTGATCAACTCTCAAGGAAGAGCCGAGTAGCCTGGCATGGGAATTCGCTAGGTGAAACCCTCATCCTTTTTGTAATTGGGAAAAGACTAGTCAGAACAGATAGAAACGAATGCATTCTGGGAATACGTTGCTAGCATGATTGTGTGAACGAAGTGTGATTGAGAGGTCTGGCAGCACGGACCAAGTGAAAGCGGACCCCTGATTAGCGCATTTCCTGACCGGGCGACCGCGTTCAGGTCGCGAAAAGGGGGAAGCGATTGTCGTCTTGTCTTGTTATTTGTATTCCCTGTATGTTTCCAGGGCCGTGAGGACCCCTTACCCACGGTCCGCCCACCTTTTCCCTTCTGTCTGTTGTTGCGCGCACACATCGAAATGGGAGGGGCGGAGTCTACTAGAAACACTCCATTAGAATGTATGATCGCACATTTTAAAGAGGGATATTCAGGAGATTATGGTATTAAAATGACAGCAGCCCGTTTGCAGATTTTGTGTACCAGGGAGTGGCCCGATCTAGACCCCATCTGGCCCCGAGAGGGAACGTTCACTGTAGAGATTATTCAGTCAATACATCGTAGAGTGCGGGTAGCGCACCCCGATCAGTACCCCTATATAGATTCCTGGTTAAGTATTTGTGAAGATCCGCCCTCCTGGGCGCAGCGCTGTTATGAGGAACAGTGCAGAATAATGTTAGCCAAAACAGATTCTAGACAGAAAACGGAACAGCCTAGAATGAAAGAGCAGGATAAGAAAGCCACAAAGAAACCCATCCTGGCAGATCCTGATTCCCCAGAAGTAGTCCTCAGGCAGCCCCGAACTCCAGGTCCAGTAAGAATAGCTCGGCGGCGTCCTGCCCCAGATCCCCAGAGACCGCCGGAGCCGAGGCGAGACCCAACCCCTGACCCCCCTCCTCCTGGAGGAGAGGAAGAGAAAGAATTAGCGGGAAGAGAAGAGGAGGATGTAAAAGGTGAGCCAGAAGCGGAGCTAGAAGAAGAAGTAGGAAGGAATCCCCCAGAAGAAGAAGAAGAGGACAGTGTACAAATTATTGAGAAAGCCAGCGCTAGCACTAGCAAGCCAGTGAAAGAAAAACCCAAAGCAAAACCAGTTGAGAAAAAGAAAGCAACTCCTGCAAAGACAACGACAAT
Organism: Ichthyophis bannanicus; assembly: GCA_033557465.1. Lineage (NCBI taxonomy): Eukaryota > Metazoa > Chordata > Amphibia > Gymnophiona > Ichthyophiidae > Ichthyophis > Ichthyophis bannanicus. Next base: position 173,121,234 of record CM066042.1, read on the forward strand.
AGCCCTTAGATCCCAGACCCAAATGACGCCTGGGACGACAGCCAAACTGTTTCCCTTAAGGCAAGTCCCGGGGGTGCCCGTAAAGAATGATAATGATGAAGTGGTAGCGGGACCCCTAACTTATGTGTATATCCCGTTCTCTACAACGGATTTATTAAATTGGAGGTCGCACTATGCCTCCTATACTAGCAAGCCCCAGGAGCTGACAGAATTAGTAACTAGTATTATGGAAACTCACCAACCCACTTGGCCAGATTGCCGTCAGCTCCTGACCACCCTATTTACCACAGAAGAACGAGCGAGAATTAGAAAAGCAGCTATCGAATGGATGGCAGAAAACCCTGCAGCTCCAGCGCAGGGGCAGAATATAATAGATCGTAGAGAAGCAGCTCAGAGAGAATTCCCGAATGAAGACCCCCAATGGGATCCAAATACAGATGAAGGATCCACCGCCCTAGCCCGTTTTCGCCAAGGCTTTTTACAAGGCCTGAGAAGAGGAGGCCAAAAAGCTATGAACCTTTCCAAAGTAGCAGGAATTATTCAAGGAATAGATGAGAGCCCAGCAGATTATTATGAAAGATTAACTGAAGCTTATAGAATGTATACTCCCTATGATCCCGAGGCACCAGGAAGTTTATGCATGGTGAATTCTGCTTTTGTAAACCAGTCTCAACCAGACATTAGACGTAAATTACAGAAATTAGAAGGGTTTGCGGGCATGAATGCAACACAGTTATTGGAAGTCGCTCATAAAGTGTATGTGAATCGTGATACTGAAAGACAGAGAGAATGTGATAGAAAGATGAAGAAGAAAGCTGATTTTTTGGCTGCGGCCATAGTTGAAAAGAAAAGGGGAGGTGTCCCTAATCGAAGGAGCAGAGGAAGAGGGCGGGGTCAAGGCGGAGGCCGGACCCAGAGACTAGGCGTGAACCAATGCGCCTATTGCAAAGAGGAAGGACATTGGAGAGATACGTGCCCGCAACTCGAAGACGCCCAGCAAGATGACGAATACGATCATCAGTGGCGAGAAGAAAGACAAGGCCGTCCCCGAGGCCGAGGAGGAGCCAATCGAGAACAATTCCAGCGAGAGAGGGGAGGAGGAGCCATCCAAGCATTGGCCACACAGGCCCATGATGAGGATGACGTGGATTAGGACAGACCGGGCTCCAAGTTTGCTTTAGGTCTCCAGGAGCCTATGGTCGAAATACAAATAGGAGACCAATTTATGAACTTTATGGTTGATACTGGAGCAGAACATTCAGTAATAGACAAAAAAATAGCCCCATTCACCAAGAAAGCAGTCACCATTATAGGAGCAACTGGTGCCAAAGCCACAAAGTCTTTTCTACAAAACCGAATATGCAGTCTAGGAGGACAGCAAGTAACGCATCAATTCCTTTACATGCCCGAATGTCCAGTACCCCTACTGGGACGAGATATGCTAGCCAAGCTTCAAGCCCAAATATCTTTCTCTGAGCAAGGAGAAATGCAAATGACAGTGAATTCCCAAGCCAAGCCAGCAGGAGTAATGCTGCTGACAGTTCCCCGAGAAGAAGAATGGAGATACTACATTGATGATTCGATTCAAGATACCTATTTTGAACAAACTCTGAAGAACATTCATGCACCACCTGGAGTATGGGCAGAAGGCAGTCCCCCAGGCCTAGCCAAGCATATAGCTCCAGTGATTGTAACCCTCAAGCCTAGTGCTACACCAGTGCACGTCAAACAGTACCCTCTCCCAAGAGCCGCAATTGAAGGCATCCATCGCCACCTACAGAGATTACTCGAGTATGGCCTACTAAAAGTATGTCAATCCCCATGGAACACCCCACTTTTGCCAGTAAAGAAACCTGGGACAGATGATTATCGCCCAGTGCAAGATTTGAGAAGAGTAAATGATGCAGTTGAAACTATACATCCAGTTGTACCCAATCCTTACACTCTTCTAGGACTGATACCTGCTGAAGCTACCCATTTCACTGTACTGGATTTAAAAGATGCATTCTTTTGCATAAGATTAGCCCCTGTAAGCCAAATATTGTTTGCATTTGAATGGCAGGACCCCATCTCTGGAAGAGGGGGCCAACTCACCTGGACAAGATTACCCCAAGGATTCAAGAATTCACCTACCATCTTTAGTGCTGCACTAAATCAAGACCTTTCAAGCTATCCAGTAGCCCCGGGGAAGAGAGTGCTTCTTCAATACGTGGATGATCTGTTGATAGCTGCCGTATCAGAAAGTGAATGTATATTAGCCACCAAAGATCTCTTGCAGTTACTAGATGAAGCTGGATACAAAGTTTCCAGAGCCAAAGCACAACTATGCCAAACAGAAGTGAAATACTTGGGTTTTCGTATTACCCAAGGAAGCAGAAGATTAGGCAGAGAAAGAAAAGAAGCAGTATGCAGAATTCCAACTCCAACAACCAGAAAGCAAGTCAGAGCCTTTCTGGGAGCAGCAGGATATTGCCGAATCTGGATACCCAACTTTGCCCAAATTGCCAAGCCACTGTATGAAGCCACAAAAGGAGAAGAGAAGTCACCACTGGAGTGGGGACTTGAGCAGGATACAGCCTTCCAGAAGTTAAAAGAAGAATTGATGTCATCACCAGCACTTGGACTACCAGATGTCCACAAACCTTTCCACTTGTTTGTACATGAAGCACAGGGAAATGCCTTAGGCATGTTGACTCAGAAATTAGGAAATTGGGAACGACCTGTAGCCTACCTATCGAAACAATTGGACCCTGTGGCCAAGGGATGGCCACCCTGCTTGAGAGCAGTTGCAGCTACAGCGCTACTAGTGAGTGAAGCAGACAAACTCACACTAGGACAGAACATACGAGTCACTGTGCCACATGCAGTCCTTGCCCTTATGGAACAGAAAGCAAATTATTGGCTCACCAATTCCCGAATGTTGAAGTACCAGAGCATGTTATGTGAAAACCCACAGATACAACTTGAAGTGAGCCATGCCTTGAACCCAGCTACCTTGATACCCATCAGTGAAGAACTCCCAGAACATGACTGTATCGAAGTCATGGAAACTGTGTTCTCTAGTCGACCTGACCTAACAGATGTGCCCATAGACAATCCTGACCAGATCTATTATGTTGATGGGAGCAGTCTCATCCTTGACGGACGACGCTGTGCCGGATATGCAGTCGTCACTCAACACGAAGTAGTTGAATCATCAGCCCTAGCCTCAGGCACATCAGCCCAGAAAGCCGAATTGATAGCACTCACCAGAGCATTGTTGTTAGGAGAAAAACTTGTGCTGAATGTATATACAGATTCCAAATATGCTTTCACTACCTTGCATGCCCATGGAGCTCTCTACAAAGAAAGAGGACTCATCACATCCGGAGGAAAATCAGTCAAATATGGTCCCGAAATATTGATGTTACTTGATGCAGTCTGGGCCCCAACACGTGTAGCTGTCATGCATTGTAGAGGACATCAAGCAGGAAAAGGAAAAGTTGCTCGAGGAAATAGATTTGCAGATGCCTCAGCACGACAAGCAGCTATGACAGGACAAATTGCCCCACAAGCTATGCCAATGCAAGCAGCATTGTTTCCAGTACCTTTGAATCTATGGACCCCACGATATACCACCAAAGAATTGGATTACTATTGTGACAAAGAAAATGGAGTATTGAAAGACGGATGGATTGAGCTGCCACCAGAAGAAGGCAGTCAACCTCCGGGAAGAATAGTAATTCCTGAACTGTTAGGACCATCCTTTGTCAAAGCTTTTCATGAAGCCACCCACTATGGAAAGAGTGCTATGGAGAAAGCACTCAGACCACATTTCTACATCCCTCTAATGACAACCATATCAGCCTCAGTAGCCCGACAATGTCAAATCTGTGCCAAGAATAATGCCAAGCAAGGCCTTATTACAGCACCCCGAGTTCAGTCAAGAGGTGTGACCCCCATGCACAACCTCCAAGTTGATTTCACCGAAATGCCAAAAGCTAATGGATACCATTACCTACTAGTATTAGTTTGTACTTTCTCTGGGTGGGTAGAAGCATTCCCAACCAGAACTGAGAAAGCCCGAAAAGTTACCAAAGCCTTAATGAGAGAGATTGTCCCCAGATTTGGAATCCCAGCAGTAATAGGGTCAGACAATGGACCCTCATTTGTCTCCCAAGTTACTCAGCAGTTAGCAAAAGCTTTGCAGATACAGTGGAAGCTCCACACTGCATACAGACCCCAGAGTTCAGGGAAAGTTGAGCGAATGAATCGTACCTTGAAAGCCCAAATGTCCAAGCTTTGTCAGGAGACACACTTGAAATGGCCCCAAGTGCTCCCCATAGCTTTACTCAGAATACGCTCAGCCCCTGTAAAGTCAACAGGATTTTCCCCTTTTGAAGTTTTGTATGGTAAACCCCCACCAATAGTGCAGGGAGTCAAAGGAAATCTAGCCCAGATTGGTTCAGAAGTAACCAGACAAGAACTCCTAGCTCTTAGTTTTGTTCTGCAGACTCTCCATACGTGGATCCAAGACCAGTTGCCTATCAACTTGACGGAACCCTTGCATCCCTACCAGCCTGGAACTTCGGTGTGGATCAAAGATTGGAAGAAGATACCGTTGGAACCCCATTGGAAGGGACCGTACACCGTCATCCTGTCTACCCCAACTGCAGTAAAGGTAGCCGAGATCGACGCCTGGATCCACCACAGCAGAGTCAAGCCCGCCGCCGATCCTGAACCAGAGCGGTGGACAGCAGAGCAGCACCCTGATGTACCCTTGCGAGTTACTCTGAGACGGCAACCAGCAGCATAGACACTTCATCACAAGTGCTTTGCAGTAGCCAAGTCTTTCGAAGAGGATTGCTGTTTTCCATGCAGCAACAGTTTTGTTTCAACGAACCCAATTTGTGTGTGTGATTTGACACACTACTTTGAGACTACATTGACTAAGCCAGACTTCACAAGCCAACTGAATTGCTAAGTTGGTTAATGTGTGCTGGACATCTTGAGGATCTTCAATCAACACTCAGCACCCGTTAAATTGCTTCATTAGCAAACGGGACGAAGAATAATAGACCGTCGTGATCAAGATCAGCAAGCTGAGGATTCAGAAGAACTCCAATCAACATCAACATGTATCTTTGCTTCTGCTTTGCCTTGGTTGCCTTCTTTGGAGGTTTTGAACAGACTTATGCTCTACCTCCATGCACAGCTTGCATTACTTCTACTAGAACTGGACTGAAAGTAACTCAGACTTTGCTTTACCATTCTTACTATACCTGCAAGGGAACAATAACTCGGTGTATCTATAACACCACTGAACTAAATGTTTGCACTCATGGCAAAATTAAAGCATGCTATAATCCGCATCAGAATCCATCCTATTACACGTTGGAAATAAGATGGAAGGATGCAGATGGACCTATATTAGCTGCTACACCACCACTTAAGGACATTACTAAACCTGCTGTTTTGAATTTTGATGCATGTAATGCTATTAATAGAGATAGTCAGTCCACCTGTGGTACATGGGAGAAAGCGTATCGGAATGACCATAAGTATATGTGTCCAGAAGGTGCCACGGGATGGAGGAAGTGTACAGGTAAAAAGGAACCAGGGTATAGTACTGCTACAGCGGCAGACTACTATTGCCCGTATTGGGAATGTGTTTTCTATGCTACCTGGAACACTGGTATAACTGATGAGAAAATAGATAAACGGATGGCTACTCTAACCAAGCCAACCACAAATGATAAATGTCAGAAAGATGCTTGTAACCCCTTACATTTGCGTGTACATAACCCCCATGCATGGAAACAAGGATATAAGTTTGGTTTACGTATTGCTGGAGGAGGAACAGATCCAGGGACCATTGTATATATTAGATTGAATACCCAAGCCCACAAGTCATCTAAATATCATATTCATAATACCTTTTATGAAGCTATGCATGTAAATAAGTTTGAGATCCCTCACCCTTCACAGAATTTGTTTCTAGAATTAGCCGGAGCAGTAGTATCTAGTCTTAAGATCACAGATTGTTATTTCTGTGGCTGAACCCAAATGGGAGATCAGTGGCCCTGGGAAGCCCAAGAATTGAATTATTCCATGATTTACAATCAGACTGAATTACACAAGACAACCAGTGAATGGGTGTTAGCGCACTCAATCGTTGGACGTCTTTGCTTTGCCAGAACTGGACCCCAGTTCACCCAAAAAGTAGGACAGCTGGTCTGTCTTAGCCAGAAGTACTATAATGCCACGACCAAAAAGACAGCATGGTGGTCAGGAATCAGACATCCTGAACCTCCTAACCCATTAGCCAGATTTCCTGAACTTGCAGGTCTATGGACTAACCTTGCCAAAGTCCAAGCCTGGCAAGCCCCACCTGGCCTATATTGGATCTGTGGAAACCGAGCATATGCGCAACTCCCACCACAATGGGGAGGAGCATGTGTCTTAGGAACCATCAGACCTTCTTTCTTCCTGTTAAACACTGAACATGGAGAACAATTAGGATACCCTGTATATACTACCCACAAACACAAAGGAGCGTCAAGACAGAAAAGAGAGGCCCTACAGATAGGCAAGTGGGAGAAGTGGCGAGGTGATGATTGGCCACCAGAAAGAATTATTGAGTATTATGGACCTGCCACTTGGAATGATGATGGTATGTATGGTTATCGTACCCCAATTTATATGATCAATCGTATTATTCGCTTACAAGCAGTAGTTGAAATAATAACCAATGAAACTAGTCATGCTCTCACTCTCTTAGCTAGACAAAGTACTCAGATGCGCACTGCCATATACCAGAATCGTTTAGCACTTGATTATTTGCTAGCAGCTGAAGGAGGAGTATGTGGTAAACTGAATTTAACTAATTGCTGTTTGAAAATAGATGATAAAGGTCAAGTAGTTGAAGAAATTGCTAAAGATATGCAAAGACATGCTTATGTGCCAGTACAGACTTGGCACGCATTGAAATTTCCTAATTGGTTTGCTAACCTTTTCTCTTGGTTGGGAGGATTTAAGACTTTCGTTATCTTAGTACTAATCCTTGTTGCTGTTGTCCTCTGCTTACCATGTTTAATCCCATGTTGCATGCGTTCCCTTCATAGTGCTATTGATAGTACCGTAGAGCGGAAGACCGCAACTAGAATAATGGCTTTATACAAAGCTAGCCCTAGTGGAACTAGTAAGAATCCTTTAATCAGGATGTGAATTTTCTGGAAAGTGATTTAATTCTCACACCTTATTAAGTAATAGGGTGAGATTAATCAAAGGGGGGAATGTGGCAGGTGCAGGCCTGTGACCCACGGTGTCTGACATAGGCAGGCCAGCATGGCTAGCTTGACCTGTAAATGAGGCCTGTGGAGAGGCATATAGGATTGCACATCCCCCAATATGCTGCTATTGTAAGAAAGAACTCAGTAGAAATATTGAATTAGCCTAGATAAGCAGAATTGCAGAATTAAGAAATGGAAAAATACAGAAAAGATGTGTTTTAAAGTTACTGATAAGAAAGAGTACATTTGCAGAGAAATATTGAGGAGTGCTGACAGATGAGTTACAGAACCTTGCTCTTCTGCACGCACAAATGGTCCCATAGCCTTGAAAGTGTGAAAGTAACAAGTTGATGAACTGACCATTGTAATTGGGACTAGAAGGGGGGCAGGCAGGTGTCATGCTCACAGAAGCCCACAGAAGGAACATAATTGGAGAAACTTATCAGTACCGGGACCAATAGAAGGGCTACGGGAGGTACGGGAGCGTACCGGGACCAATGAAGTGTTTTTCTATACCTAGAATGGAACAGAAGTCTATAAAAGTTGTTGTAATGCTTGAAAACTTTGCTCAGCCATTTTGAAATTGCCTTGCTTGAGACTTGTGCACAAATAAATGATTTGGACCTTCTGAACAGACTCCTGGTATCATTGGTTTGTCTGCGCTTTGCTGCTACAGCAGCAGTACTAGAGATACAGCCAAACCAGGCAAACTCATTAGAGCACAGCTGGCTTAGGCAAACCAAGAGGTCACCTGGGGTTCAAGCTTCTTGGGGTGACAAAGAACGACCGAAGTGACAGCAAAACAATAGTCCTGCTCGCCACATAAAATCAAAGAGCCATCAGCACAATGTTAAGTTTTAAAAGTTTGTGGTGTGCGTCTGTGTATGTGGGGGAGCTTAATTCCCTCCTAATACTCCTGATTAAAGCTCCTGTTTTCAGTGTTATTTTCATTTTTGAGGAGATATAAATATTTGGAGAACGTGGGAAGCTCCACCTGCTTAGTTTCTCCCATTGTTGTAAAATGCTTTTGCTACTGCTGGAATATTATACAAGTGAGATGTCAATATACCAGGAACAGTTGAAAACCAGATTCTGAAAGGAAATTAAAAACAAAAGCAAACAGGAATCATGGCCCTTTAAATTACAAAAATATGAGACATAAATATCCTAAATTTAAAAAAAAAGAAGGGAAAGCGAGCAAATAGAGTCAAGAACGTGGCAAATTGATATTTTGAAGACTATCGCTCCTATTGTTGCTAGAATTATCAATTTTTTAACTTGTCCCACACATTTATTTTAATTGTTGCTAAAGTGAATGAATACAACGATAAATAGTAGTAGATGTATTTTATGACATAAAGGAGCCTCATCTGCCGCTGCTCCTTTAAGAAGAAACAGTTTTGTTTGTTTGGTCGCCCGCCCCCGGTTCCCATGCTGGCAGCGCGAGGGCGCCTGTCATTGGCTCGCTGCTTCACAGCTGTTGTCTTCCTGCCGCAACCTAATCAAAGCGTCAGGAATCCCTCCCCCCCCCCCCCGAGCTGCTACGAGCTCACCGATTGGTCTATAAAAAAAAAGGAAAACTGGGCTGCGTCCCTCGGTGACCAACCGGACGGACGTTGCTACGTGCCGGCGGGAAGGTTATAGGTGCGGACAGGTGTCATTCGGCTGTCAGTAAGTTTAGCTGCGTGGCTGTTAAGTGAAGGGGGCGTGGCGTTGCCTTGCATAGCTGAGGGTTTTAGAAAAGAGAGAAAGAGTGGGGGAGTGAATGTGTACGCGTCTGCGCACGAGTTGCTCTGGCTCGTGCGGAGTGCTAAACCCGCTGCTTCTACATTGCAACGCGTTGCGCGACAGAATAAGGAACGTGACCAGTCCTAGGATTAAGCCGGAACGCTTTGGACGGAGCTCTCGGTGCTTCCCTGGGGCTCATCGGTGCGGCCGCCTTCCCTCCCCCCCCCCCCCCCCACCCTGTTCTCCGCTGCTACGCAGGGATGCAGCTTTGCTTCGGTTTTATTCTGGGTCCGGGAGAAGTATGACAACAAAACAGCAAAACATATCTATTCAGCCAGACAAACTAGCTCAATTTTGTAAGCTCAAGTGGCTGTTCCTAGAAATGTTTCCATGCTTTTTTTGATAGGATTATATTATTGATGGAGATAAATAAAATTCGTCTCTGGAAGAAGTTAGCTGAAGCCCCCTCTCGTGGTAATTAACCTAGTTTGTTACTGCTTTTTTTTTCCATGAATATTTTTGTGGTGTGCAAGTTCATCGTTCTCTTGATTCAGCCTACAATGAAAAGTTACAGGATGACATTTTTTTATTAGATCTTTGAGGTGCTTTATTCATGGATATAGATTATTTTGCTAGTTAATGGCAGTTAAGCCTTATGATACTTGACGAGCTGGGAAAAAATGTTTTTGTGTAACTGACCATCAAAAAGAAAAAGGTATTTCATTGAAACCTCTCCAGGCTCATTTCAGATTCAAGGTAAAAAATGTTTTGAAGTAGACTGGATTTTGTTGACGTTCATGGTTGAGAGATGGAGGTTTTGGCCATGTTGCATGTTCTAGAATTGCAGTTATTAAGTTACTGTAAAGGAAACATTTTGAATTCAGAACATCCAAACATGATGCGGTGATCTTCAGGCTCAGCTTTTTGACGTGCACCCAGTGGCTGTAATCCTGAAAATAGAGCTAAAAGGAACCAGATGACCCTTGTTAATATTCCTAGTATATTAGCTGGAAGTGGAAGGTAGCATCTGAAATCCATACTGTATTTTATCTGAGCTATTCCAGGGTTGCTAAATCCCAAAAAATATCCATTATCTGCTTCTATCCTGGCCTTAAATATCATGTGACTACTTTTTTTTTTTATTATTTACAAACAAGCTGAAAGGAAAAGGGAGGCGGTTTCCTTGGTCTGGTGTTAGTGATTCAGTATAAGAAAACGCATCACTGTACAGACGCGAAGCACCCAAGGTGGTGCATAGGCTGAATCACTTCAAGTGAATGCAAAGAATGCACAAATGTGTTGCACTTCTTGCCCTTCGCGGAAAGGTGTTCCCAGTTTTAGGATGTTGTATAGCAGGGTGATTGCTTGCTTCAATTATTTATGGCCATTCTTTAGCCTTCATATTTATCATAGGAATGGTGTCACCTGTTTTATTGGTGGAGCTCTGAACATTAGTGAAAATAAAATGCAGGAAGGAAATGTATTGTGTTTGGAATAAAAAGAAAAGTGTAGGGTAGAGGAAGAGAGTGAACTAACTTTTTTTTTTAAATTTTGAGATTTTGCTCATTTGAATGTGCTGGCTGCCAATCAGTATTGGAGAAGTTCTGCCATTTAGATTTCATTCATATTTACAGCAGTGCTGCTGTCATTTTTTTTGTTATACACTCACGTAATCATGTAACTTAATGCAGTGCAGAAATTAAGGCTGCTTGATTTTTTTTTTTCATGCTCTATCTAACCTTACTTCCCAATGCAGGAAGAAAGATTAGCGTGGGAAAAGCATCGTAAAACCACAGCACTAAAGGCTAGTGCGGTGTGCATGCAAAATGCTGCATGATTAATTGCTCCTGATGTCCAAAAAAAGAAAGTTAAGATCTAGCACAATTTTGGACTCTTTTGTAGTGCTGAATCTTTGACAATCTCAGTCTGGCAGAAAGATGCAGCCAGGAGCAAATCTCAGATGAACCACAATTCTTGGTGGCCCTAGTGGGAACAGCCTGTTACCCCTCCTCCCCCCCTCACCGCTAAACAGATAAACTGCTGGTGGCCCAAGTGGATCCCAGAACCCCCCCCCCCCCTAGGGCAGGAGCGTAGCCCACATACTACTGCCTCTCCATCTTTGAAATGGCAGTGCCTGACCCCCATATAGTGTATCCTGTGTGCACAGGGAGGGGTCAGGCGCTGTCACGTACAAAGAGGCCAGCACAGAGGCAGGAGCTTGTGGGCTACGCTTCTGCCTCCTAACTTGGGGTTAACAGGGGAGGGGGAGGCTTGAGCTGTCACAGTGGTTCAGGGAGAATTGAGGCCCACTAGGACCAACAACATTTTTTTTCCAGGGGGATGGGAATCGGGTGGGATATGGAGAACTGCATGGGTTTTTGTTTTTAAATCTCTCTTCTTGTCAGTGCATGAGCCAATCCCTACTCGTTCATGACAGGAAGAGAGATGCTTACAAGCATGCTGGCACAGATGTCAAAAATAACACAGACCCCCGGGCATATGTCTGGCTTGTTATCCCTGTTTAGCACAGATGTTTTGAGCCCAGCTCATTTACATGCTATTTACTTACCGCATTGATGAGTAAAACTACTGTGTTAAACTTGCCTTAGGAAATCCTGCACTAGAGCTTTGGTGCTGAGCTGTAGTGCAGGGTTTCTGCATCGACCTGAAAATGGGGAAACCACCTAGCACATGTGGCCCAGTGTGAAGTTATGGCCTTTCATTGCTATGACATTGCATAGCAATGAAAGGCCATAGCAGTCTGAGTAAATTCACTGAAAGGATTACATGATTACTATTTGGATTTGCACTGTGTGATGCACTTAAAAGATTGCTTCCTTAGTTTAGGATGGGAGATTATATGGGGGGGGGGGGGGGAACAATTCAGCACCAGCTTTTAAAGTGTTTGGGAGTGGCACTTTTTCCTATCACCCTCCCTCCAACTAAACCTTTGAGATTATGGCTTTTTTTGAGTGTTGTGAAACCTTTGTTATTGCACCAACACATTTATCATATGATGTAGTACATCTATTTGTAACAAATCCTGAGGTTTTGTAGAGGGCCACTAAATGTTTCATAGCCTGCAAAGTATACTGTGCCTAGTAAGTTCTCTGCTCCTGTTGATTAAAGTGACCTTAAGTTAGTACAGCAGCTGGCCACTTACTATAGACACATCCGGGGAAACCCAGTGTTGTATTACAGGCTAAGATCTGGGAGGCCTTAACTCTGCTAGTAACATACTTCATGATCTTAAGCAGGTTGCCTAACCTATTTATACTGCAGTTGAGATCGAAGGATATTAGTACTTTTTGCAGCAGTAAATATGATGTAGCCTAATATATTTAAAAACAAAAGTTATTTTTATTTCATTGGTGTGAATAGCCCTTGCTAACTCCTGTATTTAAAGTCAAAACAAAAGAAATCCAGCTTCTTTTGATCCTCTTTTCTACTCGTGCCAACTGTTGAGGTGAAATCAGATTAGTGTGATATGAAGAAATCTGTGCAATTCCATATAAATAATCTTAGCTAAAAGTTGTGGAAACAATTTGCTCTTTAGCTATATGAAATGATTGTGATGACCAGTTCTGCTTCTCTGCAAGCTGGATTTATAGGCAAGATTTTTTTTCTTTTTTGAAATAAAATGAATACAGTTTTAATAAGTATTTGAGTGCTATACAGTATTTTGCCTAAGAAAATCTTGTGTAGTCTCGTATAATACATTTGTTTTCTATGCATTACCTTTGAGACATGGAGAAAATCAAGTATACACACATACATTTATTTTTTGTATCCCAAAGAACACAGGTCCATTTTTATGCTCTTACTTTAATGCTCAGTAAAGTCAGCAAAGATCCTTTGCCCAAGAGGCCATAGACTGACTCCTTTTTGGAATCTGGCATTCCTGAATTTGACCACCAGCTGGTGCTATTACATAATGGTAGTGACTCATTCCCACTCCAGACCCTGCTACCAACAATTGGAAATGAATTGGGGCAAAGGCTATCTCTCTTAAGTGATGTTGGTAACACCATTTTAGAAATCTTATTTAAGCTTGATTGTGCAGTTGGAGCAGACAGAGGGTACACATTTTTTTTTCTTTTTAGAAGAACAAACTGACCACAGTTAACAACTACTTGAACTGATGCTGTATTAGTTTTTGTTGTGTAACAGATTGTGCATGATAATGAAAATAATAGACCTATTAAAAAGATTTTATGGATTTAGGACTTCAGTTTGGTAAAGAGTGAGATAGTGTAGTAAAGATCTCTATGAATTGGGCCCTAATCGGTCAAATGCTGGTACTTCAGCACCCCCCCCCTTGACTTCTTTAGAAATAGCCTGAATGTTCGAGGGGGGGGGGGGGGTTTGCCCAGATGTTCTTGTTTATACACGCATGTGTCTCCAGCAACTCTAGAAGATGTCCAGCAATTTCTGAAGGTTTTAAAGAGAACCTGTGCTCCCATCTCTCCATCTTTGTCTTTTCTCAGAAAATAAACTAAACACATTTCTATTTGCTGTTATTGAGCATTAAGAGCTTTGTGAAGGGGGAAGAAGCTGTAAAGACGTTGTTTGCTTATGCAGCTAAGGATCTTAGTTTTAGTGTTTTTTATCAAGTTGGAGTAATAAATCATCTAGGTTGTAAGTAGCTGCATTTTGGCATAATGTTCCCAACCCATTAGGGTATTAACTGTGGTAGTTCTGTGCTGTGCTTTGTAGCTTTCATTACAGATGTAGAATCTCCAACCGAGCTGCACATTAAAACATAGAAGAAACCTGGGAATAGGTTTGGAAGTATCCATTTCTTCTTTGTGAAGACTGAATGTCTCATAAATTTGAGCATTTTTTTCTAATACCCTAAGCAGGGCACCTTATAAGTATGACCCACATCAGCCTGAGGAACATAAGTGCCTTAGTGACGATTTTTTTCTTCCCCCAGAATTGTCTTGCTCTTTGAACACTGTGGGCCTGTTCTTTTTCACAAAATGGGTGCTTAATGGAACTAAGTGATTCTTGGATGACAGGTCAAAGAGTAGCAATGCTATAGGTTTTTTGTTTTTTCCTTTATTTATCTCTTTTGGTTGCTTGCCTTTCCAGTGACTGCCCAAAATGAGTAGCGAAACAATTGAAGCAAATACTAAAATAAGTGGCAATACATCTCGGTAACATATTATAGCAGAATAGCACCTTTTTTAAATTTTCACAAAGCTCAGTATGCTAACTTTTCTTTTTTTTTTTTTTTAATTCCTCTCTCCACCTTGGACCAGACTCAGGAGGCTGAACCAAACGGCCACACAACCACAGATTTTGTCACTAGGAAGGTGGCCTTTTTTAATTCAGGGCCGAGGGTGACCTGTAACTTGTGAGGTGGCACCTGTCTGTCCCTGCAGTTAGACAGCAGCAGCAGCATTACAAGCTTGTCTGCATGTCTGAGATTCAAATTTTAAGCTTCTCCTTGTAGGTAAACATAAGAGGGCAGTATGTGCAATGACGACCGTATTCTGTAGGCGGTCTTGCACAATATATTTTTAGCCATTAAAGTCAATAATACAAATGACTTTTCTCTTATTTATATTTTGAGATGTACCGTATTTTTCGCACCATAAGACGCACCGGACCATAAGACGCACCTGGTTTTTCAGAGGGGAAAATAGGAAAAAAAATATTCTGTTTTGATTGCCTGTGAAAGTGCTTATTTGTTTTATTTTCCATTCCTTTCCTTTCCTTATGATACCTAGCATTCTATTTGCTCTCTTGGCTGCTGCTGCACACTGGGCCGAGGGTTTTAACATGTTATCCACAATGACGCCTAAATCTTTTTCCTGGGTGGTAGTTCCTAATGTGGAACCTTGCATCGTGTAACCATAGTTTGGGTTGTTCTTCCCTAGGTGCATAACTTTGCACGTGCCCACATTAAATTTCATCTGCCATTTTGATGCTCAGTCTTCCAATTTATCAAGATCCTCTTGCAATTTTCCACAATCCTCTTGGGTTTTAAAAATTTTAAATAGTTTTGTGTCATCTGCAAATTTGATAACCTCACTCGTTATTCCACTTTCCAGGTCATTTATGAATATGTCAAAAAGCAGCGGGCCCAGCACAGATCCCTGGGGTACACTACTATTCACCTTTCTCCATTGGGAAAATTGGCCATTTAGCCCTACCCTCTGCTTTCTATCTTTTAACCAGTTCCTGATCCACAGTAGTACACTGCCTCCTATGCCATGACTCTTTAGTTTTGCCAAAAGACTCTGAGGGACCTTGTCAAAGGCTTTCTGAAAGTCCAGATACACTATATCAACCGACTCACCTTTGTCCACCTGTTTATTCACACTTTCAAAAAAACATAACAGATGAGGGTTCCGGTGATGTCATCGGAGGAAATAGCGGTGTAGCGCCAAGCTCCGCCGTCTTCGGCCGATTTGAGGGGGGAAATAACCCCTAATTGTGCAAGCAGAGCGGCGTAGACGAAAGGAGGCAGTGGAGTGAGACCCCCGGTAGGGAACGCAGAGGAGCGATCGCCGGTCGGTAGACCGGGACAGGCGGTGAGCAGAGGAGTTTCACTGCGACGGAAGAAGCCGGGCCCAAAGTAAAAGAGAGGACGTAGAGAGGAGCAGGCTGAGACAAGGTGCGATCGGCACCGCGAAGGACAGTGCAGAGTGCTGAGAAGACAGCGGCAGTACCGTGCGGGAAAGCCGGGGTTTGTGGGCCTGAAGAACAACTGGAGGGCGCGCTGAGGTGAACGGAGCAGCGGGGTGCCACTTGGGAGCTTAGTCCCGCGGGAGGAACCCACGCAGTGAAGGCAGAGGTAGGAGGGCCTGCGGAGTGCTACCTCTGGGAGAGGAGGTAAGACGGTGTGGACCGCGAACAGCAGCAAGCAGCTCAAATAAAGTGAAAGAAGTAGCGGAGGATACAGCACACGTTGAGGGCAGTGGAGTGGAAGAGTGGGGGCCCAAAAGCAGCCACGGAAAGGAGGTCGGTGGCAGTGAGGAGGTCAGAGAGTGTGTCGGCAAGCCTCCGGGTGATTGGAGAGATCCCAGGATAAGTCCAGGGGAACAGGACCGAGAACCAGAGCTCAGAGTTAAAAAGAAACTGGCGGCGTTCAAGTCCCCGTATGCAGCACCGAGAAGAGGGAAAGAAGAGGAACACGACGGCAGAGCAGAGGTGGAACGCCCAGACCCGCTGCCGCTCTGCAACTTCTTATATTCGCACCATAAGACGCAGGCACTTTTCCTCCCACTTTTTGGTGAAGAAAAAGTGCGTCTTATGGTGCGAAAAATACGGTATGTTCCATAGTAACATCACAGCAGATAAAAATTAAATTGATCAGTTTAATCTCCCCAGACTTTCTATTTTGAGCATGCATTCCCATATGCAACCCTGGCCTGGTTTATTGTACCTTCTCCCTCCCCAAATGCAATGTGTGCCTTAGTCATTGCTGATTCCTGGCAACCTAGCAGCTCTTAGGTTTTCTCAGCAGTGTGACCAGAAATAGATTGCCAGGCCTTTCTTCCAAAGCAACGGAGGGTTAAGTGACACCAAGCCACAAGGCGTGCTAGTGGGAATTGAATCCTGGTGTGTTGGTTACTAAGCCAGTGCTCGAACCATTATGCTATTCTCCCTGTCCCCAACAACCACTTCAGATATCTTCTACCTGACATTGCGACCTTTTTTTTTTTCCTACCTCTGCTCTCTGTATCCTGCATATGTTCCAAGCCTAGATATAATAAACCCAAACACCCTAGAGGATAGCGTATTATAAAGTATATCTTTATAAAGATACATTATATTGCAGGGGTTTTTTTTGTTTTATTATATCTGTTTTGTTAACCCTGAAATAGCGACATATGAATTCCTTTGTTCCAAGCATGCCACAGTCTCTCTGGTGCTGACCTCGACCATCATCGCTGGCAGGCCATTTCAGCCGTCTTTCAGCTTGGACGATTTCAAAGGCTAATATGTAATTTAACATTCAAGATCACTTCCATGTCTTGCTACCAAATTTGTAATAATCCCTCCCTCCCTTCCTCTGGCAGCCACCATTGTTGCCCAAAACGGCTGTCCCTATGTTCGCTGACGTATTTTGTGTTTCAGCCGTGGTCCCTCATGCAGGTTACCTGAGCCTTCTTAGATCATAACTACTATATTATGGGCACTTCAGTGTGTCGGAGGAGTGGACCCAGCTTGTTCCCTGCTTCTGTTGCATCATGCATCTTTGCCAGGGAACCCCATGTGGCACTGCGATCCTCCATTTCTTGGAAGCTTGATGCAGTCATGATATGTTGTGTTGGGTCATAACTACCTCTTCTTTCATGTTGCCCCAGAGCTTCTTTCCCATCCTGGGTAGAAGAGCTAGTGCAGGAAAGACCAGGAGAATTATAGTAAAGTATAATTTATGGGTTTGTTTTTATAAATCTTCCTCATGATTTTTTTCTGTTCCGTGCAATGTGTCCACCTTGTTGGTTATCAGGGATCTGGGGATTCCTTGAAAAAATAGAGGTTGGTGAACGGGGTTGACTGTGTAGAGGAGGGACCCGGGACAATGTTGTCTAAGCTAATTTTACTAATCTCTGCATTCTGAATTGAGGAAACCTCCAATATCTGTAAGCAGAGGCCATTCTGTGGCTTTTCTATGAGTAGCATAGACAAAATTGTAAGTGTCGGTGCTTTATAGCAATGTGAGCAATATGAACGTTGCACTTCCTACTCTGAGCATCTATTTCCTTATGCCAGTGGATATCGGATGTGCCCTGTATTTTACTACTACTACTACTACTACTGATCATTTGTATAGCGCTATAAGGCTCAGTAGGTTTTTGGGATAGAATTAATTTCCTCATGCAAATTATACTGGGAATTTGTTGCTATAAGCATTAATTCTTAGCTGCTAAGGGACTTTTTAAACTATTTAATGGATTCTTCCTCTGACTGTTCCCTAGTCTGGTCACTGTAACAACAGCCCTAACTAAGGTGGGGAGCCATACACAGGGCTCCTTTGGAAATCATGTTTAATGGATCCTAAATTTGACCACTAGGTGTCACCCTTAACAAATAACATGACTCCGCCTTCCCTAGGCACTGTGCTGAATGGATGTCTGTTCTTCTTTCATGGACTTAACTTGAAAGTCTTTGCCTTGCTTCACCTCTTTTTAGCTATGGTAATGCCCATTTTTTTTTTTTTTTAGGTGGTGGCATGCCCCAGGTAGCAATTTAAGCTTGCTTTTAGAAGCTGCAGCCAAAAAGTAGCATTGCAGTGTCTAGGAAAAGGTTCTTGGGATGGGGCTAGCAATAACGGGAGGTCTTGGCCTTAAGAGCATCATGACTCTCTTTGGACTGAAGCAAATAAAATGCAGCAGTCAGTTTTCCAGACCGGAGAAAAGCTTTACTGAAAAAAAATAAAAAAACCAGAACGGTATAAGAGGAAAAAATATGAAAATCCACTTTCAATAGAATCCACAAATCCCTAGGCTCAATGTTCTTGAGCACACGCTAGTATGACTTTTATGGGCTTCCCAATGATCCCTTCTTGAAATTTTCTCTACTCTTCACCCCAAAGAAACTCTGTATGAACAGTCCTCTTCTGTACTCTAAATCTGCTTTCCTCAAATACTTTATGAAAGATTCTGTGCAGGTCTGGTCGTCCTCCATTTGAAGAAGTATTGGCTACACTTGCATCAGCTCTTTTGCAGAGTTCTCAATGGTGTGGTAGTTGGGAGTGCAAGGTTCAGCGCACAACTAACATGCTTTTTGGCTATGTGGTAGTGGGGGAACACTTGGCATAAAAGGCTGCCTTGCTAAATCCGCCATGCTGTGTGTTGATAGGTGAGGTTAGGGCAGAGGGTGGGTGTTTGCCGCCACATGCAGCGATCACAGTTGTGCTGGAAATGTGCTGCTAGCACAGCTGCAACTACTGCCTGTCTCCTACTGTTTAGTATACTGTTCCCTGTAATAAGTTATACTGTTTTACTGTTCCATGTAAATCCTGAATTGAGAGGGAAACCGCCTTGATTTAAGGATGAAGTGGTATAGAAAGCCTGTTAAATAGTTGCACCTGCTGTGGCAGTGTGCCGCTAATGTGTAGATCAGGTACGCCACTCACCCAGAACAATGCCCTGGATGCCCCACAACATTTTCAGGGGCACGAGGGCCATAGTGGTTTTAACTATACAGTTGCCTAGGGCAGTGACCCCTGGGGAGCACACCATAAATTGGGACAGCCACATAACTGTGCAGGGAGGGCGGACACACATGTATCTTCAGGGCAAAGGAATGTTTCCAAACTATGCTGTCAAAGTAGGTACTTGTGCATGATCACTGTAGCTGAACTGCTGTACTACAGCTCTGGGAAGAGGACCATGGGGCAGAATGTGCCCCTAGTGATCCTAAAACTCTTGCACTGGCTGCATACAACAGAGTCCAACCTGCATCTATGGCCCCAGATCCCATGCCGTTCTCGGTTGCAGTGCTGATACATGCTTGAGTGCCAAACATCTGGATGGGGAGTGGCTCTGCTACACCAGCAACAACAGCAATCAATGTGGTACCCAGGTCGCCTCCACATGGACAATGGAAAGGGAAGGGCATTTCAGGACAGCTACAAATGAGTGGACAGCCATCATTGGAAATGGGTGCAAGTTAGGTCTTGGGCTCAGATGAGCCACATTAGCCAGGGTGGGTTGGAGATGGCTGAAGACACCTAGCATGCGGGGCATTCAAATGAAGAGATGCACTTAATGGCAAATGAAAGGACTAGCACATCATTTTGCTGTCCGACCATTGTCTCTTCTGCATGGGGAACTATGTAGTGGTGCATGTGTGTAGCTGGGAGCTATACTGCTGTGGTGACTTCTGTTCCTGAGGGCTATGGCCCCTCACCTGACCATAGAAAGACGTGCAAGGCCTACTGGCTCATAAGAGTGCTTATATTTCTATGGCCTAGTGGTTGGGGCAAGGTACTTCAGGCCGGAAGGTCGGCGGTTCAAATCCCACTAGAGGACAGCAACCTTGTGCCGGAAGGACTGGGGTTTCTAGTCCCACAGGTGCTCCTTGTGGTCTTGGGCAAGCCACTTAACCCTCCATAGCCCATGTTCCCTGTAAAATACTTATCTCCAAGTTATAATGTCCTGTTCAATGTAATTTCAGTTTGTTCAATGTAAACCGCACTGATGCAGAATAGCGCGGTATATAAGAGAATGGGTTGCCAGGTTGGGCTATGTAGGCGTTTATATCTCGATACTATGGACCCTATATGCTGTAAACTTGAGTGTAGGGTGCCCCAGCTGTCTGTTTCTCACATCTATGTGGCCCCTCTTTTATGCCCCCCACCCCATATTTCTGGGGTCTCTGAGTTGAGCCTGCTAATCTGCAAGTTCTAGTGCTCCCCTTTCCCCCATGGGGCCTCCATAAGCCATATGTGACAGGGAAGGGTCTCCAGCCCCTCCCACATCAACCTTCAACTGCAGCCTAGGTAATCGGGAACTTCAAGGTGAGAGGGGTGCATGTGCCTGTTCCACATGGGAGGCACTGCTGAGTATCTTCTTGCACCATTTCCCCCCCCCCCCCCCCACAACAAAGGCTGCAGCAGGATCTCTGCATGTATTTGCTCTCCTGATTTGCATGCCCTGCCCATTGTACTTTGGCTCATGGCTATGGGCTGTGTAGTTGGCTGTGACTGTCTCTAGGTCAGCCATCTCTATCCTTCACTGGGAACATCTTCAGGGGCCTGTTTTGTGGGGTTGGGGGCTGTGTATTGCTGTCTTTTACCTCTGCAGGGGTCTTGCTTATTACCAGCACCCATAACTTCAATAGATGGCAAGCATTAGCATGGTGCCTTCACTGGGCACATGTGTTACAGCCACGCATTCCATACTATAGTGCTAGTGATGCAACTAATGCAGTGGTAGTAGCCTACCATGGCCACACCCCCTGCTTCTACTTCTGCAGCAGTAAACACATGTACTAAACATGTGTTATTGTCCCAAGCTACCTTCCACACTTTTGTAAAACAACGTTGGGGAGAAAGGGTGTGTCCCTAGCTGATGCAAAAATGAGGGCACAACAATCCTTGACTTGCTCATCATAGTAAATATCTCTGCCCCCCCCCCCCCCAATCCACATCTATCCTCTCAGCTGGGGAAGTGGGTGGCACATTGATCTCTCTAGTCTTCAAAGTGGCGGCAGGCCTTAAAGCACCTGCATGGCCTGCAGCTATTTCCCCCTTTGACACAATTTCCTGTTGGAAGGGGCAGGAGCATCGGGCCGTGACCACATGAATTCATGCGGGTGCTTTAAAGTTCAACGTGGCACCAAAGCGAGGGATCGCCATGCTGCCAATCGGGGTCTGTTGCCCTAGGTGACCGGGCCCTGCCCCCATAGCTCTTACAACATTGTTCGTCCCTTTTGGGGAATAAACACAACCTTCTCTTTGTACCTGAAACTGAACCCTTCCAAGCCAGGAAACCTGTCCACAATACTCTCATAGAGCTATAAGTTGGGGGATTCTGAGCCAAAAATGTAGACAATTCTGTGCATGGTATTTTTACGTTCCGAAAGACACTGCATGTTTTTATTAGTACATTTTTGTGCAGAATTACTCTGGTATAAATCACAAGGGTCTCCCCAACACTTGAGCCTTCCCTGGCCCCCTGCCCCACTCTAATTTCTAGGAAGATCCCAAATCACCATCAGTCCTATCCAGCCCCCAGCTGCTCACCATCTCTGCATCATCTCTGCACAACTGTGGCATTTTTAAACACAGTTGCGAGAGCATTTTCCCTTCGCTCTCACAGCTGTGCCTCGCTTCCAATTCTGGCATCGCCACGTTTTAAAAAGGTAAACACAAGTGCATCCTGTTTCTTGCTAGGGACAGGCAGTGCATCTGTTGACCTTTTTTATAATATAGCGATGCCATCGTCAGAAGTGAGGCAGAGCTTCAGGAGCAAAGAAATACTCCTGCTGCAGCAAACTGCGAGGCAGGCTCGGGCACCCTTAAAATTTGTGTACTCGGAGCCTGCCTCACGGTTCGCTAATGCCAGTACCTGTGCAGAATTCTGCATTGCAAGTGTGGGATTCTGCGTGGGTGGGGAATTCTTCACTACACAGTTGTGCAGAATTCTCCCAGGAGTATAGAGCCCTGGGGGTCTCTGCACTGTGTGGTTCTGCTGATAATTTGGCCACCTGACTTTGAATTACTCTTCACGGTCAGCTAGCTCTTTTTAAATGCTGACCTTTCAAAAGGAATTTGGCTAAAATTAAACATAAGATCAGCCCCCTCCCTGTGTCCACAGAAATAGATATAGGTTTATAGTGGAGCTCTGGTAGGACACAACCTGTAATGCAGACTGTGCCCATACAAAATGCCTTTACAACCTTAAAAATAATTAAGGAGCATCTGAAATGATATCTGAGTAAGGGAAAGGGAGGGGGGGGGGGCGGTGATTGTCCACTGTTCCCAGAAACCCCAAAGCACCATTATGGGGGAGAGGGAGACTTGTGATTTGTGTGGCTTTTTTTTTCTTTAACAGGAAACTCCATCTCTGTTAAGGCAGTAACTTGAGGAATAGTTTGGAAGGAAACAAGGGTTTAAATGCCTAGTAAGAGTCCTCAGCTAGCAGGAATAGAAATGAGATATTAAATATTATTGCAGAACAAAGGAGGTCTGACTTAGGTCCCCAAATGGGCTATAAAATCAATGACTTGGGAATAAATGCAGAATAGTTTCAAAATAGGTCAGTTTAAGTACATAAGTAATAATACTTAAGGCAATTGTTAGAGGTGATGTGGCGAGAGTGTGTCTCGAGAGTTTAAGGGCTAGTATAGACTTGTTGTTTGCTTGATCTATTTTTGTTGGAGATTGCTAAAGCATTCCATATTTCAGTTTCATGAAAATTGATCTAATATGATCAAAGTGCACAACAGGTAGACCTGAAATACTAGAAGCTTGGATGTTGTACGATATAAGGTAAGACGGGGGGGGGGGGGAATGCTTTACTTTCTGTTCGCAAGCATAACTTTTATTTAATGAATGTGGAAAATCAGTCATGACGCCTTGCCTGAATTTTACAGACTCCGCTGCTAAAGTTAGTTACTTGATTCCTCTCTGCTTGCTTGGGATTAGGGGGGGGGGGGGTGGAGTAAGAGTGATAACCAAATGACAAAGCATGCTCCACTTAAGTTTGTGGCTTGGTTTTCAGGAGGATGTCCAGCGATTTTAAAAGAAATGTGCATTTGAGGGTGAAAATCTTCCTCTTTTTTTTTTTTTTCGTCCTCCTTTCCCATCCAGCTTTTTTCAGAGAGCTGTCGGGCTTTGCTTCACTTTTCTGAACCGTCAAATGTGACCCCTGGAGATGGGTAGGGCTGAAGCAAACTCCTGAGAGGAGCACCTGGCTGTGCTTTTACTCTCAAACTATTTCTATTGTTGAAGGCTTTGGTTGGTGAGTACTTTGGATTTCTGAAGAGCAGTCCTTAGCCCAAGTTTGTATCTGACACCTCCCTCCCCCCCCCCCCCCCCCCCACTTGTGGGTCTATTGAGCCTGACTTGAGAATTAAGCGCAAGCCGCCTGCTTGGCACTTAGCCACTGGATTATGCGACTGGCATCCCTGTTGCGCATCTAAACTTTTGACACCCAATATTCAATCATTGACATTTAGAATACGGTTTACGAATCTTATGTTCCCTGGCAGCAAAGAGTGAAAAAAAAGTTCCATAAAATAAATGATGGCAGTCGATGCTAGGCACCGGCATGATTGGTCTTTTTTGTACTGTGAGATCGGGGTGTGTGACTTTGAAATTGGTACCTCGGCTACTCCCTGTTTCACAACCTCAGCAAGGAGTCTGAGGACCCACCACTAGGTGCCTCCAAGGGACTCGTAGATCCTCTTGCCTCTAGGTCACTGGTCCATATCCAGCTCAGGCTGTTAAGGTCTTAAAAAGGCAGAGTGTGTAAATGAGATGCTGGTCTGTTCCATTCCTGGGGTTGTAGCAGAAGCACTTTGAATCCCGGTCCTGTTGGATATCAGCTAACTTACCTGTCACTGATCTTTGAACAAGGAGTTAAGGAGTGTGTGTTGGTGTATACAAAAGAAGCAAACACAACCTATTAACCTTCCTTGCATATGCTTGGAAAACAGACCCCCTGTAGCTTTGTACAGAAAGGATGCAAGTAGGCTTTTTTTTTTTTTTTTTTTTTTTTTTTTTTTTTTTTGCAGGGAACTTGCTCAGCAAGGAGGTAGGTGGCAACAGATATTGCAACAAACTGTAAATGGCATTTTTTCCCCCTTGGTATTTTGTTTTGAAAAGTAAAGCGGGAACCATTCAGATTAGGCAGGCAGGACTCCTGATTATCCCTCCTAGAATAACAACAGCTAACACAATGAGTATACACGCACAGTAGATAGGAGTTAACGAGGGCCACAGATTTATCAAACCAGAACTTAATGCAAGCCCTGAAAAGTACTGTCCCTCTCATAACAAGGCATCCTTATAATTTCTCTCCCCCACTTCCCACTCCCCTGGTTCTTGGGTGTTCTAGTTGCTGCCACCCAACAGCAGCCAGCTTCGACCCTTAAGGGTTTTATGCACTTCAGTGGACCACTGCTGACAATTGGACCTTCCTAGTTGCGTTCTAACTGGGGAGTTCCTCCATCTTGTTGACTTTTTTCACTATTTGTGGAGCCAGCCCCAGTTCGCCACTCCCTTCACCCCCCTCCTGAATATGTTAACAAGTCATGAAGTACAATATTTCAACAGCCTGGGCTCCAGGTTTTTCATTGCTGTGGCACTATACAACAATATGCAATAAATACAGACCAGGAGGAAAGGTGGGACAGTCCTGAAAAGGAAGGAGAAGTGCAACAGACTTGCACAAGCCAGGAATCGGGCATAGGGGTGGGGAGCGGGGAGGACGGCTCCTATCCTGATCAGCCACCAACCTGAAGCTGGCAAGCTTTGTGGGATTTAAAATCGCACAAAGGCAGAAAAGGCTTCCTTCAATCGCCCCCATCCCACGCAGGAGCTGTTCCATCTTGCACAGGGAGACCAAATGAGCTGGTACAAAGACTGGCGGATTTCAGGTTATGAAAACCCCTTTTATTAAACCCCCTACACGTTTCGGCCGGTAAGGCCTTCTTCAGGGGGCAAAAATAGATAAGCAAACCTTGAAAAAATACAATAAAAACAGTAAGAATACATAATATAACATATAAACAATAATATAAAGACATAAAAAATAAAAATATTATAATTAGATCAATCATAATAGAAAGCGGCAAAGCAAACAAATAAACTACCTGTATAACATAAATAAAATGAGTCCATATATTGCATAGTAACATGTGGACAGATTACAAAGCTGTGCATGAATGGCTATAGAAACTCATTTGGTCCTACTCATCCCTCCTTCTTTTTTTTTTTTTTTTTTACTGCCTTTTGAGGCATTTTTAAAGGACATACTTGAAAACATGCAAATACCTTATAGAATCCTGCCGTTGTAAAAAATCTTGCTAAAAAGAAACTAAAAACTTGGTCAAATGGATTCCGTCTTATGTCCAATCAGACAATTAATCTATTGGACCATTAAAATACCTTAGTGTGTCGAATTACTGCAATGACTTCTAAAATTTTTTAGACAGCAGCTAGTTCCTATTTTTACCCCCTGAAGAAGGCTTCACTGGCTGAAACGTGTAGGGGTTTAATAAAAGGGGTTTTCATAACCTGAAATCCGCCAGTCTTGGTACCAGCTCCTTTGGTTGTCTCCCATCTTGCACAGGGACAATACACCACATAAGCTCCTCCTGCCTCCTTGTGCCCCGCCCTATCTTGGGAGCAGATCTCTTTCTCCCACTCGTGTTACTTATAGCATGTCTATCTTATTACTACAGAAAAACTTGATGTGAGGTAGAGGATTTTTTTCTTTCCTCCCCCACCATTAAAATATTTGTCTTGGTTTTGTTTCCTTTATGATAGATATCTTTCTATACCTCCAGAGCTGCCCAGCTTCCTAGTTCCAGATGGGAAACGTGTGTGTGTGTGTAAAATTTTTTTTTTTTTTTTTTTTTTTTTTAAAGCTTTAACTTGCATTGCAATGCAGTGTGGGATTTGTAGTTCTAACTTCTGCTCATTGCAATCGGTGCTAGAGATCACATAATGCATCAGGTCAGCATTGTTGGAAATCTAGGACTGGCCTCATATCTCCCTCCTGGAAATGGGAAACTTGGCAGCTCTGTAGCTCTTAGGTCTCCTTCCAAGAGTTGAGAAACTTTAAAAGAAAGCATTCCTGGACAGGCTGCAATATGAAAAGAGGAGGGCTCTAAAAATCTATGCATACTGAAGGCTTGGTAAGAGGACCTTTTATCGCATCTAGTGGTCTGATAAGTAACTTCTAGCTCTAGATCCTCAGTGATGCAACAAAGGTGGGAGGGGGAGGGCGTGGAGGAAGAAACCAGAACACATTCTTTCCCCACCAAACCCACTGGTTAGCAATTAGGCGTCAAGGCCAATGGACTAGGATGTGAATGCCTTCAGCTATCTAGGACAAAAATGGCAAATTCATGTTTTGTAAACTTTGCACATCATTTGCATTTTTACACAATTTTGTATTTGCATTGGTTAGTAGTAAGAACTAATTTTGTTTTTTTATATAGCAAAATTTATGGCTAGAAAGTTTGCGGAATGCAGTGGTTTTTCTGACCACCTGAGGTATAGTTTATTTAACGGGTTTTCTATACCGCCTTTTCCTTCAGTCAAAGCAGTTTACATTACACTACAAGGTCATACAAAGGTAGGGGTCGGGGAAGGGGAGACATGCAGGGATATTTCATTGCAATAACCAGTTTAATATACCACTTTATCATTACATCAAAGTGGTAGACAATGTTTCTACATAGAACAAGGAGTGGCAAGACATTAAGTTACATTTGAGATATGGTTTACAGTCATACATCAATACAGAATATATGAAAAGAACATCTATAGAATAGAAAAGAGAGAGGGAATATAGTGAGAGGATATTGAGAAGAAACAGCAGTAGTAGGGAGGTTCCATACAGAGGTAGATCTCTTACCACAGAGGAGTTTGTTATTAATATCTGAGCAACTACCATATTGATCAGGTTTCTAATAATTATCACTTTTGCTATCTTTATTCTTGCCCAGGTCCTACGCCTAAGGGCCACACCAAAGGGCCCTCGGGCGCGGGCGCACCCCTGCAGTGGCAATTTAAAACTGTGGAATTGTGATCTGATTGGCAGGCTCCAAAGTTGAGGAGGAGAAGTTAACTTCCATGGGGGGGGAGGGGGGATTTTTACTAAACTGAGCTAATGGTTAACCCGGGCTATCTGCATCCAGGTCCCATGTTAACGGTTAGCCCATTTTGATATCTTCTCCCACCTGGAGGGTCAGAACCTCTACAGAACCATGTTTTGGCTGAAGTCACTCATGCAGGCATTGCTTCTCCTTGCTGTTTGTCATCTTTTTATAGTAGTTTTGCCATTGTCTGTTAACAGCTAGGGGGAAATAATTAATCCCTTGGCATGATATCTCCATAGGTTCCAACTTTGTCTCTGTCAGCTGTTTGAGAGTAAAACACAAAATAAAACTGCTTAGAGAAGAAACGCCTTTGCTAACAACAAGGTTAAAGCCTTCAATTTGGGGGAGAGGGAGAACACCTTGCGAACGAGTAGATAAAGCCATTACACTGTACACAGAAAAACTGCTTCCTCTCATCTGTTTCTCCTTTGAAGCAAAACACCCTTAATGTGCTGAGTCTCCACCAATCTTGCATCTACCTCCAAATCCTACTTCTCACAAGAGAAGCAAAGGGTGCTGGGACTTGTAGTCTGGCTACTAACTTAGTTGCTTTTGGAGTCCTCCTTTGCATAATCTTGCTTAGTATCACTGCTGACTAGCGAACATCCATCCTACCACGCTAGTATTTTGAGAAACGTCTTATAGTATAGACTCCTTTGGGTAAATAACTTTTTTGCTGCTTAGTATATTGGCCCCTAGTTTGGCCTTTTGGGTCTTCCTTTCCCCCATTCTACAGTCTTTTTGCATTTCTAGTAACTTCTGATTTGGGGCATAGGACTAGTACGGCCATTTGTCTTAATCTGGTTCTGCACTGCCTTCTGTCGCTT
Organism: Ichthyophis bannanicus; assembly: GCA_033557465.1. Lineage (NCBI taxonomy): Eukaryota > Metazoa > Chordata > Amphibia > Gymnophiona > Ichthyophiidae > Ichthyophis > Ichthyophis bannanicus. Next base: position 173,149,360 of record CM066042.1, read on the forward strand.
CTCCCTGCCTGATATTACGTCTACCTATTTTAATGTTGGCCAAAGAGAATATACACCGTAGCATGCCAGATGGAGGAGAGTAGCTATGCAGTGGAAGAACCAAAGGATTGTGCTGGTGTTCAGGATCAAAGCTGATCTGTGTTTTGCTTTTTTCCAAAAGATATTCCATTTTAAATCTGAGAGCCATGAGAATGAACATGATGCTGGCCTACTGACCCAGGAGGGTAGAAGATTACAATAAGCTCTCCTCGCCCCCAACCTGCAAGGAACTGGAGAGAATTTGTAGCAGTAGGGCTTTAATCCTGAGGCACTTTGTTTCAATTCATTAGCTCAGTAGGTCACCACCCTGCTGGGAAGATAATCTGTTCTGTTTTTAAAGCAGGCATTTCAGGAAATATAGTTTAACAGGTTTGCTACCATGGCATCATTTTCCTCAAGAATGCCTAATCTGAGCAGTAAAATTCTTGGTAATTGTGTGTAGCTATCTAGTACTATATGCCTGAGCAGCATAAAAACTAGCTGACTCTTTTTGTTGTGTGGTTTTTTTTTTGTTTTTTTTTAATGAACTTTATTATGAAAATGTCTTTCTATGTATATCCTGCATTCTGTTTAACAATGTTCTGGTGAAAACTATTCCAAGAGCCCAGCATGGCTCCTGTACCTGCGTCTTGTCTGTCTGTTGTACTGCTCAGAAATATCTAGAGGTATTGGATGGTTAAGAAAAGCTCTGCGACAGATTTGGTCAGACTTGTAGGAATTATGTCTGAAATTCCCGTTTGAATCTCCTTTTTATAATTTTTCTTCCTGTTTTAAACACAGGTTGGTAAAAGTCCCCGCAACAGAAAAGAGAAGCTCCTACCTCAGACAGCCGTGTCCATCAGCGTGTGGAGCCTGCTCCCACACACTTTTCCTGCAGAACCACGGCCTTTACCTGTGTCTTCCGTTGTTTCCCGTGCGACCCTTCCTGTGGGAGCGCCTCCTGGGCCACCCCTGATTTTACGCAGCGTTCAGTGGCTCCAATGGTGAAGATGACAAGGTCCAAGACTTTTCAGGCTTATCTGCCCTCCTGCCACAGAACCTACAGCTGCATCCATTGCAGAGCTCACCTTGCCAACCACGACGAGCTGATTTCCAAGGTGTGTGAGCATATGGGTTCTTGAGCCTAGGGACAGCTCAGAGGATAACCCAGTTAAACCAGCATCCTCCCCCCACACACAACACTGAAGAGCAGTCATAGTTCCAGTAATCAAAACCAGGGGAATGCTTAGCAAGGCAGTATAAAGAACAATGTGGCGGTAATCATGGGTCACCGAGAGTTAAGGCTGTAGATCACGCAAAGGAATGCTGATGGATTAAATTATTTTGCAAAGGAAAAGTTGGGGTCATAGACTGAAGCATCTTGTGTCAGAAAGACTTTGAGGGAAAGATGCCATCTGTGTAATTTGGTGTAAACTTTTATTCCTAATACTATTAGCTTTGACACAATGAAAGGGGATTAAAATATTGATGGACAGTTTTTTTTTTTTTAAAATCTATTTAACTAGATAAATGGCTTTTGGAAATTGCTTGGGGGAGGAGGGATATATACAGTATGTATGATTTTTGTAATTTATGCTCTTTATAAAGGATTGTTCTGGTGTGATCATGATTGAGGAGGATGCAAAACTGAAAGAGGATCTAGTGTAGCCAATTGTGCTGCCCAGCCTGGCTGACAGCACAGAATTGAACCCTGGGATCAGTAGCGGTGATCATAAAGGACTTGACACCACCCCACTGTTCTTCATGCATCTCTTATGAGCATGTCATAATTTAGTTACCTTTTTTCAAAAAAGTACAAATATCAAATCCTGTCAAAATTGGGTCACACGTCTCTTATTGATCAGTCATGACATGAGCTATCAGAAGATTTGCTTTTGACTTTTTTGTGTATTTTTAAGGTAATGATCATGGAAGCTCATGATACATTGTGAATATCTACTGTGTGGGTTTTCATACTACACAGCCTAAGCATCTCACCCTTGCTTCTGGTTCCTGAATTATCCACTCTTTGAAAGACGTGGAAGTCATCTTCTATAGGTAGTCAAATGGTGAACTTAGATTCCCCCCCCCCACTCCTGAATATGATTTCCTAAAGCAATGAGACACAATCTGTCTGTAGTTCTGTTCTGTGTTGTACTTAAACCTCATCAAATCAAAGATGTACAATTGAACGTTTTCAGATAGACAGCTGGACAGTAGCATTTGACACTCTTTAAAAAAACAAACAAACAAAAAAAAAACTCATGGTGAGAGAGGCGGAGCATCACTGGATCAATCAGTGGGTCAGATGGGCACAGAGGCAAAGCATCGCTGGAATGTTGTCCCAGTTGGCATTCAGTAATTTAATGCCTCACACTTAGTATTTTATTGGCAGTAAAATGTCCTCCTAGATTTCTCCATCTCAGAAATATTTTATTCACTTAGCTAGCTCCTTTATAAACACCATCTTCTGAAAATTGTTCAAGGTTTACCTCTTCTATATCTACTTTTACTTGTAGTCCTAGTTCTGTTCTTTCATCTGTGAACATAAAACAGACAGTTGTTGAGCAATTCTGCTTTATCCTCGTCAGTCTCTACGTTTGTTTGTTTTTTCTTTGCTCCCTTTCAACCTTGAGTCTAATAATGCCACTTTTGCATTGCCTCTTGTCACTAAATTAAGTTTCTCTCCCCATTTCATTTTACTGTGAACTTGGTTATGGATATATTTACTAAAGTGCATTAGCTACTACTGCATGCTGACTGCACAACAGTAGCAGCTACCGCAGGCCAAATGCAGACATAGCAGCAATTTATTTATTTTTTCCCTAAAATGCATTTTGTGTGGTAGCTGCAGGTCTGGGTGGTATTAGTGCAGAGAGTGGGTGTGCCTGCAACATGCAGTTACAATGGCTTTAAACATCACATGGTAAGCGCCAAAGGTGCAGACACCAAACAGCACCTCAATGGGCAGAGTTAGCTGCATCTGCAAAGCTGCTGTCCATAGTATCTGCAAAGGAAATGCGGGGAACACCCCCTTACAGCTAACACTGGCATTAGCTGCAAAAGCCTAATGCACCTTTGTAAGCAGACCTCTTGTTTTCTATCCATTCTATTTTTTACCCCACCCCCATCCACTCTCCCAGCAAGTAAGTGTTAAGTAACCAGAAGACCATATTCTCCCATATCCTTACACATGCACAGCACAGCACAGCCCACCCCACCCTTCATGTCTGCTGGACACAATCCTAGTACACCTCTCACCTTCTTTAACTTTCCTTTATGTGCAAACCCCTCCCCTTGTTGGCCATTTGGAGCTATTAACAATAGTGATCTATAATTAGTTTATAGTTGGTTTTTAAAGATTTCTATCCTCCCAATCCTGCAACATCTTTCTCTATATCGACACCCATGCACCAGTAGACGCACCAGTATGGTTTCCGTCCCTACCACAGAGTGGAAACTCTACTCCTAGCCTTATTTGACACCCTAATCTATGGATTAGACAACCCAAACCATCATGATTTTTCTAGACATCGCATTTGATAATGTCGACCACTCTATCTTACTGACCAGAATAGCTAACATAGCGATTGCTGGAATCGCACTAAAATGGTTCCAGTCATACATATCCAACCACTTCCTGTACATAAAAATAAACCAAACGTCATCCACCACATTCCCACAAGAACAAGGAATACCCCAAGGTTCGGCCCTCTCCGCCCTCCTATTTAATTTTATATCTGCAACCGATATGTGACACATTAAACAAATACAAAATTAATTATCACATATATGCAGATGTAATGACTTATGCGCCAGTAGACATAAATACCCAATTCAACAACATTGACTGCATATATGCAGCTAAAACTTGGCGTAACAAATACAACTTACAAATCAACTACAAAAAAACAGGCATCCTATTTACTACAAGAAACCAAAATTTTACACCCCTTCTACTTTCAAACTACACAATATTGATTTGCCAGTCGAACACAAAGTAAAATATCTAGGCGTCATTATTGACAGATCCCTGAATATGACATCACAGATCAGGACATACTGCTAGAACGATATTCTATAAATTAAAACCATTCAGCATCTCGGACCAGTTCTAGACCCTGATGACTTCAGAACAGTAGTTCAAGCATTAGTCACACCTTACTTGGACTACTGCAATGGAATCCTGCAAGGTCTCCCAAAGAAGACCATTCACACACTCGCCCAAAACGTAGCCACTTGGATAATAACCAAAGCTAATCTAACTGATCACATCACCCCAATTCTTTTCAACCTCCACTGGCAGGGCTGGCCCATCCATTGTGCGAGAATGTTGTTAGCACAGGGCCCCGTGCTTCAGGGGGCCCTGCGCCAATAACATCCCGCGCATAAAGACTAGCAGTCGTGAATTAGCAAGCTCACCACCTCTATGGTAACACTTTAGTGGTGTGGGTATGGATGGAAGGGTTTTCTCCCTCTTTATGTTGGCTGAGCAGAATCCGTCTCGTCTCGTCCTCTGGATTAACACTCCAGTGGAGCAAACCTCTGTTCAGAGATCAAGTTTTGGTCGCTGCCATGAGATGGGATGAAACCTTTTTTCCTAATGTTCCTTGCAGTGCATTTTTCATGCCCCAGCCCAGTTTTTTTGACATTAGTCACAAAAAGGTGTGGCAATTCATTTTTTTAAATCTGATCAAAATATTCTTCCCAGATTTGAAGATATTGTCTTTAGTCGCCAGTCTTTGGTTCTCTCCCTTGGGGCTGCAGTTGGGTCCCTTCCCCACCCTGTCTTTGTTTTGAGTTTCTTCCCCCCCCCCTCCATAGTCGCTTGGAGCTGTAGTGAAGTCTGTTTTTATTAGTCAGTAAGCAGTAATATATATATTTTAATCGTATAAAAATAGCTCTCCCAGATTGAAGAAACAGGCTTTGCATAAATTACTACTTCTATCTGTAACGTCTACCTTTTTTAAAAAAATGGGTAAAGTATAGTATCTCTTGTCACAAAGCTGTTTGTTGCCAAAAAACGTTTTCTGGAAATGCCAGGACAGGTGATGCATAGACCTGCTGAGCGGGGGGTGAGATCAGCTGCATTATCTGCCCTTCTTGCCCGAGTTCTGGTTCAGATACAATTCGGTTTAATACAGCAGGGGATATGGGGCCTTATTTATATCTTATATTTGAGTTCTGCTGTTCAGGAGTGGTTTAAAATGTGTGCAATGCTTAACCAAAAAAGCCCTTAAGGGCTTCTCATGATCAGATTTTTTTTAAACCCCCCCGTATGCTGGTGAGGTAGTAATAGAAAGAAAAGCCATGAAGCTTAAGGGGCCTGGAGTGGATCTTTATCAGAGTGGGATTCAGATATGGAAGCTTGTATTGTGGAGCTGGAACATGCCTAACGAGCATCTTTCATAGATCTCACCCTGAACAGAAATCAACGTGAGGGAAGCAGGGCTGTAGGAGGTATTTGTACCATCATGAGACAAGGAAGAAGTTGTTATATTGAGAAACCCAGAAAACGTGCAAGACTGGTAATACCTTTTGGTTTGTTTTGCCTCCCTTAGGGATCCTTCTGGTAGGCTGCCCTCCTTATTAAGCCTTTGCTTTTGCTTGTAGGTGCCTACTTCGTTCATTCTTAATGGTGTAAGTCTTTTTTGCCTCTTCCACCATCAGCTGTTGGCTTCCTAGGCAATGGGCCTTTTGTGCAGCTGCTGCAGTCTGGCTGAGCCCCTCTGCAGATTCTCAGGTAGAAAAGAACGAGTTTTACCTGTCCTAGCACCGCAGCCAGGGAATTTAAGCTTCTTAAGCAGAAATTACTGGAAGCCCTCCCCTACCACCCTTTTTCACATAACATGGGGCCTGATGTTTAAACTCCTTGCATGGCATTTTTTTTAAAGTGCAGGCTGCAGTGTTTAAAAATGGAATTGGATGTTCAGTGCTAGAATCCAGATAGCAGAGAAACTGAATATTTAGTACCAGAGAATAACTGATACTATCCAGATAGTGGTATATTTACTCAAGATCAAGATGATACAATTGTAAAAAGTTAGGTCTGCTGCTTTTTTTTTTTTTTTCTGGTCTAATTTTATGCTGTTTTTATTACCTGGTTAGTAGCCTGAAAATATCGCCTCTAACTGGATGGCTTCCAGTTGCACCTATGGTTTCCCCCCCCCCCCCCCCAGCACTATCTGGATAGTGCTGAGGCAGTCAGACACTATTCAGCAGCACTATCCAGGAAGAAGATTTAGGCATCATCGTAGATAACATGTTGAAACCCTCGGCCCAGTGTGCAGCAGTGGCCAAGAGGAGCAAATAGAATCCTAGGAATCGCAAGGCAAGGAAAGGAAAATAAAACAAAAGATATTATAATGCCTCTGTATCGTTCCATGGTGCAACCGCACCTTTAATATTGTGTGCAATTCTGGTCGCCGTATCTTAAAATGGATATAGCGTTATTAGAAAAGGTACAGAGAAAAGCCACCAAAATGGTAAAGGGGATGGAAGGATACTCCTATGAAAAGAGGCTAAAAAGGTTAGGGCTCTTCAACCTGGAAAAGAGACGGCTGAGGGGAGATATGATAGAGGTCTATAAATTTAATGAATGGCATGATCCCTTGTTCTTTGTTTGCTGACAGTCTATGTTCTGCATTTGTAACGGAGCTGAGGTATTCTGTTCATGTAGTTTCTGTGACTGTGCCACTGTTCTTTCCCCAAGTAGATGATGTATTAGTTTAATATTTGAAGTGTTGCCTTTTGATAGGTAGGGTTTGGTGCTTTGTGAGTCCTGGTAGTGCTGTTATGATACGGTGGGTTTGCTATGGGTTCTAAATGAGCAGTGTTTATAGTACTTCCATATGTGCCTGGCAGTTGGCACTGGAGTATAGTAATGTAGAAATCTGATAGCCTCTTTATCCAGACACACATTAAGAGGCATGTTTACTAAAAGATAGCGCATGTTAACATTTATGCAAATGAGGCCCCACAATGAGCATCTGCACATGTCCCCGCACCCCCCTTGGGCTGCCCCTGTCCACTGGCTACTAATAGCTTCCAGAATAAAATACAAACAGTCACTGCATTCAAATTACACAACGTGATCTCCCCCTCCTACCTATCCACCATAATACATTCACAAACAGACACCAGAAGCAAGTGCAAAAGCACGCAAAACCTCCTAGCAATACCTCCTACTATACGCAAAACTGAACAGCTTACAAGTAATAGGGCGTTCAGATTTACAGCTCCCACACTCTGGAATGCTGTCCCCGATCAGAGCAATCAAGGACCTCCTCTCATTCCGCAAGGAATTAAAAAAAAAAACCACATCTATTCTCTGAATACGCTTCCACCACTAATAATACAACCCATATGCCTAGCCACCCACCTCCCTCCCACACCTCCTAAATTCCCCCTATTCCTCTAACCACAAGACTTTGTGAATAGCTAAGAGAACCATCTCACTATGCTTAGGTATAAATGATCACTGGTATGTATATAGTTTCTTGTTTCTTCCAAGTTCCTAGTTTCATTGTATAATAGCTTGATATGTTCCATGTAACTTTGCATTTATAGTTCATTGTAAACTGCCTCTGATTGCAGGAAGGGGTAGTATAGAAAAACTGTTCAAATAATTAAATAAAATCCTGAATCCTCAAGTCCCTCCATAACATCATGCTTATCTCCTTTTTTCTGGCCCCATGGATCAAGTGAGCTATACAATGTGGGGAACAGGACCCTCCCTCTTACATGGCCAGTGAGTTTCTTGAATGAGACTGATGTCAACCCATAGTCTCTTTATCCTTTTGAACATTTAAAATGTTGCTCGTATGGGGAATTTAGGCCCGTAACATACAATGTACAGATCTGCAGTATGTCCTTAGTCACCATGTGGTATAACTATATTTCCTGTGCATCATTCCCTCACAGTGGCTGCTGGTAACGCACGTGCGTGCACACACACACGTGTTTTCCCATTCATTTCCACCCTTGAGTCATACTAAAACTAACTGCAACACATATCACATTTACTCCCCCCCCCCCCCCCCCATGCTTTTTGACTTGCCCTACTACATTTCTCCTTCATGCAGGCCTGCTCTCTGGAGGCCTGAGAGTCATCTATTGGCTCAACCCGCCCTCTCCTATAAACTTCATTGGCTTTCCCACATATATACATCCCACTCCCTCTGAAATACTCATCACTAGCAACCTCAACCAGATTATCTCCCACCCCCAATCCCCATGTTTCCCCAACAAAACAACCTCCCCTATCAGTTAAACCAACCTGAATACTAGTGCAAAAGCCTACCTATTGCTGCCATCATCTGGATTCACAGCTGTTTGCAAGTTGCTAAAATGCAAACAAATACGGTGGTGTAACTGTTTTGACTGTATATATCTTGAGTAACAAAAGTACACTGTAGGAAAAATTCATGACTAATTCCTAAAATGCAAATAGTCATTCCTTTATCGTTCCTTCAATCCAGTCCCGCCCCTGTGGGTAGTGTCATCTCACCAGCAGTTTGGAGACTGAGTAAGTCATGTTTGACATTGGGGTATATATACCGGTGGCACCTCCCACCACAACCAATATCTCTGTCTCCAAGCAGCTGGGGTGAGGTGATTCCACAGAGGGACTTGCTGAAAGAACAGATTAGGAACTTAAGGTTCTAGGAAAGATAGTGCTGAGTTTCCTCTTAATTGAAATTTAAGCACAGGAACAGTAGGCTGACTTAACTTGTAGGTTCCTTGGTTTCGGACAGGCTCAGTAAAGTAGAAGAAAAAGGCAGAGTGCAGGCAGGCAAGGCCTAATTTCACCTTTTTCCATATGACTAGATAACGGGAGCTTTATTCCACAGAAGGACCATTTACTGAAAAAAACCTCTTTTCTGTACTCGTAAATGAACCTCCAACTACAGGAATTTGAAGTAGGCCCTCATATTGGGACTGAAGAATATGCCTAGAAAAGAATCGATTCAAACAGCCAAATAGAGGACCAATCCCATGGAGAGACTTCAAACAATTAGAAGCTTAAACCAACCTTGCTGTTAAGTGGGAAGCCAATAATATATTCATATATACCTACAGCCTGCTATTAGTCAGATTGTAGCATTTTGTACAGCTTGTAAAACCATGCAGCTTTTTCTGGGAAAAGCCTACCAGCACAGCATCACCATAATCTAACCGGAATAAAATGATAGCTTGCACCACTGATCACAACTGATTTTTCTTTCCCCCTCCCCCTCCCCTCCCAAACAGATTTGATTCCTCCAATCAAAATTTCAGAAAACCTCAGACTTATTAGTCTGCTTTAAACTGTTCCATCATTGTGCTATAACTGATAAGTGCAGGATGCCTTCCTGCCAGTTAGGCCTACCTGGAACATAGATCTGAATATCGGCAAACGAGAACTTGCAACACAGGATATACTGGCTGTAAAAACAAAAATTAAAGAAAAGCTGAAAGTATCAACTCCTGAGGTACCCCATATCTTAACACATTCCAGATCCAAAAGCTGTGTACCCCAAATAACTGGTACCGACGACTGTCAAAAGCCTGAATGAGCTTAGAATGTTTAAAACAAGTCCATAAAAACAAGTCTTTCACTATAACTAAGCTCAAGGGTCATGGCTCTATCTTTCTTTTGGCCTTTCCTCTCTGCCAGCCAATATCAATGTGGCCATGTAAGCCATCTGACCAACGAGCAACTCTCCAAAACTGTCTCAAGGTACATCACCCATAGTCTGGAGACTGGCACCGCTACCTTCACAACCTCTTCCTGCTGTAGAAAAATTCTGCCATTTTGGTTTCCTGACTAAGATGTGGGATTTTCAATCCAATAGAGTCCACATCCAGCCAAGGTCAACATTTCCTTTGGATTTTGACTTCCCTTCAACAGAAAAGATCAAGCCATAGGAGAAGTTTCATCCCTATCTCATTTTTCTTTCATAGCACTTCTAGCACATCTCTTGGTTCTTGGTGCTTTCTCAGGGAGCCAGATCTGCAAATACATCTACAGTAGTGGCCAAAAAATTAAGGCAGGTATCTTTTCTACAATTTATTGTTAAATAATGTACTGTGGAGATGTCACACGTGCTTACTTATTTAATCAGCATGGCGATTAGTCACACCGTGCGTCTGGCGTCCATTTTAGTTTACTTGCACTCTAGTAGGTTTCTTGGATGAAGTTTTGAATTTTTACAACTAAGAAAAGATTGAAAGTTACATGTAAAACATACAATCAAGATGGGTAGAAAGTGTGATATTATTGACTTTGTAAAGGGACAAGTTGTCACACTCCATGCTGAAGGATATTCGCAATGTGCTATTGCAAAACATTTGCATATATCAAGGTGTGCAGTTCAGAATGTTCTGAAATCAGGTGGCCGTACACATCATTCGAAATGTGGGCACAGACGGATAACTACTGGATGAGTTGACCGATTCCTCAAAAGCATTATTACATCTAGCCCATAAACTTCACCTCAACATGTGGCTCAGTTAGCTAATGATCGAAGAATAAAGATAAGTGCCAGATCTGTCTGACGACGGCTTGTGGATGAATTCAAACTCGTGGCCAGAAGACCTGCCAAGAAGTCTCTGATGACCAGGAAACAAATTGCTGCCCGCATACAGTTTTGTAGCAAGATGGAAAAACAAATCTGCTGAATGGTGGGAGAGGGTAATGTTCACAGATGAAAGTACATTTCAACAAGTATGTGGGCTTGGTTACAACTATGTCCGTCGACCAGCAGGCGAGAGACTAAATCCAAAGTACACGATCAAGACTGTTACCACCCCATACCATGACCGATGGTGGGTGTTTATCTCAGCAAATGGACGATGTGGCCTGCACATTTTTGAGAGAGGTGAAAGAGTAAATGCTACAAAATACATATCCGTGCTGAACAGTAAAGTTAAAATACACACACATGAATGTTTCTGGCACAACTATATTTCAGCAGGACTCGGCACCGTGCCACACTGCAAAAACAGTCAAATGGTTTGTGGACAACAAGATCGAACTGCTACCAAGTTGGCCATTAAACTCTCCGGATCTCAATGTAATTGAAAACTGTTTGGAATCTTATGAAGAAAAAGGTGGCAGCACACCGTCCAACTTCAGAAGCAGATTTAAAGGACATACTCAAGCATGTATGGGTCAACAAAATCACTCCGGCATACTGTAAAACGCTAGTTAACAGTATGCCTACAAGAATCCAGGCTGTGCTGAAAAATCATGGACACCCTATCAAATATTGACACATATATTGTTTCCTGAATAAAACTTTGAAAATGACATATCTTTGGTTCTTTAAAGCTTTTGTCCATGAAAGTGACAATAACACATACTTTTCTAAGAAAATTCTGATGTTTTGGTCACTACTGTACTCCATATGTTCCTGATGTCAAGCTGTCAATCTCTCCTTTCTGTTGCTAGCTTTTTCTGAAGCACAAAATCATTTATAGTGAGGGAAGGTTCCTCTGCATTGGTCCCAGCACCTGCTATGCTCTTATCTAGTTTGATATCTTAATTCTCTGCTGGCTTGCTTGCCACTTGCAGAATAGCCTATGAGATTTGGGCAGGTACCTTTTGGCAATCATTGACTATATATATTCTGCCTCCCTGGACCAGTTCGAGGTCCTCCAGTTTTGTCCTACAGCATCTCATTACTTTTATTTTACACCTTTTCTCCAATTCCAAACTTGTTGATCCAGCCCCTCTCAGGGCCCCTCTTCCTGCTTTTCTGTGCATGCCTCCAGTTTCTCTGATATCACTCTGTAGCTCATCCTTCCCCGCCTCCCCCCCCCCCCCATTAAGTCTCCTATCGGTGCTTGTACATCTGTTTGTAATCCTTTGAACCAGTCTCTTGCCTTGGGGTGAAACAGCTCCAACTTGCTACTCCCTCTTCTCAATTGCTCTGTGTTCACCCTATCTGCAGAACTGGCCTTGTCTATCCCCTCCATAGTCTCCAGTTGAATGGTTTCCTTCTGCATGGGCCCACCACAGTTGAATATGAATTCCTTTTAAATCAATGAGCCCCTTTGCCACCATCACTCTCCCTGATAACCAGACTGCTTGCTTCTATGAAGTGGGATGGACAAGCAGTTCACTCTTTTTTTTTTTTTTTTTATTTATTTATTTTTTTTTATTTTGCTCAGGCATGATGGAGCTCATCTATGCTGCCATAGCACAAGCTGATGTCACTTCCTTCACTCCTCTTACTTGTACAAAAAGATTTGTAGCTTTTAAAAATATTTCCTTTTCATCTTTGCCCCCTGCTTTTCTAATTCCTCTAACTGCTCTCATCCTGCTAATGATTCCTCAATCTCCTTGTCTTAAAAAGTTGAGGTTTTTCTAAAGTCTAGGACCCTTGCTTTTGAATGAACCAACTCTACCCATGTCCTAACACTGAATCAGATCATCCAGTGAACATAAACTCTTCCCCATTCATAAGTATCTGGTACATTACCTCTCCTGCCTGCATGGGTTCTGTCACCAGAATAGCTCTCCTTGTAAAGAAGCCAGGAACTCCCTACTTCTTGATGACACCAACACTTGACAAATTATCTATCAATAGCATTTCTCTTTTCATAGCAGTTGTGAATGACTTCAAGTTAAATCTTGATCTGTTACTCTTCCTATGAGGGAGGCCTGTATCACACCACTGTAAATAGAATTTCTAGTCCCACCTCACCATGTAAGCACTACAATTCTGTTGCCTTAATATTTTTTACAGGTAGCACAAATCCTCCTTTTTTTCCTATGCTGTTCTTGCTAAATGGATTATAGCCCAGTATAACTGTCTGTCATGGTTCTCCATGTACCACTTTTCTGTGGTCGTTCTAAATAGAAGTCTGCCTATTCAATAAAGATTAATTGGTCTACTAGTCTGCTGTGGTGGTCCCATCTATACTGCTCTAACTCAGGATATATACCAACTGTCGGACACAGTAACTGCACCATCTGCAGAATATAGCTCCTTATCAGTGTACATATCCCCCTTCTGTCCTTTGGTCCTCTACGGGTTATGGGTCAATGAACATATAAATGCCCATACTTAAACAACATCTAGAGACCCTTGCCCTTCTCTTTGCTAGCATCCATTTACCAAGCCACTCAACCTGTTCTTAATACTAACCTTTTAGAACTGCCCCAAACATGCTGAAATTCTGCCACATTATTAGTTTCCATCACTTTTTTAAAAAATTTCCATTTTTTCTTCTTCCCAGGCACATACTCAGTTTGTAAAATTGACATGTAGCAACAAGACCTGGCTTAAGTGAAAAGGCACAGAAATGTGATGTATAAAGTCCAATTAGGTCATTTAAATGTTAACATCTGATTATGTCAAGAATTAGAGGAATGTTACTGTGGCATGCAGCACACTGTTTCCAGCAAGAGAACTTCTTATACATGACATGTATCATTGGTCTCTCTCTGCCAAAAATGAGCTAAATTTCCTTCCCTTCAAAGCTTCTCTTCCTTGAGTGCATTTGTCAGAGTAAAACATCTGTCTCCACTTGGCCCTGATCTTTCATAAATTGCAGATGTTGACATGTGCCATGCTACTCCAGGATCTGCACTGGAACGTCCCTGCAATACCAGGTATTCTTTGTTAAACAGAAGTGCTGAAAGTGTCAACTTCCTGCAAAGAAAAAGGTTCTCCTCACAAACGTAGGGGGCATTCTCAAAGGTGAGGAAAACTAAATATTAAAAGATTTTATTCATCCCGTGTCTCCCCTTAGCTGAAGCAAAGTAATCTGTGATATCAAACTGCTTCAAGTTTATTTTCATCATAGATCATGTCATTGCTTCCTTCTGTAACTCTTAGTACTGAAGTTTTCCACATCATCCCAGAGAAGGTGGTCTCTTCCTGGGTTAGGCCTGTTGCATGAAGATTTAGCTCAGATTTCTTTGAAATGTAGAATTCTAAGACCAGAGTTGACTAGTCTTTGCATTGATGTGGGTGAGCTGACAATCCTAAGATCTTCAGGAACATATGGGTGACGTCTGTACCAACAGATCCTGCGTCCAGAACACTCCATGGTGCCTGTGACTGCCTTCCCACTTTCTCAACTCCCTCTCTTCAGTTCTTTGTTTTCCATGAAGCCAGCAGGAAGCAAATCCTATCGCCGCAGAAAAAAACCCTATCTTTTTGTGGTAGCATCTGCCTTCCTGTTCATGCCGGCACAGTCAAAGAAATTGCCATATCCCTAATTCTATTCTATTCTTTTCTTCTTTTAGTTAAACAAAAAAGGGTGTGATAACATGTGATGACACCCTTTCAGGCCTTAAGCCTACGATAGCCTTCACATCTGTTCAAGGCATGGAGAAACCAGCTAGTGGTTCAAAAAATGTTCCAAGTGTGCCTGCACCATCTCAGCAATGGACACACGCGACTGATGTCTAAAATGCCTCTGCCAAGAACACAGGCCAAAAGACTGTCCTCTCTGTCAAAAGATGACTAAAAGAGGCCTACAGAACTGGGCCTCTAAATTTGGGACACTCTTTGCCTCTGATGCAGTATCATTGGCATCCACTTTGTCGAGGGCCTCATCCTCCTCCCCCTCCCATGGATCCCAGGTGTCCTTAAAGTCCAAACGCAAGTCCACATTGAAGTCTGACACAACCTCCAGAGATGAATCTTGCTCAAAGCATAAAGATCCCTCAGGCATTGCCTCAGATGTAGATCGGCCTGCCAAACAGCCCCGGTGGGAGGCCCTGCCCTCCAAAGCCATCAAGAGGTCCCAGGATGCTCCCAAGACCTCAACCTCTGGAGTTACTGGTTCCATGCTCTGGAACAGAAGCGCAAATACCTGCTACCAATAACCAGGCATTGGCAACCTCAATGGACCAGTGCATACTGGCCATCGAGCAGAGCTTAGCAGCTCTCCTGGCAACCTTGGTACCTATCAAGCCATTGGCGATATGCACCGCACCGTTTGATTCCAGTTCCCATATCAACATTGACACTGGCTCCGGGCACAGCATCAGGGCTGCTCCAGATGTCAGACAGCGCTTCCACCTATGCCCTCCCTTGAGACTTATCACTAATGCCAGTACCAAACCCAAGAAGCTCATAGAGGCTGATGCCTCTGAGCATTGGTATGGATATTTAGCTTCAGGTGAATGCTGCGCCCATTGATACTTCGAATCCTCCAATTCAGATTCCTCCATTTTTGGATGTGGAGTCACTCAATTCCCGGGAACCCCCAGGACCTACCTTCGGACCCTTCCCCCGTCTCAGTGATGTATGTTGCCTTCGGAAGGCATGTCCTTTCAGGAATTCATTTGAGACCTAGCTAAAGGTCTCTCCATCACCATAACATTGGAAAAGGAGCTAAGGGCAAAGGAATTAGAAATTCTCCAATACCCAGCAGCACCCAAAGAGGCAGCCACTCTGCCTGTGCACCACATCCTTCATGACCTTATGCTCTGTATGTGGGAGACTCCCCTCAAGTCTCACTACACAGTTGACATCTCGATACTATGTATCGGGTACCAGAGTGTCCCGGCTTCCAAAAGCCACAACTTCCCCCACCGCTCCATGGTGGTTGAACCAGCGATGCGCCGAATCAAAAGCTCGAAGACTCACTCCTCTAGTCCTCCAGGTAGAGAATCAAGAACTCTTGATGCATTTAGGCGTCTGCTTCCAGGCATCCATGCTCTCAGCTAGGATCAACTCCTATATCCTCTACATAGGAATGTTCCTTAAAGAGGTATCCAGGGATTTTGAGGCTTTAATCTGCTCTTATCTTCGGAGAAGAGGAGCAATCTTGCCCTAGTCAGCAATATGCATTGGTGCACATAGAAGTGCATGGCTTCAAACCTCAGATCGTGAACAGTGGGCCCCAGACAACTTGGGCAACATACCTTGCACAGGGTAAAACCTCTTTGGCAAGGACTGGCAAGATAAAGCTTCTCAGATTCGGAAGAGATTTGCATATAATGGAGGCTGTGTATGCAAATCTCTCTCATACATATTCATTGTGATTATCCTGAAAACCCGACTGGCTAGGTGGGTCCCAAGGACAGGGTTGAGAACCCCTGCTTTAGAGACTGACCAGAACAACAGCTGGCCCTGTTAGACTTCTTTGCAAGTGTCTTTTTTTTTTTTTTTTTCCTTTCTACAATAAGAAGAGATTCTGTTCTTCTTATCCTTCTGCTTTTCAATACAATGGTCAGGACCCACAGAAGAGGCAGCAGCCTTCTAAACAACAAAAGAAGCCACAGGTGCCTAAATCTCAATCAGGGCCACAGTCTGTGCCTGGTTTTTGACTCTTTCCTAGATAACATTACCACCCTGCCTCTGGAGAACCCCCATTCCTTCCACATAGCACGCAGACTGTGTCACTATGCCCACAGATGGCACCTCATCTCAGAGAAGTGGAGACTCACAATAGTCTAGGAAAGGTACAGACTTCATCTGCATACTCTTCCTCCCTCCACTTTCATGGGGGAATATCAAATGCAACCCCCACTCACTGCTCTCCTACAGGATGAGGTGTCCTCTCTTCTGTCTCAAGGTGCCATAGATGTCCCAACATCCCAACAGGGAATGGACTTCTACTCTCTGTACTTTCTCATGCCAAAGAAAACCAGAGGATACAGGCCCATTCTGGAACTCAGAAACCTCAATAAGTTTCTCGTCCACGAAAAATTCAAAATGATCTCTCTTGGGATTCTTCTTCCCTGCTGCCAGAGTCGGGGCTGGCTCTATGCTCTAGATCTGAAAAATGTACATACGTTCTCATCCATCCAGGACAGAGGAAATATCTACACTTCACCTTTCAAGGAAAGCATTATCAATACAGAATCCTTCCCTTAGGACTCACATCTGCCCAAGAGTCTTCACAAGTGCATGGCGGTTGTGGCCGCATACCTAAAGGACTCTAAGAATATTTGTCTTTCTTTTACTTGGACAACTGTCTCATAAAGGCACATGCCTCCCAAGAGGTATTTGCTTTCCTTGCATCAGACATCACAGTACTACAACATTTGGGATTTGTAAAACTTCTCAAAATTCCAGCTCGCTCCAACTCAAAAATTAGAGTTTTATCAGAGTCCTACTAGACGCCCAACAGTCCAGGGTGTTTCTGCCCATCTGCGTTGTGCCCATCTAGTCGAACTAGTGTCCCAGACTCTCCTACGAGACCATCTGACTGCCCCAGAGATGCTGCAACTCCTTGGGCACATGGCCTCTACATTACATATCGTTCCATATGCCCTACTACATATGTGCATAGCCCAGTGCACTCCTGCCTCCCAGTGGACGCAGGCTTCGGACCGTCTCTGGGACAGGATCCAGGTCACTGCCCCTCTAACCACATCCCTTCAGTGTTGGTGGTCTCCAGAAAATCTGCTCGTAGGGTCACCTTTTCAGATGCCTCCACTTCAATGCACCCTGATGATGGATGCCTCCAAATTGGGTTGGGGAGTGCAACTGGGCAGCCTGTCTACATAGAGACTCTGGACAATGCAAGAGTTGCAACTCCAAATCAATCTCCTGGAACCTTGAGCTATCTCAAACGCCCTATGAGTGTTTCAATACCAACTCAGGGCACAACAGGTCCTAGTCAGGACAGACTATCAGGTTGCTATGTTCTATGTAAACAAGCAGGGAGGAATGGGTTCATGGGCCCTCTGCGAGGATGCTCTTCACCTATGGTCTTTACCATTTCTCATCAGATACACCTATAAGTGGTATACCTCCTGGGGGAGTTCAGTGTCTTGGCAGACAAGCCGAGTCTGATCCTGCTTCCCCAAGAATGGTCTCTCTATCTGGACAGAACATTCTACATCTTCCAGATCTTGGGAGCTCCAGATATAGACCTGTTTGCGACTCCTCAAAATGCTAAGCTCCCTTGCTTCTGTCCGAGAACTCTGACATCTACCAACCAACAAGTGGATGCCTTCCACCTACACTGGGGTCAGGGTCTGCTTTATGCTTTCCCTCCTATACCCCTCATTCCCAAGATGCTTTTCAAGCTTCACTCAGACAAGGGCTCCATGATTCTCATAGCCCTCCCTGGCCGCAGTAATCCTGGTTTCCACTGCTACTGTGTCTGACTCTGGGTGCAGATCCCAATCGCAGAGGATAAGTCAATCTACAGTCTCTCTGCCTCACATCTTGGCTACTGAGAGCATAGTATTACAAGGCTTCAACCTTAAACAAGAGGTTAAGGAGATCCTTTTAGCTTCTAGAAAGCCTTCCACCAGATGGTTATATGCTTTTAAGTGGCATAGAGTCTCTGTCTGGTGTTCCCAGAAAGATCCCAAGCTCTTTTTTTTTTTTTTTTCTGCTCCAGTGGAGTCCCTCCTCCAGCTGTCCTCAACAGGTCTGAAAACTAACACGGTGAGAGTCCACCTCAGTGCCATTGTGGCCTCTCACTACCTACTGGATGGACAGCATACCTCACAACCACTAGTAGTGCATTTCATGAGAGGTCTCCAGCTGTCCAAACCGCCCATTAAGCCACCTCCGGTGGCTTGGGACCTCGGTGTGCTAGGGCAGTCTCTCAAGCCAGCCTTTGAGCCATTAGCCACAACCCCACTTAAGTTCCTCTCGTGGAAGGTACTCTTCCTAATTGCCCTCACCTCAGCTAGACATATTAGTGAGCTTCAGGCTTTAGTAGCAGATCCACCCTATACCCGGTTCCACCATGACAGTCGTCCTTCAGACTCATCCACACTTTATGCCAAAGGTGGTGTCTCCTTTCCATTTAAACCAGTCAATTTACCTTCCAGTCGTCTTTCCTAAACCGTATGTATCTCGAGCAGAAGCAACTCTGCACACTCTTGATTGCAAACAAGCACTGGCTTTCTTTCTCCAAAGGACTTGATCATCATCAAAGCCTCGCGGTTGTTCATCTCATCTGACCCTAGTCACCTAGGTCTACCTGTATCTAAACATACACTCTCCAGATGGATAGCAGACTGCTTTTCATTTACTTATGACAAAGCAGGACTCTCCCTGGAAGGGTATGTCATCTCTCATGTTCGCGCCATGGCAACCTCAATGGCAAACCTATGCTCCGTAGTCATTGACAAAATTTGCAAGGCAGCAACTTGGTCTTCCATCCATACCTTCACTGCCCATTACTGTCTGGACAAGCACTCCCACCAGGATGCCATGTTTGGTCAAGCTGTACTCTGCACCTCTTTCAGACTTAGAGGCAACTCCTACTTTCCGTCCCAGACTTTGATACCAGAAATCCATGAGGGATTCATGACCTCTTCAAGCCTACTCCAAAGTTCTGAGGTCACTTCATTTGGGAGCTAGGGAGTCCCATATGTGAAGACTACATTTCTGCTTGTACCTGGAGATAGCATAGTTACTCACCTGTAACTGGTGATCTTCGGGAACAGCAGGAATTTAGTCTTCACAACTTGCCCTCCTCTCCTAGAAGTTATAAGGGTTTGTTTACTCTTTTCTCAGCTGAACTGAAGAGAGGGAGTTGGGAAGGCAGTAGCGCAGTTGCAGTGGAGTGCTCCCAAAAGCTTTCCAATTGGATGCTGGAGAGTTCCTGTACAGGCTCCATCAGTACAGATGTCACCCATATGTGAAGACTAAATGCCTGCTGTTCCCAGAGATCACCTATTACAGGTGAGTAACTACGCTTTACAGGCCAAGCCTGTCTTGTTTCAAACTGCAGTGTTTGACCATACACTAGTATGGCCTGGGCCAAATGTGTGTCGCCTCCATACTGAGGAATGCTGACTGTATGCACTTTTTTTTTTTTTTTCTTTTGCCACCAACTCTTCTATATCTTGGTGTTCTCGCTCACTCCATCAGACTGCATGTGAACAAAAACCTACCCTCCTTTGGATGAGTAGAGCTTTGTCTCTAGAGACCAATCACTTGCTAGCTGTAGTCCCAGCTAAGATTCTTCCTCTGCAGTAGTGGTACAGGACCTTGACTTCTAGTGTGGGAGCTATATGTAGGAGGCCATGTGCACGTATTTTTTTTTGTAAGCACTGCTGCCCAGATACCATAAACACTTTGCTCATTGCAGAGAGATTCAGAGACCCAAAGGAACTTTCAGAAAATAAAACTTCCAAAATTGAAAATGGACAAACTGCAATAGAATATTAATAGGGAATACAGTGAAGAACTTGATTGATGGCACTTGCTTTATGATGTCTGGAGAAAATGCATATAACTTTGCTTGACGGGACATGTGTAATCTAATCATTTTAAGGTATCTTTTGAAGCTCTAGTACAATAATTCTGCTTCTGCTGGCCTGATCTGAACAGCTTTCAGTGAGATTTGAATCTGGATGCATACAAATACAGAACTGGCTTATAGATTGCTGTGTAGTCTAGGATGAATGCTCAGTATTAATTTGCCTTTTTTTGGGAGGGGTCATCTAACAATATAGCTTTTCATCCCGTCCTTCCTTTTTGTCATTTGGATCTTTGATTTAGTTAAACTCAACTGAATGCCTCTTCTTTTGTTCACTTTATTCCTGTGAGTGTGTTACCCTGTTCATATAGCAGTGCACAGCACTAAGAACACGGGTTCAGTTCCATGGTCAGGCTTTCTGCTGCCAGCTTTGCAAGGGATAGGATGCTCTGAAGAAAGTCCTAATCATAGTGGTTGACACCTAATGGCTGGGTTTAGGGTCTAAGGATTGTTTGCTGCAGTGAGTGAGTAAACGGTGGGGTATAAAACAAGGAATGTGATTCCAGGTAGCTGTGAAATAAATAAAAGCTGATGATACCATACCATAGCCCTACAGTTACCACTTCTAATAGCACTAGAAGCCCAAAAGAACAAGAGGAAACTTCTGAGCCAAAATGGCTTCTTCCTCCTAATTTCTTGAAAATATGGGTTGTAGTAGAATGACCACAAAAAATGCTAACCTGTGCAGTAAGACATTTCCATGTTGTCCTGCTCAACCAGTCCAGACAAGTGGGTTGTGTTCCCCTATGAGCAGATTGGTGGAGACAAAAAACCAATGAAAAGCCCAAGCTTCAATGATGTCGCTGCCATGTCTCGATTTGCCTCAGCCACTGGTGCTCTCTTCAGTTTGTGGGTTTTTTTTTGTCTCCAGCAGATGGTGGATGGATTTTCTCCACTCTGAAGAAAATCTGTATAATCGAGAGGAAAAGATTTGATTTAAATGCTTGTGAACGACCACCTTAAGTGTGATGTGGAAGGCTCCACTAGACTGTGTAGCCTTTCTGGTAGCCATAGCAGGAGAAAATTTGATTCAGCTCTGTGCTGTAAATGCCTGTTTTGAGCAGCCAGAAAACTGGAAGGATTGAAAGAGTTCAGCAGCCTCACATAATCTCAACATCCTCTCCCTTCTCTGTTCCCCTTGCTCTCTCTCGAAGATCACAGAAGCCTCTCAGAGGGATCTGCCTGCCAGCCATCTTAAAACAGTGTTTATCTGAAAAGCAAGAGAAACCAGTTATAAGGGAGAAGAGCTAAGCCCAGCATGCGTTTTCTGTCTGCGACTCTCGGGGTGAATACAAAGGCTTGACTATGTCATTAGCCTTGTTGGGGGCTCCCTTTTCTGTCCATCTGGGGAACAATTTGGGGTAGATGGCTGGTGACCGTTGACCTGGTGTAGGTTTTCTGCACATTACTAGAGCTTTTTACTGTTTTGCACCTGGCAGTCACACTGTCCTAGCGCGCATTCCTACCCAAGCACCTGTTTCGTGCATTGCTGTACAAGCGCTATTAACATGTGGCTTATAGCCACCATAGCCTTATCACGTGCTGTTATTGCATTTGCCTTAACTCTTTTGCCTTCTTCCAGGAAACCTTGACCTGTGGTAAGCATGATACTCTTTCTGGACTGCTCTTCTTGCATGGCAGCTTCTGAATCATCTCTGGAGAGCCTGTTTTCCCCACACCTCCCCTCGGCAGGGGGATGCAATTGGTCTGGCCTTGCCTGCCGCAGGGCAGGGGGTGGCGGATGGCACTGTGGATAAGGATAACCAGCCCACCGGAGGTTCTGGCAGCAACTATGGGCCATGGTATAGGGGGGTCATTTCTGCAAGGAGAGTTTCTGGAGTCCGGATTGTCCTCCCTGGAATTCTGTTAATTGTTTGCAACAGACCTGGTCATTCTGGCATGGAAATTCAGACCCTGTGGCCTCTGGGTCTCCTGCCCCCCCCCCCCCACATGCTCATGAGGGGAAAGCTGAGAATGGAAGCTCTATTCGATTGCCTATAACTAAGTGTCTGTGGCAAAGGGTGGCCCCTGGAGATGGGGATTAGCTTGGATTTATCAGAGATTAGGATTGTGACTTTGATTCAGATATCTTGGTTCTGAGCTTTTATGTAGACAAAGGTACTCTTACCTTGGGAGGATTGAGTTGTCCATTGTAATAATCCTGTTCTGGAAGGAGAAACTGGTGGTATTGATTGTAAGGGTCTCGTCGTCCTTGAGTTTGGCAGATGCTCCAGGTAGAGGAGGCGTTGAAGGTATATCCACTTGTGCAAGGGGTGTGAAAATCCACTACTGTCTCCTCATTCCCAGAGGTGATCAAGGACATGATCTGGTCTGAATAGGATTCTCCCAACTCCTTGCCTAAGGCTGTATAAGAAGATGTACGCTCTCCTGGAGAAGGAAGGCATTGTGTGGTTTGATATTCCCAAAGTGGATGTGCAGGCCACAGCAGCTACCAGACTCATCACCATTCCCGTGGAAGGCAGATCAGCCTTAAAGGATATGCTGGACTGCAAGATGGATTTGTGGTTGAAGAATGAGCTCGCTGCCAAGGCAGCTGCTATTCAGTTGGCAGTGTATGCAGACCAGGCATCTTGAGCCCTGCTCCAATGGATTCAGTCTCTTCTGCCAGATACTAACCCTCTTTATGGAGTTGGCTACAGCCTTTCTTCTGGTGCCATGTATAACCACCTATGTCTAGCGGCCAGGGATATTTCCCAACATGGTGTTTTGGATTTGGCTCGGGTACTGGGCAGCAGACAAAATCTTCCAAAGCCCAGTTGACCTGACTATTTCATCTAAGTCCTTCACCAACTTCTCCAAAATCAGCCCCAAAAGAAGCTTCCCTTGAAATGCCAATCTTATCGTCTTCCAGAGGATGGAGGGGAGGGAGGGAAGGGGCCTGTTTAATGGGCAGGAGCCCCTTTTTCCATCAGCCTCCCAGAGGTCTCTGGATTCCAATCACTACTGGCCTGGAAAGCTTTCTGGCTTGTTCTCGGTCCTTCATGGAGCACATGGACCCAGGTCCTCAGTCCCCTCCAGAGGTGGACCCTTCCAGGCTGCACAATGAAGGTTTGGTGTCACTTTTCCCTGGTTCCTCCAGTTGGGGAGCAAGCTTTCCCTCTTCCCCCCCCCCCCCCAAGAATGGGCTTCTGTCACAAAGGATTGCTGGATACTAGACACATTCAGTGAGGCTATGTCCTGGAATGCAAAGAGCCAATCCCGGACACTTCATCTCCCCTTGTGGTTCTGCGAACAAAAGGGCTGCTGTGTGGATCACCTTGGACAAGTTGTTCCTGAAGGCAGTGGTGCCCATATCCCTGGATGATTGGGGAAAGGGCAAGTATTCCATTTTTTGTGGTGCTGAAAAAGGACTGATTATTCTGGATCTCAAGAGTGTCTATGAGCATTTGTGTATCCTGTGCTTTCAGATGGAAACTGATCTGTGGCAACTCTGGATTTGGCCAAGGAGTATTTTTTCATATCCTGATCTGGGAGAATCAGCGAGGTATCTGCATTTTGCTATGTTTGACTCTTCACTTTCAGTTCGCTGCCCTCCCATTTAAATTATACACTGCCACAAGGAAGTTCTCCAAGGTCATGATAGTGATGGCTGTGGTGCCTCATCACCCAGGGATTTGTGTGCACTTGTATCTGGGCTCATCCAAGCCCATTCTTTCGGAGGCATCTTGGGTAGCGACCCAAGTGTTGACCTGTTTGGAAAGCCTCAGCTAGGTGATCAAATCGTGGAAAGAGCCAGTTGATGCCTTCCCAGTTCCTAGGAGCATATTTTGATACTCGAGTATGCAGTGTCTTCCTGCCAGAGGATACAGTTACAAGGTTGTTGGATTGCCGCCTGCTATTCTATTTGCAGCAGGCTTCCAGAAACTGGTATGATCTTCAGCTCCTCACATTGGCGCTGTGGGCGCATGCTTATATGCGGCTGCTCCAACAATCCTTACTGACTCGATTCCAGAGTTCTCAGGAGTTTGAGCTGGGGTCCTGCTTCTGATCATGGTGAAGGCCAGCCTGCTATATTGGCAGTAGCCCAACCATCTGAGGAAGGGTGTGCTGCTGGACGATTACTCATGGATCCTTCTGACGACTGATGCTAGTCTGTTGGTCTGAATGGCCCAGGGCTGTTTGGAACCGTAAAGAGGTGATGTGGTCCAACCACCTTGAGGTGAGGGCCATCAGGTTGGCTCTTCTGTGTTTTTCCAGCCCCTAGTTGAGGGCCATGTGGTTGAAGTGTTTTCGGACAACGCCACGGTGGTGGCTTATGTCACTTGGCAGGGCAGCACAAGGAATGCTGGGATAGAATTGGAGATGGTTCTCCTGTTTGCCTGGGCAAAGAACCTCCTAGCCCTGTCTGCCCATCCCAGCAATGTGCTGAGCAATGTGGAATTGGACTTCTCAGCTGGCAATCTCTGGATCTAGGAGAGTAGGATGAATTTGTTGATGCTGTGCTGCTGGGGTGACCCTGAGATGGATCTGATGGTGACCCATTCCAATGCCAAGTGTTACGCTTCAGTCTGTGAATGGAGATAGAGTCCGAAGGCATCAATGCTCTGGCTCAGCCTTGGCCAAGTCGGTGCATGCTGTATGTGTTTCCTGCTTGGCCCCTTGTGGGGGGTGTGATTCGACGTATCTCCAGGAACAAGCAGGAATGAGTCTTCACCTATGGGTACGTCGGTACCGACGGAGTCTGTGCGGGAACGCTTCCCAGCGTCCAATCAAGAGCTTTTGGAAGCATCCCAGCATGCCTGCGTGCTGCCTTCCCGCCTTTCCCAACTGCCTCTCCTCAGTTTTCGTTTTTCCGCGGAGCCGGCAGGATGTCCTCCTGTCACTGCAGAAAATTCTTGTTTTTATTTTTTAGTTTTCTTGTGGTCGCGGCTGTCTTCCCGACACCACCGGTACCGCCGGTGTTTTCTTTTTCTTTTCTTTTCTTGAAAACGTTTTCCTTTTCCACGGGATATTTTTTCTTCATAGTGTCCCACGGTCTCTTAGGCCTCTTCTTTTTCTTTCATGGAACCGCCAGGCACTTTCTCCAAGAAATGTTCACGCTGTGGCGGTACAACTCTATTTTTAGACCCTCAAAATCGGTGTCGTGTCTAACCTTTTTGGGTCCTGACAACAGTTTGGTGAGAAGAGGTTTTCAACATCGAGGTTCCCTCGATACACGGTTGCCCTCCAACTTCGGGGCACCGTCCCCTTCTTCTTCCACACAGGATCAGGTAACCCACAAACAGTCTGTTAAGACTAGCCAGTCCTCGAGTGGTAGGTCTCATGCACAGCATGTAGACGGCTCCGGCTTTGCCCTCGAGGGTCCACTGGCTTCAAAACCCTGGCGGGAGTCTTCGGTCTCCAAAGCATATAAGGGGTTTCAGGTTGTTCCTGGGGTTCACCCCTCACAGAACATACCTCAGCCATGTCCGGTGGTGGCATCTGCTTCGAGCGGTACCGATACCCCGGTACTGGCACTGGTGTTGGATGAAACACTCCTCACCAGGGATCGTCATCTGGCGTCCTCGGTACCTTCGGGACCGGTGGATACAGTCCAGACTGACTTTCCAGCACCGATACTACCACTGACGTCGGTGCCCTCCAGACGTGCATCGATAGCCTCGCTTCCTTCGATGCCGAGTCTGGAATCGATCTCCAGTCTGGAGGACAGGGTACCGATGCGCCTTGGTACCGGCGCTCGGCGGTACCGAAGGCTCGGTTCCGATTTGGATCCACAACTCTCGGTTCCTTTGAGGCCGATTGAGTTGCCACTGCTTGACCTTCCTTCACCGGTGTCAGACACGGTACCGACGACCTCATTACCTTTGCAGTCGGTGCCTTCCATGCTTTGCTTATTGGGCTCTCTGCCTCCGATGCCGAGTTTGGAATCGATCTCTAGTCTAGAAGACTTGGTACCACTATCTTTTGGTACCAACGTCGATCGATACCGGTGCTTCGGTACCGAGGATAGTGCCCGGATGGGTTCGGTCACATCGGTGCCGATTGAACTGTCACCAATGACTACTCCGATGTCTTTGTCGGGCCCGACTCTGACATTGGTACCGGTATCCATAGTAGCATCGTGGCCAACTCCTACCATGCTCTTTTCAACAGGATCGCTCCATTCTACACCAACCTTGGAGTCGATGCCTGGCATGGACAATCGGGTAAGGACGGTTGCTGCTCATGATACCCAGAACCAGCAACCATCCCTTCAACATCCTACACTGCACTGTGCAGGATCTTCTATTCCTATATCTTTGGATACCTCTGTGGATGTTCAGACTAGTTCTTTAAATCTACCCTGTCCGAGAGAGATTCCTGTTAGGGATCCCTCTTTTCAGAGTTTCCTCCTGGCTATAGCAAGATCTCTTGCCATTCCTATCCCAGGATATGATCCTGCACAAGGCTCTCTTTCTACCAAAGCAAAGGGGAACATAATGCTTCCTTTGCATCATTCCTTGCAGGATCTCCTTTTAGGAATGTGGGAAACACCTTTCAGGGTACCCCCACCTCCCAGGGCAACTGATCTGTTATATCAGGTGCCCCCCTCTCCAGGGTTTCAAAAGACTCAACTTCCTCATCATTCCATAGTAGTGGAATCAGCAATGAGGCGGGTAAAGAGTAAGAAAAACACTCTTCCTATCCGCCAGGTCGTGAGTCTAAAACACTAGATGACTTTGGACGTCAAACCTTCCAGACATCTATGCTTTCTGCAAGAATTCTCTCATATATATTCTATATGAGTCTTTCTCTTGAGGAGGTCACAAAGCAATTACATCTTTTGTCTCCTTTCCTTTCAGATTCCAGGAGTACAGACTATTCCTCACTGCTTAAGCATATCCAGAATATCTCTTGGTTTCTTTCTCGTGCTTCCCTAGACTCTTTTGAGTCTGTTAGCAGGACTTCTGCTATAGCTATAGGGGCACGACGTAGAGCCTGGCTCCAAGCTTCAGACTTGGACAAATGGGCACAACAAAGCCTGGGACATACTCCTTGCACTGGAGAAAATCTTTTCAACAAGGAGTCTTTATGTCAGGTTACTCAGTTGTCCACTGATTTACCTATTCCTAAGGGTGGTTCTACCTCTGTCCCAGTACGTAGGAAATGTCCTACCAAACTTTCTTCCCACAGGAGAAGGTTTTCTTCATCACTTGCCCATCATACAGATGTTCCCCAACAGGGTAAGCATCGTCCTGGTCTAAAGAGTCCAACCTCTCACCAGGGTCAGCAAACCCAGCACCTGCAGGGTTTCTGATCATTCATCATTAGATGCTTGTGACTTTTGGGGTTAGAATCTACAGTGGCTTCTTCTCAATAGAGGCAATCCACTGCTTTATTCTAACCCCTACACAGGGATCTCTTTCCAAAAGATATCCATTTTTTCTATATTCCTATGAGCTGTCAGGATGTTCATGCCTATAAGTCACAGGTTTCTCCTCTTTTTCCTGCTAGGGAAAGAGGTCTAACCACTATCAGCTGTGCCAGCATGTATTTTCCTTTCTATAGACTTACCACTTCGTAAGTCTTCTTCAGCTCCATTCTCTTCACCCTCTTACCAAGATTTCCTCTGTAAGAGCGGAATTACTTACTGGGAGGCTTTCCCTTCAGCCTCTCTAGTTTTCTCACTTTCCAGTGCGGAGTTTTTCCTCTCTAAGTTACCACCTCTGTTTCAATCTTGCTTTGGGGCAGTTTTTCAGACATGTCCAGAGTTCCTACTCCTGTTCTGTCCTGTTTTTGAACAGTAAGATTCTTCTGCTGTCTTGCTAACAGCTGCCCATGCAGGAGCTTTAATGTTTGGACCACTGGTTCTTATCCACAAACAACCAGCTTGTCCTCCACTAACATTCTGTCTAGTCTTAGTAGTGGCTCCAAGTCAGTACTTCATCTCTCTTGGAGATCATCTCACTACAAGCTTTCTAGATTGTCTTCTATTCTGCCATCTTCATTCCTGAGTTTGGCAGCATAGTTGACAGAGATACTGGCTCTCTAACAGCCAGTTCTATCCCCTCATTCTCCTGCATCATGCTCTCTGCAATCTTCAGAGAAGCTTTCCACTATGGGCCCTTGCTAGAGAGCATGGGGGGGGGGGGTTCTCCAACAGCTATCCTAGCTGATTAGAAAAGGCTTTTCAGTCATGTCTTCCATGACTAGAAGGTTCCCCCTTCTTTTCTATCTCCTTTTTTGATATAAAGGACATAGGCCGCCTTTTACGTGAAGACTCAAGGAGTTGCCAGTTCCCTGCTTTGGTCCATACTATTCCCAATCGGGGATATGCTCGTCCTCATGGTAAGAACGCATGATACCTTTGCCCTTAAGCGGGTCAACATGGTATCTCACCTCTAGGCGTCTTCTGTCTACTTACCATGCCAGTGTCCTGGAAGACTCGGGACTTGCTGGCTGCACATTGACATTGTCCTTGGTTTTTCACGTAACAGTCCTGGTTATTTTGCACTAACTAGCATTCTTGCAGATCATGACCAGGAGAAATAGATTCTCTATATGTCTTCTCAAGTAGGTTCCACCTCCTTGTTAGGTTGTGTGGAGAGGAAAGATTTATCTATGTGATCACTATACTGTGATTTCTCCCCTTCATGTGGACTAGGTGGTTTGCCTGCCCTCCTCTAAGGAGCAGTGTTGGGGGAAGGATAAGGATCTTTGCCTTATGGATGTCCGAAAGGTGCTTTTCTGGTACTTGGAGGTTGTCTTAAGTCGGACCATCTTCTCTTTTTTTTCTTTTTTTTTTATGCTGTTTGCGCAAGCCAGCAATGTTTATGCGGCAGTTAAGTCTACCTTAGGGTGCTGGATTTAGTAGGCCGTTGCTTCAGCATATCTGCTGTGGAACTGGCCAGTTCTGGAGGGCTTGTGTGCCCATTTTACCTGAGGCAAGGGTCCTCAGGGGTAGAGCAGAGCTCTATAGCCGTCAAACATTTGTTATGCAGCAATATGGCATCACTTTCCACTTTCATCAATTATTGCTGTTTGGAGGTCCACACTTGGGCAGTCACAGCCTTTGGCTCTAAGATTTTGTGAGCTACTGTATCTTCCACCCAGTGGAAGCGTAGCTTTGGTACGTCACACTTGTCTAGACTGGTCTAGACAAGCCAAACTACACAAGACCTCTGAACCAATCTAAGTACATCAAGGATTGCCCCAAGGATCAGCCCTCTTATTTTAATATATATAGCCCATATATAGCATCCTCAATAAGTTCAAGATAATGTATCACATTTATGCAGACAACATTGTGTTATACTCCATTCACTACAAGGAATCCAGACTCCTCTACTATACTTTCATGCCTTAATGAAATGACCCATTGGTTACCAGAGTAATATCTCACATTAAATTTCAGAAAAACTAAGGCACTGGTCATTAACAGAGACCCCACCTTCATACCTCCCAGAGAAGATCACAATCGACAACTGACATCCCCATCAGATCTGAGGTCAAATATCTTGAGGTGATGCTAGATCAGAAACTGAATTTCCAAACACATATTAAAGCAACTACTGCGACATATATCAAAGAATAAAGATCCTTCACAACCTCCACCTGCTATTGGATCATCTATTCTGCACTGTCTGCCAAGTGATCATCACTCCTCACTTGAATTATTGTAGTTCTATACTTCAAGGACTACCAAATCATACCTCCTGCTACAAATCACCCAAATCTCTGCAGCTCGCTTGATCTCACGGACATCCCAACAAGAACATATCACCCCAGTCCTAAAAGAGCTACATTGGTTGCCAATCCAAACACGCATCAAATACAAATCGCTCATGAACACATTTAAAATTATACACAACTTATCTGCTGACTGCTTGCAGTCACTCATTCACACAACCTCGGATAGCAGACGAAGAAGAAATTGAACTGCAAACCTACTTAGTCCCCAAACACAACAACCAGCACACAAAAAAACATGCCAACGCACTCTCCATTTACGGTCCAACTTTATGGCACTCCTTACCAAGCAGTAAAAGACTTAGAGTTCAGCAAGAAGCTCAAAATGGGACAAGCACATCACATAACATATCAGACAGCCAAGTAACCTCAGTAACACACAGAAGTAGACCCCCTTTTTTTATTTATTTTTTTATTCACACTGTAAATAAATTACCTGTATTCAGTATAACCTACTCCCTACCCTTCCTACTATATGGATAGCTAAAATAACCTGTTATCTTGTATCTGTTACACTGTTCCTCTGAATGTTCTATGTAACTTAAGTTTCATTATGTTCAATGTAAACTGCCTTGATACCCCCGAAAGGTGGTATATAGGAAATGTTAAATAAACAAACCTTTTTCAAAGAACGGGAAGCTGGAGTACTAGAGGGCATAACATGAAGCTGCAAGGGGTAAACTGAAGGGCAATGTCAGGAAATACAGATTGCTTCGAATGCCCTGCCGATGGCAGTGGTGGGAGCAAATAGTGGCAATTCAAAATGATATGGGACAGACACAGTGGATCCCTTTTTATAGCAACAGGATAAAATCAAAATAAATGTAACTATCTCTTTATAGCTCAACAAATAGGGGTGGCCTGCATGAAGTGGTGGGAACACCCCTAAACAAAGGCATGGGGAGGGGTGACCTGCACAGAGCGGCAGGCAGGGGCGGCTCTGTAATGAAGTCGAGTGAGGCGGTGGTCTCAGGTCGCAACTTTTTGGAAGTGGCAAAAAATGCCCCCAAAAAGACCGTCTTACTCCTACCTTCAAAATTAATACAAACAAACAAACTGCAGGACAAGCTGCTGCCGCTGCTTCTTGGCAGTGGCAGAATTTGGTGGCCTCGTGCCCTTCCCAACCCCGCTGCCCAGAAGAACCTTGCCAGTGCCCCAGCTCACCTTTTGCAGAGCTGTAGTAAGGAGTGTTTTTCTTCTTTCCTGTGGCTCTGTTAAAGTTGAGCCCATTGGTGCTGAGAGTAATCTAGGCATTTCCTGTCTCGCGCAAGACAAGAAATGGCTAATTACCCTCAGTGCCGGTGGCCTCAACTTTAACAGAGCCATGGGAAAGAAGAAAAATGCTTTTCCTTCCCGTGGCTCTGCAAAGGTGAGCTGGGGCGCTGATTAGGAAATGCTGGGCGGGGGGGAGGGGTGGTTAGCCCCAGAAATGGCCTGCTTGCTGCTTGGGGGGGGGGGCTAGAACCGGAAATGGGTAGACTGGTTGAGTTAGGACTGGAAATGGGTAGACGGGGGGGGGGGGCTAGCACTGGAAGTGGGCTGATGGGGCAGAGAGAGCTGGGGGCTAGGGCTTCAAATGGGCTGATGCAGGGGGATGGGAGAATGGGACTGGAAGGGAATGGATGCTGAGATGGTCTGCCAGGAAGGAGGAGGCAGGAAAAGAGCTGACATGGGGGGGGGGGAGGTGGGGGCAGGAAGGAAACTGACACCGGGGGGGGGGAGGAGGGAGCTGGAAGTGAGCTGACACCTGGGGATGGTACTTAAGGAGGACTGGAAGGGAGCTGATACTTGGTGATGGGACTGGTAGGTGGCTGGGTAATGGGAAGGGAGCTGGTGGGGGGGGTGGCACTGGGAGTGGAAGTGAGCTGATACCTGCGATGGTATTTGGACTAGAAGGGGCTAGACAGTGGGGAAGGAGGAGGACTGGAAGGGAATGGACACCAGAGGTAGTCCTGGGAATGCAAGGCGGTTGACATTGGAAGGTACAGGGAGGGGAGGACTGGAAAAGGGGGCTGATACTGAGGAGGGTTACCAGGACTGGAAATGGGCTGATGGAAGGAAGTGACAAACAAAAGAAGAGATAAGAAGTGGCAGATGGACCATAGACCACAGAAAGAGCTAAGAGAAGACAGGAAAGCAGAAGCCTCAGATCCGGACCAGCATGATCAGAGAATTAAAATGGTCAGACAACAAAGGTAGAAAAAATCATTTTATTTCATTTTAGTGATTGGACTTTGTGCTAGCTTTATATTTTACACAGTATGGGGGAACTGCATCTCTTATTTATCTGATGTTGCACTGCATGAGGAGTCTAGCTTCTTGGGGTTTCAGTTTAAATTTTGTCTACATATTTTTATTTTTACTTTAGATTGTGGTTACTTATTCTGTACTTGGTGAGGGTCTGTGTTCTGAGTGTGTGACTGAGCCCGAGTGTTCTGTTAATATGGAGTTTGTACATAAAGATCTATACTGTATTGTAGTAAATTGACTTGTTCAACTTTTCAAATAGGTGTATGGATGTTCCAGGGCCCACTGTAGTATTTACAGTGATGCTTTTTTTGGATGGGCTCCTTATGTGAGTTTTGGAAGTTGGTGCTGATATAGTATGGTAGATTTTCTCGGTGACTTTGTTGTAGGGTTTTGTATTAGTTCACAATATGCCTGGTACTGGCGAATGTTTGTGAGATGATCATCATCAGGGTTTTGTTTTTTTTAAGATATTGAGTTTTGTGGTTGAATGTCCTGGTTCTGCTCTGCACCCACGGTTGAAGAGGGTTCTGTGGATGCAAAATATGTTAAAAGGAAAAAGCAAGAACCATAACGCAGTTTATAATGACAAAATAAAAATGAGTTATAATTTAGTTTTATAAATTGCTGCGGTTCTTGCTCTTTTAGTTCCTTGGCGTACAAACGTCTTGCGTTTCCTACATATAATTTAATCGGCTTTTTGGTTTGGTTCAGTCCCTGATTGGAGTTTTGAGAAAGCCCTGCCCCCGTCCCCCCTCTACAGGGTGGAGGGTGGGGGAGGGGTGGCATGCCATCTCATCCTTCGCCTCAGGCAGCAGATTGCCTTGAGCTGCCCCTGGCAGCAGGTGAACCTACTCTTGACACCTTGCTGGGCAGACTAGATGGACCATTCTGGGATTTATCTGCCATCATATACTATGCTACTATTTTACTACCTCACGTTTTTTTATGGTAGCAGTGCTAAATTTTACCTTGTTACCGATTTGCGGTTTCCCTCTACCCTTCCCAGGGCCAATCCTCTTTCTGGTGCTTCTTCTTGGGCCCTCCTTGCTTCTGAGGTGAACACTTCGCAAGTGGTGGCCCCTAAAATTCACCAGTCTTACTGAGCCAAAGCACTAATTAAGAGTGTCACCAGTACAGATGCTTCCAGCTCATAGTGCGGCTTATGTATTTTGGGGCTCAGCAGTGTCCCTTCTCCATTCTGCTCAGCTACAGAATTTATCAAGCAATTCAAAGTAAGAATGGAACTAGTCGGAGCAAATTCCCACAACTGCACTGTGCCTACCAAAGGGATGAAACCGGTGCAGAAAGGTGCAACCATGTTTCCCCCCCCCTCCCCCCATTTTGAAGTTCTGGGAGGCAGCAGAGGTAACTACAAAGGAGAGACCTTGCAGAGCATGTGACTAATGTCTCTCTCCAGCACTATCTTGGTCCCCTAACATTAGAATTTTAAACTGAATCCTAGCACTTAATGGCAACTAGTGATGATCTATGAAAAATGGAGCACATTACCTAATGAATGGAGGAGCAGCCTAGTGGTTATAGCAACAGCGTAGCACTCAAGAGATTAGGGTTTGATTCTCACTGGCACCCCTTGTGACCTTGGGCAAGTCACTTAACTTTTCATTGCTTCAGGTACAGATTAGATTGTAAGTCTTCTGGGGTTGGTTTTTTTTTTTTTTTTTTTCTTACTGCCTCCTTGAACTACTACTACTAAAAAGATGTGAGCTAGATACAAATATAACAATTTTCAAAATAGGTGAATGTTGAGGAAGTGACATCACCAGGACTGATGGCGGTGTGAGGGAACCGCTCCGGGCGAACCCTACCTTAAATTCAATAAAAACAAACCCTCGCGTGGTAGAACCGCATGGAAAAGTGAAGGGGAGAACACCCGAGTGCAGAGGGGACGAGGGAAGGTGGATCGGTGCCACTGGATGGAGCACAGAAAATAAGGGCTAAGGGTGGTAGTGCCGGATAACAGCGAGACCAGCCAGGGAGAGAGCCGTGTGATCGGCAGTGGGAAGAGAGCTGGCGAAGCCAGATGACACAACGGAAGCAACAGAGAACTGTGAGGAGGACCAGAGCGGAGTGGCAGAGGTGAGAGTGGAGAGCAGGAGAGTCCGGGGAGCAATGGGCACAGGAGACAGGAAAGTGAAAATGGCGGACATCGACCGCGTGGCAGCACAAAGAGATGAGTGAGCAGGCACTTTGACAGGGGGGGCCGAGGAAGAAGAAGCAGAGTGGATTACAGACAAAAACATCATAAAACCACATAACCCAAATAACAAAAGGCGAATGAGGGAGCAAAGAAGGGAACTGAGGGAGCAGGAGCAGTATAAAGAAATTGAAATGCTGTGAAAGCAAGTCGGAAGAAGGAACAAAACAACCCCCAAAAACACAACAGTGGGGAAAGTATGGTAGGTGGAAAGCCGCAGAATGGACTGTGACATTCAGGTGGTGGTCTGAGGAGAAGAATTAGAATAAATAAAGCAAGGTGGCAAATGGAAAAGTGAAAGTGGGTAGGACAAGAGGACATCCTTGCAGAATTACAGGAGCTTGTGAGTCTCAAAGGACCTTAAGTAGAAGGCAAACTATCACAGAGGAGGGGCGATTGAAGGGGAAAAAAGAGAGAGACAAGAAGTCCACCGTGGCTACAAGAAGGAAAACAATGGACTTGAGAGAATATGCTTTACAAAGGGGGGGGAGGGGGGGCCAGGGCGCTTGTGAGCAAAATGTCCCGGAGAATAAAAGTAAAACTGCTGAGCAAATGGTGGCAGGTGAGGGATCCACAAGTAGAAGCACTGTGGAACATAGAAAGGAAACCCTTAAAGGTATTTCTAGAGCAGAGCTGAGGGAGTGGTTCACTGAAATAAAGACTGAGGTGCAAGCTGTCAAAACAGAGCTCAGTGAACTCATAGGAAACTTGAAAGAAGACATAATGGAATTGACGCATACAGCGGGAATCCACGAGAATAGGCTGCAAAGTCTAGAGCAACAACAGGAGGAACACCAGCAGGGAGTTCAAGAAATACAATGACAAAAGGAGATGCAATATAAATTGAAGGACTTGGAGAATAGATCTCGCAGGAATAATTTGAGGATTAGAGGAGTACCGGAGGAAAAGTAATTCCAAGATAGTGCGAAAGTAGCGGCTTCAATATGTTCGGCTATCTTAAAGGGGGGGATGATGTGGGCCCAGACGAGATTGCCTTGGACAGAGCACTGGGAATAGCAAGAATTAATAGACCAAGTGACATTATCTGTTTTACTGGATACAAAATGAAGGAGAGGATTATGAATAAGATAAGGAGATTGGGAACCTTGACTTGGCAGGGGTACCCAGTAACTATATATGAAGATCTGTCCATTGGAACATTGCGGAGAAGGAGAGCAATGCAACCTGTTACACAGACATTGAGAAATGGTGCTATTAAGTACAGGTGGTTGCATCCTTTTGGGCTGTCCTTCACAGTGAAAGGGAAAACTTGGAGTACAAACAGTGGAACAGGCGAAAGTAGGGCTGCAAGAAGCGGGGATGAGGACTGAACACTAGCAGTGGAATGGATAAGTACAACACAGGAAATGCGGTGCAAAAGTGTTTTAATGGAGAAGAGCAACAAGAGCTGAAGAAGGGGTAAAGCAAAGAAAGGGCTAAGAGATGAAGCGCTAAGGTGGAAGAGGGCCTATAAACAAACACAGGGATATGCTGGGAGCAGAGAAGGACAAGATGAGCAATTAGCGATAATATAGATGTGCAGAATGTACTGTAATGTCTTGAAACAGATGTGTGTGCAAAGTATATAATTTTGTTTTTGAAAATGGGGAGAAGAAGGTAGGAGCAGGGGGGCAGGAGACGCACTACTCTAAAAACTCCTGGATAAGGAGGGGAGGGGGGCTGGAGAGGGAAAGCTGAAAGTAAAGAGGGGAAGATGGGGTATGGGGGGAGAGAGAGGAGGGAGGAGGAGGGAAAGACAGTGGGTATAGGCGTAGAGGGAAAGCTAAGCAATTGGGAGTAACCACCATCAATGTGAAAGGGTTAAGGACATGGCAAAAAAGACTGATGTTGGCGCGTGAGGGTAAACGAGTGAATGCAGATGACATATGCATTATACAGGAGACTCATTTAAGATTGGGGCAAGAGTATTTGGTGCAATAAAAAGCATACCCTCGGGTGATGCTGGCGGGGCAGAGGGAGAATCCTCAGAAAGGGGGGTAGGAATACTGGTGGCGGAAGCATTTAGACATTGTACAGTGGGGGAGAGGAGAGGGAAAGATGGGAGATGGATGGGAGTAAAGCTAAGACCTGGGGAAGGAGGAGGTGTGGGTGATAAGTGTGTATGGACCAAATGAAGGTCATGGAGAAGCATTTGATAAGATGTCACAGGAAATGGAGGAATTGGGTGATGCCCAGTTAATATTGGGGGGAGATTTTAATTTAACTAGCAACCCGCGGTTGGATAATAGTGGAGGGCAGAGGAGTGGAGGGAAGAAGGATAGATTGAGCATGAAGAGGATGCAGGAAAGGCTGGGGGTAGTTGACTTGTGGAGGGCTCGACATCCAGGGAAGCGTAGGTACACATTCTACTTGCAGGTGCATGGCACATATAGTAGATTGGATATGATATGGGGTGGTGGAAAATGGGCTTCAAAGGTAAAGGAGGTAGAACAAGGGGAAATAACCTGGACAGATCATGTACCAGTAAGTGTGATTTTTGACATAGGAGAGAGGGAGGAGGGGCTCAAGTTCTGGAAATTAAATGATTCCTTGTTGGATGATGGGCATGTGGGGGCAGTGAGAGCAGCTATACAGGAGTATTTGATATACAATGAAACAGGAGAGGTTCAGTTGAAAACAGTGTGGGATGGATTAAAGGCAGTTATTAGAGGGAAAACTCATCAGCATAGCAACAAGAGTAAAAAGAGAGAAGAAAAGAGTGGAAGGGGAATTGTTAGGACAGATTGGGTGGCTGGAGGTGCAACATCAACGGACAAAAGATAATGGGGTACTGGCTCAACTGATAAAAACAAGAGCGGAGCTAAGTTAGTTGAGAGGCCAAGAAATGGCGTTTAAATTCAGTGTATTGAAACAAAAATACTTTGAAGGAGGAAATAAAGTGGGGAAGATATTGGCAAGTAGGATGAGGGCCCAAAGGCAGGCAGCATATATAGAAGGAATTAGGGATAATAATGGGAGGTTGGTACATCGCACGAAAGAGAGAGGTCAAGTGTTTCGGGAGTACTACCAAACGTTATATCGAAGTGAGCTACAAAAGGGGCAGGAGGAGATAGAGATACTTGCAGGAGTGTGGTTTGTTTAAGGTAGATTCAGAGGATAGGGAAAGACTAGGGGCGTACATAGCGGAGGGGGAAGTGATGGTGGCCATAAAGTCTATGAAAGTGGGAAAGTCCCCGGGATTGGATGGGTACACAGCGCAGTTTTATAAGAAGATAGTGGATCAACTTACCCCACTTTTGACTCAGGTGTTTAACAGGGTGTTGGAAGGTGAGGGTGTTCCTTCAACGATGGGGGAAGCAGGTATTACAGTGCTACCAAAACCGGGTAAGGACAAGGGGGTATGTGGTTCGTATAAGCCCATTTTGATATATTTAGATGCCAAAATATATGCTAAGGTATTGGCTAATAGGCTTCAGGGGATCCTGCCTAGGATCATACATAGAGATCAAACCAGGTTTGTAACGGGGAGGCAAGGGTGTGATAACATCAGGAAAGTGATGAATATTGCATGGCATCTTCAGGGCAATGGGGAGCAGGCAGTGTTAGTGGACGCGGAGAAGGTGTTTGACCGAGTCGAGTGGCCATATATGTTTCAAGTGATGGAGGAGATGGAGTTTGGGGACAAGTATATTGCGTGGATAAAAGCCTTATACGAGAGAGAGGGCGAGGATCCGAATAAATGGGGGATACTCTGAACAGTTTACTTTGGAGAGGGGGACTCGGCAGGGGTGCCCTCTTATCGCCACTTTTGTTTGCGTTGGCCATCGAGCCCTTGGCTGACATAGTTAGGAGGGAGGTGGATGTGATAGGGGTGGTGGTAGGAAGGAGGGAGGGAGGAGAAAATAGCATTGTTCGCAGATGATATGATATTCTCATTAACGCAACCCTTGACTACATTGCCGGTTCTGATGAGAATTATAAAGGGGTTTGGTGGCATGGCAGGATATAAAATTAATTCTAGCAAAACCAAAATTCTTGGGTTTAATCTGCAAGAGGGCCTAGAGGACAGGCTAAAGTTGCATTTCAATTTCAAATGGGTGAAGCAACAGTTTTTGGTACTTGGGGATACAATTGGAATTACCAGGCATTGATAGAATCGGTAAGGGGCGATTTGGCGAGGTGGGTGGGAATATGACTGTCATGGCTAGGCCACATAGTAGCAGTAAAAATGAATGTCCTGCTGAGGCTGTTATTTCTGTTTACATCCTTGCCCTGTAGGGTGACAGATAGGGAAACTCCAAAATATGATTTATTTATTTATTTTATTTATTTATAGTCACTTCTATACCGCGCTATTCAGCATCAGCGCGGTTTACAATGAACTTACACATTTCCAATAGTACTTTGTGTTTACAGATGAACAGGACATATAAGTTGGATAACAGGGGTAACTATTTACAAATTTACAACATGGTCATGTGCTCATTTTGGTTTCAGTCAAGGGAGATTTGGGTGGTTTCAGCAGTTGGTGCTGATCTCCTATTGGTTTCCGGGTAATGCAGGAGGAAGAGGTAGTGTTTCAAGGCTTTCCTGAATTGGAATATGTCTGGGATTGCTCGGATGTTGTAGGGGAGGTTATTCCAGATCGTTGGTGCATAGAATTTGTAGGCCCTGCTAGATGTTGACTTGGTGCATTTAGTTATTGATCTTGGGACTATCAAGGTGTTTTGTGCTACTGACCTTCTGTCCCTGTTGTGTGGTGTCGTCTGGATTAGCTCTGCTAGCGATGCTGATGAGAGCCCTTTGGTGGCTTTGAAAGTGATTAGCAAGGTCTTGAATGTAAGTCTACCTTGTATCGGGAGCCAGTGGAGTTGTTTCAGAATGGGTGAGACATGGTCTTTCCTGGATGCTCCGTGTGTAGTATTCTTGCTGCGGCGTTCATTGCCATTTGCAGTGGGTTCAAAGTGGTTTGGGGGAGTCCTTGCAGTATTGCGTTTGCATAATCGAAATGTGGGATGATTAGTGCCTGATAGATGGTCCTGAAATCGTCTGGCTCCAGCAGGTATCTAAGGGATCTAATTTTATGATATACTGCCCTCACAGTGTTACTTATGTGCGCCTTCATATCCAAGTTCTGATCTAATGTGACGCCGAGGTACCTGATAGCGGGTTTGGTCTGGAGGTCTGCTTCCTTCACTTTTAAGACTGCCGGAGCAGTGAAGTTACGGTTCCTTGTAATGAACATCACCTCCGTCTTCTTGTGTTGAATCCTGAGGTTTTGGAATTGTAGCCAGTTGGATATTTCATTTATGCAGCTTGTTATTGGTGTGAGGTCGGGGTTCTCTGTTGCAAAAGGCGTGTATAATAACTGCATGATATACGCAGATGACGTGCTAACGTTGAAAGACCGGATCAGGTTGCATATAGGCTGCATGTATATATTGAACAGCAGGGCGGAGAGGGAGGATCCTTGTGGGACCCCTTGGCTTTGGTGGAATGGCTCTGATGATGTGTCTCTGGATCATACCTGCTGCCATCTGTCAGAGAGGTAGGACCTGCACCACTCGAGTGCTTTACCGGAGATTCCTTTCTCTTTGAGGCGTTCTAGGAGGCGCTTATGGCTCACGGAATCAAACGCTGCAGCGATGTCAAGGAAGACAAGGACGAACCCTTGGCGGATGTTGTCAATGCCTGCTATTATGCTGTTGAAGAGTGTGGTGAGAAGGGTTTCAACCCCGTGGGCTTCTCTAAATCCATGTTGACATGGATCCAGTGGTGCGTTGGAATCAATGTGATCTTGTATTTGTCTCTGAACTTCCTTTTCCATTATTTTTGCTAGCATCGGTATGCTTGATATTGGTCTGTAGGATTCCGGCTTCAGTTGGTCGAGCTTGTTGTTTTTCAGTAGAGGTCTTATTGATGTATGTTTGATTATAATGATTATGATGATTATGCAGTTTATATGGGAGGGGAAGCGTCCTAAGGTTGCAAGGGGGACTTGTATCAAGTGAGGGGAGAAGGGGTTTGGGGTGCCATGTCTGATGAAATAATTCGATGTGGCGCAGTTGAGGGTGCTGTTAGCATGGTGGGAGGGGGCGGATACCTTACGTTGGGCACAAATTGAGGCAGGAGGGGAAGAATCTAAAGAAAGGAGAATATGGGACCTGGGTGGGAGGATAGTGAGTGAAGGGCAGGATAAACCGTTCAGGGAGCTTATGTTTCAGTTGTGGAAAAAGTGGAGGGGGTTTCTTCTGGAGGGGAAAAAATACTCGCGAAATACCTTTATTAGTGTGGTAGGAGATAAGGGGCTGGGAGAGAATTATAAGGTGTTTAAGGGGTGGAGTGAAAAAGGGTTAGAGAGGTTAGGACAATTGTTGAGACGGGGGAGGGGGGGACTGAAAACATTTGAAGAATTACAGCAAGAATATCGGATAGAAAAAAAGGATCAATATGCATATGTACAAATATGGTATTTTATGAATACATGGGAGGTGAAATTAGATATGGCACAGAAACCTACGCAATTTGAGGTGATGATGGAGAAGAAGTGGTCGCAAAAAGGGGTAATATCTGCACTGTATAAAATGCTTCTACAGAAGGGGAGGGAGAAAGTGGCAGCGGTGAGAAGAGGCGGCGGTGGCGGTGGTGAGAAGAGGATATTCCGGGAACCTGGAATGATAGTCGGTGGGATGAAATATACGTGAGAACTTATAAGTTGAGTAGGGGAACTCCAATGCTAGA
The DNA here is from genome assembly GCA_033557465.1 of Ichthyophis bannanicus. Classification (NCBI taxonomy): domain Eukaryota; kingdom Metazoa; phylum Chordata; class Amphibia; order Gymnophiona; family Ichthyophiidae; genus Ichthyophis; species Ichthyophis bannanicus. The sequence goes on from CM066042.1 coordinate 173,190,419, forward strand.
AAATAGTATGAATTTGCGGTTTAGGATGTATTGGACACCAGTGAGGCTTCAGGCAATATTTCCCGATAGTACCAATGAGTGTTGGAAGAAGTGTGGGGCAGTGGGAGACTTAATGCATATGATATGACAATGCCCAAAGGTGCGGGCATATCGGGGAAAGGTGAGTAGGCTATGTGAGGAGATCACAGGTGTACCGATTAATACTAACACCAGCAATGGTGGTACTTTTAATGAGGGGGTGGAGGAGGGGGATGAGGATTGGAAAATGTTTATGGGATATGGAATTATAGCGGCACGTATGAGTCTTCTGAGATGGTGGAAGAATGTGGGGGTACCTCCGATAAGGGAGGTAGTGAGTAAGTTGGAACAACTGTGGGGAATGAGTGTAATTGAAGCGCATAGAAGGCATCAGGTAGGGAAACATACCAAGGTGTGGAAATGTTATGTAAGGTGGAGGGGAAAGGCGGTGGAGCAAGTGTGGCAGAAAGAAGGTGGTAAGGAGGGGGAAGAGGGAGGGGTTAGAGGAGAGGGGAGTAGCAAATCATAGTGGGTGGGGAGGGGGAGAAGAGAGCAATATGGAGGGAGGGGGAGAGGACTGGTCTACGGGAGGGGGTGGGGAGGGCTTAAAGGATAAGTTAGGGATGTTCGTATAACAATGATTGTCATGTATGCAAATGTTTAACATACATGAGCACAGTAATAATGTGTAAGATGGTGCCAAAGTATAATGAAGTGTGGGTATAAAAGGTGGGGGACGAGCTGGTTGGGGGACAGAGGGTGTAGTTTTGAGGTCGAGTTTGAGTTTGAATTCATGTATAATGTTGTAAGGAGAGGTAGAGGTGCATGACGATGTATGACTAAGCCTGTAAAAGTTGCAGCAGTTGTCTGTAAAGTTTGAAAAATGGAAATAAAAAATTATAAATTAAAAAGAAAATAGGTGAATGTGTTTTATCAGAATTGGACCTCCAGAAATGCAGGGAGACAATGCAGCCACTGTATTGGTCATCGTAATCCACATAGCCTCAGACTTTGGATTAACTTCAACTTCTAAAGAAGCCAGTCCGCTATAGCATAGAAGTGGATGTTTAACCGCTGAATTAGAGTATGGATGGGTATTTTAAAAAATAAAAATAAAAGAAGACAGACAGCTAAATGTCATCAATATAGGTTTGTACCAGTGTAGCTAAAGGAGCTAAAGAGATTAAATGAGATACTGGAGTTATTGAGCTTTGAGGAACTCCATAGACTAGTGGATGGCAGTGGGATAAAGTTGCATGCCAGTCGGCTACAAAGGAAGCTCTAGTAGAAAAGATATTGCTGCTCTCTGGCTGGCATTTGAGGGGCAGCAATGTAATACAAAGAAGCCTGGATTTAGGCATAAGCCACACTTTTTTTGAAGGCACCACATACACAGGCGAAAAGGAGAGGCTGCTCTTGTTACTTTAGGGTCAAGTGCACGTGCTTTTGCAAGTGGCGCCTCTGAGGTATGGTGAACTTTCTCAGCTTCTCTTTTGGCTCTCTAATCTTTTTAGGATCTCTGCCAACCCACCAATCTCCAGGATGTTGTCTTGTCTATGGACTCAAAAATCCTAAATCTGGCACTGAACAAACAGGAAAAAAAAAACGCTTTTTAGTTAAACACGGACTGCAACATTTTATTTAAAAAGTCTAGATCAACTAAACATTGATTCTTTCATTTCTTTCCTCCCTCACTCTGTCTAAAGAATCTGTTATCTCCAGGAACAAGCAGGAATGTAGTCTTCACATATGGGTGACGTCAACACTGACGGAGCCTGCGTGGGAACGCTCCCCAGCATCTAATAGGAAAGCCTTTGGGAGCATCCCACTGTGCCTGCGTAGCTGCCTTCACGCCTTTCCAGCTGTCCCTTCTCAGTTCTTCGTTTGCCTTCCCGTCGATGCTGGTATTGACTCTTTGGTGCTTGCTTTCTTTCTTTTCTAAACAAAAAAGAGGGTTTTTTTAGTGAAGAAACTCTTCCAACGCCATCTTAGACTTAGGCCTTTTCTTTTTCTCAGAATGGAAAAACCAGCAAGTGGTTTTAAGAAGTGTTCCAAATATGGTAGTACTATTTCAGCCACAGATACCCACGACTGGTGTCTGAGGTACTTGGGACCAGATCACCAACCATCAGAATGTCCTCGTTGTAGGAAGATGACAGAGGCCTACAGAACCGAGCTGCTAAACTCGGCACCCTCTTTGCCACCAATGCAATGTCTGTAGCATCGATGTCATTGAGAGCTTCGTCTTCCTCTCAGGTATTGAAACCTAGGTCTTCATCATCAAAGACTAGCTGGCCCTTCAAAGGTAGATCTCCTTCTAAGCATCGAGATGCCTTGGGTGTTGCCCTGGAGGGGGATACACTGACCAAACAACCCCGGCAGGAGGTCCTTGCCTCCGAAGCCTAATTGGGTCCCAGGATGCTCCCGAAGTCTCGACCTCTGGAGAGCTCCTGGTGCCATGCTCAGGGATCGTGGCCCGCAACTCCGGTACAGATACCCAAGCATCGGTAAGCTCCATGGATCAGCATATCCTGGCCATCGAGCGGAGCTTAGCAGCCTTACTGGTGGCCTCCATACTGGTAAAGCCTTTACAGCCGATTCCTCAGGCATCAGTACAGACTACGGTACCGAAAGAGCCTGCATCTTACCATTCTACCGCCCATGCCGGCCTTCTAGTCCATTTCCAGTACAGAGGTTCTGGCACCGCAGCCTTCAGATACCAGCTTTGACCAGTATCGAATAAGTGCAGAGCACGAACACACTGCCCTTCAATACTTTGAGTCTTCTGATTCCAAATCATCAGACGATGAATAGGCCAGTACCCAGGAAATGGGAACTCTCCCAGAGGACCCTTCTCCATCCCCACAACGTCGCATGTCCGCTCCGGAGGACATGCCTTTTCAAGACTTTATTCACGATGTGGCTCACGGTCTGTCCAAAACGGTGACTTCAGAGAAGAAACCTAGGGCTGAAGAGCTTGAAATCTTTCAATACCTTGCAATCCCAAAGGAGGCTGCTACTCTCTCTATTCATTGAATACTTCATGACCCTATGCTTTGTATGTGGGAGACACCCCTAACTATGTACCGGGTACAGGACTGTCCCAGTTTCCAGAAGACTCGATTACCACACCATTCCATGGTGGTGGAATCTGCAATGCGTCAAAGTGCTAAGACACATTCCTCAAACCCTCCAGGCAGAGAATCAAGAACCCTCAACGCTTTTGGTCATCGATATTTATTTGTTTTCAGGCCTCCATGTTATCGGCCAGAATCAGTTCCTACATACTCTATATGGGTATGTTTCTTAGGGAGGTGACTAAGGATTTGGAGTTGATGACTCCTCTTCTCTTCTCCTTGATGACAAGAGAAATGATTATCTCACCCTTGTGAAACATGCCCAAAATGTTTCAAAATTTAACAGGGCAACTTTTGACTGTTTTGAATGCATCAGCAGAACTTCAGCTATATGCATTGGTGCACACAGGATTGCTTGGCTCCAAGCATCTGATCTTGAACAGTGGGTTCAAGTTAAGCTGGGTAATATACCTTGCACGGGTGAAAACCTTTTTGGCAAGGACTGGCAGGATAAAGCTTCTCAGCTAGAATCTGAGAACACCACTCTTAATAGACTTTCTAGATCTACTGTCAACCCAGCTAAGAGACAGCATCAAATAAACCTTTTTTCAATAAGAAAATGTACTACCTTTCTTACGCCCCTGTGGTGCACTGTCCCATCCATGCTTCAAAGAAGGGGCAGCAGCAACCAAAACAGCAGAGAGACACAGACTCCCAGGTCTCAGCCACCCCAGCAGACCCAACCTCCTCAGGGTCTTTGACTCCTTTCTGGTATCTTGTAACATCAGAGCACTGGACTCTCTCCATAGTATGGGAAGGGTACAAACTTCACTTCGGAAGTCTACCCACCTAGTCTCCTCCAAGAGTTCTGTTCTCAACCCCCTCTCGCCGCTCTGTTCCAGGTCACCTCCCTTCTCTCACAGGGTGCAATAGAGGAGGTGCCACTCTTCCAGCAAGGTCTGGGCTTCTATTCTCCTAACTTCCTCATTCCAAATAAGATAGGAGGATACAGGCCCATTCTGGACCTCGGAGAACTGAACAAGTATCTACTTCAGGAGAAATTCAAGATGATATCCCTAGGTACTCTTCTCTCCTATTTCCAGAGTCAGGATTGGCTCTGTTCTCTAGATCTAAAGGATGCATATACTCGCATTCTTATTCACGCAGAACACATAAGGTCCCTGCGTTTCCTGTTCCAGGGGAAACATTATCAATAGAGTCCTGCCTTTCAGCCTCGCCTCTGCCCCAAGAGTCTTTACAAAGTGCATGGCATTGGTAGCTGCATTCCTAAGGACTCTAGGGATATTCGTCTTCCCCTACTTAGAGGACTGGCTCATTCAAGCAAGCACATCTCTAGAGGCCAATCTTTCCCTCTCGCATACCATGCAGGTGCTGCGATACTTGGAATTTGTTATAAATCTTCCAAAGTCCCAGCTCATTCCCTCTTTAAACTCTAGAGTTCATAGGGGCTCTCCTAGACACTCAACAGTCAAGGGCTTTTCTGCCCCAAGCCCGCTGTGCTCGACTCATTCAGCTTGCATCTCAAGCATGCCTCAAGACCTTTCTCACTGCTCGAGAAATGCTGCAACTCCTGGGCCATATGGTATCTACTGTACATGTTGTTCCATACGCTTGTCTGCAAATGCGTGCAGTTCAGTGGACCCTGGCTTCCCAGTGGTCTCAGGCATCCGGTCACCTGGGAGACAGAATAATGCTCTCTATATGTCTCATCTTGTCTCTCCAGTTGTGGCAATCCCCAGAAAACCTTCTCGTAGGGTCACCTTTTCAGATGTCTTCACATCAATGTACCCTGACGACAGATGCATCCAAATTGGGCTGGGGAGCTCATTTAGATAAGCTTTCCACTCAGTCTTTGCTCTCATCAGGAGTCACATAAATCCTGCTGGAACTCAGAGCCATCCACAATACTCTCAAGGTGTTCCACGACCACCTTCACTTCTGCACAGTTCTAGTCCAGATGGACAATCAGGTAGCCATGTTCTACTTGAACAAGCAGGGTGGAACAGGCTCTTTGGATGCTTTGCAAGAAAGCCCTACACCTGTGGTCCTTTGCCATACAGCATCAGATTCACCTACTTGCGGTGTATCTTCCAAGCAAACAGAATCTCTTGGTGGACAAACTCAGTCGAGTTCTGCTATCCCACGAGTGGTCTCTCCATGCGGACAAGGTTGCTCACATTTTTCAGATCTGGGGAACCCCAGACATAGACCTGTTTGCAAGTCCTCAGGATGACAAACTTCCCTGCTTCTGCTCCAGAATGCCTGCTCAGAACAACCAAGGGGTAGATGCTTTTCACCTTCACTGGGGTCAAGGCTTCCTATATGCCTTCTCTCCCATTCCCCTCATCCCCCAAAACATTTTTCAAACTCCAGAGAGACAGGGGCTACATGATTCTTATAGCCCCATGTTGGCTGTGACAACCATGGTATCCTCTGCTTCTACATCTCTCTCAAGTTTAACCAGTAGATTTGGGGTCTGCTCCAGATTTCCTCTCACAGGAGGACAGGACATTGCTGCATCCCAATCCGCAGTCCCTACATCTTACAGCATGGCTGCTGAAGGCATAGCCTTCTAGGACATTGGCCTCTCTCAGCAGGTAAAAGCTATCCTTTTAGCTTCTAGGAAACCTTCCACAAGGCACTCCTACACCTTCAAGTGGCGTAGATTCTTTCTCTGGTGTTCGGAAAGGGATCTTAACCCCTTCTCAGCTCTGGTGGATGCATTACTTGAATATCTTCTCCACCTCTCTTTTTCTGGACTCAAAACCAATTTGGTAAGAGTCCACCTAAGTGCCATTGTGGCTTCTCACATGTCCTTAGGTGGTTAACACATCTCTTCTCAGGCGCTTGTAGCACGCTTCATGAGAGGTCTTCTATTAACTAAGCCTTCCATTAAGCCATCCCCAGTGGCATGGGATCTCAATGTTTTAGGACAGCTTATGAAGTCGCTCTTTGAACCTCTAGCCACTACTTCTGCACTTTACACATCTCGATGCCCACTCCTCTCATCCCCCCACCCCACCCCCACCTACACAGTCTCAAACCCATGCTATCTGACAACATAGATATGCTAGAATCTTAACTCGATTGTAAGTCAAGTTAGGATTTGAGCACCAACAGCTAATTGGTTTAATTGTATATAGTTCCCCCAGTTTACCTCCATGTTAAAGCCCTGTTATATGTAAACGTAGGCCAGACTTGACTGACCAAGTGTGATACTGTTTTAATGTAAACCGCACTGATGACAAATAGCGCGGTATATAAGAACTGTTAAATAAATAAATAAAAATTCTCTGAAGTTTCTCACCTGGAAGGTCACCTTCATTATTGCCCTCACTTCAGCAAGATGCATCAGTGAGCTTCAGGCTTTGGTGACTGATCCTCCTTATACACGATTCCACCATGATAAGGTAGTCCTTAGGACTTATCCTCACTTTATGCCAAAGGTGGTCTTGCCCTTCCATTTAAACTAGTCAGTTTACCTACCTGGTTTTTTTTCCCCTAGACCTCATTCCTCTAGGGCAGAAGTAACCCTTCATTCTCTGGATTGCAAATGTGCTTTGGCCTTTTATCTCCAGAGAACTCTGGAGCACAGAAAAGCTTCCCAACTTTTCATCACTTTTGACACAAGTCACTTAGGACTTCCAGTATCCAAGTGAGCTCTCTCCAGATGGATAGCAGATTGTATCTCTTTTGCTTACAAGAGTGCAGGACTCTCTTGAGGGTCACGTCACTGCACATAATGTTTGGGCAATGGCTACCTCCATGGCAAATCTATGCTTTGTATCGATTTGATGAGATATGCAAGGCAGCAACCTGGTCCTCTGTCCATGCTTTTGCTGCTCACTATTGCCTGGACAAAGACTCCCGCTGGGATGCCTCATTTGGCCAAGCTGTTCTCCAGCATCTCTTTCAGACTTAGATCAACTCCTACCCCCTGTCCCGGGTTTCGATACAAGACATCCTTGGAGGATATATGACCTACTACTTAGGCCTGTGTACCACAGCTTACTCTAAGATCATCTCTCTGGCATCTCCAAGCTAGGGAGTCCCATATGTGAAGACTACATTCCTTCTTGTTCCTGGAGATAGCATAGTTACTCACCTGTAACAGGTAATCTCTGGGAACAGCAGGAATTTAGTCTTCACAACCCACCCACCTCCCCTAGGAGTTGTACTTTTCCTCTTCTCCTTCTCTCCTTTTATCTCGGCTATAAACTCAACTGAGGAGGGAGAGCTGGGAAGGCAGCTACACAGGCGCAGTGGGATGCTTCCAAAGGCTTTCCTATTGGACACTGGGGAGTTTTCCCACATGGGCTCTCGGTGCCAGCGTCGTCCATATGTAAAGACTAAATTCCTGCTGTTCCCAGAGATCACTTGTTACAGGTGAGTAACTACATGCGATCTTGCAGGACTACTTCATGGAAAACTCTTGTCACCTACAGCATTTTCACATGAGTTAGAAAAGGTTTTATTTACAAACCCATGGTTGTCAATGCTCAGAGGAAGGATATTTTTAGCATTGCAGTATTTAGATCGGGGGAAACATTTCAGGCATTGTATAAAGGTTTCTTTTTATATTTGCCCACATATAAAATAATCCATAACTTTTTTTTATGCAAATGCATTTGGAATGACTAATGTGGAATGGAAATCCTAACAGAGCATGACAGAAAGAAAATAGACTAGTGCGCTTATCCCTCTTTTTTTTTTTTGGAAGTTGTTTTTTTTTATGTTTCAGTTTTTTCTCTGATTTTGATGTGAGCTCATGCGAACTAGCAGACTACCGACATAACATGGAGTCCTGTGTACACTGTGATTTTTAATGCACTGACTGAGAGAAGGTGCCATGACTTATTCCATAGTATAAATGCGTAGTTTTTGCGCAGTGATGCAATTTATTTATTTTATTTATAAGTTTTTCTATACCGCCCCTCCAGTGATCAAGGGCAGTTTACAATTAACCAACAAAATGTCATAAGTCATTTATACAAACAGCAAAACTGCTAGTTGAGTAGTTTTTCCAGAAGATGCTGATGAGCCAGTCCTGGTTTTACTCTTCCCTTACTCTATATATATATTTTTAATATTGTGATGCGTCTATATATGATGACCTGAATAAAAATAAAGGGCCTGATATTCAGCAGCAGTGACTAGCTGCTGTTGCTGCTGCTGAACACTAGATCTGGATATTCAATGCCAGGGCCATAGTGACAAAACCAATCAGCCAGCAGTGATATTCAGCTTCTCCCCAGTTAACGTCTTGGCGAAATGTAGTCCAGCCTTGGCTTAGCCATTGGGACATGCAACGGTGGCACCTGCGTATATTCAGCAATGTCAACTGTGTTAGTGCCGCTGAGTATTCCAGACAAGGGTATTAATGTGGCTAGTTGGTCTGCTAACTGTGTTAATCCCTTAGGAATATCAGGCCCAAAGATTTAGAACAATTTTCAGAATTATGCCACTTAATCCATACTACAAGCCTATGCATGCAGTAAGGTAATACCAGCACTCGATCAAGCAAATGAGCAGTCCTAATGGTGAAAATGGATGGTTTGGATTTTGTTTTAGCCTCTATTCCATATGACAAGAGGCTTATTGGATTATACTAATGTCTGTTTTAGCAATTTTTTTTTTTTTGTGTGCATGTGGTGTTTTTTTTGTGTTTGGTTATTTTTCTTCTTCCTCCTCCTCCTCCCCACAACGCACAACATAAGTTTTTGGGTTTTTTGGAATGATTGAACCTAGCTCAACCAAACCAGGGCCACCACCTTCCCCCCCCCTCTTCCCCCCCCCCTGCAGTGGGAAGGGCAGAAAAAGCCATCTCTTTGTATACAATTGCCTGGTTGCCATGGAATCTACATGGGATGCAAGGGTCGGAGCTAGCAATTCTCTTGTGATGTGTTCTTGCTCCCTCAATCCTCCAGATTTCCCCCCCCCTCATCTTCCTACAGTGTGGGAGGAGAGTGACAGCATATTGGGCCATGCTACGCTTCTTTGCTGGTCAGGTCCAGCTGCTGCTTGGAACTACACAGTTCACAGCAATTGTTGACCTTGTCTGGCAGAGAAGGAGGAAACCGCACCCCAGCATGCTGCTACAGTCACCTTCCTGCAGCATGGAAGACCCATGGTAGGGAGAAGAATTCTATGAAACCGGAGGAAAGGGTTGGAAGGACTATGTGAAAAGTGCTGATGTATGGGGGTTGTATGAAATAGTGGATGGCTGGTGTGTGAAAAAAGAACTGGAGGTGGATAAATGGGAAAGGAGTGGATAAGTGGGTGTGAGTATGGAAGCCTGAAATAGAGATGGGAAGGAATAGAAAAAAGATTGAGGGTTGAGAGAGGTCTGGTGTGGGAATGGGTTGGAAGAGGGACTGCTCCTTTTCTCTTTTGCATCTGATCTTCCCTAGGGTTCCTATACCCATCCCCAGTCTTCCAGTCTCTCTCTCCAGTCCTTGGATCTATTTTTGGTTTTGTTTTGTTTTTTTCTCTTCTCTCAATGGCACACAACATGGTTGTAGAACCACTTTTATTGTTATCATGGAAAATCTGCATTATTAAATATACAAATGCACTGCATTTATTCTTTAGAACATAAGAAAAAAAACAAGTTTTTAGTCAGACCAGATTCATTGAGACCAGCATCCAGTCTGGGTAACAAGAACCTCGCAGATCCCAAAAAGTAATGTTTCCTATAATTACTTTGCAGGAATGAGCAATGGCTTTACCAAGCCTACTTATTTTATTTAACTAGGCTTATACCGCTTTTCTACAATTCAGTGGTGTACATTCAGGTGTTTGTCCCTGAAGGGCTCACAATCTGTTTTTTGTACCTGAGGCAATGGAAAGTTGTGGGAATAGAAACCCCAGTCCTTCCAGCCCAAGGCTGCTGTCCTCTAGTGGGATTTGAACGCCTGGCCCTCCAGTATGATGTAACTTGCCCCAAGGGAGGAGTGGCCTAGTGTTGCCCCAAACACTAGGGCCACTCCTCCCTAATTTTTTTTTAATGGAATTTTTTCAAGCCTCTTTTGAATCCTGCTATGGCGATTGCCTTGAATACATCTGCCAGCAGCAGATTCCACAGCTTAATTATGCTGTACATAAAAAAAAATTCTACAATTTTGTTTTTGTTTTTCTTCTGTATCCATTAATTTCATGAGTGTCCTTATTTTTTTGTGCCATTTTCACAGGTTAAACTACTATTTGCTATTTAACTAATCTCCAGGAACAAGCAGGAATGTAGTCATCACATATGGGTATCGTCGGTACCGACGGAGCCTGCGCGGGAATGCTCCCCAGCGGCCAATTAGAACGCTTTTGGGAGCATCCCACAGCGCCTGCGTGCTGCCTTCCCGCCTTTCCCAACTGCCTCTCTCCAGTTCTTTTTCCGCGGAGCCAGCAGGTCGTGTTCCTGTCACCGCAGAAGAATTTTCTTTTTCTTTAATTCTTTGTGGTCGCGTCTGCCTTCGACGCTCTACCGGTACCGCCGGTCTTTCTTTTCCTATTTCTAAAAAAAAAAAAAAAATCTGTTTTTTTCCCATTTTCTTCAGGTGCACCCGCCTTTTTGGGCCTTAGGCCCAAAAACTTTCCTTAACATGGAAAAACCTGCCTCAAGTTTTAAAAAGTGCACCAAGTGTGCCGGTCCCATTTCCGTCACCGACACTCATGAATGGTGTTTAAAATGTTTAGGTCCTGACCACTCCATCACGGATTGTGTGTCCTGTGCCATGATGTCTAAAAGATGTCGGCAGAACCGAGCTGCCAAGTTCAGTACCCTGTTTCCCTCTGATGCGGCTTCGGTGGCATCGACGTCTTCCAGGGCTGCTTCTTCCTCCCGTGGATCTCAGGTAACTAAACATAAATCCAACCAGTCCTCGAAGGGTAGATCTCCTTCTAAGCATCAAGATGCCTCTGGCGTTGCCCTTGAGGATTCTGCACCAGCAAAATTACCCCGGCGGGAGGCTTCGGCTTCCAAAGCATTATCGGGGTTCCAAGATGTTCTAGATGGCTCGGCCTCGACAGATCTCCTGGTGCCATGCTCTGGGGTACCGGTGGCCTCCACCGGTACCGACTTCCAGGCATTGGCAGTGTCCATGGACCAGAGAATTCTGACCATGGAACACAGTCTGGCGACTTTCCTTGTGGCATCGATGCCCTTGGTACCGCGACAGACAACTCCACCGGTACCGATAGCATCGACATCGACATTGGCATCGGTGTCTGCTATGCCGGTACCTTGTCCTCCAATGCCCTCCGGTACCGATTCTCCGGTACCGGTTATTCCCGGTATCGACCTTAGTTGGTACGGGTATCGGGCTCTGCAGGAGCATCCAGATAGACGATACTTCGAGTCCTCAGAAGAATCTGAGGATTCTGAAAGTTCTGTCGATGCAGCGATGCTTCTTCCAGAGGAGTCGTCCTCCCCTAAACGTAGGATGTCTCCTCCAGAGGACATGTCCTTCCAAGACTTCATTAGGGAGGTGGCTCAGGGCCTGTCCATTACTGTGGCCCCTGAAACAGAGCCAAGGGCCAGGGAGTTGGAAATTTTACAATATCCCAAAACTCCTAAAGAGGCAGCTACCTTACCCATTCATGAGATTCTATATGATCTCATGTTGAGGATGTGGGAAACACCTCTTACCACCTCTCCTCATTCTTGTAGATTAGATACTATGTATCGAGTCCCTCCTTGTCCTGGGTTCCATAAGACTCAGCTTTCTCATCACTCCATTGTGGTGGAGTCAGCTATGAGAAGGATCAGAAGTGCAAAAAGACATGCCTCTAATTCTTCAGGATGTGAGTGCAGAACCCTGGATGCTTTTGGACGTAGAGTCTTCCAAGCTTCCATGCTTGCTGCAAAAATCAGTTCCTATAGTCTCTACATGGGAATGTTCCTAAAGGAGGTCACAGATAATTTACAGACTTTAAGTCCTTTCATTTCTGGAGGATAAAAGACAGGATTTTCTCACTTGGGTCAAACATGCCCAAGATGTGTCTAAGTTCTCCAATCGTGCAGCCTTTGACTGCTTTGAGTGTATAAGCAGAACTTCGGCTATTGCCATAGGTGCACGTAGAATTGCTTGGCTCCAGGCATCTGATTTAGAGCTCTGGGTACAAGATAAATTGGGAAATATCCCTTGTACTGGTGAGAACCTGTTTGGTAAAGATTGGCAGGAAAAAGCCAATGAAATGGATGCTGAAAATTCCACCTTGGATAGATTATCCAAGTTCACTGCTGATCCTGTTAGAAAGAAGTTGTTCAAGAAAACATCTTTTTCTAAAAAGAAGATTTTATCCTGCTTATGGTCAGCAGGCATCTTCTGCAGGTCAGTTTTCAAGCAAACATCAGCAACCACCCAAACAGAAGAAAGCAAAGGCTGCTAGGCCTCCGCCGGCCCAGCAGCCTCAGCCTCCTCAGGGCCTTTGACTTTCAGCTAGAGAACTTAACCTTCCTGGAATGGTGGAAGGTTCTGGTCCCTCCAGAAACAGAAAGGCTATGTCATTTTGCCCCCAGATGGGGACAAATAACAGCAGAGCATTGGACACTCCATCATAAAGGAGGGGTACAAACTTCATTTTTCAAGCATGCCCCCTCACACAATAGTGAAGCAGTTCAATTCTCCGACCTCTCTCATCAACCTGTTAGGTCAGGAGGTTGCCATCCTTTATGCCCAATGGGCAATAGAAGTGCCTCTTCATCAACAGGGCACAGGGTTCTATTCCCCTTACTTTCTTATCCCAAAGAAAACAGGGGGATACAGACCTATCTTAGATCTCAGAGAATTGAACAAATTCCTTGTCAAGGAGAAATTCAAGATGATTTCTCTCGGAGCTCTGCTTCCATACCTTCAGAATCAAGATTGGCTTTGTTCTCTAGATCTCAAGGATGCGTACACCCATGTCCTCATCCATCCAACCCACAGAAGGTTCCTTCGGTTCCTTTTTCAAGGAAAGCACTACCAATACAGGGTGCTTCCTTTTGGTCTGGCCTCAGCACCAAGGGTGTTCACGAAAAGCATGGCTGTGGTAGCAGCATTTCTCCGCACTCTAGGAATATTCGTCTTCCACTACTTGGACGACTGGCTCATTCGAGCTCCAACACAGTCAGAGGCCAAGACTTCTCTATCCTGCACAATGCGTATCCTTCAGTATTTAGGGCTGGTAATAAACATCCCAAAATCAAGTCTGACTCCCACTCAGTCTTTAGAGTTCATAGGAGCTCTTCTGGATACCACAAGGGCAAGGGCCTATCTTCCCCAGGCTTGTTGCCTTCGCTTGGTGCAGTTAGCTTCTCAAGCAGTGCTAAAGCCTCATCTAACTGCTCGAGAAATGTTGCAGTTGCTGGGCCACATGGCATCCACCGTGCATGTGGTTCCATATGCTCACCTCCACATGAGGGCAGCTCAGTGGACTTTATCCACCCAATGGACCCAGGCATCAGGGTGTCTGTCAGACAAAATAGCAAACACAAGTCGCCTCATTTTGTTTCTCCAATGGTGGAGGTCCACCCAAAACCTGTTGTTGGGGTCCCCCTTTCAACAACCCTTACCCCAAGCAACTCTCACAACAGATGCTTCTCCAAAGGGTTGGGGAGCTCATCTGCAAGACTACTGTACCCAGGGCACCTGGTCTCCTCAGAGTTGTCTGCATATCAATCTCTTGGAACTCAGAGCAATTTTCCTGGCTCTGCGAGCGTTCCACTCCCTGCTCAGCTACAAGACAGTCCTAATTCATACGGACAATCAAGTAGCCATGTTCTATGTGAACAAGCAGGGGGGAGCAGGCTCTCTGTTGCTTTGCAACAAAGCTTTGCGACTATGGGCCCTCGCCAGAGAGCATCAGATTCATCTGCTGGCAGTATATCTTCCAGGCATTCAAAACTCTTGGGCGGACAGATTCAGTCGAGTTCTGCTTCCACACGAGTGGTCTCTGCATGCAGACCAGGTGACCAGGATATTTCAACTTTGGGGAACCCCGGACAGAGACCTCTTTGCAAGTCTGTGGAATGCCAAACTTCCCCGGTTCTGTTCCAGAATTCCAGCTCAGGGGGCTCAGGCCAGGGATGCTTTCCTCCTTCACTGGGGTCAAGACTTCCTGTATGCCTTTCCACCCATTCCCCTAATTCCCAAAACCCTCTTCAAGCTTCAGAGAGACAGAGGCCACATGATTCTCATAGCACCACATTGGCCACGGCAAGTGTGGTACCCTCTGCTTCTACATCTCTCTCAAGCTCCCTCCTTGGAGTTAGGGTCTGCTCCAGATCTCCTATCTCAGGAGAACAGAATATTATGGCATCCCAATCCCCAGTCTCTGCATCTCAGGGCTTGGTTGCTGAAGGCCTAGATCTCCAAGACCTTAATCTTTCTCAACAAGTGAAAGATGTTTATGCTTCCAGAAAACCTTCCACTAGACGCTTTTATGCTTTCAAGTGGAAAAGGTTTACTATTTGGTGTTCGGAAAAGGGTCTTAACCCCCTTGCGATACCTCTGCAATCTTTGCTGGAGTATCTCCTCCATTTATCTAATGCAGGCCTTAAGACAAATTCAGTAAGAGTCCATTTGAGTGCTATTGCAGCTTCTCTTAAACCTCTAAATGGACAACCTATTTTCTCTCATCCTCTCATAGCAAGATTTGAGAGGCCTTCTTCTAACTAAGCCTCCCATTAGACTACCTCCAGTGGCATGGGACTTGAACCTGGTTCTTGGGCAGCTCATGAAGCCACCTTTTGAACCTTTAGCTACCACCTCCTTGAAATTTCTTTCTTGGAAGGTTATTTTTCTCATTGCAATCACATCAGCACGCCGCATTAGTGAATTGCAAGCGCTAGTAGCTAATCCACCTTATACAAGGTTCCATCATGACAAGCACTGTTCCCTCAAAGCTGTGCGCATGTGCGCGCGCACACACCTCACCGAGTGAGCGCACATACTTCACAACAGAGCGCACAAAAATTACGGTTCTGATTCTGATAGAAAACACAGACGTCTTAAAATTTAAAAGTTGTGATTGTAATTACTAGAAATTTTCTGCTTCATTTAGTAATCATCTATTTTCATTTAATTTGATTAAAATCAATGTGGTGTACATACTGTATTCTGATGTGTAGTCAAATTTTAAAGTATATAACTCAGAGTGTCGTTATGTGGCGCACAAAAATTTAACCTTCCTTCAAAAGCTGCACACAGCTGATATTTTATGCGCACACAGTCTACAGAAAATTAGAGGGAACATTGATGACAAGGTAGTCTTTAAGACTCATCCACACTTTATGCCTAAGGTGGTCTCGCCTTTTCATCTCAACCAAGAGATCTACCTACCTGTCTTTTTTTCCAGGACCTCATGCATCAAATGCAGAGAGGAATCTTCATACCTTGGACTGTAAAAGAGCTCTAGCTTTTTACTTACAAAGAACACAGCAACATAGAAAGTCCTCTCAACTCTTTGTTCCTTTTGATCCTTCTCATTTGGGACTTCCAGTCTCCAAGAGAACACTATCTAACTGGATTGCTCAGTGTATTTCTTTCGCCTATCAGAGTAAGAACCTTTCTCTGGAGGGCCATGTCACAGCTCACAATGTGAGAGCCATGGCAGCCTCAATGGCTCATCTGAACTCTGTGTCTATTGACAACATCTGTCGAGCAGACACTTGGTCCTCGGTTCATACCTTCACAGCCCATTACTGCTTGGACAAGGACTCCCACCGGGATGCCTTGTTTGGTCAGGCTGTTCTCAAACACCTGTTCCATACCTAATCAACTCCTACCCACCATCCCTGGTAGGATGCCAGAGATCCATGGGGGGAAGTGGAGCCCTTCTCAGGGACACACAACCTCTGGGGTCTCTCCCTGGCACCTAAAGCTAGGGAGTCCCCATATGCGATGACTACATTCCTGCTTGTTCCTGGAGATAGCATAGTTACTCACCTGTAACAGGTGATCTCCGGGAACAGCAGGAATTTAGTCCTCACAACCCACCCACCTCCCCTAGGAGTTGTATCTCTCTATCTCTTTTCCTTTCCCTCGCGCTCTGTCTTTTTGTCTCAGCTCTAAAACTCAACTGGAGAGAGGCAGTTGGGAAAAGGCGGGAAGGCAGCACGCAGGCACTGTGGGATGCTCCCAAAAGTGTTCTAATTGGATGCTGGGGAGCGTTCCCACGCAGGCTCCGTCGGTACTGACGATACCTATATGTGAGGACTAAATTCCTGCTGTTCCCGGAGATCACCTGTTACAGGTGAGTAACTATGCTTTCCACGCCGTCATAATTTTATAGACTTTTCATGTCCCCTCTTGGTCATCTTTTCTACAGTATGCGGCAGAATTTCAGAAACTTTGGCACAGAATTTGCCACCTTACTGCATAATCTATTTCTGAGCTGTTGCAGGAAGATAAGAGCTTTGAACCAAATCTGGTTTGGAATTAGATCAATTGGGGGCAGGGAGGACATTAAACTATTTTACTTCTCAAATTTTGGAGGGTACTCTGGTGTGGGACGCAGACCAAATTGGAAATTTTGCTGTAGTAAATACTACTTATTTTTTTGACCTCTAATGCTTGTACCCTAAGTGGTCTCTGCTGTCCATCCCTCCCAGTCTTGCTTGACTGATAAAGGACTTCCTTGATGGCTGGAGCAGCAATGCCTCTGAGGTGCATCATTGGCTGGATGGTGGGGCTACCACTGTAGCAATCGCCCTGTTCCCCCCCCCCCCCGCCTAGGCTGAGTATGCCTCCTTCCTATTAGGTGGAAGAGAATGGTGCTCTTGCTACAGACTCCTAAAAGCTGCATATGATGCTGGGTTTTTTGCTTAGTATGGAGAGAGAGCTTTTTCAGGGGGAATGTAAGTTGTTGTTGCACATTTCCGTGTGACTTTGACATATTCAGGCTGTTGATCTCTCCAGGGCCAGAGACATAGCCTGGATTGTGTTTTGGTGTGGCATTAGGCAGTACAAATGTTGACCCTGTCTCCAGTTCTCTTCTCACTGGCCCATGCCACTACTGCTCACTGGGTGGGCCTGACTCCAGAGTGGTGGGGCCATGGCCCACCTGTAGTTCTGCCCCTGCCTAGGGCTCCTTCAACACATGCAAGCTAGATTTTAAGGCTGTTTTCTCCCCCCCCCCCCTCTTTTATTTTTTTTTCCTTCTCCAACATGTTTCTTGCGCTTGTCTAGTTCGGCAGGATGCTAATTGTTGTATCCATTTCCTCCTCATCTGATGTTAAAGGAAACCGGAGGATGTTGTGGTTTTTTTTTCTGCAGCACAGGGTGAAAATAGCCTCTTATTCAGTGGCAGAAGTTCAAATTATGTGCCCCTGATCAACAAGTCTGAAAAGTCCCCAAAGTGTGGGACATTGGCTTCAGAAGATTCAGAGACAGCTGCAAGCAGGCTCCCTTCTTCCTTGGAGCCTCCTCTCTGCTCTGCAGGAACTGCTTGGGCAGAATTTACACCACTGCTCTTATTATTTGTTTTATTTTCTATCATTGGTATATCACAATTCAAATCACCTTTTATTGCTTAGCACAGCAGTTTTACTACTGTTCTTTTTGGGCTTCAGCTCAGTTTTAACTGGCCGCCTTATTAAGGTTGCAACACTGAGCCTTCCTTCGCAGCTACCAAAGGGTGGTCCTCGGTTCATTTATATCCATTCCTCTCCCTCTCATCTTATACAGCCATCATGGTGACGGTCCTAAGCCAGGGACTATTGACATGGACTTCCTCCCATGTGCATGGTAAGGCCTTTAAATTGTGTAGTGGCAGCCTGAGAAAGAGAAGTGAAAGTTCTGCATATTTGGTCATGAAACAGAAGAAAAAGTTCCCCCTCTACTTAGTATCCGTTTTCTGTCTCACAACCATAACCATACTGCATGTTGCTTATGCAGACAGATTAAAACCAAGCTTAACCTGAACCTTTCTTTGCTAGAAGCTTGTGCAGTTAATCAGCCTCCGTGTGCTGCTGCCTTTAAATTAGAAATGAGGATGACTGGCTTAACAGGAAGAGCTGGGATTTGCTGTTAACTGTTGTCAAGGCTCCCCTGGTGGCTAGGCGAATGCCTAGGTGTAATGGGGGTACCTTGAACGTCCTTCTTAGTAAACTGGAACCCAGTACTATGGCTTCTTCGCAATGTAGTTGTGTCACAAAGATTATAGCCGAGATTTGAAGGTCACAGGAAAATTTCTTTATTTGAAAATAAAGCTCTACATAACCAGTTGAACTCTTTGGCTAGAAGTTCAGGTACTACAAAATAAAACTCAGGATACTTCTCCATTCAAAAAGAACTTAAGCCTTGATACATAGTCCATGCCTTGACTTTGCTTCTGCGGCTTAACTTAAACAACATGTCTCACAAATCATTCTTTTACAAACAGGTTCTGGTCCCAGGTCTCCAAGTTATGCAGCACAACACTCAACTGTTTCTCTCACAGGGTTTTGCAGCACCTAACTTCCTGGTTACCAACTGTTTAAAATCTTCTAACATCCTTTTCCAAACGTATTTTCACTCTTTAGTTTTCCCAGACATTCATTAACTTCTTGGAGCTTATCAGATCAGCTCTCATTAATGCATAAATAAAAAGGCATGAGTTTCAGCAGAGAATGTACTTCCTTTAAAAACTTCTGGGTTTTCCTAATTACTTTTAAAAACCCCTCAGTTTCTTATTTTTGACTAGAACAGAAAGAGCATTCCATCTCCATATCAGAATAATCATTCTCTGCACCATTGATTTCTATTTCCATTTTCTCTTCACTGGGTTCCTTCAACAACGTGTTATCCACAGCGTCTGCATGGGAAGGCTTCAGCTGCTTCAAAACTCTCAACAGCTGCTCCTACTGAGACTCCTCTTTACTTGAGGCTATGGGGGAAGGGCATGACAAAGCTTTCTTGTTCAATAACTTTTTAACAGCTTGCAATGGGCTCACCTTTCTAGCAGCAACGTGTCTCCTTTCAGACCCTGCCACAGGTGTTAGCTTGCTTTCTGGTCCTTCCAGGGATATTCCTCTCTCCTGCTTCTCAACAGTACCTTGCTTAGAACAGGCTCTCCAGGGCTCCACCTTAGCTGCAGACTTACTGCCAGCTGAACTGTGTTCTGGGCTCGAGCTGTCTCTGTACTGCTTGCAATAGGATTCCCCCTTGAGGCTTCCAGTAAGATATTTGTCCCTCAGCCCTGTCCTTCGAGTCTCCTTACTTCTAGTACTCTCAGGAGTCTCCTGGCCAGTCCACCAATGCCTAGAGAATATCTCCTCTTCAGAAGATTCCTCTCCAGGGCTTGCCACTGACCTTTCTTCCAGCCTTATTTCAGACCTCTTCCTGGATCTCTCCCCGGGTCTCTGCTGAGTGTTTTACCGGGACTCTGGCTGGGACCTTCTCTCAGGCCTCTTCCTGGAACTTTCCTTCTCTTTGGAACTAGAGCTCCTCCATTCAGTTTCCTCGCTCTTCCCTTCACTCTCCTCACTTCCACTTTCTCTTGCTATAGCTTCTCTCTGCTTAAATGTTTGGGGCTGTCCTATAGCTCTAGACTCCCCCCCCAAACCTCTCCCGTCACCTCCCTTGGTTTCCTTGGAGATTGGGTGTGTCTCCAGTTCTACACTTCTGTGTAGGGAGTTTTTTTCTTTGTTTAGAGCTTTAACCCCTGCTGTGCCTGCAGTTCTCTTGGGCTCAGGGAAAAAGGACTGTTTTTCCCCCTTTCCTTTACACTCTAAACCTGCTTCGCCACCACACTGTCCAGGATCTTGTTTTGGTTCTAATTATGTCCTTTCTGTCTCGCATTAGTTCAGAGGCTTGGGCTACTTCTCGGTGGTTAATTAACAAGAGAAGGCACAGTAAATGCACATACCTGCAGTGCAGATGAGGTTTTAATTATATCAAGGACAATATAGGATCACATCTTGTGCTTTTTTTTTTTCCATTTTCTTTCTTTAAAGAAAATAAAGAAACTGAATTCTTAAATTGCCATGGCCTGCCTAAAAGAAAATGTCTGTCTGGGAAGAGTGAACATGGCTCAGTTTTGGGGTTTTTTTGCAGTATGCTTTATGGAACCTAGGGCAGTGGTTTCCCGCCAATTTTCAAGATAGCTGCAATTTGTATACAAAACGTGCATGCAATAGTTCCCTAGCTTAAAAAAAAAGGGGGGGGGGGTTATTTCACAAATTCATTGCAACTAGCCTGAAAACCCAACCGACTGGGGGCCTCCCAGGATAAGTTTTTTTGAAGACCCACTTTTTTTCCTAGAGCATTAGCCAGGTTAGAAGGCCCATTTTATACAGAATGTTGAGATGGGAATTGAGATGCCCAGGTTGGGATGTGCTTTTTTTCCAGGCAGTATTTTACAAAAGGCTCTGCTGAACATGGAGCATTTTGTAAAATACTTATAAGAACATGTAGGAGTGCAGATGGATTTGCCAGTGTGCATGTGTGCACAGCTGAAGGAGTCTTTACAAATATACTTGTGGGGGGGAAAAGAAACAAGTGCAGCCAGCTTGGCACCTTCCATTTAGAAGCGTCTGCATTTCCACATGGAAGAGGTGATTTTTTTCCACGTTCTACATGTACATGCCGGCACTTAACATTTTTATTTATTATTTATTTTATTTATTTACAGTTCTTATACTGCACTTCTTGGTATCCGTGCAGTTTACAAATAACAGAAATTTGCATCAGAACAGGATCTTTTGCTTACATTGAAACAGGGTATGTAACTTGGAATGTAACAGGGGTAACTATATACAAAGTACAGTAGAAGTTGTGGAAGCTACTTACAGCTTATATTCAGCAAGTTGTTTATCTGGGCCATTTTGCAAATTTCTACATAACTGCTGCCAATTAAGCACTGCGGCAGCAATTATGATTTCTTTTTATTTCAACTCATTTTTTATTGATGTTTTCACACAAGATGTCAGAACAACAAGAAGATCCCTCGCTAACACTGTTAAGCCTAACACACACCCCCCACCCACCCCAGCAAGAATCGATCACAAACCATCATCCGACCCAGCATTAGGAACAGCAATTACATTGATGAAAACCTACAGCGGTGAAAACACAACAAAAATCATGGAAGAAAGAAATCATATAGCAGGAGGACCAGGACCCATAGCCACAAAACAGACTGCAGCCTCATAGCAGGCTACTGCGTTAAACGCGAGTAACAGGCTATATCATTGTGGCATAAACCTCCCCGAAGAAGCAAGGAACACCCCCATTAAACATTTAACACACCACCCCGCTCCCTAGGTGACAAATGAAAAATCATGGGTGACCATAGTTCCAAAAACCCCTCCCAACTCTTACCCCCTTTTTGTTGTGCGGTCAACTTTTCCATACACATTAGGTCAATCATAGTTCTCCCAAACCGCCAGGCAAGGAGGGGAAGTAGATACCCAATGATTCAACAAGGCTTTCTTGACCAACAGAAATCCACGCTCGAGCAGCGCTCTATGCCAAAAGGTGAGATGTTCAAAGCCCAACCCCCAATTATGAAACAAACAAACCTCTCTGCATGACACACCCCGACCCCATCCATCCCTGCAACTTAGCACAGACTTGCATTCACACATCGCGCACCCTTTGGCACTCCCAAAATTTATGTGTAAGAGTTCCTACTCCTTGTCCACACCACGCACAAGCGGCAGAAATCTGTAACCAACTTGAGAGGCCCATTTATCACTAGTATATGCTCGCCACAAGAATTTATACTGCATTTCTTGCAAATATACCCACACCGGTCCCTTCGGAATCCCCTCAAAGGCCACCCGCAGTATTTCCGCCGTCATTTCCTCCACCCCATCTCTCCACCACTGATATGCAAGCTCTGTAAGGAACACATTACCTCCCGACGGCCGAAGCACCCGCCTAGAAACCTCCTCCCCCGGGAGATGCTCCTCTAACTTCTCCAAGATTGCTCGTGGGGACTCGGAAGCTAACCAAACTCCCTCTCGCGCAGCAACAGATGCCAAATAGGATCTTACTTGCAAGTATCCATAAAAATCATGCTGACGAATATGGTACCGCCACTGCACCTGTTGAAAACTATCCAAAACCCCGTCCTCACGAGAATATAAATCTCCTAGACAAACAAGCCTCCTCTCCGCCCAATCACAGAATACATTCTGCTGTGTAAACCCAGGTCCAAAATCAGGATTACCCACCAAAGGCAACAGAGGTGACTTACGCCAGTCCCAACCAAATCTCTGACAAAGCACCTTCCAAGCGGCGCGCAAAGCTCCCAAGTAACTCCCACCTACTCCAGCCCTTATTGCCGGGGGCAGTTGACCTGCATGCAAGATATACAAACTATGGTACGGAGCCATTGCTTCGGTCAACTGCCGAACCGGGGCGCACCCCCCATCCCCCTCCACCATTGCCCTAATATGGCGAGCTAGATAACGCAGATTATAATTGCGCAGCGAAGGCATCTCCAAACCCCCCTCCGCTCTCCTACTCATTAAGGCCCTCAGGGGTATCCGCGCTCTACGGCCTCCCCATAAAAATCCACGTAGGCAGTGTTCAAAGCGCTTCCAATCTTTATCCAGGATCCATAAAGGCAGCATACGTAACACATATAACCATCTAGGAAACTCCACCATAACAAACAACGCAATCCGTCCCTTCAAAGACAGAGGTAAACTGCGCCAGCCCGCCAAAGTTTTAATACTTCTAGCTATCAGACCAGGTACATTAGCGTGATAAAGGTTTTCAGGCCGATCAGGCAGCTGTATCCCCAAGTACTTAATCACCCCATCTGCCCACACCAATGGAAACGCCCCTTCCCACCCAGGCCGCACCTTACCCCCAACATCCAGAACTACCGACTTCATGGCATTAACTTTTAAACCCGAAAATCCCCCATATTCCTGTATCAACCGAAGCATGCGATCTAAAGACCGGGGTAATTTTGTGAGGCAGAGCAGCATGTCATCAGCAAAAGCGCTAATTTTGATATCTTCCCCTCCCATTCGTATACCAGCAATCTCAGGATCACGCTGCAGAGCCTGCAATAGCGGTTCCAAGGCCAGCACAAAAAGCAATGGGGACAAAGGACAACCTTGTCTGGTGCCCCTTTCCAGCACAAAAGGGTCCTAAAAAACACCATTAGAGCCCACTCGAGCCATGGGTTGTGCATATAACGCTTGAACCCACTGCACAAAACTCCCTTGCAATCCAAAGGCAGACAGAACATCCCACATATAAACCCAGGCCACACGATCAAACGCTTTCTCAGCGTCCAGGCTTACAAGAAGTAACGCCTCATCCTTCTATAAACAATGTTCCATGCCCAAGAGCAATTTCGCAATATTCCGGGACACCTCCCTCCCTTGCACAAATCCAACCTGATGGGCATCAATAAGAGACGGCAATAAAGGAGTAAGCCGGGCCGCCAAAACTGAAGCCAAAAGTTTCAGATCACAATTAATAAGAGAAATCGGTCTATAAGAGGCTGGATCCATCGAATCCTTCCCGGGTTTTGGAATCACGGTGATGTCCGCACAGCGCATATCCCGAGGAAAAACTCCCTCTGCACGAGCCGCCTCAAACATCACCACCACAGAGGGGGCAAGACGAGGAGCCAGCATTTTATAATATTCCATACTAAAGCCATCTGGCCCGGGAGCCTTATGGGATTTTCCCCGCTTAATGCCGGTCAAAAGCTCCTGCACCGACAAAGGCGCATTAAGCCTTGCCAATTCTTCATCCGAGACCCTGGGCAGAGATAGTTTACTCAGAAAATCTACCCCCTGCTCATAATCCCTCTCCTCCTCACGATACAGCTGCATATAAAAGGCTCGAAAAATCTGCGCAATTAGTGCAGGCTGATGCTTTAATGTGCCTGCCTCGTCTCGAAGCATGGGGATAAACTGAGTACCTCTAGGGTCTCGAACCAGTCTGACTAATAACTTCCCAGACCTATTACCATAGATATGGAGTCAATGTTTATAATACTGCATCGAGAACGCAGCTCTCCTATGGAGCAATTCGTTTAGCGCCGCCTGCGAGCGTGCATAATCCTTCTGGAGAACACCACCTTTACCCCTACACAACTGGCGCTGCACAGCTCTGAGATTGCGCTCCAATACCAAAATACTACGATCCAAGTGTTTACGTCTCAGAATCGTGTAAGAGATAATCGCTCCCCGCATCACCGCCTTACTAGCCTCCCAAAATAAAAGCGGGGAACAATGCGGAGTATCATTGAATAAGACATACTCATCCCATTGCTTTGCAAGATAAGTTTGAAAAGCTTCATCTTCCCACAAGTATACTGGAAATCTCCACCCCACTCCCGTCGGCCTTTTACACTCCCAGGTAATCCAGACCATCCCATGATCCGAAACCACTATGGGTTCTATTTCCGCCCGCAACACCCGAGGGAGCCCCCCTTCACTAACAAGAATGTAGTCTATTCGGGACCATGTGAGATGCGCTCTCGATTGATGTGTATATTCCCGAATCCTGGGATGCAGAACTCGCCAAACATCCACTAGCTCCCCCAGCCTACAAAGGTAGCCTATCCCCCTACGGGTCCAAGCCCCCTCCCCCCCATGATGAGATTTATCCAAACATGGGTCATGCGGACAATTAAAATCCCCAGCCACAATGATCTTAGCCCTCCCGGCATGCTTTAACAACTCCACCAGCTTGGTAAAAAAGGCATGATCATAAACATTTGGTGCATAGACATTCAGTAACCACATTGGTTCATTATACAGTTTACCCTTCAGCAAAATGTATCATCCATTTGGATCTGTTTGTACTGTATGCACTTCAAAAGGGATCCCCCGCTTCACTACCACCACCACCCCAGCTTTCTTCGTCCCCGACTCTGCCCCATAAGACACCTCTACCCAGTCCCGTGCCAATTTCCGATGCTCTATGGCGCTCAAATGGGTCTCCTGTAACAGGGCAATGTGTGCTCCCTTTCTTTTCAGCCCCTGCAATATCTTAGTGCGCTTAACCGGAGAGCCTATGCCCCCCACATTCCAAGAAATTATCTTAACCTCAGGCATACCTCCAGTACAAAGAAGCCCAGCAGGCAATGTAGCAAAACATCCACCCAGCGACGCCCAGCTTCATCTCTGGGACCTCATCCCATCCCACCCACTGTTCCAAAACTTCCAGGTTGTGTAGACGCCCCTCCCGCCAGCAGAACTTCATAAGATGGTGCTGTCCCCGCCCAATACCCCAACCGAAATCCTTCCCCACCCTCCATCCCTCCCCTCCTCCCCCCTTCCCCCTCACCACAAACCCCCTACCCTTCCCCCTCTCAACTTAAAAGCCTCTGCCATACTCCCCCAATGGGAAAGATCACAGTCCACATGTCTGGGCCGTCCCCCCCCCAGCACTGCCAGAAACTTAGGGTGGGGGGGGGGGTAGGGGAAGGTCAGATAAATATAACCAACTAGATTTGAACCACAAAACCAGAAAACTATAAAACCATAAAAAGTGTCCCCTTGAACAGTAAACCACGTAACAGTTACCAGTCCAGCCTCTTGGGCAAGGAGCAACACTGCCCCAGCCTCACCAGACACCGTTTACCAGTCTGGATACTAGTGGCATTGCCCACGCCCAGCAACTCGTGCTAATCATACAGTCCCATGTCAGGAGCTAGGGCTTCCTTTGTTCATTCTCTGGCCAGTGAGCAGGGTACCCACAAATTGTTTCGCAGCCCGGGAGTGTTCAAACGTGTGCGTCTTCCCTTCGTGGAAAATTCTAAGCACAGCTGGGTAGATGAGCGCGAACCGGATTCCCGCTCCCGTCAACTCACTGCAAAGAGGTGCGAACGCCTTCCGCTTTGCCGCTAATGCGGCAGAGTAGTCCTGAAACAGAAGGACTGAATGATTATCCAGTTGCAGAGATCGCCGCTTGCGATATGCCTGAAGCAGTGCAGTTTTGTGTTGAAAGTTGAGCAGCCTGGCCAGCACCGGCCGCGGTTGCTCAGTGGGACCCCTCTTCGGGCCCAAACGATGCGCTCTCTCCACTGTGATATGTCCTTTCAGTTCCTCCAGGCCCGGCTCCTTTGGTAACCAGGTCTCAAACAGGCCAGCAAGCTGTTGATCAGACCAGGTCTCAGGCACTCCCACCAATCGCAAATTATTCCGGCGAGACCTGTTCTCTAAATCATCCACTTTAAGAAGCAGCGTTTCAATCTCCTTCTGGTGCCGCTTAGCATCAGCTTCCCGTTGCACCTCGCTTTCCTCCAATACTGTAATGCGCTGTTCCACCTCCTCCACTCTCTGAGTAACTTCGGCATACGTCTCTGCCATTTCCTCCAACTTCTGCAACACAGAATCAAATTTAGGCTCCAGGAGTTTAGCCACCTCATGTGCCAGTTCCTCCGACCCGGATTCTCCGTTGCCAGAGCCCGGGGAGTCCGGGCTCTTGCCAGGACGCAGAGCGGACACCATCTTGGACTCGCGGGGCCCATGCGGCTTCTCCTTCTTTGCCGCAGCACGCATGCCTTTGCCGCTACTCTAGCAACTCCCAAGCTCTCAGGGGTACCCGCACCACTCAGCCTTCTTTCCCCACACACCCGCACCGAAATTAATGTAGATTTCCTGCCGGTCTAGGGCAACGGCCCGGGAGCGCGATGAGGA
Source organism: Ichthyophis bannanicus (assembly GCA_033557465.1). Classification (NCBI taxonomy): domain Eukaryota; kingdom Metazoa; phylum Chordata; class Amphibia; order Gymnophiona; family Ichthyophiidae; genus Ichthyophis; species Ichthyophis bannanicus. Next base: position 173,217,113 of record CM066042.1, read on the forward strand.
CACGTCCTCACTCGCTCATGTGCTCACGCGATCTCCCATGATGATTTTTTTTTTTTAGGTGGAAATGATGGGGATTAAGGTAAATGTTTCCAATAAACCCTCGTGTAAAGTCCTGGCTAAAATGAGCACTTTTGTAAAATCTATGCGCTGGGATGAAACCCAGTGGGGCCACTTTCCCCATAAACGCGGATTCCTTTTCCTTTTACATAGTAACCTACTACTACTGCTCGTCATTTGTATAGCGCAATAAGGTGTATGCAGCACTGTACATGTACAAGTAAGAGGCGGTCCCTTCTCATCAGAGCTTACAATCGAAGACAGACCACACAACTGGGGACCAGGGCAACTCAAGGGGAATCACAACATACAGATAAGCAGGTGAATAAGGAGATCGGGATCCAAAGGCAGCCTCAAAGAGGTGGGTTTTAGCCTGTATATGAATAGGGCCAGAGAAGGAGCCTGGCGTACTAACTCGGGTAGTTCCAAGCATATGGAGCAGCAAGATGGAATAAGAGCAGTCTGGCATTGGCAGTGACAGAGAAAGGTACAGATAAAAGGGATCTGACAGAGGAGTGGATTTCCCAAGGAGCAGTGTAGGAAGTGATGATAAAGGTAGTGTGGGCTGCAGAATGAATACATGTGGAGGCCTATTCCATTCAGGCCATGCAGCCCCTGTATGGCCGGGCAGAATCGGGCTGTGCAAAGTTAGACCCGATTCTGATCCTGTGGCCCTCCAGGATCAGAATTGGGTCTAGCGCCTGGATGTGCAGGCCAGGACCCAATTCTGCCCAGCTGTATGCCCGGTGAACTACCTGGCTAACTCAGCTGGGCTTGTGAATGGAGCCATAGTGCCTTGGTACTGCGGCTCCATTCACGAGCCACGATTGCCGACAGCCCTGGAGCAATGCCGGTTCCCTGCAGTCTGACCCCTGATCTGGCCTTCCAAGGCCTGGGTCAGGCTGTGGGGAACTCCTTGAGCCCCTTCACTTGCCTGCCCGTGTCTCGCACCGTGGTCCCCTGCTGTCCAGATGGAATAAGTCCCCTGTCTATATCAGAGGCCCTGCCTATGCTCCACCCTCTCAACCTCCAGAATGCTGCCTCCTGCCCCCATCTAGGCCACCCCATACAAATCCGCTGCTCATACGGGGAGGCGCTTGCCGGAGCTGGCAGAGGGACGAATAGCTGGGATGGACTTCCCAATGCTATTCGTGGTGCAGTATGATCCCCTTACTGTATAAGTTAGTAGGAGAAATTTGAATTGAATGCGGAAACAGGGAGCCAGTGAAGTGATTTGAGAAGAGGGGTTATATGAGCATAGCGAGATTCGTATAAGATTAACCGTACAGCTGAGTTCTGAACAGGTTGAAGTGGGGAGAGATTCTGAGGTAGGCCAGAAAGCAGCAGGTTGCAGTAGTCCATAGGGAGGTGACTAGACAGTAGATAAGGGTCTTACTGCTTGGGTTAGAAATTGGTTGAATGGGAGGCAGTAAAAGGTATAAGTAAATGGAGCTCACTCTGAGGAGGAGGTAGCCAGTGGTGTGTCCCAGGGATCTGTCTTTGGTCCGATTTTTACATATTTGTTAGTGATATTGCAGAAGGGCTGTTGGGTAAGGTTTGCCTCTTTGCAGATGATACCAAAATCTGCAATAGAGTAGACGCCCAGGAAGGTGCAGATAATATGAGGAGGGATCTAACTAAGTTTGAAGAATGGTCTAGAATTTGGTAGCTGAAATTTAATGTTAAAAAATGCAAGCTCATACACTGTGGGCTGCAGCAATCCAAGGAAGCAATATGGTAGAGGGGGTGAAGTACTTCTGTCCACAAAAGAAGAGCAGGACCTAAGTGTGATTGTGTCTGATCTTAAAGTAGCTAAACAGGTAAAGGCAAAAGCTAGAAGGATGCTTGGGGGCATAGGGAGAGGAATGGCCAGCAGAAGAAAGGAGGTGTTAGTGCCTCTGTATAAGTCTTTTGTGCGACCTCATTTGGAGTACTGTGTGCAATTCTGGAGACCGCACCTTCAAAAGGATATTATAAATAGGTTGGAGTGGGTGCAGAGGGTTGCTACTAAAATGGTTAGTGATCTTCATTATAAAGCATATGAGGACAGAATTAAGGAGCTTAATATGTATACTTTAAAGGAAAGGCAGAATAGAGGTGATATGATTGAGACGTTTAAATACCTCCATGGCATAAATGCACATGAGGAGAGCCTCTTTCGATTGAAAGCAAGATCTGCTACGTGGGGACATGGGATGAGGGTGAAAGGGGATAGACTCGGGTGTAACATGCGGAAATATTTCTTTATGGAAAGAGTGGTAGATGTGTGGAGGTGGTAGAGATGAGGAGAGTATCTGAATTAAAAAAAAAACATGGGACAGAGGATCTCTAAAGGAAAAAGGGGACACTTGCATTGGTTGATATGGAAGGGCAGACTAGATGTGATGTGGTCTTTTTCGGCCATCATGTTTCTATGTTTAGTAGTGTGTTCAGAAAGAATGGGGTGAATTGTTACTGATATAGAGGAAGAAACGACAGCTTTTAGCTATATGTTGGATGTCTTCAGAGAAAGAGAGAAGCGTCAGATGACCCCAAGGTGGCAAGCTGAGGAAACAGAAATAGTTATCCACAGAGAGAAAGGAGGGAAATGGGAGGTGGCTTTAGGAGAAAAGATGAGTTCTATTTTAGCCCTAGTCAATTTCAGATGATGGGACATCCAGGCAGCAATGTTAGATAAGCAGGCTGAGATATGGGCCTGGATTCCTGGAGAGATTTCAGGTATAGAGAGGCAAAATAATAAATGATGGCAGATAAAGACCCGCATAGGCCATCTAGTCTGCCCAGTAGGGTGCTAGTTGTAAAGCTGCACCTTTATATAAAAAAAGGAATACACTTATAAATTTTTGGCCCACCCAAGCCATGCCACGCCCCCTTAACCACGGCATGGTGTGGCTTTCCATGTGTAAACAGTAGTTTGCATACATATGGAAATTTCAATCTACATATGTAATGCTGGTATTTTCCTTCTGAGCAAGGTTCATAAGACTTCTAAAATCTCCTAGATATTAAGCATTTTATACACAACAGCCAGGGCTGGATTAACACTATATTGTGGACTCCTACCATTGACCCCCATTTATTTCTTTTCGCAAAACCTTTCCCCTCATTGCTCTTCCCTCCCCCCCCCCCCAACCTGATGTGGTGTTTGTCTAAAGCAAGGATTCTCAACCCAGTCTTTGGGACACACATAGCCAGTCAGGTTTTTACAATAACCACAATTAATATGCATGAGAGAGATTTGCATACAATAGAGGCATTGCATGCAGCTCTCTCTCATACATATTCATTGTGGTAATCCTGAAAACATGGCTGACTAGGTGTGTCCTGGGGACTGGGTTGAGAACCCCTGTTCTAGAGGTAATGTGGCAAACAGGGGCTGGTTCTTTCTCCTTTTTTTTTTCTTTTCCCCCCCCCCCCCCTATCATTTTTCAGGCATGCCCCAGTGGTCTGGCTGTGAACTGGAGGTGGTTAGTAGGGGTAAGCTGCACGTTTCCCAATCCCACTATTACCCAACCACATGCTGCCACTGCCTCCCACTCAGCGCTGATGTTTTTGGTTGGCTTTTAAAGCTCCTTCAGCAGCAGGACAGATGCTTGTTCTGAGATACCCTATGTTATCTGTTGGAACCTTGTGGGTCTCCATAGATTATAGAGCGCCACTTGGTTCATACAGATGATGTTTGAACCATGCAAGCCATAAAGAGCTCAGAAAAGTACCTGCCTGCTGCTGAATTAGCTCTAAAAGCTAACAAGAACACCAGCGCTGGATGTGAGGAAAGTTCTGCTGAAGGTCCTAAAACTGACTAAAGACCAAGGTGCTGGACCAGGTAGAGGATCAGTAAGGTAAATGGAGGAATCTGGGAAGGAACAGGTAGTATTTGTAGAAACATATTCTTTTTTTAATCTGCCCCTGGTGGTGAAAACTCTCATCACCTGGTTGTGGGTATGGTAGCAGTAGCAAGTTGTGAGTGAGCATTGGGACTCTGCAAAACCCATGCTTCCAGTGACGTGGTCTAGTACAAAGCAGACATGCCGAGAGCAGAGTATCCCAGAGACTAAGATTGACATATGATGGGTCTCTAGAAAGATTTAAGTGCCAAAACGACTTCACTAGTGGAAAAAGAAACTCGGGTTTTTTTGTGCCTTTGGGAGTATATAGATGGTTGAGGCAGTATTAGAACAGCTTTCAAAGGACTTTGCAAGAGTAACTGGGCTGAAAACGTCCTTCCTCGTAATATGCAGGTGTATTTGTTGCAGTGGACTTCCCTGGCCTAAATTATCACACTAGACACTTCCACACCAGAGAGACTGAGAACCACACATGCATTCTTGTTGGTAAGTCAGTCTCTCTCTCTCTCTCTCCTGGAGTTGCTGCTCATGTGCTCACAGTAAGTGCCCTCCTAACTAGCTCTGCCCATCATATAAAATTTACAGCTGCTTATTTTTCCCTCAGCCTGTAGTTGCCTGCCCATTCTCTCCGTCCTTCTCCCATTCCCTTCCTGTCTCAGTACCCTTCCCCCAGGAACCTTGTGGGCTTCACTGACCCTATGAAAGATCAGTCCTGTGGACCTGACCCAGCTCAGGCCCCCCTCCCCTTATAGACAAGCCTCATTTCCACTTCACAGGAACTTGCCCCCTGCTTGGCTTCCCCCCACTCTCTGTGCCCACCCACAGTCTGACTCTTGTTCTGGGCTTTTCCTGCACGAGATTTGAAATTGGAATGGAGCACGCTGTCAGGAAGCCATTTGTTTTGCTGGTGGTACTAATGACACTATACAGGCAGGGCAGGCTCGCTTGAGGATGGGAGAGTTGTGGGTAGAGGTCTAAACCCTAGCCATTTTTCAGGCATTGTAGCCATTCTTCTGGATTCAGAACTTCAAATGCAAAAATCTGCACAGTCCTGAAAAAACGTTGATAGTTGGCAACTGTAATCTGAGTCCTGAGCACATCTGAAAGGGCACTAGGCATATGCCCAGTTTGCCCATTTCTTGCTCTAATCCTGACAGTAGGATAGGAGCATCACGTGTACTACCTTGATCACTGCTGCTTGGCTAACAAGGGAGGTTGAAAACGAAGAAATTGAGCTGAGTGGAGAAGTGCAAATATAAAGGACTCTTACCATAAATAAGCTCTGAGCTAGGCAGTTCACGTTAAAAAAAATATCTTAAAAATAAGAAGAGCTGCATACAGATGTGGTATTCTAATTATAGGCAAGAACTGCTGTGGGAGTAGTTGCCTTTCCTTGCTCACAGCCTGTTCCCTGGCTTAGATGGACTCTTCCTAGCTTTAGGCCTTGCAGTCAAGCCTCAGGTTTAACTTGAACAATATAGACCAGGCATAAGGCTTTCATCTGTCTTATTAGATTGTAAGCTTTAAGCAGTGGGAACTGCTAATTGTGTCTGGAAGTGTTGTGCACACAAAGGATTGAGTGTTTTGTTTGAATTTCCACTCTCTTTCTGATTTGAGACCTCAGGCAAGATCTTTTTTCCTTGAGCCTCTAAATGAGTTGAAGCTAGTAGTAGTAATGTTCCCTTCCCCCCTCTCTTTTAGGGGCTATGTAGATAGTTCTGACCAACTTATTGCCCACATGCTCTGAAGTAGCTGCATAAACTGTCAAACTTCCCAAAATACTGCATAAGAAGTATTTCGATTTGCCTAAGTGTACAAGAGATGGCGGGGTCCATTATGTTTCCATTCTGAATCTCAGTTCTGTTTCATGCTCAAATTACTTGCAGCAATGGCTGTCAGAAGACGAAGGGGCGGTGCGAAGTATAAAATTTAGTTGCTGTAATAAAAGAAACTCCAGGCAGGTTTTTGGTGGTGCTCAATAAATATAACTATCTTCTATACCATTTCATATTTTTACATTGTACCTTACTACTTTTACATTGTAGCTTTTACAATTCCTGCTACACGTGCCACAGTTTACCATCTGCTGTTAGTCTGCTAACTAAAACCTTTCTCCCACTTCCACAATGCCAGACTTTATTCACTACATTCTACTCCTATCTTGCTTTGCCCTGTCAATCATACCTGCCAGAACCTTATCGCACCAATATGGCATAATTTCTATTATTCATGTCTTTGGCTGAAACAAACAAGAAGATGCCTTTAACCACGTTGAGACAACCACATCCAATAAGGCACCAACACCTCATTCACATTGTCTGCCAGCCCCCAGGAAAATCCCTTACACAGAAGCCCACAGAAGAGAAAGCACTAAAATGTATGCTTATAAATCCAAGATCTATCTGGAATGAATGGCCGATTATCGGTGACTATGTGGGAAAATCATAAACTAGACATGATCTCTTACTGAATCATGGATTACAGATACTGATACAGTGCTTATGAATCAACTCAACTCCCAAACTATGATATTTTCAATTGTATGAGAGCTAACAAAAGAGGTGGCAGCACATTTATAATGGCTAGATCCGACCTACAATTCCAATTCCTCTCTCTCAACTGTAACTGCCTCGACTCCATCATGATCGAGAATAAACACTTAACGTCACTTTTCTATCGCGCCCCTTCCATTTGTGCAGACGACCTCTCCATAGCACTGAATCTAATCTGTAACCACTCATCACAGGCTAGATTACTCTGGATTCTGGGTGACTTCAATCTCCCTGCCTTACCAAAGAAGAATTCCACAACCTTTCTTGAAGCCATGTCTGCTCTAAATTACAAGCAACTAACACAGGCCCCTACCCACACTAGAGGCAACACATTAGACCTCATCTTTGCACCCTCCTATGCATGTGGTACCAACAATTTGATCCAGCTACAAGTTTTACCACTACCTTGGTCAGATCACAAGGCCATAAGATATGCCATACTGAACATAAGAACATAAGATATGCCATACTGGGTCAGACCAAGGTCCATCAAGTCCAGTATTCTGTTTCCAATCTAGGTCATATGTACCTAGCAGTTTCCCCAAGAGACACAAGTTCCACAATGCTTGTACTGGGTCAAGCATTGATATCTTCGGTCACTTCTTAATAATGGTTTATGGACCTTTCCTCCCAGGAACTTGTCCAAACCTTTTTTTAAACCCAGCTACACTAACAGCCTTTACTACATCCTCCGGTAACAAATTCCAGAGTTTGATTACACGTTGAGTGAAAAAATATTTTCTTTAATTAGTCTTAAATAGTTTACCCTGTAGCTTCATTGCATGTCCCCTAGTCTTTCTATATTCTGATAATGTAAACAATCGATCTACGTTTACCCGTTCCACTCCGTTCATTAATTTATAGACTTCTATCATATCTCCCCTCAGCCGTCTCTTTTCCAGGTTAAAGAGCCCTAACCTTTTTAGCCTTTCTTCATAGGAGTATCCTTCCATCCCCTTTACCATTTTGGTGGCTCTTCTCTGAGCCTTTTCTAAAATCACTATATCCTTTTAAGATACGGCGACCAGAATTGCACACAATATTCAAGGTGCGGTCTCACCATGGAACGATATAGAGGCATTATAATATCTTTTGTTTTATTTTCCATTCCTTTCCTTATCATACCTAGCATTCTATTTGCTCTCTTGGCCGCCGCTGCACACTGGGCCGAGGGTTTTAACATGGTATCCACAATGACGCCTAAATCTTTTTCCTGGGTGGTGGTTCCTAATGTGGAACCTTGCATCGTGTAACCATAGTTTGGGTTGTTCTTCCCTAGGTGCATAACCTTGCACTTGTCCACATTAAATTTCATCTGCCATTTTGATGCCCAGTCTTCCAATTTATCAAGGTCCTCTTGCAATTTTTCACAATCCTCTTGGGTTTTAACAACTTTAAATAGTTTTGTGTCATCTGCAAATTTGATAACCTCGCTCGTTATTCCACTTTCCAGGTCATTTATGAATATGTCAAAAAGCAGCGGACCCAGAACAGATCCCTGGGGTACACCACTATTCACCTTTCTCCATTGGGAAAATTGGCCATTTAGCCCTACCCTCTGCTTTCTATCTTTTAACCAGTTCCTGATCCACAATAGTACACTGCCTCCTATCCCATGACTCTTTAGTTTTGCCAAAAGTCTCTGAGGGACCTTGTCAAAGGCTTTCTGAAAGTCCAGATACACTATATCAACCGACTCACCTTTTGTCCACCTGTTTATTCACACCTTCAAAAAAACATAACAGATTAGTAAGACAAGATCTTCCTTGTCTAAAGCCATGTTGACTATCTACATGCTGAGTAATTTTGTTCTTTATGATGGTTTCTACCATTTTTCCTGGCACTGACGTCAGGCTCACCGGTCTGTAATTTCCTGGATCACCCATGGAACCCTTTTTAAAAATTGGCGTTACATTGACGATCCTCCAATCTTCAGGTATTACAGATGATTTTAATGAAAATTCACAGATTACTAATAGCAGGTCTGCAATCTCATATTTCAGTTCTTTCAACACCCTTGGATGTATACCATCCGGCCCAGGTGATTTGCTACTCTTCAATTGATCTAATAGTTGTAATACATCTTCTCGATGTATCGATATTTCCTTCAATTCTTCTGCACCTTTAAATACCACTTCAGTCATGGGTAACATCCCTACGTCTTCCTCAGTAAAGACTGAAGCAAAGAATTCATTCAGTCTCTCTGATATCGCCTTGTCGCCTCTTAGTGCTCCTTTATCCCCTTTGTCATCTAATGGACCAACTTACTGTCTCACAGGTTTTTTGCTACAAATGTACTTGAAAAAGTCTTTAGTTCGCGTTTTTGCTTCCGCAGCAAGCTTCTTCTCAATTCTTCCTTTGCCTGCCTTATCAATGCCTTGCATTTGACTTGCCAGTGCTTGTGCTGTTTCCAGGTTTCGTCGTTTTGGCTCTTTTTTCCATTTCCTGAAAGATGCTTTTTTGGCAACAGCCTCTCTGACCTCACCTTTAAATCATGTTGGCAGTTTTTTGGACTTCCTTCCACTTTTCTTAAAGCGTGGAATACAGCTGGTCTGGGCTTCCAAGATAGTATTTTTCAACACCCAAGTCTTTAACCTTTGCAACTTCTCCTTTTAGTTTTTTCTTAACTATTTTCCTCATTTTATCATAGTCTCCCTTTCGAAAGTTAAAAGGTAGTACTATGGATTTCCTTACTATCCCTCCTCCACTAATTAAATCAACCACGATCATGCTATGATCACTATTGCCAAGTGGCCCCAGCACCCTTATCTCTTGCACTAGATCTGGTGTTCCACTAAGGACTAGGTCTAATATGGCTTCCCCTCTGGTCAGTTCATGAACCAGCTGCTCCAAGAAGCAGTCATTTTATTTCATCTAGGAACTTTATCTCCCTAGCATGTCCTGCCGTGACACTGACCCAGTCGATTACCGGAGTAATTGAAATCACCCATTAATATTACTGCGCTGTAACATTTGTTAGCTTCCTTGATTTCTTTGTGCATTTCATCATCCATTTGTTCATTCTGGCCAGGTGGTCGATAGTACACCCCCACTGCCATCGCCTTCCCCTTTTTACATGGAATTTCAATCCAGAGAGATTCTACAGCAAATTTTGTTTCCTGCAAAACTTTAATCCTTTCTGACTCAATGCCCTCTCTAACATAGAACGCAACCCCTCCACCAATTTGATCAGCTCTATCATTACGATATAGTTTGTACCCAGGTATCAGTATCCCACTTATTGTCCTCCTTCCACCATGTCTCTGATATTCCAATCATATCTAACCTCTCATTTAGTGCTATATATTCTAACTCTCCCATTGTATTTTTTAGACTTCTAGAATTTGCATAAAAGCATTTTAGAGACTGTATTTTATTCATATTTATTCAAATCCCACTAGAGGACAGCAACCTTGGGCCAGAAGTACTGGGGTTTCTAGTCCCACAGGTGCTCCTTGTAGTCTTGGGCAAGCCACTTAACTATTTTACAGGGAACATGGGCTATGGAGGGTTATCTCCAAGTTATAATGCCCTGTTCAGTGTAATTTTCAATTTGTTCAATGTAAACCGCACTGATGCAGAATAGCGCGGTATATAAGAGAATGTAAATAAATACATAAATATTAATCTGGCTATTGGTAGGCATGGGTAATTTGGGATCTTTAAGGTCTGTCTGCTCCATACTCGAGGGCATTTGGGCTACTTTACTTTTTTTTTTTTTTTTTTTTTTTTTTTTTTTTTTGGAACCTCTCTGCTTTTGATAGTACCCTTCAAGGATACATTCTTCCGAACCATGCGCTCTTGGGCGACTGTCGGCTTTCCCCTGTTATCTAGTTTAAAAGCTGCTGTATCTCCTTTTTAAAGGTTAATGCCAGCAGCCTGGTTCCATCCCGGTTAAGGTGAAGCCCATCCCTTTGGAAGAGCCCCTCCTTTCCCCAGAATGTTTCCCAGTTCCTAACAAATCCAAAACCCTCATCTCTGCACCATTGTCTCATCCATGCATTTGAGACTCCGGAGCTCTGCCTGCCTTTTGGGTCCTGCGCGTGGAATGGGAAGCATTTCGGAGAACGCTACCCTGGAAGTTCTGGGTTTCAATTTCCTACCTAAAAGCCTAAATTTAGCTTCCAGAACCTTCCTACCACATTTTCCTTTGTCATTGGTATCGACATGTACCAAGACAGCAGACTCCTCCCCAGCACTATCTAAGACCTTATCTACATGGCGCATGAGGTCCACGACCTTCGCACCAGGCAGGCATGTTACCAGGCAATCCTCGCGTCCACCAGCCACTCAGCTATCTACATGCCTAATGATCGAATCACCAACTAGAACGGCTGTCCTAACCCTTTTCCCTCATGGGCACATGGCCCTGGGGAAACTTCCTCAGTGCGAGAGGGTTTTACATCACCTGGAGGACAGGTCCTAGTTACAGGATCACTTCCTGCCACACCAGGGTGATGCTCTCCTGTCACGTGACCTCTCTTCCATGGCAACAGGGATGCTGCCAGACTGGAGGTGGGACCTCAGGACTATATCCCTGTAGGACTCATATATGTATCTCTCTGTCTTTGTTATGTCTTCCAAGTCTGCTACTCTAGCCTCTAGAGAACGGACTCATTCCCTGAGAGCTAAGAGCTCCTTGCACCTAGTGCACGCGTAAGACCTCTCACCAACTGGGAGAAAATCATACATGTGACACTCAATGCAAAAGACTGGAAAGCCCTCATCTCGCTGCTGTCTGCATCTTAGCTTTAAGCTTGTGTTTAGATCTTTAAGTTCTTTACTTACTAAGGGTTGTTATGGATATTTATACTAATAAAACTGTACCTAATACGTTTAATATACCTTGTTCACCTGAAGCTTAATTAATCTCAGGTCCTTAGTGTATGACTGATTTGGATAATGAGCTTCACCACCTCCTTTCCTTTAAGATGTGTAAGTACCTATAAAGCTATGATTATCCCAGGGGTGGGTGGGTGGGTGTTGCGGACGGAGGGAGGGAAATTACACTTATTAAAAGAGGGCTGCTACACAGTACCCTGTCCTGTGCTGCTGAGGTAAGCTGTGACCAACTTCCTGGGTGATTAACAGTCCTTGCTTGGCTAGAAGGAGTCTTTCAAAATGGCCTTTTGACCTGCCACCTGGTATTAACACCTATTGAAAAGGTTTCACAGGTCTCTTGCCCCCTAGGTAGAAGGCCTCTTTGTAAAGGTCTCTAGAAGACTTTATTTGTTGCTCAAAGAGTACTGACCTTGTTTTGCCTTTTATGTTAAGTTATATTCTGATTTGATTTAAATTACAGATCTTTGCTACTGCTAGGCTCTGACTTATTATGAAATTTAAACTACAAGCTCTCTGCTGGGTATGAAATGTAACCAGAAAGCTCTCTTCTGTGTTTTAAATTTAAACTTAAACTGCTGCTACTAGGCCCTGCCTGATTTAACAAAAAACACTGGGTTCACAAATTAATAGCTTTAATACAAAGATGTCCTTTCAGAAAATTCCCAGAAGTATATACTCACAATTGCATATTATTCCATGTACCTTTTGACATACCTGACTCAAATGTTTCCGCCAATACTTCATTGCCACCTACTCTTCTTTTTAAATAATTTAACAAACAGGCATTCCTTGCAGAAACATTGCTGAATCTTAATTCTGACACCTCTGATTTAGCTGACATTATACACTCTTGGAGCTCCACCTTAAGCCAAGCTGCACTATTACCACAACAGAAACACTCTAATAGGTCGCATACAGCTATCTGGTTTATAACTGATCTATGTAAATCCATACTGAATCTCGGGAAACTGGAGTGAAAATGGTGCCATTCCAGGCTCCCCCATGACCGAGATATATACATGAAGGCCTTCCTTGCAAGATCACTGCATTGCCATTACTCAAAGGAGAAAGGAATACCACATTAATATCCTTTGCGCTCCCTCAATAGGCCCCATGAACTCTTTAGATTAATTCAGTCCCTCACAAAGGAAACATCACTACATCAAACAGATAATGTACTCCACCCACAAGACCTTGCTATCCTCTTTCAGAATAAAAACAAATTGATCTTCATGGCACAGATATTCCTTTGACTGATAGCACCAATATCCCTACTCTAAGCTGTTTCTACCCATACTCCGCCAAGCAAATTAAAAACATGATAAAAGGAATTAATTCTACCACCTCACTCACTGACCCTTGCCCATCTCACTGGATCAAGTCTGCTTGCTCTGAATTTAGTTCCCATATCTCCAGGATCATCCAACTCTCCTTCAATAAGAGTCTGATTCCAACACCACTGAAAACTGCCACTATCATGCCTCTCCTAAAAAAAATCTCCAAGTTAGATCTGCAGTATCCAAACTCCTGTTGCCCCATATCTAGTCTACCTTTCTTAGCTAAGATAATGGAGAAGATAGTTCAACAACAGATTCAAGACCACATTGATACTTATGCACTGTTGAATTCTCAACAACATGGTTTTCGCCAACATCACGGCGTTGAGACCTTGCTCACCTCCCTGTTTAATAACCTGATTTTAGGCATGAATAACCCGAAAGGGTTTCATATTGATCTTCATGGATATTGCATCAGCCAGCCTTCGATACAGTCTGTCACAGCTACTTGATTAATCAACTTCAGCTTAAAGGCATTCAGAGCTCAGCACTAGATTGGTATCGCTCATATCTAACAAACCGCCAACAATAGGTTTGCATAGGTATTCAAACTTCAACTATGTATCAACAAATCCAAGGAGTACCACAAGGCTCTTCCCTATCTGCCTTGCTATTTAATAAATATATATACACAACCAATATGCACGATCATCCAGTCTTTTGGCATTCTTTACACATCTATGCAGATGTGCTGCTCCACTCCCCATTCTCAACAGACAACCCTAACTTCACTGGAATCACAGACTGCTTTAATGCTGTCTCTGACTGGTTAGGAGCTCACAACCTGAAAGTCAACTTTTAAAAAGACTCAAGTTCTATTCATCACAAACGTCCCAACATTCCTACCTCCAGCCACCCTACAAGTAAGGAATGCTGATCTGAAGACTAAACATGAGGTCATATATCTGGGTGTCACCCTGGACCAGTGCCTAAACTTGGAGTCCCATATAAGCAATATCACAAACGCTGTCTACTTCAAAATTCATTCCCTTCGTCATCTACGACCCTTATTAGAGCCTACTGATTTCTGTGCTGTCTTCCAAGCTCTTGTCACTCCCCTCTTCGACTATGCTAATTTCATACTACTTGGCCTACCTGATTATGCTCTCCATCCTCTACAATTGGCCTTGAATACCACTGCTCGAACCATTTATGGAGCATCTAGATACGAACATGTAACACCTCTCCTAATTCGCCTACATTGGATCCCAATAAACAATCGACTCAAGTACAAAGCCCTCCTGATGATGACATTTAAAATTCTGCAGCCTCACTAGAAGATCTCTTACATCAGACGCCTGAAAACAGAATCAGAAGAACAAATATGGCAAACACCATTGCCATCCAGTCCTAGCTAGTAAGAGCTCCCAATTCGCCAGGAACAGAGCCTTCTCCATCTTCGCCCCTCTACTCTGGAACTCTCTACCTCCTCCTATGCATCTCATCTCTGATTTGCCTGCCTTTCGTAAGGCAATCAAAACACATCTATTCCATCTTTTGTTTGATCATGTAACTTAGATCTTTGTCTGACCATCCTATACCCAAGATACCTTCAGCTTGTAAATAGTTCACAGTTGTTAAATGCTACTGTTTGTATGATTCATTATGTCAAGTTCTGTTCACATGTTAAATGTAACCTGTTTTATGTAATATGATGTTCTCCGGTAAACCGTGCTGATTATAAATTAGTGTGGTTTATAAAACCAAATAAATATTTAGGTAGCAAAGTGGTTTACAATTTAAAGCAAAACAAAACAAAAAAAAACTACAATAAAAATAAGGAAGACTAGACCGGAATTTTCTAATAAGTCTGTAACATTGAGAGCCTCTCCTTGCACCAATCCACCCCCAGAGCTCCCTGTGAGGGGAACAGATTTAGCTTTGGGAAGATAATAAATTTTTACCAGAGGCGGAATCAGGTCAGGGGAGACTCCCAGTATCTTAGTTAAATATTCTTTAAACATATCTTTGGCAGAGACAGAAAAAACTCTAGGAAAATTAACAACTCTTAAATTATTAAAACGTGAAAAGTTATCTAACTGTTCTAATTTGACCTGGACCGATGAAAAGTTCTTTTGAAAGGCTTCAGCTTGGTCTTCTAAGCTTGTAATGCGCTTGTAATTCCGGTCTTGACTCTCAGGAGCCTTCTACTTTATTAATATCTTTTGCCCTATTATCTGATAAAGAGTGGATGTTGAAATTGTTCTTCCGGAAGAGGAAGCTCCTGTTTAGGGGTCTGGCTGTTCGTATGTACCCAGATTTGGCACAAGACACCCAGAAACGGCGCAGAGAGTTTCTACTGCTCCGTCCTGGGATCTTGCAGCTGGGCGGGCTATTTTTTCTGAAACACCCGTGTCAATGTTTGATTAAGTATCAGTCTGTATCTTATGTTTTTTTGAGCCCTCTCAGCTGTTAGCTTTTATAACTGCTAGGCGCCTAGAATCTTCTACCAACTCCACTTAGGCTCATGTTAGTTGTTGGTCTGGATTTAGACTTAATCTTTTCTTTATTTATTGTGTTTATTCATTTGCGAGACGATCCCCTCTATGTAGTGGACTAGAGAGGGTTAGCACATTTAATTTATACTTATGTTTGTTTGCTTTGATATTGTTTATCTTGATTTCAAGATATTTTCATGTGTTTGCCCTGTTTCTTAGAAGTGTTTTTGTTTAAACCTTCTTGAATTTATTGTAAAATTGCATAAAAAATAAAAAATAAATAAAAAAAATAAGGAAGACTAGGACAGGCAAAAATTTAAAGACTACAGAGAAGCCTCCTTGTAGGTGCTGCTGGCCAGAATAGCAGTACAAGTCCAAAAAAACATGTTGGGAGTGTGAGTGACAGCCACGGGAGAAACCTATATTACTGGTAATAGAAGTAATCCCCAATCATACTGGTAGAACCAGCCCAGTTTGGTTACTAGTACATATTTCCTGTAAACACAAGCAGTGGGTGTCTTGTTGCATTGAATAGCTTTTACTTGATCAACAAATGGACCAAGAAGATGGTCCCTAGATTCAAATCTCTCAGCCCAGCTTTCATATAGGAGGAGAAGTGCCTGTAAATAAGCTGCTAGTTTTAAGGCTGCATTGCTGCCAAATGCCCTTTTTGCACCCAGCTGCTATTTTATTTTTGTCCCGCCCAGATGCTGTTGATGGACTGCATGGATGCCTTCCATTGTGCAATGCAGGCACTTGGCGGGGAGACAAAACCACCAAGCTCACTTAATTGCTACCTATCATCATCTTGCAGTTAGAGTAGAAGGAAAATTCTTGTATGCTTGGAAACCAGGAGTTTTGTTTAAAAAAAAAAAAAAAAAAAAACACCCTGCATCAGTTTTATTTATGGACCTGTTTCAACACAGCTAGAACCCAGTATTAGGCTTTAAATAGTTAAGTTTTGCATTGGCATTGCTGTTCATAAGGCCTAGAAATGGACCCATGTCATTTTGGGGCATGCTTGTGGGATGTTTGCGGAGCAAAATTAGCAGGGAGGCTCATGCTAACTTTGGGGGGGGGGGGCTGTTTGGTCGTCTTGACACGAGTGTGTTAGTAACATGCTGACCGTGCTAACCAGCATGCAGGTGCTTTAATCGCCGCTCCCTGAGGTGGCCTTATGTGCATTCATATTAACGACAACATTCATGATTAGTGTGCTCCCGCAACAGCCATGCTAACTGGGATGTGCCCTCCATGCTGTGTTCTGCCCCAACCCGCCCAGTCATGGGCTACACATTTAGCATGGGATTTTGATTGTGGGGTGGCACATTTACCACATTGCAAACTTCTGTGCTAATGGTTAATCCACTTTAGTAAACATACCCCTTAGTCCCTCGGCAAGATTCATTTATAAAATTCCTTCAAAACACCAAGGACTATGTCTTAGAGCAACTCTAGTTCAGCAAAAGAGGGCTTTCTAGCAGGCAGCCTTTAAGTACAGGGAGTAGAGTGTAGTTACTCACCTGTAACAGGTGATCTCCGGGAACAGCAGGAATTAAGTCGTCACATATGGGTATCGTCAGCACCGATGGAGCCCATGCGGGAATGCTCCCCAGCATCCAATAGGAAAGCCTTTGGGAGCATCCAAGTGCGCCTGCACTACTGCCTTCCTGCCTTTCCAACTCTCCCTCTTCAGTTGGGTTTGTAGCTGAGACAAAAGGAGAGAAGGAAGGAAGAGAGAGAGATAGAGATAAAACTCCTAGGGGAGGTGGGTGGGTTGTGAAGACTTAATTCCTGCTGTTCCCGGAGATCACTTGTTACAGGTGAGTAACTATGCTATCTCCAGGAACAAGCAGGAATGTGGTCTTCACATATGGGGACTCCCAAGCTTAGAGATGCCAGGGAGATGACCCCGGGAGCTTTGAAACTCAGGTTTGGGTGGGTCAAGTTTCCTCCCAAGGATCTCTGGCATCGAAACCCAGGATGGCGGGTAGGAGTTCTAAGAATGAAAGAGATGCTGGAGAACAGCCTGGCCAAACGAGGCATCCCAATGGGAGTCCTTGTCCAAGCAGTAATGGGCTGCATAGGTCTGTACCGAAGACCAAGTGGCTGCTTTGCAAATGTCATCAATCGACACTGAGTGAAGGTTGGCCATAGAGGCTGCCATTTCTCTCACAATGTGAGCTGTGACAAGTCCCTTGCTCTCATAGGTAAAGGATATGCAGTCTGCAATCCACTTAGAGGGAGTTCTCTTGGAAACTGGTGATCCAAGATGACTGGAGTCAAAGGCAACAAAAAGTTGTAAAGCCTTTCTATGTTGCTTAGTCCTCTGAAGGTAAAAAGCCAAAGCTATTTTACAATCCAGAGTGTGAAGATTCCTTTCTGCACTGGAGGCATGAGGCCTAGGGAAGAAGACAGGAAGGCAAACCGACTGGTTCAAATGAAAAGGCGAGACCACCTTTGGCATAAAGTGAGGATGAGTCCTAAGGACCACTTTATCATGGTGGAACCTTGTATAGGGAGGATCAGCCACTAAGGCTTGTAGCTCACTGATGCACTTTGCAGACGTGAGGGCAATTAGGAAGATTACCTTCCACGAAAAACTTTAGAGACGTAGTGACTAAGGGTTCGAAGGGCGGTTTCATAAGCTGCCTGATGACAAGATTCAAATCCCCTGCCACTGGTGGTGGCTTAATGGGAGGCCTAGCTAAGAGTAGGCCTCTCATAAACTGTGCCACAAGTGGTTGAGAGGAGACAGGTTGTCCATCAAAGGTGTTTGTGGAAAGCCACAGTGGCACTAAGGTGGACCCTTACTGAATTGGTCTTAAGGATGATAGGTGGAGGAGATAATCCTTTTTCAGTTCCAGTAGAGGTGTTACTGGAATAAGTTCCTTTTTTGAACACCAGATAGAGAATCTTCTCCACTTAAGAAAATCTTCCACAAGGCGGGCCTATGCCTTTGAGTCCAGAAGGCTATCTTTAACCTGTTGAGAGAGGTTGATATCCTGGAACTCTAATCTCTCAGCAACCATGCCATCAGGTGTAAAGACTGAGGATTCCGGTGCAAAAGTGTCCCGTCTTCCTGGGATAGAAGATCTGGAGTGCATCCCAACTCCAGAGATCTGGCTTGAGAGAGACGTAGAAGCAGTGGATACCACGTCTGTTGTGGCCAGCATGGGGCTATGAGGATCATATGGTCCTTGTCTCTCTGAAGCTTGAACAGAGTCTTGGGAATGGGTGGGTAGGCATAAAGGAAGTCCTGACCCCAGTGGAAGTGGAAGGCATCCCTCGCCTGACTGTCCTGAGATGGAATTCTGGAACAGAATCGGGGAAGTTTTGGCATTCTGAGGACTTGCAAAGAAGTCTATATCTGGAGTTCCCCAGATCCAAAAAATTTGAACGATTTGCTCTGGATGAAGAGACCACGCGTGCGGCAGCAGAACTCCGGCTGAGTTTGTCTGCCAGAAGATTTTGTGTGCCTGGAAGATACATCTACTGGCGGTGTATCTGAAGACCTCTGCAAAGGCCCAGAGGCGTAGAGCTTCTTTGTCTGAGAACTTGTTCCACCCTGCTTGTTCACATAGAACATAGTTCTTGTCCAGACAGACAATCTGGTAGTTGCAGCTCAGGTGGTCCTGAAATACTCGGAGAACATAGAAAATGGCTCTGAGTTCCAGTAGATTTATGTGAAGACAAGCCTCCTGTTCGGTCCAGAGACCTTGAGTGGAGAGATTGTCCATATGAGCCCCCCAACCTGACTTGGACGCATCTGTCGTCAAGGTAGCTTGGTATAGTGGCTGCTGAAAAGGTGACCCTACGAGAAGGTTTTCTAATGATTGCCACCACTGCAGGGACGAAATGAGATTGTAGAGTTTCTGATTTTGTCCCCCAGGCGACCCAATGCCTGTGTCCACTGAGAGGCTAGGGTCCACTGTGCTGCTCGCATGTGTAGGCGAGCATAGGGAAGCACATGAACAGTGGACACTATAAGCCCCAGTAACTGAAGCATTTTTAGAGCAGTCAGGACAGTTTTCATAGCTGCTTGAGAAGCTAGTTGGAGTATTCGAGCACAGCATAGTTGTGGCAGGAAAGCCCTTGACTGCCGTGTGTCTAGAAGAGCTCCTATGAATTCTAGGGACTGAGAAGGGGCGAGATGGGATTTTGGGAGGTTTATGACCAAACCCCCCAAGTATTGCAGGATTTGCATTGTACAAGAAAGGGCTGAGCTGGCTTCTGGAGCTGTCGATGCTCGGATGAGCCAGTCATCTAAGTAGGGGAAGACTAATATCCCTTGAGTTCTCAGGAATGCTGTTACTACTGCCATGTATTTTATGAAGACTCTCTGGGCAGAAGCCAGTCCAAATGGTAGAACCCTGTACTGGTAATGTCTTCTCTGAAAGAGGAATCGAAGAAACCTTCTGTGATCTGCATGAATAAGGATATGTGTATATGTGTCCTTTAGGTCTAGAGAACATAGCCAATCCTGACTCTGAATGTAAGGGAGGAGTGTTCCGAGAGAGATCATCTTGAGTCTTTCTCGGAACAGATACTTGTTTAACTCCCTGAGGTCCAGAATGGGCCTCTACCCCCCTTGTCGTCTTCGGTATGAGAAAGTAGGGGGAGTAAAAACACATGCCCTGTTGATAAACAGGTACCTCCTCTATTGCCCCCTGAGCAAGGAGTGAGGTGACTTCTTGACACAAGTGAGGGGGGCCGAGAATTGATCTCTTGGAGTGGAGGGAGGCGGCATACTGTGGAGGTGTTGCCATCTCTTGGTAAAATCTGCCTGGAATGTTGAGAGGCTGTGGACCCTTTAGAGGTAGGATGACTAGGTTCCCTAGAAAGGAGTCCAAGACCTTGAGGAGGCTGTGTCTGCTGAGCTGGTTGAGCTCTGGGGACTTGAGCCTTTCTCTGTTTGAGTTGTTGCTGCCCCTTTTGGGGGGCATGGACTGGGCAGTGGACAGTCTGGGTGTAAGATCGATATAATTTCTTTTTCTTGTCGAAAAAGGGTTTCTTAGCTGTCTTTTTCTTAGCTGGGTTGGCAGTGGTCCTTGATAATCTATTCAAGGTAGTGTTCTCGGACTCAAGCTGGGAAGCTTTGTCCTGCCAATCCTTGCCAAAGAGGTTTTCTCCTGTGCAAGGAATAGTCATAGAAACATAGGCCATGTGGTCTTTTTCTGTCATCATGTTTCTATCTAGTCTGTCCTTCCATATCAACAACTACAACAGTCCACTTTTTACCTTTAGAGATCCTCTGTGTTGGTCCCATGCTTTTCTGAATTCAGTTACTGTCCTCATCTCTACCACCTCCACTGGGAGACTATTCCATGGATCCACTACTCTTTCCGTAAAGAAATATTTCCGCATATCACTCCTGAATCTATCTCCCTTCACCCTCATCCCATGTCCCCTTGTAGCAGAACTTGCTTTCAATTGAAAGAAGCGCTCTCCCTGAACATTTATGCCACAGAGGTATTTAAACATCTCAATCATATCACCTCTATCCCGCCTTTCCTCTATGGTGTACATATTAAGATCCTTCAGTCTGTCCTCATATGCTTTATAATGAAGCCCACTAATCATTTTAGTAGCCATTCCCCAGCTTGTCTTGCACCCACTGTTCCAAATCAGATGCTTGTAACCAAGCAATCTGACATGCCCTGATAGAGATAGCAGAGGTTCTGCTAATACATTCAAAACAATCAAAGGTTGCCCGGTTCATGAACTTTGAAACATTTTGGTCATGTTTGACCAGAGTGAGGAAGTCATCCCTCTTGTCATCGGGAAGAAGAGGAGCCATGAGTTCCAAATCCTTTGCAACCTCTTGAAGAAACATACCCATGTAAAGTATGTAAGAACTTATTCTGGCCGATAGCATAGAGGACTGAAAACATCAATGCCCAAAGGCATCGAGCATCCTCGCCTCACGGCCTGGAGGGTTGGAAGAATGCGTCTTAGCACTCTTGATTCTGCGCATTGCTGATTCTACCACCATGGAATGGTGTGGCAATTGTGTCTTTTGGAAACTGGGACATTGCGGGACTCGGTACATTGTATCGAGTCTCTGAGAATGTGGAGACACCGTTAAAGGTGTTTCCCACATCCTAAGCATAAAGTCATGCAAAATTCAGTGTGTAGGAAGGGTAGCAGCCTCCTTAGAAGCTGCCGGATACTGAAGAATTTCTAATTCTTCAGCTCTCTGTTCCTTCTCAGTGGTCAGAGTGATCGAGAGTCCCTGGGCTATATCACGTATAAAGTCCTGAAAGGACATGTCCTCCGGAGGAGACATCCGACACTGTGGTGAAGGAGAGGGATCCTCCAGAAGAACCACTCCAGTATCGACAGAGTTCTCAGAATCATCGGAATCGGAGGACTCATAGTATCTATGGGCTGGATGCTCTCGTATTGCTTGTTGCCAGTACCGATTGAAGTCGGCATCGGAATACCTCGATACCGGACCCTTTATGCCAGAGACCAATTCTAGGGCCGGCATGGGAGGAAGCATGGAGAAAGGCGCACTGGTTGATGTAGGTACATTCGGTACAGACATTGGTACGGATGACTGCGGAACCAATTGCAGCAGTTTTAGCAGTACCGAGGCTGCTAACAGGGCCACAAGACTGCGCTCAGTGGTTAGGATACGTTGATCCATGGAGCCCGCCGATGTCTGGGTGTTGGTACCGGAGGAGCAGGCCACGACCCCAGAATATGGCACCAAGAGTTCTCCGGAGGTGGAAGCCTCGAACATCCTGGGACCCCGTTAATGCTTTGGAGGCAAGGACCTCCTGGCAGGGCTGTCTGGCCGGTATGTGTTCTTCAAGGGCAACACTAGTAGCATCTTGATGCTTCAAAGGGGATCTGCCCTTTGAGGACCAGCCAGTCTTGGAAGACCTGGCTTTAACCACCTGAGATCCATGGGAGGAAGGTGAAGCCCTGGACGACGTCGATGCAACGGACATTGCATCCGAGGCAAAGAGGGTGCCAGGTTTTGCAGCTCTATTCTGCAGGCCCCTCTTTCTGCAAAGGAGACATTCTGATGGCAAATGGTCAGGACCCAAACATTTAAGACACCAATCATGGGTGTCGGTAGCAGATATGGTACTGCCACATTTTGAACATTTTTTGAAACCAGTGGTTGGTTTCTCCATTTTAGAGAAAAAGAGGGCCTAGTGCCCAAAATGGCACTAAAGCACCAAGAGGGGACAGACCCTCAGGTAAAAGGTATTTTTTTTATTTTTCTTTAGACAGACAGATGGGAAGGCAGACAGACGCAGGTGTCGACGGAAAGGCAGACACGACCACAAAAAAAGTGTCTGCGGTGACAGGGTTTTCTGCCTGTGTCAGCTCCACGGAAAACGAAGAACTGAAGAGGGAGAGTTGGGAAGGCAGCAGCGCAGGCGCAGTGGGATGCTCCCAAAGGCTTTCCTATTGGATGCTGGGGCGTGTTCCTGTGCAGGCTCCGTCGGTGCCGATAATACCCATATGTGAAGACTACATTCCTGCTTGTTCCTGGAGATTGAGAATTATCCCTGAAACCTTGTACCCAGTTCAGCTCTTCTCTAGTCTAAGGAGCCAATTAAGTTTATACATATGGTGTCCTCTCTGTGAGGTGTTACAAATTTCTTACCCTGCTCAGGTTTATACATGTAAACCTCAAGAACTCCAGTTCTCAAAATTTTTATTTTTTTCACAAAAAGTGTGGGATCCTTTCACCAAGTTCACCCACACAGATCTGAAAAGATCTAGTTTTTGGCTCAATGTATGGGAGGTGTGGGTTCCTGTTTTAGACAGATATGTAAAAAACAGAAATTTGTGTCTCAATAAGTTGAATTTGGAAAACCAACAAGGTAAAAACACCACCCAAAAAAACCCCCACCACAAAATGTTAGGGGTCACTTGGTTTAGCATCTGCCCATTTGTGCCTGTGGTGATGGATTTTTACAGCTTGCCTGTCATGCACACACGGCTGTCAGTATGCATGGATCTGTTCAAGATGCGTCATAAAATTGAAGGTCACTGTTCTATAGAACTTAGTTTAAGTAGAAGAGTTTAAGTGGAAGAGCATTTCTGGAAACATTTTTTTCCTTGTTAACCTAGCTGACTACATTTTCTAGTGGATGGCATCCTATGAACTTTACTAAGGTTGCAGTATAGTTGAGGAGGGAGAAAAAGCATTGCAAGATCGAACTACAGAGGTGGAGTTGTCCAGATACTAAAGGTAAAAAAAAAAATGTCTGCACATAGAGCAATACTAGAGAAATAGAAATGAAGTGTACATCTTATCCTGTACAAGATACAAAGAGATCAAAGAGTGCAGATTCCTAAAGCTCGCTTATTCATCTCACACCACCAAAGTCTGGGTTGGCCGGAGGGTAGGCGGAGGCGCTGCTCTCTTACAGGCTGTTATGCGAGAATTTAGTTACCCTAAGTAATAGCCTCTAGTATCCCAGAGGGTAACACCAGTGTGCTGCTCCTTAAAGCACCATAACCTTACAGGCAGACAACAGTATTATAGCAGGCACAGTATCTTACAGGCAAACAGTAGTATGGCAGGTACAGTATCTTATAGGCTGTTATGTAGCTACTAAGTGGCACAGTAACAGTGACAGATTTAAAAACCTACAGATAGTCATAGACCGGTAACATAGGTATGTAACAGCATTACTTGTGTAAACATCTATGGCTCTTATGCATGGTTGAGACAACTATGTTCTGGGTAAGCTCCCTAGGTAAGGGTGGTGCCTGGCTTAGTGTGTTCCATATGGTGTTCTATCGTACCTACTTTGCTGATGGTGTTTGTGTTCTGTTGCAGCTTTTGCTATGTCTGGAGCTGGTGGCAAGCTTGATCTATGTTGATCTGTGTCCCTGATGCTCGTTCCACGTGTAGGCATGGATTCTGTTGGTTCTCGGTGGGAGTTTTCTTCTTTGAGGTCCCCGTCTAAGGGCTACGCCAAAGGGCCCTCAGGCGCGGGCCCGCTCATTGGCGCTCGCCCACCCGATGGCGCTCTCTTTAAAACAGGAGCGGGCTGCCCCGATTGGGCAGGGCTGGAGCTGTGCAGGCTGCCCCGATTGGGCAGGGCTGGAGCTGTGCAGGCTGCCCCGATTGGGCAGGGCTGGAGCTGTGCAGGCTGCCCCGATTGGGCAGGGCTGGAGCGGGAAGTCCGGGTCGCTGGCTCAATCCTCGCCGGGAGAGCTGCTGCTGGGTCGGTGGAGGGATTCTCTTAAATGCAAGAACTGTAACGAAATTCAATGCAGTCAGTGAACGCTTAATCTCTATTTGTCTACGAGGAATGCCTATCAACATAATTATAATTCAAGTATATGCCCCAATGACAGCTGCAGAAGAGGATGAAATTGATGAGTTCTATGAAGAAGTACAAGCTGAAATTGACAGAACATGCAAACAGGATATCCTGAAAGTCATGGGTGACTGGAACGCAAAAGTTGGCAACAAAGAAGAAGGCAAAGTGGTTGGAAAATATGGACTTGGCAACAGAAATGAAGCTGGAGAAAGACTTAGAATTCTGCAAGACCAACAATCTATTCATCTCAAACACCTTTTTCCAGCAACGCAAACAGCAACTGTACACATGGACTTCACCCAATGGATTGTAAAGAAAATCAAATTGACTACATTTGTGGAAGTAAACGATGGAAAAGCTCTATAACATCAACAAAGACAAAACCTGGAGCTGACTGTGGTACAGATCACCAACTACTAGTATGCAAACTCAAACTAAAGTTGAAAAAGAGCTAACCACTCATGAATGCAGCAAAACATAACCTTGAGAATAAACCACTGGAATTTAGACTGCCTGTAAAATTGATTTGCTGCTTTAGAAACAAATGACAGAGCTCCAGAAGCGTTATGGAATGACATCAAGAAGGTTGTGTTGGAAGAAAGTGAAGTCTCTACAAAAGGTGAAAAAGCAAAACCAGCCAAAATGGATGACAGAAGAAGCTCTGAAAATTGCCCAGAAATGCAGAGAAGCTAAAGCCAGAGGAGAAAGACAATTCAGAACTCAGAGATTTCCTATGTGCAGCAAGACAGGACAAGGAAAAGTACTACAGTGACACATGCAAGGAAATAGAAGCAGAAACTATTAGAGGAAGAACACGATTGGTTTTCCTAAAGCTACGAGAGTTAAAGAAATTCCAGCATCGAATTGGAATGTTACAAGATGCTCAAGGTTCTATGTTGAATGATGCTGAGAAGATCGAGAAAAATGGAAAGAATATACCGAGTTTTTATATGATAAAGATCAAGTGGACCAACAGCCATTTCAACCTTATGATCTGGAACCATTGTTGAAAGAAGTAGAAGCAGCATTGAAAGCCTTATCAAAGAACAAAGCACCAGGCATTGATGGCATTCCCATAGAAGTATTACAGCAATCTGATGCAGCTGTTACCATACTTACAAGGCTCTGCCAAGAAATTTGGAAGACAACACCATGGACAACTGACTGAAAACGATCTGTGTTTATACCAACACTAAAGAAAGGTGATCCAACTGACTGGAAATTATCGCACAGTCTCTCTGATCCCACATGACTAATCTTCAGTAGAATCTTGCTGGCAACAGACTACAACCATACCTGGAGCAAGAACTACCTGAAGTGCAAGCAGGGTTCAGGAAAGAGCGAGGAACCAGAGACATCATGGATGTGAGATGGATCCTTGAAAAGACTAAAGAATACCAAAAGGATATCTATTTGTGCTTCTATCAACTACAGCAAGGCTTTTGACTGTGTAAACCATGAGAAACTGGGCCACATTAAGAAGCATGGGTATACCAGAACACCTGATTGTGCAAGAGAACAATCTGTACATTGATGAAGAAGCAACAGTTCGAATGGAACAAGGAGAAACAGAATGGTTTAAAATAAGCAAAGGTGTAAGACAAGGCTGCATACTTTCCCCCTACCTATTTAATTTATATGCAGAACAAATCATCAGAGAAGCAGGATTGTATGAAGACAAAGGAGGTGTGAGGTTTGGTGGAAGACTCAACAACCTTCGCTATGCTGATACCAAATTACTGGCTGAAAGTGAAGATGATCTGAAACATTTGCTTCTCACGATCAAGGAACATAGTCTTAAAATGGGCCTGCACCTTAATGTAAAGAAAACAAAGATCATGACAACTGGCAAAATCAACAAGTTCATCATTGAAGGAGAAGAAATTGAAATTGTGGACAACTTTAACCTACTTGGATCAACTATCAATAAAGAAGCAACAAGCAATCAAGAAATCCAACGACGTATTTCTCTTGGCAGAATGGCTATGAAAGACCTAGACAAGATTCTCAAGAGCAGAGATGTCTCTCTCCAAACAAAGATTTGACTCATTCAAGCCATGGTATTTTCAATAACATATGGATGCGAAAGCTGGACAGTGAAAAAGATAGGAAGAAAATGTGTTGCCTTTGAATTATGGTGCTGGTGGCTAATACTGCGTTTTACCATGGACTGCCTGAAGAACAAACCAGTCAGTACTAGAGGACATCAAACCTAAGCTTTCTTTAGAAGCTCAGATGACAAGACTTCGACTTTCATACTATGCGAAGAGAGAGATCATTGGAGAAAGACATCATGCTTGGCAAGATAGGTCAGCGCAAAAGAGGAAGGCCAGCAATGAGATGGATCGATACAATAACGGCAGCTATGGGTACCAGTCTGTCAACAATGAGCCGCCTGACTAAAGAACGAACACAATTTAGGACAACTATCCAGAGGGTCACCATGAGTTGACACAGACTCGTTGGTACTTAACAACAACATTCATGACTGCATTTTAGTATTAAATCTCAGCTGCCAAGTTCTCCTCCATTCTTCAAGCTTTGCTAGCTCCCTCTTATCTACATCTTCCTGGGTGTCTACCTTATTAGAGATTTTGGTATCATCTGCAAAGAGGCAAATCATATCCATCAGCCCTTCATAAATATCACTTATAAAAATATTAAGAAGAATTGGACCAAGGATGGATCTCTGTGGCACATCACTGGTAATGTCCTTCTTGGAATAAGCTCCATTTATCTGTACCCTTTGTTGCCTCCCAAGCGATCAGTTTCTAAACAATTGGTCGCTTTAGTGCCATATCAAGGGTGCTCAATTTTATTTATAGTTGTCTATGCAGAACAGTGTCAAAGGCTTTACTGAACTCTAAGTATACAACATCTAGTGCCCTTCCCTTGGTTCAACTCTTGTCACCCAGTCAAAGCAATTAATCATATTTGTCTGACAAGACCTGCTTATAGCAAAACCATGTTGCCTCGGATCCTGCAATCCATTGGATTCCAGAAACCTCACTATACTCCATTTTTAGCAGCATTTCCATTAATTTATTTACCACCAAAGATCAGATTAACTGGCCTGTAGTTCCCAACCTTGTCCTTTCTTCTGCTTTTGTGTAGTGGGACCACTTGTACCCTTCTCCAGTCCTCTGGAACCGCTATCAACTCTAAAGATTGTCAAGAAAGGCAGTATATCAAGTGTTTAAATGAACCATAAAGAAGCATTGAAAAGGACAGATAGTGGAGTCACCAGAACTTCCCTAAGTTCTCTCAACATTCTGAGATGTATCTCATCTGGCCCCATGGCTTTGCTTTTAGTCGATCTACTCCTCACTACTACAGTCTTCTGAAAATTGTTTAAGATTTGCTTGCTTCTGTTCCTATTTGTGTTTTCTCCGCGCTCTTACTCCCAGCCCTTCGTCTGTGAACACAGAACATAAGCATAAAGTGGAATTGCTCAACAAATATTTATCAGCTTTTACATATTCCTTCCCTTCACCCTTGAGTCTTACAATACCAATTTTGCACTTGACACTAATAATATATCTGAAAAAATATTTTATCCTCCCCCCCCCCCCCCCCCCCCGCAATCTTACTGCATTGGTTATTTTTTTCTTTTATTTGAATCTTTGCTTTCCTGACTACTTTCCTAGCTATTTCAAATATTGATTCTTGTCTTCCTTTTTCTGTGGTCTTGTATTTTATGAAAGCCACCCTCCATTTTTTTTTTCTTTTCACCTTTTCAGTTACTTCATTCAAGAGCCGCAGTGGCCTCCTTTTTTTTTTTTTTTTTTTCCTTCCTTTTTCTTTTCCTAATAAGATTTGTTGCCAGTTTTAAAATTATATCCCCTTTCAGTTTTGCCCACTGCTTTTTCTACATCTCTCATTTGTTCCCATCCTTGAGGCATTGCCTGTTCTGATAAAGCGACTTTCCTAAAGTCTAGGACCATTGCTTTTGAATGAACTAGCTCAACCCTTTTCTTAATACTGACCCACAGAATTCAAGGATGACTGGATGCGAGATGATCACGCACTATAACATCAGAAACTCCTTCCTCCATTTGTAAGCACCAAATCCAATATGGCCCCCCTCCCCTCCCAAGTGGGTTCCATTACCAATTGCCAGAATAGTCCGCCCAGCAGAGAATCCAGGATCTTTTTACTTCTAGATGGCACTGCAGCAGGGATGTCCCAGTCAACACCTGGCTTGTTGAAATCGCTATCAGTAGTGCTTCTCCTTTCATAGTAATACTGCAAATGTCTTCAATTAAATCTGTCCAATTCTTCTGCCTGTGAAGGAGGTCTATATATATCTCACACCAGTGCAAATAGATGCTTCATCCCCTCTTTCTAGGTTAACCCACAGCGCTGTTGCCTTTTCTTCATTAGCCCTGCAATTTTGTTGCTTTAATATTTTTACGTACTGTATAGTACCACTCTTCCTCTTTCTTCCTATGCAGTCCTTCCTGAATAAATTATAGCTCAGTATAATTATATCCTAGTCATCTTTCTCTGTGAATCATGTCTGTGACCACTCCTAAATCCAAGTCATCCTCTTCAATTAAAGCCTTTAGATCCAGAATCTTATTTGCCATACTACAGGCATTTAAAACACATCACGTTCCAGATGTTACCCTTTTTTCCATTTTTACATAGGTATTTAATGTTTTACTAATCTGGTTTGTTCTTCACCCTTCTCCCAACAAATCTAGTTTAAGGCCCTCTTCAGTACATTAGCCAATCTGCTGCAGTCTGCTTTGACTCTTCTTGGAAAAGTGGACACCATCTCTGGATAAAATCATGTCAATTTCTTAAGGGCTTAGATCCCTAAGGGCAGACAAATTGCGGTGTTATATTATTAATGTGGCTAACATAAGAGGAATTTATTTTTAGGTCTGGAAAAGAACAAACCCTTTACCTGAAGGGGGATGATATCCACCAAAATCAGATTAATCCACTATGCCTGTGATTGTATTTATTTTATTTTATTTATTTAACAGTTGCTTATATACCGCTACCTTCCACAGATCAGGTGCGGTTTACATTGAACAAGGAATGAACAGATTTACAAGTCTGTTTTACATGGAACATTTGTTAACTAGGTACAATTTTGCTGTTTTACATGGAACATTTGTTAACTTGGTACAATTTTGCTAAATACATTAATCATGAATGACTAAATATGGTAAAACTTGTTAAATAACAAACGAACTTATTTACATATGTATGTATGTAAAAGTCACATATGTATGTATGTAAAAGTCACTCTTTTCTAAGAGAATTACTAAAAAGACAAAAATATAGGGCCTGATATTTGAAAGGCATGTATACAATTTACAGCCCAGTAAACCATGTAAATGCCTTAAATCGGGATATTCGATGGCAGTTAAATGGTTAGTGCTGTTGAATATCCCCTTATAAGTGCCCGATGCTCCCTGATGCTCTCCGGTTAGCATGGCGTGTGTTGACGGCATTCCGGCGAGGAACAGAGGCAGTGACAAGTGATATTGCGTGCTGCTCGATTAGCAATCTGCGCTGAAAAGATAGGTGAGGAAAACCCTTACCTATCTTGGCATAGGAGCTAACCGGGCAGCATGCAATATCACTGCTGCCCGGTTACCTAATGCAGCTTCTGGCATGTGTGGCGATCCCCGGATATTCAATGCCAGGGCCGCATATGACCCTGGCATTGAACATTCACGGTTAAGGGTTGGTGGGCAGGGCTAAGTGCTGTAGCGGCACTTAGCCTGCCCAGAAAAATATCTGGCCCATCCCTTAACATAACCTTGCCTCTTTAATGTTTGTTCATGTATGTCAATGTGTGCAATTTGGCCACACTGCCCATGTTATTCCTATGGGCATGACGGTTGATAGCATGTGCTAATGTTTCATAGATATACTTTAGTGTTCAAAATGCCAATAGTCTATACACATCTAGTTTTATTTAGCTAGTTATTTAGCTGGGTACAAAATTACCCTCCACAGGGATAGTGCTGGAGTGGTTAGAAGCATTATCTATATAGTGCTACTGAAAAATCTGCTTCTCACTTTAGAAGACTTTATCCATTTTGGAGCCTGTATATGATAACAGTAAGTAACTATTGTAACATAGTAACATAACATAGTATATGACAGCAGATAAAGACCAGTATGTTCCATTTATGTCTGGGTGGGTGCCCCTGTGAGCAGCAGCGATCATCACATGGTGTGGTTTGAGATAAAAGCCAAGGTGCAGTCCAATCATAGCAAACTCAAAGTCCTAAACTTCAAAAACACTGACTTCAGTAAAATGGCCAAGTACCTGAAGGAGGAGTTGGCAGGGTGGGAGGGGATAAGGGAAGTTGAATTGCAATGGGCTAAACTAAAGGTGGCAATAAAAGGGGCAACAGATAAATATGTAAGGAAAGTAAATAAAAACAAGAGGAGAAGGAAACCTATTTGGTTTTCCAAAGAAGTGGCTGCTCAAAGGCAAAAACCACAGCTTTCACAAAATTCAAAAGATTGCAGAGGAACACAGAAAGGAATACAGGATCATACTAAAAGACAAAAAGAGAAATAAGGAAAGCAAAATCAAAGGCAGAGGAAAAGATGGCTAAAGATGTGAAGGGTGGCAACAACTTTTTTTTTCAGGTATATTCGGGAAAGGAGGAAAATCAGAGGTGGAATTGCAGGACTAAGAAGTGCTGGAAACGGACTCATGGAAAGTGACATTGAAAAAGCGAAATTGCTAAAGAAAATCCTGGAGAAGGACCACCTGTGACTCCCAAATATAAAAATGGGAATGAAGTAGATACCACACAATTCACAGATGATGATGTGTTAGAACAACTTGCAAAACTGAAAGTGGACAAGGCCATGGGACCAGATGGGATACATCCCAGGATACTGAAAGAGCTCAGAGAGGTTCTTGCAGGACCGTTAAAGGATGTTTTCAACAGATCCTTGGAAACAGAAGTTCCTCAGGACTGGAGAAGGGCTGATGTACCTTTTCACAAAAGTGGTGACAGGGAAGAAGTGACAAACTACAGGCCGGTGAGCCTTATCTCGGTTGCGGGAAAGGTAATGAAAGCGCTCCTGAAAAGCAAATAGTGGACTTTCTCAAAACCAATAGGTTGCATGATCCGAGGCAACATGGTTTTACTGAAGGACGATCTTGCCAAACAAATCTAATTGAGTTCTTTGACTTGGTGACTAGAGAACTAGATCAGGGGCATGCAATGGATGTCATCTACCTGGATTTCAGCAAAGCCTTTGATACTGTTCCTCATAGAAGGCTTATCAATAAACTCAGTGGTTTGGTGATGGGTCCCAAGGTGGTGAACTGGATCAGAAATTGGTTGACTGACTGACAGACGACAGAAAGTGATGGTAAATGGAGCTCACTCGGATGAAAGGAAGGTGATTAGTGGGGTGCCCCAGGGTTCGGTCCTGGGCCCGGCACTGCTCAATGTATTTGTGGGTGATATTGCTGAAGGACTGAATGGAAAAGTCTGTCTTTTTGCAGAAGACACAAATTTGCAACAGAGTGGACTCCCCTGAGGGAGTGGATAACATGAGGAAAGATCTACAAAAGCTGGAAGAATGGTCTAATGCTTGGCAGTTTAAGATTTAATGTGAAGAAGTACAGCATCATGCACTTGGGAAGCAGAAATCCAACGGAAATTTACACGATAGGCACGGACCAGAAGGACCTTTTTGTGATTATTTCTGAGGATTTCAAGGTGGCAAAACAGTGCGAGAACGCAGTGGCAAAAGCCAGGAGGATGTTGGGTTGCATACAAAGAGGATTTACAAGCAGAAAAGAAGAGGTACTAATGCCACTGCATAAGTCACTGGTGAGGCCTCACTTGGAATACTGTGTTCAGTTTTGGAGACCATATCTTGCAAAGGATGTAAAAAGACTGGAAACTGTTCAGAGGAAGGCGACCAAAATGATTTGGAGCCTGTGTCATAAGACTTATGAGCAGAGACTTGAAGACCTAAATATGTACACTCTGTAGGAGAGGAGGGACAGGGGAGATATGAGTCAGACCTTTTAAATACTTAAAGAGAAATAATGAAGAAACGAATCTCTTCCAAAGATGGGAAAGCTGTAAAACTAGAGGGCATAACATGAAGCTGCAAGGGGGTAAATTGAAAGGCAATGTCAGGAAATACCTTTTCACTGAAAGGGTGGTAGATGCTTGGAATGCCATCCCGCTGGAAGTGGTGGGGGCAAATACAATGACAAAATTCAAAATGGCATGGGACAGACACAGTGGATCCCTTTTACAGCAACAGGATAAAATCAAACAAAACTTAACTATCTAATTTCTCAACAAATAGGGGTGTCCTACATGTTCCAGATGTGCCGCAAGTGCCATCAATTTTTTTCATCTGGTTTGGCGGCGCTGTTTTCACAGGATTTTGTATCGCTGCTTCAGCAGACTTTTGGAAATGGTCAAAAGAGCTCCCTACCCTCTGTTGTAGCTGATCTTGGGAAAAAGCGGTCGGCTATTCCTTTGGAAGTTGTTGAAGGTTCTGTTAAAAAGGTTAAAACAGGAAAGGATCTACAGGAGCATTCCTTAACCTCTGAAGAGTCTCACTAAGCTTCCTTTCAGGGGTAAACTCTTTTTTTGGGGAGGTCTTACATAAATTAATAAAGGACTTGGGAGATTCTAAAGGTGGCAGGCTGCCAGAGGACAGGCAGAAGCGAGGGCGTCCAATTCAGGTGTCTAGGGGCCTGTACAGAGATTTTCGTTGTTTTCGTTCCTCACGTTTCGGTCAGTTTCAGAGAGGGCGTCAATATTTCAGGAGTCAGGGGTTTCGAGATTTTTGAGGTGCAAACGGGATTTGCGACATCCTCTTCCTCTTCAGTCTCTAGAAAGTCACAATGATATAAGGAAAACCCAGGTGGATTTTATTCCCGTGGGAGGTTGGCTATAGGACTTTTATTCAGCCTGGGTTCAGATCACATCCAATCGGTGGGTGTTGGAGATCATTCGAGAATGGTATGCTCTGGAGCTTTAATGCCTGTTGGTCAATTTTGTTCATTCAGTCTTCTTGCAAGGCACGCATCAAGTGTGCAGCGGTGCGCGAGACCTTGCAAAGACTTTTGAATCTCAAAGCTGTTCCGGTACTGCCGGACCAACATGGCTCTGGTCGATACTCCATCTATTTTGTGGTTCCAAAGAAAGAAGGGTCTTTTCGACCAATTTTGGATCTTCAAAAGGTAAATCGTTGCCTTCGAGTAACTCACTTTCGCATGGAAACACTGAGGTCTGTAATAATGGCAGTAAGAAAAGGGGAGTTTCTTACATCTCTGGATTTGACAGAGGCGTATCTTTACATTCCTATTCGTCAGGAGCATCAGAAAATTTTGAGGTTTGCAGTTCCAATGGGTCATTTCCAGTTTCAAACGTTGCCGTTCAGTTTAGCAACTGCTCCGCAAACGTTTACCAAGGTAATGGTGGTCGTTGCAGCAGCATTGAGAAAGGAAGGAATTCTAGTTCACCCATATTTAGACGATTGGCTGATTCGGGCAAAGTCCGAAAAGGAAAGCAAGTTGGCAACAGCCAGAGTAGTGGGATTTTTTACAAAGTCTGGGTTGGGTTGTCAATATGGCAAAGAGCAAGTTAATTCCATCACAGAATCTGGAACACCTGGGTGCTCGATTCAATACAAGGATAGGAAGGGTATTTCTTCCTCAGTCGCGAGCCCTGTCTTGGTACATGTCAGTACCAATAACATAGGAAAATGTGGTAGGGAGGTTCTGGAGGCTAAATTTAGGCTTTTAGGTAGGAAGTTGAAATCCAGAACTTCCAGGGTAGCATTCTCCGAAATGCTTCCTGTTCCACGCGCAGGACCCAAAAGGCAGGCAGAGCTCTGGAGTCTCAATGCGTGGATGAGACAATGGTGCAGAGATGAGGGTTTTGGATTTGTTAGGAACTGGGGAACATTCTGGGGAAAGGAGGGGCTCTTCCGAAGGGATGGGCTTCACCTTAACCGGGATGGAACCAGGCTGCTGGCATTAACCTTTAAAAAGGAGAGAGAGCAGCTTTTAAACTAGATATTAGGGGAAAGCCGACAGTCGCCCAAGAGCGGATGGTTCGGAAGAATGTATCTTTGAAGGATACTACCAAAAGCAGAGAGGTTCCACAAAAGAGTAAAGTAGCCCAAATGCCCTCAAGTATGGAGCAGACAGAGCTTAAAGATCCCAAATTACCCATGTCTAACAATAGCCAAATTAATATGAATAAAATAGCTCTCTAAAATGCTTGTATGCAAATGCTAGAAGTCTAAAAAATAAGATGGGAGAGTTAGAATATATAGCACTAAATGAAAGGTTAGATATGATTGGAATATCAGAGACATGGTGGAAGGAGGACAACCAGTGGGACACTGTGATACCTGGGTACAAACTATATCGTAATGATAGAGCTGATCAAATTGGTGGAGGGGTTGCTCTCTGTTAGAGAGGGCATTGAGTCAGAAAGGATTAAAGTTTTGCAGGAAACAAAAACTGCTGTAGAATCTATATGGATTGAAATTCCATGTAAAAGGGGGAAGGCAATGGCAGAGGGGGTGTACTATCGCGTGCCTGGCCAGAATGACCAAATGGATGATGAAATGCTCAAAGAAATCAAGGAAGCTAACAAAAGGTACAGCGCAGTAATAATAATGGGTGATTTCAACTACCCCGGTATCGACTGGGTCAGTGTCACGTCAGGACATGCTAGGGAGATAAAGTTCCTAGATGAAATAAATGACTGCTTCTTGGAGCAGTTGGTTCATGAACCGACCAGAGGGGAAGCCATATTAGACCTAGTCCTTAGTGGAACACCAGATCTAGTGCAAGAGATAAGGTTGTTGGGGCCACTTGGCAATAGTGATCATAGCATGATTGCCTTTGATTTAATTAGTGGAGGAGGGATAGTAAGGAAATCCAAAGTACTACCTTTTAAACTTTTGAAAGGGAGACTATGATAAAATGAGGAAAAAAGTTAGGAAAAAACTAAAAGGAACAGTTGCAAAGGTTAAAGACGTATGTTAGGCTTGGCTGTTGTTGAAAAATACTATCTTGGAAGCCCAGACCAGCTGTATTCCACGCTTTAAGAAAAGTGGAAGGAAGTCCAAAAAACTGCCAGCATGGTTTAAAGGTGAGGTCAGAAAGGCTGTTGCCAAAAAAGCATCTTTCAGGAAATGGAAAAAAGAGCCAAACGACGAAACCTGGAAACAGCACAAGCACTGGCAAGTCAAATGCAAGGCATTGATAAGGCAGGCAAAGGGAGAATTTGAGAAGAAGCTTGCTGCAGAAGCAAAAATGTGAAGTAAAGACCTTTTCAAGTACATTCGTAGCAAAAAACCTGTGAGAGAGTCAGTTTCATTAGATAAAGGGGTTAAAGGAGCACTAAGAGGCGACAAGGCGATAGCGGAGAGACTGAATGAATTCTTTGCTTCAGTCTTTACTGAGGAAGATGTAGGGATGTTACCCATGACTGAAGTAGTATTTAAAGGTGCGGAAGAATTGAAGGAAGTATCGATACATCGAGAAGATGTATTACAACTATTAGATCAACTGAAGAGTAGCAAATCACCTGGGCCGGATGGTATACATCCAAGGGTGTTGAAAGAACTGAAATATGAGATTGCAGACCTGCTATTAGTAATCTGTGAACTATCATTAAAATCATCTCTAATACCTGAAGATTGGAGGATCGCCAATGTAACACCAATTTTTAAAAAGGGTTCCAGGGGTGATCCGGGAAACTACAGACCGGAGAGCCTGACATTAGTACCAGGAAAAATGGTAGAAACCATCATGAAGAATAAAATTACTCCGCATGTAGATAGTCATGACCTAATGGGAGACAGCCAACATGGCTTTAGACAAGGAAGATCTTGTCTTACTAATCTGTTATGTTTTTTTGAAGGAGTGAATAATCAGGTGGACAAAGGTGAGTCGGTTGATATTGTGTATCTGGACTTTCAGAAAGCCTTTGACAAAGTCCCTCATCAGAGACTTTTGGCAAAACTAAAGAGTCATGGGATAGGAGGCAGTGTACTATTGTGGATCAGGAACTGGTTAAAAGATAGAAAGCAGAGGGTAGGGCTAAATGGCCAATTTTTCCCAATGGTGAAAGGTGAATAGTAATGTACCCCAGGGATCTGTGCTGGGTCCGCTGCTTTTTGACATATTCATAAATGACCTGGAAAGTGGAATAACAAGTGAGGTTATCAAATTTGCAGATGACACAAAACTATTTAAAGTTGTTAAAACCCAAGAAGATTGTGGAAAATTGCAAGAGGATCTTGATAAATTGGAAGACTGGGCATCAAAATGGCAGATGAAATTTAATGTGGACATGTGCAAGGTTCTGCACCTAGGGAAGAACAACCCAAACTATGGTTACACGATGCAAGGTTACACATTAGGAACTACCACCCAGGAAAAAGATTTAGGCGTCATTGTGGATACCATGTTAAAACCCTCGGCCCAGTGTGCACCTGCAGCCAAGAGAGCAAATAGAATGCTAGGTATGATAAGGAAAGGAATGGAAAATAAAACAAAAGATATTATAATGCCTCTATATCGTTCCATGGTGAAGACCGCACCTTGAATATTGTGTGCAATTCTGTTCGCCGTATCTTAAAAAGGATATAGCGATTTTAGAAAAGGTTCAGAGAAGAGCCACCAAAATGGTAAAGGGGATGGAAGGATACTCCTATGAAGAAAGGCTAAAAAGGTTAGGGCTCTTTAACCTGGAAAAGAGACGGCTGAGGGGAGATATGATAGAAGTCTATAAATTAATGAACGGAGTGAAACGGGTAAACGTAGATTGATTGTTTACCTTATCAGAATATAGAAAGACTAGGGGACATGCAATGAAGCTACAGGGTAAACTATTTAGGACTAATAAAAGAAAATATTTTTTCACTCAACGTGTAATCAAACTCTGGAATTTGTTACCAGAGGATGTAGTAAAGGCTGTTAGTGTAGCTGGGTTTAAAAAAGGTCCATAAACCATTATTAAGAAGGGACCTAGGATATCAATGCTTGAACCAATGCAAGCATTGTTGAACCTGTGTCCCTTGGGGAAACTGCTAGGTACATATGACCTAGATTGGCCACTGTTGGAAACAGAATACTGGGCTTGATAGACCTTGGTCTGACCCAGTATGGCATATCTTATGTTCTTATTGAGACATCTGGTGCGAAGTTTCTTGACCAGAAAAAAATCCCACTGCATGACATTATTTACAGTTGCTTGGGACCATGGCAGCAACGTTAAACTTAGTTCCATGGGCGAGAACTCATATGCGTCCATTACAGAGAGCGTTACTAAGAAGGTGGTCACATCAAAGGGATCCTCTCTCAAGGACGCTACCCTGCCTTCCGGAGACACGTCAAGCTCTACAATGGTGGATACAACCGGAGATTCTAGAGGTGGGAATGCAGCTAGAATCGCCTGTTTGGTGTCCAGTTACAACAGTCTTGTCGGCTGGGGTGCTCACTTCGAAGGAAGATTCGTTCAAGGTCAATGGACCGATCAGGAGAAAGTTTGGTCGATCAACAGATTGGAGTTGAGGGCGGTAACGTTAGCTCTACAAGCTTTTCAATGTTATCTTCAGGAGAAGGCTGTTCGCGTTCTGTCAGACAATGCAACCGCAGTAGCTTACATCAGCCGTCAAGGGGGCACAAACAGTGTCGCTCTGGAAGACGAAGCCGAGCAGTTGTTCGTGTGGGCCGAGAGAAATTTGAAAGCTTTGTCTGCGAGTCATGTAGCGGGGGTGGACAATGTGGAAGCAAAAAAAAAAAAAAAAAAATTTGGAGTCGGGTGAAAGTGGATCCAGGAGAGCAGATTCTACATCCCCAGGTGTTTCAAATGATAATAAATCATTGGGGAGTTTCAATAATGGATCTCATGGCAATCGGTTTTTCAGTCGAAGGTGAGAGAGAATGTCGGAAGGTCTGGACACACTCATTCAAAGTTTGGCTGGAAGAACAGCTTCTGTACGTCTTCCCTCCATGGCTATTGATAGGGCATGTCGTGCAAAGACTAGAACGGCACAAGGGGCTAGTAATATTGATAGCTCCGGATTGGCCAACAAAGACTTAGGGAGGGGTGGCTTGCACAGAGCGGCAGGTGCACCTACTCCTGCCATCTTACTGGGCAGACTAGATGGACCATACTGGTCTTTATCTGTCATCATTTACTATGTTACTATTTAGTCTGCCTAGCAACGTGGCAAGAGTAGTTGCATCTGCCACTCTGTGCAGGTCACCCTTTGTTGAGATAGTCTATACTCACCTGTAATAGGTGTTCTCTGGGGACAGCAGAAATCGGTCATCATATATGGGTGACGCTTGTGCTGACAGAGCCCGCATGGAAGCATCTCCCCAGCTTTCAAAGAAAGCCTTTGGGAGATGCACCACACATGCGTGGTCCACTTCCCGCCCAAAAGTGCCATCTTGCTTCTGTCAAATGACATAGCTAAGATGGCAAAAATAAAGGAAAGTAAAGAAGCAACTCCAAGGGGAGGAGGGAGGACTGTGAGGACTGATTCCTGCTGTCTCCGAAGAACACCTGTTACAGTTGAGTCACAATGCTTTCTCCAGGAACAAGCAGGAAGTCGGTCCCCAGCTACAGGCTACTGAGAACCTGTAATGAAAAAATGCCATGGCAACATGCAAAGGGTGAGCTGTGAGAGACTTTTGCAAGATCCAAGTGTCCAGTGGAAAGCCAGCACACCGGTAGCCTGAACACAGAAGGGTTGGAGGGCAGGAGTTGCCTACACCCCTAAGAGATTATGGATTAATGGCCTGGCTGAAGGTGCTCTCCCATCAGGACCCTCTCTCCAGGTAGTAGTGAGCTGCAAAGGTGTAGACTGAAGACCATGTAGCAGCCCTGCATATCTCCATCACGGGGATGGCACACAGATTTTGACACTGAAGTAGCCATGGCCCTGACACAGTGTGCCATGACCCTCTGGTCCAGTGAGATTTCTGCTTGCACGTAGGCAAGGGTAATACAGTCCGCCACCCAATTAGACAGTTTGCTTGGTCACTGGGAGCCCCAGGCAGCTGGGATCATAGAACACAAAAAGCTGTGGTGCTTCGTGTGATGGCCCTGGGTCCGTTGCACGTAAAACAGGGTCCTCTTACCATCCAGATTGTGGAGAATGGTCTCCACTTGACCAGCGTGAGGCCTCAGAAAGAAGATGGGGAGTACCATCTCCTGATTAAGGTGGAATGAGGACCGCACCTTCGACAAAAACTTGAATGTGTGCGGAGCACCACCCTGTTCCTGTAAAACCTCATGTAGGGGGGGCTCTACCATCAGAGCCTGGAGCTCACTGACTCTGTGAGCTGATGTGAGTGCTACCAGGATAGGTACTGGAGGTAGCAGGTAGCCAGAGGCTCAAACAGAAGCTTAGTGAGCTGCGAGAGCACCATATTGAGATCTCACTCCACTGCTATGGGGCGGATAGGTGGTTTGGATAACATGAGTCCCACAGAACTCGGGACACAAGGGGCTGAGCTGAGAGGGGTTTTCCCTCAACGGAATGGTGATGCGCTGCAATAAAGCTCAGGTGTACTCTGACCAAATTAGACTTCAGTCCCATCTGCGATAAGTGAAGCAGGTACTGGAGAACCATTTGTACTGAGCAGGAAAATGGGTTCACACATCTTTCTGCACATCATGGCGAGAATCTGTGCCACTTGAAGGTGTATGCTCTTCTAGTGGAGGTTTTACACGAGGCGAGGAGAATCTCTTCCATGTCCCATGGGAGGTTGAAGGGCGCTAATGCTACCTTTTCAGCAGCCAAGCCATGAGTGAGATGGACACCAGATTGGGGTGCAGGAGAGAGCCCCTGTTCCTTTGAGAGTAGCTCTTGAGCTAGGTCCAGGGCAATCTGTGATGCTGGCGATAGGGAGAGGAGCAGTGGGAACATGGGCTAGCTGGGCCACCAAGGGGCTATCGGCACTAGCGATACTCTATCGCGTTGGACCTTGAATAGTGTCTTGGCTACCAGCGGAGTCCAGTGGGAAGGCATTCATGAGACCTTCCGTCCACAGGATGAAGAATGCATATGCTGCCAGCTGGGACGGGTGCGGCTAGCGCAAGCAGAATTGGGGTAATTGCATGTTGTCCGGGCTGGCGAACAGGTCCATTGAGGGGACACCTCAGAGATGGTACAGCCATGAGGCTATCATTGGATCCAGGTGCCACTCATGTGGCTGGAGGTCCTTGCTCATTTTGTCCACCAGGGCATTGTCCTGGCCCGGGAGGTACACTGCCCTTAGGAGCATCCCTCTGCCTGCAGCATAGGAGCAGAGGACTACCGCCTCCTGGCAGAGGGGGCACAACCCTGTACCCTCCCTTTTTGTTCATGTAGAACATTGAGACCTGATTATGTGGTGCTGATCCAGACTGACAATTTTGGAGTTGGTGGCGGAAGGCTCGGAGGGCTATGTATATTGCCCGGAGTTCTAGCAGGTTGATTTGCAACTGGGATTCCTCCTGGGACCAGCAGCCTTGTGTCCAGAGGTTCCCAAAATGCGCTCTCCAGCCCATTAGTGAGGTGTCTGTGGTAAGATCCTTCTGGGGGTTGGGTTGAGTGCCTGGAAGGGCATCCTGGCCTGAAGGTGGTGTGGATCCTGCCACCATCCGAGGGAGTCTGCCAGCTGACAGGTCACCTTCACTCTGTTCCTGAGCCTGCCTGTGGCTTGTCCACTGAGGGTAGACGCATGTGCAGGTAGGCATATGGGGTCATGTGGACTGTGGAGGCCATGTGTCGCAACAGGTGAAGTAGGAGCCAGGCAGGCACCCCTGACTCCCTGCGTCCTCTGCCCCCCTTTTCCCCACCACCCCATCCCAAGGCCCAAGGCTGACCACCTTTGAGGTGGAATAAGCAGGCGTGTCCCCACGGGCCCCACAGGACTACAGGGCCATGACCTGAATCGGTCCTATATGTCCTCCTGGGCTGACCTGACCCTGCTCCACCCTGATCCCACCCCTCGCTGGCTCTCCCCTCCCCCCTCACGGGCTCTCCCTGTCCTGATACTCAGGACATATGGGGAGAGCTGGAGGGGGAGTCAGGCCCGGATGGCTTGTGGGGCTGCACATCCCGCTGGATGTGCAGCCCCGCAACCCATGTCCCAGATTTCTAGTCTACCATTTGAGTGGAGCAGGACAGGATTTTGTGACTTACTCATGTAACTTATAAAATAATAAAGTACATGCATGGACACATTTGTGCAACTGGGACTAGTTCTGGCGGTCTGTTGCCTTTATAAAACAGGCACATTTTTGGACTTCACAGACATCCTGTTATAAAATCAGGCCCTAAATTTAGTATATTAGGTTAGATTCCACCCAGTCTAATCTAGTTGGAACAGAATGGTATGTTTTATGCTTTGTTAACAAAAATAGTATGAATAGAAAACACCAAGAACCTGTAAAATGCATTTAATCCCCCAGTTACAGGACCTTTTTACTCTGTGAAAGTCAGAGGTGTGCAAAAATGCATTGATAGACTCAAACCTCCATCCCATGAATGAATGAGAATACTTGCAGCATGAGAGAATTTATGCCAGAAGCTAAATACCTCCCGATATTTGACTATTTGTATGGCTCAGGAATTTTTGTAGAGCAGAGGCTTTTCTGGAGTGGTTTGCTGTTTACTGTCATGGTTACAGGCCTTTCTCCAGACAGTATGATCACTAATGCGCACTATCCAGCAGGGCTTAGTGCCGAAAGATCATCTGTCAGGGAGGACTTGGTCACAGAAACAAGTAACATTTAAGTGTGTATTTTAATATTTAATATATGTATTTTCCATTTATTTATGGTTAGTTCATTATATAGTTCTGTAATGTTAACGAGATACTGGTATATGGTTTCCTTTATGGGCATCTAGCTCTAGGGCTCGGATCTGGCACCAAAAATCTTCATCTGCAATAACTTTTGTTTTTCCTCTCTGTTCTGTATCCCCCCTCCAAATTCGCTTAGCCTAGTGCTCATGGTGATGATCCTTGGTAGGGATGGGTGGGGGGAGAGTTGCCATGCAACTGCAACACCTCGTTCCTCTCCCAGATGCAGTGAACGCCTCTACTTCTGTAGCAGCTCCAGCTGATCCAGGGAGCAGAAGACCTCTGCCGGCTATCAAGCCCAGCACCTTTTCCACAGAGTCAGCTTTTTAATGTTCTCATAGAGCAGAATATGTTCTATTTTGAAATATATATAGACTATGTCCCTGAATGGTTGGCCCAACCAGTAGGCAAACTAGGCGGTCGCTGAGGGCAGCAACCTCTGGAGGGCAGCAAAAGCAAGCCATTCAAAGCTAAATAATAGATTTTGACAGCCAGAGGGGGTGTAAAGCTTGACGTTTGCCTAGGGCTTTAACACTTTGGACCAACTCAGGGCCAGCCCTTCTAAACCATCCAAGCACTGTGCATAGCCACATATGTGGTACACAATCAAACTCATAACACATGGGACCACCCGTGAGCACCAGAGGGCTAACAAAAATGGATACAATAACTCCTTCAATCTTCCCACTGCCTTTGGGCTTTCCAGGCTTTCTTTTGCCTGCTTTTTTTAAAGGAGATCTGAGGAGCTAGTGAAAACAATCTGTGTAGCTGTTTCCAGTCAGGGTTATCTGATGCATTCTGTGAAGGCAACTATTAAGGCCTGTCCTTATGCCTGTGGTAGTTTTATGCTTCCCTTTTCTGGCCATACCTATCACCTACCCAGCTTGGAGCCACCCTCTGGTGAGATCTGATGACAAGGGCAACATTCTAGAGCTTATACATTACTCTGATTTTGTTCAGTAGCCTGTATCTGCATCAACACACACTACCACCACTAATATATACTAGGACAATAATTACCTCGAGTACTGTATTCAATCAGTTAATGAGGCAACTGATGGC
The DNA here is from genome assembly GCA_033557465.1 of Ichthyophis bannanicus. Classification (NCBI taxonomy): domain Eukaryota; kingdom Metazoa; phylum Chordata; class Amphibia; order Gymnophiona; family Ichthyophiidae; genus Ichthyophis; species Ichthyophis bannanicus. Next base: position 173,260,402 of record CM066042.1, read on the forward strand.
AGCAGCAAGTCGTCGCCCCCTATGAATGTTTTATGAAACAGAAGAAGCATTATAGTCATTACCAAAAGGGCTTTTGTGTCGCCACATTCTCTTTATTTCAATAAATCAATTCTTTAGAGACTGCACTCTGAAGAAGCAATTATAATGTGGGGTGAGAGGAGGATGGTACTACATTTGCCTGCTAGTCTGGACCACCAGGTTTTCATCCAGTCTAGTGGGAGAACTGACAAAATAAAACAATTTTATTTGTATTCTGCCTCTACAAGAGGCCTGGAGTAGGCGCTCTGTTGTCATTCATGGCTTGTATATATAAAATGTAGTCTGCTACTTTCTGCCCTTAAAGAAAAGCTTATTATGTTGTAGCTTTAGAAGCTCATCATGCCAGTCCAGTTTCTTCCTGTTTGCAGCATACCTTGCAGTCTATCTGGGTTCTCTGAAAGATTAGGTAACACATTGCCACATTCTAGTAAAAGGGCTCTGTAAACACCTTATTGTGGGGTTTTATACATGGTAACTGTTGGTGCTAATGGCTGTTGTGAGGCTACAAATCCCCATGGGTTAGGGAAGATTCTGAGTGGAGATCAGATGTGGCCAACGCTGACATGTATCACAGGTTACATTACTGTGCAGTAGCTGTTGTGGCTGCCCTTAACACCTCAAATGCAATTGTACTGCTGACAGTCAGGTGGTGTGGCCACTGCCCATAAGTGGTGCGTCTTTTAAAACTCGCTCAGCCAAGGTAGCCCCTGCCCCAGCACTATACTTAGACTCATCTCCCCTCTCTATCTAGTGTACTCCTCTGCTCCTGCCCCAGTAGCCACTAGGTTCCAAAATAGTGCTGCTGACCCTACTGGTAGTCTAAGTATTGCTAATGGTCAGCGGTGCCATTTTGGAATCTGGTGGCTACCAGGGCAGGAGCAGCGGGGGTGGGGTAGGGTGTCATGGCATGGGCTTCTGTTCAGAGTGAGGGTTCATGTTGATGGGGGGCTGAGTGGAGTGGGAATCTTGCGGAGTGCTGATCAGAGGGGGGAATATTTGGGGGAGGGGAGTTGGGTACGTCACCTTGGCTGCTGTTTTTGTTTGGGGTTTTTTTCTATTTTAGCACTGAGGTCTGTGTTCTATACACCTTGGCAGATCAGCAGAGTCATGTAACCTAGACCTGTGTGGTAAATGTGGGGCAGCTGTGAGACATGCTCCCTGCATTTGCTGCACATTTATGTACATAACTCACGATAAGGGCAAAAAACTTACCAACTTACTATACTTTAGTAAAAGGGCCTCTCTATTCCCCATTTTTGGATCCTTTGAAACAGAGTAATTTTAATATAACCAAACTGCACTTCAAGACAAAAAGTTATTTTCTTTTATGCCAACTGTTCTTTTCATAGACTGGTTTGACACACAGGGGTTTTTTTTGCTCTAATAATAATTTATATAACTGCTTCTTTGGAAGGAATCCATCTTCCATCTCTTTTGTTTATACAAAGAAATGTATTTCTTCCTAGGATATGGATACTGTGAAGGCAGTGTTATGGTGTATTTTTTTTTACATGTTATTGAACCATTTGTTTCCTATACAACCCCAAAAAATAAATATTGCAATATAATCATGCTCCAGAGTTCATTATAAAGCTATTACCATCATATAATGAAAACAATGACTCAAGCTGTTGGTGTAGCTGAATTTAAAAGAGGTTTGGAAGAGTTCCTGGAGGAAAAGTCCATAAACTATTATTAAAGAGGACTGGGAAATCCACCGTTTTACCCCCTAGGACAAGCGGAATGGAATGGGTATACCTTTTGGGAACCCAACAGGTACTTGAGGTTTGTAATGACCGCTATTGGAAACAGGATACTGGGCTTGATGGGCATTTGGTCTGATCCAATATGGCATATCTTATGTTTTTATGTAATGCAAAGAGGCAGATAAAATTGACCTCCCTCTCAATTGGCCCCTACCTCCTGTTCTTCCCCACACATGCTCATATACCTCTTTCCCAACTAGCTGTGGCCATTCTGTTGCTTTACAGTCCAGCAATCAAACTAATTATTTTCAAACAAGATCTGAGTGGGGACAGTTCTGGTTATTCTGTGGGAGTGATACCTAGATGTTAAGAGTCAGGGCCTATGGCTGAAAGATTCTGAAGGGAGTCAGGCTACATGGGGCCCCTAGCTTAGTATGGTAGCTACAATGACCCAACTGTATATATAAAATGGGAACAAATCCCTTATTTGGTTCCCATTGAGCTGGAGTGAAAAGGATCAGGAGAGAATTACCAGTGAAAAAACTATTTTCCAGAGAAAATCTCTCATACTACTACTAAAATTGTCAGTATAACATGTTTCATTTCCAAATTTGGGAAGAGGACAAGTCTAGCATCTCCCCAGTGTACTGTAAAATCTAGAATTTTAAATGTGACTATATCTGCATAGTGTTTGATCATTTTATGTGACTTCTCAGTAAGCACATGATTTCCATGGCTCTTAGTATTATTGACCTTCACTTTTATTTAGACCTTCAAGATGTTTAATTCAGTAGGCAGTGGTGAAAGAACATTAAAAATGCAGGTAGCATTGTTAAACACCAAAAGGCTTGCATCCTGCATCCTTTATTGGTTCATTGCATTACAGTTCAGATAGGCAACCTGCAGGGCTGCTCAGTCAACCTAAAGCAACAGCTTCAAGGGACAGGAAGATTGGCAAAGAACATCCGAAAAGAGTAGTTACTCACCTGTAACAGGTGTTCTCTAGGAGCAGCAGGAATCAGTCCTCACATATGGGTTACATCGACGCCAATGAAGCCCTTGCAGAGCATTTCCCCAGCTTTCCAAGAAAGCCTTTGGGAATGCAGTCACGCATGCACGGTTCCCTTCCCGCCCAAAGGTGCCATCTTGCTCAGTCAAATGACGTAGCTAAAAACAGCACACAAAAATGTAAAAATAAACTATGTACAACTGCAACTCCCAGGGGAGGAGGGAGGGTTTTGAGGACTGATTCCTGCTGCTTCTGGAGAACACCTGTTACAGGTGAGTAACTACTCTTTCTCCAGGACCAAGCAGGAAGTCAGTCCTCACATATGGGTGACTCCCTAACTCTGGGCTACCAAGGAACCCAGGCTGAACAAGAGAACTCCCTCTAGTCTCAGCATCAAAGAAAGGCTTTTCACTGACAGAACCTCCACCAGTAGCCCAACGGAGGGCTGGAGGGCAGGAGTTGCCTAAATCTCAAAGAGATTCCGGAGTACTGCCTGGCCAAAAGCACTATCCCTACAGGACTCCCTCTCCAGACAGTAATGGGCCGCAAACGTCTGGCTTGAAGACCAAGTTGCAGCCCTGCAGATGTCCACCAACGGTACAGAGCGGAGGTGAGCCACTGAGGCAGCCATTGCCCTGACACGATGGGCTGTGACCTGACCCTGCAAAGGAAGGTCAGCCGCCCTGTAAGCCCAGGTGATACAGTCAGCTACCCAGGTGGACAAGGTATGCTTGGACACAGCTAACCCCAAATTATTAGGGTCAAAAGATATGAAGAGCTGAGTAGCCCTTCTATGCCCTTGCATACGGTCAAGGTCAGGGGCGGCCCAAGGGGGGTGCGGGGCCATGTGCGGAGACTCGGTGTGGGGCCTCATTTGCATAAATATTTGCATAATGTTACCATACACTAACTTTTAGTAAACATGCCTCTTAATGAGTGTATGAATAAAGAAAGACTAAAAGACTTCTACATTACTATAATCCAGTGCCAACCGCCAGACACATTAGGAACTACTACAAACACTGCCCATTTAGAACCCATAGCAAACCCACCGTATCCTAACAGCACTACCAGGACTCATAAAGCACCATACCCTAACTATCAAAAGGAAACGCTGCAAATATTAAGCCAATACATTTCAGAGAACAACAATACATGACCTACTGGGGAAAGAGAACAAGTGGCAATGTCAAATAGGAATTACATAAACAGAATACCTCAGCTCAGTTACACATGCAAAACATAGACCATCACCAAACAAGGAATCACAATTTAGAAACAGGAAGACAATAATTAAACTGGGAATCCCAAAAGCCAAACTTGGAATGTACAACAACACTGTAGACATAAAACTATACATTAATTTGCTCTTGTACTAAACAAAGCGCAGACGTTAATGATGCACATTTCCCAGAGCTGACATATTCCAATTACACAAAGGCAATATACCATAAGATCAGAACTCTACGTCACCTCCGACACCTACTGGACTTCACAGACTACCGAACAACCTTCCAGGCATTAGTCCTTCCACATTTTGATTTCGCGAACATCATCCTCCATCGCCTCCCACAATCGACCTTAAACCCGCTCCGCCTAGCTTTGAATGCAGCCGCAAGAGTCCTCTCTGGATCGTCAAGATCCGACCACATAACGCCCATCATGAAGGATTTGCATTGGCTACCTTTACATGCCAGGCTCCAATACAAGTCATTGGTCCTCACCTTCAAAGCCCTAAATAACTACCCCCCTACGCCAATCAGCAAGCTAGTCCATGGTACCCTGGAAAATAGAAACAGAAGGTCTACTGCACTGAACACATTAGTAGTCCCCAAGCTAATAACTACATGCACAAAGGCTACCTCCAACAGAGCCTTCTCCATATTCGCCTCTTTAAACTGGAATGCACTCCCCCATGAAATCCGTGGTATTAAAAGCCTCATCCTATTCAGAAAAGCCTTAAAACTCCACCTGTTCACAAAATGTTACCCAGAAACTTCCAGTGATAGAAGCACAACCAGCAAGCTTCCCTCATACCCCAGCCGCCCCTGCACGTCAATACCACAGATAATAGGTAGTCCCCACTCAAGCCCAACCAACCACTAATCTTCATCTTCACAAAATCAATGCAACACCCATTTATATTAGAGTATTGTACATAGTTTCGAGTTAACATGTATTTAGTTTCCCCGGTTTCGATCCCATGTTCAATTCTCTGTTCTTTGTAAACTCAATGTTGTTTCTGTACATTGCAGTATTTTTGTTCAATGCACACCGCGCTGATTTTAATTGCGCGGTATAGAAGAAATGTTAAATAAATAAATTCAAAATAAAGAGAGATTTTTCTACCTTTTGTGCATTTTTATTCAGCTGCAATTGCTCCAGTCACTTTCTTCTGGTTTCTTTGTGTCTTCCGCTAACTCTCCATCGTCTGCTGTCCATTTGTCTTTTCTTCTCTCTTCTAGTTTTTTTCCATTCTCTCTGTACATCTGCTTTAACATACTAATCTTTCTCCTTTTGCTCTTTCCTCATTCCTATTTCATCTACTCAAATTTTACCCCTCCATTCTCAATCCCCACTTACTCTCCCAATATCCGGCCAATTGTAGATTTGTCTTCCCTCCCACACAAAATATTTTTCCCCTCTCCATTTCACTCTCCCAGCTCCATCCCATTCTAATCCTCCCCCAACATCAGCTCCATTCTAGTTCCAGTCCCACCCAGCATCCGCTCCCTTCTAGTCCCCGCATCAGCCCATTTCCAGTCCTAGCCCCCCATAAGCCCATTTCCAGTCCTATCCTAGACCCACCATCAACCTATTTCCAGTCCTAGCTCCCCCATCTATTTCCAGTCCAATCCGAGTCCCTCCATCAGCTCATTTCCAATCCCAGCCCCCCATGAGCCCATCAGCCCATGTCAAATCCTAGCTCCCCTCCACTCGGCCCATTTCCAATCCAAGCCCCCCATGAGCCTACTTCCAGTTCTAGCCCCTTCATGAGTCCATTTCAATCCAAACCCCCACCACAGCCCATTTCCAATCTTAGCACCCCCCCAACAGCCAATTTCCAGTCCTATTCTAGCCCCTCCATCAGCCCATTTCCTGTCCTAGCCCCCCCCCACTCACCCATTTCCAGTCCTAGCTCCCTCCCCCTCACAACCCATTTCCATTCCAAGCCCCCGTCCCCATCAGCTATTTGCAGTTCAAGCCCTCCTTCCACTCAGCCCATTTCCAGTCCTAGCAACCCCCCAGCCCATTAACAGTCCTAACCCCCCATCAGCCCATTTCCAGTCCTAGCCCCCCCATAGCCCATTACTAGTCCTAACCCCCCCCATCAGCCCATTATGTCCTAACCCCCCCATCACCCTATTTCCAGGCCTAGCCCCCCCATCAGCCTATTTCCAGTCTTAGCTCCCCATAGCCCATTACCAGTCCTAATCCCCCATCAGCCCATTACCAGTCCTAACCCCTCCCATAGCCAATTACCAGTCCTAACCCCCATCAACCCATTTCCAGTCTTAGCCCCCCCCAATAACCCATTACCAGTCCTAAAACTCCCCATCAGCCCACTTCCATTCTTAGCCCCCCCCCATAACCCATTACCAGTCCTAAACCTCCCCATCAGCTCACTTCCAGTCTTGCTCCCCCATAGCCAATTACCAGTCCTAACCCCCCCATCAGCCCATTTCCAGTCAGCCCCCCCCCATAGCCCATTACCAGTCCTAACCCCCCCATCAGCCCATTTCCAGTCAGCCCCCCCATAGCCCATTACCAGTCCTAACCCCCCCCCATCAGCCTACTTCCAGTCAGCCCCCCCCATAGCCCATTACCAGTCCTAACCCCCCCCCCCATCAGCCTACTTCTAGTCAGCCCCCCCATAGCCCATTACCAGTCCTAATCCCCCCATCAGCCCCCTTCCAGTCTTGGCCTCCCCCCCCCCCCCCATTACCAGTCCTAAACCCCCTTCCCCCCTATCAACCCAAATTTTTTAAAAAAACAACCCAGCTGCTTCTGCCGCGGCAGCATCAAGAGTGCCGTGGCAGTATCAAGAGTGCCGCCGCTGCCACGGGGCTCCCCCGGCAGAGCCTCCCTGCATCGCAGCCTATCCCCGAACGTGGGCTTCTTTCAGAGCTGTGAGAGTTTCCTTTCTCGCGGCTCTGTTAATCCCGCCGGGGCTGATGGGATTTCGCTGATGGGATTTCGCTGATGGGATTTCCCATCAGCCCCGGCGGGATTAACAGAGCCGCGAGAAAGGAAACTCTCGCGGCTCTGAAAGAAGCCCGCGTTCGGGGATAGGCTGCGATGCAGGGAGGCGATCCAGGGAGGCTCTGCCGGGGGGGGGCCCCGTGGCGGCGGCGGCACTCTTGATACTGCCGCGGCAGAAGCAGCTGGGTTGTTGTTTTTTTTTTAACTTGGGATGAAGAATGTTTTTTGTGCGGGGCCCCCTGAAACGCGGGGCCCTGTGCAAAAAACATTCTTGCTCAATGGACGGGCCGGCCCTGGTCAAGGTAGAAGGATAAGGCCCTCCTACAGTCCAGGGTATGCAGAACTGCTTCAGCCTGGCTTGTATGAGGCCTAGGGAAGAATGTTGGAAGAACCACCTCTTGGTTAAGGTGGAAGGAGGAGACAACCTTTGGGAGGAACTTTGGATGAGTCCTGAGGACTACCCTGTTCCTATAGAAGCGGGTGTAAGGCCTGTCACAGACCAGGGCCTGAAGCTCACTCACTCTCCTGGCCGAGGTTAGGGCTATCAAGAAGAGTGTCTTCCAGGACAGGAAGTGTAGAGGACAAGTAGCCATCGGCTCAAAAGGTGGGCGAGTCAGTTGCTGCAAGACCACATTCAACTCCCACTCAGGAGCAGGAGGACGGATTGGAGGCTTGAGCAAAAGCAAGCCTCTGAGAAAGCGGGACACCAAGGGGTGAACTGACAGAGAATGTCCTTCCACCAGTGAGTGGTGAGCTGCTAGAGCTGAGAGGTGGACCCGAACAGAATTGGACTTAAGTCCTTGATTTGATAAGTGCCGTAAGTACTGAAGCACTACTGGTACAGTACAGGAGAAAGGATCTTCTGTACGTAGCTGACACCACACAGAAAACCTTTTCCATTTGAGAGCATAGGTTTTCCTAGTGGACTGTTTCCTAGAGGCTAGGACAACCTCCTCAACTTCTGGAGGTAGGCCCCAGGGAGCCAAAACTACCCTTGCAGCCTCCAGGCCATCAAATTGAGAGCTTTGAGATTGGGGTGCAGAAGGGAACCCTGATCCTGAGAGAGAAGGTCGGGTTGCAACCCTAGAGGCAGTGGGGGATCCACTGCCAGCTGAAGCAGAAGTGGAAACCAAGGCTGTCTCGGCCACCTGGGAGCCACCAGCAGGACCGAGGCCTTGTCCTGAAGAATCTTGAACAGGGTTCGGGCCACCAAGGGCGTGGGAGGAAACGCATACAGGAGGCCCTGAGACCATGGGATCAGAAAAGCATCTGCTAATATCCGCAGAGGGTGCGGTTGTCTGGAGCAGAACTTTGGCAGCTGTTTGTTCAGTGGACTGGCAAACAGATCTATGAATGGAAGTCCCCATTTCAGAAAAATACTCTGAATCACCAGAGGATGGAGCTGCCACTCGTGGGGCTGCAGAATCCTGCTCAACCTGTCGGCCAGGTAGTTTTCCTGGCCGGGGAGGTACGCAGCCTTGAGAAGCATGTTGTGCTTGAGGGCAAACAAGCAAAAGGGCCTGTGCTTCCTGACAAAGGAGCCTGGATCCAGTTTTGCCCTGCTTGTTCACATAAAACATGGCTACCTGGTTGTCCGTTTGAACTAGGACAGACTGATGAGCCAGGGTAGGAGAGAAAGTTTTGAGGGCTAGCCAAATAGCCCTGAGTTCCAGTAGATTGATCTGCTGTGTGGCTTCCCAGGGAGACCACAGGCCCTGGGTGCACTTGCCTAGACAATGAGCTCCCCAGCCCTGCAGGGAGGCATCGGTGGTCAACACCACTGTGAACCTAGGGGTCTGAAAGGGTACCCCTTGCAGCAGATTGGGTGGGTGTAGCCACCAGCTGAGGGAGTTCAGAAGTTGTCTGGACATCCTTATCCTGTCTCTGAGGCTGCCTGTGACCACTGAGACCGCAGGCACCATTGAGCAGGCCTCATATGGAGCCTGGCATTGGGGATCACATGTACTGTCGAAGCCATGTGGCCAAGAAGCCTCAGGCAGAGTCTGGCGGAGACCAGTGACCTTCGGAGAAACTGGTTTGCTAAGTTTATCAGTCTTTTTGGGCTCTGTCTTCTGGCAAGAATGCCTTTGCCATCAGAGTCCAGCCTTGCCCCTATGAACTCCAAGTTCTGGGAGGGGAGCAAAGTGGACTTTGCGAAGTTTATCACAAACCCCAAGCTTTGAAGAAGAGCAATAGTTCTGAGGGTGGCCTGTCGGGCCTCCCGGCATGTCTGACCCCTTATGAGCCAGTCGTCCAGATAGGGGAAGACAAAGATTCCCTGATTTCTCAGATAGGCCGCCACCACTGCCAGGCATTTGGTAAAGACCCTGGGAGCGGAGGTGAGGCCAAAAGGCAGTACCCTGTACTGATAATGGTTTCCTCCCACAATGAACCTGAGGTACTTTCTGGGATCTGGATGAATGAGGATGTGAGTGTACGCATCCTTTAGATCTAAAGAGGATAGCCAATCTACCTGCTGGAGGTAGGGCAGAAGTGTTCCAAGAGTAAGCCTCTTGAACTTTTCCTTTTCTAGGAACTTGTTGAGATTTCTGAGGTCTAGAATAGGTCGAAGGCCACCGGTTCTTTTGGGTACCAGGAAATACCTGGAGTAGAACCCTTGACCTTGTAAGTGGGGAGGAACAGGCTCCACTGCCCGGTCCACCAACAGACCTTGGAGCTCCTGAAGGAGAAGATCTGTGTGCAGGGGAGGCCTTGGAGGCTCTCCTGGAAAGTATGGAGGAGGCAGTTGGAAGTGTAGCAGATAGCCCTTGTGGACTATGCTTAACACCCAACTGTCTGCAGTGATGAGTGGCCACTGGTGGGCAAACAGAGCGAGACGACCTCCTGTGCAGGGCTGGGAGAGCAGGGACGGAGAGGCTATGCCTAAGGAGTCAAAAAACCCCACCCTGCTGAGTGGGAGCAGGGGCCGGAGGCTTGGGAGTCCTCTGCCTACGGGGCCCATTACCCTGCCCCTTGGCTTGCTGACCCTGAGGAGCAGCTTGGACGGCCTAGTACTGTGGGTACTGTTTGTAGGCAGTGCCCTTCCTCGGGTAAAAGGGCTTTTTACCCGAGCCCTCCTTTTTGTGAGAAGGGGCAGAAGTCTTTCTAGACAGCCTTGTCCTCGTGAGGTGCTCGGTTTCGAGCTGTGCGGCCTTCTCAGTCATGGGCTTGCCAAAAAGGTTCTCACCTTGGCAAGGGACATCGACCAACTTGTCCTGAACCCATGGCTCGAGGTCCAATGACTGCAGCCATGCCTGGCGTCTAGCCGCGATGCCGGCTGCCGCAACACGGGCCGAAGCCTTAAAGCCATCATAGGCAGCGCGGGACATAAACTTGGAGCATTCACGGATCCCCGAGGACAAGGACTTGAACCTCTGCAAGGGTTTCCCCGGAGAGACCAGCAGAGAACCCGGCCAGTTCCTTGGCCAGGTCCCGCAAGTACATGCCCATGTACAGCTGGTAAGACTGGACACGGCAAGCAAACATCGAGCCCTGGAAGCACTTTCTACCAAAACCATCAAGGTTCCGGGCCTCCCTGCCAGGGGGCACTGCGGAGTGCATCTTCTGACTTTTCAGGCGATGCATGGTCGATTCCACCACCATGGAATGGTGTGGTAGCTGCGCCTTCTGAAAGCCAGGGCTCTTCCGGAGTCGATAGAATGGACCCGCTTGCTTAGAACTGCCGCTGAGGCTGGTGCCTCCCACATCCGGAAGAGGAGCCATTCCAGCATCGGAGGAACTGGAACAGTAAAGGCCTCCTTTGGAGGAGAGTCATACTGTAGGGCCTCGAGCTCCTCGGCTCGAGGCTCCTCCTCGGGGTCCGCAGGGATTGCCAACGCAGTGGCCATATCCCGGACAAACTCCGAGAACCGGGTATCCTCCGGGGGGAGGGGGGGGGGATCTACTCCGGGGCTCTGACTGCGGTGAGTCCGGGATGCACCGAGTCCGGAAAGTGTTGGGACTCCTCGTCCTCCGTCTCCCAGGCAGACTCGTCCGATGAGGAATCGGGGTCCGACCGCGCGGGGCCTGTGAGCACCCGCCCTGACGCCGAAGGCACCGGCGTCGACCCCCTCGGTCCCGAACGGGAGGTCGAGGGAGACCGCGACCGAGGTCGACCTCAAGCCTTTATGGTCCCGAGTATCGGTTCGGTCTCCGGGGTCGACTTCGATGTTGATGTCCCGGTGGTCGGGGCAGATGCGCCAGACAGGCTGGCCATCAGTGCCCGCTGCTGTTCCATGAAGGCAGACAGTCTGCTCTCCAAGGCTGTCAGCCTGAGACCCAGCTCATGAGACTCATCAGCCCCCGACTCGGGCCCCGGCGGCACGGGGCCCGATGTCAGCTCTCTGGGAGGAGAGTCCACGAGGACTACAGGACTTACGTGTCCAGCAGACTCCGGCTCCACTCGAGGTACTTTGGGAGGCTTCTCCTGTTCCACGGGCCCAGGGCAACGGTCGGGGGTCTGAGACCTAGCTCCGACGATGCCCTCGCGAGCCGCTTCTTCCTCTTTCATTCCCGGTCGGGGGACCCCCTGTCCGAGGAGCCCCGACGGTGCTCGGGATCCGATTCCCGAGATGTCGGGGCCTCAGACAAGGTCCAGGCCCGGCCAGAGGCCGAGTCTGAGAAAAGCCTTTCCTTTTGGTGCTGACAACTTCGAAGCGCCTTGGAAGACATTTTTCCACATGGTCCACACGTCTTAGGATCGTGGTCAGGACCGAGGCACCGAAGGCAGCAGTCGTGTGTGTCGGTGAGAGACATTAGCTGCTTGCACCGATCACACTTTTTGAACCCACTGGAAGCCATCGGGGGGAAAAAGAGTCCCCGCAAGGTCAAAGGACCGGCCTTCCAGGAAAAAAGAAAAAAAGGGCGCGAACGCCAGCCACGAAGGGCAAAAACCGAAAAAAGAAGATCTGGCTTGATACCGGTGTACCGAACCTGGCGGGAGGGGAACCGGCGTCGAACCGGAGAAAAAAAAAAAAAAGAAGGAATCGCAAAAAAACTACTATTTTCCGGGAGGACTAGGATACACGTCCGGTGGGCTTCACGGAAAAAGAGAGACTGAGCAAGATGGCACCTTTGGGCGGGAAGGGTACCGCGCATGCGTGCCTGCATTCCCAAAGGCTTTCTTGGAAAGCTGGGGAAATGCTTCGCAAGGGCTTCATCGGCGTCGATGTAACCCATATGTGAGGACTGACTTCCTGCTTGGTCCTGGAGAAGCATAATTCAGAGAACTTGTCAGCATGTACTACGAGAATGTGCATGGAGGGCGGTGGTTTTCAAATGGCCTTTTACCTAGGTGCATGGCTTTTGGAAATTGCCCTTATTTTATACTTGGGGGAGAGAGTAATTTTTGTAAAGGTTTTTTACATGTAAAGTTCTGCCTTTTTTAGATGCAGAGAATTTTTTTTATTAAATTGAGCAGCCCCATATGCGCACACACGTGATAAGGGCTGCACCTACTTTAATGCAGTCTGCACATAGCCATTCGTGGGGGATGTGGTTGGAATGGAGTGGAGATGGAATTGTGCTGTTGTGTATTTTTTAAATCAAATACACATCAAGTACAGACAGCAGAATACATGTACAAACTTCCACCTTCTTGGAGTAGCAATAAATGTGTGCATCCGCATTTGTGCACCATTGGTGCTGGATCTAGGTGCCTATGTTGCCTTTATAGAATAGATTAAAAATATGCACTTTTTTGGACTGTTTAAGAATCAATCCCTATATGTATGTATGTATGTATGAAGTAATATTAAAAGTATGATGTCCAGTCCTGCCTTTTGAGAGCTCTGGTGCTGCAGTGATCATGGTGGTTGAGCTTAATTATTAAAATAGCAAGAGGGGGGGGGGGGAACGGAGGTAGTGTCCTGACAATTAATTTTGGGAGGAGGAGCAAGGTGGAAGATTTGTCTAAGGTGCCTAGTAATGATCCTGATAACCTGCTATCCACACCAGAGGGAGATGAAGAGCCAGTGGGATCCTGTGGAGCATTTATCTGGCACATGGCCCAGTTTATAGCTATCTTTCTATAAGTTCTTGTTGGAACGGCATTAAACTGCTTACCAGTCACCTATAAAAAGCCTTCAGAATGGTTCATTTGTTGAACAGAGCACTTCATCTTGAAGTATGTCTCTTGTTATTCAAGAGTATTCTGTGACCTTTTTGTTTGTTTTTCTTGAAGCATTTAATTCCTGTTGGAGTAACTCTGAAACGTGTTACATGTCATTGCCTTTTTGACTGATACTGGAAGACCGGAAGACTAAATCATTGAGGCTTTTCTTGCCTTCTTGGTGTACAAAAAGACCTTAATGAATTAGCCCTTTGAGCGATAATTAGATCGGTAGGCTGGTTCTGTGCTAATCCATTGACTTTTTTTTTTTGCTTTACAGTCCTTTCAAGGAAGCCAAGGACGAGCATACCTCTTCAATTCAGTGTGAGTCTCTCTTCCTAATTGCTGCTGAACCATTCTTTTCTGTGCATTTTTATTTATTTATTTTTGGCATGAAAACATGCTCATACTAGATACAGTGATAGAGCAGCCTTCTGACCCCTCATGTTTTTCCAGACATGCATCTTCTAGCTGAATCTCTGAGGCAAAAGGAAACACTTTTTATTTGTGTGGCATGTTCTTGTCTCTGGCCTGGACTGGGTTTACAGCCAGCAGGAACTATTTGTTCCTTGAGAGAGATGACAGTTCAAGGAACAAATTTGTAAACTGTATGACAACCTATGCAATAAGTTAAATTTATGTCATGTTCCCATAGCCCACATTGCATATATTCAGTGCATTTTTTTTTTCATTGCTGTTTTTTCTGTCCTTTTAGTTTTGTGTGTTAAGAAATGAAATATCAGAAGGGAAGAATAGACCCTGTCCCCAGACTGCACTTACACCAACTGTGGGATTTAATGTAACCCATATGGAGCAAGAGGAATCCCCAATTGCTCCTGCCCCACTAGGATTTGTTTTCAAAATGGCACTGGCTGGCTCCATTGTGTTTTCTGGCCATATTGAATTTGTAGCATTTGTCGTACGGCCATCTTAACTTTCAAAAGGAGACCTGACAGGGCAGGAGTGACGAGAGATCATTTCTACTACATTTGTAATATGACGCCACAGATTAGGGTATGTAGGTTTGGGAAAGGAGGGATTTAAAGTATGGTTCGTTTTCAAAATGTGAAAGCTGAAATTTTCAGATGTACATCTGCTGCATGCGGAAAGCAGGGGCAGTGGAATAGAGAGCTCAGAAATTGTTGGCTATTACTCAGCCAACTAAGAAGTACAAAAATGTAATTCCAGGCATTATCTAGGTGAAATGTGTTGGCAACTTTTAAGTGAGCACTGAAAATTTGTTGAATTGGTTCTTGCTCTTTTCCAAAAAAATATGTGTGCTGGTATCTTATACAATTTTTTTTAATCCTGTTGCACAGAGTGGTTTAATAGACATTGTGGGGCATGTTTACTAAAGTGCTGTGAGTAGTGAGGGGCTAATGTGCAGTTAACGCACGATTATACCTTGATGACGCATAGTGGCTATGGCAAATACAGGGGGTGGCTGCAGTAAGGTGAAATTAGACTTACCTGCTAATTGTTCCTTGAGGAACTCCAGTCCAGTCCCAGAATCTCTGGGGATTAAGGTACCTCCAGCAGCTTGGAGACTGAACAGTGACACTCGTTGATGTCACTGGTATAAATACCCGAAGGACCGCCTCCTTGCTCCAGTTTACCTATTGACAAAGCAGACTCACCAGAGCAACAATTAAGTAGCTAACATTGCTATTAAACTTTAACGAACCTTAATAAACATTAACAAACTTCAACTATAAACTATGACACAAAATGTGCCCTTAAAGTAACACTATAATTGTCCTATTATAGTCTGCCCTCCGTCTCGATAGAGGAATAAGACTTTAAAAGACTCCCAAAAATTTCACCCTCCCCATATGGATTGTAAGACATATACTTGTCTTATAAGCTTACCATGACAATACTATACCTCTTTGCTTCAGGCCGTAGTCCAGACAAAAGCATATCAGGGAGGGATGCGGGACTGGACTGGAGTTCCTCAAGGAACAACAATTAGCAGGTAAGTCTAATTTCACCTTCCTTATCGTCTCTCCACTCCAATCCCGGAATCTCTGGGGATGTAACAGAGCAGTAAAATCTTTAATGGATGGGACCCGCTAGGCCAGCCTGAAGCACTGCCGATCCAAAACAGGGATCTCTTTCTGCCTGTATATCTAATCAATAATGTTTTACAAAGGAATTTAACGATGACCAAGTAGCCGCCTTGCAGATGTCCACAGGTGGTACCAAACTGTACTCAGCCCAGGACGCAGCTTGCGCCCTTGTTGAATGCGCTTTAAGCCCATCAGGTATTGTCCTACCTTTTCAACAAATACGCTGAAGCTATAGCGTCCTTGAGCCACCTGGCAATAGACGCTTTGGAAGCTGCATGGCCTCTTCTTGCACCTCCAAAAAGAACAAACAGCCTATCTGTCTTATGGCATTCCTGTGTTTGCTTTAAATACGTCTTTAATGCTCTATGGACATCTAAAAGCTATAATATTCTGAAATGAATCTCCTTGGCACTATTTTCAAATACTGGTAAAGAAACTTCTTGATTGACATGAAAAGCCGACACCACTTTGGGTAGAAATGAAGGTACTGGTCTCAAAACCACCTTCTTTTCGTAAAATAATAGAAAAGGCTTTCTACAAGACAATGCCTGTAATTCCGAAATTCTTCGTGCCGACGATATAGCTACTAGAAAAACTACCTTGAGTGAAAGATCCTTTAATTACGCTCGTGACAACGGTTCAAACGGTTCGCGTACCAAAGCCTCCAACACCAAATGAAGATTCCAAGACGGAACGCTTGGCCTACACGGCGGCCTCAACAGTGAAACTGCTCTCAAAAAACGCTTCACATCTGGATGTGCTCCTAGCACTTCACCATTTATTTTACCTCTATAACAAGAGAGACCTGCCAACTGCACTTTCAAAGATGCAGCTGCTAATCCTTTCTCAAACCCATCTTGCAAAAAAGATAAAATTTGAGAAATAGAAGCTTTTAATGCTTCAAAACCCTTGTCTTCACACCATGCTTTGAATATTCTCCAAATTCGAATATACGCCAAAGAGGTAGATCTCTTCCTTGCTTTCAACAAAGTGGAAATCACCGCCGAAGAGTAACCTCTGGCCTTTAACCTCGCCCTTTCAAGAGCCAAACCATAAGCGAGAATCGAGCCACCTATGGCATGCGTAATGGACCCTGGCGCAACAGATCTTCTCTCATCGGTAAGAGCCATGGACGGTCTACTACTAACCTTATGAGATCCACGTACCATGGTCGTCTTGGCCAATCCGGCGCTATCAATATTACTAGTTCCTTGTGCTGTTCTACTCTTTGTAGAACGTGCCCTATCAATACCCATGGAGGGAAGACATACAGAAGTTGCTCCTCTGGCCACCTTTGAATGAGAGCATCTAGGCCCTCTGACATTCTCTCCTGCCTTTGACTGAAAAACCGATTGACTTTTGCCAACTTGTAGGTTGCCATGAGATCCATCACTGGAGCTCCCCAATGATTTATTATCAATTGAAATACCTGCGGATGCAGAACCCACTCTCCTGGATCTATTTTGACACGACTCAAAAAATCTGCCTCCACATTGTCCACTCCTGCTACATGAGTCGCAGACAAAGCTTTCAAATTCCTCTTGGCCCACACGAACAACTGCTCGGCTTCGGCTTCCAGAGAGACACTGCTTGTGCCCCCTTGACGGTTGATGTAAGCCACTGCGGTTGCGTTGTCTGACAGAACACGAACAGCCTTCCCCTGAAGAGAACATTGAAATGCTTATAGAGCTAAGGTTACCGCCCTCAACTCCAATCTGTTGATTGACCAAACTTTCTCCTGATTGGTCCATTGACCTTGAACAAACCTTCCTTCGAAGTGAGCTCCCCAGCCCACTAGACTGGCATCCGTCCATAAGAGGAATCCAAACAGGCGATTCTAGCTGCATTCCCACCTCTAGAATCTCCGGCTGTAACCACCATTGCAGAGCTTGACGCGTCTCCAGAAGGCAGGGTAGCCTCCTTGAGAGAGGATCTTTCTGATGCGACCACCTCCTTAGTAACGCTCTCTGTAACTGTCGCATATGAGCTCTTGCCCATGGAACTAAGTCTAACGTTGCTGCCATGGTTCCGAGCAACTGTAAATAATGCCATGCAATGGGATCCTTTCTGTTCAAGAAACTGCGCACCAGATTTCTCAATGCTAGCGCTCACGTCTCAAGAAGAAATACCCTTCCTATTCTTGTATTGAATCGAGCTCCTAGGTGTTGTAGATTCTGTGACGGAATCAACTTGCTCTTTGCCACATTGACATCCCAACCAAGACTTGTAAAATTTCCACTACTCTGGCTGTTGCCAACTGGCTTTCCTTTTTGGACTTTGCCCGAATCAATCAGTCGTCCAGATATGGGTGAACTAGAACTCCTTCCTTTGTCAATGCTGCCGCAACTACCACCATTACCTTGGTAAACGTTCACGGGGCCGTTGCTAAACTGAACGGCAATGCCCAAAACTGGAAATGACCCATAGGAACTGCAAATCTTAGAAATTTCTGATGCTCCAGATGAATGGGAATGTGTAGATATGCCTCTGACAAATTTATTTATTTTATTTTATTTACATTCTCTTATATACCGCGCTATTCTGCATCAGTGCGGTTTACATTGAACAAACTGAAATTACATTGAACCGGGCATTATAAACTTGGAGATAACTATTTTACAGGGAACATGGGCTATGGAGGGTTAAGTGGCTTGCCCAAGACCACAAGGAGCACCTGTGGGACTAGAAACCCTAGTCCTTCCAGCCCAAGGTTGCTGTCCTCTAGTGGGATTTGAACCCCCGACCTTCCGGTCTGAAGTACCTTGCCCCAACCACTAGGCCACTCCTCCACTCCAAATCCAGAGACGTAAGAAATTCTCCTTTCGTTACTGCCATTATTAGACTTCAGTGTCTCCATATGAAAATGAGTCACCCAAAGACAACGATTTACCTTTTGAAGATCCAAAATTTGGATGAAAAGACCCTTCCTTTTTTGGAACCACAAAGTAGATGTAGTATGGACCGGAGCTGTGTTGGTCTGGCGGTACCGGAACGACAGCTTTGAGATTCAAAAGTCTTTGCAAGGTCTCGCGCACCGCTATACACTTGATGTGTGCCTTGCAAGGAGATTGAATGAACAAATCGACCACTGGGCATTGAAGCTCCTGTGCATATCCTTCTCAAATGATCTCCAACACCCACCGATCGGATGTGATCTGAACCCAGGCTGGATAAAAATCCCGTAGACAACCTCCCATGGGTGTAAAATCCGTCTGGGTCCTCCTTACTTCATTGTGATTTTCTAGGGTTTGAAGAAGAGGTGGTTGCAAATCCCCTGCTCGCTCCTCGAAAACCTCAAACCCTGACTTCTGAAATATTGACGCCCTCTCTGAAATTGTCCGAAACATGTGGAACGAAACCGACGAAAATCTTTGTACTGGCCCCTAGTCGCCTGACATGGACGTCCTAGCTTCTGCCTGTCCTCTGGCAGTCTGCCACCTTTGGACTCCCCTAAGTCTTTTACCAACTTATCTAAGTCCTCACCAAAAAGTAGCTTACCCCTGAAAGGAAGCTTAGTGAGCCTTGCTTTAGAAGAAGCATTTGCCGCCCAGTTATGCAACCATAGATATCTTCTAGCTGCAACAATCGAGACCATACTCTTAGACAAACCCCTAATAAGGTCATAATGAATATCAGCTAAATAAGCTGCCCCAGTCTCTAACCGGGACGCTTCTGTCGCAGAGGCTTTCACATTATCTCCTTGTACTCGCTGACACCAACGAAGACGGGCTCTGGCTACCCATGCTCCACAAATTGAAGCCTGAATGGATAAGGCTTTGACATCAAATATCATGGCTATCCTTAAGAGCAGCACCACCTTCCACCGGAACTGTAGTCTTTTTGGTAACAGCCGATACCACTGCATCTACTTTGTGAGACTTAAACAACTCCCGATCCTGATCCAGTAGAGGATATAATCGAGCCATGACCCTGGACCCCTTTAGTGCAGCCTTGGGCATATCCCATTCTTGTTGAATCATCTCCCTTACAACTCTGTGTACCGGAAAAGTCCTTCACGTTTTCCTAAATGCCTGCAACAAAGGATCCTCCAATGTGGAATCCTCCTCTGGCTCAGAAATTGGCATATTAAGGGCTTTAAGTGTTTTCCAAATCAACACTGGTAACTCATCTCGACGGAAAACACGAATTACTCTCGCCTGGTCATCCTGTTTTGTGAATTCTCCTTCTTCTAATTCGTCTTCAACTTCCAAATCCGGATCCAAGGCTTCCGAGTGAATCTCTTCAGAGGTTACCGAATGCTCCTGTGGATCCTTCCCTGTTTTAACCTTTTTAACAGGAGCAGCACCCTCAGCAAGTTCCAGAGGGATACCCAGCCGCTTCCTTCCGAAATCCCCCACCGGCGGAGGATAGTGGACCATTTTGTCCATTTCCAAATGTCTGCTGAAGCAGAAATACAAAATCCTGCGAAAACAACAACGCCAAACCTGCTGAAAATATTGATGGTACCTGAGGCACATCAGGAACGGAAGAAGGCCCTGCAACAGGCTCTGGCAGAAGCTGCGGAGGTGAATTAGCGTCCAACAAAGATAAGGAAGCAAGTTTAGCACCTTCTGCACTGGTTTCTAAAACCTGCTCCATATCTGCAGCCTCCTGGACGCAGGATCTACAGACCCCCGTGTCAGATAAAGCTCCTTTCCTAGAGCCACAAACCAAACACTGTGGCCTAGAAGGCATTACTTCGCTATAGCACTGAAGAAACAACCAGATACCTGGTAATACTTTCTTGCCTTATTATATTTCCTTTATATTCTTTTGTTTTTTACATGAACATCAGCACACTCACCAAACACTTTAAATCAGATTAAAATGAGATTAAAATCTATTCCTTTACAAAACCCCCGCCAAAAATGGAGGTTCCCCCTTCAAGCAAGACTTCTCTGGTATCAAAAACCTTCTACTGATCTGATGTTTTCCCGTGCATGCGCCAAACGGCGCAGCCTGCACAGAAACCAACTGCCATCGCACTCTAACTGCGCAGCAGAGTACTCTTACCTCTGTGCTGCAGCAAGGAGAAAAAAATGTTGATTTCTTTAGATCAACCCGGTTCCCCCACACTAAGCCGTAAAGACGGCTTCCAGCGTCGGAGGAGAAACCGGAACCACCGTACAGCAACGTTGCTGAAAAAAACAAACTGTTTCCAGCTCCGGCGGCTTGTCTGAATGTGCGCTTCTCAGGGAGCACCTCTCAGCTGCAGTGGCTCTGCCATTCTCCACTCCTCATCTAAAGTAAGTAGGTTCGGGAGAGGAAAACCTGCTAAATGAATTGAGCCAGACGACTCAACAGCAGAAAAATAATCGCGGTTCTAAACAGGCAGAGTAGAAGATAAAAGGAGAGAGGGGGGTGCACTTCAGGACTTCTAAGCATCTGTAGCTCAATTATATATAATTAAATAAGTTCAAATAAATAAATCTAAATTTAAATAAATTCAACCAGAATACTGCTTAATTGTGTCTCTAGTGAGCCCAGAATCTCTGGGCTCAACAACCCCCAGCTGCTTGGAGACTGAACAAACTGGAGCAAGGAGGCGGTCCCTCGGGTATTTATACCAGTGACATCAGAGTGTCATTATTCAGTCTCCAAGCTGCTTGGAGGTACCTTAATCCCCAGAGATTCTGGGACTGGACTGGAGAGACGATAAGGAAGGGAGTAAATGCTATGCTAGCCATGTTAGTAGTACATGCGCACTATGACTCTGCACTAGGTGTGCCTGTATTTGCTAGCAGTGTGAGGTTATGAGCAGCAACAGGCATAAGCAAGCGGACCTCTGCAGAGAAAGCAGAGGGATTGGGGGCCATGTATGGCCAACAGGGTATGTCCCATTGCACAGCTGAAAGCTCAAAGTAGGAGTCAGGGCATGCAAATCAGGAAAGAAAATCGATGCATAGTGATCATGCTGCAGCCCTCTTTGTGGGAGATAAGGTGCAAATGCAGCAACTGAAAAAGCAGGGATCCCTGTATGGATGCGAGCAGGGTGTCGCCATGTAGATTGGCCATATGAAGTCCACTGCAGCCTAGGTAAATAGGTTCCCTGGGTGACTAAAGGTGAGAGGACAGGTCATAAGATCTCACTGCCCTTATATATCTGGCACAGAACTCTAGCTATTGAGTGCTGCATCCATGTGGGAGAAGGGGGATGCTAGAGTCTGCAGATATGCATGTCCAACACAGTGACCACACAGATATGGGGAGACACCATGACTAAGGCTGCTACCCATCCACCCCCTCTACCACATGGAGCTCACACTGCCCGGATGCAGCCCCTCTGCCCAACGCATAGGACACCCAACTCTATGGGCTAACTTCTTCCAGGAGGAGTGGGAGGCAGGCCACAAAGGGCACCCATGTTCTCACCATGGAAAGGGCTCTGAAGACTCACCTCTATGGAGATGGGCAACCCCAATAGCTTCCTAGCTGAAGCACTCCAGCTTTCAGAGAACTGAAGGCTCACAGACCACTGGGAGCCCACAATGGCTCCCCAGATCTGTGGCACGTCATCTGGGCAAGGGGGTCAGGGAGGGACATTGATCAGGGAGCTCCAACCAAGCTAGCCTATGTTCAGTGGTGGAGATGGAGGTATCTGCTCAGAACCAGTAGGTCAAAGACATGTCCTCATATGACCAAGGTGAGGCGCTATTTCTCATAGGAATAGGGCCTATGACACTAGCATGGGCCCCCAGGTGCATGTATGCACTGCTACATAGCCACCCATGCAGTAGAGGTGATGGTCTGACAGCACAGTTTTGTACCAAGCCTTCCTTCTACCAGTGGTTGGACCAGGGCTGGCCCAAGGGTTTCTGCCACCCCAGATAGAAGCCTTGGCCGTGCTGTCTCCCGCTGCTGCCAATTCGGTGGGGGAAGATGGCTCGACTTGGCAGGCCATGTGTACTGAAGCACATGACCTGCCTGGGTGCCGTGCTACCCACAGAGGTCTGTCGCCCTAGGTGGCTGCCTAGTGGACTGGTCATCCCTGGGTTGGACCACCATATTTGCATACCCTACACCCAGCTAAACTCTGCTGTCTCCATCCCTGGTTATGTAGCCACACCCAGCTAAACTCTGCTGTCTCCATCCCTGGTTATGTAGCCAGTACTGGCTGTTTCACCAAGTACAAGACCCATCTCTTAATTTGTCCGCAACTGATCACCACATCTATCCATATGCAGACATGAGCTGTGTATTGTCAAGACAGCCATTGCTGTGTATGTAGAGGTGTGCCTACTCACAGTTGGTAAGCATGTGATGCACGCACTGGTTTTGTGACTGGCAGCCTGTGGTTCTCCACTGCCATGGCAGTCGTGCCATGCTTCTGCTCTGATACTGGTGCCCTAGATGCATGCCTAGTTCAAATGTGAACTTTGCTGTCTTGCATTATGATGAATGAGATATGTGTGGGATGGTTATGGCCTTTAAACCATGTGGGATTTGCAGCCAGAATGTGCATTTGTGATGCGCTATCAAAGGAGGTGCATTTACTGCCTGGTCAGAGGCTGGAGGTAGTTGCATCCCATGCGATTCGTGTCTGCGTCTCTAGCATGCAGCTAGCATGGTTGTGCCAGCCATGCCTGCCTGCTGCTCACTCTCTGTCCTAACCCCACTTAGGTGCATGTTGCTCGGATAGTATGGCGCTTTTAGTGCAGGAACCTTCTGGCCACACACACTACTGCAGGCTAAAAATGTGCATTAGCCCCATTCTAAACCCCAGATTCCAGACTACCACATTTTAGCAAACATGCCCCTAAAAAAGCGTTTAGGACATATTTAGGGAGACCTTTTGGATTGTGGAAATTTGACCAGCCTGTTTTATAGGCCTATATTAATCTTCTTTTTTTTTTTTTTTAATCCCGTCCATATCAATAGCTCAGAGCAGCTTACAAAAAAATAAAATAAAGAAATGTAATTGGTCAAAATTACAACACAAAAAAATCTCATCAACAATCATGTCTTTAAAAACCTCTGAAATCTTAAATTAGAGCTTGCTATGCAATTCCAAGGTAAGGGAATCCAATAGATTAGGTGCTACAAATTCAAATACCTTTTTAATTATTCCTGCTAGTTAAAAGCAGACACAGAAGACAATTCCAGCTTATTCCTATGTAAAGAATGAGAGGTATTAAACGTCTGACTTATCTGAACATAAGAAGCCATGTAATCAGGAGACAAACCATAAATAGCTTTAAAAGTAGGACATAACTATTTCATTTCTATTCTAGCATTAATTAGTAACCAGTAAGCCTCAAGGTTGTGTGCACAGCAAAACTACCCACTTAAAATAGGTGTAATTGTTGCACATGTTTACTAAATGTTTCACATATGTTAATAAAGTTGATGCACGTTAAGTACCCACAGCCCTTTTTTTTCCTATGGGCATAGCAACACTTAATGCATATTAACCTTTGGTAAACATGCCCCTTGTGTGTTTGATTTTGGTGTCTGAGTTTTTTTATTCTTAGTTTAGCTCGTGCCTTTTCGATAGTAGTGCAAGGTGAGTTTAGTTTGTTAGAATTTAATATACTGCTCTTTGGGGCAGCAAAGCGGTTTACAATTAAAACAAAAAAAACAGAAAAAGGAAAGCAATTCCAGTTATTTTTGACAGGAAAGATGACACCATTCACTATAGGAGAAGAAAAGATGGGAGGAGAAGGCAACATAAGGATCAGACAAAACCCATTTAGGTACTGTAAGTATTTCCCTCACCCTAGAGTAGTGATAATCAACCCAGTCCTCGGGGCACACCCATCCAGTTGGGTTAACCATAATGAATATGCATGAGGTAGATTTGCATGCACTGTTTCTTTAGTATGCAAATCTATCTCATGCATTTTCACTGTGGATATCTTGAAAACACAATTGGCTGGGTGCTCCCCAAGGACTGGGTTAAGAACCATTGCCCTAGAGAGCTTAAGCTAAATTTGTAGCCAGGGCAATGGAGGGTGAGTGACTTGCCTAAGGTCACAAGGAGTATTGATGGGATTTGAACCCAGGCCACTGCACTAAGCATTAGATTACTCTTCCATTGCTGGGGTAACTTTCAGAGCAAACCTTTCTTTGACAGTTGGTATAACTTGGGCATTTAACAATCTGCAAGTTTTGAGGGCTATTTCAAAATTACCCCATCTTAATTACTTGCTCATGTGAATTTAGTCCCAAGATTCTCTGTGGCTGACTTTCTAGTTTGTGCATGCATAAACAACTCTTAAGTTGATCTTGGCCAGGACTCTGCTTTCATCAACTTAAAATGTATTATATTCTGAGATTTGTAGTTAGTGTTTACTTTTCTTCTCTTCCACTTGGAATCAAGAAAACTAGACTCACAAATGCAAGAATCCAACAGAGCTAAAAGCAGCCATACCCCAAAACTAGACCAGCCTAAGAGTCTCTCTGAACATGCCAGGTCTGCTGCTCGGGGTGGTTACTAGAATCCCTTCTCCTGCACAATACATGCCTAATCTTGTCCTTTCTCCTCCTGTTACAGTGTGAATGTGGGCTGTGGTCCAGCAGAAGAGCGTGTGTTACTAACAGGGCTCCATGCCGTTGCAGATATTTACTGTGAAAACTGCAAAACCACACTGGGTTGGAAATATGTGAGTCTTTCTTCATCCTCGTTCTTCTGATCTAAAATTCTGGCATATTTGAGGGGTGGATGGAGAGAATCTCCATAAGATATGATTTTCTAATCTTCAGGTAGCATGCAGACCCATCTTTTCTTTAAACAAAGAAAAAAGGGAGTGAGTAAACTCTTCTGGAGGCTGCTCAGAAATCAAATGCAGCTAGAAATAAGCATCCCAGGGTGACTTTTTTTTTTTTTCCTTTTTAGTAGTATTTATTTATTTATTTATTTGCGTACAATTTGTATCCCGCTGCTTCCAGTGATCAGCAGCGGTTGCTATACAAGGTAAGGTTGGTTGTACCGGCCAGTAATTAGGGGTATGTACAATGCGATTAGGGAGGAGGGTAGCACACATCAAAAGGGTTACAGATTTACAATTGATTGAGGTTAGGACTTCACACAAGGTACTTATATACATATTTACACAAGCCTGACTGTTAAGACTTCACATAGGATCATTATAAACATATTTACACATGCCTGAATGATTTTCATGCGGTTAAATTGAAATGTGATTGGAAGAGGTGCGTTTTAAGTTTTTTTCTGAAGTCTTTTAAATCACAGATCACACGCAGTTGACTTGGCAACCGGTTCCAGAGTGCTGGAGCTATAAATGAGAAGGCCCTGTTACTGGTACATGCATTAACCTTTCTGAAGGACTTCGGGAGACAGAGGGTATTTAGGTTTGTTGTTCTTCTGCTTCTGTTGTTGAGTAGATTGGATAGTAGGCTATTGAGATGTGAGGGCGCTACATTCTGGATGAGTTTGAATGTAGTGACTAATAACTTGTATTGAATGCGGGCCGCGATGGGGAGCCAATGTAGCTCAATTAGGACTGGTGTAATGTGGTCAGAGAGCCTTTTTTGCATAATGATTCTGGCAGCAACATTTTGAGCCATTTGCAGAATATTTATGGTTTTTCTTGGTAGGCCTTGCAGTATGGCATTGCAATAGTCCAGGTGTGGAATGATGAGGGCTGCGCAAGAGTAGCATACTCGATCATGCCGACTTCAGATCTGTCGCGCAGACAGATCTGAAGTCGGCATGATCGAGTATGCTACGTAGGGGCTGCAAGACTCTTAATTTGTAGAATATAGCCCGGTTTGTAATTCGAAGATGCTTGTCCATATTTGGGTTGCTGTCCAGCATCACTCCTAGGTATTTTATCTCTGTTTTGATGTTGTAATTGTTGTTGTTCATGGTGATCGTTGCCGGGGGCACGAATCCCGGTTTTCTGGAGATACACATGGCTTCTGTTTTCTTGTGGTTAATGGCCATATTATTGCGTTGAAGCCAGATTTGAAGCTCGAGTAAGCATTTTTCAAGGTTGCTGAGGTTTGGGCTATTTACGTCTAGTTGTGTGTAAAGCATTAGGTCATCAGCGTAGATATGGTAGTTGATGTCATGGTCCTGGAAAATCTTGCATACAGGTTGAAGGTATAGGTTGAATAGGAGGGAGGAGAGGGCGGAGCCTTGTGGAATGCCTTGGGTTTGCGGGAAGGGGGTTGCTTTATCATTGTTGAACTGGACCTGCTGCATTCTGTTTGTTATGTAAGAGGAGAACCATTTTAGTGGGGTTCCTGAAATGCCCATGGACTCGAGTCGCTCTAGTAATGTGGGGTGGTGCACTGAGTCGAAGGCTGCCAATATATCTATGAATATGAGCATATACATCTTGCTCTTGTTTTCCAGGCCTTTGAGTAGGTTGTCCAATAGGGCTAACAGGAGGGTTTCTACGCCGTGATGTTGCCGAAACCCTGTATTGCTGGGTCTAAGTCTGTATTGCTCTATACACTGGAAAGCTACCATCCTTCCCTTTCTGGGCATTAATATGACTTTTGCTTATTGAACACCTAGCACCAGATTTGCCATTACTTAAACTGTGCTGGGATTTGAAGTAAAACATAGAGTTCAACACTTAGGGCAGGTGGATGTTAATTCTTGTCTCTTTCCCTTGTCTTCTCCTTATTCTCCATGTTGCCTCGTGTTAAACACACATGACTTTGGCTCAGTGTGCACAGAAGACAGAGCTGCTTTTCCATGCTTCTGTGTTCCCCTTTCACTGATTTTTCTTGGTACTTGGCTGCTATTTCATGTTAAGAAAAAAACTTAATTGGCATGTGTTCATATGGAAACTCTCAGTACTGGCTGGTGCATAGTATGCTTATGTAAGCAGAAAGCGCACAGCTGCACACTCTATATGGGTAAACAGGCAGAAAACTAGAACAGGGAGAAATAAAGCAACCAGTTGTTCTCGTCTACAGATTTTGGTTATAAAGCACTCTTGCATCCCCTTCATAGCTGTCATAACATTTCCTTCACCCTTCCGCATATACAATGCAGCATGTGTTAGCCATGTGCCCTTTATTGGCAGGATGGTCTAAATGGAACAACTTTATTATCAGAAACACTTCTGTGTTCTGTGTGAAATGGGTGTTTAGAATTGTGCATATCCATGAAGTAGCAACCCAGTAATGGTCCTCACTGATGAGTTTCACTATACTAAGTTAGCTCAAGTCTACTATATCATATTGTAGCAGCTGATAAGCATGCAATAAATAAAACCAGGAGTCTGTTCAAAGATCCAAGCCAGTTTATTGTGCATATGGCTCAGTCAGTCATAGCTTCAAAAGGAACTGAGCGCAAGTTTGTACAGAGACATAACCATTTATACCTCTTTTTCAGTTTGATACATGAAAGCTTTCTATTGGTTCTAACTTGATACATGCAAACTTCTCATTGGTCTTACATTCCCTGCACCTGTCCAATTAGAAATCCCTCCGGAGCCTAGCAACTGGCCCCCTCCCTTAGGATTGCTCTAACAATGGTGCAGTTCTTGATTTCGTTACTTCTCTACTGCAAGGTTAACCTTGGCTTCAGGAATGTATATACTGAAACATTTCTGTTCTTTTTCACACAAGAGAATATTATTATACTACTCTTTTGAATTCATAAAAACTTCTTATTAAGCATTTTAAAACAGTTTTCTCATTTTTCACAGATTTTTGGTTCTTTTTCTAGCTATAATGGGAGTTAGAATCCAGGCCTAACTTACAGGCCTTTCATAGTAGCAGGCCATGCTAGGCCATAGCCTACCACATTCCCCCCTTTGATTATTCTCACCCACAAGTGAGAAAGGGTGAGAATTAAATCACTCATTAGTCAATTAACACATTATACAGGTGTAATAGCATCATCGTGGGGTATAGGGTAATATTGCCACATAGCTAATATCTTTGTAGCTGCCTTCCTTTCTACATTGCTATCAATGGCTGCTGACTTTATTCAACTGTGATGAATCCAGGGTTCGAGTTTTGCAACTTTAACTGCTGTTGGGGTTAACAAGATGACAACATAAGGTCCCTTCCAATGCAGTGTCAACGGTGTCTTTCTCCACTCTTTGATCCACACCGAAACTCCAGGCTTGAGAGGATGCAGGGGTTCCATTAGATGGATGGGCAGCTGGTCTTGTACCCACGTATGAAGACTCTGCAAAACAGAACTTAAAACCAATAGTTCTTGTCTAGTAATTTCAGATCCTATGTTGCATATCTCCCTTTATTTCCTATACAATAGGCGGGGGTCGCCCATACAGAATCTCAAAAGGGGAAACTCCTAAAGACGTAACAGGGGCTCAGTATATCCTAAGAAGGGCTATAGGAAGAACCTGGGGCCACTTCAGGTAAACCTCTTGGCAAAGTTTGGACAATTGAGATTTCAGGGTTCTACTCATACATTCTACTTTTCCTAAATTCTGAAATCGGTAGGCAGTATGCATCTGATAATGTCAATGTCTTGGGGCCATACTTAATGGACTTGCTTCCTGAGGTTATCCACCCTTATTCTTTGTACAGGGCCCCATGTGCATGCAAGGTTGTAAGGACAGACTTGGAATCTGGGTACACATTTAGACAGAGCCCCTTTTCCTATTGTTAGTGCTCTAGCAAGAGCTATCAGTTCAGCTTTCTGTTCTGAAGTTCCTGGGGCCAGGGCTGAGGACTCAACTACCAGATCAAGGGTCACTACTGCATATCTGGCACAACAATGTCCATTAATGATGACAAGACTGCTTCCATTCACAAAGAAAGTCTGTTCAGGGTTCTCCAAAGGAACATCAGCCAACTCCGGGTGGCTTGAGAATATAGTGTCCATAATTTCTAGACAGTCATGATCAGGGGGGTCAAGACCAACTGGTAACAACGTAGCAGGATTCAGAGCTTGACTGACCAGCAATTGTACAACATACTTTGATACTTCACATTTGTGAATTTGTGAGCCAGAAACCTCCTTTGTGTTTCATAATGGTTAGAACAGAGTGTGGTACAGTAACTTGAAGATTCTGTCTCAAAGTGAGCTTGTCCGCATTGCTCACTAGGAGAGCTGTAGCTGCAACAGCTCTCAAACAAGGGGGCCAGCCTTTTGCAACTACATCCAATTGTTTTGACAAATAGGCTACTGGTCATTGCCAAGATCCAAGAAATTGAGTCAATACTCCTAGAACATTTCCTTGTGACTCATGAACATAGAGACTGAAAAGTTTTCTGGACATCTGGTAGACCCAGAGCTGGTGATAACATCAGAGCGGTTTTCAAAGATCAAAAGGCTGCATCCTGTTCAAGTCCCCATTCCAATGGAGACTTTTCCATTCCTTTGGTAGCTTGATACAATGGTTTTGCTAGCAGTGCAAAATTGGGGATCCATATACAACAGTACTCTGTGGCACACAAGAAGGCTCTCACTTGCCTCCTGGTGGTTAGAGTAGGAATACTGCATACAGCTTCTTTGCATTCTGGTCCCAAGCGTTGAATTCCGCTAGACAATGGGAATCCTAGGTATTTAACTTGTTTGACATAATTGCGACTTGGCTCTTGAGACTTTGTATCCAGCCTCATTAAAAAGGTGCAAGAGTTCACTGGTGGCCTGTAAACATTCACTTTCTGAGTTGGTGGCTATAAGCAAGTTGTCCACATACTGAAGAAGAACCCTTTCTCCTGGGTTCACATAGTAGCTTGAAAGATCTTGATTTAAAATAGCACTGAAGAGAGTAGGTGAATTCTTTAATCCTTGAAGTAATCTAGTCCAGGTGAGTTGGCCCCGCCTTCCTGTTATGGGGTCTTGCCATTCAAAAGCAAACAAAAGTTGACTGGTGGGGGCTAGGCGTACACAGAAAAAGGCATCTTTCAGGTCCAAGATGGTAAAATGAGTAGCCTCAGCGGGGATCAGTCCCAAGAGAATATAAGGATTTGGTACCACTGGGTGTATAGTTTCAGCTGCATCATTCACTCGCCTCAGATCTTGTACTGGGCGGTAATCCCCTGTCCCAGGTTTTTTTTAACTGGGAGAAAGGGGGTATTCCAAGGTGACTGGCACTCCTTGAGAAGTCCATACTTCAATAGTTTCATTAGCTGGTCGGAGAAAAGGATACTGCTTCACATGCACTGGTTCCGCTCTTGGCTTGAGGGTGACAATGACAGGGGCTATGTTCTTCACTAGGCCAGGTGGATTATCTTCTGCCCATACTCCAGGTGGGGCTATAAGGTTGGGAGGTATACAGGAACTAGCTAGCTTGATTGGAGATGCACTATAGAACCGCTACTCTTCTTCTCGGGGAACAGTCAGCACCATCAATCCAGCAGGCTTTGGGTTCACAGTCCTTTGCATTTCTCCCCCTTCAGCAAAGGATATCTGTGCCTGGAGCTTTGCAAGCAGATCTCGGCCCAGAAGTGGAATAGGGCATTCAGGCATATACAAGAACTGGTGTGTTATTTTCTGTCCCCCTAGTTCATACATGCGGTTCTGCAGGAAAGGCTTTGTGGCCTTAGCCCCAGTAGCTCTGACAATGGTGATGCATCGAGAAAACAAAGGGGCTACTGGTTTTAGTATTCTGCTCCTGTATCCCCCATAAAGTCCATATATTGGTCCCCTATTTTCAGACTGACCATAGGCTCCTGGGGACCCAGGGAAACTTGGAGTCCGGTCTGGCCTAGTTTTCATCCATGCTGTAGCCCTCTTCGGCTGCCACTCACTCTATAGCTGCTTCCCTCTCTTGCTGGAACACTGTGCTCGGTTTATTCTTTCTAAAATCAAGTACTCCCTCCTCCCCTCCTGGGGGTGGAGTCAAGAAACGGGCATTCATATCTCTAATGTCCTTCTTCTCTGCAATGGGTGCACTGATTCGCACCCAGTGGGGGCCAATCATTTTCACGACCCCTTCCACTTCCTCTGCTCCTTCAATTAGGAAAACCTCCTCCACGTCATTCAACTAAAGTATCAGCAAGAAGATCTGTTTTCTTCCTTATCTTACATTCACTTTCTCTGTCACATTTATTTCCACAATTCACAAACTTTCTGAGCAACTTTCATTAACTGTGCTGTATTCATACCCGCAAATCCATTCATTTTCTGTAATTTTCGTCTTATATCTCTCTGGGACTGACTGACAAAAATGCAAATTCTCCTGGGCTGCTGGATCGCATGGGGTATATAGTGAGGGCTGCCTGCACTATTTGGATCCCACTTGGGGCCATCAAGGCTGATGGGTCTGCATAATACTGTTCATTAGTTCAATCAAATCCTATGGTTTCTCAGTGTAGGAGGCATAATGCAGCTTTCAGTTCAGTAAATCAGTGGCAGAAACAAAGCTGGTCAGCTGGCTAGTGCAAAGCTGGCCCTGGACCTAGTGCAATGGGATAACGTGACCCTCCCTTTTACTGGTAGTTGGACTTCTGAAGGCATACGGCAATCGGGACTGTCTGGGTTCCACTTCATGTTCCTGGGCGCTGGCTGTGTGCCGGGGCTTTCGGTCAAGAGGGGGTGTACGTCCTTCTGCTGCGGAGGTGGCTGGTGACATTTGCAGGGAGGTATCCCCCCCCTGCCCCAGGCTCTGCCCGGGATGGTGGCAGAGCTGAGGGAACTGGCCTTTAAAGATAATAAACGGGTAGGTTTGGGGGTTTTTTTCCCCCACAAACATTCTCTGTACAATCTGATAAACACGGGTAACTACGGGGCCATGAAGTAACTAACACTGGCCACCCCCCTTTCACAGAGCATTTCTAATAGGGACGGAGACATTTTTGGTCCCTTGCTAAAATTCCTAGTCATACATTTCAACAAAATCTGCATGGACTCTGACCCCCCCCCCCCCCCATGATGATGTACTTGACAACAGACAGAGGGGGCGGGCAGTCAGGCTGCATTTTCCTATGAACTACGAGTCAGAACTATGCAACAATATTCCTCTGAGTACATTTATTAAAAAAAAACTTATTATTGCTGTAGGCAGAAACATAAGCTTACAATTGGTTGCAATAAGCATAATGGATGTATGTGCTCATTCTAAACAGCAACTGTCTAAACAAGCTAAGTAACGTCTTGAAACTAAAGACTGTACTCCTAAAACTGAAATTTAAAAGACTTTCAAAAACAAAGTACCCTTTTGCTCTGGACGCAGACACACAAAATTCAAATACAGAAAAGCAGATGAATTTATCTTAAAAGCCAATATTGTAAAGGTCAGTGTAGCTAACTGGCCTGTTCATTAGTCATCAGTACAGAGTTTAACAATTCAAAGTAATTACCTTAAATCTTACAGTTCGGGGAAACCTGCATTCAAATGACTTATACTTTGTCATGAAAAGGTTGGTGAATATCTGGAATGCAAACACTCCGCAAGATGAACTTTTCTCATTTAAATTAAAACCTTTTACATAATACCAGTGACTGGTGTTAAGCTGATTTGAAACCAAAGAAGTTATTTATTATTTTTTTTCCTTATTTTTTCTCAATAGCACACACAGTCAGAACCAAATATATAGATATTTCAAAGATAAAATCCAATCACGATTTACTTCTTATTCACTCAGGATTTAAATCATTCTCAGGTTGCAATCTAGTAACTACCAACTCAGAATGCCACATTGTCCTTCAAGGTTCTTAACCTCTACTTTTGAGGATTAAAGGAAAAACATGGAAGAAGTTACCTTAATTTTCCCTCTCTTGTTTGTGTCGATCAGCTTCAGGAATGAACTCTAGGCAGGGCAGTTTCAGGGACCATAAAGACTAATTAAAAAAACATAAATTGTGCAAGTGTTATGCAGAGCTAAACCAGGCACTTCCAGAAAGGAAAAGGCAGCACTGGTACACTTCAAAAACAAAGGAACTCCTGAATCACTGCAGTTATTACAGCTGTTAACGTTCTTCTGTCTCTAATAGTTTTATGAAATAATTCACTTGTTTGAATGTAATTGTATCATTTACGTTCTTCCAAAACTTACTGGACTTAACATGGCAAGCAATTCAATTTTGTTTTGTGTCGTTAAAACATGGAAGATCTTCCCATTCATTCATTCATAACAATTTATACATCACTCCTAGAATGAATCCTTTATTTTAAACAAACAAGAGACTTCTCAATCGGGAGTTTCTTCTCGGCAATGCCTCCATCCCCAGAAGAAATCCCTTGGCAGCCTCTCTCTGTCTGTCTCTCAAGACATTCCTTTTTGCAGGCTGTGTGAAAGCCACACCCCTTCTGCTTGCTAGAGCCTCACGCCGTGCTGGGGAAAAACCTGAAACAGCTCAAAAGCTGCACTTAAAAGAGACTCCCAAATTACCCAACAGAATATTCTTACATTATACAGAAGGGAAACCCACGGTTTTAACAGATAACAGAAATCAGATACAACCAACAAACAGACCCAGACAGACACCAGACGCTTCAGGAGTCTGTTCTCGCTTGGTCTATATTTCAAAAGACCTCTCATTCACACACAACACAGACAAACATGCTAGCAATTCCAAATTCCCGGGCTGACTGACTAAACCAAAATTAACCAAACCAAAAGGGTCAGTGGGTTCGCCCCGTGCATACTCATGCAGGGTTACTAGGACCGCCCTGAGAGTTGATCAGACTCTCGTTACCTTTTAACCAAACCGTAGTAGTCTCGAGACATTCCCAAAGCTAACTAACTAAGAACCAGAAACATTACCACTCTCTGAAAACACCCTAGTCATACTGAGAGAATCCACAAATTGGTCCCATTCAACGATTAACAGGGCATTTAAATCTTATGCTCCTAGAGGTTGGAATAAACTCCCTCCAGATATTAGAGCAATACGAGACATTAAGCTTTTCAGAAAGGCTATCAAGCACTACCTATTCACTGAGTACTTCCAGCCACCGTAACGCTATCTAATATT
Organism: Ichthyophis bannanicus; assembly: GCA_033557465.1. NCBI lineage: Eukaryota > Metazoa > Chordata > Amphibia > Gymnophiona > Ichthyophiidae > Ichthyophis > Ichthyophis bannanicus. The sequence goes on from CM066042.1 coordinate 173,294,360, forward strand.
TCATAAGACACACTCATAAGCAAGACATACTCCCTAGAATTAAGAAATCTCGAGGTATATACATCCGTATATTATGTTCTATCTGTTAATTGATTTTATGTAAATATTCAATTGAGTTTGTATTGTAAATAGTTACCCTTTGTTATCCAAGTTTTTGCCCTGTTATCTGTAAACTCATACGTGTTCAAATGTACTGAGATATTATTGTTCAATGTAGACCGCGCTGATGCTGAATAGTGCGGTATATAAGAAACTTTAAATAAATAAAATAAATAAATTACTACTCACCGGATCTGGTAGCTAATGCGCTGCGCAACCAATCCCTCCTTGGGTTGAATCCTGGACTCCCCTTGGGTTCGAGAGGTGTTGGCCAGCTGGACCCAGTGGCCTGCCGAGGCAAGGCGGAACCCTCTCCGATACAATAGGATCAGTGGCGCCAGAGAATTCACCCGCGTCGGACAGACATGGTTCCAACTGGGTCAAACCTGGAGGCGAGAAGTCGTGGTATATTCACTTGCATACCATCCCCTGCTCGCACATTCCGGCCCAACGCAACAAGAATATGTAGCAGCTGATAAGCATGCAATAAATAAAACCAGGAGTCTGTTCAAAGATCCAAGCCAGTTTATTGTGCACATGGCTCAGTCAATCATAGCTTCAAAAGGAACTGAGCGCAAGTTTGTACAGAGACATAACCATTTATACCTCTTTTTCAGTTTGATACATGAAAGCTTTCTATTGGTTCTAACTTGATACATGCAAACTTCTCATTGGTCTTACATTCCCTGCACCTGTCCAATTAGAAATCCCTCTGGAGCCTAGCAACTGGCCCCCTCCCTTAGGATTGCTCTAACAATGGTGCAGTTCTTGATTTCATTACTTCTCTACTGCAAGGTTAACCTTGGCTTCAGGAATGTATATACTGAAACATTTCTGTTTTTTTTCACACAAGAGAATAATAGAAGACTTTTGAATTCATAAAAACTTCTTATTAAGCATTTTAAAACAGTTTTCTCATTTTTCACAGATTTTTGGTTCTTTTTCTAGCTATAATGGGAGCTAGAATCCAGGCCTAACTTACAGGCCTTTCATAGTAGCAGGCCATGCTAGGCCATAGCCTACCACAATATGATGGAGCAAACTCTCAGAGGTCTGTTTTTACTAAGCGGCGCTAGCATCTTCCATGTAATATCAGAGCCACAGCCCCATTGAATAAAATGGGGCCGAGACTCCAATTTCACACTGAAGCCGCTAGTGCCGCTTAGTACAGATTCCTTAGTCTACAAAGTGTGTTTTTTCTAAGCTGACGCTATGGGAGTCATTCCGAGGCACGATCCCTGCTCTTTGTGCCGGCTGCCTGCCCCGAATATCTTCCCTACCGGTTGTGCAGGAAAGTTGGTCAGGGGCAGGGAAGAGGCAGCCCAGGGGCGGAGAATGGATGGGCATTGGGCAGTCATTGGCCCTGGACGTACAGGGCCGATTCCAATGTCGGGCCTGTACGTCCAGGGCCGGTGAATTGGCTGGGGAATTATTCCACTCCCAGGGTGGAATAACCTCCCTGGATGTGTGGTTTTTTTTTTTTGCTTTGGGGCACAAAAGGGGCTGGGGGGCAAAGTTATTCCCTCGCAGCCCGATCCTGGCCTTAGGAGGCCGGATCAGGGGTTGGGCTGTGGGGAATTAACTTTGAGGGGCACTGGCCGGCATCACAACTTTTAAATGGAACCGCGGTGCCATGACAATGGGACGCCATGGTACCGCGGCTCCATTTAAAAGCCCTGGCTGAGTTAGCCGGGCTAGCTCTGTACGTGCAGGTTGGGACTGAATCGCAGTCCCGGCCTGCACATACAGTGCTGTTCGCAGTTCTGATCCCATGGGGCTAGTTGTGCCCCATGGGATCAGAATCGTGATCTCCTTTTGTATGTCCAGATCTGCCCGGACGTACAAAGGAGATCTACGTCTTGAATGGAATCGGACCCTATGCATTTTCCATATTTTATGCATTAGTGAAAAATAATTAATGAATCTGACACATGGGCATTACTCCAAAGAAGCATTTGCCAATTGGCCAATGTTTTCAGATCAAGCCAAGTTTAAAATATATTCAGTTTGGACCATATGCCTTGGAATTTAAATGCCTCCAGAATCATTTAACTCTCAATCTTGTATGTGGTGTGTTGTATCTATAAACGTTCTTGGAACCAAAATACATTTAGGGACTAGGTATTAAGGTGCATTAACACTAACATGCATTAATTCACCATTAACATGCATTTTTAATGACTAGGTCCCATTGTGCATTATTGTAGTGCAGGTGCCATGTTATTCATTTAAGAGTGAAGTAAGATGCATTAGTGTTGATACACCTTTAGTAACTGGATCCCTTTTTTTCTGAAAGCAAATCTAATTTTAACTTCTGATCCTTTTTGACATTTTGTTAATGTGTCTCACTTGAGATGTCTGAGACTGGAACATGTTATGATGTCATCCACCCTTAAAGCTGCTTTATCATTGGTTGGTATATGTCTGCTGGTAGGACCGTACCAAGCCATAAATGCACCCTGTGTGACTTGCAAACCTGGTATCCCCCTCAGACATCAGAGTCTGTCATTTTCCCCAATCCCCCCATGCCCAGCATAGTCCTTCTGCCCCTAGCCCTCCATGCCCTGTATCTCCCCATCTTACCTCACCTCTCATGTTCAGCCAGCTCACCCCCCCCCCCCCCCCCCCCTTACCCCCCCCCCCCCCCCCCCCCGGTGCTGCCTGCCCGACCCGGCCCTTGCCCCACTGCCACTTTTCCTGTTGCCATGGTGGCAGAGGTCTTCCAATTAAAAAAAAAACAAAAATGCAGGTCTTTCCGACTCCGTGCTTGCATGGCTAGTCTGATCCCTCTCTCCTCTGACACATGCTTGCATCAGAGGAGGGAGGGAGGGAGGAACCAGACCAGCCATGCAAACGTGGAGTTGCAAAGACCTGCTGGGTTTTCTTTTTGTTTTTGTTTTAATTGGAGGTCTGCTGCTACCAAGGGAATAGGAAAAGCAGCGGTGGGGCAGGAAACATGGGGGGTGCTGTGGTCGGCAACCCTAAATGAGCCCCTATTTTTTTTTTTTTTGTGTGCCCTGTGCAGCTGCACCGCTTGCAGAGGCCTAAGTATGGTGCTGTCTGCTGGAATGTGTATCTCATAACTTGATGCATGGTCGCATGGTGCTGTCTGACAAATCACAATGCTTACTTTCTCTCAATCCAACAAGGTTTCAAAGTTACATAACAGTACTTGAAGCTTTTTTTTTCATTCCTTTATCAGGAACATGCCTTTGAAAGCAGCCAGAAGTATAAAGAAGGAAAATACATAATTGAATTAGCTCACATGATCAAAGACAATGGCTGGGATTGAGCAGGGGACAAGAAACAGCATTGAAGAATGCCGTCCAATGAACATTGCCCCAAAATCAGAGTAACTCAGCGCTTGTTGCTTGGTTTCTTACCTTCAGAGGCTGGGCCACATGGAGCACCCTCCACTCTTCTCCGCCTGTTGTGGGGACTGGCCTCTGGACTGCTGTCTCTCCATCTCTATGCTTCGTATCTGTTTTGTGAGTTGACCCTCTCTCCACACACCCCGGTGACTTCTCTGTGTTTAGAGCTGGCTGTAAGAATGCACCAAAATACCTGACAGCATTCCACTTTATTTTTATTTATTTTAGTTTACTTTCCAAATCTAAAACTTGAAGCTGTTTTATTTGGTGGCATTTTAGCAGAGTAGCTGTGCTTGTATGCAGGGGCCGAGAGGGATATGGGAGATTTTGGGGGAGAAGAATGCAAGAGGCAGGGGGTTAAAAGCCAATGTGCTGTTCCTTATATCCTGGAGTACCCTAGGCTTGAAACAGTCTACTGGGTATAAGAAGGAGATATAAATACAGAGAAAATACCTCATAAAGGCTACTATTAAAATTAGGGGTTCTTGTCAACCGGCAGCTTCAGCATGAGTTGTGACCAGAACCTCTCTACAAGCTTTTGACAGTAATGTCAGTTTCAATGTGTTATTTTTCTTTGATTTTCTTTTTCTTTCACTGATGTAGATTACCGACATGCTAACAGCTTTTGGTAGCTTACTAATCATGTTCGTTTGGCTTCCACTCTAGTATTATCCAAAAACGATTGGAGCTCAGAGTGAAAAGAGACGATGAGGCTGTATCTGAAAGCAGGTTACAATGAAGCTTGCTATATGAGAAGCAGACAGATAGGCAAGCGTAATAAATCTGCTTAGTCTCTCCCAAATTCTTAACTTTCAGCACGTATCATAAGGAAAGTTAAGATACTTGTGTCCTGTATGGAATGAGGAATTCAGATGTAGAATATAATTTATTCTAAAAGAAAAGTCTTTCCTGGTGGTAAATGACAGCTTTGCCTTTGGAGATCTGTTGACCCTATGATAGTGACTAAAGGTGGCTGTAGTCCCTTGCAAGAATGTACTGTACTGATTTCAAACCCTGATATGTACCTGGTTCATGCTCAGAGGAAGTCTGGCAGCCATGAAATGCTCATGTACATCCAAATAGGAATAGGTTTCTTTCAAATTATGCATTCTTCTGCCCAGTCTTTTTTGTAGAAAGTTCAGTTTTAGATATATTTTGTGAAAGAGAGTAATTTTGCTTGTCAGTAGATTGGCAGCAGTACGGCAAGCACAGAACATTTCAGTTCAGTCATTGCATCTATTTCACTCTGTTCTCTGAAACCTGTATTTAATGGATAAAGTCCATATCTGTCTTTTTAAGACATTTTCTTTTCCTTTTGGAATGCAATGATAACACTTAACCAGTGGTGTAAGTTAAAATTGTGGGCGCCAAAGCAAAATTTTGCAGAGGCTACCCCATAGAAGTGGGGGGAGTATAAGAGAAAATGTTCTCTTCCATCCCCCAGTCAAATAAACACTTAAGCTTCTGTTGAAGTATAGCAGGAGGTGAATTTAATGAATACTAAACTTGGCCTCCCCCCCCACCCATGCTGTTGCTGAACCATCACCTTAATTTAGGCCCTAATCAGGATCTACAACAGGAGACATGCTGCTGGCACAGGACCGTTTCTTGCAGTAAGAGTCTCCAAAATCACAAGACTTAGTACTGAGGCAGCAGGAGATGATGCAGCTACCTGGCCTGATCGCGAATCAGCTGGCGGTATTGAGGTGGTATGGCAACACTGTGTTCATAGAGAAGTATGGTTTGTTGTGCTCTGCCTTCATCTTTGTCCTTATCGGCTTGGTGCAACACCCCCCTTCCCCCACCCCAGTGTGGGGAGTGCTCGGGTAGGGCGTAGGACTTAGGCCACTGCCCCTAACCAAAGCACAATAAAAACATATGTAAAAATGTTTGACATGACCCTTTAGTATTTGACTGAAGATGGCCTAGAAAGGGTGAAGTGCTAGTTGATTTGTTTTTTATAAGTTTTTAACTTCTTTCTTCCATTTTCACTTTCTTCTCCCATTATTTAACCTCCAATTGCCTAGGCTGCAAGTCATTTTGGGAGTTGGTCGCCTTAGTTGGCACAAGAAAATAATTCATGTAGAATGTCTACATATGTTCATTTTCTTTGTGCCCATGGTGAATTACATGCCCTTCATGTGGACAGCTACAGTTACACAGACTATAGAGCAGATTACAACAAGTTAATTCAGTTGCGAGGTTACTGCACCGTTCCAGGCTTCTCACAGATGATTTCTTGTAAGTTTGCCTTGTCCTGTTGTGAGTTTCCACAAACTGATCCCATGGGAAGGGGGAGGCCAGGAAACTAAGCAGAGATGTACAAAGTCTTCAAATAAGATGTAAAAAAGCTTTCAAATATACTTTTGATTTTCAAAATTCTAAAGCAGATTTCATCAAAATTAGTGGATCTGCTTCAGCTAAAAAAAGATAGATATAATTTTGAATTACTTTAGATATTTCTCCAAATGTATAAGTGGATTACAAAAATTCAGCTGAAGTTGATCTAAAAGGTGAAAGCCACCTTGTTTCATTTCAATTTAGCATTATTCTTCATACATCTCTAAGCTTCAGGCAAGAAAATACAGTGTTTTCTGATCTCGGCAGTGTCTCTTCCACAGAGATGGCAAGTACATATGAAGTTGCATGTTTTATAAGACATGGGTTCAGACGTTTTGGGTTTTTTTTTCTCTCTCTCCTCCCTCCTGACCACAACAGTCTGGTCATAGAGGAAATTTAGGTGCAAAAGTTGATCAGACTGGTCAGTTGTGTTTCGATCTAGTTAGCATAATCGGTGCCCAAGTTGTGCTGTACTACTTAACTCCAGCCTCAGCCACAGTTACCAGGAAAGTGCAAGAGGGATTTGTATGAGATTTGTTTTTATATTTACATACAGTGGTACTGAAGATCCCACCTCCTATTACTTAGCCCCCATCCCTCTAACACCTACAGTAGAAATAAGAATGAAGATGAATTTAGGACATGTAGCACTAGCCTGGATTAGCATGGATATTTGTAAAGTAAAGTTAGCTTCATCTTGCATTATCATGTTCTTTGAGCTTTTAGCTATAAGTTCTGGACTGTGATTTTCTTGTTAGCTGTGTGTGCTTGAACATTTAAGGATTTAGTCTGAGGAAATGATGTCAAACAAATTGATTGAAATGGTAGAAAGCAATAGGAGAACCTGAGTTTATGGGGTGGTACCAGTGTACAAACACTTGCCCTTTTTACCTTCTAACCCTAAAATGAAATACATAGAAAAGTACATTCACATATATTTGCTTCATTGTATGACACTACACCAAAAGCGATTTGACTTGCTACTATTTGCTGTCTGGTAGGCTTTGTTTTAACCAAGTGTCTTGTAACTCTTTAATTCTAACAATTATAGTATGGGAGGGGGAGGAGAGGAAGGCAGAGGAGCCAAACATGAACTCCTGGGGATAAATGAGCAAATCTAATTGATTTATTGCAAAAAAAAAAAAGTATCTAGGGCTCAACCAAAGATTCCCATTTGATTCAGCCAGGTTTAAGGTATTCAGATGCAGAAATGCCCAAAAGGAATTTTTTTTCTTTTTAATCTCAGTGGCTTGTTTTCTGCGTAATTAAATTTTCAAAGGATAATATATATACACAGTCTGCTTTGCCTTATAAAATACAAACGTTTTTTGTAATGGGTGATATTTAATTTATGTTTTAAATAATATATTTTGGATCCCTGAAAATGCTTTCATTTTTTTGATTGTTTTCCTTTGTAGGAACTAAAGTCTCTGGTACATTTTTTTTGCATTAAATGAGTTTTTGTAGGAAAATGCTGATCACCCAGATGGCACACTATTTTCCCCCAAGTGAACTGGCCATACATCGTTTTCGTATGTTGATTTTTCCCTAAGAACTTACCATTTTTGCTTTGTGTCCCTGTGCATCTCCACCCACCTTCCCTCCCCACAGCACAGCAATTGAGGTCCCCACATTGATCCAAGGTTAGAAGGGAAGTGAACTTTTCTAGTGCCACAGAGTTTGCATCCCCCAGTAGATAAGCAACTGCAGTCCCTCCTGGCCCTCATCACTTCCAATTTTAAGCATTTCACCTTTTGGGACATGCCTGAAATGCCCAGCTAGAAGATCCAAACCAAAACCACCTGCTCAATACAATCTCAGGACCAGCCGAGTATTATCATACTTTAACCTTAAAATTGCAGGTTTCTACCATCACTCTTTCCTGTGGTGGAAGCGTCACATTAGAGGTATACAAGAGAAGCTTTTGAGGCTTAGATTGAGACTGCCCCAGGCTGTAAATCGAATTTGCACAAAATAAAATATTAAAGAATAAGAACACAGGAAAAGATTTTCAGATGGTTCAAGTAACTGGTATTTATTTCCCATTGATTGAAAACAACATTTCAGATATGCAACACTTAATTCCATTTTTCTTTCCGTTACATGTGGGATGTTGCACATTTTAAAGGGTTTACATTTCAAGCAGTTGTATATATTTTTGTCTTTTTCCCTCCATTTTGCTTTTTTATCTCACAAACGACTGATAGTACAAACCTTTGCAGGGTGTTTTGCCAATCAAGGAGCTGTTTGCAATGCCCCAACCAAGTCGCAGGTTTCTGTTTTTTGTCTTGCTGGTAATGCACTTATAGTCTGCATCCCAAATCTGTCATCTTTTTTGGTCAAAGGTGATTGTTCTGGTTTATTTTTCTTTTTTTCTGATTGCTCTGAAAGTGTCTTTAACAATTTTTATTGCTCCTGTTATTCTGATGAAAATGTTATATTGTCCACCAGTTTCTATCTATATCTATTTATATATAGCTATAGATAAAGGAGGGCTTATAAAGATCCAAGCTTCCTCTTAACTGATATGACCTGGGTAACAAGATAGTTTTCTGGCATTGTTCTTTGAATAGAAATGGAGTGGGGGAGAGGGGGGAAATGCTTTGAATTTTAGATAAGCATGGCTGAGAATTTTTCCTTTGGCTACAAAGGTTTATTTTATGCAGAATTAATGAACCATATAAATGGCCAAATATCTGGCAGGATTTGGGTTGGCTTGGACAAAATTGAGCATGGTCTTGTGAAGAATATTTTGCATACTCTTAAATTTAATGTTGCTGTAATAACACACTTCTAAAATCCCCCTTTTACTCTGAGAGTAGCACTATTCTAGGAAGACACCTACCTGTCTAGATTGTTCAACTCCATGAACCTCCCAAAGGTCTAGATAAGGAAAGATTTTGTTGCCTAGAATTAAGTTATTATTGGCTAAGCAGGCTGCAAGGTTTAGAATTGTGAAATGTGCAGATCAAAGCAGCCATTAATATGGAGTATTCAAGTGTCTGGTGATTTGTGGTTAACTGGCATTTTCATCCCTACATATGTTCTTTAGAAATTGGTAAAGCAGAGTTGATTTAATAGCTACCGACATCTTTCTCCCTTTATTTTATGCACCAAGCTCCTTGTCCATTACATGAATGAAGATGTGTAATGGATGGATATGCAATCTCCATATTTTGCCAATTAGGAAGAGGTATCTTAGGTAGCAAGACTTTTTATTCCAGGGAGCTAATACGTAGATTAGGAACCGTAGCAATACACATTGAACCTCCTGCGCTGGTGGTTTTGCTGGTGATGAGGGTGGAAACTTTCTGACTGCAGATGGGGGAAGATGATCAGCCCCAACTCATTCCATACTTGTCCACCAACCCACAGTAGTAGATATGGGGAACAAATGGACCAAAATTAAACCAGCTATTTTTTTTAACATATCTCTGAAAAACAGTACAAATGGGGCAGTTGGGGTAGCCCCAGCAGCAAGACCTAGTTACATAAAGGCTACTTGACTGCATGCTTTCTGCAGTATTCTAATTTGCAATGTAGTAGTTTACAAGCAATAGGGGGTTTTTTTTGTTGGTGGTGTTTTTGTTTCTTTTTGGGGGGATGTTTATTGTAGTAAAATTCAACTTCCGTATCGTCCTACTAGACCAGTCCAGACAAATGGGTTGTGTTCCACTACCTGCAGCTTGGTGGAGACAAAGAACCAATGAAAAGCCCAGGTTTCAATGACTTTACTTCTGTGCCTCTATCCACCTCAGCCACCAGAGGTCCCCAGTATTTCTGTCTCCAGCAGATGGTGGATGGATTTTCTGCTCTCTAGAAAAAGATTGAGAGGAAAAGATTGATTAAACCAATGATACCCAAACTTTTTCAGTCCGCTGCCCCCTTGGTTCCATAAATTTATTACAGCATGCCCCCCCCCCCCCACCCAGTGAGGCTATTACTCAAAACAATTCATTCAAAATTTCCCACAACAGACTTTCTTCCCACCATTCAAAACTGGCCAATGGCTGTCTTAAAAGTGTATCATATTTTGCTTTTGGTATATTTCATTTGTGCATACAAATCTGACATGCTGGATGTAACTTACTGCTTATTCCCGCCAAATATGCTAGTGAAGCACAATGTGTATACTTTCTTACTACTTAGTTGTTTATGCCGCTATACTGAACTTATCCTTCCAGCACTCCCCTAGGGCAGGGCAGTGCAGCACCCCCACACTGCCACCTTGTCTTTCAACGCCTCCTGGGGGTGGTGCTTCCCACTTTAGAAATCCACTAAATTAAACACTCATGAATGACCACCTTAAGCCCTAAAAAGTTGATTCTCTCTCTCATTTGAATGCGACGTTGAGGCTCCATTAGACTGCAGTCTTTTCGGTAGCCATAGAAGGAAGGAAAATTGGTTCAGCTACATGCCCTTTTCATGATAAGGGCTTGTTGAACAGCCACAAATTGGAAGGATCTGGAAGACTACAGCAGCCTCTCACAACCTCCGTGTCCCTCCCTCCCTCCCTCCTTCTTTCTCTTGAAGATTGTAGAAAGCTCTCTGAGGGATCTGCCTTCCAGCCACCTTTCACACAGTGCTGTTAAAATAAACCCAGCCAGTGAAGCAGTTGCAGGGGAGTAGAGCTGAGCCTACACGTGGGGCTCACGGGGTTTGTACCAAGGCTCGACCTTGTCATTGTCCTTGTTGGGGGCTCCAAGTTCCATCTCTGAGGGATGCAATTTGAGGTGGACTGCTAGCAACTGTTGGTGCGGTGTGAGGGGGGGGGGGGGGTTCCTGCCATTTTCTGCATGCGTTAATAATGGTTTTGCCTATTATGCACCTGGGGGTTGCACAGTCCTAATGGCGCATTCTGTCCAAGTGGTTCCAATGCATGCTCTTTCCCTAGCGTTTTTTAATGCACATTACCTGAAAGCGCAATTAACATGCACTTGTGGGCAACCTTAGCATGTACTTTTATGATACTTGCCCTAACTCTGTCTTCTTCCAGGAAACATTTGACCTCTAGCAGGTGAAGAGCCTCATCTTTGGATTCTGGACTCTGTCTTTCCTGTATAGCAGCTTCTAAATTGCGCTTGGAAGGCATGCTTTCTCCCTCTCAGCCAGGGGATACAGTTAGTCCACCCTTACCTGCCTCAAGGCAGAAGATGCAGGATGGCACTAAGGGTAAGGATGCTCCAGCAACCGTGCTGTGAACCACTTTTCATCCTCTAGGGGGTCTGTGATGGCTATGCCCCTGGTGTTGAGGAACCTTTTCTGTTGAGGAGAGCTTTCAGAGTCTGGATTGTCCTTCCCAGAATTCTTTTCCTTTTTGCAACAGGCCTGGCACTTCTGGTGTGGAAATTCAGACCCTGTGGCCTCCAGGTGCCTTTGGACGCAGTCTTGTGTCAGGCAGGCTGGAAGTAAGTGTTGTTCAATTACCTTTGGCTAAGTGTTCCCAGCATGGGACACACCCTGAAGATGTGGAACACTTGGGAGCTATCCAAGATGTTGACTATGCCTCTGACCCAGATGAATCTGTAGTGGGCTCAGATGTGGATGAGGACCTGCTCTCACCTTCAGAAGATTCTGCAGAGGCTGATGTGATCTGCCTGTATTGGAAGAAGGAGCTGGTGGCATTGATTTCCAGGGTCTCATCAGCCTAGAGCTTGACAGCTGGTTCCGACATGGAGCAGGAGCTGAAAATACACCTGCTTCTTCAAGGACTGTGGAAATCCACTACTGTCTTCCTGTTCCTGGAGGTGATCAAAGATATGATCCAGTCTGAGTGGGATTCTCCCGACTCCCTGCCTAAAAGGTTAAGGGTCTATAAGAAGATCTACACTCTCCCAGAAGCAGAGCGCAGAAAGTGATTTGACATTACCAAAGTGGATTCACAGGTCATGGCGGTTACCAGACGGACCACCATTCTTGTAGAAAACGGATCCGGCCTTAAAGGATTTCTGAACCGCAAGGTTGATGCCTTGCTGAAGAGACAGTTTGCCATGATGACAGCTATTCTACAGCTGGGGCGGGAGGTATATACCAGCTTGACATCTCAAGCCCTGCTTCAGTGGATTCAGTCTCTTCTGCTTGATGATAGTATTTCTCTCTTGGAGTCAGCAGCAGCCTTCCTTTCTGATGCCATGTATGACCTGGTATACTTGGCAGCCAGGGATGATGCCTTGATGACTGTCATGGTACTGGATTTGGCTTTGTCACTGGGCAGTGGATGCATCTTCCAAAGCCCATTTGGCTCAAATGGCCTTTAAGGGGAAGCTCCTGTTTGAAACAGATTTGGAGAAACTGATGAAGGATCTAGGTGAGACAAAATCTTTCTGCCTCCTGGAAGACAGTGCCCGGGGGCCTGTGAAGCGGGCCAGTGTCCTTTTCTAGTCGGCCTCTGCCCACCCACCAAGGGTGTGGTAGCTGGATTCCCCGGGGGTCTCAGAACTATTGTCACTACTGCTGTGGAGAACCTTTCTTCTCCTCTGCTTCAGGGCTTCAAGCTTGTTCTCAGTCCTTTCATGCAGCACGTAGACCTGGGGACTCTATTCAGAAGAGGACCCTACCAGGCCATGCAGTGAAGGTTTGGGGGCTCGTTCCCTGGTGCCTCCAGTGGGCAGCAGGCTTCCCTCTTTCTGGAATGGGCCCAAGTTACCAAGGATTGCTGGGTGCTAGACACCATTCAATTTGGCTATGTCTTGGAATGCAAGGAGCTGATTCTCGATGCTTTCATTTTTTCCCCTTGTGGGCCTGCAATCAAAGGTACCGTAGTGCAGATCATCTAGGACAAGTTGCTTCACCTGAAGACAGTGGTGCCCATCCCTCTCCCCTCCCCCAGATGAGAGGGGCAAGGGCAGATACACTATCTACTTCATACTGCCAAAGGAGGATGGTTCCTTTCAGCCCATTCTGGACCTCAAAGGGGTTAACACACACTTGGTGTCCTGTGCTTTTGGATGGAAACATGCTCTGTGATTCAAGCAGTGCACTGAGGGGAATTCTTGACTTCTCTGGATCTGGCCGAGGCGCGTTTTCATATCCCGATCTGGGTGGATCAGTTCATTGCCCTTCCTTTCGGGCTCTCCATTGCTACAAGGATGTTCTCAAAGGTCATGGTGATGGTGGCTGTGGCGTCAAAGGATCTGTGTCCATCCCTATCTAGACGACTGGCTCATCAGAGCACATTCCCTGTCACAAGTTTCTTGGGTGACGTCCCAAGTAGTGTCCTTTTTTGATCACCCAGCTGAGGCTTTCCAATCAGAAAAAGAGCCAACTTTTACCTTCCCAGTCCTGTAGGCATGTGATCACAAGAGGCCACTCCAGTGGTCCTTGACTTGACAGTCCCCAAGTTTTCAGGAGTTAAGAGTGTAGGCTTCTGCTCATGTTGAGGGTGTGGTTCAACCTGTGGTGATACTGGCAACCCGGTCATCTGAGGAAGGGCTTGCCGCTGGATGATTTCTCCTGGATCCTGCTGACAACCGATACTGGTTTCTCAGGCTGGGGAGCCCACTGCTGAAACTGTATGACTCGGGGCCGTTGGCATCACAGGGAAATGGTGTGGTCTATCAGCTGCTTTGAGGCGAGGACCATCAGGTAAGTTCTTCTGCATTTCTGGCCCCTGGTCAAAGGCAGGGCAGTTCAGGTGTTTTCAGACACAGTAGCTGTATACATGGAATACATCTAGGGGGAATGGTGAGGAAACAGTTGAGTTACTACTACTACTGAACATTTGTTCTACTGCTGTAGTACCTTTTGGTTCTGCCATGATTCTATATTTAGCTCTTGCAGGCTCACCTTCTACTTGACAGCCTTCTATTTCTATCTTCCTGTATATAGTTCTCTACTTTTTACTCATTGTTGCCCACATTGAGATTATGTGAGGCTTGCTCTGTATCTCTCTCCCATTTACTTTGGGACAAATACTGAAGTGACCTCTGGTGGCTGAGGCAGATAGAAGCACATGAGTAATGTCCTTGAAATCTGAGCTTTTCATTGGTTCTTTGTCTCCACCAATCTGCTGGTATAGGAACACATCCCACTTGTCTGAACTGGTCTAGCAGGACTCAAGGAAAGGATATTATCTGGTACATAAAATGTCACCTTTTATTACAAATAAGGTGGCCATCCTTATTCCTGTCTGAACCAGAACAGATTTTCCAACAGATTAGTCAAAGTCCACTACCATACTGGTCAACACTAATGCACATTAGAAACATAGGCCATGTAGTCTTTTTCTGCCACATGTTTCTATCTAGTCTACCTTTCCATATCAACTACAATTAATGTACATTATTTACTGCAGGTCCTATTTTGTGCAGTGGGACCTGTTACATATGTAAACTGCATTAACACGCTTTAATAACTCTAACCTTTTATCACCAACCTGGAATTTGCTTCCTTTGCCCTTTTGCAGCTTGAAGGGAAGGGGAAAGATTCCTACCACCCTTCCCCCCCCCCCCCCACCAAGTACCACCATTCAAATGTTTGAAACCAATGGGGTTCCTATTCTAGGAGGAAAAAGTGCAAGTCTGCCTACACTTGTTTCACAACCAGATATTGATTAGGAATGTGGTGGTGGGTTTTATTGGGGACGAGGGGGGTCCCCTTTGAGTTACTATAATGTAGGAAAGGAACACTAATGTACACATGGCAAAAGTACAATTTGATTAAAATAAATCTCCAACTACTTTGTTGGTTTTATTATTTCATTCGACACATTATCTTGGAACCAGAACACAGGAGAAGAAGGTATCCGCAAGGACAAGCCAGACAAAAAGCGGAAACAAAAAACAGGCCTACACACAAAAAAATGATATACAAAACACTTTATTGGAGGACCCAACTAAAATGTTTCAGCCTGAGGCCTTCTTCAGGGGTCAAAGGTTGTAGCAACAACACATAGATCAGCTGAAAGCTCTCCTCAATCAAAGGTTGTAGCAACAACACATAGATCAGCTGAAAGCTCTCCTCAATAGAGTAACTGCAAACATGACCGGAGTTGTTGCTAAGCGCTCCGGTCATGTTTGCAGTTACTCTATTGAGGAGAGCTTTCAGCTGATCTATGTGTTGTTGCTACAACCTTTGACCCCTGAAGAAGGCCTCGGGCCGAAACCTTTTAGTTGGGTCCTCCAATAAAGTGTTTTGTATATCATTTTTTTGTGTGTAGGCCTATTTTTGGTTTCTGCTTTTTGTCTGACATTATCTTGGAACAACAATTTTCCTTAGTTGCAAGGTAATTTTTAGGAAACCTTTTTTACAGTCGGGACTATTTTAGATCTTTTGTTCTTGAACTGTAGGATATTTGAGTTTTAGGTGCAAGTAGAAGGCACTGCTGGTTTAATGTGAAATGATCTTTTTTCCCATCTGGGAGACTTTCCGTTCTATTTCTTTTTTTTTTTTTTTTTTTTTTATAATTACCTGCTTTGAATGACAAAGGCAAGTCACCCCTAGCCTCATTTGCCCCCTCCCCAAAGAAAGAAATGAAATACCATATTACTGATAACCTTGTTGCTTTTATGTTTACAAAAAATATGTTGCTGCTTATACTCTTGTGTTTTTCCCCCTTTTTCAGGTCATTTTGTTTTACTGTCTGTTTATAATTTGCAATTTTTCATGTGTAAATGTACATAATGCACTTTCCTCTAATATTGATTTGTCATTTACAGTATGTGTTTGGTGCTCATTTGAGAAAATAAAGTTTTCAAATATTGGAAGAAAAGTAAAGAATGGAATTTATTTTGGCAATTTTCCATTGTGGTTTCATCTTATGTTTAGGTTCCCAATAAACTTAACCAAAAGAGAATGCAAAACACCATGAAGCTAACATCATAACATAATAGATCATGACAGACGTAAAGACCAATTAGCTCAACTAGTCTGCCTAGTTATTTCTGTCTGTACCATGAAGAATGTGTCAAAGCTCTGTAAAACGTTAATCTTATCTGTCTTCTATTTTATGTGTGGTAGAAATGTGAGGTTTTATATGCTATTAAAGCATGGAAGAGTTGGACATGCATCCTAAATAGCATAACATGAAATAGCGTGGTTACTCACCTGTAACAGGTGTTCTCTGGGAACATCAGGAATCAGTCCTCACATATGGGTGATGTCGACGCCGACGGAGCCCATGCAAAGCATTTCCCCAGCTTTCAAAGAAAGCCTTTGGGAATGCTACCATGCATGCGTGGTCCCCTTCCCACCCAAGGGTGCCATATTGCTCAGTCAGATGACATAGCTAAGAGAGCAGTAAAATAAGGTAATGTATAGAGGCAACTCCCAGGGGAGGAGGGAGGGTTGTGAGGACTGATTCCTGCTGTTCCCGGAGAACACCTGTTACAAATGAGTAACTATGCTTTCTCCAGAAACAAGCAGGAAGTCAGTCCTCACATATGGGACTCCCTAGCCCCAGGCTGCTGAGGACCAAACCAGGATACCACCAATGGCGACCAGTCAGATAGCTGTGAATTGCAGAAGATGACTTCCCAGCTGAGAGACTCTGCGAGACCCTAGCATCCAGCAACACTATCACTCTGGTAGCCTGAACAGAGAAGTGTCGGCGGGCAGGAGTTGCCTACACCCCGAAAATATTACGGAGTACCGCCTGGCCAAAGACACTGTCCCTATGGGACTCTCTCTCTCCAGGCAGTAGTGAGCTGCAAATGTATGAATCAAAGACCATGTGGCGGCCTTGCAAATCTCCGTCACCAGCACTGAGCAGAGGTTGGCTACTGACATGGCCATTGTCCTCGCATGATGCGCTGTGATCTGGTGCTCAAGGGAGAGGCCCACTTGCTCATAGGCAAGGGCAATGCAGTCCACCACCCAAGCGGCCAGAGTTCGCTTAAACAGTTTGCTGGAGTTGTAAGACATGAAAAACTGAGGAGCTTTGCAATGAGCCTGAGTCCGCTGTAAGTAGAAGGACAGGGCCCATTTGCAGTCCAGCGTATGAAAGATCAGTTCCTCCCTGTCAGCATGAGGCTGTGGAAAGAAGATGGGGAGGACTACCTCTTGGCTGAGGTGAAAAGGAGATACCATCTTCGGGAGGAATTTGGTGTATGCAGAACCTCGTATATGGCAGGTACACCACTCTTCAAGCAGGCATAAGGGCCGCTGAGAAGGCCACTTTCCATAATAGGTACCTTAGGTGGCAAGTGGCTAGGGGCTCGAATGGTGGTCTGGTGATCTGGGAGAGCACACGTTGAGGTTCCATTCTGCCACCGGAGGGCAGAGAAGAAGCTTGGCTAGCAGGAGTCCCTGGAGGAACCTGGAGACCAGGGGCTGGCTGGAGAGGGATTTCCCCTTGATGGGGCGGTGGTGAGCGGTTATAGCACTCGGATGCACCCATACCGAGTTAGATTTCAGTCCAGTATGTGATAAGTGCAGTAGGTACTGTAGGAGGAGCTGCAGATGGCAGGAGAAGGGATTCTCTCCTCTGTCCACACACCAGATTGAGAACCTCCTCCACCTGAAGACGTATGACCTTCTGGTGGAGGGCTTCAGGGAGGCCAGCAGGATCTCCTCGACTTCTACTGGAAGATTGAAGGGGGCCAGGGCTACCCTTTCAGCAGCCACGCCTTTAGCATCAGGGACACCACATTGGGATGCAGGAGTGAGCCCCCTCCTGAGACAGGAGGTCTGGGGCCTGGCCCAGTGAAAGTGGGAGTGCCGCCAACAAGGAGAGCAGCAAGGGGAACCAGGGTTGCCTGGGCCACCTGGGAGTGATCAGTATTGACAATCTGTCGCTCTGAACCTTGAAGAGGGTCCTGGCTACCAGGGGTGTCGGCAGAAATGCATAGAGTAGGCCCTCGGCCCATGAGATTAGGAAGGCTTCCGCTGCCACTCTCTCTCTGGGTGCGGCTGATGGGAGCAGAAGCGGGTCAGCTGCATGTTGTCTGGAGAGGTGAATAGGTCCATCACAGGCCTGCCCCAGAGGTTGAAGAGCTGTCTCACCACCCTGGGGTGCAAGCACCACTCATGTAGCTGCAGGACTCTGCTCAGCCTGTCTGCTAGGAATTGTCCAGGCCTAGGAGGTATACCGCACACAGCAGCATGCTGTGATATGCTACAAAAGAGGGCACTGCCTTCCGGCAGAGGGAGTACAAGCCCATGCCCCCCCCCCCCCCCCACCTGGCTGTCCATCTGGATCGACACTGGCAGATGCCATAGGCAGTGGCGGAAGGCTTGTAGGGCCAGGAAGATTGCCTGGAGTTCTAGGAGAGTTGATCTGTAGGAGGGACTCCTCCGAAGACCAACTGCCTTTTGTGTGTATAGGCCATCGCAGTGCGCTCCCCAGCTCAGGAGGGAGGCGTCTGTGGACAGGGTCGCTTGCAGTGCAGGTGCCTGGAAGGGCATTCCTGCCCATAGGTGGTGAAAGTTCTGCCACCAGTTTAGTGAGGCTGCCAGTTGGCTGGTGACCTTGATCCAGTCCCTCAGCCTGCCTGTGGCCTGAGCGCAGGCACCATTGGGCTGCCCACATATGCAGATGGGCTGAAAGATGACGTGGACAGTTGAGGCCAGATGGCCCAGGAGACTGCGGAGGAGGCATGCCAGGACTGTCCTGTTGCGCTGCACCTCCCCTGTCAGCTGCTGGAGGTGTGCTGCCCTCTTTCTCAGGAGGACCGCTCTTGCCTGTAGCGTATCCAGGTGTGCCCCTATAAACTCTAGGCCTTGGGCCGGGGAGAGATGGGATTTGGGGTAGTTGATGACAAACCCCAGGTGCTGCAGGAGACAGGTTGCCCAGCCTGTGGCCTGGTTGGCCTCAATGGTCGTAGTGCCTCTGATGAGCCAGTCATCCAGATAGGGGAAGACTAAGGTCCCTTGTAGGTGCAGGTAGGCGGCTACTACTGCCAGATACTTTGTGAAAACCCTTGGTGATGAGGCCAGGCCGAAGGGGAGTACCTTGTACTGGTAATGCTCCCCTCCCACCATGAATCTTAGATACTGTCTGTGGGAGGGATGGATCAGGGTGTATGCATCCTTCAGATCCAAGGAGCAGAGCCAATCTCCTTGGTGGAGGTAGGGCAGCAGTGTCCCAAGGGAGAGCATCTTGAACTTCTCCCTCACCAGAAACTTGTTCAGGTTTCACAGGTCTAGGATGGACCTGAGGCCCGCAGTTCTTTTGGGGATAAGGAAGTACCTGGAGTAGAAGCCCTTTCCCCATAGATGTTTGGGTACAGGCTCCACTGCTGTGTCTTTGAGCAGGCCTACAAGCTCTGAGAGGAGCAAGCTCTGGTGAAGGAGAGACTACACCGGCTCTCCTGGGAAGAATCCTGGGGGTGTTTGCTAGCAGCGGAGGAGATACTCCTCCCTTACCACTTGTAGGACCCACTGGTCCGTGTTGACCCCGGCCCACCTGTGGGCAAAAAGCACAAGGCAGCCCCCTGTAGTCCGGGGAGGGTCTTTCAGGGGAGGGGAGGGGAGGCCCTGCTTGGGGAGTCAGAAGCTCCTCCAGGTTGGGTGGGAGCTGGGGCCTGGAGCTTCTGACCCTTGGGCTTCCTGGGCCCATGGCCCTGACCCTTGGGTTGAGGGCCCTGTTGCTGTCCAGAGAAGAGCTGTTAATGAGCCTGATGAAAAGACCCCTTTTTCCTCGAAAGAAGGTCTTTTCCCTGATAGTCTCTCCCTGGGGAGGGCTGAGGTCTTCAAGGAGAGCCTCTGCCTGGTCATGACCTCCTGTCTCTATCTTGGACACCTTGTCGGCCATGGGTTTGCTGAACAAGTTTTCTCCAGTGCAGGAGACATCAAGTAATTTCTCTTGTACCCACTGCTCGAGGTCTGAGGTCTGCAGCCAGACCTGGCGTCGGGTGCTGATGCCGGCTGCTGCTATCTGGGCTGCCAATTCAGAGCCTTTCGAGGTGGCTCAGGATAGGAATTTTGAGCAGTCCTAGCTGTCAGGGTTTGAAACCTCTGAAGAGGTTCCATGTCGAGGCCCGTGGAGAAGCCTGCCAGTTGCTGGACGAGACCCTTAGGGTACTTATCTACATACAACTCATAGGCCTGTATCCTGCAACCAAATATGGAGCCCTGAAAGCACTTGTGCCCAAGGGTGTCGAGGGCTCGGGCCTCTCTCCCCGGCAGGACAGAGGAACAATTCTTCTGGCTTTTATGTTTTTTTGCATCGATGATTTCACAACCATGGAGTTATGTGGGAGCTGAGCTTTTTGGAAGCTAGGGCCCTTCTTGACACGGTAGATGGCATCGAGGTGTCAGCTGACCACTGGCACCGAGGCCAGGATCTCCCACATCCACAGGAGCAGCCATTCGAGGATAGGTTGCATTGAAATTGTGAGTCTCCTTTGGTGGGGACTCATACTGGAGGATCTCCAGTTCTTCAGTGTGCAGGTCTTTCTCCAATGCAGTCAGGCCCAACAGGGCCTGGACCATATCCCAGACAAAGTCATGGAAGACCACATCCTCTGGGGGAGACGGCTCCAAGGGGACGTCTCAGAGTTGAGAGGTCTCCAGAGAGGCCTAGTCATTGGTCTTCCACTCTGAGCTGGAAGGCATTGAGGACTCCGAGGCTCGGGACTCCCATGCCTCAAGGCTGGGACCAGGGAACAGAGTTCCCTCGAAGGAGCTCTGGTCAGACTCCCAGAAACTGGCCGGGGAGGACCTGACACTGAGGAACAGGACCGGGACCTCGATCGCTGCAGAGGGCTCACCCAAAGCTGGTGGTGCTCAGTGCCTGGCTCAATGCCTAGGGACTCCTCCGCAGTCAGGGGCCCAGTTATCAAGGCAGATGATGCGGACAAGTCAGACATCATTGCCTGCTGCAAGGCCAGGATGGCAGAGATATTCTGCTGCAGGGCTGCCATTCTGGTTTCGAGGCCAGAAGGCTCTTCAGCTTTTGGCATGGGTACTGATTGTTCTCAGGCCCGATGCCGGCACTCTTGTGAGTGCATCTTCAATGAGGACCACAGCCTTGAAGAGCCTCATGTGATCTCTTCCAGCTGAGGACTCTGAGCAGTGCCCCCCAAAGGTCTCTAAGAAGGAGTCGCCAGATTCCCTCCACGGGACCTTACTGGGTTTGGCTGGTGGAACCTCAAAAGGCTTCGAGGATTTTTTTCTTCTTGGAGTCCTTTTTGGAGGAGCCACCGCTGTGGGACTCCAAGGATGCCCAGACCTCCTGGGAAGTGCTGGGCTGGGAGCTCAGCATCAGGGAAGCCGGAGCTGAGTCAGACCACGGGAACATCTTCCCCTGCAACTCCGACTGTTTCTTGTTGGTTTTTGGAGTCATGGCCTGGCACAGGTTGCAGGTGGTATTGTCATGGTCTGGGCCCAGGCAGCATAGGCAGCAGTCGTGGGTGTCTGACAGACATAATCTGACTGCAACAGTCGTCATATTTTTTGAACCCACCGGGAGACATGGGGGCACCCTGCTGGGGTCAACGACCCCTAGGTGTAAAAAGGGCATGAACACCAGTTGAGGCAAGCCTCAATCAAAAAATGGGAAAGAGCCAAGAAACGATGCTGGCTCGAGGCAGGAAGAGGAAGTGGTACGCAAACTGGGAAAAAACAACTTTAAGGATAATTTTGGAAAGATTTTTCCAGGGAAACGGGACAAGCGTCCGTTAGGCTCTGCAGGAAAAAAGGAAACTGAGCAAGATGGCACCCTTGGGTGGGAAGGGGACTACACATGCATGGTAGCGTTCCCAAAGACTTTCTTTGAAAGCTGGGGACATGCTCTGTTTGGGCTCAGTCGACATCACCCATATGTGAGGACTGACTTCCTGCTTGTTCCTGGAGAAAGATTAATAGATTTGTTGATGTACTGTGAGAATAAGTGCAGATGCAACACTGCAGGGCAGTGCATGAGCCACTAAGCTGGCCCTTCTAAGGGCCCTTATTCAATTCCTGGAACAGGTCTTCCACATCCTAGATCATCTGAGGTTAGAGATGCTGTAGAGTCTGAATTTATAGGGGGGGAGAGGAGAAGAGTTCTTAATAAGATGGTCTATACACTTTTTAAGTCCAGTTCAGGATGGTGTACAAGCACATAATCAGCAGAATAAGTGGACAATAACAAAACGCTAAAATATAATCAATATTTCAAAAAGTCTACTTCCGATACTGACTGTGCTGCCCTCATCAACACTCAACCTATCAAAATAGAGCCACCACTGTTACAGGAAAGCCAATCTTTCACTAATTGTGGTCATTATTTTTTTATTCGTTGTCAGACAAGGTACATTGGATTCACTCAGTCCATTCATTTGAACATGCCAACTATGTCACTACAGACCCTATTCAGCTTCTGCTCCCTTATGCATTTGTCCTAAACATTATGAACTGTCACTGTTTTTTGTTAAACTGATTGAAAATTTCAGGCAACAATAACACTTCAACAACCACACAAGTCAAAAATCTAAAAATATGTGATTCCCTCTGTTAACTTCCAGAAACTGAAGATGGTTTCTAGATTTTGTGGACTTTAGGGTCCTTATCCTTAATCTTTGCCATCCTTAAATGATTATACAAAAATCGCTGTGGTCTTTTTGGAGTAGGATGCTAATATTGTATCTGAAAAGTTACTCCACTTTAACATGCAGTTTCTACTTCGGGCTTGTATGGTGTTATTGCTTTCATTAAGCTCTCTTTTATCCAATGTGTAGTCTCAGACCAGTGCAGCACTTGTGGCCACTATGTTTGGTGGACCACAAGGCGCAAAGCAACAGCATCAATGACTACTGGATAAAATGCTTTTTTTTGTATCTACCGTGACTAATTTTCTTTGCTCTTCACACCTATATAATATTCCCTTAAAGTGTTTCAACGAATATATAAAATGTTAGACAGGCTTATCTTTTGTTCCACTAGGGCTTAGTGGTTCTCGCCTTCGCTATCGCTGAAGTTATCTCAACGCCTCCTCTGGCGCCTTAGCGTTTCACTCTCGCAAGAGAGTTTCTTCAGGAGATCTGTATGCGAATTAAAACAATGTTGATGGTACCTGTTCATAAAGTCTATACTGCTTAAAAGTATAACGTGTCTACATTAACTTTATTTAAAATATTTAAAATGGCAATTCAATAGTTCTAATAATATATCTTACTCACTATTGACTGCTGCCCACGTCTCTCTGATTCTTACTTTTCTTTTCCTGAAAAAAACGCCGCGCATGCGGATAGAGGTCTTGTTCATCCTTTTAAACTAACAGCTGATTGATCAATGGTGCCCATCATTTGCATATTTGCCATTCCACCGAGGCATTTAAACCAAATGGTTTAACTGTATTTACTGAAAAGATCCATCTCTGTTCATAAAATGATAGTGTTTCTTCCAGTGTTTTGCCTCTTTTCGGTCTATCAATGCGATCTATGCAGAAACAACGCAGTTGTGAAAACTCATGGTTATTTTCAAGACAATGTTGTGTTAATGGAGCCGTCATTACTTTATTAACCAATTTAAAAGGATGAACAAGACCTCTATCCGCATGCGCGGCGTTTTTCTCAGGAAAAGAAAAGTAAGAATCAGAGAGACGTGGGCAGCAGTCAATAGTGAGTAAGATATATTATTAGAACTATTGAATTGCCATTTTAAATATTTTAAATAAAGTTAATGTAGACACGTTATACTTTTAAGCAGTATAGACTTTATGAACAGGTACCATCAACATTGTTTTAATTCGCATACAGATCTCCTGAAGAAACTCTCTTGCGAGAGTGAAACGCTAAGGCGCCAGAGGAGGCGTTGAGATAACTTCAGCGATAGCGAAGGCGAGAACCACTAAGCCCTAGTGGAACAAAAGATAAGCCTGTCTAACATTTTATATATTCGTTGAAACACTTTAAGGGAATATTATATAGGTGTGAAGAGCAAAGAAAATTAGTCACGGTAGATACAAAAAAAAGCATTTTATCCAGTAGTCGTTGATGCTGTTGCTTTGCGCCTTGTGGTCCACCAAACATAGTGGCCACAAGTGCTGCACTGGTCTGAGACTACACATTGGATAAAAGAGAGCTTAATGAAAGCAATAACACCATACAAGCCCGAAGTAGAAACTGCATGTTAAAGTGGAGTAACTTTTCAGATCCTTAAATGATTGGCTAATAGAACTTGGAAAGGTCCTGGAAATGGAACTAATGTTGGTGAATTTACACAATTCCATTTTGCTAAATCACCCTGTGAATAGGAAGAACTTAATAATTATAGTTAGCTCTGTTTCAATTAATACCCTACCCCTCCTATCGTCCTCAGAAAAGAGGTCCAAGAAAAGAACACTGCAATCCTCAGGTAGACTTGGCCTTGTGATTATGTTTGTAGCTGTAGGGTTTTAGGGTAGGCAGGAGATGGTATTCCTAGTGCTTGTGGGTGAGAGGAAAGCAAGCTTTCAAGGTCTTACCATTGGGATGGTCTTTCTCACTTATTTCACTTTGAATCAAAAGGTGGTACATGCAATCTTCAACAAAAGCAATTTTGCACTCTGGCAGTGCAAAATCAAAGGGCTTTTTAAAGGAATTTCTTAAAAGGCAGAAAATATACTTACTTTGGATGAAAATGCTGAAAGCAAAGTGGGTCCCTTGGTTTCCTGGGAGGGAAGGGGGGGGGGGTTTCCTCCTGAACTCCAACTCTTAACACTTCAGAACGGAAAGCTACCTCTTCTTAGATCCTTACAGTCTTTAGGCTAGTGGCAGGCCTCTGCTCTCAGCCTACTCCTGTTTCTTCTGCTTGGACTCCCAGAGTTCCTCCTCTTTCCTTTTGTGACTCACTGAATCACTCTTCACAACTCTGGCTTCTTGAAACTTTTCTGGAGCCTATTGGGAGACATACCACCAAATGCAGTGGTCACTAATTTTCCTAGACCATCTTGGCACGCAGAACCTCTCTTCAGAGAAAAGTGCTCTCCTTAAGACCTGATATCAAGGAGGGTTGGATAAGGAAGACTCATTCTCTACCACAGCAGTGTTTTTATATTTATATCCCCTCCCACAAAGAGTACTTTTACATAACACCTTCTATTATCACATACTGCGAACAGACTAAACTAGTCTCTGAAGCAATTATTAGTAAGAGAAAATTGCCTCCTTACATATTTAATATATCCTAGACATTTTGACTAATGGGGCTTAAGAATCATATGATGTGACAAGATCCCTAAATTCCACTTGTGTGTGGCTCATGGTTTTCATTGGGTCTGTTGGAAGTATGTAGTAGGGAGATGTGTATAGGAATGAGCATAAAATCTTATGTTGAGAGATGGGTTTTGTCCTTTTTCCAATCTTCTTTAGAAGTACCAGTGGTTCCAGGGAAAAGATCATGATGACAAAGGTCTAGGAAAAGGAAAGAAAGTGTCTACTGCATGGGGTGGGGGGGCTGCTATCTCTTTCCCAACATGCCTTAGAGGGCTTGAGGAGTGAATTGCCTAAACCACCAGAGGAAGGTGCTGAGGAATGACTCATGGGACCTGAAAACTAAGGCTAGTGCTTGAAGTCTGTCCCCAGATATAGAAGACAGCAATGACCAAAAAGGAAGAGATGCTCTTGCAGACTTTGGGTGCTTTCTTGATAGAAGAAAATAAAAAAAACGATGTAGAAGTGTAGCCATTGGCCTGGAAAAAGCTACTAGGATACCAAGAGATGAGAAATCCACAGCAAGGAGTTGGGGGATTAGCTTTGTTTTTTGTTTTGTGTGTAGGTTTTTATTTTTTTTAACTTGCATTCAACTTGTAGTGAGACTGGATTCTGTTGCAGACTTGGTTTGCTTTTTTTGTATCTGCTTTGAAGAAAATGTTAAGTGGGAAAAAAACCCCCGAACCACAAAACCAACAACCTTGTGTTGAGCAGTAATTTAGACTGGACAGTTGCCTTTTGAGTTTGATTTGTATGGTGAGCTGCTTAGTACAGAGGATACAAGTGAAAAGAATTGCCTACATCAAATTATATACTACTGAATATGCATCTTTCTGTATATCCTGAAACCATGACTGGCAATGGAATAGGTTGAGAAGCACTGCTCTAGAACCTCTGTTTAAGACCATCCTTCTCATCACATTTGGCATACAGCTAATCTTTGAATCCCTGCAGCTAACCTTTGAATCCCTTTCCAGGCCAAGTTCCCAGTTGGAAGAAAATCAAGAGGGGGAATGCTTGTATGTTAAATTGATCTTTGAATTCCAGCAAAGTACAAAAAAATCCCTCTCTAAAACTTAAGGACAAATTTTTGCTCATTTGTAGAAGCCATTAGGGCCTTAATTTCAAAATCTTGGAGCATATGAAAATCAGAGCTATAGGAAAGTGCCTGTCCCTGAATTTCAGCACCTGCCCAATGACTTACACTTGGTCCTTGCTATCTCAAATTCAAATTGCTATTTTTTCCTGAGTATCCCCCAGGGGCACCATCCTCCCTTACTCCCCAGTGTCTTCCCTATCTATTCTGGCTAATACTGACTAGTTGAGGTAAAATCCCATTGAAATTCATCTAGCATCCCTTTTAATGTACTATGGAAATCTGGCAAGTTTATTCCTCTTTTCTCTGCAAGGTTTTTGGCTGTTTATTCCTCCATGTAAATCCAATGACAATCCTATGTAAGGATTAAAAGAGCTGGAAGGCATGGTCACGGCGATCATAGTCAATAAATGTAACACCCTGAGTAGCCACTTATTCTGGCTGCATTGGCTCTACCCATCCACCAGAAGGTGATCTTATGCTATCTTCCTTAACTGAATTAGCTTCCCTTGTTAAATATTTTTAAGATATCATCTGATCTCCTTTTTCTTCCAGTTCAGTCAGAACCTGTCCTAGAATTCTTGGGCCATTAATCATTTACAATTACCTGTAGATTTTTCACATTTATTAATAGACCTTTCCTTCCATTGTTCCAAGTTTTGGTCATTGCAACAATGGCCCTGAAGGTGGGAGCTATGCACCAGGGTTCTAAATCTTGCCGCTAGGTGTTAACCCTTTGACTCCTTCCCTCAGAAGGGCTGTAATGCTATCTCCACAGTAGCCTCGGCCCACAGTAGCCCCTGGCCCGATCGAACTTGGGTATTGAACTATGGATTTTTTTGCATGATGGTGCACATTGCCCTAAAATAGATGTGTAATAAAAATGCTGTTTTATTCACCTTCCTCTTTTTATGAAGACATTCAGCTAAGCTGGTGTCTGTCAAAATTGCAGTTGCCCATCTACTAAATTACTAGA
This sequence comes from Ichthyophis bannanicus, assembly GCA_033557465.1. NCBI lineage: Eukaryota > Metazoa > Chordata > Amphibia > Gymnophiona > Ichthyophiidae > Ichthyophis > Ichthyophis bannanicus. Next base: position 173,321,294 of record CM066042.1, read on the forward strand.
ATTGACAATAGAGAGAGTGAGAAGTTCTAATGGAAATCTTTTGTGATGGATGATTTAATCTAGTTCAACATCACACATAAGAGAAGGCCTCTCGTCTCCACCAAGCCTTTCTTTTCATTTGTCCATCTAGAGTTGAATGTTTCCATGACAACCAAGTGAATAAATCCAGAGGCTCTTAGGCTAGGAGGTATGTTGCCATGGCCACCAAAGATATGTCAGCATGGTTACATCTAATTTAGGAAAGACATATCTGAACTGCGTCATCTGTACACTCTGTGCCCTGTTTGTATCTGGCTAAAAGCAAGATGCATACACACTGAAAAGTTGATTTCCCATCTCATAAAAAACATCTCTAGCGTCTTTCAACAGCAGACATGATTAGTATACTCAAGCAGCTTTTTTATTTTATAGGGTGAAGGGTAGCATGCGTTCTCTGATCTAATATTTTAGAAGTTACAGAATGAAACACAGGGTCACAGTATGATAAGACCGCGCTGCTCGGGGATTTGATGGTGGAACTGCTATTGCACTGCAAATGGGCATCTCTCACCTTTGGTACAAAGAAGGGGAAAGCAAAATGTGCAGAAAGGCCTGCAGTGTATCTGCAGTTTTCACTTTATGCCAAAGTCAGCTAGATATGCAGCGGAGGGAAAATACTTGGTGATAATAACCTTATTCTTCAAAGTAGCAAACTGTTACTTGATGATGGTACTTCTTTGATCCCCTCTGCAGGTCTCCTTTCTCGTTTGACCTAGTATATGGTATTGTGTTTTCACACTGGTATAGTATTTAGTTACTTATACTTTTTTGAAACATTCATAAATAATATATCAATAATAATAATTGAGCTAATGTGCTTCCATAGTAAAATCTTTAACCAAAAATACCCCTACTACATGTAGCACTGTTTTCTCTCTTTATATTTGGGTTTTTGATTGTTTCCAGTAATGGCTCAGATATGGTTGACCATTATTTAGGCAAAGCACTTTTTTATTGCCATATTCTACTGGGAACAAAGCAATTGTGCCCATTTATCTAGTACTACTCCACTCTGAAGAATTTGAAAGGAAAAGATTGATTTAAAATGCTCATGAATGACAGCCTGGGAGTTGATCTCTCACTACAGAGTGAGATGGGAGGTTCCACTAGACTGGTCTTTTTGGTAGCCATAGGAGGGAAAACTGGTTCAGTTTCGTGCTCTTACCCTGGATAAGCGCCTGTTGTTGAACAGCCACAAATTGGAAGGATCTGGAGGAGTACAACTGCCTCACATAACCACAACACTCCCTCCCCCCTCTTCTTTTTCCCCCTGCTCTCTCCTGAAGATTGCAGAAGGCTTTCAAAGGGATATGCCTGCTAGCCACCTTTAAACGCAGGGCTGCAAAGCCAGAGAAACAGTTCTACCAAGCAGCTCCAACACATGTTCCTTCCCTAGTGTCTGTAACACATTGCTCATAAAAGCGCAGTTAATACACACCACAGTAAAAGTGCAGTTATTGCATGTCATCAGATCACTGTGGCTTTAGTGTGTGCTGTTGTGATGCTTGCCTTAACTCTGTCATCTTCCAGGACAAGTGAGCGCCTCATCTCTAGATTCTGGACTCTGCTTTTCCTATAGGCAGCCTCTGAGTCATCTCTGGAGGGACTGTTCCCCCTCTATCAGATGGGGGATGCAGTTAGTCTGGCCTTGCCTGCCTCTACGGCAGGAGGTGATGGATGGCGGTGTAGGTAAGAATATCCAGCCAACTGGAGGGTCTGGCGACTGGGCCGTGAGCTGCTGCTCATCCTCTAGGGGACTTGTGGTGGCGATGCACCCTGGTGTTGGGGAGTCCTTTGAAAGGTGAGATTCTGGATTTTCCTCCCTGGAATTCTTTTCCTTTTTGCAACAGGCCTGGTCCTTCTGGTATGGATTCAGACCCTGTGGCCTTTGTGTGCCCCCAGGCGCAGAATCCATGTGAAAGTCAAAATCTCAGATAGCTCCTAGCTGTTCTCCATCTCTAGGGGGCGCATCCCGCTTGGGATGCTTAATCAAAGGCAATCAAGCAGGGCTTCCACTCTCCTACTAATAATAATCATTTGTATGGCGCTATAAGGCGTACGCAGCACTGATATAAGACTAGTCTCTACTCATCAGAGCTTACAATCTAATCAAGATGAAAAAAACATTGCAAAACTGGGGACTAGAGTATGGCAAGATACACATACGTAGTAGACAAGAGAATGAGCAGCATCAGAATCCTAAAGCAGCTTTGAAGACCCACCTCTTTGAGGCTGCTTTTGGATCCTGATGCTGCTCATTCTCTTGTCTACTACTTGTGTATCATGCCATAGTTTAGTCCCCAGTTTTGCAATGTTTTTTCATCTTGATTAGATTTTAAATTATGATGAGCAGGGACTGTGTCTTACATCTATATGTACAGCGGTGCATATGCCTTGTAGCACTATACAAATAATTAGTAGCAGTAACACTGTGGAAGCCCTGTTTGATTGCCTTGGACTAAGCGTCCGCAGTGTGGGAGACCCCCTGGAGATGGGGAACAGCTGGGAGCTGTCCAAGAGTTTGACTGACTTGGATTCAGATGGCTCGGTACTGGGCTCTGACATAGATGTAGAAGTAATCTCACCTTCAGAAGACTGAGGACACTGGTGTGATCTGCCTATTCCAGAAGGAGGAGCTGGCGGCATTGATTGCCAGGGTCTCATCCGTCTTGAACTTGATGGATGCTTTCAGCACGGAGCAGAAGGGACACCCACTCCTCCGCCATGGGGTGCAAAAATCTGCTACACGCTTCCCATTCCTGGATGTAATAAAAGGATATGGTCCTGTTGGAGTGGGACTCTCCTAACTTCCTGCCTAAAGGGTTAAGGTTATGTAAGAAGATCTCTGCTCTCCCAGTGGAGGAGTGCATTGAGTGGTTTGGCATTCCCAAGGTGGATACGCAGGTCAAGACAGTTATCAGATGAACCACCATTCCTGTGGAAGGCGGATTGGTCTTAAAGGATTTTCTGCACTGTAAGGTGGATTTGTGGTTGAGGAGCCAGTTTCGCTAGGGTAGTGGCTATTCTACAGCTGGCAGTATGTACCAGCCTGACAGCGTGAGCCCTGCTCCAATGGATTCAGTGTCTTCTGCTGGATGATGATACCCCTCTTTTGGAGTCTGCTATGGCATTCCTTTCTGGTGCGTTTGGCAGCCATGGATGGTGCCCTGATCACAGTGTCACGGTGTTGGATCTGGGCAGTGGTTACATCTTACAAAGCCTGGTTAGCCCAACTGGTTTTTAAGGGGAAACTTCTGTTTGGAGCCGATTTGGAGAAGCTGGTGAAGGACCTGGAGATACAAAAAAATCTGTTGTCTTCCGGAAGACTGGTCCAAGGGGCCTGTGAAGCGGACTGGTGCCCCTTCTCGTCAGCCTCTGCCCATCCACAGAGGGCATGCTAGCCAGATTCCCGGGGGCCTCAGGATTCCTTTCATAATCGACCTGAAAAACCTTTCTTCTCCTCTGCTTCTGGCTTCGAGCTCATTCTCAGTCCTTTAGTGGAGTGCATGAGCCCAGAGACTCTCTCTTCCAGAGAAGGACCTTCCCAAGCTGTGCAGTGAAGGTTTTGGGGTCCATTCCCTGGTTCCTTCAGTTGGAGGCAGGCTTTGCCTTTTCTTTCAGGAGTGGACTCTGGGTGCCAAGGATTGCTGAGTGCTAGACACTATTCAGTTTGGCTATGTCCTGGAATGCAAAGAGCTGATTTTGGGTGCTCTCACCCTCTCCCCTTCTGGGTTTGTGATCAAAACTGCCACTGTGTGGATCATCATGGACAAGCTGCTGTGCTTTAAAGGTGATGATGCCCTTCCCGCTGGATGAGTGGGGCTAGGGCAGATATTCCATCTATTTCATGGAACCCAAAAGGATGGTTCCTTCTGGCCCATTCTGGACCTCAAAGAGGGGGGGGGGTCAATGAGCATTTGCACACCCTGTGCTTCTGGATAGAATCTTTGCACTCCATGATTCAAGAAGCGTGCCAAGGGGAATTCTTGGTTTCTCTGGATCTGGCTGAGGTGTATTTTCATATCCCGATTCGGATGGATCAGCAAGGTATCTGCCTGTTGCCATGCTGGGCTCTCACTATCAGTTCACCACCCTCCCTTTCAGGCTTTCCACCACTCCGAAGATGTTCTCCGAAGTCATGATGGTGGTGGCTACGGCGCCAGGAGATCTGTGTCCTCCTTAGCCTAGGTTGGGTGATTAATCAGGGAAAAGCCAGCTGTGGCCTTCCCAGTCCCTGGAGTTTCTGGGAGCATATTTGGACTTTCGAGTGGACAGAGTTTTCCTGCCATAGGAGAATGTCAGTCTATTGGATTGCCTGGTGCTGTGCTGGGCGCAGCAGGCTCTCGGTCTGGGATTCTCTTCAGCTACTTGGTTGTTGACAGTGACCATAGGGATCATGCTGTGGGGGTGTGGTCACATGTGGCTGCACCAGCGGTCCTTGTTGACTCTGTTCCCGAGTTCTTAGGAGTTCAAGCGCAGGCTACCGCTCCCGTTGATGGTGAATTCTAGCCTGTGATGGTGCCAGCAGCCATGCCAACTCAGGAAGGGCATGCCACTGGACAATTCTTGATCCTCCTGATGATGGATGCCAGTATCTCGGGCTGGGGAGCCTGTTGCTGTTGGAACCCCAGGGAAGTGGTGTGGTCCATCAACCGCCTCAAGGTGAGGGCCATCAGGTTGGCTCTTCTGCATTTCTGGCCTCTGATCGAGGGCCAGGCAGTTCGAGTGTTTTCAGACAATGCCATGGCAGTGGCTTATGCCACTCGGCAAGGTGACACGAGGTGTACCACGGTTAGCTGTGGAGATGGTTCTTCTGTTTGCCTGGGTGAACCTCCTAGCCTTGTCAGCTCAGCACATTGCCAGACTGGACAATGTGAATAAGGACTTCATCAGCCAGCATTCTCTGGATCCTGGAGAGTGGGAGTTGAGTCTGGAGGCCTTTTAGTTGATTCTATGCTGCTGGGGTCACCCCAAAATGGATCTGATGGTGACCGTTTTTTCAGACATCACATAGAGATGGAGTCAGAGGGTGTGGATATCCTGACCCAGCCTTGGCCAAGTCAGCACTGGCTGTACATGTTTCCTCTGTGGCCCATGGTGGGGCAAGTGATTTGGCATATAGAAAGCCACCCAGACAGGTCCTGGTGGCACCGGATTGGCCAAAGAGAGCATGGTTCAGAGACCTGATGCTGGTCCTACAGGTGCCTCCTCTTTGGTTGCCTCCATAAACATAGAAATATGATGACAGAAAGACCACATGGCCTATCTAGTCTGTCCTTCCATATCAACAACTACAACAGTCCCCTTTTTACCTTTAGAGATCCTCTGTGGTGGTCCCATGCTTTTTTTAATTCAGTTACTGTCCTCATTTCTACCACCTCCACTGGAAGACTATTCCACGGATCCACTACTCTTTCCGTAAAGAAATATTTCCGCATATCACTCCTGAATCTATCTCCCTTCACCCTCATCCCATGTCCCCTCGTAGCAGAACTTGCTTTCAATTGAAAGAGGCTCTCTCCCTGAACATTTATGCTACAGAGGTATTTAAACATCTCAATCATATCACCTCTATCCCGCCTTTCCTCTAAGGTGAACATATTAAGATCCTTCAGTCTGTTCTCATATGCTTTATAATGAAGACCACTAATCATTTTAGTAGCCACCCTCTGCACCGACTCCATCCTGTTCACATCTGTTTGAAGGGGCGGTCTCCAAAATTGCACACTATACTCCAAATGAGGTCGCACCAAAGACTTATAGAGAGGCATTATCACCTCCTTTTTTCTGCTAGCCATTCGTCTCCGTATGCACCCAAGCATCCTTCTAGCTTTTGCCGTCGCCTTTTCTACCTGTTTAGCTACTTTAAGATCATCAGACACAACCACGCCTAGGTCCCGCTCTTCTTTAGTGGACAAAAGTACTTCACCCCTATACTATATTGCTCCCTTGGATTGCTGCAGCCCAAATGCATGACCTTACATTTTTTAACATTAAATCCCAGCTGCCAAATTCCAGACCATTCTTCAAGCTTAGCTAGATACCTCCTCATGTTATCTACAACTTCATGGGTGTCTACTCTATTGCAGACTTTGGTGTCATCCGCAAAGAGGCAAACCTTACCCGACAGCCCTTACGCTATATCACTAACAAAGATGTTAAAAAGAATCGGACCAAGGACAGATCCCTGGGGCACACCACTGGTAACATCCTTCTCCTCAGAGTGAGCTCCATTTACTTGTACTCTTTGTCGCCTCCCACCCAACCAATTTCTAACCCAAGCAGTAACTTTAGGGTCCATCCCTAGGGTACTCAGTTTGTTTATAAGTTGCCTGTGAGGAACAGTGTCAAAGGCTTTACTGAAATCTAAATACACCACATCTAGAGCTCTCCCTCGGTCCAACTCCCTGGTCACCCAGTCAAAGAAATCAATCAGATTTGTCTGACAAGACCTGCCTCTGGTGAATCCAAGCTGCCTCGGATCCTGTAATCCACTGGACTCCAGAAACCTCACTATTTTCTCTTTCAGCAGCGTTTCCAAGAATTTACTCACCACCGAAGTTAAACTAACCAGCCTGTAGTTTTCAACCACATTCTTACTTCCGCTTTTGTGTAAAGGCACCACATGAGCCTCTCTCCAGTCCTTTGGCACCACGCCCAACTCCAACGAGGCATTGAAAAGGTCAGTCAGTGGAGTTATTAGAATGTCCCCAAGTTCCCTCAGTATTCTAGGGTGTATCCCATCCGGTCCCATCTTGGGGCCTGTTCCGGCAGGGACTGATAGTCTTGGAGGACTCTGTTCCCTTCTTGTTTTTGGATTGACCCTTGTAAGGAGATGGCTAGCACATAAGGATTACTCTCCAGTAGTGGTCTCCAGTCTGCTTGGAGCTTAGATGAGCTCTATCAAGCTAGCATATGTATGTGTATCTGGTGCCTCTTTTGAGCGATGGTGCAGCTCTTGGCAGTTGGTTCCTGAAGCAGCTAGGCTACCAGGCTGCTATCTCTGTTGGCCTTTCTACAGGATGGCCTGGAGAAGGGTCTTTCTCTTGTCTCCCTGAATGTTCAGGCAGTAGCTATGGCCTGTTTCCAAGTCCTTAGCCTTGCACCCAGACGCCTCGTGCTTTCTTCAGGGGGTTCAGCATCTGCATCCCCCCTCCAGTCTGTAATCCCTTCCTGGGATCTGTGTTTGATTCTTAAGGCTGTGATGGCAGCGCCCTTTGAGCTGTTGAGGCATGCTACTTTAAAGGATTTGACATTCAAAATGAGGGTCTTGGTCGCAATTTGTTCCGCAAGGTGGACTTCAGAACTGCAGGCTCTGTCTTGCTGAGATCCTTTTCTGTCTTTTTCAAGGAAGCAGTTTCTATTTGGCCTGTGCCTTCCTTCTTGCTTAAGGTGCTTTCTCCCTTTCATGTGTACCAGGTGGTTTGCTTGCCCTCCTCTAAGGAGCAGTGTTGGGGGGAAGGATAAGAATCTTCATCTTTATCTTTATCTTTATTTATTGCTTGATATACCGCCCAAGCATATGCGTCAGGGCGGTGTACAATATGAACAGTATAGGTAGGAAAAGGAAAAGAACGCCATTGATTCAGACAGGACAGGAAGAAGCAGTGAAGAAAAGATGAGCGAGAAAGAGAGATGTCCAGAAGGTAGTGGTGAGGAAAATGATACTAAGAATCTGGGAGGTCAAAGGCCTGCTGAAAAAGATGGGTTTTGAGTAAGCGTTTGAAACGTTGGAAGGACAATTCAGTGCGGAGTGTGGATGGAAGCGAGTTTCAAAGGGCCGGGGCCAGGAAGAAAAAAGCGGAGTGACGTGTAGTTTCCAGGTGAGCTGCGGATGGGGCAGGGAGGTAGAGGCGATAGCCATGTGCTGAGCGAAGTGGACGGGGAGAAGGCTGTAAATGTATGGAATCAGCTAGGTATTGAGGGGAGTCAGTGTGCAATGCTTTATGGGTAAGTATGAGGAGCTTGTAATGAAAGCGGAAATTGAGTGGGAGCCAGTGTAATTGAAGAAGCAAGGGAGTGACGTGATCGCGAGGGGAGGAGTAGGTGAGCAGACGTGCGGCCGTATTTTGAACCAGTTGGAGACGTTGAAGCTGATATTGAGGAAGGCCAGCTAAAACTGTATTGCAGTAGTCCAGCCTTGAGAGAACTAGAACTATATCTTGTGGATGGCCGGAGGGTACTTCTCCGGTACTTGGAGTTTATGAATTCTTTCTGTAAATCGGACTATCTTTTTGTATTTGCTGGCCCATGCAAGGGTGATACGGCAACCAAGTCAACTTTGGAGCACTGGTTAAGGAAGCCTTTGCCTCAGCATATCTGCTGCAGAATCAGCCAGTTCTGGAATGTTTGTACGTTCATTCTACCCGAGCACAAGCATCCTTGTGGGTGGAGCAGAGTTCGGTAGTCCTGCAGACACCTGTCGGGCAGCAATGTGGGCATCCCTTTCCACTTTTGTCAAGCATTAGAACTCGGATGTCCACACGTACAGCCTTTGGTACATCTCACTTGTCTGGCCTGGTCTAGCAGGACGATATGGAAGGTGACATTTTACTTGCTAGTTAATGTCCTTTTCTTGAGTCCTGTTAGACCAATGCAGAGCCTGCTCCTGGAACAGTATTGCTTTGTTCTTCTGCTGTGGTACCCTTTGGTCTGCTCTGATGTTTATACTTGGCTCTGCTGGTTCGTCGTCTGTCAGCCTTATGTTTTATACTTTCTCGTAGTTCTCTACTGTTGATCAGTCATTGTTTCCCATGATAGAGATTGTGTGAGGCTTGCTGTGTTTCTCTCATATGTTTTGGGATGAATACTGAAGGGACCTCTGGTGGCTGAGGTGAATAGAGGCATGGGAATGATGTCATTGAAACCTGGGCTTTTCATTGGTTCTTTGTTTCCACCAATCTGCTTGAAGGAGAACACAACCCACTTGTCTGGACTACAGGTCTCAAGGAAAGGACATTAACTGGTAAGTAAAATGTCACTTTTTTGACTGTTTTGTAGAGCCATTCAGACCTTAACATGCCTCAAGATTCTTAAATGATCAGTCACAGGAGAAAGTCTCCCTGACTTTCATCTCCTGCCCAGTGTCCAAACCAAATTTACTATTTATTTTTTATTTTATTTATTTATTTAGGTGTTTTATATCCTGCCAAATCTAAAAGCTAAGGTAGTTTACAAGGAACTAACATAAATTATACATAGAACATGATCAAGGTGGTAACAGCTTAACTGAACTTAAACATACAACATCATAAGATACAGGAACTAACCGTAACAGTTAGAATAGCTCATCAGTTAGGCTAGCGAGGAAAGTGAACAGGCTGTTAGTAGTTGGCAGGGGGAGGGGGAATAGGAAACGAGAGGAGTGAGGGGTTCTTGGGGATGGGTATTAGGGAGTCTGTCTTCGCAGCCAAAATGTTCAGTGAAAAGTCCATGAGATCTGTTATTGCACATAAGTGGTCAGGTAGCGTGTTCCATATTGTTGAGGCATAAAGAGAGAAGGCCATGTTGGTCATGGTATCGTTGCCCTTTGAGATTATGGAAGGTACTACAAGTGTGTTTTGTTGGTGCGGTTATTTTGCTCTGTTTATTGGGGGGTTTTGTAGGAGGGATTGTAGGTATTCTACAGAGGAGCCCTGAGATATTTTGAATGTCATTAATATTGCCTTATACTTTGCTCTTACAGTACTTTGACAGGTAACCAGTGGGGCTGTTTAAGTATAGGAGTTGTATGTTCAGAGCGAGTGGAGCTGGATAAGATGTGAACAATGGTGTTCGGTGCTAACTGTAAGGGGTGGAGAGAATAGTTTGTAGACCTAGAAAGAGGATGTTGCAATAGTCAAGGCGGGGTAGGACTAATGACTGGAAGACTGTGTGGTAGTCTTTGAAGTCCAGTAGTGTTAGCAGGTGCTGTACTGTTTTTATTTTGTGATATATAGTTTTGGTGACGTTGTCGATGTGCTATTGTAAGGATAGATGTTGATCAATGGTTATGCTGAGGTACTGTACTTCTGATTTTATTTTTGGATGAGTTCCTGCTACCTTTATGAAGGGTGGTGGACTGTAGCTGGTATCTTTGAAGATGAAGAGTCTCGGTTTACAAGGAGGTTATGTTTCACTAGCCATTGTGTGACATTGTTGAGGCATCTGACCAGGGAGGTGTAGATAAGACTGGAAGTGGAGAATGGTATGTATAGCATGATATCACCTGTGTAGATGATGTACAGAATATTGTGATATCTAATAATCATGCAGATGGGTTGAAGGAAGATGTTAAATAGGAGCTCTGAAAGGGCCGAACCTTGGGGTACTCCTTGTTCAGTGTATGTGGCAGAGTGGAAACCTTTTTTTTTTTTTTTATTTATAAGTTTTAACAAATTTTAACAAGCATCTCATCTTGTAAAAGAAACATAGAGTTGTAAAGTTACAAACACGATAAACATATTATTTTACAAAGAAAAAAAAATACAAGCAAACAAACAATACAACTACAAAATTAGACCCCTACAAACCGGGGACGGAGTTATACATTGAAGGGGAATACAGGAAAAGGGGAAAAAGAAAAGGTACTAATCGGAACCCCAGCGCTCCTTTAAATTACGTGTTCTATCTTATATCATACTGCTTCCCCTCCTAAATCGGTCCCAGTGGAAAATTTTTTAAGGTCAAGAAAGGACCTTAGCTGCTCAGGTACAAAAAATATATATTTAACCCCTAGGAAAGAAATAAAACATTTACAAGGGTACCGTAAGCGAAAGCTAGCTCCCAATGCTATAGTTTCCGACCGCAGAGTGGAAACCTTTTATTGTTACTTGCTGTTCATGTTTGGATAGGTATGATTGGAAACACTTTAGGGTTGTCTCAGCTAATCCTATTGACTGTAGGCGTTGTAGTAGCATGTCGTGTGGTACCGAATCAAATGCTGCTTTGATGTCCAGGAATATCATCATGAAGCCCTGATGTAGCTTTTCGGTGCCCCTATGAGTGTCAATTAGCCCTGTTAATAGTGTCTCTATTCCGTGGTTGTGCCTGAAGTTGTATTGGTGGAGATCGAGGGGGGCATGTGTGTTATGTTTCTGGAGATGTAGTATCACTTTTTCAATTATTTTAGCAGCATATTGCTAGGCTAGAGATAGACCTGTATGAGCTGGGTTGTTTTGGATCTGATGCTGTGTTCTTTCATATGGAAGTATGGATGATCTCTTCAATTAGAGGTATGTGTCCTTGTGTGAGAGAGAGTTGCGTGATCTTATGTATGATGGGGAGTAGTTCAGCTCTGGCCATTTTGATCCAGCTGATGGGGCATGGATCAAGTGGTGAAGCAATGTCAAGGTTGTTGATGATGGTCTCTAAGTGCTCTGGTGATTCGGGTGAGAATAATTGATTGCCAGGTGGTTGCAGCGGAGGAGTTGCTTTCATATGCTGTTATGTAGATTTTGCGTTGTTTCTGAGGTTTGTTTGGTTTTGAAAGTGGTTGGTTAGAGACTGTGGGGATAGCTCATCAGTATGGCCTTGAGTGGGAGTTTTTACTTGGGATTTCACTATTTCAAATAGCTCTCTGGAGCAGTTTAGTGATTTTAGTATGAGTTGAGGTCCAGAGTGTTTCCTCTTGTGTGTGTTGGCTCATTCACTATCTGCATGTAATCTAGGGCTTCTATGAAAGCTTTTGATATTTAGGGGTTGGCTGAGGAATGGTTTAAATCTCGTAGTAGTATGAGCTGCCTGTTGCTTGTGTTATGGATACATAGACTGGGGATTGTGTTATGGGTACATATAGTTTCCAAGAGAGTTGGTAATTCTTCTGCTCTTGCGCTGGGGGGATCTCTATGCTAGACAGTGTTTAAACGTTTGTTTGAGATGGTTACTGTATCCATGCCGCCTCCTGAATATGTAGCAGTGGTGCAGAACTCCATGTGATTCCTAGCCAGTATGAAGATATCCCGTCCTCTGCGGCTGGATCTAGGGCATCTAAATATTTTATGACTAGGTGTTATGAGTTGATTTATCAGGACATTGTCTGTGTCGTGAACCAGGATTCGGTCACACACATCTATTTTATGATCACTGAGGTGGTTGGCAAGAATTTGTATTTTGTTGCAAGCTTACCTTGTGTTAAGGAGTACACATTAGATGTTGTGCTGATTGTGTTTGGTCCCATCATGAGGTATGGAAATTGTTGCTTGTGTTTTTAATTAGGATTAGGGCACATGAGGCTCTATTATTTTTGCGACACTCCTCATGGGCACCACCCTCCACTATTGTTTTCGAGTATCGGGACTGGCTAGAAGGTTTCTGCTGCCCCCCGCCAAACCATGCTGCTGCCTTCTAATTCAGTGAGCAGACACAACTTAGCATGGCAGGCCATGTGTTTCGCCACACATGACCTGCTGTGGGTGCCATGCCACCCACATGGGTCTGCCGCCCTAGGCGGCTGCCTGGTAGATGGGCTGGCCCTTTCTGGCAGTGGCCAATCAAGGTCACTAGTAGGATCCCAAAAGGTAGACAGATTCCATACTGCTTATCTCAGGGGTAAGCAGTGGCTTTCCTCCAGTCCAACTTAATAATGATGTATAGATTTTCATCCAGGAACGTATTCAAATCTTTTTCAACCCAGCAACACTAACAGCTCTTACCACATCCTCTGATAATGAATTCAAGAGCTCCATTCTATGCTGAGTTAAAAAAACAAAAACATTTTCTCTGATTTTTGTCTTAAATGTACTACTTAAATTTACATAGTGTGACGCCTTCCAACGCCCTCACCGCACTGCCCCTAGGGGTGGCACGGCAGATTGTCTCTGTTTGGACACTTATAGTGCTATTTGGTATAGACACCTGCCTGATGAGAGACGGTGGATCACCTCCTTAATTGTAGTTGTGGTTTGCTTTTATTAGTAGTCCGAATAGAAGGAGCACAGGACAATTTATAACATAAATTGCTTTTATTTTAATTTTCTGTAAGGAAATCATTTGTATCCAAATAACCCCAGAACTCAGTGAAAATAACCAGAATAAATCCTAAACTTTTTTGTTGGACCGGCCAGCCAAGTAGAGAGAAAAAAAATCACCCTCTACCACCGTGGCCCTTCCTTTTTAATCGTAATATAACTTTTTTTAAAAAACAGCTCTTCAAAAATGGCTGGTACTTAGCTTTGAACAACACAGGCTTTTTACAGCAGGTCCGTTTTTTCTCTCGACGTGCCACGTTTCGGGGGTGTTCCCATAGACCCCCTGCTTCAGGTCAAACAGCGGTTTGACCTGAAGCAGGGGGTCTATGGGAACACCCCCGAAACGTGGCACGTCGAGAGAAAAAACGGACCTGCTGTAAAAAGCCTGTGTTGTTCAAAGCTAAGTACCAGCCATTTTTGAAGAGCTGTTTTTTAAAAAAAGTTATATTACGATTAAAAAGGAAGGGCCACGGTGGTAGAGGGTGATTTTTTTTCTCTCTACTTGGCTGGCCGGTCCAACAAAAAAATTTAGGATTTATTCTGGTTATTTTCACTGAGTTCTGGGGTTATTTGGATGATATTGTACTCAGGGTGAAGGTGTTTTGGTTTTTACTATAGGAAATCATTTGTGGCAAAATTCCAGAAAGGTAAAACACATTCAACCAAAGGTATAGGATTCTTCTCCCAAAATGTGCAAGGTGAATTTCTTCCATAAACTTCTCAACCTTGATAGCAGTATTTTCTAGTATTTACAAATGCAGTAGAAATATCTTTGTGCATTACTCACAAACTTTGGCAATAAGAAAAGCTTTACTTTCCTTGCTGACTTCAAGTTTTAAAACATTACTCAGAGTGCTACCTCTTAGCTTTTAAACCACTAGCTTTTTCAACTGACGTTACAGCAGCAATAAAACTAGCTAGGCTTTCACCTGAGGTTTTTCTTATCCACTTGTCTGCTTTCCAAGCATACAAGGATATCTGAACTCCTGACGTCTTCTTACTTGTTTCATACAGCATAAAGGAAAAGCTTTATACATTAGACACACAGAGACTGCAATCCATTGATTCAGCAGAGGACATTGATTTATCAGAGAGACAGTCTACGTCCATTTCTGTTGGGGAATTGTATGGCTCTGAGCTTGGGGTAATCTCTGGTTTAACCTGTTGTATGTTCTTCAGAAGCTTACAAAGGTTTCTCCACTTTAGCTCACGGTTCCCCTCTGTAACTGGGTTGGAACCTTTTGCTTTTCTCCCCCTTAATAGTTTCTCATCAGGAAATGCAAAAGCTTCTTGACTAGCAGTAACTCTCCTCCTAACAGGCTTTCTATAATATCTGTGTGGAGGTTCAAGACTAGAACTGCTATATTCTGATTCAGAGGTAAAATCCAGGCTTCTCTGCCGGTTCTTTCTATGCCCACACCCTTTGCACTTGCCTTGTAAGTAGTGGTCAGTCCTTCTGGGCTTAGCAGAATTAACAGCTTTGAAATCCTGCTTCCTTCCCTGGTTTACTGGCCTTTTCCTTTGGCTCCTAGCCTGCAACCGGTCCTGCCTTAGAACAGATCTTCTTTGCAGTCTTTCTGGTGTCTGAGCACATACCGTTTGATCAGTACCTGATTCCTCCTCCCACTCAGCTGATTCTTCAAAGAAACTTTGTCCTCGGGGTTTTGCTAGTTTCCCTTTATCATTGCAATTTCCTTTGCACCATCCTGTGCCTAGTCCTCGTGTGTGTGTGAAGCTCTGGAATCAACGCTCAGCTGATTCTCCAGCTCCCGTTCCTCTCTCTCCCCACTTCCTGTGTGACGCAGCTTATATGTTCTGTGAACTGTTTGCTTCTCTGACCCCACCCTCTCTCTGCTTGCAGCTGTCCTAGAGGTTGGGTGTGGCTTCAAGCTAACCCTGCTTCTATGTGCCTTGGTTTCATTCTCTCTGTGGGAAATGTGCTTCTGTGATCCCATCCCCCGTTTGTGGGAACAAATCTCAGAGTTTTTTCTACTTTTAAAGGGCTCTGCAGCCTTCACATCATCACATATCCCCCACCTTAAGCAATTGCCAGCTGGCACCACAACCCGCGCACAGCTGGAAATCCTGGACAAGGCGTCCGCGTTGGTATGGAGCTTCCCTGCGCGATGCTGTACGCGAAAATCAAACTCCTGCAGGGCCATATACCAGCGAGTCAGACGCGTATTGGTATCTTTCATTTTGTGCAACCATTGTAACGGAGCGTGATCGGTCACTAACAGGAATCGACGCCCAGTTAGATAAAACCGTAAAGCCATCACCGCCCATCGTATCGCCAGACATTCGCGCTCAATGGTTGAGTACTTTCGCTCAGGAGGGGTAAGCTTACGGCTTAGGAACATCACTGGATGTTCCGTCCCCTCGCTTTTTTGGGACATGACCGCCCCAAGGCCCGTTTCGGAAGCGTCGGTCTGGAGAATGAAGGGCAGGCGAAAATCTACCCCCCGTAAAATCGGAGCCTCACACAGCCTATCCTTTAATGTCTTAAAAGCCTGTACTGCGGCTTCCGACCATTGCAGTTGTGTAGGGGCATTTTTTTTTAACATTTCAGTAAGAGCGGCCGCCTCTGTCGCGAAATGCGGAATAAAACGGCGATAATAGCCGACCAGACCCAAATAACTCCGAAGTTGCTTCTTAGTCTGGGGCCTTGGGAACATCTTCACGCTCTCAACTTTATTTAAGAGCGGTTTTACAATACCTCGGCCGACCAAGTGGCCCAGATACTTTACTTCAGTCGCGCCGAACATGCATTTATCCGGGTTGAGCGTGAGACCGGCTTGTCTCAGGGCTTCCAAGACTGCCTTGATCTGCATCAAATGCTCATCCCACCGTGTGCTGTGGATGACAATATCATCCATATATGCAGTGGCATACGACTGGTGAGGGCGAAGGACCAAGTCAACGAGTCGTTGGCACGTCGCAGCGGCCCCATGAAGACCAAAGGGCATCCGGCGAAATTGGAACAATCCAATTGGAGAGCTAAAGGCCGTTTTCTGGCGAGATTCCCTGGTGAGGTCGTGTCATGGTCATGTCGAGGGTGGTCAAATAAGTGGCGCGTCCCAAACGATCTAAAAGCTCCTCTATGCGTGGCATAGGGTAGGTGTCAAACCTGGAAATATCGTTGACCTTGCGAAAATCTATGCAAAAACACAACGAGCCATCAGGTTTCGGCACCAAAACTATTGGATTGTTCCAGGGGCTTTTAGATTCCTCTATTACTCCTAACCGTAACATTTCCTGGACTTGCCTGATGACTTCGGCTTGCTTGGCCTCTGGAAGTCTGTAAGGACGTTGGCGAACAACTTCACCATATGGGGTGACTATTTCATGAGCTACCATGTTCGTCTCCCCTGGTATAGAAGTAAGGACATCCGAAAATCCACTCAGTAGCTTAGACAGTGCCTCCTGCTGAGTCCATGAGAGATCTTCCCCCATCCGAAGCACCGGCTCCGCTTTCCCCTCTGGGAGTTGCGGGCCCAAGTCCTCTTCGTCCTTTTCAACCCGGCTGGCTGTCAACCCCTTTATCTCAGCGATCCCTGTAGAGCCAAAACCACCCGAACCCCGAGCCGAAGGAGCTAATTCATCTACCTCCTCTAGGGGTGGGAACCCTACCCTTTCGCAAATGAATTGCGCAATGCGATCCCCGATGTTCACACGGAAATCCTCGTGCGAGAAGTTGAACAAGAGTACCTTTAGAGACCCCCGGTAATCCGGGTCTACGACCCCTGCCCCAACATCAATAAAATGTTTATGGGCTAACCCCGACCGAGGGGCAATTCGGCCATAACAGCCTAATGGTAGCTCAACTTGGAGGCCTGTCTCAATCAGAGCCTTCCCCTGTCGCGGCACTACCATGTCCACGGCACTGCATAGATCAACCCCTGCAGCTTGTTTTGATGCCCGTCTGGGTATCGTAGCATCAGGGGTGGTCCTACAGACCTTCAGTACAAACCTTGGCTTTGGGGTTAACTCTCCGCTCCGTAGTTCCTTATTATGGCTACTTTTCTTTGTAGTTCCAAACAAGGGAGCGGGTAAAAAACTGAGACGCCCTCGCTCTTTTCTTAGAGGCCCACCCCCAGTACGTGTAGTGATCATATTTTTACTTTCTCCTATTCTGGGGTCAACTACCTTGCCTACCTCGGGTAAGGTCTTCTCCCTGACTGTGGTATTCATAATAGCCCTATTCTTAGCTAGCATGGGGTCAGCTACCTTGCCTACCTTGGGTAAGGTCTTCTCCTCAGCTAAATCAACTTGCGGAAAGGTAGCGGATGGGTAGTTTTCCACCTGCAACTCCTTAGCCAGACCTTTCCGAAATTGCGGCCAATCTCGGCCTAAGACTACTTCGTGTGGAAGCCTTGGTACAATGGCCACTTGCACTTGTTTCTTGAGACCCACTCCCTCTATAACCACCGGGTGTATAGGGTAGGTAGAGGCTGCGCCATGGACGCACCGGATCCGAATATGATCCCCAGAGCTTGGCAGCGAGGGTTTTTCTTTTGCCTCTATCTGTTGCCAGAGCTTCCGGGAGATCATAGACTGATTCGCTCCTGAATCTAAGAGTGCCTCAGTTGGTATTCCTTCTACCTCCACCCTCAGTAGGAATCCCTCCCCTGTATCTCGGTGCTGGGTAGTGATTAAAGCCTTCCTGGCCTTACAGTCCCTTTTCACGTGCCCCACTTCTCCACACGAAAAACACTTTCTTAACACATTTCTCTTATACAGTTTCACATTACTATCTGTAAATTCATCCAGCTTAGCTTTCCTCTCTAGTAACTCCATTTTGTTTTTAAAGATGCCTTCTTTCTCCAGGCTCAACTTATTGGCCTCCAGAAAGCGGTCTGTTAAAGCAATTGCTTCTTGCGTGTTCTTACAGCTTTGTAGTAAGTACTAGAAAGGTATGCACGCTGCTCGGTACTGCTTCCATGAACTGTTCAAGAATTATTGTGTCTAAGATAGACTCTATATCTTTACCTTCAGGCATCAACCATTTATAAACCAAATTCTTTACGCGGTAATATAATGCCTGAGGTGTTTCCTCTGACCTCAATTTACATGACCGTAGCTGCCTACGGTAGACCGCTGGATTTAGACCCAAACGATCCTTTACCGCTTGTTTTACATCTTCATAGCTTGTAACTAAACTAGCAGGCATGGCACGGTAAGCTGCTAAGGCTTCGCCTGTAAGCGAGGCAGCAAATCTTAGCGCCCACTGTTCTTTAGGCCATTTTGCTAGAATAGCTATACGCTCAAAAGACTCAATGTAGTCGTCTACATCGTCATCCTTTGTTAGACGACCTCCTGCAAAAATCCCAGTCCCTGACCAGTCCCAGCCCCGACAATCTGCCCTTGCACCTGGCATAGTCCTGGCAGCATCGTCCTTTTTTCCTTGGGCCTCTAGCCAACTGGACATTGCTTGTATAACTGGTGCTTGTTGTGATTGGAACAGCGCCTTCGCCTGTTCCAGGCTCCTCGTGGACAACTCTTGATGTTGGGCTATCTGACCAGCCGCCCAGTCCAAGATGTCTCGAGACTCCATCTTCTTTCCTGTAAAAAAAAAAACAGAAACAAAGCACCAAGTGCGGAACCTTCCACTTCACCCTTGTCTTGGTGATTATCCCAACAGCCACCCTCTTACACCAGTGCTTATCCGGTCCAACCCTCCAGCCTACGGGTTACCTTATACTGGTGCAGAGTCTCACTTCATCAACTCCGTTGCCCTGGACTCGGGTTCCAGTGGTCACTCCGGCTTTCCTTCCGCTCCGCAGACCTTGGAAGTTGGTACAGCTGCTCTCTGGGTTGTTTCTCTTTCCGGTGTTTGTAGATGACCTCTCCGTTGTCACGTGACTCCAAACGAAAAAATCCAACACACTACGCCACCTGTGACGCCTTCCAACGCCCTCACCGCACTGCCCCTAGGGGTGGCACGGCAGATTGTCTCTGTTTGGACACTTATAGTGCTATTTGGTATAGACACCTGCCTGATGAGAGACGGTGGATCACCTCCTTAATTGTAGTTGTGGTTTGCTTTTATTAGCAGTCCGAATAGAAGGAGCACAGGACAATTTATAACATAAATTGCTTTTATTTTAATTTTCTGTAAGGAAATCATTTGTGGCAAAATTCCAGAAAGGTAAAACACATTCAACCAAAGGTATAGGATTCTTCTCCCAAAATGTGCAAGGTGAATTTCTTCCATAAACTTCTCAACCTTGATAGCAGTATTTTCTAGTATTTACAAATGCAGTAGAAATATCTTTGTGCATTACTCACAAACTTTGGCAATAAGAAAAGCTTTACTTTCCTTGCTGACTTCAAGTTTTAAAACATTACTCAGAGTGCTACCTCTTAGCTTTTAAACCACTAGCTTTTTCAACTGACGTTACAGCAGCAATAAAACTAGCTAGGCTTTCACCTGAGGTTTTTCTTATCCACTTGTCTGCTTTCCAAGCATACAAGGATATCTGAACTCCTGACGTCTTCTTACTTGTTTCATACAGCATAAAGGAAAAGCTTTATACATTAGACACACAGAGACTGCAATCCATTGATTCAGCAGAGGACATTGATTTATCAGAGAGACAGTCTACCCCAAGCTCAGAGCCATACAATTCCCCAACAGAAATGGACGTAATCTCTGGTTTAACCTGTTGTATGTTCTTCAGAAGCTTACAAAGGTTTCTCCACTTTAGCTCATGGTTCCCCTCTGTAACTGGGTTGGAAACTTTTGCTTTTCTCCCCCTTAATAGTTTCTCATCAGGAAATGCAAAAGCTTCTTGACTAGCAGTAACTCTCCTCCTAACAGGCTTTCTATAATATCTGTGTGGAGGTTCAAGACTAGAACTGCTATATTCTGATTCAGAGGTAAAATCCAGGCTTCTCTGCCGGTTCTTTCTATGCCCACACCCTTTGCACTTGCCTTGTAAGTAGTGGTCAGTCCTTCTGGGCTTAGCAGAATTAACAGCTTTGAAATCCTGCTTCCTTCCCTGGTTTACTGGCCTTTTCCTTTGGCTCCTAGCCTGCAACCGGTCCTGCCTTAGAACAGACCTTCTTTGCAGTCTTTCTGGTGTCTGAGCACATACCGTTTGATCAGTACCTGATTCCTCCTCCCACTCAGCTGATTCTTCAAAGAAACTTTGTCCTCGGGGTTTTGCTAGTTTCCCTTTATCATTGCAATTTCCTTTGCACCATCCTGTGCCTAGTCCTCGTGTGTGTGAAGCTCTGGAATCAACTCTCAGCTGATTCTCCAGCTCCCGTTCCTCTCTCTCCCCACTTCCTGTGTGACGCAGCTTATATGTTCTGTGAACTGTTTGCTTCTCTGACCCCACCCTCTCTCTGCTTGCAGCTGTCCTAGAGGTTGGGTGTGGCTTCAAGCTAACCCTGCTTCTATGTGCCTTGGTTTCATTCTCTCTGTGGGAAATGTGCTTCTGTGATCCCATCCCCCGTTTGTGGGAACAAATCTCAGAGTTTTTTCTACTTTTAAAGGGCTCTGCAGCCTTCACATCATCACAATAGGTAGGGAATAATTTTTTAAGGAGCCACCTACATTTAGATGGCAAGAACTTTTCTAAATCTCAGTATTTTAATTATTTCTGCATGTAAGCATGAACTTGCATGCATAAATGGTATCTCTTATACTGGGTACCAAATTACAAGTATAAGTGCGGAGTTTAAAACATAAGACATAGAAACATAGAAACATGATGACAGAAAAAGACCACATGGCCTATCTAGTCTGTCCTTCCATATAAACAACTACAACAGTCCACTTTTTACCTTTAGAGATCCTCTGTGTTGGTCCCATGCTTTTTTGAATTCAGTTACTGTCCTCATCTCTACCACCTCCACTGGGAGACTATTCCACGGATCCACTACTCTTTCCGTAAAGAAATATTTCCGCATATCACTCCTGAATCTATCTCCCTTCACATGCCATTGTGGGTCAGATCAATGGTCCATCAAGCCCAATATTCCAACAGCAGCCAATCCAGGCCATAAGTACATGGGTTAAAATTCCAGAATTTGTGTTGAGCGAAAAAATATCTTTTTCAATTTTCTTTTAAATGTGCTCCATTGTAGCTTCATTGCATGTCCCCTAGTCTTTCTACTTTTGAAGGAGTAAACAACTGCTCTGTTTACCCGTTTCACTCCATTATTTTATAGACTTCTATCATATCTCCCCTCAGCAGTCTTTTCCAAGAGGAAGAACCCTAACCTTTTAAGCCTTTCTTCATAGGGGTATCCTTTCATCCTTTTTATTTTATTTGGCTAGATTTTTATACTGCCTTTCACAAAGGTCAAAGTGGTGTACATAGAACTTTGAACAGGTTAAATGATGTTTATAAAGAACATTAACTATTTACAGGAAGTGTAAGGAACAGTAACGTTTTTGCAATACTCTTTACAAAGTGTTCATCGTTGGGGGGGTTGGTTCGAGAGGTGAGGTGGGGCTGAAGTGCAGAGTGAATAGGTGGGTTTTGAGGAGCTTGTGGAATGTGAGAAGGTTTTTGTTTCTTAATGGGTCGGGGGAGGGAGTTCTAGGATGTGGGAGCGTAGAGCTCGAAGGATCTGGAGCATGCTTGCTGAGTGCTTCTTATTGCTTAGGGTGTTCCTTGTGGAGTATCTTCATGGCCAGTTTGTCTGGAGGTGTCCAATGAGGATTTGTAGGCAGGGGGATGATTGGTGGTTGAGCATTTTGAATATCATTAAGAGGATTTTGTATCCTATTCTGCTGTGTCTTAGGAGCCAGTGGAGGTGTATGAGGATGGGGGTGATGTGATCGTACCTTGGATGATCCAAGCTGTTGTATGCAGGGTTGTTTGCAGGGGAGAAGCGACGATTGTAGTAGTCTGTGATATATGGAGTTGCAGTAGTCAAAGTGTGGCATAATGAGAGCCTGTAGGGTGGAGCAAAAGTTTGATGGAGCGAGGAGAGGGCGGAGGTGCTGGAGGGTTCAGGTTTTGAAGTAGATTGATATTTGTGTCTTCAGAGTGAGGTGACAGTTGGATGATTTGCAGGTATTTTTACTTCAGGTTGAACTTGGATTTCCATGTGGTTGAGGGTGATGGATGTGGGTAGCATGAATGATTCATTCTTGAAGATGAATAGGGATTCGGTCTTTTGAAGTTTATGGATAGGTGGTTCGTGGTCAGCCACTGAGAGACAGTGAAGCATTGCTGCAGCTTGTTGTATGAGGGTTTGTTTAGGTTGAATGGTGCATATAGCATGATGTCATCGGCATAGATGTGATAGTTGATGTTGTGTGACTGGATGATTGAGCAGAATGGTTGCATGTAGATGTTAAAGAGAAGTGCTGATAAGGTAGATCCTTGGGGGACACCTTGAGTATGGGGGTAAGGGGTATGATGACAGTGATTCTGTCCTTATCCATTGGAGTCTGTGTAGGTAGGCTTGGAACTATCTTAGTACGGCACCTTGGATTTCTATTGATTTTAAGGTGTTGTAGGAGGATGTTGTGGTTAATGCTGTCGAAGGCTGAGGAAATATCGAGGAATATTAGTATAAAATCTTGGTTGATGTTTTGAATTCTTTTTATGAGGTTGTTCATGAGGGATGTTAAGGTTTCCACTCCATGGTGTGGCCAAAATCCATGTTGTGGGTCAAGTAAGGCATATGTATTGAAGTATTCTTGTAGTTGACATTGGACTGTCTTCTCAATTACTTTGGCTATGAAAGGTAAGCTAGCAATGGGTCTATAGGAGGAGGAATCAGTGGGGTCTAGGTGGGTTGTTTTTTTTTTTAAAGTAAGGGGCAGATTGAGGAGGGCTTTAGGCAGGTTGGAATTTCTCCATGCTGTAGGGAGTTTTGCTTGAGTTTGGGGAAAGTTCGGATTTAGTGGCTTTGATCCAGCTCACTAGGCACGGGTCTAAGGGGGGTGTTTTGCTCAAGGATGAGATAGTGCTTTCTATGTTTTTGCTTGTAATGTGGTCAAAGGTGGTCCATGAGTGAGTTGCAGGGTAGGTTGGGGGGGTAGGCTTGTGTGGGTTGTGGGTTGGGAATGATGGGTGGAGTAATAGTTAGTCAGCTGTTGTGGGGTGATGGAACCGTTGGAGATGTCTTTTGGGGAGGGTTTTGTGAGCTCTTTTACGAGGGTGAATAGCTCTCTTGGTTGGTTGAGAAGTCTTTAAATTAGTTTGGTGTGGTAGCTTTGTTTGGAGCGGTTCGTAGCGTGGTTATATTCCCTTAGTTAGGGCCATGTAACAGGATTGGCCTGAGAGAGATGAGATTTCCTCTATTTGCATTCTTGCCTTTGCAGTTGAGATTTGAGTTTTCTGAGGGTGTACTGGGGGTGTACTGTGGGGTCCATTTATGCACTGGAGGTCATGGGTGGGTCAAGGTTGAGGCTGATTCTGATTCAGTGGTGGTTTGGTTCCAGGAGTTCAAGGCAGTGTCCAAGTCTAGTATTTTGATGTTGAGAATTGGGGAGATGTGGGAAAGAAAGGATTCCCTGTCGAATTGCTTGAAGCATCTTGTGTGTTGGTTAGGAGGTGGGGTTGATTTTTGAGATGCATTGATGGGAAGGTGAAAGCTTATGAGGCTGTGGTCTGACCAGGGTACTGGGAGGATCTGGATTGGTGGGGATGGGTAGATGTGGATGGGGTTTTTGCTAATAAAGATGAGGTCAAGGATGTTGCCTTTTTTGTAGGTAGGAGAGTTTTTTTTATGATTTGTGTGAAATGCATTGCTGCTATGGCTTGTAGGAAGGCTGTTGCTTGTTTCGTTGGAACTGACTGGAGGTTGAGGTCTCCTAGTAGAATGAGATTCTTGTTTTTATTGTTTTCTAGGGTGATGTGAAGAAGGTCAGAGAGGTTGTTGGCTGGGGCAGATGGTGAGTGATAGGCCAGGCAGATGGTCCGTTATTTGTTGGAAACGGTGAGTGTGTCCAAGGTTGCAGTGCTCTCTGCAGTTAGTTTGTTGAAATTGAGAATTGTTTTGGCGAGGATGAGGACACTACCTCCTTTTTGGTGGGTGCGTGGGCAGTGAAAGAGGCTATAGTTGGGGAGTCTATATGATTCATGAGGACTGTCTGTTTCTGAGAGCCATGACTCAGTGATGCATAGGACGTCCTTTACCATTCTGGTCACTCTTCTCTGTACTTTTATTTATTTTATTTATTTAATGTCTCTTCTATACCACGCGCTTTAAAATCAGCGCGGTTTACAGGTAACAGATTTGTGTAGTGCAGGCAGGCCTACACTGGACTTACAATAAACAGGGGATTATATACAGGCTTTTGCTGTGGGGGTGTGCATGGGCAGAGTTTGGGTGGAGCATACAAGTATGCATGTAAATTATAAAATATTGTAATTTACATGTGTCTTTACAAATCTAGGTGTGGGCATTTACAGTAGCTCTAGGGTGTGTTTTGGCCACTTATGCTGGTATTTTATAAACTAAAATAGATGCCTACTTTTCTTTATAAAATAGGCCTAAAATAGGTGTATTTTGGCTGCCTTAAACTAGTTACCCTGTTACAAACTTACCCTTGTTATGTAAACATAGCCTGAGTGCCTTTAAAAAGTGGGCTAGAGAAAGCAAACATGCAAATCCAGGGATTATGGCTGTAATAAAAGATGCATGTAATTTATTGCCAAAATTCAAGAAGTGAAATTAAATAGAACAAAAGAAGGAATGGATCAAGCAAGAAAATAAAAAAAAAAAAACAGGCAAGTTGATATTAGATAGTAGGGCAGCTGCTTTAATTTAAGCTTAGGTAGCTTTGTTAGCTGAGACTGCTTTAATTAAGACTTGGAACCTTTGTTAAATGGCTGTGTATTTATCATGCTTCTATGATAGGACTTGGATCCCAGTGTGCTCATTTCCCAAGCTCTTTTGCTTCTGGGCACTAGGTATGTTCCCATGTTTGGTCTACGGGAAAATGTCTACTGAATAGAACCCTTAAATGTTATTGAGCCTCAAAGAAACACCAGCCTAAAGAAGCTCTGTGAAATGGAAATTTTACTGTATTGGACCCCCAGCCAGGAAAGCTATTGCTTGCTAGCTTGAGAACTATTATTATCAAACCACCATTAGGCTGTGACAGCATGCCAGTTAATTATATTAATAGTTTGCTGTAGCTACTGTAAGCTAAGTCACAAAAGGGAGTGGTATTCTCTCTATGCCAACTGCCACTGATGCCTAGGAACATTGGGGCTGAGGACCATGCTGTGTATGTTGTTTCATATCATGCAGTTTGTGGTAGGAGGCTGATGCTAATAAAAGCAATGCACGGCTGTTACTATGTCACCAAGCCAGCTTCGTTAGCATATCAGATGGCCTCCGCCAATAACAGCAGCACTGCCTGAACCACTAATCCGTATCATTTACCATATGTTTGTCTGCAGGGCAGTCACTCCACACACAACAGAAGAAAATTCATTTTTTTAATGTTAAATAAATGCCAGATTGACCAGTGGTCTATGGTAACAATCCTTAGAATAATGGCGTTGTGGTTTCATTAATCATTTCTCATGTCCACCACTCTTGGTGATCTTGAACCAGTTCTTTAAACAACTTGTTTTCAAGACTAGACTGTAAGCAGAAGGGCTTTATACTATACTATGGTACTGTACAAGTTAGTAGTACAGAAATATGAAATATTATTTTAAAGTGTATATTCTCCAGGATTTCTAGGGCAATGCATATACTGCTAATTACCATGCTATACCCTTTGACCTGATGATTTTCCTAATAAGTGAGATGTGTAACTTCTAATGTCTATAATGGAGATATATTGTTCCCCAACATATTCTATAAATACCAACTAAGAGTGAAGGAGAGTACCTACTTTTTAGGGAGGGTGATTCCATATCCCCTGAACAAGCTAAGCTAGTCCTGGATTACTTCAGTTACTTCCAAAATTTCTCAGCATCTGGTAACTCTATCCAAAGCATGTACTGATGGGGGCTGGTTTTCATATTAAAGGATGTGAAATATATATTTTTTTCCATCCTTATGCTGTTTAGATTGCCTTCTGAGACAGAACTGCAGGTTTAGCATAGGTGCCCCAAAGTGGGACGGTTCTCCTCAAAGGCCCTGCTGAAATACGCAATACTGCCAGCCTGAATAAACGTCATTTTTCCCAAGCTGAACTAATGTTTCTCCATTCCCATTGTTTAAAGAAAACATTTGGCAAAAAGGCCAGGCCAAATGTCGGTCTTTTAACCAGCAGTGGAAAATACACATCTCCTGTAAGGAATTTTCTCCCAGAACACTTGGAAATCTTACAACACTAACATGGAAATAAGTGAACTTTTATAGCTCATGGTTATTAACTTCAGGCTGCTGTTTCCTTTCCCTTTTCAGAAGAACGATTTCCTAGAAGTAGACTTAAAATTCCCATTGATTCCATGCCAGCTGAGAAAGGCATATCCAGTTCTGGTTTTACCCCACTGAATACATGGAAATGTGGTTCTGCTACGTATCTGTGTATGTAATGGGGCAAAATCGGGATTGGATCAACACTGACAGGGGAGTTAGCTAGTAAACTAAGATTAAGGCTTCCCAAACCTGTGCTGGGGACCTCATCGCCAGTCAGATTTTCAGGCTATCTACAATGAATATGCATGTGAGAAATCAGCAGGGATGGGAGACCAGGCATATGGAAATACCATGAATATTCATTGTAGGTAGCCTGAAAACCTGACTGACTGTTCAGGACAGGTTTAGGAAGCCTTGAATTAAAGAAAAATTGCATACACAATGCACTTTCTATTGGTAAGAAGCAATTACCTTGGTGGAAAAAGCTTCTCTAAATCAGGAGCCCTTTTAAGCTAATTAGTTCAGCTGCTGCTTCTAATCCTAGCTGTAAATGTTTACTCATACCTGAGCTATGCCATATTTCAAAGGTGCCTATGTCAGATTGCTACTTTTACCTGTTCACTTGGGATTTCTTTTTAATTCTTGAACCACACCAGAGTCCTCTTTTCACCCCAATAAATGGTCATGTGCAAAGGTGCCATCAAGCATGCAGCTGCTAACTGGTCAATGTTGATCAAAATATCTTCCAAACTGGTATAAATAAATGAAGTCTTGTGAACAGGCAGATGATCCTATTGACCTTCCATACAGGGACATGTTGAAAACTAGTTCATATCTTCACCAAAATACAGAATTAATTGAGCATTCTTTCACCCTAATTTTCCATTTTGATGTCAAGGACTTACACAATAGGCAGTTGTGCCTATACATAACTAAGAGATATAACAAAGTATGGCTGTCAGACTGGGTTAATGCATTTATCAGGGTTGGTTTGTTTTATGCATTTAGCTAGCCAAACTAACAACACTGTCCTGCTAGTTTGGGCTTTCAACTCAACTGGCACCTGCCCTGAATAGTTTCAAAGAAGGCTTATAGGAATCTAGCTCCATGTGGAGAATTTTCCACAACCTTTTTATCTTTCTATTGTCTCCTCTCTAAGTCATTCATCTCAAGGACATTAACATACATGCACCCTAAGTCTGCTTCACTAGGTGTCACTGTTGTACAATGGCAGGGTCTCCCTGTCTTGATTTCAATTTCATTTTGAAGGTATGTTTGTAATAACTATGAACTTGTAGCGTGTATTCTTAAAACTTACAAATAATTCCCTGTAATGGCAGTCATTATATGGCTTGGATCAAGAACAATTAACATTTCCTTCTTTACAGGGGTGGCCCAAGGGGGGTGCGGGGCCATGTGCGGAGACTCGGTGTGGGGCCTCATTTGCATAAATATTTGCATAATGTTACCATATACTAACTTTTAGTAAACATGCCTCTTAATGAGTGTATGGATAAAGAAAGACTAAAAGATTTCTACATTACTATAATCCAGTGCCAACCACCAGACACATTAGGAACTACTACAAACACTGCCCATTTAGAACCCATCCTACTTACTACACCCCTGGAAATCAACCCAATGTAAACCAGAAATACATGATTCCCCAACACTATATCACCAATAATACTTCTTAAAAAATATTATACCCATGGACTCCCAAGTCAACTATAACCCCAGACTCTAATACCAATTTTTTGTCGGATTATTCACCATGAGAAGAAACTTTTCTCCTCCTGAAGTGAACCCTCCTTTTTACTCAAAATGAAAACGGCTGTTCCTCAGCCAAGCCGACAAAATCAGCACTTGCTGGTGTCAGCAAAAACTCTCCATCTAAAACTGCTCAAAGGGGCAATTTGATCTCCAACGGCCCTCAGGCTAAAATAACAGTGTTACAGCTTCAAAAGTCTTCTTTTCCCAAGCAGAAACAATTTAGAAGACTTAGCTGATATGGAGCAGATGCTGCTTCACTCCATCCGTCACAGTCCCCGAAATTTCCGCTCTTATCTTTAAAAATTCGGAGACACTTGT
Source organism: Ichthyophis bannanicus (assembly GCA_033557465.1). Taxonomy (NCBI): domain Eukaryota; kingdom Metazoa; phylum Chordata; class Amphibia; order Gymnophiona; family Ichthyophiidae; genus Ichthyophis; species Ichthyophis bannanicus. The sequence continues at coordinate 173,349,667 of CM066042.1, forward strand.
GATAATCCAACAGATAATCTGCTCCACTCCAAAGAACGAGGTTCAGGCTACACCGAAGGTGTTTCAAGCCGTCTGGTCTTCCACAGCTCTTCCTCAGGCATTGTGAACCCTGTAAGAATCACACCGCTTAAATCAGGTGATGCAATGACGTCAAAGTTCAAAGGTCCACCACACAACAACTTTATTGAACCCCTAAGTGCAGCCCCCACCAGTCAATGTCAGCATTCATTCCATTTGGAATGATTGACTGCAAACGGAAAATCCACTGCTGTTCTTTAAAGTGCAAGCAAGCCAAACGGTCACCCCCTCGAAGGACTGGAGTCACTACTTCCAATACTCTCCACTGCAAATCATTAAAACAGTGGTTCCGTTGTTGACAGTGTAAAACACCCGGGGCCCCCTCTTGTCGCTTATTAATCCGCGATCGATGTTCCAATAAGCGTTTTTTAATCGGTCTAATAGTGCGACCCACATATTTAAGGCCACAGGGGCAAAGTAACATATACACCACAAAATCTGACTTGCAAGTGGAATGCACTGCAGAACGGTGAACGAACCCCGTACTAAGATCTTCCCAAACTTCTCCTTGAAGCGCTAAATCACAGAAAGCACACATTCCACAAGCATAATGTCCCTGTCGCAACCCCTGGGGCTCCACCAACTCCCGGGGCTGAGTTCGAATTACCCAATCCCCTATTGTACGGGAACGTTTATAAGCTACCATTAGTGGCTTGCGGAAACAAGTATGAAGGGACAGCAAAGCCCAATGTGTCTTCAAAATATGCACTAAGGTTGAAACTTTGGGTAGATAAGGCAATATACTGATAACCACATCCCTCTGCTTTTTATTAGATGGGACCACATTCTGAGACTGCCCCTGGGCTGCCCACCACTCAGGATGGTTATAAAGGGCTCTCTTAAACGCTTTACGAATTAAAGCATCTGGGTATCCCCTCTGACTCAAACGCTGACTCAAGGCTCTGGCATGCAATCGGTACTCCCCTACAGATGAGCATAGCCTCCTAATACGTAAAAACTGTCCAAATGGAAGGCTTTTCCTCATTCCCGGAGGGTGGAAACTAGAATATTTCAACAAAACATTTTTTTGAACCGGTTTACGATAAAGGGTACTGCACAGTCTAGTGCCACTAACATAGAATATTTGGACATTCTCTTATATCTGTCAATGATGGAAATGGGCCGTAAACTGCAAATTTATGTCCAAAGAATTTAACCACAACAAAAAGTCATGCAAAGATGCTTCCGGTGCTGCCCAAATGAAAAAAATGTCATCCAAAAATCTCTTCCATAGAAGTATGTGTCGAAACCATGGGGACAGGTAAACATATTGCTCTTCAAAATTCATTACATATAAAGATGCTACAGAGGGGGCAACCGTAGCCCCCATTGCCACCCCATAGATCTGATGGTAAAATTTGCGATCATACAGAAAGTAATTCTCAAATAACACCAATTTTAATAGCTGCAAAACAAACGACTTTGGTAGACGAGATGGTAAAGACCAGTCCAATCCTTTCAAAACTTCATAAGCCCCCTGCTGGGGAATGTTCGTGTATAATGAAACAACGTCTAAAGTTACCAGTAACACTCCCTCAGGCAGAGTCAAACTGGTGACCTCAGTTAGTAAATGAAACGAGTCCCGTACATAGGATCGTGCTGAGCTCATCAAAGGCTGGAAAAAATGGTCACAAAACTGAGATAGGGGTTCTAGAACCGAATCTCGGCAGGAAACGATTGGCCTCCCCGGGGGGTCTTGCAAGGACTTATGCACCTTAGGCACCATATACAGAATTGGAATTGCTGGAGAAGTGACATTCAAAAACTGAAATTCATGATGAGTGATCCAATGTCGCTCAAATGCCTCTTGTGTCAAAGCTCGAATAGTAGACATCAGCTCACGAGTGGGATCAACCATCAACAACTCATAGTACTTCGGATCAGCCAAATGAGAAACCACCTTCTGATGGTAATCCTCTTGTCGTAAAAGAACCGTGGCTCCCCCCTTATCCGCTCTCCGGATCACCACCCCAGACTCCTCTCTCAGAGATCGGAGGGCCTGAAACTGTTGCCCCGTTAGATTGGAACTGTACTTTTTCTTATTCTTCTCCAATCTCTCTAAATCTCGCAGCACTAAATTCTGAAATGTTAATAAAGCCGCATCTGTGCCGCATTGCATCACCTGATTTAAGCGGTGTGATTCTTACAGGGTTCACAATGCCTGAGGAAGAGCTGTGGAAGACCAGACGGCTTGAAACACCTTCGGTGTAGCCTGAACCTCGTTCTTTGGAGTGGAGCAGATTATCTGTTGGATTATCACAAGTGTCTCCGAATTTTTAAAGATAAGAGCGGAAATTTCGGGGACTGTGACGGATGGAGTGAAGCGGCATCTGCTCCATATCAGCTAAGTCTTCTAAATTGTTTCTGCTTGGGAAAAGAAGACTTTTGAAGCTGTAACACTGTTATTTTAGCCTGAGGGCCGTTGGAGATCAAATTGCCCCTTTGAGCAGTTTTAGATGGAGAGTTTTTGCTGACACCAGCAAGTGCTGATTTTGTCGGCTTGGCTGAGGAACAGCCGTTTTCATTTTGAGTAAAAAGGAGGGTTCACTTCAGGAGGAGAAAAGTTTCTTCTCATGGTGAATAATCCGACAAAAAAATTGGTATTAGAGTCTGGGGTTATAGTTGACTTGGGAGTCCATGGGTATAATATTTTTTAAGAAGTATTATTGGTGATATAGTGTTGGGGAATCATGTATTTCTGGTTTACATTTAGAACCCATAGCAAACCCGCCGTATCCTAACAGCACTACCAGGACTCACAAAGCACCATACCCTACCTATCAAAAGGAAACATGCAAATTTTAAACCAATACATTTCAGAGAACAACAATACATGACCTACTGGGGAAAGAGAACAAGTGGCAATGTCAAATAGGAATTACATAAACAGAATACCTCAGCTCAGTTACACATGCAGAACATAGACCATCACCAAACAAGGAATCACAATTTAGAAACAGGAAGACAATAATTAAACTGGGAATCCCAAAAGCCAAACTTGGAATGTACAACACTGTAGAAATAAAACTATACATTAATTTGCTCTTGTACTAAACAAAGCGCAGACGTTAATGATGCACATTTACCAGAGCTGACATATTCCAATTAATAAATTCAAAATAAAGAGATATTTTTCTACCTTTTGTGCATTTTTTTCAGCTGCAATTGCTCCAACCACTTTCTTCTGGTTTCTTCGTGTCTTCTGCTAACTCTCCATCGTCTGCTGTCCATTTGTCCTTTCTTCTCTCTTCTAGTTTTTTTCCATTCTCTCTCTACATCTGCTTTAACATACTAATCTTTCTCCTTTTGCTCTTTCCTCATTCCTATTTCATCCACTCAAATTTTTCCCCTCCATCCTCAATCCCCACTTACTCTCCCAATACCCGGCCAATTGTAGATTTTTTATCCCTCCCACACAAAATATTTTTCCCCTCTCCATTTTACTCTCCCAGCCCCATCCCATTCTAATCCTCCCCCAACATCAGCTCCCTTCTAGTTCCAGCCTCACCCAGCATCCATTCCCTTCTAGTCCCTGCATCAGCCCATTTCCAGTCCTAGCAACCCCCCAACCCAATACCAGTTCTAGCCCCCCCATCAACCCACTTCCAGTCCTAACCCCCCATCACCCCATTTTCAGTTTAAGCCCCCCCCTATAACCCATTACCAGTCCTAACCCCCCCATCAGCCCACTTCCAGTCAGCCCCCCATAGCCCATTGCCAGTCCTAACCCCCCCATAGCCCATTTCCTGTCCTAGCCCCCCCATAGCCCATTATCAGTCCTAACCCCCCCATAGCCCATTACCAGACAGCCCCCATCAGCCAACAGCCCATTTCCAGTCTTAACCCCCCCATAGCCCATTACCAGTTCTAATCCCCCCCAACAGCCCATAGCCCATTACCAGTCCTAACCCCCCATCAGCCCACAGCCCATTACCAGTCCTAACCCCATCAGCCCACCTCCAGTCTTAACCCCCCCATCAGCCCATTTCCAGTCCTAGCCCCCCATAGCCCATTACCAGTCCTAACCCCCAACAGCCCACAGCCCATTACCAGTCCTAACCCCATCAGTCCATTTCCAGTCCTTGCCCCCCATAGCCCCTGACCAGTCCTGACCCCACCCAACAGCCCACAGCCCATTACCAGTCCTAACCCCATCAGCCCACCTCCAGTCTTAATCCCCCCAGCCCATTTCCAGTCATAGCAACCCCCCAACCCATTACCAGTCCTAGCCCCCCATAGCCCATTACCAGTCCTAACCCCCAACAGCCCACAGCCCATTACCAGTCCTAACCCCATCAGCCCATTTCCAGTCCTAGCCCCCCATAGCCCATTACCAGTCCTAACCCCACCCAACAGCCCACCTCAAGTCCTAACCCCTCCCCATCAGCCCATTTCCTGTCCTAGCTCCCCATAGCCCATTACCAGTCCTAACCCCCCCAACAGCCCACAGCCCATTACCAGTCCTAACCCCATCAGCCCACCTCCAGTCTTCATCCCCCAGCCCATTTTCCAGTCCTAGCAACCCCCCAACCCATTACCAGTCCCAGCCCCCCATAGCCCACTCCCAGTCCTAATCCCACTAGCCCATTTCAAGTCCTAATCCCCCATCACCCAATTTTAGTTTAAGCCCCCCCATAGCCCATTACCAGTCCTAACCCCCCATCAACCCACTTCCAGTCCTAATCCCATCAGCCCATATACAGACTTAGCTCCCCCATAGCCCCGCACCACGCCGAACCCCCCCCAGCCCCTCACTACTCCTAACCCCAGCCCAGCCCAGGGAAATTTTTTTTTAAAAAAAGCTGTCTGCTGCCGCTGCCGGGGCCACCGCGGCAGAATCGAGTGTGCTGCGGGGCCCCCCTGCCCAGCAGAGCCTGCCCTCCCCTGTATCACCTCTCTCTTTGCAGCTGCAGTCACACGCGCCGGCTTTCAGAGCGCAAAGGAACTAGTTTCCCTTTCGCGGCTCTGTTAAGCCCGTGGGGGCTGATGGGAACTTCCCATCAGCCCCCGCGGGCTTAACAGAGCAGCGAGGGAGAAACTCTCCCCTCGCGCTCTGAAAGCCGGCGTGTGTGACTGCAGCTGCAAAGAAAGAGGTGATACAGGGGAGGGCAGGCTCTGCTGGGCAGGGGGGGGCCCGTGGCACACTCGATTCTGCCGCGGTGGCCCCGGCAGCGGCAGCAGACAGCTTTTTTTTTTTTTTTTTTTTTTTTTAAATTTTACTTTTAGATCAGAATGTTTTTTGCGCGGGGCCCCCTGAAACGCGGGGCCCTGTGCAAAAAACATTATCGCTCAATGGACAGGCCGGCCCTGCTTCTTTATACTCTTGACATATAAGAAAGTAGTCGGAGAACAGAGGTTCCTAAGCACATGGATCTTCAAAGCCAGAACTATTACATTTAATTACACTTTAGAATTTGAATTGGCACGTCTGCATAAATTGTGTTTCATAGCTGTCACAATACTAATTATTCTACCATGTCAAAGAAGAAAGAGGATTGTGGTCACAGATCTGATGCCTAGGAGACCTGCACAATAAACTAATTTAGTAAGAGAGAAGGCAGAGATGCAAGGATGTCAAATTAGTAATTAGCTCATGGCATTGTCAAATAACCAGATTAGGATGCAGCTATCCTTGGTCAGACAATGAAACTGAGTAGCTACCGGATCCAAAGGAGAAAACACAAATGGCTCTAAATGCCTTTTCCTCTTTACCAGCCATACACATGATCAGACCTCAGTATAACTACAGTCCCTTGTTTTATGCAGCAGAATTTTCAAGATTTTGCAGGAAGAGTTTGCAAATTCTGCAACAATTATGTGGCACATTTTCCAAAATTTGCAGGCCTTAACAAATTTTCTTGTAATTTAGGAACCAGCCTAAAAATGTAGGAGCTAGCCACCAAGACCTAGTTCCGCGGCCTCACTGAATTCAATGGGGGTGTGGCTCTGATATCACATGGAAGCTGCTACTGCTGCTTAGTGAACATACCCCTAAGACTGTCTTCCCATTTTCTATGGATAAAGAAAGCTTCATAAACCAGGCTTTTAATGTACTTATTGCATAGTGCCAACAGAAGGACATAGCCCCTCTCTTCTTCCTCACACCACCTCAAGTGACCCTTTATAGCTGCACCTGAGGCAACTTCCTTTTTTGCTTTGCATATCACCTTAGCCTGGTTATATGTGAAACAAAAAATGTCTCTCTTATGCCCCCACACACTGCCTTCACCCAGTTTCTCTCTCTCTCTGTTTGCCATGGCCTCCCCCTCTGGGCAGCTTTGACCCACTCTCTCTCTTTGACATGACTCTCTCTCCCACAGCCTTCACCTAGTCTTTCTCTCGCTTTGCCATGACCCCCTTCCCCAAAGCCTTCTAGTCTCTCTCTCTCTTTTTATCATAACCACCCCTAGCCTTCACCTAATCTCTGTCTCATTGTTATGGCCACACACCCCCTCCCCCAGTTCTCCTCTGTCTCGCTGCAACTATAGAAAATATAACATTTCTCAGTGATCAGCTCTCTGAATGCTTGAGTCACATGGTGGAGGAAATATGGGCTGAGCTTGTTTTGGGAGTAGGGTTGCCAACTCACCCAGGTTATCTAGACTACTTCAGTGCTGCTTTTTACCCATTGCATGCAAGGAATTGTTCTCAGTGGATAAGCAGGAATGAGTCCTCACATATGGGTGACATCCCCAATGGAGTCCCATGTGGGAATGTGTCCCAGCTTCTATCGTGCCTGCGTACCTCCTTCCCACCTGTTGCCATGGCACCATCTTGATCCAATTTTCATTTTCCATGGGGCTCCATGGAAACATTCTAGTAATCCTCCGCTTTATAAACTCTCTCCCTCCCCTGCGGTGATTTTTTGTGCTTTAGGCCTTTTCCTATTTGTCTGCTGTTGCGGTTTCTCTTTTCCCTTTTTTTTCTCTCCCTATTGCTATTTTAACTCTGCCACGGCTCTTCAGCTCCTATCGCCGGTATCCCAGTATAGCTGTGCTCCAACATCAAGCTCTTTGACTTTGTCATGGTGATTTTCCCAGATGACATGTCCCAGAAATCTGTCAATGGATTCAAGAAGTGTTCCCAGTGCACTAAGACCATATCCGCTATGGACACGCACAGTGCCTGGGTCCTGATCATCAGCTCTCTTCTCTAAATTTGTGTTTGCAGATGACAAAAAAGAGGACTCAAAGGTCATGAGAAGCAGCGCAAAACTCTTTTTGGCACGCAGAAGTCCAATCCATCACCTTTGGCATTAATGCATTAGTCTCTATGACTTCCAAAGCTCCATCGCACCCTGGTGGTTCATCAACATCAAAGAGCTCTGGGGTTCAATTGGAGCCAAGCACCCATAGTGCTCCAGAGCATCAACCATCAATAAATCTCTACCAGAAGAGGAGGATTTGGCCTCATCTTCGATGCTGAGGGGTGATCGCACTGAGCACCGAGTGAACATTCTGGTGCATCAGCATTGGAGCACATTGAGGCATGGCATCTACACCGATGAGTGTTCACATGAGCACCCCTCAAAGGTTCCTCGATGGGAGGGAGAGCTCATCCTCCAGGACATCAGAGGGGTACCAACAGCTGAGACCCAGCTGTCAATACCCCTCTATAGATACTGGGTACATCAGTCCAAGTTGCTCAGGCCATGCAACTTTTGGAATTGGCAGCCATAGAGAAGTGCCTTCTGCAAGCGCTCAAGGACCGCATCATGGCACTGTTAGCAGTGCAGCATGCCAGGGCCTCAATTTCAGCTGCATCAACATCGGCCACTGTACATGCGGAAGAGGCATCGATGTCGGGGCATTAAAGGGCCCTAACACTGGTGTCTGCCTGCCCAATATCCTTCTCTAGTGCTTCGGGGTCTGATGCATCCTCAAAGTCTAGGCAGGCATAGGTGCATCATCACTCTTGATCCCCTTGGGACATGAGAGAGATTTAGGCAGATACTCAGAAGTACTTCAACTTTGTTGCAGAAGGATGGGTCACCAATGTGGAATCTGAGGACTTGTTGGAGGGCCCTTCTTCACCTCATGAGTGGCATAAGTCCCCTCCTGAGGACATGACCTTCCAAGACTTTTTAAGGAACGTTACCAAGGTCGTACTATTTTCTCTGGAGACTGAGGATGAGCCCAGGGCAGAAGGAGGCAGTGGCAGTGCCTGTGGACTACATCCTGCAGAACGTACACAGACTGTACCTCCAGTTATTAGAAGGCTTGACTCCATGTACAGAAGGCTCCTGGGTTTATAGAAACATGACGGCAGAAAAAGACCATAGGGCCTATCCAGTCTGTACTTCCACATCAACTATTATAGTCCCTTTTTTTTCCTTTAGAGATCTTTGTTTGTCCCATGCTTTCTTGAATTCAGATGCTGTCCTGGTCCTTACTACCTCTACTGGAAGACTATTCCATACATCTACTACTCTTTCCATAAAGAAATATTCTTGTGAAGCATGCTGAGGGCTGTGAAAGATTAAAGGGCATTTCCTGTTTCCCAGCCCTCAGCGCTCTTCACGAGAATACAGCTATTGGAGTGAAGAAACACGCTGGTCTTCATTCCAGCGCTTTGCAGAGGTGAGCCATGGCGTCTGGTCTCCCAGGCTCCCTCTAAAGCCGGCCCTTTAACGGAATACATGTGTGGAATGAAGTTTGCATGGGGCCTGTGTGAACAACATTCTTGCACAATGGACGGGCCAGTCCTGCTGGAAGGTGTCTGCTTTTATTAGCCAGTCGTCTAAGTAAGGGAAGACAAATATCCCCAGAGATTTTAGATACGTGGCTATGACTGCCGTGCATTTTGTAAAGACTCTTGGGGCAGAGGCGAGTACGAAGGGAAGGACCCTGTATTGATGATGATTTCCTTGAAAGGTGAAGCATAGATATTTTCTGTGTCCTGGATGGATGAGGATATGTGTGTACCTTCTTTTAGATCTAGATAACAGAGCCAGACCTGACGCTGGAGGTAGGGAAGAAGAGTCCCGAGAGAGATCATCTTGAACTTTTCATGAACTAGAAACTTGTTGAGGTTTCTGAGGTCCAGAATGGGCCTATATCCTCCGTTTTTCTTTGGAATGAGAGTGTACAGAGGGTAGAAGCCCATCCTCTATTGGGATGTTGGGACCTCTTCTATGGCACCCTAAGACAGAAGAGAGGACACCTCGTCCTGTAGGAGAGCAGTGAGTGGGGGTTGTGTTTGATATTCCCCCGTGAAAGTAGAGGGGGGAAGAGTTTGTAGATGAAGTCTGTACCTTTCCTGGACTATGGTAAGTGTCCACTGCTTTGAAGTGATGAGTTGCCATCTGTGGGCATAGTGACACAGTCTGCCTGCTATGTGGAGGGGATGGGGACCTTCCAGAGTCAGGGTGGCAATGTTCTCTAGGAAAGAGTCAAAAACCAGGTGCAGACTGTGGCTGCGGAGCTGACAGAGATTTAGCCACCTGTGGCTTCTTTTGTTGCTTAGAAGTCTGCTGCATCTTCTGTGGGGCCTGACCCTGGTACTAAGAAGCAGGAGGGTAAGAAGAACCTTTTCTTCTTATTGTAGAAAGACAATTTTGTAGGTATCTTTTTTCCTAGCAGGGTCAGCTGTTACACTGGACAGTCTCTTTAGAGTAGTGTTTTCTGACTCTAATTGAGAGGCCTTATCTTGCCAGTCTTTGCCAAAGATTTATCCCTGTGCAAGGTATGTTGTCCAGCTTATCTTGAACCCACTATTCAAGATCTGAGATTTGAAGCCAAGCAATTCTACATGCATAAATGCATATTGCTGAGGCCCTGCTTGTGCATTCAAAGGCATCGAAGGTAGCCCTATTGACAAACTTTGAAACATTTTGGCTATGCTTAACTAGGGCAAGATAATCTGCCCTCTTGTCATCTGGGATGAGAGGGGCAAATGCCTCGAAATCCCTAGAGACCTCTTTGAGGAACATTCCCATGTAGAGGATATAGGAGTTGATCCTAGCCAAGAGCATGGATGCTTGGAAGCATTGACGCCTAAAGGCTTCGAGCGCTCTCGATTCTCTACCTGGAGGATTAGAGGATTGAGTCTTTGAGGTTTTGGTTCAGCGCATTGCTGATTCAACCATCATAGAGTGGTGGGGAAGCTGTGGCTTTTGGAAGCTGGGACACTCTGGAACCTGATACATGGTATCGAGATGTTGACTTTGAGGTGAGACTATGAGAGGTCTCCCACATATGGCGCATAAGATCATGAAGGTTGCGGTGCACCAGTAAAGTAGCTGCCTCTTTGGGTGCTGTTGGGTATTGGAGGACCTCCAATTCCTCTGCCCTTGGCTCCTTCTCTGATGTTACTGTGATAGAGAGACCCTTGGCTAGGTCTCAAATGAATTCCTGAAAGGACATGTCTTCCGGAGGCAACATGCATCGCTGTTGAGGTGGGGAAGAGTCTGAAGGAAAGTCCCAGAGTCCCTGGGAATCAAGAAGCTCCACATCTGAAATGGGGAATCTGAATTGGAGGACTCGAAGTATCGACGGGCACAGTGTTCATAGGAAGCTCAATGTCGGTACCGATGCTCCGAGATATCGGCCTCTGTGAGTTGCTTGGGTTTGGTACCAGTATTTGTAAGCCGTTTCAAGGGAAGGCATTGGTGGGAGCGATGTCAATGATGTCTGCAGCAGCCCTGATGTTTGTGTCCAGAAATGGTGTCAATGTTGGTACCGTAACCGTTATCAGTGAGGCGGTGCCTGTAGCCAAGGGTTTTATAAGTACTGAGGCTGTAAGGAAGGTTGCCAAGCTCCACGCAATGGCCAGTATGCGCTGGTCGATCGAGGTTGCAAATGCTTGAGTGTTGGTGATGGATATTTGCGCTACCATCTCAGATCATGGCACCAGTAGCTCGCTGGAGGTCGAGGCTTTTGGAGCATCCTGGGGCCCCTTGATGGTTTTGGAGGACAGGGCCTCCTGCTGGGGCTGCTTAGCAGGCCGATCCACCTCTGAGACAACACCTGAGGGGTCTTGATGCTTTCAGTAAGATCTTCCCCTGAAGGTATTGTCAGAATTTGATGCGGCCTTGTGCTTGGACTTCAAAGATACCTGAGATCCATGCAGGGCCGGCCTGTCCATTGAGCAAGAATGTTTTTTGCACAGGGCCCCGCACAAAAAAACATTCTCATCAGCCCAAGTAGATTTTTAAAAAAAAAACGGCTGCTGCTGCCGCTGCCGCCGCCGCCATGGCAGCGGCAGAATCAAGTGTCCCGGGGGGGGGGCCCCTGCCCAGCAGAGCCTTCCCTGCAGCATCAGCTCCCAAAGCGCAGGCTTTTCAGAGCCGCGAAGGGAGAGTTTCTCTTTTTCGCGGCTCTGTTAAGTCCACCGGGGCTGATGGGAAACAGAAGTCCCATCAGTCACCGGCGGGCTTAACAGAGCCGCGAGAAAGAGAAACTCTCCCTTCGCGGCTCTGTAAAGCCCTCGCTTTGGAAGCTGATGCTGCAGGGAAGGCTCTGCCGGGCTGGGGGGGGCCCCGCGGGACACTTGATTCTGCAGCAGCCATTTTTTTTTTTTAATCTACTTGGGCTGATGGGGGGAGGGTGCTTAGGACTGGTAATGGGCTATGGGGGGGGGCTAAGACTGGAAGTGGGCTGATGGGGGGGCTAAGACGAAGTGGGCTGATGGGGGGATTAGGACTGGAGGTGGGCTGATGGGGGAGACTACGCCTGGAAGTGGGCGGATGGGGGCTTAGGACGAGGTGGGCTGATGGGGACTAAGACTGGAAGTGGGCTGATGGGGGCTTAGGACTGGTAATGGGCTATGGGGGGGCTAAGACTGAAAATGGGGTGATAGGGGGGTTAGGAATGGAAGTGAGCTGATGGGGGCTTAGGACTGGTAATGGGCTATGGGGAGGGGTTTAGGACTGGTAATGGGCTATGGGGGGGCTAGGACTGGTAGTGGGCTGGGGGGGTTGCTAGGACTGGAAATGGGCTGAGTGGAAGGGGGCTTGAACTGCAAATAGCTGATGGGAAGGGGGGCTTGGAATGGAAATGGGCTGAGTGGGGTGAGCTAGGACAGGAAATGGGCTGATGGAGGGGCTAGGATAGGACTGGAAATGGATGGGGGAGCTAGGACTGGAAATGGGCTGATGGTGGGGCTAGGATAGGATTGGAAATGGGCTGATGGAGGGCTAGGACTGGAAATGGGCTGATGCGCGGACTAGAAGGGAGCGGTTGCTGGGTGGGGCTGAAACTAGAAGGGAGCTAATTTTGGGGGAGGATAAGAATGGGATGGAGCTGGGAGGGTGAAATGGAGAGGGGAAAATATTTTGTGTGGGAGGGAAGACAAATCTACAATTGGCCGGGCATTGGGAGAGTAAGTGGGGATTGAGGATGGAGGGGTAAAATTTGAGTGGATGAAATAGGAATGAGGAAAGAGCAAAAGGAGAAAGATTAGTATGTTAAAGCAGATCTAGAGAGAGAATGGAAAAAAAACTAGAGGAGAGAAGAAAGGACAAATGGACAGCAGACGATGGAGAGTTATCAGAAGACATGAAGAAACCAGAAGAAAGTGGCTGGAGCAATTGCAACTGAAAAAAAATGTACAAAAGGTAGAAAAATATCTCTTTATTTTGAATTTATTAACTGGAATATGTCATCTCTGGGAAATGTGCATCATTAACGTCTGCGCTTTGTTTAGTACAAAAGGAAATTAATTTATAGTTTTATTTCTACAGTGTTGTACATTCCAAGTTTGGCTTTTGGGGTTCCCAGTTTAATTATTGTCTTCCTGTTTCTAAATTGTGATTCCTTGTTTGGTGATGGTCTATGTTCTGCATGTGTAACTGAGCTGAGGTATTCTGTTTATGTAATTCCTATTTGACATTGCCAGTTGTTCTCTTTCCCTAGTAGGTCATGTATTGTTGTTCTCTGAAATGTATTGGTTTAATATTTGCAGTGTTGCCTTTTGATAGGTAGAGTATGGTGCTTTGTGAGTCCTGGTAGTGCTGTTAGGATATGGCGGGTTTGCTATGGGTTCTAAATGGGCAGTGTTTGTAGTAGTTCCTAATGTGCCTGGCAGTTGGCACTGGATTATAGTAATGTAGAAATCTTTTAGTCTGTCTTTATCCATACACTCATTAAGAGGCATGTTTACTAAAAGTTAGTGTATGGTAACATTATGCAAATATTTATGCAAATGATGCCCCTTATGCAAATGAGGCCCTGCACCGAGTCTCCGCACATGGCCCTGCACCCCCCTTGGGCCGCCCCTGGATCCATGGGAGGATGATGAGGCCCTCAACGAAGTGGATGTTATCGATACTGGGTCCAAAGCGAAAAATGCTCCAAATTTAGAAGCCTGGTTTTGTAGGCCTCTCCATGTCATTTTCTGATAGAGGGAGCAGTCTTTTGGCTGGTTATCTGGGCCAAGGCATTTTCAACACCAGTTATGTGTGTCAGTTGCCAAAATGGTGCTGGCACAATTAGAACATTTCTTGAAACCACTGGTTTGTTTCTCCATGCCTTCGAGGATGTGAAGGCTATGGTAGGCTTAAGGCTTAAAAAGGGTGTCGATGCCCAAGTCTCTTTTCAAAAAAAACAAAAAATAAAGAAGTAAAAGAAAAGAATAAGGGAACCAGCAATGTCTTTGGTGCTGGTGTTGACGGGAAGGCAGAGGCACTATCCACAAAGAGTTTTTTCTGTGGTGACAGGATTTGCTTCCTGCTGGCTCCATGGAAAACAAAGAACCAAAGAGAGGGAGTTGGGAAGGTGGGAAGGCAGGTACAGTGGAGTGCTCCCAAAGGCTTTCCAATTGGATGCTGGGGAGCGTTCCCGCGTGGGCTCCATCAGTACCGACGTCGCCCATATATGAAGACAACATTCCTGCTTGTTCCTGGAGATACATCTCTGCTCTTGTCTAGGTCCTTCATAGCCAGTCTGCCAAGAGCAATGTGTCATCTGATTTCTTGACTGCTTGTCATTTCTTTATTGATAGTTGATCCAAGTAGGTTAAAGTTGTCAACTATTTCAATTTCTTCTCCATCAACAATGAACTTATTGATTTTTGCCAGTTGTCAGGATCTTTGTCTTTTTTACATTAAGGTGCAGACCCATTTTAAGACTGTTCCTTGAACTTGAGAAATGTATGTTTCAGATCGTCTTCACTTTCAGCCAGTAATGTAGTATCATCAGCATAGCAAAGATTGTTGAGTCTTCAACCAATCTTCATACCTCAGTTGTCTTCATACAGTCCTGCTTCTCTGATTTGTTCTGCATATAAATTAAACAGGTAGTGGGAAAGTATGCAGCCTTGTCATACACCTTTGCTGATTTGAAACCATTCTGTTTCTCCTTGTTTCATTCCAACTACTGCCTCTTAATCAATATAAAGGTTGTGCAAGAGAACTATCAGGTGTTCTGGTATTAGGGTTGCCAACTTTTTCACCGAGAAAAACCCGACCCCTGTGGCTCGCCATGCTCCACCCATTCTCCGCCCCCAGTCCCACCCCTGCCCTGCCCCCAGCCCCACCCACAAAAATTACCGAGGATTCAGTCACATCCCCCCCCTCAGTGCTGGTTCACTCACCCCCCCTCCCCTCAGTGCTGGATCACTCACTCACCCCCCCCTGCTGACTCACTCACCCCCTCCCCTGCTGGTTCACTCACTCACCCCCCCCCCTGCTGGTTCACTCACTCACCCCCCTCCCCTCCCTGCTGGTTCACTCACCCACCCCCCTGTCACTCACTCACCCCCTCCCCTGCTAGTTCACTCACACCAACCCCCCTCCCCTGCTGGTTCACACCAACCCCCCTCCCCTGCTGGTTCACTCACACCACCCCCCCCCCCTCCACTGCTGGTTCACTCACACCACCCCCCCCCCTCCACTGCTGGTTCACTCACCCACCCCCTGTCACTTACCCCTTCTGCTGGGTCACTCACTCAACCCCCCTCCCCTGCTGGTTCACTCACACCACCACCGCCACCACTGCTGGGTCACTCACACCACCCCCCCCCCCCCCTTGCTGGTTCACTCACACCATCACCCCTCCCCTGCTGGTTCACTCACACCACCCCCCCCCTTGCTGGTTCACTCACACCATCACCCCCCCTCCCCTGCTGGTTCACTCATACCATCACCCCCCCTTGCTGGTTCACTCACACCATCACCCTCCCCTCCCCCCAAGCCGCTGCTTCTGCTTTGTACAGAGCAGCGGCTGCAATACACTTACTTTGAAAAGTAAAGACAAACTGTGTAAGGAGCCCCTCCGGTCATCTCGGGCTCTGCGATGACCGGAGGGCTCCTCACACAGTTTATCTTTAGTTTTCAAAGTAAGTGTACTGCAGCCGCTGCTCTGTACAAAGCAGAAGCAGCGGCTGCACTGCTATGGGGAATCGCGTTCACGTTCGCGCCGCGGACTTCGGCACAAAAGCCGGTTTTTTGCTCTGGCTGCTCCCGATCTTGCGGCCAGAGCAAAAAAACGGCTTTTCAATGGCCGGTTTTACATCTGTGCCGGCAGCTGGCCTGGCCATGGAAAAACCGGCCAGGCCGGCTGAAAACCGGCCGGTTGGCAACCCTATCTGGTATACTCATGCTTCTTAATGTGACCCAGAGTTTCTTATGGTTTACACAGTGAAAAGCTTTGCTGTAGCAGATAAAACTACAACTACTATAATCACTTTTTTTCCTTTAAAGATCTTCTATATTGGTCCTATGCTTTCTTGAATTCAGATACTATCCTGGTTTCTGCTACCTCCACTGGGAGGCTGTTCCATGCATCTACCACTTTTACTATAAAGAAATATTTTGGATATTATTTTTATTTATTTATTTATTATACATTTCTATACCACCCCTTCCAGAGAGCAGGGGCAGTTTACAAATAATGAACTAACATGTTACATTTAACAGAGTCTAAGATAATCAAAGCAAATCAAACCAGAACTATTTATATATCAACTATATACATGATTATGTAGGGCAAGAAAGTAAAGTAGTTTTGCGAACTCAGGAGTAAGGGGAGTTTTGAAGGGACTACTTGTGTGTGTGGGGGGGGGGGCATAGAGTATTGGGGGTGATGGGTAGGGACCAACCAAATTCACGGGAAAAAATGCGCTATTTCACAGGAGGTCTCTGAAAATTCAACATATTTCACGGAAAATTCACGGGCCTCTATTTCAACATTTTATGCGAACCTTAACTAGCAGTTATAGTGTCTATTTCAAGTAATTGCTGTCAACTGTCAGAACGGAGGACAAAAATCACGGCCAACACAAGGAATATCCAAAAATAGCTTTATTGAAGAAGACACAATTAAACACAGTTTTGAGTTCTTTGCAATAATCACTGATTTGTCAAATTGCTTGTCAACAGTCTCTGGCGCTGCGGTGCACTGACAGTCATGTATTGGCTCACGCTCCTTTCAGCATCAACACTGTTTGTGGGCACAGATAAATATCGTAGCGCCAACCGGTTCAACAGCGGGAATCTGCCAGTGCTTGCAAACCACAATGACGTGACAGACGTTTCTGCGGGAACATCTACAGCCACTGCTTTGTAAGCTGCAAATTCAGCCAAGAGATGACGGTCATCCATTCCAGGTATGTTCTGTATCAACTCATCACATTGTAAAAGCAAGACCTGCGTAAAGTCAAACACTCTGACCGACCCCAAGAAGTTCAGCCCTGGCTGGGAGAATCGTTGACGACCTGTAGGTTTGTAGTATTGACTAAGCTTGTCAGTGGTATCTTCAAAGGCCTTTTTGTACTTGGCGATAATGGCAATACTTGCTTCGTATTCTGCCCAAGTCAGAACGTCTATCACTTTGTTGTATGCCAGATGTATGCGAACATCAGTGGACTCAAATCATGTGAGCAAATCTACAAGCTTCACTGCATTAGCAGCGATGAAGTTCACATCTGCGACGACAGCAGGATCATCAAGAAGCTCGTACAATTCAGTCAGTGCATTTGTTGCATCTCTCAGTTGCAATTCTTCAGCAATGAAATCTTTGTAGAACTGGATGAATTTGGCATGGTGCATAACAGTTTTAAACCAGCTGTTCCACCTGGTAACTACTGGGATAGGAGGCAGCGGCACGTCTGTTTCAGTTTTTACAGCCAAGAACTCCTTGTATCTGCGCTTCCTAGCGGAGCAGTAACTAAAAATGGACTTGAACAATGCCACCAGACGATCGACGTGTTTGAAGGTTTTTCGCCAGGTCTCGCCAACCAGGCTAACAATGTGTGCGTTGCATGTACAGTGAACAGCGTTCGGTAGCACTGCTGCTATTTTCTCAAACGTTTTGGACATGTATGACACATTATCAGTTATGAAAGCAGTAACGTTATTGTAAGAAATTTCCATGTTAGCCACACAGGCAAGTACAGCTTGGCTAACAGTAACTGCATTTACCTTTTCAAGATAAATGATGTCAGCTAAATAAGCAGTCGGACGAGCTGCAGATGCTTTAACTTCAGTAACAAACAAAATATGCAAACAAAACCTGTCCTGAGAATCACTGGCTTTGTCAGTAACAATCGCAACGGATGGCGCAGCTGACAAAAGTTCCTTCAATTGTTGTTTATGGTTGGAAAAAACTTTCTGTTGGAAGTCTGTTCGCAGGTGTTGTGAAGCAGGCAACAGCCCGAGGTTTGGGATGTGGTTTTGTAGGTAGGAGCGCAAGGTGGGATGATCTAGTTTTTCCAAAGGAATCTTAGCTTCAGTAAATGCTTTAACCAATTCAAATACAGCCATATTGCGCACGTCCCTCGCTTCCGTGCTACGTGAAAACATTCCCGTAATCGTCGCCTGCTTTTTTGCCTTTCTATCCAGTGCTGCTTCTGCTACTTTTCTTTTGGAAGCAAGAACTGACGATTCCAAGTGCCTGTCAATACTTCCTTTCCTGGTGTGATCAACAGTAACGTTATAGTACGAACAAAATAATTTTCCAGAATCGGCATGTAGAGTTCCCTTTGGATACTGCTTAGCTTGTTCTGCACAAGAGACATGTTCAGCTTTCTTCATTATCGAAATCATTGATGCACTTTGACATAATTCAATTTTTAATTCAGACTAAACGCTCCCAAATTGAAGCACCCTGCCTTCAAATTATGGTGGTGGCAAAGAATACTGTGTATACTGTGGACTACCTGAATCAGGCTATAAGTAAACGCTCCCAATTAAAGCACCCTGCGCAGTTCTTTTTATCGAGGCCCAGAGATGACGTTGGAAGGGCTGCCACACACAGGTCAGCAGCTCAATTGGTGGTAGAAGAGATTTGAAGCACCCTGCGCAGTTCTTATTATCGGGGCCAAGAGATGACGTCAGAAGGGCTATTCCTGAACCGGCTCTCTCACCCCTCTGCGGGAATCAGGCTGTAAGTAAACGCTCCCAAATTGAAGCATCATGCGCAGTTCTTTTATCGGGGCCCAGAGATGACGTCAGAAGGGCTGCCACACACAGGTCAGCAGCTCCCGAACTGGCTCTCACCCCTTTGCGGGAATTTCACATTTTTCACGGAAGACGGCCAAATTCACGGAAAATGCCATGGCCGTGAAATCGTGAATTAGGTTGGTCCCTAGTGATGGGGTGTGTGTACCGGTGTTGTCTTTAGTGCTACCATAGTATTCTTTGAAAAAGAGCGTTTTGATCTCTTTTCTAAATACTTGGAGGTCCTTTTAGTGAACAAATTGAGTTGGGGAGGGAGTTCCATAGACTGGGGGCAGTGTAACGGAATCTTTTGGGCAGGTTATTGGTAAGGGGTTAATGTGGATTAATCTATGGCAGTTCCTGTATTAGCTGGTATGGGGTCCTTTAGAAAAAGTACTTTTAAATGGGTGTAGGATTGTGATATTTCTAGATTGGCTATGAATGCTAGGGATGAGACCAGGAGGGTTGGCGCCTTGTAGTAGTGAATGGGTGTTTGAGAACAATAGGGATAGGAGGAGTAGGTTTAGAATATAGGAGAAGGCCTTGTTGAATTCCATGATGGCAGTTGGTGAAATAACAATGGTTATTATATTACATAAGAAATGTTTCAAGCGTTCTGAGTTATGTTTTGAGGAGCATCAATAGATTAGAGATAAAGTAATAAGATATATAGTGCAATATTCAGATTATAGTATATATATCAGTAGTGAGGGCTCCAAGAGAGTTAACCCTGTTGAGGGAGAATTTGATGTAATTGAGCCAACTATTTCTAACCTCACTGCCTTTTTGGAAGACTCCCTGGATACAATTGATATCCGTTCCACTTTGTTAGTGACTTTTTTGTCTAAAGATGTTAAGCAGTGTGTACTTCGTGCTTTCTTTAAACACAAGACTAACAAGTTTTGTGGTCATCTTGTCAATGTTTTTCCTGACGTATCACGAAGTACCCAGCTTAGGCGTAGGCTGTTTCTGGCCTTAAAGCCTCAGGTATTGTCTTTAGGAGATGCTTCATTTTTTCTTCGTTTTCCGTGTAAATGCATAATTACTTGGAAGGATGTCTCCTATGTTTTCACTGAAGTTACTCATTTGGAAAGTTTCTTGATTGAGAAGCGGAAGGCACCGGTTGAAGCACAGGGCGTCCATGAATAGTTTCGCCTCCTTTCTATGGGCTTTGTGTCTTATTTTCTTAAGTATGGAGTGTTCTTAATACTCAGCCAAGTTTCATAATGTGGGCTATATCAAGAGATATGTTTTCTTATTTGATGGTTCTACATCTGACTTAGTAGTTTTGTTCTGGATTGACTTTGTATATATTATGTAAATACATTTTTGAAATCAATAAAAAAAAAAAAAAAAAAAAAAGTAGTGAGGGCAATTACCAGCACAAAATAATCATTTATACAGCAATGTTGGCTAAATTAATGTGTAAGAGTAGCTGGAAGCAGCAGGCTGTATCATGTAAGGAGTAGGCCTAGGTTTTAAGGCCGTGTTAAGTTATCTGAAACAGTTTTTGTCTGAGTTTAATTACACAATTATAATAAACATTATGGCCTTTAAGTTTTGGTGGTGATGTGCCCTTTTTCTTTTGTTACTTACAGTTCTTTTGGCTTCTGTGCTGTCAGTTTAACTATTTGTTAGGAGCGTCTTCTTTTCTGTGGGAGTGACTTGTTGGTGCTGTTATGGCTACTTGCTTAGGTGTCTGTGCTGAGTTGAATTAGTGTTGGAGTTTGGCGTGTTGTTAGTGATGGTTTGTTAATGGAACTGTGTATTGCTCAGTGCCTGCTCAAGGGCCACGCCTAAAGGCCCTCAGGCGTGGGCATACCTGATCCGGCACTGCTTTTACTGCTGCAGAGTGTCCTGGGTCTTCAGCCTGATTGGCCTTGGCTGTAGGGGGTGGGGAGGGGCTTCCCTAATCCGCTCCTTTAACCTGATGCCGATCGAGGCAGAAGGGGCAGCTCTAACATATCATATTCCTATCCCTTCACCTTCATCCTATGCCCCCTCATTGAAGAGTGTTCTTTCAATTGAAAGAGGCTCTCCGCCTGTGCATCTATGCCATGGAGGTATTTAAACATCTCTATCATATCTCCTCTCTTCCGCCTTTCCTCCAAAGTCTACATATTGAGATCTTTAAGTCTATTCCCATATGCCTTATGACTAGTCCACTGACCATTTTGGTAGCCACCCTCTGCACAGAGTCCAACCTGTTTATATCCTTTTGAAGTTGTGCTCTCCAACATTGTACACAACACTCCAAATGAGGTCTCACCAAAGATTTATACAGAGGCACTATCACTTCCTTCCTGCTGGCCATTCCTCTCCCTATGCACCCCAGCATCCTTCTGGCTTTCGCCATCCCATTTTCCACCTGTTTAACCACCTTAATTCATCAAAAACAATCAGATACTCCTGCTCTTCTTTTGTGGACAGAAGTACTTCATTCCCTATACTGTACTGCTCCCTTGGATTTTTGCAGCCCAAATGCATGATCCTGCTTTTTTTAGTGCTAAATCTCAGTTGTCAAATTCTTAACCATTCTTCAAGCTTAGCAAGATCCCTCCTCATGTTATCTACTCTATTGCAGATTTTGGTATCATCTGCAAACTTTGCCTGACAGCCCTTCAGTGATACCGCTACCAAAAAGGATAAAAAGAATCAGACCAAGAACAGATCTCTGCGGCATACCACTGGTTACATCTTTCTCCTCAGAGGGAGCTCCGTTTACCTATACCCTTTGTCATCTCCCACTCAACCAATTTCTAACCCAGTCTGTCACTTTAAGATCTCTTCCTAGGATGCTCAATTTATTTATAAGTTGTCTGTGTGGAATGGTGTCAAAGGCTTTACTGAAATCTAAGTACACCATATCTAGGGCTCTCTTGGTCCAAGTCTCTGGTCGTCCAGTCAAAGAAATGAATTAGATTTGTCTGTCAAAACCTGCCCCTAGTAAAACCATGCTGCCTCGGATCCTGCAATCCATAGTTCTCCAGAAACCTCACTATCATTTTGTTTTAGCAGTTCTTCCATTAATTTACTCACCACAGAGCTCAGACTAACTGGCTTGTAGTTCTTAACCTTATCCTTACTTCTGCTTTTGTGTAAAGGGATCACATGTGCCTTTCTCCAGTCCTCTGGGACACTCCTGACACTAAAGAAGCACTGAAAAGGTCAGACAGTGCAACCGCTAGAACTTCCTCAAGTTACTTCAATACTCTGGGATGTATCCCATCCGGCGCCATTGCTTTGTCTACTTTTAGTTTAGCTATTCTTCATGAACAGTCTTCTGAAAATCGTTCAAGATCCCCTTCACTACTGTTCCTATTTATGGATGTTTTTTTGAGGTCCTGTTCCTGGTCCTTCATCTGTGAATACAGAAGAAAAATATTTATTAAGTAATTCTGATTTATCCTCATCAACTTCTACATATTCCTCCCCTTCACTTTTTGAGTCTGACATCACTTTTACACCTCCTCCTCTCACTAACATATCTGAAAAATGTCTTATACCCCATATTTTACTGCATTGGCCATTTTTCTTCTAGTTGTATCTTTGCTTTGACTACTTTCCTAGCCTTTCTAAGTTTTTTCCAAATATTGATGCTTGTCATCTTCTTTATGAAGGCTACCCTCTTTTTCTTCTTCTTTTTCAGTTATTACTTTCAAGTACCATTGTGGCCTCCTTTTCCTTTTACATGTATTTATTTAACTAACAAAAATGTTTGTTCCCCTTAAAAATATCCCCTTTCAGTTTTGCTCATTTCTTTTCTACATCCCCCAGCTGTTCCCATCCCACTAATGACTCCTTAAGGTATTGTCCCATCTTGGCAAAGTTAATTTTCCTAAAGTCTAGGACCCTCATCTTTGAATGGACTTTGTCATCTCCAGTCCTGATGCTGAACCACACCATTTGGTGATCACTGGATGCAGGATGATCTCCCACTATAATATCAGAAATACTTTCCCCATTGTTAAGTATTAGATCTAGTATGGCTGCTTCAGGTGTGGGTTCTTTTATCAGTTTTCTCCCTGTAGAAAATCCAGGATCTCCTTACTTCTAGATGATACTGTAGCAGGGACATATCAATCAACAACTGGCATATTGAAATCACCAATCAATAGCAGTTCTCCTTTCATAGCAATACTGTGAACATCTTCAATTAAATCTCTCTCTACTTCTTCTGCCTATGAAGGAGATCTGTATATCACACCAATGCAAATGGATTTCCCATTCCCTCTTTCTAGTTTAACCCACCATGCCTCCTCCTTCCCTTGTAAGCCCTGTAATTCTGTAGCTTTAATATGATTTTTTTACATGTAGGGAGTCATTCCGATCCTCGTTTAGTGGATCTGGACGTCTGATCCGGACCTCCAAATCCACTAAACGTCTGGATTGCACTGGCAGCCACAGAGCTCCCCGCACATATAGCTGAGTTGTGCAGGGAGTTCTGTTCATGGACAGGAGGGGGTAGAGCGAGGGTTGTGGGTGGGAATGTGATCCCAGACGTACAGGACCGATTCTGACATCAGCCCTGTACGTCCATGGTTGGCCAGTTAGATGGGGGGGGACGACTTATTCCACCTTGGAGGCAACAAGGAGGTGAGGGGGTTCCCTGTAGCCTAACCCCAGCCTTGGGAGGCTCGATCGGGGTTCAGGCTGCAGGGAACAGGCTCGATACCGCTACTGCCAGGGATCATGGCTCCTACATGGATGAGATGCCATGGCACTGTGGCTTGCTGAAGTAGCCGGGGAAGTGGCTTGACAGCCAGGGTGCCTGCATCGGAGCACCTCCTGCATGTCCAGTCACTGTGATGCAATTCTGCTCCTGCGGGGATGTCTAGCCCCCCTGGGAGCGGAATCAGAATCAGAATCAGGTGCATCTCTGGGCTGTCTGAACATCTGGATGGCCCAGAGACACACATGTCGGAATGGGCCTCAGTGTTTTCTGACATTTCTGTTCTATGTACTCGTGTGTAGCCCTGCTAGCTTGCTAAACAGTTATTATTTTACACTCATAAATTCTGATGATATGCATCTGTATATTGTTTAATGAGTTTCCTTTATAAAATAACTTAATCAAAACTTCTTCAAGAATATCAAAATGTTCACTTTTAGTAGATATCCAAAAGTGGAACTATTTACTTCCTAGATCTTCCCTACCAAGCAACAATTCTCACAAGGGGTGGGTGGGTGGGAACTGGGGATGGAAGGGAGGGGTTCTAACACCTGAGAAAAGCAGTGACTTCCAAGAGCTGACTGAGGACTGTGCATCTGTAGCAGCTTTGCTAAAATTCTAAGAAGAGGAGACAATCGATCTTATTGGCAGACCTCTAACCTAATGCTTACTGGGAGACCCTGGCAATTTCAGAATTAGAGTACTTATGATGTTATTGCCTCAGCCTCTCTCGCACTTGCTGATGGAAGCTGTGGTGAGCCAACAGCTAAAAATGGATTTGAGCTTCTAATATGTGCAATCTGATTAGCAGATTGATGAGGTTGCTGGGACCAATGATCTTACCATAAGAAGGATTTGGTAGACTAGAGTCTGGGACTCGTCAAGGAGACTCCCTGCTGAATTGGAAGGTAGGCAAGACTATAACTTGGTTGTTAGGCTATGTGGCCAAACAGTAAATGTGCTGAGGAGTTTGGCAGGACCCTGAAAACTGAATAGCTTGAGAGGGATTTTCAGCAAAAGCCTGCCTGCTAGCCAGCACAAGGTAGTGCCATTATATTTGGAGACCTGATTCGGATCACAAGCAAAAAGGAATTTGGTGAACTTCTTCTCTTTTTGTGTCCACAAACGCAAAATTTGCTCAGTTGCCCTTTCGCCTATTTCTGCTCCAGAAATCCCCAGGGTTGTACACAATCTTTGTCAAGGTGGAGAAAAAGATGGACAAAGGGAGAAAAAAATGAAGTGTCTGTGACAGATTACTTAGTGTATAGAGAACTGATTGCACAACCTACTCTATGCCTCTGAGAAACTGCTACAGCTTATAGGGTTTTTATTTTTCTTATTCTGGGTCAATACTAGAAGAAGGTTCACTTGTTCATATAAAATTCTGTAAGAATAATGATAAAGGTGTTGCCAGCGCTTGCAGACAAGCTTCTTATTTCAAAGCATCTCATTTACGTTTGGATGAGTTATTGTTTACTGAACTTTATATACTGCTTTTACAGTTTAACCCAGGGGTGGCCAACTCCAGTCCTGGTGAACCACAATTCAGCCTGGTTTTCAGGACATCTCTAATGAATATTCATGAGATATATTTGCATACAATGGGACAGTGGATGCAAATATACCTCATGAATATTCATTAGGGACATCCTGAAAACCAGGTTCAATTGTGGTGCACCAGGACTGGAGTTAGCCACCCCTGGCTTAACCAGACGTTCAGAAAAACAGCAGCTTGTGGTTCTATATTTAGGTTAACTTTCTGTCCATTTAGAAAATCTAATTATTTTCTTATTGAAGATCTTTAATGGTAATTAAAGCATTTCACAAATCCAGTCCCTAAGGTCAAGGACTGGTCAGCTTTGGTGTTCTTTTGTTTCCTAAAATAATTTCCCCAAATTAGTATTAATAAGGCAGTGAGTGTTTAGAAAAGCAAAGAAAAGCTCTGATAACCCTGGTGTAAAGCTCCAGCACTTAGGACTGAGCATAATTTAACCAGCCCTGGAATAAGAACAGATTTCTTCAAGAACTCTGTGAAGGCCAGAAGGTAGCTGAAAAGAGTAAGTGATCTTTACACACCACTTACACAAAGTAACTGCTATACTATTGAACAAAGCAACTGTACTGTAGGCACAGTTGCTAGCTTTGTGGGCACAGTGCACTCCCCAATCCAACATTAAGCAAACTTCTGTATCCAAGGAGAGGTAAGTTGTATTGTGTATTCTACCCCCAATCATTCTAAAAGTTGGCTTATATAACTGTAAGCAGGCCCAGATTTTGGCAAAGCAACATAGGCAACTGCCCAAGGTGCCAAATTTTGAAGGCACCAAATACCTAGACTAAACAGAAGCCAGATTCCACTTCCTTTAGGATTATGCCCTATGATCTCTGGGTGAAAAGTCTCCTCTCTGTTCTTTGATTCTGCCTATAGGTGCCAGTATCTTAAATCTCACCCTTACTGTAAGTATCTTCAATATGACAAAGTCTAAACATCATCGTATCCTACTACTTTTCATTTTCTGGCCTATTGTATAAAGCAGCCATTTCCTTTAACAGCAGTTTACTGACATGGATGGATGATTCTCCTCCCCTCTCCACAATCTTCCAGACTATCCATTTTGAAGCAGTGGTGTTCCAAGGGTGGGTTGATGAGTACGGTCTCCCCAGGTGCCAAGAAGAAGGGGGTGCCAAAATTCTAGGCCCACACAGCAGAGGCACATGTGACAAATGCACCTTAACTTTTTTGCTGGCTTGTCGCACTGTCTCCCTTCCAGGCCCGGGGCTGTTCCCTCCCACTTGAAGTCTCATGATACTCCTCACATATGGGTGTTGTCCCTGATGGAGCTTGGATGAGAACGCTCCCCAGCATCTATTGAAAGCCTTTGGGAGGCTTCCCCGCACCTGTGTGCCTCCTTCGCAACTGCTGTGGTGGTGCCATCTTCATTCAGTCTGATAACATAACTGTAGCAGAAGACAGCTTCTCGGGGAGGTGGGAGGATTATGGGAACTTATTCCTGTTTGTCCATGGAGAACAGCTTCTACAGGTGAGTAACTACCTTTTCTCCGTGGACAAGCAGGAATGACTCCTCACATATGGGACTCCAAAGCTACAGGCTACTGAAAACCAAGGAGACCCCTGAGATGCCCAACAGAGGCAAAGTTCAACTCCCATATGTCAACCAGCCCGATAGCCAACTATACACAATCGTAACAGTGATTCTCTCTTTCCTTTCCTTTTTTTTTTTTTGGTAGCCTGGATAAATAGAATGTACCTAGGTGGGAGATGGAGTTGGATTATAATCCCCAAACAGATTGGCTGAACTTAATGTTGCATTAGGAATCCTTGTCTAGGCAGTAGTGAGATGTGAATATGTGAACTGAAGAGCATGCGGTAGCCCTGCAGATCTCTTCCACGGAGATCAATCGCAAGTTGACCACCAACACGGCCATAGCGCTGACATTATGAGCAGTGACATAACCATCAAGGCTCAGGCCTGCCTGGGCATAAGGAAAACAGATGCAGTCTGCTAGCAAAATTTGGAAACAGCAGCCCCTAAGCTTGCTGGAATCAAAAGAAACAAAAAGTTGAATGGACTTTCTATGAGCTTGTGTCTGCTCCAACTGGAAGGCTAAGGCTCACTTGCAATCCAGAATGTGCAATTTAGCTTCCCCTTTGTGTGCATATGGTCTTGGGAAAAATGTTGGAAGAAAAACTGACTTATTAAGGTGGAATTTAGGATGAGTATGACGACCCACTCTATTATGGTGGGATTTGGTATAAGGTGGATGAACTACAAGGGCCTTAAGCTCACTCACTCTGCGTGCTGAAGTGACTGCCACTGGAAACAATACTTCCAGGTCAAGAACTTCAGAGGACAGAAATTAAGTGGCTCAAAGGGAGCTTTCACGAGCTGCGCAAGAACCACATTGAGGTCCCAAGACACTATGGGAGGCTGTACCAAGGCAGACTTTCCTTCCACACCTCAATAATACACTCCAATCGCATTGAGGTGGACCCTGACAGAGTTGGACTTGTTCAGACTCGGAGAGGTATACAAGATATTCAAGCAGTTTTTGTGTGGAACAGATGAAAGGATCTAGAGCTTGGCCTTCACACCAGACATCACACTTCTTCCACTTGCAAAAGTAAGACTTTCTTATAGAGGCCTTCCTGGAGGCCAAAACAGCATCAGTTACAATCTCCGGTAGGTTGAGCTCAGACAATATTAACCTCTCAACATCCATGCCTTGAGGAGCAAGGACCATATGTTGGGGTGCAATATTTTCCTGTGTTATGAGATCGGGCACATGACAGAGCTGTAGCGGCTTCTTAATGGAGAACTGTAGCAGGAGAGAAAACCACATTTGTCTGGTCCAGTAGGGAGCAACGAGAATCATCATGCTACTGTCTGGTGTGAACTTCAGGAGGATCTTTGCAATGAGAGGTATCGGAGGATAAGCATACAGAAGACCCTACCCCCAGTGAAGAAGGAAAGCATCTGATGCTAGTCTGCTGTATAATCTTACACTAAAGCAGATATGATCCACCTGGGCATTCTGTGGTGTGGTGAACAGATCTATCAAGGGAGTGCCCCATTCTAGAAAGATGTGAGTCGCAACTTCCCTGTCCAGCATCCACTCGTACAGCTGGAGGACTCAACTAGGTCTGTCTGCCAGAGTGTTTTGCTCACCAGGCAGGTACATGGCTTTCAAGTCCATCCCATGCATGATGGTGAACTTTCACAAACTGACTGCTTCCCAACACAGAAGGTACGAACCTGTTCTTCCCTGCTTGTTGGTGTAGAAATGGTGACCTGATTTTTGGTCTGAATCAGAACAATTTGGTTGGCCAGTCAATCTTGGAAAGCTTTTAGAGTGTTCGCCACTGCTTTTAGTTCCAAGAAGTTGATCTGATGAAGACTTTCTTGGATGGACCAATCGCCCTGGGTGTGCAACCCATTGAGATGAGCTCCCCACCCCAGTATGGATGCATCTGTCATCAGAACCTCTTGGGGTGGAGCAATTTGGAAAGGAAGACCCTTGAGCAAATTTTGATGGACTATCCACCATTATAATGACTGAACAAGAGGGGCAGGGACACATAGATGATCCCTGAGTCGATCCATGGCCTGGGTCCATTGAGTCCTCAGAGTCCACTAATCTTGCCTCATCTGGAGGCGTGCCAAGTGTGTGACATGCACTGTAGAGGTCATGTGGCCTAGAAGAATCAATATCTTGTGAGCTCCTACCTGCTGACTTACTTTACAAACTGACAGTGCTGGTACGGGAAACTGAAGTCAGTCATGCAATAAGAAGGCTCTTGCCTGAGTCATGTTGAGCAGGGCTCCAATGAATTCTAATTGTTGGGTGGGCTGAAGGTGGAATTTTGGTTCATTTACAATGAACTCTAGTAGTTACAACACCCGAATGGTCAATCGTGTTGATTCTTGGACTTCTTCTGGAATGGCACTCTTGATAGCCAGTCGTCCAGATAGGGGAAGACAATCACTCCCAGCAGCCGGAAGAAAGCAGCTACTACCGCGAGGCACTTTGAAGATGCAAGGTGCTGAGGCCAAGCCAAATGGCAACACTTTTTTTTACTGGAAGTGTTGTTGCCCCAGGACAAATCGGAGCAGGATGTATCTGTATGAGGGTGCAGGCATCCTTGAGATCCAGGGAGCATAGCTAAACTCCTTTTAGAAGGTAAGGCAGCAGGACCAGGATGGGGCGGTATTCCCCCCCCCCTCCATTTTCTTGGGTATTAGGAAGTACCTGGAATAAAACCCCCAACCTCTTTGCTCTGGTGGCATGAGCTTGATCACTAGAGCTGACAAGAGGGTGGTAATTTTCTCTCTGAAGTAGTTCCTGATACATAGGGTTAAGATGATGCACCCTCAGGGGGAGCAATTTGGTGGTAACCAAAAGGTGTAGTTGGATAACCACTTTTGATGATCTGTAGAACCCATGAGTCTAAGGTAATTAGAAGCCATCTTTCTGCTAAAAGAGTGAGCCTTCCCCTGTCCTTGCCTGCCTGAGTGACTCCTCCCCCTGACCCCCTCCCCCTGAGGTATCCTGTAACCTTGTTCCTGTTTTCTCCACGTGTGCATAGGCTGTTTTAGTTTGCTTTTCTCTGATCAGAGAAA
Organism: Ichthyophis bannanicus; assembly: GCA_033557465.1. Classification (NCBI taxonomy): domain Eukaryota; kingdom Metazoa; phylum Chordata; class Amphibia; order Gymnophiona; family Ichthyophiidae; genus Ichthyophis; species Ichthyophis bannanicus. The sequence goes on from CM066042.1 coordinate 173,378,933, forward strand.
GGCTGAACTTTTACAGAGCTCTGCTAGTGAGTGGATTTTTGCCTCCTGGGACATCTTACTGTGAGTTCTAGCTGTTTATTTAATTATTTACTGTTTGTCTAACTGTTGTTTGTTTAATTATTTAGTGTTTGTCTTAGTGGTGTGCTAATTCAGCCTTCTCAGCTGTACTTACCTTGCCTCTCTCAATTAACTGGGCCTTGTGTGGTAGCCATTTTGAATTAATCTCTCTCCCCAGAGCCTGCTATTAAGCTTTTCCTGTCCTTGCCTGCCTGAGTGACTCCTCCCCCTGTGTGTGTGGTAGCCATTTTGAATTAATCTCTCTCCCCAGAGCCTGCTGTTAAGCTTTTTCCTGTCCTTGCCTGCCTGAGTGACTCCTCCCCCTGACCCCCTCCCCCTGAGGTATCCTGTAACCTTGTTCCTGTTTTCTCCACGTGTGCATAGGCTGTTTTAGTTTGCTTTTCTCTGATCAGAGAAAGGCTGAACTTTTACAGAGCTCTGCTAGTGAGTGGATTTTTGCCTCCTGGGACATCTTACTGTGAGTTCTAGCTGTTTATTTAATTATTTACTGTTTGTCTAACTGTTGTTTGTTTAATTATTTAGTGTTTGTCTTAGTGGTGTGCTAATTCAGCCTTCTCAGCTGTACTTACCTTGCCTCTCTCAATTAACTGGGCCTTGTGTGGTAGCCATTTTGAATTAATCTCTCTCCCCAGAGCCTGCTATTAAGCTTTTCCTGTCCTTGCCTGCCTGAGTGACTCCTCCCCCTGTGTGTGTGGTAGCCATTTTGAATTAATCTCTCTCCCCAGAGCCTGCTGTTAAGCTTTTTCCTGTCCTTGCCTGCCTGAGTGACTCCTCCCCCTGACCCCCTCCCCCTGAGGTATCCTGTAACCTTGTTCCTGTTTTCTCCACGTGTGCATAGGCTGTTTTAGTTTGCTTTTCTCTGATCAGAGAAAGGCTGAACTTTTACAGAGCTCTGCTAGTGAGTGGATTTTTGCCTCCTGGGACATCTTACTGTGAGTTCTAGCTGTTTATTTAATTATTTACTGTTTGTCTAACTGTTGTTTGTTTAATTATTTAGTGTTTGTCTTAGTGGTGTGCTAATTCAGCCTTCTCAGCTGTACTTACCTTGCCTCTCTCAATTAACTGGGCCTTGTGTGGTACCCCCATCCCCCTGCTGAGGGTTCAGGACAGGGTACCTTGTAACTGCCCTCTTTAATAGGACTTATCTCCCCCCCTCCCTCCCCAGCACCCACCCACCCCTGGGGAAATTGTAGTTTTATAGGTACTTGGACATCTTAGAGGAAAGGGGCTGCTCTCAGGTGCAGCTCTTAATCCAAATCAGTCATACACAGAGGACCTGTGATTAATTAGTTTCAGGTACACAGGGTGTATTAGGGGTATTAGATACACTTTTATTAGTATAAGCATCTACACCAATCCTTATTATATACCGCTTTAAAAGACCTAAACACAAGCTTTAAACTAAGATGCAGTCAGAGGTCCAGCAACGAGATGGGGGTTCTCCAGTCTTTTGCATCGAGTGTCACATGTATGATTATCTCCCAGTTGGTGAGAGGTCCTACATATGCACTAAGTGCAGGGAGCTCTTTGCTCTCAGGGAACGAGTCCGTTCTCTAGAGGCTAGAGTAGCAGACCTGGAAGACATAAGAAAGACAGAGAAGTACATGGACGAGACCTACAGGGATATAGTCCTGAAGTCCCACCTCCAGTCTGGCAGCATCCCTGTTGCCATGGAGGAGAGAGGTCACGTGACAGGAGAGCATCACCCTGGTGTGGCAGGAAGTGATCCTGTAACTAGGACCTGTCCTCCAGGTGATGTAAAACCCTCTCGCACCGAGGACGTTTCTCCAGGGCCATGTCCCCATGAGGGGAGGGTCAGGACAGCTGTTATAGTTGGTGATTCAATCATTAGGAATGTAGATAGCTGGGTGGCTGGTGGACGTGAGGATCGCCTGGTAACATGCCTGCCTGGTGCGAAGGTAGCAGATCTCACGCACCGCCTAGATAGGATCATAGATAGTGCTGGGGGGGAGTCTGCTGTCTTGGTACATGTTGGTACCAATGACATAGGAAAATGTGGTAGGGAAGTTCTGGAGGCTAAATTTAAGCTTTTAGGTAGGAAGTTGAAATCCAGAACTTCCAGGATAGCGTTCTCCGAAATGCTTCCTGTTCCACGTGCAGGACCCAAAAGACAGGCAGAGCTCCGGAGTCTCAATGCGTGGATGAGACAATGGTGCAAGGATGAGGGTTTTGGATTTGTTAGGAACTGGGGAACATTCTGGGGAAAGGGGGGGCTCTTCCGAAGGGATGGGCTTCACCTTAATCAGGATGGGACCAGACTGCTGGCATTAACCTTTAAAAAAGAGATAGAGAAGCTTTTAAACTAGAAAATAGGGGAAAGCCGACAGTCACCCAGGAGCGCACGGTTCGGACAAAGGTATCCTTGAAGGATACTACCAAAAGCAGTGAGGTTCCAAAAGGGAGTATAGTAGCCCAAATGCCCTTGAGTAAGGAGCAGACAGAGCATAAAGATTCCCAATTACCCATGCCTACCAATAGCCAGATTAATATTAATAAAATGCAGTCTCTAAAATGCTTGTATGCCAATGCTAGAAGTCTAAACAATAAGATGGGAGAATTAGAATATATAGCATTAAATGAGAGGTTAGATATGATTGCACTCTCAGAGACATGGTGGAAGGAGGATAACCAGTGGGACACTGTGATACCTGGATACAAACTATATCGTAATGATAGAGCTGAACAAATTGGTGGAGGGGTTGCGCTCTATGTTAGAGAGGGCATTGAGTCAGAAAGGATTAAAGTTTTGCAGGGAACAAAATATGCTGTAGAATCTCTATGGATTGAAATTCCATTTATGAAGGGGAAGGTGATGGCAGTGGGAGTATACTATCGACCACCTGGCCAGAATGAACAAATGGATGATGAAATGCTCAAAGAAATCAAGGAAGCTAACAAAAGCCACAACAGAGTAGTAATAATGGGTGATTTCAATTACCCCGGTATCGACTGGGACAGTGTCACAGCAGGACAAGCTAAAGAGATAAAGTTTCTAGATGAAATAAATGACTGCTTCTTGGAGCAGCTGGTTCATGAACCGACCAGAGGGGAAGCCATACTGGACCTAGTCCTTAGTGGAACGCCAGATCTGGTGCAAGAAATAAGGGTGTTGGGACCACTTGGCAATAGTGATCATAGTATGATCATGTTTGATTTAATCAGTGGAGGACAGATAGTAAAGGAATCCACAGTACTACCTTTTAACTTTCAAAAGGGTGACTATGATAGAATGAGGAATATAGTTCGAAAAAAACTAAAAGGAGCGGTTCCAAAGGTTAAAGACTTACAGCAAGCTTGGGTGTTATTTAAAAATACTATCCTCGAAGCCCAGACCAGCTGTATTCCACGCATTAAGAAAAGTGGAAGAAAGTCCAAAAAACTGCCAGCATGGTTTAAAGGTGAGGTCAGAGAGGCTGTTGCTGCCAAAAGAGCAACCTTCAGAAAATGGAAAAAAGAGCCAAATGATGAAAACTGGAAACAGCACAAGCACTGGCAAGTTAAATGCAAAGCATTGATAAGGCAGGCAAAGCGGGAATTTGAGAAGAAACTTGCTACGGAAGCAAAAACACGAAATAAAGACTTTTTCAAGTACATTCGTAGCAAAAGGCCTGTGAGAGAGTCAATTGGACCATTAGATGATAGAGGGGTAAAAGGGGCAGTAAGAGGAGACAAGGCTATAGCAGAGAGACTGAATGAATTCTTTGCTTCGGTCTTTACTGAGGAAGATGTAGGGGTGTTACCCAAGACTGAAGTGGTATTTAAAGGTGATACTGCAGAGGAATTGAGAGAAATATCGCTACACCGGGAAGATATATTACAACTATTTGATAAACTGAATAGTAGCAAATCACCTGGACCGGATGGTATACATCCCAGAGTGTTGAAAGAACTGAAATATGAGATTGCAGACCTGTTATTGGTAATCTGTGAACTTTCATTAAAATCATCTGTAATACCTGAAGATTGGAGGGTCGCCAACGTAACACCAATTTTTAAAAAGGGTTCCAGGGGTGACCCGGGAAATTACAGACCGGTGAGCCTGACGTCAGTACCAGGGAAAATGGTAGAAGCCATCATAAAGAACAAAATTACACAGCATGTAGATAGTCATGGCCTAATGGGAGACAGCCAACATGGCTTTAGACAAGGCAGATCTTGTCTTACTAATCTGATCTGTTTTTTTGAAGGTGTGCATAAACAGGTAGACAAAGGTGAGTCGGTTGATATAGTGTATCTGGACTTTCAGAAAGCTTTTGACAAGGTCCCCCATCAGAGACTTTTGGCGAAGCTAAAAAGTCATGGGATAGGAGGCAGTGTACTATTGTGGATCGGGAACTGGTTAAAAGATAGAAAGCAGAGGGTAGGGCTAAATGGCCAATATTCCCAATGGAAAAAGGTGAATAGTGGAGTACCCCAGGGATCTGTACTGGGTCCGCTGCTTTTTGACATATTCATAAATGACCTGGAAAAGGGAATAACTAGTGAGGTAATCAAATTTGCAGATGACACAAAACTGTTTAAAGTTGTTAAAACCCAAGAGGATTGTGGAAAACTGCAGGAGGATCTGGATAAATTGGAAGACTGGGCATCCAAATGGCAGATGAAATTTAATGTGGACAAGTGCAAAGTTATGCACCTAGGAAAGAACAACCCACACTATAGTTACAAGATGCAAGGCTCCACATTAGAAACCACCACCCAGGAAAAAGATTTAGGAGTCATCGTGGATAACATGTTAAAACCCTCCGCCCAGTGTGCAGCGGCGGCCAAGAAAGCAAATAGAATGCTAGGTATCCTAAGGAAAGGGATGGAGAATAAAACAAAGGATATTATAATGCCTCTGTATCGCTCCATGGTACGACCGCACCTTGAATATTGTGTGCAATTCTGGTCACCGTATCTTAAAAAGGACATAGAGTTATTAGAAAAAGTACAGAGAAGAGCCACCAAATTGGTGAAGGGGATGGAAGGCTACTCCTATGAAGAGAGGCTAAAAAGGTTAGGGCTCTTTAACCTAGAAAAGAGGCGGCTGAGGGGAGATATGATAGAGGTGTATAAATTAATGAATGGAGTGGAACGGATAAACGTGGATAAATTGTTTACGCTATCAGAATATAGAAGGACTAGGGGGCATGTAATGAAGCTACAGGGTAAACTATTTAAGACAAATAGGAGAAAATATTTCTTCTCTCAACGTGTAATCAAACTCTGGAATCTGTTACCGGAGGATGTAGTAAGGGCTGTTAGTATAGCTGGGTTTAAAAAAGGTTTGGACAAGTTCCTGGAGGAAAGGTCCATAAACCACTATTAAAAAGGGACCCAGGATATCAATGCTTGGCCTAGTACAAGCACTGCAGAACCTGTGTCTTTTGGGGAAACTGCTAGGTACGTATGACCTAGATTGGCCACTGTTGGAAACAGGATACTGGGCTTGATGGACCTCGGTCTGACCCAGTATGGCATTTCTTATGTTCTTATGTTCTTAAGGTTTTCTTTGGCAGTCTTTGGAAGACTGGCTATGCTCCACAGGAACCAGTCAAAACCCCACCCCAGGTTTTGGTTGAGGAGCCAGCTGGGCTTTTTGAGGCTTCTCATGCCATTGCTGCTGGTTGGGAGGTTAGGGGTCCAGTTAAGTAACTAGGGCTGTGAGGGTAATGGGTCTTTTTCTGGTTCCATCTTGGTACATCCTATGATAGGAGGCATGCTCCGATGTGCCACAGTAACATGCTGCTTCTCAATGTGGCCATCTTTCTCTTCGATCTGTTCCCTGAAGATATTCTCTCTGCGGTATGATATGTCTGCCAGCTTATTTTGCACTGACTATTCCAGGTCTGATGACTGGAGCCAAGTGAGTCTCTGGGTGTCAATTCCGATGGCAGCATTCTTGGATACCATCTTGAAGATATCATAGGTTGCTCGGACCATGAACTTCATTACTGATCCAGTTTCGCTGGAGGAAGAACCTGGGCCAAACCAGTTAAGTTGCACATGATGTTCTTCAAGAACATGCTCATGTAGAGCTGGTATGAGGCCACGCAGGCAACAAGCATGAAACTTTGGAAACATCTTCTCCCTAAAGAGTCCCATGTCCAAGTCTCCCTCCCTGGGGGTGCCAAGGAATGAGCCTTGGTATTCTTGATTCTCTTCAGGGTAGATTTGACCACCAAGGAATGATGCAGAAGCTGAGGCTTCTTGAATCCAGGAGCCTTCTGAACTCTGTACATGGAACTAAGTCTTCTATTAATTGGAGGTACAGTGAGGGGTTCTCCCAAATTCTCATCTGAACCCTCTGCAGGAAGCAGCATACGGGCACTGTCACTGCTTTCTTAGAGGCCCAGAAGTACTGCAGGATCTCCAACTCTTCTATTCTGGACTCATCTTTAGTCTCCAAAGAAAATGGAATGGCCTTGGCCATATCCCTCACAAACTCTTGGAAGGCCATATCCTCAGGACAGGATTTGCGCCATGCATGAGGTGGAGAAGAGTCCGAAAGGAGCTCAGGAGACATACTCTCTGACAAATTCTCCAATTCCACATTGGTGACCCAGCCTTCTGAGTCAAAGTACTTCTAAGTCTCTGCCTGAATCACTCTCCTGCTTCGAGGGGATTGTGACCAATGATGCACCGAGATACCCTCCTAGACCTCAAGAGCACATCAGACCCCAAGACGCTAGATAGGGATATAGGCCAGGCAGGCACCATGGTCAAGGTCTTTCGATTCCCCGATGTTGATGCCTCTCCCACAGGCAGTGCATACATCTCAAGGATCAACTGTCTATTGACCAATGTTGATGCATCAGATGTCGAGACCCTGGCAGGCTGCGTTGCCAACAGTGCCACAATGGGCTTGAGTGCCTGCAGAAGGCACTTCTCTATGGCTGCTGATTTGGAAGGCTGCGGGGCCTGAGCAACTTTAGTTGATGTACCCAGTGGGTGTATAGTGATACTGATGGCTGGGTCTCAACATAGAGGGAGGTGACCTGCATGGAGCTGCAGTTACAACCACTCTAGCCAACTTACTGGGTAGACTATAAGGACCATACTGGTCTTTATCTGCTGTCATATACTATGTTATAATGGCTGTTGCTGCCCCTCTGATATCTTGGAAGATGAGCTCTTCTCTCTTTGAGGTATCTTCGAGAGGCACTCACACAGAACCCCATCATTCTCAACACCATGCCTCAATGGGCTCCAATGATGATGCACCAGAGTCTTCACTAAATATTCAATGTGGTCACCCTTTGCAATCGAAGAAGATTCAGTCGAATCCTTACTCATCTTCGGGTGGAGATTGAACGATGGCTAATGTTCCAGGACACTATGGGTGCTTGGCTCTGATTGAGCATGAGAGCCAGCATCTGATGCAGACTTGGAAGCCATAGAGACCGATGCCATCGATGCCAATGGATCAGATGTCTTAGCACCATAAAGTGATTTGCACTGCTTCTCACGACCCTTGAGGCCTCTTTTGTCATCTGTGAACACGAATTACACGAAGATGGCCGATGATCTGGTCCCAGACATTGTAGGCACCAAATATGGGTGCCTGTGATCGATATGGTCCTAGAGAACCTGTGACACTTCTTGAACCCACTAGTGGGTTTCTGGGACATATCATCCAGCAAAATAGCTGCATCAAAGTCAAATTACTCAAGGACGAAGACTGAGACCCATCAGAGCACCAGCACTGGAAGGGCCAAGGTGCCGCGGCAAGAATAAAATTAACGATCAAAGGAGAAAAATAGTAAAAGGGAGGAGAGAACCACGATGGCAGGTGATTGGGATGAAAAACCTGAGACTGAAAAACCCCAGGTAAAATACAGAAGTTTACTAATGGAGGTGTCTGGAACGTGGCCGTGGGGTTCTGCAGAAAACAAAAGACTGAATCAAGATGGCGCCACGGCAGTAGGTGCACAGGTTGGAGCCTCCCAAAAGCTTCCAATAGAAGCTGGGGAGTGTTCTCATGCTAGGCTCCATTGGCGATTTCCCCCCCCCCCATTCATGAGGACTCATTCCTGCTTGTCCATGGAGAAAAGTATGTTTGCCCGTGCACCTCTGCCATGGGGGAAGGAGGGGCATCATTGGGGGGGGGGAGGGTGTAGTCAGGGAGAGGGCATCCACTCTTAGTGTCAAATAGCCTCAGAATGCGGCTGTTTTAAAGGATTATGTTTTGCCATTAGAACGCATCATCAAGGCCAAGAAGCAGTATGGCCTATTACAACACATTCAGCTTCTGTGCAATACTGTAGACAGTTTTAGATAGCAATAGGGACACTTGGCTGGTGAATTGTAAGCAGAGCTTGTTCTGTGAGCAAGTCCCGTTTTGACTATTAGCATTTCCAAAGAAATTCCTTTCAGAAAGTAGAAATGGTAACGTCAAATTACTACTACTACTACTACTACTACTACTACTGAGCATTTGTATAGCGCTACAAGTCGTATGCAGCGCTGCACACAGACATGTAAGAGACAGTCCCTGCTCATCAGAGCTTACAATCTAGTCAAGAGAGACAACACAGAAGGTGTAGACAGGGATAAAAACAAGGGGAAAAAGTAAAGAAACAAGGAGATCAGGTGAGACAAGATCCAAAAGCAGCAGCAAAGAGATGAGTTTTCAGCCTGGATTTGAAAAGTGTCAAAGAAGGTGCCTGGCATATAAACACAAGTAGTTTGTTCCAGGCGTAAGGTGCAGCAAGGTGAAAGGAGCAAAGTCTGAAATTAGCAATAGAAGAGAAGGGCACAGATAGAAGTGATTCGCCAGAAGAGCAGAGTTCCGGAGGGAGGGGGTGTAGGGAGAGATAAGAGAAGGGAGGTAGTGAGGAGCTGCAGAGTGAATGCACTTATAGGTTCAGCAGGAGATGTTTGAACCAGAAAGGGAGCCAATGAAGTGACTTGAGAAGAGGGGTAATATGAGCATGATGAGGCTGGCGGAAGATTAGCCATGCAGCAGAGTGTTGAATAGACTGAAGGGGAGAGAGATGATTCAAAGGGAGACTAGCAAGGAGTAGGTTACAGTAGTCAAGACAGGAAGTGATTAAGGAGTGGATAAGCATCTTAGCAGTATGTTCAGAAAGGAATGGGTGGATTTTGTTGATGTTATAGAGAAAGAAATGGCAGGTCTTAGCTATCAGATGTGTGTGGAGAAGGGGAGAGAGAGGAGTCAAAGACAACTCCAAGGTTGCGAGCCGAGGAAACAGGAAGGATTAGAGAGTTATCCACAGAGACTGAGAAAGGAGGGAGGTTTTAGGGGGAAAGATAAGAAGCTCAGTCTTGGCCATGTTCAATTTCAAGCAGCAATGAGACATCCAAGCAGCAATGTCAGAAAGGCAGGCAAAGATCTGGGTCTGGATTGCCGGAGAGATTTCAGGCATAGAGAGGTAGATCTGGGAGTCATCAGCATAAAGATGGTACAGAAAGCCATGGGAAGAGATGAGCAAACCAAGGGAGTGGGTATAGAGAGAGAAAAAGAGCAGACCCAAGACAGATCCTTGGGGTACACCAACTGAGAGCAGGATAGCAGCAGAACACTGAAAGAGCAATGGGAGAGATAGAAGGAGAACCAGGATAGTACAGAGCCCTTAAAACCTGAGGACAGGGTATTGAGGAGAAGGTTGTGGTCAACAGTGTCAAAAGCAGCAGAGATGTCAAAAAGGCTCTTGGATTTTGCCAGGAACAAGTCACTGGAGACTTTGGCAAGAGCCATTTTGGTAGAGTGTAAAAGATGAAAGCCAGATTGTAAAGGGTCCAGGAGGGCATGAAAGGAGAGGAAGTCAAGACAGTGGTGGTGAACCATGCATTCAAGTAATTTAGAAATGAAGGGGAGGAAGGAGATGGGTCGATAATTAGAAGGACAGGGAGGATCAAGTGAGGGTTTCTTGAGGAGAGATGTAACTACAGCATGCTTAAAGGCTGCAGGAACAATTGCAGTGGAGAGCGATAGGTTGAGAATATGAGAGATGGAAGGGACAACAGTGGAGGAGATGGGGGCTTAGGAGACATGATGGTCAGATAAGGGAAGAACTGAGGTACAAACATTTGAGGGTAAGAAACTAGAGAAAAATACCAGGTCAAGGCAGTGGCATGCTGGCGAGTGGGGGCAGTAGAGAAAACCTGGAGGTCAAATGAGGAGGTAAGGGAGAGGAGCTTTAAAGCATAAAAATCAGAGGGATCATCAACATGAATGTTAAAGTCCCTGAGAATAAGAGTAGGGGAAGAGGAATCCAGAAAGAAGGAAAGCCATGAGTCAAAGTCAATGAGAAAGGTAGAAGTAGATGTGTCAGGAGCTCGATAAATAACAGCTACCCAGAGAGGTAGTGGAGTGAAAAGGCAGATGGAGTGGACTTCAAAAGATGGAAAGGAGTGAGACTGAGGCAGCAGGAGGGGTTGGAATTGGCAGGAGGGAGAAAGTAGAAGCCCAACACCACCACCACCACGGCCAGTGGAACGAGGCATGTGGGAGAACTGATAGCCCCCATGAGGAAAAGGTATCTGTGAACATAAGATTTCCCTTGATCACCTCCCTTTCTATACTTACAAATTCTTCTTTAAGTATGTCTTCTTATAATCTAACTTAAATACTGTGTTTAGGTAGACCGAATTGTGTTTTAATTACTCCTCAAATAGTTAATAGGTTAATACTGTGGACACACCTTCCTGAAACTTATTGGATTTGTGAGTACAAAGCTTTCTCTGTCTTTCCTTGGCAGGGCCAAGGGTTTATGTTTATAGGACAAGTTATCCCTGGTATTACTGTCACCCCTTCATTACCAGAAGGAAAGGTGAGAAACAAAATGTTATGCTACTCCCCTGGAAAAAAGGAAAAAAAACCCACACCTCTCAAGTGCTTACAATAGGGATTCAGTAGGAAGAGTTGTAATCACCAGAATAGGATCGTTTATGGACTATGGTGAAATCAGAATTTTGGTTTCTATTTTTTTGCTTTTATGAATGAGACTGCTGGGTCTCTAACAAATATCTGAGATGAGATGAGTCAGCTCCATAGCCTAGCTCTCCAGAATTGATGAGCCCTAGACTATTTGTTCTTGACAAATTGTTTTGGCAGTCCCTTTTCAGAGCCTATATACTATAAAGTAACTAGGAATTTTTTAGCTCTACTATTCAACGTCAAGATTGTATCTTTTTTTGTGTCCTTAATAAGTTTAAACCTACTATTTAACAACTATATAAACTATTTGAACCAATAGTTTTAATTGAAAGCAACAAGGTCTCAGACTAAGATAAAGCAGTCGTCCAAGTTTGAATCGTTTTTGGACTCAATGCTTTCTTTTGCATCAATGACCTTTTAGTGTTGCTTTATAAAAATTATTCCTTTTTGATCATTTCAACTATTCTTTTATATATCATGTCATTAGGGAATGCATTAGAAGAATCAGAACGGTACTTATCTTAAATCTTCCCAAAATCTTCCCAATGCCAAACTTCAGCGCTGTCGCTTTTCACTTGTAGAACGTTTCTTCAGGGGATATCGGGTATGTGCACCTTCTAACATGCGTCATAGAATCCAAACCTATTGACATTATTAAAATACAAGAATCTAATATTGTGTATCGCAATCCTATATCAAATGTCTAGATTGTCTACCATTTTTTGATCTTGATGATGGCGGGACATTTCTTACCATTTTATCGAGCTGGGAAGTCTTCATTCTCCTATTGCTAAAATGCCACGCATGCGGAGTAAGAATCCAGAAGAAGTTATAGAGGCATTAATTGGACGTAGATGTACGGCTGTGAACTCACCCCCACGTTCTTTTAATGGGAACAATATGTTCTAATACAATAAATAAGTCTTTAGACTAGGGCTATGTGCATACACTCCAGTCTACTTGTACATTCAAACCAGTAGGAATCACCGATTGCAGATTGAAAATCCAGCGTTACTCTCGAATTAACAACATTTGATCTTTTGATTTTCCACTGAATCCAGTAAGAATATGATCGATGCAGAAGCATTGTAAATCTTCAAAACCATGTTTCAATTTGAGACAATGATCTACAATGGGAACTTCTACTTTCTTGCATTTCAATCTGCTACGGTGTTCATTCATACGAATGTGAAAAGGGTGAATGGTTTTGCCCACATACACTAGTTGACAAGGACACAAAATACAATAAACCACATAAGTGGAGGTGCACGATGTCTTGTGTCTCAATAAATATGTCTTACCATGATAGGTGAACGTTGATGTTTCTAAAGTAGTCTCACATACCTTACAATCACCACACTTAAAATGGCCATTAGCCAGAACTGCAGATTGGACCGATAAAGGTCTTAACACATTTGGACTTAATATTTCTTTTAGGTTCTTGTGCCTTTTCCAGACACATCGTAGGGATTGATCTTCCAAACCTGGAGTACTAGTGAGAACGTTTCTGTGTCTCTTCAAAATACTTTGAATTTGACTACTATATGGAGAATATTTAGTTACTAGATTCACTTTACGTTCTTCTGTGTAATTCCTCTTGGTTGAAGATAACAACTCGTGATTGTTAAGTAGTGCCCATTTATAGGCATTTGTAATTTCAAGAAAGAGTATATCCTCAACCAATAATTACAAATGCCTATAAACGGGTACTATTTAACAATCGCAAGTTATTATCTTCCTACTGGTTTGAATGTACAAGTAGACTGGAGTGTATGCACATAGCCCTGGTCTAAAGACTTATTTATTGTATTAGAACATATTGGAACATAAGCACCATTCTGATTCTTCTAATGCATTTCCTAATGACATGATATATAAAAGAATAGTTGAAATGATCAAAAAGGAATCATTTTTATAAAGCAACGCTATAAGGTCATTGATGCAAAAGAAAGCATTGAGTCCAAAAACGATTCAAACTTGGACGACTGCTTTATCTTAGTCTGAGACCTTGTTGCTTTCAATTAAAACTATTGGTTCAAATAGTTTATATAGTTGGTAAATAGTAGGTTTAAACTTATTAAGGACACAAAAAAAAGATACAATCTCGACGTTGAATAGTAGAGCTAAAAAATTCCTAGTTACTTTCTAGACTATTTGTTAGCATTCCAAGGAGGAGTTTATTCTTTGACAGGTACGGAGTTGGCATTTTGGGAAGATTACAGAAATTTGTAATATCTGTCTCTCTCATTATTTCACTACTTATCTGTGCTGCTACTTTCAATGCATACCCAATCTTATTGCTATTCTGAAGGCCTGCATGCCTAAATCCCCCTCTCCCAACTTATCCTCACTGAAGGTCTGACTGCAGAGCTAGAGACACATCTATAAAAGGAAAACAAGAATGAATGCTGCAAGAACCTGGCTACCTGTACTCTTATCCCTGCGGACCCCAAACACCTGGTAATAGGCACAGAAGAACCCAGGGATTGAAAGAACTCTGCTTCTAGCGATCATCACCTCTGCTTCTCGAAGATCTTGACTTTAATTAAGATCAACCTATTAGATACTGAGAGTCCTGCTGAAGATCACCTATTTCCCTCCATCTTGCTTTTCTCTTTTTCCTTTCTCTCAAAGTTTAACTTATTAATATGAACTAGGAAACACAGAGAGTTGTCATTTAGAATAAGCAGTAGTTTTAATAGTCTGCTTCTAGAAGTTTCAACATGGATATATTAGTGTTGTAGGAAAAATTCTGCTCTTAGGCCTTAGGAAAATATGCTGTGAGAAACATATATTGATACATAGAAAGAGAAACAGAGCCTAATACATTTTAGCTAAAAAGCAAACTTTCTCAGCCCAGACCTGAATGTAAGATGTCTTGCATTCCCCCGTCCTCCCTCTGAAGACAACAGGCTTGGGACATAGCTGGCTTTCACAGACAAAGACAATTATGTTTAAACTACCAATGAATTTATTTTATTTATTTAGAAGGATTTAGTATACCGCCTTATTGTTAAATCAAGGCGGTGTGGCATATCAATCAAAATCAATAATAAAGTGTGGTTTGTAGCATGCAGTGTGAGAACTGAGAAGTGTAGTGTGTGGGGCAGTGCGTTAGATTAATGGTCCATAGTCAACCTTATCTTAATGTCTTCCCCATGTGAGTCCTCCGATATGGGTTAAATGTGCCGGTGAAGCTGTTGTGGAGCCTTCCTGTTTCTCGGTGGGCTCCGGGCAGCATTGTCCCGCCCCCCAAAGGAAGTTGTTTACCACTTCCTTTGGAGGCGGGACAATGCTGCATGGAGCCCATCAAGAGACTTGAAGGCTCTGCAACACTGGCACAGCTGCAGTTCCCTAAGAGACAGGGAACCGCGGCTGCAGAAGAAGAAAGCACAGGGCGGTAGCAGTCAGACATAGGGGAGAGGGGAGGAGGGGCAGGGAATTAGCAATGGGGCTAACATGGGGGAGGGAAGGGCTGACATGGATGGAGGGAGGGGGGCTGACAAGGAGGGATGGAGGGAGGGCTGACATAGATTGATGGATGGATGGAAGGAGGGCTGACATAGATTGATGGATGGATGGATGGATGGAAGGAGGGAGGGAGGGGGGCTGACATGGGAGGGAGGAAGGCTGACATGGATGTATGGAGGGGGCTGGAAGGGAACTGACAAGGGTTCCCTCTCAACCAGCAGGAACAACTGGCATTGAATAAATCAGCCTGATCGCTGCAAGCGATCAGGCTAATTTGTGCGGTGGTGGCACTCTGGTTGTTTTAATTTTAGATTTTGCCGCCTCTGCCCTGCCTTCCCACCGCCTTTTTTTTTTTTTTGCTGCAAGCATTCTTGAGGGAAAAAACGCAGCGGGAAGGCAGAGACAGGGCAGAGGCGGCAAAATCTAAAATTAAAACAGCCATAGTGCCCCCGCCACCGCCGGATGAGAGGTGGAGAGAGGGGGGACAGGAGGAGGACAAGGAGACACAAAGGGGAGAGATGGGGGAGACAGGGGACAAGTACTAGACAAAGGGGAGAGACAGTGCGGGTTAGGATCAATGTTCCCTCTAATTTTCTGTAGGCTGTGTGCGCATAAAATATCAGCTGTGCAGCTTTTGAAGGAAGGTTAAATTTTTTGTGCGCCACATAAACGACACTTGGAGTTATATACTTTAAAATTTGACTACACATTAGAATACAGTATGTACACCACATTGATTTTAATCAAATTAAATGAAAATAGATGATTACTAAATGAAGCGGAAAATTTCTAGTAATTACAATCACAAATGTGGTATTATTTCAGTTAATTTTTATTGAAAGCCATTGTTATTCCATGTAAATAATTTATGTATGGAAGAAGAGTTCATTCTCAAAATTTCTCTCTTCGATCTTTCAAATTTACCCAGTCTAAATAAATTTTATCAAGGTCTACTGATCTGCCATCTTGAAGATGACTCTTAACACGCATCAGCATTTCCAAATGTTCTAAATGTAAGCGATTCCTTATTTTGGTTTTTAAACTGTTCATCAAGCTGAAACCACACTCACAATCTGCACTAGAAGCCAAAAATATTCCATCAATATCCATCAATTTAGCTAAATCTGCAAAGTGAGCATTCTGAAATGCCAAAGTCACCATATCCGGAAAACTGTTTATCAGTTTGCTTTTGATTTTTTCTGCGACTAAAAACTTGAAGTCATTGTACTGCTGAACAACAATATGTTCCTCCATAAGAAATTGTTTGTACTTTAAGCAGAGTGATTGGACGTTTTCAATTCCAAATTCATAATCACACTGTGCTATTGCTGTCAAGTCAAAAGCAGACCATTCCTCAATTTCATTTTCAGGAAATGTTTCCCCTAAATGCAGACACAGCATATTAATGAAAATAAGTGTGGAACCAGAATCCACTGAAACGTCTCCAGGTATCTTGTCGAGAAGATTTTTAACATTATCACTCCATTTTACTGTGTCACCCAAGTACTGCATTCGGATTTTGTTCAGCTTACCCTGTGCAAGATGATATGCTTCCAGTGGTGTTAGCCCACGTTTTTGAAATGCCATTGTTAATGAAGCTAGTTCAGATAAAACATCATTCAAAATTTGCAGTGCTATATGGATGGCTGTTTAGCTTTTTATAACAGTACTTTGCAATGGGATCATTATCCTTCTCTTCTTCAAAGTATTTTAATAATGGATCATAATTTCAAATAACTGCTTGAAGAGCAAAATGTCTAGATAACCACCACACTTCGTTCAGAGGTCTAAAAGCAATTGACTCGCATTCAGAAGCAACTGCTAATTCTTTAAATTGTGACCTTTTAGTAGAAGATCGACAAAAGGTTGTGTAAACAGTTCTCATGAAAGTTTCAACTTCTTTCATCAACTTTACTTCCTTCCATGATTCAGAGATCCCCAAATCTTCACGATGGGCAACACAATGCTGCTGCACTAAATGCAAAACATTTTGTTTTACTGCGCAGCAACACCATTTATTCTGGTGACAGAGACACCATCCGAAGTAAACATGACCATTTTGTTAAGGTCAAGCTTGTATTTCCCATAGAATTCCCGGAGTGCACTGACTATTGATGCAGCATCGCATGCTTCCAACTGTAGCATCCCACCAAATGAAGTTTTATACAGGCATGAATTTACTGGCTGATATTTGAAGTACAGTATTAAGTATTTATTGACAGAAATGTCTGTGCTTTCATCAATAGTTAATGTATGATACGCTGCTGATGCAACATCTGCCATGAGCTTATCTTGGACATTCATGTTTATAATTTCAAGAAATTCAAATGAATAGTTTTTGCTTCTCCAGCTTTCAAGTATGGTTATGTACTTGGACATGTGTTCATTAATATCTTGAACAGAGAGCATGGAAATATTCATCCGAACAGCTAGCAAAACACTATCAATTAGAATTTTAATTTCTTCTGGTGTAGAACGCTTCCGTTCATTACTAATTTGCCTTTTTGCTTTTTCAGCAGTGCTCTCAAGCAACAAGTTAAATAACCCTCCTCTTAAATTTGGATTTTTAGCTCTAAGTTTCTTAACACGTTCAGTATGAGTCTTACTAGACAGATGTCATTTCAAAAAGTCCAGTTTCCACACATCATCCCAAAATTTGCCATTTGAAAACTCTCCGATGGTTTTTGCATCTCGGCAGTATAAACAGACTACTCCGTCATCCTCTTCGTAAGTGAATATTTCACGCAGTTGAACGCATTTTTTATCCCAAGATTTCGGTGTCTCCGTTTCAACAATTTCTTCAAGCCATTCAGGCTTAAAACCTCTGGCCGTTCTCTTACATTTTGCACCTCTCATAGCTATTGGTTTCGACATTTTAAAAGTGGTGTGGTGGTCACAGGCACAGCAGGTGCTTTATTATTCAAAAGAAATGCCTCAACGCATTTCATCCAAAGCCTTCATCAGAGGGCTTGGAAGTTGGAACTGCAAGCAATATAACAATATTGTTATAGTGGTAACAAAGAGAAAAAGAACCATAAGTATACATAGTAAAAAAGAAGGCACAGTATTACTTACATGGATTAGCAGTTTAACACAAATCCAGAAAAGTGACTTAATTTTAAAACTATGGATTTCCATCTCCATCAGTCCCACCGAGCCTTCTTCACCTCTATCCACCCCCCCTCCTCCTCCAAGGCACCCACCACAGTTATCATTCCACTCTAAACAAATGGAACAACTCCTGTTGTGGCAGGAACTGTTACTTCACCATACAGAACTGTGTACAGAACAGCTCCCCCATGGTTTCAACAGAAGAACTTACTTTGCCTCTGGCAACTTCAAAGGAACAAAAAGCCGGCATCTACATTTATTGTTAACCCATTCCCCAACAGAGGGCTTTGTAAGCATAACTATTTGAACTACAAAGTTCAAAAGTAGGCATGACCAAAGCATCATAAAGGCTAGAGTGATAAAATCAAGATGGAAGACACCATGCATGATAAATTAGTAGTTCAAATAGTTATGCTTACAAAGTCCTCTGTTGGGGAATGGGTTAACAATAAATGTAGATGCCAGCTTTTTCATTGATAATCACATATACACAGAATTATTTTGGTTCACACCACATGGATTCTTGGAGTTACACACTGCTCCCTCTTTTACCTCCAGATTTGCGTGAAGGCAAATCAGTGACAAAAAAAAAAAAAAAGAATTGGTCCTCCCTCCACTATCAAAGAAATTTCAAGCACCCACTCACTGCAGTTCACACATGGTTATTGCACTCGGGGCAGCTTCCAGAGAGCACACGTGGGAGCCAGCCACTCTAAATCTAGTCCAGGCACTGAAGGGCACATTCCTAGGAGGAAAGATGCTTTTCCTTTAATATTTACATATTTGCAACCTATTTTTATAAATATGATTGATAATTTTTTAAATGAAAGCTGTTCAGTGTTGTGATCGTATTTGCAAATGTAATAATTTCCTTAATTTAGTCATGTTAGGATTATTATTTTTAAGCAATAGCTTCTGCTGTACACAGCAGCTCATGCATTTGGTCAGTGAAAATTTCTGCATATGGGCTATAAATTTTGCACATGAGCAAAATTCCTTAGGGTGAATTTAGAGTAGGAGAGTGCAAGGATGGGGTTCCTCAACCCAAGAGAAGCGAGTGGCCCGAGACCCCTTGACTGGGCTCCAGGAGAAGAGAAGCAGTAGGCATAAGGTTGTGGACTCTCTTTACTTGGGACCAGGAGCTCAGTGTGAATCTGTGTTAGGAGATCTTCTACTCTCTAAACCCAGCCAGCTAGACTGTGGAAGCATGAAACCATGGCTTTTACTCCACTGGTCATAGGAGCACAGAGAAAGCCCCCAGTTTATCTGTTTCATATACCTAATGTATTTTATCTATGCATTGTATCTAGTTATGTTTATGCATTGAAATCGAGAGGGGATGGAACTAGAGCAAAATTACTGGTTACAATGTGAAAGTAATATAATTTCTAAAACTAATTTACTATCCAACTGCACTAAATGCCAAACCATTGCTCATAGAATTGTAAAATAAAGTACCTAGTGAGTTTTCATCAATATCATCTCTTTCAGGATGAATGGCTGCTTCCCCAAGATGTGTTCTCATGTTGGGGCTTGTCTCTAATGTGTTTGATGCTCAGTAGTAGGGAAACGGACTGACAAACCTTCCTTGTATCCAGACCCTTTCTTGCCATGTTCAAATTCACAATAAAATGTTATTTCAACTGATACCTTAGATGGGATTCAACAAGCAAAAAAAAAAAAAAAGGCTGAACTCTACATAGTACATCAGTAGGTCATAGTTCCAACAGAGAGATTCTAGGCCAGCCCTGTGTCTGCAAATCCTATCCTGATGCAGTCTGGCATCTGCAGGACTGATTACAATAACTAAAGTGCTTCAAAACCAGGACTGGGCAAGTTGTTCTCTCTCTTAGAATTGGGTACCCTGCCTGCAACTCTGGTGGTACAACCTTGGCATATCTTTTTAGCAGTTACTTGAGCTATTACGTCCTCTCAGCTGACCATTCTCAACTGGTCTGTTGTATGATTCAGAGCCTTGGTCTCATGGGACGGAGGAGGGGAGGGTCGAGAGAAAGGCCGCCCTTTGTCTCCGCGCCTCTTTCACGGGGTTTCTATCCCTCCCCTCCTTTCTCCTCCTCTGGCGCCGGCCTTCCCGACTCTCCAGACGGGGGCTGAGACCGTGCGCGGTGCCACCACCATCCCCGTTTCACTCACCTGCTCTGCTGCTGATAGCCCGTCCCAGGCGTAGCCCCACACAATCTTCAGGGAGCAGTCCTGGAGCACCGGTCTCCTCTTCTTCGCCGGTGCGGTGTGTTCCTCTCCCTTCTCTGCACGTGGCACTGGAGGCTGGCTGAGGGAAGGATCAAAGGAGGCACGTGGCTGGCACTGGCAGGCAGGCAGGCACAAGAGCAGAGAGAGGCTAGCTAGCTGGCTGCCCCTCCCTTTTATTTCCCTCTTTAGCCTGTGTCATGATTCATCAATCGTCGGTCACATGTGAGAGGAGTGAGGACTCAGAGCAGAGAGGAGAGATTTGGAAGTGATGTCACGAGTCTCGGAATTACCCGGAAATTACAGAATGCCAGTAGATTGGCGGCGCAGCCGCAGCCTTAAAAAACTCAAGGTTTAATTTGAAAACCCAGGAACTCCGGAATTTTTGTGCGCTCCTTTGTAAGTTGTGTGCGCTCGCTCGGCAAGGTGTGTGCACGCACACACGCGCACAGCTTAGAGGGAACAGTGGTCAGGATTATAATGGGCTGATGGGGGGGCTAGCACTGGTAATAGGCAGATCAGGGGGTGGGGCTAGGCCTGGTAATGGGTTGATTAGGGAAGGCTAGGACTGGGAATGGACTGAACAAGGGGGAGGGTTGGGACTGGTAATGGGCTGATTAGGGGGGCTAGCACTGGTAATGGGCTGAGGGGGGGGGACTAGCTATGGAAATGAACTGATTAGGGAAGGCTAGGACTGGTAATGGGCTGATGGGGGGCTAGCATTGGAAATGAGCTGATCGGGGAGGTTAGGACTGGAAATGGACTGATGGGGTGTAGGACTAGTAATGGGCTGATTAGGGGAGGCTAGCACTGGTAATGCGCTGAGGGGGGACTAGTACTTAAAATCAGCTGATTAGGGGACGCTAGGACTGGTAATGGGCTGATGGGGGGTAGGACTGGTAATGGACTGAGGGGGCTAGCATTGGAAATGAGCTGATTGGGGAGGCTAGGACTGGAAGTGGGCTGATGGGGGGTAGGACTGGTAATGGGCTGATTAGGCTAGCACTGGTAATGAGGTTGAGGTGGGACTAACACTGGAAGTGAGCTGATTGGGGGGTGCTTCAACTGGAAATGAGCTGATGGTGGGGAGGGGAGGATAGAGCTGCTGGCCTTGGAAGAAAACTGGGGGCTAGGGCTACAAATGGGCTGATACGAGGGGATGGGAGAATGGGACTGGAAGGGAGTGGATGCTGAGAGGGGCTGCCATGGCATTTGAACTAGAAGGAGCTGGACAGTGGGGAAGGGGAGGGACTGGAAGGGAATGGACACCAGTGGCAGTCATGGAAATGCAAGTTGACATTGGAAGGTACCGGGATGGAGGACTGGAAAGGGGCTCATACTGGGAAGGGTTACAGGGACTGGAAATAGACTGATGGAAAGAAGTGAAGAAAACAAAAGAAGAGATAAGAAATGACAGATGGACCATAGACCAAAGAAAGAGAGCTAAGAAAAGACAGGAAAGCAGAAGCCTCAGATCGGAACCAGCATGATCAGAGAATAGAAATGGTCAGACAACAAAGGTAGAAAAATAATTTTATTTAATTTTAGTGATTGGACTTTGTGCTATCTTTATATTTCACACAGTATCGGGGAACTGCATCTCTTAGTTATCTGATGTTGCACTGCATGTGGATTCTGGCTTCTTGGGGTTTCAGTTTAAATTTTGTCTACATATTTTTATTTTTACTTTAGATTATGGTTACTTATTCTGTACTTGGTGAGAGTCAATGTTGTGAGTGTGTGACTGAGGCCAGGTGTTCTGTTAATATGGAGTTTGTACATAAAGATCTATACTGTACTGTACTAATTTGACTGTTTCAGCTTTTCAAATAGGTGTATGGATGTTCCAGGGCCCATTGTAGTATTTACAGTGACACCTTTTTGGATGGACTCCTTATGTGAGTTTTGGAAGTTTGTGCTGATATAGTATGGTATGGTATGGTATGGTATGGTAGGTTTGCTCTTTGTTGTAGGGTTTTGTATTAGTTCACAATATGCCTGGTATTGGAGAATAGTGGTGGTTGTTGTTAGTGAGATGATCAGAATCAGATTTTTTTTTAAATACTGAGTTCTGTGGGTGAATGTCCTGGTTCTGCTCTGTACCCACTGTAGATGCAAAATATATGTTGAAAAAGAAAAAGCAATAACCATAACGCAGTTCATAACAACAAAATAAAGATGAGTTATAATTTAGTTTTATAAACTGTGCTGTTGATTCTTGCTCTCTTTTAGTTCCTTGGTGTGCTAACAGGACCGTAACTAGCCCTTTGCAAGTGGTGCAGCTGCTCCGAGTGCAAAGGCTTGGGGGAGGCGAAATTTCAGCTGTCTGCTGTTGCCCTGCTGCCACTGGCGGGACAAAAGCAGGAAGCCGAAATGTGCCCTCCCCCAAGCCTTTTCGCAGCATTTTTAGCAAGTCTGGTCCCTCCTTCCTTCAACGCGATGTCAGAGCAGGGAGGGACAGATCTGCTTAAAGTGCCAGCGACTTTCAGACCGAGCATATGCCCCCCTCCTCCTCCCCATACCTCCGTCCAGCGCTGCCTGCTCTTTCCCTGCTGCCGTGAAAAAAAACAGAGGGCGGCAGCAGCAGGGAAAGAGCAGGCAGCGCTGGATGGAGGTATGGGGGGAGGACGGGGGCACGCGCCCAAGCTGCAAGTCGCACAGGGTGCGATTGCAGCTCAATACAGCCCTGTGTGCAAACATTTTGCATTTCCTCCATATAATCTAATTGGCTTTTTGGTTTGGTTCAGTCCCCGATTGGAGTTCTGAAAAAGCCCTATCCCCCTCTAAGGGGGGTGGGGGGCGGGGGGCGGGCGCTATCTCATTCTTCACCTCAGGCAGCAGATTGCCTTGAGCTGCCCCTGTGTGAAGTACAATACTCCTGAAGGTGCCATCTTTTGAATGAGCTGTAAACCAAGATCTTTTCTACTCTACACAGATTAAAACTCCTAAAGCAGTGAAAGTTAGGCAACTGAAGGGCTTGCCTAACTTTTGCCACTTTAGCTAACCAGACAGCGGCTGAATATCGCTGCTGCCTGGTTAGCTGTGGCGCTATCCGGCCAACCTAGATATTCAATGCTAGTGGCTGGATATGGCCTCGGCCTTGAATATCTGGGGGTCACAATTCAGTGGCGCTAGACACTTTACAAGTGTTAGCTGCCGCCACTGAATATCTTCCCCCCTCCCCTAAATTTTTAATAGGAAAGATTATTTTCAGTATACTTATCAATGGCAATATTTAAAGCCTCTTCTTAGGCAAAAACCATGCCCTGATACTCTCAGAGGGGTGCATAACATTCCTCTTCTTATCCTCTCACAGTTGCTTTTCTAAAATCAGGGATTGAGTTAAAAACATCCTATTTCTTTTGGAGAAATAAGAAATTATGTTCCCCCTCAAGACAACCTTAGCCATTTACCTGAACAGTCTCAGGGTAGAGGCATGCTCTTTAATGATTTCTTTAAACTTCTTCCATTCATCCCTCAAATACTGCTGAAAGTTAAGAACAAAAGAACATAAGCTTTGCCATACTGGGTCAGACCAATGGTCCATCAAGCCCAGTATCCTGTTTCCAACAGTGATCAATCCAGGTCACAAATACCTGGCAAGATCCTGAAAAGATACACAGATTCCATACTGCTTATCACAGGGGAAAGCAGTGAATTTCCCCTAGTCCACTTTAATAATGGTTTATGGACTTTTCCTTCAGGAACTTGTCCAAACCATTTTAAACCTAGCTACGCTAATGGCTTTTACTACATCATCTGGTAACAACTTGCAGAGCTTAATTACAAGCTGGGTGAAGAAATATTTTCTCCATTTAGTCTTAAACGTACTACTTTATAGCTTCATTGCATTTCTTCTAGTCTTTATTCTTTTTGAAGGAGTAAACAACTGATTCACGTTTACTCATTCTACTCTGTTCATTATTTTATAGACCTCTATCATATTTCCCCTTGGCCGTCTCTTCTCCATACTGAAGAGCCCTAACCTTTTAAGCCTTTCCTCATAGGAGTATCCTTCCATCTGCTTTATCATTTTGATCGTCGTCCTCTGTACCTTTTCCAATTCTGCTATACATGTTTTTAAATGCAACTACTAGAACTGCATGCAATACTCAAGATGTGGTCACATCATGGAGTGGTGCAGAGGCATTAGAGGAGTTGGAGTATCTATAAAGATAACTAGGAAATGTCCATCCTTTTTTTTATTTTTTTATAATATTTTAACAAAATTATCCAGAAAAACAAATCTGAATACGAATTGCAGAAAAGGTTCAAACAAAAAAAAAAGAAAAAAAGAAAAAATTGCCTTAAAGGAAATTGTACCAACTTGGTCTAGTCCACAAAATACAGAACCACAATAAGGACCCAAATGAAGAAAAACAAAAAGTTACAAAGGGAAACCCAACATAACCCTTTAGAAATTAAGAAATCACAGGAGCATAGATGTCAGCCGGTACAGGAGACTCATACCTGCCTCTCAATTTCCCTACTCTGAAGATATTGCACAAGTTGCTGGGGCTCAAAAAACAGAAATTGCTTAGACTGATATAATAAATCAAACATGAACCCAACCAGAATCACCAGAAAATCAAAAACCAAAAGATCCCGATAATATAGAACTCCCAGTGTTAGAAAAAATATATTTTTGTCGGAGAGAATTCAGCCCAGTGCTATGTATGTTAACAATCCAAAAGCAAACTAACTAATCCCCTATACAATAATATCCATCCATCAAAAATAGAGTGTAGTATGAAACAGCATGAAGCTAGCTACCAAAGTAATGTCAGAAGAATCGCCATGAGGTTTAAACTGCCTCTTGAAGCTTAACTTCCATTTTGCTCAAATTATTTTTTTATTGAGCCCACTATGGAGCCGTATAACAGGTGAAACACCACAAAAAAAAAAAAAAATTGCCATTGAGCATGCGCTGGCGTTTTGGAGCAGTTGTGAGATTGAGTTCTCCTTTTTGCAGTTGCATCGAGCGTTGAAACAGAGCTAAAATTTCGTTCTTGCCCGAAACGCAGTACTGTGTCTTATGCTTATAACTGCAAGCGTTTCCAGACGGAGAAGTCCAGTTAAAGAATTGAGAACATATAGTGGATATGGAAGACATATTTTCAGCACTTTAAGATAAGTCTCGTTTTCGCTAGTTTTTCTGTTCTCTGATTTTGGATTTTCTCCCGGTCAATAGATTTTACCACAGTTAACCACGTGGTTTTTTAAAAAACACATTGGTTTTATATAGGGGGCATTTTTTTTTTGTGGTGTTTCACCTGTTATACGGCTCCATAGTGGGCTCAATAAAAAAATAATTTGAGCAAAATGGAAGTTAAGCTTCAAGAGGCAGTTTAAACCTCATGGCGATTCTTCCGACATTACTTTGGTAGCTAGCTTCATGCTGTTTCATACTACACTCTATTTTTGATGGATGTATGTTAACAAGGCACCACTGTGATATCTCCTTTTATTAATATTTAAAATGTTACTTAGCTTCAGTAACGGACATCATCTGTATTGCCAAGAAGACTGCAAAAGACTATCAACGCAGCGCTCGTTTCGGGTTCAAAAAAGTTATTGAAAACCCTGCTTCAGGTACGTCCATACGCAAGCATTGGCAACGATATGTGAGCTAACAATGTGGAAATGTGGTTAGCCATTTGAGTCTTCAGCGTCTGACGTCAGAATCACATGTAAGAACAAAGCCACCAATGACAATGGACCCTTTGTAAAGAGGGAACACCCACCTTCAGGGAGTCCCTCAACGGGTGCATGTGCTAGAGTATAGTATGCCAATCAATTTGTTGATTTAATCCCCCAGGGGAAACTGAATTCAACTTATAAATCCAGCATTGCTCCAGAGTTTGTAATTTTTGTTCTCGATCTCCTCCTCGAGGATCATGTGGTATATAATCCAGTATCCGCCATCGTAAAGAAGCAAACGAATGGCCAAAAGACAGACAATGGTCAACCATAGGAGCTGAAGAGGATTTTGTCCGTAGTCTTGACGCATGCTCAGATAAACAAAGTCGAATGGCACGTTTAGTGCGTCCCACATAGGGCATATGATCAAATATACCACGAATCGGGATGAGCAATCAGTGTGCCACTTGGTAGAATAAACACGAGCTGTATGAATATCCGTCCATTCAGATCCTACTAAAGATAATGCACAATAGGTACAAGAACCACATGTGAAGTGACCGATATCTGTGTGGCAAATTTTCGAGATCTCCTCATGAAGACTACTGCCCCTCAAGATCGCCCAGAGACCTGCCACACAGATATCGGTCACTTCACATGTGGTTCTTGTACCTATTGTGCATTATCTTTAGTAGGATCTGAATGGACGGATATTCATACAGCTCGTGTTTATTCTACCAAGTGGCACAATGAATGCTCATCCCGATTCGTGGTATATTTGATCATATGCCCTTGCATATTATACTATGTGGGACGCACTAAACGTGCCATTCGACTTCGTTTATCTGAGCATGCGTCAAGACTACGGACAAAATCCTCTTCAGCTCCTATGGTTGACCATTGTCTGTCTTTTGGCCATTCGTTTGCTTCTTTACGATGGCGGATACTGGATTATATACCACATGATCCTCGAGGAGGAGATTGAGAACAAAAATTACAAACTCTGGAGCAACGCTGGATTTATAAGTTGAATTCAGTTTCCCCTGGGGGATTAAATCAACAAATTGATAGGCATACTATACTCTAGCACATGCACCCGTTGAGGGACTCCCTGAAGGTGGGTGTTCCCTCTTTACAAAGGGTCCATTGTCATTGGTGGCTTTGTTCTTACATGTGATTCTGACGTCAGACGCTGAAGACTCAAATGGCTAACCACATTTCCACATTGTTAGCTCACATATCGTTGCCAATGCTTGCGTATGGACGTACCTGAAGCAGGGTTTTCAATAACTTTTTTGAACCCGAAACGAGCGCTGCGTCGATAGTCTTTTGCAGTCTTCTTGGCAATACAGATGATGTCCGTTACTGAAGCTAAGTAACATTTTAAATATTAATAAAAGGAGATATCACAGTGGTGCCTTGTTAACATACATAGCACTGGGCTGAATTCTCTCCGACAAAAATATATTTTTTCTAACACTGGGAGTTCTATATTATCGGGATCTTTTGGTTTTTGATTAGACTGATATAACACAATACATTTACAAGGATATTTTAATCTAAATTACGCTCCCAGAGCGGTGACTCTCTGTCACAAGACCAGGAAGTCCCTCTGCCTCTTCTGGATATCCCTAGCCAAATCAGGAAATATGGAAATTTTTGACCCCATAAACTGAGAAACGGACATATTACAGAAATATAATCGAAGAACAGAGTTCCAGTCGGATTCAAATGCAAAACACATCAACAGAGTAGCTCGGCTGGTCACCAGTTCCAGGGGACTTTCTAAAAACTCCGAAAGATCCAACCGGACAGGTCCCGTAGCACCTCCAGAGTCCGACTCCATGCCTGACACAGAAGATGATATCACCACATACTGTGCCCTCACTATAGGAGCAAAGATTCAACAGGCATTCACAGAACACCTGTGAAGTACTTATGGACCAAG
Organism: Ichthyophis bannanicus; assembly: GCA_033557465.1. Lineage (NCBI taxonomy): Eukaryota > Metazoa > Chordata > Amphibia > Gymnophiona > Ichthyophiidae > Ichthyophis > Ichthyophis bannanicus. The sequence continues at coordinate 173,406,295 of CM066042.1, forward strand.
TCCACAGGTTCCAGCAATGGGGATCGAGGGAAATTCAGAAATCTCACAGTTGATTATCCATAAACTCAATTCTCTGTGCTTGAATCAAACACTCCCTGGACTGTACACCACCAAGGGTATGCAGCTCTTCCACCGTGGTTTCCAGTTGGGTCACCTGTGAAGCATTCCCCGCTAACTCTGTCTCCACCGTCGAACACTGAGCTTTAACAGATTCTTGAGTAAAAGACCCCACAATAGGAAGAAGGGCTTGTTGGAGCGAAGATATTGCTTCCCATAAGCTATCAAGTGTTACTAGCGCTGGTTTTTCCAAACAGCCAAAAGTCCGGACAGCCGAGGTGTTAGGGGAGCTGGTCTTCACTTGCTCCGCACTTAGACTACCCCTGAGAGAAGGGATCAAGGCTCTACTCCCCGCTGCAGTCACCACCAACATTGGCTTCGATGGAGAGCCCTCCAAAGCGTCAGGAACCTACCGACACAGACACTACCTCACACTGCCCCTTCTTAAAGCGGCTTCCGGGTTGTGGCAGGAGCATTTGGACGGGGCTCAATTCCACCCCATTGCTCAGATCTGCTGAAGAAACCAGCAGATCAGCCAAAGCCATGGAAGATGCCGACAGAAGACAAAACCCGGCTATAGAGGGCTGCACCAAGCCACCCGCAGGAGAGAGGGTGTTGGAGGGTTTTAGGGTTCGTTGTTTCCTCTTTTTCCCCATCAGAAAGGCCAGGGCAGCTAACCAGGTCAGAGCTCCCGCATCGGCGTCCTACTCCGCCGCCATTTTGGATCCAGATCCCATCCTCTATTCTTAACATCCAATTGGAAACCCTCCAGGTCAAGCCAAATTGGCATATGATCCAAAATTTCTAAGGAACCAATCTCTGTAGAGGACACTTTATGAAAACTATCACTTGATTGATAAGAGACTATAAACAATACAGAACATAATATTATGAGCTCAAACTCGAAGTGTAGCCTTTTCCAAAGTGTGCATGATTCTCCATGGATCAATAAAACCTAAGGAATTACAAAAGGTAAGGCAAGATTTTTAATGTACCATCAAATGGTCTAGTGCTGTGGTTCCCAATCTTGGGGTCTGGACCCTAAATGGGGTCACGTCATCAGTGGATGAGGTCAAAGAAACATAGTCATTTCTCCATCTCTCTTGATTTTCACTTTGACCTATTTCAAGTCACCAGTCAGCATGTGGCCTGTGAGCATTCATGCTGAATACTAGGGTCTGTAAGCACACACTGCACACTTCTGACACAAGGGATCCTATGATGAAATTAACGGTAAGTAAAATGTCCTTTCCTGGAATCCTGCTAAATCAGTCCAGACTAGTGGACTATTAGCCCCTGCCAGCAGATGTTGGAGACAGAAAAAAAACTGATAAAGCCATTGTGACATCTTCACAGGTATAAATAGAGTCCCTCAGAGACCACCTTCAATATACCACTGGCAAAGCAATAGCACCTAACCATTCAAACCCAGTGACAAGAAAAAAACAAGAACCCGCCAACAAGGGTCCGGGAATAAACATAGAACCATAACTCTGGATACAGAACCAAGAAAACCAGGGAGTAACTATATATAGAACAGCCACACAGTGTAAATCCTCTTAGAAAGGCTGCTAAAGGAGAACAGAGTCCGGGTGAATCCTGGACTGGTCTAGCAGGATTCCAGGAAAAGAAATTAATGTTAAGTAAAATTTCACCTTCCAATTCAAACTGCTCGACCAGTCCAGACTAGTAGGAAGTATCCAAGCTACTCCCCTTCTGGGTGGGAAGATACCATGGAAGCTGGGACCCAAAATGCACAGAAGCACAAGCTTGGAGGTCCAAGAGTTAATGGTGAGTAAAGATCGAAAAGGAAGACCAAGTTGCTGCCCTGCAAAGACATGCTGCGCTCCAGGGCCGCCAACCTGAGACCGAGCTCAGAAGGCTCCGCAGCCTCTGGGTCGGGTCCCGATGCAGGTTCTCCCAGAGGAGAGTCAACGAGAACAGCAGCAGTTACCTTCCTCGGTGTCTCCGGCTCCGTGCAAGGCACCTTTGCAGGCTGCTCCGACTCAGAGGACCCGGGGCAGCAGTCAGGACTCCACAACCTGGCCCGCGAAGATCCAGGCTGATCAGAGGCATCCAATGACGACGCCCTCACAGGTTTCTTCTTCCTCCGGTGTTCCTGTGAAGGAGACCCCCGCTCAGAAGACCCCCGACGATGCTCGGAGTCCGAAAGCTCCCGAGACGTCGAGGCTTCTGAAGAGGTCCAGACCCGGGTGGATGTGGACTCGGAGAAAATCCTTTCATGCTGCTGCTGCCTACTTCTAAGTGTCTTGGAAGACATCTTGCCACACACCTTCGGGTCATGGTCGGGCCCGAGGCAGCAGCTACAGCAGTCGTGTGTGTCGGTGAGAGACATGAATCTTTTACACTGATCACACTTTTTAAACCGACTGGCAGCCATCGGGGTGAAAAAGGGCCCCTGCAAGGTCAAACGACCGGGCTGCCAGTGAAAAAGAAAAAAGCGTGAACGCTAGCCACTAAGGGCAAAAACCGAAAAATAGTGACCGGACTTGATACTGGTGTACCGAACCGAGGCGGGAAGGGGAACCGGCGTCAAACAGGGCCGAAGAAGAGAATCTTCAGTAGTTTTGACGCACTTCTTCCGCGAGGGAAGTTGGACTACATCTGTTGGGCTCTGCGGAAAAAGGGAGACTGAGCAAGATGGCACCCTTGGGCGGGAAGGGGACTGCGCATGCATGATGCAATCCCAAAGGCTTTCTTTGAAATCTGGGGAATTGCTCTGCACAAGGGCTCCATCGGTGCCGACGTCACCCATATGTGAGGACTGACTTCCTGCTTGTTCCTGGAGAAAGATGCATATCCAAGGTGACTCCCGGACATTTGGTGCCACCCTGTCTGTTGAGATAAGACACGGTTATGGCGTTGCCCGAGAGAATCCACACCACTTGATGACAGGTCAGCAGAAGAAAGGACTGCAGTGCCAATCGGGCTGCATGCGCTTCCAGCTGATTGATGAACCAAGAGGCTTCCCAGAGAGAACAGGTGACCTGCGCAGTCTGGCCAAGACAACGGGTGCCCCAGCCCTTGAGACTGGCATCAGTCATGAGAACAATCCAATGTGTTATCTCTAACAAAAGCCCATGCAACAAATTGTCCCAACAGAGCCATCACTGAAGACTGTGACGAGCACTGGGCAGAAGAGGAAGTCGAACTTCATAGTCCTGAGACATCAGGGACCACCAATCCTGGAAGGCGAATTGAAGAAGACGCATGTGAGTTCAAGCCAAAGGAACCACCTCCAAGGTGGAAGCCATTGCACCCAGAATTTGCAGGTAGTCCCATACTCTGGGAGTGGACTGCATCAGGAAAACCTGAAGTTGATTGCAAATCTTTTGGCACCTGTCCTGAGACAGAAACATGCGACCCCATTGTGTATCGAAGTGGGTCCCCAGAAAGTCAAGGGACTGAGAAGGGCAGAAATAACTCTTGTCATCATTGACCACCCATCCGAGACGCTCCAGAAAGGACACCACCCTGGAGACCATACTGCACGCTTCTGGATAAGATTCTGCTTGTATGAGCCAATTGTCGAGATAAGGCTGAACTCTGATTCCCTGACACTGTAAGGTCGCTGCGACCACTATGACCTTTGAAAGGGTACACGGAGTCGTGGTCAGACTAAAAGATCAGGCCCAGAATTGAAAATGATGACCAAGAACCGCAAAATGCAGAAAGCACTGCTGATCCTCTTGGATGGAAATATTAAAATATGCCTCTGCTAAGTCCAGAGATGCCAGAAATTCACCCAGGTAAACAGCCAATATCACAGACTTGAGTCTCCATGCAAAACCAGGGCACCCTCAAGCAACGATTGACCCCCTTGAGATCAAGAATGGGGCAAAAGGAGGAATCCTTCTTGGGAAATGAAATAAATGGAGTAATGACCTGAACTTTCCTCGGAAGGAGGAATAGGACAAATCGCACAAAGATGCAAAAGCTGCTGGAGACTTGGAAAACATAAGAAAGACAGAGAGGTACATAGACGAGACCTACAGGGATATAGTCCTGAAGTCCCACCTCCAGTCTGGCAGCATCCCTGTTGCCATGGAGGAGAGAGGTCACGTGACAGGAGAGCATCACCCTGGTGTGGCAGGAAGTGATCCTGTAACTAGGACCTGTCCTCCAGGTAATGTAAAACCCTCTCGCACTGAGGACGTTTCTCCAGGGCCATGTGCCCATGAGGGAAGGGTTAGGACAGCCATTATAGTTGGTGATTCGATCATTAGGCATGTAGATAGCTGGGTGACTGGTGGACGTGAGGATCGCCTGGTAACATGCCTGCCTAGTGCGAAGGTAGCGGACCTCATGCGCCATGTAGATAAGGTCTTAGATAGTGCTGGGGAGGAGTCTGCTGTCTTGGTACATGTCGGTACCAATGACATAGGAAAATGTGGTAGGGAGGTTCTGGAGGCTAAATTTAGGCTTTTAGGTAGGAAGTTGAAATCCAGAACTTCCAGGGTAGAGTTCTCCGAAATGCTTTCCATTCCACATGCAGGACCCAAAAGGCAGGCAGAGCTCCGGAGTCTCAATGCGTGGATGAGACAATAGTGCAGAGATGAGGGTTATGGAGTTGTTTGTTAGGAACTGGGGAATATTCTGGGGAAAGGAGGGGCTCTTCCGAAGGGATGGGCTTCACCTTAACCGGGATGGAACCAGGCTGCTGGCATTAACGTTTAAAAAGGAGATAGAGCAGTTTTTAAACTAGATAAGAGGGGAAAGCCGACAGTCGCCCAAGAGCAGATGGTTCGGAAGACTGTACCCTTGAAGGATACTACCAAAAGCAGAGAGGTTTCAAAAAAGAGTAAAGTAGCCCAAATGCCCTTGAGTATGGAGCAGTCCAACAAAAAGAGCACGAATCCATGTGCAATGACCAAACCCAGTAAGAAACGTGGAATGCAAGGGAAGAACGTATAAACTATACGTTATTTCATTATTCAACTTCAGCCATTGGCCCGACACAGGCCGTGTTTCGTGAAGCCTTCCTCAGGGGCTTAAAATGTCTAAAAACAATCATAAAACATATTAAAAGAACAAGTTAAAAAATTAATGCATAGAGACCAAACAAACACCGACATATAAATAAATAAAACTAATGTGCAATCTTAGCCTATACCTTGTACATACTAGAATCGGAGAGGTGAAATACAAATGTAACCATAATACAAATATAAACATGTACATTATGTAACTAGCTTAAAATTAATAAATAACAATAAAACGCATAAATACATAAATATCCTAAAATGCAATTTTTCTAAATTAAATAATTAAGGCGTGTATTTAAGAAATCTTGGTGAGGAAATATGTATTTAGAAACTCGCTGGGGGTGTGACAACAAAAATGCTAATGAACATACCTGTATATGTGTATTTTATTCAATTCAATCTATATTACCATGAAAGTAAAAAGAAAAGGAAACAAAGAGGGATGAAGAAGAGATAAAAACCATTAAAAACAACATAGGTAGGTAATATACCTACCCTTCTAAAGAAAGTAAAAAGAAAAAAACATTCTTAATAAAGTGGCAAGAAAATAACCATATAAAAGACTGCATTTATCTGAACTGATGCCCATAAATGTATTACAATTTAAAATGTATAATTTTTTGAATGATAATAGAAATGTAATTAGAATGTGTTAAAATGTATTAAAATATTTACATGTCTGTGGAGAAAGGCACAAACGCCGTTTTAAGACTTGGAACTTGCGTAAAGCTGGATATGTGATGGTGACCACTGGTCCTCAAAATCTTTGAAACTGTGAATTTGTCAAGATAACAAAAAACAAAAAACAAACAACAAACGGTTAATCCTTTTTGTATACCTCACAATTAAAAAGACATCAAAAATCCCAAGACTTTGAATATAAATAACATAACAGTAAATAATGGAACCCAAACCAAGATTATAGATAAAATGCCTGCTATGGATATATGACTATTGTGAACACATGAATTGCAACAAAGTCTGGCTCAACATTTATAATTGTTCACTGTGAATTATTATCTGTGCTGCATTAAATGTAATCGGCATAACTGTAATCTTATATCGCTTGACCTTTGTTAAATCAAAGACCGGTAGCACACTAAAATATGCATAAAACTAATACTGTTCAATAAACAGACTAAAAAACAAAAAACAAAGGGAGGTTTATGTATTTACTTAAGTCATGAAAAATAAAAGTTTTGTAAATGGTACATAGAGAGACGGCGGGACTGTCCTGACTGCTACAGACCACAAGACGCCAGCATCTGCGCTCTAAATCAAGTTTTGGTGGGAATAATGGCAATGACGTCAAAGTAAGATATGTAAATAAAACTTTAGTTATTAATTTTTTGTTTATATTTAAAAGGGTACATACGTTTTACGATCTAGGTTGTCCTAATACATTGAGGGAAGCTGGTTTTACCTATTTATATAATATCTTCTTAAAGTTTTATTTACATATCTTGGTTTGGGTTCCATTATTTACTGTTATGTTATTTATATTCGAAGTCTTCGGATTTTTGATGTCTTTTTAATTGTGAGGTATACAAAAAGGATTAATGTTTGTTTGTTGTTTGTTTTTTGTTATCTTGACAAATTCACAGTTTCAAAGATTTTGAGGACCATGGTTACCATCACATATCCAGTTTCACGCAAGTTCCAAGTCTTAGAACAGCATTTGTGCCTTTCTCCACAGACAAGTAAATATTTTAATACATTTTAACACATTCTAATTACATTTCTATTATCATTCAAAAAATTATACATTTTAAATTGTAATACATTTATGGGCATGAGTTCAGATAAATGCACTGTTTTATGTGGTTATTTTCTTGCCACTTTATTAAGAATGTTTTTTAAAAAAATTTCTTTAGAAGGGTAGGTATATTACCTACCTATGTTGTTTTTAATGGTTTCTAAATACATATTTCCTTACCACGATTTCTTAAATACACGTCTTAATTATTTAATTTAGAAAAATTGCATTTTAGGATATTTATGTATTTATGCATTTTATTGTTTTTTTATTAATTTTAAGCTAGTTACATAAGTGTACATGTTTATATTTGTATTATGGTTACATTTGTATTATTTATTCACCTCTCCGATTCTAGTATTACAACGCATAGGCTAAGATTGCACATTAGTTTTATTTATTTATTTGTCGGTGTTTGTTTGGTCTCTATGCATTAATTTTTTATCTTGTTCTTTTAATATGTTTTATGATTGGTTTTAGCCATTTTAAGCCCCTGAGGAAGGCTTCACGAAACACGGCCTGTGTCGGGCCAATGGCTGAAGTTGAATAACGAAATAAAGTACAGATTATGCATTCTTCCCTTGCATTCCACATTTCTCGAGTATGGAGCAGACAGAGCTTAAAGATCCCAAATTACCCATGTCTACCAATAGTCAAATTAATATGAATAAAATGCAGTCTCTAAAATGCTTGTATGCAAATGCTAGAAGTCTAAAAAATAAGATGGGAGAGTTAGAATATATAGCACTAAATGAGAGGTTAGATATGATTGGAATATCAGAGACATGGTGGAAGGAGGACAACCAGTGGGACACTGATACCTGGGTACAAACCATATCGTAATGATAGAGCTGGTCAAATTGGTGGAGGGCTTGCACTCTGTTAGAGAGAGCATTGAGTCAGAAAGGATTAAAGTTTTGCAGGAAACAAAGTTTGCTGTAGAATCTATATGGATTGAAATTCCATGTAAAAAGGGGAAGGCGATGGCAGTGGGGGTGTACTATCGACCGCCTGGCCAGAATGAAATGATGAAATACTCAAAGAAATCAAGGAAGCTAACAAAAGTTACAGCGCAGTAATAATAATGGGTGATTTCAATTACCCCAGTATTGACTGGGTCAGTGCCACAGCAGAACATGCTAGGGAGATAAAGTTCCTAGATGAAATAAATGACTGCTTCTTGGAGCAGCTGGTTCATGGACTGACCAGAGGAGAAGCCATATTAGACCTAGTCCTTAGTGGAACACCAGATCTAGTGCAAGAGATAAGGGTGTTGGGGCCACTTGGCAATAGTGATCATAGCATGATCGCATTTGATTTAATTAGTAGAGGAGGGATAGTAAGGAAATCCACAGTACTACTTTTTAACTTTCGAAAGGGAGACTATGATAAAATGAGGAAAATAGTTAAGAAAAAACTAAAAGGAGCAGTTGAAAAGGTTAAAGACTTACATCAAGCTTGGGTGTTGTTGAAAACTACTATTTTGGAAGCCCAGATCAGCTGTATTCCATGCTTTAAGAAAAGTGGAAGGAAGTCCAAAAAACTGCTAGCATGGTTTAAAGGTGAGGTCAGAGAGGCTGTTGTCAAAAAAAATATTTTTCAGGAAATGGAAAAAAGAGCCAAACAATGAAACCTGGAAACACAAGCACTGGCAAGTCAAATGCAAGGCACTGATAAGGCAGGCAAATGAAGAATTTGAGAAGAAGCTTGCTGCGGAAGCAAAAACGCGAAATAAAGACTTTAAGTACATTCATAGGAAAAAACCTGTGAGAGAGTCAGTTGGTCCATTAGATGATAGAGAGGTTAAAGGGGCACTAAGAGGCGACAAGGCGATAGCGGAGAGACTGAATGAATTATTTGCTTCGGTCTTTACTGAGGAAGATGTAGGGATGTTACCCATGACTGAAGTGGTATTTAAAGGTGCGGAAGAATTAAAGGAAATATCGATACATTGGGAAGATGTATTACAACTTTTAGATAAACTGAAGAGCAGCAAATCACCTAGCCGGATGGTATACATCCAAAGGTGTTGAAAGAACTGAAATATGAGATTGCAGACCTGCTATTAGTAATCTGTGAATTTTCATTAAAATTATCTGTAATAACTGAAGATTAGAGGATTGCCAATGTAACGCCAATTTTTAAAAAGGGTTCCAGGGGTGATCCGGGAAACTACAGACCGGTGAGTCTGACGTCAGTACCGGGAAAAATGGTAAAAACCATCATAAAGAATAAAATTACTCAGCATGTAGATAGTCATGGCCTAATGGGAGACAGCCAACATGGCTTTAGACAAGGAAGATCTTGTCTTACTAATCTGTAGTTTTTTTGAAGGTGTGAATAAACAGGTGGACAAAGGTGAGTCGGTTGATATAGTGTATCTGGACTTTCAGAAAGCCTTTGACAAGGTCCCTCATCAGAGACTTTTGGCAAAACTAAAGAGTCATGGGATAGGAGGCAGTGTACTATTGTGGATCAGGAACTGGTTAAAAGATAGAAAGCAGAGGGTAGGGCTAAATGGCCAATTTTCCCAATGGAGAAAGGTGAATAGTGGTGTACCCCAGGGATTTGTGCTGGGTCCGCTGCTTTTTGACATATTCATAAATGACCTGGAAAGGGGAATAACGAGTGATGTTATCAAATTTGCAGATGACACAAAACTATTTAAAGTTGTTAAAACCCAAGAGGATTGTGGAAAATTGCAAGAGGATCTTGATAAATTGGAAGACTGGGCATAAAAATGGCATATGAAATTTAATGTGGACAAGTGCAAAGTTATGCACCTAGGCAGGGCCGGATTTACCTTGAGTGAGGCCCTACGCCAACAAAAATTGTGGGCCCCCAGCAGGGGCGGCCCAAGGGGGGTGCGGGGCCTCATTTGCATAAGGGGCCTCATTTGCATAAATATTTGCATAATGTTACCATATACTAACTTTTAGTAAACGTGCCTCTTAATGAGTGTATGGATAAAGAAAGACTAAAAGATTTCTACATTACTATAATCCAGTGCCAACTGCCAGACACATTAGGAACTACTACAAACACTGCCCATTTAGAACCCATAGTAAACCCGCCGTATCCTAACAGCACTACCAGGACTCACAAAGCACCAACCATACTCTACCAATCAAAAGGCAACACTGCAAATATTAAACCAATACATTTCAGAGAACAACAATACATGACCTACTGGGGAAAGAGAACAAGTGGCAATGTCAAATAGGAATTATATAAACAGAACACCTCAGCTCAGTTACACATGCAGAACATAGACCATCACCAAACAAGTAATCACAATTTAGAAACAGGAAGACAATAATTAAACTGGGAATCCCAAAAGCCAAACTTGGAATGTACAACACTGTAGAAATAAAACTATACATTAATTTGCTCTTGTACTAAACAAAGCGCAGACGTTAATGATGCACATTTACCAGAGCTGACATATTCCAATTAATAAATTCAAAATAAAGAGATATTTTTCTACCTTTTGTGCATTTTTTTCAGCTGCAATTGCTCCAGCCACTTTCTTCTGGTTTCTTCGTGTCTTCTGCTAACTCTCCATCGTCTGCTGTCCATTTGTCCTTTCTTCTCTCTTCTAGATTTTTTTCCATTCTTTCTCTACATCTGCTTTAACATACTAATCTTTCTCCTTTTGCTCTTTCCTCATTCCTATTTCATCCACTCAAATTTTACCCCTCCATCCTCAATCCCCACTTACTCTCCCAATACCCGGCCAATTGTAGATTTTTTATCCCTCCCACACAAAATATTTTTCCCTTCTCCATTTTACTCTTCCAGCCCCATCCCATTCTAATCCTCCCCCAACATCAGCTCACTTCTAGTTCCAGCCTCACCCAGCATCCATTCCCTTCTAGTCCCTGCATCAGCCCATTTCCAGTCCTAGCCACCCATCAGCCCATTTCCAGTCCTAGCAACCCCCCAACCCAATACCAGTCCTAGCCCCCCATCAACCCACTTACAGTCCTAACTCCCCATCAGCCCACTTCCAGTCCTAACCCCATCAACCCATTTCCAGTCAGCCCCCCATAGCCCATTGACAGTCCTACCCCCCCCATCAGCCCACAGCCCATTACCAGTCCTAACCCCATCAGCCCACCTCCAGTTTTAACCCCCCAGCCCCTTTCCAGTCCTAGCCCCCCCATAGCCCATTACCAGACAACCCCCATCAGCCCACAGCCCATTACCAGTCTTAACCCCCCCAAAGCCCATTACCAGTTCTAACCCCTCCCAACAGCCCATTACCAGTCCTAACCCCATCAGCCCACCTCCAGTCTTAACCCCCCAGCCCATTTCCAGTCCTAGCCCCCCCATAGCCCATTACCAGACAGCCCCCATCAGCCCACAGCCCATTACCAGTCTTAACCCCCCCAAAGCCCATTGCCAGTTCTAAGCCCCCCCAACAGCCCACAGTCCATTACCAGTCCTAACCCCATCAGCCCACCTCTAGCCTTAACCCCCCCAGCCCATTTCCAGCCCCAGCCCCCCAATAGCCCATTACCAGTCCTACCTCCCCCCCGTCGGCCTAAAGTAAAATTTAATTTTAAAAAAAAACCTGCTGGCTGCCGCCGCGGGGCCCCCTCTGCTGCCGCGGCAGCACCGACTGAGCCGCGGGGGCCCCTTCTGCAAGCTGACTCCGTCGGTTCGTCGATCCCTCCCTCCCTCCGTGCACGCTGTGAGAGGCGCGAAGGGAGAGTGTCTCCTCGCATCTCTGTTAAGCCCGCAGGGGCTGATGGGAAATTTCCCATCAGCCCCTGCGGGCTTAACAGAGACGCGAGGAGACACTCTCCTTTCGCGTCTCTCACAGCCTGCAGCTTGCACCCTGCACGGAGGGAGGAAGGAACGAACCGACGGCTTCAGCTTGTAGAGGGGGCCCCCGCGGGTCAGTCGGTGCTGCCGCGGCAGCAGAGGGGGCCCCGCGGCGGCAGCCAGCAGGTTTTTTTTTAAATTGTATTAAAAAAAAATTAAAACTTGTTCTTTTTTTGTGGGCCCCTGCCGGCTGTGGGCCCTACGCCATGGCGTACATGGCGTATAGGTAAATCTGGCCCTGCACCTAGGGAAGAACAACCCAAACTATGGTTACACGATGCAAGGTTCCACATTAGGAACCACCACCCAGGAAAAAGATTTAGGCGTCATTGTCGATAACATGTTAAAACCCTCGGCCCAGTGTGCAGCGGTGGCCAAGAGAGCAAATAGAATGCTAGGTATCATAAGGAAAACAATGGAAAATAATACAAAAGATATTATAATGCCACTATATCTTTTCATGGTGAGACCACACCTTGAATATTGTGTGCAATTCTGGTCGCCGTATCTTAAAAAGGATATAGCGTTATTAGAAAAGGTTCAGAGAAGAGCCACCAAAATGGTAAAGGGGATGGAAGGATACTCCTATGAAGAAAGGCTAAAAAGGTTAGAGCTCTTTAACCTGGAAAAGAGATGGCTGAGGGGAGATATGATAGAAGTCTATAAATTAATGAACGGAGTGGAACAGGTAAACGTAGATCGATTGTTTACGTTTTCAGAATATAGAAAGACTAGGGGACATGCAATGAAGCTACAGGGTAAACTATTTAAGACTAATAAAAGAAAATATTTCTTCACTCAACGTGTAATCAAACTCTGGAATTTGTTACCGGAGGATGTAGTAAAGGCTGTTAGTGTAGCTGGGTTTAAAAAAGGTTTGGACAAGTTCCTGGAGGAAAGGTCCATAAACCATTATTAAGAAGGGACCCAGGATATCAATGCTTGACCCAGTACAAGCATTGCGGAACCTGTGTCTTTTGGGTAAACTGCTAGGTACGTATGACCTAGATTGGCCACTGTTGGAAACAGGATATTGGGCTTGATGGACCTTGGTCTGACCTAGTATGGCATATCTTATTTTCTTATGTACCCTGGACCGCTCTTTAGGGAGGATCCACAAGGGGAAACTAAAAAGACATCTCGAATGGGCCTGGCACAGTCTAGAACATATTCATGATGAACTATATTCAGTACCCAATGATCCGTGGTTATCTGGGCCCACTCGGGAAAGAAAAGGCTCAGCTGACTGCCGACCTGTGCACCCCAGAATGAGCCCAGATTTTTATACATGCGCAGAGAGGGGATTTATCTGTCACGGAGAACGCACAATCTTGTGGCGTGGACTGGGAAGGCAGTTGCATTAACGAGGTGACGTTTTGAGAGACAAAATACTTGCGACGAAGTTAGAGGGCATGCTGGCATCTCGGCTTTGGCTTCTCTTTATCTCCCTTGGGCCCGCCTCCGCTCCATCCTTATGCCCGGAGAAAAGAAACAAAGTATCAATATACATAAATAAAAAGCCCATAAATAAACTGTGGGAGGAATGAGCGGAACCAGAGAATTTCAGAGAGAAGTTGTTGTCACACATACAATGGACTCCCCGAAAGGGCTGCCCTCTCAACCCAGAAGAGGAAGAGAAAGCTCTACCAGGGTGATAACATCTAGATTTGCGAAACCAGGCCTGGGAGGTAGAGGACGCTGATGCCCCCAAACCAGACTTATAGGCAGCACCCTTAGTCTTGTCCTCTGGCAAATGCTGCAGCTTCACCTTGCCAAGATCCTTTACCAGTTTCTTGAGATCTTCCCCAAACAGGAGTTTACCCTTAAAGGGAAGTTTGGTCAGTCGCACCTAAGTGGTCGCATTCACTGCTCAGTGACAAAGCCAGAGCCACTGTCTAGCGACCATAGCTGCCGCCACTGAACAAGCTGCAAAGCAGAGATCATAAAGAGCACCCGCTAAAAAGGCTGAAACTGACTTTAAATATGCCAAAGCAGGGTCTTCTGGCAGCAGCTGAATCCACCTCAAGAGGTCTTGAGCTGCCAGACCACCACAAACCGAAGCCTGCAACACCAGGGACGAAGAATAGAAGGTCATCTTCAAAAGACCATCTACCTTCCTGACCAGCTGATCCCAAAGGGTCGCATCCCCTTCCACAGGACTAGTAGTGTGCTTGGCAACCGCCATAACTAGAGCATCAATTTTCAGAAAATGAAGCCACCAATCCAGATATACCAGCAACCATAAATAGAAGTGACCCAGCTGCCTGGCTGAATGAAGGGATGCATTAGGAGTGTCCCAAATAAGGGAAACCATCTGTTGAAGCTCTGTCGGAAAAAGAAAAAGCCCTAGTAGGTTTCCTAATACCGACTAAAATAGGATCTGCTGAGAGGATGCCAGAGCAGGATCAGACTGGGCAAGAGGATCTGAAATATGCAAAGCCTCAACAACCTGAGCAATCAGGGCAGACAACTCCTCCTTTCGAAACAAACATACATCCTGAGAATCATCCTGAAGGTCCCCATCCTCCTCCGGAGGAGACAACTCGCCATCCTCATGGTCTGAACCTGAAGCAAAACTATCATCCCCAGAATGGAGAACATCCTCATCTGCTGCCGAGGGATCTCAGTCCACAGAAACCTAGGACATCTCTTCGGAGGAATGCTCCCTATCCAAGGAAGAATGGATAGGGCGAGAGCGCTTCCGAGAATTCTGGCCTCTGGGAACAGGAGATTTGGACTTCACAGAGACTAAGAATGAGGAGACGGAAAGCCAGAATGCCAGAGAGCCCAGGCTTGGTGAAAAACAGAGTCATAAACTGAACAGAATCCAAGGAAGCAACACTAGAGGCAGAGATGCATCCCCAAACCTGGAGCTGGTACTGCCCAAGAAGATGAAGAAGCTGTTATTGGAGGTGCCCCAGAATCACCAGATTTCCGGTCTGCTGAAGAAGCACAAGCAGCACATAGTTGGTCCACTAAAAATCACCATTTTCAGCCACAGCCCAGACAGCATGGTAAGGAGCCAGGCATAAGAACAAAATCACAAGAAAATAGCCAGCAAGGAAAAAGAAGCCTCCCTCCACCAAAAAATCATGGCAGGTGAAAGAAGTCACGAACACAAAAGCAAACCAAAAGAAAATACCGCAGCGCAAAAGAGGCCCAAAACTGCGGTCAGGCCAAAAATGACGGGAGGAAAGGCTCCAGTCAGCCTCAAGGAGAACGGGCAGCAAATTAAACCCAAAAGAAAGAAAGAAAACAGCCAAAAACGGAAAAGAAAAAATAAAGTGCAGGATGATGAAATTTCAAACGGGCGAGAGGAAGGGAAAAGGGTGACTCACTGTTACTGCCAGAGCTCCGCAGCCGCAGTGCAAACCAGGAAATACACTGAAGAAAAATTAAAGGGACAGGAAACCTAAACTACTCTAACTCTAAAGTGCATTCTGCTGGGCTGGAAAGGCTAGACAGAACTGAAGGTCATCTTAGCGGGCTCCACTGGACCGCCTGATCAGGAGCCCCCCCCCTCCCTTTAAGGGGAATTATACTGGTCCTCCTGACCAGGGGTCAACTCCACAAATGTTTGGGAAAATCCAGAGGAGCACCTCATGTATGCCCTGGAGACACCCATAAAGAAGTTACACTGGCACGGCACTCTCCAAGTTGCAGCTAGGAGCAGAACGGGAACTCCACCATCTGCTGAAGACAAAAAAATACTGAGGGTGGTCTCTGAGGGACCCAGTATTTATACCTGTGACGATGTCACAATTGCTTTGGCAGGTTTTTTTCTCTGTCTCCAACATCTGCTGGCAGGGGCTAATAGCCTACTAGTCTGGACTGGTCTAGCAGGATGAATTGGAAGCTGACTTTCTGCTTTAAATGAGGGAGAGGAAGGAGGCTGGAGATCTTCCCGTTTGATTTCATCATCATCCCAGGTCACATGAATTTTCAGTTGTTAAATTGGGGTCTTATAGGATAAAGGTTTGAAACGCATTGGTTTAGTGGCACTCCCAGACTATCAGGTGCTGGATCCATTAAAGTGTCCTGGTAGTAACAAGGGAAGATGAGCGTACTGGGTGCATTTCTTAATCAAAATCACAAAGAAATTTAATTATGGACCTTGGTGCATAGATATATCCCATCACAATCTCTGCTCCCTGGATTTCAGCATGAAGAAATATGCACCTTTCCTCAGCATCAGTAAACTTACTCAAGACTTTAACAGAGGTAAACTTACTAAGACAGCAACTTCAGCTCTATGCGTCCTTGCCCCCACCAAATCCCTCTTCAGTTTTTGCTGCTCTTTGTTATTTAACTGAGTTTCCTGCAGAAAACGGATTTATGTTTCATGCCTCCTCAATGTTTGCAAGATTTTAGGTCTCTTAATTGAGGACCCAATACCACATACATTCCAGGATAGATACCACAAGCAATCTGACATCAACAAAACATTATTACTCAAAGATATGAAAAGAAAAGTGAAACAGCACTTTTAATTAAGACAACTAGGGCCCCAGCCTACATCTTGGTGTCAATAACCCAAAAGCTCTATGCTACTCAAACCACTGATACATTTTTCACACCTGTGGTACCCTTCACCCTCCCTCTCCTGCAGCTCTCCACCTCCTTTCTCCCCCCATCCCTATCACTCCAAACATCCCAAATTCTGCCAAACATATTACTATCACACAGATAGCTAAAGCACACATTTCAGTGTTGAGGGCTACTCCCCTAAGGTTACCAAATGTCCATGATTTTGGGGAACTGTCCCTGATTTTGAGGGAGTGCCTCTGACTGCATGGACTCTAACCACTTCCTGTCCCTGATTTCAGTGGGAACAGAGGCAAAAGAGGCTTTTCCTGCATACCCCTCTAATGAAGTCTTCTTGATTCTGGTAGGAGAAGATGTAAAATTTAAGCAGTTACTCACCTGTAACAGGTGTTCTCCAGGGGCAGCAGGAGTCAGTCTTCATATATGGGTGACATCTGCACCGACTGAGCCCGTGCGGTAACCTCTCCCCAGCTTTCAAAGAAAACCTTTGGGGGATCCACCATGTATATGTGGTTGCCTTCCCGCCCAAGGGTGCCATCTTGCCTCAGTATGATGACATAGCTCAAGATGGCAACAAAAAGAAAAGAAACTCCATGGGGAGAAGGGAGGGTTGTGAGGACTGATTCCTGCTGTCCCCAGAGAACACCTGTTAGAGGTGAGTAACTACGCTTTCTCCAGGAACAAGCAGGAAGTCAGTCCTCGAATATGGGACTCCCTAGTTACAGGCTACCGAAAAAATCTGTAAGCCACGGGCGACCCAAAAAGCGAACCGTGAAGAACAGTGAGAGTACAGTTCAGTTGCAAGATCTCAGCAGCCACCCCAGCATTGACTAGAGAAACCAGCTCTCCGATAGCCTGGACATATACAAGGACCAGAGGGCAGGAGTTGCCTTAAAACTCCAAACAGAGAGGAAGTGACATCACTAAACCCGATGGTGGTGTGAGGGCACCGCTCCGGGCTACCCCCGCTATAAAAGTTGAAAAAACCCCTTCGTAGCGAGCAAAAACGCCACGGAACTTGAGGCTAATGAGACGGAGAGTGAGCGCGACGAAGCAGTGAGATCAGAGCTGAGCCGGGGGAAGGAGAGCCAGCGCAGCAGTTCCGGGCGATGAAAGCAAGATCTGGGAGCAGCAGAGGAGTGAGAAGAGGTGAGCAGAGGGGAGATTGGACCGGAGAAGACGGAGAAGCGGGACTTGATGAGGCAGCCTGCAACGGGAGCGGTGGAGGAGTGCGCTGATGATATCGGGACTGGAGGCAGAGTTAACTGAGCTGAGGACCAACACGAAACACCGGAGTAGGGAAGTAAAAATGGTGACCTGAGACCGCATGGCAGGCAAGATGGAGGAGTGAGTTGACTGCAGCTGTGCCGAGGAAAAGAAGTGACTGCTCATCGAAGCACTGGCGAGTTCCAGTAAAAGACTGTGGGATAGAGGAGATTAAAAGTGTGGGGAAAATAATAAAGAAGGAAAAAAGACTGTTTTGGCTATAGTAATCGCACAAGATAGATAAGTGGTGAACTTGAATTAAAGTTCAATTGTACCGTGGGGAGCAGCAATTGCAGGAGAAGAAGGTGAGTGAACCCAGATGTATAATATGGCGACAAGAAGGAAAACAATGGACTTGTGAGAATATGCATGTCAAAGTGGGGGGGAAGCGCCTGTGAGTACAATGCTTTGGAGAGTAAAATTAAAAATGCTGAACAAATGGAGTCGGACGAGGGGTCTACAGGTAAAAGTCTGGTGGCACAAGGAAAGGAAACGTTCAAGGATATTTCCAAAGCAGAGCTAAAGGAGTGGTTCACTGAAATCAAAAAAGAGGTGCAAGCAGTCAAAACAGAGCTTGGTGGCCTGATAGGTAGTTTGAAAGAGGACATAATGGAACTGACACATACAGCAGGGGAGCATGAGAATCGGCTGCAAAGCACTGAGCAACAACAAGAGGAGCAACAACTGGGGGTGCAGAAAATACAACAATGGCAAAAGGAGATGCAATATAAATTGGAGGACCTGGAAAATAGATCCCGCAGAAATAACCTGAGGATCCGAGGAGTACCAGAGGAGTGGGAATTCCAGGACAGCGCAAAAGTAGCAGCTTCAATATGTTCAGAAATACTCAGGAAGAGGGAAGAGGCTGTGAATCCTGAGGAGATTGTACTGGACAGAGCACACACAGCACTGGGAGTGGCTAGAGTGAATAGACCTAGAGATATAATTATATGCTTCACTGGATATAAAATGAAGGAAAAGATTGTAGCAAAAATAAGGAGCATGAGGACCTTGCATTGGCAGGGATACCCAGTAACTATATACGAGGACCTCTCCATTGGAACATTGCAGAGACAGAGAGCCATGCAACCTGTCACACAGACATTGCGAAAAGGAGATATTAAATACAGGTGGCTGCACCCTTTTGGACTGTCCTTCACATTAAAGGGAAAAACCTGGAGAGTGCAAACGATAGAAGAGGTGAAAGCAGTGTTACAAGAAGCGGGGATGAGGACTGAGACAATTAACAATGGAGCTGAGATGGGCAACACTGGAAGTGAAGTGGAAAAACAGCAAGCGTTTGAGGACCGGCAAGAAGAGAAGAAGGGACGGAGTAAAGAGAACAAAGAAAGAACTAAGAGATGAACCACTATGATGGTGGAGTGTTTATAGAAAGATATGGTGGGAGAGGGCGAGAAGGAAAATGGTGAAATAGTGAAAAAGAGTTGTGGGGGGTATCATGTATAGTATGGGGAAGTTTGAAAAATGTGAATGTTTGAAATGTTAACAAAAAAAAAAAGAGGGGATGTAATATGATGTTCTGGAGGTGGACGATGAGCAGGAGGTGGGAGGGGGTAGGGAGGTCATAAAGGAAAGTGGCAGCAGAGGGGGAGGGAAGGAGAGGGGGAGGAGGTAGGGCAGGCAGGGGGAGCAGGAGATGCACTACTCTAAACACTCCTGGATAAGGAGGGCGGAGGAGTGGAGGGGGAGGAACAGAGGAAGCTGAGGAGGAGAAGGAAGGGAATAGGAGGGAGATCGGGGGGTGGGGAGGGACAATGAGGGGAAAGAAAACTAAGCAATTAGGGGTAACTACTGTCAATGTTAAAGGGTTAAGGACGGGGCAAAAATGAAGGATGTTGGAGAGGGAGGGTAGGCGTCTGAATGCGGACATTATATGTATACAGGAGACCCATCTAAGGGTGGGGCAGGAATACTTGCTACAAACAAAAGCATATCCAAAGGTGATGTTAGCGGGGCAGAGGGTGAATCCTCGGAAAGGAGGGGTTGGAATTCTGGTGGGGAAATCCTTTAGCCAGTTGGTAATAGGAGAGAAGAGGGGAAGAGAAGGGAGATGGGTGGGAGTGAAGTTGCGGGTGGGGGTGATCAGCATATATGGCTCAAATGAGAGGTATGGAGAAACATTTGAAAAAATAACAGAGTTGGAGGAATTGGGGGATGCTCAGTTAATATTGGGAGGAGACTTTAACTTAACCAGTAACCCATGGTTGGATAATAGCGGAGGGCAGGGGAGTTGTGGGAAAAAGGATAGACTTAGCACGAAGAGGATGCAAGAGAGATTGGGGGTGATTGATTTATGGTGGGCAAGGCATTCAGGGAAGTGGAGGTACACATTTTAGTCACAAGTACATGGTACATACAGTAGGTTGGACATGATATGGGGAAGTGGCAACTGGTCATCAAAAGTGAAGGAGGTAGACCAAGGAGAAATCACATGGACAGATCATGCACCAATTAGTGTGATCTTTGATATAGGAGTTGGGGAGGAGGGGATCAAGTTTTGGAGACTAAATGATTCGCTGTTAGATGATGAGGAAAATGTGGGAGTGGTGAGAGCAGCTGTTAGGGAATATCTGCAATTCAATGAGACGGGAGAGGGTCCGTTGAAAATTATCTAGGATGGCTTAAAGGCAGTCATCAGAGGGAAATTAATCAGTATAGCAGCGCAACAAAAAAGGGAGAAGAGGAAAATGGAGGGGGACTTGTTGGGGCAGATAAAACAGCTGGAGGTGCAGCACCAGAGGACAAAGGATAAAGGGATAATGGCTAAATTGATGAAGGCAAGAACAGAGCTCAGTACGCTGAGAGGTCAAGAAATAGCGTGTCAGCTAAATGTCTTAAAACAAAAAATATTTTTAAGGAGGTAATAAAGCTGGGAAGGTTTTGGCAAGTAGGCTGAGGGCCCACAGGCAGGCAACATATATAGAAAGGATCAGGGATAACAAGGGGAGGATGATCCATCGCACAAAGGAGATTAGTCAGGTATTCAAAGAATTCTATAGGGAGTTGTATAAAAGTGAGTTACAAAAAGGACAAGAAGAGATAAAAGGATATCTACAGGACTGCGGGTTAGGTAAGGTGGATTCAGAGGACAGGGAACAAATAGATGAAGAAATAAAGGAGGGGGAAGTGCAGGAAGCCATAAAGTCCTTGAAAATGGGAAAGTCCCCAGGATTGGATGGATATACAGCACAGTTTTATAGGAAGATGAGGGAGCAAATTACACCAATATTGACTCGGGTATTTAATAAGGTACTGGATGGGGATGGGATTCCTCAGACAATGGGGGAGGCGGGTATCAGTGTTACCAAAGCCCGGTAAAGATAAGGGGGAGTGTGGTTCGTACAGTCCCATTTCATTGATAAATTTGGCTGCAAAAATAATGGCTAAGGTATTGGCAAATAGGATACAGGGGATTTTGCCAAAAATTATACATAGAGATCAAACAGGGTTTGTAAAGTGGAGGCAAGGGTGTGATAATATCAGGAAAGTGATGAACATGGCGTGGCATCTGCAGGGTAATGGTGAACAGGCGGTATTGATCACGGTGGTCGCGGAAAAGGCGTTTGACTGAGTTGAATGTCCGTATATGTTTCAAGTGCTAGACCAGATGGGCTTTGGGGAAAGGTACATAGCATGGATAAAAGCTTTATATGAGCACCCGAGGGCGCAAATTAGAATAAATGGAGGATATTTTGAGCAGTTTGCATTGGGGAGGGGTACCAGGCAGGGGTGCTCTCTCTCACTGCTCTTGTTTGCGTTGGCCATTGAGCCCTTTGCTGCAGTGGTTCGGAGGGAGGTGGATGTCAAAGGGGTACTGGTAGGCGGGAGGGAGGAGAAGATAGCATTGTTTGCAGATGATGTGATATTCTCCTTGACGCAGCCCTTGACTACATTGCCAGTGTTGATGAAAATTATAAAGGAGTTCGGTAGTATAGCAGGGTATAAAATCAACTCCGGTAAAACTGAAGCCCTAGGATTTAATTTAACAAGGGAATTGGAGGAAAGCTTGAAGTTGCATTTCAAATTTAAATGGGTGAAGCAGCAGTTTAGGTATTTGGGGATCCAATTGGGGAAACCGATAGAGAGGATCAAACTGGAATTATCAGACTGTGACGGAGAACATAAGGGGAGATTTGGGGAAGTGGGGTGGGCTACGATTGTCGTGGTTGGGGTGAATAGCGGCTGTAAAAATGAATGTCCTGCCGAGACTGCTGTTTTTGTTTACATCATTTCCATGTAGAGTGACTTAGAAGGAAATAGGGAAGCTACAGAATATGACTGTGCAGTTTATTTGGGAAGGGAAGCATCCTAAGGTTGCAAGGGGGATCCTGTATCAACTGCGGGCAGAGGAGGGGCTGGGAGTGCCATGCCTGATGAAATATTTCAAAGCGGCACAATTGAGGGCACTGCTAGCATGGCGGGAGGGGGAGGATATCTTAAGTTGGGTACAAATCGAGACAGAGGGGGGAGTTGACAAGGAAAGGAGAATATAGGATCGGGGGGATGGAGAGAGAGTGTGGGGAAGGCAAACCCAGTTAGGGAGTTTATGTTTCAGGTGTGGAAAAAATGGAGGGGGTTTCTTATGGGAGGGAAGGTGTATTCGAGATATACATTTATAAGTGCGACAGGGGATAAGGGGCTGGAGGGGGTCTTCTAAGGTATTGAAGGGGTGGAGGGGTAATGGGTTAGAGAGGCTAGGACAATTGCTGCGTAAAGGGTGGGTATTAAAACATTTGAGGAGTTACAGCAAGAATATCAGCAAGAAACAAAGGATCGCTATACATATATACAGTTGTGGTATTTTATGAATACACGGGAGGTGAAACTAGACATGGAGCAGAAACCTATGCAATTTGAGGAGCTGATGGGGAAACAGTGGACACGAAAAGGAGCAATCTCAAAAATCTATAAAATGATCCTACTACAGGGGAGGGAGAAGGGGAGGTGGCAGCAGCGGTGGGAAGAGGATCTACCGGGAATTTGAGATGATAGCCGATGGGACGGAATCTATGCGAGAACTTATAAGCTGGCCAGGGGAACCCCAATGCTAGAAAATAGTTTAAAGTTGAGGTTTAGGATGTACTTGGACACCAGTGCGGCTCAGAGCAATTTATTCCGACAGTACAAGTGAGTGCTGGAAGCAGTGTTGGGGCAAGTGGGGATTTAATGCACATGATATGGTGGTGCCCAAAGGTGCAGGGATATTGGGAGAAAGTGGGAAGGCTATATGAGGAGATCATGGGGGTGCTGACACCAGCAATGGATGTGCTCAATGAGAGGGGAAGAAGGCGATATTGAAATGTTTTTGGGATATGGCATTATTGCAGCGCGTATGAGTCTTCTGAGATGGTGGAAGAATGTGGAGGTACCACCGGTGCAGGAGGTGGTGAGTAAATTAGAACAGTTGTGGGGGTTATGTGGGATAGAGGCACATAGACGACATCAGATAGGGAAACATAAAAAGGTGTGGCAATGGTATGAAGCATGGAGGGGGAAGGGGGTGGAGCACATATGCCAAGGAGGGGGAGGTAGGGAGGGGGCGGAGAAGGGAGT
This sequence comes from Ichthyophis bannanicus, assembly GCA_033557465.1. Taxonomy (NCBI): domain Eukaryota; kingdom Metazoa; phylum Chordata; class Amphibia; order Gymnophiona; family Ichthyophiidae; genus Ichthyophis; species Ichthyophis bannanicus. The sequence goes on from CM066042.1 coordinate 173,429,329, forward strand.
GGAGGGAGTGGAATTGGGGTAGGAGGGGAGGGGAGGCAGGAGGGGGGTGGATATAAGGAGGGCAGGGGGGTGGGAGGAGACTGTAGAATTAAAGAAGAGGGGGAAGGGAGGATAGATAAGCAAGGATTGCTAGCAATAAATGAAGGAGAGTCTTACATTCATACAGTAAACATGGGGAAGATGATGGAAGGGTAGAATGGTGTGAATGTACTAGAGTGATATAAGACAAAGAATATAGGAGCATAAAGGAGTGTAGTAATGGGAAGGGGAGAATAGGATGGAGATAAAGGTTGAAGTTTGAATTAGTGTTGAAAGGAGAGGAGGAGGTGAGAGATGGTGTATGAATAAGCTTGTAAAAGTTGAAGTTTGGAAAGTTTGGAAAACAGTAATAGATCTATGAGCAGCATGGCATATTAATAGTAATAGAATGTACATAATTCATAAATACAGTATTAAGATATATGGTGACAGATTGTTCGAATTGTGTTACTGTATTAGAGTGATATAAGCTTTGGATCTAAATGTATAAAGAACTGTATAACTAGAAGGGGGAAGAACAGGTAGAGAAAACAAATGTTGAAGTTTGAGTTATGCTTAATGTTGGAAGGGGAGAAGGAGAGGAGCGATGGTATATGAATATGTTTGTAAATGGTGAAGTGTATGAATGTAATGGTTGAAAAATAATAATAAAAAATATATATATAAATTTAAAAAAAAACAACAAAAAAACCAAAACAAATGATGGAGTACTTTCTGTCCGAAGGCACTGTCCCCAACAGGACTCTTCCTCCAGGTAGTAATGTGCTGCAAAGGTGTGAACTGAGGACCAGATGACAGCCCGGCAGATTTCCATTAAGGGGACCGAGCGGAGGTTCACCACAGAAACCGCCATAGCCTGGATGCTGTGTGCCATGACGTAACGATTCAGCAAAAGACCGGCCTGACCACAGACGAAAGCAATGCAGTCTACTATCCAGGTGGACAGAGTACACTTGGATACCACTATGCCCAGTCGATTAGGGTCGTAGGAAATGAAGAGCTGTGAGGAGCAGCGATGGGGCTTGGTCCACTCTAAGTAAAAGGCCAATACCCATTTACAGTCCAGTGTATGGAGAGCAGCCTCCGCCCTACTGGCATGAGGATGCAGGAAAAAGATGGGAAGAACCACCTACTGGTTGAAGTGGAACCGGATAGACCACCTTCAGAAGGAACTTAGGGTGCATATGAAGCACCACAATATTCATATGAAATCTGGTATGGGGGCATGAGCCATCAGCGCCTGGAGCTCATTGACACTGTGGGCAGATGTGAGCGCCACAAGGAAGACCATCTTCCAGGACAGATACTTGAGGTGGAAGGAAACCAGCGGCTCAAATGGTGGAGCGATGAGCTTTGAGAGGATCACATTGAGATTTCACGCCACCTCCTGCAGACAAATGGGTGGTCAAGACAGCAGATGGCTTCTCTGGAAGCGAGCCATGAGAGGCTGGGCAGAAAGGGACTTCCCCTCAATGAGGTAGTGGTGTGCTGAGAGCGCACTGAAATGAACTCTGATGGAGTTAGATTTCAAGCCAGCATTTGATAGGTGCAGCAGGTACTGCAGCACCAGCTGGACATAACAGGAGAAGGGGTTGGCTCCCCTTTCCACACACCAAACTGAGAAGTGGTGCCACTTGAAGGCGTACACCTGTTGGATGTATACCTTGCATGAGGCCAGCAGGATCTCCTCTACTTCTCTGTTAACTCTGTGTGATGTGCTTCTCTGCCAATCTGTATGTAAACAAAAATTGTACCTGCCTTGATTCGGCAGTTTCTCAATAGTAATCTTACCCGCTTCTGATCGCTGGAAGGAGCGGGTTACAAATGCTTGCTAAATAAATAAATAAATAAAGTCAAATTGGGCTAGGGCTACCCTTTCAGCAGCCAGGCCATCAGGGCCAAGAACCACAGGAGGTGGTGCAGGAGAAAGCCTGCTGCCTGCGAGAGCAGGTCTGGGGCATTCCCCAGGGGGACTAGGGGTGCCTGAGACATGGGTTTGTCTGCAACACGCCTTCCTAAACAACATTTATGTTCGATAATGCGTGTTTTAACCGGCCGAGTGGTTTTACCGACATAAAGCAGCTTGTTTAGTTGTTTAGGAAGGCGTGTTGCAGACAAACCCATGGTTGCCCACTGGAGTGAGAAAGGCCATCTTGTGTCAGATTTAAAGTTTTTTGTTCTTAAGGTGGTTCATCCACACTGGCGAGGTGGCAATATAGATTCAATTTTACTCAAACTTGAACAGCGGTTTATTTATGAGTTACAGTCAGTGGACCCCCTGGGTCTGAACCAGGATCTTAATTTAGCTGTTTTTTTGTAATCAAAATTTCCTAGTTTAAATGTATGTACTGTAAAATGCATTATTTTTTATTTTTTATTATATATTTTTTATTATTTATTTTTATCTATTTATTTGTTTTATTTATAATCCATTGCCATTATTTTATTATTTTTATTATTCATTCATCATTTTTTTATTATTCATTCTCTTCAATTTTATATACATATATATATATATTTATATTTTTACATTGTTGTTTGATGTATTTATAATTATTTACAGATCATATGTACATTGTTTTATGCACTATATATTATATGCAGTTTTTTTACACAGTTTATATATGATTAATTATTAATTTTTATTTCTATTTTTATTTTTAGTTCCATTTCTCACCATGTGATCAGTCATTAATTTTCATTTTTATTTTTATTTTTATTTAAGTCGTTTTTAAGTTTGAAGGTGCTAGGATTAGATGTCACCTTCGAACGAAAAAGAATGCTCCAAGTCATATATGCACATTTCTAAGGTTTTGCTAGATGATCCTGTGTAGTTCATTTATTCACTTATGCGTGGAATCGTTGTTTTTGGACCAGGCTAAGTTGCAAATCATGATGTCATGGTCGCAGCCTGTGAGGTTGGCGATCTCTTTACACATTTTTTCATTTTGAATTTGATTGGTGTTTAATATAAAATTTGGTTGTTTGCTAATAGAAAGAGTCCTTCGCGTTATTTTATGTGGTTTATTAAAATGCGTTTGGTAATTTGCCTATGTGTCCAATCGCTGTTTTTGGACCAAGTTTAGTTGTCAATTATGCCGCTACGGTCGCTGCCTTTGTGGTTGGCTATCTCCTCATACAATTTTTTCCTTTATTGTAATTGTTTTTATAATTAATCCTATATTGGCTTACATAAAGGAGTTTTTTACGTCATCTCATGCATATATAATGTTATGATGCAGTTAGTCAATTTAAATGCGCGCCAAAAACCGGCGTCTCAAGAATTTCGTACAGTTGTCCGTTGATGTGCAGGTAACTGCTCCTCAAGCTGGTGTTACTTTTTACAGATGTTTGTTTGTAGGGTTCTTATTTTTCAAGTTCTTTATGCGATGATATTTGTAAAGTGCTTAAAGGAGGTGCCGTTAAAGGTTTTTGTGGTTGCCTATCTCCTCACACAATTTTTTCATTTATTGTAATTGTTTTTATAATTAATCCCATATTGGCTTACATAAAGGAGTTCTTTTACGTTATCTCATGCATATGCAGTTAGTCAATTTAAATGCGCGCCAAAAACCAGCGGTCTCAAGGATTTCGCACAGTTGTCTGTTGATGTGCAGGTAATTACTCCTTAAGCTGGTGGTATATTTTTTACAGATTCTTGTTTGTAGGGTTCCTATTTTTCAAGTTCTTTATGCGGTGATAATTGTAAAGAGTTTAGAGGAGGTGCCGATAAAGGTTTTTTAATCTAGGAGTCCTAGTGATGATTTTTTCTGTAATGATTTCTTCAGCAATTTTCCTTTTTTCCTTTTAGTTTATCACAAGGATTGCATGTTAAGGCTGAGTAGCAACATGGTTTTAACATCACAGAATGATAAGAAAGTTTAAAGCTGGTAGTTTTATTTTATTTTATTCTACTCTCTGGCAATACTTTGGTAGTCTTTTTCAAAAACGGGTGTAAACACTATAGGTTACTTCTGCACCCATGTTTTTAAAAGCACATAGTTTCATTTTTGTTAAGTACTATTTTCCTGTAGCTAGTCATCGCAACAATGTTACTATATGTGGTTGTGTATTTAGTGCATTGGTGCTCAGTATTTTCTTCTCTGCTCACATAAGATATTTCAAAAGAATATCTTTTATATGAATGATTTGTTATGAGCTATACGTAGGTCTGGGTTTTCCATTTTATCTTTACTTTTATTATTTATTTATTTATTCATTCCAGTTTAGGCATGTTTAATGGTGCATGATTTTATTGATGTTTTTAAGTATCATATTAATGTCTCTTACATTGATTTTTAGCTATATTCACCATTGACTGGTGTGTGCCATTCTTTATTGCTTTTGTGCGCTTCATTTGTAAGTATGGTATATACATTTTATTATTATTATTTTGATCATTATGTATTATTGGTTGTCTTATTTATATGGTTCATATATATAAATAATTTTTTATATATATGTGTTTTAATTTTAACTTTTTATGAATTTATTAATTATTCATATTTGTAACATTTTTATGTTTTTATGTACTCTTATTTGTTTTAATGTTTTGTCTTGCTGTCCTCTAGCACCCCCTGATGAAGGCGACAGCCGAAACGCGTTGGGGTTTGGTTTATTAATAAAGCGCCTGTGACTTCCAATTCTGCTCGTTTTTGTGGTGTCCCTATCCGGGAAGGTACATCACCCTGAAGCGCATCCCGCTGTCACTGGCGAATGAAATAGTCTCTGGAGCTGAAAAAAAGTTGAGCAGGCGCCGCAAAGTAATGCCTCAGTCAGAGTGGCAAATATCTTAAAATAAAGCCAAAAGGGGCAAGCCTGCTCATAATACAATCCACTCCAAAGAGAGTATATTATTACTGTAAATGAGATCCAGACAATAAGCACCAACTGATCCCACAGCTTAGAATAACTGCTTGCAGACAACTTAAGCAGAGGCAGAAACACAATATAAATAATCTCCCTAGGGTTCACTGTCTTTGCTTACACTGAGCCATAGCAGCAGACAATCGCACAACCTGAAGGATCAACAAGTCAGTGAAAGTGATCTCCATGGAAAAATAAGGCGACATCCTGTCCTCAGTAAAGTTATGAGTCCTCAAGTTGCTGACAGAGATTCAGATCAGTTTCCTTCATGCTGTCCTCTTAAGATGGCAGGCTATTGGAGGGTAAAGTGCACATGCTTAACATAAAGCTCTCTGCAGATTGCACAGACTTCTCTCCTCCTGGCCGCTAGTTTTGCAGAATAAACTTGAAAGATAAATATCCACTTACCTTCATTTCCTTTTTATTTGGATAAGATTGCATAGCGGACTACTTTATGGCAAAATTAAGAAATTTCATTATTATGATCCTTGGGCAGTTTTTTTTTCTGGCTGAGGCAATGAGCATGTTCAATTTGTAGCTTTCTCAAACTCTTGACAGGTAGCAGTTCTTTTGTGAGCAGCTCTCAAACAACAAAGCTGCTTTTGGATCTTGACTCACCTGATCTCCTTTTTTTTCCCCTTGCTTTATCCCTGCCTACACCTTCTGTGTTTGTACATCCAGGGCCGGTGACAGCCCGCTGCCCACCCACTCTCTGCCTCTGGGTCACCCATTCCCCGCCTCCGACTAACTTCCCCGCACAACCTGTGGGGAAGTTAGTCTGGGGCTGAAGCCGGCACGAATAGCGGGGATGGACGTCCATCCCCGCTATTTGTGGTTCAGAATGACCCCCACTGCGTGCAGAAATGACTGCCACCGCAGACAATACTTTCCATGTCAAGAACTTCAGAGGACAGGAATTGAGCAGCTCAAAGGAAGCTTTCATGAGCTGCGCAAGAACCACAGTGAAGTCCCAAGACACTGCAAGAGGCATACAGGAAGGCTTCAAGAGAGGCAAACCCCACATAAAGCAAAAGACTAAAGGCTGTACCAAGACGGACTTTCCTTCCACACCTCAACGATATGCTCCAATCGCACTGAGGTGGTCCCCGATGGAGATGGACTTAAATCCAGACTTGAAGTGGTGTAGACGATATTGAAGCAGTTTTTGTGTGGAACAGACGAAAGGATCTAGGGCCTGGCCTTCACACTAGACAGCAAATCTCTTCCACTTGCAAGAGTAAGATTTCTCATAGAGGCCCTCCTGGAGACCATAAAGATGTCGGATACACCCTCCGGCAGGTTGAGCTCAGACAAAATTAGACTCAACATCCATGCCGTGCGGTGCAACATCCCTCCGTCTTCCTGCATTACAAAATGGGATGTGTGGCTTAGCCATAGTGGTTCTTGATTAGAGAGCTATAGCAGGAGAGGAAACCATGGCTGTCTGGGCCAGTAAGGAGCGATGAGAATCATTGTGCTGCTGTCAGTTTTGAGCTTCAGGAGGGTCTTTGCAATGAAAGATGTTGGAGGATAAGCATACAGAAGATCCTCTCCAAATGAGGGAGGAAAATATCTGGTGCCAGTCTGCTGTGTGATCTTACTCTGGAGCAGAACTGATACACCTGGACATTCTACAGTGTGGTGAACAAATCCATCGACAGGGTGCCCCACTCTCAAAAGATGCGCGTCTCAACCTCTCTGTCCAGCATCCAATCGTGCAGCTGGAGGACTTGAGGTCTGTCTGCCAGAGTGTTTTGCACTCCTGGTAGGTATGTAGCTCTCAAGTCCATCCCATGCATGTTGGTGAACTTCCACAACCTGACTACTTCCCAACACAGGAAGTATGAACCCATTCCGCCCTGCTTGTTGATGTAGATGTAATAACTTTTTCTCCGTACTTGTAGTTTTAACTTATTTACTACCCCAACTAATTAACCAAAAATACCATGTATATTTTTTAGCCATGTTTTTTGTATATAGTTAACCCTGTTTACCGCCAAGTTTATGTACCCTGTTCTTTGTAAAAAAACCAATGCTGTCTGTATCATTGTGTTTATATTTGTTCATATGTAAACCGCACTGATTAATAGAGCGTGGTATATAAGAAATATAAATAAATAAATAAATAGAACATGGCAACCTGATTGTCAGTCTGAATCAGAACAATTAGGTTGGCCAGTCGATCTTGGAAAGCTCTTAGAGCATTTGTCACTGTTCTTAGTTCCAAGAGGTTGATCTGATAGAGACTTGCTTGGATGGACCAATCACCCTGGGTGTGCAATCTATTGAGATGAGCTCCCCACCCCAGCTTGGATGCGTTTGTCATCAGAATTTTTTGGGGTGGAGCAATTTAGAAAGGAAGACTCTTGAGCAAGTTTTGGTGGACTGTCCACCATTGTAATGACTGAACAAGAGGGGCAGTGAGACACACAGGAGATCCCTGAGTCTGCCCGTGGCCTGGGTCCATTGAGCTTGCCTCATCTGGAGGTGTGCCAAGGGTGTGCTATGCATTGTAGAAGGCATACAGCTTAGTACAGTCAGCATCTTGTGAGCTGTTACCTGATGACTCACTTGAGTTTCCCACACCAATGCTGTCAATTTGTGAAGTCAGTCATACGGTAAGAAAGCTCTTGTCTGAGTTGTGTCGAGCAGGGCTCCAATGAATTCCAATTGTTGGGTAGGCTGAAGGTAGGATATTGGGTAATTTACCATGAACCCTTCTAGTTCCAACACCCAAATGGTCAATCGTGTTGATTTTTGGACTCCTTCCAGAGTAGTACTCTGATCATCCGGTTGTCCAGATAGGGAAGACAAATACTCCAAGCATCCGGAGGTAAGCAGCTACTACTGCGAGGCACTTTGTGAAGATGTGAGGTCCTGAGGCCAGGCCAAATGGCAACACTCTGTACTGGAAGTGATGTCCCCCTTAGGACAAATCCAAGTTACTTCCAGTAAGAGGGATGCATTTGTATGTGGGTGTAGGCATCATTGAGATCCACAAAGCATTGCCAGTCTCCTTTGAGAAGGTAAGGAAGGAAGGTGCCCAGAGAAATCATTCTGAGCTTTTCTCTCACCAAGTACAAGTTTGGATCTCTTAGGTCTAGGATGGGGGCAGTATTCCCCCATTTTCTTGGGTATTAGGATGTACCTGGAATAAAAACCCCAACCTCTTTGCTCTGGTGTATGAGCTTGATCGCTAGATCTGACAAGAGGGTAGTGATTTTTTCTCTGAAGCTGTTTCTGATGCAGAGGGTCAAGATCAGAGGGTCCCAACTCCAGTCCTGATGGGCCAAACACCATTCAGGTTTTCAGGCTATCCCTAATGAATATGCATGAGATACATTTGAATACAATGGGGGCAGTGCATGCAAATACATCTGATGCATATTTATTAGGAACAGCCTGAAAACCTGAATGGTGTTTGGCCCTCCAGGACTGGAGTTGGGAACTTCTGGTCAAGATGATGCACCCTCGGGGATCAATGTGTGGCAGCTCCAATAAATGTAGTCGATAACCGTTTTTGATGACTTGTAGAACCCATGAGTCTGAGATTACGAGGGGCCACCTTTGTGCAAAACGAGTGAGCCTTCCCCCGACAGGAGGGTTTTCTATGGTGGTCTTTGGAAGATTGGCTATTCTCCGCAGGAACCAGTCAAAACCCTGCCCCAGGTTTTGGTTGTGGAGCTGGCTGGGCTTTTGAGGCTTCTCATGCTGTTGCTGCTGTGGCGGAACCTGCTTGAATTGGGGAGGTTTGGGGTCCAGGAAAGCGTAGTTACTCACCTTAAACAGGTGTTCTCCGGGGACAGCAGGAATCAGTCCTCAAATATGGGTGACATCGGCACCGACAGAGCCCTTACGGAAGCATCCCCCCCAGCTTTCAAAGAAAGCCTTTGGGAGATGCCACCATGCATGTGTGATCCCCTTCCCGTCCAAGGGTGCCATCTTGCTCAGTCAGATGACATAGCTAAAAGACAGCAAAAATAAAAGATGGTAAAGGAGCAACTCCAAGGGGTGGAGGGAGGGTTGTGAGGACTGATTCTTGCTGTCCCCGGAGAACATCTGTTACAGGTGAGTAACTATGCTTTCCTCAGGAACAAGCAGGAAGTCAGTCCTCACATAAGGGACTCCCCAGTTACAGGCTACTGAAAGCCCATAGCAAAAACAGGGCTCCCTCATGGGGAGCTGCAAGCAGCAGCAATTGAATCTGTGTCCAATTAAACCAGCACTCCGGTAGCCTGAACACAGAAGGGTTGGAGGGTAGGAGTTGCCTAAACTCCAAAAAGGTTATGGTGCACAGCTTGGCCAAAGGCACTGACCCGTTAGGACTCTCTTTCCAGGCAGTAAGGGGCTGCGAAGGTATGGACTGAAGACCAGGTGGCAGCCCAGCAGATGTCCATCATTGGGACAGAGCATAAGTTTGCCACCAAGGGCGCCATGGCCCTGACACGGTGCACCATAATGTGATCTTCCAGCGGAAGCTTTGCCTGCTTATAAGCAAGGGCGATACAGTCCACCACCCATGTGGACAGCGTACACTTGGTCATCGCCTCCCCCAGCCTACTGGGGTCATAGGAGATAAAAAGCTGAGAAGCTCTGCGGTGGCCCTGAGTGCACTGGATATAGAAGGACAAAGCCCTCTTGCAGACCAAGGTGTGAAGGACATTCTCTGCCTGACTGGAGTGAGGTCTTGGAAAGAAGGTAGGGAGCACACTTCCTGGTTGAGATGGGAGGAGGACACTACCTTCGGTAGGAATTTGGGGAGCGTGCAAAGCACCACTCTGTTCTTGTAGAGCCTGGTATAGGGCGCCTCCGCCACAAGGGCCTGAAGCTCGCTAACTCTGCGAGTGGAGGTAAGCGCGACCGGGAAAGCCACCTTCCAAGAGAGGTAACAGAGGTGGCAGGTAGCCAGAGGTTCGAAGGGTGAGTGAGTGAGCTGCCCCAACACCACGTTGAGGTCTCATTCGGTTGCTGGACGGTGAACCGGGGGCTTTGATAAGAGCAGGCCCCAAAGAAAATGGGTCACCAACGGCTGGACCAAGAGGGCTTACCATCCACCGGATGGTGGTGCGCTGTCGAGGCACTGAAGTGCACCTGGACGGAGTTAAACTTGAGCCCAGACAGAGAGGTGGAGAAGGTACTATAATACCAAAGACACCGGAGAGGAGAAAGGATCAGCCCTGTGATCGGCGCACCAGAGAACCTGCGCCATTTGAGGGCATAAGCCTTCCTTGTAGAGGTCTTGTGAGAGGCCAGCAGGATGTCCTCCACTTCAACCGGAAGGTTGAAGGGGCCAGAGTCACCCTCTCAGCAGCCACGCTGTCAGCAACAGGTACCCCAGATTGGGGTGCGGAGAGAGCTCCCCTTCTGAGATAGGAGTCCCGGGGTGGTCCCCAAAGGGATGGCGGCATCCACCGTCAATTGTAGAAGCAGCGGAAACCACGGTTGCCTGGGCCACCGAGGAGCTATCAGGATGAGAGAGGCCCTGTCATGGAATGTCCTGAACAAGGTTTTGGTGATCAGCAGGGTAGGAGGGAAGGTGTACATGAGGCCTCCCGACCATGAGATCAGGAACGCGTCCAGTGACACCCTGGAGAGGTGGGCCACCGGGAGCAGAAGCGAGGCAACTGAAAGTTGTCCAGGTTGGTGAATAGGTTCATCAAGGGTTCTCCCCAGAGCCGTAAAAGCTGACTGGCTACCCTGGGGTACAGCTGCCACATGAGCAGCTGGAGAACTCTGCTGAGCTTGTCGGCCAGCTGGTTGTCCTGACAAGGCAGGTACACTTCCTGCAGGATACCCTGTCAGATTGTGTACAAGTCCCCTTCTTGTTCACATAGAACATTGCCACCTGGTTGTCGATCTGGACCAGAACTGGCTGGTGATGCAGGTGGTGACAGAAGACCCTTATGGCTAGGTGTATGGCTCGGAACTCCAGGAGATTGATCTGCTGGGTGCTCTTGTCTGGTGACCAGTTGCTCTGGAATGCAGAGATCACAGTGGACTTCCCAGCTGAGCAGGGAGGCATCCATGGTGAAGACCCTGAAGGGGTTGGGGCCTGAAAAGGCATGCCCACCTCGAGATGCTGGGGAGACTGCCACCAGACTAGAGAATCCACCAATTGGCAGGTCACGGAAACTGGTCCTGGAGACACCATTGCGCCGCCCTCATGTGGAGGCGAGCATTTGGGGTGATGTGGACCATGGAGGCCATGTGCCCGAGGAGGCACAGGAGAAGCCGAGTAGGCACCGAGGGATGGCACTGCATGTCCTGAGCCAGAGCCCCGAGACGATCGGCTTGGTCCCTGGCAAGAAAACCATCGACTGGAGAGTGTCGATCTTTGCCCAATGAACTCCAGACACTGTGTCAGAAGGAGGTGAGACTTGGGGTAGTTTATGCTGTAGGAGCTGGATGGTGCATGCAGTGGCTTGCTGCACCTCTGAGGCCGTGCCTCCCTTTATGAGCCAGTCGTCCAGGTAGGGAAAGATGAAGACCCCCTGGAGCTGGAGGAAGGCAGCTATGACCGCCAGGCATTTTGTGAAAACTCTTGGGGCAGAGGCTAGACTGAAGGGAAACACCCTGGACTGACTAGATGGGCCTTGTGGTCTTTTTCTGTCATCATGTTTCTATGTTTCTATTGGACTGTTGTAGTTGTTATGGAAGGACAGACTAGATGGGCCTTGTGGTCTTTTTCTGTCATTATGTTTCTATGTTTCTATTGGACTGTTGTAGTTGTTATGGAAGGACAGACTAGATGGGCCTTGTGGTCTTTTTCTGTCATCATGTTTCTATGTTTCTATGAAAATGCCTGCCCCCCAGTACGAACCACAGGTACTGCCTGTGGTTGGGGTGGATAAGGATATGGGTATAAGCATCCTTGAGGTCTAAGAAGCACAGCCAGTCTCCCTGCTGGAGGTATGGCAGCAATGTTCCAAGGGAGAGCATCTTGAACTTCTCACTCACCAGGAATTTGTTGAGGTTGTGCAGATCAAGGATGGGTTTTAGGCCCCCTGTCTTTTTTGGCACAAGGAAGTAACTGGAGTAGAACCCCTTGCCCTTGAGATGGTGGGGCACTTGTTCCACCGCTTTGTCCTCGAGAAGACCTGCCAACTCCTTCAGAAGAAGGTCCTGGTGGAGGGGAGACCTGAGGGGCTCTCCTGGGAAATAAGGGGGAGGTGTCTGAGTCAGATGGAGGAGGTAACCCTCCCTGACCACCTGAAGTACCCAGGAATTGATGGTGATGGACATCCACCTCTGGGCATAGAGGGCCAGACATCCCCCTGTGAGCTGCTGATCTCCTTGGGATAGAGAGGCTATGCTCAAGGAGTCAAAAGCTCCCCTCTGGCTGGGCCAAGGCCGCTGCCTGGGGTTTTGCAGCCTTCTGCTTATGTGGGCCATGCACATGCCCCTTGGCCTGCTGACCCTGTTGGGGAGCTGGGGAGGCCTGATACAGTGGGTAGTTTTGGTAAGCAGCTCCCTTTCTCAGGTAAAAGGACTTTTTACCTGAGCCCTTCTGTCGGGGAGGGGCAGCGGTCTTTTAAGAGAGCCTGGTCCTCGTCATGAACTCTATCTCCAGCTCGGCGGCTTTGTTGGTCATGAGGTTGCCAAAGAGGTTCTTTCCTTGGCAGGGGACATCAACCAATTTGTCCTGAATCCGCTGCTCGAGGTTGAATGACTGTAGCCAAGTTTGGTGGTGTACACCAATGCCCGCCGCGGCTACTTGGGCTACTGACTCAAACCTGTCATAGACCACTCGAGACATGAATTTGGAGCACTCCCGGACTGCCTTGGCCAGTTTCTTGAACCACTGCAAGGGTTCCTTGGAGAGACCAGCTGAGAATCTGGTGAGTTCCTTTGCCAGGTTTCTCGATACATTACCATATACAGCTGGTAGGCTTTGATGCAGCAGATGAGCACTGAGCCCTGGTAGCACTTTCTGCCGAGGGCATCCAAGGTCCACAAGCGCACCTGGAGCATACACGTCACTCCGCCTTCTTCTTCCTTGCCCCTGCACTATGGCATTCACTACCTACCACCCTACGTGCCGTACCCTCCTTTTCCCGGTTCAAGGCTCTCCTCAAAACCCACCTATTTCAGTCAGCCTACGACTTGCCTCCCTCTCACCCCTAATATCTATCTCTCCCTCTGGGTCTCTGCCCCCTGTCCCTCCTCTACTCAGTATATTCTCCCGTCCCCTCTTCTCCAGTTCTCTCCAGCTTCCATCTGTCCTGTCTATTGAATGGTGTTCCTTTCCTTTCCAAGCTATGTTGTTGTTTTATTGTCATTGTGCACTGCTCTGATGCCCTGATGCCACAGGCAGTATATCAAGAAATAAGAAAGATAAAGATAAAGAAAGGTGTGGGCCTCCCTGCCGGGGGCACCGAGGAGTGTGTCTTTTGATTTTTCAGCCGATGCATGGCCGACTTCACCACCGTGGAGTTATGCGACAGCTGTAACTTCTAGAAGCTCAGACTCCGGTGGACTCGGTACATCGAGTTGAGCTGTTTGCACACCACTGGCATCGAAGCCGGTGTCTCTCAAATTTGAGCATCAGCCGTTCCAGGATGGGAGGGATGGGCACCGTGAGCGATTCCCGCAGAGGAATCCAACTCATCTGCCAGAGGGTCCTCCTCCGACTCAGTCAGGAATGCTAGAGCCTTAGACATGTCCTTGACAAAATCTAGGAAGCCCATGTCCTCAAGCGGAGACCGCTGCCGAGGCTCCGAGATGGGAGATTCAGAAGGGACATCACAGGACTCCTCGTCCTCTGATTCCCACTCGGAGTAGTCCATCAAGGACTCGTAGGAGGGCTGTTCTGCGGGCCCTGGAGTCCCCGATGCCCTGTGGCTGGTGCCCAGCAAACTTGCCGGGGATGACCACAGTCCTGTCGAGCAGGACTCAGAGTGCGACCTCGGCCGAGGATTGACTCGAGGCCAAAGGACATTGAGGATCGGCTTAGCATATGGGGATGTCTTGGACGTCGAGGGCCCGGTGGTCGGGGAGGACGTACTGGTCGTGCCAGACAACAGCGCTTGCTGCTGGTCCATGAAGGCAGACAAACTGTGCTCCAGGGCTGCCATTCTGGATGCCAGACCAGAAGGCTCCGAAGGGGAATCCTCGACAAGGATGGTGTCTGGGGACTGAGACCGGTCCACGGTTGAATCCTTCCGGGAGACCTTCGCAGGCTGCTCCTTCTCCGACACCTTGGACAAACGTCTCAGACTGCGGGACCGGGCTCGGTGAACCCCCGGCTGGCGGAACCATCTAAGGATGCTGCCTTCGAGGATTTCTTCTTCTTCCTGGGTTCCCTTGAGGGAGACCACCTTTCTGAGGACTCATGATGAGGCTCGGGTTCGGAGGGTTCCGCCCGAGATGTCGGGGCCTCAGACAAGGCTCTGGCCTTCGGAGGCATCAGGGACTCAGGGAAAAACTTATCGTGCTGTTGCTGGTGGCTCTTGAGGGCCTTGCTGGACATCCTCTTGCAGAGTCCGCAGGCCGCCGGGTCATGGTCTGGCCCAAGGTAATGGAGACAGCAGTTATGTGTGCCAGTCAAAGACATGATTTTAGAGCACCAATCACACTTCTTAAAGCCATGGGGGAAAAAAATACCCCTGCAAGGTCGAAGACTCTCCGGGCTGCTAGTGGGAGAAAAAGGGCGCAAAGATGCCAGAAAAAGAAAAGAACGAAAGACTATAAAAAAATAAACCGAACTCGACGCCGAGGCACTGAGGTTGGTAGACGGGAAGAGTACTGGTGCAATACCAGAGGCGAGTATGAAACTCGGAGAGAGAAAAATCAACTTTTTCCAGGGACAAGCCAGACAAATATCTGAAGGGCTCCATGGAAAAAAGGAGACTGAGCAAGATGGCACCCTTGGGCAGGAAGCGGACCACGCATGCGTGGTGGCATCTCCCAAAGGCTTTCTTTGAAAGTTGGGGGGATGCTTCTGCAAGGGCTCCATCGGTGTTGACGTCACCCATATGTGAGGACTGACTTCCAGCTTGTTCCTAGAGAAAGTACCTATGCCTGCCAGGGTAATAGGCCTTTTTCTGCTTCCCACCTTGGTACCTCCTACGATAGGAGGTGTGTTCAGATGTGTGCCTGGGGAACCTGGTAAGAGTAACATGTTGCTTCTCGGTGTGGCCATCATTCTCTTTGATCTGTCCCAGAAGAGATTCTCTCTGTGGCAGGGGACATCTACCAGCTTGTTTTGCACTGACTGTTCCAGGTTTGACAACTAGAGCCAAGTGAGTCTCCGGATGCCAATACCAATTGCAGCAGTCCTGGATGCTGTCTCAAAGATATCATAGGTCACTCGGATCAGGAATTCCAAGCACTAGGAAACAATACTAATCCAATTTCTCTGGAGGGAGGAACTGGGCCAGATTAGCCAAGTCACACATGATATTCTTCAAGAACATGCCCATGTAGAGCTAGAATGAGTCTTGGTACTCTTGATTCTCTTCAGGGCAAATTCAACCACCAAGAAATGATGCGGAAGCAGAGGCTTCTCAAATCTGGGAGCCTTCTGAACTCTGTACATGGAGTCAAGCCTTCTACTAACTAGAAGCACAGTTTGCGGGTTCTCCCACATTCTCATCTGTACCCTCTGCAGGATGCAGTGCGTGGGCACCGTCACTGCTTCCTTAGGGGCCCAGGAGTACTATAGGATCTTCATCTCTTCTGCCCTGGGCTCAACCTCAGTCTCCAAAGAAAATGGGATGGCTTTGGCCATATCCCTCACAAACTCTCGGAAGGTCACATCCTCAGGAGGGGACTTGCGCCACTCAAGAGGTGGAGAAGAGTCCAACGGGAGCGCAGGGGACCTGCTTGCAGACAATTCCTCTGATTGCACATCAGTGACTCAACTTTCTGAGTCAAGCTCAGCGAGGAAGTCAAAGTATTTCTCTGCCTGGATCACTCTTCTGCTTCAAAGAGATAGGGAGTTCCTTCGAAGCGATGATCTACAGCTACCCTTCTAGACCTTGAGGGTGCATTGGATCCTGGTTGTGAAGCCGGCTGGGCACCATTGTCGGGGTCCTTTGATGCCCCAACGTTGATGCCTCTCACAGGCAATGTATATGTCTCGAGGATTGGCTGTATGGTGGCAGATGTTGATGCAGCTGATGTCGAGGCACCGGCATGCTGCATCTCCAACAGCACTGCGATGCATTTCTCGAGCGCCTGCAGAAGGCACTTACTTCTCCATGGCTGCCGATTACGAAGGCTACAGGGCCTGAGCAACTTCAGTTGATGTACTTGGTAGATGTAAAGGGATATTGGCGGCTGGGTCTCTGTTGTTGGCAGGCTGCTTGTGCCTCTCCGATATCCTAGAGGATGAGCTCTCCTCCCTTTGGGGCACCTTCAAGGGGTGCGTCATGCAGACCTCCATCATTTTTGACCCCCATGGCCTTGATAGGCTCCAACGCCAATGCATCAGTGTCTTCACCTGATGTTCGGCATAGTCACCCCTCGATGCCGAAGGGGACGCAGTCGAATCCTTCCTTGCCTTCAGGTAGAGATCAGCCGATGCTCCGGAGCACTATTGGGGATTTGCGTTCTCTCACGACCCTTGAGGCCTCTTTTTGTCATCTGTGAACACAAATTACAAGAAAAGGGCTGATGATCTGGTCCCATGCACTGTAGACACCAATTATGGTGTCTGTGACTGATATAGTCCTAGAGCACCTGGGACATTTCTTGAACATACTGGCGGGTTTCTGGGGCATATTGTCTGGAAAAATAGCCATGGCAAAGTCGAATGGCTCAATGATGAGGACAGAGGCCCACCAGCAGTGGGAGGGTCAAGGTACCATGGCAAGAATACAATTAATGATCGTAGAAGAAAAAAAGTAAAAGGGAGACGAGAACTACAACCTCAAGCAATTGGGACAAAAAGCCTGAGGCGAAAAAACCCCATGAGGTGAAAATATAGAAGTTTACCAAAGGAGGTGTCTGGAATGTGTCCATGGGGCTCCACAGAAAACAAAAGACTGAATCAAGATGGTACGACATCAGCAGGCAGGAAGGAGGCACATAAGCACGGTGGAGCCTCCCAAAAGCTTCCAATAGAAGCTGGGGAGCATTCCTGTGCTGGGCTCCGGCGGGGACATCACCCATACATGAGGACTCATTCCTGCTTGTCCAGGGAGAAATATATTCCTCTATACACATCACATCACGTGACTGTGCTGCTGCTTTTTTTTTTTTTTTTTATATCTCCCTTCCTGTCAGTGCATGAGCCAATCCCTGCTTATGCTCTGACAGGAAGGGAGAAATTTAGTAGCAGTATAGCAAATGGCTACATCTCCCTACAGTGGTGAGTGCCATTTTTTCTGACACTGCACACTTTTTAATGCAGCAGCAATTTTTGTGTTATTAGTTTACTACATTGGGAGTAAAATATTTGTTTTAGTGTGTGCATTAGAATGCTGTACACTGGAGCTTAGTGCAACATTCTAATGCAGCATTTACTGCCTCAGGGCCTCTGTAGGCTGTTGCCTGAGAGAGGAAGAGCTGCTCTCTGCAGGATACTGGCTAATAAAGTTGAGGCTCCAGCGTTGTATGCTGTGACCAACCAGATACAAGAGAGTACAGCACCAGAACCTGGTAATTGTCCACAGCATTAACCATTGTGTGCCTTGCAGTTTTAATTACCATCATCGGAATTAGTTTGTACTTTTTGTTTCTTTTATTTTCCTTTTAGCCACTATGTATTACTTTGGCGTCAAGAACAAATTTGGTCATGCCATTAAACTTCTATGTGAATCTGAACAAACAGGGCTGGTGCAAGGATACTAGGTGTCCTAGGCAAACCTTCAGTCCAGCATCTCTTAGTCCAGCTGCCTAATCCAGCATCTTCCCGTGAGCCCCCCTCCCTCCATCCATCGTGGACGAGCAATCTCTCCCTCTCCCCCTCCCCCCCAGCACTGCAATATATTCTGTCCCCCACCTGGTTGTCCATGTACTCTTCATTAACCTTCTGCTGTGTTTCTATTTTAAAGCAGGTCCTGTCCTTCTGTTGCATCTTGGTGCCATGTCAGGCACAACAGCCAGAGCCAAACCAGCAGCTTAACTACAAGGAAGCATGGGGCCTCAGCATATGCACACACTGAAAGCCTGCAGCACCAATGCTCACTCTGTAACAGGAAGTGGGTGGAGAATCAGCGGGCCTTCAGTGTGCATGTGCTGAGGCTCTCCCCCCCCCCCCCCCACACACACTTCCTTGTGGTTTAGCTGCCACTTTGCCTGCTGACCTCCAGCTGTTCCTGCCACCTCAAATTGGAGGGGGGGGGGGGGGGGGGAGAGAAGAAAGAATTTAAAATACTTGCCTGGACCACCCGATTACTTTTGCCACTTCTGGAATCTTACACTCTAGGCAGTTACCTAATTAACATAATGGAAACACCAGCCCTGTGAAAAAAGCTCCTATTGAGGGGAGAGAGAAAAATAGAAGCACTAGTGAAGGAAGGAGATGGGAAAGAGAGAGAGAGAGAAACACTAGCACCGGTGGGGAGAGAAAAGTACCAGTGTGCTTCCTTTCTTGAACTCTTCACCCCTGATGCGTCATGACATTCATTCTATATGACCTCAGGGTTGGCTCAGCAAGATCATGGATCTAGTACTGGACTTAACCAACATACAAAACAAAAACTATCAGTCTATCAGCTGAGATCAGATGTGCAAGTTGCAGGTCATGTGATATTTATTAGCTCTTAGGAATGATGCAAGCAAGTTTCTGTATCTATGCCTACTAGTTTTCTTTCTTTGTAACACACAGGAAAAGAGGAGGCCTGAGACAGGCTACTCAAATGGCAAGATCATATTCAAATTGGGTCCAAACCAAGGCTGAAGGAGAGACAGGGAACAGTGCTAGAAACAGCCTCACACCAGCTGTCTGCCTTTTGGCAGAGAGGGATGCTCTTTTTTAGCCAGGAGTATTTCTATTATTCCCTATCTCCCTCTTTAAAATTCCTTCCTTCGGAAGTTGCATCAGCTTTCTTTTTCTCTCCCTCCTTCTTTAAGTGTTCTCAGATGCTTGTCTGTATGGAAAAATCCTCCATTATCCCAATACAGTGTGAACAGGGCTAGGGCAGGGGATCATGGGAAATAGAGTATTGAAGAAGGAAAAGTTGATTGGAACTGGAGGTCCTGCTAATATCTACTATAGATATTTAGTCATCTAGGCCCCAATATTCGAAAGGCATTTACATGGTTTACAGCCCAGTAAACAGTATAAATGCCTTAAATCTGGATATTCAATGGCACTTACATGGTTAGTGCCGTTGAATATCCCCTTTTAACTCCTCTGCACGCTTCGATGCTATCCGGTTAGCTTCAGGGTGTGTTGGGAAATTCCGGGGCAGAGCAGAGGCTGTGACAAGCAATAACTAGGTAGCAGTGATATTGCATGCTGCCTGGTTAGCAATCTGTGCCAAAAAGATAGGCAAGGAAAATCGATCCACCTGCAGCATCAGAATAGGACCATGTGCCAGCAGGTCCGCCCTCGCCGGCAGCCGCCATGGACGGTCCATCTGCAAGTGTAGCAAATTGGCCTCGGCGCCTGTGATATATGCCAATCCGGGGCTATCAACACCACCGGACCTGGATGCACTCCTATCCTCTGAACCACTCACCCTATCAGGGCCCAAGGTAGAAATATATACAGCAGCCTATCCAATGGCTATGCCTGCATCAGAGCATCCAGACCTTCCGACATTCGCTCCCTTCTTCTGCTGAAAAACCAAGGGGCTTTCACTGATTCATATGTCGCCATGAGGTCCATTATCGGCTGACCCCACCGCCTGACCAGGTGAACAAACATCTCGTTGAGCAACCATTCCCCTGGGTCGATGTGTACCCTGTTGAGATAATTGGCTGTCATGTTGTTCTTCTGTGCTACATGTGCCGCCAAGAGAGACCGTAGATTCTCCTCTGCCCAAGTTAGCAAAGGAGCTACCTCTTCCTCCAGGTTGGCACTGCCTGTGCCCCCCTGAGAGTTGATATATGCGACCGTTGTTGCATTGTCCCAGAACACGCGCACTGCTCCCCCAAGGAGACGCCCTCAACTCGAGACAGTTTATCGACCAAGTAGCTTTCAGCTCCGACCAAAGACCCTGCATGATTTGTCCCTCACAATGAGCTCCCCAGCCAGACAGGCTAGCATTTGTTGTCACTATAATCCAGGTGGGCGTCTCTAAGGGCTTGCCCCCCTCAGGTTTCACTGACTAGCCACCAGCGGAGCAAGCGCTGAACACATTCCGGGCACAAAAGCGGGAGGGACAGAGGCTGACTCTGAACTGACCATCTTCTGAGTAGACTGCATTGCAGCAGACACATGTGTACCCATGCCCACTGCACTAGATTGATGGTCACTGTTATAGAGCCCAACACCTGCAGACCTCGACGTGTTGCAAAATCTCTGAATCTGCGACTGCAAGCTCTGCATCCTGCACTCCGGTAAGGAAACACGTTCGATCTCTGTCTGAAATCACGCCCCCAGATACACCAAGTCCTAAGAGGGATGCAGTTGACTCTTTGCAACATTTATTACTTAATCAAGCTTTTGTAAGTACCTGATCACCTACACCATGACCTGTGTGCTTTCTGCCTCTGACTTTGTCCAGATGAGCCAAAAATCCATTTTCATCTCAGGTTCGATGCCACCACCACCATTATCTTTGTAAAGGTGTGTGGTGTGGTTGCCAATCTGAACCATAACACCTAAACTGGAAATAGCCCATGGGCACCACAAACCTTGTCAGATCAAGAGAAGTCAAGAACCCCTTCCCTGACCGCTACGATCACGGAGTGAAGCGTCTCCATATGGAACTAAGGCACCTTTAGACACCTGTTTGATGTGCTTGAAGTCCAGAATGGGACGGAAGGGGCCCTCTTTTTTGGGAACCACAAAATAGATTGAGTAACGACCATAACCACATTGGTCTTCTGGCACTGGCCTGACCCTCCGCAGCTGCAGAAGCCTTTCCAACGTTTCACGCACTACCTTTTGTTTCCAAAGAGCGCACGATGAAAGAAGGACAGCTTCCTCAAGAGGACGCTGGAACTCTAACGTGTACCCCTCCCAGATGATCTCCAGTACCCACTGATCAGAAGTAACCTGCGTGCACACAGGGTAAAAGTTCCGCAGCTGACCTCCCACGGGTACCCCCTCTGCGTGGGTAGTCCTCACTTCATTGTGACTTCTTAGGGGCCGCGGAAGAGAAGAACCCTTTGTCTGCTCCTCTGAACCTCCGAAAGGACTGCCCCCTAGATGGGAACCTGCTTCTCTGATACAGAGCAAAACAAACTGCCCTAAACTGGTGAAAGTTGATACCTGACCCCACTGTGGACTACTTGTTCTGATGGGCTTCAGTTTATCTTCCGGTAGACAACCTTCTGCTTTGCCCTGAATGCTTGGAAGATGGGATTCTCCAGTGGCTCCTCTTCTGAGGGCCTATCTTTATCTATATTAAGAGCCCTCAGGGAATGCATTATCATCACAGTCAGCTCCTCCTTCCAAAAAACCCGCACGATGCGGGACTCATCTGCTTTAGGAATCTCTCCCTTCTCCAGCTCCATCTCCTCCTCCCCCTCCTCTTGCATCATTGTGCACTCCTCTTCCTCTTCAGAAGGAAAAGAGCCCCCTTCTCCCCAAGGGTCCCCCTCCATCCGCCATCTACTAGGATCCGGTTCACCTGACGCTCTACTTCCCGAGATTGCCTCCGGCACTGCCCGCTTCAAATTCAGCATAGGCATGCCCTCTAACTCTCCCATCTGCTGCTTCAGACAAAAGGTGTTGTGAAGAACCAGGACAAACTCTGGAGAAAGCGCCCTGCACCTCTGACCGTTGATCCACTCGAGGAGTGCTTTTGGAGGCTTTCCTGGTCTTCCCTGTCTTTTTCTTTGCCTCTGGTGCTCCAGAGGGGTGTACCTCAGAGTCCTTACCCAGAACCCCTGTTGAAACAGTGGAAGCAGATCCCCCATAGGGATGCAAAGAAGTCTCACCTTTCTCCTTTAAGGGCCCTGGCATGCTGTCATCCTTGCCTCAAGGTAACCTACCTCTGCTGTCCTGGCTTCTGCCTCACAAGTACGGCAGAGCCCAGTGCTGGACAATGACCCACTTGTCAAGCATGTGCTCTTGCTAGCCATCGTGTACTGCCTTTTCTTTTTTTTATAATGAAACCAATCAGGCTCCTCTCCTCTCTGAGCCCGGTGTTAGCTTCCCTGCTACTCAGGAGATCTCAAGTCCATTCAAAATCTACCCATCCTGAGCTCCTTATGAGATTACAGAGAGGGAATCAGAAGTGCACCATAAAAACAATAAAAGTGAATTACCGCCCACTGTTACTATGCTCTGCCTGCGCAGCTCAAACTCCAGGTCCCGATCCCCAAACGAGCAGTGCGAAAGAAATTAAATCAAAGAAAAGAAAGGAAAACCGCTGCACAAAATGGCCACTGTTCCCACGCAACGTGCTGAGCTGCTGCCTGAAATAATGAGAGCTGGGTCCCTCCAATAAACTCCAATGAGCACTCACCGGCCAGGAGTCCAAAGCTTTCTTCTCCCGTGCGATGCTCAGCTATCTCAGAGCTTTGGCGTTGATGGGAGCATTCACTAGGCAGTCTGTAATCTCAGCTGCTTGAAATAATGGGGTTGATTAACTTCAAGAGCAAGTGCAGCCGCGATCCCCTCTCTCTCCCTGGGGTCGGCCTACCCTTCTCCCTTGAGCCCTCTGTTTTCTTTTTTTTTAAAAGCAGATTCTGTATTACAAATAACTATGCTGCCTTTGGGTCCCAGCTTCTTTCTTTTAAAACCAAATCTACCAATTACCTATAGTTCCTCTAGTGAGCCTGACCTAAGGAATCATCTCGGCCCAGCTGCTTGGAGACTGAGATACTGGCTCTGGTGGGAGGTGCCACTGGTATATATGCCCTGCCCTGATGTCAGAAGTGTGACATGCTCAATCTCCAAGCTGCTGGTGAGGTGACACTATCCACAGGTCTGGGACTGGACTGGACTGGAGGAACGATAAAGAATAAGGGTTTGATTCCCACTGGCACTCCTTGTGACTTTGAGCAATTCACTTTATCCTCCATTGCCTCGGAAGAAAACGCCTGGCAATCTACTTCTGGTGATACATTGCTAAGAAAATCCAGATGCAGCTGGGTCGCCAGGAGTCAGCACTGACTTGTGTGGTGAAGAAGCAGGCTCAGAGTGCAGGAAAAGAAAGGGGAAACAGCCTTTTTTTTCTAAACCTAAAGAAACTGCAGGCACAGGAAGGGTTAACACCCAAAGTAAAGCCAAAGATCTCCTGCAGAGGAGTGCAGGGCCAGAGACACACCCAGTTCCCATGGAGACCGAGGGAGGAGATGGGAGTGGTTCGGGGGTGGAGTCAAGAGCCATAGGACAGCCCCAAACATTTAGGCAGGGAAGTTTCACTCACAAACGGATTGCACAGAAGTGGAAGGAGACACAGGAAGGGAATGCACAGAGAGGGGCATGGAAGGAGAAACAGATGGGAGCTGAGAAGAAGGATGAGATTGAAAGCAGACACAGAGGCACTGAGACAAGCAGAGTTGTGGCAGCGCCACTGGGATGAAGGAAGCTGACCAAGGACAGGAACAGAGAGGTGAGAAGGCCAGAGGAGAGCTCAGGGGAAGATTCGTCCGAGGAGGAGATATTTTCCAGAAGCTCCTGGTCTGGCCCTTCTCAGTATAAGGGGCCTACAGGAGGACAACACACTACTGGCAAGGTGAGCCCTTTACAAGCCTTAAAGAAGCTTTTAAATAGGGAAACCTTTTCCTGCCCTTCCCCCACTAGCTCACATACTGAGAAGCATAATTGGGAACAAGTGCTGAAAACTTTACAGCGTGTAAAGGCTCCTCAGGCAGACGCTGAGGAGAACAAATATCTGAAAGAGCCCAGTGAGGAAGAAATGGAGCTAGGCGACACTTTTTATGAAAGTGGGGTTTCAGATATGGAAATTGAATGTGCTATCTGTGCCAAAGGAACTGAATAGGGTTTTAGTAACTGGAGAAAACCCCCCAGGAGTTCTTAATAAGGGCATTCTATGCAAAAGCCCATAACTTTTAGCTAGGCTGATCAATGACTGCTTGGCTGATAAAGCTGCATGGTTAACGAAGCCAGAAAGGAGCTAAAAGTATAAATTGTATCTTGAAGTAATACTACTGAATTTTAAAGTCTGTTGGTGGACCAGGAAATGTTATGCTATACCAGCTGTGAAACGAACAGTGAAGTATTGTACTGCCTCCTGGGGACCGGAGAACAGACTGCTGTTGTAAAGGATTTTTACTTGTGAAAAAGGTGTGTTTAAACTAAGCCAAGCCAAAGACTGTTTAACCAGGCTTACGTTTATGACTGGAGAAGTATCCTGAACTTTATGTTTTGTAGTCTTCAACATTCTTGCCAAAGAATTTAATTTGGTTGGGAAAATCTTATTTCTTGAATAAAAGAAATTTCCTGCGACCTTTGATCTTGGCTCTAATCTATTTAAGACACAACTACATGCTATTGGGCTAACTTTTTATACAAAGGACGATCGGAGCCCTCTCACACTACTAGGCAACTGCCTGGCCACACGGGGGAGCTCCGACACTTGACAGCACAAAAAAAAGAGCTAATAGTCTATAAAATCAAACTCTGCCTTTTTGCTCCAGCCTTTGGGTCATTAGGAGTGACAGTAGTGACTTTCAAAATCTAAAATTGTTCATGATAGTTTAACAGAGCTTAGAAATCATTGCTCTTAATTCCTATCTGCACTTGTTCAATAATTATCCAGATAAGGCCAGTAAACCTATGATGAAATTTGGCACAATGTTCAACCATGGGAGCTTGTAAATCTTCAGTGTGAAGACAACGCCAATGTTCAGTAAGACACAGTTTCCTTTTGCATTTAAACCACCCAGTACATACAAGGGGGCATGGACAAATAATCATATGTACCACAAAAAGAGGAATCGTGGTTTGTATTCTCACATATAGCAAATAGCCTGCTACCCAGA
Organism: Ichthyophis bannanicus; assembly: GCA_033557465.1. Taxonomy (NCBI): domain Eukaryota; kingdom Metazoa; phylum Chordata; class Amphibia; order Gymnophiona; family Ichthyophiidae; genus Ichthyophis; species Ichthyophis bannanicus. The sequence goes on from CM066042.1 coordinate 173,454,250, forward strand.
AGATGGGTTCATTCAGGTTCAGTGCATGTTTGAAAACAGAAAATACAACTCCCACAGGGACCATTGCTAGGATTACTTGAAGCAATGTTGATGACAACGGGGCCATAATATATGCATGACTTGGTCACAAATGTTCAGTCTCCATTTGCATGCACTCAAGAGTTGCTCATTAAATATTTTATGTAGAGACAATACTGACTAATATTTACATTTTAGCCATGCCAACTGTGCAGACTTGTTAGAATGAGATAACACACAACTAAAAGTTCTCTCTTGGCTTTGTTCTTATATTGCGACAATAATTCCTGATTTGCATATAAAGCTTGATGATAAGTGGCTTGCAGAACCAAGACCAAAAGGGTGCAAATGTCCATATTCAAATTTACATCTGCTTCAAAACAGATGTAAATGTGTGCAGGTCTATTTTATAAGCTATGCATATACATCACAACTCCCTGGGTGCGTAGTCTGGCCAGAGCAGAGGTGAACGTCTATGCACAGATTATGCTAAATTAGACACATTGGGCACGATATTCAATGCAATTGACACAGTTAGCACACCTGCTAAATGCATTAATTGCGGTGACCGGGATATTCAATAGTACTAAGCAGTTAGTGCTGCTGAATTTCCCTGGATGCTGCTGCTGAACGGCCTGATGCTAGCTAGCATCGAGGCATTCCAGGGGCGGAGCAGAGGTAGCACCCAGCGATAACCAGGCAGCAGCAATATTCAGCCACTACCAAGTTATCCTTAAAGGCTGGCCTAACTTTCCCGCAGGGCCGGCCCGTCCATTGTGCAAGAATATTGTTCGCACAGGGCCCCGAGCTTCAGGAGTCCCCAAACTAACAACCTCACATTTTCGGCACTGGCAAGGACGACTTTAGAGGGAGCTGCCGAAGTGAAGAGTGCCGTTTTTCTTCACTTTGGTAGCTGTGCTGTAGTATAGGCCGCTAGCGCGCCAGGTCAAAGGGAACTTCCTGTTTCCCAGCACTCAGCGTGCTAGTAGCCTATACTACAACACAGCTGCTGACGTGAAGAAAAACAGCACTCTTCACTCCGGCAGCTGTCAGAGGTGACCAGGGCCTCTCTGGCTCCCTCTAAGCATGTTGGACAGCCGTGAGGCTCTTCGGCGGGGGGGGGGGCATAGGACTGGAAATAGCTGATGGGGAGGAGGGCGTGGACGGGAAATGGACTGAGTGGGGGGGGGGGCTTGGACTGGAAATAGCTGATGGGGTGGGGCTAAGATAGGACTGGAAATAGCTGATGGGGTGGGGCTAAGATAGGACTGGAAATAGCTGATGGGGGAGCTAGGACTAGAAATAGGCTGATGAGGGGCTAGGATAGGACTGGAAAGGGCTGATGGGGAGCTAGCACTGGAAATAGGCTGATGGGGGGGCTAGGATAGGACTGGAAATGGCTGATGGCAGGGCTAGGATTGGAAATGGACTGATGGGGGGCTAGGATAGGACTAGAAATAGTTGATGGGGGAGCTAGGACTAGAAAAGGGGTGATGGGGGAGCTAGGATAAGACTGAAAAGGGCTGATGGGGGAACTAGGACTAGAAATGGGCTGATGGGGGGCTAGAAGAGGACTAGAAAGAACTGATGGGGGGCTAGCTTTGGAAATGGGCTGATAGGGGGCTAGGATAGGACTAGAAATGGCTGATGTGGGACTAGGATTGGAAATGGATGATGGTGAACTAGGATTGCAAATGGGCTGATAGGGGACTAGGACTGGACATGGGCTGATGCGGGGGGGGGGATGGGAGAATGGGACTAGAAGGGAGCGGATGCTGGGTGGGACTGGAACTAGAAAGGAGCTGATGTTGGGGGAGGACTAGAATGGGATGGGGCTGGGGGAGTGAGGATGGAGAGGGGAAAAGATATTTTGTGTGGAAGAAAAATCTACGATCGGTCGGGTATTGGGAGAGTAAGTGGGGTCTGAGGATGGAGGGGTGAAATTTGAGTGGATGAAAAAGGAATAAAGAAAGAAATGGAGGAAAGAGCAAAAGGGGAAAGAACAGCATGTTAAAGCAGATGTAGAGAGAGAATTGAAAATAACTAGAAGAGAGAAGAAAGGACGAATGGACAGCAGACAATGAAGATATAGCAGAAGACACGAAGAAACCAGAAGAAAGTGGCTGGAGCAATTGCAACTGAAATATAAAATGCACAAACAACAAAAGGTAGAAAAGTACTTTTTTATTTTGAATTTAACAACTGGAATATGTCAGCTTTGGGAAATGTGTATCACTAACGTCTTTGCATTTTTGTTTAATACAAGAGGAAATTAATTTATAGTTTTAATTCTCCAGTGTTTTACATTCTAAGTTTGGCTTTTGGGGGTTCCCAGTTTAATTATTGTCGTCCTATTTCTAAATTGTGATCTCTTGTTCTTTGTTTGGTGACAGTCTATGTTCTACATGTGTAACCAAGCTGGGGTATTCTATTCATGTAGTTTCTTTCTATTTGACAGTGCCACTTGTTCTCTTTCCCCAGTAGATGTATTGGTATTCTCTGAGATGTGTTCCGTGTCCTTCTCTTCCTCTTATCTGTTTGACTGTCTCTGTCCTCTACTCTGTCCTATCTTATAAATGGCATTCTTTTCTTATTTCCCTAAATGATGTAGTATTGTAAACCGCTCTAATACTTTTTGGTCTGAGTGGTATATCAAATTCAAATAAACAATAAACAATATTGGTTTAATATTTGCAGTGTTGCCTTTTGATAGGTAGGGTATGGTGCTTTGTCAGTCCTGGCAGTGCTGTTATGATATGATGGGTTCTAAATGGGTTCTAAATGGGCAGTGTTCGTAGTATTTCCTAATGTGCTTGGCGGTTGGAAATCTGGTAGTCTTTCTTTATCCATACATTCATTAAGAGGCATGTTTACTAAACGTTAGTGCACGTTAACATTATGCAAATGAGGCCCCGCAATGTGTCTCCGCAGATGGCACCATACACCACTTGGGCCGCCCCTGCTTTCATGGCAGAAGGTAACCAGGCAGGGGCTGCTGCCTAGTTACCTTTGTCACTATCTGGCCAACCTGGATATCCAATGCCGGCGGTCAGATATGGTCCTGGCACTGGATATCTGGGTTTTAAGTTCAGTAGCAATGGCTAGCCACTTTACAATGGGTAACCACCATCTGTGAATATCAGGCCTGTTCTTTTTGTGCATCTACTTTTTATGAATGTCTATCTGTAGCCATGTGATTTTATAAGAGCCCTTTTCTGTGTGGAAAACAGACTTTACACATGGAAAAAACTTAATAATACTACCCCTAAAATGTATGTATGTGGAAAACAATGTTTAATTTTTTTAACTGATACCCAGTTACATTTTTTAGGAAGTGCTGTGAGAGGAGTTATGTGGAGATGATCATAATGAGTTTAATTTTCAAAATCTCAGGTGGCTTATGGTCTGTAAGTCAATCAAGTGGGGGAACATAATGCTTAGAGCTTGTGTAATGGCACTAGGCACCCTAGGTAAACCTTCAGCAATCCTGATCCAACATTGGACAAGGTTTATGCTTATTGTATTCGCTAGCTTCTATTTGTATTTGTATATTTGCTATAAGTTTTGGGCTCCTTGCCTATGCCTTTCATTGTATTTCAATGACAGATGCAGACTGCCTACGAGCATACAAGACCTATGTGATGTAAACTGTCACTGTATCCCATACTTTGCTTTGATATGTAAAGACATATGCAGACAACCCAGAGCCTAGATGAGTTTGCACTAATTAAACCCAGTGTAATTGCACTGTCCCTTCATAGACCTGATGAAGAGAGTATAGCTCTCAAAAGCTTGTCCAATAAAAAGGTATCACCTACAGCTTGTTTACCTTTATTTGTACACGGGTCTGACACTGAAATGCGGTAGTCAGTATTTTGTTTAATGACAGCCACAGTATTTAAATTTATTCCAGATATTCAGCACTGACATCTGCTTTGTGGTTAGCACTCATATACAGATAGCCTGGTCAGCATGGCCTCTATCCAGATAGCGGCAATATTCTGCTGCTATCTGAATAGGCTATCCAGATAAATTTAAGAAAGCCTTTCAGATGGCCCATATCCATCTGAATACCTTCTCTGGATAGTGGCTTAATATCACTGCTATCTGGGTAAATGCCAGCTCCACCCGTGCTCCACCCAGAGGAAATATTCAACGGCACTGTCTCAATAGTGCCCCTAAATAGTTTGCTTGCTGGTACTTATGTGGTTAGCGGGTGTTTGGTTACTATAAGCAGTATATAAAGGAAATCTAATCAAATCAATACCACCCTAGCCAGATCAATCCACTAAAAATGCATAATTGGACATTTAAAGTGGCATTTTATAAAGGTATCTGCCGTCATTTACTATGTTACTATGACATCAAAGTCCAATCAGGGACAACCAGGACATAATGTGCAGAAAAACACCAGGGACATCTAAGCCTCTGCCTGATTTTAGTAACATAGGACATTCCCGACATGAACATCCAACACCCTTAGCGTGATTTGAGTGGAAAAACACTTTATTGTTACAGATATCTAAGACCTATTATACAACCCGACACAGGCCGTGTTTCGAAAACCTTCATCAGGGGTTGTTGGAGTAGGTACTAAAAACATAAAAATATACAAAGTAATTAAATTAAAAATAAAAGTAAAACAATTGGGAAAGAACAAAATGCTAATTAAAATACATACAAACACATTAAGATCATTATTATAAATAATTAATAATTAGAGACAAAAAATAAATATAATGTAGCTCGATAAAAACACTAAAAAGTGTGGATACGCAATACCAATAAAGAAATTAAAAACAAAACATAACTAATACTTAAAACAATATAAAACAATATAGAAATAAATGAAATAAATGAAACCATAAGCACATTAGGGGGTGTAACAAGCAACATAGCTTTCTCTAGAATACCTTAGTTATAATGACCATGCAACTCTCAGTTGGAGACAACAGAGCTGGAATGAAGAAAATGAGATTAAGCACATGTATACATTAAAGGCAATTAATCTAAACCATCTTAAACAATAAAACGATAAATAAATAAATAACTAAAAATATAGTTAATTGTCTTAAAAAACAAAACGCCTTAGATGCAAGTTTCTAAAAGAGGCAGCGGGTACAGTGTACAAAACGGAAGTTAGGGAGGGAGGAGGTCAAAACTTGAGCCCGTGGATATCAGTGGAACTTTGTAAAGACAAATGTATCTCAACTGTTGACAATAATAAATATTAGGTGCCTTTCTTTAAGGAAACCAGAGATAAACTACAGTGATTTCAATATAAAATTGTATATCAACTGAATCTAATTAAACCTAATGCTAAACCAACCATCGGCATTTAGAATTGATGGAACTAAAAAGCTGAATGAAGCTCCATGAAAAAATGTTTTAAGAGGAAAATCTATAAAAGTCATATAAAGAACCAAAATGTAGTAAATTTGTCCGTGCTCACCAAATTCGGTCGCTAACTCGAAATTTCACTTTCCAAACTCTATGGTACGTTGCTCGGAGTGTAGGCAAAAACTGAAATTAAAAGCAACTCATTCTAATTGTAGTTCCTGTGAGCTATTGATATAATAATCAAGAAAACAAATATACCAGAACCTAGCATTGTAGTAAAGCAAACCGCGCTTACCGAAGTAAGAAGCTGTCTAACTTCTAGCTTTTGAAAGCAAGCAGTGCGTAACCCGGCACATCAAGAGAATTTAAGAAACGCCGACACATGCGCAGAAATAGTAATCTAAATGTTGAGCGGGAAGCTAGGGACGTAGCGAAGGCGGAGTCAAATCCTTCTACCAATAAGTAATGCATGTCTGACAATGACAGGACTATTTTTAATATTAGAGCTAAAAGAAAATCGTCTGTCACAAACAGTTCATTTTGAAAAAATCGTACCAACTAAATCTGATTAGCTTTCAAGAGCAAGCAGTGTGTCGCCCAGCACATCGAGAGTCAGATCCTTCTATCAATTAGTAATGTAGGTGTATACATTACAGACAATAACTGAACTACCATTTGTATTACATCTACAAGAAAATCAGCCATCTCTAACATTGAATGGATGAATAGCTATAAGTGTTAGTGAATTGTCTTAAAGCGTTACCTTGAAAATAAACAGGTACATGGTGCATACCAGGAAAGTATGGAAGGATGAAAGCACACTCGAACCCAGAGGTACCAGCAATATTAATAAAGAAACTAAAACCAAAATTAGACGAGGTATGTCAAAACCAGTTATAAAGGATAAGACAGAAAATGTCAAAATCACCTATAAGAAAACAGAAAAATCCTGATCCAAATTCAGTCCATTTGGAGCTAAAGTGTCTAGTAGAAATATATACCTCTGTTCTAACCTAAGGATAGTTTTATTGATGTCCCCTCCTCGCCAGTTGGGTTTTACTTGCTTTATAAGGAAAAATTTTAGGTCAGTGACTTTATGTTGAAACGTTTGCCAGTGGGAAACCAAAGGTTTATCTTCTACTTTCCTCCTGATACAACTCATGTGCTCCATAATTCTAACTTTAATTTTTCGGGTGGTTTTTCCTACATATAGTAACCTGCAAGGGCATTGTACCACATAAATCACATTATGTGTGTCACAGTTGGCAAAGTCATTAATGGGGAACTTCTTTTGTGTAGTTGGATGAATAAACATATTTCTAACGGGTAAGACATTCAAACAAATGGAACATCTCCCACATTGGAATTGACCTTTGTTACGAGATAAGAGTTTTTTCTCTATAAGCGCTGAGGGTACAAGGAGATTGCGAAGATTAATATTGCGTTTGTGTGCAACGATCAGATTCTGATCTTGGAAGGCCGGCAATGACTGTAAAATATGCCATTCCTTCTTAAGGATATTAGTAATCTTAGCTGAAAATTGAGAGTAAAGAAGGGGACATATCAGCCCCTTATTAGATTTCTTCTCTTTGGGTATCAAAAGTGATTCTCGTGTTGCGTTTTTCGCTCTTCTGTATGCAGATTCGACATATTTATTAGGATAACTCTTTTCGAGAAACCGTCTCTTCATATCTAGTGCTTCTTTTTCAAAATCATGTGTGTCGGAGCACACCCTTTTAGCCCTAAGAAATTGGCTCACAGGGAGATTATTTTTCAAAGATAGATTGTGGAAACTATTGTAATGTAAAAAGTGATTCTTATCTGTAGGTTTCTTGTAAAGTGTTGTTGAATAACCAGATTCTTCTGTTTTTATCAAAAGGTCTAAATAGGGAATCTTATGAAAATCATAGGTTACTTGAAATCGTAAGTTGGAATCTAGCTGATTAATCCATAAATTAAACTGGGCCAAAAGCTCCTCTGTACCTTTCCAAAGTATCAAGATATCATCTATATATCTTATCCATAGAACCACATGATCTTGAAATGGATGTTTTTTCAAAAAACTCTCTTCAAAGTTGTACATATACAGATTTGCCACGTCGGGGGCCATGGCTCACCCCATGGCCACACCTTTGATTTGCTTATAGAATAGACCTCTAAAGCAAAAAAAGTTTTCAAACAACACAATCTGTGCCAAAGAGAGAAGAAAAGTAGTAGGAATTCGTCGTTGTTCTGTACGTTTCAAGAAATAATATGTAAGAATGTCTAAGGCTTCCTTCTGAGGTACGTTGATATAGAGTGACTCAACATCTAGGGTTACCAGAATGATGTCTGCAGTACATGTTGTAAAAGTCAATAAAATTTCTATAACATGCGCCGAATCTCGTACGTAGGACCACATATCTTTAATAAATGGCCGTAAAAATATATCGAGAAATTTTGAAAGAGGTTCTAGGATTGAACCAATAGATGATACAATCGGACGCCCTGGTGGTTTCTCTAGGCACTTGTGGATCTTGGGCAGGATGTAGATTGTGGGAATGACTGGTGCTTCAACTATGAGAATCTCTTTCTTTTCTTGTAATATAACCTATCTCAAAACCGGTAATAACGAGATTGTCTATTGTTCTCTTAATGTCAGCGGTCGGATTCTTATCTAGTCTTTGATAGAAAGTCTTGTCGTTCAATTGTCTGTTAACTTCCTGTATATAGTCCTGTTTATCTAAAATCACAACTGCACCTCCCTTATCTGCAGGTTTTATAATAATCTGATTATTTTTCTGAAGAGATATGATAGCTGCCCTTTCTCCCTGAGAAATATTATGGTAGGAAGAAGATGTGTCTTTAGTGACCTCTGCGACCTGTTTTAGGACTATTTTTTCAAATACTTCTAAAATGGAGTCTGTTTTTTGAGGTGGCATCCAAGTGGACTTTTTACTGATGACTGAAGGGTCACAGGACACTTGTGATTATTCTGTAAAAAATTGTCTAATCCTTAATTTCCTAAAGAATTTATATAAGTCTACGCGTATCTCAAAAGTATCTGCTTTATTTTTCGGAACAAACGTAAGTCCTCTACCTAGGATAGACTCTTCATCTTTAGTAAGGGTATATGGTGAAATATTGATCACATTGTAGGGCCTCTGTAATATTGCTCTTGATCTCTGTAGTGTGTAACAGACAATTGAACGACAAGACTTTCTATCAAAGACTAGATAAGAATCCGACCGCTGACATTAAGAGAACAATAGACAATCTTGTTATTACCGGTTTTGAGATAGGTTATATTACAAGAAAAGAAAGATATTTTCTCATAGTTGAAGCACCATTCATTCCCACAATCTACATCCTGCCCAAGATCCATAAGTGCCTAGAGAAACCACCACGTACGAGATTCGGCACATGTTATAGAAATTTTATCGACTTTTACAACATGTACTGCAGACATCATTCTGGTAACTCTAGATGTTGAGTCACTCTATACCAACGTACCTCAGAAGGAAGCCTTAGACATTCTTACATATTATTTCTTGAAACATACAGAACAACGACGAATTCCTACTACTTTTCTTCTCTCTTTGGCAAAGATTGTGTTGTTTGAGAACTTTTTTTGCTTTAGAGGTCTATTCTATAAGCAAATCAAAGGTGTGGCCATGGGGTCAGCCATGGCCCCCGACGTGGCAAATCTGTATATGTACAACTTTGAAGAGAGTTTTTTGAAAAAACATCCACGGGCTCAAGTTTTGACCTCCTCCCTCCCTAACTTCCGTTTTGTACACTGTACCCGCTGCCTCTTTTAGAAACTTGCATCTAAGGCGTTTTGTTTTTTAAGACAATTTTAAGTATATTTTTAGTTATTTATTTATTTATCGTTTTATTGTTTAAGATGGTTTAGATTAATTGCCTTTAATGTATACATGTGCTTAATCTCATTTTCTTCATTCCAGCTCTGTTGTCTCCAACTGAGAGTTGCATGGTCATTATAACTAAGGTATTCTAGAGAAAGCTATGTTGCTTGTTACACCCCCTAATGTGCTTATGGTTTCATTTATCTCATTTATTTCTATATTGTTTTATATTGTTTTAAGTATTAGTTATGTTTTGTTTTTAATTTCTTTATTGGTATTGCGTATCCACACTTTTTAGTGTTTTTATCGAGCTACATTATATTTATTTTTTGTCTCTAATTATTAATTATTTATAATAATGATCTTAATGTGTTTGTATGTATTTTAATTAGCATTTTGTTCTTTCCCAATTGTTTTACTTTTATTTTTAATTTAATTACTTTGTATATTTTTATGTTTTTAGTACCTACTCCAACAACCCCTGATGAAGGTTTTCGAAACACGGCCTGTCGGGTTGTATAATAGGTCTTAGATATCTGTAACAATAAAGTGTTTTTCCACTCAAATCACGCTTTGGACTGTGTCTTGCTACTACGTGATTTTCTGCCCCATTTGTTGGACTGCCTCATCCAACACCCTTAGCCACTTAGACGTCCCCCTTCAGAAAGAATGGAGCGGGGACGTCCATCACATGCATGTTAGCATAAGGGGACATCCAGTGGCATGGGAAAATAACATGAGCTCTCGGTTCTCATCAGTATTCGTTATTGGCATGGAAAAGATAGAGGACATAAATGTACTTCCTTTTCCACACCCTTCAGATGATTGGCTGACCTAACAAGCACTTTTGTGATGCCTATTCATTCCTGGAGTAGGAACACAGCGCAAGATGTCAAGGGCATTACTGAAATTGGGTGAGGATATCCGAGTTCTGGGAATGCCCCACTCACGCCTCCACCACGTCCCCATTCAAACTTGGGATGTCCATGGAGCTGACCTCTAAAATGACTCTGGGGATGTCTCCATGCTTTGAAAGTCTCTATACCTATTCCTGTTTTCTGACATCCAAAGCATGAATACTGTAGGTCTTTTAAAATATCCTCCATACATCTAAATATTAAACTTAGTTTATTACTGTATGTATAAATAAAATTAGGCCAACACATGATTATATCAGAGAGAGGATTAGATTTACAGTAGTTCCCCTCTCGATTCTAAGACTAGAGGCTAGAAACTTTTGAGATTAGAGATTTGGGGCTGGATATGTAAAGAGATTAATGGGGTTAGCAGACTTGCTAACCGTATTAACTTCCTTGGCCGGGATTTTCAGCAGCACTAACAATGTTAGTGCCACTGAATATCCATAGGCTAGCATTGGGGCATTCCGGGGGTGGAACAGAGGTGTCACCCAGAGATAACCAGGCACTGGAAATATGAGCCATTGCCCAGTTATTGTAACATGGCGAAAGTTAGCCTCTTTAAAGGCTGGCCTAACTTTTGCTGCAGAAGCTAACCAGGCAGTGGCTGAATACAGTCACTGCCCAATTAGCTTCACTGCTATCTGGCTAACCCGAATATTCATTGCCATTGGTTCAATATGGTCCTGGCATTGAACATCCAGGTCTTAGCTTCAGCGGTGATGGCTAGCCACCGCCACTGAATATTGGGCTCTTGCTGTTTAAAGTATCAAAGAATGATTAAAACTCTGCTTTTTGAAAGTTTCTTTTCTAACTTTTGTCCGCAGTCTTTTGGAAACAGAAATAAAAGAAAGATCAGATGCTGTTTTTGAGTTACATTGATTTATATAGGAAGGTGGCTGAATTATGTGATATGAACAGTAGCAGCTTCTCACAGGTCTGCGACTAAAAACTGTTTGATTATTTTCATTTAATTTCCATGTATTTTGGTGTGCTGAAAACAAATAAAATATTGAAAAAACTCCTAGACGTCATGATTTGCCACAACATGCACAATTGTCTTCAAATTTATCAATTTTTTTCAAATTACTATTAATTAATTCAAATTACTATTAATTAATTCACATAAGTGCATTTAAGATATAAAATGCCAAAAAACCTTAAAGGGGTTGTCCGAGTTATGTAAAAAAAAATATAGAAGGAGAAGAAATTGAAATTGTGAACAACTTTAACCTACTTGGATCAACTATCAATAAAGAAGCAACAAGCAGTCAAGAAATCAAACGACGCATTGCTCTTGGCAGAATGGCTATGAAAGACCTAGATAAGATTCTCAAGAGCAGAGATGTCTCTCTCCATACAAAGATTCGACTTGTTCAAGCTATGGTATTTTCAATAACATCATATGGATGTGAAAGCTGGACAGTGAAAAAGACAGACAGGAAGAAAATTGATGCCTTTGAATTATGGTGCTGGCGGTGAATACTGTGTATACCATGGACTGCCCGAAGAACAAACCAGTCGGTACTAGAGGAGATCAAACCTAAGCTTTCTTTAGAAGCTCAGATGACAAGACTTCGACTTTCATACTTTGGACACATCATGCGAAGAGAGAGATCATTAGAGAAAGACATCATGCTTGGCAAGATAGAAGGTCAACGCAAAAGAGGAAGGCCAGCAATGAGATGGATCGATACAATAACAGCAGCTATGGGTACCAGTCTGTCAACAATGAGCTGCCTGACTGAAGACCAAACACAATTTAGGATAGCTATCCAGAGGGTCGCCATGAGTCGACTCCGACTCGACGGCACTTAACAACAACAGCACTGTAAATCTGATGGTCAGCAATATATACATAAGCTAAGCAAGTTTTAAGTCCGTGCTTCTAATGGTAGAAGGGGTTAATCTTTCCTGAAGAATCCAGTGGGAGGGAGACACAGGGCAGATAGCAGCAGCTCAGATCAGTGCAGGGGAGCGTGGCCAGCACTGTGACGGTCTCGTATACAGACACAGAGCTGCTCTCTCCTGCATGCCACACTTGTGCACGAATCATCATCAGGTTCTTGGTTCTAGGCTGTTCACACTTTTTCATCGCAATTCGTGTTAGCTCGTCATTCTTCAACCGTTATGTTATGGCTCCGCGAAAGTGTATTAATTTGCCAGACAGCTTCTGTTTCATCTGTGGTGAATATACAGTGTTGAAGCAACAGCAGAATATTACAGACTTTGTGAAAAAAGTATACTTTGCATACTTTGGACTAAAATTTGGAGATCAAGATAAAGTCTGGGCGCCTCAAAGTGTGCAAACGGTGTGTTGAGGACCTCCAAAACTGGTTCAAGGGTAAGAAAAAATCTTTCCGTTATGGGATTCCTATGGTATGGCAAGAGCAAAAGAACCATAGTGACGACTGTTACTTTTGTTCATGCGATGTGAAAGGGTTTAATTCCAAATGGAAGCATTCCATTTCAAACCCCAATCTTCACTCGGCAATTCGTCCCATCCCCCATGGCACAGATATACCAGTACCCAAGCCCCCTGCTACCTTGGAAGAGATACCTAGCTCCGATGAAGGTGAAGTCATACCTGAACCAGATGACGAATCAAGTTCTGACTTTGAAGATGATATAAGACCAAAATTGTTTTCGCAGGAGGAGATGAATGATTTGGTAAGAGACTTGAATTTTCCCAAAGATGCCGCTGAGTTACTCAGATCAAGGCTGAAAAGCAGGAATTTATTGTTGCCAGGAGTGTCATCTTCATGGTTCAGACATCGTGAAAAGGAGTTTGTTCCTTACTTCGCCCAGGAAGACAAGTTGGTTTATTGCATCGATGTCGAAGGTCTGATGGGTCAATTTAAAATCCAATATGATTCAGAGAAAAAGAGGAAGGCCAGCAATGAGATGGATCGATACAATAACAGCAGCTACGGGTACCAGTCTCTCAACAATGAGCCGCCTGACTCAAGACCGAGCACAATTTAGGATAGCTATCCAGAGGGTCGCTATGAGTCTACTCCGACTCGACGGCACTTAACAACAACATGATTCAGAGCAATGGCGTCTTTTTATAGATTCTTCAAAAAGAAGTCTCAAAGCAGTTTTACTCCACAACGGTTTTTACGCTTCCATACCTGTAGGTCATTCCGTACACTTGAAGGAAACCTACGAGAACTTGGAATTGGTTCTTCGTAAACTTAAATATGAAGACCATGGTTGGCAAGTGTGTGGGGACTTAAAGGTCTTGTGCATGTTGCTCGGGCAACAAGCTGGGTATACCAAATATCCTTGTTTTCTGTGTCTATGGGACAGTCGAGACCGACAAAATCACTGGACCAAGAAGAGTTGGCAGCCGAGGGTGCTAACAGTCGGTGAAAAAAATGTCCTCCGAGAAACTTTGGTACCTTTCCATAAAGTTTTTCTACCACCTCTCCACATAAAATTGGGATTGATGAAGCAATTCGTAAAATCACTTCCAAGAGATGGAGAATGCTTCAAATACTTGGTCACCAAGTTTCCAGGCCTGTCAGAGGCAAAATTGAAGTAAGGTGTGTTCGTCGGACCAGACATTAGAAGGCTTATAGTTGATCATGAGTTTGTCAATACCATGATGGATCCTCAAAAAAGAAGGGTGGATTGCATTTAAAGAAGTCGTACAGAAATTTTTAGGCAATAACAAAGATCCTCACTACAAAAAGATCGTCGGACGAATGCTGAAAGCATTTCAAGCTTTAGGTTGCCTGATGAGTTTGAAAGTGCATTTCCTCCAGTCCAGTCGAGTTCGCAAGAGCTATCACCGGTGATATCCAAGATGATAAACCTATCCCTAACGCAAGGACTCATGCTCCTAGAACTAAAGATCTCCTCTATAAGGCCTCACCTAAAGAACAACAACTCTGACCCCAGATCTCCAGCATCATCTCCAGCATACCAATGCTAGCAAAATTAATCGAAAATGCAGTGCAAAGGCAATTATAAGACCACATTGACATAAATGCCCCCCTAGAGCCACAACAACATGGATTCTGTCAATACCATGGGGTAGAGACCCTCCTGACCTCCCTAATGAACACACTCCTCAAAGGAATCAAAACCATCAAACAGAGTTTCATTCTCATATTCAACAACATATCATCAGCATTCGACTCAATAATAAACTCCATACTCCTGGACAGACTCGCTGAGATAGGCATCAGTGGCACTCCTCTCTCATGGTTCAGCTCATACCTCTAAGGACACCAGTCAAAAGTGAAGATAAAGAACAGAACTTCCAAACCCTTCCTAATCCACCAAGAGGTACTGCAGGGTGCCGCACTATCAGCTCTCTTATTCAACATATATATTCAACCGGTTTGCAAAATTATACAAAAACACAACATACACTATCACTTCTATGCAGATGACTTGATGGTCTATATCTCATTTGACTCAAGAAAACCTGACTACTCCACCATCACCAACTGTATGAAATCAATCTCAGAATGGTTCACAAATCGCAATCTATCAATCAACTACAACAAATCCGAAGCCTTCACAATCACCAGACACGCTGCATACAAACCACCAGATAACCTCAACATAGGAAACCAGTCAGTTCCTATAAGGAATGAAGTAAGATACTTGGGAGTGCTCCTTGATCAGAAACTCAACTTTCAAGCGCACATTAAGAAGACCACCGCAAAAGCATACTATAAAATGAAGATCTTACAAAACTTATGCCCCTTATTAGATCACAACCACTTCTGTACCGTATGCCAGACCATGATCACACCACAACTGGATTACTGCAACCTGCTACTTCAAGGATTACCCAAAAGTACCACCCAGATCCTACAAATAGCACAAAACACTGCAGTTCGGCTAATAACAGGTACAAAAAGATATAAACACATCACTCCAACTCTACACTCTCTTCACTGGCTCCCCATTCGATCACGCATATGCTACAAATCAATTCTATTGATCTTCAAGATCCTTCATGGCCAGTCTGCTGAATGCGTAAGTGACCTAATCCAAAAAAGCCAGATACCAGATTGCGGAGGAGCCTGCATCAAAACACCCTATCAACCACTTCTATAAAGACCAGCACCTCGCAAACTGCAATACAGAAAGTGTTCGAATACTACAGCCCACATCTTTGGAATTCACTCCCTTCCCATCTAAGAGCTATCTCAGACACAGCCGACTTCAGGAAGAATTGAAGACTCATCTGTTCATAGAGTACTATGGCAAAACAACAAATACGCAGAATTAATCCACAAACCCAGAGCTCACTGCTACCTTGTGAATAGTTATACAATGTTATTCAGTTAACTAGCTACAGTCTAGGGATGTTACTGTTTTGTAAATAGTTTGAAGAAATGTTCATTGTAAAACCTTCAGTTCAATGTAAACCGCCTTGATAAATTGAAAGGCGGTATATAAATAATGTCAAATAAATAAAATAAATAAACTTCAATGTCAGTGCAGAAACAGAGGATGTCAACCTGCGCAAAGAAATTTTTCATATCTTCTTGGCGGGGCCAAAAGACAGAAATTTTCATACCTGGCAACAGCAAACCCTATCCATGCAATCTTGAATCAAACAGTTCAGCTTTTGTTTTTAACAATCAAGTCCCTCACCAGGTCATTCAATTCTGACTGTGTTATCAGGTGAGGCACACCGGATATAAATAGTTCAAAATCTGAAAACATGTCTTTTTCCACATCTGGCCCATGTATTGTGGCATCTTCGTTTGCTTCATCTAGGCTTCATGTCTCCGGTAGCTTTGGTACTGGCATACTGTCGTCATGCGGCACTGGTCTCATGGCTGAAGGCAGACTGGGGTATTCAATAGATTTATTATTTTTAGCAGAGAAGCTGGATACATTGGTCAGACAGAAGTAACAGTCCATCCTTCTGTTTTCGCTATATTATTGGGACTGCAAACGGCATTAACTTCCGAGTACCTTTGAACCAAGCTCTTAGATGGACAGCACATGTTGCACAGCAAATGTGAGGCGCCCAGGATTTGTCTTGATCATTAACTTTACAACCAAAGTAGAGCTCATATCTTTCTTAATAAGTGCAGTCATGCTGCGTCTTTGAGGCTTAAGCGTATACTCACCACAAATGTAACATAATGTATTTCGGCTGTTGTGACATTGACAAAACATTTCCTCTATAATGAATCATCATTTAGACAAGAAGCTTACATGTAAATGCTATTGTTAAGTACACAAACTAATATCATCATCATGCATAGCATTTGTGCATGAAAACTGCTTTTATAGCCTGTACTGCCAGCATCCATCCTGACTAATCATGCCCACGCATTCCTGAGCAGTAGCATTTCCACTGCATGTTGTGAGCCTGCACTGAGTGCATACCCAGGCATGCCTGGATTAAACAAAATAGCTTACTTTCTAGGCAACATATGAGTAGACTAGACTTAAAATATGAAAGGAAATCACAAAAATAGGAAATTTCAAAAAAATGATTCGTGATAGGAACATTTCAAGGTGATTTTCATAATCAGCAACCCAAAGATACACCCAAAAGTGTTCAGGAAGCTAATCTTCGCTGTCCAGTTTTATCATATTTTATAATTGATGCATGTACTTACTCGCACTGCCCACATTCTATCCAAATTGTGCCAAAGTGCACGCCCACCGTGAAAGTACGAGCCAAATTAATGTGTATATTTTTATGTTGGTTAGTTTACACGGATATGCGGTATATGGTTTATTTCACTTTCTATACCGCAATTCAAACATATATCAAAGCAATTAACAATTATAATAAAAACATTATAGGGAAAAGAAAATAGAAATTAGTCTTTTATAAAAGTAAAAAAAAGGAGCAGAAACAATAGTGAAACAAGAGGTAACTGGGCAGAAATATATAATGATACCGCAGGCAGGCTATAGTCAGTGTTTCATGATCCCAAATGCCTTCTCAAATAAGTCTTTAATTCAAATTTAAATTTCTTAAAGATGATCCTTGCCTCAGATCAGGCTACTCATGCATGTAAACGATTAAAATACCATTATTTACGTGTGTTGTTAGCTCCTAAAAATACTCTAAATATAGATCTCAAAACCAGAGGAGTAGGACAATCAATACCAACTCAAACTCACTCCAAAACTCATTCAAAGCATTTTCTCCTGTACTTACAAGACCATATGGCTATTCAACAGAGAGACTATCAGACCTCCATTATAGGAACTTGATTAAATGCACTAGCCCTTAATACTTTAAAAATTCCAAACAATATCATTCATAGGTCTCATCTGTAACACACAATAACTTACAAGGCAGTCAAAGCATCACCCAACGTGACATCATTTTTCAGACCCAAACATCTTACTTCAGGGGAATACATGCAAACATCTACCCAGCCATCTTAGTCATCCAGCTGAATGTACTTCCAAGGCACGGGAGGGAAAAGTGATTTGCCCAAAGGAGCTCCATTGGGAATCAAACCCTGGTCTCTTGGTAACCAGGCCACTACTCTAACCACTAGGCTACTCCTCCACTCCTAAATTAGCTCACAATTTAAGAAGAACAAGGAATACTCTGACACTAGGAATCCCATCCAGATTCACACTTAGAAATCCTCATGGTTTCTCCAAGCACTTGTCTCCCTCTCCTACAGCTTTAGAAATTCTGACCTTAAGTCCCGGACTGCCTGAGGAAAACAGCAAAGACAATTCTGGGCTCACTCAATTAACTCACACAAATCCTAGACACTTCCCCGTGGGGAGTATCTCCTTTGTGACCTCAGACACATACTTTAATGGTAAGGGGACTGTAGGACCTCCTTACATGAATATTTATATTTCTTCTGAGCTCCTCTTAACAGACCAAAATTAAGATTTTGTTAAAACAATTGTATTTCAACTTTTAACATGAAAACATACAGTTCAACACATTTCCTAGGTCTGCACTGTTAGGATGTTAAATGTTTCCTTGTGCAAAACTTGCCTTCAGTTTTTCAGATCCCTTTTAAATAAAACAATAATAGGATATATTAACTTTAATTGTTTTTCCCCATCTATGCCCAGAAAGAAATTCTTTGTTCGTTAGATTCACTATGGTTCCGTCCTGTAGATTCTCAGCTTGAGACAGATGTGATTGGAAATATAATAACATTACTGTAACTCACTGTCCTGCCTGTGACAGTAAAGGTCAATGGTGATGGCCACAAGCCAATTGCTCTTATAATCAGGGCTAGTGTTAAACATGTAGGAGCCCTGGGTGGAAACTGATGATGATGAGACCTATAAGCCCACTAGGCAGGCTATGCCTCCTTCAGCTTGAGGCAGACTTGGAGCACCTTTTGGCATAGGGGCCCAGGGCAATTGCCCTATTTGTCACCCAGTCAGTACTAGAGGAGATCAAACCAAAGCTTTTTTTAGAAGCTCAGAGGGCAAGACTTTGACTTAATATGTCATACTTTGGATACATCATGTGAAGAGAGAGATTATTAGAGAAAAATATCATGCTTGGCAAGATTAAAGATCAACGAAAAGAGGAAGGCCAGCAATGAGATGGATCGATACAATAACAGCAGCTATGGATTCCACTCTATCAACAATGAGCCACCTGACTGAAGACCGAATACAGTTTAGGACAACTATCCAGAGGGTCGCCATGAGTCAACACCTACTCGATGGCAAACGTAACAATATTTTAAACCACCTCTTCCTCTGCTCACTGTCACACTTGGATGCTAAAAGCTGTGTCAACTAGGTTCAAATTTGCCAGACAAGTTGATCCAGTTCTAGGTTTATGCAACTGCACACAGGGAATTCTAGTTCTGGTTTTCCTATTGTATTCACTAAGAAAAACAAGACCATGTCCTTCCATGCAATGGGTAAAACCAAAACATGGATTGACGTGTTGGCCAAATCTGGAGCCAGTTGGCATCTCTATTTTAAAATAATATGGAAACATCAACCTTGCTATATCATGTTTTTTTCATTTCCCCTCTACAAGAACATAAAAGAAACTAACAAAATATCCTTTTTCACCTTTAGTGTTTAAGCACACAATAATACATGCACCCAAGTAAATAGGAAAGTGGTCTGGTCACTGCAGTGCTTCTCAACCCTGTCCTGGAGGCACACCCAGTCAATCAGGTTTTAAGGATTATCACAATGGCTATGTATGAAATAGATTTGCAGACCCTGGATTTCCAATGTATGCAGATTAATCTCATGCATTCATTGTGGTAATCCTAAAAACCCAACTGGCTAGGTGTGCCTCCAGGAGAGGGTTGAAAATCACTAACCTAGTACATAAGAACATAAGAACATAAGATATGCCATACTGGGTCAGACCAAGGTCCATCAAGCCCAGTATTCTGTTTCCAACAGTGGCCAATCTAGGTCATATGTACCTAGCAGTTTCCCCAAGGGACACAGGTTCCACAATGCTTGTATTGGTTCTAGCATTGATATCCTGGGTCCCTTCTTAATAATGGTTTATGGACCTTTCCTCCAGGAACTTGTCCAAACCTTTTTTAAACCCAGCTACACTAACAGCCTTTACTACATCCTCCGGTAACAAATTCCAGAGTTTGATTACACGTTGAGTGAAAAAATATTTTCTTTTATTAGTCTTAAATAGTTTACCCTGTAGCTTCATTGCATGTCCCCTAGTCTTTCTATATTCTGATAAGGTAAACAATTGATCTACGTTTACCCGTTCCACTCCGTTCATTAATTTATAGACTTCTATCATATCTCCCCTCAGCCATCTCTTTTCCAGGTTAAAGAGCCCTAACCTTTTTAGCCTTTCTTCATAGGAGTATCCTTCCATCCCCTTTACCATTTTGGTGGCTCTTCTCTGAACCTTTTCTAAAATTGCTATATCCTTTTTAAGATACGGCGACCAGAATTGCACACAATATTCAAGGTGCGGTCTCACCATGGAACGATATAGAGGCATTATAATATCTTTTGTTTTATTTTCCATGCCTTTCCTTATCATACCTAGCATTCTATTTGCTCTCTTGGCCGCTGCTGCACACTGGGCCAAGGGTTTTAACATGTTATCGACAATGACGCCTAAATCATTTTCCTGGGTGGTGGTTCCTAATGTGGAACCTTGCATCGTGTAACCATAGTTTGGGTTGTTCTTCCCTAGGTGCATAACCTTGCACTTGTCCACATTAAATTTCATCTGCCATTTTGATGCCCTTTCTTCCAATTTATCAAGATCCTCTTGCAATTTTCCACAATCCTCTTGGGTTTTAACAACTTTAAATAGTTTTGTGTCATCTGCAAATTTGATAACCTCACTCATTCCACTTTCCAGGTCATTTATGAATATGTCAAAAAGCAGCGGACCCAGCACAGATCCCTGAGGTACACCACTATTCACCTTTCTCCATTGAGAAAATTAGCCATTTAGCCCTACCCTCTGCTTTCTATCTTTTAACCAGTTCCTGATCCACAATAGTACACTGCCTCCTATCCCATGACTCTTGTTTTGCCAAAAGTCTCTGATGAGGGACCTTGTCAAAGGCTTTCTGAAAGTCCAGATATACTATATCAACCGACTCACCTTTGTCCACCTGATTATTCACTCCTTCAAAAAAACATAACAGATTAGTAAGACAAGATCTTCCTTGTCTAAAGCCATGTTGGCTGTCTCCCATTAGGTCATGACTATTGTCATGCAGCGAGGGCTGATGAAAGCCAAGATGAAAAAAAAGAAGCTGTTTGTCAGAAAGAAAAAGATGTGCACAAGGTGCAATATTCACAGGGACCAGCTAGAGGGAGCAGGAGTACATTCAGAGAGACTGAAGGGCCACGCCTAGCTGGTCAAGAGCACCTGACAACCAGCTCACAATCCTCAAAGGTAGGAGTGCTTTATAAGGAGAGGAAGGAAGACTGGAAAGGAGGACCACCAGGAGCTAAAGAAGAACCAGCTCAAGCTGAGGAGGACCACCAGGAGCTAGAGGAGAACCAGCTCAAGCTAGGAGAGGACCACCTCGAGCTAAAGAAGGACTGGCTCAAGCTAAGAGAGGACCAGGTCAAGCTGGAGAGAAAGCTGTTTGCTGGCAGAGGCGAAAGCACTACACTGATTGCAAGCAGGAACCAAAGGAGAATCAGCTGGGAAAGCAGAGCCAGGCTGAGCAGGGAAGCCAGGAATTGGGCTTATGCAGAAGCAGGCGCTTACCAGGGGAATTGATTCCAAGGTGGAAAGGTAAACCAAACTTTCAAAGAAAAGATTAGCACCAAGCTTTTGAGTGTGGGAAGCAAGCAAAAGGAGAAAACCTCTCGTCTTCATGCTGCTGCAATACAAGGTATGCTAATTACATTCCTATGAAGAAAGCTTTACCTTTTAAAAGTTCTTTTGAAGGTAGTGTAAAACCTTTGAGAAGAGAAAGCACAGTTAATCCTAATATAGCACGTGGCCAGAGCCCCAGGCTAGGCCCAAGATACTGGCAAGTACTTCAGGAGATATATAAACCTCCAGAACGTATTATCCAAGAAACTGATGACACAGAGTTAGACATATCTTCTCCAGAGCCGATGCAAGTGGAACTGGTTGAGCAGTTATCAGATGAAGAGATGGATTGCTCTCTGTGTGTTTCCAGTAGCATAGAGTCTTTGCTAGACTTATGAACTGCCTGTATTATCTTCAGAGTGTCTTTGATTTGCTAAGCAGAAGAATAATGAAAATGTGGTTTCAAGCTGGAAGCTGTTTTTGAGCACTGCTAATACTGTGAAGTTTAACAGTTTTTCCTTAAACACCGAGTTTCTTTCATTCCTGAATTTAAGGACATTTGCTTTGAGTTGTAACCCAATTTTGAACCCATGCATAAATGGAATAAATGCCTTTTTCACCCCACCACTCTGCTTTCATGGATTTCTTTAAGGATTGGAGCTAAAAACCACTAAGACCAAGTTCCACTTGGTTCTTAAAGGACTCTCCTATCATAATAATAAAATTTTATGTCCCACCTGCCCTTGCGACCACTGGCCACCAGGGGGGTGCGCGACACTATCTACATGCTGAGTAATTTTATTCTTTATGATGGTTTCTACCATTTTTCCCGGTAATGATGTCAGGCTCACCGTTCTGTAGTTTCCCAGATCATCCCTGGAACCCTTTTTAAAAATTGGTGTTACATTGGCGATCCTCCAATCTTCAGGTATTAGAGATGGTTTTAATGATAGTTCACAGATTACTAATAGCAGGTCTGCAATCTCATATTTCAGTTCTTTCAACACCCTTGGATGTATACCATCCGGCCCAGGTGATTTGCTACTCTTCAGTTTATCTAATAGTTGTAATACATCTTCCCGATGTATCAATATTTCCTTCAATTCTTCCGCACCTTTAAATACCACTTCAGTCATGGGTAACATCCCTACATCTTCCTCAGTAACGACTGAAGCAAAGAATTCATTCAGTCTCTCTGCTATCGCCTTGTCGCCTCTTAGTGCTCCTTTAACCCCTAGTAGTTCATGCAATGGGCTGAGAACTGGGGAAGCCAGAGCTCAAATCCTGCTTCTGCCATGGACACTCCTTGTGAGCTTAGGCAAGTCATTTTACTTCCCACTGCCTCGTGTACCCACTTAAATTGTAAGCTCCTTGAGGAAGGGATGTATTTGTACATGAATACTTATCCCCACTATACAGCATAGTCTACATTCAATAGTGTTATAAACAGGGCTGATGAAAGGACACTGGTTACTCTAGGACAACCTTCAGTCTTATCCCCCCCTCCCCAAGATTTTGTAATTAAATTCAACAATACTTTTAAATTCAACATACTTTTAAATATTAAATTCTGCTTTGTATGTATGTGTGGGCCCATTCTTCCTGCCAGGGCCAGTGCGAGGGTATTGGGATGCTTTAGAAGAACCTCCATCCAGAGATTTTTATAATTAACCTCTATAATCATGATCATCCCAACACCACCCCTCTCAGGACAATCATGTAAAAATGCATAATTTGAAAACATACTTTTAAATATTGAACTTGCAGGTAAAATAATGCGCTGATGGCTCTTTGAGTTGTCTGGCTGTCAGGATGCATTGTTTTGCATTGACTGTTGCTATTGTTTGCCACCCTTCAGAAGTTGCCACCCTAGGTGACCATCTAATCTTGCCTAATGGTTAAGTCGGCCCTGACTATAAAACACCGAAGATCTCTAAAGGAAAAAAAGGGACTAAATTAGTTATGAAAGGGCAGAATGGACAGGCCATATGGTCTTTATCTGCTGTGTTTGTTTCTAATGGGAGAACCTGGAGCAACCCAAAGTGTGCTGTAAAAATAGAGCATATTCCTTTAAATGAATCAAACCATAAACAATTGGAGACAAAAAACGATTTTTTTCATGCATATCCCTAATCAGTAGAATCAGTCATCTATCAGTTCAGAAAGCACAGTTACTTACCTGTAACAGGTGATCTCTGGGAACAGCAGGAATAAGTCTTCACATATGGGTATCGTCGGTACCGACAGAGCCTGCGCGGGAACGCTCCCCAGCGTCCAAAAGGAAAGCTTTTGGGAGCATCCCACAGCGCCTGCGCGCTGCCTTCCCACCTTTCCCAACCGCCTCTCTCCAGTCTGAGTTTTAAGCTTAGACAAAGAGAGAGAGAGTGAGGAAAGGAAAGATAGATAGAGAGATACAACTCCTAGGGGAGGTGGGTGGGTTGTGCAGACTTATTCCTGCTGTTCCCAGAGATCACCTGTTACAGGTAAGTAACTGTGCTATCTCCAGGAACAAGCAGGAATGAGTCTTCACATATGGGGACTCCCCAGCTAGAGATGCCATGGAGATCCCCAAGGTTGTGAGTCCCTGAGAAGGGCTCTACCTCCCTCCATGGATCTCGGGCATCCAACCATGGATGGTGGGTAGGAGTTGTTTAAGCATGGAACAGGTGTTTGAGAACAGCCTGACCAAACAAGGCATCCCGGCGGGAGTCCTTGTCCAAGCAGTAATGGGCTGTAAAGGTATGAAACGAGGCCCAGGTGGCCGCGCGACAGATTTGGTCGATGGACACAGAGTTTAGATGAGCCATAGAGGCTGCCATGGCCCTCACATTGTGAGCTGTGACATGGCCCTCTAGAGAAAAGTTCTTACTCTGGTAGGCGAAAGAAATACACTGAGCAATCCAATTGGACAGAGTTCTCTTAGAGACTGGAAGTCCTAAATGAGAGGGATCAAAAGCAACAAAGAGTTGAGAGGACTTTCTATGTTGCTGTGTCCTTTGTAAGTAAAAAGCGAGCGCTCTTTTACAATCCAGGGTATGGAGATTCCTCTCTGCACTTGATGCATGAGGTCCTGGAAAAAAGACAGGTAAATACACCTCCTGATTCAGATGAAAAGGTGAAATCACTTTAGGCATAAAGTGTGGATTGGTCCTGAGGACTACCTTGTCATGATGGAACCTTGTATAAGGAGGATTAGCCACCAAGGCTTGCAGCTCACTGATGCGGCGAGCTGAAGTGACTGCAATGAGAAAAATAACCTTCCAGGAAAGAAATTTCAAGGAGGTAGTGGCTAAGGGTTCAAAGGGTGGCTTCATAAGCTGGCCAAGAACCAGATTCAAGTCCCATGCCACTGGAGGTGGTCTAATGGGAGGTTTAGTCAAAAGAAGGCCTCTCATGAATCTTGCTATAAGAGGATGAGAGGAAATAGGCTGTCCATTGAGAGGCTTAAGGGATGCTGCAATAGCACTCAAATGGACTCTTACTGAATTTGTTTTAAGGCCTGCATGGGATAAATGCAGCAAATACTCTAGTAAAGAATTCAGAGGTATTGCAAGAGGGTTAAGACCCTTCTCTGCACACCAAATGGTAAACCTCTTCCATTTAAAAGCATAGGAACGTCTGGTGGAAGGCTTTCTGGAAGCATGAAGGATATCCTTAACTTGCTGAGAAAGATGCAAATCTTGAAGGTCTAGGCCTTCAGCAACCAGGCCCTGAGATGAAGAGACTGGGGATTTGGGTGCCACAACGTTCCCTCCTCCTGGGATAGGAGGTCTGGAGCAGATCCCAAGTCCAGGGAGGGAGCTTGAGAGAGATGCAGAAGTAGAGGGTACCACACTTGGCGTGGCCAACGTGGTGCTATGAGGATCATAGACCCCTTGTCTCTCTGAAGCTTGAACAGTGTCTTGGGAATTAGGGGAATGGGTGGGAAGGCATAGAGGAAGTCTTGCCCCCAATGAAGGAGGAAGGCATCCCTGGCCTGAACTCCCTGACACGGAATCCTGGAACAGAACCGGGGATGTTTGGCATTCCACGGACTTGCAAACAGGTCTATGTCTGGGGTTCCCCAAATTTGAAAGATCCTGATTATCTGGTCCCCATGGAGGGACCATTCGTGTGGAAGCAGAACTCGACTGAGTCTGTCTGCCCAAGAGTTTTGAACCCCTGGAAGATACACTGCCATGAGATGAATTTGATGCTCTCTGGCGAAGGCCCACAATCTCAGAGCTTCGTTGCAAAGCGACAGAGAGCCAGTTCCCCCCTGCTTGTTCACGTAGAACATGGCTACTTGGTTGTCCGTGTGGATGAGGACTGTCTTGTAGCTGAGCAGGGTGTGGAAAACTCTGAGAGCTAGAAAAATTGCTCTGAGCTCTAAGAGGTTGATATGTAGAGATGTCTCCTGTGGAGACCAGATGCCCTGGGTGGAGAGATCTTGTAGATGAGCCCCCCAACCCTTTGGGGAGGCATCTGTTGTAAGGGTTGCTTGAGGTAACACCTGTTGAAAGGGGGACCCCAGCAACAGATTTTGGGTGGACCTCCACCACTGGAGAGAGCAAAAAAGGCGACTGGAGGTTGCTATTTTGTCTGACAGGCACCCTGATGCCTGGGTCCATTGGGTGGACAAAGTCCATTGAGCTGCCCTCATGTGAAGGCGAGCATAAGGGACCACATGCACAGTGGATGCCATGTGGCCTAACAGTTGTAACATCTCTCGAGCAGTTAAATGGGACTTTAACTGAATCTGGGAGGCTAACTGCACCAAGCGTAGGCAACGGGCCTGGGGAAGATAGGCCCTTGCAGTGGTGGTATCCAGTAAGGCCCCTATGAACTCCAGAGATTGAGTAGGGGTGAGATGGGATTTTGGGATGTTTATTACAAGTCCCAGATACTGAAGGATACGGCTTGTGCAGGCCAGGGAAGCCTGGGCCTCTGACTGGGATGGAGCTCGGATGAGCCAGTCGTCCAGATATGGGAATACAAATATTCCTAGAGTGCGTAGAAATGCAGCTACTACTGCCATGCATTTTGTGAACACCCTTGGTGCAGAGGCCAGACCGAAGGGAAGCACTTTGTATTGATAGTGCTTTCCTTGGAAAAGGAACCGAAGGAACCTTCTGTGTGTTGGATGGATGAGGACATGGGTGTACGCATCCTTGAGATCTAGAGAACAAAGCCAGTCCTGACTCTGGAGGTATGGAAGGAGAGTACCGAGAGAAATCATCTTGAATTTCTCCTTGCATAGAAACTTGTTCAATTCTTTGAGATCTAAGATGGGTCTGTAGCCCCCTGTTTTCTTTGGGATGAGAAAGTAGGGGGAGTAGAACCCTGAGCCCTGTTGAAGAAGGGGTACTTCTTCTATTGCCCCTTGGGCAAGAAGGGTAGCAATCTCCTGACCCAGAAGGTCGAGGAGAGATGTTGGAGAATTGAACTGTCTCACCATGGTGTGAGGGGGAAGGTTTAAGAAATGAAGCTTGTACCCTTCCCTTATGATGGAGAAGGTCCATTGCTCTGCTGTGATTTGTTCCCATCTGGGAGAAAAGTGAGCTAACCTTCCTCGAATGGTGAGAGGCTCTGGATGTTCTAGAGCCAGAAAGGCTAAGTTCTCTAGTTGTAAGTCAAAGGCCCTGAGGAGGCTGAGGCTGTTGGGCCGTAGCAGTCCTAGCAGCCTTAGGCTTGGCCTGTTTCGGTTGTTGCTGTCTCTTTGTAGCAAAACGACCTGCAGAAGATGCCTGCTGAGCATAAGCAGAATAATATTTCCCTTTTTTGGGGAAAAATCCCTTTTTGAACAACCTTTTCTTAAAAGGAGCAGAAGTAGACTTTGAAAGTCTATCTAAAGCAGAATTTTCAGCATCCATCTGGGTGGCCTTTGCTTGCCAATCTTTGCCAAAAAGGTTTTCCCCTGTACAAGGAAGGTTTCCTAGTTCATCCTGAACCCAGGGTTCCAAATCAGAAGCTTGTAACCAAGCAACTCTGCGTGCACCTATGGCAATAGCCGAGGCTCTGCTGGCACCTTCAAAAGAGTCAAAGGCTGCACGGTTGGAAAACTTGGAAACAGCCTGGGCAAGTTTGAGCCAGGTGAGAAACTCTTCCCTTTTATCTTCTGAAATAAAAGGAGACAAAGTTTGCAGATGATCTGTAACTTCTTTTAGAAACATCCCCATATAGAGACTATAGGAGTTGATTCTGGCAACAAGCATATTGGCCTGGAAAATTCTCCTGCCAAAGGCATCTAAGGTTCTGCATTCTCTTCCTGGAGGAGTAGAAGAGTGCCTTTTTGTACTCTTGATCTTTTTCATTGCAGACTCCATCACAATGGAGTGGTGAGGAAGCTGAGTCTTATGAAAGCCAGGACAAGGAGGAACACGATACATGGTGTCCAACCTACGAGAATGAGGGGAGGTGGTGAGAGTAGTCTCCCATATGCCCAACATGTGATCATAAAGAATCTCATGTATTGGTAAAGTGGCTGCCTCTTTAGGAGCCTTAGGATATTGTAAAATATCTAATTTTTTGGCTCTAGGCTCTGTCTCAGGGGCCACTGAGATGGAAAGGCCCCTGGCTACTTCCCTAATGAAGTCTTGAAAAGACAAGTCTTCTAGAGGAGACATTCTCCTTTTTGGAGAAGAGGGCTCCTGAGGAAGGATCACCGATGCTTCGATAGAGGCCTCTGATTCATCAGAGTCTTCAGAGGAATCGAAGTATCGCCCATCTGGATGCTCCTGCAGAGCCCGATACTCGTACCGGGTGGTATCGACATCGGGAGTGATCGGTACCGATGGGCATCACAGAACAGTGTACCGCTGCAGTCGACACCGAAGCCGATGTCGATGCAATCGGTACCGGCACCGGAAACGATATCGGTGCCGGTGCCAGAGTCGGTACCGACAACGGAGTTTGTTGCGGTACCAAAGGCGTCGCAGCTTGTATGAATGCCGTGTTGGCACGCTGCATGGTCAGAATATTCTGATCCATCGACGCCACCAATGTCTGGATGTCGGTACCAGTGGGAACCACCGGTACCCCAGAACATGGCAACAGGTGATCGGTCGAGGCCGAGCCATCGATGTCAACCTGTGACCCCATAGATAAAGCTTTGGAAGCCGGAGCCTCCCGCCGGGGTAATTTTGCCAGTGCGGATTCCTCGAGAGCAAGCCCGGAGGAATCTCGATACTTAGAGGGAGATTTACCCTTCGAGGACCGTCTGGACTTAAGTTTGGTTACCTGAGATCCATGGGAGGAAGAAGAAGCCCTGGAAGACGTTGATGCCACCGAAGCTGCATCAGAGGGAAACAGGGTACTGAGCTTGGCTGCTTGATTCTGTAGACCTCTTTTAGACATCATGGAACAGGACTCACAATCCATAATGGAATGGTCAGGACCTAAACATTTTAGACACCAGTCATGGGTGTCGGTGACAGAAATAGTGCCGCTGCACTTCGTGCACTTTTTAAACCCGGAGGCGGGCTTTTCCATGAGGAAAAATTTTCGTAGGCCTAAGGCCAAAGAAAGAAAAAATGCACTGAAGTGAGAAAAACAGTAGTTATTTTTATTTTATTTTTTTTAGAATAAAGAAAGAAAAGACCAGCGGTACTGGTCCGGCGTCGAGAAGGCAGACACGCGACCAAAGAAATAAAAAAAAATAAAGAAATTCTTCAGCGGTGACAGGAACACGACCTGCTGGCTCCGCGGAAAAGAAGAACTGGAGAGAGGCGGTTGGGAAAGGCGGGAAGGCAGCGCGCAGGCGCTATGGGATGCTCCCAAAAGCTTTCCTTTTGGACGCTGGGGAGCGTTCCCGCGCAGGCTCCGTCGGTACCGACGATACCCATATGTGAAGACTCATTCCTGCTTGTTCCTGGAGATACCCCACTTTTGGTAACTCCTATGTGATAAAACAAAATGTTTTGGGACATAAAACCTTTGAGTCCAGGGTTTTAAAGTAGCTAACTGCAGTAACTAGTGATTCTAAATAAGGGATTGGCTAATAACTGAAAGCACTTTTCTGAAAGGATGATAAGAGGAAGGCATAAGTGTGCCACGTATTACAACTCTGTAGTCATTGCTCACAAATGTATCTGATTCTCCCTCTGTTTGTTTTTAATATTTCTTTTTCCTTTTTTGTTGAGAATAAAATAAATTCTTTAAACTGTGGTTTAGGTCTTATTTCATGGTTTTGCTCTTTCTCTGGGAACCTGTGACTGAGGTTTTAACAGTTCTCAGTTTGGGCAAATATTCAAATGTGGGCGTTTCTTGCTATAAAAAGCAGACAAACCAAATAAGGGTTTTTTAATGCTCCTTAAATTGAGCACAGATTAAATGCAGCCAGCTGGCATTGCAAAAACCAAACTAGAGTGAGTTTCATTCATCCCTTGGCTGGGATCCCCAGACAGACTCTCCCTGTATTTTACGAAAGAAGCAGTCTAACCTTCTGCACCTTACAGAAATGCATTTTGTCTGCTACCGTTTGGGGAGATCCTGTTGCTTTATGAAAAAGTTCTGAGGCTGTGTAAGGATTACCTTTACGAAAGGCTGTTCTTTGTATACCTCTTGTCATTAAAAGTCTGGCTCAGAATGGCATCAAAACAACCAAGAAGATAAGAATAATATTTATTAACCTCAAATTACAGCTGCATAATATTTTTAAGATGAATAAAATTACTGTCCAGAGTAAACTAGTGATGCAAGATAATTCTGAAGATTTCTGGGATATTACTGATTGAATATCTTAGAGGTCTGTTTTGATGCATTTCTTTTGTTATGTTTTGCATATAAACCATGGATACCTGTGCTACTTATTCCAGGGCTACACAAGCTATTAACATTTGTCCCTCACTGACACTCCTTGAGGCTGATTTAATAATGAGTACACACTTTAGTGCAGTTCTGTGATTTCCATGCACAGTCTTAACACACAGCTTATTACATTGACTGCTATGTGAACCTGACTCAATGAGCGATAATGGAACTTGCTCAAGGTTACAAGGGAGCTGAAGTAATAAGTTGTGTGTTAAGAATGTGCAATGAAAATCAGCGCACAGTTTCTTAACAAATGCTAAAAATATCCACTTTATTCCCAACGTGGTAAACTAATGCCATGAATATTACCGTAGCATTAAAGAAACTACTACTATACTACTTATCATTTGTATACTACTACTACTACTACTACTGAGCATTTGTATAGCGCTACAAGTCATACGCAGCGCTGCACAGACATGTAAGAGACAGTCCCTGCTCATCAGAGCTTACAATCTAGCCAAGACAGACAACACAGAAGATGCAGATAGGGATAAAACAAGGGGGAGTGATAAAGCGCTACAAGGCTGAACATATACACGTGAGAGACAGTCCCTGCTTAATAGAGCTCATAATCTATGCAAGATAGACAAATACAAAAAACAGGCGACTAAGGTGGAATTAAGGGGAGGTCAGGATCCAAAAGTAGCCTCGAAGAGCTGGAACCAGAGATGGAGCCTAACATACCGACTCATATTATTTGTACCAGGCATGGAGTGCAGCAAGGTGGAGCAAATCTGGAGTTGGCAGTGGCAGAGCTCATCCCTCTCTGCACTCCTATTTAATATTTATCTACAGCCCATCTGTAATATTTTCAAAAAACTCAAAGTAGGATACCACATTTATCCGGACGACATAATGCTGTATTTACCTGTTGACACTAAAAACCCATCTCCCAATCGGATCACAACATGTTTCAGTGAAACCTCAGCATGGCTAAACTCCCACAACTTAAAAATTAACCTGGAGAAACCACAACTAGGAACCACAACTTTGTTCCTCCCACCACATTACATCTAAAAGAGGCCGTCCTTATAGTAAAAAAATGAAGTCAAATACCTTGGGATTATCCTCGACAAAACACTAAGTATATTCTCACACATAAAGTCAACCACGAGTAAGATCTACTTCAAACTAAGGTTGATACAGCAACTGAGACCTCTACTCTCAAGCACTGACTTTAGATTGGTACTCTAGGCTATAATCACACCTCACTTTGATTACTGTAACAACCTCCCTCCATGGTCTACCTAAACTAATATATCAGCTACAGATGGCACAACACATAGCTGCACGAATAATTACAAAAGCACATATCTCTAACCTCATTACCCCATACTATATAACCTACACTGGTTACCCATCCAAAACTGCATTAAATATAAATGGTTTATGATCACCTTCAAGCTACTAAAAAGCATAGCCCCATCCCTCCTCTCCACTCTTATCAGCATGCACCAATACTCTGGAACCAACTGCCCCATGAACTGCGAGCAAACAAGGACTTGAAGGACTTCAGGAAGAAGCTGAAGACTCACCTCTTTCAGACCCATTACAACCTAACCCAGTCAGAGTGTTACTCTATTCGGGCACCTTGCCAGCCTAAATAACACACAGTAGTATGAAAAGCTTCTTGTAATATGTAATATATGTGTACATGTATATATGTAAAGCCTCCCCCCAAACAATCAAATGTATATATGTAAAGTCTCCTCTGATACAATCAAATGTAAATATGTGACCGTTTGATGTTTTTTACCCACCCCTGAAATCACACTGTATGTTCCAAATCCGGCCTGTACAGCCGCACCACTATGTATAGAAAGCCGCTGCTGATCGCTGGAAGTAGCGGGATACAAGTGTATACTAAATAAATAAATAAATAATAAAATAAAAATAAATAAATGCACTCAAATGAACGAGTACGAATAGGACGTTCACAAAATGCCCTAGTTGTCCTTTCTGGCTTTTGTAACTCAACTCACTTGACCACAATTAGGGCAAATACCTATGTCGCACCGGTGCTCTGGAATTCTCTCCCAGAAAATCTAAAAAGCTTTAATGACCTGGCTATGTTTTGTAAGGAAATCAAAATGCACCTTTTTCGAGAACACTTTGGGAACACACTCCAAAATTCTCAAATTTACCCACCTAAACAATCTCCCTGTTTTTCATTGCAATCTTCCCATCTCATAACTACCTAATGCAGACGTTCTACTTCACACACCAATTATTAATTCCTCACAAATTAGACTACCAGAAGGTATACTCAACTTGTTATTAGCCCACCTAAACAAAGCCCACCCAGGAACCATACACTGATTGTACATACAGCAGTTACTAACAATCATGTTAAATTTCACATACAATATATCACACTTGATAGATTAGTTAAACTCCTTGTCACATTTCCATATGTAAGTAAATTGTTGACTAATCTCGCATATTGTATATATGTTATATGTAAATAGTGCACATCGTTACTCTACATTTTATCCTAATTTGCTTCACTGTGTATTTGACATGTTACCCAACTGTTCTATGTAACTGTTTGATTCTGTTCATTTTAAACTGCTTTGATTTCTAGAGAAGGTGGTATAAAAAACTCATAAATAAATAACTAAGAGAGAGCACAGATAAACAAGATTTGTCCAATGAGTGGGTTTCTAGAGGCAGAGTGTAGAGATAGATAACAGAAGAGAGGAGTCGCAGAATGAATGCACTTGTAAGTCGATAAGAAAAGTTTGAACTGGAAATGGAAATAGATAGGGAGTCAGTGAAATGACTTGAGAAGAGGGTTTATATGAGTTGTAGCAACAATGGTGGAAGATTTGCCGGGCAGCTGAATTATTAATGGATTGAAGGGGAGAAAGATAATTCAGGAGGAGACCAGCGAGGAGCAGGTTGGATTAGTCTAAACTGGAGGTTACTAAAGAGTGGATAAGGGTCTTGGTAATATGTTCAGAAAGGAAAGGATAAATTTTACAAATGTTATATAGAAAAAATGCCAGGTTTTACCTGTTTGTTGGATGTATGCAGTGAAAAATTGCGAGGAAATCAAGAGGATGATAGTGTTATCCACAGAAAGAGAGAAAGGAAAAAGGGGAGAGAAGAGTTTATACGGAAAGATAAGGAGCTCTGTTTTGGCCATGTTCCATTTCAGATGGGGGCAGGACATCCAGACAGCAATGTCAGCCAAGCAGGCTGAGATACGGGCCTGGATTCCTAGAGAGATTTCAGGCTCAGAAAGGCAAATGAGTCACCAGTGTACAGATGGTATTGGAACCTATGGAGATTAAGGGAATGAGTACAGAAAAAAAGAAGAGATCCCAAGATAAAGCCCTGAGAAAGCAAGATACTAGTGGAAAAAGATCTGCTAGAACATACACTAAAGGTATGGTGGGAGAGAGAAAAAGAAAACCACGATAGAACAGAGCCTCTAAATCCAAGCGAGAACAGGGTATTGAGGAGAAAGTTGTAATCAACAGTGTCAAAAGTAGCAGATAGGACAAAAAGGATGAGGACTGAATAATGACTCTTGGATTTGGCCAGGAACAAGTCACTGGAGACTTTGGCAAGGGCAGGTAGGATCTAATGAAGGTTTTTTGAGGAGAGGTGTAACCACAGCATGTTTGAAGTTCATAGGAACAGCTGCAGTGGAAAGTGATAGGTTGAGGATATGACAGAGGGAATGGACAACAACGGGAAAGATGGAGCTTGATAGATGGGCAAGAATGGGATCAGAGGAGCAGGTAATGAGTTTGGAGGAGGACAGAAGATATAAAGTTTTCTCCTCTGTGATTTCAGAAAAGGAAGACAGGGTGACTGAGGTTGAAGGAAAGATTTGAGAGTTAAGAGTGAGAAGGGGAGATGGAGGTGGACCTGTGAAAAACTGAAGACTAATCTTGTGAAACTTATCGTGGATGTAGTCGGCCAAAGTTTAGACAGAAAGTAAAGGAGGGGTGGGGTGGAGGCACTTTGAGGAGAGAGTTCAGCATTACAGAAAGATGGTGAGGGTCAGTGCTTCCATTAGGCAAACTAGGTGGTTGCCTAGAAAATCAGTATTCCAGAGGCGCCTCATTGCCACCCCTCTTCAGGACCTGCAGCAGCAGCAATGACATTAAAAACGCATATATGTTATGTCCTTGGAGCAAGTTGCCACATATTGCTTTGATGGTTCGACATGTTCACCGTGGGGGGTGGGGTATGGGGAGGGTGATTATATTTTATGAGATAACTTGATTTTAGCTGTTAGGGGTTGGGTATTAGTCCTTTTTAGTTTTATTATGGCAGAGGTCTACATTATTTTACCATCTCAGAGTAAGATTTCTATTAGATCACATCATCAAAAATTAATAGATGGGTATTAAAATGCTTTCTCTAAACGTTAACGGAATTAACCATCCAGTTAAATGTAAAAAGATATTGAATTATCTTCATTCATTGAATGCTGATATTGTGTTTCTTCAGGAAACCCACTTAGCCTTCGGGTTGGTTGATCTGATGGTCATATTTTTTCACCTGCAATGAATAAAAAAACAGGGTTTCCATAATTATTAAAAAAAGATCTACTTGTGAAGATAGAACAGCAAAGATTTGATACTGAAGGCAGATGGGTTTGTGTAAATTTGTCAATAGCTGGGCGTAGATGCACATTAATGAATGAGTATGCCCCTGTAGTGGACTCCCCTTGTTTTTTTGATACATTACTTCAGACTTTGTTAGATTTTGGAACTGGAGATATGATATTAACTGGAGATTTTAATACTGTTTTAAATGATGGTCTGGACAGGAGTTCAATTAGCAGACGTATGCCTAAAAAATCTACAAAAGCATTTCAAAATGTTTTAAATTCCTTATGCCTAGTGGATGTTTGGCGCTGTCTTCATCCAGCGGCTTGGGAGTACTCCTTTTTTTCATTTCCATACCAGTCATATTCTAGAATTAATTAGTTGCTCATGTCAAAGTCCCTACAGTCAGATGTCCTCAGTTGCAGTATCTTGCCAATACATGTGTCTAATCATGTTATCTGTCTAGAATTCCGAAAATTGTCTCAGTGTATTCAAAGATCACCATGGTGGTTCCAGAACAAACTCCTTCTTGAGTCCACAGTTGTGGACAAACTAAAGGTGTTCATTGCTGATTTCTTTCTGAGAAATGAGAATGAGAACATGCATTATAGTATTATATGGGAGGCTTTTCAAGAAACTCTTCGTGGCGAGATTATAGGCATTTCGGCTTGGATGAGGAAAAACTTATTGAAGGAGATAAATAGATGGAGGAGGAGATTAATGGTGTTATTCTGACCCGGAAATAGTGGGGATGGATGTCCCAACGGCTAACTTCCCCATTGGTTGTATGGGAAGTTAGACAGAGGTGGGGAAGGGGTGGATTAGGAGTGGAGTTAGGGAGGGCGGTGGGCGGTCTTCGGCCCTGGTCGTACAGGGTTGATTCTAATGTTGGCCCTGTATGTCCGGGGCCGGCAACTTGCATGGGGAAGTCATTCCACCTCCGAGGTAGAATAACTTCCCTAGTTGCCAGGGGTTGGCAGGCCCGGGGCCAGAAAGCAGCAGGAGGGGGCAGTGAGCTGGATCGTGGGTCAGACTGCAGGGAATACAGTGCAGGAGCCGGCGGCCGGGATTGCTGCTTTACAATGGAGCCATGGTGCCATGGCAACCGGACGCCAAGGTGCCACGGCTCCATTGTAAAGCCCAGACTGAGTTAGTCGGGCATGGCCTGTACGTGCAGCCTGGGCAGAACTGCAGTCCCGGCCTGCACGTACAGGCCTGATTGCAATTCTGATCCTGCAGGGCTACACGTGCCCCGCGGTATCAAAATCGTGACACTCTCTGTATGTTTATTTATTTATTTAACAGTTCTTATATACCGCGCTATTTGTTATCAGTGCGGTTTACATAAAACAGATTTTTACTCAGACATTTAGGACATGTCTTGAGTTTACAAATAACAGGGAACATAACATGGGCTTACAACTGGGGTAAACTATGTACAATATGTACATGTACAATGTACAATGTTCCGTTCAGATCGGGTGTACAGAGGGCTTGTACGTCCGGGACGGAATCGGGCCTTAAACGTTTAGAACAGGTTCATGTGACATCAAATTGTAATTTAGTCTTTCAGCAATTAATAAAGCTTCTATATGATTATAATAAAATTTTAATGCAGCAAGCTGAGCAGGATGTATTTGTTTATCGCTCTGGATATTATGCAGAGAAGTGTGGTATGGTCACTAATGCAGAAGATATTTCGAAGGCATTTGTTGCTTTCTATAGGGGTCTTTTTACATTAGATACTGCAAGTAATGAGGACAGAAGGGAAGACTTTTTAAGAACAATTGAACATCGTGTCCTCCCTGACATACAGAGAAATCATTTAGGGACCCCCCAACAGGTGGGAGAAATAATTGAGGTAATTAAGAGCCTATCCAGAAATAAGATAGCAGGTCCAGATGGATACACTGCAGAATTTTATATGCAATTTGCAATAATTCTTGCGCCAACGTTGCGGCTGTTGTATCAAAGATTGTTGCAGCAACATAGCTCCTTGTGAAGGATTTCAGAAGTGAATGTTATGCTTATTCCTAAACCAGGTAGAGATGAGACTTCAGTTAATAATTACTGCCCTTTCTCTTTAACGTTGACTATAAAATTCTAGCAAAAGTTATAGCAAATAGGCTTGGTAAGGTAATTCATTAACTAGTTGGACCAGAACAGACTGGATTTATTAAGGGGAGATTTATAGGTGAGAATGCTAGATGTTTCCATAATTTGTTAGAGCTCTCTCGGTGTATGAAGAGCCCGGCGGTTGCATCATCTCTAGATGCTGAGAAAGCATTTGATTGTGTGGAATGGCCTTATTTATTTTGGGTGTTAAAGTGGTTTGGATGTGATCTAAGACTTTGTTTGTTAGGTTGAGGTGCTGTACTCTTCCCCTAAGTCGCGCTTTGTTGTTAACTATTCTCTCTGATCCTGTATACTTGAGTATATGAGAAAGGAAAATGGCATTTGTTGCATCAGATCTGGAGAAAGTTGTTGGAAGGTTGATGTATACACAGACGATATCTTGCTTTTTCTCTCAAGCCCTGTATCATCCATAAAAGCCTGCTAAAAGTGGTTGCTGATTTTCATGCTTCTCTGGATTTAAGGTAAATTGGTAAAATGTATAATGTTGTTATGTACCCTCATGTTAAATGTAACCCTCCAATTGTGATGTGACCACTTTGATTGTAGGATAAGGTGGTATACAAATCTGTCTAAATAAAATAAAAAAATAAAATAAATTAGAGGAAGAGTGAAATACTACCACTAAATGATCTCGCCACACAGAGAAGTGTGGAGGAGTTTCCTTTTAATTGGGCATCACAGGGTATAAAATAATTAGGTACCCAATTTTACCAATGCTGGAAGATACCATTAAAGGTAACTATATCTGCATTCTGACTGATGTAAAGGAGCCGCTACAAAAGTGGTCGCCTCTGAGGATATCGTGGTGGGGTAGATTTATTTTATTTATTTATTTTATTTAACAGTTTTTCTATACCTCCTTTATCAAAGTCGGTTTACATCAAACAACATAACAATTACAGAGGGATCGTTTTACATTGAACAAGGGTTATAATTTGGAGATAAATACGAGATTGAATGCAATTAAGATGATGGTGCTTCCAAGTGTGATTTATAAGTTGGGAATGTTATCTGGCCTTTGTAAATCAATTTTTATGTTCAACTAGACCAGATTCTTGTGAACTTTTTGTGGAAAGAAAAAAAACACACATATTGCTCTGGGTAAGCTGAAAATGTCAAGGGAAAAGAGGGGGAGTGGGTTTTCCCAACTTCAAAAATATTACATATGGCATCACTGTTAACGATGAAACCTGGAAACAGCACAAGCACTGGCAGGTCAAATGCAAGGCATTGATAAAGAAGGCAAAGAGAGAATTTGAGAAGAAGCTTGCTGCGGAAGCAAAAACGCGAAATAAAGATTTTTTTCAAGTACATTTGTAGCAAAAAACTTGTGAGAGAGTCAGTTGGACCATCAGATGATAGAGGAGTTAAAGGGGCACTAAGAGGCGACAAGGCGATAGCGGAGAGACTGAATGAATTCTTTGCTTCGGTCTTTACTGAGGAAGATGTAGGGATGTTACCCATGACTGAAGTGGTATTTAAAGGTGCAGAAGAATTGAAGGAAATATTGATACATTGGGAAGATGTATTACAACTATTAGATAAACTGAAGAGTAGCAAATCACCTGGGCCGGATGGTATACATCCAAGGGTGTTGAAAGAACTGAAATATGAGATTGCAGACCTGCTATTAGTAATCTGTGAACTATCATTAAAATCATCTCTAATACCTGAAGATTGGCAGATCGCCAATGTAACACCAATTTTTAAAAAGGGTTTGAGGGGTGATCCGGGAAACTACAGACCGGTGAGCCTCACGTCAGTACCGGGAAAAATGGTAGAAACCATCATAAAGAATAAAATTACTCAGCATGTAGATAGTCATGGCCTAATGGGAGAGAGCAACATGGCTTTAGACAAGGAAGATCTTGTCTTACTAATCTGTTATGTTTTTTTGAAAGTGTGAATAAACAGGTGGACAAAGGTGAGTCGGTTGATATAGTGTATCTGGACTTTCAGAAAGCCTTTGACAAGGTTCCTCATCAGAGACTTTTGGCAAAACTAAAGAGTCATGGGATAGGAGGCAGTGTACTACTGTGGATCAGGAACTGGTTAAAAGATAGAAAGCAGAGGGTTGGGTTAAATGGCCAATTTTCCCAATGGAGAAAGGTGAATAGTAGTGTACCCCAGGGATCTGTGCTGGGTCCGCTGCTTTTTGACATATTCATAAATGACCTGGAAAGTGGAATAACGAGTGAGGTTATCAAATTTGCAGATGACACAAAACTATTTAAAGTTGTTAAAACCCAAGAGGATTGTGGAAAATTGCAAGAGGATCTTGATAAATTGGAAGACTGGGCATCAAAATGGCAGATGAAATTTAATGTGGACAAGTGCAAAGTTATGCATCTAGGGAAGAACAACCCAAACTATGGTTACACGATGCAAGGTTCCACATTAGGAACCACCACCCAGGAAAAAGATTTAGGCGTCATTGTGGATAACATGTTAAAACCCTCGGCCCAGTGTGCAGCGGCAGCCAAGAGAGCAAATAGAATGCTAGGTATCATAAGGAAAGGAATGGAAAATAAAACAAAAGATATTATAATGCCTCTATATCGTTCCATGGTGAGATCGCACCTTTAATATTGTGTGCAATTCTGGTCGCCGTATCTTAAAAAAGATATAGCGTTATTAGAAAAGGTTCAGAGAAGAGCCACCAAAATGGTTAAGAGGATGGAAGGATACTCCTATGAAGAAAGGCTAAAAAGGTTAGGGCTCTTTAACCTGGAAAAGAGACGGCTGATGGCAGATATGATAGAAGTCTATAAATTAATGAACGGAGTAGAACGGGTAAACATAGATTGACTGTTTAAGTTATCAGAATATAGGAAGACTAGGACATGCAATAAAGCTACAGGGTAAACTATTTAAGACTAATAAAAGAAAATATTTTTTCACTCAACGTGTAATCAAACTCTGGAATTTGTTACCGGAGGATGTAGTAAAGGCTGTTAGTGTAGCTGGGTTTAAAAAAGGTTTGGACAAGTTCCTGGAGGAAAGGTCCATAAACCATTATTAAGAAGGGACCCAGGATATCAATGCTTGACCTAGTACAAGCATTGCAGAACCTGTGTCTTTTGGGGAAACTGCTAGGTACGTATGACCTAGATTGGCCACTGTTGGAAACAGGATACTGGGCTTGATGGACCTTGGTCTGACCCAGTATGGCATATCATATGTTCTTATGTTCTTATTTGGGATGGAATGGGTTGTTGATGACACCTCAGCGCCATGGCTCAAAATGGAGAAAGACCTGGTCTCTCCTTTTTTGCTGTCAGCTTTGCCTATGTGTTTGCCAGCATCTAGGATGGGAGTAGGACTAAGTAGTAGTACGGTTAAGGCTATTAAGGTTATTAATTTTCTTTGTAGGACTCCTTATTCAGTTTCAGCAGCTTTGTCCTTCACTTGTGCAAATCAATGGGAGGAAGCTTTTTTGGAAGAGGTGGGTAGAAAAGGTATTCTACATGTTGGGCAATTGTTTGATGCAGGACGTATAGTTTGCCAGCCAACCCTGATTGATGTTTTCAGACTGTCTATTTCGCAAGCAGCAAAACTGGATTGTCTGGTTTGAGTCTTGATGCAGGACTCCCCTTGGTCAGATGGGGTGTGCCCAATATTTGATCTCCATGAAATTTGTAATAAAGCAAAAGCAAATGGAAAATTGTTATCCAATTTTTATAAACTTCTTAGGATGAATGATAATACTTCCTTAACAGGCCTTTGCAGGGCCTGGGAGTTTGATGTGGGCATACCTTCTAATACCGTCGAATGGAGTATCTTTTGGAAGCACATAGTAAGACCGACTAAATCAAACACTTTGGTGCAGTCATTATACTTTCTCGCACACTGGGCAGCCTAGACTCCCTTACGTATTCACAGGGCTGGTCTAAGGGAGTCCAGTCTATGCTGGCATTGCTTGAGTATGGTAGGTACATTGATGCACATGTTGTTCGAATGTTCCTGCATAAAGCTCCTTTGGGATGGAGTTTGGAAATTTGTATGCAAAATTTTTAAATTTGACGTACCATTAACATTACAGATGGTCCTATTTAGATCCTTATGTCGTCAGGTGGTACTGGGAAAATGTGATAAGAAGCTATTTGATGTTTTGATCTCTGTTGCGATGCGACATATTCTTCGTAATTGGGAGGATTTATCATTGAATGTTACCTTTTGGTGACGTTCTATTTGTGTAATTAGGAGAATGGAAGGCACTGCTTCAGTTTTGCTACAATGTATCAGCAAGGTGGGGAGAATTTGGAAATATCTGGATGTATATCTTGCTGTCATTTAAGCCCTCTTTTATACAGTAGAACTTTGTTATTCTGCTTAAAAGTAGACCTCGAGTTGTTTTTGGGGGGGGGGGGGTTAGGGGGGTTTGAGAGGGGGAAATTTGTTGTAAAATGTTAATTTTTCTGATATTTGTAATATTGTTCTTGTTCATATTAATTTGAAAATAAACTTGGGGAAACAAAAAAGAAAACACAGTGCAGTGCTTACCTGAACTCTCCAGCCCTACATCATGGTTCCTACTCTCTATGACCTACCGCTTCTGCTCCCCTTCAACCAGAAATCTGTGTCAGAGGGAGGCGGAAGTGGCAGTTCATAGAGGGCAGGAACCGTGATATAGCTCCGGAGAGTTCAGTTAAGTGCTGCATTGCAACTGCAATGCCATTGCTGCTGCTGCTGCAGGTTCCAGAGAGGGGTGACAGGGGTGGCGTGGCAGTATTGAGGGCCTGCCTATGACACCTCTAATCTTTGCTTTGGCCCTGCATCTGAGGCAAGAGAGTTTGCAGATGGACATAGTATTCTTGCTTGGCGAGTGCTATGGCAGAGTGGAAAGATGTTAGCATAAATTTGAAATGTAGTGCATCAGCATAGGGATGGAATCTGAGCCAAAGGCACTCAGCAGAGTGGGCACAGGAATGCAAGTAGTGGATTTTAGAGGTCAGCCAAGGTTGTGGTACAGTATGCCTCACAGGGCATGGAATGGGTGGAGCGAGAGCATCCAAAGCGAAGGAGAGTATGGTGTTATAGGAAGAGACTGCCTCATCAATAAACTCAGATGGCATAGCAGAAGAGAGAGATGATGAGACAGCAGTGAAGAGGGATTAATAGCCTGAAGATTCCTAAACATGTTGTGGGAGACAGGACAAGACTATGGTAGGGGCATTCAAGAATGAAAGTTAGTAGATGATGGTCATATAGGAGAAGAATTGAGGTGAAGAAGTGCAATGGCAAGCAGTTGGAGAAAAAGACGAGATTAAAGCAGTGCCCTGCTGGTGAGTAGGGGCAGACAGAAAAAAGTGCACACAGAGCTGCAGTAATATGCATACAGTTTTCTGCATCTGGTCTTTCTGTACACAAATTTTATTTATTTACTGCACCTCGATAATGATTGGTCCCTTGTCAGTCAATACTGAATGAGGACTTTGTCACTGACAGGGAAGTAGCTAATTCCCATTCAGCTTTCAATGTAATAAGCTGTGTGTTAAGACTATGCACTGAAAATCACAGAATTGCGCATCTGGTCTTTCTGTGCACAAATTTTAATTTATTTTCTGCACCTCTGTAATGATTGGTCCCTTGTCAGTCAATACGGAACGAGGACTTGCTTTGTCACTGACAGGGAAGTAGCCAATTCCCATTCAGCTTTCAATGTAATAAGCTGTGTGTTAAGACTGTGCACTGAAAATCACAGAATTGCGCTAAAGTGTGTACAGCTTAGCGCTCCTTATTACATCAGTCTCAAGGAGTGTCAGTAAGTGTCAGTATCATAGTCACAGTTTGGGGGGGAGGAGGGCATTGCCCCCCCAAATGAGTTGCCCCGACAATGGCCACAATGCTCATCTGCCTGCAGGGATTTGATCTCCCGCAGGCAGAAGAGAACAGGATTGCAGCAAAGTCCCCTTCTAACTGGCAGTGGGAGATCGACTTCCCCACGAGCAGAAAAGAAGGGACAGACCAGAAACAAGCAGTCTGCCCGTGGGGATCCAACCCTCCACAGGCAGAAAAGAAAAGGGAGGCCCAGTGGCCTGCAGCACAGTAGGTTTGGCGGGGGGGGGGGGGGAGCTCAAGTGAGGTAGAAAAGGCAGGGACAATTTAAAGGGGCAGGGAGCTTATTTAAAAAAGGAGGATGAGGGGGATTTTAGGGCAGAGAATAGGAGCGCTGGGGGGGGGGGGTGGAGGGGTGAAGGGGGAAGTGTCTGGAAGGGTAATAGAGGAGAGGAAGCCAGCAGCAGAGAAGTTGGAGGGGGAAGAAAGAATGCAAGGTGTTGCCAAAAGGTGCATTATCCTCCCCCAGAACACACAAAAGCACCCTATCCCCACCCCCACACCATACACAGGCATCCCACCTCTGCACGACAGACATGCACACACATATACTGGCACCCCACCTCCGCACAACAGATGTGCACACACACATACACACATGGGCACCTCACCTCTGCACCACACACACACAGGCGCCCTACCTCTGCATGACTGACACACACACATACAGGCACCCTCCCTCTGCATGACAGACATGCACACACACACACACCTTATCTCCACATCATACACACACAGGCACCTCACCTTCGTACCACACACACATATAGACACCCCACACACAGTTGCCTTGAACTCCACCCACACAAAGGCACCTACTATATCTCCTCCCACACACAGACAGGCACACCACTATTGCATTATACACATGCACAGACACTTAATATCTGAAGCTATAACTGTTATCAGTATTTCTGTCTAAAGATGCAACGCGGTATAGGAACTCTGCTGCTGGTCTCATGAGACTTCAGAACATCAGACCAGCGAAAGAAACAATGGGGAAGGATGGGCGCGAGGAGGTCACAAGCACTGGCTCTTAAGATTGGTCCGACTCCTATGTCCACACAAAATTTCTCGAGTCTTGCAACAGAGGCACAGCATATTTTGAATTTTGGTGCCAAATATAGGCTGCAGAGCTGCACAAATAAAGTCCTGTCACCATGTGCATCTCTCTGCTACTGCTAA
This sequence comes from Ichthyophis bannanicus, assembly GCA_033557465.1. Lineage (NCBI taxonomy): Eukaryota > Metazoa > Chordata > Amphibia > Gymnophiona > Ichthyophiidae > Ichthyophis > Ichthyophis bannanicus. The sequence continues at coordinate 173,498,114 of CM066042.1, forward strand.
GCAGTAACATGAGGCACAGTTCTCTCTGATCCATCTGCAGGCAACACTGCCTTTCCCCATTGTCTGCCCCCTCCCTCGATCCCGGTGCTTCTAGTTCAGAGATGAGCTGCGGAGAGAGCCAGCACTGCATTTAATCAGCAAAACGGCCATCTCTGAGCAAGTGGCACCGAGATAGATGAGAGGGAAGACTATGGAGAGAAGCTGCGCCACCTGCATGTGGGATCAGAGAGGCTTGTGCCTCTCCTGCTACTGCTCAGCAAAGGTGAAGTAAAGTGTCACCGGCCTCCTCTATTTCTTGTGTTACACTGCATGCAGAGCCTGGCTTGTTGGGGTTTCAATTTAATTTTATTGACATATTTCTATTTCAAGTTTATTAAAATGTATTCTGTACTTGGTAAGGGTTTATGTGTGTTTTGCCTGTGTGACTGAGACAAAGTGTTCTGTTATAATGGAGTTTCTATGTAGGAACTATAATAATCTGGCTTGTTCAGATTTCTGAATAGGTGAAAGGATGTTCTAAGGCCCACTGCAATATTTATGGTACTGCTCTTTTCTGGGTAGGCTCCTTATTGCGTTAATTTTAGAAGCTGGCTTCATTATGGTATGGTAGATTTGCATTACAGGTCTTCAGTCACTTTTGTAGGGTTTTGTGTTAGTTCACAATCTGCCTGGTACTGGAGAGACTGTTAATGAGATGACACTGGAATCAGATTTTTTTTCCTTGTATATTTGGTTCTATGGTGAAGTGTCCTAATTCGGCTCTGAACCTACTATTGAAGGAAGGGTTTCATTGGACACAAAATAGATGCTCAAAAAGAAAAAGAACCATAAAACAGTTTCTAATGCCAAAATAAAATTAATTATAATTTATTAAGGTGTTAGAAACTGTGCTGTGGTTCTCTTTTTCTTCTTGTCCTTTGATGTGAGAGCACCTTACACCTCTTTTGTTTTTTGCAGAATATATATTTACAGGTGTCCGTAGTTTTTTAATCTTAGAGTATTAGGCTAAATAACTAAAGAGCTACAATTTTTGCTGCATTTTAGTTATATAGCCTGGAAATATGTTGCTTTCTCTTTTTTGACAAAGCTACTGAATGAGAGCCTCCGCTCCCTCTTTGAGTATCTTGAGGGTGCCAGCTCATCCCTCATCTGTTTGTTATATTGGTTTCCTATTCATCTAGTATTTTTTTAAGATAACCATAATGATATGCAAATGAATATGCAATATGTTACGCCACTCTTTGCCACCCCCTTAAAATAGAACAGTCAAACTACGCCAGTAATTTGTATCTTGGTTACCTGGGCTCTCAGCTCCATGCTCTAACCGCTCCATGGTCTAACCACTCCTCCTACTGCAGGGCTATGATCTGGTAATGCAGCAGCACTTAATATACAGCCTGACAAGGAGATAGAAGCCTCTACTCCTAAGCTTAAACATATTTTTCTTTAAGGAGAGTTCATTAATTTCTGTATTTGTATAAGATGGTCACTGGCAAACATTTACTTGTATTATAAGACTAAAGGACACCGACTCCCCACTTCACAGTACAAAGCATGTTTCTTAATAAAGAGAATTGTGCTAAAATATTTATATGTAATCAAAGATTTATTTATTTATTTTACAGTTCTTATATACCGCGCTCTTTGGTATCAGTGCGGTTTACATATAACAAATTTTTGCATCAGAACAATCTTTTGCTTACATTACAACAGGATCAGTAACTTGGAAAGTAACAGGGGTAACTATATACAAAAACGGATATTTCACCTGTGGACTACTTAGAGCTTACCTGCTAATTGGCTTTCCTTGAGCTCCTCCAGTCCAGTTCCGACCTGTGGGTTCTCGCACCTCACCAGCAGCTTGGAGACTGAGTATATCAAGTTGATGGCATCACCATAAATAGACAGCTGGCATCCTCTACCAGCCACAGTATTCTATTGACAAAGCAGACTCACAGAAGCAACAAATAAGAAACCCCTTTAAAAACAACTGAGAAACGACTTACCCCAACAGGCAGAACAACCCTTCTCCTCCCCCCCCCCCCGAGAAACAGAAATACCATACCACTACCAGCCTGCCTATTCTTTTCACCTTGTGAGCTGGTATATTCTTGTTTTGTTTTCTCTCCTTGAGATACTGCACCTAATTCCCAGAAAAGAACACGAGAATCCCCAAAGAAGTCCCGCTTCACCGATGGCTCCCTCACCAAACCCGGACCACCATATTCAGTGGGACTTCTTCAGGCCCAGGATTGCCATTACTCACCACTCACCACAAAATCATGGAGGGTCTGGGACTGGACTGGAGGAACTCAAAGAAAGCCAATTAGCAGGTAAGCTCTAATTTCACTTTCCTTATCGTCCTTCCAGTCCAGTCCCGACCTGTGGGGATGTACCATAGCAACACTAACCTCGGGAGGAACACGCAAGTCTGGATTGAAGCACCACAGAGCTGAACTATACATCCTCTACCACCGATATTGCTTCACAAAGGTATGCAAGAGTGACCATGTGGCCACCCTGCAGATGTCCACCGGCGGCACAAAGCTAGTCTCTGCCCACTACGCCACTTCTGCTCGTGTCGAATGAGCCCTCAATCCTGAGAGCTAGGCCTTCCATCTTAAAGGAAGGCGGAGTAAATGGCTTCCCTCACCCATCTGGAAATGAAGGCCTTGGAAGCTACCTCTCCTCCAAACCTGACAGACTGTCCGAAACTCCATCCTCCTCAAATAACGCTTCAGCATCAGGTGCACATCCAGGAGGCATAGCTAAGGCTCACTCTCAGCTGCTCCTGCCCTGAAAATACTAGCAGGGTGACTGGTTGATTGAGGTGAAATGCCAAGATCACTTTGGGGAAAAAAGGAGGGCACTGACCTCAACACAACCTTCTCCCTGGAAATGGAGAGAAAAGACTCACAACCCGACAGAGCCTGCAGTTTTGAAATCCATTTGGCCGAACAGATTGCCAACAAAAAGACTGCTTTCGACGTAAGATCTTTCAACGTGCATGCACTCAGCGGTTCGAAAGGCGCCTCCAACACAAACAACATGAGATTGAGGTCCCAAGGTGGAATAAGTGACCACACTGGTGGCCAGACCTGCTTCACTGTGCAAAGAAAATGGATGACGTCTGGGTGAGCAGTCAGGGAAACACCTTGGACCCTACTACGGTAACAGGTTAGAGTCGCCACCTGTACTCAGAGAGAGTGGCAAGCAAAGCCCTTTTCCAGTCCTGCCTGCAGAAAATCCAGAACATCTGGAACTGATGCCACCAAAAGCCGATGGTCATGTTCCGTGCACCAGTTCTCAAAGACGCTACACTTGCACGTATGACAGAGGGGTGGACCACTTAAGGGCTTTCCTCAAGGTAGCAATCACATAGGCTGAATAGCCACACTTCTTCATCCGAGCCCTCTCAAGAGCCAGGCCATAAGCAAGAATCGATCCACCTGAGATATCAGCATGGGCCCTAGCGAGAGAAGATTGGCCCGAATTGGCAAGCATCATGCACCACCAGTCAGACTAGATCCGCATGCCATGGCCACTGCAGTTAATCGGGAGCCACTAGGAAAACCAGCCCTTAATGTTCCTCAATCCGCCGGACCACATGGCCTATGAGTGCTCACAGGGGAAACACATAGAGAAGCCCCTCTGAAGGCCATTGCTGCACCAGGTCATCAAGCCCTTCAGACATTTGCTCCCATCTCCTGCTGTAAAACCTCACCGCCTTCGTAGATTTGAAGGTGGCCATCAAGATCCATGATTGACTCTCCTCCCTGCACTGCACTGCACTGCACCAGCTGAGCAAATACCACTGCATTGAGTGCCTATTTGAAAAGACTCACAACACGACAGAAATAGAATCTTCCGCCAGCCTCGCCATGCCCACATTACTCCTCTCCGTAAGTCACTTCACTGGCTCCCTGTCCAATTCCGCATCCAATTCAAGCTTCTCCTGCTGACCTATAAATGCATTCACTCTATGGCCCCTCAATACCTCCTATCTCTTATCTCTCCCTACGTCCCCACTCGAAATTTACGCTCTGCTAACAAATCGCTTCTTTCAATGCCTTTCACCTGCACCGCGAACTCCCGACTGTGCCCCTTTCACCTTGCTACACCACACGCCTGGAACAGCCTACCTGCGTCTGTGCACCAGGCATCCACCCTGGCCCTCTTCAAATCCAGGCCGAAGACCCACCTCTTCACCATCACATTCAGATCCTGACTTCCATTCTCCTCTTACCCCTTCCCCCATTAACGTTTATGACCTTACCCCCGTTAACGTTTATGACCAAACTATAGACCAACTGTATCAAACTATACCAAACCGTACTGCAGAATAGACTAATGCTCTGTACTGTTCTAACTACATTGTAAGCTCCGATGAGCATGACTCTGACAGGCAGAGACTGTCTCTTGTCCAATGAGCATGTCTCTGACGGGCAGGGACCGTCCCTTGTATGTTAGCTACCTTTTATAGGTTGCTGTGCAGCGCTGCGTGCGTGGCGCTCTACAAGTGCTAAATAGTAGTAGTAGTAGTATTTGCTGGAGTTGAGGCAAAAATGACTGAGGTAGTCAGCCTCCACATTTTCCTTGCCTGCTATATTTATTTTATTTATTTATTTAATTCGTTTATATACCGCGCTCTTCAACATCAGTGCGGTTTACATGGAACATGAGGTATTTACGGCGGGGGTTAACACCGTGATACATATAACAGGTAGCTTAACTTGGATAACAGTATTAACTATTTACATTTGTAATGATAACAGAATGATATCCATACTTATATATAATACATGAGGGAGGTTGTATGTGGTCGGGGCTACATTGTGAGCAGTGGAGTTGGTGTGCGTTCCTCAGGGTAGCATTTGAGGAAGAGATAGTGTTTCAATGCTCTCCTGAATTTAGTTAGTTCCGGGATTGCTCGGATGTCAGGTAGAAGAGCGTTCCAGCTTCTGGGAGCATAGAGACTGAAAGCCCTGTTTATGGTTGTCTGAGTACAGTGGGTCATTGCTTTGGGGATTACTAGAGTGTTTATAGCAGTGGACCATCTGGTTCTATTTGGGGGGGTAATGTGAGTGAGGTCAGCGAGAGAGGAGGGGGCGAGTCCATTGATGGTTTTGAATGCTAGTAGTAGGGTCTTGAAGGTGATTCTGCTGTGGATTGGGAGCCAGTGGAGACTTTTGAGGATGGGTGTTATATGGTCCCTCCTGGAGGCGCCATGTAGGACTCTGGCTGCAGCGTTCATAGCGAGTTGGAGCGGGCTCAGAGTGGATTGTGGGAGTCCTTGGAGGATTGCGTTGGCGTAGTCGAGATGTGGGATGGTTAGTGCTTGGAAGATTGTTCTGAAATCGGCTGGTTGAAGGAGGGGCGTAGATGTTTGAGTGTCCTGATCTTATGGTACGTTGATTTTACTATGTTGCCCACGTGTGTCTTCATATCCAGTCTTTGATCCAATGTGACACCCAGATAGCGGATTGAGGGTTTGGTTTGCAGTTCTATTTTTCCAATTTTTAGGCAGGTTGGAGGGGAAAAGTTGGAGTTTCTGGAGATGAACAGCACTTCAGTCTTTTTGTGCTGTATTCGAAGATTCTGGTTTAGAAGCCATTTTTCTACTGAGCTAAAACAGTTAGTTAGTAGGGTGAGGTCAGTTTGGTCGGTCTGGAATGGCATGTACATGAGAACGTAATCAGCATAAATCATGCATTCGATGTTGAATGATCGTATGAGGTCGCAAATTGGCTGCATATAGATGTTGAACATTAAGGCTGAGAGGGAGGATCCTTGCAGAACGCCCTGTTTCTGGTGGAACGGTTCTGGGGTGGAGAATCCCGTCTGCACATGTTGCCATCTATCGGACAGGTATGACTTACACCAGGTTAGTGCTAGGTCACAGATGCCCTTCTCTTTGAGCCGGCCCAGGAGGGTTTCGTGACATACTGAGTCGAACGCTGCAGCTATGTCCAGGAATATCAGGGCAACTCCATGATGGATGTTGTCTATTGCGTAAAGTATATTGTTAAAAAGGGTGGTAAGTAGCGTCTCAACACCGTGGGATTCTCTGAATCCGTGTTGGCAGTGGTCTAACGGAGAGGTATTGTTGATGTGTTGTTGAATCTGGTATAGGACATCTTTTTCGATTATCTTTGCCAGTAGTGGAATGCTGGCAATGGGTCTACACGATTCTACTTTCTTGGGGTCCAATTTGTTGTTCTTTAGCAGGGGTCTGATGGATGTGTGCTTGAGATTCAGTGGGAAATAGCCTGATGTGAAAGATGCGTCAAAGAGTCTAGCTATGAATGGACTAAATTCTGTCCGTAGTTCCTTTATCCAGAAGGCAGGACAGGGGTCGGTCTGCGCAGTAGTGGTGTTGATTGCAGAGATGGTGTCGATGATTTTCTCATTGGATGGGGTGGTGAACATTGCTAATGTCGCTGCTTTTGATGGTTCCACGGTGCAAGAGGGAGGGTCAGTCTTGTCTGTCTGGCATAGTTTTGATTGTAGGAAGTCCGCGTAGTCCTGGGCGTGAATCTCAGGTGTTTGTTTGGAACCAGGTTCTTTCGTTAGGTTCTTGACGAGGTTAAATAGGTCGTGTGGTTTCCGTAGTGAACGCATAAGGGTGTCTGTGTGAGTTTGTCTCATTTTCTCAGTTATCGCATTGCAGTGAATGGATAGCTGGAGGTTATAGGCTACCTGGTTCTCTGTGGATCGTGAGCGTCTCCATCGCCTTTCGAGTTTTCTAAGTTTGATGAGAGAGGGCCGTAGATCTTTGGAGTACCAGGGGGCGGGAGCTGTTTTCTTAGGGGCTTTCTTTTGGGCTGTGCGTAAGGCAATGGAGCCCAGGCTGTCATTCCAGCTGAAGACTAGTGCATCTCGGCTGGTTGACGTTATGTTGAGGAGGAGCTGTGTGTTGTGTAAGATGGAATCCTTGTTAAAAGGATGGAACCTTCGTGGAGGTAGACTTATAGGCTTTGACATGCTTCCAGGGGGCCTCCTGGGCCGGGGATCTAAGGGAATTTGAAATAAGATTAGCTTATGGTCGGACCAAGGAACTGCGGTGTAGGTAGGTGGGGTGGGGTGGGTGGAGTTGTGGGCGGATAGGGGAGCGAAGATCAGGTCCAGCATGTTTCCCTTTGTGTGAGTTGGTTCATTGATTAGTTGCAAATAGCCTAGGTCCATGAGTGCATCTTGGAGAGCTGATGCTTGGGAGTCTTGCAGGGATGGTAGATTGAAGTCACCTAGTATCCAATTTCGGGTGCGCAGGTTTGGGGGGTTACAGGCTAGATCGATTATCACAGCTAGGTCGTCAGGGGATGATGATGGGGCTCTGTATACTAGGTTGATGGAGCATTGGTCGTTTGCTATGACTACTATGTCGAGGTTGGTCGTGTTGGTGCTATTGGAGAGGTGGAACTTGAGGTCGGTTTTTGTGAGAATGAGGACTCCTCCGCCCCTTTTGCTGATTCTATGGCAGCTGTGGATTGAATAGTTGGGGGGTAGCAGGTGGTTGATGAGGACCATGTCATCATTCGATAGCCATGTCTCTGTGATGAGGAGTATGTCTAGGTTGTGAAGGGTTATTAGGTCAGTGATGACGGGCCATTTATTGCGGACTGAGCGCACGTTTATGAGGGCGGCTTTTAAATCTTGGGGAGGTAGGTTAACTTTTTTTACCCTTGTGGTGTGTTGGATTGCAATGTGCAGTAGGTGGTGATAGGTTGGTTGTGAGTCCTCTACTGGCTTGTGGGTGGGGTCTCTTGACCATCTCCTCCCGGAACCGTGTAGTATAGGTATGTGTTTTTGAGTATCGGTTAGTGCTAAGGAGCTACTGATCAGCACCAAGAGAAGGTAGCAACAAATTATTGTTGCGGTGGTGTGAGCCATTCTATGAGTGATCTATCTATGTTTGTAGGGACGTGTGTGCAGGGGGTATTGGGTGGGCTATTGGTAGTAGCGGGGGTGGTCAGAATAACACTGTTGTAGCAGGCTACTGGCAACAGTAAAATGGTACAACTATATCAGGCTACTGGCAACAGTGAAATGGCACAACTATATCAGGCTACTGGCAACAGTAAAATAGCACAGCTATATCAGGCTACTGGCAACAGTAAAGTGGTACTGGCAACAGTAAAATGGCACAACTATATCAGGCTACTGGCAACAGTAAAATAGCACAACTATATCAGGCTACTGGCAACAGTAAAGTGGTACTGGCAACAGTGAAATGGCACAACTATATCAGGCTACTGGCAACAGTAAAATGGCACACCAGTAAAGTGGTACTGGCAACAGTAAAATGGTACAACTATATCAGAGTACTGGCAGAAATAGATCAGGCTATTAGCAACGGTAAAAAGGCACAGATATATCGGCTGCTGACGACAGTGAAGAGTAGTCAGAGGAGCAGTAGATATGTTAGGGTACTGAGACAAATGCAGTAAACGTAGAACTGGTTATAATGTGCTACCGGTAATGGGAGCGACAGTGTGAAGGTGTTATGTTTGGTCTGTTTAGACTGTTGTTACTTGCGTTGGTTGGGAGGCTAGATGCGTTGATGGTGAGAGCGAGCTCAACCCAGGGGGAGCTCAAGCTGCCGGGAGTTTTGCAGAGTGAAGAGGGGTCTACTTGAGGTTGCTCTGTCGTCTTGGTGTGGGGCCGCTGCCTAAGGGCCGTGCCAAAGGGCCCTCTGGCGAGGCCCTCAGACGCGGGCCCGCAAGGCGCGGGTGCGCCCTCTGGCGCTCCTTTTTAAAGCTGGAGGACTGCCCCGATTGGGCAGAAGGAGCTGGCTGGGACGTCGGCGATGGCCCGGGGTGGAGATGAGCACACTCTCTCCAGGGAGCTGTGCAGGGCCGGAGAGAGGGTCGCTGCTTCTGGCGCTCCTTTTTAAAGCTGGAGGACTGCCCCGATTGGGCAGAAGGAGCTGGCTGAGACGTCGGCGATGGCCCGGGGTGGAGATGAGCACACTCTCTCCAGGAAGCTGTGCAGGGCCGGAGAGAGGGTCGCTGCTTCTGGCGCACCTTTTTAAAGCTGGAGGACTGCCCCGATTGGGCAGAAGGAGCTGGCTGGGACGTCGGCGATGGCCCGGGGTGGAGATGAGCACACTCCCTCCAGGGAGCTGTGCAGGGCCAGAGAGAGGGTCGCTGCTTCTGGCGCTCCTTTTTAAAGCTGGAGGACTGCCCCGATTGGGCAGAAGGAGCTGGCTGGGACATCGGCAATGGCCCGGGGTGGAGATGAGCACACTCCCTCCAGGGAGCTGTGCAGGGCCGGAGAGAGCAGCCGAGAGCACCTGAAAGTTTTCTTTCACTCAGGTCATCAACAGGCCTATCTCTTCCTCTAGCTGAATACTGCTGGTGCCCCCCTGCCAACTGATGTATGCCAGCATGGTGTCATTGTCCGAAAATACATGCACTGCTTGTCCTTGCAGAAGACCTTGAAACTCCTGCAGAGCTAGGAACACCACTCTCATCTCCAACCGGTTGATGTGCCACACACTCTCCTTCAGCGACAGCAGCTCTGCGCTATCCGGGCTTTGCAATGCACTCTTCCAGCCGGTGAGACTGGCATCCATCATCAAGGGAATCCAGTGCAGCGCCTCTAGGGGCATCCCCACTAAGAGCTTGTCCAGGCGGAGCCACCAACATAGAGCCATCTTGATGACCCTCTGACAGGGGAGCAGCTGCGTGAGCGGATGGTGTTGAGCTGACTACCTTCTCAATAGTGCTCGCTGCAACAGCCTTATGTGAGCCTGAGCCCATAGCACCTAGTCGATTGACGCTGCTATGAGAACGAGCTCTTGAAGATAATGCCACATGGTCAGTGCCTTCATCTGGAGAAACTGCTGGACGTGCATCCTGTCTGCCGGCAAAGACACCCTACCTTTGTCCATCTGGAACTGGGCTCCCAAGTACCCTGTGTTGGCTGCAGACAGCTCTTGTCAAAGTTGATGACACAGCCTAGCCCCTGCAGACAGGTTCATTGTGACTTCTTGGCCGTGGCAGAGGAAGAGGTATAAAACCCTCTACCGGTTCCACAAAATCCCCGAAAGGCCTGTCCTCAGGATGGAAACTTCCCCCTCTGGCACGGTGCAAAATGAACCACATGGAATCGCCAAAAATCCCATGCCTGGCCCCACACAGGGGCCAATGTCATCACTAGTTTTGGGGCTTATCCTCAGGAAGCCTGTCTCCTTTAGACTCCCCAAAATCTTTCACCAACTTATCTATCATTTCCATGAACAAGAGCTTGCCTTTGAAATGAAGCTTACTCAGCTGGGACTTGGAGGTGACATCCGCTGACCAATTCCTGAGCCACAAGTAGTGCCAAACAGCCACCACTGAGGCTATACTTTTCAACAAGCCTCTAATAAGATCATAAAAGGCATCCACCAAGTAGGCCGCCTCGGACTTCAGCTTGGCAGCCTTCGATGGCAAAGGATGCGCGTCCCCTGCTGCCGCCGCCAAGATCTCCTGTGCCCATCGCAAGCACGCTTCAGTCAAAGACAGCGTGAATCAATTGCCAGCATTGCCGATTTCAGTTTGTAAATTCAGTTAAGTCTTCATTTTTGGAATAACATTTCTTTGAATAACAACAGTTGATGATTTTGAAGAAATGTTTTTTTAATTAATTTCAGCTTAAATAAAAAGAGAAAAAATTATATTAAAAAATAGGGTTTTTTTCTGACCAATGAGGATTGGTGCCCTATCATTGCAAGCAAGCAAGAAAAAAGATCCAGTTAATGGGCCAGTTATAAAAATTAAAAACAGAACCCCACCCCACAATATATTTAATATTTAACATCAGAGAAAGTATAAAGATTAAAAGGGAGTTTTTTGAAGACAGGTGATTAATGGTTGGATTATATGAATTGCAACTGTGCTAGCCTTTTTGGTTTTTGGTGATTTAGTTTTAGGCATACCATGACAGTAATGAACCTTGCTCCTAAATCAGGGTATGTGGTGTATGATCTCAGTCTCTCAAATTTACTGCTAGCATTCAGTATAATACTTGCATCATACCAAAGAGAGCTTCCTTCTGGAGTTCATAAGATGTAACATCTATAGACAGTGTGGTAACTGTGCATATTTTTATGTACACAAAAAAAGTCTTTCTTATATTGGTCATTAAGCTGTATGCACAAAAATATACTAAATAGTGCACCTAATGGAATGGAGGAGTAGCCTAATGGTTAGAGCAGTGTTTTTCAACCTTTTTTGTGCAAAGGCACACTTTTTTCATGAAAAAAATCACGAGGCACACCACCATTAGAAAATGTTAAAAAAATTTATCTCTGTGCCTATATTGACTATATAAAGTAATTCTCTTGAATAGGAATCAAACACTCACACCAACCCCCCTCCCCTGCTGGTTCACACCAACGCCCCTCCCCTGCTGGTTCACTCACACCACCCCCGCCCCCCTCCACTGCTGGTTCACTCACCCACCCCCCTGTCACTTAATCACCCCTCCTGCTGGGTCACTCACTCACTTACCCCCCCCTCCCCTGCTGGTTCACTCACACCATCGCCCCCCCCCCTTGCTGGTTCACTCACACCACCCCCCCCCCCTCCACTGCTGGTTCACTCACACTCCCCCCCCCCTTGCTGGTTCACTCACACACACACACCACCCCCTCTGCCCAAGCCGCTGCTTCTGCTTTGTACAGAGCAGCGGCTGCACTACACTTACATTGAAAAGTAAAGAGAAACTGTGTCAGGAGCCCTCCGGTCATCGCAGAGCCCGAGGAAGTGATGTCATGGGGGCGGGCTCCTCACAGGCTGTCTTTCCTTTTCAAATTAACTTTATTGCAGCTAAAGTTAATTTGAAAAGGAAAGACAGCCTGTGAGGAGCCCGCCCCCATGACATCACTTCCTCGGGCTCTGCATGATCGGAGGGCTCCTGACACAGTTTTTCTTTACTTTTCAATGTAAGTGTAGTGCAGCCGCTGCTCTGTATAAAGCAGAACCAGCAGCTGCACTGCTATAGGGAATCGCGATCGCGTTCGCGCCGCGGACTTCGGCACAAAAGCTGTTTTTTTGCTCTGGCCGCTCCCGATCTTGCGGCCAGAGCAAAAAACTGGCTTTTCAATGGCCGGTTTTACAACTGTGCCGGCAGCCGGCCTGGCCATGGAAAAACCGGCCAGGCCGGCTGAAAACCGGCCGGTTGGCAACCCTAATTTGTGAGCCGAGGCCACATGTTACGGATGAAATTGGAATTTTTCCCACGGCACACCAGACAATATCTCACGGCACACTAGTGTGCCGCGGCACAGTGGTTGAAAAACGCTGGGTTAGAGCACGGGCTTGGAAACCAAGAGACCAGGGTTCAATTCCCACTAATACTCCTTGTGGCCTTGGGCAAGTCACTTAATCCTTCTCAGAAAATTCCAAGTTATTAATGTCCCTGTTTGATGTACATTATCAAGTTACAATGTAACCCAGTATAAAAAAAAACCTGTTAAATAAACAAACATTCCTTATTACACTGGCTTCTTAGACTGTAATCTCTTTGGAATAAACCCGCTTGTATCTGAATGTTAATAAAACTGCAAACCACCTTGAGCACTATTTGGAAAAGTGGTCTAAAACAAATCCAATCCAAATAATAGTACACATATCAGTACTGAAATATCAGAAAGCCTGGGACAAAGTGAGAGAATCCTCAACAAAGGGTAAAGCTGGAGATCAAGTAGGGTCTGCACTATTGCAAAAAAAAGGGGAAAAAGAGCAGGCTTTGTGGCTATAGTTATCTTCTCTTTCTATCAGTGAAATGGGTGCTAAAGACACTGGAGAAATGCTGCTTGAGATGGGAATTTAGAAAGTAAGGGTAACAGTGTGAGTTATAGCCAGGCAAAGAGAGAGGAAGATTAAACCATACGTTTTCCTCTTGTTTTAACAAAAATCAATATTCAATCAAGGTACTAGCCCCAGAAATCAAGACAAGATGAGAAACAGGGGGAGCCCCAAGAGCAATAATCTCTAAATTACCAGTAACATGTTTATAGTACAGCTCCACCTGGGTCTCGGCCAACAGTCCAAACCTTTTGAGCTGCTGCCTACTAAAACAGTAGCAGACAGTCCATTTACTATGGTGATTTAATTTTTCAGCCAGGGATCCTGTAATATCATCTCTGAGCTCATTTTCAAAGACAGCAATATTGAACATTTTCTAATCTGAAGAAAGATCTCTTAGTGCATCACGCATCAGACGGGAAGATTCCACGAGCTAGGATTCTTCTGCTTGGAGAAGAGACAGCCTACATGAGATATGACAGAAGTCTACTACATCACGAGTGAGGTGGAATAGATAAATAGAATATGGTTGCTTACCCTTTTAGATAGTTCTCAGATTAGAAGATGCTCCATGAAACTAATAGGTGACACCTTGCTATTTTTGTTATTTATGGAGCCCTTATTTTATTTTATTTATTTATTTTATCAGTTTTGTATACCGCCTAATCCTTCAATCAAAGTGGTCACAACACAATTGGGGGATACATTTAACACACAGGGATATGAGACACATACACTAATACTTACAGGGAACATGGGCAATGGAGGGTTAAGTGGCTTGCCCAAGACCACAAGGAGCATCTGTGGGACTAGAAACCACAGTCCTTCCGGCCCAAGGTTGCTGTCCTCTAGTGGGATTTGAACCCCCGACCTTCCGAACTGAAGTACTGTGGCACTGCAGACCAGCTGCAGGCAGAAGGAAAGGTTTTAAACACAGAAAAAAGAGGTAAAGACGAGCTGCAGCATCATGAGGAGCCACATAGAGGGAGCCAGAGAGACCTCTGAAGAACCACGCCCTAGAGCCAATGATGTAATTCCAGCCAACACCCAATGCAGAAAGGGAAGAACTCCTCTTAAATGCTCAGATGACTGGAGGAAGTCAGAGAGGCAAGGAGAGTGGCAAAAAGACTCGGATTCAGACTCCGGTTGGAGAGAAAGAGAGAGACAAGGAGAGTGGCAAAGAGACCGGTACAGAGAAGGAGGTTGGCGAGAAAGAGAAAGACAAGGAGATTGGCAGACAGCTCCAGATGGGCAAGGAGACTGTCAAGGAGTCTTGCAGGAAGTTCCAGTTCCAGGTTTTTACAGATATCTGGAGGATCCAGGGAGAGGAGTCCTGACCAAGGGATCCGGCCTAGCAGACCCAGCCAAGCCAGGTACAGAAACCTACTTTAAACATTGCAAAAGAGGAAAAGATATACTTTCCAGGAGGGAAAGGTTTTATAAAGAAGCTAACCCTGAAAGAAGGTGGACTATAACAGAGAGTCCCAGGCCTAACTTTAATTGGAGCCAGCAACTGTTGGAAGGAGCAACAGTGAACGGCAGTGAAAGGGGTGAAAGAAGAATTGAGAAGGGTCACTTCCAAAGCCGTGGGAGAAAGGAACCATGGCACCAGTATGCCCTGACTCCAGCAGAAGGCAGAACTAGGAACCAGAGGCCTACCTGGGCACCTGAGAATCCAAGACGCAGCAGGCCCAAGCCTCAGCCTTCACCTTCCGGAGACCGCCTTAGAAGAAAAGGTAAATGCCAATTTTATAATGATGATTTTATGAATGCTGTGACCCAGAAGGAGTCAGGCACTAGAGCATGCTGTCCTTCAGGAGGCCTTCATGAAACAAAGTACAGACCTGCAGTTAACAGGAAGCCTACTAGAGAAGGAACTGTATGCAGGAGAGTCTGTCCTCAGTATAAAAATATACAAAGCCAGGACTTACCTTGTAACGCTGACTATTGGCACATCATCCAAGCGTAGGGTTGCCAACTTTTTGAAAGAGAAAAACCCGCCACCTGTTGCTGCTGCCCTTGCTCTGCTCCGCCCTCTACTCCACCCCCACCCCCACCCCACCTCCTGCTCCACCTCTAACAATAACTCCTATGATGGCAGCATACAGGTTTTAGCTTCTGCAGAACACATAGGGCAGGAAAGGGTAGGGTAGGGTAGGGTAGGCTGGGTACAATAAGTTGCAGTCTTCAACTCCCATTGAGCTACAGTCCCTTTTTTGGTCCCCCAGCACACATATGCTCCCCCATGTGGTGTTAAATCCAAACATATATTCTGCATCCATAGAACCCCCTTTCCCATCCCTCAGCAGTGGATGCAGAGCCGAGCCAGGACATTTCCCCATAGGAACATAAAAAATGTCCCGATTCTGTTGTCATCTCACCAACAGCAATATACACCCTTTCAGTAGCATACTATCTAATACAAAACTCTATAAAAAAATCACTTAGGACCTACAGAAAAAAAATCTACCATGCCAGCACTAATTTCCAAAACTCACACAAGAAGAACCCTATCTAGGAAAAGACAGTAATGTACATATTTCAGTGAGTCCTAGATCAGTACACCTCTTAGGAAAACTGAACAAATCAGAATAACGACACATTCTTACATATAAACTCCATGCTAATAGAATACTCAGCCCCTGGCAGATATACATTGCAAAAACTAGCATATTTCAATCACTTAATAGAAAATAAATTATTTTTTTTTACCTTTGTTGGCTGACCATTTTATTTTCCTTATTATGTTGGTCCCAGGCTCTGGTTTCTGCTTTCTTCTGTCTTCTCTTAACTCTTTTTAGGATCTCCTGTTCATTTGTCATTCTCTCTCCTCCTGTCTTCACTTCCTCCTCTTTATTCATCTCTGATATTGCTCTCTTCCTTTCAGCTTTCTTTCATTCATTTTTCTGCTTCACTATTGAGGTTTCACTCCGCCTTCCTACACACCAGCTCTCAATATTCAATTTGATTGCATCTATGTACAACTTTTCTTGACCCCAGCCTTCATATTCCTCATCGTTCACTCCTTCTTCTCCAACATCTTACTAACCTCCCTTTCTCCACCTCCACCCCTATTCTCCATGCCTGGAATCTCCTCTCTCTCCTCCTCTCCAGATCCAGCATCTCTTATTTTTCCTCCTCCCTTGGTCCAGCATCTCCTTTCTCGCTCTTTCTCCCTCCATCCAATGTCTTACATCCAGCATCTTCTCTCTGTCCCCCTAGTCCCCCCTGATAGGGGATAATAAGATTAATGTGGGACTCCTGCCCTGAACTTGGAAGATCATCTACATAGTGCCTAGGGAGCAGGCTCAAACATATGTCACATTTAATGATAATAAAAGAGAGTGAGATGATTGGATAAACTAAATTTCACTTGTTAGCAACGATCTAGAAGAGGTTTAAAAAAAAATAATAATAAAAGAGAGAGAGAGAGAGGCAGAAGGTGAGGCTACAGCCTAGGAAAAGGCAATAAACGTACTGCTTCGAATGTGATGATCTGGGCTACCATAATTCTGACTGCTCTAAGCTTACACCCCCTACCCAGGTGATCCAGCATATCCCACTAGTGCCCCTAGTCCCCTCCCCTCCCCTCCGTAATCAAGCATCACCTCCATCTATGTCTCTATTTTTTATCCTAGGGCTTCATTATGTCTAACATATCCCCTTCAATTTCTCTACCGCTCTCCCAGCCTGTCCCTATCTGTGTTCCTATTCTCCATCCCACAGACCCATCACGTCCAGAAAATCCCCTCCCTCCCCAAGTCCACCATTTCCCCATCCATTTCCCTATTCTCCTTCCCACAGCCTCTGAGCCCCATCTTATCCAGCAAACCAGTACATTCCCTCTATTGTCCCTCACCTTCCCCAATTCCAGCATTTCCCTCATCTGTTCCTTTATTCTTCTCTCCTACAGCCCCATTGAGTCCAGCACATCACCTCCCCCTCCTTCCCAAATCCTGCATCTTATTTTCCCAGTCCAACCTGCTGCACCAGCAGCCCAGTGACAATCTGCATCCCTAAGATGAGTCCCCATGAAGGTCTGCCATGGTCCCTTACAGTACACAGTGTATCTGAAGCTTGGATGCTGTCAGTGGTGATTTCTCACCATATCAGCACCCCTGGAACCTTTTTGAACTTGCTTCCTTTTCCCCATTGCAGCTTCTGTCCCCCCTTCTTGTGCTCCATTTCCCCCTTATTTTACCATTTGCCATTGCTAATTTGAAAAGCAACAAGTTGAGAAGTGTACACTAGCAGTGTAACACAATGGCACGTTTCCCCCCATTTCCAGAATCAGGCATGCTTGGTGTTCATATATGTATCTCACTGGACGTATCAGGCAATATCAGGGGTTAGATGGGTGCAGGCTGTGTGCGTATATTTGTGTGTCTCAACAGGAGTGTTGGGGGCTGCATGTCTGTGTATCTTTCTGTCTCTCATGGGAAGTGATGGGAGCTGCATTTGTGTGGAGAGTGTGCGTGCATGAGTGTCTGTCTGTTGTGATGCAGCGGACCCTCTTGAAGGGAGAGAAAAAGTTTTAAAACCAGAAAAAGGCAGGCATAACCTGCAATATTGGGAGGATCCATCTAGGGGGAGCAGGAGAGTCGAGAGAGAGACCGAGAAACCACGCCCCTCTGGGCGGGACGCAACCCCAGCCAGCTTCTTTTTGAACAGAGGCAGGTCTGACTTAAAAAGCAAGGACCAAGGCCGAGGCAGCAGCCAGAGCCAGAGTACAGAAGGCAAAGAGAAAGGCCAAAGTGTAGCAGCAGAGCGCAGACAACCCAATAATACCAGGAGTCAGTTCAGAAGGTCCAAATCATTTATTTGTGCACAAGTCTCAAGCAGAATCAAATTCAAAATGGCTGAGCAATGGCTGTTAATAAAACAACAACTTTTATAGCTTTCTTTCCCATTCTAAGCATAGGCAAACTTTTCATTGGTCCCGGTAACCCCTTCTACCCCATCTATTGGTCCCGGTAACATTACGTAGTCATCCAATTAGGACTTTGGTCTGGGCTCAGCACCTGCTTACCCCCCTTACAGTCCCAATTACAATGGTCAGTTCTTCCAGCTTTGATACTTTCCTCCTCCAAGGTCACTTAGCTAACTAGAACATGTGGGAAAGCAGGGCACTGTAACTTTTCTTTCAGCAGAGTTAATTAATTCCATAGAAGCTTCACTCTCTTATCAATACCAATTAAACTTGTTTTTCTATATTCTCTAAGTTTTGATTCTGCTTAGCTATACTTAATTGTGCTCAGTTAAGTTTCAATTCTATGGTAGCAGCATTCAGGGGAATGTGTACTTCCTTTGGGCCTCTCCACAGGCTTCATTTACAGGTCAAGCTACTTAGGCCTCTCTGCTCATTTCAGATACCATGGATCATAGGCCTTCGCCTACCACATTCCCCCCTTTGATTAATCTCACCCTATTATTAATAAGGTGTGAGAGTTAAATCACTTAATTACACTGGGGTCGGGTTTCGACCATATTTAGCAGGATTAGGGTGCCATAAGGCTAAAATCTTAGTTGCGGTTTTCCGCTCCACTGTATTTTCAATAACACTGTTAATAGAACGCATACAACATGGGATTATACATGGTAACAAGAAGAACAAAGCTACAAAAATTAGTATTATCATAGCAAAAGTAGTGAATCCTCCTAATCCAGAGAAGATAGATGGAAACCAATTGGGTATTTTAAGACTATGCCAGGTCTGTACTGGCACATAAGTTTGCTTCCGCATGTGTTCAGCAATTTCTTCAACAACCTGACCCTTATCATCTATCTTCAAACAACAATTTGTGAGATTCAGCTTACCACAGACTCCTCCTTCAGCAGCTAATAAGTAATCTAGTGCCAAGCGGTTTTGATAAATTGCAGTACGCATTTGTGTGCTTTGTCTAGCTAGAAGTGTGAGTGCTTGGCTAGTTTCATTAGTCATTAGTTCAACTACGGCTTGTAAACATATAATGCGATTTATCATATACACAGGGGTCCGATAGCCCCACATGCCATCGTCATTCCATGTGGCAGGTCCATAATAGGCAATAATCCTCTCAGGTGGCCAATCTTCCCCATCCCACTTCTGCCACTTGCCTATCTGGAGAGCTGCTCTTTTCTGTCTCTTAGTGTATACTGGGTATCCTAATTGCTCTCTGTGTTCTGTAGGTAATAAAAAGAAAGAAGGTCGAATGGTTCCTAAGACACATGCTCCTCCCCAGTGAAGAGGAAGTCGGGCATATGCTCGGGTTCCACAGATCCAATACAAGCCAGGTGGGGCTTGCCAAGCATGGGGTTGGGCGAGATTTGTCCATAGATCAGCAAGTTCAGGAAATTTTGCTAAGGGATTGGTGGGTTCAGATTCATTAACTCCTGACCACCAAGACGTCTGCTTCGTAGTGTCATTATAGAACTTCTGGCTGAGACAGACCAGCTGTCCCACCTGCAAGGTGAACTGGGGTCCAGCTCGAGCATAACACAGACATCCAACTATTGAGTGTGCTAAGACCCATTCACTGGTGGTCTTATGCAGTTCAGTGTGATTGTAAGTCATTGAGTAATTCAATTCTTGGGCCTCCCAGGGCCATTGATCACCCATCTTAGTTCCACCACAAAAATAGTAATCTGAAATATGTAGGCTGGAGACTACTGCTCCTGCTAACTCTAGAAACAAGTTCTGGGAAGGGTGAGGGATATCAAACTTATTTATATGCATAGTTTCATAGAAAGTGTTATGTATATGGTACCGTGATGAACGATGGGCTTGGGTATTCAATTTTATATATAGCGTAGTTACTCACCTGTAACAGGTGTTCTCCAGGAGCAGCAGGAATCAGTCCTCACTTATGGGTGACGTCGGCGCCGACGGAGCCCTCGCGGAGCAATTTTCCCCAGCTTTCAAAGAAAGCCTTTGGGAATTGCAGCGCGCGCATGCGCGGTCGTCTTCCCGCCCGAGGGTGCCATCTTAGCCAGTCAGATGACATAGCTAAAAAAGACAGCATAAAAATTTGCAAAAGAACATAAGCAGACGATTGCAACTCCAAGGGGAGGAGGGAGGGTAGTGAGGACTGATTCCTGCTGCTCCTGGAGAACACCTGTTACAGGTGAGTAACTACGCTTTCTCCAGGACCAAGCAGGAAGTCAGTCCTCACTTATGGGACTCCCAAGCTCAAGGCTACCGGAGACCCTAAGCACAAAAATGAGCTCCCTCTAGCTCAGCAGCACAGAAGGATAGAATCTTCGCTGAATTATCACCCACCGGTAGCCCACATCCGGGATGGAGGGTAGGAGTTGCTCAGACCTCAAAGAGATTACGGAGGACTGCCTGTCCGAAAGCACTGTCCCTACGGGACTCCCTCTCGAGACAGTAATGGACCGCAAAAGTCTGGCTCGAAGACCAAGTAGCGGCCCGGCAGATGTCTGCCAGCGGAACAGAGCGGAGGTAAGCCACTGACGTGGCCTTTGCCCGAACGCAATGAGCCGTGACTCGACTTTCTAAGGAGAGTCCGGCTGCCCCATAAGCCCAAGAGATACAGTCCGCAACCCAGATGGACAGAGTACGCTTGGAGACCGGGAGCCCCAATTTATTGGGGTCAAAAGACACAAAAAGCTGAGCAGCTTTACGGTGCTCCCGCGTACGGTCAAGGTAGAAGTTCAATGCCCTTCTACAGTCCAGGGTATGGAGGACCGTTTCAGCTCGGCTGGAGTGTGGTCTGGGAAAGAAGGTTGGAAGTACCACCTCCTGATTGATGTGAAAAGGGGAGACCACTTTAGGCAGAAATTTTGGGTGAGTCCGTAGGACTACCCTATTCTTGTAGAACCTAGTGTAAGGGGGATCAGACACGAGGGCCTGCAATTCACTTACGCGCCTAGCGGAAGTGAGGGCTATCAAGAACAGTGTTTTCCAAGACAGAAAACGGAGAGAACAGGTAGCCATAGGTTCAAAAGGCGGACAGGTGATCCGCTGCAAAACCACATTCAGGTCCCAGTCAGGCGCTGGCGGGCGCAGAGGTGGTTTAAGTAGAAGGAGACCTCGGAGAAACCTCGCTACGAGAGGGTCATTGGAGAGAGGTCTGCCGTCCACTGGCACATGATGTGCTGAAAGAGCACTGAGGTGAACTTTGACGGAGTTGGACTTAAGTCCCAGATTAGAGAGGTGCAGCAAGTACTGCAAGATCACCGACACCGGGCAGGAGAAGGGATCCTGAGACTGTTGGGTACACCAGACTGCAAAGCGACGCCATTTAAGGGCGTAGCATTTGTGGGTAGAAGGCCGTCGCGAAGCTAAGACGACCTCCTCCACCTCCGCCGGCAGGAGAAGGGGAGCAAGGACTACCCTCTCAGCAGCCAGGCCATGAGGTTGAGAGACCTGAGGTTGGGGTGCAGAAGGGACCCCTGATCCTGAGTGAGGAGATCCGGTTGTACCCCCAGAGGGATTGGATCTTCCACCACCAGTTGCAGCAGGAGCGGAAACCACGGCTGCCTGGGCCAGCGAGGGGCCACCAGGATCATGAAGGCTTTGTCTCGGAGAACCTTGAAAAGAGTCCGAGAGACCAGCGGGATGGGAGGGAAAGCGTACAGAAGGCTCCCCGACCACGAGATCAGAAAGGCGTCCGCCGCAACCCGAAGGGGGTGTGGCTGACGAGAGCAGAAGCGAGGAAGCTGCCGGTTGTGAGGACTGGCAAAGAGATCCACCGTGGGGAGACCCCACTTGAGGAAGAGCTTCTGAACTACCAAGGGATCCAGACGCCACTCGTGCGGCTGGAGGACCCTGCTGAGTTTGTCTGCAAGGCAATTTTCTTGGCCCGGGAGATAAACTGCCTTGAGGAGAATGCCGTGACTGACGGCCCAAGAGCAGAGCTTCTGTGCCTCCCGGCAGAGGAGGAAGGAGCCCGTGCCCCCCTGCTTGTTCACGTAGAACATGGCAACTTGATTGTCCGTCTGGACAAGGACGGACTGTTGGGAAGTCAGGTGGGAGAAGGCCTTGAGAGCTAGGCGGATCGCCCTGAGCTCCAGGAAGTTGATCTGCTGAGCAGACTCCCACGTGGTCCAGAGGCCCTGAGTACGTGCCTCTTGGCAATGTGCTCCCCAGCCCAGGAGGGATGCATCGGTGGTCAGCACCCGGGTCGGCTGAGGTGACTGGAAAGGCATTCCGAATATCAGGTTCGGCTGCCGGAGCCACCACCGGAGAGACGAGAGCAGCGGCTCGGAGACGCGCACTAGGTCTGCCAGGCCGCCTGTGGCTTGTCGCCACTGCTGGCGGAGACACCATTGAGCAGACCGCATGTTCAGGCGGGCATTGGGGGTCACATGGACGGTGGAAGCCATATGGCCGAGCAGTCTCAGGAAGCGCCTGGCGGAGACCAGGGGCTGGCTGCGAAAGCGGTCGGCTAGGTCCATGAGCCGTTGAGCCCTGTCGAGCGGTAGGTACGCTCGTGCCCGAGGAGTGTGCAGCCTTGCGCCGATGAACTCGAGATCCTGTGAGGGGAGCAAAGTGGACTTTGCGAAGTTTATGACAAAGCCCAAGTGCTGCAGCAGAGTCACCGTGCGGCACGTGGCGTTGGTGACCTCCTGAGCGGACGCTGCTCTGATGAGCCAGTCGTCGAGGTACGGAAAGACATAGAGGCCGTGAAGCCGGAGATGGGCCGCCACGACCGCGAGACATTTTGTGAAGACTCGCGGTGCGGAGGATAGGCCAAAGGGCAGTACTCTGTACTGGTAATGATTTCCTGCCACCACAAACCTTAGGTATTGGCGGTGGCTTGGGTGGATGAGGATGTGCGTGTAGGCATCCTTTAGATCCAAGGAGCATAGCCAATCTCCCTGCTGGAGGTAGGGCAGAAGGATTCCAAGGGTAAGCATTTTGAACTTCTCCCGCACAAGGAACTTGTTGAGGTTGCGCAAGTCCAGGATGGGTCTGAGGCCCCCTGTTCTCTTTGGTATCAGAAAATACCTTGAATAAAAGCCTTGACCTCTCAGGTGGTGGGGCACCGGTTCCACCGCCTGTTCCTGCAGAAGACCTGCTAACTCCTGAAGGAGCAACTCCCTGTGCAGAGGGGGGCGCGAAGGTTCTCCCGGAAAATAGGAGGGAGGGACCTGATGGAAGTGGAGAAGGTAGCCTTCTCGCACGACCTGAAGTACCCAGGCATCTGCGGTGATGCTGGACCACCTGTGGGCGAAGTGAACCAGCCGGCCTCCGGTGCTGGGAGGAACCAGCGGGGGGGGAGAGGCTATGCTGAGCGAGTCAAAAACCCCCACCCTGCTGAGCAGGGGCTGGTGGTGCAGGCTTGGGGGCTTGCTGCCTACGGGACCCGTTACCCCGTCCCTTGGCCTGCTGGCCCTGTTGGGGAGCTGCAGGGGCCTGATAATGGGGGTACTGTTTGTAGGCAGCCGCCTTCCTCGGGTAAAAGGACTTTTTTCCCGAGCCCTTCTTTTTCTGGGAAGGGGCGGAGGTCTTCCTAGAAAGCCTGGTCCTGGTGAGAGTCTCAGTCTCAATTTGTGCAGCCTTTTCCGCCATGGGCTTGCCAAAGAGGTTTTCGCCTCGGCAGGGGACATCGACCAACTTGTCCTGTACCCAGGGCTCAAGGTCCGACGACTGAAGCCAAGCCTGTCGGCGGGCACCGATGCCGGCTGCGGCCACTCTAGCCGAGGCCTCAAAGCCATCATAGGCTGCTCGGGACATGAACTTTGAGCATTCCCGAATGCCCGTGGACAAGGCTAGGAACCTCCGCAAGGGCTCCTCGGAGAGACCAGCGGAGAATCCGGCTAGCTCTTTAGCCAGATCCCGGAGATACATGCCCATGTAGAGCTGGTAAGTCTGGACACGACATGCGAGCATAGAGCCCTGGAAGCACTTCTTGCCAAGGCCATCCAGGTTACGGGCCTCCCTTCCAGGAGGCACCGAGGAGTGCATCTTCTGGCTCTTAAGACGATGCATGGCCGATTCCACTACCATGGAATGGTGTGGTAGCTGTGCCTTCTGAAAGCCAGGGCTCTTGCGGACCCGATAGATAGAATCGACCCGCTTGCTCAGGACCGGCGAGGAGGCCGGACTCTCCCACATGCGGAAGAGTAGTCGTTCCAGCATAGGAGGAACCGGCACAGTAAAGTGCTCCCTCGCGGGAGAGTCATACTGGAGGGCGTCGAGCTCTTCGGCTCGAGGCTCCTCCTCGGGATCCGCAGGGAAGGCCAAAGCCTTGGCCATATCCCTAACGAAGTCCGAGAACCGGGCATCCTCCGGGGGGGACTGCTTCCGAGGCTCGGACCCCGGTGAGTCCGATGGGACACACCGAGTCCGGAAAGAATCAGGTGACTCTTCCTCCTCAGACTCCCAGACCGACTCCGACGAGGACTCGGTGGGGTCGGCCCGGGCAGGGTGCGGCGCCAGCCGTCCCGACGTCGAGGGAGTCGGCGTCAGCGACCTCGGTCCCGAACGGGAGGCCGAGGGTGACCTCGACCGAGGATCGACTCGAGTTCTCATTGACTCGAGGATCGGCTCGGTCTCCGGGGTCGACTTGGACGTCGACGTCCCGGCGGTCGGGGCAGCGGCGCCAGCGAGGCCAGCGAGCAGTGCCCGCTGCTGGTCCATGAAGGCAGACAGTCTGCTCTCCAAGGCCGTCAACCTGAGTCCGAGCTCAGGTGACCCAGCAGCCCCCGACTCGGGCCCCGACGGCGTCGGGCCCGACGTCGGCTGTCGCGGAGGCGAGTCCAGAAGGACCACAGGACTTACCCGGGCAGGCATCTCCGACTCCAGGCGAGGTCGCTTCGGGATGTGTTCCTTCTCCAAGGACCCGGGGCGGCTGTCGGGGCTATGCGACCTGGCCCTCGCGGAGCCAGGAGCGTCCACCGACGCCGCCCTCGCGGGTTTTTCCTTCCGACGATGGTCCCCGGAGGGAGAACCCCGGTCGGAGGAGCTCCGGCGACGGTCCGAGCTGGAGCCTTTCGACGCGGAGGCCTCCGACGAGGTCCGGGTACGGCTGGGGTCAGCGAAGATTCTCTCACGCTGATGCCGCCGACTCCTCAACGCCTTTGAGGACAGTTTGCTGCAGGGCCCACAGATCAGTTCCTCATGATCCGGGCCCAGGCAGCGGAGGCAAAAGTCGTGTGTGTCGGTTAGTGACATATTTCGGTCACACCGACCACACCGCTTAAACCCACTGGCAGCCATCGGGGGAAAAAGGGCCCCTGCGAGGTCAAAGGACCGGGCTGCCAGGGAAACCGAAAACGAAAGCTGACTAAGTCAGAAAAACCGAAAAAAGTAAGCGGACTCGAGACCGGCGTCGCGAGTCCGGGCGGGAAAGCGATCGGCGTCGAACCGAAAGGAAAGGAAAAAGAAAAATAATGAAGAAAATCGACTTTTTTCGCGCGGGGACAAGACGGGACGTCTGTAGGGCTCCGCGGAAAAAAAGAAGACTGGCTAAGATGGCACCCTCGGGCGGGAAGACGACCGCGCATGCGCGCTGCAATTCCCAAAGGCTTTCTTTGAAAGCTGGGGAAAATTGCTCCGCGAGGGCTCCGTCGGCGCCGACGTCACCCATAAGTGAGGACTGACTTCCTGCTTGGTCCTGGAGAAATAATAGTTCCTGGGTCTGATCCAGAACCTGCAATACGTAGGCCAAACTTATACCCTTGTTTCCACGCACTAGGATTAACTATGAGCAATTGTAATGGATTACAAGCACCTTTCTTACAATGCTTTTCTATATCCTTCACATATGGCTTGGTTAAGGCAGCCATTCGATTGTCTCTGGTATTCTCTACCATACCAGTTTTCCATGTGGCATAGAAAACACATTCTCACTTTGGGCAATAATAGTCTGCAATGGGGGCTGTACTATATTCATTGGCTAGAGCTCGTTTACCTGTACATTCTCCCCATCCAGTCGTTCCTTCTGGACACATATACTTATCATTAAGAGCATAAGTCCTCTCCCAATTGGCACATTTGGAACGACTATCTCTATTAATAGCATCACAAGCATCAAAATACAACACAGCATACTTCGTAGGGTCGGTGAGTGGGGAGGTAGCATTAAGTAGATCTCCATCTGCATCATTCCATCGTATTTCTAAAGTATAATAAGATGGGTTCTGATGCGGATTGTAGCAAACTTTAGTATTTCCATTAGTACAAACATTTAGTTCAGTGGTGTTATAAATACACCGGCTTACCGTACCAGTACAGGTATAGTAAGAATGGTAAAGCAGAGTCTGAGTTACTTTCACACCAGTCCAAGTGGAAGTAATGCAGGCAGTACATGGGGGTAAAGCAAGAACAAGTTCAAAACTCCCCATGCAAGCAACCAGAACCAAATAGAAACAAGGATGCATGTTGATTGTAGTCCTTCTGGGTCTCCGCTGGTAAATCTTGACCACGACGTCTTCTTCTTCTTGGCACGATGCTGACCCGTTTGCTAATAAAGCAATTCAACGGGTGTCGATGTTGATTGAAGGTCCTCAAATGTCCTGCTGCGGTGCCAGCTTATCAATTTCAGCTGGTCTGACGAAAGTCTATGGAAGCACAGTTATTTAATGAAGAAAACAAATGTCTTTGCTGTATGAGAAACAGCAATCCTCTTCGAAAGACTTGGCTGCTGTAGGACGCTGCAATTCATAGATGTCCTTAATGAGTTCTAGGTTGCCGGCTGCCTCAGTAGGGTGAGACGCAAAGGGATGTCAGGATGTGGCTCTGCTGTCCATTGGTCCTGATCTGGAACTGCTGCTGGCTTGACTCTGCTGTGGTGGATCCAGGAATCGATTTCTGCTACCTTTACTGCAGTCGGGGTAGACAGGATGACGGTATAAGGCCCCTTCCAATGCGGTTCCAACGGTGTCTTCTTCCAATCTTTGACCCACACCGAGGTACCAGGCTTGTAGGGGTGCAATGGCTCCGTCAAATTGATGGGCAACTGGTCCTGTATCCACGTATGGAGAGTCTGCAGAACAGAACTAAGAGCTAGAAGTTCTTGTCTGGTTATTTCTGAACCTATCTGCGACAAACTACCTTTCACACCCTGGACTATTGGTGGAGGTCTGCCATACATAACTTCAAAAGGGGAAAATCCTGATGACTTCACGGGGACTGAGCGTATTCTAAGTAAGGCTATGGGGAGAACCTGGGGCCACTTCAGGTAGGTCTCCTGACATAGCTTGGATATCTGAGATTTCAAAGTTCGATTCATTCGCTCAACTTTCCCTGAACTCTGAGGTCTATATGCTGTGTGTAACTTCCATTGTATCTGCAAAGCACTTGCTAACTGTTGAGTAATCTGAGATACAAATGAGGGCCCATTGTCTGACTCTATTACTGCTGGGATTCCAAATCTGGGGATAATTTCTCTCAGCAACACTTTAGTAACTTCTCGGGCTTTCTCAGTTCTGGTAGGAAAGGCCTCTACCCACCCATTGAAGGTACAAACTAATACTAACATATAGCGGTATCCGCCAGACTTTGGCATTTCAGTAAAGTCTATCTGCAGGTGGTGCATGGGAGTAACACCTCCTGACTGAACTCGGGGTGGTGGCGTGGGACCCTGTTTGGCATTATTCTTGGCACAACTTAGACATTGGCGAGCCACTGAGGCTGACAGGGCTGCCAATAAGGCAATACAAAAGTGTGGTCTAAGTGCTTTTTCCATAGCACTCTTCCCATAATGTGTAGCTTGATGAAAGGCTTTGACAAAGGCTGGTCCCAAGAGTTCAGGAATCACTATTCGTCCTGGAGGTTGACTGCCCTCTGGTGGTGGCAGTTCAATCCATCCATCTTTCAGTACTCCTTCTTCTTTGTTACAGTAGTAATCCAATTCGTTGGTGGTATATCATGGTGTCCATAGATTAAGAGGTACTGGGAACAATGCTGCTTGTATTGGTGTGGCCTGTGGTGAAATTTGGCCTGTCATGGCTGCTTTTCGAGCTGAAGCATCAGCGAATCTGTTTCCTTGGGCCACTTCTCCTTTTCCTGCTTGGTGTCCTCTACAATGTATGACGGCCACCCGTGTAGGGGCCCACACTGCATCTAATAACATCAATATTTCTGGGCCATATTTGACTGATTTGCCTCCTGACGTAATGAGCCTTCGTTCTTTGTAGAGAGCCCCATGTGCATGCAAAGTGGTGAAGGCATATTTCGAGTCGGTGTATACGTTCAACAAAAGTTTCGCACCCAATACTAGGGCTCTGGTGAGTGCTATCAATTCTGCTTTCTGTGCTGATGTACCTGACGCAAGGGCTGATGATTCAATGACTTCATCCCGGGTAACTACTGCATACCCGGCACAGCGTCGTCCATCGATGATGAGGCTGCTTCCATCCACAAAATAAGTCTGATCAGGATTCTCCAGGGGCACATCTGTCAGATCAGGTCGACTTGAGAATACAGTATCCATAACTTCTATACAGTCATGCTCTGGAGGGTCTTCGCTGATTGGTATCAATGTAGCTGGGTTCAAGGCATGGCTCACTTCCAGTTGTATTTGTGGATTTTCGCATAACATACTTTGGTATTTCAGCATTCGAGAATTGGTGAGCCAATGATTTGCTTTCTGCTCCATCAGGGCAAGTACCGCATGTGGTACGGTAATACGTAGATTCTGTCCTAAGGTGAGTTTGTCTGCTTCACTCACTAGTAATGCTGTGGCTGCGACTGCTCTTAAACATGGTGGCCATCCTTTGGCCACAGCATCCAATTGTTTCGATAGGTGTGCTACGGGTCTCTCCCAATGTCCCAATTTCTGAGTCAACATGCCTAAGGCATTTCCTTGCATCTCATGCACAAATAGATGGAATGGCTTGTGGACGTCTGGCAACCCGAGTGCTGGTGACGACATCAATTCTTCTTTCAGGGTTTTGAAAGCGGCGTCTTGCTCAGGTCCCCACTCGAGTGGCGACTTTTCTTCTCCCTTGGTGGCTTCATATAGTGGTTTGGCAATCTGAGCAAAGTTGGGTGTCCATATCCGGCAGTATCCTGCTGCTCCCAGAAAGGCTCTGACTTGCTTTCTGGTAGTTGGGGTTGGGATACTGCACACGGCTTCTTTTCTCTCGCGTCCCAACTGTCGGCTTCCTTTGGTTAGACGGAAACCCAAATATTTTACTTCTTTTTGGCATAGCTGTGCTTTTGCTCTGGAGACTTTATATCCAGCTTCATCCAATAGTTGCAAAAGGTCAATAGTGGCTTGTATACACTCACTTTCTGATGTGGCAGCCACCAGTAAGTCGTCTACATATTGGAGGAGTATTCTTTTGTCAGGGGCCACTGGGTAGCTTGAAAGATTTTGGTTTAGTGCAGCACTAAAAATGGTAGGTGAATTCTTGAATCCTTGAGGTAATCGTGTCCAAGTGAGTTGGCCCCGTCTCCCTGAGACAGGGTCCTGCCATTCAAAGGCAAACAGCAATTGGCTAATTGGGGCTAATCTTATGCAGAAAAACGCATCTTTCAAATCCAAAACAGTGAAATGAGTAGCTTCAGCAGGAATCAATCCTAAAAGTGTGTAAGGGTTCGGCACAACTGGATGTATGGTCTCAACTGCTTCATTCACTCTCCTTAAATCTTGTACTGGGCGGTAGTCACCTGCCCCAGGCTTCTTCACTGGCAGGAGAGGAGTGTTCCATGGCGACTGACAAACTTTGACTAGGCCATACTCCAACAGCCTTAGCAAATGGCGATGAATGCCTTCAATTGCTGCTCTTGGAAGTGGGTACTGCTTGACATGTACTGGCTGTGCACTAGGCTTAAGATTCACAATTATTGGAGCTATGTGTTTGGCCAGGCCTGGTGGATTGCCCTCTGCCCATACTCCAGGAGGGGCATCAATGCTTTTCAAAATGGGTTCAAAATAGGTATCAACGATTGGCTCAGTACTTGGCTCGGTACTATAATATCTCCACTCCTCTTCTCGTGGAACAGTAAGCAACATCAGTCCAGCAGGTTTTGACTGGGAATTTACTGTCATCTGCATCTCTCCTTTCTCAGTAAAGGATATTTGGGCCTGAAGTTTGGCTAGCATATCTCGTCCCAGTAATGGCACTGGGCACTCGGGCATGTAAAGGAATTGGTGCGTTATTTGCTGTCCTCCTAGATTACATATACGATTTTGGAGAAAAGACTTTGTGGCTTTAGCACCAGTCGCTCCTACGATGGTGACTGCTCTTGTAGAAAAAGGGGCTATTTGTTTATCTACTACGGAATGTTCTGCTCCAGTATCAACCATAAAGTCCATGAATTGGTCTCCTATTTGTATACTGACCATAGGCTCCTGGAGACCTAAAGCGAATTCGGAGCCCGGTCTGTCCTAATCTGCTTCATCCAGATCATAGGCTGTGGCGGCTGCCACTCCCTGGATGGCCTCCGTGCGTTCGCGTTGATACTGTTCTCGATTGGTTCCTCTGCGATTTTGGGGCCGGCCTCTCTCTCTTTCCCTCCAAGGGGCGTGTTCCCCTTCATCCTGAGAGGCTTCTTTGAGTCGCAGGCATGCACTTCTCCAATGTCCTTCCTCTCTGCAATAAGCGCATTGGTTCGCGCCTAATGGGGGCTGGTCATCTCATCGGCCCCGCCCTCTTCCTCTGCTCCTTCGACTAGGGACACCTCCCCTTTTCTGTTCCACTATGGCCGCAGCCAAAAAATCCGCTTTCTTCTTCATCCTTCGATCACTTTCTCTCTGTCTCTCATTATCACGATTCACATACACTTTATGAGCGACTTCTAGTAACTGTGTTGCATTCATGCCCGCAAACCCTTCTAATTTCTGTAGCTTACGTCTAATATCTGGTTGTGACTGGTTTACAAAAGCAGAATTCACCATGCATAAGCTTCCTGGTGCATCTGGGTCGTAGGGAGTGTACATTCTGTATGCTTCAGTCAATCTTTCATAAAATACTGCAGGGCTCTCATCTATGCCCTGATTAACTTCGGTTACTTTAGAGAGATTCATGGCTTTCTGACCCCCCCTTCTCAGACCTTGCATGAGGCCTTGGCAAACCGGGATAGGGCTCTGGACCCCATCTCAGTATTTGGATCCCATTTGGGGTCTTCGTTAGGAAATTCTTTCTGAGCTGCCTCGCGGTTGTCTATTCCTGCTTCCTCCCTCTCTACCAGGGGATTGTCTGCCAGCCAGTCAATAGCTGCTCGCTTGATTTGTGTCCGCTCCTCAGTAGTAAATAAAGTAGACAGGAGCTGACGGCAATCTGCCCAAGTGGGTTGGTGAGTTTCCATAATTGTATGCATTAATTCTGTTAATTCTTGGGGCTTATTGGTGTAAGATGCA
Source organism: Ichthyophis bannanicus (assembly GCA_033557465.1). Lineage (NCBI taxonomy): Eukaryota > Metazoa > Chordata > Amphibia > Gymnophiona > Ichthyophiidae > Ichthyophis > Ichthyophis bannanicus. The sequence goes on from CM066042.1 coordinate 173,529,165, forward strand.
TAGTGCACTTTCCAATTTAACAAATCAGCTGTGGAGAAAGGCACATATACTAGACTCAGGGGTCCCGCGACTATTTGGTCATTTTCATCTCGCACGGGTAGTCCTGGGACTTGCCGTAATGGCATCATTTTCTTAACAGATGTTTTCTGTAGCCTCACAGAAACTTTCTTAGCAATGGGTTTCTTGTGCACAATACGTTTGGCTTGGGGCGCCTCACTCGCTACAGGCGAGCTTACACTAGCTACTGATACTGTGCTATCTGTGTCGCCCTGAGAGGACTCTTCCTCTTCTTCTTCTTCTTCTTCTGACTCAGCCTTTTCTTGATCCTCAAGTGTGCCTGAAATCATCATCAAGAGGGGGATCATCTACTTGCTCTTCCGGGCGTGGTTCCGGAGTTGGGTCTCGCTGTCGCTGCGGAACTACCGCAGGACGTGGGGGTACTTTTACTGGGTGCTGGGCTCGGGGCTGTCTCGTTACAACTCCCGGGGACTCAGGATCTACCAGAATAGGTTTCTGACTAGATTTCTCTGCTGTCCCTGCCTTCGGGGTCTGATCTGTCAATGCTAACAATATTCTGCACTGCTCTTCATAGCAACGCTTTGCCCAAGGGGGCGGATTCTCACAAATACTTAACCAAGAGTCTATATAAGGGTACTGATCAGGGTGCGCTAGTCGCACCTTCTGATGAACTGATCGAATAATTCCTAGGCTAAATGTGCCATCTCGCGGCCACAGGGGGTCTATGATGGGCCACTCCCTAGTACACAAAAGCTGCAATCGTGAGGCAGTCGTTTTCACTCCATAATCTCCTGAATATCCTTTATTAAAATACTTGATCATACATTCTAACGGAGTGTGCCTAGTAGACTCCGCCCCTCCCATATCGATGTGTGCGCGCAACAACAAACAGAAGGGAAAAGGAGGGCGGACCGTGGGTAAGGGGTCCTCACGGCCCTAGAGATGTTTAGGAGAAACAAATAACAAGACAAGACGACGGTCGCTTCCTCCTTTTTACGATCTGGACACGGTCGCCCGGCCAGAAAATGCGTTACTCAGGAGTCCGCCTTCGCTTGGTCCATGCTGCCAGACCTCTCATTCACACTTCATTCACACAATCATGCTAGCAACGTATCCCAAAAACAGCCCAATCCTGTCTCTGCTGACTAGGCTATATCAAATTCCAAAATCTAAATCAAAAAGACGATGGTTTTGCCCTGCGCATACTCATGCAGGGTTAATCGGACCGTCTTGAGAGTTGATCAGGCTCTCTTACCAATATCAAATTCCAAAGTTTCAAAGTTCAAACAACAGTTCTGCTCTGACTCAGCTGTCTAGTCAAATCAAAACTATACTCACCAGATCCGGTTCCCGCTCCCAAGCAAGCGCATGAGTTGGACCTCTGACTCCCCCCACGGGTTCGAGGTGTTGGCTCCAACCGGGTCCGGCACCCGCTGAGGTCTGGCCCAACTCCCTCCGATACAACTGGACCGGTGGCGCCTGGGAGCCGAGCCCACGTCGGGAGGGTACGATCCCGGCAGGACCAAACCTGTAGAGGCGGAAAGTCGTGGTATATTGCCCTATATACCCTCTATTACCACACCTTCCCGGCCAACGCACCAAGAATATGTAGCAGCAGAGCGCAGACAACCCAATAATACCAGGAGTCAGTTCAGAAGGTCCAAATCATTTATTTGTGCACAAGTCTCAAGCAGAATCAAATTCAAAATGGCTGAGCAATGGCTGTTAGTAAAACAACAACTTTTATAGCTTTCTTTCCCATTCTAAGCATAGGCAAACTTTTCATTGGTCCCGGTAACCCCTTCTACCCCATCTATTGGTCCCGGTAACATTACGTAGTCATCCAATTAGGACTTTGGTCTGGGCTCAGCACCTGCTTACCCCCCTTACAGTCCCAATTACAATGGTCAGTTCTTCCAACTTTGATACTTTCCTCCTCCAAGGTCACTTAGCTAACTAGAACATGTGGGAAAGCAGGGCACTGTAACTTTTCTTTCAGCAGAGTTAATTAATTCTATAGAAGCTTCACTCTCTTATCAATACCAATTAAACTTGTTTTTCTATATTCTCTAAGTTTCGATTCTGCTTAGCTATACTTAATTGTGCTCAGTTAAGTTTCGATTCTATGGTAGCAGCATTCAGGGGAATGTGTACTTCCTTTGGGCCTCTCCACAGGCTTCATTTACAGGTCAAGCTACTTGGGCCTCTCTGCTCATTTCAGACACCATGGATCATAGGCCTTCGCCTACCACAAAAGCACTGGCAAGAGCAGAAAGAAGCAGAGTCTTGAGCAGGAAGCAAAGCAGGAATTTCAACAAGAGTTGGAGTGGAATAAGGAACAGAGAAAAAGCCAAGAGAGGTACTGGGACTGCAAGGGAGTACCTGGCAGAGGGTCACCACAGCAGCCGTGGAATAAAGAGGTTCGTCCATTTTCAGAGGTGGGAAATGTTTGTTTGGAGAAAAGAAAACATCCTTACCACTATGGTCTGAAGGCTAAGGAAAGACCCCAGGAGAGCCTGAGCACTGCTGCGCTGAAGACAAACCAAGGTAGGCCTCAAGCCTTATTAGAGAGAAGGAAGAGAAGCCTCAAAGGTAAAACTCTTATTACTGATAATTGCCTTCAGAAGCCTAAAGTAGGGGGAAGACAGTGGGAAGAGGATTACTGTTACCCTAAACATTCTGGTGAGCAAAAGTATGAAAGAAGCTTGTCTAAGAAGAGAAGTTTGAGTGGGAAATCTTTTTATGAACCTGCTTTTGAACCTCTAATCAGAGAGGGACCGTTGTACTGCAAAACTCCCAGAGACCGACGCCCAAAACTAAATGCTAGGCATTGGGACATAGTGCAACAAGTATATAAGAAACCAGACTATAATTACCTGGAGGTTACAGATTCAGAGGCTTCTGAGGTTGAATCCATGCAAGTGGAATCAGTGGGGAAGAATCCGATAATGCAATGGATTGTACATATTGTGCCTCAGGGAGTGTTGAATCTATCCCCAGTTTATCAGATACCTAAGTGAAGGAAGTTTATTGTTTTGCACAATGTTCTGTGAAGATAACAGCCTTTACTTTATTGCTTGCTTTTATTTTTTTTCTCTATCCTGAAGTAAGGACATTTCAGTTGTTACCATAGCCAATCCTTATGAACCGTTTTGTGCAAGAAAGGGAAATAAAGCCTTTAACTTTCCCTCCACTCTGTGCATTTGTTCTTTGAGTGTTGGTTACAAGGAAGCCACAAGGAATAACCACCCTTGACCCTTGCAGCATAGGCCAACCTCAAACCTCACCTTTCTTGTGTCCGGGCCCCTCCAGGATCTACTACATCTCCATAGGGGGTGCCCCGCGACACTGTCATGGGGAGTATCTGGGGCTGCATATGTGTATGTGTGAGTCCAGCATTGGGAGTGTCACAGGCAGGACCGTACCTAGCCCTGTGCGAGCGATGCAGCCGCACAGAGTGCAAAGGCTTGGGGGGCACATTTCGGCTGCCTGCTGTTGCCCTGCCGCCGCCACGTTTTCTTCTCTCAGCGGTGGCAGAGCAACAGCAGACAGCCAAAATGAACCCCCCTAAGCCTTTTCACAGCACTTTAAGCAGGTTGGTCCATCCCTTTTCTGATGCGACATCAGAGCAGGGAGGGACAGATCTGCTTAAAGTGCCGGCGACTTGCAGATCGGGCACGTGTCCTCTCCTCCACCTCCATCCAGCCACTTTCTGCTCTTTCTCTGCTGCTGGCACCGCAGTGGAGATAAAGGAGGGTGGCAGCAGCAGGACAAGAGCAGGCAGTGGCTGGACGGAGGTATGGGGAGGAGGGGGCACGCGCCCGATGTGCAAGTCACAGAGGGCACGATTCTAGCTTGGTATGGCCCTGGTCACAGGCTGTGTGCATGTCTGTCTGTCTGTCTCTCTCTCTCTCATATGACTTCCCTCCCAGGTTTCTTCCATCCTGTTTCTCTCTCTCTTGTACCCCAGCCATCACCCAGTGTCTCTACCTCTCTTGTAGCCCCCCCACCCCCAGGCATTACCCAGGGTCTCTCTCTCAAGCCCACCCCAGCTGTCACTCAGTCTCTCTCTCTCTCCTAGCCATCACCCATTGTCTCTCTCTCGTAGCCCCCCTAGCCAGTGTCTCTCTCTCATAACTCTCCCAGCCATCACCCAGTGTCTCTCTCAAAACCCCCACCAACATCACTCTGTGTGTCTCTCTCAGTGCACCTCCATCAACCAGTTTCTCTCTCAATCACTGCTCCCATCCATCAAGCAGTTTATCTTCTCTTTCTCTCTCACCGCTGCTATCCATCAACCAGTTTCTCTCTCTCTCATTACCCCCATCCATCAACCAGTTTTTCTCTTTCATTCCCCCATCCCCTGCAGCCATCATCCAATGTCTCTCTCTCATTCTCTCCTTGATCCCCCCGCCCCACCAACAGCCATCCCCTGGATGTTTTTTTCTCTCTCTCTCTCTCTCATTCTCCTCCCCTGTAGCCTGCACTTGATATCTTATTCTTTTGAGGTGAACAGGAAGCGACACACAGTGTGGGGCTTTGAAGCCCATGGGCGCGCTGCACGTATAGCTGCGCATGGACTTCAAAGCCTTACGCTGTATGTAGCTTCCTGTTTACCCCAAAAGAAGTCCAAGACATCAAATGCTGGCTATGGGGGACGGGAATCAGAAAGAGATAGAGAGAAGAAACATGTGGGGGGGAAGGGCACGGAGAGATAGCTGTGGGCCCAGGAAGCTACTCATAGCACGGAGCTTTGAAGATCAGGCACGAGCTGCACATCTGATGTATAGCATGCGCATGGACTTCAAAGCCTCATGCTGTATGTAGCTTCCTGTTTGCTGCAAAAGAAGTCCAAGACTTCAAGTGCTGGCTATGGCAGACAGAAATGAGACAGAAAAAACATCTAGGTGATGGCTACGGGGGGGGGGAGGAGAGGGAGGATGACAAGGAGAGAGACATCAGGTGATGGCTGAGGGGGAAGGAGAGAGAGAGAGGATCATCAGCTGATAGTTGCAAGGCAGACAAGGAGAGATTACTACTATTATTGATCATTTATATAGTGCTACAGGGTGAACGTAGTACCGCACTGAACATGTAAAAAAGAGACGGTCCCTGCTTGTTAGAGCTTACAATCTAGTCAGACAGACAATACAACAGTTGAAAACAAGGATACAACTAAGGAAAGGTAAGGAGACACATAGGAGATTAAGTGGATCAGGATCCAAATACAGCCTCAAAGAGTTGGGCATTTAACATGGTTTTGAAAAGGGACAGAGAAGAAGCTTGACGTATAGATACAGGTAGTTTTTTCCAGACATAAGAAACAGCAAGATGAAAGGATCAAAGTCTGGAGTTGGCAGTAGAAGAAAGGGCATAGAGAGAAGCAATCCACCCGAAGAGCAGAGTTCACAAGGAAGGGTGTAGGGAGAGATGAGAGAGGAAAGAATATTGAGGAGTGGAGTTGAGGAGTAATGGAGTACAAGTGGAAAGCCAAGGGCACAGAAGGAGATAGGACCCAAGTTCTGGATGCATCCTGCTGACTTTGAGCTTGGAGACGTCACACAGAAAAGAAAGACAGAGAGGAGTAAACCTAAAGAGAGTGAAAGAAGGCCTGTTTGCCTAATATGGAGACTGACTGCATTAAACTGTGGAGAGGCGAGAGAGGTCCTTTCTGGGTCCCAGTTTATGACTATACTGTTTCAGAGGAGAGGAGATAGAGGTGCTGCCCAGGGTCCTGCAAAAGAGACTACTTGCAAAATAAGAGAAAGGAGGGAAGAAGGAAACCTTCATAGACACTTAGGGCCATGTTTACTAAAGGTTAACGCGCATTAAGTACTGCCACTGCCCATTCATTTCTATAGGCCATTGTAGCACTTAACGCAGGTTAACCTTTAATAAATACGCCCCTTAGAAGCCCTTTTACTAAATCTCAGTAAGGCTGTACACTGTTACAAGATGGGAGAGCTAGAATATATAGCTTTTGCCGTAACCTTTTCTACCTGTTTAGCTACTTTAAGATCATCAGACACAACCACGCCTAGGTCCCGCTCTTCTTTAGTGGACAAAAGTACTTCACCCCCTATACTATATTGCTCCCTTGGATTGTTGCAGCCCAAATGCATGACCTTACATTTTTAACATTAAATCCCAGCTGCCAAATTCTAGACCATTCTTCAAGCTTAGCTAGATACCTCTTCATGTTATCTACACCTTCCTGGGTGTCTACTCTATTGCAGATTTTGGTATCATCCACAAAGAGGCAAACCTTACCCGACAGCCCTTCCGCTATATCACTAACAAAGATGTTAAAAAGAATCGGACTAAGGACAGATCCCTGGGGCACACCACTGGTAACATCCTTCTCCTCAGAATGAGCTCCATTTACTTGTACTCTTTGTCGCCTCCCACCCAACCAATTTCTAACCCAAGCAGTAACTTTAGCGTCCATCCCTAGGGTGTTCAGTTTGTTTATAAGTCGCCTGTGAGGAACAGTGTCAAAGGCTTTACTGAAATCTAAATACACCACATCTAGGGCTCTCCCTCGGTCCAACTCCCTGGTCACCCAGTCAAAGAAATCAAGCAGAGACTGAATGAATTCTTTGTTTCGGTCTTTACTGAAGAAGATATAGGGACGTTACCAATGTTCCCTCTAATTTTCTGTAGGCTGTGTGCGCATAAAATATCAGCTGTGTGCAGTTTTTGAAGGAAGGTTAAATTTTTGTGCGCCACATAACGACACTCGGAGTTATATACTTTAAAATTTGACTACACGTCAGAATACAGTATGTACACCACATTGAATTTAATCAAATTAAATGAAAATAGACGATTACTAAATGAAGCGGGAAATTTCTAGTAATTACCATCATAACTTTTAAAATTTTAAGACGTCTGTGTTGTTTTCTATCAGAATCAGAGCCGTAATTTTTGTGCGCTCTGTTGTAAAGTATGTGCGCTCACTCGGTGAGGTGTGTGCGCGCGCACACGCGCACAGCTTAGAGGGAACAGTGGACGTTACCCCTCCCTGAAAAGGTATTTAAAGGTGAAGTATCTGAAGAATTGAAAGAAATATCAAAAAACCGGGAAGACATATTACAACTATTTGATAAACCAAAGAGTAGCAAATCACCTGGATCGGATGTTATACATTCAAGAATGTTGCAAGAACTGAAATATGAGATTGCAGACCTGCTATAAGTAATCTGTGAACTATCATTAAAATCATCTGTAGTACTGGAAGATTGGAGAATAGCCAATGTAATAACAGTTGTTTTAAATGGTTCCATGGATGATCCTGGAAACTCCAGACCGGTGAGCTGGATGGGCAAAATGGTAGAAACTATTATAAAGAATAAAATTACTGAACATGTAGGTAGTCATGGTTTAATGGGAGAAGGCCAACCAAGAGCAGAACACAAAAAGCCATAGAAGGACAACTTTATTCAGCAAACAAGAGGTCATCCCGACACGTGTTTCGGCCAGGGGCCTTCTTCAGGGGTATAAGACTTCTAAAAAATAAATAATGACAATTAAATAAAACCATAAATACAATCTATACATGTAATAAAGAAACGATAAATAGTTAAAAACATATATAGAACAAAACATTTAAAAATATGAAGAACAACCAATCAAAAGTAGTAAGATAATGGAACCAAGGTGAAACCAGAAGATTACACTTCATATACAGTAGATACGTATAAAGTATGCTGAACTTTATATGTGCCTATATGAAGTGTAATCTTCTGGTTTCACCTTGGTTCAGTCATCTTAATGGCACGTAGAAAGGGGCTCATATCCAAATGAGCCACGTGTTAAACTGTGCTCAAAATGGTAGCATTAAACTGGAAGAGCAAGCCAAATACATGTGCAAAGAAGTCGGTGCTAGTTTGGCATACTCTCCCAGAGACAGGGGAACCCTGTGGCTAATGTTCATATGAGCCCCGACAGTATTTTGATGGCATTGGGGGCTTTCTCTGATGTCTTGGTCATCTGAGGGGAAATATCAAACTCCCTTCAGATGATCCAGGCATCGGGCCATTCTACCTTATATGGCAGTCTGACCTCATCCAGTGCATTCCAGGATGCACCGCACAGGGCCAAGTGCTGCCACAAGATGGCATGGCAAGAGTGGGGAGCATGTGAGCATCGCTCCCACTCGTTTCTGAAGATATCGGGAGGGAGGAGAGGGTGGAGGGTTTGGAGCAGTTGGGCCACCAGGTGTATTTTTAGTTGGGAGGGAGGGGTGGGGGGGATTCAGGGCTGCTCGGCCACGAGGTTTATTTTTAGTTAGGAGGTTGGTAGGGAGAATTGGGGCCTCTGGGCTACCAGGGATTCGTTTTCTGTTGGGGGCATCAGCCCCCAACAGTATTGTGATGGCATAGGGGCTTTCCCCAATACCTGGATCATTTTTTGACATCTCTCCTCAGATGATCCAGGCATCGGGGAAAGCACCCGATGCCAACAAAATACTGTCAGGGGCACACGCTAGATGTTAAGCTACCTCAGACCCAGGCGTAAAGATATTGGCACTAAGGCTGGTTGTGAAATCATCTACGCGTTTCTCTGCATCGGGCGCAGCCAATATTTGCATACTATTTCATTATGTGCAGCTTATTTGCCTATGAGTTAAATATATTTAAATACTCGGTGTTAATTCTGCGCAAGTCTTTCCTTTGCTATTTATGCATGCGTCCGTCTCTCTTCTGTATTTGGCGATAGCAGTAAGTGTACTTAAAAATGGCGTTATCTGTGCTTAAAGGCCACGCTAGTTTTCTGCATCGGCCTGATAGTATATCTGGATTTTCAGAAAGCCTTTGATAAGATCCCTTCTGAGACTCTCTTGGTGAAATTTTAAAAAGTCATGGGATAGGAGGCAGTGTACTTTGTGGATCAGCAACTGGTTAAAAGATAGAAAGCAAAGAGTATGGATAAATGGCCAATTTTCTCAATGGAGAAAGGTGAATAGTGGAGTACCGCAGGGATCTGTGCTAGGCCCGCTGCTTTTTAACATATTCATACATGAACCGGAAATAGGAATAACAAGTGAGGTGATCAAATTTGCAGATAACACAAAATTATAAAGTTGTTAAAACACAAGAGGATTGTGAAAAATTGCAAGAGGACCTTGATAAATTGGAAGACTGGACGTCCAAATGGTAGAGGAAATTTAATGTGGACAAATGCAAAGTTATGCACCTAAGCAGGGCCGGATTTACCTTGAGTGAGGCCCTATGCCAACAAAAATTGTGGGCCCCCAGCAGGGGCAGCCCAAGGGGGGTGCGGGCCTCATTTGCATAAGGGGCCTCATTTGCATAAATATTTGCATAATGTTACCATATACTAACTTTTAGTAAACGTGCCTCTTAATGAGTGTATGGATAAAGAAAGACTAAAAGATTTCTACATTACTATAATCCAGTGCCAACTGCCAGACACATTAGGAACTACTACAAACACTGCCCATTTAGAACCCATAGCAAACCCGCCGTATCCTAACAGCACTACCAGGACTCACAAAGCACCATACTCTACCAATCAAAAGGCAACACTGCAAATATAGCGTAGTTACTCACCTGTAACAGGTGTTCTCCAGGAGCAGCAGGAATCAGTCCTCACATATGGGTGACGTCGGCGCCGACGGAGCCCTCGCGGAGCAATTTTCCCCAGCTTTCAAAGAAAGCCTTTGGGAATTGCAGCGCGCATGCGCGGTCCCCTTCCCGCCCAAGGGTGCCATCTTAGCCAGTCAGATGACAAAGCTAAAAGACAGCATAAAAATTTGCAAAAAAACTAAAGCAGATGATTGCAACTCCAAGGGGAGGAGGGAGGGTTGTGAGGACTGATTCCTGCTGCTCCTGGAGAACACCTGTTACAGGTGAGTAACTACGCTTTCTCCAGGACCAAGCAGGAAGTCAGTCCTCACATATGGGACTCCCAAGCTTAAGGCTACCGGAGACCCTAAGCACAAAAATGAGCTCCCTCTAGCTCAGCAGCACAGAAGGAAGGAATCTTCACTGAATTATTACCCACCGGTAGCCCCCATCCGGGATGGAGGGTAGGAGTTGCTCAAACCTCGAAGAGATTTCGGAGGACGGCCTGTCCGAAAGCACTGTCCCTGCGGGACTCCCTCTCGAGGCAGTAATGGACCGCAAAAGTCTGGCTCGAAGACCAAGTAGCGGCCCGGCAGATGTCTGCCAATGGAACAAAGCGGAGGTAAGCCACTGACGTAGCCTTCGCCCGAACACAATGAGCCGTGACCCGACTTTCTAACGAGAGTCCGGCTGCCCCATAAGCCCAAGCGATACAGTCAGCAACCCAGATGGACAGAGTACGCTTGGAGACAGGGAGCCCCAATTTATTGGGGTCAAAAGACACAAAAAGCTGAGCAGCTTTACGGTGCTCCCTCGTACGGTCAAGGTAGAAGTTCAACGCCCTTCTACAGTCCAGGGTATGCAGGACCATTTCAGCTCGGCTGGAGTGTGGCCTGGGAAAGAAGGTCGGAAGTACCACCTCCTGATTGATGTGAAAAGGGGAGACCACTTTTGGAAGAAATTTAGGGTGAGTCCGTAGGACTACCCTATTTTTGTAGAACCGAGTGTAAGGGGGATCAGACACGAGGGCCTGCAATTCACTTACGCATCTAGCGGAAGTGAGGGCTATCAAGAATAAGGTTTTCCAAGAAAGAAAACGGAGAGAACAGGTAGCCATAGGTTCAAAAGGCGGACAGGTGATCCGCTGTAAAACCACATTCAGATCCCAGTCAGGTGCTGGCGGGCGCAGAGGTGGTTTAAGTAGAAGGAGACCTCGGAGAAACCTTGCCACGAGAGGGTCGTTGGAAAGAGGTCTGCCGTCCACCGGCACATGATGTGCTGAAAGAGCACTGAGGTGAACTTTGACGGAGTTGGACTTAAGTCCCAGATTAGAGAGGTAGAGCAAGTACTGCAAGATCACCGACACCGAGCAGGAGAAGGGATCCTGAGACTGCTGGGTACACCATACGGTAAAAACGACGCCATTTAAGGGCGTAGCATTTGCGGGTAGAAGGTCGCCGGGAAGCTAGGACGACCTCTTCCACTGCTGCCGGCAGCAGAAGGGGAGCCAGGACTACCCTTTCAGCAGCCAGGCCATCAGATGTAAAGATCTGAGGTTGGGGTGTAGCAGGGACCCTTGATCCTGTGTCAGGAGGTCTGGTTGAAACCCCAGAGGGAACGGAGCCTCCACCGCCAGTTGCAGCAGGAGTGGAAACCACGGCTGTCTGGGCCACCGAGGAGCTATCAGGATGATGGAAGCTTTGTCTCGGAGAGCCTTGAAAAGAGAGATTAGCGGTATGGGAGGAAAGGCATACAGAAGGCTTTTCGACCATGAGAGTAGAAAAGCATCCGCCGCTACTCGAAGGGGATGCGGCTGCCGAGAGCAGAAGCGAGGAAGTTGCCGGTTGAAGGGACTGGCAAAGAGATCCATCGTGGGGAGGCCCCACTTCAGAAAAATTTTCTGAACTACCAAGGGATCCAGTCGCCACTCGTGCGGCTGGAGGATTCTGCTGAGTTTGTCCGCCAGGCAATTTTCTTGGCCTGGGAGATAAACTGCCTTGAGAAGAATGCCGTGGCTGACGGCCCAAGAGCAGAGCCTCTGTGCTTCGCGACAGAGAAGGAAGGAGCCCGTGCCCCCCTGTTTGTTCACGTAGAACATGGCAACTTGATTGTCCGTCTGGACAAGGACTGACCGGTGAGAAGTCAGGTGGGAGAAAGCCTTGAGAGCCAGACGAATTGCTCTGAGCTCTAGGAAGTTGATCTGCTGCGCAGACTCCCACGTGGTCCAGAGACCTTGAGTACATGCCCCTTGGCAATGCGCTCCCCATCCCAGGAGAGAAGCATCGGTCGTCAGTACTTGAGCAGGCGGAGGAGATTGAAAAGGCATTCCGAGTACCAGGTTTGGCTGATGAAGCCACCACTGTAGAGAAGAGGCCAGCGGGTCGGAGATCTGCACTAAGTTGGCTAGGCCGCCCGTGGCCTGTTGCCACTGCTTGCGAAGGCACCACTGAGCAGGCCTCATATTCAGGCGGGCATTGGGGGTCACGTAGACGGTGGAAGCCATATAGCCGAGTAGTCTCAGGAAGCGCCTGGCCGAGACCAGGGACTGGCTGTGAAAACGGCTGGCTAGGTCCATGAGCCGTTGAGCCCTGTCGAGAGGCAGGAAAGCTCTCGCCTGAAGAGTGTGCAATCTTGCGCCGATGAACTCGAGATCTTGCGAGGGGAGCAAAGTGGACTTTGCGAAGTTTATGACAAAGCCCAAGTACTGGAGAAGAGTCACAGTGCGGTGTGTGGCTTTTGCGACTTCCGGAGAGGACGATGCTCTGATGAGCCAGTCGTCCAGGTAAGGAAAGACACAGAGGCCCTGAAGCCGGAGATAAGCCGCCACCACCGCGAGACATTTTGTGAAGACTCGTGATGCGGAGGATAGGCCAAAGGGCAGTACTCTGTACTGGTAATGATTTCCTGCCACCACAAACCTTAGGTATTGGCGGTGGCTTGGGTGGATGAGGATGTGCGTGTAGGCATCCTTTAGATCCAAGGAGCATAGCCAATCTCCCTGCTGGAGGTAGGGCAGAAGGATTCCAAGGGTAAGCGTTTTGAACTTCTCCCGCACGAGGAACTTGTTGAGGTTGCGCAAGTCCAGGATGGGTCTGAGGCCTCCCGTTCTTTTTGGTATTAGGAAATACCTGGAATAAAAGCCTTGACCTCTCAGGTGGTGGGGCACCGGTTCCACAGCCTGTTCCTGAAGAAGACTTGCTAACTCCTGAAGGAGTAAGTCCCTGTGCAGAGGGAGTCGTGGAGGCTCTCCCGGGAAATAGGAGGGAGGGACTTGGTGGAAGTGGAGAAGATAGCCTTCTCTCACAACATGAAGCACCCAGGCATCTGATGTGATGTTGGACCACCTGTGGGCAAAGTGGACCAGCCGGCCTCCTGTGCTGGGAGAAACCAGCTGAGGGGGAGGCTATGCCGATGAAGTCAAAAACCCCCACCCTGCTGAGCAGGGGCCGGTGGTGCAGGCTTGGGGGCTTGCTGCCTACGGGACCCGTTACCCCGTCCTTTGGCCTGCTGACCCTGTTGGGGAGCTGCGGAGGCCTGATATTGAGGGTAGTGTTTATAGGCAGCCGCCTTTCTCGGGTAAAAGGACTTCTTTCCCGAGCCCTTCTTCTTCTGGGAAGGGGCAGAGGTCTTCCTAGAGAGCCTAGTTCTGGTGAGAGTCTCCGTCTCGATTTGCGCAGCCTTCTCAGCCATGGGCTTGCCAAAGAGGTTCTCACCTCGGCAGGGGACATCGACCAACTTGTCCTGCACCCAGGGTTCAAGGTCAGACGACTGAAGCCAAGCCTGTCGGCGGGCACCGATGCCGGCTGCGGCCACTCGAGCCGATGCTTCAAAGCCATCATAGGCTGCTCGAGAAATGAATTTGGAGCAGTCTCGAATTCCAGTGGACAAGGCTAGGAACCTCCGCAAAGGTTCCTCGGACAGCCCAGCAGAGAATCCGGCTATCTCTTTAGCCAGGTCTCTAAGGTACATGCCCATGTAGAGCTGGTAGGTCTGGACCCGACAAGCAAGCATAGAGCCTTGGAAACACTTCTTACCGAGGCCATCCAGGTTGCGGGCCTCCCTGCCGGGAGGCACCGAGGAGTGCATCTTCTGGCTCTTGAGCCTATGCATGGCCGATTCCACCACCATGGAATGGTGCGGTAGCTGTGCTTTCTGGAAGCCAGGGCTCTTGCGGACTCGATAGATGGAATCGACCCGCTTGCTTAATACCGGCGACGATGCTGGACTCTCCCACATGCGGAAGAGTAGTCGTTCCAGCATGGGAGGAACCGGTACAGTAAAGTGCTCCTTTGCTGGAGAGTCGTACTGAAGGGCGTCAAGCTCTTCGGCTCGAGGCTCCTCCTCGGGATCCGCAGGGAAGGCCAAAGCCTTGGCCATATCCCTGACGAAGTCCGAGAACCGTGCATCCTCCGGGGGGGACTGTTTCCGAGGTTCGGACTCAGGGGAGTCCGAGGGGACACACCGAGTCCGAAAAGAATCGGGTGACTCTTCCTCTTCAGATTCCCAGGCCGACTCTGAGGAGGAATCGGTGGGGCCGGTTCGGGCGGGCGGAGGCGTCGGCCGCCCCGACGCCGAGGGAGTCGGCGTCGACGACCTCGGTACCGAACGGGAGGCCGAGGGAGACCTCGACCGAGGATCGACTCGAGCCCGCATGGACTCGAGGATCGGCTCGGTCTCCGGGGTCGACTTAGACGTCGACGTCCCGGCGGTCAGGAGAGAGGCGCCAGCGAGGCTAGCGATCAGTGCCCGCTGCTGGTCCATGAAGGCAGACAGTCTGCTCTCCAAGGCCGTCAACCTGAGTCTGACCTCAGGTGACCCAGCAGCCCCCGACTCGGGCCCCTCGGAGGCGAGTCCACGAGGACTACAGGACTTACCCGAGCAGGCGTTTCCGATTCCAGACGAGGTCGCTTCGAGAGACGATCCTGCTTCAAAGACCCGGGACGGCTATCAGGGCTATGCGACCTGGCCCTCGCGGAACCAGGAGCGTCCACCGACGCCACCCTCGCGGGTTTCGCCTTCCGATGATGATCCCCGGAGGGAGAACCTCTGTCGGAGGAACTCCGGCGATGCTCAGAGCTGGAGCCTCTGGACGCCGAGGCCTCCGACGAGGTCCGGGTACGGGTGGGATCTGCGAAGATTCTTTCCCGCTGATGCCGCCGACTCCGTAAAGCTTTGGAGGACATTTTGCTGCAGGCCCCACAGATCAGTTCCTCGTGATCTGGGCCGAGGCAGCGGAGGCAATGATCGTGTGTCAGTGAGCGACATATTTCTGTCACACTGAACACACCTTTTGAAGCCACTGGCAGCCATCGGGGGAAAAAGGGCCCCTGGCAAGGTCAAAGGACCGGGCTGCCAGCGAAAAACCGAAAAACGAAACTGACAAGAAAAATCAGAAAAAACGAAAAATAAGAGAAGGACTCGCAACGGCGTCGCGAGTCCGGGCAGGAAAGAGACCGGCGTCGAACCGAAGAAAAAAGAGAAAATAAACGACGAAAATCAACTTTTTCTGCGGGGACAAGAAGACCACGTCTGTAGGGCTCCGTGGAAAAAAGAAGACTGGCTAAGATGGCACCCTTGGGCGGGAAGGGGACCGCGCATGCGCGCTGCAATTCCCAAAGGCTTTCTTTGAAAGCTGGGGAAAATTGCTCCGCGAGGGCTCCGTCGGCGCCGACGTCACCCATATGTGAGGACTGACTTCCTGCTTGGTCCTGGAGAATAAACCAATACATTTCAGAGAACAACAATACATGACCTACTGGGGAAAGAGAACAAGTGGCACTGTCAAATAGGAATTATATAAACAGAACACCTCAGCTCAGTTACACATGCACAACATAGACCGTCACCAAACAAGGAATCACAATTTAGAAACAGGAAGACAATAATTAAACTGGGAATCCCAAAAGCCAAACTTGGAATGTACAACACTGTAGAAATAAAACTATACATTAATTTGCTCTTGTACTAAACAAAGCGCAGACGTTAATGATGCACATTTACCAGAGCTGACATATTCCAATTAATAAATTCAAAATAAAGAGATATTTTTCTACCTTTTGTGCATTTTTTTCAGCTGCAATTGCTCCAGCCACTTTCTTCTGGTTTCTTCGTGTCTTCTGCTAACTCTCCATCGTCTGCTGTCCATTTGTCCTTTCTTCTCTCTTCTAGTTTTTTTCCATTCTCTCTCTACATCTGCTTTAACATACTAATCTTTCTCCTTTTGCTCTTTCCTCATTCCTATTTCATCCACTCAAATTTTACCCCTCCATCCTCAATCCCCACTTACTCTCCCAATACCTGGCCAATTGTAGATTTTTTTATCCCTCCCACACAAAATATTTTTCCCTTCTCCATTTTACTCTTCCAGCCCCATCCCATTCTAATCCTCCCCCAACATCAGCTCCCTTCTAGTTCCAGCCTCACCCAGCATCCATTCCCTTCTAGTTCCTGCATCAGCCCATTTCCAGTCCTAGCCACCCATCAGCCCATTTCCAGTCCTAGCAACCCCCCAACCCAATACCAGTCCTAGCCCCCCCATCAACCCACTTACAGTCCTAACCCCCCATCACCCCATTTTCAGTTTAAGCCCCCCCTATAACCCATTACCAGTCCTAACCCCCCATCAGCCACTTCCAGTCCTAACCCCATCAACCCATTTCCAGTCAGCCCCCCATAGCCCATTGCCAGTCCTAACCCCCCCCATCAGCCCACAGCCCATTACCAGTCCTAACCCCATCAGCCCACCTCAAGTCCTAACCCCTCCCCATCAGCCCATTTCCTGTCCTAGCCCCCCATAGCCTATTATCAGTTCTAACCCCCCATAGCCCATTACCAGTTCTACCCCCCCCAACAGCCCACAGCCCATTACCAGTCCTAACCCCATCAGCCCACCTCCAGTCTTAACCCCCCCAGCCCATTTCCAGTCCTAGCCCCCCATAGCCCATTACCAGTAAGCCCCCATCAGCCCACAGTCCATTAACAGTCTTAACCCCCCCCAGCCCATTACCAGTTCTAAACCCCCCCCCAACAGCCCACAGCCCATTACCAGTCCTAACCCCATCAGCCCACATCCAGCCTTAACCCCCCCAGCCCATTTCCAGTCCCAGCCCCACCAATAGCCCATTACCAGTCCTACCCCCCAGACCATTACCAGTTCTAAACCACCCCAACAGCCCACAGCCCATTACCAGTCCTAACCCCATCAGCCCACCTCCAGCCTTAACCCCCCCAGCCCATTTCCAGTCCCAGCCCCCCCAATAGCCCATTACCAGTCCTACCCCCCCCCCCCATTGGCCTAAAGTAAAATTTAATTTAAAAAAAAAACGCTGGCTGCCGCCGCGGCAGCATGGACTGTTCCTGCGGGGCCCCCTCTGCTGCCGCGGCAACATGGATTGTCCCGCAGGGCTCCCTATACCCGGCTGAATCCCCTCTCTCCCTGCCGGCTTTGAGAGGCGCGAAGGGAGTGTGTCTCCCTCGCGTCTCTGTTCAGCCCGCAGGGGCTGATGGGAAATTTCCCATCAGCCCCTGCGGGCTTAACAGAGACGCGAGGGAGACACTCTCCCTTCGCGCCTCTCAAAGCCGGCAGGGAGGGAGGCAGGGAGGGGATTCAGCCGGGCATAGGGAGCCCCGCGGGACAATCCATGCTGCCGCGGCAGCAGAGGGGGCCCCGCGGGAACAGTCCATGCTGCCGCGGCGGCAGCCAGCGTTTTTTTTTTAAATTTAATTTTAAAAAGGCTGTTTTTGTGGGCCCTTGTCAGCTGTGGGCCCTACGCCACGGCATAGGTGGAGTATAGGTAAATCCGGCCCTGCACCTAAGAAAGAAACAACCCAAACTATGATTATACAATGCAAAGTTCCACATTTGGAACCACCACCCAGGAAAAATATTTAGGCGTCATGGATAACATGTTGAAATCCTTCACCCGGTGTAATGCGGCAGCCAATAAAGCAAATAGAATGCTAGGAATCATAAGGAAAGGAATGGAGAATAAAACCAAGGATATTATAATGTCTCTGTATCATTCAATGGTGCGACCGCACCTTGAATATTGTGTGCAGTTCTGGTCGCCATATCTCAAAAAGGATATGGCAGAATTAGAAAATGTACAGAGAAGAGCCACAAAAATGGTAAAGAGGATGGAAGGATACTCCTAGAGGAAAGGCTTAAAAGGTTAGGGCTCTTCAACTTGGAAAAGAGATGGCTGAAGAGATATGATAGAAGCCTATAATATAATGAAAGGAGTGGAATGGGTAAACATAGATCAGTTGTTTACGCCATCAAAAAGTAGAAACACTAGGGGACACACAATGAAGCTACAATGTAGCCCATTTAAGACTAATAAGAGAAGATATTTTTTTCACTCAACGTGTAATCAAGCTTGGAATTCATTACCAGAGGATGTAGTAAAAGTTGTTAGTGGAGCTGGGTTTAAAAAAGGTTTGAACAAGTTTCTGAAGGAAAGGTCCATAAACCATTATTAAAAAGGACTCTGGAAATCCACTGCTTACCCTGGGTCCTGGGGCAAGCATTGTGGAACCTGTGTACCTTTTGGAAAACTGCCAGGTACTTGTGACCTGCATTGACCACTGTTGTAAACAGAATATTAGGCTTAATGGACCTTGGTCTGACCCAGTATGGCATTTCTTCTGTTCTTAATGTACATTTGTAACACACATTAAGTGCAAAGCCTCTCTGTCAACTGCCAGGGATGTGGCCAGCATGCTTCTGGCAGTAAAAGCATGACAGTACGTTCACTATGTAACATGCAGTGCAATTAAGTGAGTGCACCTAACAAAATGCATAAAGGTATCATTAGGTGCATCCATACTAATTGAAATCTTAACTGTAATCTGCGCTGATGTGCTCTCCACACTCCCACTCTTCCCATAAACTACCCATTCAATACACCCTCCATCAAGGAGTCCCCCAAGGCTCAGCACTATCCTCTTTATTATTCCATATATACTTAGAGCTGATATGCGCACTGATACAGGCTCATAAAATGTACTACTACATCTACGCTGATGACATCATGCTCAACACACATATACACAAGGGCTCTCAGCACACCAATTTGTGGTGAACTTCAGAAAACAGAGGTGCTGTGTATAACTAGAGACACTGCCTTTTGCCCATAGGCAACTCTAAAAATCAACAATGCCGAATTGGAAATCACATCCAAAGTTTGTTACTTAGGTCTAGCACTTGATCAACACCTAATCTTATACTTGCATATTACAACAAAACTACAATGGTATATCATAAGACGAGAACACTGACATCAGGGCCGTTGCTGCTATTAGGTGAACTAGGTGGTCGCCTAGAGCGCTGGTCCTTCAAGGGATGCCGCTGTCACCCCTCTCCAGGATGTATAATGGCGGCAGTGGCCACAAACAGCCCTACAGCACTTCCCTTTAAGCTTTGGCACTGCGGGGCTGTTTACTTCTGCCCCCTTTTTGACACCCGATGCTGAAACAGGAAGTCAGGAGAGTGAGGCAGATGCAAGAGATAAGGTTCGCCTAGGGCGCCTCATCTCCTCATGCCAGCCCTGTTTGACATACACACATTACTGGACTATAGCTTCTGCACAGTGTTCCAGGCCTTTGTATTCCCACACTTCAACTACTGCAATATCATCTAACAGAGATTACCAAAATATGCCCTCTATGTCCTCCAGATGGCACAAAACACTAGTGCCCTTATTCTCCTTGGAGCATCAAAAGCAGCTCATGTTGTTGTTAAGTGCCGTCGAGTCGGAGTCGACTCATGGCGACCCTCTGGATAGCTATCCTAAATTGTGTTCGGTAGTCAGGCAGCTCATTGTTGAAAGACTGGTACCCGTAGCTGCTGTTATTGTATCGATCCATCTCATTGCTGGCCTTCCTCTTTTGCGTTGACCTTCTATCTTGCCAAGCATGATGTCTTTCTCTAATGATCTCTCTCTTCGCATGATGTGTCCAAAGTATGAAAGTCAAAGTCTTGTCATCTGAGCTTCTAAAGAAAGCTTAGGTTTGATCTCCTCTAGTACCGACTGGTTTGTTCTTCGGGCAGTCCATGGTATACACAGTATTCGCCGCCAGCACCATAATTCAAAGGCATCAATTTTCTTCCTGTCTGTATTTTTCACTGTCCAGCTTTCACATCCATATGATGTTATTGAAAATACCATGGCTTGAACAAGTCGAATCTTTGTATGGAGAGAGACATCTCTGCTCTTGAGAATCTTATGTAGGTCTTTCATAGCCATTCTGCCAAGAGCAATGCGTCGTCTGATTTCTTGACTGCTTGTTGCTTCTTTATTGATAGTTGATCCAAATAGGTTAAAGTTGTTCACAATTTCAATTTCTTCTCCTTCAATGATGAACCTGTTAATTATGCCAGTTGTCATGATCTTTGTCTTCTTTACATTAAGGTGCAGGCCCATTTTGAGACTATGTTCTTTGATTGTGAGAAGCAAATGTTTCAGATCATCTTCACTTTCAGCCAGTAATGTGGTATCATCAGCATAGCGAAGGTTGTTGATGAGTCTTCCACCAATCTTCACACCTCTGTTGTCTTCATACAATCCTGCTTCTCTGATGATTTGTTCTGCATATAAATTAAACAAGTAGGGGGAAAGTATGCAGCCTTGTCTTACTCCTTTGCTTATTTTAAACCATTCTGTTTCTCCTTGTTCCGTTCAAACTGTTGGTTCTTGATCAATGTACAGATTGTGCAAGAATACGATCAGGTGTTCTGGTATACCCATGCTTCTTAATGTGGCCCAGAGTTTCTCATGGTTTACACAGTCAAAAGCTTTGCTATGGTCGATAAAGCACAAATAGATATCCTTTTGGTATTCTTTAGTCTTTTCAAGGATCCATCTCACATCCGCAATGATGTTTCTTGTTCCTCGCCTTTTCCTGAACCCTGCTTGCACTTCAGGTAGTTCTTGTTCCAGGTATGGTTGTAGTCTCTTGAATAATCTTCAGTAGAATCTTGCTGGCATGTGGGATCAGAGTGACTGTGCGATAATTTCCACAGTCAGTTGGATCACCTTTCTTTAGTATTGGTATAAACACAGATCTTTTTCAGTCAGTTGGCTATGATGTTGTCTTCCATATTTCTTGGCAGAGCCTTGTAAGTATGGTAACAGCTGCATCAGATTGCTGTAATACTTCTATGGGAATGCTATCAATGCCTGGTGCTTTGTTCTTTGATAAGGCTTTCAATGCTGCTTCAACTTCTTCTTTCATCACCAATGGTTCCCGATCATAAGGTACAGGTTGAAACGGCTGTTGGTCCACTTGATCTTTATCATATAAAAACTCTGTATATTCCTTCCATCTTTTCTTGATCTTCTCAGCATCATTCAACATAGAACCTTGAGCATCATGTAACATTCCAATTTGAGGCTGGAAATTTTTCTTTAACTCTCGTAGCTTTAGGAAAGCCGATCTTGTTCTTCCTCTAATAGTTTCTGCTTCTATTTCCTTGCATGCGTCATTGTAGTACTTTTCCTTGTCCTGTCTTGCTGCACGTTGGAAATCTCTGAGTTCTGTGATTGTCTTTCTTTCTCCTCTGGCTTTAGCTTCTCTGCGTTTCTGGGCAATTTTCAGAGTTTCTTCCATCATCCATTTTGGCCGTTTTTTCTTTTTCACCTTTTGTAGAGACTTCTCACTTTCTTCCAACACAACCTTCTTGATGTCATTCCATAACTCTTCTGGAGCTCTGTCATTTGTATCTAAAGCAGCAAATCGATTTTGCAGGCAGTCTTAAATTCCAGTGGTATATTCTCAAAGTCATATTTTGCTGCATTCATGAGTGGTTTGCTCTTTTTCAACTTTAGCTTGAGTTTGCATACTAGTTGTTGATGATCTGTACCACAGTCAGCTCCAGGTTTTGTCTTTGTTGATGTTATAGAGCTTTTCCATCGTGGACTTCCACAGATGTAGTCAATTAGATTTTTATACAATCCATTGGGTGAAGTCCATGTGTACAGTCGCAGCTTGTGTTGCTGGAAGAAGGTGTTTGAGATGAATAGATCGTTGGTCTTGCAGAATGCTATCAGTCTTTCTCCAGCTTCATTTCTGTTGCCAAGTCCATATTTTCCAACTACTATGTCTTCTTCTTTGTTGCCAACTTTTGCGTTCCAGTCACCCATGACTATCAGGATATCCTGTTTGCATGTTCTGTCAATTTCAGCTTGTACTTGTTCATAGAACTCTTCAATTTCATTCTCTTCTGCAGCTGTTGTTGGGGCATATACTTGAATTATAGTTGTGTTGATAGGCATTCCTCATAGACGAATAGAGATTAAGAGTTCGCTGACTGCATTGTATTTCATTACAGTTCTTGCAAGTTTCTTCTTTATTATAAATGCAACACCATTTCTTCTTTGTCTTTCATTTTCAGCATAGTAGACCATGTGATCATCTGATGCAAAGTGCCCGATGCCAGTCCATTTTAGTTCGCTGACACCCAGCAGATCAAGTTGTACACGTTCCATTTCATTCTTGATCACCTCCAACTTCCCTTGGTTCATGCTTCGTACGTTCCATGTTCCAATGTGTAAGACATCTTTACAGCTTCTGACTCTCATTTCATGCGCAGCTACATCAGCAGTCAGACGTCCCGAGGGCTTTGATCCAACCACATCATAAATGCTGGCTTTACTCTGAAAAGTCTTCACTCTTCCCCAGTAGCTAGTTGCGTACCTTCCAACCTGGGGATCTCATCTTCCAGCACTACAGCACAATTTGTTTTGTTGTAACTATCCATTAGGTTTTCATGGCAAGATACAGAAGTAGATTGCCGGGCCTTTCTTCTGCGCAGTTTAAGTTTGAGGTTGTTGCCGTTGTCACAGAAATGTGATCCTCCGCCATCAACACTATCCCATTCTGCTGCTGCCCAGATGGGTGGTTTGTCTTGGTCTCATATCACGTCTCTAATAAAACAGTTACACTGGCCTCCCGTTCCAGGATTAGGAGGTTTCTGGAGGAGGTGGATCTGCCCCATCTCACTCAAGAGCAGCAAGGGCAGTTAACAGCCCCTATCATGGCAGACGAGATACAAAGGGATATTGAAAAAGCAGCAGTGTGCAAGGCTCCTGGGTTAGATGGATATAGGGCGGAGTATTACAAATTGCTGAAGACACAAGTTACCCCGGTGTTAGTTGATCTGTTTAATACGTTGAAGGACACGGGAGTTTTCAAATATAATACTAATACAGCTCATATTGTTGTCCTACCAAAACCAGGTAAAGATGTGACAGAAGTGGGGTCATACAGACCAATATCGCTAATTAATTATGACCTCAAGCTGTTAGCAAAGATTTTAGCAGATCGTTTGGCCATACACCTCCCTAGTTTATTACATGCAAGCCAGACAGGGTTTGTACAGGGGCGTTACCCCACCAAAAATGTCAGAAAAATTCTAGGAGCCTTGGACTGGGTTCGTAAACAAGGCGCCCCCTCCCTGCTGGTCAGTTTTGATGCTGAAAAAGCTTTCAACAGGGTAGGGTGGGCATACTTATTTGAGATTCTAGAAGCATATGGATTGGGTGCGGGGTTCATACAGGGCATTCATGAATTATATCAGAAACCAGCAGCGGTAGTGGGAGTGAATGGGTTCATCACATCCAGTTTTGACATAGCAAGAGGAACAAGGCAAGGTTGTCCATTGTCCCCGTTATTATTCATGCTTTCTTTAGACCCACTATTGAGAATGATATATGCCCGAGACGATATAAGGGGGTGAAAGTGGGATCCTGTGCATTTAAGGTATCGGCCTTTGCGGATGACTTGTTGGTCATGCTGAGGGAACCACGAGATTCTTTACCCAGGCTCCTAGGGGTGATAGCACAGTACGGAATAATAGCGGGGTTGAAGTTAACCAAGTCTGAAGCTCTAGATATTAACAGAGGGTTACAAGAAAAGTGGGGTGAATCATTTCCCCTACGATGGGCAAAAGATAAAGTATTTAGGAATATGGTTACCACAAGACCCAAAAAGATTATATCATCAAAATGCCAGCCTTTAGTACAAGAAGTTCAAAATAAGCTCCGGGACTGGATGCCATTGCCCTTCTCTCTTAGCGGTACGGTGGCTGCCTATAAAATGATACTTTTCCCAAAAATCTTGTATAGCATTCAACTCCTCCCCCTGCAGCTGCAGAGGCAGGATATTCAAAAATTGAAAGATCTCTACAGAGTTTCTTTTGGAAAGGGAAAAAGCACAGACTTAAAATTGATCGGCTATATGGTCAGTGGCATCAGGGGGGATTGGGGCTACCTCGACTAGAAGAATACAGTTGTGCCATGTTAGAGACTGGCTGGGAGGGAGATCGATGTATACCCCCTACAACTTTGAGTCAGCGTTGGTTGCGCCATACTCACTACTGACTGTGTTGCATGCCCCGCGAATGCAGTTGCCTGAAGGGCTTTGAGATAATATTCTGTGGAAAGGGGTTCGTTGGAGTTGGAGGGCTCTGTGTGGTCGACTGGACATCCCATCTGAGATATCCGGATATCTGCCCCTACAGGGCAATTTATCCTTTAAACCAAGCACAATGTCAAAACTTTTTCGAGGGTGGGCATTAAGGGGCCTCCCACAGCTGCAGCAAGTAATTAATGAAGAGGGAGAACGCCAACCTTTTCTGGACCTGAAAGATCTTTATGACCTACCACATGGGCACTTTTATGCATACTTGCAGCTAAAGCATTATATGAGTTCAATGAAGGATGGGAGGCGAGGTCTGAGAAAGGAAAATTTTGGGAAATTAGTGGAGTGGTTCGCGTTGGAGAATAAAGAGTGGATAACAGTAGCGGGCTATTATAGGGCCTTGAATAACATAGCCCAAGATAAATGTTATGTATAGGTGAATACACAGTGGGGCCGGGAATTGGGAGTTAATCTTGGTTCCTATGCCTGGGAGGCGGCAACAGGGAGAATTTCCCGATTAATAACAGGGGCCAGGCTCCGAGATATGCAATTCAGAATAATGGAGCGTGTATATATCTCGCCCTATAGAGCGTGGAAGGCGGGCTTTGCGGAGCACAGCGGCTGCCCTTGGTGCGGTGGCGTAGAGGCACATTTGGGACATATGTTCTGGGGATGTGGGCAAGTAGGGAAGTTTTGGAGTAGAATTCAACAATTCTTGGGAGGAGTTTTGGGACAGGGAGTAAGGTTGACCCCAGGGTTAGCTATTTTGGATGTTCCCGACCCGTTGGGACTTACCACAGCAGGGAACAGATTGATGGTGAGGAAGTGTTGCCCCATTGCCAAACAATGTATCCTTCGTAGATGGAGAGAGGCAGGAGGGTCTGAATATTGGGAATGGAGGAATTTACTGCACCAGTTGGTGTTATGGGAAGGAGAGGCATCTAGGTGATACCCACGAAGGAGAGCGAACTTCTTGATGACTTGGTCCCCATATTTAGAAGGCATATCGGCTAGAAAGAGAAATGATATTTTAACAGTATAAGTTGGTTACAATGAGTGGAAGAACCCTGTAAGATGGGGGGGGATAAACACACAAAAAAGATGGGGGGGGAAGGATGGTTGGAGTAGTTGGTGGGAGGGACGTGATGGAAGGGAGAGGGGATGGCAGGAGGAGGGAGGCAAGGGAGGAGGCATCAATGAAAGTGTTAAGATAGTTCAATAATTAAGGTAAGAATGGTTTATTAGGGAGGGTAGTATATTATGATTAAGATTGTTCTAAAGTTAAGTGTTCAGGAACTTTGGGAGATGGTGTAAGGGATAAAAGGTTCTAATATAGCGTCCGGCAGGAATAAGAGCATCTGCTCGCCGGAAGGGCTAGGGAGAATGTTATTACCAACTAATAAGGAGAACATCTCAGAGGGGAGGGGGGAGAAGAAAGGGGGTGAGGAGGGAAGGGAGAAACTATAAATCTGTCAATTGTTTCAGTAGTAACGGACGGTTGTGTTGCCTTAATATCTGCCATGATGTATTCAAAAACCAATATAATGGAAGGCTGACGTTTTGGTTATTAATGATAATAATAAAAAGATTAAACATAAAACAGTTACACTGGCTTCCCATAACAAGTTGTATCAAGTACAAGTTATTACTAACTGCATTCAGAATATCTCACAACTTCTGGTCCACACTGCACAAGACTCCAGACAATAGAAGTAAGAGATCCTGCATGCAGAACCATCCCAGCGTTAAGAACGAGAAGTGATCATGCAACTAGTACCTGTGAATTTTTGCTTGACACATCTGACCTCTGGAATACCCTCCCAGACAAAATATGGGCCCTTCCAGATCTTAATAATTTTTGCAAGGAACTAAAGACCCATTTATTTTTAGAATACTTTGGTAAGGAGACATAACTCTTCCCAAAAGAACTCCCTGTAAAGCCACATTGCTATTGCATCTTGTTTTTAGCATGGCTTTACAATTTCACTATATTTTCTGTATAAAATGTAATTTAATGTTCCTTGTAACCTGCTTTGACTTTAAGATAAAGTGGTCTATAAATTGGCTAAATAAATGAATAAAATAAATAAATTTAACGTGAATGTTGGTAGTAGGTAGCTGGTATGCCCATATGTTGGTAGTAGGTAGCTGGTATGCCCAGTTACCGCATGCTATAACAGTCTTGAACTGGTTAGCGATGTTTAAATGCATCTGATACTCTAAGGAGGGTTCTTCAGCTTTATTGCTAAGGAACTATATGAGAGAAATACCAGAGAGAGAAAAGCAGCAACCAATGACTGGGAGTAATTGTCAGGCTGTTTTTCATCATTTAACATTGTTTTTGTGAATTACATGCCTGATTATATTTTCATTACCTTTCTCATACATACATTTGTTCATCTTGGGAGAACCTATTAAACAGGTATTTTTACTTAAACTACTAGTGGACCTCCCCCTCCCCATATATATATATATATATATATAGATATAGATATAGATATATATAGAGATATATATCATCTGTATATATAAAGAATGAATGAGTTTGCTTATCAGGTATCTTATTTTCCAAAAAAGATTAGCATGACAGAAATAAAAAAAATACTTTTCAAGTGCAAACGTTCTGAATTAGACCCGATTTGTCAGGAAAAAAAAGCTAAAATATGGCCTGGATTAAATAGAAACAATTAAGTATTTTCCCTAATTGTTCCCTCATTAAATATGTACAGTTTCAAAGGATTGTTAAAATGTAATTATTAAATCGCATTAGAAAGTGGAAGAAGAGAAAGAGAGAGAGGTGAGAGACTTATTTTTCTTTAGGGACAATCCATCTTTGGAAGCAGGGCCTCAGTTTCTAATAAAGCAAACGTCCTCGCTTTCAGCAACAGGGATCTTAACTACTGCAATCCTGTGGGGAACTGTGATTAATAGTTGATGCACACGCAAGAAAAATTTGCATAGTGTTAATTTTTTTCACAATTTTTTCTTGTTTTGGGGTGCTTTTTCATTTAGTTTCACATATTTGCTTTAATAGTATACTTTTAGTGCATTCAAATTGATTTAACATGCACTAATCAAGGAATTAAGGTACACTAAGACGATTAGTGGGTGTTAAGTCAATTCAGTGCACACAAAATTTTTTTAAGGCGCACTAATGAATTGAATGCATAGCAATGAATGTACCCCTGTTTGACAGTTACAACCCTATAAACTATTGACAGGAAATTCAGAGCACGGATTCTCTCTAGATGTCTTTTGATACATGCGTATATATAGTTACTGAAATGTAAATATGTACAAAAGGTGAAAAAACTATGACCAAGGTAGAGAGGAATGCAGAGAGGTGCATGCCATGGACTGACAAAGGGGAGATTGAAGCGCTGCTGCTGCTGCAGTGTGGGGCCATGCAAATGGAGTCAGCAGTGGGTAAAGTGACATTCTGAGAAAGAGACATCAACCGACAGGAGCAGAGGATGCTCATACCCAGAAGTTCAAGCCATGAAACAGAGGCCATAGTGGGAAGTTTGGGAGAGGAGAAGTGAAAAAAAAAAGAGACAGAAGGCAGCAATAGCAGGAAATAGCCATGCACATGGTAACTCTGGACACTTTATGAGAGTTACTGGGGCAGGATGGAGGGAGAGGACAGTGTAGCTAGAGTTCACACCTGCAGAGAAGATTGGGCTGTTCTGCAATCAATAATGCTGTGCAAGCTACACTCTACTCTACTTCCTCCAGCCTCTCCCAGGAACCATCATTGAAGTCCCGGACTCACCATGAGGCACAGCTAACCATTGCCACTGATGCCTCTTTCCTCTTCAAGGCTCCTCTCCCAGATCTCCTGCTGTGGCTTCTCTTCCTCCTCCTTCCACTGATGGTCTGAACTTCTGGGTGTGTACAGTCTCTGCTGCCATTGACCCACCATCTTTTCCCCATTGTGTCATCACTTCCACTGCTGGCTCCACTCCCCTGGCCCCATACCATCACAATAGCAACATCTTGGCCTCCATTTTGATGGACAGTGGCATATTCTTTTCTCTCTTCTTCTCCACCCCTACTACAGTTTTTTGCCCCTGTTGTTGTTAAGTGCTGTTGAGTCAATGTCAACTTATACCAGCCCTCTGGATAGTTGACCTAAACTATGTTCGGTCTTCAGTCAGGCAGATAGTTGCTGTTACTGTATCGATCCATCTCATTGCCGGCCTTCCTTTTTGCGTTGACCTTCTACCTTGCCAAGTATTATGTCTTTCTCTAACGATCTCTCTGTTTGCATGATGTGTCCAAAGTATGAAAATCGAAGTCTTGTCATCTGAGCTTCTAAGGAGAGCTTAGGTTTGATCTCCTCTAGTACTGACTGGTTTGTTCTTCGGGCAGTCCATGATATTCATCACCAGCACCATAATTCAAAGGTATCAATTTTCTTCCTATCTTTTTCACTGTCCAGCTTTTGCATCCATATGATGTTATTGAGAAATACCACAGCTTGGACAAGTCAAATCTTTGTATGGAAAGAGACCTCTCTGCTCTTGAGAATCTTATTGAGGTCCTTCATAGTCATTCTGCCAAGAGCAATGCGTCGTCGGATTTCTTGACTGTTTATCCTTTCTTTATTGATTGTTGATCCAAGTAGGTTAAAGTTGTCAACTATTTCAATTTATTCTCCATCAATGATGAACTTATTGATTTTGCCATGAATTTCCTTATTCTATCTAACACTTTTGGCTAGTGGTTCTATTACTAATGCAAACAGCAATGGGGAGATTGGGCAACCTTGCCTTGTACCCCCTTCCCAATGCAAATAGTTCTGAATAGACCCCATTTACTCTTATACGCGCTTTAGGTTGTCTATATAGAGCTTTTATCCATTTCTGGACGTTGTCCCCCAGCCCCATTTTCCGCATAACTGCAAACATGAACTTCCATTCCACTCTATCGAAAGCTTTTTTGGCATCAACAGCCATCATTATAGATGTCCGTTCTTTACGTACTTGCCATATTAGGTTTAACAGCTTGCGTACATTATCACTAGCCTGTCTACCCGGGATAAATCCTGCTTGATACTCTTGTATCCGTTTCAGAATAAATCTGCAACTGGGTCACAAGAATTTTGGCCAATATCTTTGCATCTAAGTTAATGAGAGATATGGGTCTATATGATTCACACATCCCCTGATCTTTCCCTGGTTTGGGTATTACTATAATACCCGCTACCTCCATGGAGTTCGGTAGCTTCTCTCCTTTTAATACGTCATTAAAGACATCTCTTAATAATGGGCTTACTTCTTCACTTAATTTTTTATAAAACCTAGCCGTGAAGCCATCCAGACTTGGAGCCTTTCCTTCTTTCAAGCTCTTAATAGCCACTACTACTTCTCTTCCTTCAATCACTCTATTTATCCACTGCCATTGCTCTGTATCTAATTGCTTTAATTTAATCTCTTCCATGTACTGCTCTATATCTATCCCCTCTCCCTGTTCCGAGCTATAGAGCTTGTGATAGTATTTTCAAAATACTTGTTGTATTTGTTCATTAGTAATAACCTATCTACCTTCTCATCCTTTATTCAAACGATCTGCTGTTGTACTCTTCTTTCTCTAAGTTTTCGCACCAAGTATCTATCTAGCTTGTTTCCCTGTAAAAAAAAATTCATGCCTGATCTGGTTTAGCCTAAATGCCTCTTCCTCAGTATTTAATCTACTTAGTTCTTCTCATATGCATCTAATATGCTGCAGCCTCCTTTTCCTACTTTTCTGTGTATGATTTTTCTCTTCTTGCCTCAACTGGGATATTAGCTCTCGTTCCTTTTGTTCTTTTTGACGCTGCCACCTAACTGCCATAGCTATACAGTGCCCCCTCACCACCGCTTTCAG
This sequence comes from Ichthyophis bannanicus, assembly GCA_033557465.1. Classification (NCBI taxonomy): domain Eukaryota; kingdom Metazoa; phylum Chordata; class Amphibia; order Gymnophiona; family Ichthyophiidae; genus Ichthyophis; species Ichthyophis bannanicus. The sequence goes on from CM066042.1 coordinate 173,559,062, forward strand.
TCCATCCCATAATACTGCTGGCCTTCACCTCTTCATTGTCATTATGCTGTATGTACTCATTTATAGTTTTTTTGATATGGCGAAGCACCTCTTCTTCTATGAGGGATTAATTTAACTTCCAGAAATGCAGGCCTCCCCCCTTTATTTGAATATTCAATATAACTTCCACAGGTGTGTGGTCTGTCCAACTTATGGGTCCAATATCCACTCGTTTTACTTGGTCTACTAGCCTTCCATCTACCATACCATATCTAGTCTGCTGTAGGTTTTGTGTGGATATGAATAGTGTGTATATTCTCTCTTTCTGCCATGGAGATATCTCCAAACATCTACAGTGCCTAGTTTATGTAGTAATTTCCCTAACTTCTTGCTTACTCCCTTGCTGCTTTTCTTATTGCTCCCCATTGTATCTATTCTGGGATTTAAGATGGCATTAAAGTCTCCCCCTAATATCAATGGGTTTTGCATATGTTCTTCTACTACTTCATATAACTCCCCATAGAACACTCCTTGCTGTATATTCAGCGCATATACACTACCTACAGTTATGGGCATTCCTGCTATTTGACCCTGCCACAATTTTAATATACCCCCCCCCCCCCCCCCCCCGTGTCTCTCTCTACCTGTTTTTCTTCCAATACCATTCCTTTTGCAAAAAGAATTCCAATCCCCCTTTTTTGGAAGATACCACTTTTCTTTTGTGATTTTTAAATTATTGTATTAGCAGTATATCAGCTCGAAGTCTGTTACCCTCTTTTAACAGTGCTTGTCTTTTATGCCATGAACTGAGACCTTTAGTATTAATGGTTACTATATTACATTCCTCAGGTTTCTTTTGCTTACCCACCATGATTCCAAATATCTGTACCTTCTCTTTTTTCATCTACAGGATCCAGTTTTCCCCCTCTTCCCACCCTTCCCCCTCCCTCTCAGCCCCAACCCTCCCCCAACCTCCCTTTTCATCCTCCCTACCTTCACGCTACAAATTAGTAGCTTTGCCTTCCTCTGTGACATCTTCTTTCCCCCTCCCACTCATTACCCATGTTACTTATCATTAACTCTCTTATCTTAAACTCCCCCATTCAATTACTCCGTAGTACTATCATGAATCTACCTCTTGCCTCTCATTCAAATTATCCACTCATCGTCTTTCCATTCAGCTTCTTTTCTTGTACTTTGTTTTGCCTTCATCCCTTTTTAATTTTCAGGTTACACTTCCTTCCCTACTTAGCTCAGGAGTCCATGCATCCTCCTTCCGTTATTTGGTATTATGTCTCTAATTATTTACAATTGTCCCATGTCCTTTTTTTTTTTGCACTACTTGTTTGCTTTTTCTCTCTTGACTCTCCACTTTTTGCCAGCCATTTTTTTTTCCAATTCCTGATTTCTTCAGTTCTACCGTTTCTGGTATGTGTGTTGTTCCTGCTTCCGTCATTGCTGCTACTAACTGCGTCACTGTGGTCGCTCTTCGTGTAGTTCCATTGCTGGTAAATGCGATGCCTACTGGGTATAACCATTTATATTGAATGTTCTCCTCCCGGAGTCTCATTGTGAATCCTCGCCATTCTCTCCTTCGTTTTAATGTGGCAATAGCTAAAGCCACATATATTGCCACTTTGTGTCCTCTCCATTCAAGTTGTCATGCTCTTCTCACCTTGTTAATTATTTTTTCTTTAATTTTGAAGTCTTGGAGGCATATAATTATATCCCGGGGGGTTCCCCTCATCTTGGGCCTAGCGTACGATGTGCCCTATTGATTTTAATTTCCAGTGCATCTGCTCCTTCTTCTGAACTTTCCAGTACAGCTTTGCATATTTCTCACGCAGTTTGTTCAGTCTCTGTACTCTTCACTTTCCAGTACCCCCTTTATTCTTAAGTTGTGTCTTCTAGCCCGGTTCTCCAAATCCTCAAGTTTGAGCTCAATATGCTCTTTAGACTGTTCCAGGGAAATTATTAACTTGTTCATTTCACTCACTGTGCTTCGTAACTTCTCCACTTGCCCCTCCACTCTTTACCTAATTCATGTTCATCAGCATGGAATTCTATGATGGCCGCCTCCATATCCGCCCTGAATCCCGTCATTTCTGAGCATAGCTCATCAAACCAGGAGCACAACTTTTTCTTTTGAAATTTGTACTACGGCATTCTTACCCTGCACCACCTCCGATACACTGTGAAGTTCTTCGGTCTCAGGCTCCAGATCCACCTCACCTGCCGCTTTTTCTCCTTTTTGCTCACAGGGTATTGCCGAGTATGCATATAGTGTAGTTACTCACCTGTAACAGGTGTTCTCCAGGAGCAGCAGGAATCAGTCCTCACATATGGGTGACGTCGGCGCCGACGGAGCCCCCATGGGGAGCATTTCCCCAGCTTTCAAAGAAAGCCTTTGGGAATGCAGCACACATGCGCGGTCCCCTTCCCGCCCAAGGGTGCCATCTTGCTCAGTCTGATGACATAGCTAAAGACAACAAAAACCAAAATGAATTATATGACTGCAACTCCAAGGGGAGGAGGGAGGGTTGTGAGGACTGATTCCTGCTGCTCCTGGAGAACACCTGTTACAGGTGAGTAACTACGCTTTCTCCAGGACCAAGCAGGAAGTCAGTCCTCACATATGGGACTCCCCAGCTTAAGGCTGCCAGGGACCCAAAGCTGAAAAATGAGCTCCCTCTAGAGCCTCAGCATGTGCGAAAAGAATCTTCTCTGATATCGCCCCCGTACGGTAGCCCAACACCAGGGCCGGAGGGTAGGAGTTGCCTATACCTCAAAGAGATTATGGAGTACCGCCTGCCCGAAAGCACTGTCCCAGCAGGACTCCCTCTCGAGGCAGTAGTGGTCCGCAAAAGTCTGGCTTGAAGACCAAGTAGTGGCCCAGCAGATGTCTGCCAATGGAACAGAGCGGAGATGAGCCACTGACGCAGCCTTCGCCCTGACACGGTGGGCCATGACTCGAACCTGCAAGGAGAGGCCGGCTGCCCTATACACCCAGGCGATACAGTCTGCTACCCAGATGGACAAGGTACGCTTAGAGACAGGCAACCCCAGCTTATTAGGGTCAAAAGAGATGAAGAGTTGCACAGCCCTTCAGTGTCCCTGTGTACGGTCAAGGTAGAAGGACAATGTCCTCCTACAGTCCAGGGTATGCAAGACTGTTTCAGCCCGGCTGGCATGCGGCCTGGGAAAGAAAGTCGGAAGAACCACCTCCTGATTGAGGTGGAAGGAGGAGACAACCTTTGGAAGGAACTTAGGGTGAGTCCGCAAGACTACTCTGTTCCTATAGAACCTAGTGTATGGTGCATCTGACACCAGGGCTTGAAGCTTGTTCACTCGCCTTGCTGAGGTAAGAGCCACCAAAAACAACGCTTTCCAGGAGAGAAAGCGCAAAAGGCAAGTAGCCATAGGCTCAAAAGGTGGGCAAGCAAGCTGTTGCAAGACCACATTCAAATCCCACTCAGGGGCAGGTGGACGAACCGGAAGCTTAAGCAAAAGGAGGCCTCTGAGGAAGCGAGTCACCAAAGGGTCGCTTGAGAAAGACTGGCCCTCCACTGGTGAGTGGTGCGCTGAGAGAGCACTGAGATGGACCCTAACAGAGTTGGACTTAAGGCCTAGGTTGGACAGGTGAAGCAAATATATTGCAGCACCACTGGTACCAAGCATGAGAATGGATCCTCCTTGTGTTGAGCGCACCAGGTGGAGAACCTACACCACTTGAAGGCGTAAGATTTCCGGGTGGACTGCCTCTTAGAGGCCAAGACCACGTCCTCCACTTCCCTAGGCAGCAGTAAGGGTGCTAGAACCACCCTTTCAGCAGCCAGGCCATCAGATTGAGGGACTGGAGGTTGGGGTGTAAGAGAGATCCCTGCTCCTGAGACAGGAGATCTGGTTGCATCCCCAGAGGAAGAGGAGTGTCCACCGCCAGTTGCAAAAGAAGTGGAAACTATGGTTGCCTTGGCCACCTGGGGGCCACCAGGATCACCGAGGCCTTGTCCTGGATCACTTTGAAGAGTGTCTTGGGCACTAGAGGCATGGGAGGAAACGCATATAGGAGGCCTGTAGACCACGGAATGAGAAACGCATCCGCTGCTACTCTGAGAGGATGCGGTTGGCTGGAGTTGACGGTTCAATGGACTGGCAAAGAGATCTATTCTACCTCGGCAAAGGTCTCTCCCATCTCCTCCAACTTCTTCATCACAATGTCAAACTTCGGCTCGAGCAGCTTGACAACCTCTTGCGCTGTTTCTTCAGGGCCAGATTCTACACTCTCCTTCCCTGGGGAATCTGGCACACTGCTAGTACAAGACGTGGGCGCCATCTTGTTCTCCCGGGCTGCAGTCGCTTTCTCTTTTTTCGCCGCCGATCGCATTGCCACTGCTTCGGCGCTAGTTCAAACACTCCTCGTCTCTTGATCGGGCAGTCTTAGCCACCCACTCTCCCAGTCCCCAGGCGTTTTCCGTATGATTTATAGTTGGAAACAGTGGGGCAGCCTGGGAGCGCGACGAGGAGCCTCCTCACCCACTCATGTGCTCACGTGATCTCCACAGCCAGTTTTTAATAAGTCTTCTTTCCCTCCCTCCCTCCCTGACACCCACCCTGCCCTGGGATAATCGTAGCTTTATAGGTGCTTAAATCTCTTAAAGGAAAGGAGGTGCCATATTCACTCTCAGGTGCAGCTGTTTATCCTCATCAGGCATACATTAAGGACCTGAGATTAATTAAACTTCAGGTGAACAAGTACATTAAACATATTAGGTACAGTTTTATTAGTATAAGTCTCCCTAGCAACCTTAGTAAGTAAAAAATACCTAAACATAACCTTAAAACTAAGATGCAGACAGAAGTCCAGCAGCGAGATGGAGGTTTTCCAGTATTTTGCATCAAGTGTCACATGTATGATTTTCTCACAGTTAGTGAGAGGTCTTACGTGTGCACTAGGTGCAAGGAGCTCTTTGCTCGCAGAGAACGTCCGATCTCTGAAGGCTAAAGTAGCAGACTTGGAAGACATAAGGAAAACAGAGAGGTACATAGAGGAGACCTACAGGGATATAGTACTGAAGTCCCATATCCAGTCTGGCAGCATCCCTGTTGCCATGGAGGAAAGAGGTCACGTGACAGGACAGCATCACCCTGGTGTGGCAGAAAGTGATCCTGTAGCTAGGACCTGTCCTCCAGGTGATGTAAAACTCTCTCGCACCGAGGAGGTTTCTCCAGGGTCATATGCCCACGAGGGAAAGGTTAGGACAGCCGTTATAGTTGGTGATTCGATTGTTAGGCATGTAGATAGCTGGGTGGCTGGTGGATGTGAGGATCGCCTAGTAACATGCCTGCCTGGTGCGAAGGTAGCGGACCTCATATGCCATCTAGACAAGGTCTTCCCGTTCCACGCACAGGACCCAAAAGGAAGGCAGAGCTCCGGAGTCTCAATGTGTGGATGAGACAATGGTGCAAGGATGAGAGTTTTATTTATTTATTTTATTTAACAGTTTTTCATACCGCTTTATCATTTCAATCAAAGCGGTTTACATTGTAACTTAAACTTGGTAAAAGTACATTAAACAGGGACATTGATAACTTGGATATTTTTTCTGAGCAATGGAGGGTTAAGTGACTTGCTCAAGGCCACAAGGAGTGCTAGTGGAAATTGAACCCTGGTCTCTTGGTTCCCAAGCTAGAGCTCTAACCACTAGGCTACTCCTCCACTCCACTGGATTTGTTAGGAACTGGGGAACATTCTGGGGAAAGGAGGGGCTTTTCTGAAGGGATGGGCTCTACCTTAAATGGAACGGAACCAGGCTGCTGGCATTAACCCTTAAAAATAAGATAGAACAAAGAATCAAAAAAAAAATGTAAGATTTACCTTGATAAACAACAACACATTTGCAGGGGTATTTTAACAGAAAAGTAGCTCCTAAAGCCAAAACACGAGGTCTGAGTGAAAGAAAAGCTTTACGTTTCATTTGTGTACTGCGACAAACATCAGGAAATATCTGAATCACCTGACCAAAATATTTTTCATGACGAAATTTAAAATAAGCACGCAAAACTGATTCTTTATCTTTCTCTAAGGAGAAAGTCACCAACAAAGTAGCACGAGTGGGAATTTCCTCAGTAGAGGTCTCCAAAAATTCAGATAAATCTAAACTTGGCACATTTAACTATCTATTTCTCGATGAACACCACTACCAGACTCCGAATCCAAAACAGGAGGTTCTCTGACCCCGACAGGTAAATAATACAATTTAGATAAGATTATAGCCTCGGGATCAGATATTCTCAATACATCTTTTAAATATTTGGAGAACAAAATACTGGGAGAAAGGTAATGTGTTCGGGGAAAATTTAACAAACGGAGATTTTTTACACGCAAGGCATTCTCAAACATTTCATTGCGACGATGTAATAATAGAGAGTCTTGGACAGAGGACGCCAGGACTCACTGTACAGAGGAGATTAAACCCTCCATTTTAGTTTTAGAGCGTTCCAAAGTATTCAATCTAGCCTGACAGTCAGTTAATGCAGTCACAGTCTCATGAGTAAATTTGGAGAGTTTCATTAAAGAGGAATTCAAGGACATCTCAGTCCGTGAGACAACTTGCCATATGTCTTGTAAGGAAACATCTTTCGGTGGCTTAGGAGCTTCAACAGTAAAGGAGAAATCAAAAGGAACAGGCATAACAGAGACCGCGGAGTTTACCTTCAAAAAGGAGTCTGGCAACTGAACGAGTTCAGGCGTAGGATCCTCCTCGACTCTACGAGGAGAGCCTGCACCCAACGGTGACGGCTCCATACTAGGTGGAGTCAAAACCCGACGCGGATCAGGAGACAAATCACCGGAGCAAGGACTCGCTGACATTGAGGACTCTGAAAGTGATTGGGCGGCAAGGGAGGACACCACGGATTTAACATGACTATCCATGGGCCCTACAACCTTAACCGCCTTACCAGATGATATTAAAGAAACGGATTTCTTCTTTTCGCTTCCCCATACAACGCCAATATAGTAAATAAAGCAATAACAACTCCTATATGCTCCGAAGTGCTCCGAAGGGGCGCCAAAGGGGCAGAACCTGCCCCTTTGGACACGCGCCCGCGGTGCGCGTCCCGCGTTGGGGGCTCAGATGTTATAGCCCACGGTGCTCACGTGACCTCAGCACACACCGGGAGAGAGAGCAGCAGTCCAGTCCAACCAGGAAGTAAGTAGAAAATAAAGCACACACTCCGAGTGCAGCGGTGGGGGCTCAGATGTTATAGCCCACGGTGTTCACGTGACCTCAGCACGCACCGGGAGAGAGAGCAGCAGTCCAGTCCAGTCTTGGAATCGAGGAAAACACTTCCCCCCCCCCCCAACTGATGGTCACCTGCTGAAATGAACACCCCCGGGAGGGATTGAGGACTGAACTGGAGTTCCTCAAGGAACAACAATTACCAGATAAGTGTAATTTCTATTTCCTTATTGTTCCTCCATTTCAGTCCTCCACCACTGGGATGTAACAGAGCAGTAATCATTGGGAGGGACCTTTCCATCCGGGGCGTAGCACCGCCGCCCCGAAACAGGCATCACCCGCCGCCTGCACATCCAGGCGATAATGCTTGCTGAAAGTATGGAGTGACGACCAAGTCGCTGCCCTGCAAATCTCCACAGGCGGAATCAAACTGTGCTTCGCCCAAGAAGTCGCTTGCACCCTAGTAGAATGAGCCCGTAAGCCAACCGGCACAGGCTGGCCTTGCAAGATATACGCTGACTCTATGGCTTCCCGGACCCATCTGGAAATTGAAGCTTTTGTTGCTGCCTCACCCTTACGGGGGTCTCCAAAGAGAACGAAGAGCCGTTCCGACTTACGAAAGGACGCCGAAATCTTCAAATATTGAGGCAAAACTCTCTTAACATCCAATCGACGCAGACTACGGTCAGATATGCTTCCTTCTGAAGCCGCCAATACTGGTACCGACACTGAATGATTCACGTGAAAATGTGAAACTACCTTGGGCAAAAACGATGGAACAGTTCGCAATACAACCTTTTCTCTTGAAAAAGACAAAAACGGCTCCCGGCAAGACAACGCCTGCAGCTCCGAAACTTGTCTGGCCGAACAAATGGCTACCAAAAACACTGTTTTTAAGGTCAAATCTTTGACTGAAGCCTGTGATAAGGGTTCAAAGGGTTCTCTAGTTAACGCTCCTAACACCAAATTGAGGTCCCACGGGAGCACCACTACTCTGCGAGAGGGCCGAATTCTAGACACTGCTTTTAGAAAAAAATCCACATCAACATGAGAGCCCAAGGGCACTCCCTGGATCCTACCTCTATAGCAAGCCAGCGCCGCCAACTGAACTCTTAACGAGCTGGCCGCCAAACCCTTATCAAAACCGTCCTGTAAGAAACTTAGTACCAACGGCACAGAAACTGTGGAAGCACGGATCTGTCATCTCGAACACCAGTCCTCAAATATATGCCATATTCAAACATATGCTAGGGAAGTGGACCGCTTCCTGGCCTGAAGTAAGGTCACAATAACGGCTCCCGAATAACCTTTTTTCCTTAACCTCGCCCTTTCAATGGCCAAGCTGTAAGCGAGAACCGATCCACCTGAGGCATCTGCAACGGTCCCTGCATCGACAGATCCTCTGTTACCGGCAACCTCCGGGGCTCTCAGCTGAGAAGCCAGACCAGATCGTCATACCATGGCTGTCTCGGCCAGTCTGGTGCCACGAGCAGCACCCTGCCCAGATGAGCTTCAATGCGTTGAACCACTCGTCCTATGAGTGCCCACAGAGGAAAGACATAGAGGAGACTGGACGCCGGCCAATGCTGCATCAGGGCGCCGATCCCTTCCGACATCCTCTCTCACCTTAGACTGAAGAAGCGATTCGCCTTGGCCGAGTAAAATGTCACCATGAGATCCATGATCGGCAGACCCCATCTGTGGACTATCTGAGCAAACACATCTGGATGGAGCTCCCACTCCCCGGCATCCACCCGGACTCTGCTGAGAAAATCTGCCATCACATTCTCTGTTCCCGCAATGTGTGCCGCCAAGATCACCAGAAGTCGAGGCTCTGCCCAGGTAAACAGGGCCTCTGCTCCTCTTCCATGGCCGTGTTTCCTGTTCCACCCTGCCGATTGATGTGAGCCACCGTCGCGGAATTGTCCGACAGCACTCGCACCACCTGACCTTTCACCTTGGCTTCGAAAGCTTGAAGCGCCAGAGCCACCGCCCGTAGCTCTAGACAGTTGATCGACCACTGGATCTCCTGATCGCTCCAAGTCCCCTGAGTGAAGAGATCCTTGCAATGCACTCCCCAGCCAGTGAGGCTCGCATCTGTCAGCACTGGAAGCCATTGCAGTTGCTCCAGGGGTAAGCCCGCCTCCAGATTCCCTGGGCAAAGCCACCACTGGAGAGACCTTCTAACTCGAAGAGGGCAGGGGAGACATTTGCTGAGAACATCGTTTAGATGAGACCAGCGCCTCAACAATGACCTCTGCAACGGGCGCATGTGAGCTCTGGCCCACGGCACTACCTGTAGGGTTGCCGCCATGGTACCTAGTACCCGAAGTTAGGTCCACGCTGATGGCGCTGGAGTGGATATGAATCTGCGTAATAATCGTTGAAGAGCTTGCACTCGGCGGTCCAGTAGAAACACAGCTCCCTGCTGCATGTTGAAGCGTACTCCCAAGTACTCTAGGACCTGTGATGGAACTAAACTGCTCTTGGCAAAACTGACCATCCAGCCGAGACTCTGTAATAACTTCACCACCTTGTCCGTCACCTGCGCGCTTTTGACTTTGGATTTTGCCCGAATCAACCAGTTGTCTAGATACGGGTGTACCAAAATTCCTTCCTTCCGCAGCACCGCCACGACCACCACCATGACCTTGGTGAAGGTATGTGGTGCCGTTGCGAGACCGAAGGGCAAAGCCTGAAATTGGTATGCCCCCCATGGTAGAGCGAACCTCAGGAAGCTTTGAAGAGCTTCTCTGATCGGGATGTGCAAATATGCCTCGGTCAGGTCCAGGGCGGTCAAAAATGCCCCCTGCCGAACTGCCACTATTACTGAACGTAAGGTTTCCATTTGGAAGTGAGGCACTCAAAGACAACAATTTACTCCTTTCAAATCCAGTATCGGCTGGCGTGAGCCTTCTTTCTTTGGCACCATGAAATAAATGGAGTAACGACCGACGCCAAAATCCTCCGGGGGTACCAGCACCACAGCTCCTAGCTGTAAGAGACGATCCACCGTTTGCCGTACTGCCGTTTTCTGACGGCCTCTGCAAGGGGAAAGCACAAACGAATTTAGTACAGGACGAGCCAATTTGAGAGCATAACCTTCTCGTATGATTTCCAACATTCATTGGTCGGAAGTTATTTGGACACAGGCAGGAAGAAACTCCCGAAGTGGACCTCCAATCTTTTGACTTCCTACCCGGGTCCCCCTCGTTACATTGTGACTTTCGGGCTGCCGTTGTGGCGGCGGCGGCAAAACCTCTGCCTGCTCCTTGAAACCCACGAAAACCTTGGGCTCTAGAAGCAAATCTTCCTCTTTGGAAACCACCTAACAGAGGTACGAAACCTCCGGAAATCTCGAAACTGGCCTCGCACTGATGGTGGAGCCTTCCCCTGCTTCGGCTTGTCCTTCGGCAGCCTCCCGCCTTTGGATTCTCCTATATCCTTAACCAGCTTATCTAGATCTTCCCCAAACAATAACTTTCCTTTAAAGGGAAGCTTGCTGAGGAGCGCTTTAGAAGATCCATTGACCGACCAATTCCTTAGCCACAGGTAACGCCGCGCGGCCACCACTGAAGACATACTATTCGCTAATACCCTAATCAAATCATAGTGAACATCTGCCAAATACGCCGAGCCCGATTCCATCCTTGTCACCTCCAACAGCTGCTCCTGCTCTGGCTGCACAGACTGCCACAAGCGTTGAGACCACTGAAGACAAGCTCTCGCCACCCAAGCTCCACAAATAGAAGCTTTGAGCAATAAAGCGTTCGCCTCAAAGGCTTGTTTCAACAAGCCATCCACCCTCCTTTCTTGCGGATCCTTCAAAGCCGCGCTGCCTTCCACAGGGATAGTGGTCTTCTTCGTGACCGCTGACACTGCCGTATCTATTCACGGGGACCGAAACTGCTCCTTTTCTTTGTCCGCCAAGGGGTACAGTCTATTCATTGTTCTCACCCGTCAGCCCCGCTTCTGGAAGGTCCCATTCGTCCTGTATCATGCGATCCACCACACGGTGAACAGGAAACTCCACCTGAGATTGCCGCACTGCTTGAATAAGAGGGTCCTCTAAACCCGCTTCCTCCGACGGCTGAACCAAACTCAGATTGAGCGTCTGTAGAGACTCTGTGATGAGGGCTGTAAGCTCGTCCTTCCGGAAGACCCTGATTATCCTCACCTGATCTTACGGCTCTGGAATCTCGCCTTCTTCCAGTTCGTCCATCCCTGACTTGAAATCCAAGCTGGCTTCCTCCGTCTCGGGACATTCCCCATCTGAGAGCGGGAGATCCAGAGTTTTCGCCCTCTTCAGGGGTCTCACAAGCTTACCACCCATTCGCTCTAGACTTGGCTGCTGCTGTGGAACCGCTGATGGTTCCGGCACCTTCCCCTGTCGCCGTAAACAAAATGCTTGATGCATTGTCAAAACAAAATCTGTGGTAAAAATCACCCAAAGGTTTCAAAGGACCAGCGTTAGATGGTCCCGCTGGGGTCTCCTGTAAAGGTAATGGCAGACCCTGCCCCAGCAGCTCCCCCTCGGGCCTTACCGAAGGACTGTGCGCCTCCCGTAAGAAATTGTCCTCTAAATGTTGTTCCACATCTGTCGAAGTCGCCGCACAGTCCCGACAGATTCCTGCCTGCGATACCGTGCCTCTACGGGAGCCACATACCAGGCACTGTGGTCGCAACGGCATGAGCTACGGCCTATAATAACTCAAATGCCACCAGACTAGAATTCAAGAAAATCTCTCCTTTTTTTTTTTTTAAATAAATAAAATCGCTATCAAAATAAATCAAAAGACAAAGAAGCTGAATCCCAGATTCTATCAAAATAAAATTAATTTGAACTTCCACAGAGGCAAACTGATTAAAACAAGTACCTACGTTTTCTGTTTATCCTACTTCCCTGACAGCGTGCCGCTCAGCGCTGCTGCTGCCATGAGGCCGCGGAGCGCGGGAAACAGCCCAGGCCTCAACCAGCTCTGTTTTGCGCCCAATTTACATCTCCCGCACAATTCCCGCCGCAGGAACGACACTCACCTTGTGATTCCAGTCCCCACTGCTCCCGTCTGAGTACAGATTGAATTGCCACCCTGCAAACCACTACGCTGCTTGTTCCCGCTGTGAGCAGCGCTGGGCAGGCCATGCTAACTCGTCGGCTCTCCTCACTGCCCCGAGTGACCTGGGGCAGCGCGCGTGCCATTTGCCCTGTCCTCTGTCGGGCTCCCCTCCGTACAGTCTGGGAGGGGAGAGCCGTCCAACTGAATACAGAAAGGAATAGAGTGGGGAAATAAGAGGCACCGGATCGAGGCTGGAGACCGTATATATTTATTTGTTTAATTCCTATTTCTCTTTCCTTTTCTTTTTTTAGGGTACTATACCTTTAAAAAAATTATATATATATTTTATTTTTTTTTTAAAGGTATAGTACCCTTAAAAAAGAAAAGGAAAGAGAAATAGGAATTAAACAAATAAAAATTTAAAATTTAACCCCTAACTAACTGCTCCTTATCCGTTCCTCAAGTGAGCCCAGTACCTAGGCTCACTAAGTCCTCCTGCTGCATGGAGACTGGACACACTGGGACTGATGGGAGAGACTAGCAGGATACATCCAGTGATGTCACAAATTTGACATGCCCAGTCTCCAAGCTGTAGGAGGAGGTGCACTATCCAGTGGTAGAGGACTGAACTGGAGGAACGATAAGGAACCAATGTGGACCCAGAATATCCACTGCTTGCCCCAATACAAGCATTGTGGAACCTGTGTCTTTTGGGGAAACTGCTAGGTACTTGTGACCTAGATTGGCCACTATTGGAAACAAGATAATGGGCTTGATTGACCTGGGTCTGAACCAGTATGGCATATCTTATGTTCTTACCACTCTTTCCATAAAGAATGAGTTCCAAATATTATTCCTGAGTCTATCTCCTTTCACTCTCATCCTATGTCCCTTCGTAGCAGAGCTTGCTTTCAGTCGACAGAGGCTCTCCTCCTGTGCTTTTATGCCACGGAGGTATTTAAACTTCTCAATCATATCACTTCTGTCCTGCCTTTTCTCTAAAGTATACATATTAAGATTCTTAAGTCTGTCCTCATATGCTTTATAACGAAGAACACTAACCATTTTAGTAGCCACCTTCTCACTAAATCCAACCTGTTTATATCCTTTTGAAAGTGTGGTCTCCAGAATTGCACACAATATTCCAAATGAGGTCACACCAAAGACTATACAGAGGCACTATCACCTACTTTCTTCTGCTGGCTATTCCTCTTCCTATGCACCCAAGCATCCTTCTAGATTTTGCCTTCACCTTTTCTACCTGTTTAGCTACTTTGAGATCATCAGACATAATCATGCCTAGGTCCTATTCTTTTTTCGTGGACAGAAGTACATCACCCCCTATACTGTACTGCTCCCTTGAATTGTTGCAGCCCAAGTGCATGACCCTACATTTTTTAGCATTAAATCCCAGCTGCCAAATTCTAGACCATTCTTCAAGCGTAGCTAGATCCCTCCTCACGTTATCTACACCTTCCTGGGTGCCTATCTTTTGCATATGTTTGTATCATCCACAAAGGGGCAAACCTTACCCGACAGTCCTTCCGCAATATCACTAGCAAAGATGTTAAAAAGAATCGGACCAAGAACAGATCCCTGCAGCATTCCACTGGTAACTTCCTTCTCCTCAGAGTGAACTCCATTTACCTGTACCCTTTGTTGTCTCCCACTCAACCAATTTCTAACCCAAGCAGTAACTTTAGGATCCATCTCTTGGGTGCTCAGTTTGTTTATAAGTCGCTTGTGTGGAACAGTGTCAAATGCTTTACAAAAATGTAAATACACCACATCTAGGGCTCTCCCTCGGTCCAACTTCCTGTTCATCCAGTCAAAGAAATCAATCAGATTTAGCTGATAAGACCTTCCCCTGGTGAAATCATGCTGCCTCGGATCCGGTAATCCATTGGACTCCAGAAACCTCACTATTTCCTCTTTCAGCAGCGTTTTCAAGAATTTACTCACAATGACATGGGAAATGTCATCCTGACATTTCATTACATCTCTTTCCTTAAAAATCCCGATCATCCAAACCAAAAATTCATCCATAATTAAATAACTAATTTGAAGTCAGGGTACTATGCTGTGGGCCTTCCTCCTTTGTTATTCCTCTCCACAGTACAGAGCATCATCTGGTATTGCTTGATGTACAGGCATCGTTATCCAGTGAAAGTCTTTGTAGCACCAGGTTCACTGGGCCACCAAATTTTCGAAGTGCTCTCTGCCTGAGTTATTTTTGTCTCTTTCTGCTCTTCTTTATTAGCCCTAAGAATGTGCTTCATGATGGGGGTTATTTCTCCCTTTCCTATAAATCTTCTTTTCCATTAATCAAATTAAACCTGGGATCCCTAAATAGAACTCCATGATTAGGAGTACATATAGTGAGACCTACATTTTCCCATTTTTTTTGAAGGAAAATTTTACAGCCATGAATTCCCACTCGCCAGCTTAGGTCCCTCCATTACTGGAGGTACAAAATAACCAACTTCAGGACTTTACTACAAAAGCAACTCTCCTTTAAAAATTTTGAAAAATGTGCTCTGCTGTCTCTTTAAAACCTCCTTGAATAACTCTTTCCTCCATTTTCTCTTTCTCTCTCTTATTTATTTCATTTTGTTTACTTCATCTTCATGCATTAATTGTGGGATTTTTAGTTTACTGAAAACATTACCCACCCTTGGCAACAGTTTCATGTCCCTACGTAATATCTTTTTACATCTTTTCTCATATTTCCATTAACATCGCAAGTAGTATCCAATTGCTGTTAGTGAATAGAAGACAGAGATAAGGATATTGTTAACAGTGTCATGTGACACTTTCTGAAGGGATGGCTAACTGGCTCCTTTCAGGACTGCAGGAGGAATGGGGGGCTTTAGCTGAAGAGCACTCTGGGAATTCCCTCAAATGAAAGAGTAGCTGAAAGAACAGAGCAGGCTCAGTTGTTAATTCTTACCTGTAGCCAGATGCTTACCAAACATAGAAACTCTTCCATTGAAATGTGAGACTAGGGTATCTTGGTATTCCATACGGTACAGAAGATCACAGGTCCAAGTCCAACATTTTGGGGTAATTTTATAAGGAACCATGGAAGTTATATAGCAGTTCCGTGAATAAATAATGTATTTTCAATGATTTATTCGTGTCAATGGGCACTTATGCATGTAATTTAGGTGGTCGCTGTTCTGTAAGTATACATGCCAGGCAGATCACGTGTATTTTCACTGTGGGCATGCACATGGGCGGAACTTGGGCACAGTACAAAATTACATGCATAAATTATAAAATACTAGTATTTACACACACTCTTGAAACATTTAGATGTGGATATTTATACCAAACAGATTTAATATGCTTTTCAACTACTTACTCCCCTATTTTATATAGTTCAGTACACACGTACTTGAATTTAACAACTAGATACTAGTGATGCACAGAAAAACATGCATTACCTATGCAGGCGTTCATAAAATTAGACTCTTGATGTCTGTGACAATCCAGAGGAAGGAACCCCTTGCCAAAGTTCCTATGGAGCTGTGTGGGAGTCCTCCGCCCGCACTACTGCCAGTGGGGAGAGGTGCTGCAATTTTCTATTTTGAGTCATGAAGAGCAGGCATCAACTGTGATGTTGCAACTAAAAACGTGATATTGCAGCACAGGTGAAGGACTCCAATGCAGCTTTG
Source organism: Ichthyophis bannanicus (assembly GCA_033557465.1). Taxonomy (NCBI): domain Eukaryota; kingdom Metazoa; phylum Chordata; class Amphibia; order Gymnophiona; family Ichthyophiidae; genus Ichthyophis; species Ichthyophis bannanicus. Next base: position 173,575,016 of record CM066042.1, read on the forward strand.
CAGGAACGTTGCCCCTTGCCACTCCTTCCCCCCAAACTCTATTTCTATAGCTAATACTGCAATAGTGAATAAACTCCCAAGCTGACCTCCCCATATGGCATTCTATTTTGGCCTCTGGAACGGCACTTTTCCCGATATTTAACTATGTAAAAGAGGCCCAGTCTGGGCTATTTTTCAGCACATATTTATAAATTCTTTTGAATATGAAAAATAACTTTCATCATCTATAATTCTGAGTCAGGTACAACAAACATACTCATTTAAACCAAACAAAGAGAATAAAAAGTGAAAGCAATTAAAAATAAACTAAAGTACATAAAATATGATGTAAACGCCTAATCAGTCACACCTCAAACCCAAAGCTAATCATCTTTGAAGCACATATGAACCCTCATATCTTCTTCTTAGCTGTCATGTTGCTACCTTTTTGAACATTTTGTTATCTTTTTTGAGGATTAGTTTTCCAGAACTGTAACCCATACATCAGTGTATCCCAAATGTTTATTCAATATAACTCCATTTTAACACTTAAAAATTCAAGTGACCCTATATGATAAAACCAACATAGCAGACCTACGCTCTCTTCCCCCTCTGCCCTCTCAAACACTTCCCTCTCCCCCCCACACTTTATCAATACAACAGCAGCAATGGCAACAGCAGCAGCAGCAGTCAGCCAGGACCCTGATTTTGTATGTGTGTGTGTGTTCACAGACCATGGTGCCCTGCATGGGATTCAGGAGGTGGGAGCATGAACTGGAAATGCTCACTGACCCCCAGACCCCATGTTGACGGCCACTACTTGACATGATCATAGTGGAAGTCTAGAGGGAGGTGGAGTAACTTTCTTTCTGTGACCCAATCTACTGACGGCATGATCCTGTCTTGAACCACCATTTGGGATCCCTGCCATATACCAAGCACAGCCTGACAAGGGCCTTCTGAACAGACAAGCTTGGCATTTTGCTTCTACCACTGCTTAGCACTTACCTGTCTGTCTGGCTTCAGGTGTTCCTCACTCTTTACTTATCAGAAAATGCCCCGATACCCTTCCTATTGAGCGCTCACCAGTAATGCTCCATTCAAAGCATATTGTGGCTGCCTATTCCTGTGCCTCAGGTGCATAAACCATTACCTCTTCTGTCACTCCTCTGCTTGTTCTATCCCATCCATCCAATGGGAGCCATAGCCATCTTAATATCAGTGAATCCTGCAGTATATTACGATGCAACACACTTTGCTGTCACCTGCAAAAAAAACAAACAAAGAGATGAAGAACAAATGGATGGCTACATTTAAAATTCAAGCAGAAACATCATGCAAGGCTGACAAGCCAAGGCGGCTTCTCTGCTGAATGAGTGGTGCCTTCAGTGTTTTATGGAAAGAAGCAACTTGATTAGCATAGTGTGCCTGGGTACCATGTGCTTTTCTCCTTTGACAAGCACATGAGTGCTCAAGGTAACCTCCGGGGATGTGCACTAATGGTATCATCACGCCTCTACAACGAATGGAGAAACTGGGGGTTGCTTTTGTTTCAAAGAGAACAGCTGAGCCCCTTCTTTTACCCTAATGACCTTTCATTCACCTGCCAGCTGCCAGAGCCAGGAGCATAATCTGGCTGTGCATCCATGTGACAGCACAGTTGTCTCTAGCTATATTTTAATGCAAAAAGGCTAACATGGGTCACCATTAAAAAAAAATTAAAAGTGCACTTTGAGGAGCAATTAAACACCTAAGATCTGAATGGGAAGGAAATTTCCAAAAGGATTTACTGCATTGTGATTAAAATGTGCTACATAAAAGTTGAAAACCCAATTAAAAAGCATCAGCCAGGTAAACATCTTGAGGCCGATATTCAGAGTTTATGTTCCTAACTTTGAGGGCTAGGCTCCTAAATTAGCCTCTTTGAAAACTGATTAGGACCAAGTACTCAAATTTATGCTCAAAACTTTGCTAAACTTCTACATTTAGGAGGCTAGAAAAGGGGTGGCAACAGGGGAAGATTTAAGGAAGGGGAAAAATGCTTAGCACTGATTTCAGGACTAGGCCCCTTATTTAGGATCATAAATCAAGGCAAAAGAATGGCAGGCCTAAATTTAGGAGCATGGGGCCAATATTCAACAGTGGTGTCGGTGCATTTAAAGCAGCTGTCCATCGCCACTTTAACATAGACCTGAATACGCAATGCCAGGGTCATATCTGGCCACTGACACTGATTATATGGAAAGGCGCTGCCCAGTTAAAGTGGCAAGTTAGGCCAACCTTTAAAGTGCCCATCTTTAGCTGGTTTGATATTGCCTCTGACCAGTTATCTCAAGCACCACCACCGGAACGTCCCGATGCTACATGGTTATAGCATCAGGGCATTTAGTGGGGTTAGGCGAGGATATTCAGTGGCACAAAACAGCTATGGCATCTGAATTAACACAGCAGATCTGCTAACCGCATTAATCATTTTCAATATGCCCCCCATAACTTTTAAGCTCTGAAAATAAGGTATATTTTCAGCTGAAAACCTAGGCTCCTATATTTAACTGAATATAAGGGACAAAGTTAGGAGTCTAATTTAGGAACTTACATGTTGAAGCACACTTTTTTTCTCTCACTATCAAGCCCTTTGATTACTCTGCTGCCTATTGCAAATGGAACATCTTTCCCCATTTGAAGTGGTACCTGTCTGATGAGCAGGACAGACCTGATTTTTGGCAAGCTGTGATCCTTCTTATTGGGCCAGTGTAAGTATTATCTAGTGCTGTACACAAAGAGAGGCAGAACCAGCAGTAGAAAGAAGATACTAATGCCCCTGTACAAGTCATTGGTGAGATCACACTTTGGAGTATTGTGTACAGTCTTGAAGACTATACCTCACAAAGGATATAAAAAGATTTGAAACAGTTCAGAGGAAGGCAACCAAAAAGATATGGAGCCTGCATCAGAAAATGTAAACATCTAAATATATATATCCTTGAGGAGAGGAGGCATAGGGGCAATATAATACCCTTTAAGTATTTAAATGCCTGTATTAATGAACAAACAAAACATTCTCGGGAAGCTGTAGAACTAGATGACATGAAATGAAGCTGCAAGGAGGTAAACTTAAAATTGACACAAGGAAATACTTTTTTCACAGAAAGGATGGTGGATGCCTCGAATGTCCTCCCGAAGGAGGTGATGGGGGCAAAAAGAGTGATGGAATTCAAAAAGGCATGGGACAGATACAAAGGATCCCTATTTAGCAAGAGGATAGAATTCAAAGCAAATTTAAATAACTTTTACACTTCAAAAAAAGAGTTGGGTAACCTATATGAAGCAGGTACAACCCTAAACAAAGGCATAGAGGGGGTAACCTCCACAGAGCAGCAGGTTCAACTCTAGCCGCCTTACTAGACAGACTAGATGGACTAAGCTGGTCTTTATCTGCCGTCACTCACTATGTTGTTATGAGCTTTTGAAGAAGCCATATAGAATCCTACTTGAAATGTCTCCTTCTTACCGAAGATTATTGAAAAGATAGTACAGACACAACTGCAAGATCACCTGGACAATCATGCACCACTCAACTTACACCAACATGGGTTCTGACCGAAACATGGAGCAGAAACCCTACTCGCCTCTCTTCTCAACACCATAATCTCAGGCACAGAACAGACGTCACAAGGAAATGTACTTCTATTCCTTGATATATCAGTAGCATTTGACACTCTCACCATCTCCTACTTAACAGACTACACAACATTGAAATCTAAAGCAACATCATAAAATGGTTTCATTCCTACCTATCAGAACGAATGCAATAAGTGAAAATTGGTCCTAAGAAATCACTTCCATACATGCTACACCAAGGAGTACCACAGGACTCAGCAATTTCATCAATCTTATTCAGCATATACATACAACCCCTATGCAACATCATACAAAAGCACAACATCTAATATCAAATTTACGCAGACAATATCATGATTTACACCCTCTTCTGTACAACTACAGCAACCTATTCTTCATTAGACACATGCTTCACAAAAATAACCAAAAGGCTACAAGACCACAATCCTACACGTCATAAGAGATCCCACTTTCAAACCACCAGCAACGATAAAAATAAACATTAAAGATATAACAGTCAAGACCAAAGTTAAATACCTAGGAGTCATCCTAGATCAAGAGCTGAATCTGCAAACTCAAGTAAACAAAGCAACAAAATCAGTGTACCACAAGCTCTGCGTCCTAAAAACCTGTGCCTTCTACTAAACTCACCGGACTTCCAAACATCATTAAACCCATACTAGACTACTGTAACTTGATCTACCAGGGACTACTCAAGCACACCACATACTCACTACAACTAGCACAAGACTGATACATGGCACCTCCCAGTACACCCATATCACACTGATCCTCAAACAGCTACACTGGCTCCCAATTGAATCAAGAATCAAATACAAAGTCATCATCAACACTTACAAGATCTTACATAAGCAATCTGCAACCTGCCTCCAAACTCTCATAAATAAACCCAACTGTAATAGACCCAAGAAATGCCATACAACCAACCCACTAGAAGTACCGACCACAAATGTCACAAAAGTCAAAGGACACGCAATAGAGCCTTCTCCCTTTATGCCCCAGCCATCTAGAATGCTATACCAGCCCACTTACAAGGAATTGAATTCACGGGAGAATTTCATAAAAAATTAAAGATTCAACTATTCCTGGAATACTATGGAGTGGATCCTCACTAGTCCGTTCCCTCCTTCCAACCCATAGATGCTATTCCCACACCGACACGCATGCTGAACATAGTTAATCTGCAACCCCACTCCCCCCTTACACTGTTAAATGTAAAGAGCACATCTGTTATAATGTTCTTGTTTACTCACTTTGTTAAATATAAATTGCCTTCTAGAAAGGCAGTATATAAACACTATTAAATAAATAAATGTCTAAGGTGGAGTGGTTACGTTAGGAGTAATTTCATAACAGAACACCTATATCAAATTTCCAAAAAAGATAAACTGAGAAAAATAATTAACAGATAAAGACCATATGGCCTATCCAGTCTGTCTCTCCATACCAACTACTAAGCTTTTTGGTCCCTTTTATCCCTTAGAGATTGTGTTTGTACCATGCTTTCTTGAACTCAGATACAGTCCTCATTTCTTCCATCACCACTGGGAGACTATTCTACATATCCACCACTCTTTCTATAAATAAATATTTCCTCTAATTACTCTTGAGTCTCTCCCCTTCATCCTATGCTCCCTCATTGCAGAGCTTTCTTTCAATTGAAGGAGGTTCTCCTCCTGTGCATTATGCCATTGAGGAACTGAAATGTCTCTGACTTATCTTCCTTCTCTGTCTTTCATCCAAAGTATACATAGTGAGAGCTTTTACTGCCAAAGAAAAGTGGACCATGGAATTATTATCGGAACCAGTCCCTGAAGCAGAAATCTTGAAACATGATATAAAATTGGGCATTCAATGAAACAACTCTAATTTTTAAGAAAAATATATAAAAAATGTTATAAAGTTTGGATGAGCAAATAACATTTAGAATAATGGAGTAAAAAACAGACCTATGATTATAATGAAAGGAGTGAGATATGAAGATTGAATATTCTTCTCCAGAAATTATATGATGGTCCATAAATATATGAATGATTGAATAGTGGGTATTTAGTGGGATATTGTTGGGTCAATATTAAACTATATAGATAACATTGGGCTGTTTCAATTGCAGAATGGCCAGATATTATCTGTATACTTGTGGGGCATGTTACAAGAGGAGCGAGGGCAGGCCAGAAAATTATCCAGATAGTGGTAATATTCAGCCACTATTCAGGTAAATTACGTTTAGTTTAGGCCTGCGGAATATCAGGCCTAGCCTAAATAGATAATACAATGACTGCGCTATCACTCTGTATATTCAGTGCCACTACTTATATGGATAGTGACACAGAATACACAGATTAAGTTAAATGGGAGGGTGGCATTTAGCAAGCCAGTAGGCTGAAAATTTACTCCTATTTGCACAGCTTGCACTGCAAGATCGGACCCAACGGGAGGGGGCAAAAAAGCAAAAATTGGCTCAGGGCGCTTCAACCCCTTGAGCCGGCACTGGGACAATGACACTTAGAAGTATGAGAGGGACACCAGGTGCACAAACCTCAGTGTCAATACAGCTGGACCTATCCCAGAAATCATCACCAGCAAAACTCCCTGGACAACATGACAGTTCACTAGACCAGGTAACGACAATAACCTGATTGATAATGGGATCTTCCCAGACTTCGCTTTCCTCTTGCCGATTAGAGAGAGAAAGTCATGCAGCAGCACGCAGTCAGGCTGCCCACTGATCCTTAATCCAGGAAGCATACATTTCCCATTTCTTTTGATACAAAGAAACCCTCCTTCCTTCCTCGGGGCAGTTTCTCCAAATGAGCACGTTTTGCGCATACCATGACAGTCATGAACCTCACTTCTAAGCCAAGATATGTGGAGTATAATCTGAGTCTGTCAAATTTACTGCTAATGCTCAGCATAGTGCTTGCATCATGCCAAAGAGAGCCTCCCTCTGGAGTTCGTAAGATGTTACGTGTATGGCTAATTTATCAAAGTGTGCTTGGAAATTCCTCTTAATTAGGCCCATGGCACCCAACACAATGGGAAATAATTAGGTATCTTTCTGCTACATTTTCTTGGTCTTCGACTGCTTTTCTTGAATATTTTATTCCTCTCAATGCAATTTACAGAGTAGTTGTTTGGAACTGCCATCTCTATAATCAATACCGTTCTGATGTTTTTTCTTTACCACTATATTCGGCTTCCTCGCATCCAGCTTTTTATCGGTAGGAATGGGAGTATCACAAGTGATCATAACCTCTTCATTCTCTGTAATTCTTTTAGGATCATAATCCCAGTGCTTTTGTTATAGTACTTACTGAGTTTCCAATGGATGAGGCCTGTATAGAAATTTTCTGCCATCATAGCTTCACAGCCAGCTATGAGGTGTGTCACCATTTCCAGTTCTTTCCCACAGATTCGGCAAATGTCTGTTTTGCCAGTTTTTTTCAGTGCTTGCTGTAAACCATCTTGTCTGTAAGCTGTTGTCCTGGGCTGCAATTATCAACCTCTCATCCTTCAGTTTCAGTTCACCTCTCCTTAACCATTCATGTGTCTGTCCTTAATCAACAAAGGATTCCTGGAGTAACACTTTGGCAAATGCACAAATACAGTGGGGAAATACAATCTAATTCTTTGAAGAGTTTTTTTTATTTTATTTTGCAAATTCTATTACTTCCTTCCTTGTGTATGCTTGTGGGTTCTCATTTCTAGTCGTCGGAATGCCTGTCCAAGTTTGATGATGGAGACAGATTCTAGACATTTACTTTCATATTTCAGCACTTTTTGCATATTTGGATCCGATGATGTAGTTAGGTAGGCCTGGAGGCCTATAATAGTAGCTCTATATGTGTAATCAATCTCTATGAGGCATAGCCCTCCTTCAGCTCTAGGATGTACAGTCTTGGCACACACCGATTCTTCTAAATTACCTAATGGGCATGGAGGAGTTTTCTTGTTCACACATCCAGTTTTTCAAGATCTTTTTCACTGAAAGGGTGGTGGATGCTTGGAATGCCCTCCCGATGGAAGTGGTAGGGGCGAACACGGTGACGGAATTCAAAAAGGCATGGGACAAACACAGAGGATCCCTTTAAAGAAATAGGAAAAAAAAAACAAATAAACGGTACCATCTAACTTCCGAACCATATAACGTCTCAACAAATAGGGGTGTCCTATATGGAGTGGTGGGTTTATCCCTGAACAAGGATATGGAGAGGGGTGGCCTGCGCGGAGCGACAGGTGCACCTACTCTTGCCATCTCGCTGGGCAGACTGGATGGACCATGCTGGTCTTTATCTGCCGTCAACTACTATGTTACTATGTTACTATTTAAGAGGCTAGTCCACAACCCCAAAGCTGTATGAGAGTATAGGAATAGCCAGCTGATTTATGGCTTGTATCTTATTCCATGATGTTAAAGCACTTTTCAATAATGATCTTAATATTCTTTACTGATCTTTTCTCTCAGTAATTTCTGCTTGAGTATCGTTCCTTCCTCTACTCCGAGATACCTATATACACCTTCCTGTTCAAGGTCCTTGATGTCACAGCCTTCAGCTAGATTTTGCTCAATTTTCCTCTTAAAAAAAAAAAGGTTGCCTTAGCACATTTGTCAAGGCAAAAGTTCATCCTGATGTCATCAGAAAAGCTTTTCACCACACGGAGTTGCTCTGTTAATTGTTGGTTGCAGGAACTGTAGAACTTCAGATCATCTACAAATAATAAATGTGATGTTGTTTCTGGGTTGTTAACTTCTTTAGGATTCAGGCTAAATCCATATCCCAAAATGTTGATGAGAGTACTCATTGGATTAAGTGCCACACAAAACAGAAGGGGCGACAGGGAATCTCCCTGAAATACCCTCGCTGGATCTTAATGTTAGGAATGATGTACTGACCATCTTCATATTTCAAAAAGAGTATGGTGTTTGCCACATTGTCATGGTGAACTTAATGTACTCTATCAAACCAGGATTTATTTTATACATTTCAAGGCAATTTATTATCCAAGAGTGTAGGATGTTTGTTTATGTTTATGCAATTTCTTGATATACCACCCAGGCTGAAGGGCATCAGAGCGGTTTACAATCATGTACTGGATACATTCCCACACCCCCAAAAGACTCACAATCTATGTGTACCTGAGGCAACAGCGGGTTAAGTGGCTTGCCCAAGGCCACAAGGAGTACCTATAGGACTAGAAACCACAGGTCTGAGATTGCTGTCCCCAGGTGGGAACTGAACCCCCGGCCCTCCAGCCTGAGGTACCTTGTCCTAACCACTAGGCCACTCCTCCCTCCTCAACCCTTGGATGCTGTCAAAAGCTTTCTTATAATCAATCCATGCTATACTGAGATTTCTACTTTTCTTAGCGCTGGCCATAACCACCTTATTCAACCTTAATTGGTCTTCTTGGACTTTGTTTTCCTCTTGCCGATTAGAGAGAGAAAGTCATGGAGCAGCACGCACTCAGGCTGCCCATGGATCCTTAATCCAGGAAGCACCCATATCTTATTTCTTTGTTGTTGTTGTTAAGTGCCATCGAGTCGGAGTCGACTCATGGCGACCCTCTGGATAGCAAAGAAACCCCTCCTTCCTTCCTCCCCTATGCAGAATGTTATGAATCCTTACAATTAGTCCTCTCCCAATCAGGTTCTTATATAAGATAAGATTTCTGAGCCTACTTGAGACTAAAAATACTTTTTTATTGGTCTGTACAAATGTTCTAGCTACAGGATGGAAAAGACTTTGGGAACTGCAGTGCAGCACTCTATTATTTATTACCCCTTGACCGACATGTGACTGGGGCCATGAATGGCAGAAGGGTAGAGTCTGAAGGTGTCAGTAAGGGATCGAGGATACTAAATCTGAGAAATAACTGGTGGTAATCCTTGGAGGGAATGTCCCTGTGTATCCATGCAGGGAACTACCTGAGGAGGTCTGTCATTCTGCATGGGGACCCCAAGAACAGGTAGACTCAAAGCCCATTATTTAAATCCCAAAACCCTGTGTCTCACTGCACCAGCCTAACATTACCCTGTGAAGTCTACATTGAGGGTGAAGGAAGCCCCATGAGTAGTGTCCAACCACCAGCGAGAAGATTCTACGAAAAGGCAGAACACAGTAGCTTGCAACAATGAGGGGTTCACCCCAGTCAAACCAACCTGAGGAAGGGAGGGAGCTTCCTGAGTAGTATGTTTCATGGCCAGTGAATTTGGACCAACAATCAGTACTGGAGATGGAGAACTGTACACAGGGCTGTACCAAGGGCTGTGCGAGTGGTGCGGCCACACAGGGTGCAAGTACAGAAAGGACACTGATATCATCACTGAACTTCCAGAAAGCTCAAAAAAGTGTGTTACTACATGTGGCTGGGACAGAGGGAGGCACCAGATACATTAGTCGCACAGGGCGCAGTTCTAGCTTGGTACAGCCTTGACTGTACAAGTTCGAAATACTGAGTAGCAAACAACAGCACCAGTCTCCTATAAGGGGAGTGAAACAAGCTCTGTGTTTTCTTTCTCCTACTCCATCTGCTGACAGAGGAACATATCCCACTCCTCTGGACTGGTCTGGCATAAACAATGAGGAATGTAGAAATACCTGCATTACCTTTCACAGCAGGCAGTCCTCATCCAAGCAGACTTCCACCTAGTGGCCTAGTGGTTGGGGCAAGGTACTTCAGGCTGGAAGGTTGGGGGTTCAAATCCCACTAGAGGACAGCAACCTTGGGCTGGAAGGACTGGGGTTTCTAGTCCCACAGGTGCTCCTTGTGGTCTTGGGCAAGCCACTTAACCCTCCATAGCCCATGTTCCCTATAAAATAGTTCTCCAAGTTATAATGCCCTGTTCAATGTAATTTCAGTTTGTTCAATGTAAACTGCCTTGATATCATGAAAGGTGGTATATAAGAAATGTTAATAAAATAAAATAAAAATAAATAAAAACCAGCCCCAAAAGCTGTGCACGCTATGCAGAACACTTGGCTTTGACTCCTGAGTTAGGTTGTCTCTTCCTTTGGTCAGCTGAAGCTAAGGATACTGCAGAGACAGTGGCCCTAGCTCATGGGAAGAAAGACTTTGGGGTAGGTTTTCTAAGCAATACTAGCAGTGCACATGAAATATGTGCACCAAGGTCCCATTTTATTCAATGAGACCCCAGTGCACATGCTGTGCGTGCACCACTAGAGCCGCTTAGTAAACCTACCCCTTTAAGTCATCACTTAATGGTGATGACTTAAAGGGGTAGCTCCATGTTAACTGATTTCCAGAGGCAACCATGCATAGTTGCTCTGACTAAAGACTCGCCTAAGCCGGGAGGACATAAAAATAGGGGAAAATAACCCTAGATAGATGTGAATGAAGTCTAGTAGTGTTATAGGCCAGTAGATATCAGTTATAACTGAGTGGGAAGCCCAAATGAGCAGCAGGAAACTATAGGACCAACAATAATATTTTTTTAAAAGTCTATTTCTAAACTTGAAGAGCAATAGGAAAATCAGTGCTATAATGATGATTTTTGTTGTCTTCTTGCCATGAAAGGGAGGCAGTGGGCACCACTGCTGTGACAGATGTTTTTCTTTCTTTCCAACCAAATGGCTGCTTTGGGATTTTACCTTTTTCCCTTACTTTTAGTTTGAGATTCTAAAGTCAGAGGAATTATCTGTCCAAGCAGCAAACAAGTTTTTCTCCCCAGATTTGCATCAAGAAAACCTAAGTCATCAAACTCCATCTCTGGCCCTATTTAAATCCAGGCTAAAAACACACCTCTTCAAGGCTACTTTTGGACCACAACCCCTTATTCTCCTGTTCAACACCCATGTTTTTCTTTATCGTTTCCCCTCAAGAATTACCCTGGTCCCTGGAGCAAGAACATCTCTTGTGTGTATGCGTCCAGTGCTGCATATGCCTCGTAGAGCTATAGAAATGATAAGAAGTTGTAGTAGTAACAACAGCAAACAGGGGAGGGGCAGGGAGAGTTTTGGGCAACTCTGACTTGTCAGTTTTTTTTAATGTGACCTTTTGGCAAGGCAGATATGCAAAGCAACTTCCCTGAAGTGTAATCTAAAGTGTTAAAAGGGAAGGCATGCATTGGTAGTAAGACTGGGAAGATTAACCTAATCTCCAGGAACAAGCAGGAATGAGTCCTCACATATGGGTACGTCGGAACCGACGGAGCCTGCGCAGGAAAGCTCCCCAGCTTCCCAGAAAGGAAGCTTTTGGGGCTTCCCACAGCGCATGCGCGCTGCCTTCCCACCTTCCTGACCAACTCTCTTCAGTTCTTCTTTTTCCGCGGAGCCAGCAGGTCGTGTTCCTGTCACCGCTGAAGAAATTGTTATTTTAATTTGTTTCTTTGACCGCGTGTCTGCCTTCCCCGATTCCGGACTGGTACCGCCGGTCTTTTTTCGTTTATTTATGTTTCAATCTATTTTATTGAAATTTTAGTACCCGAACCCCCTAACAGTACAGTAATAAAACATGACAACAGCACTCCAAGGCATCCCCCAGAAGACTAAAACATTCAGAAAACAGTGCAAATTAGTGCATTAGTACATACAGCAGCCAACGGTGGCAGTCCATATCATACAAGAAGACAGAGTAACAAAGCATGAAAACAATATGAACAACGGTAGAAACCAGCAGCTTAATATGACAGCCCCCTGCGCCATCCACCGCTGTCGCATATATGTGATAACCAGCAGTACATAGAAGTACGGCGCACTGGTCTCCAGGAAGAGCCACTCTTCGTGACGAGACCAGAGAGACACCACCCTATAAGTCCATACAGGCCGAGGGTCCTATACCGGGCCCATGGCGCTTAAGGAGCAGCAGGTGTTGGGTGTGCCACATTGGCCATCTCTATGCCCCGCCCCTGCCCACCTGGCTGACCAACAACTGCTTGACCATAGACCCATGTAGGAAAACCCCCCCCCCCCCAAGGCGCCAGACAGATCCAGTGAAAAGGAACCCATGAGCTTGGGGTGGACTCTGCTCCCAAGCCCAACAACCACAGTAGTCCGCACCCGGGGGGCCCCCCCCCCCAGCCCTCCCCCCCACCTCCCCCCCCTCCTCCCCCTGCGGGACCACAGACATTCGCATACATTCTCATACATACCTACATACGGGGCGAACACACCCAACGGGTGCGCACGCCGTTGGCTGTCCGGGGACTGGAAAGGTGAAAGACTGAAAAAACCCCACAAACCTAAAAGAGATGTAGAGCAGCGTGGAGCCAAACTGATGCTTAAGGCAAACTCAGGATTCTGCTGCGTTCTCTCCCAGTTAGTGATTGCAGGTGGGGTCCCCAACAGGCTAGGAAATTCTCCCATCGGCGCGCCACCCCACTAGCCCGCACCTTTTCCATGAGCAAAACCCTATGCAGGCTGAGCCTCCACAGGCCACGGGTTGGCCCATGCCGCGTAAGCCACTGTTGCAACACCACCGCGCGAGCAGTGACCAGCACTAATCGGGTCCAACGAAGCCGCATACGATCTAAATCGACCTCCCCGGAGCCCTCCCATATATCCAGCACAAGATTCGCGGCGGTCAAAGATAGAGGGCGATGTAAGCAGGCAGACAGATAACTTAACACCTGCTTCCAAAAGACTTGGACCCGCGAGCAGCCCCAGAGCATATGTCCTAGCGTCGCTTTAGACGCTGCACACCGTGGACAGCTAGAAGTAGCACTTACTCCAGCCCGCCAAGCCCGAGCCGGTGCGAAATACAGGCGGCGGGTGATTTTATATTGTGTATCCCGATGAAGCACTGACACACTCAAGGAGGGGATACCAGCTAAGCCACTGAGAATCTCCTCGGGCGTAACTTCCTCTCCGAGCTCCGCCGTCCAGGCCTCGGCCAGGTCCTGTAAAGCGAGAGGCGGTACCGCCTCCCAGAGCATCTTGCACAACCATGAAACCCTCGTCCCAACCTCACCGCCCAGAAGTGCCTGTTCAATGGCGGAACAAGTCTCCCCTGTAAGAGATGCTGCGGGGATCGTACGTATATAGCTGCTTAATTGCAAATAAGGATAGACATCCCCATCACCCAGCGGATAGCGGAGCCGAAGCGTATTAAAACTTTCCGTCCCTCCGGCCGAGGTTAAGACCTGCTCTAGATTAGTCAGTCCCAGCTGCTCCCAACGACGAAACCTCGTCTGACCCAGCCCAGGTACAAATTCCGCATTCCCCCTAATGGGGAGATAGGGAGAAAAATGCGCTGAAATTCCCCTCCCGCCACAGAAGGATCGCCAGGCCTTCCGGACAGGATCAAAGAGGACCTGCCTGAAAGTAGTCCCCACCCCCTGGAGTCGCTTAGCGTGCAGAAGATAACGCAGGTGAAGGGGCGCCACTGCAGCTCGAAGCATCCCCAGTGGAGAATAATCATCCAGATCCCAGAGCCAGTCCCGGGCAAACCGCAACAAGCAGGCGATATTATATTTCTGGAGATCGGGAAAACCCATGCCGCCCAGCGGTACCGGTTGCTTTAAAACCGCAAGACGCACCCTAGGTCGCCTACCCTGCCACAGAAGCCGATTCAGCAAACGCTCCAAGCGATTGAGATCCCCTCGCTTAAAAAGCATCGGAAGAGTCTGCATTGCGTACAATATCTTGGGAAAGATGGCCATCTTACACAATGCGACACGTCCCCCCAGGGACAACGGTAAGTCACACCACTTGTCCACAGACTGCATCACAGCCCTGACAACTTTGGAGACATTCAAGTTATACAGATCCCGTGGATTCGCAGGCAAATATATACCCAGATACTTAAAATGACCGTCCGCCCATTTCAGTGGGAACTCACCTGGCCATCCAGGCCACGCACCCTCACCAATCAGCATGGCCTCAGATTTATCAAGGTTGAGGCGGAAGCCCGAAGGTAGTCCATAATCCTGGATGAGACGAAGGAGCTCAGGCAGCCCCGCACATGGATCGCCCAAGTGAACCAGTAGGTCATCCGCAAATGCCGCTACTCGGAACTCCTCCCTCCCCGCCGGGATACCCCGGAATAAGTCAGAAGAACGGATCTGGGTCAAGAGAGGCTCTAGAGTCAAGACAAAGAGAAGAGGGGAGAGCGGACATCCCTGGCGGGTCCCTTTTTGAATCTCAAAGTCAGCAGTCATAACCCCATTGATCAGCAAAGCCCCAATCGGGTTAGCATATAGGAGGTGAACCACATCGACAAAGAAACCAGCAAAGCCCATGGCAGCAAGCACCTGGTACATAAAACCCCAGCTCACTCTATCGAAAGCTTTCTCAGCATCAAAGCTTATGAACAGAGAATGAGCTCCCGACACCCTCCCCGCACAGAGCGAGAGTAACACACGCTGAAGACTATATGCAACATGACGGCCGCGCACAAAACCAACCTGATCCCGGTGAATCAGACTCGGCAAACAGTTGGCTAGTCGGTCCGCCATAATCTTAGCCAATAACTTAATATCTACATTTAGAAGTGAAATTGGGCGGTATGAGCCCGGATGGAGAGGGTCCCGGCCCGGCTTAGGCAAGATAGTAACTAAAGCCTTATTAGCCTCATACGGGAACTCCCCCCTTTGCACCAAATCTTCAAAATAGCCCACCAAAGGAGCCACCACCGCGTCGCCCAGGACCTTATAAAACTCACTGCGATACCCGTCCACCACCGGGGCCCGCCCATTTTTGAGATTACGAATGCCGGCTTGTACCTCCTGTCCCGAGATAGGCTGATTAAGAGCCCGCAGGTGCTCCTCGGTGAGTCTCGGCAGAGCACACTTAGACAAAAACACAGACCCCGCCTGTTCCTGCGCTCCATCGCTAGCATAAAGCTGCCGGAAGAAAGCGGTAAAGATGCTTTCAATGTCGCTAGCGCTGCGTCGAAGACCCCCATCCGGATGTCTAATGGCCCCAATATGTCGGGACCCCCCAGGGGGCTTCAACAAAGCCGATAGCAGCTTGCCCGCCTTATTACCATATTGATATAGCCGGTAGCGGTAGTACAACATCGACTTCTGTGCTCTTTGGTGAAGTAGCATCTCCAGTTCAAGCTGAAGCTCCCGCAGCTGACGTTGATTCTCAACCGACTTGTGTCCAGCCACCACCCTCCGTGCTCTCCCCAGGTCGCGTTCCAACCTCAGTATCCGCTGAAGAAGCCGCTTACGTTTTTGACTACAATAGCTGATGATCTCACCACGAAGGACAGCCTTACCAGCTTCCCAGAAGAGGGCAGGAGAGATCCCCGGCTGATCATTGAGGGCCACATAGTCCGCCCAGCGCTCTCGGAGATGACCTCAAACGATGCGTCTCCACTGAGGTCTAGCGGGTACCTCCACAGGCGGTTCCGGCTGGGGCCACCACTACGAAGTTCCAAAAGTATCATAGCATGATCCGACAAAACGACCGGCCCGATCTCCGCGCGGGAGACCCCACTAAACAATGATTCCGAAATCAAAAAGAAATCTATGCGAGACCAAGTACCATGGGCGCGAGACATATGAGTATAGTCTCGGTCCCCCGGATGCAAAACCCGCCACACATCCATGAGCTTATGCGCTTCGCACACACCCCGGAGACGCTCTCTCGCGCCTGGGGGTTTTCGACGCCATGTGATCTCGCTTTCAGCGCGGACACGGACCTGGGGTAAGCTCCGGTCGGCGGAAGATGGTATCTCTACTTCGGAGTCAGAGAAGTATCATGTAGAGCAGGTAAGTAGAGGAGGGAAGGAGAGCGGACCCCGGAGCTAAGAGAACGCGTGCCTCTCAGCTCACCATGCCACCGGAAGTTCCTTTTCGTTTATTTTAAAAAAAAAAAAATATATATATATATATAATTACTTTTTCTTCACTTGGTGTATTTTTTCTGTGAGGCCTCTAGGCCTTCTCAGGTCTCCCTCATGGAAAAACCAGCTTCTGGTTTTAAAAAATGCACCAAGTGTACCGGTACTATTTCAGTCACAGATACCCATGAGTGGTGTCTTAAATGTTTGGGGCCTGACCATTCCATTCCGGATTGTCCATCCTGCTCTCTGATATCCAAAGGGGGCTTACAGAACAGAGCAGCTAAGTTTCATATGCTGTTTTCTACCGATACTCCAGCATGAACATCCTCCAGGTCTTCTTCTCCTGATGGATCTCAGGTAACCAAACATTCTTCAGGCAGGTCCTCAAAAGGCAAATCTCCCTCTAAGCAGCGAGAGGCCCTTGCATTTGACCCTGAGGACCCTGCCCCAGCCAAACAACCCCGGCGGGAAGCTCCGGCTTCCAAAGCTCCTCCTATTGGGTTACAGGTAGACATCGATGGCACGGCCTCGACCGATCTCCTGTTAGACTGCTCTGGGGTACCGGCTAACACCGGTACCGACATCCAGGCAGTTGTGGCGACTATGGGTACTACGGTACAATCCATGCAGCAGGCCTTACTGGCTTTCATTAATGCTGCAACGCCATCGGTACCGCGACAATCGGTTCCGACTCCGATTCTGGTACCGCAACCGATATCGGTACCCAGAGCATCTACTTCCAGTAGCATGCCGGTTCCGGTCTCCGGTTCCGGAGATTTCCTCGATACCGCTCCGATTCCCGGTATGCCCGATGTCGATACCGGTCGGTACGCGTATCGATCTCTGGAAGCAAATAGGCGATACTTTGAATCCTCTGAAGATTCTGATACATCAGATGATTCTGCTGATGTCTCTTTTACTCTTCCTGAGGAGCCCTCTTCTCCAAAAAGGAGAATGTCTCCTCCAGAGGATTTGTCCTTTCAAGACTTCATCATTGAAGTAGCTAAAGGACTTTCCATATCTGTATCCTCTGAAAAGGAACCTAGAGCAAAAAAATTGGATATTTTAGGATACTCTAAGGTTCCCAAAGAGGCAGCCACCTTACCCATACATGAAATTCTTCAAGAACACATGATGGACTTGTGGGAGGCTCCTCTCACCCTATCTCCACATTCTCGATGTTTGGACACCATGTATCGGGTTCCTCCTTCTCCTGGTTTTCAAAAGACTCAGCTTCCTCACCACTCTATTGTGGTGAAGTCTGCTATGAAAAAGATAAAGAGTACCAAAAGGCACTCTTCTACCCCTCCAGGAAGAGAATGTAGGACTCTGGATGCTTTTGGGAGAAAAATCTTCCAAGCTAGCATGCTTATTGCCAGAATAAATTCATACAGCCTCTATATGGGCATGTTTTTGAAAGAGATTGCATTAAAGATACGTCAGTTTCTCCCCTTTATCCCAGAGGATAAGCAAGAGGAGTTCCTTCTTTTGCTAAAGCAAACTCAAGATGTTTCAAAGTTCTCCAACAGAGCAGCCTTTGACTCTTTTGAGGGGGCAAGCAGAGCCTCTGGCATTGCCATAGCTGCTCGCAGACTGGCTTGGCTCCAGGCCTCTGATTTGGAACCCTGGGTACAAGAAGGCTTGGGCAATCTGCCCTGTACAGGTTAAAATCTGTTTGGCAAGGAGTGGCAAATCAAAGCCACTCAAATGGATGCAGAGAATGCTGCTTTAGATAGACTTTCTAAGTCTACCTCTACCCCTGCCAAGAAAAAACCTTTTAAGAAACCTTTCTATAAAAAGACCAGATTTTCCACAAATAGTGGCCAGCAATCTTCCCAAGTTCGTTTTGCTCCTAAGCGTCAGCAAACTAAACAGGCCAGAACAAAGTCTACAGGGGCTGCTACAATCCAGCAGTCCCAACCCCCTCAGGGTTTTTGACTTGATTCTAGAGAACTTAACCTTTTTGGCTCTGCAACAACCAGAACCTCTCACCATTCCAGGAAGGTTAACTCATTTTGCTCCCAGATTGGGAACAAATCACATCAGAACCGTGGACCCTCTCTATCATCAAAGAGGGCTACAAACTACATTTCTCCAGCCTTCCTCCCCATTTCATGGTGAGACAATTCAATTCTCCCCCTTCTCTCCTGTACCTGTTGGGCCAGGAGGTGACCACTCTTCTCGCCCAAAAGGCAATAGAAGAGGTTCCTCTTCCTCAACAAGGGTCAGGTTTTTACTCCCCTTATTTTCTCATTCCCAAGAAAACAGGGGGGTACAGACCCATTCTGGATCTCAGAGAATTGAACAAATTCCTATACAAGGAGAAATTCAAGATGCTTTCTCTAGGCACTCTCCTTCCATACCTACAGAGTCAGGACTGGCTTTGTTCTCTAGATCTCAAGGATGCGTACACACATATACTCATCCATCCATCCCACAGAAAATTCCTACGGTTTCTGTTCCAGGGAAAACATTTCCAATACAGAGTACTTCCCTTCGGTCTAGCCTCTGCTCCAAGGGTATTTACCAAATGCATGGCAATAGTAGCTGCATTTCTACGCACTCTGGGAATCTTTGTCTTCCCATACCTGGACGACTGGCTCATCCGAGCTCCATCTCAGTCCGAGGCTCAGACTTCCCTGGACCACACCAGACGCATACTGCAGTATCTGGGACTTGTCATCAATCTGCCAAAGTCTCAACTCACCCCTACTCAGTCCCTAGAATTCATAGGGGCCTGGCTAGATACCACCACTGCAAGGGCCTATCTTCCTCAGGCCCGTTGCCACCGTCTAGTGCACTTGGCCTCTCAAGTTCAGTCCAAAAGCCACTTGACGGCCAGGGAGATGCTACAACTGCTAGGCCACATGGCATCCACAGTTCATGTGGTGCCTTATGCACGCCTACATATGAGAGCAGCTCAATGGACTCTGTCCACCCAGTGGACACAAGCATCAGGAGCTCTCTCAGACCAAATAGCAACCTCAAAACGTCTTTTTTGGTCTCTCCAATGGTGGATATCCATTCAAAATCTGTTGTTGGGGGCCCCCTTCCAACCTTTGTTACCCCAAGCAACTCTCACTACAGATGCCTCCCAAGCAGGTTGGGGAGCTCATCTCCAAGACCTCTCCACTCAGGGCACTTGGTCTCCACAGGAGACCACCCTTCATATCAACCTTTTGGAGCTGCGAGCAATTTTCCTTGCTCTCAAGGTCTTTCATACCCTCCTCATCAACATGACAGTCCTTGTTCATACCGACAATCAAGTAGCCATGTTCTACATAAAAAAACAAGGAGGGACTGGCTCTCTGTCGCTTTGCAACGAAGCTATAAAACTGTGGGCCTTCGCCAGAGAGCATCAGATCCATCTCCTGGAAGTGTACCTCCCAGGAATCCAAAACTCTTGGGCAGACAGACTCAGTCGAGTTCTGCTTCCACACGAATGGTCCCTGCACATGGATCAGGTACTCAGAATCTTTCAGGAATGGGGAACCCCGGACATAGACCTCTTTGCAAGTCCGTACAATGCCAAACTTCCCTGGTTCTGTTCCAGGATTCCGTGTCAGGGAGCTCAGGCCAAGGATGCCTTCCTCCTTCATTGGGGTCAGGCCTTCCTATATGCCTTTCCACCCATTCCCTTGATTCCCAAGACTCTATTCAAACTTCAGAGGGATCAAGGATCTATGATCCTCATAGCTCCACGCTGGCCACGCCAAGTGTGGTACCCTCTACTTCTGCATCTCTCCCAGGCACCCTCCCTGGATCTGGGAGCTGCTCCAGACTTTCTGTCTCAAGAGGAGGGGACTTTGTGGCACCCAAACCCCAAATCCCTTCACCTCAGAGCTTGGTTACTGAAGGCCTAGACCTTCAAGACTTCAATCTTTCTCAACAAGTGCAGGATATCCTACATGCATCTAGGAAACCTTCCACCAGGCGTTCTTATGCTTTTAAATGGAAAAGATTTTCCATCTGGTGTGCTGAAAAGGGTCTTAACCCTCTAGCACTACCTTTAAATTCTTTACTCGAATATCCCCTGCATTTTCCAATGCAGGACTTAAAACCAATTCTGTAAGGGTCCATTTGAGTGCTATTGCAGCATCTCTTCAGCCTATCAATGGACAATCTGTTTCCTCTCATCCTCTTATTGCAAGATTCATGAGAGGTGTTGGGAAATTTGATTTAAAGTCTGCCTTGGGTCTGCTTATATATGTATATATTGGTTTTATATGACTGAACCCTTGCCTGGTGAAACTACACAGGAGGATGGATGGCACAGAAGACAATAGCTATATGAGAGTATATGCTTGCCATAAGATAATGGATGCGGCCTGCTATAGAGGATTCTGGGAAACCATATTCTGGATAGAAGTATGCAGAATATTGGGCCTAACAAGAAATTACAGGTCAAGCAAAGAATTCAAACTAATGAGCACAAAAGCACTCTCTTTAGCTTTGCACGGTTTCAATTAGTGCCAAGAAGAAGGAAAAATACAGGAAGGGTCAAAGGTCACAGACCATGCATAGATAAACAGACCTAAAAGCAAATCCAGATGTATAGAGGTCACAGGCCATGCATAATTGAGCAGATCTAAGAGCAGGTCCAGATGTACAAATGTAAAGAGATTCTCCCCTGGGGAAAAGTGACACCTAAGTAGTTATGATGGATTCACTGAGGCTAATTTGAAGCAGACATTTGAGACAAGGAGAAATGTATATAAGGCGGTTATTTTGGAGGATCAGGTGGGCAGTGTTTTCTCCCCCTTCACAGAGAGAGGAAGAAAATGCTGTCTGCCATTTCTATAGACAGATCTTGCTGTTCTGCATGATGCTGGAATAAAAGTCTTTGTAGATAAAGCAACTGCTGTCTAAGTAATTCTTTGATTGGCGATATTTGGGCAACTGCTTGTGAGAACCAGAAGCCACAGAGGTTTAACTTTAACTAAGCCTCCCATTCGGCCTCCTCCGGTGGCATGGGACTTAAACGTGGTTCTTGGCCAGCTTATGAAGCCACCCTTTGAACCCTTAGCCACTACCTCCTTGAAATTCCTTTCCTGGAAAGTCATTTTCCTTATTGCAATCACTTCTGCTCGCCGCATCAGTGAACTGCAGGCTTTAGTGGCTAATCCACCTTATACAAGGTTCCATCATGATAAGGTAGTCCTTAGGACAAATCCCCACTTTATGCCTAAAGTGGTCTCACCTTTTCATCTTAATCAAGAGGTATATTTACCTGTCTTTTTTCCAGCTCCTCATGCATCCAATGCAGAGCGGAACCTTCATACTCTAGACTGTAAAAGAGCTCTTGCCTTTTACCTCCACAGGACACAGCAACATCAAAAGTCTTCTCAACTTTTTGTTGCTTTTGATCCTTCTCATTTAGGACTTCCAGTCTCAAAAAGAACACTGTCCAATTGGATTGCTCAGTGTATTTCTTTTGCTTACCAGAGTAAGAACCTTTCTCTGGAAGGCCAGGTCACAGCTCACAATGTGAGAGCCATGGCCACATCTATGGCTCATCTTCATTCTGTATCCATTGATCAGATCTGTCGAGCAGCCACCTGGGCCTCGGTTCATACCTTCACAGCCCATTACTGCTTGGACAAGGACTCCCGCCGGGATGCCTTGTTTGGTCAGGCTGTCCTCAGACACCTGTTCCATTCTTAAACAACTCCTGCCCACCTTCCCTGAATGGATGCCTGAGATCCATAGGAAGATGAGGAACCCTTGGGGGGGATCTCCCCGGCATCTTAGCTAGGGAGTCCCCATATGTGAGGACTCATTCCTGCTTGTTCCTGGAGATAGCACAGTTACTTACCTGTAACAGGTGATCTCTGGGAACAGCAGGAATTAGTCCTCACAACCCACCCACCTCCCCTAGGAGTTGTATCTCTCTCTCTCTCTCTTTCCTTTCCTCTCTCTATTGTCTCAGCTTTAAACTCGAACTGAAGAGAGTTGGTCAGGAAGGCGGGAAGGCAGCGCGCATGTGCTGTGGGAGGCCCCAAAAGCTTCCTTTATGGGAAGCTGGGGAGCTTTCCCGCGCAGGCTCCGCCGGTTCCGACGTACCCATATGTGAGGACTAATTCCTGCTGTTCCCAGAGATCACCTGTTACAGGTAAGTAACTGTGCTTTACTGCAACACGGAGTTATTTCCAGCAAATGTCATCCTCTTTTCAGCTGCTTTCATCTCCTGGTATTGAAGGAGAAAAATACCAAATCTATTAGGTGTAATATTAAGGTTAAAGATAGACTACCCTGCTGGGTCAGGGAGCAATTAAGAGTGTTGGTGGAGGGTCACTTGTGAATGAACCAAGAATGGGGAATGGAACTAAAGCTCTCCTTCATTCAAGAGATCTGAACCAGGGACAGCTTAGCCTGATTCTGATTAGTACAGCCCTTTACTGATGGACAGCAAGGTGAGCAAGGGCTCATGGCTCAGAGTCCAGAGATAGCTTATCATGGACAGAGCCTAAATAGGGGCTTCCTCTCCTCTAACAAGGACCAGCTGAGACACAATTGGCAAGACTGAGTCTTATAACTGATTTACCTTTGCTGGAGGTTAATGAGGGCTCAGATACCTGCTTGCCATGCCAGATACTACAGATCTTCACCTAAGTCTTCATAAACTTTGCCCCCTCTGTCACAGAAACACACAAAGGCCATTCCTGCTCCCTGCTGCTGTCATTGCTCCAGACAATGGTGCAGCTATGCCCTGCTGACCCCTGCAGGACAATAAGCATTTTCACTGTAGGTTGTAACATCTGAATATCAGGGTAAAATCAGGGGACAAAGTCGACACCAACCAGAGACAGAATGTTCTGTGGTTCAAAGCACAAGAGGGAAAGCTCCAAGATAGAGACACACAATCATCAAGCAGTACTTTCCCTCTCATTTAAAATTTGAAAGCACAGAGGGAAAGAGAGGGGTTTTGTGCCAGTTTCTGTAAACAGCCTTTAATATGAATGACAGACAGTGCAGAGCTAGAATACTAATAGCCTTGCACTAACCTCAGTCCTATGCCTATCCACAAAGCAGTACTGGAGACCTCAAAATGCAACAGAAAGAATAATCCTTTAATTATTAATAACGACTGTGGTTTTTTTTTTACATGACTCACTCCCAGCACAAAATAGATGACTTCCAAAGTACTGCCCTATACCATTTTGGAATATAACATTTGGAGAGTATTGATTATGATTTAATAGACTAAATAGCCTAGCAATCTGATAGCCAGGAACCACAGATGCTGCATTTGCCTTGCAGCATAGGCGTGTACTGCAGCTAGATCACCACTTCTTTCATGTGTAGAGATCGCCACCTCCTGGTCACATTGAGAATTTATAGGGATGCTGCCAAGGTTAGGGAAATTAGAACTTGCAAACTACTGATGCCTGTTCACACGCTGCTGCAGTAGTCCATCTCAAGCAACAGGACTGGCCCGTTTTGCTGAGTCAGTTCCTTCAAAATTGCTGCCAAGTTCATTTCTGCTTCAGTGTGTATGACTCTAAATAATTTAATGTCTTGCAAGAGTAAGGATGTAAATGTCAACTGACTCCAGCTTTTCAGGACATATTGATCCACTCTTAGTTTTACCCCACTGCTTGCATGGACATGTAGTTCTATTAATTTCCCTAAGGAAAACAAGACTACGTCCATATAGGGAGTGAGGTTAAGTCAAGACTGTAATAGCCTGTCCTGAAAATCTGGAGCTACTTGGTAATCCTATCCAGCAGGAGGAACCACTTGCTGCAAGAGGACTGTGTGCCGAGTATAAGAGGAGTTATTTTATCAGCCCAAACATCCAACAGGTGACATACTTGTACAATAAGAAGAACCTCAAGGTCATCTTTGACTCTTCTCTCTCTTTCTCGGTCCGTATCCAACAGATACCGTTGATTAATATTATTGGCACGTTTGCATTTTAGGTATGTTCTGTCCAATATCTTGAGAAATAATTGGAAATATTCTGTTTGTCATCATAATATTGCAATAAAATGTTCAAAGGTATACAACAAAAACAAAGATGTTTGTGCAACTTAGATGTAATAATTTCTGAGAAAAAAAATACAAAATATGACCTGGACAGGATTAATGGCACCCTTCACTAATATTTGGTTGCACAAGGATGACAGCCTTTCAACATTTCTTGTAGCCATCTATAGGTTTTGTACATCTGTCTACTACTGGTAGTTTCTCCCACTCTTTAACTGCAATTTGTTCCAGCTCATGAATGTTTCCAGGATTCCTTTTACCATGGGCAGATTTCAGCTCTTTCCAAAGGTTCTCAATTGCATTGAGATCAGGATTCATTGCTGGCCAGTTTAAAACAGTCCATTGTTTCCTTTTTAACCATCCTTTTGTACTTTTGGATGTGTTTTGGGTCATTGTCCTGCTGGAGGACCCATGACCTTCAATCTAGATCTAGCTTTCTGACACTAGGTAGCATATTTTGCTCCAAAACACCTTGGTAGTCCTCAGATTTCATGATTCCTTAAATACGTTCCAGGCCTCCAAGTTCCTGAGGTAGCAAAACTGCCTCACAACATTATGGAACATCCACCATATTTAACTGTAGGAAGGGTGTTTTTTTTCCTTATAAGCTTCATTTCTTTGCCTCTAAATGTATCGCTGGTCTGCATTGCCAAAGAGCTCAAGTTTAGTTTCATCTGTCCACAGAACATTTTCCTAGAAGGATTGTCGTTTCTCAAGGTGGATTTGTGCAAAGATCAGGTGTGCCTTTTTATGTCTGTCTTGAGCAGTGGGGCCCTCCTTGGCCTTTGCCCATGCAGTCCTTCTTTGTTTAGTGCACAGTGTGGGTTGAAACCACCACTTCAGATTGCTCCAGGTCAGCCTTGAGCTCTTTGGATGTTGTACGTGATGTTTTTCCAACAGTTTTGCACTAACTTTCAAAGACTTCTTGGATTAAATTTTCCTCTTCCCACCATGTCCAGGGAGGTTCTTGAAGGTTCCATGAGCAGAAAATGTCTTAATAACATTGCAAACTGTAGATACAGGAATCCCAAGATCTTTGGAGATGGCCTTGTACCCCTTTGAAGTTTGGTGCTAATGGCTTTTCAGACAGTTTCAGGCAGCTCTCTTGTCTTCACCATTGTGAAAATGGAACAGGGAGTGAATGTGGCAGTTTTAAACATTAGAGCCATCGTTCATTGGTTGATTCAGGTCATGTGAGTACTGACAATTGATTGCAGGTGCATCTAATTTTACTGCAATGGGAATGTGGTTCTTCTTTTCAAGCTGATTTGAATTGTTTATAAGGGTACCGATAATCATGTCCTGGTAATGTCCCAGTTTTATACTATTTCCTACTATTTCCTTTTTTAATTGGTCTTCTTTTATTTGATTCTTTTATGTGTCAAATATGTGTGCATATATAGTCCAAAGCCATTTCACTAGCCACTATTTTTGTTTTAGGAGATATTGGACATTGTTGAACTGCAAAGGTGCCAATAATGTTGACCACAAATGCAGTTACAGCTTGTCAGTTGTCAGCAAAATGTGTCCTTTCTTCTCTGAACATACTACCAAAACATTTATCCACTCTTGTCACCTCCTGTCTAGATTATTGCATTCTGTTTCTCGCTGGTCTTCCACTGAATCATCTCCCTCCTCTTCAATCAGTTTGAAACTCAGCTGCACAGCTAATCTTCTGCCAGTGTTGCTATGTTCAAGTCACCCCTCTCAAGTCATTTCACTGGCTCCCTATCTGTTTCTGCATACCATAGACATTGGAACGGGGTGGGCCACAAAGGTTTGCCAGCCATCCATGATCGCAGCAAACTCTTGCCTGCATGCGGGACATCAGATTCCCATGGGGAGGGTGGAAGGCTACCATGATTGTGACAAAGATTTCTGTCTGCCCATGGGAGATCCCTTAGGGCAAAAAGGAGTCTGCCATGATCACGGGAGCCTTCCCCTCCTGCCCATGGGGATCCGATCTCCCACGTGCAGACAGAAGGCATCCGCCGCGATCGCAGCCATTCCCTTCTCTTCTGCCCATGGGAGATGGGATCTCCATGGGCAGAACAGGAGGGGAAGGCCATAGGGGGCAAGGGACAGAGCTTGGGCAGAGTCAAGATGGAGCTTGACTGCCTCAATTGAAGAGGCGTTCAGTGACCCCTGCATACAGTTCATACTACTTCTACTACTTACCTACAAGTGCAGGCACTCTGCAGCTCCTCATTACCTCTCCTCACTTATCTCTCCCTACAATGTACCTCAGGAACTCCATTCATCTGGCAAATACCTCTTATCTGTGCCTTTCTCCTCTACTGCCAACTCAAGACTTCACCTTGCCTAGAATATGTCTGGAATAATTACCTTAGCATGTCAAGCTCCATCTCTGGTCTTATTCAAATCCAGGATAAAAACCCACCTAGTTGAGTCTGCTTTTGGTTTCTGACCGACTTTTTCTCGTGTTTAACACCCATGCATGCATTAATCATTTCCCTCTTGAACTACCCTGCTCCCCTGTTTGTTGTATTTGTCTGTCTTGATTAGATTGTAAGCTCTGTGGAGAAGGGATTTTCTTGTATATGTTTGTATACAGTGCTGTGTATGACTTGTAGCACTGTACAAATTATTAGTAGTGATGGTAACAGAACTCACATGTGATAGGGCCATACTAGACTTAGTGTTTACCAATGGGAAAAGTGTTTCTGATGTTACAGTGGGAGATCAACTCACATCCAGTGATCACCAGATGGTATAGTTCAGTATTAGTACTAGGGCTGATAAAATTCATTCAAAAGCGAGGGTCTTAGACTTTAGGAAAATTAACTTTGCAAAGATGGGACAATGCCTCAGAGTCGTTAGCGGGATAGGAACAGCTGGGGGATGTAGAAAAACAGTGGGCAAAACTGAAATGGAATATCTTAAAGGCAACAAACCTTTTTGTTAGAAAGGTAAATAAAAGGAAAAGGAGGCCGCTATGGTTCTTAAAAGAGGTAGCTGAGAAGGTGAGAAAAAGAGGGAGGCCTCTATGAAATACAAGAGATCACAGAGAGAGGAAGACAGGCATCTATATTTGGAGAAACTTAGAGAAGCTAGCAAAGTAGTCAGGAAAGCAAAGGTACAAAAAGAAGAAATAGCCAATGCAATAAAATGTGGGGATAAGACATTTTTCACATATGTTAGTGAGAGGAGGAAGGGAAAAAGTGGTACTGTCAGACTCAAAGATGCGGGGGATAAATATACAGAAATTGATGAGGATAAAGCAGAATTGCTTAACAAATATTTCTGTTCTGTGTTCACAGATAAAGGGCCTGGAGCAGAACCTCAGAAAACACCAACAAATAGCAACAGACGCAACGGGAATCTTGACGATTTTCAGAAGACTGTGTTTGAGAGGAGCTAGCTAAACTAAAAGTAGACAAAGCCATGGGTCCAAATGGGATACATCCAAGAATACTGAGGGAACTTGGGGACGTTCTAGCGGCTCCACTGTCTAACCTTTTCAATGACTCTTTGGAGTTGGGAGTAATGCCAAATGACTGGAGAGAGGCTCATGTGTCCCCTTTACACAAAAGCAGATGTAATTTTATTTATTTATTTATTTATTTATTTGAGCACATTTTTATACCGCTCCTTCCAGTGATCAGCAGCGGTTTACAGTTAACAATTAACTCTGCAAAGATTAGCAGTTACATAAAACAGTAGGATCATAACATTTGAACATTAAAGATAAAAATTGTTTAGGATAACTCAAAAAATAGGGATAGAAAAACTAAAACTAAATACAAGATGGAGGAGGGAAACATGTTAACATACATGAATTTGATTAACTATATACATTCTTTTGTGTAGATAATATAAGTAGGTTCATTATTTTGATTCTTCGTGGACTTGGGAGAACTAACTGGTAGAAGTGGTAGAATATCTGTAATGACGACATTGAGATCTACAGGCCAGTTAGTCTAACCTTTGTTGTTAGTAAATTATTGGAAAGGCTACTAAAGGAGAGAATAGTGAGGTTTCTGGAGTCCACTGGATTGCAAGATCCGAGGCAGCATGGATTCACCAGAGGCAGGGAGAGGGACCGAGGGAGAGCCCTAGATGTGGTGCATTTAGATTTTAGTAAAGACTTTGACACCATTCCGGACAGACAACTTATAAACAAACTGAGCACCCTATGGATGGACCCTAAAGTTACTGCTTGGGTTAGAAATTGGTTGAGTGGGAGGCGACAAAGGGTACAGGTAAATGGAGCTCACTCTGAGGAGAAGGAGGTTACCAGTGGTGTGCCGCAGGGATATGTCCTTGGTCCGATTTTGCTTAACATCTTTGTTAGTGATATTGCAGAAGGACTGTTGGGTAAGGTTTGCTTGTTTGCATACGATACCAAAATCTGCAATAGAGTAGACACACAGGAAGGAGTCGACAACATGAGGAGGGATCTAGCTAAACTTGAGGAATGGTCTATAATTTGGCAGCTGAAATTTAATGCTAAAAAATGCAGGGTCATGCATTTAGGATGCAAAAATCCAAAGGAACAGTACAGTGTAGGGGGTGAGGTACTTCTGTCCAGAAAAGAATGGGACCTGGGCATAATTGTGTTTGCCGATCTTACCTCACCATGCAGTCTCACATAAAAGACTACCACTAATGCCTACCATAAAATGAAAATAATCAGGAGGCTAAAACCGTTTCTGGACCAAGATCACTTCTGCACCATCTGCCAGGCAGTTATCACCCCAACATTTGATTACTGCAACTCGCTCTACCAGGGGCTCCCAAAACAAACCATCATGCCACTCCAAATAGCACAAAATACAGCAGCAAGACTCATCACAGGAACAACCAAACAAAAACCACATACCCCCATACTGGACCAGCTACACTGGCTCCCAATACAATCCCACATCAGATACAAGTCAACCTTAAACATCTTCAAAATCATCCACCAATCATCAGCTGACATCCTACAAGACTGCATAACAAGAAACACAAGCACCTGACTCAGGAGAAATAACAAGAAGCATATGATTGTAACACCCCATGGATACCAAAGCACCAACCAATCCACATCTGGAAGAGCGCTTTCACTATATGCTCCGTCACTATGGAACTTGCTCCCAGATGACATGCGAGCGACTACTGACATCAAAAACTTTAGAAAGAAGTTGAAAACTCTGCTCTATGCAAACCACCTGGGGGCACATCACCTAACCACATGACTGATGATAAGACCCAAACCACCACCTGTTGACCCCCGGCCATGGACTAACCACTCATCCTCAACAATACACACTGAAATATACATAGTTTATGTCATACACACATGACACTGTACATAGTTAATCATGTTACTAACCTACCCCTCCCCCTCCCCTCTTTACGCGTTTGTTGTACACTGAGATAGAAAAGGTGACTGCGAAAGCCAAAAGGATGATTGGTTGTATAGGGAGAGGAATGGCCAGCAGAAAAAAGGAGGTGATAATGTCTCTATAGAAGTCTCTGGTGCGACCTCATTTGGAGTATTGTGTGCAATTCTGGAGACCGCACCTTCAGAAGGATATAGGCAGGTTGGAGTTGGTGTAAAGGGTGGCTACCAAAAATGGTTAGTGATCTTCATTATGAAGGATATGAGGACAGACTTAAAGATCTTACTGTACTATGTATACTTTAGAGGAAAGATGGGATGGGGCGAAATGATAGAGACATTTAAATACATCTGTGGCATAAAAGCACAGGAGGGTCTCTGTCAATTGAAGGCAAGCTCTGCTACGAGGGGGACATACTAGGATGAGAGTGAAAGGGGATAGGAATAATATGCGGAAATATTTCTTTACAGAAAGAGTGGTAAATGCGAGGAATAGTCTCCCAGTGGAGGCGGTGGACACGAGGACAGTATCTGAATTCAAAAAAAGCATAGGACAAATACAGAGGATCTCTAAAGGTAAAAAGGGGACTATTGTAGTTGATATGGATGGGCAGACTAGATAGCAACATGATGGCAGAAAAAGACCATATAGCCTATGTAGTAGTACCTTTTACAAGATATACCATTTACAGATGCTAGGCCTAAGTACAAAATGGTAGAACCCTAGGTCAGATCTCAAAAGCACACAGACACCTTTTAGATTCCTGAAGTCTTTTTAGTTGCAATTATAAAATTATGTACAGGTGTGGCCTTTGTCCACAGCTCTCATTATGCAACAGCTACTGGAATGACCTCAATAGCGTAAGGCACATTCTTCTGTTTCTACTTCTCATGCTCAAAGACTCACACACTCATATGTTCATTTTTTAAGCATCATGTTTTGATTTTGTAGTACAGCCCTTAATTCCCCCTCTAAGTTGCTTTGTCTTGGACTTCATTCTATTAGAAGTTATTTTCTAGGATGGACTTCAACAGATATTATGAAGCAGGACCTTTTTCTTAGTGAGGGAAACATATTGCTTACTTCGTAGCCAAGCTTACATCGTTTCTTACTTGTATTTCTTATTATACAAATGAGGAAAACTGAAAAAAATGATGTAAGGCACGAGATTAAAACAGCGAGGAGGCTGTTAATGTTTTAATTGGCTAGAACACACTGTTGGGAAAAGTGCATTTATTGAGGGCAAATTTTTAAAGGGAATCCTCAAAGTATGCATACCAGAAGTATTTTTTACTAATTCTGAGAAACAAAGAATGCAAAAAAACAAACAAATTGGATGGATTACTTTATCAGACCAATAATCATTTGCTTCCCTCAAAGTTAATCTAAACTGAACCAGCATGTGGCCAGTTCATGTGGCTCTAGGTAAACCACCCTTAGGCCTGTCCCACCCAAATCTACTTGCCACTTCCTACCCTCTTCCTCCTTAAGGCCGGCAATGTGAGCATATTCAAAATATATGATTACAGGTCACCACGTTCTGATGTTGATTTTGCAGTGTATGAGATAAGGGCTGACTCTGCAACCATGCATTTTGAATATGCTCATGGTGCTTACCTTAGAGGGGAGGAGAAGAAGTAGTTAGAAGCTGCTGCATGGGTTCCTGCCACCCTGCCTGGCTAACCTCATTAGCTGGGGTGCCAGCCATGCTGCTCCATCTGTCCAACTCAACTTGCTATTTGGCCATCCCAGGAAACTGCCAGGTTTGCTCTTTGGTAGGGCCAGTCCTGCACTCCTGCTTTAAATGCAAAAAAAGAAATATTTCAATGTGCTAACATAGCCTTTCTGTCCCTCTGGACCAACCTCTGACAGGCAGTTCACCCTCTGTGTTTCATAAGGTGAGATTTACAATGGTTTACATGTATCCTCTTAGTCCAACTGGAGACTATTTAAAGTAAGCACAAATGGAGAGAGTACTTAAGTAAATATTGATTGATGAAGAAAGAACAAATCACCCAGGAGTAAGGAAAAGGACTCCAGTGCTAAGCACATTTTATTTAGGATAGAAGTACATTAACATAAGAAGAATGACAGTGCAGTTATAATCCGGGCATTGGGATAAAGTGCATTATGTTAACTATCTTAAAAATGGTTAATGAACTTAAATGTGGTGGGGCTACTATAGCCATATACTTTAATGTAAACGGATAATAGTATTTCTAGACCAGGTAGAAACAACAGTAACACTTGAAAACAGTGAGTGTGGGAACTGATGCTGTACCAGCACAACAGCCAGGCTCAGATTTAAGCATAGGCAACTGCATAGAGCAAACATTAAAGGTGCCAAGTACCCAGGCAAAGAAGGAGTCTTCTCCCACTTACCCAAAGGCTATCCACCAGTGCCACTTCAAAGAGGCACCACCATTGCACTCTTGCCCAGTGCTCCTATTCCTACTTTTCAGTCTTCAGGGAACACTCCCTCCCCCCTCCCCCCTCCCCTTAGCTCTCTGAGTTAGATGGGGATATCTGTGCCCTCAGCATCCAATATTACCTATGGACCCCAATAATCTTAAATCTGGCCCTGATGTGCATCTAGTACCACATCACTAAATTCAAGAACCAAAGCTGACGTTACACGTGATTGGTAGCCTGGTTATAGTGTGGTTCCCTACATGTGTTCCTTCCTTGTACATAAGATAGCCAACTACCCAGTTCTGGACTCTGTGTCTGGTTACAAACTTAACTGAACACTGTAAAATCCAGTCAAACAAAGCCTCCAATGCACTTTGGAACGTCTCAATATGACAAATTTTAAGCAGGCACCGAAAAACAAGAGCTACTTCAACTATTACTTCCGACCTGAAGCAAGTAGGTCAGTCCCTAGCAGAGCAGTATTACAGTATAGGCAAATTAGGAATGTGCCCAGAGCTAAAATGTTTAGAAAGGAAACTCCTTGACGATTAAATTGCTTCCCGAGCACATTTTTGCCCTGGTAAGTCAGCTGCTGCCAGAAAGGGTGGCAACAGCCACTCCCGCTGGCAGAGGTCTGTCTACCGATTCCCCATGCATTTTCTTTTAGTCAGCAGGAGAAAGTGTCCAGCAGGCTTCTATTCTTACCTGCTGCCCCCTCCTCTGACGTCAGAATGATGCGGGCCCTCATCTATGGATGTTTTCAACATGGTCCCACTAAAGAGTTAATCCTGTCTTGTTCTCTAGATAGTCATCCATAGCTTCTCACAGTTACAAAGAAGGCGCGATTTCTCTAAATGGCCATTTAGGACTTTCATTGGCTATGGTTTATTAAAATTGTTTATACTACCTTTCTAAGTTAGGCAAGGCGATTTAAAATTAAAATAGATAAAAGCAAAAGAGCTCAAAATACCATAACCATTATGTTGATAGAATAACAAAGGGGGCAGTAGTCTGTCAGATGAGGGAGCGCATATTCCACAGTCATAGTCTTACGAACCGTTTAAGGTTTGTTCAAAAAGGTGAATCGTTAGGCCAGCTATGAACGTTTTGTAAGATGATTCCAGTCAAAGATGCAGAGGTATAGCGTTCCAGAGAATTGGAACTGTGAAGAAAGCAATGAGTACTAAACTACAAAACAGAGCATTCTGGGACAAGTATCCAGGAAGTGACATTAACAGCAAGAAGGCATGCTGGATATACACGCGAGTTTTCAGTAAGTAACAAAGATGCATGGAAACGGAAATAAGGGAGGTGTGTGTCTTTTTAAATATTTTATTGCTGTTTATTCCGTACCCAAAACAGAGATTTGTTAGTGTTTGTATATAATAAGTGCTATTACCAGAGATATTAGTGATATAGTGAATTTTTAAAGTTTAAAGTGTTGAATGGGAAAACTGATTTGTAGAAGCCTTGTTTCTTAGCTGGGTTCTGGTTAAAAGGGTATATGGAAAAGACTAAGCAAAAGGATAGACATTTATTTTTGAGGTATTGGTTAGGTTTCTGCACTGGGTTGTGGGGAATGAGTTTCTCGGATGCATCTCCTTTGCTCTTGTGCTGCAGTTCAGTGTTAAAGATTTGATTTGTTTTTTACTTTTCCTTACCATGCTTTTATTAGTTATTTTTTGTACATTTAGATAATGATGGATCCAAGCATTAACAGCATAGAATTTTATAAAATTAATTTTTTCACATCATTATATCAGCAGTGCTTCCTGTTGTTAAGTGCCGTCGAGTCGGAGTCGACTCATGGCGACCCTCTGGATAGGTGTCCTAAATTGTGTTCGGTCTCCAGTCAGGCGGCTCATTGTTGACAGACTGGTACCTGTAGCTGCTGTTATTGTATCGATCCATCTCATTGCTGGCCTTCCTCTTTTGCGTTGACCATCTATCTTGCCAAGCATAATGTCTTTCTCTAATGATCTCTCTCTTCGCATTATGTGTCCAAAGTATGAAAGTCGAAGTCTTGTCATCTGAGCTTCTAAAGAAAGCTTAGGTTTGATCTCCTCTAGTACCGACTGGTTTGTTCTTCTGGCAGTCCATGGTATACACAGTATTCGCCGCCAGCACCATAATTCAAAGGCTTCAATTTTCTTCCTGTCTGTCTTTTTCACTGTCCAGCTTTCACATCCATATGATGTTATTGAAAATACCATGGCTTGAACAAGTTGAATCTTTGTATGGAGAGAGACATCTCTGCTCTTGAGAATCTTATCTAGGTCTTTGATAGCCATTCTGCCAAGAGCAATGCGTCGTCTGATTTCTTGACTGCTTGTTGCTTCTTTATTGATAGTTGATCCAAGTAGGTTAAAGTTGTTCACAATTTCAATTTCTTCTCCTTCAACGATGAACCTGTTGATTATGCCAGTTGTCATGATCTTTGTCTTCTTTACATTAAGGTGCAGGCCCATTTTGAGACTATGTTCTTTGATTGTGAGAAGCAAATGTTTCAGATCATCTTCACTTTCAGCCAGTAATGTGGTATCATCAGCATAGCGAAGGTTGTTGATGACTCTTCCACCAATCTTCACACCTCTGTTGTCTTCATACAATTCTGCTTCTCTGATGATTTGTTCTGCATACAAATTAAACAGGTAGGGGGAAAGTATGAAGCCTTCTCTTACACCTTTGCTTATTTTAAACCATTCTGTTTCTCCTTGTTCTGTTCGAACTGTTGCTTCTTGATCAATGTACAGATTGCGCAAGAGAACGATCAGGTGTTCTGGTATACCCATGCTTCTTAATGTGGCCCAGAGTTTCTCATGGTTTACACAGTCAAAAGCCTTGCTATAGTCGATAAAGCACAAATAGATATCCTTTTGGTATTCTTTAGTCTTTTCAAGGATCCATCTCACATCCGCAATGATGTCTCTCGTTCCTCGCCCTTTCCTGAACCCTGCTTGCACTTCAGGTAGTTCTTGTTCCAGGTATGGTTGTAATCTCTTTTGAATAATCTTCAGTAGAATCTTGCTGGCATGTGGGATCAGAGCGATTGTGCGATAATTTCCAGTCAGTTGGATCACCTTTCTTTAGTATTGGTATAAACACAGATCTTTTCCAGTCAGTTGGCCATGATGTTGTCTTCCATATTTCTTGGCAGAGTCTTGTGAGTACGGTAACAGCTGCATCAGATTGCTGCAATACTTCTATGGGAATGCTATCAATGCCTGGTGCTTTGTTCTTTGATAAGGCTTTCAATGCTGCTTCAACTTCTTCTTTCATCACCAATGGTTCCCGATCATAAGGTACAGGTTGAAAAGACTGTTGGTCCACTTGATCTTTATCATATAAAAACTCTGTATATTCCTTCCACCTTTTCTTGATCTTCTCAGCATCATTCAACATAGAACCTTGAGCATCTTGTAACATTCCAATTCGAGGCTGGAACTTTTTCTTTAACTCTCGTAGCTTTAGGAAAGCCGATCTTGTTCTTCCTCTAATAGTTTCTGCTTCTATTTCCTTGCAAGTGTCATTGTAGTACTTTTCCTTGTCCTGTCTTGCTGCACGTTGGAAATCTCTGTTGAGTTCTGTGATTGTCTTTCTTTCTCCTCTGGCTTTAGCTTCTCTGCGTTTCTGGGCAATTTTCAGAGTTTCTTCCGTCATCCATTTTGGCCGTTTTTGCTTTTTCATCTTTTGTAGAGACTTCTCGCTTTCTTCCAACACAACCTTCTTGATGTCATTCCATAACTCTTCCGGAGCTCTGTCATTTGTATCTAAAGCAGCAAATCGATTTTGCAGGCAGTCTTTAAATTCCAGTGGTATATTCTCAATGTCATATTTTGCTGCATTCATGAGTGGTTTGCTCTTTTTCAACTTTAGCTTGAGTTTGCATACTAGTAGTTGATGATCTGTACCACAGTCAGCTCCAGGTTTTGTCTTTGTTGATGTTACAGAGCTTTTCCATCGTTGACTTCCACATATGTAGTCAATTTGATTTTTATATAATCCATTCGGTGAAGTCCATGTGTACAGTCGCCGCTTGTGTTGCTGGAAGAAGGTGTTTGAGATGAATAGATCATTGGTCTTGCAGAATTCTATCAGTCTTTCTCCAGCTTCATTTCTGTTGCCAAGTCCATATTTTCCAACTACTTTGCCTTCTTCTTTGTTGCCAACTTTTGCGTTCCAGTCACCCATGACTATCAGGATATCCTGTTTGCATGTTCTGTCAATTTCAGCTTGTACTTGTTCATAGAACTCTTCAATTTCATTCTCTTCTGCAGCTGTTGTTGGGGCATATACTTTGAATTATAGTTGTGTTGATAGGCAATCCTCGTAGACGAATAGAGATTAAGCGTTCGCTGACTGCATTGTATTTCATTACAGTTCTTGCAAGTTTCTTCTTTATTATAAATGCAACACCATTTCTTCTTTGTCTTTCATTTCCAGCATAGTAGACCATGTGATCATCTGATGCAAAGTGCCCCATGCCAGTCCATTTAAGTTCGCTGACACCCAACAGATCAAGTTGTACACGTTCCATTTCATTCTTAACCACCTCCAACTTCCCTTGGTTCATGCTTCGTACGTTCCATGTTCCAATCTGTAAGACATCTTTACAGCTTCTGACTCTCATTTCATGCGCAGCTACATCAGCAGTCAGACTTCCCGAGGGCTTTGATCCAACCACATCATAAATGCTGGCTTTACTCTGAAACGTCTTCAGCTCTTCCCCAGTAGCTAGTTGAGTGCCTTCTGACCTGGGGGTCTCATCTTCCAGCACCATAGCACAATTTGTTTTGTTGTAACTATCCATTGGGTTTTCATGGCAAGATACAGAAGTAGATTGCCTGGCTGTTCTTCTGCGCAGTTTAAATTTGGTGTTGTTGCCGTTGTCACAAAAATGTGATCCTCTGCCGTCAACACTGTCCCATTCTGCTGCTGCCCAGATGGGTGGTTTGTCTTGGTCTGGCACCTCAGCTGAGACCTGACCATCTTGGGAGACCCTGCCAGTAGTTAAACTACCGATAGTTTAGCTCTCAGCATCACTGATGCACGCAAGCCCTCACAGCACGACAAGCTGCAAACCAAGTGAGAGAGTGCTTCCTACCCATAGGGAGATTTTGACAGGTGATTGGTATTTTTGAAATACTAGTTTGCACCTGTTGTAGCCTTTGGATATTGGCGATTTAGTTTTGTGCAAAACACGACTGTAAATTTTCGCTATGGGTAGGAAGCACTAGCGAAAATTTACAGTCGTGTTTTGCACAAAACTAAATCGCCAATATCCAAAGGCTACAACAGGTGCAAACTAGTATTTCAAAAATACCAATCACCTGTCAAAATCTCCCAGTGTTGTTTATTGGTCTCAGAAATTATAAATAAATGCAGTGATGACTTTCATCAAAAACATTTTTTTCAATTTTTGTACATGAAAAAATATATGAAGGGGAAAAAACCTCAGTTTGTCTCTTGAATCCACGAATGGATGCAAAAGGTGGGCACAAATCCTCACCGGTCAGAAAAACTCCTTCTGAAGATACTTTATCAGTATGAAAATTAATGTTTATATATTTATTTTCAACTTGATAAAAGGCCTCATTTAATCAGTACTAAGAAAACTAAATCTTATAGCATTTAAACACTTGTCAACATTCAAAAAATACAAAAATTTAGCTTAATTCAGTAGATGGAAATTGTTCTTTACAGAACATTCAGCAATGCTGGCAGCTAGATGTACACTCTACACCAGCAGCAATGCTGGCAGTTGGTAATGCACCCTAATAGCATACTCAATTAGTGATGCATTTTAGTGGTACACTCGACATGGCCCCATTTGCCGCAAGGCTACCTCAGGAGTGTAGCCAGAAAACCTGAAAAAAATGAGGCATAAAGAGTCATCAATGTTTCTGAAAGGACAATGATAGAGAAAAGTTATACCTACTGTCGCATATGTCAAAAAGCTGCTATATATGCACATCAAGTAAATCCAAAAAAATCCTTAAGCTTAGCGCACAATCATGAAATGAAATTCAACCTGCACTTGCTGTCTCTCTTATATGGTCCCTTCCATTTCAATGGTTGATTACCCTAGGTGGATCCTTTTGTGGATTCAAGGGACGAACTGAGGTCTTTTCCCCTTCCTATATTTTTTCATGTATAAAAATAGCAAAAAAACATTTTGGCGAATGTCATCACTGCATTTATTTATAATTTTTGGGAACAAAAAACAACACTGGGAGATTTTAACAGGTGATTGATATTTTTGTAATATTAGTGTGCACAAAACTAAGCCATTTGGAGACGCTATCCAAGAGAAAAAGCAAAAAGTAAAACTTGTAGCAGTAGGAGACTAGGAGGGGGAATCAAGCTTTTCAAAAGCAGGCTAGTAAAGTCGAAACCAGACCCAGGGTGTGCTCTCTAGAAAATGCCATCCAGCAGCAGGTCACATTTTCAGCTCTGAGCTCTTGTTCTGCGGCTAGGCAGATTCTATTGATTCAGAAGCTTTCTAAAAGCTGGTGGCTTTGAGGCACATTTCACAATGGGATATCAAAGCCAGAATGTCTGAAGACAAAAAAAAAAAGCATGCATGTGCAAGTTCACACATCATGTGTTCTGCTAGTGTGCTATCTACAGCCGGCCGGAGTACGTTATTGTTGGACCTTGTGAGGAAATCACTATCTTGAAGAGTTGTGTTTTAGAAAACATCTAATTTTGAAAACATCATATCCCTGATGCAGATCATTTTCGAAACACAATTGTGTTGGATATGTTGAAAAAGGCATGGTTTGTTTTTTTTTAATTTCGTGATTTCTTTTTACATGGGGCTTGTTATGAGCAGTATGAGAGCAGTGCAATATATAAAAATACATTTATTAGAATATAAGAACATAAGATATGCCATACTGAGTCAGACCAAGGTCCATCAAGCCCAGTATCCTGTTTCCAACAGTGGCCAATCTAGGTCATACGTACTGTGATGAGGAGAGTATGGCTGAGTCCATGGAATTGGAAGAAAATCAGTCATTTACCTTTAAAGAAAGAGACAGGCAAGGAATCAGTAGCTCTCAAACTGCAGGCAGAGAAAAAAAACAGGCAGCTACTGAGGACAGGACACACCCTAGCTCTGCTAATCCAAGGGCAGGCTTGGAAATTAATGAGGGACACCTGGGTGAAGGGAAGTGCACTGTAGTTCAGGGACACTCTTATAAACCCAGGGAAATATTGGAGGAAAGGATGGACAGAGAGAACAGCCAGAGAGAGGGCAACAGGAACAGGAGTACCAGGACGAGGCAGCACACGCAGCAGCATGCTGGAAGGAAAGATACAGGAAACCAGCACTCGAGAGAGCTGACCGGGGAGAGAAGCACCAGAGAAAGGCCCAGAGAGTTCACCATGGAGGAGAGCGGTGGAGACTTCCGAGGGAATCTTAGAGGTGAAAGCCCTAGTCAGAAGGAAAGCCAGGATTGCAGGGAAACTGCAATTGGTTTTAAAACTAGGAGAGCTGTGCCAAAGAGAACTGCTGATAAGGGTCAGGCTGCACTGCCAACAGGTCCTGAACCAGCTAAAGAGCTGCAACTTCCAAAAAGGTGCGTGAATAAAAGGGTAGCCAAAAGTGCCGTAAGCCAGTTAGAGGCATTGTGTCATTTGATGCAAGAAAAGAACCTCCACATTCCTGGTGGAAACCCTGTGCATAGGGAAAAGCCTCAGTGGAGAAAGGTTCTGGAACTTTTGGAGAATATTAAGCCTGAAGTTTTTCATGTTGGCTTAAAGCCAGATTTACCGGACACAGGTCCTGAGGAAATGCAGATAGACTATTATGAATCTGATGAGGGGTCTGAAGATTCAGTAATGGATTGTTCTCTCTGCCAGAAGGCAGAATAAAAAGGTCTTAGATAAAAGACGGGAAAAGCCTATAACCTGAATGTCCTAGAAGGCAGTCTGAAAACAGGGAGAAATGTGTTTAGCCAGAAATGCTAAAGAACCCTGTTGCTGACGAAAGGATACTTCTTTTGGGTTTGAAGAGAAGAGAAGCCTTGTTTGATTGCTGAATGATTTGAAAAACAGCGACACATGTTAAAAAGCTACATAAAGCAGTTTCATTGTTTGGTTTGGTATAAATGCCTATGGATTATTGTTTGGAGAAAAGAATTCTGTTTGTTTTGCGTTGAGCCTTAATGCTCTTTAGAAAAAGAAATAAATTCCTGTGTTTTGCCTTGTAAACCCTCGGTCTCCACACTACTTATTTTTCTAAACAGCACAACTACAAATCCCAGCAGCCCCGGCGCTGGATGAGGAAGAAAACTCTATAATTAAAGGACTTACAAGTGCAGCCCTAGGCTTATAGGCTGTTGCCTGGGCCAGGGGCCTCCACAGTACCTAGCAGTTTCCCCAAAAGACACAGGTTCCGCAATGCTTGTACTGGGTCAAGCATTGATATCCTGGGTCCCTTCTTAATAATGGTTTATGGACCTTTCCTCCAGGAACTTGTCCAAACCTTTTTTAAACCCAGCTACACTAACAGCCTTTACTACATCCTCCGGTAACAAATTCCAGAGTTTGATTACACGTTGAGTAAAAAAATATTTTCTTTTATTAGTCTTAAATAGTTTACCCTGTAGCTTCATTGCATGTCCCCTAGTCTTTCTATATTCTGATAACGTAAAGAATCGATTTACGTTTACCCGTTCCACTCCGTTCATTAATTTATAGACTTCTATCATATCTCCCCTCAGCCGTCTCTTTTCCAGGTTACAGAGCCCTAACCTTTTTAGCCTTTCTTCATAGGAGTATCCTTCCATCCCCTTTACCATTTTGGTGGCTCTTCTCTGAACCTTTTCTAGTAACGCTATATACTTTTTAAGATACGGCGACCAGAATTACACACAATATTCAAGGTGCAGTCTCGCTATGGAACGATATAGAGGCATTATAAT
Source organism: Ichthyophis bannanicus (assembly GCA_033557465.1). NCBI lineage: Eukaryota > Metazoa > Chordata > Amphibia > Gymnophiona > Ichthyophiidae > Ichthyophis > Ichthyophis bannanicus. The sequence continues at coordinate 173,616,066 of CM066042.1, forward strand.
ATCTTTTGTTTTATTTTCCATTCCTTTCCTTATGATACCTAGCATTCTATTTGCTTTCTTGGCCGCCGCTGCACACTTGGCCGAGGGTTTTAACATGTTATCCACAACGATGCCTAAATCTTTTTCCTGGGTGGTGGTTCCTAATGTGGAACCTTGCATTGTGTAACCATAGTTTGTGTTGTTCTTCCCTAGGTGCATAACTTTGCACTTGTCCACATTAAATTTCATCTGCCATTTTGATGCCCAGTCTTCCAATTTATCAAGATCCTCTTGCAATTTTCCACAATCCTCTTGGGTTTTAACAACTTTAAATAGTTTTGTGTCATCTGCAAATTTGATAACCTCACTCGTTATTCCACTTTCCAGGTCATTTATGAATATGTCAAAAAGCAGCGGACCCAGCACAGATTCCTGGGGTACACCACTATTCACTTTTCTCCATTGGGAAAATTGGCCATTTAGCCCAACCCTCTGCTCTCTGTCTTTTAACCAGTTCTTGATCCACAGTAGTACACTGCCTCCTATCCCATGACTCTTTAGTTGTGCCAATAGTCTCTGATGAGGGACCTTGTCAAAGGCATTCTGAAAGTCCAGATACACTATATCAACCGACTCACCTTTGTCCACCTGTTTATTCACACTTTCAAAAAAACATAACAGATTAGTAAGACAAGATCTTTCTTGTCTAAAGCCATGTTGGCTGTCTCCCATTACAAATGCAATGTGTGCCTTCGAGTCAGTACTGACTCCTGGCGACCCAGAAGCTCCTGGGTTTTCTTGGTAGTGTCACTGGAAGTAGATTGCCAGGCCTTTCTTCCGAGGCAATGGAGGGTTAAGTGACTTGCCCAAGGCCACAAGGAGTGCTAGTGGGAATCGAACCCTGGTTGCTTGGTTACCAAGCCAGTGTTCTAACCACTAGGCTGTCTCCCATTAGGCCATGACTATCTACATACTGAGTAATTTTATTCTTTATGATGGTTTCTACCATTTTTCCCGGTACTGATGTGAGGCTCACCGGTCTGTAGTTTCCCGGATCACCCCTGGAACTCTTTTTAAAAATTGGTGTTTAATTGGCGATCCTCCAATCTTCAGGCATTAGAGATGATTTTAATGATAGTTCACAGATTACTAATAGCAGGTCTGCAATCTCATATTTCAGTTCTTTCAACACCCTTGGATGTATACCATCTGGCCCAGGTGATTTGCTACTCTTCAGTTTAATAGTTGTAATGTCGTATATGGATCCCCAACTCCTTTTTTCCCCAGGAGTCTATGTAGGGGAACTGATCAGGGAACAATTTGAGGTGCATGCTATAATATATAAAAAGATCCCGTCTTACTTGATAGCATATGCAGTCAAAACCAAATATATCAGAGACAAAATTTCAATCATTTTTAAGTTGCAATCTGGTAACTACTGGCTCAGGATGCTTCATTGTCCTCTCAGGGCTCTTATCCTCTACTTCGCAGGTCAAAGGAAAAAACAGAAGCAGTTTCCTTAATTTCTCTGTCATTTACAAGAACAGTTGAGGAGCTAAAAAGGGGTTAATAAGAACTTAACCCTTTCCAGGCTGAGCCCAAAACTGTCGGGATCCAAAATTAAATGATATATAATACATAACCATAGCAGAAGGAACATCACTATTAGAACATATTGAATAAAACAGGTACAATTTTCCTGAAATAAGCACAAATTAACCCAGCTGCAGAATGTGGAATGTAAAGGTTAAAGAATACTAACATTCCTTTCTACGGGCTGTGTGAAAGACACACCCCTGCTAACGATACAGTCTCTCGGCTTGTGCTGGAAACAAAATAAACTCAGTGAGACAGCTGTCTTTGTGCTTAGAAGAGACTCCTGAGTTGTTTTGTTGTTTTATTTCTTCTCGTCCTTTCTCAGTACCATTTCTCAATCGGTAAACTGTTTCATGAATTACCCTACAGAATAATCTTACATTAGAAGGGAAACCAGCGGTTTCAACAGATAGCAAAACCAAATACAAACAGACAAACACCAAATACTTTCTCCTTTTCGCGACCTGGAAATGCTCCTCGCTTGGTCTGTATTCAAGACCTCTCATTCACACAAGCAGACATTCAAGACAGAATAAATCCCGACGTTCCCAAAAAACCTAACTGGCTGAGGGGTTGGTGTGTTCAGTCTCTGCTTATACCTTTAAGACTTCTGAGACTTACTAGGACCGCCCCGAGAGGTGATCAGACTCTCAAGCGCTTATTCCAGAATCCCGACTGGCTGACAGACTGACTGATTAGCAGAAAAGTTCTACTCACCGGATCCGGTTCCCGATACCAGTACATGGGTTGGATCCTGGACTCCCCTCGGGTTCGGAGGTGTTGACCAGCCAGAACCAGCAACCTGCGGAGGCAAGGAGGAGCCCTCCCCGATACAAGAGGATCGGGTGGCGCCAGAGGCTCCCCTGTGATCAGTCAGGTGCGGCACCAGCCGGACCAAACCTCTTGAGGTGAGAAGTCGTGGTATATTCACTTGAATACCATCCACCACCCACACATTCCCGGCAAACGCACCAAGAATATGTAGCAGCTGATAAGCATGCAATAAATAATACCAGGAATCATTTCAAAGATCCAAGCCAATTTAATGTGCACAAGGCTCAGAGAGTCAAGCTTCAAAAAGGACTGAGCAATGGAGAACAGGAACAACTTCCTTATATACAAGTTTCACAGTTTGATACAGGCAAACTTTCTATTGGTCCCAACGCCCCCTGCATCTATCCAATCGGGGACCCTCTCTGGGCCTAACACCCTGCTCCCCCTTCTCAGGCTATTCTAACAAAGGCTCAGTTTCCAGACATAAACACATCCCTACTACAAGGTCATTTCTAGGCTCAGAGAATGTGAGAATGCAAAACACTGGAACATATCATCAGCATAAAAGAATTGAATAAGGATTAACACAAACTTATCAAAAGCAGTTTAGAGCGGTTTTAAGGCAGATCCTCAGACCTTCACTGACTTTGATCTTTCTCAGCACTACTATTTCTAAGTGGGGGTAGGGACTCAGGCCTAGCTTGCAGGCCTCTCATACATGTACAGGCTATTATATAGGCCATGGCCTACCACAGTAATACATCTTCCCGATGTATCGATATTTCGTTCAATTCTTCCGCACCTTTAAATACCACTTCAGTCATGGGTAACATCCCTACATCTTCCTCAGTAAAGACCGAAGCAAAGAATTCATTCAGTCTCTCTGCTATCGCCTTGTTGCCTCTTAGTGCCCCTTCAACCCCTCTATCATCTAATGGACCAACAGACACTCTCACAGGTTTTTTGCTACGAATGTACTTGAAAAAATCTTTATTTCGCGTTTTTGCTTCCGCAGCAAGCTTCTTCTCAAATTCTCCCTTTGCCAGCTTTATCAGTGCCTTGCATTTGACTTGCCAGTGCTTGTGCTGTTTCCAGGTTTCGTCGTTTGGCTCTTTTTTTCATTTCCTGAAAGATGCTTTTTTGGCAACAACAGCCTCTCTGACCTCACCTTTAAACTATGCTGGCAGTTTTTTGGACTTCCTTCCACTTTTCTTAAAGCGTGGAATACAGCTGGTCTGGGCTTCCAAGATAGTATTTTTCAACAACACCCAAGCTTGATGTAAGTCTTTAACCTTTGCAACTGCTCCTTTTAGTTTTTTTCTTAACTTTTTTCCTCATTTTATCATAGTCTCCCTTTTGAAAGTTAAAAGGTAGTACTGTGTATTTCCTTACTATCCCTCCTCCACTAATTAAATCAAAGGCGATCATGCTGTGATCACTATTGCCAAGTGGCCCCAACACCCTAATCTCTTGCACTAGATCTGGTGTTCCACTAAGGACTAGGTCTAATATGGCTTCCCCTCTGATCGGTTCATGAACCAGCTGCTCCAAGAAGCAGTCATTTATTTCATCTAGGAACTTTATCTCCCTAGCATGTCCTGCTGTGACACTGACCCAGTCGATACCGGGGTAATTGAAATCACCCATTATTATTACTGCGCTGTAACCTTTGTTAGCTTCCTTGATTTCTTTGAACATTTCATCATCCCTTTGTTCATTCTGGCCAGGTGGTCGATAGTACACCCCCACTGCCATCGCCTTCCCCTTTTTACATGGAATTTCAATCCATAGAGATTCTACAGCAAATTTTGTTTCCTGCAAAACTTTAATCCTTTCTGACTCACTGCTCTCTCTAACATAGAGCACAACCCCTCCACCAATTTGATCAGCTCTATCATTACGATATAGTTTGTACCCAGGTATCACAGTGTCCCACTGGTTGTCCTCCTTCCACCATGTCTCTGATATTCCAATCATATCTAACCTCTCATTTGGTGCTATATATTCTAACTCTCACATCTTATTTTTTAGACTTCTAGCATCTGCATACAAGCATTTTAGAGACTGTATTTTATTCATATTAATTTGGCTATTGGTAGACATGGGTAATTTGGGATCTTTAAGCTCTGTCTGCTCCATACTCGAGGGCATTTGGGCTACTTTACTCTTTTTTTGGAACCTCTCTGCTTTTGGTAGTATCCTTCAAGGATACATTCTTCCGAAGCATCCGCTCTTGGGCGACTGTCGGCTTTCCCCTATTATCTAGTTTAAAAGCTGCTCTATCTCCTTTTTAAAGGTTAATGCCAGCAGCCTGGTTCCATCCCGGTTAAGGTGAAGCCCATCCCTTCGGAAGAGCCCCTTCTTTCCCCAGAATGTTCCCCAGTTCCTAACAAATCCAAAACCCACATCTCTGCACCATTGTCTCATCCACGCATTGAGACTCCGGAGCTCTGCCTGCCTTTTGGGTCCTGCACGTGGAACGGGAAGCATTTCGGAGAACGCTACCCTGGAAGTTCTGGATTTCAACTTCCTACCTAAAAGCCTAAATTTAGCCTCCAGAACCTCCCTACCACATTTTCCTATGGTCATTGGTACTGACGTGTACCAAGACAGCAGACTCCTCCCCAGCACTATCTAAGACCTTATCTAGGTGGCGCGTGAGGTCCGCTACCTTCGCAGCAGGCAGGCAGGCATGTTACCAGGCGATCCTCACGTCCACCAGCCACCCAGCTATCTACATGCCTAATGATTTGAATCACCAACTATAACGGCTGTCCTAACCCTTTCCTCATGGACACATGGCCCTGGAGAAACTTTCTCGGTGCGAGAGGGTTTTGCATCACCTGGAGGACAGGTCCTAGTTACAGGATCACTTCCTGCCACACCAGGGTGATGCTCTCCTGTCACGTGACCTCTTTCCTCCATGGCAACAGGGATGCTGCCAGACTTGAGGTGGGACTTCAGGACTATATCCCTGTAGGTCTCGTCTATGTACCTCTCTGTCTTTCTTATGTTTTCCAAGTCTGCTACTCTAGCCTCTAGAGAACGGACTCGTTCCCTGAGAGCAAAGAGCTCCATGCACCTAGTGCACACGTAAGACCTCTCACCAACTGGGAGAAAATCATACATGTGACACTCAATGCAAAAGACTGGAAAGCCCCAATCTCGCTGCTGGACTGCTGTCTGCATCTTAGTTTTAAGTTTTTGTTTAGATCTTTAAGTTCTTTACTTACTTAGGGTTGCTATGGATATTTATACCAATAAAACTGTACCTAATACGTTTAATATACCTTGTTCACCTGAAGCTTAATTAATCTCAGGTCCTTAGTGTATGCCTGATTTGGGTAATGAGCTTCACCTGAGAGCACCTCCTGTCTTTTAAGATGTGTAAGTACCTATAAAACTACGATTATCCCAGGGGTGGGTGGATGTTGGGGGGGGGGAGGGAGGGAAATAACACTCATTAAAAGAGGGCTGCTACACAGTACCCTGTCCTGTGCTGCTGAGGTAAGCTATATTCTTATTATGAAATTTAAACTACAAGCTCTCTGCTGGGTTCGAAATTTAACCAGAAAGCTCTCTTCTGTGTTTTAAATTTAAACTAAAAGTACTTTGCTGATGCTAGGCCCTGAGTGACTATTAAATTAAAACTACAAGCTCTCTGCTGGATATGAAATGTAACCAGAAAGTTCTCTTCTGTGTTTTAAATTTAAACTTAAACTGCTGCTACTAGGTCCTGATTGATTTAACAAAAATAGTGGGTTCACAGATTAATTCGCTTTAATAGAAAGAATTCCTTTCAGAAAATTCCCAGAAGTAACAGTCCCCTTTTCTAGTCCTTCAAGACTATTAGGTATTAAGTTTGATAATACTATTAGGATAAATAACAAAAAAACAAAAATTTATGACTACCTGAACGTGTCCAACTAACTGCGGAAGAACCTGTGTTAAGGTCTGCAGTTATTTAATTGAGGACCGATGATGACTATCTTTGAGCAAGTCTGGCTTTGAAGCCTGAATGCTTTGTCTCACTTTTTCTAGAAGTGAATTTGTGCTCAGTTATTTGAGGTCCTTTTAAATAAAAGAATTTCAGGTTTGGGGTTTTAGTTATTGGATGTTGTATAGCAGAACAACAAAAATAACATCAACACTGTGCGCTTGTCATCAATCATAATAGATCCAGTGTTTCCATATAGTGGACTAGTTTACACATCCAGCAGTGGTTGTCAAGCGAAAAAGAGAGTGGATAGGCTTAAGGTGCCATTTATACCAGCTTAGGATGAATAGTGACTGAAAGGAGCCTATATCTCATCAAACTGTGATATTCTCAAGACAGTCTCCCCATTTCATGTTTTATACTTCCCTATATCTCCCTATTATGCCTAGCGATTGAGCATTCTTCCACCTTGTGATGATATCCAACCTAGCTGCCAAAAGGAAGACGTTAATCTTGTGTATGCAGTCTGTTCATCTACTTCAGATGCATTGTATCCCAACACCAAATAAGAATAGGCCCTGGGCCCTGTAAAGCCACATACCTAATGAATACAATCACAAACCTCTTTCTAGAAAGCAGACACACTCGGGCTCTCCCACCACATATGCCAAAATGTGCCCCTGCCTCCACAGCCTCTCCAGCAGTCATTCCCCAAATCCATTCTTAACTAACTGAAAAATACTGGGTCAAATAAGTACAAAATAGACATAGATGAATTTGTACTATTTAAACCAGGCCTCTGTTTTGTGTGGTGCAGAGATGGGGTGCCTTTGTCTATATGTGGGGCGGGGATGGGGATGGGGTGCTTGTATGTTCTGGGGAGGAAAATGCACTTTTTGGCAACATCTTGCACTTTTCCCTCTGCTGCTGGCTCCTCTACTCTGTTACCCTTCCATACTCTTCTCTCCTTCACCAACCCTCCTAGCACTCCCATCTCTTGCCCTAAAATCCCTCCGTCCTCCCTTTTTATAAGCCCACTGCCCCTTTAAATTTTCTTTGCCTTCTTTACCTCACTTCCCCTCCCTCCAACCTTTTTGTTGCTGTGGCCTTCACTTCTGTTCTGCCTGCAGAATATGAGATCCCTGCTAGCAGACATAACAGGCCATAGCCATCCTGAGGGGGCAAAAATCCCAGGTACCAGATGCAAAATTCTGGTCATCATGGTGACCTGGCGCCTGGGATATGTTGAATCCTGATTTAAACACAGCATAATTGCACTGCTTCTTCACTGACTTGAAGAAGAGAGGGTAAATTAAGTTAGTCCAATAAAAAGGTTTCCAGGGCGTCCCTCTAGTCCAGTCCAGACAAATGGGTATATGCTTGCCAACGAGCAGGTAGAGACTGAGGGAAAACTTCTCAGCTCAGTATAAATGGTCTGTGCCCGAAGACTTCCGGTGGTGGCAATGAGCTGAGTGGACGTGCAGTGGTCAGCTCTGGGCACTCTACCCCTCAATTCTGCAAATATCATCTGCAATAGTGGATATCGACCTCCTAGCTATATAGTGCTTCAGTAAAGGGGAGAAATTGAAGACGACGGGAGAGGTCGGAGAACTAACAACATCTAGATGTCTGCAAAACCGCCTAGGCGGGAGAAGGCCAGGGTGCCGGATGTAAAAATGGCGGATGGAGCACCCAGGAGCCCGGGAGCAGATGCTAATCAAACGCTGATTGCGGAGGTCAGTGCCGCCGTAGTGCGGGCTCTGGATGATCGCTTCCGCGGGCTGGCGGAACAATTGCAAGTGATTCGGCAAAACTTTACTGAAGTTACCGCTAGAGTGGAGCAGGCAGAAAACCAAATCTCGGGCGTCGAAGACATCCAGAGCTCCCTGGCAGGCCGAGTGAAGGCCCTGGAAGATCTCGTGAAACATCAGGGCGACAAACTAGACGACCTGGAGAACAGAGGTCGCCGAAAAAACCTTCGCTTCATCGGAATTGACGAGAGCGTTGCGGATGGGGCCCTTCGCGGCTATTTGATAGCCTGGATTGAAAAGATCTCTGCTGGCAGGGTGGCCGGCCCCATCAAAATTGAACGCGCACACAGGCTGGGCCCGAGGCGTGACCAGGAGCGTCGGCCCCGTGCGGTAATCGCCCGCTTCCTTGATTTCCACCAGAAGGAGGAGGTCCTGAAGGCCGCCAGGACCCATCAGCGATCCGCGTCGGACCCGGAGAAGATCCTGGTATTCCAGGATTACTCGATGTTGGTTAGCCAGCGACGCCGGGCCTTCTCAGCAGTGTGCTCCCAGCTGGTCAACAGGGGGGTGCGCCTCTCCTTATTGTATCCGGCTAAGCTGAGAGTCGAGCACCAGGGGCGGACACGATACCTACAGTCCCCTGCTGAGGCCCAGACTTTTTTGGCAGACCTGACTGGAGCTACCGACTCGGCCCCCTCCTCTTGACTGCACTAAGAAAGCCCGGGAATAGTTAATCTGTGTTGCAGCTTACCACAGAGGGGCCCGGAGTGAGATGTAGACTACCGCCGGGTGAGACTGCGGCGTGGGGAGCTCCCCGCAACAGAGACTGGACAATATTTTTATTTTTTAATTGTTATTTATTTTTTATTTTTTTTTGTTTTTTCTTCTTTTTTCATGTGTGTGTGTTGTGGCTGCTGATGTCTATTTTGAGCCCTAAACCACAATGTTCTTAGCTACGTGACATGCGAGTGAGTGGCTGCTGATTTTTCTGTTGAGCCCTAAATCACGCTGTTCCCAGTTGAGTGATTTGCAAGTGAGTGGCTGCTAAATACATATTGAGCCTTAACCCACATTGTGTTTAGTCGAGTGATATGTGAGTGTATGGGTGTGAATTGGATGATGGGGTTTTGTATTCTTTAGTGTTCGATGTTGCAATGACTGGCCCCCCCCCCTCTTTTAGGTTTGATATAGAAGAGGTGGGGTCCTCGGGTGCCCTGTACTAGGGGCCCATAGGCGAGAGGGGGTCAGGTAGTATGCCTTGGGGGTCCCCTGCTATTTCTTACATCTCTGTACCGGGTGTGGGGAGGGGAGGTGGGGGGGTGGGAATGGTACACCGAGTGGGGGCCTCCCCGGGATTGGGCGCTAGTTCCGGGTGGTAGGGGCTTGCTGATGGGGGTTGGCCTGCTTGCTTTTGAGCTTTGGGTCCTTCCCGCCCGTCCGTCTCCGACGAGGATCTGGGGGCTCCTGGAGTTCAGAAGCTCGCTATGTGTATTCGGAGGGATAATTCTGACTGCTACTCTGATTCTCTGGGGGTGGATGTTACTTACTCCACTGGGGCTGTTACTTACTCCATTGGGGCTGTTATGTTTCGTGAGCTATTGGGAGGGGGTGGTGAGGGAAAGTGTTTCCAGCCGGTGTTGTTTTACACATCCAGATACTAACAATATGATTATTGCATGATTGTCTGTAGGGGGGATCTAGCTAAGGGATCTCTAAGGGGTAAGCGTTAAGGGGAATTAGAAAGAATGATTTGGGGCCTGTGGCTCTATGTAGCATGGGAGGCTGCATGTGAATATTGCGCCTCCGCCCCTAGATGATGGTTTAATTTGGCCCCATGGGGTTTGTGACTTCAGACCCCTCGATCGGAGGTCGGGGGAGAACGTGGGTTAAAGGACTCTGAGTTGGTGGTGGGCCCACTAGGTGAGGAGAGGTGGCGATACTTAGAGAAGTTTATCGGCCCAACATGGGGAGGGAGGTGGGGGTTTTAGGCGGATCTCAGGAAGGGATTAATAAGGGGGTAGGCCCAATGCCACAGGAAGGGTGTTTAGCCTTATGGTTAGGTTAGGCACTATGGGGAAGGGAGTGAGGGATGAAGGGTTTGGGGAGCGAGGTAGAGGGGGAGGTTGGGTGGGACAGCGAGAGGACGGGGGGGTTGGGGAGGGAGGGTCGCCATCTCCACCATTTGCAGCCAGTTGATTTCGGTTCTCAGGAGGAATGTCCGGGGAGACTCCAGGCTGGGGGGGGTGTCCTCTGAAACAATTAAGTTGGCAGACAAAATGACTAGGAAGTACTTATAGTGTGGTAAAGATCATTTCTTGGAACGTTTGTGGCCTGGGAAGTCCCATCAAGAGATATAAAATACTTAAAGCACTTGCAAGGCAGCGATGTGATATTGCGTTATTACAGGAAACTCATCAAACAGCGGAGGAACACGCTAAGCTTGTGCGAGATTGGGTGGGTCAGGTTTGGGGTGTCCCAGCAGTGGGAAAAAAGGGGGGAATTGCCATTCTGGTGCATAAGAAGATACGGTTTACATTAATAAGACAGGTGCTGGATCCTCGGGGGCGATTTTTGTTTCTGCATGGCACGCTGGAGAATCGGGCGGTAATTTTGGGCGATTTATATGGTCCTAATACGCCGGATCAGGAATTCTTTAATCGTCTGGCGGCACAGGTGGAACAATTGCCGGAGGTGCCTTTGCTTTTGGGCGGCGATTTTAACGGGGTTTTTGAGGTAGGTCTTGACACCTCGAGGGACATGGGAAACCGAGAAAGACAAAATCGTTCCCGTACGTTGCAAAGGTTCAAGGCTCGACTGGGCCTGGTAAACCCGTGGCGACTATTGCACCCCTCGGAAAAGGATTTCACCCATGTATCACGAGCGCATGGTACCAGCGCCCGCATTGATTACCTGTTGGTTTCGGCGAATCAATTTGCATCCGTTGAAGATGCGCAGATTGGCCCATTAGAGATCTCAGACCATGCCATGGTATGGATCGACTGGCATGGGAGAGGTGGACTAGGAGGGACCCGCTTATGACGGTTTCCTATAGAACTATATAAAGACGCCCACTTTCGGCAATTCTTAGGTCACCGTTGGCGAGACTTTGAGGTGAACCATCAGGGTCACAGAGACGACCCGGAATTGCTATGGGAGACGGCCAAGGTGGTCCTCCGGGGGGACATTATTGGCTATGTGGCGCGGAAGCGAAGACTATTGGCTGAACAGGTTGTTCGGCTCGAACAACAGGTAGCGCACGTGCGGCGTCTCAATGGGCGAACCCCCACATCCCATAATAGAAAGAGACTGTGGGAACTTCAGGTCGCGTTAAATGAACTGCTCCACCAAAGGGCTAAGAAGTCCCTACTGTACTATAAATACAAACTGTATTGTTTTGGAGATAAGCCCGGTAAATTGTTGGGGAGATGTCTGAAGGGTCAGCGGGACTCGCGGTTGGTGGCAGCTCTCAGAGATGACCAAGGGAAGTTGCAAAACAATCGGACAGTGATTAGTGCCATTTTCAAAGGTTTCTTTCAACGCCTCTATACCGCCCAGGAGACGGCCACTACTAGTATGGAAAACTACCTGCGGCAAATGGACCTGCCGCAGGTAACAGAGGAGCAACGTGTTGCTTTAGGGCAACCCATTACCTTGCAGGAGGTACAGCAGGTGATCTCGGCCGCAAGTTGTTATAAAGCCCCAGGTCCCGATGGATATAGGGTTGAATTCTATAAGATACTGTCGGCTGGGATGAGCCCCCTTCTAGTGGAAACGTTTCAGCGACGGACGGCAGGGGGAGGTCCGCACTGGGGGGACAATCAGGCGTACATCACTCTGATTCCTAAACCAGGGAAAGATCCACTACAGGCTTCTTCTTATCGGCCGATCTCCCTATTGAACTTTGATATGAAGTTGCTGGCAAAAGTTTTGGCGGAACGGTTGGCGGTCATTTTGGGTGACCTAGTGCATGAATCGCAGGTTGGTTTCATCCGGGGGCGCTTTGCGGTACGTAATCTACGTAAAATCTTAACGTCTATAGAGTGGGTGCAGCAGCACCAACTACCTTCCCTCTTGGTGAGTTTTGACGCAGAAAAAGCGTTCGACAGAGTTAGTTGGCAATATCTCCAATATTTGTTACCGCTCTATGGCTTGGGGACTTCCTTCTGTGAGATGGTGCAGAGCCTATATGTGCAACCTACTGCCCGGGTGTTATGCAATGGGGTCTTGTCGGACTCGTTTTCTCTCTACCGCGGAACCAGACAAGGGTGCCCGTTGTCTCCCTTATTATTTGTCTTGGCTTTGGACCCCTTAATTCGTAGCATCGAGGCCGACAGGGAAATAAGGGGGGTGGTGGTGGGGTGCCATGAGTTCAAAATATCGGCCTTCGTGGACGACATGCTGGTCCACTTGCTTGCGCCCAGAGAGTCGCTTGAGCAGCTAATGGGGGAATTCGAGACCTATGGTAGCTTTGCGGGCCTTCGTATAAATGAAGATAAATCGGAGGCCATAGATATGTCGGGGCAACTCCGTGGCAGCTGGCCAGGGGAATTCCCCTTGAAATGGGCAGGTCAGACTTTTGTGTATTTAGGTATTGTTTTGACACGGTTGCCTCAAGATCTATACTGCACTAACTTTGAGAAAATTTTGACTGGGATGCGCAACCAGATGCGAGCTTGGAATCCTTTACCACTGTCTTTGTTGGGGAGAGTGGCAGCGGTCAAGATGGTGATTCTGCCCCGAATTCTGTACTGGCTGCAGACCTTGCCAGTTTGGTTGCAGCGTCGCGATCTTCTGCGCGTGGAAACGGAGATTCAGAGATTCCTATGGAGGGGAGCTAGGGCTCGTATCCCGATGAAGCGTATGATTGGATCTTGGCGGGGTGGGGGTATTGGGCTACCGGATTTGTGGTTGTATGCCTTGGCATGCCAGGCACGCCATGTAGGTGACTGGCTGGGCGAGACTGACGTCTATACACCGAGACATCTGGAGATGGCGGCAGTGGCTCCGCTTTCCCTGTTGGGTGTTCTACACGCGGAGAGTGCCCAACTGCCTACTAGTGTTAAGCGCAGTGCGATGATGACATCTGCGCGACGCACATGGCAACAGTTGAACTGTTATTGGAACCGAAACTGGAGGATTTCGAGTTGGCTTCCCCTACGGGGTAATGTGAATTTTACACCCGGCTCTGAGTCCCGCGGGTTCCGGTCTTGGTGGGAAAAGGGGGTCCGAATGTTAGGCCACGTTGTAGGCTTGTCCGGTGCCTGTAAATCGTTTCCAGAACTGTGTGCTGAATATGAGTTGCAACCCCACCACCTTTTCGCATATCTACAACTCTCTCATTATGTGGCTTCATTGCCCAGAGAGGGCCTCGAGGCGGACCGCTCAGCGCAGATCATTGAATTTTTTGGTCTCGGGGGGGGGGGGGATTCCCCCCCTTCGATAGCGGGTTTGAAGGCCCGGCTGGATTGTTTCCGGGTGTTGCCGGATTACGGCGGAGTTGAGCGGGCCTGGGCAAGGGAAATGGGACGGGAGATTCCAGTTGGGACAATTCAGAAGGCCTTGGCGCAGATTGCTCTACTGGTGGAAGGGGCACGGTGGAGGGAAATCCAGTATAAAGCATTAACCCGTGTACATTTCTCCCCCCAGCGGGCCCTACGGAGCCATATTACCCAGGACGGGTCATGCCCTCGATGTTCAGAGCCCATGGCGGACTTAGCCCACATGTGGTGGACTTGTAAGCGTATCCGCCCATATTGGGCACGTATCAGTAACTGTATAGTGGGGTTGCTGCAACAGCGTTTCCCTTGGACGGGGTCTTTGGTAATATTGGATCAACTGCATCTGTCTTGTCCCAGTGGGCGGGGGGCGCGGCTCCTGGTGCGCAAAGCGTGCTTGGTGGGGAAAGGCCCAATTCTCCATAGATGGCGCGAGCGGCTCCCACCGACTTTCCTGGAATGGCGCAATAGTTTTCACCAATTGATGCTGGCAGAACGTTGGAGAGCTCGGAGTCATGTTAAACGATGGGCCACTTTTATGCTAATTTGGGAACCTTATATTCAGAATTTGGGGCCCTACTGCCGAAATGAAATAGTTAACGTGGGTCTCTAGAATGTTAGAGAATAGTTGGAGGCGCCCATAGGGATGGAGCGGGCGACTATTCCTCCTGAGAACAAAACTATTTGGTTTGCTGCGGATGGCGATGGCGATGGGGTGGGGAGGGGGGTGCGGGGTTTCTCCCATTATGTTCAGTGGGGAAAAAAATTACAAAACACTGGTTTATTCATAAGGCACAGTTTGTTTGATGTCTCTGAAAAATTGCACATGTGATTCACTCTGCGGCGGGGATAAGAACACACCCGGCCGGGGGTTCATTGCCTGATACTGTATTAGTTGTTATTTGTTGTTGATCTATAAATAAAGTTTTCAAAAAATAAAAATAGTCTGTGCCCACTGGACTGAGGCAATATTCCTCAGTCTTCAAGCAGTTGGTGTGCATAGCCTGTGAAAGATGGAACCTTATTGTGGATCTTGGCCTACAATTGATTTAAGACTGCAGAACCCGGAGGTCCCACGTACCTCTCCCGCTCTCCCCCACTAGCCCCTCTCTTTTGCTTCCTCCTTTCCCTCTCCCCAACATTTGGGAGAGGGCCGGAAGTTGTAGCAGTGCTGCTTGTCCTGCCTGTATGCACCGTGGAGAGCCTCTTGCTCGTAAAGTTTAATTTTAAAAAAATGGAGAGTGGGCAGGACAAAAGAAGGACACACAGCACTTCTTTGGGGATCCGACCAGTCTCCAGTTGAGGGGGGCAGCACAGGTAAGTCTTTGGGCCCCGGGCTTTCTTGTCATGGTGGGGGACTTCCGTACACGCATGGACAGGGCCTGTTGTGCGCTGTGCGGCAGCTGCAGAGCCCATTGTCTGAACTCGGGCTTTGTTGCAGCTGCTGCAACACAGAATTGCTGTGGCGGAGTTAGGAGGGACCCAGGAAGGGTCTGAGGAAGGAGCGGGACTTTCTTCTGATAGTGAGGAAACCGCAGGAGCGGTCTGTGGATCTGCAGTTTTGTTGGGAAACGCCACCATGCTAGATTTCTCAGCACGGGAGACAGTCACCCTGGGTCCTCTGGACTTGCAGGATTCCCATTCCTTTCACAGGGAGAAGCCCCTGGATACGCCAGCAGCTGTGGGAGATAAAGGATCAGCCTCCCTTTCACCCGAATTCGTGTTCCTGCTTCATTAGGCCTTGCAGCAACCCCCCCCTCCCTTGCCCATGGGCAGGGGCAGTCCTTTGGGGAAACGCCTGAAGCAGGAATGTCTGGATGAAGAGCCGGAGGTGTGCTCCTTGACCTCTCTGGGGCGCTGGAAGGGCCCTCAGATTTGTTGGACCAGGCTTCGAAGGCGCTCGAGGAGGGGGAAATCCTGGGGAGAGAAGACCCCTCAGTGAATAGAATTGTCCAGCATGATGAGCTCCCGGCCTTGATTACGGAAGCCTTGGCCGCCTTGCGCATTGCAGAGCCCAGGGCTGCGGGCCTGAACCCAGAGGAGGACCCTCTGATGGAGGGTATCCGCAGACCTTCAAAATCCTTCCTGGTTCATAAAGCCCTGAGAGCCATGACAGAGGAAGAGTGGAAGACTCCGGACACAGGACTGCAGGTGGGAAAGAGCATGGCTCAACATTATCCCATCCCGCTGGACGAGAAGGAGCAGCTACACCTCCCTAAGATGGATGCCCTGGTGGTGGCAGTCACCTGGAAGACCACAAACCTGGTGGAAGATAGTGCAGCTTTAAAGGAGCCGCTAGACCGGCGTCTGGAGGTGCTGCTTAGGCAGGCCTTTGAAATCTTCGCCTTCGGGCTGTACTATCAACCGCCTGGCCAGAATGAACAAATGGATGATGAAATGCTCAAGGAAGCTAACAAAAGTTACAGTGCAGTAATAATGGGTGATTTCAATTACCCCGGTATCGACTGGGTCAGTGTGACGGCAGGACATGCTAGGGAGATAAAGTTCCTAGATGAAATAAATGACTGCTTCTTGGAGCAGCTGGTTCATGAACCGACCAGAGGGGAAGCCATATTAGACCTAGTCCTTAGTGGAACACCATATCTTGTGCAAGAGATAAGGGTGTTGGGGCCACTTGGCAGTAGAGATCATAGCATGATCACATTTGATTTAATTAGTGGAGGAGGGATAGTAAGGAAATCCACAGTACTAGCTTTTAACTTTCGAAAGGGAGACTATGATAAAATGAGGAAAATAGTTAAGAAAAAACTAAAAGGAGCAGTTGCAAAGGTTAAAGACTTACATCAAGCTTGGGTGTTGTTGAAAACTACTATCTTAGAAGCCCAGACCAGCTGTATTCCATGCTTTAAGAAAAGTGGAAGGAAGTCCAAAAAACTGCCAGCATGGTTTAAAGGTAAAGTCAGAGAGGCTGTTGTTGCCAAAAAAGCATCTTTCAGGAAATGGAAAAAAGAGCCAAACGACGAAACCTGGAAACAGCACAAGCACTGGCAAGTCAAATGCAAGGCATTGATAAGGCAGGCAAAGGGAGAATTTGAGAAGAAGCTTGCTGCGGAAACAAAAACGCAAAATAAAGACTTTTTCAACTACATTTGTAGCAAAAAAACCTGTGAGAGTCAATTGGTCCATTAGATGATAGAGGGGTTAAAGGGGCACTAAGAGGCGACAAGGCGATAGCGGAGAGACAATGAATTCTTTACTGAGGAAGATGTAGGGATGTTACCCATGACTGAAGTGGTATTTAAAGATGCGGAAGAATTGAAGGAAATACGATACATCGGGAAGATGTCTTACAACTATTAGATAAACTGAAGAGCAGAAAATTACCTGGGCCGGATGGTATACATCCAAGGGTGTTGAAAGAACTGAAATATGAGATTGCAGACCTGCTATTAGTAATCTGTGAATTTTCATTAAAATCATCTCTAATACCTGAAGATTGGAGGATCGCCAATGTAACGCTTATTTTTAAAAAGGGTTCCAGGGGTGATCCGGGAAACTACAGACCGGTGAGCCTGACGTCAGTACCGGGAAAAATGGTAGAAACCATCATAAAGAACAAAATTACTCAGCATGTAGATAGTCATGGCCTAATGGGAGACAGCCAACATGGCTTTAGACAAGAAAGATCTTGTCTTACTAATCTGTTATGTTTTTTTGAAGGTGTGAATAAACAGGTGGACAAAGGTGAGTCGGTTGATATAGTGTATCTGGACTTTCAGAAAGCCTTTGACAAGGTTCCTCATCAGAGACTTTTGGCAAAACTAAAGAGTCATGGGATAGGAGGCAGTGTACTATTGTGGATCAGGAACTGGTTAAAAGTAAGCAGAGGGTAGGGCTAAATGGCCAATTTTCCCAATGGAGAAAGATGAATAGTGGTGTACCACAGGGATCTGTGCTGGGTGCGCTGCTTTTTGACATATTCATAAATGACCTGGAAAGGGGAATAACGAGTGAGGTTATCAAATTTGCAGATGACACAAAACTGTTTAAAGTTGTTAAAACTCCAGAGGATTGTGGAAAATTGCAAGAGGATCTTAATAAATTGGAAGACTGGGCCATCAAAATGGCAGATGAAATTTAATGTGGACAAGTGCAAAGTTATGCACCTAGGGAAGAACAACCCAAACTATGGTTACATGATGCAAGATTCCACATTAGGAACCACCACCCAGGAAAAAGATTTAGGCGTCATTGTGGATAACATGTTAAAACCCTCGGCCCAGTGTGCAGCGGCGGCCAAGAGAGCAAATAGAATGCTAGGTATCATAAGGAAAGGAATGGAAAATAAAACAAAGGATATTATAATGCCTCTGTTTCGTTCCATGGTGCGACTGCACCTTGAATATTGTGTACATTTCTGGTCGCTGTGTCTTAACGCGATATTCTTTTTATTAGAAAAGGTTCAGAGAAGAGCCACCAAAATGGTAAAGGGGATGGAAGGCTACTCCTATGAAGAGAGGCTAAAAGATTAAAGGGCTCTTCAACTTGGAAAAGAGACAGCTGAGGGGAGATATGATAGAGGTCTATAAATTAATGACTGGAGTGGAACGGGTAAACGTAGATCGATTGTTTACATTATCAGAATATAGAAAGACTAGGGGACATGCAATGAAGCTACAGGGTAAACTATTTAAGACAAATAAGAGAAAATATTTTTTCACTCAACTTGTAATCAAACTCTGGAATTTGTTACCGGAGGATATAGTAAATGCTGTTAGTGTAGCTGGATTTAAAAAAGGTTTGGACAAGTTCCTGGAGGAAAGGTCCATAAACCATTATTAAAAAGGAACCCAGGATATCAATGCTTGACCCAATACAAGCGTTGTGGAACCTGTCTTTTGGGGAAACTTTTAGGTACGTATGACCCAGATTGGCCACTGTTCGAAACAGGATACTGGGCTTGATGGACCTTGGTCTGACCCAGTATGGTATATCTTATGTTCTTAATCTGGGGGCAGGGATGCCCCTGGAGACCTCTCAGTGGGTATAGTCACAATGGATGTGAGCCTTCTGGGTTGGAGAGGACACTGCCATGCCCAAGTAGCCCAAGGGCTCTAGTCCCCCGAGGAGAGTCAATGGCCGATAAATCGTCTGGAAACAAGGGCAGTTTGGTTGGTGCTGGAGGCGTTTTGCCCATTATTGTGCCACAGGGCAGTGCGAATCCTCTCTGACAGTGCCACCACATCAATCGCCAGGACAGCACTCGGAGCTTGCAGGTAGCAGCGGAGGCCCTCCCGTTGCTCCAGTGGGCCGATACACACCTACTCGCACTTTTGGCAGCACATATTGCGGGGGTGGTGAACGTACACTCTGGGGGAGTGATCACTCTTGGAGGAAATCATCCAGTCACTGGTAGTGTTTTGGGACATGCTAATGATGGATTTGATGGCTCAAGCACACAACGCCAAAGAACCCTGTTTCTTCAGTCGGGGGCGCTCCACAATGGCAGAAAGCCTCAACGCCCTCATACAGCTGTGGCCTCGCTCGGGATTGCTATATGTGTTTCCGCCCTGGGTGCTGATAGGGCGGGTTCTCCACCGCATCGGGCTGGGTGCTGCTGATAGCTCTGGACTGGCTGTGTCGGCCCTGGTATGCTGATCTAATAGGTCTCTTGGTGGCTGAACCCCTGCGGTTGCCACAGGTTCTGAATCTCTTGTCCCAAGGTCCGGTGTGCATGGTGGATATGGATCGATTCTCACGGCTTGGGCCTTGAAAGGGCACAGCTGATACACCGAGGTTATTCAGAACCTATTATAGCCACTTTGTTGCAGGCATGAAGGCATTCTACTACTCTGACCTATATTCGGGCTTGGCGCCTCTTTGAGGCCTGGTATGAAGATAAAGACGTGCAACCCTTAAAGGCCATGATGCCAATTCTTCTGTGATTCCTCCAGGCGGGTCTGGGCAAGGGCCTGGCACTGGGCTCCCTGCGAGTTCAGATGGCGGCCTTGGCTTGCTACCGGGCAAGGTCCAGGGAGTTCCCCTAGTGGCTGACTTCACACTAGTATGCTTCCTGTGGGGCGTGAAACATCTGTGGCTGCCTACATGGCCACTGGTTCAGGTGTGGAATCTCAATCTTGTCTTAGCAGCTCGGGGGGGGGGGGGGTCCCCTCTTCGAACAGCTGAGGGCTGGCTTACTCAATGCGCATTTCTGAATTGCAAGCCCTGTCCTGTAAGGAGACCTATTTGATCATCTCCAGGGAAAAGGAGGCCTGTTCCATCCTTTTTGCCCAAAATGGTGTCAGAATTTCAGCTTAGTCAGTCCGTTACGCTACCCTCCTTTGTCGGCCAGCAGGGCTCAGCGATTTTGCTCAGCTGCATAAATTGAACGTGCGCAGGGCTTTGAAGCACTATTTGAAGGTCACACAGCCAATTTGCCGTTCAGAGTGGCTCTTCATTCTTTTTGGGGGGCCTACCTCCTGAAGGGGTGGCAGGTGCCGCTAGGCTTATGAGCCCATTACAATAGGGTGCAGGCTTCTGGGCTGAGATGGGGATGGTCCCTCCTCTGGACATTTGTAGAGTGGCCACCTGGTCATCTTTTTCATTCCTTATCTCAGCATTATCGCCTGGATCTACAATCCAGACAGAACTTGCATTTTGGGGTGACAGTGCTGTGCAGAGGGATCTCTGGTCTCACCCATCATTAGTACTGCTCTGCTACATCCCATTTGTCTTGACTGGACTGGAGGGATGCCCTGAAAGGTGAAATTAGACTTTACCTGCTAATTTTCTTTCCTGTGGTTCCTCCAATCCAGTCCAGGATCCACCCATTCTGTATCAGTTTTTTTGCACGTGGTGTCATATGCACTTAGGCGTGTGTGTGTGTGTGTGTATCTTTCTCGAGATTCCTATCCTTGGGTTATAATGTGATTGAAAAAAGCACAAAATAAATAACTAAATGACATGAAATGAACAGTTGGAGCCTTTATTTATTTATTTATTTATTTTATTTAACATTTCTTCTATACCGCACTCTTACCATCAGCGCGGTTTACATCGAACATAACATATACATACAGGAAACTGTAGTGTATTTTACATTTAACAGGAGTTGAAACTTGGAAGAACAGGGGTAAACTATTTACAATTATTCACATGGCTCTAGTTCTGGCCATTTGGTTGTTAATGCTGAAGTACAGCAGTGCAAAAGGCTCCCATTTACTGTCAGCGGCAATTGCTGAATTTTTGGCCCTTCGGGCGGAGTTGGGGATGGATCCCTGGTCTCTTTGGTGATGCTTCCTTCTTGGTGAAGTGTCCAATACTGGCTCAGTCCAGTGGGCACAAGCTATTTATACTGCACTGAGAAGTTTTCTTCAGTCTCCACCCGCTGGTTGGTGAGCATATACACATTTGTCTGGATTGGACTGGAGGAACTACAGGAAAGAAAATTAGCAGGTAAGGTCTAATTTCACCATCACCTATATATTTTATTTAACTATTTTTTATGCCTCTTTATCCTTCAATCAAAGTGGTTTACATTATAACTCAACAGTACAGAGAACGCTTAACTATTATACAATGAATGCTTAAACAGGGGCAGCTTAACTATTATACAAGGGAAGGGAAATGGAGTGGGTCAATAACAGTAGTGGGTCAGTAACAGGTAAACTTATGTACAATGTCATAATTGTATGACAGACTATGTATAATTCAGTCCGTGGTGTTAAGGAGAAGCTATTAGTCTATGGCTTAGAGTCGATGGGTGGTAGTTTGGGTCCTTATGTCGGTCAGGTTGCTAAGTAATGTGGCCCAGATGGTTTGTTTAGAGTAGTGTTTTCAGTTTCTCCCTGAAGTTTTTGATGTCTGTTATAGCTCTCATGTCACCTGGGAGCGAGTTCCATATTGATAGGGCATACAGTGAGAGTGCTCTTCCAGATGTAGATTGTTTGTTTGGTTTTTTGGTAATCGTGGGGTGTGATGATCATGCGTTTGTTGTTTTCTCCTGGGTCGGATGCTTGTGTCTCTTATTATGAGATCTTGCAGGATGTCTGCTGAAGATTGGTGGATGATTTTGAAGATGTTTAAGGTTGTCTTGAATCTGATGTGGGAGTGTATTGGGAGCCAATGTAACTGGTTGAGTATAGGGGTGATGTTCTTGTTTGGGTGTTTCTGTGATGATTCATGCTGCTGTATTTTGACATCTGCACCGACGGAGCCCGCGGGGAATGCTCCCCAGCGTCCCATAGGAAAGCCCCCGGTAACACTTCACTGTGCCTGCGTGACTGCCCTCCCGCTCCTCTGACTCCCTCTCCTCAGTTGGATTTGTAGCTGAGAAGGAAAAATAAAAATAACTCTACAACTCCATGGGGAGAAGGGTAGGTTGTGAAGACTAAATTCCTGCTGTTCCCGGAGATCACCTGTTACAGGTAGTGACTACGCTATCTCCAGGAACAAGCACCTTCAAAAGGATACAAACAGGCTGGAGTCAGTACAGAGGGTGGCTACTAAAATAGTTAGTGGTCTTTATTATAAAGCATATGGTTGACTCTTATTTCCACATGTCCAAGTGGACTAACGCAGCAACTACAATATTTTTTTGAAAGTTTGGGAAACTTTCTGCCATGCGTTATCCAATAACTGATGTGACTATGGGACCTGTCCCTTCCAGGGTCATTCTACTTACAGTTGTCAATACTGTGGTGTGTTTATGTTTATTACGGTTCTTGATATACTGCACCTTTATAAACCAGGGTGGTTTACAAAATTTCAAAAAAAAAGAAGAGGCCAATGGCCGAGTAAGGAGGAAAGGAACTCCATCAATTGACAAGATAGAGAAGTAAAAAGAACAGAGAAGAAAAGAGGAGAAAGACCGAGAGGGGGAAGAGCTCAGAAAGAAGACCAACAATAAGGAAGGTAGGGGAGGTCAGGAAGCAGTGGGTGCCATCTGCAACAAATGGGTCTTCAGGAGGGTCTTAAATTTGGGGAATATTGGTTCTTGTCGTAGTGTGGAGGGGGAGAATTCCAAAGGAAAGGGCGCAGAAAGAAAAAGGCAGAGTGGTGGGTAGACTGGAGATGGGCACGGGAGGGAGATGGAAGCACCAGACGATTGACATGAACTGCGGGAGGGAGTATGAAATTGTAGTAAGTGGAGTGGAGGAGTAGCCTAATGGTTCAAGCACTGGCTTAGGAACCACAAGACCAGGGTTTGATTCCCAGTAGCCTTGGGCAAGTCACTTAACCTTCCATTGCCTCAGAAAAATCCAAGTTATCAATGTCCCTGTTTAATGTACATTAACAAGTTTAAATTACAATGTAAACCGCTTTGACTGAAATGATAAAGTGGTATAAAAAACCTGTTAATTAAAATAAATAAAAGTTGTTTCTACTGTTTGTTGATGCTATAGATGTGACTGAGATTCCAGCCAGGTTTGCAGTTTCTGTTACAACTTACAGGCATAACCTCATATAAATTGTATTTTATTGCCTGAGTGGCATTACAATTGGTTAATCTATTGGCTGCTGTTAATTGTGCAGTCTTGGGACTAGTTTGTTTCCTAATTATTCTTGCCATGAGGTAGTATCTTGTATAGGTTATATATGCTGTAATGTGTGCATTTGATCTTTTAATAAAAGCACAGTATATACCCCACCTGTACCTCAGATAAACCAACATTTCCTCCTTGTATATAGCTTATTTTGTATATAGCGCATCTTGTACATAGTTATACTACAATATCACCTACTTAACCACATTGTAACATCCACTGCATGCCTACACTCTCGCTCCATGTAACATGTTTGGGTTGAATTGTAAACCGTTTTGATTTAAGGATAAAGCGGTATAAAAATACTTTTAAATAAATATTGCCTGATACTCAGGTCCAGACTGTCACCTGGACAATGCTTTAAGCACTTCACAGTAATAATAGACACCAGCGATGACTCTTAAATGTGCAGGAGCTCTTTTTGAGAACATGTGTAATCATGCATGCCTGTCCTTCCTAGCTTGAGCCTCTGAGTGTGGGAATTAACGGGCATCCTACAGAGCATTGCTAGCTTGGCTCTGCTTTGTTCAGTGCAGAAAGTACACACAGTATCTCCTCTTTTCCCTCCTGAACCACTTCTTTTACTTACAGGCTTTGTATTACTCCCAGGCTGAACAAGGGGTATGTTTACTAAAGTGCCATGAGTAGCATGGGGCAAATGTGTGGTTAGTATGAAAATTTACCACAGAAGGGATGTAGTGGCCATGATACAAGCATAGGGTGTGGCTGTGATAGGGAATTATGGCTGCACTAGATTCATTTCTAATGAGGTAGTAGGGAACATGCACCCATAGCGCATACACACTGCGAAGGCATTCGCTTAGAGTGCCTTGCTACCAATGCGATGTTATGGACAGCAGTAAGCCACCAAGCCACTGTAGAAATATCAGACAGTAATACCTGGTTCTCTGTCCCACTAACAGGGCACCTAGTAAGTGGCCAGTGAAGGATAGAGAGGATAGAGCTAAGAGTCACTTGCGGTTTGCCTGTTTCCATGGGGGTGTGTAGGGTGTCCTGTGGTGTGTTCCCAGAACTTTCCCCGTGGTGGAAGCATGAGTACGCTTTGTGGATTGTCCCCCACCTCCCTGGCAGAGGTTAGCTCACAGGGATGGGTGTCTTATGTGGTGGCCAAAGGGGTTGCATCTGGACACCATGGTCCCCAAGACATATATCCCCCATATTTGTGTGGTCACTGTGTGTTGATCCTGCAGATTTGCAGGGTGTAGGCCGTCCTTTCTCCCCCATGGGGGCAGCATGCCTCACTAGCAAGAGTACCATGCTAGATGTATAAGGGGAATGGCAGGGAGGGGTCCCAACCCCTTCCAGCAGGAGAGACCTGGTAACCTTCCACTGCAGCTTAGGTAATTTGGCACTCTGGGTGCCTCAGAGTGAGAGGGGGTTCAACCTGCTATACAGTTTAGAGCAGTGGAGCATGCAGATCACGGGGGCAAACACAAGCATAGAAACTGTGCTGCCCTTTCTGGAGGAGAGAGGGTGCAAATGCAACATCTGAATGAGCTGGGGCCCCATATGGGTGGGAGCAGGGTGGCAGCAGTGGCCACCATGTGAAATGATGTATGTACCTCTCTCATCCTGAGGCACTCGGGGTATCCGATTACCTAGGCTGCAGTGGAAGGTTACCAGGCATTTGGTGTGGGAGGAGGCATGGTACAGCTGGCATGGTAGTCTTGTTAGTGAGTAGTGCTGCCTGAAGGGAAACACTGGAGCCTGTGGATCTGTGGGATCTGCACAGTGACCACACAAATATAGTGAATATATGGCTGGGGTACCATGGGTTCCATGATGCCCAGATGTAATCCTTTTGGCCACCACATAGAACACCCGCCCTTCCTCTTCGCTTCTCCAGGCCAGTCCAGGCACCAAAGGGTAGTCGGCTTCCTTCAGCAGCTGAGGACTGAAAAACAGAGTCTTGCTGACCCTATATCTAGCTCCCCCTAGCCTTCTCAGCTCAGTCTTTCAGTCCTCAGCAGCTGGAAGGATAGCAGTTAGGCAGGCTCCCGGGTGTAAGAAAAAAAAAAGATTTCACAGACCTCAGAGGCAATGGCAATTGAGTTTAGGCTGTTTATCTAGCCTAGAATCGGCAGCGAGGAGGATCTGGCTTGCTCTAGCAGAGCAGGCTTGCCGGAGTTGAGCTGCTCGATTTGGAGGACAGGGAGGCAGAGCCTGTCTCGGGGAGGGAGCATGGCTCTCTCACTGTCCAACGGAAGCAGCGCCGGGGAGCCCCCAGAGCGTTCTTCCTGCCTCCGCAGCCAAACCGACTTGTTCCGCTGGGAAGGGGCTGTACCGTCAAGTGTTTCTTTGTGGGTAGGAGATTCCGGAGAGGGTGCTGATCGCGTGTTTGTGGTGCGTTTAGGACGGCGCGTGGGGTTTGCGGTCTTAGGGTGCTCCACGGAGCCGTTTTTTGTGCATGCAGTTTGATTCAGAGAGGTGTGCTCAGTGCGGCAGCAGCCGGGGCTTGTCGGGACCGGGGCTGTGCCATACCTGCATCAGAAGGGGCAGTAGGATTGAGTGTTTTTTGGCTATGGCAAACAAGGCAGGAACTAGTGCAAGCGAGGTAGGCAAGCCATTAGCAGCCCCGGAGAAGGCGGGAAAGGCGGCCATTTTGCCCGAGACCACGTTTTCTCCAGCGGGTGAGGAAAAACAAAGCAGAGGTAAAAGCAAGTCAAAATAGTCTGCTCAGACAGAACAGTCTCTGCTTCAGAGTACGTTGGGGCTGCAGGAAGACATGGATTCATTGTTTTTAACTGATTTTATTTTAGCCCTGCACAAGGCCTACTGTTTAAAGAGGAAGCAGGCGCAGGAGCAGGGCTCTCTGCCTAAGATGGCAGCCTTCACAGGGGCGGAGGATAAACGGCTAGAGGACCCAGGGGAAGGGCCTTCCCAGAAGGATTTCTCTTGGGAATCAAGTTCTGAGTGCCTAATGCCTCAGGATCCAGGGTTCCAAGCTGCAGAGGAGGAGGAGTTCCTCTCGGATTCTAGGCTCGAGCCATGGCCCATGGAGCTGGAAGAAGTGGAGATTGCGCCTGGTGGTGATCCGAATAAGTTTCGGGTCTTTCGAAAAGAAGAGCTGGGTGCTCTCATTGCACAGTCGCTACATGCCCTAAATTTGGCTTTACCGGTGGTTCAGGAGGAGCCGCTGGAGGATCCGCTTCTTCAGAGGTTTAAGGCGGAGCAGAAGTGCTTTCCAGTGCATAGAGTTATAAAGCAGATGATAGAATCCGAATGGGAGTGCCTGGAGGCCAGCCTAAGGGGTAGTCGTTCAATGGGGCAATTGTATCCCATTCCGCAGGAGGAAAAGGACCTGTTAAGGATGCCGAAGGTAGATGCCTTGGTCTCGGCGGTGACTAAGAAGACGACTATGCCGGTGGAAGGGGGCGCGGCCCTCAAGGATTTGCAGGACCGGAAGCTGGAGTTGAGTCTATTCTCAAGCAAGCATTTGAGGCAAGTGCGCTGGCGCTGCAGGCGTCCATTTGTGGGGCCTATGTGTCAAGGGCCTCCATTCAGTGGCTCCAGGGCAACGCTGCTCCCGAAGAGGAGGACGGTGGGTCCACGGAAGGGGCCAAGTTGGAGTCAGCGGCAGTGTACTTGGCTGACACCTGTTATGATATGGTGCGCATTGCTGCAAAGACTATGGCGTCCTTAGTGGCGGCTCGGCATTTCCTGTGGTTGAGAAACTGGTCGGCGGACGCGTCGTCTAAGTCTCGCCTGAGTAAACTGCCTATAAGGGTAAGCTCCTGTTTGGGGAAGCCTTAAAGAAGATCGTGAAGGATCTCGGTGATTCCAAAGGAGGGCGGCTCCCTGAGGATAGGCCGAAGGGTCAAAAGCTTGGGGGGCTGCAGAGGGGTCTGACGAGAGATTTCCGTAGGTTTAGGTCTTCGAGGTATAGGCCATACCAGAGGGGGCAGTTCATGGCAAGGGGGCAGTCCTTTTGGGGAGTGTTGGGGGTTTGGACGGGGGTATTTCAATTCCCAGCAGTCCCAACCCAGAAAGTCCCAATGAAGCCAGGAAGGCCCTGCCGGAGGTGCCAGTAGGGGGTTGCCTATAAGACTTTTACTCCGCCTGTGCCGCAATAACGACAGATCAATGGGTGGTGGAGATCGTCCGCGAGGGCTATGCCCTGGAGTTCTGCGGGCCTCTCGCAGACGCCTTTGTGGCTTCTTCCTGCAATGAATGGGAGAAGCAGGAGGCGGTGCACGAGACCTTGCAGCGATTACTGTTTCTGCAGGCCGTGGTGCCAGTTCCCAGAGACCAGTACGGTTTAGGTCGATACTCCATTTATTTTGTAGTGCCCAAAAAAGAGGGTTCTTATCGACCCATTCTCGATCTCAAGCATATGAACGCCAGCTTATGGGTGCCGCATTTCCGGATGAAGACACTGCGATCCGTGATCTTGGCGGTGAAACCAGACGAGGTTCTTTCGTCAATAGATCTCACGGAGGCTTATCTGCACATTCCGATCAGGCCAGAACATCAGAAGTATCTGCGGTTTGCTGTTCGCAATGGTCATTTTCAGTTCCGGGTGTTACCGTTTGGACTGGCCACTGCACGGCGCACGTTCACAAAGGTGATGGTGGTGGTCTCGGCGGCCTTAAGATGCAAAGTTATTCGAGTAAATCCTTATTTGGACGATTGGCTTATTTGAGCATGCTCCGAGGAGGAGTAGGTCACAGCGACCGGTCGAGTGGTGGCGCTTCTAGAGCAACTTGGTTGGGTGGTCAGTCGGGCCAAGAGTCAGATGATCCCAGTGCGTCAGTTGTTTTTTCTCAGAGCCTTGTTCAATACGGAAGCGGGCTTGGTGTCACTGCCCAAAGTCCGAGTGAGGAAGATTCAAGCGCAGGTGCGCCGTTTTTTGTGCTTGAAGGCTCCGACGGCATGACAGTACATGCAGATCCTCGGGTCGATGGCAGCTGCACTAGATCTCATTCCGTGGGCCCGAGCGCATATGCGACCGCTGCAGCTGTCTCTGCTCTCGAGGTGGTCTCATCAGGAGCATCCACTGTCGCGAAAACTAGTCTGTCCGGAAGAGGTGAAGGCCAGCTTGGAATGGTGCATGGTGGACAAGCATTTGCAGGCGGGTGTGTCTTTGGAGCAGCCCGATTGGATTCTGGTCACCACGGACGCCAGCCTTCAGGGCTGGGGGCGCACTGTCTAACTCAGGTGGTGCAGGGTGGTTGGTCAATGGAAGAAGGACTGTGGTCGATCGATCGCCTGGAGATGCGGGCAGTGCGATTGGCATTGCAGCATTTCAAGAGCCTAGTGATAGGAAAAGTGGTGCGTGTTTTGTCCGACAACGCGGTAACGGTGTCTTATATCAACAGTCAAGGGGGCACCGGCAGTGCGGCATTGGCGGAGGAAAGTCAACTACTTTTACAGTGGGCAGAGAGCCATCTGTTGCTGTTGTCGGCAGCTCATGTAGCAGGAAAGGACAATGTGCAAGCCGACTACATGAGTCGACATGTCTTGGATCCCGGCGAATGGGAGCTGAATGCAGCTGTGTTCCACGACATTGTGGTCCGTTGGGGGCAGCCGGTCATGGATTTGGTGGCGCCGCTTGCGAATGCCAAGGCCCGCATTTCTTCAGCAGATGCCGGGAGCGCATGTCGGAAGGATTGGATGCGCTAGTGCAGCCTTGGCCGCGGCAAGGGCTGCTGTATGTGTTTCCGCCGTGGCCAATGATCAGTCGGGTACTGTACAGGATAGCAGAGCACAAGGGGCGTGTGATTCTAGTGGCGCTGGATTGGCCTCGGAGGCCCTGGTATGCGGATCTGGTCCGGTTGTTGATAGATCGGCCATGGAGGTTGCCCGATCGGATCAATCTGTTTTACCAGGGTCCAGTCTTGATGCCGCAAGTGGATTTGTTCTTGCTTACAGCTTGCTCTTGAAAGGCGGAGGTTGCGACGCTGGGGTTACTCGGTGGCGGTGATCAATACCATGTTGAAATCCAGGAGGCGTTCCACCTCATTGGCCTACATCCGGATTTGGCGCATATTTGAAGGTTGGTGTGTGGAACAGGGGGTTCAACCCTTGCGTTCTACACTGTCGGACATTTTGCTGTTTCTTCAGGGGGGCTTGGAAAAAGGCCTGGCCCTGAGTTCCTTGAAGGTCCAGGTAGCAGCGCTGTCTTGTTATCGGGGACGAGTTCAGGGTCGATCGCTCGCTACTCACCAAGACGTGGTGCGTTTTCTTCGAGCGGTGAAACAAGTGAGGCCCTCCATCCGGCCGGTGGTGCCTCCGTGGGATTTGAATTTGATGTTGGAAGCACTGTCCGAACCGCCGTTTGAGCCGTCGGGATCGGTCACCTTGAGAAACCTTTCCTGGAAGACAGTCTTCTTGATGGCGTTGTGTTCGGCAAGGCGGATTTCGGAATTGCAGGTTCTCTCGTGCAGAGAGCCCTTTCTACAGTTTTCGGCAGAGAAGGTGGTGTTACGTATGGTGCCTTCTTTTCTGCCGAAAGTGGTGTCTCGGTTTCATCTGAGTCAGGCAATTACGCTTCCGACTTTTACGAGCCATGGTGTAGACGGAGTGGATCGTAGGCTGCGGCGGTTGGATCTTGGTCAGGTGCTTCGCAGGTATCTCAAGCGGACGCAGTCTATTCGTAAGACGGATTGGTTGTTTGTCTTGTTTGGAAGTTCCCGTAAAGGGGAAGCGGCTTCCAAAGCTTCCATTGCCCGATGGGTTAAGCAAGCAATTGTGGCAGCTTATGCGGTGCGGGGGAGGCCTCCTCCGGGAGGTCTGCGAGCTCATTCCACGCAGGGGCAAGCGGCCTCTTGGGTGGAGAGAGCCTTGGTCCCTCCTGTGGATATCTGTCGGGCAGCCATGTTTTATTTATTTTTATTTATTTAGCTGTATTTATATCCCACTTTTCACAGAGTCAAAGCGGTCAATTGGGGGATACATTTAACACGAGGGGATATGAGACACATATGCTAATACTTACAGGGAACGTGGGCAATGGAGGGTTAAGTGGCTTGCCCAAGACCACAAGGAGTGCCTATAGGACTAGAAATCCCAGTCCCTCCGGCCTGCGATTGCTGTCCCCAGGTGGGACTTGAACTCCCGGCCCTCCGGCCTGAAGTACCTTGTCCTAATCACTAGACCACTCCTCCCTGTGGTCGTCTCTTCATACTTTTTCAAGGCATTATCGCCTGGATGTTCAGGCTAGGGGGGATGCCAATGTTGGGGCTGCAGCCTTGGTGTCTGGGCTCTTGGGTCCCTCCCGTGTTTAGGTACTGCTTTGGTATGTCCCTTTGGTGCCTGGACTGGCCTGGAGAAGCGAAGAGGAAGGAGAAATTAGACTTTACCTGCTAATTGTCTTTCCTTGAGTCTTCTCCAGGCCAGTCCAGGCCGTCCCGAGCAGTGTTTGGCGTACCGCGGTCAGTAGCATGGAGTGTGAGTGAGCTGGCAGTTAGTACCTTGGGGGTGGCTCTGCTTGTCTGTTCTCCCATACATAGGGGAGGGGCGGAGTCAGTCTGGGGGGTAATGGTAAGACGAACCCAGACTTTGAAGTTTAAAAAAAAAAAAAGAAGGTAAAATTAAAGTGCAAGTGTTTCTGGGGTCGTGAAAGTTAAATTAGACTTGTTAAGATAATTTCAGTTATGTTTTGCTTTGGTGGCTTTGTCAATAGAAGACTGAGCTGAGAAGGCTAGGGGGAGCTAGATATAGGGTCAGCGAAACTCTGTTTTTCAGTCCTCAGCTGCTGAAGGAGGCTGACTACCCTTTGGTGCCTGGACTGGCCTGGAGAAGACTCAAGGAAAGACAATTAGCAGGTAAGGTCTAATTTCTCCTTTGTGAGCTCACCTCTGCCAGGAAGGTGGGGTGGGGGGGGGGGCAGTCCACAAAGGGTACACATGCTTCCACCATGAGAAAAGATCTGGGGACACATTGAAGGACACCCCTATACACCTTCATGGAAAAAGACAATCCCAAGGGGCTCCCAGCCAGAGCATTTATTTATTATTAAACATTTTTATACCGCGTTTTACAGAAAACAAAGGTATGACTAGTACAATTAGAACGAGTACTTATTCAGTTACATGGAACTTCGAGAACTATTTACATTGTTGCATCGAATACAAGCCATACAACAGATAACAGTACGAACTACATAAAGTGGAAAGGCGTTTGGTTGATGTTAAATGTCGGTTGTTGGGGAAATGAAGGCCTACCAGAGCCTAAATGAGTTTCTCAGGTCTGTGGAATGCCTTATCCCCTAAGCAGGGATACTGGGCTTGATGGACCTTGGTCTGACCCAGTATAGCTTATCTTATATTCTTATGTTCTAACACTGATCAGAGAATCTCAGCCAAGCAAGCTTGCGTTCAGTGGAAGAAATGTAGGCACTTGCTCATGAGCCGGTAGACCAAAGACCCATCCTCCTATGATCAGGTTGCATGGCCATCTGCCCACAGGAACAGGACCCATGGCACCAGCATAGCCCTCCAGGTGCATGTATGCACTGCTACATGGCTCCCCATGCAGGTGAGAGATGGTGGTCTGACAGCACATAGTAGTGAAAAACCTTCATTTTGCTAGTTGCTGCAACACCCCATTTGCTTGCCCCTCCCCCAGCTGTACTCTTCTATCTCCAATTCTGGTTGTGTGGCCAGTACCAACTGTTTCACTGAGGATAGGCCCTATCTCCCAACTCTTCTGCACCTCATCACACCAGCAGCCCCCTCACATCTATCCAGTGAAAACGCATACTTGAATATCATACTTTCAAGAGTGACATTGCTTTGTGTGTATGTACGAGTGTGTGTGTATGCCCGAGTGTGTGTGTATGCCCATTGTCCCAGCAGATACATCATGCGCTGTGTAGGTCCTGATTTTGTGGCAGTCAGGCTGTAGTGCTCCACTGCTCTGGAAGACACATCATGCTGCCCGTCTGATACTGATGCCCTAAGTGAGTGCCTGGTTCATTCTGGACATTTCCAGCCAGCATTTTCAATGATTGTATATATGTGGGATGGTTCAAGGCTTTAAACCGCTTGACATTTGCTCCCCGGGTCATGTGTTTGTGATGCACTAGCAAGATAAGAGCAACTACTGCCTGGTTGGAGGCTGATGATAGTTCCTTATCGTCACTCCAGTCCAGTCCCTTTACTTCTGGGTTGCGTAACCCTTCCAGCAGCTTGGAGGCTGAGTCAAACCCTTTTGAGGCTGGATGGGTATAAATACCGCTGGCACCACCCCTAAGCCCCAGTAATCTCAGCCTCCAAGCAGTTGGAGGGTTCCGTAAGCCAAGGGCTTACTGGAGTCTCCCATTTAGTCTCTTTGTTTGAATTCTAGTTAGTTTAAAGAATTTTTGTACCCTTTTATTTCTTTATTTCTTTAATTGCGATTTTGAGTAGTGCCCCTTTAAGGTTTGCTCCTTCTCTCTCCTCTCTCCTCCCCCCCCCTCCTCCTCCTCCTGCTCCGGCGATCGGACTCTCTTCGGGCAAGGCTCCCTTACCGGTGGGAGAGGTGCTTCTCTCCAAAAGGTTTGCCGGCGGCAGAGAGTGATCCGCGGGATAGCCCCACGCTCTCCGGATCGCTGCTCTCACAAACGGACCCTTTCGCATTGCGCCGAAACCCCCAGGCGGCTGAGCGCTTGAGGCCTAAAAGCGCCGTCCCTCCTCGCTCCC
The DNA here is from genome assembly GCA_033557465.1 of Ichthyophis bannanicus. Classification (NCBI taxonomy): domain Eukaryota; kingdom Metazoa; phylum Chordata; class Amphibia; order Gymnophiona; family Ichthyophiidae; genus Ichthyophis; species Ichthyophis bannanicus. The sequence continues at coordinate 173,648,748 of CM066042.1, forward strand.
GGCTTGGCGAAGCAGCCCGGGAGCGATCGGAGGTTGCAGTCGGCGGAAGAAGCTCGCCTCCCATCTGATTGCCGGCACGGCAGTGCGAGTCGACCCGCCGGGTCCCGGCCTGCTCTCCACGTGGCTGAGGCCCAGCCACGTGTAGTACTCTGGAGGGCGTTTGCATTCCCGGAGCTCGGCGCTGACCAAGGAAGGCCATAAACCGCAAGTACAGGGGTTTCTCTCCCCACACATATATTTTTATATTTTGGAACGGCCATCAATTTAAAATTAATTTACTTCTTCTTAATCTCTAATGTGTTTATAGGATTGCTTGGGGAGTGTGGGGGAGCAAGAAGTTTAATTTTTATTGCAGCCCAGGATTACAACCCAGTAGGTAGCCTAGGGTTGATCCCCTTAAATTTATCTCTTTTTCTTTTATTTCCCTTTTTGTTTAGTTTGGCCCTTTCTAGCTTATTAGGGGCTTCATTTGGGACAATGTCCAAGCTACGGTGCCCGTCTTGTGGCATCCGCAGGGGCACGGTCTCGGAGACAGGGGTCTGCAGGGGCTGCGCTGCAGAGGCTGCCTCTGTGGAGCAGGGCATCCAATTGTCCATTTCACAAACTAATGAGGGTCCAGTGGAGAATCTAGAAGAAGAAAGAGAGCCCTGCATTCCCCCGCCCTAGACCTCCGAGTTTCCCCCTCCATCCCTGCCCCCTCCCTCCCCTGCCCTTGGGGAAGAGGGTCCCTTGACCTGTTTTCACCCGAATTCGTCCTTCTGCTACATAAAGCCTACTGCATGCGCAAACACGGACTGGGGGCAGGAGTCCAGAGCTCAGGGAAGGAAGGCTTGGGGGTTAACCCAGGGAAGCCCATTGCCCAGGATGCCGGCATTCCATCTAAGCGCATGAGGCTAGCGAGCGAAGAGCCGCCCGCTTCCCCTCCTCTCGACACTCAGGAGGAGGAGCTCTCCGATAAGGAGATAGGGGATGATGAGGAGGAACTCGAGGAAGGAGAGATCCCGGAGGAAGATCAATCCCGCATAGTGCGAGTCTTTCGTCGGGAGGAACTTCCGGGCCTGATCAATGAGTCCCTGAAGGTCCTCAAGGTGGCCTCCGACACCCCAACAGATGAGGAAGCACTGGAGGATCCCCTGATCCAAGCAGTCAGAAGGTCTCAAAGGGTATTCCCTATACACAGGGTCGTCCGCCAGATGATTCAGGAAGAGTGGGACCAACCTGAATCCTCCCTAAGGGGGGTGCGGTCAATGGCACGCCTTTATCCAGTACCGGAATCGGACAGAGATTTACTGAAGTCGCCCAAGGTGGATGCGGCGGTATCTGCCGTTACTAAGAAGACGACTATCCCAGTAGAAGGGGGCACGGCTCTCAGGGATGCGCAGGATAGAAAATTGGACACGTTGCTAAAGCAGGCCTTTGATGTTAGTGCCATTGCCTTGCAGGCTTCGGTTTCGGGGGCCTGGGTGGCACGGGCTTGCCTGAGGTGGTCCCAACAGCTTCAACTGTCAGAGGGTACCACAGGAGACGTACAGCTGATTGCAGCTAAGTTGGAGTCAGGAGCAGCCTACCTGGCGGATAGTCAGTACGATCTGTGATAAGGAAGCTTATCATAGCTCAGGAAGGAGCTATAGAAAAGGTGAAGTGACTCTGAACAAGCAACCTGTCAGTTCTGGTAGAAATAAGAAAACAGAATTTTTCCATAAAAGACTACCAGTCCCAGAATGCACCAGGTTTCCAACAGCCATTAGAGGAGCTGAAGTGGGGAAACATGTGTTCAATCAGGAGGGCTATGAGGTAATTCCCAAGCACTCATCTCAAAGGGCAGGGCCTGATTCAGCACAGTTGCGCTGTGCTAGGGTGGAGCACTCATCTAAGCTGAATAAAGGTATAGTTTATTCTACAGAGAATTTATCCTCAGAATCATCCTCATCCTCAGTTTCATCTGGGAGATCCTCAGATTCAGCTTGGATATCCTTATCTTGGACAGCTTCATCATCTGGAGGATCATCAGAAACAGAAGCCAGAGCGGACGGACAGAGAGGGCAAGAAACCCTTTGGAAGAAAGAAGAGAAAAGCATTTGGGAGGTCTAAAGGAGTCCATAGCAGTACATATACTGGAAGGCATTCCAAAAGCAAGCTTACACCATTGGACTGGGGAAAGCCAGAGGAATGGTACTGCAGAGCTAGGAATCTCCAGACGGTACCTGTGAGGGAGACGGCTGCACTTGGAAGGGACCCTAGGACCCGTGCCAGAAGGTATGTGAAGAGAGATCCAGTGTCCAGGGATCTGGATTGGAAGGCTGGACATAAGAACTGGACTACATACTGGCCAGGCTATTTAGAGAGGAACTCTAACAGCAATGGAAGCTCAGGTATGAACACTGATCTATGCCCTAGCTATACCCTTGAAAGACAGCAGGGAAACAGGTATTCTCCTGAGAGTGCTCCATTGAGAAATTCCTCTGTGCCAATCCATGATATTGAACCCATGATTGTTGAAGAAGGGGGAGAGGTCTTAGATACAGGCTGTGAATACATGGATTGCTCTCTGTCTAAACTCCTTTGGTAATTTACTGTTACAAAGTACAACAACCATCACAAAGAAATACAAACTTTGTTCTTTAATCTACTCAGAAAAGCTCCTGAATAGGATTTGAGCCACGCAGTAGAAAGCAAGCCAGCTAAAGGGTTTCAGCTGGGTAACTGCTAGCAATTGAGCCTTACCTAATTGCTTGTGAGCTCTGAGGAAATCACTTCTGAGTCTATGTGTGAAGATATAAGAAGTTAACCTGAAAAGAACAGTTTTTCCCTACTTTGTGGGTTTTGTTTGTTGATTAAAGCACTGCTAAGAAAATATTAGCTAGCGCCTACAGAAAAGACCAGTTTGTTACCAACCAGGTCTTTATTCTTTTGCTTTGATTGCCTGACAAGTTCAGCTGTTGTTTTCCTGATTTTGTTTTTCTAAGTTTAACACTGAAAGCAAGTATCCTGTTTTATGTGCTACCAAGCATATCTGTGTTGGGAGAAATAACCCCATAAATAAATATCTTATTGGCTTTACACTCAAGCACAACTAATTATTGTGAACGGCTGTGTCTGGTGTGAATGGACTACATTTCCCACAATCCCTTGCAAATCATATTAATATATGCCTTTGCCAAGACTGTGAACATTCTCACCCAGGCACCCGTCTGACAGATCTCATCAGGAGCCTAGCAAAGAGCATGGCATCCGTAGTCGCAGCTAGGCGCTATTTGTGGCTCCGCAATTGGGCAGCCGACGCTTCCTCAAAGGCTCGGCTGGGTCGTCTTCCCTTTAAGGGGAAATTGTTATTCGGTGAGGACCTGGATAAGTTAGTAAAGGACCTGGGCGAATCCAAGGGAGGCAGGCTTCCGGAGGACAGACCGAAGCAGTCTCGCCTCCCAGCGCCACCCCGGAGCCAGCCAAGAGACTCCCGGAGGTTTCGACCTTCCAGAACAAATTCCTTTCCTAGGGGTCGCTTCCCGGCAAGGGGGTCAAGCTTTAAGGGGTTTCGAGGAGCAGGGAGAGGTTTTGGAGCCTCTTCCTCCTTCTCCGGACCTAGAAAACCACAATGAGATAGAAGGGGTCCGGGCGGGCGATTTACCCTTGGGGGGCCGCGTAAGACAATAGTCTTAGGCGGCCCCCCAAGGGTAAATCGCCCGCCTAGACCCGGGTCACGTCTGATCAGTGGGTCCTGGAAGTGATCAGAGAAGGTTATGCCCTCGAATTTGGGAAACAAATACTTCCGGCCTTTATTCAATCTCCCTGCGGTTCTCCGACAAAAAGGAGGGCTATAGAAGCCACCCTGTCAAGACTGTTAGCGCTCGGGGCAGTGGCTCCGGTTCCTCCAGACCAATACGGTTCCGGTCGGTACTCCATTTATTTTGTAGTCCCAAAAAAGGAAGGTTCCTTTCGTCCTATCCTAGACTTAAAACAGGTCAATCGCTGTCTCAAGGTACCCCATTTCCGGATGGAAACCCTGAAGTCAGTCATTGCAGCCGTAAGGGACGGGGAGTTTCTCACTTCTCTGGACCTAACGGAGGCCTACTTACACATTCCGGTCCGAAGGGCTCATCAACAGTTCCTGAGGTTCGCTGTGCCAGGAGGTCATTTCCAATTTCAGGCGCTGCCCTTCGGTTTAGCTACGGCCCCCAGGACCTTCACCAAAGTAATGGTGGTCGTAGCTGCCTCCCTGCAAAAGGAAGGAATCCTGGTACACCCATACCTCGACGATTGGCTGATCCGGGCGAAATCAGAGGAAGAAAGTCGCTTCGCAACAGCCCGAGTAGTAGAGGTCCTAGAGGAGTTAGGGTGGATCATCAATCGGTCAAAAAGCAAGTTGATTCCCACCCAGGAACTCGAGTATCTTGGGGCAAGATTCGACACCAGAGAAGGAAAGGTGTTCCTGCCTCGGAAGCGAGCAAAGGACCTAAGGACTCTTGTATCGCAGTTCCTGGGGAGAAGAAACCCTTCAGCGTGGCTCTACCTCCAATTACTGGGCACCATGGCTGCGACAATAGAGGTAGTTCCGTGGGCCAGGGCCCACATGCGGCCCCTACAACGCTCCTTGCTACGTCGTTGGTCTCCTCAGAATCATCCCTTGTCCGCCCCTCTACCCTGCGCGCCTCGAACCAGAGAAGCCCTCCAGTGGTGGAGATGTCCGAAGAATCTAGAATGCGGGACGCCTCTCGAAACTCCGCAGTGGATCCTGCTAACAATGGACGCCAGCCTGTCGGGCTGGGGAGCTCATTGCCAAGGCCAGTTTGCTCAGGGTCTTTGGTCTCCAGTGGAGTCTCAGTGGTCCATCAACAGACTGGAGTTACGAGCAGTTGCGCTGGCGCTCAAGACGCTCGAGACTCTAGTGAAGGCAAAAGCAATCCGCGTCCTCTCAGACAATGTCACCACCGTGGCCTACATCAACCGCCAGGGGGGAACAAGCAGCCCCGTCCTAGAGAAGGAGGCGGCCAGCCTGTTCCAATGGGCCGAGACCCGGTTGTCAGCCCTCTCAGCTCAACACGTGGCCGGCACAGACAACGTGACAGCAGATTACCTCAGCAGGTTCAAGGTCGACCAGGGAGAGTGGGAACTGGAGCAGGGAGTCTTCAACCAGATTGTCTCCCTCTGGGGTCCCCCAATCATGGATCTCATGGCCCGCTACTCGTCGGCCAAAGCAAATCGCTTCTTCAGCCGAAGAAAGGAAAGAATGTCCGAAGGCCTGGATGCTCTGGCCCAGAGGTGGCCCTCCGGGGGGCTTCTGTACGTGTTCCCTCCTTGGGCCCTGAACGGAAGGGTTCTTCAGAGGGTGGAATTCCACCAAGGATTGGTCATCTTCATTGCTCCAGATTGGCCTCGCCGTCCTTGGTATGCGGATCTAGTGAGGTTGGCGGCCGACCAGCCGTGGCGGCTTCCCTGCAAGAAGGATCTTCTGAGGCAGGGTCCTCTCCTGATGCCTCACGTGGATCGATTCTCGCTTACGGCCTGGCTATTGAAAGGGCGCGGCTCCGGAAGCAGGGATATTCCGGTCCAGTGATTTCAACCTTGTTGAGCGCGTGAAAGCGTTCCACTTGTCTTTCCTATGTGAGAGTGTGGCGCATCTTCGAAGCCTGGTGTGCAGAACGCCGGAAGAAACCCCTTTCGGCCTCCATCCCAGAGATCCTAGAATTCTTGCAAGCGGGATTTGAGAAAGGCCTTGCCTCCAGCTCTCTTCGAGTCCAACTGGCAGCCATCTCTTGCTACAGGGGCAAGGTCCGTGGGAAGTCATTAGGGGTTCACCCAGACGTGACCAGGTTTCTGAGAGCGGTTAGCCGTCTGCGTCCACAGAAAAGATCAGTCATCCCTCCCTGGGACCTCAACTTGGTGTTAAATGCCTTGGCCAGAGAACCCTTCGAGCCAATGAAGGAAGCCTCTCTTAAAGATTTAACATTGAAGACGGTCTTCTTGGTAGCCATCTGCTCGGCAAGGCGCGTCTCCGAGATCCAGGCGCTGTCTTCCCAGCCCCCCTTCCTCTCCTTCTTTAAGGACAAGGTGGTCTTACGAACAGTTCCTTCCTTCCTCCCCCCCCCAAGGTAATTTCACCCTTCCATCTGAACCAGCCAGTTTCGCTGCCTGCTTTCCCAGCCGACGGCAGGGGAGGCAAGGATGGCAGTCTGCGTCGCCTGGATGTCCAGAGAGCGTTGAAGCGCTACCTCTCACGAACGGCCTCCTTTAGAAGGTCTGAACGTTTGTTCATTCAGTTTGGGGGTCCCCACAAGGGGGAGGCCGCGGCTAAGGCTTCCATATCTAGATGGATCAGGGAAGCGATTGCCTCTGCCTATATCCTGAAGGGAAAACAGGTTCCGGCAGGTCTGCGGGCCCACTCCACGCGGGCGCAAGCCACTTCCTGGGCAGAGTACAGCCTGGTTCCCCCGATTGATATTTGCAGGGCGACGTCCTCGCTGCATACCTTTACCAAGCACTACAGACTGAATGTGCAGAGGTCTGCAGACGCTAGTTTTGGGGACACGGTAATTCGTTCCGGGATAGCGAACCCCACCCAAGTTTGAACTGCTCGGTTACATCCCAGAAGTAAAGGGACTGGACTGGAGTGACGATAAGGAAGAGATAATTAGGTCTTACCTGCTAATTAGTGTTCCTGAAGGAACGACAGTCCAGTCCCTGATCCCACCCGGGCTACGAAGAAGATAGCAGAACGATTCCGAGTACGGGGTAGCGGCGAAAGGTGTGTTTTGGTTGGCACGGGGCAAGGGAGCCGGGGGTCGGAAAGGGCTACGGCAACCTCGGGTGATCCCTCCCTCTTCCTCCTACTCCTTCTTGCCCCTGCAGGTCTCTGGGCCTACATTATTTGGAAAAAAAAAAAATATTATATATATATATATATATATATATATATATATATATGGTGGAGTGTTAATGTCAGGTTCCTACAGTTAATGGTTATGGTTGTTAAGTCTGCTTTTCAATATATTACTGGGGCTTAGGGGTGGTGCCAGCGGTATTTATACCCATCCAGCCTCAAAAGGGTTTGACTCAGCCTCCAAGCTGCTGGAAGGGTTACGCAACCCAGAAGTAAAGGGACTGGACTGTCGTTCCTTCAGGAACACTAATTAGCAGGTAAGACCTAATTATCTCTTGCACCCATGCTAGCGGCGGCATCTTTGTGTCTCTAGTGCTCCACTAGCATGACTGTGCCAGCCATGCACTGCTGCTACTGCCCACTCTCTGCCCCAACTCCGCTCTAACCCCGCCTATTTGCACGCTGCTCGGGTAGCACAGCGTTTTTTAGTGGGAGCCTTCTGGCTATGTGCTCCCGGCTACCGCATGGCCAAAATGCGTGTTAGCCCTGTGGTAAACCTCATGCTATTGGCTACTGTGCTTTAGTAAACATGTCCCTAAAACAGGGAGAGTATGCAGTGAGCAATGGATGTGTCTCACCCTGGGTGTTGGAAGCAGTAGTAGTGAAGGAGCTATGATAGTCACGTACAGTTAATTACAGTAACTGAGCCAGCTGCTCACATCACACTGACTTTTCCCTTTCGTATAGATGGCGCAGATCCTTTGTGACAGGCTCATGTGTGTTTCTAACCCTCTTTTTTTTTTTTTTCTTTCTTTTTAAAACAGAGCTTCTCAAGAAGAGAAGTTTACATATACCAGCTACCTTGAAACCCAGTATAAAATCTTATTTTGTACTTATTAGATCCCCATGTTTTTCATTGAGTTAAGATTAGATGTGGGGGATGACTGCTGGAAAGAGTTTGGATATCAATTAGGAAACTCGTTCACTATTAACAATAGCTGGATTAGAGAAAATTTCATATTCTCTGAGGTCTCAGAAATGAGCATTGCCATTAAGTCTCACGTCTTTGTATAGCAAAAATGCTTTATCACATCAATGACCTCTTAGATAAAAAACAGAACTCTAATCTTGACAAAACTCTTCAATGGACAAAGTATGAACATGAAGAAACATGCAAATTCAACTTCCCAGATTAGATTTATCTGTATCGTTCTTTTGATCCCTACGTCAATCCCCGGTACCACTGAGACGTTTCACATAAGACGTTTCCTCAGGGGATCTTATTAACTCGCTACTGCTGCCCACGTTTTAACTCACTGCGGTTTCATTCCGCTTCCAATGCCATGAAAGCACCAACCGCTGAGAGTTTGGAGGCAGGGATACATTTTGGCATATGTGGTGGGAGTGCCTGAGTGTATCTGCTTTCTAGAAAGAGATCTGTGATTGTATGCATCAGGTGTGTGACTTTACAGAGCCCAGGGCCTATTCTTTTTTGGTGTTGGGATGTAATGCATCTGAAGTAGACTGGCCAGACTGAGTATACAAGATTAATTTCTTCCTTTTGGCAGCTAGACTGGATATCACCACAAGGTGGAAGTATGCTCAATCACTAGGCTTAACAGTGGTGTTATAGAAAAGTATAGAATATTTATGAAATGGAGAGACTGACTGCTGTACAATTATTGAGAGTGTCGGTTTCATGAGCTACAGGCTCCTTTCACTATTCATCCCAAGCTAGCATAAAGAGCACCTAGGCCTATCCTCTCTCTCTTCCCCTCTTGATAACCACTGATGGATGTGTAAACTGGTCCCCTGTGTGGAAACAGTGGATGTATTATGATTGATGGCAAGTGTGCAGTGTTGATGCTATTTTTGTTGTCCTGTTTAAAATGTAGACTTATATGAAAAATTTGTAATAAACAGAAAGTTTAAAAAAGCAGTGCTTCTCATTGCTCTCCTGGAGGCAGACATAGCTAATCAGGTTTTAAGGATTGCTTCTATGAATATACATGAGAGATATTTGCATAAATGGGTCTCCAGAATATGCTAATTTAGCTCATGCATAATTGTGGTGGTAATAATGAAAACCCAGCTAGTTGTGTGTGCCTTCAGGAGAAGGTTGAAAGGCAGTTGTATTTATTATTTTAATCATTTATATTCCGCAACAATCCTAAGATCTTGGAGGATTACAAAGATGCATATATAGTATTCACAAATAACTAAAACATAAATATATAAAAGCAAAAAGTAAAACAACATAAAATAAATAATCTGCCTAGTTAAATTAAATAATTGGTGAATAATGTTTTAAACCTTAGAAGAGAAACAGGTGGGCCTTTGGTGCTTCTCTAAACAGTCCTTGGTCAATATGAAGCTTCTTCAAGTCTGCAATGCCTGCTCTGTAGAAGCTGGTGCTGCACATATTTTTGTTAATGTAGGTGTGTTTTTGGCTTGAAAAAGTTGGGAAATACTGCTGTAAGGTACAATTTCATTTTGATGTTCGGCATAGATAACGTTGCCACATCCATTCATTATCCACTCATAGGGAAATTGTGATTGAGTGACCCAGAAACTAGATCTTTCTAGGATAGTAATGTGTGCAGAATCATGCTAACATTGTATGAGGGTTGCTCAGAGAGTAATGTCCCACATGTTTTTTCTCAGTCCAGAATGAAGATAGAGGTGTGAAATTGAAAGGGTAGTAACTTGGAACTTCAAAGGACACGTGTGTAATTTTACAGTCGTCCGACAAATAGGGAGGCGGTAGTGATCCTTCAAATGGCGTCCGTGAGTGACACACGGTACAAACACCGAGCTGTAATTGAATTCTTGGTGGAAGAGAAAGAAAGTGTGAGAAGCATTCACAAATGGTTGTGTGCTGTGTATGGAAGTTCTGCGGTAGATAGGAGCATCGTTGGACGATGGGTGAAGAGAGTAAAGGTTTCAGGAAGTGGTAAAACGGAACTGGAAGATCGGCCGCGGTCTGGGCGTCCTGCCTCAGCCACCAGTCCAGACAAGTTGCAGCGCCCTGCGATAGCTGCCAGCGGGCATTAAAATACTGTAAGCTGTTGCGGTGTGCCTTGCACACACCTTTGAATATCCCAAAGAGTCAATTGCCATTGCACTACCTCTACTGACGGAAAGCTGTACGGACAATTCCCAACTCGTGATGTGCCGATCCGCACGAATAATGTCATCAGTGTGCTGCAACTTGTCTGGACTGGTGGCTGAGGCAGGACGCCCAGACTGCGGCCGATCTTCCAGTTTCGTTTTACCACTTCCTGAAACCTTTACTCTCCACCCATTGTCCAGCAGTGCTCCTATCTACCGCAGAACTTCCATACACAGCACACAACAGTTTGTGAATGTTTCTCACACTTTCTTTCTCCTCCACCAAGAATTCAATTACAGCTCGGTGTTTGTACCGTGTGTCACTCACGGACGCCATTTCAAGGATCACTACCGCCTCGCTATTTGTCGGACGACTGTAAAATTACACACATGTGTCCTTTGAAGTTCCAAGTTACTACCCTTTCAATTTCACACCTCTTATCTTCATTCTGGACTGAGGTGGGACATTACTTTCTGAGCAACCCTCGTATATATACAGCCTAATGGATCATAGTAAGGCAATGATAGCTACAAAAGATGAGACATTGCATGCAAATCCTGTCTCGTGACTATTCATTTTAAATAAGACTAGTGTTCATTTGCCTGTGTTTTTCATAAAAAATGATTGATGATTCACCATTATATTAGAAATGTCTGTTTTGCAGGATAAATAATAGATATCTATAGAAATGGACATGAAAATGACGTGTGATAAAGGAGCATCTCATTCCTCACACCTTCCCATTCATGAGCACCGAGCAACACTGGTCCAGGCTGTCAGAGAGCATTCATTCCTTATTGTGACTGGAGAGACTGGCAGTGGCAAAACTACACAGCTCCCCCAGTTCTTGTATGAAGCAGGTAATGCATTGTTTCTTATATGCGTTAAGCATTTTTTCATTGGGGAAAATGTGAAAACCCCTTTAATAAATCTGACCCTTAATTAGGAAAAAAAAGAAAGTAACAAGGTTCCTAGACTAAAGCATTATTCCTGAAAGTGTTTTTTGACCCAATAATTTTCCTCTTGCCTCAGTAAGAACCAGGACTGGCATCTGGTACTAGCACCCAGGTAGTTGCAATTTAAGGCTGATAGTGCCAGATACCAGTCCTGCTTCTGAGTGAGTTGAAGTCCCTTCCTTCTGACTTCCAAAGAGTAGTGGGAGCTTGGGTCTCTGCTCCTGCTGCGCTGTGCTCCTTCATCCAGCTCTTCTGATGTCACCCCAGAAGCATATAAATCGCGAGAATACAGTAAGTGTCTATTCTCACATTTCCTTATCGTTCCTCCAGTTCAGTCCTCTACCTCTGGGTTGTCAACCTCCTCCTGCAGCTTGGAGACTGGCATGTCAAAATCGTGACATCACTGGATATAGCCTGCTGATCTCTCTCTTCCTCTCCAGTGTTACCAGTCTCCATGCAGCAGGAGGACGTTTGAGCCCTGGGGAGGGCTCACTGGAGTAACAGATAAGGAGAGAGTAGTGTGAGGGTAGTTTAAATTGTTTTTTGGGTAGAGTTCTTAAAAAAAAAAAAAAAACAACAAAACCACAAACCGGAGAAACCAAAGAGAGAAATTCAAAGGAAGCTAAAAGCTTGGGGTTTGATTGCTCCCTGCCTGTCACCAAAAAAAAAAACAACAAAAAAAAAACAACCCACAAACTGCACAACATTAAAAGAAGGCGTTTAGTTTTGTTATTGCCCGAGGATATCTCCCCCTGGACTCTACGGGGGAGAGTCCTTGCTTGGAGCTGAGCACCCTGCCGGGCCGCCAGGACTGAAGAGCGCGGTATCGGAGAGCAGGGGTGCTTTTGACAAGTCTGATTCGGTCAGACAAGACGGCGGTACAGCAGCTCCGAGGGAGATCTAGTGACGGCGCAGACCTGCCCGGTCAGCCCTTCACCGGTGGCAGGTTGCCTGGGCAGGTGAGAGACTGAGAAAGCCCTACGGGGACTAAGAGCGCGGTCCCGGCCTTGTGTTGGCGCTCTTTTTCTCTTCAGGTTTCCCGGCGGCCATTTTAGGTGCCGCGGGAAACCGTGTGGCGGCTCAGCTTCCAGGGACGCGGAGCAGGGGGCTGAACAACGTTTGCTATTTGGATTGGGGCTTCCTGGGGGCTCTCTTTTCTTTGTGGTGCGTTTATTTTAATTTTGAGTGCATTTTTCGTTTGGTTATTTTCGCGGGTGTGAAACCGCCGCTGGGGGGGGAAGGGGGGCCTTCTCGCGGCTGTTTTGGCACAGCATTCCAGGAAGGGGTATTCCCCCACGCAGAGACGGGGTGGGAAGTGCTAGGTGGTTATAGTTCTGGGCTCTCAGGGACTTTTCTTCAGTTATTTAAGCATAAATAAATAAGTTTAAATAAGTTTAGCATCGCTTAAGGCACAGAGCAGTTGGAATTGCCTGATTTATGGCAGGACGTCCACAGTGTGTGATCTGTGGCACCCGGAGAGGCACTGTAGCAGAGTCAGGAGTGTGCCATGGCTGTGCTTCCCTTTCCTCCACGGTGGAGCAGCAAATGGACCTTAAGGAGGCTGCAGAGGCACAGGGGGTGCAGGCGGGGGTGCTGATGGAGTCCCCCCAAACCCCCATGCAGGAGTCCCCCGCTGACGAGCCGGCTGGGTCCTGTAGGGATTATTAGTAGCATAAAAATAAGTTAGACTCTCGTCCGATGATTGGTTGGCACCAGGCAGTCTGAGGTGTTCTCAGCGAATCAGGAGGTAGATGATGGGCATCTTCTTGCAGACAAAGGATCCATAGTAAGAAGTCATGCAAAAGCAACAGTATGTAACTTCTGGACATATGTACAAGTGTCCAAGGACACCGAAGCAGCAGATGTTCTTGCATGTGGGCAGTAAATTAGCCACGGACAATAGCTTCTGTATGCACACTTAGAAACGCTGCGCAAGCAGTTGTTTGGAGGTCAGGTTAGTAGCTGAACACAGCAAAAGTGTAGTGAAGAATCCATCTTGTCTGTTCAGTTTGGTTCAGGCCTGAGTTGCTGAGCAGGCCGGAGATTTGCATGTAGAATTGCAGGGGTACCAGCCCTACAGTCCTCGGCAGCGTAGTTAGAGACGCATCAGGGGGACCCTGCTGAATTTTCTCCGGAGTTCATATTAATGCTACATAAAGCATTCTGTTTGCAGCGCCAGGGTAAGTTCGCAGGAGCTTCTCCGCTAGCGGTTACGGCTTCTCCACTAGCGGGTTCGGGCGAGGTGGCCGAAGGTCCCTCGGCTTCTAAAAGAGCTCGGGTCCGAGCCTCCTTGGCTGGGGAGAGCGACTGGCTGGAGGTCGAGGACTTCGACTGGGAGAATGAAGAGGGAGCTCAGGATCTGGAGGAAGGGGAGATCCTGGAACCCGAGGATCAATCTAAGATCATTAGAGTCTTTCGTAGAGAGGAGCTCCCGGCATTGATCACGGAGTCGATGCAGATGTTAAATATGGCTGCTCAGACATCCGCGGAGGACGAGGTGAGGATCCCGTCATTCAGGCGGTTTGTCAGACACAGGTGGTGTTTCCGGTATATAAGGTGGTCGATAAGATGATTCAGGACGAATGGAACCAGCCAGAAGCAGGGCTCAGAGGTATACGCACGATGAATAGGCTTTATCTGCTGGCCGATAAGGATAAGGAACGGTTCCGGACACCGCGGGTTGACGCGGTGGTGTCTGCAGTTACCAAAAAGACTACCATTCTGGTAGAGGGAAGCGCAGCATTGAAGGATGCTCAGGACCGAAGGGTGGACGGTCTCCTAAAGCAGACCTTCGAGGCTGACTCACTTTCTTTGCAGGCGTCTATCTGTGGGGCCTGGGTGGCGCGAGCGTGTTTGCGCTGGGTGCAACGGTTGCGTCACTCGCCTCATTTGGATCTCGAGGAGCTCAAGGAGTTGGGGCGCCTGGAGTCTGGAGCGGCATATTTAGCGGATGTGCACTATGATTTGATCAGAGCGCTTGCGAATAGCACGGCGTCGGTGGTGGCCGCTCGTCGGTCAGTGTGGTAGCGTAACTGGGCGGCGGACGGGTCATCCAAGTCCCAACTCAGTAAGCTGCCATTCAAAGGGAAGTTGCTCTTCGGAGAAGATCTTGATAAGTTGGTAAAGGACTTCGTGGAGTCCAAGGCTGGTAGGCTACCAGAGGATAAGCCGAAACAGGGAAAGTCTTTTCAAAATTTTAGAAGCCAGTTTCACGACTTTCAGAGGTTTCGGTTGACGCGCTTCGGGGCCTATCAGAGGGGGCAGGTTTTCGGCCCGAGCTCAAGGATTTCGGGGGTTTCGAGGAGCTAATAGAGGTTTCTCCTCGGGCTCCGCATCAGCAACTCGTAAACTGCAATGAGATGAGGCGGGTCCTGGTGGGGGAAACTTCCATAGGCGGGAGGCTCCGGGAGTTTCTGTCTGCTTGGACCCTCATCACGTCCAACCAGTGGGTCTTAGAGATAATTCGACAGGGTTATGCGCTAGAGCCGGCGCATCCCATGCGGGATTCTTTTGTCATGTCCCCTTGCAGGGGTCAAAAGAAAACCTGGGCGGTTCGCAGCACCTTGGACCGTCTGTTGCACTTAGGGGCGGTTGTGGAGGTCCCGAAAGCAGAGTACGGTTTGGGTCGGTACTCCATCTATTTCGTGGTGCCAAAGAAAGGTGGAGCGCTGCGGCCTATTTTAGACCTCAAGAGTGTAAATCGGTGTCTAAGGGTGCCTCACTTTCGTATGGAAACGTTATGGTCGGTGATTGTAGCGGTGTGTCAGGGAGAGTACTTAACGTCATTAGATCTGACGGAGGCCTACTTGCACATTCCTAACCGGGAGGTACATCAGAGGTTGTTAAGGTTCGCTTTGCCCTGGGGTCATTATCAGTTCCAAGCGTTGCCCTTCGGCCTTGCGACGGCGCCGCGCACTTTCACCAAGATTATGGTGGTAGTGGCGGGGGCGTTGCGCAAGGAGGGCATTTTGGTGCACCCGTACCTCGACGATTGGTTGATTCAGGCAAAATCCAAAGCAGAGAGCATTCAGGTGACAAACAGGGTAGTAGAGTTTTTGCAGGGCCTTGGTTGGGTGGTCAATCCAGCCAAGAGCCGGCTTCAACCTTCTCAAGTTCTCGAGTATCTGGGAGTTTGATTCGACACCTTCCAAGGGCAGGTATTTTTGCCCATCAGGAGAGCGCAGGCCCTGTGCTGTCTGTTGCGCCGGCTCCGTCGGCGTGGTCGTATCTTCGCGTGGTCGGAACAATGGTGGCGACCCTGGAGGCGGTGCCTTGGGCCAAGGTGCATACGAGACCTCTTCAGAGAGCCTTGCTGCGCCACTGGTCTCATCAGGCAGATTCACTGAGCAAGCGGCTTCCGTGTCCGCTCAAGGTGCGGCAGTTGCTACGGTGGTGGCTGGCTCCGTTGTCACTAGTGGCCGGAATGCCTCTGGAGCAGCCGGAGTGGATTCCCTTGATGACGGATGCCAGTCTGGCGGGCTGAGGAGCCCACTGCAAGGGCAGGTTCTCGCAGGGGTGTTGGTCCTAGCTGGAGGCAACTTGGTCGATAAATCGGTTGGAATTGCGAGCAGTAGCAAGGGCGCTGCGGGCATTCGAGGACTTAGTCTTGGGGCGTCCAGTTCGAGTGCTGTCAGACAATTCAGCGACGGTCGCTTACATCAATCGTCAGGGCGGCACGGGGAGTGCAGCAATGGAGGAGGAGTCGGATTTGCTGTTCGCCTGGGTGGAGAGTCGGTTAACGGCAATTTCAGCGGCGCACATTGCAGGAAAGGACAATGTGATGGTGGATTTCCTCAGCAGAGTTCGCGTGGATGCTGGGGAGTGGGAATTGCACCCCGAAGTCTTTGCGCAGATTCGCGGCCGTTGGGAGACGCCAATAATGGATTTGATGGCAACCTTCCAGTCGGCACAGGTCACTCAGTTCTTCAGCAGGAGACGAGAAAGAATGTCAGAGGGCATAGACACGCTGTTGCAGCGGTGGCCGACTTCGGGTCTACTTTACGTGTTTCCGCCGTGGGCGTTGATAGGTCGCGTAGTTCAAAGAATAGGAGCTCACCAGGGAAGGGTGCTGTTGGTTGCCCCCAACTGGCCGAGGCGCCTGTGGTATCCGGATCTGGTGTGACTCCTAGACGGGCAACCCTGGAGACTTCCAGCACAGCCGGATCTGCTGCGACAAGGTCCCCTGTTCATGCCCCAAGTGGATCGATTCTCGCTTACTGTATGGCCATTGAAAGGGCTTGGCTAAAGAAGAAAGGCTATTCGGCGTCTGTGATATCTACGCTGCTTAGGGTGCGGAAGCAGTTCCACTTCGTTGGTGTATGTACGAGTCTGGCGTATTTTTGAAGATTGGTGCTCGAGGCATCAGATCCGGGCGTCAACGGTCTCTGTTCCTTCTATTTTAAACTTTCTGCAAGATGGCTTTGATAAGGGTCTAGCAGCTAGCTCTTTGTGAGTGCAGCTGGCGGCTCTTTCCTGTTATCGCGGCAAGGTCCAGGGTATAGCTCTGGGAGCTCATGCGGATGTGCTACATTTTCTTCGGGCGGTGGCTAGATTGCGTCCATCTCGTAGGGTGTCAGTTCCGTCTTGGGATCTTAATTTGGTCTTGACGGCGCTTTCCAAGCCGCCTTTTGAGCCTTTGCATCTGGCGTCAATGAAGGATTTGACATTGAAAGCCGTGTTCCTGGTGGCGATCTGTTCAGCTCGGTGCATTTCGGAGTTGCAGGCTTTGTCCTGTAGGGAACCTTTCTTGTCCTTCTCGAGAGACAAGGTCGTTTTGTGGCCCATTCCATCGTTTTTGCCTAAGGTGGTGTCTCCCTTTCACTTAAATCAATCGGTGTGCTTGCCCGTTCTAGGGTCCTTAGAAGGGGAATCTGTTGATCACAGTTTGCGTCAGTTGGATGTTAAGAGAACATTGCGTCAATATTTGAGGATTACGAAGGCTTTTCGAAGTCGGATCGGCTCTTTGTGTTGTTTGGAGGTATTCGTAAGGGGGAGGCGGCGTCAAAGGCTTCCATTGCCAGGTGGATTCGGGAAGCGATCGCTTCCGCCTACTTGCTTCAGGGTCGCGCAGTACCAGACGGCCTGCGGGCTCATTCTACCAGGGCGCAAGCAGCTTCTTGGGCGGAACACGGTTTGGTTCCTCCAAGTGAGATTTGTAGGGCGGCTACTTGGTCGTCCCTGCATACGTTCAGTAGGCATTACCGTCTTGATGTCACAGCAGCGAATGATGCTTGCTTCGGGGCGGCGGTGTTGCATACCGGCTGGAAGGGCCCCCCCCCCCATTAGTTACTGCTCTGGTACGTCCCAGAGGTAGAGGACTGAACTGGAGGAACGATAAGGAAATGATAATTACACTTACCTGGTAATTGTAGTTCCTTGAATGACGACAGTTCAGTCCTCATTCCCGCCCAGAGGTGTTTTCAGGAGGGGGACAGCTGGATGGAGAGTAGACAGTCGTTACAGGTAAGTCAGTTCTTCATCTTTTAGATTTGGTAAGGTGTCTGTCAAATATTTTCGGTGGCAGTGCGGGGCGTGAGAAAGCCTTGTCTGCAAGTTGCTGTAATCGTACAGTTGGTTTAAGTTAGGTTACAAGTTGAGTTATGGCTACTTATTTGTTGCTCCTTTGAGTCTGCTTTATTAATAGTTTACACTGGAGAGGGAGAGATCAGCAGGCTATATCCAGTGATGTCACGATTTTGACATGCCAGTCTCCAAGCTGCAGGAGGAGGTTGACAACCCAGAGGTAGAGGACTGAACTGTCGTCACTCAAGGAACTACAATTACCAGGTAAGTGTAATTATAATTTTATACCCTTCTGCTGTGCTGGTAGAATTGCTGGACGAAGTAGCACAGAATGGTGGGAGCTCCTGCTGCTGAAAAGGGACAGCAGTGGCAGCAGTCCACTATGATGACATCATCTGTACATGATTGCAGCTGCTGGATGATGCTATCGGACGTCGAGAGACGTCCAAAATCAAATTCAAGATCATAAACACAAATCGACTGTTTTGAGATGTATATTTAATTGGTTCTCTGTAAACCGCACTGATGGAAAATAGCACGGTATATAAGTGCATGTAATAAATAAAAATAAATAAATAAATAATATCGGATCCCCGTGGAGAAGACCGTTCTTTGGGAGGTTTTGGTGTAAAGCGGAAACTCCATTTTCTCCATCAAGGTTTTTTTTGTCCGAGTTTCTGATTATAACCTAATTATGTCCATCCAAAGCTCACTTAGCCCAGCCACTACAGTAGCAGTGCTAAGACGTGATGGTGTTATTATGAGCCACTAGGTAGTGTTATGACATGACCAAGAACCTCTTTGAGGCTATGAATGCCACCTCTGCAACCTTCACAGCCCTGGCTGACTCATGAAGCAGAAGACCTGATCTGGGAATCGCTGGGGTTCCTCCTCGTTGCGAGCCCATCATTTCTCTTCTACATTTTTTATTGTTTTCTCAGTTTAGTTTACGTTGTGCCACTCAAATTTGCTAACTAGACCTGGTTCTTAGTGAATCACAAAACATGGCATAAAGGGTAACAATAACTAAGATGCAGGCAGCAGTCCAGCAGCAAGATGGGGGCTTTCCAGTCTTTTGCATTGAGTGTCACATGTTTGATTTTCTCCCAGTTGGTGAGAGGTCTTACGTGTGCACTAGGTGCAAGGAGCTCTTTGCTCTCAGGGAATGAGTTTGTTCTCCAGAGGCTAGAGTAGCAGACTTGGAAGACATAAGAAAGACAGAGAGGTACATAGATGAGACCTACAGGGATATAGTCCTGAAGTCCCACCTCCAGTCTGGCAGCATCCCTATTGCCATGGAGGAGAGAGGTCACATGACAGGAGAGCATCACCCTGGTGTGGCAGGAAGTGATCCTGTAACTAGCACCTGTCCTCCAGGTGATGTAAAACCCTCTCGCACTGAGGAAGTTTCTCCAGGGCCATGTGCCCATGAGGGAAGGGTTAGGACAGCCGTTATAGTTGGTGATTCGATCATTAGGCATGCAGATAGCTGGGTGGCTGGTGGACATGAGGATCGCCTGGTAACATGCCTGCCTGGTGCGAAGGTAGTGGACCTCACGCGCCACCTAGATAAGGTCTTAGATAGTGCTGGGGAGGAGTCTGCTGTCTTGGTACATGTCGGTACCAATGACCATAGGAAAATGTGGTAGGGAGGCTCTGGAGGCTAAATTTAGGCTTTTAAGTAGGAAGTTGAAATCCAGAACTTCCAGGGTAGCGTTCTCCGAAATGCTTCCCATTCCACGCGCAGGACCCAAAAGGCAGGCAGAGCTTCGGAGTCTCAATGCGTGGATGAGACAATGGTGCAGAGATGAGGGTTTTGGATTTGTTAGGAACTGGGGAACATTCTGGGAAAAGGAGGGGCTCTTCCAAAGGGATGGGCTTCACCTTAACCGGGATGGAACCAGGCTGCTGGCATTAACCTTTAAAAAGGAGAGAGAGCAGCTTTTAAACTAGATAATAGGGGAAAGCCGACAGTCGCCCAAGAGCGGATGCTTCGGAAGAATGTATCCTTGAAGGATACTACCAAAAGCAGAGAGGTTCCAAAAAAGAGTAAAGTAGCCCAAATGCCCTCGAATATGGAGCAGACAGAGCTTAAAGATCCCAAATTACCCATGCCTACGAATAGCCCGATTAATATGAATAAAATACAGTCTCTAAAATGCTTGTATGGAAAATGCTAGAAGTCTAAAAAATAAGATGGGAGAATTAGAATATATAGCACTAAATGAGAGGTTAGATATGATTGGAATATCAGAGACATGGTGGAAGGAGGACAACCAGTGGGACACTGTGATACCTGGGTACAAACTATATAGTAATGATAGAGCTGATCAAATTGGTGGAGGGGTTTCACTCTATGTTAGAGAGGGCATTGAGTCAGAAAGGATTAAAGTTTTGCAGGAAACAAAATTTGCTGTAGAATCTCTATGGATTGAAATTCCATGTAAAAAGGGGAAGGCAATGGCAGTGGGGGTGTACTATCGACCGCCTGGCCAGAATGAACAAATGGATGATGAAATGTTCAAAGAAATCAAGGAAGCTAACAAACGTTACAGCAGAGTAATAATAATGGGTGATTTCAATTACCCCGGTATCGACTGGGTCAGTGTCACAGCAGGACATGCTAGGGAGATAAAGTTCCTAGATTAAATAAATGACTGCTTCTTGGAGCAGCTGGTTCATGAACCAACCAGAGGGGAAGCTATATTAGACCTAGTCCTTAGATCTTGTGCAAGAGATAAGGGTGTTGGGGCCACTTGGCAGTAGAGATCATAGCATGATCACGTTTGATTTAATTAGTGGAGGAAGGATAATAATGAAATCTACAGTACTACCTTTTAACTTTCGAAAGGGAGACTATTAAAATGAGGAAAATAGTCAAGAAAAAACTAAAAGGAGCAGTTGCAAAGGTTAAAGACTTACATCAAGCTTGGGTGTTGTTGAAAAATACTATCTTGGAAGCCCAGACCAGCTGTATTCCATGCTTTAAGAAAAGTAGGGAAGGAAGTCCAAAAAACTACCAGCATGGTTTAAAGGTGAGGTCAGAGAGGCTGTTGTTGCCAAAAAAGCATCTTTCAGGAAATGGAAAAAAGAGCCAAACGACGAAACCTGGAAACAGCACAAGCACTGGCAAGTCAAATGCAAGGCATTGATAAGGCAGGCAAAGGGAGAATTTGAGAAGAAGCTTGCTGCGGAAGCAAAAACGCAAAATAAACACTTTTTCAAGTACATTCGTAGCAAAAAACCTGTGAGAGAGTCAGTTGGTCCATTAGATGGTAGAGGGGTTAAAGGGGCACTAAGAGGCGACAAGGCGATACTGGAGAGACTGAATTAATTCTTTGCTTCGGTCTTTACTGAGGAAGATGTAGGGATGTTACCCATGACTGAAGTGGTATTTAAAGGTGCGGAAGAATTGAAGGAAATATCGATACATCGGGAAGATGTATTACAACTATTTGATAAATTGAAGAGTAGCAAATCACCTGGGCCGGATGGTAGACATCCAAGGGTGTTGAAAGAACTGAAATATGAGATTGCAGACTTGCAATTAGTAATCTGTGAACTTTCATTAAAATCATCTGTAATACTTGAAGATTGGAGGATCGCCAATGTAACTCCAATTTTTAAAAAGTGTTCCAGGGGTGATCCGGGAAACTACAGACCGGTGAGCCTGACGTCAGTACCAGGAAAAATGGTAGAAACCATCATAAAGAACAAAATTACTCAGCATGTAGATAGTCATGGCCTAATGGGAGACAGTCAACATGGCTTAAGACAAGAAAGATCTTGTCTTACTAATCCTTTATGTTTTTTTGAAGGTGTGAATAAACAGGTGGACAAAGGTGAGTCGGTTGATATAGTGTATCTGGACTTTCAGAAAGACATCAGAGACTTTTGGCAAAACTAAAGAGTCGTGGGATAGGAGGCAGTGTAGTATTGTGGATCAGGAACTGGTTAAAAGATAGAAAGCAGAGAGGACGTGACGTCACCATCTGAGATGGCTGCCTGACTTAAGAGCTCTCCCTGAACCGGGAACAAAATAGCCAACAGTGTCGAATCGGGCCCTCGCAGTCGTGCACATAATACAGCCTTCTAGTGCGCTCAGCCTCGGGGATGTCCACAGCTAAAAAGAAATTAGAAAAATTTCGCTCCTCCTACGCTGCAGCGAGCTCGCAGACGGAGCGGGGAGCAGGGCCTGAGATGGCGGAGGACGAAGAACCGGAGAATGCGGAGGAGCAGTGCACGAGAGGTGACTTGTGGCGCTGGTGCAAGGAGATAAAAACAGAGGTGTTGGGGGTGAAAAAGGAGGTGCGGGAGATGCTGAATGAATTTCGGGTGGACTTGCAAGCTTTGGGAGATAGAGTGGACTCTTTGGAAGAGCACGTGGAGGAGGCCGTAATGGCGGGTGAGAGCATTCACAGCGTTTATGCGGAGTGGCAGAAGGATCGGGAGGAATTGCGCGATAAGATTGAAGACCTGGAAAACAGGTCGAGGCGCTGCAACATACGCCTCCGGGGGGTGCCTGAAGAGGGAGATTTCAACAGGCCCAGCAGGTGGTTCAGGACATCTGTGGGGCCTTGCTGGCAGAGGGATCCCCGGAGCCTGCTGGGGCCCAGAGGCTGGTGGGAATTGAACGAGCGCATCGGGCCCTCCGGCCCCCCCAAGGGAACTTACCTCGGGATATTATAGCTTGCCTCACGAGCTACCCACTGAAAGAGGAGATAATGAAAGCTGCAGCCAAAAAGGGCAAAGTAGATTGGCAGGACGTGACGGTCGAGATCTTTCAAGATTTAGCTCCCTCCACATTGCAACGTCGCCGCGCCATGCGCCCAGTGACTCTATATCTCCGGACTGAAAATATTAAATATAAATGGCTCTTTCCCTTTGGGCTACAATTTGAAGTGCAGGGGAGAGTCCAGCGAGTCAGGACTGTGGAGGAGGCTTGGAACTGTTTGGAAAAAGCAAAAGCGCCTAATTTGCCTCCGACTCGTCCCCAGGCCGCAGCGGGAGATCGTTTGAAAGGACCGGGGTCTTTCTCGGATCAACAGCGATGGCAACGGGTCAACTCCAAGGGCCGACGGCTCCAGCGCCTCTCCGGGACATCTTCGATGGCGGCGGAGGGAGATTGCAACGGATCACAGTTGGCTACCTGATGCTGAGATACTTTATTTTACTTGGCTAAAGTCATGACATTGAACTACTGTAGGGCTTAACCTGCAGGAGGTTGGCTGGGACAGGCTATATTATGTCAGTGAGAGATTGGGGGGGGGGGGGTCTAGAGTATGGCTGGGGGAATGTTTGGGGGTACTGAATGAGGGACGGCATTATAGTAATGTAATTAAAGAGGGGGGGGAGTGGCTGAGGGATGAATGGGATGAATGGTATGAATGAGTTACCTGGGCTATATGAAGGCTGGGGGGGAAGGTTAGGGGAGGGGGGGCTTCGAAGGGAAGGTTGTGGGCGGTCTCGGGTGGGGAGTTTCGTCCTCCGGGAGGAGACACAGGGAAGAATGACCTGTGGGGTGGAAGGGAGGGGAGGGGGGAGGGGGGGTAGAGGGCAGGGGGGGGGGTTCTAATAATCAGTGGCTCTCTTTACGCATTCTTTCTTTGGTATTGGGTTAAATGGCGGGACTTAGGGTAGGTTCATTGAATGTGCGCGGACTTAATTCCCCACAAAAGAGGAAATTGCTGCTTAAGGAGGTGCAACATCACAAGTGGCAGGTGGTGTTTCTACAAGAGACCCATCTGTTGCCAAAAGATGAATCCCTGGTCAGATATGGGGCATTTAGTAATATCTGGTTCAATGCTGAGGGACTCCATAAAAAGGCAGGGGTGGCCATAATGATCCGGAATGATGTTCCCTTCCAGGTGGGGGGTGTAATGAAGGGGATGAAAGGGCGGGTACTATTGGTGTGGGGGGTATTGCAAGGGCAGGAGGCCACGCTAGTTAACGTATATGGTCCTAATGACCCCCATACGTCCTTCTGGGAGGATTTATCGGGATGGTTGGCCAATAAAATACACGGGGCACTATTGTTAGGGGGGGATTTTAACGCCGTCTTAGACCCCCAGAGGGATAGACAGCGGCCAGGTGCGGGGGATGGGAGTAGGGGGAGGTTGCAATTATTGGACTTGGTAGCGAAATTTAGAGTGTGTGATCTTTGGCGCCAGCTGCACCCCCAAGAGCGCGACTTTTCCTTTTATTCCCCGGTCCACCATAGTTATAGCAGGATAGATTTTATTATGGGGGATGAAAGCTGGACCGGTAGGGTCACTGATGCGGGCTTAGAGCCGATCACCTGGATTGACCATGGCCCCGTGTGGGTCGAGTTTGGAGGTGAGCCCGATAAGGAGGGCCGGACCTTCTGGAGATTAAATGAAAGTTTACTGCAGAATGCGGCGGTCATTAAAGATATGGAGGCAGCCATAGATGAGTATTATCAATGGAATGATACAGGAGAGGTGGCTTGGGAGATACTGTGGGATGGGCTCAAGGCGGTTTTAAGGGGGAAATTGTTAGCATGGGCTGCGCGGCTCAAGCGTGAGAGGGAGGGGAGGGCGGCCCAGTTACTGGCTAAGATTTCGGAGCTGGAAAAGCGTCATAAAAGTGAGGGGGGAGTGAAAGTGCGGGCCGCATTGGATTGTGCTCGGTCGCAGTTAATGAAATTGCGGACGGAAACCATCCACTATCAATTGCAACGGGTTAATCAGCATTACTATGCTTTTAATAATAAGGCTAGCACATTGCTAGCTAGGAAGCTGCGGGATCAGGAGCGCAGATCTGCCATACTTAAAATTAAGGGGCCCGGAGACCAACTGTTGTTTAGCACCAAGGCGATTCGGGAGCAATTTGTGCACTATTATCAGACATTATATACTAGCTCATCTGGAGGATTAGAATATCGAGCGGGGGAATATTTGGAAGACGGGGATAGACTCCCAGAATTTACAGATCTGGATAGGGAAATGCTTAATCGGCCGATTGGCTTGGAGGAAATTGGATTAATAATCAAAGGCCTGGCTCTGCATAAGTCGCCTGGCTTGGATGGTTTTCCGGCTCTGTTTTATAAAAAATTTGCGGAGCGGTTGGCCCCCTTATTGCAGCGGCTTTTTAATGAGGTATTGCAAGGCAAACCGCTAGCACCCTCCATGCAGCAGGCGGGGATTACTGTGTTGGTAAAACCGGGCCGAGACCCGGCTTTGTGTGGCTCTTATCGTCCCATTTCGTTACTAAATACGGATGGGAAGATCCTCGCAAAGGTGTTGGCGAATCGCCTTGGGGCCCTTATGCCTAAGGTGATCCAGTCGGATCAAACTGGGTTCATTCATGGGAGGAATACGGGGGATAATATACGGCGAACCATTCAGGTGATGTGGTCAGCGCGGCAGCTCAATCAGGACCTGTTGTTGCTAAGTGTCGATGCTGAGAAGGCTTTCGACCGGGTGGAGTGGAGCTTTATGTTTGCGGTGCTGGACAAAATAGGGGTTGGGGTAAATATGATGGCCTGGATTAAAGCGCTCTACGCTAGCCCGGTAGCAGCTGTGAAAGTGAATGGCCGCTATTCGGAGTTTTTTCCCCTTGACACGGGGGACTCGTCAGGGGTGCCCGTTATCTCCTTTGCTATTCGCTTTGACTATGGAACCGCTGGCGAGGCGTTTGCGCAGTAATCCGGATGCCCAGGGATTCCGGGTGGGTACGGAGGAGCATAAAGTGGCGTTGTTCGCCGATGATATGCTATTGTTTGTGACCAGCCCTATCCTAGCTTTACCCATTTATATGAACGAATTACTGCAATATGGGAAGGTAGCGGGCTTCAAAATTAATTGGGATAAATCGGCGGCGCTCAATGTCAGTCTGTCCGATTCCTTGGTGTCGCATCTGCAAGGGAATTATAAATTCCGTTGGGCTTCCCGGGATATTCAGTATCTGGGGGTCCGCTTAACGGCGGACCCTGTGAGGTTGTATGGGGCGAATTACCCCCCTTTGCTAGACCAGATCGAGAGGGATCTGGGTAAGTGGAATAAGGAGGATATCTCTTGGCTCGGTAGAATAGCTACCCTTAAGATGATGGTGCTGCCTAAGCTACTGTACTTTTTTCAAGTCTTACCGGTGCGGGTGCCCCGTCTAGTCCTCCAACGCTTACAAAGGAAAATGTTCCTCTTTGTGTGGCGGCATCGACCCCCACGCATAGCGCGTCAAGTATTGTATCGTTCTCGGAGGACTGGGGGGCTGGGAATGCTACGGATTGAGGATTATTATTTGGCCGCCCAGATGAGACAGGTGGTGGAGTGGCGGGAATCTGCAACTACTAAACGATTCTATGGCCTTGAACAATTCTGGGTGGAGGGTTGGCATCTCTCGCATCTCCCTTGGCTACAGAAGGGGGTGCTTAGGGGGCAATGGACCCCGAATCCCTTCATACGACATTTATGGGATGAATGGCAGCGGGGATGGAAGCGGATTACTGTCTGGGTAGGGCATTCCTTGTTGGCCCCCATTCGGGCTACCCCTGCCTTTGGCCCGGGAAGGGAGGGCATTTTTCTTAGTTGGGCCCGGAAAGGGTTGGATAATTTTATGCAATTGATTGATATGGGGGAACCCAAGTCCTTTGAGCAATTACAGGCCGAGTTTCAGCTGGGGTCCCGGGACTTGTTTGCGCACCTACAGGTGACGCATTATTTGCGGCGGAAGGACAACCTGGATAAGATGACAGAGGGCCCTAATGACCTGGAGGCCCTCTGGCTTGGCCATCAGCAATCCAGAGGATTGATCCGACTGCTGTATAATAGCCTCCAAAGAGTACAGAAAGGGGCGGGTAGACCTAATTATATGTTAGAATGGGAAAAGGATCTGGGGGTGCAGTGGGATGAGGAGGAGTGGTTGGCAATTTTTAAGGGGATATCGAAATCCTCAATCTGCACCCTTATTCAGGAAAATGCGTATAAACTAATGATGAGATGGTACTACACTCCGGTTCGCTATCAGCGGATGTTCCCTGGGGCCTCGGACCTTTGTTGGAGAGGCTGCGGTGCCCGGGGGACATATCTCCATATGTGGTGGGACTGCCCCGTGATAGCTCAGTATTGGCTGATGATTCGAGATCAATTGGGGGTGATTTTTGGGGTGGTGCCGGAATTGAGCCCATCCTTATTTTTGTTGGGGGTGTGGCCGGATGCCCTGGATTTTCGATGGCGTAAATTGCTTCTTACATGCCTTGTTGCGGCTAGATGCGATGTTGCATGGAAGTGGAAGCAGAGTGCGCCGCCGGAGCTATCTCAGTGGCGTACCCGACTACACAGGGTTTTGAATATGGAGCGCCTTACCGCACTCCAGCGGGGGCAGGGGGCGCAGTTTTCTAAGCGGTGGAAACCTTTGGTGGTCTATTTAGAGGCACAAGCTACTGGAATGGGGGGAGGGGGGACTTAGGGGAAGGGGGAGGGTGGGTAGGATTTATAGGGACATGTATGTAGCTTTTGTTAGCTTTTGTTTGTTTTCTTACACTTGTGTTGAAGTGGTGTATTTGGGCTTGGGATTGGGGGAGGGGGAAAATTGTTACTGCTACAGACTGTTTTTCTTGTTCAGTATTCAATAAAACCAATAAAACTTTCAAGTTAAAAAAAAAAAAGATAGAAAGCAGAGGGTAGGGCTAAATGGCCAATTTTCCCAATGGAGAAAGGTGAATAGTGGTGTACCCCAGGGATCTGTGCTGGGTCCGCTGCTTTCTTTTTTTTTTGAATTATATTTTTATTCAAATTATCAAAGGAACAATAACAATATTTGAAATAAGAAAATAACAGCAATCAACCTAGTCCACATTAAGGGGGAGTACAAGTGAATCATTAAGAAAACGTATAAGAAAATTCTCAGCGTTACAGGAAAACAAAGGAAATACAGCCCTGAAAAATACATAAGCTCTAATTACTTTGCATTACAGAAAACAAAATAATAAGGAAAAAACTTACAGCTTTGAAGGAGCCTGATGTATAATAAATGTCTCTAACGATGAGGTTTCAGAAAAAACATGTTTAGTTCCCTCTAAGACCACCACGCATTTACAGGGAAATTTGAGAAAGAATGATGCACCCACTGCTAAGACCCGGGGCTTCAGATCTAAAAAAGCCCTGCGCCTCAACTGTGTCTGTCTCGAAACATCGGGAAAAATGGTTATTTTTGCCCCACAAAAAAGAGCACCTTTATTAGCAAAAAATAATCTCATCACAGAATTCTTATCCGCTTCTGTGGTAAAAGATACGAGAAGTGTGGCACGAGAAGAAATCAGATCCTGAGATGACTCTATGAATGCTGACAGATCCATAGAATCAGCTTGAACTTTAGAAACTACAGCAAGTGGGTCAGCAACAGGAGGAGCTC
Source organism: Ichthyophis bannanicus (assembly GCA_033557465.1). Classification (NCBI taxonomy): domain Eukaryota; kingdom Metazoa; phylum Chordata; class Amphibia; order Gymnophiona; family Ichthyophiidae; genus Ichthyophis; species Ichthyophis bannanicus. The sequence goes on from CM066042.1 coordinate 173,676,523, forward strand.
TAGCCCCAGGCAGATAATAAAGCTTATTAATAAGCGGTTTCGAATTGTTATCATATCCCAAGACTTCAGTTAGATATTTGTCAAATAAAATCTGAGGGGATATCAACCTCGTATGAGGAAAATTTAAACAACGAATGTTAGTAGCCCGGAGCGAGTTCTCTAACAATTCCTGTTGCGTATGTAAAGTCATACTATCTTTCATAAAAGATAAAGACGATTTCTGTAAGGAATCATACTGCTTTTCTAATTTATGAAATTTAGCATCTAAGGCAACAATTTGTGAATCATGTTGAGCCATTTTTGCAACTGATCCTTTAGAGTACTCTGAAAATTGAGAGGCAACCATAGCTAAAAAGAAATAGAAGACTCAATGCGTGATAAAACAGATAAAACATCTACCAAAGATACATTTTGAGAATCCATCTTAACATGAGCAGCTTCAGAGCGAATATCCACACAGTCTCCCGGTAGCTGAATAGCCTGTGGCAGAGGTACTACCAGAGGCACATTAGTACCGTCCAATGAAGCTAAAGGGGATACAACTTCCCCAACTAGCACCGGATCTTCCATCATTGGTGAGGAGGTCACTGGGTCGATAATATCCAGTTCTGTAAGCAGGGCAGAGCTTAATAACCCCGGAGAGGCGTCGTCTGGAGGGGAAACACACTCGGCAACAGACCCGGAGGCAGCCTCCTCATCCTTCAGTAACACAACGTGTTTATCCATAGGACCAACATTTCTAATTATCTTAGGAGAATTAACAGTACTCACATTGAGGGAGCGCTTCCTACGCCTGCCCATGCCAGGATAACCACCACCAGAACGCCAATAGCGCCAAAGGAGCGCATAAGGAGCAGGATATGCCCCTTTAACCGCGCCCCTTTAAGCGCGACCGCTACCGCGTGACCGCGGAGCGGAGATGGTCTTATGCCCCGTAGATGACGTCGGGGCAGGCACCGCGTGAGCGCCGGCCCTACAGGAACCCAGAGAGTCCACACCACAGCAGAGCACAGTCGGGCTGACCTCCTTCCACTCACTCCCGACAAAGACAGGAACCACTTCCTCTCTTATGCCCCGTAGATGACGTCGGGGCAGGCACCGCGTGAGCGCCGGCCCTACAGGAACCCGGAGAGTCCACACCACAGCAGAGCAGAGTCGGGCTGACCTCCTTCCACTCACTCCCCTTTTTTTTTTTTTTTTGAATTCCCTGGGTTCCTGTAGGGCCGGCGCTCACGCGGTGCCTGCCCCGACGTCATCTACGGGGTATAAGATCATTTCCGCTCCGTTGGATGGATGGAAGGAGGGAGGGGCTGACATGGACAGATGGGGGCTGACATGGAGGGAGGAAGGGAGGGCTGACATGTACAGAGGGGGGACTGACATGGAGGGATGGAGAGACATACTGGACAGATGGGGGATAAATGCTGGACAGAGGGGAGAGACAGTGCGGGTTAGGATTATAATGGGCAGATGGGGCGTGGGCTAGGACTGGTAATGGGTTGATTAGGGAAGGCTAGGACTGGGAATGAGCTGATGGGGGGTAGGACTGGTATTGGGTTGATTAGGGGAGGCTAGCACTGGTAATGGGGTTGAGGGTGGACTAGCACTGGAAGCGAGCTGATTGGGGGGCTTCGACTGGGAATGGGCTGATTGTGGGGAGGGGAGGATAGAGCTGCTGGCCCTGGAAGAAAACTGGGGGCTAAGGCTACAAATGGGCTGATACGAGGGGATGGGAGAATGGAACTGGAAGGGAGTGGATCTGAGAGGGGCTGCCATGGTATTTGTACTAAAAGGGACTGGTCAGTGGGGAAGGAGGGGGACTGGAAGGGAATAGACACCAGTGGCAGTCATGGGAATGCAAGTTGACATTGGAAGGTACTGAGAGTGAGGACTGGAAAGGGGCTGATACTGGGGAGGGTTACTGGGACTGGAAATAGGTTGATGGAAAGAAGTGAAGAAAACGAAAGAAGAGATAAGAAATGGCAGATAGACCATAGACCACAGAAAGAGAGCTAAGAGAAGACAGGAAAGCAGAAGCCTCAGATCGGGACCAGCATGATCAGAGAATAAATTGGTCAGACAACAAAGGTAGAAAAAAATAATTTTATTTCATATTAGTGATTTGACTACAAAATTATCATAATTTTGAAATGAAATATTGTTACTTGTTATTGTGATTAATTATTGTGGTTTAAATAAGTAAATTTTATAAATAAAAACATATTGCAAAGGCCTATAATATATTAATAATTCAACAAATGATTACAGCAACAATGCATTAACGGTAAAGGAAGAGAGACGCATTTGATTTTATCATTGGGGGTCACCACAAGTTGACTAATGGTAAAAGGGGTCACGGTACAAAAAAGGTTGAGAACCACTGCTGTAAATGTTGTCAGCGGCGCATGTGGCAGGAAAAGACAATGTGGCAGCCAATTATCTCCCCGGGTACATATCGACCAGGGGAATGGACACTCAACAAGACGGTATTTACTCACCTGGTCAGGTGGTGGGGTCAACCGATTATGGACCTTATGACAACGTTCGAATCAGCAAAGGCAGCATGATTTATCAGCAGAAGAAGAGAACGTATGTCTGAAGGACTCGATGTGCTGGTACAGAGGTGGCCGACAGAAAGGCTGTACTATGTGTTTCCTCCATGGGCGCTCATAGGGAGAGTGGTACAGAGGATAGAGGCGCATTAGTGCCTGGTACTGCTGATAGCTCCCAATTGGTGTCGACACCCATGGTATGCTGACTGTGTACCTGAAGGTGGACCGTACTTGGAGGCTGCCAGCTTGGTGGGATCTGTTGGCACAGGGACCAATTCTAATGCCACAGGCGGATCGATTCTTGCTTACGCCTTGGCTATTGAGTGAGCAAGGTTACGAAGACAGGGTTATTCGGCACCAGTAATATCGATGTTGTTGAAGGCCAGGTGATGCTGTACATCGCTGGCTTACGTTAGTGTGGAGAATTTTCGAGGCCTGGTGTGCGAGCCGCTGCTGTTGACCGTTGTCCACTTCAGTTCCAGAGATCCTTGACTTTTTGCAGGCAGGTTTCGATAAACGTTTAGCATGCAGCACCCTTCAGATGCAAGTAGCAGCTATCTCTTGCTACTAGGGAAGAGTCCAGAGTGTTTCTCTAGCAGCACACACTGATGTGGTCAGGTTCTTCAGAGCAGTGAAACAGGAGCGTCCGCCACTGTGGACTGTGGTACCTCCTTGGGACCTCAGTTTGGGGATGTAGGTGCTAACGGAACCACCATTTGAACCGTTAGGCTCTTGTACCTTCAAGGATCTTACTTGATTTGGAGCATTGCACACCTGGCCTGACACTGGTCTGAGCCAGTTTTGCAAAAGCCGAGAAGCCTCCATTACACTAAGAACAAATCTTTCTATCTTCTCTGCTGGCTTAAATCTATAAATTCTAACTGTTGATTTTGGGGGGGATTACTATTATAGCTTTTAACTGTGGTTTTAGACTAAGCTTGGGGGCATTTGGACTGCTTTCCTTGTATAGACTTACATCAGATATCTGTGTGTGCCCACGGTTCAGGAACAGCCTACTCGCCAGAGACACTTAGGTTCCCGCCCACCCTACCCCTCACCCCACCCACTCCAGGGGCTACATTGCCTTTATAGTGGTCACATACGTGCCATCTATCCTTTCTTACTTGGGTTAAAAGTCCACATCTTATTCATTCTTTCTTCTTCTTCCTCTTCTGGGACTGCTTAACCAACATGTCGTGTATTCAGTGCAATAACTGTGGTACTTTCATTCCAAGACAAATCATTTGGAGCCTAACAGCTTGTCCTCCGTGCCTCAGGTCAGCTGCCATGCATGACGAACTGACTCTACTAAGGAAAGACCTAGCTGCCATGCATAAAGAAGTGACTCTACTGAGGGAGGAAATAGCTGCAATGAAACGCACCTCTTCTAGGATACAGACTGAACAAAGTCCACCACCGCTCCCACAAAGAATCAAACACCCCAGGAACAAATGGATCACAGTGGGTTCTGGAAGATTGTGACCTGTAACGCAGAGACATCCTATACATCAAGAGATATCCCTGCATAATGCCTTCTATGCCTTGGCTAATGAGGATGCTCAATCCAATGAAACTGAAGGGCCCTTAAATGAGTCAGACAATACCCAATCTCTTGCTAAAGCACCAAATGTGAAGAAAACCTCACCAAACAGAAAACTACTACTACTTGGAGATTCCATCATCAGAGGCACCAACTTGGGAACACAGTTCAAAGGAGAGAAGATAGTCATGTGCCTACCAGGCTCGACAGCCAGCAGGAATACAAACCAAATTGTTGAAGTACTTAGCACAAAAAGTGAACACTCCAAACTTGATGATGTTATCCACTTGGGCACAAATGACCTGGCTAGAAACAGTGCCTCTACAGTCCAAGAGGACTTCCAATCTCTGGGAGAGAAACTCAAGCCCATTGTTGACACTGTTGCATTCTCAGAGGTTCTGCCTGTTCTTGGTAAGGGGACAAAAAGGCTGCATCGCATTAACAGCTTTAATACATGGCTCCAGACCTGGTGCAAACAAGAAGGATTCAGATTTATTGGTGACTGGGGAAACAGATGGACCAACAAGAGACTATACTGTGCTGATAGACTACATCTCTCTGTCGCAGGGAAAATAATCTTAAGTGAAAAATTCAGGCAGTATGTGGATATGCATTTAAACTAAGGAAAAGGGGGTGACGGATGTGGAAGGTCAAGACCGGCACGCCACCCCCTGCAAAAGCAGAATAATATCAGAAACGGCCACACTTTTAAACCACACATCAAAAACAAGTGGGAAGACGTGGGCAGAACAAAATCAATGCAAAATACACACAAGCCAGGTAAATGCTGGAAAGCAATGAGCACAAATACTCGAAGCTTAGCCAACAAAGTTCCGGACCTGGAAGCCCTAATGGTGGAAATGGATTTGGACATTGTGGCCATTACAGAAACATGGTTTAATGAATCGCATGATTGGGATATAGCCATAGCTGGCTATAATCTATTCAGAAGAGACAGAGAAAATGGAAAAGGAGGAGGAGTAGCCTTGTATGTCAAAAGCAATATTAAAGCTACTGAAATGCAGGAGACATGGGGACAAGAAGAAGCGCTCTGGATTGCGTTGGAAAGAGGAGATGGCACTGTCATCCATAGTGCTGTAGTCTACAGACCTCCGACTCAAATTGAAGAGATAGATAACGATTTGATTAGATATTGCCAAGATAGCCACAAAGGGGGACGCGATCATTTTGGGTGCCTTTAATCTACCTGATGTGGATTGGATTACTCCTGTACATCTGGAAAGAAGCAAAAAAATTGTAGATGCTCTCCAATATGCATCACTTAGACAAATGGTCATGGAACCAACCAGGGAAAGCACAATGCTGGATTTAGTGCTCACCAACGGTGATAGCCTGTCGAATGTCTGCGTGAGTGTCCCTGTGAGCAACAGCGATTATCACACGGTGTGGTTTGAGATAAAAGCCAAGGTACAGGCCAAACATAGCAAGCTCAAAGTCCTAAACTTCAAAAACACTGACTTCAATAAAATGGCCGAGTACCTAAAGGAGGAGATGACGGGGTGGAAGGAGATAAGGGAAGTGGAATTGCAATGGGCTAAACTAAAGGTGGCAATAAAAGGGGCAACAGTCCAACAAAGAGACGTGGATAGCAGGCAGAGGGACGTATAATACCTTTATTGACCAACAACAGCCATTGGCCCAACACAGGCCGTGTTTCGGAAATCCCTTCTTCAGGGGCTAAAATGGCTAAAACAAATCATAAATAAATCAAGCAACAAAGTAAATTAAAAACAATTAAAAACAATTAAAACAAACTGGCTCCAAACGCGGACATAAATGAATGTATAATGTATAAAATTATATCTATATATATGTATCACCATTTCTAGGTGATGGAACGAATAAGTGCGGCTAACATCAAACCAAGAGAGCTAAAAAAATAATAAATGTCGCATTAAAATCCATTAAAAACATATATAGAAATAAAAAATAAATGAATAAATAAAAGAATGTTTGTAAATAAATATTAAATAATTAATTAAATTAATAAATAAGTGAATAAATAATATCTCCAAAAAGAACATATGAATTACACATACCTGAGTCAACAAAATGTATAACCTAATCAAACGGGAATGTAACAATTTGTGTCTTCAAAAATATGCTGAATAAAAACAAACAATAAAATGATAAACATACCTATAATGAGATTCTTTAAAAATTAACAACAATAAATATTATAAAAATATAGATATATATAAATAAATCCATTATAAAAACATGTGTATGATAAATGAACAATTGTTAATTTTAAAATATAATGTAAATCAGTTAAAAGTGACAATACATAAATTATGAATCACCCTAGATATAAGAGAGATGAAGACAACTCATATATATAAATAAATATTTAATAAATAATAATGTGAGAAAATAATATGAAAAAATAAGAAAAAATAAATGAATAAATAATAAAATTTGGATTGGAAAATAAAATAAAATAAAATAAAATAAAACTGTTACCTGACCACGGCTATTCTTTCTATATGTATGATTGTGTAATCTATGGGATATAAATAAGATAATGAACTATAGGTATAAACCAAAATGACTAAACAATGTAATACTTAAAAGGAAATACTAAAAAACGAATGAATATAATAAAAGAAAGAATGTCACAAATAAATTTCTTTATAAGATTTGTAATGTGGAGAATAAAAAAACTTCACTACATAGTTTAATAAGTTGTGCACAAACTTGTTATTCTGCCGTCAAAAGTGAAAAAACAAACAATGTAAATAATGTGCCAATAGTGCTTAAAAACCAAGTAAAGGGGAAAAAAATCCACATCAAGTGTAAAATTCCAAGACGAGTGTTTGACTATTTTTGTGAAATCCAACCTATTAAAAGATTGAACAAAATACTATTGTGTTAACAGACAATTAAGAAGGTGATACCACCGGATGAAAAAAATGTGAAGAAATCTAAAAATTGTGTATAAGCAATTACCAATGCGATATCAAGCAAGTGTGGAACCAATTATATGACCATATGTCGTGATAAATGAGAAACAAACATATGAAGAGAAATAAACCGGTGAATGTGTCATATTACTTTACAAAACGAAATGAGATCTAAAAAATGTGTTACAAACGAATAAAAGTGAACCTCCAAGAACATAGGAAGAAGAAGATTGTGCCAATAAACAGGAGTATAAATAACTAGAAATTTACATGCCGGCGCACAAATGAGACAACCACAGGTGAAAAAGAAAGTGCTCTCTGGACAAACTATATTTGCGCTATAAACCATAAATGAAGTCCATAACAAAACTTTGTGAGGCAAAAAGTGCCATAATGACAATAGAAAAAGGCATTTAGAGACACTGGACGTCACAAGCCGTGCCCAGCTAAAGTTGAAGAGAACAAGGAGCCAAATAATCTTTCTGGGCATTATATCAAATAAATGTCACCAAATAGACAGAAATGGGATGTAGACTGACTCAGATTGCAACAATAATGATATAGAGACACTAACCCAAGGTTGAAATGAAGTAAAAGGGACCCCGATGTTATATTAGAAAATCAAATAATAGAACCACTTACTACCGGGAGATAGAGCTGCGGACCACAACAAGCGCGCCAAAATCAGCAAACGTTTTACAAAATAAAAACGCCCGCAGCTGCGCGGTGCGGAGATAAAATAAAAACAGAGCTGATGACGTCTTAATTATGCAAATGAAAAAGTGTGAGGCAAGAGGCAAAATGATGAGTGTGCCCCAGTTAAAAAGGGGATAGTTAAAAGCTTTATTTGATAAAAAATTGAAATTAAAATCTATGTCACTAAAAAACAAAGGCAAAAGAAAATGAAAGTATCTAATTCATCAAATCTGCATATGCAGAGTAACCCTGAACTAACAAGCTCCACAAAGGTTGATGCATATAAGCCGAGTTCATTCATAAAGACCTGAATGAGCATTCACAAAATTGTAGGAATAGTAAAAAAATAAAATAAAATAAAAACGGGGGTATTATCAGTAAAAATAAGGGAATGTTAAATATTTTTAAAAAATGGTATCATGTAAACAAATATAACATCACGAGAGGCCAGCATATGGAGCGACTGTTAGAGGCAAACACACATTGCCATATTGCTGGTCGCTATAGGGAAGTGACACCCAAAGAGGACAGATCCATTACTGGCAAAACCCGGCAAGAAAATAGTGCACTACAACAATTAAAATGTACAAATAAATAATTAAAAAATTATAATAAATAAATAAATAAATCATTAAAAGATGAGTGGGCAAGTGGTGATCATATTAAAGAGAGACTGAAAGATCACTTTCCATATTAAGACCCTCTGGATGCAGGCTATGCAAATTAAAAATATAGCGTTGTTCTAATCGCAGAAGAGTGTTATCAACGTTGCCACCGCGCCAATTGAGTTTAAGTTTTTTGATAACAAAAAATTTCAAATCAGATATCTTATGTGCTGCCGTATGCCAATGCATAACAAGCGGTTTGTCCATTGCACTTCTTTTAATATTACTTCTATGTTCTATTATTCTAGTCTTAATAGGACGTGTAGTTTTCCCTACATAAAGTTTGTAACCGGGTAGCTGGACCCCACGCTAACCTTTATCCAATTCTTAACGCCCCCAACCCTCCCCCCCCCTCCATTCCTTCTCAGCACATAGGAATCCTCGCCTACCCTCCTAGCCCACTTACCCCAATCAAGCAACAGAGACAGTAGTTGGGCAGAAACTGGTCGCAGTTTTATTGAACATAACCTCAATAACAGTTATAACAGAATAACGCAATCCCTGTGCCCCGCGGCAAGATCGGCCACCCGCCATGTGATTAGCAAGGTGACTTCTCCGCCGCCCCCCGCACAGTAAAAGCACCGGCCAATTGGCAATAACCCTTCCCCGACTTTGCCGTCTCAGTAGCACAAGCCGACCCGGGTTTAACCATGTCGAGGGCCCCCGCCCTCATGGCCTGCTGCTCCGGACCCCGGGAACCTCCGGGACCCCGCAACCCCCCCCCAACTGCGACAACCCATATCTGACCCCCCCACCAACTAGCCAAAGGATGGGCGGGTGGGAAGCAACCAGCGTGCACCTCTCACCGCGCCACGATGCCGACAGGCTCGAGCACATGGGAGTGCACGCTGATGGATCCCCTGCATGCGCTCCCGCGCGAGGGGATCCAATCAATTCAAAGGACTCTCTTTTTGTCCGCCAATCCTGTTTTGCCCTTCCTAGCCCACTCCTGCCGCCTCCTCCCCCACCCCCCCCCGCCCAGCCCCCCTTTTCCCCTCTCGCCCAACAAGCTACACGGGCCGGGTTCGCCTCGGGCCGGGGCACCCGGTTACTATGCGGGCGCTCGGTACCTGGCCCGCGCCCTAGTTTTAACCGGGTAGCCGGACCCCACGCTCACCTTTATCCAATTCTTAACGCCCCCAACCCTCCCCCCCCCTCCATTCCTTCTCAGCACATAAGAATCCTCGCCTACCCTCCTAGCCCACTTACCCCAATCAAGCAACAGAGACAGTAGTTGGGCAGAAATTGGTCGCAGTTTTATTGAACATAACCTCAATAACAGTTATAACAGAATAACGCAATCCCTGTGCCCCGCGGCAAGATCGGCCACCCGCCATGTGATTAGCAAGGTGACTTCTCCGCCGCCCCCGCACAGTAAAAGCACCGGCCAATTGGCAATAACCCTTCCCCGACTTGGCCGTCTCAGTAGCACAAGCCGACCCGGGTTTAACCATGTCGAGGGCCCCCGCCCTCATGGCCTGCCGCTCCGGACCCCGGGAACCTCCGGGACCCCGCCACCGGCACAGACTCTTTAGCCGTCTGTGCCGCCCCCCCCAAAAGAGAGAAGACTAAGAAGAATAACTGTATTATCGACCAGTTCCTTTGTCCCGAGCTACTGTCTCCAGCACCTCCTGCCAGTCATTGAGCAGGAGGTCCAACCCAACCGGGGATAGGTGTATCCCATCACCCCGATATAGACCCGCACAACCCACTTCTACCCAGGAATGCTGCACCTGGTAACCCCCCTGTTCGCACACCCATCTCCCCACCTGTCTATTAATCTTAATCAAACCCCTGGACCACCGCTTTTGCCCCCAGCAAGCTGGTCTAGGGATGATGTCAGACCACACCACCACCAACCCTGGACACCAACGCAGCACCACGGCCAAATCTTTCTTTGCCGCGTTAATCAGCTGCTTGCAAGTCCAGGATGACACTTCATTGCCTCCAAGGTGCACGAGCAGAATCGCCGGCTGCCTCCCAAGCTGCAGCTGCTGTCGAAGCATGGGTAGCATCTGGGACCAACGCATCCCCCGTAGACCCAGCCATGAGACTGACAACGCTGCCGTATCGAAGCCCAGGTTACGCCCGACCGGCCGCACAGCTGCTCGGTTCTCCGCCCAGAAGACAAAGGAGTGCCCCATCAGCCAACACGCCCCTCCAGCGTATCCGACATCTGGAAAAGAAAACAACAGTTAATAATACCCCCCCCCCACCTTCACCCCCATTTGGGGCATGTATCGACTTATATATACAAAAGTTTTTGGGTTTTTTTGAAGTCATAAACGTACATAGCTCTGGAATGCCCGTGACTGCCACCTGCCTATCCGTTGGATCTGCGTGTCCACACATCCGAGCTGCGCCGCACTGGTCGCCGCTCCTATGCGAAAGGAATGCGCCGCAAAAAGAGAGGTGTCCTCGCCCAAATGGCTCAATACCATCCGTAAAACCGCTGAAAATTGAAAACGCGTCAGCGCTTGGGCATTCGCGTGCACAAATAAACTTCCTTCTACCCTCGGCTGGACTTGCAAATAATCCCGCATTGCCGCCACCGGGCATGTGATACCGCCAATAGGGTTTAGGATTATCCAAGCCCCTTTACCCATCTGATCAGTCTTTGATTTTGTAATAAGGACCTTAAGTTGCCCCCCGTCTATCCGTACATGCTGGCGACATAAACCCGAGCCGGACACATCTTTCTTTGAAGCCGCCGCCAGCTCCCCGACTCGCAGAGCCCCGAAAAAGGCCAACGTAAACGCGGCCCGAAAAAGCGCCGCCTCGAATTGAGACTCCACAACCCTTGGCAATTCAATGCAAAGCCTCCCTAACAAGCTATACGAGACGGGGCGCCTACGATCGGGTGGAGATGGACGGGAACGCTCCCAACCGCTCAAGAGCCGCCGCGCCACAAAGCCTCCCCCACCTGACCCCCAACCCACAGCCCTCGCAAAGAAGTCAAAGCCCGCCAGATGCCCCCGGACCGCCGCTCTGGACAACCCCATGCACTTTGCCCACGCTATATACTGCCCCGACAAGTGGTTCCGCACCGCGCCAAACCGCCATCCACTCCCTCGCAGAAATGCCACCACCTTATTGCAACCCCTCCGATAAGCAGCCCAGGTACTTTCCGCCACCGAACTCTGCAACAGCTCTCTCATCACTGCCGGCCACAGCTCCACAATCTCGACGGGACCGTTCTCCCTTCGGTATCTGCCTCCGGCGCCAGCTGCCGAAACCGCTCCATCTGCAAACGAGAAAGAGCATCGGCAATCGAATTAGAATGATCTGGAACATGACGCGCCTTCAACAGTAGATTTAAGCGCATACAACCTAGCACGATGAGTCTCATCAACGCCGCCACCTGCAAACACTGTGGAGTGCAACGATTCACTATACTCACGACGGCAGCGTTGTCACACCACCAGACCACTCTGCGATTCCGCAATCTGTCCGGCCACAATTCTATCGTCACCAGCATCGGGAACAACTCCAAAAACGTTATGTTCTTCAAAAGACCCGATGCCCGCCAAGCCTCCGGCCATCTCTCCGCACACCATGCCCCTCCGAAATAGATACCCAGACCCACTCCCCCTGCTGCGTCGGTATAGAGCTGCAGCTCAGTGCTTGAAAACTCCAACTCCTTTATCACTGAGGTCCCGTTAAATTCCTTCAAAAATACGTCCCACACTCTTAAATCCTCCTTGATCCCCTTGGACACTCTAATACGGTGATGCGCCTTCGTCGCACCCGACAAACGTCGTAAAAAGACTCGCCCCATCGGAATCACTTTACAGGCAAAATTCAAGGAACCTATCAAGGCCTGCATCTCGCGCAGTGTTAACTTAGCAGAAACCAGAGTGTTAGCCACCAGGACTCTCAATCGAACTATCTTTTCCCGTGGCAAGCGTGCTACCATCATATCGGAATCTAACTCAACGCCCAAGAACGTGAGCCGGGAACACGGCCCCACTGTCTTCCCTTCCGCAAGCGGAACCCCCAGCTGCGCCGCTAATTCCACGAACCCATCCAATAGCTCCTGACACGCCCGGGAACCTCTGTCACCCACAAACAGAAAATCATCCAAATAGTGCACCACCTCACTGCGCCCAACTAGTCGGATCACTGCCCAGTGCAAAAAGGTGCTGAATTTTTCAAAGTAAGCACATGAAACCGCGCAACCCATCGGCATGCACTTATCAAAATAGAAGCCCTCCAAAAAGTGAAAACCCAATAGTCGAAAGGCCGAGGGGTGCACTGGCAACAAGCGAAAGGCCGACTCAATGTCCACCTTTGCCATCAACGCTCCCCGCCCCACTCTCCTGACCAGCTCCTCCGCCTTCTCGAACGACGCGTAACGGACCGTGCAATACTTGCGGGGTATGTGATCATTAACGGAATCCCCGAGCGGAAAGGACAAATTATGTATCATACAAAATTTTCCAGGTTCTTTCTTTGGTATAATCCCGATCGGGGATAACACAAAATCCTGAAAAGGCGGCAGCGTAAAAGGCCCCGCAATCCTGCCCAACCGTACCTCCGTATTCACCTTCTCTGCGGCTATTGCCGCAAACCTCCTAAACGACGGAGAATTCCGCGCAACTGAGGACATCACAGTCCCCTCAACTGGTATAACAAACCCAAACTGGAAACCCGACAACAACAATCTTTGAATATTCGAGCTCGGGTATCCCCGCAACCACCTTCGCAACACCTCCACTTTTATCGGCGTGGGGGCGACGTCAAACACCCTCCGCTGACATACCGGCAACTCCGGTTGGCACTGCGGGGCCTTTCTTAAGGCATTTTGCCGCTGGGTGTCCTCCGCCACAGGCGGAACAAGCGTGACGAAATTTGCAATCTGGAAAGGGGCAAGCTGCCCGGTTGTAACGCCAACACACGTCCCCTGTCGCCCCGGCCGCCCCTCTAAGTGGCGTTTGCACCGCTCCGCCTCGAAAGGAACGACTTATCCCGGCCACGGATGGCAAGCCACCCCTCCTGGGCCCCACTCCCAATGGCGCCCTCGCGGACATCTGGGTAAGCCACAAGTTGATGTCCTGCGTCGCCCAGGTCAGTGACCTGTTCTCCTCCATCTTATCCCGAAACTTCTCATCATAATTCAACCAAGCCCACCCTTCGTGGGTCTGGGAAGCTTCGAGGATTGTATCCGCATACGCGAGCATCATGCCATACTGGCCCGGCCAATGCTGCCCCCACACGCTGGCCAGTTGCAAAAAGGCCCTAACCCAGTTGACCACCGTCTTAGACACCTTCCGAACCCTACCGGCCTTCTCGTCTTCTTTCCGCTTCTTTTTACTGTCACCTGAACGCTTCCGGCCTTCCAGGAGGCGAAAAATATCGATATATTTCCGCTTCCGAATTTTGCGCCGCAACTTCTTCGGTACCCCCTCCCACAGTTCCGATAAAGTAGCCACGTGTTGAACAGACCCGCACGAAGCCGCTTCCCCGACCGGCGCGTCCGAAGATGACCCCGAGGACTCGGACGAGGAGGAAGACGATGAGTCAGTGTCCCTTCTGCGCCGGCACGAATGCTTCCGTTTTTTCGTGACCTTGCCCCTTTTTTCCGTCCTTTCCCCGCACTCTTCCCCCGCAAGCCCTTCATCAAACGCCAACTCATCCACTGGTGTAGCCGCGGAGGCCTCCGTCTGCGCCGGCGCCTAGAGTCCATGAGCTGTGGCCCCGCTCGGCTGGTGCTCGCTGACCGATGGAGTTGCCGCAACCGCCTCTAGCCTTGGAGGCTGTAGTTCCCGTTGTGTGTCCATGCTCTGCTGACAGCCACTGGTGCTAACCGGCACCGGCCCTGGCGAGCGAAGGAACGGAGCCTGTGGGGACAGAAAAGGAAAACCCTGGGGAGCAAAACCCATAGACCAGGCTGGATGCCATACCCCCGCCCAATCGGTCGAGGACGTGCCTTGACCCCCCCTCCTCCACCCTTCCCCATCCGTAAGCCGTCCGCTTGTAGCAAAACTTGGCATGACCCCAGTCCCCCACCCCCCATTGGAACCTATAGCTAGCCCCCCCCGTCAACCTCGCGGAAGCCAGGGGCAGCATGAGCCATGTACTCTACCGCTCCTGGGTAACCCCGCGCTCCGCCATCCAGGGGCTCTGCAGCCCCCATCCCCGTACCACTGGTCCTGCCCCCACCCTCAGTATCCCATCTACCAACCCCCCGCCCCCCTTCAAGCCCTTACGTCATTCCCATCCCCCTCCCCCCCCGTAAGGCCCCCCTTCCTAGCCTACCTGCCCTACTACTAGCACCTACCCCACGGGCCCGTGCACGGGAACCTCCTGCCGGCCTTGCAGGCCCCGGTCCCCTCCCAGCCGCTGTAGGAGTCCCCGGGCTCTCTGTAAGCCCTGCCTGTCTGTTGCTCCTCGCCCCAGCTCTCCCCCGCCCCCCCGGAACCACCCGTGCTCCCCGCCGCCCAGTTAAATCACCTCTCCCCTTTTTACTCGAGCCTGCCCTGCGGGGAGGCATTGTAAAGGCTGCTCCGGCCCTTCTCAACTGCCTGCCCCCGAGCTGCCAGCAGATAAGTTCTTTTTTTAAAATTTTTTACAAAGGTTCTCTACGGACACCTCCCCGCGGTCAGACCGGCTCTGCCCAGGACCGCTCCTCACCCCCAACTAGGCCCAACTCGCCTGGCGTCCCGCCGCAGCTCAGTTCCGCCCCCAATCAAGAGTGCCGCACCGCTCCGGAGCCGGCTGCCTCTGCTGAACCCGCCTCTCTCGTCTCTCTCGTCGGAACTTCGTCGCCGCTCCCTCCTCCGTCCTCCGAACAGCTTTCAGAGACCGCGGACCTTTGGTACTGCGATGCACAGCCAAGGCAAGCAACCAGCCAAGCAACCAGCGTGCACCTCTCACCGCGCCACGATGCCGACAGGCTCGAGCGCATGGGAGTGCACGCTGATGGATCCCCTGCATGCGCTCCCGCGCGAGGGGATCCAATCAATTCAAAGGACTCTCTTTTTGTCCGCCAATCCTGTTTTGCCCTTCCTAGCCCGCTCCTGCCGCCTCCCCTCCCACCCTCCCCCCACCCAGCCCCCCTTTTCCCCTCTCGCCCAACAAGCTGCACGAGCCGGGTACGCCTCGGGCCGGGGCACCCGGTTACTATGCGGGCGCTCGGTACCTGGCCCGCGCCCTAGTTTTTACAGGGGCATTTCACTACATAAATTACGTGACTAGTCATACAATTTGAAAAATCATCTAAATAGAATTTTTGATTAGTGTAAGAAAATTTTTTTTATAGATATAACATGAGTACATACGGAACATTGACCGCACTGGAAATGTCCTTTGTACTTTGATAAAAAACGTCGTTCGGTAAAAGCAGAAGGGACCAAAAGATTACGAAGATTAATATTACGTTTATGCGCAATAGTCAATGGTATCTCTTCAAAACCGGGAATAGCATGTATCAGATGCCAATGTTTTTTCAAACATTTACTAATAGTTGTGGAATGATGTGAGTACAAGAGAGGGCAAACCATGCCGACCTTAGATTTTTTCTCATGTGGAATCAACAAATCGGATCTTTTTGAGTTACAGGCTCTAGAATATGCCTTAGTAATTTGAGACTGCGGATATCCTCTCACTTTGAACCTCTCTTTCATAATAGTAGCATGTGTTTCAAAAATAGGATCCGTTGTGCAAGTGCGTTTGGTGCGTAAAAATTGTCCTATTGGCAAATTATTTCTCAATGCGGCATTGTGAAAGCTTGAATAATGTAGTAATTGGTTGCGGTCTGTTGGCTTTCTATATAAAGAAGTGGTTAGACAATCGCCAGATTTGATAATTAGACAATCGCCAGATTTGATAATCAATAGATCCAAAAAGGGAATCTGAATAGGATCATAAGTCAGTTGAAAACGGAGATGAACGTCACAACCATTGATCCAATCGTTAAATTCTCTTAATATATCAACTGAACCTTGCCAAAGAATAAAAATGTCGTCTATATACCTTAGCCACAGTTTTAGATGTGCCTTGAAAGGATTGTCTTTTATAAATCTATCTTCAAAATTAGCCACATATAAATTGGCCACATCTGGGGCCATTGACGAACCCATGGAGACCCCTTTGATCTGCTTGTAAAATAAGTCCCGAAAGCAAAAATAGTTTTCACATATTGCGAAACGGGCAAGATCAATCAAAAAAACTGTGGGTATACGTCTGTGTTCTTTTCTCAAATATAAAAACTGTTCTAAAATCTGTAGCGCTTCAGCCTGAGGGATATTGGTATATAATGATTCTACATCAAGGGTAACTAAAAGTGTGTCAGGGTGTAGATTAGTGATGGATCCTAAAATATTAATCACATGTGAGGAATCACGTACATAAGACCACATAGATTCGACAAACGGTCGTAAAAGAACATCTAAAAATTGTGATATCGGTTCCAGTAATGATCCTATTGCAGCTACTATAGGTCTTCCTGGGAGTTGTGATAGGGATTTATGTATTTTGGGGAGTATATAGATTGTAGGAGTGATAGGGAAATCAACAATAAGGAAATCCCTTTCTTTCATTGTAAGATATCCAAACTCAAAACCATTTAATACTAGATTATCAATAGATTGTTTAAGGGACAGGGTCGGATCATCAGGGAGGCGTAAATAAAATTTTTCATCACTAAGTTGTCTTGCAATTTCTTCAATGTATGAAGATTTGTCCATAATTTGCCAATAGGACAATTTTTACGCACCAAACGCACTTGCACAACGGATCCTATTTTTGAAACACATGCTACTATTATGAAAGAGAGGTTCAAAGTGAGAGGATATCCGCAGTCTCAAATTACTAAGGCATATTCTAGAGCCTGTAACTCAAAAAGATCCGATTTGTTGATTCCACATGAGAAAAAATCTAAGGTCGGCATGGTTTGCCCTCTCTTGTACTCACATCATTCCACAACTATTAGTAAATGTTTGAAAAAACATTGGCATCTGATACAGGCTATTCCCGGTTTTGAAGAGATACCATTGACTATTGCGCATAAACGTAATATTAATCTTCATAATCTTTTGGTCCCTTCTGCTTTTACCGAACGACGTTTTTTATCAAAGTACAAAGGACATTTCCAGTGCGGTCAATGTTCCGTATGTACTCATGTTATATCTATAAAAAAAAATTTCTTACACCCATCTACTAATCAAAAATTCTATTTAGATGATTTTTCAAATTGTATGACTAGTCACGTAATTTATGTAGTGAAATGCCCCTGTAACAAACTTTATGTAGGGAAAACTACACGTCCTATTAAGACTAGAATAATAGAACATAGAAGTAATATTAAAAGAAGTGCAATGGACAAACCGCTTGTTATGCATTGGCATACGGCAGCACATAAGATATCTGATTTGAAATTTTTTGTTATCAAAAAACTTAAACTCAATTGGCGCGGTGGCAACGTTGATAACACTCTTCTGCGATTAGAACAACGCTATATTTTTAATTTGCATAGCCTGCATCCAGAGAGTCTTAATATGGAAAGTGATCTTTCAGTCTTTCTTTAATATGATCACCACTTGCCCACTCATCTTTTAATGATTTATTTATTTATTTATTTATTATAATTTTTTAATTATTTATTTGTACATTTTAATTGTTGCACTTGTAGTGCACTATTTTCTTGCCGGGTTTTGCCAGTAATGGATCTGTCCTCTTTGGGTGTCACTTCCCTATAGCGACCAGCAATACGGCAATGTGTGTTTGCCTCTAACAGTCGCTCCATATGCTGGCCTCTCGTGATGTTATATTTGTTTACATGAAACCATTTTTTTAAAATATTTAACATTCCCTTATTTTTACTGCTAATACCCCCGTTTTTTATTTTATTTTTTTACTATTCCTACAATTTTGTGAATGCTCATTCAGGTCTTTATGAATGAACTCGGCTTATATGCATCAACTTTTGTGGAGCTTGTTAGTTCAGGGTTACTCTGCATATGCAGATTTGATGAATTAGATACTTTCATTTTCTTTTGCCTTTGTTTTTTAGTGACATAGATTTTAATTTCAATTTTTTATCAAATAAAGTTTTTAACTATCCCCTTTTTAACTGGGGCACACTCATCGTTTTGCCTCTTGCCTCACACTTTTTCATTTGCATAATTAAGACATCAGCTCTGTTTTTATTTTATCTCCACACCGCGCAGCTGCGGGCGTTTTTATTTTGTAAAACGTTTGCTGATTTTGGCGCGCTTGTTGTGGTCCGCGGCTCTATCTCCCGGTAGTAAGTGGTTCTATTATTTGATTTTCTAATATAACATCGGGGTCCCTTTTACTTCATTTCAACCTTGGGTTAGTGTCTCTATATCATTATTGTTGCAATCTGAGTCAGTCTACATCCCATTTCTGTCTATTTGGTGACATTTATTTGATATAATGCCCAGAAAGATTATTTGGCTCCTTGTTCTCTTCAACTTTAGCTGGGCACGGCTTGTGACGTCCAGTGTCTCTAAATTTTATTTATTTATTTAACATCTTTTTATATACCGCTCTATTTATAATCAGCGCGGTTTACATAGAACAAGAAAACATCAGATAAGGTACATGTTATCTGTTTTTTACATAGAACAAGGAACAAAAACTTGGATAACCGGGGAAATTATTTACAATGAATACAACACATTGGCTATTTACATATGAACGGAATAAAGCCTAAAAGAATTTTCATAGTATGAGAGAGAGGTGTGAAAAGTTATTGGGTTAGCAGAGGTGGCGTGTTAAGAACGGGAATGGTGCTATTTGAGTGATCTTGTGTTATTGTGTTTTCTGGGAAATATTTGATGAAAAGGTGATGCTTCAAGGCCTTTCTAAACTGGAAGAGGTCAGTGATGGTTCTAATTTGTGGTGGGAGGGTGTTCCATAGCTTTGGAGCACATAAACTGAAGGATCGGTTTACAGTTGCGGAGTTGTATCTTAAGGACTCTTTTGGAACTCTTAGCATGTTTAGTTCAGTGGTTCTTCTACTCCTGTTGGAAGGAATTGGTAGGATTAACTCCGAAAGTGAAGGAGGAGCAAGCCCTTTTTGAGCTTTGAAGGCTAGAAGCAAGGTCTTGAAGGTAATTCTCGCTTGGATATGCCTTTTTCTATTGTCATTATGGCACTTTTTGCCTCACAAAGTTTTGTTATGGACTTCATTTATGGTTTATAGCGCAAATATAGTTTGTCCAGAGAGCACTTTCTTTTTCACCTGTGGTTGTCTCATTTGTGTGCCGGCATGTAAATTTCTATAGTTATTTATACTCCTGTTTATTGGCACAATCTTCTTCTTCCTATCTTCTTGGAGGTTCACTTTTATTCGTTTGTAACACATTTTTTAGATCTCATTTCATTTTGTAAAGTAATATGACACATTCACCGGTTTATTTCTCTTCATATGTTTGTTTCTCATTTATCACGACATATGGTCATATAATTGGTTCCACACTTGCTTGAGATCACATTGGTAATTGCTTATACACAATTTTTAGATTTCTTCACATTTTTTTCATCCGGTGGTATCACCTTCTTAGTTGTCTGTTAACACAATAGTATTTTGTTCAATCTTTTAATAGGTTGGATTTCACAAAAATAGTCAAACACTCGTCTTGGAATTTTACACTTGATGTGGATTTTTTTTCCCCTTTACTTGGTTTTTAAGCACTATTGGCACATTATTTACATTGTTTGTTTTTTCACTTTTGACGGCAGAATAACAAGTTTGTGCACAACTTTAATTTTTTTTTTTTTTTTTATTGAAAGACTGCCAAAGAATACAATGATACAGGAATCACAAAGCTTCTTCAAAAAGAGTGCAACATTAACAACACAGCATCAGGTCACATGAGTAACCTACAATATGTCTTCATTTTTACACGTTTATAATAAAGAAAAACCGGGACCCCCAACCCCCCCCAACCACCCTTCCCCCCCCTAAGTCATCCCAATCCCGGGGCCCCCCACCCCCACCTCCCAACCCCCCCTACTATGGCTCGCTAACGCTAGGGCTCGGGACAGAGGTGAGCTAAGAAACACACTTAGGGAGCATACCTCCTGAGCAGACGGCATATTACCCACATTTATCCAGAACGATCACGCACCATAACGAGAAACGAAGGGCGCCCACACCAGTTCAAAGCGAGCCAGACGCATCCTGTTAACCGCTATCCCCCGTTCCATGGAGTATGTATCCCACATGCGTTCCAGCCAGACCTGGAAAGAGGGGGCCAGAGCCTGCTTCCATGCCGCCGCCAGGGATAGTCGGGCCGCATTCAGGCCGTGCCGGAGTAAGGCAAGTTGCAGAGCCCGGGCCCCCGGCACGGAGGCCCCAAAAAGAAAAATCCCCGGGTCCCAGGGGATACTCAGTCCCAGAAGCATCTGTATCCGGGATTGTACACCTCTCCAAAAAGCACGAATACGGGGACACGCCCACCAAATATGTCCCAGGGTACCTCGTTGCCAACATAGACCCCCAGCCCCGGGATACATACGAGCAATCCGCGCCGGGGTCATATACCAACGGTACAGCAGTTTGTAGTTTGTTTCTCGGGCATTAGTCGCTACCGAGCTCTTCCACAGACGCGTTTCCACTGCCTCCCACTGCTGATCAGTATAAGAGAGACTTAAGTCAGAGTTCCAAAGCACCCTATGACGTGTGGGAAGCGCCTGGGCCCCCTGCAAATGGGCATATAATGTCGCCACCAGACCCCTTGTAGTAGTGCACCCCTCACAGTAGCGCTCCAGATCAGTCAGGTCCCGAGCAACCTGGGGCCGGACGGACCTAGAATTGACCCAATGCGTCATTTGCATATATTGATAATAATGCCCAGCCGGAAGGTCAAATTCATCCTGCAACGCACGAAAGGGTTGCAGCCGACCATCAGCAAAAATTTGGCCGACCCGGCTGAGGCCAAGGTGCCCCCAGCGCCGAAAGACCACGTCACTCAAACCCGGTGGGAAAGAAGCGTTATCAACTATAGGGGCTAAAGGGGATAGATCCACGTCACGGGGTCGAAAGTGCTGGTCCCAGCATCGGAGGGTATGAAGGACGTAGGGATTACTGGTGCACTTGCCGCAGCGAAGTTGTGGCCCAAGCCACAGCCAGTCCCCTAACCCCGCTCCCCCCGCCGCCAAACTCATTTCCATCTGCACCCAGCGCTTAGTGCTATCAGCAATCATCCATTCCACCCCCGCCCGACATTGCGCCGCTGCATAATACCAATGTAAATTGGGCATTCCCATACCGCCGGAACGCGTGCGGGTAAAGAGAACCTGCCGCGCTAGGCGCGGGCGACGATAATGCCACACAAACTTCATAAGCAACTGTTGCCAGGTCGCCAGCGTGGCTCGCGAGATGGAGAGCGGGAGAACCTGAAAGAAGTAAAGGAAGCGGGGGACGATCACTATCTTGACTACGGCTATATGCCCAAACCAGGAAAGAAGCAGACCGTTCCAAACCTCTAAGTCCCGCCGGACCTGTCGAAGCAAGGGATCATAGTTAGCCTTAAAAAGAGCCGCCCGGTCCACGGCTAGGTTCACCCCTAAGTATCGCAGGGCTCCTGACACCCAGCGCAGGGGATAAGCCGCTTGAAGTTCCACACAGACCGCCCCGGGGACCCCAACATTCAAAATCTCCGATTTAGTATAATTAATTTTGAAGCCGGAGACCCGGGAAAAATCTGTGAACAGCTGCATCGCAATTGGGAGAGAGGCAGTCGGATTCACCAAGGATAAGATGATATCATCCGCAAAGAGCGCGATCCGGTATTCCACGGGACCAATGCGGACCCCTCGCAAACCTGGGTGATCTCGAAAGCTCTGAGCCAAGGGTTCCATCGTTAGGGCAAAGAGCAGGGGCGACAGGGGGCAACCCTGTCGTGTGCCTCTCTCCAAAAAGAAGTGTCTCGAGTGTCCCCCATTAACTCGAACGCACGCCTGAGGCTGCTGATAAAGGCTGCGAACCCAACCAATATAATTGGGGCCAAAGCCCATTATCTCCAGAACACACCATAAGTATCCCCAGTCCACCCGGTCGAATGCTTTTTCTGCGTCAATTCCCACGAGCAACGCTGGCTGTGAGTCCCGTTGAGCCACGTGAATAACCTGCAACATACGCCGAATGTTGTCGGCGGCCTGGCGACCCGGCACAAAGCCAACCTGGTCTGGGTGAACCAAACCTGGAAGGACCCGATTCAGACGCGCAGCCAGCACAGAAGCAAAGATTTTAACATCAACGTTTAACAAGGAGATGGGGCGGTACGACGCCGCATCGTGCAAGGGCTTACCGGGTTTGGGTATCATCACGATCAATGCCTCACGTTGGGATGGGGGAAGGGAAGCTGCCCCCAAGACCTCATTAAACAAACAGGTCAGGGATGGTGCTAATTGTGCACGGAACTTCTTATAGTATTCTGCCGGAAAACCATCACTACCCGGCGTGCTACCAGTTTTCAGATGTCGGATCGCATTTTCCACTTCGTCAATCGTAAATTCCGAGTCCAACTGAGCCCGGTCAGAGTCAGAAAGACGCGGTAGAGCGGTCCTCTGAAGATAATCCTGCACGTGATCCCTACCAGTGGACTCTGCTTTATAAAGCCGCTCCAAGTAGTCGGCAAAAAGATCACGGATCTCCCGGGAGAGAACCCTTCTCTGTCCCCCAGCGTCGCACAATTCACGGACCGCTCTCGAGGACTGCTGTTGACGGAGGCGCAAAGCCAGAAGGCGGCCAGTTTTATTCCCATGTTCATAAAAGGTTTGCCTTAATTTCCGGCGCTTATTATCTAATTCTCTCTGCATGCACGCATCTAAATTCGCTCGAACCGTCCGCGTGACGTAGAACCTGCCTCGATCCGGTTCGGGCGTGCTCCAAGCCCAGGCGAGCAGATTCCCTCACCAAATGATCATGAGCGCGCGTCCACATTTTGCGCGTGCGGGATGCCTCAGTCATAAGTTGACCGCGGGCTGTAGCCTTATAAGCATCCCATACCATGGGAAGGGGAACATCCCCAGTATCATTAAGCTCAAAGAATTCCTTAATAAAACGGGCATGGTCATGCACTGCGCCCTGCCGTCGCAGGAATCTCGCGTCTAAACGCCAAAGACGGCGAAACTCACTATACGTGCCGTCCGGGAGGGCAATCCAGCACGGGGCATGATCTGACCAGGTCAGCGCTCCAAGTCTAGCCTGCACTCTCCCGTCCATCAGGCGCTGATCCAATAGAAAATAATCAATGCGAGTATGAACCTGGTGGATCGGAGAGTAGTAAGTATAACCCCGCTCTCCCACATGAGTGTCTCTCCATATGTCCCGCAGGCCCAAGTCAAACATCAAGCGTTGAAGGGCTCTTGCAGGTCCCCCCATTCCCCCCCCAGCGTGACCCGTAGAATCCAAATGGGGCACTAAATGCGTATTGCAATCCCCACCCAAAACAATAGGGCCTTTTGCAAAATCCGCCAGTAGGGCTTTCAATTGTGTAAAAAAGGGCCCCTGACCTGTATTTGGCGCATAAATATTAGCTAAAGTTAGCAAATGTCCGTCTAGGCCAGAGGTACTCAAATCCAGTCCTGGAGGGCCGCAAACCAGTCAGGTTTTAGGGATATCACTAATGAATATGCATGAGATATATTTGCATGCATTGCCTCCATTGTATTTGAATCTATCTCATGCATATTCATTAGGGATATCCCTAAAACCTGACTGGTTTGCAGCCTTCCAGGACTGGATTTGAGTACCTCTGGTCTAGGCGAACATTCAGAAAAAGCCACCTCCCCAGGGTATCTCGTTTGATCTCTTCAATCTGTAAGGAGAGGCTCTGGTGGAACAATAGGGCCACCCCCCGCTTCTTCCGGCCCTGCGTATCGGAGGCCACCTGCACTTCAGTGTATGGGGATCGCTTAAGCCAGCCCTGCTTAGAGTTCTGGAGATGGGTCTCCTGTAGATAAACAATGTCCCCACGCAAGGTGTGCAATTCTGAGAACAGCAGGGATCGCTTTCCTCGGGGAGTTAAGACCCTTAACATTTAAAGAGATGAAGCGCACCATTAAGGATTACTTCCTAACCCCACACATCCGCTATCCACCCAGAAAGTCCCAATGGGAGCTCCCCCCAGCAACCCCAGGAAATTAGTTAACCGGGCCCACCTATTCCACCCTCCAAGAACAAAAGCCATAGACCCTCCTCCCCAGCCCAAACATACCCCCCAGCTCCATATTGGAAAACCCCCCCTCCCACCCATCTCCCCCCCCTTCCACCCATCTCCCCCCCCTTCCACCCATCTCCCCCCCCTTCCCGTCAATACCACCTGCCTGTCTAGGTTAATACAGGACACGGTAAATTGACCACAAACCCCATACCCCCCAGAACCCCACAAAGTGAAAAATCAACCTAAACTTAGAAAAACATTCCCCCCAGTGCTCCCCCACCCACCCCGTATCAGCAATCCCATCATGCCCCCCCATCAGAACAATAACATCAGCAAAACATTTGCAAATCAACCGCCGCCCCCTACGGATAGTGGAGTGGGGACCCCAAGCTAATCCTGACCACCTTTTGTTCAAAAATCAGGGGACCCACTGGTTGAGGCTCCCTAAAAAAGAAAAAGTAAGAGGAGCTCTTCAAAGCCACAAGAGTGTCAGGCGGACTTGCCCACTCGGGTCCACTTGGAGTGCTGGGGCTTAGGGGGCGGCGGATGAGGCTGGGCATTATCATCAACTAGGCCCGCCTGGCGAAGGGCTCGCCAAGCTTCAGAGTAGTCCTTTGCAGAGATCTTTTTGTTGCCCAAAAGAAAGTTCATCCTAAAGGGGAAGGACCAAGAATAGCGAATCCCCTTGCTGTTCAAGACCGCCGAGACTGGTTTCATCTCTCTCCGGCGCGCCAAAGTGAATGCCGAGAGGTCCTGGTAAATGGACACTGTCGCGTCCTGGAAGCGGACCGTCTTCTTCTCCCGGCCTCGTCTTATAAGAAGCTCAGCATCGGAATAGCGCAGAAATCTCGCAATGACATCCCGTGGTTGGTTGTTGGGGGGTTTTCCCAAAGCGCGGTGAACCCGCTCTATTTCCATTCCAGAAGCGTGCGTAGCCAGCTCCTCCGCCGGAAGCAACTCTGCTATCAGCAGCTTAAGCACAGTCGGCAGGTCTTCCCCGCCCTCCACCGCCTCTGGAATTCCACGAAAACTGACATTGTTGCGGCGGGAGCGGTTTTCAATGTCATCAATTTTATAAGTCAGCTCCATTGCCTGCGCACGCTGCCTGTCGAGAGCACATTGTAAATCCATCAAAGTCCCATCATGATCAACCACTTTGGTCTCCACGTCCTCTACTCGGGCTCCCAGTTCCTTGACGTCGGTCCGGAGTTCTGCAACATCTTTCATCAAATCTTCCCGTAGTGTGCGGAACTCCTTGGCTAATTCTGCGAAGCCCTTACGGAATTCTTGTTTGATTTGAGCCGAGGTGAGTTGCTTATGAGGATCCAGTTCCTCTTCACTTAGTCTCATCGTCGGAACCCGATGGAGGGGATTGGCCGCGTGGGCTGCTTGAGGCTCCAGATTTACTCTGCAGACGTTGGGAGGAGCGCATCCCCTCCCGAGTTTCAGAATTTTTGGTTTTAGCAGCCATCACACAGAGTCACCAGGCTCACACAGTGTTAGGAGAAAGTTAGAGCCAATGCCAGCAACAGTGAGGGCACCAAAGGAGTGACGGCGCACTAGGTCACACCAGCCCGCCTAGTAGCCACCACTACACAGTGTCAGGAGATGCGCACAAGCAATGTCAGCAAAACAGAAGGCACTGGTGAAACAGCGAGGCAGAGAGTAATAAGTTGCCTCCGGTCTTCCTGGAGGGACAGCCTGGCACAGAGTAGAATCAGAGAGCAATATGAAGCGGTGTGGGGCTGTACCAGCAAAAGCCCGTAGTTGTAGGTCGTAGAGCTTCAATGAGAGGCCTGGGGTCAGAGAGGTCGCGTATGCAGGCCTGCAGGGCACCCAGATTCCAATCAAGAAGATGGAGGCCTCAGCAGGACATTGAGCTGCCACAGAGAGATGGTCACCAGCTCCAACCGCAGTTCATAGGATATGCAGGAGAAGAGGCAGTCCTCAAACTTACCCCCCTCAAGGTGACTCGTGGTGGTGAGGGAGATGCCAGATGCCGGTAGTTGCCGCGGCATTCCACGTGTCCCTGGCCGGTCTCCCCGACAATTCTTCAGTGCTGCAGCCGAGCACCACAGGCTTGAGGATGCGGGCCCCCCCCCCCCCCGCAGAACGGGCCGCCGCTCGTTCTGCAGGCAATAAAAAGGACCCAGCCCGTAGGCCCCGCAGGAGTCGGTCGGGCGGTCTGCAACTGCGCCGGGTACAGCAGCTAGTCCAGCGGCAGGAGACCGCATGCAGCAGGCCGCGCCGCAACTGCAAACTCTTCGGCTCCACAGCCACCGGAGGTCCCGCGGAGTCGCTAAATCATGCTCCGAGGGGGATCGCTGGCGTACACTGATCCAGGGAAGGTACGTGGTGAGGGCAAAATGCGGTTGTTAGCATATGCTTGCAAGAATTTGGGGGTTGAGGGGACAGAGCTCTAATAGAGTGCGACCATCTTGCAGCGGGCTCACGAGCGCCCCCCTGTGCACAACTTTTTAAACTATGTAGTGAAGTTTTTTTATTCTCCACATTACAAATCTTGTAAAGAAATTTATTTGTGACATTCTTTCTTTTATTATATTCATTCGTTTTTTAGTATTTCCTTTTAAGTATTACATTGTTTAGTCATTTTGGTTTATACCTATAGTTCATTATCTTATTTATATCCCATAGATTACACAATCATACATATAGGAAGAATAGCCGTGGTCAGGTAACAGTTTTATTTTATTTTATTTTATTTTCCAATCCAAATTTTATTATTTATTCATTTATTTTTTCATATTATTTTCTCACATTATTATTTATTAAATATTTATTTATATTGTGGTGAGGAGGAGGCAGCCCAGCATGAAAATAAAGGAGAAAGAAGAACTTTTTCTTCTGCTCGGGGGATGGGTTCATTAGAACACATGCATCACAGCAGAATCCCTGAGAGAAACCAAGAGGGCAGTGCTAGGCTTAAGCCACTCCCAGACCTCATGACAACCTCAGGCAAGAGTAGGAGGTACAAGTGGGTGGAGTCAGGAAGGGAGTTGCCCTGCTCAGCGTTTAAGTTTGAGGGAACAAACAAAGTGAGCAGAAGGGCCAGAGAGGCAAGGAACTCCAGAAGGGCCTGGGAAGCCAGAAAGGCCTGGAAAGCCAGAAAGGCCAGGAACTCCAGAAAGGCCAGGAACTGCAGAGATGCAGGAGAAAGCAAACACAGCAGAACCAGCAACCATGAAAGAAACAGATACAAAGTGAGTAGCAGCAGAGACAAGAGCAGCCAGCTCTGCAGCCCAGGAAGCTACAGGGAAGGTTCCAGGCAAAGGACCAAACAGACTGGCTACAGGGAGAAAGAGAGAAGGTTGGCTTTAAGGAAGCTAAGGCAAGAGTGCTTAGACTCACCGGAGGAAGGGTCTATCTGCAGGCAGCAGAAGCCCCAGGAAGGGAAGTGGAGAGCTTACCCTGAGTCACTGTCTAGCTCAGAGACAGAGGGAGTGCCAAGCCGGAGAAGCCTCAGCCAGGAAGGTGATGCAGCCAGACTCCAAGGTAGGAGAGATAAAGCCATAAAGCCTAAACCCTGTGTTACACGCTCTGACTCAGAAGAGAGGTTAAAGCCTAGGAAAACCCGGAATAGGAGTAAGGGTTTTGCCAGGGACACTGAACAGGAAAAGCCCAGTGAAATCCTACCAAAAGGAGAAAGGGTCATTCAGTGGCATAGGCTATTTAATCTGCTAAAGAATATTAAGGATAAACTGCCAGAACGCTTACAAGCATTGCCAAGTTACAGCTCAGTTGAAAGCATGGAAGTAGCAGGCCAAGAAAGTGACCTAACTTCAGTTTGTTCTGAGATGGACTGTAAGGTGTGCATGAAGGCTGAGTAATGGAAGCCTGAGAAAGGAAAGAAGTGAAGCTTGTGTAAATAGCATTGTTACAACACTGGTTACAAGTGTTACCTTAAGAGGAGAAGAATAATCCTGTATTTTGCTTTGACCTGAATGTGTGTACATTTGCTTTGAAGATTTTGTCAACCATTTTGACACGGATGCTAATAAAATTCCTGTGTGCTTTAAAATAACCACTCGGTTCGTAATCTCCTTGGCACAACTACAATCCTTGGGAAAGAGGAATTGAGATGGCTTCCCGTCCCTACTAGGCAGCCGCCTGGTAGGGGCGCGACCGCCACAATATATATGAGTTGCCTTCATCTCTCTTATATCTAGGGTGATTCATAATTTATGTATTGTCACTTTTAACTGATTTACGTTATATTTTAAAATTAGCAATTGTTCATTTATCATACACATGTTTTTTATAATGGTTTATTTATATATATCTATATTTTTGTAATATTTATTTTTGTTAGTTTTTAAAGAATCTCATTATAGGTATGTTTATCATTTTATTGTTTGTTTTTATTCAGCATATTTTTGAAGACACAAATTGTTACATTCCCGTTTGATTAGGTTATACATTTTGTTGACTCAGGTATGTGTAATTCATATGTTCTTTTTGGAGATATTTATTCACTTATTTATTAATTTAATTAATTATTTAATATTTATTTACAAACATTCTTTTATTTATTCATTTATTTATTTTTTATTTCTATATATGTTTTTAATGGATTTTAATGCGACATTTATTATTTTTTTAGCTCTCTTGGTTTGATGTTAGCCGCACTTATTCGTTCCATCACCTAGAAATGGTGATACATATATATAGATATAATTTTATACATTATACATTCATTTATGTCCGCGTTTGGAGCCAGTTTGTTTTAATTGTTTTTAATTTACTTTGTTGCTTGATTTATTTATGATTTGTTTTAGCCATTTTAGCCCCTGAAGAAGGGATTTCCGAAACACGGCCTGTGTTGGGCCAATGGCTGTTGTTGGTCAATAAAGGTATTATACGTCCCTCTGCCTGCTATCCACGTCTCTTTGTTGGACTGTTTTCGCACGTGGTGTTGTGCCCTTTGTTGGACTAATAAAAGGGGCAAAAGACACCTAACCTAACCTTGTTCCGTGTAAATATCTCATTGTATATAGTTAACCCCTGTTATCCAAGTTTGCATTCCTGTTCGATGTAAAACCAGACAGCTTGTTGTTATGGTCGTTATGTTACGATGTAAACCGCGCTGATACCGAATAGCGCGGTATATAAGAAATTGTAATAAATAAATAAATAAAAATATGTAAAAAAGGAAACAAAAACAAGAGGAAGGAAACCTATTTGGTTTTCCAAAGAAGTGACTGCTCAAATAAAGGCAAAAAACACAGCTTTCGCAAAATTCAAAGCTTGCAAACGGAAGAACACAGAAATGAATACAGGATCAAACTCATAGAGTCAAAAAGAGAAATAAGGATAGCAAAATCAAAGACAGGAAAAGATGGCTAAAGATGTTAAGGGTGGCGACAAAACTTTCTTCAGGTATATTCGGGAAAGGAAGAAGATCAGAGTTGGAATTGCAGGACTCAGAAGTGCTGGGAAAGGACTCGTGGAAAGTGACAGAAAAAGTGAAATTGCTAAACAAATACTTCTGCTCTGTTTTTACTAAAGAAAATCCTGGAGATGGACCAGCTATGACTCCCAAATATAAAAATGGGAATGTAGTAGATACGACACCATTCATAGAAGATGAGTGTTAGAACAACTTGCTAAACTGAAAGTGGACAAAGCCATGGGACCGTATGGGATACATCCCAGGATACTGAAAGAGCTCAGAGAGGTTCTTGCAGGGCCGTTAAAGGATGTATTCAACAGATCCTTGGAAACAAGAGAGGTTCCTCAGGACTGGAGAATGGCTGATGTCGTACCTCTGCACAAAAGTGGTGACAGGGAAGAAGTGTCAAACTACAGACCCGTGAGCCTTACTTCGGTGGCGAGAAAAGTAATGGGAGGCGCTCCTGAAAGAGCGAATAGTGAACTTTCTCAAAACCAACAGGTTGCAAGATCCGAGGCAACATGGTTTTACTGAAGGACGGTCTTGCCAAACAAATCTGATTGAGTTCTTTGACTGGGTGACCAAGGAACTAGATCAGGGGCATGCGATGGATTTCAGCAAAGCCTTTGATACTGTTCCTCATAGGAGGCTTGTCAATAAAATCAGTAGCTTAGGGATTGGTACCAAGATGGTAAACTGGACTAGAAATTGGTTGACTGACAGACGACAGAAGGTGATGGTACATGGAGCTCACTTGGATGAAAGGAAGGTGATTAGCGGGGTGCCCCAGGGTTCGGTCCTGGGCCTGGCACTGTTCAATGTATTAGTAAGTGATATTGCTGAAGGACTGAATGGAAAAGTCTGTCTTTTTGCAGATGACACAAAAATTTGCAACAGAGTGGACTCCCCCGAGGGAGTGGATAACATGAGGAAAGATCTACAAAAGCTGGAAGAATGGTCTAATGCTTGGCAATTACGATTTAATGCGAAAAAGTGCAGTGTCAAGCACTTAGGTAGCAGAAATCCAAGGGAAATGTACGCAATAGGGGGGCGAGAGGTTGGTGTGCATGGTTCAGGAGAAAGACCTTTGTGTGATTATCTCTGATGTTCTCAAGGTGGCAAAACAGTACAACAAGGCGGTGGCAAAAGCCAGGAGGATGTTGGGCTGCATACAAAAAGGGATTACCAGCAGAAAGGAAGAGGTACTTATGCCACTGTACAGGTCACTGGTGAGGCCTCACCTGGAATACTGTGTTCAGTTTTGGAGACCATATCTTGCAAAAGATGTAAAAAGACTGGAAACTGTTCAGAGGAAGGTGACCAAAATGATTTGGAGCCTGCGTAAGAAACCTTATGAGAAGAGACTCGAAGACCTAAATATGTACACTTTGGAGGAGAGGAGGGATAGGGGAGATATGATTCAGACCTTTAAATACTTAAAGAGGAACGATGAACAAACAAACCTCTTCCAAAGACGGGGAAGCTGCAAAACTAGAGGGCATAACATGAAGCTGCAAGGTGGAAAATTGAAAGGCAATGTCAGGAAATATTTTTTTCACTGAAAGGGTGGTGTATGCTTGGAATGCTCTCCCGATGGAAGTGGTGGGGGCAAACACGGTGCCGGAATTCAAAACAGCATGGGACAAGCACAGCGGATCCCTTTACAACAACAGGATAAAAACAAAATAAACAGAACCAACTAACTTCTCAACAAATAGGGGTGTCCTACATGGAGTGGTGGGTCCATCCCTAAACAAAGACATGGGGAGGGGTGGCCTGCACAGAGCGACAGGTGCACCTACTCTTGCCGCATTGCTGGGCAGACTGGATGGACCATGCTGGTGGTGTGCCCCAGGGATCTGTCCTTGGTCCGATTCTTTTTAACATCTTTGTTAGTGATATAGCGGAAGGGCTGTCGGGTAAGGTTTGCCTCTTTGCGGATGATACCAAAATCTGCAATAAAGTAGACACCCAGGAAGGTGTAGATAACATGAGGAGGGATCTAGCTAAGCTTGAAGAATGGTCTAGAATTTGGCAGCTGGGATTTAATGTTAAAAAATGTAAGGTCATGCATTTTGGCTGCAGCAATCCAAGGGAGCAATACAGCATAGGAGGTGAAGTACTTTTGTCCACTAAAGAAGAGCGGGACCTAGGCGTAGTTGTGTCCGATGATCTTAAAGTAGCTAAACAGGTAGAAAAGGCGACGGCAAAAGCTAGAAGGATGCTTGGGTGCATACGGAGAGGAATGGCTAGCAGAAAAAAGGAGGTGATAATGCCTCTGTATAAGTCTTTGGTGCGACCTCATTTGGAGTATGGTGTGCAATTCTGGAGACCGCACCTTCAAAAGGATGTGAACAGGATGGAGTCAGTGCAGAGGGTTGCTACTAAGATGATTAGTAGTCTTCATTATAAAGCATATGAGGACAGACTTAAGGATCTTAATATGTACACCTTAGAGGAAAGGCGGGATAGAGGTGATATGATTGAGATGTTTAAATACCTCCGTGGCATAAATGTTCAGGGAGAGAGCCTCTTTCAATTGAAAGCAAGTTCTGCGACGAGGGGACATGGGATGAGGGTGAAGGGAGATAGATTCAGGAGTGATATGCGGAAATATTTCTTTACGGAAAGAGTAGTGGATCCGTGGAATAGTCTCCCAGTGGAGGTGGTAGAGATGAGGACAGTAACTGAATTCAAAAAAGCATGGGACCAACACAGAGGATCTCTAAAGGTAAAAAGTGGACTGTTGTAGTTGTTGTTATGGAAGGACAGACTAGATGGGCCTTGTGGTCTTTTTCTGTCATCATGTTTCTATGTTTCTATGTTTATCTGCCGTCATTTATTATGTTACTTTGTTACTTTGGTGTTTCTGGTGGCTATTTGTTCAGCTAAAAGAATATCGGAGCTGCAGCCTCTATCGTATAAGGAACCTTTTCTGGTCTTGGCAAAGGACAAGGTGGTTCTCAGGCCGGTGCCTTCCTTTCTTCCCAAGGTCCTGTCAGTGTTTCACAGGAATCAATTGGTGATGCTCCCGGCATTTTCTTGAGTGGGAGGCAAGGAGAAAGATCCCCTTCTACACTGGATATCCATAAGGTGTTACGGCGCTACTTGAAAACAGAGTCTCTTAGAAAGTCGGATTGGTTATTCATTTTGTATGGCGGAGTACACAAAGAGGAAGCAGCTTTGAAGGCCTCTATTTCCCGATGGGTGAGGAAGGCGATATCTTCGGGATACTTGCTGCATCGCAAAAGGTTACCTATCAGATTGAAGGCACACTCAACCCGAGCACAGGGCCGAGTTGCGGTTAGTTCCGCCAGGAGATATTTGTAGAGTGGCAACTTGGTCGTCAAATATTATAGACTTGATGTTCAGGCAGCAGGGGACACGCGGTTTGAATCGGCGGTTCTTCAGGCCAGTCTTGCTTGTCCTCCTCAAGTTTAGTACTGCTATGGTACATCTCACAGGTGTGGGACTGGACTGGAGGGACAGTAAGAAAGGTGAAATTAGACTTACCTGCTAATTGACGTTCCTTGATTAACTCCAGTTCAGTCCCAATCACACCCAGGGTTTTTTTCCCCCTTTGTCAAATAGATATCTCTGGTCCTGAAGAAGGTCAACACACAGTTTTGGGTCAGGGTGAGCTTGTGGTGACTAGGTCTGAATGTCCGACACTGCAACAAACTCTTTGGAGCATGACTCGACGGAGTCAGGAGTGATCAGTCAAATTCGGAGGGAGAAGCGTTAGCATGTGGTAAGTGATCTTCATCGCAGGCAGGGGGGGGAGGGTGTTTTCTGCCTGAGGGGGTTACATTGTAGATAATTGAATTGGCTTCTTTATTGTTGCTTTCGTGAGTCTGCTTTATCAATAGGATACTGGCTCTGGTGGGAGGTGCCACTGCTATGTATATCCTGATGTCATCAATCATTACATGTTCAGTTTCCAAGCTGCTGGTGAGGTGACACTACCCACAGGTGCAGGACTGGACTGGAGTTACTCAGGGAACGTCATTTAGTAGGTAAGTCTAATTTCATCTTTTTAGGATCAAGGTTATATGCTGATAAAGACCAGAAACTCTTTCCTATACAGGGTTTGGGAAGCATGGGATGATTGGTGTGACCCAGCCACGGCGAGTGGCTACTATATCTGTGGCTCAGAGAGTTGCTGAGGAAATGAATTGTTCTTTGGGAAGCATCGTGGGGTATCAAGTTCGCTTTGATGACTGCACTGCTCAGGTAAGAGTTAAGAATTTGTATTCATTTGGTTTTCATGGATCTACACAGGTCTTTTTTTTAGAGGGTACTGGGTGGTACTGAGTACCAGCACCTTTTTCATTGCCTGCTAAAATCGACTCATCCTTGTATATTAATAAAGGAGCTCTGCATATGAGTACTGGCAGCTTTTCTGCTAGGGAAAAAAAACACTAGATCTACCTATTTGTTTCTTGTGCAGTTGCATTGACGTATGCTCAATGATCTAATAAAACTGTAAATAAAAAAAAGAATTTGTATTAATAGAGATAAAATAGCATAAAATAAAATGAAGTTAATATCCAATCAAAATAAGACTTGCAGCAAACGTTTTCGATGGTTAAAGTGTAGTCCATATTTTTATATGAACTGTGAAAATTTTGAGGTTCATAAATTATAAAAAGAATTTCTGTATTCTTTTTTTTTAAGTATAGATGGATTGGAGAGTTTTCATGAAATCTCTTTATTAGGAGTGATAGACAATAATTTCCCTGAAGGTCATGTTTCTGTTCAGAGCAGTTTGTGCTCTCCTAGAGCCTGCATTGCCTTTTCTATACTGCTATCATGGGGCACATTTTTGTAGTGCTATGAGGAAGCAAAGGATTGGGATGAGAGAAGAAGCATGTTATTAAATGGTAGTCAGTAGTTTACAGACTTGACTCGTGTTTTAAATCACTATAGTCCTTATTCACTTAGCTGCTCTGAGGCTTTGCACTTACTGAAGCATTCCTGGCACTTTAATAAAAGCAGCTGTGCAGTTAATGCAGAGAAAAGTTGTTACCAACCGTTAACAGCATGACCAATAATATGCAGTGCAGTTGGCTCTACCCCTTGAGATGGCGTTAACATGGCAATGATTTCTCCTCTACTGCTATCCCATTCTCAGTTGGTGTACCCCAACATTCTGTTCTGGGCCCTCCCCTTTTCTTTCTCTAGTCTACACCCAGTCCCTTGATGCTCTCATCTCCTCCTATGGATTTCAGTATCATTTTTATGCCTGTGGTTCTGAGATCTAATTTTCTACACCTGATATCTCTTGACATTTCAGGCCAGCATCTCTGTCTGCCTGTCTGACATCACCACCTGGAAGTCTCACCACCATATGAAATTAAACATGGTCTAAACCAAACTTCTTATTTTTCCTCTAAAGTACCTTCCTCCCCCCTTCCTCCTTACTCTGTCTCTGTTGATAGCACTCTTCTACTTCCTGTTTCCTCAGCCCGTAACCTTGGAGTCATCTTTGACTCCTCCCTTTCCTTCTCCTCACATATTCAACAGATAGCTAAAACCTGTCATTTCTTTCTCTTTAACATTAACAAAATTCACCCCTTCCTTTCTGAACACACTACTAAAACAACTTCCAGTACGTCCTGCTAGACCAGTCCAGACAAGCGGGTTTAGTCCCCCTAGCAGCAGATGTTGGAGACAGAAATAGAAAAAAAACACCAGCAGTCTGATTGGCTGTTACCTGGTAATATGTAGCTGAACCCAGTAGAGGGCGCTCCAGTATTTCTCTGTCTCCAGCAGATGTAGGGGTTTATCTTTTTCTCTCTGATTATTTTTATTATTTTTACTATTTAATACTTGCAGTAATTTTGCTGGATGCACCCAGGGCGCACTTGAGCTGCCCCTCTGGGTTTCCCAGCTACAGTTTGTGGGACAGATTGAGGTTGAACTCCTGGTCAGGAGGACCATGTGAGATTCCCTCTCTGTCAGGGGAGAAAACTGGCCTCAGCTCATGAGGACCTGAGCAGCCGGTCATCAGAGGAGTCTGCAGCTTATCGGCAGCCTTACAACAGCCCCTGCCTGCTGCCTGTTTCAGGGCCCAGTAAGAAACGTGGAATGCAACGAAAAGACGTGTAGAAGTTAAAAGCTTTTATTTCTTTAATCCACTTCAGCCACCGGCCCGACACTGGCCGTGTTTCGTAAAAACCTTCCTCAGGGGCAATAATGGCTGTATGTTGTATGTTTCTACCACTGTAATTGCTCCTCCCTTATTATCATAGGAGAGCCTGAATAAAAGTAACTTTTAACCCCAACAGTGTTTTCCTATAACGCCATAGTGCTATCAATCCAATTTACTATCCACGCTGCTGGTATATAGATTCCAGTTATATATACCAGCAGCGTGGACAGTAAATTGGATTGATAGCACTATGGCGTTATAGGAAAACACTGTTGGGGTTAAAAGTTACTTTTATTCAGTGTCGGGCCGGTGGCTGAAGTGGATTAAAGAAATAAAAGCTTTTAACTTCTACACGTCTTTTCGTTGCATTCCACGTTTCTTACTGGGTCCTCGGTGCACGTGGAATCGTGCTTGGTTTGTTGGGTTGCTGCCTGTTTCAGGTCAGCCTTGGCTCTTCAGCACTCTGTTCCAGCGCAGTGAGTAGAAAACTTCAAAGATCCTCCTTCTTTCCCCCCCCCTCCCCCCAGGACACCTTCGGGGCAACCTCTGTCCGCCTGGAGAGTTTTCTCTTCATGTTTTTACTGCCCTAGCTCTCCGTTTGATTCATTTTATGTTTTTACCGAGTTTTCACAGTGTTTGGAGTGATTTTTTTTGTCAGTTTTAATAGCGGCGGCCATTTTGTTTCGGCTGGCTTTTTTTGCTACAACAGCTCCGTTTTTGGTGGGTTTTGTGAGGAGACTTTATGTTCTTAATTTCTGTCTTCCCTGCTAGCTTTTTAACTGTCTGGTCCCTTTCAACGCCTATTTTTGACTTTTTTTATTTTTTTTTTCTGTTCACTGGGGATCGCAGTAAGCTGCGCTTCGCCTGTGAGATGCCTTCCCTTCAGCAATGCATGGTCTGCACAAAGAAGCATAAGGATTTGAGGGATGGCATTTCTGCTGCACGTCTTCCTCATCCTGGAGAGACTTCGGCGACACTAGCCAAGGGAGCTCAGGACAGAAGCAGTCCTGCTGCACGTCCTCAGCTGTTAGAGGAACCCAGACAGCTTCCCCTGGCAAGAGAGTCTCTCTCTCCTCCTCCCTTAACTCCTCCTGCTCCGGAGTCTTTCGGGCAGCAGGATTCGATGCATGCCTCAGATACCCAGTTTTTGGCCCTCTTTAGACAAGCCTGGGATCTTTGGCAGGCTAGGACCTGTCCTCCGGTGATGTAAAACCCTCTCGCAACGAGGAAGTTTCTCCAGGGCCATGTGCCCATGAGGGAAGGGTTAGGACAGCTGTTATAGTTGGTGATTCGATCATTAGGCATGTAGATAGCTGGGTGGCTGGTGGACGTGAGGATCGCCTGGTAACATGCCTGCCTGGTGCGAAGGTAGCGGACCTCACGCGCCACCTAGATAAGGTCTTAGTTAGTGCTGGGGAGGAGTCTGCTGTCTTGCTACATGTCGGTACCAATGACATAGGAAAATGTGGTAGAGAGGTTCTGGAGGCTAAATTTAGGCTTTTAAGTAGGAAGTTGAAATCCAGAACTTCCAGGGTAGCGTTCTCCGAAATGCTTCCCGTTCCACGTGCAGGACCCAAAAGGCAGGCAGAGCTCCGGAGTCTCAATGCGTGGATGAGACAATGGTGCAGAGATGAGGGTTTTGGATTTGTTAGGAACTGGGGAACATTCTGGGGAAAGGAGGGGCTCTTCCAAAGGGATGGGCTTCACCTTAACCGGGATGGAACCAGGCTGCTGGCATTAACCTTTAAAAAGGAGATAGAGCAGCTTTTAAACTAGATAATAGGGGAAGGCCGATAGTTACCCAAGAGCGCATGGTTCGGAAGAATGTATCCTTGAAGGATCCTACCAAAAGCAGAGAGGTTCCAAAAAAGAGTAAAGTAGCCCAAATGCCCTCGAGTGAAGAGCAGACAGAGCTTAAAGGTCCCAAATTACCCATGTCTACCAATAGCCAGTTTAATATGAATAAAATACAGTCTCTAAAATGCTTGTTTGCAAATGCTAGAAGTCTAAAAAATAAGATGTGAGAGTTAGAATATATAGCACTAAATGAGAGGTTACATATGATTGGAATATCAGAGACATGATGGAAGGAGGACAACCAGTGGGACACTGTGATACCTGGGTACAAACTATATTGTAATGATAGAGCTGATCAAATTGGTGGAGGTCATTGAGTCAGAAAGGATTAAAGTATTGCAGGGAACAAAATTTGCTGTAGAATCTCTATGGATTGAAATTCCATGTAAAAAGGAAAGGCGATGGCAGTGGGGGTGTACTATCGACCGCCTGGCCAGAATGAACAAATGGATGATGAAATGCTCAAAGAAATCAAGGAAGCTAACAGAAGT
Organism: Ichthyophis bannanicus; assembly: GCA_033557465.1. Taxonomy (NCBI): domain Eukaryota; kingdom Metazoa; phylum Chordata; class Amphibia; order Gymnophiona; family Ichthyophiidae; genus Ichthyophis; species Ichthyophis bannanicus. The sequence goes on from CM066042.1 coordinate 173,714,951, forward strand.
TACAGCACAGTAATAATAATGGGCGATTTCAATTACCCCGGTATCGACTGGGTCAGTGTCACGGCAGGACATGCTTTATGTTCCTAGATGAAATAAATGACTGCTTCTTGGAGCAGCTGGTTCATGAACCGACCAGCGGGGAAGCCATATTGGACCTAGTCCTTAGTGGAACACCAGATCTAGCGCAAGAGATAAGGGTGTTGGGGCCACTTGGCAATAGTGATCACAGCATGATCGCGTTTGATTTAATAAGTGGAGGAGGGATAGTAGGGAAACCCACAGTGCTACCTTTTAACTTTCGAAAGGGAGACTATGATAAAATGAGGAAAATAGATAAGAAAAACTAAAAGGAGCAGTTGCAAAGGTTAAAGACTTACATCAAGCTTGGGTGTTGAAAAATACTATCTTGGAAGCCCAGACCAGCTGTATTCCACGCTTTAAGAAAAGTGGAAGGAAGTCCAAAAAACTGCCAGCATGGTTTAAAGGTGAGGTCAGAGAGGCTGTTGCCAAAAAAGCATCTTTCAGGAAATGGAAAAAAGAGCCAAACGACGAAACCTGGAAACAGCACAAGCAATGGCAAGTCAAATGCAAGGCATTGATAAGGCAGGCAAAGGGAGAATTTGTGAAGAAGCTTGTTGCAGAAGCAAAAACGTGAAATAAAGACTTTTTCAAGTACATTCGTAGCAAAAAACCTGTGAGAGACTCAGTTGGTCCATTAGATGATAGAGGGGTTAAAGGGGTACTAAGAGGCGACAAGGCGATAGTGGAGAGACTGAATGAATTCTTTGCTTCGGTCTTTACTGAGGAAGATGTAGGGGTGTTACCCATGACTGAAGTGGTATTTAAAGGTGCGGAAGAATTGAAGGAAATATCGATACATCGGGAAGATGTATTACAACTATTAGATAAACTGAAGGAGTAGCAAATCACCTGGGCCGGATGGTATACATCCAAGGGTGTTGAAAGAACTGAAATATGAGATTGCAGACCTGCTATTAGTAATCTATGAATTTTCATTAAAATCATAGAAACATAGAAACATAGAAATATGACGACAGAAAAAGACCACATGGTCTATCTAGTCTGTCCTTCCATAACAACTACAACAGTCCCCTTTTCACCTTTAGAGATCCTCTGTGTTTGTCCCATGCTTTTTTGAATTCAGTTACTGTCCTCATCTCTACCACCTCCACTGGGAGACTATTCCATGGATCCACTACTCTTTCCGTAAAGAAATATTTCCGCATATCACTCCTGAATCTATCTCCCTTCACCCTCATCCCATGTCCCCTCGTAGCAGAACTTGCTTTCAATTGAAAGAGGCTCTCTCCCTGAACATTTATGCCACGGAGGTATTTAAACATCTCAATCATATCACCTCTATCCCGCCTTTCCTCTAAGGTGTACATATTAAGATCCTTCAGTCTGTCCTCATATGCTTTATAATGAAGACCACTAATCATTTTAGTAGCCACCCTCTGCACCGACTCCATCCTGTTCACATCCTTTTGAAGGTGCGGTCTCCAGAATTGCACACTATACTCCAAATGAGGTCGCACCAAAGACTTATACAGAGTCATTATCACCTCCTTTTTTCTGCTAGCCATTCCTCTCCGTATGCACCCAAGCATCCTTCTAGCTTTTGCCGTCGCCTTTTCTACCTGTTTAACTACTTTAAGATCATCAGATAACAACCATGCCTAGGTCCCGCTCTTCTTTAGTGGACAAAAGTACTTCACCCCCTATACTATATTGCTCCCTTGGATTGCTGCAGCCCAAATGCATTACCTTACATTTTTTAACATTAAATCCCAGCTGCCAAATTCTAGACCATTCTTCAAGCTTAGCTAGATCCCTCCTCAGGTTATCTACCCCTTCCTGGGTATCTATTGCAGATTTTGGCATCATCCGCAAAGAGGCAAACCTTACCTGAAAGCCCTTCCACTATATCACTAACAAAGATGTTAAAAAGAATCGGCCCAAGGACAGATCCCTGGGGCACACCACTGATAATATCCTTCTCCTCAGAGTGAGCTCCATTTACTTGTACTCTTTGTCGCCTCCCACCCAACCAATTTCTAACCCAAGCATTAACTTTAGGGTCCATCCCTAGGGTGCTCAGTTTGTTTATAAGTCGCCTGTGAGGAACAGTGTCAAAGGCTTTACTGAAATCTAAATACACCACATCTAGGGCTCTCCCTCGGTCCAACTCCCTGGTCACCTAGTCAAAGAAATCAATCAGATTTGTCTCACAAGACCTGCCTCTGGTGAATCCATGCTGCCTCGGATCCTGTAATCCGCGGAACTCCAGAAACCTCACTATTTTCTATTTCAGCAGTGTTTCCAATAATTTACTCACCACCGAAGTTAAACTAACCGGCCTGTAGTTTTCAACCACATCCTTACTTCCGCTTTTGTGTAAAGGCACCACATGAACCTCTCTCCAGTCCTTTGGCACCACTCCCGACTCCACCGAGGCATTGAAAAGGTCAGTCAGTGGAGCTGCTAGAACGTCCCCAAGTTCCCTCAGTATTCTCGGGTGTATCCCATCCGGTCCCATCGCTTTGTCTAATTTAAGTTGAGATAGTTTCTCACGAACACAGTCTTTTGAAAATTGTTCAAGATGTCCTTTGCTTCTGTTCCTATTTGTGGGTGTTTTCTGAGGTCCTGCTCCTGGCTCTTCATCTGTGAACACAGAACAAAAATATTTGTTAAGCAATTCCGCTTTATCCTTATCAGCTTCTACATATTCCTCCCCTGCACCCTTGAGTCTGACAATACCACTCTTGCCCTTCTTCTCACTAATATATCTGAAAAATGTCTTATCTCCCCCCCTCCCCCCCATTTTATTGCATTGGCTATTTCCTCCTCCTTTTGAATCTTTGCCTTCTTGACTACTTTGCTAGCTTCTCTAAGTTTTTCCAAATACAGATGCCTGTCTTCCTCTCTCTGTGATCTCTTGTATTTCATAAAGGCCTCCCTCTTTTTCTTCACTTTTTCAGCTACTTCTTTCAAAAACCATAGCGGTCTCCTTTTCCTTTTACCTTTATTTACCATTTTAACAAAAAGGTTGGTTGCCCTTAAAATATCCCCTTTCAGTTTTTCCCACTGTTTTTCTACATCCCTCAGCTGTTCCCATCCAACTAACGACTCCCTGAGGTATTGGCCCATCTTCGTAAAGTTAGTCTTCCTAAAGCAGGGGTCTCAAACACGCGGCCCGCGGGAGAAGGTTGTGCGGCCCGCGACGGCTTCTGCTGCTGCCGTTGCCGCCGTGGCAACGGCAGAATCGACGGTTAATTTAAAAAAAATAAAAAACTGGCTTCTGCTGCTCTGTCCTGCGGCCCGTTCCCCTCTGCGCGAGAGCCCTGAATGTGCTTCCTCTGCGGCGTGCTTTTCAAGCCGCGAAGGGAGTATTTCCCTCTCGCGAGGCTTGAAAAGTGAATAGGCTTAAGCCGCGCGAGAGGGAAATACTCTCTTCGCGGCTTAAAAAGCATGCCGCAGAGGAAGCACACTCAGGGCTCTCGCGCAGAGGGAAAGGGGCCGCGGGACAGCTGATTTTCTGCTGCAGCAGAAGCCAGCAGCAGAAGCCAGGTTGTTTTTTATTTACCTGGGGGGTATGACTGGAAATGGGCTATTGGCAGGGGGGGTATGACTGGAAATGGGCTATTGGCAGGGGGGGTATGACTGGAAATGGGCTATTGGCAGGGGGGGTTATGACTGGAAATGGGCTATTGGCAGGGGGGGGTATGACTGGAAATGGGCTATTGGCAGGGGGGGGTTATGACTGGAAATGGGCTATTGGCAGGGGGGGGGTTATGACTGGAAATGGGCTATTGGCAGGGGGGGTTATGAATGGAAATGGGCTATTGGCAGGGGGGGTGTAGGACTGGAAATGGGCTCTTGGCAGGGGGGGGTTATGACTGGAAATGGGCTATGGTGGGGGCTAGGACTGGAAATGGGCAGGTGGGGGTTAGGAAGGACTGGAGGTGGGTTGATGGGGGGAGTTAGGACTGGTAATGAGCTATGGAGGGGCTGACTGAAATGGGGTAATGGGGGTTAGGGCTGGAAGTGGGCTATTGGCAGGGGGGGTTATGACTGGTAATGGGCTATGGGGGGTCTAGGACTGGTAATGTGCTGGGGGGGTTGCTAGGACTGGAAATGGGCTGAGTGGAAGGGGGCTTGAACTGCAAATGGCTGATGGGGAGGGGGGCTTGGAATGGAAATGGGCTGTGAGGGGAGGGAGCTAGGATTGGAAATGGGCTGATGGGGGGCTAGGATTGGAAATGGGCTGATGGTGAGGCTAGGATAGGACTGGAAATGGACTGATGCAGGGACTAGAAGGGAGCGGATGCTGGGTGGGGCTGGAACTAGAAGGGAGCTGATGTTGGGGGAGGATTAGAATGGGATGGAGCTGGGAAAGTGAAATGGAGAGGGGAAAAATATTTTGTCTGGGAGAGAAGACAAATCTACAATTGGCCAGGTATTGTGAGAGTAAGTGGGGATTGAGGATAGAGGGGTAAAATTTGAGTGGATGAAATAGGAATGAGGAAAGAGAAAAAGGAGAAAGATTAGTATGTTAAAGCAGATGTAGAGAGAGAATGGAAACAAAACTAGGAGAGAAGAAAGGGCAAATGGAAGCAGACGATGGAGAGTTAGCAGAAGACATGAAGAAACCAGAAGAAAGTGGCTGGAACAATTGCAACTGAAAAAAATGCACAAAAGGTAGAAAAATATCTCTTTATTTTGAATTTATTAACTGGAATATGTCAGCTCTGGGAAATGTGCATCATTAATGTTTGCGCTTTGTTTAGTACAAGAGGAAATTAATTTATAGTTTTATTTCTACAGTGTTGTTGTACATTCCAAGTTTGGCTTTTGGGGTTCCCAGTTTAATTATTGTCTTCTTGTTTCTAAATCTTTTAGTCTTTCTTTATCCATACTCATTAAAGAGGCATGTTTACTAAAAGTTAGTGTATGGTAACATTATGCAAATGAGGTCCCTTATGCAAATGAGGCCCCGCGTCTTATGCGGCCCCCGGGTTACTTTACAAGTCCTCATTTGGCCCTCAAAGCAATTTGAGTTTGAGACCCCTGTCCTAAAGTCTAAGATCCTCGCCTTTGAATGGATTCTAACAGCCCTAGTCCTAATACTGAACCACACCATCTGGTGATCACTGGATGCAAAATGATCTCCCACTACAACATCAGAAACACTTTCACCATTGGTAAGCACCAAGTCCAGTATGGCCCCTTCACGTGTGGGGTCTGTTACCAATTGCCTGAATAGTTCTCCCTGTAGAGAATCCAGGATCTCCTTACTTCTAGATGATACTGCAGCAGGAATGTGCCAATCAACATCTGGCATATTGAAATCTCCTATCAGTAGCACTTCCCCTTTCCTAGCAATGCTGCGTATGTCTTCAATTAACTCTCTGTCCACCTCTTCCTCTTGTGAGGGAAGTCTGTATATCACACCAATGTAAATAGATTTCTCTTTCCCTCTTTCTAGTTTAACCCACAATGCCTCCCTCTCCCTTTTAAGCTCTGTAATTCCAAAGCTTTAATAGTTAGTTTTTACATATAGTGCCACTCCTCCTCCCCTACTTCCTACCCTGTCCTTTCTGAATAAAGTATAGCCAGGTATAGTTACATCCCAATCATGGTTTTCTGTGAACCATGTTTCTCTAACTGCCACTAAATCCAAGTCAGCCACTCCCACCAAAGCTTCAACATCAGGGATCTTATTTCCCATGCTACGGGCATTTATACACACTGCTTTCCATACGTTACCCCTGTTACCCATGTCCATAAAGTTATTTAATGTATCACCTACCTGGGGGTTTTCACTTACCTGGGGGCTTTCTTCACCCATCCCCAACAAATCTAGTTTAAAGCCCTCTTCAGTAGATTAGCCAGTCTACTACTGAAGACACGTTGACCTTTCTTGGACAGATGGATGCCATCTCTGCGAACAGCATCCCATGGTCTATGAAACCAAAACGCTCTCGATGACCCCATCCACGTAGCCATGCATTCATCTCATCTGTAATACCTGAAGATTGGAGGATCGCCAATGTAACGCCAATTTTTAAAAATGGTTCCAGGGGTGATCCGGGAAACTACAGACCGGTGAGCCTGACGTCAGTACCGGGGAAAATGGTAGAAACCATCATAAAGAACAAAATTACTCAGCATGTAGATAGTCATGGCCTAATGCGAGACAGCCAACATGGCTTTAGACAAGAAAGATCGTGTCTTACAAATCTGTTATGTTTTTTTGAAGGTGTGAATAAACAGGTGGACAAAGGTTGAGTCGGTTGATATAGTGTATCTAGACTTTCAGAAAGCCTTTGACAAGGTCCCTCATCAGAGGCGTTTGGCAAAACTAAAGAGTCATGGGATAGGAGGCAGTGTACTATTCTGGATCAGGAACTGGTTAAAAGATAGAAAGCAGAGGGTAGGGCTAAATGGCCAATTATCCCAATGGAGAAAGGTGAATAGTGTACCCCAGGGATCTGTACTGGGTCCGCTGCTTTTTGACATATTCATAAATGACTTGGAAAGGGGAATAACGAGTGAGGTTATCAAATTTGCAGATGACACAAAACTATTTAAAGTTGTTAAAACCCAAGAGGATTGAGGAAAATTGCAAGAGGATCTTGATAAATTGGAAGACTGGGCATCAAAATGGCAGATGAAATTTAATGTGGACAAGTGAAAAGTTATGCACCTAGGGAAGAACAACCCAAACTATGGTTACACGATGCAAGGTTCCACATTAGGAACCACCACCCAGGAAAAAGATTTAGGCGTCATTGTGGATAACATGTTAAAACCCTCGGCCCAGTGTGCAGCGGCGGCCAAGAGAGCAAATAGAATGCTAGGTATCATAAGGAAAGGAATGGAAAATAAAACAAAGGATATTATAATGCCTCTATATCATTCCATGGTGGGACCGCACCTTGAATATTGTGTGCAATTCTGGTCGCCGTATCTTAAAAAGAATATAGCGTTATTAGAAAAGGTTCAGAGAAGAGCCACCAAAATGGTAAAGGGGATGGAAGGATACTCCTATGAAGAAAGGCTAAAAAGGTTAGGGCTCTTTAACCTGGAAAAGAGACGGCTGAGGGGAGATATGATAGAGTCTATAAATTAATGAACGGAGTGGAACGGGTAAACGTAGATCGATTGTTTATGTTATCAGAATATAGAAAGACTAGGGAACTTACCATGAAGCTACAGGGTAAACTATTTAAGATTAATGAAAGAAAATATTTTTTCACTCAACGTGTAATGAAACTCTGGAATTTGTTACCGGAGGATGTAGTAAAGGCTGTTCATGTAGCTGGGTTTAAAAAGGGTTTGGACAAGTTCCTGGAGGAAAGGTCCAGGAGTGGAGGAGTGGCCTAGTGGTTGGGGCAAGGTACTTCAGGCCGGAAGGTCGGGGGTTCAAATCCCACTAGAGGACAGCAACTTTGGGCCGGAAGGACTGTGGTTTCTAGTCCCACAGGTGCTCCTTGTGGTCTTGGGCAAGCCACTTAACCCTCCATAGCCCATGTTCCCTGTAAAATAGTTATCTCCAAGCTATAATGCCCTGTTCAATGTAATTTTAGTTTGTTCAATGTAAACCGCACTGATGCAGAATAGTGCGGTATATAAGAGAATGTAAATAAATAAATAAATAAATTATTAAGAAGGGACCCAGGATATCAATGCTTAACCCAGTACAAGCATTGTGGAACCTGTGTCTTTTGGGGAAACTGCTAGGTATGTATGACCTAGATTGGCCACTGTTGGAAACAGGATACTGGGCTTGATGGACCTTGGTCTGACCCAGTATGGCATATCTTATGTTCTTATGTTCTAATTCTCCCAGTAACACAGTGGATGCCCTGACTCAAATCCCTCAGTCTTCTAGCTCTGGATCCCGCAAGCGCTCTAGATAAGAGCACATGTCCAAGGTGGATGCACGGCTACCTAAAGAGGTCTCCTGGGCTATTACAGCTTGGCCAAAAGCACTAGAGGAAGGGCTGTCTTCGGGGAACGACAGCGAAAGCCTGTTGGACCGGGAAGATGGGGAATGGTCCCCATCAGAGATTTCTGCGGAGGGCCAAAACGAGACACAGGACATACGCCTGTTTCGCAAAGAGGAATTGCCGGCCCTAATTATGCAGGTGGTCGAAACCCTACAATTGACCGATCAGCCGGATCAGCAGAATCCTCAGCCTTCTGCCATTCCCCAGCCAGACCCGATATTACAAGGCATTCGCAAGCCATCTAAAGTTTTTCCATTCCCGGCGGCGCTACAACAAATGGTGTCTCGAGAATGGGATGCTCCGGATATTCCCCTCCGTACAGCCCGCTGCCTAGGTCAGCTTTACCTCTGGGTACCTCCTGACTTGGAGAAGTGGCTGACATACCCCAAAGTGGATGCCCTTGTGACCAGAGTAACGAAGCACACCACCATTCCAGTGCAGTGTGGTGTAGCACTTCGTGATCAACAGGATAGGAAAGTTGAGAGCCTTCTCAAGACTGCCTTTTCAGCTTCTTCATTATCTCTCCAGGCCTCTGTTTGCCGGGGTCTAGCGGCCAGAGCTCTTCTGCGCTGGATTCAACGTCTGCCAGAGGATCCAGCTCTGGCTCGTCTGGAATCAGTAACAACTTTTTTGGCAGATGCCGTTTACGATCTCTTGCGCCTCTCGGCTAGATTGGTGGCGGCGGTCACAGTTTCTCGCAGATGGCTCTGGCTTCACCAATGGTAGGCTGACTCTGCATCTAAAGCACACCTCTCTAGGCTTCCCTTCAGGGGAAAGCTTCTCTTTGGGGAGGACCTAGACAAATTGGTCAAAGACCTAGGGGAGGTTCGACCCCCATCGTCTTCCAGAAGATGAGCCTAAATTTGCTACTAGGTGTTCCTCCCATTGATATTCGCCTACCTCGCAGCGCACCTCCAGGTATCGCGACGCTTGTCGCTACCGTCCTGTGAAGCCCTCCGCCTCTTCAACAACTGGACATTTTGGTCAGTGGGCACAGTCCTTTTGGGGTGCCCGCAAGGGAGCTGAGTCCTACTCAGGGTCTTCCAAGTTCTCTGGCCCTGCGAGATCTTCCCACTGACTGGCCAGACAGTCCACCACAGGAGCCCTTTCTGGAGGTCGGCCGGCTCGGAGAGACTCCTCTGGTGGGTGGGCGTTTGGCTCTGTTTTCTTGTCAATGGTCTCTCGTTACTTCGGATCAATGGGTCCTCAACATAGTCTCCCAGGGTTACATTCTCAAATGTTCCCGATCCATTCCCGATGCGTTCGTCGTCTCACCCAGGTGAAGATCCCTGAAAAGAAAGGCGATTCGCGCCACCGTGCACTGCCTCCTTCTTCTGAGGGCTATTCGACTAGTCCCTTGAGCAGAGAGAGGCTGTGGTCGTTACTCCATTTATTTTGTGGTTCCCAAGAAAGATGGATCCTTCTGCCCAATTCTAGATCTCAAGGGCATAAATTGATGTCTGCGGGTGCCACGATTCCGAATGGAGACGCTTCGCTCGGTGATCCAGGTGGTATGCAGAGGCGAGTTCCTCGCCTCTCTAGATTTTGCAGAAGCTTACTTCCACATTCCTATCAGAGACGACCAACAGTGTTTCCTACGGTTTGCAGTACTGGGTCAGCACTTCCAGTTTTGTGCAATGCCTTTCGGCCTGGCTTTGGCTCCGTGCACCTTTTCCAAGGTTATAGTAGTGGTCGCAGCAGTTCTGCGCAAACGGGGAATCCGAGTGCATCCTTACCTGGACGACAGTTTGATTCGGGCGGACTTCCTGTTGGAAGCACGCCAAGCAGTGGCTCAAGTAGTTTCTTTCCTCGAGAATCTCGGATGAGTGCTCAATATGTCCAAGAGCCATCTTTATCCGTCCCAGCAACTAGAGTTTCTAGAAGCCCGCTTTGACACCGTGCAGGGGAAAGTCTTCTTGACACGTGAGTGGCTTCGCAAATTCACGGGCTGGCTTTGTTTGTTTCTTCTTCAGACAGCTCCAAGAGTCTGGGATTACCTTCAAGTCCAGGGGTCCATGGCAGCCACTATCGAAGTCGTGCCTTGGGCCAGAGCGCACATGAGGGAACTTCAGAGGTCTCTCGTTTCATGCTGGTCATCTGTGTCTGAAGTCTACGACATCCGACTTCCGCTCCTCCCGGAGACTCAGTGCAGCCTCCAGTGGTGGCTGGCGCCCTGTCATCTCCTCAGGGGTGTTTCCCTAGAGAACCCTCGCTGGGTCCTAGTAACAACAGATGCGAGTCTCTATGGGTGGGGTGCTCTCTGCCAGCATCAGTCGACGCAGGGTACTTGGTCGATTCATGAAGCGCACTTGTCCATAAATCGACTGGAAGCGTGAGTGTTTCGCCTCGCCCTAAGACATTTTCTGCCGCTTCTCAAAGATCAGGCGGTACAGGTTCTATGCGACAACGCAACAACAGTGACATATATCAACCGCCAGGGCAGCACCAAGTCCCTAGGTGTAGCCAGGGAAATATCTCTTCTCCTTCCCCGGGCAGAGGCACATCTGCAGACTATCTTGGCACAGCATATCGCCGGAGTGAACAACTTTCAGGCCGATTTCCGCAGCTGACATGCTATCGATCCCGGAGAATGGGAGCTAGCCCCTTGGGCATTTCAGTAGATTTTGTGAGCATGGGGTCAACCGGTAATGGATCTAATGGCGACGTCAGCGATTATCAAGGTACCGGAATTTTTCAGTCGCAGGAGGGAGTTTCAATCCTCCGGACTGGATGCCCTGGCTCAACCATGGCCGCAGGAGGCTCTGCTGTACATCTTTCCCCCATAGGTCCTAATTGGCAAATTGCTTCGGAGAGTTCTCGCACACTGGGGGAGAGTGATCCTAATAGCTCCAGTCCAGACTGACCTCGGAGGCCCTGGAATGTGAACCTCATCCACTTAACGCGAGTCCCGCCGCTGCCTCTGGGGTCTCGCCGGGGACTATTACGTCAGAGTCCAATTGTAATGGATGATCCAGCTCCTTACTCGCTTACTGCCTGGCTCTTGAACACTGCTGCCTAAGCAAGAAGGGTTACTCAAGTCGCGTGGTTGCAACCCTTCTGAAGACGCGCCTTCCGTTGACTTCGCTAGCGTATTCCTGCGTTTGGCGAGTTTTCGAGTCCTGGTGCGCGTGGCACCGTATCTCTCCTTGGAGGTTGGGAATCCCAAATATCCTTATCTTCCTCCAGGATGGCCTGGATAAAGGTTTTGCCTTGTGGTCTCTTTGGGTTCAAGTAGCAGTATTAACTTGTTTCAGAGGCCCTATTGGTGGTCGCTCTATAGCGTCCCATGCGGATATGTCCTGTATCCTTAAAGCAGCTAAGGTAGTCCAACCACCGGTTCACCCTCCGGTGTCAACATGGAATCTGTCTCTCGTCCTAAAAACCTTGATGCAGGCGCCTTTGGAGCCGCTTAAACACATCACGTTGAGAGATTTGACACTTAAGGCAATGTTTCTAGTAGCAATAACTTCAGCATGAAGGGTATCCAAAATACAAGCACTTTCAGGCAGGGATCCCTATCTTGCCTTCTCGAAAGAAGGAGTTTTCTTGCGTACCGTTCCTTCATTCCTTCCAAAAGTGCTTACGCCTTTTCATATCAATGAGCCAATTTTCCTACCCTGTTTTTCTGAGGATCAGTGTACGGGCGAGAATAAGGGACTCCGTTCTCTGGATCTCGGCAGGATCCTTCGTAGGTATCTTCGGGTGACAAATCCTTTCCGTACCTCTGATCACCTTTTCGTGCTTTTTGCGGGACTTCATAAGGGTCAACCTGCTTCCAAATGCACGGTCTCTCGCTGGTTGCGGTTAGCAATTGAATCTGCATACATCCTTAAGGGAAAATCTGGCCCTCTGTCTTCGGGCGCACTCTGTGCGGGTGCAAGCTACATCTTGGGCAGAGCGCTCTCATGTTCATCCTCTTGATATCTTCAGGGCGGCCACCTGGTCCTCCCTGTCCACCTTTGTGCGTCATTATCGGCTCAATATTCAATCTCGGGAAGAGGCGCGCGCAGTTCAGGGCAAAGATTGTCTCGATGGCCGTATCTTCCCACCCAAAGAGCAGTTAGCTTGAGTACTTCCCGCTTGTCTGGACTGGTCTAGCAGGATGTACTGGAAGGGGAAATTTTCACTTACTGTTAATTTCTTTTCCTGGAATCCTGCTAGACCAGTCCAGGACCTTCCCTATTCTGGATATCTGGTTCAGAGGTGTATTGCTGTTGCTATTTTCCTTAGGTTTTGGTTCATGGTTACATCTGTTTGAGTATGGCTTTTTACAATACTGGAGCGCCCTCTACTGTGTTCAGCTACATATTACCAGGGAACAGCCAATCAGGCTGCTGGTGGGTTTTTTCTATTTCTATCTCCAACATCTGCTGGTAGGGGGACTAAACCCGCTTGTCTAGACTGGTCTAGCAGGATTCCAGGAAAGGAAATTAACGGTAAGTGAAAATTTCTCTTTATCCACTCTAATTACTTCCCATCTAGACTTTTGCAACATCCTCTTGCTGGTCTCCCTCTGAGCCACCTCTTTCCCCTTCAATCTGTTCAGAACTGCACCATGTGACTAATCTTTCGCTAGCCTCGATATACCCATATAACCCCTCTTCTCAAATCACTTCATTGGTTTCCCTTCCATTTCTGTATCCAATTTAAACTTTCTTTCTGACCTATAAATGCATTCATTCTTCTACTCCTCGCTACCTTTCCTCTCCCCCTACACCCCTCCTCGTGAACTCTGCTGTTCTACTGGCTTACTTCTCTCTTTGTTCTTTTCTTCCACTGCTAACTCCAGACTTCGGTCCTTTCACCTTGCTGTTCCTTATGCCTGGAACAAACTTCCTGAATCTGTACGTCAGGCTTCATCTCTGCCCCTTTTCAAATCCATGCTAAAAGCTCACATCTTTGAGGCTGCTTTTGGATCCTGATCCCCTGTTTCCCTGTGTCTCCTTACCCTCCTTATTCTTTTCTGTTGTCTTGTCGGTCTTGATTAGATTGTAAGCTCTGACAAGCAAGGACCGTCTTTATATGTGTCTGTGCAGTGCTACGTATGCATTGTAGATCTATTTAAATGATTAATAGCACTGGCCTTGTCTGTAAAAGCTGTTTTAAAGTGGCAGCTAACACACAATAAAAGTTAACGCAGTGTGCATTTAATGTGTGCCAAAAGCAATGTTAAACAGCTAATGCAGCTCATTAAGGAGGCCGGTGAGCTTGATGTCTGTACTGGGCAAAATGGTAGAAACCATTATAAAAAGCAAAATTACTGAACATGTGGATAGTCATGGCTTAATGGCAGGAAACTAACATGGATTTAGCCAAGGAAAGTCTTGTCTCGCTAATCTGCTATATTTTTTTCAAAGATGTGAATAGGTAAAGGTGAACAGACTGATAACAGTGTATCTGGATTTTCAGAAAGCCTTTGATGACAAGATCCCTCATGAGAGACTCTTGCGGAAATTTAATAAGTCATAGGATAGAAGGCAGTGCACTGTTGTGGATTAGAAACTGTTTAAAAGATAGAAAACAAATGGACAATGGAGAAAAGTGAATATGGAGTCACCAAGGAATCTGTGCTGGGTCTGCTGCTTTTTAACATATTTATAAATGACCTAGAAATGGGAATAACAAGTGATGTGATCAAATTTACAGATGACACAAAATTATTCAAAGTTGTTAAAACACAAGAGGATTGTGAAAAGTTGCAAGAGGACTTTGAAAGAATGAGAGACTGGGCGTCCAAGGACATTTAATGTGGACAAGTGCAAAGTTATGCACTTACGGAAGAACAATCCAAACTATAGTTTCACAATTAAAGGTTCCACTTATGAAGAGTATCTGGGCGTCATCACGGATAGTATGTTGAAACCCTCTGTCCAGTGTGCAACTGCAGCCAAGAAAGCAAATAGAATGATAGGAATCATAAGGAAAGGAATAGAAAATAAAACCAAGGATATCATAATGCCTCTATATCATTCTGTGGTGTGACCGCACCTTGAATATTGTGTGCAATTCTGGTCACCATATCTTAAAAAGAATATAGAAAAACTGTAAAAAGTACAAAGAAGAACAACTAAAATGGTAAAGAGGATGGAAGGATATCCCTATGAGGAAAGGCTTAAAAGTTTAGGGCTCTTCAACTTGGGAAAGAAAGGCTGAGGGGAGATATGATAGAGGTCTAAAATAATGAATGGGGTGGAACAGATAAACATAGATCAGTTGTTTACTCCTTCAAAAAGTAGAAAGACTAGGGGACATGCAATAAAGTTACAGTGTGGCACATTTAAGACTAATCGTAGAAAATATTTTTTCACTCAGCATGTAATCAAACTCTGGAATTTGTTACCGGAGGATTTAGTAAAAGCTGTTAGTATAGCTGGGTTCAAAATAGGTTTGGATGAGTTCCTGGAGGAAAAGTCCATAAACTATTATTAAAGAGGTCAGTGAAATCCACTGCTTACCCTGGGACAAGCAACATGGAATGTGTATACCTTTGGCAACCCAACAGGTACTTGAGACCTGGAATGGCCACTGTTGGAAACAGGATATGGGCATATGAACATAAGATATGCCATGCTGGCTCAGACCAAGCATGGCATATCTTTATGTTCTTATGCCCCCAACTGATTTGGAAGTCTTAGTTAAAAGCTTAAATACATGTATGTGATATTCACTGGGCTGACTGCAGATATATTTGCTTATTCATCTTTATGTTTAGTAAAAAAGAAAGAAAAGATATGTATTTGAAGAAAGTTTCAATAATGGATATTTGTGATAAATGCATGAGTTTTCTAATTTGATTAGGACACCGTAATCAAGTACTTGACTGATGGCTGCTTACTGCGACAGATACTGGCAGACCCACATCTTACAAAATATGAACTCATTATACTAGATGAAGCCCATGAAAGGAGTCTGAGCACGGTGTGTACTGGAGCAACAGTATTTTTTACTATACTATTTGTTGAGGAGATGATGTCAAATAAGTATGCATGTCGATCAAACAGTACTTGTCTCCTCTTCAATATCCTAGCTGCATGGGTTCTTTCTTTGCTCTATATTTTCAGAATTTCCATGGTGGATATTTTTGTTTTACTAAATCCCTACTATGTCTTCAAACTGAAAGCAAAATTAGTACAGTAGTGAAAGGCAGAGTTAACAGAATTAGGAATATCTTAATGACAGGGCTGTAGCAGGGCTGTGTGAGCAGTGCAGCCGCGCAGGGCACAAATACAGAAGGGAAGCTATTGTCACCACTGGGCTTTCAGGAAGCCCAGCAACAGCAATTTTCTGCACATGGATGGATGTTGGGGGGAACCAGTTTGGTGAGTCACACGAGGTGCATTTCTCGCTTGATACAGTCCTGCTTAATGATAAGTGCAGTGTTAACTGACTCCAGAAAGTTGCCTGCTGACTGAAGGCCTTATTGAAACGTTGACCTTCTCAGCAAGGTAGAATAATTCTTTGTGGAGGGAGGGAGAGAGAGAATTTTCAAACTGAACATGTTTTGCCATATTACAAGCATTTGTTTCATCTTCATGGAGCCAATTGGCTATATGTGTATCCTTCATGGCAGAGAATGCTTTCTAAACTTTAGACAGTCGCTTGCAACATTCGCACAAAACTGCATGGCAGCCCTTTGCCCGTGCTGCTGCTGGTGGGGGGAAGTGCTGTGATATTGCATTTTCAGACCTGAAATCGCAGCACCTTCCCTCACCAGCAGCAATGTGGATGGAGAAATTCCCATTCATTTTTGCAGGCATGTTGGTCACTTGTATTCCAAATCATAAATGATTAGATTTTTAATGTACCAAAATGATTACAACCATTGGACAGTGCTTCACCTCTCTTTCCTTGCACTTATTTGTAAGCCCCCCTGGGACCGGGAACTTCCTCCTGCCCACTGCTGTGCATAGAAACATAGATGATGATGGCATCCAGTCTTCAGATGTGAAGTTTTTGTCTGCTGCTGAGCATGCATACAGTGTGATAATAGAAAGCCCTTCTCTTCCCTTTTCTAAGGACATTTTGTTCGGTTTGCTGAAGAAGCTTTTCCAGTTGCAGATGTCCCCTGATAGAAAACACCCTCTGAAAGTTGTGGTCATGTCAGCCACCCTGGACATAGACAAACTGTCAGACTTCTTTGGAAACTGTCCCGTTATTACCATTCCTGGAAGGACATATCCTGTCAGAGAGAGGTTCTGCAACTTGCTTGGTCCAAAAGACATAGGTGGCTCTGCATATGTTATTGAGGTAGTGTAGTAATTTGTGCATAAAATAGTAGTTTTATCATTCTGTCCTATTATAAACG
Source organism: Ichthyophis bannanicus (assembly GCA_033557465.1). NCBI lineage: Eukaryota > Metazoa > Chordata > Amphibia > Gymnophiona > Ichthyophiidae > Ichthyophis > Ichthyophis bannanicus. Next base: position 173,731,292 of record CM066042.1, read on the forward strand.
TACTACATTTAAACGTTGAGGGAACTTGATTCTCCTCTTTCAGCTATATCTGGAGACATTAAATACTGGTCCCAATGTATAGTAACCTACGTTTGTGTTTGGAAGTCCAGACCTATGGATTATGCACATTAATAGGGTTGTTTATATCCTGGCGAGTGTCAAATATGTTTTTTCTGCACGTACAATTTTTTTTGGAGATAAAACTTTTGTTCCTTTATTGTGTAATCCTAGGAAATCTAGATGTGTCTAATAGCTATTTGAGACTCTAAAGTGAATACATACTAATAGGAGGCCTGTTGGATTTTCAGGCCATTCATTCCAGAAAGTAATCTCTTGCATCCTGCCTCTCTCAGACAGTAAGAGTGACGCTGGATATCCACTTGAATGAGCTGGCCGGGGACATCTTGGTTTTTTTGACCGGTGAGTACTGTTCTTCCTTTAGACAAAAAGGCACTTCATGCATTGAGAAGCTAACGCAGTCAAGCATTTTCTATAGATGTATGTAGGAGAACCCTGGTATGCACTTTTATCTCATCCATTTATCAGTGGGGAATTCTCAAAAGTAAACATTTTTCTGATGGTGTTTTTTAAATAACTGATTATATAAGTGTAGGTAGGCCTTAGACACATAGTAACATTCAATTTCTATAGAATTTGAACAGTGCAGCAGTGCCCAATAGTTTACGGCTCCAAAATTTCAACTAGCTCTGGACACACCTTATAGTAATAAAACAGTGCTGGTTCCCATTTGCCTCTCAGGAGTTGTGGGTTCTCTCTCCATGTCACTTGCAGCCTTTGGCAGTATGAATCTGTTGACTATCATGATGGCCTTGAGGGTCTTAAGAGTACCTATTCTTCAATGATAGGGCAGTCCGAGATTGAGAAGGCCTGTAACATACTCTTCCAGAAAGCAGAATCAGTCAATTACCGACATGATGTCCAAGACCCTTCTGTTGAAGGTTTGCTTATACTGGCATTATATGGATCTATGTCAACAGGTAAGGGTTTTATAACATAGTACATTACTTAGCCGCATCTTGTTGGGGTTTTGGATATTATAGTAGGTAGTCTTATGGAACTGGAGATCAATAAATTAAGGCCCCTGTTTCCAAAGCTGTATTTTGGCAATAACATGTTATTTTCTTGTTAATATGTTAATTGGTAATGTGTGTTACTTGCCAATAACACAGCTATACATGGGATTTTTTTACCGTAATGCATGTTAAATAATAATGAGCTGTGAAGCATGCAAATGCATACAAAGCAGTTTACTATTATACACAATAAATAACACAACTTGTGTTTAAGTTTATCAAATTGTTATTCATTAAAAGAGATACTATTACATATTTCCTAGGTGCATTGGTTTACTAATGCATGATCTGATGCTCCTAGAGATGCAGTCAAAAGGGCCAGGCCATGTACTAAAACTTCCTTCACTCTCTAGTGCCTGAAAACAAACAAAAGTGTCTTCCACCGATACACGGGACTGTACCAAGCTAAAAATGTGCCGTGCGACTTGCAAACTTGGTGGCCATCTTCTACACAGCCGCACCCAGGAACTTGTTGGCCTTCTTGGAATCCCAGTGATGACTACTACTACTACTGCTAAACATTATAAAGCGCTACAAGGCATACGCAGCACTATACAAACACAGAGACAGACCCTACTCATCAGAACTTACAATCTAATCAAGACAAACGAGACTAAAGGTAGAATAGGGAAGGATAAGGAAACAAGGGATCAGGATCCAAAAGCAGCCTCAAAGAGGTGAGCCTTTAGCATAGATTTGAAAAGGGGCAGAGATGACATCAACGTCCCTTCTGTATTTGTGCCCTGTGTGACTGCACTACTCACACAGCCTTTCGTATGGCTCTGCTGACACACCCTCACTTTTCCAATCCATAATTCCTTTGCATCCCTCTAGTCCAGTCCCGGAACCATAGAGTTGTGAACCTCCACCAGCAGCTTTGGAGACTGAAAGATGTCATCACTTTGATGTCACTGGTATATCTAGGCAAACACGCCCCTTTCCATCAGTACTTTCAGTCTCCAAGCAGCTTGGAGGTTCTGAGCCCAGGGCTGGGCTCAGTGAGAACAAATAAGCAGAGCTTGGGTTTTTGAAATGTACTCCTTTTGGTTTATTTTCCCTGTTTGATTTGGTTACTTTGTTTTCTTCTTTTTTTTTTCTATATTATTTATGCATTTTTTACAGAATTAATCAAGCAAAACTTGTACAGAACAATAATTCTCGCATTTGATAATATTAGGCAATATAACAAAAATGAAAAAGGCAAATACTGCAAGAGTTATAAGTAGTCTCCCAAAAATGAAGGAGTGAGCCGAAAATTAAGGGAAAAACCCTTATCACATAGGCAATTTATAAAGAAGAGAAAAAAATAAGAGGAGACAGTGTGCCGAGAGAGCTAATATAATGATGGAGTCATACCTCAGGAGAGGAACTAATAGGTAAATGCGAACTAACAAAAGCAGAAAGATCCTCAGGGGAAAAAAAAACATACTTCCGTGTTTTATAGGTAATTAAACATTTACATGGAAAACGTAACACAAATGATGCACCAATACGCACTACCCCTGATTTTAATAATAGGAAAGCCCTCCTTCATTTCTGCGTTTCCCGCGCAACATCAGGAAAAATTAGTATCTTTTTACCATGGAACAAACTATCACGTTTTTTATAAAACATTTTCAGCAACCATTCTCTATCTGAGGAAAGGGCTAAAGTAACTAGCAAGGTTGATACCACTATGTCCTCCTCTTTGGGGGTAGAAAGCAAAGCACAGAAGCATTAAGAGACTCCATCTCCAAAGGACCCACAGAAACTTTCCCAGATTTCTTCCCAACAGGGAGATAGTAAATTTTTGAAACTGGAGGCATCAATTCCAAGGGAACCAAAAGAATCTCCTGAAGGTAACCCTTGAATAAATCTAAAGGTGCCCGCCCAGGTACATTAGGAAAGTTTAAGAGCCGAACATTAGCTGCCCGAGCAGCATTCTCCAATGCCTCTGCTTTAGCCCGCAAAAGAACATTATCTTTAACCAAAGAGTCAGTTAAATTGGAAAGTCCTGCTAAACGTTGATCCATACTTGCTTGCTTAGTACTCAAATCCTTGATTGAAGCTTGCATAGACGGAGTAACCGCTTCAAGAGCGGAAATTCGAGCAGAAGAAGCAGAAAACTGGTTGCCCACCATATGACAAAGGTGAGAGAGAGCGTCCCAAATGTTATCTAAAGTTACTGTAGCTGGACGAACCAGAACGAAGGAGAAATCTGGAGACAAAGATGACGAACGATCAGCAGCGCTCTGAGGCAAAGCTCCTTCTATTTCCTGAGTGTAAACCCCGGTCACAGGCTGAGATGATAATGCCGAAGCAACCGCCGACAATCCTCCTGCTCCGTCTTGAAGCTGCTCCAGAGGCGAGTCCCGCTCCGACACCGGAGTTACCACCACTCTGGGAGACTTCTCCTCGTCACTCATCAACTGAGCAGCCAAAGACCCAGGAGGCACCGGGGAAAGACATCCATCCGGGGAGAGCGTGGTGTCAAGGGCAGAAGACGCCAACTCTGAATCCATCGGCGCCGCCAAACCCGCTCGAATCCCCTGAACCTGCTCCGTAGACAGCTGAACAAAGCGGTCCATTGGCCCCCCACAAGAAGGTAATTGCTCTGCGGGAAGAGCTTTAGCCTTAGCTTTACCTTTCCGTTTAGGCATGATCAGCTAGCAACGCTCCACTGCCGCCATCTTAGTAAAGCCACTCCCTTACTTTGTTTTCTTTTATGTCAGATCTGCTGCTGCTGTAAGGGTTCCTGTGTCTGTGGACCTTTATTTTTTGTTTCTAAAGGATCAGGGAGTTCTTCCCCCTCCCTCTCTGCATTGCCCCAGCGTCTAAACGAGCACAGGGGAGACAGTGCTGATCCGTGGCCTCCCTGCTCCCGAACCTGCGTTGAAGGGGTGAGGAGCAGGTGGAAGGCGGGCAGTTGAGCAGCAGCGATGCAGGGTGCTGAGAACCCTGTGAAGGTTGTGCCCAGATAAATCAGAGCAGAGAGCCGCCGGAGCTGAAGCCGTTAAAAAGGCTGTGCTCCGGTGTCCTGTTGGCTCCTTTCCCTCACTCCCCTCCCCCTTCCCCCCCGGGATCGGCGGCGGTGGTAAGTACCCACGCAGATCTGCTTTGGGGAGCTGGTTTAAACTGGGAGGGGAGGCTTTGCGGCGGCTCCTGGGGTTGCAGGGTGCTCGGGGCCTTGCCGTGGGGGGTGTGAGAGTGTGCTTTTTTGAGCGGGAATGCTGGCAGCGGCCATTTTGAGGGCCGCGTTTTCAACGGCAGGATTTATTGGGTTTGGTAGACAGCCTTGCTCCTGGGCTCACTTGGGGGGAGCAGATAAGGAGCATTTAGGGTGCAAATTCTAGTCTGATTTTGATTTTTGCCTTTAATTTACTTTAACTTTATTTTTGATTCAGTTGCCTTTGATTAATTGGCAACCGGGGATTAGTTCCTTTTAGTTAGGAGCAAATATCCTTATTTACAGTGATTTTAAATTTGAGCCGGCCTCTTTAAGTTTGTAGCAGCTCTCGCCTTCCCTCCTTTTGTTTGCTGCAGACATTTGCCGGTAAGGATCTCTCTCCCTTGACTACGGGAGAGAGCTCCGGGACCCGTGCATCCGCACTGCAGCTGTGTGAGACGGAGTCTCTCCGTTGCTGCGGGATTTAATTTTACACTGTGGGACCGGCTGAGCGGTCCTCACCGCAGCTGCCAGGCACATCAGCGCGGTTTGAGGATCGGAGCACTTCAAGGTGGTAGGAGCAGGCAGTGTGGCTTTCTGCCCTGCAGGTAAGGCCTTCGGGCTCTGTCGGTCTGCTGAGGCCTCCTTTTTTGGGGCCATTTTCTCTCTGGGTGTTTGGACCGCATGGCGAGTTGCAGTGAGATGCCTGTGTGAGGAAGACAACAGGCAGAATAGCTAGTTTTTTGGGCCTAGTGTTTCTTTCTTTTGTTGGTAGTTTTTTGAGGCTTGTGGGGATTCCTCAGCTTTCAGGGGACTGTTGTCAGACCTCTTTATTTTTGAGTTTGTTCTTAGTTTATAGGACAGCAGTTGTGGCATTGATTCCACATGTTCTTTCCCTTCTAATCATGTCTCTGAGGAGCATCTGTTAAGTCCCAGGATGTTAGGCCAATTGCCAGTTTTAGGTTCCAGAGCAGAGCCCTAACTGGTATTTGTTAGGAAGGACAGGCCCAAAGGCCTGTGTTTCACAGGGACAGGTTTAGGAATCCTTAGGATATAAAGAAGTATATAGCAGTTACCTGTCAATCAAGGAGTGCCTGGGCTAAGGTCTATGGCCACCAGAGGGCAGCGGATGCACTCAATGGGGCCTTTCTCTGACTGTGTGTATGCAGCAGTTTGATTGCTTATTCTCTGTAATGCTGCACCTCCTGTTTATATAACCAAGATTGCAGCTCTTAACTTCTGTATCGTTTGTTTGGTCTCTGTTGCCCTAACAGCCACAGCTGCTCGTGCTTCACATATAGTATTCAGGGCCCCCATCCCTGGGGGGTGGGGGGGGGGTGGTAAAATACGAAATTGTGTTACTCCTTAGATTCACACAGGCAGCAACCTCTAAGACCTCCATTTGCAAGGTGCCTGGGTGTTTCCCAGCTTAAGGGGGGGGATCACTTATCGTGCCCTTCCCTGGAAGTTCTCATCTATTTCTAGAGCAGGATTTCAAATGGAAAAAGAAACTCTCTAGTGAGAGAGAGCCTTGTTCATTTTGAGCGAACACGGTTGATTTGTTCGGGGGCTTTTGGTGCCCTGAACCCCACGAGCTGGACGCTATTTGTTTACTTCCAGGAGTTCTGCTCTCTATTTCACTCTTCAGCTCTCTGGCAGACGTAGCAGGCTGGCAGGGGGTGAGCAACGCCTCCTGCAACGGTGAATCCCTCAGGATAAGGGAGGAAGGAAAGCGGGGCCTGATAGCTTTTGCAAAGCTATAACAGCAGTTCGGGTAATTTTAGCTGATCTGCTTTGATTTCATTGGAGGTGGCCGGAGCTTGATTTTTGGAGTCCTATACATCCTTTCCCGGCCGTGCCCAAAACTCTCGGGATCCCAACTTCTGACTACATATTCCTATCAAATGGTAGTTAGTAAGTGAACATAGCAGACGGAACATCACTATTAGAACAGAGTGTATAGGCTGGGTGCAATTTCCTGAAATGTGCAAAAGTTTAACCCAGCTGCAGAGTATGGATTAAACTTTTTCAGTAGGCCTTCAAAGATTGTTAAAAAAAAAAAAAAAGGGCCTAGCTATGTTGGTTTACAAGAATTTCCTTCCGCTGTCCATAGCAGGTCCTATAAGGCGTTAGTCGGTTGATATGGCAGGGTAATATTTGGGCTTAGCTGCTGTGATATAGCGCTATGATCCGCTGTACACATATTCAAGTCAAAAGGAATTATGGTGGTAGCTCTCTTGGACAGTTCTAAAAGGTGCTTGGGTGAGCGCCTTGGCCAGGCCCCAGGTGTGGAATGCTCTGCCATACGCATTATGTTATGAGAGGGGTTTTATAGTTCTGTGGTTTCTTGAGGGACAATATTCCCGTTTAGTTTGGCTTTGTCTGATTTCTAAGGTTTGGTGGTAGATTTGTAATGTCTTCATTTTGGCTATATGTGGTTTCTTTTCCTTCTGTAAAAGGCGGCTCAGCGGAGAGAGGTCGCTGAATAGGACTCTGGCCTTTGAGGCTATTTTGGCTCCCATTCCATTTATCAGAGGTTCTCCAGTACGGAGAGTATCTGCTAGTGTTCAGCGCCTGTCTTAATGGGGGCCAGAAGCGCGCAGCCAGGCTAGTTCTCTTGCAGCACTAGCAGCAGCTCAGATTCTGGAAGGCATACATCATATGCTGTGTTTGCGGAATGGCTTGCACGCTGCTTGGCATCAGCCTTGGAGTTCCATCGGCCTGTATTAGATTCCTTTGTCCAGTCCTCCTGCAGAGCTCCGCAAAAGTTTCAGGCGGTCGCAGGAACGCTGCAGCGGCTGCTTCAACTTAAAGCGGTGGTGCCGGTGCCGGCAGCCCAATACGGTTGATACTCCCTCTACTTTGTGGTTCCAAAGAAGGAAGGCTCGTTTCGCCCGATTCTGAATTTTAAAAGGGTGAATCGGTGTCTGCCCAAAGATTTCTCCCGGAGCATTCCTTAAATCCCGAAAGAAACCGTACTGACATACATGATAAGTTCGATCAGCTACTGGCAGGACACAATGCACTCTTGCATGCTATTTTGCTTCATTGGTCTAGAAGTGTAGTCTTTACCAGGTGGTATAATGGGAATTTCACTGCAGGTTCTCGGCTTCTTCTTTGCTGACTCAATTGCCACTGCGGAATGGGAAAGCTGTATTTTCTAACACCAGGGGCTAGTTGACCTTAAAAAAAAAAAAAAATGGAATGTCCAGCTTGGTGCAGGCAGACGGAATGGGGTGTTCCTCTAGCGGGAAGGCTGTGGATTTCTATGCCTGTCATAGGGAGTTCTTTCTGCTGCATTGTGTTGGTGCGGAAATAGCTTCTCAACATCGGCTGAAGGAATTTTTGGTTAAGAGATGTCTTTGTAAAAAAAAAAAAAAAACAACGTATTCAGCTGTCCTGAAATGGCCTGTTCTTGATTGGCATTTTGAGACTAGGCAGGCGCAGGCCTCGGTACTACGTGGGTGGGTGCACACCTTGCACTTCCAGGAGGTGTGGACTCACTGTCTGGAAGAGAGCCCTAGCGATCTTCTTTAGCGCGCGATAGGAGAGTAGGTGGTTCACTGAGTCGATCGTTGGGGGCACTGCTCTGTCCTTACAGGCTCCCATTGGGGGAGTCTGGGGGGCCGAGAGCATGCTTCCGGTGGTCACAGTATTTACGGCAGTCTACTCGCCTGGAACAGGAAGGGATCAGGGAGTTGAAGTGACTAGAGTCTGTTTTGCTTTATGTGGCAAATGTGCATTATGGTGTGATTCGAGTGCTGGCGAATATAATTGGCTTCTTTGGGGTTCTCCCGGAGGTCTCTCTGGTGGGGGAATGGGGCGGCTGACGGTTCATCCAAGTCAAGGCTCAGTAAGCTCCCAGTTAGTAGTCTTTGTCTTGTCCTTTCCCCCGCTGGTAGCCTTTTGCTCCGCTTGGAGGAGTTCAGAGTTGCAGGTGCTATCTGGTAAGGAGCCGTATTTGTCCTTTTTCAGTCGCAAGGTAGTGTTGCGCACGATCCCAGCTTTTTGGGCAAAGGTGGTTTTAGTTTTTCACGTCTCCAGATGGTGTCTCTTCCGGGGTTTTCGGTTACATCTTTTGGACGTTCGACGGGTGCTTAAGCAGTATCTCTGTAGAACGGCGTCTTTCAGGAAGTCCGACAGGTTGTTTGTCGCCTTTGGAGGCCTGCGGCAGGGAGAGGTGGCGACGAAGCCCTCGTTTTCGTGGTGGCTAAAGGAGTCTATTGCATCGGCCTACCCGGTAGAAGGGTGAGGTGGTTCCGGTTGGTTTGGGTGCGCATTCCACCAGGGTGCAGGCGGTGTCTTGGGCGGAGTTCCGTTTAGTGCCGGTCGAGGAGATTTGTAGGTTGTTGGGCGGCGACTTGGTACTCGCTGCATTCCTTTGCGCGGCACTTTCAGTTTGATGTGCAGGCGCGAGTGGATGGACGTTTTGGGTTCAGCAGTACTTCAGGCTGGGCTTCAAGGTCCCTCCCGTTGATATTCACTGCTCTGTTACATCCTCTATGGTTCCGGGACTGGACTAGAGGGACGCAAAGGAAGGGAAAATTAGACTTACCTGCTAATTGTTGTTCCTTAAGGAACTCTAGTCCAGTCCCGGATCCCTCTCAGTATATTACGCGGCGTGCAGCCTGAAGTTGAAAAAAAAAAAAAAGGGAAGGAAAAGGACTACAGAAATCTGGACGACAGGGAGATGGATTGAGAGACAGGTTTTCGAAGAGAATTTGTCCTGTTCTGGAGGTACACGGGAAAGTCACCAGGTGACCCTTTTTTGCGCAGCAGTGCCCTGTAGGCTCTGGAGTGTGGTTATTCCGTCTTTAGGAGCTAGACGTTTTTGGCTGAGTTACGGGGACGTTTTGTTCCTGGGCAGTTTTAACTACTTCTGTTCCGTTATGCTTAATTCGGTAGCTACTTATTGGTTGCTCTGCTGAGTCTGCTTTGTCAATAGGTACTGGTGGAAAGGAGCGGTGTTTGCCTAGATATACCAGTGACATCAAAGCGATGACATCTTTCAGTCTCCAAAGCTGCTGGTGGAGGTTCACAACTCTATGGTTCCGGGACTGGACTAGAGTTCCTTAAGGAACAACAATTAGCAGGTAAGTCTAATTTTCCCTTCTATTGAATATAATCAAAATGCCAACCCCACAATTACCCCCAATTCCTATCCCCTGATACCTACTGGTGGTCTCTCTGATGGGTAATGGAGGACAGAAATGATCACCGGTCTTTCCTTTGAACCACAGCTTTCTGCAGAAATCACAGCCACTGACTCCTAGCAGTAGTCTTGTGACATTACTGTTAGGGGTCAGCCTATCTGATCTCCAATAGTAGTACCAAAAGACTACCAGTGGGGTCAGTGGCCGCCATTTCTGTAGACGTAGCCACAGAAATCGCTTCTATACCATCCCAAGGGGACTGCCAGTACCTACTAGGTGTTGGAATCGAGGGTAAGGAGTAGATGGCATTTTGATTTTATTGAAAGGATTGTGAGGTCAGGTGTTAGAAGTAGACGGTAGATGGTAATTTTAATTTCCTGAGCGGTCCTCCAGTTTAGTCCTCCACATCCGGGTAGTGCACCTCCTCCTGGAGACTGGACCAATCAAAATCTTCCTCTGTATGGTCTATGCTGTCGGAGCTCCCATCAGCCCCCAGTGTGTCCAGTCTCCTTGCAGCTGGAGGACGTGTGTGCCTGGGTTAGGCTCACTTAGGGACACTTAGGGAGCAACACTAGAGAGATTTCTTTTATTTGGGGATTTTCTTTCACCTTCATTTCTTTTATAGGTAGCTGTTCCTTTAAAAAAAAAAAAAAAGAGGCACGCCGGTGTGGAGAAGCCAGATCTGCTTTGGTCTTCTGCCTTCTCTTTGGAGGAGCTCTGGCAGTCCGGCAGGTTTGATCTCTCCCCTAGACTGTACGGGGAAGAGATCTGCCTTTCCCGTCCCCCTTCTTGGTTCTGGGACGTCTTTGCCTTCCGTCTGCTTGTCACCCGCAGTGCTGTTGGCTGTCTGGTAAGTCCAGAGCGGTAGCGTGCTCCCACACTAGATTCGGGCGGTGAGACTGCTCCCGACAGTTCTTCGTCGGTACGTGCCTTCCCTTTTTCGGCAGGGATCGCGGTTGTGTGGCACTTCCTTTCTTTCATTGATTTTTTTTTTTTTTTACTCATTTATTGCTTTTAATTTTTGCGCCCTTTTATTTTCGCCGCCGACAGAGTGCCGGCGGCCATTTTCTTTCCCGTTTTTGCTTTCTTCCCGCCAACTTCAATAGATGTGCACGCGTTCCCCTTGAGGTTTTTGGTGCCCCTTTTGTGGCGATTTTGCCTGCGGGCCTCTCAGCATGCAGGGCTGATGTTTTAAATTTAAAAAAAAAATAAAATTTTAAATTAATACGGAAGTAGCCAAAACTGCAACTATTTTTCTTTTTGGTTGGAGATCTCTTCCAGCTCCATTTTCAGGGCCGCCTCCGGTGCTAGCATGACTAGTAAACTGCAGTGTGTGATCTGCGGATCGCGCAGGGGGGCGATGGCGGACTCTGGCCTGTGCAGAAGCTGCGCCTCGGTTTCTTCAGCCTCTGAGCATCCATAGGAGCTGCCGGAATCTGACAGTCCTCCTGTTATAGCGGAGGGGGGGCCCTCGCCTGGTCCTCTACCCTCTGGCCCTACGGCCCCTAGTTTGGGACAAACTGGCACGTTACCAATGGATGATGTTGAGTCCCTCTCCGCGGATTTTTCCCCAGATTTCGTTCTCCTCATGCACCAGGCCTTTCGCTTAAGCCGCTCCGGCAAGTTGCCCGAGTCCTGGCCGGCGTCCCTTTCCTCATTAAAAGCTGAGGAGCCCCGGCGCAGTTTCCCCCATTCCGCCAAACGCTTGAAGTCCTTGGACGTGGAGCAGGACGAGCTGAGCTGGCAGGATCTGGATGTAGACGTAGATCCTGAGGCTGGTGCTGAGGAGTTGGAGGATGGGGAGATACCGGAGCCGGAGGAACAGGCCCGAATTATTCGGGTATTTCGTAGAGAAGAGCTGGTGCCTTTGATCACGGAATCTCTTCAGACGCTCAATCTGGCAGTGTCTCGTCCTCTCGAGGAGGATGGTTTAGAAGATCCTCTTATCCAGGCCGTGCGTGAGTCTCAAGTGGTGTTTCCAGTACACCGAGTAGTGGAACAGATGATTCAGACTGAGTGGGATCAGCCCGATTCCGGTCTGAAAGGGATTCGGACGATGAACCGTCTGTATCCCTTGGCTGACAAAGACAAGGAAAAGTTTGTCGCCTCGGGTTGATGCTGCGGTTTCGGCGGTTACTAAAAAGACCACCATTACTGTGGAAGGCAGTGCTGCCTTAAAGGATGCGCAGGACAAGAAGGTGGACAGTTTGCTGAAACAAGCCTTTGACACTAATGCCTTATCTCTGCAGGCCTCTATCTGTGGCGCTTGGGTAGCTAGGGCCTGTTTACGTTGAGCTCAGCACCTGCGGACCGCTTCTGGTTTGGATCAGCAGGGGTTGTTAGAGGTAACCCGGCTGGAGTCTAGGTCGACTTATCTGGCAGATGTGCATTATGACTTAATCCGGACTCTAGCTAATAGTATGGCTTCCTTGGTGGCGGCACGCCGATCTATCTGGTTGCGCAATTGGGCGGCCGACGGTTCGTCCAAATCTCGTCTCAGTAAGCTTCCTTTCAAGGGGAAGTTGTTGTTTGGAGACGCTCTAGATCAGTTGGTTAAGGACCTCAGGGAGTCGAAAGGCGGTAGACTGCCTGAGGATAAGCCTAAACTGAGTAGAAATTTGCCGTCTACACGCGGTCAATTTCGAGACTTTCGTAGATTTCGCTCTTCCTGCCTTTGGAGTTCCCAACGGGGTCGCTTCGGATCTCGATCCCAGGGTTTCCAAGGGTTTCAAGGAGCGGGCAGAGGCTTCTCGGGAGCTTCTTCTTCCTCGCCTTCTTCCTTTAGTCGAAAGCCACAATGAAGCGAGGCGGGCTCAGGAGGGAAATCTGGTCATCGGGGGTTGCTTATGCGACTTTCTTTCTTCCTGGGTCCAAATCACTTCAGATCAATGGGTTCTGGAGATCATCAGAGACGGGTATGCTCTGGAGTTTGCCTGCCCGCTCCCGGATTCCTTTGTCCTTTCTCCCAGCACAGGCGATCAGAAGGCGCGGGCGATTCGGTTGACTCTACTCCGTCTCTTAGCCTTAGGGGCGGTCATTCCCGTTCCTCCTTCCGAGCGCGGCGTCGGTCGCTACTCCATCTATTTTGTGGTGCCCAAGAAGGACGGGTCGCTTCGGCCAATCCTGGATCTCAAGGGCGTGAATCGTTTTCTCCGGGTCCCTCATTTCCGGATGGAAACCTTAAGATCAGTCATCATGGCAGTGCGTCAGGGGGAGTTTCTCACGTCCCTCGACCTCTCGGAGGCCTACTTGCACATTCCCATTCGGGAGGTTCATCAAATGTTTCTGCGGTTTGCCTTTCCGTGGGGTCACTTTCAATTTCAAGCCATGCCGTTTGGTCTAGCCACGGCCCCGCGCACCTTCACAAAGGTAATGGTAGTGGTCGTGGCGGCCTTGCAGAAGGAAGGCATATTGGTTCACCCCTACCTCGACGATTGGTTGATTCGAGCGAAGTCTTACGACGAGAGTTCACAGGTCACGGACAGAGTGGTGTCCTTGCTGCAGTCCCTCGGCTGGGTGGTAAACGAGAAAAAGAGTCACTTGTCGCCGACTCAATCTCTCGAGTACCTTGGAATTCGGTTCGACACGGCGAGAGGATTGGTGTGTTTGCCGGAGTGCCGTGTCCAGGCCTTGCAGGGTCTGGTGCGCTCCTTTCTACGGATGTCCGCCCCGTCCGCCTGGTGGTACCTTCGGCTTCTCGGCACTATGGCGGCGACCCTGGAGGTGGTTCCTTGGGCGCGGTTCCATATGCGGCCGCTCCAGAGCGCACTGTTACGTCGGTGGTCGAATCAGTACGATTCGTTGAACATGCGATTGCCCTGCCCGATGCTGGTTCGTCGGTCGCTCCGTTGGTGGCTGTGCGCGGACAACCTGCGAAAGGGGCTTCCCTTGGAGCCGCCCCTGTGGATTCCGTTCCTTACGGATGCCAGCCTCTCCGGCTGGGGAGCTCACTGCGAGGGTCAATTCGCTCAGGGAACGTGGTCTCTCCAGGAGGCGTCATGGTCGATCAACCGTCTCGAACTGCGAGCGGTGAGGCTTGCCCTGATTGCCCTCGAGGCGTTGGTGAAGGGGCGGCCGGTGCGAGTGCTCTCGGACAACTCAGCAACGGTGGCCTACATCAACCGCCAGGGAGGCACCGGCAGTGTGGCCATGGAGAACGAAGCGGCGACTTTGTTCAATTGGGTTCAGTCCCGCCTACCAGCGATATCAGCGGCGCATATAGCGGGAAAGGACAATGTGACAGCGGATTATCTCAGCAGAGTACACGTCGACCCCGGGGAATGGGAGCTGAACCCGCAGATTTTCGCGCAACTCGTTCGCCGGTGGGGGCCTCCCCTCATGGACCTCATGGCAACGTTTCACTCAGCGAAGATGGGGCGTTTCTTCAGCAGGCGGAGAGAGCGCATGTCCGAAGGGATCGACACCCTCATTCAGCCGTGGCCGGCTTACGGTCTCCTTTATGTCTTTCCCCCTTGGGCGTTAATCGGACGGGTCGTTCAGCGCATCGAGGCGCACCAAGGGCGAGTGCTTCTGGTGGCTCCAGATTGGCCCAGAAGACCGTGGTATGCCGACCTGGTGAGGTTGCGGGACGGTGTTCTGTGGACTCTGCCTCCGTTGCCGGATCTCCTGCTGCAGGGTCCGCTTCGGATGTCCCAGGTGGCTCGATTCTCGCTTACGGTTTGGCCATTGAAAGGGCTCGGCTGAGTAAGAAGGGTTACACCCCTGCGGTTATTGCCACTCTTCTTCGAGCGCGGAAGTCCTCCACTTCCCTCGCTTATGTGCGGGTATGGAGGATATTTGAAGACTGGTGCTCGCGGCAGGGAGTGCGGGCGGCGACGGCTTCGGTGCCCGTAGTTCTCAGTTTTTTGCAGGACGGCTTTGACAAGGGTCTCGCAGCCAGTTCTCTGAAGGTTCAGCTAGCGGCTCTCGCTTGCCACAGGGGCAAAGTACTAGGTCTTACTCTCGGATCTCATCCAGACGTACAGCATTTTATCAAGATGGTGTTCCGTTTGTGGCCTTCGCGTAGGGTGTCAGTGCCCTCGTGGGACTTGAACCTGGTGTTGCGGGCTTTGGTTGGCAAACCTTTTGAGCCCCTTAGCCAGGCGTCTCTTAAGGATCTCACGCTCAAGACAGTTTTTCTGGTGGCCATTTGCTCGGCGCGGCAAATCTCCGAGTTGCAGGCGCTCTCGTGCCGGGAACCGTTCTTATCTATATCTAGGGACCGCGTGGTGCTTCGGCCGGTTCCCTCCTTTTTGCCTAAAGTGGTGTCGCCTTTTCATTTAAATCAGGCGGTTTTTCTTCCGGTCCTGCATGGGAGTTCGGAAGGCGCTGGGGACGAGGGCTTGCATTACCTGGATGTGCGCAGGGTCCTTCGGCGTTACTTGAAAATCTCAGGGTCTTTCCGGAAGACCGACAGGTTGTTCGTACTTTTTGGCGGAGCACAGAAAGGAGAGGCGGCGGCTAAAGCGTCCATTGCTAGGTGGATCAAGGAGGCTATTGCGTCGGCTTATATTTTACACTCTCAGCCGGTTCCGGTGGGTCTGCGGGCCCACTCTACCAGAGCTCACGCGGCTTCTTGGGCGGAGCACAGTCTGGTCCCGCCGGCGGAAATTTGTAAAGCGGCGACTTGGTCGTCGCTGCATGCCTTCAGTAAGCACTACCGGTTGGATGTGCTCGCCGCTCGAGATTCTTGTTTTGGTTCGGCAGTATTGCGCGCCGGATGGCAAGGTCCCGCCCGGTGTTGACTGCTCTGTTACATCCCAGATGTGGAGGACTAAACTGGAGGACCGCTCAGGAAATAGAAATTACACTTACCTGGTAATTGTAGTTCCTGGAGGGTCCAGTTTAGTCCTCCTTCCCGCCCTATCTGTCATGTGCTCTGTTACGGCGCGCGTCTGCGACCTGGACGGCGTTCGTTCGGCCTTCTGTGTTACATTTTTCGGGCCGCAAATTTCTGTCGGATTGTTCCTTTTTTGCTTTCTAGCTCCTGTTTTCGGGGGCTGGAATTTGGGCTGTCGCTTTCTTCCAGGGAGAGGGTAGAGGCGATAAGCAGTGGTCTGGCTTCCTCGTTTGGGGAGGGGGTCAACAGATTCATAAGGGGTTTCAGTTTCTTTTTGTAAATATATATTACCTGTAGACTCATGTGTTGCTTCTTTAAGTCTGCTTTGTTACTAGTTCACTGGGGGCTGATGGGAGCTCCGACAGCATAGACGATACAGAGGAAGATTTTGATTGGTCCAGTCTCCAGGCTGCAGGAGGAGGTGCACTACCCGGATGTGGAGGACTAAACTGGACCCTCCAGGAACTACAATTACCAGGTAAGTGTAATTTCTATTTATTCAACGTAACAAGGGTTGGTGAGCCCTTGAGTGAATCTCTTCATAAAAGCGATTAATAAATCCTACTAAATAAATTGTGGCTCAACTTGGGTCCCACTATCTTTGCATTGATGTGGCCAGGATCCTTTGGTGAAGTAGTATACAAATGCACTGCTCACGATCCAGATTTTCTCTGCCCCCAGAGCTTGTGGCCGCCATTTTGTGCTCCGCTCCATCTGCATGACTGCCAACGAATGCGAACTCCCTGAGGTCCGCCGCTTTCTTTCTTGTCGTTATTTGCCACTGGATGCCTTCTGCAGACCCTCACCTCTCCTTGCCTGCACTTCTTGCTGCCCTAGGTGGAGGATTTATAGCGAACACCGGGTAAAGCTCCGGAGCTCTCGGCTCAGGCTTCCATGCAGATAACTGACGTCACTTTCTCCCCGTCCATTTGTTTTTTACTTAAAGGCACCTGCGTTACTTGTACCTTTATTGGAACCTTTCTTTCGGAATACCCCAACTTCCCTGTTTTGCTGGTATCCTTCAAAGATACATCATTCCAAACCATGCGTTCTTGGGTGACTGGCGGCTTTCCCCCATTGTCTAGTTTACAGACTGCTCTATCTCCTTTTTAAAGGTTAATGCCAGCAGCCTGGTTCCATTCTGGTTAAGGTAGAGTCCATTCTTTCAGAAAAGCCCCCCCCCTTCCCAAAATGTTGCCCAGTTCCTAACAAATCCAAAACCTTCTTCCTTGCACCATCATCTTATCCTTGTATTGAGACTCCGGAGCTCTGCCTGCCTCTTAGGTCCTGCACATAGAACATGAAGAATTTCTGAAAATGCTACCCTGGAAGTTCTGGATTTCAACTTTATACCTAAAAGCCTAAATTTAGCTTCCAGAACCTCCCTCACACTTTATGTCATTGATACCAGCATGTACTAAGACAGCAGGCTCCTCCCCAGCACTATCTAAAGCCTTATCTACATGGTGCATGAGGTCTGCTACCTTTGCACCAGACAGGCATGTTACCAGGCAATCCTCATGTTCACCAGCCACTCAGCTATCTATTTGCCTAATGATCGAATTGCCAAATATAACAGCCATCCTAACCCTTCCCTCATGGGCACATGGCCCTAGAGACACGTCCTTGGTGCGAGGGTATTACATCACTTGGAGGATGTGTCCTAGCTATAGGATCACTTCCTGCCACACCACGGTCTTGCTTTTCTTTCACCTGACCTCTCTCCTTCATAGCAGCAGAAAGAAAGGCTGCTAGACTGGAGGTGGGACTTCTCTACTGCATCCCTGTAGATCTTGTCTATACCTCTGTCTGCCTGAGCTGCTCCAAGTCTGTTACTCCAGTCCCCAGAAATCAGACTCGTTCCCTGAGAGTAAAGAGCTCTTTGCTCCTAATGCACACATACGATCTCTCACCAACTGGGAGAAAATCATTCATGTAACACTCAGTGCAAAAGACTGGATACCCCCTATCTCTTTGCTGGACTGCTGTCTGCATCATAAGATTAAAATTTTTCTTTTATCTATTTAAAATTATTCAGTTTTTTTTAAAGTTGCTAGGGAAATAGGGACACTTGAAACAATACTGTTATACCTAATAAGTATAAGGGACGTTTAGTTTTCATGTCAAGGTGAACTGCAAGGACTTGATTAATCTAATCCTAAGGCCTAATAACTTGGTTATTAAGATAATCGGTTAAACCTGAAAGTGAGCGAGATTACTCCCTTCCCCTTAACTGGCTTAGGAAGCAGTAAATTAAGGATTATGCCTGGGGTGGATGGGAAGGAATGAAACACTAACTGAAAGCTGTCTTGCAGTAGTAAGCCCTAACTGTCTTTAATTTTAATGAAAGCTGGCTTGTTTTAGTTTGCCCTAACTGACCTAACAAAAACCACTAAAATTTTAAAATACACAGATTCTATCGATTTAAACCCAAAGAATTCCCCTTTCCCCAAGATTTAGAAAATTTCCCAGCCGGTAAATACTTACAAGTGTAGACTGCTTCCCAGCAGTAGTAGTCCTTCAAGACTACAGGTTAATAAAGAGGTTCCTAATTTTTTAGAATAAATGTCCTGGTAATTTGTGTGTGTGGCAATATTCCTTTGCTGCTTTGGGCTTCCAGTTTCTATTAAGCAATGGCTCCATGAACCTTCATTTGCAGTTACCTGGGGTTGATGCTCCCTCTTTTACACCCAACTCTCAACTCACGTAATCTGGTAAATATACCAATAATCCTTTGCTGTTGGCCATACATTTAGAGCTTCCTTCAGAGCCCTGCAATCAAGGACTGTCATAGAGCAGGAGCTAATAAAAGTGAGGATATAGGAAAATAAGCTGTCTGTCCCAAAACAAATGAGGTGCAGAGAATGCAATTGTCTAGCAAAACAGCTAGAGGGAGCAGGCGTGCACTTACAGAGGCTGAGTGGACACACCTAGCTAATCAGCAGCACCTGAGAACTAGCCCGGGAAGCTCAAAGGCAGAAGACCTTTATAAGCAAGAGGCTAGAGACAGAAGGCAGAGCAGCACCGGAGAGCAGAGCACTGCTGAGAAACGGAGCAGTGGAACCAGGACTAGTGGCACGGCTGCAGGAACTGGAAGAGAACCAGAAGGTTCCAGGGAGAAAGACAGACGGAGGAGAGTCAGTCCTGTGGAAATCGTGGTAGCCAGAAACTCCAGAGGTAAAGGGCTAAGAAGCAGGAAGCCAGGCTTGGAGAGAGGCCTACGCTTGCCAGAAAGCCCGGAGACCAGATTGAAAGGTACCAGAAGCTTTCAGGAGAAAGATTGTCAGAGAGACTGGGTCCTAAGGGAAATACCTGAGGAGGATACTTCCAGCTATGCCTATTACAGGAAACCAAGGTATGATGATTCTTTATTCATGAAGAAAGGCTCAGCTGCTAGAAGCCCTTATAAAGCAGGTGCCCAGTTTAAAGGAAGAGAAAGCAGGCCAGAGTTTCACCAGCCAAGATATAGAGGCTATAAAACAGGCCATGCTCATTTAAGAACCTTAGAACAATTGTATGGAAAACAAGGGAACAGAAATAGGGACTGGCCAGTGATAACAGCCAGAGAAAGCCCCAGCCCAGAAGAAGATAATAGTGATTTAGAACCGATGCAAGTGGAGCTTATAGACCCTATTCCCTTATTGCAGGAGGAATTGATGGATTGTTCCATGTGCGTTGTGGGTAGTTTGGAATCACTGCCGGAACTGTGAGTCTTACCGATATTACCTTAAGAAGTTTTCATATTTGTGCTGATTGAAAGAAGAATGTTCAGACATGTAATTTACTCCAATGTTGAAAGAATCCTTGGTTAAAATCCTTTCCACAACTGTGAAGATTATAACAGTTTACCTTGTACCTTGAGTTTGGTTTATGCCTGAAAAGAAGGACTTTCTTTAATTTTTGTAGCCCAACAAATCTTTTTGTGAAAAGGGAAATAAAAGCCTTATTCTCCCTCCACTTTGGCTTACATGACTTATTTGCACCAGGAGCAGGACTACATAGACCAGGCTGCACCTGGCCTTAAAGAACCCTCCTCTCCAAAAATTAACTATATGCCCAGCCTCCCCATTCAGCCACCAGCCACCAGGGGGAGGTTGGTGACAGGACCCTCTAGTCACCAGATTTTGCTATTGTGTAGTGAATGGAACTTCCCTCTCCAAGGGCTGTGAATGCTATCTCCGCAAAATCACTCCATCATGGGGCTGGCCCTCAAGAAATATATTTTTAAAAGAAAAGGATTGGTTAATGGTAAAATAATATAGGAAATGTTACAAGATTCTCATATTATACAATGTAAATTTTGAAGGAGGGAAAAGCATAAAGGATCTGTAGCACTGGGGAACTAGGAAGGGTGGGGATAAGCCAACGACTTGGGCAGTTGGACAGTACTGCAGCAGGAAAGAAAGACTAGATGGTCTTCAGACCTCGAGCAATGGGTCCAAAACAAGCTGCTCAACGTCCCCTTTAGCAGGGAGAACCTGTTCGGCAAGCCTATGGCCGACATGGCAGCCAAGATAGAGGCCGATGTGGTGACTTGACAGAGGCTCTCCAAAAAGAGCTCATCCTTCTCCTGTAAGAAGCCATGGGGAAAAGACCCTGTTCCCGAGTACAAAGGGGCCCTTTCATCAGAGTCACCAGTACCAACTCTTATCAGGCAAGCAACAGGGTTCTCACCCAAAAAGACAAAGCCATAGAGTCCAGAAGCCAAAGGCATAGAAGCCCCAGGCCCCAGCTCCCACCCAGCCCGGGAGGAGCTTTTGACTCCTGGGGTAGGGCCTCCCCTCTTCTGAGAGACCTTCACCAGCTCACAGGGGACCGCCTGGCCCTCTTTGCCCACAGGTGGGCCAGTGTCACCTCTGACCAGTGGCTGCTGCAGGTGGTAAGGGAGGGATACCTGCTCCACCTACAGCAGATACCACTTAGGTTCTTTTCAGGAGAGCTGGTGCGACTTCTCCTTCACCAGACCCTTCTGCTCTCAGAGCTCGCAGGTCTGCTCAGGGACAACACAGTAGAGCCTGTACCCAAACATCTATGGGGAAAAAGGCTTCTACTCCAGATACTTCCTTGTCCCAAAGAGAACTGGGGGCCTCAGGCCCATACTAGACCTGAGAAACTTAAACAAATTTCTGGTGAGGGAGAAGTTCAAGATGCTCTCCCTTTGAACACTGCTGCTTTACCTCCATCAGGGAGATTGGCTGTGCTCCTTGAACCTAAAGGATGTGTATACTCACATCCTGATCCACCCCTCCCACAGGCAGTACCTATGGTTCATGGTGGGAGGAGGGCAACTATCAGTACAAGGTGCTAACCTTTGGCCTCCTCATCAAGGGTCTTTACCAAATACCTGGTGGTGGTAGCCACCTATTTGCGCCTTCAAGGGGCTTTTTTCTTTTTTTACCTGGACGACTGGCTCATCAGGGGCGGTCAGTCAGGCCGCAGAGCGTGCAACCCTTCTTTTGCAGCACCTGGGGTTCATCATCAACTACTCCAAATCCCATCTCTCTCCAGCCCAAAGTCTGGAGTTCATAGGTACCCAGTTGGACATGTTACAGGTCAAGGCCGTCTTCCCAAGAGAAAGGATAGAACGCTTCAGGCAACTGGCAGGAGAGGTACAACGCCGCCGGCCAGTGCTGGCTTGTCTCATCCGCCTACTGGGTCATATGGCCTCGATGGTCCACGTCACACCTCAACCTGCTTACACATGTGGACAGCCCAGTGGTGCCTACGCTCTCAGTGGACTCAGGCTAAGGGATAGGGTCAGGGTTACCCGCCATCTGGTGGAGTCCTCAGCTGGTGGCAAAACCTATGCCACCTCCAGGCAGGAATGCCCTTCCAGGCACCTACGTCACGGAGGACCCTGACCACAAACTCCTTCCTCCCGGGTTGGGGGGGGGGGAAATTGTGGAGACAGCCGCACACAGGGCAGCTGGTCTCAGGAGTCGTCACTCCTACAGATCAATCTCCTGGAGCTCAGGGAAATCTTCTTGGCCTTACGAGTGTTCCGCCACCACCTGCGACACTGGCCTGTACTGATGCAGATGGACAGCCAAGTTGCCATGTTTTATATCAACAAGCAGGAAGGCACAGGTTTGTACTCCCTCTGCCAGGAGGCGGTGGCCCTCCTCTCCTTCGCTACACACAACAACATGCTTCTGCAGGTGGTATACCTCCTGGGCTAGGACAACTGCCTAGCGGACAGGCTGAGCAGAGTCCTTCACCCACACGAGTGGCACTTAAACCCCAGAGTAACGAAGCAGCTCTTACACCTCTGGGGCAGGCCCATGATGGACCTATTCGCCTCTCCAGACAAACACGCAGCTACCCTGCTTCTGATCCCGTCAGCTGCACCTGGAGAGAGTGGCAGCAGATGCCTTCCTGATCTCGTAGTCCAAGGGCCTATTGTTTGCATTCCCACCAAGCCCTTCCCTGGTTGCCAGGATCCTCTTCAAGGTTTATTTTTATTTATTTATTTATTTAACATTTCTTATATACCGCCTTTCATGATATCAAGGCGGTTTACATTGAACAAACTGATGCCCTTAGAGCTTAAGGGCATCAGTTATACTGATTGCCTCCAGGTGGCCCAGGCAACCTTGGTTCCCTCTGCTGTTTTCCATGTCAGTGGCACTCCCAGACCCTCTGGGCCGAGCCCCAGACCTCCTGCCCCAGAAGGAGAGCGCTCTCCTGCACCCCAATCTGGGGTCGCTAATGCTAACAGCGTGACTGCTGAACTTGTAGCACTGGCCCCTTTCAGCCTTCCAGGAGAGGTCGAGGAGATCCTACTGGCTTCCTGAAAACCCTCCACCAGACAGACTTATGCCTTTAAGTGGAGAAGGTTCTCCACCTGGTGTGCAGAAGAGGAGGAGAATCCCTTCTCCTGCCAGATGCAACTAGTACTGCAGTACCTACTGCACCTGTCACACACTGGGCTGAAATATGACTCTGTGAGGGTACATCTGAGTGCCATAGTCGCTCACCACCACCCTGTTGAGGGAAAATCCCTCTCAAGCCAGCCGCTGGTCTCCAGGTTCCTCCGGGGTCTCCTGTTATCCAAGCCCCCTCTCCGCTCTCCAGTGGCAGAGTGGGACCTCAACATGGTGCTCTCAGCTCGCCAAACCACCGTTCGAGCCCCTGGCCACTTGTCACCTTCGGTACCTGCCATGGAAAGTGGCTTTTCTGGTGAGTGAATGCCAGGCCCTGGTGACAGATCCACCATATACAAGGTTCTACAAGAACAGGGTAGTGCTCCGCACACACCCCAAATTCCTCCCAAAGGTGGTGTCTCCTTTCCACCTCAACCAGAGATGGTCCTCCCCAACTTCTTCCCGCGGCCTCATGCCTGCAAGGAGGAACTAGTACTTCATACACTAGATTGCAAATGGGCCCTGTCCTTCTATTTACAGTGGACTCAGGCCCATCAAAAAGCTCCTCAGCTTTTCATGTCTTATGACCCCAGCAGACTGGGGCTGCCTGTGACTAAGCGAACTCTGTCCACTTGGGTGGCGGACTGTATTCGTCTTGCCTGTGAGCGAGCTGGCCTCTCCCTCGAGCATTGGATTACAGCCTATTGCATGAGGGCGAAGGCCGTGTCAGTGGCCAACCTCTGCTTAGTGCCAGTGACAGAAATCTGCAAGGCCACCACATGATCTTCAATTCATACGTTCGCAGCTCACTACTGCCTGGGGAGCGAGTCCCACAGGGACAGTGCCTTTGACCAGGCAGTACTCCATAATATTCTCAGGGTGTAGGCAACTCCTGCCCTCCGATCCTTCTGTGTTCAGGCTACCAGAGTGATAGTGTCGCTGGACGCTAGGGTCTTGCAGAGTCTCTCAGTGGGAACTCACCTTCTGCAACTCACAAATACCCGATTGGTCACCATTGGTGCTGTCGTGGTTCGGTCCTTGGCAGCATGGAGCTAGGGAGTCCCATATGTGAGGACTGACTTCCTGCTTGTTCCTGGAGAAAGCGTAGTTACTCACCTGTAAGAGGTGTTCTCCAGGGACAGTAGGAATCAGTCCTCATAACCCTCCCTCCTCCCCTGGGAGTTGCCTCCCTACCTTGTTTTAGTTTTTACTGCCGTCCCAGCTATGTCGTCTGACTAAGATGGCACCCTTGGGCGGAGAGGGGACCAAGCATGCGTGGTAGCATGTTCCAAAGGCTTTTTTTGAAAGCTGTGGAAATGCTCTGTACGGGCTCCATCAGCGCCGATGTCACCCATATGTGAGGATTGATTCCTGCTGTCCCTGGAGAACACCTGTTATAGTGTTATAGGTGAATAACTACACTTTCTGTGTCCCCCCCCCCCCCCCCGAAAACAGGAGAAAAGCGGCAGCTGGAAAACATCACACTTAAATTTTAAAAAGTTTGCCGTGCTGCTCCACGCCCCCTCTCTTTCTGTAAAATGCGGCTCTATGGCAGCCAGAGGCTCAGGAAAGCATTTTCCATGGAGGGGCCAAAATCTCAGGTATTGCAAGACTTTGGCCTGTTAATGGGAAATGTTTTCCCGGGTCTCCAGCTGCCGCAGAACAGCACTTTACAGAAAGAGAAGAGGCACAGAGCGGAGCGGCAAACTTCTTTTAAAGTTATTGTGAAGAGGTTTTCCATTACCATTGCTACTTTGGGATTGCTGGGCCCTCCTCTGGCCTAGATCCCCCCCCTCCCACATTGCAGGGACTGCTTGGGCGGCATTTACACCACTGCTGTTTCTGATTGGTTCACACAATATGATTGATGTCACCCGAAGTTTAATTGAAGGAAGAAGGAAAGTGCTTATGAGACCCAGTTATTAGGAGCTATGATAAAGGCTGAAATCTTTTGTTTGATTTCAGAACAGCAGAGAAGTATATTTCTGCCACCACCTGCCGGCATTCGAAAGTGTGTTATCTCAACCAATATTGCTGCAACCTCTTTAACAATTGATGGAATCAGGTACGCTCTCTCCTGAAAGCTGACAGCAGACCAGTTATGTGTCTTGATAGCTCAAAGCACTGTGTATCAATATGCTAAAGACCCAACTTCCTTTACAGCCTTTGACCAGTAATAGTACAGCAAGCATATGCGGAGGGAGGGGGGGGGGGAGTTATGGAGGTGGAGAAAGAGGTAAGCAATGTAAAACTATTCCAGAGGCATAGTACTATAGAATGCTCACGGACTTTTCTAGTTTCCATCCAGATGCAGCTCCTTCTATTTTTCATTAAGTTATTCATGAAAAACTTAGTTTAAATGGCATGATAAATATTATATAGAAACAAGCTAATGGGTAACAATAATAGATTCATTTTATGTGTGAGGCATCAATCTTTGTAAACCTGTTATATACAGCCTGACAGATTTTATCTCCTTTAGGTATGTTGTTGACAGTGGTTTTGTGAAGCAGTTAAATCACAATCCCAGAGCTCGTCTAGATATACTGGAGGTGGTTCCTATCGCAAAGTACGTTCCAAGAAAAAGCACTTTGTCAGATTGCATGTCAGGTGCATTGAAATTGAAATTGCTGGTATTTACATAATTGTTGTGGAGGAGGGTGCTCTGCTGTTCAAGGTACAGTTCTGTAATTACTGCTTTGTTTGCTGTTCCAGGAGTGAAGCTGTACAGCGAGCAGGCAGAGCTGGGAGGACAGCCTCTGGGAAGTGTTACAGAGTTTATAGCAAAGAATTCTGGGACAAGTGCATGCCTGATCACATGATTCCAGAGATAAAGAGAAGTAGTCTGACATCTGTGATCTTGACGCTGAAATGCTTGGACGTGCATGATGTGATCAGGTGACCAATAAAAGATTTTCATGTATATTTTGCCAGGGCTGGCACGAGGATATTAGGGGCCCTAGATGAACTTTCAGCCTTGTGTGTCCGCCACCCACACTCCAGTCAATTAACTTTCAGGTTCCTAGACCCTTCATGTGATTTTGATAAGTAAACTCAATGATTATGATCACCCAAATTCTCTCTCTTCCAGAATTATCCTGTAAAAATGTGTAATGGGACATATTTTAAAATATTTGACATTGTCAAATATATATATATATAATAATATGCATAATGAGTGTAATTTTATAGTAGGGGTGCTATGTGCCCCTATAAAATAGGGTCATATAATGAACATTGCGGGAGGATGTGACATCAGGGAAGATGAATGAAAGCCTGAAGCATGTGTTCTGAGGAGTGCAGGCTAATACAGTAATAATGTGGTTTTGCATAGCAATTCACTCCAGTAGTCTTCTTAGCTGCATGGTTAAGTTCCAAAGATGTTGGTAAGAAAATGTTTAGAGGAATTTAAGTCCCCATACCTGCAGGCAGAGAAGGAGAGTGGCTGCAAAGCAGATGGCAAGATGGCAGCAAGCAACTGTAATGATTCAGAGGACAGCTGTATGACTGATGCCAGTGGTGTTGCATGCATACACCATGAGATCTGGCACTGGTTCACCAATTTATTTTTTTATTTATATTTTATAAACCTAAACAGAATTATACTGAACATTTGCAACATTTTCCACTCCAATGTTCCACATTACAGTTCCATACATCAAATTATCCCAACCAGAGTTCTTTTTCCATCTTATTATGTTTACTTTTTGTCTTACCCAACTTTCTCCCGTTCCCGCACCACTCCTCCCTCATCCCTCCCCAAGGATTCCCATCCCCTGTCTTTCTTATTTCTAGTTATTTGCTTCCCATTTTATATAATTTCCCCAAATGCTCAAAACGTTTTGTGGCCTATCTCTTTTACTCATTAGATAGATATGTGCCAAAGACGACCTATACTCTTCCATCTGTGGCACTAACACCTGTTTCCACTTCCTTGCAATTAGAACTCTGAGGACCACACATCCCAAGTTTAAGAAAATACCCTCTGCATTATTTAAACTAAGGGGTTTATGTTTATTTCATTTGATAAAAACCACCTTTCTATAACAAGCAAAGCGGTGTACAATTAAAAAACATGTTTAAAAGAAGGCCAAAGCCAGCGAAATGGAAAAGGAATTACAATTTCTTGATAGGAAAGCAGTAGACACAAGAGAGACATGACCAAACATAAGTAAGGAAAGTACACAAAGGTAAATAGAGGATAGGGGAGTGGAATTTACACGAAAGGGGAGGGGACATCAAACGCCAGGGAAAAAAGGTGGGTTTTCAGGTTTTGTTTGAATGTGGGGTGATGAGGTTCCAGACGAAGTGAAGAGGGAAGGGAGTTCCAAAGGGCGGGGCCAGCAAAAAAGAAGGCAGAAGAGCGAGTAGATTGTAAGTGAGCGCGGGAGGGGGAGGGAAGGGTGAGGCGGTTGAGGTGGAAGGAGCGAGGAGTGTACCTGGGAGAGTGAAAAGAAAGAAGGTCTGTTAAGTATTGAGGGGTGCCGGTGTAGAGAGCTTTATGGACCAGGGTAAGAAGCTTGAATTGAGAGCGATAGGGAAAGGGTAGCCAATGAAGGCGGAATAGCACTCGTAGATATATTGGTCTTATTTGTTGAGGGTTAATCAATACCTATGGTATATGTGGGTGTCCCTCATGACATTCCTGGACAATGATTCATGTATTATTTATCTCTTGAACACTCTATGTCTATTTCACAGTGCTCTGAACACTATAATAATAAGAACTAACAGGTCTCAGACTTGAAACGGCACTATCACTCAGGTTGTACCCTGGATCAACGTCGGGAACTTACGTCCAGTGCGTGTGCCTGTTGATGCATCAATGACCTTAGTTCTTATATATTATATGAATGTCTTGATTATAGAATATCAATTCTTGAATGTATTACTTCAATAAATGCTCTGGCGTTTTTTGGAAGCAACAGGGCTCCGGACAAACACGCTAAGCCAGGATTTGTGAGTGCAGAGAAAAACCGACAAACGAATGTGTTTTCAGCGCACAGCTTAAAAGAAATATGGAGCATTAATAGAAGTCTCGATATCAAACCCCCTGATGAAACCAAGAGACTGTGAAACGCAACTTGGTACCAACTGAAGGCATCGGGGTAACAACACTCCCAAGAGAGTAATCTCCACGATTAAGAAACAACTAAGTTGAACTTTTGAGACACGGGCTGAATAACCATTTCTAAGATAAGTTTAATTTCAGTGCATTTATTGGGCTGAACAACTATTTCTGAGATAAGTTTAATTTCAGAGCATTTATTGAAGTAATACATTCAAGAATCGATATTCTATAATCACGACATTCATATAATATATAAGAACTAAGGTCATTGATGCATCAACAGGCACACGCACTGGACGTAAGTTCCAGACGTTGATCCAGGGTACAACCTGAGTGATAGTGCCGTTTCAAGTCTGAGACCTGTTAGTTCTTATTATTATAGTGTTCAGAGCACTGTGAAACTCGCCTAACAAACATAGACATAGAGTGTTCAAGAGATAAATAATACATGAATCATTGTCCAGGAATGTCATGAGGGACACCCACATATACCATAGGTAATGAAGGCGGAATAGCAGAGGTGTTATGTGGTCTCGGGGGGAGGAATGGGTGACAAGGCGGGCAGCAGTGTTTTGGATCCGTTGTAACCGGGACAGTTGAGATTTAGGGAGACCAGTGAAAACTGAGTTAGCAAAATCCACACGTGACATGACCAGAGATAGCAACAAAGTGGTGAGGGCTGATGGAGATAGAAAGGGACAGACTGCACGAATTTGACGGAGGAAGAAAAAGGATGATTTAGTGACGTGTGAAATATGGGCATGGAATGATAGGTCAGAATCAAAGTGAACACCAAGATAACGGAAGGTGGAGACTAGAGGGACAGGGGAACCAGAAAAAGAAGGGGCCAGAGTGGGAGGTGGACTGTTATGAGAGAACCAGATAGCGATAGTCTTAGCAAGATTAAGGTGAAGACAGTTAAGTGTCAACCAATTAGCCACATCAGAAAGACAGGAGTTTAGCGCGGAGAGGTCTGGGCAAGAGGGGGAGGTGTGATGAAGCAGAACAATGTCATCTGCATAGAGAAAGGCAGATATTCCAGACTGTTGGATTAAGAGGGCTAGGGGGGCCAAGAAGAGGTTGAAAAGAAGGGAAGCCAAGACAGAACCCTGAGGAACCCCACAGGGAAGAGGGAAAGAGTCCGAAGGAGGGGCAGAGGAGGAAGAAGAGAGGAAAGAGTGAAATCAGCGGTGAACAGTACTACAAAGACCCACCTCCCATAAGCGAAGAAGGAGGGAGTGATCAACTAAGTTGAATGCAGCGGAAAGATCAAGTGCAACCGCCACCGAGATGTCACCATGATCTTGAACTACATGCAGTGCATTAGTAAAAGCAAGAAGGATAGTTTTGATACTGTGACCCTGGCGGAACCCCGATTGACGAGGGTGAAGAAAATTAGTAGAGTCAAGGTGATGTGAAAGTTGTGCAAAGACAAATTTCTCTAAGAGTTTAGAGAGAAAAGGAAGGTTAGAGACAGGGCGGTAGTGAGTGGGAACCGAGGGATCGAGTGAGGAATTTTTGAGGATGGGGCGAATTAAAGCATGTTTCCAAGAGCGAGGAAAGGACCCTGTAGAAAGACTAGAATTGAACATAGTAAGGATGTGGGGAAGGAGAGCTAAAGAGGGTTCCAGGAGCCAGGAGGAAGGAATGGGGTCTAGGGGACAGGAGGTCTTCTTTGAGGAAGAAATGAGATGGTGAAGCTCAGGGGGAGTGATCAAGGAGAAGGACGCCCAGAAGTGGGAGGTTTGAGAGATGGGCGGGGGGGAGGCAACAGGGGGAGGAGAAAGAATCGGAGCGGGGCAGGAAGGTAAAGACGCTCTCAAGGAAGAAATCTTATTGCTAAAGCAGGAGGCTAGAAGAGAAGGCTGGGGGGAGGGAGGGACCGGTTGAGCTGAGGCTGAGGAGTGAAGGGAAGTAAGAGACCGGAGGGTAGAGTAGAGGTGTCTGGTTTGATTTGGGGCATTCAAAATGGCATTAGAGAAATAAGTGCGTTTAGCGAGATGGACAGAAGAGCGATAGTGAGAATAACTGGATTTGAAAAATGCGAGTGAGGTGGGTGAGGGACCCTTACGCCACAGCCGCTCTGCTCTGCGAAGCTGGGTACGTAGAAGCCGAAGACCTCCATGGTACCAGGGATGCGAGGGTCGACGGCGAGGCAGTTGAGGACGCAGAGGGGCAATATGGTCGAGAGCAGTCGAAAGGATCGATGACCAGAGAGCAGCTTGGGAGTTAGGAGAGAGGAGGGGGAAGTCTGAGGGTAGAAGCTCAGTTGCTGTGGAAAATTGCTGAATGGTGAGTGAAGAAAGGGCGCGGGAGAGCCGCGGGGGAGGGGGGCAGTGGGGAGGGAAAGAGGAGGAGGAGGAGGAAGACCCTCGTGAGTGAAAGCAAGAGAATGAGAGGCAGACATGGTCTGTCCATGGAAGAGACATAGAGGAAAGATTGTGAAGCGTAAGAGAAGAAGAGGATGATGTCAGGAGTAGGTCGAGAGTATGACCAGCCTGATGGGTAGGAAAAGTGACATGCTGCACAAAGGATAGATCATGTAAGAAAGAAATAAAGGAAAGATCCCTAGATGAAGTGGGAGAGTCCATATGTAGGTTGAAGTCCCCAGCAATAAGCAGATGGGGAAAAGCAAGGGAAAGATCAGTGATAGTCAAGAGAAGGGAGTCCCACAACTCAGGGCGAAGAGCAGGGGGGGAGTAGATAAGAAGCACATGCGTAGGAGGAGAGGTGTGAAGATGAAGCAGAAGGAATTCTGGGTAGTGGAGTGATGGGGGGGGAGAGCTGGGTGAAGGAGAGGGTGGGCCGTATCAGAGCGGCCACACCGCCGCCTGATTTGCCAAGACGTGGAACGGAGACTGCAGAGAAACCAGGGGGAAGGCAGCGGGCGAGGAGGGCATCCTCCCCATCCCTAAGCCATGTCTCGGTTAAAAGAGTAAGGTCAAAGGATGACCTAAGGACAAGATCTTGAATAAGGAGGGTTTTATTACGTAAGGACCGACAATTAACTAAGCCAAAGGAGAGGGGAGACTTGGAAAAAGTAGACGACAAGGGAGACAATGAAGGAGAGGCAGAGATTAGAAAGACATCGAGAGCGTGAGCCAGGCAGCTTGTCTGGACGTCTGCCCCATAGCACAGGTATAGCAGCCATAGGGCAGGGATGAAGGGAGAAGGTAGAGATAGAGGTACAAGGCGAGAGACCTACCGGAAGTAGATGAAAGGAGGCTCTGGGAGGAAGTCGGGGCAAGCTAAGTGAAGAAGCTGTCCCAGGCAACGTGGGGATGCAGAGGATGAGAAGTAGGAAAGATTGAAGTATCGCAGCAGGAGCGCAGCTTCCGCAGCCCGAGCAACCCCAAGGAGCGCACCTAAGGAGCACGTCGTGCTCCTTAGGTGCGCTCCTTCGGTGTGCGCCCGAGTCG
This sequence comes from Ichthyophis bannanicus, assembly GCA_033557465.1. Taxonomy (NCBI): domain Eukaryota; kingdom Metazoa; phylum Chordata; class Amphibia; order Gymnophiona; family Ichthyophiidae; genus Ichthyophis; species Ichthyophis bannanicus. The sequence goes on from CM066042.1 coordinate 173,761,876, forward strand.
CTCTGGTTTTATAGCTGGAAGGCAGTGTACCTCGCGGCAGCGGTGCTTCCGGAAGGGGAGGGCTCAAGCTGACAACGGATGATTGATGGCCCAGGTAAGGAGGGCAGACTCACTTTCTCGCCCAGAAGCCCCAGATACGCCCCCAACATTGCCATAGCTGGTTGTAGTATAATATCTTTCCCCAAAATCTTTCCCATTAAACTAAAAAACCTCTATCCATAAACGATACAGGTTTTTACAATCCCACCAAATATGTAAGTAAGTTCCCTGTTCTCCACATTCTCTCCAGCATTTATCATCCACTTGTTTGTATATAATGTGTAGTCGTGACGGTGTCAAATGCCACCTATGCATTATTTTATAATTATTCTCAATTAAATTTGTAGCCAGAAGTCCTTTGTACCTATTTAGATATATTTGCTCCCATGTTGAGTCCTCCCACTTTACTCCCAACTCATTCTCCCAATTCCTTTGGAAGCTTTCTCTTATCCCTTTCCTGGCCATCATATTATAAAATTTTGCCAATACCCTTTTTTTGTCCCATCAGGAATATTTTCTCTACATCATGAGGTTCTCCTCTTAACTCAGGCAAAATCCTGTGTTGTAAGAAATGACATATCTGCTTATATCTATATACATCTTTATCTTCTAACTTATACTGCGTTACTAATTCCTTAAACTCTCTTATTTTCTTCCCCTCTAGTAGCTGGTCTAAGAACATAACATAAGAACATAAGATATGCCATACTGGGTCAGACCAAGGTCCATCAAGCCCAGTATTCTGTTTCCAACAGTGGCCAATCTAGGTCATATGTACCTAGCAGTTTCCCCAAGAGACACAAGTTCCACAATGCTTGTACTGGGTCAAGCATTGATATCTTCGGTCACTTCTTAATAATGGTTTATGGACCTTTCCTCCAGGAACTTGTCCAAACCTTTTTTAAACCCAGCTACACTAACAGCCTTTACTACATCCTCCGGTAACAAATTCCAGAATTTGATTACACGTTGAGTGAAAAAATATTTTCTTTTATTAGTCTTAAATAGTTTACCCTGTAGCTTCATTGCATGTCCCCTAGTCTTTCTATATTCTGATAAGGTAAACAATCGATCTACGTTTACCCGTTCCACTCCGTTCATTAATTTATAGACTTCTATCATATCTCCCCTCAGCCGTCTCTTTTCCAGGTTAAAGGGCCCTAACCTTTTTAGCCTTTCTTCATAGGAGTATCCTTCCATCCCCTTTACCATTTTGGTGGCTCTTCTCTGTACCTTTTCTAAAATCGCTATATCCTTTTTAAGATACGGCGACCAGAATTGCACTCAATATTCAATGTGCGGTCTCACCATGGAATGATATAGAGGCATTATAATATCATTTGTTTTATTTTCCATTCCTTTCCTTATCATACCTAGCATTCTATTTGCTCTCTTGGCCGCCGCTGCACACTGGGCCGAGGGTTTTAACATGGTACTCACAATGACACCTAAATCTTTTTCCTGGGTGGTGGTTCCTAATGTGGAACCTTGCATCGTGTAACCATAGTTTGGGTTGTTCTTCCCTAGGTGCATAACCTTGCACTTGTCCACATTAAATTTCATCTGCCATTTTGATGCCCAGTCTTCCAATTTATCAAGATCCTCTTGCAATTTTTCACAATCCTCTTGGGTTTTAACAACTTTAAATTGTTTTGTGTCATCTGCAAATTTGATAACCTCACTCGTTATTCCACTTTCCAGGTCATTTATGAATATGTCAAAAAGCAGCGGACCCAGCACAGATCCCTGGGGTACACCACTATTCACCTTTCTCCATTGGGAAAATTGGCCATTTAGCCCTATCCTCTGCTTTCTATCTTTTAACCAGTTCCTGATCCACAATACTACACTGCCTCCTATCCCATAACTCTTTAGTTTTGCCAAAAGTCTCTGATGAGGGACCTTGTCAAAGGCTTTCTGAAAGTCCAGATACACAATATCAACCGACTCACCTTTGTCCACCTGTTTATTCACACCTTCAAAAAAACATAACAGATTAGTAAGACAAGATCTTCCTTGTCTAAAGCCATGTTGGCTGTCTCCTATTAGGTTGTGACTATCTACATGCTGAGTAATTTTATTCTTTATGATGGTTTCCACCATTTTTCCCGGTACTGACGTCAGGCTCACCGGTCTGTAGTTTCCCGGATCACCCCTGGAACCCTTTTTAAAAATTGGTGTTACATTGGCGATCCTCCAATCTTCAGGTATTAGAGATGATTTTAATGATAGTTCACAGATTACTGATAGCAGTTCTGCAATCTCATATTTCAGTTCTTTCAACACCCTTGGATGTATACCATTCGGTCCAGGTGATTTGCTACTCTTCAGTTTATCTAATAGTTGTAAGACATCTTCCCGATGTATCTATATTTCCTTCAATTCTTCCGCACCTTTAAATACCACTTCAGTCATGGATAACATCCCTACATCTTCCTCAGTAAAGACTGAAGCAAAGAATTCATTCAGTCTCTCCGCTATCGCCTTGTCGCCTCTTAGTGCTCCTTTAACCCCTTTATCATCTAATGGACCAACTGACTCTCTCACAGTTTTTTTTGCTACGAATGTACTTGAAAAGGTCTTTATTTCACGTTTTTGCTTCCGCAGCAAGCTTCTTCTCAAATTCTCTCTTTGCCTGCCTTATCAATGCCTTGCATTTGACTTGCCAGTGCTTGTGCTGTTTCCAGGTTTCGTCGTTTGGCTCTTTTTTCCATTTCCTGAAAGATGCTTTTTTGGCAACAACAGCCTCTCTGACCTCACCTTTAAACCATGCTGGCAGTTTTTTGGACTTCCACTTTTCTTAAAGCGTGGAATACAGCTGGTCTGGGCTTCCAAGATACTATTTTTCAACAACACCCAAGCTTGATGTACGTTTTTAACCTTCGCAACTGCTCCTTTTAGTTTTTTCTTAACTGTTTTCCTCATTTTATCATAGTCTCGAAAGTTAAAAGGTAGTACTGTGGATTTCCTTACTATCCCTCCTCCACTAATTAAATCAAAGGTGATCATGCTATGATCACTATTGCCAAGTGGCCCCAACGCCCTTATCTCTTGCACTAGATCTGGTGTTCCACTAAGGACTAGATCTAATATGGCTTCCCCTCTGGTCGGTTCATGAACCAGCTGCTCCAAAAAGCAGTCATTTATTTCATCTAGGAACTTTATCTCCCTAGCATGTCCTGACGTGACACTGACCAAGTCGATACCGGGGTAATTGAAATCACCCATTATTATTACTGCGCTGTAACTTTTGTTAGCTTCCTTGATTTCTTTGAGCATTTCATCATCCATTTGGTCATTCTGGCCAGGTGCTCGATAGTACACCTCCACTGCCATCGCCTTCCCCCTTTTATATGGAATTTCAATCCATATAGATTCTACAGCAGATTTTGTTTCCTGCAAAACTTTAATCCTTTCTGAGTCAATGCCCTCTCTAACATAGAGCGCAACCCCTCCACCAATTTGATCAGCTCTATCATTACGATATAGTTTGTACCCAGGTATCACAGTGTCTCACTGGTTGTCCTCCTTCCACCATGTCTCTGATATTCCAATCATATCTAACCTTTCATTTAGTGCTATATATTCTAACTCTCCCATCTTATTCTTTAGACTTCTAGCATTTGCATACAAGCATTTTAGAGAATGTATTTTATTCATGTTAATTTGGCTATTGTTAGACATGGGTAAATTGGGATCTTTAAGCTCTGTCTGCTCCATACTTGAGGGCATTTGGGCTACTTTACTCTTTTGTGGAACCTCTCTGCTTTTGGTAGTATCCTTCAAGGATACATTCTTCCGAACCATCCGCTCTTGGGCGACTGTCGGCTTTCCCCTAATATCTAGTTTAAAAGCTGCTCTATCTCCTTTTTATAGGTTAATGCCAGCAGCCTGGTTCCATCCCGGTTAAGGTGAAGCCCATCCCTTCGGAAGAGCTCCTCCTTTCCCCAGAATGTTCCCCAGTTCCTAACAAATCCAAAACCCTCATCTCTGCACCATTGTCTCATCCACGCATTGAGTCTCCGGAGCTCTGCCTGCCTTTTGGGTCCTGCGCGTGGAACAGGAAGCATTTCGGAGAATGCTACCCTGGAAGTTCTGGATTTCAATTTCCTACCTAAAAGCCTAAATTTTGCCTCCAGAACCTCCCTACCACATTTTCCTATGTGATTGGTACCGACATGTACCAAGACAGCAGACTCCTCCCCAGCACTATCTTACTAAACCCTTGTTCTCCCATTTCTCAAAGTCATTTTTCCCTGTCGCCGGAGGGAAATCTGGATTCCCTCTAATAGGTATCAATCTAGATATCCCATTTCTCCCCAGCCAGAGATATTTCCATTTGTTCCATAGGCTCAATGTCCACTGTACATAAGGGTTACTACCCTGGTACCCTTTTTTTGCATTCCTAGGTAACCATAGACAATCTCCTATCTTCCCCTCTTCTATTTCATCTACTTCCATCTGGACCCACTCTTTTTTTCTCTTCTGCCCCCTATTCTATAATGGCACACATTTGTGCAGCCTCCCAATATCTTGTTTAATCCGGAATGGCCATTCCCCCTTGCTCTTTCCTCTTTGTAAGAATCTTCCATGCCATTCTGTTCTTCTTCCACCCCTTACGAATTTCATAATAATCCTCTGTAGTTTCCCGATATAATTCTTAGACACACATATAGGTAGGGTAGTGAAGAGGTATACCCATTTTGGTAATGTCACCATTTTGATGGCAGATATCCTCCCCATCCAAGACAATGCTTTACTTTCCCATCCTTCTAGTTCTCTCTTTATTATTTTTTCCAACCTTACATAGTTTTCCGTAAACATATCTATTTCATTAGAGGTTAAATTTATTCCCAAATATTTAATACTTTGTTTAGCCCATTTAAACGGGAACTTCTTTTATTTTTAATTGTATTTATATTTCTGTTGATATATGTACTATCTCCGATTTTGTAGCATTAATTTTAAAACCTGAGTACTCACCAAATTCCAATAGTATTTTATATAATGCTCCCAATGATTCCATCGGCCTGGTCAGCATAAACAGCAGGTCATCTGCAAAGAGTGAGATTTTGCTTTCTAACTTTTTCCATTTTACCCCATGTATCTCTAGACACTCCCTTACCCTTTGGGCTAAAGGCTCCGTAGAGAGCATGAATAAAATTGGTGAAAGAGGGCACTCCTGCCTTGTTCCTCTAAATAGCTCAAATGACTGTGTGTATTCCCCATTAACATGAATCCTTGCCATAGGTTGTTCATATATGGCTTTAATCCAATTCAAGTAGTTCCCCTCTATCCCCATCCGTTCCAATACTTTGAATAGAAAGGGCCATGACACACAATCAAACGCTTTTTCGGCGTTGATTGTCAATAGGATCATTTGCTCTTTCCCCCTCTTCCCTTTCCACATTGCATTTAAAACTTTCCTTATATTATCCGCTGTTTGGTGCCCAGGTACAAAACCTGACTGGTTTTCATGAACTACCTGGGTGTATATGGTAATATCCTATTTGCCAACACTTCGGTAAATATTTTGAAATCTGTCCCCAATAAGGATATAGGTCTATATGATCCGCATAAGTTAGAGTCATTCCCCTCTTTTGGCAAAATTGTAACACCCGCCGTACGCATAGATTCTGGGATTTTACCTCCTTCCTTAAATGAAATAAAGAGTCGTGTCAGTAGTTCACCCACAACATCACTAAACGTTTTATAGAACTTATTCATAAATCCATCCACCCCGGGTGCTTTATGAAATGGCAGGGATTTTATCACTTCTATGACTTCCTTTCCTCTTATGGGTCTAGAAATCTGTTCTGTTTCCTTGGGCTGGGAGACTGACGTTGAGGCCTCCCCCGAGACCTCTTGACACTGAGACATCCCCTCGGAGCCAAGGGGGGCGGGTTGACACCTGGCTTAGGACTAGAAGGGGGCTGTTGCAGTAAGATGAAGGGGGAAAATCAAGATATTGGATCCTGGAATGTAAATAGGCTTAATAGCCCCATAAAGTGATGACTGGTTGCCAAGAATTAAATAGGATACAGTGGTCTTTTGTGTTCTTACAGGAAACACCCTTCAGACCACAAGATGAGGGGTTGCTTAATGTGAAGAGGAACAGACGAGGGGGCAGCTATGGTAGCAGGGAGCTATTCTATTTAAAAATGGTTTTCAATTTATAGTAGAGGGGGTATATAAGGATAAAGTGGGATGATGTTTGGCACGTAAAGGAAGACATGAAGGGACTCTGCTGACATTGATGAATATATATGCTCCTAATCATAATTGGAGGACTTATTATTATGATGCAGAAAAAATGCAATATGTGCCTTAGAGTCAATGCTGACTCCTGGTGACCCAGCAGCTCATGGGTTTTCTTGGCAGTGTAACCAGAAGTAGATTGCCAGGCCTTTCTTCCAAGGCAATATGATGCAGAACTTGATCTATTAGTATTTATTAAGGGGGAGGTTATCGTGGGTGTTGATTTTAACATGATCGTGGATGCTCATTTGGATCATTCAGTATGAAGAGGGGCAGCATAGCTCAAACCATAGAAAAAACTTGATCCATTTAATTGGAGCACTTAATCTAGTGGATGCATGGAGGCTCCAGCATCAGGGCAGTGTAATTATTCATTCTTTTTACTATGCTTCTATGTTATACATAACTATGTATTTGTTAGTCAGAGCCTCTTTTCTAAGATGGGATTTTGCGGGAACTGCAAACATTGTTTCTGCCATCTCTGCCTCACGGGGGGTAGTGCTCTCAGCCTCTGGAGCTTCATTCAGTACAGCTGTTGGCAGTGAGAGGTGCAGAGAGCCTGGCGGGGGCTAGCATGGCCATTGGATTATCCTCTTTATCGACAAAATTTGTTTTGTTTCTGCATCAGGCGTTCTGCTTAAAGCAGGGCCAAGGGGGGGGGGGGTGCTCCTCAGCTCTGGTGAGCTTCTTGGGGCCCAGAAACAAGCCTTGCCCCTCTTGCAGCCAAGAGTCCACATAGAAAACAGGTAGAGGAGAATGCGGACTGAGTGACTGCTGGATTCCTTGTGACCTCTGAAAGGACCTTCTGATCTCCTCGAAGATGTGCCTCAAGAGGAGCTGGAGGAGGAGGAGATTCCTGTGGGAGAAGATCCGACTGTGGTGCAGATATTTCACAGGGATGAACTCCCCTCTTTGACTGCACATATGCTTGTGGCACTGCGGATTAGTGAAGAGCCTCGGCCAGACCCGCCAGAGATGACCAGGAACCCTTTACTGCAAGGTATACGGAAGCCTCCTAGATCCTTTCCTTTTAATAAGGCAGTAAAGGATATGATTGCCATTGAATGGAAGTCCCCTGCTACTAGCCTGTGGGTAGCCAGGAGCATGGCAAAGCTTTATCCCATTCCGTCTGAGGAAAAGGAGAAGCTGCTTCTGTCAAGGGTGGATGCTCTGGTGATGGTGGTCACTAGGAAGATGACCATCCTGGTGGAAGGAGGGGCTACTTTGAAAAATCTGCAGGATTGTCTGATGGAAGCTCTACTCAAGCAATCTTTTGAAATTATTGCTCTGGCTCTGCAGGCCTTTGTTTGCGGGGCCTATCTGGCCTGGACTCAGTGGCAGCCCAAGGGCTTCTGCCACACCCCAAGACTGTGCCACCATCTGACCTGCCATGCCCTCCCCCTTGCGCTGAAGTGGCGGTGGCTGAACTGCTACTTCAGTGCTGTGTTGGGCCTTAAGTGCCCATGCGCATGCGTGCTCATGGCCGGCCGCTCCTGCCTACCCCCCCTCCGATGCAACTTTCTTGGAGGGAGCACGAGCAGCAGGCTGGAACTATACTTGCGGGCGTGGGCATTTTAAAGCCTACTTTTGCACTGAAGCGGCAGTTCAGTGAAGAATATGGCCACAGTGGTGGCAGTGCGGTGTTTTTCTGTGGCTGCAAAACTGGTCAGCTGATGTGGCCTCCAAGATGCAGCTAAGCAAAACTTCCCTTTGTAGGTCAGTTGCTCTTGGGGGAAGATTTGGAGAAGTTGATCAAGAGCCTTGGGAATTCCAATGGCTCTTCCTAAAGACTCTGGCAAGGGAGCCCCCGATGAATGGGTAGTAGAGGATGTGCAGGAGGATGGTTGAATGTTGGGAGATAACGATAATGGGAGGTAGGGGAGAGAACCCTATGGTCAGGGGTATATTTGTGGTCAGGGTATATTTGTTAAGTGGGGGACAAGAAAAAAAGGATGAGAGAAGAAAAGTGGAGTTGTTCGAAGAACTGTAACCATAAGGAAAATCCCACAAGAGAGCTAGAGGGAGAGCTGGAGTAGATGAGACAAAAAATTGAGGCATTGTAATTGGATGATATTGATTTCCATCTTAATAGGCTATGAAAGACACTTTTTTGAATATAGAAATAAACCAAATAAATGGTTAGCGAGGGCTTTGAAACAAATGATGAAGCATATAATGTGCAAAGAAATTAAGATGCAAGGGGATATAACTTGTGGTTCAGTGACGGGGAAATTAGAGGGCAGTTTGCAGCCTTTTCATTTAAAACTGTAAATATGAGGGAAACTCAAATCTGGAGGAAGTGGGGCAATATTTATCAGAGATTCTACTCCCCAGGTGATCAGATGAAGTGAGGAAAAGAATAAATATCCCTATACTCTGATTAGAGGTAGAGTAAATGGTTAAAAGCTTTCCCAGCGATAAAGCACCAGGGTTAAATGGGTTGCTGGGGTTAAGAAGTTACAAGGGGAATTGGTGGGTAGGCTCACTGCTTTAATTCTTTAGTATAGGGGGATCCTTGCCAGCCACTATACAAGGGACAGGTATAACTGTACTGACAAAACCGGGAAAGGACTCAACTTTGTGTGGGTTGCATAGGCACATTTCCCTTTTGAATGAGGATGTTAAAATATTGGCCAAGGTTTTGGTGAAGTGGCTGTTGAGGGAGCTCACTGGATTGGTCAATCTAGGTTAGGCCATTTTCATTCCAGTTAGGCAGGCAGCTGACAACCTGAAGAGGACTTTGCATTTGATGTGGACAGCACAAAGGAAAGGGAGATCGTTAATGTTATTGCCCCTAGTTGCTGAAAAGGCATTTGATGCAGTTAATCAGGAATTTTTGTGGGGAGTAATCCAAAAAATGGTGCTAGGGAATAACTTTAGTTGTTGGGTTAAGAAGTTATATGAGCATCTGGTGGCCTGGGTAAAAGTCATTGGGGGGGGGGGGTTATTATGATGTCTTTGATCTTGAGACAAGGTAGGGCTGTTCCCTCTATTAAATATTTGCTGTCTTGGTGGCATCATTAGTGGCCAAAGTCATGGGCAATTGTGTTGTCGGAGAGACTGGCAATAGAGGGAAAGAATATAAAATAGCCCTCTTTGAATGATATTTTATTATACAGTATATAGGATACCATAAGCTGACTTTACGGGCAGTGATGAAGGAACTGTGGAGGTTTGAGGGTGGCTGGGTTAAAGTCAACATGGACAAGATGGAGGCGTTAAATATTAATATAGGACAGGAAGAAGTAGAGCAATTTTGAGACTCTTTCCCCTTGTGCTATTGGGAAGGGACCATAAGGTATCTTGGGATTTGAATAGGGACGGATTTAAGAAAGATTTATGACTGTAATTATGGAAGGGCGATGAGAGACATTAACAAATATCTGGAGAGATGGCAAGGGGGCTATTTATCCTGCTGGGATAAGATTGCTGCATTCCAGATTAATGTTCTGCAGAGATTGCTCTATTATTTCCAGTCCCTACTTGTGAGAATCCGCAGAGGACAGTTTGAAACTTTGCAAAGGGAAATTGGGAGGTTTATTTGGGACAGAAGAAGCCAAGGGTAGATAGAGACATTTTATGTAGAAAGAAAGTGCCGTTCCTTGTAAAACAGCCTTGCTTGTTCATTGTTGTTCATTGTAAACCGCAACTGATCTATGGAAGTTGCGGTGTATAAAAACCTGCTAATTAAAATTAAATTAATTAAATTAAGGGGGGCTACTTGGTAGGCATTATTGTTCGGAAGCACAAATTAAAACATATTTTGGATTGTAAATTGTGAGAGGAAAAATTGTTGGTGGGGTGAAGTAGATATGGCTGTCCAATTTCTCCCATGGCTACTAGGGAGAGGGGGATATTTGAGGAGTTGGCTAATCCCTTTATCAAACATCTTAATGTGGGTGTGGAAAGAGGTTACAGGGTTGAAAGGGGTTAGAAAGAAGATGTTCACTGTGACACCAGTCAGATATGACTTGGGGTTCACCAGGGAAGAGGAATTTATTTATTTTATTTATTTATTTATTTACTTCTCTTATATACCGCACTATTAAAATCAGTGCGGTTTACAATTGAACAAAAAACATACTGCAATGTCACACGACAATTGAGTTTTTACATTGAACATGGACGAGATAACCTGGAGGTAACAGGGGTAACTAATTACAGAGTAATTATTCATGGAGTATGGTGAGAAATTATACATATAGTATGGTGAGAAATTATACATATAGTATAGCTTGGTTTCAACATATTTATAAGAGGTTTAATCAATAAGATGTGTGATCAGTACCAATAATAAATAAGAGAATAGGGAGTTTTCAAACTTGGAAGAAGGGGCTTATCCAATTCTATCAATTTATGAAAGGGGGGGGTGTCTTTTACAAAACTACAGGAAAAATTTCACCTACAAGTTGGGGATTTTTTGTATGCTATGCAGGCTTATCAATATATTTATTTTTTATTTTATTTATTTAACAGATTTTCTATACTGCCCTATCATTAATTTCAGAGCGGTTTACAAAGAACATCACAGCAAAAACAACGTAGAACAGGATATTGAACTTGGAGGATTATAGGGAGTATGTTTATGTTTAGTTATTTGATATACTGCCCTACTTTAACAATCAGAGCGGTTTACAATTCACAAGCAATTAAAGGAAGGCACAAGGTCGGAAGCAGGAAAGGAAGTTACAGTTGTTGATAGGACAGTGCAAGAGAGAAGATACAGGACTATATGTAGGGAACGTGGTCAGACAAAAGGGGAGGGAAGATCATAGGCCAAGGAGAAGAGGTGGGTTTTTAAGTTTTGCTTGAAGGTGATGTGGTGGGGATCTAACCGGAGGGAAGTGGGGAGTGAATTCCAGAGTGCGGGGCCGATGAAAAAGAATGCAGAGGAGCGAGTGGATTGAAGGTGAGCGAGGGAGGGGGAAGGGAGATTAAGTTGATTGAGGTGGAAGGAGCGGGGTGTGTGTCTGGGGGTGTGGAATGTAATAAGGTCTGCCAGATATTGAGGGGTACTAGTGTGGAGGGCTCTGTGAACTAGAGTAAGCAGTTTAAACTGAGTGCGAAAGGAGACAGGTAACCAGTGTAGATGAGCAAGGAGAGGTGTTACGTGATCTCGTTGGGAAGAGAAGGTGACAAGGCGGGCAGCAGTGTTTTGGATTCTTTGTAGTCTACCTAGTTGTGTTTTGGAAAGGCCAGTGAAGCCAGAGTTAGAGAAGTCAACACGCGACATGACCAGTGATAATAGCAAAGTAGTAAGGGCGGACGGATTGAGAAAGGGGTGAATTGCACGTATCTGACGAAGGAAAAAGAAGGAGGTTTTGGTGATGTGGGAAACATGGGCTTGAAAGGAGAGGTCGGAATCGAAGAAGACACCCAAGTAGCGGAAGCAGGAGACTAGGGGTATGTTGGCGCCTGAGAAGAAGGGGGCCAATAGGGGGGGTGGGCTGCCGTGGGTGAACCAAATTGCAACGGTTTTGGTTAGATTGAGATGAAGGCAATTAAGGGTTAGCCAATTTGCAGTGGTAGAGAGACAGGAGTTCAGAGCAGAGTACTAAGAATATATTAGACAACTTTTAACTATTTACTTGAAGACGATGATGTTTCAATCTGATGTTATAATATCTGGTTAAGGGTACAGTCCAAGGGGGTTTAGGCAAGATAGAGAACGATCAGTGTTCTCATGGGGTGGGTTTATTGTGTTTCATAATGGTCTGAGTCTTTGTAGCTTTCTTATAGTCCAGTACGTTTGAAATGTGTGGTCATGGTGTGGGTCCATTATATTCTATAAAGAGATGAGTCTTTATAGCCTTCCTAAAGTCTGCTAGGTTGTTGATGGTTCGAATAGCGGCAGGCAATTCATTCCATAATGTGGGAGCGTATATGGAAAAGGCTCGTTTGCATGTAGATTGTCTGACTTTCGTCTTGCTTGTTGGGGTTTCCAAGGTGTTAATATTAGTTGTTCTTCTTGTTCTGGTCTGATGTGTTTTCTTGATCATTGGCTGGCGGATAGGAGGTGATAGGTGGTTGATTATCTTGAAGGTTAGTGTAAGTGCCTTGTATTTGGAGCGCATGGTGACTGGGAGCCAGTGTAGTTACAGCCACATTACCCCTACACTGCAGCATCTTGCGGTTCTGGTGATAATTCGGGCTGCAGTGCTTGGCACAAATTCTAGAGGGAGTATTGTTTTCTTGGGGAATCCCTGGTAGATTATGTTACAATAATCTGGGTGTTACTATAGTTTGACATACTTATTGGAAATCGTTATCACTGAGTAGAGGTTTGAGTTTATGTATTGTTCTTAGCTTGTGGTAGACTGTTCTGATTATTCTTTTTATGTGGGATTGGAAGCTGAGTTGCCGGTTGAACATGACTCTGAGGTATTTGACTTCTATCTTGGCTGTTAGGGTATAGTCCAGGATATTTATTGAGTTTGGTGGGAAGAATATAACATTCATGGATACGTGTATCATTTCAGATTTTTTGAAGTTTATCGAGAGGTTTTGTTCTATTAGCCATATTGTCATCTTTTTGAGACATGAAGTAATTTGTGTGTAGTCTGGTTGTTTGATGTTTAAAGGGGTGAATTCCATGATGCCATCTGCATATATCCTGTATTGAATGTTGTGCTGTTTTATGATGATGCATATTGGTTGAATGTATATATTGAAGAGCAATGCTGAAAGAGCCGAGCCCTGCGGGACACCCTGTTGTTGGGAGAAAGGACTTGACTTTTGGTTTCCAGGTCTCACCTGTTGGATGCGGTGGGATAGGTATGATATGAACCATTCCAGTACTGTACCATTAATGCTGGTTTCTTGAAGCCTTTTTTAATAAAATATTATGGTTAACGGAGTCTAACGCTGAAGTGATATCAATGAAGAATAGAATAAATCTTTTCTGTATGTTGTCTATACCTGTTATAAGGGTGTCCAAAAGTGAGGTGATTAGTGTGTATGAGGAGATGGGGGATGGGGAGAGATGATAGGGAGGAGGGGATGGATGGGTTGTGGAAGAGTTGTAGATATTGATGAAGAGATTGAAGGGGGCAACATCAACATTTATTAATATTTTAGGGAAGAGGAATTTAGGAAGTATAGGTTTATGTTTGATTGAGAGAGAAATGTAGATCAGAGTTGGTCATCGAAAGAGTGGAAAAAGGTTTTAGAAGAGGCAAGGAATGTCTCTATCAGTACTCCAATTAAGGAGAACAAATATTCACAGGTCTGCAAAAAAACTTTTTCGAGAGCTGTTTTGGTTATTCCACGTAATCTTTATGTTTTTTGGTGCGCTGAATCCAAAAATGACCTCCATTTTGTTATAGGACATCACGTTTCCTGACAATTTAGGTAACTATGTTAAATAAGGCAATACCTCAAAATAAATGGAAATAGACTTATAAAATTAAAATGTTATTACAATATTTTCATGAAAATCCTTTTTTGAACTGAAATGAGCTCACCTACACACACTAAACTCGATTCTTCTTCCTTGTGAGGCTCCTCTTGGTGCATTTACGCTTGTGAGTAGCATCTGGAATGTCTCTCTGAAGCATCCTACAGTAGTCTGCCATCATTGTAACTTAACAAATCTAGATGGTCTTGTCTCAGAGCGATCGCACGACTATAAAATCAATTAAATCCCTACGCTCAATCACTTTATTTATATGCAGTTGTCCTATGAAGCTGGATCCAATGAGGAGGTTTTCTAATTATCAGGTCTCAGACTTACGAATGGCATGATTTTCTGGGTTTGTTTTTATCCCCAGTAACATGCCTGTTAGCATCTACGACCCTTCATAACATCCATACTCTCCTCTCTTCTTTATATGTCCAGCAACAGAGTGTCGAAATGCTTTTTAAATTTTCTACTTAGTTCACAGTATTATAAAATACTATATAAATACTGCAGTCATTCCATTGAAACGAAAAGTTGAAATACTGTTAGATTTCTACTTAGCTCGCAATGCCGTGAAGCTTTATAAAGATACTGCAGTCATTCTGTTGAAACTGAAAGTCCCGACGCTATTATTTGAAGCGCCTCTGCGTTTCTCTAATATGGTTCTTCAGGGGACCATTAATTGTTTCTACTTGAGTGAATAATGCTGCCCACGTAAAATTAACAGACCATTGGTTCCTCACGGAAACTCTTTTCCCGGTCTTCAAAAACGCCGCGCATCATTGTAATGCTACATTTTCCCTGGTATCTCCTTTTCATCTCTTTAATGTCTTGGTGGAATCGTTCACCTTGTTCCTCACTCACAGCTCCCAAATTTTCAGGAAAGTAGTCAAGGTGGGACTGGAGGAAATGCACTTTCAAACTCATCAGGCAACCTAAAGCTTGAAATGCTTTCAGCATTCGTCCGACGATCTTTTTGTAGTGAGGATCTTTGTTATTGCCTAAAAATTTCTGTATGACTTATTTAAATGCAGTCCACCCTTCTTTTTGAGGCTCCGTCATGGTATTGACAAACTCTTGATCAACTATAAGCCTTCTAATGTCTGGTCCGATGAACACACCTTCCTTCAATTTTGCCTCCGACAGGCCTGGAAACTTGGTGACCAAGTATTTGAAGCATTCTCCATCTCTTGGAAGTGATTTTACGAATTGCTTCATCAATCCCAATTTTATGTGGAGAGGTGGTAGAAGAACTTTATGGGAAGGTACCAAAGTTTCTCGGAGGACATTTTTTTCACCGACTGTTAGCACCCTCGGCTGCCAACCCTTATTGGTCCAGTGATTTTGTCGGTCTCGACTGTCCCATAGACACAGAAAACAAGGATATTTGGTATACCCAGCTTGTTGCCTGAGCAGCATGCACAAGACCTTCAAGTCCCCACCCACTTGCCAACCATGGTCTTCATATTTAAGTTTACGAAGAACCAATTCCAAGTTCTCGTAGGTTTCCTTCAAGTGTACAGAATGACCTACAGGTATGGAAGCGTAAAAAACGTTATGGAGTAAAACTGCTTTGAGACTTCTTTTTGAAGAATCTATAAAAAGACGCCATTGCTCTGAATCATATTGGATTTTAAACTGACCCATCAGACCTTCGACATCGATGCAATAAACCAACTTGTCTTCCTGGGTGAAGTAAGGAATGAACTCCTTTTCACGATGTTTGAACCATGAAGATGACACTCCTGGCAACAATAAATTCCTGCTTTTCAGCCTTGATCCGAGTAACTCAGCGGCATCTTTGGGAAGATTCAAGTCTCTTACCAAATCATTCATCTCCTGAGAAAACAATTTTGGTCTTGTATCATCTTCAAAGTCAGAACTTGATTCGTCATCTGGTTCAGGTATGACTTCACCTTCATTGGAGCTAGGTATCTCTTCCAAGGTAGCAGGGGGCTTGGGTACTGGTATATCTGTGCCATGGGGGATGGGACGAATTGCCGAGTGAAGATTGGCGTATGAAATGGAATGCTTCCATTTGGAATTAAACCCTTTCACATCGCATGAACAAAAGTAACAGTCGTCACTATGGTTATTTTGCTCTCGCCATACCATAGGAATCCCATAACGGAAAGATTTTTTCTTACCCTTGATCCAGTTTTGGAGGTCCTCAACACACCGTTTGCACACTTTATGAGGCTCCCAGACTTTATCTTGATCTCCAATTTTTAGTCCAAAGTTTGCAAAGTATACTTTTTTCACAAAGTCTGTAACATTCTGCTGTTTCAACATTGTATATTCACCACAGATGAAACAGAAACTGTCTGGCGAATTAATACACTTTTGCGGAGCCATAACATAACGGTTGAAGAATGACGAGCTAACACGAATTGCGATGAAAAAGTGTGAACAGCCTAGAACCAAGAACCTTATGATGATTCGTGCACAAGTGTGGCATGCAGGAGAGAGCAGCTCTGTGTCTGTACACGAGACGTCACAGTGCTGGTCGCGCCCCCCTGCACTGACCGGAGCTGCTGCTATCTGCCCTGTGTCTCCCTCCCACTGGATTCTTCAGGAAAGATTAACCCCTTCTACCATTAGAAGCACGGACTTAAAACTTGCTTAGCTTATGTATATTGCTGACCATCAGATTTACAGTGCTATATTTTTTTACATAACTCGGACAGCCCATTTAAGGTTTTTTTGGCATTTTATATCTTAAATGCACTTATGTGAATTAATTAATAGTAATTTGAATTAATTAATAGTAATTTGAAAAAATTTGATAAATTTGAAGACAATTTTGCATGTTGTGGCAAATCATGACCAATGTTCCCTCTAATTTTCTGTAGGCTGTGTGCGCATAAAATATCAGCTATGCAGCTTTTGAAGGAAGGTTAAATTTTTGTGCGCCACATAACGACACTCAGAGTTATATACTTTAAAATATGACTACATGTCAGAATACTGTACGTACACTACATTGATTGCACTAGAAAATATTGTAGAACTTGTGAAAACCATAAATACACAACAACTTTTCAATTTTAAGAACTTCTGTGTTGTTTTCTATCAGAATCAGAACCGTAATTTTTGTGCGCTCTGTTGTAAAGTATGTGCGCGCACACGCGCACAGCTTAGAGGGAACAGTGATCATGACGTCTAGGAGTTTTTTCAATATTTTATTTGTTTTCAGCACACCAAAATACATGGAAATTAGATGAAAATAATCAAACAGCTTTTTAGTCGCAGACCTGTGTTATGTATAAATAGTATCTTATACCAGATAGAATTAAAGCAACATTTCTAGTGGCCTTGGACAGGTGCTGGAGAGTCTGTGAAGAAGTGGGGGATTTTATGCACATTTGATGGCAATGTCCCCCGAGTGGGGGAGTTCTGGGGGATATAGTGGAGGGCGAACTTGGTGGCTGAGGAACTGAGTGTTCTGTTATTGAGAATGGTACCACGAAATATGACAAAAGAGAATAGATGTTTATTAATAATGAAAATAGTGGCTGCAAGGTGTGAAATAGCAGCACACTAAAAGAAATAGGCAGCTCCCACCATGTTGGAATAGAAGTCTCTATTTATTTATTTATTTAAAGGGTATTTATATCCCGCCTTATCCTTCAATCAAAGCGGTGTACACAGCACACAATCAATTTCAATTGGCATATGTGTTCTTATACTGTACAGTGAATGTGCGTGAGTGTAGGTAGATTGATTGGGGTGTGCTATTTACAGCATGAGCTTTATACATTGTGTGCAATGAGCATGCGGGTTTTATAGGCTGCATGGAGAAACACACAGGTATGAGGTGAGGAGTGGCAACTTGGATATGTACAGATAGTTGAAAAGATTAATGTTCCTAAAACAAACAATATACAGAGCTGTCCAGTTCCCTATTTAAAGTTCAGAAGTATGGAAGGTCACATCAGCTTTACTGAAGGTTTCTCAGCATACTGGACAATATATTTCTGTATTGCATGCCTTGGATTCTGCATTTTATCACAAATCAGGACTTACAGTGATTGAGAATCTGCAGATGTTGCATGCTAGGTTAGGGCTTCTAATGAATGATGAAGGCAGTTATATTGCTTGGGAAACACACAGTATTCCCTTAATCATTGATCTTAACTGTCCTGAGTTAAGGGGTCTATGATTAACCTGAAGCCCAAGAGGTCACCTGGGGCAGTTTCTCCAAATGGGTTAGTTTTGCGCATACCATGACAGTCATGAACTTCACTTCTAAGCCCAGGATACAGTATGTGGAGTATGATTTCAGTCTCTCAAATTTACTGCTAATGCTTGGTGTAGTATTTGCATCATGCCAAAGAGAGCTTCCTTCTGGAGTACGTAAGATGTAACATAGGTATGGGTAATTTGTCAAGATGTGCTTGTAAATATCAAGTCTATGGCTCCCAATACAATGGAAAATATTTCTGCATCTTTCTGCCACATTTTCTTGGTCTCCGACTGCATTTTTTGGTACTTCAAGATGATCTGCGCCTCCATACAAGTCACAGAATAATCACTTGGAATTGACACCTCTTATTATCAATCCGTTCTGATGAGAGGACTAGGATTATTATACATAGTATGTGTCACATCTTGTGGGAAAGCAATTTCTCCTGTAGGTCTCATTTTGATTGCACTGGAGCATGAATTGTTCTCCTGAACCTACATTTTACTGAGAAAAGTGCCAAAAATTAGAACAGCTTTAGAAAATATTATCTGTGTGGCTTGATAGAAGATTTAATAAAAGCATGGAATGACTTCTCTGTTCAATGTGTGTGATACAGATTTCCTTATTTGGACCGTCCTGAAGAGAGACACATTTTGGAGGCTCTGAAGCAACTTTATCAGTGCGATGCAATTGACAGGTACACATATCCTGAAGGATAGTTTCAATAAGAAATGTTTATTGTTAGAAATGGGAGGAAAATAGATCATTTCAGCTTTTTCAGTGCCGACACGAAATGAAATGGTCCTCTGAGCGAACATTTATTTATTTTAAAACATGTATTTCACATCATCTAAAATTCTGAGTGAATCACAAGTGAAAATAAGAAATACTTAACAAATAATCTACACAAAACATCATGAAATGAAATCCATCACAAAAACAAACCACAGGTAAATGATCTGCCACGGACAATTACTGATGAATTAATGGAGGCTGTAAAACTTTATATAGGCCAAGGGAACTACCTCATGACAAGATGGATAGGCCTGTTTAAAAAGAAAGGGCCCGATATTCAGCGCCAGTGGCTAGCACTGCTAATTCACATTCACCTTGATCTGACCACATTATCTGCTGTAGTTCTACATCCCTTATACTATTCAATAACATGCAGTCTATCCAGGACATATCAATTCTACTATAACTATTATGTGTATGTGAGAAAAATGTATAATCATTTTGTACTATATTTAACTCTTAAAATATTTATCAAACCCAATTTTTGCGAAATTTGTAACATACTTTTCCTATGTATCCTTTCTCCCATACTTACTCCCCCCCCACCCCACATTATCCGCCCTTTAATCCCTTGTTAGATTAAACTTTGCGCCAATAATAATTGGGTCGGAACTAAAACCAATCAATAACTCTGCATCATCATCAAAAAAGGGTCCTTGATTGGGGTTTGGGGCATAGATATTAGCCAAGACCACCGCTTTACCATCTAATATCACATTCAGCAATAAAAATCTACCATTTCCGTCACACAATTTATTTTTTCTTACTTCAAATACATGATCATCTGCAATAAGAATTCCCTTGCACTTGAAGCAAGAAAAACACGAGGAAACATTTTTTACTTCTCAAAAAGTGTAACTGCTCCTTTCTTAAGTGAGTTTCTTGAATAAATAAAATGTCAACCTTTAACCTCCTTCTATCTCTCCATAATAAACTATGTTTTCTCCACGGGTTCAGTCCCTTAAATTTACAGGACACAACCTTGCAGTATTTCCCTTATCCCACTTTAACCCTAATCCCTTAACCTACTTTCCTTTCCCCACTTCCCATCAATGCCCCTCCTACATTTTTGCTGCAAGAGATCCCCTCCTTCCTTCCCCTCCTTAAAAACCAGCGCTGAATCCCTTTCGCTGCCCTTTCCATGAAGTAGTGACACACCCTGCCAGATCTCTCCCTTCACTCAATACCCAGTAATTTTAGCCCCATTCCCCTTCCTTTCTCACCTCTTTCCTCTTAATTTCCCCTTCCATGCCAAAAACACTCCACTTATCTCTTCCTCATTCTACCTTTCCACATCCATTCCACCTCTTTCCACCACTTCCTTCCTTCTCGTTTCTCCGGGCCAGTCCAGGGAACGATAGGGTTGTCAATCCCTTCCAGCAGCTGAGGACTGTAAACCAAACTTTTGCCAGCAGCTTAAGCCCCTCCCCTTGCTGTTCCGCTCTAGTCTTACAGTCCTCAGCAGCTGGAATGGATGTTGGTTCGGTGCCTCTCCCTCCTCATTGACTGCTAATTGACGGCTATCTGATGCTTAAGCAGACAAAATAGGCAGATAGGCTCTAGCTGAGCTGTAACTTTGCTTATTTCCCTGGCACAGCTACAATTGTCTGGGTTCAACGGAGAGCCGGTACTGCGAGTTAAATCAGTGTGCGAGGCAGAGCCTGCCTCACATCAGCCGGACTCTCTCGCACGCAGGAGGTTTAGACTGGGAGCCCCAGGATCCACCCGTCCTTGCAGAGCCTCGTGTTCTCTGTCTCCCGCTAGCTGCGGGGCAGCGGAGACACGGCCCGGAGCACAGCTGTCAGGTCGGAAGGTAGGAGGCAACGATTTCCGAATCGGGTCCCTTGTGTCTCGCGTGCCTGTGTGGGTTTTAGGCTTCGCGGTAGCGTGTGAAGGGGTTGGCGGCTGGTCGGCGGTTCGCGTTTCTGAGACGGGGGTTTCCGGACCGACTACCAGTGTTCCCCTCGCTTTTCCCTCAGTTCGGGTCGGTTTTTGCTGAGCACGATGGAGGGCAAGTCGGAGCAGAAACAAGGGGACAAAAATCACCTTCCCTCTGAAAAGGCAGGAACGGCGGCCATTTTATCTGAGCCGGCCGTTTCTCCCGTGGGGCAGTCCAAGCCTGGCAAACGCAAATCAAAGGCGCATAAAGATGCTCCTGCGCCGGTGACCGCAGCACCAGCCTTACCTGAAACTCAGGGAGAGCTGTCTGCTTTATTTTCGCCCGATTTCATTTTGGCCTTACATAAGGCCTATGTACTGAAGGCTTCTCAGCTTCTAAGTCCCTCGCTAGCAACTGCTGTGGAGGACACTGTCCAGCCTACAGTGTCTACATTGGATCCGGATGAAGGCCCTTCCCAGAGGGGGGCATTGCTGGGACCTGGGCTCGAAGGCGCAGAGCAGCAGCCCTCCATACCTCCCGGAGTGGAGGATGGGGAGATTGTTTCTGAAGCAGGTATGGAAGCTTGGCCCATGGAACTTGAAGAGGGCGAGCTGGCTCCGGGGGAGGACCCTAATGTCTTTAGAGTATTCCGTAAGGAGGAACTAGGGGCTCTTATTGCACAATCCTTAGCCACTCTAAATATTGTGGTACCCTCACTGCCACAGGAGCCCTTGGAAGATCCATTGTTACAAGGCTTTAAGTCAGAGCAGCGCTGTTTTCCAGTTCACCGAGTTATCAGGCAGATGGTGGAATCTGAGTGGGAGTTCCCGGAGGCTACGCTTCAGGGGGCTCGCGCTCTGGGTCGCCTTTACCCCATTCCCCTGGAGGAAAAGGAGTTATTGAAAATGCCTAAGGTGGATGCCTTAGTCTCGGCGGTGACTAAGAAGACGACCATACCCATAGAAGGTGGAGCGGCGCTTAAGGACCTGCAGGATCGTAAGCTTGAGGTGCTCCTGAAGCAGGCCTTTGATTCCAGTGCTCTGGCGTTGCAGACGTCCATTTGTGGAGCATATGTCTCCAGAGCTTCGATTCGTTGGCTCCAGGGGGACTTGGCGGCACAGTCTCCGGAAGGTTCGTCCGCTGATGGAGCTAAATTGGAGTCGGCAGTGGCTTACCTAGCGGACGCTTTCTATGATTTGGTTAGAATCTCTGCAAAGTCCATGGCTTCTGTGATTGCGGCCCGCCGTTTCCTTTGGCTGAGGAACTGGGCGGATGATGCTTCTTCGAAGTCCAGGCTCAGCAAGCTCCCCTATAAAGGCAAGCTGCTTTTTGGGGAAGCCTTGGAGAAGATCGTGAAGGATCTCGGGGACTCCAAGGGGGGTCGTTTGCCGGAGGATCGACCTAAGACGCCTAGAGCGGGCTTGGGGTTTAAGGGTCCAGGTCGAGATTCTCGCAGATTCAGAGGGGCGCGTTTTGCTCCCTATCCGAAGTCTCGTTTCGGCCCTCGCAATCAGTCCTTTCGGGGGGCTCGGGGCTTCGGCAGAGGTTATTTCAATGCTCCACAGGGAGCAGCAAAGAAACCTCAATGAAGGTCAGCTGGTCCAGGTGGAGAGACCTGTAGGGGGTCGCTTGCAGGGGTTTCTCTCTGCCTGGGCCGCGATTACGTCAGACCAATGTGTGCTCGAAATCATTCGGGAGGGGTATGCGTTGGGGTTTGCTCTCCTGTTACGAGAAGCCTTCATGATGTCTTGCGGGGGAACAGGACAGAAAAGGCAGGCTATAAGCGATACACTGCACAGGTTGTTACAACTACAGGCTGTGGTTCCGGTGCCCCAAGACCAGTGCGGACTAGGTCGATACTCGATTTATTTTGTGGTTCCCAAGAAAGAAGGTTTTTTTCATCGTGTTCTCGATCTCAAGCATGTAAACCGCTCGTTAAAAGTTACGCATTTTTGGATGGAAATGCTCTGGTCCGTGATTCGGGCCGTGCAGAAGGGGGAATTCCTCTCATCCCTAGATCTCACCGAAGCGTATCTACACATTCCGATCTCCCCAGATCATCAGCGTTTTCTGAGATTTGCGGTGCACGAGGGTCATTTTCAGTTTCGGGCAATGCCGTTCGGCTTAGCGACGGCTCCTCGGACGTTCACGAAGGTGATGGTAGTTGTAGCGGCGGCTTTGCGCAAGGAAGGTATTCGCGTTCACCCTTATCTAGACGATTGGTTGATCAGGGCCGATTCTTATCCGGAGGCGGTGACGGCTACAGCCCGAGTAGTGCAGGTCCTCGAGCAGCTCGGTTGGGTCGTAAACCGGTCGAAGAGTCAGCTGCACCCAGTCCAGCAGCTTACTTACCTGGGTGCCTTGTTCGACACCGACGTGGGGTCGGTAGCTTTGCCCGAGAACAGGGTGTTGAAGATCTTGAGTCAGGTGAAAGCCTTCTTGGCTCAGGCTGCCCCGTCGGCGTGGCGGTACCTGCAGCTCTTGGGCTCCATGGCGGCGACTCTGGAGCTGGTTCCTTGGGCCAGGGCACGTATGAGGCCAATGCAGCAAGCATTGTTGTCCAGGTGGTCTCCTCAGCTTCAGTCTCTATCTCAGAAGCTGGTTTGTCCGGAGCCAGTGCGGCTAAGCCTGCAGTGGTGGTTAGACGCCTCTCATCTGCGAGCGGGGGTTCCGTTGGAGGAGCCACTGTGGGTGATTCTCACCACGGACGCCAGCTTATCAGGCTGGGGAGCTCATTGTCAGACTCAGGTGGCGCAGGGGCTATGGTCCCTGTCAGAAAGCTCATGGTCGATCAACCGGTTGGAGCTCAGAGCTGTGCGCTTGGCGCTGGAACACTTCCGCTCCTCAATCGAGGGAAGAGCAGTCAGGGTGTTCTCCGACAATGTGGCGACGGTCTCCTATATCAATCGGCAGGGCGGGACAGCGGCTCATGTAGCAGGGAAGGACAATGTACAAGCGGATTTTCTCAGTTGCCATCTTCTCGATCCGGGAGAATGGGAGCTAAATGCAGCGGTGTTTCATGCCATTGTCCAGCGCTGGGGACAGCCGGCGATGGATCTCATGGCTTCTCTATCCAATGCCAAGGCATCTCGCTTTTTCAGCAGACGCAGGGACCACATGTCAGAGGGTCTCGATGCTCTCGTGCAGGTCTGGCCGGAAGATCTTCTGCTGTATGTATTTCCTCCGTGGCCTATGATAGGTCGTGTGATCCAACGCGTTGCAAACCACAAAGGGAGAGTAATTCTCATCGCGCTGGATTGGCCCAGGCGGCCGTGGTATGTGGATCTGGTTCGGCTCCTGGTGGATGCGCCGTGGCGCCTGCCGATTCGTTGCAACCTGTTGAATCAGGATCTGATCTTAATGCCTCAGGTGGATCGCTTCTTGCTTACAGCTTGGCTCTTGAACGGGAAAAGCTGAGCCGTAAAGGCTACTCGGCTTCTGTGATAGCCACCATGCTGCGTTCGCGGAGGAGGTCGACTTCGTTGGCCTACGTTCGCGTCTGGTGCGTCTTCGAGTCGTGGTGTTCTCGGCGTAGCATTCGTCCTTTTTCAGCGGCAGTATCCCATATTTTGTCGTTTTTGCAGAGCGGTCTCGATAAGGGATTAGCACTGAACACGCTCAAAGTGCATTTGGCAGCCCTAGCCTGCTTTAGGGGTTTAGTGAGCGGTTGTCGTTTAACGGCGCACGGCGATATTCGACGTTTTTTCCAAGCGGCTGGCATTCTCAAACCTCCCTTACGCCCGGTCGTTCCGGCTTGGGATTTGAACATTGTTCTAGAGGCTTTGACGCAGCCTCCGTTTACGTCGCGGGTGTCCGGGAGGTTGAAGGAATTATCCTGGAAGACGGCGTTTCTGGTCGCTATCTGTTCTGCTCGTAGAATATCTGATTTGCAGGCTCTGTCTTGTAGAGAGCCTTACCTGCAGTTTCTGGCAGAAAAGGTGATTCTGCGTCCAGTTCCCTCATTCCTCCCTAAGGTGGTTTCTAGCTTTCATGTGAATCAGTCGGTGTCCTTGCCTGTGTTCTCTGACCTCACGGGCTCTCCGATGGATGCCGCGCTCAAAAGCTTGGATCTCGGCAGAGTGTTGAGGAAGTACCTCAAAGCTTCTAAGGGTTTGCGTAAATCGGATCAGTTGTTTGTTCTGTTCAGGGGTCCGCGTAAAGGGCAGGCGGCGACTAAGGCGATTATTTCCAGATGGGTCAAACAGGCCATAGTGGCGGCTTATGAGGCAAAGGGGAGGTCTCCACCAGAGGATCTCAAAGCACATTCTACGCGGAGTCAGGCAGCGTCCTGGGCTGAGTATGCCGCAGTTCCTCCGGTAGATATTTGTAGAGCCGCAACCTGGTCTTCCTTGCATACTTTTACAAGACACTACCGGTTAGATGTTCAGGCCAGGGAGGATGCGAGAGTGGGGGCGGCTACTATTATCGCAGGGCTTGCCGGTCCCTCCCAACTTTAGGTACTGCTTTGGTAGTGCCCTATCGTTCCCTGGACTGGCCCAGAGAAACGAGAAGGAAGGAGAAATTAGGTCTTACCTGCTAATTGTCTTTCCTTGAGTTTTCTCCAGGCCAGTCCAGGGCCCACCCAGTTTTTCTTTTCCCTATGCTTGGTCATTCCGTTGGGGGATACGACACGCCACATGTCCCAGCATGCTGCATAATTTCTGAGAATGGGGCTTCTGTTGGCGTGGTTGTTGGGGCTCCCTTGCGTTAGGCGCAAGAGGGGTTTTGTTCCAAAGTTTATTGTTAAAAAATATATATATTTTATACAAATGCTCCGTGCAGTGTTAAATCAGCTCGCTAAGGCATTTGTGTGCTTGTTGTCCGGGAAATGTACAAAGTTATCAGTGCTTTTTGTTATTTTCTAGTTTCACAGTTATCTTCTAGGCTGCTTTGGCAATAGGAGACTGGAGCGGAACAGCAAGGGGAGGGGCTTAAGCTGCTGGCAAAAGTTTGGTTTACAGTCCTCAGCTGCTGGAAGGGATTGACAACCCTATCGTTCCCTGGACTGGCCCGGAGAAAACTCAAGGAAAGACAATTAGCAGGTAAGACCTAATTTCTCCATTACTTCTTACCCCTTAAACCTCTCACACCACAACTTAGACACTGTAAACGGGGACGCTGGTCGTGAAAGTCCACAGTCTTGGCAAAGGCAAAAATATTATTATGACTTGCAAAGGATTGTGGGGGTTTCAGTTCATTCATACCAGAATCAGCCGTTCACAAAATAATGAGTTGTGATGCTCGAGTGTAAGCAAAGAAAAACAGATTTTATTCATGGGGTTAATTCTTCCACACAGATTTACTTGGTAACACAAAAGGACACTTGCTTCAAGTATTGTACTCAGGAAAAACAAAACATGTTATAAGGTAACTGAACTTCTTAAGCAATAAATCAATAAAGACCTTGATGTGAAACAGAAAAGGTCTTTTTGATGGCTCCTGCTAATGACCTTCTTAGCAGTGCTCCAAAAGGCAAAAACAAAACCCAAAAGTAAGGAAAAAAAAACTGTTCTTTATCAAGGACAACTTTCTTCTATTCACACACACAAGGAAGAAGTTTCCTTCTAGAGCTCACGTGCACTTGTGCCTGGCTCAATTACAAATAATTAGCCAGCTGCAAACCCCTTTGCTGGTTCACTCTCTCTACGTGGCTCAATCCTACCCTAAAGCTTTCTTGCAGAGACTTTTCTGGGTAGATAAAAGAACAAGTTACAGTTCCTTTTGGTGGTTGTTGTATTAGTGAGAAACTACTTTAAAACAACAGCCTAGACAGAGAGCAATCCATGTATTCCAACGGGTTATTTGCTATATCTCCTTCTTCCTCAAATATCATGGAATCAATATCATGGTCTGGCTCAGAGGAATTCCTTAATTGATCACTCTCAGGATAATATTTGTTTCCCTGCTGTCTTCCTGATGAAGAGCTAGGGCATAGATCAAAGTTCATACCTGTGATCCCCTTGCTGTTAGGTTTCCTCTCCAGGTATCCTGGCCAGTAAGTAGTCCAGCTTTTATGTCCAGCCTTCCAATCAAGATCCCTGGACACTGGGTCTCTCTTCACATACCTTCTTGCACCGGTCTTAGGACCCCTTCCAAATGCAGCCGTCTCCTTCAAAGGTGCCGTCTGGGAATTCCTGGCTCTATAACCCCACTCCTCTGGCTTCCTCCAGTCCAATGGAGTATGCCTGCCTCTGGAATCACTCCTAACACACGTACTGCTGTGGGCTCCTTCTTTAGACCTCCAAGATGTCTTTCTCTTTCTTCTGCGTTGCTTCTGCTGTTGTAGTCCTCTCTCTTCTTTCTCCAATGGCTTCTGTTTCTGGATCTTATTCTCCCTGTGCTTCCGGTTCTCATTCTCGCTCTGTCTCTGTGTAGAATATCTTTTACTTTTAAAGTGCTTAGAGGGACACTGCACCCTAGCACAGCCCAGGTGTGCTGAATCAAGCCCTGCCCTTGGAGATGAGTGATTGGGGATTACCTCATAGCTCTCCTGATTGAACACACGTTTCCCCACTTCAGCTCTTCTAGAGGCTTTTTGAAACCTGGTGCATTCTGGGACTGGTAGTCTTTTATGAAAACATTCTGTTTTAGTATTTCTACCCGCAAAGACAAGTTGCTTGTTCAGAGCCAATTCACCTCTTTTATAGCTCCCTCCTGAACTATGATAAGCTTCCTTATCACAACACACCTCAACCCATTCATTCTACACACCATACTCCTCACTTTATCACCATCCTCCCCCCAAAACGTTTCCCACACTTCTCATCATACATACTTTCCACACCCCATCATTCATTCAAAACAGAAAGAAGAAATAAAAAGAAAAAATAAGAGCACTTCTCCTACGGCATCACGTCAACTTAAACAGTCAATGCATAATTGCACCCAAAGTTTCCATCAGTTCAGGCTTGCTGCCATCTCATGTCGCATCACTCTTCTTACATATGTAGATTGTCATACCCATTTAAGTAGTGATTTTAGAAAAGTGTTGCTATGGAGGTGGGACACCTCCTCCAGAATGGCTTCTGCTCCACCAACCCCAGTCCCATTGGGCCCAGACAAGGCATGATTGGGACTCAAAGGGCCTGCTGCATGCTCAGAGGCAGAACTCCTACCAGAGTGGAGGAGTAACCTGATAGTTAGAGCACTGACTTGAGAACCAAGAGACCAGGGTTCAATTCCTACTAGCACTCTTTGTGGCTTTGGGCAAGTCACTTATTAATGTCCCTGTTTAATGTATATTACCACGTTTAAATTAAAATGTAAACTGCTTTGACTGAAATGATAAAGCAGTATAGAAAATCTGTTAAATAAATATATATATATTTTTTCCCTCTATATGCATGGAGATACAGGCACACTGGGTGCTGTCCGCTGGCAGCGCCTGTGTGCCTGGCTCCCACTGAGCTCAGAGAAGTCCTTTGGACTTCTCTGAGCATGCACGCCACTTCCCGCCTTGCTGTCCTGCTCTGAGCCCCTTCAGTCTATTATTAACTGTTCAGCGAGTGCTTCACGGCTCTCCACTCCTCCGTTGGAGTTTGCGCTTCTCTTTATTTTCATTTCTTTATTTTATTTTTCCCAGTCTTCAGCAGCATTTCTCCGCTCCCAAGCAGTCCGTTAAAAAAAAAAAGCATTGCCAGTGCCCCTCTGTCGCTGTGCGGTTTCCCATGCCATTTTTCTCCTCATATTTAAACTGGCAAAGATCAGTGGGGTTCCCCCTCCATCACCTCAGCTTCTTTCACATTTTTACTTTAAAAAAAAAAAAAAAAAAAGAGACAACAGATTTCAGGAGCTGTATTGTTTAAAAAAACAACCCAGTATCAACAGAGCAGCCCAAGCACCGTATTCCAAGAGTGGCAGGCTGTTTCGTGAAATCGGTCCTTCTCCATATATCAGCTTGTGGGTCACCTTCTCCAGAATGGTTTCTGCTCCACCAACACGTCCCATCTGGACTCGAAGAGACTGCTGCGCAATCGAAGGCAGAACCCCTATCTGCTCCAGCATCAATGAAGATAGCCCAGAGCCTTAAAAATCAGGCCAGAGGCCATCTCCTCCTCACCCGGACTCTGTGGCTTAATCTCCGAGGCTGGCTACTGTGGTAGGTCAAAAATATAAGACTAAGTCCAAACATATGTGTAAGAGCGGCCCCGCTACTACTCGTAGCTCTAGAGTCGTGACCCCACAAGCATAAGTCTGAGGGAGATTCCTCCTCCCATACCCCTAAGAATCGGAGACGGCAATGGGAACTGGTGCTGACCTCTGCTCCTATAGTTCCTCCGCCAGACACGTCCTTCTCTAGGGACCTCCTCCTGCAGTTGCTATGCCATTTCATCCAGGACAGTGCAGCCCTCCTGGGAGCTGCTCCTCCTGTTGAACACTTTCCATCCACAGAGGTTCCCTCTTACCATTCTCCACCGGCCTCCCCACCCCTTCTGGATTGCCAAGATCCAGATCCTTGGGTGACGAAGCCTCAATAAGTCCATCTTACTCCCACCAATGGGATACAGCATCCTCCCTCCCGGGAGATATTGAGGTGAAGCCAAAAGCTGTCTAGGCCACTGGCCCTTAGTGACTCTCAAACCCCCGCAAATAAAAAGGACTTTCAATCCATCATGCCGGCTTGTAGTACTCCTAAGAAGGTTCTAGCCATGCTGGTCCCTCAGGTCCAGCAGGATCTCCTTGCGTCAGTCTGGAGCACGTCAGCATCAGGACACGCCTTAACTTTAAATACAAGGTACTTCCCACAGTGGGTTTACAACATCAACAGCTCCCTCATCAATCTGTCATCTCTGAGGTGGTCCTCAAGAAGGCTAAGTCTTCCAATGCTCATGCCCAAACTTAGCCAGGGAAAGATTAACGGACTTTGGACTCACTCAGCAGAAAGACTTTTCAGAGTGATATGCTAACCATGAAAATACTAGCCCACCAACTTCAGATGTTTTAATACCATCATGATCTTCTCTCGCAAATGCCCGACCCTGCTCCCATGCCAGGACTGGAGAATTAGAGCCTTCAAGACAATCTGCAGGAAACCCTCTATCACATAATTCGGGCTACCTACGATTCAGCTGCATGAACCACAGCTATATCTATTTTTGCTAGATGCACAACCTGGCTCCAGGTTTCAGTTTCAGGGAGGATCTTCATGACCGATTGGCAGATGCTTCCTGTCAAGGAGATAGCCTCTTCAGTTCTAAAGTGCAGGAGGCATTCTCCGGGAACAAGCATAAACTCACAGTCCTTACATATGGGTGATGTCGGCGCCAACTGAGCCCATGCGGAAGCATCTCCCCAGCTTTCAATGAAAGACTTTGGGAGATGCACCACACATTGTCACAACGCCGCCCTGGTGGTTAGGGGTGGCCAAGGCAGGTCGGACATAAATAAAAGTAAAGTTGGGTTTGGTATGTGTTTCTTTCTAGGGCCCAGGGTTGTATAGCCCTGGTAGCTTCCTGAATACCAAAAATACCCAAAGAACAAAAGGTCATCGAGTGTAGGGAAAAATAAGGCTTTATTTCCCTCGTTTGCACAAAGGTTCAAAGGATCGGCTTCAAACACCAACAGAAATATCCTTACATCAGGGTAGAAAAATAACAACTCATGTTCAAAAGAAAAACTGTTCTCTTCACAGAAAAAGGTTACCAAACAAGCATTCCTATTTACACTGGTTTTAAAGCTCACTGGTTGTACAAGCATTCCACGCTGCCCGTAATACAATAGCTGCAATCCATTTCTTCTTCTGACAAGGACTCTACCTCTTCCACTTGCATCGGCTCCTCCTGCAATGTATCTGAGCTAGAGTCAACAGTTCCCGGCAAGCTATAGTCAGGTTTCTCCCTCAAATGCTGAATGACCTCCCAGTGTCTAGAGTTTAGCGTGGGGCGTCGGCCATGAGCATTTTTACAAAGCAAACATCTTTCTTTCTTCCAAGGACTTCCATGCACTTCATGCAAAGCAGGTTTACTTAAAAGTTTCTTATTCAATAAAAACTTTTCATACCTTTTCTCTTGCGAAGTGGGACATGTACAGGGAGCTTCTGTTTCTTGTCCTTTCCATGCGCTAACCCTCTGTGGGCTATCTTCAATACAGTATGGGTTACCTTGTAACTCCTGCTTCTTCCTCTGGGACGAGGCTTGTGGCCTACTCCTGGTAATATTCTGCCTTGATTCAGCAATATGGCTTGGGTTCTGCCTACAGCATTCACAATGCAGCTTCCGTGTACCTGAATCTCCTGGACCCTTCTGTATTCTCTGGCCTTTCAGGTTCCTTTGGCCTGTACCTCTTTCCTGCACTCCAGCAGTTTCTGTAGCTTCTGCAGTTTCTCCAGCTTCTGCAGTTTCTGCCACTCCGGCAACTCCTGCCGTTCCTCCGGCTTCTGAAGGCCCTGCAACCTCTCTGCTGCCTTCCTTGCTTGCTGCTCCTGGCTTTATCGCTACTTCTGCCTTTCCAGTCTTGCTGTGCCTTCCAGTCCGGCTGTGTCTTCCAGTCCGGCTGTGCCTGTGCTTTCCAGTCCAGAGGTGTCTGTGTTCCTCTCCAGTCCTCCTGACTTCCTTTTAAAAGGAGTTCCTCTCTTCCTGGATTGGAGGCTGGCTGGCTTTAGGTTACACCCTGTAGGGCGTGGATCCTCAGTCTTCCAGAGGTCCCTCTTGCTCCCCCTATCAGGCTCCTGCGAATAATGCAGCTTGTGCATGTCTTTTTTCAGGTTTAAAACATTTTCTTCTATACCCTGCTGGTCTGCTGCATCACACATCCCCCTTCTTAAAATATTACGGGCTGGTGAAGTTTCTTTTACACAGCACGTAATACACGATACTGTGCTCTTCTGCAGCTGACTGGTTCCGTACTTCCCTCGTCGGTTGCCAACCGGTATCGGTTCAGGGTGGAATATGTTCTCAGCCGAAGCCAGCAAAACTGACCGCTCACGCCAGGGCTGAAGAATATTGGCATGATATACTTGGGTATGTCCTTTTTCATCCCGGATCAAGTAGGAGGTTGATCCTATAGGCTTAACCACTGTATGAGGCCCCTTCCACCGGGCTTCAAATTTAGGAGTGGCGCCCGATATCAAGACCATCACCTTTTCTCCGACCTTTAATTGCCGGGGTTTGGCATGCCTATCATAGTATTTCTTCTGTTTTTGTTGACTCTCCTGTAGACTTTCGCCTGCGAATCGGGAGGTTCTTTTCAGGCGGGTTCTTAAGTTCTTTAAGAATAAAGGTACGCCTATCTCCGTCTCAACGGACTCAATCCATTGTTCTCTTAGGACGTCCAATATACCTCGGGGTGGTCGTCCATACATAAGTTCGTACGGCGAGGTACCCAAGGAAGTCTGTTTTCTTTCCCGACAGGCATACATGATAAATGGCAACATGGTGTCCCACTCCGTCATTTGGCCACCCAATGCTCGACGAAGCATTTGTTTTATGCTCTGGTTTAGTCGTTCCACCAGACCATTGCATTGGGGGTGGTAGGCGGCTGTCTTCACATGATGGATGCCGAAAGCGTCCCAAACTTGTGCGAGGTACTTTGATAGGAAGTTACTCCCTCTATTTGTCAAGACCTCCTGCGGGAACCCTATCTCGCAGAATAACTTGACTAACTCTATGGCAATTGACTTCGCCAAAATGTTTCTCAGGGGAACCGCCCAGGGAAAGCGGGTAGCTTGGTCGATAATCACCAGGATATACTGGAATCCTCTGGGTGTTTTGATGAGGGGTCCAACTATGTCCATGGCAAGTCTCCTTACCGTCTCCGAGATTATGGGCATCGGAACCAGCGGTACTTCATTTGGTCGATGAGGAGTGACCCTTTGACATGATGCGCAGGATTCACAAAAACGAGATGTTTCCCGGAAGACTCCTGGCCAGTAAAATCGGGCTAAAATCTGTTCAAGGGTGCCCTGTGCTCCCTTATGGCCCCCTACTGGATGGTCGTGGGCTAGCCGCAGAACCAGGGATTTAAAGGTATTCGGGACCACCAACTATTTCCTAATATTTCCAGTACGAGGGTCCTTAGTCTCCCGATAAAGTATGTTCTCTTCCGTGAGGAATCTGGGGAAAGAATCCTTTCTTTCCTGCGCATGCTCAAATGCATGGGCTAGTGCCGGGTCTGCTCTCTGCTCCATCTTAAAGGAGGGGAACCTCTCCATCAGGTTCGCAGGCACCCAAGGCATCCCTCTTCCCGCTTCCAACTCCGCTCTGCCCTGAGAACGGCACGTCCTTTCTCTCCTCTGCTCGGCTTTGGATTTTCGGTCCCTCCTCGGGGGATCACCTATTAGTTCCTCATGTGAAGGAAGGTCTCCTGAGGAAGTTTCTCCTGAACACGAGGGCTTTTCAGCATCTTGGCCCTGCGACCGCGTAGAAACTAAGGCTTCCCTAGGATCGGTACCCTTCTTAGGGTTATTTGGCTGTGGCTTGGGACTCTCAACCACTGTTCCCTCTAAGCTGTGCGCGTGTGCGCGCGCACACAGCTCGCCGAGTGAGCGCACATACTTTACAACAGAGCACACAAAAATTACGGTTCTGATTCTGATAGAAAACCACACAGACATTCTTAAAATTGAAAAGTTGTTGTGTATTTACGGTTTTCACAAGTTCTAAAATATTTTCTAGTGCAATCAATGTGGTGTACATACTGTATTCTGACGTGTAGTCAAATTTTAAAGTATATAACTCTGAGTGTCGTTTTGTGGTGCACAAAAATTTAACCTTCCTTCAAAAGCTGCACAGCTGATATTTTATGCGCACACAGCCTACAGAAAATTAGAGGGAACATTGCTCTCAACAGGCTCATGCCGAATACAAGTGGAAGTTGGTACTGTCCTAGAGGCTAAACCCTCTTTCATACTCTTCCTAAATTGTGGCCAGTCGCGGCCTAATACCAATTCTTGTGGTAACTTAGGTACGACTGCCACTAACATCTCCTTTTCAATGCCCAATCCCTTCACCCACAGCTTATAGACCGGGTAGCGGGTAGCCGCTCCATGGACACACTTTATCTTAACATTACCCTCTGGACACTCCGGAACTGACCATCTCTGATCACAGACCATAACCTCTTCGAAATCATGGTTTGGTCAGCTCCTGAGTCCAGGAGTGCTTTTACATCTACCCCATGAATCTTTACATTTAATATGAAACCCTCCCGTACTGTTCTCGGGGCTTCCCCTACCAGAGCAGTACGTGAGTAACAGTCACTTTTCAGATGACCCTTTTTTCCCACATGCAAAGCATTTCTTCATATTCTCTTTGGCTAGAGGCTTATTACTTTTCACAACACCATATGGGGACCGTGAGGGGCTTTCCACTCTTTGGGCCTCCATACCCAGTGTCAGTTTGGGAGTCCCTACCCCGGGTTGGGTGACTCTCTCGGCTTCTAAATAGCACTCCGTGAAAGCTATTGCATCTGTCGTTGTACAGCAATTTTGCAAGATTAAGAAATTCTGTACCCTATTTGGCACGGCGGACATGTACTGTTCAAGTACTATCGCGTCCATCAACGTGTCTAAGTTTTTCTTTTCTGGCTGTAGCCATTTATTCGCGAGACCCCGTATTCTATGGCCTAAGGCTTTTGGGGTTTCATCAGCTCTAAGGGTGGTGACTCTAAACATTTTATTGTAGGACAATGGTGTAAGGCCTAACCGATCCCTTATGGCGGTGACTACTTCCTCATAGCTGTTAGCTAGGCTTGGGGGCATCGACCTATACGCAGCAAGTGCCTCCCCTGTAAGGGACGCTGCGAGTCGAATGGCCCACTGTTCAGGCGGCCACCTTGCTGAACCTGCAATCCTAGTGAACGAATCTAGAAAGTCATCAATATTATCATTGGGACTTAGCTTCCCCACGATCAAATCGTGGCATGTCCATTGTCCACTCGCTGGATACGTCGGTCCGGCTGCCTGCAGCTTTTCAGCGCTCGCCTTTGCCATCTCCTCCCGCTGTAAGGCTAACCAGTTTTCCATAGTCTGTAAGACTGGCAGTTGCTGTTCCTGCATGGCGCGCAGAGCTTGTGCTTGGTTCGCCTGGGCAAATTCGGCTTGCTTGTCGAATGGATGCGCCATCCAGGCACAGAGCTCCTTTGGCTCCATGGTGAACCTGTATAGAGAGACAAACAGAAGAAAAACGAAAACCAAGTGTGGCGCTCTCAACACTAGTTTTTTTTTTTTTTTTTTTCAAACCTCCCTTAACATCCACCACTGCCCCGGGTTAATTACTTTTTACCTGAGGTAAGTGTTGAATTCAGCTCGGGAACATCCGATGCTGTTGCATTCCGCAGCTCACCACTGCAAAAACCGGCAACAGGATTTTCTGCTTCCAGGATTTTCACAAGCCGCTCCGGATTCCACCTGTTCCACTCCGGGTCTTTCTTCTTCCACTCCGGGTTTTTCAAGTGATCCGCTCCGGGTCTTGTTTTTTACTCCAGGATTTTCAGCAGCACCATCTGAGTTTTTCCTTTTAAATTCAGGATTTTTATTTTTATTTTTCTGGTAGTTCGAAAGGCTCTGATCCAGCATCCAAAAACTACGCCATTTTTATGTCACAACGCTGCCCTGGTGGTTAGGGGTGGCCAAGGCAAGTCAGACATAAATAAAAGTAAAGTTGGGTTTGGTATGTGTTTCTTTCTAGGGCCCAGGGTTGTATAACCCTGGTAGCGTCCTGAATACCAAAAATACCCAAAGAACAAAAGGTCATCGAGTGCAGGGAAAAATAAGGCTTTATTTCCCTCGTTTGCACAAAGGTTCAAAGGATCGGCTTCAAACACCAACAGAAATATCCTTACATCAGGGTAGAAAAATAACAACTCATGTTCAAAAGAAAAACTGTTCTCTTCACAGAAAAAGGTTACCAAACAAGCATTCCTATTTACACCGGTTTTAAAGCTCACTGGTTGTACAAGCATTCCACGCTGCCCGTAATACAATAGCTGCAATCCATTTCTTCTTCTGACAAGGACTCTACCTCTTCCACTTGCATCGGCTCCTCCTGCAATGTATCTGAGCTAGAGTCAACAGTTCCCGGCAAGCTATAGTCAGGTTTCTCCCTCAAATGCTGAATGACCTCCCAGTGTCTAGAGTTTAGCGTGGGGCGTCGGCCATGAGCATTTTTACAAAGCAAACATCTTTCTTTCTTCCAAGGACTTCCATGCACTTCATGCAAAGCAGGTTTACTTCAAAGTTTCTTATTCAATAAAAACTTTTCATACCTTTTCTCTTGCGAAGTGGGACATGTACAGGGAGCTTCTGTTTCTTGTCCTTTCCATGCGCTAACCCTCTGTGGGCTATCTTCAATACAGTATGGGTTACCTTGTAACTCCTGCTTCTTCCTCTGGGACGAGGCTTGTGGCCTACTCCTGGTAATATTCTGCCTTGATTCAGCAATATGGCTTGGGTTCTGCCTACAGCATTCACAATGCAGCTTCCGTGTACCTGAATCTCCTGGACCCTTCTGTATTCTCTGGCCTTTCAGGTTCCTTTGGCCTGTACCTCTTTCCTGCACTCCAGCAGTGTCTGTAGCTTCTGCAGTTTCTGCCACTCCGGCAACTCCTGCCGTTCCTCTGGCTTCTGAAGGCCCTGCAACCTCTCTGCTGCCTTCCTTGCTGCTCCTGGCTTTACCGCTACTTCTGCCTTTCCAGTCCTGCTGTGCCTTCCAGTCCGGCTGTGTCTTCCAGTCCGGCTGTGCCTGTGCTTTCCAGTCCTGAGGTGTCTGTGTTCCTCTCCAGTCCTCCTGACTTCCTTTAAAAGGAGTTCCTCTCTTCCTGGATTGGAGGCTGGCTGGCTTTAGGTTACACCCTGTAGGGCGTGGATCCTCAGTCTTCCAGAGGTCCCTCTTGCTCCCCCTATCAGGCTCCTGCGAATAATGCAGCTTGTGCATGTCTTTTTTCAGGTTTAAAACATTTTCTTCTATACCCTGCTGGTCTGCTGCATCACAACATGCGTGGTCCACTTCCCACCCAAGGGTGCTATCTTGCCTCATTCTCTTTATTTTTCCACAGAGCCCTTCGGACATTGTCCTTTTTTCTCCAGAAAAAGTCAGATTTTTTTTTTATAGTTAAATTTTATCCGGTTTGCGTATTGGTTCCTTCCCACCACCTGAGCCAGTTCGCCTCTGCATCGCTCCTCAGATTCATCTATCCATTTTCCACTTTTTTTCATCAAGGTCTACCTCAACCAGCATTCACACCCTTTTTCAGCTGAAGGCCTCTGACCCCTGCTGGGAGGCAGGGATCCCCTTTTTCTGTTGGCCTCAAGTGGCTTCAAAAAGTGTGACCGGTGTGGCAATGTTATGTCACTTATCGATCCACAAGACTGCTGCTTCCGATGCTTTCGCCTAGAGCACAACAACTCCGACTGTGAGCTCTATAGAACAATGACCCCAAAGGCCTTAAAGAGTCACCATCAACAGCAGGAAAAAATTTTCATAAGTCCGACTCCGCTCCGGAGTTTCCGAACACAACGCTCCAGAGCCCCCTCCAATACCTTGGTGCCCAGCGAAGCCAGAGCCTCCTCGGAGTCCTGCGGCTGCGGTTCCTCCAAGCGGAAGTCCCTGGAAGTGGAGCATAAGAAGAAGAAATTCTCGAAGACCACCTCACATAAGAACATAAGACATGCCATACTGGGTCAGACCGAGGTCCATCAAGCCCAGTATCCTGTTTCCAACAGTGGCCAATCTAGGTCATACGTACCTAGCAATATCCCCAAAAGACACAGGTTCCACAATGCTTGTACTGGGTCAAGCATTGATATCCTGGGTCCCTTTTTAATAGTGGTTTATGGACCTTTCCTCCAGGAACTTGTCCAAACCTTTTTTAAACCCAGCTATACTAACAGCCCTTACTACATCCTCCGGTAACAGATTCCAGAGTTTGATTACACGTTGAGTGAAAAAATATTTTCTCTTATTTGTCTTAAATAGTTTACCCTGTAGCTTCATTACATGTCCCCTAGTCTTTCTATATTCTGATAGCGTAAACAATTGATCCACGTTTATCCGTTCCACTCTACTCATTAATTTATAGACCTCTATCATATCTCCCCTCAGCCGTCTCTTTTCCAGGTTAAAGAGCCCTAACCTTTTTAGCCTCTCTTCATAGGAGTAGCCTTCCATCCCCTTCACCAATTTGGTGGCTCTTCTCTGTACTTTTTCTAATAACGCTATGTCCTTTTTAAGATACGGTGACCAGAATTGCACACAATATTCAAGGTGCGATCGTACCATGGAGCGATACAGAGGCATTATAATATCCTTTGTTTTATTCTCCATCCCTTTCCTTATGATACCTAGCATTCTATTTGCTTTCTTGGCCGCCGCTGCACACTGGGCGGAGGGTTTTAACATGTTATCCACGATGACTCCTAAATCTTTTTCCTGGGTGGTAGTTTCTAATGTGGAGCCTTGCATCGTGTAACTATAGTGTGGGTTCTTTCCTAGGTGCATAACTTTGCACTTGTCCACATTAAATTTCATCTGCCATTTGGATGCCCAGTCTTCCAATTTATCCAGATCCTCCTGCAGTTTTCCACAATCCTCTTGGGTTTTAACAACTTTAAACAGTTTTGTGTCATCTGCAAATTTGATAACCTCACTAGTTATTCCCTTTTCCAGGTCATTTATGAATATGTCAAAAAGTAGCGGACCCAGTACAGATCCCTGGGGTACTCCACTATTCACCTTTTTCCATTGGGAATATTGGCCATTTAGACCTACCCTCTGCTTTCTATCTTTTAACCAGTTCCCGATCCACAATAGTACACTGCCTCCTATCCCATGACTTTTTAGCTTCGCCAAAAGTCTCTGATGGGGGACCTTGTCAAAAGCTTTCTGAAAGTCCAGATACACTATATCAACCGACTCACCTTTGTCTACCTGTTTATGCACACCTTCAAAAAACATATCAGATTAGTAAGACAAGATCTTCCTTGTCTAAAGCCATGTTGGCTGTCTCCCATTAGGCCATGACTATCCACATGCTGTGTAATTTTGTTCTTTATGATGGTTTCTACCATTTTCCCTGGTACTGACGTCAGGCTCCCCGGTCTGTAATTTCCCGGGTCACCCCTGGAACCCTTTTTAAAAATTGGTGTTACGTTGGCGACCCTCCAATCTTCAGGTATTACAGATGATTTTAATGAAAGTTCACAGATTACCAATAGCAGGTCTGCAATCTCATATTTCAGTTCTTTCAACACTCTGGGATGTATACAGAACGGATCAGGAAAGAAGATGAAATCCACCCCAGGTCCCGCAGCCCCAGATGTGAGTCCAAGGAGTTGGGGCAGGAGTGGCCCTCCAGGTTGTCCTGCAAGGAGGAGTCGGGAGCCTCCAAGGCCATCCTCATTGAGGACTCCCCCTCGACAGTACCAGCGCTGGGCCCGAAGTCCTCGGTACCCGCGTCAAACCTGCAGAGCCAACTGGCATGGAGAGCGGTCCCTGATCGAGGTGATCGTGCGGCATTGGACTCATACTCCAACTTTTGGTCTGAATGGGAGACCGAGGACGAAGAGTCCCCAGATAGGAGGTGACACCGTGACGTGCACTCGGACCAGACTCCTCCAGCAACCTGACACCGCTCCCCACCCTAGGACATTATGTTCAATTTTGTGAGGGATATGGCCAAGGCTCTTGCGATTGAGATTGAGACAGAGGTCGAGGAGGACCCATGAACAATGTTCCCTCTAATTTTCTGTAGGCTGTGTGCGCATAAAATATCGGCTGTGTGCGCATAAAATATCAGCTGTGTGCAGCTTTTGAAGGAAGGTTAAATTTTTGTGCGCCACATAACGACACTCGAGTTATATACTTTAAAATTTGACTACACGTCAGAATACAGTATGTACACCACATTGATTTTAATCAAATTAAATGAAAATAGACGATTACTAAATGAAGCAGGAAATTTCTAGTAATTACAATCATAACTTTTACATTTTAAGACGTCTATGTTGTTTTCTATCAGAATCAGAGCCGTAATTTTTGTGCGCTCTGTTGTAAAGTATGTACGCTCGCTCGGCAAGGTGTGTGCGCGCGCACACGCGCACAGCTTAGAGGGAACAGTGCCCATGAACCGAGGAATTGGAGATACTTCAATACGAGGCACCCCCGAAGGAGACCCTTACAGTCCCAGTGCTCCTGACCCTCGACCGCTTCCTCTTCCACATGTGGGAAACACTGGCATAGATACCAATTGGCAGTAGGCACCTCGACGCCATTACCAGGAACCCTGGGTTCCAAAATACCCAGCTCCTGCACAACTTGATGGTCATGGAGTCAGCCATGCACCGGCTTAAGAGCCAAAACACACACTTGCTGGTACCACCCGGCAGGGAGGCCTGAACCCTCGACACCTTCGGCCAAAAGGCTTTTCAGGGCTCAATGCTAACATGACGAATCCACTCATACCAACTCTACATCAGCATGTACCTGAAGGAACTGTCGGGGGATTCTCGATGGGCAACCCCCACAGAGGTTCAAGTCCCTAACCTCGGCGGTAAAGGAATGTTCAAAGTTCTTGTCCCGAGCAGCCTATGATGGCTTTGCGTCATCAGTTAGAGTGGCCACTGCAGACATCAGGGCATGAAGCCAAGCATGGCTGCAATCGTACAACCTGGAACAATGAGTACAGGACAAACTGATCGATGTTCCTTGCAAAGGTGAAAACCTGTTCAGGAAACCCATGTCAGATAAAGCGACAGAGATAGAGACCGAGTATGTGACGAGAACCAGGCTCTCGAAAAAGACCTCTGTGCAACCCCGAAAGAAAATCCCAGGGGAAAAACCCTTCTTCCTGAGGAAGAAAGGGGGCTTCAGAACTACTCTGCACTTCCAAACCTTCTCGGCCCTCAGCAGGCTCAGCAACAAAAAGGCCAGGGACATGGTCCCAGAAAGCATAAAGCCCTGAAGCCCCAGGCACTGGCTCAGGCCCAGCCTGGGGGAGGCTTTTGATGGCCTGGGCATGACCTCACACCCCCAGGGGGTCCTTTGCTGCACACAGGGGAGGCACCTAGCCCTGTTTACCCACAGGTGAACAGCCATCACCACTGATGCCTGGGTGTTAGAGGTGGTCAAGGAGGGTTACCTCCTCCACCTACATCAGACACTGCCCCCAGGAGAGCCCACCAGGCCTCTCCTTCACTAGACCCTGCTCCTCACCGGGCTAGCAGGACTACACTGGGACAAAGCAGTGGAGCCAGTTCCAAAACACCTCTGGGGCACCGGCTTCTACTCCAGTTACTTCCTCATCCACAAGAAGACTGGGGGCCTCAGGCCCATTCTGGACCTGTGAGAGCTCAACAGGTTTCTGGTCAGGGAGAAGTTCAAGATGATCTCCCTTGGAACATGGCTATCATTTCTCCAG
This sequence comes from Ichthyophis bannanicus, assembly GCA_033557465.1. Classification (NCBI taxonomy): domain Eukaryota; kingdom Metazoa; phylum Chordata; class Amphibia; order Gymnophiona; family Ichthyophiidae; genus Ichthyophis; species Ichthyophis bannanicus. The sequence goes on from CM066042.1 coordinate 173,802,781, forward strand.
CAGGGAGACTAGCTTTGTTCCTTAGACCTAAAGGATGCTTACACTCATATCCTAATCCACCCCAACCACAGAAAATACTCCAGTTCATGATAGGAAGACAACACTACCAATACAGGGTACTGCCCTTTGGGCTAGCCTAGTCTCCAAGGATCTTTACAAAGTGCCTCGCAGTAGTCACAGCCCACCTCAGTCTTCAAGGGACCTTCATCTTCCCCTGCCTGGATGACTGGCTCATAAAAGGGGCTACAGCTACAGAGGCACAATGTCCCACCAATGCACCATAAATGCCCTGCAGTACCTTGGGTTTGTTATAAACTACACCCACCTCACTCCCGCTCAGAGACTAGAGTTCATTGGGGCACAGCTGGACACTCTTCAGGCAAAAGTCTTCCTCCCTCAGGAGAGGTCGCACTCCTCAGGGAACTAGCTGCAGAGGTGCTATGGTGCAGAGCATTACCCACACAGCTTCTCCTGCATGGTCCACATGACCCCAGATGCCCACCTACACATGAGAGCAGCCCAGTGATGCCTCCGCTCTCAGTGGACCTAAGCTATAGGGAGGCTCATGGACAGGGTGCATGTGACTCGCCAGCTGACAGACTCCCTCAGATGGTGGAAGAATCCAGGTCATCTTCAGGCCGGGATGCCCTTCCAGGCACCTACCCCTCAAAGTCCTCACCACAGACACCTCTCTAATAGGCTGGGGAGCGCATTGTGACAGCCTTCAGACACATGGCTGCTGGTCCCAGAGGGAATCCGAAATGCAGATCAACCTGCTGGAAATCAGGGCCATATTCCTGGCCCTCAAGGCCTTCCGCCACCAGCTACAGATGAGACAAAACTATTTAAAGTTGTTAAAACCCAAGAGGATTGTGGAAAATTGCAAGAGGATCTTGATAAATTGGAAGACTGGGCATCAAAATGGTAGATGAAATTTAATGTGGACAAGTGCAAAGTTATGCACCTAGGGAAGAACAACCCAAACTATGGTTACACGATGCAAGGTTCCACATTAGGAACCACCACCCAGTAAAAACGATTTAGGCGTCATTGTGGATAACATGTTAAGACCCTCGGCCCAGTGTGCAGCGGTGGCCAAGAGAGCAAATAGGATGCTAGGTATCATAAGGAAAGGAATGGAAAATAAAACAAAGGATATTATAATGCCTCTATATTGTTCCATGGTGAGACCGCACCTTGAATATTGTGTGCAATTATGGTCGCCGTATCTTAAAAAGGATATAGCGTTTTTAGAAAAGGTTCAGAGAAGAGCCACCAAAATGGTAAAGGGGATGGAAGGATACCCCTATGAAGAAAGGCTAAAAAGGTTAGGGCTCTTTAACCTGGAAAAGAGACGGCTGAGGGGAGATATGATAGAAGTCTATAAATTAATGAACGGAGTGGAACGGGTAAACATAAATCGATTGTTTACGTTATCAGAATATAGAAAGACATGGGGACATGCAATGAAACTACAGGGTAAACTATTTAAGACTAATAAAAGAAAATATTTTTTCACTCAACGTGTAATCAAACTCTGGAATTTGTTACTGGAGGTTGTAGTAAAGGCTGTTAATGTAGCTGGGTTTAAAAAAGGTTTGGACAAGTTCCTGGAGGAAAGGTCCATAAACCATTATTGAGAAGGGACCCAGGATATCAATGCTTGACCCAATACAAGCATTGTGGAACCTGTGTCTTTTGGGGAAACTGCTAGGTATGTATGACCTAGATTGGCCACTGTTGGAAACAGGATACTGGGCTTGATGGACCTTGGTCTGACCCAGTATGGCATATCTTATGTTCTTATGTACAGCACTATGCAGTGCTGATCCAGATCAACAATCAGGTTGTGATGTTCTATGTGAACAAACAGGAGGGAACAGAGTCTGCCAGGAGGCAGTAGCCTTCTGCTCTTGTGCCACATGCAGCTGGATGCTCCTGACAGTGGTCTACCTCCCGGGCCAGGACAGTATCTTGGCAGACAGGCTGAGCAGGGTACTCCAACTGCACGAGTGGCAACTGGACCCAGCAGTGGCCTCGAGGCTGTTCTGACTCTGGGGTGTCCCAGTGATGCACCTGTTTGCCAGCCCAGACAACACACAGTTGCCCCGTTTCTGCTCCCACCTACTGCACCCATCTCGGGTAGTGGCGGATGCATTTCTCATCCCATGGTCGGAAGGCCTCCTCTACGCCTTCCCCCTTCCCCCCCCCCAACACCGCTGATAGCCAAGACCCTGTTCAAGACTCATTACGACAGAGCATCTCTAGTGCTGATAGCCCCTCTGTGACCTAGATAGCCCTGGTTCCCACTGCTCCTCTCCTTATTGACGGTACCACCAATTCAACTGGGCCGAGCCTCACAACTATTCTCAGAGGAGCAGGGCACTGTCCTACACCCCAACCTGGGGTCCCTCTCGCTCATGGGTTGGCTGCTGAAAGGGTAGCACTAGCCCCCTTCAACTTTCCACGGGAAGTGGAAGACATCCTCCTGGCCTCTCGGAAGGCCTCTACAAGAAGGGCGTATGCCTTCAAGTGGCGACATTTCTCGCTGTGGTGCACAGAGAAATGGACAAACCCGTTCTCCTGCTCAGTGCACGTGGTGCTCCAATACCTGCTCCTGAAGTCCAACTCGGTCAGAATACACCTAAGCGCTATCGTGGTGCATCACCACTCTGTCGAGGGGAAGCCCCTCTCTGTTCAGCCCCTTGTGTCTCAGTTCCTACAGGGCCTCATGTTGTCCAAAGCCCCTGTCCGCCCTTAATGTGGTGTTCTCGCAACTCACTAAGCCTCTATTTGAGGTTTTAGTTACCAGCCACCTGGGCTACCTCTCCTGGAAGGTCACCTTCCTGGTAACACTCACATCAGCTCACAGAGTTAGCGAGCTCCAGGCTCTGATGGCAGTGCTTCCTTACAGGGGGTTCTGCTGAAGGTGGTGTCCTCATTCTACCTCAATCAGGAGGTGGTGCTCTCTACCTTCTTTCCCAGGCCTCATGCCGGCAGGACAGAGACGATTCTCCATACTCTGTATTGCAAGAGAGCCCTGTCCTTCTACCTGCAACGTACCCAGGGCCACCGCAAAGTTCAACAGCTTTTTGTATCCTATGACCCCAGCCATCTGGGGCTCCCAGTAACTAAGCAAACTCTGTCCACCTGGATGGCTGACTTCATTACCCTTGCCCATGAGCAAGCGGGGATCCCACTGGACCAGTGAGTCACGGCAGACCGCCTCAGCCATAGCTACTTCCCTGGTCAATCTGCATTCCGTCCCCATGATGGAAATTTGCCAGGCTGCCACCTGGTCTTCGGTCCATACCTTTGCAGCTCACTACTGCCTGGAGAGGGAGTCTCAACTGGACAGCGTCTTTGGCCAGGCCGTATTCCGTAATCTTTTGTGTTGAGGCTCTGGAGTACTGGTGTTCACTGGACGCTTGGGTCTTGCGAGATCTCTCCCTCGGGACTCGACTGCTGCTGGTTAAGGCTCTCCCTTTGCAGATTGCCGTGGCATTTTTCTTTTGGTTACAGGTTCTCTGTAGCCTGTAGCTGAGGAGTCCCATATCTGAGGATTGACTTCCGCTTGTTCCCGGAGAAAGCGTAGTTACTCACCTGTAACAGGTGTTCTCCAGGGACAGCAGGAATCAGTCCTTGCAACCCTCCCTCCTCCCCTTGGAGTTGCTTCTTTACCATCTTATATTTTTGCTGTCTTACCTATATCATTAGACTGAGGCAAGGTGACACCTTGGGCGGGAAGTGTACTACGCATGTGTGGTGCATCTCCCAAAGACTTTCCTTGAAAGCTGGGGAGATGCTTCTGTGCAGGTTCTGTTGACGCTGACATCACTCATATGTGAGGACTGATTCCTGCTGTCCCCGGAGACAGGTGAGTAACTATGCTTTTTCAGAAGTGAAAGACCATTCCTCCACAGTGAGGGAACTTTCAGCCCAGCCACCAGAGCAGGCTGAACAGTCCCGCTGTCCTCCATACTCTCAGTACAGGAGAGCATACCATTACCAGTACTTCCAGCAGTATTACCCTTGGCAGCATTTTCAACCTTATTCTCGGCCTCCACCGTAGCATCAGGCTGCTCCTGTTTTTCCTTAACACCCCAGACAAAGAGACAGGAAGCAGCCTGCCGTTGCCGCAGTGCAACCCACCAAGGTGACCCCAGTTTTTGACTGTCTGCCTGTAGGAGGACAAGTCCAGCACTTCCAGGACACATGGCACTCCATCACCACAGACTGCTGGGTACTCAACATCATTTCATCCAGTTACAAACTCAATTTCACGGCCACCCCACCGAGCAGGATTCCTCCCCTCCACCTGCCCATTCTGGAAGAGTAGATATCGGCTTGCTCTGCAACCGTGCAATCGAGATTGTACTGGAATCGGAATGCAACCAGGACATCTACTCCAGGTTCTTCCTTATTCCCAAAAACTCTGGCAGCCTTCGCCCTATTCTCAATCACTGGGACCTCAACCTCTATATCAAGAAAGAAAAGTTCAAGATGGCATCCCCGGCCACTATTCTACCTCTCCTGTGACTAGCTCACCTCTTTAGATCTCAAGGATGCCTACACCAATATTCCCATATACCCTCAGCACTGGAAATACCTTCGGTTTCACTTCAAGTCAGAACATTACGTACCAGTACAGAGTGCTACCCTTCGGACTCTCTTCAGCCCCAAGAGTCTTCATGAAGTGCTGACAGTTGCTGTGGTGCACCAACACAGACAGGGCTGGTGTGTTTACCCTTATCTGGAAGACTGGCTCATCTCGGGTCCCGACAAAGCCTCAACTCAAGCGTCCGTCCATGCAACAGTCTTGCTCCTATAGCAACTCTGCTTCATCATCAACTTCCAAAAGTCCAAGTGCGAACCTTGTCAGATTCTGGACTTCATCAGAGCTCATTGACACACAACTGTAGCGCAAGCTTACCTTCCTCCAAGCAGAATAACCACCCTGCAACAGCTCACTACCCAGCTGCTGGCTTCTCCACAGGCCTCAGCACGCACTATCCTGCGCTTGTTGGGTCACATGGCAGCCTCAGTACACGTGGTTCTGTTTGCATGCCTTTACACGTGCCCTCTCCAGTGGCACCTCAAGCTCAACTGGAATCGGCGTACTCAATCCCTTTGATGCAAGTTCCTCTCTCCGGATCCAGTCGTCAGTTGTGCCAGTCCCTTCGATGGTGGATGCTCCAGTCTAGCCTCACTGTGGGATGTCCTTTTCTACAGCTACCGCATCAACTTACTCTAACTACAGATGAGCACCCCAGCCCATGTGGGAGGCATCTACTATTTCTTACACTTCAAGATCATTGGTCCAGCAAAGAGTCTTCTCTGTACATCAAACTGCTGGAGATGAATGAAGTCTACTATGCCCTTCAGGCCTTCCACCCTTGGGTCCACAACAAGTCACTCCTTGTGCAAACCTACAATCAAGTCACCATGTTCTACATCAACAAGCAAGGCGACTCTGGTTCCCTCCAGCTCTGCGGCAAAGCTGTCCACTTATGGCTGTACGCCCAGTCCATCAGAGTCTTTCTCACTGCAGTTTACCTCCCCAGAGTCCAGAACTAGTTAGCAGACTCCCTCAGTCGGCGCCTCAATCCCCACTAGTGGTCTTTGGACTCCAAGGTTCCCGTCCCCATATTTCAGGCCTGGGGGATGCCCAAAGTGGATCTCTTTGCATCAGACTACAACGCCAAGGGTCTGTTCTACTGTTTCCTTTGTCTCAGCTTGGGCAGATGGGGAGCAGATGCCGTCCTCATCTCTTGGGTAAATCACCTCCTCTGCTTTTTTGCCATTCTCACTCATCCCTCAGACACTGCTCAAAGTCCATGCAAACAGAGCAACATTAATCTAAATCGCCCCTCAGTGGCCCAGACAGATGTGGTACCCACATGTCCTCGCCATGGCTCAGCATGGTCCCTGGCCTCTACCACTTCATCCCTTCCTCCTGACACAGCAGGAAGGCAATCTTCTCCATCCCAACCTACAGCTGCTTGCTCTAGCCACTTGGAAATTGACTGGCAAATCTACTTCTGTATCTTGCCATGAAAACCCAATGGATAGTCACAAAACAAACTGCACTATAGTGCTGGAAGATGAGACCCCCCCTCTCCCCCCCCCCCCCCAGGTTGGAAGGCACTCAAATGGCTACTAGGGATGTGCTGAAGACTTCTCAGAGTAAAGCCACCATTTATGATGTGATTGGATCTGCTGATGTAGCTATGCATAAAATGCAAGTCAGAAGTTGCAAAGATATCTTATATATTGGGACATGGACGTACAAAGCATGAACCAAAGGAAGTTGGAGGCGGTCAAGAATGAAATGGAACGTGTACAACTCGATCTATTGGGTGTCAGTGAACTGAAATGGACTGGCTTTGGACACTTTGCATCTGATGATCATGTGGTCTACTATGCTGGAAATGAAAGACAAAGAAGAAATGGTGGTGCATTTATAATTAGGAAGAAACTTGCAAGAATTGTAATGAAATTCAGTGCAGTCAGTGAATGTTTAATTTCTATTCGTTTACGAGGAAAACCTGTCATCACAACGATAATTCAGGTATATTCCCCAACAATGGCTGCAGAAGAGGAAGACATTGAGTTCTATGAACAAGTACAAGCTGAAATTGATAGAACATGCAAACAGGATATCCTGATAGTCATGGGTGACTGAAAAGCAAAAGTTGGCAACAAAGAAGAAGGCAAAGTGGTTGGAAAATATGGTCTTGGCAACAAAAATGAAGCTGGAGATAGACTGATAGAATTCTGCAAAACCAATGATCTATTCATCTCAAACACCTTCTTCCAGAAACACAAGAACCAACTGTAGACGTGAACTTCACCCAATGGATTGAACAGAAATCAAATTGACTACATCTGTGGAAGACAACATGGAAAAGCTTGATAACATCAACAAAGACAAAACCTGGAGCTGACTGTGGTACAGATCACCAACTACTAGTATGCAAACTCGAGCTAAAGTTGAAAAAGAGCAAGCCACTCATGAATGTAGCAAAATATGACCTTGAGAATATACCACTGGAATTTAAAGACTGCCTGAAAAATTGATTCTCCAGAAACAAGCAGGACGTCAGTCCTCACTTATAGGTAATGTCGGCACCGACGGAGCCCACGTGGAGCAATTCCTCAGCTTTCAATGAAAGCCTTTGGGATTGCTGCCATGCATGCATGGTCCTCTTCGCACCCAAGGATGCCAGGTGCCATCTTGCTCAGTCTCCCTTTTTCCATGGAGCCCTTCGGACGCACATCCTTGTCTCTCGGAAAAAGTGTTTCGTTTTCGGCCTACTGGCCTCCTGTTTTCCAGTTGCACCAGTCCTCTACCCGTCCTTCCCCTGCTATACCCTTTTTAGAGCTATTAGGGGACATTTTTTCTTCTTTTTTGCCTAACGGGCTTCGCGCCCTTTTTCCTTTCAACCGCTGGCCGCGTGGGTCTTCGACCTCGCTGGGGCCATTTTTGCCCCATGGCCACCGGATTCAAAAAATGCGATAGATTCTCTAAGAACATATCGCTTAAGGACACCCATGACTGTTGCCTGCGGTGTCTCAGGGCGGATCATGATCCGGAGCTCTGTTCGCTTTGCAAGAAAATGTCCTCCAAAGCCCTGCTCAGTTGTAAGCAGTCCGAAGACATTTTCAGAAAGGCTGCCTCTGAGTCCCCGGTGGCGCCCTCGGTTGTCTCTTCCCCGGTGGGATCTCCTGCCTCGGCCCCGTGGTCTCGGAGACACTCCGACCAGGGGTTCCCTGAAGTGGAGCAGCGTAAGAAGAAGAAGGCTTTGAAGTCGCTGTCGGGGGCTCCCGAGAAGCGCGAGCGCTCCCGTGCTCGGTCGCTTAGCCTTCTTCGGCATTCCAGAGAGTCTGACAAGGAGCGGCCCTGCAAGGTACCTTGTACAGACATGGAGGCTTCCGTTGAAGGTGCCCGGTCTCCTGAGGGCCGTCCTGGCGAGGACCCCCTCTCTTCCTCAATGCCTGACCCGGTGACCGGCATCACAGGGCCCCACACCCACATGGGAATTCCGCATGCTGGTGCTGGAATGCAGCGTTTCTGCATTCATCACTTCCCAGCAGGCGCTCACAGCTAGCTTCGCTGACTCATACCCGGAGACCATGCTCCCCCACGGGGATCCCCAAATCTGTCCAGGAAACCCTCGAGAGCTGCGGGCCTCGTGAGGGTCCTCGACTTCGGCCACAGGGAAGGGTGATATGCCCAGTTTGGATTCCTCATCTGAGTTCTTGGACTGGGAGTCCAATGGGGACACCTCCCCAGAAACCCATGCCCATCGGGACCTTCCGTCGGATCTCTCTCCTCCTGCGTTCCAACAGCGCTCGCCACCCGAGGACACCTCCTTCCTCGTTTTCGTTCGGGATATGGCGCGGGCTCTTAACCTGGCCACCCAGGCCGAGGAGGACCCTCAAGCCGAAGAGCTTGACATCCCTACAGTATGAGTCCCCCCTAAGGGAGTCTCTTTCTGTCCCGGTTCCTCCCATCTTGTCTAGGCTGCTACTCTGCATGTGGGAGAAGCCAGCCTCGGTTCCCATAGGGAGCAAGTGCCTCGACACCATGTATAGGGTACAACGCAGCCCTGGGTTCCGGAAAACCCAGCTCCCCCACACTTCCATGGTGGTGGAATTGGCCATGAGAAAGCAAAAAAAGTCTGAAGTCACATTCGTTGGTTCCCTAGGGCTGGGAGTCGAGAGCCCTCGACTCCTTAGGCCGCAAGGCCTACCAGGGGTCCATGCTTTCCTGTCGCATTCAGGCATACCAATTATATATGGGTATGTTCTTGCGCGACTTGGCCAAGGAGCTCGGGGGTTTCTCCGCAGGCCTCGAGGGCGAGCCCCTCAATAGGTCCGGCACCCTGCGGAAGTCCATCATGGACTGTTCCAAGTATCTCTCCCATGCCGCCTATGATGGTTTCGAGTCCTCAGCTCGAGTGGCAGCCTGAGGTATCAGACCCCGTCGCCAAGCGTGACTCCAATCCTCAGACTTGGAGCAGTGGCTGTAGGAGAAACTCCTGGATGTACCCTGCCTCAGCAAGCAGCTCTTTCGCAAGCCAATGGAAGACAAGGCTGCGGAGATAGAGACAGAGTTTGTCACCAGAACCTGTCTCTCACGCAAGACTACATCATGTATATATCCCTACCCTGGTAAAACGGAGACAGCTTTGATTATACACTCCTTGTAAACAGCAGCATGTACGTACACTCTGTGAATATATGTATATAAGCTTTGTAAATAGTTACCCCAGCGTTGTCCAAGTTATAGTACCTGTTTCTATGTAAATACAGCGCAGCCCAGCCTGCAATGTATAATCTACTGTTGTTTGTAAACTGCACTGATATTAAATAGCGCGGTATAGAAGAAACATTAAATAAATAAAAAATAAAGACTCCGCCCTCCCTCAGAAGAAGCAACAAGCCAAAAAGGCCTTCCTTATCGTGGCTACCCGCTATACCTGCCTACCCCCGCGCCATCCACACTGGCACAAGGGAAGTCCGGCCAGGGTCATCGAAAGCCAAAAGGGCCCAAGGCCCAAACCCCGGCTCCGCCGCAACCCATGCAAGGGTTTTGACGCCATGCGCTTAGCCTCTCACCCTCCGGCCACTCAGCAACCGGTGGCGGGGGTGCCTGTCTTCCTTCACCCTTCAGTGGGCTTCCATCACCTCGGACGCCTGGGTCATCCGGGACAGCTATCGCCTATGCTTCGACAGGCTTCCCCCTCCCTTCTCCCCGACGGAGCCTCCTCGACTCCCTGCGCACCAGGGCTTCCTGCAGCGGGAATTAGTCAACCTTCTCGCCCAGCGGGCAGTCGAGAAGGTGCTGTCGCACCTTCGAGGTTGGGGCATCTATTACCGGTACTTCCTCGTCCCGAAGAAGAGAGGGGGTCTGCGACCCATCCTCAACCTCCGAAAGTTAAACCAGTTCTTGGTGTGGGAGAAGTTCAAGATGTTATCTCTTGGCGTTCTGCTGCCCTTCCTCCGGCAGGGCGACTGGCTATGCTCCTTGGACCTAAAGGATGCTTACGCCCACATTTTGATTCACCCACAACACAGGCAGTACCTGCACTTCCAGTACAGGGTGCTCCCCTTCGGCCTTGCGTCTTCACAAAATGCCTCTTCACGGTCGCTGCCTGTCTCAGGCGTCAGGGCATCCCAGTCTTCCCCTACCTCGACAACTGGCTTATCACGGGTCCCTCGGTTGAGGAGACTCGCCTAACGGCGTCACGCACGATCCTCCTGCTCGAGGGCCTGGGTTTCTTGGTCAATTACCCCAAGTCCCACCTCGAACCGGTGCAGGCCTTAGAATTCATCAGCGTATGCCTCGATACTCAGCGGGTGACCGTATTCCTACCGTGGATCGTGCCGCCCGCCTTCGAGCCCTGGAAACTCAGGTCTAGAGCACTCCTCGCATCACAGCCCAAATGATGCTGCGCCTCCTGGGCCACATGGCCTCCACCGTCCATGCAGTTCCCCAAGCCAGCCTCCACATGCGGACAGCTCAGTGGTGTCTCAGCGCCCAGTGGAGCCCATCTGTCGACCACCTCAGGGACCCATAAGAGTCTCCCACAGCCTTCACCTATCCCTTGGCTGGTGGCAAAACCCCCGCAACCTTCTTCGGGGGGCTGTCCTTCCAGACTCCGCAGCACGACATAGTGCTGACAAAGGATGTCTCCCTGTTGGGATGGGGAGCCTGCTGCGCTGTGCATGCAGGGGCAGTGGTCACCTGAGGAGGCTCAGCAGCAGATAAACCTGCTCAAGCTCCGGGCAGTTCGGTGGGTCTTGAGGGCCTTCGATGTTCACCTCAAGGGGAGGTCGGTGCTCGTACAGACATAGTGGAGATGTTCTTCATCAACAAGGAGGGGGGTAACAGGTTCACGCTCCCTTTGTCAGGAAGTGGCCCTCCTCTGTTCCTTCTCCTTCCGCCGGGGGATGACTCTCAGGACGTTCTACCTCCCAGATCAGGAGAATGTCCTTGCGGACAAACTCAGCAGAATCCTCCATCCTCACGAATGGCATCTGGATCCGGGGATGGTTGGCTGGCTGTTTCAGCAGTGTGGGACCTCTGCCATGGACCTTTTTGCCAGCCCATCGAACGCACAGCTTCTCCACTTCTGCGGCCCCATACCAAAACCCGAGCAGGGAGGGTCCGGATGCGTTCCTTTTGAGTTGGTCCTTCGGCCTGCTCTATGCATTGCCTCGCACTCCTCTAATCACAAGGACCCTCCACAAAGTCAAGCGGGACTGGGCATTGATGATCTTCATAGCGCCCTCGTGGCCTCGACAGCCCTGGTTCCCGCTCCTGCTCCTTCTGTTGACGGAGCTGCCAGTTCCACTGGGCTGTGCCCCGGGCCTGTTAACGCAGGAGGAGGGGCGGCTATTGCACCTGAACCTAGCCTCCTTATTCCTCATGGCCTGGCAGCTGAGCAGGTCTCTTTAGCCCCGCTAGACCTCCTGGAGGAGGTCCTCCTCGCATCGAGGAAGACCTCGACTAGGAGAGATTACACCTTCAAATGGCGACGCTTCTTGGTCTGGTGCTCCAATCTCCAGATCGACCCATTCTCTTGTGGTGGGTCCTTCAGTACTTTGTCTACTTCTCGAAGGAAGGCCTGAAGTTGAATTCCGTCAGGGTGCACCCGATTGCCATCTCGGCGAACCACTTCCCCGTCGAGGGCAGCTCTTGGTTTCCCGCTTTATGCGGGGTCTCTTGCTGTCCAAGCCGCCCAACCGGCCTCCCCCGTAGTGCTCATGCAGCTTATGCATTCACCCTTCGAGCCGATGGCGACATGTTCATTCTGGCACCTATCCTGGAAGGTGGTCTTTCTGGTGGCTCTGACCTCGGCCCGCCGGGTCAGTGAGCTCCAGGCTTTCATGGCTGATGCCCCTTACATTAGATTCTATGGGAATAGGGTGGTCCTCCGTACCCACCCCAAGTTCCTGCCGAAGGTGGTCTCGGATTTTCATCTCAACCAGGAGATAGTCTTGCCGACTTTTTTCCCGAGACCCCATGCTGACCAGGCATCGGCGGCTCTCCGTATACTTGACTGCAAGAGGGCTCTTGCCTTCTATCTGCAGCGCACCCAGGCTCATTGCAAATCTGGCTGGCTCTTTGTGACTTACAATCCCAACCAACTGGGACAGGCAGTCACCAAGCGCACCCTCTCCATCTGGGTGGCGGACTGCATCACCTTCGCCCATATAAAGGCGAGCGCCGCTTTGTATTCACGAGTCACCGTGCACAGCATCTGAGCCAAGGCGGTTTTGATGGCCTTGCTGCGTTCAGTTCCCCTGTGAAACATCTGCCAGGCGGCGAACTGATCTTCAGTGAACACTTTCGCTGTACACTACTGCCTGGAGAGGGAGTCCCTTCGGGACAGTGCCTTCAGCCAGGCCGTACTCCGAAATCTGTTCGGGGTATAAGCAACTCCTGCCCTCTGACTCTTCTTCAGGGCTACGGAGGGCTTTGCCCCAAGGACCCGAGGACTCTGGTTCCTTCGGGCATTGGCTTCTGTTCACGACCTCGCAGAGGAATTTTTGGGTTACAGGTTCGGTAGCCTACTTGTTCCTGGAGAAAGCGTAGTTACTCACCTGTAACAGGTGTTTTCCAGGGACAGCAGGAATCAGTCCTCACTACCCTCCCACCTCCCCTGATGAGTTGCTGGATTTTTATCCCTCCCTTGCCATCTGCTTGATAGGGCTTGAGCTAAGGGACCTGACTGAGCAAGATGGCACCCTTGGGCAGGAAGAGGACCGACCATGCATGCATGGCAGCGATCCCAAAGGCTTTTTTTGAAAGCTGGTTAATTGCTTTGCGCGGGCTCCGTCGGTGCCGAAGTCATCCATAAGTGAGGACTGATTCCTGCTGTCCCTGGAGAACACATGTTATAGGTGAGTAACTACGCTTTTGCTGCTTTAGATACAAATGACAGAGTTCCAGAAGAGTTATGGGATGACATCAAGAAGGTTGTGTTGGAAGAAAACAAGAAGGTTTCTACATAAGGTGAAAAAGCAAAAACAGCCAAAATGGATGACTGAAGAAACTCTGAAAATTGTCCAGAAATGTAGAGAAGCTAAAGTCAGAGGAGAAAGAGAAGTAATTGCAGAACTCAACAGAGATTTCCAACGTGCAGCAAGATTGAGACAAGGAGAAGTACTACAATGACACATGCAAGGAAATAGAATCAGAAACTATTAGAGGAAGAACAGCTTTTCTAAAGCTATGAGAGTTAAAGAAAAAATTCCAGCCTTGAATTGGAATGCTACAAGATGCTCAAGGATCCATGTTGAATGATGCTGAGAAGATCAAGAAAAGGTGGAAAGAATATATAAAGTCATTATTCCATAAAGATCTAGTGGACCACCAGCCGCTTCAACCTGTGTACCTTATGATCAGGAACCATTGGTGATAAAAGAAGAAGTCAAAGCAGCATTGAAGGCCTTTATCAAAGAACAAAGTACGGGCATTGATTGCATTCCCATTGAAGTATTACAGCAATCGGATGAAGCTGTTACCATACTTACAAGGCTCTGCCAGGAAATATGGAAGACAAATTCATGGCCAACTGACTGGTAAAGATCTGTGTTTATACCAATACTGAAGAAAGGTGATTCGACTGACTGGAAATTATTGCACAATCGCTCTGATCCCACATGCCAGCAAGATTCTACTCATCATTCAGCAGAGACTACAACTATACCTGGAACAAGAACTGTCTGGAGTGCAAACAGGGTTCAGAAAAGGGCGAGGAACAAGAGACATCATCGCGGGTGTGAGATGGATCCTTGAAAAGACAAAAGAATACCAAAAGGATATCCATATGTGTGTTATTGACAACAGCAAGACTTTGACTGTGTAAACCATGAGAAACTCTGGGCCACATTAAGAAGCATGGGTATACCGGAACACCTGATCGTTCTCTTGCATAGCCTTTACATTGAACAAGAAGCAACAGTTTGAATGGAACAAGGAGAAACAGAATGGTTTAAAATCAGCAAAGGTGTATGACAAGGCTGCATACTTTTCCCCTACTTCTTTAATTTATATGTAGAACAAATCATCAGAGAAGCAGGACTGTATGAAGATAACCGATGTGTAAAGATTGGTGGAAGACTCAGCAACAGCCTTCGCTGTGCTTCTAATAGATAATCTTCACTTTCAGCCAGTAATATGGTATCTGAAACATTCACTTCTCAAGATCAAGGAACATAGTCTTAAAACCTTAACGTTAAAAATACCAAGATTCTGACAACTGGCAAAATCAATAAGTTCATCACCGATGGAGAAGGAATTGATTACGCCAATGCCATATTACAAGGACTTCCCAAATCCACCTTGAACCCTCTACAGCTCGCAATGAATGCCGCAGTGAGGGTTCTCCATGGGGCATCTAGGAGCGACCATGTGACGCCCCTTCTGAAACAGTTACACTGGCTTCCTATACAGGCCAGGATCGTTTTCAAGACCGTGTTACTGACCTTCAAAGCTGTCAATAGGCTCTCCTCCTCCTCACTAACAGACCTCATCCACACCATAGCCCCTAATAGATCAACAAGATCCACAGCAATAAATACGCTAATAATTCCGAAGGCATTAACAAAATGCACCTCGACAACAGCAAACAGGGCCTTCAGACTCTGCGCTCCAAGATCCTGGAACGCTTTACCACCAAACATCTGGGCCATCACTAACCTAACCCAGTTTAGGAAAGCCCTCAAGCACCACCTCTTCCTCAAATACGTCTCAGATAACAATGAATCAATTCACTCAAACGAATGTATCTACACCAGCATACCTAGTCAGCTAAATTAACACTCCTATCAAGATATCCTTGATTATTGAGACCTATGTCACATATTATTAATGACACCTGTATGTAAATAGTTACCCACTATGTTACATATTATTCTATGACACCTCTGTGTAAATAGTTACTCCACTGTTATCCAAGTTTTGCTGTCCTGTTAATTGTAAACTCAGACCTGTTATCCTGTTCTGAGAATTTTGTTCCATGTAAACCGCACTGATGCTGAATAGCGCGGTATAGAAGAGATTGTAATTAAATAAATAAATAAAATAAAATAAAATAAATAGTTGACAACTTTAACTTTAACAACAATCAATAAAGAAAGGACTAGCAGTCAAGAAATCCGATGATGTATTGCTCTTGGTAGAATGACTATGAAGAACCTAGACAAGATTTTCAAGAGCAGAGATGTCTCTCTCCATACAAAGATTTGACTTGTCCAGGCCATGGTATTTTCAATAATGTCATATGGATGCGAAAGTTGGATAGTGAAAAAGATAGATTGGAAGAAAATCTATGCCTTTGAATTATGGTGCTGGCGACGAATATTGTGTATATCATGGACTACCCAAAAAAACAAACCAATCATTACTAGAGGAGATCAAACCTAAGCTTGCCTTAGAAGCTCAGGTGACAAGACTTTGACTTTCATGCTTTGGACACATCATGCGAAGAGAGAGATCATTGGAGAAGGACATAATGTTTGGCAAGGTAGAAGATCATCATAAAAGAGGAAGGCCAGCGATGAGATGGATCAATACAATCACAGTAGCTATGTATACCACTCATCAACAATGAGCCGCTTGGCTGAAGACCGAACAAAGTTTAGGTCAATTATCCAGAGGGCCGCCAGGAGTCGATACCGACGGCACTTAACAACAACAGTGGATCCTGTCCATTCCATGACAACTGATGTCCAAGCTATACTTCAGGCATCCCAACGCCCTTCAACACACCACTCCTATGGCTTTAAATGGACTCGTTTCTCACTGGGCTTTGTCACGAAGTTTGAACCCTGTCACCTGCCCCCTCAGCCATGTTCTAACTTATCTACTTCACCTTTCTGACTCTGGACTGCAGACTTCATCTGTTCATTTCCATCTCTCAGCCATTGCTGCTTCCCATTATCATGAGGATGGCAAACAGATTTCCATGCATCCTCTCGCATCTCGCTTCATGAAGGGCCTCATGAACTCTAGGTCTCCTCTGAAGCCCCCTGCTCCAGCGTGGGATCTCAATGTAGTTCTCTCAACACTCATTATTCTCTTATATCCTCTCTTGTTCTTTGTAAAGTGGTTTGTTAAATGTAAACCTCCTTGATTTCAAGATAAGGCAGTATAGAATTAAACTAAATAAAAAAATAAAATACTCATGAAAATCCCTTTTGAGCCCCTGGGGTCTGCTTCATTAAAACATCTTATTTGGAAAACTATTTTTCTAGTCACTACTATCACTTTAGCCAGACGTGTCAGTGAGCTCCAAGCTCTAGTACATTATCCTCCATATACTCAGTTCCTTCATGATAAGGTACTGTTATGTACCCATCCTACGTTTCTTCCAAACATTGTCTCTAGTTTCCACCTCAACCAATCCATAGTGCTCTCTACCTTCTTCCCAGTGGCACAGCGGATTCACCTGAACAAGTACATTCATTACATTGCAGATGAGCTTTGCTGTACTATCTGCAAGCTACCACACAGCTTCGTCGGTCTTCTCAACTGTTTGTCACTTTTAACCCTAACAACTCAGGCAGACCTGCATCTAAACAGACCATCTCCTCCTGGATCGTAGATTTATTTCCTTTTGTTACCTTCAGGCTTGTCTCACCCCTCCCGGGTGGTGGGACCCCACCGCTTTCATGCTGCAGCAGCTACTTTTGCTAGTTTGGCTGCAATTCCTCCTCAAGATATCTGCAAAGCTGCTACATGGCCATCTGTTCATACTTTTTGCAAAGCACTACAGCTTGGAGCAGTCTTCAGCCACTGACCTTGCCTTTGTCCAGGCTGTCCTGCAAAATCTCTTTGTCTAAAGTCTCCCCCTCCTGGTTTTCACCCAGGCCGCACATGTTAATGGACTTTTGAGCGACCCTCAACTCTAGACTCACCTGAAGGGTGCCTGCATCCCCCTGCTTATATCTGGAGAAAACATAGTTGCTTACCTGTAATTGGGGTTCTCCGTATAAAGCAGGGATATGCAGCCACACTCACTCACCCGCCATTCCCTCATGCAGAACAAACAACTCACTCAATGTCTGCACAGTAATACCATTGCTCACCGTACATCCCCATGACCACTGTATGAAGTCTACAGCATCTGATAGGCAGCTGCCTCACTTCTTCTACTCCCTTTTGATCATTCATTGTCTCTGTTTTGTTGTCTGCTCTGAGTGCTTCTAATGCTGTGCTCGCCTGATTTGAAATTGACTGAAGGGGCTCAGAGATGGCAAAGCGGGAAGCAGTACTATAATGTAAATGCTGCTAGTTCCATGTACAAGCACCGTGTGATGCTGCTCTTTTATTGTACATGCTTTTTTTAAAAAAAAATAAAATGGCTGACCCACTGTGAGTGCTGCCAAATGTATATATTTTGCCTGTGGTCCTAAATGTATTTTACAAAGGCTCTCTATTCAATGAGTCTTCTGTAAACTATATAGTAAATTTTGAATTTTCCAACTTAGATGTCCCTTTTCCGCCCTATATGAAATAGGGCTTCGCATCTGACAGGGATTTCCACCTTACACTCCCCTTTCCCAGAGATCTGTGGTATGCTCGATCCCCATCTGGCCACAGTGAATAGTAGACTGAATGCAAGTCACCTAAACCACGGGATGTTGAACTATCGCCCATACAGATATATTTGATAAAGAAATTCTGAGGAAACTAAATAGTTGGGACTACATGTAGGAGGTATTGGAGCTTACATTCGTTACATTTGTTACTATTCCAAATGCCTAGTTTGTATCACAAGTGTAACTGCAGAAGAATCAAGCCACACAGGTGCTGCAGTCTTCTTATTCATTGCAATATGTATTGAAGAAGTGGAAACAAGCAGACATTTCAGAGATTTCCTTCCTTTGTGCCATGAGTTACTTTTACCTATCTGGATACATATAGCCCACTGAATGCTGCTGGAAGAATAAGAATAACTACATCAGTCTTGCCAAGGATAAGGTCACCTCCTTTTTGCTGGCATATATCAAGTTCAACCCCTGAGGGCCGCAAACAGGCCAGATTTTCAGGACATCTGTAATGAATATGCATGAGGTAAATTTGCAGATGGTAGGGGTAAGAACCCAACAAACCCCAGGTGTCAGGTCACCATATCGACTAGAAAATCTGATCTAGCGACTGGGTCTCAGATGTGGAGCACTTGGAAGGTTGCAGCATCAGGACCTGAGTGAAGGATACATCATTAGCAGCTCCCTTCAGTGGGGGAAAGTCAATGGTATCGTCAGCCATCACATTGAAAGAGTGGTTATGTCATCAGCCTGTGCCTTGGAAGAGGCAGTGATGTTCATCACCTGTGCCAGCTGAAGAAAAGCTGTAGCATGTAACAGTCCCGCAATTTTCTAACAAGCAGCAGTGAGGCAACGATGCTGGTGCCTACAGGGAAGTAGCAGCAGCAGCCCACCAGATGAGCATCTAGTTTCAGGATCTACAGTATGTAGGAATAAAAACAGGAATTTGAAAGATTTGTAGATCATTTTTATATAAAGATTGTGAAAAGATATATTTTTGCTGTTCTGTAAATTGACTTTAAGATTTGTTTATAAAGGTGATCTCTACATTATAAATGGATATTTTAAGAAAACTTTGCGGTAAGGTAGATTTCAAATAGAAGTATATATATTTCAGTCTAGTTGATCTGCCCATCTATTACACATTTTGATTTTTTGGTAGGAATTTGAAAGAAGGAGGGTTCCTGATCATCTCTCCAGTCTAGTCCCGGACCTCTGGGTTGTCCACCTTAATCAGCAGCTTGGAGACTGAGGAACTTCCCACTTTTGTGATGTCATCCGTATAACCTCCCGGATTCCGCCTTCATCCACCAGTTCCCCAGTTACCTCAGTCTCCAAGCAGCTGAAGGGTGGTGAGCCTGGGGGTCCGAGCTTACTGGAGGAACAATTAAGGACAGTGGTTAGCTGGTTTTATATTCCCATTAAAAAAAAAAAGGAAGAGAGTGCAGTATTTTATACACTGTACCTTTAAATCGGGACTGTGTTTAATTTGAGCACTTCCATTTGCAGGTGCAGGCCGTCTTCCCCCCCCCCCCCCCCCCGGGGACCGATTCTCTATTTCCTGGGAGCAGGGAGGCGTCAAGCCCGGTACAAGCTGCACTTGCTCGATCTTGTCCAGAGCAGCGGGTCTGCAGTGGGGCACAGCCAGGCGCTCAGCAGAAGTCTGCTTGCGAACGCGCTTGGGGGGGGGGGATCCTCCACTCTCTGGGAGCCTCTCGGCGTTTCAGGCCTAGCTCAGGCTTTACCAGCGGGGGAGACGAAGAATCGTTGAAGAAGGACTGAACCCTGCCCCGGAGATTCCACGAAAGGTATTTCACTTGGGGGGAATCTTTCTGGTACACTCACTGCTCTCAGGCGCGGATTCGGGAGCGGGCCTAGCCTCGTGGTGTTTGCGCGGGAAGCGCACGCTCAGTTCCGAGCCTTCCAAACCCGGCAGTTAAAGCGAGCACGCCTTGCCGGAAGAGCTATTGCCTTTCTTTGGATGCTGTTTAGGCTGTTTTTCTTTATTTAAAAAAAAAAAAGGCATTTTTGGTGCATTAGACGGCTCGCCCCTCTCCCTCCCCCCCCCCTGCTTACTGACGCCACCCCGAGCGCAGGGGACAGTCCAAGTTCAGGATTTATTTATTGCCAGGATGCCTTCCAAGCCTCAATGTTTTGTTTGTGGGGCTAGGAAAGGTACGGTGGCAGACTCCGGGGTGTGCAGGGCCTGCGCGAGAGAGGCCTCGGCAGGGGAGTCTCCGGGGGCAGATAAAGAAGGGCGGCTGGAGGCTGACTCTTGTCCGGCAGCCGCGCTGCCTCCAAGTGTGTCTCTGGCAGAGCCAGTGGCGGGACCATCGTCCGCTGCGGACTTGCCATCCCCACAGTCTGTGGCCTGGCCTAAAGGGCTAGAATCTATCTTTTCCGCGGAGGTTGCGGCGCTCCTACAGCTGGCAGTGGGAGCCCTCCCGCAGAGTCACACAAAAGGCAGTTCCACTCGGAGTGAGCTGAAGAGATCCACGGCAGCATCCGTAGCAGAGATATTGGAGGGTACTAAGAAGCCACGGATAGATGATGATCTCAATGCACACTCAGTTCCCTCTGGACCACTATCGGAGGTTGAGGAAGGTGGAAGTGTGGATCTAGAAGAGGGAGAGCTGCCTGACAGGCAAGATCAAGCGCGAGTGGTGCGGGTCTTCCGAAGGGAGGAGTTGCCGGCGCTCATCGTAGAAACGTTGCAGACCCTAAACATGCCGGTTCTGGGGGCAGTGGAGGAGGAGACGCTGGAGGATCCATTGCTGCAGGTTTTCCGCAAGACTCAAAGCGCGTTTCCGGTGCACAGGGTGTTCCAGGAAATGATTCAGGAAGAGTGGAGTGTTCCGGAGGCCCCTCTGAAGGGTACAATAGTCATGAGTTGGCTCTATCCCTTGGTGGACCAAGATAAGGAGGTGTTTAAGGCTCCTAAGGTGGACGCGGCGGTGGCGGCAGTGATAAAGAAGACCACTATTCCTGAGGAGGGTAATGCGGCCCTTAAGGATACTCAGTATAGGAAGTTGGATGTGTTGCTATGACAGATTTTTGATGTGAATGCCGTGTCACTGCAGGTGGGGCATGGGTAGCCAGAGCCTGCCTCCGTTGGTCCCAAAGGTTCAGGGACGGACAGGAGGAGAACATAGCTGGGGACGTTGCTAAGTTGGAGTCGGGAGCGGCTTATCTAGCAGACATTCACTATGACCTGATGCGGGGCCTGGCAAAGAGCATGGCCTCAGCGGTGGCGGCGAGGCGGTATTTGTGGCTCCGCAATTGGTCGGCGGATAACTCCTCCAAAGCTAGGCTAAGCAAGTTGCCGCGGCTATTGTTTGGAGAAGATCTGGAGAAGCTAGTCAAGGACTTGGGGGAGTCGAAGGGTGGCAGGTTACCCGAGGATAAACCTAGGCCAGGACGTTCGGCCCCCACCGGCAAGGGCCAGCAGCGGGAGGTCCGTCGTTTTCGCTTCCAAAGGTACAGCTCAGGTCAGAGAGGTAGGTTCCCCAATCGAAACCAGGGCTTTCGGGGAGCGGGAAGAGGTTTTGGGGGGTCCTCCTCTTCTGCTGCCTCTTCCAACCTCCAAAAGTCGCAATGATGTCAGGAGGGCCCGGGCGCCCCTAGTTCCCGTAGGAGGGCGGTTGGGGGACTTCTCGGCGGCCTGGGTCCACATCACCACCGATCAGTGGGTGCTAGAAGTTATACAAGAGGGGTATGCCCTGGAGCTTCAACGGCCCGTGCGCGACACCTTTGTGCTGTCTCCCTGCAAGTCGGCGGCCAAGTGCACGGCAATCAGGGCCACGGTACAAAGGCTTCTAGACCTCAGAGCAATAGAGCCCGTGCCTCTAGACCAATACGGCTGCGGTCGATACTCCGTATATTTCGTGGTCCCAAAGAAGGATGGCGGGTTTCGGCCAATCCTGGATCTCAAGGAAGTGAATCAGTGTCTTCGCATCTCACATTTTCACATGGAAACACTGCGATCTGTAATAGTGGCAGTGCGAGAGGGAGAGTTTCTCAGGTCCTTGGATCTTTCCGAGGCTTACCTTCATATCCCCATACGGCCAGAGCATCACAAATATCTCCGCTTTGCGGTTCCGTTCGGTCATTTTCAGTTCCGGGCGTTGCCCTTTGGTCTGGCGATGGCACCATGCACCTTCACCAAGGTTATGGTGGTGGTGGCGGCGGCGGCATTGCACAGAGAAGGCATCCTAGTGCACCCGTACCTGGACGATTGGTTGATTTGAGCAAAGTCGAGGGCAGAGAGCAAAAGGGTGACTACCAGGGTAGTGGCCTTTCTGGAGAGCCTCGGTTGGGTAGTCAATATAAGCAAGAGTCAGCTAGTGCCCTCGCAATCCCTCGAGTATTTAGGGGCACGTTTCGACACACAGAAGGGGCTAGTGTTCCTGCCGAGTCAAAGAGCTCGGGGGTTGCGGAGCCTGACCAGAAAGTTTCTGAGAACTCCGGCACCTACGGCTTGGCAGTACTTGCAACTGTTGGGCACAATGGCGGCGACGTTGGAATTTGTGCTATGGGCAAGAGCCCACATGAGACCCTTGCAGAGGGCGCTACTCAGGAGGTGGTCGCATCAGAGGGACCCTCTATCGCGGAGACTCCCATGTCTGGCAGAGATGCGGATCACTCTTCGCTGGTGGTTGAATCCTGAATCGTTGGAACGCGGGAGGTCCCTGGAGGCGCCCGCCTGGGTGGCGGTGACGACAGATGCCAGTCTCCTGGGATGGGGAGCGCACTGCCAGGGGCACTTCGCGCAGGGGCAGTGGTCGGCTCCAGAGCAGTCGGGGTCAATCAACAGGCTGGAGTTGCGGGCGGTGTCGCTGGCTCTACAGAGCTTCCAGGACTTCCTTCACGGGTCGGCGGTCCGAGTGTTTTCCGACAATGCCACGGCGGTAGCATACGTCAGTTGACAAGGGGGGACCAGCAGTGTAGCATTAGAAGCCGAGGCAGGTGTCCTGTTCGTCTGGGCGGAGGAGCAACTCTCAGACCTGTCGGCCACTCACGTGGCAGGAGTGGACAATGTGGAGGCCAATTTTCTGAGTCGAGTGAAGGTGGACCTGGGCGAGTGGGTCCTGCATCGCGAGGTGTTCGACATGCTAGTGCGCCGTTGGGGGCTGCCTGCGATGGACCTTATAGCATCGTTCGAGTCGGCAAAGGTCTCTCGATCTTCAGCTGGTGGAGAGAGAGAGAATGTCGGAAGGCCTGGATGCTCTTATCCAGACCTGGCCGGAGGAGCAGCTTCTCTACGTCTTTCCCCCGTGGGCCTTGATAGGCAGAGTGTTTCAGCGGATAGAGAGGTTTCGAGGGCAGGTGATCTTGATCGCCCCGGATTGGCCTCGGCGGCCCTGGTATGCAGATCTGGTAAGGCTCCTAATAGCAAAACCGTGGTGCCTGCCGGCTCGACTGGACCTGCTGTCGCAGGGGCCTCTAGTTATGCCTCACGTGGCTCGGTTCTCGCTTACGGCTTGGCTATTGAGAGGGCGCGATTGACGTCAAGAGGTTATTCCGGGTCGGTAATTTCTACGTTACTGAAGGCCCGAAAGAGATCGACGTCCTTGGCGTATGTAAGGGTCTGGAGAGTTTTTGAGGCTTGGTGTAACGACGAAAGTGGGCGGCATTAAGAGCAACTATTCCGCAGATTTTAGACTTCCTGCAGGGATGTTTTGATGAGACTGGCCGCTGCATCTCTTAGGGTTCAGGTGGCGGCGCTGGCATGTTACAGAGGCAAGATAGCGGGTCAGTCGCTCGGGGGGCACATGGACATTAAGCGCTTCTTGCGAGCCGTTTTCCTGTTGAGACCTCCTGCTAGGCAGTGGGTACCCAGGTGGAATTTGCCATTGGTTCTGTCAGCGCTGGAAGGGGCACCGTTCGAGCCCCTAGATCACGCCTCGATAAAGGATCTCACTCTAAAGGTGATATTTTTGGTGGCAATTTGTTCCACTAGGAGAATTTCGGAACTGCAGGCATTATCCTGTGAAGAGCCTTATCTTTCCTTCTTTGAGTCTAAGGTAGGGTTACGGCCGGTGCCAGCTTTTTTGTCCAAAGTGGTTTCGGATTTTCATCTGAGTCAGGTCATTTCCCTGCCAGTATTCAGAGGGGCCAGTTTCTAGGAGATTGGATATACGTCGAGCGCTGAAGTAGTATTTGCAATGGACGGAGAGCTTTTGCCGTTCGGAGAGACTGTCCTGTTCGCGGGCCCTCGACGAGGAGAGGCGTCGAAGGCCTCCATCGCTAGGTGGATTAAGGAGGCAATTGCGTCTGCATATGTGTTGAAAGGGAAGCCGGTTCCGGACGGGCTGAGAGCTCATTCTACAAGAGTCCAAGCAGTGTCGTGGGCGGAAGTTCGTTTGGTACCGCTGGCTGAGATTTGTAAGGCAGCCACGTGGTCATCTTTGCATTCGTTCGTGAAGCACTACCGTCTGGATGTGCAGTCGGAGCAAGATGCGTGTTTCGGTTCAGTGGTGTTGCAGGCGTGTGCTGCGGGTCCCTCCCGTTGACTACTGCTCTGGTACATACCCAGAGGTCCGGGACTAGACTGGCGAGACCATCAGGAAGGTGAAATTAGACTTACCTGCTAATTGTAGTTCCTGGAGTAAATCCAGTCTAGTCCCGAGTCCCTACCCACTGTATTTTTCTTATATGATGGACGCCTGAAGAGCCTCAATTGGACAGGTAAGCGGTTTTATAGGCGTTTGTCCAGTCCCTGGGGAAGACAGGGTCATTTCTCTTAGTGGGGGGGGGAGGATGGCCTCGTCACCCTTAAAGTTGGAAGCTATTATGGGCTATGTGCGGACCTGTGCTTCCCATGTTCCGTTCAAGTTGGTTTGTAGAACCTGTTCAGGTAGTTGAGCATTATGATAGGTAAAGATCTGGTATTTGGTTATGGATACTTACTTGTTGCTCTGGTGAGTCTGCTTTGTCAATAGGGAACTGGTGGATGAAGGTGGACTCTGGGAGGTTATACGGATGACATCACAAAAGTGGAAGGTTCCTCAGTCTCCAAACTACTGATTAAGGTGGACAACCCAGAGATCCGGGACTAGACTGGATTTACTCCAGGAACTACAATTAGCAGGTAAGTCTAATTTCACTTTTTTTGGAGTGGGGGGAGGGGAAGTAAGGGGTTAGAAGAGAACATTTAAAAGGGGATTGCTTGGATCAGTGGAAGGAAGAAGGTGAGATACAGGCTCCTTCTGGAGAGTGTGGGTGTGGGTGGTGCTGAGGCTTCTGCTACTGGGGTGGGCAGGTGGGGTCTTGGAAAGAGGATGAAGCTGTTGGTGGAGGGTCGGTTGGTGATGGAGGGAGGGCCAGGCTGTGGCTGCTGGAAGATGGTGGGTAGGCAATGGAGAGAAGCTGAGGCTGCTGGGTGAGTTGGTGCATGGGCAATGAAGAGAGGCTGAAGCTATGGCTACTGGAGAAAGGTGTGTAAGCGAAGGAGAGAGACTGAAACTGATGGGTGCGTGGGTGATGGAGAGAGGCTGTGGCTACTGGAGATGGGTGTGTAGGTGATGGAAAGAGGCTGTGGCTACTGGAGATGGGTATGTGGATGAAGGAGAGAGGCTGTGGCTACTGGAGATGTGTGTGTAGGTGATGAAGAAAGGCTGAAGCTGCTGAAATGGGTGCATTGGTGTTGGGGAGGGGTGGGTGGGCATATAGGTGATAGAGGCTGTAGCTACTGGAGGTGGGTGCATGGGTAATGGAGAGAGACTGTATCTACAGGAGATGGGTATGTGGGTGATGGAGAGAAGCTGTGACTATTGGTGGTGGGTATGTGGGTGGTGGAGAGAGGCTGTGGCTACTGGAGGTGGATGCGTGGGTGACAGAGAGAGGCTGTGGCTACTGGAGGTGGATGCGTGGGTGATAGAGAGGCTGTGGCTACAGGAGGTGGGTATGTGAGTGATGGAGAGAAGCTGGCTATTGAAGGTGAGCATGTATGTGGTGGAGAGAGGCTGTGGCTATTAGAGGCGAGTGTGTGGATGATGGAGAGAGGTTGTGGCTACTGGAGGTGTCTGTGGGTGATGGAGAGAGGCTGTGGCTACTGGAGGTGGGTATGTGGGTGAAGGAGAGAGGCTGTGGCTACTGGAGGTGTGTGTATAGGTGATGGAGAGAGGCTGAGAATATAGTTGCTACGGTGAGTGGGTGGAACCAAATATTGTCCCTTTCTGGGCACAATATCAAAAGTCTTACCCACTTTCTTATTGTGTACTGCATTCTGCTCCACGCAGGTCTCTAGTGAACCATCAACTATCTCTGTCCATTAAAATCTGTCCAAAATGTTATTCTGTGACTTCTTTCACCTGTATCTGTTAACATTTTTTTCAATGTTTAAACTGTTGTTTTAATAATTAACTTGCTGTACCATCACCAGAGGCACAACATGAATGGGTGATTTATGAATGTGCATAAATAAATAAAAATTCCAGTTGTTCAGGCTAGATTTCTGGGCTGGCTTCTAGAGTCTAAGAAAATCTGTTGAGGCTAATTGGGGTGGTATGCATTAGATCTAACTCATGCATATTCATTAGAGATATATTATGAAGGCCTGGCCTGGCTGCATCCCTGGGATACAATGAATATGCTGTAAAATAATCTATAGGCAGTGGAGGGGACCTATTGGGAAATGTTCCCCACTGAGCATAGCTATGACATATTTTGACTACACCTTATACAATTCTTAATTAAAAGTGGGATTTAATGAACATTCTTTTACTTGATCAGGAACGGTCACGTGACCAGACTAGGACAGTTCATTGTAGAATTTCCCCTTCCTCCTAACCTGGCTTGTGCAGCCATAAAAGCAGCTTCCTTGGACTGTGAGGATCTTCTGCTTCCTGTGGCAGCAATGTTGTCTGTGGAAAATGTCTTCATACGACCTGGTAAGACCAAACTAGCAGACTTATTTTTCAGAACAAAAATATACCGAAGGTATGATTGGATACTGTTCATTGATTCAGAACTTCAGGACTATGTTTCCGTTTTTGCTTTTGGCATTTTATAATGAAATTAGCCTGTACTGTTGGAAAGAGGATATTGGAAAGCTGAAGGACAGCCAGTACAAGCTTCAGTAGGATGATCCATTTTATATTTTTACTTCATTTTAGAAAACTCTGATTATGAATGTGTGATAGCATGGGTAAAAGCTAAAGAGAGCATATTCAAAAGGATTAATGCGGTTAGCAGACCTGCAAGCCACTTTAATCCCAATGAATGGGATATTCAATAGCAGATAGCCATTTGGTGCCGCTGAATATCCCCTGCTAACGCTGCTGCATGCCCCGATACCGTGTAACATAGGGGCGTTACAGTGGGTGGTGCTTGTGTTAACTGGTCAGTGCCGATATTCAGCTGCTGGCCAGTTAATGTAAACAGACTAAGATTGGGCACACAAAAGATTGGCCTAACTTTAGCTGGTTTAGATAACCGGGCAGAGGCTGAATACTGCTGCTGCCCAGTTAGCTAAAACGCTTTCTCCAGGAACAAGCAGGAAGTCAGTCCTCACATATGAGTGACATTGATGCCAATGGAGCCCTCGTGGAAGCATCTCCCCAGCTTTCAAAGAAAGCAGTTGGGAGATGCCACCACGCATGTGTGGTCTCCTTCCTGCCCTAGGGTGCCATCTTGCTCAGTCTCCTTTTTTCCGCGGAGCCCTTCGGACGTTCGTCTTGTCCCCCTGGAAAAAGTTATTTTTTTTCTAGTGCATTGTTGCATTTTCTGGCAGGCACCGGTTCTCCTTCCCGCTTCTCCAGTACTATGGCTCCGGCAGCGGACCTCGAGAATCTATTTTTTCCCCTTTTTCTTACTTTGGCGCTTTCGCGCCTTTTTCAACCACTGGCCACAGAGAGGGTCCTGCACAGAGAAGGTCCTGGTTTCAAAAAATGTGATTGGTGCTCTAAAAACATTTCTCTCACCAACACTCATGAATGTTGTCTCCGGTGTCTGGGCACCGATCATGACCTGGAGCAGTGCTCCTTGTGCAAAAGGATGTCCACTAAGGTCATCCAGAGTCGCCGGCAGAAGCAGGACGTATCTTACACAAGGCAGACTCGACCCTGGTATCCCCCGGTAGCCTCACGCTCAAAGGCCCTGCAATCCTCAGAGTTGCCTAAAGTTTCTGCAGAACGAGCCTGCAGGCACTCCAACCAAGGGTCCCCCGGAGCATGCGCGTAAGAAGAAGGCCTCATGGATGTCGTCTGGGGAGACTGATAAGCGTGGGAAATCTCACGCATGGTCCCTCAGCCCTCGGAAGTCCTCTGAGAAGTCGGAGCGGGAGCAGCCAAGGAAAGTTCCCAGGACTAATACTGAGGCTACCGGCGATGGCGCCTCGTCTCCCGAGGGTCGTCCCAGCGAAGACCCCCTCTCCTCCTCCACACCTAACCCAGTAATCCCGGAGTCAGTGTCACAGGCTCCCACTCCTGAGTGGGAGACCCGAATGCTGTCTCTAGAATGCAGCGTTTCTGCATTCATTGCTGCCCAGCAAGCACAGAAGCTTGGCCTCACCAGTTTGTGCCCCAAGACTACAGGGACCTCAACCTCGAGGACTCCCCAGGCTGCTGCAGTGATCCCTGAGAGCCAGACGCCTTGTGAGGATCCTCGGCAAAGGTCTCGGTCTCAGTCTCCATCCCGTTTCTCGGGTGTGAGATCATCCCTGGCGAGCGCCTCTAGCTCCTACCAAGTGCTAGCTTTGGGTCCCCGTTGGGGGTCATCGACCCACCTCAAGCCGCCTGATCTTGTGTCCTCCACGTACTACTCAGAATGGGAATTCAATGACGAGATGTCTCCGGAGTCTTGAGCTCACTGAGACCTCCGTTTGGATCGGTCCCCACCCTAGGACACCTCCTTCCTCAGGTTTGTCTGGGATATGGCGCAGGCCCTCACCACTGAGTCGGAGGAGGACCCTCAAACAGAGGAACTCAATATCCTCTAATACGAGGCACCACCGAAGGAAACCCTCACGGTTCCTGTTCCCTCCATCCTTAGTCGGCTCCTCCTCCGCATGTGGGAGATGCCGGCATCGATTCTGATTGTCAACCGATGCCTGGATCCCATGTATAGGGTCCAGCAGGGACCAGTGTTTCATAAGGCGCAGATCCCTCACATCTCCATGATAGTCAAGTCAGCCATGTACAAACAGAAGAGCCCAAAGACTCACTTCTCAGTTCCCCCGGCAGGGAGTCCCACGCCCTTGATGCCCTAAGGCGTTAGTGCTATCAGGCTCCATGCTAGCCTGCCACATACAAGTATACTAACTATACATTGGTATGTTCCTCTGAGACCTTACCAAGGAACTCTGAGGATTGGCAGCTGGCCTCAATGGAGATCACCTCCGACGCTTCCAGACACTGGCGAAGTCTGTCGGTGAGTGCTCCAAATATCTGTCCCAAGCCGCCTATGACAGCTTCAAGTTCTGCACAAGAGTGGCGGCTGCTGGCATCTGCACCCACCAACAGGCACGTCTCCAATCCTGTGACCTGGAGCAGTGGGTCCAGGAGAAGCTCCTTGATGTTCTGTGTCTCGGGGAGCAGCTCTTTGGCAAGCCCATGGAGGACAAAGTGGCCGAAATCAAGACAGAGTACGTCACCCGCATTCTGCTCTTGAGGAAGACTTCTACCCTTCCTAGAAAGAAGCCACAGGGAAAGAGACCTTTCTTCCATAGGAAGGGCCAACCCTATCGGGGGTACCCTCTGTACCCACCTACCCAGACTCTGCAGTAGAGCAGTCAGGGTAAGGGCACTGGCTAGGGGCCACGTAACCTCAAGGGCTCAAAGGCCCAGATGCCAACCCCGGCCCAGGTTTTGATGCTCCCAGAATAGCCTCTCAACTTCTGGATGACCACCCATTTCACCCACAGGTGGAATTCCATCACCACCGACTCATGGTTTCTCCAGGTGGTCAAGAAGGGTTACCTCCTTCACCTAGACCAGCTGCCTCCCCTATACTTCCCCGGGGAACCTCAAAGGCCTCCCCTGCACCAGACCCTGCTAATCCAAGAGCTCACAGGCCTCCTCTGGGACGGGGCGGTGGAGCCTGTACCACTCCACCTAAAAAGAAAGGGGTTCTACTCCAGGTACTTTCTAGTTCCGAAAAGAACAGGAGGGCTCAAACCCATCCTGGACCTGCAAAACCTCAACAGATTCCTGGTGCGGGAGAAGTTCAAGATGCTTTACCTTGGAACACTGCTGCCCTACCTCCAGCAGGGTGATTGGCTATGCTCCTTGGATCTAAAGGATGCTTATACTCACATCCTTATCCATCCCAGTCACAGGCAGTACCTAAAGTTCGTGGTCGGGGGGCAATCACTACCAGTTCAGGGTATTTCCCTTCAGTCTTGCCTCTGTGCCATGGATCTTCATCAAATGCCTTGCAGTGGTAGCAGCTTATCTGCATCTCCAAGGAGCCTTTGTCTACCCTTACGAGCCAGTCATCGACTTAAAAGGGGATGCGGTCTTGGAAGCCCTGCAGGCTACAGGCTGCACCATCCGGATTCTGCAGCACCTGGGATTCGTGGTAAACCACCCAAAATCCCACCTCACCCCAGTACAATCCCTAGAGTTCATAGAGGTTCACCTGGACACTCTCCAGGCCAAGGCCTTCCCCCCTCGGGACAGGGCAGACCACCTCACGACCTTAGCAGCCAAGGTGCAGAGTCGCCGCACAGTATTGGCTCAGTTGATGCTTCATCTCCTGGGCCACATGGCCTCCACAGTCCACGTTGTGCCCAACGCCCACCTCCACAAGCCCATTGCAAGGAGCTGTGCACCCAGGGAGTCTGGTCTTTTGAGGAGAGCCAGCAGCAGATCAGTCTGCTGAAGCACTGAGCCATCTTCCTGGTGCTGAAAGTCGTCCAGCACTGACTGCAATGCCAGGTGGTGCTTGTGCAGATGGACAACCAAGTCACCATGTTCTGTCTGAACAAACAGGGCAGCACAGGCTCCTACAGTCTCTGCCAGGAAGCGATAGCCCTTTGCTCTTATGCGATAAGTCGGGGCATCCTCCTCAAAGCCGTCTACCTCCCGGACCAGGACAATGCCTTGGCGGACAGGCTGAGCAAAGTTCTCCAGCCGCACAAGTGGGGCCTGGACACCAAGATGGTGCAGCGGCTATTCCGGCTTTGGGGCTCCCCAGACCTGGACCTCTTTGCCAGCCCGTCCAACGCTCAGCTCCCTCTGTTTTGCGGCCCTCACCTGCACCTGGCTCAGGTGGCTCCGGATGCCTTCCTCCTCTTGTGGGCAACGGGACTGTTATATGCCTTCTCTCCCATGCAGCTGATTGCACAGACCCAATTCAAGGTCCAGAGGGACAAGGCTTCGGTGATCCTCGTAGCCCCGAGGTGGCCCAGGCAGCCATGGTTCTCCCTGCTGCTCTGTCTCTCGACGCAATCCCCATTTCTACTCGGGAGTGCCCCGGGACTCCTGATGCAGGAGGAGGACTCTCTCCTCCATCCCAATCTGGGAGCCTTGTCCCTCACAGCCTGGTTGCTGAACGAGTCGCCTTAGCACCCCTTCATCTTCCCAGGGAGGTCGAAGAAATCTTCGCCTCTTGTAAGGACTCTATGAGACGGGCATCTGCCTTCAAGTGGTTTAGGTTTTCAGTGTGGTGCATGGAGCAGTGTGTAATCCCATTCTCCTGCCCAGTACACTCGATATTGCAATATTTGCTCCATTTCTCACAGTCTGGTCTAAAGTCCAATTCTGTCAGGGTGCACCTGAGCGCGATCTCGGCAAACCATCACCCCATCAAGGGCAAACCCCTCTCGAGACAACCCCTCGGTCTCACTTTTCATGCAGGGCCTGCTTCTCTCTAGGTCCCCTGTCCGTCCGCCCCAACAGAGTGGGATCTCAATGTGGTCCTCACGCAGTTAACCAAGCCACCCTTCAAGCCTGTGGCTACCTGCTTCTTGCGATACTTATCCTGGAATGTCGCCTTCTTGGTGGCTGGCTCCAGGTGCTGATAGCTGAGGTGCCATACATCTAGTTTTATAAGAACAGGGCTCCATACCCACTCAAAGTTTCTCCCAAAGGTAATCTTGGACTTCCTCCTCATCCAGGAGGTGGTGCTGCCCACCTTCTTTCCCTGGCCTCACGCCACCCAGGGCCACCGAAAAGCTGTGCATCCTTTCGTATCCTATGACCCCAGTCGTCTGGGACAGGCTGTCACCAAGTGGACCTTGTCAGTCTGAGTGGCAGACTGTATCGCCTCGCCCATGCTTGGGCTGGACTGCCGCTGGAGTGCCGGGTCATGGCGCACTTTGTCCGAGCGATGGCAATGTCGGTTGCGAACTTCCGCTTGGTGTCCTTGGCGGACATCTGCTGGGCCACCACCTGGTCCTCCACCTCGCACCTTCGCAGCCCACTACTGCCTGGAGAGGGAGTCCCGTCGGGATAGTGCCTTCGGCCAGCTCTACTGCGTAATCTGTTCAGGGATTAGGCAACTCCTGCCCTCCAACCCTTCTTGTTCAGGCTACCGGAGATATGGTTATCCCTGGACTCAGGGTCATCGGGTCTGTCCTCAGATTCTCTTGTGGCTGCTCACAGCTCGGCCGTGTCTTTCCTTTCCTACAGGTCCTCGGTAGCCTGTAGCTAGGGAGTCCCATATATGAGCACTGACTTCCTGCTTGTTCCTGGAGAAAGCGTAGTTACTCACCTGTAATAAGTGTTCTCCAGGGACAGCAGGAATCAGACCTCACAACCCTCCCTCCTTCCCTTGGAGTTGCTATTCATTTTTGGCCATCTTCATGGCACCCTTGGGAGGGAAGGGGACCATGCATGGCTGGTGGCATCTCCCAAAAGCTTTCTTGGAAAGCTGGAGAGATGCTTCTGCAAGGGCTCCATGGGTGTCAGTGTCACCCATATGTGAGGACTGATTCCTGCTGTCCTTGGAGAACACCTGTTACAGGTGAGTAATTACGCTATCCTGGTACACTGGATATTCAATGGTTGGATATGACCCCGGAATTGAATATGAGCATGTAATTTAAATGGCAACAGCCAGCCACTTTTCTCGGCTGGCCGCCATGTTGAATATTGGCCCCTAAATATTTTGGAGGCATCTCTGTTGTCTTCCACATCTCTGTATCTGTCTGTGATTCCAGACCAAATGAGTTCCTGAGCAGAAATGGTATAATGCACCTGTAGCCGTGGCACTACTTGATGCTTTGTCAGATTCCTTGGCGGACCTTCAGGCATATTTGAGCTCTGGGGAGAGGACTTCCCTGCTGCCTCCACAAATGCTGCGAATACCTGCTCCCAGCAGTCTCTCCTATGTAGCACAGACCAACCTGAACCATTGTCTAGAGATGTGAATTTTACAGCCCAGCACAGGAACGGGAGAGAGGATCTTGCCTGGAGTTGAGTCAGCTCCAGCCGAGGGTGTAAGCTAGAGGGGCATAGTGGAAGAAAAAAAGGCTGGTGATCAGCCTGGTGGTGTTGGTGGGTCTGATAGACCTAGGACAGAGGTAGAGACAACTGGAACTCAATTCCAGCGTCAATTTCTTTTTCCTTGTTTCCTTTCTGTACTCTTCCAGCTGATGTTAATCTGGAGCAAGTATGGTCTCTGGTCTCTTATATGGAGGCATCCTTGACGGGCAGTGTCCATCAACTTTGTGATATTTCACAAGGGACTGCAGTCAAATTGACTGTATAGGACACTTTTCTTCAAAAGCAAGAGGAGCACTTACAAGGGTGCAAGGCGAAGATTAAGTCCCTTCTGGGTATGAATATGGCCCTGATGAAATATGACATTTTTCTCAGAAATAAGACGGAAAATGTGGAGAACTCTGTTAGGAGGAAACATTTTGGTTTTGTGAATTTCCCTAAAGCTCATATATGTTGCCATTTGATATGCTGAAGAAATATTTATTTGAAGGTTTAAAATATCCTATTGAATCCTCTCCTCCTATAATCGCTGCTTATTATTCACCTCAAAGTAAAAGGGGTAACCTCTGGAGATGATATCTAAGAAGGTAATCTGACAATAGATGGTTTAGACTTAACAGCATTATTAGAAACATCCATCGAATCAGTTTCAAGGCCCACTATTTTGGTTACTTATATGCTAGAACCAGACAGAGACTAGGCTCTTAAAGCCTTCTTTCAAAATAAAGGCTCTTTATTTTTTGATGGGAAACAGGCTTTCCAGATTTTTTCAAGAATAACGTGAGATAAATGGAGAGGGGTTTTAGAACTTAAGACAGTGGGTGTTGGATCTAGGAGGCATCTTTTTTCTCAAATTTCCTGTTAGATGTTTATTTTTGAAGAAGCCAATTATTCTTTTTTTGACCCAAAACAATTGAAAAAATTATTGGATTCTAAGGTTTTTGAGAGGGGATTATCGAGTGTTTACTTAAGGCAATTTAAAAAGTGTCTAAGTAGGTTCACCATCTCTGATTAGTTGTCTGTTATGACTTGATTTCTTTTCTCTCCCCCCCCCCTTGATTTAGTGGTCCAGTTTACCAAGGTCCAGTTTTCTAACTTTTTTCCCCACTAGTTCTGTTTTCATCTGAGGTTTTCTTTTGGTACCTTGGTTCCATTTCTTTACAACATATATTTTGCTGCTGTTAAATTTTGAAAAGGAAAAAAATGGTATATACATATGTTATGGATAGCTTTAGAGACTAGAGTATTCCTCCAACCTCAGTAGCAACAATGTCCCAAACAGCTTGAAATCTGAATCTGAGGGGGGGGGGGGGGGGTGTGGGAGGTAGAAGAACTAGGAAAGATATAGGATAGTGATATTAAATATGGGGCTTCAGGGTCACAACTAACCATTCAGCTTTGCAAGCAGCAAGCAGTCAGCATACATCTGTATTCTTCTAAAAACACATAGTATTTATTACAAATGTACATTAGGAAGAGGGTTTTAGATTTGTTAGGAACTGGGCAGTATTCTGGGGAGGGGGGGGGGGCTTTTCCGAAAGGACAGGCTCCACCTTAACCAGGGTGGAACTAGGCTGCTGGCATTAACCTTTAAAAAGGAGATAGAGCAGCTTTTAAACTAGAAAATAGGGGAAAACAATGGAAGTCTGGGGAGGGGAGGAGCCAGGATGGCGTTGTTCAGGACTCTTTGAAGCGGCTGGTTTTGAGATGGGTCGAAAGGGAAAAGGTTTTTTCAGCCTTCCTGAACCCCTAGTACTTATACGCCGATTTATTTAACATTATTTATTTATTTAACAGGTTTTATATACCGCTTTATCATTTCAATCAAAGCAGTTTACATTGAAACTTAAACTTGGTAATGTACATTAAATAGGGACATTGATAACTTGGATTTTTCTGAGGCAATGGAGGGTTAAGTGACTTGCCCAAGGCCACAAGGAGTGCTAGTGGGAATCGAACCCTGGTCTCTGGGCTCCTAAGCCAGTGTTCATAACCATTAAGCTACTCCTCCACTCCTTCTGTGACAGGTCCTTTGGACACTTTCCTGCAATGGCCGCCTCACTATCCAGCAGTTTCAGAGGAGGCTTCTTCGGCTGCAGGTATATTGGTACAGGAATGTTTGGCGTCTGTTTTGAGGACTTCATCTCTCTCCTCCGATATACTGCCATCCTCCAAGGTGATATGTGTTGACTCCGCTTGGGCGGGGAGCCTACAGCAGGAAGGAGTCCCCAATGGAGAGTCAGTTCTGGAGCTGGGAAGACTAGGCGCAAAGGCGACTGGTTTGGAGGAACTGTCTGCCTTGGGTCAACGTTCACACCCTACCTTGTATGAGGTGCTAGGCGGAGAATTGGCAGCAGGGGTTGCTGGGTTTTTGGGTAAAGCCTCAGCAGCAGGACTGATGGAAGCAGCTCAAGAATCTGTATCCAGACCAAGGACCTTTACATTGCAGAGACCATCAGATTTTACTTTAGAGGCTATTTGGCAAGCGATTGCTTCGTTGAGTGAGGCCTTGTTACTACAAGTATCCCTGTTAGCCTCCAAGGTACTAGCGAATGCAATGGCTATAGAAGTAATTGCGTCAAAGGTTACAGAGACACAGCAGGATGTTTTGAATTTGCAGACAAGAGTGGCTGTCTTGGAGGAACAATCACTGCAGTATGTTAAGAATTTTGGGGCTCTGAATATGAAAATAGAGATTTTGGAGAATGCCTCTTGGGCAAATAACTTGAGGATTATAAATTTTCCTCGTGTTTCAACGGTGACGCCAGTTGATATGTTTAAAAAGTATTTAATTGATATCTTGTCTGTTCCTGCTGATATGATGCCACCTATAGTGAAAGAATTTTATTTGCCTAGAGGGAAAAAAGCTAATTCTTCTTTAAGAATTGGGGATCAGCCTAATGATGCTATAAATGTGTCTGAATTGTTAGAATCTTCTACTGAGGAGTGTCCGACTCCTCCTACTTTGTTAACTTTCGCACTAGTATCTGATAAAGAATGGCTTTTAAAACTTTTCTTTAGGAAGCAGAATTTATTATTTAAAGGTCTTTTGGTCCAGATTTATCCAGATTTAGCTAAGGACACTCAGAAGTGGCACAGAGATTTTCTTCTGCTTCATCCAGGGAGGGCTTTTTATCTTAAAACATCCTTGTAAATGCTTGGTTAAGTACCAGTCAGTTTCATATATCTTTTTTGAGCCCTCTCAGCTGGTGGCATAAATGCTTGTCGACTGGAGGCTTCTATTGATTCTCCTAATGTTGGGCAGTAGTTTATGGATTTACTGGATAGTGCCCTGATCATGTTTCCTGTATGCCTTCTGTTATAAGGGGTTTTCTTTTTTTTTTCTTTATTTAAATGTTTTGGTCCGCCCCACTTTTGAGGGCTAGAGAGAGCAGACATTTGGTTATAATTTCCTGAATAATTTTTATTGTGGATCTTATTCTTTGTTATTGCTCTGATTTCTGTACAAGACATGTTTATACTTCTCAGTTTATTCTAAAAATTCTGCATAAACAAAAAAGAAATAGGGAAAAGCTGCCAGTCGCCCAAGAGTGCATGGTTCGGAATAATGTATCTTTGAAGAATACTAGCAAAAGAGGGAAGTTAGGGCATCCCGATAAAGAAGTTCTAATAAAGGTAAAAGTAACCCAGGTGCCTTTAAGTAAAAACCAGACCGAGTTGAAAAATTCCAAATTATCCCTGTCATCCGATAGCCAGACTGTCAATATGAACAAAACACAAACTTTGAAATGCCTATATGCAAATTCTAGAAGTCTAAAAAAATAATATGGGAGAGTTAGAATATGTAGCACTGAATGAAAGGATAAATATAATTGGCATCTCAGAAACCTAGTGGAAGGAGGATAACCAGTGGGACAATATGATTCTCCAGGAACAAGCAGGAAGTCAGTCCTCACATATGAGTGACATTGGCACCAACTGAACCCTCGCAGAAGCATCTCCCCAGCTTTCAAAGAAAGCCTTTGGGAGATGCTACCACATATGCGTGGTCTCCTTCTCGCCCAAGGGTGCCATCTTGCTCAGTCTCCTTTTTTCCATGGAGCCCTTCTGACATCCTTCTGGCTTGCCCCGGGAAAAAGTTGACTTTTCTGCCTGAGTTTCATACTTGCTTCCGGTACTGCACTGATACTCTTCCCGCCACTCAACCTCACTGTCTAGGCATCGAGTTCGGGTCCTTTTTTTGTAGTTTTTTCATCCTTGGTGTCTTCGCACCTTTTTTCCAACTGGCAGCTTGGCGGGTCTTCGACCTCACTGAGGTACTTTTTCCTCCATGGCTGCCAGTGGTTTTAAAAAGTGTGATCAGTGTGCCAAAGTTATGTCTTTGATCGACAAACGCGACTGCTGCCTTCGCTGTCTAGGGCCAGACCACCACCCCACAGCATATAGTCTCTGCAAAAAAGATGTCCAACAAGGCCCTCAAGAGCCACCAGCAGCAGCACAGTAAGTTTTTCCCTGAGTTCCCAGTACCTCCAAAAGCCAGGGCCTCATCTGAAGCCACAGCATCTTGGGGGGGGCTCTACGGAACGCAAGTTGCGCCGTGGTTCTTCGGAGAGGGGTTCTCCCTCAAGGGAACCCAAGAAGAAGACTACTTTGAAGGCAGCGTCCCTAGACGGATCAGACAGGCCAGGTGTTTCCCTAGCCAGGTCCTGCAGTCTGAGATGCTTGTCCAAGGGATTGGAGAGGGAGCAGCCTGCAAAAGGTCCCCTGAAAGGACTCGACCTCAGACTGGCCTCGGTCGCCTGACACCATCCTCATCGAGGAATCCCCTTTGGGGCAACTGGCGTCAGGCCCGATTCCTTTGGTGCCCGTGCTGATGGCTGTGGAGCCTTCAGGCCTGGAGTCCAGAATTGCGGCCCTGGAGTGCAGTTTGTCTGCCTTCATGGACCAGCAGCAGGCGCAGTTGTCTGGTATGACTGGTTCATCTGTCCCAATCACCGGGCCATCGATATCGAAGATGTCCCCAGAGGCCGAGCCAATCCTTGAGACCCTTCAGCCTCGAGTCGATCCTCGGCCAAGGTCTCGATCCAGTTCCCACTCGACAGGGCCGCGATCGTCCCCAGCCAGTGCGCTCTGTGTCAGCCATGGAGCCTCGGAGGGCCACGGGCCAGAGTCAACCCCAGGGCCCGCAGACCATCCTTCCATTGAGTCCTCGACAGAGTGGGAGATGGAGGACAAGTAGTTGCCTGAAACCCCTCGCCATCGCGATGTTCCCTCAGACTCTCCCACTTCAGAGCCCCAGCGGCGATCTCCACCAGAGGACATAGGGTGCCTTGACTTTGTCAGGGACATGTCCAAGGCCCTAGTGTTCCCAACGGAATTGGAGGAGGACCCTCTGGCAGATGAGTTAGAAATCCTCCAGTATGAGGCCCCTCTAAGGAAAATAGATTACGGTGCCCATCCCACCCATCCTGGAATGGCTAATGCTCCATATGTGGGAGACACTGGCATCGGTGCCGGTGGTGAGCAAGCGGCTCAACTCAATGTATCGAGTCCGCAGGAGCCTGGGCTTCCAGAAATCACAGCTGCCGCACAACTCCATGGTGGTGGAGTCGGCCATGCGTTGACAGAAGATGCACTCCTCGGTGCCTCCCGGCAGAGAGGCACACACTGTCAGAAAGTGTTACCAGGGCTTGATGCTCATCGGCTGCAACCAGGCCTATCAGCTGTACAAGGAAATTGCCAGGTTCTCGGCTGGTCTGTCCGAGGAACCCCTGCAGCAGTTCAAGAACTTGGCCAAGGCCGTCCATGAGTGCTCCAAGTTTGTCTTGGGCAGCCTATGATGGCTTCGAGTCGGCAGCTCCAGTAGTGGTGGTGGGCATTGGTACCTGACGCCAAGCTTGGCTACAGTCGCCTGACCTTGAGCAATGGCTTCAGGACAAATTGGTCAATGTCCCATGCCAAGGAGAGAACCTCTTTGGCAAGCTCATGACCAACAAGGCTGCTGAGCTGGAGACTGAGTTCATGATGAGGACCAGGCTCTCTAAAAAGACCGCTGCCCCTCCCCAACGGAAGGACTCGGGTAAAAAGCTTTTTACCAGAAGAAAGGGGCTGCTTACAGAAACTACCCACCATTCTGGCCTCCCCGGCTCCCGAGCATGGCCCTTGTAAGCAGAAGGCTCCCAAGCCCCAGGCATCGGCCCTGGCAGGGGGGAGTTTTTGACTCCTTGGGCATAGCGTCTCCACCCCAAGGAGGTCAGCAGCCCACAGGGGGATGTCTGATGCACTATGCCCAAAGGTAGATAACCATCACCGCTGATTCCTGGGCACTTTGGATGGTCAGAGAGGGATACCTCCTCCATCTGACTCAGAAACCTCCCCCTTGCTTTCCGGGAGAGCCCCTCAGGTCTCCCCTTCACCGGGACCTTCTACTGAAGGAGCTTGCAGGTCTTCTTGTGGACCAAGCTGTGGAACCAGTATCCACCATCTCAAGGGCAAGGGATTCTACTCCAGGTACTTCCTCATGCCAAAAAGGACAGGAGGCCTAAGGCCCATTCTCAACCTGCGCAACCTCAACAAGTTCCTGGTGAGGAAGAAGTTCAAGATTATCTCCCTTGAAACATTGCTACCTTACCTCCAGCAGGGGGATTGGCTATGCTCCTTGGATATGAAGGATGCCTGTACCCACATCCTCAATCACCCCAACCACAGGCAGTACATGTGTTTCATGGTGGGGGGTGGTCACTACCAGTACAGGGTGCTGCCTTTCGGCTTGGCCTCTGACTCAAGGGTCTTCACAAAATGCCTGGCAGTCGTAGCTGACTTTCTCCGCTTCCAGGGGATCTATATCTTCCCATACCTGGATGACTAGCTCATAAAAGGAGGCACGGCCTCAGAAGTGCATCAGGCAATTGCGTGTACCATCCAGGTCCTGAAACACTTGGGGTTTGTGATAAACTACCCAAGTCCCACCTCCTTTCAACACAGTGTTTGGAGTTCATAGGGGCAAGATTGGACACCCTCCAGGCAAAGACTTTCCTGCCCGGAGACTGAGCCAACCATCTCAGGGCCCTGGCCATACAGCACTGACACTTGGTGCCCACTCGGTTCCTCCTGCGCCCATTTGGGCACAGTGCCTCCACGGTCCACGTCACCCCAGACACCCGCCTCCACATGAGGGCCGCGCAGTGGTGCCTTCGGGACCAGTGGACACAGACCTCGGGACACCTCTGGGACAAAGTCTCACTGACCCGCCAGTTGGTGGACTCTGATCTGGTGGCAGACTCCCCAGTACCTTGAGACGGGGATGCCATTTCAAGCCCTGAGCCTCTTTAAGGATCCTCACCACGGACACCTCTCTGCTCGGCTGGGGAGCCCACTGTGAGGAACTCCGCACTCAGGCCAGCTGGTCCTACTACTTAGTCCTCTGAGCCTTTTGCCACCACCTACATCACCAGCCAGTGTTGGTCCAGACAGACAATCAGGTGGCAATGTTCTGTGTAAACAAACAGGGGGGCACAGGGTCTCGTGCCCTCTTCCGAATGGCAGTGGTCCTCTGTTCCTACGCAGTCCGGCAGGGTATACTCCTATGGGCAGTATACCTGCCAGACCAGAACAAGTTACTGGCCAAAAGATTGAGCAGAGCCCTTCAGCCACATGAGTGGCAGTTGGACCCCATTGTGGCCAACCAGCTCTTTCAGCTCTGGGGGGAACCTGTGATGGACCTGTTCACCAGCCTGGACAACTACCAGTTGCCCTGCTTCTGCTCCCAGCAGGCCCATTCCTCTAGGGTAGCGACAGACGCGTTCCTCGTCTTGTGGTCAGATGGCCTCATGTTCACCTTCCCACCCATGTGGCTAATTGCCAAGACACTGTTCAGGACCCTTCGCAACAAGGCCTTGCTCATCCTGATAGCCCCTCGATGGCCCAGGCAACCATGGTTCC
Source organism: Ichthyophis bannanicus (assembly GCA_033557465.1). NCBI lineage: Eukaryota > Metazoa > Chordata > Amphibia > Gymnophiona > Ichthyophiidae > Ichthyophis > Ichthyophis bannanicus. The sequence continues at coordinate 173,843,637 of CM066042.1, forward strand.
CGTTAATCCTTCGGCTATCAGTGGAGACTCCCATCCCATTGGGGAACTCTCCAGGGCTCCTGTCTCAGGAAGAGGGTTATTTTCTGCATCCCAACTTGGGGTCCCTGTCGCTGGCGGTGTGGCTGCTGAAAGGGTGACCATAGCCCCTTTCAACCTCTCAGGTGAGGCAGAGGAAATCCTAGTGGCCTCTCATAAGGCTTCCACTAGGAAAGCTTATGCTCTCAAATGGTGTAAGTTTTCAACTTAGTGTGCAGAGTATGGGACCAACCCGCTCTCCTGCCCGATGGGATTGGTGCTACAGTACCTTCTCCACCTCTTGCAATCCGGGCTTAAATCAAACTCTGTCAGGGTACACCTTAGTGCCCTGGTGGCGTACCACCATCCAGTGGATGACAAACCCCTCTTGGTCCAGTCGCCGGTGCCCTGCTTCCTAAGGGGTCTGCTCTTATTGAAGCCCCCGGTTCGCCCTCCGGCGACCAAGTGGGACCTCAATGTGGTATTGGGGCAGCTCGCTCGCCCATCCTTTGAGCTTCTGTCTATCTGCCACATGTGATACCTCTCGTGGAAGGTGGCATTCCTGGTTGCGTTCACCTCCGCTCGCAGAGTTAGCGAGCTTCAAGCCTTAGTGGCAGAGGCGCCATATACAAGGTTCTGCAAGAACAGGGTGGTGCTCCACACACACTCTAAATTCCTTCTGAAAGTGGTATCATCCTCGCCTATGAGCAGGCGGGGCTCCCGCTGGAAGATCATGTCACGGTACACTGTGTCAGGGCTATGGCAGCCTCTGTGGCAAACCTGTGCTCCATCCTGATGGTGGATATCTACCATGCTGCCACCTGGTCTTCAGTTCATACCTTTGCAGGCCATTACTGCCTGGAAAGGGATTTACGACGGGTCAGTGCCTTCGGCGAGGCTGTGCTCCATATCACTGAGATTATAATCTTTTCGGAGTTTATGCAACTCCTACCCTTCGACCCTTCTGTGTTCAGGCTACTGGAGTGCTGGTTTTCATTGGACACAGGGGTCCTACTGTAGTCTATAGCCATGGACTCAATTGCTGCTTCTCATGGCTCCCCTTGAGGGCGACCGTGTTTTTTCGCTATGGGCTTTCGGTAGCCTGTAGCTGGGAAGTCCCATATGTGAGGACTGACTTTCTGCTTGTTCCCGGAGAAAGCATAGTTACAGATGTTCTCTGGGGACAGCAGGAATCGGTCCTCGCAATCCTCCCTCCTCTCCTTGGAGTTGCTTCTTTACCATCTTTTATTTTTGCCGTCTTTTAGCTATGTTATCTGACTGAGCAAGATGGCACCCTTGGGCAGGAAGGGGACCATGCATGCCTGGTAGCATCTCCAAAGGCTTTCTTTGAAAGTTGAGGGATGCTTCCGTGAGGGCTCCATCGGTGCCGACATCACCCATATATGAGGACTGATTCCTGCTGTCCCCAGAGAATACCTGATCTCCAGGAACAAGCAGGAATGAGTCTTCACATATGGGGTATCGTCGGTACCGACGGAGCCTGCGCGGGAACGCTCCCCAGCGTCCAAAAGGAAAGCTTTTGGGAGCATCCCACAGCGCCTGCGCGCTGCCTTCTCGTCTTTCCTAACTGCCTCTCTCCAGTTCTTCTTTTCCGCGGAGCCAGCAGGTCGTGTTTCCTGTCACCACTGAAGAATTTCTTATTTTCTTTTATTTTTCTTTAGTCGCGTGTCTGCCTTCTCGATTCCGGACCGGTACCACCGGTCTTTTTTCTTTCTTTAAAAAAAAAAAAAACCTACAGTGCATTTTTTCTTCTGGGCCTTAGGCCTACAGATATATTTTTCCTCATGGAAAAACCCGCCTCCGGGTTTAAAAAGTGCACGAAGTGCAGCAGCACTATTTCTGTCACAGACACCCATGACTGGTGTCTAAAATGTTTAGGTCCTGACCACTCCATTGCGGATTGTGAGTCCTGTTCTATGACGTCTAAGAGAGGGTTAAAAAATCGGGCAGCCAAGCTCAGTACCCTGTTTCCCTCCGATGCAGCTTCTGTGGCATCGACGTCTTCCAGGGCTGCTTCTTCATCCCATGGATCTCAGGTAACCAAACTTAAATCTGGCCGGTCCTCAAAGAGTTCATCTCCCTCTAAGTATCGAGATGCCCCCGGGCTTACTCTTGAGGAATCCACACCGGCAAAATCACCCCGGCAGGAGGCTCCTGCTTCCAAAGCTCTACCTATGGGGTCACAGGTTGACATCAATGGCTCGGCCTCGACCGATCACCTGTTAGAATGTTCTGGGGTACCGGCGGTTACCACCGGTACCGACATCCAGACATTGGTGGCGTCGATGGATCAGAATATTCTGACCATGCAGCGTGCCATCACGGCATTCATACAAGCTGCGACACCTACAGTACCGCAACAAACCCCGTTGTCGGTACCGGTACCGATTCTGGTACCGGATCCGAAATCGGTTCTGATACCGGTACCGCTTGCATCGACATCAGCATCGATGGCAGCGGTACGCTATCCAGTGATGCCCATCAGTACCGACTCGGTACCGATTACTCCCGATGTCGATACCTCCCAGTACGCGTATCGGGCTCTGCGAGAGCATCCAGACAGTCGATACTTCGATTCCTCTGAAGACTCTGATACATCAGAGGCCTCAATTGAAGCATCGGGGATCCTTCCTCAGGAACCCTCTTCTCCAAAAAGGAGAATGTCTCCTCCTGAAGACTTGTCTTTTCAGGACTTCATTAGGGAGGTGGCCAAAGGCCTGTCCATCTCAGTGGCCTCTGAAACTGAACCTAGAGCCAAAAAATTAGATATCCTACAATATCCTAAGGCTCCTAAAGAGGCAGCCACCTTACCAATACATGAGATTCTTTATGATCACATGTTGGGCATATGGGAGACTCCTCTTTCCACCTCCCCTCATTCCCGAAGGTTGGACACCATGTATCGTGTTCCTCCTTGTCCTGGGTTTCATAAGACTCAGCTTCCTCACCACTCCATTGTGGTAGAGTCTGCTATGAAAAAGATCAAGAGTACAAAAAGGCACTCCTCTGCTCCTCCAGGAAGAGAATGCAGAACCATAGATGCCTTTGGCAGGAAAATCTTCCAGGCCAGTATGCTTGTAGCCAGAATCAACTCCTATAGTCTCTATATGGGGATGTTTCTAAAAGAAGTTACAGATCATCTGCAAACCTTATCTCCTTTTATGTCAGAAGATAAGAGAGAAGAATATATTACCTGGCTTAAACAGGCACAGGATGTATCCAAGTTTTCCAACCGTGCAGCCTTTGACTCTTTTGAGGGTGCCAGTAGAGCCTCGGCTATTGCCATAGGTGCACGCAGAGTTGCTTGGTTGCAAGCCTCTGATTTGGAATCCTGGGTACAGGATGGTCTAGGTAACCTTCCCTGTACAGGGGAAAACCTCTTTGGCAAAGATTGGCAAGCAAAGGCCAACCAGATGGATGCTGAAAATTCTGCTTTAGATAGACTTTCAACGTTTACTACTGCTCCTTTTAAAAAGAGGTTGTTCAAAAAAGGATCTTTCCCAAAAAAAGGGAAATTTTCTTCTGGTTATGGTCAGGCCTCTTCTCAAGGTCGTTTTGCTACAAAGAGACAGCAACAACCAAAACAGGCCAAGCCTCAGGCTGCAAGGACTGCTACGGCCCAAATGCCTCAGCCTCCTCAGGGCCTTTGACTTTCCACTAGAGAACTTAGCCTTTCTGGCTCTACAACATCCAGAGCCTCTCACCATCCCAGTAAGGATAGCTCACTTTGCTCCCAGATGGGAACAAATCACAGCAGAGCAATGGACCCTCTCCATCATACGAGATGGGTACAAGCTTCATTTCTTAAACCTTCCTCCTCACACCATGGTGAAACAGTTCAATTCTCCAACATCTCTTCTCAACCTTCTAGGTCAAGAGATTGCTACCCTTCTTGCCCAAGGGGCAATATAAGAAGTACCCCTTCTTCAACAGGACTCAGGGTTCTACTCCCCCTATTTTCTCATTCCAAAGAAAACGGGGGGCTACAGACCCATACTAGATCTCAGAGAATTGAAGAAGTTTCTATGCAAGGAGAAATTCAAGATGACTTCTCTCGGAACTCTCCTTCCATACCTCCAGAGTCAGGACTGGCTTTGTTCTCTAGATCTCAAGGATGCGTACACCCATGTTCTCATCCATCCAACACACAGAAGGTTCCTTCGGTTCCTTTACCAAGGAAAGCACTACCAATACAAAGTGCTTCCTTTCGGTCTGGCCTCTGCTCCAAGAGTGTTCACAAAATGCATGGCAGTAGTAGCTGCATTCCTACGCACTCTAGGGATATTCGTATTCCCATATCTGGACGACTGGCTCATCCGAGCTCCATCCCAGTCAGAGGCCCAGACTTCCCTGGCCTGCACAAGGCGTGTTCTTCAGTATCTGGGACTGGTAATCAACAATCCAAAATCCCATCTCACCCCTACTCAGTCTCTAGAGTTCATAGGGGCCTTACTGGATACCACAACTGCAAGGGCCTATCTTCCCCAGGCCCGTTGCCTACGCTTGGTGCAGTTAGCCTCCCAGATTCAGTAAAAGTCCCATTTAACTGCTCGAGAGATGTTACAACTCTTAGGCCACATGGCATCCACGGTGCATGTGGTTCCTTACGCTCGCCTTCACATGAGGGCAGCTCAGTGGACCCTATCCACCCAATGGACCCAGGCATCAGGTTGCCTGTCAGACAAAATAGCAACCTCCAGTCGCCTCTTTTGGTCCCTCCACTGGTGGAAATCCACTCAAAATCTGTTGCTGGGGTCCCTCTTTCAACAGGTGTTACCCCAAGCAACCCTTACAACAGATGCCTCTCCAAAAGGTTGGGGAGCTCATCTACAAGATCTCTCGACCCAAGGCATCTGGTCTCCACAGGAGACATCTCTACATATCAACCTCTTAGAGCTCAGAGCAATCTTTCTGGCTCTCAGAGTCTTCCACACCCTGCTCAGCTACAAGACAGTCCTCATCCACACGGACAACCAGGTAGCCATGTTCTACGTGAACAAGCAGGGAGGGACTGGCTCTCTTTGCAACGAAGCTCTGAGATTGTGGGCCTTTGCCAGAGAGCATCAAATCCATCTCATGGCAGTGTATCTTCCAGGGGTTCAAATCTCTTGGGCAGACAGACTCAGTCGAGTTCTGCTTCCACACGAATGGTCCCTCCATGGGGACCAGATAGCCAGGATTTTTCGGATTTGGGTTACCCCAGACATAGACCTGCTTGCAAGTCCGTGGAATGCCAAACTTCCCCGGTTTTGTTCCAGGATTCCATGTCAGGGAGTTCAGGCCATAGATGCCTTCCTCCTTCATTGGGGGCAAGACTTCCTCTATGCCTTTCCACCTATTCCCCTCATCCCCAAAACTCTGTTCAAGCTTCAGAGAGACAAGGGGTCTATGATCCTCATAGCACCACATTGGCCACGCCAAGTGTGGTACCCTCTACTTCTGCATCTCTCTCAAGCTCCCTCTCTGGACCTGGGGTCTGCTCCAGATCTCCTCTCCCAGGAGGAGGGAACCTTGTGGTACCCAAATCCTCAGTCTCTTCATCTCAGGGCCTGGTTGCTGAAGGCCTAGACCTTCAGGATTTACACCTTTCTCAGCAAGTGAAGGATATCCTTCATGCTTCCAGAAAGCCTTCCACCAGACGTTCGTATGCTTTTAAATGGAAAAGGTTTTCCATTTGGTGTGCAGAGAAGGGTCTCAACCCTCTTGCAATACCTTTGAATTCTTTACTAGACTATTTTCTGCATTTATCCCATGCAGGCCTTAAAACAAATTCATTCAGAGTCCATTTGAGTGCTATTGCAGCATCCCTTAAGCCTCTCAATGGACAACCTATTTCCTCTCATCCTCTTATAGCAAGATTCATGAGAGGCCTTCTTTTGACTAAACCTCCCATTAGACCACCTCCAGTGGCATGGGACTTGAATCTGGTTCTTGGCCAGCTTATGAAGCCACCCTTTGAACCCTTAGCCACTACCTCCTTGAAATTCCTTTCCTGGAAGGTTATTTTTCTCATTGCAGTCACCTTAGCTCGCCGTATCAGTGAGTTGCAAGCTTTAGTGGCTAATCCTCCTTATACAAGGTTCCATTATGACAAGGTAGTCCTCAGAACTAATCCACACTTTATGCCTAAAGTGGTCTCACCTTTTCATCTGAACCAGGAGGTGTATTTACCTGTCTTTTTTCCAGGACCTCATGCATCAAGTGCAGAGAGGAATCTTCATACCCTGGATTGTAAAAGAGCACTTACCTTTCTACTTACAAAGGACACTGCAACATAGGAAGTCCTCTCAACATTTTGTTGCTTTTGATCCTTCTCATTTAGGACTTCCAGTCTCTAAGAGAACTCTGTCTAATTGGATTGCTCAGTGTATTTCCTTCGCCTACCAGAGTAAGAACCTTTCTCTGGAGGGCCATGTCACAGCTCACAATGTGAGGGCCATGGCAGCCTCTATGGCTCATCTTAACTCTGTGTCCATCGACCAAATCTGTCGAGCGGCCACCTGGGCATCGGTTCATACCTTCACAGCCCATTACTGCTTGGACAAGGACTCCCGCCGGGATGCCTTGTTTGGTCAGGCTGTTCTCAAACACCTGTTCCATACCTAATCAACTCCTACCCTCCATCCCTGACTGGATGCCTGAGATTCATGAGTGGAGGTGGAGCCCTTCCCAGGGACTCACAATCTGGGTGATCTCCCAGGCATCTCTAGCTGGGGAGTCCCCATATGTGAAGACTCATTCCTGCTTGTTCCTGGAGATAGCACAGTTACTTACCTGTAACAGGTGATCTCTGGGAACAGCAGGAATAAGTCTTCACAACCCACCCACCTCCCCTAGGAGTTGTATCTCTCTATCTATCTTTCCTTTCTTCTCTCTCTCTTTGTCTCAGCTTTAAAACTCAAACTGGAGAGAGGCAGTTAGGAAAGGCGGGAAGGCAGCGCGCAGGCGCTGTGGGATGCTCCCAAAAGCTTTCCTTTTGGACGCTGGGGAGCGTTCCTGCGCAGGCTCCGTCGGTACCGACGATACCCCATATGTGAAGACTTATTCCTGCTGTTCCCAGAGATCACCAGTTACAGGTAAGTAACTGTGCTTTACAGGTGAGTAACTACGCTTACCAGGCTACAAACTATATCTCAGTGATAGGGTAGATCACATAGGAGGAGGGGTGACTCTATATGTTAAAAAGGGCATTGAGTTAAATGGGATAAAGGTTTAGAAGGAAATAAAATACACTATAGAATCTTTATGGATAGAAATTCCATGTAAAAAGGGCAAGAGAATGGCAGTATAACCACCCACCTAGCTAGAATGAACAGACAGATAATGAAATGCTAAAATAAATTAGGGAAGTTTACAAAGTTTACAACACAGTAATAATGGGAGATTTCAATTACCCCAATATTGACTGGGTCAATGTTACATCAGGCCACACTAGGGAGATAAAGTTTCTAGATAAAATAAATTACTTCTTCATGGGTTCATCAACTGATTTGAGGGAAAACTATTTTAGATCTAGTTCTTAGTGGAACACAGGTTCTAGTGTGAGAGGTAACAGTGTTGGACCCACTTTGCAATAGCGATCATAACATGATCACATTTTATTTAGTAAATGGCAGGAGGATAACGAGGAAATCCACTGCACTAGCATTTAACTTTCAGAAGGGAGACTATGATAAAATGTTGAAAATGGTTAAGAAAAAACTAAAAGGAACAACTGCAAAGGTTAAGGGTCTACATCAGGCCTGGGCATTATTTAAATATACTGTTTTGGAAGCCAGACCAGATGTATTCCATTCTTTAAGAAAGGTAGAAGGAAGGCCAAACAACAGCCAGCATGGCTTAAAGGTGAGGTCAAAGAGGCTGTTATAGCTAATAGAAAATCCTTCAGAAAATGGAAAAAAAGAGCCAGATGATGAAAACAGGAAACATCATAAGTACTGGCAAGTTAAATACAAAACATAGATAAGGTGGACAAAGAGGAGGGGCTACTTTAGATCGACACCTGGCTTCTCATAACGGTCACAGCCAGCCAGTCTGCAAGGCCGGAGCTGCCCAAGACACAGATAAGACTAAGCTTTCTATCTCTGCTGGGTTTTTTTATTGCAAATATAGAATATTAACTGTGGGTTAAACCTTAGGTATTTGGGAAATTGCTAATTGCTGGTCCTACATTACATTTGGGGATAGTCAAACTGCTTGATTTCCTTGTGTAGCCTTAACAGTTTTCTGAGTGTGCCCTCAGTTCAGGCATAAGCCTACTGGGGCAGGGACACGGGTTCCCGCCCATCCTACCCCTCACCCCACCCACCCCTGGGCTGCATTGGCTATATACTGGCCAAAAGCTTGGGATATGCCCACATTCTCTCAACCAGCATGTCTTGTATTCATTGCAATACCTGCGGTACTTTCATTCCAAGAAGAATCATTTGGAGCTTAAGAGCATGTCCTATGTGCTCATCGGCCATGCATAACGAATTGACTCTACTAAGAGAAGACCTGGCTGCCATGCATAAAGAATTGTCTCTACTGAGGGAAGAACTGGCTGCAATGAAGCGCACCTCTGCTAGGATACAGACTGAACAAAGCCCACCACTGCTCCCACAAAGAGTCAAACACACCAGGAACAAATGGATCACAGTGGGTTCGGGTAGATTGTGATCTGTGACATAGAGGCATCCTATACACCAAGAGATATCCTTGCATAATGCGCTCTCTGCCTTGGTTAATAAGGATGCCCAATCCAAAGAAACTGAACGGCCCTTAGAGGAGTCAGTCAATGCCCAATCTCCTGCTAAAGCATCAAATATGAAGAAAAACTCACAAAACAGAAAACTACTACTACTTGGAGATTCCATCATCAGAGACACCAACTTGGGAAGATAGTCAAATGCCTCTCAGGATCCTCAGTCGGCAGGAATACAAACCAAATTATTGATGTACTTAGCGCGGAAAGCAAACACTCCAAACTTGATGATGTCATCCACTTGGGCACAAATGACCTGGCTAGAAATAGTGCCTCTACAGTCCAAAAGGACTTCCAATCTCTGGGAGAAAAACTCAAGCCCATTGTTAACACTGTAGCATTCTCAGAAGTTCTACCTGTTCTAGGTAAGGGGGCAAAAAGGCTAAATCGCATTAACAGCTTTAATACATGGCTCCAGACCTGGTGCAAACGAGAAGGATTCAGATTTATTGGCGACTGGGAAAACACATGGACCAACAAGAAATTAAACTTGCTGATGGACTACACCTCTCTGTCGCAGGGAAAAGAATCCTACATGAAAAATTCAGGCAGTATGTCAATTTGCATTTAAACTAGAAGAAGGGGGCGACAGACAGGGAAGGTCAAGTTCTGGACATCACCTCCTGCAAAAGCAGAATAACAGAAACAACCACACTTTTAAACAACACATCAAAAGCAACTGGGAAGAAGTGGGTAGAATAAAATCAATGCAAAATACACACAAGCCAGTTAAATGCTGGAAAGCAATGAGCACAAATGCTCGTAGCTTAGCCAACAAACCTCCGGACCTGGAAGCCTTAATGGTGGAAGAGGACTTGGACATTATGGCCATTACAGAAACATGGTTTAATGAATCGCATGATTGGGATATAGCTATACCTGGCTATAATCTATTTAGAAGAGACAGAGAAAATGGAAAAGGGGGAGGAGTAGCCTTGTATGTCAAAACAAATATTAAAGCTACTGAAATGCAGGGTACATGGGGAAAAGAAGAAGCGCTCTGGATAGTGTTGGAAAGAGGAGATGGCACTGTCATCCATACTGCTGTAATCTACAGACCTCCGACTCAAATTGAAGAGAGAGAGAGAACAAATAGATTATAGATATTGCCAAGATAGCAACAAAGGGGGAAGCGATCATATTGGGTGACTTTAAACTACCCAAAGTGGAATGGATTACTCCTTCTGCAAATCTGGAAAGAAGCAAAAAAATTATGGATGCTATTCAAGATGCGTTACTTAGACAAATGGTGATGGAACCAACCAGGGAAAGCTCAACGCTGGATTTGGTGCTCACCAACAGTGATAGCGTGTCAAATGTCTGGGTGAGTGCCCCTGTGAGCAACAGTGATCATCACACGGTGTGGTTTGAGATAAAAGCCAAGGTGCAGTCCAATCATAGCAAGCTCAAAGTCCTAAACTTTAAAAACACTGACTTCAACAAAATGGCCAAGTACTTAAAGGAGGAGCTGACAGGGTGGAAGGGGATAAGGGAAGTGGAATTGCAATGGGCTAAACTAAAAGAGGCAATAAAAGGGGCAACAGATAAATATGTAAGAAAAGTAAATAAAAACAAGAAGAGAAGTTGGTTGGTTTTCCAAAGAAGTGACTGCTCAAATAAGGGCAAAAACCACAGCTTTTGCAAAATTCAAAAGCTTGCAAACAGAAGAACACAGAAATGATTACAGGACCAAACTCAAGGAGACAAAAAGAGAAATAAGGATAGCAAAATCAAAGGCAGAGGAAAAAATGGCTAAAGACGTTAAGTGCGGCGACAAAACTTTCTTCAGGTATATTTGGGAAAGGAAGAAGATCAGAGGTGGAATTGCAGGGCTCAGAAGTGCTGGGAACGGACTCGTGGAAAATGACATTGATAAAGCGAAATTGCTAAACAAATACTTCTGCTCTGTTTTTACTAAAGAAAATCCTGGAGAAGGACCACCTGTGACTCCAAAATATAAAAATGGGAATGAGGTAGATACCACACCATTCAGAGAGGATGAGATGTTAGAACAACTTGCAAAACTGAAAGAGGACAAGGCCATGGGACCGGATGGAATACATCCCAGGATACTGAAAGAGCTCAGAGAGGTTCTTGCAGGGCCATTAAAGGATGTTTTGAACAGATCCTTGGAAACAGGAGAGGTTCCTCAGCACTGGAGAATGGCTGACGTCGTACCTCTACAAAAAAGTGGTGACAGGTAAGAAGTGTCAAACTACAGGCCAGTGAGCCTTACCTCGGTGGCGGGAAAGGTAATGGAGACACTTCTGAAAGAGCGAATAGTGAACTTTCTCAAAACCAGAGGGTTACAGGATCCAAGGCAACATGGTTTTACCGAGGGACGATCTTGGCAGACAAATCTGATTGAGTTCTTTGACTGGGTGACCAGAGAACTGGATCAAGGACATGCGATGGGTGTCATTTGCCTGGATTTCAGCAAAGTCTTTGATACTGTCCCTCATAGGAGGCTTATCAATAAACTCAGCAGTTTGGGGATGGGTCCCAAGGTGGTAAACTGGATCAGAAATTGGTTGACTGACAGACGACAGAAGGTGATGGTAAATGGAGCTCACTCGGATGAAAGGAAGGTGATTAGCGGGGTGCCGCAGGGTTCAGTCCTGGGCCCGGCACTGTTCAATGTATTTGTGAGTGATATTGCTGAAGGACTGAATGGAAAAGTCTGTCTTTTTGCAGATGACACGAAAATTTTCAACAGCCTGGACTCCCCCGAAGGAGTGCTGAACATGAGGGGGGGGATCTGCAAAAGCTGGAGGAATGGTCTGATGCTTGGCAATTGAGATTTAATGCGAAGAAGTGCAGTGTCATGCACTCGGGTAGCAGAAATCCAAAGGAAATGTACACGATAGGGAGCAAGAGGTTGGTGTACATGGAGCAGGAGAAAGACCTCGGTGTGATTATCTCTGTAGATCTCAAGGTGGCAAAACAGTGCGACAAGGCGGTGGCAAAAGCCAGGAGGATGTTGGGCTGCATTCAAAGAGGAATTACCAGCAGAAAGGAAGGGGTACTAGTGCCACTGTATAAGTCTCTGGTGAGGCCTCACTTGGAATACTGTGTTCAGTTTTGGAGATCATATCTTGCAAAGGATGTAAAAAGAATGGAAGCTGTTCAGAGGAAGGCGACTAAAATGATTTGGAGCCTGCGTTAGAAGCCTTATGAGGAGAGACTTGAAGACCTAAATATGTACACTTTGGAGGAGAGGAGGGTTAGGGGAGATATGATTCAGACCTTTAAATACTTAAAGAGAAATAATGAACAAACGAACCTCTTCCAGAGATGGGGAAGGGGCAAGGTACTTCAGGCCAGAATGTTGGGGGTTCAAATCCCACTAAAGGACAGCAACCTTGGGCCGGAAGGACTGGGGTTTCTAGTCCCACAGGTGCTCCTTGTGGTCTTGGGCAAGCCACTTAACCCTCCATAGCCTATGTTCCCTGTAAAATAGTTATCTCCAAGTCATAATGCCCTGTTCAATGTAATTTCAGTTTGTTCAATGTAAACCGCACTGTTGCAGAATAGCGCGGTATATAAGAGAATGTAAATAAATAAATAAATAAATGAAGCTGCAAGGTGGTAAATTGAAAGGCAATGTCAGGAAATACTTTTTTTTACTGAAAGGGTGGTGGATGCTTGGAATGCCCTCCCGATGGAGGTGGTGGGGGCAAACACAGTGACAGAATTCAAAGTGGCCCAGGGCAGACACAGTGGATCACTTTACAGCAATAAGATTAAATCAAAATAAACTGAACCATCTAATTTCTCAACAAATAGGGGTGCCCTACATGGAGCATTGGGGGGAGGAGTGGTAGGTTCACCTCTAAACAAAGATATGGGGAGGGGTGCACCTGCTCCTGGTGGGTGCACCACTAAGCAAAGACATGGGTAGGGGTGCACCTACTCCCTAAAAGACATGGGAAGGGGTGCACCTACTCCTGCCATATTGCTGGGCAGACTAGATGGACCACGCTGGTTTTTATCTGCCGTTATTTACTATATTTACTATGTAAGAGGGAATTTGAAAACAAGCTTGCCATGGAAGCAAACGCGCATAATAGCTTTTTTCAAGTAGATTCGTAACAAAACACCTGTGAGAGAGCCAGTTGAATGATTAGATGATAGAGGGGTAAAAGGGACACTAAGAGAGGACAAGGTCATAATGGAGAGACTGAAAAAATTCTTTGCTTCAGTCTTTATTGAAGATGATGTAGAAAACGTACCCATGCCAGAAATGATATTCAAAGGTGATTTATCAGAGAAATTGAAACAATTCTCGATAAATCAGGAAGATGTATTACAGCTATTTGATAAACTAAATTTTACAGCAGCAAATTGCCTGGACTGGATGGCATACAATATGAGATTGTAGACCTACTTTTAGTAATCTGTGAACTGTCCTTAAAATCATCTGTAGTACCTGAGGACTGGAGAGTAGTCAATGTAACGCCAACTTTTTAAAAAGTTTCCAGGATTGATTTGGGTAATTACAGACCAGTGAACTTGACGTCTGAACCAGGCAACATGGTAGAAACCATGATAAAGAACAAAATTACTGAACATGTGGATAGTCATTACTTCATGGCAAAAAGCCAACATGGATTTAGCCAAGGAAAGTCTTGTCCCACTAATTTGTTATATTTTTTCGAAGGTGTGAATAAACAGATAGATAAAGGTAAGCCAGTTGATACAGTGTAGCTGGATTTTCAGAAAGCCTTTGACAGGGTCTCTCATGAGAGACTTTTGCAGTCATGGGATAGGGGAAATCCAAGATGGCGGCAGCATGATAGCCCTCTCTGGCAGAGTGCTTATAAGAACATAAGATATGCCATACTGGGTCAGACCAAGGTCCATCAAGCCCAGTATCCTGTTTCCAACAGTGGCCAATCTAGGTAATATGTACCTAGCAGTATCCCCAAAAGACACAGGTTCCACAATGCTTGTATTGGGTCAAGCATTGATATCCTGGGTCCCTTTATAATAATGGTTTATGGACCTTTCCTCCAGGAACTTGTCCAAACCTTTTTTAAACCCAGCTACACTAACAGCCTTTACTACATCCTCCGGTAACAAATTCCAGAGTTTGATTACACGTTGAGTGAAAAAATATTTTCTTTTATTTGTCTTAAATAGTTTACCCTGTAGCTTCATTACATGTTATAATTGAGCTGTGTTTGTGCTCTCAACATTTTTCTCTTTATGCTTTTGGTGGATTTCAATGGGGAAGAGAAAAGGGAAGACGAGACTTACCCTGCAGTCAGTCTTTCGTTTAAACAGCAGCCCATTACTAAGTTTGTTTCTGTTTGAGGAGAACAGGACTCTGGTGCGTAGTGCTGGAGCTGACTTTAAGGCGGTCCTTGCAGCCTCAGACATAAATCTGAGCCCCGAGCAGTGCATTCCACCGAAGGAGCCTCTCCCACCGACTGGTATACTGCTGCTGCAGCAGCAGTCATCCCTTCTCATTGGGTTTGGAGAAGTGCTGCTATTATCGGGGGAGTTGACAGGTTTGGGTTTGCTGTCAGTAGCATCTGGAGGGGCTAAGGATCACCCCTGCTCTACCATTGATGTTAGCCTGGGAGGAACGGCATAATTCATAGCATCGGCCCCAGCATTTAAATCTTCACCACAGTTAGCAAGGATCTGAATGCGTTACACCCTACTTCTATTTTGACTCAAGTTTTGGAGAGTTTGGAGAATGAAAATTTGCGGAGTGCAACCCTGTCGGTCACCTATGTGCTTGAGCCGGATCGGACTTGGACTCTTAAATGTATTTCAGAAATTCTGTAGAATTGTTTTTTGGGCAGAAGGTCTGGGTTTTCCCAGATGTTTCTAATGTGACTTAGGTTAAAAGGCTTCAGTTTCTTTCCATGTGTACTAATGTCCTCTCCATAGGATTTTCATACGTGCTTAGGTTTCCATGTAAATGTTTAATTAAATCTTCCTCTGCTAGATCTGTTGTATGATCCTAAACAATTAAATTTTTGTTCCTAGACCCTAAGAGCTTGATTCCATCCTGGACGTACAGGCCCTCTGTGCGCCCAATCGGAACCGGACACACAGAGGGGGACACATCTAGCCCCACGGGATTAGAATCGCGAATAGAACTGTACGTGCAGGCTGGGATCGCGATTCAGCCCAGCCTGCACATACAGGCCTTGCCCGGAGTGGAGGAGTGGCCTAGTGGTTGGGGCAAGGTACTTCAGGCCGGAAGGTCGGGGGTTCAAATCCCACTAGAGGACAGCAACCTTGGGCCGGAAGGACTGGGGTTTCTAGTCCCACAGGTGCTCCTTGTGGTCTTGGGCAAGCCACTTAACCCTCCATAGCCCATGTTCCCTGTAAAATAGTTATCTCCAAGTTATAATGCCCTGTTCAATGTAATTTCAGTTGTTCAATGTAAACTGCACTGGTGCAGAATAGCGCGGTATATAAGAGAATGTAAATAAATAAATAAAATAAATAACTCAGTCTGGGCTTTACAATGGAGCCACAGTGCCATGTTGTCCAGTTGCCATGGGGGTACGAATAGTGGGGATGGACGACCCAACAGGACGTCCATCCCTGCTATTCGTTGCATGGAATGACTCTCTAAGGAGTCTCCTGATTCAGTTGTTTTCAAGGCGGGGTCCTCTTAAGATCGCCTCTTTCCAAAAGCTAGTATTTGCATATCTGGGCCATGCTGTTTGCTTTTACCTAGGGCCAAAGTTTCCTGTTATTGATGATTTATAGTATTATCTGCCTCTTTTCTGGATTTCCCCCCAGTCGTTTAATGGGCTAATAGAGTTCAGCATAATGCTTTGTATTTTTTCCATTATGTGAATTTTGCCACATTGTTTAGTTTTGCTTGTGATCATTTGTAATATTCCTTTTCTTTCAATTATGTATACATTGTTTGATATATTTTGTGTATATTCAGAAATATAAAATAAAAAAATATAAGTCATGGGATAGGAAGCAGTGTACTGTTGTGGATTAGAAACTGGTTAAAAGATCAAAAACAAAGAGTAGGGCTAAACACACAATTTTCTTAATGGAGAAATGTGAATAGTGCAGTACCTTAGGGATCTGTGCTGGGCCCGCTGCTTTTGAACATATTTATAAATGACTTGGAAATGGGAATAATGAATGAGGTGATCAAATTTGCATATTACAGAAAATTACTCAAAGTTGTTAAAACACAAGAGGATTGTGAAAAATTGCAAGAAAACCTTGAAAAATTGGGAGACTGGGCATCCAAATGGCATATGAAATTTGATGTGGATAATTGCAAAGTTATGCACCTAGGAAAGAACAACCCAAACTACAGTTACACGCTGCAAGGTTTCACATTAGGAATCACCACTCAGAAAAAGGATCTTTGCATCATCACGGATAATAGGTTGAAACCCTCTGCCCAGTGTTCAGCCATGATC
This sequence comes from Ichthyophis bannanicus, assembly GCA_033557465.1. Lineage (NCBI taxonomy): Eukaryota > Metazoa > Chordata > Amphibia > Gymnophiona > Ichthyophiidae > Ichthyophis > Ichthyophis bannanicus. The sequence continues at coordinate 173,859,834 of CM066042.1, forward strand.
AAGAAAGCAAATAGAATGCTAGGAATCATAAGGAAAAGAATAGAAAATAAAACCAAGGATATTATAATGCCTCTGTATTGCTTCATGATAAGACTGCACCTTGAATATTGTGTGCAATTCTGGTCACCGTATCTTAAAAAGGATATAGCAGAATTGGAAAAAGTACAGAGAAGCGTGACCAATATGGTAAATGGGATGGAAGGATATCCCTATGAGGAAAGGCTTAAAAGGTTAGGGCTCTTAAATTTGGAAAAAAGATGGCTCAGGGGAGATATGATAAAATAATGAATGGAGTGGAACGGGTAAATGTAGATTGGTTGTTTACTCCTTCAAAAAGTAGAAAGACTAGGAGACGCGCAATGAAGCTACAATGTGGCACATTTAAGACTACTCAGAGAAAATATTTTTTCACTCAGCGCGTAAACAAACTCTGGAATTCATTATCGGAGGATGTAGTAAAAGCTGTTAGTGTAGCTATCTTCAAAAAGTTCTTGGAGGAAAAGTCCATAAACCCTTGTTAAAGAGGACTGTGGAAATCCACTGCTTACCCTTGGGACAGTCAACATGGAATGTGTATACCTTTGGGGCTATGACAGGTACTTGAGACCTGGAATGGCGACTGTTGGAAAAAGAATACTGGGCTTTATGGACCCTTGGTCTGACCCAGTTTGGCATATCTTATGTACTTACATTTGTTTGAAATGAGATGGGAAATGTCAGCAACATTTCAACCTGAAACAAGAAAAACCTTAACATTTCTGTCTCTTCAATATTGTACTCTATTATTCAATAAGTGGGCACAGTTGAAAAAATAGTGTGCATTATAGATAGCATTGCCACTGAAATGGAAAAAAAATTGAAAAACTTTGAATTAAACAAAAAAATATCCCATAAATGGCATGGGAAACTAAAAAAATGAACATTTTTAGCCTGCACACCCTTAGTACTTATCCTGTTATTGGTTTTAGCATTCCTGTCCTGTGATTAGAATCTGTAGCTTGTACATTTCTTTCGCTCAGCAAGGTGAAGCTGAGCTAAAGTTCTCTCCCTGCCTGTCGCCATCCACCATTATGGGCTCATGCTCTCTAAAGAGTGCAAATATACAATCCTCCTTAATCAGTGTTTAGGTTAATATAATGTTACAGATTTATTCCTGCTGAAATGCGGCTCACTGACAGTTCTAAGTAAGGTTGAATTGCAGACTGGAATCCAGATGTCCCAGAAGGAAAGGAACACTGCATCAGTATTCACTGGCGTTAAAAACCCACACATGCATACACACTGAATAATATAAAATTGTTTCACGCTTTCACTGGGTTGAAGTGAGATGGAGAGAAATGTGTGAACAAAGGAACATAAATAGCTGAAAAGAAAAAAGAACAAGCATACTGTATGGGTCAGAGAAGACTGAGATAGATATCTCAGGGGATTGATATTCAGCTGCTTTCAGGAAGGCTATTTTATAGACATACATATATTGCATTTATAAAACAGGTGCAACACATAGGCCTATGTGCCTTTGCTGCTTAAGAACCTTGTTATAAAATTTAATCCATATTGTCCTCCTAGATCAGTCCAGACAACGGGGTTGTGTTCTCTACCACCTGATTAGTGGACACAAAGAACCAATGAAAAGCCCAAGTTTCAATGACATCACTCCCATGCCTCTATTCATCTCAGCCACTAGAGGCCCCTTCAGTATTTCTTTATCTCCAGGAACAAGCAGGAATGTAATCTTTACATATGGGTGACATCTGGTATCGACGGAGCATGTGCGGGAAGCTCCCCAGCTACCAATAGGAAAGCCTTTGTGAGCACTCCACCATGCCTGTGCTACTGCCTTCTCACTCTCCCCCTCTCCTCAGTTCTTCTTTTTCTACGAAGCCAGCAGGTCAGAACCCTGTCACCGGAATAAGAACTTAAAAACTTTTTTCCAAAACACTTCTGCCTCATCGCCACGGGTATTGTCCTCAATTCCAGTATCATTTTTTTTCTTTTGCTTTATTCTCTAAAAATATATTTTCTTTTCTTTAAATTGTTTTCTTTATTTTTCCTCAGTGCCTCATACCCTCTCTGCTTTGGCCTACCATCTTTACAATTGACAAACCCATGAGTGGGTTCAAAAAATGTACCAAGTGCTCCAGCACCATTTTGATTATAGATAAACATGATTGGTGTCTGAAATGTCTTGGTCCAGAACATATTCCCCAAGCCTGCTCCCTCTATAAACAGAGAAAGAGAGGCCTAGGTAATTGGACCAAAAAGATTGAAGGACTATTCCCATCAGACTCAATGTCACTAGACTTGACTTACTTGAGAGTGAAGGAGGAGTGGCTCAGTGGTTGGGACAGGTAACCTCAGGCCGGAAGGTTCAATTCCCAGATGGGGACAAGCATCCTCAGGCTGGAGGGATTGGGGTCTCTAGTCCCATGGCCACTCCTTGTGGCCTTGGGCAAGCCACTTAATCCTCCATTGCCTCAGGTACACTTAGATTGTGAGCCCTTCGTGGACAAGGGAATAAAAAGTACCTGTTAGTATACATGTAAACCGCACTGATTCTAAAGAGCGTGGTATAAAAAAAGAAGTAAATAAATAAATCTTTATCCTCCCAGGCTTCCAAACTCTCCAGGGGTTCCAAACACTCGGACCAGAAAAAGGAAAAATATCCAGGTCTCCCTCGAGGTCTTCCAAAGACAGAAGCCTCAAGAACCCAGAGATAGGTCAAAGGAATCAGGAGAGAAGTCCAAAGATTCCTCAGGAAAGTCACGGGAATTGAGAGAAAGATCTGCTCTCAGCATCCTAGGAGCTCTTCAGACTCTGACCATCAGTCCAAGCATCCCCGGTGGGAAGATTTGTTCTCCAAAGCCTGGGTGGGGAATCGGGAAGCTCCCAAGGCGACCTCTGGAGAGTCCTCGATGCCATGCTCTGGTATGGTGGCGGCAAGCTCCGTTCTTGTGGTAGACCAGACCCAGGCAACCTCCTTGGATCAATGTATGCTATCCTTGGAGCGAACTTTAGTGGCCCTCCTCACAGCATCGGTTCCACTTACACCGACAGCTGGAGGCTCGCAGGCCTTGGCATCGACATCAGTATAACCATCAGCACCGATCCAGTCTGTCTCGAGGCCTGATGCCCCAACATAGACACGTGAATTCCTTCTACTTCACGAGTTTGGAAAACAAAAGCTAAGTGTTAAGTTTGTGCTCACTTTAAAAGTATTAAAAGGAGCAGTAGCAGCGAGGAGACGGTTTCCTCTTTCGTCTACTTTTGTCACGGCTGCTCCGACAAAAAAATAAATTTTTTCATTTTATTTTTGTTCAGGCTTTTAGGTGTAGACCAGCATAGACACCGACATCGATCTTGGTGACAGGCACCTCTTGGGCGCTATCTACTGAGCTTGACCCCAAAGATATTGAAGAGCATTGGCATTGACTACATCGATCACATCAGCATTAACATCATCGATACTCTCCCATGTCGGACTCTGATACTTCCATTCTGACCACCACTCCTTCGATGCAACAGACTTCCATGACGTTGTCTTGGAGCCCTCACATCCAACCACTAGTACTCAGAGGAAACCACCACCAGAGAATATGTCCTTCCAGGAATTTATCTGGGACATGGTGGCGGGCTTATCGATCCCTGCTTCAGCAGAACCATAACAGAGGGCGGAGGAGCTGGAAATCCTCCAGTATCCTACAGCCTCGAAAGAAACCGCGATCCTCCTGGTGCATCATATCCTCCACAACTTGATGCTCCGGATGTGGGAGACCCCTCTCACAGTATTGCCCATTAGCCAGCGGCTCAATACCATGTACAGGGTACTTGATTGTCCTGGATTTCAAAAACCACAATTACCACACCACACCACTCCATGGTGGTTGAATCAGCGATGCGATGGATCAAGAGTGGAAAAAACACTCTTTAATACACTCAGGGAGCGAATTCAGGAATCTTGATTCCTTTGCTCACCGCTCCTTTCAGGCTTCCATTTTAGCCAGCAGGATCAACTCTTATACCTTCTATATGGGAATGTTCCTTAAGGAACTCAGTAAGACTGGGAAGGATTTCTACCATTCCTCCCCGAGGAAAAGAGGCCAGCCTTTCAGGCTGTGCTTGCACACAACCAAAATGTTTCAAAATTTGTAAACAGGGTGGCCTTTGAATCCATCAGTAGGGCATCAAGTATTGCCATAGGAGCACGCAGATTAGCATGGCTTCAGGCATCAGACCTGAGACCTAGGACAGTGGATCCAGGACAAGCTAGGTAAGATCCCCTGTACAGGGGAGAACCTCTTTGGTAAGAACTGAAGGAAGAAGACTAGTGAGCTGGAGACGGATGATACAACTCTCAAAAGGCTCTCCAGGAAGACTGCTGACTCAACAAAAAAAGAAGGCAGCAGTTAAAAGATCTTTCTACCCCAAGGAGGTTCTACCCCTCCTATTTTCAGCCTTCTTATCAGCCTCAACAAAAGCAGCAGGGACCCAAGCAGGCCAAGAAGCCTAGAATAGCTAAACCACAGCCAGCCACTCAGGCACCAGCAGCACCTAGCTTTTGACTCCTGTCTAGGGAGTATGGCCATCCTGTCCCTGCAGATCCAAGAACCTCTAAGCATTCCAGGGAGGCTCTGCCATTTCTCACATCGAAGGAGTTCCATCACCACAGAGCTGTTGACTCTATCTTTAGTCCAGGGAGGTTACCAATTACATTTTCAAGAACTCCCCCCTCCCCCATCTTTTCAGGGGAGATTATCTCACCCAGCCTCCCTTTAACACCTGCTCAAGAAAGAAGTCACCATTCTCCTTTCCCAAGGAGCCAAAGAAGCATTTCCTCATAACCAACTGCTAAAGGGCTTCTACTCCCCCTACTTCTCATTTCAAAGAAATCAGGGGTTCCATTCTCTCAGCCTCAGAGAACTCAAGGAGAAGTTCAAAATGATCTCTCTGGGAACTCTGCTTCCCTAGACCTCAAAGAGGCCTACACTAGCATCCTGATACATCCAAACTACAGGCAGTATCTTTGCTTCACCTGTCAGGGCACCCATTATCAGTACAGGGTTCCTCCCCTTTGGCCCTGCATCTGCACCAAGAATCTTCACAAAATGCATGGCCATAGGGCAGCATATCTTCGAAACAAAGTCTTCGTCTTCCCTTACTTAGACGACTGACTGATAAAGGCAGACTCTCCTGGAGAACTCTGCTCATCTCTTCAGCAAACTCTTGCACTATTGCAACACCTTGAATTTGTTATAAACTTCCCAAAGTCCCATCTCACCCATCCCAAAGATTGGAGTTCATCGGCGCTGTAATAGATACTCAACAATCCAGGGCCTTCTTTCCTCTAGACCACATGAACAGACTGGTGGACTTAGCCACCCACATGTGCCAGCCGAAGACTGCAACAACTCGAGCTGTCCTGTGCCTTATAGGCCACATGTCATCCAAAGTGCATGTAATACCACATGCAAGATTGCATATGCGACTAACGCAATGGACTCTCTCATCCCAGTGGACCTAGGCTACAGGGAATCTATGGGATATCATTCAAGTAACATGCTGTCTGGTGGTGTACCCCAACAAATCTCGTAGGGTCACCTTTTTCGATGCCACAACCTAAAGACACACCCTGACTTCAGATGCGTCCAAGCTCGGTTGGGGAGCCCATCTAGATTCCATCTCCACACAAGGACTGTGGACAACCCAGGAATCAACTCGACAAATCAATGTCCTCGAGCTTTGCTAAATCACGAATGCCCTCCAAGCTTTCCAGCACCACCTTTCCAACAGCCAGATCCTGGTCAGGACAGACAATAAAATGGCAATGTTCTATGTAAACAAACAAGGGGGGATGGGCTCTCTTCCCCTATGCGAAGAAACCTGTCACCTATGGAACTTTTCCATTCTCTATCGCATGCACCTCCGTGCAGTGTATATTCCAGAAGAGATCAATCATTTGGCGGACAAACTGAGTCGGATCTTACATCGACACGAGTGGACCCTAAATCCAGACACAGTGGTACAGATCTTCAAAACCTAGGGGACCCCAGTCATCAATCTCTTTGCCACTCCACAGAATTCTCAACTTCCACAGTTCTGCTCCAGGATACCATCCAAACTCAGCCTGGCATCCAATGCCTTCCTGATTCGCTGGGGTCGGGAACTGCTATATACTTTGCCCCCGAAAATCCAAGCAGACAGGGGAACTATGATTCTCATAGACCCCCACTGTCCACCCATCAGCCTTGGTTTCCCCTCCTTTTTCAGCTAACACATACTCCTCCGATCCCATTGGGATCCAATCCGGGTGTTCTGGTCCAGGATAACGGAACAGTCCTACATCCCAATCTGTGGTCTCTCCGCTTGGAAATTCAGACCCTGCAGCCTCTGGGTGCCCTCAAGCGCAGTCTCGAGTGGGGCAGGCGGAGAGTGAAAGCCCTGTTGGACTGCCTTTGACTAAGCGTCCCCGGTGTGGGGTGCCCCCTGGAGATGGGGAACAGCCAGGAGCTCTATGAGATTTTGACTACATAGAAACATGACATGAGAACATAAGATATGCCATACTGGGTCAGACCAAGGTTCATCAAGCCTAGTATCCTTTTTCCAACAGTGGCCAATCTAGGTCATAAGTACCTAGCAGTTTCTCCAAAAGACAAAGGTTCCACAATGCTTGCATTGGGTCAAGCAGTGATATCCCGGGTCCCTTTTAATAATGGTTTATGGACCTTTCCTCCAGGAACTTGTCCAAACCTTTTTTTAAACCCAGCTACACTAACAGCTTTTACTACATCCTCTGGTAACAAATTCCAGAGTTTGATTACACGCTGAGTGAAAAAATATTTTCTCTTATTAGTCTTAAATAAGTAACCCTGTAGCTTCATTGCATGTCCCCTAGTCTTTCTATATTCTGATGACGTAAACAATCAATCTACGTTTACCCGTTCTACTCCATTATAGACCTCTATCATGTTCCAGAGCCCTAATCTTTTTAGCCTCTCTTCATAGGAGTAATCCTTCCATCCCCTTTACCATTTTGGTGGCTCTTCTCTGTACCTTTTCTAATAATGCTATATCCTTCTTAAGATACGGCGACCAGAATTGCACACAATATTCAAGGTGCAGTCGCACAATGAAACGATACAGAGGCATTATAATATCCTTTGTTTTATTTTCCATTCCTTTCCTTATTACACCTAGCATTCTATCTGCTCTCTTGGCCACCGCTGCACACTGGATGGAGGGTTTTAACATGTTATCCACAATGGACGCGTACATCCTTTTCCTGAGTGGTGGTTCCTAATGTGGAACCTTGCATCATGTAACCATAGTTTGGGTTGTTCTTTCCTAGGTGCATAACTTTGCACTTGTCCACATTAAATTTCATCTGCAATTTGGATGCCCAGTCTTCCAATTTATCAAGATCCTCTTACAATTTTCCACAATCCTCATGGGTTTTAACAACTTTAAAGAGTTTTGTGTCATCTGCAGATTTGCTAACCTCACTCGTTCCCATTTCCAGGTCATTTGTGAATATGTCAAAAAGAAGTGGACCCCCTGGAGTACTCCATTGGGAAAATTGGCCATTTAGCCTTACCCTCTGCTTTCTATCTTTTAACCAGTTCCTGATCCACAACAGTACACTGCCTCCTATCCCAATAGCTTTTTAGTTTTGCGAAAAGTCTGTGATGAGGGACCTTGTCAAAGGCTTTCTGGAAGTCCAGATACACTATATCAGCCGTTTCACCTTTGTCTACCTGTTAATTCATATCTTCAAAAAAACTAACAGATTAGTAAGACAAGATCTTCCTTCTCTAAAACCATGTTGGCTGTCTCCCATTAAGCCATGACTATCTACATGTTGCGTAATTTTGTTCTTTATGATGGTTTCTACCATTTTTTCGGGTACTGCCGTCAGGCTCACAGGTCTTTAGTTTCCCAGATCACACCTGGAACCCTTTTTAAAAATTGGTGTTACATTATCTATCCTCCAATCTTCACGTATAGCAGATGATTTTAATGATTGTTCACAGATTACTAATAGCAGGTCTGCAGTCTCATATTTCAGTTCTTTCAACACCCTTGTATGTATACCATTCAGTCCAGGTGATTTGCTACGCTTCAGTTTATCAAATAGTTGTAATACATCTTCCTGGTGTATCGATATTTCTCCAGGACCAAGCAGGAAGTCAGTCCTCACATATGGGTGACGTCGGCGCCGACGGAGCCCTCGTGCGGAGCATTTCCCCAGCTTTCAAAGAAAGCCTTTGGGAATTGCAGCGCACATGCGCGGTCCCCTTCCCGCCCAACGGTGCCATCTTGCTCAGTCTTCTTTTTTCCGCGGAGCCCGACGGACGTAGTTCGTTTTTCCCCGAGGAAAAAGTTGATTTTCCCTATTTTTCTCTTTTTTCTCCGGTTCGACGCCGGATCCTTTTCCCGCTCGGACCGATACGCCAGTATCGAGTCCTTTTCTCTATTTTTCGGTTTTTGTCCTTTGTGACTGGCGTTCGCGCCTTTTTTCTTTTTTCCCTGGCAGCCCGGTCTTTTGACCTAGCAGGGGCCCTTTTTCCCCCCCGATGGCTACCAGCGGGTTTAAGATATGTGATCGGTGTAAGAAACTTATGTCTCTTACCGACACACACGACTGCTGCCTCCGTTGCCTCGGACCCGATCATGACCCGATGATCTGTGGTCCGTGTGGCAAAATGTCCTCGAAGGCCTTGAGGAGTCGGCAGCATCAGAAGGATCGAATTTTTTCTGACTCCGCGTCCGGCCGGGCCCGGACCTCGTCAGAGGCCTCGACATCTCGGGACTCCGGCCCTGAGCAGCATCGGGGTTCCTCTGAGCGGGGGTCTCCTTTGCGGGAACATCGCAGGAAGAAGAAACCCACGAGGGCGGCGTCGGTGGACGCTCCTGGTTCCTCGAGGGCCAGGTCGCATAGCCCCGATAGCCGTCCTGGGTCTTCGGAGTCGGAGAGGCCTGCCAAGCATCCTCGTGTCGAGATGGAGTCTCCTGGACACGTAAGTGCTATTGTCCTCGTGGACTCTCCTCTGAGGGAGCCGAGGTCGGGCCCGAGTCGGGGGCTGCTGGGTCTCCTGAGCTCGGACTCAGGTTGACGGCCTTGGAGAGCAGTTTCGCTGCCTTCATGGATGAGCAGCGGGCACTGATCGCCGGTCTCACCGGTGCATCTGCCCCGACCACCGGGACATCGACGTCCAAGTCGACCCCGGAGGCCGAGCCGATCCTCGAGTCCATGCGGGCTCGAGTCGATCCTCGGCCACGGTCTCCCTCGACCTCCCGTTCGGAGCCGAGGTCGTCGACGCCGATACCCTCGGCGTCGGGGCGAAGGGCATCTGTGCCCGCCCGACCGGAGCCGCTCGATTCCTCCTCCGAGGAGTCGGGCTGGGAGACGGAGGACGAAGAGTCACCCGACGCTCATCGGACTCGGTGTGTCCCATCGGACTCGCCCGAGTCCGAACCTCGGAGAAGATCCCCACCGGAGGATACCCGGTTATCGGACTTCGTGCGGGATATGGCCAAGGCCTTGGCCTTCCCCGCGGATCCCGAGGAGGAGCCGAGGAGCTCGAGGCCCTCCAGTATGACTCTCCCCCGAAGGAGGCCTTTACTGTTCCGGTTCCTCCGATGCTGGAGTGGCTGCTCTTCCGCATGTGGGAGACCCCGGCCTCGACGCCGGTGTTAAGCAAGCGGGTCGATTCCATTTATCGAGTCCGCAAGAGCCCCGGGTTCCAAAAGGCACAATTACCGCACCACTCCATGGTTGTGGAATCGGCCATGCATCGACTGAAAAGTCAGAAGATGCACTCTTTGGTGCCTCCCGGCCGGGAGGCCCGGAACCTGGATGCCCTCGGTAAGAAGTGCTTCCAGGGCTCTATGCTTGCTTGCCGTGTCCAGACTTACCAGCTCTACATGGGAGTGGAGGAGTGGCCTAGTGGTTGGGGCAAGGTACTTCAGGCCGGAAGGTCAGGGGTTCAAATCCCACTAGAGGACAGCAACCTTGGGCCGGAAGGACTGGGGTTTCTAGTCCCACAGGTGCTCCTTGTGGTCTTGGGCAAGCCACTTAACCCTCTATAGCCCATGTTCCCTGTAAAATAGTTATCTCCAAGTTATAATGCCCTGTTCAATGTAATTTCAGTTTGTTCAATGTAAACCGCACTGATGCAGAATAGTGCGGTATATAAGAGAATGTAAATAAATAATAATAAATAAATAATAATGTACCTCCGAGACCTGGCAAAGGAGATTGCCGGGTTCTCTGCTGGTCTCTCCGAGGAACCTTTGCAGAGGTTCCAGGCCTTGACCACTGGTATTCGAGAGTGCTCGAAGTTTATCTCTCGAACAGCCTACGATGGCTTCGAGGCTTCGGCCCGAGTAGCCGGGGCCGGCATCGGTGCCCGCCGACAGGCTTGGCTACAGTCATCCGACCTCGAGCCATGGGTCCAGGACAAGTTGGTCGATGTCCCCTGCCGAGGTGAAAACCTCTTTGGCAAGCCCATGGCTGAAAAGGCTGCAGAACTCGAGACCAAGACTCTGACCAGGACTAGGCTTTCCAGGAAAACCTCTGCCCCTTCTCAGAAGAAGAAGGGCTCGGGAAAAAAGTCCTTTTACCCGAGGAAGTCGTCTGCCTATAAACAATACCCTCATTATCAGGCCTCTGCAGCTCCCCAACAGGGTCAGCAGGCCAAGGGGCAGGGTCAAGGGCCCCATAGGCAGAAGGCCCCCAAGCCCCCTACACCGGCCCCTGCTCAGCAGGGTGGGGGTTTTTGACTCAAACAGCATAGCCTCTTCTCCTCAGCTGGCTTCTCTCAGCACAGGAGGCCGGCTGGCCCACTTTGCCCACAGGTGGTCAGCCGTCACATCAGATACCTGGGTTCTTCATATAGTCCAAAAGGGCTATCTTCTCCATTTTCACCAGGTACCTCCCTCCTATTTTCCAGGGGAGCCTCCAAGACCCCCTCTGCACAGGGACCTACTCATTCAGGAGTTAGCAAGTCTGCTAAAGGATCAGGCTGTGGAACCGGTGCCCCACCACCTGAGAGGTCACGGCTTTTATTCTAGGTACTTTCTGGTACCAAAAAAAACAGGAGGCCTCCGACCCATCCTAGACTTGCGAAACCTCAACAAGTTCCTGGAGAGGGAAAAGTTCAAGATGCTTACTCTTGGAATCCTGCTGCCCTACCTCCAGCAGGGAGACTGGCTATGCTCCTTAGATCTAAAGGATGCGTATACTCACATCCTTATCCATCCAGACCACAGACAATAATATCTCAGGTTTGTTGTGGGAGGAAACCACTATCAGTACAGAGTACTACCCTTTGGCCTGTCCTCCGCTCCCAGGGTGTTCACCAAGTGCCTGGCAGTGGTGGCGGCCTACCTGAGGCTTCAGGGTCTCTTTGTGTTTCCGTACCTGGACGACTGGCTCATAAGGGGCCAATCTTCCCAAGAGGCCAACCAGGCCACCCTTCGCACTGTGGCTCTGCTTCAGCACTTGGGGTTTGTCATAAACTTCGCAAAGTCCACTTTGCTCCCGTCCCAGAACTTAGAGTTCATAGGGGCCAGACTAGACACTCTTCAAGCAAAGGCTTTTCTGCCTCTGGACAGGGCCCACAGGCTAATGGATCTGGCCAGCCAGTTTCGCAGCAATTCCTGAGACTACTCGGCCATATGGCTTCCACGGTTCATGTCACCCCCAATGCCCGCCTGCACATGCGACCTGCTCAGTGGAGCCTTCGCAATCAGTGGCATCAAGCCACAGGGGGCCTAGCGGACTCAGTGAAGATCTCCGACCTCCTGGTCTCCTCTCTGCAATGGTGGCTTTATCTTCCGAATCTGGTGCTCGGAGTGGTCTTTCAATCCCCTCCGCATACTCAGGTGCTGACAATCGATGCCTCTCTTCTCGGTTGGGGAGCACATTGCCAAGGGACATGTACTCAGGGTCTCTGGACCCCTTGGGAGGCTACTCAACAGATAAACTTCCTGAAGCTACGGGCGATACGCCTAGCTCTGAGAGCCTTCTCCCACCTCGCCTCTCACCAGTCTGTACTGGTCCAGACGGACAATCAAGTTGCCATGTTCTATGTGAACAAACAAGGAGGCACAGGCTCCTTCCTTCTTTGTCAGGAGGCACAACGACTGTGCTCTTGGGCTGTCAATCATGGAATCCTTCTCAAGGCTGTCTACCTCCCAGGTCAGGAAAATTGCCTGGCAGACAGACTGAGCCGGATCCTACAACCACATGAATGGAGATTGAACCCATTGGTGGTTCAGCAGGTCTTTCTCAAGTGGGGGCTCCCCACCATGGATCTTTTCGCCAGTCCTCTGAACCGGCAACTCCCGAGATTTTGCTCCAGACAACCGCATCCTCTCAGAGTAGCAGCGGATGTGTTTCTGATCTCGTGGTCCACAGGCCTACTGTATGCGTTTCCTCCCACGCCACTAGTGTCCAGAACGCTGTTCAAAGTCCTCAGGGACGGGGCTTCATTGATTCTCATAGCCCCCAGGTGGCCGAGGCAACCGTGGTTCCCGCTTCTGCTACAGCTGGCGGTGGACACACCTCTTCCTCTGGGGTTTCAACACGATCTCCTGTCTCAGGATCAGGAAACTCTCTTGCACCCCAACCTCCCTTCATCTGATGGCCTGGCTGCTGAAAGGGTAGTCCTAGCTCCCCTACTACCTCGAGAGGTGGAAGATGTAGTCTTGGCCTCTCGGCGTCAATCCACCAGGAAATCCTACGCTCTTAAGTGGCATAGATTCTCCGCATGGTGTGCTCAGCACAGTGAGAATCCCTTCTCGTGCTTGGTAGCGGTAGTGTTGCAATATTTGCTCTACCTCTCCAATCTGGGCCTTAAGTCTAACTCTGTCTGAGTTCACCTTAGTGCTCTCTCAGCACACCACTCGCCGGTGGACGGCAGGCCTCTTTCCAACCACCCTTTGGTGGCTCGTTTCCTCAGAGGCCTTCTTCTGCTTAAGCCTCCTTTGCGTCCACTGGCCCCTGAGTGGGATCTGAATGTGGTCTTACAGCGGCTTACTTGTCTGCCTTTTGAACCTATGGCTACCTGCCCTCTCCGTTTTCTCTCCTGGAAAACTTTATTTCTGGTAGCTCTCACCTCTGCTAGGCGAGTGAGTGAACTGCAGGCACTAGTGTCTGATCCTCCTTACACTAGGTTCTACAGGAATAGGGTAGTCCTACGGACTCACCCTAAGTTTCTTCCTAAAGTTGTCTCACCTTTTCACCTCAATCAGGAGGTGGTTCTTCCGACCTTCTTTCCCAGACCGCATGCCAACCGGGCTGAGATGGTCTTGCATACCCTGGACTGTAGGAGGGCATTATCCTTCTACCTTGACCGTATGCAGGAGCATCGGAAGGCTGTTCAGCTTTTCATTTCTTTTGACCCCAATAAGTTGGGGCTCCCTGTTTCCAAGCGTACATTGTCCATATAGGTCGCTGACTGTATCGCCTGGGCTTCTGGGGCAGCCGGACTCTCGTTGGAGGGTCGAGTCACGGCTCATCGTGTCAGGGCGAAGGCTGCGTCAGTGGCTCATCTCCGCTCTGTTCCGTTGGCAGACATCTGCCGGGCCGCTACTTGGTCTTCAAGCCAGACTTTTGCGGCCCATTACTGCCTTGAGAGGGAGTCCCGCAGGGACAGTGCTTTCGGACAGGCAGTACTCCATAATCTCTTTGGGGTTTAGGCAACTCCTACCCTCCGGCCCTGGTGTTGGGCTACCGGTCGGGGGCGTTCTCAGAGAAGATTCCTTCCTTCTGTGCTGACGAGCTCGAGGGAGCTCATTTTTCCGCTTGGGGTCTCCAGTAGCCTTAAGTTGGGGAGTCCCATATGTGAGGACTGACTTCCTGCTTGGTCCTGGAGAAAGAGTAGTTACTCACCTGTAACAGGGGTTCTCCAGGAGCAGCAGGAATCGGTCCTCACAACCCTCCCTCCTCCCCTTGGAGTTGCAGTCATATGATTTATTTTGCTAATTTTTTGCTGTCTTTTAGCTATGTCATCAGACTGAGCAAGATGGCACCCTTGGGCGGGAAGGGGACCACGCATGCGCACTGCAATTCCCAAAGGCTTTCTTTGAAAGCTGGGGAAATGCTCCGCACGAGGGCTCTGTCGGCGCCGACGTCACCCATATGTGAGGACTGATTCCTGCTGCTCCTGGAGAACACCTGTTACAGGTGAGTAACTACTCTTTCTTTCAATTCTTACACAGTATCACCTTTAAATACCACTTCAGTCATGGGTAACATCCCTACATCTTCCTCAGCAAAGATCGAAGCAAAGAATTGATTCAGTCTCTCTGCAATGGCCTTGTCCCCTCTTAGTGCCTTCTTTTACCTCTCTATCATCTAATGGTCCAACTGACTCTCATAGGTTTTTTGCTACGAATGTACTTGAAAAAGTCTTTATGCGTTTTTGCTTCCATAGCAAGCTTCTTCTCAAATTCTCTCTTTGCCTGCATTATTAATCAATGCCTTGCATCTAACTTGCCAGTGCTTGTGCTGTGTCCAGTTTTCATCATTTGGCTCTTTTTTCCATTTCCTGAAAGATGCTTTTTTTGGCAACAACAGACTCTCTGACCTCACCTTTAAACCATGCTGGCAGTTTTTTGGACTTCCTTCCACTTTTCTTAACGCGTGGAATACTGCTGGTCTGGGCTTCCAAGATAGTATTTTTAAACAACACCCAAGCTTGATGTAAGTCTTTAACCTTTGCAACTGCTCCTTTTATTTTTTTCTTAAGTATTTTCCTCATTTTATCATAGTCTCCATTTCAAAAGTTAAAAGGTTGTACTGTGGATTTCCTTACCATTCTCCTCCATTAATTAAATCAAACGCAATCATGCTATGATCACTATTGCCAAGTGGCCCCAACACCCTTATCTCTTGCACCAGATCTGGTGTTCCACTAAGGACTAGGTCCAAAATGGCTTCCTGTCTGGTCAGTTCATGAACCAGCTGCTCTAAGAAGCAGTCATTTATTTTATCTAGAAACTTTATCTCCCTAGCATGTCCTGCCATGACAGACACAGTCAATACTAGGGTAATTGAAATCACCCATTATTATTACTGTGCTGTAAGTTTTGTTAGCTTCCCTGATTTCTTTGAGCATTTCATCATCCATTTGTTCATTTTGGCTAGGTGGTCGATAGTGCACCCTCACTGCCATCGCCTTCCCCTTTTTAAATGGAATTTCAATCCATAGAGATTCTACAGCAAATTTTGTTTCCTGCAAAACTTTAATATTTTGCGACTCAATACTCTCTCTAACATAGAGCGCAACTCCTCCACCAATTTGATCAGCTCTATCATTACGATATAGTTTGTATCCAGGGTGTCCCACTAGTTGTCGTCCTTCCACCATGTGTCTGAGATACCAATCATATCTAACCTCTCATTTAGTGCTATATATTCTAACTCTCCTATCTTATTTTTTAGACTTCTAGCATTTGCGTAGAAGCATTTTAAAAACTGTATCTTATGACGGCAGAAAAAGACCACATGGCCTATCTAGTCTGCCCTTCCATAACAACTACAATAGTCCCCTTTTTTCCTTAAGAGATCGCTTGTGTTTATCCCATGCTTTTTTGAATTCAGATACTATCCTCATCTGTACTACCTCTACTGGGAGACTATTCCATGTATCTACCACTCTTTCCATAAAGAAATATTTCCGCATGTTACTCCTGAGTCTATCCCCTTTCACCCTCACCCTATGTCTCCTTGTAGCAGAGTTTGCTTTCATTCAAAAGAGGCTCTCCTCCTGTGCATACTTGACTCTGCAGGTTCCTTATCTACTGTCAACCTTATGTTTTATGCTTTCCTGTACATAGTTCTCTACTGTTGATCACTCATTATTGTCCATAGTTGAAGTTGTGTGAGGGTTGCCATGTTTCTCCCATATGTTTTCAAATGAATACCAAAGGGACCTCTAGTAGCTGAGACAAATAGAGGCATGGGAGTGATGTCATTGAAACCTGGGCTTTCCATTGGATCTTTGTCTCCACCAATCTGCTGGTAGGGGAACACAACCCACTTGTCTGGACTGGTCTAGCAGGACTCAAGGAGAGGACATTAACTGGTAAGGAAAATGTCCCCTTCTCCGCTGATGCTAAGAAATTTAGATAAAACCACTTATGTGGCCAACACCAGATGCTGGCTTCATAAGAATATAACAATTGCCATACTGGGTCAGCATCCAGTTTTTAACAGTGGTCAGTCAAGATCACAAGTACCTGACATATCCCAAAAGTAGCCAGATTCCATACTATTTATCCCCAGGTTTAAGTCATGACTTTCTCCAGGTCTCTACTGCCATAGATTACACCTATGCAGAGCCATGTTCTGCCTGCTTTCCCTACTTGTTGAACTTTCACATGAGTTTCCTGTTATAAAATTACTCCTTATATGTCTGGCTAGAATTACTCCATTTCTGCACACAAATAGACCAGCCTATGTTCTGAAGAGACTACTCTATCAGGGTTTATAGAAAGTCTTTCATCTTTGAGGACTTGCCCCTTTTCTGGGCTTTATTTTGATTTTATTTTCCTCTGTCAGTCTTATTTCCTTCCTCTTATACGGAAAACACCCATTACAGGTATGCAACTTTCTTTTCTCCATGAAGAGTAAGGATCTCTACAGCTGCACTGATGGTGACTTCCAAACTCAGGTTGTATGAGATTTTATATATATATATTGTCACCAGTAACCTCCCCCAGAGCCCTGAGGCATGCAGAGAAATACGAGTTACTTACCTGTAACGTGAGTTCTCCAGGGACAGCAGGATAAGTCAGCCACAAGTGGTGACGTCATCCGACGGAGCCAGGACGGAAGTACTCTCACTAGCCCAGAAGGCTTTAGCCTCCTGGGCTGGACCGGTAGCCCCACCTCCTGCTCCGCCCCTAGCTGGCCAGTTTTTCCCCAGCTGAGGCATTCCAGCAGCTAGGGTGTGGAACGGACATAGAGGTACCCGCCGGGGAGGAGGGAGGGAAGGTGTGGCTGACTTATCCTGCTGTCCCTGGAGAACTCGCGTTACAGGTAAGTAACTCGTATTTCTCCCAGGGCAAGCAGGATGAAGTCAGCCACAAGTGGTGCCTCCCTAGCTACACAGGCAGCGGCGGGGAACCAAGAACAGACACAGTGCTGGGAGGTGCAACAGGGTAGTAGGTCTGTGCAAAGGAACTGTGCGATAATCTTGTGCAAACGAGTGGAATAACATGTCCAACGGAACGTAGTAACAGCAGCAAACAGAGAGCTAGTGGCAATTAGTGTAAAACGTGAATAACAAGAGTAAGTACACCTATCTAGGTGTTCAAGTAACAAGGCAACTGTGTCTTAGTAGCAAGACAACTGTGTCTTAGCAGGATTACAATAGTAACTAGTCATAACTGTGGTTGAGCAGAGTTACAATAGTAACAAGGCCTAACTGTGGATTAACAGGATAACAATGGTAACAAGGCATACAATCCTGGATGAGGGCTGAGAGTTAGGTTACACGACTCGGCCCAGCGCACACGGACAGAACGGATAGGCGGAAGGCCGGTCCGTCGCGGTCTGTACCGTCCAGACAGTAATGTCTCTGAAGACTGGATGGATGACCGGTGGTCTTTTGGTTACTAAGCCAGTGCACTAACCACTAGGCTACTCCACCATCCAGTTCTCCCCAGCTGAGGCTGAGAGTTAGGTTTCAGTAATGTCTCAGAAAGTCTGGGTGGATGACCAAGGGAGGGGTACAGAATGCCCTCAAGTTCATCGCAAGGGCCTTGGGCCACGCGGCAGTTCATGACTAGCCAGATGTGTCCTTGAGATCGCTAGAACATGCGAATCTGTGTTATGCCCTAGGGTCAGGTGTGCCCTTATGCCCTAGGGTCAGGTGTGCCCACAGGGCAGGTGGTGCGGTGTGTTTGCTATGTGACCCAACGTGGCCTCATTTGGGGGAAGGGTGGAGAAATCTACCCTGGACCGTGCAAGTCACCAAGAATGGTAGAAGGCATGCAGTAGACCATGAGCGATGAACCTTGGCCGAGACATTGTGTGTGGGCCTGGCTTCACGCTTCGGGGAGACGAACCTTTCGCCTATGTCGTAGGGAATGGATGGAGGAGAGAGCCCGTATATGCATAGGTGAGGGATTGGTGTGATAGTTGCCTAACATCTGCAGAATATGTTCTGTCACTGCTTCGCTGACCGAGGATCATGAAGTCCCCACTGGTAGGGCTTCTGTTGTAGTCATCGGTGGCATGGAGCCTATGGCATGCTCTTAGTGGGCTATTCCCAATCACACTAGGGAAGCTGGAAGAGAGTGTTTGTCTCGAGAATGGGGCCCATAGGCAAGTATTTGAGATAGAAGGTACTGAATACATAGTTCAATGGCATTAACAAGGCAGGATGGTTGAGAAGGCTTAACCTGTAATGGATAAGTTTGGAAAACATGTATTCTAGGCATATCCTTGAGCACTCGTAGTCCGCCTAGAGTATAATCTCTGGTAACGAGAGGTCTAAGGCTTTACTGGGATGGTAACATGTGCAGGCAGACTGGCGTGGTACCATGTTACTGGACTGGCCCGTATATGGGGGTTCAGTCTTCAGGAATGGAGAGAATCTGGAAGAATCTGGCCTGCAGAGAACAGGTCACCTGGATCCCCAAAGGGAGACTGAGGTGTCGGTCTCAAACAAAATCCTTCAATGAGTCACCGTGGAAATATGTGGACTGACCTGGCATGAGCCCCAGCTGGGATTTGAACCTGTGACCCTCTGGTCTTAGAGGTGCTGGTTCTGTCAGCTGCACCACACTGTGGCCACTTATTGGTGACCAGCGATCAGTAGAGGGAATAGGGCTTGCTGTAAGTTACTTACCAGTGCAAGGACCGACTGATGACATTTTCAAGGGCTTAGATAGCTGTGTGGTGCCCTTGATGCGGTCTGCATATCTTAACCGTATTGAGAGCTGAGTGTTACCTTAGCGTTGTATGTCGTCTTAATGACTGAGTCCCCCCTGTCCCTGGGCGTAGGGCCATGGGGCCGAGAGACAATGGGTAGGACAGTGAGCCAGCCAAAGCTATGAAGTTGCGATGCGGCACCGTACCCCTGATGTCTTAGGCATATAGAGTCAGGAGGAACCTGAGTAATGTAGGCGTGTTATACCCTTGTTTCCCGGGGATTGAAGCATTGCGGCCGGTAGCAGAGGAGCAATGCCTTCCGATGGCGGATTGAACTCGCCATCTTGCACTCATGTACACCACGAAGAACAGGTGTCGATGATGTGATTTCCTCGCCACGATCCGGTGGAAGGCGGTCTCGTGACCGATAAGTGGCATCGTTAGGCGGGAGGCCCCACAAGGGTTTCACGGCGGTTAAATGATGAAACGGTCGCTTGGTTAGAGAGTCGTGCCCAAAGGCAATGAGCGGTGAGGGGCCTCGGGGGGCTTCACCTGAATGCCGATGCACTGATCAGGGCCCTGAGGGCATCCTCTGTGCTTAAGAGTTGAGAATGGCATCTTTCACATTCTTAGGTGCAGGCCATACCCTGCTGTCGATGTGTGTGGCTCTGGAGCGATTTTGCCCAGCCTTGGCTCCTGGTTTACTGGTTGTGCAATAGAGGGGATTGCCCAACATTTTCTCGGAAGTAGAGAGGAGTGCATCACATTTATCTCTGTGAGTGGCCACTGAATTCTTCGGGTTGGGGAATCGGCAATTGCTGCATCCACATTTGGCGGATTGCTGCATGGGATTGGGAGATTACCTTTACAAGGGACGTGTATTCCGTCCACCAGAGCATGCGGAGAATATAGGATATGCCATACTGGGTCAGACCAAGGTCCATGAAGCCCAGTATCCTGCTTCCAAGGTGGCCAATCCAGGTCACAAGTATCCAGCAGTTTCCCCCAAGAGGGATCCACGATGCTTGTAGAGATTCAAGCATTGATATCCTGGGTTCACCCCTTTTTTTTTTTTTTGGTCCACGGCTGAAGGGTGTCATGCCTGATTCCGGGTCTGTGTCTACTCCTGGAGACCTGGAGTTCGGACTGTGTGATGATATGGGATCTATATCATCAGTTTAGGTCAGACATGGGGTGTGCCGTTGTTTCTGCGTGGCTAAGGTTGAACCTGCGCACTCCCGACCTTGAATACACTGTGCGGCATGTACCGCTCCCCACTGCTGCCACTGTCCTTAGTGTTGCGGCTGTGGAAGTGGCGAAGGTTAAGGGACTGTAGGTGAATTTCTGGCCCTCCATTATGGGCACTAGGGTTAAGTGCAAGGTCACCTTCATAGGAGGTTGTGCAAGGTGCCATGGAGAATGGCAGGTTTGCAGTTGTTGATTTCAAGGGATGTCCGATCAGGCGCAGCCTTTCTCCAGGTACTGATGAGTGATGGTTGCCTGTCCATCCTCTTCTGCCTTAGTGTCATCGAACTCCCTGGCGCCATGTCCATATCTGCTGTCAGGGAGATGCCGGAAAAGAAAAGTTGAATGGGGAGGGGGTGACTGCCATTCACGGCAAACATGGTGAGGGGGTGCACCGCCATTCACCGCAATGTACCTGCAGTGTTACCAGACCTAAGGGCAACTGCAGGGGAGGAGCTTATTGATAGTGCAGGCCTCCATTCCCCTGCGTTACCCTGGAGCCTGAGGAATCCCTTCTGTCTAGTAGCCTTAGCTGTGGCCTGGAGTCTGTCTGAGTTGTTAGTGCCGGGGCTGTTGGCGCTATCAGCTTAGCATTGTCAGCACCAGAGGTCCACCATTGTTTAAGTATGTGGATTGGTTTGGCAGTACCCCCAGCCGGGCTGGGTTTTGAATCTGTGACCCTCTGTTCTTGCACACCCAGTCTGTGTGCACTGCGTTGCCGTGTTGCAACTGTAATCAGGGTCTTAGAGCTGGTTAGGCTCTCGGTTAACTGGGAGCAGATGTGGGGTGGCTGTAGCAATTCTTGGAGTGTTACTGTGCAGTGCAGCCATTTATTATTCAGAGTGTCTGACCTGAGTTGTCAGGGAAAGCGGAAAGGGTTCCTAGCGCTTCTCAGCAGGAATCACAACACATCCCCTGCTCAGAGCCGCTTCGCCGCCCTCCTTTTCATCCTGCGTCTCAGCCCATTCGGTGTTGATTGCCTTCGGTGCCGAATGGCGGGGGTGTCCGCTGGGGGGCTGGACTCACTTTGATCTGCGCTGACCGACGGCGCTGCAGAGGAGGGGCCGTGATGGCAGTGGGCCGGACTCACTTTGATCTGCGCTGACCAACGGCGCTGCAGAGGAGGGGCCGTGATGGCAGTGGGCTGACCTGGGGCGACTCAGCACCAAGAACCATGTCCTGCACTGTGCAGAGACGAAGATGGGTGATCGGGCCTCCCTACTGCCTGTAGCTGTGCCGAACACTGACCGTGGAAGTCAGGCCACAGACAGGTTGGCGTCGGCCAATGGCACTGCAGGGGGAAGAAGCCCGGAGCCGTGAAGTCACCGGCCAGATAGGTGCCTGCGCTGAGTAACCATCGGCGCCGAAGGAGGGGAGCCCCTCCTTTCTGGGGAATCCTCCGCATGAGAACCCATGGCGCTGATAGAGAGGAGGGTCTGAGAAGCTGGGAGAGTCCTCTGTGCCTGTATCTGCGCCGACCAATGGCGCGGAGGGGGAGGAGCCTCGCCCGTAGCAACACCAGCCAGTGAATCTGTTGCGGAGAGGAGGAGCCAGGAGCTGGGCCGGATCCAATCCGGTAGAGGGGGCGTGGCTTCGTGCAAGAGAGCAGGAAAATGGCCGCCCCCATAGTTCGGCCACGTGCGAGGGGGCCCGACAGGAGTCTCCGGCAGTCTGGTTCAAGGGCGCTTGACGAACCAAGCTCGCTGCGGGTTGGAGGCCTCCAGGCACAACCCGAGCGGCGGCCGAGCTGGCGGACCAAGCCTGCGGCTGGGGTGAAGGCCCGAAGGCGCACCCCGAGCGGCGGCGGAGCTGGCGGAGAGTAAGGGAAGTCCCATGAAGGTCCGCGAGCAGAGAACTGCACCAGGCCATCCGAGAATGGGATTGCTGCACGGAATAGAACTGAAGAGCTGCAAGTGGCTGAACTTTGAAACTGAAAGCGCCTCACACGAACAGGAGCGCAAGGCAGACCCGTAATCTGAAACAGAGCCTGGAAGAGCATTATGTAAGCATAACTGGCAGGATACATGCAGGTACGTTTAAAACAGGGAAAATAGAACAGGGCGCAAGTTGAAACTGGTCAATGGAGACAGAATATTTTCTCAGAGAGCGCAGACAGAATATAGCACATGGCCCGCGGGAGCTCCGCTGGGCCAGCTCTGAAGGAGATTGGAAACATCAAGACAAGTAAAACATCGAGACAAGTAAAAACTGTTAAATACATACGATTAGAAGGATTATAGTTCTTAAAGTTAAATTTTTTGGTGGAGAGTAGAAAAGTCCGTCTTGCTGGCAAGGCGGAAGACGAAAAAACTGGCCAGCTAGGGGCGGAGCGGGAGGTGGGGCTACCGGTCCAGCCCAGGAGGCTAAAGCCTTCTGGGCTAGTGAGAGTACTTCCGTCCTGGCTCCGTCGGATGACGTCACCACTTGTGGCTGACTTCATCCTGCTTGCCCTGGGAGAAAGGTCAGCCTGGGAAACCCCTGACTCAGGAAGTAGGGCAGTGCACTGATTATGCACGGACTTCTGGGTGTTGTAGTCCCCTTCCACTCCCCAAACAAGGAATAACTGTAGTCGAGTGGTTCAGGCAATATATGACAAGGTTTTATTTCCCCGCCGGGTGGATTAATTGTCAATAAAATACAGAACAAAAAGGGCCATGCTTCTGGCATAAGAAAACAAAACTCAGGAACTAAACAAAACAGCTTCTTCCTTTTCAGCTTTACCAATGCAGTGCTTCAACAAACTCAAAGAAACATTTCCTTTTAAACCCAGAAGAATCACTTTGCTTCTTTGCTGCTGTTCCAACAGCTTTGGTAACAGATATCAGCACAGGGATATGATATCATCTGCAAATGATAGCGTACAGTCCATTTGTTCCTCAGAGTCTTCTACAACAGACCCTGTCTGCATTTCCTCATCACTTTCAGCTGAACAGGTTTGTACAAAACCATACGGAGTTTTAAAACACAGACCCTCTCTATTTCCCAGAGGTTTCTCTTCAGAATGCTCTATAGAGCAGGGCTGATAACTGCCGTATACTTGGAAACTAGCACATGGAGAGTCTAACAGAGCTTGGCAATCACAGGGAAAACTTTTCTGCTTAGTTTTCTCTTTCAATGCTTTACACAGCCTACCTTCTGGCTTTTTCCTAGAAGACTCTCTCAGCACTGCTTCCTCAGTCATGCAAATGTCCTCTGGCCAACAGCCTCCTCTCCCAAGAGCTTCTGAGCACTCCCACACTGACCTCTTAGGCAGTCTCTCTCTAGGGCTCTAATTGAGAGTAGCTCCCACCTGGCTTTTGGGCTTGGGCTCTCCGGGACTTTGTAGCTTTGAATTTTTGTGCTTTATCTCCTGTTTCTCTCTCTGCTGCTCTTGGAACTCCTACAGCTCCACCAGCTCCTCTTATTCCGCCATCTCTGCTCTCCTGGTTCCTCTCCTTGCTCTGCTCTTTGCTCTGCGCGTCGCTCTCCTTGAATCTTAGTGAGCAATTCTTATATCCCTGTTTTCTAGGGCTTAACTCTGCCCCGCCTCCCACCAGATGTTTCCCCTTAAGACCGGGGCTCAGGGATACTCTGCAGCTTGGGCGTGTTTGCTGCACTCGTGACTCATACTGTTTACGTTTCCCATGGCAACCCTGGGCCATGTGCTTTGCTTGCCTGTCAGAAACTGAAACAGAATCTTCTGTTTCACCCAGCTCCATAGCCTCGGAAGGACCTTCTACATTACAATATATGTATATGTATTCAGTCTGAATCCATAACCCACTTGTAATGGAGGAGGAGGCACATTGAAGTGCTAATCTGAAGACTGTTGCAGAACTTGCACACAAAGAAACTTCCAGAGGTGGACAGCTGATCCAAGCAATAAATGCTTGGCAAAGGTATGGACATGTTGCTACTGTACAGATATCATCCTCTGTCAATGACATGAGAAGATAAGCTTTAGTGGTTGCTGTGGCTGTGAGGTTATGAGCAGTTACTCTGTTCAGAAGCTGTGGACCAACTTGACAATAACAAAAGAAAAAACAAGCAGTTATGCAAAGCGATAATGTTCTGTTGTTTACTGGAAGATATCTTCTGTTAGCGTGAAATGAAATGAAGAAAGAAACTACTGAGGTGGTCTATTTGGAAAATGAATTCTACATAAATAAATTTGGAGCAGTCTGCAACAAACCAAAGCATGGAGCTTTTTCTCTGTGTCACTGGAATGAGGAGGAAGCTAGAGGACAGGCAGAAGTAGTGGCTGATTAAGATGGAAAGCCGTGGCTACCTTCCACAAAATGTTTGGATGTGTTTCTAGGACAGCTGCATGATCCAGTATCTGGGTATAGTGGACCAAGGCCTACAGCTCACTTTAACTTTATCTTAGCCTTCTCGTTGAAATTATTGCTACTAAAAAGAAGGTCTTCCAAGCATAAAACATTTTTGTTCAGCTTGGTGAAGCAGTTCAAAAGGGGGCTCAGTGAGGCTCTGCAGAGTGAAGTTAAAGTCTCAAGTGATGGGGGTTTCCTTAGTGGGGATGTGGAATTCAAGTCCCTTCATAAATCTCTAAACAAGAGGATGTCTAGAAACAGATTTCCTGAGGATGGTAATGTGATAAGATGCTATTGCACTCAAGTGAACTCTTACTAATGAGGTGATGAGACGCGAGTCATATAAGTGAAGAAGATTTCCTTGCCCTTTTTAATACCAGTGGTGTCAAGGGGGCAGAGTTTTTTGACGCTGAGAGAAGAGCACTTTGCGAAAGAGCGCCCTGGTGTGAATGCAATATGTTTGTTTTCCTTCCCATACAATTTTGGGTTTTGAGATTTACTGGGGGAGTGTTTGGATATAGACTTGTGCTCTGATGATTTTAAAATTTTCACTGGACTCATTATGGATTTCTTAGCAACACTGGAAGAGTTGGCTTTTTTTCAATATATTCTTTAAGTTTATATTCTCTAATCTTTCATATTCTGGATAACATTTTAGCACAGTGCAAGCAGTTATTGCCTCTGTAAGTCAATCTAAGACATTTCTGAAGTATGTCTGAATGAGACGTCTTTCTATTACACTATGAACATCATTTAAAACCAAGCTTTCAGCCAGACAAGTTGAACAGTAGCACTGCAAAATCAAATTCTACCATTTTTTCCAGGTAGTAAGTGAGAAGTTTTAGTTTAAATATTGACTGACAGGAGGAAGCAAAAGGAGGAAAAAAGACCGATGGAACTGTTTACTGTCAGAAAATAGGAATTACACTTACCTGGTAATTGTGGTTCCTTGAGTGACTCCAGTTTAGTCCTCAACCTCTGGGTAGTGAACCTCCTCCTGCAGCTTGGAGACTGGGCATGTCAAAAACTCATGACATCACTGGATATAGCCTGCTGGTCTCTCCCATCAGCCCCCAGTGAACTATTGACAAAGCAGACTCAAAGGAGCAAAAAATCAGTAACTTTTTTAAAAAACTTATTATATTCAAGGGCACGCAGAACATATAACCTATCTACCTACTACTCTCCTTCCAGAAGGAAACGGACTGCTTCCTGCATGCTCTCCTTTCCGTCGAATGCCTAGCCCTAAACAATCTAGAGCAATATAGCAATATATATAACAATATCATAATATAATAATATAACAATATAACGCAAAACAAATGGAAGCATCAAAACGACTGAACACCTGTGAAGGCCTATATCCACTTTTAACCTTGCACTTCCCCCAACAGAAAGACCACTGCTAAGACCCCATCCCCGGGCGGGAATGAGGACTAAACTGGAGTCACTCAAGGAACCACAATTACCAGGTAAGTGTAATTCCTATTTCCTTATCATTCCTCCAGTTTAGTCCTCAACTTTTGGGATGTATCAGAGCAGTAATCATTGGGAGGGACCTTTCCAGCCGGATCTCAACACCGCCTCCCTGAAAACGGCATCCTTAGCCGCCAGAACATCTAGGTGGTAGTGCTTACTGAAAGTATGGAGAGACAACCAAGAGGCCTCCCTACAGGTGTCCACTGGCGGAACCAAACTTTGCTCCGTCCAAGAAGACGCTTGCACTCTGGTAGAGTGAGCTCGTAAGCTCCCTGGGACTATACGGTCCCGTAGAAGATAAGCCGACGCACTCGCCGCTCCAATCCATCCAGAAATGGACTCCTTCACCGCCGCTTCCCTTTGCGGGGCCCTCCGAACACCCCAAAGAGAGATGATCCGCCTTGCGAAAGTTTCTGAAACCTTTAAACACTGCCGCAGCGCTCTCTTGACGTCCAAACAGCACAAGCTATGGTTTAATACGCTCCCCTCCGCCGCACCTAGTGCTGGAAGAGAGACCATTTTAGTTAGGTGAACATAGAAACCACTTTTGGCAACAAAAATGGAACCAGCTGCCAGGCCACCTTCTGTCTGGAGACAGACAAAAAACGATTCCTGACAGGTCAACGCCTGCAACTCTGAAAATCGCCTCGCCGAACAGATGACCATCAAACATACCGTATTCAAGGCAAAACCCTTAACCTATGCCTGTTGCAAAGGCCCCAATAGCAAGCTAGCCAATGCTCCTAATACCAACCTGAGCTTCCCCGGTGGAATTAATATCCTACGACAGGGCTACAGTCTGGTAACCGCCTGAGAAAGCGTACCACATCGACCTGTGCATGAGAGCCACTCCCTGTCCTTTGCCCCTATAGCAAGATAGAGCTGCTAACTGAACTCTCCAGGACCTGCCTTTACCAAACCCATCCTGCAGAAAACGTAATACCAAGGGAACTGACACTGTTGTCGCACGAGCGTGCCTCTGCGAGCACCCGTCCTCAAAGATGCGCCATATATGCACATATGCAAGGAACGTAGACTTTTTTATGTTTATTTTTTTGTGGCAAGGTGGCAAAGACTGCTGTCGAGCAACTCTTTTTCCTTAAGCTTGCCCTTTCAATGGTCACCCCGTAAGCAAAAACCGATGCACCTGAGGCATTCAAAGGGAACTCCATAGCAACAGAATCTCCAATGTCGGAAACCTCCATGGATTCCCGTCGAGCAACCGTATGAGGCAGGCATACCAAGGGCACCTCGGCCAGCCCGAGGCCCCCAACCACACGTTTCCCCGAAGCGCTTCGATATGCAGAACCACTCGACCTATGAGTGCCCCCGGTGGAAAGATAGAAGACCGGACGACGGCCGCCGTTGAAACAGTGCGCCGATGCCTTCCGACCTCCTTTCGCGTCGTCTGCTGAAGAAGCGACCCGTTTACACAGAGTGAAACGCCGCCATGAGGTCCATTACTGGCTGTCCCCATATGAGACCGATCTGTGCGAACACCTCCAGATGCCACTCCCATTCTCTGGCATCTACTAGGACCCAGCTGAGGAAATCCGCCATCACAATGTCCTTACCCACAACATGTGCCACCGAAAACGCTAGCAGCCAAAGCTCTATCCACATACACAGACCCTCTGCCGCGGCCTCTATGGGCACACTTCCGGTTCCGCCCTGCCAATTGATGTAGGCCACTGCCGCGGAGTTGTCGGACAGTACTCGTACCGCTCGACCTGTCACCGTAGCTTTGAACGCCTGCAATGCCCGGCGTTTCGCTCGCATTTCCAGTCAGTTGATTGACCACTGGGTCTCCTGTGTACTCCAAGAGCCTTGCGCGAAACGATCTCTGAATGTAGTGGAGTTTAATAAAGGTTTTGGCCAAGCTCCCGGAGGAAAGGTCCATAATCTTTTATTAGAGAGAATTTGGAAAACTATATATATATATTTTTTATACCAACTTTCACCAATTCAAGGCACACAACCCAACAGAGCATCACATCTGTTGTACATGCAATGGAACCCTTAAAATAATAGCATACATGAATGCACCGGTTGCCTCGATACAAGCATTGAGTAGCCTATTTGTCTTTTTGGAAACCAGCCAGGTCCTTAAGACCAGGATTGGCTACCCTAGGAAACAGGATACTGGACCTGAAAGAGCTTGGCCTGACCCAGTATGGCATTTCTCGTATCCTTATGAACGGAACCTCCCCAAGGTCTGTGCCTTGGAAGTAACAGGCTGCGCCTGGCCCTATGGCCCCGTGGCTAGCTCACACGGAGCAGTACGGCCTAGTGGTTGAAGCAAGTTGCCAGAGGACCAAGGGTTTGAATTCCAATCGAGACCACCAACCTTGGGCCATAAAAACTGGGGTTTCTGGTCCTTCTGGCCTTCGTTAAGCGACTTAACCCTCTGCCTCAGGTACGAAAACAAATTGTGAGCCCTTTAGGGACAAGGGAAATAGAAATACCATAATTGACTGTATGCCACCCTGACCTGTAGGCAATCAATATACTCAAATAAATAACTGACTGGGAATATGTGACCATAGCAAACACTGGCAGTGGAGAGACATCAGAGCTGGTGCTGGTTCCTGGTCTTCCTTTCTCGCTCTCCCAGTCCTTCTGCCAGCATTGAGAAAAGGCTGAGAATAGATTGTCCAGTGGGCCGGGGACCTTGTGTCCTGGACATCAGAGAGAAAGAGGGGCTAGGATCTGGGAGCAAAGCGCAAAGAGAAAGGGAAACTGGTGACTGTGACACTGTAGCTCCTCCGGACGGCTCACTCCACAGCAGATCCCACGACTGCATCTCCAACCCCATGTAACACCATGAGGACCTCATGCACTTTATTACAATCGACATCCCCCCCATTACTGGAGAAATTACCTTAGTCTGATAATACAGTCTGAGCAAAAAAATGCAGTCTCACTCTGCAAAGAGTGCACCCAAAAATCATGCCTAAGCAATTGTGCATTCTGTATGTGCTCACATCTACATATACGGGTGACCCAGCACCTGTCACCCAAACACAGTGCAGCGAGCATGCTTGAACATAGGCTGAATGCCTGGAGCATACACAGAGTATTGACTTCCTCTATGAAACCTTCCAGTGCCCTGGAGCGCTAAGCCCCAGACTGTGCTACCTAGACGTCCTTCTCTTCACCCTCAGCACGGGCCCTTTAACAAGATGGCACAGACGGGTCAGTGCCCCTGCTAAGTGCTTAAAGCCCTGCTCTGACAGCACAGGCTCTAGAAATAGATGAGAATTTCCTGTGAAAGGCATGCTAAGTAGAGCTATGAAACACATAGGCACCCCCCAGCCTTCCTGCAGTCAGAGAAATAGCAGTGGGATACACCGACAACCTTGCAAGTGGGGGTCTTAGAGGTTGCTGCCTGTGTAAACCTGATGAAGAATACGATTTTGTATTTTACCACCCCCCCCCCCCAGGAAAGGGGGCACTGAATACTATATGTGATTCATGAGCAGCGCTGCCATCCAGTGGCCTTTAGGGCACCAGAGCCCAACAAACGATACAGAAGTTAAGAGCTTTAAATTTTGGTCATATAATCTTGATTTGCAGAACACTACAATTGCTTGTTTAGTCCTTAACCCCTGAGTGCCCATGAAGTGGCCCTGTGGTTACTTCTTCCCTGACTTGCAGAGAATGATCAATCTGATGATGGCTGCATACACACGGTCACAGAGAGGCACTATTGAGTGTACCAGCTGCCCTCTGGTGGCCATAGACCGTAGCACAGGCACTTCTTGACAGTTTAACTGTCATTATTATTATATATATATTTTTTTTATATCCTAAGGTTTCCTAAACCTGTCCCTGTGAAACCACAGGCGTTTGGGCCACTTTCACTATAAAATACACAAAAGCACACTTCCAGCCTGTCCCTCCTTCCACCTACAAGTTAGGGCTCTGCTCTTGAAGAACCTAAAAGCTGGCAATTTGCCTAATATCCTGGGACTTAACAGATGCTCCTCAGAGACATGATTAGGAGGGAAAGAACATGTGGCATCAGAGATCAATGCCAAAACTGCTGTCCTATAAAACTAAGAATAAACTTAAAAATAAAGAGGACTGACAACAGCCCCCTTAAGTCTGAGGAACCCCCAGAGCCTCAAAAAACCTACAAACAAAAGAAAAGAAAGAAACACTAGACATAAAAATCTAGCTATTCTGCCTGTCGTCTTCCTCACACAGGCAGCTCACTGCAACTCTCGCCATGCGGTCCAAATACCTAGAGAGAAAATGGCCGCCCTTTGCCAACGAATTTTGGCGCCAAGAACAGCCGCTGCAAAAAGGAGGCCTCAGCAGACCGAAAGAGCCCGAAGGCCTTACCTGCAGGGCCGAAAGCCATGCAGCCTGCTCCTACCGCCTTGAATTCATCCGATCCTCAAGCCGCGCTGATGCGCCTGGCAGCCGCGGCGAGGACCGCTCAGCCGGTTCCACAGAGTAAAAGTAAAATCCCGCAGCAATGGAGAGGCTCCGTCTCACACAGCTTCAGTGTGGCTGTACGGGTCCCGGAGCTCTCTCCCGTACCGTCAAGGGAGAGATAGCCGCACCAGCGAATGCCTGCAGCAAGCGAAAATAACTGACAAGGAGGGAAGGCGAGAGCTGCTACTAATTTAAGAGCCAGGCTCAAATTTAAAATTACTGTAAATATAAGGAAATTTGTTCCTAACAACTAAAGGGAACTAATCCCTGTTTGCCAATTAACCAAAGGTAACTGAATTAAAAGTAAAATTAAAGGTAAAAATCAAAAGTAAAATCAGAATAGAATTTGTCACACTAAATGCTCCTTATCTGTTCCCCCAAGTGAGCCCAGAAGCTAGGCTCACTACGTCCTCCTGCTGCATGGAGACTGGACACACTGGGGGCTGATAGGAGAGACCAGCAGGCTATATCCAGTGATGTCATGAGTTTTTGACATGCCCAGTCTCCAAGCTGCAGGAGGAGGTTCACTACCCAGAGGTTGAGGTCTAAACTGGAGGAACGATAAGGAACATGGTAATGTCTGCACATGCTCAGAAGGTTTTCCCAGAGTTTTCTGAGCTTTGGGAAGCAAAGCCCATTCGGCTCTGTCATTGATGACATCACCATCAATGTGGCTGTAATTATTTTTGCTGTCCATGGAGAAGCCAATATATTTGGCCTTGAGACTTTTTCTCATGTAAAACTGATGAAGTTATTGTTTGCTTGCATTGTGATGCCAGATGTGGGAGGTTTATAGTTACTCTCAAGGAGAGAAGACTAGGGACTACTGTTGTGTGTCTCTGCATTGGATGGTCAAGAATAGAACAGAGCAAAATAATCTTAGGGTCATAAAGAACATAAAATCCTGTATATTTCCCAAGGTGAGCCTCATAAGCAGAAAGAAGCTGAGAGTAAGCATCAAGAGCTATCTCTGCAAGCTGGAGGATGGAATGACTTTGCAACTCTTTTGTATATCTTTGAACAGTGCAAAAGAAGGTACGTGTGTGGACTGACGTGGGTGATGCTTTAGGTCAGGGAAACTCAAATCCGGTATTTGAGGGCCACAAACCTGTCTGGTTTCTTGATTTCCAAAATGAATATTCATCATATATTTACATGTACTGCAGCCTTTGTATGCAACAATAACTTATGCATATTCACTATTGATCACCTAGAAACTAGATTTCTCAGGGATATTCAACAGCATGAACCATGTTCGTGCTGCTGAATATCCTGGCCAAGGCGATTAATATGGTTAGCAGATCAGCTGACTGTGTTAATCATTCTCAATATCGGGCCCTAAATATTCAAAGAATGTTTTGTTGGACTACTTTTTCTATGGAAGCCATTAACAGTACTATTGCACCTTAATAATCCTTTTTTGTTGGTAATTTTCAGCAGTCTATCTTTAAAAAAAATCTCAACTAATCTTCTCAACCTTAGTGCCAAGTAAGCAATTCATCCATCTATCACTGTCCATCTGTCTGGCCAAAAATGTGTTTTTCTAATGTTTGGCAATCTCATACCATCTTGCAAGAATACAGTAGGACTAAAGTTTCTCAAGATTGCTATCACATCCCATCAAAAACAGATTCATAAAGAACCTTGTAATTTCTTTATCAATCAAAATTCTCCAAATCTCTCTAATTAAAAGCACTATTTTATGCCAAAATTCCACCACCTTAGGGCAACTTCGCAGTTGGTGCAGGAAATTTCCCACTTGCCCCCTCTTCTACAGCACAGCTTATCCTTGCTGCCATACCATCTATATAGTTTGGGTGGGGTAATATATATTGTATATAGAATCTTGCATCTATTCTCAGGGAGTTTGGCAGATAGAGAGCATAGCAGTATTTTGATAAATCACCTTCCATTCATCCTCATATAGCTTTTGCCCCCTAATCCCTTTCCCATGCTACTATATTCTGATTGATGTTATAGTTATGTATAGTGAATTTTGTTTTGTTTTTTGTTATGTATTTGTTTTGTATGATTATTATCTTGGATTGTTTTCATAAAAGGTGATTAATAAGTATTTATAAAATGGTTATCCTTGCTCCTCATTAAAACCAAGAAGAAGCCTCCTCCCACCCTCCTGTTTCCCCTTGAAAAAAAGAGAAGAGGCAGCCTCAGATTTCTGACACTCCACACATTTTCCCTTGCCCCAATTCAAGTATATCTCCTGTCCACCACATGAAAAGTTACAACAGTCTGAGAGACCCTGAACCCCCCTCCCCATGGAAATGTAGTCACAAGAGTTCCTAAATTGTATCCCCCTCCCCCCGTCACGACCACCACCAAAACAAAAATAATAAAAGCAGAAGGGTGCCAGAGGCCTTCACTAAGCCCAGTGAAAGGACGAGAGTGTCTTATATCCTCCTGGTCTAAATACTAAGGGCTTTATGCACAAACCCTGCGCTAAAGCCTGACTTAAGCTCTAGTGCCGGGTTTCCTAATGCAGGTTTAGTACAGATGTTTTTCTTAGCTATGCTGTAATCAAATAGCATACAAATGAGCTGTGTGCAGAAAGTCTGTGCTGAACAAGAAGAGCAAGCCAGGCACAGGTGTCTATATTAACAGCATCTATATTCTGCAGATCACAATAGAAACGTGTGTGTACATGCTGGAATCCATCTTCTGCTCAGAAGAATATTAGTGTTCATAGACACTGATCATATTCTGAGCAGAAATCACGTGCAGAATGATATTGCACTTATGCACAGCATAGCATTCCAGCACACTTCCCCTGCCATTTTTTTTTCTCAGAGCTCTCTTCAGCAAAGCCAGAAAAAAATGAGGAGTCTATGCATATTTTTTGAGCGCACAGTCCCTACACATCAGTAACTGCCACAGACCTATGAGCTAACTACAAACTTCTCCTCAGACCTGGCGTTGAGTTCAGTCTTCTGTTTTGCGCAGTTCACTGCATCTGCGCCACATAGCTAATTGCTTCGATAGCATCTATTTTAATAGATTTGAATGTGCTGTGTGCAGTTCTAAGTGCAGTCAAGAGTGCATTGATTACAGTCATGTTAGCACTCTTACTACATTCTGCTCTCACATTAGTTCATAAAATTGTACGCAAACACTGCGCAGTTGCCTGTGCTAATGATAGCGCATTTTGCTGCATCGACCCTTATGTGAATAGAAACTCTGTTCCAAACAGGGAATCATCTGTTCACTGAAAATGCAATGAATAAGTGTATGCAGTTTTCAGCACCCTCCAGTACTTAGTAAGGAAGGAGATAAGATCCTCTACTCCTTCCACTGAACTTAGGAAAGGCTTTACGTATTTGGGGAGTAGGATTTTGGTATCCCATCTTTTTTAAGGTGGGTAACAAGGCCTTCGATCAGTACAGTTTTTGTTTCCTGTGTGGGACTCCTTGAAGCACTACAGTTTCTTGATTAATGATGGGGGGAAAGGCTTCGGAGCTTTTTTTTTTTTTAAATTAAATAAGTGCTCCAAGAGATTTGTCTGGACAGATACAGGGCTGCTACTGTAACGCCTAATTTATTTGACCACATTTATCCAGTTAGTGCTGAACATTGCATTAACTTCCATAATTTGCGCCTTCAGCGTGGCTCTTTTTTTGATCTGCTAATTCTACCTCTCACATTCCCAATTAAATATAGCACAGCTGCTTCCACTGCTATTCTGTGGTTGGCCACTAGATGCTATACTAAATAGAATGCTTGAGTCATCCCATGAGCCAGGCATTGACTCCTGCTTCCGCAGCATATCTGGATCCAAATATTGAGAGAGACAAGAGCACACGTTAGGAATAAACCCCATATTTTACACAGGGAGAGATAATTTTTAGGACATTGGGCAAGTCACACTCTAAAAATGAATTTGTAGCAATGTTTTTCAAATCAAATTTTTGAGAATTCTCAGTAGATTAAAGAACCAGACTAATTTGCATATATTGGTAACCCTAAAAACTTTTACCTGTTCTGGTTCTTGAGGATTGGTTTTGAAAAGCCCCCAGACAGAAAATATTGCCTAGTACAGTAGTTTCATGTGTTTCTCCAGTAATTCTCCTGCAGCCTGGTGTCAAAAGAACTCTGTTCACTGGCGGGCCTTGAAGTCTGCATTCAGCGTGGAAAAACAACTTCAGGAAATCACCAGCAAATTGAAACAGGCAAGTATCATTTGTTTATGTTAACACTTTTCTTGTTTAGTTCAGGGACTGGTATGCACATGGGAAGTAGGTTTTACTCTGAACTATCTCTTCCTCTGCAAGGTTGCCAGCCTAATGTTTTGTAAAATGCATAGGCAGCGGAAAGGGGTGGGCCACATAGGCCAAGGACTCACCAATATTTTGTCCAGCACAGCATCAGCAATGGAGAGCTTGGAGGTAGGGCTGGAGATTGGTTTGTTCCTTCCAACCAAAAAGTTGTTCCATTGCCCCCGGTAAAATGTATATCCAATATATATCTAAATTTAGAAGTATTCTCATGCTTTAGAAGATCAAAATAATAAGCCATAAGCTAACAAAAGAATTTTTGAAAATCAGATACTTTCCAACCGCTTCACTTTTTGAAGGATTTTACATGCTTTTGGAAGTGAAATTAATTGCAAAAAAAAGTTAGCTGAAGCCTTGTCTCTCATGATGAGATTCCATTTCCCCTCCTGGTTTTCTGCTCCTATCTCTAGAGCAGTCTGCCCCCAGTTAATAAAATCCACAAAGAGTAAGAAATATTGGAATGTGAGGCAGAAAACGGGCTGGACTTGGCTCTCTCTGACATGGGCTAGCTTTTTGTGCCCTTGTTCTGAATGGGGAAGGGAAGGAATTTTGGATCTTATGCTTATCTCCAGGAACAAGCAGGAATGAGTCTTCACATATGGGGTATCGTCGGTACCGACAGAGCCTGCGCGGGAACGCTCCCCAGCGTCCAAAAGGAAAGCTTTTGGGAGCATCCCACAGCGCCTGCGCGCTGCCTTCCCGCCTCTCTCCAGTTCTTCTTTTTCCGCGGAGCCAGCAGGTCGTGTTTCCTGTCACTGCTGAAGAATTTCTTATTTTTTCTTTTATTTCTTTAGTCGTGTGTCTGCCTTCTCGACTCCGGACCGGTACCGCCGGTTTTTTCTTTCTTTTTTTTTTTTTTTTTGAAATTTAAAGTTTTTTATTGCACACATCAAAATAAACAGTGCAGTACATTACAATTAATACCTTACCCCAGCACACAGTCACCTACCACCCCTCCCCCTACTGCCTTTCAGCGGTGTTCGGGGAGGAGGGCCTTACATAAATAATCTCACAGTAACATTAACAATCAAAACAGACCAGGACCTATATACTAAATAGGTCTCCCCATATACACAGAGACTTCATCTAGTATGGGTGCAACCGCCATCGCCTCGTATGAGGTATAGGCGATTCTTGGGTATCATAGCCGAACAATATCAAAAGTACACAGCTCCACCACCCTATAGGTGGGGTAAGGAATAGCATTAATTTTACACCCCACAACTTTGTATTATACCCAAAGACAAGTGAACACAGTCCCCGCACTGTCTAACTTAAATACAAACATTTTCCCCCCTAATGACCCCCCCACCCTGAACCCCCCCTCCCTCCCCAGGATCTCTTACCATTGACCATTACTCTACGGAGCGCTCCTCCCACTGAATATATTTCCCCCAGGTATTAGAGAAACTCTGTAAACTTCTTTTTTTTAGTGCTGTGAGCTTACTCATCAGGAAAATATTTCCCACCACGGCCTGGTATTCCCCCATCCCCGGGATACTAGACTGTTTCCACCTCCTGGCAATCAAAATGCGCAGTGCCACACAGCATAAATTCAAGAAGCCACTCTCAGCCTTATTTAACCCCTCAGATTGCAGCCCCAACAAGGCCGCAGCTGGATGGGGAGTAATCACCTTCCCTAGAATCTCACTCACCCAGCCAAACACCACTCCCCACATCGCAAACAACTCCTCGCATTGCCACCAAATATGCAGGTAAGTGCCACACTCTCCACAGTGTCTCCAGCATTTCCCATCCGGGAGATGATACATAGACTGTATCCTCTCCGGCGTCAAATGCCATCTATACAAGAGTTTATAGTTGTTCTCCAACAGGTGAGCCGCCAGCAGACCCTTATATCTATTCTTAAAAATTTGCTCCCATTGTGCCTCCTCCCAACAGTCACCTAAATCTTTCTCCCACTGTTTCTGAAAACTCTCCTTCCCCCCGTCCATGGCCATGAGGTTATATAACTGCGTTACCACTCTCTTGGTCTGGCCCATGAGACCCATCACCTCAATGCCAGTGGGGTCCCTGGCCAGGTCAGGCAGTATTTTATGCCGGACATAATGACTAATTTGATTGTATTGATACTCCTCGGCGCCCTCTAATTGGAAATGGTCCGCCAGGGATTTAAAATCTATGAGTCGTTTACCTTCTAACAACTGCCCCACCCTTATTAAACCTTTCTCCTCCCATTTGCTAATCCCCGACCCCCCCAGACCCGGATAAAACTCTGGATTCTCCCTAATGGGCACCATTCTCGATTTCCCTGCCCTACCCAACCAAGACTGCTGCCACTTATTCCATAGTTCCACTGTCCGTCTAGTAGAGGGGTTCCGAACAGGGTACCCCCTTCTCTGCTCCCTCGGTAGCCACATCCACTCACTCAACTTCCGCACCCCTAACTCCTCCTCCTCCATTTGAACCCACTCTTTCACCTCCTCCCCCCACCATTCTGATATGGCCCCTAATTGCGAGGCTTCCAAGTAGCGCCCGAGGTCTGGTACGGCCATCCCCCCCTTCTCTTTACGTTTCGTCAAAATCCGCCATGCAACTCGGCGATGTTTTCCCCCACCAACAAACTGCATAAGGGTTCTCTGCCACCGCTCCACAGATTTCTTCTCTACCCATATAGGCAAAGCCCTGAAGAGGTACAGCCACTGCGGCAACACCACCATTTTCACAGCCACAATCCTCCCCAACCACGAGAGCCCCCTACTCTGCCATTCCTCCAGTTCCCTTCGTATCTTTCGTTCCAATCTACCGAAGTTAGCCCCAAATAAATCCACGGCATTCGGGGTT
Organism: Ichthyophis bannanicus; assembly: GCA_033557465.1. Taxonomy (NCBI): domain Eukaryota; kingdom Metazoa; phylum Chordata; class Amphibia; order Gymnophiona; family Ichthyophiidae; genus Ichthyophis; species Ichthyophis bannanicus. The sequence goes on from CM066042.1 coordinate 173,897,291, forward strand.
AAATAAATTCCCAAATATTTAATGCCGTTTCTTGCCCACTTATAAGGAAAACGCTCCCCCAACAACTCCTGGGTCTCCCGATCCACTGAGATATTAAGAAGTTCCGATTTGGAGGCATTAACTTTAAAACCTGAACACTCCCCAAACTCCCGCAATATGCTATCTAACGCCTCCAGGGATTCCATTGGTCTTGTCAGTATAAAGAGAAGATCATTGGCAAAAAGTGAAATTTTACTTTCCACTCTCTGCCCTGTAACCCCATAAACCTCCTTGCTCTCTCGTATAAACTGGGCCAGAGGTTCCATAGACAGAACAAACAAAATTGGGGATAGAGGACAGCCCTGTCGAGTTCCTCGAAATAACTCAAAAGCTGAAGTATACTCCCCATTGATGCGGATTTTAGCCAATTGTCGGTCATAAATAGCTTTCACCCACTCCACGTAAGCCCCCCCCCCATCCCCAACCTCTCCAAAACTTTAAACAAATAAGGCCAATATACTGTCACAGGGCCTACCTTGGCAGTGTACTGGAGCGAGGTAGGTGGGACATAAAAACATTTAAGGTTGGGTTTGGCCAATATCATACAGGGCCCATGGACTTTCAGCCCTGGTAGCGTCCTTTGGTACCAAAATCCCACAGAAAACAAAAGGTCCGAGTGGAGGGAAAACAAAAGGCATTTATTTCCCCTTTCATGCAAAAAGGTTCATATGCTTGGACACAAAAACGTCAAACACAAATTCCTTACTTCAGGATAAAGAAAAAGAAAGCATTAAAGGAAAACTGTTATCTTCACAGTAAATGGTATAGCAGGCAAACAAACAGTCTCAATTCCTAAGACAGAGCTTAGGTGCTTAGTAAGGACTCCAAGCTTCCTGTCTTACAGAAGCTACAGTCCATCTCAGTGTCTGATGCAAATTCCACCTGCATCGGTTCCCCTTCTGAAGCCTCTGAGCCTAAGTCAGTATTTGTTGGTAAGTTGTAATAAGGCTTTTTAAATATCTTCTGCACAACCTCCCAATGCTCAGGGTTGAATACAGGGCGTCGGTCCTGCGCCCTCAAATACTGGGAACTGTCTTCCTTTTGCAGGTATTTTATCTTAGCTTTCTGTAAAGCTTTGTCCTTAACAAGTCCCTTAGTTGGTGCCTGTTTCTTGCAGCTTATCTCATAAGCATTCTCACAAGGATAATATTCCTGTGCTCCCTGTACTCCCCATACATCAGCAGTTTGTACCCTGCTTTTAGTTAAACATGGGTTACCTTTTCTTCTCGGCTTGTCTGTTCCAGGTGAGGTTTGAGGCCTGCTCCAGATTCTGCCTTCCAACCTTCCCAATTCCCTTTAAGAGGCACTCCTCTCTTTCTTGATTGGAAGCTGGCTGGCATTACCTCATGACCTAGGAGGTGTGGTTCCTCTGTTCCTCGGAGGTCCCTCCTGCTCCCCCTATGTGGTTCCTCGCGATATTGCAGGTTGTGCTTGACTTTTCCTGCATTTAAAACATTTTCTTCCCCTCTCAGAGGGTCTGCAGCATCACAATACTCTGTCGAATGCTTTTTCTGCATCGATAGCTAACAAGACCAATGGTTCCGTCTTCCTTTTCCCCTGCCTACCGCATTCAAAACTCTTCTGATATTATCCCCTGTTTGGCGCCCAGGAACAAACCCCGCCTGATTTTCATGGACCAACCGGGGCAAAAAGACCAGGAGTCTCTTGGCCAAAATTTTAGTGAAAATCTTAAAATCATCCCCCAAAAGCGAGATAGGCCGGTATGAGCCGCACAAGTTGGGATCCTTACCTTCCTTCGGCAGGATAGTTATTCCCGCCGTTCGCATAGTCGCTGGAATCCTCCCCCCTTCCGCAAAGGAATTATACAGCCTTGCTAACGGTTCACACAATACCTTTACAAACGTTTTATAAAACTTATTTGAAAAACCATCAAGACCCGGGGCCTTCGAGACCGGCAAGGCCTTAATAACATCCGCCACTTCACGCTCCTCAATGGGTCTAGAAAGTAGCTCAGAATCTTTCACCCTCAGACTCGGTAAATTGACCTGTAAAAATCTATCTAAATGCGCCTGTGGGCAGGTCCCCTCCACCGACTATAACTGTTTGTAAAATTCCACAAACCTATCTTGGATTTGTTTCCCTCCCCGCACTTCTCGTCCGTGGGCATCCCGGATTTTTGTTATAAAATTCCTAGTCTGCAACTGCTTCAGCCTACGAGCCAGCATGCGCGAGGGTTTGTTGCCCCATTCAAAGAATTGTTGCTTCAATTTCTCCTGAACAAATTTAATCTCCTCCAACTCTAATTCACCTAAATCTCGGTTACACTTCCTAAGCTCCTGCTCCTGCTATCCCGTCAATTGACCTAGCTTCTGTGTGGACTCCAGATTCCGAATCTGCATCCGAAGAGACTCTTTTTTCCCCTCCTTCATCCTCTTCAAGTAAGAGCCAATAGAAATCAGCTCACCTCTCACTACCGCCTTCAAACACTCCCTAATCGACTCAATCTTGCACTCAGCGGTGTCATTAAGCGCCAAATAGTCTTTTATCCCCTGTGCCACTCTCTGCACCACCCCCGGGTCGTCCAATAAGGACTCATTCAACAACCAGCCACCCCCCCTTCCTCCCCTGATGCCCCACGCGCACTTCAATCCACATGGGCGCATGGTCAGATAAGGTTCTTTCCCCTATCTCACATCTCACTACCTCCTGCAGCATTGGACGAGAAACCCAAATCATATCCAATCGTGAAAATGAGTGGTGGACTGGGGAATAGAATGTGTAATCTTTTTCCCGTCCCTTCAGCTCTCTCCAGGTGTCAGCCACCCCAAGTTTTTACCCATCACCTTTAACATTCACCTGTATCTAGCATTCCCATCTACATGCCCCGAAGAGTTATCCAGCTGGGGGTTAACGGTCAGGTTAAAATCACCACCCATAATCACCTGTCCTTCAGCAAATTGGTCTATAACGGAATTCAACTCCTGGTAGAGGGGCCCCTGTGCACCATTTGGACCATAAAGATTCACAAGGGTGATAACCTGTTCATACAGTTTAATCTTAAGAAGAATGTACCTTCCTCCCCTATCCTGCTTAATATCGCACACAGCGTGTGGGATACCCACCCCCCCCCCTTACGCAACTCTAACCTGTTGGAGGAGAACCACTGACCCCGAAATGTTTTGTGTGCCATTCGCCACTCTTCCTGTTTCTTCAAATGTGTTTCCTGCAGGAAGATTATATCCCCCCGCAGTCTCTCTATCTCTTTAAATACTCGCTGCCTCTTAACCGGCGCATTCAGCCCACGCACATTCATCGTAAGCACCCGGATTTTATCCATCAGACACATTACCCTCCCCCCCTCCACTTCCACACACCTAACCCTGGTAAGAGATCCCCTTCCTGACCCCCCCTCCCCATCACCCCCCCAACCCCCAGCACCCCCTCCCCCCTCCTTTCCCGGACCATCATACTGATCAACACGAGGCATGACGTACCAGCCACCCAGCACCATCAAACAAATATAACACATAACCTATGTCACACATAGCCTGACAGTAACTCTTGTACCCCTTCCTACTAATCATAAGCACAGCAGGCCAGTCCTTCATCCACACTCATCAGTTCTGGGTGAGCTCCTCTGCTGCCGACGCAGCCGTTTATCTCCTCTTTGCGCTCTCTGCCAACCCCCAGCTCGTTCCGAAGGTCGGGATACTCTCACAGGCTCCACCGCCGGCAGGCCCAGGACGTCTACCCATCCCGCTTGCTTAAGCACCCTCGCCCCCTCCTCTGGAGATTTTACATGGGATGTCACACCCCCAATAGTAAACTGAAGTCCGAAAGGGAAGGTCCATTTATATTTAACCTGCTGTTCCCACAGCCGTTTCGTTATGGGGGCCATTTCCCTCCGTTTCCATATGGTGATGGCTGAGAGGTCCGCATAGATCTCCACCCGATGGTTCTCCCACTTCAATTCAGGAAGTCTCCTAGCTATCTCCATAATAGCGTTCTTGGTGGAATATTCATGAAAGCAGGCCACAATATCACGAGGCCTGCCCTCTCTCCGTGGACCCAAAGCTCTGTGAGCATGCTCGAGTTTCAAGCACCACGTGCTATCGGGCCCCTCTGCCTGTTCCAAAATCTGTTTGCTAAGCTGCTCCACCAGGCATATGCAATCTTCTTTATCCTGGCTTTCAGGCACTCCTCGAACTCGAATGTTGGCCCTCCGGGACCGGTTCTCCAAGTCTTCAACCTTAGCCCACAACTCCTCCTGTTCCCCATCCAAGTTCTCAAACTTCTCTTGTATGCCATGAACCACAGTGTCTTGGGCCTCCATCTTGTTTTCCACCTCCTCCAGGCGGTTTCCCACTTCTCTCAGCTCCCCCTTTAAATCCTCCAGCCAGATCTGTACATCCGCTTGGAAATTAGCAAGATCTTGCCGAAGCGTGCCAAACCACGATTTCAGTTCACCTCTCAGACCCTCAATTTCACTCGCCTGAGCTGGTTCCGCCCATGTAGGGGATTTCGCCACCTCCTCCATTGTCGCACCTGGCGCCGCCATTTTGCTGCTCAGCGCAGTGCTCCCCGTACCTCCTTTGTAAGCAAATGCTTTCAGCTCCGCCGCCCCTTTCTTCATCGCGGCTCTATTCCGCTCCTCTTTACCGACTCCTCCACCAAAGCCCAGGACTTTTCCGCTGTTGATAAGCTTATTGTGTGCCAATTATACTTCCGTGCTGTCGGAGCTCTGCTCTTACGCTCCCGCTCGGACCGGTGACGTCATTTCCTCCCTCTTTTCTTTCTTTCTTTCTTTAAAACCCCCCCCCCCCAAAAAAACCTACTCTTTTCTACTTCAGTGCATTTTTCTTTCTGTGGCCTTAGGCCTGCAGAAAATCTTTCCTCATGGAAAAGCCCGCCTCCTATTTCTGTCACCAACACCCACGACTGGTGTCTTAAATGTTTAGGTCCTGACCATTCCATTGCGGACAGTGAGTCCTGATCCATGATGTCTAAAAGAGGTTTACAGAATCGAGCAGCCAAGCTCAGTACCCTGTTTCCCTCTGATGCAGCTTCTGTGGCATCGACGTCTTCCAGGGCTGCTTCTTCCTCCCATGGATCTCAGGTAACCAAACTTAAATCCAGCTGGTCCTCGAAGAGTACATCTCCCTCTAAGTATCGAGATGCCCCTGGGCTTGCTCTCGAGGAATCCACACCGGCAAAATTGCTCCGGCTTCCAAAGCTTTATCTATGGGGTCACAGGTTGACATCGATGGCTCGGCCTCGACCGATCACCTGTTACAATGTTCTGGGGTACTGGCGGTTCACACCGGTACCGACATCCAGACATTGGTGGCGTCGATGGATCAGAATATTCTGACCATGCAGCGTACTATCACGGCATTCATACAAGCTGCGACGCCTTCGGTACTGCAACAAACTCCGTTGTCGGTACTGATTCCGGTACCGGACCCGATACCGGTTCCGCTGCCGGTACCGATTGCAATCGACGTCGACGGCAGCGGTACACTATCCTGTGATGCCCATCGGTACCGATTACTCCCGATGTCGATACCCCCCCGGTATGCATATCGGGCTCTGTGAGAGCATCCACACAGGCGATACTTCGATTCCTCTGAGGACTCTGATGAATCAGAGGCCTCTATCGAAGCATCAGGGATCCTTCCTCGGGAACCCTCTTCTCCAAAAAGGAGAATGTCTCCTCCAGAGGACTTGTCTTTTCAAGACTTTATCAGGGAGGTGGCCAGGGGCCTTTCCATCTCAGTGGCCTCTGAGACAGAGCCTAGAGCCAAAAAATTAGATATTTTACAATATCCTAAGGCTCCCAAAGAGGCAGCCACTTTACCAATACATGAGATTCTCTATGATCACATGTTGGGCATATGGGAGACTCCTCTTACCACCTCCCCTCATTCTCATAGGTTGGACACCATGTATCATGTTCCTCCTTGTCCTGGTTTTCATAAGACTCAGCTTCCTCACCACTCCATTGTGGTGGAGTCTGCTATGAAAAAGATCAAGAGTACAAAGAGGTACTCTTCTACTCTTCCAGGAAGAGAATGCAGAACCTTAGATGCCTTTGGCAGGAGAATTTTCCAGGCCAGTATGCTTGTAGCCAGAATCAACTCCTATAGTCTCTATATGGGGATGTTTCTAAAGGAAGTTACAGATCATCTGCAAACCTTATCTCCTTTTATGTCAGAAAATAAAAGGGAAGAGTTTCTCACCTGGCTTAAACATACCCAGGATATTTCCAAGTTTTCCAACCGTGCAGCCTTTGACTCTTTTGAGGGTGCCAGCAGAGCCTCGGCTATTGCCATAGGTGCACGCAGAGTTGCTTGGTTACAAGCCTCTGATTTGGAATCCTGGGTTCAGGATGGATTAGGTAACCTTCCTTGTACAGGTGAAAACCTGTTTGGCAAAGATTGGCAAGCAAAGGCCAACCAGATGGATGCTGAAAATTCTGCTTTAGATAGACTTTCAAAGTCTACTTCTGCTGCTTTTAAAAAGAGATTGTTCAAAAAAGGATTTTTCCCAAAAAAGGAAATATTCTTCTGTTTATGGTCAGGCCTCTTCTGAAGGTTGTTTTGCTACAAAGAGGCAACAACCAAAACAGGCAAAGCCTAAGGCTGCGAGGACTGCTACGGCCCAACAGCCTCAGCCTCCTCAGGGTCTTTGACTTACCACTACAGAACTTAGCCTTTCTGGCTCTAGAACATCCAGAGCCTCTCACCATCCCAGGAAGATTAGCTCATTTTGCTCCCAGATGGGAACAAATCACAGCAGAGCAATGGACCCTCTCTATCATAAGAGACGGGTACAAGCTTCACTTCTTAAACCTTCCTCCTTACACTATGGTGAAACAGTTCAATTCTCCAACATCTCTCCTCAACCTTCTAAGTCAAGAGATTGCCACCCTTCTTGCCCAAGGGGCAATAGAAGAAGTACCCCTTCTTCAACAGGGCTCAGGGTTCTACTCCCCCTATTTTCTCATTCCAAAGAAAACAGGGGGCTACAGACCCATTTTATTATTTATTTATTTATTTATTTAATTTTATTTTATTTATTACATTCTCTTATATACCGCGCTATTCTGCATCAGTGAGGTTTACATTGAACAAACTGAAATTACAATGAACAGGGCATTATAACTTGGAGAAAATTATTTTACAGGGAACATGGGCTATGGAGGGCCCATGGGCTATTTTAGATCTCAGAGAATTGAACAAGTTTCTATACAAGGAGAAATTCAAGATGACTTCTCTCGGAACTCTCCTTCCATACCTCCAGAGTAAGGACTGGCTTTGTTCTCTAGATCTCAAGGATGCGTACACCCATGTCCTCATCCATCCAAAACACAGAAGGTTCCTTCGGTTCCTTTACCAAGGAAAGCACTACCAATACAAAGTGCTTCCTTTCGGTCTGGCCTCTGCCCCAAGAGTGTTCACCAAATGCATGGCAATAGTAGCTGCATTTCTACGCACTCTAGGGATATTCGTATTCCCATATCTGGACGACTGGCTCATCCGAGCTCCATCCCAGTCAGAGGCCCAGGCTTCCCTGGCCTGCACAAGGCGTGTTCTTCAGTATCTGGGACTGGTAATAAACATTCCAAAATCCCATCTCACCCCTACTCAATCTCTAGAGTTCATAGGGGCCTTGCTGGATACCACAACTGCAAGGGCCTATCTCCCTCAGGCCCGTTGCCTACGCTTGGTGCAGTTAGCCTCTCAGATTCAGTTAAAATCCCATTCAACTGCTCGAGAGATGTTACAGCTGTTAGGCCACATGGCATCCACTGTGCATGTGGTTCCTTATGCTCGCCTTCACATGAGAGCGGCTCAATGAACTCTATCCACCCAATGGACCCAGGCATCAGGGTGCCTGTCAGACAAAATAGCGACCTCCAGTCGCCTCTTTTCCTCACTCCATTGGTGGAAGTCCACTCAAAAACTGTTGCTGGGGTCCCCCTTTCAACAGGTATTACCCCAAGCAACCCTTACAACAGATGCCTCTCCAAAGGGTTGGGGAGCTCATCTACAAGATCTCTCCACCGAAGGCTTCTGGTCTCCACAGGAGACATCTCTACATATCAACCTCTTAGAGCTCAGAGCAATCTTCCTGGCTCTCAGAGTCTTCCGCACCCTGCTCAGCTACAAGACAGTCCTCATCCACACGGACAACCAAGTAGCCATGTTCTACGTGAACAAGCAGGGGGGGACTGGCTCCCTGTCGCTTTGCAATGAAGCTCTGAGATTGTGGGCCTGCGCCAGAGAGCATCATATCCATCTCATGGCAGTATATCTTCCAGGGGTTCAAAGCTCTTGGGCAGACAGACTCAGTCGAGTTCTGCTTCCACACGAATGGTCCCTCCATGGGGACCAGATAGCCAAGAACTTTCGAATTTGGGGAACCCCAGACATAGACCTGTTTGCAAGTCCGTGGAATGCCAAACTTCCCCGGTTCTGTTCCAGGATTCCGTGTCAGGGAGTTCAGGCCAGGGATGCCTTCCTCCTTCATTGGGGGCAAGGTTTCCTCTATGCCTTTCCACCTATTCCCCTCATTCCCAAGACACTGTTCAAGCTTCAGAGAGACAGGGGGTCTATGATCCTCATAGCACCACGTTGGCCACGCCAAGTGTGGTACCCTCTACTTCTGCATCTCTCTCAAGCTCCCTCCCTGGACTTGGGGTCTGCTCCAGATCTCCTCTCCCAAGAGGAGGGAACGTTGTGGCACCCAAATCTCCAGTCTCTTCATCTCAGGGCCTGGTTGCTGAAGGCTTAGACCTTCAGGATTTGCACCTTTCTCAGCAAGTGAAGGATATCCTTCATGCTTCCAGAAAGCTTTCCACCAAACATTCCTATGCTTTTAAATGGAAGAGGTTTACCATTTGGTGTGCAGAGAAGGGTCTTAACCCTCTTGCAATACCTCTGAATTCTTTACTAGAGTATTTGCTGCATTTATCCCATGCAGGCCTCAAAACGAATTCAGTAAGAGTCCATTTTAGTGCTATTGCAGCATCCCTTAAGCCTGTCAATGGACATCCTATTTCCTCTCATCCTCTTATAGCAAGATTCATGAGGCGCCTTCTTTTGACTGAACCTCCCATTAGACCACCTCCAGTGGCATGGGACTTGAATCTGGTTCTTGGCCAGCTTATGAAGCCACCCTTTGAACCCTTAGCCACTACCTCCTTGAAATTCCTTTCCTGGAAGGTTATTTTTCTCATTGCAGTCACCTCAGCTCGCCGTATCAGTGAGTTGCAAGCCTTAGTGGCTAATCCTCCTTATACAAGGTTCCATCATGACAAGGTAGTCCTCAGAACTAATCCACACTTTATGCCTAAAGTGGTCTCACCTTTTCATCTGAACCAGGAGGTGTATTTACCTGTCTTTTTTCCAGGACCTCACGCATCAAGTGCAGAGAGGAATCTTCATACCCTGGATTGTAAAAGAGCACTTGCTTTCTACTTACAAAGGACACAGCAACATAGAAAGTCCTCTCAACTTTTTGTTGCTTTTGATCCCTCTCATTTAGGACTTCCAGTCTCTAAGAGAACTCTGTCCAATTGGATTGCTCAGTGTATTTCCTTCGCCTACCAGAGTAAGAACCTTTCTCTGGAAAGCCATGTCACAGCTCACAATGTGAGGGCCATGGCAGCCTCTATTTCTCATCTAAACTCTGTGTCCATCGACCAAATCTGTCGAGCGGCCACCTGGGCCTCGGTTTATACCTTTACAGCCCATTACTGCTTGGACAAGGACTCCCGCCGGGATGCCTTGTTTGGTCAGGCTGTTCTCAAACACCTGTTCCATACTTAATCAACTCCTACCCTCCATCCCTGACTGGATGCCTGAGATTCATAGGTGGAGGTAGAGCCCTTCCCAGGGACTCACAACCTGGGTGATCTCCCAGGCATCTCTAGCTGGGGAGTCCCCACATGTGAAGACTCATTCCTGCTTGTTCCTGGAGATAGCACAGTTACTTACCTGTAACAGGTGATCTCTGGGAACAGCAGGAATAAGTCTTCACAACCCACCCACCTCCCCTAGGAGTTGTATCTCTCTATCTATCTTTCCTTTCCTCTCTCTCTCTTTGTCTCAGCTTTAAAACTCGAACTGGAGAGAGGCGGTTAGGAAAGGCGGGAAGGCAGCGCGCAGGCGCTGTGGGATGCTCCCAAAAGCTTTCCTCTTGGACATTGGTGAGTGTTCCTGCGCAGGCTCCGTCGGTACCGACGATACCCCATATGTGAAGACTTATTCCTGCTGTTCCCAGAGATCACCAGTTACAGGTAAGTAACTGTGCTTTTTCAGGAGTAACTCAAGGTGAGTTACATTTAGGTACAGTAGGTTGTTTTTTTATCCCTAGAGGGCTTATAATTCAAGTCTATGCCTAAGGCAATGGAGGGTTAAGTGACTTGTCCAAGATCACAAGGAGCAGAGTGGGATTTTGAACCCTGGCTTTCCTGATACTCAGCCCACTGCTCTAACCCCTAGCAGCATCAAAACATAAAATTAAAAGTTTGGTTCATAAAGTTAAAATATGAAGGAGCAGAGAACAAGCCCTGTTTTGGGGAAGAAGGGGGTGAAGCGGTTCTGTTCATGTGATGTGGATTCCTATGGTTTCATGCAGCTTAAAGACTTCCCAAGAGAGAGATTTGATGGCTCCAGAAACGAGATACTCCGACGGTGTTTGTGTGCTGGGTACTTCACTAATGTAGCCAGAAGGTAAAGTAACTGAATTAAAAAAATTATAAAAGGAGGGATTTCATGCTCAGATTTAAGACTGTGAAAGTCCTTCAGCTCAGCAATAAGCTGTAAAAAAGTAATTTTATAAAGGGTTTTCTTTCTATCCAAAAGGCCTCATATAAGATGACCTCACCGTATAAGCATGTATGCATGATGACAAGAAGGAGTGATCTTTTATGCAACATGTGTGTAGGCATCGTTGGGGACCTAGTTTGGTTAGCGCACAGGCTGCATAATGAAGTACATGCCTAGGTTATGAAATATGCACCTAAGCACACACTTCAGCTTATTTTTTTTACACCTGCTTGGGAGGTGTAAATATGTGCAACTGTATTTTAGCCATGAGTCAGACAGGTTTTATGAGTTGTTTTATAACTACACAAAGATGCTTATGTGTCTTTATAAAATGGCTTCAAAATGGGAGCCTGCTTGGCCTCCCGATCTAGGCAACCTATTATAAAATTACCCTCTAAATGTAGAGCAGTGCTATCTGTGTGTCCTGCAATAGGGCCAAAGTGCTGACATCCCTTGGATGCTTCTTTTCAAGGTGACACAGTTCAAATGTGCTGAAGTTTAAATCAAGCTGCCTCCCACAGATAGACATTTGCACTATTGTGGGCCTGATTGCTGCACACAAGAGTCTCTCTTTATTCAGAACTTCTGTGTGCGTATTGCTCACTTCAATAGTGGCATTGCTTGGGATGAATGTGGAATACAAAGTTTGATGCCAAAAGCTACAGTATGTCACAAGTGAAGGAGAGGAAAACTAAGAGCAAAGAATATGTTTTTGTTTATTAATCTAATTACTCTCTGGGGACTTTTTGATAGGGAAGGTGATATGAAGATCCTACAATAGCATAGCCAAGATTCATGCCAAAGTTCCCTCATGTTTTGGGGATTTAAAACAATAGAAATACACTTTTTGGAAGGCAATTCATTCTACTGCTATTTTTTCAATATTTTTGAATACATTTGATTGAAAGTAAAATTTCCTCTGCCCTTAAATGGAAGCCTTACAGAGCCATCGGTTGTCAAACTGATCAGAATCCAGAACACTACATGATCGTATTGCATCCTTAGCTGTACTTCAAGTGCAGTCATTTATTTTTTCTCAGTCTATTGCAAAACAAACTCTTTGTTCAAAGCGAATCATGCTTCAGATAGAAGCCTAGAGACCGATATTCAAAGCTTTTATCCAGGTGGCCAACGGGATACTATGTAGATAAGGCTGCTTTAACTTTATCTGGATCGTGATGATTTGCAGCCAGCACTTATCCAGATAGCTTAGGCCATGTGAAAAGCATGTCTAAGTTGCTATCCAGATAAAGGCTGGCTGCAAATAGCCACTATCTGGATAATGTTGGCACTTATTCGGATAGCAATGCTCAACCCAGATATTCAGCAGCAGCTACAATTTGTTGCTGAATATCCCGGCAATATTTAAGCACTATAGCTGCCCACAGTGGCATCTAAATATTGGCCCTTTTGAAAATCAGGCCCCTAATCATTTATTTCAGTTTTCGTCTTATGCCACTCCAGTAGACTTCCTGAAGCTGTGGGTAGAACTGCAGTCGGTGATCAGATCACCTGTTGGTTTTGTTTGGCTTTTGCTTTTGATAAAGGTAAATTCTGACTTAGAGTGTAGTGTAGGGAATGACTGTGTTTGGGGTGCAGGCTGGGGCGTGCCAGATCTTGTTAGCCCACATAGGGAACACTGCTGGCATCAGAACCAGAAAACAATTTTCTTACTTACTATCCTGGGCAAAAGGGGTGACATCTACAGTTCCTATATTTAGCATGAGGGAAGAGTTAGTAAATGGTCTGCAAGAGACATATAGCAATCCCCTTTCTCCCAGGCTCACTGAAGTATATGTGGAAGACATATCGGACAGTTTGTGGAGCTAGTAAAGTGGCTGCACATCTTGGCTTTATTTGCCAGGTTAGATGGTAGCATTCTTGGCTCTGACAATTTTTCTGGTTACTCTTAACCATAAACTCGTACCCAATGCTTCCACTCCTGTATTGCCATAAGGCTACGTGCCACTGCAGGCACTGTTTTCAAGAAGAACCAATAATTTTGGAACCCTCTCTGCTCTGTAGCTGTGGTAGTATATAAAGATCCCAGCACGCAGGCCAAAGTCTGCATTTTGCCATTCCCACTCTACAACAGGACCTAGTGACATAGCCTGATTCTACCTCAGGAGTGGCTGCTATTTTAGTTGCCATCAATGATGTGCTTTGATATATTCGGAGTATCAGTTGAAACTGTTATCATGGTAAGCCTAAGAAATGTTTTAAGCAGGATTCTAATGTTAAAGAGAATGAAATGGTAATGTCTGATATTAACTGTACATTATCATCATTGAAGAATATTTATGCTGATCCTAAACTAAAATATCAGAGCCTGCAGAGAATCTGGCTTGAAATTGTTACATACTCTAGAGTATAACAAGCTTTGTTGTATTTGCAGATCGACGGGAAGAACATTTTGTACAATGGATGGCCAGGGCAATGTAGTCCATATTCATCCTTCCTCAACTGTAAGTCTCGTATGTTTCTAAACGTTGCTGTGCTGCCAGATGAAAAGAATTGGGATTAAAGCACCTTTTCATATTTCTGAATTTTTATTTATGAATGGCATAATATAAAAGAAAACAGATTATTAAGGACTAATGGAGGATACCTTTAGTTCTTTACCTTTACGTTTAGTCACTGGCATAGATTACAACCAGGCAGTTCCTGCAGTGTGGTAGGGGATGGAAGGGGGCTCGGGCTGAGGCTCAAACACAACGAGAATCTGATGACCTCCTACCCCAGAATCAGCCAGAGCTGTTTCCCTGCAGTGATGATGCAGCAGTAGGGGGAAAAAAGTCAGCGTGCGGCCTATGAGCTGCTGTCCACTTTCAAACCAAACACAGCCTACCTTCTGTATGGGTTTTCTTTGTAACAACCATACAGGAGAAGGAGGCAGGATGCAACTGGGTCTGTGAGCACATGCACCAGTTCAGAGACCCTGTCAGGACTTTGTTTCTTATTAGAGCTGAAAGATCAATGTGAGGAAATAACGCTGGTTGCATCTCCAGGTTGGACAATTTTGGACCCTTGTCATGCCTGGCCTGGGATTAGCTAGATGAAGAGGATAGCTAGAGAGGAATAAAGTGAGATGGGACCATGGAAGGATGATTCACTGGAGGCTATGGGGGGGAGTAGAAGGGTCAAAGGATTCTAAAGGGGCATGGAGAAGGGATGGAAAGGGAAAAAAGGACTTTGAAAGGGGCATTTAGGAGGCAGAAGGAGATATGTAGAAAACCCTCTCGTTCCACTCTGAGCTCTCTGAAGGAGAACTTCTACCCCCACTCTCCCCTCAGTTTGGGGGCCTCCACAAATTTTGCTTGAGGACTGAAATTTGAATGTACACTACTGCTCAGAGTAATAAAAAAATTTAAAAAAAAAGTAAAATTCTGGAACATTTTATCATGAAGCTCTGTTATAACTACAGCTATAAAATGTAGAAAGGGATTGGTAGTATGATGTAATCAGATTTTGGACAGACATACAGAGCCAAGGACCTTAGTTCATTGTATTTGGAGGTGTTAGCAATGTTTTTTTTAAAATATTATAAGAGAACTGGCTATGACTGCACAGTGACTTTCCGCCTACTTTTCTTTGGATTGTCCCAGAAAGAGAGCAGTCTTAATCGACCACATTAGCTGCAAAAGCCATGTCAGTATAAATGTGGTATTTTCAGGTGAATTCTGGAAGCATAGAAAAATAAAGTGAATCATGACCTAGGACAGCGATGGCGAACCTATGGCACGCGTGCCAGCTGTGGCACGCGAAGGCCTTGCAGCTGGCACGCGGGAAGGTCCGCAAAAAAAGAAAAAGCTGGCTCTGACTGCTGCCGCGGACGTGGCAAGGGCAGAATGCAGCGTCCCGCGGGGCCCCCTCCGCCCGCTAAGCCCCTCTGCAAGAGCTTTCAGATTCGCGAGGGAGAGCGTCTCCCTCGCGTCTCTGTTAAGCCCGCAGGGGCTAATGGGAAATTTCCCATCAGCCCCTTTAGACGCGAGGGACTGATGGGAAATTTCCCATTAGCCCCTGCGGGCTTAACAGAGACGCGAGGGAGACGCTCTCCCTCGCGAATCTGAAAGCCCTTGCAGAGGGGCTTAGCGGGCGGAGGGGGCCCCGCGGGACATTGCAATCTGCCGCGGCAGCAGCCAGAGCCTGCTTTTTTTCTAAAAAAATTTGCCAGAGGGGGGTTAGGACTTCTAATGGGCTGGGGGGGGGGGTTAGGACTGCTAATGGGCTAGGGGGGGGGTTAGGACTGCTAATGGGCTAGGGGGGGGTTAGGACTGCTAATGGGGAGGGGGGGGTAGGACTGCTAATGGGCTGGGGGGGGTTAGGACTGCTAATGGGCTAGGGGGGGTTAGGACTGCTACTGGGCTGGGGGGGGTTAGGACTGCTAATGGGCAGGGGGGGGTTAGGACTGCTAATGGGCAGGGGGGGGTTAGGACTGCTAATGGGCTAGGGGGGGGCGGGCGGGGGGGGTAGGACTGCTAATGGGCAGGGGGGGTTAGGACTGCTAATGGGCGGGCGGGCGGGGGGGTTAGGACTGCTAATGGGCTAGGGGGGGGTTAGGACTGCTCATGGGCTGGGGGGGGTTAGGACTGCGAAAGGCCGAGGGCGGGGGGGTCGGACTGGTAAGGCGCGAGGGGGGGGGGTTAGGACTGCTAATGGCCGGGCGGGCGGGGGTAGGACTGCTAATGGGCTGGGGGGGTTAGGACTGCTAATGGGCGGGCGGGCGGGGGGGGTAGGACTGCTAATGGGCTGTTGGCTGATGGGGGTTGTCGAAATGGGGTGATGGGGGTTAGGACTGGTAATGGGTTATAGGGGGGGCTTAAACTGAAAATGGGGTGATGGGGGTTTAGGACTGGAAGTGGGTTGATGGGGGGGGCTAGGACTGGTATTGGGTTGGGGGGTTGCTAGGACTGGAAATGGGCTGATGGGGGGCTAGGACTGGAAATGGGCTGATGCAGGGACTAGAAGGGAATGGATGCTGGGTGAGGCTGGAACTAGAAGGGAGCTGATGTTGGGGGAGGATTAGAATGGGATGGGGCTGGGAGAGTAAAATGGAGAGGGGAAAAATATTTTGTGTGGGAGGGATAAAAAATCTACAATTGGCCGGGTATTGGGAGAGTAAGTGGGGATTGAGGATGGAGGGGTAAAATTTGAGTGGATGAAATAGGAATGAGGAAAGAGCAAATGGAGAAAGATTAGTATGTTAAAGCGGATGTAGAGAGAGAGAATGGAAAAAAAAACTAGAAGAGAGAAGAAAGGACAAATGGACAGCAGATGATGGAGAGTTAGCAGAAAACATGAAGAAACCAGAAGAAAGTGGCTGGAGCAATTGCAACTGTGTAACTGAGCTGAGGTATTCTGTTTATGTAATTCCTTTTTGACATTGCCACTTGTTCTCTTTCCCCAGTAGGTCATGTATTGTTATTGTCTGAAATGTATTGGTTTAATATTTGCAGTGTTGCCTTTTGATAGGTATGGTGTGGTGCTTTGTGAGTCCTGGTAGTGCTGTTAGGATACGGCGGGTTTGCTATTGGTTCTAAATGGGCAGTGTTTGTAGTAGTTCCTAATGTGCCTGGCGGTTGGCACTGGATTATAGTAATGTAGAAATCTTTTAGTCTGTCTTTATCCATACACTCATTAAGAGACATGTTTACTAAAATTTAGTGTATGTTAGCATTATGCAAATATTTATGCAAATTGACGTGCTGGCACTTTGAGGAAATTCTTTGGTTTTGTGCGGCAGTTTGGGCACTCGGGCTCAAAAAGGTTAGCCATCACTGACCTAGGACTTCTACTGAATTATAGGCCAATGTTTCTAACTACTAACTCCTCCCAACTGAGATTGCCATGTTACAAAACGATAGAAAAGGCAACAATGAAAGGTATTTGTGTGAGAAACACACAGCTTTAACCTTGGAAATGGGCTTTTAAATTATTGCCTATCCTGTATGTGGTAAAAATAAGCATGGTTTTCAATGACACAAATTTCTATCCACATATGCTGGAGGTACTCTTGGGGGTAGGAGGAGAGCAGAAAATGTGTATAGTTTTAATTATACAAAACTACACATATTTTGTGCCAAACAATTTCGCACAGAGATAGCAGGTGTTAATCTCTGTACATAATTTTTCCTTAGGTAATAATCAAAGCAAAACTACTAGTGTACTTTGTTTTAATGATTGGTGCAAATTTCTCAGCTAAAAGTACCCTTGAAGTTCGGATTATTTACCATTGAACTGTATAAATGTCTGGTTTTATTTGACCCCAACCAGCCATGTAAATATGTACTTTCTTTAAGCTCTATAATCAGGAAGCACAGCTGGAGTGGATCATTTTCCATGATGTTGTGGTTACATCAAAAATTTATATGAGGACCTTGTGTCCCATTCATTATGAATGGGTAAAAGATTTACTGCCCAAGTTGCATGAAGTTGATGCATATGAACTTAGCACTGTGGCCCGCGAAGAAGTGACAGAGGAAGAAATATCAAAGTGGAGAAGAAAAGAGTCCATCAAACTGCAGAATGGTGAGAAAACAGAACTTAATTTTCATCCGATAGCAAATGTAGGGCTGGCTTTAAACTTTTAGCACCCAGGGGCAACTGGGGGGGATGTTCTCCCCTCCCCCCACAGATGTAATTGGGGATGGTATAGTGAGGCCAGTAAGGGAAAGGGGGAGCAAGAATCTCCTTTGCCCAGATTCTTTCCTCTTCCTTTACCTCTGAATCCCTGTCCCAATGTAACAACACAGAAAAGAAAATTCAGCAAGAAGTCTGCAACATCCACCCTTTATGAGGATTTCCTTTGTGACAGGAAGCTCATGTGGAAAGTGGTGGGCCATCACAGATTCTGAGCTGAGTTTTCTTTTCTGCATTGCTACAATGGGTGAGGGATGGCCCAGTCTACAGGACAAGCTGCACCACAGCCAGAGGCTTGGATGGAGGCACGACAGTGGTGGTGATGAGGCTCTGGTACCTATGAAAAACTGGCACTGGCAGCAGTTGCTTATGCCTAAATTGGGACCTGAGTTAATGGAATTTGCATGACATAAGAGTCCCTATTTTAATACTGTTTGCATTACTGTGTCAATAATCATAAAAAATGCATGTAGTGATTTCACCAAACAGTGAAACATTTAAAAATAGATTTTCTGTTTCCACTTTACCATCATCCTTCCCTTAAGGAGACCCAAAGCAGTTTACAAGTAAAAGCAATAGAATACGCACAGGCATGTTTACTAAACCACATTAGCTGTTTACACGGCAGATAGTGCATGTTATCTAGTCGCACTAACAGCTAATGCATGATTTTCTGTGCTATCTGCAGAAAATGCATTGTCTGCATGAGTGGACAGAATTAGGATAGAGTGTGGGCATGTCTGCAATGCACGGTTCCTTTGCGTCCCTCTAGTCCAGTCCCGGAACCATAGAGTTTAGAATCTCCTCCAGCAGCTTTGGAGACTGAAAGATGTCATCGTTCTGATGTCACTGGTATAACTAGCCAAAGACCGCCTCCTTCCACCAGTACTTTCAGTCTCCAAGCAGCTAGGAGGGTCTGAGCCCGGGACTGGGCTCAGTGGAAAGCAAATAAGCAGACTTGTTTTTATCTGTATTTACTTGGATTTTTTGTTTTTTTGATTTCCTTAGATCCGGTGCTGCTGCTCAGAGTGTTCCTGTCTCTCGGGGGGGGGGGGGGGGAGGGGGGTTCACTCTTTATTTCTTCTTTCGGGCTCTGTTCCGCTTCCCTTCCCCCTCCTCTTTTCCTTCTTTCTCTTTCTTAGTTGTGTCCCCAGCGTTTGAACGAGCACAGGGGGGCTGTGGTCCTGCGTTTGCCTCCCTGCTCCCGAACCCGCAGAAAAAGGGTAAGGAGCAGGTGGAAGGCTGAAAAACGTAGCAGCAGCACGTCAGGCAGAACACCGAGCACAGCAGACGTCAGTCTGTGCATTGACAGAACGCCGGAGCTGAGGCCGCAGTAGGCTGTGCTCCAAGGCCGGTGGTGACTTCCCTCAGGGCTCAGACAGCGGTGGTGAGTCCGCGGCAGCGATTTGCCGTTTTTTCTTTTCTTCTTTGTCTCTCTGTGCTGGTTGTGGGGTTAGAGAGATGGGGGAGAGGCCTCGAGGTCGGCACGTGAGTCTCTTGTAGAAGCGCGGGAGGACGAGTCGGCTTGCGTGGGAAAAATTGCCGGCGGCCATTTTCTCTTCGCGTTTCTTCGGGCGGTGTGCCATGCGTTTTTCGCCGGCTCTCTGAGCTTCGTTTTCACTTTTGTGGGCCTAGGTCGAGCTAGTTAGCTAGGTGGGCAGTGTGGGCTGTCCAGTATAAAAAAAAAAACAACTTTGAGGACAGGGCCTGCCTGTTTGTTTGCCGCTGGATTCAGAGTGACTGTACTGGTATTCTGAGGGGTTCATTGGCAGATCAGGGGTAGTCGGCAAGGTAGCTTGCCTCCGTGGACCATGCCGGCTAAGCCTCGCTGCCTCATCTGTGGGGCACGGCGCAGTGAGGTGTTGGAGTTCAGTGTTTGTAGGGGCTGTTCCTTGGAAACAGCAGTTATGGAGAAGGTGTTGGGAGACTCCGCTGGGGATCAGGTAGCGGTTCTTTCGGAAGCGGGGGACGCAAACCCGCCTTCCTTGGTTTCTGTGGAGCCCGTGGTGGGGCCTTCCTCAGCAGCTAGTCAAGGAGGGGGTCTTCCTGTGATTCCTCCGACCTTCTTTTCGCTCATGCAGCAGGCCTTTGCCCTACTGCAGCCCGAGTCAGGGTCCTCAGCTCAGGAGTCAGAAGCGGGCAAGGTCGGGAGGTCAGACGGTGCAGGAGTCTGGTCCAGCCAAAAGGAGTAGAGGGCTAGCGGAGGATAGTTCGCCTTCCGGGGTGGAAGAGGAGCTAGGTGAGCCAGAGATGGAGGTAGAGGCCTCTGACGAAGAATTGGAGGACAGTGAACTGCCCGACTCGGAGGAGCAGAGTAGGGTAGTCAGAGTGTTTTGTCGGGAGGAGCTGCCAGCCCTAATTGCGGCGACTCTTAAGACGTTGAATATGCCCTCGGTGCTGCCGGTGACAGAAGAGGCGTTGGAGGATCTGCTGTTGCAGGCGGTGAGAACGTCCCAACGGATGTTTCTGGTTCATAGGGTCTTCAAGAGCATGATTCAGGAAGAGTGGGATGTGCCTGAGTCGGCGCTGCGGGGTTTTAGGGCCCTGGCTTGGCTGTATCCGCTGTCCGATCCGGATAGGGAGCTGTTTCGCTCTCCAAAGTAGAGGCGGTGGTGTCGGCGGTGACTAAGAAAACCACTATTCCGGTTGAAGGGGGCCGCAGCACTAAAGGATGTGCAGGATAGGAAGTTAGATACGTTGTTGAAGCAGGTTTTCGACGTCTCTGCCCTTTCCTTTCAGGCCTCGATAGCGGGGGCGTGGGTGGTGAGGGGCTGCTTGAGATGGTCCCAGCGGTTGCAGGGCAATCAGTTGGAAGGGCAGATGGATGATGTAGCACGGCTGGAGTCTGGCACAGCTTATTTATCAGACATTCACTACGATCTTATTCGAGGGCTGGCGAAGAGTATGGCATTGGTGGTGGCAGCTCGCCGGTATCTTTGGTTGCGTAACTGGTCGGCGGACGGATTCTCAAAGGCGCGTCTTAGCAAGCTCCCGTTTCGAGGGAAGCTTCTCTTTGGAGAAGACTTGGATAAGTTGGTCAAAGATCTCGGGGAGTCCAAGGGCGGTCGGCTTCCGGAGGATAAGCCAAAGCAGGGCGACGGGGTCCAGGGGGGTCCTGAGGAACTTTCGTAGATTTCGGGCTTCACGGTTTAGCCAGCCTCAGAGGGGGAAGTTTCCTGTTCGTGGCCAGGGATTTCGAGGTTTTCAGGGGGTGGGCAGGGGCTTCGCACCTTTCCAGTCCTCTGGTGTTAAAAAGGCTCAATGAGATAAGGCGGGCCCAGGTGGTGGTGGTGCCCGTGGGAGGAAGGTTACGGGAATTTTACCCTGCCTGGGTCCAAATCACCTCAGATCAGTGGGTGTTGGAGGTCATTCGATAGGGTTATGCCTTACAACTCCATCGGCCCATGTTAGATTCCTTTGTCCAGTCCCCCTGCAGAGCTCCACAAAAGTTTCGGGCAGTCGCAGGAACGCTCCAGCAGTTGCTTCAACTCAAAGCGGTGGTGCCGGTTCCGGCGGCGCAATACGGGTGCGGTCGATACTCCATCTACTTTGTGGTTCCAAAGAAGGAAGGTTCTTTTCGCCCGATTCTGGATTTGAAACGGGTGAATCGGTGTCTTCGGGTGACCCATTTCCGGATGGACACGTTGCGCTCCGTTATTGCGGCGGTCAGAACGGGTGAATTTCTGACATTTCTGGACCTTATGGAAGCGTATCTCCATATCCCGGTGCGGCACGAGCATCAGAGGTTCTTGCGCTTTGTGGTGCCGATGGGGAATTTTCAGTTCCAAGCTCTTCCCTTCGGATTGGCAACAGCGCCTTGCACATTCACCAAGGTCATGGTAGTGGTAGTGGCGGCACTCCGCAAGGAAGGGATACTGGTGCACCCTTACTTGGTTGATTCGAGCGAAGTCGTGTGAGGAGAGCGCCGCAGCCACCGCCCAGGTGGTGAGGATGTTAGAAGGCCTCAGCTGGGTGGTCAACTATGCAAAGAGCAGATTGGTTCCCTCGCAATCTCTGGAATACTTGGGGGTGCGCTTCGAGACAAAGCACGGACTGGTGTTTCTTCTGGATCAGAGGGCGCAGGGATTGCGGCAGCTCGTGCGGCAGTTTCTAGCTTGCAGGGCGCCGTCGGCCTGGCAGTACCTGCGATTGCTAGGCACCATGGCAGCCACGATCGATGTGGTCCAATGGGCCCGGTCGCATATGAGGCCATTGCAGAGCGCTCTCCTCAGACGTTGGTCTCATCAGAGGGATGCGTTATCGCAACGGCTAGTTTGTCCCCTGGAGGTGCGGCAAGAGCTTCGGTGGTGGTTGCGGGCTGAAAACCTGGCAGCGGGCGTACCTCTAGAACCTCCATCCTGGAGACAGATTACAACGGACGCCAGTCTCGTAGGGTGGGGAGCGCACTGTGAAGGAAGGTTTGTCCAGGGACAGTGGTCAGCGGAGGAACAGACATGGTCCATCAACAGATTGGCGATGCGAGCGGTATTTTTGGCTCTTCAGGAGTTTCAGGAGTACCTGGGTCATGCAGCGGTACGGGTACTTTCCGACAATGCAACGACAGTGGCCTATATCAATCGCCAAGGGAGCACGGGCAGTGCGACGCTGGAGGCGCAAGCGAGTCAGCTGTTGTATTGGGCTGAGCGAAATTTGACGGCATTGTTGGTGAAGCACGTGGCCGGGGTGGACAATGTCGACGCAGATTTTTTGAGTCACCGCAGGGTGGATCCGGGGGAGTGGGGTCTCCATCCGGACGTCTTTGCTCTGTTAGTGCGACGATGGGGGATTCCGATAATGGATCTCATGGCGAGCTTCGAGTCCGTGAAGGTGGCTCGGTTCTACATCAGGTGGAGAGAACGGATGTTGGAGGGCCTCGATGCGTTGGCACAAGGGTGGCCGGAAGAGGGGCTTCTCTATGTGTTTCCACCGTGGGCTCTCATCGGCAAGGTGGTGCAGCGCATAGAAAGGCACCGCAGACTAGTGCTGCTGGTGGCGCCCGATTGGCCCAGGAGGCTGTGGTATGCGGACTTGCTGAGGCTGCTGGTAGACAGGCCGTACAGGCTTCCACTGCGGGAGGATCTCTTGCTTCAGGGACCGTTGCGCATGCCTTAGGTGAATCGATTCTCGCTTACAGCATGGCTCTTGAAAGGGCTAGGATGAAGGCCAAGGGTTATTCTGTGGCAGTTATTTCTACCTTGCTGAAGGCGCGCAGGTGCTCCACGTCGTTGGCTTATGTCAGGGTGTGGCGTGTTTTTGAGGCCTGGTGCATGGAGCAAAATTTGCGACCGTTGGGTGCGTCAGTGCCGCACATTCTTTTGTTTCTACAGGGAACCCTCACAGGCTGCAATAGTAGAGTGCTGTGTTTTCTCTACTATTGCAGCCTGTGGGGGTTCCCCTTGAAAAAGCGTTTGGCGAAACGCCTCGCCGGCATCATTGGCGTCGGGTGTCTGCCCTGTTTTTGTACATTTGGCTGTGTTTCTTGGAGAGCGGAAAAGATAAGTGCACCTTGTTTCTGCTATTATATGAGTTACGTGACCCAGGCTTCAGTTGAGAACAAAATGTGTGTATTGCTTGAGGAATTCTTTTAGGCCACTGATGTTTCTGTTTGTGGAGCTGAGGGCAGTTTCTGCCTACTGTGTTTGCTCCTTGTTATAACAGTTCTGAGGCCTTTTTTTCTCCTCTATGTTTATTTTTGGGTATAGCACGTGTGGAACTTTTGCATAGAGTGATTTCTTTATATTGAGTTGTAATTTTTCACTCTGATATTGACCCCTTACTGTCGTCGTGTGTACAATCTAATCAAGACAAAAAAATCACCACAAAACTGGGGACTAGAGTATGGTAAGATGTACAGAAGTAGTGAGCAAAAGAGTAGAGCATCAGGATCTAAAAGCAGCCTCAAAGAGGTGGGTTTTTAGCCTGGATTTGAATAGGGTTAGAGATGGAGCTTGCCATGAAAACCCAATGGATAGTTACAACAAAACAAATTGTGCTATGGTGCTGGAAGATGAGACCCCCAGGTCAGAAGGCACTCAACTAGCTACTGGGGAAGAGCTGAAGACTTTTCAGAGTAAAGCCAGCATTTATGATGTGGTTGGATCAAAGCCCTCGGGAAGTCTGACTGCTGATGTAGCTGCGCGTGAACTGAGAGTCAGAAGCTGTAAAGATGTCTTACACATTGGAACATGGAACGTACAAAGCATGAACCAAGGGAGGTTGGAGGTGGTCAAGAATGAAATGGAACGTGTACAACTTGATCTGTTGGGTGTCAGCGAACTGAAATGGACTGGCATGGGGCACTTTGCATCAGATGATCACATGGTCTACTATGCTGGAAATGAAAGACAAAGAAGAAATGGTGTTGCATTTATAATAAAGAAGAAAGTTGCAAGAACTGTAATGAAATACAATGCAGTCAGCGAACGCTTAATCTCTATTCGTCTACGAGGATTGCCTATCAACACAACTATAATTCAAGTATATGCCCCAACAACAGCTGCTGAAGAGAATGAAATTGAAGAGTTCTATGAACAAGTACAAGCTGAAATTGATAGAACATGCAAACAGGATATCCTGATAGTCATGGGTGACTGGAACGCAAAAGTTGGCAACAAAGAAGAAGGCAAAGTAGTTGGAAAATATGGACTTGGCAACAGAAATGAAGCTGGAGAAAGACTGATAGAATTCTGCAAGACCAATGATCTATTCATCTCAAACACCTTCTTCCAGCAACACAAGCGGCGACTGTACACATGGACTTCACCGAATGGATTATATAAAAATCAAATTGACTACATATGTGGAAGTCAACGATGGAAAAGCTCTGTAACATCAACAAAGACAAAACCTGGAGCTGACTGTGGTACAGATCATCAACTACTAGTATGCAAACTCAAGCTAAAGTTGAAAAAGAGCAAACCACTCATGAATGCAGCAAAATATGACCTTGAGAATATACCACTGGAATTTAAAGACTGCCTGCAAAATCGATTTGCTGCTGAGCTCCGGAAGAGTTATGGAATGACATCAAGAAGGTTGTGTTGGAAGAAAGCGAGAAGTCTCTACAAAAGGTGAAAAAGCAAAAATGGCCAAAATGGATGACGGAAGAAACTCTGAAAATTGCCCAGAAACGCAGAGAAGCTAAAGCCAGAGGAGAAAGAAAGACAATTGCAGAACTCAACAGAGATTTCCAACGTGCAGCAAGACAGGACAAGGAAAAGTACTACAATGACACTTGCAAGGAAATAGAAGCAGAAACTATTAGAGGAAGAACAAGATCGGCTTTCCTAAAGCTACGAGAGTTAAAGAAAAAGTTCCAGCCTCGAATTGGAATGTTACAAGATGCTCAAGGTTCTATGTTGAATGATGCTGAGAAGATCAAGAAAAGGTGGAAGGAATATACAGAGTTTTTATATGATAAAGATCAAGTGGACCAACAGCCGTTTCAACCTGTACCTTATGATCGGGAACCATTGGTGATGAAAGAAGAAGTTGAAGCAGCATTGAAAGCCTTATCAAAGAACAAAGCACCAGGCATTGATAGCATTCCCATATAAGTATTGCAGCAATCTGATGCAGCTGTTACCGTACTCACAAGGCTCTGCCAAGAAATATGGAAGACAACATCATGGCCAACTGACTGGAAAAGATCTGTGTTTATACCAATACTAAAGAAAGGTGATCCAACTGACTGTGGAAATTATCGCACAATCGCTCTGATCCCACATGCCAGCAAGATTCTACTGAAGATTATTCAAAAGAGACTACAACCATACCTGGAACAAGAACTACCTGAAGTGCAAGCAGGGTTCAGGAAAGGGCGAGGAACGAGAGACATCATTGTGGATGTGAGATGGATCCTTGAAAAGACTAAAGAATACCAAAAGGATATCTATTTGTGCTTTATCGACTATAGCAAGGCTTTTGACTGTGTAAACCATGAGAAACTCTGGGCCACATTAAGAAGCATGGGTATACCAGAACACCTGATCGTTCTCTTGCGCAGTCTGTACATTGATCGAGAAGCAACAGTTCGAACAGAACAAGGAGAAACAGAATGGTTTAAAATAAGCAAAGGTGTAAGACAAGGCTGCATACTTTCCCCCTACCTGTTTAATTTATATGCAGAACAAATCATCAGAGAAGCAGGATTGTATGAAGACAACGGAGGAGTGAAGATTGGTGGAAGACTCATCAACAACCTTCGCTATGCTGATGATACCACATTACTGGCTGAAAGTGAAGATGATCTGAAACATTTGCTTCTCACAATCAAAGAACATAGTCTCAAAATGGGCCTGCACTTTAATGTAAAGAAGACAAAGATCATGACAACTGGCATAATCAACAGGTTCATCATTGAAGGAGAAGAAATTGAAATTGTGAACAACTTTAACCTACTTGGATCAACTATCAATAAAGAAGCAACAAGCAGTCAAGAAATCAGACGATGCATTGCTCTTGGCAGAATGGCTATGAAAGACCTAGATAAGATTCTCAAGAGCAGAGATGTCTCTCTCCATACAAAGATTCGACTTGTTCAAGCCATTGTATTTTCAATAACATCATATGGATGTGAAAGCTGGACAGTGAAAAAGATAGACAGGAAGAAAATTGATGCCTTTGAATTATGGTGCTGACGGCGAATACTGTGTATACCATGGACTGCCCGAAGAACAAACCAGTCGGTACTAGAGGAGATCAAACCTAAGCTTTCTTTAGAAGCTCAGATGACAAGACTTCGACTTTCATACTTTGGAAACATCATGCGAAGAGAGAGATCATTAGAGAAAGACATTATGCTTGGCAGGATAGAAGGTCAACGCAAAAGAGGAAGGCCAGCAATGAGATGAATCGATACAATAACAGCAGCTACGGGTACCAGTCTGTCAACAATGAGCCGCCTGACTGAAGACCGAACACAATTTAGGATAGCTATCCAGAGGATCGCCATGAGTCGACTCCGAGTCGACGGCACTTAACAACAACAACAACAGAGATGGCGCTTAATGCACTGACTCAGGATCCCGGCCTACTGGCAAGGAGCAAAAGGGAATGTTTCTTATCATGAAGACCTGCCAGGTACTTTCTAGTGACCTGGACTGGCCACTGTCAGATAGGATGTGGGGCTTGATGGACCTTTGGTCTGTCTGAGAATGTAATTTCTAGTAATCATATTCTTGTTGGCATTTCATTTAAGCTAGTTGCTAATTTATAAACAAATAATTTTAGACAATTATCTATGCTTGTGTTTTGAAGGATTAAATGCAGTACCTTTTTATTTATTTATTTAACAGTTTTTCTATACCGCACTATTCACCATCAGCGCGGTTTACATGGAACAAAAAACTTCAGACAAGTTACATATATCTGTTCATTACATATAACAGGGAAGTCAAACCTGGGTAACAGGGGCAACTATATACAGAAAACAGTATATAAACAGTATATATGTATATAAACAGTATATATATAAACAGTATATATTTATTTATTTATTTATTTAACAGTATTTCTAAACCGCCTTATCATAATAATCAAGGTGGTATCACAGCAAACAATCTGGTAGTGTGAGTGTGTTATACATGCAGTGAGGGTGAAAGTTTAGTTGGGTGCGTGTTGTCTTGTGTGCTAGATTGGTTTGAGCTATGTACAAAGTGGGCTATATACAGTGGTGCTAAAAACATTTTATATACATACAGTGTTAGGCAGTAACGTGTGCTGCTATACAGTCACTTAGGTTATGTGATGTGTCCATAGTGTTCTATGAACAGCATGGTTTTCAGCTGTTTTCTAAAGTCCTTGAGGTGTGTAGCTGCCCTCAAATCGTCCGGTAGTTTGTTCCATATTGTTGGAGTAGCCATGGAGAGTGCTCTGTCCGTTGTGTCCTTGCGTGTGTGTTTGTATTCACTTGGGGTGCTGACTCGGTTGTGTGTTTGTTTTCTTCTAGGACGTGTGCTGGTGTCTGGTTGTATGAGGGTGTGCAGGCTGTTGGCTGATGTGTGCTGTTTTATCTTAAATAGGTTTATGATAGTTTTGTATCTTATGCGTGCACCGATCGGAAGCCAGTGTAAGTCTTTTAAGGTAGGTGTGATGTGCTCCTGTCTTGCAGTTCCGGATATGATTCGTGCTGCGGTGTTTTGTGCCAGTTGGAGTGGTTTGATGGCTTGTTTCGGTAGTCCAAGGTATATCGGATTGCAGAAGTCCAGTAGTGGGGTTATCAGTGCTTGACAGACGGTACGGAAGTGTTCTGGGGCGAGGAGTGGTTTCAGCCTCCTGATGATTTGCATCTTGTAGTAGGCTTTTTGTATTGTTTTGTCTATGTGTGGCTTGAGATTGAGTTTATTGTCCAGCGTAACCCCGAGGTATCTCACTTCTGACCTTATTGGTATAGTAGTGTTTTGTATCTTTAAATTTGGTGGGTGTATGAAGCTTTGGTTCCGAGTGATGATTAGAGCTTCAGTCTTGTTGTAGTTTATTGCGAGGTTGTTGTCTTGACACCAACTGGTCATTTGTGTAAGGCAGTCTGTTATCTTAGAGAAGTCCGGGTTGTCGATTGATATCGGGGTGTATATCATGATGTCGTCCGCATAGATTGTGTATTGAATGTTGTTCTCTTTCATGATGTTGCATATTGGTTGGATGTAGATGTTAAATAGGAGTGCTGAGAGCGCAGATCCTTGAGGTACTCCTTGACGGACTTTTATGGGTCGGGAGGTGATGTGTCCCACCTTGACCTGTATCTGTCTTTCGGTTAGGTACGAGTGGAAGCATTTCAGTGTGATACCGTGTATACCAGTGCTCTTTAGTCTTTCCAGGAGCGTGTTGTGGTCCACTGTGTCGAAGGCTGAGGAGATGTCGATGAAGATCATTATGATTCCATTCCTAGTGTTGTCAATTAGGATGCTGTCGAAGAGGTAGATCAGTAGCGTTTCGACACCGTGGTTGGGTCGAAATCCGTGTTGGTTGTCGTCGAGTGTTTCGTGTTTGTCGATGTGATCCTGAAGTTGTAGTTGAACCGTTTTTTCGATGACTTTTGCGAGGAAGGGTATGCTGGAGATTGGTCGGTATGCTGCTGGATCTTTTTTGTCGAGAGTTGTTTTCTTTGTGATTGGTCTTACTGAGGCAAGTTTTAGTTGCTTTGGCATGAGTCCTTGAGTGAGTGAGTTGTGTACCATTTTATGTATGGTGGGGATGAGGCTTGATTTGGTGGCTTTGACCCATGACACTGGGCATGGGTCTGTAGGAGCGGTGCTTGTGTTGATTGTAGAGATGATGTGGGATATCTGTGCTGTTGAGGGTGAGGAGAATGTGCCCCAGGTTTTGGAGTGTACGTCCGTCCTTGTGGTCCTACTAGGCGTTGTTTGTTCTGTGGAGTGAAATTTGTCTTTGATGTGGTCGGCGAATTTCTGTGGATCAACTTGTGCTTCCCCTTCTGTTGTTTGCTCTTTTGTGAGGATTTTTACTATTTCAAAAAGCTCTCTGGGTTTGTTGATGGAAGTATTTATCATGTTTGTGTGGAATTCCCTCTTTGATTGATTGATGTGTTCATTGTATTGCTTTTGCTTCGTTAGATAAAGATGCTGGTCGGCAGTTGTTTTGTTTTTTCTCCATCTCCGTTCAATCTTCCTGAGTTCCCTCTTTTCCTGTCGTATTTTTGCTGAGTACCATGGTTTGTTTTGTCTCTTGTTGTGGTGTTGTTTCTCGGTCCCGCCATCGGATGGTTTGGCGGCGTTGGCTAAAATGCTGTTCCAGCTGGAAACTTGTTCCTCCAGGTCGTCTGTAGTAATGTTCAGGTGTTGTATTGTGTCCTGTATGAATTCGTCCTTGTCGAAACACTTGAATCGTCTTTGTGAGTGTGAGATGTTTGCTCTTTCGTTTGTCTGGTCCTCTTGTGACCGCAGCCTTGTCTCGATTAAGTAGTGGTCAGACCATGGCACTGGGGTAATGGTGGGTGGAGAAATCAGGTCTCTTGATGTTAGGTAATTGGATGCGAATATGAGGTCTGGGGATGATCCATGTCTGTGTGTTGGTGCATTGATTATTTGTGTGAATTGGAGTGAGGACATTGCTTGAAGGAAGGCCTCTGCGTCTTTGACATTGGTGGACTTTAGGTTGAAGTCTCCAATCAGCAGCGCTGGTTTGTTGTTTGTTGTTATGGCACAGGCTTCTTCGAGTGTGAAGGCCAGTTCGTCGGGTGGAGCTCTGGGTGCTCTGTATGTTAGGCAGATTGCAATGCTCTTGTTCTTGATGGTAATTGTGTTACATTGCTGTGTATCGGTGAGGCTCTGTGTCTTGAACTTTAGTTTTGTTTTCGCTATTATCAGGACTCCTCCTCCACGCTTGTGGGTGCGTGGGCAGTTGTACGCTGAGTAGTTGTTTGGTACTAGTTGGTTGAGTAGAACGTTGTCAGTCGGGTTGAGTCATGTCTCTGTGATGCATATTATGTCGGGCTGTCGCTCTTCAATGTGGTCTACAAGCGTGTGTATCTTGTTGCAGACGGATCTGGCATTTATGAGCTCGATCGTTGTTTTTGTTGAGGAGGTTGCTGTTACAAGTGCTTCCTTTGTGCAGGTGTGGGAGTTTGCTTTGTGTCTGTTTAGTCGCTTTGCCTGGGAGGTTCTGAGTGTCTCTTTGTATGTGTGCTGTGGTTCTAAATATGGTAATACAGTTGGTGGGTGCCATGTTATGTTTGCTTGTGGGTGGTGGTGGTGTGTGGTTGGTGGGAGGAGTTGTGTGACGAGTAGGTAGAGTGGGAGGAAGTATGTGGCGTGCATGTTGGTTTTTTGTGATGTTCTGTTAAGGTGATGCCTGTTCTCTTAAGTCTTCGTCTGTTGGCTGTTTGGAGAGAGCTGTATCTGGTGCGATACCCTGACTCGTGGAGGGCGAGCCGGATCTGTGTAGGGCGTCTTGGTGCGGGAGCCTGTCCCGTGGAGGGCGAGCCGGATCTGTGTAGGGCGTCTTGGTGCGGGAGCCTGTCCCGTGGAGGGCGAGCCGGATCTGCGTAGGGCGTCTTGATGCGGGAGCCTGTCCCGTGGAGGGCGAGCCGGATCTGCGTAGGGCGTCTTGATGCGGGAGCCTGTCCCGTGGAGGGAGCCTGTCCCGTGGAGGGCGAGCCGGATCTGTGTAGGGTGTCTTGGTGCGGGAGCCTGTCCTGTGGAGGGAGCCTGTCCCGTGGAGGGAGCCTGACCCGCGGCGGGAGGGCCTGATCTATTGGGGTGTGTGTAGTGGAGGTGTGAGCTTGGTGGTGGGGAATGTGTGATGTACTGTGAGAGTTCTACTTGCGGTTCTGACGTCCTTCGCCTCGGTCTGCTTCTTGCTGGGTTCTCCTGTGATGCTGTCGGCGCTGCTGTTTATTTTGGTTGTTTCTTGCTGCTTGGCTTCGTGCCTCGCCTGGGGTTCCGGAGTGGTGAGGTTTTTTTTTCCTTTGCAGAGTCGGTGTGGTCGTTGATCTTCGGTTCGGTGGTGGAGGTGTCTGTTGGATATAGCGTGGCTTTTCGGGGAGGAGGAAATGTTGGTTGGTGGCATTCTTTGTGCGCCTCTGTGCCGCGCCTAAGGGCCACGCCAAAGGGCCCTCTGGCGAGGCCCTCAGGCGCGGGCCCGCCCGCGAGGGACGCTGCTTTTATGCAGGCGGGCCGCTTTTCCCCTCCTCTCCCACTGCCCGGATTGGGCAGGAGCACCGTGGGGGGAGTTTTCTGGCGGCGGCAGCAGCGGCTCCCTCCGGAGGCGAGGGACGCCGCTTTTATGCAGGCGGGCCGCTTTTCCCCTCCTCTCCCACTGCCCGGATTGGGCAGGAGCACCGTGGGGGGAGTTTTCTGGCGGCGGCAGCAGCGGCTCCCTCCGGAGGCGAGGGACGCCGCTTTTATGCAGGCGGGCCGCTTTTCCCCTCCTCTCCCACTGCCCGGATTGGGCAGGAGCACCGTGGGGGGAGTTTTCTGGCGGCGGCAGCAGCGGCTCCCTCCGGAGGCGAGGGACGCCGCTTTTATGCAGGCGGGCCGCTTTTCCCCTCCTCTCCCACTGCCCGGATTGGGCAGGAGCACCGTGGGGGGAGTTTTCTGGCGGCGGCAGCAGCGGCTCCCTCCGGAGGCGAGGGACGCCGCTTTTATGCAGGCGGGCCGCTTTTCCCCTCCTCTCCCACTGCCCGGATTGGGCAAGAGCACCGTGGGGGGAGTTTTCTGGCGGCGGCAGCAGCAGCGGCTCCCTCCGGAGGCGAGGGACGCCGCTTTTATGCAGGCGGGCCGCTTTTCCCCTCCTCTCCCACTGCCCGGATTGGGCAGGAGCACCGTGGGGGGAGTTTTCTGGCGGCGGCATGTATACAGTATACATACCTTTAAAGTATGTAATCTGAAGATGGATATATTTTGGGATAAAAGCAAGATGTTTTAATTTATTTAATACTGCTGGGGGGAATTCTGTACACAATATTTTAAAATTCTGCAAAATCCTGCATGCTGTATTTATCAAAGTGATACAATATAACTATTATCTTTGAGCAGCAATTTTGTTTTAAAGTTTAAATTTAAAGAATAAAGATGCAATTTTTAGATGTGTTTCGCGTGATAGCACTTATTCTCCAGGAACAAACAGGAAGTCTGACCTCACATATGGGTGACATCAGCACAGACGGAATCCACGTGGTGAACACTCCCCAGCCTTCACAGAAAGCCTTTGGGAGTTAGACCACGCATGCATGGTCACCTTCCTGCCCAAAGGTGCCATCTTACCTCAATCTTCTTTTTTACATTGGATGTCTTTGTCTGCACCCCGGAAAAAGTTTGTCTTTTTTGTATTGGTTTTTCCTTTATTCTTTCAGCCAGTCACGTGCCGTCACCTTCTCGGTTCCCGGAACCGCTGCCAGCTTGGCACCACGTTTTTCTCTGGTTCCCTTTTGAATTTTTTCTTAGGTATGCAAGATTTTTTCTGGCACCCTCCCTAACCAGGACCTTAGAGTTTGATCTCACAGGTACCGTTTTCCCCACTATGTCCTCAGTTAGTGGATTTAACCAGTATGACCGCTGCGGGCACACCATGTCCCACACGGATCCACATGACTGCTGCCTCCAGTGCCTCAGAGCCGATCACAATGCCTCTGCCTGTTTACTCTGTCTTCAGATGACGAGCAAGAGTCGTTGGAACTGTGACAGGCAGCGGGAGATGATGTTTGTCCACAAGACCTCTTCTTTGGCTCTGGCTTTGAGCGTGGAATCGACGCCATCAAAGGCTGTCGCAGAGGCCTTGGAATCTCCTGGAAGCTGCTCCCACTCGGGGCCCTGAGGTCATGGGGCATCAGATCGGGGATCGTCCTCAGAGAGCCATCCCTAGAAGGATTGCACTTCACTTTTGGTGGCGTCGAAGGCCAATGCCGGAACCAGGGGTAAGACCCTTGGCCACCAGATCAGGGTCCTCGACACATTGCCAAGGGTGATGATCAAGAGCGTCCGTTGAAGCTGCCTCGGCAGGAGGAGACTCCATCGGCAGGGGGCTATTGACACTGGTCCTCTGAGGCCATTGTCATTGAGGAAACCCCCTCCACAGATCCGGCATCAGGACCAATTCCTTCAGTACCTGCACCAGTGGCTGTGGAGCCTTCTGGCCTGGGGTCAATATGGCATCCTTGGAACGTATTCTTGCAGCCTTCCTAGCCCAGCAGCGGAGCCCAGTGCCTGGTTCCTCCAGGTCATTGGGCCTGGCGACTGGTCTCCACCGCGAGGATGTTGCTTGAGGAGATCCAGCTGGTGCTCAAGCAGCATTGCCTTTGAGTCGATTCCTAGCATCGGTCTTGGTCCCGCTCAAGGTCTTAGGTCTTGTCCACAAGTGTCTTTGGTTCAGAGCGCTAGGGCCCCGTGACCCCATCACTCCGTCGATGTCCCCGGATGGGTGTGCACATGAGGCCTATTGGGTTTGCAAGGTCTCCACCAATTCCAACTCGAAGTGAGAGACCGTAGATAAGTCCTTGGAAATCGGTGACACTGGGACGTACCCTCAGACCAGTCTCTGCCTCAGGAGCATTGGAGGTCCCCGCCCGAGGACCTCTCCTTTCTGGACTTCGTCTGAGACATGGCAAAGGCTCTGGTCTTCACCACAGAGTCCAAGGAGGAGCCTTGGGTGGAGAATCTTGAGATCCTGCGGTACGATGCCCCTCCCAAGGAGACGTTCACGTTGTCCATTCCCCCTATCTTGGAACGCTTGTTGTTCAGGATGTGGGCGTCACCTGTTACAGTGTCCATTGTGAGAAAGTGTCTCGATTCCATGTATCGAGTCCACAAGTTCCCTGGATTCCAAAAGACACAGCTACCACACAATTCCATGGTGGTGGAGTCGCCATGCATACGATCAAGAGCCAAAAGATGCACTCCTCAGTGCCTCCTGGCAGAGAGGCCTGCACCACAGATGGCTTTGGTAAAAAGTGTTACCTGGGCTTGATGCTTATGGCTTATATCCAGGCTTGCTAGCTGTACATGGACATGTACCTGAGAGACCTGGCCAAGGAATTGGCCGAGTTCTCGGCTGGTCTGTCTGAGGAACCTCTTCAGTGGTTCCGGAACCTGATGTCCACAGTCAAGGAATGCTCCAAATATGTTACGCAAGTGGCCTATGACAGTTTTGAGTCCATGGCTAAAGTGGCTGCGGTGGGCATTGGTGCCTACCACCTAGTGTGGCTACAGTCTTATGACCTGGAGCGATGGGTTCAGGACAAGTTCGTCAATGTCCCATGCTGGGGGGGAGAACCTTTTCGGCAAGCCCATGACTGACAAGGCTGCAGAGCTGGAGTCTGAGTATATGACCAGAACCAGGCTCTCCTGGAAAACCACGGACCCTTCTTGGTGGAAGGCTTCAGAGAAAAAGCCCTTTTACCTGAAGGAGGAAGACTTACGGAACTTACCCCCAGTACCTGACCTACCTGGCTCCCCAACAGGGGCAACAGGTCAAGGGCCAGGGACATGGCCCTCAAAAGCCTTAGATCCCCAAACTCCAGCCCAAGCTGCAGCTGCAAAGGGGGGGTTGACTCCTTGAGCATGGCTTCTCTCCCTCTGCAGGGTTGAGGGCCGCAGCATACAGGGGGGCATCTGATATTCTTCACCAGTCGGTGGAACACCATAACCACTGATACGCCAAGTGATGAAGGACCGTTACCTCATCCATTTTGAGCAGATTCCCCCTCTGTTCGTTCCCAAAGAACTTTCCATGACTCCTCTTCACAGAGACTTCCTGCAGCAAGAACTCGAAGGCCTCCTCACAGCCAAAGCGGTCAAACCTGTCTCACCACCCCTAAGGGACAAGGGTTTCTACTTCCGCTACATCCTGGTTCCCAAAAAGACAGGCGACTTTTCGGCCCATCCTGGATCTGTGGGATCTCATCCAATTCCTGGTGAAAGAGAAGTTCTCCCTTGGAACATAGCTGCCCTATTTCCAGTGGGGAGATTGGCTATGTTTCTTGTATCTAAAAAATGCTTATATCCACATCCTGATTCATCCTCGCCACCAGCAATATCTCTGTTTCACCATCAGAAGCTACCAATACAGGGTCCTATCCTTTGGGCTGGCTTCCGCCCCGAGTGTTACAAAATGCCCGGCTGTGGTCACTGCCTACCTCTGATTGCAAGGGATGTTTGTCTTCCCCTACCTGGACTGTCTCCTCAAGGGAGGCTCCACCAATGAAGTCCATCAGGTGGCACGTCACACCATTCTCATTCTCGAGCACTTGGGCTTTGTCATCAACTACCTCGTCTCATCTACAACTGACACAGCATCTAGAGTTCATAGGGCCCTCATGGATACTATCCAGGCCAGGGCCTTCCTTCCTGTGGACAGGGCTCGGTGCCTGGTGGCCCTCACCACGGACATGCAGGGTTGTTCGACGGCTTCAGCCCGTCTCCTGGGGCACATGGTCTTGACGGTGCACGTCACGCCCAATGCTGGCCTCCGAATGTATCAGGCCTAGTGGACTCTGCACTCAGGGCGCCTGGAAGATAGTATGGGTGTAAACGCATCTCTCTTCGAATCCTTCATTTGGTGGCAGCAGCCACTGCACCTCATGGTGGGGATGCCCTTTCAGGCCCCGACTCCTCAGAGGATCCTCACCATGCCTCCAGACTTGGCTAGGGAGTCCACTGTGAGGGCCTGCAGACATAGGGCATCTGGTGAATGGGGAAGAGTCTCCACGAAATCAATTTCCTCAAGCTTCGAGCAGTTGCGAACGCCTTGCAGGAGTTCCAACACCACTTGGAGAACCAGATTGTTCTGGTCCAGACAAACAACCAAGTGACAATGTTTTATGTCAACAAGCAAAGGGGTACTGGGTCGTGCCTCTGCACTTTTGCAAGCAAGAGTGGGATTCTCCACTGAGCAGTGTATCTTCCCAGTCAGGACAACTTACTGGCATGGACCACCTCAGCAGGGTTCTTTAATAGCACAAATGGTGACTGGATCCACAGGTAGCCAGCCACGTTTTTTCGGATGTGGGGTTCTCCTTCAGTGGATCTCTTCACTAGCCACAGCAATGCCCAGTTGTCCTGCTTCTGCTCCAAAACGCTGGCCCCCTCCCAACTGGCAGCTGATGCGTTCCTCATCTCCGACCCCTCTGATTTCCTTCTCAAGGTTCAGCTCAACTGGGCCACCGTAATCCTCATTGCTCCCAGCTGGCCACAGCAGCCGTGATTCCTCCTGCTTCTCTGCCTCTCCCAAGTGCACTCAGTTCCCCTGGGCTGCACTCTGGACTTGATCTTGCAAGAGGATGGGAGCTCTCCATGATGGCCAGGCCACTGAAAGGGTGACCCTGACACAATTTCACTTGCTCAGGGACATGAAGGATGTCTTGCTAGTGTCCCACAAGGATTTCACCAGGTGGGCCTATGCCTTCAAGCGGCGCCGGTTCTCCATCTGATTTGCTGATGAGAGGTTCAGCCATTTCTCCTGCTCCGTGACAGCAGTGTTATAGTATTTATTACACATTTCCAATACAGGCCTAAAGTCGAACTCCCTCAAGATACACCTAAGTGCGCTGGCAGCGCATCATCATCTCATTGACGGGTAACCCTGCTTCATGAGAGGTCTCTTGCTCTCTCGGCCTCCCATTCACCCGCCAGCAGCAGTATGAGATCTGAATGTGGATCTTGGGAATCTCATGGCTCCACTCTTCGAACTGCTTGCTTCTTGCCACCTCAAGTACCTTTCCTGGAAAGTCATCTTCCTTATGGCACGCATGTCGTCGCACCACATCAGTGAGCTACAGGTGTTGGTGGCTCACGCCTCCCCTTGTACCAGGTTTCATAAGACACTAGGTTTCTCCCTAAGGTGGTTTATTTATTTATTTTATTTTATTTTATTTATTTAACATTTCTTATATACCACCTTTCATGATATCAAGGCGATTTACATTGAATAAACTGAAATTACATTGAACAGGGCATTATAACTTGGAGATAACTATTTTAGTTCAAATCATTTTTATTCATTTTATACAAATATAAGTACTAAGAGACCAGGGACTATGATATACAATATACAACTGCCCCCAGTTATCAACACATCATAATGTAATACAATAACATCCAACAGAGCAAGTCAACAACCGTAACCGTAAGCTTAATGTCAATGAGATTGGAGTATCCCACGGTTTGCAATTACAAATACAAACGCTCCAAGACACATAAAGCCATACCCAGGACACAAGACATGGTAAGAGTCAAAACCTTAGCCCACCTAAGCCATTATTCCAGTGAACCCCCTCCCTCCAAAGGCCCCGCACCCTCCCCTCCCTCCTCCCCCCCTGGACTTAACACATAGTCATGCATTCTATAATCCCACGAATTACCATCCAGCATAAGCCTGTTCAGAGCACTAGCTACCAGGAATCAGCACAGCTCCACCCTTCACCCACTCCAATCACCTACCCCCAACAGTCTCACATAGCAAGGCGTATCTTACACATTCAACATCTTACATATTCAACACTCTACTCCGCTCAGAAGACGTTAGTGTGTCTGTAAGAGGAGCCCATAGTTCTAAAAACATATCCCAGTATTGGCCACCCCTCTGCTTCGCTGTCATTTTCTCCATATACATCAACTCCAACATTGCTCGTTCCCAAACAGGGACCCCAGGAGGAGACAGCTCGATCCAATTATGCAACAGCACTTTTTTTACTAACAAAAAGCCACGGATTAGGAAGGGCCTATGTGTACCCACACTCTCCAAGGCACTCTGCTCCCAGCAAAGGAACAAACACGCCTCTCGGTGCAAAACGTCCTTAACCCCCACCCAACTTGCCAGCTTACGGCACACAGACACCCAAAGAGGTTGTACCAAGGGGCAGCTCCAGAATTAATGTAACAAATTCCCTGCTTCTCCCTTACACCAGGCACAAGTAGGAGACACTCGAAGACCGACGCGAAACGCCCATGCATCTGTGGCATACGCTCTCCAACTAAAAACTTATATTGTAGCTCCTGCAACGCAACCCCCAAGGGCCCCTGCGGTATCGCTTCAAAAGCCTCCCGCAGTTGCACCACAGACAACCCCTCCAACCCGTCCTTACCCCATCGCTCAGATAATGCAGAGAGGTATTCAGTACCCCCGGGGGGCGATACCAACATCTTATACTCTCTCCCTCCTTTATGTTGCCCCACCCACTTCCCCAACGCATATCGAAGAGTTCCCCCCACCACTCCCCCCTCCCAGCTATATCACCTAAGCTACTCACATAATGTCGAGCCTGCAAATATCCATAGAAATCTTCCTTAGGCAACAAGTAACGCTCCTGTAAATTCTGAAAGCTCTCCAGGACCTTACCTTCCCGCATGTACAGATCCCCAATGCAAACAATCCCCTTCTGGGCCCAGCCATGAAACAGACTATTCATAGAGAAACCCGGCAGAAAATCAGGGTTCCCCACCAAAGGAAGCAGGTCTGACCTCCTCCAGTCCCACCCAAACCGAGCACACAGACTTCGCTAAGCTGCCCGGATGGCCCCCATATAGCCGTGGCCAACGCTTCTGCAAGCCAAGCGATACTTACTCATATGCACAACATACAAATAATGGAACGGCGCACAAACCTCAGCCAGTTGCTGCACCGGGGCACACCCATCCGCGCCCCGCACAAGCGCTTCCACATGCCGCAACAAATACCGAAGATTATAGTTCCGTAGGGAAGGAAGCCCCAGCCCCCCTTCATCCCTCTGCCTCATCAAAGCTCTCAGCGGGATTCAAGCCTTCCTACCCCTCCACAGAAATCCACGTAAGGATTTCTCTAGGGTCCGCCAGTCCTTGTCTGAAACCCAGAGTGGCAGCAAGCGAAGTACATACAACCATCGCGGCATTTCTACCATAGTAAACAACGCGATTCTCCCTTTCAATGACAACGGAAGACCTCTCCATCTGCTAAGGGTCCGCGCAGTCCTATCCAGTAAACCGGGCACGTTTACCCGATACAGATCCTCCGGTCTGTCGGGCAACTGTATCCCCAGGTATTTGATCATCCCAACCGCCCAGACGAGCGGAAAAGGACCCTGCCAACTCGGTCTAACTCGACCTCCCACATCTAGCACCATCGACTTAGTGGCGTTAATTTTTAACCCCGAAAATTCACCAAAATCACGTATCAACTGCAGCACACGTTCTAAAGAGGACTGCGGTCTCGTAAGGCAAAGAAGCATATCATCCGCGAATGCGCTAATCTTCACCTCCTCACCCCCAAGTGATATACCAGCAATCTGCGCATCGCACTGAATAGCTCGAAGCAGGGGCTCCAACGAGAGCACAAAAAGCAGCGGGGATAAAGGACATCCCTGCCGCGTCCCCCGTTCTAAGAGAAAGGAATCCGAAGAGGCTCCACTCGCCACCACTCGAGCCAGAGGGCGATTATATAATGCCTTAATCCACTGGACAAAGTCCCCTTTCAGGCCAAAACCTGCTAGTGCATCCCACAGATACTCCCAGGCCACCCTATCGAACGCCTTTTCAGCGTCTAAACTCACGAGAAGCAGGGCTCGCTCTTCTCGTAGACAGTGTCCCATACCTAACAGCAAACTGGCAATATTCTTGGTGGCCTCCCTACCCTGCACAAAACCTACTTGCCGTTCCGCTATCAGGGAGGGAAGAATCGGATTCAACCTTCCAGCCAACACTGACGCTAGGAGCTTCATGTCACAGTTTATTAAAGAAATGGGTCTATACGAAGCAGGGTCCAACCTGTCTTTCCCTGACTTGGAAATCACCAAGATATCAGCGCAACGCATATCCCTAGGAAATTCCCCATGCTGACGCACCCAATCAAACATCACCACCATAGTAGGAGCCACCCGAAGCGCCAGCATCTTATAATACTCAATACTAAAGCCATCAGGCCCGGGAGCCTTATGGGATTTCCCCTTCTTAATTCCCTGCAATATCTCCCATACCGTCAATGGCGCATTGAGTCTGTTCAAATCCTCCTCTGACACATGGGGCAACATAAGGTCTCGCAAAAACACCTTACCCCTCTCATAATCCCGATGCTCCTCACTGTACAAACTCGCATAGAAGGTTCGAAACACTTGCGCTATCTTCTGAGGCTGATGCTGCAGCCCTCCCCCTGCATCTTTGAGTACCAGTATAAAACGAGCACCCCCAGGATCTCGTACAAGCCGTGCCAATAGTCGCCCGGTCCTATTGCCATACCTATGTAATTGATGTTTATAGTATTGGATAGACAACACAGCCCATCTCTGCAACAACTCACTCAAAGCCATTTTCGCCCGAGCGTACTCCTGCTGGGCGCTTCCATCCTCACCCCTACTAAGCCTTCGCTGTAACTCTTGGAGATTCCGCTCTAATACAATGATACTACGGTCTAGATGTCTACGCCTCTGAGCTGTATAGGATATGATAGCTCCTCTCAACACTGCCTTACTAGCTTCCCAAAACAACAGCAGGGAACAGTGCGGTGTATCATTGTATAAAACATATTCATCCCACTGCTTTTCCAAATAAGTTTGAAAAGCCTTGTCGGCACTGAGATAAGCGGGAAAACGCCATCTCCTCTGCGCCTCTCCCTGACATTCCCACACTATCCAAACCATCCCATGGTCCGACACTACAATCGGATCTATTTCCGCTTTAAGCACTCTTGAGATCCCCCCTCACTCACCAAAATATAATCTATACGTGACCAGGTCTTGTGCGCTCGAGATTGATGCGTGTATTCCCGCACCCCCGGGTGAAGAACCCGCCACATATCTACCAACTCACCCAATCTGCATACGTACCCCACCCCTTTACGAGTCCCAGCAGTCCCCCTCAATTCGAGGACTTATCCAAGGAAGGGTCATGCAAACAATTAAAGTCGCCCGCCATTATCAGTTTGTTACTACCAGCTTTCTGCACAAACCCCAAGAGCAACTTAAAGAATGCATGATCATACACGTTGGGGGCATATACATTCGCTATCCAGATAACTTCATTATAGAGCTTCGCTGACAGCAAAACATATCTACCATTAGGGTCCGCCTGCACATGACTCACTTCGAAAGGAAGGCCTCGTTTCACTAACACCACCACTCTCGCCTTCTTTGTGCCCGAGGACGCCCCATAAGCCTCAGCTACCCAGTCCCGCACTAGTTTCCGGTGCTCCAGCTCACTGAGGTGCGTTTCTTGCAGTAAAGCAATATGCGCCCCCTTTCTTTTTAACGTTTGTAAAATCTGGGTTCTTTTAATGGGAGAGCCAATGCCACCTACGTTCCATGAGACTAACTTAATGTACATAGTGTACGTGCAAACAGTTCCCCGCTCTAGGATACATCTGTGCCTGCTCCAAGAGACGCCCAGCCTCGCCCCCAGAGCTTGAATTGGACCTACTCCCAGCAATGCAGAAATATTGCTTATGCACAACTCTCTTCAAACATAAATGCCCAGTGGCTGCATACCCCCCCCCTCGTTCTACCCTGTCCACTCCCCCCCCCCCAAACAGATTCCCCCGGAGCAAATTACAGAAACCATCACCCCCCCCTCCCAAACCCCACCCCCAAGTACCCCAACTTGCAGACATCCAGCTACATCCATCCAAACAGTCCCACACAAACAGCCCCCTTCCCCCCTCTCTTGAAACCCTTTACAATCTAACATTATTAAATCTCGCCGAAGCAAGACACCCCCCGGAGGGAGTATGATCACTGTCCATGCACCTCCGGGTCGCCCTCATGGACTCAATAAATCTGTCGTGACTGAGAAGACCCTGCAGTCCAAACATAGTCTGTGACACATGGCAAAGAGTTTGCACGCCCCTCCCGGACACAGTCTCAGGCCAATATCTCTCTTCATATGCTGATCATGCCTGCGCTGCCGAGTTAACAAGCACTTGTGCAGTCAGAAATTGCTTTGCCACGTCCATCCGTTCAAATGTATGCGCGGCACCCTTGTGAAAATTTTTCAAAACAGCAGGGTATAAGAGCGCAAATTTAATTCCAGCCTTAACCAGTTCACTGCATACTGGCGAGAATTCTATGCGCTTTGCCGCTAGCGCAGCCGAGTAGTCCGTGAACATCAGGATCGGCACATTGTCCAACTTCAGGTCCTGCCATTTACGATAAGCCTGCAGCAACAAAACTTTATGTTGGAAATTTAGTAGATGCGCCAGCACCGGCCGCGATCTGCTTCTGCCGGCCCCGAGCTGTCCCAGCCTATGGGCCCGTTCCACACAAATCTTGCCCTGTAAGGCTGTGAGGCCTAATTCTTTGGGGAGCCACTCCTCAAAGAGAGTGAAGAGCTGACTGCCAGTCCATGACTCCGGCACACCAACCAGCCTAAGGTTATTCCGACGTGATCGGTTCTCTAAATTAACTATTTTAC
This sequence comes from Ichthyophis bannanicus, assembly GCA_033557465.1. Classification (NCBI taxonomy): domain Eukaryota; kingdom Metazoa; phylum Chordata; class Amphibia; order Gymnophiona; family Ichthyophiidae; genus Ichthyophis; species Ichthyophis bannanicus. The sequence continues at coordinate 173,939,589 of CM066042.1, forward strand.
AGGGAACATGGGCAATGGAGGGTTAAGTAGCTTGCCCAAGACCACAAGGAGCACCTGTGGGACTAGAAACCCCAGTCCTTCCGGCCCAAGGTTGCTGTCCTCTAGTGGGATTTGAACCCCGAACCTTCCGGCCTGAGGTAACTTGCCCCACCTTTCATCTCAACCAGGAGATGGTTCTTCCCACCTTCTTTCCTCAGTCTCACGCTAGCAGAGCAGAGGCAGCTCTCCACACCTTGGATTGCAAGAGGGTGCTGACCTTCTACCTAGAACGGACTAAGACCTATTGCCTCCCCACATCTCCTACGACCCAAACTGGCTTGGCATTGCAGTCTCCAAATGCACCCTGGGAGGCGGTAGACAGGGTTTGCTTATGAGCAGGCTGGTCTCTTTTCAAGCACCATGTTACAGCCCATAATGTGCGGGCTATAGCAGCCTCTGTGGTGAACCTGCATTTCATCTCCATGCTGGAGATCTTCAGGGCTGCCACCTGGTCCTTGGTTCACATCTTCGCAGCTCATTACTGCCTCAAAGAGGACTCACGGAGTGACAGTGCCTTTGGCCAGGCAGTACTCCATCATCTGTTTGGGGAAGCTTTCAACTGACAGAGAATTCATCTGACAGGTAGATGGGCAGTCATTACGTGTATTTGGCACATGTATTGGATGAGTGAAATTGTTGCCATAACAAGTCAAAAATGAGGTGAGTTCCATGAGATGTGTGGACCTCTCAGAGCATGGTATAGTAAGAATGGAAAAGGAAAAAGAAGTGTTTACTCCAGGGAGCTTACTGTAGTACGGAGGGGGGGTGGGTGGGGGGGGGGAATTAGAGGTCGTGTTAACTGTTAAACATTAAAAGTCAGAGTTTTAGGAGGCAATTTCTCCAAATGGGTTAGTTTTGTGCATCAAACCAAAAAGTACCTTGCTCCCAAAAATCTATACAATTACTCCAATAAAACTACAACATATAATCCAACATATAATTCAATCTCAGGCTATTAATGACCTCAGATGGCACAACTCCACATTTGATGATAAATCACCTTAGGTGTTGTTAGACGCTCACATCACCGGTCATAGCCTACCCTACCTTCCAAAATCAAAAATACCAAAATCTTCCATTAATTAAAGACACCCTAAACTTCAATCACGGGAAAAGTCTCAAATTATTTCTAAATCCAAAGAGCTAAAATGAAATTACTAAAACACATTCACACATTCACACTTACAAACTTCATTCACACACTAATCCTTAACATTAGAAACAGCGTCAATCCAATCAGCGTACAGCTAAAGTGAAAAGGCTGAACGCAGCCTAAATCAAATCCTGGAGCGATACCTGCAATTATAATAGAAACAGTGAAAAATTCAAAAGTATAACAATGCCAATATTAAGCACTGAAAAACTTATCTTGCAATAGTGAAACATCCAGCCAGGTCTCTAACTCCTCAATGAACGCTTCTCATGGTGAATTTCAACCTCCGACAGAGGAGCCATAGAACACGGGAGAGACATCAAAAATTCTAGTATTATCGCAAAGCTTTTAAATATGACTAAAGCTCGCTTGACAAAAGCCTTTGTTTCGCCGTTCACCGGCTTCTTCAGGAGCAACGTCGTGCACAATGATAGCTACATAAAATGGCTCCGCACCATCTCCCGCCATCACAACTTGGCGTGTGACGCGCCTGATAACATAACCATACACCAATCAAAAACTCGTTCAAAGCCATGATGTCAGTTTAAAGAAACAGACATAAAACACCATTCTTAAACACAAAAACTGCACAGTGACACCCTAGCCAAACAGAGGCGCAAAATATCACATACAAGAAAATTCTCAAAAACAGATCAAAAGAATCTCTCAAAAAAATAATGTCCATTTAAGACGGTCATTAAGTCCATTAGGCTGCAAAGTCTGTAATTTAAAGATCCATCGCTGTTCTTTTTGCAGAAGCACTTTCTTACGATCACCTCTGCGAATATCAAGGGGTACCGATTCCAACACCGTACACCGAAGAGTCTCAAAAAGATGCCCTAAATCAAGGCAATGCTGTACCAATGGAGTATCAATACGAGCTTTCTTAAGACTATATTTATGCTCCGCTAATCGAGTCCGCAAGGGTCTGGTGGTTTTTCCTATATAAAGCATTTGACATTCACACCAGATGCCGTAAATCACATATGAAGTATTACAAGTCGTAGCTACCATCAAACTTCTGACTTGAGAACTGTACTTCTCACACATGGATGAACTCATAATATTGCAAAATGAGCAGTGTTGGCAAGCTGAATGACCTTGCGTAGATGACAGAGGAACTCTTGTACGTCTTAAAACTGCAGGACATAGACGATCTTTAAGATTACGTCCTCTACTATATGCCATCCTTAATTCACAAGTAGTAAGATTGGGGTGACGATGAATAAGGCCCCAATGTTTGCGAATCATAGAAGATATATGATGAGATAAACTGGAAAAAAGGTAAAACACATGTAACTGTAGGCGCTGGAGACACAGGCGTTGATGCAGGATGAGGATACAAGAGCCAGTCCCGATGATTGTACTTTGCCCTTTTATAGGCTGTATTGATTACTGATAATGGATACCCTCTATCGAGAAATTTTTCCATCATGCCTTTAGCTTGTAATCGAAACTCTGTATTAGTAGAGCAAATGCGGCGACACCGTAAAAACTGCGAATAAGGCAAACTGTGTTTTAGATGAGAAGGATGAAAACTAGAAAAATGCAGCAGAGTGTTACGATCAGTAGGTTTAGAGTACAATGTAGTAACAAACTGTTATGATGTTTCAATATTTTTACATCTAAAAAATGTATTTCATATGCTTGGACATACATCTCAAACTGAATGGTATCATGACAAGCATTCAGATATACAAAAAAATCTTCCAATTGGGCACGAGAACCACACCATAAGAGAAAAATATCATCAATGTAGCGATACCACCGTACTATATATTGCTTATAAAGTGAAGTATAAACATAACGTTCTTCATAGTCACTCATAAATAAGTTTGCTAGTGACGGTGCAAATGTAGCACCCATCGCTGTACCCGATATTTGCTGTATAAAGGTATCTTGATAAACAAAATAATTCTCTTTAAGTGCTAGAGTCGCCAAATCTAACAACACTGAAGTAGATACTCGGTGTGGCAATATTCGAGCCTCCCAGATTTTTTGCATAATTGTTAAGGCTTCTTCTTGAGGAATCGAGGTATAGAGAGCTGCTACATCCAAACATACCATATATGATACTTGCTCAATTAAATGTTCATTCTCCAATAGCTGTAAAAAGTGAGTAGTATCTTTCACATATGAATGGATCTTAGAAACCTCATTTTTCAAGAAAAAATCCAAAAAAATTCCCACTCTCTCCAATAAAGGGTCATTACTTGATAAGACTATGAGTGACTATGAAGAACGTTATGTTCATACTTCACTTTATAAGCAATATATAGTACGGTGGTATCGCTACATTGATGATATTTTTCTCTTATGGTGTGGTTCTCGTGCCCAATTGGAAGATTTTTTTGTATATCTGAATGCTTGTCATGATACCATTCAGTTTGAGATGAATGTCCAAGCATATGAAATACATTTTTTAGATGTAAAAATATTGAAACATCATAACAGTTTTGTTACTACATTGTACTCTAAACCTACTGATCGTAACACTCTGCTGCATTTTTCTAGTTTTCATCCTTCTCATCTAAAACACAGTTTGCCTTATTCGCAGTTTTTACGGTGTCGCCGCATTTGCTCTACTAATACAGAGTTTCGATTACAAGCTAAAGGCATGATGGAAAAATTTCTCGATAGAGGGTATCCATTATCAGTAATCAATACAGCCTATAAAAGGGCAAAGTACAATCATCGGGACTGGCTCTTGTATCCTCATCCTGCATCAACGCCTGTGTCTCCAGCGCCTACAGTTACATGTGTTTTACCTTTTTCCAGTTTATCTCATCATATATCTTCTATGATTCGCAAACATTGGGGCCTTATTCATCGTCACCCCAATCTTACTACTTGTGAATTAAGGATGGCATATAGTAGAGGACGTAATCTTAAAGATCGTCTATGTCCTGCAGTTTTAAGACGTACAAGAGTTCCTCTGTCATCTACGCAAGGTCATTCAGCTTGCCAACACTGCTCATTTTGCAATATTATGAGTTCATCCATGTGTGAGAAGTACAGTTCTCAAGTCAGAAGTTTGATGGTAGCTACGACTTGTAATACTTCATATGTGATTTACGGCATCTGGTGTGAATGTCAAATGCTTTATATAGGAAAAACCACCAGACCCTTGCGGACTCGATTAGCGGAGCATAAATATAGTCTTAAGAAAGCTTGTATTGATACTCCATTGGTACAGCATTGCCTTGATTTAGGGCATCTTTTTGAGACTCTTCGGTGTACGGTGTTGGAATCGGTACCCCTTGATATTCGCAGAGGTGATCGTAAGAAAGTGCTTCTGCAAAAAGAACAGCGATGGATCTTTAAATTACAGACTTTGCAGCCTAATGGACTTAAATGACCGTCATAAATGGACATTATTTTTTTGAGAGATTCTTTTGATCTGTTTTTGAGAATTTTCTTGTATGTGATATTTTGCGCCTCCGTTTGGCTAGGGTGTCACTGTGCAGTTTTTGTGTTTAAGAATGGTGTTTTATGTCTGTTTCTTTAAACTGACGTCATGGCTTTGAACGAGTTTTTGATTGGTGTATGGTTATGTTATCAGGCGCGTCACACGCCAAGTTGTGATGGCGGGAGATGGTGCGGAGCCATTTTTTGTAGCTATCATTGTGCACGACGTTGCTCCTGAAGAAGCCGGTGAACGGCGAAACAAAGGCTTTTGTCAAGCGAGCTTTAGTCATATTTAAAAGCTTTGCGATAATACTAGAATTTTTGATGTCTCTCCCGTGTTCTATGGCTCCTCTGTCGGAGGTTGAAATTCACCATGAGAAGCGTTCATTGAGGAGTTAGAGACCTGGCTGGATGTTTCACTATTGCAAGATAAGTTTTTCAGTGCTTAATATTGGCATTGTTATACTTTTGAATTTTTCACTGTTTCTATTATAATTGCAGGTATCGCTCCAGGATTTGATTTAGGCTGCGTTCAGCCTTTTCACTTTAGCTGTACGCTGATTGGATTGACGCTGTTTCTAATGTTAAGGATTAGTGTGTGAATGAAGTTTGTAAGTGTGAATGTGTGAATGTGTTTTAGTAATTTCATTTTAGCTCTTTGGATTTAGAAATAATTTGAGACTTTTCCCGTGATTGAAGTTTAGGGTGTCTTTAATTAATGGAAGATTTTGGTATTTTTGATTTTGGAAGGTAGGGTAGGCTATGACCGGTGATGTGAGCGTCTAACAACACCTAAGGTGATTTATCATCAAATGTGGAGTTGTGCCATCTGAGGTCATTAATAGCCTGAGATTGAATTATATGTTGGATTATATGTTGTAGTTTTATTGGAGTAATTGTATAGATTTTTGGGAGCAAGGTACTTTTTGGTTTGATTTCTTCTTTTTGCTCTAGGCTTTTTGTTTTGTGTGTTAGTTTTGTGCATACCATGACAATAATGAATGTCGCTCCTAAGGCCCAGGGTATGTGGAGTATGATCTCAGTCTCTCAAATATACTTCTAATGCCCACCAGAGTACATACATCATGCCAAAGAGAGCCTCCTTCAGGAGTTCATAAAATGTCACATGTATAGCCAATTTATCAAGGTGTGCTTGGAAATTCCTCTTTTACTCTGTTCTTACCTTTGCAATGCATTGAGCGGTCTGATGTATGTAAATAAACAAATTCAGGCAGCTGTAACTATTATGCCAATAAAAACTGTAAATAAGAGAAATATGAGATTAGAGGAGCCAAAACAGTGGCAGAATTCACACAGCCATGGGATAGAAACATGACGGCAGAAAAAGACCACATGGTCTATCTAGTCTGCCCTTCCATATCAACTACAATAGTCCTCTTTTTACCTTTGGAGATCATCTGTGTTTGTCCCATGCTTTTTGTCCACTGGGAGACTATTCCACATATCTACTTCTCTTTCCGTAAAGAAATATTTCCGCATATTACTCCTGAGTTTATCCCCTTTCACTCTTGTGCTATGTCCCCTCATAGCAGAGTTTGCCTTCAATTAAAAGAGACCCTCCTGTGCATTTATGCCACGGATGTATTTAAATGTCTCTGTCATATCGCCCCTATCCCGTCTTTCCTCTAAAGTATATATATTAAGATCTTTAAGTCTGTCTTCATATGTTTCATAAGGAAGACCATTAACCATTTTAGTAGCCACCCTCTGCACTGACTCCAACCTGCTTATATCCTCTGTTCCTGTGCACATCCACACTGAAAGTATGCACTCTTGGCTTGACATGCATACTTATAAAATAGTGACCAGCCTAAGTACACATGTAAAGCGTAGTTACTCACCTGTAACAAGTGATCTCCGGGAACATCAGGAATTTAGTCCTCACATATGGGTATCGTCGGTACCAACGGAGCCTGCGCGGGAACGCTCCCCAGCATCCAATAGGAACACTTTTGGGAGCATCCCTCAGCACATGCGCACTGCCTTCCCGCCTTTCCAACTGTCCCTCTTCAGTTAAGTTTGTAGCTGAGTGAAAGGATAGAGGGACAACTCCTAGGGGAGGTGGGTGGGTAGTGAGGACTAAATTCCTGCTGTTCCCGGAGATCACCTGTTACAGGTGAGTAATTACGCTATCTCCAGGAACAAGCAGGAATGTAGTCTTCACATATGGGGCCTCCCTAGCTGAAGATGCCAGGGAGATAGCCCCAGGAAGGTGCCACCCTAGAAGGTGGGAATCCTTCCTCCCATGGATCTCTGGCATCCCACCAGGGTTGGTGGGTAGGAGTTGGTTTAGGTTTGAAAGAGATTTTGAAGAACAGCTTGGCCAAAGAAGGCATCCCGACGGGAGGCTTTATCCAGGTAGTAGTGGGCTGTGAAGGTGTGTACTGAAGCCCAGGTGGCTACTCGACAAATGTCATCGATAGATACAGAGTGGAGATTAGCCATAGAAGCTGCCATGGCTCTCACGTTATGAGCTGTGACATGGTCCTGAAGAGGAAGACCCCTACTCTCATAAGCAAAGGATATGCATTGGGCAATCCATTTAGATAAAGTTCTTTTGGAGACTGGAAGTCCCAAATGACTAGGGTCAAAAGCTATAAAAAGTTGTGAGGACTTTCTATGTTGCTGTGTTCTTTGTATGTAAAAGACTAAGGCTAAGGCCAAAAAGGTTTGGACAAGTTCCTGGAGGAAAGGTCCATAAACCATTATTAAGAAGGGACCCAGGATATCAATGCTTGACCCAGTACAAGCATTGTGGAACCTGTGTCTTTTGGGGAAACTGCTAGGTACGTATGATCTAGATTGGCAACTGTTGGAAATAGGATTCTGGGCTTGATGGACCTTGGTCTGACCCAGTATGGCATATCTTATGTTCTTATGGCCCTTTTACAATCCAAAGTATGAAGGTTTCTTTCTGTATTAGAGGCGTGAGGCCTCGGGAAAAAATACAGGAAGAAAATTTGATTGATTTAAATGAAAAGGCGAAACCACCTTTGGCATAAAGTGTGGGTGAGTTCAAAGAACAACCTTATCATGATGAAACCTAGTATAAGGAGGATCAGCCACTAAAGCTTGCAATTCACTAATGCGACGGGCAGAAGTGATTGCAATGAGGAAGATGACCTTCTAGGTCAAAAACGTAAGGGCTGTAGTGGCCAAAGGTTCAAAAGGCGGCTTCATGAGCTGCCCGAGAACTAGATTTAGATCCCATGCCACCGGTGGTGGCTTAGTTAATAAAAGGCCTCTCATAAATCTTGATAGGAGTGGATGAGAGGAAATTGGTTGTCCATTCAGAGGCTTATAAGAAGCTGCAATTGCACTAAGATGGACTCTTACCGAATTGGTCTTTAGACCAGAATTCGATAAGTGAAGGAGATATTCTAGTATCGATTCTAAGGATATAACCAGGGGGTTTAATCCCTTTTTGGAGCACCATATAGTAAAACGTTTCCACTTGAAGGCATAAGATCTTCTTGTGGAAAGTTTCCTAGAAGCCTGAAGGATATCTTTTACCTGTTGGGACAGGTTGAAATCTTGGAGGTCTAAGCCTTCAGCAACCAGGCCGTGAGGTGCAGGGACTGGGGATTTGGGTGCCATAGCGTCCCATTTTCCTGGGAAAGGAGATCTGGAGCATGCCCTAACTCCAGAGTTGCCGCTTGAGAGAGATGTAGAAGCAGGGAATACCACGTTTGGAGTGGCCATCATGGTGCTATGAGAATCATGCGACCCCTGTCTCTCTGAAGCTTGAAGAGTGTTTTGGGGATGAGGGGAATGGGTGGGAAGGCATAAAGGAAGTCCTGATCCCAGAGAAGGAGGAAGGCATCCCTTGCCTGACAGCTGTGAGCCGGAATCCTGGAACAGAACCAGGGAAGTTTGGCATTCAGTGGACTTGCAAAGTGATCTATGTCTGGAGTGCCCCAGAGATGAAATATCTTTGCCACCTGGTCTAGGTGGAGGGACCACTCGTGAGGCAGCAGTACTCGACTGAGTTTGTCTGCCCAAAGGTTTTGAATGCCTGGAAGATATACCACTAGAAGGTGAATTTGATGCTTTCTGGCGAGGGCACACAGTCGTACAGCTTCATTGCATAACGACAGAGAGCCTGTTCTGCCCTGCTTGTTCACATAGAACATGGCTACTTGATTGTCCGTCTGGACTAGGACTGTCTTGTAGCTGAGCTGGGCGTGGAATACTCGAAGAGCTAAATAGATTGCTCTTAATTCCAGGAGGTTTATGTGCCTTGGGTAGAGAGATGATTCAGGTGTGCTCCCCAGCCCACCTGTGATGCATCTGTTGTTAGGGTGGCCTGAAAGAGGGGTTGATGGAAAGGAGACCCCACTGTCAGATTTTCTAGTGATTGCCACCATTGGAGAGACAAAGTTAGTCATTGAGAGATTATTATTTTGTCCGACAAATGACCCGTGGCCTATGTCCACTGTGTGGAGAGGTTCCACTGAGCTGCTCGCATGTGGAGGCGAGCATATGGGACTACATGAACTGTGGATGCCATATGTCCCAGTAACTGCAGTAGCTCTCGAGCAGTGAGGGAGGATTTGCCTGCTGCTTGAGAAGCTAGTTGCATTATGTGAAGACACCGGGCTTGTGGAAGGAAAGCCCTTGCCTGTCTGGTATCTAGATAGACTCCTATGAATTCCTAGGCATTGTGAAGGAACTAGTTGAGATTTTGGGAAGTTTATTACCAATTCCAAGTATTGGAGGATTTGCATTGTATGGGACAGTGCAGTGCTGACCTCTGCAACTGTAGGGGCTCGAATGAGCCAGTCGTGTATGTAAGGGAAGACAAAAATCCCCAGGGTTCGTAGAAATGCAGCTACTACTGCCATGCATTTCGTGAATACTCTTGGTGCTGAAGCCAGACCAAAGGGAAGAACCCTGTACTGGAAATGTTTTCCCCTGAAAAGGAAACGTAAGAATTTCCTGTGATCTGGACGGATAAGAATGTGAGAGTGTATACATCCTTTAAGTCTAGACAGCAAAGCCAATCCTGGCTTTGAAGGTATGGCAGAAGAGTTCTTAGAGAAATAATTTTGAACTTCTCTCGAAACAGATATTTGTTCAATTCTCTGTGGTCTAGAATGGGTCTATGTCCTCCTGTTTTCTTTGGAATAAGAAAAATAGGGGGGAGTAGAACCCTGCACCCCGTTGAAGAATGAGTACTTCCTCTATTGCCCCTTGGGCAAGAAGTGTGGAGACCTCGTGATCTAGCAGATTGTCTGCATAGGTTTGTGAATTGAATTGCTTTAGAACTGTAGGAGGAGGCATGCTGTGAAAATGAAGCTTGTACCCCCCCTCTCCTACAATGGACAAAGTCCAATCTTCTGCTGTTATCTGATGCCATCTGTTGACAAAGTGGCATAACCTGCCCGGAATATTGGGGGGTTGGGGACCTCTCAGAGGCAGGGAGGCAAAGCTCTCTAGGAAGGAGTCAAAGCCCTTGAGGGGGCTGAACCTGGAGAGCTGGTTGGGCTCTCGGGCCTTTTGGCTTCTTTTGCTGTCTAGTTTGTCCCTTTTGGGCAGCCTGACCTGGAGTTTGACTGCTGGGTAAAGGAAGGATAAAACTTCCTCTTTTTGCTAAAAGAGTGTTTTTTATAAGGCTTCCTTTTGGCTGGAGTGGCTGTAGACTTTGACAATTTATCTAAGGTAGAATTGTCAGCATCTAACTCATTAGCCTTTTCCTACCAGTTCTTGCCGAAGAGATTCTCCCCCGTGCAAGGAATTTTGCCTAACTTGTCCTGTACCCAAGTCTCCAAGTCTGATGCCTGTAGGCAGGCAATCCGTTATGCGCCAATGGCAATAGCAGAGGTTCTGCTGATGCATTTGAAGCAGCCAAAGGCTGCACGATTAACAAAACTTGGAGACATCCTGAGCATGCTTAACTAGAGCAAGAAAGTCTTGTCTCTTGTCATCTGGGAGAAATGGGTTCATAAGTTCCAAATCTCCTGTGACTTCCTTAAGGAACATTCCCATATATAGGATATATGAACTGATCCTAGCTGAAAGCATGGAAGCTTGAAAAGTTCTGCGCCCAAAAGCATCTAGAGTCCTGCATTCATGACCTGGAGGATTGGATGCATGCCTCTTTGCACTTTTCATCCTACGCATGGCTGATTCCACTACCATTGAATGGTGTGGCAGCTGAGCTTTCTGAAATCCAGGACATGGCGGAACTCGATACATAGTATCCAGTCTCCTAGAGTGAGGAGAAGTGGTCAGAGGTGTCTCCCACATTCTGAGCATCAAATTATGCAGAATTTCATGTATAGGTAGAGTGGCTGCCTCCTTAGGAGCTTTAGGATATTGGAGAATTTCCAATTCCTTTGCTCTGGGTTCCTCCTCAGGAGCTACTGTGATTGAAAGACCTTTGGCCATATCACAAATGAAATCCTGAAAAGACATGTCCTCTGGAGGTGACATTCTGCGTTGGGGAGAAGAGGGATCTTCTAGGAGAAACCCTCTAGTGCCAGCAGAATTGTCAGAGTCTTCAGAATCGGAGGAATCAAAGTATTCCTGACCCCGATGCTCCTGCAAAGCATGATCTCGGTACCGAGCTGACCCGGTACCGCTTTGTCAATTCCCGCCAGAGATGGCATGGGAAGAGTTCCTACCGGGGCCGGTACCGTTGGTACCGGTATCATCGGTGTCAGTACCGGTGCCTGTGGGCCCACCGGTACCGCAGCTGAAAGAAGAGCTGCGATGCTGCGCTCAATAGCGAGGAATCTCTGGTCTATCGATGCTTTGGTGTTGGTACCGTTAAGGACAGCCGGAGCCCCTGAGCATGGCACAGGTAGTTCTTGCGAGGTTGAGGTCTCAAGAACATCCTGAAGCCCCATCGATGCTTTGGAAGCCAAAGCCTCCCGCCGGGGCTGTTTTGCCGGTGTGGTTCCCTCAAGGGCAACACCAATGGCCTCTCGATGCTTAGCAGGAGAGCTACCCTTTGAGGACCGGCTTTTATGTTTAGTTACCTGAGATCCATGGGAGGAAGAAGAGGCCCTTGATGATGTCTATGCAATGGATCTGGCATCTGAAGAAAAGAGGGTACCGAGCTTTGCAGCCCGGCTCTGTCTTCCTCTTTTAGTCATCCCCATACAGGAGAGACATTCAGTTGGAGAATGTTCAGGTCCTAAACATTTCAGACACCAATCATGGGTGTCAGTGACGGAAATGGTACCGCCACACTTAGTACATTTTTTAAAACCACTAGTTGGCTTTTCCATGTTTTAGGAAGATGGGGCCTAGTGCCCAAAATGGCGCCTAGCACCAAAGAGAAAAGTTTCTGAAAAGAAACAGTCTAAAGCCTAAGTTGTTGTTTTTTTTAAAAGAAAAGAAAAGAACCGGCGGTACCGGTAGGCGTCGTGCGGTAGGCAAACGTGACCACAAGAAAAGAAATTTAAAGACAGAATTTTCTGCGGTGACAGGGAATAGATCCTGTCGGCTCCATGGAAAATGAAGAACTGAAGAGGGACAGTTGGAAAGGCGGGAAGGCAGCGCGCATGTGCTGAGGGATGCTCCCACGGTACCGACGATACCCATATGTGAGGACTACATTCCTGCTTGTTCCTGGAGATAGGCCCATCCACGCACATAAGTCATTGAAAATGCATGACATATGTGCATCGATGGCATATAACTTTACGTAGCTCCTTTTAAAATTACCTCCAAAGAGAGTTATTGTATAAACCTTTTTTGCACATAAAACACTTCTTATAAAATTAAGGAATGACTAAAAATATGCATGATGTAAACTGGCACGTACTTGTAGAGTAGGTGTGCTCATGGGAGGAGTTCAGGCAGAATTGCAATTTCATGTACACACTATAAAATACATGCATAAAGTATGTGTTAACATGTCTGCTCTCAAGTTGCTTATTGTCTGTGCCTTCAATCTAGGCCTGATTTCTGAAGGATTAGTGCTTGTATTTTATAATGATACATAGGCACCTATGTATCTTTATAAAATAGGTGTCTCCCTGCTCTCTTAGCCTAGGTGACCTCTTATAAAATTACCCCCAAAGGGACTTTAGTGGTGGAGAGCTAGAAAACATCACAGATCAAATAAGACATCTGATAGTACAGTAGGCAGGTAGAAATGGGTAGACTCAGTGGAACAAGTGGTCCTGTACTGTCAACATATTTTATGTTTCTGTGAGAAAACAGAAAGGAAGAGGAGTTCACTACCAAAACATATTATGCACACACAAACATAAACAAGTCAAATATTTCAGTTTTGTACCATTTAGACAAAAACTGTGAGCAGTTTAAAAAAATCTCACTTCTAGGCATACTGTAACTTAAACAATATTATTTGTTTCTTAATTCGTTTTGGTTTTCTATATATTGAAATGTAATATAGAGACTAACATTTTAGAATAGCACTGTAATCTTCAGTGCAATATTTGGCTTTGAAAAGTTTTTATTTTTGTGGTTTTTTTTTATTTTTTTACAGAAGAAGCAACAGAACAATCTATAAAGAAAATGGAAAAGAGAAATGATGATAAATCTATATCTGAAGCACGTATTCGCTATTTACAGAGAAAACAACAGAAGTCAAAGCACGTAACTCAGTTCCTCTAGGGAGGAACTGGGATAACCAAATGAGTGCTGTTCCAGCTCAGGAATGGGAACAGTAAACTGGACAGTTGCTGTAAACAGACAAGAATAACAGCCAGCTTAACATTACAGGGAAGATGAACAGGCCTTTTCTAAGTAAGAAGCATTCTTGGAGAAATGTACAGGAGAAGCTCCGTCAGGAGTATGCATGGTTCCTATGGCCCAACCCATAAAAGGGACAATTTGCTTTTCTACTGTTCCTATTCTGCTGGGTTAAATTGGATCAAGTTTGGGCTTTTCTCCCATTTTGTGCCTGTGATGAATCATGCCTATTTACAGCTGAACTGTGGAGGATTTCCCTTATATGAATATCTTTGGGGAAAATGCGTTCTTATATAGACTACCACAGTGCTGCACACATCTAATAGCACTAGAGAAATAATAACCAGCAGCAACAACATCTCATATAGTCATCTAAAATGGAAATCATATAGCAGCATGCCTGAAACTTTTAAACTTCTCGGTAAATGCGACATTGAGTTGACTGTGCCTATTTTTAAAGCAGACTCTGAGACTAAACAAACTGAGAAACCAGTGGTCTTCACATGCCTTGAGGCATCACACATGTCTTGCAAATCTAACAGTCAATAACAACAGCTCCCTTTGGATGAGGTCTCAAATGTTCCTACAGATCACCTCCAGAGGACAAACCTCCAACCACCCACTGCATTCCCTGTGCCTGAATTGCAAGGGTAGAAGGTTATCATACCTACACCATGAACAAACATGAGGGATAGGAAGGGGGTGGAACTAGCTGTATATGAGTACTTGATGTTGAAAAAAAGCTTATGCAGCGTATTAAACTATCCTTTCTATTTCTGTTTTGTTTATGTAAAACATAGAATAAAGAATATCACCTTGATAAAGTTCTCTAAAACTTGATAAAATCAGTTTTTCAGTATAAATGTTGCAGCAAGAAAGGGAGCAGGAGAGTAATTCCATTGTGCCCTCCTTTGCAGAGATGAAGCACTGGAATGCCACAGCATGTCAGAAAAAAATGACCCTTGTGTTAAATAACAGTAAAATCTGATTTGCTTGTATTGAAGTAGAATTTTGTAATGGATGCTTCAGAGACCAGCTGCTTTCCAGACAATTGGATTTCTTAGAGCTGAGGCTTTCCCTTATTCTGGGCTAGATTTACTAAAATGTGCTGCCATGTTACCACATGCTGTCATGCAGTAGTGGCTGTAATACACACTAATGTGATAGTAGTCTTTTAGTAAATCTAGACCTTCTCTGAGAATCTCTGTTGAATGGGTCTTAGCTGCAAAAAGGCATACCTTTTGCTGGAGAAAGGTGTCAGAAAGACAAATATACAAATTTATAAAGTAGGGTGTAACTGTAACCTTTTACCTAAAGCAACATAGTGGAGAGACACGATACACAGTAGTGCTTTTATGATACAGGGCAATTAAAGAAAACATTGTAAAAATGATGACTGGCAAACTCTGCACAGGGTAAATTAGTGGTTCCCATACTTAAGAGTCAGGACCCCAAATGAGGTTGCATCATTAGTGGATGGGGTCACAAACATGGCCATTTCTCCTTCTCTCTGGACTTTCATTTGTGACCTTTCCCAAATGGTGGCAATCACCAGTCAGCATCTGGCCTGTGAGCCAGTAAACATTCATAGGCCCTTGTTCTCTCCTGGGTAAGCTTCCTGTTAGGCTGGAAACCCATGCCGAGCACTGGGGTCTGTAAGCACACACTACACACTGACACAAAGGACCCTGTGTGCTCACTGCTACTACTGTTGCTGCTGTTTTCTGTTTTAGGGAAGGGGAAGGAGGCTGGAGACCTGTTATTTTGATATCATCATCATCTGGGGTCATGTGAATTTTCAGTTGTTAAAATGGGGGGTCATATGGGATAAAAATTTGAAAAGCACTGGTGTAAATGGTTTGTCTGAGTATATCTGACAAGTACTATTTTCAAATTTGAGTGCATTTTATACCAAAGAAGACAGTACTGACGTAAATGTAGATGATCTAGATGTCTTATAAAGACCTGGCTTTTTAGTGTAGCATTCATGATCAGGGATATAAGTCCCAATGAGGGGCCCCCAAGCAAAGGATTTGCTGAGGATCCCCCCATTGATGCGATGGTGGTGCCCCTCTCCCCATGCGGGGCCCCTGTGCATGGCAAACTTACTTTAACTTGTCTGGCAGCTCTTACCTCCCAGGCCAAAGTCTCGTGGTGTGGCTGTTATGAAACTTTGGCCTGGGAGGTAACAGCTGCTGGGCCTAGAGTGTATGCAGTACGGCAAACAAGTTATAGTAAGTTTGCCGCATGTGGGGGGGAAGTTGGGTGTTGCTACCACCATATGGACCCACTTCCTGCCGGGACTCCCCCCCCCCCCCCCCCCACATTGTGGGTGCTGCTTGAGCAGAATTTTTGCTACTGCTTATGGCCTAACTGGGTTTTTAGGTTTTATTTGTTTTTATATGGGATGTTTTTTTAATGCTCGTTCAAGATCTCACTGTTATGTTTTTTTTTTATTTGGCATTGTGATTTTAGTCTATTTTATGTGCTTGGTTTTTTGTTTAATATATTGTAATACCACCATGATCATCTTAGGAAAGGCAGTATAGAAATGCAAAATTAAAGGGAAAATCTATTTTATTTTTTTATAACCTACTTAACTACCATTAGTATCATAGGTAAGGTACAGCAATGCATAAATCACAACTCCTAAAAAAATATATCCCCCCCAAATCTATGACTAAATATAGGAATGAAACAGAACAAAAAAGACATTCTTTGCCATGAAGTACAGTATTAGCCATCCTATGGAAGAAGCAGAATTTTTAGATGCTAATGAGAGAGGCCTTGAATTGTACCCAGTAATCTTCACTAGCTTGGTTGCTGAGTAACTTAAGGTAAAGTGTAAGTTCAAGTGAATATTTTACTTGAAATCACATAACAATTAATCTGACCATGTTTGTGGTTTGCCACACAAATCCAAAGCTGAGAAGCAAGCTACTGATTTTCAGTTCTACGGCAGAAAGTGAGGGGAAGTGCCAGAGAGAAGCACTATTCTTTCAAGCTTAATTTCTAGAGGGGACTGAAAAGGGGGAAGCAAGGCTGGAAGTGAACTGTGAGGGTGGTGGCAGTAGCAATAGCAGTTCTGGGGGTGGGAGGGGAAAGGAGTAGGTTAGTAGTGCTAGCAGCAGAAGAAGCTTTATTAGGCTCAGGGTTGCGTGTGGAAGTGCATGACAGCACCTCTAAGGAAAATTTAAATTTATCATAAATAACCAATGTAATTCCTTCAAGATTCTTGAGCGTGCACAAATAAAAGAATATACAACAAACACCACAACATTCTTTGTTAACATTTTCATGACAACTTCAAGAGTGTTTTAGGACTCCATGACTTCCATTTCTGTCTCGGAGTTGAAGAGGGGACTGTGAGGTGTGGGGGCTATGGCAGAGTTTAGGGAGTGAAGATGTACAGGAGTATATTGCGGAGGGTGGGGTGTAAGGGAAGGGCGTTTATAGGATACTCCCCATTCTCTTTCACCTCTCCACTCTGATCCCTTCCACAACCTCACAGTTTCCTCTTTTTCACCCTTTCCACATTCTCACCAGTTGGGCTTTCAGCCACTTTGCTTCCCACCACACTCCCCTACTTTCTTGTCTTCTCCACTTGCATACACACACTCTTCAACTCTTTCGCCCTCCAACCGCTATCCCTTCTCATACTTGGACCCCCACTTACTTTTCCTCCCTGCATTCACTCCATGATCTTTCTCCCTCCCCTTACCAATTACATTAACCTTATTCTACCAAGATGACTTCCAACACACCATTTATCTCTTCTTCCAATGTCCTCCTGTATACCTCCAGCTAAGGGCCCTCTCTCTACTCATTTCCTTGTACTCTCCCTCCTCATCCCAATGCCACCTCTCTCCTCAACATAAGAGCATAAGAAATGCCATACCAAGGTCCATCAAGCCCAGTATCTTGTTTCCAACATGGCCAATCCAGATCACAAGTACCTGGCAAGTTCCCAAAAAGGTACATAGGTTCTATTTCTAGAACTCCTCCTCTTCTCTTTTCCAGTGATAACGTTCCTTCATCTCTACCAGTTTTTCTTCTCTTCCCACTCTTGGCCCTCTTCTGAGAAATCTAATGCTCCTCATTTACTCCCCCCTTCCTCTCCCTCCCAAAATATTCAACCTCCCAGTGCTCCATCTTTCACTTCAGACCCTCCTTCATCCTCAATTTCTCTTTTTTTTCCCACTCACTTCATTCTCTCTCATTCCCCCTTCTTCTCTTTCCACCTTCATGTCCCCTTTTCCCAGACCCCTGTAGACCTCATCTCTGGTGGAGCCACGATCTCTAGTGTCTGGGTTTTCATCAGTGCATGCTGCAACAGCAGCTTCAGAAGTCCAGTACTTCTCCCAATTCCTGGATTTGGTCCTCTGGACCTCTCCGTCGCCAAAGTTTAAAAAAAAAATGGCTTGAGGCATCATCAGATCCCATTTCATCCACCAGCATAACAAAAGTGAAACTGCTAGCATTTCAACTGACCCTTTCTGTAAGCAGTTTAAACCTCATGGGTCGATACACTGATGATCTCACAAGATTAGCACAGACTGTCAGCCCATGAGGTTTAAAACTGCTCATGTTAAAGGCCAGCAGAAATGCTAGTGGTTTCATTTGGTTCTGCTCTTGGATGGGATGGGACCTACTGTTGCCACAGGTTTTTTTACTTTGAGGATAATACAGAAGATCATGCCAAGGTGAGGGAAGGGACAGAAATATCTTTTGGAAAGAGTTTGGAGGATCCACAGTAAGGGGAGAACATTTAGCTAGTGTAACTGAGATTCTCACATATGGGTGACGTCTGCACCGACTGAGCCCTCTCGGAAGCATCCCCCCCCCCAACTTTCAAAGAAAGCCTTTGGGAGATGCCACCACGCATGTGTTGTCCCCTTCCCGCCCAAGGGTGCCATCTTGCTCAGTCTTTTTTCCGCAGAGCCTTTCAGATGTCTGTCAGCTCTTCCCTGGAAAAAGTTGATTTTTCTCCACCTGAGTTTCATACTCTCCTCCAGTAGTATACCGGTTCTCTTCCCGCCACCTAAGCCCACTACTCCAGCATAGTCTCGGGGTCTTTCTCTTCTTTTCCCTTCTTGGCATCTTTTTTCCAACTGGTAGCGCCATGGGTCTTCGACCTTGCTGGTATACATTTTTCTCCCATGGCTACCAGTGACTTTAAGAAATGTGATCAGTGTGCCAAAATAATGTTCCCGACTATCACACACGACTGCTGCCTTCACTGCCCGAGACTGGACCACAACCCCACAGCATGCGGCCTCTGTAAAAAGATGTCCACCAAGGCCCTCAAGAGCCGCCAGCAGCATCACGATAAATTTTTCAGAGTCCCCAATATCTCTGAAGGCTAAAGCCTCCTCCAGAACTGCGGAATCTCGGGACAGCTTGATGGGACCCCAACCGATGCCATGGTTTCTTGGAAAGGGGGTCTCCCTTGAGGGAACTCAAGAAGAAGACGACCTCGAAGGCGGCGTCCCTGGACGGCTCCGACGGGCTGGATAAGTCCCAAGCCAGGTCCTGCAGTCCTAGACACTCGTCCGAGGGATCAGAGAGGGAGAGGCCTGCTAAGGTTCTGTGAAAGGACGCAACCTCAGACTGGCCTCAGTTGCCAGAGACCATCCTTGTTGAAAACTCCCCTTCGGGGGAACCAGCGTCGGGCCCAATTCCCTCAGTGCCCGCGCCGATGGCTGCGGATCCTTCTGACTTGGAGTCCAGAATGGTGGCCCTGCAGGGCAGTTTGTCATCCTTCATGGACCAGCAGCAGGTGCTGTTGTCCGGTACCACCAGTTCCTCCATCTAGACTACTGGGCCCTCAACATCAAGGACATCCCCAGAGGTTGAGCCAATCCTCGAGGTCTTGTGGCCTTGAGTCAATCCTCAGCCAAGGTCTCGATCCATTTCCCGTTCCACGGGGCTGTGATGTTCCCCAGCCAGTGAGTTTGGCGCTAGCTGCGGGCAGGGATCAGCCCTGGAGCCTGCAAGCCATCCTTCCCTCAAGTCCTTGATGGACTATTCCAAGTGGGAGACTGAAGATGAGGAGTCTCTGGATACTTGTCGCCACCGCAACATCTCCTCGGACTCCTCTTCTTTGGAGCCCCGGCGTCGGTCCCTGCCCTAGGACATGGTGTTTCTTGATTTCGTCAGGGACATGTCTAAGGCTCTAGCATTCCTGACGGAATCAGAGGAGGACTCTCAGATGGAGGAGATAGAAATCTTCCATTACAAGGCCCCTCCGAGGGAATCACTTACAGTGCCCATCCCACCCATCCTGGAATGGCTAATGCTCCATATGTGGGTGACACCAGCATCGGTGCCGGTGGTGAGCAAGCGGCTCGACTCGATATACTGAGTCTGCCGGAGTCCGGGCTTCCAGAAGTAACAGCTGCCGCACAACTCCCCGGCAGGGAGGCACGCACCCTGGATACCCTCATAAAAAGTGCTACCAGGGCTCGATGCTCATCAGCCGGATCCAGGCATACCAGCTGTACATGGGCATGTACCTGAGAGACCTGGCGAAGGAACTCGCTGGGTTCTCAGCTGGTTCTTCCAAGGAAACCCTGCAGTGGTTCAAGAACCTGGCCAAGGCCATCCTTGACTGCTCCATGTTTATGTCTCGAGCAGCCTATGACGGCTTCGAGTCAGTGGCTCGTGTAGCAGTGGCGGGCTTGTCTACAGTTGTCCGACCTTGAGCAATGGGTTCAGGACAAGTTGGTCGATGTCTCATGCCAAGGAGAGAACCTCTTTGGCAAACCCATGACTGACAAGGCTGCCAAGCTGGAGACCAAGTTCATGATGAGGACAAGGCTCTCTAAAAAGACTGTTGCCCTCCCCGACGGAAGGGCTCAGTTAAAAAGCCCTTCTACCCAAGGAAAGGGGCTGCTTACAGGAACTACCCTCCTTTTCAGCCTTCCAGGCACCCCAGCAAGTGCAACGGGCCAAGGGACATGGGCAAGGGCCTCGTAAGCAGAAGGCTTACCAAGCCCCAGGCGTCAGCCCCGGCCCAGCCAGGGGAGTGTTTTTGACTCATTGGGCATAGCCTCTCCATCCCAAGGAGGTCAGCAGCCCACAGGGGGACGTCTCATTCACTATGCCTAAAGGTGACCAGCCATCACCACCAACTCTTGAGCACTCCAGGTGTCAAGGAGGGCTACCTCCGCCATCTGGCCCAGACACCTCCTCCTTTCTTCCCAGGTCTCCCCTTCACTGGAAACTTCTACTGAAGGAACTGGCAGGTCTTCTCAAGGACAGAGGAGTAGAACCAGTTCCCAACCATCTCAGGGGCAAGGGGTTCTACTACAGGTACTTCCTCATACCAAAAAGAACAGGGAGTCTAAGGCCCTTTCTCGACCTGTGCAATCTGAACAAGTTCCTGGTGAGGGAGAAGTTCAAGATGCTCTTCCTAGGAACATTGCTGCCTTACCTCCAGCAGGGAGATTGTCTATGCTCCTTGGATCTGAAGGATACTTATACCCACATCCTCATTCACCCAAACCACAGGCAGTACCCTGAGGTTCATGGTGGGGGGCAGCCATTACCAGTACAGGGTGCTGCCCTTTGGCTTGGCTTCTGCCCCAAGAGTCTTCATCAAGTGCCTGGCAGTCATGGCCGCCCTCTTCTGCCTCCAAAGGGTTTTTGTTTTCCTCTACCTGGATGATTGGCTCATAGAGGGAGGCACAGCAGGTAACTGCACATACCATCCAGGTCCTACAGCATCTGGGGTTTGTAATAAACTACCCCAAGTCCCACCTCCTCCCTGCCCAGTGTCTAGAGTTCATAGGGGCAAGACTAGACACTCTCCAGGCAAAGGCCTTCCTTCCAGGGGACAGAGCCAACCGCCTCTGGATACTGGCATGGGACATACACCACCACTCTTCGGTGTCCTCTCGGCTGCTGCTACATCTACTCGGATACACAGTCCATGTCACCCTGGATGCCCGCCGCCATATGAGGACCGCATAGTGGTGCCTTTGGGACCAGTGGACACAAGCCACACAACATCTCCTGGACAGGGTCTTAGCAACCCAGCAGTTGGCAGAATCCCTGACCTGGTGACAAAGCCCCCAGTACCTCAAGACAGGGTTGCCCTTCCAGGCTCCCTATCCCTTAAAGGTTCTCACGATGGATTCCTCCGGGCTGGGGTGGAGAGGCCATTGCGAAGAACTCCGCACCCAGGGCAGCTGGTCGCCAGATGAGAGCAACCAGCAAATCAACCTTCTAGAATTGTGGGCGATACGCCTAGCCCTTTGAGCCTTATCCTCCGCCTATGGTGCCAACCAGTGTTGGTCCAAACAGACAACCCAGGTGGCTATGCGCTATGTGAACAAGAAGGGGGGGGGGCACAGGGTCCCATGTCCTCTGACGTGAAGTGATGGCCCTCTGCTCCTACACATTCCAGCAGGGCATTCTGTTATGGCAGTATACCTGCCGTGCCAGGAGAACTCACTGGCCCACAGATTAAGCAGGGTCCTCCAGCCACACGAGTGGCAGCTGGACCCCAGAGTGACTAGTCAGCTTTTTCACCTCTGGGGGGAACCATGGATAGACCTGTTTGCCAGCCTGGACAATTGCTAGTTGCCCCACGTCTCCTCCCAGCAAGCACACCCCTCCTGGATGACAACAGATGTGTTTCTCATATCATGGTCAAAAGGTCTCATGTACACCTTCTCACCCAGGCCACTAATTGCCAAAACATTATTCACGATCCTCCGCGACAAAGCCTCGCTGATCCTGATAACCCCTCAATGGCCCAGGCAGATGTGGTTTCCACTACTCCTCTGGCTGTCAGTGGAGACTCCCATTCCATTTTGGAGCTCCCCAGGCTTCCTTTCTCAGGAGAGGGGCTCTCTCTTGCACCCCAACTTGGGGTCCTTGTCACTAACAGCGTGGCTGCTGAAAGGGTGACCCTAGCCCCTTTCAGCCTTTTGGGAGAAATGGAGGAGATCCTGCTGGCCTCCCGTAAGACCTCTACCAGGAAAGCATATGCCTTCAAGTGGCTCAGATTTTCTCTTTAGTGCACAGAGCATGGGGTTACCCCATTCTCCTGCCTGGTGCAGCTAGTGCTGCAGTACCTTCTCCATCTCTTCCACTCCAGGCTTAAATCAAACTCTGTCAGAGTGCACCTCGGTGCTTTGGTGGCATACTACCACTCGGTGGATGGCAAACCCCTCTCAGTCCAGTCTCTGGTGACCCGCTTCATGAGGGGACTCCTTCTCTCAAAACCTCCGGAGCGCCCCCCCCACCCCCGGCAACCGAGTGGGACCTCAATGTGGTACTAGTGCAGCTTACTCATCAACCCTTTGAGCCCCTGGTTACCTGCCCCCTGCAATACCTCTCATGGAAGGTGGTGTTCCTGGTTGCACTCACCTCTGCTCGCAGGGTTAGTGAGCTGCAAGCCTTAGTGGCAGAGGCACCCTACACCAGGTTCTACAAAAACAGGGTTGTGCTCCACACCCCCCCCCCCACAAATTCCTTCCGAAGGTGGTATCGCCCTTTCACCTCAACCAGGAGGTGGTGCTGCCCACCTTCTTCCTTAGGCCTCACACCAGTAGGGCGGAAACTGTCCTCCACACCTTGCACTGCAAGAGGGCCCAGTCCTACATCCAGCATGCCCAGAGCCACCATAAAGCTTCTCAGCTTTTTGTCTTGTATGACCCAAATAGGCTGGGGGAGGCAGTGACTAAACATACGCTGTCTACCTGGGTGGCGGACTGTATTACCCTTGCCTTTGAGCAGGTGGGGCTCCTGCTGGTAGGCCAGGTCATGGTGCACCGTGTCAGGACCATGGCGGCCTCTGTGGCAAATCTGCGCTCTGTCCCGATGATGGACATCTGTTGGGCCGCCACCTGGTCTTCAGTTCATACCTTTGCAGCTCATTACTGCCAGGAGAGGAAGTCCCAACGGGACAGTGCCTTTGGCCAGGCTGTGCTCTGTAATCTTTTCAGGATCTAGGCAACTCCTACCCTTCTCTGTTCAGGCTACCGGAGTGCTGGTTCCCATTAGACACACAGGTCCTACTGAAGTTTGCTCCTGCGGACTGAATTGCCACTGCTCACGGCTTCCCCTGAGGGTAACTGTGTTTTTTCTCTTATGGACTTTCAGTAGCCTGTAGCTAGGGAGTCCCATACGTGAGGACTGACTTCCTGCTTGTTCCTAGAGAAAGCGTAGTTACTCACCTGTAACAGGTGTTCTCTGGGGACAGCAGGAATCAGTCCTTTCAACCCCCCCCCCTCCCCCTCCTTCCCTTGGAGTCGCTTCTTACCATTTTTTAAAAATTGCCTGTCTTTTAGTTGTCATATGACTGAGCAAGATGGCCCCCTTGGGTGGGAAGGGGACCACACATGCATGGTGGCATCTCCCAAAGGTTTTCTTTGAAAGCTGGGGGGATGCTTCCTCAAGAGCTCCATCGACACCCATATGTGAGGATGGATTCCTGCTGTCCCTGGAGAACACCTGTTACAGATGAGTAACTATTCTTTTCTGCACCTTGGAGATTTTACTGTGTCATGCTGACACATGGGCTTTGGGGGGAAGGAAAAAGCTGTGCACTGCAGGGCTGTATACTGTGTACAGCTTATAGGGAATGCTGCTTGAACTTTGGTTCTCTGGTGTCTTTTGCCAGAAAAGTTAATTTCTGGGCTCTTCAGCCTGCAGAATTAACTTTTGCTTTCTTAAGGAGGGCAGGAACACTGTTTCTTTCCAGCAGAATTTAAGCTGTATGTGTAGCTATTTCTGATGGCCAAATATCTAAAGTATTTTTTCTGTACAACTTTGCCGAACTCCTATGTACCTCCAATCCAGGAAGCAGGTAAAAGCCTGTATTTACTACAAAGTCTTTAAGGACTGAAATCATAGACTAACAAACATCCACTCCTCTCTGAGTGGCTAATGCCTTCCGCCTCCTAGAACTACCAGACTACTTAGAGGTTCTCAGCCTGAGCGACTTTGTAAATTATAACAAGTATTCTCTTCCCAGGAGTTTTCCCAGTCCTATGAAGATTGACTCAAGTAACATGAATCCTCAGGATGTTTGTGTGGTTGCCAAATAGTGGCAATGAACTTTCAGACACCTGCATTAATGATGGACCTTAATATTGGTTGGTTTCAACAGAATGGTAATTGCGGATATGTTCTTCGACCTGCCATCATGCAAGAGGTGGTTTCATTCTTTAGTGCCAATAGCAAAAATTCTGTCCCTGGTATTTCACCTCAATTTCTCCACATTAAAATCATTAGTGGGCAAAACTTTCCTTACTTTTCTAAACCCAGCTTTCGAGACATATCTAGCCAGTAAGGTTTTCAGGGAAACAAAATGACTATGCATAAGAGAGATTTGCATGCACTACCTCCATTATATGCATAAGAACTTAAGATATGCCATACTGAGATCAATGGTCCATCAGGCCCAATATCATGTTTCCAACAGTGACCAATCAAGGTCACAAGTACCTGTGAGGTTCCCAAAACGTAGAGTAAGCAGTGAATTTCCCCAGTCCACTTTAATAATGGTTTATGGACTTTTCCCACAGGAACTTGTCCAAACCTCTCTTAAACACAGCTACACTAACATCTTTTGCTACATCATGCGGCAATGAATTTGAGAGTTTGATTATGCATTAAGATTAAAAAATATATATTCTCCAGGACCAAGCAGGAAGTCAGTCCTCACATATGGGTGACGGCGCCGACGGAGCCCTCGCGGAGCAATTTTCCCCAGCTTTCGAAGAAAGCCTTTGGGAATTGCAGCGCGCATGCGCGGTCGCCTTCCCGCCCAAGGGTGCCATCTTAGCCAGTCTTCTTTTTTCCGCGGAGCCCTACAGACGTACCCGTCGTGTCCCCGCTAAAAAAGTTGATTTTCGTGAGTTTTACTCGTTTTTCAATTCGGTTTGACGCCGGTCGTTTTCCTGCCCGGACTCGCGACGCCGTTGCGAGTTCTTCCCTTATTTTTCGGTTTTTCTGATTTTGGTCAGTTTCGTTTTCGATTTTTCCCTGGCAGCCCGGTCCTTTGACCTTGCAGGGGCCCTTTTTCCCCCGATGGCTGCCAGTGGTTTCAAGCGGTGTGGTCAGTGTGACAGAAATATGTCACTCACTGACACACACGATAATTGCCTCCGCTGCCTGGGCCCGGATCATGAAGAAATGATCTGTGGAGCCTGTGGCAAAATGTCCTCCAAAGCGTTGAGGAGTCGGCGGCCTCAGCGGGATAGAATCTTCGCTGACCCCAGCCGTACCCGGACCTCGTCGGAGGCCTCGGCATCCAGAGGCTCCAGCTCTGAACATCGCCGAAGCTCCTCCCGACAAGGGTTCTCCCTCCGGAGACCATCGACGGAAGACGAAACCCGCGAGGGCGGCGTCGGTGGACGCTCCTGGCTCCGCGAGGGCCAGGTCGCATAGCCCCGACAGCCGTCCCGGGTCTTTGGAGAAGGAGCACCTCCCGAAGCGACCTCGCCTGGAGCCGGAGTTGCCTGCTCGCGTAAGTCCTGTGGTCCTTTTGGACTCGCCTCCGAGAGGTCCGCCGTCGGGGCCTGAGTCGAGGACTGCTGGGTCACCTGAGGTCGGACTCAGGTTGACGGCCTTGGAGAGCAGACTATCTGCCTTCATGGACCAGCAGCGGGCACTGATCGCTAGCCTCGCTGGCGCCGCTGCCCCGACCGCCGGGACGTCGACGTCTAAGTCGACCCCGGAGACCGAGCCAATCCTCGAGTCCATGCGAACTCGAGTCGATCCTCGGTCGAGGTCACCCTCGGCCTCCCGTTCGGGACCGAGGTCGTCGCCGCCGACGCCTCCGCCTGCCCGAGCCAACCCCACTGATTCCTCCTCGGAGTCGGTCTGGGAATCTGAAGAGGAGGAGTCACCTGATTCCTTTCGGACTCGGTGTGTCCCCTCGGACTCACCTGAGTCCGAACCTCGGAAACAGTCCCCTCCGGAGGATGCCCGGTTCTCGGACTTCGTCAGGGATATGGCCAAGGCTTTGGCCTTCCCGGCGGATCCCGAGGAGGAGCCTCGAGCCGAAGAGCTCGACGCCCTTCAGTACGACTCTCCCGCCCGGGAGCACTTTACTGTACCGGTGCCTCCCATGCTGGAACGACTACTCTTCCGCATGTGGGAGAGTCCGGCCTCGTCGCCGGTATTGAGCAAGCGGGTCGATTCCATCTATCGAGTCCGCAAGAGTCCTGGCTTCCAAAAAGCACAGCTACCACACCATTCCATGGTAGTGGAATCGGCTGAAGAGCCAGAAAATGCACTCCTCGGTGCCCCCTGGCAGGGAGGCCCGTAACCTGGATGGCCTTGGTAAGAAGTGTTTCCAGGGCTCTATGCTGGCTTGTCGTGTCCAGACCTACCAGCTATACATGGGCATGTATCTCCGAGACCTGGCTAAAGAGCTAGCCGGATTCTCTGCTGGACTGTCCGAGGAACCTTTGCGGAGGTTCCTAGCCTTAACATCTGGTATTCGGGAATGCTCCAAATTCATGTCCCGAGCAGCCTATGATGGCTTTGAAGCATCGGCTCGTGTGGCCGCAGCCGGCATCGGTGCCCGCCGACAGGCTTGGCTTCAGTCGTCTGACCTTGAGCCTTGGGTGCAGGACAAGTTGGTCGATGTCCCCTGCAGAGGTGAGAACCTCTTTGGCAAGCCCATGGCTGAAAAGGCTGCACAAATCGAGACGGAGACTCTCACCAGGACCAGGCTTTCTAGGAAGACCTCCGCCCCTTCCCAGAAAAAGAAGGGCTCGGGAAAAAAGTCCTTTTACCCGAGAAAGGCGGCTGCCTACAAACACTACCCCCAATATCAGGCCCCTCCAGCTCCCCAACAGGGTCAGCAGGCCAAGGGACGGGGTAACGGGTCCCGTAGGCAGCAAGCCCCCAAGCCTGCACCACCAGCCCCTGCTCAGCAGGGTGGGGGTTTTTGACTTCCTCAGCATAGCCTCTCCCCCTCAGCTGGTCCCTCCCAGCACCGGAGGCCGGCTGGTTCACTTCGCCCACAGGTGGTCCAACATCACTTCAGATGCCTGGGTGCTTCAAGTCGTGCGAGAAGGATATCTTCTCCACTTCCATCAGGTCCCTCCCTCTTATTTTCCGGGAGAACCTTCGCGACTCCCTCTGCACAGGGACTTAATCCTTCAGGAGTTAGCAAGTCTTCTTCAGGACCAGGCTGTGGAACCGGTGCCCCACCACCTGAGAGGTCAAGGCTTTTGTTCCAGGTATTTCCTAATACCAAAAAGGACAGGAGGCCTCAGACCCATCCTGGACTTGCGCAACCTCAACAAGTTCCTTGTGCGGGAAAAGTTCAAGATGCTTACCCTTGGAATCCTTCTGCCCTACCTCCAGCAGGGAGATTGGCTATGCTCCTTGGATCTAAAGGATGCCTACACGCACATCCTCATCCACCCAAGCCACCGCCAATACCTAAGGTTTGTGGTGGCCGGAAATCACTACCAGTACAGAGTACTGCCCTTTGGCCTGTCCTCCGCACCGCGAGTCTTCACAAAATGTCTCGCGGTGGTGGCGGCCTATCTCAGGCTTCACGGCCTCTATGTTTTTCCGTACCTCGACGACTGGCTCATCAGAGCGTCGTCCCCTCCGGCAGTCACCAATGCCACACACCGCATGGTGACTCTTCTGCAGTACTTGGGCTTTGTCATAAACTTCGCAAAGTCCACTTTGCTCCCCTCACAGGATCTCGAGTTCATCGGCGCAAGACTGCACACTCCTCAGGCTCGAGCTTTCCTGCCTCTCGACAGGGCTCAACGGCTCATGGACCTAGCCGGCCGTTTTCGCAGCCAGTCCCTGGTCTCCGCCAGGCGCTTCCTGAGATTACTCGGACACATGGCTTCCACCGTCCACATGACCCCCAATGCTCGCCTGAATATGCGGCCAGCTCAATGGTGCCTTCGCAAGCAGTGGCAACAAGCCACCGGCGGGCTAGCCGACTTAGTGCACCTCTCCAGTCCGCTGGCCTCTTCCCTACAGTGGTGGCTTCATCGGCCGAACCTGGTGCTCGGAATGCCTTTTCAGTCGCCTCAGCCGACTCACGTGCTGACGACCGATGCTTCCCTCCTGGGCTGGGGAGCTCATTGCCAGGGGGCATGTACTCAAGGTCTCTGGACCGCGTGGGAATCTGCTCAACAGATCAACTTCCTGGAGCTCAGAGCTATTCGTCTGGCGCTCAAGGCTTTCTCCCACCTGACTTCTCACCAGTCCGTCCTTGTCCAGACGGACAATCAAGTTGCCATGTTCTACGTGAACAAACAGGGCGGCACGGGCTCCTTCCTTCTCTGCTGAGAAGCTCAAAAGCTCTGCTCTTGGGCCGTCAGTCACGGCATTCTTCTCAAAGCAGTTTATCTCCCAGGCCAGGAGAATTGCCTGGCGGACAAACTCAGCAGGATACTCCAGCCGCACGAGTGGCGTCTGGATCCCTTGGTAGTCCAGAAACTCTTTCTGAAGTGGGGCCTCCCCACGATGGATCTCTTTGCCAGTCCTCTCAACCGGCAACTTCCTCGCTTCTGCTCGCGTCAGCCACATCCCCTTCGGGTAGCGGCAGATGCATTTCTGCTCTCATGGTCGGAAAACCTTCTCTATGCTTTTCCTCCCATCCCGCTGGTCTCCCGAACTCTGTTCAAGGTTCTCCGGGACAAAGCGTCCATGATCCCGGTGGCTCCTCGCTGGCCCAGACAGCCGTGGTTTCCACTCCTGTTGCAATTAGCGGTAGAGGATCCGTTCCCTCTGGGGTTTCAACCGGATCTCCTAACACAGGATCAGGGGTCTCTGCTACACCCCAACCTCAGATCTCTCAATCTAATGGCCTGGCGGCTGAAAGGGTAGTCCTTGCTCCCCTTCTCCTGCCGGCAGAGGTGGAAGAGGTCGTCCTAGCTTCTCGGCGACCTTCTACCCGCAAATGCTATGCCCTTAAATGGCGTCGCTTTTCCGTTTGGTGTGTACAGCAGTCTCAGGATCCTTTCTCCTGCTCGGTGTCGGTGATCTTGCAGTACCTGCTCTACCTCTCTAATCTGGGACTTAAGTCCAACTCAGTCAAGGTCCACCTCAGTGCTCTGTCAGCACACCATGTGCCGGTGGACGGCAGACCTCTTTCCAGCGACCCTCTTGTAGCACGGTTTCTCCGAGGTCTCCTTCTACTAAAACCACCTCTGCGCCCGCCAGCACCTGACTGGGATCTGAATGTGGTTTTACAGCGGATCACCTGTCCGCCTTTTGAACCAATGGCTACCTGTTCTCTGCGTTTTCTTTCGTGGAAAACCTTATTCCTGATAGCTCTCGTGTCTGATCCTCCCTTCACTCGGTTCTACAAAAATAGGGTAGTCCTACGGACTCACCCAAAATTTCTTCCAAAAGTTGTCTCCCCTTTTCACATCAATCAGGAGGTGGTACTTCCAACCTTCTTTCCCAGGCCTCACTCCAGCCGAGCTGAACGAGTCCTGCATACCCTGGACTGTAGAAGGGCATTGAACTTCTACCTTGACCGTACGCGGGAGCACCGTAAAGCTGCTCAGCTTTTTGTGTCTTTTGACCCCAATAAATTGGGGCTCCCGGTCTCCAAGCGTACCCTGTCCATCTGGGTTGCTGACTGTATCGCTTGGGCTTATGGGGCAGCCGGACTCTCCTTAGAAAGTCGAGTCACGGCTCATTGTGTTCGGGCGAAGGCTACGTCAGTGGCTTACCTCCGCTCTGTTCCGCTGGCAGACATCTGCCGGGCCGCTACTTGGTCTTCGAGCCAGACTTTTGCGGTCCATTACTGTCTCGAGAGGGAGTCCCGCAGGGACAGTGCTTTTGGACAGGCAGTCCTCCGAAATCTCTTCGAGGTTTGAGCAACTCCTACCCTCCATCCCGGATGGGGGCTACCGGTGGGTATAATTCAGCGAAGATTCCATCCTTCTGTACTGCCGAGCTAGAGGGAGCTCATTTTTGTGCTTAGGGTCTCCGGTAGCCTTAAGCTTGGGAGTCCCATATGTGAGGACTGACTTCCTGCTTGGTCCTGGAGAAAGCGTAGTTACTCACCTGTAACAGGTGTTCTCCAGGAGCAGCAGGAATCAGTCCTCACAACCCTCCCTCCTCCCCGTGGAGTTGCAATCATCTGCTTAAGTTTTTTTGCAAATTTTTATGCTGTCTTTTAGCTATGTCATCAGACTGGCTAAGATGGCACCCTTGGGCGGGAAGGCGACCGCGCATGCGCGCTGCAATTCCCAAAGGCTTTCTTCGAAAGCTGGGGAAAATTGCTCCGCGAGGGCTCCGTCGGCGCCACCCATATGTGAGGACTGATTCCTGCTGCTCCTGGAGAACACCTGTTACAGGTGAGTAACTATGCTTTTTCTCCAATTAGTCTTAAATGTGTGATATTGTAGTTTCATTATGTTTACTGTAGTCTTTCTACTTTTTGAAGGTATAAACAACTGATCTATATCTACCTGTTCCACTCATTATTTTATAGACCTCTATCATATCTCCCATCAGCTTTCTCTTTTTCAAGCTGAAATGCCCTAACCTTTTAAGCCTTTCTTCATAGGAGTATCCTTCCATCTCCTTTATCATTTTATTCACTCTTCTCTATACCGTTTCTAATTCTACTCTATCCTTTGTAGATATGGCAACCAGAGCTGCACCCAATATTCAAGGTGCAGTTGCACTATGGAGCGATACAGAGGCATTATAACATCCTTGGTTTTCTTTTGCATTCCTTTCCTTATGATTCCTAGCATTCTATTTACTTTTTTGGTAGCCATATTATCCATAACGACACCTTGATCCTTTTCCTTGATAGTGATTGCTAATGTGGACCCTTGCATCATGTAACTGTAGTTTAGGTTGTTCTTCCCTAAAGGCATAACTTTGCCATTTCAATGCCTAGTCTCTCAGATTTCCAAGGTCCTCTTGCAATTTTCTACAATCCTCTTTTGATGTAACAATTTTGAATAGTTTTGTGCCATCTGTTAATTTGATCAACCTCAATTGTTTCCATTTCCAAGTCATTTATAAATATGTTAAAAAGCAATGGGTCCAGTACAGATCCCTGGGGTACTCCACTATTTTCAGCCATTTCTCAATCCACAATAGTACAATGCCTTCCATGATTTTTTAATTTCCTCATGAGGAACCTTGTCAAAGGCTTTCTGAAAATCCAGAGACACTATATCAACTGACTCATCTTTATCTACCCGTTTATTCCCACCTTCAAAAATATATATATATAGATTAGTGAGACACAACTTTCCTTGGCTAAAGCTATGCTGACTTTGTCTCATTAAACCATGACTATCAATATATTCAGTAATTTTGTTCTTTATGATGGTTTCTACCATTTTGCCCAGCACTGACTTCAGGCTCACCAGTCTGTAGTTTCCCAGATTACACCTGGAACCCTTTCAAAAATTGATGTTACATTGGTTATTCTATAAATGGAAATTACACTTACCTGGTAATTGATGTTCCTTGAGGGAGTACAGTTCAGTCCTCCACCACTGGGTAGTGCACCTCCTCCTGCAACATGGAGACTGGACAAGTCAAACTTGTGACATCACCGGGTATATCCTGCTGGTCTTCTCCCATGATCCCCCAGTGACCTACTGTCAAAGCAGACTCAAAGGAGCAAACAAACAACCAGTTAAAGTACTAAATACAAAGCTATGCTCAAACTTCAACTTTAAAATCACAGGGCCCCAAAAAGAAAGGCCGAAAACACCCTCCACCGTGCCCCTGTCCCCCTGCGCACCAAACAGCGGAAGACAGAGAGCTAGAAGGAAGGAGAACTAAGGAAGAGTATAGGCAGAAAAGGTTGCTCTCGCGATTACCTGCCAATCAGAGCCCGTTGCCGACTCTAGGATCCGAAAGCATACTCGGAACTGACGCCTCGCGTCTGAAACATCCATCCCCGGGCGGGAATGAGGACTGAACTGTACTCCCTCAAGGAACATCAATTACCAGGTAAGTGTAATTTCCATTTCCTTATCGGTCCTACAGTTCAGTCCTCCACCACTGGGATGTACCAGAGCAGTAATCATTGGGAGGGACCTATCCAGTCGGCTCGGCCCCTAAACGAACAGAGCAGGCACCGACCCCAGCCCGCTCCTCACGTCAACAGGCGGTAAGCCAACCAGGAAGACACGACCGAGAGCCCACTTGGATCCTCTTCACGGGTGAAAACAGCACAGAACTCTGCCCCAAGCAGCGCTAGTGCTTCAGAAAGACAAACTCGCCATCGCAAACACTGAACGCCCTAGAAACAGACCTACTGAGAAGGCTACCGGAGCTCCGCCTGAAAAATCCGCTTGAGCTCCCCCTTGGCTCTCAACCCCACCAGGGTGTCAAGTGTTAGCAACCGCTGCTTTCCCGCAGAACCCGCCTCCACGGAGGGACAGGCAGCGAAGAGACCTCCCAGAAAGCGACAGAACCTCACCTAAGGTCCAAGGAACGCAGGTTACAAGCAAAGTGTTCTTGCGTAAGTCCCAGACCGACAACTAAACAGGCACAGCCGGATTCCACGAGGGAGAACGGAACCGAGGTCCATCCAGACAGCGGTGGGAAGCAAAATGAGGGAAATGGAAAAAACCACCAGCGTCAAACACCCTATTTGTCACACCTCTTAAGGGCTTTATTCTTTGCAACAAAGTAGCTCTACAGCTATGTCCTGGACCAGTTGGAGTCTTTTTAATTGAGAATGTGGAATGCAGCGAAGCAATGAGTTGCAATAAACCAAGCGTGATCCACCAAGGGCATATAAGAGGGTGTCAAGTGCCCCAGAGTCCAGCGTTGTTTCAGAAGATGTGGTGTGACAAAAAAGAAAGGAGACTCTGGTAGCCACGCCCACGATGCAATGCCAGTAGGCCAACCGCTTAAATCACCTGGATATGCCCTCCGGAATTGGAGGAACCATGCAGAAGTAGCAATCGCCGACGTGATCCATGGGCCCTCTCCAGATCATTGGAACCGCAAAAGACTTTGATGGTCTTTTCCCATTCATCCACAGCCTGAGATCTGCTACACATGTATTGCAGCATATGTGTGGCGCCTAGCTTTTATCCTGATCTTTTATTCTGCAGCCAAAATATAAAATTGTAGGCTTTCTGAACCGCCACAGTCATATACCATTTTTGTGATGTAAAAGTCACATCACCACAACTAGAGCAGAAATTATCTGCATGATTAACACCAGGACGAGGAATCGCCAAATATGCTGTGAGTGACCTATCGGTATAAAATAAATGTGTTTTTTTTTTACTGTCAAGCGAGGCACATTTAAGTAGTGACTGCATCAACTGGTTTTGGACAGGTATTTCGATTGGTTGCAATTAAAGATTATGCAAGCTCACGCAAATGTTGCAGAATACACTGGTAATGGTCCCCACTGACTAATGAAGAGCACATATCTTAGCAACCAGACCCAGTCGGCCATTTTCACTATGACCTCTGAAAGGCATAGAATGGACCGGGCCACAGCCCCGTACCAATGCGTCGACGCTATCCAGTAGCCTCATATGTCCTCTGCTAAACATCGACCCGTCGCCGCAGACTGACCGGTCACCATGAGGTCCAATATGGGCTGACCGCATCTGAGCACACGCGGCGCGCACACCGCCTGATGCAATCTCACTCCTCCGGCAAACACTCGGACCCCACTAAGGACATTCGCCACCACAGTGTCCCCACCGAAACGCAGGCCGCCAAGGCTTCAACCGCACACGCTGTCCCTTCGCTTGGGCCACCCTGACCACCCGACCGACTCCACCCTGCCGATCGAAATAGGCCACCATCCCGGAGATCTCAGACAGCACCTACAGCGCTCGATCCGCTACCGGGTCCGTGAACGCCTGCCACGGCTGACGTACCGCGTACCGTTCCAGTCAGACGATGGAACACTGGGCGTGCTGCGTACACTAAAACGCCTTGTACATAAAGGATCCCCAAAATGTAGCTGAGTCTAACCACGCTCCGGCCAAGCTCCCGGAAGAAAGGGACAGAACCTTAGAAAAAAGAAGTGGGGACAATTAGGAAGGCTTTCCTGTTTGATTATTCTTTTTTTTTTTGTTTGTTTGGGTTTTTTTTTGTTTTCCTTTTTACAACTCCATAAGGGCCACAAGGCACACAACCGAACAGGGCATTGTCCAGAGAACGCAAGGCCCCTCCTCCAGGCTGACTCCACAGCCTAAACCGGCAGTCACCTTGGCTGATGCCGAGCAGCGCGGAAGCCAACTTGTAAGCCCAGCGTATGAAGTATGCCTACTAGTACAGCATTCCACAATGGAGGGACATGTAACCGGACGGCTTTGAATATGAACCTACAGATATCCCGCGCTTGCTCCAAGACAAGCACTGTGCAGCCTACTGGTCTTCTCGGAGCACTGCCACGACCCGAAGACCTAAACCGGCCAGCAAAAGACGATGTACGCTGGGCCCGAAGGAACCTGGTTGAACGGATCCCAGCACTCCCTGTATCGTTAGGATCGGAGCCTCACCCCAAGGACTCAGCCCGGGCTGGAACGGGCTGAGCATAACTCCAGGCCCTGCGGCGAGCCCCCACGAAGAAGTGGGACGCAACGATGCCTTGAGGAAAGGGAAGGCCCAATGGGTGAAGCAAGTTGCTAGCTGACCAAGGGAGTAAACCCCACACGCGCACCTCAACGGAAGGTCGGAAGAACCGAGGATTCTGGTCCCACAGGTGCGCCTGCTAGCCTTTAACAACATACACCTCCGCAGGTACAAAAAACTTAAATTGTGAGCACCTTCAGGGGTAAGGGGAATAGACGACAGCCTCTGACTGTTGACCACCTTGTCTTGCACAACAGACAGCAGCACCCCACCAAACAAATGATTGGGAATATATGACCTCAGAACCCCAAGACAGAGGTAAAACAGTAGAACGTGCAGTGGACGTGAATTTCCAGATCTGCCAGCCCCCCTGCCCACATTGAGAAGAGGCAGAGAAGAACTGGACCGGCGCCTCCTGGACAGCCGGGCCACCGAAGGGAAAGCTGATGACTGAGGCCCAAACTCCTCAGGATGGCCCCGTCTTGCATTGGCAACCCCATGCAACACCATGACAACCCCGCTCACGATATCCCAAGCGATCTCTGTCATTGCTGCAACAATCACCTGAGCATGAGATCACAGACGGAATACGGACATGCAGACGCACTCAAGGAGAGTGCACCTAAGAAGTATGAGCCTATCCAACATCCAGCACCACATGTCCAGGTGTCCCACTCCTGTCACCCAAAACACAGGACGCTTGAACCTAGGTGACCGTCATAGCAAAGACAGGGAGGCCTGACTGCCGCTATCAACCCTTCCAGGACCCTGGAACACTAAGCCCCGGATTGTGCCATCCATCAACACTTCTCACGATCCCCAGCAGGGGCCTTTCCCCAGACGGCCCAGATGGGCAGTGTTCCCGCCAAATGGGCAAGCTGCGCTCTGATAACATAGTGCAGAAAAACAAATCAAAGTGTCTTAACCTAGCTAATTTTTTGTCTAATAGTGATCATTCATAATATCAGCCAGACTCAATCATAACATTAGTATTAATGATCTCTAAAGATTGAAGAGTTACTAATGTAACACTAATTGGTTTTTTTTTTGTTTGTTTGTTTTAAAGAGCTTCAAAGGCGATCTTGGAAACTACAGACCAATGAATCTGAGTTCAGTGCCAGTAAAATGATAGAACTTGTTCTGAAAAGCAGCACCAAGCTGTCTTTTCAAAGGGTTAATAAACATGTGAGTAAGCCAAATGATATGTATCTGGATGTTTTAGAAGGTACTTGACAAAGCCCCTTATGAACTTCTCCTGAGGAAGGAGATGATGTGCTATTATAGAATGGGAAATGGATCAAAAACAGGAAAACAATAGGACTAAATGGCCAGTTTTCTCACAGGAGACCCGTAAATAGTGGAATGTCTCGGGATCTGCACTGGAACTGGCATCTGGTAACATCTACTGCACTGAAATGATCTGGAAAAGAGATCAGCAAGCATGGCGATCAAATTTGCAGATGGCATAACGACATTTAGAGGCTGTCTGCACAATTTCCAAGCGTATAAACATGGAAATAGCATCCTTATGTAAATGACAATTTCAGAAAGGGCTCAATTTGTAGGTGGTTGTGCCGCCGATGACCCTGAATGGCCAAATCCTAGCACGGAAACCTGCTGCTGACAGACGTCGCTAACTGCCAGAATGCAGACAAAGGTAAAGGCACCCCCCAAGAAGTAAAACCCAAACCAATCACATTGCAGTCAAAGAACTATAAACTATCATGAAATTAAAAGGAAATTAAAATTAAAAGGAAATTAAAATTAGAATTAAAATTAAAAGTAACAGCAAAAGGAAGTCCTTATCTGGGTGTAGACGCGTGGAACAGCGTCGTCTGCTCAAACGCGGGGCTGCTCCGCTCTCCGCCACGAGGCCTCAGCCCTGCCGAGAAAATGGCGCCAATCCGAAGCAGGCCCGTTTGGCGCCAAACACCACAGAAGCGGCAAGAGCTCAGAGCCCCTCCATGCAGACTCAAGTGACTCCCTTGTGGCGTCGGGATGCAGCAGTTACCCCGCTGTAGCTGCGGGGTGAAGAGCTGTCCAGACACGCTGCTGCCTCGTGCCACCAGAAGTAGCAGACGCTGCGAGCCCCGGCCCACCGGCTAAAGAACCTCGAACGGCCTGAGGCTCCCGCCGCGATGGGAATCTGCCACATGGACACTGCCAAAATGCAGGTGTTCCACAGAGCTCTCCCCCGTACAGTCCTGGGGGAGAGATCATCACCGGGCACAGAGACCGAAGAATCCCAAGCAGAGAGGCTAGCTGGCAGCGTGAACTTTGAAAAGGGACAGAACCCCCCTTTCCACTAAGGCAGACTAGGTAAAAATAAATAAAGTAAAAGTAAATGAAATTAAATGAAAATGAAAATGAAAATGAATTCAATTTACAGGATTATACCTAAAGAAGGGCAAAAGAAATGCAAGGTAAATCAAATCCTGACTAACTGCTCCTAAACTGCTTCTCAAGTGAGCCCAGCACCTAGGCTCACTATGTCCTCATGCTGCATGGAGACTGGACACACTGGGGGATCATGGGAGAAGACCAGCAGGATATACCCGGTGATGTCACAAGTTTGACTTGTCCAGTCTCCATGTTGCAGGAGGAGGTGCACTACCCAGTGGTGGAGGACTGAACTGTAGGACCGATAAGGAATTTCAGTTACTATAGATGATGTTTCCCCATTTATTGCCTATTATTAGCAAGATTACCATCCATAAACAGTACATACTCCTAGATTAATATCTGTCTACATCACAAATCCCCACCTCCCCCTTCCCATACAATGTAACCAATGACTACACCACCAATAAACATACTTGGAATGGTGTGATTTGAAGAAGCAATGTATTTACTCCAGGTTTTCGCAAAAGTACTTAGCCTGTAATACTTCAGTGCTCTTAACCTGCACATCAGATACATATTCTCCATCCATTTTTCCATTTCTCCTAGTTTTAAGGGCTCTAGCTGCTTACAAGACCAGGCTACCACAAGCCTGGCAGCCATATATCCTGCTTGAATAAGTAGAGCCTCTTCCTGTGGGTTGTACTCTGCAGGAATATTCAACAGTGCCACCTCTGGAATAGGAGTCAGCCACAGTCCCAGGATGCTCCCCAACCAACCAAACACCACCTTCCAAAACCTCTAAATTTTCACCATTTCCATCACAAATGACAGAAATCTGCCCACTCTCCACATTTTCTCCAGCATTGATATGACCCTTGTCAGAAAGGTGGAGTAAGATACCACCTATACAGCATCTTGTAGTTTTCCAGGAACAAGCAAGAAGTCAGTCCTCCCCTTTCTCTCTCTCTCTGGTTGTGGCTGGTCTCTTTCCCGCCCCTGAGTTCGCTTCCCTCTGCACTATGTCCTTAGGCCTGTGAATTTTTCTTTTCAGCGAGATTCGTGCCCTTTTTCCACTGGCTGTTCCTCAGGTCTTCAACCTCACTGGGGCCCTTTTTCTCCTGATGGCCAGCAGCTTTAAAAAGTGTGATCGGTGTTCCAGTAATTTTTCTATCACTGACACACACGACTGCTGTCTCCATTGTCTTGGTCCCAACCATGACCCGGACACTTGCGGGTCCTGCAAGAAGCTGACCCCCAAAAGTAGTCAAAAGCAGGCAGGAGAAGACGACTGGATATTAAAGTCAGACTCTGCCTTGGAAACCCCTTCTGAGACCCTGAGACTACCAATACAGGGTACTACCCTTCGGGCTCACCTCTGCACCCAAAGTCTTCACAAAGTGCCTGGCAGTCGTGGTAGCCTACCTATGCCTCCAAGGAGCTTTCATCTTCCCCTACCTAGACAACTGGCTCATCAGAGGGGACATAGCCACCAAGGTGCCATAGGTCGCACCATTGATGTCCTGCAATACCTGGGGTTCATGATAAACCACTCCAAGTCCCACTTCACCACAACACAGAGCTTGGAGTTCATTGGGGCTAACCTGGATACTCTCCAGGTGAAGGCTTTCCTGCCCGTGACAGGGCCAGATGGCTCATGGCCCTGGCCACAAAAGTCCAGGGCAGATGCTCTGTCGGCACACGCCATGCTCCGCCTGCTCAGCCATATGGCCTTGACAGTACACGTCACACCGAATGCCTGCCTTCACATGAGGGAGGCTCAGTGGTGCCTAAGTTCTCAGTGGATGCAGGCCACCAGTCACTTCCGGAACAAGGTCTTCATGACCCACCCACTGGCGGAGTCGCTCTGCTGATGGCAGACCATGCAACACCTGAGGGCAGACATGCCTTTCCAATCCCCCACTCTTTAGCATATCCTCACCACTGACACCTCATTGCTGGGTTGGAGAGCCCACTGCGGGAACCTCCGCACAGAGGGCACCTGGTCCTGGGCCGAAGCCCGACCACAGTTCAACTTCTTGGAGCTCAGAACCATATTTCTGGCGTTCAAGGATTTCTGCCACAGTCTCCAGCACTGGCCAGTGCTCATCCAGATGGACAACCAAGTGGCGATGTTCTATGTGAACAACAGGGAGGCACGGGCTTCTATGCCCTCTGCCAGGAGGCAGTAGCCCTCTGCTTGTACACAATCAACCAGGGGATGCTCCTGAGAGCGGTCTACCTGCCAGGCCAAGATAATGTCCTTGCAACCGCACGAATGGCAGCTAAACCCCGGAGTAGCCCAAAAGCTATTCCAGCTCTGGGGGATCCCCCAGATGGACCTCTTCGCCAGCCCAGCTGACCCGCTTTTGCTCCTGCCAACCTCACCCATCCTAAGTAGCAGCGGACCCTTTTCCCATCTCATGGTCAGAAGGTTTTCGGTAAGCCTTCCCACCCACGCCACTGGCCACCAAGACCCTATTCAAGGTCTTTCAGGACAGGGCGTCACTAATCCTGGTAGCCCTCCAGTGGCCCCAGGCAGCCATGTTTCCCCCAGTTGCTCTGCCTAGCAATGGAATCCCTGGTCCCTCTCGGGAACTCCCTGGGGCTGCTGATTCAGGAGGAGGGCTCCCTCCTTCACCCCTACATGGGGTTTCTGGCATTAACAGCGTGGCTGCTGAACAGGCAGCCTTAGCTCCCTTTAACCTCTCAGAGGAGGTGTAGGTCGTCCTGCTGGCCTCCCACAAGTCTTCCCCAAGATGTGCTTATGCCTTCAAATGACGGAGATTCTCCATTTGGTGCTTGGAGAAATGGGTAACCCCTTCTCCTGCACGGTGCAGCTAGTCCTGCAATACTTGCTGCACCTCTCCCATGCCGGACTCAAGTTCAACTTAGTCAGGGTGCACTTATGTGCCCTTTCAGCACACCATCACCTTATTGAAGACGAGTCTCTCTTGGCTCAGCCCCTCGTCACCTGCTTCCTATGGGACCTACTGCTCTCCAAGCCCCCAATCTGCCTGCCCCCTGTGGAATGGGACCTGAATGCAATGCTGATGCGGCTTGAGGGAGCAAACCTTTTTTTTTAAATTTTCTTTCAAATAAAAGGCATATGCCACGCAGCAGCATGAACCTCTATACATGTGCTGTATATAGGTTCACACTGCTGCGTGGCATATGCCTTTTATTTGAAAGTTTTTAAAAAAAGGTTTGCTCCCTCATTCTATATCTTCCTGAAGAAGACCGAGAGGCCGAAACGCGTAGGGGACAATAAAAGGAGTTTTACAAACCTGAAAATCCTGCCAGTCTTGGTATCTGTTCCTTTGATCTTAGTATTCTACAGATACTTTCGTTGCTTCTGTTTGGCTTTGTACTTTCTAAAATTGCCATTTTATGTGTAAATGCCAAATTTTCTACATGGAAATCATGACTAATATGTTCTCCGTAACTAAGTTTTGTGTTTGATGTAAAGTAAAACTGTTTAAATAAATAAATACAATAAACCCCCTAAATCAACTATTTAAATTGTATTCATGTAAGCTGTTGTACCTGCCTTGGATTAATTTTCTTAGTCAAAAAGTTGAG
Organism: Ichthyophis bannanicus; assembly: GCA_033557465.1. Taxonomy (NCBI): domain Eukaryota; kingdom Metazoa; phylum Chordata; class Amphibia; order Gymnophiona; family Ichthyophiidae; genus Ichthyophis; species Ichthyophis bannanicus. The sequence continues at coordinate 173,980,345 of CM066042.1, forward strand.
TAATAAATCCCAATAATATTTATTTAAAACATTTTTAGTCCACCTACATTATAGGTACCAGCTTTAGTTGCTGATTGGGAAAACTGACTTCTTTCTCTGTAGAAAATATTCCAAGTTACTTGACATCTTATTTATCTTAACCAAAATGAGACACTATCAGGGATAAAAGCTTTAAAAGATTTACGGTGTATAAGAATTTAAAAAGACAGCCTTCAGAATTTAATATAGCAGTGACATAGAAGTGCCATATATGAGCTTGGTAAAATAAATACAATGTTACTTTGAAAAATTGTAACTAGATTATTTAAAATCTCCTAAATTTCCAATGATACAAACTTTTATCAGTGTTATGTGTGTGCACCCGTCGCACTGTACGGGGACAACCTTACAAATTCTTTCTAATTAAGAAAAAAAGTATTTCACCGCGTAAATTCTAAATTTGAGGAAATGTTCAGTAGTGTGGTTATTCTCAGAAGTAATGTTTCCAAATGGGTTTGTTTTGCACATACCATGACAGTAATACTCTTAAGCCAAGGTGTGTGAAATACGATCGCGATCTCTCGTGTGGCAAAGAGAAATGATAGTGTAAGCTCGCATCTACTAGGTGTGTATCTTTGCCTCTCCTATCTTTTTCAAAAGCAACCCTAATGAGGAAATTATTTTAGCTTGTTATATTAAATCACGCCAATTTATATATTTCTTCTTTTACTTTATACAAGGCACATGTTAAAATGAGCGTATAGAGACATAGCTCAAACTTCTTAATAGCTTAAATTGCATGAAGAGGACAAATTAACCTTCCCAGGACACCCTCCCTCCTCATGTGACTTACCCAGGAAACTGGAGGAAGGCAGTATCTAGAGAGAACGGAAGTGACGTTCTTTAACCTAGTCGCATGATGTGGCAAAAATCAAAAAGTGAAAATCGACCAGAAAAATAATCCCTGACGTTCCTTTTATCCTCCAGTGCATGCGTCAGTTCCACATCTGGACTTACCTATCGTCGCTTGTTCTTCTGTATGTTTTAAGTCTCCCTTTTCTTAAGGGCAAATAAGTCTGAATACAAAGAGTGTTCCGCTGAGCTAGTAGAACCGGGGACTGGGTGCAGAGATCGTGTGGCGTGGTATCCTTCCGCCACCGTTTCCGGATTGCTGAGCTCACAGTTCCGCCATTGCGGCTTTTCCTGGAGTCGGTTTGCGCTGCTTTTCCGTCTCTTCAGCGTGACAGGCGGAGAGGGGGGGAAGAGAGGGAAAGACACCTGAGTCTCGCTGCCCTGTGAACTGGGAGAGTGTTTAGCTGCTAGTTTCTGCTTTTTGCTGCCACCTGAGGGAGTTGGTGAGACTGTCTGGCCTGAAGTGCGACTGACAGGAGAGAGCTATAGAGGGAACTGTTGAAGCCATGGCTCAAATCCTTCCTATCCGCTTCCAGGAGCACCTACAGGTAGGGAACTGGTGGGTCATCAGATCTACCTCCTCGCCCTTATCTCTTATTTAGCGCTGTCCTTAATACCTCTCCTGCAGCTGGTCGTTGCTGGTGCCCGTAGAGCCCAGTTCAAAGTCCTTTGGTCTTAAAGGGGGCTTTCTTAACGAGGTGTTTTTCAGTCCCAGGTGTTTGTGGGACTGGAAAAAGGAGCTTGCTGTAGCTGTTGGAGCTATCTTAATCCACGAGCTATGCAGGGAAAGAAGTCGTTGGTGGGAAGGTTCTGCTTTGGAGAGAATGAATGAACTCCATGCCATTCTCTGTTTCTTTAGGACCGAAAACGCCTTTGAGGCATCCCTCTTGCATAACATGGGTAAAATAAGTAGGTTTTATGTTGGACAGAGTAGTAAAACGTAAAGCAATATTATCTATTCTACTTAGCTTTATAGTAAGGCCTGAGGAAAATCCATAAATATTTCAAGGAAGTGAAAGCTGCTTCACTTTTCTATTGCCCCTGTATTGATGGTGTGTATTGGCAGAAAGCTGAATTGTTCCGGTCTGTTTTCAGAAGCGCTTTTATTAAATGTCCAGTGGACTGTAAATCTTGATTATGTGCGGGAGATACTGAAGCGCTGCTCGCCCTCACTAACACCTGCTGGGAGGTACATTATCGGAAGAGGTAGGAATTGGGCGGCCCCTACCAATCTCTGTCGCTTTCTCGTCACGAATGAATAAACCACTCGGGCTTAACTATGCCGAACGGTTAAACTATGTGTGTTTGTCTTCCAAAGAGAAATCGCTTATCAAAACAATGAACTAGTGTGAACTAGCCCCATATAGCTGCTTAAGGGGTTAACACGTTTTATTCATCGTATGGGTTTAATGTAATGGAACCGATGGCATGTACGCTTAAATACAGTTTTCTACTAGATGGCTAAAAAAGTATCGAGAGGGATAGTGCTGGCAAAGATGATATTTTAGGAATTCCCCTTAGTTCTGTATTCAGCTTCCTTTATTGAGAAAAAGACAGGCAAACTGCAATGACACAGGGAGAGGCTGCATATAAATCTGCCTTACTCTTCATAGTACTGGTGTAACAAATGTGAGCTTTTTGTATGTCCTTTTTTTGTTTTATAAAGTTTTTCCAAGTGGCAAATCCTTGTAAACAGCTGTGCTGAAAAAGAATGACTCTAGTTGTTTGCAAGCCCTAAAATGAAAACCAATGCACCATGTAAGGTTCAAGTTTAAACAACTCTTTATCTCTAGGTTTTCAGCTAGCATCTATGTTCAAGCTTAAAAAAAACCCTACAAAATAAAATACTGTTTAAATTGCACAAATACATATAATCCCTTTAAATACCCACATTCTTCAGTTCAGAAATGGCTAGAACTTAGTGTTCCAATTATGGTATTGCATCTTTAGTGAAAGCAACTAGATCATTATGAGGAATGTTTTCTGCATGTTCATTTAGCTTTGACTTGACAGCTATAAGAATTGATGCGCTGTTCTTAACAGAAAATTGAGATTACCTTCTGTGTGGGGTTTTTTTTTTGTATTTTGTTTTTTTGCTTCTCATTTTTCTTTAGCGTATTTCCACACTTTTTTATTTTTACATCATTTCTACAATGATATAACACTTTGTTTCTTCGCTGTATTTTTCATAATCTGGAGTGAGGAAAACACCTTTTCCCTTCATATAGAAACCATGTCAGCAGGAAAAAGACCATATGGCCCATCTAGTCTGTCCTTCCATATCAAATACTTGGTCTTTTTTTGTTTTCCTTTAGAGATCTTCTGTTTGTCTCATGCTTGCTTGAATTCAGATACTGTCCTTATCTCTACCTCCACTGGGAGATTATTCCATGTATCTACCACTCTTTCTGTAAAGAAATATTTCTGCATATTGCACCAGATATTATGGATCATTAAAAGAAAAACACAAACAAAACTATTGTAATACATATAGCTGTATTTTGTGAGGGAGGGGAGAGGAATACATGGATACTAAGCAGATGGAATTTGCATTCAGGAAGAGTCTTCATACTCATAGAAACATCTGGAAAACATAACCTTTTTTTTTCTTCACAGTAGAATATTACAATTAAAAAAAAAACAACAACCCTGGAGAACAAGGCCCCAATCCATATTCAAAGCAAACATAATAATCAAAGTAGCCTGAGAGAGAATGAGTAGTAATCTCCTACTGTGAAGATTCCAAAATTTGTTAAATTCAAGGAGTTGGCAGGCCCTAAAGTTCATTTCCGTTCAGAAGACCCATGTTTCAAAACGGACAAGAAATACACTGTAGTTTCTCAAGCTATGCCATTGATGGCTATCAGTAATTCTGAAAAATATTGCTTCATTATATGCTATGAAAAGACTGCATTTAGAAACGTTCAGACTGCATCAAATATGATCCTGTATAGGACATAAACATTTTGCAAACCAGTATAGTCTTTTATGATGCTCTTAGTAATCTCTTCCAGAGAGGAGATTCTGGTTACAATAGAATATCACTAGATGCAGCATAGTATGAAGATCCAATCTACTCTGGTTTGATAATTGACCACCAAAGAAAAACTATAAAGCTGTGCAAGGCAGCCCAGAAGGATATTCTCAACCTACATAAGACCTGCTCGGATCATTGAAGTATTTAGCGCCTTCCCTCCAGTCTCCACAGCCTGTAGTGATGTGACAGGCTGCAGATCAGCTCTCTGAAGTTAAACTTTCTGTATTATCCCCCACCAGCTCTGAATGTCAAATGGCTCCCTCCAAGGGCCAGGCATGAATTTTTTTTTTTTAACTAAGATTTGTTATACCGCTGTTCAAAAATCTGTATCATAGTGGCTTAAGTCTCAAGTTTACATGAGCAGTCAGTACCAACATCAAATTATTGCACAAGCCATATGACAGACGGTGTACAAAAGGGAGGGGATACATTACACAACAGTATCTATTTTTCTTTACACATTTTAACTAAGACAGGAGGAAACGATCAAGCAAAGGACCTGTAGATTCCTTAGTACAGTGTCTTTCAACCTTTTTTGTGCAAAGGCACACTTTTTTCATGAAAAAAATCACGAGGCACACCACCATTAGAAAATGTTAAAAAAATTTACCTCTGTGCCTATATTGACTATATATAAAGTAATTTTCTTGAATAGGAATCAAACACTCACACCAACCCCCCTCCCCTGCTGGTTCACACCAACCCCCCTCCCCTGCTGGTTCACTCACACCCCCCCCCCCCCACTGCTGGTTCACTCACACCCCCCCCCCTCCTCCACTGCTGGTTCACTCACCCACCCCCCTGTCACTTACTCACCCCTCCTGCTGGGTCACTCACTCACTTACTGGTTCACACCCTCCCCTGCTGGTTCAATTACACCATCCCCCCCCCCTTGCTGGTTCACTCACACTCCCCCCCCCCCCTTGCTGGTTCACTCACACACACACCCCCCCCCTCTGCCCAAGCCGCTGCTTCTGCTTTGTACAGAGCAGCTAAAGTTAATTTGAAAAGGAAAGACAGCCTGTGAGGAGCCCGCCCCCATGACATCACTTCCTCGGGCTCTGCATGATCGGAGGGCTCCTGACAGTTTCTCTTTACTTTTCAATGTAAGTGTAGTGCAGCCGCTGCTCTGTACAAAGCAGAACCAGCGGCTGCACTGCTATAGGGAATCGCGTTCGCGCCGCGGACTTCGGCACAAAAGCCGTTTTTTTGCTCTGGCCACTCCCGATCTTGCGGCCAGAGCAAAAAAACGGCTTTTCAATGGCCGGTTTTACAACTGTGCTGGCAGCCGGCCTGGCCATGGAAAAACCGGCCAGGCCGGCTGAAAACCGGCCGGTTGGCAACCCTAATTTGTGAGCCGAGGCCACATGTTACGGATGAAATTGGAATTTTTCCCACGGCACACCAGACAATATCTCACGGCACACTAGTGTGCCACGGCACAGTGGTTGAAAAATGCTGCCTTAGTATATACAGGGTGGCCCAAAAAAAGTGAACATCTCGTAGCATGTAAGTTATTTAAAAAGTCAAAAAGACTGATGTAAACGATTGACAAATTAAAAAAAAAAAAGATGGCGACTGGAAATTGTCAAAATAAAGACGTTATATAGCTAAAAAAGGTAAATAAGTAAACTATTTAAGCTTTTATTTTACGAGATGTTCTCACTTTTTTGGGCCACCCTGTATATTAGGGATCCTTACTGAAAGCTTGCATAAAGAACCACATTTTTATTCCAGCCTTAAACGTTTTTAATATGAGGTTTCTAATTGGAGTTCCTCTGGGAGTTCCAAAGTGTTAGGGCATGGTAGCTGAAGACTGTATTATAAGAGGCGTTCAGCCTTAGCATAGCTATCGTCAGAACAGTTGAGAGAGTTTGCTTATGATTATCTTATTTTTCGTGTTGGACAGGTACAAGATGTCGTCATCATCAATCTGTCCCAGTCTTTGTGATACAGGATTTCTTCTGGGGCTGTTGATTATTTTCTAGGTGCAAAAGAGTTGGCATTCTTTGGAATCATTGGATGCGGTTCCTCCCTCAATCCACAAAATCCATGGGGAGAAATAGGGGATCTGATCAATTTTGAGTTTTATTTGCTCCTAGGGGCTGCCACCTGCACAGTTCTTGCACCTGTCCAGAGCCATCTTGGATGCTCCAGCTGAAGCAGCAACCTAAGAAACCAAGGCCTGTCATAGGACCTTGATGCTCTGTGGGATAAGATTTAGCTTTTCCCCTTAGGTTTAGGCATAGTAAACAAGACAAGAGAGAGCTTTCAGGTAATACAACGTATCCACTACCATCTTGGCTTATCCTTTGCTATTGTGTGACAAGATATAGACTTATTTTTTACATTTAACTTCAAGGAATAACCATAAAAATGTGTGTGCCAATGAAATACTGGTGAAGAAATGTGTATCATTGTGATATAGCAATAGGCTTGCTTTAAAGGGATTTTTCCCATTATTATCTCTCAGGGTTGGGGGGGGGGAGCTTAGCACATTGGGCCAAAGGTGAGAGGCATGTTCTTTTTAAATCATCGTAATGGCAAGGAAATACTGTGAGGTTTTGGATATTGAGAACATAGATGGCTATTTAATAGTTGATAAAACCTTTTTTTAAACTTTAAGAAATGTTGAATTTAGCTCACATCTTTTCAGTAGTAGATGGGTACTGTAGGTATTTCATTGTCCCAACATTGCTGTAAACACATCTTGAGCCTGCAGCTGTCCTGTATCCAGTGGTGTTGGACATGGGTTCCAGCACTGGTGGGCCAGAGAGCAGACAGGAGGCCCATAAAGAGGGTGGTAATTTGGACCCAAGCCCACCCCTTTTGTCTTGCTGTTTTTCTGTCTGCTTGCTAAGTGTCTTTCTATATCTGAATTTTTTTCTTTGCCCATTCATTTCTATTGGGCTGTATTTGATTCTGTGCTGCTCTATTAAAAAGCTTTTGCTTTTTAAATCGGAGCTTGTTTCTCAGACAGTAGGGCCACCTAGGCCTGTGGTAGGTGGCTGGGGAAGCCCTTTCTGGGTTTCCCTGGCTGGTATGTCGGTTGCTGGTATTCCTTTTCAGGTCTCCCTTTTCACTATGGCCTGTGCTGCTGCTTTTTTGGTTTTTTTTTTCACAGCCTGTCATTTGCTGGGTGGAACCTTGCAAATGTGCCTGATACTTGATATTGTGCCACATGTGGCTCTTGAGTCAGTTTTGGCAGACTCTTTTTGCCCCTTCCTGTATGATGGGAATGCTCAGAGCTCGTTTTCTGGCATTGTTGAGACAATTTCTCCAAATGGGTTAATTTTGTGCATATCATGACAGTCATGAACCTCACTTCTAAGTCCCAGGGTATGTGATCTCAGTCTCTCAAACTTACTGCTAATGCTTGCCATAGTACTTGCATCATGCCAAAGAGAGCCTCCCTCTGGTGTTTGCAAGATGTCAATTTATGGGTAATTTATCAAGGTGTGCTTGTAAATTCCTTTTGATTAAGCCTGTGGCACCCAATACGATGGGAAATAACTGTATTTTTCTGCCACATTTTCTTGGTCTCCCACTGCATTTCTTGATACTTGAAGTTTCTTATCATTCCTCCAGTTTAGTCCTCTACCTCTGGGTTGTGTACCTCCTCCTGCAGCTTGGAGACTGGGCATGTCAAAATTGTGACATCACTGGATGTAGCCTGCTGGTATCTCCCATCAGCCCCAGTGTGTCCAGTCTCCATGCAGAAGGAGGACGTAGTGAGCCTAGGTTCTGGGCTCACTTGGGAATCAGATGAGGAACCGTTAGACAGGATCTAGGGTTAATTGGGTTTACTTTAATTTTGGTTTTAAGTTGGGTCCAATTTAACTTGGCAAATATTAATTATTGGGTTTAATTGTCTTTGTATTTTGCTTTCTTTGGGCTAATTACTTTAAAGTTAGTCTAATCCCTTATGGTTTATTCAAGTTAATTGCATTTAATTTAATTATTAAGTTATTAAATTAAAATAACCCAAGTTAGATTACATTATTAATTTTCATTTACCTTTCCTTATTTGAGGAGCTGTCCGTTTTTAAAATAAGCATTTCCCGCCTAATTTCTCTGGCCGTTGGTGCCTTTGTTTCCCCAAGGCTGCTTCTCCGCATTATGTGGGTCGGCTCTCCTCTCCCGGACGATACGGAGAGGAGCCTGACAGAGGACGGGGCAAGCGACACACACGCTGCCCCAAGTTACTTGGGGCAATGGAGGGAACTGATGGGTTGCTGTGCCCGGCCCTCACCAGGCACTCTGCTTGCACTAGGATCGAGCAGCATAGCGGTTGTGGGATGGCGATTGGGTCTCCACTCGTGGGAGGCTGTAGGGGCCGAAACAGCCAGGTGGCTGCTGTGTTTGCGGAGTGATGTCCCGCCGGTGCGGCTTGAGCGGCTGAGGTCGTTTGGGTGCAGAATGAAGCCGTATGGGGCCAGAGTCTCTTCCGTGCTCCGACCTTGTGGCAGCAGGGAGAAAAAAAGGGATTAGTTAACCAATTGCTGGTCTTTTTTATTTATACACACACACACACACAGCTACCTTTGTCCTTTTTATGTTTGTTAATGCATCTATAGCCGGGAGGTGCTGTGGCCTCTCCAGGGGTCTGCCGTTAATTGCCGCACTGACAGGCGTCTCAAACCTGTGCCCCTTTTGTTGACGGTAGGCTGGTATCCATACCGGTGAGGCCGTGACCTGCTCTGTCCTAGGGGGATGTGATTGCCTGGATAGCAGGACATTTTGGTATTGGTATTGGTTTTCGCATGGGGTAAAGATATTGAAACCTTTCTGAGGACCGTGTTCCATTAGGGGGTTTGTTGCTTCAGCAGGGCAGCTTGAATTCCCGGATTGTGCTTATACCACAAAGCAATGATTTGGAGCTGCTAGGACAGTATGCTGAACTATGGAGGGAGTGTTCCTGTTTTGAAGCAAAACCACAGCAGGAGCGCAGATCTGCTACCAATGGGTCTTGCAGCTTAAGTCTCTGCCCCCTTGTTGCAAAACTATGTAAAAAAATCAGTATGGGAAAATGGACTATTTGTAAGACTTGATAAGCAGATTATCGGAAGGCTAGTGCAAATTCTTAGCCCGTGTTTACAGCTTTAAGCGTGGTTGGTCATTTAGGGAGGCTCTGCCTCTTAGCACCTGTTGCTAGGGATTGCCGCAGTGGTGTCAGCTGTACCTTGGCAAACCACTATGCTGATGGAAGGTAGCGCAGCCTTAGACGCTGCACAGGATAGAAAAATGGTTGGTTTATTGAAACAATCCTTGAAACAGACGCTTGGTCATTGCAGGCTTCCTCTTGCGGAGCATTGGGGCTACAGCAGGTCTCAGATGCTCCCATAGTTTGCGATGATCTCCCCAGCTAGAGTACGTAAGTTTCGGGGAGCGGGATCACCTAGAGTCAAGAACTGTTTGTGTGTCAGATGGGCACTATGCCTTGATCGGAGCTCAGACTACTAGTCTGGCGTCGGTGGGGCTGTCCGCAGGTCCCTATGATTAGGAAATGGTCAGCGGATCGTTCACCTATGGCACGGCACAGTAAACGTCTGTTCAAAGGAACCTTAGAGTTTGCAGAGGATATTGGCGCTATCTGGATGCAGGCAGGGGTGCATAGGCCTATTCTGATAGGGCATGGGTGTTAGTGCACATGTCAGAGTACTGCGTGCCTGGTTAACTGATCTTAACGGTTATTACTTGGGTGCTTTCTCATGGGACGGATCTGATAGGCAGTTGCAGACAGGAATGAAGAGGTGTTTAAAAAAAAAAAAATCGTCTTTTGCTGAAGCGGTGATTGTAACTTTTCTCTGGGTCAGGCCAAAGGCCCAATTCTTTTACAGTTGTCAAACATACGCATGTACTTACAACTGGTGATCTTGCTGACTAGTCAGTTCTTCGACACTCTCCGTGCCAATCAGAGTGAGTTCTTACAGGGCGGCTTTGATATGGTCTAATGGCCAGATCCTTAGGAGTCCAGCGGATAGCTTTCGCCCGTTATAGAGGTGGCTTGGATGTTACATTGACGTGGTTTGTCTTCTAACAGCAGTCTCTAGGTTGGCTGCGCTCTTCTTGCTGAGGGGGGGTTCCGCCTTGGAATCTCCACTAGGAGCTGAGGGTCATGTCTAGGGATCCCTTCGAGTCCTTACTCTGAGTTTCAGACAAACATCTCACCTGTTTCTCTTGGATCAAGCGGTGACCTTACCGGTATTGGGTTTCGCAGAGGGAAGCTTTCCTGGCAGTAATCTTCATCGTTTAGACATGCTGAGAGTGTTGCGGCAATGCTTAAAGAGCTCAGAGGCCTTTCGTAAGTCTGAACAGATCTGCGTTCTGTTTGGAGGTTTCCGTAAAGGGGTAGCGGCTGTTACGGTACCTATTGCCAGATGGGTCCAGGAAGCTGCAGTGTCAGCTGGTATTTTGCAAGGTAGTCAGGTGCCAGGGCAGTTAAGGGCTCTTGCTTCTAGAGCGGAAGCGCCGTCATGAGCAGCACACAGCTTGGCTTTGCTAGTGGAGATTTGCAGAGCGGCTACCTGGTTGTCTTTGCATACCTTCAGTAGACACTACCACCTGAACATTAGGGCAGCAAATGAAGTTTGTTTCCAGTCGACAGTGTTGCGATCCGGTGGTAAAAGTCCCTCCCAATAATTGCTGCTCTGATAAATCCCAGAGGTAGAGGACTAAACTGGAGGAATGATAAGGAAATGGAAATTACACTAACCTGGTAATTGTGGTTCCTTGAGTGACTCTGGTTTAGTCCTCATTCCCGCCCGGTGGGTGATCTATTCAGAGTTTATGATCAGATGGGGAGGAGCATCTCTTTTTTGGGGGGGGAAACCCCAAAACCCATAAAATAAAATAAAATCTTTTCAGTTTGTGGATCGCAGTGAGTATTTGTCGGACCTGTTTTACTTTCCTTCTCTCTTGCTCACTTCAAGGGGTGGAACAGGGAAGGTTTAAAGAATGAAGGAAAAAAAAAGAAACAGTTTCCTTGTTGATGAGGAGTTAGTTCCTTAGCGTTCCTCCAGTTCAGTCCTCTACCTCTGGGTTGTCAATCTCCTCCTGCAGCTAGGAGACTGGTATGTCAGAATGATGACATCACTGGATATAGCCTGCTGCACTCCCACTTGCATCCCAGTGTAACCAGTCTCCTTGCAGCAGGAGGGTTTGACGAGCCTTAGGAGAGGCTCTTTAGGAGGAATGGATAAGGAGCAGGTGGTTTTTAGGATAGTTTAGTGTTGGGGTTTAAGTCTGAGCGGTGCCCTTTAAAGAAAAAGAAAAAAAAAAAATCCAAACGAGACCAACAGACAGCTTTGACAGGAAGAAAGGCTTTCTTCATACCTGCCTTGTCGGTACTGGGGTTTTTCTTCCTGAGGGGAGTTTTGGCTCAAGCCTTCGAGTCCTATCCCCTCCCCCGTGTGGCCCAGAAGTCTCACCTCCCTGACTCTATGGGGGTGAGCCATTCTGTAACGCTGTGCACACCGGCGCTGCAGTCTTTACCTTCTGTGGCTGCTCGGATAGCTGTTTCTCACGAGACACGGTGTTTTAAAGGCCCGGGGTTCCCGACGGTAGCTGCGACACTTTGGGGAGTGACAGACCGCACCAGTAAGTGTTTCCTGGTGTTCGGCTGTTCCTTTTCTCCAGGCCGCACTGATTCAGGTGCACGGGCCTGCCGCGGTGCTTTTGGTGCCCTTTTTTTCCCCGACACGGTTTGCATCCCGGCGGCCATTTTTTGAGCCGCAATGCAACCGCGTGGCAGCTGATCATCTCCTGAAAGCGCTTATTCGGATCGGGGCACTGCTGTGAGTTCTTTCTTGCTTTGCTTGTCGTGCTGGGAGCCCTTTCTGTCTTTTTTTTCTAGGGAAAAGGTAGTCTTGCGTCCGGTTCCGTCCTTTCTGCCTAAGGTGGTGTCTCCTTTTCATGTGAACCAGGCGGTGTGTTTACCCATTCTGGGGTCCTTGGGGGCGGTGAATCGGATCACGGTCTTCGGCGTCTCAACGTGAAAAGAGCCTTGCGTCAGTATTTGCGGGCCACGGAGTCCTTCCGCCGGTTTGAGAGATTGTTTGTGCTGTTCGGTGGTGCTCGCAAGGGCGAGGCGGCGGCTAAGGCGTCCATCGCCTGCTGGCTTAAGGAAGTGATTGCGTCCGCGTATTTGCTTAGGGGGTGTGTTGTGCCTCTGGGGCTGAGGGCGCATTCTACCAGGGCGCAGGCGTCTTGGGTGGAGTTTAGCTTGGTTCCCCCGGGAGACATTTGTAGGGCGGCGACTTGGTCGTCTCTGCATACGTTCAGCAAACATTACCGTCTGGATGTTGCTGCGGCTTCAGATGCTCGTTTCGGCTCGGCGGTTTTGGCTGCTGGCTGGAAGGGTCCCTCCCATTGATTACTGCTCTGGTACATCCCAGAGGTAGAGGTCTGAACTGGAGGAACGCTAAGGAAATGATAATTACACTTACCTGGTAATTGTAGTTCCTTTAGTGACGACAGTTCAGTCCTCCTTCCTGCCCGGATGTTTATAAGAGGTTTCCAGCTTGGTGCTGAGACGAAGAGTGTTACAGGTGAGTCTAGTTTCCTTCCTTTCCTTTCCCTTGTTTGTCCCGTCCTCAAGGGCAGGGCAGGTGGTAAGAGAGCCTGGTCGGAAGGGGTGGAATGTTTGTACTGCGGATGTTTTTCTATTTAGCTACTTATTTGTTGCTCCTTTTGAGTCTGCTTTGTTATAGTTCACACTGGGATGCAAGTGGGAGTGCAGCAGGCTATATCCAGTGATGTCGTCATTCTGACATACCAGTCTCCTAGCTGCAGGAGGAGATTGACAACCCAGAGGTAGAGGACTGAACTGTCGTCACTAAAGGAACTACAATTACCAGGTAAGTGTAATTATCATCTCTCACTTAGGGTTATGGATACAGTTGAAATTAAGGATGGCTATGTATTTGTATTCCTTTTGAGTTTGCTTTGTCAATAGTTCACTGGGGCTGATGGGAGATACCAGCAGGCTACATCCAGTGATGTCACGATTTTGACATGTCCATTCTCCAAGCTGCAGAGGAGGTACACAACCCAGAGGTAGAGGACTAAACTGGAGTCACTCAAGGAACCACAATTACCAGGTTAGTGTAAATTCCATATTTTCTCCCCCTCAGCATGATTCAGAGTAGTCTCTTGGAACTGACACCTCTATAATCGATGCCATTCTGGTGGTGGTCTTTTACCACTATATATGGCTTCCTTGCAACCAGCTTTTTATCGATCGGAATGGGAATATCTCAGGTGATCATAACCTCTGAAGTCTTTGCAGTTCTTCTAGTATGACCCTGTGCAGATTCTGGTGCTTCCTCTGAGCCCTCCATGCCAATCCAGCTCGTTAGGCAGGTGGCCATCTTGAAGTCCCACAAGACATCTACTTAGAGAGAGAGGAGTGAGGAGACCTCAGGTTCTGGCCAGTAGCCCCCATTGGGGCCCCAGGACTCCCTCTCTGTTTTGAGCAGAAGCCCACAGGTTGTTTACAGTCCTTTCTTGCTGCTTGGCAACCCCCTTTTTTTGCAGGGATCCAAGGACCGGGCCAGACCAGGCCTCTCCTGTGAGGGATTCTGGAACCTTGAGTGGCTCTGCCATAGCTGGCAAGGAGGTTAAGCACCCCCCCACATTGCTTCGGGATCCTGGTCTTATCTCCTATGGAGACTAACTGGGATGCTGAAGAGGATTCTTCTCCAGAAGGTGAGTCTGGGGAAGAAGGGCAAAGATCTTCTCTCGGCATCTTTGCAGAAAGAGCCTTTAGGTGCTGATTCAGGATACTATAGTGACCTTACATATTGTGGCACCTTACTCCTATGACAGGGTCCATCTGTGACACTATCTTGGAATGTCAGGTATATATATATATATATATATATATATATATATATATATATATATTTTTTTTTGTGCTTTTTAATATCTTATGATTTTCTTATTTTTAAGTTCTTCTAAAAAAAAAGTTGTCTTAGTCCCCTATGAGCCTTTTTACTGTTTACTTTGATTTTTTTTCTAATGAAGGCATCAACTTTTATTATAACTGGCTGTTCTCATTTTGCACTGTAGGCTTCTCAGCGATTTTTGACCTGCTGTAATCTTGTATTGTGTGTGTGTTCTCATTACTTTATTATTGCCATCCTTTCCCTACTTTTTCTTTTTACCATTTTTAATTATGAAGTTTTTCACAATCTGTTTTTAATGTATGTTCTTGTCAAATCCCTTTGTCATTTTCAGGTTTCTTATTGCATATGCCATTGTTTGTATCTTTTGCCAAGCCTAAGTTGATTGAGATGTAACTTTCTGCTTGCTTTTAAAGTTTTGTATTTTTAATTTTTGGGTACTGCATGCATTATTTATGATTACTTTTAACTTTTATTTTTTTACTTTTTGTTTCAATCATTATTTTTTCTCCTTATGTATTTTTTTTATTTTTATTTTTTTACATAGGGAGCTCTATGTATGTGTTTGTTTTTATGCTCTTTGTCAATTTATTTTAGACCCCTTATGCAGGCATTAGTGCTAAAACTTGACCAAGTTTGGTTTTGAATAAGACTTTACATCTGTGAAGGCATTCTTTGTGCAGCCATGGTTTTTCTCCACTTCTCTGTTCAGCCATTTACTAGTGATGGTCATTCTCTCAAGCAGATGGACCCAGGGACACTTAGGGTGTTGGTTGCAGCACCGTTTTATCTTCTATATGACTGGCTGTATTATTGGCATAATTTGGATTGTATGTTGGTTTGCCACAAATATAGATGTTGCTACAATCTTAAAATGACTGGAAATCTGTAGCATATGTCTGGATAGGATGCCCATTATAGCTTAGTTTAAAAACTGAACATGTTTTGCAAATAAGCTTCCTCAAATTAGTTAGTTCTTTTTGTAGTGTACCAAAGGTCTATGGATGTTGGCGTCAAGAGTGTTTTGGTGGTGTTTATTAGCCTGTGAGGCTTCTTGTTTCCTGATATGAGTATAATTTCTAAAAAGAACTTCTCTGGCCCAACCAGAACATGAGCTGTAGACAAAACATTTATTACTATTTAACTCTTGCCTTTCCAGTAGATGATCAAAGCGAGTTACATTCAGGTACAGTAACTTCTCTGTCCTCGGAGGGCTTATAATCTGTGTGTGCCTAAGGCAATGGAGGGCTAAGTGGCTTGCCCAAGGCTACAAGTAATGTTGGTGGGATTTGAACCCTGGTCTTTCCCATTCCAGGCTGCTACCCTATCTACTAGGCTACTCATCCACTCCATGTAGTAATATGTTCTTATTTCTTGATTGTGGCCTATTGCCTTTTCTTCATTTATTTTGCATTTGCATTACAGAAAGCCTAAAGAAGATATATTAAAAAATGAAACACACACCACCTCTTCTAAACCTATCTGCAAGTCATTTTACATGGCTTGTATTCAAATTCATTTTTTCTTCTAATACACACGACCATTACAAAGAACGTGACAGAGGGGGCTCTTAAACTCTGATCCTTGAGGGCCACAGATCATCTGTTTTTAAAATTGTGCATATTTTTGGCTATTTTGCTCTTTGCAAATGCAATGTGTGCCTTTGAGTCAGTCCTGACTCCTGACGACCCAGAGGCTCCTGGGTTTTCTTGGCAGTGTCACCGGAAGTAGATTGCCAGGCCTTTCTTCCGAGGCAATGGAGGGTTAAGTGACTTGCCCAAGGCCACAAGGAGTGCTAGTGGGAATTGAACCCTGGTTGCTTGGTTACCAAGCCAGTGGTCTAACCACTAGGCTACTCCTCCACTCCATTTTGCTCTTTACTTATAAATATATTTGTATAAATATCAAAGCTAGAATCGGTGTAGTCCATCCTCAAAAAAATGTCTACTTGCTGCCCTTGAAGATGAAGCTCAAGAACTTCAGTTTTCTCAAATTACAGTATGTCAATTTTAAAATGGAGTAAGAGATCACTTCTTTATTGGACTGACAATATATGTATGTTTATTTCACTTGATATACTGCCTTTCAAAAAAATAGAAATCAAGGCAGTTTACAATTTCAAACAAATATGAAAGAGGGCCAGAGGCACCGAAAGGGGAAAAAAAGTTACGATATCAGACAGGGTAGTAGAGTATAGGTAAACATGCAAACACACAGATGGAGACAAGAATGATAGAGGAGAGCACAGTACTAAACATTGGCAGAGGGTAGCTCAAATACGTGGTTTAAACAGATGGGTCTTTAACTGTGTTTTGAAAGTCCTGTAATTTTTGTTCAAGTCTGAGTGAGGTGGGTAGGGAGTTCCACAGGGCAGGACCAGCAAAGAAAAATGCAGAATTACGGGTAGTTTGGAGTTGAGCATGTGCAGGGGAAGGAAGATGAAGCCGATTGATATGCATAGACCGGAGTGAAGGACTGGGAATATGAAATTGCAGAAGATCGGACAAGTACTGTGGAGTGTGAGCATATATAGCTTGATGGGTCAGTGTGAGAAGTTTGTAGTGAATTTGAGAAGCCATGGGGAGCCAATGAAGTTATGAGGAGGGGAGTTACATGTTCCCAGCGTGCGTAATGGGAGATAATAGTGTGTGTGTGAGTTTTTTTAACTGAATTTTCAAATCATTTACAGTAGCAAGCGATTACCAGGAAACAAGAGAATACATAAGAAACTAAAATACATCAGGCAAATAAGCAAAATCAAATTAGCCTACATCACAGGGAGACATCCAACAATTAAAGAATAAGTAACTTGGGAAAGCAAGAGGGAAATCATCAAAAAATTGCAGCCATTTAACTTATACCACCTTACCCACCAAAACCTATCCCTGCTTCTCCCTGTCTGTCAAACATCTCCAATGTATGGGTTCTAAGAAAATATATCTAGACCCCTGAAAGGTGACCAAACACTTACAAGGTTATCGCAAAAAAAAGAAGCCCCAAGAGCCACCACCCTGCACCCAAGGGCCAAAAAAGCCCTTCTGCATGGCCCTTGATGTCAAACAACTGAACTTTAGCACCACAGAATAACATACTGTATCTATCTTTATTTTTAAAGTAACTCTTAAAGACTGAACCTTGTCTTGATCAGACAAGGAAAACACTAGCGTTGCTCTGGTAGCTATATTTTCCTGTGAATCTTCCACGAACTGGGTTAAGTCAAAGGTGGATTGTGACTGTAAAACATCAAAACCTCTTAAAGAATCATCAGTAATCTTTCTACTCATAAGGTAATATATTTTAGAAAAAGGCATTGTATCAGAACTAGAAATTAGCCAAAATCTCCTTTAAAATATTTCCTTAAGATTTCAGGTAATGGTAAACAATGACAAAGGTTTCTAAATCTTCCAACGTTTTTAGCCCTAAGAAGATTCTCAAAAGATTCTAATTTTTGATAACCAAACTAGCCTTAACAGTGGAGGCATGCTGTCTGCAGAGAGCAGCATTGAGTCTCACATCTAAGTACTTGATTAGATAGGAATTCCATCCTCTCCTTGGCACATCTCAACTGTGCCACAGTCTCCTGTGGAGAATTGGCAGAGTTGAGAGACGGTGATTACTAGAGTCCTCTCAGTCTAGGTCACCACCCTCCAAATGTCAGCCAAGGAGACCTGAGAATTGAGTACTTCTTTGGTCTTAAGTATTGGAGATGACCATAATACAGCTTTTGTAAAAAAAAAAAAAAAAAAAAAAAAAAAACAAAAAGGTTGTGGAGAACTGTTGAACAGCACACCACTTATAGCCAAGGTGGGTGGAGTTAAAACTGAGGGGGGGGGGGGGAAGGTGTGAAGTGCGGTGTGGAGAGCTTAAAGAAGTTACCAACGTAGGGGAAGAAAGGAGTTGAGTATTTGTAGGGGGCATCCCCTCTTCCTTAGCCTTGAAGTGTGTATCCATTGGGCAGGACATCACAATGTCAGTAACTGGTTTCTTCTTTCTCTTGCCCCTTGTGGCACACCACTGTGGTGTGCCAAACATCTGTGCACTGTACAGCAGTATAATCTTATAGGTGCCTCTCTCTGACTTCAGGGGATGGTCCTCGAGCAAGCCCGTGGTCGTCCTGCACCTCTCCATATCTCAGCTGCTCTCCCAGACAATATAGTCTTTGACTGTCTAGTTTTCTGAAGCTAAATACCCTTTAACTATTATGTAAAAGTTATAACTAAATTTAGTTTCTATTGTCCTAGCCAGACCAGCCCTTCACCATGGGAATTCCCTGATGTCATTAGCTAGAGACAGAGCAAAGCCACATGGCTCATTCTGTATCAGCTAGCGTAGCCTTTGGATCCTTCAATATTAGTGTTCTTTCTCCAGCTAAGGACTGAGGGCTGGTGTGGAAAGCTGGTACTAAATTGCTTAAAAACTCAAAGCAAAAGCAGTGGTGCTGATAAAGGGAGACTTTGTTCCCTCTAATATTGATCCTAGCTGAGTTTCTGGGTGGTGATCAGCTTTCTTCCTCTTCAGGCTTTTTTTTTTATTTTTTTATTTTTTTTTTATTGATAAGTTTCAATTTTTACAACCAATGCAATACAGAATAAAGAAAATAAATGATACAGTTAATACAACAAGACTCTTCAGTCCAAAAAGAGGTATACAAAAAACATACCATTTAGACTAACCACATCAAGAAGAACCAATTGAAAGAGAGATACCGGAGTATAAATGTATAAGGCTACTACACCCAGCCGGCCATTGCCAGGGAAACGAAAAAAGAAAATCTTACTATAATACTCAAGCCTGTAAAGAAGCCAAAAGTGATTCCAATAAAGAAGAATCATAATACACATAACTAGAACCTTGTATGGTCACTAGGCATTTACACGGAAATCGTAGAAGAAAAGTGCCCCCTATAGCCAGAACTCGAGATTTTAACTGAAGAAAAGATCTTCTACGACACTGCGTCTGTTTGGAGACATCCGGGAAAACAGATATCTTCTGACCATAAAAAAGAAAATCTTTTTTAGGAAAAAAAGCCTTCAATATAGAAGATTTATCCGAAAAATGAACCAAAGAAACTAGCAGAGTGGCGCGAGTAGAGATGGGGGTCTGAGAATGTTCCAAAAAATTAGTAAGATTCAGAGAAACTCCCTCCTCTTGCTGCGGCACCTCTGATTCCCCGGAAGTCGCCAAAGCAGAGATATAAAACATCCGATCGAACATTACAGTGTCGGCATTCGGAAGCATCAAAACTTCTTTACAATATTGTCTAAACAAGTAAGCAGATGTCAACAAGTGAGTCTTAGGAAAATTTAAAATCCGCAAATTTTTTGCTCGAGAAGCATTATCCAAAACTTCTAATTGCTGGTAAACCAAGATTGTTTCCTTAGAAGCTAACACATTTGCTGACCGCAGAGAGACCACCTGCGAATCAAGCTGATCAGCGCGCTGAGACAGCTGATTAACAGAGGTCTCTACTGTATAAAATTTACTGGAAACCTGTCGAGAAAAAGCTACAGTTTGATTAACAAATTGAGATAGCATTACATTAGTAGCAGTAACCTGTTTCCAAATGTCAGTTAAGGTAACATTTTCAGGATTTTCGATTGAAGGAAAATTAGGAGCCTCAATGCCAGCAACCATAGTAATAGGAACTAACGAAAGTACCTTTGGTGATACAGAAAAAGAAACAGGAAGCTCTTCCTCCTCTCCCGAAGAAGAGGACGATCCAGTAGAAGACAACGAATTCACAGACGCTTGAGAAGAACCGGGGTTGGGTGGAGGAGTCCTTTCGATGAAACTCAAAGTAATGCCAGAGCCAGTCGACGAAGAATGTTGGACACCAGAAGTAGATGGAGGAAGAATTACAACGTGCTGATCCATGGGTCCAACAACAGCAGAAGGGGTAGATGAAGCTGCTACAGCTTGTTTAGCAGGCTGACCTCCTTGAAGCTTCTTATTCTTCCTTTTCACGTGACCACGCGGCATACCTGCGGCAAAAACAAATTCGGAGGCCCTAAGGCCCCGAATTGGCACCGAAGGGGCACCAAAGGGGCGTCCCCCCTTTGGTCACGCCCCCTTCGGGCACGCGACCGCGGGCCGCGACCGCGGCCGCGAAAGCAGCCGGTGTTGAAGATATGCTGCCGAGAATCGCCGGGGCAGATGGGAGACGTCTGTTGCAGCCAATCAGGTGGAATTACACAGGCACGCAGCTCCGGGCTCACTCTCAGCTGATTCTCACTCTCCCAAGGCAGCCGGTGTTGAAGATATGCTGCCGAGAATCGCCGGGGCAGATGGGAGACGTCTGTTGCAGCCAATCAGGTGGAATTACACAGGCACGCAGCTCCGGGCTCACTCTCAGCTGATTCTCACTCTCCCAAGGCAGCCGGTGTTGAAGATATGCTGCCGAGAATCGCCGGAGCAGATGGGAGACGTCTGTTGCAGCCAATCAGGTGGAATTACACAGGCACGCAGCTCCGGGCTCACTCTCAGCTGATTCTCCCTCTTCAGGCTTTTCTGTTTTCTCTCTGCCTTGGGTCCTTTAACTTGCCAGGCATGTGTATCTGGAGGTGTGAAGTGCATGGGAGGGCATAAGAACATAAGAGATGCCATACTGGGTCAGACCAAGGTCCATCAAGCCCAGTATCCTGTTTCCAACAGTGGCCAATCTAGGTCATATGTAACTAGCAGTTTCCCCAAAAGACACAGGTTCCACAATGCTTGTACTGGGTCAAGCATTGCTATCCTGGGTCCCTTCTTAATAATGGTTTATGGACTTTTCCTCCAGGAACTTGTCCAAACCTTTTTTAAACCCAGCTACACTAACAGCCTTTACTACGTCCTCCGGTAACAAATTCCAGAGTTTGATTACACGTTGAGTGAAAAAAATATATTCTTTTATTAGTCTTAAATAGTTTACCCTGTAGCTTCATTGCATGTCCCCTAGTATTTCTATATTCTGATAACGTAAACAATCGATCTACGTTTACCCGTTCCACTCCGTTCATTAATTTATAGACTTCTATCATATCTCCCCTCAGCCGTCTCTTTTCCAGGTTAAAGAGCCCTAACCTTTTTAGCCTTTCGTCATAGGAGTATCCTTCCACCTCCTTTACCATTTTGGTGGCTCTTCTCTGAACCTTTTCTAATATCGCTATATCCTTTTTAAGATACAGCGACCAGAATTGCACACAATATTCAAGGTGCGGTCTCACCATGGAACGATATAGAGGCATTATAATATCTTTTGTTTTATTTTCCATTCCTTTCCTTACGATACCTAGCATTCTATTTGCTCTCTTGGCCACTGCTGCACACTGTGCCAAGGGTTTTAACATGGTATCCACAATGACGCCTAAATCTTTTTTCCTGTGTGGTGGTTCCTAATGTGGAACCTTGCATCGTGTAACCATAGTTTGGGTTGTTCTTCCCTAGGTGCATAACTTTGCACTTGTCCACATTAAATTTCATCTGCCATTTTGATGCCCAGTCTTCCAATTGATCAAGATCCTCTTGCAATTTTCCACAATCCTCTTGAGTTTTAACAACTTTAAATAGTTTTGTGTCATCTGCAAATTTGATAACCTCACTCGTTGTTCCACTTTCCAGGTCATTTATGAATATGTCAAAAAGCAGCGGACCCAACACGGATCCCTGGGGTACACCACTATTCACCTTTCTCCATTGGGAAAATTGGCCATTTAGCCCTACCCTCTGCTTTCTATCTATCTTTTAACCAGTTCCTGATCCACAATAGTACACTGCCTCCTATCCCATGACTCTTTAGTTTTGCCAAAAGTCTCTGATGAGGGACCTTGTCAAAGGCTTTCTGAAAGTCCAGATACACTATATCAACCAACTCACCTTTTGTCCACCTGTTTATTCACACCTTCAAAAAAACATAACAGATTAGTAAGACTAGATCTTCCTTTTCTAAAGCCATGTTGGCTGTCTCCCATTAGTCCATGACTATCTACATGCTGAGTAATTTTATTCTTTATGATGGTTTCTACCATTTTTCCTGGTACTGACGTCAGGCTCACCGGTCTGTAGTTTCCCGGATCACCCCTGGAACCCTTTTTAAAAATTGGTGTTATATTGGCGATCCTCCAATCTTCAGGTATTAGAGATGATTTTAATGATAGTTCACAGATTACTAATAGCAGGTCTGCAATCTCATATTTCAGTTCTTTCAACACCCTTGGATGTAAACCATCCAGCCCAGGTGATTTGCTACTCTTCAGTTTATCTAATAGTTGTAATACATCTTCCTGATGTATCGATATTTCCTTCCATTCTTCCACACCTTTAAATACCACTTCAGTCATGGGTTAACATCCCTACATCTTCCTCAGTAATAAGAACATAAGGGCACCAGCCCTTCAAGAGCAGCTCCCTTGAGACTGACTAAAATGCTACTGAATTATTTGTGCAGGGGCAGGTTTGGTTCTTGAGTAGCTCCCTCCACTGTGGTGCATGCTATAATATCCAGAGCAAAAGTATGGGCTTGTTTCATTCCTTTGTATGTGCATGTTAGGAACATAAGATATGCTATACTGTGTCAGACCAAGGTCTATCACTGTTTCCAACAGTGGTCAATCCAGATCGCAGATACCTAGCAGGTTCCCAAACAGACATGCAGGTTCCACAATGCTTGTCCTGGGGCAAGCATGGATTTCCTGGGTCCTCAATTGTTTATGGATCTTTCCTCCCAGGAATTTGTCCAAAGCTTTGCGTGTTTTTTTTTTTTTGTTTTGTTTTTTTAAACTCTTGTTACCCTAACAGCTTTTACTATATCTTCTGGTAATGAATTCCAGAGTTTAAGCATTGAGTGAAATTAATACTTTCTCTTATTGGTCTTAAATGGGTTACATTGTAGCTTCATTTCATGTTCCCTAGTCTTTCTACAACAACCTATCTGTTTACCTGTTCCACTCCATTCATTAATTTATTAGGCCTCTATCATATCTCCCCTCAGTTTTCTCTTTTCCAAGTTGAAGAGCCCTAACCTTATAAGCCTTTTTCTCATAGGGGTATCTTTCCATCCCCTTTACCATTTTGGTGGTTCTTCATTGTACCTTTTTTTTCTAATTCCACTATATCCTTTTTAAGATATGGCAACCAGAATTGCACAGAATATTCAAGGTGCGGTGGCACTGTGGAACAATAAAGGCATTATAATATCAAAGCAAAGAATTCATTCAGTCTGTCCGCTATGGCCTTGTCCCCTCTTAGTACCCCTTTTATCCCTCTTATCTAATGGTCCAACTGACTCTCAGGTTTTTTTTGCTACGAATGTACTTAAAGTTTTTTATTATGCATTTTTGCTTCCATGGCAAGCTTCCCCCCCCCCCCTAATTCTTTACCTGCATTATCGCTAGAAACATAGAAACACAGAAAAAATGGCGACGGGCCATGTGGTCTTTTTCTATCTAGTCTGTCCTTCCATATCAACAACAGTAGTCCCCTTTTTTTCCTTTAGTGATCCTGTGTTTGTCCCATGCTGCTTTGAATTCAGATACTGTCCTCATCTCTACCACCTCTACTGGGAGACTATTTCACAGATCCACCACTCTTTCTGTAAAGAAATATTTCCGCATATAACTTCTGAATCTATCCTCTTTCACCCTCATCCCATGTCCTCTCGTAGCAGAACTTGCTTTCAATGGAAAGAGGCTCTCCCCCTGTGCATTTATGCCACAGAAGTATTTAAACATCTCAATCATATCACCTCTATGCCACCTTTCCTCTAAGGTGTACATATTAAAATCCTTCAGTCTGTCCTCATATGCTTTTTATAATGAAGACCACTAACCATTTTAGTAGCCACCCTCTGTACTGGCTCTTTCCTGTTTATATCCTTTTGAAGGTGCGGACTCCAAATGAAGACGCACCAAAGGCTTATACAGAGGCACTATCACATCCTTTTTTTCTGCTAGCCATTCCTCTCTGTATGCACCCAAGCATTCTTCTAAGTTTTGCTGTCACTTTTTCTACCTGTTTAGCTACTTTAATGATCATCAGACATAACCACGCCTAGGTCCTGCTCTTCTTTAGTGGACAGAAGTACTTCACCCCCTATACTATATTGCTCCCTTGGATTGCTGCAGCCCAAATGCATGACCTTACATTTTTTAACATTAAATCCCAGCTGCCAAATTCTAGACCTTTCTTCAAGCTTAGTTAGATCCCTCCTCATGTTATCTACACCTTCCTGGGTGTCTACTCTATTGCAGATTTTGGTATCATCCGCAAAGAGGCAAACCTTACCTGACAGCCCCTCCGCTATATCACTAACAAAGATGTTAAAGAATCAGACCAAGGACAGATCCCTGGGGCACACCACTGGTAACCTACTTCTCAGAGTGAGCTCCATTTACCTGTACTCTCTGTTGCCTCCCACTCAACCAATTTCTAACCCAAGCAGTAACTTTAGGGTGCTCAGTTTGTTTAAGTCGCCTGTGAGGAACGGTGTCAGGCTTTACTGAAATCTAAATACACCACATCTAGGGCTCTCCCTCGGTTCAACTCTAGTTACCCAGTCAAAGAAATCAATCAGATTTGTCTGACAAGACCTGCCTCTTGTGAATCCATGCTGCCTCAGATCCTGTAATCTGCTGGACTCCAGAAACCTCTCTATTTTCTCTTTCAGCAATGTTTCCAATAATTTACTCACTACCGAAGTTAAACTAACTGTCCTATAGTTTTCAACCACATCCTTACTATCGCTTTTGTGTAAAGGCACCACATGAGCCTCTCTCCAGTCCTTTGGCACCACTCCAGACTCCAGTGAGGCATTGACAAGGTCAGTCAGTGGATCTGCTAGAATGTCCCCAAGTTCCCTCAGTATTCTAGGGTGTATCCTGTCCGGTCCCATTGGTTTGTCTACTTTAGCTCGTTTCTCACAAACACAGTCTTCTGAAAATTGTTCAAGATGCCTCTTGCTTCTCTTCCTGTTTGTGGGTGTTTTCTGAGGTCCTGTTCTTCATCTGAACAGAAGAGGACCTCAGAACAGAAATAATTTCGCTTTATTCTCCTTAGCTTCTACATATTCCTCCCCTTCACCCTCGAGTCTGAAAATACCACTTTTGTCATTCTCACTAACATATCTGAAAAATGTCTTAGTCAATGCAATAAAATGGGGGGATATTTCCTCCTCTTTTGGAATCTTTGCTTTCCTGACTACTTTGCTAGGCATCTATATTTGGAAAAACTCTGAGAAGCTATCTTCCTCCCTCTCTGTGATCTTTTGTATTTCATGAAGGCCTCCCTCTTTTTCTTCACCTTTTTCAGCTACTTCTTTCGAAAGCCATAGCAGTCTCCTTTTCCTTTTACCTTTTTATTTACCATTCTAACAAAGTTTGGTTGCCCTTAAAATATCCCCTTTCAGTTTTGCCCACTGTGTGTTTGTTTTTTTTTTCTACGGGATACGGAAATTTTGCCCCTGCACATTTTGCCCCTGGGAAATTTTGCCCCTGAAGTTCTAATACATTTGACATTGGCTGATCGGCAACAAGAGAGAAACAATAATAACTGCACAATCATAAATGATGGCGGGGAAAGTTTTGCAGCCTATTGGTTGCCAAGATCGTCGGACGTGTATATAAGGGTGAAGAGAATATCTGCATATAGATATATAGATATAGACTGCAGATATTCGCTTCACCCTTATATACACGTCCGATGATCACGAATTTGCACGTTGGGTACGAATGATCCCTGCCTTGGCATTTGTCCCTCCCGAAAACGTGGTTGATGCCTTCGAAGAATTAACAGCCCCGATTTTCCTGCTGAGGCGATGCCTATTGCCAATTATTTTGAAGATATGTACATCGGAAGAAGGCAGCGTCGTGGTCATCAAATGCCTCCATTTCCTACACATTTCTGGAACATATACCAAAGAACTCTGGACTGTCGGCACAGAACAAACAGTGATATTGAAGGGTGGCATCATAGCTTCCAAGAAACCGGTGGCATGCTCTACCCCAATATATACCGTTCTATCCAGTGCTTGAAAAGGCAGCAAGGTTTGCATGACTATGAAATTGCTCAACTGGTTACAGGAAACCCAAACAATACGAGAAACAAAAAATCTGTCAATTTCTGTTAGAGTTCGACGTATTCAAGATTTTGACAACAGGAACTTGATTGTTTACTTACGAGGCATTTTGTATAATTTTGAATTTTTAAATGGTAATTTTCTTTCAGTGGTGGATCCAGGATATTGCTGTGCAACAAAAAAATTCAGTATTTGCGCAACGTACAAACATAAAGTTTGTGCAAAAGTTGAAAAACATGAAAAATTAGCCAATTAGGCATGTGTGCAAATTGGATTGTGTTGGGTGCCAACGTCCTTCAGTTAGCGCCTTCGCAAATGAAGGTGGTGCTAAAACATGAACTATGGTAATATTCTGAATAAGTTTGTCTACTTCGGGGTGAAATTTCCCGGGGGCGAGATGTGCAGGGGCGAAATGTGAGGGGCGATGTTTCCTCGGGGGTGAAATGTGGGGGGCAAAGTTTCCGTAAACCATTTTTCTACATCCCCCAGCTGTTCCCATCCCGCTAACGACTCCCTGAGGTATTGGCCTAACTTGGCAAAGTTAGTTTTCCTAAAGTCTAAGACCCTCGTTTTTGAATGGGTTCTAACAGCCCTAGTCCTAATACTGAACCACACCATCTGATTATCACTGGATGCAAAATGATCCGAGATGTTGACTATGACTGATTCAGGTGGCTTGGTACTGGACTCTGATGTGGATGAGGAAGAGCTCTTGCCTTCAGAAGATTATACAGAAGTTGGCATGATTCACCTGTCCTGGAAGGAGAAGCTGGCTGCTTTGATTGCAAGGGTCTTATCTGTCTTGAACTTGACACATGCTTCTGGCATGGAGCAGAAGCCAAAGAATCTCCCGCTCCTTCAAAGGGTTTGAAAATCCACTATTGTCATCACATTTCTGGATATGTGCAAGGATATAATACAGTTGGAGTGTGACTCTTCTGACTCCCTACCTCTAAAGGGTTAAGGGTATGTAAAATCTACACCTTCTCCCAGAGGAGTGTGAGTGGTTTGGCATTGCCAAGGTGGATGCGCAGGTCATGGCTGTTACCAGATGGACCACCGTTCCTGTGGAAGGTGGGTTGGCCTTAAAGGACTTTCTGGACCGTAAGGTGGATTCCTGGTTGAGGAGCCAGTTTGCCATGGGTGGCAATTATTCTGCAACTAGCGGTATGTACCAGCTTGATGTCTCAAGCCCTGCCCCAGTGGATTCACTCTAACGCCAGATGATACTACTCCTCTTTGAGTCTATGGCCTTCCTTTCTGATGCCATGTATAACCTGGTATGTTTGGCCAGAGACGGTGCCCTGATGATTGTGTCATGATTGGATTTGGCTCTGGCATTGGGCAGCGGACACATCCTCCAAAGCTCGGTTGGCATAATTGACCTTTGAGGGAGAAGCTTCTATTTGGAGCCAATTTGGAGAAGCTGGAGAAGACAAAATCTTACTGGCTTCCGGAAGATGGGTCCAAGGGGCTTGTGAAGTGGGCTGGTGCCCCTTTATCGTCAGTCTTTTTTGCCCATCCACCAAGGGTGCACTGGCAGGTTTTCCAGGTGGGTAATGACTAGAGCCCCAGGACCCCCTAGAAATCCATTCTTTCTCTCTGCTTCCAGGCCTTGGGCTCATTCTCAGTCCTTTCATGGAGTGTGTGGTTCCAGGGACTCAGTCCCCTCTAGAGGAGGACACACTCGTGCTGCATAATGAAGGTTTGGAGGCCCATTCCCTGGTTCCTCTGGTTGGAAGCAGGCTTTGCTTTTTCTTTCAGGAGTGGGTCTGGGTTACCAAGGATTGCTGGGTGCTAGACACTATTCAGTTTGGCTACGTCCTGGAATGCAAAGAGCCAATTCCAGATGCTTTCATCATTCTCCCTTGTGGGTCTGCTATCAAAAGTGCTGCTGTGTGGACCACCTTGGACAGACTGCTGCGCCTAAAGGCTGTGGTGCCTATTTACTCCCCCCCCCCCCCCCCCCTCAGAAGAGTGGGGCAAGGGCAGATACTCCATCTATTTTGTGGTGTCCACAAAGGATGGTTCCTTCTGGCTCATTCTGGTCCTCAAGAGGATCAATGGGCACTTGGTGTCCTTTGCTGGTTGGAAATCTTGTGCTCTGTGATTGAAGCAGGGCACAGAGGGGAGTTTTTGGCTTCTCTGGATCTGGCCAAAGCATCTTTTCATATCCTGATCCAGGTGGATCAGCAGACATGTTTTACTGTTCTTGACTCTCTTTCATTTCACCTCCCTCCCTTTTCAGGCTACACACCGCCCCAGAGATGTTCTCAAAGGTCATGGTGGTGGCTATGGCACCAATCTAAGACATGCTTCTCTGGGAACGAGTAGGAAGTCAGTCCTCACATATGGGTGATGTCTGTGCTGACAGAGCCTGCATGGAAGCATCTCCCGATCTTTCAAAGAGAGCCTTTGGGAGATGCACCATGCATACATGGTCCACTTCCTGCCCAAGGGTGCCATCTTGACTCGGTCTCTTTTTCCACAGAGCCCCTCAATGTTGTCCTGTCCCTCCCCCCCCTCCCACTACAGAAAAAGTGTGTTTTTGTGTTTAAATTGTCTTGTTTTGCATACCGGTTCCTTCTGCTCCTGAGCCAGCTTGCCTCTGTGTCGCTCCTTGGGTTTGTTTATTCGTTTTTAACCTTTTTCATCAAGGTGCTACTGGCGTTCATGCCCTTTTTCAGCTGAAGGCCTGGGACCCCTGTTCTCCGATGGCCTCAAGTGGCTTTAAAAAGTGTGACCGGTGTGCAAAATGTCATTCAC
This sequence comes from Ichthyophis bannanicus, assembly GCA_033557465.1. Classification (NCBI taxonomy): domain Eukaryota; kingdom Metazoa; phylum Chordata; class Amphibia; order Gymnophiona; family Ichthyophiidae; genus Ichthyophis; species Ichthyophis bannanicus. The sequence continues at coordinate 174,008,993 of CM066042.1, forward strand.
ACAACTACTGCCTCCTATGCCTCTGTCTGGAGCATAGCAACTCAGACTGTGAACTCTGCAGAACCATGATCTCAAAGGCCTTAAAGAATCGCCGTCAGCAGCAGGAAAAGTTTTTCAGATGTCCGATTTCACACTGGAGTTTCTGGTAACACCACGCTCCAGGGTTCCCTCCAATACCTCAGTGCCCCACAAAGTGAGAGCCTCCTTGGAGACCCGTGGCTGTGGTTCTTCAGAGCAGAAATCCCCTGAAGTGGAGCACAAGAAGAAACCCTCGAAGACTGCCTTTGGAGGACAGATGCAGGAAGAAGAGTAAATCCCCCACCCCAGGACACGCAGGAGCAGCCTCCCGAGCAGCCTCGTAAGGAGTCGTCGGCACACACCGACCAGCCTCAGACTTTGGAGGCCACCCTCTATCAGACTCCCCTCTTGACAGTGCTGACGTCGAGCCCAATGTCCTCGTACCCATGTCAAAGGCTGCCTCTCCAACTGCTATGGAGACCAGAATGGTGGCCCTGGAGAGCAGTATATCTGCCCTAGTGGCCATGCAGCGGGCATTCATGTCCGGCTTATCTGGTTCATCCGCCCTGACAATGGGACCTTCGACATAAAGGGCTTCCCCAGATGTCGAGCTAATCCTTGAGCACCACCATCCTCAATAGCATCTGGCACTGGACGAGGTTCTGGTCCCATTTCTTAGGGCACTGGTCGTATCTGCAGCTTGGACCGCAGATCCTCCAGAGGTCATGGACCTCAACCAAGGTGACGGTACGGCATCTGACTTTACTCTTACTCTGACTTAGAGTCTGAATGGGAGACAGAGGACGAAGAGTCCCCGGACACAAGGCGACACAGGCAAGTGCCCTTGGACTAGTCTCTTCAGACATCGCTCCCCACCCAAGGATGTTGCTTTACTCTGTGTGACATGGCCAGCACGACAGAGTATTGCTAATGATAACCCCTCGGTGGCCCAGGCACCCCTGGTTCCCACTGCTCCTCTCCCTATTGTCGGCGTTGCTGATTTGTAACTGGGTCGAGCCCCAGGACTACTCTCACAGGAGCAGAGCTCTATTCTACACTCCAACCTGGAGTCCCCTCTAACTCATGGTTTGGCTGCTGAAAGGGTAGCGTTAGCCCCCTTCAACCTTCCATGGGATGTGGAAAAGATTCTTCTGACCTCTCGTCAGGCCTCCACAAGAAGGGCATAAGACTTCAAGTGGTGCCATTCTCAGTGTGGTGCGCAAAAAGGTGGGCAAACCCGTTCTCTTGCTCAGTACAAGTGGTGCTCCAGTACCTGCTGCATCTATTGCAAGTGGGGCCAAAGTCCAATTTGGTCAGAGTACACTTGAGTGCTATTGCAGTGCATCACCATTCTGTTGAGGAGAAAGTCCCTCAACTCAGCCACTTGTGTCCTGATTCCTGTGGGGAACCCAGTAAAACAACGTGGACAGCGAAGAGGAAGGAAATTCTTTTATTGGTCACCTTTAGCCTATGGCCCTAATTTTTTTTGTTTGGACTACTGGGGTTGGTAGCCTGATTCTTGTGGGGCCTCATGTTATCCAAACCCCCCTTGTGCCCTCCAGCGGCAGAATGGGACCTCAATGTAGTGCTATTGCAGCTCACTAAGCCTCTGTTTGAGCCTCTGGATACCTGCCACCTCTGGTATCTTTCCTGGTAACATTCACTTAAGCATACAGTCGGCGAGCTCCAGGCTCTGATGGCAGAATCACTTACACGAGGTTCTGCAAGAACAGGGTGGTGCTCAGCAAACACCCCAAATTTCTTCAAAGGTGGTGTTCCCATTCCACCTTAACCAGGAGGTGATGCTCCCCACCTACTTTCTGAGGTAGGGCGGAGACAGTTCTCCACAATCTGTATTGTAAGAGAGCACTGTCCTTTTACCTACAACGGACTCTGCCACCGCAAAGCACCACAGCTTTTTGTATTCTATGACCCCCAGCTGTCTGGGGCTCCCAGTGACTAAGCAAGCTATGTCCACTTGGGTGGTAGACTGCATTACCCTTGCCTATAACCAAGCAGGGATCTTACTGGACCAGAGGGTTACGGCACACACTGTCCGGGCCATGGCTACTTCCATGGCAAATCTGAGCTCCGTCCTGTGACATAAATCTGCTGGGCCCCCACTTGGTCTTTGGTCCATACCTTAACAGTTCACTACTGCCTGGAGAGGGTGTCCTGATCAACAGCGCCTTCAGCCAGGCCATACTCTGTGATCTTCTTGGGGTTTAGGCAACTCCTGCCCTCTGACCCTTCTGTGTTCAGGCTACCGGGGTGCTAGTTCTCTGCCACACACTTGGGTCTTGCGAGAGTCTCTCAGTAAGGACTCAAATGCTGCTGATCACGGCTCACTCTTTGCAGGTCGCCGTGGTGTTTTTACATGTTCTCGGTAGCATGTAGCTGGGAATCCCATGTGAGGACTGACTTCCTGCTTGTTCCCAGAGAAAGTGCAGTTACTCACCTGTAACAGGTGTTCTCCAGGGACAGCAGGAATCGGTCCTCACAGCCCTCTCTCCTCCCCTTGGAGTTATTTCTTAACTAAGATGGCAAAAAGAAAAATACAGTAATGTCGTTAGACTGAGGGAAGATGGCACTCTTGGGCAGGAAGTGAACCATGCATATATGGTGCATCTTCAAAGGCGTTCCTTGAATGCTGTGGAGATGCTTCCACACGGCTTCCGTCAGCACCAGCATCACCCATATGTGAGGACTGATTCCTGCTGTCCCTGGAGAACACCTGTTTACGGATGAGTATCTACACGTGTTATACCCCACACAATCCCATACCCAGAGGTTCAGTGGAGTTAACAAAAAGCGTGAAAAGTGTCACGCCTAAAGTTTATTAAACTATTGAACAGCCAGGATTTTAAACTCTTAGGAATGGATTAAATCTTATGTTTTTTCATAGCTGAACAACTGGCTCATCCAAGCCCATTCCCTTTCAGAAGCATCTCAGGTGGCATCCCGAGTAGTTTCCTTTTTGGAAAGCCTTGGCCTGGTGACCAACTGGGGGAAGAGCCAGCTATTGCCTTTACAGTCCCTGGCACTTCTGGGAGCACATTTCAACACTCAAGTGAGCAGAGTGTTCCTGCCAGAGGAAAGTCAAAAGGTTTAATTGCTTGGCGCTGTTCTGTGCTCGGCTTCGCGCTCCTCAGGTTGATGGTTGCAAACAGTCCAATGGTCCTTGTTGACTCGATGGTCCCCAAGTTCTCAGGAGTTTGTGTGCAGGCTACCACTTCCATTGATGGTGAAGGCCAGCCTGTGTTGGTGGCAGCAGCCCTATCAGCTGAGGAAGGATGTACCGGTGGACAATTACTCCTGAATCTTGCTGATGACAGAGATACCAGTCTCTCATGCTGGGGAGCCCATTACCAAGACAGTACGGCCCAAAGCAGTTTGGAACCACAGGAGAGCAGTATCCCCAGCAAAACTGAAGTAAACAAGTTAAATTCCTAAACACAAGCTTAAAACTAAGATGCAGACAGCAGTCCAGCAGCGAGATGAGGGCTTTCCAGTCTCTTGCATTTGAGTGTCACATGTATGATTTTCTCCCAGTTGGTGAGGGGTCTTACATCTGCACTAGGTGCAAGGAGCTCTTTGCTCTCAGGGAATGAGTCCGATTTCTGGAGGCTAGAGTAGCAGACTTGGAGGACGTAAGGAAGACAGAGGTACGTAGACGAAACCTACAGGGATGTAGTACTGAAGTCCACCTCCAATCTGGTAGCATTCCTGTTGCCATGGAAGAGAGGGTTCGCATGATAGAGTATCACCCTAGTGTGGCAGGAAGTGATCTTGTAGCTAGGACCTGTCCTCAGGTGATGTAAACCCATCTTGCACCGAGAAGGTTTCTCCAGAGCCATGTGCCCATAAGGGTTAGGACAGCCGTTATAGTTGGTGATTCGATTGTTGGATATGTAGATAGCTGTGTGGCTGCTGGACATGAGGATCGCCTGGTAACATGCCTGCTTGGTGCGAAGGTAGCAGATCTCACGCGCCACCTAGACAAGGTCTTAGTGTTAGTCTGCTGTCTTGTTACATCCATGTTACCAGTGACATAGGGAGGTTCTGGAGGCCAAACTTAAGCTTTAGGTAGGAAGTTGAAATCCAGAACTTCCAGGGTAGCATCCTCTGGAGTCTCAATGCATGGATGAGATGATGGTGCAAGGAAGATGGTTTTGGATTTGTTAGGAACCCGGCAACATTCCTGGAAAAGGAGGGGCTTTTCTGAAGGGTTGAGCTCCACCTTAACGAGTATGGAGCCAGGCTGCTTGCATTAATCTATAAAAAGGGGAGAGAGAGAGCAGCTTTTAAACTAGATAATAGGGGAAAGCTGACAGTTGCCGAAGAGTGCATGGTTTGGAACAATGTATCCTTGAAGGATACTAACAAAAGATTGAAGTTAGGGCATATCAACAGAGGTTCCAATAAAGACAAAAGTAACCCAAATGTCCTTGAGTACAGAGAAGACCGAGGCTTAAAGATTCCAAATTACCCCTGCCTACCGATAGCTAGATTAATATGAATAAAATACAGCCTCTAAAATGATTCTGTGCAAATGCTAGAAGTCTAAAAAATAAGATGGGAGAGTTAGAATATGTAGCACTAAATGAGAGGTTGAGACATAGTGGAGGGAAGACAACCAGTGGGACACTGATACCTGGGTATAAACTATATTGTAATGATAGAGTAGATCAAATTGGTTGAGGGGTTGCACTCTGTTTAGATAGGGCATTAAGTCACAAAGGATTAAAGTCTTGCAGGAAACAAAATTCACTGAAGAATCTCTATGGATTGAAAATCCATGTAGGAAGGGGAAAGTGATGGCAGTGGGGATGTACTATCGATCGTCTGGCCAGAATGAACAAATGGATGATGAAATGCTCAAAGAAATCAGGGAAGTTAACAAGTTACAGCACAGTAGTAATGAGTTGTTTCAATTACCCCAGCATCTACTGGATCAGTGTCACGGCAGGACAAGTTAGGGAGAGAAAGTTTCCAGATGAGATAAATGTCTGCTTCTTGGAGCAGTTGGTTCATGAACTGACCAGAGGGGAAGCCATTTTGGACCTAGTCCGTAGTGGAACACAAGATCTAGTGAAAGAGAGAAGGGTGTTAGGGCCACTTGGCAATAGCATTCATAATTATGATCACATTTGCTTTAATGGAGGAAGGATGGCAAGGAAATCCACAGTACTACCTTTTGAACTTTCAAAAGGGAGACTATGGTAAAATGAGGAAAATAGATGATAAACTAAAAGGAGCAGTTGCAAAGGTTAAAAATTTATATTAAGCATGTGTGGTGGTTAAAAATACTATCTTCGAAGCCCAGACCAGCTCTAATCCACATTTTAAGAAAAGTGGAAGGAAGTCCAAAAAACTGCCAGCATGATTTAAAGGTGAAGTCCAAGAAGCTGTTGCCAAGAAAACCATCTTTTAGGAAATGGAAAAAGGAGCCAAATGACACACACAAACTGGAAGCAACATAAGCACTGTCAACTTAGATGCAAGGCATTGATAAGGCAGGCAAAAAAGAATTTGAGAAGAAGCCTGCTGTGGAAGCAAAAACGTATAGTAAGGACTTTTTCAAGTACATTTGTAGCAAAAAAACCTGTGAGAGTCAGTTGGACCATTAGAGGAGCAAAAGGAGCACTAAGAGGTGACAAGGCCATAGCGGAAGGCCTGAATGAATTATTTGCTTTGGTCTTTGCTGAGGAAGATGTAGGGATATTACTCATGACTAAAATGGTATTTAAAGGTGATACTGCAGAAGAATTGAAAGAAATATTGATACACCGGGAAGATGTATTACAACTATATGATAAACTGAGGAATAGCAAATCACCTGGACCACATGGTATACATCCAAGGGTGTTGAAAGAACTGAAATATGAGATTGCAGACCACCTACTATTTTTAATCTGTGAACTATCATTAAAATCATCTATAATTCCTGAAGATTAGAGGATGGCCAATGTAATGCTGTGTTTTAAAGGCTTCCAGGGGTAATCTGGAAAACTAAAGACCAGTGAGCCTGACATCTGTACCAGAAAATATGGTCTAAACAATTATAAAGAATAAAATTGCTGAACATGTAGGTAATTATGGCTTAATGGGAGACCGCCATCATGGCTTTAGCGAAGGAAGATCTTGTTTTACTAATCTGTTTATTCACAGCTTAAAGTGTACCTGTTTTTTTTTGTTTTTTTTATCAACCAACTCACCTTTTGTCTATCGGGATTTTCAGAAAGCCTTTGACAAGATCCCTCAGTCGTGGCGAAATTTAAGTCATAGGATAGGAGGCAGTGTACTATTGTGGATAAGGAACTTGTTAAAAGAGAGAATGCAGAGGGTAGGGCTAAATGGCCAAATTTCCCAATGGAGAAAAGTGGATAGTGGAGTACCCCAGGGATCTATGCTGGGTCTGCTACTTTTTAACATATTTGTAAGTGACCTTGAAATGGGAATAACGAGAGAGGTAATCAAATTTGCAGATGACTCAATTATTCAAAGTTGTTAAAAACCCAAGAGGATTGTGAAAAATTGCAAGAGGACCTTGATAAATTGGAAAACTGGACGTTCAAATGGCAGATGAAATTTCATGTGGACAAGTGCAAAGTTATGCACCTAGGAAAGAACAACCCAAACTAGGGTTACACGATGCAAGGTTCCACATTTGGAACCACCACCCAGGACAAAAAGATTTAGGCATCTATTGTGGATAGCACTTTGAAACCCTCTGAGTTTGCAATGGCAGCCAAGAAAGCGAATAGAATGCTAGTAATCATAAGGAAAGCAATGAAGAATAATACAAAGGCATTATAAATATCCTTTGTTTTGTTCCATGGTGCGACCGCACCTTGAATATTGTGTGCATTTCTGGTTGCCGTATCTTAAAAAAAAGATATAGTGGTGTTAAAAGGTACAGAGAAGAGCCACCAAAATGATAAAGGGGATGGAAGGATACACCCATGAGAAGAGGCTGAAAAGGTTAGGGCTCTTCAACCTGGAAGAGAAACGGTTGAGGGGATTTCCTTATCGTCACTCCAGTCCAGTCCCTTTACTTCTGGGTTACGCAACCCTTCCAGCAGCTTGGAGGCTGAGCCCAACCTTTTTGGGGTTGGAGCGGTATAAATACCCCTGGGACCACCCACCAACCCCAGTATTCTCAGCCTCCAAGCAGCTGGAGGGTTCCGTAAGCCTAGGGCTTACTGGAGTCTCCCTTTCTTTAAATGTTGGAACGCATTACCACCAGGCATCCGTGCAATTACTGACCTAACACAATTCAGAAAGGCTCTCAAATTCCATTTATTTACACAGTACTACCAGATTAACCTAACCCCTACCTAATTGCCTCTCCTCTTACCTCCTCAAGATAACATCTCAACCCTACTGTACACATGTAACACCCTAAATTCTCAGCAATCAATCTCATTGTACATATGTAAGTAGTTCAGTTTGCATCCCCCGCGTTATCCAAGTTGTTACTCCTGTTCTCTGTAAAGCAAAACATGTTATCCAAGTTGTTACTCCTGTTCTATGTGAAGCCAAACAGTTTGTTATGGTCATTTTGTTGTATGTAAACCGCGCTGACAATAGTGCGGTATATAAGAAATTGTAATAAATAAATAAAAATAAATAAATTTTAATCTTAATTGATCTTAGTGTTAATTCTAGCTTCTAAACTCTTTTCCTTATCGTCACTCCAGTCCAGTCCCTTTACTTCTGGGCTACGCAACCCTTCCAGCAGCTTGGAGGCTGAGCCCAACCTTTTTGGAGGTGGAGCGGTATAAATACCCCTGGGACCACCCACCAACTCCAGTATTCTCAGCCTCCAAGCAGCTGGAGGGTTCCGTAAGCCTAGGGCTTACTGGAGTCCCCCTTTCCTTGAATTTTACTTTAAATTTTACTTTAACTTTAATTTTAATCTTAATAGAACTTAGGGTTAACTCTAGCTTTTAATCCCGTTTGAGTTTTGAATTTATTTGGTCTCTATATCTTTAAATTTTCCCCTGCCTCCCCCCCCCCCCCCCCCCCGGGGACGGACGTCGGAGGAGAGTTTCACTGGCAGCAGCGAGAAGGACAAGTCAGGATCCTCTCGCTGCTACTCCGGGCTTACCCCGCATTTCCTCGGAGTCCTGTGCTGCTGTTCTGCCTCGCGCCGAAGCCCCCCGGTGGCTGAGCGCTGGAGGCACGCCGCGCCTAGCCTCCTCCGTTCGTCCCGCTCCTGCCCGAAGGGACGCAGAGTTGAGCCCCGGAGCCGCGATCGCAGCGGGCCCGCGGAGATCGTTTAGCGACAGCAGGAGGAAGCCGCTCCTAGCGCCGGAGGGTGTTCCCGGCCCTGGCTCTCCTCTCCCAGCACTGCAAAGGCACAGTAGTGCTTTCCCCGGGTCGAGCTCCACGTGGTTGAGGCCTACCACGTGTGGAGCCTACGGCCCGAGATTGCTGACTCGGCCCTCTGCACAGCATCGGAAGAACTTCTAACAGCAAGTACACAGTTTATGTTGGCAGGGGGGTTTACTTGTGCATAACTTTTGGCACATATTCTTCTCACTGAAGCCAATTTTAATTTTAATTTTAATTGTAATTTATTTTCATTTTAAGCTGTTTAATTTCGGATTCTCTAGCCTGGTTCCATATTAGGAAAGCTTTACAAGCTATTTTCTTTATCGGGGAGTTTATATACTTCCTTGGTTTGGCCGCGCACAAGAGAAGCCCCGGCTCTCTCCCTACCCTCTCCATGGCATCCAAGCCGCGGTGTCCTTCCTGTGGGACGCGCAGGGGCACCTCCGCAGATTCAGGAATCTGCAGGAGCTGTGCTGCGGAGGCTGCATCAGTGGAACAGGAGATTAGCCTGGCCATGTCGCAGCCCTCCCAGGGATCAGGCAATCCTCTGGAAGGAGAAGGGGAGTCCCTGTTCCCTATCTCCGCTCCGGCGGACCTTCCTATGCCTCCTCAACCTTTACCCTCCTCCCACGCCAGTGCTGGGGGGCCCGGAGAATTTTTCTCTCCTGACTTCATCCTTTTACTCCATAAGGCCTACTGCCTACGTAAGCAGGGCCGGGGGGCAGAAGAGGCTGTCCCGCCAGCAGAGGACAAATCAGCTAATGCCCCCGGGGCTACCATTCAGGACGCCGGTATCCCTGCTAAGCGCCCATGTCTGGGCGGCGAAGAGCTCCTAGCATCCCTATCCCAGGGTACTCCGGAGGAGGATAGCTCATTTAAGGACTTGATGAAGAGGAGCTAGAAGAAGGAGAGATCCCGGAAGAAGATCAGTCACGGGTAGTCAGGGTCTTTCGCCGTGAGGAGCTCCCGGCGCTAATTAATGAGTCCCTAAAGGCCCTCAATGTGGTCTCAGACACGCCCTCGCAGGAAGAAGCGTTGGAGGACCCCTTAATCCAGGCCTTCAGGAAATCCCAAAGGGTCTTCCCTATCCACAGGGTCGTGCGCCAGATGATCCAGGAAGAATGGGACCAGCCTGAATCAAGCTTAAGGGGAGTCAGGACCATGTCTCGTTTATACCCGATCCCAGAGGCAGATAAAGAGCTGCTAAAATCTCCCAGAGTAGATGCAGCGGTATCAGCAGTTACCAAGAAGACCACGATACCAGTGGAGGGCAGTTCGGCCCTAAAGGACGCGCAAGACAGGAAGTTGGATACGCTCCTGAAACAAGCCTTTGATGTAAGCGCCATCGCCTTGCAGGCCTCCGTGTCGGGAGCTTGGGTGGCCCGGGCCTGTTTAAGGTGGGCCCAACAGCTCCAGTCAGAGGGCTCATCGGGCGAGTTGCAGACCAACTCGGCTAAGGTGGAGTCCGGAGCGGCCTACTTGGCGGACAGTCACTATGACCTCATCAGAAGCCTAGCCAAGAACATGGCCTCGGTCGTGGCAGCTAGACGGTACCTGTGGCTACGAAATTGGGCAGAGGACGCGTCCTCGAAGTCACGCTTGAGCCGACTCCCCTTTTAAGGGGAAACTCTTATTTGGAGAGGATTTGGAGAAGCTAGTTAAGGACCTGGGTGAGTCAAAGGGAGGCAGGCTCCCGGAAGATAGACCAAGACAAGGGCGCCCTCCAGTCCCGGTGCGCTCCCAACCTAGGGACTCGCGGAGATTTCGTCCAGCCAGGTCAGGCTCCTTTCCCAGGGGCCGTTTTCCCTCGAAGGGACAAGCCTTCAGAGGTTTTCGGGGAGCAGGACGGGGGTTTGGGGCCTCCTTCTCGGGACCCAGAAAACAACAATGAGATGCTGGGGGTCCAGGAGGAAGGACAGCCACTAGGGGGTCGCCTGAGGCTGTTCCTTCCCGCCTGGTCCCGAGTCACGTCCGATCAATGGGTCCTAGAGGTAATCAGAGAAGGCTATGCTCTCGAATTTTCAAAACAAATTCCTCCAGCGTTTGTTCAGTCTCCCTGCGGTTCCCCAGCAAAGGGGGCGGCAATAGAGGCAACTCTTGCTCGACTAATAGCTCTAGGGGCGGTGGTCCCAGTACCACCAGACCAGTGCGGCTCTGGTCGATACTCGATTTACTTCGTAGTGCCAAAAAAGGAAGAATCCTTTCGACCGATCCTGGATCTAAAGCAGGTCAACCGTTGCCTCAGGGTACCACACTTCCGGATGGAAACCCTACGCTCAGTCATAGCGGCCGTAAGGGGAGGGGAGTTCCTAACGTCCCTCGACTTGACAGAGGCCTACCTTCATATCCCCGTCAGGAAGTCCCATCAACAATTCCTGAGATTCGCAGTGCCAAGAGGCCACTTTCAGTTCCAGGCCCTTCCCTTCGGCCTAGCTACGGCCCCCAAGACATTCACCAAGGTAATGGTGGTAGTGGCGGCCTTCCTTCGGAAGGAGGGAATATTAGTGCACCCCTACTTGGACGACTGGCTGATCCGAGCAAAGTCACAAGAGGAGAGTCATGCGGCAACGGCCAGAGTGGTTCAGGTTCTAGAAGACTTGGGGTGGGTCATCAATCGACTGAAGAGCATCAGTCGCCTGAAGAGCAGGATGACTCCCTCACAGGACCTAGAGTACCTCGGGGCAAGATTCCACACTCTCAGGGGCAAGGTCTTCCTGTCACAATCAAGATCAAGAGAGCTGAGGCGACTAGTCTCGCAGTTTCTCGGCAGGCGAAGTCCCTCGGCTTGGCATTATCTTCAGCTTCTGGGAACTATGGTGGCGGCGATAGAGGTAGTCCCATGGGACAGGGCACACATGCATCCGCTTCAGCGGGCACTGTTGCGTCGATGGTCTCCTCAGCATCATCCTCTGGCAATGCAGTTACCTTGCGCCCCGAGGACCAAACAGTCCCTTCTCTGGTGGCGGTGTCCAAGCAATTTGGACCGCAGGATGCCCCTCGAACCTCATCTGTGGTTGCTATTGACAACGGACGCCAGCCTGTCAGGCTGGGGAGCACACTGCGAGGACCAGTTCGTCCAGGGCCGCTGGACACCGGTGGAGTCTCAGTGGCCCATCAACAGACTGGAACTGAGGGCCGTCACGCTGGCGCTCAAGGCGTTCTCGGCCTTAGTTCAAGGAAAAGCTATTCGCGTCCTTTCCGACAACGTCACGGCGGTGGCCTACATAAACCACCAGGGGGGCACCAGCAGTCCTGCCCTGGAGAAGGAGGCAGACGTCCTCTTCCGGTGGGCGGAGCACAATCTACTAGCTCTTTCAGCTCAGCACGTGGCGGGCGAGGACAACGTCACGGCCGACTTCCTCAGCAGATGCAAGATAGACCACGGGGAGTGGGAACTAGATCAGGAGATCTTCGAACAGATAGTGGCCCGCTGGGGGACCCCAGTCATGGACCTCATGGCGCGGTTCTCTACAGCCAAAGTAGACAGGTTCTTCAGCCGAAGGAAGGAAAGAATGTCCGAGGGCTTGGATGCCCTGTCTCAAAGGTGGCCTCCCAAAGGGCTACTATACGTGTTCCCTCCGTGGGCTCTGATCGGAAAGGTGCTGCAGCGGGTGGAGTCTCACCAGGGGTTGGTAGTCCTCATAGCCCCGGATTGGCCTCGCCGCCCCTGGTATGCGGATCTGGTGAGGTTGATCGCCGACCCCCCGTGGCGGCTCCCTTGCAAAAGGGACCTGCTGAGGCAAGGTCCAGTTCGCATGCCTCACGTGAATCGATTCTCGCTTATGGCCTGGCTATTGAGAGGGCGCGGTTCCTAAAACGAGGCTACTCAGGAGCAGTGATCTCGACGCTGCTGAAGGCGAAGAAGCGCTCGACCTGTTTATCCTATGTAAGGGTCTGGCGCATTTTCGAAGCCTGGTCTGCAGAGCATCGACGGAAGCCTCTCTCGGCCTCTGTCCCAGAGGTCCTGGAATTCTTACAAGCAGGTTTTGATAAGGGCCTGGCGCACAGCTCCCTACGGGTCCAGCTAGCGGCGATCGCTTGCTATAGAGGCAAGGTCCGGGGCAAACCCTTAGGAGAGCACCCGGACGTGTCCAGGTTCCTGAGGGCAGTTAGTCGGCTACGCCCTCAGCGGAGGGTGGTCCCCCCCCCCCCTTGGGACCTTAACCTAGTACTGAATGCCATGGTCGGGGAGCCCTTTGAGCCAGCAAAGAGAGCTTCCTTAAAGGATTTGACCCTAAAGACAGTTTTCCTGGTAGCGATCTGCTCGGCCAGGAGGGTTTCGGAGCTCCAGGCGCTCTCCGCCCAGCCTCCTTTCCTGACCTTCCTAAAGGACAAGGTGGTCATGCGCACAGTGCCGTCCTTCTTACCCAAGGTTATCTCTCCTTTTCATGTGAACCAGGCAGTCATCCTGCCGGCCTTCGCGGCCAAGGGGCAGGAGGGAAGGAGTAACAAGCTGCGCCTGCTAGACGTCCAGAGAGTCTTGAAACGGTACCTAGCTCGCACAGCACCATTCCGGAAGTCCGACCGCCTGTTCATTCAGTTCGGAGGTCCACACAAAGGGGAGGCGGCGGCAAAGGCCTCGATCTCCAGGTGGATCCGAGAGGCAATTGCCTCCGCCTACATTCTCAAGGGGAAACAGGTCCCAGTGGGGCTGAGGGCTCACTCCACTCGGGCACAGGCGACCTCCTGGGCGGAATTCAGTCTTGTCCCTCCGCTGGATATTTGCAGAGCAGCGACGTGGTCCTCGCTGCATACCTTCACCAAACACTATAGGCTGGACGTACAGAGCACGACGGATGCTCGGTTCGGGATAGCGGTTCTTCGGGCCGGTTTGCCGGATCCCACCCAGGGTTGAACTGCTCTGGCACATCCCAGAAGTAAAGGGACTGGACTGGAGTGACGATAAGGAAATGGTAATTAGATCTTACCTGCTAATTAGTGTTCCTGAAGGAACGACAGTCCAGTCCCTGATCCCACCCGGTTCCGGCAACTGGCAAGTCCTCACGTTCATGGAGGAGCGCTGGACCGAGCGCGGAGCTGGGTCAGCGGGAGGGAGTGCAGGGGAAGCCCGGACTGGATAGAAGCAGCCACCTCCTCCGTCCGTTGCCGTTCCTCCTCTCCTCCTATATGTTCCAAATAAAAAAAAAAAAAAAAAAAAAAATATTCTATTGTTCAGAGTATTGAGTTATTGGTTTAGGTTAATGTATGCCGTTATAAGTTTTTGCATGGATGTTCGTTAAGTCTGCTTTTTCATTCGAATACTGGAGTTGGTGGGTGGTCCCAGGGGTATTTATACCGCTCCACCCCCAAAAAGGTTGGGCTCAGCCTCCAAGCTGCTGGAAGGGTTGCGTAACCCAGAAGTAAAGGGACTGGACTGTCGTTCCTTCAGGAACACTAATTAGCAGGTAAGATCTAATTACCATATATGATAGAGGTCTATAAATTAATGAATAGAGTGGAGCGGGTAAACATAAATCAGTTGTTTATATCATCAAAATATAGAAAGACTTAAGGTCATGCAATAAAGCTACAGTGTAACCTATTTAAGACTAAGGAGAAAATATTTTTTCGCTTGACGTGTAATCAAACTCTGGAATTCATTATCTGAGGATGTAATAAAAGCTGTTAGTGGGTTTAAAAAAGGTTTGGACAAGTTCCTGTAGGAAAGGTCTATAGAAGGTTATTAAAGGGGACCAGGGAAATCCACTGGCTGCCATTCTACAAGCATTGTAGAACCTGTGTCCTTTGGGGAAACTGCTAGGTACTTGTGATTGGCCACTGTTGGAAACAGGATAGTGGGCTTGATGGACCTTGGTATGACCCAGTATAGCATATCTTATGTTCTTATGTTCTTAATCACTTGAAGGGGAGAGCCATCAAGTTGGCTCTTCTGTGTTTCCAGCCCCTGGTCGAGGGTGGGGTGGTTTGAGTGTTTTCAGACAATACCATGGTGGGTGGTGGCTTATTTCTGTCAGTGAGGCAGCATGAGAAGCACAGGTGTGTAGCTCTGGAGATGGCTTCCTGTTTGCCTAGGCAGGAGAGAACCCCTATTCTTGTCGGCCCAGCACATTGCCAGGGTGGGCAATGCCAAAGCAGACTTCCTCAGTCAGCACTCCTTCTGGATCGTGAATAATGGGAGTTGAATCAGGAGGCATTTCAGTTCATTCTGCACCACTTGTTTTGTCTCAAAATGGATCTAATGGTGACCTACTCTAGTGCCAAAATTTGCCAATTCAGTTGCCACATAGGTCCAAGACTGATGCCCTGACTCAGCTGTGGCCAAGTCAGCAACTGCTGTACATTCTTCCTCCATGGACCCTGGTGTCTGTCTACTCATGGCAACCCTCTGGATAGGTGACCCAAACTATGTTTGGTCTTCAGTCAGGTGGTTCTTTGTCGTAGTGGCACCCATAGCTGCTGCTGCTGTTGTATCAATCTGTCTCATTGCTGGCCTTCCTCTTTTACCTACCTTGCCAAGCATTTTCTTTTACTAACTCACTCTCTCTTCGCATGATGTGGCCAAAGTATGAAAGTCGAAGTCTTGTCAGAGCTTCTAAGGAAAGCTTGGGTTTGATCTACTTTAGTGTACTGACTGGTTTGTTCTGGCAGTCCATGATACAGAGTGTTTGTCGCCAGCACCATAATTCAAAGGCATCGATTTTCTTCCTGTCTTTCACTGTCCAACTTTCGCATCCATATGATATTGAAATTGCCATAGCTTGGACAAGTTGAATCTTTGTATGGAGAGACACATCTCTGCTCTTGAGAATCTTAAGCAATTCTGCTTTACCCCATCAGCTTCTAAATATTCCTCCCTGTCACCCTTGAGTCTGACAATACCACTTTTGCCCTTCCTCCTCTCACGAACATATCTGAAAAATGTCTTATTCCCACTTTTTGTATCTTTACTTTCTTGACTACTTTGTTTTTCCAAATATAGATGCCAGTCTTTCTCTCAGTGATCTGTTGTATTTCATGAAGGCCTACCTCTTTCTTCACCTTTTTCAGCTACTTTTTCTTTTGAGAACCACAGTGGACTCTTTTCCCTTTTACGTTTTTATTTACCATTCTAACAAAAAAGGTTGGTGCCCTTAAAATATCCCCTTTTCAGTTTTGCTCACTGTTTTTCTACATCCCCCAGCTGTTCCCATTCTGCTAATGATTCATTGAGGTATTTGTCCATCTGGGCAAAGTTAGTTTTCCTAAAGTCTAAGACCCTCGCTTTTGAATTTATTTTATAAGCTCTAGTCCTAATACTGAACCATACCATCTGGTGATTGCTGATGCAAGATCTCCCACTATAACTTCAGAAACGCTTTCATCATTGGTAAGCACCAAGTCCAGTTTGGCCCCTTCACATGTTTGTTCGGTTACCAGTTGCCTGAATAGTTCTTCCTGTAAAGAATCCAGGATGTCCTCCTAGATTATGCTGCCAAAGAGATGTGCCAAATCAACATCCAGCGTGTTGAAATCACCTAGCAGTAGCACTTCTCCTTTCGTGGCAATACTATGTATGTCTTCTATTAAATCTCTGTTCTCTTCTCCCTGCGAGGAAGGTCTGTATATCGCACCAATTTACATGGATTTCCCTTTCCTCCTTTCTAGTTTAACCCCATAGTGCCTCCTCTCTCCCTTCTATGCCCTGTATTTGTTTACATATAATGCCACTCCTCCTCCCCTTTTTCCTACCCTGTCCTTTCTGAATAAACTATAGCCTGGTATAATTATATCCCAGTCATGGTTGTCTATGAACCATGTCTCTGTAACCAACACTAAGTCCAAGTTAGCCTCTCCCCTTAAAGCCTCAACATCTGGGATCTTATTTCTAATGCCAAGGGCATTTATACACACCACTTTCCAGATGTCCCTTTTTCCCATTTCTATCAAGGTATTTAATGTTTCACTTACCTGGGGGCTTACTTCACCCATCCCTAACTAATCTAGTTTAAAACTCTCTTAAGTAGGTTAACCAGTCTGCTACTGAGGACACATCGACCCTTCTTGGAAGGAAGGACACCATCTCTGCTCTGCAGCCTTTGAAACATCATCCCATGGTCCAGGAAACAAAGACTCTCTGATATCATCCATGCAGCCATGCATTCATCTCCAGAATGCGAGCTTCTCTGCCTTGGCCTTTACCCTCAACAAGGAGGATTGAAGAGAACACTTCTGCATCTATTTGCTTCATCCTTTGTCCCAGAACTATGAAGTCGCTTTTGATATGCGAGGAGTAAAATGTGGAAAAGTGGAGTCGTCTAGTGGTTAGAGCAGCAGCCTAGCACCCAAACGATCTGGGTTAGATTCCCTTTGGCACTCCATTGCCTCTGAAGAAAAGGCCTGTCAATCTACTTTCGGTCATATCTTGCCAAGAAAACTTAAGGGGCTTCTGGTTCGCCAGGAGTCAGTATTGACTTGACAGCACTTTTTTTTTTTTTTTTTAAATGTTTGGTCACCCTATTTCTTGACCTAGACATCGGTATACTTAGTGGAAAATCTGTAGGCCAGGCATGTCCAACAGGTAGATCGCAATCTACCTGTAGATCGTGGAGGGGTCAGAGGTAGATCGCCAGCCCCACTTGGCTTCATCTCTCCAGCAGCTCGCCCCGTTGCTAGGAGAGAGCTTGTGCCGGCAGGTCATCTGCTGAGGGCTTGCCGCTGCTGCTGATCCTTTGCCTGTCTTTTTTCCCTGCCTATGGGTGTATTGGGGGTGCTGCTTGTTTTCGTGCTAATAGTTTGTGCGTACCCCAGGGGGCTGCCGCCAGTGACGAGACACCATAGGCCTGACGTCATATCTGGTCTCCTGCCTCTCAGAATCACCCATTCCTGCCCCCGCCCCAACACCCCTTAGAAGTGTGTTATATACCGGTTGATATCCATTCGCCCGGGCTTTACCTGAATACACTTACCATATTAGTTGTGTTGTGTGCTGGTTGTTTGCTTTATAGTTTGCTTTCATTAAACGTTTTTGGGCAGACACAACAAAGTGTCAAGAATTTGATTTTGGCGGGCTTTTCCAATTTTGTTCTAACTTGCCTATGCCTTGCCTTTGAATTGGTTCAAACCACTGTGACTTTTGCTTGCCTCAGCAATTTTATTTCGCTTTGCCTTTGCGTTGATTCTACACTGTGCAGAATTTATTAAATCGCGTGTGGTAGTATTTGAACTTGTTTGGCGGTATTTGATTTTATCTGGTTTGCTGGACAGGTGTTTGAATTTTTTTGATGATTGGTGCCAGTATGATTTCTTTTTTATTTTTAGAACTGCATGTGTGGTTTTGGCATTTCCAGTCCTTGTATTGCACATCATCCAGAGGTCTTCAGTTCCTGTTGCTCTTTAATACTTTGGGACAGTGACGGTTTTGGACCAGATTCAGCCAGTGTTTATACTAAGCAGATTTGGCCGCCTTACATCCAGCCACCCCAGTATAACGAAGATAAGTGTTCCAAAGAAGAGCAAAACCTACCACTTTCATGATGAATGGGAAATGGACTACTTCATCATGGTGAAAGACAAGTGGTGTCTAATTTGTAACGCCCCAGTATCTTTGCCCAAAAAGGGGTAATCGGGAACGTCGTCATAAGGCTCTACATAGCAATAATTTTGATGCTGATTTTTCCACCCAAAAGTTGAATTCGTAAACTGAAGCTCAAAGAACTTAAATCAAAATTGGCTACTCAGCAACAGTTGATGGTGAAGCCAAGGTCACATTTGGTCAATGCAACCATAGCATCCTTCAAGATCGGCAATCTGATCACAAAGAAATGCAAACCTTTCACTGAAGGAGAATTTGTAAAAGATTGTTTTCTTGAAGAGTAGCTGACAATCCTTTTGAAGGACTTAAATAAGAAAGATCATAGCTGCTATTCAAGATGTACAATTGTCAAACACCATCGTACGGCGAATAGAAAAATGTGTGGAGACACAACTGAACAATTGTTTGGAGGATGTTTCAAATTTGTGTTGCTTTCTCACTCCAACTGGATGAATCTACAGACATAAGAGACATAGCCCAGTTACTAGTCTTTATCTGGATGGTTTTTGAAGACTTCACTGTTAAAGAACTACTTGGAATGATTTCTTTTAAAAGGGAGAACTACTGGTCAGGAAATATTCAGTTCTTTCCGTTCTTTTGTGACAGTGTAATCTTCCATTGCATAGACTTGTTTCCATCACTACTGATGGAACAAGAGTAATGACAGGTGAGGTTAATGGTTTCATAGCCCTCTGTAGACATGATGACTTCCCAGATTTCCTTTCTTACCACTGCATCATTCACCAGCAAGTTTTGGCAAGCAAGAGACTCAATACAAAGACTGTCATGGACATCACTTTCAAAATTGTAAGTTAAGTTCGTGGAAGATCACTTCAAAGACGGCTTTTCAATCTTACTCTTGATGAAGGGGCAGCGGAAATCATTTTGCACACAGATGTAAGGTGGCTAAGTAGGCACAGATTTCTGCAAAGATTTCGTGATTTGCTGAATGAAATAAGTTTTTTGAAGGAGGGGAGATGACCAAGCAGAGTTGGAAGATGAGTGGTTATGTGATCTGGCATTTCTCGCTGACTTTACAGGCGAACTAAGTGATTTGAACCTTGAACTACAAGGTAAAAACAAATGCATTGGCAAGGAGGAGTACAGTTTCATCCTACAAAAGCAAATTTGAGCTAATGATGACTGACCTTGCAAACACTTTTGATCATTTTCCTAATACGCAGGACCATCTGGGACAATATCCAAACTTTTCAGAACGAGAAGTATGTGACAGAAATCTGTTATCCAGGAATTTGAAAATAGATTCTGTGACTTCCAAAAAAATGGAACAATTGTGGAGTACTTGTCATACCCATTCAAAGTAGATGTGGACATTAAAGAAACTGCAGCTGCTATCAGTAAAAATTACTCATTGAACAAGCCATCTCTTGAAAACAAAATATTAACCCTTAAAAATGACATTTTTCTCAAGACCCGTGCTGAGCAAGAATCGTTTTGGAAGCTAGTGCTTAGAGACATTTCCCAACTTGAGAACATGCAGTGAAGCTGTACACTCCTGTTTCGGTTCAACTTATTTGTGTGAATCTGAGTTTTCCCATCTGAAAATGACAGTACACAACTTTCCAACCTGACAGATGAACATCTCCAGGATTCCCTGAGACTGGCCCTCACGCAATATTCACCCAACTTCAAAAAGCTGGTGGATGAAATGCAGGCTCAGACGTCTCACTAATGAGCAAGAGCGAAATATTAAAGATTGTGCAAGATCAGCCTGAATCAATACTCAACCTAAATTTAACACAAATTACTCAATAAAACTTTACGAAAAAATGTACTTTCCATTTTCCCTCGCAGTTCTTACTGGATCTTTATCTCTGTTTTGTTTTTGCTTAATTTGCTTAACAGCTGATCACATCCAAGTAAATGACAGAAGGTTCATTTAAAAATAGGGAGGGGGGGTGGAATCCTCCAACTTTATTGGGTTAAAATTTAATTTGAAACTTAATTTTCATGCTGGTAGATCACCGGCACTTTTGGCTGGAAAAAGTAGATCATGACCTGTTCGAAGTTGGACATGCCTGCTGTAGGCTATTGTCCTTGTGTCTGAATCCTTTACCAAATTTTTCCATGTCGCTCTAGATTTATCCCAGGACTTCTTGACAAAAATAAGTTCTCCATTAAAGCATGTCTTAGAATAGTATGTCCCTTTTTTTTTTATATATGCCTTGCCCGAGAAACATTTTCAGAGAAAACAAATATATTTCATATTGCTCTAATCCAGAAACATTTCCTCAAATATCTTCTGAAAGCAGTCTGATTTCCAAGTACTTCCAGAACTTTCTGTATCATGCCAAAATAGTCTTTAAAACTCCATTAAAAAATGTAGTTTTCACTGGAAGTGATGCATATAAAGTTAATACCCACAGAGTCCCAATCTCTCCAATAAAATCCAGTGCCATTTTAATTTTAGTTAGGGTTTTTTTCAGATGGTGTGTGTTAAAGGAGAAATAAAGTACTTATGTGAACCCCTCTCCATACTTTTTTAGTAGCTTTTTCAGTAATTGGATTAGATTTTTTTCCCACCAGCTGCCTATTTTCCCCCTCTGGTATTTGGGCAAGGTAAATCCAACCCCCCCCTCAATGACGTTTTGCAATCAGAGCTGTTCTTTCTCCTAATTTGACATAACTTGTTCAAAATAAGCAAAAGGGATCATTCCTAAATATATGCAAAATGCCTATTGAGCATAAAGCAGGTCTACTTGTCTTTGACATTTCAAAAAGCAGAATGGACTCTTTTGGATAATTTAAAATGTCATACCTTGGAAACTTAGCATGCAAATAGCTTGCATGCAGCAAGTGAATCATGAACTCCATTCTTGTGGTGTGAATACAGGTCCTGTGTACCTGTCACTATCCAGTCACAGTCCTCAAGATCTAAACACAGCTCTCTTTCAAGCACTAATCAAATGCCTCAGGAGCTTCCTACTATACTTTTTATCTTGAGGGCCTCCTGTCCTTTTCAAATAAGGAGAATGCCCTTTATCATTTAACTGGTTTTGTACTCCGAGCTGACTCCACTGCATTTGGACCCCTGAGTAAGAATCCACCATCCCAAAGAGATGTGTATTACCTGCTTAGCAGCTAATTAAATGTGACATTAAGAACCTGGAAGTTCATATTCCTCCCCCCCCACCATTATCTCAAGTCTCCCAAAATGAATAATATTCCCCCCCCCTCCATCCCAGATCGGCCAGAGAAATTTTTAAATCATGTGACAAGCCTGGTAAAATAGTACCAATGTCCATAGGCATACTACTACTATTACTCCTACTACTTCTACTACTGATAATTTGTATAGCGCTACAAGGTGTACACAGTGCTGTAGAGACATGTAAAAGATGGTCCCTGCTCATCAGAACTTAAGTGTAAGGAAACATAGATGGAGAGCAGGAGATTGTGGATCAGGATCCAAAAGTGGTGAGGCTTTTTTAGCATGGATTTGAGAAGGGCAGTGCATGCCCCTTCCTCCTCCTCCCCCCCCCCCCCCCAAAAAAAAAAATATTGCAGGCATTTAATGGTGAACTGGTCTCCCTGCCCCCCATTGCCAGTATGATTTCCTTACCCCCCCCCCCCCAAGTAAGAAGGCAAACTATACTGATGCCAATGGCCTAAGATGGGTTACTCCTCTGCAGGCCCACTGGGAACACTCTGACTTCCTCATCAGATTAACATTTTGATAATTTAGGAACATGCAAATTTATTTCTGAACATTAGTATTTATTTTTCCTGTTTAGAGACATAACATTTTCTTTTGTTTGAAATGCAGTGGTCTTATTCTTCATACCACTGTTGGAAATTCTAATCCTTTAACATGTTTATCATAGTAGGCCAACTTTCTCCAAATGTTAGAAGTGTTCATGGTTACTTATCATTGGTGGGTGGTTGTGTGTGTTTTTCTTCAAATACTTTAGGCATAAGTCATTCCACTGGATTTCCTCTTGGGAAATGGTCAGAATACCAGCGCACAATTAGTGACTACTTGGATAATTATGCTTATGTGCGGTTTTCTTTGAATATTTAACTAGTTTCTCTAACATTTTAATTTCCTTTAAGAGATTAAACAAAAAGTGAAATTGTTTCAGAAACTGCCCTGTGATCTGAGGATTATTTCTGCCCTGCCTTACAAGTCTTGATTTGTTGTTCACTTTTTTAATGCTTGAAAAAAGATGAAGAAGAGATGACTGATAACTGGTGTAGGCTAAAGCAGCTTGGATGCACACTACAATTAGGAGCCAAAGCCACATTGTTTGCCTTAAACCTTTTTTACTCAGTTTCTTTTATTTGTGTTTTTGGGGAGAGCAGAAGAAGGTATTATGGATTTAGCTCATGCTGCTTTTAGTGGTAGCTCAAGGCGAGTTACATTCAGGTACAGTAAGTATTTTTTGTGTCCTAGAGTTCACAAACTAAATTGGTACCTGAACCAATAGAGTAAGTGACTTGCCTAAGATGACAGAACAGCATTGGAGCTTTTAACCTACTGCTCTCTACTCCTTAAGCTACTTCCTCACTTGATTCTTCACTTTCTTGTTCTTCCTCCTTTTTTTTTTTTTTTTTTAGTTGGGGGGGGGGGGGATTATATTCTTTTATACCCTTTTCCTTTCTTCAATCTTCATCCCTTCCCTTTCCTTATCAACGCCTCTTTTTTTCTCTTGTATATATGAAAAGGAGCAGCCCAGTGCTTCTGCAGCTCCCTTGCAGCCTAGGTTTACTGTGGAAGCCTTCAGCAACTTCAGTTCTTTATTGCTGGCCCAGGATCAGGCGCTATTTATAATTCTCTGGCTCCCCCCCCTCCCCCCCTTTTCTGGCTACCTAGATGACCTGGCATCTGGAAAATTTCTATTCCTCTGGGCTAATGATAGGCACTTCCTTGACAAATCATTTTACATACCTGTTAACTAACATTTCTTGAAACCTGCTAGACTAGCCCAGACAAGTGCATTATGCTCCCTTGCCAGCAGGCAGAGGCAGACTTGAACAACTTTCAGTGATGTCATCACTTGGTATATTCTCTGAAACACTGAGAGAAGCCAGTAGTGCATTTCCCAAGCAGTAAGCAAGACAAACTCAGAACATGCTATTAAAAACCCACAATTTTGATTGAAGCCTGAGCACTACTATCCATTACCAGATGCCCTTGCCCTAGTAGGCCCATTTCTTGAGATAGCTCTCACATGGTAGAGAGCATAACCCCCCCTCTCTCTAGCTAATAACCATGTTCTGTGGTCATTCGGGGATCACTAGGTTCACCATGCCTGGATAATCTGGTAACCCATACTAAAGATGGCTCTCCAAGAACCAAGGAGGGTGACATCCAGTATGCCTACTGAAGTATGGCATTCAAGCCAGCAATCCTTCCTGCAGCTGAAATGAGAACATAAGATATGCTATACTGGGTCAGACCAAGGGTTCATCCAGCCCAGTATCCTGTTTCCAACAGTGGCCAATCCAGGCCACAAGTACCTGACTGGTTTAATTTTGTCCCAGGGTAAGCAGTGGATTTCCCTGGTTCTCTTTAATAATGATTTAGGAACTTTTTTCCTCTAGGAACTTGTTCAACCCTCTTAAACCCAGCCACACCATTAGCTTTTACTACATCCTCTGGTAACTAATTCCAGAGTGTTTTTGTGTTAAGTGAAAAAATATTTGCATGTTTTCTAATCTTTGTACTTTTTTGAAGGAGTAAACAAGTGATCTACATTTACCCGTTCCACTCAATTCATTATTTTATTTATTTTTTTAAGCCATTTGCAATATACAAAACAAAATTAGAACACAAGAAATGCTGATATGGATTCACATTATGAAAAATAAAACAATACAATAACCATAAAAGAAAACAGACAATTCAGCAACCGTCTAAATCATGGGAGAGAAAAAGCCACTTAACAAAACTTACAAAATAAGATAAAAAATATGGAGATCAACTGGGGAGGACCCCCCCCCCCCCTCCAATTTATTCTCAGCTTTATACATTTAATTAACCCCAGTACTATGACTTTCCTACCAAGAAAGTCTCCAATTGAGATGAATCTACAAAGGAATAAGTGTTTCCGTGCCACTTCTATCATATCTCCCCTCAGTTGTCTCTTTTTCCAAGTTGAAGAGCCCTAACATTTTTTTAAGCCTTTCCTCATAGGGTATCCTTCCATCCCCTTTACTATTTTGATCGCTCTTCTCTGTACATTTTTTTTTCTTAAATTCTGCTGTATCCTTTTTAAGATATGGTGACCAGAACTGCGCACAGTATTCAAGGTGCGATCGCATCATGGAGCAATACAGAGATATTATAATATCCTTGATTTTATTCTCCATTCCTTTCTTTGATTCCTAGCATTCCATTTGCTTTCTTTGCCACAGCTGCACACTGGGAAGAGGGTTTCAATGTATTATCCACGATGATGCCCAGATCTTTTCCTGGGTGGTGATTCCTAATGTGGAACCTTGCATCATGTAACCATAGTTTGGATTGTTCCCTAAATTCATAACTTTGCACTTGCCACATTAAATTCTATCTGCCATTTAGATGTCCAGTCTCCCAATTTTTCGAAGTCCTCTTGTATTTTAGCAACTTTGAATAATTTTCTCTCATCTGTAAATTTGATCACCTTGCTCATTCCCATTTATTTCCAGGTCATTTTATAAATGTTAAAAAGCAGTGGGCCCGGCTGAAGCGGCGTTTCAAGATGGCGGCAGTCCTGCGTTCCGTGTGAGCACGGTTTTCTCATGGGAAGGAAGCGAAAAGGCAAATCTGGGCCGGTGCCCCCCCAACCCTCTGCTGCCTCGACGCCTGTTTCTTCTGGTCCTTTAGACTCTTACCTTTTGCGTGCTACTCGGGGTTCAGACGTTGACGGTGGAGATTGCCGATTAGCGGTTTCGTTGGAGCGTGATAGCTCGGCAACTGCTTCGGCGTCATCTCTTTCCCCATTGTTGAGCCCGGCGTCAAAGGTCTTCCGCACCCACGGATTGCCTGAGGGCTTCCTGGAGATCCCTTCCTCTGCTATGTCGGAGGTTGCTGGTGCCTCGGGTGGGCCAGGAAAAG
Organism: Ichthyophis bannanicus; assembly: GCA_033557465.1. NCBI lineage: Eukaryota > Metazoa > Chordata > Amphibia > Gymnophiona > Ichthyophiidae > Ichthyophis > Ichthyophis bannanicus. The sequence goes on from CM066042.1 coordinate 174,033,943, forward strand.
ATGTGTTGGTGGAGCTAAGAGTAAGCTCCAAGATAATACATCTACCTTGGCGCCTGAGGGAGAAGTGTGCGCAATGCAGGCTGTTTCTTCTGCCTCGCGGGTCGTTCTACAGACACACTTGGAAGTGGAGGATTCAGCTTTGAATATGGATGCTGTGTTCTCTCTGCAACGTCCAGTGAACTTTACATTGGAATTTATATGGACCGCCATTGCCTCGCTGGGAGAAGCCTTATTCCCTCATGTTTCTTCTTTAATCACTAAGGTAAAATCTACTGTGGAAGCTGTGACTGTTTTGGAGAAAAAGGTTTCGGATATCTCTCTGGGAGAAGAAGAGATACGAAGTAGACTTTCTAGCTTGGAAGATCATTCTGATGTTGTTAAAAAGAACTTTTTGTCAGTATTCATGAGATTAGAACAGTTGGAAAATGTGTCTCGTGTTAATTTGAGAATTGTACATTTTCCTAGATCCCCTTCTATTGGGGCTAAAGAGATGTTTAAAGAATACCTTTTGGAAGTTTTGGGGGTTTCCCCGGAGTTAATGCCTCCCTTAGTTAAATTGTATTATTTACCTAAAGCGAAGCGTGCTACTTTTAGTAGCGCTTCGGAGGGGGGTTTGTTACAAGGGGATGTGCTAAATGTTACTAACTTGTTAGAGAACTCTCGGGAATCTTTGGAGTCTTCTACTCTCCTTGTTACTTTTGCTCTGTTATCAGAGTGGTTATTGAAGCTGCTCTTTCGTAAAAGGAAAATTCCCTTCCGTGGCTTTGCGGTCCGTATTTATCCTGATTTATCAAGAGAAACACAAAAACGCCGTAGAGTTTCTTTTGTTACGGTCTGGGGTTTTGCAGTTGGGGGGGCTCTTTTTTTCTAAAACATCCTTGTAAGTGTTTGGTTAAATACCAAGATGTTTCGTATGTATTTTTTGAGCCTTCCCAACTGCTAGTCTTAGTGCTAGGTGTGTAGAATCCTCTACTCTTCCTCCATAAGGGTGCTCAGATATGGATTGTTTGAACTGCTGTGCTGCTTGTTTCTTTGCATATTTGGTATATTTGGTATATAATTATATTTCCATGAAATGTCCCTTCTTTTGTGGACTAGATTGGTTGGGCATTGTTATGTTGTATTGCTACTAATGTATATCTTTTTTTTTTTTTTTTTTTTTTTTTTTTGTATTTTTTTGTTTGCCAACCTGTTTTCTTTCAAGAGAATGCATTGTTGGCTTTCTTGATTTATTTATAAAAATTGCATAAAAAAAAAAGCAGTGGGTCCAGCACAGATCCCTGGAGTACTCCCAGTATTCACCTTTTTTCTCCATTGAGAAAATTTGTTTTTAGTCTTACTGTTTTCTGTCTTTTAACCAGTTCCTAATCCATAATAGTACACTGCCTCCTATCCCATGACTTTTTAATTTCCGCAAGCCTCTCATGAGGGATATTGTTAAAGGCTTTCTGAAAACCCAGTACACTATATCAGTGGCTCGCCTTTATCTACCTGTTCACATCTTCAAAAAAAAAAAAAGAGATTAGTGAGGCAACACTTTCCTTGGCTTAATCCGTATTGGCTTTGTGCCATTAAGCCATGAGTATCTATATGTTAAGTAATTTTGTTCTTTTATAATGGTTCCTACCATTTTGCCTAGTACTGACATCAACCATTGGCATTCTGCTGAGGGGTGGTCAAGTGCAGAATTTGGAAGGCTGAGTCTTCATCCTGTGAGGTCACATGTGGGAGAGTTGAGCTTTTGCTCCACCCGGACCTACGAAGTTCTGATAGTCGGCCTGCATGTTGTCAAAGCTTGTGATGTGCACTGCAACTAGAGCGATCAAATACTCCTCCTTCAAACAGCACAGCTCTATGACCTAAAGATCACCCTGGCGTTGCAAGTTCTGCTACATTTGTGGACATGCATCACTAGGGCAGTGACTGAGAGCAAGCTTGTTTTGCCCTCTGAGAGGTGCAGGCCTCTCCTGGGCCAAACTGATCGCTTTGGCCTCCAGTTGGAAGATTTCTGCCCCCCCCCCCCAACCCACAGACCTCCTAAGGGACCCAGAGTCCCTGAGTCAACTGGTCCATGCATTGCAGTTCCAGCCCTTCAGGCTAGCATCGGAGATGACAAGCACTCTTATCTGTCTGTCTGGTGTTTCCAGCAACACTCTGGCCTTCAGGTGGCAGAACCACAACTACCACTTCAATTACTCCTTAATCCCTAGGGAAAGAGTAAGGGCCTGGTTGAATGATAGGGGAACATGGAAACCAGAAAGTTAACAAGTGCTTTTGCAGAAAGCATATGTACCCTGGTCCAGGGAACTAGCTCCTAGGTAGATATCTCAGACCTGAGGAAATCTCTGGCCCTTGGAGCTGACCAAACATCACATGCCCTGAGTTGGCTGAAGCTTCTGTGATTTCTTTTCCATAATGAGGAAACTCTGCTCAGGATATGGAAACAGCCCTCAGGTATTTGAACTCCTGGGATAATTGGGGTGTACTAAGGACTAGTGAACACAAGCCTGTGCAATCAGAACTAGTTGGTCTTCGGTGACTGGCTGTCCTTGATTGTCCCTTGTGAGACTGGCTGGGTTAGTCTGAAGTCCAGATATTTGCCACTTGTATGTAAAGAAATGCTTCTAACTTTGGGGGGAGAGGGAGGGGAGGCATGGCGAGCTGCATGTAGGCCAATGGGCAGGGTCTTGAAAGATGAACTAGAATATAGAAGCAGCAAAATGGCAGAGCTGCTCCTAATAGCAAAGTGACAGTATGCTTAAGCGAGGAATGCCCCCTTCCTGATTGATGCAGTGACAGACCCAAAGGACCTCATGAGAACAAGACTCCTTCCAAAAACAACCAGCTCTAGGGCCAGTATATGTGGGAAGGAACCTCCCTTCTGGGCACCTATGTATCTGGAATAGCATCCCTGGCCTTGCAGCAGAGGGCATGGAAAAAATATAGCCTGTAATTGCAGGAGCTGCTGAAAAGTTTCTTGGAACATCACCAACCTGGGTGGAGAGCTGCAGCAAGATTTTACCAGGAAGTCTTTAAGCACTTCCTAATTCAAATACTGGCAACATAATTCTGAGGTTGGCCTGGGATAGAAAGCAGGCACCTACAGAAGAACTTATATATCTCCAGCTTCGCTTGAGAATCTCAAAGACTTAACAATCTGATGTGTGTGTTGCAGCCCAGCTGATTTGCACCTCAGGAGGAACTGCTGGAAATCGAGGGGGATAACAGGCTCACACTAGAGCCATGGCAAGGACTTGAGCAAAAGTGTGCTTCTACTGCAACTGAGGCCCAAAAGGACACTGAGGGTATCCTATGCATGGTCTTAGTGGCACCCTTGGCCTCTCTAGGCCTATTTTTTTCAGGAGTCGCTGGGCGAGCTGCTCCTCCCGAAGAGGAAGCAGCCCTAGGGAATCTATTCGGCCACAGTTTGGAGTTGGCATCTGTTGACTAAGGGTCATGCCAGAGCTAGTAACTGGCCAATACCATGCTGTTATGGACTTGAAAGACTCTGAGGCAGTCCACTGGAAAGAGACTGCTTAATTGACCGTTTGGCTTAACCCATTATGGAAATGTTAAGTGTACCAGGGATCAAACCTGCAACCTTGGTAACAAGAGGCCATAGACATGGCTGGAGCCACAGAGGCTACTGACATAGGGGGATTCCATCAAAGGACTATTCTCCAGGTGTGCACAAGGCATAACCTGAGAGCCCAAGGCAGTGACTGTAAATGCATTTTTAAAGAGGACATCAACCCTCCAAAAGTGACTCGTGTGTAGTGCCTCTCTACTGGGATGGTCTTGCACTTAGACACAGCCATGGCTAGGGCTTTCACTCTCAGGAGGTCCTGCTTGCCCTGGGGCCAAGGATACAGCTAAGACAGGACCTTAGGGCCCTGAGGGACCAGTTTAGGATTTTTCTCTCTAAACCCCTACACACTGCCACATAGGGCCAGGGAAAGTATGAACACAGCAGACCATTGGACACCTGCCTACTGACATTGTCCAAAAGCAGGCTCTGCAAGCTTGCAGAGCTGTCATAATGTCCTGAAAGAGCATAAATGGGAGCCCATCAGTGGAAGCAGATCATGGAGACCCTAGCTTTCACCTAGGGGAGCCACCACTCTATTACACTCACTTATAGGAATTTCACAAGCCCTTCAGTTAATCCCGTAGGGATACGATTGGGCTCTCAGAAGAATGGAGGCATACAAGGGCAAAGCGGGGACCTGAAAGCTTTGGAAGCTCTTGGCTACAAACAATTAGTAAATACATCCACTAATCAACATGGATCTATACCAGATCTTATTTTCAATCCGACTTATTCATCCAAGTTGAATCAATTTACTTATCCAATTCTTATGCAAGTTCCCTGGTCAGGTCACTATGTCCTTACATTTTCACTACTTCTGAACAACCTAACACAACATAATGAAAAACATACAACAAGAAGATTTAAACCATATAGCAAGGAAAACTTTCTAAAGGAAATACTGCCACAAATTGAACAGAAATGTGATAATCTAGACGATACAATAAACAAATGGAACCTCTGCATTATGAAAGCTGCAGCTGCTATAACAAGGAATAACTCTTCTATTCAAAGACGAACCAATGCACCTTGGTACTCCAATGCAATTAGGAAAGCAAAGTGTATACTTAGAAGAAAAGAGAGAAAATGGAGACATAATAAATCTCCAGACACTTAACAATACAGGGATGAGCAACAAAATTACAATAACTTCATTAATGAGCACAAACAGCATCACACTAATCTTATCATGAAAGCTGTAAACAAACCTAGAGAACTATTTAACATTGTGAAAAAATTCACTGAAGACCACTCTGAACATTGTATTCACCAAATTGACTCCCACGAATACGCACATTATTTAATAGACAAGAACAGCATGCAAATCAAAAGTTCAATAATATCTTAAAAAGAATTAACAATGCTCAATCTTGGAATAACTTTAATATACCAACAGTAAAGCAAATAGAGGATATTATAAATGCCTTGAATACAACCACATCACCATCTGATCCATGCCCAGTTGAATGGATCAAAAGCTCTAAAGATCAACTATCAATATACATTCACAAAATTGTAGAACAGTCATTGATACAAGGTCATATGCCATCAATACTTTAAAAAGCTATGATACGGCCTGTCTTCAAGGGATCAAAATTGTGTTCCACAGACCCAAAATCTTATCGGCCTATTTCAAGTCTAACATTGTACAGTCTTTTCAATAACTTTTGATAAAAAAGGCAACTACAAGACCACATTGACTTACATGCTCCATTAGATCCTCAACAACATGGATTTAAACCGATGCACAATGTAGAAACTCTTCTCAGTTCTATTTGATAAGTTTTATTGAAGGGTCTAGATCAGTGGTTCTCAACCTGTGGGTCGCCACAGGATTTAGCGGGGGTTGCCTCACTCCGCCGTTTAAAAAAAAAAAAAAAAAAAAAAAAAGCGCACAAGTTACTGTCGCTGCTGAGTCCGCTTCTCGGCAGCTGCAAACTCACCACCTCTCAGTCCCTTCTAATGCAGCTGCGGCTCCCTGTCTCTTAGGGAACAGCGGCTATGCCAGTAAAACCGTTGCGGAGCCTTCCTGTCTCTTGATGGGCTCCGTGCAGCATTGTCCCGCCTCCAAAGGAAGTGGTAAACAACTTCTTTTGGAGGCGGGACAATGCTGCACGGAGCCCGTCGAGAGACAGGAAGGCTCCGCAACGGTTTTACAGGCATAGCCACGGTTCCGTAAGAGATGAGCCGCTTCTGTAGAACAGCAGGGCAGCAGCAGGCAGACACGGAGCGGAGGCGGGGGCAAGCAACCTGCAAGGGGGCTGACGGGAGGGAGGGGGGCTGACATGGATGGGAGGGCTGACATGGATGGAGGGAGGGGGCTGATGGCGGGGGGCTGATATGGAGAGAGGCGGAGCTGACGATGGAGGGAGGGGGGCTGACATGGACAGAAGGTGGACTGACATTGATGGATGGATGGATGGGGGGGCAGCTGACAGGGAGGGAGGGGGGCTGACAATGGATGGAAGGAGGGAGGGGGACTGACAGGGAGGGAGGCTGACATGGAGAGAGGGAGGGAGGGCTGACAGAGGGGGGTGGCTGACATACGGATGGATGGAAGGAAGGAGGTGGACTGACATGGACAGAGGGAGGGCTGACATGGAGGGAGGGAGGGGGGCTGACATGGACAAAGGGAAGAGACAGGGGGACATACTGGACAGATGGGGGGATAAATGCTGGGCAGAGGGGAGAGACAGTGCGGGTTAGGATTATAATGGGCAGATGGTGGTGGGCTAGGACTGGTAATGGATTGATTAGGGAAGGTTAGGACTGGGAATGGACTGATCAAGGGGGGATTGGGACTGGTAATGTGCTGATAGGGGGGTAGGACTGGTAATGGACTGATGGGGGGCTAGCATTGGAAATGAGCTGATAGGGGAGGTTAGGACTGGAAATGGGCTGATGGGGGGTAGGACTGGTATTGGGCTGATTAGGGGAGGCTAGCACTGGTAATGGGGTTGAGGGGGGGACTAGCACTGGAAGCGAGCTGATTGGGGGCTTTGACTGGGAATGGGCTGATTGTGGGGAGGGGAGAATAGAGCTGCTGGCCCTGGAAGAAAACTGGGGGCTAAGGCTACAAATGGGCTGATACGAGGGGATGGGAAAATGGAACTGGAAGGGAGTGGATCTGAGAGGGGCTACCATGGTATTTGTACTAAAAAGGACTGGTCAGTGGGGAAGAAGGGGGACTGGAAGGGAATGGACACCAGTGGCAGTCATGGGAATGCAAGTTGACATTGGAAGGTACTGAGAGGACTGGAAAGGGGCTGATACTGGGGAGGGCTACTGGGACTGGAAATAGGCTGATGGAAAGACATGAAGAAAATGAAAGAAGAGATAAGAAATGGCAGATGGACCATAGACCACAGAAAGAGAGCTAAGAGAAGACAGGAAAGCAGAAGCCTCAGATCGGGACCAGCATGATCAGAGAATAAATTGATCAGACAACAAAGGTAGAAAAAATAATTTTATTTCATATTAATGATGTGACTACAAAATCATAATTTTGAAATCAAATATTGTTGTGATTGATTAATGTGGTTTAAATAAGTAAAATTTTTATAAGTAAAAACATATTGCAAAGGTCTATAATATATTAATAATTCAACATATGATTACAGCAACAATGCGTTAACGGTAAAGGAAGAGAGACGCATTTATTTGATTTTATCATTGGGGGTCACCACAAGTTTACCAATGGTAAAAGGGGTCACTGTACAAAAAAGGTTGAGAACCACTGGTCTAGATAATATAAAAAATGGATTCCTACTTGTATTTATAGATATTTCAGCTGCATTTGACACAGTTTCACATTCAGTACTAATACATATTCCAATCTCGTGTAATCTATTTAACAACACTTTAAAATGGTTTACATCAGGGGTCTCAAACTCAAATTGCTTTGAGGGCCAAATGAGGACTTGTAAAGTAACCGCGGGCCGCATAAGGGGCCTCATTTGCATAAATATTTGCATAATGTTACCATACAAAGCGCAGACGTTAATGATGCACATTTCCCAGAGCTGACTTATTCCAGTTATTAAATTCAAAATAGAGAGATTTTTCTACCTTTTGTGCATTTTTTTCAGTTGCAATTGTTCCAGCCACTTTCTTCTGGTTTCTTCGTGTCTTCTGCTAACTCTCCATCGTCTGCTGTCCATTTGTCCTTTCTCCTCTCTTCTAGTTTTTTTTTTTCCCATTCTCTCTCTACATCTGCTTTAACATACTAATCTTTATCCTTTTGCTCTTTACTCATTCCTATTTCATCCACTCAAATTTTACCCCTCCATCCTCAATCCCCACTTACTCTCCCAATACCTGGCCAATTGTAGATTTTTCTTCCCTCCCACACAAAATATTTTTCCCCTCTCCATTTCACTCTCCTAGCCCCATCTCATTCTAATCCTCCCCCAACATCAGCTCCCTTCTAGTTCCAGCCCCACCCAGCATCCACTCCCTTCTAGCCCACGCATCAGCCCATTTCCAGTCCTGTCCTAGCCCCACTATCAGACCATTTCCTGTCCTAGCTCCCCCCCACTAAGCCCATTTCCTGTCCTAGCTCCCTCCCCTCACAGCCCATTTCCATTCCAAGCCCCCCTCCCATCAGCTATTTGCAGTTAAAGCCCCCCTTCTACTCAGCCCATTTCCAGTCCTAGCAACCCCCCAGTCCTAGCAACCTCCTAGTCCATTACCAGTTCTAGCCCCCCATAGCCCATTACCAGTCCTAAGCCCCCCAACAGCCCACTTCCAGTCCTAACCCTCCCATCACCCCATTTGCAATCTTAGCCCCCCCATAGCCCATTACCAGTCCTAACTCCCCCCATCAGCCCACCTCCAGTCCTAACCCCACTCCCACCCCCCCCATCAGCCCAGGTAAATTTTAAAAAACCCCAAAACAAACAAACCTGGCTTCTGCCGCTGCCGCTGTGGCAGCAGCAGAATCAGCTGTCCCGCGGCCCCTTCTCGTCTGCCCGGTAGAGCCCTCAGCTCAGCTCCATTAGCGGCAGCTTTCAGGGCCGCCCGTGAAGAGTGTATTTCCCTCTCGCGCGGCTCTGTTAAGCCTGCCAGGGCTGATGGGAATTCCTTCAGCCTCGGCAGGCTTAACAGAGCCGCGCGAGAGGGAAATACTCTTCGCGGGCGGCCCTGAAAGCTGCCACTAATGGAGCTGACTGAGGGCTCTGCCGGGCAGACGGGAAGGGGCCGCGGGACAGCTGATTCTGCCGCAGCAGCAGAAGCCAGGGTTTGTTTGTTTTTTAAATTGACAGTTGATTCTGCTGCTGCCACGGGTTGTGGGGTTTGTGTTTGTTTTTGTTTCCTCTCCGTTGCGGGCCGCACAAAGTTCTCTTGTGGGCCGTGTGTTTGAGACCCCTGGTTTACATCGTACCTAACCAACAGAACACCACAAGTCAAAGGAGATAATGGAAATTCTTCACAGTTCACCATACACCAAGGAATACCACAAGGTTCATCCCTATCATCTAGTTTGTTCAACATATACATTCAGCCGATCTGTATCATTATCAAATGACATGTTAAATTGTCATATTTATGCAGATGATATGCTATATGCCCCAACTGATTCACTTTCACCGGACGTAACCCCCATGGTCCATTGCCTTGAAGATCTAAATGGCTCACAGATCACAATTTAAACAAAACAGAAGCAATGATTATATCTAGAAATCCTAATTTTAATCCACTCCAATCACTCAGCATTCTGAATCGCACAATTCCAATAAAAAATGAAGTGAAATATTTAGGAATAACCTTAAGTAAGAACTTAAACCTGCTCTCACACATAAATAAAACTGCTGCAAAAGCTTACCTATGACTAAAGCTTACTAGGAGACTTAAGCCAATACTTGGTCAAGTTCATTTTCGTACCGTTTGTCAGGCAATTATCACACCAATTCTGGACTATGGTAATTCATTATATCAAGGACTACCTAAACAGGCTATCTGCTCCAGCTAGTGCAAAATACTACAGCCTGTATTATTGGTACAGCAAAAAATGAGCATATCACACCTATATTACAAAAAATGCATTGGCTACCAATAGTTGTTCGGTCAAGGTTTAAAACTATTACAAATACTTTCAAGATCATTTGTTCTCCATCCCTTATTAATTAAAGACACAAACCATCATCCCAGGAGATCAAGCAGTAACAATAAATTACGTACACAGATTGGATTTCAAAAAACAAAACAATTTACCTCTGCCAGAGCTTTATCATTATCAGCACCAGCCCTTTGTAACTCACTCCTGGGTGATTTATGGGCCTTAAAAGATTTAAAGGACTTCCGCAAATCACTTAACCTTACTATTCATGGAATATGATCAACCAGACAGTGAACTTCATTAACAATGCATGATTATAATCCATAAAGTATTGTTATAATAAGTAATTGTATAGTATCCCTAGTAGCCCTCACTGTGGAGACTTGGTTTTCTTTTTAGACTCCAAGGCCTGGTGTCTATCCTGTTTGGGCCCTGACCCTTTTTCCCTGGGTCCATGGGGCCTTAGCGTCAGGAGGAGACCTTCTCTTTTTTGGGTATCCCTCGATGCCGTTTTTCCCCCTCGGGTGAGGTCCTCGGTTTATTCTTCTCTTCAGGATCAGGTAACCCACAAACAGTCTGTTAAGACTAGCCGATCCTTGAAGGGCAGGTCTCATGCCCAGCATGATGACGGCTCCGGCCTTGCCCTCAAGACTCCCTCGGCAATAAAACCCCGGCGGGAGTCCTCGGGCTCCAAAGCATTTACGGGGTTTCAGGTTGTTCCTGGGGTTCACTCCTCACAGAACATACCTGAGCCATGCTCAGGGGTGGTGTCCGCTTCGGGCGGTACCAATTCCCCGGCATCGGCACCGGTGTCGAGTGCTCCACTCCTCACCGAGGATAGTCAGCTGGTGTTCTCGGTGCCTTTGGGGCCGATCGATTTGATCCAGACTGGCGTTCCTGCGCCCCAGCCATGCGCGGGATTGGCACCGGCTCCATCGGCGTCGACGTCGAGTGTTCCACTTGCCGCCGGGGATTGCGGTCTGGCTCCGAGCGGTACCGCTCCCCCGGCATCGGCAGGGGTGTCGAGGGCCCCACCCTTCACCGAGGGTCGTCTGGCGTCCTCGGTGCCTTCGGGGCCGGCCGGTTCGACCCAGACTGGCGTGCCGGCACCCCAGCCATGCGCGGGGTTGGTACCGTCTTCGGGCGGTTCCGCTCCCCCGGCATCAGCCCCGAGGTCGAGTGTTCCACTCACCACCAGGGATTGCGGTCTGGCTTTGCGCGGTACCGCTCCCCTGGCATCGGCACCGGTGTTGAGTGCTCCACTCTTCACCGGGGGTCGGCGCCTGGGGTCCTCAGTAACCCCAGGACCGTTTGACCCGACCCGACCCGGGCTGACTCTTCGGCCTCCCAGCCTTGCGCGGGGGTGGCGCCGCCCTCGTGCGGTGCCAGCCCCTCGGCATTGCCACGAGTGTCGAGTGCCCCGCTCCCCGCCAGACTGGAACCCCCGGTACCTTCGGGTCCGATCGACGCGGACAAGGCTAGCATGCCTGTATCCGGGCCAGCCACGGGGCGGATGCCGGCTTCGAGCGATACTGATGCCCCACTCTTCACTGGGGTTTGTCACCGAGTTTCCTGGTCGGAGCTGATCGGTACGCCCGAGAGGGACGTCCATCCCCCTTTGCCATGCTCGAGGGGGGGGGTATCGGCTCAAGCGGTGCCGATACTCCGGCGTCGGGGCCAGTGTCGAGTGCTCCTCTCGTCCCGGGGTATCGTCTTCGGACGTCCGCGGTGCCTTTGGCACCGACCGCCTCGATCCCGATCGCCTCTCATGTGGGGGCACCGCCGGTACTATCACCAACGTCGGTGCCTTCTCGGCATGCATCAATAGCTTCGATGCCCAGTCTAGAATCAATATCCAGTCTGGATGACTTGGTTGCGGCATCGCCGATGCCACCCCCGACATCGGTGTCTTCTCGGCCTGCGCCGATAGCCTCGCCCTCTTCGATGCCCAGCCTAGAATCGATATCTAGTCTGGATGATTCGATTCTGATGCGGTGGGGAACTGGTCCAGGTCGTCTCCGACTACGCAGTACCGAGGGTAATCTCCAGAGCTCTCTGGTTACCTCGGTGCCTTTTCGGCAACCTTCGCTACCTGCTCAGCTGGCACCGATGCTGGCGTCTGTATCTATGTCTATTCCTGCGACTCCGTCGGTGTCATCGATCCTTTCTATGCCTAGCTTGGAATCGATACCGGGTGCCGATGATGCACTACTGGCTGCCTCGACTCGGAGCGGTCAGTACCATCCCCCATATGGCAGGATTCTTTCTCTGCACCAGTCCCGTGGGTCTTCTGGGGTTCACGACCCTCATTCTGCCTCAGCCAACCCGGGAATAACTCCTCTGGGAGATCCTTCGTTTCAGAAATTTCTCCTTGACATGGCTGCTTTTCTTGCTATTCCTATCCCGGGCGCTACCCAGGATTCTGCCGAACAGGGGACCGTCATGCTCCCCTTACATCATTCCTTGCAGGACCTTCTTTTGAGGATTTGGGAATCACCTTTGAAGGTTCCTGCGCCCTCTACGGCCATGAATGTTCTATATCAGGTGCCCCCCTCTCTGGGGTTTCGGAACACCCAGCTTCCGCATCACTCCCTTGTAGTGGCATCAGCGATGAGGAAGGTCAGAAGTAAGAAGACACACTCTTCTCATCCGCCTGGTCGTGCATCTAAAGCACTCGATGCCTTTGGATGTCAAGCCTTCCAAACTTCTATGCTGGCTTCCAGAATCATTTCATATATTTTTTATGAGTCTAACGCTTCAGGAGGTCACAGAGAGATTATCTCTTCTGTCTCCCTTCTTGGCGGAACCTAAGGCCTCTGACTATTCCTTGCTTCTTAATCATAGCAGGAACATCTCTTGGTTTCTTTCCTGTGCTTCCCTAGACTCTTTTGAGTCTGTTAGCAGATCCTCGGCTATTGCCATTGGAGCACGTCGTACTGCGTGGCTGCAAGCTTCTGGCTTGAACAGATGGGCACAACATACACTGGGTAACTCTCCTTGTACTGGAGAAAATCTCTTCAATAGGGAGGCTTTACGTCAGGTTGCTCGCTGCTCCACTGACTTCCCTGGCTATGGAAACCATCCTAAGCCTCCTTTTTCACCGGGACGTGGGAAATATCCTACAAACCCTTCTCTCCCGAAGAGGAGGAGGGTTCACCCTTCTTCTGCCCATTCCCCCGGTGTACCCAAGCAAGGGATGTCTCCTCCTAGCCTGACGTCTCCAGGCTCAGACCGGTCTACCCATACCGGCGCTCATCGGTTCCGGCGTGGTGCACCATACAGTTAACTTCTTCTCTGCAGAAGTTTCTTTCTCAAACCCTACGCTGGGTTTTTCTTTTTTCCAGTATGCTATGCTCTTGGGATACTTCCCCACGGGTCACAGACTTCTCCCATTCTTCTACCATGAAGGGAGGTTGCAACTATCCCAGGATAGTTTCGGTCCCCACTTGGGCATCTTTCCTTCAGCGGACTTACCACATGGTGGGTCACTTTCCTAATCCCTCTCTTCCAGGGTTTTCCCCTGCTTGAGTTGGTGCAATACTGAAATACTTCTTTTTCTTCCCAGCGTAGTCAGGTTGTCTTCCTTCAATGCATATTCTGAACAACTCATCCGGCAGGGACGGAGTCTCCGCTGCCTTGCCTGTTTTCTCATACAGGAGAATCCCCTTATTGTTCAGTTGCTGTCTGTTTTTTTTCTTACAAGAGACGAGTTCCTTTGCATGAATATGCACGGAGCTCTCCTTCTGATCAGAGTATACCCTGCTCCACAGATCTGCAGTCTCCATATCTCTTCCGGTGGGTTCACCCCTATTATTGGACCGTCACATTCCCCATGTGAAGGTTTTTTCAGTGGCAGGCATGCCTTCTAAGGTTATTTCATATCCGTAGGTGCATACCTGTTTTTTTACGCCTGGGTGGCGTGACCACCCCGATTTGCTGTATATCTATACCTTCCTCCCTGTAGGTATATATATATATATATATATATATATATATCACCCTTGTCTGGACATATATACTCTCATGCTTTGACATGGCCATTCCGTATGTAGATGTAGATATAGATATGTGTGTACATGTCAGGAGATGTCCTTAGCGCCCTCTGTCATGCCTCTCTCCGTGACTGTCGGTGCCTAGGTTTCTTTTCTATGGGGGGTTGTTCTAACCATTGCTGCTGTGACGTCAACAGCTTCTATTTTTGTTATACATCTCCCTGTCTTTACAGCCTCCCTCAATGTCTTCCTCTCTCTTGCCAGTTAGGAAAGACAGTGTGCGTCTTCAGTATTCCTGAGTTCGCCTCGGTTCTCCTTGGGAATAGGGGCTTTTTTTCCATCCCCCTCTTCCCTCCTGGACTGGGCCAATTTACCAGATCGGTCAGTCTCCTTTTTTTGTTTAGTCCTCACTGTTTATGACTCTGTGCCTGAACGAGTCCCAGCTTTCCCATCAAAGCTTCCATGTGGGGACCTGCCGATCTTTTCCTGCCCCGGTGGACACCTGGGTTTCCTGCCCATTCCAGTCTGGGACTTCTCCTCGCTGCTGTGGAGTTTCCTTGAAGATTCCGATACTGCATCTACTGTCTACTTCCTACATTCCAGTAGGTAAGCTCTTCTTTGTGCCAGTTCATTAAATTTTCTTTAATGATGCTTGTCATGCCTTCTAAAGACTTTTCCCTGTAGTCTTTAGTTTTGCTGTTCCTCTGCAGCTCGGCTCAACTCCTACCCCCCATCCCTCGGGGATGCCGGGGATCCAGATGGGAAAATGCCGTCCTTCCCGGATATGCATTTTATGGGATCTCCCCTGGCATCCTTAGCTAGGGAGTCCCCACATGTGAAGACTCATTCCTGCTTGTTCTTGGAGATAGCACAGTTACTTACTTGTAACAGGTGATCTCCGGAACAGCAGGAATTAGTCTTCACAACCCACCCGCCTTCCCTAGGAGTTGTTTCTGTCTATTTCCTTTCCTCTTCTCTCCTTCTGTCTCAGCTATGAAACCCAACTGAGGAGAGACTGTTGGAAGGGCGGGAAGTCACCGCGCAGGCGCAGGGGATGCTCCCCAAGGCTTGCTTATTGGATGCTGGGGAGCATTTTCCGTGCGGGCTCCGTCGGCGCCGACGTACCCACATGTGAAGACTAATTCCTGCTGTTCCGGAGATCACCTGTTACAGGTAAGTAACTGTGCTTTACCTCTTATCCAATGTTATCCACTCCTATTTTTTGTAATTTATTTTGTGTAACTCACCACTTTGTAGGAAAAAGTGGTATACAAATCTAAATAAATAAACTGCCCATGACAAAAGCACTCATGGGCTCCCAGCTCCCCGGAAGGGAAGCTTGGGTCTCAGGCCCCCATGAAGAGACAGCTGCCTAGAAGCTAGCAAAGTCTGAGTACAGCCCATAAGCTGTTTCAGGAGTTACAGTGCAAGCTGATTAAAAAGGATGGCACCCAGGGGCAAACTGGCTTGTGGCTAAGACCACCCTGCCAAACTCCACATCTACCAGGCCTAAGCTGCAATCTAAAATGGCTGATGCCCACTGGTAAGGGAGGGGAGGAGAGAAACTAGAGCAGCAAGGGCCTCCCATGGGCAGTCTGAAATGACAGTTCTCTAGGCTTTGTGGCTTTGCAGCCATAATGGGGCAAAAAAAATCAGCCATGGAGAAAAATCACTGGGGGTCGCAGGCTGCATGGCTGAACACTGCAGTGTCCAAAGTTTGATGGCTTTTATATTTAAAAAAAACAAAACAAAACAGGGCCATGGCAAAAAGGGAGGCTCATAAAGGGAAACTGAGCACCTGACCAGGGAAAACTCAATTAGGGTGGTCATGCAGATCTGGGAGGCCTAGTTGCTGATCAAAGGGTTTTGGTGTGTTTGTGTTAATTTTGGAGCTGCTTTTATGGAAAGCAGCAGAAAGCCAAATGCTGCCCATTGAAATCAAAAGGGGGGGGGGGGAGGGTATATAGGGCATGCAGATAAACAGCACGAGGAAAGGGGGGCCTGAGTCCAACTTACAGACCCTCTCAGTTCTCACAGGCCCCTCTGAGTCATCCTGCTCCTCTTCAGGCCCACCAAGCACTAATAACCAGTAGGAAATGGCATTGGATGGCTGTCAGCAATGTTGGGTCTTACACAATGAGCACTGCACCATATGTGGGCCTGGAGAGTCTGTCCTATCTGCACTGTTGCACCAGTCCACACATCTTGTCACCTACTGGAGACAAAAAAAATACCGGTTTCTCTTAGTGCTGCACCCGTACAAGTATCTAGCGGTGATGTCACTGAAAGTTGCTCATGTCTGCCTCCACCTACCTCCATGAGGTGGCCCTGTGGTTATTTCTTCCCTGACTTGCAGAGATCAATCTGATGATGATGGCTGCATACACACGGTCACAGAAAGGCACTATTGAGAGTACCAGCTGCCCTCTGGTGGCCATAGACTGTAGCACAGGCACTTCTCGGTTGACAGTTTAACTGTCATTATTATATATTTTTTTATATCCTAAGATTTCCTAAACCTGTCCCTGTGAAACCACAGGCGTTTGGACAACTTTCACTATAGAATACACAAAAGCACACTTCCAGCCTTTCCCTCCTTCCACCTACAAGTTAGGGCTCTGCTCTTGAAGAACCTGTATTGGTAAGGGAGCGTAACCCACTCATCTAAACAGGTCTAGCAGGATAAGGAAATCAAAATCCATACTTGTTCCATGCGTGATAGGATGGGGGTTAACTTTCTTGGTAACTTTTTTTCATTAAAAGAATATATTTATATGCAGACTGTACTGCAATATCGAAAAACATTTTTGTAACTTTATTAGAAAATATCACTTATTTGTAAGTGTTTTATCTAATATTTCTCTCCTATTTTAGTCAGGGAGTATCCTTGCGTAAGTTAGTCAAGATTTCTATTGTTTGTTTTTTGAAAGTAGCATTTGTTTGCCCAAAAATGAGACCCTGGTGATGCTTTTGACAGTAGAGTGAAGTACCTTGAGAAACAAATATTTACTGTGATGTCTGAACGTACTTTTGGATTAAAAAATAAGCGGATTAAGTTGAATGTGCTTATTTGGCTAGCGGCTCCTGCTAACCAGAAAAGTGCTGGCGAGAGGAATATTCATTGGCATTATATGGATAGTGCCAGGGCAGTCTGTAGGCAGATCAGAGTAATATTTAGCACCACTGCGGATTGCTGAGGGCAGTAAAAAGCTGTTCTTAATGGGTATGTCGATAACCATTTAGAACTGCTTTTTGCTGTCCTAAACTTAATTTAGGATACTGAATTTCACCACTATATAGATACTGTTGGTGCTGAATACCTGGAGTTAGTTTAGCTGCGGTGGCTAGGGTTAAATGCTGATTGCTGCTGCAGAGTATTGACCTGCATTGTCATTGTTTCAACTGACAACCTTAAAGGACTATTATGGAAATTGAGAACATGGGGAGTATTAAAACAGGCTGAATCATTGCTTCAAGTTCTACAGGCACATTGCTGAAACACTAAATAATCTAGTAGGATACACTGTAACTGTAGATATCTTATGTTACAAATTTCACCACTGTTCTTTCATATGATGGCTTCAAACTCTTATTATCCTGCTAGACCCATTCAGATCAGTGGGTCATGCTCCCTAGCCAGTAGGTGGAGGTAGATAAGAATGTGATATCACTTGCATGTACATTAATGCAGCACTGAGAGAAGCCAATATCTGCTTCCAGCAGATGGCAAGATGTGTGGACTGGTGCAATGATGCAGATCGGCCTGTCACTCCTGGCCTAGAGATCATGGTCTTGTGGGCCCGTATGTTTGAGACCTTGGCCCAGTGTTTGCTCAGAGTTCAGGTACACCTGTTGTGTCCTTGAGCTGACAGTTGCCTTGTTTCTAGTGCTGAGCCAGGCTGGAGAGCAGATAGGACACCATGGACCCTTGAGGGGGTTGAAGTCATCCAGACCTAACCCCCCACCCTTCCCTTTCACTGTCCTATTTCAGCATGTTTTGCTTATTTTCCCTATTTTTTTAATTTGATCTTTTGTTGTGTGGGTGGTTGGAGAAGCCCCCCTTGGATTTCTCCAGCTGGCCTGACAGTATGCAGAGATTCTACTGATTGGGGATTCCTTTTTTTGGTATGGTTTAAGGGGGTTTTTTTTCTGTTGGGGGCTTTTCCCTTTTGACTGCATTTTTTTTTAGCTTTGCTTTGCCATGTCAGGTGTGCTGCTTGCAGCTCTCATTAAGTGAGTTCCGCAGTTGGTTCTTTGTCCTGAGTGTGGTAGAGAAACCCTCTGCATTTTTTTTTTATAATATTGGGGAACCCTCCATTGCCCTGGGGCCTGATGCCAATTTTGTTTCTACTGCATATCCCATGACTTTCTTTCTGGTGGGAACAGCAGCCATCTTGGATGGCTGCATGGCCCTGGCTGAAGGGGAATGTAATGAGGCAGCTGCATGCTCAAGCTGGCAGGCCCCTGAAAGTCCTCTAGGGCCTTTGGGCCTGTAATCAACTGTTTTTTTTGAGTGGCTGCTGTTGAATCGGAGCACAAGCTATTTTCAGTCTCTAGTAGCTGTATGGCAGCCCCTCCTATGGGTTGGGTCTAAGGCCCTGACTTCTGCTATGAGGGACTTTGGGGGTCTTCTGTTATCGCCCCCTCTGGTTGCAGGGGGGTCAAGCATCATTTTTAGCTGCACTCTTGGAGGAACAGAAAAGCGGTCTTCTCTCCCCTTGTGGGGAGAGGAGTCTGGGAAGATTAGGACAACGCTTGTCTACCACAAGTAAGCCATTGGAGGAAAGGGAATTTCCCCTGGCAGAGAAGATCAACCAATTATCTATCTTTATTGCTGAGAGGATCTTTCACTCTTTGAGGATGTCATGAAAACTCCATGCATTATGGAGCCCCCTGCAGTGGAGATTTCATAAGTGGACCCTCCCCTATAGGACAGGGATCTCCAACTCCAGTCCTGGAGGGCTGCAAATCAGTCAGATTTTCAGGATATTCCTAATGAATATGCATAAGAATTACACTCCACAACTCTCAGATCGTGAGCTACCCTATAATACAGTGTGTCACTTTCAGACCAAAAATCGGCCCATCACCTTACAAACACCACCAACACAGGGGGAGCAACACACTCTATTATATAAATATTTTAACTGGGGAGAAAAACCTCAGGATAGCATCTCATCCCTCTATGTAGCTACTGAAAGCCATAGGGGATACAACAAGCTCAGCAGCACAGGCTTAAAAACGCACTATTGATGTATAAATATGTATTAATGTATACAATCTTATGATCTACTTCTAAAATTGAATAAAGTCTTAAACTTGACAAAGTAGAGAATGCTACGAGGTGCCTCATCAATAGCTGCTGCTAAAACCACCAACCAAACTGAATTCGATCAAATCACATTATAGGCAAGGTGAGTTCTGTAAAGTGATACTTGAATCATAGCACCAGTGGAGGAAATAGATAAAGTCGTCAAACTTATGAACTCATTAACTTGACTGTCTTATATAATTTACTTATCTGAAGACAGCTGGCTTCTATCACATCATCCTCTCTGCTATCATGAAACCTCCAGAGCTGCCAACAAGACGCTACTTCTCCCAGCAGCTGCTTTAACCTGCAGCCAGGCGTCTGCAAAATTCTGAATCACAAGCATACTATCCCAGTCTTAAAACTACAAAACACAAGATTAACCCTACAAAGATCTTAGTTAAATCCCTAAAAAAGCTTTATATTAGCAAAACAATCAGCCAGAAGAAATTCCGTGCAAGAACCAGTGTCTGACACCATCAACTTTAAATTCGAGACTGCAACCAATCAGGAACAAAATTAGGATCTGATTGGAGCAGTCAAAACACTCAAAAGGAATTATTGAGAGAGGGGTCAATTTGAAACATACAAGCAGCACAGCACTGTATACACCAATAAATAAGGAAATATAATTAGAGGGGAACCCCCCCCCAAATCAATTTTACTATGTAATCTCATTGGCTCAAGAGTATTGAGGTTAAAGATTCGGCGCTGCTCATGCTGCACTAGAACTTTACCTCTGTCGCCGTCTCGATGATTAGCAGGAACAAAATCGGTAATTTTGCAACCAAGATCTTGAAAGTCATGATTTTGCAGGCAGTGCTGCATGAGTGGTGCTTCCTCATGAGCTTTCAAAAGGTTATATTTATGCTGTGATAACCACATCTGCAATTGCCTCGCTGTCTTCCCAACATAATATATCTCCAGGAACAAGCAGGAATGTAGTCTTCACATATGGGTATTGTCGGTACCAACGGAGCCTGCGCAGGAACGCTCCCTAGCTTCCAATTAGAAAGCTTTTGGGAGCATCCCACAGCACCTGTGTGCTGCCTTCCCGCCTTTCCCAACTGCCTCTCTCCAGTTCTTCGTTTTCCGCGGAGCCAGCAGGTCGTCCCTGTCGCTGCAGAAAATTCTTCCTTATTACTTTCTTTCCTTATCGTTCCTCCAGCTTAGTCCTCGACGTATGGGTAGTGTACCTCCTCCTGCAGCATGAAGACTGGACCAATCAGAATTCAACTCCCCTGGATCCGTCACCCCAGGCAACTCTGGAACTCCAGTGTGTCCAGTCTTCATGCAGCAGGAAGACGTTAGTGAGCCTAGCTGGGCTCACTGGTTGAGGAGTTATTTGTCCTTTTTTTCCCTAGCTAACCTTTTAGGGTCTTTAGTTTGGGTCCTATTTGGGCTTATTTTTCTTTTATAGTTGTCAGGTTACTATTCCTTTAAATTTCTTCTTACTATCACGGCACTCCGTGAGGGGGGGGGCCTCAGGAAAGTCCCTCTCCTGCTCAGCCTTTGCCGCTTTTGATTTGTGAGTCATTTCCCCTTTGGATGAACGGATCTCTGCCCCAGGGATCTTCGGGGCAGAACTCCGGCGGCAGCTGCACAGCGACTCCTCTCCGGAGGGTTGCTGAATTTACTTATTTGGTGCCGGTGAGTGCTGTCAGCTGGGGGAGATCAGAACTGCTTCAGAGCCGCGTTCTGTAATCTCCCCTGCTGTTCTGCGATTTCTCTGTACTAAGCCTGCTTGTTCGGGGGACTCCCGGGGTCGCGGTATTCGGGGGGTGCGAGGTCTCTGCATGCGGGGTTGGCTTCCCTCGGGCAGTTTTTTCTTGGCGGGAGAAAAAGCGCGCCAACTTTCCTGACTGCCGCGGCCATTTTTTTCTGAATCGCGGTTTGTTTTCCTTCGTGCTTCCCGCGGTAGCCTTTTTTCCTTTCTTTCATTTCCTTCCATATTTTAGCTTGTTTCATCAGTTTTCTCTTGTTTTCAGTTGTTTTTAGTTTCTGGTCGGCCCTTTATCCTCCGCATCCACCGGTCTCGCGGTTCCTATGGGGGGGGGAGGTGCTCAGTGTGTGCTTCCTCTTCTCAGCGGGGCAGTTGTGGAATACGCGGTTGGTCTGCCCTGGGGTGTCCTTGGGTGGCCTAATCTTTACAAAAAAAAAAAATATATATGTACAGAGATTTACAGGGGGACAGAAAGGGCCCTGATCTTTCGGGAGTCTCATCTGCTGCTAGCTGAGCAAGGGGGAGAAGTTTCCCTCCTTACATCTGCACAGATTTTTCCTTGGCTGCTACCGTTCAATTACCGCTGGGTTCCTTTGGGGCCTTCAGCCGGTTCTTGCCATTTTCAGTAGTGCACTGCTAGCTTTCCCAGCGCAAAGGTTCCCATGCCAGGGGGATCCCTCTGTCTCATTTGTGGATCTCGGCGGGGCACTGACGCGGAGACAGGAGTGTGCCCTCGCTGTGCCTCGCTGTCCCGCAGTATGGAACAGCGCCTGGAAAGTGCTTTACCTACGACGGCACAGACTGCTGCCGCAACAGGAGACTTGGAGTCTCCTTTGGAGGGACCCTCGGGGCTTTCTTCTGCCAGTTGCTTACCATCTGTGGGACAGTCCAGCCTCGGGGGGGCTTTGCCCTTGGAGGATTTTTCTCCCGATTTTGTTTTGCTCCTGCACCAGGCGTTCTGCCGTAGGCGCCAGGTTATGGGAGCTGCACCTGCCCCAGCGCAGGGACTGTCTGCTCAGTCCTCTTCCGGAGAGTCCCCGTTGTCCGACAGCAGGGCTCCTAAGCGGCAGCGGGTGCACGACTCTTTTCCTTCAGAGGCTGAATGGCCTGAAGGTGATGAACCTGAGTTCGACCAGGAGGTGGATGCCGATGGTTTGGAAGAGGGCGAGCTTCCCGAGCCGGAGGATCAGGCAAAGATTATTCGCGTGTTCCGCCGTGAGGAGCTGCCAGCTCTGGTTTCGGAGGCGCTTCAGACTTTGGGGTTGGCTCCTACGGCTCCGGTGGCGGAGGCCGACGGAGTGGATCCCATCATTCAAGCGGTGCGACAAACTAATGTGGTGGTCCCCATTCACAAAGTAATTGACCAGATGATTCAGGCCGAGTGGGACACTCCTGAATCGGGCCTCAAAGGGGTTAAGATTATGCGTCGTCTTTATCCTTTGTCAGACGCAGATCTAGAACGTTTTCGGTCTCCTAAAGTCGACGCAGCCGTGTCGGCGGTGACTAAGAAAACCACCATTCCGGTGGAAGGGAGTGCGGCTTTACGGGAGCCGCAGGATCGGAAAATGGACGGACTGTTAAAGCAAGCCTTTGAAGCGGACGCGATTGCCTTACAGGCTTCCGTCTGTGGAGCTTGGGTTGCCCGTGCCTGTTTACGCTGGGTTCAGCGGTTTCAGCAGACTCCTTCCTTGGAGGCCGACATGTTGACGGAAGTTCACCGCTTGGAATCTGGTGCGGCGTATTTGGCGGACGTCCAGTATGATCTCATCCGCGCTCTTTCTAATAGCATGGCATCCGTGGTGGCGTCCCGTCGAGCCCTTTGGTTAAAAAATTGGGCGGCCGATGGCTCTTCCAAGTCACGGTTGGGAAAATTACCGTTTAAGGGTAGACTCCTCTTCGGTGAGGATTTGGATAAATTGGTCAAAGATCTAGGAGAGTCCAAAGGTGGTCGCCTACCAGAAGACAGACCCAAGCGGGGTAGGTCGATTCCGGTGGCTCGGGGGCAGTTTTGGGACTTTCGTAGGTTCCGTTCGCCCCGTTATGGGGGCTTCCAGCGTGGCAGATTTAGCTCCAGAGTGTCGAGGTTTCATGGCTTTCGAGGAGCCAGCCGAGGATTCTCGGCGACCGGTTCCCCAGCCGCTCGCAAGCCCCAATGAAGGGCGGCGGGTCCAGGTGGAGCTACCATTAATCGGAGGACGTCTTCGACGTTTTCTCTCCGCTTGGACCCAAATTACTTCCGATCAGTGGGTTTTGGACATCATTCGGGACGGGTATGTTCTCGATTTGGCACGTCCAGTGCTCGATTCCTTTGTAGCGTCCCCCTGCCGGGGTGTCCGAAAGACCCTTCAGGTCCGCCAAACGCTCGATCGTCTTCTTCAGCTGGGGGCGGTTATTCCCGTACCACAAGCGGAATATGGTCTGGGACGGTACTCCATCTATTTCGTGGTGCCAAAGAAGGGTGGAGATCTTCGTCCCATTTTGGATCTCAAAGGAGTGAATCGTTGTCTGCGGATTCCCCACTTTCGAATGGAAACCCTGAGGTCCATCATAGTAGCTGTTCGCCGGGGCGAGTTTCTCACGTCTCTCGACCTCACGGAGGCTTATCTCCATATCCCGATTCGAGAAGACCAGCAGAAGTATCTCCGCTTCGCACTGCCCTGGGGTCATTTCCAGTTTCAGGCTTTGCCCTTCGGGCTGGCGACCGCACCGCGGGTCTTCACCAAAATCATGGTGGTGGTGGCAGCAGCCTTGCGCAAAGACGGCGTACTAGTGCATCCCTATCTGGACGATTGGTTGATTCGCAGGAAGTCTCGCGCGGAAAGCTTGGCGGCGACGGCAAAGGTAGTGGCGCTCTTACAGTCGCTCGGCTGGGTGGTCAACCCCCACAAAAGCCATTTGGTACCAACGCAGCTCCTGGAGTATTTGGGGGTGCAGTTCGAAACATGTGCGGGGTTGGTTTCTCTTCCCGACCGCAGGATCTTGACCCTTCAGTCCCTCGTGCGGAAGTTCCGTCAGTCTCCAGCCCCGTCGGCATGGCATTATCTGCAATTGCTGGGGACTATGGCAGCTTCTCTGGAGGTAGTGCCTTGGGCACGCTTTCACATGCGTTCGCTCCAGCGGGCCTTGCTCCGTCGCTGGTCCAACCAGTCCGACTCCCTGAGCAAACGTCTACCTTGCCCGATGGCGGTTCGGAGGGACCTCCGATGGTGGTTGAGTCCAGTAACACTTCGCGTAGGGATGCCATTGGAGCAGCCAATGTGGGTTCCGCTCTTGACGGATGCCTGCCTGACGGGCTGGGGCGCTCACTACGAGGGTCAGTTCGCTCAGGGGCTCTGGTCTCCGGAGGAGAGCACTTGGTCGATCAATCGCTTGGAACTTCGGGCCGTTCGATTGGCATTGCAACACTTCGAGACTCGGATATCGTCTCGGGCGGTGCGAGTTCTCTCCGACAATGCGGCGACTGTGGCCTACATCAACCGACAGGGGGGAACCGGAAGCGTCGGTCTGGAGGCGGAGACTCGAATGTTGTTCGAGTGGGTGGAGCCCCGACTGCCAGCCCTCTCCGCGGCGCACATCGCCGGAAAAGACAACGTAACGGCGGACTTTCTCAGCAGGGTTCAGGTGGATCCCGGCGAATGGGAACTTCATCCCAGGGTGTTTGCACAGCTGGTTCAGCGTTGGGGACAACCGGTCATGGACTTGATGGCCACGTTCCACTTGGCGAAGGCGGCTCGATTCTACAGTCGACGGCGGGAGCCGATGTCCGAGGGTTTGGATGCCCTCTTGCAGATTTGGCCCTCCGCGGGTCTTCTCTACGTGTTTCCTCCGTGGCCCCTGCTGGGACGAGTGATTCAGCGTATCGAGGCTCACCGGGGTCGAGTGCTGTTGATAGCGCCAGATTGGCCTCGTCGTCCTTGGTATGCCGATCTGATGCGGTTGGTGGACGGTTCTCCGTGGAGGCTTCCCTTGGTTCCGGATCTGTTGTGTCAGGGTCCTCTTCGCATGCCTCAAGTGGGGAGATTCTCTCTTACGGCCTGGCTATTGAAAGGGCTCGGCTGAGGAAACGGGGTTATTCCCGTTCGGTCGTGGCGACCCTGTTGCAAGCGCGCAAACGTTCCACGTCGCTGGCCTATGTTCGCGTTTGGCGTATTTTTGAGGACTGGTGCTCTCGACATCAGCTACGAGCGGCTACAGCCTCTCTTCCGGTGATCCTGGATTTCTTGCAAGACGGTTTTGCTAAAGGTTTGGCTGCCAGTTCTTTGCGTGTCCAATTGGCGGCACTGTCTTGTTATCGTGGAAAGGTTCAAGGTGTGTCTTTAGGGACTCATGCTGATGTAGTTCGTTTCTTGCGAGCTGTCTCTCGGTTACGTCCGGCTCGCAGGGTCTCGGTGCCCTCATGGGATCTTAATTTGGTGTTGAGGGCCCTCTCGGCAGCGCCTTTTGAGCCTCTTTCTCGCAGTTCCGTAAAGGATTTGACTCTCAAAACGGGTTTTTCTTGTGGCGATTTGTTCGGCACGCCGTATTTCTGAGCTCCAGGCTCTTTCATGCAGCGAGCCTTTCCTGTCCTCCTCGGCTCAAAAGGTGGTTCTGCGACCTGTGCCTTCCTTTTTACCTAAGGTGGCTTCTCCTTTCCACTTGAATCAGGTCGTTTCCCTTCCGGTATTTTCGGAGTCGGAGGGACGGGCTTCGGATCGCGGTCTCAGTCGGTTGGACCTCAAGAGGGTCTTGCGCCGCTATTTGAAGGTTACCAGTGATTTTCGTAAAACGGACCGCTTATTTGTGCTGTTTGGCGGTTCCCGCAAAGGTGAAGCGGTGGCAAAGGCCTCTATTGCTCGGTGGATTAAAGAAGCCATTGGCTCGGCTTATCTCTTACACGGTCGAGTCCCGCCTATGGGGTTGCGTGCTCATTCTACGCGAGCGCAAGCCGCGTCCTGGGCGGAGTTCGGATTAGTTTCGCCAGTGGATATCTGTAAGGCGGCCACGTGGTCTTCTTTGCATACTTTCAGTAAACATTATCGACTTGATGTCTTGGCGGCGAGCGATGCCGGTTTTGGTTCCGCGGTTCTGCGTGCCGGCTGGCAAAATCCCACCCGTTAGGCTGCTTTGATACATCCCATACGTCGAGGACTTAGCTGGAGGAACGATAAGGAAATAGTAATTACACTTACCTGGTAATTGTAGTTCCTTGAGAGACGACAGCTTAGTCCTCCTGCCTCTCCCTATTTCCTTTCTTTTAGTGCGGCACGCCTTGGGTTCAGAGGTACATATTCCCAGGTGAGTGCGTTCCCTTCTTTTCCTTCTTTTCCTTGCTTTTCGCTACAATGTTTTTTGTTTCCTTTCATGCTCGCTCTCTGTTTCTGCAGTGGCAGGGGCGGGACTTTCCGTCCCTATGTCTTGTGGCTTTTGGATACAATTTCAAAACGAAAAAAACAAACAAAAAAAACCCCAATATATATCCTGTAAAGGGACCTTCGTAAAGGTTAGCTATGTGTTTGAGTTTGCTTTGACAGTAGTTCACTGGAGTTCCAGAGTTGCCTGGGGTGACTGATCCAGGGGAGTTGAATTCTGATTGGTCCAGTCTTCATGCTGCAGGAGGAGGTACACTACCCATACGTCGAGGACTAAGCTGTCGTCTCTCAAGGAACTACAATTACCAGGTAAGTGTAATTACTATTTTTTTGTGGTCATGTCTGCCTTCCTCGACGCTTTACCGGTACCGCCGTTTTTTCTTTATTTCTGTTATTTAAAAAAAAAAAATGTGTGTGTGTATACATAGTATTTTTCCCAGGTGCATGCGCTATTTTGGGCCTCGGGCCCAAAAACTATTCCTACAATGGAGAAACCTGCTTCAGGTTTCAAAAAGTGCACCAAGTGTGGCGGTACCATCTCCGTCACCGACACCCATGAATGGTGTCTGAAATGTTTTAGGTCCTGACCACTCCATCACGGATTGTATGTCCTGTGCCATGCTGTCTAAAAGAGGTCGGCAGAACCAAGCTGCTAAGCTCAGTACCCTGTTTCCCTCTGATGCAGCTTCGGTGGCATCGGCATCTTCCAGGGCTTCCTCTTCCTCCCGTGGATCTCAGGTAACTAAACATAAGTCCAGCCGGTCCTCAAAGGGTAGATCTCTGTCCAAGCACCGAGATGCCTCTGGCGTTGCCCTTGAGGATTCTGCACCGGCAAAATTGCTCCGGCGGGAGGCCTCTGCTTCCAAAGCATTATCAGGGCTCCAGGATGTTCTCGAGGCCTCGACCTCGGCAGAACTACTGGTGCCATGCTCTTGGGGTATAGGCTGTCTTCTCCGGTACCGACATCCAGGCATCGGCAGCATCGATAGACCAGAGGATCCTGGCTATTGAACGCAGTCTGGCGGCTCTCCTTGCGGCATCGACACCCTCGGAACCGCGTCAGACAGTTCAGCTGATACTGGCACTGACTCCGGTATCGGTACCTATAGCATCGACATCGGTGTCAGCATTGCTGGCACCCAGTCACCCGATGCCCTCCGGTACCGATACACCGGTACCGATTCCCCCCTGGTACCGACTTCAGTCAGTACGGGTATCGGACTCTACAAGAGCATCTGGACAGAAGGTACTTCGAGTCCTCAGAGAATCTGAGGATTCTGACAGTTCTGTCGATGCGGGGGCACTTTTTCCAGAAGAGCCCTCCTCCCCTAAACACAGGATGTATCCTCCAGAGGATATCTCCTTCCAGGATTTCATCAGGGAGGTGGCTCGGGGTCTCTCCATTACTGTGGTTCCTGAAACAGAGCCCAGAGCAAAGGAGCTGGAAATTTTACAATATCCCAAAGCTCCTAAGGAGGCAGCTACGTTGCCCATCCATGAGATCTTCCATGATCTCATGCTCGGAATGTGGGAGACCCCTCTTACCACCTCTCCTCATTCTCGCAGACTTGACTATGTATAGAGTCCCTCCTTTTCCTGCTTTCCAAAAAAATCAGCTCCCTCACCACTCTATTGTAGTGGAGTCAGCTATGAGAAGTATCAGGAGTGCAGAGAGGCATGCCTCTAATCCCCCAGGACGTGAGTGCAGAACTTTGGATGCTTTTGGACGGCGTACTTTCCAAGCTTCCATGCTTTCTGCCAGGATCAGTTCCTATAGTCTATATATGGGAATGTTCCTGAAGGAAATCACAGGAGATTTAGAGGTTTTGAGCCCTCTCCTTCCTGAGGATAGGAGACAGGATTTTCTCACATTTGTCAAACATGCCCAGGATGTTTCTAAATTTGTCAACCGTGCAGCTTTTGACTGTTTTGAGTGCATAAGCAGAACCTCTGCCATTGCCATAGGTGCACGTAGAATTGTCTGGCTCCAGGCATCTGATTTGGAGCTCTGGGTACAAGACAAATTGGGCAATATTCCTTGTACTGGTGAGAACCTGTTTGGCAAAGATTGGCAAGAAAAGGCCAATGAGTTGGATGCTGACAACTCCACCTTGGACAGATTCTTGCAGAATCAGCTGTGCCCTTGGATAAAAATCTTTCAAAAAAACATTCTTTTCCAAAAAAGGTTTTATCCTGTTTGTTCCCAGCAGGGACGCTCTGCAGGTCAACCTGTCCAGAAGGGTCAGCAGCCATCCAAGCAAAGAAAAGCAAAGACTGCCAAGCCTCAACCGCCTCAACAGTCTTGGCCTCCACAAGGCCTTTGACTTGCATCTAGAGAACTTAGCCTTCCTGGCTCTAAATGGACCAGAGCCTTCCACCATTCCAGGAAGGTTATGTCTCTTTGCCCCGAGATGGGGGCAAATAACAGCAGAGCATTGGACACTCCATCATAAGAGGGGTACAAGCTTCATTTCTTGAGCATGCCCCCTCCCACAATAGTAAAACAGTTCAATTCTCAGACCTCTCATCAACCTGTTAGATCAAGAGGTCACCATACTTCTTGCCCAGGGGGCAATAGAAGAAGTACCCATTCATCAACAGGGTGTAGAGGGTTTTACTCCCCCTATTTCCTTATCCCAAAGAAAACAGGGGGATACAGACCTATTTTGGACCTCAGAGAATTGAACAAATTCCTGGTCAAAAAGAAATTCAAGATGATTTCTCTAGGAACTCTGCTGCTGTACCTTCAGAGTCAGGATTGGTTTTGTTCTCTAGATCTCAAGGATGCGTACACCCATGTTCTCATCCATCCAACTCACAGAAAGTTCCTTCGGTTCCCTTTTCAACGAAAGCACTACCAATACAGGATGCTTCCCTTTGGCCTGGCCTCAGCTCCAAGAGTGTTCACGAAATGCATGGCTGTTGTAGCAGCATTTCTCCACACTCTAGGCATATTCGTTTTCCTCTACTTAGACGGCTGGCTCATTCGAGCCCCATCAGAGCCAGAGGCCAGAGCTTCTCTATCTTGCACAATGTGTATCCTTCAGTATTTTGGGTCTAGTCATAAACCTCCCAAAATCCAGTCTAACTCCCACTCAGTCTCTAGAATTCATAGGAGCTTTGCTGGATACCAAAAGGCAAGGGCCTATCTCCCCCAGGCCCGTTGCCTTCGCATGGTGCAGTTAGCTTCTCAAGCAGTGCTAAAACCTCTTCTCACTGCCCGAGAAATGCTACAACTACTAGGCCACATGGCATCCACAGTGCATGTGGTTCCTTATGCTCGCCTCCATATGAGAGCAGCCCAGTGAACTTTATCCACTCAATGGACCCAGGCATCAGGTGAGTAACTATGCTATCTCCAGGAACAAGCAGGGATGTCATCACATATGGGGACTCCCTAGCTTTAGGTGCCAGGGAGAGACCCCAGAAGTTGTGTGTCCCTGAAAAGGGCTCCACTTCCCCCCCATGGATCTCTGGCATCCTACCAGGGATGGTGGGCAGGAGTTGATTAGGTATGGAACAGGTGTTGGAGAACAGCCTGACCAAACAAGGTATCCCGGCGGGAGTCCTTGTCCAAGCAGTAATGGGCTGTGAAGGTATGAACCGAGGCCCAAGTGGCTGCTCGACAGATGTCGTCAATAGACACAGAGTGCAGATGAGCCATTGAGGCTGCCATGGCTCTCAGATTGTGAGCTGTGACATGCCCCTCCAGAGAGAGGTTCTTACTCTGATATGCGAAGGAAATACACTGAGCAATCCAGTTAGTGTGCTCTTGGAGACTGGAAGTCCCAAATGAGAAGGATCAAAAGCAACAAAGAGTTGAGAGGACTTTCTATGTTGCTGTGTTCTTTGTAAGTAAAAGGCCAAAGCTCTTTTACAGTCCAAGGTATGAAGATTCCTTTCTGCATTTGATGCATGAGGTCCTGGAAAAAAGACAGGTAGGTAGACCTCTTGGTTTAGATGAAAAGGTGAGACCACCTTAGGCATTAAAGTGTGGATGAGTCCTAAGGACTACCTTGTTATGATGGAACCTTGTATAAGGTGGATTAGCTACCAGCGCTTGCAACTCACTAATGCGGCGTGCTGATGTGATTGCAATGAGAGATAACCTTCCAAGAAAGGAATTTTAAGGAGGTGGTAGCTAAAGGTTCAAAAAATGGCTTCATGAGCTGCCCAAGAACCAGGTTTAAGTCCCATGCCACCGGAGGTAGTCTAATGGGAGGCTTAGTTAGGAGGCCTCTCATAAATCTTGCTATGAGAGGAAATAGGCTGTCCATTTAGAGGTTTAAGAGAAGCTGCAATAGCACTCAAATGGACTCTTACTGAATTTGTTTTAAGGCCTGCATTACATAAATGGAGGAGATACCTCTGCAGTCTTTGCTGGAGTATCTCAAGGGGGTTAAGACCCTTTTCCGAACACCAAATAGTAAACCTTTTCCACTTGAAAGCGTAAGAGCGTCTAGTGGAGGTTTTTCTGGAAGCATAAAGAACATCTTTCACTTGCTGAGAAAGATTAAGATCTTTGAGATCTAGGCCTTCAGCAACCAAGCCCTGAGATGCAGAGATTGGGGATTGGGATGCCATAACATTCCGTTCTCCTGAGATAGGAGATCTGGAGCAGACCCTAACTCCAGGGAGGGAGCTTGAGAGAGATGTAGAAGCAGAGGGTACCACACTTGCCATGGCCTCTGTCTCTCTGAAGCTTGAAGAGGGTTTTGGGAATCAGGGGAATGGGTGGAAAGGGCATACAGGACGTCTTGACCCCAGTAAAGGAGGAAAGCATCCCTGGCCTGAGCCCCCTGAGCTGGAATTCTGGAACAGAACCGGGGAAGTTTGGGGAACCCAGGACATAGACCTCTTTGCAAATCCGTGGAATGCCAAAGTTGAAATATCCTGGTCACCTGGTCTGCATGCAGAGACCACTCGTGTGGAAGCAGAACTCGACTGAGTCTGTCCGCCCTGGAGTTTTGAATGCCTGGAAGATATACTGCCAGCAGATGAATCTGATGTTCTCTGGCGAGGGCCCATAGTTGCAAAGCTTCGTTGCAAAGTGACGGAGAGCCCGTTCCCCCCCCCCCCCCCCCTGCTTGTTCACATAGAACATGGCTACTTGATTGTCCGTATGAATGAGGACTGTCTTGTAGCTGAGCAGGGAGTGGAACACTCGCAGAGCCAGGAAACTTGCTCTGAGTTCGAAGAGATAGATATGCAGACAACTCTCTTGAGGAGACCAGGTGCCCTGGATTGAAAAGTCTTGCAGATGAGCTCCCCAACCCTTTGGAGAAGCATCTGTTGTGAGAGTTGCTTGGGGTAAGGGTGGTTGAAAGGGGGACCCCAGCAACAGGTTTTGAGTGGACCTCCACCATTGGAGAGACAAAATGATGCGACTTGTGTTTGCTATTTTGTCTGACAGGCACCCTGATGCCTGGGTCCATTGGGTGGATAAAGTCCACTGAGCTGCCCTCATGTGGAGGCGAGCATATGGAACCACATGCACGGTGGATGCCATGTGGCCTAGCAATTGCAACATTTCTTGAGCAGTTAGATGAGACTTTAGCACTGCTTGAGAAGCTAACTGCACCAAGCAAAGACAGCGGGCCTGGGGAAGATAGGCCCTTGCCCTTGTGGTATCCAGAAGAGCTCCTATGAACTCTAAAGACTGAGTGGGAGTCAGACTGGATTTTGGGATGTTTATTACCAGCCCGAAATACTGAAGGATACGGATTGGGCAGAATAGAGAAGTCTTGGCCTCTGACTGTGTTGGAGTTCGAATGAGCCAGTAGTCCAAGTAAGGGAAGACGATTATTCCTAGAGTGCAGAGAAATGCTGCTACCACAGCCATGCATTTCGTGAACACCCTTGGTGCTGAGGCCAGACCAAAAGGAAGCACCCTGTATTGGTAGTGCTTTCCTTGAAAAAGGAACCGAAGGAACCTTCTTCTGTGGGTTGGATTGATGAGGATATGGGTGTACGCATCCTTGAGATCTAGAGAACAAAGCCAATCCTGACTCTGAAGGTATGGTAGCAGAGCTCCGAGAGAAATCATCTTGAATTTCTCCTTGACAAGGAATTTGTTTAATTCTCTGAGATCTAAGATAGGTCTGTATCCCCCTATTTTCTTTGGGATAAGAAAATAAGGGGAATAGAACCCTGTGCCCTGTTGATGAAGAGGTACTTCTTCTATTGCCCCTTGGGCAAGAAGGATGGCAACCTCATGACCTAACAGGTTGATGAGAGGTCGGAGAATTGAACTGCTTCACTATTGTGTGAGGGGGCATGCTTGAAAAATGAAGTTTGTACCCCTCCTTTATGATGGAGAGTGTCCAATGCTCTGCTGTTGTTTGCCCCCATCTGGGGGAAAAATGACATAACCTTCTTGGAATGGTGGACAGTTCTGGAGGGACCAGAACCGTCCACCATTCCAAGAAGGTTAAGTTCTCTAGCTGAAAGTCAAAGGCCCTGAGGAGGCTGAGGCTGCTGGGCCAGTGGAGGCCTAGCAGTCTTTGCTTTCTTCTGTTTGGGTGGTTGCTGACATTTCCTTGAAAACTGACCTGCAGAAGATGCCTGCTGACCATAAGCAGGATAAAATCTTATCTTTTTAGAAAAAGATGTTTTCTTGAACAATTTTTCTAACAGGATCAGCAGTGGACTTGGATAATCTATCCAAGGTGGAATTTTCAGCATCCATTTCATTGGCTTTTTCCTGCCAATCTTTACCAAACAGGTTCTCACCAGTACAAGGGATATTTCCCAATTTATCTTGTACCCAGAGCTCTAAATCAGATGCCTGGAGCCAAGCAATTCTACGTGCACCTATGGCAGTAGCCGAGGTTCTGTTTATACACTCAAAGCAGTCAAAGGCTGCACTGTTGGAGAACTTAGAAACATCTTGGGCATGTTTGACCCAAGTGAGAAAATCCTGTCTTTTATCCTCAGAAATGAAAAGACTTAAAGTCTGTAAATTCTGTGACCTCCTTTAGGAACATTCCCATGTAGAGACTATAGGAACTGATTCTTTCAGCAAGCATGGAAGCTTGGAAGACCCTACATCCAA
Source organism: Ichthyophis bannanicus (assembly GCA_033557465.1). Taxonomy (NCBI): domain Eukaryota; kingdom Metazoa; phylum Chordata; class Amphibia; order Gymnophiona; family Ichthyophiidae; genus Ichthyophis; species Ichthyophis bannanicus. The sequence continues at coordinate 174,067,018 of CM066042.1, forward strand.
AAGCATCCAGGATTCTGCACTCGTGTCCTGGAGGATTAGAGGCATGTCTTTTTGCACTTCTAATCCTTCTCATAGCTGACTCCACCACAATAGAGTGGTGAGGAAGCTGAGTCTTATGGAACCCAGGACAAAGGAGGGACTCTATACATAGTATCCAGTCTACGAGAATGAGGAGAGGTGGTAAGAGGTGTTTCCCACATCCTCAACATGAGATCATATAGAATCTCATGAATGGGTAAGGTAGTTGCTTCCTTAGGCATTTTGGTATATTGTAAACTTTCCAACTCCTTGGCCCTTTGCTCTGTTTCAGGGGCCACAGTAATGGACAGGCCCCGAGCCACCTCCCTGATGAAGCCTTGGAAGGACATGTCCTCTGGAGGAGACATCCTACGTTTAGGGGAGGAGGACTCCTCTGGAAGAAGCATCGCTGCATCGACAGAACTTTCAGAATCCTCAGATTCTTCTGAGGACTTGAAGTATCGTCTGTCCGGATGCTCCTGTAGATCCCGATACCCGTACCGACCAAGGTCGGTACCGGGAATAACCAGTACCGGAGAATCGGTATCGGAGGGCATCGGAGGACAGGGTACCGGCATAGCAGACACCAATGCCGATGTCGATGCTATCGGTACCGGTACCAGAGCTGGTACCGGTGGAGTTGTCTGTCGCGGTACCAAGGGTGTTGATGCTGCAAGGAAAGCCGCCAGACTGCGTTCCATGGTCAGAATTCTCTGCTCCATGGATGCCGTCAATGTCTGGATGTCGGTACCGGTGGAGACCACCGGTACCCCAGAGCATGGCACCAGGAGATCTGTCGAGGCCGAGCCATCGAGAACATCCTGGAACCCCGATAATGCTTTGGAAGCCGAAACCTCCTGCCGGGGTAATTTTGCCTTTGCAGAATCCTCGAGGGCAACGCCAGAGGCATCTCGATGCTTAGGAGATCTACCCTTTGAGGGCCGGCTGGATTTATGTTTAGTTACCTGAGATCCACGGGAGGAAGAAGAATCCCTGGAAGACATCGATGCCACCGAAACCGCATCAGAGGGAAACAGGGTACTGAGCTTGGCAGCTCGATTCTGCCGACCTCTTTTTAGACATCATGGCACAGGACACACAATCTGTGATGGAGTGGTCAGGACCTAAACATTTTAAACACCATTCATGGGTGTCGGGGACGGAGATGGTACCGCCACACTTGGTGCACTTTTTAAACCCTGAAGCAGGTTTTTCCATGTTGAGAAAAAGCTTTTGGGCCTAAGGCCCAAAAAAGGCGCGTGCACCTGAGGGGAAATTTTTTTTTTTTTTTTTTTAACAGAAATAAAGAAAGACCGGCGGTACCGGTAGAGCGTCGAAGAAGGCAGACGCGACCACAAAGAGAGAAATAAAAAAGAAATTCTTCTGCGGTGACAGGAAATACGACCTGCTGGCTCTGCGGAAAAAGAAGAACTGGAAAGAGGCAGTTGGGAAAGGCGGGAAGGCAGCATGCAGGCGCTGTGGGATGCTCCTAAAAGCGTTCTGATTGGACGCTGGGGAGCGTTCCCGCGCGGGCTCCGTCGGTACCGACGATACCCATATGTGAGGATTACTTTACTGCTTGTTCCTGGAGATAATAAGTTCATTGTCGATGGAGAAGAAATCGAAATATGGATGTGAAAGTTGTACAGTGAAAAAGACAGGAAGAAAATCGATGCCTTTGAATTATGGTGCTGGTGATGAATGCGGTGTATACCATGGACTACCCGAAGAACAAACCAGTCAGTACTAGAGGAGATCAAACCTAAGCTTTCTGCAGAAGCTCAGATGACAAGACATAAACTTTCTCTAATAATCTCTCTCTTTGCATGATTTGTCCAAAGTATGAAAGATGAGACATCATGCTTGGCAAGGTAGAAGGCCAAAGCAAGAGGCCAGCAATGAGATGGATAGATACAATAATAGCAGCTATGGTTGCCAGTCTGTCAACAATGAGCCACCTGACTGAAGACCGAACACAGTTTAGGACAACTATCCAGAGGGTCACTAAGTTGACGCCGACTCGACAGCACTTAACAGAACAAATATGACAACATCTTAATGGTGGAGAAAAAGGAAAGCTGTTCTTTATCAGTTTTCATCCATATCATTTACTGTAACAGTGTGTTCCTATCAAGTCTTCGTATACAGTGTAGTCTCACTCATCTTCATTACTGTCTCATCCAAATAATGAATCTCTAGCTGATGACAAGGCATCTCAGAAGAAATTGCAGTATTACATGCATTCAAATAGCATAAATTCTGAAACTGGCTAATGTACCACTCCATAGCAAAAAAAAATCTATAAATTGCTGCCATTCTATAATATAAGTCGCATAAATTGAAGGGTACATGCAACGATCCTCAAATGCACTCATGTACAGATTGGCCGAGGAGGTTTCTCCAGAGCCATGTGCCCATAAGGGAAGAGTTAGGATAGCTGTTGGTGATTTGATCATTACGCATATAGATAGCTGGGTGGATGCTGGATGTGAGGATCTCCTGGTAACATGTCTGCCTGGTGCAAAGGTAGAAGACTTCACGTGCCACCTAGACAAGGTCTTAGATAGTGCTGGGGAGGAGTCTGCTGTCTTCGTACATGTCAGTACCAATGACATAGGAAAGTGGTAGGGAGGTTCTGGAGGACAAATTTAGGCTTTAGATAGGAAGTTCAAATCCAGAACTTCTAGGGTAGAATTCTCTGAAATGTTTCCCATTCCACGCGCAGGACCCAAAAGGCAGGCAGAGCTCCATAGTCTCAACGCGTGGATGAGATGATGGTGCAAGGATGAGGGTTTTGGATTTGTTAGGAACTGGGGAACATTCTGGGTAAAGGAGGGGCTCTTCTAAAGGGATGGGCTGCACCTTGACCGGGACGGTACCAGGATGCTGGCCTTAACCTTTAAAAAGGGAAGAGCAGGTTTTAAACTAGATAAGGGAAAGCCGACAACTGCCCAAGAGCACATGGTTCGGAATAGTTTATTTTTGAATTATACTAGCAAAAGATTGAAGTTACAGTATATCAGCAGACAGGTTCCAATAAAGACAAAAGTAGCCCAAATGCCCTTGAGTACAGAGCAGACAGAGCTTAAAGATTCCAAATTACCCCTGCCTACCGATAGCCAGATTAATATGAATAAAATACAGCCTCTAAAATGCTTATATGCAAATGCTAGAAGTTTAAAAAAATAAGATGGGCGAGTTAGAATATATAGCAATAAATGAGAGGTTAGATATGATTGGTATCTCAGAGACATGGTGGAAGGACGACAACCAGTGGGGACACTGATACCTGGGTACAAACTATATCGTAATGATAGAGGGCAAACCCTTCACCAACTTGATCTGCTCTGTTAGAGAGGGCATGGAGTCGCAAAGGATTAAAGTTGTGCAGGAAACAAAACTCACTGTAGCATCTCTATGGATTGAAATTCCATGTAAAAAGGGAAAGGCGATGACAGTGGGGGATGTACTATCGACTTCCTGGCCAGAATGAAGAAATGGATAATGACATGCTAAAAGAAATCAGGGACGCTAACAAAAGTTACAACACAGTAATAATAATGGGTGATTTCAGTTACCCCGGTATTGACGGGGTCAGTGTTATAGGCAAATAGAGGAAACCCTATTCAGAGTGCAATATAAACATCCAGCAGTAGAACAGGACTTTCTTTTTACCTGATGCAAGGTCGCTTCTTCTTAGACCTGAAACGTGCCACGTCGTAAATATGGGATTCTGTGGTGCTTATGAGCTCTGAATGAATTGCAGCTAAGTGATATAGCTATGCTAAATTGTTTACTTTTTTCAAATGATTAAAAAGGAGTGATCACAGCGAGAGTGTGGAACTGATTCCCCCTAATTTTGGGGAGAAAAACTCTGACAAAAATGAGGCTCTTTTCACTATTTTTTCAGAGTTACTCTTTGATGGGTCAGTGTCACTGCAGGACATGCTAGGTAGATGAAATAAATGACTACTGCTTGGAGCAGCTGGTTCATGAACCGGCCAGAGGGGAAGCCATTTTGGACCTAGTCCTTAGTGGAACACAAGCTCTGGTTAAGAGAGAAGGGTATTGGGGCCACTTGGCAATAGTGATCATAGCACGATCGCTTTTGATTTACTAAATGGAGGAGGGAGCGTAAGGAAAGCCACAGTATTACCTTTTAATTTTCAAAAGGGAGACTATAATAAAATTAGGAAAATAGTTAAACAAAAAAACCCTAAAAGGAGCCAGTTGCAAAGGTTAAAGTCTTACATCGGGCTTGGGGTGGAGGTGTTAGTATTTCTAAACAATCTTGGAAGCCCAGATCAGCTGTATTCCACATTTTAAGAAAAGTTCAAAAAACTACCAGCCATGGTTTTTAAAGGTGAGGTCGGAGAGGCTGTTGCCAAAGAAGCATCTTTCAGGAAATGGAAAAAGGAGCCAAATGACAAACTGGAAACAACATAGGCACTGGCAAGTTAGGTGCAAGGTATTGATAAGGCAGGTAAAGAATTTGAGAAGCTTGCTGTGGAAGCAAAAATGCATAATAAAAACTTTTTCAAGTACATTAGTAGCAAAAAACCTGGAGAATCTGTTGGACTATTAAATGATTAGAGGGGTAAAAGGGGCACTAAGAGGGGGCCAAGGCCATAGCTGAGAGCCTAAATGACTTCTTTGCTTTGGTCTTTACTGAGGAAGATGTAGGGATGTTACCCATAACTGAAATGGTATTTAAAGGTGATGCTGTGGAAGAATTGAAAGAGATGTCGATTCACCGGGAAGATGTATTACAACTATTTGATTAAACTGAAGAGTAGCAAATCACCTGGACTGGATGGTATACATCCAAGGGTGTTGAAAGAACTGAAATGTGAGATTACTAATAGTAGGTCAGCAGTCTGTGAACTGTCATATAAATCATCTGTAATACCTGAAGATGGGAGGATGGCTAATGTAGCACCAATTTTTAAAAAGGGTACCAGGGGTGATCCGGGAAACTACAGAGCAGTGAGCCTGACGTCAGTACCAAGCTACAGTGTAAACTATTTGAAACTGAGTATTTTTTCACTCAACGTATAATAAAACTCTGGAATTTGTTACCGGAGGATGTAGTAGAAGCTGTTAGTGTAGCTGGTTTTAAAAAAAGGTTTGGCCAAGTTCCTGGGGGAAAGGTCCATAATCCATTATTAAAAGGGTCCCAGGATATCTCTGCTTGACCCAATACAAGCATTGTGGAACCTGTGTCTTTTGGGGAAACTGCTAGTTCCTTATCGTCCCTCTAGTCTAGTCCCGGACATCTGGGTTTAAGCACCTCCTCCAGCAGCCTTGGAGACGGAGCACGTCACCCTTTTTTGGTGACACCAGTATTAAATAGATGAGGAACTGCCTCCTTGATCCAGTTAGCTCAGTCTCCAAGGCAGCTGAAGCAGGTGTGAGCCTCAGAGGTTAGGGGGCTCACTGGAGGAATGATTGAGGAGTTTTTTGGTAGTGTTAGGATATTAAATTAAAAAAACAAAAAACCCCCCAATTAAATTAGAACAATACGCAAGATTATACATTTTAAAGCTGTGCTGCCGCTTTAAATCTGGTGGCTAGATTTTGTTGCCGGCTTCGGCAAGAGCAAGGCTGCGCTTCCCCTCCCTCTTTCCCCCCTACCTCGATGTTCTCTGGTGCCAAGGCAGAGTGTGGGAGCTGTGACTGGGGCCTCCGTCTCCCGAACCCGCGAATCGGGTGAGGAGATGTAGAGGGAAGGACGTTTCGGTCAGTGGAGCAGAGCCGCGGCGGTCGGGATTTGCTCAGCTGCGGCGGTGTGCTCTAAAGCCGGCGAGAGGCAGCAGGCAGTCCGCACTTCAGAAAGAGGTGAGAGGCGCATTGCGCCAGCGTTGGGGTCCGTGACAAGGAATTTGGAGCAGGCTAAAGGAGCGGATTTAGGCCACGCAGCTGCTCTGTTAAAGCGCAGCAAAGTGAAGCGGTCGCGGCTGTGCGGCTTGTGAGGGAGCAGGCCTGGACCATGTGGTGGTCCCGCGGGAGGGAACTACAGGATTTTTAATTATAGTTGGGGGTGTGGCTTTGAGACCGAGGGGCTCTTCTTCGGGGAGCATCCTGGGGTAAGGGACTTCAGAGTCTGTGTTAAAGGTCGAGAGTGAAATAAACAGAGGAGAGATTTGTTTGGTGCAGGAGTTTTGTGGTGTCTTGCCAAGATGCCCTCAAGGCCTCAATGTTATGTGTAGGGCCAGGAAGGGGTCAGCGTCGGAGGGGGTGTCTGTAAAGGCTGCGCACAGGAAGCTGCAGCTAGGGAAATGCTTACAAAGGGAGAAGCGCAGGGGGAGGAAGCGTCGGGTTCTCCAGAGCCCCTCTCTCCAGCTCTGCCTCCTCCGGGGCCATTGCCAGGTCCGTCCATGGCTACGGAACCCTCCTCGTCCCAATCCGTGTTACAGGGGGGGGGGCCTAGCGGCAATCTTCTCCCAAGATTTTGTGACTCTGCTCCAGCAGGCCCTGGGAGGGCAGCAGGGAGTTGCGGGGACGGACGCAGGTCTGAGTCAAAAGCGGGCTAGTGCCTCCCTGGCGGGGGAGGCGGGAGGCGCCCCATGTAAAAAGCCCAGATTAGGTAGGTAAGGAAAAGGTAGAAGCGTTTGTTTCAGAGATTGTCAGGAGAAGAGGAATCGGACGTGGAGCTAGATCTGGAGGAAGGCGATATCGCGGAGCAGGAGGAGCATGCAAGAGTGGTCAGGGTCTTCAGGCGAGATGAGTTGACGGCTCTTATTTCAGAGACACTGAAAGTGCTTAACATGCCGGCGGCGGAACAAGAGGTGGATTCTGCGTTGGAGGATCCGTTGCTGCAGGCAATTCCCAGAGAGCTTTCCCAATGCATAGGGTCTTCAAGGAAATGATCCAGGAGGAGTGGGACACGCCGGAGGCCGGGATGAGAGGTTCCAGGGTGATGGCATGTCTCTACCTGTTGCAAGAGCAGGACAAGAAGCTTTTCAAGCCTCCTAAAGTGGATGCCGCGGTAGCTGCGATCACCAAAAAGACGACGATTCCAGTAGAGGGAAGTGCTGCCCTTAAGGATGCGCAAGATAGGAGGTTGGTTAGTCTGCTAAAACAAGTTTTTGATATCAATGCTCTTTCTATGCAGGCTTCTATCTGTGGGGCATGGGTAGCAAGAGGTTGTCTACATTGGGCCCAAAGGATGAAGCTGAATCGTACAGATGAGGTGGAAGAAGAAGCGGCCCGGTTGGAGTCAGGAGCAGCTGATTTGGCAGATGTGCAATATGATCTCATTTGGGGTCTGACGAAAAGCATGGGGTCAGTTGTAGCAGCGCGCAGTTATCTGTGGCTTCGTAATTGGGTGGTAGAAGGAGCCTCTAAGGCAAGACTAGCGAAGCTCCCCTTTAGGGATAAGCTCCTATTTGGAGAAGATTTGGATAAGTTGGTAAAAGACCTCGGGGAGTCTAAAGGGGGAAGACTGCCGGAGGATAAGCAAAAAATGAATTGTCCTCTGGCGCCCTCCAGGAGCCAGCAAAGGGAGTTTCGGAGATTTCATACACCCAGGTTTGGGCAGTTTCAGAGAGGCTGTTTTCAGTATAGATCCCAGGGGTTTCGAGGGTTTAGGGGAGCAGGGAGATGTTTCGGAGCCTCCTCAACCCTCCGGAAGTCGCAATGAAGCGAGGGGGACCCAGGCAGGATTGGTACTCGGAGGTCGGCTACGGGAGTTTTATCCTGCCTGGGTCCAAATTACATCGGATCGTTGGGTGCTGGAGGTCATTCAACACGGGTATGCTTTGGAATTCCAGCGGCCGGTTTCGGATGTCTTCGTCCAATCTCTTTGCAGAACTCAGTCAGAACGTCAGGCGGTACTAGAGACCTTGCAAAGGTTGCTAGACCTCAAGGCAGTGGTACCGGTTCCAGCAGACCAGTGCGGATGCGGTCGATACTCGATTATATTTTGTGGTACCCAAGAAAGAGGGGTCTTGGCGGCCCATCCTGGACCTCAAGGGTGTAAACAGGTGTCTCAGGGTGTGTCACTCCCGTATGGAAACTTTGAGGTCCGTCGTAGTGGCGGTACGGCAAGGAGAGTATCTCACGTCATTAGATCTCTGCGAAGCGTACCTGCACATTCCCATCAGGGGGGAGCATCAGCAATTTCTGCGCTTTGCAGTTCTGATGGGACATTTTCAGTTCCAGGCGTTACCGTTTGGATTGGCGACGGCGCCACGAGCCTTTACAAAGGTGATGGTGATAGTGGCAGCGACCTTACGCAGGGAAGGTGTGTTGGTAAACCCGTACCTGGACGACAGGTTGATTTGGGCGAAGTCCAGAAAGGAAAGTGAGGAGGCTACCCGCCGGGTGGTACAAGTCTTGCAAACCTTAGGATGGGTAGTAAATACTGCAAAGAGCAAGTTGGAGCCGTCTCAGGAATTGGAGTACCTGGGAGCCCGCTTCGACACAGAGGCAGAATGTTTCTGCCGCTCATCAGGGCCCAGGGACTAAGGCGGCTCGTTCAGGAGTTCTTGGCGAAACGAGCTCCCTCAGCGTGGCATTATCTGCAGTTGTTGAGTACGATGGCGGCCACGCTCGAAGTAGTGCAGTGGGCCAGGGCTCACATGAGGCCATTGCAGAGGGCTCTCATCAGTCAGATCAGTTGTCCAAAAGGTTGGTCTGTCCGATGTAGACAAGGCTGTCTCTGCAGTTGTGGCTGGATCCCAGGAATCTAGAGCAGGGCATGCCGCTGGAATCGCCGCAGTGGAAACCCTTGACGACGGATGCCAGTCTGTTTGGTTGGGGAGCACACTTGGAGGGTCAGTTTGCCCAGGGACAATGGACAGAACAGGAAAGGCAGTGGGCAATCAACAGGTTAGAGCTCAGAGCAGTCACGCTGGCTCTAAGAGCTTTCCAGCATCAGTTGCAAGGGAATGCGATTCGGGTGCTGTTGGACAACGCCACTGCGGTGGCCTACATCATTCGGCAAGAGGGCACCAGCAGTGTAGCTCTGGAGGCAGAGGCGGAAGAACTGCTGGCTTGGGCCGAGTTGCATCTGGAAGCCCTATAGGCAGGGCATGTGGCAGGAGTGGAAAATGTGACCGCCAATTTTTTTTTGAGTCGAGTCGGGGTGGACCCAGGCAAGTGGGTTCTCCATCCAGAGGTGTTCGAAATGCTGGTGGATTGCTGGGGAATTCCAGTGATGGATCTCATGGTGACATTCGCTTCAGCAAAGGTAGAAAGCTTTTTTTTTTTTTCAGCAAAAGGAGAGAAAGAATGTCCGAAGGTTTGGACGCCCTGATGCAGAGATGGCCAGAGGACCAGCTTCTGAATGTGTTTCCGCCCTGGGTCTTAATAGGTCGGGTACTGCAGAGGATAGAGACACAAGGACCAAGTAATTCTAGTAGCACCAGATTGGGCAAGAAGACCATGGTATGCTGACCTGGTACGGCTTCTAGTGGAGCCACTGTGGAAATTTCCAGTCGGGGAAGATCTGCTGGTGCAAGGGCCCTTGAAGATGCCTCATGTAGATCGGTTTTCGCTTACAGCCTGGCTATTGAAAGGGCAAGGTTGATGTCTAAGGGGTATTCATCAGCGGTAATCTCCACTTTGAGATCCAGGCGTAGATCTACCTCAGTGGTGTATATCCACGTGTGGTGAGTTTTTGAGGCTTGGTGTGGAGACAGGGGAATGGTGGCTCTGTGAGCCTCCATTCCGCAGGTTTTGGCCTTTTTGCAGGATGGATTTGATAAGGGGCTGGCGGCAGCTTCTTTTCGGCTCCAGTTGGCGGCACTGTCCTTGCTATCGAGGGAAGGTGCAAGGGATAGGGCTTGCGTCTCACCCAGATGAGCGACATCTCTGAGGCTGCCATGCTGGAACCCAGTACCGACATGGGACCTCAACTTGGTGCTGGAGGCGTTGATAGGTGAACCGTTCAAGCCACTGGCTAAAGCAACTTTGAAGGATCTGACGCTAAAGGTAGTACATTTATTTATTTTTATTATTTATGCAATTTTACAGTAATTAACCAAGTAAGATACTTGTACAGAAACAACATCTTGTAAGAACTAATACATCTCAGAAAAAAGTACCAAGAAAAGGGACAATTACAAGAATGTAGTTAGCCCACAATATGGGGGAAATAGCCAGATGAAATTTATACAAAAAGAACAAGTGGCTTCCTAATATATTGGCGGGGGACAGAGAAATACCTAAATTGGTGAGAGCTTTACTGAGGAGAGGAAGTTACAATATGAGAACTAATAAATGAAGACAAATCCTCAGGCCGGAGAAAAACATATTTAGAATTCTGAAAGGAAATAAATACATTTACAAGGAAAACGAAGCACAAAATAAGCACCCATCTGAACTACTCCTGGTCTTAATAACAAAAATGCCCTACGCCTTTTCTGAGTGTCCCTGGAAACATTGGGAAACATTGCCACCCTCTTCCCCATAAATAACACTGACCGTTTCTTAAAATACATTTTTAACAACCAATCTCGATCTGAAGATAATGCAAGAGTCACCAACATTGTTGAGGTTAATATATCAGATTCCTTGGGTGATTGTAACAACACGGATACATCCAAACTATCCATACCCAAATCACCTACCGCTACCTTACCCTCTATCTTACCCTTAGGCAGAAAATAAGCCTTCACCACAGGGGGGATTAAATCAGATGGAACACTCAAAACTTCCTGAATATACTTTTTAAACAATTCAACCGGGGAGGAAGTTGTTACTACTGGAAAATTCAGCAATCGAATATTGGAAGCACGTGCCACATTTTCCAGATTTTCCAGTTTCATTTTCATGAAAACATTATCCTTAATAATAGAGTCCTGCACTAATGCAAACTGAGTCCATTTTCGTTCCCCAGCTTCCACCTTCAAACAGGTAGCCGCCTCTCCTTGAATCACGGATGATGTTTCCAATTTCTCCAATCTAGAAACAGTTAAATCCAGTTGTTTACTCACAATGGAAGAAAGCTGCGATATCGCTTCCCAAATTGATTCCAAGGAAATCTCCTTAGGTCCGCTGCAAAGGAATACCAATAACCAGGCCAGCTGTCGGCTTTGAAGAATTAGTATCCACTCCAACAGCACAATTACCAGATGTATCAGCCTCGGAGATGGAAGAAGGAACCGAGTCCACATCCCCCGCGAACCGGGGGCAGGAATCCAGAACTCTCCTCCTGCAAGGCCCGCACTTCAGACACTGTCCCACCAACTCCGGGAGGGGCAGTTTCTCCTCTCGTGGGAGGAGGCGCCGGATAGGTTCCACGAGGAGGCGGCAGTCGCTCATCAGGGAAGAGAGTCACATCCAGGGCAGAGACCACCGGAGCCACTGTTACCGGCGTCGCAGCACCCTCTCTCATCTCCCTCTTCTGCTCCTCTAGCTGGACAAATCTATCCATAGGACCTGCGGCAACAGGTAATGCAGGTTCCGCGGGAGGAAGCTTCTGCTTACCCTTTCATTTAGGCATGACCAGCAGTGAAAACACTCACACCGCCATCTCGAAAAAACAGCCACTCCCCTAAAGGTAGTATTTTTAGTAGTGATTTCTTCGGCAAAGCAGATTTCGGAATTACAGGCTTTGTCGTGTAGGAAGTCATTTCTGTCCTATGACAAGAAGGTTGTCTTGAGAACCGTGCTGTCGTTCTTGCCAAAGGTGGTGTCTGTGTTTCATGTGAATCAGGCAATTTCTTTGCCGGTGTTTGAGAAGGGTATCTTCGAGAAGGCCAAAGGTCGGTTGCATCAGCTGGATGTGGGTCGAGTATTAAAGACTTATTTGCAAAGGACGGCTGTCTTTCACAAGACTGATCGGTTATTTGTCTTGTTTGGGGGACCGAAGCAAGGGGAACCGGCATCAAGGTCTTCCATTGCAAGATGGCTTAAGGAGGCTATTGCCTCGGCATATATTTTGAAAGGAAAGGTTGTGCCAAGTGGTTTGAGAGCTCATTTGACCAGGGCGCAGACGGCTGCCTGGGCAGAGCTCAGTTTGGTGCCGGCAGCAGAGATCTGCAAGGCGGCGACATGGTGGTGGTTACATTCCTTTGTCAAGCATTATCGGATTGATCTGCAAGCGGAAGGGGATGCTAGGTTTGGATCAGCGGTTCTTCAGGCTGGTCTAGAGCGTCCCTCCCGTTTTAAAGTATTTACTTCTCTTACATACCCAGATGTTCGGGACTAGACTAGAGGGACGATAAGGAAGATGAAATTAGACTTACCTGCTAATTGTTGTTCCTGGAGGAACTCTAGTCTAGTCACGTATCCCTCCCTGTTATGGTGTTTTGGGCCATAGCCTCAAGAGAAGTATACAGTCCTTAGGCATGGGACTGGTTGGGATATGGTCCTTTTGGGGGGAGGAAACAGTAAGTTATTTACAGGGCAGTTTTATCAGTTCCTGCTGAAAGGTCCTGGGGAGAGGGCGGAGCAGGTCTATGCAGAAGTGTACATAAGTCTTTCCTGGTAAGTGACTGAGTATTGTCATTGTTAGGCAAATTTATACAGTTTTTATAGTTCGTTAGTTATAAAATGTTTAAGATGATTTCTTCTTGCTTATTGCTCTGGTGAGTCTGCTTTGTCAATAGGTTACTGGATCAAGGAGGCGGTTCCTCATCTATTTATGCTGGTGTCACAAAAAAATGGTGACGTGCTCAGTCTCCAAGGCTGTGGGAGGAGGTGCTCAGATGTCCGGGACTAGACTAGAGTTCCTCCAGGAACAACAATTAGCAGGTAAGTCTAATTTCATCATACTTATGACTAGATTGGCCATGGTTGGAAACAGGATACTGGGCTTGATGGACCTTTGTCTGACCCAGTAGGGCATATCTTAAAAATGGTAGAAACCTTCATAAAGAACAAAATTACTGAACATGTAGATAGTCATGGCTTAATGGGAGACGGCCAACATGGCTTTAGCTAAGCAAGGTCTTGTCTTACTAATCTGTTATAGTTTTTTTGAAGGTGTGAATAAACAGGTAGACAAAGGTGAGCCAGTTGATAGTGTATCTGGACTTTCAGAAAGCCTTTGACAAGGTCCCTCATGAGAGACTTTTTTGACAAAATTAAAAAGTCATGGGATCAGAGGCAGTGTACTATTGTGGATCAGGAACTATTTAAAAAATAGAAAGCAGAGGGTAGGGCTAAATGGCCAACTTTCCCAATGGAGAACGGTGAATAGTGGAGTACCCTAGGAATCTGTGCTGGGTCTGCTGCTTTTTAACATATTCCCATTTCCAGGTCATTTATGAACAACAAGGGAGGTTATCAAATTTGCAGATGACCCAAAATTATTCAAAGTTTTTAAAACCCACGAGTATTGTGGAAAACTGCAAGAGGATCTTGATAAATTGGAAGACTGGGCATCCAAATGGTAGATGAAATTAAATGTGGACAAGTGCAAAGTTATGCACCTAGGAAAGAAAAACCCAAACTATGTTTACACAGTGCAAGGTTCCACATTAGGAACCACCATCCGGGAAAAAGATTTAGGCGTCATTGTGGATAGCATGTTAAAACCCTTTGCCCAGTGTGCAGCAGCAGCCAAAAGAGCAAATAGAATGCTAGGTATCATCAGGAAAGGAATGGAGAATAAAACCAAGGATATTATAGTGCCTCTATTGTTCTATGGTGCGACCGCACCTTTAACATTGTGTGCAGTTATTGTCACCCTATTTTAAAAAGGATATAGTGTTAGAAAAGGTACAGAGAAGAGCCACCAAAATGGTAATGAGGATTTAAGGATACCCCTATGAAGAGGCTAAAAAGGTTAGGGCTCTTCAACCTGGAAAAGAGACAGCTGAGGGGAGATATGATAGAGGTCTTTAAATTAATGAATGTAGTGGAACGGGTAAATGTAGATCAATTATTTATGCCATCAAAATATAGAAATATTAGGGGGCATGCAATGAAGTTTCAGGGTAACCTATTTATGACTAATAAGAGAATATTTCTTTCACTAAACGTGTAATCAAACTCTGGAATTTGCTACTGGAGGATGTAGTAAAAGCTGTTAGTGCAGCCGTGTTTAAAAAAAGGTTTGAACAAGTTCCTGGTGGAAAGGTCCATAAACCATTGTTTTTTTTTTTTTGTTTTTTTTTTATATACTTTATTTAAATTCCACCAACAAGACATAGTAAAACAACCAATGAACTTATGCAACCCAGGTGGGTGTACTCTTATCCCACCCGGGAGCAACATACATAAATACAACCGGTGGGTTTTATCTCAGCCTTCACCTACCCTCCCACCCCACCCCCCACCCACCCCCCGAACCCTGCAAGAATTCTCGTACTAACAAGCAGCAGCAGTCTCTGTTCACTCCCATCGCCCTGAGCATAGTCTAAACACATCAGGACCCCAGTTGGAGGATCGCATTACGGCTATGGACCCCGAGTTGTTGAATATAAGGTTCCCAGATTAGCATAAACATTGTCCAACGCTTGGCGCTGCCCCTAGCCAGCCATCGCTCCGTTAACATCAGATGGTGGAAATTGTTCCGCCACTCCGCAAAGGTGGGCGGTTGATGGTCCCTCCATAAGCGGAGTATCGGCCCCTTCCCCACCAAACAAGCCTTCCGCATTAATAGCCTCTCCCCACTCTTGGCGGGGGAGGGAGATCCCATCAAATCTAACACTACAAAAAGGTCATTCCATCTCAGCTGCTGCTGCAGCAACCCACTCACAAAGGTGCATATCCTCGCCCAGTAGGAACGCAAACTCCGACATCCCCACCACATATGTAGGAGAGTGGCCTGTCCGCCATCGGACATCAATTGACTACGGAACGCCCGCCGCGGAGAGAAATGAACTCTGGTCACACATTTAAATTGCACTTCTCGCCAGCGAGACCCCAGCGCCACCCTGCTTATCCGTTTCAGAGCCGCCTCAACCATCCCTGGAGCAATTCCCTTCCCCACCTCCACTGCCCAAGCCATCTCGATCCCCCTGTAGTTGGGGATTGCCCTAAACCGCTCCAGACGATGCTTCAAGATAGAAATCGATGGTGGTTCATCTTCTCCTAAACTAAAGAATTCTAATATTTGTGCGGATCGTTCAATTTGCAGTGCTCCTCGTGGCAGAGAAGAGATATAATGAGAGACTTGCATATATGCAAAGCAGTGTCTGGTGGGAAGGTCGTATTCCCGACTCAGTGTCCGGAAAGATTTACATTTTCCCCCTGGGTCTACCAGGTGCCCCACATTCTGTATACCCCGCAGCCCCCAATCCCGGAATGTCACCGTCTCAGACCCCGGGGAGAATTTGTCATTCCCCTGCAAGGGCAACCAACTAGAGGCCTGCCAGGGTTCAGCCCACCACCCGTTGAGCTGCTGCCAAGTGCGCTTGACGGAGTTGACCAGTGCGCTCCTCAGCAGACCACCCGGTAGCTTACACTTCGTCTCATGCAGAACCCCCAGTAGAGTGTATGGAGCTACGAGACATTCTTCTAGCGACCTAGGCGTATAAACTTCAGTTTTCCCCAACCAATCCCCGAGGTGTCGAGCCTGACAGGCTAGGGCATACATCTTCAGATCTGGCAACCCCATACCCCCGTCCCTCCACTTCCCCACCATCCGGTCCCAAGGTATGCGCGCCCTCTTCCTTTTCCACAAGAATGTTTTAAGAAGGGTCTCTAGGCGACGCAGGTCGCGACCTAACAACCACACAGGTAGGGTCTGTAACCAATACAAAAGTCGTGGTAGAATAACCATTTGTATCACCGCTATTCTCCCGGAAAGCGACAATGGTAAAGGTTCCCATGTTTTTAATTGTAAGGCCAGTCGCGTTAAAAAACGCTCCAAGTTACAGCCATAAAGCGCCTGGGGCCTGCGAGGCAGCACAATGCCCAGATAAAGGAAGGCCTCCCCCGCCCATCTAAGAGGAAACCCCCCCCGCCATGTGTCTCGGAGAAGCCCTAAAACATCCAAAGCCTCTGACTTGTCTTTATTAATGCGGAGGCCTGCAAAGGTGCCGAATCTCGTGAATTCCCCCAATAGAGATTGTAGAGAAGCAACCGGGTTAGTCAGGTGAACCAACAGATCATCCGCATAAGCAGAGATGGTGAACTCGTGCGGGCCAATCTGCACTCCCCTTATTTCCCCCGAGCCCGCAATAGCCCGAATCAAGGGGTCAAGTGAGAGAACGAATAACAGGGGGGAGAGCGGACAACCCTGTCGCGTACCCCTCTCTAGCTCAAAGCCCTCGGAAAGCACCCCATTACACAAAATGCTGGCCGTCGGTGAGACATACAGGCTCTGTATGAGTTGACAAAATGCAGTGCCCAGACCGTAATACGGCAAGAGATTCCAAAGATAGTGCCAGTTGACCCTATCAAAGGCCTTCTCCGCATCGAAGCTGATAAGAAGTGAGGCCTGCTGTCGAGTATGCACCCACTCTAAAGATGCCAGGATTTTTCTAAGGTTCCGGACCGCATAGCGCCCCTTAACAAAGCCCACCTGCGCTTCATGAACTAAATATCCCAACACTACAGCCAGTCGAACGGCAAGGACCTTCGCAAGTAATTTTAAATCAAAGTTGAGAAGGGAGATAGGGCGATAAGAGGCAGCCAACATCGGGTCCTTACCCGGCTTCGGGATCAATGTAATGTGTGTATGGTTCTGACCCCAACGGAAGGCCCCCCCCTCCGCCCGTGCACTAAAGACCTCCTGTAATAGTGGACTCATAGAGTCACTAAGAAGTTTGTAGAGCTCTGCACCATATCCATCAGGCCCTGGTGCTTTGTAACAACTGGCCACCGAAATGGCCGTCTGTATCTCCTGTACCGTGATAGGCTGATCCAGTGCCTCCCTCTGTTCCTCCGTCAACTGCGGCAATTCCAGCCCAGCAAGGTAGGCAGACATTGTCTCCACAGATCCTGTCTCTGCTCTATACAGGGATTGAAAAAAACCACGAAAGACCCTCGCTATGTCCTTACTCTGTTTATACACATTGCCCTCATCATCTCTAAGCGCTGCCACCATGGAGGAACCTCGCCGGCCTCGTAGGCAGCGTGCTAGCAGCTTCCCAGGTTTATCCCCGTAGCAGTGCAACCGATATCGATAGTACATAACCGATTTCTTGGCCCGTTGGTGCAATAACTCATTGAGATCCACCTGGGCTTCCCATAGTCGTTTCTTGAGTGTGGGCGACTTCGTGTGTGCACACCCGCGCCGAAGCTTAGTCACCCGCCGCTCGAGGGCAATGATGCGCTCATTCAACGTTCGACGTTTCCTAGCCGCAAACCCGATGATATCCCCCCTAAGAACCACTTTTGCCGTCTCCCATATCAACTCAGGGTCCTCCTTATGAGCCTGATGAGTATCCATGAACTCCTGCCACCGCTGGCGGATAAAATGGTGGAACTGGGAATCGTGATACAGTTCCAAGGGGAATCGCCAGAGACGGTCGCGAGAGGACACGTCGCCCCAGTGCAAGTCTACCCATATCGGAGTATGGTCCGAGATTTCTAAGGGGCCAATCTGGGCATCTCCTATGGAAGCAAACAGGGCTGCCGAGAATAAGAGATAATCGATACGGGCGCTAGTGCCATGAGCCCGTGACTGATGGGTATAGTCCTTTTCTGAGGGGTGTAACAGGCGCCAAGGGTCTATCAACCCCAGTCTCTTGCGAAACCGCTGCAGCAGCTGAGATGGTAATACCCTTTCCCTCACTCCCCCTCCCCTAGACGTATCCAAGTCTACATCTAGTACTCCATTGAAATCCCCCCCTAGTATCAGGGGATAGTCTGGGAGTTGCTCAATAACTGCAGCCAACCTGTTATAAAAACCAAAATCAAACACTGAGGGGCCATAGAGGTTCCCCAAAATCACTGGTCTCCCCTCTAACATTCCTGAGACCAGAAGGTACCTTCCTGCTTCATCCGATCTAATCGAATCTGCCACAAAACGTACCCGTTTGTGGACCAGGATGGCGACACCCCCTTTAATCCCTTTAGCCGGAGATCCCCACACCTGTCCCACCCAGTTCCTACAAAGTTTAGCCTGCTCCTCCGCTGTCTGATGTGTTTCCTGGAGCATTGCGATGTCACACTGATGCCTAGCCAGAGCTTGTAAGATTTTATATCTCTTTATAGGAGACCCTAATCCACAGACATTCCAAGAGATGACTTTCAGAGCGTCAGGGCATCGCCAAGGTTCCTACAACGGTACATTCTCGCATGCTTGGGAAAGACCCCCCCAGCCCGGGGTCCGTCCGTGTCATTCCGTCGTTTAAAGTTCTGCTGCCTACTTTGAAACCCCAAAGAAACCTCTATTCCCCTCTCCTCCCCTCCCCCCCCAGCTCTCCTCCCCCCCCACCCCCCCCCCATCTCCCCTCCCCACTCCCCTTCTAATAGTCCGTCCATATGGTCGGACAGCCTTCCTTGACAATCGGGCCTACCCCTCTACCCAGCTTTATCGTCCCCGCTATAGTTTGAACACAACCTGTATCCTCTCACCCACTCCATTCCCCAGTTCAGCCTACCAAACCCCTCCAATTCCCAGGCACCTCATAGTGTCCTCCTCCTCCCATCGAGTCTTTCAAGACTGGGGGGGGGGGGGGTAATCGAAGAACACCGCTCCAGTTCACTGTAAGCAGCATTTTGGGCATAGCGCTCTCCGCCCTGGATAGGCAGCTCAGCTCCTCCCAGTCTACCCCCAGAGACTGCCCCCTCCGTGGCTACCGCTGCCCAACGAAGTGGGAGTGAGCAGGGGCCTGCGAGATATCAGTTATTAACATTATCTGGTAATTCCCGCACTTACTGGTCCCCTAAGCACTATCAGCCACGTGCCTAAACTGCCACAGTGGCATACTGGACCAAAGGTTTAACCCACCCGCTGTAACCTATCTGGCCCCACTCCCCCCTTCCAACCTACGGCTTCCCGCTCCCAGCCCCACATAGCTGTCACCTAATCCAGCCCGCTCACCTCCTCCCCCTCCCCCCCCCACCTCCCAAAGGATTGTAACCCTCAAACAGCAGTAGAAACAGCAGTAGAAACATAGTAAAGAAAGTGAGCAACAAAACATTGTTACCATATAAAGGACACAAAATAACATTATCTCTGTAGAGTCTAACTAAGCAGCATAGCAGCCTAACACTTGAGTTCAACCCTCTCGAACACCTATCTAGGCCCCCGACCCCACAGGAGCAGTTTCCCATACAATTTCAAAAACCCTCAAAAGGAGTCGGGGGGGAGGGGAGGGGGGGGAAGAGGAGCGGGAAATATACAATAGCTTAGAAGTGTATAAACCGTCCCCAGGTTCTCCAAAACCCCCAAAAAACCAACTCCCCTTTGCATGGTTACTCCCTGCAGTACCGGTAGGTCAGCCAACCCATCCTAAGTGTTGTCAAGGGTTAGTACCGGCAGAGCTGTTCATAGTGTCCAAGAAGGCCGTGGCCGCTTCAGGGGTAGACAGAAATCGAGGCCGGCCCTGAAAATCCACTCGGAGACGAGCCGGGTATAAGAGGGAGAAACGCACCCCCTTCTGCCTCAGCTGCATGCACGCCGTAGAGAAGGCCCATCTCTGTTGGCTGACCAAAGCCGAATAGTCCTGGAAAACCAGTATTCGCTCCGCCGCAGAGCTCTCCCAGGTACGACTCCGAGCCATTCTGAGCACCTCTTCCTTCTGTCTATAGTCCAGGAAACGTGCGATGACTGCACGTGGTCTTTGTGCCTGCTCCTTCTTCTGGCCCAATCTGTGCACTCGCTCCAATTTTATGGCCTCGGATCTTTTGTCGCCCAACAACTTAACGATCCAGTCAAGTAAGTATTCGTATAGGGCGCCGTCCAGTACAATCTCCGGAATCCCGACGAATCTCAGATTTTTCCGCCGGCCCCTGTTCTCCAGGTCATCGAGCTTTTCGCCGTATTGCTTGACCAACTTTTCCAGTTTTTCCACCTTATTTTGTAGCGAGTTCTGGGTGTCCTCTAAATCAGACACATGTGTCTCCACTTGCTCCACTCTTCCCGCAAAGTCGGCTACCCACTGGTCAACCGTGTGCAGTCTCTCCGACAGATCCTGGAATCGTGCGGCAAGGGCTTGTACCACTGCTGCAGAGACCTCTGCCACTAGCCCCTGGGAGCCACCAGAGCCGGGGCTACAAGGCGCACTCTCCGCCATTTTAGCCTCCGGAATTCGAGGCTTCTCCTTCCTCGTCGTTTTTGTCGCCATTGAGCCACTAGCCTTGCCGCACTGCACGCCTGCTGTGAAGTTTAGCGTAGCTATTAAGTCTAACAGGAGCTTCCGCCTATAGTGGGAGAATATTGCAGGTTTTTGAGGGGTAGATTACCCGGAGCTGACCAGTGTCCGTCCGATCAGCTCATTTGCCAAACCGGAAGTCTCCCATAAACCATTGTTAAAGGGGACCCTGAATATCCACTACTTGACCCAATTCAAGCATTGGGGAAACTGCCAGTTACTTGTGATCTAGATTGGCCACTGTTGGAAACAGGATACTGGGCTTGATGGACCTTGGTCTGACCCAGTATGACATATCTTATGTTCTTAATGTGGGCAAGTGCAAGGTTATGCACCTAGGAAAGAACAACATAAACGATGGTTACAAGATTCAAGATTCCACATTAGGAACTGCCACCTTGGAAAAAGATTTAGGTGGCGTCATGGATAACACGTTTGAAACACACTTCCTAGTGTGCAGTGGTGGCCAAGAAAGCAAATAGAATGCTAGGAATCATAAGAAAAGGAATGGAGAATAAAACAAAACAAAGGATAGGATAATGTCTCTATCATCCCATGGTTTGACTACACTTCTAATATTGTGTGCAATTCTGGTTGTCTTATCTTAAAGGATATAACAGAATTAGAAAAGGTACAGAGAAGAGCCAGCAAAATGGTAAAGGGGATGGAGGGATACCCCTGTGAGGATAGGCTAAAAAGGTAAGGGCTCTTGAACCTGGAAAAGACAGCTGAGGGGGATATCTGATAGAGGTCTATAAATTAATGAATGGAGTGGAACGGGTAAATGTAGGTCGATTTTTGTTTTAAGTCACAAAATGTAGAAAGACTGGGGGACATGCAATGAAGCTTCAGTATAACCCATATAAGACTAATAAAAGAATTATTTTTTCATTCAACATGTAATCAAACTCTGGGCTTCGTTACTGGAGGATGTAGTAAAAGCTGTTAGTGTAGCTGGGTTTAAAAAAAGGTTTGAACAAGTTCCTGGAGGAAAGATCCATAAACCATTATTAAAGGGGACCCGGGAAATCCACGGTTTGTCCCAATAGAAGCAATGTAGAACCTCTGTCTTTTGGAGAAACTACTAGGTACTTATGATCTAGATTGGTCACTGTTGTAAACGGGATACTAGGCTTGATGGTTCTTGGTCTGACCCAGTATGGCATATCTTATGTTCCTAAGCGTCCCTCCAGTCCAGTCCCTTTCCTCTGGGTTGTGCCCCCCTTCCAGCAGCTTGGAGACTGAGTACGTCCTCCTTTTGATGACACTGGGGTATATATATCACTGGCACCACCCACCAGCTCCAGTATGCTCGGTCTCTAAGCAGCTAGGGAGCATGAAGCCAGGAGATTAGGCTTACTGGGGAGTCGTTTAGGAAGAAAGGATTCTTCTTTACTTTCGTTGAATTTACCTTAATTTATTTCTTTTACCTTGTTTTTTTGCCTTTGGCTGGGCAGCAGGTGTATGGACCTTTAGTGGGAGAGGGCCCCCCTATCTTATACTTTCCTCTCGTCTAAATCTCCCTGGTGAAGGAGGAGGCTTTGGGGGAGTTCTTAACGTCAGATGGCTCCCGACCCCGGTCTGGGTGAGGATCCATCGCTGCACACCAACGGTGTCTGCTGGGGCTGCCCAGAGGGAACATTCCTGCTGTGTTGCCAAAGCCCCCTCGGTGGCTGAGCACGTGGGCAGGACAACACGGTGAGGAGTTGGCCCTAAGAAAAGCACAGCAGTGGGGCAGAGAGCTGTGGAGGCGGACCACGTGGGGAGTTGGACCACGCGGCTGCCGACCACATGTGTAAAGTGGGACTGCCACATTGGAGCAATGAGCAGTGCCAGAGGAGGTAGGCCGTGGGGTTAGCACCTTGTTTTTTTTTTTTCGTGGGTCCCCTTTGCCACCAGAGGCCTCCTGTGTCGGGAAGTTGCTTTTATTTATTTATTTATTTAGCTGTATTTATATCCCGCTTTTCACCGGGTCAAAGCGGTCAATTGGGAGATACATTTAACACGAAGGGATATGACACACATACGCTAATATGTAAAGGGAACATGGGCAATGGAGGGTTAAGTGGCTTGCCCAAGACCACAAGGAGTGCCTATAGGACTAGAAATCCCAGTCCCTCCGGCCTGAGATTGCTGTCCCCAGGTGGGACTTGAACCCCCGGCCCTCCGGCCTGAAGTACCTTGTCCTAACCACTAGGCCACATCCACAGGCTCTTGGGGCTAATGGACACATACTCCCATGATTTAAGGGAGAGTGCTCTGGCAATTTATTCATTAAATTCATAAGGGCTGTTAATTTTGTGCTCTCGGGAGGGGGGGGGGGAAGACAGGTTTTTTAAAAGGAGCTGAGCTTTAGTCTCCCACATGTTTGGCGCAGTGCTGACAAAATGCCGGTGAGACCAGTGTTTAGTGTGTGGTGTCCGGCGGGGGGCAGTGTCGGAGACTGGGGTGTGCAGAGGCTAGTATGAACCTGGACCTCCCCTTAGTTCCCTCCCAGGAGTCGGTGGGTCGCAGGGACTCAGGGGTTGTCTGGGTCTCCACTGGCTTCTCTGTCGGATGCTCCACCTCTCACTCTGCTGCAGTCTTGACCTTCTATGTCAAAAGGCGAAGAGGAGGGGGGAAGCTGGTGTGGTTTTTCCCCAGAGTTTTCCCCAGAGTTTTGTTGCTGCACAAGGCATTTTGTCTAAAGCAACAGAATGTACTAGGACAGGGCGCAGTGCAGGAGTGCGCGGTAAAGAGAGGTACTGGCCATAAGGATCCAGAAGACCTGGAGGTGCCACGAAAGCGGGCTAGATTGGTGAATGAATTGGCTCTTCTCTCACCCCAGTTGGATGCTCCAGAGGGGGAGTTCTCGGACCGGGAAATAGGGGAGGACGAGGAGGAGCTTGAAGAGGGCGAGATTCCTGAGGAGGAACAGGCTAGGATCGTTCGGGTGTTCCGCCGTGAGGAGTTACCAGTGTTAATTGGGGAATCCTTGAAGACTCTCTATCTCCACAGGTGTTCCAGCGGAGGAGGAGGCATTGGAGGACCCTTTGATTCAAGCAGTTAGAAAGTCGCAAAAGGTCTTTCCTGTCTATCGGGTGGTTCGTCAGATGATCCAGGAGGAATGGGACCAGCCTGAGTCTGGTCTAAGAGGGTGCGTTCCATGGCACGTTTTATACCCCTTGCCAGAGCAGACTGACTTTGATTCCTTAGGGTGGACGCGACCATATCGGGAGTGACCAAGAAGACAACCATTCTGGTTGAGGGTAGTGCAGCCCTCAAGGATGCCCAGGACAGGAAGCTAGACACGTTATTAAAGCAAGCCTTTGACATCAATGCCCTGGCACTCCAGGCATCGGTGTACGGAGCTTGGGTGGCCAGGGCTTGCCTTTGTTGATCTCAACAGCTTCAGCTGCCGTCTGACCTTCCTGACGGATCTGCTAGGGAGGCAGCAAGGATTGAGTCAGGGGTAGCTTATCTCGCTGATAGCCACGATGACCTTATCAGAAGTCTTGCGAAGAGTATGGCATCAGTGGTGGCGGCCCGTCGGTATCTGTGGCACTGCAACTGGGCGGCACATAGTTCCTCTAAGGCCTGACTCAGCAGGCTACCCTTTAAGGGGAAGCTCCTGTTTGGGGAGGACCTGGACAGATTGGTTAAAGAACTGGGGGAATCTAAGGGAGGCAGGCTTCCGGAGGATAGACCTAAGCAGAGCCACGACCCCTCACTCGTGCTGCCAGCTCGGGCAATGCCCTTTCAGAGGGGACCTTTTCCCTCGAGAGGACAGAACTTCCTAGGGTTTCAGGGGGCAGGAAGGGGATTTGGTACCTCTTCCTCCAACTCGGGTCCTAGGGAAAAACAGTGAAGGGGAGGGGGCCCGGGCGGGGGTGCTGCGGGTAGGAGGACGCCTGCAGCAGTTCATCTCCACTTTGGCCCAGGTCACTTCCAATCAATGGGTTCTGGAAGTGGTGCGAGAAGGATATTCCCTCAAACTCGCAAGACCAATTCCCCCATTGTTCATGCAATCACCTTGCAGAGCTCCAACTGTGGTCGTGGATGTGAAGGAAACCTTGGCATGGCTGCTGCTCCTGGGGGCAGTTGTGCCGGTGCCTGAAGACCAGTGCGGCTGTGGTCGGTACTCCATTTTTTTTTGTGGTGCCGAAAAGGAGAGTTCCTTTTGGCCCATTCTAGACCTCAAACAAGTCAATCGTTGTCTCCAGATTCCTCACTTCTTTTTGTATGGAAACTGAGGTCGGTAATAGTGGCAGTACAGCAGGGAGAGTTTCTAACGTCTCGACCTCACGGAGGTGTATCTCCACATTCCTGTCCGCGAATCCCACCAGCAGTTTTTGCGGTTTGCAGTACCAATGGGGCACTTCCAGTTTCGGGATCTACTGTTTGGGCTGGCAACAGTGCCCTGTACCTTTTACCAAGGTCATGGTCATGGTGGCGGTGGCTCTTCGCAAAGAAGGGATTCTGGTCCACCCATACCTCGACAACTGGTCGATATGCGCCAAGTCCGAAGAGGAGAGTATAGAGGCAACAGCCAAGGGTAGTCAACCTCTTGGAGAGCTTGGGGTGGGTGATCAACCTGACCAAGAGCAGATTGGTCCCATCCCAGGAGATAAAATACCTTGGGGCAAGGTTCGACACTTGGTTGTGCAGGGTGTTCTTGCCAGTTCAGAGGGCAGGGGACTTTGGCGTCTGGTGTGCCAGTTTCTGTCCATGAGTGCCCTCTGCTTGGCACTATCTCCAGGTATCGGGGACCATGGCGGCGACGATTGAGCTTGTACCTTGGGCGAGGACCCATATGAGATCTCTCCATGGGTCCCTTCTCTGCCGCTGGTCTCATCAGCATCAGCCGTTGTCCACGGTCTTACAATGTCTTTCGGTTACCAGGAGAGCCATGGGTTGGTGGCGCCAGTCGGGGAATCTGGAGCAGGGTATGCCCCTCGAGCCCCCGCGGTGGATTCAGTTGATGACAGATGCCAGTTTGATTGGGTGGGGGGGGGGGCTCACTGCAAAGGGCACTTTGCCCAGAGGTGCTGGCGTGCCCAGGAAGCTCATTGGTCAATCAACAGGTTAAAGATGCGAGCGGTGGCGCTGGTGCTCAGAGCGTTCGAGTGCTGGGTCTGGCAGAAGGCAGTCCAGGTATTCTCAGACAACATCACCATGGTGTGGCATATATCAACCGGCAGGGCAGCACGAGCAGTCCCCCTCTAGAGGAAGAGGCAGAACGGCTGCTCGATTGGGCCGAGACTCATCTGCAGGCTTTATCAGCGGTGCATGTAGCTGGAGTGGAAAACGTCACGTCAGACTACCTCAGCCGGGTCAGGGGGAGCTCTGCCAGGAAGTGTTTGACCAGGTAGTACACCACTGGGGTCCACCCATCATGGACCTCATGGCAAGGTGGGAATCAGCCAAAACGAGCCGCTTCTACAGCGGGAGAAAGGAAAGGATGTCGGAGGGCCTAGATGCTCTGGTTCAGAGGTGGCCTTCAGAGGGGCTTCTGTATGTGTTTCCTCCGTGGGCCCTCATAGGCAGGGTTCTCTAGCACATAGAAGTCCATCCAGGGCTGGTAGTTCTCATAGCCCCCGATTGGCTACGGCAACAGTGGTACATTGACATCGTGAGGCTACTGGCTGATCGGCCCTGGCGGCTCCCGGTGAGGGCCGACCTCTTAACTCATGGTCCATTCCGGATGCCGCAAGTGGGTCGATGCTCGCTTACGGCTTGG
The DNA here is from genome assembly GCA_033557465.1 of Ichthyophis bannanicus. Lineage (NCBI taxonomy): Eukaryota > Metazoa > Chordata > Amphibia > Gymnophiona > Ichthyophiidae > Ichthyophis > Ichthyophis bannanicus. The sequence goes on from CM066042.1 coordinate 174,092,920, forward strand.
CTCTTGAAAGGGCAAGGCTACGGAAGCGTGGGTACTCTGGGGCGGTGATTGACCTTGCTGAGTGCACGAAAGTGTTCAACTTGTCTCTCCTACGTGAGGATCTGGCACATCTTTGAAGGTTGGTGTGAGGCCCGAGAAAAAAGGCCAATAGCGGCCTCTTTACCAGGGGTACTCTATTTCTTGCAGGCGGGATTTGAGAAAGGCCTGGCTGCCAGTTCTTTAAGGGTACAGCTAGCAGCGATTGCCTGTTACTGTGGCAAGGTACAAGGTAAGTCGCTAGGGGAACACCCAGACGTTGGGCGGTTCCTGAAAGCGGTGAGGTGCCTTCGACCTCAGCAAAGATCGTCAATTCCTCCCTGGGATCTCAATACCGTGCTTGCCGCATTAGCGGGGGATCCCTTTGAACCGATAGGGCAAGCCTCCCTGAAGGACTTGACCCTCAAAACAGTGTTCTTGGTTGCTATCTGTTCGGCTAGATGTATTTCGGAGCTCCAAGCTCTGTCATGTTGACCTCCATTTTTGAGCTTCTTCAAGGAAAAGGTGGTTTTGCGGACGGTTCCTTACTTTTTGCCCAAGGTGGTTTCCTCTCTTCATGTGAATCGGCTGGTTTCTCTCCCAGCTTTCCCAAAGCTGGAGCAAGGGAACATAGATATTCGGTTGCAACAGTTGGATGTGCGCCGGGTCCTAAAGCACTACACGGATAGGACAGCTCCATTTTGGAAATCAGATCATTTGTTTGTTTTGTTTGGAGGACCACAGAAAGGGGAGGCAGCGGCTAAGGCTTCCATTTCCAGGTGGATTAAGGAGGCCATTGCTTCTGTGTACATGTTGAAAGGTAGACTCATGCTGGGGGCTTTCAGAGCGCACTCTATGCGGCCACAGGCGGCTTCATGGGCGGAATTCAGTTTGATTCCGCCACTGGACATTTGTAGGGCAGCTACATGGGCCTCCCTATATACGTTTGCCAAGCACTATCGCTTGGATGTCCAGGCTGCAGGTGATGCCGAGTTTGGAGGGGGCAGTTCTTTGGTCCGGTATCGCAGATCCCTTCCAATCTTGAACTGCTCTGTTACATCCCAGAGGAAAGGGACTCAACTGGAGGGATGCTTAGGAAGGAATAATTAGAGCTTACCCGCTAATTAGCGTTCCTGAAGGAACTCCAGTCCAGTCCCTGATCCCACCCAGTCTTTTGAGTAGGAGTGAAGGGGTGTAGTCGGCCTGAAAAATTTAGAGGCATCAATGGAATGCAGTTTTTGAAGACCCATCTCTGAGAGGGTGGACTCACAGCAGCGAAAGGGTCCGACGGGTGGCCCGGTTCGGAGTGGTTGAGTCATTTATGGTTCAGGTAAGCCTCTTCCTCTTCTTCAGGGAGGTGGGAAGTTCCCTGGGGTTTAAGGGGGAGGTCGGGTGACGTTTAAGGTGGATAATTATATGCTAAGAATAGTTATAATTTCCTAGTTATCTGTAGTTAGTGGGGTTAATACTGGTTATTCTGTTTTACTGTCTCTTCGTTGAGTCTGCTTTGTAGGATTCTGGAGCTGGTGGGTGGTGCCAGTGATAATATATACCCCAGTGTCATCAAAAGGATGATGTACTCGGTCTCCAAGCTGGTGGAAGTGGGGCACAACCCAGAGGAAAGGGACTGGACTGGAGTTCCTTCAGGAACGCTAATTAGCAGGTAAGCTCTAATTATTCCTTCTTATGTAACAGGTGTCCTAAGGAAAATAGGGTTCAAAAATATCTTTTTCCTTTTCAGACCAGAAACCAGCAGATATAGCCATGTCAGTTACTGGATTTTAGATCTCACTTGTTGGATCTGCTATCTTTTTTTGCTATGATAACAAGATATATCACTTGATTCTTTAAGGGTACAGCTAGCAGCGATTCAAGCTTCAGCATCGTAATCTGATGTATTCATTACTACAATTGCACCACCTTTATCTGCCCGCTTGATTATGAGCATTCATTTTTAGTTCAGAGATGCTTTTATCTCTGTCTGTGTCAAATTTGACTGATGATGCCTACCGTGGTGGTCCATCTCCTTCAAATCATTTAACACTAATATCTTAAAAGTGTGTGAGACAGCATTCAAGGGCCCTGGAGGCATCCAAGATGACTTTAAATGTACCACTGACTTATCAGGGGCAGAGACCTTATCAGAAGAAAAAAAACACATGAAGTTGCAAAGACCTCAACAAATGTTCCAACTGCAAGATGATCTTGTAAACGATCTTTAAATGGTCCTTGTATATAAGAGACATTTGGATAACAACTGAATTTGTGTAGAAGTCCAGTCTACAGTTGATTGATTACTGCTCCTGTCTTTGGAAATTGTCCCGCTGCAGATACTTTCTTCTGTAATCTGGTGTATGGACCCTGATGATCTAAAGATTGATATTCCCTAGATGGACTGTTTTGCAACTTGCCTTTCCCTGGTTTCCCTAAAAGACTCCTTTCGGTTATCTCTACCTGTATCCTCTTCGCTTCTGAGACAAGGAACTCTCAGAAGTTTTATCAAAACTCATGGTTTTATGATTAGAAAATCTTTGATCGAGCATGTACTGCTGACCAATTTATAGATGTTGCCTTCTTGCATCTTTCTAATCGGGCAAAAAATTCCTTTATTTTAAGAACTTTATGGTCCGACTTATACTTATCCAATTGCTTAGTAACTTCAGCCAATCGTGCGGAAAAATCAAGAAGCACCTTTAGTTTATCCAAATTTTCATCCAAATCGTTTTTAACTTTCTCATGTTTTTGCCGTGCAGTGTCAATTTCTAACATCAGGTCAAGAGAACATCTCACTTTGGAATAGCATTTTGAGTTAAAAGCTTCGTCATCTTGAAACATCCTTGGCTCTTTCCAGATATGTAAACCGGTAGGAATAAATTCCTTCCTACAGTACTCTGCTAGAGTTAAGCTGTGTAGTTCCAAACATACCCCTCTTTGATTTATTAGTCAATTATTCCCATGACGGGCTAGCAGGGTCGCAAGTACCCTGCAGTAATGAAGGGATATCCAAAATCTCCTTAGTTTTTTCTTCGCTATAACTAAAAACACTTTTCCAAGCAGTAGCCATAATACATCATTTATTTGTTTTGTTTATAATAAGAGTTTACAAAACAATTACACCCCACAACTCTCAGATCGTGAACTACCCTAAAACATTGGTGGTTTCCCCACTTCTACATCCTGGGCTATTATTTTCAGTTTCATGCCCTGCTTTTTTGGCCAGCCCATGATGCCTTGCACCTTGTTGAAGGTCATGGTGGTGGCAGCCCTCCTGTACAAACAAGGGAATTGGATTCACCCATACCTGACGACTGGTTGATTCGGTCCATCTCCATGGAGAAATCAAGGATTGACACCACTCAGGTGATCCAGTGGTTAGAGAAGCTAGGATGGGTGATGATCTACTTCAAGAGCAGCCTAGTTCCCTCCCAAGACTTGGCATATCTGGATGCTTGCTTCAGCACTTGTTTGATCAGGGTGTTCCTCACCATGGAAATGTTGAACCAACTGCAACTCAGAAATTTTTGCTCTTGGGCAACACCCAGGGCCTGGGACGTCCTGCAGCTTCTGGGGTTAATGGTGGTGACCCTTTTAACTGGTACCTTGGGTCGGGGTACACATATGCCCCCTGCACAGCATCCTGTGACTGCTGGTCTCCCTGTTTCCATTTTGTTCAAACAGCACCTACCTCTTCAGAAGATCAAGAGGGAATTGTCCTGTTGGCTACAAACTCGCCACCTGGATGTTTTTTGCCTTTGGAGATACCAAATTGAGGAGTCGCTACAGATGCCTGCCTACTAGGCTGGGGGTGCATTGTGTGGATCACTTTGTTTGAAGGTGCTGGACCCTACAGAAAGCTATCTGGCTCTAGAGAGGTTTCAGTCTTTCTTGGAGGGCAAAACGTTCAGTGTGAAGCCTATGGCAATGGTGTACATTGTCAAAGCAGCACCTGCGGCACTGTGGTAGCCATGGGTGGCAGAACTCTTTTGGGCAGAAGCTTATCTAGTGGCATAGACAATGTGCAGGCTGACTTCTTGAGTAGACCTTGGTGAGCGAGAGCTAGGCTCTCATGCGCTCATTCTGATTGGCTCCTAGAGAAATTCCAAGGTGAAATCCTTTAGCTCAAGAAAAAAAAATCTGTGGGCAATGGGCTTTGTTTTTCAGGAGTGGCCCCAGAAGGTGCTCCTGTATCTCTTTCCCCTATGGTCTTTGGATAGACTTCTGTCCAGAATTCAGTCTTGCCCAGCCATGGTATGTGGATCTCTTGAGCCTGTTGGAGGGGTCCCCTGGTGATGGAGAATTCGGTTCCTTTCTTGCTTACAGCCAGACCCTTGAGAGATGTAAGTTGCCTAAGAGCAGATACTCTGGAGTGGTGGTCGACACCCTTGAGGCCCAGAGGGCCTCTACATCCTTGGCTTATGTGAGGGTCTGGAGGGTCTTTTGAGTGATGGTATTTCTCTCAGGCCCTAGATGCCAGGAAGACAAAAATAGTCTTCATTTCATCCTTATAACTCAGGGTGGTCCAGAGTTTAGCTCTGAACTCTCTCAAGGTACAAGTGAACAAGTGAAGACCCTTGCACACTACTGGGGGTGTCTTTCTTTTTCCCCCCTCAAGGGTTTGAAGCAGATCAGTCTGCCATGCATCCGATTTTTACAACAGGGGAATCTTTGTTTATGCAGGAAGGTTCTCCCTTTGATCACCTTCCAATGGCCTCTTAAGGATGTGACTCTAGGTGATGTTCTTGGTGTCTGCTGCGTCTGCCAGGCTGGTCAGATCTACAGGCCTTGTTCTGCAAGGAGCCTTGTTTTTTGTCATCTTAATGGTGTCTCTCTGTGAACCATGCCATCCTTTAGAAGGTGCTGACCATAAGATATGCAATACTGGGTCAGACCAAGGTCCATCAAGCCCAGTATCCTGTTTCCAACAGTGGCCAATCTAGGTCATACGTAACTAGCATTTTCCCCAAAAGACACAGATTCCACAATGCTTGTACTGGGTCAAGCATTGATATCCTGGGTCCCTTCTTAATAGTGGTTTATGGACCTTTCCTCCAGGAACGTGTCCAAACCTTTTTTTAAACCCAGCTACACTAACAGTCTTTACTACATCCTCCAGTAACAAATTCCAGAGTTTGATTACACGTTGAGTGAAAAAATATTTTCTTTTATTAGTCTTAAATAGTTTACCCTGTAGCTTCATTGCATGTCCCCTAGTCTTTCTATATAAACAATCGATCTACGTTTACCCGTTCCACTCCGTTCATTAATTTATAGACTTCTATCATATCTCCCCTCAGCCGTCTCTTTTCCAGGTTAAAGAGCCCTAACCTTTTTAGCCTTTCTTCATAGCCTTCCATCCCTTATACCATTTTGGTGGCTCTTCTCTGAACCTTTTCTAATAATGCTATATTTATTTACTCATTTACTTACTTAGGCACATTTGTATACCACCTTATCCTTCAATCAAGGTGGTCAGATCACATCACAATTGGTGGGTTACGTTTAACATTAGGGTATTTAACAACATTTAGACAGTACAATTGAAGGGTTACGTTTAACAAGAGGGTGATTAACAGTGATTTACAGTGATCTTGTATGTGTGGGTGTCTAGTTGGCGGAGGTAGTTGTATTACTGTTGTCTGTGTGCTCATATGTTTCTGTAAATAGCTGGGTTTTGAGGGCTTTGCGGAAGTCTGTGATGTCATTTAATGCCCTTAGGCTCATTGGGAGGGAGTTCCACAGTGTTGACGCCAGTAGTGATGGAGCTGTTTTTGAAGTTGTTTAGTCTTGTGATAGCCTATAGGTGTGCCGATCATGTTGTCATTATTGGTCCTTCTTGATCTATTGCTGATATCCCTTATGTTTTGGAGTATGTCCGCAGAAAGTTGGTGAATGATTTTGAAGATGATCATGATTGTTTGTTTTATATTTTGCTCTTGCCGCCATTGGGAGCCAGTGTAGTTGTTGTAGCACGGGGGTGATGTGCTCTGCCCTTGGAGTGTCTGTAATGATGCATGCTGTGGTGTTTTGCACCATCTGGAGTGGGTGTAATGTCTGCTGAGGGAGGCCTTGATATAGTGAGTTCCCATAATCAAGCAGTGGTGTGATGAGTGCTTGGCATACTGTGCGGAAGTGGTCCTGGCGGAGTATTGATTTGATTTTTATGATGGTTCTTAAACGTTGAAAGGCCTTGTTTGCGGTTTTGGTGATGTGGGATTTCAGGTTCAGAGCTCTGTCCATTGTGATGCCCAGGTACTTAACTTCTTCTTTGACTACTATATGTTTGTCTAGAATGCTGATAGTCGGGGGGGGGTACGAAGGTGGGGTTCCTCGTCATAAACATTGCCTCAGTTTTATCATAGTTGACCGTTATGTTGTTGGCTATGAGCCAAGCATTCATGTCTTCAATTCATTTGGTTATTGCTGTAGTATTTAGTGCTAGTAGGTTGATTGGAGCATATACCATGATGTCAGCATATATGTGGTAGTGGTGTTTGTGGCGCTTGATGTTGCATATGGGCTGAATGTAGATATTAAAGAGCATTGATGATAGGGCTGAACCTTGTGGTATTCCCTGCATGACGGGGAACTGCAGTGATTTCTTTTGGTCACATTTGATTTGTTTTCGATCTTCCAAGTAGGATGTAAACCACTTCAGAGTATTTTTGCATAATCCTATCTGCTGTAGGCATTGCAGTAGCTTGGCATGGGATACAGTGTTGAAGGCTGCCGAAATGTCCATGAATACTAGCAGGAATCCATTCTTTGTTATCCGTGCCTCTTAGGAGATTGTAAAAGAAGGAAGTGAGTAGTGTTTCCACTCCGTGTTAGGGCTTAAATCCATGCTGATGGATGTCTAGTGGGGCATTTGCGTCAATATGGTTTCAATGATTTTCGCAAGAAATGGTAGGCTGGATATGGGACGGTATGATTTTGGTTCGGAGGGGCTAAGGTTTCTGCTTTTGAGTATCGGTTGTATCATGGCATGCTTTAGGGGTTGCGGCATGTATCCTTGTTGGAGTGACTCTTTGATTTTTTGAATGTGATGAGAGAGCTGACTTTTTGTAGCTTTGAGCCACGCCACTGGGCATGGGTCTGACATTGAGGTGGTTGTGTTGAGTCCAGCTATTATGTCCTTTACTTGCTGCTTAATTGGTTTGCTGAATTCCTCCCATTTTTGCTGCTCTTTTATCTTGTGGTCATCTGTCAGTGGTGTGATAGAGCATGTCTGGATGGTGTTTTTTGACTTTATGTAGTCTGCAAATTCCTGTGGGTCAAGATGGTGGGTGCATTGTTGCGTGTCGTCCTTGGTGAGTTTCTGGACAATGCTAAAGAGTTCTCTTGATCTGTTAGATTTCATGATTAGGTTGGTGTGGTATTGCTGTCTACGCTCATTTATTAGATTGTTATATTCCAGTTGCTTGACTCTGTATTGGGTCAGGGAGTTATGTGACTTGTTCCTCCTCCATTTTCTTTCCAGTCTTCTGAGTGTTCGCTTTACGTCTCTGATTTCATTTGAGTACCAGGGAGCGTTGGATCTCTTGCATGCTTGTAGTTCTGTGCTCATTGGGGCTGATGCTGCGTTAGATATTATTGCGTTCCACTTTTCTTTGTTTAGATCAAGGGTGTCATATTCCTGTTGGAGTTGTGGAGTGATTTCGTTTATGAATGTGTCTTTGTTGAAAGCTTTAAATCGTCTAGCTACTCGCATCTTCTTTGTTGGGTGGGGTTATTCAGGGTCAAGCTGAATTCAATCACATGGTGGTCTGACCAAGGGACCAGCGTGATTGTTGGTGTTGAGGTCTTGTTCTGTTCCACTAATTACATTGGCATAAAGATCATGTCTGGAGTTGTACCATGCTGGTGCGTTGGGGCGGTGATTGTTTGGCAATATTTTAGTGACTCCATGGCTTTTAAGAATGTTGTGGCCTCTCTGGTGGGTGCGGATGTAAGATTGTAGTCTCCTAGTGCAATGAGGGGTTTGTGTCTTCTACTATGTGCACATATTGCTTCAACAGACAGATGACGGCATGTTCGTGCCGGCCCCTCCACCTCCTCACCTTTCCCGCAAAAGAAAGGCGTGCCACAGGGATCCTCGCTCTCAGCCCTACTATTCAACGTCTACATGCAGCCCATTTCAAACCTCATCCGCTCTTTCAATATCAATTGCCTAATCTACGCCGGCGACGTGTTATTATACATGCCTATCTCGACAGATCATCCAGACCAGACCTCTCACCAACATCCGCCTATTTCGATGCTGTCATGGATTGGCTACACATGCAGAAGCTCGGAATAAACTTTAAAAAAACCAGAGGTCCTCTTTATCACCAGGAACCCAACATTCACTCCGCCCACCTCACTGAAGGTGCGAGATTCAGAGCTCCTCAGCAAGCCCACGGTTTGGTACCTAGGGGTCATGCTGGATCAACAGCTCAATATGAAGGCCCAAATAAGCAACATGGTCAAGGCGATCTATAACAAAATTCGGATGCTTCGCCACCTGCGACAGCTGCTTGAGCCAGAAGACTTTCGGACAGTCTACCAAGCACTAGTAATTCCACATTTTGACTATGCGAACGCCATACTACACGGTCTCCCAAAAAACACGCTGAATCCTCTGCAACTGGCAATGAATGCAGCCGCCAGAATCCTGCATGGAGCCTCCAGGAGGGTACACATAACCCCAATTATGAAGCACCTGCATTGGCTCCCGGTCCACTGCAGGATCTCCTTTAAGACTCTAATGATGATCTACAAAGCCATCAACAAGTGCTCCTCCACCTCCCTTACAGATCTCATACAGACCCCCCCCCCCCCTCAACAGAGTAAGGAGATCAGTCGCCATCAATACCCTGAAACTTCCGAGGGCGATCACAAAATGCTTGCAGGCAACTAGAAACACAGCTTTCGTCCTATATGCACCCACATGCTGGAACGCCCTGCCACCTGCCATCCGGGCTATCAGTGACCTCGCCCAGTTTAGGAAGGCATTGAAGCACGCACTATTCCTCCCAGCACTATACCGAACCTGAGGTTAACCCGCAGTCAGTCACACGCTGGACCCAAGTTGACACCCCCGACGCAGCCACTCCACGAGTCTGCAGCCCAGCCTGCTAGACCCCGATCCCCTCTACGGGTAGAGGTATACTCCCCTACCTTGTCGCCATGTATATAGCTGAGCCAATGTGTAAATAGTGTCGAGCTGTCTTCATAACATACGACAGCAAGTTACCTTGTACATAGTTACCCTGTTAACCCTGTATGTAATCCCTGTTTATTGTAAATCCAGTGTAGGCCTGCCTGCACTGCACAGATCTGTTACCTGTAAACCTCGCTGATTTTTAAAGAGCACGGTATAGAAGAGACATTAAATAAATAAAATAAATATACTGTGTAGAGATGTTCGGTTGTGGTTCCAGGTGGCCTGTATGTGAGGGACATGCTTAGGTACTTGTTGGCTATAGTGAGTGTATTGGATTCGATTGTAGTAGTAGTGGCGATTGTCTTGAATCTGTATTCCTTTCTGGTAAGTATTAGTACACCACCTCCTCTCCTTTGTGCTCTGATGCAATTAAATGCGGAGTATCCTGTTGGGGTTACTTGGTTTAATATGACCTGGTCTGATTCATCTAGCCAGGTTTCGGTGATGCATATTATATCTAGGCTGTTGTCGTGGAGGTCGATGATAGTATTTGGTTTGTTCCTGATAGATCTGGTGTTCAGTAGAGCACACTTAATGTTTGTTATGATTGGGTTTGTGTGTACATTTATTTGTGTGAGTGGGTGTATTACGTGTAGCATTGTGTGTTTTGTGAACTGCATCCTTAGGTTGCTGGTGTTCTTTGGAAAGGTATGATCCTGATGTCCATCTGGGTTGGGTGGTATGTAGGTGGATCAGGGGGATTTGATCGTTGTCCGATGCCCTGTGTGTAGAGTGTGGAAGTTTGGAGGAGTGAGGTAGGCCATGAGGTAGTGGGTAGTGGAATGCATTTTTGTGATTTTCTGACCTGGGATTGGGTTTGTATTTTACTGACCTGGACTTAAATTGTGGATCAAGGTGGTGTTGCTCATTGTTCGGTCTCTTCTCCTCCTCCTCTTCTCCTTCAGCTCTACACCAGTAATGGAGCTTTCTCTCTGTTATGTTGTTCTAAATGTGGTTGGGTAGCATACGAGCAGTGAGGTAGTAGTGAGGTTAGTAGGCTATGTAACAAGTTATTTTACGGCAATGAGGTTTTAGTGAGGTAGTAAATAGTTAGTGGTGGAATCTGCAAGCTATACATTAAATATTATTTACAGCAGTTTATATAGTATGTGTTATTTACAGCAGCATGTGTTATCTAGAGCACTCTATGCGGCATATGTTTACAGCAGATGTTTATATCAAACTATGCATTCTATATTTACAGCAGGCTATGCGTCATATTTTATCTATAGCAGGCTATGCATATTGAATACTTATTGGCTGCCATTTTCTGTTCTTTATTTCTTCTTTTGCATTGGTGGAAGCCAGAGCCTAGAGTGGTTACGTGATTATGTGAATCCTCTCTGATGGTCCCACCTAAGGGCCACGCCAAAGGGCTCTTTTGCATGGTCCGCCGGGCGCGGGCCTGCTCGATGGCGCCCCCTTTAACAGGCACGTGTTGCTGGCTTGAGAGCCCTGATTGGGCGTCTGAAGGCTGGATCGGGCCACCGGGTGCAGGTGCAAGCTCGACCCCGCTTGGAGCTCGTGGTGGCTATATCCTTTTTAAGATATGGCAACCAGAATTGCACACAATATTCAAGGTGCAGTCTCACCATGGAACGATATAGAGGCATAATTTTTGTTTTATTTTCCATTCCTTTCCTTATGATACCTAGCATTCGATTTGCTCTCTTGGCCGCTGCTGCACACTGGGCAGAGGGTTTTAACATTATCCACAATGACACCTAAATCTTTTTCCTGGGGTGTGTTTGGTTTTTTTTTTTTTTAGTGCCATCAAGTCAGTGTTGACTCATAGCGACCTAGCTACCTCTGGGTTTTCTTGGCAATGTATCACCGGAAGTAGTTCCTTATCGTCACTCCAGTCCAGTCCCTTTACTTCTGGGTTACGCAACCCTTCCAGCAGCTTGGAGGCTGAGCCAAACCTTTTTGGAGGTGGGGCGGTATAAATACCACTGGGACCACCCCTCAACTCCAGTATTCTCAGCCTCCAAGCAGCTGGAGGGTTCCGTAAGCCTAGGGCTTACTGGAGTCTTCCTTTAACTAAATTACTTTAAGTTTACTTTTAAATTTATCATTTTGTTCCTTTATTGCCTTTAGTTTCTTTGATTTCACCTTTAAGTCAGCTAGGTTTTTCAGTGCTGCTCCTTTAATTCCTCTCTGCTCTCTTCCTCCCTCCCTCCCCCCCCCCCCCTCAGGACGGGCCGGGCGCCGGAGGAGGTAGCAGGGTGCAGGCTGTTTACCGGGGATATTCTGCTTTTCCCCGCCTTGTTCTGCCTCGCGCCGAAGCCCTTAAGGTGGCTGAGCGCTGGAGGCAGCTCCGGGAGTCAGATTTCGTCCGTCGGGGCCCCCCTCCCGCAGCTGAAGGACGCAGCGGTGATCCCTGGGTCTCCCGATCGCGGGGGTCTCCCGATCGCGGCGGAGGAGTTTCATCGGCGGAAGAGTTTTCCCTGCCCTTCAGGATCCGTCACTCTCTACCGGCAGCCTTTCTCGGTGGCGCTTTTCTTCCGGGAGGGAGAACAGAAACCCGGAGAACGCGCTCGCGATCCCCCGTTCACGCTCCACGTGGTGAGGCCTACCACATGTAGAGCTAACGGGCAGAGATCGCTGAGTCGGGTCCACTGAGCTGCAAAAACCGCAAGTACCAGGGAGCATTACTCGCAGTTTGCTTTGTGTGCCATTGCTTGTTTTTTAAGTTTTACTTGAGTTTTAATTTGTAGTTTGCTTAAATTTTAATATTTCTTCTGCTAATTGGTTTGGCCTCTGGGCAAGAGGCGCTGATAGAGTGCTAAGGGTCTGGTTCTCCCTCTCTCTCTCTCCCTATCCCTCAAGGATAGATTGGATCCAAGGAAGGAGGAAAATCAATTCTTTAATCTTTCTGCTATCCTGGGAGCTGGGGATTTGAACAGTGCCTTTCCTTCCAAACAGGGATTTAGGTACCTGGAAACAAGAGCATGGCTGCTAAGCCCAGATGTCCTTCCTGTGGCACACGTAGGGGCACAGCCTCGGAGGCAGGAGTCTGCAGGGGTTGTGCTGCAGTGGCTGCCTCCGTGGAACAAGAAATTAATTTGGCCATGTCCCAATCCTCGCAGAGTGCTGGAGACCTCTTGCAAGGGGAGGGGGGGTCCCAGCCTCCTTCCACCTCAAGCTCAGATTTACCCACCCCTTCCCCCCCTCCTTCTACTCCCCCTCCCCCGGGGGAAGGGGGTACAGGGGATTTCTTCTCTCCAGACTTTATTCTTTTACTCCACAAGGCCTATTGCTTGCGCAAGCAGGGTTCGGGCTCAGGGGGGAATGCCCGACGGCCGACACCATATCCAAGAGGGCAAACATCCCTGACTCAGGCCTCCCACCTAAACGCCCACGCTTGGGCGAGGAAGAACCTCTCTCCTCCCTTTCCCAGAGCTCTCCAGAAGAGGAGGGCTCGGACAAAGACTGGGACGGGGAAGAAGAGGAACTGGAAGAAGGGGAGATCCCGGAAGAAGATCATTCCAGGATAATTAGAGTCTTTCGGCGGGAAGAACTCCCGGCCCTAATTGATGAGTCTTTAAAAGTTCTCAATGTATCCTCAGAGGCACCAACAGAGGAGGAGACGGTGGAGGATCCATTAATCCAGGCCATCAGGAGATCACAGAGGGTCTTCCCTGTTCATAGAGTGGTGCGCCAGATGATCCAGGAAGAATGGGATCAACCCGAGTCTAGTCTAAGGGGAGTCCAATCCATGTCTCGCCTATACCCTCTCCCAGAGGCAGACAGAGAGCTACTGAAGTCCCCAAGGGTGGATGCAGCGGTTTCAGCAGTCACTAAGAAGACTACTATTCCAGTGGAGGGCAGCACAGCCTTGAGGGACTCTCAAGACAGAAAACTAGATACCCTCCTAAAACAAGCTTTTGATGTGAGCGCCCTGGCATTGCAGGCCTCGGTTTCTGGGGCTTGGGTGGCGAGAGCCTGCTTAAGGTGGTCTCAACAACTGCAAGCAACAGAGGGCCCATCTGGCGAAGCTCAGGACCACTCTGCTAGACTGGAGTCCGGAACAGCCTTCCTGGCGGATAGTCAGTATGACCTCATCAGAAGCCTAGCCAAGAGCATGGCCTCGGTGGTAGCAGCTAGACGCTATCTGTGGCTACGGAATTGGGCAGCGGACGCCTCCTCGAAGGCACGCCTGAGCCGCCTTCCGTTCAAGGGGAAACTGTTATTCGGAGAAGATTTGGAGAAATTGGTAAAGGACCTTGGCGAGTCTAAAGGGGGCAGGCTGCCCGAAGACAGACCAAAGCAAGGGCGCCCTGTACCCTCAGTGCGTAACCAGTCCAGGGATTCCCGAAGGTTCCGCCCAGCTAGGTCAAACCCCTTTCCCAGGGGCCGGTTCCCCTCTAAGGGACAAGGTTTTAGAGGGTTTCGAGGAGCAGGCCGAGGTTTTGGCTCGTCCTCCTTCTCCTCCTCTCAAACAAATAGAAAACAATGAGGTGACGGGGGTCCAGGGGGGAGAGCCGTCGGTGGGCGGTCGCCTAAGGCGTTTTCTTCCTGCCTGGTCCCGGGTCACGTCCGATCAATGGGTTCTAGAAGTCATCAGAGAGGGCTACTCTCTCGAATTTGCAAAGCAAATTCCTCCAGCCTTTGTTCAGTCTCCCTGCGGTTCTTCAGAAAAGAGAGGGGCGGTAGAGTCAACCCTCTCCCGACTGATAACGCTCGGGGCCGTAGTCCCGGTGCCACCAGACCAGCGCGGTTCCGGTCGGTACTCGATTTACTTCGTAGTCCCAAAGAAAGAAGGCTCCTTTCGCCCGATACTAGATCTAAAACAAGTCAATCGCTGCCTCAGAGTTCCACACTTCCGGATGGAAACCCTACGTTCGGTCATAGCAGCAGTCAGGGGCGGGGAGTTCTTAACATCCCTCGATCTGACAGAAGCCTACCTGCATATCCCGGTCAGGGAGTCCCATCAACAATTCCTGAGATTTGCAGTGCCAAGGGGCCATTTTCAATTCCAAGCCCTTCCCTTCGGCTTAGCTACGGCTCCAAGGACATTCACCAAGGTGATGGTGGTGGTAGCGGCCTCTCTACGAAAAGAGGGAATTCTAGTACACCCCTACCTGGACGATTGGCTAATCCGGGCAAAGTCCGAGGAGGAAAGCCACTCCGTGACAACAAGAGTGGTTCAAGTGCTAGAAGAATTGGGGTGGGTCATCAATCGAGCGAAGAGCAGGATGACGCCCTCCCAGGAACTAGAGTACCTCGGGGGCAAGGTTCGACACCAGCAGAGGCAGAGTCTTTCTGTCTCAATCAAGATCAAGAGAGCTAAGAATCCTGGTAACTCAGTTTCTGGCCAGACGGATCCCCTCGCCGCGGCATTATCTGCAGGTCCTGGGAACAATGGCAGCGGCAATAGAGGTGGTTCCATGGGCTCGGGCCCACATGCGGCCGCTGCAGAGGGCCCTATTGCGTCGGTGGTCACCGCAACATCACCCCCTATCAATGCCGTTACCTTGCGCGCCACGGACCAAACAGACGCTGCACTGGTGGCGGTCTCCGAAGAATCTGGATCGCGGGATGCCCCTCGAGCCTCACCAGTGGTTATTACTGACGACGGATGCCAGTCTGACAGGCTGGGGAGCTCACTGCGAGGGCCAGTTCGTTCAAGGCATCTGGTCTCCACTGGAAGCCCAATGGCCCATCAACAGACTAGAATTGCGAGCTGTAGGGTTGGTGCTCAGGGCTCTAGAGGCCTTAGTACAAAAAAGGGCAATTCGCGTACTCTCAGACAATGTTACGGCGGTGGCTTACATCAACCACCAGGGCGGCACCAGCAGTCCCGCCCTAGAGAAGGAGGCGGGCGCTCTGTTCCAGTGGGCAGAGACTCGGTTGGAAGCTCTCTCGGCCCAGCATGTGGCAGGAATAGACAACGTCACAGCAGACTATCTCAGCAGGTGCAAGATAGACCACGGAGAGTGGGAACTGGAGCAGGAGACGTTCAAACCGGATAGTAGCCCATTGGGGCCTCCCAGTCATGGACCTCATGGCGAGGTTCGCAACCGCCAAGGTGGATCGGTTCTTCAGCCGGCGCAAGGAAAGGATGTCCGAAGGCCTGGATGCCTTGGCCCAGAAGTGGCCCTCGGAGGGTCTACTCTATGTGTTCCCTCCCTGGGTCCTGATCGGAAAAGTGCTACAACGAGTGGAGTCCCATCAGGGATATGTAATTCTCATAGCCCCGGATTGGCCGCGCCGGCCTTGGTATGCGGATCTGATGAGATTGATCGCCGATCGGCCTTGGCGTCTTCCTTGCAAAAGGGACCTGCTGAGACAAGGTCCATTGCGGATGCCTCACGTGGATCGGTTCTCGCTTACGGCCTGGCTATTGAAAGGGCGAGGCTCCTAAAGAGAGGTTATTCAGGAGCGGTCATCTCTACCCTGCTAAACGCTAGGAAGCGTTCGACCTGTCTCTCCTATATTAGGACTTGGCGCATCTTCGAAGCGTGGTGCGTGGAGCACCGACGAAAACCCCTCTCCGCTTCAGTCCCCGAAATTCTGGAATTCTTACAGACAGGTTTTGACAAGGGCCTAGCTCACAGCTCCTTGCGAGTTCAGCTAGCGGCAATCGCATGCTATAGAGGGAAGGTCCGCGGAAAGCCCCTAGGGGCGCACTCGGATGTCTCCAGGTTCTTAAGGGCGGTAAGGCGCCTGCGCCCTCAACAGAGGTCAGTCGTCCCCCCTTGGGACCTCAACCTGGTGCTTAATGCTCTGATCAAGGAACCCTTCGAACCAGTGAAGAGGGCCTCCTTAAAGGACTTAACCCTGAAGACAGTCTTTTTGGTCGCAATCTGCTCAGCTAGGCGGGTCTCTGAACTCCAAGCGCTGTCCGCTCAGCCCCCCTTCCTACTGTTTCTCAAGGACAAGATAGTTCTACGTCCGGTCCCCTCCTTCTTGCCCAAGGTCATTTCGCCTTTTCATATGAACCAGGCAGTTCACCTTCCGGTCCTCTCCGCCGAGGAGGGCGGAGGTAGGGATAACAAACTTCGACTCTTGGATGTCCGGAGGACCTTGAAACGCTATCTCTCCCGCACAGCCCCTTTCCACAAGTCCGAGCGACTATTCGTTCAGTTTGGGGGTCCACACAAGGGAGAGGCGGCGGCCAAGGCCTCTATCTCCAGATGGATCAGGGAAGCGATCGCTTCCGCCTACATCCTGAAAGGGAAGCAGGTGCCAGCGGGGCTCCGGGCGCACTCCACCCGGGCTCAGGCTACTTCTTGGGCAGAATTTAGCTTGGTCCCTCCAGTGGACATCTGTAGGGCGGCAACTTGGTCTTCGCTACATACGTTCACCAAGCACTACAGGCTGGACGTCCAGAGCGCAGCGGATGCTCGGTTTGGTCTGGCGGTCCTTCAGTCCGGTTTGCCGGATCCCACCCAGGGTTGAACTGCTCTTGTACATCCCAGAAGTAAAGGGACTGGACTGGAGTGACGATAAGGAAATAGTAATTAGATCTTACCTGCTAATTAGTGTTCCTGAAGGAACGACAGTCCAGTCCCTGATCCCACCCGGTTAGGACCTAGCAGTCAGAAGGAAACTCGGAACCGAGCATGGGGCCATTTCAAGATGAAGGGACACGGGAGAATAGCCGGATCGGGCAACCTTAAGCATTGCTCCTCCGTCCGGTCCTCCTCTCTCTCTTTCTCTCTCGCCCTCCCCTTCTCTCTCGCTCTCTCTCTTCCTCGCACTAACCATTTTCTATTGAAAAAAAAAAAAAATATATATGTAGAGATAGGTATTGTGCATAGTTAGACAATGTTGGATAGATAAGTTTTTATGTTTGATGGCTAATGGAAACTCTGTAGATCTGCTTTTTCAGTCGAATACTGGAGTTGAGGGGTGGTCCCAGTGGTATTTATACCGCCCCACCTCCAAAAAGGTTTGGCTCAGCCTCCAAGCTGCTGGAAGGGTTGCGTAACCCAGAAGTAAAGGGACTGGACTGTCGTTCCTTCAGGAACACTAATTAGCAGGTAAGATCTAATTACTATATTATCCTCCATTGCCTCGGAAGAAAAGGTTGGCAAAGTGACTTGCCCAAGGTCACAAAGAGTGCCAGTGGGAATTGAACCCTTGATCTTCTGGGTATGATCTTCTGGGTGGTGGTTCCTAATGTGGAACCTTGCATCGTGTAACCATAGTTTGCGGCGTTCTTCCCTAGGTGCATAACTTTGCACTTGTCCACATTAAATTTCATCTGCCATTTTGATGCCCAGTCTTCCAATTTATCAAGATCCTCTTGCAATTTTCCACAATCCTCTTGGGTTTTAACAACTTTAAATAGTTTTGTGTCATCTGCAAATTTGATAACCTCACTCGTTATTCCCTTTTCCAGGTCATTTATGAATATGTCAAAAAGCAGCAGACCCAGCACAGATCCCTGGGGTACACCACTATTCACCTATCTCCAGGAACAAGCAGGAATGAGTCTTCACATATGGGTACGTCGGTACCGACTGAGCCTGCGTGGGAACGCTCCCCAGCTTCCCAAAAAGGAAAGCTTTTGGGAGCATCCCACAGCGCCTGCGCACTGCCTTCTCGCCTTTCCTAACCGCCTCTCCTCAGTTCTTCTTTGCCACGGAGCCAGCAGGTCGTGTTCCTGTCACCGCTGAAGAAGTTCTTTGATTTATTTTATTTCTTTGGTCGCGCGTCTGCCTCCCCCGACTTCGGACCGGTACCGCTGGTCTTTTCTTTCTTTTCTTATTAAAAAAAACAAAACACAGTTTTTCCCTCACTTAGTGTGTTTTTCTTCTTTTGGGCCTTAGGCCTCACAAAGAATTTTTCCTCATGGAAAAACAAGCCTCCGGGTTTAAAAAATGCACTAAGTGCAGCGGTACTATTTCTGTTACTGACACCCATGAATGGTGTCTTAAATGTTTGGGTCCTGAACACTCCATTCCGGATTGTCCGTCCTGTTCTTTGATGTCTAAACGAGGTTTACAGAACCGAGCAGCCAAGCTCCATGTGCTGTTTCCCTCTGATGCAGCTTCAGTGGCATCGACGTCTTCCAGGGCTGCTTCTTCCTCCCATGGATCTCAAGTAACCAAACATAAATCCAGCCGGTCCTCGAAGGGTAGATCTTCCAAGCATCGAGATGCTTCCGGGCTTGCCCTCGAGGATCCTGCACCGGCAAAACAACCCCGGCGGGAAGCTCCGGCTTTCAAAGCTCCACCTATGGGGTTACAGGTTGACATCGATGACACGGCCTCGACCGATCACCTGTTAGAATGCTCTGGGGTACCGGCGCAGCCTTCCGGTACCGAATTCCAGGCATTCATGGCGTCGATGGATCACAATGTTCTATCCATGCAGCAGGCTATCACGGCCTTCATTCAAGCTGCGACGCCGCTGATGCCACAACAAACTCTGTTGTCTGTATCGGCTCCGGTACCGGCACCAGCACCGACTGCATCGACTGACCAGGATGCCAACTGCAGCGGTTCCCTGTCCAGGGATGCTTGTCGGTACCGAACCGGTACCGACGACACCCGATGTCGATACCGCTCAATACGCGTACCGAGCTTTAGAAGACCACCCTGACAGGCGATATTTTGATTCCTCTGATGATTCTGATACATCAGAGGAGTCTGCTGAAGTATCCATAGCCCTTCCTGAAGAGCCGCCTTCTCCAAAAAGAAGAATGTCTCCTCCAGAGGACTTAACCTTTCAAGACTTCATAAGAGAAGTGGCTAAAGGACTTTCTATTTCAGTAACCTCTGTATCAGAGCCTAGAGCTAAAAAATTGGGTATTTTAGGTTATTCTAAGGCTCCTAAGGAGGCAGTCACCTTGCCAATTCATGAGATTCTTTATGAGCACATGATTGACTTATGGGAGACTCCTCTCACTATCTCTCCTCATTCTCGAAGATTGCACACTATGTACCGTGTCCCTCCTTGTCCTGGTTTTCATAAAACACAGCTTCTCCACCATTCTATTGTGGTGCAGTCGGCTATGAAAAGGATAAAGAGTGCAAAAAGACACTTCTGCCCCTCCAGGAAGAGAATGCAGGACCTTGGATGCTTTTGGTAGGAAAATCTTCCAAGCCACTATGCTCATTGCCAGAATCAACTCCTATAGTCTTTACATGGGTATGTTTCTAAAAGAAGTTGCAGATAAGCTGCACACTTTTCTCCCTTTTTTTCCAGAGGATAAAAGGGAAGAATTCCTTCTTTGGCTCAAGCATACTCAAGACATTTCAAAGTTTTCCAACCGTGCAGCTTTTGACTCCTTTGAAGGTGCCAGCAGAGCTTCGGCCATTGCCATAGCTGCTCGCAGAATTGCTTGGCTCCAAGCTTCTGATTTAGAATCTTGGGTCCAGGATGGTTTAGGAAATCTCCC
Organism: Ichthyophis bannanicus; assembly: GCA_033557465.1. Classification (NCBI taxonomy): domain Eukaryota; kingdom Metazoa; phylum Chordata; class Amphibia; order Gymnophiona; family Ichthyophiidae; genus Ichthyophis; species Ichthyophis bannanicus. The sequence continues at coordinate 174,112,491 of CM066042.1, forward strand.
CTGTACAGGTGAAAATCTGTTTGGCAAAGAGTGGCAAATAAAGGCCACTCAAATGGATGCAGAAAATTCTGCTCTGGATAGACTTTCAAAGTCAACCTCCATTCCTGCCAAGAAAAAAACCTTTCAAGAAGTCTTTTTTTTCAAAAAGGGCAGATTCCCTTCTACTTCTGGCCAACAATCATCTACAGGTCGCTTTGCTACTAAGCGTCAGCAACCTAAACAGGCCAGGCCTAAGTCTACAGGGGCTGCTGCAACCCAGCAGTCCCAACCTCCTCAGGGTTTTTGACTTGATGCTAGAGAACTTAGCCTTTCTGGCTCTAAAACAGCCAGAGCCTCTCATTCCAGGAAGGTTAGCTCATTTTGTTCCCAGATGGGAGCAAATTACAACAGAGCAGTGGACCCTCTCCATCATAAGGGAGGGCTACAAGCTTCATTTCTCAAACCTTCCTCCTCACACCATGGTGAGACACTTCAATTCTCCAACATCTCTTCTCGACCTTCTAGGTCAGGAGGTGGCTACCCTTCTTGCCCAAGGGGCAATAGAAGAAGTACCTCTTCTTCAACAAGGGTCAGGGTTTTACTCCCCCTATTTTCTCATCCCAAAGAAAACAGGGGCTACAGATCCATATTGGATCTCAGAGAATTGAACAAATTTCTATGCAAGGAGAAATTCAAGATGCTTTCTCTGGGCGCACTCCTTCCATACCTTCAGAGTCAGGAATGGCTTTGTTCTCTAGATCTCAAGGATGCGTACACACATGTCCTCATCCATCCTTCTCACAGAAGGTTCCTCCGTTTCCTTTTCCAAGGAAAGCATTACCAATACAGGGTACTTCCTTTCGGTCTGGCCTCGGCTCCAAGAGTGTTCACCAAATGCATGGCAGTAGTAGCTGCATTTCTACGCACTCTGGGAATTTTTGTATTCCCATACCTGGACGACTGGCTCATCTGAGCTCCATCCCAGTCAGAGGCCCAGACTGCCCTGGACTGCACAAGGCGCATTCTGCAGTATCTGGGGCTTGTGGTAAATCTCCCAAAGTCCCAGCTCACCCCTACTCAATCCCTAGAGTTCATAGGCCCTTGCAGTGGTAGTATCTAGCCAGGCCTCTATCTTCCTCAGGCCCGTTGCCTACGCCTGGTGCAGTTAGCCTCCCAGATTCATTCAAAGAGCCATTTAACTGCCCGGGAGACGCTGCAACTGCTAGGCCACATGGCATCCACAGTGCATGTGGTCCCCTATGCTCGCCTTCACATGAGAGCAGCTCAATGGAATTTGTCCACCCAGTGGACTCAAGCATCAGGTGCTCTGTCAGACAAAATAGCAACCTCCAGGCGCCTCTTTTGGTCTCGGTCCAATAAGGAGCAAACAGTCACGTCAGAGACAGTCCACAGTAGAGGAACGTACAGATTGCTGCCGCCCGCCTTATCACTGGCTCCCCGATCCGTTCCCATGTGTCTCCATGTCTTCTCGCTCTGCACTGGCTCCCAGTCAAGTTTCGCTTCATCTTCAAGATTCTTATTCTCACGCATAAGGCCCTCCATTCCAACACCCCTCAATATTTATCAGACGCCATCCTTCTTCAGCCTTCTCCACGTCTTCTTCGCTCCGCTTTCGGTAACCGCCTCTTTCTCCCTTCTCCCTCACAGGCTCGCTTAGAATCTACCCGTCACTCCGCTTTCTTTTTCCTGAGTCCTGCTCTTTGGAATTCACTCCCCCAGTTTCTGCGCTTAGAACTCTCCTACCCTCATTTCAAAAATCTTCTTAAGACTCACCTCTTTTGCCAAGCCTTCGATCTTTCCCCTCCTGTCGATGGTGCTTCGTCCTCTGGTCGTGCCCTCCCCCCATAAGCATCCCCCAGCAATCCGTCCCCTTTCCTTCCCCTTTCTGCCCTCCCTTTACCTTGCCCACTTTGCCCTATCGGGCTATTCTCTCTTTCAGTCTTTCCTTATTACCTCTCTTTCCTGTCAGTTTTTTGGCGTTCCTTTCTAACTTTATTTTCGGTAGCCTATAATTTGTATTGTACACCGCCCTGACGCTCCGGCCTGGGCGGTTAATCAAGTTGTATAATAAAGATAAAGATAAAGATAAAGTGTCCAAGGATAGAACAAGACAATCATATAATATTAAAAAGAGGCATTTATTCACAAACCAATAGATGGTGCCCACCCGACACAGGCCGTGTTTCGTTTAACAAAACTTAATCAGGGGTACAGGGCAACTTATTGGTCAAAGCTGTAGATATTTCCTCTTTACAATTTTCTCACCAAGCTGCACAAATCGCGGCACAGAAAACGTAAAAACGTTTTGAATTCGCTATGCTATCGTGTGGCACCAATTACGCCAAAGATCTATTGGTTTGTGAATAAATGCCTCTTTTTAATATTATATGATTGTCTTGTTCTATCCTTGGACACATCACGTTCCTCTACTGTGGCCTCTTTTGGTCTCTCCAGTGGTGGAAGTCCACCCAAAATCTGTAGCTGGGGTCCCCCTTCCAACAGTTGTTACCCCAGGCAACCCTCACAACAGATGCCTCCCAAACAGGTTGGGGAGCTCATCTGCAAGACCTCTCCACTCAAGGCACTTGGTCTCCACAGGAGACCTATCTCCATATCAACCACTTGGAGCTCCGAGCAGTTTTTCTAGCTCTCAAGGTCTTCCATACCCTGCTCAGTTACAAGACAGTCCTCATTCATACGGACAGTCAAGTAGCAATGTTTTACATAAACAAGCAAGGAGGAACTGGCTCTCTGTCGCTTTGCAACGAAGCTTTAAGATTGTGGGCCTTCGCCAGAGAGCATCAAATCCATCTCCTGGCCGTATACCTTCCAGGAATCCAAAACTCTTGGGCAGACAGACTCAGTCGAGTTCTGCTTCCACACGAATGGTCCCTGCACATGGACCAAGTACTCAGAATCTTTCAAGAGTGGGGAACCCCGGACATAGACCTCTTTGCAAGTCCGTGGAATGCCATACTTCCCCGGTTCTGTTCCAGAATTCTGTGTCAGGGAGTTCAGACCAAGGATGCCTTCCTCCTTCACTGGGGTCAAGACTTCCTGTATGCCTTTCCACCCATTCCCTTAATTCCCAAGACTCTGTTCAAGCTCCAGAGGGATCAAGGATCTATGATCCTCATAGCTCCACGCTGGCCGCGCCAAGTGTGGTACCCTCTACTTCTACATCTCTCTCAAGCTCCCTCCCTAGACTTGGGAGCTGCTCCAGACCTTCTGTCTCAGGAGAAGGGGACTTTGTGGCACCCAAACACCAAGTCCCTTCACCTCAGAGCTTGGTTGCTGAAGGCCTAGACCTTCAGGATTGGAATCTTTCTCAGCAGGTGAAGGATATCCTTCATGCTTCCAGGAAACCACCTACTAGATGTTCCTATGCTTTTAAATGGAAAAGGTTTTCCTTTTGGTATACTGAGAAGGGTCTTGACCCTCTAGCACTACCTTTGAATTCTCTATTGGAATATCTCCTGCATCTTTCCAATGCAGGCCTTAAGACGAATTCAGTAAGGGTCCATTTGAGTGCTATTGCAGCATCCCTTAAGCCTATCAATGGACACCCAATTTCCTCTCATCCTCTTATTGCAAGATTCATGAGAGGCCTAACTTTAACTAAACCTCCCATTAGACCTCCTCCGGTGGCATGGGACTTAAATCTGGTTCTTGGTCAGCTTATGAAGCCACCTTTTGAACCCTTAGCCACCACCTCCCTGAAATTTCTTTCCTGGAAGGTTATTTTCCTCATTGCAGTCACCTCAGCTCGCCGCATCAGTGAACTGCAGGCCTTAGTGGCTAATCCACCTTATACAAGATTCCATCATGATAAGGTAGTCCTTAGGACCAATCCACACTTTATGCCTAAAGTGATCTCACCTTTTCATCTTAATCAAGAGGTGTATTTACCTGTCTTTTTTCCAGCTCCTCATGCATCAAGTGTTTGTTTGTTTAATTAAAATTTGATATACCGCCCACACCAAAATAGGCATCCGGGTGGTTTACAATTAAAATTACATGACTGCAGAAATAGGAAAATAACGCCATCATTAAAAACAGTAAAGAGGAGAAAGATACAAAACAAATAAAACGAAAACACGACAACAAGGGTAGGTCAGAAAGAGAGCAAGAGAGAAAAGCAAACAAGAGGGCAAGGCTATGGGGGGAGGTAAAATGCCGTGTTGAATAAGTGGGTTTATAGCTTTGTTTTAAAGTGCTGGTGAGATGTTTCATAGCGGAGGGAAAGAGGGAGCGAATTCCAGAGTCATGGACCCAAGAAATAAAAAGCGGAAGAACGAGTGGATTCCAGATGGGCATGTGCAGGGGGGGGGAAGGAACGTACGATTAAGATGAATGGAACGAAGGGAACGGTGGGGGGTGTTAAAGTGAACCTGATCAGCAAGATAGAGAGGAACACCTGTGAAGAGGGCCCTGTGAACGAAAACAAGAATCTTATAGTGGATACGAAAGGGTACCGGTAACCAGTGTTGCAGGAGGAGAGGGGTGACGTGATCATACCGGGAGGCGTGAGTTAAGAGACGAACTGCGGTATTCTGAACACGCTGGATTCAAGCAATTTGGGACTTTGGGAGACCTGCCAGGACGACATTGCAATAGTCGAGCCTGGATATAACTAAGGAAAGCAGAAGTGTGGCTAAAGCTGGAGGAGAAAGAAAAGGGCGAACAGCTCGTAGTTTGAGAGAGAAAAGACCGCTGGACAACTGAAGAAATGTGTTCCCTGAAGGAAAGAGAAGAGTCGAGAACCACACCGAGATAATGAAAAGAAGAAACCAAGGGAATAGGCTGGGAAGAGAGGATCGGGGCACATGTGGGTGAGGTGCTCCCTAATGTGAACCAAGTGGCAAACGACTTAGAAGGGTTAACTTGAAGATAGTTAGAGGTGAACCAGGAAGCAACAGCAGAAAGACAACAGTTAAGAGGTGAGATGTCCGGATTAAGAGAGTCAGTGTGAAGTAAGAAAAGAATATCATCCGCGTAATAATACGCGGAGATACCAAATTGCTGGACAACAAGGGCAAGGGGAGCCAGGCAGACGTTGAAAAGAAGTGGGGCAAGAATGGAACCCTGGGGTACACCGCAAGAAAGAGGGGTTGGGGCAGAGGAAGAAGAGAGGAATCTTCATACTCTGGATTGTAAGAGAGCTCTTGCCTTTTACTTACAAAGGACACAGCAACATAGAAAGTCTTCTCAACTCTTTGTTGCTTTTGATCCCTCTCATTTGGGACTTCCAGTCTCTAAGAGAACACTGTCCAATTGGATTGCTCAGTGTATTTCTTTAGCCTACCAGAGTAAGAACCTTTCTCTGGAGAGCCATGTCACAGCTCATAATGTGAGGGTCATGGCCACCTTTATGGCTCATCTAAATTCTGTGTCCATCGACCAAATCTGTCAAGCGGCCACCTGGGCCTCGGTTCATACCTTCACAGCCCATTACTGCTTGGACAAGGACTCCCGCCGGGATGCCTTGTTTGGTCAGGCTGTTCTCAAACACCTGTTCCATTCTTAATCAACTCCTGCCCTCCTTCCCAGAATGAATGCCTGAGGTCCATAGGAGGAGGTAGAGCCCTTCCCAGGGTCTCATAACTTGAGGGATCTCCCAGGCATCTCTAGCTAGGGAGTCCCCATATGTGAAGACTCATTCCTGCTTGTTCCTGGAGATAGCACAGTTACTTACCTGTAACAGGTGATCTCTGGGAACAGCAGGAATAAGTCTTCACAACCCACCCACCTCCCCTAGGAGTTGTATCTCTTTTCTATCTTTCCTTTCCTCTCTCTCTCTATTGTCTCAGCTTTAAACTCGAACTGAGGAGAGTTGGTTAGGAAAGGCAGGAAGGCAGCGCGGGCGCTGTGGGATGCTCCCAAAAGCTTTCCTTTTTGGGAAGCTGGAGAGCGTTCCCGCGCAGGCTCCGTCGGTACCGACGTACCCATATGTGAAGACTTATTCCTGCTGTTCCCAGAGATCACCTGTTACAGATAAGTAACTGCTTTCTCCATTGGGAAAATTGGCCATTTAGCCATACCTTCTGCTTTCTATCTTTTAACCAGTACCTGATCCACAATAGTATACTGCCTCCTATCCCATGACTCTCTAGTTTTGCCAAAAGTCTCTGATGAGGGACCTTGTCAGAGGCTTTCTGAAAGTCCAGATACACTATATCAACCAACTCACCTTTGTCCACCTGTTTATTCACACCTTCAAATCTTCCTTGTCTAAAGCCATGTTGGCTGTCTCCCATTAGGCCATGACTATCTACATGCTGAGTAATTTTGTTTTTTATGATGGTTTCTACCATTTTTCCCGGTACTGACGTCAGGCTCACTAGTCGGTAGTCACCCCTGGAAGCCTTTTTAAAAATTGGCGTTACATTGGCGATCCTCCAATCTTCAGGTATTACAGATAATTTTAATGATCACAGATTACTAATAGCAGGTCTGCAATCTCATATTTCAGTTCTTTCAACACCCTTGGATGTATATCATCCGGCCCAGGTGATTTGCTACTCTTCAGTTTATCTAGTAATTGTAATACATCTTCCTGATGTATCGATATTTTTTTCAATTCTTCCGCACCTCTAAATACCACGTAAGTCATGGGTAACATCCCTACATCTTCTTCAGTCAAGACCAAAGCAAAGAATTCATTTAGTGTCTCCACTATTGCCTTGTCACCTCTTAGTGCCACTTTAACCCCTCTATCATCTAATGGACCAACTGACTCTTTCACAGGTTTGTTGCTACGAATATACTTGAAAAAGTCTTTATTTCGCGTTTTTGCTTCCGCAGCAAGCTTTTTCTCAAATTCTCCCTTTGCCTGCTTTATCAATGCCTTGCATTTGTGTTTCCAGGTTTTGTCGTTTGGCTCTTTTTTTTCCATTTTCTGAAAGATGCTTTTCTGGCGGCAACAACGGCCTCTCTTACCTCACCTTTAAACCATGCTGGCTGTTTTTTGGACTTCCTTCTACTTTTCTTAAAGTGCGGAATCCAGCTGGTCTGGATTTCCAAGATAGTATTTTTCAACAACTCCCAAGCTTGATGTAAGTCTTTAATCTTTGCAACTGCTCCTTTTAGTTTTTTCTTAACTATTTTCCCCATTTTATCATAGTCTCCCTTTCGAAAGTTAAAAGGTAGTACTGTGGATTTCCTTACTATCCCTCCTCCACTGATTAAGTCAAATGCGATCATGCTATGATCGCTATTGCTAAGTGGCCCCAACACCCTTATCTCTTGCATTAGATCTGGTGTTCCACTAAGGACTAGGTCCAATATGGCTTCCCCTCTAGTCGGTTCATGAACCAGCTGCTCCAAGAAGCAGTCATTTATTTCATCTAGGAACTTTATCTCCCTAGCATGTCCTGCTGTGACACTGACCCAGTCGATACCGGGGTAATTGAAATCACCCATTATTATTACTGTGCTGTAACTTGTTAGCTTCCTTGATTTCTTTGAGCATTTCATCATCCATTTGTTCATTCTGGCCAGGCGGTCGATAGTACACCCCCACTGCCATCGCCTTCCCCTTTTTACATGGGATTTCAATCCATAGAGATTCTACAGCAAATTTTGTTTCCTGCCAAACTTTAATCCTTTCTGACTCAATGCCCTCTCTAACATAGAGCGCAACCCCTCCACCAATTTGATCAGCTCTATCATTACGATATAGTTTGTACCCAGGTATCAGTGTCCCACTGGTTGTCCTCCTTCCACCATGTCTCTGATATTCCAATCATATCTAACCACTCATTTAGTGCTATATATTCTAACTCTCCCATCTTATTTTTTAGACTTCTAGCATTTGCATACAAGCATTTTAGAGACTATTTTATTCATATTAATCTGGCTATTGGTAGGCATGGGTAATTTGGGATCTTTAAGCTCTGTCTGCTCCATACTTGAGGGCATTTGGACTACATTACACTTTTTTTTTTTTTTTTGGAACCTCTCTGCTTTTGATAGTATCCTTCAAGGATACATTCTTCCGAACCAGGCGCTCTTGGGCGACTGTCAGCTTTCCCCTATTATCTAGTTTAAAAAAGAGCAGCTTTCAAAGGTTAATGCCAGCAGCCTGATTCTATCCTGGTTAAGGTGAAGCCCATCCCTTCGGAAGAGCCCCTCCTTTCCCCAGAATGTTCCCCAGTTCCTAACAAATCCAAACCCCTCATCTCTGCACCATTGTCTCATCCACGCATTGAGACTCCGGAGCTCTGCCTGCCTTTTGGGTCCTGCACATGGAACGGGAAGCATTTCGGAGAACGCTACCCTGGTAGTTCTGGATTTCCTACCTAAAAGCCTAAATTTAGCCTCAACCTCCCTACCACACTTTCCTATGTCATTGGTACCGACATGTACCAAGACAGCAGACTCCTCCCCAGCACTATCTAAGACCTTATCTAGGTGGCGCGTGAGGTCCGCAACCTTCGCACCAGGCAGGCATGATGTTACTGTTTTTCCTTTTATCTGAATTGGATTGTCGTCCTGCCCTCTTCTCGCTTTTGCTGCATCTGGATATAAAGAGGATATTAGCAAGCTGCAGATATTTCACCAATTACTGTCTTCCATTGGTCAGGCCATCTTTGTCCTATTCAGCATTGGAAGGACCCACTCTGGAAGACCACTTCAACAGTTTTGGGAGCCCTGCTGCCTTTTAACTACATTTTCAGTATCTGTGCCTGATGCAGATTCAAGAATGGTAAGAGCCTAAAACTTCTTGTACTAAGTTCTCCCCCTTCCCCCGATGTTTTCAGTCTTGCTTGGGAAGTGTTACACTGGCTTCTCTGTGCTGCAGCATCATATGTCCAAATGATGTCGCTGAAAGTTGCTCTGGTCCGCCTCCGCCTACTGGTTGGTGAGCATAACCCATTTATCTGGACTAGTCTAGGATTCAAGGAAAGGAAAATAGCAGGTTTCAAAAATTTCTCCATTGCACAAGCACAGTGAAATGTGCTATATATAGAATAACTTCATACTTTTTATATATTTTTTTCCTTCAGATTTTTGCTTTTTAGTTAAGCCAAGATACATGCTTGTTAATCTGAAATATATTTTTTGACGTTTATGGAAACAAATCTTGATGCTTTTTAATGCTGAGTAGTTTCTAAACTATAAACCATGTGAAAATAAATCAAATTCAGTGGTACAATGATAGCCTATTAAGTTATTTATAATGAAGTACCATGCTTGGAATTTATTTATTCCTATTGTACAGTAGCTTAATAGCTCTAGAAAATAGATATACAATAATCAAACAGTACATGAGAACCAAAATGATCGTGAGACAAATATTTGAACAACCTGGAAGAAAACACTTTAAAAGAATTATTAAAATAGCTTATCAAAGGCGGTCATAAGTGAACATGGTTTGAACCATCATATATGGCATTTAACCTGGACTCTAATGGGCTAGTTGCTTGTTCATGGTAGGGAGGGTTGTAGGAAATTCAAATCCTGTTGGATGAAAATAGCTAGAAAGCTTAAGTAACAGGTAAACGTAGATCTATGTGTTTATGCCATCAAAAAGTAAAGAGACTAGGGGACATGCAATGAAGCTACAGTGTAAACTGTTTAAGACTAATAAGAGAATTATTTTTTTCACTCAATGCGTATTCAAACTGGAATTCGTTACCTGAGGATGTAGTAAAAACTGTTAGTGTAGCTGGGTTTAAAAAAGATTTGGACAAGTTCCTAGAGGAAAGGTCCATCAACGATTATAGAGAACCCAGGAAATCCATTGCTTGCCCCAATACAAGCATTGTGGAACCTGTGTCCTTTTTTGGGAACCTGCTAGGTACTTGTGACCTGGATTGGCCACTGTTGGAAACAGGATACTGGGCTTGATGGACCTTGGTCTGACCCAGTATGGCATATCTTATGTTTTTATGTTCTAGTCAGACTACTATATAAACTGTGTAACATTAATAAGATCTTAGACCCTACTGCGAAATGCCATTTAAAATCCCTTATTGGTCTGTGAGATGTTAAGAATGCCTCTTCAGTTCTCCCTTTTTGCCATAGCAGTGTTCTTCTTTTTTTAGGTTCATCTTACCATACTCGAATTCCCAGTTTTGAGGTGTGTTTTGTTTTGATTAGATAGTAAGCTCTGAACAGGGACTGTCTCTTGCATCTGTATATACAGCGCTGCGTATGCCTTGTAACACTGTGCAAGTGATTAGTAGTAATAGTAAATTAACATGTGACAGTAAAATGTTCTTAGAAGGAACAAATGGGGAAAGCTTGCAAAGGCATGGCTCATGAAATTTATTTCCAGCTGCTCTGCATATGTGCACACTCACGTTTGTATATGTATGTGTAGAGTCTATGCTTTCATGTTTGCATGTGTATTCATATGGGTGTGATGTGTATATTTGTTGGCCTTCTGTGTGTTGAATCAGGAGAAGCGAGGGCAATTTTTAAGGTACAATTCCTTAATTGCTAAGTTCTCTGAGAACAAGCAGAAAGTTGGCCTTCACATATGAGTGACATTGATGCCGATGGAGTCCTCACTGAAGCATCTCCCCAGCTTTCAAAGAAAGCCTTTGGGAGGTGCCACCACGCATGTGTGTACCCTTCCTGCCCAAGAGTGCCATCTTGCTCAGTCTACCTTTTTCTGTGGAGCCCTTCAGATGTCCGTTTTCCCCTGGAAAAAAGCTGTGGGTTTTTTTCTATCTGTTTTTTAACCTCTCCGGTTGTGCACTGGTACTCTTTCTGCCACCTGAACCTGCTGCCCCGGCATCGAGTCTCGGGTCTCTTCGAGTTGGAGTCTGAGTTCATAACGAGGTCCAGGCTCTCCAAGAAGTCTGCTGCCCTTCCCCGATGGAAGGCCTCAGGTAAAAAGCCCTTTTACCAGAGGAAAGGGACTGCTTACACACATTTTCAGGCCTCCCCAGCAGGATCAGCAGGCTAAGGGACATGGGCAAGGCCCTCATAAGCAGAAGGCTCCCAAGCCCCAGGCCCCGGCTCTGGCCTAGCCAGGGGGGAGCTTTAGACTCCTTGCGCATAGCCTCTACCCCAAGGAGGACAGCAACCCACAGGAGGATGTCTAACCTTGTATACCCACAGGTGGCCAACCATCGCCACTGATCCCTGGGCCCTCCAGGTGGTCAGCGAGGGCTACTTCCTCCTTTCTTCCTGGGAGAGCCCCCAGGTCTCCCCTTCACCGGGACCTCCTATTGAAGGAACTCACAGGCCTTATGGAGGACAAAGCATTGGAACCAGTAATCTCCAGGAACAAGCAGGAATGAGTCCTCACATATGGGTACGTCGGTACCGACGGAGCCTGCGCGGGAAAGCTCCCCAGCTTCCCAGAAAGAGAGCTTTTGGGAGCCTCCCACAGCGCATGCGCGCTGCCTTCCCGCCTTTCCTAACCAACTCTCCTCAGTTCTTCTTTTTCCATGGAGCCAGCAGGTCGTGTTCCTGTCACCGCTGAAGAAGTTCTTTATTTTAATTTATTTCTTTGGTCGCGTGTCTGCCTTCCCCGACGCCGGTCCGGTACCGCCGGTCTTTTCTTTTCTTTTTCTTTCAAAAAAAAAAAATTATACTTTTCCTCACTTGGTGTATTTTTCTTTTTAGGCCGAGAGGCCCACAAGAAAATTTTCCCTCATGGAAAAACCAGCCTCCGGGTTCAGAAAATGCACTAAGTGTAGCGGTACAATTTCTGTTACAGATACCCATGAATGGTGTCTTAAATGTTTGGGTCCTGAACACTCCATTCCGTATTGCCAGTCCTGCTCCATAATGTCTAAAAGAGGGTTACAGAACCGAGCAGCCAAGCTCCATGTGCTGTTTCCCACGGATGCACCGGCGGTGGCATCGACATCTTCCAGGTCTTCCTCTCCTGATGGGTCTCAGGTAACCAAACATAAACCTAGCAGGTCCTTGAAGGGCAAATCTCCCTCTCAGCATCGAGATGCCTCCGGGCTTGCCCTCGAGGATCCTGCCCCAGCCAAACAACCCCGGCGGGAAGCTCCGGCTTCCAGAGCTCCTCCTATGGGGTTACAGGTTGACATCGATGGCACAGCCTCGACCGATCACCTGTTAGACTGCTCTGGGGTACCGGCACAATCTCCCGGTACCGACATCCAGGCAGTCGTGGCGTCCATGGATCACACTGTGCAATCCATGCAGCAGGCTATAATGGCTTTTATTCAAGCTGTGATGCCGTCGGTACCGCAACGAGTCCTGTTGGTGCCGATACCGATACCGATTGCATCGACATCGGTCAGGATACCGACTCAGGTTCCTTGTCCAGGGCTATCTCTCAGTACCGATCAGGTACCGGGGATGCCCGATGTCGGTACCGATCGATAAGCGTATCGATCATTGGAAGGGGACAGACGATACTTCGATTCCTCTGATGATTCTGATTCATCAGATGAGTCTCCCGAAGTATCCATTACCCTTCCTGAGGAGCCTACTTCTCCAAAAAGGAGAATGTCTCTTCCAGAGGATTTGTCCTTTCAAGACTTCATAATAGGCTAAAGGACTCTCTATTTCAGTAACCTCTGAAGCAGAGCCTAGAGCAAAAAAATTTGATATTTTAGGATACTCTAAGGCTCCCAGAGAGGCAGTCACCGTGCCAATTCATGAAATTCTTCATGAACATATGATTGACTTATGGGAGACTCCTCTCACCCTTTCTCCTCATTCTCGCAGATTGGACACTATGTACCGTGTCCCTCCTTGTCCTGGATTTCAGAAAACTCAGCTTCCTCACCACTCCATTGTGGTGCAGTCAGCTATGAAAAGGATAAAGAGTACCAAAAGACACTCTTCTGCTCCCCCAGGAAGAGAATGCAGGACCTTGGATGCTTTTGGTAGGAAAATCTTCCAAGCCAGTATGCTTATTGCCAGAATCAACTCATATAGCCTTTATATGGGTATGTTTCTAAAGGAAGTTCCACAAAAGCTGCACAACTTTCTCCCTTTTATTCCAGAGGATAGAAGGGATGAATTCCTCTTTAGGCTTAAGCATACTCAAGATATTTCAAAGTTTTCCAACAGGGCGGCCTTTGATTCCTTTGAGGGTGCCAGCAGAGCCTCAGGCATTGCCATAGCTGCTCGCAGAATTGCTTGGCTCCAGGCTTCTGATCTAGAACCCTGGGTTCAGGATGGCTTAGGAAATCTGCCCTGTACGGGTGAAAATCTCTTTGGCAAAGAGTGGCAAATAAAAGCCACTCAAATGGATGCAGAGAATTCTGCTCTAGATAGACTTTCTAAGTCAACTTCCATTCCAGCCAAGAAAGTCTTTCAAAAAGCCTTTTTACAAAAGGAGCAGATTTCCTTCCACTTCTGGCCAACAATCTTCTACAGGTCGCTTTGCTACTAAGCGTCAGCCACCTAAACAGGCCAGGCCTAAACCTGCAGGGGCTGCTACAGCTCAGCAGTCCCAAAACCCTCAGGGTTTTTGACTTGATACTAAAGAACTTAACCTTTCTGTCTCTACAACAGCCAGAACCTCTCACCATTCCAGGAAGGTTAGCTAATTTTTTTCCCAGATGGGAGCAAATCACATCAGAGCAGTGGACCCTCTCTATCATAAGAGAGGGCTACAAACTTCATTTCTCAGACCTTCCTCCCTACACCATGGTGAGACACTTCAATTCTCCTACATCTCTCCTCGACCTTCTGGATCAGGAGGTGACTACCCTTCTGGCCCAGGGGGCCATAGAAGAAGTTCCTCTTCTTCAACAGGGGTCAGGGTTTTACTCCCCCTATTTTCTCATTCCAAAGAAAACAGGGGGATACAGACCCATTCTAGATCTCAGAGAATTGAACAAATTCCTATGCAAGGAGAAGTTCAAGATGCTTTCTCTAGGCACTCTCCTTCCATACCTGCAGAGTCAAGATTGGCTTTGTTCTCTAGATCTCAAGGATGCGTACACTCATGTCCTCATCCATCCATCTCACAGAAAATTCCTACGTTTTCTGTTCCAGGGAAAACATTACCAATACAGAGTGCTTCCTTTCGGTCTAGCCTCTGCTCCAAGAGTGTTCACCAAATGCATGGCAATAGTTGCTGCATTTCTATGCACTCTGGGAATATTTGTCTTCCCATACCTGGACGACTGGCTCATCCGAGCTCCAACCCAGTCAGAGGCTCAGATCTCCCTGAACCGCACCAGGCGCATTCTGCAATACCTGGGACTTGTGGTAAACCTCCCAAAGTCCCAGCTCACCCCTACTCAGTCCCTGGAATTCATAGGGGCCTAGTTGGACACCACTTTTGCAAGGGCCTACCTTCCTCAGGCCCCTTGTCAACGTCTAGTGCAGTTAGCCGACCAGATTCAGTCAAAGAGCCATTTAACTGCCAGGGAGATGCTACAGCTGCTAGGCCATATGGCTTCCACAGTACATGTGGTACCCTATGCTCGCCTACACATGAGAGCAGCTCAATGGACTTTGTCCACCCAGTGGACTCAAGCTTCAGGAGCTCTCTCAGACCAAATAGCAACCTCCAAACGTCTCTTTTGGTCTCTCCAATGGTGGATGTCCACTCAAAATCTGTTGCTGGGGTCCCCCTTCCAACCTTTGTTGCCCCAGGCAACCCTCACAACAGATGCCTCCCAAACAGGTTGGGGAGCTCATCTACAAGACCTCTCCACCCAAGGCATTTGGTCCCCACAGGAGACCTCTCTTCATATCAACCACTTGGAACTTCGAGCAGTATTCCTAGCTCTCGAGGTCTTTCATACCCTCCTCAGCTACAAGACAGTCCTCATTCACACGGACAATCAAGTAGCCATGTTTTACATAAACAAGCAAGGAGGAACTGGCGCGCTCTCGCTTTGCAACGAAGCTCTAAGATTATGGGCCTTCGCCAGAGAGCATCAAATCCATCTCCTGGCAGTATACCTCCCAGGAATCCAAAACTCTTGGGCAGACAGACTCAGTCGAGTTCTGCTTCCACACGAATGGTCCCTGCACATGGATCAGGTACTCAGAATCTTCCAGGAATGGGGAACCCCGGACATAGACCTCTTTGCAAGTCCGTGGAATGCCAAACTTCCCCGGTTCTGTTCCAGAATTCCATGCCAGGGAGTTCAGGCCAAGGATGCCTTCCTCCTTCATTGGGGTCAGGGCTTCCTGTATGCCTTTCCACCCATTCCTTTGATTCCCAAGGCTCTGTTCAGAGGGATCAAGGATCTATGATCCTCATAGCTCCACGCTGGCCACGCCAAGTGTGGTACCCTCTACTTCTGCATCTCTCCCAAGCCCCCTCCCTAGACTTGGGAGCTGCGCCAGACCTTCTGTCCCAGGAGGAAGGGACTTTGTGGCATCCAAATCCCAAGTCCCTTCACCTCAGAGCTTGGTTACTGAAGGCCTAGACCTTCAAGACTTCAATCTTTCTCAGCAAGTGAAGGATATCCTCCATGCTTCCAGAAAACCTTCCACTAGACGTTCCTATGCTTTTAAGTGGAAAAGATTTTCCATTTGGTGTGCTCCAAAGGGTCTTGACCCTCTGGCACTTCCTGTGAATTCTCTATTGGAATATCTCCTGTATCTCTCCAATGCAGGCCTTAAAACAAATTCAGTAAGGGTCCATTTGAGTGCTATTGCAGCATCCCTTAAGCCTCTCAATGGACACCCAATTTCCTCTCATCCTCTTATTGCAAGATTCATGAGAGGCCTAACTTTAACTAAACCTCCCATTAGACCTCCTCCAGTGGCATGGGACTTAAATCTGGTTCTTGGTCAGCTTATGAAGCCACCTTTTGAACCCTTAGCCACTACCTCCTTGAAATTTCTTTCATGGAAGGTTATTTTCCTTATTGCAGTCACTTCTGCTCGCCGCATCAGTGAGCTGCAGGCCTTAGTGGCTAATCCACTTTATACAAGGTTCCATCATGATAAGGTAGTCCTTAGGACAAATCCTCACTTTATGCCTAAAGTGGTCTCACCTCTTCATCTTAATCAAGAGGTATATTTACCTGTCTTTTTTCCAGCTCCTCATGCATCCAGTGCAGAGAGGAACCTTAATACTCTAGATTGTAAAAGAGCTCTTGCTTTTTACTTACACAGGACACAGCAACATAGAAAGTCTTCCCAGCTTTTTGTTGTTTTTGGTCCTTCTCATTTAGGACTTCCAGTCTCTAAGAGAACACTGTCCAATTGGATTGCTCAGTGTATTTCTTTTGCTTACCAGAGTAAGAACCTTTCTCTGGAGGGCCATGTCACAGCTCACAATGTGAGGGCCATGGCCGCCTCTATGGCTCATCTTCATTCTGTGTCCATCGACCAGATCTGTCGAGCAGCCACCTGGGCCTCGGTTCATACCTTCACAGCCCATTACTGTTTGGACAAGGACTCCCGCCGGGATGCCTTGTTTGGTCAGGCTGTCCTCAGACACCTGTTCCATTCTTAAACAACTCCTGCCGTCCGTCCCTTAATGGATGCCTGAGATCCATAGGAAGACGAGGAACCTTTCAGGGTCTCATACCCTTGGGGATCTCCCGGGCATCTTAGCTAGGGAGTTCTCATATGTGAGGACTCATTCCTGCTTGTTCCTGGAGATAGCACAGTTACTTACCTGTAACAGGTGATCTCTGGGAACAGCAGGAATTAGTCCTCACAACCCTCCCACCTCCCCTAGGAGTTG
This sequence comes from Ichthyophis bannanicus, assembly GCA_033557465.1. Taxonomy (NCBI): domain Eukaryota; kingdom Metazoa; phylum Chordata; class Amphibia; order Gymnophiona; family Ichthyophiidae; genus Ichthyophis; species Ichthyophis bannanicus. Next base: position 174,129,100 of record CM066042.1, read on the forward strand.
TATCTCTCTCTATCTTTCCTTTCCTCTCTCTCTCTATTGTCTCAGCTTTAAACTGGAACTGAGGAGAGTTGGTTAGGAAAGGCGGGAAGGCAGCGCGCATGTGCTGTGGGAGGCTCCCAAAAGCTTTCTTTCTGGGAAGCTGGGGAGCTTTCCCGCGCAGGCTCCGTCGGTACCGACGTACCCATATGTGAGGACTAATTCCTGCTGTTCCCAGAGATCACCTGTTACAGGTAAGTAGCTGTGCTCTCCCATCACCTCAGGGGCAAGGGGTTCTACTCCAGGTATTTCTTCATGCCAAGAAGAACAAGAGGCCTAAGGGCCTATCCTGGACCTGGGAGCAAGATACGAAGATGTGGATGTTGATAGAGCCTTTAATGGTGATGGTCAGAGACCCCGACGCGTTTCGGCGTGGGACGCCTTCTTCAGGGGGTACAAAGCTTAAAAACAGGGGAATAGCACATATTGTTAAATTAAAAATATAAATAATTAGTGAAATGAATAATACAACAAACAATACATGGAAAACATAAACAATTAGATTAATACCATATATACATTAAAAAATAATAACAAGTAAATCATTGCAATTGCCAAAGTGATTACCCTTATAACTGTGTAAACTGATATAGAGCAGTGTACATTAACTATGAGTCTTTTTAAAATAGTTATGGGGATCACACAAATATACATTAAAAACTCTCTAAAAGATTATTAGGGAGACGCAGGACATGAGGATTGAAACCAAAGGATCAGGCAGACCAATAGATAATAATTGGTGTATGTAATAAACATGTGTTGAAAATGAAAATGAACAATAATAATAATAATAATAAATGCATAAAAGGGATGATACTGTGTTAAATACAAAATGATGATAAACCAACTGAACATGTAAAAGTGTAAAAATTGGTAAAATGGTAAAATACAAATATTGAATTGAGTCTATAGCAAATAGATATTAAACTACAAATTACTGCTGTTAAAGCATAATAGTACTTGCAGAGAAAAGGAGGGATGAAGATAATATAATAATGATAATATAAAAAATAAAAATATAAAAATATATATATAAACGGACGAAAAGTGATGATAATAATAATGGTGATAGTGCATAGATAAAAAACTATCCCTTTGATCATTCAAAGGATATTATTGATCCTTATAGTGTAATTAGGATGTTAGAATACTCAATAGGACCACTAACCTGAGTCGATTTATTAGTTTGTTTGCATCATGTTCAAGAATTGTTCAATGAACTGTTGATTGAAATATGAACCATTGGCAAAAACCAAGAAACAAACGGGAAAAAAGAGATTAGACTAATTAGGCTATGAAAGATATTCATGTATATGTCATGTGAATCTATGTAAAATTGTGTTCATAGAAACATATGATGTATATTAAATACATAATTATCATGAGGTAGTATGAAAAAACAATTGAGATTGATCTATTCTTGTGATGCTCTTGACTGTTGCAATGCCCTTTACTTAAAATTGATGGTACTAAGGGACAGTGTAAACGAAAATGGTAGGAACTGAAAATTATCTGTTGGACCTTTAGTTAATTCATCTTTATCTAGATGTGTGATATATTGCTATGGAAAAATGCAGTGGAAATTACTGTGCCTTACATAACGTTGTAAGGAGGACCAGTTGGATAAATAGCCAAGAAATTCCCTTGTCTAATAGGACCGTCACCTTATTGAACAGTAAAACCATACTGGACAATCAACTTGAAGCGATGACTGGATTGGGACCTGTGAGTAATGTTGTCAATCTATCTAGTTATCAACTTACGGACAATGAAATACAAGTATTAGAGAAAGGATTGTCCTATGTTCCCACTAAGCAGCATGACAAGTTCACTACATGTGTAGAGTTATACAAATTTTTTAGAAAGATTAGAATAACAGATTTCTTTAGAGGGTCCAAACATGACGTGGCTGACCCATCAATAGTCAAAAACCCGTCCACATGGGTCCCTCCCAATAACAATGCCATAATCACTGCATATGAACATATAGTCATGTCTAAGGTAGCTAAATTATATCAACAGAAACGCACTCATAATTACTATAATTTGACAGGTCCACATAAAATGGCCTTGAAAAACCTACAGTCCAATAATAATATTATTATAAAACCGGCCGACAAAGGCGGAGCAATAGTTGTTCAAGATAGAGACAACTATATTAAAGAAACAATGCGCCAATTAAACAATACAGCATTCTATGAGAAAATCTTTGATGATCCAACATCAGTCATACAGCAGAAAATTGACACCTTACTCTATATTGGCAAAGAAGCTGGTTATCTCACTACTCATGAGATCAATTTCCTTAAAGTTTCTCATCCGGTCATACCAACAATATATATGGTACCAAAAATTCATAAAACACTCGTTAATCCGCCAGGACGACCAATAGTGTCCGCCATAGGTTCTCTGCTTGAACCTCTTTCCAAGTTTTTAGACGTATTATTAAGACCTTTCGTTCCAATTATTCCGTCATACGTACACGACTCCACACATATCATCAATATCTTGCAAGATTTTGAAGGATATAACAATGATCTTCTGCTGGTCACATTAGACATTAATTCGTTATATACGAATATACCACAACAAGCAGCTTTAGAAGTGTTAACTGACACTCTCCTTTTAAGGCCTAAACCCATCCGTATCCCAACCTTTTTTCTCACACAATTAGCCACCTTGGCTATGACTGAGAATTATTTCAACTTTAGGGGTATTTATTATAAACAAATAAAAGGTGTTGCCATGGGGTCATCCATGGCACCAGACGTTGCCAACTTGTACGTTGCTCAATTTGAGAAACAATTCATGACACGACATCCATATCAATCTAATATCAAACTATGGAAGCGGTACATTGATGACATCCTCATCATCTGGGAAGGCACAGAACAACTATTACAACATTTTTTCGCATGGTTAAATAATTTGGACCCTAACTTACAGTTTGAGGGGCATTTCAGTGCAGATAAAATCTCATATTTAGACATCATGATTAAAAAAGATACTAATGGATTTTCTACAGATCTTTTCCAAAAACCAACAGACCGTAACACTTTATTGAAATTTGATAGTTACCATAACCCCTCACTTAAACACAATCTACCAATCAGCCAATTCCTTCGGATCAAAAGACTATGCACATCAGATGCAGATTTCGAACAACAAGCAGTCAGGATGCATAATAGATTTAAAGACAGAGGCTATTCTTCTAAATGTATCAAAAAAGCATATGTTAGAGCATGCATGACAGAACGCTCTACTCTATTGCAAAAGAAAGATCGACAAAAAAAGCAGACAAGATCGTTTGTGCTCTTACATATACTCAACTTTCTAAACCAATCATCAATATTCTAAGAGAAGAATGGCATTTACTCACCTCTTTACCACAATTTTCTACTAAACGCTTAATGATAGCGTATAAAAGGAATCCCAATCTTTCCAATTTATTAGTCACGTCAGCTCTCACAAGGTGCAACCCTCCACCTAAGATTAAAGGTCACTTCAGTTGCGGAAACTGTTCAGTTTGCCTTCACACCATTACAGTCAAAAACAGCTTTATTCATCCCACAACATTACATAAAGTATATTTACACAACTACACAAATTGTAAAACGTCCAATGTTATATATCTGGTGTTATGTCCCTGTAATTTGGTATATATCGGTAAGACTACGAGAGAAGTGCGCACGCGCATTATTGAGCATAGGAGCAGTATTTCAAGAAAAATTGTAGATAAACCTCTGGTAACACACTGGGTCACAACAGGTCACAAAATTAGCGATTTAAAGTTCTTGGTCCTGAAAAAAGTTACACTACATTGGAGAGGTGGAGACATCAACAAGGCCCTTTTAAAACTTGAACAAAGGTTCATTTATGAGTTCAACAGTCTGGAACCTAACGGACTTAATCAAGAGGTAGACCTCTCTGTGTTTCTATAGATACTTCAATTTATCTATCCAGTGACCATATTATGCTTATCAGCAAGCCACTCATATTTTTGATAGCTTTATTCACTATTCGGACATTATTCACCACATCTTAAATATCACTGTTTATAAATATAGCAGTGTTCACCAAGGAAGCTTATCATATAAATTGGTTGGCAAGCATGAATAATATCTTGCATCAGCATCGTTTTTATGATATTTTCTGGCATGGTAGTTAATCTTAAAACACAGAACTTCATATGGAACTTTAAATTTCGGTTGATGAGTCCTGTCAAATAAGCTCCTCCCCACTTAGTAACCTCTCCCGATTTTGGCGGGAATTTGACGTTTAAAATCTGGCTTCTCACAAGCGCTCTTCAAAGCTCTCCTCTACTGCTGGCGGCAGGAAATTCATTTTTTCAGGTATGTTGTCTGGCTTCTGTTTACAACCTTATGGTACAATATCATCGGCGGATGTTTTATATTATCGTCAGTTCTGGATCGTGCCTTGGTTTTAAGCTTAGTACAGCGGTGTTATTCTTACATAGCGATTACACAGGACTCCTGTAGTCTTAATGAGTACTGCCGGTTTTACCTTTTTACTTTTTCACATTAAATGTTTTCAAGTCATTAATATTCTCATTTTTAACTAGTACTGTCGGGTATTTTCCCGCCTTTATCAAGTGTAGTTTCAGTCTCATAAACAGTTTATTTTAAATATAACATAATCTGTTTTTTCCTCTACGATTAGAATAGCGGCTCCTCTTGCCCTATATTAAGACGACACGATCAACGCACCTTTTGAGTCTGGGTCAGTTTACATGTATTTCATTCATTTATAATCATATAACATAATTTTTATGTATTATAACTCCACAGCACCATGATCCTTTTAAACGGTTTACAATAAGTTCAGGTTTATCACGTTATAAAGTACTGTTTTCAACATCTATCGTTACGGCGTCCTGCCGGTGTAGACTCAAAATAAGTATTGCTAATTGCTAATACTAGTCATCATGTGCCATTCCTCCCCACAAGTCTCCCGTTTTTTACGAGTAGTTAATTGATTTTAAACATTATGATTACCTTCTACATTTCATGTTTACAAGCACTATAGGGAGATTAATATAAGAGGTGCATATATTAACACCATCATCGATTCAATTTTACATATTTATATGCTGTTTTAAATAGTCATCGCTTCAAGTTGATTGTCCAGTATGGTTTTACTGTTCAATAAGGTGACGGTCCTATTAGACAAGGGAATTTCTTGGCTATTTATCCAACTGGTCCTCCTTACAACGTTATGTAAGGCACAGTAATTTCCACTGCATTTTTCCATAGCAATATATCACACATCTAGATAAAGATGAATTAACTAAAGGTCCAACAGATAATTTTCAGTTCCTACCATTTTCGTTTACACTGTCCCTTAGTACCATCAATTTTAAGTAAAGGGCATTGCAACAGTCAAGAGCATCACAAGAATAGATCAATCTCAATTGTTTTTTCATACTACCTCATGATAATTATGTATTTAATATACATCATATGTTTCTATGAACACAATTTTACATAGATTCACATGACATATACATGAATATCTTTCATAGCCTAATTAGTCTAATCTCTTTTTTCCCGTTTGTTTCTTGGTTTTTGCCAATGGTTCATATTTCAATCAACAGTTCATTGAACAATTCTTGAACATGATGCAAACAAACTAATAAATCGACTCAGGTTAGTGGTCCTATTGAGTATTCTAACATCCTAATTACACTATAAGGATCAATAATATCCTTTGAATGATCAAAGGGATAGTTTTTTATCTATGCACTATCACCATTATTATTATCATCACTTTTCGTCCGTTTATATATATATTTTTATTTTTTATATTATCATTATTATATTATCTTCATCCCTCCTTTTCTCTGCAAGTACTATTATGCTTTAACAGCAGTAATTTGTAGTTTAATATCTATTTGCTATAGACTCAATTCAATATTTGTATTTTACCATTTTACCAATTTTTACACTTTTACATGTTCAGTTGGTTTATCATCATTTTGTATTTTTTAACACAGTATCATCCCTTTTATGCATTTATTATTATTATTATTATTGTTCATTTTCATTTTCAACACATGTTTATTACATACACCAATTATTATCTATTGGTCTGCCTGATCCTTTGGTTTCAATCCTCATGTCCTGCGTCTCCCTAATAATCTTTTAGAGAGTTTTTAATGTATATTTGTGTGATCCCCATAACTATTTTAAAAAGACTCATAGTTAATGTACACTGCTCTATATCAGTTTACACAGTTATAAGGGTAATCACTTTGGCAATTGCAATGATTTACTTGTTATTATTTAATGTATATATGGTATTAATCTAATTGTTTATGTTTTCCATGTATTGTTTGTTGTATTATTCATTTCACTAATTATTTATATTTTTAATTTAACAATATGTGCTATTCCCCTGTTTTTAAGCTTTGTACCCCCTGAAGAAGGCGTCCCACGCCGAAACGCGTCGGGGTCTCTGACCATCACCATTAAAGGCTCTATCAACATCCACATCTTCGTATCTTGCTCCTTTGTGTTTCCTAGCTGGTAGCGCAAGACACTCTGCTCCTTCTTGTGTTTTTCCTATCCTGGACCTGCACAGCCTGAACAAGTTCCTGGTGAGGGAGATGTTCGAGATGCTCTCACTTTATTTATTTTTCTTATATACCGCACTATTCAGCATCAGCGCGGTTTACATGTAACAATAACTGTTCAGTGAAGACAATCTAAACTGAACTTACAGTATAACAAATGAAACATTTTTAACTTACAATATAACAGAAATGTACTGTTTTAACAGCATATTTTACTTGGAACATTGCTGCCTTACCTCCAGTAGGGAGACTGATTATGCCCCTTGGATCTGAAGGATGCCTATACCCACATCTTCATTCACCCCAGTCATAGGCAGTACCTTGGCTTCATGTTGGGGGGGGTGCTCACTACCAGTACAGGGTACTACCCTTTGGCCTGACCTCATTCCCCAGGGTCTTCACCAAATGTCTGGCAGTAGTAGTCGCCTTCCTCTTTCTCCAGGGGGTATTTGTCTCCCCTACCTGGACAACTGGCTCACAGAGGTGCAGCAGGCAATGGCACGCACCATCCAGGTCCTACAACATCTGGGGTTCGTGATAAACTACCCCAAATCCCCCCACCTCCCAACGCAATGTCTGGAGTACATAGGAGCAAGGCTGGACACTCTTCAGGCAGAGGTCTTCCTTCCCCTAGACCAGGCACACTGTCTCAGGACACTGGCCAGAGATGTGCAACACCATCCCTCGGTGTCGGCTCTGCTTCTACTGCACCTACTCGGGCACATGGCCTCAATGGTCCGTGCCACACCATATACTCGCCTGCATATGAAGGCCACTTAGTGGTGCCTCTGGGACCAGTGGGCATAGGCCACAGGCTGTCTCCAAGACAGTCTCAGTGACTAGTCAGCTGGCAAAATCCCCGACACCTGCAGTTGGGGTTGCCCTTCCAAACCCCAAACCCTCTAATGATCCTTACTACAGAAGGGATGGGGAGCCCACTGAAACCCATTGCGAAGACCTCCACTCCCAGAGCAGCTGGTCTCAAGCCGAAAGCAACTAGCAGATCAACCTCCTGGAGCTTTGGGCAATATATCTGGCCCTCTGAGCATTCTGCCACCACCTGAGATACTAGCTGGTGCTGATCCAAACAGACACAATCAGATAGCAATGTTCAATGTGAGCAAGCAGGGGGGCACGAGGTCTCGTGCCCTCTGCTGCAAAGCAATGACAGTTTGCTCCTATGCAATTCAACAGAGAATACTCCTGCAGGTGGTATACCTACTAGGCCAGGACAACACTCTGGCGGACAGACTGAGCAGGGTCCTCCAGCCACACAAGTGGTAGCTGGACCCCAGAGTAGCCAACTGGCTCTTTCATTTCTGGAGGACCCCATTGGTGGACCTCTTCGCCAGCCCAGACAACTACCAGTTGCCCTGCTTCTGTTCTCGGCAGCCCCACCAGTCCCAGATAGTGGCAGATGCATTCCTCACCCCATGGTCGGACGGCCTCATATATGCCTTCCCACCTGCGCCACTGATTGCCAAAACACCCTTCAAGGCGCTTCACAACCAGTTTTGCTGATTCTGGTGACTCTTGCTGATACTCCAGTTTTCAGTGGTAACTCCAATCTCCTTGGGGAACCTCTGGGGCTCTTGTCTTAAGAGGAGGGCTCTCTCCTGAACCCCAACCTGGGATCCCTATCACTGATGGTGTGGCTGCTGAAAGGGTGACCTTAGCTCCTTTCAGTCTCTACAGAGACGTGGAAGAGATCCTGCTGACCTCCCATAAGACCTCTACCAGGTGGGCTTACGCATTCAAATGGCACAGGTTCTCAGTCTGGTGCATGGAGCAGCGGGTGAACCAGTTCTCCTGCCTGGTGCAACTGGTGCTGCAGTACTTTCTTCATCTCTCACAATCCGGGCTCAAATCAAACTCCGGGAGTGTACCTCAGTGCCCTGGCGGTGCATCACCATCCTGTTGAGGGCAGGGCCCCTTTCGGTCCAGCCACTAGTGACCCACTTCTTGAGAGAACTCCTGTTATCCAACCCCCCCTCCCCCCCTGTCCATGCTTCAGCAACAGAATGAGATCTCGATGTAGTGTTGGCGCAGCTCACTCGCCCATCATTTGAGCCTCTAGCTACCTGCCCTGAGGTACCTCTCGTGGAAGGTCATGTTCCTGGTAGCGCTCACTTCCACTCGCAGGGTCAGCGAGCTCTAAGTCCTGGTGGCAGAGGCACCATATGCCAGATTCTATAAGAACAGGGTCATGCTACGTACATACCCAAAGATCCTTCCAAAGATGGTATCTCCTTTCCACCTCAACCAGGAGGTGGTCGTACCTACCTTCTTCCCAAGACCTCACTCCATCAGGGTGGAGACCATTCTTCACACCTTGGATTGTAAGAGGGCCCTGTCTTTCCACGTTCAGCAGACCCAGGGCCATCAGGAAGCTTTTCAACTTTTTGCTTCTTATGACCCCAGTCGGCTGGGGGAAGCGGTGACCAAATGGACGTTGTCCACCTGGGTGACAGACTGCATCGCTCTAGCTTATGAACAGGTTGGGTTCATGCTGGATGGCTGGGGCATCAGGGTTATGGCACACTCTGTCCTGTTGCTGGACATCTGCTGGGCTGCCATCTGGTCTTCAGTCCTTACCTTCACAGCTCATTACTGCTTGGAAAGGGAGTCCCAACGGGACAGCACCTTCGGCCAGGCCATGCTTCATAATCTTTTCGGGGTCTAGGCAACTCCTATCCTCCGACTCTTTGTGTTTAGGCTACCAGAGCGTTGGTTCCCATTGGACACACTGGTCCTACTGTAGTCTTTATCTGCGGATTCAATTGCTGCTACTCACAGCTCCCCCTGAGGGCGACTGTGGCCTTTTTCTATGCGCTTTTGGTAGCCTGTAGCTAGGGAGTCTCATATGTGAGGACTGACTTCCTTCTTGTTTCCGGAGAAAGCGTAGTTGCTCACCTCTAACAGTTATTCTCTGGGGACAGCAGGAATTGGTCCTCGCAATCCTTGCTGCTTTACTATCTTTTATCCTTTTGCCGTCTCTTAGCTATGTCATCTGACTAACTATGTCATCTGACCGAGCAAGATGGAACCCTTGGGTGGGAAGGGTACCATGCATGCATGGTGGCACCTCTCAAAGGCTTTCTTTGAAAGCTAGGGAGATGTTTCCACGAGGGCTCCATCGGTGCCAATGTTACCCATATGTGAGGACTTGATTCCTGCTGTCCCTGGAGAACTTGTTAGAGGTGAGTAACTACACTTAATGAAGTATGTGTTCTGTAGCTGTTCAACAGTGGAGGAGTGGCCTAGTGTTTGGAGCAAGGTACTTCAGGCCGGAAGGTCGGGGGTTCAAATCCCACTAGAGGACAGCAACCTTGGGCCGGAAGGACTGGGGTTTCTAGTCCCACAGGTGCTCCTTGTGGTCTTGGGCAAGCCACTTAACCCTCCATAGCCCATGTTCCCTGTAAAATAGTTATCTCCAAGTTATAATGCCCTGTTCAATGTAATTTCAGTTTGTTCAATGTGAACCGCACTGATGCAGAATAGCGCGGTATATAAGAGAATGTAAATAAATAAATAACCTCATCTGTTTTATTTGGTAACTTTTGATATTGTCTCACACTATACACATATCCCGCAATGGGCAGCTCTTACTTTGGTTGAATTTTGGCTTGATAAACATCCTGAGCCATAGCAAGTTTCCAAGGAGTTTTGACTTCATTGGCAGAGATTATTTTGACCAAGAACTATTTTCGTTTTCAAGATCAGTTGTTTTTGTAAACCAATGGAGTTGCGATGTGAGTCACTTGCTCTCAGTGTGGTTAACTTGTATGTAGCTGAAGTTTGAGGAGCGGATGTTATATTGGTCTTATTGGCTCCCTCATATCTTTTCCTGTTTTCACTTTATCAACGATATTTTCTGCTTGTGGCAGGGCACTGAAGCAGAGCTGCAGATGGTTTTCTGTTTGGTTAAATGATCGACTGTCATTTGAAGTTCACTATGTCTTTTTCATTGGTACAGTTAACATTTTTTGATGTTCTTGTCTGATACCAGCACGGACACTTCTCAACTACTTTACTGTAAATCAGTAGAACGCAATGCTCTGTTACAATTTGAGAGTAGTCATCCTCTTAAATTAAAGGCATTGCCTATTGGTCAGTTTTAAGAGTGAGCTGCACCTGCTTGGATTTGGATGAATTTAATGTCCAAGCTAAGATATTATTTCATTGTTTTTTCCAACGAAGATACCCTTACCAGGTCATTAAAGTAGCTTATCTGAGAGCCCTTTATGTCAACAGGTCCCTTCTCAACCAACAACCATGCTCTATTATTTATAAGCAAATTTGTGTAGTCCGTTAATCTGTGAGATCCTCTCATCTAGTGCATAGTATATATCAGCATTGGCACATGTTAGCATTGCTTTCTATATTTCATGGTGGCCCCTGTATAGTAGCATATACACGGGGGAGAAATATATACAAGATTTGGTGGTCTGAGATGACTCTAGTAAAACCTTATCAGGGCAAATGACAACTATTGGCCACGTCCCATGTAGTAATTGTATGATGTGTGCAACTACGCCTACTACTGCTTGGTCTGATCTGTCTACGGGCAAACAATATCATCATCTTTGTCACTAATTGCTGCACTGTGTGCGCCGTTTATGTCATTACCTGTCTTTGTAAGAAAATTTGTTGGGCGCACATATAGGATGGTGAAAACCAGACTTTCAGAGCATAAAGTTTGACTAGCTACATTGACTGTGACAGCTCGCATAGGTCAGTATATTTTGAGTGTTCTCATGATTGGAATGATCTCTCCTGGCACATCATTGATTGCATTTCAGACTTCAACAGCACCAATGAGGAGCAATGGTGTGGATTTTTCTTTTAGACTGTATTCAACCGAAAGGATTGAATGAAGCAATTGAATGGTTCTCAGCTGTGTGAATTTGTTCTTCAGCTGTTTGATCCCTAATTGCTGATGTCATTTTTGTGTATCCCTAGCTCAATTCTTTTTAAATGGCTTCTTTCTGTCATTCAGTTTCATTCTGCGACTGTTACTTTCTGCTAATGCCAAGATTGTCCTGATGCAGCCTTAACAAATTTGCTGGCGAAACTCTGGTTGAGTCCGGTCCTTGGTGATTTTTCATTGCAAGCTTACTATTGGGCATTCATATACCAGAGAAGTGATTTTAGTTTTGAATTTTTACATGCATTAAAAATTTAGACGACAAATGGTGTGAGCAGGGACCTGTGATTTGAGTTCAGTGGGATATCAAGCTCACCTACTCAAATCATGTCTGTATGCAGCGAGATTCCCTCACTGAGGTGTTCCCCCTTTTTCCTAAGAGGGTTTCTTTGTAGTTATGTAGGAGATAACATTTTGTTTCTTTTCATGGTAAGTATTTCTAGTGGTGATTGTTATTGTATTTATTGCAACACTTTTTTTTGTTGACTGGTAGCTGTTACATTTCTGTGCAAAAAGCAACTCTATTAGGGCACTTTTGTCTGTGTGGGTGGGGGGGGGGGGGCTTAATTCTTCTCACTCCACCCCACTTTTCCTGTGACTAAAACTGCCTCCTAGTGTTCTGCTCTCCACAGCCTTCCAATTGGTTGGATCATACTTTGGGGCTGCTGCAAGTTACGGTGGAGGCAAAAGGCAGGTTCATTCACATAGGGAGTTGGGTGAAGTGGATTTGGTAATTGCAAATAGATTTTAAATTCAGGACTAGATGTTTTTCTATCTTAACATTTAATGTGGAAATCTGTTGAATCCTTAAAGGCAGATTGCGTCGGTCCCCTTACCTCCTTGAATCCTGAGCACATTGCTCAGGGTCCCTCTAAGCATTTGGATGCAAAGTGTGTGCATTTTTGTCAGTGCCTTAACATCCGTTATAATGGTCAGGATCAGATTAATTGGCAGTTTTCATATCGACCAATAAGTAAAAAATGGATCATACAGTTTTTCACAGTAGAATTAACATTTTTAAGCTATAGATGAGTGGCTAATAATGCATCCCATCAGGGGAAGGTAGTTATTTACTGTGTGTGTGTGCACGCGTGTGTGTTCTGTTTGGGTGATGGGGAGAGGGGTGGGTTGGGAGAGTAGAGAACAGGGAGCTTTTGAAGAGGCGTTCCCTAACTGTTGTGTTTGACAGTATGTAAGTTTCTATGCTACAAAAGTAGGAACTGCGTTTCCCATAGAAATGCATTGTGGCCTGCCTTGGGGGGGGGGGGGGGAGGGGGAGCGGCAGCTTATTTCTTTGGAACCCATGTCTAATTCTGCCCAATTTTCAAGATTTTTTTTAAATTCTTTTTTTTTTTGAGCGCCCATTATTCCCACATGTGACGTTTCACTGCATTCCTTTTAATTTTCAGAGTTATTTTGTTCTCAGTCTGTCATTCTTGACCCCTTTATATAATTCTTTTCTACTTTAGACTCGTATGAATTAAAAATGCATTACTTAAGCAGTCACATGTGGGACAGGTATGACTATGCAATTAGTATTTTAGAGGATTTTGCTTGGTTATTTGGTATGTTTAGAATGAATAGTTCCCAGCCTACTCTTTCCCTTGCCTCTGTAGTTAACTTGATTTATGATAGAGTAGCCCAAGTACTTTGTGCAGTAAAATTTAAAGTAGTAATTTACAGCTTAGTGTGAGGATATAAGATATTTTCATCAATATAACCATCTTAGCTCAACATTAATACAAGTATCTATAATTTATCTCCGCAGATACTTGAGCAAAAATCTGACATTTTCTGTTAAGTGTACTGAATTATAAAGTTTGAGTTCTGCAACTTGAGCAGTAGATTAGTTACAAAAGAACATAAGAGATGCCATACTGGGTCAGGCCAAGGTCCATCAAGCCCAGTATCCTGTTTCCAGCAGTGGCCAATCTAGGTCATAAGTACCTAGCAGTTTCCCCAAAAGACACAGGTTCCTCAATGCTTGTATTGGGTCAAGCAGTGTTATCCCGGGTCCCTTTTAATAATGGTTTATGGACCTTTCCTCCAAGAACTTGTCCAAACCTTTTTTAAACCCAGCTACACTAACAACTTATCTCCAGGAACAAGCAGGAACGTAGTCTTCACATATGGGTACGTCGGTACCGACGGAGCCTGCGCGGGAACGCTCCCCAGCGTCCAATTAGAAAGCTTTTGGGAGCATCCCACAGCGCCTGCGTGCTGCCTTCCCGCCTTTTCCAACTGCCTCTCTCCAGTTCTTCTTTTTCCGCGGAGCCAGCAGGTCGTGTTCCTGTCACGGCAGAAAATTTCCCTTCTTTTTTGTGGTCGCGTCTGCTTTCCTCGATGCTTTACCGGTACCGCTGTTTTTTCTTTCTTTTCTAAAAAAAAAAAAAAAAAATTCTTAGTACTTTTTCCCATTTTTTCCAGGTGCACGCACTATTTTGGGCCTTAGGCCCAACATCTTTTCCATAATGGAAAAACCCTCCTCGGGTTTTGAAAAGTGCACCAAGTGTGGCGGTACCATCTCCGTCACCGACACCCATGAGTGGTGTCTAAAATGTTTAGGTCCTGACCATTCCATCTCGGAGTGTATGGCCTGTGCCATGATGTCCAAGAGAGGTCGACAGAACCGAGCCGCCAAGCTCAGTACCCTGTTTCCCTCTGATGCAGCTTCGGTGGCATCGACATCTTCTAGGGCTTCATCTTCCTCCCGTGGATCTCAGGTAACTAAACATAAGTCTAGCCGGTCCTCAAAGGATATATCTCCTAAGCATCGAGATGCCTCTGGCGTTGCCCTTGAGAATTTTGCACTGGCAAAATTGCCCCGACGGGAGGCTTCCAAAGCATTATCGGGGCTCCAGGATGTTCTCGAGGCCTCGACCTCGGCAGAACTACTGGTGCCATGCTCTGGGGTACTGGCGGTCTTCTCCGGTACCGACGTCCAGGCATCGGCAGCATCGATAGACCAGAGGGTCCTGGCTATTGAATGCAGTCTGGTGGCTCTCCTTGCGGCATCGACATCCTCGGAACCGCGTCAGACAGTTCAACTGGTACCGGCACTGACTCCGGCACCGGTATCTGTATCGGTACCAGTACCGACAGCATAGACATCGGCATACACTTTGCCGGTACCCAGTCATGCAATGCCTTCCGGTACTGTTACACCGGTACCGATTCCCCTCGGTACCGACTTCGGTCGGTACGGGTATCGGGCTCTTCAAGAGCACCCTGACAGAAGGTACTTCGAGTCCTCAGAGGAATCTGAGGATTCTGACAGGTCTGTCGATGCAGGAATACTTCTCCCAGAGGAGCCTTCCTCCCCTAAACATAGGATGTCTCCTCCAGAGGACATTTCCTTTCAGGATTTCATCAGGGAGGTGGCTCGAGGTCTATCCATTACTGTGGCACCTGAAACAGAGCCCAGAGCAAAGGAGTTGGAAATTTTACAATATCCCAAAACTCCTAAGAAGGCAGCTACCCTGCCCATCCATGAGATCTTGCATCACCTCATGTTAAGAATGTGGGAGACGGAGGAAATGACGTCACCCAGCTAGACGGCAGCTCGAAGACGGAGCTCTGTCGTGGTGGATAAAGAAACCTGCATAATCTTGACCCCAGTGAAGTGGTGAGCCTGGAAAGTAGCGTCCAGCGCGTTAAGAGGCGTGGAGATGTCAGCGCCGAGGAAAAGCTCTACCGACCTGAAAAACTTTGCTTTTAAGGCGGTGAGCGGGAGCGGGAGCGGCGCGGCGAAAGCCAAAATGGCGGCGGCGAGTGCGAAGGCCGCGGAGGAGGTAAGTGGAGCTGCGGAGGTTGGGGGTCCCCACGAAACTGAACTGGAGGCTTTCAAAGGAGAGCTGAAGGGCTGGTTCTCGGCCCTGTGGCAAGACCTGGCTCAGTTTAAGGCCGAAGCCCAGAACTGGATGGCTGAGTTGAAAGAGGAGGTGAAGGAGGTGGGCCAGAGGCTGGTGGATGTGGCAAGCAAGGTGGAGGAGCAAGAAGGTGCACTGCGAAGCCTGCAAGGCAAATTGGATGGTGCCATGGGTGAACAGGAAGAACTTTGGACCAAGCTGGAAGACTTAGAGAATAGGTCGAAGATCTAATGTGCGCATTCGAGGCCTCCCGGAAAGCAATGAGAGGATTGTATAAAAGTGGTGGTGCAGATCAGTAAACAGATAGTGGAGCAAACTGGGATGGACAGCTCCGGCTTGTGTTGGACACTTGATCGGGCGCATTGTGCTTTGGGCCCCAAGAGGGATGGCAGATCGCGGGACATTATCGCATGCTTCCACGAGTATACTACAAAAACTATGGTGATGTCAGCAGCGTGCAAACTTCAAGAGGTCCGCTGGGAAAACCATAAAGTTGAGATCTATGCTGACCTTTCTGCTATTACTATGCGAAAGCGGAGAGCTTTAAGTGGTCTAACAAGCCGGCTGCGGGAAGAGAACATTAAATATAGATGGACCTTCCCCTTTGGCCTGATGTTCAGTGTGGAGGGAGTTTCATCCCACGTCCGATCAGTAGCGGAAGCTACGGATGTCATTTAACAGGCCGGCTGGCTGGACAGCACGAGTTCTTTGAGCCCCCCAAGAGAGCAGAGACGGGAGGAGGAAAGTCGCTGGAGGAGGGTATTGCTGGGGGAGAAGCGACTGCGGAAGCCGAAGAAGACCATGGCTACAGGGGGAGAGCATCGATGAACCTGGGACTTCTCTCTTAGATATATGTATCTGTTTTTTTTACTGTTGTTTTGAGGTGGGTTATATCGGGAGGGGTCAAGGAGTATGGGAGTGAGTTTTATGTGATGTGCTGCAGGTGAGAGGTGTATGTGTACTGTTGCTATGCTGTCGGGGCTGATGTCATGCCTTATGGAATGGGGAAGAGGGGAGCGGACGAGACAGGGGAGCAGGGGGTGGAGGGGGGATGAGGGAGGGGGACACGAAGGGGGAGGGTTGGGGATAGGGTAGAAGGGGGAATCCATCCTGCCACAAACCAGTCAGTTACATATCTCCCAGCAGTTACCGACTATGGCTAAATTACGAGTATTAACACTGAATGTCAGGGGGCTGAATTCCCCGATCAAAAGGCAGCGGATGTTTAAAGAATGTGCTAGGCTTAGAGGAGATGTTTTTTTCTTCAGGAAACCCATTTAAAAAGAGGGGATGAGTGGCGGGTACATCACAAACGGTTCCCAGGACAGTGGTTTGCTTCCAATAAAGTAGAATTAAAGAAGGGGGGAGTGGGGATCTTGATAAATGAGAACATACAATACACCATGGGGGAAGTTCTCCGGGACAGGGAGGGGCATTTCCTGCTTATTAAGCTTAAGATTCGGGGTAAGTTGCTCACCTTAGTAAATGTCTATGGCCCAAATTCAGCTCAAGGAAAGTTTATGAAAGTTTAACTACGACGGTGGAAAGGTTTGCAGAGGGGGAAGTGATTATGGGGGGGGATTTTAATTTGACCGTTAACCCCCAACTGGATAACTCTAAGGGGGGCTGTGGGGGCAATGCAAAGGATAGGCGAAGGTTTAAGTTGATGAGTAGTTCCCTGGGTATTAGAGACACCTGGCGGGAATTGCGAGGTCAGAAACGGGAGTACACATTCTTCTCTCCTGTACATAATTCATTTTCAAGGATAGATATGATATGGGTCTGACACTCTCTGCTGGTTGAGGTGGCTGATTGTGTAATTGGGGAGAGGACGTGGACGGAACACGCGCCAGTCTGGATAGATGTAGTGGTTGGATCTGAGCAGAAGCCCCAGCGTAGATGGCTGCTAAATGAGGCCCTCTTGGAGAACCCTGATATATGACAAAAAGTGGCGGCCGCTATAACCACTTATTTGGAATTGAATGACAGGGAGGATTGTAGGGTAGAGACCCTCTGGGAGTGTTTGAAGGTAGTTGTGAGGGGTGAGTTAATCTCCCTGGGAACGTAACTGAATTCAAAAAAGCATGGGACCAACACAGAGGATCTCTAAAGGTAAAAAGTGGACTGTTGTAGTTATGGAAGGACAGACTAGATAGGCCATGTGGTCTTTTTCTGTCATGTTTCTATGTGAAACGGACTAAGGAGGAAAGGAAAATTTCCCTTAGACGTCGGATTAGAGAAGGGGAAGGGCGCCACCAAAGGGGGGAGATCGATGAACGGGGGCTACAGGAGCTGCGAGAAGCAAAAAGGGAATTGGGGGAGATTAAATTTGCCCAGGACCAATTGAAGCAAACCTTCTTTGAACTCGGCAATAAACCTACTAAATGGTTAGCTTATCGGTTGAAACAGCGTCATAGGCGGAATTTTATAACCAAGATTCGCGATGCGGGGGGGAGAGAAGTAAGGAGAGTGGAACAGATTAAGGAGCAATTTGTGCAGTTTTATCAGCATTTATATAGGGTGGAGGAGTCTGGGTCACAGGCGGAGCGCGCTCGTTATTTACAAATGAAGTTGCCAAAGTTATCCGAAGCTGACACTGAGTTGTTAGCGAGGCCTATTACAGCGGCAGAAGTAGCTGCAGTGATTAGATCATTGCCTGCACATAAAGCACCAGGGCTGGATGGATACACTAATAAATTTTATAAAACCTTCCAAGAGGAGCTGAGTGGTATTTTGGCTCGGCTCTATAACTCCTTCCGAGATGGGGGACGGCTCCCTGACACTCTACGAACGGCGGGTGTTACCCTGTTGCTAAAGGAGGGGAAGGACCCTACTTTATGTAGCTCATATAGACCTATCTCGTTGCTGGGATCCGATTTTTAAAATCTTCACCAAAATTTTGGCTAATAGACTTTTACCCTTCATGCCCCGTTTAGTACATGAGAACCAGGGGGGGTTTGTGCCAGGTAGGCAAACCGCCAGTAACATTCGGAAGGTATTGAACACAATTTGGAAGGGGAAGACAGCGGGAACACAATTGGTCTTATTGACCATCGATGCAGAAAAAGCGTTTGACCACGTGTCTTGACCCTACTTGATGCAGGTGTTGGAATTAATGGGTCTAGGAGGGGGGTATTTAAACTGGGTTAAGGCTATTTACTCCAATCCTCTAGCGCGGATCCGTGTAAACGGGGATTATTCTACCGCATTCGAATTGGGGAGGGGGACACACGCCAAGGCTGTCCGCTCTCACCTCTTCTTTGTGTTATCAATGGAGCCCCTAGCCCAATTGGTGAGGGAATGCCCGGCAGTGAAGGGGGTCCAGGGGAAGACCTGGGAGAGTAAAATCTCATTGTTTGCAGATGACTTGCTCTTTTTGTTGACAGAGCCCCTTCAATCAGTGGTGTGCTCTATCGGATCTTAGTGGAGTTTGGCAAATATTCGGGATTTAAGATTAATGCTACAAAGTCTGAGATCTTGAACATTTCTGCAGACACCCACACACAACAATTGCTGCAGAAGCGGTTACCATTTAAATGGGCCAAACAGAGGGTGAAATATTTGGGGATATATTTAATGGCCAATGAATGGGATTTAGGAAGGGTAAATTTTGGTCTGATGGAACAAAAGATGAAGAGGGAACTGGAATTTTGGGAAAGTAAAAAATTATCTTGGTTGGGGCGGATTTCAGTCATCAAGATGGTGATCTTGCCCCAGTGGCTATATCTGTTTCGAACACTGCCGGTGGGGATGCCTAGAACTTTTCTGGGGAAGATACAGCGGACCATTATGAGGTTTATTGGAGGAGGGAAAAGTAACAGAGTTGAAGTGGCCTTTGCTCACTAAGAGTAGGCGAAACGGGGGAATGGCCATTCCGGATGTGAACCGATATATGGAAGCGGCACAACTAAGTGCAATAGTAGATTGGGGTGCGGAGGATGGTAAGGAGTGGGTGCGAATGGAGGCGGAAGACTTAAAGGTAGGGAAATTATCTGATTGGATTTGGCTGCCACGAGGGATGCACATAGGGGTGCGAGACTGCAACCCCTATGTTCAGAGAACTCTACACCTCTGGCATCGATGGAGATGGAAGTGGTTGGGTACAGGTGAGGTGTCTAGATTGATACCTATAATTGATAATCTGGATTTCTCGCCAGCGGTGGGACGTAGTGAGTTTACGACCTGGGCTCAGAAGGGGTTAATGCACATAGGCCAACTATTAGAGGGTAAAGAGATTAAGGCCTTCTCTGTTTTAGAGAAGCAATTTGGCTTAGAAGCTAAAGATTGCTTTCCCTACCAGCAGATATGTCATTACCTGAAGCATAAAATCTTACCCGAGTTACGGGGAGATCTCACGGGTATAGAAATGTTATTCCTGATGGGGCAAATGAAGAAACTTTTGACTAAATTTTACAATATGATGGAGGGGGAAAGGTGGCAGAGCCCTTTCCAAAAAGCTTGGGAACAAGACTTGGGGATCAAGTGGGAGGAGGAGGAGTGGGACAGCATCTTTCAGAATAGATATAAAGGGGTGCTAGCTGCCAGTTTTATAGAAAATAACGATAAATTATTGTATAGGTGGCACTTAACACCCGAGAAATTGCATGTTATGTTTCCAGGACATACTGATAGGTGTTGGCGGGAGTGTGGGGAAAGGGTGACATTTTTACATGTTTGGTGGTCTTGTAAAACTATTTATGAACAGTGGGGAGAGGTGTTTGGCCTATTGAGTGCTATATTGGGGAAACTGATCGAGCCAAACCCAGCAGTGGCCATGTTGGGGCTGAGGCCAGCAAACCTCACCCAGGTAGAAAGTTTCTTTGTCAATGTGGGGTGTGTGACTTATAGGATGTTGATTGCACGGCGTTGGCGGCAGGTGCACCCGCCCACGCTGAGGGAATATGTGTCGTCCCTAGACTCCAATTATTTACTTAGTGAGGCAACTGCCATTAAGAATAACGGTTCCAAAAAGTTTCTAAAAATCTGGAAAAAATATTTGTGCTGGAAAAGTACTAGTTTGTAATGATTCTAGGATGTTTGTAACAGTGGTAGGATGGTGGGGGGGGGGGAGGGGAGGGGGATGGGTTTGTGGGTTTATAAATGGTTTTGTTGTTGATGTGTCTGAACCTCTGATTTTGTACTGTTATAAAGTATAAAAAAAAGAATGTGGGAGACACCTCTTACCACCTCTCCTCATTCTCGTAGACTGGATACTCTGTATCGAGTCTCTCCTTGTCATGGGTTCCAGAAAACTCAGCTTCCTCACCACTCTATTGTAGTGGAATCAGCTATGAGAAGGGTCAAGAGTGCAAAGAGGCATGCCTCTAATCCTCCGGGCCGTGAGTGCAGAACTTTGGATGCTTTTGGATGTCGTGTCTTCCAAGCTTTCATGCTTTCTGCCAGGATCAGTTCCTATAGTCTGTATATGGGAATGTTCCTGAAGGAAGTCACAGGTGATTTAGAGGCTTTGAGTCCTCTTCTTCCTGAGGATAGACAGGATTTTCTCACATTGGTCAAACATGCCCAAGATGTTTCAAATTTGTCAACCGTGCAGCTTTTGACTGTTTTGAGTGCATAAGCAGAACCTCTGCCATTGCCATAGGTGCACGTAGAATTGCTTGGCTCCAGGCATCTGATCTGGAGCTCTGGGTACAAGACAAACTGGGAAATATTCCTTGTACTGGTGAAAACCTGTTTGGTAAAGATTGGCAGGAAAAGGCCAATGAGTTGGATGCTGACAACTCCACCTTGGATAGATTGTCAAAGTCCACAGCTGATCCTGCAAGAAAAATCTTTTAAGAAGCCATTCTTTTCTAAAAAGAAGAATTATCCTGCTTATTCTCAGCAGGGACGTTCTGCAGGTCAGCTTGTCAGAAAAGGTCAGCAACCACCCAAACAAAGAAAAGCAAAGACTGCTAAGTCTCAGCTGTCGGACTGCCTCCACAAGGCCTTTGACTTTCAGCTAGAGAACTTACCCTTCCTGGCTCTCATGGGACCAGAGCCTTCCACCATTCCAGGAAGGTTGTCACTTTGCCCCCAGATGGGGGCAAATAACAGCAGAGCATTGGACACTCCATCATAAAAGAGGGGTACAAGCTTCATTTTTCAAGCATGCCCCCTCCCACAATGATGAGGCAGTTCAATTCTCTGACCTCTCTCATCAACCTGTTAGGTGAGGAGGTCACTATGCTTCTTGCCCAAGGGGCAATAGAAGAAGTACCCATCCATCAGCAGGGTACAGGGTTTAACTCCCCCTATTTCCTTATCCCAAAGAAAACAGGGGGATACAGACCTATCTTGGACCTCAGAGTTGAACAAATTCCTGGTCAAAGAGAAATTCAAGATTTCTCTCGGAACTCTGCTGCCATACCTTCAGAGTCAGGATTGGCTTTGTTCTCTAGATCTCAAGGATGCTTACACCCATGTTCTCATCCATCCAACTCACAGAAGGTTCCTTCGGTTCCTTTTTCAAGGAAAGCACTACCAATACAGGGTGCTTCCTTTTGGGCTGGCCTCAGCACCAAGAGTGTTCACGAAATGCATGGCTGTGGTAGCAGCATTTCTCCGCACTTTAGGGATATTAGTCTTCCCCTACTTAGACGACTGGCTTATTTGAGCCCCAACAGAATCAGAGGCCAGGACGTCTCTATCCTGCACAATGCGTATCCTTCAGTATTTGGGGTCTGGTAATAAACATCCCAAAATCCAGTCTAACTCCCACTCAGTCTCTAGAATTCATAGGAGCTTTGCTGGATACCAGAAAGGCAAGGGCCTATCTCCCCCAGGCCCGCTACCTTCTCATGGTGCAGTTAACTTCTCAAGCAGTGCTAAAGCCTCATCTCACTGCCTGAGAAATGCTACAACTACTAGGCCACATGGCATCTACTGTGCATGTGGTTCCCTATGCCTGCCTCCATATGAGGGCAGCCCAGTGGACTTTATCCACTCAATGGACCCAGGCATCAGGATGCCTGTCAGACAAAATAGCAAACACAAGTCGCCTTATTTTGTCCCTCCAGTGGTGGACGTCCACTCAAAACCTGTTGCTGGGGTCCCCGTTTCAACAACCTTTACCCCAAGCAACTCTCACGACAGATGCTTCTCCTATGGGTTGGGGAGCTCATCTGCAAGACCTCTCCACCCAAGGCACCTGGTCTCCACAGGAGACTCATCTACATATCAACCTCTTGGAGCTCAGAGCAATCTTCCTTGCTCTTCGAGTGTTCCCCACCCTGCTCAGCTATAAGACAGTCCTCATTCATACGCACAATCAAGTAGCCATGTTCTACGTGAACAAGCAGGGGGGGAACAGGCTCTCTGTTGCTTTGCAACAAAGCTTTGCGACTATGGGCCCTCGCCAGAGAGCATCAGATTCATCTCCTGGCAGTGTATCTTCCAGGCATACAAAAGTCTTGGGCAGACAGACTCAGTCGAGTTCTGCTTCCACACGAGTGATCTCTGCATGCAGACCAGGTGAACAAGATTTTTCAAATTTGGGGAACCCCGGACATAGACCTCTTTGGAAGTCCATGGAATGCCAAACTTTCCCGGTTCTGTTCCAGAATTCCGGCTCAGGGGGCTCAGGCCAGGGATGCTTTCCTCCTTTACTGGGGTCAAGACTTCCTGTATGCCTTTCCACCCATTCCCCTAATTCCCAAGACCCTGTTCAAGCTTCAGAGAGACAGAGGCCATATGATTCTCATAGCTCCACATTAGCCACGGCAGGTGTGGTACCCTCTACTTCTACATCTCTCTCAAGCTCCCTCCCTGGAGTTAGGGTCTGCTCCAGATCTCCTATCTCAGGAGGATGGAATGTTATGGTATCCCAATCCCCAGTTTCTACATCTCAGGGCTTGGTTGCTGAAGGCCTAGATCTCCATGATATTAATATCCCTCAGCAAGTAAAAGATTCTTTTTGCTTCCAGGAAACCTTCCACAAGACGCTCTTATGCTTTCAAGTGGAAAAGGTTTACCATATGGTGTTCGCAGAAGGGTCTTAGCCCCCTTGTGATACTTCTGGAATCATTACTGGAGTATCTCCTTCATTTATCCAATGCAGGACTTAAGACTTACTCAGTAAGAGTCCATTTGAGTGCTATTGCAGCTTCCTTTAAGCCTCTAAATGGACAGCCTATTTCCTCTCATCCCCTTATAGCAAGATTTATGAGAGGCTGCCTTCTAACTAAGCCTCCCATTAGGCCACCACCTGTGGCATGGGACTTAAACCTGGTTCTTGGGCAGCTCATGAAGCCACCATTTGAACCCTTAGCTACTACCTCCTTGAAATTCCTTTCTTGGAAAGTTATCTTTCTCATTGCAATCACATCAGCACTTTGCATCAGTGAGTTGCAAGCACTAGTAGCTGATCCACCTTATACAAGGTTCCATCATGACAAGGTAGTCCTTAGGACTCATCCACACTTTATGCCGAAGGTGGTCTTGCCTTTTCATCTATACCAAGCGGTCTATCTACCTGTGTGTTTTCCTAGGCCTCATGCATCAAATGCAGAGAGGTATCTTCATACCTTGGACTATAAAAGAGCTTTAGCCTTTTACAAAGAACACAGCAACATAGAAAGTCCTCTCAACTCTTTGTTGCTTTTGATCCTTCTCATTTGGGACTTCCAGTCTCCAAGAGAACACTATCTAACTGGATTGCTCAGTGTATTTCCTTCGCCTATCAGAGTAAGAACCTTTCTCTGGAGGGCCATGTCACAGCTCACAATGTGAGAGCCATGGCAGCCTCAATGGCTCATCTGCACTCTGTCTATTGACGACATCTGTCGAGCAGCCACTTGGGCCTCGGTTCATACCTTCACAGCCCATTACTGCTTGGACAAGGACTCCCGCCGGGATGCCTTGTTTGGTCAGGCTGTTCTCCAACACCTGTTCCATACCTCATCAACTCCTTCCCACCATCCCTGGTAGGATGCCAGAGATCCATGGGGGGAAGTGGAGCCCTTTTCAGGGACACACAACTTCTGGGGGCTCTCCCTGGCACCTAAAGCTAGGGAGTCCCAATATGTGATGACTACATTCCTGCTTGTTCCTGGAGATAGCATAGTTACTCACCTGTAACAGGTGATCTCCGGGAACAGCAGGAATTTAGTCCTCACAACCCACCCACCTCCCCTAGGAGTTGTATCTCTATCTCTTTCCTTTCCCCCTCTCTCTCTCTGTCTCAGCTTTAAAACTCAACTGGAGAGGCAGTTGGGAAAGGCGGGAAGGCAGCACACAGGCGCTGTGGGATGCTCCCAAAAGCGTTCTGATTGGACGCTGGGGAGCGTTCCCGCTTGGGCTATCAGAGTAAGGAGTGGAGGAGTGGCCTAGTGGTTGGGGCAAGGTATTTCAGGCTAGAAGGTCGGGGGTTCAAATCCCACTCGAGGACAGCAACCTTGGGTCGGAAGGACTGGGGTTTCTAGTCCCACAGGTGCTCCTTGTGGTCTTGGGCAAGCCACTTAACCCTCCATAGCACATGTTCCCTGTAAAATACTTATCTCCAAGTTATAATGCCCTGTTCAATGTAATTTCAGTTTGTTCAATGTAAACCGCACTGATGCAGAATAGCGCGGTATATAAGAGAATGTAAATTAAAAAAAAATAAGAATCTTCCTCTGGAGGGCCATGTCACAGCTCACAATGTGAGAGCCATGGCAGCTTCAATGGCTCATCTGCACTCTGTCTATCGACGACATCTGTCGAGCAGCCACCTGGACCTCTGTTCATACCTTCACAGCCCATTACTGCTTGGAGAAGGACTCCCACCGGGATGCCTTGTTTGGTCAGGCTGTTAAACACCTGTTCCATATCTATTCAACTCCTACCCGCCATCCCTGTTGGATGCCAGAGATCCATGGGGGGAAGTGGAGCCCTGGTTCAGGGACACACAACTTCTGGGGGTCTCTCCCTGGCATCTAAAGCTAGGGAGTCCCCATATGTGAAGACTACATTCCTGCTTGTTCCTGGAGATAGCATAGTTTCTCACCTGTAACAGGTGATCTCCGTGAACAGCAGGAATTTAGTGTTCACAACCCACCCACCTCCCCTAGGAGTTGTATCTCTGTTTCTTTCCCTTTCCCTCTCTCTCTCTCTGTCTCAGCTTTAAAACTTAACTGGAGAGAGGCAGTTGGGAAAGACGGGAAGGCAGCACGCAAGCACTGTGGGATGCTCCCGAAAGCTTTCTAATTGGACGCTGGGGAGCGTTCCCGCGCAGGCTCCGTTGATACCGACGTACCCATATGTAAAGACTAAATTCCTGCTGTTCCCGGAGATCACCTGTAACAGGTGAGTAACTATGCTTTACTACATTCTCTGGTAACAAATTCCGGAGCTTGATTACACGTTAAGTGAAAAACTATTTTCTCTTATTAGTCTTAAATAGGTTACCCTGTAGTTTCATTGCATGTCCGCTAGTCTTTTTACATTCTGATGGCATAAACAATCGATCTGCGTTTACCCATTCCACTCCATTCATTAATTTATAGACCTCTATCATCTCCCCTCAGCTGTCTCTTTTCCAGGTTGATGAGCCCTAAACGTTTTAGCCTCTCTTGCTACACTGTTGACCACAGTCTTCTCCTCGATACTCTGTCCTCGCTTGGTTTTAAGGGCTCTGTGCTATCCTGGTTCTCCTCTCTCTCCCATTGCTATTTCAGTGTGTGTTCTGGTGGCTGCTCCTCCTCTGTTATCCTGCTTCCAGTTGGTGTACCCCAAGGATCTGTCTTGGGTCAGTTCCTTTTCTCTTTCTATACCCAGTCCCTTGGTGCGCTTATCTGTTCCCATGGTTTTCAGTGCCATCTTTATGCTGATGGCGCCCAGATCTACCTTTCTACGCCTGAAATCTCTCCAGCTATCCAGACCTGGATCTCTCTGAAATTTGCCTTTCTGAAATTGCTGCCTGGATGTCTCACTGCCATTTGAAATTGAACATGGCCAAGACTGAACTTTTTATCTTTCCCCCTAAAACCTCCCCCCTCTTCCTCCTTTCTCAGTCTCTGTGGATAACTCTGTACTCCTTTCTGTTTCCTTGGCTCGCAGTCTTGGGGTTGTCTTTGACTCTTCTCTCTCCTTCTCCATACACATTCATCTGATAGCTAAGACCTGCCGTTCCTGATCGTCCCTCCAGTCTAGTGCCGGAATCTCTGGGTTGTCAACCTCATCCAGCAGCTTTGGAGACTGAGAAACTTCAGTGCTGTGATGTCACCAGTATATAAGGGCTGGCACCGCCTCCTCACACCAGTTTTCAGTCTCCAAAGCAGCTAGAGAGGTGATGAGCCCAGGGATTCCAGGGCTCACTAGAGGAACGATTGAGTAAAGTTAGAGGGGTTTCTAAAAAAAAAAAAAAAAAAAAAAAGCCCAAAAGATAAAGGGTACATTGCATTGGAAGCCTTTGTTTTGGCTCTGCCTGTAGTCCGGGAGAGCAGCGGCATGTCCTTTGCCCGGGGATCCTCTGCTCCATTACCCGTCCTTTTCCTCAGCCAGGGGCCAGTCAGGAGCCAGGCAGTGGGCTCTGGTCGACGTAAGGGAGAGGATCGGCAGCAGGTTACCGTCCCGGCTGTAAGGGACCGGAACTGGCATGTTTTGAGGGGTGCGGTGAGTGCAGAAGTCTTTGCCTGCCAGTGCCGACAGCTCTAGGAGCAGTCCCAGCTGATTTCCCTTCTAAGAGTCATCTAAAGGTAACGGGGACTGTTAAAATCGCCGGTGAGGGGAACGGAGAGTATTTAGTGATCCGGCAGCAGTTTTGCAGGGCCGCGGGCCTTTTTCGGCGGGAAACGGCTGTATCTCCAGGAACAAGCAGGAATGAGTCTTCACATATGGGTACGTCGGTACCGACGGAGTCTGCGCGGGAACGCTTCCCAGCGTCCAATCAAAGAGCTTTTGGAAGCATCCCACCACGCCTGTGTGCTGCCTTTCCCAACTGCCTCTCCTCAGTTTTTATTTTTCCGCGGAGCCGGCAGGACATCCTCCTGTCACCGCAGAAAATTCTTGTTTTATTTCTTTAGTTTTCTTGTGGTCGCGGCTGTCTCCCGACGCCACCGCTACCGCCGGTGTTTTCTTTTCTTTTCTTGTAAAATCTTCCTTGTTCAAGGAATATTTTTTCTTCATAGTGTCTTAGGCCTTTTAGGCCTCTTCTTTTTCCTTCATGGAACCGCCAGCCACTTTCTCCAAGAAATGTTCAAACTGTGGCGGTACAACTTTATTTTTAGACCCTCGAAGTCGGTGTCTAACCTGCTTGGGTCCTGACAACAGTTTGGTAAGAAGAGGTCTTCAATATTGAGGTTCCCTCGATACACGCTCGGGGCACCATCCCCTTCTTCTACACAGGATCAGGTAACCCACAAACAGTCTGTTAAGACTAGCCAGCCCTCGAGTGGTAGGTCACATAAGAACATAAGATATGCCATACTGGGTCAGACCAAGGTCCATCAAGCCCAGTATTCTGTTTCCAACAGTGGCCAATCTAGGTCATATGTACCTAGCAGTTTCCCCAAGAGACACAAGTTCCACAATGCTTGTACTGGGTCAAGCATTGATGTCAAGCACAGCATGTAGACGGCTCCGGCCTTGCCCTCGAGGGCCAACTGGCTTCAAAACCCCGGCGGGAGTCTTCGGTCTCCAAAGCGTATAAGGGGTTTCAGGTTGTTCCTGGGGTTCACCCCTCACAGAACATACCTGAACCGTGTCCGGTGGTGGCATCCGCTTCGAGCGGTACCGATACCCCGACATCGGCACTGGTGTTGGATGAAACACTCCTCACCAGGGATGGTCATCTGGCTGGCATCCTCAGTGCCTTCGGGACCGGTGGATACACTCCAGACTGACTTTCCATTATCGGTACCAGCACCGATACTACCACCAACGTCGTTACTCTCCAGACGTGCATCGATAGCCTCGCTTCCTTCGATGTCGAGTCTGGAATCGCTCTCCAGTCTGGAGGACTGGGTACCGGCCCTTGGCGGTACCGAAAGCTTGGTTCTGATGATTCGGATCCGCAACTCTCGGTTCCCCTGAGGCCGATTGAGTTGCCACTAGCTGACTTTCATTCACAGGTATCAGACACGGTACCGATGTCGGTACCGATGTCTTCATTACCTTTACGGTCGGTGCCTTCCATGCTTCGCTTGTCAATGCCGAGTTTAGAATCGCTCTCTAGTCTGGAAGACTCGGTACCAATACACTTTGGTACTGACACCGATCGATACCGGTGGCTCGGTACCGAGGACAGCACCTGGAGGTTTTCGGTTACCTCGGTACCGATTGAACTGTCACCGATGACTGCTCAGATGTCTTTGTCAGGCTCGTCTCCGACATTGGTACCGGTATTGGCATCGGTACCGGTATCCACAGTAGCATCGTGGCCAACTCCTACCATGCTTTTTTCAACAGGATTGCTCCCTTCTATGCCAAGCTTGGAGTCGATACCTGGCATGGACAATGTGGTAATGACAGTCGCTCCTCCTGACAGCCAGAACCGGCAACCATCCTTTAAGCATTCCACACTGCACTGTGCAGGATCTTCTATTCCTATATATCTGGATAGCTCTGTCAGTGCTCAGGCTAGTTCTTCAGATCTAACCTGTCCAGGGGAAATTCCTGTTGGAACTCTCCTTTCAGAGTTTCCTCCTGGATATAGCAAGATCTCTTGCCATTCCTATCCCAGGACATGATCCTGCACAGGGATCTCTTTCTACCAAAACAAAGGAGAACATAATGCTTCCTTTGCATCATTCCTTGCAGGATCTCCTTCTAGGAATGTGGGAAGCACCTTTAAGGGTACCCCCACCTTCCACAGCAACTGATCTCTTATATCAGGTGCCCCCCTCTCCAGGGTTTCAAAGGACTCAACTTCCTCATCATTCCATAGTTGTGGAATCAGCAATGAGGCAGGTAAAGAGCAAGAAAAAGCACTCTTCTTATCCGCCAGGTCGTGAGCCTAGGACACTTGATGCCTTTGGACGTCAAATCTTCCAGACATCTATGCTTTCTGCAAGAATTCTCTCATATATTTTCTATATGAGTCTATCTCTTGAGGAGGTCACAAAGCAATTACATCTTTTGACTCCTTCCCTTCCAGAGTGCAGGAGTGCAGACTATTCTTCACTGCTCAAGCATCTCCAGAATATTTCTTGGTTTCTTACTCGTGCTTCCCTAGACTCTTTTGAGTCTGTTAGCAGGACTTCTGCTATAACTATAGGGGCACGACGTAGAGCCTGGCTCCAAGCTTCAGACTTGGACAAATGGGCACAGCACAGACTGGGACATACTCCTTGCACTGGAGACAGTCTTTTCAACAAGGAGTCTTTACGTCAGGTTACTCAGTTCTCCTCTGACTTACCTGTTCCTAGGGGCTGTTCTGCACCTTCTTCTGTCTCAGTAGGTAGGAAATATCCTGCCAAACTTTCTTCCCATAGGAGAAGGTTTTATGCATCATCTGCCCATCATACAGATGTTCCCAAACAGGGGAAGCATCATCCTGGTCTGTAGAGTTCAACATCTCACCAGGCTCAGCAAACCCAGCAACCACAGGGTTTCTGATCAATCCATCAGTTGCTTGTGACTCTTGAGATTATAATCTGCAGTTGCTTCTTCTCAATAGAGGCTATCCACTGCTGTCATTCTACATCCTAAACATGGATCTCTTCCCGAATGACATCCATTCTTTCTATTGTCTATGAGCTGTCAGGATGTTCATGCTTCTAGTTCACAGGGTTCTCCTCTTTTCCTGTTAGGGAAAGAGGTCTATCCACTATCAAATGATAGTTTCCTGTGCCAGCATGTCTTTTTTCCTTTCTATAAACTTCCTACTTTGTAAGTTTTCTTCAGCTCTATTCTCTTTACCCTCTTACCAGGTTTTCCTCTGTAAGAGCGGTATTGCTTCACTGGAGGGCTTTTCTTCAGCCTCTCTAGTTTTCTTACCTTTCCAGTGCGGAGTTCTCTTCTGAGTTGACTCCTCTTTTTCAATCTTCCTTTGACGCAGTTCATCAGACACATTAAGAGTTTTCTACTCTTGTTTTGTCTGTTCTTTCTGTTTTTAAACAGTACCATTCTTCTGCTGTCTGGCAAGCAGCTGCCAATGCAGGAGCCTTAATGTTTGGACCACTGGTTCTTGTTCACCAGCAACCAGATTTGTCCTCCACTAACATTCTGTCTGGTCTTAGTAGTGGCTCCAAGTCAGTGCTGTCATCTGTCTTGGAAATTTTTCACTACAAGCTTGTTGGATTGTCTTCTCTTTCTGCCATCTCCATTTCCCTGGGTTTGGCAGCATAGTTGACATAGGTACTGGCTCTCCTGCAGCCAGTTCTATCTCCTCATTCTCCTGCATCATGCTCTCTGCAATTCTACAGAGAAGCTCTCTACTATGGGCCCTTGCTAGAGAGCATGGGGGGCTTTTTCTCAAACAGCTATACTAGATGATTGAAAAAGGCTTTTTCAGTCATGTCTCCCATGACTAGAAAAATTCTCCTTTTTAATATAAAGGACATAGGCCTCCTTTTACGTGAAAGCTTAAGGAGTTGCTAATTCCCTGCTTTGGTCCATAGTCTTTTCCAATAGGGAATGTTTTTTCCTTCTAGCTCGTCCTCATGGTAAGAACGCATGATACCTTTTTGCCCTTAAGCAGGTCAGCATGGTATCTCATTCCTATGCGTCTTTTCACTTACCATGCTAGAGTTCTAGAATACTCGGGACTTGCTGGCTGCAGACTGATATCATCTTCTGCTTTTCACATACCTATCCTGGTTATTCTACTAACTAGCATCCCTGTAGCCATAACCAGTGGGAATTGATTCTCTATATATCTTCTCAAGTAGGTTCCACCTTCTTGTTATTAGATGAATCTTTCCTCTCCACATTTTCTTATGTGAATACTTTTTTGTAGGCATATCTCTGTCTGCTTCTTTGCAGACTTCCATATAGAGGCCTATATATTCATACCTATAGCACACATCTTACAGATGTCTGTCTATCATTTGTGTGTATTTTATGCCCTTCATATCTCACTATAGAGATAGAGATATGAGAATATATGTATATCTCTATCTCTATCTCTATCTCTATCTATATTTATATGTATTCTGCTTATCTACCTGACTGTCGAGGCTCATATAGCTATATGATTCTGACAGATGGGCTTTACCCATACTTATGCTATCCAGCATGTTTTAGGGTCCTACACTCAACCACTTCGTGGTAGTTAACACCTACCATAACCTTAAGGTTAGATACCCCTGAAGCTCTCCATGTTCCAGTATCTCTCCCAGCTGACCTCAGGAGAGACATTGCGGATCTTCAGCTAATCACAGCTTAACGCCTCCGGCGTTGTCCTTTCTTTTGGGATACAAGGGGTTCCCATACCCTTTCTCCCCACAAGGACTGGGCCTGTTTGTCCAAATCGGTTAGCCTCTCTCTTGTTCTTAAGAGTGAGCCACTCTGCTGCAAAAGAGTTCGGCTTTTATCATAAAGCCTTCCGCTGAAGGCCCACTGTTTTTATACTACCCCAGTTTTCCCTACTGGGGTTACCTGTTACCTTTCAGGATTCTGACCTCCATTGCTTTTCCTACAGGGTTACTACCTCCACTTACAGTGAGGTCCTTCTCGAGGTTCCTCTACTGGGTTCCCCAGTAGATCCCATGAACCTCCATACTTCTCTGAAGTCCTGTGGTCGATATTGCAATATTTTTTCTTTGCAATATCATTGATGACAATTATCCACACATGGACTCCTTGTCTGCAATCCTATGCTAGGTTAACTGTTCCACAGCACCTTTCTCTCCAACTCCTACCCTCCATCCTCAGGATGCCTGGTGTTGTGGGGGATAGCATGTTCCAACCTATGACATGCTGGGACTCCAGGCATCTCAGCTTGGGAGTCCCCATATGTGAAGACTCATTCCTGCTTGTTCCTGGAGATAGCACAGTTACTTACCTGTAACAGGTGATCTCTGGGAACAGCAGGAATAAGTCTTCACAACCCACCCACCTCCCCAGGAGTTGTATCTCTTTCCTTTCCTCTCTCTCTCTCTTTGTGTCAGCTTTAAAACTTAACTGAGGAGAGGCAGTTAGGGAAAGGCGGGAAGGCAGCACGCAGGTGTGGTGGGATGCTTCCAAAAGCTCTTTGACTGGATGCTGGGAAGCGTTCCCGCGCAGACTCCGTCGGTACCAACGTACCCATATGTGAAGACTTATTCCTGCTGTTCCCAGAGATCACCTGTTACAGGTAAGTAACTGTGCTTTATCGCGAGCAGGCCAGACCACGTGGCCTGAGAGCGGGAAGATTGCCGGTTTCCAGTGTGGGGCTTTGGCGCTTTCTAGCTTGGCCTAGTAGCTTAGTTTTTCGTTTCTTTCTTCGGGGCTCTGGTGGGGGAGTCTCCCTGAAGGTCCTCGAGTAAAAAAAACAAATTTTCTTTTGAGGGGGAGTTGTGCCCTGTGTGGGTCAGGGTGAAATGCCTTCCAAGCAGCTCTGTCTTTTGTGTGGGGCTAAGCGCAGTTCAGTCTCACAGGAGGGTGTCTGTAGGGGCTGCGCCCCCGAGTTGGAGGCCAGAGAGGAGGTTCCCGCTTCAGAGGCTAGGGGGCCTGAGGGTTTAGAGGATATGATTGACCCCAGTCTCACATCCTTACCGACTCCTGATCCGGGGGTCAGTGTGTCGGCGGTCCCAATGCCGCTGCTTGTTCAGCAGCCCCTAGCAGGCAATCTAGGGGCAATTTTCTCATTGGATTTCATAGCATTGCTCCAAAAGACTTTGGCAGGCTCGCAGGGAGCGCCTGCAGCGACTACCTCAGGGGCTGAGCTGGGGCTGAAGCAACCGCATTCTCCGTTGTCAGCGGCAGCCTCGGGCATCAGTGCCAAGAGGGCCAGGCTAGGTAAAGATCACCTAGCACACTCCGTTGTGTCTGAGGACGTGCGTTCGGAGGACGCGGACATGGCTAGGGATTTGGAGGATCTAGAGGAAGGTGAGATGAGAGAACAGGAAGATCAGGCGCGGGTAGTTCTGGTATTTCGTAGAGAGGAGCTATTGGCGCTTATTTCAGAGTCCCTTAAAGCGCTTAATATGCCGGACCCTGGTTGGGTAGCAGACTCTACCTTGGAGGATCTGCTGCTACAGGCGGTTCGGACGAATCAGAGGGCTTTCCCAGTGTATAGGGTGTTTAAGGAGATGATACCGGAGGAATGGGATATGCCGGAGGCTGCTCTTAAGGGGTCTCGAGTGATGGCAAGGTTGTATCCTCTCTCGGATCAGGACAGGGAATTGTTTAAGGCTCCCAAGGTGGATGCAGCCGTATCGGTGGTGACCAAGAAAGCTACCATCCCGGTGGAAGGTGCAGCGGCTCTTAAGGATGTGCAAGACCACAAGTTGTAGACGTTGCTGAAGCAGATTTTTGAGGCCAATGCGTTGTCCTTACAGGCATCTATTTGTGGGGCCTGGGTAGCGCGGGCCTGCTTATGGTGGGCACAGCGAGTGCAGGGTGACCACTCGAGGGAAGTGTCCGAGAATGCAAGAAGATTGGAGTCCGGGGCGGTGTATCTTGCCGACATTCACTATGACCTGATCCGAGGTTTAGCGAAGAGTATGGCCTCGGTTGTCGCTGGCAGAAGGTGTCTGTGGCTGTGAAATTGGGCAGTGGATGGCTCTTCCAAGGCGCGGTTGAGTAAACTCCCTTTTCGGGGGAAGCTGCTCTTTGGAGAAGATTTGGAGAAGTTGGTTAAGGATTTAGGGGAGTCGAAAGGCGTTCGTTTGCCAGAGGATAAGCAAAAACAGAGCCGCGCTGGTCCCGGGCCTTGGGGACAGCAGCGGGATTTTAATCGGTTCACTTCCCCAAGAGGGGGCCAGGCCCAGAGAGGTCGCTTCCCTGGTAGATCCCAGGGGTTTCGAGGAGCAAACGGGTTTTGCGGCTGCGTCCTCGTCCTCCACCTTCAAAAAGGCACAATGAAGTCAGGGGGGTCCCAGGGGGGGGGGTTAGTTCCCGTAGGGGGTCCCAGGGGGGGGGTTAGTTCCCGTAGGGGGTCGGCTACGGGATTTTTACCCTGCCTGGGCCTGACTCACGTCCGATCAGTGGGTGTTGGAGGTGATTCGTGAAGGTTATGCGCTCGAGCTGCAGCAGCCGGTATCTGATTCTTTCGTTCGGTCCCGTGCAGCACTCGGGAGAAGCGCAAGGCAGTACAGGGTACGGTGCAAAGGCCATTGTCCTGGTTCCAGCCGACCAGTTAGGTTGCGGTCGATACTCCATTTGCTTCATCGTACCAAAGAAGGAAGGGTCGTGGCGGCCCATTCTAGATTTAAAAAGGGTAAATCGCTGTCTGCGCGTGTCGCATTTTCGGATGGAGACTCTCAGGTCGGTCATTGTAGCGGTAAGGAGCAGAGAGTTTCTGACCTCCCTGGACTTATCGGAGGCGTATCTGCACATTCCGATCCGTCAGGAGCATCAGAAATTCCTCAGGTTTGCGGTGCTTATAGGCCATTTTCAATTTCAAGCGCTTCCGTTTGGCCTGGCGACGGTGCCACGAACGTTCGCCAAGTTGATTGTGGTAGTGGCAGCTGCCTTGCGGAAGGAAGGAGTTTTGGTGCATCCATATCTGGAAGATTGGTTGATCAGGGCGAAGTCCAGGGAGGAGAGTCTCTCGGCTACGGCCAGGGTGATAGCTCTTTTGCAAAGCCTCGGTTGGGTGGTCAACGCCGCAAAGAGCAAGTTGGAGCCATCTCAAAACCTGGAGTACCTCGGAGCACATTTCGATACGAGCGTGGGTCGAGTGTTTCTGCCTCAGCAGCGGGTGTTGGCCCTCAGGCGCTTGGTGAGTCAGTTTCTCGGTCTCAGATGTCCTACAGCCTGTGAGTATCTGCAGGTGTTAGGGACGATGGCGGCGATGCTAGAGTTGGTGCCGTGGGCGCGGGCCCACATGAGGCCGTTACAGCGGGCTCTGTTGAGAAGGCGGTCGCATCAAGAAGACTCCCTGTCCCAGAGGTTGCCTTGTCCCCCACACACGCATCTGGCACTGTGTTGGTGGTTGAGACCAGGGTGGCTAGAGAAGGGGATGTCGTTGGAGGCTCCAGCTTGGGTATCTCTGACGGATGCCAGTTTACACGGCTGGGGAGCTCATTGTCAGGGACACCTGGTGCAAGGTCAGTGGTCCAACCGAGAGAAGTTGTGGTCAATCAACAGACTGGAGTTGTTGGCAGTGACGTTGGCTCTTTAGCGGTTGTGTCCCTTTCTACAGGGGAAAGCCGTTTGGGTGTTCTCGGACAACGCGACGGAGGTAGCATACATAAATTGACAAGGAGGCACCAGCAGTGTAGCGCTGGAGGACGAAGCGGACGTTTTGTTCGAGTGGGACGAGAGGAACCTGGTGGCCTTGTCGGCGGCACATGTCGCGGGAGTAGACAATGTGGAGGCCGATTTTCTAAGTCGCGTAAGGGTAGACCCGGGGGAGTGGGTCCTGCACCCCAAAGTGTTTGTGATGTTGGTTCAGCGCTGGGGGACGCCAGTAATGGATCTTATGGCGACTTTTCAGTCTGCGCAGGTCGATCGGTTCTTCAGCAGAAGGAAGGAGAGGATGGCGGAGGGCCTAGACGCTCTCATTCAGAAGTGGCCAGAGGGGTAGTTGCTGTATGTTTTTCCGCTGTGGGTGTTGATCGGGCAGGTTCTACAGCGCATAGAGCAGCACAAGGGTCCCATGGTTCTCATTGCTCCGGATTGCCCAAGACGGCCTTGGTACGCGGACTTGGTCAGACTGTCGGAGGGGCAGCCCTGGAAGCTTCCTGTTCGCAAGGACCTTCTCACCCAGGGACCTCTCTGCATGCCCCAGGTGGATCGATTCTCGCTTACGGCCTGGCTCTTGAGAGGGCAAGGTTGAAAGCGAGAGGGTATTCGGTGGCAGTGATTACTACCTTACTGAAATCGAGGCAGAAGTCTACTTCCTTGGCGTACGTCAGGGTGTGGCGCGTCTTTGAGGCTTGGTGTGCGGAGAGGGACTGTGTTCCTTTGAAGGCGTCGGTCCCACAGATTCTATCTTTCTTGCAGGATGGATTTCAGAAGGGCCTAGCGGCAGCTTCCCTAAAGATGCAGTTGGCGGCTTTAGCATGTTATAGGGGGAAGGTGCAAGGCAGCGCAGATGTCAAGCGTTTTTTGAAGGCGGTAGCTCTTCTGCCACCGCGGACACGTATGGTTCCGTCGTGGGATCTACCATTAGTCTTGGAGGCCTTAGGTGGAGCGCCTTTTGAGTCTTTGGGGAAGGCTTCTTTGAAAGATCTTACGCTGAAGGTAGTGTTTTTAGTGGCCATTGCCTCAGCCAGGCGAGTTTCAGAGTTACAAGCGCTGTCATGTAGGAAGCCGTTTCTGTCTTTCTACGATTCGAAGGTGGTGTTGAGACCAGTTCCGTCGTTCTTGCCCAAGGTGGTCTCAGTATTTCATTTGAATCAAGTGGTGTCGTTGCCCGTGTTTCGCGTGAAAGGTAAGGCTCCGGTGGCAGACCGACTTCATAGTTTGGATTTTTGCCGGGCGTTGAAGTATGTGGCTAGAACAGCGCCCTTCCGTAAGTCGGACAGGCTGTTCATTCTGTTCGCGGGGCCTAGACGAGGGGAAGCAGCCTCGAAAGGTTCCATTGCTCATTGGATTAAGGAAGCGATCGCATCGGCTTACATTCTACGTGGTCGCATAGTTCCGGAAGGGCTACGGGCTCATTCCACTAGGGCACAAGCGGCCTCTTGGGCAGAGGCTAGCTTGGTGCCACCGGTGGACATCTGTAAAGTGGCTACTTGGTCGTCGCTACATACCTTTGAAGCATTACCATCGGGATGTGCAGGCGGACAGATACTCCTGTTTTGGATCGGCTGTGCTTCAGGCCGGTCTAGCAGGACCCTCCCGTTAATGTGCTTACTGCTCTGGTACATCCCCAGAGATTCCGGGACTAGACTGAAGGGACGATCAGGAAGGTTAAATTAGACTTACCTGCTAATTGTAGTTCCTGGAGTAACTCCAGTCTAGTACCGTGGCCTGCCCTATCTCGTTGGGGTACCGTGGTCTGAAGCAGGAACTGTATTACTGGTAAGCAAACCTTTCAATTCTTTCGGGGGTCGGAGTGCATGCAAAGCGTTTTTTTGTTCCAATGGCGGGGCATGGGGTTCCTGTCTCCTGTAGTGGGGTTCTGGACAGGGGATCTCCTGGCG
The DNA here is from genome assembly GCA_033557465.1 of Ichthyophis bannanicus. Lineage (NCBI taxonomy): Eukaryota > Metazoa > Chordata > Amphibia > Gymnophiona > Ichthyophiidae > Ichthyophis > Ichthyophis bannanicus. The sequence goes on from CM066042.1 coordinate 174,166,681, forward strand.
TACGATCCGCAAGGGTCTTGTGAATAGTTGGGTTGGCAGGCCTATATAGTTCAGTTAGGCGGTGGTTTCATACTGCATTTCGTTACTTGTTGCTCCGGTGAGTCTGCTTTGTCAATAGGTAAACTGGTGTGAGGAGGCGGTGCCAGCCCTTATATACTGGTGACATTACAGCACTGAAGTTTCTCAGTCTCCAAAGCTTGCTGGATGAGGTTGACAACCCAGAGATTCCGGGACTAGACTGGAGTTACTCCAGGAACTACAATTAGCAGGTAAGTCTAATTTAGCCTTTCTTTCTCTATAATATCAGTAAAATCCGTCCTTTCCTTTCTGAACACACTACTAAGACGCTTATCCACTCCTTAATCACCTCACGTCTTGACTACTGTAACCTACTCCTTGCTGATCTCCCTTTGAATCATCTCTCTCCCCTTCAATCTGTTCAACCCTCTGCTGTACGGCTAATCTTCCGCCAGCCTTGTCATGCCCATATTACTCAAGTCACTCCACTGGCTCCCTATCTGTTTCCGCATCCAGTTCAAACTTCTCCTACTGACCTATAAATGCATTCACTCTGCAGCTCCTCACTACCTTTCTTCTTTTATCTCTCCTTAAAACCCCCCTCGGGAACTGAGCTCTTCTGGCAAACTGCTTCTATCTGTGCCCTTCTCTATTATTGCTAACTCCAGACTTTGCTCCTTTCACCTTGCTTTTCCTTACGCCTGGAACAAACTACCTGTGTCTGTATGCCAGGCACCTTCTCTGACCCTCTTCAAATCCAGGCTGAAAACTCTCCTCTTTGCTGCTTTTGGATCTTGACTCACCTCATCTCCTTTTTCTTTTCCTTTCCCCCTTGTTTTATCCCACCCTACACCTCCTGTGTTGTCTGTCTTGACTAGATTGTAAGCTCTGACGCGTAGGGACTGTCTCTTACGTGTCTGTGCAGCGCTGCGTACAACTTGTAGCACTATACAAATGCTCAGTAGTAGTATTAGTATTAACTTTCAGCATAGCATACTAACATCTGCCCCACCCCCTCCCCCTTGTCAAGCAGGCCAGGAACACAATCGCCCCAACGACCACATGCAAATTAATACTTTTTCCAGCCCATTTCCTCTTTCAGCCAAATACACTAGCAGCTCTCTCCCCACCGACCTTCCCTCACAGCTGTCCCCTTTTCTTCTGCTCCGACCCCAAACCCCCTACTAATCTTTCCCCCAAACTATTCCCAATCCTGTCCCAATACCTCTGCCCTCCCTCTCACCCCCTTTCTGACCCGCATGGATATCTGGCCACTTGGCAGATCAAAGGAATGAGTATCCTACACTGCCCGATCAATCCAGGTCCTCCCTTCCCTGCCTCCTCTCTCCAGTACAATCCCCAATCCTCCAGATAATAGTATGTAACAAATGAGAATTCCAAATGTGAAAACATGAACAGCAATAATTAATGCTAAACAACAGTCTATGTAGTAGGTTCCAGTTAGTGCATCCTCCAATGTAGTGGATATAGCAAGGGTCCAGTGTTCATAAGAATTACTAAGTGCAGAATTCGCCCTGCATCCCAGCTACACAGCTTCTCAAGCAGCAGACTATGAGGCGATCACACCCCAAGCCTTCACTGGGAGGGTTTTCCCACCCACTGCCATTTGGTGGATTGAGGCTATGAGGCAGACACCACAGGTGTCATATTACTGTCCACAAAGCCCTCCTGTCGCAGGGCCTGCCAAGCCTCAGTATGGTCCTTCACTGACACCACCTTGCTTGCCACCACAAAGTTCATGTGAAAGGGAAAGGACCCAGGAGTACTGGATCACCTCCTTCAGCAAAAACCTCTGATGGGCTTCATCTCACGTCAACACACCAGTATAAATTTAGACAGGTCTTGAAAGAGGGACACTGATGCCTCTCGGTACTGCAGTGTGTTTTTTACCTGGCCCCTCCACAATAGCAGTTCTGCATCTGAATAGCACAGGAAACGCACAATGTCACGCAGTTTATTACTGGGAGGCTTCCCCAATTCACGGTGGGCCTTCTCTATCTCCATAGAGGCTCCCTGAGTCTGAAACTCCTCTACAGTCAGCAATTCTTTTGTAATGGCTTTCACCACTTCAAGGTTCTCAGCTTCCCCCCCTCCCCCATAGGTTCTGGTATGCCTCTGAAGCGTGTATTATTGATTCTTCTGAGGCAATGGAGGGTTAAGTGACTTGCCCAAGGCCACAAGGAGTGCTAGTGGGAACTGAACCCTGTTCTCTTGGTTCCCAAGCCAGTGCTCTAACCAATAGCCACCTCCTCCATGCCCATGGGGGGCGGGGGGAGGAGTTACCAGATAACTTCACAAAATCTGAGCTATAAAACGGTATTCGTACTAGGATAAATTCATCTCCTATGTCTTTATAAAATAAATAAAAGAAAAAAAATCCAAGAAAGATACCATCAGCACCTACTAATCAGATCTTAAATCATACCTATCTAATTCCCTGCTAATGCTTTGGAACTTTCTTGTCCCTACGAAAATTCTCCCATGGTAAGGAGTCGGACACAAATTGTTATGTGAAGCATAATAGAGACCAGTCCAGGACCTACTCGAATACTTTCCTATAGGTTGGGAAGCCCTGCTGCCTTTGAATTGGGTTTTTCAGTGCCTAATGCAGAATTCACTATAAAAGCAAAATGTTTGTATTTTTTTGAGCCTTCAAGCCTTGCTTACTGCTTGAAGGGTCATACTGGCATCTTAGTGCTGCACTAGCAAAAATATACTTTCTGATATCTCTGAAAGATGCTCATCTGCATCCACTTGCTGGCAAGGGAGCATAATTCACTCATCTGGACTGGTCTATCAGGCTTCAAGGAAGGAAAAAAATTATTTGCTATGTAAACATTTTCCTTCTTGTTTACTGTCTGTCTTCTCTTCTCCAGTCTCAACCTTTTTCTGTATGTTTTATCTTGATTGTAATTTTGGAAATTCATTTAAAAAAAAATTACAACCAAAAAAAACCCCTCTACACTCTCCATCTGTCTTTTGGGCTCCCTTGGGTGGATGCCTCTTTCATGGTGATTACAAAGAACATGTTTATCCTGGTGGGAGGGAGTGCTGCACTACAGTATTGGCCAAAGGTTTAGCATAGACACAGAAGCAACACAATATGCAGTTTCATGTTATTTAATACTTGGTAGGTGCACCCTTTGATTTTATAACTGCTTGCAAACGAGTAGGCATGCTGTGAACAAGGTTTAGACATAATTCATTTGTAATTTCTCTGCACCATACAGTCTTAATAATGTCTTGAAGATCAAGACTTTTTGGGCATTCTTCTGCAATTTTCAGCTTCACGATCCTCCACATGTTTTCAATGGGGTTCAAATCAGGTGACTGTCCAGGCCACTCCAGAACAGTAATGTTGTTGTCCTCGAACCATTTTGTGACTTTTTTTGCAGCGTGACATGGAGCCCCATCTTGCTGGAACACTTCATAAGAACCAATGGCCAGGAACTGTGGCAGCTTCAACTCCAGCATTCCAAATCAGGCATCAGCGTTCATGGTGGTATTTTGTGGCAAAAACCACAAACCCCCACGACCCCTGCTGCCAAAACAACCCCATACCATCAGTTTTGGACTGTGTTTCACAGTTGGTACCATATACAGAGGATTGTTTCGTTGGTTGGTTGGATGGATGATGAACGAGGACCCTTGGGCAGTCAAACTGTATTGTTGTCTCATCACTGAACAGGACTTTTTCCCATTGTTCTTTGGTCCAGTTGACACATTTTTTAGCAACGTTGTACCGCCCTTTCATCTGAAATGCAGTCAATGGCTTCTTGACTGGTTTTCGAGCTGGGAGATTAAAGTCATCCTTCAGGCGTCGACAAATTGTTCTCATGCTGATGTCAGAGCACAGGGGTGGCAGGCTTTGTTTCACTTTAGCAGATGAAATAAATGGATTTTTTTGACCAAAATATGAATCTTGTGATCAGTTATGGGAGTAGTAACTCTTGGCCGTCCAGATCTTTTTCTGGAACTCTGAGATCCTGTTTCTTCTGCACGCTTCTTTATACATGAAATTACGGACTGTGAAACACCAGGCTTCTGTGCAACCTCTGTCTGAGATGCCTTCCTTGATCAAGGCAAGGGCAATGCCTCTTTGGTGACGATTCACATGCTTTTCCCATCTTTAACAGAATTATTTTGTGTATTTTTTCAGGGAAATAACAATATATGAACCATGGTATAATAAGGTTTTAAGGTTCCATTGACCAAATTTTGGCCTGAGGAAATAAAATAAACCTTCCAAAAATGCTATCAACATGTGTTTCTGTCATTTATGCTCTTTACTTTTATTTTATCTCACTGAGGTGGAAAATTCTACTTGTAGTCACCAACTTACCAAACCCATTTGTTCTTACCCAGCCCTGGTCCTCAAACCCCACACAGATTTGAAATCTGGGGGTAGAAATGCATAAAACAGAGATCAGTTGGGTTCAGCAGATACAAATAATTGATCTACAGCTCTTACCTGTTGAAGTAAATGCCAGAATAAGCTGTAATTGAGTCTTATTGAGTCGTAACTTCACAGAGCTGGTATGATGTAAAATAGTGAAAAATCAGCAAAATTTACCGTATCCACTAAACCGTACGATTATGTAAACAAAAACGAACTATAAATAGCCCACCTCCAAAGATTATTGATTTCAACACTATATTCTGGTGTCTGGAGAAAAATAAGTAAGCAAACTACGTAAAAACTGGAGTTTTCCTTTCAAAATTATGCCAGTTCAGTGATATTTCCTACCTATGCTAAACTTTTGGCCAATACTGTATTAGAGTATTTGTCTTTTAGGAGTGAAGGTCCTTCTTAAGAGTTCCTTTGCAACCTCTGCCATAGCTCTTCAACAACTCAGTGTGCAGGCTTGGTAATCCAAATCCTTTTGCGTTGGATCCAACAGCTGTCAGACAATCTAGAGGCTATGGGTTTGGAATCTGGAGCCACGTTTGACAGATGGCTCAGTATGATGTGATCAGGATCTCTTCTCAAATCCACAACAGCAGGGGTAGTGGCTGAGTGGTAGCTGTGTCTCTGCAATTGATCAGCTAATGCTACCTTCAGATTATTTATTTTTATTTATTTAAAAGGATTTATATACCGTTTTATCTTGAAATCAAAGTGGGTTACACAGCAAACCAATCAAATACACAGCAAACAAATCAAGTGGTTGGGTGTGTAGGTGTGGGCATGCAGTGAAAAATCGAGGCGTGTGAGTGGTGTGACTGCGTGTTGAGCTATATACAGTGTGAGCTATGCACAGGAACTATTTTGCATTTTTACATTTTGACCTTATCTGAGCAAGAGGCATACCTCATGGTGATATAAATAGCTGTTCCTGCAAGATGGCTTGCCTTCTAATCCTCTGCAAGGGCAGGTTGCTTTTTGGGAGGATCGGGAGAAATTGGTGGCAGACCTTGGAGAGGCTGTCCCTCTGACAAGCCCAGGGGTGCTAGGCATGCCTCTTGTTGGTCTCTACATGGAACACGTTGGCTAGCTGGGAGTCTGGTAAGACCTACTCTTATGATGGGTCTAAGTCCAAGAAGGGTCAGCCCTCTGAAAGCTTGCAGCACAGTTTTTCTGTTGGAGTGGTCCCCCCTCCCTGCTGCCTTATGTTGTAGAGGCATAGGCTGTTTCTCCTGGCTGACCAGCTTAGAGTAGTAGTACAGGCATTTTTTGCTTTTCCATCATTATAATATCTGGGGCTGTCGGCAGTGGTACTGAAAGTGTTCATTTTCCTAGAATGTGGCAGTTAGATAAGTCCTGAGGAGACCAATTAGGTACCATGTGACCCCAAAAACCTGTAAAATTATTGTGCAAATTAATTGGCTCACAATGAAATTATAAGATGCATTTTTAAGATTCCTTGTGTTTGGAGAATGCTTAATAAACGGGAAGTTAACGTTAGTGGCTGTCAACATAGTAATCCTAGTTGCATCCTTGATCTAGAAATCGGGAGCTGAAGGGGTTTTTGCCTAGGTTCTTTCTCAGATTTTTCACTGTGATGGCTCCAGTTTTATGGAACAGGTTAGCTTTTGGAATTGACAAGAAGCTAGTTTTTATTAGTTTCAAGAAGTTTAAAAGCAGTAATTTATTAATGAGAATTCCCCTATATGTGTGTGACAGAACCAAAATTGTATTAGCTTCCTGAGTATGGAGTTTAGATTTTCAATGTCCCCTGCCCTATAAACAAAATACATCTTAAAAAAAGCCTCAAAATGCTTTTCCTATACTTTTTTCCAACCCTTGGCAATTAACTATAAGTGCATTTGCAAGTATTTGATTCCATCCTCATGACTGGGATTCTAGCACCTCAGCACAAGTTCAAGTCTGACACTTTTTCTATTTTCAAATCCTGTGCTGTAGCTTTCAAAATGTAGGAGGCAGGTTCTTCTCCAAAGACAGAAGGGCTGATGCAGTAACTTGCATTAGAGCTGTGCACTAAAACTGAGGACATCTTGTGGTGATTAGGTGTGTTTTCCCTTATATTTGAATATCAAGAAATAGATTATTCATATGTTTTGAGAAAAGGGAAAAACCGATGATCTTTATTCTTAACATGTACGATTTTCTGTGGGTCTAAAACCTATCCTATTACCTTTTTAGAGATTTGCACTATATCTTAAGGTCAGATGACATCCTCCCTCCACCCAGTAGTAATAGATATTTCCCTTGAAAGAGAAATCCAGATTTTACAAAATATTGAAAACTCTGCTGCATCTATTTGTGTCTTAAAACATGCCCTGGGGCCACTTCAGATGTCCAAAGGGATCTGTGAGGTCTCAAAAGATCATGTTGGTCCTTTGAAAAGTGTCATGGTTCTTAAGACACTCCCCCCCCCTTTTTTTAATCATTAAATTAAGAATGTTTATGAAAGATGTGTGAATTGACTTTTTATGCTGTTACTAAGTTTCAAACTTGTCAGCCCTTTTTGTGTGGGTCAGGGTGGGGGAGGGGAGGAAGGAAGGACATGAGTTTACTTGGCACTGTAGCATCTGAGACTTGCAAAAACATTGCTGATACACTGAATAAATGTGATAAACAAGCCCTGGATGCGGTATGTTTTAATCTAACATCATGAAATATTTTCTTTCATTGAATGGACAGGTTTAAAAAGTGACCAGCTCAGCATACTCAAGATTACTGCTTTATGTATACTGTTCTTTAGGGATGTGAGATGATTAATGTAGAACTTCCAATTTTATTATTTTTTGCTAAATCGGAAGTAGCCATCCTTTTGGGTTGTGTGTATCCCTTATTAACCTCCAGAAAGTTCAAGGACCCCTCAGTTCATTCCCATACTCTTCTGGGACTCCTTTCTCTGTTAAATTTGGTTGCTAGCCCTCTGTTTGCCTTCCCCCTTCCTGTCTCCAGGAGTCTCTCCCTCCAGCCAGTCCATCAGTCTAACATGTCCATGCATGCACATACACATACATACACATACAAGCATATATGCAGTGACACAAAATATGCACATATCAAATGCACATGTGTGCAGTGGTAGGAAAGAATCCCATTAGTCGTGGTCATGCAATGCATACTGCTGCACTTGTTTTCCTTGAGACTGTAAATTAGTGTTTCAGCATGCTTCTGTAGTACCTACTTAGTATGATACCTGAGTGATCATGTATTAATCTTAAATGAGGAAATGCTGAGCCACTGTATTATAAGGTTTTTTTTGCTTCATTGTGGTGTAATTATAGGGACCATAGCTTGGATTAGCTTTTTTTCATGCTCTGAAGAGGCTGTACAATATAAATTCATTCAGCTCTATTTCTGAGCTAATGCACAAACTAATAGAGAAAAAAAATTGGAACTCTAGGTTAAGTTACTTAAGAATGAAGACCCATTTTATTTATAAAGCATTTTCCTTAAGTTTGTGTCCTGTTTGCTGATGACTACTTCTGTAGTCAACTTTACACTGCAATGAATCATTTGTTTGAAGATGGAGGCAGAGTGTGCAACACACCCCTTTTATCAGAATGTGCAGACTTGCTTTAGAACAAGGTTGCTTAACTGTAAAGGAGTACAGAAGATAAAGGGGAAGTAAAGGTTGAGAAATATGGTTTATATTTCCTTGGCACCTTTCAACTTTTCACTGTAGTCTGCAAGGCTTAGAAAGCAGTTTCATGAGGAAAATGAAAAGTATGCACAATTCACACCGTTTTGGTAGTGGCATGTTAAACTCAAGCAACATGCCAATATGGCTTGAATAGTAGTAGTGCATGAAAGAATGATGGGCAAATGGCATAGTCTCTGAAGATAATGATAACCATAAATTTAAGATTCTAAAACCCTGGTCCAATGGTCCAATGCTGAGACTTACTATAATCCAATTTTGATTCTGCCACTAAAGCTAGGGGCAATATGAGGTTGAGTATGTAAAATTGCAAAGAACAAAAAGTAAAGCTTGAGGGTAGGCGGGCTACCTCAAGCACTGCAGCAACAAGGGTATATTAGCAGACTAAAGGGACCTTATGCTTTTTATCTGCTGTCAGTCTATTTTGAGAATACTGAGAAGAGATTGGCTTGCAGTGTTTAAAGGGAAAATAAAATGCAGTCTGCCAGCGACTTAGTGGTAGGTCTGGTCTTGACAAGAAAAAGTGGTTTGATCAGTTCTCGTTTTGCATTCTGTGTTCCACCCTTGTGTGGCATTTTTTCTTTCCACTAGACTCTTAAGTAGGTAGGATCAACTTTACATTAAGCATAAGAGACCCTTATTCCTTTCTATAATTGTTTATGTAGTAGGCAAATAACAGTACTGAATGCAGACTGGAGTAGTTTTATTTGTAAACTTTTATATACCGCCCCTTCGAAAGATCAGGGGCTGTTCACAATGAACAACAGGAAACATACATTGAACTTCTGAACATTACATTACATTACTTCATTGAATGCCACTGTTTTTTGTTCTATGTGCATAAGTGCATTTTAAATGATGTAGCAATATATTTTTAAAGCCTTTTATTTTGTATTTTGGATAGATCAGTTGTATGTTGCATGAATATTTTAAGATTCTTACCTCTTAAAAAGCTGATAACAAAATGCTTACCAGCTTCCAAAGTGACTCACTAAAAATGTACACCCCAAACTTTCCCAATCTAAGACACCCCTCCCCCACAGGGATTATAGATTCTCTAGCTGTGATCTGCTAATTTTAGTTGTTCAGATATATATTTCATTTTCTTAAGTATGTTGTGAAAACAAGTTACTGAATTGGTTATTGGTTGTTATGTGTACTTCCAGCTAATGTCTGTTGCTATAGGCAGGACTATTTAATGGGGAGTTGGGATTTACTTTTTCAGGATTGTACTGATTTTTTCCAGTTTAAATGTCCAGGTGCTAGAAGCATGGGTAATGTGCCTGGACACTTTTTTCCAGAGTTTAAAACCTCTATCTGCAGTGTTCTAATCTTTCCCCCTCACCCCTTCATTAGACCGAGCTTGTCTTTCTGCTTCCATTTTGGCTGCATTCTATCTACAGTTTCTGCTGCTATTTGGAAGCCACAGGAGAGTGGAATAGTGGAAGGCAGCCCATGTTAGATACCTGGAGTAAGATCCAGCCAATAATTCTGGTAAACAAAATTAAAACAACTTCTGTCACAGAATGCAAGAAGTGCATTTTCAAAGACATGTTGCATCCCAGTTTCTGGTAAGATTTTAGTAGAGTATCTGCTGATTCTGTGTAGTTGTCTGCGTTGCTTTTTCCCAAGAAGTCGCCGCAAACAGTCTTAAAGGACTCCCATGCAGCTCTTTGTTTCATTTAACTAACCGTCAAAGTTTTCATCTTTCATCAGTTTTCTAATATGACGTCCTACAAAGATCCCTTCTTTGATCTTCGCCTCACTGATTCGTGGAAATGTCTTTCTTAGATATGCAAATCCAAGTCCACTTCTATCCATGGCTTTACAAAGTTCTTCATAAGACCCAACTTTATATGGAGTGGAGGTAGATATACTTTATTCTGCTCCACAAGTGGGTCGTGTGCAACATTTTCTGGCCTGGGACTAGTTATCTCTCTGGCCACTGTTTCCGGATGTAATGATTTATCTCCAGGAACAAGCAGGAATGAGTCTTCACATATGGGTACGTCGGTACCGACGGAGCCTGCGTGGGAACGCTCCCCAGCATCCAGAAAGAAAGCTTTTGGGAGCATCCCACGTGCATGTGCGCTGCCTTACCGCCCATTTACTTCCCTCTCATCAGTTTTCCGTTTTCCGTGGAGCCAGCAGGACATATTCCTGTCACTGCAGAAAATTCTTCTTTTTATTCTTAGTTTTCTGTGGTCGCGTCTGCCTTCCCTTGACGCCACCGGTACCGTCGGTGCTTTTCTTTCTTTTTTCTGAAGAATTTCTTCTTTTCTTAGAAATTTTTTCCTGTTCAGAGCCTGACGGTCTCTAGGCCACTAGGCCTCTATCCTTCCATTATGGAAAAGCCAGCCACTATCCTTAAAAAATGCTCAAGGTGTGGCGGTACAGATTTTTTCAGACACTCATACTTGGTGTCTAAAATGTTTAGGTCCTGACCATTGCCCTCTGGAGTGTCTCTCCTGCTGGACCTCAAACAGAAGAAGTCTTCAGAATCGAGCACAACTCGATACCCGGTTCACATCACACTCGATGTCACCAGCTTAGAATATCTTCTTCGGGGGGTGTGTGAGAGGAATCCAGCTGATGCCCGACTGTGGTCTGTACCTACTCTGTGCGGTTGGGGAGTCCTACCTTCCGGAGCAGCGGTGCGACGCAGCTATTGGCCCCGACGTCATCTCCGGGGCTAGAAAAGGAAGTGGCGGAGTGTTGCATCCCGGGGGTGTGTGAGAGGAGTCCAGCTGATGCCCGACTGTGGTCTGTACCTATTCTGTGCGGTTGGGGAGTCCTACCTTCCGGAGCAGCGGTGCGACGCAGCTATTGGCCCCGACGTCATCTCCGGGGCTAGAAAAGGAAGTGGCGGAGTGTTGCATCCCGGGGGTGTGTGAGAGGAGTCCAGCTGATGCCCGACTGTGGTCTGTACCTACTCTGTGCGGTTGGGGAGTCCTACCTTCCGGAGCAGCGGTGCGACGCAGCTATTGGCCCCGACGTCATCTCCGGGGCTAGAAATCCGCAGCTGTACCGCGGTTGCGCGGTCGCGGTTGCGTTTTAAGGGGTGCGTTTAAAGGGGTTTGTTAGGCCCCTTGTGCGCCCCTTAGGCGCACGTGGCGCGCTGGGAGCGGAGGATCCCAGGACTGATATGGGTAAGCGGAAGAAGAAGCTAAATGTGAGTAATCCCAACCCGGATAAGGCTGTAAAGATCTCTGGTCCAATGGACAGGCATATTGTAATTGTTCCTGGTGATGGGAAATCACTTGCTCCCGTATCTAAGCCCTCGGTATCCTTTGATAGCTCCATTGGTTCTTTAGGGGGTTTTAACTCTGCCCCACATGCTAAGTTATTGAATCCTGAACTTTTAACGTCTTCACCCGTTGAAGGAGGGCCCCTTGTGGGCCTGGAACCTATATCATCAGTGGTAACATCTAGTTGTCTGGTGGACATTGCGGCAGTGCCTCTGCCTCAAGCCCTCCAGCTCCCTGCGGTTACTGGAGGCATTCAAAGTGAAGGTGCATCTGCTTCCCCTGAGGTTGCTCAGAATGTGTCTTTATCGGACATCTGGTGTGTTCTGTCCAGGATTGAGCGCTCGTTATCTTTAGTAATTATGCAGATTAATGGTTTTTCACAGGATTCTGTTGCCAAGATGACCCAGCATGATTTACAAATATCTGCTTTAGATAATAAATGTCAGAAATTTGATGCACAATATTCTCTGTTACAGTCAGCCAATATGTCTTTCATGAAGGATAGTTTAACGTTACATACTCAACAAGAGTTGTTAGAGAATAATTTGAGGGCAGTAAATATTCGCTGTTTGAATTTTCCTCGAACTAGATTATTGTCGCCAAAAATTTTATTTGAAAAATACTTGACAGAAGTATTGGGGTATCAAGTAAATACTATGCCTGTGATTACTAAAATATATTACCTGCCTGGCCCGAGGTCTTTAACCTCTGGTGAACGGCAATCTGTGGCCTTGGCTGAACCTGTAGACTCTTTAGATATAACTAATTTTATTGAGTCTTCGCGTGACTTAATTGAAACTAGATCTACTCTCTTAGTATCCTTCTCTTCGGAGATGGAGAAGAGTGCTATTATGAGACTTTACTTTCGTAATAAGAATGCTGAATTCTGTGGTGGAAAGGTTAATATATTCCCAGACGTGGCCAGGCAAACACAGGCTAGGCGTAGAGCCTTTTTGGCTCTCAAGCCAAAGGTTCTCGCATCTGGTGCATCTTTCTTTTTGAAATTTCCTTGCAAATGCCTGGTCACCTCTGGGGATACTAAATATGTGTTTATGGATGTTGGATCATTAGAAGTATTTCTTAAGGGATTAGACCCTCAGGTTGTAGCAGATGCATAGGCATCTAAGTATGCTAGTTCTTGTTTTTCCTTTTGGTTGTTTCCATTAGCAATGTATGTAATAATTAGAGTTTTGTTATACTTGGCAGTTGGCTGAATGTTCTCTCACCGCTCCCCGTGATGTGGACTAAGTTAGTTTTCTTATTATTTCTGTGATTATTATATTGCTTATGTTTTGATGTTATGTATAATCTCAATAAAAATTAAATTTAAAAAAAAAAAAAAAAAAAAAAAAAAAATAATATCTTCTTCACAGGATCAGATAACCACACAAAAGTCTGTAAAGACTAGCCTGTCCTCGAGTGGTAGATCTCCTTCTCAGCATCGAGATGGCTCCGGCCTTGGCCTTGGCCTCGGACATCTTGGCAATAAAGCCCCGGCGGGAGTCTTCGGGCTCCAAAGCATTAACAGGGCTCCAGGTTGTTCCCGGGGTTCTTACCTCGATGTACATACCTGGACAATGCTCGGTAGTTGTGGCCGCTTCGAGCGGTACCGACACATCGGCTATGGTGATGGATGAAACACTCCTCACCGATGAACGTTGTCTAGCACTCTCAGCTACTTCGGTACCGCTAGAGTTGCTGCAGACTGTTCCTCGAGTATCGGTATCTGCTTCGGTACCGGTATCTGCTTCGGTACCGGTATCGACATCGGCATTGGTGTCGGTACCGTCCATGCTTGCTTCGACAGACTCCCTTCGTTGCTGAGCCTGGAATCTATCTCTAGCATGGAGGATTCGGTACCGACTCATCTCGGTACCGACCTCGGGCGGTGCCGAAGACATCGCTTTAAAGAAAATCCGATGCTTCATCCTTTTCAGTCTTCCGATCCCGATGACTGGGATGAATCTATCGGTACCAGGGCTGATTTTTCAACAAGTCTAGCCTTTACCCCTCATTTTAGAGGGTCGTCCTCGGGGGAGATTTCTTTTCAAGCTTTTCTGCTTGATATGGCAAAGTTACTTGCCATTTCTATACCTGGTAAAGAATCCCTACCGGGGGATTCAGAGACTGCAATTCCCCTGGATTCCAAAGGAGGTGATCATGCTTCCTTTGCATCAGATCTTACAAAATCTACTATTAAGAATGTGGGAAACTCCTTTAACGGTATCCCCACATTCTAAGACACTTGACACTATGTACAAGGTGCCACCTTCTCCACGTTTTCAAAAGACTCAACTTCCTCATCATTCTATTGTTGTAGAATCAGCAATGAGGCGTATTAAGAGTGCAAAGAAGCACTCTTCTTTTCCTCCAGGTCGTGAGTCTAGGGCTTTAGATGCCTTTGGACATCGATGCTTCCAGGCATCCATGCTTTCAGCAAGAATTATCTCATATATTTTCTATATGGGATTATCTCTTGAAGAGGTCACAAAGAACTTAAAGTTTTTGAACCCTTTTCTTCCAGAACATAAAAGAGCAGACTATTTCTCATTAGTCAATCATGCTCAAAATTTCTCTAGGTTCCTTAATCGTGCTTCCCTGGACTGTTTTGAGTCTATTAGCAGAACTTCTGCTATAGCCATAGGAGCACGACACATAGCCTAGCTCCAAGCTTCAGACTTGAACAAATGGGTACAGGAAAGGCTGGGAAATACTCCTTGTACTGGTAAAAATCTCTTCAACAAGGAGGCTTTATTTCAAGCTAATCAGTTAAGCACTGATGCTGTTGCTTTCAGAGGATTGTCAAAACCTACCTCTATCCCAGCTAATAAAAAATCTCCTAAAAAGCTTTATCCCCCCAGGGGAAATAAGTTTTAGCCATCTTCTACCCATTATGCAGATGTTTCCAAAGATGGGCAACATCACACCAGGCTAAGAGAATCAAAACCTCAACAGGCTCAGCAAACCCAGCAATCGCAGGGTTTCTGATATTTTATTCACTTTTTCTGTGAGGTTTAGAACTTTTGAGCCTACTTCTTTTCAACAGAAGCATCTAAAATTCATATCATCCATGCTGAGATATCAGTCATACATTGACTCAATCCTCGACTCTGGGCATGAATCTCTTGTTAAAAGAGAAATCTATCCTTCTAGCTCTAAGAGCTATTAAGGACTCTCACCCCAGAGAACAGGTTTCTCCTTTTAAAACAAAAGGAGGACTAACAACTAACAGGGTGAGCTATACCCTTCACCTTGTCAGTTTCCTGTACGAGGATATCTCATACTTTAACTGCAAGGGGACCCTATCTCCTCAAAGACTTACTAAATTGTAAGTCTTCTCAACTCTGTATTACTTTCTATCCCTCTTAGCCCAGACATTCAGTCTCTAAGAGTACTACTAATCAACTGGAGGGCTTATTCTCTAAGCCATAGGATTTTCTTCAATACCTACTCCAGTAAGTAGTTTCCATACAGAGTTTTCTCTCCCTTTGCGGTTCATCTTCTCAGATATTTTTTAAGGCAGCTTTTCGGACAGAAATTGGTTATCACTACTCCAAATTATGTCTGTTGGTCCTCTCCAATCTATAGGACCTAACTTTTTATGCTGCCTTAACAGATAATTCCAAAAGAGCTCCAGAACTCATTTGGACTATTTATTGTTGCAGGCATCAGGCCTGTCTACTATTCTTAGCCACCTTCAATTTTCTTTGGCTCCAACACAATAGATTAGGTTGCACACTGACAATTCAACAGCCAGATCTAAGCAACCTACAACATGCTCTCTGCAATTCTATAACAAAGCTCTGCAACTGTGGGCCTTTGCCAGATAGCCTCAGAGCTACTCCTAATAGGTAGGGGCCAGAGAGTTAAGAAGGGCTTCAGTTGGTAGACTCTGCCAGTCATGCTCCTACATAATTGTTTTTTTCTTACTCTTACCATATTCCTTAAAATTTCCTTTTAAGGAAAGATAACCAGGGTTTAAACCACGTGAAAGCGTATAAAATTGCACAATTCCCTGGTTTGTTCCACATCTCACTGGAACTTCCACAACAGGGATGCATTTTTTTCACTGCAGTTGGTCCTTATTCACTACTTTCCTTCTAATTTCCTATACTTCATGGTAGCTTATGTTGAACAAGAGAACACATGATACCATGTTTGCCTCTTTATGAGGGCAATATGAGTATCCCCTTATATTGCGTCTTTTTCTCCAGCTACTATTTGAAATTATAGAAGGATCCATACTTGCTGTCTTAAGATTAAGGATCTCCTCTGCACTCATTCACGTACGTCTCGAGTCCTGGTTATTTCAGGGGCGGGATCTTTTCAAGAAGTCTAGTCCTATCCCTGTAAATGAAGAACATAATACCAGTTTCCACTAAACTTTCTCTATAGTTCTTCCATATTTAACCAGACAGATTCTCCATCAATATTCTCAAGTACAGTCAAACCTCGGTTTTCATGATTAATCCGTTCGAAAAAGTCTGACTAAAACCTGAAGCAATATTTCCCATAAGAAATAATGTAAATCCAATTAATCCGTTCCAGACACCCAAAAATATTCACAAAAAATACATTTTATAGAGAATAACTATATTTTTACATACAGAAAACAATGAGAAATAAATATAAATGACTAATGAAATGGATAAATGAACATTTAACATCACTGAAAGCAAGCTAAGTACAGTACTGTACAGTATGTTAACATCTGGCCTTAGCCACCCCTGATAAGCTGCTGTGCCCAGCTTTCTTCGGAATCACATTGAATTCAGTCCATTAAAATACCTTTACATTATCTGCTCAATGCTTCAGAATGGCAGAAAATCTTAATGATATAGCTTCAGACGTACCCTGCAAGAGAAAGAACTGCCTCCCACATTCATGCAACATCTCCTGCTTACGTTGACAGCTTTTCTTCCCTGCTACCGGGACAAAATCTCAGTCAAAAGACGTTGAAAACCGAAGCAATGCATGAAAACCGGGACACAATCTGTCAGAAAAGACGTTGAAAACCGAAGCGTATGAAAACCGGGGCAAATGAAAACCGAGGTTTGACTGTAGGTCTTAATCCTTCTTGTTATTGCGTCAATCTCTATACATCATCTGACTTTGAAAGATTTGTTTACTGTCCATATTAATGCTGCCACAGCATACCATAAAACTCAATGGACAGCCAATTTCTATGGTAAATTAAGAAATACCTTCTTTTAATGTTACCTTTTAGGTTACGTCACATCTGAAGCTCTACATGTAAGGTCATCATCATAAGTGACATCACTTACGAAAGACTTTTACTGATCTTCAAGAAATTGGAGGCTCAACGCCTAGTACAAATGTCTATCTCCAGGAACAAGCAGGAATGAGTCTTCACATATGGGGTACGTTGGTACCGACAGAGCCTGCACGGGAATGCTCCCCAGCGTCCAATCAGAAAGCTTTTGGGAGCATCCCTCAGTGCCTGCGTGCTGCCTTTCCCGCCTTTCCAACTGTCTCTCCTCAGTTTTTGTTTTTCCGCGGAGCTGGCAGGACGTCCTCCTGTCACCGCAGAAACTCTTTTCTTTAATTTTTTAATTCTTGTTTTCTTGTAGGTCGCGGCTGTTTTCCCGCCGCCACCGGTACCGCCGGTGGGGTTTTTTCTTTTCTTTTTCTCAAACTGAGGGAGAGTTTTCCCTCAGTTTCTGTCTTACAATTTTTTGGGCCTGTAAGGCCTCTCCATCATGGAGCCGCCTTCTCCTAAGAAGTGCCTTCACTGTGGAAATACAGTTTTCTTTTTAGACTCCAATGTCTGGTGTCTAACCTGTTTGGGTCCTGACCCTTTTTCCCCTGAACCATCGGGCTACAATACTGTGAGAAGAGATTCTCTTTTTCGAGTTTCCCTCAATACCGTTTTCCCTCCCTATGGCAGGGCACCGGCCATTTCTTCTCTACAGGATCAGGTAACCCACAAACAGTCTGTTAAGACTAGCCAATTCTTGAGTGGTAAGTCTCATGCTAAGCATGCTGACGGCCCCGGCCTTGCCCTCAAGACCCCACTGGCATCAAAACCCCGGCGGGAGTCTTCGGGCTCCAAAGCATTTCAGGGGTTTCAGGTTGTTCCTGGGGCTTACCCCTCACAGAACATACCTGAGCCATGCTCGGGGGTGGCATCCGCTTTGAGCGGTACCGATAACCCGGCATCGGCACCGGTGTTGAGTGCTCCACTCTTCACCAGGGATCGTCATCTGGCGTCCTCGGTACCTTTGGGACCGATCGATATGCTCCAGTTTGACTTTCCAGTATCTAAGCAATACACAGT
This sequence comes from Ichthyophis bannanicus, assembly GCA_033557465.1. Lineage (NCBI taxonomy): Eukaryota > Metazoa > Chordata > Amphibia > Gymnophiona > Ichthyophiidae > Ichthyophis > Ichthyophis bannanicus. The sequence goes on from CM066042.1 coordinate 174,184,344, forward strand.
GGTGGCATCCACTTCGAGCGGTACCGATAACCCGGCATCGGCACCGGTGTTGAGTGCTCCACTCTTCACCAGGGATCGTCATATGGCGTTCTCGGTACCTTCGGGACCGACCGATACGTCCTAGATTGACTTTCCAGTATCGGCAGTACCGCCGATACCACCACCGGTGTCGGTACCCTCTAGGCATGCATCGATAGACTCGCTTCCTTCGATGCCGAGTCTAGAATCGATTTCTAGTCTAGAGGACTGGGTACCGACGCGTCTCGGAACCGATGTTTACCGATTCCACATGCACGGTACTGAGGATAATCACCAAGGGTTTTTAGTTACCTCGGTACCGTTTGAGAAGCTTCCGATGCCTGCTTCGGTGTCTTTCGCCTTCGATTCCGGCACGACTACCGGTATCGATGCCGGTACCTGCAGTATCATCGGGACCAGCTCCTTCCATGCTTTTTTCACCCGGATCGTTCCTCTCTATACCTAGTTTGGAGTCGATACCTGGCATGGATGATGCACTACTGACTGTCTCGACTCATAACTGCCAGTTCCAGTGTCCATCCATTACAAATCCTGTTCTGCACCGGACAGGTACATCCTCCGGTGCCCAGGCTACCTTTTCAGATTTAGCCTGTCCAGAGATGGTTCCCATCGGAGATCCTTCTTTTCAGAAATTTCTCCTTGACATGGCAACCTTCCTTAATATTCCTATCCCTGGCTATGAGTCTTCTCAGGGTTTTTCTGCAGGAAAGGAAAATGTAATGCTTCCTTTACATCACTCTTTGCAGAATCTTCTTCTGAGGGTATGGGAAAAACCTTTAAGGGTTTCTTCACCTCCTACAGCAACTGATCTTCTGTATCAGGTGCCCCCCTCTCCAGGATTTCAAAAGCCTCAACTTCCCCATCATTCCATTGTAGTGGAATCAGCAATGAGGAAGGTAAAAAGCAAGAAAAAACATTCTTCTTTCCCGCCAGGGCGTGCATCTAGAACACTGGATGTCTTTGGACGTCAAACCTTCCAAACATCTATGCTGGCAACAAGGATTCTCTCATATATATTCTATATGAGTCTATCTCTTCAGGAGATCACAAAGAAATTATCTCTTTTGACTCCTTTTCTATCAGAGCCCAAGGCTGTAGACTATTACTTCTTAGTCATAGCCAAAATATCTCTTGGTTTCTTTCTCGTGCTTCCCTAGACTCTTTTGAGTCTGTTAGCAGGACTTCTGCTATAGCCATAGGAGCACGTCGTAAAGCCTGGCTCCAAGCATCAGACTTGAGTCAATAGGCACAACAAAGACTGAGTAATACTCCTTGTACTGGAGAAAATCTTATCTCCAGGAACAAGCAGGAATGAGTCTTCACATATGGGTACGTCGGTACCGACGGAGCCTGCGCGGGAACGCTCCCCAGCTTCCCAAAAAGGAAAGCCTTTGGGAGCATCCCACAGCGCCTGCGCGCTGCCTTCCCGCCTTTCCTAACCAACTCTCCTCAGTTCTTCTTTGCCGCGGAGCCAGCAGGTCGAGCCCTGTCACCGCTGAAGAAGTTCTTTATTTTATTTTATTTCTTTGGTCGCGTGTCTGCCTTCCCCGACTCCGGACCGGTACGGCCGGTCTTTTCTTTCTTTCTTTAAAAAAAAAAAAAAAAAAAAAAAAAAATCTATTTTTCCTCAATTGGTGTATTTTTCTTCATAAGGCCTCAGGGCCCACAAGAAAATTTCCCCCATGGAAAAACCAACCTCCGGGTTCACAAAATGCACTAAGTGTAGCGGTACTATTTCTGTTACAGATACCCATGAATGGTGTTTTAAATGTTTGGGTCCTGAACACTCCATTCCGGATTGTCCGTCCTGCTCCCTAATGCCTAAACGGGGGTTACAGAACCGAGCAGCTAAGCTCCATGTGCTGTTTCCCGCTGAGGCACCGGCAGTAGCATCGACATCTTCCAGGTCGTCTTTTCCTGAAGGATCTCAGGTAACCAAACATAAACCTAGCAGGTCCTCGAAGGGTAGATCTCCCTCTAAGCATCGAGATGCCTCCGGGCTTGCCCTCGTGGATCCTGCACCAGCCAAACAACACCGGCGGGAAGCTCCGGCTTCCAAAGCTCCTCTTATGGGGTTACAGGTTGACATCGATGGCACGGCCTCGACCGATCACCTGTTAGATTGCTCTGGGGTACCGGCACTTTCTCCCGGTACTGACTTCCAGGCTTTCATGGCGTCGATGGATCAGAATGTTCAGTCCATGCAGCAGGCTATACAGTCCTTCATTCAGGCTGCGACGCCGATGATACCGCAACGAGCTCCGGTACCGGCACCAGTGCCGATGCCAGTACCAACTGCATTGACATCGACCAGGATACAGACTGCTGCGGTTCCTTGTCCAGGGCTACTTCTCGGTACTGATCCCAAGGGGCAATAGAAGAGGTTCCTCTTCTTCAACAAGGGTCAGGGTTCTACTCCCCCTATTTTCTCATTCCAAAGAAGACAGGGGGATACAGACCCATTTTAGATCTCAGAGAATTGAACAAATTTCTATGCAAGGAGAAGTTCAAGATGCTTTCTCTGGGCACTCTCCTTCCATACCTTCAAAATCAGGATTGGCTTTGTTCTCTAGATCTCAAGGATGCGTACACCCATGTCCTCCTCCATCCATCTCACAGAAGATTCCTGTGTTTTTTCTTTTCCAAGGAAAACATTACCAATACAGAGTGCTTCCTTTCGGTCTGGCCTCTGCCCCAAGAGTGTTCACCAAATGCATGGCAGTAGTTGCTGCATTTCTACGCACTCTGGGAATATTTGTCTTCCCATACCTGGACGACTGGCTCATCCGAGCTCCATTTCAGTCAGAGGCCCAGATTTCCCTGGACCGCACAAGGCGCATTCTGCAGTATCTGGGACTGGTGGTAAACCTCCCAAAGTCCCAGCTCATCCCTACTCAGTCCCTGGAATTCATAGGGGCCTGGTTGGATACCACCACTGCAAGGGCCTACCTTCCTCAGGCCTGTTGCCAACGTCTAGTGCAGTTAGCCTCCCAGATTCAGTCAAAGAGCCACTTAACTGCCAGGGAGATGCTACAACTGCTGGGCCACATGGCTTCCACAGTACATGTGGTACCCTATGCTCGCCTTCACATGAGAGCAGCTCAATGGACTTTGTCCACCCAGTGGACTCAAGCTTCAGGAGCTCTCTGACCAAATAGCAACCTCCAAACGTCTCTTTTGGTTTCTCCAATGGTGGATGTCCACTCAAAATCTGTTGCTGGGGTCCCCCTTCCAACAGTTGTTGCCCCAAGCAACCCTCACAACAGATGCCTCCCAGACAGGTTGGGGAGCTCATCTACAGGACCTCTCCACTCAAGGCACTTGGTCCCCTCAGGAGACCTCTCTTCATATCAACCACTTGGAACTTCGAGCAGTTTTTCTAGCTCTCAAGGTCTTCCATAGCCTCCTCAGCTACAAGACAGTCCTCATCCATATGGACAATCAAGTAGCTATGTTTTATATAAACAAGCAAGGAGGAACTAGCTCTCTGTCGCTTTGCAACGAAGCTCTAAGATTGTGGGCCTTCGCCAGAGAGTATCAAATCCATCTCATGGCAGTATATCTCCCAGGAATCCAAAACTCTTGGGCAGACACTCAGTCGAGTTCTGCTTCCACACGAATGGTCCCTGCACATGGATCAGGTACTCAGAATCTTTCAAGAATGGGGAACCCCGGACATAGACCTCTTTGCAAGTCCGTGGAATGCCAAACTTCCCCGGTTCTGTTCCAGAATTCCGTGTCGGGGAGTTCAGGCCAAGGATGCCTTCCTCCTTCATTGGGGTCAGGGCTTCCTGTATGCCTTTCCACCCATTCCCTTGATTCCCAAGACTGTTCAAACTCCAGAGGGATCAAGGATCTATGATCCTCAAAGCTCCACGCTGGCCACGCCAAGTGTGGTTCCCTCTGCTTCTGCATCTCGCCCAAGCCCCCTCTTTGGACTTGGGAGCTGCTCCAGACCTTCTGTCTCAGGAGGAAGGGACTTTGTGGCACCCAAACCCCAAGTCCCTTCACCTCAGAGCTTGGTTACTGAAGGCCTAGACCTTCAAGACTTGAATCTTTCTCAACAGGTGAAGGATATCCTCCATGCTTCCAGGAAACCTTCCACCAGGCGTTCCTATGCTTTTAAGTGGAATAGATATTTTCCATTTGGTGTGTTGGAAAGGGTCTTGACCCTCTGGCACTACCTTTAACTTCTTTGTTAGACTATCTCCTTCATCTCTGCAATGCAGGACTTAAGACAAATTCAGTAAGAGTCCATTTGAGTGCTATTGCAGCATCCCTTAAGCCCATCAATGGACAACCTATCTCCTCTCATCCTCTTATTTCAAGATTCATGAGAGGCCTAACTTTAACTAAACCTCCCATTAGGCCTCCTCCGGTGGCATGGGACTTAAATTTGGTTCTTGGTCAGCTTATGAAGCCACCCTTTGAACCCTTAGCACTACCTCCTTGAAATTTTCTTTCCTGGAAGGTTATTTTCCTCATTGCAGTCACTTCTGCTCGCCGCATCAGTGAACTGCAGGCCTTAATGGCTAATCCACCTTATACAAGGTTTCATCATGACAAGGTAGTCCTTAGGACGAATCCACACTTTATGCCTAAAGTGGTCTCAACTTTTCATCTTAATCAAGAGGTATATTTACCTGTCTTTTTTCCAGCTCCTCATGCATCCAGTGCAGAGAGGAATCTTCATACTCTGGATTGTAAAAGAGCTCTTGCTTTTTACTTACATAGGACACAGCAACATAGAAAGTCTTCCCAGCTTTTTGTTGCTTTTGATCCTTCTCACTTGGGACTTCCAGTCTCTAAGAGAACACTGTCCAATTGGATTGCTCAGTGTATTTCTTTCGCCTACCAGAGTAAGAACCTTTCTCTGGAGAGCCATGTCACAGCTCATAATGTGAGGGCCATGGCCACCTCTATGGCTCATCTAAATTCTGTGTCCATCGACCAGATCTGTCGAGCAGCCACCTGGGCCTCTGTTCATACCTTCACAGCCCATTACTGCTTGGACAAGGATTCCCGCCGGGATGCCTTGTTTGGTCAGGCTGTCCTCAGACACCTGTTCCATTCTTAAACAACTCCTGCCCTCCTTCCCTGGATGGATGCCTGAGATCCATAGGAGGACGCAGACCCCTTTCAGGGTCTCATATCCTTGGGGATCTCCCAGGCATCTCAGCTTGGGAGTCCCCATATGTGAAGACTCATTCCTGCTTGTTCCTGGAGATAGCACAGTTACTTACCTGTAACAGGTGATCTCTGGGAACAGCAGGAATAAGTCTTCACAACCCACCCACCTCCCCTAGGAGTTGTTCTTTCTCTCTTTTTTTCTCTCTAATTTGTCTACTTCCCTCCTTCGATCTCAGCTACAAACCCAACTGATGAGAGGGAAGTAAATGGGCGGGAAGGCAGCACGCATGCGCGTGGATGCTCCCAAAAGCTTTCTTTCTGGACACTGGGGAGCGTTCCCGCGCAGGCTCTGTCGGTACTGATGTACCCATATGTGAAGACTTAATCTCCAGGAACAAGCAGGAATGAGTCTTCACATATGGGTACGTTGGTACCGACGGAGCCTGCGCGGGAAAGCTCCCCAGCTTCCCAAAAAAGGAAAGCTTTTGGGAGCATCCCACAGTGCCTGCGCGCTGCCTTCCCGCCTTTCCTAACCGCCTCTCCCCAGTTCGAGTTTTAAAGCTGAGACAAAGAGAGAGAGGAAAGGAAAGATAGAGAGATACAACTCCTAGGGGAGGTGGGTGGGTTGTGAAGACTTATTCCTTTCGTTCCCAAAGATCACCTGTTACAGGTAAGATCTCCAGGAACAAGCAGGAATGAGTCTTCACATAGGGGTACGTCGGTACCGACGGAGCCTGCACGGCAACGCTGCCCAGCTTCCAATCAGAAAGCTTTTGGCAGCATCCCTCATGCCTGCGCGCTGACTTCCCGCCTTCTCCAGAGCCTCCCTTCAGTTTTCGTTTTTCTGCGGAGCCGGCAGGACGTCGTCCTGTCACCGCAGAAACTTTTCTTTTTACTTTAATTACTTTAGTTTTTATTTTCTTGTGGTCGCGGCTGTATTTCCCGCCACCACCGGTAACGCTGGTTGATTTTTGACTAAATTCTGAGAAACGTTTTCTTCAGTTTTTTGCCTTAACTTTTGTTGGGCCTACCAGGCCTCTTCCTCATGGAGCCGCCTTTTCCTAAGAAGTGCATTCAATGTGGAAACACCTGTTTCCTTTTAGACTCCAATAGTTGGTGTCTCAATTGTGTGGATCCTGACCCTTTTTCCCCTGATTTGTCAGGGGATACTTTTGTGAGGAAACCTTCAGTTTTTAGAGTTTCCCTCGATACCGTTTTTTATTCGGCAGTGAGGGAACCCGGTTTCTCCTCTTTACAGGATCAGGTAACCCACAAACAGTCTGTTAAGACTAGTCAATGCTTGAGTGGTATGTCCCATGCCCAGCATGGTGACGGCTCCAGCTTTACCCTCAAGAATCCATTGGCATTACCCCTGCGGGAGTCTGCGGGCTCCAAAGCATTAAAGGGGTTTCAGGTTGTTCCTGGGGCTCACCCCTCACAGAACATACCTGAGCCATGTCCGGGGGTGGTATTCGCTTCGAGCGGTACCGATCCCCCGGCATCGGCACCGGCACCGGTGTCGTGTTCCACTCTTCACCAGGGATCGTCATCGGGCATCCTCGGTACCTTCGGGACCGATCGATACGCTCTGAATTGACTTCCCTCAATCCCAGCCGTGCACGGTGCGGGTATCCGCTTCCAGCGGTACCGATTCCCTGGCATCGGCTTCGGTGTCGAGTGTTTCACTCTTCACCAGGAATCGTCCTCTAGCATCCTCGGCACTTTTGGGGCCGGGCGATACGATACAGATGGACATTTCCATATCTCAGCCATGCTCCGGGACGGTACCGGCTTCGATCGGTTCCGATACCCCGGCATCAGCACCGGTGTGGAATAACGTTCTCCCGGCGAGGTGTTGTCATCGGGCATCCTCGGTACCTTCGGGACCGATCGATGTAACCCAGGCTGCTTTACCGGTATCGGCATCGCCGATGATACCACCGACGTCGGTACCCTCGAGACATGCATCGATAGACTCGCTTCCTTCGATGCCGAGTCTTGAATCGATATCTAGTCTCGAGGACTGGGTACCGACGCGTCCCGGAACCGACTCCCGTCGTTTCCAGATAAGCAGTTCCGAGGATCCTAGCCATAACTCTCGCATGATCTCGGTACCATTGCAGCAGTTCCCGATGACAACTTCAACTGCTGGCCCTGTGTCAGTATCGATGTCGATGCCTGTTCTTGCACCGATGCCTAGTTTGGAACCGATACCTGGGGTTGCTGATGCAGTACTCACTGCCTCTAAGTTACCATACCAGTATCCTTGTCCATCTCCTAGGTTTCTCTCCTCACACCACGGTACGTCCTCTGGTGCTCAGCCTCTTTCTTTAGCCTTACCAGGGAAGGTTCCCATAGGAGATCAGTCTTTTCAGGCTTTTCTCCTGGATATGGCAACCTTTCTTAATATCTCTATCCCTGGTTGTGATGCTATTCCTGGCTCACCGGCACAAATGGAAAATATGATGCTTCCTTCACATCCTGCTCTGCAGGATCTCCTTCTGAGGGTCTGGAAATCACCCTTACGGCTTCCTCTACCTTCTACAGCCACTGAGGTTCGGTACCGATTGCCTCCCTCCCCAGGATTTCAGAAGCCTCAACTTCCTCATCGTTCCCTTGTAGTGGAATCAGCACTGAGGAAGGTTAAGAGCAAGATGAAGCATTCTTCTTATCCGCCAGGTCGTTCTTCAAGAACACTCGATGCATTTGGTGGTCAAGCCTTCCAAACATCTATGCTGGCCTCCAGAATTCTTTCATATCTTTTCCACATGAGTCTTACACTCCAGGAGGTCACGGAGAGATTGTCTCTTTTGACCCCTTTTATGCCAGAGCCCAAGGCTACTAATTATTCCTTGCTACTCAATCATAGCCGGAATATATCTTGGTTCCTTTCTTGTGCTTGAGTCTGTTAGCAGATCTTCTGCTATTGCCATTGCAGCATGTCGCAGAGCCTGGCTCGAAGCTTCAGACTTGAGCAGATGGGCACAAACTATATTGGCTCATTCTCCTTGTACAGGAGAAGGTCTCTTCAATAAGGAGGCTTTACGTCAGGTTGCTCAATGCTCCGCTGACTCTCCTTCCACTAAGGACCATTCTAAGCCACCTCCTTCTTCGAAAGGTAGGAAATGTCCTACCAAACCTTCTTTCCCTAAGAAAAGAAAGTTTCATTCATCTCCTGCCCATCATTCGGCTGTACCTAAACAAGGGACACCTCAGCCTAGTCTGAAGTCCTCCAGCTCTGGCCAGTCTCAGCATTCCCAGCAACCATAGGGGCTGGGAATTATACTCTACAGTTCACTTCTACCCATTAGAAGTTTATTCACTGTGCTTTTCTTTTTCAGTGTACTAAGCTGTCGGAAAATTTTTGTTCAGGGACTACAGACTTCTCCTCTTCTTACTCTCTAGAAGAGCAGTTGCAACTATCCCCTGATAGTTCTGTCCCAACTGAACATTTTTTCCTTCAGTTGACTTACCCTATGGGTACGTCACCCTCCAATTACTTGCTCTACCCTCTCAACCGGGCTTTTTCCCTAACTGAGGGGTACCATACTGAAAGGCTTCTCTAGCAAGCTCGTTCCTCAGACAGGGAGAAGGGATATCTCCTCTCCTTTCTTGTGTGTTTTTCTTTCTTGGGCACAGGACAATCTCTCTGCTGTTTCTGTCAGCAGCTGTGCCTGCAGGAGTTACAGTGATTGTATTACTGGTACTTTTTACAAGTTCCAGTCCCTTGTTCAAAATTTTGTCTAGCCTCAGTAGTGATTCCAAGCTACTCGTCAGCTATCTTGGATCCTCCTACTCTTTTAGGCTTTCTTACATTATTCTATCCATCTCCTCTCCTAGGATATGGCAACACACCTGACTTCAGTCAGTTTATCTCATATCTCTCCTGCACAATGCTCTCTGCAGTCTTCAGAGAAGCTTTCTACTATGAGGGCCTTGCTATAGAGCATTGACCTTGTCTCTAAAGCTTCTCTATTAGTAGGGAAAAGCTTATAATCCCTTCCCATGCCTGTGAGGGTTCTCCACACCCTCAGGCCTGGGGTGTTAACATGAAATATAAGTTCTTCTGTGTGAAAATCCAACGCTGATGTTTACGCATGCTACCTCTGGGTCCCTCCAGTAGGTCCCTCTGGTATCTTCTGCGTTTCTGCACATCTGCCATGTCAGTGTTCTGTGGAACTCCCGCCTTGTTCCTTACAGATTCATATGATCATCTGTTTTCACGCAAACATCACGGTTATCTTGTTGGATTGCCTTCTTGCATCCCTCAATCCACGGAAATAGATTCTCTGTACATATCCCAAGTGGGTTCACCCTCTTGTAGAGCGAAGAATCTTTTTCTTTTATATTCCCCATGTACAATTATGGGGCTGGGTGGTAGACATGTATCTTCAACTTGTTATCTTGTATGTAGCATCTCCATATTTGTCTACATACCTATATCATTACCCTGGTGGTGCAAAACCATGCCCCACAAATGTATATATATTTCGGTCATATATATATATCTATAAGTCAGCGCGCAGGCGCGAGGGATGCTGCCAAAAGCTTTCTGATTGGAAGCTGGGCAGCGTTCCCGTGCAGGCTCCGTCGGTACCGACGTACCCATATGTGAAGACTAATTCCTGCTGTTCCCAGAGATCACCTGTTACAGGTAAGTAACTGTGCTATCTCCAGGAACAAGTAGGAATGAGTCTTCACATATGGGTACGTCGGTACCGACGGAGTCTGCGCGGGAACGCTTCCCAGCTTCCAATCAGAAAGCTTTTGGAAGCATCCCACCATGCCTGCGTGCTGCCTTCCCGCCCTTCCCAACTGTCTCTCCTCAGTTTTTGTTTTTCCGCGGAGCCGGCAGGACATCCTCCTGTCACCGCAGAAAATTCTTCTTTAATTCTTTTGTTTTCTTGTGGTCGCGGCTGTCTCCCTGACTCCACCGGTACCGCCGGTGTTTCTTTTTTCTTTTTTTTGAAATTCAGGAAATATTTTCCCTCAGTTTTTTGTCTTAAACATTTTAGGCCTTCTAGGCCTCTCCATGTCCCTCATGGAACCGCCAACCTCTTCCTCTAAGAAATGTCTAAGCTGTGGCGGTACAGCTTTATTTTTAGACTCCAAAAACTGGTGTCTGTTTGGGTCCTGACCGTTTTCCTCCGGAGCCCTCGGGCCACAGTATTGTGAGAAGAGATTTTCAACATCGAGTTTCCCTCAATACCAGGTTCCCTTCCAGTGTCAGGGCACCGACAGTTTCTTCTTCTACACAGGATCAGGTAACCCATAAACAGTCTGTTAAGACTAGCCAGCCCTCGAGTGGTAGGTCTCATGCACAGCATGAAGACGGCTCCGGCCTTGCCCTCGAGGGTCCATTGGCTTCAAAACCCCGGCAGGAGTCTTCGGCCTCTAAAGCCTATGAGGGGTTTCAGGTTGTTCCTGGGGCTCACCCCTCACAGAACATACCTGAGCCATGCTCGGTGGTGGCATCCGCTTCGAGCGGTACCGATACCCCGGCATCGGCACTGGTGTTGGACGGTTCACTCCTCACCAGGGATTGTCATCTGGATTTCTTGGTACCTTCGGGACCGGTGGATACGCTCCAGATTGACTTTCCAGTATCAGCATCAACGCCGATACTACCACCAACGTCGGTCCCCTCTAGACATGCATCGATAGACTCGCTTCCTTCGATGCCGAGTCTGGAATCGATCTCTAGTCTGGAAGACTGGGTACCGACATGTCTCGGTACCGATACTTACCGGTACCGGATGCTCGGTACCGAGGGTGATTACCAAAGGCGTTCGGTTACCTCGGTACCGATTGAGCTGCCACCGATGACTGCTCCAATGTCGGTGTCGCCTTCGATTCCGACAGTGCTATCGGTATCGGTACCGGTATCCGCAGTAGCATTGGGGCCAGCTCCTTCCATGCTTCTTTCACCAGGTGTCTTACTCCAACAAAGGCCAACACACCTTGTTAATGAAGACGTGCAGTTTATTTATAATACAAAGCAGGGATAACTTGAATTTCACTTATTTAACTTCTTAATTCGTACTTATTTAGAAAGGCAAGTAATTCATATATCTACCTATGATTAGTTAAAAAGATATCTGGAAAACTATTAGAATAAAAGCACTTAATTACAGAATAGATAACTAGAAAGCTAATTACAGAAGAATAATATACTTCACCGAAAGAGTTCTACTTCATCCCCTGTCACACTTCGATTGAATGGATCCCTGATTCAACCAGACAAGAGAGACTTCTCAATCGGGAGTTTCTCTAGGCAATGCGTCCATTCCTAGATGAATCCATTTCTCTCTGTCTAGCTGAAAACAGGTACCCATTTTATCCAGTTGCAAGAACAATCCAGTTATTTCCTATCATGTGACACATACGTAGTATAGAGTCAGTTATCCATTAAGCACATCCAAGACACTGGCCAGGTGCTTGAAAATGCTCAAGGGAACCCCCCTCCCTGGTCTACATTACAATTGATGAATTAGGAGAAATGTTTCCAAGGCAAGGTGAATTGTCCTGTTTTGTCCTGTTAATGGGTTTCAATTTGTCTGCTAGTAGAAAGACTCCTAGGTGAAGTGTTCTTTTGTTCTCTGTAATGGGTCTCCATTTGCTTGCTAGGAGAAGGTCTCCTCCCTGATCTTTCCAGTATCTGTAGTTATGTAAATTGTTTCAACAGTTTCAAGTGCCCCTATTTACAGTTGAGGCATATTCACTACTGAGGCATAATCAATAGTCAAAATTCATCTGTACCACATTCGGTCCTTTGACGATTGTGCCTATAAGATACTGGTAACATTGTGGGGACTTTGGGTGGATGAAATATAGTAATGAAACTGGGTATGCATTGAATAAAACAACATATCATAATTAATAAACAAATACAAATAATAATTCCCCCAATGATTTGTCTGAGGCTACCCATACTGGGCAGCCATCCAAATACCCAATCCCACCAATTAACATTAATATCTTGTTTAATATCTTTGGCTAGTTCTTGCAAAGCTTGAATATGAGACTGAATGGAAGTAGCATGGTCAGTTAAATTAAAGCAACACATGCCTTCAAAATGTTCACATCCATAATTGTGTTTTAAAAGTAAATAATCTATTGCTACTCGATTTTGCAAGACTGCCTTCCTAGTACTACTTAAGTCAATAAATAATTCTTGTAAAGCAACAGAAGTATGATTAAGACTTTTTACCATGGTGCAAGCTAAAGCATTAATTGTGCGAGTGTTATATAGGGCTAAACCAGGCACTCCCAGAAGGGAAACGGCTGCACTGGTATATTCTACTTTAGAAAGTAAAGTGACTTTTGAATCACAATCTGCGGGTATCATAGCTGTTATTGTTCTTCTCTTTCTAATTTTAGTTTTAGGAGAGGGTGGCATAATAAGTCCTAATCGACTAAGAGTGCAAGGCCCCCCTGTGAGATTTCCTGGAATATATGTATAAGTGGTATTACCACAAGACAATAACCACCCTATTGGCAGTTTAACATTTCTACCATAACTAGCTTGTACTATTGTATTATTACAATTCATAGTATTAGTTACATTTCTACATTTCCTAGTTGCATCACATAAAAGTATTATATCAATGTCCTTGGCAATTTCTTGTTGCATCTTTAGTTGTTGGCATTTCGGTATTTCATCAGGATTACATGTCATGTTATAACATACATCGCCTGGGGCGATATTATGGGTGATTATTTGAGTCATGTTATCCCAAAAATTGAAATTAGTGGGACAATCTCTGCAATATTCGTATAGCATGGGGTGTGTCCTTATATCTTCTTCATTTGCCCAACTGTCATTTTGTGTAGCTTTAAAATAGTACAAAAAAACTCGAGCTGGTGTGGGTATTGCAATCAAACATGTAGTTAACAGATCCACTGGATTATGCATGTCCGAAAGGCAAAAGTTAGAAATGTTTAAAACTTTTCGGGCTAAATAAGTCCAGATATTCTGAGGTGGTTCTATCGCATCTGCTAAACGCTTGGGCAAGTGTAATTCGGGTTGGGTTACCACTTGCACTCTCCAGTAATAGACTTTCCATGTACCAAAGATCAGGCTAGTAATGAGTGCCCATGTCACTACATGGCATATGAAGGCTTGCTGGAACCGATCCCGGTCCTTGATAGAAATATGCTGGTTCATTGGTTCAGAAGGTGTAGAGATAAAGCCAAATGGCTTGTAGGTCTCAGCTATCTTTATCAGTTCCCCATGCAGTGGGGGACTCATTTCACCTGCACATTCAGAACTTTTTCCCATTGTACATCTGCCCCATAGACTCTAATAACTAAAATCTGGGGAACAGGTGACATAAGCAATTGGGCATATGATGTTCAGCAGAAAAAATCTGAGATACTAAAATTACAGTTACTTTCCAAGGAAACAATAACAATACATAAGAAAAAAAAAATCATTCACAAAAAGTCCACAAAAGTCCAATAGTCCTTTTCCTATTTTCAGATAATTTGGCCTGCTTCTCAGCAGTTTTTCAGGACTCCGTAGCGTCATTTTCACCTTTCTCTGAAGTTTAAACTTGGCCTCTCTCAACAGTTGAACCTCTCATTCTCGTAGGTGGACATCTTGGCCTTTCTTTCATTGCGACACATTGAAGCAGATAGGGACTTCCTCACACGTTTCTGCGGTGCGTAGTCCAGATCTCTCGGGATGGTCTGCTCCATGTGGACTCTGGCCAATTCCCTCTGCCGGACTCTCTGGCTTACAATTGGTGACATGGCTCCAGGCCTCATTCAGAAGAGCAGCGCCAATATTAAATGAAAAGACTAAAAATTCTAGATTAGACTTCACAATAAGACAAACTTAATTTCATCTATATTTACTAAGATCATATCCTACAAATAATAAATATTGCTTTTATAAACTTTCAGTGATCTACTAGTAACTATCTCGTATGGTGTCAATCTTATCTCGCAGTTTGATTAACTCCTTGTCTCTCTATCACTGGAAATTCATTTTGCTTGTAGGAAATATTCCATTTTGCCCTTGAATGACCTTTACATGTTTCAGATCAGACAAGCTGCACATACATGTTCTGCAATTTTGACAAGTTTTAGAATTATACCCAATTGTGTGAGAATTTGTCATCAAATCATCCCCCTTTGCCTCTGCATGCCTGGCCAGGACATACAGAGGAAAAGTGAGGCACAAAGCATCTGGAAGTACCACATGGCCAGTGTGGGTTTTCCAGAGCTCATCAGGGTGCAAGGTGCACCTAGCCTGTCTCCAAATATCTATTTCTTCCAATTGTTGAGTATGACTTCCTGAATTGAAGCTTCTGGAGACGGCACAGTCGAATAAAGTGCTCATAATTTTTTGTTTACATATTCATTAGGAAAATACATCACTTCAAATTACCCTCATCAGTTTATTGTCCATCACAGTTTCTCCTTTAATATTCCACTTCATCCCTCCATAACACAACACTTTTTCATCACCTGCATCATTCCACCAACTACTTACATAGGTCCTTTTCCTGTTTCTTTTATACCACACTAATGTATCCTTATTTGGCAAGGCTGCTAAGAATATCAAACAATTGTTAATAACTTAAATTTAGATTCCTCAATGAAATAACAGTATGAGTAAACAGTGTCCCTTTCCCATCAACTTAATTGGTCCAATGCTAAGTGGACATATGCTCATTCTAAAATAGGAACAATCTGGGTAAAATCCTTACAATATAAAACTATCATTTTGCAGCATTCTGTAACATCAATCCCAATAGAAAGAAATATGGCTCATCTCTCACGTATAACTAGAATCTGTCATATACCCTGTCCTCAGTGAGAGTGCTGTTAGACTGATTTTAAAATTGCAGTGTTCCCAAGGATTTGTATAAGCTACTCATTAATTATGGTGTCAAAAAGAAATCCTTTTGAGGTGAGAGATCTAAGAGGGTACAAGGCATTGGTGGCTAGGCCTCATCTTCAGGTTCTTCTTGGATTGCAAGGCATTCATGACTATCCTCTGGTTCTTCTCGGCCTATGCTCCCCCTGCCTATTTATGTCTCTTCAGAGGCATAAATATGCAAGGTTCCTGTTCTTCAGGCCTTGTGGGTCCTCAAGGAGGCTTAGAGCTTGGTAGCCCAGATCATCACACTGGAAGCAGCACATTTAGCCTAGGCTGTGGCCTCACCTTTCTGCCTCTCTCTCTCTCTTATTCTTTTTCTCAAACCTCTCCTGGATCATTGCTGACAAGCAAGATTTGGTTTTATCCAATCAACTCAAGTTCTCATTTTCTGGGAACTCAGTTCCATCTTTAATCTATATTTGTTCTATATGCTTGAGAATAGAGCAATTTCATATCAGCCTCTGTCTAAAATTTCATCAAACTTATTAATATTTTACTCATCTGGTAATTGCTGTGTGTGTACTGGACCTCTGCGTAATGTACTATTACCACAAGTGTCATAAGTGCAAGTGTATAAACTACCAACTTAATATCTCACAATGCTGCAACATATATCTGTTTTATATCTATTTTCTCAGGAACTGTACTGAAAATGAAATATAAACTTTTAGAACAAAGTACACTTTTTCTCTAAAATTCAAATACAGGAAAACAGGTGTCCCTCAGTCGTTAGCACAAAGCTTAAAGTAATTATCTTGAACCTCACAGTTCAGGCTCAAGTGAGGTGAAACTTCTAAAAGGTGTTACTTTTAAATTAACCTGAAACTGGTCAACAAACAGATCTGAAATGTTATCTTCAACACAGCCAGTAGAACAAACAATAGGTATGCAGATTACTATGTAGCTAAACAATTAACCTATAGTTATAGCTGTTTATGGTTAACTATGCCCCCTGGGGTGCTTGCCACAATTTAAAAATCTTCCTTTAACTTTTAGGTTTGCCTGGTAGCATATACAGTCAAAGACAAAGAACAGATGCATAACATATTAATGATAAAGATCACCCTCTCACTTAGGATTCAATGCCCCACCGTCCTGTCAGGATTCTCAACCTCCACTTTGGAGGAAAAAAAAATTTGCCTTGTTTGTTTGAGCTAGTCACTTCAGCATTCAGGGACTATAAAATCTACTGGAGTAGCCAGTAATGAAAGAAAAACAGTTTTTTACTACAAACATTCGAATACAGAACAAATCAAAGCTTACAAGTGCATTATACCTATCTGATCAGAGTTTCTTTTAACCAGGGACCTTAAAAAAAAGTCTTCACTTCTTCATAATCTTATAAGGATTTTCCATAACAATTAATACTAACTGTACAGGATAGGCATTTTGTTCAAAGTACTGAATTAAACATCTTTGCAGCAATATTTTCCTAAACAGTTTGGCTGCAGATCCAGCTGCAGTCATTTCCCTTATCAATTTGAAATTGAATTTGTAAAGTCATAATAACATGACAAAACTGATCTTGTATCAGTGGGTCAGAACTAATCAAACAGAATTTCTTATCACCATGATCTATCATTAATCTCTTGTTGATTAAAATCCTCCACAGTATCTTCTAGATTAACTCCTCCAGGATTTTGGGGAGTACCCAGCACTTTCCTCCTATAAATTGGTTAGCAATAGACGTGCATTTTCTTTTTCTTTCTTTCTTTTTCCCCGTCTCCTACGGTATTTATACTGAGCCACCCTCTCAGCAACTTGCTGATAAATGTCTATTTTATCTGTCCATGCAATCAAATCTAATTTGCTATAATTTGTCTGATGCATCTTACAATATGCAGACAACAAAAGCAATCTCCTTCTCCCTAAGGTACTCAATTCTGTTCCTTTTTCAACAGGTATTTTTTGCAAGCATGTAAGGAGATTTACAGGTTCCGCATCTTTTAAAACAGATTCCCAATTCTCACTTAGTCCTGAACCGCAAGACCATTCTCTAGCTAATATTTCATAAGGCGCCTGATCCCATCCGGGGATATTTACAAAATTTACAACATCTTTATCTTCCTTTACAGTCTTTGTACTATTTACATTTTTTACTCTTCTTTTCAACATTGTTTTAGCCTTTCTTTTTATCGCACCCCACTCCTGGTACCAAATGTCTTACTCCAACAAAGGCCAGCACACCTTGTTAATGAAGACGTGCAGTTTATTTATAATACAAAGCAGGGATAACTTGAATTTCACTTATTTAACTTCTTAATTCGTACTTATTTAGAAAGGCAAGTAATTCATATATCTACCTATGATTAGTTAAAAAGATATCTGGAAAGCTATTAGAATAAAAGCACTTAATTACAGAATAGATAACTAGAAAGCTAATTACAGAAGAATAATACTTCACCGAAAGAGTTCTACTTCATCCCCTGTCACACTTCGATTGAATGGATCCCTGATTCAACCAGACAAGAGAGACTTCTCAATCGGGAGTTTCTCTAGGCAATGCGTCCATTCCTAGATGAATCCATTTCTCTCTGTCTAGCTGAAAACAGGTACCCATTTTATCCAGTTGCAAGAACAATCCAGTTATTTCCTATCATGTGACACATACATAGTATAGAGTCAGTTATCCATTAAGCACATCCAAGACACTGGCCAGGTGCTTGAAAATGCTCAAGGGAACCCCCCTCCCTGGTCTACATTACAATTGATGAATTAGGAGAAATGTTTCCAAGGCAAGGTGAATTGTCCTGTTTTGTCCTGTTAATGGGTTTCAATTTGTCTGCTAGTAGAAAGACTCCTAGGTGAAGTGTTCTTTTGTTCTCTGTAATGGGTCTCCATTTGCTTGCTAGGAGAAGGTCTCCTCCCTGATCTTTCCAGTATCTGTAGTTATGTAAATTGTTTCAACAGTTTCAAGTGCCCCTATTTACAGTTGAGGCATATTCACTACTGAGGCATAATCAATAGTCAAAATTCATCTGTACCACACCAGGGTCGCTCCTTTCTATACCAAGTCTGGAGTCGATACCTGGCATCACTGTTCCCTCTAAGCTGTGCGCGTGTGCGCGCGCGCACACCTCGCCGAGCGAGCGCACATACTTTATAACAGAGCGCACAAACATTATGGTTCTGATTCTGATAGAAAACAACACAGACGTCTTAAAACTTAAGTTGTTGTGTATGTACAGTTTTCACAAGTTCTACAATATTTTCTAGTGCAATCAATGTGGTGTACATACTGTATTCTGACGTGTAGTCAAATTCTAAAGTATATAACTCCGAGTGTCGTTATATGGCGCACAAAAATTTAACCTTCCTTCAAAAGCTGCACAGCTGATATTTTATGTGCACACAGCCTACAGAAAATTAGAGGGAACATTGCCTGGCATGGACGATGCAGTACTGACTGTCACAGGTCCTGACCTCCAGTACCAGCATCCATCCCTTAAGGATCCTTTTTTGCACCGTGCAGGATCTTATATTCCTATATATTCCGGTAGATCCTCCGGTGCCTGGGCTAGTTCTTCAGGTCTAGCCTGTCCAGGGAAGGTTCTCTTTGGAGATCCTTCTTTTCAGAATTTCCTCCTGGATATGGCAAGATCTCTTGCCATTCCTATCCCTGGCCATGATCCTACACAAGGCTCTGTTTCTACTGAAGCAAAGGAAAACATAATGCTTCCTTTGCATCATTCCTTGCAGGATCTTCTTCTAAGAATGTGGGAAGCACCTTTAAAGTACCCTCACCTTCTAGAGCAACTGATCTTCTGTATCAGGTGCCCCCCTCTCCAGGGTTTCAAAAGACTCAACTTCCTCATCATTCCATTGTGGTGGAATCAGCAATGAGGAAGGTGAAAAGTAAGAAGAAGCACTCCTCTTACCCACCAGGTCGTGAGTCTAGGACACTAGATGCAAACCTTCCAGACATCCATGCTGTCAGCAAGGATTCTCTCTTATATTTTTTATATGAGTCTATCTCTTCAGGCGGTCACAAAGAAATTTTATCTTTTGACTCCTTTTCTTTCAGAGCCCAAGACTGCAGACTATTCCTTACTACTTAGTCATATTCAAGATATCTCTTGGTTTCTTACTCGTGCTTCCTAGACTCTTTTGAGTCTGTTAGCAGAACTTCTGCTATAGCCATAGGGGCACGACGTAGAGCCTGGCTCCAAGCTTCAGACTTAGACAAATGGGCACAACAAAGACTGGGTAATACTCCTTGCACTGGAGAAAATCTCTTCAATAAGGAGTCTTTACATCAGGTTGCTCAGTGGTCCACTGACTTCCCTGTTTCTGAAGGCTATCCTAAGCCTTCTCCTTCCCCAGTAGGTAGGAAATGCCCTTTCAAACCTTCTTTCCCTAGGAGGAGAAGGTTCTACTCTTCTCCTGCCCAGCATACAGATGTTCCCAAGCAGGGGAAGCATCGCCCTGGTCTGAAGAATCCAAACTCTCGCCAGGCTAAACAAACCCAGCAACCATAGGGTTCTCATTAATCTTTTTTCTGCCTCTTGGAGTTTAGAACCTACAGTTGACTTCTTCTCAGCAGAGGTTTTCACTGTTTTCATTCTAAACTTTACACATGGCATCCAGTTCTCCTAGATATACTGAGCTGTCAGGATATTCATGTCTATGGGTCACAGTTTTTTCTCCTCTCTTCTTCCTGCTAAGAAGAGGGATTTAACAACTATCACATGATAGTTTTCTGTACCAACATGAATTCTTTCCTTCTACAGACTTACCACATGATAAGTCACTTTTCAGCTCTTGTTTCTCTACCCTCTTATCCAGTTTTTCTCCTGTAAGAGTGGTACCTTTGCACTGGAGGGCTGCTTCTTCAGCCTTTCTAGTCTTTCCATTCCAGTGTGGAGTTTTTTTCTCTCGAGTACACTCCCTTCTTTTTGCTTGGGCAGCTCATCAGACAGGGACAGAGCTTTCTTACTCTTGTTCTGTCCTTTCTGTTTTACACAGAAAGATTCTCTCTGCTGTCTTATCAGCAGCTGCCCATGCAGGAGCTCTAGTGATTTGACCATTGGTACTTTTCCACAAGTATACACAGTTGTCCTCCACCACTTTCTGTCTGGCCTTAGTAGTGATTCCAAGACAGTGCATACAACTTTCTTGGGCAATCCTTATCACTACAGGCTTATCACACTATCTTCTATCCTCGCCATCTCCAATTCCTTTGGGTTTGGCAGCATAGTTGATGTGGCTGCTGGCTTTTCCAACAGCCAGTTCTATCTCCCAATTCTCCTGCATAATGCTCTCTGCAATTTTACAGAGAAGCTTTCCACTATGGGCCCTTGCTAGAGAGCATGGGGTTTTTTCTCGAATAGCTATCCTACATGGTTGAAAAAAGGCTTCCTCAGTCATGCCCCCCGTGACTGTGAGGGTTCTTCATACCCTACGATTTCCTTTTAAAACAAAGGACATAAGTCTTATCTACGTGAAAGCCTAAAGAGTGGTCAGTTTCTACAGGGAATATGCTCTTTTTTCCTTGCAGCTTGTCCTCATGGTATCCTACTCCTTCAGGGACAGCACATATTTAACTAAAGAACGCATGATCCCCTTTTTGTCCCTCAAGTGGGTCAATCTGGTATCTCTTTCTTATGCGTTCTCTCTCCCTTTACCATGCTAGAGTTCTACAAGGCTCAGGACTTGCTGCTTACTGACTGTTTTTTCACGTAACCATCCTGCTTATTTCACTGGATAGCATTCCCATCATAACCAGGGGGAATAGATTCTCTATATATCTTCTCAAGTAGGTTCTTCCTTGTTATCAGATGAATCTTTCCTCTTCACATCTCTCATGTGAATGTACTTATAGGCATATCTCTGCTTAATTGCAGACATTTATCTTTCGACCTATATATTCATATTATATATATATCTATATATCTATATATATATCTCCAGTAGATTCCATGAGCCTCTCTACTTCCTGCATTCCAGTAGGTGAGGTCCATATTGCAATTGTTCTGTTCAATATATATTCATGATAATTATCATGCATACAAGGACTCCTTGCCTGTAGTCCTATCTTAGGTTAGCTGTTTTCTACAGCTCCTTTCCATTTCAACCCCTACCCTCCATCGTCAGGATGCCTGGCCATATGAGGTGTAGCATGTTTTCAATTCCCAACATGCTAGGGCTCCAGGCATCTTAGCTTGGGAGTCCCCATATGTGAAGACTCATTCCTGCTTGTTCCTGGAGATAGCAGTTACTTACCTGTAACAGGTGATCTCTGGGAACAGTAGGAATAAGTCTTCACAACCCACCCACCTCCCCTAGGAGTTGTATCTCTCTCTCTCTCTCTCTCTCTCTCTCTCTCTCTCTCTCTCTCTCTCTCTCTCTCTCTCTCTCTCTCTCTCTCTCTCTCTCTCCTCTCTCTCTCTCTCTCTCTCTCTTCTCTCTCTCGATCTCTCCCCTCTATCTCTCTCTCTCTCTCTCTCTCTCTCTCTCTCTCTCTCTCTCTCTCTCTCTCTCTCTCTCTCTCTCTCTATCTCTCTCTATATCTCTCTCTCTCTCTCTCTCTCTCTCTCTCTCTCTCTCTCTCTCTCTCTCTCTCTCTCTCTCTCTCTCTCTCTCTCTCTCTCTCTCTCTCTCTCTCTCTCTCTCTCTCTCTCTCTCTCTGCTTTAAAACGTAACTGAGGAGAAACAGTTGGGAAGGGCGGGAAGGCGTGGTGGGATGCTTCCAAAAGCTTTCTGATTGGAAGCTGGGAAGCGTTCCCGCGCAGACTCCGTCAGTACCGACGTACCCATATGTGAAGACTTATTCCTGCTGTTCCCAGAGATCACCTGTTACAGGTAAGTAACTGTGCTTTGCTGTCCCACTCACAAAGAAAGCAACAGTACTTTGTCCAGCCAAGCTGTTGTCCAAGCAAGAGGACAATTATTTTTAAATCGCCACAAATATTCCGCTTGTGTTCTTCATACTTGGTTGTTAGCAGGAGATGCATACTGCTGTAAGTTTCTTTCATATTGGCGGCGTGAGCTACTGGAACTGATGGTAAAATATTTCCATTTGGATAAGCACAGCTTTTAGGCTATTTTTAGAAGAATCAATAGTCGCCAATCCTCTGTTCTATAATCCGGACAAAGTGTTTCCATCAGAGATTTAACTTCACAACAAAAAGCAATTCCATCTTCAAAGATGAAGTAATCCACAAACTCGGTATGCATATTTCTAAAAGTGTGCACACTTTGGTTTCTTTCTGAAGAAGATTCCAGCCTTTCAATCGTGACCCTAACAGTTCTGCTTGTCGCTTTGAAAGATTCAAATCTCTGACGAGATCATTCAGATCGCCTTGATCCAGTAAATGTGGTTTAGAAGAGGAACCGGATGCCTCAAAGCTTGGATCCTGCATTACAGCATTGCCATCATCGTCAACATCATCATTCATTGGTTCTTCATCCTCATTCACTGTAAGATTTTCTGGAGGCTTTGGCACCGGCAATTCTTGACAGTGAGGCTCAGGCCTCATGGCAGATGGTAAATTTGGGTAATTTACAGTGTGTTTTGATTTTGAAGTAATGCCTGCAATGTTTGTAAGGCAAAGGTAGCAATCTGTCAAGTGATCTCTTGGTTCCCTCCAGATCATTGGAACAGCAAAATTCATGTGTCAAACACCCTTTACCCAACCTGTTAGGAGTCTGACACAGGTAATACAGCAGACGTGAGGCGCCAAAGTTTTGTTCTGGTCACAGACTTGACATCCAAAGTACAGCTTATAACATGTCTTAACAAGCGGAGTAAAAATGTCTTCTCTGCTTCTTAAAAGTAACCACCACAAATGTAGCAAAATGAATCCTGACTTTTAACACACTTTCGAGGCATTGTTAAACAGCTACAAGCGATAACCATAATATTTATTAACCAACTGCTGTTTATGAAATAGATTAACGCAAACTCACATCCATTCAGACTCTGTTTTTTTCAAACAATACAAACCACAATTGCTGACAGCAACACAAAGCATACTAATACAAGTCAAGCAGAGCGCCACTGGGAGAAGCACCGTTCTCTGGTAGCAATGACTCGGTTCAACCAGCTTTATTCTCTGCCTATCGCCTGGCAGTCCAGGCAGCCAAACGTTTGTTCTATTCCCTTCACACTCCGTATCGCCATCTTTGATCTTTACATGCTAATCATCTCTCTTTGCCCTCACCCTCTCAGGCCCATCTCGAACAAATTCGTCATGCTGCATTTTTCTTTTGTGGCCCCTCACTTTGGAACACCCTGCCATCTTCCCTCCGCTTGGAACCCTCCTATGCAAAATTTAAAAGTTTACTGAAGACCCATTTATTCCAACAGGCTTTCAACCTCCCCTGTGATGATACTACCTAATTGCTTTCTCTTCTTTTGGTCTGTCACTATTGACCTCTATTGCTTTCCTATGTTACATTGGCATTCTTTTCCTTTCTGTAAGCATTGGCATGTTTTATTGTAAATCACCCTAATGCTTCGACGTGGGCGGTATATCAAGTGTAAAATAAAGATAAAGATGGCTCAGCATTTTCTGGTTGTATCAGCCGGACCAGTAGGGCAAGGGACCCAGTTAATTATATTATAACTACATGACTCAGCATTTTTGGTTGTGGCTGACAACATACAATAATTATGATGGAATTTTTTGTATTCAACCTTTGTTTACTGAAACAAAACTAATGGCTAATTTACAGTAATGTACACATTTTACTGGATGATATCTCCTGAAGTATGGGTGATAGAAAAATTCTGATACCATATTTGTAAACAATGGGAAAAATTACATATGAAAAAGGTCAGAGCAGGTCTGTGACAAATTGTGTTGACCAGTGTGAAGGCTTTGGGGACAGCATAGGAATGCTGCTCTAGTTGTAGAGGTGGGGGATGTTTTTTGCTGTACAGGTGAATTTTCTGCATATAAGTTCAACAGCTGCAGCAAGCTCAGATTTATATAGCAATTCATGTAATTGCACCTTTCAAACAGTCCTTTCTTTGCCTCTTCTCACATTCGCTCAGTAGAACAGACAGATATATAAATACACACATGAGCAAGTGCATTACACACACGTACACATGCACACTTATGTATACATATAAACACATACCAGCCCAAACGTACTGACACAAGATTTATTTATTTATTTATTTAACAGTATTTCTAAACCGCCTTATCTTAATAATCAAGGTGGTATCACAGCAAGCAATCAGGTAAAGTGGGTGTGTTATACATGCAGTGAGGGAGAAACTTAGTTGTGTGTGGGCTGTGTTGTGTGCTAGATTTGTTTGAGCTATGTACAAAGTGGGCTATCTACAGTGGTGCTAAGACACATTTTATATACATACTGTTCTAGGTATGGTGTGCTGTTATACTTTCTCTTAGGTTATGTGATGTGTCCATAGTGCTCTATGAACAGCATGGTTTTCAGCTGTTTTCTGAAGTCTTTGAGGTCTGGAGTTGCTCTTAAATCATCCGGTAGATTGTTCCATATTGTAGGAGCAGCCATGGAGAGTGCTCTGTCTGTTGTGTCCTTGCGTGTGTGCTTGTATTCATTTGGGGTACTGACTCGGTTGCATGTTTGTCTTCTTCTAGGACGTGTGCTGGTTTCTGGTTGTATGAGCGTGTGGAGGCTGTTGGCTGATGTGTGCTGTTTTATCTTAAATAGGTTTATGATAGTCTTGTATCTGATGCGTGCACTGATTGGGAGCCAGTGTAGGTCCCTTAAGGTGGGAGTGATGTGCTCCTGCCTTGCAGCTCCGGATATGATTCGTGCTGCAGTGTTTTGTGCCAGTTGGAGTGGTTTGAGGGCTTGCATAAACACATGGAGGCCAATGCAGATACAGACTACTATGTACCTGTGAGTGTGTGCACATGTAGAAGAGTTGGAAATAATTCCATGAGCCATGCTCCACATGCTTGCAGATGTTTCATTTTGTTAATGTTAGAGCCAGCATACAATATAACAGCATAATACATCAACTCTGTGATACTTCAAAACTCTCCTCCACACCCACCTATTCACCCAGCATCTTAAGATTCCTTTTATACTTAAGGGTTAGTGTCACCAAAAGGAGACACCACATAGCAAATAGCATTTCCACTTTCAAAGACTCTCAAAGCAGTCCATACTAAAACAAATATGCATCTTGATTTTGTAAAGCTCAAAAGTAGGACGTTTCCTGTCACTCTTATTTAATCATCATATATAGTTTGACAGTCAAACATGCCTTTTACACAAACACATCAGTATTTTTCCCCAACAGGAATTGATTGTGCATATCCAACAAGCAAATCCCCCTCCATCCAGGGAATTAGGCGTTACATGTTAAATGATGTGGCAAGATATTTTTGCAGACTCTCATTTTGGAAAGTTGTATTAGCAGTAATATGTTACACAGGCATTTAAGTTTCTTACTTATGTACATTTGCATCACTATTTTAAGAAGACTGGCCCTACGCTTTCACCAGATTAGAATACTTTTTCTCCATTATTTCCATTGGACACATTCCGTTAAATAGAAAGTCAAGTTTTTGCTTCAATAACCATAGACCTTAGTTAAGACTAGCTGGCTATCAAATTCACATAAGGTGAACAATACTATGCTGTCTTTAGATTTAAGCAATGTTGTGAACGCCTGTGGTAGTGCTCATTTGAATATATTGTCAAGTGAGATATGCATTAGGAAAACCTAGGATCAATGATATAAAAATGCTTCCCAAACCGCCCCTGGAGTGTAGCTCCAAGGAAGAAGGCAGCCCATTTGCAGCTTCTTCTGTATCATAGGTAGGACTGTGAGGCCATTGCCTGCCTGCAGCCTACTGAACCAAAAGCTGGTTTGGATTACTGTACTGTATGGGCCTCTGACCTGGTGACATTACAGAAACTACCTTCTTGCCAAGGGTTTGTGTGTGGACACTGGAGACCAGTGTTCTGTGTTCTGTCTTAGGTGCAGAGAACTAGACTTCCAGGTCTTTCCACAGCCTGCAAACTGCTTTGATCTTGGAAGATGCAATGTTGTATTGGGACATTGACCGTCTTTTGCTGCATTCCATTGCTCAACATGGGATCCTGTTGATAGCTGCCTTCTGGTTTGTCCAACAACTTGGTGGAGACCAGGTCCATCCATTCCAAGAATTGGGTCTGTGCCAACATAACTCTGCACAAGTAATTTAAAAAAAAATGTGCAGACACTGCGCTGTCTGCTTTTGTGCACTTTGCATTATCCTTCACTGAGTGTTTGCTCTTTTGGCTTTTGTCATTTGAGGAAAAGACTCAGGTGATAAAGCAATATCTTTGTTTTACCAAAGGCTAGCCTGCTATACCATAGCGTCCCTCCAGTCCATACTGGGTTTTCACCCCCTTCCAGCAAATGGAGACTGAGAATTCTAGGCCAGTATTCTCAGTCTCCAGCAGATGTGGATGAACTCTGTGTAGTTGGACTACGCTAAAGTGGATTGGAGAATTCTGTAGTTTAAAAAAAAAAATTAGCAGCAACACCCCCCCCCCCCACACACACACATTACAAAAAAATCACAGCACAGCTTACAGGGAGTTTAGGTTAGCTGAGGCTGGGAAGACCTGCCTTAGAGCTGCTGTGAGGGCCTGATCTCGTTTAGTTGGGGGAGGTCTGGGCCTGGTACCTTAAGTGCTCTGTACCCTCTTCTAACTACTTCAAGCCAGAACAGCCTTTTCACAGACTGCACACTGCTCACCCAGATTGTGTTCAAGGGCTTGAGCAGCATGGGGAAATTCCATGCCTCTGATATAACCTGAAGCTGGCCATCTGTACAAAGCTGTAAGGCATTAGTTTTATCATGTCCTTTCATTTGGTGAGGGTCAGTCAGATCTATTGCTCTTTAAGTGCAAGGCCAACCACATCACTTAGTAATTTAGTCTTAGGAACTTATTACTGTTTTACATAAGCATTTGCTGCCATCTCATTGTATATTTTTAGTAATACTAACTATAAAACGATATGCCCTCTAGAAAATATTGAGAAAATTGCTAGATGAAAGTGTCACTATTTCCTCCTGCATTTCTTTTTATTTGAATTTTTTTATATGTTCCTTTATATATATATAAAAAGTGGGAGCAGGTCTCAGACTCACATTGGCAATGCTTGAAGTATTTCAAAAGCAAAATGCCTTATCGCATCAATGACCTTAAGCATCCACTATTTGACTCAAGAAATAATGTGGTTTTGTTCCTCTCATCAAACGTTTCTCCAATCTTTAACCATATTCATAAAACAGGTTGTTAAATATGTTTGTGCTTATCTCAATGTTGTGAATGAGACTCCCCGACGCTACCATGTGGGTACCGCTGAATGCGTTTCGAATCCTCCTTCAGGGGGATTTATTTATACAGCACGATCTACAAAGAACAACAAAGAAGTTATAAATCTACAAATACCATACTTGCAGTTTTAATCCGAGGCACAAAATGTTTAGACTGGATCATCCACCTTTCTACATGCAGCGGGGTAGTGCACTCAAATCCATCAAAACATTTGAGTCTCAAATTCATCCAATGTGCAAAAAACGCCGCGCATGCGGACCATCGTCTTCGTAGGGATTTAAATGGTGGTGATGTACTTCTGACGTCCAATCAACTAGCAGTGCCTTAGCCCATCAAGGAAGTTTGTATAGATGAACAAAATGAATTCCTAATACTAGATACAAACCCGCCAGTCAATTGAGCTGTTCAAACCGGTCATACTCGTCGCTAATCGGAAAATCCACTTTTGTTCCTGTATTAATAGCGTTTGAACTCTGGACTTGCCATTCCTACCCACCAGTACCTTTTCAATTGCGAAACACCGTAGTTCTTCAAAAATATGATGATGGGCAATGCAATGTGCCACTATTGGGGCTTCTAATGATTTACATTTCAATTTACTATGGTGCTCGCTGATTCTAATTTTGAGTTGTCGCTCGGTCTTGCCAATATAGAGAAGATTGCAGGGGCATTTGATCGCGCGTAAACGACATGATCTGAGGCACAAGTTGTAGATTGTTTTAGGAAATAATTCCTGCCATGGTATTCAAAGCTGGTTAACTCCTCTGTCACTGCACATATGGTGCAGCTGCCACATGATTTATGTCCAGCCTCTTCTGCTTGGGGCATCTCTTGGCATGATCTTAATCGTGCCGAACTAAGTTCCTTATCGTCACTCCAGTCCAGTCCCTTTATTTCTGGGTTACGCAACCCTTCCAGCAGCTTGGAGGCTGAGCCCAACCTTTTTGGAGGTGGGGCGGCATAAATACCACTGGGACCACCCCCCAACTCCAGTATTCTCAGCCTCCAAGCAGCTGGAGGGTTCCGTAAGCCTAGGGCTTACTGGAGTCTTCCTTTTATCTAAATCTTTTAAAATATTTTCCTTTATTACTTTTATTACTTAGTTACCTGTTGTTCTTTAGGTTTAAGCAGTCTCTGCTCCTTTAATTGCTACTGCCTGCTCTCGCCACCCTTCCCCCCCCCCCCCCCCACTGGCGGGTCGGGCATCGGAGGTGGTTCAGGGCTTGCAGCCCCGGGGAGGACCTTTGCTCAGCTCTTCGGCAGCAAATTCGACTGATTCCCGAGGATTTCTTTGCTGAACTGCCCTGCCTCGCGCCGAAGCCCTCCTGGTGGCTGAGCGCTGGAGGCAACGCCGGAAATTAAATTTTGTCACCGGACCCGTCCTGCAGCCAAAGGACGCGGTGGCGAACCCCGGACCTCCCGATTGCGGCGGAGGAGTTGCTTGCAGCGGTTCTGCTTTAGGAGTCTGCTCCCAGCCTTCTGCGGCATCAGGGGTGGAGAATTAACAGCCCTGAGGACACACTCGCGATCCCCCGTTCAGGCTCCACGTGGTGAGGCCTACCATGTGTAGAGCCGACGGCAGGGATCACTGAGCCGGGCCCAGTCAACAACGGAAGCTGCAAACCGCAAGTACATTACAAAAAGGAGCCTTTCTCTGTTTATTTATTTTAATCTACTTTAATTTCATTTTAATTTCCTTAATTTTGATTTTAATTTACTTTATCTTGGTTTTTGTTTAAGAGCATCGTCTGTTAATAGAAAAGAGGGCCTGTTAGAGAGGAAGAACTCCTAAGGGAAAACTCACACAGCGGTTTTGGCTGTACAGTTAGCTGGGACTTAGGCCCATCGCTTATTCTTCCTAGCAGGAAGGCCTGCTTCATCTGGGATCAAGAGCATGGCGGCCAAGCCTAGATGCCCCTCCTGTGGCACGCGTAGGGGCACTTCCTCGGAGGCAGGAGTCTGCAGGGGTTGCGCTGCAGTGGCTGCCTCCGTGGAGCAAGAAATTAATTTGGCCATGATTCAACCCTCTCAGGAGTCTGGTGACCCCTTAGAAGGAGAAGGGGGGTCCCAGTTCCTTCCCTCCACTTCCTCGGATTTACCTACCCCTCCTCCACCCTCTTCGCCCCCTCCCTCCGGAGAAGGGGGTGCCGGGGATTTTTTCTCCCCAGACTATATTCTTTTACTCCACAAGGCCTATTGCTTGCGTAAGCAGGGCTCAGGGACAGGTGAGCCTGTCTCGACGGCCGAGGCCAAGCCCAAGAGGGCAAGCAATCCAGACTCAGGCATCCCATCTAAACGCCTCCGGCTGGGCTGTGAAGACCCCCTCGCGTCCCTCTCCCAGGGCACCCCGGAGGAGGATAACTCTGATAAAGACTGGGACGAGGAAGAGGAGGAGCTGGAAGAAGGAGAGATCCCTGAAGAAGATCAGGCCAGGATAATTAGAGTCTTTCGGCGGGAGGAGCTCCCGGCTCTAATTAATGAGTCTCTAAAGGTCCTTAATGTCTCCTCAGACGCGCCAGCAGAGGAGGAGGTGTTGGAGGATCCTTTAATCCAGGCCATTAGGAGATCCCAGAAGGTCTTCCCTGTCCACAGGGTAATGCGTCAGATGATCCAGGAAGAATGGGATCAACCTGAGTCTAGTTTAAGGGGAGTGCAGTCCATGTCTCGCCTATACCCGCTTCCAGAGGCAGACAAAGAACTGCTGAAGTCTCCCAGGGTGGATGCAGCGGTATCAGCAGTTACTAAGAAGACTACTATCCCAGTTGAGGGCAGCACGGCCTTAAGAGATTCTCAAGACAGAAAGCTGGATACCCTCCTGAAACAAGCCTTTGATGTGAGTGCCCTTGCCTTGCAGGCCTCTGTGTCAGGAGCTTGGGTGGCGAGAACCTGTTTAAGGTGGTCACAACAGCTGCAGGCTGCAGAGGGACCACCTGGCGAGGCTCAGGCCAACTCTGCTAGGCTGGAATCCGGAGCAGCCTTCCTGGCGGATAGTCAGTATGACCTCATCAGAAGCCTATCCAAGAACATGGCCTCGGTGGTGGCAGCTAGGCGTTATCTGTGGCTGTGGAATTGGGCAGCAGACGCATCCTCGAAGGCACGCCTGAGCCGCCTCCCATTTAAAGGGAAGCTGTTATTCGGAGATGATTTGGAGAAGTTGGTAAAGGATCTTGGCGAGTCTAAAGGGGGCAGGCTGCCTGAAGATAGACCGAAGCAAGGGCGACACCTAGCCCCAGTGCGTAACCAGCCCAGGGACGCCCGAAGGTTCCGTCCAGCCAGGACAAACCCCTTTCCCAGGGGCCGCTTTCCCTCGAAGGGACAAGGTTTCAGAGGGTTTCGAGGAGCAGGCCGAGGTTTCGGGGCGTCCTCCTCCTCCTCTCAGGGAAATAGAAAACATTGAGGTGACGGGGGTCCAGGGGGAAGAACCGTCCGTGGGCGGACGCCTAAGGCGATTTCTTACCGCCTGGTCCCGGGTCATGTCCGATCAATGGGTCCCAGAGGTTATCAGAGAGGGCTATGCTCTAGAATTTGCAAAACAAATACATCCAGCCTTTGTTCAGTCTCCTGGCGGTTCTTCTGCAAAGAGAGCGGCGGTAGAGACAACCCTCACCCGCCTAATAACGCTCGGGGCCGTTGTCCCGGTACCACCAGACCAGCGCGGTTCTGGTCGGTACTCGATTTACTTCGTAGTTTCAAAGAAGGAAGGGTCCTTTCGCCCGATACTAGATCTAAAGCAGGTCAATCGCTGCCTCAGGGTTCCGCATTTCCGGATGGAAACCCTGCGTTCAGTCATAGCAGCCGTGAGGGGCGGGGAGTTCTTAACGTCCCTCGATCTGACAGAAGCCTACCTGCATATCCCGGTCAGGGCATCCCATCAACAATTCCTGAGATTTGCGGTGCCAAGGGGCCATTTTCAGTTCCAGGCCCTACCTTTCGGCCTAGCTACGGCTCCAAGGACGTTCACCAAAGTGATGGTGGTAGTAGCGGCCTCCCTACGGAAAGAGGGAATTCTGGTACACCCTACCTGGACGATTGGCTAATCCAGGCAAAGTCGGAGGGGGAAAGCCACTCTGTGACGACAAGAGTGATTCAAGTCCTAGAAGAGTTGGGGTGGGTCATCAATCAAGCAAAGAGCAGGATGACTCCCTCCCAGGAACTCGAGTACCTTGGAGCAAGGTTCGACACCAGCAGAGGCAGGGTGTTTCTGTCTCGATCAAGATCAAGAGAACTGAGACTTCTGGTCACTCAGTTTCTGGGCAGACGAAACCCCACTGCGTGGCATTATCTGCAGGTCCTGGGAACAATGGCAGCGGCAATAGAGGTGGTACCATGGGCCCGAGCCCACATGCATCCTTTGCAGAGGGCACTATTGCGTCGGTGGTCGCCCCAACGTCACCCCATGTCAATGCAGTTACCTTGCGCTCCGCAGACCTAGCAGTCTCTGCGCTGGTGGTGGTGCCCAAGGAATCTGGATCGCGGGATGCCTCTCGAGCCTCACCAGTGGTTATTACTGACGACGGATGCCAGTCTGGCAGGCTGGGGAGCTCACTGCGAGGACCAGTTCGTTCAAGGCAGCTGGACTCCTTTGGAAGTCCAATGGCCCATCAACAGACTAGAATTGCGGACTGTCGGCCTAGCGCTCAGAGCTCTCGAGGCCTTAGTGCAAAAGAGAGCAATTCGCGTTCTCTCAGACAATGTCACCGCGGTAGCTTACATCAACCACCAGGGCGGCACAAGCAGCCCCGCCTTGGAGAAGGAGGCGAGCACTCTGTTCCAGTGGGCGGAAATTCGGTCGGAAGCACTCTCAGCCCAGCACGTGGCAGGCACGGACAACGTCACAGCAGACTATCTCAGCGGGTGCAAGATAGATCACGGAGAGTGGGAGCTGGAGCAGGAGACCTTCGACCAGATAGTGGCCCGTTGGGGACTCCCAGTCATGGACCTCATGGCAAGGTTCTCATCCGCCAAGGTGGACCGATTCTTCAGCCGGCGCAAGGAAAGAATGTCCGAAGGCCTGGATGCCTTGTCCCAGAAGTGGCCACCGGAGGGCCTGCTCTATGTATTCCCCCCCCCTGGGTTCTGATCGGAAAGGTTCTCCAACGCGTGGAGTCGCACCACGGATACGTAATCCTCATAGCTCCGGATTGGCCTCGCCGCCCCTGGTATGCGGATCTGATGAGATTGATCGCCGACCATCCTTGGCGGATCCCTTGCAAGAGGGATCTGCTGAAGCAAGGCCCAGTTCGGATGCCTCACATGGATCGATTCTCGCTTACGGCCTGGCTATTGAAAGGGCGAGGCTCCTAAAGAGGGGTTATTCAGGAGCTGTCATCTCGACCCTGTTGAACGCTAAGAAGCGCTCGACCTGCCTCTCCTATGTTAGGACTTGGCGCATCTTCGAAGCGTGGTGTGCGGAGCGCCAACGGAAACCCCTTTCCGCTTCAGTCCCTGAGGTCATAGAATTCTTACAGGCAGGATTTGACAAGGGGCTAGCGCACAGCTCCTTGCGGGTTCAGCTGGCGGCAATCGCATGCTATAGAGGTAAGGTCCGCGGCAAGTCCCTAGGGGCGCACGCGGACGTCTCCAGGTTCCTAAGAGCGGTGAGATGCCTGCGCCCTCAACGGAGGTCAGTCGTCCCCCCTTGGGACCTCAACCTAGTGCTTAACGCCCTGATCAGGGATCCCTTCGAACCAGAGAAGAGGGCCTCCTTAAAGGATTTAACCCTGAAGACAGTCTTTCTGGTCGCTATCTGCTCGGCAAGGCGGGTTTCCGAGCTCCAAGCGTTGTCCTCTCAGCCCCCCTTCCTACTATTCCTCAAGGACAAGGTAGTTCTGCGAACGGTACCTTCATTCCTGCCCAAGGTCATTTCTCCCTTTCATGTGAACCAGGCAGTTCACCTCCCGGTCCTCTCCGCCGAGGGACTGGAAGGTAGGGATAGCAAACTGCGACTCTTAGATGTCCAGAGGACCCTGAAACGCTACCTGTCCCGCACATCCCCCTTCCGGAAGTCCGAGCGACTATTCGTTCAGTTTGGGGGTCCACACAAGGGGGAGGCGGCGGCCAAGGCCTCCATCTCCAGTTGGATCAGGGAAGCGATTGCTTCCGCCTACATCCTGAAAGGGAAACAGGTACCAGCGGGTCTCCGTGCGTACTCCACCCGGGCACAGGCTACGTCATGGGCGGAGTTCAGCTTAGTTCCTCCGTTGGATATCTGTAGGGCAGCGACTTGGTCTTCCCTGCATACCTTCACCAAGCACTACAGACTGGACATCCAGAGTGCAGCCGACGGTCGGTTTGGTCTGGCGGTCCTTCAGTCCGGTATGCCGGATCCCACCCAGGATTGAACTGCCCTTTTACATCCCAGAAGTAAAGGGACTGGACTGGAGTGACGATGAGGAAAAAGTAATTAGTTGTTACCTGCTAATTAGTGTTCCTGAAGGAACGACAGTCCAGTCCCTGATCCCACCCGGTTAGGACCTACCAGTCAGAAGGAAGCTTTGGACCGAGCGTGGGGCCAGTTCGGGGGAGAGACGCGGGAGAAAGTCGGATCGGGCAACCTCAGACATACCACCTCCGACCGTCCTCCCTTTTTTTCCCCTCATGCTATCCATTCTCTATATGAAAAAAAAAAAAGTGTTTATACATAGACGATGTTGTGGTATATAATTTCTTATGTTAGATAGATGGTTAATGGAAACTCTCTTTTTAGGTCTGCTTTTTCATTCGATTACTGGAGTTGGGAGGTGGTCCCAGTGGTATTTATGCCGCCCCACCTCCAAAAAGGTTGGGCTCAGCCTCCAAGCTGCTGGAAGGGTTGCGTAACCCAGAAGTAAAGGGACTGGACTGTCGTTCCTTCAGGAACACTAATTAGCAGGTAAGAACTAATTACTTTTTTTTCCTTAAGGTTTGAATGTCGTGTCCATACACATCTTATAGACTTGTTTCGCAATCCAGGTACATTACTAAGGACATTGCGATGTCTCTTTAGAATGCGTTTAATTGCACCACTAAGTGGGGAGAATTTAGTAATAAAATTTAGTGTCATCATCCACCGCGTGTTCTCGTGGTTTAGATTGTAATAACAAAGCCCTATTGTAATATAATGCCCTCTTATAAGCTGTTTTAATAATTGAATGTGGGTACCCTCTTTCCTGAAAACCCCTCATCAAATTTTTTGCCTGCAGTTTGTGTTCAGTGACACTTGAACAATTCCTCCGGTATCTGATAAACTAATTCTGTGGAAGAGATTTATTGATGAAATTTTTTTGTTATGGGATGGTTCTGTTTTGGAATTCCAACAGTTTGTAAACTGGTTGAATCAGGTAGATCCAAATATCAAATTTACCTATACTAGTCATGCTCAGAAAATAGTTTTTTTAGATGTAGTAGTTCAAAAGAGTCATACTGGATGGCTCACATCCATCTATAAAAAATCAACAGATAGGAATACAATTCTACACTATACCAGTAATCATCCCAAACAATTGCGTGATAGCTTGCCTCTATCCCAGTTTATCAGATACCGGAGGAATTGTTCAAGTGTCACTGAATACAAACTGCAGGCAAAAAAGTTGATGGATTTTCAGGAAAGAGGGTACCCACATTCAATTGTTAAAACAGCTTATAAGAGGGCATCATATTACAATAGGGCTTTGTTATTACAATCTAAACCACGAGAACCCGCGGTGGATGACACTATAAATTTTATTACTAAATTCTCCCCACTTAGTGGTGCAATTAAACGCATTCTAAAGAGACATCGCAATGTCCTTAGTAATGTACCTGGATTGCGAAACAAGTCTATAAGATGTGTATGGACACGACATTCAAACCTTAAGGAAAAACTTAGTCCGGCACGATTAAGATCATGCCAAGAGATGCCCCAAGCAGAAGAGGCTGGACATAAATCATGTGGCAGCTGCACCATATGTGCAGTGACAGAGGAGTTAACCAGCTTTGAATACCATGGCAGGAATTATTTCCTAAAACAATCTACAACTTGTGCCTCAGATCATGTCGTTTACGCGATCAAATGCCCCTGCAATCTTCTCTATATTGGCAAGACCGAGCGACAACTCAAAATTAGAATCGGCGAGCACCGTAGTAAATTGAAATGTAAATCATTAGAAGCCCCAATAGTGGCACATTGCATTGCCCATCATATTTTTGAAGAACTACGGTGTTTCGCAATTGAAAAGGTACTGTTGGGTAGGAATGGCAAGTCCAGAGTTCAAACGCTATTAATACAGGAACAAAAGTGGATTTTCCGATTAGCGACAACGGGTATGACCGGATTGAACAGCTCAATTGACTGGCGGGTTTGTATCTGGTATTAGGAATTCATTTTGTTCATCTATACAAACTTCCTTGATGGGCTAAGGCCCTGCTAGTTGATTGGATGTCAGAAGTACGTCACCATTTAAATCCCTACGAAGACGATGGTCCGCATGCGCGGCGTTTTTTGCACATTGGATGAATTTGAGACTCAAATGTTTTGATGGATTTGAGTGCACTACCCCGCTGCATGTAGAAAGGTGGATGATCCAGTCTAAACATTTTGTGCCTCGGATTAAAACTGCAAGTATGGCATTTGTAGATTTATAACTTCTTTGTTCTTTGTAGATCGTGCTGTATAAATAAATCCCCCTGAAGAAGGATTCGAAATGCATTCAGCGGTACCCACATGGTGGCGTCGGAGTCTTATTCACAGCATTGAGATAAGCACAATCTAACATATTTAACAACCTGTTTTATGAATATGGTTAAAGATTGGAGAAACGTTTGAGAGGAACAAAACCACATTCCTTATCGTCACTCCAGTCCAGTCCCTTTACTTCTGGGGTTACGCAACCCTTGCAGCAGCTTGGAGGCTGAGCCCAACCTTTTTGGAGGTGGAGCGGTATAAATACCACTGGGACCACCCACTACCTCCAGTATACTCAGCCTCCAAGCAGCTGGAGGGTTCCGTAAGCCTTGGGCTTACTGGAGTCCTACCTTTATTTCTTTAATTTAATTTACTTAATTTTACCTTATCTTTATTTGTTTTACTGAAGTGATTGCCTTTATTTGATTTCTTTTCTTCAATTCAGGTGCTCTGCTCCTTTAATTCTTACCCCCCCCCCCCCCCCCCCCGCCGCCCGGATCCGGCACGACTCGCAGAGCAGGGTCGGGATCTGCAGCACAGAGGAGGTGCTCTGCTCTGCCCTGCCCAGCTCCCAGGCGGTCATTTCTGCCTTCCTCGGGGGGGAAACAGCCTCGCGCCGAAGCCCGGAAGGTGGCTGAGCGCTAGAGGCTGCAACTCCAGCCGGTTTGAAGCGCCCAGCTCGGCCCGACGCGAGTGACCGAGGAGGCGAACCGCGCGGCTCCCGGCTCAACACACGGTGCGATCAGGCGGCGATCGCACACGTGCTACAGTGGGGCTCAGCTCCAGTCTCGGGCCCGGTGCGCAGACAGGCGCCAGAAGCACTTTCACGGTCCCCCCGGTCAGGCTCCACGTGGTGAGGCCTAACACGTGTTGAGCCTCCGGGTGGTGAACGCAGCCTCGGGCCCAGGATCTGCAGGCCCAAACCGCAAGTACCTCCCTTAGGGGATAAAAGAATCTTACCTTATTCCAACGATTTG
The DNA here is from genome assembly GCA_033557465.1 of Ichthyophis bannanicus. NCBI lineage: Eukaryota > Metazoa > Chordata > Amphibia > Gymnophiona > Ichthyophiidae > Ichthyophis > Ichthyophis bannanicus. Next base: position 174,221,299 of record CM066042.1, read on the forward strand.
AATATTTAATTCTTTGATTTAATTAAATTTATTTTACTGTAACCTTAACTTTAATCTTACTTAACTTAAAGTTTAAATGTTGTTATTTTTCTCTTGATTTTTCCGTTCCTATTGAGCTTAACTCCAACTAATTGGCTTACATTTGCTAAGGAGGTTTAAAGTTACGTTTCCTAACAGTAATCGGGTAAGCCACAGCCATTACCATGGCATCTAAGCCACGCTGCCCCTCGTGTGGAACACGCAGGGGCACCTCCGCAGAGGCAGGAATCTGCAGGAGCTGCGCCGCAGTGGCTGCATCAGTAGAACTAGAAATTTTGCAGCCCTCCCAGGGATCAGCAGACCCTCTAGTAGGAGAGGGAGGGTCCCAGGGTCCATCCTCTACTCCCTCTGAGTTGCCCACGCCTCCCCTTCCCCCCCCACCCCCACCCTCGAGTGCAGGGGGAGACGCAGAATTTTTCTCCCCTGACTTCATCCTCTTGCTTCATAAGGCCTACTGCCTGCGCAAGCAGGGCCTAGGAACAGAGGAGGTTCCCACTCCAGTGGAAGACAAGTCGGCTAGACTCCTCGGGGCTATCAACCCGGAATCTAGCATCCCCTCCAAGCGCCCACGTCTGGATGGAGAAGACCTCTCACCGCCTTTCTCCGAGGGGGCTCCGGAGGAGGATAGCTCGTTTAAGGATCTGGACGAGGATGAGGAGGAGCTGGAGGAAGGAGAGATCCCGGAAGAGGATCAATCACGAATAGTTAGGGGTTTTCGGCGGGAGGAGCTCCCGGCCTTAATTAACGAATCCTTAAAAGTGCTCAATGTGGCCTCTGACATACCATCACAGGAAGAGGCATTGGAGGACCCCTTAATACAGGCCATTAGGAGATCACAGAAGGTCTTCCCGGTCCACAGGGTGGTTCGCCAGATGATCCAGGAAGAATGGGACCAGCCAGAATCCAGTTTAAGGGGAGTCAGAACCATGTCTCGTCTATACCCTCTCCCGGAGGCAGATAAGGATCTGCTGAAGTTGCCCAGGGTGGATGCAGAGGTATCAGCAGTTACTATCCCAGTTGAGGGAAGCTCGGCTTTAAAAGACGCACAAGACAGGAAGTTGGATACGCTTCTGAAACAAGCCTTTGATGTAAGCGCTCTCGCTTTGCAGGCCTCTGTGTCAGGAGCTTGGGTGGCTCGAGCCTGCTTAAGGTGGGCTCAACAGCTTCAGTCAGAGGGCTCTCCGGAGGAGATTCAGGCGAACTCGGCCAGAGTGGAATCCGGCGCAGCCTACTTGGCGGATAGTCAGTATGACCTCATCAGAAGCTTAGCCAAAAACATGGCGTCGGTGGTGGCGGCCAGGCGTTATCTGTGGCTACATAATTGGGCAGCTGATGCTTCCTCGAAGGCGCGCCTAAGTCGGCTTCCCTTTAAAGGGAAACTATTGTTTGGGGAGGATTTAGAGAAGTTGGTTAAAGACCTGGGCGAGTCTAAGGGAGGCAGACTACCAGAAGATAGGCCAAAACTAGGCCGCTCCACAGCCCCAGGGCGCTCCCAGCCTAGGGAGGCGCGGAGATTTCGCACGGCCAGATCTAATCCCTTTCCCAAGGGTAGGTTTCCATCTAAGGGACAAGGCTTCAGAGGTTTTCGAGGGGCAGGGAGGGGATTTGGAGCTTCTTCCTCCTCCTCCTCCTCCTCCTCCTTCTCGGGCACCAGGAAACAGCAATGAGAGCGCGGGGGTCCAGGGGGAAGGACGACCGATAGGCGGCCGCCTAAGTCTGTTTCTCCCCGCCTGGACCCGGGTCACGTCCGATCGTTGGGTCCTAGAGGTGATCAGAGAAGGTTATGCGCTCGAATTTGCAAAACAAATCCCGCTGGCATTTGTTCAGTCGCCCTGCGGCGCCCCAGTGAAAAGAGCAGCAATAGACGTAACTCTTGCCCGTCTAATAGCTTTAGGGGCGGTGATTCCAGTACCTCCAGACCAGTGCGGATCGGGTCGGTACTCAATTTACTTCGTAGTACCAAAAAAGGAAGATTCCTTTCGACCAATCCTAGATCTAAAACAGGTCAACCGCTGCCTCAGGGTGCCTCACTTCCGGATGGAGACCCTACGTTCAGTCATAGCAGCCGTGAGGGGGGGAGAGTTCCTAACGTCTCTCGACTTGACGGAAGCTTATTTACACATTCCGGTCAGGAAGTCTCATCAACAGTTCCTGAGATTCGCAGTAGTACCAAGAGGTCACTTTCAGTTCCAAGCCCTACCCTTCGGCCTAGCCACGGCTCCCAGAACATTCACCAAGGTAATGGTCGTAGTGGCGGCCTTCCTCCGGAAGGAGGGAATATTAGTGCATCCCTACTTGGACGATTGGCTGATCTGGGCAAAATCGGAACAGGAAAGTCATGCGGCAACGTCCAGAGTGATTCACGTCCTAGAGGAGTTGGGATGGGTCATCAACCGGGCAAAGAGCAGGTTGGCTCCCGCTCAAGAACTCGAGTACCTCGGAGCAAGATTCGACACCCTCAAGGGCAGAGTATTCCTGTCTCGATCAAGATCAAGAGAACTAAGAGCTCTAATCACACAGGTTCTGGGCAGACGAAACCCCTCAGCGTGGCATTATCTTCAGAGTTACCTTGCGCTCCGCGGACCAAACATTCTCTCCACTGGTGGAGATGCCCGAAGAATCTGGACCGCGGAATGCCACTCGATCCCCATCAGTGGTTGCTGCTGACGACGGATGCCAGCCTGTCGGGCTGGGGAGCGCACTGCAAAGACCAGTTCGTCCAGGGTCGCTGGTCACAGTTGGAATCACAATGGCCCATCAACAGACTGGAATTGCGGGCTGTCAGCCTGGCTCTCAAGGCATTCAGGAGCCTAGTGCAAGGAAAGGCGATTCGCGTCCTCTCCGACAATGTCACCGCAGTGGCCTACATCAACCACCAGGGAGGCACCAGCAGTTACGCCTTGGAGAAGGAGGCGGACACTCTTTTCCAGTGGGCGGAGTCCCGGCTACTGGCACTCTCAGCGCAACATGTGGCGGGCGAGGACAACGTCACAGCCGACTTCCTCAGCAGGTGCAAGATAGACCACGGAGAGTGGGAACTAGAACAGGAGATCTTCGACCAGATAGTGGACCTTTGGGGTCGCCCAGTCATGGACCTCATGGCTCGGTTCTCCACAGCCAAGGTGGGCAGATTCTTCAGTCGGAGGAAGGAAAGGATGTCCGAGGGATTAGATGCCCTATCGCAGAAGTGGCCTTCGGAAGGTCTTCTCTATCTATTCCCTCCATGGGCTATGATCGGAAAAGTGCTCCAACGGGTGGAATCTCACCAGGGCTTGGTAATCCTCATAGCTCCAGATTGGCCTCGCTGACCCTGGTATGCCGATCTGATCAGACTACTAGCCGACCGTCCGTGGCGACTTACTTGCAAGAGAGATCTGCTGAGGCAGGGCCCGGTCTGGATGCCCCACGTGGATCGATTCTCGCTTACGGCCTGGCTATTGAAAGGGCGCGGCTCCTAAAACGTGGTTACTCAGGAGCGGTAATCTCGACGCTCTTGAAGGCCAAGAAGCGCTCGACCTGTTTATCTTATGTGAGGGTTTGGCGCATCTTCGAAGCTTGGTGCGCAGAGCATCGGCGAAAGCCCCTTTCGGCCTCGGTCCCGGAGATTTTGGACTTCTTGCAAGCTGGCTTTGATAAAGGTCTGGCTCACAGCTCCTTACGGATTCAGCTGGCGGCTATCTCTTGTTATAGAGGAAAGGTCCGGGGCAAACCACTAGGGGCACACCCGGACGTATCCAGGTTCCTAAGAGCGGTTAGTCGTCTACGCCCGCAACGGAGATCGGTCATCCCCCCTTGGGACCTTAATCTAGTGCTAAATGCCTTGGTCGGGAAACCGTTCGAGCCCGTAAAAAGAGCCTCCTTAAAGGATTTAACACTAAAGACGGTGTTTCTGGTCGCCATCTGCTCGGCCAGAAGGGTCTCGGAATTACAGGCGCTATCTTCACAGCCCCCCTTCCTGTCCTTCCTCAAGGACAAAGTGGTCCTGCGTACGGTGCCGTCCTTTTTACCCAAGGTTATCTCTCCTTTTCATGTGAACCAGACAGTCACCCTGCCAGTCTTAGAGGCCAAGGGACAGGAAAGGGGTAATGACAAGCTGCGTCTCCTGGATGTCCAGAGAGCCTTGAAACGTTACCTCTCTCGCACAGCCCCATTCCGAAAGTCCGACCGACTATTCATCCAATTTGGAGGTCCGCACAAGGGTGAGGCGGCTGCCAAGGCTTCCATCTCCAGGTGGATCAGAGAGACGATTGCCTCCGCCTACATCCTGAAGGGGAAGCAGGTTCCGGTGGGGCTGCGGGCTCACTCCACTCGGGCTCAAGCAACCTCTTGGGCGGAATTCTCCTTGGTCCCTCCGCTGGACATCTGTAGGGCAGCGACTTGGTCATCACTACATACCTTCTCCAAGCACTATAGACTGGACTTGCAGAGTGCAGCGGACGCCCGGTTCGGGCTAGCGGTCCTTCAGTCCGGTATGCCGGATCCCACCCAGGGTTGAACTGCTCTGGTACTTCCCAGAAGTAAAGGGACTGGACTGGAGTGACGATAAGGAAATAGTAATTAGATCTTACCTGCTAATTAGTGTTCCTGAAGGAACGACAGTCCAGTCCCTGATCCCACCCGCTTCCGGCAACCGTTCAGACCTCATGTCCAGGACAACGCTTCGGGCTGGGCCTAGGACCGGTACAGCAGGAAGGAGAGCAGGTGGCGGCCGGCTCGGGTAGAAACAGACATCTCCTCTGGCTGTTCCCAAGCTCCCTCTCCCTTTATTGATAAAAAAAAAAAAAAAAAAAGGAAAGAGAGTAATAATTAGAGAGATGCCAGTTGCATACGTTTGAGGTTTCATATCATGTTACGTTATGGAGTTTTGATTGGAAGTTATTTTGTTCTGCTTTTTCATTCGAATACTGGAGGTAGTGGGTGGTCCCAGTGGTATTTATACCGCTCCACCTCCAAAAAGGTTGGGCTCAGCCTCCAAGCTGCTGGAAGGGTTGCGTAACCCCAGAAGTAAAGGGACTGGACTGTTGTTCCTTCAGGAACACTAATTAGCAGGTAAGATCTAATTACTATTTATTTCTTGAGTCAAATAGTGGATGCTTAAGGTCATTGATGCGATAAGGCATTTTGCTTTTGAAATACTTCAAGCATTGCCAATGTGAGTCTGAGACCTGCTCCCATTTTTTATATATATAAAGGAAAATAATATAAAACAAATTCAAATAAAAAGAAATGCAGGAGGAAATATAGTGACACTTTCATCTAGTAATTTTCTCAATATTTTCTAGAGGGCATATTGTTTTATAGTTAGTCTACAACCCTCTGTAAATTTGGACCTAAGGAGTCGTATTTTTAGTAATAGTCTATCAGTCACTCACTGGCTGCAGCTTAAGGGCTAATCGTGGAATCATAGAGACACACTCAGCGGCCCCACTCATCTCCAGACTCAGTGACAGCACTGGCAAGTGAGATACATGTGGTGGTAAGCTCTATCCCTTCCCCTCCTGTGATCATGTGGGGTTGCTCCTCCAATTTAAAAGTTCAGCGCTTCAGGTGCACCTGTGCCAAGGGCCATTAGATATGGCATTTGGAGTGGTACACAGGAGTGGAGGGCACTAGCAACCATACAGCCAAAAGGTAAGCAGCAAGAAGGAGCTACACAAGCCACAGTTTCCCATCCACCACCTCCACCTTGGAACTAGCACTGTGTAGGCACTCCCCTTGTGCCCCCCCACCCCCCAGAAAGATAACCATCAAATCATGATGTTCAATCTACTCACACCTAGCCTCATTGCGATAATACTCCTACTTCATCTCTTACTAACGCCAGAGATTTCACGTGCCACAATGCAAACCTACCTATTCCAATGATACGTGCAAGCAGAAATAGAATACAGAGGCACATCACCAAACGGAACATAGAAGGCCCCAGAAACGAATCTAAATAAACCTAGACACAACATGGGACCTAACGCAGAGTAAGACTCGAAATCATGTCTTGTTAAGGTGCGCCTTAATCAATGTCTGCTCAATTCGAACCAAATTCCACACAATAGACTACATAACTGAACAGCAAGTGGTTCTCCAGGACCAAGCAGGAAGTCAGTCCTCACATATGGGTGACATCGACGCCGAAGGAGCCCCTGTGGGTGACATTGACGCCGATGGAGGCCCCGCGGAGCATTTCCCCAGCTTTCTATGAAAGCCTTTGGGAATACTGCACGCATGTGCGGTCCCCTTCCCACCTAAAGGTGCCATCTTGCCCAGTCTCTCTTTTTCCATGGAGCCCGTCGGACGCTTGTCCTAGTTCACCCAGAAAACAGATTTTTTTTCTTCAAATCCCTGCGATTTCTTCGCATTTTTTTTCTCCGGTTCGACGCCGGTTCCCCTTCCCGCCGGGTTCGGTACACCGGTATCGAGCCCGATCTTATTTTTTTTGGTTTTTGCCCTTCGTGGCTGGCGTTCGCACCCTTTTTTTCTTTTTCCCTGGAAGGCTGGTCTTTTGACCTCGCGGGGGCTTTTTTCCTCGATGGCTTCCAGTGGTTTTAAGAAGTGTGATCGGTGCAAGAAACTATTGTCTCTCACCGACACACACGACTGCTGCCTTCGGTGCCTTGGTCCTGATCATGATCCTAAGATCTGTGGACCGTGTGGCAAAATGTCCACTAAGGCACTGCAAAGTCGTCAGCATCAAAAGGAAAGGCTTTTCTCTGATTCAGCCTCCGGCCGGGCCCGGACCTCGTCTAAGGCCTCGACATCTCTGGAGTCTGACCCCGAGCATCGTCGGGGTTCCTCGGACAGGGGGTCCCCCGAGCGGGAGTGAAAGAGGAAGAAGCGGCTCGCGAGGGTGGCGTCGGAGGAGGTCCCTGTCTCCTCGAGGGCTAGGTCTCGGACCCCCGACTGCCGTCCCGGGCCCGTGGAACAGGAGAAGCCATCAAAAGTACCTCATGTGGAGCCGGAGTCTGCTGGACATGCAAGTCCTGTTGTCCTCGAGGGCTCTCCTCCCAGGGAGCTGACGTCTGGCCCGAGTCGGTGGCTGCTGAGTCTCCTGAGCTGGGTCTCAGGCTGACAGCCTTGGAGTGCAGACTCTCTGCCTTCATGGATCAGCAGCGGGTGCTGATGGCCAGCCTCGCTGGCGCATCTGCCCCGACCACCGGGACATCAACGTCAAAGTCGACCCCGGAGACTGAGCCGATACTCGAGACCATGAAGGCTCAAGGTCGTCCTCGGTTGCGGTCACCCTCGACCTCCCGGTCGGGACCGAGGGCGTTGACGCCGGTGCCTTCGACGTTGACGCCGGTGCCTTCGGCGTCAGGGCGGGTGCTGCCGGACCCCGCGCGGTCGGAGCCTGACTCCTCTTCGGACAAGTCCGCCTGGGAGATGCAGGACGAGGAGTCCCCCGATACCTTCAAGACTCGGTGTGTCCCGTCGGACTCACCGCAGTCGGAGCTCAGGAGTAGATCCCCTCTGGAGGCTACCCGGTTCTCGGAGTTTGTTCGGGATATGGCCACTGCTTTGGCGATCCCAGCAGACCCCGAGGAAGAGCCTCGAGCCAAAGAGCTCAAGGCTCTCCAGTATGACTCTCTCCTCCGAAGGAGGCCTTTACTGTGCAGGTTCCTTCGATGCTGGAACGGCTCCTCTTCCGGATGTGGGAGGCACCGGCCTCGGTGCCGGTTCTAAGCAAGCGGGTCGATTCCATTTATCGACTCCGTAAGAGCCCTGGTTTTCAGAAGGCGCAGCTACCGCACCATTTCATGGTGGTGGAATTGGCCTTGCATCGTCTGAAAAGCCAGAAGATACACTCCGCGGTGCCCCCCGGTCGGGAGGCCTGGAACCTGGATGCGTTTGGTAGAAAGTGCTTCCAGGGCTCGATGCTTGCTTGCCGTGTCCAGTCTTACCAGCTGTACATGGGCATGTACTTGCAGGACCTGACAAAGGAGCTTGCTGGGTTCTCGGTCTCTCCAGGGAACCTTTGCAGAGGTTCAAGTCCTTGTCTTCGGGGATCCGGGAATGCTCTGTTTGTCCCAAGCAGCCTACGATGGCTTCGAGGCCTTGGCCCATGTTGCAGCAGCCGGCATCGCAGCTCGACACCAGGCGTGGCTGCAGTCATCCGACCTCGAGCCATGGGTACAGGACAAGTTGGTCGATGTCCCTTGCCGAGGTGAGAACCTTTTTGGCAAGCCCATGGCCGAGAAGGCTACTGAGCTCGAAACCGAGCACCTCACGAGGACAAAGGCTGTCTAGAAAAACCTCTGCCCCTTCACATAAGAAGAAGGGCTCGGGTAAGAAGTCCTTTTACCCAAGGAAGGCGACTGCCTACAAACAGTTCCCACCTTACAAGGCCCCCAAGCCTCCGGCCCCTGCTCCCACTCAGCAGGGTGGGGGGTTTTGACTCCCGAGGCATAGCCTCTCCGTCTCTGCTGTCCCATCCCTGTACAGAAGGTCGACTAGCCCTGTTTGCCCACCGGTGGCCACCCATTACAGGAGACAATTGGGTCTCAAGCATAGTCCACAAGGGCTACATGCTTCATTTTCATCAGTTGCCTCCTCCCTACTTTCCAGGAGAGCCTCCAAGGCCTCCTCGCCATACAGCCCTCCTCCTGCAGGAGCTTCAGGGTCTATTGTGAGACAAGGCGGTGGAGCCTGTGCCTCCCCACCTACAAGGTCACGGTTTCTACTCCAGGTACTTCCTAGTACCAAAGAGAACGGGGCCTCAGGCCTATTCTAGACCTCAGAAATCTCAACAAGTTTTTAGAGAAAGAGAAGTTCAAGATGCTTACTCTTGGAACACTTCTGCCCTACCTACAGCAGGGAGATTGGCTATGCTGTTTAGATCTAAAGGATGCATACACTCACATCCTCATTCATCCAGACCACAGAATGTACCTCAGGTTCATTGTGGGAGGAAACCATTATCAATACAGAGTGCTGCCATTTGGTCTCACCTCCGCTCCCAGGGTCTTTACCAAGTGCCTGGCAGTGGTGGCGGCCTACTTAAGAAATCAGGGTATCTTTGTCTTCCCCTATCCGGACCACTGGCTCATCAGGGGTCAGACGTGCCAGGAGGCCAGGCAAGCCACCCTCCAAATGATTTCTCTACTCCAGCACCTGGGGTTTGTCATAAACTTCGCAAAGTCCACTTTGCTCCCCTCCCAAAACTTGGAGTTCATAGGGGCAAGGTTAGACTCTCGACAGGTGAGGGCTTTCTTGCCGGAGGACAGAGCCCAAAGACTGGTAACCTTGGAAAACTGGTTTCTCAGCTGGTCACTGGTCTCCGCCAGGCTCTGCCTGAGGCTTCTTGGTCACATGGCTTCGACAGTACATTTGACTCCCAATGCCAGGCTTCATATGAGGCCTGCGCAATGGTGCCTCAGAACTCAGTGGTCGCAGGCCACAGGGAGCCTCAGCGACAGAGTAAGGGTGTCCAGACCATTCCTGCACTCCCTACGTTGGTGGCTGCATTCCCCCCAACTTACTGGAAGGGATGCCTTTTCAGCCACCTGGGTTCACAGTGGTGTTGATCACCGATGCCTCCCTGCAGGGCTGGGGAGCACACTGGGCAAGTGCACCCAGGGCCTGTGGTCTCCCTGGGAGGCCACACAGCAAATCAATCTACTGGAACTGCGGGCTATTCGCTTAGCCCTCAAGACTTTCTCTCAAACCCTGGCCCACCAGTCTGTCTTAGTACAAACAGACAATCAGGTAGCCATGTTTTATGTGAACAAACAGGGCGGCACTGGGTCCAGGCTCCTTTGTCAGGAGGTGCAGGACCTTTGCTTGTTTGCGCTCAGGCGCAACATGTTTCTCAAGGCGGTTTATCTTCCTGGCCAGGACAATTACCTGGCAGACAGGTTGAGCCGGATTCTGCAGCCCCACGAATGGCAACTCCATCCCTTGGTGGTTCAGAAAATTTTCCTGAAATGGGGACTTCCATCCATAGATCTTTTTGCCAGTCCCCTGAACAGACAGCTGCCCAGATTCTGCTCCAGGCAACCACATCCCCTGCGGCTGGCAGCGGATGCTTTTCTGATTTCCTGGTCCCAGGGCCTCCTGTATGCGTTTCCTCCCACGCCTCTGGTGGCCCGAACCCTGTTCAAGGTTCTACAGGAGAAGGCCTCGGTCCTTCTGGTAGCCCCCAGGTGGCCAAGGCAGCCTTGGTTTCCACTTCTGCTTCAACTGGCTGTGGACACTCCACTACCTCTGGGGTTGCAGTCCGACCTTCTCTCTCAGGACCAGGGGTCTCTTCTTCACCCCAATCTCAAAGCTCTCAATTTGATGGCCTGGAAGCTGCAAGGGTAGTTTTGGCTCCCTGGGGCCTCCCTCAGGAAGTTGAGGAGGTTGTCCTAGCCTCTAGAAAACAGTCCACTAGAAAAACCTATGCCCTGAAATGGAAGAGGTTTTCTGTGTGGTGTCAGCTGCGTACAGAAGATCCTTTCTCCTGTGCTGTACCAGTGGTACTTCAGTACCTGCTGCACTTATCCAATCAGGGCCTTAAGTCCAATTCTGTTCGGGTCCACACTTCAGCTCTAGCAGCTCACCACTCACTGGTGGAAGGACACTGTCGGTTCACCCCTTGGTGTCCCGGTTTCTCAGAGGTTTGCTCTTGCTCAAGCCTCCTGTCCGTCCTCCAGCCCCTGAGTGGGAGTTGAATGTGGTCTTGCAGCAACTGACTCGCCCACCTTTTGAGCCGATGGCTACTTGTTCTCTCTGCTTCCTATCCTGGAAGACACTCTTCCTGGTAGCCCTGACCTCGGCCAGGCGAGTAAGTGAGCTTCAGGCCCTGGTCTGTGACAAGCCTTACACTCGCTTCTATAGAAACAGGGTAGTCTTTCAGACTCATCCAAAGTTCCTTCCTAAAGTTGTCTCCTCTTTCCACCTCAACCAGGAGGTGGTTCTTCCAACATTCTTCCCTAGGCCTCATGCAAGCCAAGCTGAAGCAGTCCTGCATACCCTGGACTGTAGGAGGGCCTTATCCTTCTACCTTGATCGTACGCAGGGGCATAGAAGAGCTACTCAGCTCTTCATATCTTTTGACCCTAATAATTTGGAGTTAGCTGTGTCCAAGCGTACCTTGTCCATTTGGGTGGCTGACTGTATCACCTGGGCTTACAAGGTGGCTGACCTTCCCTGCAGGGTCGGGTCATGGCCCATCGTGTCAGGGCAATGGCTGCCTCAGTAGCTCATCTCTGCTCTGTACCATTGGCAGACATCTGCAGGGCTGCAACTTGGTCCTCAAGCCAGACTTTTGCGGCTCATTACTGCCTGGAGAGGGAGTCCCGTAGGGACAGTGCTTTTGGCCAGGCAGTACTCCGGAATCTCTGAGGTTTAGGCAACTCCTGCCCTCCAGCCCTCCGTTGGGCTACCGGTGGAGGTTCTTTCAGTGAAAAGCCTTTCTTTGATGTTGGGACTAGAGGGAGTTCTCTTGTTTAGCCTGGGTTCCCTGGTAGTCCAGAGCTAGGGAGTCACCCATATGTGAGGACTGACTTCCTGCTTGGTCCTGGAGAAAGAGTAGTTACTCACCTGTAACAGGTGTTCTCCAGGAGCAGCAGGAATCAGTCCTCACAACCCTCCTTCCTCCCCTGGGAGTTGCAGTTGTACATAGTTTATTTTACATTTTTGTGTGCTGTTTTTTAGCTATGTCATTTGACTGAGCAAGATGGCACCTTTAGGCGGGAAGGGGACCGTGCATGCGTGCAGTATTCCCAAAGGCTTTCATAGAAAGATGGGGAAATGCTCTGCGGGAGCTCCATCGGCGTTGATGTCACCCATATGTGAGGACTGATTCCTGCTGCTCCTGGAGAACACCTGTTACAGGTGAGTAACTACTCTTTATAATGTGTGTCACTGAAATGTGGCTCTGGGACACAGATAATGTTATCCTAAACCAAATCACCTCTCTACATTACACTGTACATAACTGCCCAAGAACTACATGAAGAGGGGGAGGAGTCCTTATTGCAAAAGTGCATCTAAATTTTACCTCTATCTTCTATAACTTGGATGGAGGCAATATTATAACAATCACAAACAAGAATCTAACCATTTGTCTCATGTACTATGCACCAAATTCCAATGAGGAAAAACTCTCATCTTAGAAACAGTATGTACCCACTCAATGCAAAGTAAACCCCTCATCTTACTAGGAGATCAGAACCTGTCTTCATTATATTCTAAAGAGGCAAGTGCATTCTTGCAAGCCATGGATGATCTACATTACACAAATCACTAACTTCCCAATCTTAGACCTCCTCTTTGTATCGAATCATTTACTCGACCAAAATCTCATAACCTATCCTACCACTACTCCCAATTCCCTGGTCAGACCACCACATGCTAAACTTTGACATAAAAACGCCTGTATCAAGGAAAACATCAGACCTACTAAAGGAGAGCAGAAGATTTTAAACAATATGACGAAGAAGACTACTTGTAACAAGTACTGCCACAACTCTATCATAACACAACTAATTTGGATGCAATCAGTAACTGGAACCACACAATATATAAAGCAGCAATGGCACTGAACAAGAGGAGTCGCACAAATAGAAAATATTATGTTCCATGGTATTCTAGTGAAATTAATGAGCCAAAGAGGACACTGCAAAAGCTAGAGAGACAATGGCCATGAATCAAAGACCAAGAAAGCCTAATGAAATACTCCCACCATGCAACACAAATACCATGACCAGATAAACAAATGCAAAAAAAATCATACTAATTTAATCATAGGGTTCCTCAGTAAACCAAGGGAATTATTTGACATCACATGCACACTAAAGAACCCATGCAAGAAAAAATCAGTACACTTAACCCTCAAGTCATAGCAGTCATCTCCAGGAACAAGCAGGAATGTAGTCTTCACATTTGGGTACTGTCGGCACCGGAGCCTGCGTGGGAACGCTCCCCAGCGTCCCAAAAGGAAAGCTTTTGGGAGCATCCCACCACGCATGCGTGCTGCCTTCCCACCCAACTACCTCTCTCACTTCAGTTCTTCATTTTCCGCGGAGCCGACAGGGCGTGTCCCCTGTCACCGCAGAAAATCTTCTCTTATTTTTATATTTGTGGTTGCGTCTGCCTTCCGTCGACGCCTGCCGGTACCACCGATGCTTTTCTTCTAAAAATATTTCAGTTTTAGTGCTTTTCTCAGGGATTTTTTCCCTGCTCTGGTGCTTGGCGCCATTTTGGGCATTAGGCCCTCTTTTTTCCCTTACCATGGTAAAACCAGCCACTGGTTTTAGAAATTGTACCGCTACATTTTGAACATTTTTTATTAGACACCCATGACTGGTGTCTTAAATGTTTAGGTCCCGACCATTGCCCTACGGAGTGTCTCTCCTGTAGGAAGTTGACTAAAAAGTCTTCAGAATCGAGCGAATCAACTCTGTACCCTTTTTGCTTCAGACATGATGTCTGTAGCATCGATGTCTTCCAGGGCTTCTACTTCTTCCCAGGGATCTCAAGTAAATAAACACAAGTCTTCTAAGACTAGCCGGTCCTCGAAGGGTAGATCTCCCTCTAAACATCGAGATGCCATTGGCGTTGCCCTCGAGGATACTTCACTGGCAAAACAGCCCCAGTGGGAGTCTTTGGGCTCCAAAGCTTTATCGGGGTTCCAGGATGTTCCCGAGGCCTCCGCCTCGATGGAACTACTGGTGCCATGCTTGGGGGTTGTGGCCGCTACCACCAGTACCGACACCCCGGCATCGGCAGTGGACAAAAGACTCCTTGCTATCGAACGCAGTCTAGCGACTCTTTTGGCTACTTCTATACCGCTAAGGTTGCTGCAGGCGGTTCCACAGGCACCGGTACCGATGCCAGTACTGGTGCCATTGCCCTCTATACCTGCTTCAACAGGCATGCCTCCCCCAATGCCGAGTTTGGAATCTCTCTCCAGCATGGGGGATTAGGTACAGACTAGTTACAGTACCGACATCGAGCGGTACCGACGCCATCTGCTTTGGGAGAACCCGGTGCTTCCTCCTTTTGAGTCTTCCAATTCCAATGACTTGGATGATTCCACCGGTACCAGAGCTGAACTTTTACAAGATTCAGCTCCTTCTCCTCAACGCAGAATGTCCCCTCCTGAGGATATGTCTTTTCATGATTTTGTACGTGATATGGCAAAGGGTCTTGCCATTACAGTAGTACCAGAAAAGGAGCCTAGGGCAGAAGAATTACGAATTCTTCAATATCCTTTGGTTCCAAAGGAGGCAGCTATGCTTCCTATACACCAGATCTTACATGATCTAATGTTAAGAATGTGGGAAGCTCCTTTAACAGTATCTCCACACTCTAGACATCTTGACACTATGTATCGAGTACCACCTTGCCCAGGGTTTCAGAAGACTCAATTACCACATCATTCTATGGTGGTAGAGTCCGTCATGAGGCGGATTAAGAGTGCTAAACGACACACTTCCAATCCACCAGGTAGTGAGTCTAGAACACTGGATGCCTTTGGTCGTCGATGCTTTCAGTCCTCCATGCTATCAGCAAGAATCAGTTCCTATATATTATACATGGGAATGTTCTTTGAGCAGGTTAGAAAAGACTTGGAGCTTTTGAACCCTTTTCTTCAAGAGGATAAATGGACAGATTTGACTCGGGTCAAACATGCTCAAAATGTCTCTAAGCTTATGAATCGTGCTACATTTTGACTGTTTTGAATGTATTAGCAGAACTCCTGCTATATCCATAGGAGCACGTCGTATTGCCTGGCTCCAAGCTTCAGACTTGGAGGAATGGGTGCAAGATAAGCTGGGTATCATTCCTTGCACAAGAGAATCTTTTTGGCAAGGATTGGCAGCTTAAAGCTAATGAAATTGACACTGATAATACAACTTTAGACAGGTTGTCAAAATATATAGCTAGCCCAGCCAAGAAAGTTTTTCAGAAAACCTTTTTTCACCCAGCAAACACATGTTCCCCAGAAGGGGCAACAACAAACTAGACAAAGACACAAGCTCAGAAGGCTCAGCAGACCCAGCCTCCTCAGCGTCTTTGACTGTTGTCTAGAGAACTTAGCCATTCTTCCTGTTCTAAGCCCAGAACCTTTAAATATTCCAGGGTGTATTTGCCATTTTGCCAAAGGATTACAACAAATCACTTCAGAAAATTGGACTCTTATCTATTGTGAGTCTGGGATACAAGCTCCATTTCCTCAGCTTGCCACCATCCACGCTAATAAAACAGTTCAAATCTCAACCACCGGTCTCAGACCTGTTGTGGCAAGAGGTCACCACTCTTCTGGCTCAAGGGGCTATAGAAGAGGTTCCAAAGTCCCAGCAGGGCACAGGATTCTATTCCCCCTATTTTCTCATTCCAAAGAAGTCAGGGGGACTAAGGCCAATCCTGGACCTCAGAGAACTGAACAGATATTTAGTCCGAGAGAGGTTCAAGATCTCCCTCGGCACTCTTCTTCCATACCTTCACAAGCAAGATTGGCTATGTTCTCTAGATTTAAGGGATACTTACATGCATATCCTCCTTCATGCAGATCACAGAAAATTCCTTCGATTCCTAGTCAGGGGAAGACATTTTCAATACAGGGTCCTTCCTTTCGGGCTGGCCTTTGCTCCAAGGGTCTTCACAAAGTGCATGGCAGTAGTAGTAGCATTTATGAGGACTCTGGGAATTTTTGTCTTCCCTTACTTAGACGATTGGCTCATCCGAGCACAGTCAGCTCTAGAGGCAAGTCATGCTCTTTCCCAAGCAATGCACATACTACAGTACTTAGGATGTATCATAAACCTTCCAAAGTCCCAGCTCACCCCATCTCAATCCCTCGAGTTTATAGGGGCTCGCTTGGACACACAGCAGTCAAAGGCTTTCCTGCCTCAGCCTCGTTGTCGTCGCATCATCGAACTAGCATCTCAAGCAGTGCTACAAACCTTCCTCACTGCTTGACAGATGCTTCGACTTCTAGGACACATGTCATCCACAGTCCATGTGATTCCTTATGCACACCTTCATATGCGAGCGGCCCAGTGAACCTTAGCTTCCCAATGGTCCCTGGCCTCAGGATGCCTGTCAGACAAGATCAGTTACCACATGCCTGATTGCGTCTCTGCATTGGTGGCAATCTCTGGAAAACCTCACAGTAGGCTCTCCTTTTCAGCAACCCCTACCTCAGGCAGTACTGACGACAGATGCATCCAAGTTGGGTTGGGGAGCCCACTTGGACGATCTGTCTACCCAGGGTCTCTGGACCCCACAGGAGGCTTCTCTTCAAATAAACCTTCTAGAACTAAGGGCCATTTCCAGTGCTATTAGTCTTTTGCTTTCATCTCGTAAGCAAAACAGTTCTGGTGCAAACAGACAATCAAGTGGCCATGTTTAACCTAATCAAACAAGGCGTAACAGGCTCTCTGCAATTATGCAATGAAGCTTTGCAACTGTGGGCCTTTGCCAGAGAGCATCACATTCATTTATTGGCAGTATACCTTCCAGGCATTCAAAACGTTTGGGCGGACAGGCTCAGTCAAGTCCTGTTGCCACACGAGTGGTCTCTCCACTCATATCAACTTGCCAGAGTGTTTCAAGTCTGGGGAACACCAGACATAGACCTCTTTGCAAGTCCACAGAATGCCAAACTTCCCCGGTACTGTTCCAGACTCCCAGCTCAAAATTGTCAGGCGAGGGATGCATTCCTGCTCCATTGGGGCCAGGATTTTCTCTATGCCTTCCCACCAATTCCCCTGATCCCCAAAACCTTATTCAAACTCTAGAGAGACAGAGGTTGCATGATACTCATAGCTCCCTTTTGGCCAAGACAAACATGGTATCCTCTTCTCTTAGGCCTCTCTCGAGCCACTCCTCTGGAGTTTGGGAGTGCTCTGGATCTTCTGTCCCAGAACAACGGATCCCTACTGCACCCCAATCCCCAGTCCTTTCATCTCAAGGCCTGGCTACTCAAGGCATAGAACTTCAAGATCTGGGCCTTTCACAACAAGTGAAGGATATTCTTCTGGCTTCCAGAAAACCTTCCACAAGGCGTTCTTATACTTTTAAGTGGAAGAGGTTCTCAATCTGGTGTTCCTAGAGAGGACTTAATCCCCTCTTAGTCCAGAAGGGACTCTACCGGTACCATCTCCTTCACTTATCAGCTTCTGGTCTCAAGACCAATTCTTAGGGTCCATCTTAGTGCTATTGCTGCATCTCATAAACCCTTTGGACAACCAATTTCCTCTCATCCTCTTGTTTCAAGATTTATGAGGGGTCTCCTTTTAACTAAACCTCCCATCAAACCACCTCTGGTGACATGGGATCTTAATCTTGTTCTGAGTCAACTCATGAAGCCTCCCTTTGAACCTTTAGCGACTTTTGAGCTAAAGTTTCTTTCATGGAAAGTCATTTTCCTAATTGCTATCACTTCTGCAAGACGCATTAGTGAACTGCAAGCTTTAGTGGCTGACCCGCCTTATACGAGGTTCCATCATGACAAAGTAGTCTTGAGGACTCATCCTCATTTTATGCCAAAGGTGATATCACCTTTTCATTTAAACCAGTCGGTTTATCTCCAAGCCTTCTTTCCTAGGCCTCATGCCTCCAGCGTGGAAAGAAATCTTCCTACCTTAGATTGTAAGCGGGCTCTGGCTTTTTATCTTCACAGAATTCAGCCATTTAGAAAGTCTTCTCAACTTTTTCTGGCTTTTGATTCTAGTCATTTAGGACTTCCAGTCACTAAGAGAACTCTAAGTGGATTGCAGACTGTATTTCCTTTACCTATCGGAGTAAAGGAATCCTCCTTGAAGGTCATGTCACGACTCATAATGTCAGAGCCATGGCAGCCTCAACAGCTAATCTTCGTTCAGTTGCTATTGATGAGATCTGCAAAGCAGCAACTTGGGCTTCTGTACATACTTTCACTGCCCACTATTGTTTAGACAAGGACTCCCGTCAGGATGCCTTGTTCGATCAGGCTGTTCTACAGCATCTCTTCCATTCCTAGATCAACTCCTTCCCACCATCCACTTTTGGATGCCTGAGGTCCCTGGGAGGAAGCATAGCCCATCTTACTTAGATCTGCAACATGCTGGAGTCATCCCTAGGCATTTTTAGCTGGGGAGTCCCCATATGTGAAGACTACATTCCTGCTTGTTCCTGGAGATAGCGTAGTTACTCACCTGTAACAGGTGATCTCCGGGAACAGCAGGAATAAGTCTTCACAACCCACCCACCTCCCCTAGGAGTTGTCTTTCTCTATCTTTCTATTTTTCTTCTACTTCTCTCCTTTGGTCTCGGCTTTCAACTCAACTGAAGTGAGAGAGGTAGTTGGGCGGGAAGGCAGCACGCATGCGTGGTGGGATGCTCCCAAAAGCTTTCCTTTTGGGACGCTGGAGAGCATTCCCGCGCAGGCTCTGTCAGTGCCTACAGTACCCATATGTGAAGACTTATTCCTGCTGTTCCCGGAGATCACCTGTTACAGGTGAGTAACTACACTTTCCTCACGCTCAAATACAAAAGCATATAATTTGAAGATGCTACCCAACTTAGAGATATATCTACATACCTTACCAACATGAAACAGTGGGAATCATTCCACATGCCCTCTGAAGAGAAGCTAGAAACCATCATAACCAACCTGGACATGTTCACTTTTTCTCTGGTTCTCTGTCCAGTCTCATGGATAAAGCTCGCAAGAACACATCTAGTGCTCACGTTACTAAAGATCACCCAGCTGTCCTTCACACAAGGTTACTTACCACCTAGCCTCAAACAGACATTAATTAGACCAATAATGAAAAATACCAACCTCTACAAAAAGGACCCCAACTTCTATGGACCAATATTAAGTCTACCATTTATAACCAAGTTTATTGAAAGGTCTGTACAACATTACAGCACCATATAGATACCCACAGTCCACTGGATCCCCACCAGCATGGCTTTAAACCTAACCACAATGTAGACACAATTCTCTCATCGCTCCTTGACATCCTATCAACTGGCATTGACAACATAAAACAGGGATTTATTCTAATCTTTATCGACCTAGCAGCAGCCTTCGACATGGTGAACCTCCTCGCCCTATTAAAGAGACTTCAAGACATAGGGATTCATGGCACTTTCATTAAATAGTTCATCTCATACATAATGCACAGAAAACAGTAAGTCAGATGTGAAAACAAATATTTAAGACCATTTAACCAACTCCATGGTATCCTGCTAGGCTCAGCCCTGTCAGTGTTACTTTTTAACCTTTCACCTGCAACCACTCTGCACCATCATAAAAGAACATAATATCTAATACATGAGAGATGCCAATGATATGTGCTGTAGTCAATGCTGGCCAATCTGAATACACCCAGATCACATCATGCCTTGGAGTGATAAAATGGCTCAAACAAAACCTCACCATAAACCTCAAAAAATCAGAGGCTCTACAAATCACCAGGAGCACCACATTCTTTCCACCTGAGACCATAAAAATCCTAGACCATAACCTAACAGTCAAACATGAGGTGAAATACCTCTGAGTTACTCAGCTTCCAGCCACACATCAAAAGAATAATCAACAGCCTATTTGGTGCAATCACAAAATAAGAAATACAGAAACATAAACCTTACTCAACAGCAACTTCTGAACAGTATGCCAAGCTATAACACTGATACTAGGCTATTGTAACGGAATCTATCAAGGCCTCCCGATAAAAATAACATTCACTCTAACTGGTACAAAAACACTGAAGCACATATCACCGGAACTGCTAAACAGAGCCACATCACACCCACACTACAATAGCTACACTGGCTTCCGGTTTTCACATGTTTTAAATTCAAACATTACCTTATCTTCAAAATATTACCCAACTTATCACCAACCAGCCTACAACCCCTGATCACCAAGAATCCAGAGAACAGACTAAGACGAACCTCAAAAAAGCACTTTGTTTTTTGTTTGATCTTTAGAAATGATCAAACAGACTACTTGTATTCAAGCATTCTCTTTATATGCCCCATCCCTATGGAATGAGCTACCTGAAATAAGATCCATCAATGACCTTTTGGACTTTAGGAAGGCAATAAAGATGTTAATTCCTTTTCACAGAGCATTATGGCTCCACCACATGAACATAGAGACCTGCCCCTTGTACAGTTTGAACACTGTTCTCCCCATCACATATTCCTCTAGTACCTCGTCACTTGGGACCCCCCTCCCTTGTTAACCAAATTACAAATTATCCCCTAATACCTAAGCCTATATTTACATTTCTCCAGGAGCCAGCAGGACGTCAGTCCTCACATATGGGTGACGTCGGCACAGACAGCCCGCTCTGAGCATTTCCCCAGCTTTCAAAGGAAGCCTTTGGGAATGCTACCATGCATGCTTGGTTGCCTTCCCGCCCAAGGGTGCTATCTTGCTCAGTCTCCTTTATTCCACAGAGCCCAACGGACTTAGTCCTCTACTTCCCTGGAAAAAGCACCAAACCTCTCTTCCTCCAGTGCTGCACTGGTCTCCTTCCCACCTCAAGATGGTGCCTTTGGCGCTGCTCTCGGCTCTCCCCTCTTTTCCTTTTTCTAGAGGTTTTCCCTCAACTGGCCTTTGTGCCTTTTTTGCCCAGGGATCGTCGACCCCAGCCGTGTGTTCTCCCACCATGTCACCCGGTGGTTTTGAGAAATGCAACCGCTGCAGTCAGACTATCTGAGTCACTGACACTCCATGATTGCTGCATTAGCTGCCTGGGCCCGGACCACAACAGTTCCACCTGTGACCCGTGCCAGGCCATGACCCTTAAAACGAATAGGAGGTGGTCTGAGTTGCAGGGGAAGCTGTTTCCAAGATCTGACTCTGCCCCAGCTTCCCCATTGCCAAGCCCCGAAACTGGCCCTTTGAGAGGTCTGGGCATCCTCTGAGTCCTGTGGCAGCTGCTCCTCTGGCACAGCCCCGGACCCTCCTAAAAAGAAGGTCCCGAAGGCGGTGCCTCTGATGAAACCTGGCAAGGTCCCTTGCTGGCACTTGGGCAACTCCAAGCAGTGCCCTCAAAGTCTTGAAGAGTCCTCGGCCAGCAGAGACCACACCAGGACCTGTGAGCCTACAGTCCTCCTCAAGGATGCATTCTTCGGGCAGGGATGCCTCTCCAGGCACAGACTCCTTTAGAGGATCCTGACAAGACACCTCCCTGGTGGGCTGGGGCGCAAATTGTGAGGGCCAGTGCACCCAGGGTACCTGGTCCCTAGAGGAAGCCCTCTGCAAATCAATCAGGTTGCCATGTTCTATGTGAACAAGCAAGGGGGTTCATACTCCCTCTGTCAGGAGGCAATGGCCCTCCACTCCTTTGCAGTGCGCAGCCATATGCTCCTGAGGGCAGTGTACTTTCCAGGCCAGGACAACCACCTGGCAGACAACCTCAGCAGGGTCCTTTGGCCACATGAGTGGCGCCTGGATCCCAGGGTGACCCGGAGGCTTTTCTACCTCTGGGGCAGACCCTGGCTGGACCTGTTCGCTTCCCTGGACAACTCACAGCTGCTGATGAAATTTTGATCTCATCAGCCACACCACAGGAGGGGTGGTGGCAGATACATTCCTGGTCATAGGGCCTGCTTTATGCATTCTTGCTGACCCCTCTGATAGCCAAATGCCTTCTCAAGATCAAGAGTGACTTTGCTTCAGTAATCCTGATTGCTCCCAGGTGGCCCAGGCAGCCCTGGTTTCCCCTGCTACTCTTCCTGTCAGTGGCAACCCCGTACCACTGGGCTGGGACCCACACCTTCAGTCTCAGGAGGGGGGTGGGCTCTTTGCTGCACCCCAACCTGGGTCCCTAATGCTGACAGCATGGCTGCTGAAAGGGATGGCATTGGCCCCTTTCAACCTCCCAAGTGAGATCGAGGAGATCCTCCTGGCCTCCCGGAAGCTGTCCACCTGAAGGACTTACGCCTTCAAATGGAGGAGATTCTCAATCTGGTGTGCAGAAAGTAATGAGAATCCATTCTACTGTTGGGTAAAGCTTGTGCTGCAGTACTTACTGCACCTCTTACACTCAGGCTTGAAGTCTAATTCAGTGAGGGTGCATATTGGTGCCATAGCGGCTAACAATCACCCTAAAGAGGGGAAACCCCTCTCAGGCCAGCCTTTGGTCTCCAGATTCCTCAGGGGCATTCTGCTATCCAAGCCCCCCTCCACCCTCTGGCAGCGGAATGGGATCTCAATGTGGTGCTCTCCCAGCTCACCAGTCTGCTGTTCGAGCCTTTGACTACCTGCCTCCTCAGATACCTTTCCTGGAAGGTGGCTTTCTTGGTGGCTTTGATGCCTGCTTGCAGAGTAAGCGAGCAGCAAGGCCAGGTGGTGGACCCACCCTATACCAGGTTCTATACGAACAGAGTGGTGTTTCAAACACACTCCAAATTCCTCCCAAAGGTGGTGTCTGCTTTTCACCTCAGCCAGGAGGTGGTTATCCCCACCTTGTTCATACAGCCACATGCCAGCAGGGAGGAGGTCACCTTGCATACCCTGGATTGCAAGAGGGCCCTGTCCTTTTATCTACAGAGGACTGCAGGCCATCAAAAAGCTGCTCAGCTCTTTCTCTTATGACCCCAGCAGACTGGAGCTACCTGTGACCAAGTGAATCTTGTCCACTTGGGTGGCAGACTGCATTGCCCTGGTTTGAGTGGGCTAGTCTCTCTGGAGCACCGGATCACTGTTCATTGCATGAGGGCTATGGCCATATCGGTGTCCAACCTACACGCAGTGCTGTGCAAGAAATCTGTAAGGCTGCCACGTGGTTTTAATTTCATATGTTTGCAGCTCACTACTGCCTAGAAAGTGAGTCCTGCAGGGACAGTGCCTTTGGCCAGGCAGTAATCAGAAGCATTCTTGGTGTATAGGCAATTCCTGCCCTCCAACCCTTCTGTGTTCAGGCTACTGGAGTTATGGTGATGCTGGACGCTGGTGTCTACAGGGTCTCTTGGTAGGGACTCACCTTCTGCAACTCATGGCCTTCCTTGGGTTGCTGTTGATGCTGTTTGTGGTTCGGTCCCCAGCAGCCTGGAGCTAGGGAGTCCCATATGTGAGGACTGACTTCCTGCTTGTCCCTGGCGAAAGCGTAGATACTCACCTGTAACATGTGTTCTCCAGGGACAGCAGGAATTAGCCCTCACAACCTTCCCTCCTCCACTTGAAATTGCCGTCTCTACATTCTTTTCTCTTTTGCCTCAGCTGACTGAGGAAGATGGTACTCTTGGGTGGGAAGGGGACCATGCATACATTGTAGCATTCCCAAAGGCTTTTTGAAAGCTGGGGAAGTGCTCCGCACGGGCTCCGTTGGTGCCGACATCACCCATATATGAGGACTGATTCCTGCTGTCCCTGGAGAACTTGTTACAGGTCAAACTACGCTTTCTGGAATGTTCCCTATAGGTTTTAACTGATATTTACACATTTAATGTTATACTGCATTTATTCTTGTGTGCAACTTGGCATCCCCCCTGTTCTTTGAGTTTCCTTGTTTTATTTATGTGTTACTCTTTTCTATACCGTCCCTTCCAGAGATCAAGGGTGATTTATAAATAACAAACATGTTACATATAATAGTATAACAGAAACAAATAACTATTTATTGTTGATGTTCAATGTAAACTGCTTTGACTATATGATAAGGCGGTATAAAAAAATCATGAAATATATGCAGAACTGTCTTCTGCTAATCTATTTCCAGCGAGTGGCGAGAACCGAAAGGGCTTGGCAAATACACACCTAAGCGCATGTCAACTCATAGCAACCCTCTGGATAGTTGTCCTAAATTGTGTTCGGTCTTCAGTCAAGTGGCTCATTGTTGACAGACTGGTACCTATGGCTGCTGTTATTGTATCGAACCATCTCATTGCTGGCCTTCCTCTTTTGCGTTGATCTTTTAGCTTGCCAAGCATGATGTCTTTCTCTAATGATCTCTCTTTGTATGATGTGTCCAAAGTATGAAAAACTAAGTCTTGTCATAATGAGCTTCTAAAGAAAGCTTAGGTTTGATCTCCTCTAGTACTGACTGCTTTATTCTTCGGGCAGTCCAAGGTATACACAGTATTCGCCGCCAGCACCATAATTCAAAAGCATCAATTTTCTTCCTGTATCTTTTTCACTGTCTAACTTTCACATCCATATGTTATTGAAAATATCATGGCTTGAATAGAATCTTTATATGGAAAGAGACATCTCTGCTCTTGAGAATCTTGTCTAGGTCCTTCATAGCCATTCTGCCAAGAGCAATGCATTGTCGGATTTCTTGACTGCTTGTTGCTTCTTTGATAGTTGATCCAAGTACGTTAAAGTTGTCCACGATGTCAATTTCTTCTCCAGTGATGAACCTATTGATTTTGCCAGTTTTCATGATTCTTGTTTTCTTTACATTAAGGTGCAGGCCCACTTTAAGAGTATGTTCCTTGATCCCGAGAAGCAAATGTTCCAGATAGTTTTCACTTTCAGCCAGTAATATGGTATCAGCATAGCGAAGGTTGTTTTCCACCAATCTTCACACTTCTGTCTTCATACAATCCTCCTTCTCTGATATGTTCTGCATATAAATTAGGTAGGAGGAAAATATGCAGCCTTGTTGTACACCTTTGCTGATTTTAAACCGTTCCGTTTCTCCTTGTTCTGTTTGAACTGTTTGATCAGTGTACAGATTGTGCAAGAAAACGATCAGGTGTTCTAGTATACCGGTTTCTTAATGTGGCCCAGAGTTTCTCATGGTTTACAGTCAAGCCTTGCTGCAGTCAAAGCACAAATAGATATCCTTTTGGTATTTTTTAGTCTTTTCAAGGATCCATCTCGCATCTCTCATTCCTTGCCCTTTCCTGAACTCTGCTTGCACTTCAGGTAGTTCTTGTTCCAAGTATGGTTGTAGTCTCTGAATAATCGTCAGTAGAATTTTGCTGGCATGTGGGATCGGAGCGATTGTGCGATAATTTCCAGTCGGATCACCTTTCTTTAGTTATAAACACAGATCCTTTCCAGTCAGTTGGCCATGATGTTTTCCAAATTTCCTGGCAGAGCCTTGTAAGTATGGTAACAGCTGCATCAGATTGCTGTAATACATCTATGGGAATGCCATCAATGCCTGGTGCTTTGTTCTTTGATAAGGCTTTCAATGCTGCTTTGACTTCTTCTTTCATCACCAATGGTTCCGGTTCATAAGGTACAGGTTGAAATGGTGGTTGGTCCACTTGATCTTTATCATATAAAAACTCTCTATTCTTTCCACCTTTTCTTGATCATCTCAGCATCATTCAACATAGAATCTTGAGCATCTTGTACCATTCCAATTCGAGGCTGGAAAATTTTCTTTAGCTCTCGTAGCTTTAGGAAAGCCAATGTTCTTTAATAGTTTCTGCTTCTGTTTCCTTGCATGTGCCATTGTAGTACTTTTCCTTGTCTTGTATTGCTGCATGTTGGAAATCTGAGTTCTGTGATTGCCTGCTTCTCTCCTTTGGCTTTAGCTTTTCTGTTTTTCTGGACAATTTTCAGAGTTTCTTCCGTCATCCATTTTGGCCGTTTGTGCTTTTTCATCTTTTGTAGAGACTTCTCGCTTTCTTGCAACACAACCTTCTTGATGTCATTCAATAACTCTTCTGGATTCATTAATTAAGGCTGGGAGCTCCTCTCGACGAAATGCTCTTCCTCTGGGATCTCTCCCTCCTCAAGCTCTTCCTCTTCCGGGAGTAAAGGGACTGGACTGGAGTTCCTTCAGGAACACTAATTAGCAGGTAAGGACTAATTACTCTTTCTTGATGTCATTCAATAACTCTTCTGGAGCTCTGTCACTTGTATCTAAAGCAGCAAATTGATTTTGCAGGCAGTCTTTATATTCCAGTAGTAAATTCTCAAGGTCATATTTTTGCTACATTCATGAGTGGCTTGCTCTTTTTCAACTTTAGCTTGAATTTGCATACTAGTAGTTGGTGATCTGTACCACAGTCAGCTCCAGGTTTTGTCTTTGTTGATGTTATAGAGCTTTTCCATTGTTGACTTCCACAGATGTTTGATTTTTGTACAATCTATTGGGTGAAGCCCTTATGTACAGTTGCCGCTTGTGTTGCTGGAAGAAGGTGTTTGAGATAGACTGATCGGTGGTCTTGCAGAATTCTTTCTCCAGCTTCATTTCTGTTGCCAAGTCCATATTTTCCAACCATTTTGCCGCCACCTTTGTTGCCAACTTTTGCATTCCATCACCCATGGCTATCAGGATATCCTGTTTGCATGTTCTTTCAATTTCAGTTTGTACTTCATAGAATTCATCAATTTTATCCTCTTCTGCAGCTGTTGGGGCATATACTTGACTTATAGTTGTGGTGTTAGACATTCCTCGTAGATGAATAGAGATTAAGTGTTCACTGACTGCATTGCATTACTTTACAGTTCTTGCATATTTCTTCTTTATTATAAATGCAACACCATTTCTTCTTTGTCTTTCATTTCCAGCATAGTAGACTGTGATCATCTGATGCAAAGTGCCCAATGCCAGTCCATTTCAGTTCGCTGACACCTAGCTGATCAAATTGTACACGTTTCATTTCATTCTTGACCACATCCAACTTCCCTTGGTTTATGCTTCGTACATTTATTTTAAATTGTTTCTATATCGCGCTCTTTAAAATCAGTGCGGTTTACAGGTAACAACAACTTGTTCAAAGCAGCGTAGCACGCAGTGCACATTACAGAGAACAGGTATCCTAACTTGGGTTAACAGGGGAAACTATACAACTCAGCTGTTTTTGCACAGGTATGCCACAGGTCTGGTTGTGGAGCCACGAACGTTCTGAACTACATACATTTACATTTTAGCTAACTTTATACAGTTTATAACTATTTACAGGTTTATGCAGCAGTATTTCAGGCTATGATTGCTTCAGTATGACATGGGCGTGCTGGAGTTGTCATTGTGGTGGGTGGAGGGTATGCTGGGTTGTGATATTTCACTGGACTGCTAGTAGTGTTGGAGGAACAGATAGTGCTTTATTGCCTTCCTGAATTGGGCGAGGTCAGTTGTAGCTCGGATGGTGGTTGGAAGGGCATTCCAGAGTGTAGGTGCATAAAATACAAATGCTCTGCTCTTTGCTGCTTGGGAGTATTTTGCTATTACGGTGGGGATTATGAGTGTGTTTGCTGCGAATGCTCTTCTGGACCTGTTTGGCGGGGAGGAAGAGGTCCATAAGGGAGGTGGAGGATTGTTTGAGGGCTTTGAAGGTCATTAGTAATACTTTAAAGGTGAGCCTGCAGTGTATCGGCAGCCAGTGGAGGTGTTTTAGGATTGGGGTTATGTGGTCTCTTCTGGATGCCCGTGCAGGGTGCGGGCGGCAGCATTCATTGCTAGTTGCAGGGGGTTCAGAGTGTTCTTGGGTAGTCCATGCAGGATAGTGTAGTCAAAATGGGGTGTTACCAATGCTTGAAAAACCGTCTGGAAATCATCTGGTTCCAGTAGGGGTCGTAGGTGGCGGATTGTTCGTATCTTGTGATAAATTGCCTTGGTGGTGTTGCCTACATGTGCTTTCATGTCAAGGATGATACCCAAGTAGCGGATGGGGGGTTTGCTCAGGAGCTCAGCTTCTCTTATTCTTATTGAAGTGGGGGGGGTGTGAAAGAGTGGTTCCTGGTGATGAAGAGGACATCTGTTTTCTTAAAATTAATCCTGAGGCTCTGCGAATGGAGCCAGTCTGACAGCATCAAAGCATTTTGCTAGGGTCGAGAAATCTAGCTGGTTGAGAATGGTGTGAAGAGTAGTACATCGTCAGCGTACACTAGGCAGGAGACATTGAAAGAACGGATGATTGAACAGATAGGTTGCATGTATATATTGAAGAGGAGGGCCGAGAGTGATGATCCTTGGGGGACCCCTTGCATTTGTTGAAAAGGCTTTGAGGTTCCAGAGCCAGTTCTTACCTGCTGCCATCTGTCAGGTATGACACACCAACTCAGGGCTGAACCCTGGATTCCCTTCTCCCGTGTCAGGAGAAGCTTGTGATTGACTGTCGAAAGTGGCGGCGATGTCCATGAAGATTAGCGCGTATCCTTTATTAATGTCAATCCCTGTGATTAAGGTGCTGAGTAGAGTGGTGAGGAGGGTCTCCACGCCGTGTGATTCTCTGAAGCCGTGCTGACATGGGTCAGGTGGGGCAGTGGTTTCAATGTGATGTTGGATTTGGTATTGTATGACTTTCTCTATTATTTTGGCCAGTAGAGGAATACTGGAGATTGGTTGATAGGATTCCGCCCTTCTGGGGTCTAGTTTGTTGTTTTTGAGAAGGGGCCGGATGGACGTCTGTTTTTAGAGCTGGTGGGAACGGCCCTGTTGAAAAAGATAGGTCCATAATCTTGGTTAGGAATGGGCTGAATTCCGCGCACAGAGTTCTTATTCAGAATGCTGGGCAGGGATCGTTGGGGGCTGTGGTGGTGGTAGATGTGATGTCCTCCATGCTTCTTGCAGACGGAGGAGTGAATGTTGTCAACGGTGTTAGGTGGTGTGTCCCGGGCTCTGGTTCGTGGGTCATGATGTTGGCTTGGCCTTATTTGGCCTGTAGGTGGTCTGCGAAGTCCTGTGGTGTAGCAGGCCAGGTTGGGAGGAGGAAGGCTCCTTTGTCAGGGATTTCACAATGTTGAAAAGGTCATGGGGTCTATTTAGGGATCTCCGCAGGATCCTTCAGTTTCCTTGAGATTGCTTCTCGGTGTGTATTTAAGTGGGATGTGTAAGCTGCCAGGTCGTCTACGGATTGTGAGTGTCGCCATCGTCTTTCGAGTTTTCTGAGGTGGAGTAGTGAAGTGTGTATTTCTGCGGAATACCATTGTGCAGGTTTTCTTCTTTTTGGTGGCTTGTTTGAGGCAGGTAGATGTGCGATGGATCCTAGGCGGCTGTTCCATGTGGATATCATTTCGTCGAGGTTGGGTGGCGCCAGGCTGAGCCTTGGTAGGACCTTTTTGCTGATCTCATCCAAAGAAGACCTGAGCACACCATTAACACGCATCCCTCAGGCAAGGACGCATGCCAAGACCTCCTTAAAACGTCAATCATCCGGCCAACCCTAAAAAAACACAACCTGGATCCCCTGGACCCTGCCTCCTAAGACCTATAGCAAGCCTCCCGTTCACCGCCAAAATCATTGAGAAGGTAGTTCAGCAACAGCTCCATGAACATTTAGATACCAACAACATACTGGACCCGCAACAACATGGCTTCCGTCCACTCCATGGAGTCGAGACCCTCATGACATCACTAATGAATACCCTCATCATAGGAACTCAAGCCAACACTCTGGATATGCCTTGATCTTCCTAGACATATCAGCAGCCTTCGACACCATCTCCCACAACATCCTCCTACACAGACTACAAGCAATTGGCATCAAAGATACCGTACTTCAATGGTTCCACTCCTACCTAACCAATAGACAACAACTGATCCGCACAAACATATCAACCTCACCCCCCTTCCAGCAACACCAAGGAGTACCTCAAGGATCCACACTATCTGTCATGCTCTTCAACATCTACCTGCAACCACTCTGCTCAATCATACGCGCCCACAACGTCAACGTCAACTATCACATCTATGCAGATGACATAATGCTCTATGCCCCAATCACAACCTCTAGCCCAACAAATAAACACTTATCAGAATGCTTCACAGAAGTATCCAGCTGGCTACAAAAAAAAACCTATCCATCAGCATAAAGAAAACAGAAGCCCTCATAGTAACAAAGGACCCAGACTTCACACCACCTACACACCTCAACATTGGAACCACACAAATACAAATACAACCGCACATAAAGTATCTAGGAATCATCATAGACCAAGCACTCAACTCAAGCAACAAATCAAAAAAATCACCGGAACAGTATTCCACAAGGCTAAAACGGTACAGCGCCTCAGACCTCTCCTTAAACCACAGGACTTCAGAACAGTGATGCAAGTCATGACACTCCCCCACCTGGACTACTGCAATATAATCTACCACGGACTACCAGCCACTCATACCAACCCACTTCGAACTGCCTTAAATACCACAGCAAGGATTATCCGAAAAGCAAAAAAACAAGACCGCATCACCCCAGTCCTGAGGGAGCTACACATACTCCCCCTCAAAGCAAGAATCAAATACAAATCCGCCCTACTTACTCACAAAGCTCTCTACCAAACTCAGACTTCCCAGCTCCGCACACTACTGCCCCGACCAGCCCACAACAGAACAACCAGACAAACCACCAACAACTCCCTCACCATCCCCCATAAACAAACCAAATACAATCAACGGACCTGCAACAGAGCCTTCGAACTGTATGCACCATCCCTCTGGAACTCTCTACCAAGTCACATCAGAAGCAACGGAGATCCCTTATTCAGGAAACAACTAAAAACCGTCCTATTCCAGGAATACCACGGACCAGAAAAAAGCACACACCACTGACTACCTCCCAACCCCCCCTAATTCATCCCCCTAAACATATGATCTAAGACTGTAATACAATGTCTGTCAATGTCCCAATTTATTTATTTATTTAGCTGTATTTATATCCCGCTTTTCACCGGGTCAAAGCGGTCAATTGGGAGATACATTTAACACAAGGGGATATGACACACATACGCTAATATTTACAGGGAACATGGGCAATGGAGGGTTAAGTGGCTTGCCCAAGACCACAAGGAGTGCCTATAGGACTAGAAATCCCAGTCCCTCCGGCCTGAGATTGCTGTCCCCAGGTGGGACTTGAACCCCCGGCCCTCTGGCCTGAAGTACCTTGTCCTAACCACTAGGCCACTCCTCCCTTCAATTATTTGTTGAAATCATTAATGTTGGCCACCTGGTGATGGCCCCAACCCCAGAATTTGATTATTGTCCACCCTCCCCCCTTTTAATGTTACACCGCTTTGACCCAGTGAAAAGCAGGATACAAATACAGTTAAATAAAAATCTCATCTTTATCAAAGAGTTGGAAACGTCTTGTGGGTGCCGTGGGAACCTCGTCTGTCTTGAAGAGGTGTTATAATCTTGACATATGGGTATCTGAAATTTAATTAGGCTGTGGTTGGACTATGGTACTGGAGTGATGGATATATCAAAGTTGTAGCTTGGGCTTATGGCAGGTATATGGAGCGAAGACCAGGTCCAGTATGTTCCCTTTTGTGTGGGTGGGGGCAGCAATTACCTGTTTGTATCCCAACTCGAGTGCTTCAAGGAAGGCTGTGGATTGGGTGCTTTGGAGAGCTGGCGGGTTAAAGTCACCCATTACCCTATTTGGTATGCGTGGGTTTTTGGGGTTGCAGGCGAGGTCAATTATGGTCGATAGGTCCTCTGGTGAGGACGATGGGGATCTGTAGATTAGACTGATGGTGGAGTCCTTGTTGGATATGGTGATTGACTCCAGGTTGGTTGTGCTATTGGAGGAGAGCAGCTGAAACTGGAGCTCTGTCTTTACTAAGATGAAGGCACCTCCACCTCTGCGGTTCGTTCTGTGGCATGTGTGGATTGAGAAGTCAGGCGGGTTGAGCTGGTTGAGGACTGAGTCTGAGTTGGACAGCCATGATTCTGTGACTAGAAGCATGTCCAGGTTGTGGTTGGCTATAAGGTCAGAGATGGCAGGTCATTTCCTGCGGACTGAGCGTGCGTTTGAGGGCACATCTTAGGTTATGGGGATTTCGGTGCTTCTGAGCTTGGGCCTTTGTGGTATGTTGAAGGGATATGTATAGTAGGTGTGGATGTAGGTTGTGCTTGGTTTCTATGGGTGCTCGGCGGGGGCCCCCAGAATATTTTTTACTTAGGCCGTGGTGGACTGGGATGGGGTTGTGGGTGGTGGTGAGTGCAAGGATGCTGTAGAATATGTTGCTGAGGAGGTAGCAGCAAGTGAAGGCTATAAGGGAGGGTGCCATTTCGCTATAGGTGCAGCTTCTGACTCTCATTTCATGCACAGCTACATCAGCAGTCAGATGTCCCAAGGCCTTTTATCCAACCACATCATAAATGCTGGCTTTACTATATAGATCTGTGAGCCCCATTCTAGAGGCCCTGTAGGGCAGCCTTTCCATAACTGAGGGCCAATAACTTTGAATTTCTGCCTAGGATGGTGGAAGAATGCATAGTTCTGCTTTTACTGGTTAATCATTAGTTGTGTAAGTCCACTAGACTTAATGGATCATGTCTTGGTTAGCTTTGAATGAAGGGATTGATACTTCCAAAGGATGACTCCTCCTGACTGAGATTCATGCATTGTTTATGGATGTAATTTGGCTAGATTTAAACTGAATATTAAGTTTATCCACACACAACCATTTTTTATCAAAAACCTTTATGAAATCTGTATGTGGCTTCATAATGAATGATTCAGAGGGTCTTATTCACAAACAATGGCTTATAATCTCTCTGCAGATTTTCCTTGCTAACTGTGTTTTAAGTCTTTTGATTCAAAGTTTTCAACTGAAACTTAAATAAAACATCCTCGCTGCCCAAAAAAAGACAATAGGTGTGTGTTTGAACTTTGGAAAAAAACACTTTCCCTAATACTCGCACATCTCCTTGACTGCCTTGGATATTCTGTTCTGTTTGTACCCTTTCTGTGCTTGGCAACTCCTGACTGATGCAGACAGACTTACTTACTACTGTTGGGTATCTTTGTTAGTGGAATTATCTGTGGTGCAAAAACATTTTGTGGGCTTTTCCAGAAAGCCCCTAATTAGTTGAAAAACAGACATGTAATGAAGAAATTTACATGACCTGTTGATTTGCTTTCCTTGAATTCTGATAGACTAGTGGGTTATGCTCCCCAGCCAGCAGGTGGAAGCTGACTTGAGTGACATTTCAGTGATGTCATCACTTGGTATATCCTCTGGTGCAACACTGAGAGAAGCTAGTATGAAACTTCACAAACATTAAGCAAGACTGCGGAAAACCAATTACTCAACATCTGTGAATATTAACCAGATATAAATTGGAATAAGTATTTGGTTCTCTTACTGTAACAGGCTTGTGTCAGGCACTGAAAATGACAATACAATTAAAAGGCAACTAGTTTTCAAACCTCTAGGAAGAGCCTTCCAAGGCAGGGTGGACCTTATCTGGTCTAGCAGGATAAGGAAGGAGAAATGTATGTACCTGATGATTTGCTTTCTGTGAATCCTGATACACACCAGTCCAGATGAGTAGGGTGTACCAAAGCAGAGTGGGAGGAAGACTATATGCTCTGGACAGAACTGCCTTGCCAAAGGCACCATCCACTCCAGCCTCCTCACATGCAATGTGTAGTGTTCAAAAAGGAGCTCAGATGACAAGAGAGCCCCTTACAGATGTCTTCCAGGGACACCAAGGCAGACTGCCTTGGAGGAGGTTTGTGCCCTACTGGAGTGAGCTCTGACTCCTGGCACTGGTTTTCGAGACTGAAGGTATGCTGAACTAATAGCCTCCTTAGAACAAAAGATGGTCCAAATGGCAAAAAGTTGTTAATCTCCAGGTCTGAGTAGCACCCTCATCACATCCACCAGTCTAAGCCACTTTAAAAAAAGATTGTGACAAAATATGAACTCCTTCCTGCCAAAATAACAAACAATACATTGATGTATCAACACCAAAACAAAAGCTTATCAAAAGAAGATTGTCCCTGCCAAGATTGCTCAATTAAGTGGCCAAATAAGATTCCTACTACTACTAGTCATTTGCATAGTGTTACAAGGTGTACACAGCACTGTACAGAAACATGTAAGACCAGTCCCTGCTCATAAGGACTTACAATCTAGCCAAGACAGACAACACAAGTGGTCACTAGGATATATCTAGGAGAATGGTAAGGAAACACAAAGAAGGTGAACAGGAGACTAGGAGGATCAGGATCTAAAAGCAGTCTCGAAGTGAGCTTTTCAGCCTATATTTGAACAGGGCTGCAGATGGAGCCTGATGTACTCACTCAACTAATTTGTTCCAAGCATAAGGGGCAAAAAGAAAGATTGAAGTCTAGAGTTAGCAGTGGAAGAAAAGGGCACAGATAAAAGGGATCTACCAGAAAAGCAGAGTTCCTAAGGAGGGGTGTAGGGAAAGGTAGTGAGGAGCAGCTGAATGAAGGCCATTATGGGCCTCTGGTGGCTGTCCCCTTGATTAGTAAGAAGTATCGGGACTGAAACCTAAAAACATGAGGGACACTTTGTCAAGTTTTGCAAAATGGATGCAACACATAGTAACATAGTGAATGACAGCAGATAAAGACCAGCATGGTACATCTAATCTGCCCAGTAAGGTGACTAGAATGGTTGGTTGTACCTGCTGCTCTGTGCAGATCACTCCCCCCCCCCCCCCCTTGCCTGTTTAGGGTTGTACCTACCACTCCATGTCACCTTTCTATTTGAGTATAAATATATTTAAGTTTTTGTTTTCTTATGTAGTAACTCTAACAATAAGCTGATCTAAAACATGGGTAGCAACTTCAATTGTCTGCGTCTTGGAGGATGTTTTGTATACAATTCTGTAATATCCACAGTCATTAGTAAAACATCTGCATCTGATATGTTGAATTGTTGAGGTAACTGAATGACAGGCATGGAATACTTGATGTAAGTAGGACCCAATGGTACAGATGAACAAAGGAACATCTAACAAAGAACCAGTAGAGGAGATAATGGGATGCCTAGGTGGATTATGTACATCGTTATGGATTTTAGGCCATTGATAATAGACAAGGCATATGGGGGCTTTGAACCATCAAATTCAGATTCTTCCCCTGTGATCCAACTACATTCAGTCTCTGCTTTGAAATGTGATGTAGGATTGTTATCCAGAGGTAAAAAGGAATCGTCAGAGTTGACATTCTCTGCCATATAACTGGTGGTATCTCATCACTACAGTGGCTCCACCTTTGTCAGCTAGTTTAATTGTGATGGCAGTATTATGTTGGTAACTGTCCCAATGCACCCCTCTCTGAGGCTGACCATCTCTCTCTGTCGTACAGGAAGCTGTTCAACAGTTCATGCAATACTATCTGCTGAAAAACCAAAAGGTTTGAATCTATAGCACCTGAGGAAATCTGTTTAGAAGGTACCAGTCTGTAAGGAGACACAAATGTTGAGATGATCAAAAATGGCTATTAAGATGCTCCAACACTCGCATAGCAGATGCAGTAGCCACCAGGAACACCACCTTTTAAGTATCAAATCCTTGAGAGAGGCCCTACGAATGGGTTCGAATGGGGGCCCTTTCAACACCTTCCACACCAACACCCAGTGAAAGACTTCACTGAGGAGGAGCCACACTTGGGTATCTAAGCTAGCTATCCACATATCCCTCCTGCAGCCGAGAAAGTTCTCTACTTTGGCACTTACCTAGACAGTGAGCCCCCCCCCCCCCAGCCCTTCTGGCTGGCATCTGTGATGACATTTGCGCAAACCAGTGCTTCCAGAGGCATCCCAGTCATCAAATGCCAAGACTGATATCACCACTCTGATCCTTTATCTCTTGGAAAGAGGAAGCATCTGGTGGAACAGCTGAGAGCAGGGAAACAGACACAGCAAATACTTTTACAGCAGGCACATATGTACCCTGGCCCAAGGAACCAGCGATAGGGTTGACATTGAGGTTCAAGGTAGTCCTAGGCTCAAGGAGCAGGTTGCACATACAGAAAATTCTGAGTTTGTTCTAAAGCTTTAACAGTCTCTCCAGTGTGAGGAATATGACCCCATCGGAGTGTTTTTCAAGCTCCGAAAATACTTCAAAACCAAGGAGGAATTCAGACTGCTCTGGGAATAATTGATCACTAAATCCAGCTATTCTGGCCACTGATTCACCAGAGTTGTGCCCTCTCGATTTCTTTAGGGAGTCTGACCAAATCAGCCAATTATCCATGTACTGGTGAACTCTGATCCCTTGTTTGTACCAGAATGCTGTTACTGCTGCTGCCACCAGCTCCATGACCTTCAAACATTTTGCAAGGAGCTGTGGCTAAGACAGAGGACAGAGTCTGGAACATTAAGTGGTGGTCCAGGATGCAGATATGAAGAAATCAGTGGTGTTGCTCCCAAATGGGAATATATGCCTTGGCCAGATCCTAGAGAGGTAAGGAATCCCCCTTGCTTGATGAATGCAATAACAGATATGACTATCTTCATGTGGAAAGATGTTCAAAATAGGCCAGAAGGAACCTCTATTCTCCGGGAACAAGCAGGAAGTCAGCCCTCACATATGGGTGACGTCTGCACCAACAGAGTCCTCGTGGAAGCATCTCCCCTAGCTTTCAAAAAAAGCTTTTGGGAGATGCCACCATGCATGTGTGGTCCCCTTCCTGCCCAAGGGTGCCATCTTGCTCAGTTTCCTTTTTTCCGCAGAGCCCTTCAGACGTTTGTCTGCCTTGTCCCTGGAAAAAGTTGATTTTTCTGTTTCATACTCTCCTCCAGTATCGCACTGGTGGTACTCCTGCCTCCCGACCTTGTTGCCTCTGCATCTAGTTTGGGTCTATTTTTGTAGTTTTCATTCTTTCTTTTCCTGGCATCTTCGTTCCTTTTTTTCTAACTGGCAGCCCGGAGAGTCTTTTGACCTCGCAGGGGTACTTTTTTCCCCCATGGCTACCAGTGGCTTTAAGAAGTGTGATCAGTGCTCTAAAATGATGTCTTTGTCCGACACACACAACTGCCGTCTCCACTGCCTCGGGCCAGACCACATCCCAGCAGCCTGCAGTCTCTGCAAAAGAATGTCTAGTAAGGCCCTCAAGAGCTGCCAGCAGCAGCACAATAAGTGTTTCCCCCCCCCTCCCTTGTACCCAGACACAATCCTTGGTCCCTAGATGCAGTCTTCGCCAAGGATTCCCCTTCAGGGGAGCCGGCATCAGGCCCAGTTCCCTCTGTGCCCGTGTCAAAGGCTGCGGATCCTTCTGGTCTGGAGTCCAGAATGGTGGCCCTGGAGTGGAACCTCCATTCTTATGCATCACAAAGTAGATGGAATAGCATCCCTGATGTTCTGTGGAAGGCATAGGTAGAATTGTCTGCAATTGCAGGAGGCACTGTAGAGCTTCTTTGACTCCTTCCTGCCAGAACAGTATCGCAGGAAGACTCAACAAAGGCATCCCTTAGAGGCTTCTCAAATGCATCACATCTCTGACTTATCACATCAGACTAGTGGGTTCTAGAGATTCTATGAGTCCAATCTGAGAGAAGCAGATAGACCTGCCACCTTTACCCCAATCTATTGTACCTCAGAAGGGATCTGCCAGATATTCTCCTCATTGCAGTGGTGCTCCTGCTCCAGTGGGAAGGAGGCCCCCTTCTTTTGTGCTGTTGTACATAGGAGGGATAGGCCTTGTTCGGGGGGTGCTTGCTCTTTTTCAAGTTCATCTAACAGTGTTTGAAGCCAGAGTCACTACCTGGGCATAACTACTGCTACCATGGATTTGGAGGTGATCCTTAAGTCATAGAGGGCATCTGCCATGTAAACAGCTCCAGACTTCAATCTGGCAGTTTCCTGGCTGTCTAGAAGCTGCTGAATCCAGTGCAAGATTGCTGTGGTCACTATGCCTGCATATAAAGCCACCTAGAAGGCCAAGGTCACAGAAGCATTGAAGGTTTCTTAATCACCTATCATGAGACACCTTGAGCGCAAAGCCTAATTTCACTAGAATATTCATGTGGTTGGTCACTGCTGTGATGAAGGCAT
Organism: Ichthyophis bannanicus; assembly: GCA_033557465.1. Classification (NCBI taxonomy): domain Eukaryota; kingdom Metazoa; phylum Chordata; class Amphibia; order Gymnophiona; family Ichthyophiidae; genus Ichthyophis; species Ichthyophis bannanicus. Next base: position 174,258,930 of record CM066042.1, read on the forward strand.
ACACACAAGGGAACCCAAAACATTGATCTGGCTCACCCTGGGGCCCTTGAGGTCCAGCTCCAGATTCTCCCATCGGGAGACCAGGCGCTTTTGCATGGGCTCAGTAAAATGAAAAGGTAGAAAGATGCCCAATGCATTCCAAGGTGATCACAAGTGGACTGTCACGGGCCAGGATCCACAACGTTTAAGGCTGCCATAGTGTCCTGAATAGCACTGAAAAGTCCTCTGTGGAAAAAGGTGGATCACTGAAGGATCTTTGCCCTCCATAAGGGGAAGCTACCCTTCCTTCTCTGACTTCTAGAGAAAAAGCCCTCTTCAGCATACCAACCAACTTCCAAATGGAATAAGGCAGGGGTCCTGGAGGAACACATAAGCAAAGGAGTGAATTGGGGATGCTCAACTCCATTGCCAAAGATGGCAGAGTCATCTGAGGGCTCAGAATCCCCCATTGGAGAGGCCTAGTTCTTGGAACTTTAAAAAAGGGGGTTGCTAAGCAATAAGACAGGACTGAAAACAGCCCATGAACTGTTACTCAAAACCAGCAGAGGGGGAGTCCTAGGGAGGAAGGGGGGATGCTGCTGGACAGAATCTGAAGCCGCCTCACTTCTGTCCCTCTGTGCAGATTGCTTTCTGGTCTCAAAGAGGTCCATTTGCCATGCAAGCTAGATAGGTGTGAAAGGCTCAGAAGAGGCACTAGAATTTGCATTGGGCCCTGGGCCCATCATGGGGGGGGGGGGGGGGTTGGGTCCTGACAATGCCAAAAACTTCAGGCTCTGTGCATTCCTATTGCACAGGGGGCAAAAAATCCCAATACGAAGCTGACCTGATGAGAACCAAACATGGCACAACATCGAGTAACAAATGTGTGCAAGGCTCCATGTGGCAAAGGAAAAAAAAATAAAGTTAATGGAACTGTTGAAAAGAATGGCACAGGCCACAGCAAAAAGGAAGATCTGAAAAAGGAATCCAAGAACTTGACAGGCTGGTTGGGGAAGCCGAGCAGGGCTTCCCAGTTGCCTGTGCAGGCCTGGGAGATCCTGCTGCCTGAGAAAACGAGCCCTTTAAAATAAAAAAAACCACACACCCCCTCCCAAACTTAATGGTTCATTAAAAGCAGCACAGAGAAACTAATACAGCCCAATAGGAACAAATGGAAAAGGAGAAAAAGGTATGGGGGGGGGGGGGGAAACCCAGAAAAAGCTCAGCAAGCGGGAAGAGGGGTTGGGCCCAACTTAGCATCCCTCCTCAGGAGTCCTCTGGGGGGTCCTCTTGTCTGCTGTCCAGCCCACCAGTGCTGGACCCCGTGGTTAATAGCATTGGATACAGAGCAGTCTCAAATCAAAAAGGAGGGTGTACCCAAGCTCCAGGGAACATTGGGGTCTACAGGTCTGCCACAGGACCATGGTTAGGGCCAGAGACCATGCCTATCTGTACTGTTGCACCAGTCCACATACCTTGTTACCTGCTAAAGGCAGATAAATACTTGTGGGATTTCTGCACAGAAGTTTAGAAAATTTCTGCATGTTTGACGCATGATAAATCCTTTGTGCTATCTGTGGCTCTCTCTATAAATTGTCAGCTTATAGCTGTGTGTAGTGAGGTTGTGTATTTGAGAGTCAATTTGGATCAGTCTTTGAGCATGCAAGCTCATCTGTTCATTTTGGTTTTTCTCAGATTTGGATGTTGAGGCATCATGGACCTTTCCTTTCCACTTCCTATTTTAAGTTGGTGTTTCAGGCTGTCTCTTTTCCTTCATTGGATTTTGCGAATGTGGTCCTTGTGGGTCTCCCCTACTCTACTGCCTTGGCCTTACAGTTGGTACAGAATGCTGCTGCGAGGGTTTTGTTGGGTAAATCCTGTAATGACCATAATCTTCAGGAACAAACAGGAATGTAGTCTTCACATATGGGTATCATTGGTACCGACAGAGCCTGCGTGGGAACGCTCCCCAGCGTCCAATAGGAAAGATTTTGGGAGCATCCCACTGCACCTTCGTTGCTCCCTTCCTGCCTTTCCAACTCTCCCTCTTCAGTTTTTCGTTTTCCACAGAGCCAACAGGCAGCAAACCCTGTCACCGCAGTAAATTTTCTTTTTGTGGTCGTGTCTGCCTTCTCTGTCGATGCCTATAATCGGTATCACCAGTCTTTTCTTCATTTTCTTAATAATTTTCCTTAAAAAAAAAAAATCTTCTTTTTGGAGGGTCTGTCTCTCTAGGTGCCAGGCACCATTTTGGGCACTAGGCCCTCTTTTCTTCTAAAATGGAGAAACCAACTAATGGTTTCAAAAACTGTTCAAAATGTAGCAGTACCATTTCTGCTATCGACACCCACGACTGGTATCTTAAGTGTTTAGGTCCTGACCATTCACCATCGGAGTGTCTCCTCTGTAGAAAGATGACCGAGAGGCCCGCAAAACTTGGCACCCTCTTTGCTGCAGATGCGATGTCTGTTGCATCGACGTCTTCCAGGGTTTCATCTGCCTCCCATGGATCTCAGGTAACTAAACCCAGGTCTTTCAAGACCGTCTGGTCCTCAAAGGGTAGATCTCCTTCGAAGCATTGAGATGCTATTAGCGTTGCCCTCGAGGAAAACATACCGGCAAAACAGCCCCAGGGGGAGGCCCCGGCCTCCAAAGCATTAATGGGGTTCCAGGATGTTCCTGAAGCTTCCACATCGGGAGAACTCCTGGTGCCATGTTCTGGTGTCGTGGCCTGTTCCACCTGTACCAACATCCAGGCATTGGCAGGGGCTATGGATCAGCGCATCCTGGCCATCAAATGTAGTCTAGCAACTCTCTTAGCAGCCTCAGTATCGCTAAGACCGCTTCAGACGGTTCTGCAGTCATCGGTACCGGTACCGACCGTGCCTGCTTTAACCGATGTGCTTCCCCCCATGCTGGCTCTTGAATCAATATCCGGTATCGAGGGACTGGTATCGAGACAGTCCGATGTCGACTTCGATAGATACCAGTGTCGAGCAATGCAAAAGCACCTGGCACGAAAATACTTCGAGTCCTCCGATTCTGATGACTCCAATGACTCTGCCGATACCAGAGTGATTCTGCCAGAGGATCCCTCTCCTTCTCAGTGGAGGATGTCTCCTCCAGAGGATATGTCATTTCAGGATTTCATACGTGATGTAGCCAAGGGACTTTCAATCACGGTGCCTCCTGAGAAAGAACCGAGAGCAGAAGAATTAGAAATTCTTCAATACCCGGCAGCTCCTAAAGAAGCTGCAACTCTTCCCATTCACCGGATCTTGCATGATCTCATGCTAAGAATGTGTGAAGCTCCTTTAACGGTGTCTCCACACTCTCGGAGACTTGATACCATCTACCGAGTTCCACAATGCCCTGGGTTTCAAAAGACTCAACTACCACACCATTCAGTGGTAGTGGAATTGGCGATGCGTAGGATCAAGAGTGCTAAAACGCATTCTTCCAATCCTCCAGGCCGAGAATCAAGGACACTCGATCCCTTTGGGCGTCAATGCTTTCAATCCTAAATGCTATTAGCCAGGATCAGCTCTTACATTCTCTACATGGGAATGTTTCTTAAAGAGGTTACAAGGGATTTAGAGCTCATGGCTCCACTTCTCCCCGATGACAAAAGAACAGACTTCCTCACGCTAGTCAAACATACCTAGAATGTTTCTAAGTTCATGAATCGTGCAACCTTTGATTTGCTTTGAGTGCATTATTTATTTTATTTATTTATTTATTTACATTTCTTATATACCGCACTATTTGCGATCAGCACGGTTTACATAAAACAAACAGTATCCGACAATAAACAAGAGTCAGGTCATTACAATAAACAGGAGCAATCAACTTGGATAACAGGGGAAACTATCTACATGTGTGAAACATTGAAATAGGTAACTGTATGCATGTGGGATGGAGTTATTGTGAGTTGGTCATACCTGGTGGCTGTGGTTCGGGGGAGTCTATAAGGTATCTAATAAAGAGGAGTTGTTTTAAGGCCTTCCTGAACTGGCTCAAGTTGGGGATAGCTCTGATGTGTGGTGGTAGGGAGTTCCATAGGCTTGGGGCGCTCAGACTGAAGGCTCTATTTGAAGTTGATATGGAGCATCTTGTCATGGCTTTTGGTATTGCTAGCATGTTGGCTGCGGTGGTTCTTCTTATCCTGTTGGGTGTGGGTGGTTGTATGAGGTCACATACTGAGGAGGCGGAAAGCCCGTTGATGGCCTTGAATGTCATCACTAAGGTCTTGAAGCTAATCCTGGCTTGAATGGGGAGCCAGTGCAGCTGCATCAGGAGGGGTGTGATATGCTCTCTCCTTGGTGCTCCGAAGAGGATTCGCGCTGCACTGTTCATTGCGAGTTGTAAGGGATGTAAGGTTGCCTGAGGGAGTCCTTGTAGGATGGCGTTTGAATAGTCAAAATGAGGGATGATGAGAGCTTGGTAAATGGTGCGGAAGTCGCTCAGCTCGAGTAGGGGGCGTATGTGTCTAAGGGATCTGATCTTGAAGTAGATTGCTCTTACTGTTTTTGCTATGTGCTGCTTCATATTGAGGTTTTGATCCAATGTGACTCCGAGATACCGTATGGCTGATTTTACTTGCAGCTTGGCGTTATCTACTTCCAAATGATTAGGTGGTGTAAACTCAGGGTTTCTAGAGATGAACAGGACCTCCGTTTTCTTATGTTGAATGCGCAGATTTTGGGAGAGGAGCCATTCGGATACTGCGTTGAAACACTTAGTGGGGTGAGATCCGGGCATTCCAGGGATATTGGCAGGTACATTAGTACATCGTCTGCGTAAATCATGCAACTCACGTTAAACGATCTAATGATGTTACAAATGGGTTGGATATAGATGTTAAACATAAGTGAAGACAGTGAGGATCCTTGAGGGACTCCTTGGCTCTGTAGGAATGGCTCGGATGTGGTTCCATTTGCTCTTACGTGTTGCCATCTTCCAGACAGACAGACAGAACCTCTGCTATTTCCATCGGTGCACGTCACGTTGCCTGGCTTCAGGCATCAGATTTAGAACAATGGGTGCAAGATAAGTTGGGGAATATTCCTTGTACAGGAGAAAATCTATTTGTCAAGGATTGGCAAGACAAGGCTAATCAGATTGAGTCTGAAAATACCACCTTGAACAGATTCTCAAGGGCTACAGCCAAACCAGCAAAAAAGACATTTTAAGAAACCATTTTTCAACAAGAAAAGAAATTCTACCCATCTTATATCCAGGCTGGCCACTGTCCAGTTCATGCTCCCCAGAAGGGGCAACAGCAACCCAGACAGCAAAGAAAAGCCCAAGTCCCCAGAGCTCAACCAATTCAGCAGACTCGGTCTCCTCAGGGGCTTTGACTCCTTCCTAGAGAACTTGGTCAACCTGCCCCTGAAAGGTCCAGAACCTCTCACCATCCCCGGCAGACTTTGTCATTTTACCAGAAGATGGCAACAAATAACATCAGAAAACTGGACCCTTTCCATTGTACGAGAGGGTTGCAAACTTCATTTTCACAGTATGCCCCCTCCCACCATAAGACAGTTCAATTCTCGGGGACCCTCCACCACTCTTGCCTCAAGAGGTCACCTCACTACTGGCTCAGGGAGCAATAGAAGAGGTACCCATATCCCAACAGGGCATGGGTTTCTACTCCTCCTACTTCCTCATCCCAAAGAAAACGGGGTGATAGACCCATACTGGACCTCAGAGTTAAACAAGTATCTGTTCCGAGAAAAATTCAAAATGATCTCCCTTGGAACACTTCTCCCTTACATTCAGAGCCAGGATTGGCTATGTTCTGTAGATGTAAAGGATGCATACACACATATCCTCATCCACATAGATCACAGGAGGTTTCTTCAATTCCTTTTTCAAGGAAGGCATTACCAGTACAAGGTTCTTCCTTTCGGACTGGCTTCTGCCCCAAGAGTCTTTACCAAATGCATGGCAGTAATAGCAGCATTCCTAAGAACTTTGGGAATATTCGTCTTCCCCTAGTTGGACAACTGGCTCATCCGAGCATCAACAGCTCCAGAAGCCAGCTTCGCGCTCTCCCGCACAATGCAGATTCTGCAGTACTTGGGATTGGTCATAAACCTTCCAAAATATCCTCTCACCCCTTAATCTCTAGAGTTCATAGGGGCTTGTCTAGACACAAGACAGTCAAAGGCTTTCCTGCCACAGCCACATTGTCTTCGAATACTTCAGCTGGCATCTCAAGCAACAGTAAAAACTGTTAACTGCTCGAGAAATGCTTCAGTTGCTGGGGCATATGGCATCCACTGTACATGTGGTTCCCTATGCTCGACGCCACCTGCGAGCAGCCCAGTGGACACAGGCTTCGGGTCGCCTGACAGACAAAATCAGAAATTCGACATGTCTCATTTCGTCCCTACAGTGGTGGCAGTCACTGGAAAACCTTCTTGTAGGCTTTCCTTTCCAGCAGCCACTGCATCAAGCCACCTTGACGACAGATGTGTCCAAGTTAGGCTGGGGGGCTCACTTGGACAATCTCTCCACACAGGGTCATTGGACCCAGCAGAAGGCTTGTCTTCATATAAGCATCCTGGATCTCAGAGCCATCTTCTATGCTCTTCAGGTTTTTCAGGCACACCTCAGCTACAAGACGGTTCTGGTCCGGACGGACAATCAAGTAGCCATGTTCTACGTGAACAAGCAGGGTGGAACAGGTTCTCAAGCGTTGTGCAACGAAGCTTTACGCCTCTGGGCCTTTGCCAGGAATCTTGAAATCCATCTTCTAGTGGTGTATTTTCCAGGCACGCAAAATCTTTTAGCAGACAAACTCAGTCGAGTACTGCTGCCACACGAGTGGTCTCTTCATCAAGAGCAAGTTGCTCGAATTTTTCAGATTTGGGGAACCCCAAAGTTAGACCTCTTTGCAAGTCCTCAGAACGTCAAACTTTCCTGATTCTGCTCCAGAATTCCAGCTCAGAACTGTCAGGCAAAGGATGCTTTCCACTTCCATTGGGGTCAAGACTTCCTCTATGCCTTCCCACCCATTCCCCTCATTCCCAAAACTCTGTTCAAGCTTCAGAGGGACAGGGGCCATATGATCCTCATAGCCCCACGCTGGCCGCAACAAACGTGGTATTCTCTGCTTCTACATCTTTCTCAAGCCAGACCTCTGGAGTTGGGATATGCTCCAGATCTGCTTTTCCAGGAGAACGGGATGCTACTGCACCCGAATCCTCAGTCGCTACACCTCAGGGCATTGCTCCTGAGAGCCTAGAATTCCAGGATATCAACCTTTCTCAGCAGGTAAATGATATCCTTCTGGCTTCAAGAAAACCTTCCACAAGGCGAGCCTACGCCTTCAAATGGAAAAGGTTTTCTATTTGGTGTTGTAAAAGAGGAGTTTAACCCCTTTTCACTGCCAGTGGAGGCGTTACTCGAGTATTTGCTCCATTTATCATCCTCTGGTCTTAAGACCAATTCGGTAAGAGTCCACCTTAGTGCCATTGCTGCTTTTCACAAGCCCTTAGATCAGTGGTTCTCAACCTTTTTTGTACCGTGACCCCTTTTACCATTGGTCAACTTGTGATGACCCCCCAATGATAAAATCAAATGCATCTCTCTTCCTTTACTGTTAACGCGTTGTCGCTGTAATCATTTGTTGAATTATTAATATATTATAGGCCTTTACAATATGTTTTTATTTATAAAATTTACTTATTTAAACCACAATAATTAATCACAATAACAAGTAACAATATTTGATTTCAAAATTATGATTTTGTAGTCAAATCACTAACATGAAATAAAATTATTTTTTCTACCTTTGTTGTCTGACGAATTTATCTGATCATGCTGGTCCCGATCTGAGGCTTCTGCTTTCCTGTCTTCTCTTAGCTGTCTTTCTGCGGTCTATGGTCCATTTGCCATTTCTTCTCTTCTTTTGTTTTCTTCACTTCTTTCCATCAGCCTATTTCCAGTCCCCCTAACCCTTCCCAGTCTCAGCCCCTTTCCAGTCTGTCCTCCCCAGTACCTTCCAATGTCAACTTGCATTCCCATGACTGCCACTGGTGTCCATTCCCTTCCAGTCCCCCTCCTTCCTCACTGTCCAGCTCCTTCTAGTCCAAATACTATGGCAGCCCCTCTCAGCATCCACTCCCTTCCAGTCCCATTCTCTCATCCCCTCACATCAGCCCATTTGTAGCCCTAGCCCCCAGTTTTCTTCCAAGGCCAGCAGCTCTATCCTCCCCTCCCCACCATCAGCCCATTTTCAGTTGAAGCCCCCCCAATCTGCTCACTTCCAGTGCTAGTCCCCCCTTAACCCCATTACCAGTGCTAGGCTCACCTAATTAGCCCATTACCAGTCCTAGCCTCCCCTAATCAGTTCATTTCCAATGCTAGGCCCCCCTCAGTCCATTACCAGTCCTATCCCCCTCAGTCCATTACCAGTCCTACCCCCCCATCAGCTCATTACCAGTGCTAGTCTCCCTTAATCAGCCCATTACTAGTCCTACCCCCCCCCATCAGTCCATTACCAGTCCCAACCCCCCCCCTTGATCAGTCCATTCCCAGTCCTAGCCTTCCCTAATCAACCCATTACCAATACTAGCCCCCCCATCAGCCCATTATAATCCTAACCCGCACTGTCTCTCCCCTGTCCAGCATTTATCCCCTGTCTGTCCGGTATGTCCCCCTGTCTCTCCCCTTTGTCCATGTCAGCCCCCTCCCTCCCTGTCAGCCTGCCTGCCTGCCTCCATCCATCCATGTCAGCCCTCCTCCTTCCCTCCCTCCCCTGTATCCATGTCAGCCCCGTTGCAGGTTCCCTGCCCCCTCCTCCCCTCTCCCTATGTCTGCCTGCTACTACCCTGTTCTTCTGCAGCTGCGGTTCCCTGTCTCTTAGGGAACCATGGCTGTGCCTGTGAAGCCGTTACGGAACCTTTGTTTCTCAACGGGTTCTGTGCAGCATTGTCCCGCCTCCAAAAGAAGTTGTTTACTACTACTTTTGGGGGGCAGGACAATGCTGCACGAAGCCCGTCAAGAGACGGGAAGGCTCCGCAAGATTTTCCCAGGCACAGCCGTGGTTCCCTAAGAGGCAGGGAGCTGCGGCTGCAGAAGAAGGGTGGTGGTGAGTTTGTCGCTGCCGAGAAGTGGACTCGGCAGCGGCAGCAACTTCAGCGCTGTTTTATTTTTATTTTTTTTTAATTTGGCGAGTGAGGCAACCCCTGCTAAATCCTGAGGCGACCCCCGTGGGGGTCACGATCCACAGGTTGAGAACCGCTGCCTTAGATGGACAACCTGTTTCCTTTCATCCTCTTGTAGCAAGGTTTATGAGAGGACTACTCTTAACTAAACCTCCCATTAAGCTGCCACATGGCATGGGATTTAAATCTTGTCCTTGGGCAGCTCATGAAACCGCCCTTCGAACCACTGGCCACTACATCCCTAAAGTTTCTTTCTTGAAAAGTAATCTTTCTAATTGCGCTCACTTCTGTGAGACACATCAGTGAGCTCCAGGCTTTAGTAGCTGATCCTCCTTATACAAGGTTCCACCATAAGGTAGTTCTTAGAACTCACACACATTTTATGCCAAAGATGGTTTTGCCCTTTCATTTAAACCAGTCTGTTTACTTTCGTGTATTTTTCCCTAAGCCTCACGCTTCCAATGCAGAAAGGAATCTACACACTCTAGATTGTAAAAGAGCTTTGGCCTTTTACCTGCAGAGTACTAAGCAACATCAAAAATCTTCTCAGCTTTGTTGCCTTTGACTCTAGTCATCTTGGACTACCAGTTTCCAAACGAGCTGTGTCCAAATAGATTGCAAATTGCATATCCTTTGCTTACGAGAGCAAAAGACTTTCTCTTGAAGGTCATGTCACAGCTCACAATATGAGAGCAATGGCAGCCTCTATGGCTAACCTTCGCTCAGTTTCCATTGATGACATCTGTAGAGCAGCCTCTTGGGCTTCAGTGCACACCTTTGCAGCCCACTACTGCTTAGACAAGGACCCCTGTCGGGATGCCTCGTTTGGTCAAGCTGTTCTCCGGCATCTCCTTCAGACTTAGAACAACTCCTACCCGCCGTCCCAGGTTTTGATGCCAGAGATCCATGGGAGGAAGCATGACCCATCTCAACCTGGGTTTCACAGCTTTCTGGGGTCATCTCCCTGACATCTCTCAGCTGGGGAGTCCCCATATGTGAAGACTACAGTTCTGCTTGTTCCTGGAGATAACGTAGTTACTCACCTGTAACAGGTGATATCCGGGAACAGCAGGAATTACGTCTTCACAACCCACCTACCTCCCCTAGGAGTGTTCTCTCTCTCTCTCTCTCTCTCTCTCAGCTATAAACTCAACTGAAGAGGGAGAGTTGGGAAGGCAGCAACGCAGGCGCAGTGGGACGCTCCCAAAAGCTTTCCTTTTGGACGCTGGGGAGCGTTCCCGCGCAGGCTCCATCGGTATTGACGATACCCATATGTGAAGACTTAATTCCTGCTGTTCCCGGAGATCAGCTGTTACAGGTGAGTAACTACGCTTTACAGTGTGTTGGTTGCTGGTGCAACAGTGGATTGTTTAAAATTTGTATGTATTATGAAAATTTAAGTTAGGGTTATTTGTGCCTAGTATTGCTAGGTTGTTACATTGACATGTTTCAAGTCTGGTGCAGTCTGGTCTTCAAAAATGTTTGGATTTAACATTGTTTGCTGGTAGTTTGCAGATTATGTGCTCATGTTCATTTGTACTGTATGCACCAATGTTTTGGAATAATTTATCTGACTATATAAGGGGCTCTGGTGACTTGTTGGGTTTTTGTTAAAAGCTGAAAACTTATTTATATAATTGAGCTTTTTGAGGCTGGGGGTTTTAATATTGGGATTGATTTTTAATCAGTTTTTATAATTTTGTCTATGTATATATTTGTATGTCATCTGTTATACTTTATTTGATATACCACAGATCTGTGGACAAACTCTGGTTTACAATACAATAAAACAACCCCCCCCCCCAGAAATGATAAAACATAACAATAAAAAAATAAAAGGGAGGAATGCCAATTTTGGGGCAACACGAGGAGAGTTTCGAGCGCTTGATACAGGGGTTTTTTCCCCCGAAACGTGCACGTCGCGCAGACATTTGATAAGTATCGTGCTATTTAGGTTTGAGGCCTTCTTAGTTCAAGCACTTTTATGTTTCATACCCAAGTGGTGGAATAAAAGGGACATGTATCATGTAAGTGAGTTGGTCCATAGTGCCTTCTCCTCATGATCTATATCCGACAAAAAGTTTACAAAAATTTTTTCTGGAACACAACGGGGTCTTTCTCTTGATTGTTGTCATTTTGACCTTTGTTTTTGGGGTCCTTTTGTTATTAATTTTGGGGCTGCAGCAAAAAAAAGTTGATTTTCTAGTGATCTCATACTTAAGCATTGATGGAGATGGAATATGTAGCCGGAAACCATGGCATGATCGCAGCATCCTAGCAGGGCATAAAGGGTAACCAAAGATACTAAATATTTATTGATTGAACGGTTTTATATACCGCCTTTCAGAAAAATCAAAGCGATTTACAAAGAACAAAACTTGAACATTACATTGAAACTTATTCAAACAATTGAAATTACAGTGAACATTAAATTGTATATAATAAAAATGGTAATTTGAGGGTTACAATGCTGAGTAAATGCTGATTAGGTATATAGATAGTTTAAACATATATACAGATTTAAATATTTACAAATTTCAAAATTTTCTGGCACTAACTCATGAATTGCTTTATATGTGAATGTTGCGACCTTAAAAAGATCTCTAAACGCTACAAGGAGCCAATGATTGTATTTTTATTTAACAGGTTTTATATACCGCTTTATCATTTCAATCAAAGCGGTTTATATTGAAACTTGGTAACGTACATTAAACAGGAACATTGAAAACTTGGATTTTTCTGAGGCAGTTGGAGGGTTAAGTGACTTGTCCAAGGCCACAAGGCGTGCTAGTGAGACTTGAACCCTGTTTTCTGGGTTCCCAAGCCAGTGTTCTTTAACCATTAGGCTACTCCTCCACATTAAAAGGGGTGTAATATCATATCTTTGCATGCACCAACATCCGAATGGCTGAGTTTTGCACTGATTGCAGTCATTTCAGCTGATATTGTGGGATGCCTAGGTAGATGACATTACAGTAGTCTACTTTAGCCATGACAGTTTGTAATAGCACTGATGGGTCCAGGACTGTTTGCACCCCACAAAAATGCCACAATGCACAGAGGATCGAATAACCTATGTGAAGTGTGAAGATAATGAAAGCTGGGAGTCCAAGGTGACTCCAAGATATCTTAATGTAGGTTGTAGTTTTATAGGTATTCCACAGATCTTAGGGCTATTACAGGGGTCTGTGATGAATTTGTAAACCGTGTTGCCACTGTCTGATGGATTTAGTTTTAATGAATTAGTCCATCCAGGAGGCCACCTGGTCCAGACAGAGATCTACTTGCACAATATCAAGTGACAGTTCATCAGTAGCAAACACTAGCAATATGTCATCTGCATAAATGTAACTTGAGACCCCCAGACTCTGAATGAACATGCTAATGGGGCTCAAAAAAACATTAAAAAGAGATGGTGATATAGTTGAACCTTGAGGTGCCCCACATGGAAATATATAGGAAGAGGAAAGTGAATCTGGAATATGTACCTTAAAGGAGTGATCTGAAAGAAATGACTGGAACCATGCGAGGATAATGCCTCGAAGTCCAGCATCAAACAACCAATGCATCAGGACGTCATGATCCACTAGATCATATGCTGCTGACGGGTGCAATGAAACTGCAAGTACTACTCTACCCTGATGATAGATTATATTTCATTTAAGAATGCAGTCATAATGGTTTCTGTACTGTTTCGGTCAGAAACCTGACTGTCTAGGATGTAATACACAAACCTGTTTTTAATGTTTGGCTAACTGAGCCAGCACAAGGCATTCTGTCACGTTGGATATAAAGGGGAGGTTAGCTATAGGTCTATAGTTTTTCAAATCTATTACACCACCTTGTCTGCCCTTCAGAATGGGCTTAAGCAGGGACTGTTACCATATATTTGGAACCACGCCAGATAAAAGGCTTGAGTTAATAATCAAGAGCATGATTGGCAATGGTCAATTATAGATGCTTGTTGTGTTGCTTTGAACTTTTTGACTGAGCAGGTTAAACATTTTAAATATTTTTTTTCCTTTTCTTTCATTAGCTCCAGAATTTGGGTATTAATCCAGCTAACATTGGCTTCAGTACCCTGACCATGGAATCCGACAAGTTCATCTGTATAAGAGAGAAAGTTGGTGAACAAGCTCAAGTGGTAATCATTGACATGAATGATCCTACTAACCCCATTCGCCGTCCAATTTCAGCTGACAGTGCCATCATGAATCCTGCCAGCAAAGTCATCGCTTTGAAAGGTTTGAATTTTTTTCATTAAAATGAGCTCTGTAACATATTTGGCTGTAGTTAAATTTGTATAGTCAGATATATTCTTAGGCAATTTACTATCTCCAGGAACAAGCAGGAATGAGTCTTCACATATGGGTACGTCGGTACCGACGGAGTCTGCGCGGGAACGCTTCCCAGCGTCCAATCAAGAGCTTTTGGAAGCATCCCAGTACACCTGTGTGCTGCCTTCCCGCCTTTCCCAACTGCCTCTCCTCAGTTTTCGTTTTTCCGCGGAGCCGGCAGGATGTTCTTCTGTCACTGCAGAAAATTCTTGTTTTTATTTTTTAGTTTTCTTGTGGTCGTGGCTGTCTTCCCGACGCCACCGGTACCGCCGGTGTTTTCTTTTCTTTTCTTGAAACATTTTCCTTTTCCACGGGATATTTTTTCTTCATAGTATCCCACGGTCTCTTAGGCCTTTTAGGCCTCTTCTTTTTCCTTCATGGAACCGCCAGACACTTTCTCCAAGAAATGTTCAGACTGTGGCGGTACAACTTTATTTTTAGACCCTCGAAGTTGGTGTCTAACCTGCTTGGGTCCTGACAACAGTTTGGTAAGAAGAGGTTTTTAACATCAAGGCTCCCTCGATACACGGTTGCCCTCCAACTTCGGCGCACCGTCCCCTTCTTCGTCCACACAGGATCAGGTAACCCACAAACAGTCTGTTAAGACTAGCCAGTCCTCGAGTGGTAGGTCTCATGCGCAGCATGTAGACAGCTCTGGCCTTGCCCTCGAGAGCCCACTGGCTTCAAAACCCCAGCGGGAGTCTTCGGTCTCCAAAGCCTATAAGGGGTTTCAGGTTGTTCCTGGGGTTCACCCCCCACAGAACATACCTAAGCCGTGTACGGTGGTGGCATCCGCTTCGAGCGGTACCGATACCCCGGCATCGGCACTGGTGTTGGATGAAACACTCCTCACCAGGGATCATCATCTGGCGTCCTCGGTACCTTCGGGACCGGTGGATACCCTCCAGATTGACTTTCCATTATCGGTACCAACACCGATACTCCAACCGATGTCGGTACCCTCCAGATGTGCATCGATAGCCTCACTTCCTTCGATGCCGAGTCTGGAATCGATCTCCAGTCTGGAGGACTGGGTACCGACTCGCCTTGGTGCCGGCTCTCGACTGTACCGAAGGCTCGGTTCCGATGATTCGGATCCGCAACTCTCGGTTCCCCTGACGCCGATTGAGTTGCCACTGGTTGCCCTTCCTTCACTGGTATCAGACATGGTACCGAAGTTGGTACCGATGTCCTCATTACCTTCACGGTCAGTGCCTTCCATGCTTCGCTTATCAGGCTCTTTGCCCTCGATGCCGAGTTTGAAATCGATCTCTAGTCTAGAAGACTGGGTACCAATAGATTTTGGTACCGACACCGATCGATACTGGTGCTTCGGTACCGAGGATAGCGGCCGGAGGTTTTCGGTTACCTCAGTACCGATTGAACTGTCACCGATGACTGCTCCGATGTCTTTGTTGGGTTCGACTCCGACATCGATACCGGTATCGGCATCGGTACCGGTACCCACAGTAGCATCGTCGCCAATTCCTGCTATGCTTTTTTCAACAGGATCACTCCATTCTATACCAAGCTTGGAGTCGATACCTGGCATGGACGATTTGGTAAGGATGGGGGCTGCTCCTGACAGCCAGTACCAACAACCATCTTTTAAGCATTCCACACTGCACTCTGCAGGATCTTCTATTCCTATATATTTGGATAACTCTGGATGCTCAGGCTAGTTCTTTAGATCTACCCTGTCCAGGGGAGATTCCTGTTTGGGATCCCTCTTTTCAGAGTTTCCTCCTGGATATAGCAAGGTCTCTTACCATTCCTGTTCCAGGACATGATCCTTCACAAGGCTCTGTTTCTGCCAAAGCAAAGGACAACATAATGCTTCCTTTGCATCATTCCTTGCAGGATCTCCTTCTAGGAATGTGGGAAACACCTTTTAAGGGTACCCCCACCTCCCAGGGCAACTGATCTTTTATATCAGGTGCCCCCCTCTCCAGGGTTTCAAAAGACTCAACTTCCTCATCATTCCATAGTAGTGGAATCAGCAATGAGGCGGGTAAAGAGTAAGAAAAAGCACTCTTCTTATCCGCCAGGTCGTGAGTCTAAGACACTAGATGCCTTTGGACATCAAACCTTCCAGACATCTATGCTTTCTGCAAGAATTCTCTCATATATTTTTTATGAGTCTTTCTCTTGAGGAGGTCACAAAGCAGTTACATCTTTTGACTCCTTTCCTTCCAGATTCTAGGAGTAAAGACTATTCTTCACTGCTTAAGCATATCCAGAATATCTCTTGGTTTCTTTCTCGTGCTTCCCTAGACTCTTGAGTCTGTTAGCAGAACGTCTGCTATTGCTATAGGGGCACGACGTAGAGCCTGGCTCCAATCTTCAGACTTGGACAAATGGGCACAACAACGTCTGGGACATACTCCTTGCACTGGAGAAAATCTTTTCAACAAGGAGTATTTACGTCAGGTTACTCAGTTATCCACTGATTTACCTGTTCCTAAGGTTTGTTCTACACCTTCTGTCCCACTAGGTAGGAAATCTCCTACCAAACTTTCTTCCCACAGGAGAAGGTGGTTTTATTCATCACTTGCCCATCATACAAATGTTCCCCAACAGGGGAGGCATCGTCCTGGTCTGAAGAATCCAACCTCTCACCAGGCTCAGCAAATCCAGCATCTGCAGGGTTTCTGATCAATCATCATCAGATGCTTGTGACTCTTGGGGTTAGCATCTACAGTTGCTTCTTCTCAATGGAGGCAATCCACCTCTTCATTCTAACCCCTACACATCTTTCCTAAAGATGTCCCTTTTTTCTATATTTCTATGAGCTGTCAGGATATTCATGCCTATAGGTCACAGGTTTCTCCTCTTTTTCCTGCTAGGGAAAGAGGTCTAACCACTATCAAATGATAGTTCCTGTGTCAGCATGTATCTTTCCTTTCTATAGACTTCCTACTTCCTAAGTCTTCAGCTCCATTCTCTTCACCCTCTTACCAAGTTTTTCCCCTGTAAGAGGTAATTACTTACTGGGAGGCTTTTTCTTCAGCCTCTCTACTTTTCTCACTTTCCAGTGCGGAGTTTACCTCCTCTGCTCAATCTTGCTTTGGGGCAGCTTATCAGACATGTCCAGAGTTTCCTACTCCTGTTCTGTCTGTTCTTTCTGTTTTTGAACAGTAAGATTCTTTCTGCTGTCTTGCTAACAGCTGCCTATGCAGGAGCTTTAATGTTTGGACCACTGGTTCTTGTCCACAAACAACCAGATTTGTCCTCCACTAACATTCTGTCTAGTCTTAGTAGTGGCTCCAAGTCAGTGCTTCATCTCTCTTGGAGATCATCTCACTACAAGCTTTCTAGATTGTCTTCTATTCTGCCATCTTCATTTTCCTGAGTTTGGCAGCATAGTTGGCAGAGATACTGGCTCTCTAACAACCAGTTCTATCTCCTCATTCTCCTGCATCATGCTCTCTGCAATCTACAGAGGATCTTTCCACTATGGGCCCTTGCTAGAGAGCATGGGGTTTTTTCTCCAACAGCTATCCTAGCTGGTTAGAAAAGGCTTTTCAGTCGTGTCTCCCATGACTAGAAGGTTCTCCCTTCTTTTACTATCTCCTTTTTTGATATAAAGGACATAGGCCTTCTCTTACATGAAAGCTCAAGGAGTTGCCAGTTCCCTGCTTTGGTCCATAGTATTACCAATCGGGGATATGCTCATCCTCATGGTAAGAACGCATGATACCTCTTTGCCCTTAAGCAGGTCAACATGGTATCTCATCTCTAGGCGTCTTCTGTCTACTTACCATGCTAGAGTCCTGGAAGACTCGGGACTTGCTGGCTGCACATTGACATTGTCCTTTGTTTTTCACATAACAGTCCTGGTTATTTTTCACTAACTAGCATTCTTGCAGATCATGACCAGGAGGAATAGATTCTCTATATGTCTTAAGTAGGTTCCACCTCCTTGTTAGATGAATCTTTCCTCTCCACATATCCTATGTGATCACTGTGCTGTAGGCATATCTCTGTCTAATTGCAGATACCCATATGTAGGCCTACATAGCCATATTTATTTTTTGTGTGTATTTTATGCCCTGCCATATCTCACTATAGATATATTCTTATATGTCTGTCTATCTATATAGATATAGATATAGATATCTAGATAGATATCTGTTGAGCTATTTTATTATAGATAGATATGTATCCACATACTTATCTATCTCACTGTCTATCCTCATATAGCTATATGATTCTGACAGAGGGGCTTTACCCATACCTATGCTATCTAGCAGGTTTGGGGTTCTATACACACAACCACTCCTGTGGTAGTCAACAATTTTTATGCCATAACCTAATGGTTTAGGTACCTCTGAAGCTCTCCGTGCCCAATATCTCTCCTAGCTTACCCCAGTTAGGAGAGACATTGTGGATCTTCAGTTAATCACAGGCTTTAACGCCTCAGGCATTTGTCCTCTCTTTTTGGGATACAAGGAGTTCCCACACCCTTTCTCCCCACAAGGACTGTGCCTGTTTGTCCAAATCGGTTAGCCTTTTCTTTTTGCTCCTAAGAGTGACTCACTCTGCCTCCAAAAGAGCTAGGGTTTTTCTCATAAAGCCTTCCGCTGAAGGCCCACCGTTTTGGACTACCCCAGTTTCCCTACTGGGGTTACCTGTTACCTTTCAAGATTCTGACCTCCACTGGTTTTCCTACAGGATTATTACCTCCACTTACAGTGAGGTCCTCTTCAAGGTTCCTCTACTAGGTTTCCCAGTAGATCCATGAACCTCCATACTTCTGTGAAATCCTGTCAGGGGAGGTCCATATTGCAATATCCTTTGCAATATTATTGATGACCATCATCATCCACACATGGACTCCATCTCTGCAGTCCTATGCTAGGTTAGCTGTTCCACAGCATCCTTCTTTCTTCAACTCCTACCCTCCATCCTCAGGATGCCTGGTGTTCTGGGAGATAGCATGTTCCAGCCTATGACATGCTGGGACTCCAGGCATCTCAGCTTGGGAGTCCCCATATGTGAAGACTCATTCCTGCTTGTTCCTGGAGATAGCACAGTTACTTACCTGTAACAGGTGATCTCTGGGGACAGCAGGAATAAGTCTTCACAACCCTCCCACCTCCCCAGGAGTTGTATCTCTATCTATCTTTCCTTTCCTCTCTCGCTCTCTTTGTCTCAGCTTTAAAACTTAACTGAGGAGAGGCAGTTGGGAAAGGCGGGAAGGCAGCATGCAGGCGTGCTGGGATGCTTCCAAAAGCTCTTGATTTGGACGCTGGGAAGCGTTCCCACGCAGACTCTGTCGGTACCGACGTACCCATATGTGAAGACTTATTCCTGCTGTTCCCAGAGATCACCTGTTACAGGTAAGTAACTGTGCTTTATTTGGGGAGGGTGGAGAGTAAAGACAAAGACCCACAAGGGCTAAAACTAATTTCTTTAGAAAATAACTTTAAGAAATTGTGAAGTGTGTTTGTGTGTGGGGGGTGTGTGTGGGTTTTTTTTTTAATGCTTCGAAATATTCAGAAAAAATCACAAGCTTCAGTCAGAAGCTGCAATTGTGGCTAATGGGATTTTAATCTGCATTAGGACAACTAAAACAAAATCAAATGACAACTTATATCCAGTATTTCTTATACTAATTAGATTTTTACAAATGTTCTTGCATATATCTGGGTAGTAGGATTTTCTGCAGAATAGCTTGTGATTAGTTGGCTTTAGTCTATTGTGGCTCCTCTAGTGAGTAGAGGTCCTTGTATGTGGCTAAACCAAAAAAATTCAGACCTCTTAACGTTTGACACTTATTGCAAAGTGACATTTTATGTTTTTTCATTTAGCTCTGTTTAACATTGTAGATTTTTGTGGAATTTCCCTGTAATTTGCATTGTTTTTACATTTGCTTTAAAGGCAAGCAAATATTTTCTAAAGTTGTTTCTATATAGTACAGTGGTGGTATGATTTATTTTTAATGTTACTGTTTTCTGTCACATTTTTAATGCTTTCTTGTGTGTATACAGATGGTGAGTTTTATTTAAATTTAGATTGTATCAGTTTTGTCCTGTTTTATAAAAGAGTACTAAACAAAAAAGACTGTCTGCTCCCATTCCAAAAGTCTAAAAAGTTGGAAGGTTTTCAGATTTCAGTACAGATTAAATAATGAATGTAAGTTATACCTTTTTGTCTTCTCTCATGTGACCTCTCCTTTATTCAAAGTGAAGTAATGGAAGAAGCAGAGCAATATTCCTGAGTCTCTTTTTCTGATCTCAGGTGATGATCATTTCCAGAACATTGCTAGAACTACTGGTATATTACAGCTAGTTCTGTATTTCAGCATTGAATTAAATAGTTCACATTGTAATTTTTTCATCCTCAGACTGAAACAATGTGTGAGACAGTTATGTACTGTTTTTTACCTGTAGTGCACTTGCATTGGCTTCCATTGCTGTCAGCCTGGTACCTTTTTTTTGTAGCTCACAATTTACTATAGATTAAAAATAAAATACCAGATTTGAGTATCACAGTGTAAATGCTGTCAAGCTTTTTATAGACAGGAGAGATTTACAATTTGCTTAGTTTTCCTTTTTAGTGTGCTTTGCAAATATGTTTGACCGATATGTGGGGGAAAAAATTGGTGTTAGTAGTGCCCATGAACTGAATGAATTACCCATTTAATAGGGATATGCACAGGCAAGAAATTCAGTTAATTTTTTCTCTCTTCATGAGTGGTTTCCTTTTTTTCCCCTCCCCCAGTTTCACACATCTTGTTTAAATTCAGTGTGCACCAAAATTCCATATTAATTTAATGTGCACCGATGAATTAAGGCACACTGTCGATTAGTGTACTTTAATTTATTGTGCACTGATGAATTAAGGCATACTAGGAAATGCACACCCTACTCTTGAACATGGTATATTGAACTAGGTAAGAACTGCATGATAAAACCAAAACATTAGGCCTATAGAACAGTTTACTATCTTGCATATATTATGTTGAAGTATTTTGATACAGAAGTCAGTGTGACACAGTTGTAAAATTGCTACACCCTATTTCCATCCTATTATATTTCCAGACTTCCATATGTTAGCTTGGTAGCATGTTTATAGCACTAGGCATAATAATCAAAATAACTTTCTAGGTATCTTTTTGGGAATTAGTGATTTTTGTGCCAGATAATGTCATTTTATGACCTGAGTCTGCTTTGAGTGGAGCAGCATTTACAAAAATATCCAATTCCTTATCGTTCCTCCAGTTCAGTCCTCTACCTCTGGGTTGTCAACCTTCTCCTGCAGCTTGGAGACTGGCATGTCAGAATCATGACATCACTGGATTATAGCCTGCCGGACACTCCCATCAGCCCCAGTGTGACCAGTCTCCATGCAGCAGGAAGACATCGTGAGCCTAGTGGGGCTCACTAGAGGAAATGGATAAGGAGCGTATAGTGGTAGAACAGATTAGTTTGTGGAAATTTAGTTTATTTTAATTTCATTTTTGTGGCTCTGTGCCTTTAAAAAAAAAAACAAAAAAAAAACAACTGAGGACAGACCTTTCTTGGCTGCTCCCTGCCTAGCAGTCTTCTGTTGTTCAGGCTAGTGCTTATTGCTGTCTCCGGGCATTCTCTCCTCCCTGACTTGTCGGAGGAGAGCTCCCTACCTGGCCTTTTCACTCCGCCGGGACTGCAGCGCAAGCAGAGATGCGGCTGCGGTGGACCGGCTGGAGAGCGGCGCGAAAGCAGGGGAAAAAGTGAGTAATCGCCGGCGGCACTCTAGGGCTCTTTGGGATGCTGCACGTCGTGGGGAGACAGCCCCAGGTGGAGCAGACTTGTCCATTGAAAGGAGAACCGGGATTTAGTCTGTCACTGCTGTGGGAGCTCGACCGGGCA
This sequence comes from Ichthyophis bannanicus, assembly GCA_033557465.1. Lineage (NCBI taxonomy): Eukaryota > Metazoa > Chordata > Amphibia > Gymnophiona > Ichthyophiidae > Ichthyophis > Ichthyophis bannanicus. The sequence goes on from CM066042.1 coordinate 174,280,278, forward strand.
CTAGCGCTTCTCACCAGCTTTTTCGTTTTGGAGCCCTTTTTTTTCCCTCTCTGCTACTGGCGGCCATTTTAGAGCAGGGAGAGAGAACTGCGTGGCTGCCGGGCGGCAGAGGAGCACATGTGAAGAAGATTTCTTTTGGCGTTTTCGTCAGCCGTTCTGACAGTTTTCTTCCCAGCGAATTTATTTCTTTATTTCTTTGATTTATTTTTGATTTATTTCTTCGGTTCTTTCTCAGTCTCGGCGGTGAGTAAATTCCCGGTTTGGGGGGGGGGGGTTTCTCCCACGCTGACAATGATTGTTTACATGTGTTTAGGCTCAACAAAATTTATAGTTTTATAGCACTTTCATTTTCTACATTTCTTTTCCCTTTCATATTCATTAAAAAAAAAGAGGGGTTTTCTTTTTCACAAGCCTCAAAAGTGTTATCTGGGTTAGCCTGATGGCGGCACGGCCACAGTGTGTGGTGTGCGGCACCCGAAGAGGCACGGTGGCCGAGTCCGGGGTTTGCTGCGGCTGTACAGTTCTTTCATCCACTGTAGAACAGATGGATTCTAAAGAGCTCCCGGAGGCGCAAGGGGTGTCGGGGGGTGGGGGTGGCTGCTGCCTGAATTGGCACAATTGGCTGGGCAAGAGTCTCCGTTGGTGGAGGCGGCAGAGTCGGCAGGCACTCTTTCGGCCTTGGGGTCTTCGGATCTCGGGGATTTTTGCCCTGATTTCATTTTATTGATGCACCAGGCATTTTCTTGAGGCGGCATGGCAAGTGGCCTGCCCTTTCTCAGCATATGGACGTAGCTGAGGGGGGAGGGGCGGGGCCGTCGGCACCTAAGAGACCACAGACGCGAGTCCTGTTGTCCACGGAGAATGACTGGACGGAAGTTGACATTCCCGACTGGGAGCATGATGAGGAGTCGGATCTTGAGGAAGGGGAGATCCCTGAGCCCGAGGATCAGGCTAAGATCATTAGTCTTCCGGAAAGAGGAGCTGACAGTGCTAATCACGGAAGCTCTGCAAATGTTGAATCTAGCGACTCAGTCAGTAAGTGAAGAGGAGGTTGAGGATCCGGTTATTCAGGCAGTTCGGCAAACACAAGTGGTGGTTCCGGTGCACAGAGTGGTCGACAAAATGATCCAAGACGAATGGGACCATCCAGAAGTGGGGCTCAGAGGAATGCGTAAAATGAATAGACTTTATCCCCTCGCCGAAAAGGATAAGGAGAGGTTTCGGTTGCCTTGTGTGGATGCGGCAGTGGCAGCAGTAACAAAAAAGACCACTAGCCCGGTGGAAGGCGCTGCGGCATTGAAGGATGCGCAGGACTGTAAGGTCGAGAGTTTACTAAAGCAGGTATTTGAGGTGGACGTGTTATCCTTGTAGGCGTCCATTTGTGGCGCATGGGTGACACGGGCGTGCCTGCGCTGCGTTCAACGGCTACGCCTTTTGCCTCAACTGGACCAGGAGGAACTCAAGGAGCTCGGCCGCTTGAAGTCCGGAACGGCATATTTAGCGGACGTCCATTACGATTTGATCAGGGCTCTTGCGAATAGTACGGCATCTGTAGTGGCAGTCCGCAGGTCGGTGTGGTTACGAAATTGGGCTGTTGATGGTTCGTCTAAGTCCCGTCTGGGTAAGTTGCCATTTAAGGGGCGATTGCTGTTTGGAGAAGATTTGGATAAATTAGTAAAGGACCTCAGAGAGACAAAGAGGGGTAGGCTGCCAGAAGATAAGCCGAAACAGGGGAAGTCCGGGCTGGGCTTTCGGGGGCAGTTTCGAGACTTCCGCAGATTTTGCGCATCGCGTTTCGGAGGCTTCCAGAGAACACGTGTTTCCTCGCGGGGCCTGGGCTTCCGGGGAGCAAATAAAGGTTTCTCTGCCAGCGCTGCGTCAGCAACACGAAAACCACAAGGAAGAGAGGTGGATCCCGGTGGGCGAAACTCCGATTAGCAGGAGACTTCGGGAGTTTCTTCCTGCTTGGACCCAAATCACGTCCGACCAGTGGGTGCTGGAGATAGTCCGTCAGGGATCTCCAGGAACAAGCAGGAATGAGTCTTCACATATGGGTATCGTCGGTACTGACGGAGCCTGCGCGGGAACGCTCCCCAGCATCCAAAAGGAAAGCTTTTGGGAGCATCCCAACTTGTTCCTGGAGATAGCACAGTTACTTACCTGTAACAGGTGATCTCTGGGAACAGCAGGAATAAGTCTTCACAACCCACCCACCTCCCCTAGGAGTTGTATCTCTCTATCTTTCCTTTCCTCTCTCTCTCTTTGTCTCAGCTTTAAAACTCGAACTGGAGAGGCAGTTAGGAAAGGCGGGAAGGCAGCACGCAGGCGCTGTGGGATGCTCCCAAAAGCTTTCCTTTTGGACGCTAGGGAGCGTTCCCGCGCAGGCTCCGTCGGTACCGACGATACACATATGTGAAGACTTATTCCTGCTGTTCCCAGAGATCACCTGTTACAGGTAAGTAACTGTGCTTTACACGCTGGAGTTGGCACGGTCCGTACGGGATTCGTTCGTCATGTTTCCTTGCAAATGCCCAAAGAAGACTTTGGCGATTTGCGCTACTTTACGACGGCTCATACAATTAGGAGCAGTCGTAGAGGTGCCAGAGGTCGAGTACGGCGTGGGTCGGTATTCCATTTATTTTGTGGTGCCAAAGAAGGGCAGTGCGTTGCGGCCCATCTTGGATCTGAAGGGCATAAATTGGTGTATGCGGGTACCACAATTCAGGATGGAGACATTGCGGTCCTTCATTGTGGCAGTGCAGCAAGGGGAGTACTTGACATCGCTCAACCTTACCGAAGCGTACTTGCATAGTCCCATTCAGTCAGCTCATCAAAATTTTCTGCGGTTCGCTTTTCCTTGGGGACACTACCAGTTTCAAGCGCTGCCCTTTGGATTGGCAACGGCGCCGCGAACTTTCACCAAAATCATGGTGGTGGTGGCAGCGGCGGCATTGCGCAGAGAAGGAATCTTGGTACATCCGTATCTCGACGATTGGTTAATTCGGGCAAAGTCCGAGGCAGAGTGTGTTCAAGTGACAGTAGTGCGGTTTCTCCAGTCTGGGTTGGGTGGTCAACCCAGCCAAAAGCCAGTTAGAACCGTGTCAGACTGGAATACCTGGGGGTCCGGTTCGACATGAACGGCAAGGTGTTTTTGCCGGAGAGGCGAGCCCAGAGCCTCAGGTGGTTGCGCACTTTCCGGGCTGTGCCGTCACCCTCGGCTTGGGATTACCTGCGCGTCCTGGGGACCATGGCGGCGACGCTGGAGGTGGTCCCGTGGGACAAGTTCCATATGCGACCTCTGCAAAGATCCCTTCTTCGCTGGTGGTCGCACCAGTCGGATTCGTTGAAGCGTCTTCCGTGTCGGTTCAAGGTCAGACAGTCTCTTCGGTGGTGGTTGCTCCCCATGTCATTAGCGGCGGGTATGCCGTTGGAACAGCCGGAGTGGCTTCCATTGTTGACGGACGCCAGCCTCGGGGGTTGGGGAGCCCACTGCAAGAGCAGATTCACGCAGGTGTTTGGGTCTCCTCTGGAGGGCTCTTGGTCGATCAATCGTCTGGAGCTCCGCATGATCTTCAGAGCTCTACAAGCATTCGAGACGATGGTGATGGGTCATGCAGTCTGGGTGTTATCCGACAACTCGGCAGCAGTCGCCTACATCAATCGCCAGGGCGGCACGGGGAGTGCGGCCATGGAGGAAGAGGCGGACTTGTTTGCCTGGGTAGAGAGTTGGCTGTCGGCGATTTCGGCAGTGCACATCGCCGGAAAGGGCAACGTGATGGCTGATTTTTCTCAGCAGAGTCTGGGTGGATGCAGGAGAGTGAGAGCTGCATCCGGACGTCTTTACACAAATAGTTTGCCGTTGGGGGAGTCCCATAACTGATCTAATGGCGACTTTCCAGTTGGCAAAGGCCAGCCGTTTCTTCAGCAGAAGGCGAGAAAGGATGTCGGAGGGCATAGACGCGCTATTGCATCCATGGCCGTCCTCCGGCCTTCTGTATGCTTTTCCTCCATGGGCTTTAATCGGTCGGGTGATTCAGCGGATCGAGGCTCATCCAGGTAGGGTGCTTCTTTTGGCGCCCGATTGGCCAAGGCATCCGTGGTACGCGGATCTAGTGCGTCGCCTGGACAGGGAGCCCTGGCGGTTACCGGCCAGGGCAGATCTATTGTTGCAGGGGCCTCTCTTCATGCCGCAAGCGGATCAATTCTCGCTTATGATATGGCTATTGAAAGGGCTCGGCTGAGGAAGAAAGGCTATTTGCCAGCGGTCGTGGCTACACTGCTCAGAGCTAGGAAACAGTCCACTTCCTTGGCGTATGTTAGAATCTGGCGTATATTTGAGGATTGGTGTTCACGACAGATTCGGGCGTCTACGATGTCCGTCCCCTCGATTTTGAGTTTTCTACAGGATGGTTTTGATAAAGGGCTTGCTGCCAGTTCCTTGCGAGTGCAGTTGGCAGCCCTTTCCTGTTATCGTGGCAAGATACAGAGAATTGGTCGCGGCGCTCATGCTGATGTACTGCGCTTTCTCAAGGTGGTTGCTCGGTTACGACCGTCGCGTAGAGTGAAGGTCCTGCCTTGGGATCTCAATTTGGTGTTGGCGGCGTTGTCCAAACCTCCCTTTGAGCCGCTGCATCAGGCTTCGGTGAAAGACTTAACGTTGAAGACCGTTTTTCTGGTGGCCATCTATTCGGCCCGGTGGATCTCGGAGTTGCAAGCGTTGTCGTGCAGGGAACCGTTCTTGTCCTTTTCTAGAGAGAAGGTGGTACTGCGACCAGTTCTGTCCTTTCTACCTAAGGTGGTTTCACCCTTTCATGTGAATCAAACGGTGTCCTTACCAGTGTTGGGTTTGCTGGAAGGGGGCGACCCCGATCGCAGCTTGCGCCATTTGGATGTGAAGAGGGTGTTGCGACAGTATTTGAAGGTGACGGAGCTATTCCGCAAGTCAGATTGGTGGTTCGTGGTGTTCGGGGGAGTGCGCAAAGGCGAAGCGGCGGCGAAGGCTTCCATTGCAAGATGGATTCGGGAGGCGATTGCTTCCGCCTATCTCCTTCAAGGTCGATCGGTTCCTTTGGGATTGCGAGCTCATTCCACTAGGGCGCAAATGTCTTCATGGGCGGAGCCCAGATTGGTTCCGCCAGGAGACATTTGTAGGGCGGCGACGTGGTTGTCGTTGCATACATTCAGTAAGCATTACCGTCTGGATGTCGTGGCGGCAAGTGATGCCAGTTTCGGATCGGCGGTATTGCGTGCTGGCTTGAAGGGTCCCTCCCACTGATTACTGCTCTGGTACTTCTCAGAGGTAGAGGACTGAACATGAGGAATGATAAGGAAATACTTACCTGGTAAACGTAGTTCCTTGAGTGACGACAGTTCAGTCCTCATTCCCACCCGGGTGTATTGGGTGGTAGCAGGTTGGTGGCTCAATGACGGGACTTACTGGTAAGTTTCATTTAGATATTGTTTTATTTGCCATATTTCCTTGCTCTGTTTCAGGGGTTAGCAGGGAAGAGTGTAAGGTTTTACTGGTTAAGGCAATGGTTCTGTTAACTTGTTGTTGTTATAGCTACTTATCTGTTGCTCCTTTGAGTCTGCTTTGTAAAATAGTTCACACTGGGGCTGATGGGAGTGTCCGGCAGGCTATATCCAGTGATGTCATGATTCTGACATGCCAGTCTCCAAGTTGCAGGAGGAGGTTGACAACCCAGAGGTAGAGGACTGAACTATCGTCGCTCAAGGAACTACAATTACCAGGTAAGTGTAACTATCATTTCGTGTTTCTTCTAAGTGAACATGCCCTTACATAAGAACATAAGATATGCCATACTGGGTCAGAGCAAGGTCCATCAAGTCCAGTATCCTGTTTCCAACAGTGACCAATCTAGGTCATACGTACCTAGCAGTATCCCCAAAAGACACAGGTTCCACAATGCTTGTATTGGGTCAGACATTGATATCCTGGGTCCCTTTATGTTGTTGTTGTTAAGTGCCGTCGAGTCAGTCGACTCATGGCGACCCTCTGGATAGCTATCCTAAATTGTGTTCGGTCTTCAGTCAGGCGGCTCATTGTTGACAGACTGGTACCCGTGGCTGCTGTTATTGTATCGATCCATTTCATTGCTGGCCTTCCTCTTTATGCTTGCAAGATAGAAGGTCAACGCAAATGTCTGTCTCTAATGATCTCTCTCTTCGCATGATGTGTCCAAAGTATGAAAGTCAAAGTCTTGTCATCTGAGCTTCTAAAGAAAGCTTAGGTTTGATCTCCTCTAGTACCGACTGATTTGTTCTTCGGGCAGTCCATGGTATACACAGTATTCGCCGCCAGCACCATAATTCAAAGGCATCAATTTTCTTCCTGTCTATCTTTTTCACTGTCCAGCTTTCACATCCATATTATGATATTGAAAATATCATGGCTTGAACAAGTCGAATCTTTGTATGGAGAGAGACATCTCTGCTCTTGAGAATCTTATCTAGGTCTTTCATAGCCATTCTGCCAAGAGCAATGCGTTGTCTGATTTCTTGACTGCTTGTTGCTTCTTTATTGATAGTTGATCCAAGTAGGTTAAAGTTGTTCACAATTTCAATTTCTTCTCCTTCAACGATGAACCTGTTGATTTATGCCAGTTGTCATGATCTTTGTCTTCTTTACATTAAGGTGCAGGCCCATTTTGAGACTATGTTCTTTGATTGTGAGAAGCAAATGTTTCAGATCATCTTCACTTTCAGCCAGTAATGTGGTATCATCAGCATAGCGAAGGTTGTTGATGACTCTTCCACCAATCTTCACACCTCTGTTGTCTTCATACAATCCTGCTTCTCTGATGATTTGTTCTGTATATAAATTAAACAGGTAGGGGGAAAGTATGCAGCCTTGTCTTATACCTTTGCTTATTTTAAACCATTCTGTTTCTTCTTGTTCCGTTCAAACTGTTGCTTCTTGATCAATGTACAGATTGCGCAAGAGAACGATCAGGTGTTCTGGTATACCCATGCTTCTTAATGTGGCCCAGAGTTTCTCATGGTTTACACAGTCAAAAGCCTTGCTATAGTCGATAAAGCACAAATAGATATCCTTTTGGTATTCTTTAGTCTTTTCAAGGATCCATCTCACATCCGCAGTGATGTCTCTCGTTCCTCGCCCTTTCCTGAACCCTGCTTGCACTTCAGGTAGTTCTTGTTCCAGGTATGGTTGTAGTCTCTTTTGAATAATCTTCAGTAGAATCTTGCCGGCATGTGGGATAAGAGCGATTGTGCGATAATTTCCACAGTCAGTTGGATCACCTTTCTTTAGTATTGGTATATAAACAAATCTTTTCCAGTCAGGTGGCCATGATGTTGTCTTTCATATTTCTTGGCAGAGCCTTGTGAGTACGGTAACAGCTGCATCAGATTGCTGCAATACTTCTATGGGAATGCTATCAATGCCTGGTGCTTTGTTCTTTGATAAGGCTTTCAATGCTGCTTCAACTTCTTCCATCACCAATGGTTCCCGATCATAAGGTACAGGTTGAAACGGCTGTTGGTCCACTTGATCTTTATCATATAAAAACTCTGTATATTCCTTCCACCTTTTCTTGATCTTCTCAGCATCATTCAACATAGAACCTTGAGCATCTTGTAACATTCCAATTCGAGGCTGGAACTTTTTTCTTTAACTCTCGTAGCTTTAGGAAAGCCGATCTTGTTCTTCCTCTAATAGTTTCTGCTTCTATTTCCTTGCAAGTGTCATTGTAGTACTTTTCCTTGTCCTGTCTTGCTGCACGTTGGAAATCTCTGAGTTCTGCGATTGTCTTTCTTTCTCCTCTGGCTTTAGCTTCTCTGCGTTTCTGGGCAATTTTCAGAGTTTCTTCCGTCATCCATTTTGGCCGTTTTTGTTTTTTCACCTTTTGTAGAGACTTCTCGCTTTCTTCCAACACAACCTTCTTGATGTCATTCCATAACTCTTCTGGAGCTCTATCATTTGTATCTAAAGCAGCAAATCGATTTTGCAGGCAGTCTTTAAATTCCAGTGGTATATTCTCAAGGTCATATTTTGCTGCATTCATGAGTGGTTTGCTCTTTTTCAACTTTAGCTTGAGTTTGCATACTAGTAGTTGATGATCTGTACCACAGTGAGCTCCAGGTTTTGTCTTTGTTTATGTTACAGAGCTTTTCCATCATTGACTTCCACATATGTAGTCAATTTGATTTTTATATAATCCATTCGGTGAAGTCCATGTGTACAGTCGCCACTGGAAGAAGGTGTTTGAGATGAATAGATCATTGGTCTTGCAGAATTCTATCAGTCTTTCTCCAGCTTCATTTCTGTTGCCAAGTCCATATTTTCCAACTACTTTGCCTTCTTCTTTGTTGCCAACTTTTGTGTTCCAGTCACTCATGACTATCAGAATATCCTCTTTGCATGTTCTGTCAATTTCAGCTTGTACTTGTTCATAGAACTCTTCAATTTCTTTGTCTTCTGCAGCTGTTGTTGGGGCATATACTTGAATTATAGTTGTGTTGATAGGCAATCCTCGTAGACGAATAGAGATTAAGTGTTCACTGACTGCATTGTATTTCATTACAGTTCTTTCAAGTTTCTTCTTTATTATAAATGCAACACCATTTCTTCTTTGTCTTTCATTTCCAGCATAGTAGACCATGTGATCATCTGATGCAAAGTGCCCCATGCCAGTCCATTTCAGTTCGCTGACACCCAACAGATCAAGTTGTACACGTTCCATTTCATTCTTGACCACCTCCAACTTCCCTTGGTTCATGCTTCGTACGTTCCATGTTCCAATGTGTAAGACCTCTTTACAGCTTCTGACTCTCATTTCATGCGCAGCTACATCAGCAGTCAGACTTCCCGAGGGCTTTGATCCATCCACATCATAAATGCTGGCTTTACTCTGAAAAGTCTTCAGCTCTTCCCCAGTAGCTAGTTGAGTGCCTTCTGACCTGGGGGTCTCATCTTCCAGCAACATAGCACAATTTGTTTTGTTGTAACTATCCATTGGGTTTTCATGGCAAGATACAGAAGTAGATTGCCGGTCCTTTCTTCCGCGCAGTTTAAGTTTGGTGGTGTTGCCGTTGTCACAAAAATGTGATCCTCCGCCGTCAACACTGTCCCATTCTGCTGCTGCCCAGATGGGTGGTTTGTCTTGGTCTGGCACCTCAGCTGAGACCTGTCCATCTTGGGAGACCCTGCCAGTAGTTAAACTACCGATAGTTTAGCTCTCAGCATCACTGATGCACGCAAGCCCTCACAGCACGACAAGCTGCAAACCAAGTGAGAGGGGTCCCTTTATAATAATGGTTTATGGACCTTTCCTCCAGGAACTTGTCCAAACCTTTTTTAAACCCAGCTACACTAACAGCTGTTACTACATCCTCCGGTAACAAATTCCAGAGTTTGATTACACGTTGAGTGAAAAAATATTTTCTCTTATTTGTCTTAAATAGTTTACCCTGTAGCTTCATTACATGTCCCCTAGTCTTTCTATATTCTGATAGCGTAAACAATCAATCTACGTTTACCTGTTCCACTCCATTCATTAATTTATAACATATGTCCCCTCAGCCGTCTCTCTTCCAGGTTGAAGAGCCCTAACCTTTGTAGCCTTTCTTCATAGGAGTAGCCTTCCATCCCCTTTACCATTTTGGTGGCTCTTCTCTGTACCTTTTCTAATAACGCTATATCCTTTTTAAGATACGGCGACCAGAATTGCACACAATATTCAAGGTGCGGTCGTACCATGGAACGATACAGAGGCATTATAATATCCTTTGTTTTATTTTCTATTCCTTTCCTTATGATACCTAGCATTCTATTTGCTTTCTTGGCTGCTGCTGCACACTGGGCGGATGGTTTTAACATGTTATCCACGATGACTCCTAAATCTTTTTCCTGGGTGGTGGTTCCCAATGTGGAACCTTGCATTGTGTAACCATAGTGTGGGTGGTTCTTTCCTAGGTGCATAACTTTGCACTTGTCCACATTAAATTTCATCTGCCATTTGGATGCCCAGGCTTCCAATTTATCCCGATCCTCCTGCAGTTTTCCACAGTCCTCTTGGGTTTTAACAACTTTAAACAGTTTTGTGTCATCTGCAAATTTGATAACCTCACTAGTTCCTTATCGTCACTCCAGTCCAGTCCCTTCACTTCTGGGTTGCGTAACCCCTCCAGCAGCTTGGAGGCTGAGCCCAACCTTTTTGGGGGTGGAGCAGTACAAATACCACTGAGGCCACCCACCAACTCCAGTAATCTCAGCCTACAAGCAGCTGGAGGGTTCCGTAAGCCTAGGGCTTACTGGAGTCCTACTTTACCTTTATTTCACTGATTCCACTGTATTTATTTATTTAGTTGTTTTTCTTATTTACTATTTGATTTACTATTGAATTTAATTTGGTTTAATTTCGAGGGCACTGCCCCTTTAATTGCTCCTGCTCTCTTCTCCCTCCCCCCCCCCCCCCGACCCCCCGCTGGATCGAGCGTCGGAGGAGAGCCGCTGCTTGCAGCATCGAGGAGGGCCCTTCTGCCCTTCTCTGCTGCAGAGATCACAGATCCTGTGCCTTCCTCTCCCACATCTGCTGCTTCGCGCCGAAGCCCTCTGGGAGGCTGAGCGCTGGAGGCAGCGTCGCTAGACCGCGTGCACAGCCAGACCCGTCCGATATCGGAAGGACGCAGCGGCGAATCCCGATCTCTTCGGGGACCGCGGGGGAGCATTGCAGCAGCGAATTTCGACGGGAGCAGAAGTTTTTCGCTCCGGAGGGCAGAAGGAGACTCGGCCATCTTCCAGAGGAGAGTCTCAGCATCCCCCGTTCAGGCTCCACGTGGTGAGGCCTACCACGTGTAGAGCCAACGGGTGGGCACCGCTGAGACGGCCCTGAAACCAGCACAGACTGGAGAAACAAGAAAACCGCAAGTACTCCTATTGGTTCAGGGATGGAATTTATTATACCTCTTATGTGCGTTTAAATTTATTTCTAGTATCTTGTTTAAATTTTTAGTTAAATTTCGGTTTGTTTAAACTCAGGTAGAGTCTTCTTTCTTTCTTTATTTTTTATCCTTCCGCAAGGCTAATAGGCTATTAGTTTACCCTCCTGGGGGGAACCTTGGGGGTAAATCAGCCGGAGAGAGAGCTATCTCCACAGTAAGGGGAGACTCTCCCCGTTCGGGCCTGGAGAGCTTGCAGCAGAAGCCCTTAGTTCCAGGTCATGTCAACCAAGTCTCGCTGCCTTTCCTGTGGAATACGCAGGGGTACACCCGCAGAGACAGGGATCTGCAGGAGCTGTACCGCGATGGCGACTTCAGCGGAACAGGAGATTAATTTAGCCATGACCCATCCCTCTCAGGGGTCTGACGATCTCCTAGTCGGGGAGGGGGGGGGTCACAAGTCCCTCCTTCAACGTCCTCAGACGTACCCACCCCTTCCCTACCCCCCTCCCCCCCCCCCCCCCCGGCGGGGGAGGGTGGGGCAGGTGACTTCTTCTCCCCGGATTTCATCCTCTTACTCCACAAGGCATATTGCTTACGTAAGCAGAGCTCAGGGGCAGGAGTAGAGGCCGGCCCGGCTTTGGAGGTCAAGCCAACCAGGCCCCCGAGGGCGAGCAACCCGGATTCCGTCATTCCACCGAAGCGCCCCCGGATGTCTGAAGAGGAGCTCCTCTCACAGGGGTCTCTGGAGGAGACGCCCTCAGACAAGGACCTCGACGAGGAAGAAGGGGAGATTCCAGAGGAAGACCAGTCCAGGATAGTTAGTCTTTCGGCGGGTGGAGCTACCGGCATTGATTAACGAGTCTCTGAAGGCCCTCAATATGGCCTCGGATACGCCGGCAGAGGATGAAGCGTTGGAGGATCCCTTGATCCAAGCCATTAGGAAATCCCAGAAGGTCTTTCCTGTGCATAGGGTGGTGCGACAGATGATCCAGGAAGAATGGGACCAACCTGAGTTGAGTCTAAGGGGGGTCAGGTCCATGCTTCATCTATATCCTCTCCCAGAGACTGACAAGGAGCTGCTGAAGTCTCCTAGGGTGGATGCGGCGGTGTCAGCAGTCACTAAGAAGACCACTATTCCAGTTGAGGGCAGTTCAGCCTTAAGGGACCCTCAAGACAGAAAGTTGGATACTCTCCTGAAGCAAGCATTTGATGTAAGCGCCCTCGCCTTGCAGGCCTCGGTCTCCGGAGCTTGGGTAGCTAGGGCCTGTTTAAGGTGGTCTCAACAGCTTCAGGCAGTCGAAAGCTCCACAGGCGAGGCGCGGACCAACGCAACCAGATTGGAATCCGGAACAGCCTACTTGGCAGATAGCCAGTATGACCTCATCAGAAGCCTGGCAAAGAACATGGCTTCAGTGGTAGCGGCCAGGAGATATCTGTGGTTACGGAACTGGGCAGCGGATACCTCCTCGAAAGCACGCCTGAGCCGAATCCCCTTTAAAGGGAAACTGCTGTTCGGCGAGGATTTAGAGAAGCTGGTAAAGGATCTCGGCGAGTCCAAGGGAGGCAGGCTTCCGGAAGATAGACCGAAACAAGGCCGTCCCCCGCCCCCGGTGCGTTCCCAGCCGAGGGACTCCCGGAGGTTTCGCTCCGCCAGATCCAGCTCCTTTTCCAGAGGGCGTTTCTCCTCTAGGGGTCAAGGCTTTCGAGGGTATCGGGGAGCAGGCCGTGGCTTTGGAGCAACCTCCTCCTCCTCCTCCTCGAGCCTTAGAAAACAACAATGAAGTCACGGGGGCCCAGGGGGAAGAGCTGCCCGTGGGAGGACGTTTAAGGCAGTTTCTTCCCGCCTGGTCCCGGGTCACGTCAGATCAATGGGTTCTAGAAGTGATCAGAGAGGGCTACGCTCTCGAATTCTCAAAGCAGATACCTCCAGCTTTTGTTCAGTCCCCCTGCGGTACCTTGGCAAAGAGGTCAGCGGTGGAGTCAACCCTCGCTCTGTTAATTGCACTCGGGGCGGTGATTCCGGTTCCGCCAGATCAGTGCGGCTCGGGTCGATACTCAATTTACTTTGTCGTGCCAAAGAAGGAAGGCACCTTCCGGCCAATCCTGGACTTAAAACAGGTCAACCGCTGTCTCAAGGTGCCACACTTCCGGATGGAAACTCTGCGGTCAGTCATCGCAGCCGTAAGGGGCGGGGAGTTCCTGACGTCCCTCGACCTGACAGAGGCCTACTTGCATATCCCAGTCAGGAGATCCCATCAACGGTTTCTAAGATTCGTGGTGCCAGTGGGCCACTTTCAATTCCAGGCCCTCCCCTTCGGCCTAGCAACGGCCCCACGGACTTTCACCAAAGTGATGGTGGTTGTAGCGGCCTTCCTTCGGAAGGAGGGAATTCTGGTTCACCCGTACCTAGACGATTGGCTGATCCGGGCAAAGTCGGAGGAGGAAAGTCGCGAGGCGACGGACACAGTAGTTCACCTCCTAGAAGAGTTGGGATGGATCATCAACCGAGCAAAGAGCAAAATGACTCCTTCCCAGGATCTCGAGTATCTCGGAGCAAGATTCAACACCGGCAAGGGCAGAGTGTTCCTGTCCCGAACCCGGGCCAGGGACCTAAGACTACTGGTCATGCGGTTTCTAAGCAGGCGATCCTCCTCAGCATGGCATTATCTTCAGGTCCTGGGCACGATGGTGGCGGCAATAGAGGTAGTACCTTGGGCCAGGGCCCACATGCGTCCATTACAGCGAGCTCTACTGCGGCGGTGGTCTCCGCAACTCCATCCCCTGTCAAAACAGTTACCCTGTGCTCCACAGACCAGACGAACCCTTCGCTGGTGGCAGTGCCCAAGGAACCTGGAACGGGGGATGCCGCTCGAACCCCATCGGTGGGTACTGTTGACAACCGATGCCAGCCTGGCAGGCTGGGGGGCGCACTGCGAGGACCAGTTTGTCCAGGGTCGCTGGTCTCCGTTGGAATCGCAATGGCCCATAAACAGACTGGAATTGCGGGCCGTCTCCCTGGCGCTCAGGGCGCTCGAGTCCCTGGTGCAAAGAAAGGCAATCCGCGTCCTCTCCGACAATGTAACCACGGTAGCTTACATCAACCACCAGGGCGGCACCAGCAGCCCCGCCTTGGAGAAGGAAGCGGAAATTCTCCTCCAATGGGCGGAGAGCCGCCTGGAAGCGCTTTCGGCGCAGCACGTGGCAGGCACGGACAATGTCACGGCTTTTTACCTCAGCAGGCACAGGATAGATCACGGGGAGTGGGAACTGGAGCAATCGACCTTCGACCAAATAGTGGCCCGGTGGGGGCTCCCAGTAATGGATCTCATGGGAAGATTCTCCTCAGCCAAGGTGGACCGATTCTTCAGTCGACGGAAGGAGAGAATGTCCGAAGGTCTGGATACCCTGTCTCAGAAGTGGCTGGCAGAGGGCCTTCTCTATGTATTCCCCCCATGGGCGCTGATCGGAAAGGTTCTTCAACGAGTGGAGTCCCACCAGGGTCTGGTAATTCTCATAGCTCCGGATTGGCCTCGTCGCCCCTGGTACGCGGACCTGGTGAGGCTGTTGGCCGACCAGCCTTGGCGTCTGCCTTGCAAGGGGGACCTGCTCAGTCAAGGCCCGGTGCGGATGCCTCACGTGGAACGATTCTCGCTTACGGCCTGGCCCTTGAGAGGGCGCGGCTCCTGAAGCGAGGATATTCGGGTGCAGTGATTTCAACGCTGTTGAACGCAAAGAAGCACTCTACCTGTCTCTCCTACATTAGAGTTTGGCGCATTTTCGAGGCATGGTGCGCGGAGCGTCAAAAGAAGCCCCTGTCTGCCTCGGTCCCGGAAATCCTGGAATTTTTGCAAGCTGGGTTTGACAAGGGTTTAGCGCACAGTTCCTTACGAGTCCAGCTAGCAGCTATCTCGTGCTATAGGGGGAAGGTCCGCGGCAAGCCGCTAGGGGCTAACACGGACGTCTCCAGGTTCCTGAGAGCGGTTAGACGTCTACGTCCCCAGCGGAGGGCGGTCATTCCCCCCTGGGATCTCAATCTCATTCTGAATGCACTGATAGGGGAACCCTTTGAACCAGTAAAGAAAGCTTCCCTGAAGGATTTAACCTTGAAGACAGTCTTCCTGGTCGCGATCTGCTCGGCCAGGCGGGTCTCCGAGTTGCAAGCACTGTCCTCCAAACCTCCCTTCCTGTCCTTCCTTAAGGACAAGGTGGTCCTGCGCACGGTACCTTCTTTCCTACCCAAGGCCATCTCTCCCTTTCATATCAACCAGTCAGTCACTCTCCCGGCCTTCCCATCCGGGGGTCTGGTAGATAAGGACAGCAGGCTTCGCCTGCTAGACATCCAGAGGGCCTTAAAGCGGTACCTCTCCCGAACAGCTCCGTTTAGGAAATCAGACCGGCTATTTGTCCAGTTCAGAGGCCCACACAGAGGGAAGGCGGCGGCCAAGGCTTCCATCTCCAGGTGGATTAGGGAAGCAATTGCCTCCGCCTACATCCTGAAAGGGAAACAGGCCCCGGTGGGGCTGCGGGCACATTCCACCCGAGCTCAGGCTACTTCATGGGCGGAGTTCAGTCTCGTTCCCCCATTGGATATTTGCAGGGCGGCAACTTGGTCCTCTCTGCATACCTTCACCAAGCACTACAGGCTGGACGTACAAAGTGCAGCGGATGCTCGGTTTGGCCGAGCGGTTCTCAGTCCGGTCTGCCGGAACCCACCCAGGGTTGAACTGCTCTGGTACATCCCAGAAGTGAAGGGACTGGACTGGAGTGACGATAAGGAAGAAGTAATTAGATCTTACCTGCTAATTAGTGTTCCTGAAGGAACGACAGTCCAGTCCCTGATCCCACCCGGCTATGCCGGACCTGAAGGCCTAAAGGGCGCAGCGGCGTACCGAGCCGAGAAGCAGATCGGGGTGAGGGAGGCCAGGTGAAAGTAGGCGCGAGCAGTATCGGGTAATCCTCCTACGGTGCCTTCCTCCCTCTCTCCCTCCTTTTTACCTATATCTAAAAAAAATAAATAAATAAAATAAAAAAAAAATAAACCCGGAGTTTGCTTGTTGTCACCCCTTCGGGGTTAAGTTTGGATTATAGTTATAGTTTGTTTATAGAGGTTCGTTTATTCTGCTTTATCATTCGATTACTGGAGTTGGTGGGTGGCCTCAGTGGTATTTGTACCGCTCCACCCCCAAAAAGGTTGGGCTCAGCCTCCAAGCTGCTGGAGGGGTTACGTAACCCAGAAGTGAAGGGACTGGACTGTCGTTCCTTCAGGAACACTAATTAGCAGGTAAGATCTAATTACTTCTTATTCCCTTTTCCAGGTCATTTATGAATATGTCAAAGTAGCGGACCCAGTACAGATCCCTGGGGTACTCCACTATTCACCTTTTTCCATTGGGAAAATTGGCCATTTAGCCCTACCCTCTGCTTTCTATCTTTTAGCCAGTTCCCGATCCACGGTAGTACACTGCCTCCTATCCCATGACTTTTTAGTTTTGCCAAAAGTCTCAGATGAGGCACCTTGTCAAAGGCTTTTTGAAAGTCCAGATACACTATATCAACCAACTCACCTTTGTCTACCTGTTCATTCACACCTTCAAAAAAAACATATCAGATTAGTAAGACAAGATCTTCCTTGTCTAAAGCCATGTTGACTGTCTTCCAATAGGCCATGACTATCTACATGCTGTGTAATTTTGTTCTTTATGATGGTTTCTACCATTTTCCCCGGTACTGACGTCAGGCTCACCGGTCTGTAATTTCCCGGATCACCCCTGG
The DNA here is from genome assembly GCA_033557465.1 of Ichthyophis bannanicus. NCBI lineage: Eukaryota > Metazoa > Chordata > Amphibia > Gymnophiona > Ichthyophiidae > Ichthyophis > Ichthyophis bannanicus. The sequence continues at coordinate 174,296,973 of CM066042.1, forward strand.
AACCCTTTTTAAAAATTGGAGGATCGCCAATGTAACGCCAATCTTCAGGTATTACAGATGATTTTAATTAAAGTTCACAGATTACTAATAGCAGGTCTGCAATCTCATATTTCAGTTCTTTCAACATTCTTGGATGTATACCATCCAGTCTAGGTGATTTGCTACTATTCAATTTATCAAATAGTTGTAATACATCTTCCCGGTGTAGCGATATTTCTCTCAATTCCTCTGCAGTATCACCTTTAAATACCATGTCAGTCTTGGGTAACATCCCTACATCTTCCTCAGTAAAGACCAAAGCAAAGAATTCATTCAGTCTCTCCGCTATAGCCTTGTCTCCTCTTACTGCCCCTTTTACCCCTCTATCATCTAATGGTCCAATTGACTCTCTCACAGGCCTTTTGCTACGAATGTACTTGAAAAAGTCTTTATTTCGTGTTTTTGCTTCCGTAGCAAGTTCCTTCTCAAATTCTCGCTTTGCCTGCCTTATCAATGCTTTGCATTTAACTTGCCAGTGCTTGTGCTGTTTCCAGTTTTCGTCGTTTGGCTTTTTTCCATTTCCTGAAAAATGCTTTTTTGGCAGCAACAGCCTCTCTGACCTCACCTTTAAACCATGCTGGCAGTTTAATTGGACTTTCTTTCACTTTTCTTAATGCGTGGAATACAGCTGGTCTGGGCTTCCAGGATAGTATTTTTAAACACCCAAGCTTGATGTAAGTCTTTAACCTTTGCAACCGCTCCTTTTAGTTTTTTCTTAACTATATTCCTCATTTTATCATAGTCTCCCTTTCAAAAGTTAAAAGGTAGTACTGTGGATTTCTTTACTGTTCCTCCTCCACTAATTAAATCAAACATGATCATGCTATGATCACTATTGCCAAGTAGTCCCAACACCCTTATTTCTTGCACCAGATCCGGTGTTCAACTAAGGACTAGGTCCAGTATGGCTTCCCTTCTGGTCGGTTCATGAACCAGCTGTTCTAAAACAGTCATTTATTTCATCTAGGAACTTTATCTCCCTAGCATGTCCTGCCGTGACACTGACCCAGTCGATACCGGGGTAATTGAAATCACCCATTATTACTACTCTGCTGTGACTTTTGTTAGCTTCCTTGATTTCTTTGAGCATTTCATCATCCTTTGTTCATTCTGGCCAGGCGGTCGATAGTACACCCCCCCCCCCCACCCCCCTTTGGACACATGTGTGTTTTTTTTTAAAAAACATTTTATTCCATTTTCATTAAAAATACAAGTCATTTGCAAACAGAACCCCCATAAACCCTCCCTCCACAATTTTCAAGAGAACACTACCAAGGGTACCGTTTCCCCATTCCCTCTCCCACCCCTTTCAATGCTCACAGATAAGTATGCACTCCAAATCTCATCCCATTTCAAAATAGTCTTATCATGTTGCGTCAAGGCATACAATACACACAAGTTTTACAGTGACTATTCTTTACTTTATACCATCCCAAACAAATAACTCTAATCCCCATCGGCTTTTATATACTACTACCCTCCTCCTTGCCCCCCCCGACCCTCTCCAATACTCCCACTAAATAGTCAAACCTCAGTTTTCGTATGCCCTAGTTTACGTACGATTCGGTTTTCGTTGACTTTTTTTCGTCAAGATTTTGTCCTAATTTTCGTACATTGTCTCGGTTTTCGTACAGTTGAAAATGGAGCACCATCTTGTGGCCCGAAGTGGGATTTTCTTTATTTTGATTCTCTTGCTGATTGACTGTCTTCCATATGCCAACAAGGGTCTTCAATAAAGGTAAAAGTGATGTTAAATGTTCATTTATCAATTTCATTAGTCATATTTATTTCTCATTGTTTTCTGTATGTAAAAATATAGTTATTCTCTATAAAATGTATTTTTTGTTAATATTTTTAGGTGTCTGGAACGGATTAATTGGATTTACATTATTTCTTATGGGAAATATTGCTTCAGTTTTCATACATTCGGTTTTAGTCAGACTTTTTAGAACTGATCATTCTCGAAAACCGAGGTTCCACTGTATATCCTAGTCCATATTCCAACAGTTTTGTTGCTTCAGAGATGTACACAGTGGGCTGAAGCCCCATAGCAGTGTCCAGGCGTTCCTTTCTCCATTCTCGGTACCACTGCCATATTTTAAGAAAGGAGCCTCTCGAATGGTGCTTACATGCTGCAATGTCAAGTGTACAATAACTGTGTTCTACTCAACAGACAACTCGATTAGGCAGTTCTGGTTTCTTCCATCATACCGCCAGTTCCATTCTTGTTGCAATAACACAATACTCCAAAAACATCTCCAGATCCCTATCCCTCCCCACCCCTTCCTGTACCTCCCCACCCCTTCCTGTACCTCATTCAGCATTACCTTAGCTGAGTCTAACTGCACTCATACTTTTGTGATCTCCAGATACAAACTCTCCAACTCCTTCCCCCCCCCCCACAACTGCCATACTCTGGGACAATCCCAGAACATATGTTTTATTTATTTACTTATTTAAACAGATTTCTCTACCTCCTTTTCCTACAATCAAGGCGGTCTACACAGCAAACAATCAACAAGATACAGTGTCTAGTGTGCGCATGCTTTGAGCACTGAGTGCGTGTGTGTGTAGATGGTCATTGATTCTTGGTGAGATATTTACAATACTATGTACATCAGGACTTTAATACTATAATCGTGTCGTTAGGGTGGGGTGTTGAGTTGGGGTTTTGTCTGTTGCACAGTTTGTGACGTCACCGTAGTGCTCTGAAGCGGGTCTTCTTTAGCAGTTTCCTAAAGTCCTTAATGTCTGACCATAGTTCATCAGGGAGGGCGTTCCAGATTGTTGGTACTGCCTTTAAGGCTCTTTTTTTCGGTGTCCTTGCGCACCTTGTTGATGTCTTTAGGTGTGTTGACACGGTTGGATGTGCTTCTCCTCCTCGGTCTTGTGCTGCTGTCGGGTTGTATGAGTGGGTGTAGGCTGAGCTGACTGATTGATTTTGAATATGTTTGATTGTCTTGTATCTGATACAGGAGCTGATTGGTAGCCAGTGGATTTCTTTTAGGGTAGGTATGATGTGTTTATTTATTTAGTTAACATTTGTATACCGCTGCTTCCTACGATCAGTAGCGGTTTACTTTACAGAATCATAATGCATTGTACAGTACATTGAGATTTTTCAGATTTACATTTTGATTAGTCAATGATTTACCTAACACGGGATAATCAGTTGGATGCAATATACATTTGATTGTAGCACACAGATCTGGGTATACATTTGATTACACTAGGTTGGGAGGGTCCCCATATATACAATTTATACAGAGTTATTTGCCAAAGAGTACAAGCTATACATGAATACATGCTAGTAGACTTTACGCCGCCGTGGGAGGCAGAGGTCATCTGGTTGAGGTAGGGTATTGCAGTTAGATCAAGTTGTAGTGGGTTTGAAACAAATAGGTTTTAAGTTTTCGTCTAAATTCACTCAGGTTTTTTGTGAGTCTCAACTCATGTGGTAGTTGGTTCCAGTGGGTTGGCGCTGTGTATGTGAACGCCCTATTGCTAGTTTCGGCCTTGACAGATCTTATGCTTGTCGGCATACATAGGGTGTTGAGATTCATGGTTCTCCTGCTCCTGTTGCATGGTTGAATAGCGATTAGGTTATTGAGGTAGGATGGTGCGATGTTATGAGTTTAAACGTTGTGATGAGCAGTTTGTAGATGATGCGGGCGGCCACTGGGAGCCAATGCAGTTCCATTAGTACTGGGGTTATGTGGTCTGTGACTTTCTTTTCCATGATGACTCTTGCAGCCACATTCTGAGCCATTTGCAGGATGCTTAGGGTGTTCTTTGGAAGCCCTTGTAGAATGGCATTGCTGTAGTCCAGGTGGGGAATGATTAGTGCTTGAGCAACAGACCTAAAGTCAGATTTCTCGAGGATATTGCAAAGTTGTTGTAGAATTTTCAGTTTGTAAAAGATGGCTCGGTTAACTGTTCGGAGGTGTTTGTCCATCCTAAGGTTGCAGTCTAGTAGGACTCCTAGATACTTTATTACAGGCTTCGTATAGTATATGTTTTTGTTAAGTGTGACTGTGGTGGGCGGGATGAATTTGGCTTTCTTGGAAATAAACATGACCTCTGTTTTCTTGTGGTTTATTGACATGTTGTTTTGTTGAAGCCATGATTGGAGCATGTCAAGGCATTCTTCTAGCGGACTGAAGTTTGGCTGTGTTATGTCGAGTTGTGTGTATAGCATCACATCGTCGGCATATATGTGGTACTTGATGTTGCATTTCTGAAAGATATCGCAGACCGGCTTTATATACAAATTGAACAATAGGGAAGATAAGGCGGACCCTTGAGGGATCCCTTGGGTTTGAGGGAAAGCATCAGCTTTATCGTTGTTGAACTGCACTTGTTGCATCCTATTGGATATATATGAAGTGAACCATTTTAAGGGGGTCCCTGCTATACCCAGTGAGGCCAGACGGTCCAAGAGGGTGTTGTGATGGACTGTATCGAATGCCGCTGAGATATCAATGAATATAAGTATGAACATGGTGTTTTTGTTTTCGAGGCCCCTAAGGAGATTGTCAAGGAGTGCCAGCAGTAGTGTTTCAACTCCGTGATTCTGACGAAATCCATATTGATGCTCATCTAGGGCTTTTCTCTCGTCCATGTGGTCTTGTAGTTGCTGCTGAACCGCTTTTTCAATCGTTTTTGCTAGGAAAGCTATACTTGAGATTGGGCGATACGATGCAGGGTCACTTTTGTTGAGAGACTTGTTCTTTAATATGGGTCTAATAAGCGATTTCTTGAGATGAGTTGGCATGATACCTTGTTGCAGAGACTGGTTAACAATGTACGCGATGGGTTTTGCGTTGTCTTTCTTAGTTGCTTTCATCCAAGCGGCTGGGCATGGGTCGAGAGGGGAGGTAGTGGTGTTTAAATTGGTTATGATGTTTATGATTTGTTGCTCACCTAATTGCTGGAAGGTGTTCCATTCTGCTGCAAGGTCTGCTTGAGAGGCAGTGTTGGTTTCTCGTGGGGTGAGGACTAATGGTATGCTTTGATTAATGATTGTGGGAAGTTGCGGGTTTAGTTTCTTGGCGTAGTGGTCAGCAAGCGTCTGGGCCTTTATATCGTCTGCAGAGACGGAGTTCTGTGAAATTTTGGTGAGAGACTTTACGAGCTCAAAAAGCTCCCTGGGTCTATTGAGAGCTTTATTGAGTAGGTTAGTGTGGTGACTCTTTTTGGCGAGGTTGACCTCATTCTTGTATTTCGAGAGGAGTGTTAGGTATAGTTGCTTGCCTTCTTCGGTTTGCTTTTTCCTCCATATCCTTTCAAGTTTGCGAAGCTCTCTCTTCATTTTTGATAGAGTGGGAGAGTACCATGGTTCGGTTCCTGTTTTTGTTGCAGCGTTTGTGGCCTTCCATGTTGGTCTTGCAGTTGCCTCGATCCCCGAATTCCATTGGGCTACCAGCTTGTCTAGGTCCGAGGTGGCGTACTCAAAATGTGTGGATATAGAAGTTACCAATGCTTCACTATTGAATTTTTGGAATTTCCTCTGTTGTGTTTTTGGGTCGGCTTGAGACTTTTCCTTTAAAGATGGTAGATGGATTTCAAATTCAATTAGGAAATGGTCAGACCATGGGACCGGGGTTACTCGAGGTTTGGTTTTTTGAGCCTCGTTCTGTTGGATGTTGTGTGATAAGAACACCATATCTAAGGTGTTACCTTTGTTATGTGTGGGTTCTTGAATGATTTGTGCGTATCCGAGCTGGTTCATGGCTTCTGAGAACGTGTCCGCCTGTAATGGGGGAATCGATGGAAGATTCAAGTCACCCAGTACGATGCGCAGTTTTTTGGTTGCAGAGGTTGAAATAATTTCAAGTGCGGTGGCCAAGGTTTCATGGTGGGCCGAGGGGGGTCTGTAGATTAAACAAAGGATTGATGTTTTGTTTTCGATCTTTAGTATATCAATGCCTTCGGATTCAGTTAGGGATGGGCTTGTGAACATTAGGGAGGTTCTGGCAATGACCAGTACTCCTCCTCCTCTCCTGTTGGGCCGTGGGCAGTTAAATACTGTGTAGTTGGGTTGGGGTAATTGGTTTACTATTGCTGGGTCAGTGTCTGTGAGCCATGTCTCGGTGACACAGAGGATATCGGGTTTGTTGTCAGAGATGATGTTGTGTATGATGTGGGTTTTATTTCTAATAGATCTGGCGTTGATAAGACAGATTGTGATAGGGGATTGGGATAATTGGTGTGGTTGCTGTTTGCTTCTTATCTTTGTGGCTGCTGGTTTCCTGCGTTTATTATGCTTTGGTTTGGAGCTACGTCTTTTCTGGGGTTTGCCTGGGACCTTTATCACAGCGTTCAGGTCTGGGTTGGGTATGATTTCATCGTGAGCTATGTAGGTAGGACCTATCAGTGGTAGTATGGGTAACAGTATTGGGCCATGGATAAGAATTGGATGCCATACTATTGCCTGGTGTTGCGTCAAGTGTGGTATGTAAGCATATGCGGCTAGAGATACGTAGAGGCAGAGAATTACCATATAGGTGATGGGAGCCATGATTTGTGAGGTTGAGTCTGATGCATAGATTGTTACAGATTCTTTGGAGGGGTAACTCTGTGTGAATGATTGACTGCCTGTGGCAGAGGTTAATTACTCATAGGCTAAGGTAAATTGTCAGGTGTCGCACATGAGACAAATCAATCAGTATATATAATATAACTATAACAGGTAAAGCTTCTGATAACATGTGAGAGATGCACAATAAAGAGCTTGGATATTGCAGTTATTACTGGCAAGAATAATCAGCATAGTTATTGCAGCTAATTACTGTCAATTTTAGATAGTAATATACAGTGTCCTTCAATATACAGTGTTCAGGAAACGTGGCTGTTATTTCTCCGGTAGTTCAGAAAGGGCAGCTGATTTGTGTTATTGAGTTTGTATAGAATTTAAAGGTTCAATATCACTGCGTTTACCTGGTCGGGAGCTGTGGTGTGACCATCTGGAAACGGCGTGCTCAACCTGGGTCAGGGAGCTCAAGCTGTGTTGTGTTGTTGCTTCGTGGCTTCAAAGAGTTATTGGGCTCGTTGCTCTCGTTACGATCTGTGGAGGTTTGTAGCTTCTTTCATCCGTGATTGTAGGGTGATGCGCTGTTGATAGTATCCGGTGCTGGCGAGCTCGGACCCATCCAGGGGAGCTTCAAGCCAGTTGTGGCTGTTGGTGTGGTTCTTGTCTTGTGGTGCCAGTTATGCGTGCTGCTGTGTTTTGCGCCAGTTGCAGTGGCCTGAGTGTCTGTTTTGTTAGGCCAAGATATATTGGGTTGCAGAAGTCTAGGATTGGTGTTATTAGTGCCTGACAGACTGTGCGGAAGTGTTCCTGAGAGAGGAGGGGTTTGAGGCGTTGGACTAGTCTCATGCTGTGATATGCATTTTTGGTGGTTCTGCTGATGTGGGACTGAAGGTTCAGTTCTTTATCCAGGGTCACTCCGAGGTATTTCACTTCTGGTTGTATGGGTATGGTTGTGGTGTCTATCGTGACGTTGCGAGGAGGGATGAAGTCGGAGTTTCGTATGATGATTAGAGCCTCGGTCTTGCTGTAGTTTATGTTCAGGTTGTTGTCTTGAAACCAGCTGTTCATGTGCATGAGACATTCTGTTATCTTGGTGTAGTCTCGGTTGTTGAGGGTGATTGGTGTGTATATCATGTCGTCCGCATAGATTGTGTATTTTATCCTGTGTTCTTTTATGATGCTGCATATTGGTTGGATGTAGAGGTTAAATAATAGTGCTTATAGGGCTGATGTTGCAAATCCTCTCACCCCACCCCACCCGCCCCCCCGCCTCCACACTCCTTCCAAAACTCTTCCCCATATTTCTTATTTACTGCATGAAGTTTAGCAAGGGTCCAGTACATTTGTAAGCGGATCTTCATGCTATTTTCTAACAGAGCTATACCTGATGATAACTTTCAGGCAGCCACACATACAGCCCTCCACTGCCCCTCATCCCATGGATTGGGGAGCTCTTCCTCCCACCTCCCCTCCAGTAAGCAGTCATTATGCAGACAACAGCCACTTCCTTATCTCGCTCTTTCCCATTAAAACCTTGAAAGATGTAGGCTCTTGTTCCAGATCTAATTGTAATCTCTTTTGGTGCAAGTAATGATGGAGCTTTAGGTAGGCATAGTAGACCCTTTCTGTTAAGCTATACCCCTCTTGAAGCAAGGTAAATGGCAGCACCTCACCCATAGCATCCACCACCTGCCCTAGCCACATTAATCCCTTCCGTTCCCATTTCCGGAAGCCTCCTCCCCCCTCCCCTGGTTAGAAATACCGCAGCCCCCTTATGAATGCTTGCCTAGAGTAATCCTTACCACCCCCATTAGGCGATCCCTATGTTTGTTCCATACTGGCATAGTTAATAGCATATGGGGGTTATCTCCCATTTCTCCCTTCCTTCTCTTCTTACTTTAGAATATTGGGTATGGGACTCTAAGGCATTTGCTCCATCCTGACCCATTGTGGCACCTCCCCTACTCCTCTCCATGCAAACAGGGCCCACAGTTGCGCTTCCTCATAAGTTGTAAAGAAGGGGATCCCCGGCCCCCCCTTCCCTTTTCCTAAACATTTTCCTCACCACCTTAGGAACCTTCTCGGCCCAGATAAAGTCCATAACCACAGTTTGTAACCTTTTTAAAAACCTCTTCAGGACTGCACATGGTAAGGACGCGAACAAGACCCTTGGAGTATATTCATCTTTTTCAAGCAGGAAGTTGTCTTCATATGGGTGACATCTGTGTCAACAGATCCCAAGTGGAGCATTTCCTCAGCTTTCAAAGAAATCCTTTGAGACATGCTAACACACGTGTGGTCCACTTCCTGGCCAAGGGTGCCATCTTACTCAGTCTACTTTTTTTCTGAAGAGCGCAATGAACGCCTGTCCCATTTCCCTGGAAAATATTCTTCCAAAATGTCCTTAAATGGTTTTTCCCTAGTTGTGCACCACTTCCTCTTCCCACCACAAGCCGGTGCTGGTTCCGGTGCTTATCTCGGCCCCTTCCCTTTTTGATCGAGGCTTGTCTTGACCAGCATTGGCATCTTTTTTTTCATCCAGGGATCGTCGACTCCAGCGGGGTGTCTCCCACCATGTCCCCTGGTGGGGTCAAAAAATGTGACCGCTGCAGTCAAACCATGTCTATTACAGACACGCATGACTGCTGCCTATGCTGCCTGGGCCCGGACACCGATAGTACCACCTGCAACAGCCTATGCCAGGCCATACCTCCGAAAACAACAACAAAAGGTCGGAGTTGCAGGAGACTGTTCCTGAGGTCTGACTCTGCACCGGCCTCCCTGACGCCCAGCACTTCCTGTGAAGCCCAGGCATTCTTTGAGTCCCGTGATGGCGGCTCCTCCAAGAAGACCCCAGACCCTGAGAGAAAAAAGAAAAAAATCCTCTAAGCCTGTCAAGGTTCCACCGGTGAAACTTTGTTAAGTCCCATGGAGGGACTCGGGTGACTCAGAGTAGTGCCCCACTAAGATCTCTGAGGAGTCATCGGTTGGTGGAGACCATGCAAGGTTGCCCGAGGCCAGGGTCTTTGTCGAGGACATACTCGAGAGTGCTGGCATCAGGCCTGAGGTCCTTGGTGCCCACACCAAAAGCTGCGGAACCTTCTGGCCTCAAAACCAGAATGGTGGCCCTGGAACAGAATATTTCTGCTATCCTTGCCCTGTAGCAGACAGTGATGGCCGGTTTGTCTGCATCATCTGCCCTTACAATTGGGCCCCTGACTGCAGGAGAGTCCCCTGGCATCAAGCCAGGTTCCGAGTGCCACCGGCCTTACAGTCCTTGGCACCGTTCAAGGTCCCGGTCCCAGTCCTGTTTCTTCCTGGCCAGTTTCCAGGAATCAGACCCAAGGTCCTTTGGAGGGTCCTGGCTCCTCAGGGCCAGCCTCAAGTCATGAGACTGCAGAGTCTCAGAATCGTCGACAGCCTCCGACTCAAAGTGCGAGACCGATGTCGAGGCTTCCCCGGAAACCTGTCTGTACAGAGATGTCCCTCTCGGAGCTGTCTCCTCTGACACCTCAGTGCCATTCTCTGGAGGATGTGGCCTTCAGCGACTTAGGTCAGGATATGGCCTGGGCCATGTCGGTCCCGAGAGAGTTGGAGGACGACCCATGCACTGAACGGGAAATTCTCCAGTATGAGTTCCCACCTAAAGAAACTCAGTGCCAGTACAGCTGATCCTGGAGCAACTGCTCCTCAGGATGTGGGAGACCCCATTCGCTGTGCCAATGGTCAGCCAATGCCATCTACAGCGTCAATAAGGGCCCCAGGTTCCACAAAACTCAGTTCCCCCATAATTCAATGGCTGTAGAGTCAACTATGCAGAAGCTTAAGAGCCAGAAGAACTACTCCTCTGTCTTCTCTCCCCCCAGGCATAGATGTTCGGGCCCTCGATGCCGTCGGGCGAAAATGCTTCTAGGGCTCCATGCTCAGGTGCCAAATTCAGGCCTATGAACTGTAAATAGGCATGTACCTCAAGGTCCTGATCCAGGAGCTCTCCAGCTTCTCGGCTGGGCTCACCAGGGAACCTCTCCAGCGCTTCCAATCCCTGACAGCTGGAATCAGGGACTGCTCTGTTCTTTCCCGAGCCGCTTACGATGGCTTCGAGTCAGCAGCCCAAGTGGCGGCAGTCAGCATTGGCACCAGGCCTGGCTACAGACCTCGACCTCGAGCAGTGGGTCCAAGAAAAATTGCTAGATATCCCTGTACTGGGGAAATATGTGTTCAGCAAACCCATGGCCGATAAGGCAGCCGAGAGAGAGGCTGAGGTTCTAATTAGGCAGAGGCTTTCCAAGAAGACCTCAGCCTTCCCCCGCAAGATCTCATTGGAGAAAAGACTCCTTTTCTCAAGGAAAAAGGGGCCCTTCTCGAGCCATCAAGTCTCTTGGCCTAAGGGCCAGAGCCACAGACCCAGGAAGCCGAAAGTCCAGAAGCCCCAGGCCCCAACTCCCACCCAGCCTGGGAAGAGCTTTTGACTCCCAGGGCAGGGCCTTGTCTCCCCTGGGAGACTCTCCCCAGCCCACAGGGGGCCACCTGGCACTCTGCCCATAGGTGGGCCAGGGTCACCTCGGACCAGTGGGTTCTGCAGGTGGTAAAGGAGGGGTACCTCCTTCACCTGCAGCAGGTACCCCCAAGATTCTTCCCAGGAGAGCCTATGCGACCTCTCCTTCACCAGATCTATCAGCTCTGAGCTTGCAGGCTTACTCGGACAGTGCAGTGGAGCCTGTTCCCAAGCATCTATGGGGGAAAAAGCTTCTACTCCAGGTACTTCCTTGGCCCAAGAGAACTAGGGACCTCAGGCCCATATTAGACCTGCAAAATTTGAACAGGTTTCTGGTGAGGGAGAAGTTCAAGATGCTCTCCCTTGGAGCACTGCTGCCTTACCCCCACCAGGGAGGTTGGCTGCGCCCCTTGGATCTAAAGGATGCATATACCCGCATCCTGATCCATCCATCCCACAGGCAATATCTAAGATTTGTGGTTGGAGGAGGGCACTACCAGTACAGGGTGCTGCCCTTCGGCCTGGCCTCCTCGCCAAGGGTCTTTACCAAGTGTTTGGCGGTGGTAGCCGCTCACTTGTACCTGCAAGGGGCTTTCATCTTCTCCTACCTGGACTAGCTTATCAGAGACGATATGGCCTCGGAGGTTTGGCAGGCCGCAGAGCATACAGCCCTCCTACTGCAGCACCTGGGGTTCATCATAAACTACTCCAAAGCCTGGAGTTCATAGGGGTTCAGTTGGACATTTTACAGGTGAAGGCCATCCTCCCAAGAGCGGGCAGATTGCCTCAGGCAAGTAGCAGGAGAGGTGCAACGCCGCTGGTTGGTACTGGCTCGTCTCCTGCTCTGCCTGTTGGGCCACATGGCCTCAATGGTCCACGTTATGCCTTTAGCCTGCCTCCACTTGCAGGCAGCCCAATGGTGTCTCCGCTCACAGTGGACTCAAGCCACGTGCAAACTACAGGACAGAGTCAGTCACCCACCAGCTGGCAAAATCCCTCACCTGGTTGTGAAACTTGTGCCACCTCCAGGCGGGAATGCCATTCCAGGCACTCGCACTGCAGAGAACCCTGAGAAGACGCCTCCCTCCTGGGCTGAGGGGCACATTGCGGGGCTCCCACACAAAGGGCAGCTGTTCCCAAGAGGAGTCGCTCTTGCAAATCAATCTCCTGGAACTCGGGGCAATCTTCCTGGCCCTGCGTTGTTCCAGACAGACAACCAGGTGGCAATGTTTGTACATCAACAAGCAGGGGGGCATGGACTCATACTCCTGCCAGGAGATGGGAGCCCTCTTTTCCTTTGCAGTATCAAACGTGCTCCTGTGAGCAGTATACCTGCCAGGCCAGGCCAACTGCTTGGTGGACAGACTGAGCAGGGTCCTTTGCCCCCACGAGTGGTACTTGAACCCCAGGGTAAAGCAGCAACTCTTCCACCGCTGGGGCAGGCCTGTGATGGACCTGTTCGCCTTCCCGAACAACGGGCAGCTGTTGTGCTTATGCTTGCGCCAGCCGCTTCGGGGGAGAGTGGCAGCAGACTCCTTCCTGATTTTCTGGTTGGAGGGCCTACTCTAAGCATTCCCATCGACCCCTCTGATAACCAAGATCAAGGTTCAGAGTGAGGGGGTGTCGGTGATACTGATCACACCCAGATGGCCCAGGCATCCCTGGTTCCCCAAGTTGCTTTCCCTGTCGGTGGAACTCCCAGTCCCGCTGGGCTAGGCCCTGGATCTCCTTTCCCAGAAGGAGGGCTCCCTTCTGCACCCCAACCTACTTCCCCCAACCCTGTGCACCCAACTTCTTCTACTTACCCATAGCATGTCTAAATGACTACCCTTCCCCCCTTCCCTCTTTCTACCCCTCTTTCTCCCCAGCCATTGGTCGTACGCCTTTTTACACATATTTTACCATATTTTAACATACACACTTTCACTCACAGGACATATCTATCATTTATTTTATTATTCAATCATTTATTTACCTCTCTTTATTTTGCCTGGTAACATGGTAGATGGGCAGTCATATTTACTTGGAACATTGGTTGTTGCATTGTCCCTTCCTGTTTTGATAACATTTACATGGCTCCAGGTGAGTCCTGTTCAATTTATTGGTCACTTTCGCATCTTCAATGGTTCAACATATACACACACATGATGACACTCAGCATCTCCTGTTTCAGCAATTCCAGGTTAATTGTCCATGTATGGGCACTAAACATCACATTATACACTTTTCTTTTTTTTTTAACTCCTCCTCCTCTCTGCAGGACTTCTGTGCCGGTGATCAGCGCATACAAGCATTGTGATCACGACTGATTTTCTGTCTCCTTGCTTGGTTCCTTTCCCCATTGCTTAACAACCTGTCCATTGCAACCTACGTTCTTGTTTTCTTCCATTCTATTGCATAAGTTTACCTACAATTGCCCCATCGTTGGGTTTCCCTTTATATAGATATTTTGTCACGTTTGTATCATTGCTGCCGGTTGGTTATCTGTGTGCAGAACGCATTATTATCTCCAGGAACAAGCAGGAATAAGTCCTCACATATGGGTACGTCGGTACCGACGGAGCCCGCGCGGGAAAGCTCCCCAGCTTCCCAGAAGGAAAGCTTTTGGGGCCTCCCACTGCACATGCGCGCTGCCTTCCCGCCTTCCTGACCAACTCTCCTCAGTTCTTCTTTTTCCGCGGAGCCAGCAGGTCGTGTTCCTGTCACCGCTGAAGAAGTTGTTGTTTTAATTTATTTCTTTGGCCGCGTGTCTGCCTTCCCCGATTCCAGACCGGTACCGCCGGTCTTTTTTCCTTTATTTCTTTAAAAAAAAATTAAAAAATCTTATTTTTCCCCCACTTGGTGTGTTTGTTCTGTGAGGCCTCTAGGCCTTCACAAATTCTCCCTCATGGAGAAACCAGCCTCTGGTTTTAAAAAATGCACCAAGTGTAGCGGTACTATTTCAGTCACAGACACTCATGAATGGTGTCTTAAATGTTTGGGGCCTGACCATTCCATTCCAGATTGCCCATCCTGTTCTTTGATGTCTAAACGTGGCTTACAGAACCGGGCAGCCAAGTTTCACATGCTGTTTTCTACAGATACTCCAGCATTGACATCTTCCAGGTCTTCCTCTCCTGATGGATCTCAGGTAACCAAACATTCCTCTGGCAGGTCCTCAAAGGGCAAATCTCCCTCTAAGTATCGAGATACCCCTGGGCTTGACCCTGAGGACCCTGCCCCAGCCAAACAACCCCGGCGGGAAGCTCTGGCTTCCAAAGCTCCTCCTATGGGGTTACAGGTTGACATCGATGGCACGGCCTCGACCGATCACCTGTTAGACTGCTCTGGGGTACCGGCTCAATCTTCCGGTACCGACATCCAGACAGTCGTGGCGTCTATGGATCATACAGTTCAATCCATGCAGCAGGCTATTATGGCTTTTATTTGCCATCGGTACCGCAGCCAGCGGTACCGACTCCGGTTCCAGTACCACAACCGATACCGGTACCCAGGGCATCCACATCGACCAGGATACCTTTTCCCCGATACCAATCCGGTTCCGGGTACCCCCAATGTCGATACCGGTCGATACGCTTATCGATCCCTGGAAGCAAACAGACGATACTTCGAGTCTTCTGATTCTGATTCATCAGATGACTTTGCTGAAGTATCCCTTACTCTACCTGAGGAGTCCTCTTCTCCAAAAAGGAGAATGTCTCCTCCAGAGGATTTATCCTTTCAAGACTTTATCATTGAAGTAGCTAAAGGTTTTTCTATTTCAGTATCCTCTGAAAAAGAACCTAGAGCAAAAAAGTTAAACATTTTAGGATACTCTAAGGTTCCCAAAGAGGCAGTCACCTTGCCCATCCATGACATTCTTCAAGAACACATGATAGGGTGAGAGGAGTCTCCCATAAGTCCATCTCCACATTCTCGTCGTCTGGACACCATGTATCGTGTCCCCCCTTCTCCTGGATTTCAAAAAACTCAGCTCCCTCACCACTCCATCGTGGTGCAGTCAGCTATGAAAAGGATCAAGAGTACAAAAAGACACTCTTCTACTCCTCCAGGAAGAGAATGTAGGACTCTGGATGCTTTTGGTAGAAAAATCTTCCAAGCAAGTATGCTTATTGGCAGAATCAATTCATACAGCCTCTATATGGGCATGTTTCTGAAGGAAATTGCATTAAAAATACGCCATTTTCTCCCCTTTATCCCAGAGGATAGAAAGGAGGAGTTCCTTCTTTTGCTGAAGCATACCCAAGATATTTCAAAGTTCTCCAACAGAGCAGCCTTTGGCTCCTTTGAGGGTGCTAGCAGAGCCTCAGGTATTGCCATAGCGGCTCACAGAATTGCTTGGCTCCAGGCCTCTGACCTAGAACCCTGGGTCCAGGATGGGTTGGGAAATTTGCCCTGTACAGGTGAGAATCTGTTTGGTAAGGAGTGGCAAATCAAAGCCACTCAAATGGATGCAGAAAATGCTGCTTTAGATAGACTTTCTAAGTCTACCTCTACCCCTGTCAAGAAATCTTTCAAGAAGCCTTTCTACAAGAAGGCCAGATTTGCCACAAATACTGGCCAACAATCTTCTGCAGCTCGCTTTACTCCTAAGCGTCAGCAGCCTAAACAGGCCAGGGCAAAACCTGCAGGGGCTGCTACAGCCCAGCAGTCCCAACCCCCTCAGGGTTTTTGACTTAAAACTAGAGAACTTAACCTTTCTGACCCTAAAACATCCAGAACCTCTCACCATTCCAGGAAGGTTAACTCATTTTGCTCCCAGATGGGAGCAAATCACCTCAGAACAATGGACTCTCTATCATCAGAGAGGGCTACAAACTATATTTCTCCAACCTTCCTCCCCATACCAAGGTGAGATGTTTCAATTCAACAGGGGTCAGGTTTTTACTCCCCTTATTTTCTCATTCCCAAGAAAACAGGGGGGTACAGATCTATTCTGGATCTCAGAGAATTGAACAAATTTCTATGCAAGGAGAAATTCAAGATGCTTTCTCTAGGTACTCTCCTTCCATACCTACAGAGTCAGGACTGGCTTTGTTCTCTAGATCTCAAGGATGTGTACACACATATATATACTCATCCATCCATCCCACAGAAAATTCCTACGGTTTCTGTTCCAGGGAAAACATTTCCAATACAGAGTACTTCCCTTCGGTCTAGCCTCTGCTCCAAGGGTATTTACCAAATGCATGGCAATAGTAGCTGCATTTCTACGCGCCCTGGGAATTTTTGTCTTCCCATACCTGGACGACTGGCTCATCCGAGCTCCATCTCAGTCCGAGGCTCAGACTTCCCTGGATCGCACCAGGCGCATTCTACAATATCTGGGACTTGTGATCAATCTGCCAAAGTCCCAACTCACCCCTACTCAATCCCTGGAATTCATAGGGGCCTGGTTGGATACCACCACTGCAAGGGCCTATCTGCCTCAGGCCCGTTGCCAACGTCTAGTGCACTTAGCCTCTCAGACTCAGTCCAGAAGCCACTTGACTGCCAGAGAGATGCTACAACTATTAGGCCACATGGCCTCCACAGTGCATGTGGTGCCTTATGCTCGCCTACATATGAGAGCAGCTCAATGGACTTTATCCACCCAGTGGACTCAAGCATCAGGAGCTCTCTCAGACCAAATAGCAAACGCCAAACGTCTCTTTTGGTCTCTCCAATGGTGGATATCCGCTCAAAATCTGTTGTTGGGGGCCCCCTTTCAACCATTGCTGCCCCAAGCAACCCTCGCAACAGATGCCTCCCAAACAGATTGGGGAGCTCATCTTCAAGATCTCTCCACTCAGGGCACTTGGTCTCCACAGGAGACCACCCTTCATATCAACCACTTGGAACTTCGAGCAATCTTTCTGGCTCTCAAAGTTTTTCATACCCTCCTCAGCAACATGACAGTCCTTATTCACACGGACAATCAAGTAGCCATATTTTACATAAACAAACAAGGAGGGACTGGCTCTCTGTCGCTTTGCAACGAAGCTCTAAGATTATGGGCCTTCGCCAGAGAGCATCAAATCCATCTCCTGGCAGTATATCTTCCAGGAATCCAAAACTCTTGGGCAGACAGACTCGGTCGAGTTCTGCTTCCACACGAATGGTCCCTGCATATGGATCAGGTTCTCAGAATCCTCCAGAAATGGGGAACCCCGGACATAGACCTCTTTGCAAGTCCGTGGAATGCCAAACTTCCCCGGTTCTGTTCCAGAATTCCGTGTCAGGGAGTTCAGGCCAAGGATGCCTTCCTCCTTCATTGGGGTCAGGCCTTCCTGTATGCCTTTCCACCCATTCCTTTGATTCCCAAAACTCTGTTCAAACTTCAGAGAGATCAAGGGTCCATGATTCTCATAGCTCCACGCTGGCCACGCCAAGTGTGGTACCCTCTACTTCTGCATCTCTCCCAAGCCCCCTCCCTGGACTTGGGAGCGGCTCCAGACCTTCTGTCTCAGGAGGAGGGGACTTTGTGGCACCCAAACCCCAGGTCCCTTCACCTCAGAGCTTGGTTACTGAAGGCCTAGACCTTCAAGACTTCAATCTTTCACAGCAAGTGAAGGATATCCTACACGCCTCTAGGAAAACTTCCACTAGGCATTCTTACGCTTTTAAATGGAAAAGATTTTCCATTTGGTGTGCTCACAAGGGTCTTAACCCTCTAGCACTCCCATTGAATTCTCTTTTGGAATATCTCCTGCATCTCTCCAATGCAGGACTCAAAATGAATTCAGTAAGAGTCCATTTGAGTGCTATTGCGGCTTCACTTAAGCCCATCAATGGACAACCTGTTTCCTCTCATCCTCTTATTGCAAGATTCATGAGAGGCCTAACCTTAACTAAACCTCCCATTCGATCTCCTCCGGTGGCATGGGACTTAAATTTGGTTCTGGGTCAGCTTATGAAGCCACCCTTTGAACCCTTAGCCACTACCTCCTTGAAATTTCTTTTCTGGAAGGTTATTTTTCTTATTGCAGTCACCTCAGCTCGCCATATCAGTGAACTGCAAGCCCTAGTGGCTAATCCACCTTATACAAGGTTCCATCATGATAAGGTGGTCCTTAGGACCAATCCCCACTTTATGCCTAAAGTGGTCTCCCCTTTTCATCTTAATCAAGAGGTATATTTACCTGTCTCTTTTCCAGCTCCTCATGCATCCAGTGCAGAGAGGAACCTTCATACTCTAGACTGTAAAAGAGCTCTTGCCTTTTACCTCCACAGGACTCAGCAACATCGAAAGTCTTCTCAGCTTTTTGTTGCTTTTGATCCTTCTCATTTAGGACTTCCAGTCTCCAAAAGAACACTCTCCAATTGGATTGCTCAGTGTATCTCTTTTGCTTACCAGAGTAAGAACCTTTCTCTGGAGGGCCATGTCACCGCTCACAATGTGAGGGCCATGGCCACCTCTATGGCTCATCTAAACTCTGTATCCATTGACCAGATCTGTCGAGCAGCCACCTGGGCCTCGGTTCATACCTTTACAGCCCATTACTGTTTGGACAAGGACTCCCTCCGGGATGCCTTGTTTGGTCAGGCTGTCCTTAGACACCTGTTCCATTCTTGAACAACTCCAGCCCACCTTCCCTGAATGGATGCCTGAGATCCATAGGAAGATGAGGAACCTTTCAGGGTCTCATACCCTTCAGGAGATCTCCCTGGCATCTTAGCTAGGGAGTCCCCATATGTGAGGACTTATTCCTGCTTGTTCCTGGAGATAGCACAGTTACTTACCTGTAACAGGTGATCTCTGGGAACAGCAGGAATTAGTCCTCACAACCCACCCACCTCCCCTAGGAGTTGTATCTATCTCTCTCTTTCCTTTCCTCTCTCTATTGTCTCAGCTTTAAAACTCGAACTGAGGAGAGTTGGTCAGGAAGGCGGGAAGGCAGCGCGCATGCGCAGTGGGAGGCCCCAAAAGCTTTCCTTCTGGGAAGCTGGGGAGCTTTCCCGCGCAGGCTCCGTCGGTACCGACGTACCCATATGTGAGGACTAATTTCTGCTGTTCCCAGAGATCACCTGTTACAGGTAAGTAACTGCTATACTGCCCGTTCACCCTCCGAATGCTATCTTTTTTTATGCAATTTCAGTTCTTCACTTATTTATGGTAATTTTTATTCTATTAGTTTTTGTCTGTTATGATGTATGGTTGCCTCATGGTTTTACCCTTGCCCTTTGACCCTTTCTTTGGTGGAAATCGTGCCTGGTAGTTCTAACAGCGCTTGTCAAACACGCATGGCTTCTTTTCACACACTGAGTTTTACAGCTACCATCTGTTGGGTATGATTCTTTTCCTTTTTATCGAGGCATATTAAGCCAGATAATATTTACGTGACTTTACTACTCTTTTGTGGCAGAGGCGATATTGTTTGTTTTTTTGTGGAGATTTTCTTCCCCTTTCAATTTGTTAGTGGTACGAAACGCAGGTACCTACAAGTTACTTTCTTCCTCCTCCTCACCCTTCCGTTGGTTTCATGAATTATTTGTAATGTTCATTCACACTCAAATTTTGGTGGTCCTCATATTATTCTTTCGTGGCAATTTTTGGCCTGGTGATAGTTTGATAATTCTGTGCATGTGCTTCACTTGGGTAATGCATGGAAGCTTCATCAGCACATTTTTGTTTTTACCTGTTCTAAGTGTTGTATTTGTTTTTCTTCATTTAGCCAGATATTTAGTCTTATTAGCACAATGTTTTAACGTGTCTTAAACACCAAGTTTATGGTTCCATTTAGTCACGTGATGTTTGTCTTTATTATTTTATTATTTATAATCTTAATTTCTCCAGGACAAAGCAGGAAGTCAGTCCTCACATATGGGTGTCTTCGACGCCGATGAAGCCCCATCGGAGCATTTCCCCAGCTTTCCATGAAAGCCTTTGGGAATGCAGGCACGCATGCGCGGTTCCCTTCCCGCCTAAAGGTGCCATCTTTCCTCAGTCTCTCTTTTTCCGAGAAGCCCACCGGACGTGTGTCCTGTCATCCCGGATAGGTTGATTTTTTTCGGCGATTCTCGCTATTTTTTCTTCCCAGTTCAACGCCGGTTCCCCTCCCGCCGGGTTCGGTACACCGGTATTGAGCCCGATTCTTCTTTTTCGGTTTTTGCCCTTCGTGGCTGGCGTTCGCGCCCTTTTTTTGCTTTTCCCTGGAAAGCCGGTCCTTTGACCTCGCGGGGACTCTTTTTTTTTTTCCCTGATGGCTTCCAGTGGTTTAAAAAGTGTGATCGGTGTAAGAAGTTGATGTCCCTCACCAATACACACGACTGCTGCCTTTGGTGCCTCGGTCCTGATCACGACCCTAAGACGTGTGGACCATGTGGGAAGATGTCTTCTAAGGCACTGCGAAGTCGCCAGCACCAGAAAGAAAGGCTTTACTCCGACTCAGCCTCAGACCGGCCCAGACCTCGTCTGAGGCCTCAACATCTCGGGATTCGGATCCCGAGCGCCGTTGGGGCTCCTCAGACAGGGGGTCCCCCAACCCGGGAACACAAGAGGAAGAAGCGGCTCGTGAGGGCGTCGGCGGAGGAGGTCCCCTGGCTTCTCGAGGGCCAGGTCTAAGACCCCCGACCGTTGCCCAGGGCCCGTGGAACAAGAGAAGCCTGCCAAAGTTCCTCGTGTGGAGCCGGAGTCTGCTGGACACGTAAGCCCTGTGGTCCTCGGACTCTCCTCCCAGAGAGCTGACGTCGGGCCCGGCACCACTGGGGCTGCTGCGTCTCCCGAGCTGAGTCTCAGGATGACAGCCTTGGAGTGCAGACTATCTGCCTTCATGGAGCAGCAGCGGGCACTGATGGCCAGCCTGTCTGGCGCATCTGCCCTGACCACTAGGACATCGACTTCGAAGCCGACCCCGGACACCGAGCCGATACTCGAGTCCATGATGGCTCGAGGTCGACTTCGGTCGCGGTCTCCCTCGATCTCTCGTTCAGGACCGAGGGCGTCGACGCCGGTGCCTCCGGCATCGGGGCGGGTGCTCCAGGGCCCCACGGGGTTGGATCCTGACTCCTCGTCGGACGAGTCCGCCTGGGAGACGGAGGATGAGGAGTCCCCCAACACATTCAAGACTCGGTGCATCCCGTCGGACTCAGCGCAGTCTGAGCCCCGGAGTAGATCCCCCTCCGGAGGATACCCGGTTCTCGGAGTTTGTCCGGGATATGGCCACCGCGTTGGCTATCCCGGCGGACCCCGGGGAAGAGCCGAAGAGCTCGAGGCCCTGCAGTACGACTCCTCCGAAGGAGGCCTTTACTGTCCCGGTTCCTCCGATGCTGGAACGGCTCCTCTTCCGGATGTGGGAGGCACCGGCCTCAGCGCCGGTTCTAAGCAAGTGGGTCGATTCGATTTATCGACTCCGGAAGAGCCCTGGCTTTCAAAAGGCGCAGCTACCACACCATTCCATGGTGGTGGAATCGGCCATGCATTGCCTGAAAAGTCAGAAGATGCACCCCGCGGTGCCCCCCCACCCCCCCCGGCAGGGAGGCCCGGAACCTCGATGGTGTAGGTAGAAAGTGCTTCCAGGGCTCGATGCTTGCTTGCCGTGTCCAGTCTTACCAGCTGTACATGGGCATGTACTTGCGAGACCTGGCCAAGGAGCTGGCCGGGTTCTCCGCTGGTCTCTCCGGGGAGCCCTTGCGGAAATTCAAGTCCTTGTCCTCGGGGATTCGGGACTGCTCGAAGTTTGTCCCACGCCGCCTACGATGGCTTTGAGGCTTCGGCCCGAGTTGCGGCAGCCGGCATCGCGGCTCAACGCCAGGCATGGCTGCAGTCATCGGACCTCGAGCCATGGGTTCAGGACAAGTTGGTGGATGTCCCTTGCCGAGGTGAGAACCTTTTTGGCAATCCCATGGCCGAGAAGGCCGCACAGCTCGAGACTGAGCACCTTACAAGGACAAGGCTGTCTAGGAAGACCTCTGCCCCTTCTCACAAGAAGGCGGCCTCGGGTAAGAAGCCCTTTTACCCAAGGAAGGGCACTGCCTATAAACAGTACCCTCATTATCAGGCTGCCCAAGCTGCACCCCAGGGTCAGCAAGCCAAGGGGCAGGGTAATGGGCCCTGTAGGCAGAGGACCCCAAGCCTCCGGCCCCTGCTCCCACTCAGTAGGGTGGGGTTTTTTGACTCCTTGAGCGTAGCCTCTCAGTCCCTGCTCTCCCAACCCTGCACAGGAGGTCGCCTCGCCCTCTTTGCCCACCAGTGGCCCCACATAACTGGGACAGTTGGGTGTTGAACATAGTCCACAGAGGCTATGCACTACATTTTCACCGCCTCCACCATACTTTCCAGGGGAGCCTCCAAGGCCTCCCCTGCACACAGATCTTCTCCTCCAAGAGCTCCAAGGTCTGTTGGTGGACAGGGCGGTGGAGCCTGTGCCTCCCCACTTCCAAGGTCAAGGGTTCTACTCCAGGTATTTCCTGGTACCCTAAAGAACCGGTGGCCCTCGACCTATTCTGGATCTCAGGAACCTAAACAAGTTCCTAGAGAAAGAAAAGTTCAAGATGCTTCTCTTGGAATACTTCTGCCCTACTTCCAGCAGGGAGATTGGCTATGCTCCTTAGATCTAAAGGATGCGTACACTCACATCCTCATTCATCCAGACCACAGTAAGTACCTCAGGTTCATTGTGGGAGGAAACCATTATCAGTACAGAGTACTGCCTTTTGGTCTAACCTCCACTCCCAGAGTCTTCACCAAATGCCTGGCAGTGGTGTCGGCCTACCTGAGAAATCACGGCATCTTTGTCTTCCCCTATCTGGACGACTGGCTCATCAGAGGTCAGTCGTGCCAGAAGGCCCGACAGGCCACCCTCAGAACTATTGCTCTTCTTCAAAGCTTGGGATTTGTAATAAACTTCGCAAAGTCCACTTTGCTCCCCTCCCAGAACTTGGAGTTCATAGGGGCAAGGCTAGACTCTGTCCTGGCAAAGGCATTCTTGCCAGCAAACAGGGTCCAAAGACTGATGGACTTAGCAAATCAGTTTCTCAGCGAGTCAGTGGTCTCCGCCAGACTCTGCCTGAGGCTGCTTGGCCACATGGCTTCGACATATGCGGCCTGCACAGTGGTGCCTTCGGAGTCAGTGGTCACAGGCCACAGGCAGTCTCAGAGACAGAATAAGGGTGTCCAGACCATTTCTGGACTCCCTCAGCTGGTGGCTGCACCCACCCAATCTACCAAAAGGGGTGCCCTTTCAAATTCCCGGGTACACAGTGGTACTGACCACAGACTCCTCCCTGCAGGGCTGGGGAGCTCATTATCTGAACAAGTGCACCCAGTGCCTGTGGTCTCCTTGGGAGGCTGCACAGCAGATCAATCTCCTAGAACTCGGGGCTATTTGATTAGCACTCAAAGCTTTCTCTCCTGCCCTAGCTCATCAATCTGTCCTGTTTCAGACAGACAACCAGGTAGCCATGTTTTATGTGAACAAACAAGGCGGAACTGGGTCCAGACTCCTTTGTTGGGAGGCACAGGACCTTTGCTCATTCGCCCTCAAGTACAACATGCTCCTCAAGGCTGTGTACCTTCCCGGCCAGGACAACTACCTGGCCGACAGGTTGAGCAGAGTTTTGCAGCCCAACGAGTGGCAGATGCATCCTTTGGTGGTTCAGAAGATCTTCCTGAAATGTGGTCTTCCTTTGATAGATCTGTTTGCCAGTCCACTGAACAAGCAACTGCCAAAATTCTGCTCCAGGCAACCTCATCCTCTGCGGATAGCAGCAGATGCTTTTCTGATTCCCTGGTCACAGGGCCTCCTGTATGCATTTCCTCCCACGCCCTTGGTGGCCCGAACTCTGTTCAAGATTCTTCAGGACAAGGCCTTGGTCCTGCTGGTGGCTCCCAGGTGTCCGAGACAGCCTTGGTTTCCACTTCTGCTTCAGCTGGCGGTGGATCCCCCACTGCCTCTGGGGTTGCAACCCAACCTTCTCTCTCAGGAGCAGGGTTCCCTTCTGCATCCCAATCTCAAAGCTCTAAATTTGATGGCCTGGAGGCTGCAAGGGTAGTTCTGGCTCCCTGGGGCCTCCCTCAGGAAGTTGAGGAGGTTGTCTTAGCCTCTCGGAAACACTCCACTAGGAAAGCCTATGCTCTCAAATGGAAAAGGTTTTCTCTCTGGTGTCAGCTATGTACAGAGGATCTTTTCTCCTGTACTGTACCAGTGGTGCTTCAGTACTTACTGCACTTGTCCAATCAGGGACTTAAGTCCAATTCTGTTCGGGTCCACCTCTCAGCTCTAGCAGCTCACCACTCTTTGGTGGAAGGACATTCTCTGTCGGTTCACCCCTTGGTGTCCCGCTTTCTCAGGGGCTTGCTTTTGCTCAACCCTCCAATCCGTCGTCCTGCTCCTGAGTGGGAGTTGAATGTGGTCTTGCAGCAGCTGACTCGCCCACCCTTTGAGCTGATGGCTAGTTGCCCTCTATGCTTCCTGTCCTGGAAGACGCTCTTCTTGATAGCCCTTACCTCGGCTAGGCGAGTGAGTGAGCTTCAGGCCCTGGTCTGTGATAGGCCTTACACTCGCTTCTATGGGAACAGGGTAGTCCTTAGGACTCATCCAAAGTTCCTCCCAAAGGTTGTCTCCTCCTTCCACCTTAACCAAGAGGTGGTTCTTCCAACATTCTTTCCTAGGCCTCATGCCAGCCAGGCTGAAGCAGTTCTGCATACCCTGGACTGTAGGAGGGCCTTATCCTTCTACCTTGACCGTACGCAAGGACATAGAAGGGCTACTCAGCTCTTCGTTTCCTTTGACCCTAATAAGTTGGGGTTGGCTGTGTCCAAGCGTACCTTGTCCATCTGGGTGGCTGACTGTATCACCTGGGCTTACAAGGCGGCTGACCTTCCTTTGCAGGGTAGGGTCACGGCCCACCGTGTCAGGGCAGTGGCGGCCTCAGTGGCTCATCTCCGCTCTGTACCCTTGGTAGACATCTGCAGGGCTGCAACTTGGTCTTCAAGCCAGACATTTGCGGTCCATTACTGTCTGGAGAGGGAGTCCCGTAGGGACAGTGCTTTTGGCCAAGCAGTAATCCAGAATCTCTTTGAGGTTTAGGCCACCCCTGCCCTCCTGCCCTCTGTTGGGCTACCGGTGGAGGGTGTGTCTGTGAAAAGCCTTTCTTTGCTGCTGGGACTAGAGGGAGTTCTCTTGTTCAGCCTGGGTTCCTCAGTAGCCCAGAGCTAGGGAGTCACCCATATGTGAGGGCTGACTTCCTGCTTGGTCCTGGAGAAAGAGTAATTACTCACCTGTAACAGATGTTCTCCAGGAGCAGCAGCAATCAGTCCTCACAACCCTCCCTCCTCCCCTGGGAGTTGCAGTTGTACATAGTTTATTTTTACATTTTTTGTGTGCTGTTCTTAGCTATATCATTTGACTGTTAAGATGGCACCTTTAGGCGGGAAGGGAACCGCGCATGCGTGCCTGCATTCCCAAAGGCTTTCATGGAAAGCTGGGGAAATGCTCCGCTGGGGCTTCATCGGCGTCGATGACACCCATATGTGAGGACTGATTCCTGCTGCTCCTGGAGAACACCTGTTATAGGTGAGTAACTACTCTATCAATGAATTTTGAGTGTTATACTTTTTTAATAATATGGTTTTATATTTGGATTTATATGCTTTATTTATACCCATCTGATAGTGAAGACCTGATGTTTCTTTATCTATAATATCAACAAAATCTTCTCATTCCTCTCTGACACACTACTAAGTCACTTATCCACTCCTTAATCACCTCCCGTCTTGACTATTGTAACCTACTCCTTGCTGGTCTCCCACTAAATCATCTCTCCCCTTCAGTCTGTTCAACACGCTGCTGCGCAGCTAATCTTCTGCCAGCCTCATCATGCTCATATTACCCCTTTGTCAAGTCTCTTCAATGGCTTCCTATCCGGTTCTGCATCCAGTTCAAACTTCTCTTGCTGACCTATAAGTGCATTCACTCTGCAGCTCCTCACTACCTTTCTTTTCTTCTTTCCCTACACCCCTCCTCGGGAACTCCACTCTTCTAGCAAATTGCTTCTATCTGTGCCCTTCTCTTCTTCTGCTACATTCCAGACTTTGCTCCTTTCACCTTGCTGCTCCTTATGCCTGAAACAAACTACCCGAGTCTGTACGTCAGGTGCTTTCTCTGGCCCTTTTCAAATCTAGGCTAAAAACTCACCTCTTTGCTGCTGCTTTCAGATCTTGACTCGCCTGATTTCCTTGTGTTTCCTACCCATCCCCCTAGATGTATCCCATGTCTACACCTACTGTGTTGTCCGTCTTGAATAGATTGTAATCTCTGATGAGCAGGGACTGTCTCTTACATGTCTGTGCAGTGCTATACAAATGCTCAGTAGTAGTAGTGGTGGTAGTATATAGACACGTGATGGCAGAAAAAAACACATAGCCTATCTAAAGTCCCTTCTTTTCCTTTAGAGACCTTCTGTATTTGTCCCATGCTTTTTTGAATTCAGATGTTGTCCCAGTCTCTACTACCTCCACTGGGAGACTATTCCACCCATCTACCACTTTCCGTAAAGAAATGTTTCTGCATATTACTCCCTAGTCTACCCCTTTCACATTCATTCAATGTCCCCTTGTAGCAGAGCTTGCTTTCAATCAAAAGAGGCTCTCCTCTGGTGGATTGTTTCCACGGAGGTATTTAAACATCTCTCTCATATCTCCTCTAAAGTATACATATTAAGTTATGTCCTCGCATGCTTTATAACGAAGACCACTAACCATTTTAGTAGCCACCTTCTGCACTGGCTCCATCCTATTTGTCGTTTTTTTTTCTGAAGGTGGTGTCTCCAGAATTGCACACAATACTCCAAATGAGGTCGCACCAGAGACTTACAGAAGCACTGTCATCTCCTTTTTTTTTTTTTTTTGTTTGTTTTATGCTGGACATTCCTCTCCTTATACACCCAGCATCCTTTTGCCATTGCTTTTTCTACCTGTCTGGGCACTTTGGTGTGATCATTTCTGATTATCTTAGTCTCTTCTTTCATGGAAAAATGTACTTCACTCCCTACACTGTCCCACTCCCTTGGATTTTGCAGCCCAAATGCATGACTGTTGACTGTTGTTCAAATGTTGACTGTTGTTCAATTGTGAACCGCACCTGAACTCCGGAAGATGCGGGATATAAATGATTGTTAAATAAATAAATAAAATAAATGACTCTACATTTTTTAGCATTAAATCTCAAATACCATATTCTTGACCATTCTTCAAACTTAGCTGGATTCCTCCTCATGTTTTCTACTTTTTCTTGGGTATCTATTCTGTATTGTAGATTTTGGTATCATCCATAAAGAGGCAAACTTTCCTTCTGCAGTATCACTAACGAAGATGTTAAATAGAATTGGACCAAGGACAGATCTCTTCAGCACACCACTTGTAATCTCCTCAGAATGAGCTTCATTTACCTGTACCCTTTGTTGCCTCCCACTTGACCAATTTTTAACCCAGTCGGTCACTTTAGGGTTCACCCTTAAGTTCACCCCACCACAAGGCCTCAAAACAAATGAAGCTGAATTGCAATCCAAGCCTTCAATACGTTACCTGGGAGTTACGCTGGATCACCGACTGGATATGAAATCTCACATAGGAAACACAGTCAGAACTATATACTATAAGATCCGTACACTGAGACACCTACGCTCCATTCTCGAACCAAATGATTTCAGGACAATCTACCAAGCACTTATCATACCCCACTTCGATTATGCCAATGTCATCCTTCAAGGTCTTCCTCAATCCACCCTGAACCCGTTACAGCTGGCAATGAACGCCGCAGCAAGGGTCCTTCATGGAGCCGCCAGGACCGATCATATTACACCTCTGCTGATTCAATTACATTGGCTACCCATCCAGGCTAGAATTGTCTTCAAAACTCTACTCCTCACCTTCAAAGCTCTTAATAAACTCTCCGCCACATCCTTATCTGCCCTCATTAACACTACTATACCAAATAGAGCAAGAAGATCCACGGCCATCAACTCCCTGAAGCTCCCAAAGGCCTTAACAAGCTGCACTTCTTCTACAGCCAACAGAGCCTTTACCCTCTGTGCTCCAAGACACTGGAATGCACTACCTCCTGACATTCGGGCTATCAACAGCTTAACACAATTTAAGAAAGCTCTCAAATTCCACCTCTTCAACAAGTACCTTATAGAGCCAACGGCACCCATAGACCTCAGCGATTCCACCCACTAAATACAGTTCCTTGGTGTCTCAATTAACATGCCAAGTCTGAGTCTCTATAAGAAAGGATTATGTTCATAGTAACTGCTCCTTGTAACTGGTATCTATGCAGTAATATTTTCCTTGTAAATAGTTTGTAGACAGTTACCCTTGTTATCCAAGTTCCTTCCCTTGTTATCTGTAAACTCATGCATGTTGACTGTACTGAGATGTTATGTTCTATGTGAACCGCGCTGATGCTGAATAGTGCGGTATATAAGAGAATTTAAATAAATAAATAAAGTTGCTCAGTTTGTTTCCTTATCGGTCCTCCAGTTCGGTCCTCCACCTCTGGTTAGTGTACCTCCTCCTGCAGCATGGAGACTGGGCATGTCAGAATTGTAAATTAACAAACTGCGGTCAGTGTCAGAGCTTATAAATGATACTTCATAAATACAAAGACAGCTCTACTCATTCACCTCAACGTAGCATTGAACTCTCAGCAAAAAGGCAAAGTGGAGAAGGGCAGACCTCAGAATACCCCAGAAAAAGCCTTTTGCCATAAATTGGCTTCAGGTACTTTAACCAAAGTTAAATACATCAACAGTCTGCCTGAGCCTACTCCACCCTCCCCGTATTTCACGCCTAGAAGCCTGACACTTCAGAAACCTGTATTTCTTTCAAATAAACATTATTTCAACGATATGGTCCTTTATATACAAAAAATGAAATAAAAACTTTCAAAAGATCCTTTCTTCTGTCAAGCTTCCAAACCGCTGATTCAGATATCAACCCCGACGCCCTCCTGCACATCCCTTTAGCATTTCGCCTACGCTGCTTCAGGGGATAGAACTAAAAACAATAAAGAACAAATCTTTGCTATACTTATATGCTACATTCCTTAAAAGCACTCATCCGCTAAAGAAACAGAACGAATCTTACCCAACGAGCGTTCTTAAAGAACTTACGTATACCATCGGAGTGTACACATTTTCTATTACTTAACATCTTCATTTACCGGCATCCGTAATATCGTTGAAATAATGTTTATTTGAAAGAAATACAGGTTTCTGACATATCTGGCTTCTAGGCGTGAAATACGGGGAGGGTGGAGTAGGTTCAGGCGGACTGTTGATGTATTTAACTTTGGTTAAAGTACCTGGAAGCTCAGATGACAAGACTTCGACTTTCATACTTTGGACACATCATGCGAAGAGAGATCATTAGAGAGAGACATCATGCTTGGCAAGATAGGTCAACGCAAAAGAGGAAGGCCAGCAATGAGATGGATCGATACAATAACAGCAGCCACGGGTACCAGTCTGTCAACAATGAGCCGCCTGACTGAAGACCGAACACAATTTAGGATAGCTATCCAGAGGGTCGCCATGAGTCGACTCCGACTCGACGGCACTTAAAGTACCTGAAGCCAATTTATGGCAAAAGGCTTTTTCTGGAGTATTCTGAGATCTGCCCTTCTCCACTTTGCCTTTTTGCTGGGATGTCAGAATTTGATTTTGTTTGCAGGGATCGATCCTGCCTAAGTTGCTGCCTTTCACCTTCCAAGTTCTCTGCTTTTGGTGAGCTGCTCTCCCCTCCTGGTTTGAACGAAGGGGAGTAGTGCAGAGAGGCAGACATTTTTTATTTCAGCTCTGGTGATCGCAGCGCATTTGTTCCGGTGTTGGTCTGCTCAGCCGAGGCCAGAGAGCGCGCTCAGCCGAGGCCAGAGAGCGCGCTCAGCCGAGGCCAGAGAGCGCGCTCAGCCGAGGCCAGAGAGCGCGCTCAGCCGAGGCCAGAGAGCGCGCTCAGCCGAGGCCAGAGAGCGCGCTCAGCCGAGGCCAGAGCGCGCTCAGCCGAGGCCAGAGAGCGCGCTCAGCCGAGGCCAGAGAGCGCGCTCAGCCGAGGCCAGAGAGCGCGCTCAGCGATTGCTGCTCACATTACTTTGAGCAGCATCGCGGATAGCAGGGCTGACAATCGCATCGGCGAAGTCAAATCTGCTGTTTGGGGGTGATTTTGGGCCTGACACGCAGGTGAGTGCTGCCAAGAGCTGCAGGTCGACGGGAAGAGTTTTCAGGCCGCATCAGGATCACGGTGGCAATCAGGCCCGATGCTTTTTTGGTGGGCTTTTCTTACCGCACTTTTTCTGGCCATGGGGCAGAAGCAGCTCATTCCTAAGAGATTAAATTACGTGTAGATTAGAGTTAATTACCTTAATTTGAGGTAGATTAGGCTAGTTCAAGTTATTTTACTTTATTTTTGGTTTCATTTGGGTTAAATTTAATTTAGATTGAAAAGAGGCTAAAAAAAAAGGGATTACTGAAGAGGATAGGAATTTTTTGATTGTCATTTAAAGGGTTGGGCCTTAATTACTATTTTTAATTTATTTTGAGTTAATTTAATTAATTTTATTGACCCTATTTTATAGCTCATGCCATCACGTCCACAGTGCCTAGTGTGTGGCACGCACAGGGGCACAGTCTTAGACGCAGGGGTCTGCAAGCACTGCGCGCTGGCATCGAGCACGATGGAGCAGGAGATTCAGGTTAAGTCTGAGGGGACTTGAGGCCCATCTGCTATGGCAGACGGTGAGTCTCTCCTGGAGTCTTCGTCCATACTCCTGGAAAGCCAGGCGGGGTCGGCCAGTGCCATGTCGCCAACAGGAGCTGGAACGTCTCTTGGAGCTTTTTTCCAGATTTTGTGCTAATAATGCATCAGACCTATTGCTTGTGTCAGCAGGGGACGGTGACAGAGCCTTTGTCCCTTGGAACGATGGCCCAGCAATCAGGCTCAGAAAAGGCCAGCACTAGTCTGGTAAGACTTCTGAAGAGGGAGCGCTCGCTTGAGGACTAGCACCTGGATTCGGATTGGCCGGAGACGGATGAAGTGGGGTTGGAACTGGAATCCGGACTGGAAGAACTTGCAGGAAGGAGAGATTTCAGATCCGGAGGATCAGGTGAGAATCATAAGAGTATTCCGAAGGGTAGAGCTTACGGCACTCATTATCGAGTCCCTTCAACCGCTTAACCTTGTTTCGAACCATCCATCGGAGGGGGAGGGTCTGGAGGATCCTCTCATTCAGGCGGTGTGACAAACTCAGGCGGTGTTTCCCATTCACAGAGTGGTCGACCGAATGATTCAAGACAAATGGGATGTGCCCGAAGCTGGGTTACGAGGGGTGAGAGCGATGAATAGGCTTTACCCCTTAATGGAGTAGGAGAGGTTTCGATCTCTGCGTATAGATGCAGTGGTGTCAGTGGTCACAAAAAAGACAACCACACTGGTAGAAGGTAGTGCGGCCTTGATAGATGCGCAAGACAGGAAAGTGGACGGGCTATTAAGACGAGCCTTTGAGGTTAATGCAGGCTTCTATTTGCGGAGCTTGGGTGCAGAGAGCTGGCCTCAGGTGGTCACAACGCTTGCAGCAGCCATCTCAGCGGACACGAGCAGTTAATGGATGTGACACGACTGGAATCTGCAGTGGCATACTTGACTGATGTCCATTCTGATTTGATTAGGGCATTGGCAAATAGTATGTCGTCATTGGTAGCCGCTCGTCGTTACCTATGGATAAGAAATTGGGCGGCGGATGTTTCTTCCAAGTCGCGTCTCAGTAAGCTTCCGTTCAAGGGGAAGTTGTTGTTTGGTGAGGACTTTAACAAGTTGGTTAAAGATTTGGGAGAGTCCAAAGGCGGAAGGCTTTCGGAGGATAAGCCTAAGCAGGGAATATCCCTGCCGTCTTCGCGTGATCAGTTTAGGAACTTCCGGCAGTTCCGTACCTCTTGCTTAGGGGGTTTCCAAAAAAGAAGATTTGCTTCATGAGCGCAGGGGTTTTGTGGTTTGAGGAGCAGGTAGGGGATTCGCAACTCCCTCTTCCACAGTGGCCTGTAAAACACAATGAAGTGAGGCAGGCCCGGGTAGGGATTCAACCAATAGGAGGACGACTTCGGGACTTTATTCCTGTCTGGGCCCAGATAATGTCCGATCAGTGGATGTTGGAGGTTATACGTGAAGGTTATGCTCTCGAATTTGCTTGTCCAGTTCTTGTTTGTCCTGTCCCCTTGCAAAGGGCAGTGAAGATCGCGGTGCGGCAGACATTAGATCATCTCTTACAGTTGGGCGTGGTGGTGCCAGTACCACAGGAGCTCTACGGCGTCTGTCGTTTCTCTATTTATTTCGTTGTACCGAAAAAGGATGGGGTTCTCCGTTCTATTCTGGACCTCAAGGGAGTAAATCGCTGTCTTCGAGTGCCTCATTTTCATCTGGAAACATTACGGTCGGTAATAGTGACGGTTCGACAAGGAGAATTTTTTTTACTTCTCTTGATCTTCCCGATGCGTACTTGCACATTCCAATCAGATCAGTTCATCAGAAATTCCTAAGGTTTGCTCTTTCGTGGGGGCATTTTCAGTTTCAGGCGTTGCCCTTCGGTTTGGCGGCAGTGCCACACACCTTCACCAAGGTTATGATGGTGGTGGTGGCGGCAGCGCTGCGAAAGGAAGGAATATTAGTTCACCCTTACCTCGTCGATTGGTTGATTCGGGCAAAATTCAGGGCCAAGAGTGTGCAAGTTACAAGCAGAGTGGTAACGTTTCTTCAGAGTCTCGGCTGGGTAGTTAGCATGGCCAAGAGCTGTTTAGTCCTGTCTCAGGTTTTAGAATACTTAGGAGTGCAGTTCGACACTCGGTTGGGGACAGTGTTTCTGCCAGATCGACGAGCTCAGGCCTTTCACCAACTGGTGCGCAAATTTGTATCAACTCAGGTCCAAGCTGACGGAGCAGATCTTAGTGTGCTTGGGACAGTGGCGGCAACCCTGGAAGTAGTGTCATGGACCAGAGCTCACATACGCCCGTTGCAGAGGTCATTGTTCAGGCGCTGGTCGCACCAGAACGATTCGCTGAATAGACTTCTTCCCTGTCCTTTGTGGGTCAGGCAGTCCCTTCAGTGGTGGCTTTGCCCAGGAAGCCTGGTGGCAGGCATGCCACTGGAGCAACCGCAGTGGCTTCCGGTTTTGATGGATGCGAGTCTCGCAGGTTGGGGAGCTCATTGCGGGGAACTCTTCGCAGAAGGAACTTGGAGTGATCAGGAGGCTCAGGGGTCAATCAACGGTCTGGAGCTAAGAGCAGTAGTTCTGGCACGTCAAGCATTCGAGACCGCGGTGAAAGGTCGAGCGGTACGAGTGCTGTTGGACAATTCCGTGACAGTGGCTTACCTCAGTCGGCCGGGCGTCACGGACAGCGCGGCCGTGGAAGAGGAAGCAGAAGCTCTTTTTGCCTGGGCGGAGCCCTGACTAGAGGCCATCTCGACGGCAGACATAGCGGGAACAGACAATGTGATGGCAGATTTTCTCAGCAGAGTCCAGGTGGATGCCGGAGAATGGGAGCTTCATCTGGAGGTGTTTGCCCAGATAGTCTTCTGTTGGGATTTGCCAATCATCGATCTCATGGCAACTTTCAGTCGGCCAAGACAAATCGCTTTTACAGCAGAAAACGGGAAAGTATGTCGGAGGGCATCGATGCCCTGTTGCAACAATGGCCATCGTCCAGTGTACTTTATGGGTTTTTCCCGTGGGCACTCATTGGACGAGTGGTTCAGTGCATCGAAGCACATCGGGGGAGAGTGGTGTTAGTGGCTCCAGATTGGCCGAGATGTCCATGGTATGCCGATCTAGTTCGCCTGCTTGACGGGATATCCTTGGCGATTGCCGGCATCAGCAAATCTGTTAATTCAGGAGCCTCTTCGAATGCCTCAGGTGGATCAGTTCTCACTTATGGCTTAGCCAGTGAAAGGGTGAGGTTAAGGAGAAAAGGCTATGCTGGAGCATTGATTGCATCCTTACTTTGGACCAGAAAGAAGTCCACTGCCTTAGCATATGTGCGAATATAGCGTATATTTGAGGACTGGTGTTCTCAGTGACAGGTCCGTTCGGCCACAGTTTCCATACCTATGATATTAAGGGGGTGTGGTGGGGGGGTTTTTTGTTTGTTTTTTACAGGTTGGTTTTGATAAGGGCCTGGCAGCCAGCTCCTTAAGGGTTCAGCTGGCAGCTCTTTCTTGTTAGAGGTAAGGGTCAGGGGGGTGGCCTTGAGCTCCCATGTCAACATGATTCATAGTAACATATAGTAAATGACGGCAGATAAAGACCAGTATGGTCCATCTAATCTGCCCAGTAAGATGGCAAGAGTAGGGGCACCTGCTGCGCCGTGCAGGCCATCCCTCCCCATGTCTTTGTTTTAGGGGTGAACCCACCGCTCCGTGTAGGACACCCCTGTTTGTTAGAAATTAGTTACGTTTATTTTGATTTTATCCTGTTGCTGTAAAGGGATCCACTGTGTCTGTCCCATGCCATTTTGAATTGTCACTGTATTTGCCCCTACCACTTCCATCGGGAGGGCACACCAAGCATCCACCACCCTTTCAGTGAAAAAGTATTTCCTGACATTGCCTTTCAATTTACCCCGTTGCAGCTTCATGTTATGCCCTCTAGTTTTACAGTTTCCCCGTTTTTGGAAGAGGTTTGTTCATTATTTCTCTAAGTATTTAAAGGTCTGAATCATATCT
Source organism: Ichthyophis bannanicus (assembly GCA_033557465.1). Taxonomy (NCBI): domain Eukaryota; kingdom Metazoa; phylum Chordata; class Amphibia; order Gymnophiona; family Ichthyophiidae; genus Ichthyophis; species Ichthyophis bannanicus. The sequence continues at coordinate 174,331,722 of CM066042.1, forward strand.
CCCCTGTCCCTCCTCTCCTCCAGAATGTACATATTTAGGTCTTCAATCCTCTTCTCATAAGGCTTCTGATGCAGGCTCCAAATCATTTTGGTCGCCTTCCTCTGAACAGTTTCCAGTCTTTTTATATCCTTTGCAAGATATGGTCTCCAAAACTGAACACAGTATTCCAAGTGAGGCCTCACCAGTGACTTATACAGTGGCATTAGTACCTCTTCCTTTCAGCTGGTAATTCCTCTTTGTATGCAACCCAACATCCTCCTGGACTTTGCCACTGCCTTGTCACACTGTTTTGCCATCTTGAGAGCTGCAAAAATAATCACACCAAGGTCCTTCTGGTCCATGCACACCAATCTCTCTCTCCCTATCGTGTATATTTCACCTGGATTTCTGCTTACTAAGTGCATGACACTGCACTTCTTCGCATTAAATCTTGACTGCCAAGCATTATACCAGTCTTCCAGCTTTTGTAGATCTTTCCTCATGCTCTGTTGCAAATTTTCATGTCATCTGCAAAAAGACAGACTTTTCCATGCAGTCCTTCAACAATATCACTCACAAATACATTGAACGGTGCCGGGCCCAGGACCGAATCCTGGGGCACCCCACTAATCACCCTCCTTTCATCCGAGTGAGCTCGATTTACCATCACCTTCTGTCGTCTGTCAGTCAACCAATTTCTGATCCAGTTCACCACCTTGGGACCCATCCCCAAACTACTGAGTTTATTGATAAGCCTCCTATGAGGGACAGTATCAAAGGCTTTGCTGAAATCCAGGTAGATGACATCCATCGCATGCCCCTGATCTAGTTCTCTGGTCACCCAGTCAAAGAACTCAATCAGATTTGTTTGGCAAGATCGTCCTTTGGTAAAACCATGTTGCCTCGGATCATGCAACCTGTTGGTTTTGAGAGAGTCCACTATTTGCTCTTTCAGAAGTGCCTCCATTACTTTTCCCGCCACCGAGGTAAGGCTCACGGGCCTATAGTTTGTCACTTCTTCCCTGTCTCCCTGTCACCACTTTTGTGAAGAGGTACCACATCCGCCCTTCTCCAGTCCTCAGGAACTACCCCTGTTTCCAAGGATCTGTTGAAAACATCCTTTAATGGCCCTGCAAGAACCTTTCTGAACTCTTTCAGTATCCTGGGATGTATCCCATCTGGTCCCATGGCCTTGTTCACTTTCAGTTTTGCAAATTGTTCTTTGGTTTCTAAAAGCGGTATCTCGGCTACGGCCTTCTCGTAGAATAGTGATTCCCCCTTGGGATCTTAATTTGATTCTGGGGGCGTTGACTAGAGAACACTTCGAGACCTTGCATTAAGCCTCGATCAAGGATTTAACTTTAAAAACAGTATTTTTAGTGGCCATTTGTTCGGCACATCGAGTTTTGGAGTTACAGGCTGTGTCCTGTACGGAGCCGTTCCTGTCTTTTTCCAGAGGAAAGGTTGTCTTGTGGCCTGTGCCATCCTTTTGGCCCAAGGTAGTTTCTCCTGTCCACCTCAGTCTGTCTCGTTGCCAGTATTGGGGTCTACGGATGTGAATGTCTCGGACCGTAGTCTACATTGGTTAGACATAAAGAGTTCTGCGTCAATACTTAAGTCTCGGAAACTTTTCGTATGTCTGATCGTCTATTCGTTCTTTTTGGAGGGCCACTTAAAGGAGAAGCATCAGCCAAAGCTTCGATTTCCAGTTGGGTCCAAGAAGCAATAGCGTCAGCATATATCTTGCAGGGTCATCAGGTGCCTGTGGGGTTATGGGCTCGTTCTACTAGAGCGCAAGTGACTTCTTGGGCAGAGCATAGTTTGGTTCCGTTGCAGAGCGGCCACCTGGTCGTCTCTGCATACTTTCAGTAAGCACTATCGCCTGGATGTTCAGGCGGCGAACGATACCTGTTTCGGGTTGGTGGTGTTGCGATCCAGGTGGACAGGTCCCTCCCAATGATTACTGCTTTGTTACATCCCAGAGGTGGAGGACTGAACTGGAGGACAGATAAGGAAAGAGAAATTAGACTTACCTGCTAATTGTTCCTTGAGTAACTCCAGTTCAGTTCTGATTCCCGCCTGGGGATGGTTAATTCAGATGTCGGTTCATTGTGGTTCTTTTTTCACTAGGGAGGAGAACCTGAGAGATGAGGTTTGTTCCCTTAATTTAGGGGGATTTAGTTAATGGTTTAAAAAATTAAAGTTAATACTATAGCTACTTATTTGTTGCTCCTTTGAGTCTGCTTTGTCAATAGTACACTGGTGCTGATGGGCGAGACCAGCAGGGTAAATCTAGTGATGTCACAATTCTGACATGCCCAGTCTCCATGCTGCAGGAGGAGGTACACTACCCAGAGGTGGAGGACTGAACTGGAGTTCCTCAAGGAACAATTAGCAGGTAAGTCTAATTTCTCTTTATAAGTCGCCTGAGCAGAACGGTGTTGAAGGCTTTACTGAAATCTAAGAACACCACGTCTAGGGTTCCTTTGATCCAACTCTTTGGTCACCCAGTCAGAGAAAAAAATCAATCAAATTTGTCTGACAAGACCTGCCTCTAGTAAACCCATGCTGCCTTGGATTTTGCAAACCATTGGACTCTATAAACCTCATATTCTCTCTTTTATCAGCGTTTTCTCACCATAGAGGTTAGACTAACCAGCCTGTAGTTTTCAACCTTATCCTTAGCTCCGCTTTTGTGTAAAGGGACCATGTGTGCCTTTCTTCAGTCGTTTGCGATCACTCCAAACTCTAAAGAAGCATTGAAAAGGCCAGTCAGTGAAGCCACTAAAATGTCCCCAAGTTCCTTCAATATTCTCAGATGTATTCCATCTGGTCGCATTGCTTTGTCTACTTCTGGTTTAGCTAGTTCCTTATGAACACAGTCTTCTGAAAATGGTTCAAGATCCCCATCACTGCTTTTCCTATTTGTGGGTGTTTTCTGAGGTCCTGTTCCTGGCCCTTCATCTGTGAACACAGAACAGAAATTTGTTAAACAATTTTACTTAATCTTCATCAGCTTCTACATATTCCTTTCCTTCACCCTTGAGTCTGACAGTACCACTTTTGCACCACTTCTCTCACTGTCATATTCTCCACCATTTTATTGCACTGGCTATTTCTTCTTTGTTTGCTTTTCTGACTACAATGCTAGTCTCTAAGATTTTTCCAGATATAGATGCTTGTCTTTCTCTCTCTGTGATCTCTTGTATTTTATGAAAGCCACCCTCTTTTTCTTCACTTTTTCAGTTACTAGTTTTGAGAACCATAGTGGCCTCCTTTTTCCTTTTACATTTATTTACCTACCTAACAAAAGGTTTGCTACCTTAAAAATATCCCCCTTCAGTTTTGCCCATTGCCTTGCTTTTCTACATCCCCCCCCCCCCCAGCTATTTCCATCCTGCTAATAACTTGAGATAATGTCCCATCTTGGCAAAGTTAGCTTTTCTAGTCTAAGACCCTTGCTTTTGAATGGAGTTTATCAGCTCTAGTCCTAATACCAAACCACACCATTTGGTGATCATTGTATGTGAGATGATCTCCCACTGTGATATCAAACACTTTCCCCATTGGTAAGCACCAAGTCCAGTATGGCCCCTTCATGTGTGAGCTCTGTTACTAGTTGCTGGAATAGTTCTCCCTGTAGAGAATTGAGGATCTCCTTACTTTTAGATGACACTGCAACAGGGATGTGCCAGTCAACATCTGGCATATTGAAATTACCTAACAGTAGCACTTCTCCTTTCATGCCAATACTGCATATGTTTTCTATTAAATTCCTGTCCATGTCTTCTCCCTGTGATTTCCCTTTCCCTCTTTCTAGTTTAACCCACAGTGCCTCCTCTCTCCATTTTAAGCCCTGTAATTATATAGTTTTAATATTCTTTTTTACGTATTGTGCCATTCTTCCTCCCCTTTTTCCCCATCCTGTCCTTCCTGAATAAAGTATAGCTGGTATAACATAGTGTCTGAACCATGTCTCCATAACCGCCACTACATCCAAGTCAACCTCTTCCATTAAAGCCTCAACATCTGGGATCTTATTTCCCATACTATGGGAATTTATACACACTGCTTTCCAGATGTTGCCCGGTTTATCCATTTTTTCTAGGTATTTAATGTTTCACTTACCTGGGGGCGCTTTTTACTTATCCCCAATGAATCTAGTTTAAAGCCTTCTTCAGTAGCCAGTCTGCTGCAGAAGACACTTTGCAGAAGACACTGGACAGAAGAAAGCCATCTCTGTTCTGCACCCTTGGGAACATCATCCCATGGTCCAGAAAACCAAAATGCGCTCTGACACCATCCACGCAGCCATGCATTCATCTCCAGGATGCGAGTTGCTCTGCCTCAGCTTTTATCCGCTTTATTTTTATTTTATTTCTTTTTTTATACCGCGCTCTTTAGAATCGGTGCGGTTTACATGTATACTAACAGGTACTTTTTATTCCCTTGTCCCCGAAGGGCTCACAATCTAAGTGTACCTTAGGCAATGGAGGGTTAAGTGGCTTGCCCAAGGCCACAAGGAGTGGCCATGGGACTAGAAACCCCAGTCCCTCCGGCCTGAGGTTGCTTATCACCATGTGGGAATTGAACCCCCGGCCCTCTGGCCTGAGGTAACCTGTCCCAACCACTGAGCCACTTCTCCCTCTGTGACCCTCAACAGGGAGGACTGAAGAGACCATCACTTGCGCACCTATCTCCCTCACCCTCTGTCCCAGAGCCATAAAGTCACTTCTGATATGCTTGGATTGCTACCTAGCAGTATCATTTGTGCCAGCATAGATGAGCACATTGAATAATAGTTAGCAGGCTTGATGAGTCTCTGCAAACTCTCCGTAACACTTGGATTTTGGCACCTGGCAGACAGCACACCTCTCGACTTCAAGTCTGGTTAGCAGATGGATCTCTCAGAACCCCTCAGAGTCGCCAATCACCACTACCCTGTGCTTCCTTGTGATCACTGATTCTGCAACTTTGGGGTGCTTGAGCTCTGGTTCTTCCCTTTCCTGGGATATTTTTACCTCCTTGATTTCCAGGGCTGCATGCTGGTTCTTCAATTCAAGAGCTGGTGGAGTTGGATTGTTGATTCTGCAGGCTCTGGTGACTCTGTCCAGCTCTCTTCATTCTGTAGTCTCCCATCTTCACCATGTTGGACAGCTTGGGTGTTTCACAAAGCATTTCATCAATGTTGTTTTCATTGACTCGAATGCCTCTTGGCCTTACCACCTCTTCTCTGAGCTCCTCCACCTGTTTCATGAGGGCTTCAGCTTGCAGGCATCCTGCACATGGATCTGGTTCTTTGACTGGCATTAAGCTCTGTCTGGACAGAGGCAGAAGCTGTAATGAGAACAGCTTTGGCAATATGATTATCTCCAGGAACAAGCAGGAATGAGTCTTCACATATGGGTACGTCTGTACCGACGGAGTCTGCGCGGGAACGCTCCCCAGCGTCCAATCAGAACGCTTTTGGAAGCATCCCAACACGCCTGCGTGCCGCCTTCCCACCTTTCCCAACTGCCTCTCCTCAGTTTTCGTTTTTTCACGGAGCCGACAGGACATCCTTCTGTCACCGCAGAAAATTCTTCTTTTATTTTTTAGTTTTCTTGTGGTCGCGGCTGCCTTCCCCGATGCCACTGGTACCGCCGGTGTTTCTTTTCTTTTTTCTTCAACTTATTCCTGTTAAGGAATATTTTTCCCTCTTAGTGTCTGATGGGGTTTTTCCCGGCCTGCTAGGCCTACCCCTTTTTTCCTCATGGAAGCGCCAGCCACTATTCCTAAGAAATGTTCAAACTGTGGTGGTACAAAACTTATTTTAGACACTCGTATCTGGTGTCTACCCTGCTTGGGTCCTGACCATTTTCCTCTGGAGTGTCCCTCCTGTAACAGTATAGTGGGAAGAAGTCTTCAGCATCGAGTTCCCCTCGATACGCTCTCCCCATTCAACTTCAGGGCACCCACCACCCCTTCTTCACAGGATCATGTAACCCAAAAACAGTCTGTTAAGACTAGCCAGTCCTCAAGTGGTAGATCTCATGCACAGCATAGAGATGCCTCTGGCCTTGCCCTCGAACACACTGGCTTTAAAACCCCGGTGGGAGTCTTCGGCCTCCAAATCCTGTGTGGGGTTTCAGGTTGTTCTGAGGTTCACCCCTTTACGAACATACCTGAGCCATGCTCGGTGGTGGCATCCGCTTCGAGCGGTACCGATACCTTGGCATTGGCAATGGTGTTGGTTGAAACATTCCTCACCAAGGATCGTAGTCTGGCATCCTCGGTACCTACGGGACTGTTGGATACGCTGCAGACCGATCTTCCAGTATCGGTATCGATCCTGGTACCAGTACTGGTACCGACGTCGGTACCCTCCAGATGTGCATCGGTAGACTCGCTTCCTTCGATGCCGAGTCTGGAATCGATCTCCAGTCTGGAGGACTGGGTACCGACTTGCCTTGGTACCGACACCGGACGGTACCGAAGGCACGGTTCCGATCCATGTTCGGCACTCTCGGTTCTTCCGATACCGCTAGAGCCATCACCGGCTGGCTGCCTTCCACTGGTATTGGATACGGTACCGGAGTCTGTACCGGTATCCATTTTACCATCCCTGTCGGTACCTTCCATGCTTCTTTCATCAGGCTCGCTTCCCTCGGTACCGAGTCTAGAATCGATCCTTGGCATGGACAATGCGCTACCGACTGTTGCTGGTCCCGACCTCCTACGGTACCGGCAACCATCCTCTAAGGATCCCATACTCCACCCTTTAGGATCTTCTACTTCTCCAGGACCAAGCAGGAAGTCAGTCCTCACATATGGGTGACGTCGGCGCCGACGGAGCCCTCGCGGAGCAATTTTCCCCAGCTTTCAAAGAAAGCCTTTGGGAATTGCAGCGCGCATGCGCGGTCGCCTTCCCGCCCAAGGGTGCCATCTTAGCCAGTCTTCTTTTTTCCGCGGAGCCCTACAGACGTACCCGTCGTGTCCCCGCGAAAAAGTTGATTTTACTCATAATTTTCTCTTTTTTCCTTCGGTTCGACGCCGGTCTTTTTCCCGCCCGGACTCGCGACGCCGGTCACGAGTCCTCTTCTTCTTTTTCGGTTTTTCTGACTTAGTCAGTTTCGTTTTCGGTTTTTCCCTGGCAGCCCGGTCCTTTGACCTCGCAGGGGCCCTTTTTCCCCCGATGGCTGCCAGTGGTTTCAAGCGGTGTGGTCAGTGTGACCGAAATATGTCACTAACTGACACACACGACAATTGCCTCCGCTGCCTGGGCCCAGATCATGAAGAAATGATCTGTGGGGCCTGCGGCAAAATGTCCTCCAAAGCGTTGAGAAGTCGGCGGCATCAGCGGGATAGGATCTTCGCTGACCCCAGCCGTACCCGGACCTCGTCGGAGGCCTCCGCGTCCAGAGGTTCCAGCTCGGACCGTCGCCGGAGTTCCTCCGACAAGGGTTCTCCCTCCGGGGACCATCGACGGAAGGTGAAACCCGCGAGGGCGTCGTCGGTGGACGCTCCTGGCTCCGCGAGGGCCAGGTCGCATAGCCCCGATAGCCGTCCCGGGTCCTTGGAGAAGGAGCACCTCTCGAAGCGACCTCGCCTGGAGTCGGAGCTGCCTGCTCGGGTAAGTCCTGTGGTCCTCCTCGACTCGCCTCCGAGACCGCCGACGTTGGGCCCGACGCCGTCGGGGCCCGAGTCGGGGGCTGCTGGGTCACCTGAGCTCGGACTCAGGTTGATGGTCTTGGAGAGCAGACTGTCTGCCTTCATGGACCAGCAGCGGGCACTGCTCGCTGGCCTCACTGGCGCCGCTGCCCCGACCGCCGGGACGTCGACGTCTAAGTCGACCCCGGAGACCGAGCCGATCCTCGAGTCCATGCGAACTCGAGTCGATCCTCGGTCGAGGTCACCCTCGGCCTCCCGTTCGGGACCGAGGTCGCCGACGCCGACTCCCTCGGCGTCGGGGCGGCAGGCGCCGCGCCCTGCCCGGGCCGACCCCACCGATTCCTCATCTGAGTCGGTCTGGGAGTCTGAAGAGGAAGAGTCACCTGATTCTTTTCGGACTCGGTGTGTCCCCTCGGACTCACCTGAGTCCGAACCTCGGAAGCAGTCCCCCCCGGAGGATGCCCGGTTCTCGGACTTCGTCAGGGATATGGCCAAGGCTTTGGCCTTCCCTGCGGATCCCGAGGAGGAGCCTCGAGCCGAAGAGCTCGACGCCCTCCAGTATGACTCTCCCGCCAGGGAACACTTTACTGTACCGGTTCCTCCCATGCTGGAACGACTACTCTTCCGCATGTGGGAGAGTCCGGCCTCCTCGCCGGTCCTGAGCAAGCGGGTCGATTCTATCTATCGAGTCCGCAAGAGCCCTGGCTTCCAAAAAGCACAACTACCACACCATTCCATGGTAGTGGAATCGGCCATGCATCGTCTTAAGAGCCAGAAGATGCACTCCTCGGTGCCTCCTGGCAGGGAGGCCCGTAACCTGGATGGCCTTGGTAAGAAGTGTTTCCAGGGCTCTATGCTTGCGTGTCGTGTCCAGACCTACCAGCTATACATGGGCATGTATCTCCGGGACCTGGCTAAAGAGCTAGCCGGATTCTCCGCTGGTTTGTCCGAGGAACCCTTGCGGAGGTTCCTGGCCTTGTCCTCTGGCATTCGGGAATGCTCAAAATTCATATCCCGAGCAGCCTATGATGGCTTTGAAGCATCGGCTCGAGTGGCCGCAGCCGGCATCGGTGCTCGCCGACAGGCTTGGCTTCAGTCGTCTGACCTTGAGCCCTGGGTGCAGGACAAGTTGGTCGATGTCCCCTGCCGAGGCGAAAACCTCCTTGGCAAGCCCATGGCTAAAAAGGCTGCACAAATCGAGACGGAGACTCTCACCAGGACTAGGCTTTCTAGGAAGACCTCCGCCCCTTCCCAGAAAAAGAAGGGCTCGGGAAAGAAGTCCTTTTACCCGAGAAAGGCGGCTGCCTACAAACAATGCCCCCAATATCAGGCCCCTGCAGCTCCCCAACAGGGCCAGCAGGCCAAGGGACGGGGTAACGGGTCCCGTAGGCAGCAAGCCCCCAAGCCTGCACCACCAGCCCCTGCTCAGCAGGGTGGGGGCTTTTGACTCCTTAAGCATAGTCTCTCCCCCTCCGCTGGCTCCTCCCAGCACCGGAGGCCGGCTGGTTCACTTCGCCCACAGGTGGTCCAGCATCACTTCAGATGCCTGGGTGCTTCAAGTCGTAAGAGAAGGCTATCTTCTCCACTTCCACCAGGTCCCTCCCTCCTATTTTCCGGGAGAACCTCCACGACTCCCTCTGCACAGGGAATTACTCCTTCAGGAGTTAGCAGGTCTTCTACAGGAGCAGGCGGTGGAACCGGTGCCCCACCACCTGAGAGGTCAAGGCTTTTATTCCAGGTATTTTCTAGTACCAAAAAGGACGGGAGGCCTCCGACCCATCCTGGACTTGCGCAACCTCAACAGGTTCCTCATGCGGGAAAAGTTCAAAATGCTTACCCTTGGAATCCTTCTGCCCTACCTCCAGCAGGGAGATTGGCTATGCTCCTTGGATCTAAAGGATGCCTACACGCACATCCTCATCCACCCAAGCCACCGCCAATACCTAAGGTTTGTGGTGGCAGGAAATCATTACCAGTACAGAGTACTGCCCTTTGGCCTGTCCTCCGCACCGTGAGTCTTCACAAAATGTCTCGCGGTGGTGGCGGCCCATCTCCGGCTTCATGGCCTCTATGTCTTTCCGTACCTCGACGACTGGCTCATCAGAGCAACGTCCGCTCCGGAGGTCACCAACGCCACACGCCGCACGGTGACTCTTCTGCAGTACTTGGGCTTTGTTATAAACTTCGCAAAGTCCACTTTGCTCCCCTCACAGGATCTCGAGTTCATCGGCGCAAGGCTGCACACTCCTCAGGCACGAGCGTTCCTACCGCTCGACAGGGCTCAACGGCTCATGGACCTAGCCGACCGTTTTCGCAGCCAGCCCCTGGTCTCCGCCAGGCGCTTCCTGAGACTACTCGGCCATATGGCTTCCACCGTCCATGTGACCCCCAATGCCCGCCTGAATATGCGGCCTGCTCAATGGTGTCTTCGCAAGCAGTGGCAACAAGCCACAGGCGGCCTAGCAGACCTAGTGCGCGTCTCCGAGCCGCTGGCCTCGTCTCTCCAGTGGTGGCTTCATCGGCCGAACCTGGTGCTCGGCATGCCTTTTCAGTCACCTCAGCCGGCCCAGGTGCTGACGACAGATGCATCCCTCCTGGGCTGGGGAGCACATTGCCAAGGGGCACGTACTCAGGGCCTCTGGACCACGTGGGAGTCTGCTCAGCAGATCAACTTCCTGGAGCTCAGAGCGATCCGCCTGGCTCTCAAGGCCTTCTCCCACCTGACCTCTCACCAGTCCGTCCTTGTCCAGACGGACAATCAAGTTGCCATGTTCTACGTGAACAAGCAGGGGGGCACGGGCTCCTTCCTTCTCTGTCGGGAAGCACAGAAGCTCTGCTCTTGGGCCGTCAGTCACGGCGTTCTTCTCAAGGCCGTTTATCTCCCAGGCCAAGAAAATTGCCTGGCGGACAAACTCAGCAGGATCCTCCAGCCGCACGAGTGGCGCCTGGATCCCTTGGTAGTTCAGAAGCTCTTTCTAAAGTGGGGCCTCCCCACGATGGATCTCTTTGCCAGCCCTCTCAACCGGCAACTTCCTCGCTTCTGCTCTCGTCAGCCACATCCCCTTCGAGTTGCGGCAGACGCTTTTCTACTCTCATGGTCGGAGAGCCTTCTATACGCTTTTCCTCCCATCCCGCTAGTCTCTCGGACTCTTTCCAAGGTCCTCCGAGACAAAGCCTTCATGATCCTGGTTGGCCCCTCGCTGGCCCAGACAGCCGTGGTTTCCACTCCTGCTGCAATTAGTGGTAGAGGATCCATTCCCTCTGGGGTTACAACCGGATCTCCTCACTCAGGATCAGGGGTCTCTGCTGCACCCCAACCTCAGATCTCTCAATCTAATGGCCTGGCTGCTGAGAGGGTAGTCCTTGCTCCCCTTCTCCTGCCGGCAGAGGTGGAAGAGGTCGTCCTAGCTTCTCGGCGACCTTCTACCCGCAAATGCTACGCCCTTAAATGGCGTCGCTTTTCCGTTTGGTGTACCCAACAGTCTCAGGATCCCTTCTCCTGCCCGGTGTCGGTGATCCTGCAGTACTTGCTATACCTCTCTAATCTGGGACTTAAGTCCAACTCCGTCAAAGTTCACCTCAGTGCTCTTTCAGCACATCATGTGCCGGTGGAAGGCAGACCTCTTTCCAGCGACCCTCTTGTAGCGAGGTTTCTCCGAGGTCTCCTGCTTAAACCACCTCTGCGCCCGCCAGCGCCTGACTGGGATCTGAATGTGGTTTTACAGCGGATCACCTGTCCGCCTTTTGAACCTATGGCTACCTGTTCTCTCCGTTTTCTTTCTTGGAAAACATTGTTCTTGATAGCCCTCACTTCCGCTAGACGCGTAAGTGAATTGCAGGCCCTCGTGTCTGATCCCCCTTACACTCGGTTCTACAAAAATAGGGTAGTCCTACGGACTCACCCAAAATTTCTTCCAAAAGTGGTCTCCCCTTTTCACATCAATCAGGAGGTGGTACTTCCGACCTTCTTTCCCAGACCACACTCCAGCCGAGCTGAAACGGTCCTCCATACCCTGGACTGTAGAAGGGCGTTGAACTTCTACCTTGACCGTACGCGGGAGCACCGTAAAGCTGCTCAGCTTTTTGTGTCTTTTGACCCCAATAAATTGGGGCTCCCGGTCTCCAAGCGTACCCTGTCCATCTGGGTTGCGGACTGTATCACTTGGGCTTATGGGGCAGCCGGACTCTCCTTGGAAGGTCGAGTCACGGCTCATTGCGTTCGGGCAAAAGCTACGTCAGTGGCTTACCTCCACTCTGTTCCGCTGGCAGACATCTGCCGGGCCGCTACTTGGTCTTCGAGCCAGACTTTTGCGGTCCATTACTGTCTCGAGAGGGAGTCCCGCAGGGACAGTGCTTTCGGACAGGCAGTCCTCCGTAATCTCTTTGAGGTTTGAGCAACTCCTACCCTCCATCCCGGATGTGGGCTACCGGTGGGTAATAATTCAGCGAAGATTCCTTCCTTCTGTGCTGCTGAGCTAGAGGGAGCTCATTTTTGTGCTTAGGGTCTCCGGTAGCCTTAAGCTTGGGAGTCCCATATGTGAGGACTGACTTCCTGCTTGGTCCTGGAGAAAGCGTAGTTACTCACCTGTAACAGGTGTTCTCCAGGAGCAGCAGGAATCAGTCCTCACAACCCTCCCTCCTCCCCTTGGAGTTGCAATCATCTGCTTTAGTTTTTTTGCAAATTTTTATGCTGTCTTTTTTAGCTATGTCATCTGACTGGCTAAGATGGCACCCTTGGGCGGGAAGGCGACCGCGCATGCGCGCTGCAATTCCCAAAGGCTTTCTTTGAAAGCTGGGGAAAATTGCTCCGCGAGGGCTCCGTCGGTGCCGACGTCACCCATATGTGAGGACTGATTCCTGCTGCTCCTGGAGAACACCTGTTACAGGTGAGTAACTACGCTTTCTCTAAAATTGGATAGATCCCTGGGTGCCAATGCTAGTTCTTCAACAGATCTAGCCTGTCCTCCTCTTCCAAGAGGATTTCCCTCTGGGGATTTTTCTTTTCAAGCTTTTCTGCTGGATATGGCAAAATCACCTGCCATTTCTATACCTGGACAGGATCCTACACAAGGGAGTACAGAATCCCTGTATATTCCTGGGAGTGCAAAGGAGAACATCATGCTTCCTTTGCATCAGTCCTTGCAGGATCTCCTCTTACGAATGTGGGAAGCTCCTTTAACGGTACCCCCACCTTCTAGGGCAACTAAACTTCTATATCAGGTGCCCCCCTCTCCAGGTTTTCAAAGGACTCAACTTCCTCATCATTCCATTGTTGTAGAATCAGCAATGAGGCGTATTAAGAGTACTAAAAAGCACTCTTCTTATCCGCCAGGTCGTGAGTCTAAGACTTTAGATGCCTTTGGACGCCAAACCTTCCAGGCATCCATGTTTTCAGCAAGAATTCTCTCATATATTTTCTATATGGGATTATCTCTTGAAGAGGTCACAAAGAAATTACTGTTTTTGACTCCTTTTCTTCAAGAGCCCAAAAGAGCAGACTATTCCTTACTGGTTAGTCATGCTCAAAATATCTCTAGGTTCCTTACTCGTGCTTCCCTAGACTCCTTTGAGTCTGTTAGCAGAACTTCTGCTACAGCTATAGGGGCACAACGTAAAGCCTGGCTCCAAGTTTCAGACTTGGACAAATGGGAACAAAGACGGAAATACTCCTTGCACTGGAGAAAATCTCCTTAACAAGGAGTCTTTACTCCAAGTTGCTCAGTTAACCACTGACATTCCTGTTTCCAGAGGCTGTTCTACGCCTTCCTGTTTCCCAGTTGGTAGGAAATGTCCTACCAAACTTTCTTTCCCTAGAGGGAAAAAGTTTTATCCATCTTCTGCCCATTACACAGATGTTCCCAAACAGGGGAAACATCACCCTGGTCTAAGGGAACCACAACCTCAACAGGTTCAGCAAACCCAGCAGTCGCAGGGTTTCAGATAGATCATCATTACCTCTCTTGGTTGGTGGTTAGAGTTGCAGTCTGCTTCTTTTCACCTGAAGCATCTGCACTAATTTCATTCTAACCTTTCCTGGCTCTCTCTTCACGAGACATCTTTTCTTCCACTCTAAGAGTCTTATGATGATCATGCCCACAGTTAACAGGTTTCTCTTCCTCTTCTGGGAAAAGAGAAGTGACAACTATCAATAAGACAGTTTTTCCCTGTACAAGCATGTATCATCTTACCTTTCAGAGACTTACTGCATAGTCAGTCTCCTTCAACTCTCTTACCTCCCTCTTACTACAACATACGGTTTGTAAGAGTGGCTCTATTACACTGGTAAGCCCCTATAGTCCTCCACCTATTCCACAGGGGGATTCTCCCTTCCAGAGTTGTCTCCCCCTTTATTACCTTAGGGCGGCTCATCAGACAATAGGAAGTCTTACCACTCCTACTATGTCTGTTTCTTTTTCCCAATCTAAAAAAAAAAAAAAAAAAGAGGGGAAAATTTTTTTTTCCGCTGCCCTGGTAGTTGCTGTAGATACAGCAATTCCTAGTGGTTAAGCCACTGGTTCTGTTCACCACACAACCAGGGTTTCTCCTCCACTAGCAATCCTTCTAGCTTCAGTGCTAAACCCCAAACAGGTTATCAACATTGTTTGGAAACCCTATTATCACAGACTGGTTGGTTAACTTCTATTCTTTGTCCTTGGCGGAATAGTTAAGTTACCCACTGGCTTTAAACAGTCAGTTTTTCTTCTAACCAACCTGCAGCATGCTCTCTGCAACTCTACAGAGTAGCTTTGCCTTCCTGGCCCAGCATTGGGCCCTGATGCCTGGCTCCACTGAGTCATCTGCCCAGACCACTGGTCCCTCGACAGAGGACATTGTGCTGATCCTCGAGCATGCAGCCTCGAGTCGATCCTCAACAGTGGTCTCTATTCCGGTCCCGTTCCATGGGACCAAGGTCCTCCCCAGCGAGTGCCCAAGGCTTTGGCTGCAGAACCTCAGAGATATCCAGACCGGGCTCAAGGCCAGATCATCTGGCCCAGCCCTCCCTCTATTTCTCCATGATTACTTGGACTGGAAGACTGAGGACAAGGAGTTCTATCGCCACCGTGAAGTACCCTCTGACCCGTCCCCCTCAGACTAGATGCCAATCCCCACCAGAGGACATGGCATTCCTAGAATTCATGCAGGACGTGTCGAAGACATTGGCGTTCACCACTGAGTCAGAGGAGGACCCTTGCACGGAGGAGCTAGAGATCCTCCAGTACAAGGCCCTGCAGAGGAAGCACTGACAGTTACCCATCCCATCCATCTTGGAACGTCTGCTTCTCTGCATGTGTGAAACACCGGCATCTATGCCCTTCATGGGCCAATGGCTTGATTTGATGTATAGAGTCTGCCAGAGCCTGGGCTTCCAGAAAGTACAGCTACTGCATATCTCCATGGTAGTGTAGTTGGCCATGCGTCTGCTCAAGAGCCAGAAGATGCGCTCCTTTGTGCCTCCAGGTAGGGAGGCCTGCATTCTGGATCCCCTTGGCAGGAAGTGCTATCAGGGCTCGATGCTCATCGGCTGAATCCAGGCATACCAGCTGTATATGGGCATGTACCTGAGGGACTTGGTGAAGGAACTTGCCGGGTTCTCAGTTGGTCTTTCTGAGGAGGCCCTACAGCAGTTCTGGAACCTGGCTAAAGCTGTCCATGAGTGCTCAGTTTGACTCGAACAGCCTATGATAGCTTCAAGTTGGCAGATGCCAGGCTTGGCTACAGTCTTCCGACCTGGAGCAATGGGTTCAGGACAAATTGGTCGATGTCCCCTGCCAGGGAGAGAACATCATTGGCAAGCCCATGACCTTTAAGGCTGCCAAATTGGAGACAGTTCTCGACAAGGACCAGGTTCTCCAAGAAGACCGCTACCCTCCCCTGACGGAAGGGTTTGAGTAAAAAGCCCCTTTATTCAAGGAAAAGAACTGCTTACTGAAACCTCTTGCAGTATCAGTCTTCCCCAGCAGGGTCCGCAGGCCAAGGGACACAGACATGGCCCTCGTAAGCAGAAGGCTCCCAAACCTCAGACACAGGCCCCAGCCCAGCCTGGCAGGAGTTTGACTCCTTGGACATAACCTCTCCTCCCCCAAGGAGGTCAGTAGCCCATGGATTCACTTTGCCAATCAGTGGCCAACCATTACCACTGACACTTGGGCACTCCAAGTGGTCAAGGAGGGTTACCTCATCCATCTGACAGACACCCTCCCCCTTTCTTCCAAGGAGAGGCCCCCAGGACTCCCCTTTACCGGGATCTACTATTGCAGGAACTCGCAGGTCTCCTCAAGGACAGATAGGGCGGTGGAACCGATGCCCCAGCACCTCTGAGGCAAAGGGTTCTATTCCAGGTACGTCCTCATACCAAAAAGAACAGGGGATCGAAGGCCAATCCTAGACATGTGGGATCTGAACAGGTTCCTGGTGAGGGAGAAGTGCAAGATGCTGCTCTTGGAACATTGCTGCCTTATCTCCAGCAGGGAGACTGGCTATGCTCCTGGGGTCTGAAGGATGCTTATACCCACATCCGCATTCATTTCAGCCACAGGCAGTATCTCAGATTGCAGACCTACTATTAGTAATCTGTGAACTACCCTTAAAATGATCTGCAATACCTGAAAATTGGAGGATGGCCAATGTGTAATGCCAATTTTTAAAAAGGGTTCCAGGGGTGATCCAGGAAACTATAGACTGGTGAGCCTGACGTCTGTACCTGGGGAAAAAATGGTAGAAACCGTCATAGAGAACAAAATGACTGAACATGTAGTCATGGCTTAATGGGAGACAGCTAAGATGGCTTTAGCCAAGGAAGGGCTTGTCTTACTAATCTGTGTTTTTGAAGGTGTGAATAAAAACAGGTAGGCAAAGGTGAGTTGGCCGATATAGTGTATCTGGATTTTCAGAAAACCTTTGACAAGGTCCTTCATGAGACCCTTGGCAAAGTTAAGTCATGGGATAGGAGGTAGTGTACTATTGTGGATCAGGAACTGGTTAAAAGATAAAAAGCAGAGGGTAGAGCCAAATGGCCATTTTTCCTAATGGAGAAAAGTGAATAGTGGAGTTACCACAGGGTTCACAGGAACAAGCAGGGAGTCAGTCCTCACTTATGGGTGACATCGGCACTGATGGAGCCCGTGCAGAGCAATTCCCCAGCTTTCAAAGAAAGCCTTTGGGATTGCTACCACACATGCATGGTCATCTTCCTGCCCAAGAGTGCCATCTTGCTCATTCTCCCTTTTTCCGCGGAGCCCTTAGGACACATGTCCTTGTCCCTCAGAAAAGGTTTTTGTGTCTTTGGCCTTCTGGCCTTTTTTTCCGGTAGCAGCAGTCCACTTCCATCCTCCCCTTCGCCCCTGCTTCGGCTGTGGGCCAGGGGATTCCTCTTTTTCTCATATTAGTGTTTTTTTTTTCTTTTCAGGCCCTTTTTGCACCCTTTTTTCTCCAACCGCTGGCCTCGAGAGTTTTCATCCTCGCAGGGGCCCTTTTTGCCCCCATGGCCACCGGCTTCAAAACGTATGACAGATGCTCCAAAAATGTCACTCACAGACACCCATGACTGCTGTCTACGGTGTCTGGGGGCTGACCACAACCTGGAGCTCTGCTCGCTTTGTAAGAAAATGTCCGCTAAGGCCTTGCTAAGCCACAAGCAGAAGTCTGACATTTTCTGCAAGGCAGTCCTGGGGTCTCCAGTGGCACCTTGCTCTGCTGTGACCCCACGCCCCAGGCGTCACTCTGATCAGAGTTTGCCTGAGGTGGAGCGGAGAAAGAAGACTACCTTGAAGTCGCTGTCGGGGGCTCCGGACAAGCGCGAGCAGTCTCGTGCTCATTCCCTTAGCCCTCCCCAGCGTTCCCGAGGGTCGGGCAAGGAGTGGCCTCGAAAGCTACCTCGTACGGGCATGGAGGCTTCCGGCGATGGCAACCGGTCTCCTGAGGGTTGTCCTGGCGAGGACCCCCTCTCCTCCTCCACACCAGACCCGGTAACACCGGCATCGGCATCACAGGGACCCACTCACTAGTGGAAGTCCCATATACTGGCAATGGAGTGCAGCGTTTCTGCCTTCCTAGCTGCCCAGCAGGCACTCTTGCCCAGCACGGCTGGCTCATGACCCGAGACCGAGGATCACCTGACTGAGGTCCCGAAAACTACCTTGGAAACCCCCGAGAGCCGTGGGCCTCATGAGGGTCTTCGGCACCAGTCTTGCTCGCCGTCCCATTCCTTGGGGGCGAGGTCTTCCAGAGCCAGTGCCTCCAGCTCCAAGTGGGCCTCAGCCACTGGATGCGGAGATCAGCCCGACTCAGAGTCCTTCTCTGATGTCTCTGGCTGGGAATTGGACGGGGACACTTCCCCGGAAACCCGCATCCATAGGGATCTTCCCTCTGACCCATCCCCGCCCACCTTGCAAAGGCAGTCACCTCCCGAGGGCACTTCCTTCCTGGTGTTTGTGCAGGATATGGCTTGGGCCCTCAATCTGCCTATGCAGATCGAGGAGGAGCCGAAGGTAGAGGAACTTGACATTTTGCAGTACGAGCCTCCACCCAGGGAGTCTCTTACGGTGCTGGTACTGTTCATCCTATTCCGGCTGCTCCTCCACATGTGGGAAGCACCCGCCTCTGTCCCTATTGTCAGTAAAAGACTTGATGCCATGTATAGGGTCCAGCACGGCCTGGGGTTTCGCAAGACTCGGCTTCCTCATATCTCCATGGTAGTCGAATACGCATTGTGGAAACAGAAGAGACCGAAGTCGACCTCTTCGGTCCTGCCTGGTAGGGAATCTCATGCCCTCGATGTCCTCAGGCGCAAGGCTTACCAGGGATCCATGTTGGCGAATACCTTTGCTTCACACTACTGTCTGGAGAGGAAGTCCTGCTGGGAGAGTGCCTTCAGCCAGGCTGTACGCCGTAGTCTGTTCAGGGTATAAGCAACTCCTGCCCTCCGACCCTTCTGCAGCTACCAGGAGCTTGCCCCAAAGGCCCAATGACTTAGGCTTCCTTCGGACATTGGCTTCTGATCACGGCCTCATGGAAGTATTGTGGCTTACAGGTTCAGTAGCATGTAGCTGGGGAATCCCATAAGTGAGGACTGGCTTCCTGCTTGTTCCTGGAGAAAGTGTAGTTACTCAGCTGTAACGGGTGTTCTCCAGGGGGGCAGCAGGAATTGGTCTTCACTACCCTTCCACCTCCCCTGAAGAGTTGCAATTATCTATCCTTCCCTTGCCATCTGCTTAGTAGGGCTGTAGCTCTGGGACCTGACTGAGCAAGATGGCACCCTTAGACTGGAAGAGGACCACGCATGCGTGGTAGCAATCCCAAAAGCTTTCTTTGAAAGCTGGGGAATTGCTCCGCGCGGGCTCAGTCAGTTCCGACATCACCCATAAGTGAGGACTGATTCCTGTTGTCCCCAGAGAACACCTGTTACAGGTGAGTAACTATGCTATGAGTAACTGAGTAAATCTCTCTCCCCAGAACCTGCTGTGTGTTAAACCTTTTTTCCTGTCCTAGCCTGCCTGAGTGAATCCTCCCCCTCCCCCCCCCCCCCCGCTGAGGTATTGTGTAGCCTTCTTCCTGTTTCCTCCACGTGTGCATAGTCTGTTTTAGTCTGCTTTTCTCTGATCAGAGAAGAGCAGTGCTTTTTATGCTAGAGAAGTGGATATTTGTCTCCTGTGACACCTTGCTGTGAGTTCTAGCTGTTTATTAATTATTTATTGTTTGTCTAACTGTTTATTTAATTATTTATTGTTTGTCTTAGTGGTGTGCTAGTTCAGCCTTCTCAGCTATAACTTAACTTGCCTCTCTCAACTAACTGGGCTTTGTGTGGTACCCCCTTCCCCCCTGCTGAGGGTTCAGGATGGTACCTTGTAACTGCCCTCTTTAATAGGACTTATCTCCCTCCCTCCCTCCCTCCCCAGCACCCACCCACCCCTGGGGTAATTGTAGTTTTATAGGTACTTGCACATCTTAGAGGAAAGGGGCTGCTCTCAGGTGCAGCTCGTTATCCAAATCAGTAATACACAGAGGACCTGAGATTAATTACTTAAGCTTCAGGTACACAAGGTGTATTAGGGATATTAGATACACTTTTATTGGTATAAGCATCCACACCAATCCTTATTATATACAGAATTTAAAAGACCTAAACACAAGCTTTAAATTAAGATGCAGACAGAAGTCCAGCAACGAGATGGGGGTTCTCCGGTCTTTTGCATTGAGTGTCACATGTATGATTTTCTCCCAGTTGGTGAGAGGTCTTACGTATGCACTAAGTGCAAAGAACTCTTCGCTCTCAGGGAACGAGTCCGTTCTCTAGAGGCTAGAGTAGCAGACCTGGAAGACATAAGAAAGACAGAAGTACATGGACGAGACCTACAGGGATATAGTCCTGAAGTCCCACCTCCAGTCTGGCAGCATCCCTGTTGCCATGGAGGAGAGAGGTCACGTGACAGAGCATCACCCTGGTGTGGCAGGAAGTGATCCTGTAACTAGGACCTGTCCTCCAGGTGATGTAAAACCCTCTCGCACCGAGGACGTTTCTCCAGGGCCATGTCCCCATGAGGGGAGGGTCAGGACAGCTGTTATAGTTGGTGATTCAATCATTAGGAATGTAGATAGCTGGGTGGCTGGTGGACGTGAGGATCGCCTGGTAACATGCCTGCCTGGTGCGAAGGTAGCGGACCTCACGCACCGCCTAGATAGGATCATAGATAGTGCTGGGGAGGAGTCTGCTGTCTTGGTACATGTTGGTACCAATGACATAGGAAAATGTGGTAGGGAAGTTCTGGAGGCTAAATTTAAGCTTTTAGGTAGGAAGTTGAAATCCAGAACTTCCAGGATAGCGTTCTCCGAAATGCTTCCTGTTCCACGTGCAGGACCCAAAAGACAGGCAGAGCTCCGGAGTCTCAATGCGTGGATGAGACAATGGTGCAAGGATGAGGGTTTTGGATTTGTTAGGAACTGGGGAACATTCTGGGGAAAGGGGGGGCTCTTCCAAAGGGATGGGCTTCACCTTAATCAGGATGGGACCAGATTGCTGGCATTAACCTTTAAAAAAGAGATAGAGAAGCTTTTAAACTAGAAATTAGGGGAAAGCCGACAGTCACCCAGGAGTGCATGGTTCGGACAAAGGTATCCTTGAAGGATACTACCAAAAGCAGTGAGGTTCCAAAAGGGAGTATAGTAGCCCAAATGCCCTTGAGTAAGGAGCAGACAGAGCATAAAGATTCCAAATTACCCCTGCCTACCAATAGCCAGATTAATATGAATAAAATACAGTCTCTAAAATGCTTGTATGCCAATGCTAGAAGTCTAAACAATAAGATGGGAGAGTTAGAATATATAGCACTAAATGAGAGGTTAGATATGATTGCACTCTGAGACATGGTGGAAGGAGGATAACCAGTGGGACACTGTGATACCTGGATACACACTATATCGTAATGATAGAGCTGATCAAATTGGTGGAGGGGTTGCGCTCTGTTAGAGAGGGCATTGAGTCAGAAAGGATTAAAGTTTTGCAGGGAACAAAATTTGCTGTAGAATCTCTATGGATTGAAATTCCATTTATGAAGGGGAAGGTGATGGCAGTGGGAGTATACTATCGACCGCTTGGCCAGAATGAACAAATGGATGATGAAATGCTCAAAGAAATCAAGGAAGCTAACAAAAGTCACAACAGAGTAGTAATAATGGGTGATTTCAATTACCCCGGTATCGACTGGGTCAGTGTCACAGCAGGACAAGCTAAAGAGATAAAGTTTCTAGATGGAATAAATGACTGCTTCTTGGAGCAGCTGGTTCATGAACCGACCAGAGGGGAAGCCATACTGGACCTAGTCCTTAGTGGAACGCCAGATCTGGTGCAAGAAATAAGGGTGTTGGGACCACTTGGCAATAGTGATCATAGTATGATCATGTTTGATTTAATTAGTGGAGGACAGATAGTAAAGGCATCCACAGTACTACCTTTTAACTTTCAAAAGGGAGACTATGATAGAATGAGGAATATAGTTAGGAAAAAACTAAAAGGAGCGGTGCCAAAGGTTAAAGACTTACAGCAAGCTTGGGTGTTATTTAAAAATACTATCCTCGAAGCCCAGACCAGCTGTATTCCACGCATTAAGAAAAGTGGAAGAAAGTCCAAAAAACTGCCAGCATGGTTTAAAGGTGAGGTCAGAGAGGCTGTTGCTGCCAAAAAAGCAACCTTCAGGAAATGGAAAAAAGAGCCAAATGATAACTGGAAACAGCACAAGCACTGGCAAGTTAAATGCAAAGCATTGATAAGGCAGGCAAAGCGAGGATTTGAGAAGAAACTTGCTACGGAAGCAAAAACACGAAATAAAGACTTTTTCAAGTACATTCGTAGCAAAAGGCCTGTGAGAGAGTCAATTGGACCATTAGATGATAGAGGGGTAAAAGGGGCAGTAAGAGGAAACAAGGCTATAGCAGAGAGACTGAATGAATTCTTTGCTTCGGTCTTTACTGAGAAAGATGTAGGGATGTTACCCAAGACTGAAGTGGTATTTAAAGGTGATACTGCAGAGGAATTGAGAGAAATATCGCTACACCGGGAAGATGTATTACAACTATTTGATAAACTGAATAGTAGCAAATCACCTGGACCAGATGGTATACATCCCAGAGTGTTGAAAGAACTGAAATATGAGATTGCAGACCTGCTATTGGTAATCTGTGAACTTTCATTAAAATCATCTGTAATACCTGAAGATTGGAGGGTCGCCAACGTAACACCAATTTTTAAAAAGGGTTCCAGGGGTGACCCAGGAAATTACAGACCGGTGAGCCTGACGTCAGTACCAGGGAAAATGGTAGAAACCATCATAAAGAACAAAATTACACAGCATGTAGATAGTCATGGCCTAATGGGAGACAGCCAACATGGCTTTAGACAAGGAAGATCTTGTCTTACTAATCTGATATGTTTTTTGAAGGTGTGCATAAACAGGTAGACAAAGGTGAGTCGGTTGATATAGTGTATCTGGACTTTCAGAAAGCTTTTGACAAAGTCCCCCATCAGAGACTTTTGGCGAAGCTAAAAAGTCATGGGATAGGAGGCAGTGTACTATTGTGGATTGGGAACTGGTTAAAAGATAGAAAGCAGAGGGTAGGGCTAAATGGCCAATATTCCCAATGGAAAAAGGTGAATAGTGGAGTACCCCAGGGATCTGTACTGGGTCCGCTGCTTTTTGACGTATTCATAAATGACCTGGAAAAGGGAATAACTAGTGAGGTTATCAAATTTGCAGATGACACAAAACTGTTTAAAGTTGTTAAAACCCAAGAGGATTGTGGAAAACTGCAGGAGGATCTGGATAAATTGGAAGACTGGGCATCCAAATGGCAGATGAAATTTAATGTGGACAAGTGCAAAGTTATGCACCTAGGAAAGAACAACCCACACTATAGTTACACGTTGCAAGGCTCTACATTAGAAACCACCACCCAGGAAAAAGATTTAGGAGTCATCGTGGATAACATGTTAAAACCCTCCGCCCAGTGTGCAGCGGTGGCCAAGAAAGCAAATAGAATGCTAGGTATCATAAGGAAAGGGATGGAGAATAAAACAAAGGATGTTATAATGCCTCTGTATCGCTCCATGGTACGACCACACCTTGAATATCGTGTGCAATTCTGGTCACCGTATCTTAAAAAGGACATAGGGTTGTTAGAAAAAGTACAGAGAAGAGCCACCAAATTGGTGAAGGGGATGGAAGGCTACTCCTATGAAGAGAGGCTAAGAAGGTTAGGGCTCTTTAGCCTGGAGAAGAGACGGCTGAGGGGAGATATGATAGAGGTCTATAAATTAATGAATGGAGTGGAAAGGATAAACGTGGATCAATTGTTTACGCTATCAGAGTATAGAAAGACTAGGGGACATGTAATGAAGCTACAGGGTAAACTATTTAAGACAAATGAGAAAAAATATTGTTTCACTCAACGTGTAATCAAACTCTGGAATCTGTTACCGGAGGATGTAGTAAGGGCTGTTAGTATAGTTGGGTTTAAAAAAGGTTTGGACAAGTTCCTGGAGGAAAGGTCCATAAACCACTATTAAAAAGGGACCCAGGATATCAATGCTTGACCCAGTACAAGCATTGTGGAACCTGTCTTTTGGGGATATTGCTAGGTACGTATGACCTAGATTGGCCACTGTTGGAAACAGGATACTGGGCTTGATGGACCTTGGTCTGACCCAGTATGGCATGTCTTATGTTATGTTCTATCTCTGCTGGATCCGCTGCTTTTTTTAACATATTCGTAAATGACCTGGAAATGGGAATAACGAGTGAGGTAATCAAATTTGCAGATGACACAACATTATTCAAAGTTGTAAAAAACCCAAGAGGGTTGTGAAAAATTGAGGACCTTGATAAACTGGAACACTGGACATCAAATGGCAGATGAAATTTAATGTGGACAAATGCAAAGTTATGCACCTAGGAAAAAACAACCCAAACTATGGTTACACGATGCAAGGTTCCACATTAGGAACCACCACCCAGAAAAAAGATTTAGGCACCATTGTGGATAACATGTTCAAACCCTCCACCCAGTGTGCAGCGGCGGCTAAGAAAGCAAATATAATGCTAGGAATCATGAGAATAAAACAAAGGATATTATAATGCCTCTGTATCATTCCATGGTGCGACCGCACCTTGAGTATTGTATGAAATTCTAGTCACCGTATCTTAAAAAAAGGATATAGCTTTATTAGAAAAGGTACAGAGAAGAGCCACCAAAATGGTAAAGGGGGATGGAAGGGATACCCCTATGAAGAGAGGCTGAAAAGGTTAGGATTCTTCAACATGGAAAAGAGATGGCTGAGGGGAGATATGATAGAGATCTATAAATTAATGAATGGAGTGGAATGGGTAAACATCGATTGTTTACGCCATTAAAATTTAGAAAGACTAGGGGACATGCAATGAAGCTACAGTGTAACCTATTTAAGACTAATAAGAAAATATTTTTTCACTCAGTGTAACTCTGGAATTCATTACTGGAGGATGTAATAAAAGCTGCTAGTGTAGCAGGATTTAAAAAAGGTTTGGACAAATTCCTGGAGGAAAGGTCTAAAGATGGTTATTTAAAGGGGCCCCGGGAAATCCACTGCTTGCCCCATTGCAAGCATTGTGGAACCTGTGTCTTTTGGGAAACTGCTAGGTACTCATGACCTAGATTGGCCACTGTTGGAAACAGGTTACTGGGCTTGATGGACCTTTGATCTGACTCACTATGGCATATCTTATGTTCATGATGGGGGGTGGCCACTGTCAGTACAGGGTGTACTACCCTTTGGTCTGGCCTCTGCCCCCAGAGTCTTCACCAAATGCCTGGCAGTACTTTCTGTTTATCTCCATCCCCAGGGAGCCTACATCTTTTCCCCTACCTGGATGACTGGTTCATAAAGGGGGAGACAGCCACCGATGTGCAGCAGGCCATGGCCTGCACAATCTCTCCTGCAATATCTGGGCTTTGTAATAAACTGCCCTAAGTTTCACCACCTTCTGGCATAGTCTCTGTCCTGAACTGGCTGATTGTGAGACCGTGTGTCCTTGACCCACCAGCTGGTGTAGTCTCTGATCTGATGGCAGAACACAGCACCTTCAAGTGGAGATGCTCTTTCAGACCCCCAGCCCACAGAGGGCTTTAACTACAGGTGCCTCCTTTCTGGGCTGGGGAGCACTGCACTTAGAATAGTTGGTCTGAGGCAGAAAGCCAGCATCAGATCAACCTCCTGGAGCTCTGGGCCATGCACTTGGCTCTCCGGGCCTTCTGCCACAGTCTGCAGCACCAGTCAGTGCTGGTCCAAACGGACCATCAATTGGCAATGTTCTATGTGAACAAACAAGGGGGCATAGGGTCCTGCACGCTTTGCCACGAAGTGGTGGCTCTTTGTTCCTGTGCGATCTGCCAAGGTGTACCTGCGGGGACAGTACAACACCCTGGCGGTCATTCTGAACAGAATCCTCCAACCACATGAGTAGTGACTGGACCCCAGAGTGGCCAATCAGCTGTTCCGACTCTGGGGAGCCCCTCTAGTGAATCTCTTTGCCAACCCGGACAACTCCCAATTGCCCTGCTTCTGCTTATGATAGCCCCACCTGTCTCCGGGTAGCTGCAGATGCTGCTTTTTTCCTGTGGTTGGAGAGCCTTCTGTATGTAATCCCACCCATGCTGCTGATTGCCAAGACTCTCTTCAGGGTTCTTCACGACAGGGTGTTGCTGATCCTGGTGGCTCCATGGTGACCCAGGCAATTGTAGTTCTCTCTGCTTCTCCACTTGGTGGCAGAGATCCCCCATCCCCTTGGGCAGTGCCCCAGGATTATTGTCCTAGGAGGAGGGCTATTGTCTTCTTCACCCCAATCTGGGATCCCTGTCTCTGACAGCTTGGCTCCTTTCAGCCTCTCAGTGAAGGTGGAGGGAGGTCCTTTTGGCCTCTTATAAGACCTCCACCAGATGAGCATATCTCCAAGTGGCGTGGGTTTTCAGTGTGCACAGAGCGACAGGTGAACCAGTTTGTGTGCTCAGTGCAGCTGGTGGTGCAATACCTAATTCATTTGTTGCAATCTGGGCTCAAATCCAATTTGATCAGGGTACACCTGAGTGCTCTTGCGGCACACCACCACCCTATTGAGGGCAAGCTCCTCTCAGTGCAGACTCTTGTCACCTGCTTCCTATAGGGTCTCCTGCTGTCTAAGTCTCCCCCCCCATCTGCCCACCAGTGGTGGAGTGGTACCTCGCTGAGCTGGCATTCAAGCCCCTGGCTACTTGCCACTTGAGGTATCTTTCATGGAAAGTCATCTTCCTGGTGGCGCTTACATCCACTCGCAGGGTCGGCGAGCTCCAAGCCTTGGTGACAGAGCAGCCTTACACCAAGTTCTAGAAAAGAGGGTCATGTTCCGCATGTACCCCAAATTCCTTCTGAAAATGGTGTCCCATTTCCAACTCAGTCAGGAGGTGATGCTCCCCATCTTCTTTCCGTGGCCTCACGCTAGCAGGGCAGAGGCCATCCACCATACTCTGGATTGTAAGAGGGCACTGTCCTTCTACCTTAAACATACCCAGGGCCTTCGCTAAGCTGCTCAGCTTTTCGTTTCCTGACTCCCAGTGGGCTGGGGGAGGCGGTGACCAAGCAGACTCTGGTCACCCTCGCTAGAGCGCCAGGACATGGCGGCATCTGTGGCAAACCTGTATTCTGTCCCGATGATTGACATCTGCTGGGCTGCTACATGGTCTTCACTCCATACATTCACAGCTCATTACTGCCTGGAGAGGGAGTCCCGATGGGCTCTGTAGTCTGTTCAGGGTTTAGGCAAGTCCTACTCTCCAACCCTTCTGTGTTCGGGCTATTGAAGTGTTACATAAGGACTGCCATACTGGGTCAGACCAAGGTCCGTCCAAGCCCAGTATCCTGTTTCCAACAGTGGCCAATCTAGGTCATAAGTACCTAGCAGTTTCCCCAAAAGACACAGGTTCCTCAGTGCTTGTATTGGGTCAAGCAGTGATATCCCGGGTCCCTTTTAATAATGGTTTATGGACCTTTCCTCCAGGAACTTGTCCAAACCTTTTTTTAAACCCAGCTACACAAACAGCTCTTACTACATCCTCCGGTAACAAATTCCAGAGCTTGATAACACATTGAGTGAAAAAATATTCTCTCTTATAAGTCTTAAATAGGTTACCCTGTTGCTCCATTGCATGTCCCCCTAGTCTTTTTATATTCTGATGACGTAAACAATCTACATTTACCCGTTCCACTCTATTCATTAATTTATAAACCTCTATTATATCTCCTCTCAGCCGTCTTTTTCAGGTGGAAGAGCCCTAACCTTTTTAGCCTCTCTTCATAGGAGTATCCTTCCATCCCCTTTACCATTTTGGTGGCTCTTCTCTGTACCTTTTCTAATAATGCTATATCCTTTTTAAGATATGGCAACCAGAATTGCACACAATATTACTACTACTACTACTGAGCATTTGTTGAGCGCTACCAGTCATACGCAGCACTGCACTGACATGTAAGAGACAGTCCCTGCCCATCAGAGCTTAGAATTTAATCAAGACAAAACACAGAGGTGTAAGCAGGGATAGAACTAGGGGAAAGAAAAGGGAAGGAAAGGAGATCAGGAGAGTCGAGATCCAAAAGCAGCAGCGAAGAGGTGAGTTTTCAACCTGGATTTGAAGAGGGTCAGAGAGGGTGCTTGGCATACAGACACAGGTAGTTTGTTCCAGGCGTAAGGTGCAGCAAGGTGAAAGGAACGAAGTCTGGAGTTAGCAGTAGAAGAGAAGGGCACAGACAGAAGTAGTTTGCTAGAAGAGCAGAGTTCCCGGGGGGGGGGGGGGGGGATTGTAAGGAGTGATAAGAGAAGAAAGGTACTGAGGAGCCGCAGAGTGAATATTCAAGGTGCAGTCGCACCATGGAACAATACAGAGGCATTATAATATCCTTTATTTTATTTTCCATTCCTTTCCTTATGATTCCTAGCATTCTATTTACTCTAGCTGCCGCTGCACACTGGGCGGAGGGTTTTAACATGTTATCAACGATTATGCCTAAATCTTTTTTCTGGGTAGTGGTTCCCAATATGGAACCTTGCATTGTGTAAGCATAGTTTGGGTGGTTCTTTCCTAGGTGCATAACTTTGCACTTGTCCACATTAAATTTCATCTGCCATTTGGATGCCCAGTCTTCCAATTTATCAAGATCCTCTTGCAGTTTTCCACAATCCTCTTGGGTTTTAACAACTTTAAATAGTTTTGTGTCATCTGCAAATTTGATAATCTCACTTGTTCCCTTTTCCAGGTCATTTATGAATATCAAAAAGCAACGGACCCATCACAGATCCCTGGGGTACTCCACTATTCACCTTTTTCCATTGAGAAAATTGGCCATTTAGCCCACCCTCTGCTTTCTATCTTTTAACCAGATCCTGTTCCACAATAGTATATCACCTCCTATCCCATGACTTTTTATTTTTGCTAAAAGTCTCTGATGTGGGACCTTGTCAAAGGCTTTCTGGAAGTCCAAATACACTATATCAACAGACTCACCTTTGTCTACCTATATTTTCACACCTTCAAAAAAACATAACAGATTAGTAAGATGAAAATCTTCCTTGTCTAAAGCCATGTTGGCTGTCTCCCTTTAAGCCATGACTATCTATATGCTGAGTAATTTTGTTCTTTATGATGGTTTCTACCATTTTTCCCGGTACTGATGTCAGGCTCACCGGTCTGTAGTTTCCCGGATTACACCTGGAGCCCTCTTTAAAAATTAGCGTTACCTGAAGATTGGAGTATGGCCTATGTATTACAGATGATTTTAATGATAGTTCACAGATTACTAATAGCAGGTCTGCAATCTCATATTTCAGCTCTTTCAACACCCTTGGATGTATACCATCCAGTCCAGGTGGTTTGCTACTCTTCAGTTTATCAAATAGTTGTAATACATCTTCCTGGTGTAGCGATATTTCTTTCAATTCTTCAGCAGTGTCATTTTTACATACCACTTCAGTCATGGGTAACATCCCCTACATCTTCCTCCGAAGCAAAGAATTCATTCAGTCTCTCCGCTATAGCCTTGTCCCCTCTTGCTGCCAATTTTACCCCTCTTTCATCTAATGGTCCAACTGACTCTCACAGGCTTTTTTGCTACAAATATATTTGAAAAAGTTTTTTATTATGCGTTTTTGCCTCCACAGCAAGTTTCTTCTCAAATTCTCTTTGCCTGCCTTATCAATGCCTTGCATTTAACTTGCCAGTGCTTGTGCTGTTTCCACTTTTTGTCATTTGGCTCTTTTCTCCATTTCCTGAAAGATGCTTTTTTGGCAACAGCCTCTCTGACCTCATCTTTAAACCGTGCTGGCAGTTTTTTGGACTTTCTTTCACTTTTCTTAAAGCATGGAGTACAGCTGGTCTGGAATTCCAAGATAGTATTTTTAAACACCCAAGCTTGATGTAAGCCTTTAACCTTTGCAACTGCTCCTTTTAGTTTTTTCTTAACTATTTTCCTCATTTTATCATTAGTCTCCTTTTCGAAAGTTAAAAGGTAGTAATGTGGATTTCTCCAGGACCAAGCAGGAAGTCAGTCCTCACATATGGGTGACGTCGGCACCGACGGAGCCCTCGTGCGGAGCATTTCCCCAGCTTTCACAGAAAGCCTTTGGGAATTGCAGCGCGCATGCGTTGTCCCCTTCCCGCCCAAGGGTGCCATCTTGCTCAGTCGTCTTTTTTCCGCAGAGCCCGACGGACGTAGTTCATTTTTCCCCGAGGAAAAAGTTGATTTTCTCTATTTCTATTTTTTTTCCGGTTCGACGCCGGATCCTTTTCCCGCTCGGACCGATACGCCGGTATCGAGTCCTTTCTCTCTCTCTTTCGGTTTTTGTCCTTTGTGACTGGCGTTCACGCCTTTTTTCTTTTTTCCCTGGCAGACCGGTCTTTTGACCTAGCAGGGGCCCTTTTTCCCCCGATGGCTGCCAGCGGGTTTAAGAAATGTGATCGGTGTAAAACTTGTGTCTCTTACCGACACACATGACTGCTGCCTCCGTTGCCTCGGACCCGATCATGACCCGATGATCTGTGGTCCGTGTGGCAAAATGTCCTCGAAGGCCTTGAGGAGTTGGCAGCACCAGAGTGATAGAATTTTTTCTGATTCCGCGTCCGGCTGGGCCCGGACCTCGTCAGAGGCCTCGATGTCTCAGGACTCCGGCCCTGAGCAGTGTCGGGGTTCCTCTGAGCGGGGGTCTCCTTCGCAGGAACATCGCAGGAAGAAGAAACCCGCGAGGGCGTCGTCGGTGGACACTCCTGGTTCCTCGAGGGCCAGGTCGCATAGCCCCGATAGCCATCCCGGGTCTTCGGAGTCGGAGAGGCCTGCGAAGCATCCTCGTGTCAAGATGGAGTCTCCTGAACACGTAAGTGCTGTTGTCCTCGTTGACTCTCCTCCGAGGGAGCCGACGTCGGGCCCGACGCTGTCGGGGCCCGAGTCGGGCTGCTGGGTCTCCTGAGCTCGGACTCAGGCTGATGGCCTTGGAGAGCAGCTTCGCTGCCTTCTTGGAACAGCAGCGGGCATTGATCGCCGGTCTCACCGGTGCATCTGCCCCGACCACCGGGATCTCGACGTCCAAGTCTACCCCGGAGGCCGAGCCGATCCTCAAGTCCATGCAGGCTTGAGTCGATCCTCGGCCACGGTCTCCCTCGACTTCCCGTTCGGGGCTGAGATCGTCGACGCCGATACCCTCGGCGTCGGGCATCGGTGCCCGCCCGACCGGAGCCGCTCGATTCCTCCTCCGAGGAGTCGGGCTGGGAGACGGAGGACGAAGAGTCACCCGACACCCATCGGACTCGGTGTGTCCCCTCGGACTCACCCGAGTCCGAACCTCGGAGACGGTCCCCACCGGAGGATACCTGGTTCTCGGACTTCGTGCGGGATATGGCCAAGGCCTTGGCTTTCCCCGCGGATCCCGAGGAGGAGCCTCAAGCCGAGGAGCTCGAGGCCCTCCAGTATGACTCTCCCCCAAAGGAGGCCTTTACTGTTCCGGTTCCTCCGATGTTGGAGCGGCTACTCTTCCGCATGTGGGAGACCCCGGCTTCGACGCCGGTGTTAAGCAAGCGGGTCGATTCCACTTATCGAGTCCGCAAGAGCCCCGGGTTCCAAAAGGCACAATTACTGCACCACTCCATGGTTGTGGAATCGGCCATGCATCGACTGAAAAGTCAGAAGATGCACTCCTCGGTGCCTCCCGGTCGGGAGGCCCTGAATCTGGATGCCCTCGGTAAGAAGTGCTTCCAGGGCTCTATGCTTGCTTGCCGTGTCCAGACTTACCAGCTCTACATGGGCATGTACCTCCGAGACCTGGCAAAGGAGATTGCCGGGTTCTCTGCTGGTCTCTCCGAGGAACCTTTGCAGAGGTTCCAGGCCTTGTCCACCGGTATTCGAGAGTGCTTGAAGTTTATCTCTCGAGCAGCCTACGATGGCTTTGAGGCCTCGGCCCGAGTAGCTGGGGCCGGCATCGGTGCACGCCAACAGGCTTGGCTACAGTCATCCGACTTCGAGCCATGTTTCCAGGACAAGTTGGTCGATGTCCTCTGCCAAGGTGAAAACCTCTTTGGCAAGCCCATGGCTGAAAAGGCTGCAGAACTCGAGGCCTAGCTCTGAGAGCCTTCTCCCACCTCGCCTCTCACCAGTCTGTACTGGTCCAGATGGACAATCAAGTTGCCATGTTCTATGTGAACAAACAAGGGGGCACAGGCTCCTTCCTTCTTTGTCAGGAGGCACAACGACTGTGCTCTTGGGCTGTCAATCACGGAATCCTTCTCAAGGCTGTCTACCTCCCAGGTCAAGAAAATTGCCTGGCAGACAGACTGAGCCGGATCCTGCAACCACACGAATGGAGATTGAACCCATTGGTGGTTCAGCAGGTCTTTCTCAAGTGGGGGCTTCCCACCATGGATCTTTTCGCCAGTCCTTTGAACCGGCAGCTCCCGAGATTTTGCTCCAGGCAACCGCGTCCTCTCAGAGTAGCAGCGGATGCGTTTCTGATCTCGTGGTCCACAGGCCTACTGTATGCGTTTCCTCCCACACCACTAGTGTCCAGAACGCTGTTCAAAGTCCTCAAGGATGGGGCTTCATTGATTCTCATAGCCCCCAGGTGGCCGAGGCAACCGTGGTTCCCGCTTCTGTTACAGCTGGCAGTGGACACACCTCTTTCTCTGGGGTTTCAACACGATCTCCTGTTTCAGGATCACAGGACTCTCTTGCACCCCAACCTCCAGTCCCTTCATCTGATGGCCTGGCTGCTGTAAGGGTAGTCCTGGCTCCCCTACTACTGCCTCGAGAGGTGGAAGATGTTGTTTAGCTTCTAGACGGCAATCCACCAGGAAATCCTACGCTCTTAAGTGGCGTAGATTCTCCGCCTGGTGTGCTAAGCACAACGAGAATCCCTTCTCGTGCTTGGTAGCGGTAGTATTGCAATATTTGCTTTACCTCTCCAATCTGGGCCTTAAGTCTAACTCTGTCAGAGTTCACCTTAGTGCTCTCTCAGCACACCACTCGCCGGTGGACGGCAGGCCTCTTTCCAACCACCCTTTGGTGGCTCGTTTCCTCAGAGGCCTCCTTCTGCTTAAGCCTCCTTTGCGTCTGCCGGCCCCGGAGTGGGATCTGAATGTGGTGTTGCAGCGGCTTACTTGTCCGCCTTTTGAACCTATGGCTACCTGCCCTCTCCGTTTTCTCTCCTGGAAAACTTTATTTCTGGTAGCTCTCACCTCTGCTAGGCGAGTGAGTGAACTGCAGGCGCTAGTGTCTGATCCTCCTTACACTAGGTTCTACAGGAATAGGGTAGTCTTACGGACTCACCCTAAGTTTCTTCCTAAGGTTGTCTCACCTTTTCATCTCAATCAGGAGGTGGTTCTTCCGACCTTCTTTCCCAGGCCGCACGACTGGACTGTAGGAGGGCATTATTCTTCTACCTTGACCGTACACGGGAGCATCAAAAGGCTGTTCAGCTTTTCGTTTCTTTTGACCCCAATAAGTTGGGGCTCCCTGTCTCCAAGCATACGTTGTCCATATGGGTCGCTGACTGCATCGCCTGGGCTTATGGGGCAGCCGGCCTCTCGTTGGAGGGTCGAGTCACGGCTCATCGTGTCAGGGCGAAGGCTGTGTCAGTGGCTCATCTCCGCTCTGTTCCGTTGGCAGACATCTGCCGGGCCGCTACTTGGTCTTCAAGCCAGACTTTCGCGGCCCATTACTGCCTTGAGAGGGAGTCCCGCAGGGACAGTGCTTTCGGACAGGCAGTACTCCATAATCTCTTTGGGGTTTAGGCAACTCCTACCCTCCGGCCCTGGTGTTGGGCTACCGGTCGGGGGCGTTCTCAGAGAAGATTCCTTCCTTCTGTGCTGACGAGCTAGAGGGAGCTCATTTTTTCGGCTTGAGGTCTCCGGTAGCCTTAACTAGGGAGTCCCATATGTGAGGACTGACTTCCTGCTTGGTCCTGGAGAAAGAGTAGTTACTCATCTGTAACAGGTGTTCTCCAGGAGCAGCAGGAATCAGTCCTCACAACCCTCCCTCCTCCCCTTGGAGTTGCAGTCATATGATTTATTTTTGCTTATTTTTTGCTGTCTTTTAGCTATGTCATCAGACTGAGCAAGATGGCACCCTTGGGCGGGAAGGGGACCGCATGCGCGCTGCAATTCCCAAAGGCTTTCTTTGAAAGCTGGGGAAATGCTCCCCACGAGGGCTCCGTCGGCGCCGACGTCACCCATATGTGAGGACTGATTCCTGCTGCTCCTGGAGAACACCTGTTACAGGTGAGTAACTACTCTAACTTCTCATTTAGTGCTATATATTCTAACTCTCCCATCTTATTTTTAGACTTCTAGCATTTGCATACAAGTATTTTAGAGACTGTATTTTATTCGTATTAATCTGGTTATCGGTAGGCAGGGCTAAATTGGAATCTTTAAGCTCTGTCTGCTCTGTACTCAAGAGCATTTGGGCTACCTTTGTCTTTATTGGAGTCTCTCTGCTGATGTGCCCTAATTTCATTTTTTGGTAGTGTCTTTCAAGGATACATTGTTCCGAAGCATGCGCTGTTGGGTGACTGTTGGTTCTCCCCTATTATCTAGTATTATCTGCTTCCATCTCGATTAAGGTGAAGCCCATCCCTTTGGAAGAGCCCTTCCTTTTCCCAGAATGTTCCCCAGTTCCTGACAAATCCAAAACCCTCATCCTTGCACCATTGTCTCATCTATGTATTGAGACTCCGGAGCTCAGCCTGCATTTTGGGTCCTGCGCGTATAATGGGAAGCATTTTGGAGAAAGCTACCCTGGAAGTTCTGGATTTCAGCTTCCTACCTAAAAGCCTAAATTTAGCCTCCAGAACCTTCCTATCACATTTTCCTATAACATTGATACCGACATGTACCAAGACAGCAGACTCCTCCCCAGCACTATCTAAGACCTTGTCCAGGGGGCGCGTGAGGTCCGCTACCTTTGCACCAGGCAGGCATGTTACCAAGCGATCCTCGCATCCACCAGCCACCGAGCTATCTTCATGCCTAATGATCAAATCACCAACTATAACGGCTGTCCTAACCCTTCCCTCATGGGCACTTGGCCCTGGAGAAACTTCCTCGGTGCGAGAGGGTTTTACATCACCTGGAGGACAGGTCCTAGCTATAGGATCACTTCCTGCCACACCAGGGTGATGCTCTCCTGTCACATGACCTCTCTCCTCCATGGCAACAGGGATGCTGCCAGACTGGAGGTGGGACTTCAGGACTATTATCTCTGTAGGTCTCATCTATGTACCTCTGTAGTCTTGTGGCTTCCAAGCCTGCTACTCTTGCCTCCAGAGATCGGACTCGTTCCCTGAGAGCAAAGAGCTTCTTGCACCTTGTGCACACGTAAGACCCCTCACCAACTGGGAGAAAATCATACATGTGACACTCAATGCAAAAGACTGGAAAGCCCCATCTCGCTGCTCGACTGCTGTCTGCATCTTTGTTTTAAGGTTGTGTTTAGATATTTAAGTTCTTTACTAAGGGTTGCTGGGGATACTTATACTAATAAAACTATACCTAATACGCTTAATGTACTTTCTTCACCTGAAATTTAATTAATCTCAGATCCTTAGTGTATGCTGATGAGAATAAACAGCTGCACCTGAGTGAATATGGCACCTCCTTTCCTTTAAGAGGTTTAAGCACCTATAAAGCTATGATTATCCTAGGGGTGGGTGGGTGATGGGGAGGGAGGAAACCCAGTTCATTCTGGAGTCTATATCCTTGGACTCAATTGCTGCTGCTCATGGCTCCCCTTGGCATCCGTGGTTTTCTACGGACCTTCGGTAGCCCATAGCTAGGGAGTCCCATAAGTGAGGACTGACTTCCTGCTTGTTCCTGGAGAAAGTATAGTTACCTATAACACGTGTTCTCCGGGGACAGCAGAAATCGGTCCTCACAACGTTTCCTCCTCCCCATGGAGTTGCTTTTCTATCCTTTTTGCTATGTCATCTGACCTACCCCCTGGCACCCTTGGGCGGGAAGGGTCCATGAATGTGCGGTGGCATCTCCCAGAGGCTTTCTTTAGAAAACTGGGGAGATGCTTCCGCGAGGGCTCTGGTGCTGTCACCCATATGTGAGGACTAATTCCTACTGTCCCTGAAGAACCTGTTATAGGTGAGTAGCTATGCTTTTTATATTTCTGTGTAGCTAATTGGGGAGTTGCCCTCTAATGCAAGAATTCGCACATTGGGTTAGCGGGTGCTGGGGTGGGTAGGGAGTTATCTAACTCTGATGAGGTTAGTGGCTTCAAAGAGCTGGCTCTGAATGGAAAACTGGAAAAGAAAAAAGAAAACTATGAACCCTAATAGGCAGAGCTTTACCTGACACCACAAAAAAAATTTTCCGTTTGGAATACAGAAAAGGTTTAGCTTTTTAAAAATGAAGACCAAAACCCCTTTAAGAGCTCTCAGGCAGAGAGCTTGTATTTAAGTCACACAGTATTAACCTTGCTTGTTCTCTAAGCCCTTGAAGGTATCTATTTTTAAATGTTTTTTCAAACTTTTATTTAGGGTTAATAGGGTTTAAAATATAAGAATACATTTTGTAACGTGTAAACTGAATTGGTAATGTAAAACTAAAGGACTGGGGAAAAATGTTATCAGTCAAGGCTGGTGGTAAGGGAAAACCCAGCATGGGATGAGACTAATACTAGCAGTAGGCCCAAAGACACGAGTGGCATTGAACATATGCTACGCATTTTTAGACATTTAGGATATCCACTGGCATTTTTTTCCCTCTTGCTGTACAAACGATAGTCAAACTGATTTGAGGACTCATTGCTGCTGGCCTATTGTGGGCAGTTGCTCATTGGACAAACAGGATGAGTCAGTCACACATTGATGTTATCTGTCTGTGCCAGGTGTGGATTAACTCTCACAGAGCTGCCAAGGCAGGCTCTATTACCTTCCATCTCTCCTGTCTGCTCACCCTGCTCTCCATAACTCCACTACCAAAAAAAAACCCTCATGACAGATTATCCATCCAATTCGCTTTTGATTAGTTGCTTTTATTGCCACATTAGAGCACCACTCACCCACCACTGGCCTGAATGCAGAAAGCTTTGTTTAAAATGCTGTGCTAAGCTCCAGCACACAGCTTTCTAATGCTTATGCTAAAAATATTTACTCCCAGTGCAATAAAATGATGGAGAAAATGGCACATACTGCAGCAGTAAGATGCAACAGTTTGCTGCATCACGAGTAATTATCCCCCTTCTGTGAATATGTGAGCAGGCATTGGCATTGCCATCTTTTGGCAGACTGATCCTACACAGTATGTCACAATAAAGTTTGTTGGGTCAAGTACCACCGTTTTCCAAGATGGAGGCAGGAGCAAGTGGGCATTATGCTTGCCTCTCAACTTTCTAGAGTGAGGGACTGTTGGGGAGCTCAGGAGGATTCTGAGGGGTATTGGGGAGGGTCCCAAGCATATATTTGCTACGGGGGAGGGGGAACGGAGATGCAAGAGATCTCAGGCTACCAGAGACATCTGTAGGATTGGGGAGCTAGATAGTCAGGAGGGTGGTGTCAGTAGTGGTGGGAGAAATCAGGAGTTCTGGGGATTATTGGGCCACCAGGGATCTTGTCTATGGTGAAGTGCTGCACTTTACATCAGATCATCCCTTTGCTCCTGTGGGGCATCTTTACACCAGTCCTCAGCTGGCATAAAGATGCAGCATTAAAGAGTAAAAAAGTGCATTGAATTCTAGCATGGTTTTTATACCAGGGGCAGTTTCTTGCTCAAGTATTTATGCTTTTTGCATGCCCACTGCACTTTCCTTTAGTACAGCAATTTTACTCAAGATTTTCCTGCTCTAGAAATCCCTCTGCATCAAGGAGTAAGACAAGCATGGGAAAATCTTAAGCAGATCACTGCATCAAAGCATTGCACAGTTTAACGCATTGACTCCACTGTAAGATCTAACAGCTGCCCAGCACTGCGGCTAGAATAACATACTCCAACCTGGATCTAAAATAATTCCCAGACTGGGGAGGAGGAGGGGGAATGAACACTACCAGCACACAAATGATGGTTAGATGTCTGTGCAGTTATATCTCCAGGAACAAGCAGGAATGAGTCCTCACATATGGGTACGTCGGTACCGACGGAGCCTGCGCGGGAAAGCTCCCCAGCTTCCCAGAAAGAAAGCTTTTGGGAGCCTCCCACAGCGCCTGCGCGCTGCCTTCCCGCCTTTCCTAACCAACTCTCCTCAGTTCTTCTTTTTCCGTGGAGCCAGCAGGTCGTGTTCCTGTCACCGCTGAAGAAGTTCTTTATTTTAATTTATTTCTTTGGTCGCGTGTCTGCCTTCCCCGACGCCGGACCGGTACCGCCGGACTTTTCTTTTCTTTCAAAAAAAAAAAAAAATTATACTTTTCCTCACTTGGTGTGTTTTTCTTCTTAGGCCTACAGGCCCACAAGAAAAATTTCCCTCATGGAAAAACCAGCCTCCGGATTCAAAAAATGCACTAAGTGTAGCGGTACAATTTCTGTTACAGATACTCATGAATGGTGTCTTAAATGTTTGGATCCTGAACACTCTATTCCGGATTGCCAGTCCTGCTCCCTAATGTCTAAACGAGGGTTGCAGAACCGAGCAGCCAAGCTCCATGTGCTGTTTCCCACGGATGCACCGGCGGTGGCATCGACATCTTCCAGGTCTTCCTCTCCTGATGGGTCTCAGGTAACCAAACATAAACCTAGCAGGTCCTTGAAGGGCAAATCTCCCTCTCAGCATCGAGATGCCTCCGGGCTTGCCCTCGAGGATCCTGCCCCCAGCCAAACGACCCCAGCGGGAAGCTCCGGTTTCCAAAGCTCCCCTATGGGGTTACAGGTTGACATCGATGGCACGGCCTCGACCGATCACCTGTTAGACTGCTCTGGGGTACCGGCACAATCTCCCGGTACCGACATCCAGGCAGTCGTGGCGTCCATGAATCACACTGTGCAATCCATGCAGCAGGCTATAATGGCTTTTATTCAAGCTGTGACTCCGTCGGTACCGCAACGAGTCCCGTTGTCGGTACCTGCGCCGGTACCGGTACCAACTTCGATACCGGTACCGACTGCATCGACATTGGTCAGGATACCGACTCAGGTTCCTTGTCCAGGGCTATCTCTCGGTACCGATCCGGTACTGGGGACGCCCGTTGTCGGTACCGATCGATACGCGTATCGATCATTGGAAGGGGACAGACGATACTTCGATTCCTCTGATGATTCTGATTCATCAGATGAGTCTCCCGAAGTATCCATTACCCTTCCTGAGGAGCCTACTTCTCCAAAAAGGAGAATGTCTCCTCCAGAGGATTTGTCCTTTCAAGACTTCATAATAGAAGTGGCTAAAGGACTCTCTATTTCAGTAACCTCTGAAGCAGAGCCTAGAGCAAAAAAATTTGATATTTTAGAATACTCTAAGGCTCCCAGAGAGGCAGTCACCTTGCCAATTCATGAAATTCTTCATGAACATATGATTGACTTATGGGAGACTCCTCTCACCCTTTCTCCTCATTCTCGCAGATTGGACACTATGTACCGTGTCCCTCCTTGTCCTAGATTTCAGAAAACTCAGCTTCCTCACCACTCCTTTGTGGTGCAGTCAGCTATGAAAAGGATAAAGAGTACCAAAAGACACACTTCTGCTTCCCCAGGAAGAGAATGCAGGACCTTGGATGCTTTTGGTAGGAAAATCTTCCAAGCCAGTATGCTTATTGCCAGAATCAACTCATATAGCCTTTATATGGGTATGTTTCTAAAGGAAGTTGCACAAAAGCTGCACAACTTTCTCCCTTTTATTCCAGAGGATAGAAGGGATGAATTTCTCCTTTGGCTTAAGCATACTCAAGATATTTCAAAGTTTTCCAACAGGGCAGCCTTTGATTCCTTTGAAGGTGCCAGCAGAGCCTCAGGCATTGCCATAGCTGCTCGCAGAATTGCTTGGCTCCAGGCTTCTGATCTAGAACCCTGGGTTCAGGATGGCTTAGGAAATCTGCCCTGTACGGGTGAAAATCTCTTTGGCAAAGAGTGGCAAATAAAAGCCACTCAAATGGATGCAGAGAATTCTGCTCTGGATAGACTTTCTAAGTCAACTTCCATTCCAGCCAAGAAAAAGTCTTTCAAAAAGCCTTTTTACAAAAGGAGCAGATTTCCTTCCACTTCTGGCCAACAGTCTTCTACAGATCGCTTTGCTACTAAGCGTCAGCAACCTAAACAGGCCAGGCCTAAACCTGCAGGGGCTGCTACAACTCAGCAGTCCCAACCCCCTCAGGGTTTTTGACTTGATACTAGAGAACTTAACCTTTCTGGCTCTACAACAGCCAGAACCTCTCACCATTCCAGGAAGGTTAGCTCATTTTGCTCCCAGATGGGAGCAAATCACATCAGAGCAGTGGACCCTCTCTATCATAAGGGAGGGCTACAATCTTCATTTCTCACACCTTCCTCCCTACACCATGGTGAGACAATTCAATTCTCCCACTTCTCTCCTCGACCTTCTGGATCAGGAGGTGACTACCCTTCTGTCCCAGGGGGCCATAGAAGAAGTTCCTCTTTTTCAACAGGGGTCAGGGTTTTACTCCCCCTATTCTCTCATTCCAAAGAAAACAGGGGGTTACAGACCCATTCTAGATCTCAGAGAATTGAACAAATTCCTATGCAAGGAGAAGTTCAAGATGCTTTCTCTAGGCACTCTCCATACCTGCAGAATCAGGATTGGCTTTGTTCTCTAGATCTCAAGGATGCATACACTCATGTCCTCATCCATCCATCTCACAGAAAATTCCTACGTTTTCTGTTCCAGGGAAAACATTACCAATACAGAGTGCTTCCTTTCGGTCTAGCCTCTGCTCCAAGAGTGTTCACCAAATGCATGGCAATAGTTGCTGCATTTCTACGCACTCTGGGAATATTTGTCTTCCCATACCTGGACGACTGGCTCATCCGAGCTCCAACCCAGTCAGAGGCTCAGATCTCCCTGAACCACACCAGCCGCATTCTGCAATACCTGGGACTTGTGGTAAACCTCCCAAAGTCCCAGCTCACCCCTACTCAGTCCCTGGAATTCATAGGGGCCTGGTTGGACACCACTTCTTCAAGGGCCTACCTTCCTCAGGCCCGTTGTCAACGTCTAGTGCAGTTACCCTCCCAGATTCAGTCAAAGAGCCATTTAACTGCCAGGGAGATGCTACAGCTGCTAGGCCATATGGCTTCCACAGTTCATGTGGTACCCTATGCTCGCCTACACATGAGAGCAGCTCAATGGACTTTGTCCACCCAGTGGACTCAAGCTTCAGGAGCTCTCTCAGACCAAATAGCAACCTCCAAACGTCTCTTTTGGTCTCTCCAATAGTGGATGTCCACTCAAAATCTGTTGCTGGGGTCCCCCTTCCAAACTTTGTTGCCCCAGGCAACCCTCACAACAGATGCCTCCCAAACAGGTTGGGGAGCTCATCTACAAGACCTCTCCACCCAAGGCATTTGGTCCCCACAGGAGACCTCTCTTCATATCAACCACTTGGAACTTCGAGCAGTGTTCCTAGCTCTCAAGGTCTTTCATACCCTCCTCAGCTACAAGACAGTCCTCATTCATACGGACAATCAAGTAGCCATGTTTTACATAAACAAGCAAGGAGGAGCTGGCTCTCTGTCGCTTTGCAACGAAGCTCTAAGATTATGGGCCTTCGCCAGAGAGCATCAAATCCATCTCCTGGCAGTATACCTCCCAGGAATCCAAAACTCTTGGGCAGACAGAATCAGTCGAGTTCTGCTTCCACACGAATGGTCCCTGCACATGAATCAGGTACTCAGAATCTTCCAGGAATGGGGAACCCCGGACATAGACCTCTTTGCAAGTCCGTGGAATGCCAAACTTCCCCGGTTCTGTTCCAGAATTCCGTGTCAGGGAGTTCAGGCCAAGGATGCCTTCCTCCTTCATTGGGGTCAGGGCTTCCTGTATGCCTTTCCACCCATTCCTTTGATTCCCAAGACTCTGTTCAAACTCCAGAGGGATCAAGGATCTATGATCCTCATAGCTCCACGCTGGCCACGCCAAGTGTGGTACCCTATACTTCTGCATCTCTCCCAAGCCCCCTCCCTGGACTTGGGAGCTGCGCCAGACCTTCTGTCCCAGGAGGAAGGGACTTTGTGGCATCCAAATCCCAAGTCCCTTCACCTCAGAGCTTGGTTACTGAAGGCCTAGATCTTCAAGACTTCAATCTTTCTCAGCAAGTGAAGGATATCCTCCATGCTTCCAGAAAACCTTCCACTAGGCGTTCCTATGCTTTTAAGTGGAAAAGAGTTTCCATTTGGTGTGCTCAAAAGGGTCTTGACCCTCTGGCACTTCCTGTGAATTCTCTATTGGAATATCTCCTGCATCTCTCCAATGCAGGCCTTAAAACGAATTCAGTAAGGGTCCATTTGAGTGCTTTTGCAGCATCCCTTAAGCCTCTCAATGGACAACCTATCTCCTCTCATCCTCTTATTGCAAGATTCATGAGAGGCCTAACTTTAACAAAACCTCCCATTCAACCTCCTCCGGTGGCATGGGACTTAAACTTGGTTCTTGGTCAGCTTATGAAGCCACCTTTTGAACCCTTAGCCACTACTTCCTTGAAATTTCTTTCCTGGAAGGTTATTTTCCTTATTGCAGTCACTTCTGCTCGCTGCATCAGTGAACTGCAGGCCCTAGTGGCTAATCCACCTTATACATGATAAGGTAGTCCTTAGGACAAATCCTCACTTTATGCCTAAAGTGGTCTCACCTTTTCATCTTAATCAAGAGGTATATTTACCTGTCTTTTTTCCAGCTCCTCATGCATCCAGTGCAGAGAGGAACCTTCATACTCTAGATTGTAAAAGAGCTCTTGCTTTTTACTTACACAGGACACAGCAACATAGAAAGTCTTCCCAGCTTTTTGTTGCTTTTGATCCTTCTCATTTAGGACTTCCAGTCTCTAAGAGAACACTGTCCAATTGGATTGCTCAGTGTATTTCTTTTGCTTACCAGAGTAAGAACCTTTCTCTGGAGGGCCATGTCACAGCTCACAATGTGAGGGCCATGGCCGCCTCTATGGCTCATCTTCATTCTGTGTCCATCGACCAGATCTGTTGAGCAGCCACCTGGGCCTCGGTTCATACCTTCACAGCCCATTACTGTTTGGACAAGGACTCCCGCCGGGATGCCTTGTTTGGTCAGGCTGTCCTCAGACACCTGTTCCATTCTTAAACAACTCCTGCCCTCCGTCCCTTAATGGATGCCTGAGATCCATAGGAAGACGAGGAACCTTTCAGGGTCTCATACTCTTGGGGATCTCCCAGGCATCTTAGCTAGGGAGTCCCCATATGTGAGGACTCATTCCTGCTTGTTCCTGGAGATAGCACTGTTACTTACCTGTAACAGGTGATCTCTGGGAACAGCAGGAATTAGTGCTCACAACCCTCCCACCTCCCCTAGGAGTTGTATCTCTCTCTCTATCTTTCCTTTCCTCTCTCTCTATTGTCTCAGCTTTAAACTTGAACTGAGGAGAGTTGGTTAGGAAAGGCGGGAAGGCAGCGCGCAGGCGCTGTGGGAGGCTCCCAAAAGCTTTCTTTCTGGGGAGCTTTCCCGCGCAGGCTCCCTCGGTACCGACGTACCCATATGTGAGGACTAATTCCTGCTGTTCCCAGAGATCACCTGTTACAGGTAAGTAACTGTGCTTTCTTGCCCTGAGTATAGAGAAATTTCACAGAGAGCTCAAAAGAGCAGGAGCTTTACCTTGCAGGAATATTTAGCAAGATACACTGCCTCCTGCATAGAATCTGGCTCAGCCTGATCCTCCCTCTCGGGGGGGTGAACTCCCCAGCTGATGTTCTTGTACAAACCCTTCTGATGCTTCTGCCTCCATGAGTCCCTCCTGTCTCTCCTGAACTGAGCAGTCATAATGCAGATGGGACTAGAAAAGGAATGTGTCTGCTCACAAATGTGAAAGATAAGTGAGTTAGGCTCCCTAGCCAGCAGGTGGAGATTTGAACACGTTTCAGTGGTATAGTCACTGGGTATATGCAAGTACAGATAGGCCTTTTCCTTATCGTCCCTCCAGTCCAGTCGTGAACCTCTGGGTAATGCACCTCTTTCAGCAGCTTGGAGACAGAGTACACCACTTTCTTGAGAATAGTAGTACTAATATCACTGGCTCCTCCCATGAGCTCCCTGTACACTCAGTTTCCAAGCAGCTGGAGGACATGTGAGCCCAGGTTCAGGGCTCACTGAAGTGACAAATG
This sequence comes from Ichthyophis bannanicus, assembly GCA_033557465.1. Classification (NCBI taxonomy): domain Eukaryota; kingdom Metazoa; phylum Chordata; class Amphibia; order Gymnophiona; family Ichthyophiidae; genus Ichthyophis; species Ichthyophis bannanicus. The sequence goes on from CM066042.1 coordinate 174,375,669, forward strand.
AGGAATTTTTAGTTTTTCCTTTTAGTTTTAATTGGATTTCATTAAGTTTACTAAGTTGTTTTACTTTAATTTTAATCCGTTTTTGATATTTTATTTTTAAACTTTAAGCCGAGACAGCACTTTAGAAAGGAGGTGTGTTTTTCAGCTCTATCTAAACCTTTTTAGCAGCAGAGCTTTGATCTCAGCACTTTGGCGGCTCCCGATCCCGTCAGCCGGTGAGGAACTGCCATCAGTGTTCTCAGCTCAGTTCGTTGCTGATGCTGCTCCTTTCTCCCTTGCGCCAAAGCCGATTGCTGGCTGAGCGCGGGAGCTCACATGGACTGTCAGGATCTTGCCCTGCTTATTCCTGCTGCTTCACAACGATCGGAGGTAGGCTTCCATAATTTCTTTGTTCCACTGGTTTATTTTAAGGTGCAGAACGTCTTGGAAGATCTCGGCTGCAATTTTAAAGCGGTTTTTGCCACCTCGTGGTTTTCACTTGCAGGCCTGTGTGAGGAGATGGTTGGGGGTTGCTTCCCACGTTTTTTCCTCTCAGGCACCTTAGGGCCTCCAACTTTTTTTTAGCTGTATCGCTCTCTGGGGCTCACTTTCATATTTAGTGGGATTGTTTTACTGGAACATATCTATATATCTATATATATTTATTTTTTTCTTTTTTTTACTTAAGTTTAAATTTATTTCATTACCGTCTGAGAGAGTATCTAAGGCACTGCGGCACCACTAGACTTTTAATCAATGCCTGCTCGCCCTCAGTGCTTGGTTTGTGGTACCAGGAGGGGAACCACCTGTCAGAAGCAGGAGTGTGTCGTACTTGTACTTCAGCAGCCTCTGATATGGAACAATCGCTTCAGGAGAAAACCAAGAAGACTTTCCTCAACGTCTCGGGTTCCTCCTGGCCCTGCAGAGCCTCTCCTCCCCACGGAAACCCCGTCTCCTTCCCGCGAGTCCGGTTCCGCTGTGGCAGGTTCTTCGGCTTCCCTCAGTCTGGGAGCCATGACTTTGGGAGGTGTTTTGCCAGAATTTCTGCGTCTTTTGCACCAGGCCTTTTGTTTAGGCCAGCAAGGGGGCAGTATGGGCTCCATTACAGTACTACCATGGTAGTACCCACTGGCTTGCAAAAGGAAAAGCTTGCGGATCCACTACCAACTAAGGCGGCCAGACTGGATGAGGATCATCCAATTTATTCTGATGACATTGATCTCGATCCAGAGATAGAAAATGAGGAGTTGGAGGAAGATGAAATTTTAGAGCCCGAAGATCGTTTGCGCATTGTGCACGTGTTTTGGCGAGAGGAGCTGCCTGCCTTAATGGCAGAATCTCTCCAAGCCCTTAATTTACCATCTGGTTGCCCAGTGGAGGAGGACACTCTAGAGGATCCCCTCATCCAAGCGGTGTGGACTTCCCAAGCAGTCTTTCCCGATCACCGTGTGGTGAAGGAGATGATACAGGACGAGTGGGATTTGCCAGAAGCAGGCCTGAGGGGGGGCTAGGGCATTCTCTCGTCTTTACCCCCTTTCGGATCAGGAGTGGGAGATGTTTTGTTCTCCTTGCGTGGATGCAGCTGTTTCAGCTGTAACAGACTACCATCCCAGTAGAGGTAGAGGGCAGCACTGCCCTGAAGGATAGTCAAGACAAAGTTGGATTCGCTCTTGAAACAGGTGTTTGATGTTTGTTCCTTGTCGTTGCAAGCTTCTATTTGTGGGGCCTGGGTTGCTAGAGCCTGTCTTCGATGGTCCCAATGGCTTCAACAGCCGGAGGGGGCATCTCTGGAGCATACGGCTGATTTTGGTAGGTTGGAATCAGGTGCCGCTTACTTGGCGGATGTTCATTATGATCTCATTCGCAGTTTGGCGCGCAGTATGGCTTCAATGGTGGCTGCTCATCGCTACCTATGGCTGCATAATTGGGCAGCAGATTCTTCATCTAAGTCCCGGCTTAGTAAGCTTCCCTTTAAGAGGAAGCTTCTCTTTGGAGAAGACTTGGATAAATTAGTCAAGGACTTGGGAGAGTCCAAGGGAGGATGCCTACCAAAAGATAAATCTAAGCAGGTGTGCACTCTGGCACTGTCTCGTGGACAAGTATGGGATTATCGATGTTTTCGTACCTCCCGCCTGTCGGGATTTCAGAGGGGAAGATTCTTTTCCCGGGGTCAAGCATTCAAAGGTTTCCGAGATGCAGGTAGAGGTTTCTCTGCTTCCTCAACGTCTGGTTTTAAAAATAACACAATGAAGAGCGGAGGGCCCAGGCGGGGGAGCAGCCCATGGGAGGTAGTCTACGGGACTTCTACCCTGCTTGGACTCGAATAACCTCTGACCAATGGGTTCTGGAAATTATTCGCAAGGGTTATTCCTTCGAGTTTGCACGACCTATAACCAATTTTTTTATCCAGTCGTCTTGAGTATCGGACAAGGCCCTGGCAATAAAGGACTTCTTAACAAGGCTTCTGCAGTTACAAGCAGTAGTTCCGGTACCCAGAAGCCAATACAGATGTGGTTGGTACTTGATTTATTTTGTAGTGCCAAAAAAGGACGGTTCCTGGCATCCAATTCTGGACTTAAGGGAGTAAACCATTGTCTGCGGGTGCCACATTTTCGCATGGAAACTTTGCAGTCTCTAATAGTCGCGGTGAGAGAGAGGGGGAATTCTTGATGTCCCTAGATTTCATGGAAGCGTATCTACGTATCCCTATCAGGGCTGACCATCAGCAATTCCTGTGGTTTGCGGTATCAATGGGGCATATTCATTTTCAAACATTGCTGTTCGGTTTAGCCATGGCGCCCAGGACTTCCACCAAAGTTATGGTGGTAGTAGCTGTGGTGCTGCGAAAGGAAGGGGTGTTGGTTCACCTTTATCTGGACGACTGGCTGATTAGAGCAAAACCAGACAAGAAAGCGTACGAGTCACTGCCCGAGTGGTACAGCTTCTAGAAAGTCTTGGCTGGCTAGTCAATCATAGCAAGAGCCACTTGGTTCCATCCCAGAATTTGGAATATTTAGGAGTCCGCTTCGATACACAAGCAGGGGCAGTTTTTCTGCCAGACCACCGAGTACAGAGTTTACAAATTCTGGTTCGGTTGTTTTTGAAGCTCAAGATTCCCACTTCGTGGCGGTACCTACAGTTAGGCACAATGGTAGCAACGCTGGAAGTGGTACCGTGGGCGAGAGCACATATGCATCCTTTACAGAGAGCTCTTCCTCGGCGATGTTCACATCAGACAGACTCTCTGACCCAGCGGCTTCCGTGTCCGCGGGAGGTAAAGGCAGCTCTTTATTGGTGGCTCCAATGAAAGAATCTGACTGTGGGCATGCCTCTCGAGCAACCAGACTGGATTCTAGTCTTAACCGACACCAGTCTGTCGGGCTGGGGAGCGCACAGCAGGGGTCTCTATGCTCAAGGAACTTGGAGCAGGCAGGAGTCCAGTTGGTTGATCAACCGATTGGAGTTGAAAGCAGTGTTTCTGGTGCTCAAAGCCTTCAAAGATTCTCCTAACCCAGTTGGTGAGAGTCTTATCGGACAACGTGATGGCAGTGGCGTATCTCAATCATCAAAGCGGCACAGGCAGCGTACCGCTCGAAGACCTAGCAGAGAAAGTTATTTCTCTGGGTGGAACCTCTACTCCAAGCATTGTCGGCAGCCCACATTGCAGGAATAGACAATGTGGCAGCAGACTACCTCAGTCGGGGTCGCGTGGATCCAGTTGAGTGGGTACGCCACCCAGAGGTATACTCTCAGATTGTCCACAGATGGGGAGTGCCGCTAATGGATCTGATGGCAACCTTTGATTCCACAAAGACCAGTCGTTTCTACAGCAGGAGACGAGAGAATGTCGGAGGGCATCGATGCACTATTGCAGCACTGGCCGACGGAGGGAATTCTCTACGTGTTCCCACCGTGGGCCTTGATAGGCCGTGTAATTCAACGGATCGAGAAACATCACGGATATGATGTTCTAATAGCTCCAGATTGGCCAAGACGTCCTTGGTACGCGAACCTGATGCAAATTCTGGTGGATCAGCCATGGCGTCTTCCGAAGCACAGCGACCTTCTCTTGCAGGGTCCTCTGCATATGCCTCAGGTGAGTTGATTCTCGCTTACGGCTTGGCTCTTGAAAGGACAAGGTTGAGATGCAAGGTTATTCAGCACCAGTCATTTCAACCTTGTTAAATGCCCGGAAGAGATCTACTTCGCTGGCCTACATACGTGTTTGGAGCGTGTTTGAAGTGTGGTTTACAGGCTTCTTTGGCAATGGTTCCTCATATCTCGGCCTTTTTGCAGGATGGCTTTGATAAAGGAATAGCGTCCAGTTCATTGCGAGTGCAGCTCGCGGCTATTGCTTGTTTTCGCGGAAAGGTCAATAAGGAGCCTTTGGATTCACATCCATATGTGTTGCGTTTTCTTCGGGCAGTAAATCATATGCGACCACCTCGTCGGGCCTTAGTCCCGTCATGGGATCTCAATTTGGTTCTCAGAGCGTTAACTAAAGAACCATTCGAGCCCTTGACTTGGGCTTCATTGAAGGACTTAACTTCGAAAACAGTTTTTCTGGTAGCAATTTGTTCCGCACGAAGAATTTCAGAATTGCAAGCTTTGTCTTGCAAAGAGCCATTTCTTTCCTTCTCTTGGGAGAAGGTGGTTCTCCGCCCGGTTCCTTCCTGCCAAAGGTGATTTCGGCGTTTCATGTCAATCGGCCAGTTTCTCTTCTGGTTTTGGACTGTTTGGATGGGTCTTCCCTTGGGCGTGACCTGCATTGGTTGGACTTCAAAAGGGCCCTCAAGTGTTATCTGAAGAATTCAGAAACTTTTCGCAAATCCGATCATTTGTTTGTCCCCTCTGGTGGACCGCGTAAGGGCGAAGCGGCAGCTAAGGCTGCCATATCCAGGTGGATTTGGGAAGCCATCGCTTCTACATATATTTTGCAGGGGCGTGTAGTTCCTTTAGGGCTCCAAGCGCATTCCACTAGAGCCCAAGCTGCTGCTTCTTGGGCCGAGTATAATTTGATTACCCCAGTGGAGATCTGTCGGGCGGCTACTTGGTCTTCATTACATACTTTCAGCGAACACTATCGCCTGGATATCCAGGTGGCTGGGGACGCCCATTTTGGTTTGGTGGTTTTGCATGCCGATTAGCGGGTCCCTCCCATTAAGTAACTGCTCTGTTACATCCCAGAGGTTCAGGACTGGACTGGAGGGAAGATAAGGAAAGTGAAATGAGACTTACCTGCTAATTGTTCCTTGAACTCCAGTCCAGTCTCGTATCCCACCCAAGATGTTCCATGATGCTACAGACTTGTCTTTCGGTGTGGCTCCGCTATATCGGAGCCTCTATTTAGTATTGCATACTTATCTGTGATTTATACATTAGAGTCTATTATGAAGTTTGTTATTGGGGAACCCTCTAGTAGGCTTCTTTGTCTTTTTTTCTTACTCTTCCCTCTCTGGAAAGTTAAAGGAAGTACCTCCTATAAGAGTGGGACATATATATATTATCTAGTTAATTGTTTTTTCCTTGTTGGAAATATGTTTACTTATTGCTCCTCTGAGTTTGCTTTGTCAATAGGTTACTGGGAGCTCATGGGAGAAGCCAGTGATATTAGTACTACTATTCTCAAGAATATGATGTACTCAGTCTCCAAGCTTCTGGAAGAGGTGCACTACCCAGAGGTTCGGGACTGGACTGGAGTTCCTCAAGGAACAACAATTAGCAGGTAAGTCTAATTTCACTTTTCCTTTGGCCCATACCACAGTACTGTGGCCTATGTGATGGAAACCAGTAGGCCCAATGTTGCTCAGAGCTTGGATACACCCCTGTTTCCTTGAGCTGGCAGCTGCCCTTCTACTAACTACTACCACCACTATTTATTTGTATAGCATTACAAGGTGTGCGCACTGCTGTACGCACACATGTGAAAGATGATCCCCGCTCATCAGAGCTTACAATCTAGTCAAGACAGACAATGCAACAGCTGAGGGCAGGATATATATAGGGGAATGGTAAGGAAACACATAGACTATGAATCAGAATCTAAAAGCTGCCTCCAAGTGGGTTTTCAGCTTGGATTTGAAAAAGATCTGAGATGAAGCCTGATGCGCAGACTTGGGTAGTTTGTTCCTGGCATAAGGAGCAGTAAGGTGGAAGGATCAAAGTTTGGAGTTGGCAGTAGAAGAGAATGGCACAGATGATAGGGATCTTCCAGAAGAGCAAAGTTCCTGAGGAGGGTGTAGGGAGAGACAACAGAAAAGGTAGGAGCTGCAGAATGAGTGCACTTATAGGTCAGTAGAAACATAGAAACATGATGACAGAAAAAGACCACATGGCCTATCTAGTCTGTCCTTCCATATCAACAACTACAACAGTCCACTTTTTACCTTTAGAGATCCTCTGTGTTGGTCCCATGCTTTTTTGAATTCAGTTACTGTCCTCATCTCTACCACCTCCACTGGGAGACTATTCCACAGATCCACTACTCTTTCCGTAAAGAAATATTTCCGCATATCACGCCTGAATCTATCTCCCTTCACCCTCATCCCATGTCCCCTCGTAGCAGAACTTGCCTTCAATTGAAAGAGGCTCTCTCCCTGAACTTTTATGCCACGGAGGTATTTAAACATCTCAATCATATCACCTCTATCCCGCCTTTCCTCTAAGGTGTACATATTAAGATCCTTAAGTCTGTCCTCATATGCTTTATAATGAAGCCCATTAATCATTTTGTTAGCAACCCTCTGCACCGACTCCATCCTGTTCACATCCTTTGGAAGGTGCGGTCTCCAGAATTGCACACTATACTCCAAATGAGGTCGCACCAAAGACTTATACAGAGGCATTATCACCTCCTTTTTTCTGCTAGCCATTCCTCTCCGTATGCACCCAAGCATCCTTCTAGCTTTTGCTGTCGCCTTTTCTACCTGTTTAGCTACTTTAAGATCATCAGACACAACCACGCCTAGGTCCCGCTCTTCTTAAGTGGACAAAAGTACTTCACCTCCTATACTGTATTGCTCCCTTGGATTGCTGCAGCCCAAATGCATGACCTTACATTTTTTAACATTAAATCCCAGCTGCCAAATTCTAGACCATTCTTCAAGCTTAGCTAGATCCCTCCTCATGTTATCTACACCTTCCTGGGTGTCTACTCTATTGCAGATTTTGGTATCAACAGCAAAGAGGCAAACCTTACCCGACAGCCCTTCCGCTATATCACTAACAAAGATGTTAAAAAGAATCGGACCAAGGACAGATCCCTGGGGCACACCACTGGTAACATCCTTCTCCTCAGAGTGAGCTCCATTTACTTGTACTCTTTGTCGCCTCCCACCCAACCAATTTCTAACCCAAGCAGTAACTTTAGGGTCCATCCCTAGGGTGCTCAGTTTGTTTATAAGTCGCCTGTGAGGAACAGTGTCAAAGGCTTTACTGAAATCTAAATACACCACATCTAGAGCTCTCCCTCGGTCCAACTCCCTGGTCACCCAGTCAAAGAAATCAGATTTGTCTGACAAGACCTGCCTCTGGTGAATCCATGCTGCCTCGGATCCTGTAATCCGCTGGACTCCAGAAACCTCACTATTTTCTCTTTCAGCAGCGTTTCTAATAATTTACTCACCACCGAAGTTAAACTAACCAGCCTGTAGTTTTCAACCACATCCTTACTTCCGCTTTTGTGTAAAGGCACCACATGAGCCTCTCTCCAGTCCTTTGGTACCACTCCCGACTCCACCGAGGCATTGAAAAGGTCAGTCAGTGGAGTTGCTAGAACGTCCCCAAATTCCCTCAGTATTCTAGGGTGTATCCCATCCGGTCCCATCGCTTTGTCTACTTTAAGTTGAGCTAGTTTCTCACGAACATAGTCTTCTGAAAATTGTTCAAGATGTCCCTCGCTTCTGTTCCTATTTGTGGGTGTTTTCTGAGGTCCTGCTCCTGGTTCTTTATCTGTGAACACAGAACAAAAATATTTGTTAAGCAATTCCGCTTTATCCTTATCAGCTTCTAGATATTCCCCCCTACACCCTTGAGTCTGACAATACCACTTTTGCCCTTCCTCTTCTCACTAATATATCTGAAAAATGTCTTATCCCCCCATTTTATTGCATTGGCTATTTCCTCCTCCTTTTGAATCTTTGCCTTCTTGACTACTTTGCTAGCTTCTCTAAGTTTTTCCAAATACAGATGCCTGTCTTCCTCTCTCTGTGATCTCTTGTATTTCATGAAGGCCTCCCTCTTTTTCTTCACTTTTTCAGCTACTTCCTTAGAAAACCATAGCGGTCTCCTTTTCCTTTTGCATTTATTTACCATTTTAGCAAAAAGGTTGGTTACCCTTAAAATATCCCCTTTCAGTTTTGCCCACTGTTTTTCTACATCCCCCAGCTGTTCCCATCCCACTAACGACTCCCTGAGGTATTGGCCCATCTTGGCAAAGTTAGTCTTCCTAAAGTCTAAGATCCTCACCTTGGAATGGATTCTAACAGCCATAGTCCTAATACTGAACCACACCATCTTGTGATCACTGGATGCAAAATGATCTCCCACTACAACATCAGAAACACTTTCACCATTGGTAAGCACCAAGTCCAGTATGGTCCCTTCACGTGTGGGGTCTGTTACCAATTGCCTGAATAGTTCTCCCTGTAGAGAATCCAGGATCTCCTTACTTCTAGATGATACTGCAGCAGGAATGTGCCAATCAACATCTGGCATATTGAAATCTCCTATCAGTAGCCCTTCCCCTTTCCTAGCAATGCTGCGTATGTCTTCAATTAACTCTGTCCACCTCTTCCTCTTGTGAGGGAGGTCTGTATATCACACCAATGCAAATAGATTTCTCTTTCTAGTTTAACCCACAATGCCTCCTCTCTCCCTTTTAAGCTCTGTAATTCCAAAGCTTTAATAGTAGTTTTTACATATAGTGCCTCTCCTCCTCCTTCTTCCTACCCTGTCCTTTCTGAATAAAGTATAGCCAGGTATAGTTACATCCCAGTCATGGTTTTCTGTGAACCATGTTTCTGTAACTGCCACTAAATCCAAGTCAGCCACTCCCACCAAAGCCTCAACATCAGGGATCTTATTTCCCATGCTACGGGCATTTATACACACTGCTTTCTATGTTACCCCTGTTACCCATTTCCATAAAGGTATTTAATGTATCACTTACCTGGGGGCTTTCACTTACCTGGGGGCTTTCTTCACCTATCCCCCAACAAATCTAGTTTAAAGCCCTCTTCAGTAGATTAGTCAGTCTACTACCGAAGATGCGTTGACCTTTCTTGGACAGATGGATGCCATCTCTGCTCTGCAACCCTTGGAACAGCATCCCATGGTCTATGAAACCAAAACGCTCTCGATGACACCATCCACGCAGCCGTGCATTCATCTCCAGGATGCGAGCCTCTCTGCCTTGGCCTTTACCCTCAACAGGGAGGATTGAAGAGAACATCACCTGTCCACCTAACTGCTTCACCCTCTGTCCCAGAGCCATGAAGTCACTTTTGATATGTTCTGAGGTATACCTGGCAGTATCATTTGTTCCAACACGGATTAGCAACATTGGGTTAATAGTCAGTGGGCTTGATGAGTCTCGGCAAACTCTCCGTAACATCTTGGATTTTGGCACCAGACAGACAGCATACCTCTCTGGACATCAAGTCTGGTCGGCAGATGGACGCCTCAGTACCCCTCAGAAGAGTCTCCAACCACCACTACCCTTCGTTTCCTTCTGGTCACTGATTCTACAACTTTGGGGTACTTTAACTCTGGTTCTTCCCTTTCCAGGGATGCTTTCACCTCCTCCACTTCCAGGGCTGCATAATGGTTCTTCAATTCAAGGGCTGGAGAAGTTGGATTGGTGATTTTGTAGGCCTTGGTGACTTGTGTCCAACCATCGACATTCTGTTGGCACCCATCTTCTCCTGTGCTGGAGAGCTTGGTTGCTGCAAGAAGCATCTCATCAATGTACTTCTCACTGTCTTGAATGCTCCTCAGCCTCGCCACCTCCTCTGAGTTTCTCCACTTGTTTCCTCAGAGCTTCAGCATGCAGGCACCCTGCACATGGAACTGGTCCTTCAACTGGCATTAGGACTTCTGTCTGGACCGAGGCAGAAGCTGTAACGGGGGCAACAGCTTTAGCAATACGATTTTTCCCAGCCATTGTTCTCTTCGTGGAGCTTAGGTATCTGTTAAAGCAAAAGAGAGAGATCTACCAAGTACCAGCCGGTTTTGCAGCTGTCCTTTCAGAGAAAAAGCAGTTAAATCTCTTTAATTATATTCAAAATGTGCTGGTCCAATTCTCTGTGATTTGTTAAAGGGGGAGGTGCCCTATAAAGCAAGACTGCTCACTAGGGGTGGGTGGGAGTCGGGGTGGGTAGGGAGGGAACTAACACCTGATTAGGTGTTAGCAGTTTCTAAACATGAGGTTACTAGAGTTCAGCAAAAGGTCCCCTAAAGCACCAAAAAGACAGTAACCTTGCTTTAAAAAATATACAAAAAAACCTTTTAAGAGTTCCCAGTCAGAGCTAGCAATGTAATATAATAAAAAAACAAACAAACCATCAAATCCTTACTGTTTGTTGATCTGTAGAGCCCTGGTTAGGAAAGTCTCAACAGGGCAAGGCACTGGAGCCTTTTATGCAGGCCTCAGCTGCACTCAGGAAATCAAGCCCACTAAATCCTGAAGTTTGAAGTTTGAACTGGATATAGAAACAAATAGGGAGCCAGTGAAGTGACTTGAAGAGGGGTGTTATAAGCATATTGAGCCTGGCAGAAGATTAGCTGTGCAGCTGAGTTTTGAACAGATTGAAGGGGGGAGAAATGATTCAGAGTGAGACCAGCAAGGAGAGCTTGCAATAGTCTAGACAGGAAGTTACTGAAGAGTGGATAATTGGCAAAATTCGTCCCTTCCTTTCTACATACACTAAGACAATTTTTTAGGGAAAGAAGAGAAGGTTTTAGCTGTCTGGATGTTTATTTAAAAGGATTTATATCCTGCTTTATCCTATAAATCAAAGCGGTGTACATTTCAACCAGATCATGTTCCTTATCGTCACTCCAGTCCAGTCCCTTACTTCTGGGTTGCGTAACCCTTCCAGCAGCTTGGAGGCTGAGCCCATCCTTTTTGAGGATGGTGCGGTATAAATACCACTGGCACCACCCACTGAAACCAGTATTCTCAGCCTCCAAGCAGCTGGAGGGTTCCGTAAGCCAAGAGCTTACTGGAGTCTTCCTTGCATTTTATTTTCACTTGTTTTCACTTTCTCTTTCATTTATATTAATTTACTTTAATTTATTTTCTTTATTGATCGTTTGGGGCAACCTCTGGTATTCCCTCTCGGGCTCTGCCTCTTTAAGCTCCTTCCCCCCCCCCCCCCCCGCGCCTCTCTCCGATCCCTGGCCTGAAGAGGTTTGCATCGGGGCTACAACGTGCTCACCGGGACAAGAGGATTTGTTCGGCAGCACAGTGAAGGATCGCGGTCTCTCCCCTGCTGGGTCGGTCAGCTACCGCGGGCTTGATCGCAGACCCGCCTTACCTCGCGCCGAAGCCCTCCTGGTGGCTGAGCGCTTGAGGCAACAAAGCTCTCTTCCCCTTCTCTGACTGGGCGCAGCAGCCTCGGAGCTTAGGATTTGGGAAACACTCGATTCCGGCGCTCTCCAGCCCGGCGGCTGAAGCAATTGTCCGGCTGAAACGCCGACTGGGTGGCGCTCCACGTGGCCGAGGTCTTCCACGTGTGAGCCCCCGGAGCGCGCCGGCCTGCCGCGGAACTTCGCGCTATTAAAGGAGCTGCTAAACGCAAGTACTGGGGCTATTGAAGTTTAGTCTAGGATCGTTTTAATTTTTGTTCTAGTTTATTTCTAGTTTATTTTTGGAATAGTTTATCTTTTCGATTTCTGAAAATCGTTGCCCATATCCAGTGCTAGTCTGGGGGAGGGGAGGGCATATTGCTGTTATTTCTTTTACCTTAATCTGCTACTGATTGACAAATTTATTTTCTTCTTTATTGACAAATTTATCTCAGACCTATCTACAAGAAGGTCATGACTGGCAAAGCGCGGTGCCCATCTTGTGGCACACGTAGGGGTACGGCCTCCGATTCAGGGATCTGCAGGGGTTGCGCTGCAGAGGCTGCCTCGGTGGAGCAAGGTATCCAATTATCCATGTCCCAAGCCGTTCAAGGGTCAGGGGACCCTCTAGAAGAGGATAGGGTTCCCCTGTCTCCCCCTCCTCCTACCTCGGATTTTCCGGTCTTTCTCCCTCCCCTTCCCCCAAACGCAGCTGGGGAGGGGAGTGCCAACGACCTCTTTTTCCCCTGAGTTCGTTCTTTTGCTGCACAAGGCCTATTGCATGCGCAAGAAGGGCCTAGGGGCAGGGGAGCCGAGCTCAGCGAAAGACAACCTGGGGGGCAGGCCATTGAAAGCTAGTTCCCAGGCATCTGAGATCCCTCACAAGCGCGCACGGCTAATGAGTGAGGAGCCTCTTTCGTCCTTCTCTCCTGACACCCCGGAAGAGGAGTCCTCTGACAAGGACCTAGGGGAAGATGAGGAGGAACTAGAAGGAGAGATTCTGGAGGAGGACCAATCCCGCATAGTGAGGGTTTTTCAGCAGGAGGAGCTTCCGGCATTAATTAACGAATCCCTCAGGGCGCTCAATGTGGCCTCAGACGCCCCAAGGGAGGAGGAAGCATTGGAGGATCCTTTGATCCAAGCAGTGAGGAGGTCTCAGAAGGTCTTTCCCGTTCACAGAGTGGTGCGTCAGATGATCCAAGAGGAGTGGGACCAGCCAGAGTCGCGTTTGAGAGGGGTGCATGCTGTGACGAGACTTTACCCATTACCGGAATCGGACAAAGAGCTGCTGAAGTCACCCAGGGTAGATGCGGCGGTATCTGCGGTCACGAAGAAAACGACTATCCCGGTCGAGGGTAGCGCGGCCTTAAAAGATACTCAAGATAGAAAATTAGACACTCTTCTGAAGCAAGCCTTTGATATCAGCGCTCTCGCCTTACAGGCCTCGGTTTCAGGAGCTTGGGTGGCTAGGGCCTGTCTGAGGTGGTCCCAGCAACTTCAGATGGCAGAGAGCTCCTCGGGGGACGCCCAGGCTATCTCGGCTAGGTTGGAGTCCGGGACTGCCTACCTAGCGGATAGTCAATATGACCTCATCAGAAGCCTGGCTAAGAACATGGCTTCTGTGGTAGCTGCTAGGCGTTACCTATGGCTAAGGAATTGGGCAGCCGATGCCTCTTCAAAAGCGCGCCTAAGTCGGCTTCCCTTCAAGGGGAAGTTGTTTGGAGAAGATTTAGATAGATTGGTAAAGGATCTTGGCGAATCTAAAGGTGGCAGGCTTCCGGAGGATAGACCAAAGCAAGTTCGTTCCCTAGCTCCCGTCCGGAGCCAGCCCAGGGACTCCCGGAGGTTTCGTCCAGCCAGATCGATATCCTTTCCTAGGGGCCGTTTCCCTTCCAGGGGCCAAAGCTTCAGAGGATTTCGGGGGGCAGGGAGAGGTTTTGGGGCCTCCGCAGGACCTAGAAAACCACAATGAGAAAGCGGGGGTCCAGGTGAGGGGTCTGCTGGTGGGGGGCCGTTTAAAGCAGTTCCTTCCCGCCTGGTCCCGAGTCACGTCAGATCAATGGGTCCTAGAGGTGATCCGAGAGGGCTATGCCCTCGAATTTGCAAAGCAAATACGTCCAGCCTTTGTTCAGTCCCCCTGCGGATCTCCGGTAAACAGGGCGGCGATAGATGTCACACTCTCAAGGCTCATAGCGCTCGGAGAGGTGGCTCCTGTTCCGCCGGATCAATGCAGCTCCGGTCGATACTCTATTTATTTTGTGGTACCAAAAAAGGAAGGCTCGTTCCGCCCGATCCTGGATCTGAAGCAAGTCAATCGCTGTCTCAAGGTGCCTCACTTCCGAATGGAAACCCTGAAGTCAGTCATAGTGTCCGTAAGGAGCGGAGAGTTCCTAACTTCCCTGGATTTGATGGAAGCCTATTTGCACATCCCGGTTCGAGGGTCCCATCAGCAGTTTCTGAGATTCGCGGTGCCGAGAGGTCACTTTCAGATCTCCAGGAACAAGCAGGAATGAGTCCTCACATATGGGTACGTCGGTACCGACGGAGCCTGCGTGGGAAAGCTTCCCAGAAAGAAAGCTTTTGGGAGCCTCCCACAGCGCCTGCGCGCTGACTTCCCGCCTTTCCTAACCAACTCTCCTCAGTTCTTCTTTTCCGCGGAGCCAGCAGGTCGTGTTCCTGTCACCGCTGAAGAAGTTCTTTATTTTAATTTATTTCTTTGGTCGCGTGTCTGCCTTCCCCGACGCTGGACCGATACCGCCGGTCTTTTCTTTCTAAAAAAAAAAATATATATATATTTTTTTTCCTCACTTGGTGTATTTTTCTTCTTAGGCCTACAGGCCCACAAGAAAATTTTCCCTCATGGAAAAAACAGCCTCCGGGTTCAAAAAATGCACTAAGTGTAGCGGTACAATTTCTGTTAGATACCCATGAATGGTGTCTTAAATGTTTGGGTCCTGAACACTCCATTCCGGATTGCCAGTCCTGCTCTCTAATGTCTAAACGAGGGTTACAGAACCGAGCAGCCAAGCTCCATGTGCTGTTTCCCACGGATGCACTGGCGGTGGCATCGACATCTTCCAGGTCTTCCTCTCCTGATGGGTCTCAGGTAACCAAACATAAACCTAGCAGGTCCTTGAAGGGCAAATCTCCCTCTAAGCATCGAGATGCCTCCGGGCTTGCCCTCGAGGATCCTGCCCCAGCCAAACAACCCCGGCGGGAAGCTCTGGCTTCCAAAGCTCCTCCTATGGGGTTACAGGTTGACATCGATGGCACGGTCTCGACCGATCACCTGTTAAACTGCTCTGGGGTACCGGCACCTTCTCCCGGTACCGACATCCAGGCAGTCGTGGCGTCCATGGATCACACTGTTCAATCCATGCAGCAGGCTATAATGGCCTTTATTAATACTGCGACGCCGACGGTACCGCAATGAGTCCCGTTGTCGGTACCGGCGCCGGTACCAGCGCCAATACCGGTACCGACTGCATCTACATCGGCCAGGATACTGACTTCGGTTCCTTGTCCAGGGCTATTTCTCGGTACCGATCCGGTACCGGGGACGCCCGATGTCGGTACCGATCGATACGCGTATCGATCGTTGGAAGGGGACAGACTATACTTCGATTCTTCTGATGATTCTGATTCATCAGATGAGTCTCCTGAAGTATCCATTACCTTCCTGAGGAACCTACTTCTCCAAAAAGGAGAATGTCTCCTCCAGAGGATTTGTCCTTTCAAGACTTCATAATAGAAGTGGCTAAAGGACTCTCTATTTCAGTAACCTCTGAAACAGAGCCTAGAGCAAAAAAAATGTGATATTTTAGGATACTCTAAGGCTCCCAGAGGCAGTCACCTTGCCAATTCATGAAATTCTTCATGAACATATGATTGACTTATGGGAGACTCCTCTCACCCTTTCTCCTCATTCTCGTAGATTGGACACTATGTACCGTGTCCCTCCTTGTCCTGGATTTCAGAAAACTCAGCTTCCTCACCACTCTATTGTGGTGCAGTCAGCTATGAAAAGGATAAAGAGTACCAAAAGACACTCTTCTGCTCCTCCAGGAACAGAATGCAGGACCTTGGATGCTTTTGGTAGGAAAATCTTCCAAGCCAGCATGCTTATTGCCAGAATCAACTCATATAGCCTTTATATGGGTATGTTTCTAAAGGAAGTTGCACAAAAGCTGCACAATTTTCTCCCTTTTCTTCCAGAGGATAAAAGGGATGAGTTCCTCCTTTCGCTTAAGCATACTCACGACATTTCAAAGTTTTCCAATTTTGAAGGTGCCAGCAGAGCCTCAGGCATTGCCATAGCTGCTCGCAGAATTGCTTGGCTCCAGGCTTCTGATCTAGAGCCCTGGGTTCAGGATGGCTTAGGAAATCTGCCCTGTACGGGTGAAAATCTCTTTGGCGAAGAGTGGCAAATAAAGGCTACTCAAATGGATGCAGAGAATTCTGCTCTGGATAGACTTTCCAAGTCTACCTCCATTCCAGCCAAGAAAAAACCTTTCAAAAAGCCTTTTTACAAAAGGAGCAGATTTCCTTCCACTTCTGGCCAACAATCTTCTACAGGTCGCTTTGCTACTAAGCGTCAGCACCCTAAACAGGCCAGGCCTAAACCTGCAGGGACTGCTACAACCCAGCAGTCCCAACCCCCTCAGGGTTTTTGACTTGATACTAGAGAACTTAACCTTTCTGGCTCTACAACAGCCAGAACCTCTCACCATTCCAGGAAGGTTAGTTCATTTTGCTCCCAGATGGGAGCAAATCACATCAGAGCAGTGGACCCTCTCCATCATAAGAGAGGGCTACAAACTTCATTTCTCAGACCTTCCTCCCTACACCATGGTGAGACACTTCAATTCTCCCACATCTCTCCTCGACCTTCTGGATCAGGAGGTGACTACCCTTCTGGCCCAGGGGGCCATAGAAGAAGTTCCCCTTCAACAGGGGTCAGGGTTTTACTCCCCCTATTTTCTCATTCCAAAGAAAACAGGGGGATACAGACCCATTCTAGATCTCAGAGAATTGAACAAATTCCTATGCAAGGAGAAGTTCAAGATGCTTTCTCTAAGCACTCTCCTTCCATACCTGCAGCGTCAGGATTGGCTTTGTTCTCTAGATCTCAAGGATGCGTACACTCATGTCCTCATCCATCCATCTCACAGAAAATTCCTACGTTTTCTGTTCCAGGGAAAACATTACCAATACAGAGTGCTTCCTTTCGGTCTAGCCTCTGCTCCAAGAGTGTTCACCAAATGCATAGCAATAGTTGCTGCATTTCTACGCACTCTGGGAATATTTGTCTTCCCATACCTGGACGACTGGCTCATCCGAGCTCCAACCCAATCAGAGGCTCAGATCTCCCTGAACCGCACCAGGCGCATTCTGCAATACCTGGGACTTGTGGTAAACCTCCCAAAGTTCCAGCTCACCCCTACTCGGTCCCTGGAATTCATAGGGGCCTGGTTGGACACCACTTCTGCAAGGGCCTACCTTCCTCAGGCCCGTTGTCAACGTCTAGTGCAGTTAGCCTCCCAGATTCAGTCAAAGAGCCACTTAACTGCCAGGGAGATGCTACAGCTGCTAGGCCATATGGCTTCCACAGTACATGTGGTACCCTATGCTCGCCTACACATGAGCAGCTCAATGGACTTTGTCCACCCAGTGGACTCAAGCTTCAGGAGCTCTCTCAGACCAAATAGCAACCTCCAAACGTCTCTTTTGGTCTCTCCAATGGTGGATGTCCACTCAAAATCTGTTGCTGGGATCCCCCTTCCAACCTTTGTTACCCCAAGCAACCCTCACAAGAGATGCCTCCCAAACAGGTTGGGGAGCTCATCTACAAGACCTCTCCACCCAAGGCACTTGGTCCCCACAGGAGACCTCTTTTCATATCAACCACTTGGAACTTCGAGCAGTGTTCCTAGCTCTCAAGGTCTTTCATACCCTCCTCAGCTACAAGACAGTCCTCATTCATACGGACAATCACGTAGCCATGTTTTACATAAACAAGCAAGGAGGAACTGGCTCTCTGTCGCTTTGCAACGAAGCTCTAAGATTATGGGCCTTCGCCAGAGAGCATCAAATCCATCTCCTGGCAGTATACCTCCCAGGAATCCAAAACTCTTGGGCAGACAGACTTAGTCGAGTTCCTGAGCAGGTGTCCAGTTTAGTCCTCCACATCCGGGTAGTGCACCTCCTCCTGCAGCAAGGAGACTGGACCAATCAACTCTTTAGAACTGCAGCCTGCTTACTGCTGGAACTCCCATGAGCCCCCCAGTGTGTCCAGTCTCCTTGCAGCAGGAGGTGGTGTGAGCCTGGAGCTAGGCTCACTTCTTGTTGTTGTTTGTGCTTTTTCCAGTTTTCATTTACTTTACTTTACTTTACTTTGATTTCTTTTTCTATGCTACTGTCTCTTTAATTGATTAAAAAAAACAAAAAACAAAAAAAAAACAAACGAGTGTCCTTGGAACACGGGGATACCCGCGGTGGAGAGGCTGAACAGCACTGCTCTTCTCCCCTGGCTCCCTGCCTGCAGTCTCTACCGGCTGCTCTGATCGCTCCCCCAGGACAGTTCGGGGGCAGGATCAGTATACCCGCGGCTCTTCTTCTTCCCTCTTATTGCCCTGCACTCGCGGTCAGGCATTCTGGCTGCAGCCCGGGATTTGACTGTGCTTCAGCACTTCGGCTCTCGGCTGTCCTTCGGGCTGATTGAGCGCCTGTGTGAACGCTTGTTTTTGGCTCCTTTCAGGGTAAGTGTTCCTCTCATCGGGATATTTTGATTGTCGGGCCTTTTATTTTATTTCTTTTATTTCCCTTTTTTCTTGTGTTTTTGGCGCCTTTTTTTCTTCAGCGCGCCTCGAGTCGCGGCGGCCATTTTGAATTTTCTCTTTTGGCGTTAAGTGCTTTTGCGGGCTCCCAGTTACTTTAATTTGGTGGCGGTTTTCCTTCCTTTCACTGTTGGGCATGCCCTAACTGTTCCTTTTTTGTTTTCGTGTAAAAAAAAAAAAAAAATAAAAAACCCGTTTAAGCCCGCGGGGTCTGTGGGGCGCGGGACAGTCTCTGGCTCTCTCATTTACTTCTCGGCTGTCTCGGGGTGCCCTGTTTTTCTCCTTTCCCCGGCTTCAGCCCTGATTGCCGCTCAACATGTCCTCCAAACCTCAATGCCTGGTCTGCGGTTTGCGTAGGCGGTTCGTCTTCTGCCACTGGTTTCTGCTCCAGCTGTGCTGCAGTCTCCGCTGGCGTAGAACATCAAGGGGACTCCCTTTCTCCAGCTGAGCATTTGGTGACTCTGCTGCCTGCTGAGGGTGATCTTTCTCCGGGGTCGCTGTTGCCGCCTGTGGCTACTGGCTCTCAGGCCCAGGGCTCCGGAGTCTCTGGGGAGCACGGGGATTCTTCTTCTTCTGCTTTGACGCATTTTTCTCCAGATTTCGTACTCATTATGCATCAGGCGTTCAAGTTGGGGCAGTTGGGCAAATGGCCTGAGTCCTCTCCCCCAGCTCTCGTATCTCTGCCGCCTGTCTCACTGCCGCCGGAGCCGCCCTCCAAGGCGGCTAGGAAGTCGCCTTCTGTTGGCTTAGTGCAAGACGATTTCGAGGTACCAGACCTCGAGCTGGATGCTGATCTGGAGGGCAGTGTAGATGACCTTGAAGAGGGTGAAATTCCAGACCCTGAGGATCAGGCTAGGATTGTTCGGGTCTTTCGTAAGGAGGAGTTGGTTCCTCTTATCACGGAGGCCCTTCAGGCGCTCAATCTCTCAGCGCCGCCTCCGGGGGAGGCCGAGGTGTTGGAAGATCCGCTCATTTAGGCGGTTCGGGACTCTCAGGTGGTCTTCCCTGTTCACCGGGTGGTGGCTCAGATGATACAAACCGAATGGGACCATCCGGACGCGGGTTTGAAGGGCATCCGGACGATGCATCGTCTTTATCCGTTGAAGGACGAGGATAAGGAGAAATTCAAGTCCCCTCGGGTTGATGCGGCAGTATCTGCGGTGACCAAAAAGACCACCATTCCGGTGGAAGGCAGTGCTGCCTTAAAAGACCTTCAGGACAAGAAAGTGGATGGTTTGTTGAAGCAAGCATTCGAGACGAATGCCTTGTCTCTACAGGCTTCCATTTGTGCGGCCTGGATTGCTAGAGCTTCTTTGAGATGGACTCAGCGCTTGCGTCAGAATTCTTCCCTAGACCAGCAGGCGTTGCTTGAGGTTACTCGCCTAGAGTCGGGTTCCGCTTATCTGGCAGATGTCCATTATGATTTGATTCGTAACATGGCAAATAGTATGGCTTCGTTGGTGGTTGCGCGCCGGTCCCTTTGGTTACGTAACTGGGCCGCCGATCCTTCCTCCAAGTCTCGCCTTAGCAGACTTCCCTTTAAGGGTAAGTTGCTATTCGGGGAGGACTTGGACAAGTTGGTGAAAGACTTGGGTGAGTCCAAAGGTGGACGTCTTCCGGAGGACAAGCCTAAGTCGGTTAGAGCTTTTCCAACCCCTCGGGGTTCTTTTCGAGATTTTCGGAGATTTCGATCGACCCGCCTTTGGAATTCCCAGCGAGGCCGGTTTGCGTCTCGGGTTCAGTCCTTTCGTGGATTCCGGGGGGCTGGCAGGGGCTTTTCCATCGCTTCCTCCAGTACTTCCTCTTCCTTTAGCCGCAAACAGCAATGAAAGGAGGCGGGCTCCGGAGGGGATTCAAGTTATTGGCGGACGTCTTCGGAACTTTCTCCCCTCTTGGGCCCACATTACTTCGGACCGTTGGGTCCTCGAGATCGTCCGAGACGGTTATGCATTGGACTTTGCCATCCCTCCAAGAGACTCCTTTGTTCTCTCTCCCTGCAAGGGGTCGCAGAAGGAACTAGATATTCGGGTAACCTTGCAACGCTTGTTAGCGCTGTGTGCCATAGTCCCAGTTCCGGCGAACGAGCGCAGTCTCGGTCGTTACTCCATTTATTTCATGGTGCCAAAGAAGGGCGGCTCTGTGCGGCCTATTCTCGATCTCAAAGGCGTGAACTGCTGTCTACGGGTACCTCATTTCAGGATGGAGACTCTCCGTTCCGTCATTGTCGCTGTACGAAAGGGAGAGTATCTGACTTCTCTAGATCTCACCGAGGCCTATCTGCATATTCCCATTCGACCCGACCATCAGAGGTTTCTCCGCTTCGCGTTTCCCTGGGGTCACTTCCAATTCCAAGCACTACCTTTCGGCCTGGCCACCGCGCCTCGCATTTTCACCAAGGTGATGGTTGTAGTCGCGGCGGCCTTGCGCAAGGAGGGGGTTCTGGTGCACCCCTACCTCGACGATTGGTTGATAAGAGCAAAGTCCGCGGAGGAGAGCTTACAGGCCACAGACAAAGTTGTTCGTCTTCTGCAGAATCTCGGCTGGGTGATCAATGTGTCCAAGAGTCAACTGGTGCCGACTCAACATCTCGAATATCTGGGGGTTTGTTTCGATACTGCCACGGGGATAGTGTCTCTCCCGGCTCGCCGTGCCCAGACTTTGCGTCAGCTCCTGCGGGCGTTCCTAGCGGACCCCGCTCCGTCGGCCTGGTGGTATCTCCGATTGTTGGGAACCATGGCATCGACTCTGGAAGTGGTTCCGTGGGCCCGCTTTCATATGCGGCCTCTTCAGCGTGCTCTGTTACGTCGTTGGTCCCATCAGTCGGATTCTCTCAACCGCCGGTGGTTGTGTCCTCGCCGGGTCCGGCTGGCGTTGCAATGGTGGCTGTCCCCGCTATCGCTTCGGAAGGGAGCTCCCCTGGAACAGCCACTCTGGTTGCCGGTCATCACGGATGCGAGTCTCTCCGGCTGGGGAGCCCACTGTCAGGGGTGGTTTGCACAGGGGACATGGTCTGCGCACGAGGCCCTGTGGTCGATCAACCGGCTCGAGCTGAGAGCAATATGGCTAGCGCTTCAAGCCTTCGAGGAGTCGGTCCGCGGTCGGGCGGTTCGCGTTCTGTCGGACAACGCGACGGCGGTAGCGTACGTCAACCGGCAGGGCGGCACAGGCAGTGTGTCCCTGGAAGTCGAAGCGGACGCGCTGTTCGTTTGGGTGGAAAGTCGTCTCCTGGCCATTTCGGCAGCGCATATCGCTGGAAAGGACAATGTCATGGCAGATTTTCTGAGTCGTGTGCGTATAAATGCCGGAGAGTGGGAGTTACATCCACAGATGTTTGCCCTGATAGTTCGTCGGTGGGGTCCGCCCATCATGGATCTCATGGCGACGTTCGAATCGGCCAAGACGAGTCGTTTCTTCAGCAGGCGAAGGGAACGAATGTCCGAGGGTATCGACGCGCTTCTCCAACCGTGGCCAGAGTTCGAGCTTCTGTACATCTTTCCGCCGTGGGCTCTGATCGGCAGAGTAGTGCAACGCATCGAAGCACACTGCGGAACGGTTTTGTTGGTAGCTCCCGATTGGCCTCGTCGCCCGTGGTATGCGGATCTGGTACGGTTGCTCGACGGCGTGCCTTGGCGGCTTCCTCCCCTCGACGATCTCCTGGTGCAGGGGCCTCTGCGCATGCCTCAGGTGGATCGGTTCTCGCTTACGGTATGGCCATTGAAAGGGCTCGGTTGAGGAAGAAAGGGTACTCCCCAGCGGTTATTTCCACACTACTGCGAGTGCGAAAGCCTTCCACCTCCCTCACTTATGTTCGGATTTGGAGGATCTTTGAGGATTGGTGTTCCCGGCATGCAGTCCGGGCCGCGACTTCTTCTGTTGCGATCATTCTAAGCTTTTTGCAGGAAGGTTTTGAGAAGGGTTTGGCCGCAAGCTCGTTAAAGGTCCAGGTTGCCGCTCTGGCGTGCTATCGCGGCAAGATCCACGACGTTCCTCTTGCTTCGCATATGGACGTTCGCCGTTTTCTCAAAGCGGTTTTTTCGCTTACGTCCTGCTCGCAGGGTGGTATTGCCGCCCTGGGATTTGAACCTGGTGCTGCAGGCTTTGTCTCGAGAGCCTTTTGAGCCTCTCCGCCGTGCCTCGGTTAAGGACTTGACGTTGAAGGCGGTGTTCCTCGTTGCTATCTGCTCAGCGCGTCGTATCTCTGAGCTTCAGGCGCTGTCTTGTAGACCTCCCTTTTTATCCTTTCTTAGCGATAGGGTAATTTTGCGCACGGTTCCTTCCTTCTTGCCTAAAGTGGTGTCTCCCTTTCACGTGAATCAGCCCGTGGTCTTGCCAGTCGTGGCTCCTGAGTCGTCTACGGCGTCCGGCTCCGTCCTTCATAAGCTTGATGTGCGTCGGGTCCTGCGTCAGTATCTCAAGGTGTCTGCGCCTTTTCGAAAGTCGGATCGTTTGTTCGTGCTGTTTGGTGGGCCGCGCAAGGGAGAAGCGGCGGCTAAGGCCTCCATTTCTCGGTGGATTAAAGAAGCGATCGCGTCCGCTTATCTTCTGCAGGGGAAGACTGTTCCCTTGGGGTTACGAGCTCATTCCACTAGGCGCAGGCCGCGTCTTGGGCGGAGCATAGTCTCATATCACCGCTGGAGATTTGTCGCGCGGCGACGTGGTCATCTCTCCATGTCTTTAATAGACATTACCGGTTGGATGTGGCAGCAGCTCGGGATACCAGCTTTGGGTCGGCGGTCTTGCGCGCCGCGTGTCAAGATCCCCCCCGTTGTTAACTGCTCTGCTACGTCCCGGATGTGGAGGACTAAACTGGACACCCGCTCAGGAAATGGAAATTACACTTACCTGGTAATTGAAGTTCCTGGAGGGTCCAGTTTAGTCCTCCTTCCCACCCGGTACTTTCTTTTTGGTCATTCTTAGCGACGCGCTTTGCCCGTTCTGCTATGCGGTCATTTACTTTGAAGGCTTTTCTGCAGAAATACATACAACTCAAAGATTTACAAAAAAAAAAAAAAGACACAAATCTATCCAGGATAGGTCCAGCAGGATTCGCGTCCCATGGATTTGCGTTCCTTCGAGTTTCTTCTCGGTCTTCGCTTTTTGTTTTCTCGGCTTCCGGTATGGGCGGTCGGGGTTCGGGACCGGGAATTGAAGAAAGGTGCAGCGTTTCAGCCCTCTCGTTTGGGGAGGGGGTCCTGCAACTCCTTTATAAGTATTTTTCTGGTTCTCTGTTCTTTCCTTAATTTATATTTTCTTTAGTCTGCTTTGTTACTAGTTCACAGGAGGGCTCATGGGAGTTCCAGCAGTAAGCAGGCTGCAGTTCTAAAGAGTTGATTGGTCCAGTCTCCTTGCTGCAGGAGGAGTTGCACTACCCGGATGTGGAGGACTAAACTGGACCCTCCAGGAACTTCAATTACCAGGTAAGTGTAATTTCCATTTCTGCTTCCACACGAATGGTCCCTGCACATGGATCAGGTACTCAGAATCTTCCAAGAATGGGGAATCCCGGACATAGACCTCTTTGCAAGTCCGTGGAATGCCAAACTTCCCCAGTTCTGTTCCAGAATTCCGTGTCAGGGAGTTCAGGCCAAGGATGCCTTCCTCCTTCATTGGGGTCAGGGCTTCCTGTATGCCTTTCCACCCATTCCTTTGATTCCCAAGACTCTGTTCAAACTCCAGAGGGATCAAGGATCTATGATCCTCATAGCTCCACGCTGGCCACGCCAAGTGTGGTACCCTCTACTTCTGCATCTCTCCCAAGCCCCCTCCCTGGACTTGGGAGCTGCGCCAGACCTTCTGTCGCAGGAGGAAGGGACTTTGTGGCATCCAAAACCCAAGTCTCTTCACCTCAGAGCTTGGTTACTGAAGGCCTAGACCTTCAAGACTTCAATCTTTCTCAGCAAGTGAAGGATATCCTCCATGCTTCCAGAAAACCTTCCACTAGGCGTTCCTATGCTTTTAAGTGGAAAAGATTTTCCATTTGGTGTGCTCAAGAGTCTTGACCCTCTGGCACTTCCTGTGAATTCTCTATTGGAATATCTCCTGCATCTCTCCAATGCAGGCCTTAAAACGAATTCAGTAAGGGTCCATTTGAGTGCTATTGCAGCATCCCTTAAGCCTCTCAATGGACAACCTATTTCCTCTCATCCTCTTATTGCAAGATTCATGAGAGGCCTAACTTTAACTAAACCTCCCATTCGACCTCCTCCGGTGGCATGGGACTTAAACTTGGTTCTTGGTCAGCTTATGAAGCCACCTTTTGAACCCTTAGCCACTACCTCCTTGAAATTTCTTTCCTGGAACGTTATTTTCCTTATTGCAATCACTTCTGCTCGCCGCATCAGTGAACTGCAGGCCTTAGTGGCTAATCCACCTTATACAAGGTTCCATCATGATAAGGTAGTCCTTAGGACAAATCCTCACTTTATGCCTAAAGTGGTCTCACCTTTTCATCTTTATCAAGAGGTATATTTACCTGTCTTTTTTCCAGCTCCTTATGCATCTAGTGCAGAGAGGAACCTTCATACTCTAGATTGTAAAAGAGCTCTTGCTTTTTACTTACACAGGACACAGCAACATAGAATGTCTTCCCAGCTTTTTGTTGCTTTTGATCCTTCTCATTTAGGACTTCCAGTCTCTAAAAGAACACTGTCCAATTGGATTGCTCAGTGTATTTCTTTTGCTTACCAGAGTAAGAACCTTTCTCTGGAAGGCCATGTCACAGCTCACAATGTGAGGGCCATGGCCACCTCTATGGCTCATCTTCATTCTGTGTCCATCGACCAGATCTGTCGAGCAGCCACCTGGGCCTCGGTTCATACCTTCACAGCCCATTACTGTTTGGACAAGGACTCCCGCCGGGATGCCTTGTTTGGTCAGGCTGTCCTCAGACACCTGTTACATTCTTAAACAACTCCTGCCCTCCGTCCCTTAATGGATGCCTGAGATCCATAGGAAGACTAGGAACCCTTCAGGGTCTCATACCCTTGGGGATCTCCCAGGCATCTTAGCTAGGGAGTCCCCATATGTGAGGACTCATTCCTGCTTGTTCCTGGAGATAGCACAGTTACTTACCTGTAACAGGTGATCTCTGGGAACAGCTGGAATTAGTCCTCACAACCCTCCCACCTCCCCTAGGAGTTGCATCTCTCTCTTTATCTTTCCTTTCCTCTCTCTCTCTCTCTATTGTCTCAGCTTTAAACTTGAACTGAGGAGAGTTGGTTAGGAAAGGCGGGAAGGCAGCGCGCAGGCGCTGTGGGAGGCTCCCAAAAGCTTTCTTTCTGGGAAGCTGGGGAGCTTTCCCGCGCAGGCTCCGTCTGTACCGACGTACCCATATGTGAGGACTAATTCCTGCTGTTCCCAGAGGTCACCTGTTACAGGTAAGTAACTGTGCTTTCCAGGCACTGCCCTACGGGCTAGCTACAGCTCCTCGGACCTTCACCAAGATAATGGTAGTGGTCGCTGCGGCCCTGAGACAGGAGAGAATCATGGTTCATCCCTACCTAGACGATTGGCTAATCCGGGCGAAGTCAGAAGAGGAGAGTCGCTCAACCACTACCAGAGTGGTAGAAGTCCTGGAGGAACTAGGCTGGGTCATCAATCGGGCAAAGAGCAAGTTGGTGCCTTCTCAGGTAATAGAGTATCTCAGAGCAAGGTTCGACACCAGAAGAGGGAAGGTGTTCCTGTCCAAGACAAGGGCAAGGGACCTAAGGACCTTGGTATCGCAATTCCTGTGCAGACGTACTCCTACGGCGTGGCACTACCTTCAGTTGTTGGGAACCATGGCTGCAACAATAGAGTTAGTTCCGTGGGCCAGAGCACGCATGAGACCCCTTCAGAGGGCCCTGCTGCGTCGGTGGTCTCCCCAACATCACCACTTATCGATGCAGCTGCCCTGTTCTCCCCGGACCAGAAAAGCCCTCCAGTTGTGACGGGACTCTGGGAACCTGAATTGTGGGATGCCGCTCGAACTCCCGCAGTGGCTACTGCTGATGACAGATACCAGCCTGACAGGCTGGGGAGCACATTGCGAGGATCAGTTCGTCCAGGGTCGGTGGACCTTAGCGGAGTCCCAGTGGTCCATCAACAGACTAGAGTTGCGAGCGGTAGCCCTGGCTCTCCGGGTGCTCAAGCCCTTAGTTCGCCAAAGAGCAGTTCGCGTCCTTTCAGACAGTGTCACCGCGGTGGCTTACATCAATCGCCAGGGAGGTACAAGCAGTCCCCCCTTGGAAAAGGAGGCGGACAGCCTATTTCAGTGGGCCGAAGTCCGATTGGAGGCTCTTTCAGCCCAGCATGTGGCCGGAACGGACAGCACCATGGCCGATTACCTCAGCAGGTGCAAGATCGACCAAGGAGAGTGGGAGTTGGACCAGGAGGTCTTCTATCAGATTGTAGCCCTTTGGGGCTCTCCGGTCATGGATCTCATGGCGCGGTGCACCTCAGCCAAGGCGTGCAGATTCTTCAGCTGAAGGAAGGAAAGGATGTCCGAAGGCTTAGATGCCTTAGCCCAGAGATGGTCCGCGGAAGGACTTCTGTATGTATTACCCCCTTGGGCTCTCATCGGAAGGGTTCTACAACGAGTGGAAGCCCACCGAGGCTTGGTGATCCTTATAGCTCCGGATTGGCCTCGCCGCCCCTGGTATGCGGATCTGGTGAGGTTATCAGTAGACCGGCCTTGGCTTGCAAAAAGTGTCTTCTGCGTCAGGGACCGATACTGATGACTCACGCGGATCGATTCTCGCTTACGGGCCTGGCTATTGAAAGGACGCGGCTTCGGAAGCGAGGCTATTCGGGGTCCGTAATCTCTTCCTTGTTGAACGCTCAAACACTCCACCTGTCTTTCCTACGTTAGGGTCTGGCGCATCTTCGAGTCTTGGTGTGCAGAACACCGGAAGAATCCTCTGTCGGCCTCTGTTCCAGAGGTACTGGAATTCTTGCAGTCAGGTTTCGAGAAGGGCTTAGCGCCCAGCTCCCTACTAGTCCAGCTGGCGGCTATTGCTTGTTATAGGGGCAGGGTTCGAGGCAAGTCCTTAGAACACTCGGATGTAGCCAGGTTCCTAAGAGCAGTTAGGCGCCTACGTCCTCAACAAAGATCGGTGTTACCCCCTTGGGATCTCAATCTGGTGTTAAATGCCTTGACCAGGGAGCCTTTTGAGCCTGCCAAGAGAGCCTCCCTGAAGGATCTTACTATGAAGACGGTCTTTCTGGTTGCCATTTGCTCGGCCAGACGCGTCTCGGAACTTCAAGCGCTGTCCTCTGTTTCCCTTTATTTCATTCTTCAGGGAGAAGGTGGTCTTACGGACAGTCCCCTCTTTCTTACCCAAGGTCATCTCCCCTTTTCATGTAAACCAGACGGTTTCTCTTCCGTCCTTTGCGGCTGAAGAGCTAGCAGGGGATGACAAGAAGCTACGTCTCCTGGACGTCCGGAGAGCGTTAAAGCTTTATCTCTCCCGCACGGCATCCTTCCGGAAGTCTGAACGTCTATTCATTCAATTTGGAGGACCTCATAGAGGGGAGGCGGCAGCCAAAGCCTCTATCTCTAGATGGATCAGGGAAGCTATTGCCTCTGCCTATATCCTCAAAGGGAAGCAAGTTCCAGGAGGTCTGCGCGCTCATTCAACGCGGGCGCAGGCGGCTTCTTGGGTGGAGTATAGCTTAGTTCCGCCTCTTGACATTTGCAGAGTGGCCACTTGGTCTTCTCTGCATACCTTCACCAAGCACTATAGGCTGGATGTTCAGGGGTCAGCTGATGCTCGGTTTGGAGAAGCGGTACTTCGGTCCGGGATAGCGAAACCCTCCCAGGCCTGAACTGCTCTGTTACATCCCAGAAGTAAGGGACTGGACTGGAGTGACGATAAGGAAGAAGTAATTAGGACTTACCTGCTAATTATTGTTCCTGAAGGAACGATAGTCTAGTCCCTGTTCCCTCCCAGTTACGCTTATGGATGTAATGTCCCAGTGGGCAGGTGAAGGTCTGCGGACCGTAGACAGGGCTGGAGCTAAGCAGAGGACCATTGCAACAGGTTCGGGGGTCCAGGGTGAAGCAAAGTTAGTTCAAGCCCAGGTGAACCTCCTCCTCCCCACCCCCCTCCTCTCTTCCTATTCAAATCAATGGGTCTTCGCGTTTGTTTATCTTTGACTAATTTTTTGTTCTCCTTTTAGAGTTTTGGTTTCTGTTTAAGACTACTTTGTATAGAATACTGGTTTCGGTGGGTGGTGCCAGTGGTATTTATACCGCACCATCCTCAAAAAGGATGGGCTCAGCCTCCAAGCTGCTGGAAGGGTTACGCAACCCAGAAGTAAGGGACTGGACTGTCATTCCTTCAGGAACAATAATTAGCAGGTAAGTCCTAATTACTTCTTACATTGTAAGTGGGTGTAGGCATACAGTGGCTATTCGATGTGTTTGTGTAGGTAACGTGTAAATTTCATGAAGCACTATATACATGAGCTTCATACAAAGAGCTGTATACAATGGGGCGGGGCAGGGTTGGCTAGGGTGTGAGGGGGGGAGGGTTGGAGCAGAGCAAGGGGCAGGAAAGTTTAGGATGCAGACTGTAGGGGATGATGGTCCAGTAACGTGATATCCCCATAATGTTCTATGTAGAGCATGGTTTTGAGTAACTGCCTGAAGTCCTTAAGGTCCACAGTTGATCTTAGGCAGTCCGGGAGGGAGTTCCATAGAGCGGGAGCAGCCAGTGATAGTGCTCCTCTTGAAGTAGTTTGCCTTACTTTGGTGAATGCTCTGGGGGTTGTGATTGTGTCTGTGGTGCCTCTCCTCCTGGGTCTGGTGCTTGAGTCGGAGTTAATGAGGGTCTGTAGACTGTTAGGTTCTGTTTGATTTTAAATATGTTTAGTAGGGTTTTATATCGGATGCGAGAACTAATTGGTAGCCAATGGAGGCGGTTCAGAATGGGGGTGATGTGATTGTGCCTTGAGGACCCAGTAGTTATGCATGCAGCAGTGTTTTGCGCTATCTGTAAGAGCCAGAGTGCGTGTTTTGGGAGCCCAAGGTATATGGGGTTGCAGTAGTCTTGGATGGGTGTGATTAGAGCTTGGCAAACGGTATGGAAGTGATCTTGGGAGAGAATTGGCTTGAGGCGTCTGATGGTTCTCATTTTGAGGTATGCATACCTGGTGGTTCTGCTGATGTGAGACTGTATGTTCAGATCTTTGTCAAGAGTCACTCCAAGGTATTTTATTTGGGCTTTATTGGTATTGTGGTGATGTTTATCCTGATGATGGGAGGGTCAAGGTGGTGTTGCGTGTGATGAGTAGCACTTCCATTTTGTTGTAGTTTATGGTCAAGTTTTGTAGAAGCCAGCTTGTCATTTGTTGCAGGCAGTCTATTTTCAAGTAGTCTGGGTTGTCGAGGTTGATTGGGGTGTATATCATAATGTAGTCTGCATAGATGGTGTATTGAATCTTGTGTTTATTGATGATGTCGCAGATAGGTTGTATGTAAAGATTAAATAATAGTGCATAGGGGGAAGAACCTTGCGGTACACCCTGTTTGGCTGTGAATGGTGGTTGTAGTGGAAAGTGGTGGGTTAAGGATAATGAAAGTGGAAGGGATAGTGGCAGAAAGAGAGAGAGTTTAGCAGACGGGTGGGGATGGGATCAGAAGAGTAAGTAGTCAGTTTGGAAGAGGAGAGAAGATTTGCAGTTTCCTCCTCGGTGATTTCAGAAAAGGAAGAAAGGGTGACTGAAGATGAGGAAAGGATATGGGATTGAAGAGGGGGAAGATGAGGTTGAGGTGACCCTGCAGAGAAGTCATGGAAGTAGTCAGCCAAGGTCTGGGCAGACGGAGAAGGGATTGGGAGAGGAAGGACCTTGTGGAGAGAGTTGAGCATAGCAAAGAGATGGCGAGGGTCAGAGGCAAGAATTAGTCAGATGGACATAGCACTCGCCAAGTAAGAGTACTATAGATGATTGAAAAGAGGTTAGCATGAATTTGAAATGTAGGTAGTCAGTAAGTCCAGCACTATCCCACAGATTCCAGCACTGGTGAGCCAGAGGAGCTGTTGGTCCTTGAGAGGAGGGGGGGGGGGGGGGTTGATAAATTGAGCCCAGGCCACCCTTCCCTCTTGCTATCTATCAATCTACTCTAGCTCCTCTTGTTGAAATTTTTTTTTCTAAACTTTATTTTGAATCAGCTCTTGGTCTCTCACTTTGCCCTTAAGATCCATTCTCAAAATCTCCAAGGTTCCCTGTTGTATCCCTTGCCCCAGAATGAGTTGGATCAGTTCATGCTCTCTGACAGGTGCCCTCATCACAACTGACCAAGCGTGCAAAGAATCTCCGATAGGAGGGTGAAGAGCCTCCTTGGAAATCCAAGGCCAAGGTCAAAGGTATTCTTAAGTGGCCCTCTGTTCAGGCCTGGTTGCCAGAGCACTCCTGCATATGTGGCAGATGCCATCTGCAACTTGATCAGGATCTCCTCCAAATTCTTGGCATTGGTGTGGTTGTGCATCCTGAGCCACTGCCTCTCTACAATTAGATATAGGGATGCAGCTTCCAAGCTGCAGTTGAGCAAGCTCCCCTTCAAGGGCAAGATGCTTTTTGGGGAGGAATTAAAGAAGTTGGTGAAAGACTTGGGAGCCTTGCCCTCAAAGGCTTCCAAAAAACAGACCCAGGGGTGATAGATCTGCTTCTCAAAAAGCCTTGTGTGGGGCTTGGAGATGCACTCAAACGGCTGAGAGTCCGGGGGAGGTCTCCATATAGAGAGGGGGGGACAGAGTGGCACTGTCTGCTTTTGGGTCCAGACCAGGCCATAAGGAACCTCCCTTCTTGGGCACCAGAAAGTAGATGGAATAATATCCCCAGCTTCACTCTGTGGAAGGCATGGGTACAATAGCCTGCAACTTCATGAGTCTCTGAAGAGCTTCCTTGATGGCAAACTGAGTGGGAGACTGTGAGAGAATGCCTTAGAAGATCCACAAACTGCAGCACTTTAACTCAGCACCTCAAGAACTCACTAATCTGAAGTAATTTACATCTACTCTGAAAAAACCTGAGCCTGCCCCTCAGAGACCCGCCAGATTTCTTTGCAAGAACTTATTGGCATTGGCAGTTGCTCAGATCTCAGGAGCACTGAGTGCTCCAGAAAGACTGCCCCTTCTTGCTCCACCCAGGCCTTGTGATTCTAGTGGCCCCAGAATGTTCTCACAGGCCATGGTACACAGATATCTTGAATCTGTTAGTGGGACTCTCCCTTTTGTTACATCCAAGAGAAGGGGTCTCCTTCAGCAGGAGCCCCTAATGATGGAGGACCCCTAATTCCTTCTCACTTATGGCTTCTCTTTGAGAGGTTCAGCTGTCCAGGAGGGACTTTGGAGCAGTAGTAGACATCCTGCTTAAGGCCTGAAGGACCTTTACTTCCTCGGTTTGTTTTAGTCTGGAGGGTTTTCAAGAGATGGTGTTCCTCTTCTTCCCTAGAGGCCAGGAAGGTGGACATGGTCATGCTTTAGTCTGGTATGGACCAGGGCTTAGCCTTGAAATCTTAAGATTCAGATGGTCCAGGAGTGCTACAGGGGTTGTAACCAAGGGATGTCGACAGTGCACCCTGATATCTCCTGCTTAAGCACACAAAACAAATCACTCTGCTGGTGTGTCCAGTTGCACCTCAGTGGAGCCTCTTGGATGTTGAAGGCATTAAAGGGCCCACATTTTGGCACCTTGTAAGGATTTGGCGAGCGATATAGATATGTTAATATAACCATGGCCGCAGGGTGAAATTCGTAAGAATATTATTGCTATACTGTATCAGGCCAAAGGTCCATAAAGCCCTGTATCCTGTTTCCAACAGTTGCCAATGCTAGGGATAAGCAGTGGATTTCTCCCAGTCTACTTAATAATGGCTTATGGACTTTACCTCCAGGACCTTGTCGACATCCTTTCCCTCGCCAATCTGGTACGTTTTTTTTGAAGGTGTAAAACAGTTAAGTGAGTCACATAATATATCTGTATTTTCAGAAAACCTTTGACAAAGTACCTCATCAGAGACCCTTGAGGAAATTAAAAAGTCACGGGATAGGAGGTAGTGTCCTTTTGGGTTTGGGGACTGGTTAGAGACAGCGGAGATTAGAGCTAAATGGTTATTTTCTCAATGGAGAAGAGTAAATAGTGGCATATCCCAGGGTTTTGTGATGGGTACATTTACTTATTTAACATTTATAAATGACCAGTAAAAACTGAGTGAGGTGGGCAAATTTTGCAGTCAACACAAAAAATTATTCAAAGTTCTTTAATTGGAGGAAGATGTGAAAAATTGCAAGAGGACCTTAAGAAATTGGGAGACTGGGCATCCAAATGGCACATGAAATTTAACGTGGACAAGTGCAAAGTTATGCACTTAAGGAAGAACCCAAGCTATAGCTACATTATGGAAGGTTCCACATTAGGAGCCACCACCCAGGAAAAGGATCTAGGTGTCACTGTGGTTAATATGTTTAAATCCTCTGCTCAGTGCCAAGAAAGCTAATATAATGCTATGAATCATAAGGAAAGCAATGGAGAATGAAACCAAGGACATAATGCTTCTGTATTGCTCCATTGTGCAACCACACCTTAAATATTGAGAGTTGATTGCCATATCTTAAAAAAAGAGCAATTGGAAAAGATACAGAGGACATCCAAAATTATAAAAGGGATAGAAGGGATACCCCTTTGAGGAAAGGCTTAAAAGGTTAGGGTTCTTCAGCTTGAAGACAGCTGGGGGATTTTATAGACCTATGAGTGGAGTAGAAAAAGTAAACATGAATCCTTTACTCCTTTAAATTAAAGGACATGCAGTGAATCTGCAATGTAATACATTTTAAGACTAATCTGAGACATTATTTCTTCACTCAACACCTAATTAAGCTCTGGAATTCATTGTTGGAGGGTGTATTAAAAGCCTTTGTAGCTAGTTTTAAAAGAAATCCTGAAGTTCTGGAGGAAAAGTCTATAAATCATTATTAAAGCATGGAATCTGTATCTTTTGGGATCCTGCCAGGTACAGTACTTGTGACCTGGATTGGCAACCATTGGAAATGGGATACTGGGTTTAATTAGTCTGACAGTGTGGCAAGTCTTTGTGGTGGTATTCTCTTGGTAAATGATTTCTTAGGGGATCACTAAGTCTTCTGCATGTTAGTTTATAGGTTTTTATCCTGCACCAAAACTCCTTTGATTAAAGTTTGTTGTCTACTCACTACTGATAAAGGCTCTAAAGCAATAATCTCCAGGAACAAGCAGGAATGAATCTTCACATATGGGTACGTCGGTACCGACGGAGCCTGCGCGGGAACGCTCCCCAGCGTCCAATCAGAAAGCCTTTGGGAGCATCCCACAGCACCTGCGTGCTGCCTTCCCGCCTTTCCAACTGTCTCTCCTCAGTTCTTTTTCCACGGAGCCAGCAGGTCGTGTTCCTGTCACCGCAGAAGAATTTCCTTATTTTTTCTTTATTTCTTTTCTGTCGCGTCTGCCTTCCTCAACGCTATACCGGTACTGACGGTTCTTATTCTTTTCTTTTTAACAACAACAAAAAAAAAACTTTTCCATTATTTATTTTTCTTCAGGTGTACACTGTCCAGCACCTATAAATTCAGAGTGCCTGCGGCTGCGATTTACTGTCCTTTAATGCTTGCTCTCTGCATGTCTATTGTCTTATTTGCTTGTTTGCTGTGTTCCCCTAATGATTGCCCTCTCCACCTGGGCCAACAATTACCAGACTCCTGTGTGGGCCCTCCCCTCCCGGAAGTGACGCGGCCGCGCTTTGCAAGGTACACTGTCCAGCACCTATAAATTCGGAGTGCCTGCGGCGCTCGCCGCCACGGCGCACGACAGGGGCGCGCACTGAAGGAGCGCTCCTAAGGAGCATGCGGTGCTCCTTAGGTGCGCTCCTTGGGGCCTCTCCGGCAGCGGAGACTACACCGTTGCCTCGATGCTGTCTCTTCTCTTCTCACTTGTGCTGTGGTTTCCCTCGTTGCTTGGAGCGGGCTGTGCATCCGCCGTTTCCCCGCTCCCTTCCAGAATCTCCACCAGTCTACCTCTGGTAAGGATCTCTCCCTGCTCTCCTGTCTCCAAGCTATTTCTCCACCCCTGCTCAATGACAGCTATACCTGTACTCTGGGGCAGACGCCCAGACAAGCTTCTTTCTATACGCTCCCGTTGTCTCTCTAACCTCCGCCCCTGTCTGCTCTCCACCTGTATTCCTTCTTCCTCTTCTGCCACCCCTTCCTCCCTTCAGTCTCCCTTCCATATAGGTCTTCTGAATTGCCGGTCTCTGAGATCTAAAACTCTTCTCATCCAGGATCTTATTCTTCAGGCATCCTTCGATCTCACCCTCCTTACTGAAACTTGGCTGAGAGACGGGGAGGATGCCCTCCTCACTCGCTGCCTTCCCCCTGGCTTCTCTGCGGTCTCTGTTCCTTGCCTAGGCCGATCTGGCGGTGGCGTGGCTGCTATCTTACGCTCAACCCTCCCCTTCAACCAGGTCCACTCTCCTTTGCTACGCTATCCTGAATCTCTTCTCCTCCATCTTCACACCTCACCCTCAACTCACGTACTTCTCGTTTACTCCCCTCCTGCTCTCCGTTCTGATCTCTGGGATTCTCTCCTTCTAACCATTACTGACCTTTCCTTAGCCTTTCCCCACTTGCTTATTGCTGGTGACTTCAACCTACATCTGGAGTCTCCTATTTCTTCCAGGGTCATTCCTTTATGTCCCTCCTGCACGATTTGTCCCTTTCACAACATGTCACTTTTCCCACTCACCTTGCTGGCCATACCCTCGATCTACTCTTGACTCCCTCTTCCTCTTCACTTACTCTCCAAAACCTTTGCTCTACACATCTCCCCTGGACAGACCATTTTTGTCTCTCAGCCTTATGTTCACACTCAGGAGCATCCTTTTCTCCCTCTCCCTCCTCTTCCTCTGCGTCCCCTCCTCCTCGGTTGTCCCGTATTATCACCCTGTCTACGATCCAGCAATTCCCTCCTGCCACAGAGCTCCTGCCCTCTGATTTCTCCTCTTTCCCCCAATTCTCAGGCCTCCCTCTGGTCCTCTACCCTTTCCACTACCCTTGATCATTTAGCCCCCCTGCAACCGCAGCCCCCACGTCGCCGTCCCTCACACCCCTGGTATCACAAAGGTCTCCATCTACTTCGCTCCCACCTTCGCAGAGCCGAGCGACTATGGCGCAAGGCTCCCTCACCAGCCACTCTGGCATTCTTTAAGTCAAACTACTCTCACTACCGATCTGAAGTACATCTTGCAAAGCGTACGTACTTCTCCGCTGCCATCTCTAATGCCCCTAATCAGACCCGACATCTTTATTCCACACTTCAGTCTCTCACCTCTCTTAACTCACCAACCCCTGCTGCCCCAGCCCACCCCTCGCCCCCTCCTCCAGTTCTTGCCTCCTTTTTCAGCAATAAGATCTCCTCTTTAAGAGCTTCCCTCCCCTCTTGTCCTGCCCCCATTCACTCCCCCCCCCCCCCCCGTTGCCTCTCCCCCTCCAGTCTCAACTCTCTCATACCTGGGCCTCTTTTTCTCTAATTACAGCCCCTGAGCTCCACCAACTCATCTCTTCCTCTAAGAAAGCCTCCGGTACTCTTGATCCTATCCCATCCTCCTGGCTACTTACTCCCTCTTTAGCCCTCCTTCCCTCTATCCTTTCTATGTTCAATTCCAGCCTTTCCACTGGGACTTTTCCCCATTCCTGGAAGCATGCCTTGATCCGCCCTATCCTCAAGAACCCCTCACTTGATCCTCTGGTTCCCGCTCACTACCGCCCGGTTTCCAATCTCCCTTTTCTATCCAAACTCCTAGAAAACATAGTCTTTGCACAGCTTTCACATCACCTTGACTCCACTAATTTCCTCCACCCTCGTCAATCTGGATTTCGTCAGGGACACAGTGTTGAAACTGTTTTGCTCGCTTTCACTAATGCACTGCATGCGGCTCACGATCATGAGGACATTTCGGTGGCAGTGGCTCTTGACCTATCAGCTGCTTTCGATCTAGTCGACCATTCTCTTCTTCTTCTCCGCCTACGGGAAGCGGGTCTCTGTAGTGTTGTCTACCGTTGGTTTCACTCTTTCCTCTCCTCCCGGTCCTGTGCAGTTCTTTCCCCCTCTTCTTCCACCCCCTCTTCGGACCCTCTTCATCTTCCATGTGGGGTACCTCAAGGGTCTGTCTTGGCACCCCTGCTCTTTAATCTCTTCCTGGCCCCCCTCGCTCTATTAATTCAGCAATCTGGGATATCTGCTTTCAATTACGCAGATGACATAGTCCTCCTGCATCACACCTCCCCTTCCTGTCCAGATCTCTCTCCCCTGAATCTCTGTCTTTCCAAGGTGGCTGATTGGCTAACACTAAATTGTCTACATCTCAACCTAGCCAAGACCATTGCAATCTGGTTTTCCCATGGCAGCCCCTCTCCCTCAGTGGCCCTTTCTTTCTCTGGTACCTCAGTCCCTCTGGTTTCCACCTTCAGATATCTAGGTGTACATTTTGACTCTGATCTATCCTTTCACGCTCACATTTCACACGTCACCAAGACTTCCTTTTTCTTCCTCCTTCAAATTCGTGCTATCCGTCCCTTTCTTTCCCCGTCTGCTCTTACTACCCTGCTGCTTTCTCTGGTCATGTCACGTGTTGATTTTTCCAACTCCATATTTATCGGTATCCCAAATGACTCGTCTCCAAAGGATTCAAAACACTGCCGCTCGACTTATTCCACTTCCCGTGACCATATTACGCCCCTTCTCCTCCACCTCCACTGGCTTCCTGTCTCCTTCCGTGCACAGTTCAAACTTCTCTCTCTGGTTCATAAAGCCCTCCATACCAGTACTCCACAATATCTCGCAGACCTCATCTCCTTCCACTCCCCCAGGCACACACCACGTTCTTTCCATCTCAACCGCCTTACCCTTCTCTCGCCATCCAGTGCTCACCTACAATCCACACGCTCCTCCTCCTTCTTTTTTGCAGGCCCCGCCCTTTGGAATGCCCTCCCTTCCTCCCTTCGTCTGGAACCCCACCATCCCACCTTTAAACGTAACCTAAAGACTCACCTCTTTTCCTTGGCCTTCGACCTACCCTCCCCTTTTATGTGATTTGCCTCCCTACAACCGCTTCTGTATCCCATCCGCTACTATATTTGCCTATGTCCTGTCTTGTTTCTCCCTTCCTCTTGCTGTCCTATCAATGAATTGTAAATTCCTTTCAATTTCGTTGGCCTTGTGCTCATTTCCGAATTTTTTTTTTGTAAATTGTACACCGCTCTGCTCATTACTGAAGGGCGGTTTATCAAATAAAATAAACATAAACATAAACATACTTCAATTTTGGGCCTTGGGCCCAAAACCCTTTTCCTTAAATATGGAAAAACCTGCCTCAGGATTTAAGAAGTGCACAAAATGTGGCGGTACTATCTCTAAAATGTCTAAAATGTTTAGGCCCTGACCATTCCATTAAAGATTGTGTGTCCTGTTCCATGATGTCTGAGAGGTCGACAGAACCGAGCTGCCAAGCTCAGTACCCTGTTTCCCTCTGATGCAGCTTCGGTGGCATCGAAGTCTTCCAGGGCTTCTTCCTCCTCACATGGATCTCAGGTAACTAAACATAAATCCAGCCGGTCCTCAAAGGGCAAATCGCCTTCTAAGCATCGAGATGCCCCTGGCCTTGCCCTCGAGGATTCTGCACCGGCAAAATTATCCCAGCGGGAGGCTTTGGCTTCTAAAGCATCATCATCAGGGTTCCAGGATGATCTAGATGGCGTGGCCTCAACAGTTCTCCTGGTGCCATGCTCTGAGGTACCGGTGGCTTCCACCGGTACCGACTTCCAGGCATTGGCAGCGTCGATGGATCAGAGGATTCTGTCCATCGAACGCAGTCTGGCGGCTTTCCTTGTGGCATCGACGCCCGTGGTACCGCAACAGACTACTCCACCGGTACCGGCTCCGGTATCGCCATCGGCACCGATTCCGGTACCAGTGGCATCGGCATCGGTGTCAGCTATGCCGGTACTCTGCCCTCTGCAGCCCTCTGGTACCGATACCCCGGTACCGATGATTCCCGATACTGATCCCGGTCGGTATGGGTATCAGGCTTTGCAAGAGCATCCCGACAGACGATACTTCTATTCCTCTGACTCTGAGGATTCTGAAGAGTCTGTCGATGCAGCGATGTTTCTTCCACAGGAGGAGTCCTCTCCTAAACGAAGGATGTCTCCTCCAGAGGACTTGTCTTTTCAAGACTTTATCAGAGAGGTGGCTCAGGGTCTCTGTATTGCAGTAGCCCCAGAGTCAGAGCCTAGAGCTAAGGAGTTAGATATTCTACAGTATCCTAAAACTCCTAAAGAGGCAGCTACCTTGCCTATTCATGAGATTCTGTATGATCTCATGTTAAGGATGTGGGAAGCACCTCTATCCACCTCTCCTCATTCTCTCAGGTTAGACACCATGTATC
Organism: Ichthyophis bannanicus; assembly: GCA_033557465.1. Classification (NCBI taxonomy): domain Eukaryota; kingdom Metazoa; phylum Chordata; class Amphibia; order Gymnophiona; family Ichthyophiidae; genus Ichthyophis; species Ichthyophis bannanicus. Next base: position 174,414,507 of record CM066042.1, read on the forward strand.
GTGTCCCTCCTTGTCCTGGTTTCCATAAAACTCAGCTTCCTCACCACTCTATTGTGGTTGAGTCTGCAATGAGAAAGATTAGAAGTGCCAAGAGACATGCCTCTAATCCTCCAGGACGTGAATGTAGAACCCTGGATGCTTTCGGTAGAAGTCTTCCAAGCTTTTATGCTTGCTGCGAGAATTAATTCCTATAGTCTCTACATGGGAATGTTCTTAAAAGAAGTCACTGACCATTTGCTGACTTTAAGTCCTTTTATGTCGGACAGTAAAAGGCCAGAATTTCTCTCTGGGCTCAAACATGCTCAGGATATCTCCAAATTCTCCAACCGTGCAGCTTTTGACTTCTTTGAATGCGTAAGCAGAGCCTCAGCTATAGCTATAGGTGCACGTAGGATTGCTTGGCTTCAAGCATCTGATTTGGAGACCTGGGTCCAAGATGAATTGGGAAATATCCCTTGTACAGGTGAGAATCTGTTTGTCTTTTGCTTGCCAATCTTTACCAATCAAATGGATGCTGAAAATTCTGCTTTGGATAGACTATCCAAATCTACTGCTGCTCCTGCTAAGAAAAGGTTGTTTAAGAAAATACCTTTTTCTAAAAAGAGAAGATCCTATCCTGCTTATAGTCAGCATCTTCTGCAGCTCAGTTTCCTTCCAAACGTCAGCAATCCTCCAAACAGACCAAGGCAAAGGCTGCGAGGCCTGCTCCAGCCCAGCAATCTCAGCCCCCTCAGGGCCTTTGACTCTCTGCTAGAGAACTTAGCCTTCCTGGCTCTAGAAGGACCAGAGCCCTCCACCATTCCAGGAAGGTTATGTCACTTTGCTCCCAGATGGGGGCAAATCACAGCAGAGCATTGGGCACTCTCCATCATAAGAGAGGGGTACAAGCTTCATTTTTCAAGCTTGCCCCCTCTCACAAGAGTGCACCAGTTCAATTCTCCAACCTCCCTCCTCAGCCTGTTAGAGCAGGAGGTTGCCACTCTTCTTGCCCAGGGGGCCATAGAGGAAGTACCTTCTCAACAACAGGGCACGGGGTTCTACTCCCCCCTATTTTCTTATCCCAAAGAAAACAGGGGGCTTCAGGGCCATTTTAGATCTCAGAGAATTGAACAGATTCCTAGTCAAAGAGAAATTCAAGATGGTTTCTCTAGGAACTCTGCTGCCATACCTTCACAGTCAGGATTGGCTTTGTTCTCTAGATCTCAAGGATGCGTACACTCATGTTCTCATCCATCCAACTCACAGAAGGTTCCTTTTCCAGGAGAAGCACTATCAATACAAAGTGCTCCCCTTTGGCCTGGCCTCTGCACCACGGGTGTTCACGAAATGCATGGCAGTGGTTGCTGCTTTTCTGCGCACCCTGGGAATATTTGTCTTCCCTTATCTGGACGACTGGCTCATACGAGCTCCCACTCAATCAGAGGCCAAGACTGCTCTAACCTGCACAATGCGTATCCTTCAATATTTAGGGCTGGTAATAAACATCCCAAAATCCAATTTGATCCCTACTCAGTCCCTGGAGTTTATAGGGGCACTGCTGGATACCACAAAGGCAAGGGCCTATCTTCCCCAGGCCCGCTGCCTTCGCTTGATGCAGTTAGCTTATCAAGCAGAGTCAAAACCCCTGCTAACTGCTTGAGAGATGTTACAGTTGCTAGGCCACATGGCATCCACCGTTCACCATATGCTCGCCTTCACATGAGAGCAGCTCAGTGGACTTTATCCACCCAGTGGACCCAGGCATTAGGCTGCCTGTCCGACAAAATAGCAAACACAAGTCGCCTCGTTTCGTCCCTCCAGTGGTGGAAGTCCCCTCAAAACCTGTTGCTGGGGTCTCCTTTTCAACAGCCTCTACCCCAGGCAACTCTTACAACAGATGCTTCTCCAATGGGCTGGGGAGCTCATCTTCAGGACCTCTCCACCCAGGGCATCTGGTCCCCACAGGAGACTTGTCTACATATCATTCTCTTGGAACTCAGAGCAATCTTCCTTGCTCTGCGAGTTTTCGACACCCTGCTCAGCCACAAGACAGTCCTTGTCCACACGGACAATTAAGTAGCCATGTTCTATATAAACAAGCAGGGAGGAACTGGCTCTCTGTCGCTTTGCAACGAAACTCTGTGACTGTGGGCCCTCACCAGAGAGCATCACATTCATCTTCTGGCAGTCTATCTTGCAGGTGTTCAAAACTCTTGGGCGGACAGACTCAGTCGATTTCTGCTTCCACACGAGTGGTCCCTACATATGGACCAGGTATCAGGGGGCTCAGGCAAGGGATGCTTTCCTCCTTCACTGGGGTCAAGACTTCCTGTATAACTTTTCACCCATTCCCCTAATTCCCAAAACCCTGTTCAAGCTTGAGACAGAGGCCACATGATTCTCATAGCTCCACATTGGCCACGGCAGGTGTGGTACCCTCTGCTTCTACATCTCTCTCAAGCTCCCTCCCTAGAGTTAGGGTCTGCCCCAGACCTCCTCTCTCAGGAGAACGGAAAGTTGTGGCATCCCAATTCCCAGTCTCTGCATCTCAGGGCTTGGTTGCTGAAGGCCTAGATCTCCAGGATCTTCCTCTTTCTCAACAAGTGAAAGATGTTCTTCAAGCTTCCAGAAAACCTTCCACTAGACGTTCTTACGCCTTCAAGTGGAAAAGGTTTACCATCTGGTGTTCTGGAAAGGGTTTTAACTCCCGGTCAATACCTCTGGAATCGTTGCTGGAGTATCTCCTGCATCTCTCTAATGCAGGCCTTAAGACAAATTCAGTAAGTCCATCTGAGTGCTATTGCAGCTTCCCTCAGGCCTCTAAATGGACAGCCTGTTTCCTCTCATCCCCTTGTAGCAAGGTTCATGAGAGGCCTCCTTTTAACAAAGCCTCCCATTAGACCACCTCCAGTGGCATGGGACTTAAATTTTGGTTCTTGGTCAGCTTATGAAGCCGCCTTTTGAACCTTTAGCTACTACCTCCTTGAAATACCTTTCTTGGAAGGTTATCTTTCTCATTGCAATCACATCAGCATGCCGCATCAGTGAATTGCAAGCACTAGTAGCTAATCCACCTTATACAAGGTTCCATCATGACAAGGTGATCCTTAGGACTAATCCAAACTTGATGCCTAAGGTGGTCTCGCCTTTTCACCTCAACCAAGAGGTCTACCTACCTGTCTTTTTTCCAGGACCTCATGCATCAAGTGCAGAGAGGAATCTTCATATCCTGGACTTTAAAAGAGCTCTAGCTTTTTACTTAGAGGACACAGCAACATAGAAAGTCTTCCCAACTCTTTGTTGCTTTTGATCCTTCTCATTTGGGACAACCAGTCTCCAAGAGAACTCTTTCCAACTGGATTGCCCAATGTATTTCTTTCGCCTATCAGAGCAAGAACATTTCTCTGGAGGGCCATGTTACAGCTCACAATGTGAGAGCCATGGCAGCCTCAATGGCTCATCTGAACTCTGTGTCTATCGATGACATCTGTCGAGCAGCCACTTGGGCCTCAGTTCATACCTTCACAGCCCATTACTGCTTAGACAAGGACTCCCGCCGGGATGCCTTCTTTGGTCAGGCTGTTCTCAAACACCTGTTCCATACTTAATCAACTCCTACCCACCATCCCTCATGGGATGCCAGAGATTCAGGTGGGGAAGTGCAGCCCTGTCCCAGGGACACACAACATCTGGGCTCTCTCCCTGGCATCAAAAGCTAGGGAGTCCTCATATGTGAAGACTCATTCCTGCTTGTTCCTGGAGATAGCACAGTTACTTACCTGTAACAGGTGATCTCTGGGAACAGCAGGAATAATTCTTCACAACCCACCCACCTCCCCTAGGAGTTCTCTCTCTCTCTCTCTCCCTCTTTGTCTCAGCTATAAAACTCAACTGAGGAGAGACAGTTGGAAAGGCGGGAAGGCAGCACGCAGGCGCTGTGGGATGCTCCCAAAGGCTTTCTGATTGGATGCTGGGGAGCGTTCCCGCGCAGGCTCCGTCGGTACCGACGTACCCATATGTGAAGACTTATTCCTGCTGTTCCCAGAGATCACCTGTTATAGGTAAGTAACTGTGCTTTAGAGTAGTAGAGAAGGGAATATCCTTACGCTGTGTACCCTGTTTGGGGGTGGGGAATCAGACTTCATCCCATTTGCCACTACCTGGAACTGAGGAGCAATGGTACAGTACCTGAACGAACTATGAACTGAACCTCACATCCCCATGCCAGTCCATAATACTAAAAGTGGGGGAACCTATCAAACACATTTTTCAGCATCAACTGGAGCTGTAATTGGGGCATCTTTCCTGGGCTACCGCTACCTGGTCCAAAAGCAATCTGGTGTTCTGTCATGCGTGAAGTGGATCCGATCTGGATTGGATTATCCTACCTAATACTTCATGCAACCTAACTGCAAGGATCTTCGCATACAGTTTGCCATCCACGATCAGTAGTGAAATGGTAAAGATGAGCGCTATAATGCTCTCTTGTCTCTACCCAGCTTGGCTGTAATTGTGATAACTGCTTCACAAAACCAACCTGCACCTGCACCCTCTTTAACGAAGTATCAATATAGCTGCAATAAAAGCAGACTCAACTGTGATAAGAAGCTGCGATTAAAACTGTCAGGACAGGGTCCTTGCAAGGAGGCAAAGCTTTAAGCACAGCCTCTAACTCTGTACCTGTGATTGACCAACTAAGATATTTGTCTTCTGTGAGAGAGAGGGTGTTCGTAGCCATGCCAAATACTCAAGCAGGGCCTGTGAGCTTGGCAATTCAGAGCAATCACTGATCAGTGCTTCAAAGAATTCTATCTATTTATCAGACAGCAGAAATTGAGCCATGGGTTTTAAGGCCTCTATCAGATTAAAGGATTTAACCTAATTTTTATGCCAGCTATCTGCCAGATTTTCTTTTTTTTTTTTTTTTGCAGATATAAAAGGCCGTCTGCATTAATATTTCATGACCCTGCCATTTGACTACTAAGTGATATTTTAATTTCAATTTTTGTAATTGATTATAACATGCTCCAGTAGGATCTAGCAGGCATACCAGCTGGATGATCTCATTCTCTAACTGGTCCATATGCCTTTTCCATTCCTTCCTCTTGGGACAATTTCTTCAATTGGATTAGTTTTGTGCATACCATGAGTCATGAACCTCATTCCTTCTATGATTAGTACAGGCATTCCGGTAACAAGGTGTGTCATCCCTTTTTGCCACGTTAACCTGAAAAAATGCCTTCAAAGAGGGGGGATTATTTTACTATAAAAATCCTGTTCCTTCAGTAAGTTAGCCATTGGAGACCTGATTGCATACCTCTGCAGAATGGTCTGAAATAACATGGGGCAAATGTAGACCTCTATAATATCTGGGATCAGAGTCTTAGTAGCTATAAAGTACTGTAACTGAATCAGAGATGTCTGATGTGAAAAAGATGAAATTGCCAGGAACAAGCAGGAATGCAGTCTTCACATATGGGTATCATCAGCACTGACTGAGCCCACAAGGGAACACTCCCTAGCGTCCAATAGGAAAGCTTTTGAGAGCCATCCACTGCGCCTGCGTGTCTGCCTTCCCGACTACTCTCCTTAGTTCTTTACTTTCCACAGAGCCAGCAGGAAGCACCTTTCCTGTCACCTCCAAAAAAATTATTTTCTTTTTTGGTATCTGTGCTCTGCCTTACTCGATGGCAGCACCTTCCCTGATATCAGTTCTTTTCTTTAATAGTTTTTTCCCTCAGTTTAATTCTTTTCTTTTCTGTGAGGCCTTAGGTCTTGACCTAAATTTTTTGTCACCATGGACAAACACATCAGTGGCTTTAAAACAAAAAAAAAATGTTTAAAGTGCTTTGGCACTGTCAGTCACTCATTCCCATGACTGGTGTCTAAAATGTTTGGTACCAGACCATACGTATAACAGACAGTTGTTCATTGTGTAAGAAAATGATCAAATAAGCCCTGAAAGACAGGGCCAAACAGTATGACTCGCTGTTTGCCCTGGGCTTGATTTCAATGGCCTTGGCATCGTCGGACGTCGGCATCTTAATCTAGTTACCAGATCTCCAAAAAGTCCAAACATTAAACTAAAGACTAAGTCCTCTGCTTCAAAATATGATACTGAGCATCAAGAAGTCCCTGCACTCTTGAGATGCCCCAAAAGGGCCATCTGATGCTGCCTGGCTGGCCAAACAGCCCCAGTGGGAGGTCCAGCCCTCCAAAGCCACAAAGGGGCTTCAGGATGTTCCCGAGGCATTGACTTCCGGAGAGCTACTAGTACCATGCTCTAGGACGGTGGCATACAGCCCCACCCTTGATTCCACCCTGCCATTGGTGTCCTCCATCGATCAGCGGCTCTTGGTTATCGAGAAGACTTTGATAGCACTCCTGGCTGAAGCAGTACCAAAGGCATTGACAGCTACAGCCAGTCAGGCACCTGCTTCCAGCTGTCAGCCTCTGCCTCCAATATCAGCCATGCAACAGGTATCTGAGGTTCCTCTTCTCCAATTCCTATGATTCTGGTAACAGCTGTTGCTACCTAACCGGTTCCTGGTGCAGGTACTGCACAACTGGAGCATCGACATTGAGCATCGTCATTGGCTCGATATCATCAGTATTTAGATTTCCTTTCTGAATCTGAGTCGTCGTCTTCTGACTCTGAAGAGACATGAGAGGATTCCAGGGCCATCTGGGATATCCCCTCTGATCCCTCTCCTCCTCATGCGAGGTGTCTGTCCCTGCCAGAAGACATGTCCTTTCAGGACTTCATTAGGGACATGGCAGCGGGTCTTCATCTCACCGTAACATCAGAAACTGAACTGAGGGCTGAGGAATTAGAAATCCTCCAGTACCCCTCGACTCCCCTCCCCCCCCCCCAAAGAGGACGGCCATGTTACTGGTGCATCAGATCCTACAGGATCTAATGCTATGTATGTGGAAGGCCCTGCTAACTGTTCTGCCTATTAGTAAACGCCTCAATACTATGTGCAGAGTCCTACCATGCCCTGGCTTTCAAAAACCTCAATTACTGCACCACTCAATGGTAGTGGAATTGTCAGTGCAATGCATCAAGAGTTCTAAGACCCATTCATTGGTACTGCCTGGCAAAGATGCCAGAGCTCTCAATGCCTTTGGATGTTGCTGCTTCCAGGCATGTATGCTTGCTTCTAGGATGATATCCTACACTCTCTCTACATGGGCATGCACCTCAAAGATGTCTCCAAGGATCTAGCAAACATTTGCTCCTATTCTCCCAGATGACAAACATGATGCTTACATGACCATAGTTAAGCAAGCTCAAAATATTTCTAAACTCCTCACCAGGTCAGCCTTTGATACCTTTAAATCAACTAGCAGAGCTGCTGCGGTCTGTATTGGAGCCCATAGAATGGCCCGGCTCCAGGCATCGGACCTCGAGCAGTTGGTACAAGACGTTTTTTCTCCAGAGCAAGGAATATTGGCTAATTTATTTTGGTAAGGGGTGGAGAGAAAATGCAGGAGAGCTTGAGGCAGATGATCTTGCCCGCAAACATCTCGCACCTCAGACCCCTCTAGGGGGAAAACTACTTCCAAGTAGTCTTTCTATACCAGAAGAAGAGATATTACTCTTTATACCATCCCTCTGCTTCCTATCAACCTCAGCAGCAGCAGCAAAGGCCTCAGGGTCCTTGTCAACTTAAGAAGACCAGGGGCCCTAAACTTTAACCCCAGCTCAGCCCCAGTCAGCACCTGGTTTTTGACTCGTTCCTAGGAGCATAGTTACTTTTCCTCTGCAAGAACTCTAGCCCCTGCACATAGCAGGCAGGCTTTCAGCTTATACTCACAGGTGGCATATAATTACATCAGAGAAATGGACTCTCAGCATTGTCCAAGGAGGCTATCTGCTTCACTTGCCAAGCTTGCCTCCAACCACCTCCACAATAGACTGGTCTGCAAAGGATTTGCAGGATAATCTCCTGTCTTCAGATATGGCCATCCTGCTAACCCAAGGGACAATAGAGTTCCCCCACCCAGGAAGCTTCAGACCAGTTCTAGATCTGAAGTCTCAACAAATTCCTTGTTTGGGAAAAGTTCAAAATGATTTCCCTCAGCATGCTTTTGCCATACCTTCAGAGGTATGACTGGCTATGTTCTCTAGACCTTAAGGAGGCTTACACCCATTTGCTGATCCACCCCACCACAGACATTATCTGCGCTTTAGAGTTCAGCAAATCCACTACCAGTATCTGGTGCTCCCTTTTGGGCTAGTGTTCACACCCAGAGTATTCACAAAATGCATGGCAGTGGTTGCAGTATACCTGCATACTTTGGGGATCTGTCTTCCCCTACTTAAATGACTGGCTGATAAGGGGAGAATCCTCAGAAATCGTAAGTCACTTTCTCTCACCATCACGGTGCTCCAAAGTCTAAGCTTTGTGCTAAACATTCGAGTCTCACCTAGTTCCCTCCCAGCAACTCAAGTCCATCGGAGCATTTTTAGACACTTGTCAGGGCTGAGCTTTCCTTCTTCAGGATTGCTGTGCTTGTCTTATCAAGTTGGCCCTCACAATACGAGGTCAGTGCTGTGACAGCTCAAGACATGCTGTGTCTTCTAGGACATATGGCCTCCACAATCCGTCATCCTATATGCCCGCCTGCACACTCCTACCCACCATCCCTGGTAGGATGCCAGAGATCCATGGGGGGAAGTGGAGCCCTTCTCAGGGACACACAACTTCTGGGGTCTCTCCCTGGCACCTAAAGCTAGGGAGTCCCAATATGTGATGACTACATTCCTGCTTGTTCCTGGAGATAGCATAGTTACTCACCTGTAACAGGTGATCTCCGGGAACAGCAGGAATTTAGTCCTCACAACCCACCCACCTCCCCTAGGAGTTGTATCTCTATCTCTTTCCTTTCCCCCTCTCTCTCTCTTTGTCTCAGCTTTAAAACTCAACTGGAGAGGCAGTTGGGAAAGGCGGGAAGGCAGCACACAGGTGCTGTGGGATGCTCCCAAAAGCGTTCTGATTGGATGCTGGGGAGCGTTCCCGCGTGGGCTCCGTCGGTACCGACGATACCCGTATGTGAGGACTAAATTCCTGCTGTTCCCGGAGATCACCTGTTACAGGTGAATAACTATGCATTTCACTCAACGTATAATCAAACTCTGGAATTTACCGGAGGATGTAGTAAAAGCTGTTAGTGTAGCTGGGTTTAAAAAAGGTTTGGATAAGTTTCTGGAGGAAAGGTCCATAAACCATTATTAAAAGGGACCCTGGATATCACTACTTGACCCAATAAAAGCATTGTGGAACCTGTGTCTTTTGGGGAAACTGCTAGGTACTTATGACCTAGATTGGCCACTGTTGGAAACGGGATACCGGGCTTGATGTACCTTGGTCTGACCCAGCATGGCATATCTATGTTCTGAACATTTGTTCAAGGCCTACTTCACTTCTGTTACTGTTTGTGGGCATTTTCAGTAGTCCTGTTCCTGGCCCTTCATCTGTGAATACAGAACAGAAATATTTGTTAAACAATGCTGCTTTATCCTCATCAGCTTCTGCATATTCCCCCTTCATCCCTGAGTCGGACAATACCACTTTTGCATTTCTCCTCGCTAACATCTGAAAAATATTTTGTTCCCCCATTTTACTGCATTAGCTATTTGGTCTTCCATTTTGTATCATTGCTTTCCTGACTACTTTCCTAGCTTCTCTTAGCTTTAGAAATATTGATGTTCGTTATCTCTTGTATTTTATGAAGGCAGCCCATTTTCCTCACCTTTTCAGCTACTATGAAGAGCAAATAGTGGCCTCCTTTTCCATTCATTTATTTACTTTCCAACTAAAATGTTTGTTGCCCTTTTAAACTATCGGTTTTATCCACTGCTTTTCCACTTCACCCAGCTGTTCTTATCCCACCATTCACTCCTTGGGGTATTGTCCTATTTTGACAGTTTTTCTAAAGTATAGGATACCCATTTTCCTTCTGTGTGGGTTCTGTTATCAGTTGCCAGATTAGTTCTTCCTTTAGAGAATCCAGAATCTCCTTCTAGATATCACAGCAGAAATGTCCCAGTCAAAGACTTTGGGCCATGTTACCCAGAAACCGATGCATGATGCTAAAGACAGTTTTTTTGTCTGTAGTATGCAACCTACCATGCTTCTGCATGCGAGGTCCATGAAACAGCCTTAACCCTCCCTCTCCAAAAGGAAAGAGCATAGCTCCCCAGGGTTAAATGTCTCAATCCAAGTTGAAGCAAAACATTGGCAGTTTTTAGATCCAGTCCCCAATCTCAAAACTCCAAATCCGACATACCCATGATAAAGGCTACAAACCTGACACCCATCTTATTTAACCCCCCCCCCCAACCTGATGTCTTCTACATATATAGCATTGTTCGAATTGCTTCTCCCACTTTTCATGTTGCCCAGCTAAAAATAAAAAAAGGGTAAGTAACTATGCTGTAAACACAAACCTCAAGCATCAGAAAACAAATACTTTGACACAAGAGGAGATGGCTTGAAGTAAATGTGGCACACAGTCGGAAAGCACACTTATCTTGTCCTGTGTAATTTGCGAGCCCTAATAGAAAATCGAATTCAGGCAACCCAGGACCTGAAGTCTGAACTTAAATATGTACTGACCAACTTGGGCAAGCAAACAGTGGATTGCTCGATCTAACATTCTCTAACACTTCTCTAATACTTGCTAACCCTGAAATTTGGGTTTCAACCAGTTGCATATGGGTCCATGTTGGTGATTGCTTAGAAGGCAGCCCAGAATTGACCCATCCCTTTGTCTTGTTTCTTGAAAGGCCTCGTAAACCTCCACCCTTGATCCAATGGTCCATCCTTATCTGAGGTCTCAACATCATCCTCTATCAGGTGATGTATTCCTTTTTCTAATTTGTAGCTTCACTCCATCCCAACATTCTGTGCAAGTTGCTGTAAAGGAAGAACTAGTGTTGGTCTCCCCCTTCCTCCCCCTCATGTAACCTAGTCTTTTATAGCAGTGCTTCCCAAATGTTTATACAGTGACCCTATTTTAATGTTTAATTTCATGTTTCCCCAGACTTCCCCCCCCCCCCCCCAAAATGTTTCAATACCACATTCAGGGCAGTGTACAACATAGCTCTTATTGTGATGTGTGAATTGTAATTATCAAACCATGCTCATACACTACCCTCCTTTCTCTAGGAAAGAGCAGGAAGTCAGTCCTCAGACATATGGGTGATGTCGGCACTGACGGAGCCCTCGTGGAAGCATCCCCCCAGCTTTCAAAGAAAGTCTTTGGGAGATGCCACCACGCATGCGTGGTCCCCTTCCCGCCCAAGGGTGCTATCTTGCTCAGGCTCCTATTTTTCTGCAGAGCCCTTCAGACATTTTCTGGCTTGTCCCCAGAAAAAGTTGTTTATTTTGTTCCCCGAGTTTCCAACTCTCCTCTGGTATTGCACTGGTACTCTTCCCGCCTATCAACTTTGGTGCCTCGGCATCTGGTTCAGTTTAATTTTTGTAGTTTTTTTGGTATTTTCTTTTATGGTGTGTCTTGTGCCTTTTTTCTCCCGCTAGCAGCCTGGAGGCTCTTCGACCTCGAAGGGGTACCAGTGGTTTTAAGAAGTGTGATTGGTGCTCTAAAATCATTCCTGTCTTCATTGCCTCGGGCCAGACCACGACCCCAGTGGCCTACGGTCTCTGCAAGAGGATGTCCAGTAAAGCCCTCAAGAGCTGCCAGCAGCAGCACGATAAGGTTCCCCCCCCCCCCCCCGAATCCCCAATGCCTCTGAAAGCCAAGGCCTCATCTGAGGCCCTGATGTCTCGGGTGGAACTCTCCGAACCCAAGCCTCGTTGTGGGTCCTCAGAAAGGGGGTCTCCCTTGAGGGAGCCGAGGAAGAAGAAACAACCCTCGAAGGCAGCATCCTTGGATGGCTCCAACCGGCCGGGATTTCCCTGGGCCTGGTCCCGCAGTCCGAGACGCTCATCCGAGGCGTCGGAGAAGGAACGACCTGCAAATGTTCCCCTGTAGGATCCGGCTGTGGCCTGGCCTTTGTCCCAAGATACCAGCCTTGTCAAGGATTCCTCTTCAGGAGAGCCGGTGTCGGGCCAGAGGTTGCGGTGCCTTCTGGTCTGGAGTCCAGACTGGTGGCTCTGGAGCGCAGTTTGTCTGCCTTCATGAACCAGCAGCAGGCACTGTTGTCTGGCACAACTGGTTCATCCGCCCCGACCACCAGGCCCTCGACGTCCAAGTCATCCCTGGAGGCTGAGCCGATCCTCGTTCAAGGTCATGCTCTGAGTCCCACTTGACAGGACTGCGGTCATCCCCAGCAAGTTTACCAGGCACTGGCCATAGGACATCAGGCCCCTCGCGGCCTGTGGAGCAGCCTTCCTATGAGTCCTCCACCCACTACTCTGAGTGGGAGACTGAGGACGAGGAGTCCCTTGATACCTGTCACCACTATGACGTCCCTTGGGATTCTCCCATTTTGGAACCTCGGCGGTGGTCCCCACCTGAGGACATGGGCTTCTTGGACTTTGTCAAGGACATGTCTAGCGCCCTGGCATTCCCAACAGTCAGAGGAGGACCCTCAGGTAGATGAGTTTTATTTATTTATTTATTTAGCACACATCTATATACCGCTCTTTCCCAAGTATCAAGTGCGGTTTACAGTGACCAGAAAAAATTCAGGATACATGGTTAATCATGTCCTAGTCGTTTTACAGGGAACAGATTTAACTTTTTACATTTAACAGTATAATTAGACATACAAACAGTGATTTCATCCAGTGGTATTGAGTGGATGTAATCAAACTTTTTACATATTTACATTAATTTTATACAATTTGAATTACATGAGAACAACCTTTTAGTATCAGATTATGTGTTTATTTTGATCAAGTGGGTGTATGCCTTGTAGAGATTATTATCCTGTGTCAACTTGTATGGTTTGGCAAGCCAGAGGTGTATAATGTAAGGTAAATAGATGTGTGTTTAGTTTTTTTCTAAATTCTTTAAGTTCAGTTAGGAGGCGAATATTGTCAGGTAGGTTATTCCATAGAGACGGTGCACAGTGAGAGAAGGCCCTGTTATTGGTTAGAGTTAGAGATCCTTCAGTATGAGGCCCCTCCGTGGGAATCTCTCAGGATGCCCATCCCTCCCATCCTGGACCGGTTCATGCTCTGCATGTGGGAGACACCGGCATCGGTGCCAGTGGTGAGCAGATGATTCGACTCGATGTATCGGGTCCCCTGGAGCCTGGGCTTCCAAAAGTGACAACTGCCGCATAACTCCCTGGTGGTGGAGTCGGCCATGCATCGGCTGAAAAGCCAGAAGATGCACTCCTCGTTGCCCCCCGGCAGGGAGGCCTGCACCTTGGATGCCTTCAGCAGAAAGTGCTACAGAGCTCGATGCTCATTTGCCACATCCAGGCCTACAAGCTATACTTGAGAGACCTGACGAAGGAACTCGCCGGGTTATCGGCTGGTCTCTCCAATGAACGTTTGCAGCGGTTCAAGGGCTTGGCCAAGGCCATCCATGAGTGCTCCAAATTCACGTCTCGAGCAGCCTATGACAGGTTCGAGTCTGCGGCCCAGGTAGCAGCAGCGGGCATCGGTGCACACTGCCAAGCTTGGATTCAGTCGTCCGACCTCGAGCAGTGTGTTCAGGACAAACTAGTCGATGTCCTTTGCCAAGGAGAGAACTTCTTGGGCAAACCCATGACCGACAAGGCTGCCGAGCTGGAGTTCATGACGAGGACCAGGCTCTCTAAGAAGACCACTGCCCCTCCCCGACGGAAGGGCTAAGGTAAAAAGCCCTTCTACCCGAGGAAGGGGGCTGCTTACTAAAACTACCCACCCTATCAGGCCTCCCTGGTTCCCCAACAGGGTCAGCAGGCCAAGGGACATGGGCATGGCCCGCGTAAGCAGAAGGCGACGGCACCAGCCCCGGCCAAGCCAGGGGGAGCTTTTGACCCCTTGAACATAGTCTCTTTTCCCCAAGGAGATCAGCAGCCCACAGGGGGACGTCTAGTCCTCTATGCCCAGCAGTGGGTGGCCATCACCACCGATTCCTGGGCGCTAAGGGTAGTCGGGGAGGGTTATCTCTTCCACCTGGCTCAGACACCTCCCCCTTTTTTCCTGGGAGAGCCCCCTCAGGTCTCCCCTCCACCGGGACCACCTTCTGAAGGAGTTGGCAGGTCTTCTCGAGGACAAGGTGGTGGAACCGGTGCCTCACCATCTCGAGGGCAAGGGGTTCTACGCCAGATACTTCCTCGTCCCAAAGAGGATGGGGGGCCTAAGGCCCATCCTCTATCTGCGCAACCTGAACAAATTCCTGGTGAGGGAGAAGTTCAAGATGCTCTCCCTTGGAACATTACTGCCATACCTCCAGCAAGGAGGCTGGCTATGCTCCTTAAACCTCAAGGACGCTTATACTTATATCCTCATCTACCCCAACCACAGGCAGTACCTGCGGTTTGTAGTAGGGGGCAGGCACTTCCAATACAGGGTGCCCCCCTTCGGCCTAGCCTCTGCCCCAAGGGTCTACACAAAATGCCTGGCAGTTGTGGCCGCCTTCCTCCGGCTCCAGGGGATCTTCTTTTTTCCCTACCTGGACGACTGGCTCATAAGGGGAGGCACAGCCTCAGAGGTGCAGTAGGCCACCGCACGCACCATCCAGCTTCTGCAACACTTGGGCTTAGTCATAAACTACCCCAAGTCACACCTTCTGACAAAGTGCCTGGAGTTCATTGGGGCAAAGATAGACACTCTCCAATCGAAGGCCTTCTTGCCCAAGGACCAAGCCGATTGTCTCAGATCTCTAACTCGGGACATACAGCACCATCCCTCGGTGCCCACCCGGCTGCTTCTGTGCTTCCTCGGGCACATGGCCTCCACGATCGACGTCACCCCAGATGCTCGCCTCCACATGAGGGGACGGCACAGTGGTGTCTTCAGGACCAGTGGTCTCAGGCCACAGGCTGCTTCTGAGAGAGTTTGTGACCTGCCAGTTGGCGGACTCCCTGACCTGGTGGCAATTGCCCCAGCTTCTTGAAGCGGGCATGCCTTTTCAGGCTGCAAGCCACTTGAGGGTCCTCACCACGGATGCCTCCCTGCTCGCCTGGGGAGCATACTGTGGAGATCTCCACACTCAGGGCACCTGGTCGCCAGACGAGCGCACCCAGCAGATCAACCTCCTGGAGCTCCGGGCCATACACCTTGCCCTGCAGATCTTCTGTCACCACCTGTGTCATCAGCTGGTACTGGTTCAGACAGACAACCAGGTGACGATGTTCTACATGAATAAACAGGGGTGTACAGGGTCTTGTGCCCTTTGTCAGGAAACGCTGGTCTTCTGCTCGTACGCAATCCAATAGTGTACCCTCCTGTAGGCAGTGTACCTGCCAGGCCAGGACAACCTACTGGCCGACACTCAGCAGAGTTCTCCAGCCACATGAGTGGCCAGTCAGCTTTTGCAGCTCTGGGGGGAACCCGTGAGGGACCTGTTCGCCAGTCCAGACAACTTTCAGTTGCCCCGCTTCTGCTCCCTGCAGGCCCACCCCTGCAGGGTGGCAGCAGATGCATTTCTGGTCTCATGATCAGAAGGCCTCATGTATGCCTTCCCTCCGACACTGCTGATCGCCAAGACTTTGTTCACGACCCTCTGCCACGGGGCCTCGCTCATCCTGATAGCTCCTTGGTGGCCCAGGCAACTGGTTCCTGCTTCTTCTGCAGCTGATGGTGGAGACCCCCATCCCCTTGGGGACTGCTATCTCAGGAGGGGGGGTGCTCTCCTGCACCCCAACCTGGGGTCCCTTTCACTGACATCGTGGCTGAGAGGGTGACTCTGGCCCCTCTCAACCTCCTGGTTGAGGTGAAGGACATTCTGCTGGCCTCTTCTAGAAAGCTTACCCCCTCAAATGGCGCAGGTTCTGTGCT
Source organism: Ichthyophis bannanicus (assembly GCA_033557465.1). NCBI lineage: Eukaryota > Metazoa > Chordata > Amphibia > Gymnophiona > Ichthyophiidae > Ichthyophis > Ichthyophis bannanicus. Next base: position 174,430,397 of record CM066042.1, read on the forward strand.
TGGTGCACTGAACACGGGGCTGATCCTTTCTCCTGCCCGGTCTTTGGTATTACAGTACCTTCTCCACCTCTCAGTCTGGGCTCAAGTCTAATTTCATCTGAGTGCACCTGAGTGCCTTGGCAGCACACCACCATCCTGTGGATGGTAAGCCCCTCTGTCCAACCTTTGGTGACCTGTTTTCTCCAGGGCCTGCTCTTATCGAAACCCCATGTTTGCCCTCCGGCAACCAAATCGGACCTCAACGCTGTGTTGGGGCAGCTCACTCACCCACCCTTTGAGCCTTTGGCCACCTGCCAGCTTCGCTGCCTCTCTTGGAATGTGGTTTTCCTGGTTGCGCTCAACTCTGCTTGCAGAGTTAGCGAGCTCCAAGCTCTTGTGGCGGAGGCGCCTTATACCAGGTTCTACAAGAATAGAGTGGTGCTTTGCACACACCCCAAATTCCTGCCGGAGATAGTGTCGCCCTTCAGTCTTAATCAGGAAGTGGTGCTTCCTACCTTCTTCCCAAGACCTCAATCCAGTTGGGCGGAGATGGTCCTTCACACCTTGGACTGTAAGAGGGCTTTGTCCTTCTATATCCATCACACTCGGGACTGCCGCAAATCTTCTCAGCTTTTTACCTCCTATGATTCCAGCAGGCTGGGGGGAGGCAGTGACCAAGCGTATGCTGTCCACATGGATGGCAGACTGTATCGCCTTCGCTTATGAGCAGGCGAGGCTCCCGCTGGAAGGCTGTGTCACGGTGCACCGTTTCAGGGCCATGGCAGCTTTGGTGGCAAACTTGTGCTCTGTCCCAGTGGTCAACATCTGCCAGGCCGCCACCTGGTCTTCGATCCATACCTTTGCAGCTTATTACTGCCTGGAAAGAGTCCCGATGGGACAGTGCCTTCGGCCAGGCTGTGCTCCGTAACCGTTTTGGGGGTCTAGGCAACTCCTACCCTCCAACTCTTCTGTGTTCAGGCTATCAGACACAGGAGTCCTAATGTGGGTTTGTGTTCATGGACTGAAAAATTGCTACTGCTTGCCTCTCCCCGTGAGGGAGCACCTATTTTTTCCTATGGGCTTTTGATAGCCTGTAGCTGGGGAGTCCCATATGTGAGGACTGACTTCCTGCTTGTTCCTGGAGAAAGCGTAGTTACTCATCTGTAACAGGTGTTCTCTGGGGACAACAAGAATCAGTCCTCACAACCCTCCCCTCCCCTTGGAGTTGCTCTTTTGGTATCGTCTGTTTTTGCCGTCTTGCTATGTCATCTGACTGAACAAGATGGTACCCTTGGGTGGGATGGGGACAACACATGTATGGTGGCATCTCCCAAAGGCTTTCTTTGAAAGCTGGGGGGATGCTTCCACGAGGGCTCCTTCGGTGCCGACATCACCCATATGTGAGGACTGATTCCTGCTGTCCCCGGAGCACACCTGTTACAGGTGAACAGCTCCGCTTTCCCTACTCATTAATACCTGCTCTGCTCCTGCCTTGCCTAGCTGTTTAGCTTGGGACCAAAAGAGGTTTTTAGAGATTTTCTAAAGATCATCAGATACTCTTCTTTCCTCAGCCTTTCAGGGAGTTTATTCTACCAAGTAAGTGCAGCTATTGCCAATGTTCTCTTTACTTCTTGTTTCACCCGGTAGCCTGCAATGACCAATCAATGTCCTTGACGCGACACTACCATTGCCCTACCATCCAGGAAATGTTGCAGCTGACACACTAGCCTAAATTGACCATAGGCCATATGAATGACTTATGATACCTGCACCTGTAATGTGAAATCTGCGAACAGAACTCCTAGATCACAAATTTCCTCCTTCCATTCTAACTGAACACCTAATCATGGGCTATTCCTTTGCCACAAACATCTAGTTCCCCACACATCAAGATCTGACTTTTGGGGCATTCAGCACAGTGATTGGCCCCAAGCATTCTGAAACCACCTCCAGATATTTACTTCCTAGTAACCCTTTCCACATCCTGCTCAAAGATCACCACCACCTGAATTGCTTCTGTATATCCTTTACTCCCTTCCCCCCCTCTTCCTCCCACTATTTGTCTGAAGCACAAGGGCACTCTACTGAAGATGCCCACACAGGAGAGGACAAGGCCTGTAAATTAGTCATTGGCCCCATGCTGATTACAACTACTGGGCAAACAGCACAGTGGAGGTCCAGAGGAGAAGGGGGGAGTAGCTGTGTTCGTACCCTGTCCACCGATGTGACCCCCACCCCCATTTGGGGTCCTGATTCAGTATGGGAACTACTGCTTTACAGCTTTAAGCTTCCTGGTTGTCCATAGAGAAAACATGGTTGCTTACTTGTAATAAGGTTGGTAGGCAGCAGAGTAAGTCAGTCACCCCCTTAACCAACGAAGGTACCTGCAGTTCAGTGATCCAGAAAGAAAAGGAACTTGCCAGGGGGCAGGTGGGAGGGCTGGGTAGAAGCTAATACATACCTGTTGCTGTCTGTTGATATAACATTTTGTGGCAGACTTATCCTGTCTACAGAGAACTGCCATTACAGGTAAGTAACTATGCTTTTCCTCTATTCTGTGGAACATATTGGACACTATCTTGGATCCCAGGAAAGTATGGTTCGAGTGCAGCAACTAATTTTACTGCTTACCACCTCCTTATTTAAAATTTAATTCTCTTATGTGATCTGTTAACTCATGTTAATCATACAAGGGCTTTTTTTATTAAATCTTTTACCATAAACCGTTTATCCATTTGATTCCTATTTGCTTACTGTATATTAGTCTAGAACGTTTTTGTTTCACTTTTTGTTGGGTGTAGGCTATCTTTTCTAAAATAGTGACTTTGAATAAAATGAGTATTATCTTGCAGGGATCCTACTAGGCTCCTTACACACCAATCTGTTCCATTTGTACTGTATATAAGTATTCCGTGTTTTGTTTTATTCTCCAAATTGATGAGGACACAGTTTTGTAACAGCTGAAATTTTATTCTGGATTAATGCATTCGATTTTTCAAAAATCTTCCAGCTAAACTAATACATTTGTTGCATTACATTGGTTAATGATAGGGAAAGTCCATATCTCCAGGAACAAGCAGGAATGAGTCTTCACATATGGGTACGTCGGTACCGACGGAGCCTGCGCGGGAACGCTCCCCAGCATCCAATCAGAAAGCTTTTGGGAGCATCCCTCAGCGCCTGCGTGCTGCCTTCCTGCCTTTCCAACTCTCTCCTCAGTTTTCGTTTTTCCGCGGAGCCGGCAGGGCGTCTTCCTGTCACCGCAGAAAATATTTTCTTTAAATCTTTTACTTTTTGTTTTCTTGTGGTCGCGGCTGTTTCCCCGACTCCACCGGTACCGCCGGTGGTTTTTTTCTTTTCTTTTTCCTAAAACTCTGAGGTTTTTTCCGTCTGTTTCTGTCTTGAATTTTTGGGCCTGTAAGGCCTCTCCATTATGGAGCCGCCTTCTCCCAAGAAGTGCCTTAACTGTGGAAATACAGTTTTCTTTTTAGACTCCAATAACTGGTGTGTAACCTGTTTGGGTCCTGACCCCTTTCCTCCAGAACCATCAGGCTACAATTTTATGAGAAGAAATTCTCCATTTCGAGTTTCCCTCGATGCTGTTTTCCCTTCCAGTGTAAGGGCACCGACCATTTCTTCTCTACAGGATCAGGTAACCCACAAACAGTCTGTTAAGACTAGCCAATCCTTGGGTGGTAGGTCTCATGCCAAGCATGATGACGGCTCCGGCCTTGCCCTCAAGACCTCATTGGCTTCAAAACCCCGGCGGGAGTCTTCAGTCTCCAAAGCCTTTCAGGGGTTTCAGGTTGTTCCTGGGGCTCACCCCTCACAGAACATACCTGAGCCATGCTCGGGGGTGGCATCGGCTTCGAGCGGTACCGATAACCCGGCATCGGCACTGATGTTGAGCGATCCACTCCTCACCGGGGATCGTCATCTGGTGTACTCGGTGCCTTCGGGACCAATCGATACCCAGATTGACTTTCCAGTATCGGCAGCTCCATCGATACGACCCTGACGTCGGTACCATCTAGACATGCATCGATAGATTCACTTCCTTCGATGCCGAGTCTAGAATCGATATCTAGTCTGGAAGACTGGGTACCGACGTGTCTCGGAACCGACACGCACCGATTCCGGATGCGCGGTACCGAGGATATTCACCGAGACTTTCGAGTTTCCTCGGTACCGTTTGAGCAGCCTCCGATGACTGTTTCGATGTCTGTATCGCCTTCGATTCGGGCTCAGCTACTGGTATCGGTGTCGATGCTGGTACCTGCAGTAACATCGGGACCAGCTCCATCCATGCTTTTTTCACCAGGATCGCCCCTTTCTATACCTAGTTTGGAGTCGATACCTAGCATGGATGATACAGTACTGACGGTTTCAGGTCATACCCGCCAGTCCCAGTATCCATTCATTAGAGATCCTGTTTTGCACCGGACAAGTACTTACTCTGGTGTCCAGACTAGTTCTTCGAATTTAGCCTGTCCAGGGATTGTTCCCATTGGAGATCCTTCTTTTCAGAAATTTCTCCTTGACATGGCAACATTCCTGGCTATTCCTATCCCTGGCTATGATCCTACACAAGGCTTTTCTGGGGAAAAGGAAAATATAATGCTTCCTTTACATCATTCTTTACAGGATCTTCTTCTGAAAATATGGGAAACACCTTTAAGGGCTTCCTCACCTTCTACAGCAACTGCTCTTCTGTATCAGGTGCCCCCCTCTCCAGGGTTTCAAAAGACTCAACTTCCCCATCATTCCATTGTAGTGGAATCAGCAATGAGGAAGGTAAAAAGCAAGAAGAAGCATTCTTCTTTCCCGCCAGGTCGTGCATCTAGAACACTAGATGCCTTTGGACGTCAAACCTTCCAAACATCTATGCTGGCAACAAGGATTCTCTCATATATTTTTTTGAGTCTATCCCTTCAGGAGGTCAGAGAAATGATCTCTTTTGACTCCTTTTCTTTCAGAGCCCAAGGCTGCAGACTATTCCTTGCTTCTTAGTCATAGCCGGAATATCTCTAAGTTTCTTTCTCGTGCTTCCCTAGACTCCTTTGAGTCTGTTAGCAGAACCTCTGCTATAGCCATAGGAGCACGACGTAGAGCCTGGCTCCAAGCTTCAGACTTGAGCAGATGGGCACAACAAAGACTGGGTAACACACTCCTTGTACTGGAGAAAATCTCTTCAACAAGGAGTCTTTGCGTCAGGTTGCTCATTGCTCCACTGACTTCCCTGCTTCTGAGGGCCATCCTAAACCTTCTCCTTCCCCAGCAGGTAAGAAATGTCCTACCAAACCACCTTTTCCTAAAAGAAGGTTTTATTCTTCTCCTGCCCATCATGCCGATGTTCCCAAACAGGGGAAACCTCGCCCTGGTCTGAAGAATCCAAACTCAAGCCAGGAAAATTAACCCTCAATAGGGTTCCAATTAATCTGTTACAATATACAGTTCACTTCTTCTCATTAGAAGTTTTTTCACTGTTTTTTCATTTAAACCTCTACACTTGGATTCCTGTTTCCAGGACGTCCACTTGTTTTTAGGTATGCTGAGCTGTCAGGATTTTCATGTCTATGGGTCACAGGATTTTCCTCCTCTTCCCACACTGAAGAGAGGTTTGCCAACTATCTCATGATAGTTTTTCTGTACCACCATGAATTTTTCCTTCTACAGACTTACCATATGGCAAGTCGCACCTCGGCTCCTATTTTTTCTTTACCTTCTTTTCCAGGGTTCCCCTGTAAGAGTGGTATCATACCAATGGAAGGCTTTCTTAGCCTTTCCAGTCTTCCTTTCCATTCCAGTGTAGAGTTCTTTCTCTTGAGTAAACCCCTTTTTTCCTGATCTGGGCAGCTTGTCAGACAGGGACAGGATATTCTCCTCTTGTTCTGTCTGTTCTCTCTGTTAAAAACAGAAAGATCTTTCTGCTCTGTCATTCAGCAGCTGCCCATGCAGGAGCTTCAGTGATTGGTCTACTGGTACTTTTCTATAAGTTCCAGTATTGTCTTCCACTACTTTTTGTCTAACCTTAGTAGTGCTTCCAAGATAGTGCTCATCTATCTTGGATAATCCTTATAACTTCTTTTCTGCCATTTCCAAATCCTTGGAGTTGACAGCATAGTTGAGCTGTGAAAACACAGCTAAGTTAAGCACAATTCCTCCTCTATAAAACATGAAATTTCAAAATGAATAGTATGGAAGAATCAGATGTATAGATTAAGCGAAATTAATATAAAATACAGTGAATACTCTAAGGTCATTGATGCGACCAGGCGCACGGCTCGGGTAAAAATTCCCAGCGTGGCTGTTGTAAGTCTGAGACCTGTATTCACTGGGCTATATACGTCTGTAATATCCAATGCAATAATTGAGGGCATTTATCTATACTTATGGCAGCATAGTTGAGCTGGCAGCTGGTTGTCTCCAACAGCCAGTTTTCTTTCCCAACTCTCCTGCATAATGCTCTCTGCAATCCTACAGAAAAGCTTTCCACTATGGGCCCTTGCTAGAGAGCATGAGGGGGGGGTTCTCTAATGACTGTCCTATATGGTTGAAAAGGGCTTCCCCAGTCACCTCCCATGACTCTGAGGGTTCTTACACCCTTCTATTTCCTTTTAATAAAGGACATAAGCCTTTCCTACGTGACAGTCTAAAGAGTTACCAAATTCCTACAGGAAATATGCTCTTTTTCCCTGCAGCTCGTCCTCATGGTATCCTAATCCTTCATGGACAGCACATATTTAACTAAATAACGCATGATACCCCACCCCTTGTCCATCAAGTGGGTCTACCTGGTGTCTCTTCCTATGCGTATTCTGTCCCTTCACCATGTTAGAGTTCTACTGGACTCAGGACTTGCTGTTTTCAGACTAATATTATCCTCTGTGTTCTCACAACCAGCCTGGTTATTTTACTGAGTAGCATTCTACTCCATCTTAACCAGAGAGAATAGATTCTCTATATCTTCTCAAGTAGGTTCCACCTTCTTGTTATGAGATGAATCATTCCTCTTCACATCTTCCATGTGAAGATTCCTGTAGACATATCTCTTTCTGCTTAATTGCAGACATTTCTCTTTAGACCTATATATATATATATATTCATATAGGTTCATATGTCTATATGCTTTCTTTAGATGCATATGTCTGTCAGCCATGTGTGCATAGACCATACCCCCTGGATCTCGCCATAAACATATCTATCATATATATATATATATATATATATATATATATATATATATATATATATATATATATATATATATATATATATAATATATATATATATATATATATATATATATAATATATAATATAATTAATATCTGTCGAGATACTTCTTTTAGGTAGATATGTATTCACATACTTATCTCTCTGTCTGTGCTCATAAAGGTGTTTTGTCTTTCCTATCTGTTCCAGACAGTGGGTTTTCACATGTTCATACTATTTCACAGTATGTTTCGGTTTTATGCACACAACCACTGCTGTGGTACTGACAGCTTTTACCATAACCTTAGGTTCAGGTATCCCTGAAGCTCCCTATTCCTTTATCTTCCTACCTCTCGTCAGGACAGAAATGGGGGATCTTCAGTAGCTCTGAGGTTTCAAACTCCTCAGACATCTGAACTTCCTTGGGATTACGGGGTTTTTCTTCTTACCCCTTCTTCCCTCAAGGACTAAGCCAATTTTGTCCAACTCAGTCAGTCTTCCTCTTTTGCTCCTAACTATAATTAACTCTGTAGCCAAAAGAGTTTTCAGCTTTTTCCATAAAGCTTTCTACTAAAGACCTACCGTTTTTGTTCTTCCCCAGTTGAATCCTGGGGTCACCTGTCAGTTCCAGATTTTGACCTTCAACTCACTTCTGTGAGGTCATCTTGAAGATTCCTCTACTGGATCCCCAGTAGATTCCATCAGCCTCTCTACTTCCTGCAATCCAGTAGGTGAGGTCCATATGGTGATTGATCATTTCAATACATTTCATGGTGCTTATCATATATACAGGGACTCCTTGTCTGTAGTCCTATTTTAGGTCAGCTGTCTCCTACAGCTCCTCTCTTCTTCAACTCCTACCCTCCATCCTCGGGATGCCTGGGCATATGAGGTGGAGCATGTTTCAATCACCAACATGCTAGGGCTCCAGGCATCTTAGCTTGGGAGTCCCCATATGTGAAGACTCATTCCTGCTTGTTCCTGGAGATAGCACAGTTACTTACCTGTAACAGGTGATCTCTGGGAACAGCAGGAATAAGTCTTCACAACCCACCCACCTCCCCTAGGAGTTGTATCTCTCTATCTCTCTTCCTTTCCTCTTTCTCTCTTTTGTCTCAGCTATAAAACTCAACTGAGGAGAGACAGTTGGAAAGGGGGGAAGGCAGCACGCAGGCGCTGAGGGATGCTCCCAAAAGCTTTGATTGGACGCTGGGGAGCGTTCCCGCGCAGGCTCCGTCGGTACCGACGTACCCATATGTGAAGACTTATTCCTGCTGTTCCCAGAGATCACCTGTTACAGTTAAGTAACTGTGCTGTTTCAGAACAGAAAAATCCAGCTATTAAACCTTTTTCTACATCTTTTCAAAATTGGTTAATTTGTGACCGCAACCAATTTTCTTTCCACTTTTTTAAATATTGTATGATGTATTAGCTGTAGAAACGTTTTGCTTCTTGGTAATCAGATCAGTTAACCATTTCTTGCTGTGTTCATGTCAAAATGGAATAGTGCATGATGAAACTAAAATTTTCATGCTGGAGCTAACATTTTTTGTATGTTTAAATGTCTCTTAATGGTGCAACCATGTCTGTCTTATTAAATAGCCATGACTTGTGGCTGGAGTGAAAGCCTTTAATGCTTATTTGAAAATTGATTTCCAGCGGGTAAAACCCTTCAGATCTTTAACATTGAAATGAAAAGCAAGATGAAGGCGCATACTATGACGGACGATGTCACCTTTTGGAAGTGGATTTCTCTGAACACGGTTGCCCTGGTTACAGATAATGCAGTATATCATTGGAGCATGGAGGGGGAGTCTCAGCCAGTAAAAATGTTTGACCGGCATTCCAGCCTTGCAGGCTGCCAGATTATCAATTATCGTACAGATGCCAAGCAGAAATGGTTGCTTCTGACGGGTATATCTGCACAGGTATTTTTATTAGTAGTTGTGAAATAAGTTTGACTTGAGGACACTAGAAATTGAATTGTGCAGTATGGGTTTTCCTCCACACCCTAACTTCAATTGAGAAGACCCATGGGTAAGGCTTGAATCTTTCCTGTGCAAGTGTGCATTTTGATAACCAGTGAGCCACTGTCCTAGCCCTAATGATGCATGGTTTTACGTCTGGTGGATTGTGAAACTATTGAAGGCAGTCATCTGTGTTCTGAGAGATGCCTGCTTTAGATTCAGTGACTGTGAAATACATCATATAGACCCTTGGAACTTCTCAAAATTATAGAGAACCTATCCAAGAAAGAGATGATCAGATAAGGAACACTTAATCTGGCCAGTCTGCCCATTTTAAAGATTATATATTCTTTCTCAGGAAAGAAATGTAGGAAGCTAATAACTAAATTCTGAGGTGAATAGTCATAATAATGTGTTGAAAGGCTTATAACTTTAATAGACTGATGTATTTTATTTGGCTAATATAAACTGATGATGCAAGATCAATCTTTACCTGGAGGGTGCTATAGAAAGACACTTTAACTGTTAGTGCTAGTGCAAGATATACCTAATAAACTGGAGCCTCATTCTTTCTGAAAGGGAAAATATGTAGTGATTAGGTAGAAAGCGTGATGGTGAATTTGAAATATGACTTCAAATCTGTTTAATCTTCCAAGCCACCAAAGTAGCCAAGGATACGTTTGTTGACAGCCAAGTAGGTGTGCATGAATTCAGTGAATTCTTTCCCCTCTCACAAATAGTTGCTTTAGCATCCACAAAATACAAATCAAGTCAAACTACACATACTGTAGGTCATTTTGGATAGGAACCACAAAATTAAATATTTAGTCAGCGTTCCAGTTTTAGGGAACAGCAGTTACTTCCCTAGTCAGAATGAATCTTAATAAATTGAAAAAAAGTAATAGAGGATTTGAATTCTCTAAATCTAAAATATCTGGTTTGAAACAGTATTTTTAGGAGGAGAGCATTTTTTCAGTAGATGGAGTAGACGCTGGTCCTCAAAAGCTCATGCTTCAGTTGGTAGCCACCTGCCTCTGTCATCTTTTCAGCTAAATTATTTGAAGGTTTGGTAATAAATTGGCTTGTTTATAGAGGTGAAGTGCAAGTTACTTGCTCGGTTTGAGGAAAATATTCTTCTTTAGGTGGCTTCTTAAAATAACATTTTGTAACTAGCAGGCCTCTGCCTCGTAATTTTTTTTCCTACACTTGTTCAGGCTGAGTGCAATTTTTTGCTCATATGTTTAGAATCTGTATGGATTGATAATGTGACTTCAATTGGGGCAAGATATGTCAAGGTGAGAAGACTATCCCATAAAGCAACAAATGGCTGTAAAATGTACAGATAAATTTTTGAAATAGACCCCTAATTTCATCTGTGTAAAATCAAAAGTTAAAATTAAGAAATTTGTGTGAAACTACATGACCGTTTATTAAAACTATTTTTTATTTAGCAAAATCGTGTTGTCGGTGCTATGCAGCTTTATTCTGTGGATAGAAAGGTGTCCCAGCCTATTGAAGGGCATGCAGCAAGCTTCGCTCAGTTCAAGATGGAGGGAAATGCTGAAGAATCAACATTGTTTTGCTTTGCTGTGAGGGGGCAAGCTGGGGGCAAGGTAAGCAGTGGAAGGGAGGGGGTAGTTGGGTACATCACAAACTGTACATGAACATCTTAAAGCACAGTGTGCAATCTACTTCCAGTAGCATCTTGTCAAGAAAACACAGGGGATGGGTCACCAGAAGTCTGCTTGATTTGATGGCACACAATGCCAGTGTTTAGAAATTGAACGCAGATGGAAGGCTAGCAGTAACTAGTCCTGATAGTACAGAATGTCTCTCTTGCTGCCAAAGACAGATTCTCCTGGAAATGCAGATACTATTTTTGATAAAGGGCTGGCTTAACCATTAGACTAGGCGGTCACCTGGGGTGCAGGAAAGAACAGCTGCAGTCAGAGAAAATATCCTAACCGCAACACAAACTCTCAAACCTCAACAGCATATCTATGTATTTTTTCCTGCAAGGATGGTGGGCAGTCTTCAAATAACCCATTTACTTTGATAAATGGTATTTGGAAATTATCTTCATATATTTGTTTTCAAGATTGTTCTGAAAAGGATGGTGTTGGGATAATCAGATTATCAAAATCTTAGAGGGGGAGGTTCTAGGACCTGAAAGGTAATTAAGGGGGGCTCATAAGGCTAAAGGCTAGAGCATCTAATACTCTTGCACACTGGCCCTCTTCTTGATAGCATGTCAAGATCTGGATTATTCAGTGTGGCAGTGTGGCACCAGGAGTCTGGCTTCAATTATGGTATCATTAGAACTCCAATTTAAAAAAAACCTTTTGCTCATATAATAACTCAAATTAAGCATCTAATCAAAAAATAAATGAATTTATATTCTAACAACTTATATTATCAAAATATACCTCCAAAGGACACTGAGACCTCTACTGTCAATCCAACAATTTGAACAGAATTCAAAATCCCTTTACGAACTTCCATCAAATTAACAGTAAAAAGGAGAGGATGCACCTTTAGTCACTGTCAGCAGTTTCAACATTAGTTTTTCCTTAGTCCCTCCAGTCCAGTCCTGCACTTCTAAGTAGTGTACCTCTTCCAGCAGCTTGGAGACTGCACATGTCATTTTTTGATACCACCAGTACTAATACAGCGGGGACCACCCACTACCTCCAGTATTACTGTCTCCAAGCAGCTGGAGGAGATGGTGAGCCAGGGTGCTGGACTCACTGAAGGGACAACTAAGGAGCCTTACTTTAGGTTTGTTAGTATAGTTTAACTTTGTTTTGTCAATTGGCTTATAGTTTGTGGGGTTTTTTTTTACCAGAATTGGATTTTCAAGCTGGATACATTAGAGCCTGACACTTTGAATAATTCAGTTATTGGGGTGTATTTCTTTAAAACCTTTGAAGGATTTTATAGGCTTGGAATTTTATATCGGAGTCTTTTTTTTAAACCACCTTTAGAGGTGGGATGGCATTATTAGTCTAGAGTGGTTCAAGATTGTATTTTAAAGGGATTGGTGACGTTGGACACCAAGCTAGTCTGCTGATCCTTGGAGATATTTCATTGTACTTTAGGAAAAAAGTGCCCCCCCTCTCGATGAAACAGTTTTGTGAAACTGAGATCTTTGTAAGCTGGATATTAACAAGAAGTCTCCGAGGGATGCTGACACCTTTTAAAACTAAGTAACTGGTAACTACTTTGATGGGATTATTAAGGAACACAGCTAGAACAAATTTCATGTGTTGTCCACAGAAACAATACTGTGAATGGTATCCTGTGAGCATTGGTGGCCCTGAGAGGGATGCAATTCAATAAAAGTTGCCATGTTACATGGTGAGGAGAGAGAATTTCTAGCAAGGATTAGTTTATTCAACTATATTAATTTCTAAATAAATTTAATTAGTACTAGAATTTTTAAAGGAATAAAATAGAAATACAAAAAATAAGAGATATATTGGGAGATATAAGGAGGAGTTTTTTTAGACCCATGATTTTCATTAATGGCAACTCCCCTTTGAGCAAACTTCATTATTGCCACGTAGTGGGATATTGAATTGTACTGAGGTCTTATCTCCAAGAACAAACAGTACTGACAGCCTGCGCAGGAAACACTACCCAGCATCCAGTTGGAAAGCTCTTGGGAGCAATCCACAGTGCATATGCATCTTCCTTGCCAACTTCCCATTTTCCCTCCTCTCCTCGATTCTTCATTTTCTGTGGAGCCAGCAGGTGGTTTTCTTCCTGTCGTCGACAAAAAATGTCATTTTTTTGGTTTAAATTTGTGTTCTGCCTTTCTGTTGACGCCCTGATACTGGCCCTAATATCCTTTTTTTTTTTTTTTTTTTTCTTTTTTTTAACTTTAAAGTATTTTCCGATTTTGGTGGTTCTACTGCCAAATTATGCCTTGGCCTGCCTTTCTTCCACCAAAAAATATGTACCAAGTGTTCTGGTACAATATCAGTCACCAGTAAACATGACTGGTATTTGAAATGTTTGGGTCTGATCATTTCTCCAGGAAGCAGGAAGTCAGTCCTCACATATGGGTGACGTCTGCGCCGACGGAGCCCCCATATGGAGCATTTCCCCAGCTTTCAAGGAAAGCCTTTGGGAATGCAGCGAGCATGCACGGTCCCCTTCCCACCCAAGGGTGCCATCTTGCTCAGTCTTTCTTTTTCTGCGGAGCCCGACGGACGTGAGTTCGTCTCACCTGGGAAAAGTTGATTTTTTTTCTGCGATTTTCGCGTTGTCTTATCTGGTTTGACGCCGGTTCCCCTTCCCATCTGGGCTTGGTACATCGGTATCGAGTCCAGAGTTTTGATGTTCGGTTTTTGTCCTTTGTGAAAAGCGTTCGCGCTCTTTTTGTGTTTTCACTGGCAGCCTGGTCTTTTGACCTTGCAGGGGCCCTTTTTCCCCCAATGGCTGCCAGCGGGTTCAAAAAGTATGATCGGTGCAAGAAACTTATCTCTCACTGACACACATGACTGCTGCTTCCGATGCCTTGTGTCCGACCATGACCCGCTGGCCTGAGGCCCGTGCGGCAAAATGTTGTCGAAGGCACTTCGGAGCCATCAGCATCAACATGAGAGAATTTTCTCTGATTCCGTGTCCGGCCGGGCTCGGACTTTGTCAGAGGCCTCGACATCTCGGGAGTCCGACACCGAGCGCCGTCGGGGTTCCTCTGAAAGGGAGTCTCCCACCCGGGAGCACAGAAGGAAGAAAAAGCTCGCAAGGGCGTCGTCGGTGGAGGCTCCTGGTTCCTCGAGGGCCAGGTTGCTTAGCCCTGACCGCTGCCCTGGGCTCTCAGAGTCAGAGAGGCCTTCCAAGTTACCTCATGTGGCGCCGGAGTCCCCGAGTCACGTAAGTGCAGTTATCCTCGTGGACTCTCCTCCGGGGGAGCCGACATCGGGCCCGACGCCATTGGGGCCCGAGTCGGGGGCTGCTGAGTCTCCTGAGCTTGGACTCAGGTTGACGGCCTTGGAGAGCAGTTTGGCTGCCTTCATGGAACAGTAGTGGGTGCTGATCGTCGGTCTGACCAGTGCATCTGCCCCGAACACCGGGACCTCGACGTCTAAGTCGACCCCGGAGACCGAGCCGATCCTCGAGTCGAAGTCTCGAGTCGATCCTCGGTCAAGGTCCCCCCCCTCGATCTCCCGTGTGGGGCCAAGGTCGTCGATGCCGATACCCTTGGCATCGGGGCAGTTGGCACAGAGGCCCACATGGCCAAAGCCTCTCGATTCCTAGTCGGAGTGGGAGGCAGAGGACGAGGAGTCCCTGGACACATTCTGGACCCGGAGCGTCCCTTCGGACTCACCGGATTCCGAGCCTCTGAGACAGCCCCCCCCCCCCCCCGGAGGATACCCGGTTCTTGGACTTCGTGAGAGACATGGCCAAAGCGTTGGCCTTCCCTGCGGACGCCGAGGAGGATCCTCGAGCTGAGGAGCTCGATGCCCTCCAGTATGATTTTCCTCCGAAGGAAGCCTTTACTGTACCGGTTCCTCCGATGCTGGAATGGCTGCTCTTCCATATGTGGGAGGCACTGGCCTCGACGCCGGTTCTTAGCAAACGGGTCGATTCCATTTATCAAGTCCGTAAAAGCCCTGGGTTCCAAAAGGCACAGCTACCGCACCACTCCATGGTTGTGGAATCGGCCACGCACCGTCTGAAGAGTCAGAAGATGCACTCCTTGGTGCCCCCCCTGCTGGGAGGCCCGTAACATGGATGCCCTCAGTAGAAAGTGCTTCCTTGGCTCTATGCTATCTTGCTGTGATGCATTCCAGGCCTTCATCAGGCAAAATCAGAGTTGATCCATATTTCTTACCAGAGCATATTTCGATGCCTTTGAATCATCCAGCAAAGCTTCAGCAGTCTGCATCAGAACTCCCAGAATGGCCTGGCTACAGGCATCTGACCTTGAGCAGTGGGTTCAGGATAAATTAGCCAGTATCCCCTGCTCTGGAGAGAACCTCCTTTAGAATGGGTTGGAGAGAGAAGGCCAGAGAGATTGAGACAGATGATCTCACTCAAGCGCGTCTCCAGAAAGACTTTGGACCCTTCTAGGAAAGAGGCTAATCCAAAGAAGTCTTTCTATCCCAAGAAGAGATTATCCTTATTCACCTGCAGCTACTTACCAACCTCAGCAGTGACAGCAGGGCTCTTGCCAGTCCAAAATGCCTGACACCTAAGCTACAACCAGCTGCACTGCCACAGTCAGCACCTGGTTTTTGACTCCTTCCTAGGGAGCATAGTTATTCTTCCTCTTCAGGGTCCCTCATCCCTACATATAGCAGGCAGACTCTGATCCTATGCCCACAAGTGGCAACTCATCACATCAGAGCAGTGGACTCTCAACATCATCCAAAGGGACTATTTGCTTCACTTTGAAAGCTTACCCCCCACCACCTCCACAAGGGATTATCCTGCAAAAACCTTGCAGACAAATCTCAGTTGAGGTATCCATCCTGTTAGCTCAGGGGGCTGTAGAAAGAGTTCCACCCACCCAAGAGGGCTGGGGCTTCTACTCTCCTTACTTATTCCCAAGAAGACAGGAGGGTTCAGGCCCATTCTAGATCTAAAGAACCTAAACAAATTCCTCGTTTGAGAAATTCAAAATGATTTTCCTCGGTACACGTCTGCCATACCTTCAGAGGGAATGACTGGCTATATTGTCTAGACCTCAATGAGGCATACACACATTTGCTGATCCACCCTCAACACAGACAGTATCTGCATTTTTGGTTCCAGCAAATTCACTACCAGTATCGGCTGCTCTCCTTCAGGTTAGCCTCCACACCCAGAGTTCACAAAATGCATGACAGTGGTTGCCACAAACCTTTGTATTTTGGGGATCTTCATCTTCCCCTACTTAGACGACTGGCTAATCAGTGGAGAATCCCCACAAGAGGTAAAACTATCTTGCAGATGAGACAAAATTATTCAAAGTTGTTAAACACAGGAGGATTGTGAAATATTGCAAGAGGACCTTGACAAATTGAGTGGATGTTCAAATGGCAGATGAAATTTAATGTGGACAAGTGCAAAGTTATGCACCTAGGAAAGAACAACCCAAACTATGGTTCCATGATGCAAGGTTCCACATTAGGAACCACCACCCAGGAAAAAAATTTAGGTCATCACGGATAACATCTTAAAACGCTCCGCCCAGTGTGCAGTGGCGGCCAAGAAGGCAAATAGAATGCTAGGAATCATAAGGAAAGGAATGGAAAATAAAACAAAGGATATTATGCGGCCTCTGTATCGTTCCATGGTGCGACCCACACCTTGAATACTATGTGCAATTCTGGTTGACGTATCTTAAAAAGGATATAGAGGAATTAGAAAAGGTACAGAGAGAACCACCAAAATGGTAAAGGGGGTGGAAGCATACCACTGAGGAGAAGCTTAAAACGTTAGGGCTCTTCAACCTGGAAAAGAGACAGCAGAGGGGAGATATGATAGAGGTCTATAAACTAATGAATGGAGTGGAATGGGTAAATGTAGATCATTTCTTTACGCCATCAAAATGAGAGACTAGGGAACATGCAATGAAGCTACAGCATAGACTAATAAGTTTAAGACCTAATTTTTTTTTTCACTCAACGTGTAATCAAACTGGAATTAGTTACCAGAGGATGTAATAAAAGCTGTTAATGTAGCTGGGTTTAAAAAAGGCTTGGACAAGTACCTGGAGGAAAGGTCCATAAACCATTGTTAAAGAGAACCCAGGTAATCCACTGCTTGCCCCAATTCGAACATTATGTAACCTGACCGCCTGGCCAGAATAAACAAATGGATGATGAAATGTTCAAAGAAATCAAGGAAGCTAACAAAAGTTACAGCGCAGTAATAATAATGGGTGATTTCAATTACCCCAGTATCGACTGGGTCATTGTCACGGCAGGACATGCTAGGGAGATAAAGTTCCTAGATGACATAAATGACTGCTTCTTGGAGCAGCTGGTTCATGAACCGACCAGAGGGGAAGCCATATTAGACCTAGTCCTTAGTGGAATACCAGATCTAGTGCAAGAGATAAGGGTGTTGGGGCCACTTGGCAATAGTGATCATAGCATGATCGCCTTTGATTTAATTAGTAGAGGAGGGATAGTAAGGAAATCCACAGTACTACCTTTTAACTTTCGAAAGGGAGACTATGATAAAATGAGGAAAATATTAAAAAAACAAAAACAAAAAAAAAACCCCTAAAAGGAGCAGTTGCAAAGGTTAAAGACTTACATCAAGCTTGGGTGGTGTTGAAAAATACTATCTTGGAAGCCCAGACCAGCTGTATTCCACATTTTAAGAAAAGTGGAAGGAAATCCAAAAAACTGCCAGCATGGTTTAAAGGTGAGGTCAGAGAGGCTGTTGCCAAAAAAGCATCTTTCAGGAAATGGAAAAAAGAGCCAAACGACGAAAGCTGGAAACAGCACAAGCACTGGCAAGTCAAATGCAAGGCATTGACAAAGCAGGCAAAGGGAGAATTTGAGAAGAAGCTTGCTGCGGAAGCAAAAACGCAAAATAAAGATTTTTTCAAGTACATTCGTAGCAAAAAAAACTGTGAGTCAGTTGGTCCATTAGATGATAGAGGAGTTAAAGGGGCCTTTAGAGGCGACAAGGCGATAGCGGAGAGACTGAATGAATTCTTTGCTTCGGTCTTTACTGAGGAAGATGTAGGGATGTTACCCATGACTGAAGTGGTATTTAAAGGTGTGGAAGAATTAAAGGAAATATCGATACATCGGGAAGATGTATTACAACTATTAGATAAACTGAAGAGTAGCAATTTACCTGGGCCGGATGGTATACTTCCAAGGGTGTTGAAAGAACTGAAATATGAGATTGCAGATCTGCTATTAGTAATCTGTGAACTATCATTAAAATCATCTCTAATACCTGAAGATTGGAGGATCGCCAGTATAACACCAATTTTTAAAAAGGGTTCCAGGGGTGATCCGGGAAACTACAGACCGGTGAGCCTGACGTCAGTACCGGGAAAAATGGTAGAAACCATCATAAAGAATAAAATTACTCAGCATATAGATAGTCATGGCCTAATGGGAGACAGCCAACATGGCTTTAGACAAGGAAGATCTTGTCTTACTAATCTGTTATGTTTTTTTGAAAGTGTGAATAAACAGGTGAACAAAGGTGAGTTGGTTGATGTAGTGTATCTGGTTTTTCAGAAAGCCTTTGACAAGGTCCCTCATCAGAGACTTTTGGCAAAACTAAAGAGTCATGGGATAGGAGGCAGTGTACTACTGTGGATCAGGAACTGGTTAAAAGATAGAAAGCAGAGGGTTGGGCTAAATGGCCAATTTTCTCAATGTAGAAAGGTGAATAGTGGTGTACCCCAGGGATCTGTGCTGGGTCTGCTGCTTTTTGACATAGTCATAAATGACCTGGAAAGTGGAATAACGAGTGAGGTTATCAAATTTGCAGATGAGACAAAACTATTTAAAGTTGTTAAAACCCAAGAGGATTGTGGAAAATTGCAAGAGGATCTTGATAAATTGGAAGACTGGGCATCAAAATGGCAGATGAAGTTTAATGTGGACAAGTGCAAAGTTATGCACCTAGGGAAGATCAACCCAAACTATGGTTACACAATGCAAGGTTCCACATTAGGAACCACCTCCCAGGAAAAAGATTTAGGTGTCATTGTGGATAATATGTTAAAACCCTCGACCCAGTGTGCAGCGGCAACCAAGAGAACAAATAGAATGCTAGGTATCATAAGGAAAGGAATGGAAAATAAAACAAAAGATATTATAATGCCTCTATATCGTTCCATGGTGAGACCGCACCTTGAACATTGTGTGCAATTCTGGTCGCCGTATCTTAAAAAGGATATAGCGTTATTAGAAAAGGTTCAGAGAAGAGCCACCAAAATGGTAAAGGGGATGGAAGGATACTCCTATGAAGAAAGGCTAAAAAGGTTAGGGCTCTTTAACCTGGAAAAGAGACGGCTGAGGGGAGATATGATAGAAGTCTATAAATTAATGAACGGAGTGGAACTGGTAAACGTAGATCAATTGTTTACGTTATCAGAATATAGAAAGACTAGGGGACATGCAATGAAGCTACAGGGTAAACTATTTAAGACTAATAAAAGAAAATATTTTTTCACTCAACGTGTAATCAAACTCTGGAATTTGTTACCGGAGGATGTAGTAAAGGCTGTTAGTGTAGCTGGGTTTAAAAAAGGTTTGGACAAGTTCCAGGAGGAAAGGTCCATAAACCATTATTAAGAAGGGACCCAGGATATCAATGCTTGACCCAGTACAAGCATTGCGGAACCTGTCTCTTGGGGAAACTGCTAGGTACGTATGACCTAGCTTGGCCACTGTTGGAAACAGGATACTGGGCTTGATGGACCTTGGTCTGACCCAATATGGCATATCTCATGTTCTTATGTCTCTTTTTGGGAAACTGCTAGGTACTTATGACCTGGATTGGCCACTGTTGGAAAGAGAATACTGGGCTTGATGGACCTTGGTCTGACCTAGTATGGCATTTGTTCTTATCGCAACATCACTGCTCCAAGATCTGGGATTCTTTTTAAACTTTCCAAAATCGCACCTGGTCACAGCCCAGTGGCTTGAATTCATTGGAGCACTTCTGGACACTCATCAGGCCCATGCTTTCCTTCCATAGGATCGCTCTGCCCACCTTATTGAGCTAGCCAACAGCATACAGGGTTACAGTACTGTGACAGTTCGAGAGATGCTGCACCTTCAAGGACACATGGCCTTCACAGTCCATGTCATGCCCTTTGCCCACCTGCACATGCGGAAGCCCAGTGGACTCTTGTCTCAATGGACCCAAGTAACCGGGTATCTCTTAGACATCTACATCACCCCTCCACTTCTTCACTCTATTCAGTGTTGGTGCTCTCTCTAAAAACCTACTTCGAGGGCCACTTTTTCAGATGCCTCCACCTCAATGCACTCTGACAATGGATGCTTCCAAACAGTCTCGCCACACAGGGGCAGTGGATACAACAAGAATCTCAGTTGCAGATCAACCTCCTCGAGCTACATGCTCTCACAAATGCCCTTTGGGTTTTTTTCAATCGAACAAACAACCTGGTGGCCATGTTCTATGTGAACAAGCAGCGGGGAATGGGTTCCTATCCCCTCTGCCAGGAAGCCCTTTGTCTCTGGTTCTTCTCCATTACACACCACATCTCAGGGCGATGTATCTCCTGGGTGAATTCAGTCTCCTTGCAGACAGACTCAGTTGTGTCCTACATTCTCATGAGTGGGCTTTAAATTGGGAAAATGGCATCTTGGATCTTCCATATGTGGAAGACCCCCAGAATAGATCTTTTAATCACCCAGAAGAATGCACAACTTCCACTTTTTTGATAGTCGTCTCTCCCGCCACAGCCAGGCAATGGATGCTGTCCTCCTCCATTGGGGGAAGAGATTACTTTATGCATTTCCGCCCATCCCCTTAATACACAAGACTTTGTTCAAGCTACAAGCCAATGGGCTCAATGATACTAATAGCCCCTCACTGCGTCAGCCATAGTTTCCTCTGCTGACTCGTCTAATGCAGATTCCACTCTCAGCCTGGGACATGCACCAACCCTCCTCTCTCAGGATCATGGAACACTTCTCCATCCCAGTCCACAAGCCCTCCATCTCACGGCATGGCTGCTGAATGCATAATTCTTGCCGCCTCAGTCTTCCACAACAGGTCAGGGACATTCTACTTGCATCTCGCAAGCCCTCTACCAGGCGTTCTTTTGTTTTCAAATGGCAAACGTTCAGTCTCCGGTGTAGCCCGAAACATATTGACCCCTCTGCCTGTCTGGTGGAATTCCTTTTACAATATCTCCTCCACTTGTCCTTAGCAGGTCTCAAGACTAACTTGGTCAGAGCTCATATGAATGCCATTTTAGCCTATCATAGGCCAGTAGACAGACATCCTGTTTTCTTTGTACCCCTTGGTGCAACGTTTTATGTGGGGTCTCCTGTCCAAGCCACCAATCAAACCACCATTAGTGGCCTGGGACCTCAACGTGCTCCTAGCACAACTTCTAAAGCCTCCTTTTAAGCCTTTAGCTAGCACTTTTTAAAATTCTTATCTTGGAACGTAATATTCCTAATCGCCCTCACCTCTGCGTGCCGCATCAACAAACTGCAGGCTTTAGTGTTGGATCCGCCATACACCCGGTTCCACCATGACAAGGTGGTTCTCCATACTCCTCCACACTTCCTTCCGAAGGTGGTCTTACCCTTCCTCCTCAACCAATCGGTGATACTACTTGTCTCTTTCCCCAGACTGCGTAACTCCGGAGCTGAAGCAGCGCTACAAACTTTAGATTGCAAGCACGCACTGGCTTTCTACTTGGACAGAACCAAGAATCACAGGAAATCCTCTCAATTATTAATTTCCCTTGATCCAAGTCACCTTGGACTGCCAGTAATGAAGTGCACCATATTCAACTGAATTGCGGAATGCATTTCTTTTACCTGTGCTCAAGCGGGCCTCTCCCTTGAGGGTCACATTACTGCTCACAATGTGCAAGCCATGACAACCTCGGTTGCCAACCTTCATTCTGTTTCCATTGACTAAATCTGTTATGCAGCTATCTGGTCCTCTATTCATACCTTTGCTACACACTGCTGCCTAGACAGGGACTCTTTCAGGATGCAGTCTTTGGCCAGGCTGTCTTCCAGCACCTTTTTGGGACTTAACTTCAGCTCCTACCCTCCATCCCAGACTTCTCCTGGCACCAGACTTCCCTGGCAATGGTCTTGCCAAATGCAATAGAGTCCAATGGGGCCACTTTGTATCTACATCTTCTTGGCTCCATTCTTTAGCCTCGGGGATGCCACTGTGTCCGACTCCAGTCTGGTACCCGGAGCTAGTGAATCCCATATGTGAAGACTACATTGCTGCTTGTTCCTCGAGATAGCATTGTTACTTGCCTATAACAGGTGATCTCTGGGAACAGTAGGAATCAGTCTTCACAACCCACCTTCCTCCCCTAGGAGTTGTAGGGTATTTTTTCCTCTCTCGCTCAGCTACAAACTCAACTACGAACCCAGCTGAGAAGAGGACTTGGGAATGTGGGAAGGCAAATGTGCTGGCGCAGTAGATTACTCTCAAAAGCTTTCCAATTGGACACTGGGGAGCGTTCCCGCATGGGCTCTGTCAGTACAGCTGATACCCAGTGAAGACTGATTCCTGCTGTTCCCGGAGATTACCTGTTACAGGTGAGTAACACTTTCTTCTCCTTTTTAATGTTTGGAGGTTTTGTAAAGAGATTTTGAATTGTTAAATATTGGAATGACAATAGAAGTTTCAGTGTCATTTGGAGACCTATTTTGATAATATGAGGTATTAGAATGTAAACACACTTTTTTCAGTTTATTAGATGTTGAATTTTTGAATTACTATGAGCAAAGGCTTTTTTATTGGATTTGCTAACACTGTTGCTGTGGTATTAGTAAGACCTAAAAAAATTACTGCTTTGGCATAATGTGTTTTAAAGCCCATCTCTGACTTCCAATTTAATACGTTGTGGAAAAATGTCTCAATGATCTGCTTGGTTTGATATGAACAAAATAGACTTGAAAAGAAAATGTGCTGAAAGACTCTTGTTTAAAAAAAAATAGCATATGTAACTTCCCGGTCCATTTTAGTCTGATGCTTTTGAGTGGGAAGTGTTCAAGAGAAGACAGTAGGTTCTATTGAGTTGGGCAGCTTGTCTGTTTTTGGTGGGGTGGGGGGGGGGGGAGAGGAATAACAGATAAAAGCTGAAACATTTCCTTAAGGGATTTGTTTTACATGTACACTATTTTTTTTTTGGTTGCATCTTTCATTACATTTTCTGCATAGTGGCAGGCACAACCCTAACCAAAGACAAAAGGTGAGGGGTAATCTGCACCAAGCGGCAGGCACAGCCATACATCTCTAACCACCTTACTGGGCAAACTACTAGATTGATAATGTTAGTCTTTATCTGCCATCATTTACAATGCCACTATGATTCCTAATCATCCCTCCAATCCAGTTCAGATGACTGGATTTACGCACTCTTACCAACAGATGGAGACTGAACCACTGGTTCTCTGTGAACAAGCAGGAAGAGAGTCCTCATGTATGGGTGATGTTACTGATAGGCCCTGCACAGGAACACTCTCCAGCTTCCAAAGAGCTTTTGGGAAGCACATCACGCATGTGCGCTGTACCTTCCTGTCTGCTGCGGTGCCATCTTCTCCATTCTTTTTTTTCCGTTGAGCCCCTAGGACATGTTCCTGCCTACCAGAATAAGTTTTCTTTTTTGGCCCTCATGGTCAGTGGTTTGTGTTTGTTTTTTCTGTTGTCTGTCTTACCGCCTGTCATCTGTTTAGTTGGTCCCAACCGACTTAGATTATTTTTTTTCTTTTCTCGTTTGTTTTTTTTTTTTGCCTTTTGGTGTGTGTGTCCCCTCTAGGGATTTTTTTCCCTCCTGCAACCATTACTGGGTTTGGTTTGGCTGTGGTGGTATTTTTTGACATGTCTAAGCCAGCTAGTGGCTTCAAAAAATGCACCAAGTATGGCAGAACCATCTCTGTCACTGACAGATGCAATTGGTGCTTATAGTGCCTTGGACCCAGTCATTAGCCCACGCCTGCAATCTATGTCTGCAGATGATGCAATGGGGACCGAAGGGTCAGGAAAAAACAGGAGTCGTCCCTCTTTGGCTCATCAGATTCATCATCCTCGGCACCAACACAGACATCAATGCCTTCCGTGGTCTCTACTGAGGCATCCACGGAGAGGGAGATCAATGTCCAATCGAAACAAGGGGCTCAAGTGGTGAGAGGAGACTCTCTGGCGAGACTCCATTGTCTTAAGGGGGAGCACTGGGATAAGGCCCAGGTGAATAGTCATTGTAGCCCTTCTCGGTGCAACGTGGAGAGTGATGGTTGAACAGCTGGCCAAGCTTCCCTGGCAGGAAGAATTGACCCCCAGAAGGTCAGAGTAGACTCCCATTGCCTAGGAGGGCTGCCGGTTATCTCCTGATATCAGTCATCATGGTTCCCTGCCTGAGGTATCGATGCTGGCAGCCGTGGTACCAGCCATGTCACAGGTAATGATGATGGTGGAGGAACACCTTCGAGCTCTCAAAGGTCCCTTGTTGCTAGCCTTGCGTAGCACAGGCTTTGTGGCGCTGGCATCATTGTCGCCACAGTCCATGCAGCCCTTTCTGGAGACCCATACATGTTCTGACAAGGCAGGCGCATTGGGTGGGATCTGAATTGACACTGGTCCTAATGGCTATCTCCTTGTCTAGCATGTCTGAGTCTGATGCCCAGGGGCACAGGTGCTGCACTCATGGCGACATGGGTCCCACAGACTTCTGCTCTCTCCCCCATCACAGGGAGGAGACCTGGCACTACTTCAACTGCCTCTCGGAATCCGAATCAGAGTGGGAGACCCAGGAGGAATCAACAGCATTGGCCCTCAGATCCCCTGACCTCTTATCCCCGAACTCCCATCCAATCAGTTACCTCCCCTAAGCAGTGTAAGTCACCTCCGGAGGACGTGTCCTTTCAGGATTTTGTCAAACATGGCAAAGGCTATCCTCTTCTCCCTGGAATCGGAGGAGGAACTGAGGGTGGAGGAGCTGGGGCTTCTCCAGTATCCCTCTGCCACTAGGGAAGCTGTGATGGTACCCGTACGCCACATTCTACAATGGCCGCTACTGCAGCTGTGAGAAACCCTTCTCACGCTTCCATTTATAAGCCAGAGGCATGATTCCCTGTACTGGGTCGAGGCTGCCTCGGGCTTTGAGAAGCCTCAACTACTGTACAACTCTATTGTAGTAGTCTGCCTTGAAGCAGATTAAATAAAGACCCATTCTTCGATGCCCCTAGGCTGGGAGGCTCAAACCCTGGACTCCTTCAGGAGAAAATGCTATTTGGGGTTCCATGCTGGTGTCCAGGGTTCTGACTTACTCATAGGTCTGGTATGTTCCTGAAAGACTATCATGATGGACCTGACAGAATTTGCTGCCCATGTCCCGGCTGATCATCTCAAGGCCTTTTGGGCCCTGGTGGGCTATGGCAAGGACTGCTCAAAAATCATTGTGCATGGTGCCAATGATGCTTTTGAGCCCACCAACTGGTATGGCAGCTGTCCTCTGACCTGGAACAGAGGGTTCAGAACAAGTTGGCCATTGTCCCCTGTCAGTGTGAGAACCTCTTCAGAAGGCTTGTGGAGGAGAAGGTGGCGGAACTCGAAGGAAGATATGACCCTCTATGTTCTCTAAGAAGACTGCGGATCCTTCGTGAAAGAAACATCAGATTAAAAAGGCCTTCTACCCATGCCTGCACCAGTATTACCCAGCCCAGCTGAAGGCACAGCCCCCCCCTCCCCCCACCAGCAGCAGAGGGAGAAAGCTCTGAAGGCTCATCCGGCCCCTCAGCCCAGACCGGGGCAGGATTTTGATGGGTTCCTCAGGAGCATAGCCAGCCAGCCTCTGTTCGCCAGGGTGCATCCCCTCAGATACGGGGGGCAGCTCATCCACTTCGCCCACAGGTGACCCCTGGTCACCTCAGATGCCTGGGTGTTGCATACCATTCAAAGCCGATACCTGCAGCACCTCACCCAGTTGTTGCCTCCGTATATCCTAGGAGAGTACCCCATGGACATAGTCTCCTACAGGAAGATGTTTCCACCCTGTTAACAGATCTAGCCATCGAGCTAGTTCCCCCAGCTCATGTCTGACAAGGCTTCTGTTCCAGATACGTCATGGTTCCCAAGAAGATGCAGATTTGGGTCAATCCTGGACCTGCAAAACTCAACCGGTTTGTAGTGTGCAAGCAGTTCAAGATGGTCTCTTTGGGAGTGGTGCTCCTGTATCTTCTATAGGACGATTGATTATACTCCTTGGATCTAAAGGATGTGTACACATCTCAATCCACCCAAATCACCGACAATATCTGATTCATGCTGGGAGGCCAGCACTATCAATACAGAGTACTTCCCTTTGGGCTGACCTCAGCTTCATGGATCTTCACCAGGTGCCTGGCGGTTGTAGCTGCCTGCTTCCAGACCTTGAGGGTTTTCATCTTTCCATAACTAGATACCGGTTCATCAAAGGTCTCATGCTGGACAGTGTCAGGCAGTCTGCCGACTTCACCATTCAGGTGCTCGAGCGACTGGACTTTGTGATCAACTACCTGAAATCCCATCTCCAACCCATGCAGTGACACAAGTTCATTTGGGCCCTCCTTGATACAGCTTGAGCACACGCCTTTCAACCAAAGGACTGCATGCAGCAGCTGGTAGTGGTGGTGAAGCACCAGCACCGCACAATGGCCCAAGAAATGCTGAGGGTCCTTGGTCATATGGCTGCCACAGTGCATGTCACTTCACAGGCCCATCCCTTCATGCAGCAGGCCTGATAGACCTTGAGCATGCAATGGAGGCAGGCGATGGGCTGCCTCTGAGACAGGGAGAGGCAGTCACTGTGCCCCTGGTGCAGTCCCTTGACTGGTGGCTTGAACCAGTGAATCTGCTCAGACCTCCCATTCCAGGCAGCAGTCCCATACAGGACATGCACAATGGATGTGTAAAAGCTCAGTGGGGGGGGGAGGGGTGTCACCTGGACAGCCTATGCATGCATGTCCTGTGGTACGAACAGGAGTGCCTGCTCCAGATCAACCTTTTTCAGCTTCAGGCGATAACCAATGCCCTCCAAGCCTTTTGCTGCACCTGGCTGATCAGGTGATCCTGATCCAAATGGACAGCCAAGTGGCGATGTTTGTTTATTTACGTTCTCTTATATACCGCGCTATTCTGCATCAGTGCGGTTTACATTGAACAAACTGAAATTACATTGAACAGGGCATTATAACTTGGAGATAACTATTTTACAGAGAACATGGGCTATGGAGGGTTAAGTGGCTTGCCCAAGACCACAAGGAGCACCTGTGGGACTAGAAACCCCAGTCCTTCCAGCCCAAGGTTGCTGTCCTCTAGTGGGATTTGAACCCTTGACCTTCCGGCCTGAAGTACCTTGCCCCAACCACTAGGCCACTCCTCCACTGTTCTATATGAGTGAGCAGGGGGTGGGGGACACAGGCTTGTACCTCTGCTGCAAGATTGTTAGGTTGCTCCCAGGTCCATGCCATGGAGCAGGGAGAACTTCCAATCTGCTCAGAAAGCTCAGTGTCCTAGCAGATCAGCTCAGCAGAGTCCTCCAGCCACACGCGTGGACCCTCAACAGGACTGTGGTAGACCGGACCTTTCAGGAGTGGGCACTCACACAGAGGATCTCTTTGTCATGGCACAAAATGTCCAAGTGGGGCAGTTCTGCTCCTGGAGGCCAGCCAGCAACTGCCTGGCCTTGGATGCCTTTCTCTTCCAATGGGGAGAAGGCCTGCTGTATGCATACCTCATGGTGAAAACCCTGCTGAAGCTCCAGGCCAAGAAGGGCTCATCCTCATCACGCCTTATTGGCCTTGGCAGTCATGGTTCCCACTACTGCTGCATCTCTCACAGAGGGAGCCTCTCCACATGGGCTCTACCACGGACCTCATCTCTCAGGAAGGCAGAACCTTGCTGCATCCCACTGTCCACTATTTGGCCCTCATGGCATGGATGCTGAGCGGGTAGTCCTCTCAGAGCTCAATCTTCCCGAGGGTGTTATGAACATTTCTGGCATCCTGTAAGGGCTCGATGTGAAAAGCCTATATGCTAGTGTGGCGGTGGTTTTGCCACCTGTGTGCGGGCAGAGCACTGGGCCCCTTCTCTTGCATCATGGACCAGCTGCTGGAGTACCTCCTGCACCTTTTGGACTTGTGTATTAAGTCCAATTCAGTGTGTGTTCACTTCAGCACGATAGGGGCATACCATCATGGCTCTGAGGGGAAGTCCCTTTCAGCTCATCCTTGTGGGACTTGCTCCTCTCAAAGCCCCCTTTCAAATTTCTGCAGTGGCTTGGGATCTCGCATGGAACTCGTCCAGCTGATGCAGGCTCCATTTGAGTCACTGGACGCTTGTCCTCTAAATTTCCTGACCTGGAAAGTCCTTTTTCTGGTGGCGGTTATGTCAGCCTGATGCATCAGTGAGCAGCAAGCTTTGGTGGCTCACTCGCCATACACCAGGTTTCATCAGAACAGGGTGGTTCTCCGGACACACCCCTGCTTTCTGTTTTAGATGGTCTCTGCATTCCACCTCAACCAGTCGATAGTCCTACTGACTCTTTCCCTGGCCTCGCACTAACCAGGGTGAGGCAGCATTGCATACTTTTGACTGCAAGCAGGTGTTGGCCTTCTGTCTGGAGCGTACAAAGGTGCACTGCTGGTCCACCAAATTGTTCATTTCCTTCGATCCCAGTATCTGGGCTCCGCTGTTTCAAAGCGCATGCTATTCCTCTGGCTAGCTGACTGCATTGCTCATGCTTACTCTCAGGTTGGGTTGATGCTTTGGCTCACAATGTCCAATCTATGGCGACGTCTGCAGCCAACCTCCACTCTGTTTCTGCAGAGAAAATCTGCAAAGCTGCTATGTTGGTCTTCAGTGAATACCTTTGCAGTCCATTACTGTCTGGATAGGGATTCCCGACAGGACAGCAATTTTGGCCAGGCTGTATTTCGGCATCTCTTTGAGTCTTAGAATAGTTAACTGCCCACTGGCCCTTCTGTCCATCCATACTACCTGCAAAAACTCCTCTAGGTCTGTCTGCTGTGGATACTGAATCAGATGACTCCCTTGGGGACTACCTTGCTGTTCTTGTTTCTCCAGTTGGTTGCCTTGTTAATCTGATCTCAGGATCTGAGGACTTCCAGCTTGTTCACAGAGAAAGTGTAGTTACTTGCCTGTAGCAGGTGTTCACTGAACAGGAATAAATCCTTCCAACCTACCCTCCTCCTTAGGGAGTTGCCATTTTATTTATTTATTTATTTATTTAACAGTTATTTATATACCGCTCTTTCCCATGTTTCAAGTGCGGTTTACATGTAACAGTAGGTTAATTGGTATGAGATATACCAGGACATTTTACATAGAACAGATAATTATAAATTACAAGGAAAATTGTAACATTACAAGTATAACATATTAGAACATATATACATTGCTAGTTAAATTATTAATCATCATGTAAATGAGTGTGTAGTATGGTTAAATTAGTGTATTAGTGTCGTTTATTTTTGAAAATAGGGTATATAATATTAAAAATAAATGTTAGCCTGTATCCCTTTGAGAATTCTGTTTTGGCTCCTGTTATGCTGTTAGACTGGAGAAGATGGTGCCACGGCAGGCGGGAAGGCAGGCACGCATGCATGGTGTGCCTGCCAAAAGCTTCCTTTGGGAGCTGGGCAGCATTCCCGATCAGGGCTCAGTCTGTGAGATCACCCATATGTGAGGTCTTATTTCTGCTGTTCATGAAGGACACCTGCTAGAGATGAGTAACTATGCTTTTGACATCATGTGCAGCCTGGCACCAGCCAGTATTTATCAGTCTCCAGCAGATGGAGGAAGTGTGTTCCTGTGCAATCTGTTATTGGAGTGAAGGAGGAGAGTTAAGCTCAACCTGAGAGTGGCCTAATGACAGGGCAGGCCTTGGGGTGCAGAACCTGTTTGTGCTGGGTCCCTCCCTCCCTCAAGGCTTCCCTCTTGTGTGGCCTGTGGTTGCTCCTTTCCTCCTCCTCTCACCCCCAACCTTAAGGAGAGTGCCGGGGGTTGAGGTTTAAGTTGTTAGCTGTTCATGTTAAGTTATTCAAAGAGAAAAAAATATGGGAGCTAACACAGAGGTTCCATGGCAGAGGGGAAGGCTGCAGGTCTCTGGCTTCCTGGTGAGGGGAGCTAGCAGTTAGCAGTTGAGGTGAGTACACCATGATAGAGTGCAACTGCCACTGCAGAGCCTGCTGTTCACTGGGCTGTTGGTCTGAGAATGGATTTGCCATTGCGGTGGAAAGAATAATTTGCACTCACCACAGGAGAAGCATACAGATCTGAGGAATGATTCAGGCTCTGTCTAGAACAGCAGATATGCAAGATGGGTTGATTTTAGTGGAAACTACTGGTGTCTTCAGCCCAGTTTTATGAGCTGCCAAGACTTTTCAGTAAGGAGACTAGGAGAACTCTTCCCCTGGGGGGACTAGGGGTGTGGCTTCAAAGGAAGGGGGGAAGCCATTTTTCTGCTGAATTGGTACTTTTGTTGCATCAGGTGTTCTGTCTGGGGCAGGGGAGAGATTCTGTGGGTCTTCACTCTCGGGGGGGGGGGGCGGGTATGTGCTCCCCCTAAGGGCCCTTTCGTGGGGTCAAAGGGGCTTCACAGGGGATCCTTTGGAGGACTTGGACAGAGCCTCCAAACACACTGGCATCTTTGGACCCACTGGAGGGTCCCTTGACCATGTTTGATGCAGTTCTGGAGGAGCAGGTGGAAGAGGAGGAAGCTAACTGGGGAGAACTCAATGGTGGTTTGGATTTTTCATAGAGATGAAATTCTGCCCTCTATTTCTCAGGGCACTGGCAGATTTGAATATTCAGAGGACCACCCTGCTCTGTCGTCAATGCTGGAGGACATGCCCTTGGACAGCATCCAGAAACTAAGACCTTTTTTTCTTTTTTCTCCTTTCTCTTATTGCATAGAGCCATCAATAATATGATCATGGCAGTGGTAGGCTCCAGATACAGGCCTGCGGATGGACAGGACAATGTCCAGTCTCTGCCCTATGCCTCCAGAGGAAAAGGCTAAGTTAAATTTTCCCAGAGTCAATGTGCTGGTCTCAGCGGTGATTAGGAAGGCTACTATACTGGTGGAAATGGTGCAGCACTGAAGGACTTGCAGGATTGCAAGATGGAGGGCTAGTTGACACCTCAAAGGATTGCTTGGTCCTTTGGCATTGCAGGTGGCCAACTGCAGTGCTTACATAGCTAGGGCATGTTTGAGTTGGTAACAAAGGCTTCTGGAGAGCGATCTCTTTGAGGCAGGTGGCCTTTCAGAGGTGGCAGGGTTGGAGCTGGGTGCAGCCTTTTTGCCAGACTCCCTCTGAGTTGATTTGAATTAAGGCCAAATATATTGCCAGATTTATGGCAATGCATTATCTCCAGGAACAAGCAGGAATGAGTCTTCACATATGGGTACGTCGGTACCGACGGAGCCTGCACGGGAACGCTCCCCAGCGTCCCAGAAAAAGGAAAGCTTTTGGGAGCATCCCACAGTGCCTGCGTGCTGCCTTCCCGCCTTTCCTAACCGCCTCTCTCCAGTTCTTCTTTTCCGTGGAGCCAGCAGGTCGTGTTCCTGTCACCGCTGAAGAAGTTCTTTATTTCGTTTTATTTCTTTGGTCGCGCGTCTGCCTCCTTCGGCGTCGGACCGGTACCGCCGGTCTTTTCTTTCTTTTCTTAAAAAAAAAATATATATATATATATTTCTTTCGTTTTCACATTAGTGTATGTTTTTGTCTCTTTGGGCCTTAGGCCTAAGAGAAATTTTCTCATGGAAAAGCCTGCCTCCGGGTTTAAAAAATGCACTAAATGCAGCGGTACCATTTCTGTTACCGACACCCATGACTGGTGTCTTAAATGTTTGGGTCCTGACCATTCAATCACGGATTGTGCGTCCTGCTCCATGATGTCTTAAGAGAGGTTTACAGAACTGAGCAGCTAAGCTCAATACCCTGTTTCCCTCTGATGCAGCTTCGGTGGCATCGATGTCCTCCAGGGCTGCTTCTTCCTCCTATGGATCTCAGGTAACCAAACATAAGTCCAGCTGGTCCTCGAAGGGTAGATCTCCCTCTAAGCATTGAGATGCCTCCGGGCTTGCCCTCGAGGATCCTGCACCGGCAAAAGTACCCCGGCGGGAAGCTTCGGCTTCCAAAGCTCCTCCTATGGGGTCACAGGTTGACATCGATGGCACGGCCTCAACTGATCACCTGTTACAATGTTCTGGGGTACTGGTGGAATCTGCTGGTACCGACTTCCAGACATTGATGGCGTTGATGGATCAGAATATTCTGACCATGCAGCAGGCCATCACAGCATTAATTTGAGCTGCGACGCCGTTGGTACCACAACAGGTTCCGTTGCCGGTACCGGCACCGGCACTGATTTCGGTTCCGGTGCCGGTACCGATTGCATCGACATCGGCTTCGGTGTTGATTGCACCGGTACCCTGTCCGATGATGCCCATCGGTACCGAACCGGTACCAATCACTCCCGATGTCGATACCACTCGGTACGCGTATCGGGCTCTACAGGAGCATCCAGACAGGCGATACTTCGATTCCTCCGAAGACTCTGATGCATCGGAGGTTTCTGTTGAAGCATCGGTACTCCTTCCTCAAGAGCCTTCTTCTCCAAAAAGAAGAATGTCTCCTCCAGAGGATTTGTCTTTTCAGGACTTTATAAGAGAAGTGGCCAGGGGGCTCTCTATCTCAGTGGCCCCTGAGTCAGAGCCTAGAGCCAAAAAGTTGGATATTTTGCAATATCCCAAGGCTCCTAAAGAGGCAGTCACTTTAACAGTTCATGAGATCCTTTATGATCACATGTTGGGCATATGGGAGACCCCTCTTACTATCTCTTCCCACTGTCGTAGGCTAGACACCATGTACCGTGTCCCGCCTTGTCCTGGGTTTCATAAGACTCTGCTTCCTCACCACTCTATTGTGGTGGAGTCTGCCATGAAAAAGTTAGAGTGCAAAAAGGCACTCTTCTACTCCAGGGAGAGAATGTAGAACCTTAGATGCTTTTGGCAGAAAAATCTTTCAAGCCAGTATGCTTGTTGCCAGAATCAACTCCTATAGTCTCTATATGGGGATGTTTCTAAAAGAAGTTACAGATCATCTGCAAACTTTCCTCCCTTTTCTTCCAGAAGATAAGAGGGAAGAGTTTCTCACTTGGCTTAAGCATGCCCAAGATGTTTCCAAATTTTCCAACCGTGCAGCCTTTGACTCTTTTGAAGGTGCCAGCAGAGCTTCGGCTATTGCCATAGGTGCACGCAGAATTGCTTGGTTACAAGCTTCTGATCTGGAACCTTGGGTCCAAGATGGATTGGGAAATATTCCTTGTACAGGTGAAAACCTTTTTGGCAAGGATTGGCAGGCAAAGGCCACACAGATGGATGCAGAAAATTCTGCTTTGGATAGGCTTTCAAAGTCTACCTCTAATCCTGTCAAGAAGAGGTTGTTCAAAAAGCCATATTTTCCCAAGAAGGGAAGATATTATCCTGTTTATGGTCAACAGACATCTTCTGCAGGTCGTTTTGCTGCAAAGCGTCAACAACCTAAACAGGCCAAGCCTAAGGCTGCAAGGACTCTTGTAGCCCAACAGCCTCAGCCCCCTCAGGGCCTTTGACTTGCATCTAGAGAACTTAGCCTTTCTGGCTCTAGCAGAACCAGAGCCTCTCACCATTCCAGGAAGGTTAGCTTACTTTGCTCCCAGATGGGAACAAATCACAGCAGAGCAATGGACCCTCTCCATCATAAGGGAAGGGTACAAACTTCATTTCTCAAACCTTCCTCTTCACACCATGGTGAGACAGTTCAATTCTCAAACATCTCTCCTCGACCTTCTCGGTCAAGAGATTACTACCCTTCTTGCCCAAGGGGCAATAGAAGAAGTACCCCTTCTTCAACAGGGCTCAGGGTTCTACTCCCCCTACTTTCTTATCTCAAAGAAAACAGGGTGTTACAGACCCATATTAGATCTCAGAGAATTGAACAAGTTTCTATGCAAGGAGAAATTCAAAATGATTTCTCTAGGTACTCTCCTTCCATTCCTTCAGAGTCAGGATTGGCTTTGTTCTCTAGATCTCAAGGATGCGTATACCCATATACTCATCCATCCAGCACACAGAAGGTTCCTTCGGTTCCTTTATCAAGGGAAGCACTACCAATACAGGGTACTTCCTTTTGGTCTGGCCTCTGCTCCAAGAGTGTTCACAAAATGCATGGCAGTAGTAGCTGCATTCCTACGCACTCTAGGAATATTCGTATTCCCATATCTGGACGACTGGCTCATCCGAGCACCATCCCAGTCAGAGGCCCAGACTTCCTTAACCTGCACAATGCGTGTTCTGCAGTGTCTGGGACTGGTGATAAACATTCCAAAGTCCCAACTCACCCCTACTCAGTCTCTAGAGTTCATAGGGGCCTTTCTGGATACCACAACTGCAAGGGCCTATCTTCCCCAGGCCCGTTGCCTACGCTTAGTGCAGTTAGCCTCCCAGATTCAGTTAAAAACCCATTTAACTGCTCGAGAGATGTTACAACTGCTAGGCCACATGGCATCCACTGTGCATGTGGTCCCTTATGCTCGCCTTCACATGAGGGCAGCTCAATGGACTTTGTCCACCCAATGGAACCAGGCATCAGGGGGTCTGTCAGACAAAATAGCAACCTCCAGGCGCCTCTTTTGGTCTCTCCAGTGGTGGAAGTCCACTCCAAATCTGTTGCAGGGGTCCCACTTCCAACAGTTGTTACCCCAAGCAACCCTTACAACAGATGCCTCTCCAAAGGGTTGGGGAGCTCATCTTCACGACCTCTCCACCCAGGGCTTTTGGTCCCCACAGGAGACCTCTCTACATATCAACATCTTAGAGCTCAGAGCAATCTTCTTGGCTCTCAGAGTCTTCCATACCCTGCTCAGCTACAAGACAGTCCTCATTCACACGGACAACCAAGTAGCCATGTTCTGTGTGAACAAGCAGGGAGGGACTGGCTCTCTGTCGCTTTGCAACGAAGCTTTGAGATTGTGGGCTTTCGCCAGAGAGCATCAAATTCATCTTCTGGCAGTATACCTTCCAGGAGTTCAAAACTCTTGGGCAGGCAGACTCTCAGTCGAGTTCTGCTTCCACACATATGGGTCCCTTCATATGGACCAGATAGTCAGAATCTTTCAAATTTGGGGAACCCCGGACATAGACCTCCTTGCAAGTCCGTGGAATGCCAAACTTCCCCGATTCTGTTCCAGAATTCCGTGTCAGGGAGTTCAGTCCAAGGATGCCTTCCTCCTTCATTGGGGTCAAGACTTCCTTATACGCCTTTCCACCCATTCCCCTAATTCCCAAGACCCTGTTCAAGCTTCAGAGAGATCGAGGGACTATGATCCTCATAGCTCCACGATGGCCACGCCAAGTGTGGTACCCTCTACTCCTGCATCTCTCTCAAGCTCCCTCCCTGGACTTGGGATCTGCTCCAGATCTCCTGTCTCAGGAGGGGGGAACGTTGTGGCACCCAAACCCCCAATCTCTCCATCTCAGGGCTTGGTTGCTGAAGGCTTAGACCTTCAAGATTGGCATCTGTCTCAGCAAGTGAGGGATATCCTTCATGCTTCCAGAAAGCCTTCTACTAGGTGTTCCTATGCTTTTAAATGGAAAAGGTTTACCATTTGGTGTGCTGAGAAGGGTTTTAACCCTCTAGCAATACCTTTGAATTCTTTACTAGAGTATCTTCTGCATCTTTCCCATGCAGGCCTCAAAACAAATTCAGTAAGAGTCCATTTGAGTGCTATTGCAGCATCCCTCAAGCCTCTCAGTGGACAACCTATTTCCTCTCATCCTCTTATTGCAAGATTCATGAGAGGCCTTCTTTTAACTAAACCTCCCATTAGACCACCTCCAGTGGCATGGGACTTGAATCTGGTTCTTGGTCAGCTCATGAAGCCTCCCTTTGAACCCTTAGCCACTACCTCCTTGAAATTTCTTTCCTGGAAAGTTATCATTCTTATTGCAGTCACCTCGGCTCGCCGCATCAGTGAGCTGCAGGCCTTAGTGGCTAATCCACCTTATACAAGGTTCCATCATGATAAGATAGTCCTTCAGACCAATCCACACTTTATGCCTAAAGTGGTCTCACCTTTTCATCTTAACCAAGAGGTGTACTTACCTGTCTTCTTTCCAGACCCTCATGCAGAGAGGAATCTTCATACCCTGGATTGTAAGAGGGCTCTTGCCTTTTACTTACAAAGGACACAGCAACATAGAAAGTCTTCTCAACTCCTTGTTGCTTTTGATCCCTCTCATTTGGGACTTCCAGTCTCTAATAGAACACTGTCCAGTTGGATTGCTCAGTGTATTTCTTTCGCCTATCAGAGCAAGAACCTTTCTCTGGAGGGCCATGTCACAGCTCACAATGTGAGGGCCATGGCAACCTCTATGGCTCATCTAAATTCTGTGTCCATCGACCAGATCTGTCGAGCGGCCACGTGGGCCTCGGTTCATACCTTCACAGCCCATTACTGCTTGGACAAGGACTCCTGCCGGGATGCCTTGTTTGGTCAGGCTGTTCTCAAACACCTGTTCCATGCTTAATCAACTCCTGCCCTCCATCCCTGGTTGGATGTCTGAGATCCATGGGAGATGGTAGAGCCCTTCTCAGGGTCTCACAACCTTGGGGATCTCCCAGGCATCTCTAGCTGGGGAGTCCCCATATGTGAAGACTCATTCCTGCTTGTTCCTGGAGATAGCACAGTTACTTACCTGTAACAGGTGATCTCTGGGAACAGCAGGAATAAGTCTTCACAACCCACCCACCTCCCCTAGGAGTTGTATTTTTCTATCTATCTTTCCTCTCTCTCTCTCTTTGTCTCAGCTCTGAAACTCGAACTGGAGAGAGGCGGTTAGGAAAGGCGGGAAGGCAGCGCGCAGGCGCTGTGGGATGCTCCCAAAAGCTTTCCTTTTTCTGGGACGCTGGGGAGCGTTCCCGTGCAGGCTCCGTCGGTACCGACGTACCCATATGTGAAGACTTATTCCTGCTGTTCCCAGAGATCACCTGTTACAGGTAAGTAACTGCTTTCTCAAATAGGAACAGAAGGGAAGGGGATCTTGAATGATTTTCAGAAGATGTTTGTGAGGAACTAGCTAAACTAAAAGTAGACAAAGAGATGGGGCAGGATGGGATACATCAGAGTATATTGAAGGGGACATTCTAGTGGCTCCATTGACTGACCTTTTCTATGCTGCTTTAGAATCTGGAATAGTCCCAGAGGACTGGAGAAACGCACATGCGGTCCCTTTACACACAAACAGAAGTAAGGATGCGGTTGAGAACTACATGCTAGTTAGTATAATTGTGGTGAGTAAATTATTGGAAACTCTGCTAAAAGGGAGGATAATGAGGTATGTCCAGGAACAAGCAGGAATGTAGTCTTCACATATGGGTATCATCGGTACCGACGGAGCCTGCGTGGGAACGCTCCCCAGCGTCTAATAGGAAAGCTTTTGGGAGCATCCCACAGCACCTGCGTGCTGCCTTCCCGCCTTTCCCAACTGTCCCTCTCCAGTTCTTCGTTTTCCGCAGAGCCGACATGTCGCACATCCTGTCAACGCAGAAAAAATTTCCCTCTTATTTTTTTGTTGTCGCATCTGCCTTCCCTCGACGGTACACTGGTACCGCCGGTGGTTCTTTTCTTTTTAAAAAAAAAACCCCACAAAAAAAAAGTTTTCTGGAGCCTTTCCAGTATTTTTCTCCTCGGGTGCCACGTGCCATTTTGGGCACTAGGCCCAGTTTTTCCTCAAAATGGAAAAACCCGCTTCGGGTTTTAAAAAGTGTTCTAAGTGTGGCGGTACCATCTCCGTCACCGACACCCATGAGTGGTGCCTCAAATGTTTAGGTCCTGATCACTCTTTCAGTGTGTTTTGCCTGTGGGATGATATCGAAAAGGGGCCGGCAAAACCGAGCTGCTAAACTTAGCACCCTTTTTCCCTCTGATGCAGCTTCCGCGGCATCGACGTTTTCCAGGGCTTCGTCTTCCTCCCATGGATCTCAGGTAACTAAACATAAATCCAGCCAGTCCTCAAAGGATAGATCTCCTAAGCATCGAGATGCCTCTGGTGTTGCCCTTGAGGGTCTTTCACCGGCAAATTACCCTGGTGGGAGGCTTCGGCTTCCAAATCACTAACGGGGCTCCAGGATTTTCTCAAGGCTTCAACCTCGACAGAACTACTGGTGCCATGCTCTGGGGTTCCGGCCGCTTCATCTGGTACCGAAACCCAAGCATCGGCAGCGTCAATAGACCAGAGATTCTTGGCTATTGAACGCAGTCTGGCGGCTCTTCTCACGGCCTCGATGCCTCTGAGACAGGCTCAGACAATTCAACTGGCACCGACTCCGGTACCGGCACAGACTGCATCGACATCGGCAGGTGTTTTACCAGGACCAAGTCATGCGGACAAGTCGGTACCGGACCACTCCGATGCCAACTTCGATCAGTACCGGTACCATGCCTTGCACAATCTCCCGGATCGGAGATACTTTGAATCCTCGAATGAGTCTGAAGACTCTAAAAGTTCTGCTGATACCAGAGTACATCTTCCTGAGGATTCCTCTTCTCCTTGGCGTAGGATGTCTCCACCAGAGGATATGTCCTTTCAGGATTTTATCTGAGATGTGGCCCAAGGTCTTTCCATCACAGTGGCTCCTGAAAAAAGAGCCTAGGACAAAGGAATTAGACATCCTACAATACCCTAAGGCTCCCAGGAGGCAGCTACCTTGTCTATTCATGAGATCTTGCATGAACTTATGTTAAGGATGTGGGAAAACACATCTGACCACATCTCCTCACTCTCGACACCATGTATAGAGTTCTTCCTTGTCCTGGGTTTCAGAAGACTCCATTATCACACCATTCCATGGTGGTGGAGTCGGCCATGAGACGGATAAAGAGTGCAAAAAGGCATGCATCTAATCCGTGAGTGTAGGACTTTTGACGCCTTTGGACGTCGATCCTTCCAGGCTTCTATGCTCTCTGCTAGGATCAGTTCCTATATCTTGTATATGGGAATGTTCCTTAAGGTCACAGGAGATTTAGAGCTTATGAGCCCTCTCCTTCCTGATGATAAAAGGCAAGATTATCTTGCCCTTGTCAAACATGCTCAGGATATTTCCAAGTTTGTGAATTGTGCAGCCTTTGACTGCTTTGAATGCATAAGCAGAACCTCTGCCATTGCCATAGGTGCACATAGGATTGCCTGGCTCCAGGCATCTGACTTGGAAATTTGGGTGCAGGACAAATTGGGGAATATTCCTTGCACAGGAGAGAATCTCTTTGGCAAGAATTGGCAGGAAAAAGCTAATGAGAGAGATGCTGACTATCACTTTGGATAGATTGTCTAAATCTACAGCTGATCCTGCGAGGAAAAATATCCTCTAAGAAAACGTTCTTCAGCAAGAAGAAAATATTTTATTCCTCCTATACCCAGCAGGGACATCATTTAGGTCAGTCTACCCAAAAGGGACAGCAGCAACAACCTAGGCAAAGGAAGCCAAAAGCAGCTAAGCCTGAACCGGCTCAGCAGTCTCAGCCTCCACAGGGGCTTTGACACCTATCTAGAGAACTTTGCCTTCCTTGCCCTGAACGGCCCAGAACTCTCCACCATTCCAGGAAGGTTATGCCATTTTGCCCCCAGATGGGGTCAGATAAGAGCAGAAAAATGGACTCTATCTATTGTAAGAGAGGGGTACAAGCTTCATTTCCTCAGCATTCCCCCTCCTACAATAGTAAGACAATTCAATTCTCAGACCTCTCTCAACGACTGCTTAGGTCAAGAGGTCACTGTGCTCCTTGCCCAAGGGGCAATAGAAGAGGTACCCATTCCCCAACGGGGTACAGGGTTTTACTCCCCCTATTTCCTTATTCCAAAGAAAACAGGAGGAAACGGACCCATTCTAGACCTCAGATAATTGAACAAAGTCCTGTTCAGAGAGACGTTCAAAATGATTTCTCTAGGAACTCTGCTGCCATACCTTCAGAGTCAGGATTGGCTTTGTTCTCTAGATCTCAAGGATGCGTACACTCATGTTCTCATCCATCCAACTCACCGAAAGTTCCTTCGCTTTCTGTTTTAGGGGAAGCACTACCAATACCGGGTTCTTCCTTTTGGCCTGGCCTCTGCACCAAGGGTGTTCACAAAATGCATGGCTGCGGTGGCAGCATTTCTTCGCACCCTAGGAATATTTGTCTTCCCTTACTTAGACGACTGGTTCATTCGAGTCCCTTCAGAGCCAGAGGCCAGGGTTGCTCTCTCTGGCACAATGCGCATCCTTCAGTATTTGGGACTTGTCATAAACTTCCCAAAATCCAACCTTGCTTCCACTCAATCCCTAGAGTTTATAGGAGCTCTGCTGGATACCAGGCAGACAAGGGCCTTCCTTCCACAGGCCCGCTGCCTTTGCATTGTGCAGTTATCCTCCCAAGCGGTGCTAAAGACTCACCTCACTGCTCGGGAAATGTTACAGTTGCTAGGCCACATGGCATCTACCGTGCATGTGGTTCCCTATGCTTGCCTCCATATGAGGGCAGCCCAGTGGACCTTATCTACTCAGTGGACTCAGCGTCAGGTTGCCTGTCAGACAAAATAGCAAACTCAGATCACCTTTTGTCCCTCCAATGGTGGCAGTCACCCCAAAATCTTTTGGTGGGGTCTCCTTTTCAGCAGCCCCCAAGCCACTCTAACAGATGCTTCACAGGTGAGTTGGGGAGCCCATTTGCAAGGCCTCTTCACCCAGGGTACCTGGACTTCACAGGAGGCCTATCTCCACATCAATCTCCTGGAGCTCAGAGCAATCTTCCTTGCTCTTCGAGTATTCCACACCTAGCTCAGCTGCAAGACAGACCTAGTTCAAACGGACAATCAAGTAGCCATGTTCTATGTGAACAAGCAGGGCGGAACAGGCTCTCTGTTGCTGTGCAGTGAAGTTTTGCGACTATGGGCCCTCGCCAGAGAGCATCAGATTCAACTCCTTGCGGTGTATCTTCCAGGCTTTCAAAACTCTTGGGCAGACAGACTCAGCTGAGTTCTGCTTCCACACGAATGGTCTCTCCATGCAGACCAGGTGGCCAAAATGTTTCAAATTTGGGGAACCCCGGACATAGACCTCTTTGCAAGTCTGCTGAATGCCAAACTTCCCCAGTTCTGTTCCAGAGTTCCGGCTCAGGGTTGTCAGGCCACGGATGCTTTCCTACTCCATTGGGGGCAGGGCTTCCTGTATGCTTTTCCATCCCTTCCCCTAATTCACAAAACCCTGTTCAAGCTTCAAAGAGACAGAGGTCATACCCTCTGCTCCTACATCTCTCTCAAGCTCTGCCTCTGAGTTAGGATCTTCTCCAGATCTCCTTTCTCAAGAGGACAGGATGCTGTGGCATCCCAATCCCCAGTCTCTGCATCTCAGGGCCTGGTTGCTGAAAGCCTAGAACTTCACGGTCTTAACCTTTCCCAGCAGGTAAAGGATATCCTTTATGCTTCCAGGAAGCCTTCCACAAGACGCTCTTATGCATTTAAGTGGAAAAGGTTTACCATATGTTGCTCGCAGAAGGTTCTTAACCCTCTGGTGATACCTCTGGAATCATTACTGGAGTATCTCCTTCATTTGTAAAATGCAGGGCTTAAGACCAATTCAGTGAGAGCTCATTTGAGAGCTATTGCGGCTTCTTTCAAGCCTCTAACTGGACAACCTATTTCCTCTCATCCTCTCATAGCAAGATTTATGAGAGGCCTTCTTTTAACTAAGCCTCCCATTAAGCCACCACCGGTGGCATGGGAGTTAAATCTGGTTCTTGGGCAGCTCATGAAACCGCCCTTTGAACCATTAGCCACTACCTCTTTGAAATTCCTTTCCTGGAAAGTTATCTTTCTCATTGCAATCACATCAGCACGTCACATTCGTGAATTGCAAGCCTTGGTGGCTGATCCTCTTTATACAAGGTTCCATCATGAAAAGGTAGTCCTTAGGACTCATCCACACTTTATGCCAAAGGTGGTATCGCCTTTTCATCTAAACCAGGCGATTTACCTTCCTGTATTCTTTCCAAGGCCTCACGCCTCAAATGCAGAAAGGAACCTTCATACTTTGGACTGTAAAAGAGCTTTGACCTTTTACTTGCAAAGTACACAGCAACATAGAAAGTCCTCTCAGCTCTTTGTTGCTTTTGATCCTAGTCATTTAGGACTTCCAGTCTCCAAGAGAACACTGTCCAACTGGATTCCACAGTGTATATCATTTGCCTATGAGAGTTAAAACCTTCCTCTTGAAGGCCATGTCACAGCCCACAATGTGAGAGCCATGGCAGCCTCAATGGCTCATCTTCACTCTGTGTCTATCGACGACATCTGTTGAGCAGCTACCTGGGCTTCGGTTCACACCTTCACAGCCTATTACTGCTTGGACAAGTACTCCCGCCGGGATGCCTTGTTTGGTCAGGCTGTTCAACACCTGTTCCATACTTAATCAACTCCTACCCACCATCCCTGGTAGGATGCCAGAGATCCATGGGGGGGAAGTGGAGCCCTTTCACAAGGGCACACAACTTTCTGGGGCCGTCTCCCTGGCATCTGCAGCTAAGGAGTCCCCATATGTGAAGACTACATTCCTGCTTGTTCCTGGAGATAGCATAGTTCCCGGAGGGGAACAGCAGGAATTTCATCTTCACAACCCACCCACCTCCCCTAGGAGTTCTATCTCTCTAGCTCTCTCTTTTTCTCTCTTTCCCTCTCTCTTGTTTCAGCTTTAAACTCAACTGGAGAGGGACAGTTGGGAAAGGCGGGAAGGCAGCGCGCAGGTGCTGTGGGATGCTCCCAAAAGCTTTCCTATTGGGCGCTGGGGAGCGTTCCCGCGCAGGCTCCGTCGGTATCAACAATATCCATATGTGAAGACTAAATTCCTACTGTTCCTGGAGATCACCTGTTACAGGTGAGTAACTATTCTTTCTGGAGTCCAGTGGCTTGCAGGATCTGAGGCAGTTTGGGTTTACCAAAGGCAGGTCTTGTTAGACATCTGAATTTTTTCTTTGACTGGGTGACCAGAGTTCAACCCAGGGAGAGCCCTAGATGTAGTCTACTTAGATTTCAGAAAAGCCTTTGACGATGTTGCACACAGGTTTCTTATAAATAAATTGAGCACCCTAGGGATGGACCCTTAAGTGACTGCCACCTTTATCAC
The DNA here is from genome assembly GCA_033557465.1 of Ichthyophis bannanicus. Lineage (NCBI taxonomy): Eukaryota > Metazoa > Chordata > Amphibia > Gymnophiona > Ichthyophiidae > Ichthyophis > Ichthyophis bannanicus. The sequence goes on from CM066042.1 coordinate 174,473,465, forward strand.
CAAAATAATTTCTAACCCAAATGCCATATCCCAAACGAAAGATCACTCATCCACGTTCTGAAAATTGTCTGCTAAATCAACTAATGTTTCTGTACTATTTAACAGCAGTAACTCTGCATTTTACCAGCATCACTATCAACCCCAATGCTGTCATTACTACCTTATATTTTTTTGAACGTGTGAATAAACAGCTACATAAAGGTGAGCCGGTTAATATAGTGTATATCTGGATTTTCAAAAAAGCCTTTGACAAGGTCCTTCATGGCAAAATTAAAAAGTCATGGGCTAGCAGGCAGTGTACTATTTATCAGGAACTGATTAGAAGAGAAAATGAGGCCTTCTGCTTTAACACAATCATACATGACCTGGAAGTGGGAATGAGTGAAGATCAGATTTGCAGATGAGACAATTATTCATATGGTTAAAACACAAGAGGATTGTGCAAAATTGCAGGAGGACCTTGATAAATTGGAAGACTGGACAAGGGCAAAGTTATGCACTTGGGGAAGAACAACCCAAACTAGGGTTACATAATGAAAGGTTCCACATTAAGATGGATAGAACGTTGAAACCCCCTGCCGAGTGTGTAGCTGCTGCTAAGAAAACACATAGAATGCTAGGAATCATAAGCAAAAGAATGTAGAATAAAACCAAAGATGATATAATGCTTCTGTATCATTCCATGATGCGACTGCACCTTGAATATTGTGTGGAATTCTGGTCACCATATCTTAAAAAGTATATAGCAGAATTAGAAAAGGTACACAGATGAGCCACCAGAATGGTAAAAGGGGATGGAAGGATACCCTTATGAGTAAAGGTTTAAAAGGTTAGGGCTCTTCACATGGAAAAATGATGGCTGAGAGGAGATATGATAGAGGTCTATAAATGTAATGAATGGAGTGGAACGAGTAAATGTAGATCAGCTGTTTACTCCATCAAAAAGTAGAAAGACTAGGGAACAGATAATGAAGCTACAATGTTACCCATTTAAGAGTAATAAGATAAATATTTTTTCACTCAACGCGTAATAAAACTCTGGAATTACTTACCAAAGGATGTGGCAAAAGATTTAAGAATAGCTGGGTTTAAAAAAAGGCTTGGACAAGTTCCTGGAGGAGAAGTCCATAAACCATTATTGAGAACCAGGCAAATCCACTGCTTACCCCAGGATAAGCATCATGGAATCTGTACCTTTTTGGGAATCTGACAGTTACTTGTGACCTGGATTGGCCACTGTTGGAAACAGGATGCTGGGCTTTATGGACCTTGGTCTGACCCAGTATGGCATTTATGTTCTTATAAATGATAAATTGATTGAGTGGAAGGAGACAAAGGGTACAGGTAAATGGAGCTCCCTCTAAGGAGAAGGATGTTACCAGTGGTGTGCTGCAGGTATCTGTCATTGGTCTGATTGTTTAAACATTTTTGTTAGTGATATTGCAGAAGGGCTGTTGGGTTAGGTTTGCCTCTTTGCATATGATACCAAAATCTGCAATAGTTGACATCCAGGAAGGAATAGGTGACGTGAAGAAGAATCTAAGCTGGAGGTATAGTCAAGAATTTGGCAGCTGAGATTTAATGCTAGAAAATGCAGGGTCGTGCATTTGAGCTGCAAAAATCTAAGGGAGAGGTACAGTGTAAGGGGTGAAGTACTTCTGTCCATAAAAGAAGAGCAAGATCTGTGTGTAATTGTTTCTAAGGATCTTAGTGGCTAAATAAGTAGAAAAGGTGAAGGCAAAAGCCAGAAGGATGTTTGGATGCATAGGGAGAGGAATGGCCAGCAGAAAAAAGGTGGTAATAGTTCTTTTTAAACCTCTGGTGTGACTTCATTTGGAGTATTATGTGCAATTCTGGAGATCACACCTTCAAAAAGGATATAAACAGGGTGGAGTCTGTGCAGAGGGTGGCTACTAAAATGGTCAGTGGTCTTCCTTATAAACCAAATGGGGACAGACTTAAAGATCTCAATGTGTATGTGTATGTGTTAGAAGAAAGGTGGGATAGAGGAGCTAGAGATGTTTAAATACCTCCATGGCATAAATGCACAAGAGCAGAGCCTCTTGATTGAAAGTAAGCTCTGCAACGAGGGGACATAGGATGAATGTGAAAGGAGATAGACTTAGGAGTAATATATGGAAATTTCTTTATGGAAAGAGTGGTAGATGTGTGGCAGGGTCTCCCAATGGAGGAGGTAGAGATGAGGACAATATCTGAATTCAAGAAAGCATGAGACAAACTCAGAACTCTAAAGGAGAAAAAGGGACTATAGTAGTTGATATGGAAGGGCAGACCAGATAGGCCATATGGTCTTTTTCTGCTGTCATGTATGTTTCCTCTGGTTACACAACTGGTCAGTGGATGTGGCTTCCAAGGCACATCTTAGCAAGCCCCCTTCTGAGAGAAGATGCTTTTTGAGGAGGACTTTGAGAAATTGGTTAGGAACCTAGGTGATTTTAAGGTGCCTAATATGCTGGAGGATATGTCTTGGAGTTCCAGGGTCCTGCCTTCTTGAGAGAGGTCACCTTTGGGACTCCACAATGTGTTTCATTCTGGTTGTTTGGGGTCCTCCCAGTGTTGAAGGTTTCTGTCTCGGGACCAGTTTTTTTTGGGGAGAGTATTAAGATGGCAAAACCTGGAGCCTTGGCTTGTGCCAAACCTTCCCCATGAAGGTTTGGGGTTCACATGGGGGTTCACATGTTAGGCAGACGCTTGCACCTTTTTACCATGTGTCAGACAGATGCTGGATGTGATTTCATGATGGCTATGCTCTAGAGTCTAGAGTTTGCAGTCCCTTGCAGGTGCCTTTCTGGAGTTGCTCTGCCAGGTGCTGATAAAAGCATGTGTGGTGCAGGCCACAGTCGATTAGGCTGGTGCTCCTTGGGATGGTTGTACCTGTTTCTCCAGAGAAACAAGGATGCAGTCAACACTACATCTATTGTGACTCCCAAAAAGGGAAGGACCTTTTTTTTTTGTAGGGGTAGGTTTTTTTTTTTATTTTAAGACCTGAAGAAAGTGAACAGGCATCTGAGGATGCTCAGGTTTCAGATGGAGATCTTGCATTCTGTCGTAGCAGTAAGGTGGGGGGAAGGGGGGTACAGAAACGTACCTTCACATCCTTATTTGTCCAGAGTATCAAGTACCTGCATTTCACAGTTCTGATGGAGTATTGTCAGTTTCAGACGCTTCCTTTTGGACTGGCTACCGCACCCAGGACATTCACCAAAGTGATGGTGGTAGCAGAAGCATTGTGGAAGTAGTGTTTTAACACTAGAAGCCCCAAAAGGAATTTTACATAGAAACCCCAACGTGCGTCAATTGATGCATTATCACAACTGCATTTAGCATGAAATGCAGATGTGAATTAATGTGAAGTTACTTATTTGTTAAATACGTGCAGTATGTGACATCATTACATGATGTCATCGTGTGTTTGTAATGTCGGAGTAAAACTGTAAACAGTGATTGAGATGCGCCACCTAGTGGGAACATGAATTTATACCTAGAAGCCCCAAAGTACGTCAATTGAAGCATCCAAGACAATTGAGTGCGTCAATTGACGTACTTTAGGGCTTCCAGGTATAAATTCATTTTCCCGCTAGGTGGTGCATCTATCATTAATTTTCGATGCACATATTTGAACATCTTGATCTTGCTAACGAAGTCATGGAACATGACTGACATGGTTCTAGCAGTGGCGCTGGTATATAGCTTTGAAGATGCATTAGCATCAATTGACGCACTTTGGGGCTTCTAGTGTTAATGCATCCATATCTCCACAATTGGTTTATTCATGTAAAGTCCTCTGCAGGAGAGTCAGCAGGCTATGGATCAAGTGGTACACTTTTTCCAGAGGCTGGGCTATAAATTTTGCAAAGAGCCAGTTGGCACTCTGTCCTGTACATTTTTAGGGCACATTTTTACATGTATAATTTTTGGAATACCTAATCTCCAGGAACAAGCAGGAATAAGTCCTCACATATGGGTACGTCGGTACCGACGGAGCCCGTGCGGGAAAGCTCCCCAGCTTCTTAGAATAGAAGCTTTTGGGACCTCCCACTGCACATGCGCACTGCCTTCCCGCCTTCCTGAACAGCTCTCCTCAGTTTCTCTTTTTCCGCGGAGCCAGCAGGTCGTGTTCCTGTCACCGCTGAAGAAATTGTTATTTTATTTGTTTCTTTAGACCGCGTACCTGCCTTCCCCATACCGATACCGGTATCGCCGGTCTTTTCTTTCTTTCTTTAAAAAATTATAATTCTTTTTTCTTATTTTTTAGCTTTTTGGTCACTTCAGAGAGGCCTCTCGGCCTACTCAATTTCTCCTCATGGAGAAGCCAGCCCCTGGATTTAAGAAGTGTACCAAATGTAATGCTGTTATTTCAGTCACAGACACCCATGACTGGTGTCTGAAATGTTTGGGGCCTGACCATTCCATACCGGACTGCCCATCTTGCTCCCACATGTCTAAACGTGGGCTGCAGAACCGGGCCAACAAATTCCATGTGCTGTTTGCTTCAGAGAATACAGCATCACAGTCATCCAGGTCTTCTTCTCCGGATGGATCTCAGGTAACCAAACCTTCTGTGGGCAAGTCCTCAAAGAGCAAATCTCCTTCAAAGCATCGAGAGGCTCTTAGCTTAGAACTTGAGGACCCTGCCCCAGCCAAACAACCCCGGCGGGAAGTCCAACTTCCAAAAACGCCAATTCAGGGGTCTCAGGTTGATATCGATGCTACGGCCTCGACAGATCACCTGTTAGCCTGCTCTGGGGTACCGGGTCACTCCGGTACCGACATCCAGGCAGCTATGGCGTCCATGGGCGATACTGTACAGTCCATGCAGCAGGCCGTCATGGCTTTCATTAAAGCTGCAACGCCATCGGTTCCGCTTTCAGCGGTTCCGGGCCCGATACCGGTATCGTCCGCCATGCCGGTATCGAGGCCGTCCACCTCTAAACGCAAGTCGGTACCGTATGGGCTTTCGCTCCATACCGGTTCCATACCCGATACGCCCGATATCGATACCGATCGGTACGCGTATCGTGCGTTAGAGGAAAGCACCGATTCCTCTGAGGATTTTCACTCCTCTGATGATTCTGCTGAGTTTTCACTCAACTTACCTGAGGAGCCCTCTTCTCCTAAAAGGAGAATGTCCCCTCCAGAGGATTTGTCCTTCCAGGACTTTGTTTTAGATATGGCTACAGCCCTTTCTATTACCACATCCTCTGAAAAGGAACCCAGATCCAAAAAACTGGATATTTTGGGATACTCAAAGGCCCCTAAGGAGGCAGTTACCCTGCCTATCCATGAAATCCTTCAAGAACAACTGATGGATTTCTGGGAAAATCCTTTGACTTTGTCTCCTTATTCCCGTAGGTTGGACACCATGTATAGGGTCCCTCCTTCTCCTGGTTTCCAAAAGACTCAATTGCCCCACCACTCTATTGTGGTGAAGTCTGCAATGAAGAAGATTAGGAGTACCAAAAGGCACTCTTCCACCCCTCCAGGACGGGAATGTAAGACTTTGGACTCTTTTGGTAGGAAAATTTTCCAGGCTAGTATGCTTATAGCCAGGATTAATTCCTACAGTCTCTATATGGGCATGTTCCTGGAGGAACTTGCCAAAAAGGTGCGGCATTTTGCCCCCTTTATCCCTGAGGATAAAAAGCAGGGATTCCTTTCCCTAGTGAAACAACTCTTAGAGGTTTCTAAGTTCTCTAATAGGGCAGCATATGATTCCTTTGAGGGAGCCAGTAGGGCTTCGGGCATTGCTATTGCAGCCCGACGTCTTGCTTGGCTCCAGGCCTCTGATCTGGAACCTTGGGTTCTAGATGGCTTACGGAATCTGCCCTGTACAGGTGAGAACTTATTTGGGGAAGAGTGGCAAATCAAAGCCACCCAGATGGATGCTGAAAATGCCACCTTGGAAAGACTTTCAAAGTCCACTTCAATTCCTACTAAGAAAAAGTCTTTTAAAAGGCCTTACTATAAGAAGGCCAGAGTTGCTTCAAATACTGGCCAGCAGTCTTCTCAACCTCGCTATACTGCTAAGCGTCAGCAATCCAAACAAGCACGAGCTAAGCCTGCAGCAGCTACTGTAGCTCAGCAGGCTCCAACCCCTCAGGGGTTTTGACTTGCTCCTAGGGAACTTGCCACTTCTGGTTCTAACACAACCAGAACCTCTCACCATACCCGGAAGGTTGGTTCACTTTGCTCCCAGATGGGAACAAATCACAACAGAACAATGGACCCTCTCTATCATTCGAGAGGGTTACAAACTTCATTTCTCCAGCCTTCCTCCCCATCATATGGTGAGACCATTCAATTCTCCCCCATCTCTCCTAACCCTGTTGGGTCAAGAGGTTTCCTCTCTTCTTGCCCAAGGGGCCATAGAAGAGGTTCCTCTTCCTCAACAAGGGTCCGGTTTCTACTCCCCTTATTTTCTCATTCCAAAGAAGACAGGGGGATTCAGACCAATCCTAGATCTGAGAGAATTGAACAAATTTCTCTTCAAGGAGAAATTCAAAATGCTGTCTCTCGGCATTCTTCTTCCTTACCTCCAGGGTCAGGACTGGCTTTGTTCTCTAGACCTACAGGATGCGTATACACATATACTCATCCATCCATCCCACAGAAAGTATCTTCGCTTTCTGTTTCAGGGAAAACATTTCCAATACAGAGTACTCCCCTTCGGTCTAGCCTCTGCTCCAAGAGTATTCACAAAATGCATGGCAGTCGTAGCCGCATTTCTAAGAGGCATGGGAATCTTTGTCTTCCCATATCTGGACGACTGGCTCATCCGAGCTCCAACTCAGTCACAGGCCCAGATTTCCCTGGACCACACAAGGAGCCTTTTGCAGTATCTGGGACTGGTAGTAAACCTTCCCAAGTCCCAACTCATCCCTACTCAATCTCTAGAATTCATAGGGGCCCAGTTGGACACCATCACTGCAAGGGCCTACCTTCCACATGTTCGAGGCCAGCACCTCCTGAGTTTGGCCTCCCAAGCTCAGTCCAGCACTCACTTGACAGCCAGGGAAATGCTACGCCTACTGGGTCATATGGCCTCCACAGTGCATGTGGTGCCCTATGCTCGTCTTCATATGAGAGCAGCTCAATGGACCCTGGCCACTCAGTGGACTCAGGCGTCAGGAGCGCTCTCAGACCAAATACAAACCTCCGATCGTCTGTTTTGGTCCCTCCACTGGTGGACTTCCACCAAGAATCTGTTGTTGGGGGCTCCATTTCAACCATTGCTACCCCAAGCAACCCTCACAACAGATGCCTCCCAAACAGGGTGGGGAGCCCATCTGCAAACTCTCTCCACTCAGGGCACTTGGTCTCTACAGGAGACCACCCTTCATATCAATCTTCTGGAACTGCGAGCAATTTACCTTGCCCTCAAGGTCTTCCACTCCCTCCTAGCCAACCTCACTGTCCTAGTTCAGACGGACAATCAGGTGGCCATGTTTTACATAAACAAACAAGGAGGGACGGGCTCTCTGTCGCTTTGCAACGAAGCTCTAAGACTATGGGCCTTCGCCAGAGAGCATCAGATTCACCTGCTAGCAGTGTATCTCCCAGGAGTTCAAAACTCTCGGGCAGACAGGCTCAGTCGAGTTCTGCTGCCACACGAATGGTCCCTACATTTGGACCAAATAAACCGAATCTTTCAGGAATGGGGGACCCCGGACATAGACCTCTTTGCAAGTCCGTGGAATGCCAAACTTCCCCGGTTCTGTTCCAGAACTCCGTGTCAGGGAGCTCAGGCTACGGACGCCTTTCTCCTGAATTGGAATCAGGCATTCCTATATGCCTTTCCACCCATTCCTTTGATTCCCAAGACTCTGTTCAAACTCCAGAGGGATCATGGAACTATGATCCTCATAGCTCCACGCTGGCCACGCCAAGTGTGGTTCCCTCTACTTCTACAGCTCTCCCAGGGATCCTACTTGGATCTGGGAGCTGCGCCAGACCTCCTGTCTCAGGAGGAGGGGACTTTGTGGCACCCAAACCCCAAATCCCTTCACCTCAGTGCTTGGTTACTGAAGGCTTAAGCCTTCAAGACTTTCATCTTTCCCAACCAGTGAAAGATATCCTTTCTGCCTCTAGGAAACCCTCTACCAGGCGTTCCTATGCTTTCAAATGGAAACGTTTTTCCATTTGGTGTGCTCAGCAGGGTCTTGACCCTCTGGCACTTCCTTTGAATTCTCTTCTTGATTATCTCCTGCATCTATCCAATGCAGGCCTCAAGACGAATTCGGTAAGAGTCCATTTAAGTGCTATTGCAGCATCCTTGAAACATATAAATGGACAACCTATCTCCTCTCATCCTCTTGTTGCAAGATTCATGAGAGGCCTGACTCTCACTAAACCTCCCATCAGACCACCCCCGGTCGCATGGGATTTGAATCTAGTGCTCGGTCAACTTATGAAGCCACCTTTTGAGCCAATGTTTTCCACCTCCTTGAAATTTCTTTCCTGGAAGGTCATCTTCCTCATTGCAGTCACTTCGGCTCGCCGCATCAGTGAGCTGCAGGCTTTAGTGGCTAATCCACCTTACACAAGATTTCATCATGATAAGGTGGTCCTTAGGACGAATCCCCACTTTATGCCTAAAGTGGTCTCGCCTTTTCATCTTAATCAAGAGGTATATCTACCTGTCTTTTTTCCAGCTCCTCATGCATCCAATGCAGAGAGGAACCTTCATACTCTGGATTGTAAAAGAGCTCTCGCTTTTTACCTTAATAGGACTCAGCCACATCGAAAGTCTTCTCAACTTTTTGTGGCCTTTGATCCTTCCCATTTGGGACTTCCAGTCTCCAAGCGTACACTTTCCAATTGGATTGCTCAGTGTATTTCTTTTGCTTACCAGAGCAAAAACATTTCTCTGGAAGGCCATGTCACTGCTCACAATGTGAGGGCCATGGCAACTTCTATGGCTCATCTGCACTCTGTTTCCATAGATCAGATCTGTCGAGCCGCTACCTGGGCCTCGGTTCATACCTTCACAGCCCATTACTGTTTGGACAAGGACTCCCGCCGGGATGCCTTGTTTGGCCAGGCTGTCCTCAAGCACCTGTTCCATTCCTAAACAACTCCTGCCCACCTTCCCAGAATGGATGCCTGAGATCCATACGAAGATGGCGAACCTTTACAGGGGATCCCATGCATCTAAGCTAGGGAGTCCCCATATGTGAGGACTTATTCCTGCTTGTTCCTGGAGATAGCACAGTTACTTACCTGTAACAGGTGATCTCTGGGAACAGCAGGAATTAGTCCTCACAACCCACCCACCTCCCCTAGGAGTTGTATCTTTTATCTATCTATCTTCCTGTCCTCTCTCTGTTGACTCAGCTATAAACTCGAAACTGAGGAGAGCTGTTCAGGAAGGCGGGAAGGCAGTGCGCATGTGCAGTGGGAGGTCCCAAAAGCTTCTATTCTAAGAAGCTGGGGAGCTTTCCCGCACGGGCTCCGTCGGTACCGACGTACCCATATGTGAGGACTAATTCCTGCTGTTCCCAGAGATCACCTGTTACAGGTAAGTAACTGTGCTTTCCATTCCTGATTTACTTGTTTATATGGATATGAATTTTATTTTGCATGTTTTGTTTTCTGTTTATATATTTTTTTTTATTTGGTTAATTAACTTTAATTTCTATTTGTTACATGTTTTATATAAATGTTCATGTTTTCTTAACATGCTCTTATATTTGAGGTCACCACTGATGAAGGCACAAATCGAAACACAGCCACATAGGGTGATGCAACAAAAAGGACAATAAAACCTTATTTTTAGACAATTCACAGTGGTGAATTGTCTGTCTTCACCTCGCTCCATCTCCTATGTCCTTTGCACCTGCAAGAGTGAGTGCTCTTTTGGATGCTGAATTGTGCAATGGTGGATCTGGCTTGTTTTTGAGAGCATAGTCAGGATCACTCCCTCTGCTGATGTAGGCTTTGTGATTTTTGCGATGAGTAAAGCACCTGAGCCTGCCCTGCTGTCTCGTGGTTCCCTTTTAGGATCTGAATTTGATGCAGTTAGTATTGTCTGAGCCTCTCCAGGTTATCTCCCTCAATCTGACACTGAAAGCAGTGTTTCTGGTGACTGCTGCTTGGCAAGAAGGATTTCTGAACTGCAGGCATTGTTGGGCTTGCTTTCTGGTTATCTTGAAGGAGAAGGCGGTAATTTGGCCGGTTCCCTTGTTTCTTCCCAAAGTGGTTTCTTTGTTTCACATGAATCAAGTCATCAATGTTCCAGGGTTTTCTGGGATGGAGGATGGTGAGGAAGTATGTACATTGCAACACCCTGAGTACCTCTAAATTATTTGAAGAGAACCAGCTTGTTCCATAACACAGATCATCTACTTGGTGTTTGGAGGGCCAAGGAAAGGTCAGGTGTCCTCCATAGACAGCAGAAAAGAATTGGCCCTACCAGTGTTTGCCAAACACAGCATCAGGAACAGAGCTTGGAGGCAGGGCTGGAGATTGGTCGGTTTGGCCTCTCCAACTAAAAATGTGTTCTGCTGCCCCTGGCGGTATCGGCAGTGATCTCTTCAGCATACTGGGTTGAAGGCTCATTCCTCTCCAGCTCAGCCTCTGTCTCAGTTTACTGGCGACCCAGAATCCCATTGACATCGAGGGCAGATAGCCTGTCGAGCAGTTCGGGGCCAGACAGCTTGTCGCTGGGGCAGTGGCCAGTCCATAAGGTAGCTGTGCTGGACTTGAGCTCCTCTGAGGGTCGGGCAGTGTCTGCTGTGACTGGTGTTGGTGAGCCAGCTCTTCCCCGAGAGATGACCCTGATACAGCAAGAAGGGAGGGGCATCCCCCTTCCAGGTCATTGGTCCAGCATTCCAGCGCATTGAAGTGGGGCTGAAGGTCAGGCAGAGGTTCCTGACATGAATCCATTAGCTATGATGGCTACATGGTATCTAAAAAGGGCAGTCTGAGAAGGGGCACTTATGACTTTTTTTCTCTGAGTCAGCCAGTGGTGTTTACATTAGAGACAATTTGGCCTGCCATAGCCTAACTGGGGGATATGCTTATCCCCCAGGTTCAGGCTCTGGCTCTGGCTACACAGCAACTCTACAGACTTCAGTAGTGCAACTTCAGGAATTGGTGGCTCGTATAGAAGATTCTTCAGGAGTGGTATGCAATGACCTGTCTGGGGATAAGGCACAAATTGAATATCTGGAGAATTTTGCAATATGCTCCAATTTAAGACTTAGTATTTACATAAGAAGATCTTGGAAAATGTAAAAGGAAATGCTTGTTTTATATGTGGAAGTATTTGTAGTGCTGGTTGAGTCTCAGCCTCCAATCACACTATTATATTACTTGCCCCTGGTTGTCTATTATCTGGGTCTGGGACTATTCTTGGTGTGCATCCTGTGGACTCTATTAATTTGTCTGCAGTTTCTGATGATTCTGTTTCAGATGTATACACCAACACTTTTTTGTTTACTTTTACTTTAACAAACGATGGGGATTGGTTCTTGAAAGTTTTTCCACAAAAGATCGGTACAATTTAAAGACTTTAGTGTTTAAATGACTCAGAACTTATGTTCAGCTCCTCTATTTGGTTCTGGAGTCTCAGCTGCCCACTTCCCTGAGGTGGCAATGACTGTGAAGACGTAAAATCTTCCCAAGGAAGTTTCAAAGGCACATCTATTCCAAGTCTTAATACCTTAAAAATTTGTTTACATTTTTTCTATACCACTTTTCTAAGAGTCAAAACAGTTTATAGTGAACTGGGCACGTGGACAGAGCATGGAATAGATGATCTGTCTTACAGAATAGCATAACAAGTACAGTTAAAATATTGCTTGGGTGGGGGGCAGGTTACATAACTTATTTACAGGATGGCAAGTAACTGGATGTCTAAGAACCTATTTACAGGTTGGTTATAGTTACTTTACAAGGCTTAGGTTTGGTCTGAGAGGATGGGTGGGGGCTTATTCCTGTTGTGAGTCAAGGCCACCATTCTAAAAAAACATGAGACTCAAAAGGAAGAAAATGGAGCAGCTCCTGCAGCTTTGCATCTGTCAAATGTGCCACAACATTATGTACTCGCTGAAGAGGCTTTAAATATGATGCTAGTAGCAGTAACAAAATACTGCTGTAGTCCAGAGGGGACAAAACCAAACATTGCACAACCATCCTAAAATCAGCAGGAAGAAAGACTTCAGTCTCCAGATTAGCCACAATTTGTAAAAGGGTCTCTTCACTAATCTTTATATAAGGATGAAAGGACAATCAAAAGTCCAACAGAATGCCCACATGGGTCTGTTGCACAAGAGCGATTTGATAAGAACAATACATTTTTTTTGTCAGGTAACCAAGAAACCAACTTACGATGGATAACTAAAATTTCAGTCTGAAATGCTTGGCTCCAAACCCTGAGCCAATAACAGGCTGAGACCTTAAAAGATACGGTCAGACAGGGTTTTCAAAGTAGAATGAGGGTCTTTATGGAAAAGAAGCATATAAACAGTATTAAATCTCAAGAGATCATAACAAATCGCATGGAGGACAAATTGTTAAATAACAGTGCAGATAATGAGCCCTGAGAACCAAATTTTAAGGGAAACAAATCAAATATTTGATTTCCAGCAAAAACTTTTTTCTCCCTACTAGAGAGGTATGATTGAAACCAATCCACTACAGACATATCTAAGCCACAGATTTTTAGTCTATCATGCAAGACTGAATGAAAGAACAGAGTCAAAGGCAACTGCCATCTCCTTTACATGGATTTTGCTGTCTTGAGCTGGGGGGGTGGGGGGGAACCTGTGTAGGGTGCTCCATTGTTGGGATGTTTGGAATCTCAATCTCTAGATCAGGGGTCTCAAACTCAAATTGCTTCGAGGGCCAAATGAGGACTTGTAAAATAACCCGCGGGCCGCATAAGACTCGGAACCGGGCGTGTACAACAACACTGTAGAAATAAAACTATAAAGTAATTTCCTCTTGTATTAAACAAAGCGCAGATGTTAATGATCCACATTTCCCAGAGCTAACATATTCCAGTTAATAAATTCAAAATAAAGAGAGATTTTTCTACCTTTTGTGCATTTTTTTCAGTTGCAGTTGCTCCAACCATTTTCTTCTGCTTTCTTCGTGTCGTCTGCTGTGCATTTGTCCTTCTCTCTTCTAGTTTTTTTCCATTCTCTCTCTACATCTGCTGTAACATACTAATCTTTCTCCTTTTGCTCTTTCCTCATTCCTATTTCATCCACTCAAATTTTACCCCTCCATCCTCAATTCCCACTTACTCTCCCAATACCTGGCCAATTGTAGATTTTTCTTCCCTCCCACACAAAATATTTTCCCCTCTCCATTTCACTCTCCCAGCCCCATCCATTCTAATCCTCCCCCATCATCAGCTCCCTTCTAGTTCCAGCCCCACCCAACATCCGCTCCCTTCTAGTCCTCTCATCAGCCCATATCCAGTCCTATCCTAGCCCCACAATAAGCCCATTTCCAGTCCTAGCTCCCCCATCCATTTCCAGTCCTATTCAAGTCCCTCCATCATCTCATTTCCAATCCCAGCCCCACATCAGCCCATTTCTAGTCCTTTCCTCGCCCCACCATCAGCCCATGTCATATCCTAGCTCCCCTCCACTCAGCCTATTTCCAGTCCAAGCCCTCCATGAGCCTATTTCCAGTTCTAGCCCCTCCATGAGTCCATTTCAATCCAAGCCCCCACCACAGCCCATTTCTTGTCCTAGCTGCCCCCCACTAAGCCCATTTCCAGTCCTAGCTCCCTCCCCTCGCAGCCCATTTCCATTCTAAAACCCCATCCCATTCAGCAATTTGCAGTTCAGGCCCACCCTTCTACTCAGCCCATTTCCAGTCCTAGCAACCCCCCATAGTCCATTACCAGTCCTAGCCCCCCATAGCCCATTGCCAGTCCTAACCCCTCATCAGCCCACCTCCAGTCCTAACCCTTCCATCACCCCATTTTCAGTCTTAGCCCCCCCATAGCCCATTACCAGTCCTAACCCCCCATCAGCCCACCTCCAGTCCTAACCCCATCAGCCCATTTCCAGTCCTAGCCCCCCCATAGCCCATTACCAGTCCTAAATCCCCATCAGCCCACTTCCAGTCCTAACCTCCTCCCCCCAATCAGCCCAAGTAAATTTAAAATTTAAAAAAAAACCCAAAGAACCTGGCTGCTGCTGCCACTGTGGCAGCGGCAGAATCAATTGTACCGCGGTCCCTTCCCATCTGCCTAGCAGAGCCATCAGCTCCATCAGTGGCTTAGCGGCTCAGCCCTCAGCTCTATCAGCGGTGGGCTTTTCGAGCCGCGAAGAGTATTTCCCTCTCGCGGCTCTGTTAAGCCTGCTGGGGCTGATGGGAAGTTTCCCATTAGCCCCAGTGGCCTTAACAGAGCAGAGCCGCGAGAGAGAAACGGTCTCTTCTCCAGGACCAAGCAGGAAGTCAGTCCTCACATATGGGTGACGTCGGCGCCGACGGAGCCCTCGCGGAGCAATTTTCCCCAGCTTTCAAAGAAAGCCTTTGGGAATTGCAGCGCGCATGCGCGGTCGCCTTCCCGCCCAAGCGAGCCATCTTAGCCAGTCAAAATTAATCCGCGGAGCCCTACAGACGTACCCGTCGTGTCCCCGCTAAAAAAGTTGATTTTCGTGAGTTTTTCTCTTTTTTCACTTCGGTTCGACGCCGGTCGTTTTCCTGCCCGGACTCGCGACGCCGTTGCGAGTCCTTCTCTTATTTTTCGGTTTTTCACTGGCAGCCCGGTCCTTTGACCTTGCAGGGGCCCTTTTTCCCCCGATGGCTGCCAGTGGTTTCAAGCGGTGTGGTCAGTGTGACAGAAATATGTCACTCACTGACACACACGATAATTGCCTCCGCTGCCTGGGCCCGGATCATGAAGAAATGATCTGTGGAGCCTGTGGCAAAATGTCCTCCAAAGCGTTGAGGAGTCGGCGGCATCAGCGGGATAGAATCTTCGCTGACCCCAGCCGTACCCGAACCTCGTCGGAGGCCTCGGCATCCAGAGGCTCCAGCTCTGACCATCGCCGAAGCTCCTCCGACAGGGGTTCTCCCTCCGGAGACCATCGACGGAAGACAAAACCCATGAGGGCGGCGTCGGTGGACGCTCCTGGCTCCGCGAGGGCCAGGTCGCATAGCCCCGACAGCCGTCCCGGGTCTTTGGAGAAGGAGCACCTCCCGAAGCGACCTCGCCTGGAGTTGGAGTTGCCTGCTCGGGTAAGTCCTGTGGTCCTTCTGGACTCGCCTCCGAGAGGTCCGACGTCGGGCCCGACGCCGTCGGGGCCCGAGTCGGGACTGCTGGGTCACCTGAGGTCGGACTCAGGTTGACGGCCTTGGAGAGCAGACTATCTGCCTTCATGGACCAGCAGCGGGCACTGATCGCTAGCCTCGCTGGCGCCGCTGCCCCGACCGCCGGGACGTCGACGTCTAAGTCGACCCCGGAGACCGAGCCGATCCTCGAGTCCATGCGAACTCGAGTCGATCCTCGGTCGAGGTCACCCTCGGCCTCCCGTTTGGGACCGAGGTCGTCGCCGCCGACTCCCTCGGCGTCGGGGCGCCCGACGCCTCCGCCTGCCCGAGCCGACCCCACCGATTCCTCCTCGGAGTCGGCCTGGGAGTCTGAAGAGGAGGAGTCACCTGATTCCTTTCGGACTCGGTGTGTCCCCTCGGACTCACCTGAGTCCGAACCTCGGAAACAGTCCCCTCCGGAGGATGCCCGGTTCTCGGACTTCGTCAGGGATATGGCCAAGGCTTTGGCCTTCCCTGCGGATCCCGAGGAGGTGCCTCGAGCCGAAGAGCTCGACGCCCTTCAGTACGACTCTCCCGCCCGGGAGCACTTTACTGTACCGGTGCCTCCCATGCTGGAACGACTACTCTTCCGCATGTGGGAGAGTCCGGCCTCGTCGCCGGTATTGAGCAAGCGGGTCGATTCCATCTATCGAGTCCGCAAGAGCCCTGGCTTCCAAAAAGCACAGCTGCCACACCATTCCATGGTAGTGAAATCGGCCATGCATAGGCTTAAGAGCCAAAAAATGCACTCCTCGGTGCCTCCTGGCAGGGAGGCCCGTAACCTGGATGGCCTTGGTAAGAAGTGTTTCCAGGGCTCTATGCTGGCATGTCGTGTCCAGACCTACCAGCTATACATGGGCATGTATCTCCGAGACCTGGCTAAAGAGCTAGCCGGATTCTCCGCTGGACTGTCCGAGGAACCTTTGCGGAGGTTCCTAGCCTTGACAACTGGTATTCGGGAATGCTCCAAATTCATGTCCCGAGCAGCCTATGATGGCTTTGAAGCATCGGCTCGTGTGGCCGCAGCTGGCATCGGTGCCCGCCGACAGGCTTGGCTTCAGTCGTCTGACCTTGAACCTTGGGTGCAGGACAAGTTGGTCGATGTCCCCTGCAGAGGTGAGAACCTCTTTGGCAAGCCCATGGCTGAAAAGGCTGCACAAATCGAGACGGAGACTCTCACCAGGACCAGGCTTTCTAGGAAGACCTCCGCCCCTTCCCAGAAAAGAAGGGCTCGGGAAAGAAGTCCTTTTACCCGAGGAAGGCGGCTGCCTATAAACACTACCCTCAATATCAGGCCCCGCAGCTCCCCAACAGGGTCAGCAGGCCAAGGGACGGGGTAACGGGTCCCGTAGGCAGCAAGCCCCCAAGCCTGCACCACCAGCCCCTGCTCAGCAGGGTGGGGTTTTTTGACTTTCTCAGCATAGCCTCTCCCCCTCAGCCGGTTCCTCCCAGCACCGGAGGCCGGCTGGTTCACTTCGCCCACAGGTGGTCCAACATCACTTCAGATGCCTGGGTGCTTCAAGTCGTGCGAGAAGGATATCTTCTCCACTTTCATCAGGTCCCTCCCTCTTATTTTCCGGGAGAACCTCCTCGACTCCCTCTGCACAGGGACTTACTCCTTCAGGAGTTAGCAAGTCTTCTTCAGGAACAGGCTGTGGAACCGGTGCCCCACCACCTGAGAGGTCAAGGCTTTTATTCCAGGTATTTTCTGATACCAAAAAGGACAGGAGGCCTCAGACCCATCCTGGACTTGCGCAACCTCAACAAGTTCCTCGTGCGGGAAAAGTTCAAGATGCTTACCCTTGGAATCCTTCTGCCCTACCTCCAGCAGGGAGATTGGCTATGCTCCCTAGATCTAAAGGATGCCTACACGCACATCCTCATCCACCCAAGCCACCGCCAATACCTAAGGTTTGTGGTGGCAGGAAATCACTACCAGTACAGAGTACTGCCCTTTGGCCTATCCTCCGCACCGCGAGTCTTCACAAAATGTCTCGCGGTGGTGGCGGCCTATCTCAGGCTTCACGGCCTCTGTCTTTCCGTACCTCGACGACTGGCTCATCAGAGCGTCGTCCTCTCCGGCAGTCACCAACGCCACACACCGCACGGTGACTCTTCTGCAGTACTTGGGCTTTGTCATAAACTTCGCAAAGTCCACTTTGCTCCCCTCACAGGATCTCGAGTTCATCGGCGCAAGACTGCACACTCCTCAGGCTCGAGCTTTCCTGCCTCTCGACAGGGCTCAACGGCTCATGGACCTAGCCGGCCGTTTTCGCAGCCAGTCCCTGGTCTCCGCCAGGCGCTTCCTGAGACTACTCGGCCATATGGCTTCCACCGTCCACGTGACCCCCAATGCTCGCCTGAATATGCGGCCTGCTCAATGGTGCCTTCGCAAGCAGTGGCAACAGGCCACCGGCGGACTAGCCGACTTAGTGCGCATCTCCGGGCCGCTGGCCTCTTCCCTACAGTTGTGGCTTCATCGGCCGAACCTGGTGCTCGGAATGCCGTTTCAGTCGCCTCAGCCGGCTCAAGTGCTGACGACCGATGCTTCCCTCCTGGGTTGGGGAGCACATTGCCAGGGGGCATGTACTCAAGGTCTCTGGACCGTGTGGGAGTCTGCTCAACAGATCAACTTCCTGGAGCTTAGAGCAATCCGTCTGGCGCTCAAGGCTTTCTCCCACCTGACTTCTCACCAGTCCGTCCTTGTCCAGACGGACAATCAAGTTGCCATGTTCTACGTGAACAAGCAGGGGGGCACGGGCTCCTTCCTTCCTTCTCTGCCGAGAAGCTCAGAAGCTCTGCTCTTGGGCCGTCAGTCACGGCATTCTTCTCAAGGCAGTTTATCTCCCAGGCCAAGAAAATTGCCTGGCGGACAAACTCAGCAGGATACTCCAGCCGCACGAGTGGCGTCTGGATCCCTTGGTAGTTCAGAAACTCTTTCTGAAGTGGGGCCTCCCCACGATGGATCTCTTTGCCAGTCCTCTCAACCGGCAACTTCCTCGCTTCTGCTCTCGTCAGCCACATCCCCTTCGGGTAGTGGCAGATGCTTTTCTACTCTCATAGTCGGAAAGCCTTCTCTATGCTTTTCCTCCCATCCCGCTAGTCTCTCGAACTCTATTCAAGGTTCTCCGGGACAAAGCTTCCATGATCCTGGTGGCTCCTCGCTGGCCCAGACAGCTGTGGTTCCCACTCCTATTGCAATTAGCGGTAGAGGATCCGTTCCCTCTGGGGTTTCAACCGGATCTCCTAACACAGGATCAGGGGTCTCTGCTACACCCCAACCTCAGATCTCTCAACCTAATGGCCTGGCGGCTGAAAGGGTAGTCCTCGCTCCCCTTCTCCTGCCGACAGAGGTGGAAGAGGTCGTCCTAGCTTCTCGGCGACCTTCTACCCGCAAATGCTACGCCCTTAAATGGCGTCGCTTTTCCGTTTGGTGTGTACAGCAGTCTCAGGATCCCTTCTCCTGCTCGGTGTCGGTGATCTTGCAGTACCTGCTCTACCTCTCTAATCTGGGACTTAAGTCCAACTCTGTCAAAGTCCACCTCAGTGCTCTTTCAGCACACCATGTGCCGGTGGACGGCAGACCCTCTCGTAGCCCGGTTTCTCCGAGGTCTCCTTCTACTTAAACCACCTCTGCGCCCGCCAGCACCTGACTGGGATCTGAATGTGGTTTTACAGCGGATCACCTGTCCGCCTTTTGAACCGATGGCTACCTGTTCTCTGCGTTTTCTTTCGTGGAAAACCTTATTCCTGATAGCCCTCACTTCCGCTAGACGCGTAAGTGAATTGCAGGCCCTCGTGTCTGATCCTCCCTTCACTCGGTTCTACAAAAATAGGGTAGTCCTACGGACTCACCCAAAATTTCTTCCAAAAGTTGTCTCCCCTTTTCACATCAATCAGGAGGTGGTACTTCCAACCTTCTTTCCCAGGCCTCACTCCAGCCGAGCTGAACGAGTCCTGCATACCCTGGACTGTAGAAGGGCATTAAACTTCTACCTTGACCGTACGCGGGAGCACCGTAAAGCTGCTCAGCTTTTTGTGTCTTTTGACCCCAATAAATTGGGGCTCCCGGTCTCCAAGCGTACTCTGTCCATCTGGGTTGCTGACTGTATCGCTTGGGCTTATGGGGCAGCCGGACTCTCCTTAGAAAGTCGAGTCACGGCTCATTGTGTTCGGGCGAAGGCTACGTCAGTGGCTTACCTCCGCTCTGTTCCGCTGGCAGACATCTGCCGGGCCGCTACTTGGTCTTCGAGCCAGACTTTTGCGGTCCATTACTGTCTTGAGAGGGAGTCCCGCAGGGACAGTGCTTTCGGACAGGCAGTCCTCCGAAATCTCTTTGAGGTTTGAGCAACTCCTACCCTCCATCCCGGATGGGGGCTACCGGTGGGTGATAATTCAGTGAAGATTCCTTCCTTCTGTGCCGCTGAGCTAGAGGGAGCTCATTTTTGTGCTTAGGGTCTCCGGTAGCCTTAAGCTTGGGAGTCCCATATGTGAGGACTGACTTCCTGCTTGGTCCTGGAGAAAGCGTAGTTACTCACCTGTAACAGGTGTTCTCCAGGAGCAGCAGGAATCAGTCCTCACAACCCTCCCTCCTCCCCGTGGAGTTGCAATCATCTGCTTAAGTTTTTTTGCAAATTTTTATGCTGTCTTTTAGCTATGTCATCAGACTGGCTAAGATGGCACCCTTGGGCGGGAAGGCGACCGCGCATGCGCGTTGCAATTCCCAAAGGCTTTCTTTGAAAGCTGGGGAAAATTGCTCCGCGAGGGCTCCGTCGGCGCCGACGTTACCCATATGTGAGGACTGATTCCTGCTGCTCCTGGAGAACATCTGTTACAGGTGAGTAACTACGCTTTCGCGGCCCTGAAAGCAGCTGCTGATGGAGCTGAGGGCTGAGCCGCTGATGGAGCTGAGGGCTGAGGAGCAAACGGGAAGGGGCCGTGGGACAATTGATTCTGCCGCTGCCACGGCGGCAGCAGCAGCAGCCAGTGGTTTTTTTTTAAGTTTCCTCTCCGTTGCGGGCCACACAAAATTGTCTCGCGGGCTGCGTGTTTGAGACCCCGACTCTAGGTCCTTGATACAGGGTTTTCTCCTGCATTAGTCGTCTTGGTTATATCAAATTATTGACTGGTGTCAGGCAACATCAAACCAGGAGTTCTCAGTCTCATCTGCTGAAAGGAGTACATAAACTTGGGCATCTGGACTGGATGGACTTAAGATAAGAATTAGCAGGTAAGGCCTAATTTCATCATGTTTTTCGTAAAGCACAAGGCACTCTTGGATCAGTGCGCATATCTAAGATACTCAAACTTCAGTCTAAAGAAAACAATAGCAAAACTGACTATACCACCCCCCTCCCCCCCCCCCCACCAATTTTAAGTATTTAATAGTTGTAAAAACAGGCATTTGCACTTTTGGCTAGCTTGTATTAATAGTAACCTGCTGTGTCCTCTTCTGGTTTCATAGCATTTCACTCATTCTTCAGGTGACAGAACTGCCTAGCTACATATGAAGAATATTCATCAATTAGGTTACAGAAGGCTATTAATACAGTTCTGACTGATGTCAGAACATCTAAAGCTTAAAGTTTATACTGAGGGAATTGGGGAAAATGTTTGACTTTGCACTTCATTTTGTACAGCTGCATATTATTGAAGTTGGCACACCACCCACTGGAAACCAGCCATTCCCAAAGAAAGCAGTTGATGTCTTCTTTCCACCAGAGGCACAAAATGATTTCCCGGTTGCAATGCAGGTATGCATAAATACAATCTGGAAGGCCTACCACTCCCCCTTCTTTTTTTTTTTTTTTCCTTTTGACAGTCCAAATAGGTAGTATAAGAGGAATCATGCTCAAGGGTTCTCTCCAGAGGCTATTCTGTTTGTTTATTGAATTTGATATACTGTCCTTCCCATTTGCAGCAGTGTTTTGGATGGGGGAAATGAAAAAGTACTTTGAACAAAGCAGCTGTTCATGATTTTTAGCATTTGAGCTTATTTCCAGTTTTTCTTTCTCTTGAGTCTTTGAGAGAAGAGATGCAAATTGGGCAGTTATGTTAGTGTAGGAACATAGTAAATGACGGCAGATAAAGACCAGTATGGTCCATCTAGTCTGCCCAGTAAGACGGTAAGAGTAGGTGCACCTGCTGCTCCGTGCAGGCCACTCCTCCCCGTGTCTTTGTTTAGGGGTGAACCCACCACTCCGTGTAGGACACCCCTGTTGAGAATTTAGATACGTTTATTTTGATTTTATCCTGTTGCTGTAAAGGGATCCACTGTGTCTGTCCCATGCCATTTTGAATTCTGTCACTGTATTTGCCCTCACCACTTCCATCGGGAGGGCATTCCAAGCATCCACCACCACTGTTCCCTCTAAGCTGTGCGCGTGTGTGCGCGCGTACACACCTCGCCGAGCAAGCGCACATACTTTATAACAGAGCGCACATTAAATTACAGTTCTGATTCTGATAGAAAACAACACAGACGTCTTAAAATTTAAAAGTTGTTGTGTATTTACGGTTTTCACAAGTTCTACAATATTTTCTAGTGCAATCAATGTGGTGTACATACTGTATTCTGACGTGCAGTCAAATTTTAAAGTATATAACTCCGAGTGTCGTTATGTGACGCACAAAAATTTAACCTTCCTTCAAAAGCTGCACAGCTGATATTTTATGCGCACACAGCCTACAGAAAATTAGAGGGAACATTGTCCACCACCCTTTCAGTGAAAAAGTATTTCCTGACATTGCCTTTCAGTTTACCCCCTTGCAGCTTCATGTTGTGCCCTCTAGAGATCTTAAGGGAGCAGAATACAAAAAAAAGACATTATCGGTGTTCACCTCCTGTCAGCACATGGGATGAGGGATGAATCTTGTTTCTCTCATTCAGACAGTAACTTAAAGCTTTATATAGGAGAGATGTAGTATAGAAACACAGAAAAAGACCACATGGCCTATCTAGTCTGTCCTTCCATATCAACAGCTACAACAGTCCCCTTTTTTCCTTTAGAGATCCTCTGTGTTTGTCCCATGCTTTTTTGAATTCAGATACTGTCCTCATCTGTACCACACCTCCACTGGGAGACTATTCCACGGATCCAGCACTCTTTCTGTAAAGAAATATTTCCGCATATCACTCCTGAATCTATCCCTCTTCACCCTCATCCCATGTCCCCTTGTAGCAGAACTTGCTTTCAATCAAAAGAGGCTCTCCCCCTGTGCATTTATGCCATGGAGGTATTTAAACATCTCAATCATATCACCTCTATTCCGCCTTTCCTCTAAGGTGTACATATTAAGATCCTTAAGTCTGTCCTCATATGCTTTATAATGAAGACCACTAACCATTTTAGTATAGCAGTGATACTTTTAAGAATTGCCCCAGTGTATGGAGTATGTTTTCTAAAGACCATTTTTTTTTTTAATTTTCTTAATATACAGATTAGTGAAAAGCATGATGTGGTGTTTCTAATTACCAAATATGGTTACATCCACCTGTATGACCTAGAAACGGGGACCTGCATCTACATGAACAGAATCAGTGGAGAAACTATCTTTGTCACTGCACCCCACGAAGCTACTGCTGGAATTATTGGTGTAAACCGAAAGGGACAAGTAAGGAAATTCTCTCCTCCCTTCAACAAATCTCATTTAATTAAGTCCAGAGGTAAACAGATATGTATATTGAGCATAGTATTAAAATTCACTACCTTCATTCTTTAGATGTAAAAAACAAGTTTCTTCCTCCTTCATGCTCCCACTCTTGGAACTGGTGCGATGGGATTTTCCAATTTTTTACATCTTTTCCCAGTTTACTCACTGTGGTCCTTGATTGAAAGACCATACATAGAGCTGCTTCTGGAATCCTACAATCAAGGGTCATAAATCAAGTAGATCTCAGCAAGGAATGAAACTTCCCTTCCAATAACAGTGCACTGAGCTACCAAGTTATCAGGTTAACTCTCCTTTTTTGGTAGTCTTTTAGACATTAGATTGGGAAGACTGTGTGGTCCGATACTACAAACAGCTTGTTGAGAACAAATGTTCTGTATCCACAGTTTACTGCTGTGCTGCATATTTCTAACCTTGCCATGAAATAGGCCTGTTGCAGTGAAATTGCTATGTGGATTGTGAACCAGGCTGAAGATGCAGTGGCTAGCTTCAGCAAAAGCAGCCCTTATACAATCCTCTTACCACCTAGAGACTTTGAAGGAAGGCAGTAGTAGTAGTACAGTGCATTAGGCCTTATTATACACTTCCCCTGCCCAGCACTAGAATGTCATGCTTTGTACACATGCTCTAGACAAATGAAGAGGAAAGCAGACTGATGTGCTTTAGTGCTACTGTCTTTTATCAGGCTCCAGCTATTGGGGGGGGGGGGGGGGTGGTAAGCATAGTTACTCACCTGTAACAGGTTATCTCCAGGAACAGCAGGAATCAGTCTCAGCATATGGGTGATGGCAGCACTGACTGAGCCCCGCATGGGAACACGCCCCATTATCCAATAGGAGTGCTTTTGGGAGCATCCCTCCATGCATGTGTGCCTGCCTTCCCACCTTCCTAGCAATTCCATTCAGCCGGGTGTAGAGCTTAGAGAAAACCAGAAAAAAAAAACCCATCCTACAACTCGGAGGGAAGGAGGGCAGGTTGTGAAGACTGATTCTTACTGTTCCCAGAGATCGTGTGTTATAGGTGAGTAACTATTCTATCTCCAGGAACAAGCAGGAATGTAGCCCTTATTTATACGACTCACTAACTTCGTGCTACCATGAATGCCAGAGGAGGAAAGTGCGATGGACGAATCCCAAACTGCAATGAGTAGAGTATGGATCAGTTAGACCCAACCCCTTGAGCACATTCTCCGCTGAGATAGCTGGTAGGAACAGAGGACCGGACGGAAGGAGGTGTGGTTAAGTCCCAAAAAGGTGCTGAAGATCAGCTTAGCCAAAGATTGCGTTCCTACTGGAATCTTTGTCCAGACAGTAATGGGCAGCAAAAGTATGAATGGAAGACCTTGTGGCAACTCAGCAAATCTCTGAGATGGAGAGAGCATAGATGGTCGACCGTGGCAGCCATAGCTCAGACGTTATGAGCTGTGACGTGACCCTCTAGAGGAAGTCTGACCTGCACATAAGCAACAGAAATGCAGTTTGCAGTCCAGTTAGAGTATGCTTGGTGACTGGTAGGCCCAAGTGACTAGGGTCAAACGAGGCAAAAAGTTGAGAACTGTTGCGCCTTAGTTCTGTCTGAATAATAGACTAAAGCTCTCTTGCAATCTAGGGTATGCAGTGTTGCTTCAGTCTGGAAGAATGAGGTCCTGGGGAAAAAAGGTTGAAAGAGAAATGGACTGATTAAGGTGGAAGGGAGACATCACCTTTGGAAGGAGCCTGGGATGGGTGCGGAAGACCATCTCATCGTGGTGGAAGTGTGTGTAAGGAACATAATCCACTAGAACTTGCAATTTGCTTACACGAGTGGATGTGAGAGCAATCAAAGTAACCTTCCAAGTGAGGAACTTCAACTAAGCTGAGGTGAGGGGCTAAAGGGAGATTTGAGCAGTTGAACCAGGACAAGATTGAGGTCCCAGGCTACTGGAGGTAGTCTGATGGCCTTGTTAAGAGAATGGCTCGCATAAAGTGTGCTACTAGAGGATGAATGGAGATAGGCTGTCTGCCAACTGGAAGGTGAGAGGCTGAAATGGCACTAAAGTGGACTCTGAGTTTGTCTTTAGACCTGCTTTAGAGAGATGGAGAAGATATTGAAGTATAGGCTCCATGGGGCAAATAAATGGTCTGAGAGACCTCTGGGCGCACCAGAGGGAAAACCTGTAGCATTTGAATGCGTAAGCACATTGAGTCTTTCCTAGACACCAGGAGTATATCTTTTACTTCCTCCAGAAGATCTAGGTGAGACAATACTAGATTTTCAGCAGCCATGCTGTCAACTGGAGCACCCCGAGATTGGGATGAAGAAGCGACCCCCTAGTCCTGCGATAGGAGATTGGGCGTGCATCCCAGACTGAGATGTTTGTGTTGGGCTAGTCGAAGGAGCAGGGGAAACATGGTTGTGGCCAGAATGGGGTGGTGATAATTATTCCCCTGTCTAATTGCGGTTTGAAGAGGGTCTTTGGTATCAATGGAATGGATGGGAATATGTAAAGCAGTCCCTGTCCCCAATGAAGTAGAAATACATCTGAGGCCTGGCTCTGTGGGAGACTGGATCCTGGAACGGAATGGAGGAAGCTGGGTCGGTGTTTGGAGTAGCAGAGTCAATGATGGGTGTTCCCCAAAAACCAAAGATGTGATGTGCTGTTTCGCAGTGGAGAGTCAATTTATGTGGTCAAAGGACTTGACTCAATTTGTCTGTTAGCACATTTAGCTCCCCCAGAAGGTAAACTGCTTGAAGAAGCATCTGATGAGATATAGTGAAGGTCCAGAGGCAGATCACTTCCCTGTAAAGGGAGTGAGATCCAATTCCCCCATGTTTGTTGATGTAATACATGCCAACCTGGTGGTTGGTCTGAATGAGTATTGATTGTCCAGTAAACTGAGGACAGAACACATGAAGGGCATTGGAAATTGCCTTGAGCTCCAAGAGGTTGATGTGGTAAGAGGTTTCCCTGGGGGACCATAGGCCCTGCATATTGAGGCCCTTGAGGTGAGCTTCCCAGACCTGTTTGGAAGCATCTGTCGTCAGAATACACTGATACAGACATCTGAAAAGGTAATTAAACAAGAAGATTTTGAGGGCTGCACTGCCACTTGAGGGAGTCCACCAGCTGTGATGGTAATCTTGTCTGTGAGATGGTCCATAGACTGCTTCCACTGAGCAGAGTGTCCACTGTGCTGGACACATGTAAAGGTGAGCATATGGGATAACATAGAATGTGGAGGCCATGTGCCCCAAGAGATGGAGCATGTCCCTTGTTTTAATACGAGATCAACTTTGGCAGTGATTTGCCAGGTCAATGAGGTGGTGGAGCCATTCTCTTGGAAGGAAGGCTCAAGCTTGTGTAGTGTCCAGAAGCGCCCTATGGAACTCCAGTTTTTGAATTGGAGCGAGATGGGACTTTGGGTAGTTGACCACAAAGCCTGGATGCTGAAGCACAGAGATGGTGCATTGGAGAGAGATGGTCATTACGTGAGGGGAATTGCCCTTGATTAGTTGTCTAAGAAAGGGAAAACGACGATGCCCAGTGCGTGGGGGTAGGCTGCTACGACTGCCAGACACTTTGGTCTTGCAACAGTTTTTACAAAGGGTAGAACAGGGTGCCCAGGTAATGGCGACCCTGGAAGAAGAACTGGAAGTACTTTCTATGAGAGCGATGTATGAGAATGAGTGTAGGCATCTTTGAGATCTAGAGAGTAGAGCCAGCCTTTCTCCTGGAGATAAGGAAGAAGGGTTCCTAGTGAGACCATCTTGAACTTTTCCTGCACCAGGAACTTCTTGAGATTCCTGAGGGTCCAGGATAGGCCTGAATCCCCCTGTGTTTTAGGGGATGAGCAAATAACTGGAATGAAACGAGTTCTTGCTGAGTGTGGAACTTCCTCTATGGCTCCCTGCTCTATAAGAATAACCATCTCTTGCTGAAGCAGGGTAGAATGCAGAGGATCCATGGGGGACTCCCCTATAAAGAAAGTGGGGGTCAGGTTCTGGTAATTGAGCAGATATCCCATGCTCACACCCCTTAGAGTTCAGGGTTCTGATGTAATGAGGGGCCATCTGCAGGCAAAGCAGACTAATCTGCCTGTAATGTGGGAAGGGAGGGGTCCTGCAAGGGTAGACTGGCTATGTCATAAACAAGTTGTAGGCTGTGCCTGTGGAACTGGTTGAGGCTTTGGAGCCTTAGGATTCCTGGGCTGATGTGGCAGCTGCTGTTTCTGATGTGGCTGAGGTTGATAAGAGGAATAAGGCAGGTAGGAAGGGTAATACCTCTTCCTGGGATAGAAGTATGACGTGGAAGGAGCTGCCGCCTTAGTTGGATCAGCTGTCTTTTGAGACAGGTGTTTGAGGGTGAGATCATCCATCTTTCATTTGCCTTTTCTCACTGCCCTTTCCCAAAGATGTTCTTTCCTGAACAGGCAATATTAGCACTTTTATCTTGAACCCATTGTTCAACTCCTGGCTGCCTTACTGATGGACTCAAAGGCAGTCCTGGTGAGGAATTTGGAGTCATTCTGACTGAGTGACCAAGGCCTGATATGGACCTTGCTTGTCTAATGGTAACAGGGTGGAGAACTCAGCTAGATCTTTAGCTACATCTCCCAAAAACATACCCATGTAAGGCATTAGTTGTTTATCCTGGATGCTTACAATCTCCAGGAACAAGCAGGAATGAGTCTTCACATATGGGTATCGTCGGTACCGACGGAGCCCGCGTGGGAACGCTCCCCAGCATCCAGTAGGAACGCTTTTGGGAGCGTGCATCCACGCATGCGTGCTGCCTTCCCGCCCATCTACCTCCCTCTCCTCAGTTCTTCGTTTTCCGCGGAGCCGACAGGACGTGGACCCCTTCACCGCAGAAAATTCTACTTTTATTTCTTCTTTTTTGTGGTCGCGCCTGCCTTAGTTCGACTACCACCGGTGTGTTTTTTCTTTCTTTTAAAAAAACAAAACAAAAAAACCACAGAACTTGTGTTTTCAGTCAGTGGTTTTTCCCCTGCTTGGTGCTTGGCGCCATTTTGGCCACTAGGCCTCTTTACTTTTCAACATGGAGAAACCAGCTACTGGTTTCAAAAAATGTTCAAAGTGTGGCAGCACAATTTCTGTCAGACACCCACAACTGGTGTCTTAAATGTTTAGGTCCTGACCATTGCCCAGCAGAGTGTCTCTCCTGCAGGAAGCTGACTAAAAGAAGTCTTCAGAATCAAGCAAATCAACTCGGTGCCCTGTTTGCATCGGACACGATGTCAGTAGCATCAGTGTCCTCCAGGGCCTCTACTTCTTCCCGGGGATCTCAGGTAACTAAACATAAATCTAAGTCTAGCCGGTCCTCAAGAGATAGATCTCCTAAGTATCGAGATGCCTCTGGCGTTGCCCTCGAGGATCCTGCACCAGCAAAGCAGCCCCGGCGGGAGTCTTCGGGCTCCAAAGCATTATCGGGGCTCCAGGATGTTCACGAGGCTTCGGCCTCGATGGACATTCCTGTTTCATGCTCAGGGGTTGTGGCCGCTTCGATCGGTACTGACACCCCAGCATCGGAAATGGTGTTGGATAAAGACTCCTTGCCATTGAATGAAGTCTAGCGAATCTTTTGGCTACTTTGGTACCGATTAAAATCGCTGCAGACCGTTCCACAGGCACCGGTATCGCTGTCGGTACCAGTGCCGGTACCCTCAGTACCTGCTTCGGCAGGCTTACTTCCCCCGATGCCGAGTTTAGAATCACACTCAAGCATGGGGGATCAGGTACCGACTCGCTTCGGTACCGACCTCGAGCGGTACCGAAGACATCTTTTGAAGGAGAACCCGGTGCTTCATCCCTTTGAGTCTTCCGATTCTGATTACTCAGATGACTCCACTGGTACCAGAGCTGAACTCTTACAAGATTCAACTCCTTCTCCTCAACGCAGAATGTCCCCTCCTGAGGACATGTCTCTTCATGATTTTGTACGTGATATGGCAAAGGCACTTGCCATTACAGTGGTACCTGAAAAGGAGCCTAGGGCAGAATAATTAAGAATTCTGCAATACCCCTTGGCTCCAAAGGAAGCAGCTATGCTCCCTATACATCAGATCTTACATGATCTAATGTTAAGGATGTGAGAAACTCCTTTAACAGTATCCCCACATTCTAAACGCCTTGACACTATAGAGTGCCACCTTGTCCAGGTTTTCAGAAGACTCAGCTACCATACCATTCTATGGTGGTGGAGTCTGCCATGAGATGGATTAAGAGTACAAAGAGACTCTTCTAATCCAATCTAGGACCCTGGATGCCTTTGGGCGTAGATGTTTTCAGGCCTCCATGTTTTCAGCAAGGATTAGTTCCTATATTTTATACATGGGAATGTTTCTTGAGGAGGTTACAAAAAACTTAGCTTTTGAACCCTTTCCTTCAAGAGGATAAAAGAGCAGACTATTCATCACTAGTCAAACATGCTCAGAATGTCTCTAAGTTCATGAATCATGCTACCTTTGACTGTTTTGAATGTATTAGCAGAACTTTTATTATAGCTATAGGAGCACGACATATTGCCTGGCTCCAAGCTTCAGACTTGGAAGAATGGGTGCAGGAAAAGCTGGGAAATATTCCTTGCACTGGAGAAAATCTTTTTGGCAAGGATTGGCAATCTAAGGCTAATCAGCTTGACACTGATAATGCTACTTTAAATAGATTGTCAAAAATTTCTGCTAACCCAGCTAAGAAAA
The DNA here is from genome assembly GCA_033557465.1 of Ichthyophis bannanicus. Classification (NCBI taxonomy): domain Eukaryota; kingdom Metazoa; phylum Chordata; class Amphibia; order Gymnophiona; family Ichthyophiidae; genus Ichthyophis; species Ichthyophis bannanicus. The sequence goes on from CM066042.1 coordinate 174,503,131, forward strand.
AGTCCTTTAAGAAACCCTTTTTCTCTAAGAAGAAAAAGTTCTATCCATCTTCCACCCAACAGGCATATGTTCCCCAAAAAGGGCAACAACAGACGAGACAAAGGAAACCCAAACCTCAGCAGGCTCAACAGACAGCCTCCTCAGGGTTTGACTTTTGTCTAGAGAACTTAATCATTCTTCCTGTGTTAGGCCCAGAACCTATAAACATTCCAGGCCGTATCTGCCATTTTCTCAAAAGATGGCAACAAATCACATTGGAAACCTGGACTTTGTCCATAGTGAGTCTGGGGTACAAGCTTCGTTTCCTCAGCTTGCCACCACCCACACTAGTAAAACAGTTCAACTCTCAACCTCTAGGCATAGACCTCTTGCTACAAGAGGTCTCTACTCTTCTAGCTCAAGGAGCTATAGAAGAGGTTCCTCTATGCCAACAAGGTACAGGGTTTTGCTCCCCCTATTTTCTCATTCCAAAAAAGACAGGGGGTTTAAGGCCAATCCTAGATCTGAGAGCTGAACAAATATCTAGTCCGAGAGAAGTTCAAAATGCTTTCCCTCGGCTCTCTTCTGCCATACATTCACAGGCAAGATTGGCTATGTTCTCTAGATTTAAAAGACGCCTACATGCGCATCCTTATTCATGTAGATCACAGGAAATTCCTTAATTTCCTAGTCCAGGGAAGACATTTCCAATACAGAGTCCTTCCCTTTGGGCTGGCCTCTGCTCCAAGGGTCTTCACAAAATGCATGGCAGTAGTAGCAGCATTCATGAGGACCCTGGGGATTTTTGTCTTCCCTTACTTGGACGATTGGCTCATCCGGGCGCAATCAGCTCAAGAAGCTCATCAGGCCCTATTGCGAGCAAAACAAATACTCCAATATTTGGGATGGGTCATAAATCTTCCAAAGTCCCAGCTCACCCCATCTCAATCCCTCGAGTTTATAGGGGCTCGCTTGGACACACAGCTTGCAAGGGCTTTCCTGCCCCAACCAAGCTGTCTGCGAATCATCGAGCTAGCATCTCAAGCAGTACTGCAGACCTTCCTTACTGCTCAACAGATGCTTCGCCTACTAGTCACATGGCATCTACGGTCCATGTAATACCTTACGCTAATCTTCACATGAGAGCGGCCCAGTGGACCTTAGCTTCCCAATGGTCCCAGGCCTCAGGAAGCCTGTCAGACAAGATCAGAGTTACCACACGCCTGATTCTGTCTCTCCATTGGTGGCAGTCTCTGGAAAACCTTTCAATAGGCTCTCCTTTCCAGCAACCACCACTTCAGGCTATCCTAACAGATGCCTCCAAGATGGGTTGGGGAGCCCACTTGGGCAATCTATCAACGCAGGGCCTTTGGTCCTCACAAGAGGCTCTTCTTCATATAAACCTCCTAGAACTCGGAGCCATCTCCAATGCTATTCAAGTCTTTTGCACACGGCTCATAAACAAGACAGTTCTGGTGCAAACAGACAATCAAGTAGCCATGTTTTACCTCAACAAACAAGGCGGAACAGGCTCTCTGCAACTATACAACGAAGCTCTGCGACTGTGGGCCTTTGCCAGAGAGCATCAGATTCATCTGCTGGCAGTATATCTTCCAGGCGTTCAAAACGTTTGGGCAGACAGACTTAGTCGAGCACTCCTGCCACACGAGTGGTCACTCCACGCCTACCATCTTGCTCAGGTTTTTCATGCCTGGGGAACACCAGACATAGACCTCTTTGCAAGTTCACAGAATGCCAAACTTCCACGGTTTTGTTCCAGACTTCCAGCACAGAACTGTCAAACCAGGGATGCATTCCTGCTTCACTGGGGTCAGGATTACCTATATGCATTTCCACCAATCCCTCTAATCCCCAAAACCTTATTCAAGCTCCAGAGGGACAAAGGACACATGATCCTCATAGCGCCTTCCTGGCCGAGGCAAACATGGTATCCTCTTCTCTTGCGTCTCTCTCAAGCCACCCCTCTGGAGTTAGGGAGTGCTCCAGATCTTCTGTCCCAGGACAACAGATCTCTACTACACCCCAGTCCCTACATCTCAAGGCCTGGTTACTCAAGGCCTAGACTTTCGAGATCTAGACCTGTCTCAACAAGTGAAGGACATCCTTCTGGCCTCCAGGAAGCCTTCCACAAGACGTTCTTATGCTTTTAGGAAAATCATGTTTATTGGTTTTACACAAAGCCAACACCAATACTTATGATTCCAACGCAGTATTAATACAGGAAACATAACACCGAAATAACATTAATCCACATACAGGTAAACCAAGCACTACTGATCCTATAGCTAAACTAATTAATACAGACACTGTGCTGACTAGAATATAGTAACACCAGAGTCCAGAGCCCCCATTTCCCCACTACCCTATCCACCCTTCCCCCCCCCCCCACCACCTACCCCCCACTCCCCCCCCCCACCACCTACCCCCCACTCCCCACCCCTCCCCTTCGCACTGACCAAGCTTATGAAGTCTCAGGGCTTCTGGAAGGTCCCTCAGTTCAGATCAGCGATTCAACCCTGCTGACAGGTTCCCACACCTTCAGATATTGATCCCATTTATGTCCCCCCAACAACTTAGCTGAGCGCCTCTCCATCTCCATCAACTCTACCATTGCCCGCTCCCATTCCCCCACGGCGGGCGCTGTGTCCTTCAGCCAATGCCTCAGTATAATTTGCTTCACCACTACAAAGCCTTTGGTGCAGAGTTTACGCGCTGCGCCACCAAGCGGTATCTCCCACTCATAGGAGTCAAACAGACACCATTCTGGGCTGATCTCCAAGTCCTCCCTTAGCCACTTCCCCAATTTCCTCCCGACACCCAGCCAAAGTCCCTGAATATGGATACAAGCCCAAAACCGATGTGCCAGGCCCCCCTTTTCCTCCTTGCAGAGGCTACACACATCTGTCGGTACCAATCCTACTTTGGCTGCCCATATATTGTGCACATATGCCTGCCAGAGGAATTTATATTGGATTTCCTGTAACTGCACCGCCTCAGAGATCCTTTTGATAGTGGCAAGCGCTCCCCGCAAGCGCTCCTCCGTACCTTGCGGCACTCCATCCTTCCGCCATTTCTCCCCTAAGGCAACCAATCGTGGATTATCCCCCTCCGGACAAAGCGCCAGCCCCAACCTCCTCGACGTTATTTTCCCTTCCAAACTTAAACGGCTCCAACATTCCGCCCCGAGCCAAGACTTGCCCATGTTCCTTCCTGAGCCTAAGGGTGTAGTGCCAGGCCTGAAAATAGAAAAATTGATCATGGGTTCCTAAATCAAACTTCTTCCGCAGAGAGGCAAGAGAGTCCAGCGCCTCGCTCCCCTCCATGCGGAGTTGTCCTAGATATCGAAGCCCCCTATCCGCCCACCTCCTTGCCACTGCTGAGGCCAGCCCCGGGGTAAAGGCCGCATTGCCCATCAAAGGGATACAGTCAGTCATACGCCATGGGACTTTTCTGTATCGACAGATGGCCTTCCAAGCGACCCCCGCTGCCCGCCAGAAGCCGGATAGTTTACAACTCTCTGGTGCAGCTCCCCGGGTCTCCTGCAGAACTGCCATTCTGTGATGCGGGGCCGCCGCTTCATCCAGAATTTTCAAAGGGACTACTTCCGAACTTCCTTCTACCATATCCCGCAAAATCCTTGTCCAACACACCAGATTGTACCCTCGCACCGACAGTAGCCAGGCCCCACCTTGCTCTTTAGGCTGTGACAGGACGCCCAGCACTATACGAACCCGCCTGCCTTGCCATAAAAAACGAGACAAATGACGTTGCAAGGTCAGTGCCTCCCCCCGCCTAATCCACACTGGCAGGTGCCGCAAGACATACGCCTATTGGGGAAACTCCACCATGTTAAATAACGCAATCCTGCCACTAAGTGATAGCGGCAACGGTCTCCATTTCCGAAGCCGATCCATAGTCCCCTCAAGGAGGGTCTGGATATTCACTCTGTATAACTGATCTAAGCTCGCCGGGATGTGGATGCCCAAGTACCGGATCTGCCCATCCGCCCAACTCAATGGGAAGGTGCCCCGCCAAATCGCTCGGTTCCGCCCTCCCACATCTAACCCTAACGACTTGGTGGTATTGATTTTCAAACCGGAAAAGGTCCCAAATCCTCCTATAATTTGTAGCGCCCCTGGCAATGATTGCTGCGGATTTGTTAAACAAAGAAGCATATCATCTGCGAAGGCACTTATTTTAATTCCATCCGTCGACCAGGTAATCCCTGTCACCTCCTCCTGATGCATCAACTTCACTAGTAAAGGCTCCAGATGGAGTATAAAAAGGAGGGGCGACAGGGGACACCCCTGTCTGGTTCCTCTTTTTAACACAAACGCAGGCGAAACCTCTCCCCCCATAGAGATAAACACGCGAGGCTCCGCCTACAGTGCTTGGACCCAACCCACAAACTGTCCCTCAAAGCCAAAACGTCGCAAAGCTTCAAACATATAGTCCCACGAGACACGATCGAAGGCCTTCTCGGCATCTAAGCTGGCCAGCAGCAAAGGCGAATCTCGCTGGAGGCAGCGTTCCATGCCTAACAGGACTTTCGCAATGTTACAGGCCACCCCTCTGCCTTCCACAAACCCGGTTTGGTAGTCCCCTATAAGGCATGTCAAGACATTCTGTGCCCGCTCCGCCAAAATCGAGGCCAAAATCTTCATGTCAAAATTAATAAGGGAGATCGGCCTATATGAGGCCGGGTCTTCCGGGTCCTTCCCCGGCTTGTGGATAAGCGAGATAGAGGCTGTCCGCATATCTCTCGGGAAACTCCCGGTATCTAATGCTTCAGTGTATACCGCTTTACAAAAGAATAGGGTCCTTCTTATGGAGCAATATAGTACAACAATTCTACGAAAATCACTCTAGATAAACTGTTACAGAATATATGGGAGGGTGATATCACAAAACTTAATGATTGAATAATCTCCTAGGAACCGTCTCAGACCAGTCGGCTGCCTATATGCTGGGAAGTGAAAATTCAAATTCACCAGCGGCGCCTATAGCATCAATGACTGGTTCCTGGTGTTTTTTCTAATTATTGACACCCTCTCTCCACTGTGCTTTTAAACAGACGAACAGTCTCTGTGAAAACATGTACTTAACTTCCCAATTTCTGTGTAGTTCAGGAAAACCTTTGACTTGACAGTTTTCAGTCCTTCTCAAAAGCCTTTGCTCTGATTGAAAACAACGTGTCTCATTCTCCCAATGCCTCACATGTAACGTTATTTCCGCGTTTCTCTCTATATTTCGAGGTTCTTCAGGGGATGAATCACATTCGGCAGGCTTTTAACCAAATTTGGCCGAAACTGCGCTCAGTCAGTGTATACCGCTCAGTCATTGTATACCGCTGCCAGAATAGGCGGCACCTGCCCACCAAGAATTTTATAGAATTCTGACCCATACCCATCGGGGCCTGGGGCCTTGTGTACCTTCCCTGCATTAATAGCCAGCTGGATTTCAGCCCCTGAGATCGGTTTATTTAAAGCCTCTTTTTTGCGGTGTCACCTGTCGAAGGGATACACTATCCAAAAAGCAGCGTTCCTGTTCTCTATCCTCCCACTCCAGCGTGTAAAGTGCGTGGTAAAAACGCATGAACTCCCTCACTATAGCTTCCGGTTCCGTAACTTTAACTCCCTGACTGTCCTTAAGAACAGTCACCAAGTTAGAGCCCTTCCAATCCCGCACCAGCCGGGCCAAAAGCGTCCCTGATCGGTTCCCGAACCTAAAAAGCTGGTGGCGGTAATACTGCATATCAAATACCGCTCTGTCATGCAAGATATTATTCAATTGCCTCTGAGTCTCCAAGTACCTCCTCAGCCCCCCGTCATGTGGCTTTCGCAAGGACTCCCTCTTTGCCTCCTGTAGCTCCTGTGGCAGCCTCACCACCTCTTCATTTACTCGCTTCCGTTCCTTAGCCACATAAGCAATAATGTGACCCCTAATTACTACCTTCCCCGCTTCCCATAAAGTAGCCTCAGAGGACACGCTTCCCTCATTATCAGCAAGATATTCTCTCCATTTCTCTCGCACAAAGTCTTGAAACGCCTGTTGGTGCCATAACTGCCGTGGAAACGATCATCTTCCCCCAAGGGAATGACGTCCTTTCCAGCAAATACTGACCATCGCATGGTCCGAGACCTGGATGGTGCCAATCTCGGCACTCCTGACCCTACCAAGATCTGCTTGAGTCACTAGTATATAATCAGTTCTGGACCAGGTGTGATGGGCTCTGGACAGATGGGTGTAGTCTCTCTCTCCTCCCATGCAAAGCTCTCCACACATCTAGTAGCCCCCCCATCTGACACAAGTATGATATGCCACGGGCCGTCCAACCCCCTACTTCCGGGGGCGTCACCGATTTGTCCAGCAGAGGGTCATGTGGGCAATTAAAGTCCCCAGCTAAGATTGTGGGCAAACTGGGTATGGTGCCCAACCTCCGCCCCAGGGACTTTAAAAAACCATGATTATATACATTAGGGGCATATACATTCCCCAATATCATTTCTTCCCCATTGACCCTTGCATGCACCCAAATGTATCGCCCCATGGGGTCACCATCTTCCCCGATAATCTTTACTTTCAGCTGCCGGTGGAACAAGATTGCCACACCCTTTTTCCTGCCCCCTGGCTCTGCTGCTGCAGGTACGTGCCCCACCCAGGTCCTTTTAAGTTTGGCATGCTCTCGTTCACTAAGATGTGTTTCCTGTAGGAACACTATATGTGCTCCCTGTTTTTTCAAGGCCTGCAGAACTTTGGTACGTTTTATTGGCGTGCCAAGGCCCCCCACATTCCAGGAAATCTCAGGTCAGCCCCCATTGGCCTTCAGCCCTCCTCCCAAACTCAGCAACAACCCTAACTCACCACTCTTAGTTGTGAGCTGCCCAGCCTCAGCTCCCAGCAATAATCTCTCCCTGGCCTTCCCTCGAAGTTTCTTCTGCCCAGACCCTCTGCTAGTTGGTCCACCACCGCCCTCCCAGACTCCCCCCGCCCTCAAAACAGCTCCAACCCTACTAAAGTCAGCTTTCCCCCAAGCATCCCCCCATTCCCCTCGCCTCTTCCCCCCCCACCCCCTCCCATGCCCCTCTGCACCATCCTCTCCCAACTCCTTTGCCCCCCATCCCTCCTAAAATCACTAACCATTTTACTCCTGGCGTAACCCGCCAGACTCGGATCCCACCACTGTGCGCTGCAGGGCTGCCCCACCCCGTCCCCCCCCCCCTGTCCCCAAGTACTATGTTGCTGCCGGGAGGCGAACACCTCCGCCATCTAAACCAAAACCATATTGGTACAGGGTTCGGGTCATGCCTCCAGACAGCAGCTGTGGATAGAGCCCTCCCAGCATATTGTAAACCACAACAACATTCTGCAAACACTCTCACCATAAACTATAAAGAACAGTAAACTTATTGGCACGCAACAGTGCGGACCTAGTAGGCTCACCGCAATCACTCTGAAGCAGACCTAGAGTGAGCTCCTGCAATGTCCCACTGTCTCATGCGCATCGTGCAGCCAAATATAGAATAGCCGAATGCCCAGTAAGTCCCTTCTACAGGCCGCACCATCTTCCGGCTGCGTTGCTAAATGCTGCGGCTGCTGTCTGCGTCCAGGGTCGGGTATGCAACCCCTCAGATCTCCCGCCAGCACTCCGCTCCAGACTTCTCCAAGTCTTCCATGAACTTCCGTGCCGCCGCGGCCGTTGCCAGTACATGGTTTTTCCCTTCATGGTGCATGCGGAGCATTGCTGGGAAGGCTAAGGAAGCGTAGTTGCTTCCGGAATAAAGCCGAGCAAATCGGGGAGATTTCCTTTCGCTTCGCCGCCACCACGGCAGAGTAGTCTTGGAATAAGAGCACTTTATGGTCATCCATCATCAAAGTCCGCTTTTTCCGGTAGGCCTGCAATAGCCTCCATTTGTGGTGAAAGTTCAGTATACGCGCTATGATCACTCTGGGCCGTTGGAGGTTCTCTGACTTAGGCCCAATACGATGCACCCGCTCCACTTTTATTTCTCCCACTAAGTCCTCAAGGCCTAGCTCCCGGGGAAGCCACGTTTCCACCATGGGTAGTAGCATAGTGTCAGTATTAGACTCCGGGACTCCGACCAATCTCAGGTTGTTCCTACGGGAGCGGTTTTCCAGGTCATCCACCTTATCTTGGAGCATCTCAATTGTCTTTAGCATCGTGGCCTGTTTCTGGGCCTGGCTGCCCTCTGTGTCTTCTAACGCCGAAACGCGGTGTTCAAGCTCGTCCACCCGATGCCCAAATTCCGTCAGTGTTTCTCCCATCGTCTCCAGCTTTGTGAGAATCAGGTCGAACTTCGGCTCCAAATGTTTTGCCACTTCCCGCGCCAGCTCTTCAGACCCAGATTCCACACTCTCCGCACCTGGAGAGCGTGGTTGTGCCATGCTGGATGTCGGCTTCCCAGCCGAGGAGGGCCCTCTCTTGAGCTTTCTCACACTCCTTCCGCGCTGAGAGAGGCATATTTTTGAGTGGATTTTGCAGCAACCACCTCCAGAGGCTTATATCTTTCTACCCGTACTCTGTGTTATCGTTCAGCTGGAAAGGCTCTTAGAAAAGATTAATTAAGAGTAGGGCAGCCCCGGAGCGAGCAGAGACACCTCTTACTCGCTCATGCATCACGTGGTCTCCCCCGCTCTTACGCTTTTAAGTGGAAAAGGTTCTCTTCCTGGTGTTAGAGAGGACTTACTCCCTCTTTAGTACCAGTAGACTCTCTTCTAGAGTATCTCCTTCATTTGTCGGCTTCTGGTCTTCAGACCAATTCTGTTAGAGTCCATCTTAGTGCTATTGCTGCATCTCATAAGCTCTTAGATGGACAACCATGTGAATATGTGAATATGTATATATGTGAATATGTGAATATCTGACCCCTCCTTGAGACCCCTAACTGTGTGCTGTGCTGTGCTTTCCCTTTCGAATCAATAGTATATTTCATCAAAATTTCTGTCATGATTTGTCAATTTCACGCCTGTAATCAAGCCGCTACTGATCACTGGAAGTAGCGGCATACAAATGTATGCTAAATAAATAAATAAACCAATTTCCTCTCATCCACTTATTTCTAGATTTATGAGAGGACTTCTAACGAAACCTCCCATTAAGCCACCTCCAGTGGCATGGGATCTTAACCTTGTTCTAGGTGTACTCATGGAGCCACCTTTTGAGCCTTTGGCTACTTCGGATCTGAAGTTTTTCATGGAAAGTCATTTTCCTAATTGCCATCAGTTCTGCAAGACGCATTAGTGAACTTCAGGCTTTAGTGGCTGATCCGCCTTATACAAGGTTTCATCATAAGGTGCTCCTTAGGACTCATCCTCATTTTCTTCCAAAGGTGGTTTCACCTTTTCATCTAAACCAATCAGTTTATCTTCCCGTTTTCTTTCCTAGGCCTCATTCCTCCTCTGCAGAAAGGAAACTTCATACTTTGGACTGTAAAAGAGCTCTAGCTTTTTATCTCCAAAGGACCCAGCCTCACAGAAAGTCTTCTCAGCTTTTTGTGGCTTTTGACTCTAGCCATTTAGGACTTCCTGTTACCAAGAGAACCCTCTCTAAATGGATTGCAGATTGTATTTCCTATACATATCAAAGTAAAGGAATACCTCTGGAAGGCCATGTCACAGCTCATAATGTCAGCCATGGCAGCCTCAACAGCTAACCTTCGTTCAGTGGCTATTGATGAAATCTGCAAAGCAGCAACTTGGGCCTCAGTACATACTTTCACTGCCCATTATTGTCTGGACAAGGACTCCCGCCGGGATGCCTTGTTTTGGTCAAGCTGTTCTGCAACACCTTTTCCACTCATAGTTCAACTCCTACCCTCCATCCACTTGGATGCCTGAGATCCCTGGGGGAAGCATGGCCCATCTACATAGATTTGTTACATGCTGGGTCTTCCCTAGGCATCTTTCAGCTGGGGAGTCCCCATATGTGAAGACTCCTTCCTGCTTGTTCCTGGAGATAGTGTAGTTACTCACCTGTAACAGGTGATCTCCGGGAACAGCAGGAATAAGTCTTCACAACCCACCCGCTTCCCCTAGGAATTGTCTCTCTCTCTCTCTCTCTCTTTCTCTCTCCTTCGGTCTCAGCTTTAAGCTCAACTGAGGAGAGGGAGGTAGATGGGCTGGAAGGCGGCGCGCATGCATGGATGAGTGCTCCCAAAAGCGTTCCTATTGGATGCTGGGGAGCGTTCCCGCACGGGCTCGGACGATACCCATATGTGAAGACTTATTCTCCAGGACCAAGCAGGAAGTCAGTCCTCACATATGGGTGACATTGACGCCGATGGAGCCCTTGCGGAGCATTTCCCCAGCTTTCAAAGAAAGCCTTTGGGAATGCAGGCACGCATGTGCGGTTCCCTTCCCGCCCAAAGGTGCCATCTTGCTCAGTCTCTCTTTTTCCGTGAAGCCCACCGGACGTGTCCTAGTCCTCCCGGAAAATAGATTTTTTTCGCTGTTTTTTCTCCGGTTCGACGCCGGTTCCCCTCCCGCCGGGTTCGGTACACCAGTATCGAGCCCAATCTTCTTTTCTCGGTTTTTGCCCTTCGTGGCTGGCGTTCGCACCCGATTTTTTTCTTTTTCCCTGGAAGGCCGGTCCTTTGACCTCGCGGGGACTCTTTTTTTCCCTGATGGCTTCCAGTGGGTTCAAAAAGTGTGATCGGTGCAAGAAGCTAATGTCTCTCACCGACACACACGACTGCTGCCTTCGGTGCCTCGGTCCTGACCACGATCCTAAGACGTGTGGACCATGTGGAAAAAGGTCTTCCAAGGCGCTTCGAAGTCGTCAGCACCAAAAGGAAAGGCTTTTCTCCGACTCGGCCTCCGGCCGGGCCCGGACCTCGTCTGAGGTCTCAACATCTCGGGAATCGGATCCCGAGCACCGTCGGGGCTCCTCGGACAGGGGGTCCCCCGACCAGGAACGAAAGAGGAAGAAGTGGCTCGCGAGGGCATCATCGGAAGAGGTCCCTGGCTCCTCGAGAGCTAGGTCTCAGACCCCCGACCATCGCCCCGGGCCCGTGGAACAGAAGCCTCCCAAAGTACCTCGAGTGGAGCCGGAGTCTGCTGGACACGTAAGCCCTGTAGTCCTCGTGGATTCTCCTCCCAGAGAGCCGACGTCGGGCCCGGCACTGCCGGGGCCCCAGTCGGGGGGTTCTGAGTCTCCTGAGCTGGGTCTCAGGCTGACAGCCTTGGAGAGCAGACTGTCTGTCTGCCTTCATGGAACAGCAGCGGGCACTGATGGCCAGCCTGTCTGGCGCATCTGCCCCGACTACCAGGACATCGACATCGAAGTCGACCCCGGAGACCGAGCCGATACTCGAGACCATGAAGGCTCGAGGTCGACCTCGGTCGTGGTATCCCTCGACCTCCCGTTTGGGACCGAGGGCGTCGATGCCGGTGCCTTCGGCGTCGGGGCGGGTGCTCACAGGCCACGCACGGTCGGACCCCGATTTCTCATCGGACGAGTCTGCCTGGGAGACGGAGGACGAGGAGTCCTCCGACACTTTCAGGACTCTGTGCGTCCCGTCGGACTCACCCGTCTGAACCCCGGAGTAGATCCCCCCCCCCCCCCCCGAAGGATACCCGGTTCTCGGAGTTCGTCCGGGATATGGCCACTGAGTTAGCTATCCCTGCGGACTCCGGGGAGGAGCCTCGAGCCGAGGAGCTCAGGGCCCTACAGTATGACTCTACTCCGAAGGAGGCCTTTTACTGTTCCGGTTCCTCCGATGCTGGAACGGCTCCTCTTCCGGATGTGGGACGCACCGGACTCAGCGCCTGTTCTAAGCAAGCGGGTCGATTCGATCTATCGACTCGGAAGAGCCCTGGCTTTCAGAAGGCACAGCTACCTCACCATTCCATGGTGGTGGAATCGACCATGCATCGCCTGAAAAGTCAGAAGATGTACTCCGCGGTGCACCCTGGCAGGGAGGCCTGGAACCTCGATGGGTTTGGTAGAAAGTGCTTCCAGGGCTCGATGCTTGCTTGCCGTGTCCAGTCTTACCAGCTGTACATGGGCATGTACTTGCGGGACCTGGCCAAGGAGCTGGCCGGATTCTCTGCTGATCTCTCCGGAGAACCCTTGCAGAGGTTCAGGTCCTTGTCCTCGGGGATCCGGGAATGCTCCAAGTTTATGTCCCGCGCTGCCTACGATGGCTTCGAGGCTTCGGCCCGTGTTGCGGCAGCTGTCATCGCGGCTCGATGCCAGGCATGGCTGCAGTCATCGGACCTCGAGCCATCGGTTCAGGACAAGTTGGTCGATGTCCCTTGCCGAGGTGAGAACCTTTTTGGCAAGCCCATGACCAAGAAGGCCGCACAGCTCGAAACCGAGCACCTCACGAGGACAAGGCTGTCTAGGAAGACTTCTGCCCCTTCTCACAAAAAGAAGGGCTTGGGTAAAAAGCCCTTTTACCCGAGGAAGGGCACTGCCTACAAACAGTACCCACAGTACCAGGCTGCCCAAGCTGCCCCTCAGGGTCAGCAGACCAAGGGGCAGGGTAATGGGCCCCGTAGGCAGAGGACTCCCAAGCCTCCAGCCCCTGCTCCCACTCAACAGGGTGGGGGGTTTTGACTCCTTAGGCATAGCCTCTCCGTCCCTGCTCTCCCAACCCTGCACAGGAGGTCGCCTCGCCCCGTTTGCTCACAAGTGGCCACTCATCACTGGGGACAGTTGGGTGTTAAGCATTGTCCATAAGGGTTATCTGCTACACTTCCAACAGCTGCCTCCTCTGTACTTTCCAGGGGAAACCGCCAAGGCCTCCCCTGCACACAGATCTTCTTCAGGAGCTCCAAGGTCTGTTGGTGGACAGGGCAGTGGAGCCTGTGCCTCCCCACTTACAAGGTCAAGGGTTCTACTCCAGGTATTTCCTGGTACCCAAAAGAACCGATGGCCTTCGGCCTATTCTAGACCTCAGAAATCTCAACAAATTCCTAGAGAAGGAAAAGTTCAAGATGCTTACTCTTGGAACGCTTCTGCCCTACCTCCAGCAGGGAGATTGGCTATGCTCCTTAGATCTAAAGGATGCATACACTCACATCCTCATTCATCCAGACCACAGAAAGTACCTCAGGTTCATTGTGGGAGGAAACCATTATCAGTACAGAGTACTGCCTTTTGGCCTCACCGCCGCTCCCAGGGTCTTTACCAAGTGCCTGGCAGTGGTGGCAGCATACCTGAGAAATCAGGGAATCTTTGTCTTCCTCTATCTGGACGACTGGCTCATCAGGGGTCAGTCGTGCCAGGAGGCCAGACAAGCCACCCTCAGAACTATTGCTCTTCTTCAAAGCCTGGGGTTCGTGATAAACTTCTCAAAGTCCACTTTGCTCCCCTCCCAGAACTTGGAATTCATAGGAGCAAGGTTGGACTCTCTGCTGGCAAAGGCGTTCTTGTCAGAAGGCAGAGCCCAAAACAGCAAGTCACAGGTCTCCGCCAGACTCTACCTGAGGCTTCTTGGCCACATGGCTTCGACAGTCCATGTTACCCTCAATGCCAGGCTCCATATGAGGCCTGCACAGTGGTGCCTTCGGACTCAGTGGTCACAGGCCACAGGCAGCCTTAGAGACAGGATAAGGTGGTCCAGACAATTTCTGAACTCCCTCCGCTGGTGGCTGCACCCACCCAATCTACTGCAAGGGGTGCCTTTTCAGATTCCTGGGTTCACAGTGGTGTTGACCACGGATGCCTCCCTGCAAGGCTGGGGGGCTCATTGTCTAGACAGGTGCACCCAGGGCCTGTGGTCTCCTTGGGAAGGCCCAGCAGCAGATCAATCTTCTGGAACAGGGCGATTCGTTTAGCCCTCAAGACTTTCTCACACACACTAGCTCATCAGTCTGTCCTAGTTCAGACAGACAACCAAGTAGCCATGTTTTATGTGAACAAGCAGGGCTGAACTGGGTCCAGGCTCCTTTGTCAGGAAGCACAGGATCTTTGCTTGTTTGCTCTCAGGCACAACATGCTCCTCAAGGCTGTGTATCTCTCTGGCCAGGAAAACTACCTGGCCGACAGGTTGAGCAGAATTCTGCAGCCACACGAGTGGTAGCTCCATCCTCTGGTGGTTCAGAAGATTTTTCTGAAATGGGGACTTCCATCCATAGATCTGTTTGCCAGTCCACTGAACAAACAGCTGCCAAAGTTCTACTCCAGGCAACCGCATCCTCTGCGGATAGCAGCAGATGCTTTTCTGATTCCATGGTCTCAGGGCCTCCTGTATGTGTTTCCTCCCACGCCCTTGGTGGCCCGAACCCTGTTAAAGATTCTTCAGGACAAGGCCTCGGTCCTGCTGGTGGCTCCCAGGTGGCCGAGACAGCCTTGGTTTCCACTTCTGCTTCAGCTGGCGGTGGATCCCCCACTGCCTCTGGGGTTGCAACCCGACCTTCTCTCTCAGGATCAGGGTTCCCTTCTGCACCCCAATCTCAAGGCTCTCAATTTGATGGCCTGGAGGCTGCAAGGGTAGTTCTGGCTCCCTGGGGCCTCCCTCAGGAAGTTGAGGAGGTTGTCTTAGCCTCTCGGAAACACTCCACTAGGAAAACCTATGCTCTCAAATGGAAAAGGTTTTCTCTCTGCTGTCAGCTACATACAGAGGATCCTTTCTCCTGTACTGTACCAGTGGTGCTTCAATACTTACTGCACTTATCCAATCAGGGACTTAAGTCCAGTTCGGTTCGGATCCACCTCTCAGCTCTAGCAGCTCACCACTCACTAGTGGATGGACATTCTCTGTCGGTTCACCCCATTGGTGTCCCGCTTTCTCAGAGGCTTGCTTTTGCTCAAGCCTCTAATCCGTCATCCTGCTCCTGAGTGGGAGTTGAATGTGGTCTTGCAGCAGCTGACTGGCCCACCCTTTGAGCCGATGGCTACTTGCTCTCTACGCTTCCTGTCCTGGAAGACACTCTTCTTAGTAGCTCTTACCTCGGCTAGGCGAGTTAGTGAGCTTCAGGCCCTGGTCTGTGATAGGCCTTACACTCGCTTCTATAGGAACAGGGTAGTCCTTAGGACTCATCCAAAGTTCCTCCCAAAGGTTGTCTCCTCCTTCCACCTTAACCAAGAGGTGGTTCTTCCGACATTCTTCCCTAGGCCTCATGCAAGCCAGGCTGAAGCAGTCTTACATACCCTGGACTGTAGGAGGGCCTTATCCTTCTACCTTGACCGTACGCAGGGGCATAGAAGGGCTACTTAGCTCTTCGTATCTTTTGACCCCAATAATTTGGGGTTGGCTGTGTCCAAGCGTACCTTGTCCATCTGGGTGGCTGTATCACTTGGGCTTACAGGGCAGCTGACCTTCCTTTGCAGGGTCGGGTCACGGCCCACCGTGTCAGGGCAATGGCTGCCTCAGTGGCTCATCTCCGCTCTGTGCCCTTGGTAGACATCTGCAGGTCTGCAACTTGATCTTCAAGCCAGACCTTTGCAGCCCATTGCTGTGTGGAAAGGGAGTCCCGTAGGGACACTGCTTTTGGCCAAGCAGTACTCCGGAATCTCTTTGAGGTTTAGGCAACTCCTGCCCTCTGTTGGGCTACCGGTGGAGGTTGTGTCGGTGAAAAGCCTTTCTTTGCTGCTGGGACTAGAGGGAGTTCTCTTGTTCAGCCTGGGTTCCTCGGTAGCCCAGAGCTAGGGAGTCACCCATATGTGAGGACTGACTTCCTGCTTGGTCCTGGAGAAAGAGTAGTTACTCACCCTGTAACAGGTGTTCTCCAGGAGCAGCAGGAATCAGTCCTCACAACCCTCCCTCCTCCCCTGGGAGTTGCAGTTGTACATAGTTTATTTTTTCCATTTTTGTGTGCTGTTCTTAGCTATGTCATTTGACTGAGATAAGATGGCACCTTTAGGCGGGAAGGGAACCGCGCATGCGTGCCTGCATTCTCAAAGGCTTTCATAGAAAACTGGGGAAATGCTCCGCTGGGGCTTCATCAGCGTCGACACCCATATGTGAGGACTGATTCCTGCTGCTCCTGGAGAACACCTGTTACAGGTGAGTAACTACTCTTTTTGTAATCTACAAGAATTGTTTACATCACGAAATGCATGTCAATAGTAAATATAATAGGCCTTTGGTTAATGCCTGTAAAAAAAAAAACAATTCATAGACTACTACTTAGATTTTTTCACCTGTCTCTTGTACAGCTGTTCGGGAGCTTCTCTGGGGAGTGTCCAGCAGTAGTCAGCCAGCATTGTAGTGGACAATTTTCCCTGGTATCTTTGCTCCATCATTGCGATATCACAGTACCACAGTTGTCAGGAAAGAAATCGAGATGGGAATCAAGGAAATGAATCTTTAGAGACATATTGCAGCCAAGTTTCTGATACTGCATCAGCATGTCTTCTACTAGTTCCTTGTAGTTTTCTGCCGTAACATTTCCAAGAAAGTTTGTTGACACTAGGCAAAAAGCATTCCATGCTTGTTTCGCATCACCCTGCAGCAAGTTGTTGAACCGGTCATCTTTGAAGAGCTCTCGAATCTGAGGACCCACCAAAGCTCCCTCTTTAATCTTTGCTTCGCTGAGTCGAGGGAATTTTTCATGCAGGTATCGGAAAGCTGGTGAAGTGCGGTCCATGGCTTTCACAAAGTTTTTCATGAAACCTAGTTTGATGTGAAGGGATGGTAGCAGGATTTTATGAGCCTCAACCAGAGCTGGGTGCTGGATATTCTTCTCTCCAACTGTTACATTTTGTCTGCGATTCCATTCCTTCTGCAAGTAGCGCCAATCCCTTACTCGGCTATCCCACTCACATAAGAAACAAATGTATTTTATATATCCCTGCTGCAGTCCCATTAAAAGGGCAACTACCTTCAAGTCACCGCAGAGGTGCCAGCTGTACTTGTCATAGTTAACTTAAAGCATCTACTGACTTCCATTATCGTATGTCTCTTTCATGTGGACGGCGTGCGCTACTGGAATAGATGGAAGACTGTTTCCATTGTTCAAAAGCACAGCCTTCAGACTCGGTTTCGAAGAGTCTATAAATAGTCTCCAGTCAGTGATTTTTAAGGCATTCATGAGGCTTTCAATATCTGAACAGAATACCAGATTACTTTCCTTTCTGACTGCGTATAGTACACTGCTGACATCAGATGGCTTCAGCAGCCGACTGGCAGTAGTATTGCATTGCATCAGAAAATGATGTAATCAACTCTGGATGATGTGTGCATGCTGGTATTATGCAATGTGATGCAATATTACATCATTCAAGGCTTATTTGGGATGTTGTTGATGCCCTACTGGATAAATTTACACGGTGAAACGTCAAAAATGAACTACATGCAATATCTTCAAAACGAAAGCCAATAATTTTTTTTTAATGTTATATGCGTGTTCAGCTCACCAAGATACTACAGATTAGGGCCTTTTAAAGTAAGTAACTATTTCATTGTTGACCAGTGTTATTCAGCCCTCTGTTCAATCTGTGGTTAGTCACAGAGTGCAGCAGCTATATTCCGTATGAAATCTTGAAAAGACATATCCTCGGGGGTGGTGAGCTGTGCCTCTCATGCAGTGGAGAAGGGTCCGAAGGGATGTCCGGGGGAGGTGCAGAACTAACACTGTCAGATTCCCATGAAGCGGAATCAGAAATTGATAAGTCAAAATCATGTTGTTCGGTACCATGGCACCAATGTCGTTCCAGTGCAGACATCTGGTCTTTGTGCCGATGTACTGAGGCATCAGGTGCCCTGAGACCAGTGTACATATGGGCTCCAACAGGGGTATCTGTCCCGAGCTTGTGACTGTGCTGGTTCAGTTAGTGGTGTCATGGAGTGCCTCTGCACAGACATCGAGGTCGGGCATCGTGTCAGAGACCCTGGCACTACTGACACCAGGATAACAGCCAGACTCCGCTTGATAGCTTGCTCCCACTGACGAGGGAGACTGGAGGTGTCTTGGAATCCTGTACAGGGCCCTATGCCACCGTCCCAAAACACTGTACCGAGAGCTCCGCGGAGGATGACACCTCAGGAGCATCTTGGAGCCCCTCTAGTGCTTTTGGGGAAGTATCCTCCTGCCAGGTCTGTTTTGCTGGCTGGTCCAAGTCCAGTTCCCCTGCTGGGGAGCGTTTGTGCCAATGCTGGAAATGTGTCAGATGCCGAGGTCTTGGATACTTTTTCTGCCTCTATGGAGGACTTATGTTTGCTGCCATATTTGGGCTTCGAGGAGGTATGGGAACCATGTGACGAGGTGGATGCCTGTGACTGTGAAGGCCACCGAAGAGTGAGCTAAAGTGGCTGAATCTGATAGAAACAGCTTTCCCCGTTTGCCGTTTTTAAGTCCCTTCCTGGTCATTTACTGACACACGGCAAACGGAAGCGTTTTGGTTCGGGCCCAAAATAAGCACCAATTGTACTTATCTGTAGCAGAGATAATGTTTCTGCATTTAGTACATTTTTTAACACAGCTATGTGGTTTCTCCATACCTAAGACCGAGGCAAAATCAAAAGAAGCAATGGCAGCCTAAGCCAGCCAAGGAAATGGCAATGCCACAAATGAAGTAAGAAGTAAAAATAAATAAATAAAGGGAAAAAAGAGACACACTGCGGTATTAGATGTAGCACCAGATCAGCGAGAAGGCAAGCATGATGTAGCTGAAGGCACTTAGATGAATTTTAGCAGCAGGATAAGGATGATGTCATAATAGTTTTATGGAGAAAACGACTGAAAAGAATTGCTAGGAAGGCAGGCATGCATGTATGGAGGGATGCTCCCAAAAACGTTCCTATTGGATGCTGGGGAGTGTTCCCATGCGGGGCTCCATTCGTGCCAACGTCGCACATTTTTGAATACTGCATTCCTGCTTGTTCCTGGAGATGCTTAGTGAGCCATGCATTGCATGCATTCCTGACTTGTTTAAATGAGACCTGATTCAAGCACACCGTTGTATACTGTTCGATCACCAAAATGAAATGCTGTAAGAAGCACGATAGTGCCAATGTCTATGTAATTGATCTGCATCTCTTCCTTAGCAAAGCCTTTTTTTAAAAAAATATATAAGCCAGGTGAGTTTGCATAAATTTAACACGGTTTCTAAATGCTTTTTATTTTTGTTCTACCACTTGTTCCTTTATTTTACCAGCAGTCATCAGATTAATCGAGGAGAGGAGTGAGACTAACATGAAGAAAAACACACGCGTGTGTGTACATACTACTACTATTACTACTGCTAGAACAGCACAGCTGTAGTGAAATTCTTTTCCCTTTGAGCTTGTCTTTCTGCTCTAATGCAGCAGATTTGAGTAGTCTTTTTGGGTCCCCTCTGCCCCTCACTCCCTCTTCTGTGAACAGTCACCAGTAGGCTTCACTTGACTGAGCTGACCAGCTTGCAGGCCCTGTGCTCCTAGGGGTTAGAACTTTACTATTTTGTCCCTTTTATCCCACCTACTTCCCATTAATTTGAATTCTCCAGGAACAAGCTGGAAGTCGATCCTCGCACATGGGTGACAGTGGCACTGATGGAGCCCTCATGCCGAGCAAATCCCCAGCTTTCAGAGAGAGCCTTTGGGAATTGCATCACGTATGTGTGGTCCCCTTCCCGCCCAAGGGTGCCATCTTGCTCAGTCTCCTTTTATCTGCGGAGCCCTTCAGACGTTGTCCCAGTGTCCCTGTAAAAAAAGTTTGAAATTAAGATTTTCCCTTTTCTTCCACCGGTCGACACCGGTTCCTCTTCCTGCCTTTGGCTTGATACACCGGTGTCGGGTCTGGCTTGATTTTTTTTCATTTTTTGTCCTTTGTGACTGGCATTCGCACCCTTTTTCTTTTTCACTGGCAGCCTGGGTCTTCGACCTCACAGGGGCCTTTTTTCCCCCGATGGCTGCCAGCGGGTTCAAAAAATGCAATCTGTGCATAAAACCTATGTCCCTCACCGATACGCATGACTGCTGTCTCCGGTGCCTCAGGCCTGACCACGACCCGACGATCTGCGGTCCGTGTAGGAAGATGTCCTCTAAGGCCATGAAGAGTTGCCAGCAGCAGCATGATAGGATTTTTTGAGTCCATGCCTCTGCAAGCCCGGACCTCGTCTGAGGCCTCTATGTCTCGGGGGAGAGGGGGACATTCCGAGCCTGAGTTGTGTTGAGGTTCCCCGGAGAGGGGGTCTCTCTCGTGGGGCACACAAGAGGAAGAAGTAGTCCTCGAAGGCAGTGTCGTTGGCTCTGAGCGGCCCGGTCCCTCTCAGAGCCGGTTGCGGAGCCCCGAGTGCTGGCTGGGATCTTTGGAGACTGAGCGCCCAGCAAAGATTCCTTGTCGAGAGACAGATCAGCTGAGGCAGGTAACAACTGTCCTCATCGAGGACTCCCCTCTGGGGGACTGGCGTCGGGCCCGACAGTGTCGGGACCCAACCTGGTGGCTGCAGAGACTCCTTGACTTGAGTCCAGAATGGTGGCCTTGGAGTGCAGTTTTACTGCCTTCGTGGAGCAGCAGCAGGTGCTGATTTGCCAGTCTGTCCAGTTCTTTCGCCCCGACCACTGGGCCATTGACTTTGAAGTCGACCCAGAGGCTGAGCTGATCCTTGAGACCTTTCGGGCTCGAGTTGATCCTCGGCTGAGGTCCCACTCGGCCTCCCGTGTCGGGGCGGTTGGCACCGGGGCCCTCTATGCCAGAGCCCATCGATTCCTCCTCGGAGGCATCGGGATGGGAAACGGAGGAAGAGGAGTCCCCGGACACCTGTCATCACAGGGACATTCCGTCCGATTCCCCAGTGTCTGAACCTCGGAGAAGGTCCCTCTCCAGAGGACACGGGGTTCTTGGACTTCGTGAGGGATATGGCCAAGGCTTTGGCATTCCCCCACAGAGTCTGAAGAGGATCCTCAAGCTGACGAGCTCGAGATCCTGCAGTATGAGGTGCCCCTCAGGAAGCCCTTACAGTACCCATGCCTCCAATCCTGGAACGACTGATGCTCCGCATGTGGGAGACTCTGGTGTCACTGCCGGTTGTCAGCAAGCGGCTCCACTCAATGTATCGAGTCCACCGAAGCCCTGGGTTTCAGAAGTCGCAGATGCCGCACAACTCCATGGTTGTGGAATCGGCCTTGCGCAGGCTGAAGAGCCAGAAGATGCACTCCTTGGTGCCTCCTGGCAGGGAGGCCTGCAACTTGGATGCTCTCGGCAGACAGTGCTTCCAGGGAACAATGCTGATGTGTCTGATCCAGGCCTGCCAGCTGTAAATGGGCATGTACCTGAGAGACCTGGAGAAGATTGCCAGATTCTCAGTTGGTCTCTCCGAGGAGCCTTTGCAGCACTTCAGGGGCCTGTCCACCGCTGTCTGAGTGCTCAAAGTTCATGTCTCGAGCGGCCTATGATGGGTTTGAGTTGGTGACCCAAGTAGCCGCAGCGAGCATTGGTGCATGCCGCCAGGCTTGGCTGCAGTCGTCCGACCTTGAGCAAATGAGTTCAGGACAAGTTGGTCGATGTCCCATGCCAGGTGGAGAACCTCTTTGGCAAACCCATGACCGACAAGCCGCAGAACTGGAGATAGAGTACATGACGAGGACACGGCTCTCCAAGAAGACCTCTGCCCCTTCTCGCAAGAAGGGCTCGGGTAAAAAGCCCTTTTCCCCTAGGAAGGGTGCTGCTTACCAAAGCTACCCCCATTTTCAGGCCTCCCTGGCTCCCCAACAGGAGCAGCAAGCCAAGGGACAGGGGCATGGCTTGCATAAGCAGAAAGCCCCCAAACCCCAGGCACCGGCTCCAGCCTAGCCTGGCAGTGGCTTTGGACTCTCACAGCATGGCCCCTCTCCCCACAGGGGACAGGCAGTGCACAGGAGGCAGACTTGCTCTGTATGCGCACAGGTGGACAGCCATTACCACCGATGCCTGGGTCTTGCAGATAGTCCAAGAGGGCTATCTCTTTCACCTGACCCAGGTGCCCCCTCCTTTCTTCCTGGGAGAGCCCCTCAGGTCTCCCCTTCACCGGGACGACCTTCTGAAGGAGTTGACAGGTCTTCTCGAGGATCAGGCAGTAGAACCGGTGCCCCACCACCTGCAGGGCAAGGGCTTCTATTCCAGGTACTTTCTGGTACCAAAGAGAATAGGAGGCCTCAGGCCCATCCTAGACCTGCACAACTTAAACAAGTTCCTGGTGAGGGAGAAGTTCAAGATGCTCTCCCTTGGAATATTGCTGCCTTACCTACGCCAGGGAGACTGGCTCTGCTCCTTAGACCTAAAAGATGTGTATACACACATCCTAATACACCCACACCACAGGCAGTATCTACGCTTTGTGGTGGGAGGCAATCACTACTAGTACAGGATGCTCCCCTTTGGCCTGGCCTCCGCCCCCAGAGTGTTCACAAAGAGCCTGGCTGGTGGCTGCCTTTCTCAGACTCCAAGGGGTCTTTGTCTTCTCCTACCTAGACGACTGGCTCGTCAGAGGCACTTCAGCCAACGAGGTCCATCAGGCCACATCTCGCATTATCCAGGTGCTCCAGCTTCTGGGGTTTGTAATCACCCCAAGTCCAGCCTTGCTCCCATTCAACAGCTAGAGTTCATTGGGGCCAGACTTACCCTTCAGGCAAGGGCCTACCTGCCTGCAGACAGGGCAAACAGGCTTTTGGCTCTGGCACGTCAAGTGAGCCACAGATCCGTAGTGTCAGCAAGACGGTTTCTGCGGCTTCTCGGGCACATGGTGTCCATGGTCCATGTGACACCATATGCCCGCCTCCACATGCAAACTGCTCAGTGGTGCCTCAGATCAGTGGTCACAGGCCACAGGTTGCCTCAGACAAGGTCACAGTGTCCAGGTGACTAGTGCAGTCCCTGAACTGGTGGCTATAGCCACTCCACTTGGAGGTAGGGATGCCTTTCCAGGCCCCTCTACACAAGAGGATCCTGACCATGGATACATCCCTGCTGGGCTGGGCTGGGGAGCCCACTGCAAGGGATTCTGTACTCAGGGAGTGTGGTCCCCAAACGAGAGAGCACAACAAATCAATTTCTTGGAGCTCCGTGCCATCCACCTGGCCCTAGGGGTTTTCTGGCAGATCCTGGCCCACGAACCTGTCTTGGTACAGACAGACAGCCAGGTGGCCGTGCTCTGTCAACAAGCAGGGTGGCACGGGGTCCCGCCTCCTATGTCAGGAAACCCTGGATCTGTGCTCGTTTGCAGCCCGGAATGGCATTCATCTGCGGGCTGTCTACCTGCCGGGCCAGGATAACTGCTTGGCCGACAGACTAAGCAGGATTCTCCAGCCCCATGAGTGGCAGCTGGACCGGGGAGTAGTCCATTGGCTTTTTCAGGCCTGGGGACAGCCAGTGATGGATTTGTTTGTGAGTCCGGTCAATCACCAGTTGCCCCGGTTCTGCTCAAGGTAGTCGCACCCACACAGGGTGGCTGCAGATGCCTTTCTGATATCATGGTCTGTGGGCCTTCGGTATGCATTTCTTTCGCCTCTGGTGGCCAAGACTCTATTCAAGATCCTCCAGGACAAGGCCTCGGTCATCCTGGTAGCCCCGATGTGGCTGAGGCAACCATGGTTTCCACTTCTACTCCAGATAGCAGTGGAGGCCCCCCATTCCCCTGGGGTCCTTCCCAAACCTCCTGTCCCAGGAGGGGGCACTCTCCTGCACCCCAACCTCAGCTCCCTCAACCTAATGGCATGGCTGCTGAAAGGGTGATGCTCACTCCACTTCTCCTTCCAAAGCATGTGGAAGAGGTCTTGCTGGTCTCAAGAAGGCCATCGACTAGACTGATCTATGCCTTGAGGTGGCATAGGTTTGTAACTTGGTGTGAGGGGCGGGGTGTGAATCCTTTCTCGTGCCAGGTTGGGGTGGTTTTGCAGTACCTTCTCCACCCCTCGGACTTGGGCCTCAAGTCCATCTGTCAGAGTGCACCTCAGTGCCCTTGCAGCAAACTGCTTCCCTGTGGAGGAGAAGCCCCTCTGCCCATACCTTCTTGAGAGGCCTGCTTCTTCTGAAGCCTCTGGTTTGCCCTCCGGCGACCGAGTGGGATTTGAATGTGGTGTTAGGGCAGCTTACTCGGCCGCCCTTTGAGCCGATGGCGATCTGCCATCTCCACTAGCTTTCTTGGAAGGTAGTTTTCTTGGTGGCATTCATGTCGGCTTGGCGGGTGAGTGAGGTTCAGGCCCTTGTGTCCGACAGGCCTTGCACTAGGTGCTATAGGAACCAGGTGGTGCTTCGCACGCACCCCAAGTTCCTTCCTAAAGTGGTCTCCTTGTTCCACCTTAACCAGGAGGTGGTGTTGCTTACCATTTTTCCCAGGCCCCATGCCAGTCGGGCAGAGATAGTACTGCATACCCTGGACTGTAAGAGGACATTGGCCTTCTATATTCAGCGTACACATGGCCATAGAAGGGCTCCTCAGCTCTTCGTATCATATGACCCCAGCAAGCTGGGGATGGCTGTTTCCAAGTGTATGCTGTCCACCTGGGTAGTAGGCTGTATCTCCTGGTCATAAAGGGCAGCCGAGCTCCGTTGGATGGTCGTGTCACGGCCCATCAGATCAGGGCCATGGTGGCATCAGTGGCTCATTTCCACTCTGTTCCGCTGACAGACATCTGCCGGGCCGCCACCTGGTCTTCGGGTCAAACTTTCACAACCCTGTCCTGCCTGGATAGGGGGTCCCCGACGGGGCAGTGCTTTTGGCCAGGCTGTACTCTGTAACCTTTTTGAGCTCTAGGCAACTCCTGCCCTCCGACCCTTCTGTGTCAGGCTACCGGAATGCTACTCTTAGTTAGATTCCTATTGTGGCTGCTTGTGGCTCTTGTAGAAGGAGCCTATTTTTCAGCTTTGGGTTCTTGGTAGCCTATAGCTGGGGAGTCCCATATGTGAGGACTGACTTTCTGCTTGTTCCCGGAGAAAGCGTAGTTACTCACCTGTAACAGGTGTTCTCCGGGGACAGCAGGAATCAGTCCTCACGACCCTCCCTCCTCCCCTTGGAATTGCAATCCTATTATTTTTATTCTTTTGCTGTCTTTTTAGCTATGTCATTTGACTGAGCAAGATGGCACCCTTGGGTGGGAAGGGGACCGCGCATGTGTGATGCAATTCCCAAAGGCTTTCCCTGAAACCTGGGGTTTTGCTCCGCATGAGGGCTCCGTCGGCGCCGACGTCACCCATATGTGAGGACTTATTCCTGTTGTCCCTGGAGAACACCTGTTACAGGTGAGTAACTACGCTGTACTGACAGCATAGTGCACTTCAGTAAAGAAACTAAAGAGCAAATGCACTATGCTGCTGACTTTGACAGGAACTGGGTATAATAGACAGGTTTGTGAGAGAGATCTAACTTCCCAAACAGCAGCAGTCTGTTCTGCTGCTGGCTTATTGAACCAGCTTCTTTTAATGCATGTGTATTTTTCACTGTCTAGAGATTACAGTATTAAGTAACTTAGCATGGTGAAATAAACACACTTCTATAACTTAAATGACCACTTAAAGCTTTTATCCAAAAATAAAGTGTCCTAAAGAACCAATTTCTCTTTGCCTTTTCATAAACCATTTTTAGGTGTTATCTGTGTGTGTGGAGGAGGAGAACATCATTCCATACATCACCAATGTTCTACAGAACCCAGACCTGGCTTTGCGGATGGCAGTGCGGAACAATCTGGCTGGAGCTGAGGAACTTTTTGCCCGAAAATTCAATGCACTCTTTGCACAGGGAAATTATTCGGAGGCAGCAAAAGTGGCAGCAAATGCACCAAAGGTATTTGTAATACTTTTTTTGGTCTTTTTCTTGTGGATGTAAGCCTTTAGAATAAGGTTTTACCAAAAACTTGTTTCAATAGTGTGTATATATAGATCTCCAGGAACAAGCAGGAATGAGTCCTCACATATGGGTACGTTGGAACCGACGGAGCCTGCGCGGGAAAGCTTCCCAGAAAGGAAGCTTTTGGGGCCTCCCACAGCGCATGCGCGCTGCCTTCCCGCCTTCCTGACCAACTCTCTTCAGTTCTTCTTTTTCCGCGGAGCCAGCAGGTCGTGTTCCTGTCACCGCTGAAGAAATTGTTATTTTAATTTGTTTCTTTGACCGCGTGTCTGCCTTCCCCGATTCCAGACCGGTACCGCCGGTCCTTTTTTCGTTTATTTAAAAAAAAAAAATATATATATAATTACTTTTTCTACACTTGGTGTATTTTTTCTGTGAGGCCTCTAGGCCTTCTCAGGTCTCCCTCATGGAAAAACCAGCTTCTGGTTTTAAAAAATGCACTAAGTGTACCGGTACTATTTCAGTTACAGACACCCATGAGTGGTGTCTTAAATGTTTTGGGCCTGACCATTCCATTCCGGATTGTCCATCCTGCTCTCAGATGTCCAAAAGGGGCTTACAGAACAGAGCAGCTAAATTTCATATGCTGTTTTCTACCGATACTCCAGCATCAACATCCTCCAGGTCGTCTTCTCCTGATGGATCTCAGGTAACCAAACATTCTTCGGGCAAGTCCTCAAAAGGCAAATCTCCCTCTAAGCAGCGAGAGGCCCTTGCAATTGACCCTGAGGACCCTGCCCCAGCCAAACAACCCTGGCGGGAAGCTCCGGCTTCCAAAGCTCCTCCTATGGGGTTACAGGTAGACATCGATGGCACGGCCTCGACCAATCTCCTGTTAGACTGCTCTGGGATACCGGCTAACACCGGTACCGACTTCCAGGCAGTTGTGGCGGCTATGGGTACTACGGTACAATCCATGCAGCAGGCCTTACTGACTTTCATTAATGCTGCACCGCCATCGGTACCGCGACAATCGGTTCCGACTCCGATTCCGGTACCGATACCGGTACCCAGAGCATCTACTTCCAGTAGCATGCCGGTTCCGGTCTCCGGTTCCGGGGCTTTCTTCGATACCGATCGGTACGCGTATTGATCTCTGGAAGCAAATAGACGATACTTTGAATCCTCTGAAGATTCTGATACATCAGATGATTCTGCTGACATCTCTTTTACTCTTCCTGAGGAGCCCTTTTCTCCAAAAAGGAGAATGTCTCCTCCAGAGGATTTGTCCTTTCAAGACTTCATTATTGAAGTAGCTAAAGGACTCTCCATATCTGTATCCTCTGAAAAGGAACCTAGAGCAAAAAAAAATAGATATTTTAGGATACTCTAAGGTTCCCAAAGAGGCAGCCACCTTACCCATACATGAAATTCTTCAAGAACACATGATGGATTTGTGGGAGGCTCCTCTCACCCTATCTCCACATTCTCGACGTTTGGACACCATGTATCGGGTTCCTCCTTCTCCTGGTTTTCAAAAAACTCAGCTTCCTCACCACTCTATTGTGGTGTGAAGTCTGCTATGAAAAAGATAGAGTACCAAAAGACACTCTTCTACCCCTCCAGGAAGAGAATGTAGGACTCTGGATGCTTTTGGGAGAAAAATCTTCCAAGCTAGCATGCTTATTGCCAGAATCAATTCATACAGCCTCTATATGGGCATGTTTTTGAAAGAGATTGCATTAAAGATACGTCAGTTTCTCCCCTTTATCCCAGAGGATAAACAAGAGGAATTCCTTCTTTTGCTAAAGCACACTCAAGATGTTTCAAAGTTCTCCAACAGAGCAGCCTTTGACTCTTTTGAGGGGGCAAGCAGAGCCTCTGGCATTGCCATAGCTGCTCGCAGACTTGCTTGGCTCCAGGCCTCTGATTTGGAACCCTGGGTACAAGAAGGCTTGGGCAATCTGCCCTGTACAGGTGAAAATCTGTTTGGCAAAGAGTGGCAAATCAAAGCCACTCAAATGGATGCAGAGAATGCTGCTTTAGATAGACTTTCTAAGTCTACCTCTACCCCTGCCAAGAAAAAACCTTTTAAGCAAACTTTCTATAAAAAGACCAGATTTTCCACAAATACTGGCCAGCAATCTTCCCAAGTTCGCTTTGCTCCTAAGCGTCAGCAAACTAAACAGGCCAGAACAAAGTTTACAGGGGCTGCTACAATCCAGCAGTCCCAACCTCCTCAGGGTTTTTGACTTGATTCTAGAGAACTTAACCTTTCTGGCTCTGCAACAGCCAGAACCTCTCACCATTCCAGGAAGGTTAGCTCATTTTGCTCCCAGATGGGAACAAATCACATCAGAACCGTGGACCCTCTCTATCATCAGAGAGGGCTACAAACTACATTTCTCCAGCCTTCCTCCCCATACCATGGTGAGACAATTCAATTCTCCCCCATCTCTCCTGTACCTGTTGGGCCAGGAGGTGACCACTCTTCTCGCCCAAAACGCAATAGAAGAGGTTCCTCTTCCTCAACAAGGGTCAGGTTTCTACTCCCCTTATTTTCTCATTCCCAAGAAAACAGGGGGGTACAGACCCATTCTGGATCTCAGAGAATTGAACAAATTCCTATACAAAGAGAAATTCAAAATGCTTTCTCTAGGTACTCTCCTTCCATACCTACAGAGTCAGGACTGGCTTTGTTCTCTAGATCTCAAGGATGCGTACACACATATACTCATCCATCCATCCCACAGAAAATTCCTACGGTTTCTGTTCCAGGGAAAACATTTCCAATACAGAGTACTCCCCTTCGGTCTAGCCTCTGCTCCAAGGGTATTTACCAAATGCATGGCAATAGTAGCTGCATTTCTACGCACTCTGGGGATCTTTGTCTTCCCATACCTGGACGACTGGCTCATCCGAGCTCCATCTCAGTCCGAGGCTCAGACTTCCCTGGACCACACCAGACGCATACTGCAGTATCTGGGACTTGTCATCAATCTGCCAAAGTCTCAACTCACCCCTACTCAGTCCCTAGAATTCATAGGGGCCTGGCTAGATACTACCACTGCAAGGGCCTATCTTCCTCAGGCCCGTTGCCACCGTCTAGTGCACTTGGCCTCTCAAATTCAGTCCAGAAGCCACTTGACTTCCAGAGAGATGCTACAACTGCTAGGCCACATGGCATCCACAGTTCATGTGGTGCCTTATGCTCGCCTACATATGAGAGCAGCTCAATGGACCTTGTCCACCCAGTGGACCCAAGCATCAGGAGCCCTCTCAGACCAAATAGCAACCTCAAAACGTCTTTTTTGGTCTCTCCAATGGTGGATAGCCACTCAAAATCTGTTGTTGGGGCCCCCTTCCAACCTTTGTTACCCCAAGCAACTCTCACTACAGATGCCTCCCAAACAGGTTGGGGAGCTCATCTCCAAGACCTCTCCACTCAGGGCATTTGGTCTCCACAGGAGACCACCCTTCATATCAACCTTTTGGAGCTGCGAGCAATTTTCCTTGCTCTCAAGGTCTTTCATACCCTCCTCATCAACATGAGAGTCCTTGTTCATACCGACAATCAAGTAGCCATGTTCTACATAAACAAACAAGGAGGGACTGGCTCTCTGTCGCTTTGCAACGAAGCTCTAAAACTGTGGGCCTTCGCCAGAGAGCATCGGATCCATCTCCTGGCAGTGTACCTCCCAGGAATCCAAAACTCTTGGGCAGACACTCAGTCGAGTTCTGCTTCCACACGAATGGTCCCTGCACATGAATCAGGTACTCAGAATCTTTCAGGAATGGGGGACCCCGGACATAGACCTCTTTGCAAGTCCGTACAATGCCAAACTTCCCCGGTTCTGTTCCAGGATTCCGTGTCAGGGAGCTCATGCCAGGGATGCCTTCCTCCTTCATTGGGGTCAGGCCTTCCTATATGCCTTTCCACCCATTCCCTTGATTCCCATGACTCTATTCAAACTTCAGAGGGATCAAGGATCCATGATCCTCATAGCTCCACGCTGGCCACGCCAAGTGTGGTACCCTCTACTTCTGCATCTCTCCCAGACACCCTCCCTGGATCTGGGAGCTGCTCCAGACCTTCTGTCTCAAGAGGAGGGGACTTTGTGGCACCCAAACCCCAAGTCCCTTCACCTCAGAGCTTGGTTACTGAAGGCCTAGACCTTCAAGACTTGAATCTTTCTCAACAGGTGAAGGATGTCCTCCATGCATCGAGGAAACCTTCCACCAGGCGTGCTTATGCTTTTAAATGGAAAAGTTTTTCAGTTTGGTGTGCAGACAAAGGTCTTAACCCTCTAGCACTACCTTTGAATTCTTTACTCAAATATCTCCTGCATCTTTCCAATGCAGGACTTAAAACCAATTCTGTAAGGGTCCATTTGAGTGCTATTGCAGCATCTCTTCAGCCTATCAATGGACAATCTGTTTCCTCTCATCCTCTTATTGCAAGATTCATGAGAGGTCTAACTTTAACTAAACCTCCCATTCGGCCTCCTCCGGTGGCATGGGACTTAAACGTAGTTCTTGGTCAGCTTATGAAGCCACCCTTTGAACCCTTAGCCACTACCTCCTTAAAAATTCTTTTCCTGGAAAGTTATTTTCCTTATTGCAATCACTTCTGCTCGCCGCATCAGTGAACTGCAGGCTTTAGTGGCTAATCCACCTTATACAAGGTTCCATCATGATAAGGTAGTCCTTAGGACAAATCCCCACTTTATGCCTAAAGTGGTCTCACCTTTTCATCTTAATCAAGAGGTATTTTACCTGTCTTTTTTCCAGCTCCTCATGCATCAAATGCAGAGAGGAACCTTCATACTCTAGACTGTAAAAGAGCTCTTGCCTTTTACCTCCACAGG
Source organism: Ichthyophis bannanicus (assembly GCA_033557465.1). Lineage (NCBI taxonomy): Eukaryota > Metazoa > Chordata > Amphibia > Gymnophiona > Ichthyophiidae > Ichthyophis > Ichthyophis bannanicus. The sequence continues at coordinate 174,533,650 of CM066042.1, forward strand.
ACACAGCAACATCGAAAGTCTTCTCAACTTTTTGTTGCTTTTGATCCTTCTCATTTAGGACTTCCAGTCTCAAAAAGAACACTGTCCAATTGGATTGCTCAGTGTATTTCTTTTGCTTATCAGAGTAAGAACCTTTCTCTGGAAGGCCATGTCACAGCTCACAATGTGAGAGCCATGGCCACATCTATGGCTCATCTTCATTCTGTATCCATTGATCAGATCTGTCGAGCAGCCACCTGGGCCTCGGTTCATACCTTCACAGCCCATTACTGCTTGGACAAGGACTCCCGCCGGGATGCCTTGTTTGGTCAGGCTGTCCTCAGACACCTGTTCCATTCTTAAACAACAACTGCCCACCTTCCCTGAATGGATGCCTGAGATCCATAGGAAGATGAGAAACCCTTGGGGGGGCATCTCCCCGGCATCTTAGCTAGGGAGTCCCCATATGTGAGGACTCATTCCTGCTTGTTCCTGGAGATAGCACAGTTACTTACCTGTAACAGGTGATCTCTGGGAACAGCATGAATTAGTCCTCACAACCCACCCACCTCCCCTAGGAGTTATATCTCTCTCTCTCTTTCTCTTTCCTCTCTCTATTGTCTCAGCTTTAAACTCAAACTGAAGAGAGTTGGTCAGGAAGGCGGGAAGGCAGCGCGCATGCGCTGTGGGAGGCCCCAAAAGCTTCCTTTCTGGGAAGCTGGGGAGCTTTCCCGCGCAGGCTCCGTCGGTTCCGACGTACCCATATGTGAGGACTAATTCCTGCTGTTCCCAGAGATCACCTGTTACAGGTAAGTAACTGTGCTTTACCCAACACAAACTCTGGTGTGACTTATAAACCAATCTCAGTGGTGTTCCAGAATGGTCCATTTAGCTGATGGAATCTGCAGTATATAACTCAGTCCTTTATTTATCTGCTTGTGGCTGCAATTCACTTTTGTTTCAATACTCTTCCTGTCACAAATAGAGCATATAGCATTTTTTCCTAAAAGCCTTATATTTTAGCCTGCATACCTGCATTTAGGGGTGTATATTACTGTGTATAAAGGTAAACATAACCTTATTACAGAGAGCCGTTATTTTAGAACACTGGTGTATGCTTTTAGAATTGCATGTAGAGAGATTAGCTTTAGGGTGTGTTTTGTTTCTTGTCTCTTTAAGATATGAAAACTGTATTTTGACGATATTGTAAAAGATTTCCATATACAACTGTTGACTTCCATTGGAATTAAAGGTCTTCTTTCAAACCTGCTCTAAAAGAACTAACTTGGCATTTTTAAATGTTTTCATATGTGGATGATATTTTGCTATTAATACCAGTACTTGAGAAAGGCTTTCATGCAGGTTTAGAACTGGATGGATAACCATAAGCTATGTTTTAATGGTGGTAGTAAAACACATTTATTATGGATGAATAATTCATCTTTTTGGTTCAAGAATCTCTGGTTACCTATTTGAAAATATTAAGAGTTAATCTGGATTTCTCACTTACTGTGGATTTACTTGATATTTTAAATTGAGAACTTTATCAATAGATTCATTCTACTTCTATGAGGAACATTTTAGAATCCTTACTTAGGCTTTGGGTTATTATAATATAGTTTATTTAGGAATGGCAACTAATCCATGGAATCACTACAGAAATGTAACTGCTAATCTGATTTTTCATGCTCATTTTACAGATAGTTTCTTCTTTTCTCAATTGCACTGGGTACTAGTACAAGCTAGAACTCTTCTTAAATTGTTTGCTTTTTAAGATCTTTCTTGGATTAGCCCCAGAATACGTGATTCATTTGGTAGTTTTTCCTGAAAATAAAAAAAAATACTGTTCTGTTAGATACCTGCAGTTCTCTTATTCAAAAATATATCTTCACTATGAGGACCCTTGACACAGTTTTCTTATGGATCAGGCATAAAATGGAATCAAGCTACCTCAAGAGATTAAGAATTTAGGTTTTTAATGTGCAATAGAGATGTCCTTATCTATTTGAGACATTTGTGAAGGCGTAAGACAATCAGATTTGTCTGACAAGACCAGCATCTGGTGAATCCATGTTGCCTTGAAACCTGCAATCCATTGCTTTTTTTCCCCAGTTTATTGATTATACACTATGAGCCTGATTCCAACATTGGGCATGTTAGGGCTGTTCGGACGTCCAAAAAATGGACTGCCTCAAATTTCACCAGATTCTGCAACTGTGGGAGTTACTGTCCCGCAGTTGCAGGATTGGACACTTAGATGGCCCAGCGTAGCCCTGATTCGGTGGCGCAGGATGTCCTCCCTGCAGCCCGTCCTATGCTCCTGGTGTTCAGGTGCTGTGGTGTCCTTTTGTCATGAAACCAGGATGCCCAGCAGGCGTGCAGAAATGCCGCAACAGAGGACACTAATTTCCTTATCGTCTCTCCAGTCCAGTCCTGCACCTCTGGGTAGTGCACCTCCTCCAGCAGCTTGGAGACTGAGCATGTCATCTTTTTGATGACACTAGTGTACATATGCAGCTGGCACCGCCCACCAGCCCCAGTAAGCACAGTCTCCAAGCAGCTGGAGGAGGTTGTGAGCCAGGGTGCTCGACTCGCTGAAGAGACAACTAAGGAGATAGGTTTAGTTAGAGGTTGCTTTTATTTCCCCTGTTAAAGGTGCAGGTTTCTGAAGGAACAGAGAGAACCCGGGGGACAATGGGGCTGAGGGGAGGATATTCCTTCTTCCCCCTCTCCCCACGGAATTTCGAGGTGAAAGTTCTGTGGGGGCCTTCCTCAGTTTGAGATTTCTGGTTGCTCCCGAACCTGTTATCGGGTGAGGAGCCACTGCAGGGGCTGCAGTTGCTTGACAGGAATGAAAGCTGGCAGCCCTGAATCCACCCCCCTCAGTGCTGAAGCTGGGCAGGAAGGCTGAGCACGAGGGGTAGAAAAGCCATGCAGCAAAGAGGCTCCAAGGTAAGAGTTGCAGGGGGGGGGGGGGGAGGACAGCAGGAACCCCTAGCAACCGCCAGAGCACGTGGAGACAGAGCAGGCAGCCGCATGTTTGGGAGCCTGCAGTGGTGTGGGAAAACTCCTCCTACTGCATTTAGGCGCAATTTCTTCTTATTCAGGCCCGCATGTGTTTAACTCCCTGCTGTGTTTTAGGTGCCTGGGAGAGGCAGCCACCAGAGAAAGCAGGACAGAGCAGTCTTTTCCTAGGGGGGCATTTACAGTTTCTTTTTAGTTTGTTTCAGTTAATTAGATTTTGGTTTTATTTTATTTTAGTTCAAGTACTCTAGTGCTCTGTGCCTGTGGAGGTGCACTGTGCTTGGGATCCTTTTACCTACCCGTGTATAGATTGAGGGCGTTCCTGGGGAGTGCCCCAGCCCTTCCCACCATGCTGGCCAGACCGCAGTGCTTGGTATAGGATGGTATCAAGGGGCATGAACCCCACTTAATCCTTCAGTTATACAGCTCAAAACGGATTCAATGCACAATGACTTGATGCAGACATGGGAAAGGCCTAATCAAATAGGCCATTGTTGCTGGGCAGTTTTTCAGAGGGCTTTTTTAACTGGCACTTGGTTAAGACATTGTTGCTTTCTCCTGAGAAGGGTCAGACAGAAATACAGTTAAGTGTAAAAAAAAAAGGTGCTGCATATAGGTTTGTAGCAGCTACAGTTCTGGGGAAAACAGGAAGTACCTGCATACAAGAAATGTATGTACTGTAATTTGAAAGACAGTCAGTGGATTGGACGCAAATGAAATCCTTCCATCTGTCTATGGTCAGTGAGTATCCTGACATGATCATCTCTTGTCACTTAGCCCAGATTATGTACCTATTAAATCTGTAATATTGCTTGTAAGGGAAGCTGTACTCCCTTATAGCCATTTGTAGTATTAGAAGAAAAACGTAAACTTTACTCGGAGAACGTGTCAGTTTGATTGGATCAGGGCAAGGTCCATTTCATATCTTTAAGATACAACACTGCCTCGCAATCTAAAAATCCTTAAGATATGCAGTCCCTGATGTGGTGTTGTCTTGGAGGCAGGCGTCTGCCTAAACTGCACGCAAGAGGCTGTCATGGGAGCAGGACCTGCAGGATGAGATGAGGCAGGAGAGTCCCTCCCGGTTGCAAGAGACCGTGGGGGCAGGGGGCACTATGTTACTGTGAACTTTCATTAAAATCATCTGTAATACCTGAAGATTGGAGGGTCGCCAACGTAACACCAATTTTTAAAAAGGGTTCCAGGGGTGACCCGGGAAATTACAGACCGGTGAGCCTGACGTCAGTACCAGGGAAAATGGTAGAAACCATCATAAAGAGCAAAATTACACAGCATGTAGATAGTCATGGCCTAATGGGAGACAGCCAACATGGCTTTAGACAAGGAAGATCTTGTCTTACTAATCTGATCTGTTTTTTTGAAGGTGTGCATAAACAGGTAGACAAAGGTGAGTCGGTTGATATAGTGTATCTGGACTTTCAGAAAGCTTTTGACAAGGTCCCCCATCAGAGACTTTTGGCAAAGCTAAAAAGTCATGGGATAGGAGGCAGTGTACTATTGTGGATCGGGAACTGGTTAAAAGATAGAAAGCAGAGGGTAGGGCTAAATGGCCAATATTCCCAATGGAGAAAGGTGAATAGTGGAGTACCCCAGGGATCTGTACTGGGTCCGCTACTTTTTGACATATTCATAAATGACCTGGAAAAGGGAATAACTAGTGAGGTTATCAAATTTGCAGATGACACAAAACTATTTAAAGTTGTTAAACCCCAAGAGGATTGTGGAAAACTGCAGGAGGATCTGGATAAATTGGAAGACTGGGCATCCAAATGGCAGATGAAATTTAATGTGGACAAGTGCAAAGTTATGCACCTAGGAAAGAACAACCCACACTATAGTTACACGATGCAAGGCTCCACATTAGAAACCACCACCCAGGAAAAAGATTTAGGAGTCATCGTGGATAACATGTTAAAACCCTCCGCCCAGTGTGCAGCGGTGGCCAAGAAAGCAAATAGAATGCTAGGTATCATAAGGAAAGGGATGGAGAATAAAACAGAATGCTAGGTATCATAAGGAAAGGGATGGAGAATAAAACAAAGGATATTATAATGCCTCTGTATCGCTCCATGGTACGACCGCACCTTGAATATTGTGTGCAATTCTGGTCACCGTATCTTAAAAAGGACATAGAGTTATTAGAAAAAGTACAGAGAAGAGCCACCAAATTGGTGAAGGGGATGGAAGGCTACTCCTATGAAGAGAGGCTAAAAAGGTTAGGGCTCTTTAACCTGGAAAAGAGACGGCTGAGGGGAGATATGATAGAGGTGTATAAATTAATGAATGGAGTGGAACGGATAAACGTGGATCAATTGTTTACGCTATCAGAATATAGAAGGACTAGGGGACATGTAATGAAGCTACAGGGTAAACTATTTAAGACAAATAAGAGAAAATATTTCTTCACTCAACGTGTAATCAAACTCTGGAATCTGTTACCGGAGGATGTAGTAAGGGCTGTTAGTATAGCTGGGTTTAAAAAAGGTTTGGACAAGTTCCTGGAGGAAAGGTCCATAAACCACTATTAAAAAGGGACCCAGGATATCAATGCTTGACCTAGTACAAGCACTGCAGAACCTGTGTCTTTTGGGGAAACTGCTAGGTACGTATGACCTAGATTGGCCACTGTTGGAAACAGGATACTGGGCTTGATGGACCTCGGTCTGACCCAGTATGGCATTTCTTATGTTCTTATGTTACCTTCAATGGATCCGGTCCCTGCACAATGCCCGTACCATCCACCCCTTAAGCTCAGGGAGCAATAGGGCTCCTGGGGGAGTTCTCACCGGAGTTTTTCTTACTTTTGCAGAAGGCGTTTTGCCTACCAAGTGGCTCCTCAGCCCCAGAACACAGGGCTAAGAGGAGGTCAGACGCAAAAGAGCACAAGTCAGGAGCAGTGGCGTCTAAGCAGGCTAGAGGCTTAGAGGAGTGGCAGCAATCACAGTTGTTGGAGGGGCTGGATGGAGAAGACCTTGACATGGATCTAGATCTGCAGGAGGAGTTAAAAGAAGGCGAGAGCTTAGAACAGGAGGATCAGGCCTGGATTGTTCGGGTTTTCCGCCAGGAGGAGCTATCGGTTCTCATCTTTATGCTTATGTTTATGTAATTTCTTGATAATATTGCCCAGGCCGAAGGCCATTAGGGCAGCTTACAATCACTACAAGTGGCTACTGATACAATTCCTCGTCCCCGAAGGGCTCATATTCTATGTGTACCTTGGAGACCCCCAAGGCCCTGAATATGTCTGCTAGTCTCTCGGCAGAGGAAGAGGCACTCTAGGATCCACTGTTACAGGCAGTACGGAAATTTCAGAAAGTCTTACCAGTATATGGAGTAGTAGGACAGATGATCCAGGATGAGTGGGATCTGCCGGAGGTTGGCCTTAAAGGGGTGCAATCCATGATGCGCCTATATCTGCTGCAGGAGCAAGAACAAGCTCCTTTGATCACCCAAAGTGGATGCAGCGGTGTTGGCAGCAGTCGAAGAGACCTTGACTTGTCTCCTGCAGCTGAGAGCCGTGGAACTGGTTCCACGAGACCAGTACGTCCGTGGTCGATGCTTCATGTATTTTGTGGTGCCCAAATGGAAGGTTCCTTTCGCCCAATTTTCGACTTCAAGGGCATGAACTATGGTCTCCGGGTACTGCATTTTCACAGTAATAATGGCGGTAGGAAGCGGAAATTTTGGGCGACTCTCGATCTCGCAGAGGCGTACCTGCACATTCCCATCCATCCAGAACATCGGCAGTTTCTCTGCTTTGCGGTGCCAAGGGACCATTTCCAGTTTCGAGCGTTGCCCTTCGAACTGGCGACCACCACCCATACCTTTACCAAGGTCATGGTGGTGGTGGCGGCAGCTTTCCACAAGGAAGGGGTTCTCATCCACCCATACCTAGACGATTGGCTGGTCCAGGCGAAGTCCAGGGACGATAGCGAAAAGAGCAACAGCGCGGGTGGGAGAATTCCTTCAAAATCTCGGTTGGGGTCAACCTGGCCAAGAGTCAGTTATGGCCTGCCCAGGAGCTAGAGTATTTGAGAGCGTGCTTCAATACCTGTTTGGGCAGGATTTTCCTGCCGGTTTGCCAGGCGCAGGAGCTACGACAGTGGATATTGCAGGTCCTGAAGATGGCAAGACCATCAGAGTGGTGACATCTGCAGGTTCTGGGGACCATGGCGGCCACTCTTGAGCAAGTCCATGGGCAAGGGCGCACATGCAACTGCTGCAGAGGGCTCTGCTTAGTCGATGGTCCCATCAGTCAACCCCTGTCCCAAGTACTCCCCTGCACCAGGAGAGCCCTCAGTTGATGGCTGCATGTGGGGAGCCTGGAAGGAGTCCCCGGTGTGGGTTCCTCTGACCTATGCCAGCCTATCAGGTTGGAGAGCCCATTGCAAAGAACGCTTTGTTCAGGGACAAGAGTCCGCAGGAGGTCCTGTGGTTGATCAACAGGCTCGAGAAGCGAGCGGTGACCTTGGTGCTAGAAAGTTTTGAGCCATGGTTGCAGGGGAAGGTTGTCCAAGTTGGCTTACATCAACCGGCAAGGAGGCACAGGTAGTGCAGCCCTGGAGAAGGAGGCCAAAAATCTGTTCGGATGGGCAGCGATTTGTCTCCAGGCATTATCGGTGGTGCACATAGCAGGAGTTGACAGTGTGACGGCTGCCTACCTCAGCCGAGTGCGCATGGACCCCAGAGAGTGGCGGCTCAATCAGGAGGTGTTCTAGCAGGTGGTCCACCAATGGGGCACACTGGTCAAGGATCTCTAATGGCAATGTTAGTCAGCCAAGGCCTGCCGGATTTTCAGCAGGAGAGGAAGTCCAAAGGCATGGATGCTCTAATTCAGCAGTGGCTCAAAGGTGGTCTTCTCTGTTTTCCCCTTGAGCGTTCATAGGCCGGTTAGTGGAATGGCTAGAGGTGCACCAGAAATTTGTAATTCTGGTGGCACCAGACTGGTCGAGGTGCCAGTGGTATACTGACCTGATTCGGATACTGGCGGATTGACTGTGGTGGCTTCTGGTTGGAAGGACCTCTTGACACAGGAGCTGCTTCGTATGCCCCAGGTGGATCAATTATCGCTTACGGCATGGCTCTTGAAAGGGCGAAGTTGAAGAAAGGATAATCAGGCTTGGGGGTAGCGACCTTGCTACAAGCCCAGAGGTGGTCTATGAACCTGGTGTGCATCTGCATAGGGTGCATCTTTGAATCATGGTGCAGAGAGAGGCAGGCGCGCCCTTCCACTGCCTCCATCCTGGACATCTTGGCGTTCTTGCAATCCAGTTTTGATAAGGATCTAGCTGCCAGTTCCTTGAGGGTGCAACTGGTGGTGATGTGCAGTTATCATGGGGAAGTCCACAGGGTGCCATTGGATACAGACCCAGACGGGCTGAGCTTTCTAGGGGCAGTGACCCACCCCCGTCTGCAAAAGAGGGCAGTGGTACTGCCTTGGAATCTCAATCTGGTGCCGACGGTGCTGTCTGGGAAACCCTTTGAGCCATTGAGTCAAGCTTTCCTGAAGGATTTGACTCTGAAAATGGTATTCCTGGTGGCGATTTGCTTGGCACCCAGGATTTTGGAGCTTCGGACCCTGTCATGCCAGGAGCCATTCCTTTCCTTCTCCAAGGAGAAAGTGGTCCTGTGCCCGGTACCTTCATTTTTGCCCAAGTTGGTGTGAGCATTTCATGTAAATCAGGCCATTTTTCCTTACTGGCTCTGGTGAGCTCGGATGTGGATGAGAGCAGATAAGGGCTCTGCCACACCACAGCTGTGCCACTTGGATGCGAAGGTATGTGAAAAGGGCTTTGTCCTTTTGGAGATTGGACCGTCTGGTTCTGTTTGGCGGGTCGCGCAAAAGTGAGGTGGCAGCTGAGCCTCCATTTCCAGATGGATCAGTGAGGCAATCACGCCTGCATACATCTTGAAGGGTAGAGCAGTGCTGGCGGGGTTGCAGATGCATTCCATGAGGGCGCAGGCAGCCTCGTGAGCAGAGTATAGTTTAGTTCTGCCGGTGGAGATCTGTAGTGTGGCATACTTTCTGAATATTTTTGCCTAGATGCCCAGGCAGTGGGGTATGCTCGTTTCGGATCGGCAGTTCTTCAGGCTGGTTGTGCAGGTCCCTCCCATTTAGTTTAACTGCTCTGATACATCCCAGAGGTGTGGGACTGTACTAGAGGGACGATAAGGAAAGAGAAATTAGACTTACTTGCTAATTGTTCCTTGTGGAACTCCATTCCAGTCCCGGAACCCTCCCTGAGTGCTTTCTGTTATAATCTATGCACACCTCTGTCCTGAAGCTGGTTCCCTTGGTGGAGTAAGTGGCCAGGGGGAGCCGGGGGGTGGATGTAATCAGTGTTTGGGGGGGGGGGGGTGGACCAGAAGAGCTGTCGGTTGCTCGCTTCCTGCTGGTTGGAATTGCTCAAGCACTCAACAGGTAGGCCTCCCCATCCTGGAGGGGGGGACGGGGAATCCTTTCCAGGGGATAGAGAAGGTACTAGTTTATTTAGACGTGGAAGTGTGTGTTGCATGTTTAACTACTTATTTGTTGCTCTGAGTCTGCTTTATCAATAGGTACTGGGGCTGGTGGGCGGTGCCAGCTGCATATGTACACTAATGTAATCAAAAAGATGACATGCTCAGTCTCCAAGCTTCTGGAGGAGGTGCACTACCCAGAGGTGCAGGACTGGAGTTCCTCAAGGAACAACAATTAGCAGGTAAGTCTAATTTCTCTTTCCCTGTCATCTGACCCTTGGCATGGGCAGCGATCAGGTGGCGGGGACACCCCGCCATCTGTCCAGCTAGTTTGGTGGGGCTGCCTGGCCTGAACCCTGCAGTCTGGAACTTATTCCACTGAGGTAGAATAAGTCCCAGATCTATCTCTCCCCTGCCAGACATACAGGGATATGACCTGAATAGGCCCTGTACTTCAGGTGCTTTGACCTGCCCCTGCTGTGCCCACTCTCTGCCTCCAGCACTCCCTGCACTATCAGTATGTGTGGGGAGGGCTGGACTCAGGATTGAGTGTCAGACCAGAATGGGGTTTGGATGTCTTACCAGAATGCCCAACCCCATTATTTGCGTCTCTGCATAGGGCCCTATGTGTATTTCCTAGTTTTTCTGATTTTAAACTGTATATGTTTTATGATGTGTGGTGTTATGTATTCTCTTTTATTTTTAACGGTTTCTAATCCACTTTGAAATATTTTGGCATGTAGTGGAATATAAAAATGGATGAAATTAAATGGTTTTCTTTATTTTTAAGACAATTTTTGGTATGTAGCGGTTAAGAGAAGTCAAAACGGGCATTCATATGTAAAGTGTCATTTTTATCAGCTATGTTTAACTTGCATTTGCATCCATTATGTGATTATAAAACAAGCAGTTGGCCTGGAATTTAGAATGTATGCTGATTGATTTTTACCACCAAAATCAAATTTCCTTAATCTGGTAGGTCAGCCCAGATAAGTGGGTTATGCTCCCTCCCCAGCAGGTGGAAGCAGACCAGAGCAATTTTCAGTGATGTCATAGCTAGTATATCTGTTGGTGCAGCACTGAGAGAAACCAGTATTGTTTACTTCCAGCAGGCATCAAGGTGTGTGGACTGGTACAGCAGTGCAGATAAGCCTGTCTCCTCACCTGGATCTGGGCTGGAGACTCAGATCTTTGGCTCTGTTTGCTCAGAGCTTGGGTGCATCCATGGCAGGTCTGTCTCAAGCTAGCAGTTGCCCTGTGTCCAGAGCGCTGATACCCACGGGTTCCAGCACTGATACCCACGGGTTCCAGCACTGATACCCACGGGTTCCAGCAGTGGTGGACCAAAGAGCAGATAGGATACCCCCTCCTTCCCCACGAGGTCCCTGAGGAGGAGGTTGGTAAACATAGGCCATGTGGTCTTTTTCTGCCATCATGTTTCTATCTAATTTGCCCTTCCATATCAACTACAATAGTGCCCTTTTTTTCCTTTAGAGATTCTCTTTGTCCCATGCTCTTTTGAATTTGGTTACTGTCTTCGTCTCTGTCCCACCTCCACTGGGAAACTATTCCTCACATCTAACACTTTCTGTGTTAAAAAAAAAAATTAAATAAATAAATAAAATAAAATAATAAATATATATATATTTATGCATATTACTCCTGAATCTCTCCCCTTTCACCCTCCTATGTCACCTTGTAGAGAGCTTGCCTTCAGTTGCCTCTCATATCTCCTCTATCCTGCCTTTCCTCTAAAGTATGCGCATTAAGGTCTTTAAGTATGTCCTCATATGCTTCACAACAAAGATCACTAATCGTTTTAGTAGCCACCCTCTGCACCGACTCCAACCTGTTTATATCCTTTAGAAGGTGCGATCTCCAGAATTGCACACAATTATCCAAATGAGGTCACACCAGAGATTTATAGAGGCATTATCACCTCCTTTTTATCTGCTGGCCATTCCTCTCCCTATACACACAAGCATCCTTCTGGTTTTCACATTCACCTTTTCTGCCTGTTTAACTACTTTAAGATCATCAGACAGAATTACGCCCAGTTCCCGATCTTCTTTCATGGACAGAAGTACCTCACCCCTACACTGTACCGCTCCTTTGGATTTTTGCAGTCCAAATGCATGACCCTGCATTTTTTAACATTAAATTTCAGCTGCCAAATTCTAGACCTTCAAGCTTTGTTAGATCCCCCCTTATGTTATCTACTCCTTCCTCGGTGTCTACTCTATTTGCACATTTTGGTATCATCTGCAAACAAGCAAACCTTACCTGACTGCCCTTCTGCAGTATCACTAACAAAGATGTTAAAAAGGAATCGGACCAAGGACACTCTGTGGCACACCACTGGTAACCACCTCCTCAGAGTGAGCTCCATTTACCTGTACCCTTTGTCTCCCACTCAACAAATTTCTAACCCAATCAGTAACTTTAGGGTCCATCCCTAGGGTGCTCAGTTTGTTTTTAAGTTGACTTTGCAGAACAGTGTCAAAGGCTTTACTGAAATCTAAGTACACCACATCTAGGGCCCTCCGTCTAACTCCCTGGTCACCCAGTTAAAGAAATCAATCAGATTTGTCTGACAAGACCATCCTCTGGTGAATCTATGCTGCCTTGGATCCTGCAATCCATTGGACTCCAGAAACCTTGTTCTCTTTTAGTAGCCTTTCCAATAATTTACTAACCACAGAGGTTAGACTAACTGGCCTGTAGTTCTCAGTGTCGTCCTTGTGTCTGCTTTTGTGTAAAGAGATCACACATGTTTTTTCTCCAGTTCTCTGGCACCACAAAATCAAGGCTAGGAAGGCATGAGAACAGGAGAGAGGAGGCCAGGCAACCCAGAGAGCTCAGGAATGAGCAAGGCCCAGCACTGTTACTGCAGCTACCAATGCCTGGGCCAAGGCACCCCTTCTCTCACTGTCCTGTATCTGTATGTTTTTTGTGCTCTTCTTTTTTTTGCGGAATGTTCTTTTCTAATTTTAATTGGCTTTCTTTTGCTGCTTGAACAAAGTAGTTTCAATTGCATTACAAATGGCATATTTTGCTTAGTGGTGGATGGAGAGTTTATATATAGTGGTGCACTAAGTAGCAGGTGTGCGTGTGTGTGTGTTAGAGTAAAGCAGAGCAGCAAAAGAATGAGTATGTCTAGTGAGCATGAATGTGGGTGTCCAGCATCGTCCTTTTTCTCTGATCCCCTCCAGTGCCCAGCATTTCTACTTCCCTACCCACACCTGCAGTGTACAGCACCACACTCCCAAACCCTACCTCCCTCTTCCTCCTCCTGAGCCATATTGCAGCTAAAGTAAATTCAGTTGGGTAGTGGGTCTTAGAGCATTCTGGTGTGACCAAGACGAGCTCTGTTTTCTCACCCCACTCTCATATGCAAGCTTCCTGTCAAAGGAGGTGGGACAGAGCAGGGCTAGAGTGCATGCAAGTGCTGTAAGGCCTGCAACTCTACTGAATATACTTAGTTACAGCATGGCTTAGGAAGAGGAAGGAGAGAGGGTCCAGTGGCTCAGGCAGCCATACTGCAGATCTGTTCTTAATGCCGATAGGACCAAGACCCCCACCAGCTCTTCATCCTCCTGCTATTTGGGGGGGGGGGGAGGGGTGGAGCTATAGACATCTATTTGCACATGCTTGAACATGTACAAATAGATGTGTGTGGATAGACACAGTGAAGTTCCCTCAGCCTTCTTGACTCAACAATAGGCACTATGCTAGAGCAAAACATGTCTAAAAAGGCCTTGAGTGGCTGGAGTGGCCCTTAGGTTTCTCTGGAATGGCAAATACAGGTATTCTTTTTATTTAGGGTTTCCTTTTTGGCCATGGCCTTGCTTTGCCATTAGGGTTTTTTTCTTTGTTTTTTTTGTGTGGTGCTTTAACTGCTCTGAGCTTAGCCATGATTTTGGGTGCATAGAGGTGTGCTGCTTGTGGCTATCATAAGGGGTGAACTGCAGTTGGCTTTTTTTGCCCAGAATGTGATGGAGAAGCCTGTGGGCACATTTCATTTGGCACACAACTCCCCCCTCTCCTCCTCACAAGCATGTATACTCAAGATAAGTCTTATCCTCTTTCATACTGACCTTCACCCTAGGGGTATAGTGTCTGGAAGGATCTTATTTATTTATTTACATTCTCTTATATACCGTGCTATTCTGCATCAGTGTGCTTTACATTGAACAAACTGAAATTACATTGAACAGGGCATTATAACTTGGAGATAACCATTTTACAGGGAACATGGGCTATGGAGGGTTAAGTGGCTTGCCCAAGACCACAAGGAGCACCTGTGGGACTAGAAACCCCAGTCCTTCCGGCCCAAGGTTGCTGTCCTCTAGTGGGATTTGAACCCCTGGCCTTCCGGCCTGAAGTACTTTGCCCCAACCACTAGGCCACTCCTCCACTCCACCTTGGGGGGTACCCTGATCATACAGCTGACCCTAAACTTATGACCCTATCCCCCTTCATACTCTGTTCAAATCCCTGGTTAAATCTAATCTGGGCCAGGGGAGATATTTTCTTGCCCTCCCAACAATTTAATTCTGCATCTTTCCCACACCCCTAGAGTACACCTTATAAAAAGGATTCTAAATCTCTCATCGCGTCTTTCATGTTGCAGTAGCCATAGGTAACAAGTGTGTATCTCCCCCCCCCCCCCCCGGCAACCTGCTCTAAAAGTACTCACACTTTTAGGCACCTCCTGATACCATGCATGTATGGCCCACAGCTGTGCTGCCTAGCAATATTTTGAAAGTTGTGAATACCCATGCCTCCCCTTAATGTTCCACATTACAGGTTCTTCCTACACACCTGTGGCCAATAAATGCAGATGCCTTTCTCTGTAACTGTTTCATATATGTATCTGGAACCTGGACTGGCAACGTTTAGAACAAATAAAGCAGGGTTTAAGTTCCACCAGTTATGAAGATCTTTTAATGGCTCGCTCCATAGCTGTCCATAATTAAGGTCAAACTACCCCCAATAATGCTTAATTGGATCCCCAAATACCAAATATGACCTACAGCCCATCTAAAAGGAAACTATGCTCGTAACAGATCTTCCAAATCAGATGGGACCCTGCTACCTTAGCTATCTCAGACTTCTTGAGGTTTACCTTTAAAACTGGCCAGATGTCCATACTCCCTACTCCTAACTCAAGATCCTATAATCCACTCCCCCTGCTTGAATCCCCTGGATGCCCATGCTCCTCCTCTTCTGGGCTGCTAGAGGTTCATTTGCTAGCAGGAACAGTGGGGAGAGTGGATATCTCTCCTGGGCCCCTCTCCCAATGTGAAAAGCACAGAAAATACCCCACTTCTCCAGGAATAAGCAGTAAGTCAGCCCTCACATATGGGTGATGTCTGCACGAATGGAGTCTGTGCGGAGCATTTTCCCAGCTTTCAAAGAAAGCCTTTGGGAATGCCACCACGCATGCATTGTCCCCTTCCTGCCCAAGGGTTCCATCTTGATCAGTCTCCCTTTTTCTACGAAGCCTTTCAGAAGCATCTCCCATACTTCCGGAAAAGGTTTTTCATATTGTCTGCTAGTCCGGTTTCCCAGTCCTCTTCCAGCCATCCCAGTGCCCCTGCTTCGGCAGCAGACCCCGGGACTTTGTTTTTCTTTTCCCTTCTCTTCTCGTATCCAGTGTGTTTCACACCTTTTTCAACCGCTGGCCAAACCAAAGGTATTCGACCTTGCAGGGATCCTTTTTACCCCATGGCCTCTGGTTTCAAAAAATGTGACAGATGCTCCAAAAACATATCCCTCACAGACACCCATGACTGTTGTCTTTGGTGTCTTGGAGCGGACCATAACCCAGAGCTCTGCTCCCTTTGTAAACAGATGTCCTCCGAGGCCATCCAGAGCCGTAAGCAGAAACTGGATGATATTTTCCGCAAGACTACCCTGGTGTCCCCGGTAGCTTCCCACTCCACCAACCCTCTGCCTCTGGGGTCTCCCCACGACCATCCCATGGCCTCGGCATCATTCTGAGCAAGGGCCCCCCCCCCCGAAAGGGAGCGGAAGAAGAAGGCCTTGAGGACGGTCAGGGGCTTCAGATAAGCATGAGTGTTCTCGCTCTTGGTCCCTGGAGTCAGAAGGAGCAGCCCTGAAACGTACCTCATACAGATACGGAGGCCTCTGGCTATTATGTCTGCTGTCCTGAGGGTCGTCCCAGTGAAGGACCCCTCTCCTCCTTGATGCCTGACCCAGTTACCCCGGTGTCAGTGTCGCAGAGCCCCACTCCTGAGTGAGAGGCTGTAATGCGGGGACTGGAGCACAGCGTCTCTTCCTTCCTTGTTGCTCAGCTGGTGCTGATGCCAAGTCCCACTGGCACATGCTCTGAGACCTCAAAGGCTACTTCTTTCTTGGCTCCCTAGACTGCTGCGGCAACCCCCGAGAGCCAGGGGCCTCATGAGGGATCCCGGCAGAGATCTCTATCTCTGTCCCAGTCCTTGGGTGCAGGATCTTCCTGGGCCAGTTCCTCCGGCTCCAGAGGGACTTCAGCCATAAGAGCCCAGCATGCTTCATGGGCTCTGCTTGAGCAGCCTAGTTCAGAGTCCCCCCTCGGAGATTTCGGACTTGGGAGTCTGACGGGGGATACTTCCCCTGAATTCCGGACTCATCCGGGACCTCTCCTCGGATCTTTCCCTGCCCGCTAAGAAGTGACAGTGACCTAAGGATACCTCCTTTTTGGAGTTTGTGTGGGTCATGGCTCAAGCCTTGGCGCGCTCTACACAATTCGAGGAGGAGCCCTGTGTGGAGGAACTCTATATTTTGCAATAAGAGGCCCCGCCGAGGGAATCTCTCACTCTTCTGGTCCCACCCATTCTGACCCGGCTGCTTCTTTGCATGTGGGAGACACCTGCGTCTATCCCCCTTGTCAGCAAGCACCTGGACTCTATGTACAGGGTCCAGTGGGAGCCTCGCTTCTGGAAGGTCCAGTTCCCCCATACCTCAATGGTAGTGGAATCTGCCATGCGGAAGCAGAAGAGTCCAAAATCTCACTCTGGTTCTGCTAGGTAGGGAGTCTTGCACCCTTGATGTCCTCAGGTGAAAGGCCTACCATGCTGGCTTAACGCATCCAGGCTTACCAGCTAACTCGGGGGTTTCCCAGCAGGCCTCAACAGCAATTACCTCCACTGTTTCCAGTCCCAGCTGAAATCAGTGGGGAACATTTTGAAGTACCTTTCTCATGCTGCATATGACAGCTTCAAGTCCTATGCTCGGGTAGCAGCTGCAGGTATTGGGGCCAGGTGACAGGCCTGGCTCCAGTCCTTGGACCTAGAACAATGGGTGCAGGAAAAGCTGCTTAATGTGTACTGTGCCTGGGCAAACAGTTCGGCAACCGATGGAGGACAAAACAGTGGAGATTGAGACAGAGGACGTAACCCACACGCGTCTCTTCTGGAAGACTTCTTCCCTCTTGCGGAAGAAGCAACAGGACCACCAGGGTCCATTTAAGCCAAAGGGCCCCAAAAGCCAGACCCTGGCACCAGCCCAGTCAGCCCCAGGTTTTTGATGCCAGATGCATAGATACCCTCTGGCAACCCAGCTACTGGTGGGAGGATGCCTGGTCCACTTTGCTACCCAATGGGAGTCTGTCACTTCAGACACTTGGGTCCTCCAGGTCGTCTAGGAGGGTTATCTCCTTCACCTGGACTGGCTTCCTCCACTCTTCTGCCCTGTGGAGCCCCTTTGGCTCCCTGTGCACCAGGTCATCTTGGTGAAGGAGCTTATCAACCTCCTCGAGGAACAAGCAATGGAAGTGGTCCCACCACACCTCAGAGGTCACAGTTTCTACTTCCGCTACTTCCTTCTGCCAAAGCGGATGGGCGGGTTCCAACCCATTCTCTGTTTAAGAAATCTCAAGTACCTGGTGCAGGAGATTTTCAAAATGCTCTCCCTTGGTGCCTTGCTGCCCTTCCTCCGGCAGGGCGACTGGCTGTGCTTCTTGGACCTTCGGGATGCGTACGCTCATATCCTGGTCCACCTGAAGCACAGAAAATACTTACACTTCAGAGTACAAGGGAACCACTACCAATACAGGGTGCTTTCCTTCGGCCTTGCATCCGCTCCACGAGTGTTCACAAAGTGCCTCGTGGTAGCCACAGCTCACTTTCGGTTACAGGGTACGTTCGTCTACCCTTATCTAGACAATTAGCTCCTTACAGGGGAGACAGCTGACAAAGCACAGCGGGCCATGGCTGCACAGTCCATCTCCTCAAGCACCTCAGCTTTGTGGTGAATTACCTGAAGTCCCACCTGAAGTCCCATCCCTGGAGTTCATCGGTGCGTGCCTCGACACCCAGCGGGCAACAGCCTTCCTTCCCCAGGGCAGGGTAGACTCCTCCGCGGTCCAGAGCTGTGATGCAGTTTCGGCCTGGGCAGTACTCGTTTTTTTTCAGCCATATGGCCACGATGGTCCACGTCCCCAATTCCTGTTTGCACATGTGAGCAACATAGTGGTGCCTTTGCACTCAGTGGGCTCAGGCAACAGGCTGTCTCAGAGGCGTCGTCTTCAGTCACTCCCCAACTGTCAGAGTCCCTTTACTGGTGGCAGGACACCCAGAATCTGCTTCGAGGCATGCCGTTCCAGGCTTCACACCACGACATGGTCTTGATCACGGACACCTCTTTAACGGGCTGGGGAGCACACTGCGGCGAGCTCCATATGCAAGGGACATGGTCCCTTGGGGAGTCCAGACTACTGATCAACTTCCTCGAACTCCGGGCAGTCCTCCTTGCCCTCAGGGTGTTCAGGCACCATGTTCACCATCACACGGTGCTTGTCCAGACTGGCAACTGGGTGGCAATATTCTATATGAACAAACAGGGGGCACTGGCTCTTACAGCCTCTGCCTAGAGGCAGTACCTTATGGTCCCTTGTGATCCGCCAAGGCAGTCATACGGGCTACTTATCTCCCAGGTCAGGACAACATTCTAGTGGACAGACTGAGTCAGATCCTCCATCCACACGAGTGGCATCTTTGCCCACAGACAGAACAATGGCTGTTCCGGTGCTGGGGGACACCGGTCCTGGACTTTTTCACCAGCCCTACAAATTCACAGCTCCCACGGTTCTGCGGCCCGGTTCCTCACCCAAGCAAGGTAGCCTCCGATGCCTTCCTGCTGTCGTGGACGCACTACCTTCTGAATGAGTTTCCTTCTATCCCGCTCATAGCACAGGCTCTTAAGATTCAGCCGATCAGGGCCTCTGTGATCTTTATGGCCCCGTGGTGGCCTCAGTGATCTTTGTGGCCCCACAGTGGTCTCAGCAACCCTGGTTCTCGCTGCTGTTTTGCCTCTCGTCGGAGTCTCCGGTTCCCCTAGGCAGCACTCCGGGCTTGTTGACACAGGAGGAGGGTCTCCTGCTTCACCCAAACCTGAGGTTCCTATCCCTCACGGCTTGGCGGTTGAGCGGGTTGCACTGGCCTCTTTGTCTCCCGGTGGAGATAGAGGACATATTGCTGGCTTCACACAGGGATTCGACTAGGAGGGCTTATGGCTTTAAGTGGCATTTGTTCTCAGTGTGGTGCTCGGAGGTACGGGCCAACCCGTTCTCTTGCCCCACCCACCTAGTCCTGCAGTACCTACTCCATCTCTCACAGGCAGGCCTGAAGTCCAACTTGGTCAGGGTCCACCTGAGCGCGATCTCAGCCAACCACTACTCAGTCGAGGGTGGACCTCTCGGGCAAGCCGCTGGTTTCCTTCTTCATGCGCAGGCTACGTCTTTCCAGGCCTCCCATCCGACTGCCTCTGGCAGCGTGGGATCTCAATGTCATCCTCATGCAACTAACCCAATCGCCCTTCGAGCCGGTGACATCCTGCTTGCTTCGGCACCTTTCTTGGAAGGTGTTTTTTCTGGTAGCCCTCACCTTGACCCGGAGGGACAGTGAGCTCCAGACCCTGAAGGCAGACGCTCCCTACACAAGATTCTATGAGAATCAGGTGGTCCTCTGAACGCACCCCAAGTTTCTTCCGAAGATCTGTCTTAGATTTTCACCTCAACCAGGAGAGAGTGCTGCTGACCACCTTCTTTCCGAAGCGTCAGCGATCCTCCACACCCTCGACTGTAGGAGGGCGCTCTCCTTCTATCAGCAGCACACGCAGGCCCACCGCAGGTCCGACCTCGGCAGAACCACTGGTGCCATGCTCTGGGGTACCGGCGATCTTCTCTGGTACCGATATCCAGGCATCGGCAGCGTCGATAGACCAGAGAGTCCTGGCTATTGAGCACAGTCTGGCGGCTCTCCTTGCGGCATCGACGCCCTCCGAACCGCAACAGACAATCCAACCAGTACCGGCACTGACCCCGGCACCGGTATCGGTACCAATAGCATCGACATCGGTGTCTGCATTGCCGGTACCCAGTCATCCAATGTTTTCCGATACCGATACTCCAGTACCAATTACTCCCGGTACCAACTTAATAAGGCAGTTCAATTCTCCGACCTCTCTCATCAACCTGTTAGGTCAGGAGGTCACTATGTTTCTTGCCCAAGGGGCATTAGAAGAAGTACCCATCCATCAGCAGGGTACAGGGTTTTACTCCCCCTATTTCCTTATCCCAAAGAAAACGGGGATACAGATCTATCTTGGACCTCAGAGAATTGAACAAATTCCTTGTCAAGGAGAAATTCAAGATTTCTCTGGGAACTCTGCTGCCATACCTTCAGAGTCAGGATTGGCTTTGTTCTCTAGATCTCAAGGATGCGTAGACCCATGTTCTTATCCATCCAACTCACAGAAGGTTCCTTCGGTTCCTTTTTCAAGGAAAGCACTACCAATACAGGGTGTTTCCTTTTGGCCTGGCCTCAGCACCAAGGGTGTTAACGAAATGCATGGCTGTAGTAGCAGCATTTCTCCGCACTCTAGGGATATTCGTCTTCCCCTCCTTAGACGACTGGCTCATTCGAGCCCCAACAGAGTCAGAGGCAAGGACTTCTCTATCCTGCACAATGCGGATCCTTCAGTATTTTGGGGCTGGTAATAAACATCCCAAATCAAGTCTAACTCCCACTCAGTCTTTAGAGTTCATAGGAGCTTTGCTGGATACCAGAAAGGCAAGGGCCTATCTTCCCCAGGCCCACTGCCTTCGCATGGTGTAGTTAGCTTCTCAAGCAGTGCTAAAGCCTCATCTCACTGCCCGAGAAATGCTACAACTACTAGGCCACATGGCATCTACTGTGCATGTGGTTCCCTATGCTCGCCTCCATATGAGGGCAGTCCAGTGGACTTTATCCACTCAATGGATCCAGGCATCAGGATGCCTGTCAGACAAAATAGCAAACACAAGTCACCTTATTTTGTCTCTCCAGTGGTGGATGTCCACTCAAAACCTGTTGCTGGTGTCCCCTTTTCAACAACCCTTACCCCCAGGCAACTCTCACAACAGATGCTTCTCCGATGGGTTGGGGAGCTCATCTGCAAGACCTCGCCACCCAAGGCACCAGGTCTCCACAGGAGACTCATCTACATATCAATCTCTTGGAGCTCAGAGCAATCTTCCTTGCTCTTCGAGTGTTCCACACCCTGCTCAGCTACAAAGACAGTTCTCATTCATATGGACAATCAAGTAGCCATGTTCTACGTGAACAAGCAGGGGGGAACAGGCTCTCTGTCGCTTTGCAACGAAGCTTTGTGACTATGGGCCCTCGCCAGAGAGCATCAGATTCATCTCCTGGCAGCGTATCTTCCAGGCATACAAAACCCTTGGGCAGACAGACTCAGTCGAGTTCTGCTTCCACACGAGTGGTCTCTGCATGCAGACCAGGTGGCCAAGATTTTTCAAATTTGGAGAACCCCTGACATAGACCTCTTTGTAAGTCCATGGAATGCCAGACTTCCCCGGTTCTGTTCCAGAATTCCGGCTCAGGGGGCTCAGGCCAGGGATGCTTTCCTCCTTTACTGGGGTCAAGACTTCCTGTATGCCTTTCCACTCATTCCCCTAATTCCCAAAACCTTGTTCAAGCTTCAGAGAGACAGAGGCCATATGATTCTCATAGCTCCACATTGGCCACGGCAAGTGTGGTACCCTCTGTTTCTACATCTCTCTCAAGCTCCCTCCCTGGAGTTAGGGTCTGCTCCAGATCTCCTATCTCAGGAGGATGGAATGTTATGGCATCCCAATCCCCAGTCTCTGCATCTCAGGGCTTGGTTGCTGAAGGCCTAGATCTCCATGATCTTAATCTCCCTCAGCAAGTAAAACATTTTTTGCTTCCAGGAAACCTTCCACAAGACGCTCTTATGCTTTCAAGTGGAAAAGGTTTACCATATGGTGTTCGCAGAAGGGTCTTAACCCCCTTGCGATACCTCTGGAATCATTGCTGGAGTATCTCCTTCATTTATCCAATGCAGGACTTAAGACTAATTCAGTAAGAGTCCATTTGAGTGCTATTGCAGCTTCCTTTAAACCTCTAAATGGACAGCCTATTTCCTCTCATCCTCTTATAGCAAGATTTATGAGAGGCCCTCTTCTAACTAAGCCTCCCATTAGGCCACCACTGATGGCATGGGACTTAAACCTGTTTCTTGGGCAGCTCATGAAGCCACCTTTTGAACCCTTAGCTACTACCGCCTTGAAATTCCTTTCTTGGAAGGTTATCTTTCTCATTGCAATCACATCAGCACATCACAGTGTTATAGCAAACGCTTTGAAAAGCTCTTATTCTATCACTCACCCACAGAAGGAAGACTCACAGACAGGCTGGAATGCAATCAGGATCTTTAATGTGCACACAGGCCAGACAGATACCAGCAACCTCCATAAGAGTCTGAGCCCCGAGGGACGTCCTACAAAGCTTTATATACAGTACAGTTTTAAACTTATTCTACAATCCCATTTGCCACAGGTATTTCCTGCCCACCAATCAGCAGCCCCTGGGGGAGGTACCTGGGTGACCTGTCCAAACCGGTGTGCTCTGGTCTGTTGATTTCTGGGCTAGGGGATATTGTGCTCAGACCTGAAGTGGGGGAAGGGTGTCCACTGAAATAGCAGGCTGATTACTTTTAAGGGCTACCTACAGCTAAACCTCATGGCTTGCCGCATGGCTTGGGGGAAGGGTCAGACTGATCACTTGTAAGGGCTACCTACAGCTAAACCTCATGGCTTGCCGCATGGCTTGGGGGAAGGGTCAGGCTGATCACTTGTAAGGGCTACCTACAGCTAAACCTCATGGCTGCCTCATTCCCCCCCTTTTAAAGTGGGACCTCAACCGCTAGAGGCGGTGGAGGGCTGTATTACTGGAGGCAAGCCGCAGAGGGGTGTATTGGGTCAGGGCCATAACAGTGGTAGCAGCCTTGCGTTCTACCAGGGTGTTGAGGGTGGTGGTAATGGAGCGGTGGAGGATGGGGATACAACATGGTATGAGGGCACATACTAAGAAGAGAAGGAAAACTCCTATAGCTAGGGTTTTAAGGCCCCCCAACCAACCAAACAATTTGGAGAACCACCCCGTCCCCAGTCCCATGGACGGGTCTGAGATTTGCTTCGCTAAGTCACGTAAGTCTTGGATTGAGCGTTCAATGGACACACTTTCATCTGTGAGGTTAAAACAACACATTCCTTCGAATTCCTCACAGCCATGGTTGAGGCGTAACAGCAGGAAATCTATGGTCATTCTATTCTGTAGAATCGCTGTACGTAGGCTGGACAGCTCATAATTTATGGAAGCTAGTATGGTTGAGGTGAGGTTAATGGTCTTGGCTAGGGAGCAAGCGAGTCGGCTTACCTCCAGGGAGTTGTGTAGGGCCAATCCAGGTGTCCCAAGGATTGACACTGACAGCCCAAGAGCTGTCTCATCACTGTAAGGCTCCACGTTTGAGTTACAGGTCGAGGGCATGGGGGCAGAGCGGGGATAACTGGGGGGCCGGACGAAGGCAGCAGTTGTAAGCCTAGCAAAAGTGCACGGACCACCAGTGGCATTTGCAGGGACGTAAGTGTACGTCATTTTGCCACATACTAAAAACCAGCCTAAGGGAAGATACATTTCTGAGTGTGAATAGGATACATTTGTAACAGAGCTGCATGATAACACAGTATTTGATACATTGTTTCCTCCCCTCTTGGTATTGACAAAAAAGAAACAATCAGTAGCATTTAGAGTGGAAACTACCTGTAAGGAAAAAGGCACTTGGTTGAAAAGTGTAGAAGTCGGTCGGGTAACCCCAATATGGTAGAAATATATTCCAGGTTGTTTACAGTTTAAATTAGCAAGCATAGTGAAGTTCTGCATCTCACACAAACTAGACGGTACAGCAATAAGAGAGGTTTGTAGAGAGTTTCGTATACAAAAGTTTGTCATGTTCAGAGCAGTTTGGGCGAGTAATACTGCTGTGTTAGTAGTCTCTGCACTTGTTGGAAAACGGGCCCATGTCAGGGAAACGAGTAAGGCTAGGGCACCGCTTCTCATTCTGCTCCTGGTTCTGGAAAAGGGGGTCTCGTCGGCAGTCTGTTAGAGCCCTTTACTGGGTAGAAAGGTCCCTCTTCAGTTTCAAACGCAGGGGTTGATCTGGAATCGGGACTGCGGTCCAGGCTGGAACAACGTCTGGTGCAGCGGCCTTGACACGAGAGTGATGGATCCACGGAGCAACTTCAGCCATTTTAACAGCCGTGGGGGTGGTCAGCAGAACAGTATACGGGCCTCGCCACTGGGGGGTCAATGGATCTTTCTTCCACTCCTTGACCCACACTTGGGAACCAGGCTGGTGCGTATGGAGCGCTTCAGTCAGGTTGATGGGGAGTCGCTCCTGGATCCACCGGTGCAATTTCTGCAATACAGAACTGAGAGCCGACAGTTCCTGCCGGGTTATTTCTGAACCTATCTGCATTAAATCTCCATGGACGCCCTGTATGAAGGGTGCAGGGCGACCATACACAGCTTCAAAGGGGGAAACACCGATACCCTTTCGTGGGGCTGACCGTATGCGGAGCAGAGCTATAGGGAGCAATTGGGGCCACTTCAGTGAGGTTTCCTGACACAATTTTGCTAACTGGCTCTTTATGGTGCGATTCATGCGTTCTACTTTCCCTGAGCTCTGCAGGCGGTAAGCTGTGTGTAGCTTCCAATTGATCTGTAAGGCTTTTACTACCTGCTGTATCACTTGGGCCACAAATGCAGGTCCATTATCAGATCCCACTACCACTGGAAGCCCAAATCGGGGGATGATTTCATGCAGCAACACCTTAGTCACTTCTCTGGCTTTTTCTGTGCGGACTGGGAAGGCCTCCACCCACCCCGTGAAAGTACAGACCAATACTAGCAGATACCGGTACCCATTTGCTCGGGGCATTTCTGAAAAGTCAACCTGGATGTTTCCCATAGGGGTGACCCCATAAGACTGGACCCCTGGGGGTTTGCTTGGGCCTTGACGGGCATTGTTTTTAGCACATGTGGTGCATTGTCTAGCAATTGCATCTGTCAACGAGGATAAGCAAGAAATGAAGAAATATGGGCGGAGGGTAGTTTTCATTGCTGTCTTGCCCATATGAGTGGCCTGATGAAAGGATGATAGGAATGCTGGGGCAAGGCTGTCTGGGATGACTATCACTGGAGCTGTCCCTGTTCTAGGTAACCTTATCCAACCATCTGTGTGTAACACCCCACCCTCCTCCTGACAGAAAAAATCTAGCTCTTGTGTAGTGTACCTCTTGGCCCATTGGCTTAGTGGGACTGGAAACAGGGGGGCTTGTAGATCCTGGGAGCTCTGCGGGAAAGACTGGGACAAGGATGTGGTTGCTACTCGCCGGGCTTCTGCATCAGCCCGTCTATTTCCCTTAGCTATTTCACCGTTCCCTTTCTGGTGGCCTCTGCAATGCATTACGGCTACTGTTTTTGGACGCCAGACTGCTTCTAACAGGGCCAATATCTGGGGGCCATTCTTTATCTCAGAGCCAGCTGCAGTAACTAACCCTCTTTCTTTGTACAGGGCCCCGTGGGCATGGAGAGTGGAAAAGGCATATCTGGAATCTGTGTATATATTCACACGACTGTTAGTCCCAAGGGTTAAGGCACGGGTAAGGGCAATGAGTTCCGCCTTCTGTGCGGAGGTTCCAGGGGGCAAAGGCTGTGCTTCAACTATTTCTTCCATCGTCACCACCGCGTACCCCGCACACCTGCGGCCCTCCAGCATCAGACTGCTTCCATCTACGTAGTAGGTCTCATCCGGATTGCTTAACGGCACATCCGTCAGATCAGGGCGACTGGAGAAGACTGTTTCCATCACTTCCAGGCAGTCGTGATCAGGTGGTCCCGGGCCAACAGGCAGGAAAGTAGCAGGGTTCAAGGCTTGGCTGGTAGTTATCTGCACCCTGGGATTTCCCCATAACATGCTCTGGTATTTCAACATTCGGGAGCTGGTGAACCAGTAACTTCCTTTATGCTCTAGCAATGTTTGGACTGAATGTGGGACGGTGACTAGAAGGCCTTGGCCCATGGACAGTTTATCAGATTCTTCCACCAACAAGGCTGTTGCTGCTATTGCTCTCAGGCAAGGTGGCCATCCTTTGGCCACTGGATCCAGCAGTTTTGACAGGTAGGCGACTGGTCGTGGCCAAGACCCCAGTTGTTGGGTCAAGACTCCCAAAGCTGTTCCTGCTGCTTCGTGCACATAGAGGGTGAAAGGCTTGGTGACATCCGGAAGGCCTAGGGCTGGTGATGACAGTAATGCCCTTTTCAAATGTTCGAAGGCCTCCTGTTGGTCACGACCCCATTCAAGGGGGCTCTTCTCTGGGCCCTTTGTAGACTCATAGAGGGTCTTTGCGATCTTTGCGAAGTTGGGAATCCAGATACGACAGTACCCAGCTGCCCCGAGAAAAGCACGTACTTGCTTGCGGGTTGTTGGCACTGGGATCCGGCACACTGCTTCCTTCCTCTCGCTCCCCAACCGTCGGCTTCCTTTTGACAGATGGAATCCCAGATACTTCACTTCCGACTGACATAACTGAGCCTTTTTTCTGGAGACTCTGTATCCCGCATTGTACAGGAGTTGGAGAAGTTCTGTGGTTGCCAATACACATTCAGCCTCAGAGTCAGCAGCGATTAGTAGGTCATCAACGTACTGCAGAAGTACTCGTCTGCCGGGCTCCCCTGGAGGGAAACTAGCAAGATCTTGGGCCAATGCTGTGCTGAAGATGGTAGGAGAGTTCTTGAATCCCTGTGGTAAACGAGTCCAGGTAACTTGGGACTTTCTGCCAGTAGCAGGGTCCTCTTTCTCGAAAGCAAACAGGTGCTGGCTTGCAGTAGCCAGGCGTATACAAAAGAAGGCATCTTTTAGATCCAGTACTGAGAAGTGAGAAGCAGTCGCCGGGATGAGGCCCAATAGTGTATAAGGGTTTGGTACTACTGGATGCAGAGTCACAGTGGCCTCATTGACACGACGGAGGTCCTGAACAGGTCGATAGTCAGTGGTTCCAGGTTTTCGGACTGGCAGCAAAGGAGTGTTCCATGCCGATTGGCAGGGCCGCAGGATACCATGCTGTAGTAGCTGCACCAGATGATGATGGATTCCTTCTACAGCTGCCCGCGGCAGCGGGTATTGTCGCACATGCACCGGGGAGGCTCCCGGCTTCATTTCAACACATACAGGAGGGATGTTAATGGCCATTCCGGGGGGGTTTCCTTCTGCCCATACTCCAGGGGGCACTGATTCCCACGTAACCAGGGTAGCCACATCAGATTTGGGCCTGTTCTCATATAACCGCCATTCTTCTTCTCGGGGGACGGACAGTACCAAAACTGTTGGGCCCAGGCTGGGTATTTGGAGCTCAGCCTGGCCATCAGACCCGAATGAGATTTGGGCCTGGAGTTTTGCCAGAACGTCCCGACCCAGCAAGGGTATGGGACATTCAGGCATATACAGGAACTGGTGAGTGATGGTCCGTCCCCCCAACTGGCACGTGCGGTTTTGCAGGAAAGGTCTCTGGGCCCTCTCCCCCGTAGCTCCCACAACAGTTACTGACTGGGAGGAGATCGGGGCTACTTGTTGGGTGACCACTGAGTGTGTTGCTCCGGTATCGACCATGAATTGCATTTTCCGGTCCCCTAAATTCATGTTGACCATAGGCTCCTGGGGACCTAACAGAAACTTGGAGCCCGGTCCGGCCTAGTAGCCATCCGAGTCATAATGTTCCATAGCTGCAAGGCCTTCGAGAGCTGGAACTGGTGGAGGCGGGAAAGCATTATGCTGATCTTGCTCCCGTGTAGTTCGTACGGGTGCTCTTACACCTCTCGTGGATGGATATCTCCCTCGCCTTGTGTTACGATTTGGACAGTCATTCTTCCAGTGTCCCTCCTCTTTGCAGTAGGCACATTGAGTGGGGCTTAGGGGAAACCTCGGCCTCCCATATCCGCGTCCTTGTCCCCTATTTCCTCCTCTGGCCCAGGCTGGAGCTGGTGGTCACTCGGCTAAGGCGGCTGCTAGGAAGTCTGCCTTTTTCTTCATCCGGCGCTCTGACTCTCGCTTCTGCTCCTGGTCACGATTTACATATACTTTTTGTGCCACTTCCATCAATTGTGTTGTATTCATGCCCGCAAACCCTTCCAGTTTCTGCAGCTTCCGCCGTATATCACCTTGTGCCTGAGCCACAAAGGCATTATTCATCATCTTAAGATTCTCAGGGTCCGCTGGATCGTAGGTGGTGTATAATCGGTATGCTTCAGCCAGACGCTCATAAAATACCGCCGGACTCTCATCAGGAAGCTGGAGAACTTCTGCGGTTTTACTGAGGTTCATAGCTCGTTGCCCCCCCTTCTTAAGGCCTTCAAGGAGTGCAGTCCGGAAGCGAGTGAGAGCCGCTGCTCCATCAGGGTCATTCGGGTCCCAGCAGGGGTCTTTATTCGGGAAATCTGCCTCTGCCTGCTGCCATGGATTTAATTCTTCCTGATGGGCAGGATGTTTCTCCAACCACTTGAGGGCGGCCCGTACAATGCGCGCCCGTTCTTCTGTATTGAATAAGGTGGAAAGCAATTGTTTAATGTCCGACCAGGTAGGCTGGTGTGTTTGCATAATACTGGTCATAAGATCTGTCAGTTCTTGGGGCTTTTCAGTATATGAGGCATAGTGGGTTTTCCAGTTGAGCAGGTCCGTAGTGGAGAAAGGGACATAAATCAGGCTTGATGGTCCCACTGCCACCTTTCCAGTAGCATCAATATACGGGAGCCCCTGTACTTGTCGTAGTGGTAATTGGAGATCTTGCGACCGCAGGCGGTGGGCTAACGGGGGTGACGATTCTAGCCCAGCCCCTGTGCTCTCGGGGGAGGAGATGGTGCCACTGGAGGTGGCAACAGATGTGAGAGGGGAATCTGAAGATGAGGGGCCGGAGTCTGTAGAACCTTCCCTAAATCTGGCATCACCCACCCCAAGAAGTCCTGACCTTTCAGCTGTGGGCGGATCCTGCTGTGGTGCGGACGGGACACGGGGTTGAAGTAGAGGGAGGGGACGTGGAGGAATATCAGGAGTGTCCCGTCCCTGGTAGATAGGGGCGGGTGTCCGTCCCTTTTGGCGACAGATGGCCGCCACCATTACTCTACACTGATCCTCGTGACAGCACTGGAGCCACCTTGGTCTGAGTTGGCATATGGCCAGCCATGAGTCAATATATTGGAATTGGTCAGGGTGCTCTTTTGCTACAATTTGATGGACCAAGGACACAGTGGCCAGGTCAATAGACCCCTGGGGAGGCCATAGCTTAACTAAGGCTGGCCATTCCCTCTCACACAAAAAGGATAATCTGGAGGCGGAGAGAGGTACCCCGTAATCCTCTCTAAACCCAGATTTAAAATTGTGAAGCATGCACTGTAGGGGTGTTTTCACTTTAGACTTTCCCGACCCCATGCTCTAATTCTAGTTCAATAACTAAGTACAGTATACAATGTGGACCAGATCTTCTAACCTAATCTCAATTCGGGGAAAATGCAATTTACAGTAAGAGAAAAATATGCAATTTACAATGCAGATCCTATCTAGACTTAATCCAGGAAAAATATACAATTTATAATACAGACCCTATCTAGTCTTAACTCAGGACAAATAATACAACTTACAATATAGGTCTTGGCAATTTACAAAATATATACTCAGATGTGGTTTAGATAAGAGTTAAAATATATATATAAGCTAGCTATTCTTAAAATGTCCACCAGATGGAGCTCCAGGATCACTTAAACCATAAGGATAACAGCAGTATGAGAGAAATACAGCTAGTTTTAAAATGTCCACTAGATGGAGCTCCAGGATCACTCCAGGGCCGCTCAATACCTCTGCACAGGGAAATACACGTGGTGAGCACTAGATCAGTGCAGAGAAACGCACGTGGTGTCCACAAGATGGCTGCTACCTCCTCGTGCTCTTCCACACCGGCTCACCCTCCACTTTACAGATGGGAAAAAAGGGGAAATGGTGGACTTCCAAGTGATCACTTCTCCTTCAATCGACTAAAAAAACAAAAGGTTAGCATTTTATTTATTTATTTATTTTTTGTTTAAAGGCAGGAAACCCAGCGGGGGCTCAGTGGTGCATCGGGGCAGCAGGGGAAGGCAGAAAAATTCAGCGGAAGGCAGAAAATTCGGCGGGGGCTCAGGGGAGGCAGAAAAATTCAGCGGGGGCTCAGGGGAAGGCAGAAAATTCAGCGGGGGCTCAGCGGAAGGCAGAAAATTCAGCGGGGGCTCAGCGGAAGGCATAAAATTCAGCGGGGGCTCAGCGGAAGGCAGAAAAATTCGGCGGGGGCTCAGGGGAGGCAGGAAAATTCAGCGGGGGCTCAGGGGAAGGCAGAAAATTCAGCGGGGGCTCAGCGGAAGGCAGAAAATTCAGCGGGGGCTCAGCGGAAGGCAGAAAAATTCGGCGGGGGCTCAGGGGAGGCAGAAAAATTCAGCGGGGGCTCAGGGGAAGGCAGAAAATTCAGCGGGGGCTCAGCGGAAGGCAGAAAAATTCGGCGGGGGCTCAGCGCAGCACCGGAGCAGTACCGGGAGGCAGGGGAATAGAAATTTAACATTGGGAACAGAACAGCACGTGGGGGAAACAGAAATTTAACATTGGGAACAGAGCTGCACAAATTAACTGCGGGAACACAACGACAGCATGGGGGAGCAGAAATTAAAACAGCGGCAGCACATTAGAGAACTCTCTCCTTGCAGTCACGCTTCAGATAACTCCCCACAAGCAGAAAGGAAAGAAGAGAAGCAGCGATCTATTCTTAGCTTATCAAGTGCTATATTTTGGTTACTTTTTTGGCAGCGCTTTTAAAAGATCTCAGATTACTGCAGTTCAGATATTACTGCAGTTTCAGATTACTGCAGTTATTCAGATTTACCGGTATTCAGATACAGGACGAGCAATGGCTTCAGGGCCACTAAGGCCCCTACTAGGACTGCTCGTGCGGTTGATCAGGCCACTACAGGTTCCCAGAAATTACCAGGACTCACACATAGAGTACAGAACTAGCCCCAAACAGTAAGGTAGCAGTACTCACCAGAACTCTGATCAGACAGGAAGTTTGGATGCCAGTCTATCCAGCTGGTTTTCAATCGGGGGTTCAACCGCAGGGACCGACTGTCCAGACAAATCAAGGTGTCCTTCCGAGCCACTTATTCTACAATCCCATTTGCCACAGGTATTTCCTGCCCACCAATCAGCAGCCCCTGGGGAAGGTACCTGGGTGACCTGTCCAAACCGGTGTGCTCTGGTCTGTTGATTTCTGGGCTAGGGGATATTGTGCTCAGACCTGAAGTGGGGGAAGGGTGTCCACTGAAATAGCAGGCTGATTACTTTTAAGGGCTACCTACAGCTAAACCTCATGGCTTGCCGCATGGCTTGGGGGGAAGGGTCAGGCTGATCACTTGTAAGGGCTACCTACAGCTAAACCTCATGGCTGCCTCAACAGTAGTGAGTTGCAAGCGCTAGTAGCTGATCCACCTTATACAAGGTTCCATCATGACAAGGTAGTCCTTAGGACTCATCCACATTTTATGCCAAAGGTGGTCTCGCCTTTTCATCTAAACCAAGCGGTCTACCTACCTGTTTTTTCCAAGGCCTCATGCATCAAATGCAGAGAGGAATCTTCCTACCTTGGACTGTAAAAAAGCTTTAGCCTTTTACTTACAAAGAGCACAGCAACATAGAAAGTCCTCAACTTTTTGTTGCTTTTGATCCTTATTTGGGACTTCCAGTCTCCAAGAGAACACTAACTGGATTGCTCAGTGTATTTCCTTCGCCTATCGGAGTAAGAACCTTCCTCTGGAGGGCCATGTCACAGCTCACAATGTGAGAGCCATGGCAGCCTCAATGGCTCATCTGCACTCTGCGTCTATCGACGACATTTAATTTAATTTAATTAACAGTCGCTTATATACCGCACCTTCCAGAGATCAGGTGCGGTTTGCATTTAACAACAATATAACAGGCTGATGTCTGTTTTACAATGAATGTCTGAAACAGTGTAACTATTATACAACAAAACAGTCAGTAATCATTTACAAGGAACATCCTAAAACAAAGGAAAATTGTGCAAAAACAAATAACATTTTGGTAACTATATACAATTGGGGTATGACTGCATTACATAAGACGTAAAAATATATTATAAATTTCTAAACTAGTGTAAAATCTTAAGGGTGGAAGGTGTTGGATCATGTCAATTTTGTCACTCAAACAGTGTTATCCGTTTTCTTGTTGGGAGAGGGAGTTTGTTGATATCTGTCGAACAGCCCCCTGGGCCTCAGTTCATACCTTCACAGCCCATTATTGCTTGGATAAGGACTCCCGCCGGGATGCCTTGTTTGGTCAGGCTGTTCTCCAACACCTGTTACATACCTAATCAACTCCTACCCACCATCCCTGGTAGGATGCCAGAGATCCATGGGGGAAGTGGAGCCCTGTTCAGGGGCACACAACTTCTGGGGTCTCTCCCTGGCACCTAAAGCTAGGGAGTCCCCATATGTGATGACTACATTCCTGCTTGTTCCTGGAGATAGCATAGTTACTCACCTGTAACAGGTGATCTCCAGGAACAGCAGGAATTTAGTCCTCACAACCCACCCACCTCCCCTAGGAGTTGTATCTCTCTATCTCTTTCCCTTTCCCTCTCTTTCTTTGTCTCAGCTTTAAAACTCAACTGGAGAGAGGCAGTTGGGAAAGGCAGGAAGGCAGCACGCAGGCGCTGTGGGATGCTCCCGAAAGCTTTCTAATTGGATGCTGGGGAGCATTCCCACGCAGGCTCTGTCGGTACCGACGATACCCATATGTGAGGACTAAATTCCTGCTGTTCCCGGAGATCACCTGTTGCAGGTGAGTAACTATGCTGTCCTTGGAGAACACCTGTTACAGGTGAGTAACTGCACTTAATGTACAAGCTTTAGGATTTGCATACAATGCCATGACCCAGGTACAAAAGTTGGACCCAAATCCCATTTTTCTCCAACGTCCAAAAGACAAAATATCAATCCACCTGATCAAATGCTTTTTTTGGTAGCAGTTGAGAGAAGGAATGGGTCACTGTTTCTTTACCAATTTGATCACATTCAGCAGCTGGTGCACTTATCTGCTGTCTGGCTGCCTGGGATAAAGCCGATTTGATCTTCTTGGATGAGTCTGCTAATAAACCTTTTAAGCCTTGCAGTATTGTATTACTAATTAAAGATTTATTTGAATTTTTGGATCAGCAAAGATATTGTACTGAACTCATGAGCCATTCTAACTCATGAGCCATTCTGCCTGTGAGGACTCATGCTGAGCCAATTTGCTAGCTCAGAGACCATAGCTGTATTTACAGTCTAGTGAGAGATCTTTACACATCTAGCCTGGGGAGTGTTAAAAGGCCAGAGAGGGAGACAGAATTCTTCCCTTGGCCTTTGAACAATTCTCTTGGCCAATATAGAAACATTTGCCTAGCCAATGTAGACAGGATAAGAATTCATCAATTATAATGTAGAAACTTTGAGCTGCTTCTAAAACCATGGGGGGTGTCTCCCTTGACAGGAAGATGCTGGAAGATTAAGGCAAACAAATTTAAACCCATTAATGATGACAAAAGAACACTTCATCTAGCCTTGGAATGTAGACCATGGGGGATGTGTCCTTTGAGCATTCTCAGATGTCTGACCACAAGGGGGGTGATCAGAAGCCTGCCCGGAAACCAAAGCAAAAAAGGTGGATGGGGTGGAGAGAAGTTCATGTGAGAGTCTGACCAGCAAAGAATGTTGTAGGTCAAAATTCTCTAAGCAGGCAAACAGGTTTGGCCGGACAAAACTAGATGAGTGACTCATGCAGTGACTCAGCAGCTAACACTGCTGGTCACGAGCACAGATTTGGCCCTGGCCAATCCTGGTGTGAACCATGTGCACAGGATTGACCCTGGCCAATCCTGATTTGAGCATGCAGCATGTTAACCAATGAATTGTAATATCATGCAGCAGGCACGATCTTAGTTAAGGTACTTTAGGGGGACTCTCAGAAGGAAAGATGGGACTGCAACTGATATACGAGGCAAGCGTGTCTCTGTAGTTTTTCCCCGGATTTTCCTCCTGAGTGATTGCTGAACAGTCCCCCACCTGGAGTGATGAGCTATAATATCCGGTAAAAGTATTAATGCTTACCTTTGTGCTTTATTATTATTCCAAAAGGACTTAATTTAATAAAACTCATATTGCATTTACTATGCATAGTCTGTGAGCTAATGAGTGACAGTTAACTTATACTGTATTTGCCAGAATATTTATGCCTAGTCAGTGAGCTAAGTGAGTGACAGGGTCAAAGGAAAAGCGTAGAACTTGGCAATACAAGTATTTTTGTATCCAAATTCAGCAGTGAAATTGGATGATATGATCTACACTTCCCTAAGTCCTTTCCCTCTTTTGGGAGAACTATCCTTCCCACCCCATCATATCCACTAGAGGCGAACTCCCAGTTTTCACATGTCTCTTCCTCAAACAGCCTAGCCCTCCTCCCCTATGAGGGTTTTCTAAAGAGAAGATTCCCCCTCTCTACCATGTGAGTTAGAAGAGGTGCTTCCCTTGGCAGTGGGGAGAGGAGCAGTCTGATCTGACCTTTCCACAGGGAGGCCCTTTCCACCCTCATTCAGTATGCCATGGCTCCCTGCATGTTGCAGAGCCCCCTACAGTGAATGTTTCTCACAGACCACCATCCCTCTGATTTCTTTCCCCTCCTCGAACCCCTGCAGCAGCTTGTGCCCTCTCGGTGGGAGAGACTGGAGCTGAGGAGCATTAAGGTCCTTGCTCAACTGTATCTTCTACCACAAGGGAAGTTGGATCAGTTGTCTGAGGTTCCTAGGATGGATTCCCTGATTAGTGTTGATGAAGCATATGGCTGTTCCAGTTGAAGATGGTACTGCAGTGAAGGAGTCTGAGTTGGAAGCCCTCCTCAAGAATGCTTACATAGCAGTGATTTGTGTGGACTTGATGGTCCAAGTGTTTTTATGCTGGATCCAGCAATTGCCCAAGAGCCCAGAAGTGGTAAGGTTGGCATTTGGAATGTTATTTGTGACAGCTGCTCTGTATGACATGACTGGGATCTCTGTCAATGGCTGTGATCATGGTAGCCTGGATGTGGCTCTGGCTCCAAAATTGATCAGCTGATGCCACATCCAAGCTGTGGCTGAGCAAGGTCTCCTTTAAGAGCCAGTTTCTCTATTTGGGGGGGGGGGGAGAATCTGAAGAAGCTGGTAAAGGACCTTGGAGATGCTCCCTGAAGATAGGCACAGGAGTTCCTCTAGTAATTCTCAATGGGGAGCTTGGGGGGGGGGGGTCTAGGCCCTGACTGCTACTCCTATGGTTCTAAGGCCAAGAAGGGTCAACCCTTTCAAGGCAGTCTTGAGATTTAGCAGGAGCCTCCTCGGGAGCCAGTAAGTTCTCACAGTGAGATGTAGCAGGTCCCTGCTGAAGGACAGGCGGTAGTTGGGATAGCTCTGAATGTTCCTCACAGAATGGAGCCATATCACATCAGATCTTGGGTTTTCATGGTCCTCAGAGAAGAGTATGCATTGGAGTTTGTGGAACCCCTCAAATATCTGTGGAGTCTCATTTTGACTCTGCGATAGTGGCAATCAAGGAAAGTCTGTGCCTTCTGCATTTGTAGGCTGTTGTACTATTATTCCTTCTGCAGAGAGAGGTCAAGGATGATCCATTTACCATGTGGAGTCCACGAAATGCTGGTCCATCTGCCCAATCTTTGATCTAAAGGTGGGCAATGCCACATTCAGAGTGCCACATTTCTGCATGGAGACCATCCAATTGGTCATCGCTTTGGTCTGGTGAGGAATGTTTCTCACTGCCTTGAACCTTTTGAGGCATGCTTCCATATTCCAGTTAGAGCAGCAACAGCAGCTTCTACACTATCACTTCCAGTTTTTAAGCCCTGCCTTTTGGTCTAGACACAGCACCCTGTACCTTCTCGAAGGCCATGGTGGTGGTGATAGCCATTCCGCGCAGGCTGGGAGAATCCAGGCACGCCCATACTAAGACTGGCTGATTTGGTCTGACTTCTTGGAGTCTAGGGGTCGACACAACTCAGGTGATCTGGTGGCTCAGAAGGCTGCTTTGGATGATCTAAGAGCAGTTTTATATAGGCAGGTGGTTACTCACCCAGAGAGGCTGGTCAAGCTGTGGCTGCAGCTGAGTTTATGCTCTCGGGCAGCAATCAAAGTCTGGGACTACTTACGACTGCTGGAGTCAATGGTGTCCACTTTGGAACTGGTGTCTAGGGTGCATATGCAGTTGACAGCCTTCTCTGAGCCAGGAGGTCAACTTCCTTGGCCTGTGTCAGTTTGGTGGGTCTTGTTGAAATGGTGTCCTTCTCAGGATGCCAGAAAGGTGGACACAGTCATTCTTACAATCAGAAGTGGACTAGGGCTTGCACTGTCCTCTCCTGAGGTTCAAGTGGCAGCCTTCGTGTTCTACTGGGGAGAGTTCAGGGAGTTTCCTTACCAATGCACCCTGTGTTCTCCAGGAACAATCAGGAAGTCTGTCCTCGTGATGTCTGCTCTGACAGAGCACTTGTGGAAGCATCAACCCAGCTTTCAAAGAGATGCCTTCCCGTCCAAGGTTGCCATCTTGCTCAGTCTCCTTCCCCCCCCCCCCCCTCCCCTCGCAAAGGCCTTCAGACGTCTGTCTGGTTTCCTCCAGAAAAAAGTTGATTTTTTTTTTTCTTGACCTGAGTTTGACTCTCCGGTTGTGCACCGGTACTCTTTGCACCACCTGAGCCTGCTGTTCTGACATAGTCTCGGATTCGTACATTTTTTCCTTTTTGGTGCCTTTGCGCCCTTTTTCACAGCTGGCAGCACAGTGGGTTTTCAACCTCACTGGGGTACTCTTTTCCCCCCATGGCTACCAGTGGGTTTAAGAAGTGTGATCAGTGTGCGAAAATCATGTCCCTTACAGATACACACGATTGCTGCCTATGCTGCCTAAGGCTGGAACACGACCCTGCGGCATGTGGTCTTTGCAAAAAGATGTCCACCAAGGCCCTCGAGCTGCTAGCAGCAGCACAATACGTTTTTACCAGAGTCCCCAGTGTCTCTGAAAGCCAAGGCCACCTGCAAAGCCATGGAATCCCAGGGCACCCTTGTGGACCCCGATCGATGTCCATGGCTCCTCAGAAATGGGGTTTGTCTCGAGGGAACATAAAAAGAAGAAAACCTTGAAGGCGGCAGTGGCCCTGGATGGTTCGAATAGGTTGGGTAAGCCCCGAGCCAGGTCCTGCAGCCCTAGACATATGTCTGAGGGATCGCAGCAAGAGCGGCCTACCAAGGTCTCCTGGAAGGGATCTACTACATATCTGCTTCGGACGCCAGAACCTATCCTCGTTGAGGACTCCCCCCCCCCCCCCCCTTGGGGGAACCAGCACAGGGCCTGAGTTCCTCGGTGCCTGCGCTGATGGCTGCAGAGCCTTCTGGACTCAAAACCAGAATGGCGGCCCTGGAGTGCAGTCTTGTCCGCCTTCATTGACCTCATAACTCCCTCCTCCCCTTGGAGTTGCTTCTTTACCATATTTTATTTTTTGCTATCTTTTAGCTATATCATCTGACTGAGCAAGATGGCACACTTGGGCAGGAAGGGCACCACTCATGCATGGTGGCATCTCCCAACGCCTTTCTTTGAAAGCTGGGGAGATGTTTCCGCGAGGGCTCCTTCGGTGCCAACGTTACCCATATGTGAGGACTGATTCCTGCTGTCCCCAGAAAACACCTGTTATGGGTGAGTAACTACGCTTTCTACTCCCTCAAGGGGATGAAGCAGAGCCATACACCCATGCACCTATTTGTACTACAGTGGAGGCTGTGATATTTAAGGCTGTGATATTTAAGGCTGTGATATTTAAGGCTGTGATGTACCAAGGGCGGGGTGATGAGTGCGGCCTGCCCCGCATGCCAACTGGGAAGGGAGTGCACCCCTATCAGACTCACGGAAGCAGCATGGCAAACTTACGATTAAGTTGGGTTGCTGCAGTACCTTGCGTTTCAGGGGTCAGCCACTCTTCTCTCCTGGTATTCTCACTATTCACAAGACTTCGCCCAGGAGACAAGAGTAACCAGCCCTTGGAGCACGAGGCACCGCAGCAAACTAGCTTAATCATAAGTTTGCCATGCTGCCTCCATGGGGCTGCTGGTGGGGGGGGGGGGAAAGGGGGGTTGTATCGTGGTACATAGTGCCATGTGGGAGGGAGTGCTTGCTCAGGTGACAGGGAGCTGGGAATGCCTAACTTAGGTTATTGGGGAGCTGGGAATGCCACTTAAGGCACCAAAAGGTCCCCCTTCTGTGTCTCTTCAGCAGACCTTGCTCAAGGATTCTGAAGGTGGTATTTCTAGTGGCTATTCCATCTGCCAGGAGTGTCAGAACTACAGACTCTGTCCTGTAGGGAATATTGCTAGTTAGCGCCTGCATCTCAGGATGGTTTGGTCCTTTCTTCTGAAAGTGCTGTCTTTTCATCTAACTGTGATTCTGCTCTCCTCCTTAGAGGATCTCCGAGCAGACCCATTGCTGTGCCTGGACGCGAGAAAAGTAGTGGTAAAGTATCTGGGAGTTACTAATTCCTTCAGTAGGTCAAACCATGTTTGTCCTATTCAGTGGTCCAAAGAGAGGACAGGCTGTGACCATGTTCATGATTACCTGCTGGATTAAGGAGGCTATTAGTTCAGCCTACCTTCTGTGTGGGAAACGGGTGCCAGAAGGAGTTGGCTTATTCCACCAGGGCACGGACTGCCTCCTGGGCTGCGTCTATGATGGTGTCTCCAGAGGACGTCTGTAAGGCAGCTACCTGGTCCTCACAGAATACCTTTTGTGAGGCACTAAAGTATGTGGCATATATACAGTAAGGTGCCCTTTCATCCCACAGCTGCTGTTTAGACAATAGGTGAGCAACATTGGGCCGGAAGGACTGGGGTTTTTAGTCCCACAGGTGCTCCTTGTGGTCTTGGGCAAGCCACTTAACCCTCCATTGCCCATGTTCCCTGTAAGTATTAAGGTATGTGTCTCATATCACCTTGTGTTAAATGTATCCCAATTGTGTTGTGACCACTTTGATTGAAGGATAAGGTGGTATACAAAACTGTCTAAATAAATAAATAAACATAGTGACATTTTTGTGCACAGTTTTATACAATGGAACAGATTAGTCCTTACAGTGTACCATTTGTGAGACACTATAGGTTCCGTGTGGGAGCTGTAGTGGATTGCACTTTTGGCAAAGCAGTTCTGTGTGGTGCATTGTCTTCCTCGTACTCTGGGTCCTGACTGCTGGTATCACTGAAAGTTGTATTGATCTGCCTCCATCTGCTGGCTAGGGAGCATAATACACTTGCCTGGGCAGGTCTATCAGGATTGAAGGAAAGAAAATTAACAGCTATGGAAAATGCCTCCTTTTTGCATATGCTAACTAGGCTGTCATCTGCCCTTGAGCATATTATTTTATGGCTGAAAGATCACACATTAATTTTCAGAAAACTCATGTGATGGTGTTTACATTCGAAACAAGGCAGGAAGTTCCTGATGAATGAATTGTAGGAATTGAGTTTGTAAGAGCAGTCAGCCAAGTTTGCTATTTGGTAATCATATTGGACCCATGAAACTGCAGTTAGAAGCTCTTTAAGTTACAGATGTTGCAATGCCTGCAGCAATTTTTGACCAAGTTGGTATATCAATCGATACCTCCTTGCATGAATTATTGTAATGGGCTATAATTATGGGTTTCCAAAAGACACGTGCATTGCAGATGGTAAAAGATCTGCAGCAAGATTGATATATAATATCCCTCATTGGGAGCATATTTCCTCCACACTAATTTCTACATTGGTTGCCTATTTCAGCACATATCTAGTTTGATATTTAATTAAATATCTTATGTTAAAGATGCTAGTGAACCTGACAGTTCTTTGACCAAGCATTATGCTATGCGTTCTGTGTTTGTAATTACAAGACACACTTGATATTCCTTCCTTGTGGTTAGAGAAAAGCTATGACCAGGGTTCATAATTGTTCTGTATTTGGGCCAATGATAGAGGAATGTATTACCTGATTCTCTTATTATAAAAAATGATGGATTTTATTAAAGCAGTAGAGACTTTGTTTACATATCAAATCTAATAATGCTCCTTAATTTGTTCCGTCTTTGAAGAGGTCTGTTTTTTGTAAACTGCCAAGTACTTCACGATTGGCAGTATATAAATGTTAAATAGATAACTTTCTAGTGGCACTGGAAGCTACATGAAGTGGTCGGTCTGATCAGAGCCAAGAAATGACATAGACCCATATGATTACTTTCTTTTCTTGAAGGGGATCCTGCGTACCCCAGACACTATTCGTCGGTTCCAGAGTGTTCCTGCACAACCTGGTCAGACATCCCCCTTGCTCCAATACTTTGGAATCTTGTTAGACCAGGGCCAGCTGAACAAGTATGAATCACTGGAGCTCTGTAGGCCGGTGCTTCAACAGGGACGCAAACAACTTTTGGAAAAGTGGCTAAAAGAAGACAAGGTAAAACTGAAACTAAACTGAATAAGGGTTGTGGGGTTATGTTTAAAATGAATACTGTTACAAATACTGCTGTTATAAAGTGTTTGTTTTTTAAGCTTTTCTGATTTTAAAGAGGAATTTCTTAAATGCACATATTTTGCTGACTTGTTTTGGGTAATTGTTGTTTTAATAGCTGGAATGCTCTGAGGAATTGGGTGACTTAGTGAAGTCTGTGGATCCCACTTTGGCGCTGAGTGTTTACCTAAGGGCCAATGTTCCTAATAAAGTTATTCAGTGTTTTGCGGAAACAGGACAAGTCCAGAAGATTGTGCTGTATGCTAAAAAAGTGAGTTTAAGTAATGATTCATAGTCTTCATTCTTTTGGTTTGTTTTTTCAAGCCAAGAAAGCTTTAAAAAAAAGTATTTTATTCTCTTCATTGCATTGCTTATTAGGCAGTAGTCATATGCTTTTATTCAGGGAGTAAAAGGTAAATGTTGCTTTATAAAACACTCTATATTTGACACCACTTACTTTTCAAGCATCCTGTTCTCAATACATGACTAGTAGGAGATCCAAAGTATTTGAAAACAGATTGTGTGTGTGTACACACTGTCGAGTCAATGCTGACTCCTGGCGCACCAGCAGCTCCTGGGTTTTCTTGGCAAGGTGTGACTGGATTGTATATGTCTGTTTTGTTTTGTGTTTTAACATAGGTTTTGACAAGAGGATAAGAAGATTGTAAGATAATGCTGTAGTACCACCACATATTAGCTCATGCAGTAGATAACAATTTATCCTAAAATATCAGTGTTTCACCTTCACAGTTAGTTCACAAAAGCATGGGGGGTTTGTTAAATTAAAGCTGGTGAAAATTATCCCATTTCTCTTGCCCCCTCCACTCTCTTCTATTTCCTTATGACACTCTTCCCTGATCTTCATGAAAGTGTCCTGGTGTTGAATATCTTCCTATCATATTTAACTTTTGCTTAATTATAAAAGGTTTTCCAGCTTAGTTTTTCTGTTGCTTCTGTAATGTAGGTTGGATATACTCCTGACTGGATCTTTCTTCTGAGGAATGTCATGAGAATCAGCCCTGACCAAGGCCAGCAATTCGCTCAGATGCTGGTTCAGGATGAAGAACCCCTTGCAGATATTACACAGGTAAAGTGAAAATTGATACAAGGTTGGAATCTGTGTTTAATTTATATGGTGCACAAACATTTGCTTTTCAGCAATCCCCATACTCATTTTTCTCCTGGTTAACATCAGTCTAACAGCTTCTGCTTAACCAACTGATGGTTAGGCTGTGAATTAATCTAAATGCAAAGGGCAGGACATGCTGTCCAATGTGCTGATAAACTTACTCCTGGAGAATACTGCACAATGTAGAATCTGCAGAATTCTGCATAGGCAGCAGCAGCAGTTTTCCTGGGTCATTCCCTTCTCTTCCACTCCCTGCAGCGATTGTGATCAGGAGGAGGCAGAAAACAATTGCAAATAGAGCCACATCCCCCTCTGCCATCCTTGGCCTGACTTTTTTTTTTAATCACATGGCGGTACATAGTCCTGCACAGTTCAAATCAACAGTTGAGCCCAGAATGACACAGCAGGATGTTTTATCACTGT
This sequence comes from Ichthyophis bannanicus, assembly GCA_033557465.1. NCBI lineage: Eukaryota > Metazoa > Chordata > Amphibia > Gymnophiona > Ichthyophiidae > Ichthyophis > Ichthyophis bannanicus. Next base: position 174,575,731 of record CM066042.1, read on the forward strand.
CACCTCTTGCCACGCATTTGGGGGGGGGGGGTGGTATGTACAGCAGGAGTTGAGGGCGTGGCTGGAGCATTCTGGGGGTGTGCCACAGGGGTGAGGGGAAGACCAATCTGGATGTGTGCTGGGGGGAGGACAAGGAGAGAAGGGATGGGGAGGATATGTGTTGGTGGGAGGGGGCAGAAACCTTGGATAGAGTTTTAGGGGCCTGGCTGAGAATTAGGGGGAGTGAAGGGGGGGCAAAAAATTTTTGAAAACCGTTCACCCTGGAGAAGGTGCAGAGATCTTGGGGGCTGAACCTGCCAGGGCTCTGAGAGGAAGGGGTTCAAGCTGTGTTGGGGTGTGAGAACCTGAGCAGAGTTGACACAACCTGCTGTGCAAGTGGTGTACTTACACAGGATGGCAGCTTCAAAGGTACAATGAGGACTTAAGAGTTTATCTGAGCAGAAAAGATCATACTGCACCAGCACAAGCCCCAGCAGCAGAAAAATGCTGCAACTATGACCCCAGCAGGTAATAGCAGAAAAATGCTGTGGTTTGCCCTTTCGAAGTTAGTCTCAGCAGCCTAATTATAGCATTGTTTCAGTGTGCGAACTGTACACCGGAAATGAATGATACATAAGCAGCACTAGCTACTACCAACTAGAGAATCCCTTTTTGCTGCCAAAAAGAAAGGGGGTGGAGGTATTACAGAGGGGGGAGAGGGGAGATACTGGATTCTGGGAGGAGGATAGAGAATCTTCTTGCTGTGGGAGGAGGAGGAGAAAGATACTGGGCTATTATAGAGAGGGGGGAGAGGGAGAAAAGATGCTGGGTTATTACAGAGGGGGATAGAGAGAAGCTGGACTGTTAGAGAGGAGACAATGGAAAATGCAGGACTAGGTGTGGGTACAGCAAGGGAAGATGGTGGGAAGGGCAGAGGAAGGAGATGCTGGGCTAGGGAGGGAGAAGGAGATAGGAAGCTGCTAAGCTATGGGGGAGGGGAAGAAAAAGGATGGAATGGAAGAGGGGATATTTATTTAAACTTATTTTTATACTGTTTTTTACAATTCAAAGAGGCTTACATAGAACCAAAAACTAGAACAGGACATGGGATGCATGCTGTTTACATTGTAACAAAACATGATATGGACTTGAGGGGGGGGGTGAGGGAGGAGAGAGACTGGTGGGCATGGTGGAACTACATAAAGGTTGGCAAGAAGATGAATGAGAGGAGGATGATGAGTGCAGAGGTTAGAAATGTGGTGATGGATAGTGGATGAAAAAATGAGGCCAGAGAAGGAACGAGATGGGGAAATGTGAGAGCTAAGGGAGATGGATTGGGTTGGCGCTGAGGAGGAGATAGTGAGTTGATAGGTATATGAAAAGCCAAAGCGACATTGAGGACTAGAGGGTGAGTAAAATTTGAGTGGATGGAGAGGGAATAAAGAAAGAAATGGAGGAAAGAGCAAAAAAGGGAAAGATCAATACATCAGATGCATGTAAGAAGGGAATGGAAAGACAGGAGGGAGGACAAATGGACAGCAGATACTAGAAACATTGTTAGCAGAAGACAGATGAAGAAAGTAGGAGAGAGACTGGGACCCTAGTGATTGAAAAATTAAATGCCCAAACAAAGGTATAAAATGTATTCTATTTTTGACTTTAACTGGAATATGTTAGTTTTGGTAACTGTATCGCTGATGTCTCTGTATTCTCTTCAATACAAAAGGAAATTCATTAATAGGTTTTATTACTTCAGTATTGCAGTATATTTTAAGTTTGGCTTCTTGGAGTTTCCAGTTGTCTTCACAAATTAGCAATAGAAATATGGTCCCTGGGGAGGAAGTGACGTCATCGGTGTGGATGGCAGCTTAAGAGAGGAGCTCCGGAGCTAAACCCCGAAAGTAGTGGCTAGTGCGGCCCCCCCCCCCCTAAGCTTGCACTCCCCGGATCGAAGTGAGAGGTGGCGGAAAAGGTAGAGAGGCCACCGGCGGGATGACGACGCGCAAAAAAACGGCGGACTTGAAGGAATTTGCGTATGGAGGTGGACAGCTCGGAGGCAGAGAGGCCAAGATGGCGGCAGGAGACCGCGTGCTCCGGGACTCGGGTGAGCGTTCGATACAGCGTACAGCTGATACGGAGAGGGGCACGATGGTGGTAAATAATGTGAGCCGCGCTGAGCTGAAGGCCTGGTTTGACGAGCTTAAGAATGAGCTGGCTGCCGTTAAATCTGAGGTGGGGGAGGTCTGTAATGAGTTACGAGAGGAGGTCGGGGAGTTGAGTAGAAGAACAACGGAGCAAGAGCAACATCTGGAGAGAGTAGAACTCCAGCAAGAGGTGCTGGCGCAATCTGTCCGGGAGTGGGAGCGCTGGAAAGAACAAATATTGTTTAAAATGGAGGATCTTGAGAACCGCACATGTCGGAACAATTTGCGTATACGGGGGGTCCCCGAAGAACCTGAGTTTCAAGACAGCCGTCGAGTGGCGGAGGCCATCTGCAAGGACATTTTATTGGAGGGGGAGGAGGTGGGTGAAACCCCCTCGGTGGTCCTAGATAGAGCGCATAGGGCGCTCGGGCCTAGTCGTCCAAATCGCCCACGGGACCTCGTGGTCTACATGCATGATTTTCTTCTTAAGGAAAAAATAATGGCGAAGGTGAGGAAAGCCCGGGAGTTTACCTGGCAGGGCTATAAATTGGCAATCTATGCGGATCTAGCAGCGGGGACCCTGCAACGACGTAGGGACTTACAGCATATAACTGCTCGGTTACGCAATGAGAATGTGCGTTACCGCTGGCTGTATCCCTTTGGACTGTATTTTACAGTGGGCACGCGTAGTTGGCGAGTACAGACTCGGCAGGAGGCGGAGAAGGCCTTGAAGGATGCTGGACTGGGCAGTGCGGAGGGGCGACTGGTGGAGATATCGGGAGAGGAGTCGGCGCACCAGAACCAGACGGAGGCGGCAGAAGAGGGGACGTCGGGAGAAGAGCGATGACGAAGGGAGAAGGATACCCAGTCTGGGCCCACCTGAAGTAGCATGCAGGGCCTGAAGAGGATTCTACTGTTTGATTATTTGCCTCTCATCTCATGTTATCCCATTATGTTGGTTGTCCTTGTCCTTTTTCATAAGTGCTGGGGGACAAGATCTGAATGACTGTTTTTGGGGGAGCGGGGATGCTGAGGTGGTTGGGGAGAATTGCAGATTTTCTGTTTTCGAGTGTACTGTATAAGAGTTTGGGGTTGCCATTTTGGGGGGACTGAGCAGATGGTGGGTGGGTTCCACGAGGGTAGGTGGGATGCCTGCGGGAAGTAGATGGGGGGGAAGGGAAAGGTATGGTTGGTTATATTTTTTGCTGGATAATAGTAACAGGGTGGCAAGGGGTAGGATAGGGCTGCGTCTTGAAGCAGCACACAGGGCCTGCTGCGGATTATACTGTTTTATGATATTGCATTTTATTTCATGTTATTTCTTCCTGTTTTCCCTTGTCCTTTTTATTAGGGTGGGGAATAGGGATTGAATGATTGTTCATGGGGGTGCGGGGAGGTTGAGGTGTTATGGGAGAATTGCTGATTCCTTGTTTTAGAGTGCGTTGTTTTAGAGTTTGGGGTTGTCCTTTCGGGGGGACCGAGAGGATGGTGGGCGGGTTCTGTGAGGGTAGGGGGTGGGAGGGAGGATTGCGTGCGGGAGGTGGGTGGGGGGAAGGGAGAGGTATGGATTGTTCTATTTTTTGCTGAGTAACTGCACCATGGTTGGAAGGATCTGGATAAGACAATTAGGGGGGCCCCTTAGGAACGGGGTGGTGGGCAAGGAGTGGGGGGAGAGGGGTGGATTTGGGGTGTGTGGGTTAATTGGGTTGTTTGTCTGGTTGGAGGAATATTGGGAGCTGGGGGGAGTGGGAACTTGTGGGGCTCCCGAGGGGGAGGAGGGGGAGTAGAGGAGTTGGAGGTGGAAGAGGGGGGGGGGGCTGGTGGTTGGTGGCTGGTGGGGTGGACCGCAGGAGAGGTGGGGGGTGAAAGGAATGGGTTTTGCGAGAGGAGCTGGGCTGCACCGTACCGATGGGCACTACTCTACAGGAGGCCTCAGGGGGGCTGAGGAATGGGTTGGAGGGGGGAGAGGGGGAAGGGGGAGGGGGGGAAGTGGGGGGAGGGGGGGAAGGGGGGGGAGAGGGAAGTGGGCATGGGGGGGAAGTGAGGGGGGGGAGGAGGGGGGGCGGAGGAGGGTCGGGGGGAGATGGGGGGCAGGCAAGGGCGGGATAAGGCACCGGATATGGTGGGAGAGCGCAAATTGCGGGTGGTCACGATTAATGCTAAAGGCTTACGTACATGGCGGAAGCGTAGGCTGGCGGAAAAGGAAGGATGTAGGACCCGGGCAGACTTTGTGTGCCTTCAAGAAACGCATCTGAAGGTAGGGCAAGAGAAGTTGCTGGAGACACGGAAATATCCCAAGGTAGTTCTGGCGGGGCAACGTGCAGAGTCGCGGAAGGGGGGGTGGGTATTATGGTGGGGGCTAGTATGGTGGATAGGGTGGTGGGGGAATATAGGGACAAAAAGGGGAGATATGTGGGTGTTCAGGTGCAGGTGGGGGAGGAGAGGGTGTGGATTTTCAGTTTGTATGGCCCTAATGAGGGTCAGGGGGTATTTTATGAACGTATGCGAGCGGATTTGGAGCAATTGGGAGAGAGAGGCACCGATCATTGTAGGGGGGGATTTTAACTTGACCGTCAATCCTAGGCTCGATAATAGTGGAGGGCGAGGGGAGGGGAAACGGAGAGAGAGGATGAAGTTGTTGCAAATGAAAGAAGGTTTGGGGCTGGTGGATATTTGGCGCTGCCGGAATCCAGGGAGAAAGCAATATACATACTATTCCGCGCCTCATGGGACTTAGTCGCATTGATATGATTTGGGTAGGAGGCGGGTGGATGAGTAGAGTGGAGGGGGTTGAGCAGGGTTCCATTACTTGGACGGATCATGCACCGGTGAGTGTGGAGTTTAATTTAGGTTATAAGGATACTGGAGTGAAATTTTGGAGACTCAATGACTCGCTGTTGGATGACCCGGCAATTGTGGATAGGACAGGGAAGGTTCTTAAAGAGTATCAGGATTTTAACTGGAATGGGGAGGTTGGCTTGGGAATGGTGTGGGATGGCCTGAAGGCGGTGGTTCGGGGGCACTTTCTAGGAGAAGCTTCGCGTAAGTGTAAACGGGGAGACGGAGGGACGTCTTCTGAGGGAAATTCGGAAATTGGAGGAAAGTCATCAGTGTGATAGGAGAGAGGGGGTATTGATGGAATTACAGCGGCTACGGGGGCAATTGAGCCAGCTTCGCGCTAGTAAACTAGCCTATGAACTCAATGTCCTAAGGCAAGCTATGTTTGAGGGCGGTAATAAGGCTGGCCGACTGCTGGCCCGCCGCATGCGAGCACGGGTGGCACAAAGTACTATTGAGAGCATACGGAATGGGTGGGGGCAGTTAGTCACTGGGAATAATGACATCCGACAGACGTTTCAGGAATATTATCAGAAATTATATAGTAGTGAGGTTACTGGGGGGCAAGAAAAGAGTAAACGCTATTTGGATGGGTGTACATTGCCTAAGTTAGAGGCAGGGGAAGCGGAGTGGCTGGGCAGGCCGATAGAGGAGGGTGAGGTAACTGAGGCCATTAAATCTTTGAAAAAGGGAAAGGCACTGGGATTAGATGGATTGACAGGTAAATTCTATAAGGTGTTTCAGGCGGGTCTTCGGCCATTGTTGCTGGAGGTATTCAATGGAGTTCTGGTGGCTGGGGCGGTTCCAGGATCTATGTCTGCAGCGGGGATTACAATTTTGCTTAAGCCCGGAAAAGACCCTATGGTCTGTGGTTCCTATCGGCCAATATCCTTACTGAATGTTGACGCCAAACTTCTTGCTAAAATTCTGGCTACTCGCTTGCAACAGTTCCTCCCTCAATTGATCCATGTGGATCAGACGGGATTTGTGGCAGGGAGGCAGGGAGGGGATAACATACGCCGCCTGTGTAACTTAACATGGGAAGTGCAAGGGACGGGGCAGAAGGCGGTTTTTATTTCAGTGGATGCCGAGAAGGCCTTTGATCGGGTCGAATGGGATTTTTTGTTAGCGGTATTAGAAAAGGTAGGGCTGGGGGAGAATTTTATCCAATGGGTCAAGGCATTCTATACGGGGCCGCAAGCTCGGATTAGAGTGAATGGCAGTTATTCTGAGGTTAAGCATGGCCGGGGTACCAGACAGGGCTGTCCGCTCTCGCCCCTACTGTTTGCACTTGCTATAGAGCCACTGGCTGATCGGGTGCGTAGAGGGGTCAATGTCAAAGGGGTGTTAATGAATAATTGGGAATCTAAAATCGCTCTCTTCGCAGATGATGTTATTTACACTCTCCGAGAGCCCTTACTTTCGTTGCCAATATTAATGCGGGAAGTGGAACTATATAGTGAGGTTTCTGGTTATAAAATTAATGGTAGCAAAACGGAGCTTTTAGGGTTTAATTTGGGGAATCGGTTAGAAGAGAGCTTACGCAGCAGCTTCCCATTTAAATGGGTGAAGGGGACGTATAGATATTTAGGGATTCAAATGGGGAAGGATTGGAAGCAGCTCTGGGATGGGAACTTTATTCCGTTGCTGAGGGCGGTGAAGTCTGACCTGGCCCGTTGGAGGGGCTTATATATGACTTGGCTTGGGAGAATTGCTGTTATAAAGATGAACGTTTTGCCCCGTTTTCTCTTTCTATTTAGCTCCATCCCCAGTAGGATTCCTCCTAGTTATTTGAGACAGGTACAGCGGTTGATTCTGGAATTCATTTGGGCTGGCAAGAAGTCTCGAGTGTCGCAATATACTTTCTATCGGAGTCAGAGGGAGGGTGGGATGGGGGTTCCATGGTTGGACAAATACTTTGTGGCGGCCCAATTAAAGGCATTGGCTAGTTGGCAGGCGGTGGGAGAGATGCCTATCTGGGTGGAGTTAGAGCAGGAGAGGGAGGGGGGGGGAGACTTTGGGTATGTGGATTTGGGACCCAGGGGCAAAAAAGGGGGGGGGGGCGCGCAGGGAATCCTTTTAAAGAGTACACGCAGGGGCTATGGTTGGGGGTTAAGGGGAAGCTGCTGGCGGGGAAGCGGTATACGAGGGAAACTGATATCCAGGGTATGCAGGATTTTGGTCCGGGTAGGGAAGGAGGGGTGTTCCAGGCGTGGGGCGCTAAAGGATTGTGCACGCTGGGGCAACTCATTACTGGTACTGGGGAGCTTCGCTCCTTTGAGGAGTTACGGGAGGAATATGGGTTGGGGGCTCGGGATTATTTTGCATATGTCCAGCTCGTAACCTACCTGCATAAGACTCGGGTCTGGGATGAGTTGCGGAGGGCGGCCACTCCATGTGAGGTGGCGCTGAAGAAGGGGGGAGGGAGGAGAGGTCTGATAACCCTGTTGTATATAGAGCTGTGTCAGCATGCAGTGGAAGGAGGCTTGGGGAGGAGTAAGGGTGACTTGGCATGGGAGCAACAACTGGAGGGGGAGTGGGACGATGAGAGATGGCATAACATTTACCAGTGGACGAGGCGTCTGGCCCCGGGTCCAGCCTATTTGGAGAATAGTCTAAAGGTCAGGTATCAAATGTATTGGACGCCATGGAAGTTAAAGGTTCTTAGCCCGGGGACACAGGAGAATGTTGGCGGGGATGTGGGCACAGGGGGGATTTGGAGCATATTATATGGGGATGTGCTGCAATAAAGCTAATGTGGGAACAATGGGGAGAATGTATTTGGGCAATGGTTAAGGTGGCCATCGACCTCACTGCTCCCATGGTGGTATTAAATGAGATGCCTGAAGAGGGGGAAAGGAGTATTGTAATGCTGGTGGGGTACTGTATTGGGGCAGCAAGGGGGGCCATTATGGCACGGTGGAAGTGTGTGGAGGTGCCTATGATACCCATGATTGTGCAGAGAGTGGAATACCTCTGGGTTATGTGCGCTATCTCAGCCCACAAGAATCACACTATGAATGCCTTTCGGGAGGTCTGGGGTAGGTATGAAGAATGGAGAGAGGGAGGGGGAACTAAGAGAGCATGAGGAGAGAGGGAGGGAGGGGAGGAGGGGCGGTAGGGGGAGGGGAGGGGGGTAGGGGGTAGGTCAGGGTGGGCTGGGGGAGGAGGGGTGAAATGGTTTAAGTGTATTGTTTTTGTTGTCTAAAGTGTGCGCATTGGTTAAAATGTAGAGATATCAGATGTAATGACTTATCTGCTGTGTTCTGGTTAGATTGTTTATCTCTTCAATAAAAATTTGTTAATCAAAAAAAAGAAATATGGTCCCTTGTTCTGTATCTGGTGATGGTCTGTGTTTTGCATGCGAGACCAAGGTGTGGTATTCTGTTAGCATGTAGTTTCTGTGTAGCAGTCCCATCTGCTCTATTTTTCCGGTAGGAAACGAATTGGTGGTCTTTAAGATGTATTGGTTTAATATTTACAATGCTACTTTTTCATAGGTAGGGTGGTGCTGTGTAAGTCCTCTTAGTACCGATATGGTATGACAGGTATACTATAGGCTCTTGGTGGCCTTTTTATAGGGATTTTTAGTATTTCCTATTGTAACATGTAGGCACTGGAGAGTAGTCATGTAGAAATCTGGTAGTCTTTTTCTAATGCCACTGCACATATAAATGATGCTCAGACACTCATTAAGTTTTTGTTAGGACAAATTAGAGGCATGTGGAGGGGGAGGGGTAATCTCCTCTTGCGCAGGGCAGCACAAAGTAGCATCAGCTCCACTTGAAAGGGTGGAACTAGGCAAGTGATCATTGCTTGGGGATGGTTGAGTCTGTGGATTAAAGAAAGCCAGGGGCCCTGTCAAGCCTTAAGATGTGGGTATTTCGGTCCTCCTACCTAGTGGGCTAGGCACTACATTCTGAAAGACTTGCACTGATGAGCACTATCAAGTTAGTTCCCCATCCTATTGCTGGCCCAAATCTCCCTTTCTCAGAGTGAACCAGCCACTTTGAAATTGTAAGAGTCTTTAACAATGTAACATAGTTCCAAGAGAGATTTCAATGTAATATAGTTACTTGCATCTTAGTGATGTATCATAGTTTGGACCATCTACTATACTATATTAACTTGTTCAGTGTATTTTATTAATAATTTATTAGCCATTCTGTTTCATGTAAAATGTTGAGTTGTAAACCGCTTTGGTAACTCTGAAAGAGTCGTCAAATAAATTTGCACAAACGAATTACAAATAAAGTATGCAGAATTTCAAAATGTTTGCTCAGGAGCAGAGTTTGTATTAATGTCTTTCCCCAGATTGTGAAAATGGTGCTACCACCTCCATGGCATCTAGTGGTTGATATAGCAGACTTTAAGTGCTATCCTTTTCTGAATATGAAAACATAATTTATTTTGAATCCACTTTTCTTGCATGGGCTAATGCCATATCAGCCATTAAACTAGGTGGTTCTCTTGCATTTGATTCACAAGGGAGAAAATAGTGAAACCATCTTCTCCCTATTATTTATGGAATTTTCTTCCTGTTTATTTTTAGATTGTTGATGTCTTTATGGAGTATAACCTGATTCAGCAGTGTACTGCTTTTCTGTTGGATGCACTGAAGAACAATAGGCCATCAGAGGGTTCTTTGCAAACACGTCTTCTTGAGATGAACCTCATGCATGCTCCTCAGGTATTTCCCAACTGAAACAAATCAATCTGAGCTCATTTACACAATTAAGTAAATGTTTACTGAGACTCAACTCAGTGGTCCAGAAATTAAATTTCATTTAGCTGCTTTTAAGAATTGCATGACACACAAACCTATTTTGCTTTTTAATGCAAGAGTAGAAGGTATTTTTAAGATGGCTAATCCGCCAGGGTAAAATTGGTTGCATTCAGTTCCGCTTCTCAAGTACTGCAGATGGTCTAGTTTTTAAATTTTCCATGTAACTGCTCCCTACCTCTGAGGGGAACAAATTCATTTTGGTGGATAAAATGTGGTGGTATAACTTTACTTCCTGTGCTTCAGATCAGCTGCTGAAGTATTGGGGGGGGGGGGAGAGTGATGTAGCATTTTGAATGCATCCATGGCTTTAGGTAGTATTTACAGTTGTTTTTTCTTTTAATTTTTCCATCCTTCTTTCTTTTCTTCCCCTTTAATGTGGACTGATTGCCTATTATGATAGTGGATATCTGTTTGCTAAGTTTGCTTTTCTTCATTTCTTTGTAATATTTGCTATATAATTGACATTTACTATGTTTTTAAAGGCAGATTTTTAATTAAAACCAAAGCACGATGGCCAATGATAAAGATTTTTATATATTTACGTTTTAAAAAGGATTATTTTATTTTCAGGTGGCAGATGCTATTTTGGGAAACCAGATGTTCACTCATTATGATCGTGCTCACATTGCGCAGCTCTGTGAGAAGGCGGGACTGCTGCAGCGTGCTCTGGAACATTTCACCGATCTGTACGATATTAAACGGGCTGTGGTTCATACACATCTCCTAAACCCTGAGGTATATAGGCAGAATGCTATGTAATTGGCACAAGTCCAGGCACCATTTCTGACACATGTTTTTGCAAAAGGTGTAATTTTATTTTAAGAAACAGCATGGCAGTTGAGGTGTTTAATATCTTACTATGAGAACTGATTTCTTTGATAGCAGTTGAAATTTAAACACCATTGGCTATAAAATGCCTCCATATTGACACACATTTGCAGAATAATATTGGGTAAATGCACATAGATGATATTGCTTTTTGATACTGGACATATGTCTATAATTAAGGTGTTTAAAATAGAATATAAGAACATAAGAAATGCCATACTGGATCACCAAGGTTCTTCAAGCGCAGTATCCTGATCTCCAGGAAAAAGCAGGAATGTAGTCTTCACATATGGGTATCGTCTGTACCGATGGAGCCTGCGCGGGAATGCACCCCAGTGTCCAATAGGAAAGCTTTTGGGAGCATCCCACAGCGCCTGCATGCTGCCTTCCCGCTTTTCCCAACTGTCCCTCTCCAGTTCTTTGTTTTCCGCGTAGCCGACAGGTCACACATCCTGTCACCGCAGAAAATTTTCCTTTTTATTCTTCTTTTTTGTGGTCGCGTCTGCCTTCCCTCGATGCTATACGGTACCGCCGGTGATTCTTTTCTTTTTCCTGAAAAAAACCCCAAACCCTTTGTTTCTGGAGTCTTTCTCCAGTAATTTTCTTCTCGGGTGCCACGCACCATTTTGGGCACTAGGCCCAATTTTTTCCCTCAAAATGGAAAAACACGGTTTGGGTTTTAAAAAGTGTTCTAAGTGTGGCTGTACCATTTCAGTCACTGACACCCATGAGTGGTGTCTCAAATGTTTAGGTTCTGACCACTCTATTTCAGAGTGTGTTGCCTGTGGGATGATGTTGAAAAGGGGCCGGCAAAACCGAGCTGCTAAACTTAGCACCCTTTTTCCCTCCGATGCAGCCTCCGTGGCATCGACGTCTTCCAGGGCTTCGTCTTCCTCCCATGGATCTCAGGTAACTAAACATAACTCTAGCCAGTCCTCAAAGGGTAGATCTCCTTCTAAACATCGAGATGCCTCTGGCGTTGCCCTTGAGGGACTTTCACCGGCAAAATTGACCCGGCGGGAGGCTTCGGCTTCCAAAGCACTAACAGGACTCCAGGATGTTCTCGAGGCTTCAACCTCGGCAGAACTACTGGTGCCATGCTCTCGGGTTCCGGCCACTTCATCCGGCACCGATACCCAAGCATCGGCAGCGTTGATAGACCAGAAGGTCTTTGCTGTTGAACGCAGTCTGGCGGCTCTTCTCACAGCCTCGATGCCCCTGAAACGACTTCAGACAATTCTACCGGCACCGGCACCGATTCCAGTACCGGCACCGACTGCATCGTCATCAGCAGGTATTCTACCGGTACTGAGTCTTGCGTCTGTATCCGGCATTGACAAGTCGGTACCGGACAACTCCGATGCTGACTTCGATCGGTACCGGTACCGTGCCTTGCACGATCACCCGGATCGGAGATACTTCGAATCCTTGGATGAGTCTGAAGACTCTGAAAGCTCTGCCAATACCAGAGTACTTCTTCCTGAGGATTCCTCTATCTTCTGGTGGAAGCGTCCTTTCAGGATTTTATCTGAGATGTGGCCCAAGGTGTTTCCATAACAGTGGCTCCTAAAAAAGATCCTAGGGCAAAGGAATTAGAAATCCTACAATACCCTAAAGCTCCCAAGGAGGCAGCTACCTTACCTATTCATGTGATCTTGTATGATCTTATGTTAAGGATGTGGGAAACACCTCTGACCACATCTCCTCACTCTCGAAGACTCGACACCATGTATCGAGTTCCTCCTTGTCCTGGGTTTCAGAAGACTCAATTACCACATGATTCCATGGTGGTGGAATCAGCCATGAGACGGATAAAGAGTGCAAAAAGGCATGCATCTTATCCTCCAGGACGTGAGTGTAGGACTCTTGACGCCTTTGGACGTCGATCCTTCCAGGCTTCCATGCTTTCTGCTAGGATCAGTTCTTGTATATGGGAATGTTCCTTAAGGAGGTCACAGGAGACTTAGAGCTTATGAGCCCTCTACTTCCTGATGATAAAAGACAAGATTATCTTGCTCTTGTTAAACATGCTCAGTATGTTTCCAACTTTGTGAATCGTGCAGCCTTTGATTTCTTTGAATGCATAAGCAGAACCTCTGCTATTGCCATAGGTGCACGTAGAATTGCCTGGCTCCAGGCATCTGACTTGGAAATCTGGGTACAGGACAAACCGGGGAATATACCTTGCACAGGAGAGAATCTCTTTGGCAAGAATTGTCAGGAAAAAGCTAATGAGATTAGATGCTGACAATATCACTTTGGATAGATTGTCTAAATCTACAGCTGATCCTGCGAGGAAAAGATCCTCTAAGAAACCATTCTTCAGCAAGAAGAAAAGGTTTTATCCCTCCTATACCCAGCAGTACATCGTTTAGGTCAGTCTGCCCAAAAGGGACAGCAGCAACAACCTAGGCAACAAAGGAAACCAAAAGCATCTAAGCTTCAACCAGCTCAGCAGACTCGGCCTCCACAGGGGCTTTGACTCCTGTCTAGAAATCTTTGCCTTCCTGGCCCTGAACGGCCCAGAACCCTCCACCATCTCAGGAAGGTTATGTCATTTTGCCCCCAAATGGGGTCAGATAACAGCAGAAAATTGGATTCTTGTCAAACATGCTCAGGATGTGAGAGAGGGGTACAAGCTTCATTTCCTTAGCATGCCCCCTCCTACAATTGTAAGAGAGTTCAATTCTCAGACCTCTCTCAACGACCGGTTAGGTCAAGAAGTCACTATGCTCCTTGCTCAAGGGGCAATAGAAGAGGTACCCATTCCCCAACGGGTTACAGGGTTTTACTCCCCCTATTTCCTAATTCCAAAGAAAACAGGAGGACATAGACCCATTCTAGACCTCAGAAAATTGAACAAATTCCTATTCAGAGAGAAGTTCAAAATGATTTCTCTAGCAACTCTGCTGCCATACCTTCAGAGTCAGGATTGGCTTTGTTCTCTAGATCTCAAGGATGCGTAAACTCATGTTCTCATCCATCCAACTCACCAAAAGTTCCTTCGATTCCTGTTTCAAGGGAAGCACTACTAATGCTGGGTTCTTCCTTTTGGCCTGGCCTCTGCGCCAGGGGTGTTCACAAAATGCATGGCTGTGGTAGCAGCATTTCTCCGCACCCTGGGAATATTCGTCTTCCCTTACTTAGACTGGCTCATTCGAGCCCCTTCAGAGCCAGAGGCCAGGGTTGCTCTGTCTCGCACAATGCACATCCTTCAGTATTTGGGACTTGTTAACCCTCTTGCGATACCTCTGGAATCATTACTGGAGTACCTCCATTTATCAAATGCAGGGCTTAAGACTAATTCAGTGAGTCCATTTGAATGCTATTGCAGCTTCTTTCAAGCCTCTCAATGGACAACCTATTTCCTCTCCTCCTCTCATAGCGAGATTTATGAGAGGCCTTCTTTTAATGAAGCCTCCCATTAAGCCACCACAGGTGGCAAGGGACTTGAATCTGGTTCTTGGGCAGCTCATGAAACCGCTCTTTGAACCATTAGCCACTACCTCTTTGAAATCATCAGTGAATTGCAAACCTTGGTGGCTGATGTTCCTTATACAAGGTTCCATCATGATAAGGTAGTCATTAGGACTCATCCACACTTTATGCCAAAGGTGGCTTCACCCTTTCATTTGAACCAAGAGGTTTACCTTCCTGTATTCTTTCCAAGGCCTCACGCCTCAAATGCAGAAAGGAACCTTTGTACTTTGGACTGTAAAAGATTTTGAGTAATATTGTATAAATGTGTTATCCAAATTGTTTTTCTGGACCAGGCAGTTTCCTCGTGCTGCTGTTTACGCTTTTTGCTCAGGTTGGGAATTGAGCTGGGGTTTTCTATCCTAGCTATCCTATCAGAGAATTTCCCTTTGTGCTATATCAGTTTGAAACTCAGTGCAGACGTCAGCTGGTTATCACAAGCCAGGGCTCCTTCTGAAATCTTGTAATTTTATGTCCAAACTTCAGCCAGTTGGTATCCTTGCATGACTGGTACTCTTGTTCATCTCCCCCTCCCCACCCCACCCCCCTTCCCACCCCCAAATTTTTCAGCATTGGATACAGCTTTCACAGCATCCCCATTCTCTATTGACCTGGGAAATGGAAGACCTAATCTGGGAATTGAACCAAACTCTTTCAGCATCCAGTGAAAAATATACTTTAGATATATTAAAATTATAAAGCAGAGATTTGTTGCAACTGTGATGTATTTTGGTGGTCTGCCTTTGGAGATGGGTGTAGAATAACTTTCTTCCTTTCCAGTGGCTGGTGAATTACTTTGGCTCACTGTCAGTTGAAGACTCTCTGGAGTGTTTGCGTGCTATGCTTTCTGCAAACATCCGTCAGAATCTGCAAATCTGTGTTCAAGTAGCTTCAAAATACCATGAGCAGTTGTCCACGTTGTCACTAATAGAGCTCTTTGAATCTTTCAAGAGTTTTGAAGGTAAGGCGGTTATGCTTATAGAAAATGGTAGATGTGTGCCTTTTTTCCCCATAAACGAAAAATAAATGCAAGATCATCAGTTTAATACAAACTGTCTCTGCTGTGAGGGATTAAGAATTTTGTGAATATGGTTTTAATGAAGCTGGACTAAGATATTAACTTTTTCAGAAGTATAAAAATGTTCTTTGGGGCTTCATTTATATCTAGGGCTTCTATGCTTAAGTGCTCATAACTTGTAGATTTCTGTTTATTTTCCAGCTAATTATGGATTCTTAGAGGCTATTTAAAAAAAACATTATCAGTGGTGGTTGTGTAACAGGTACTATTGCTTGGTACCTTTTCTGGTAGAATCCAAATGTACATCTGTCAGCATAGAAAAGGAAGAAAACCTGAATGGTGGCTACAGGACCAGCTAGGGAAGGGGGTGAGGGAGTACTAGGGGAAGTGGTGTTTTTCCACTGTTTTATCTGAATAAATGCCTATTACATTTTTTTTGCATCAGGTATTTCATCAGGGTTTACCATTTAAACCCTAAAATCAGAAGCTCTGTTTCACTGATTCAAGTCAACTATTCATGTTGTGTTTTGTAGCTTTTCCAAGGCTATATAGCAGCTGTGGTTTTAATACAAATGAAGACCAACAATAGGGTATATTCTATAAAATTATTATTCAAACTATTTTATTTGTACTAGCAAGGTATAATTCCAGATACTCTGCTGAAACATTTCTATGGAGAAATGCTTAATGGGTGTTTTTATTATACATTCATCTAAAAATACTTTTTACAAAAATACCAGAAATTTGTTGTGACGACTTTTGCATGGAACATGCATGCTGCAAAATTATTTCATTCTTGGACTGTGCTGGAGAATTTTCTGATCTTTGCCATAATCCTAATCTTAATGCAGGCATGATGCTCATTCACTTTTTAAGCCCCACTGTGAATATTCTGATTTAGAAATATTCCGTACAATTTCAAGCCTAGTTTTTGTCTTACAAAGGGCCCACTGAATGCACAGCCTTTTGTAAACTACATTTTTATTGTAGCCTTATATATTATGGTGGCATATACAGTGTGAACAAGCTTTTTATTTTAAAAAAATTCCAAAAAGCAGCATCGTGCATTACTTTAATGGGTAGTGGTAGATCCTGCTACTTGTGTAAATACCAGATTTGGCAAAACTGCTCATCCAAAGGAAGCTCATTAAGAAACAAAGCTCCAAAACTCTCTTTTGAGGTGGTTATAAAATACCCAAGACGAAAATATAATTGCCTCATAAATAACTCTTGCAAAACTCACTTGTATGACTTCGGGCAGATGTAAATGTTGGTTGGGAAATTTTTGAGATGTGTTCCCCCCCCCCCCTTACACATGTAGTCCCTATTTTGCATTTCTGAAGTCCACCCAAATGATGCCCAGAACATTCCCTTCTAAAAAAAAAAAAAATCTGTGCGCGCCATGTGTATACATTTGCAAGTAGTGGCTTTTTTAAAATGACTGCTTTAGTACATCACATCTGAAGCATGAGCTCTGGCAGAAGAGAATGGATGCCTAATTCATTTACATTTTAGAGCAAAGGTTCTCAACCTGGTCCTCGACACACCTAACCAGTCAGGTTTTCAGGATAGCCACAATGAATATGCATATTAGAGATTTGCATACTATGGAGTCAATACATGCAAATCTACATATCCATTGTGACTATCCTGAAAACCTGACTGGCTAGGTATGGACCAGGTTGAGAATCTCTGTTTTAGAGTAAGAGAAAATATATCAGGAACTACTCAATGGGGGGAAGTATTAGAGCAACAAAATAGACGTTGATTTGAAGAATCTGTTCTATATTCCTCTTATCTGAGCAATGTGGTAAAGTGAGGATTGTTACCTGTAACAGGAGTTCTCCAGGAACATGCAGGAAGTCAGTCCTCACATATGGGTGACAGTGCCGACAGAGCCTGCTCGGAGCATTTCCCCAGCTTTCAAAGAAAGCGTTTGGGGCATGCTACCACACATACGTGGTCCCCTTCCTGCCCAAGGGTGCCATCTTGCTCAGTCTTTTTTTTTTTTTTTTCTGCAGAGCCCAACAGATGTCTGTCCAGTTTCCCTGGAAAAAACCTTGAGAATATTCTTAAAAATTCAGCTTTCCCGATTTACATACCGGTTCCTCTTTCCACCTCGAGCTGGCGTCGGTTCCAGTGCTGTTCTCGGCTCCTTCCCCATTTTTTTGATCGAGGCTTGCCTCGACCAACGTTCATGGCCTTTTTCGCCTGGAGGTTGTCAACCCTAGCCAGGTGTCTACCCACCATGTACCCCAGTGGGTTCAAAAAATGTAACCGCTGCAGTCAAGCTATTTCCATCACAGACACCCATGACTGCTTCGTATGCTGCCAGGGACTGGACCATGACAATACTTCCTGCAACCTGTGCCACATCATGATGCCCAAAACTAAGAAGGGGAGGATGTTCCCCAGGTCTGACTCAGCACCTGCTTCTCTGACACAAGCTCCAATCCCAGCATATCCCGCGAGGGCCAAGCATCCTCTGAGACCCGTGGCAGCAGCTCCTCAGAGAAGACCTTGGACCCCGAGCAAAAAGAAAAAAAAATCCTCAGTCCGTCGGAGAAACCAGTCAAGACTACCCCAGAGGGACTTGTACGATTCTGAGAAATGGCCCACCACAGTTCCCAAAAAGGGATGCCTCAGCCAACAGAGACCATGCGAGGGTTCTTGAGGCTGTAGTCCTCGTCAAGGATGCAGTTTGTGAGAATGCCGATGCCAGGACAGATATCCTCTGAACCCACACCAAAAGCTGCGGAGCCTTCTGGCTTGGAGTCCAGAATGGCAGTCATAGAGCAGAACATCACTGCCATCCTGGTTATGCAGCAGGCGATGATGGCAAGTTCATCCTCTTTATCTGCCCCGAATACTGGACCCCCAACTGCAGGGGTGTCCCCGGTCGTCGAGCCAAGCTCAGAGTACCATCGTCCTTGGGTAAGTTCTTGGCTCCGGTCCTGGTCCCGTTCCTTGGGAATCTGGTCCTCCCTGGCCAGTTTCCAGGACTCGAACCCCAGGTCCTCGGGATGGCCCTGGCACTTTGGTGTGTGCCTCGGACTCGTCCCACCCCCCCCCCCCCTCAACTCAGAGTGGGAGATCAACGACGAGGCCTTCCTAGAAACTAGACAGCACCAAGATGTCCCCTTGGACTTGTCTTCCCCCAGTGCCCTGGCACCATTCTCCTCCGGAGGACATGGCCTCCCACGACTTCGTCAGGGATATGGCCAGAGCCCTCTTGGTGCAAACCGAGACGGAGGAGAACCTGTGCATGAAGAACCGGAGATCCTCCAGTTCGTCTCCTCCTAAGGAACCCTTTATGGTGCCGGTCCAGCCAATCCTTGAGAGACTGCTACTGTGGATGTGGGAGACCCTGGTGTCGGTGCCAGTGGTCAGCTGGCGCCTCGACGTCATGTACCTAGTCAGGAAGGGGTAGGTGTTACACAAGTCCCAACTCTCGCATAACTCCATGGTAGTCGAGTCAACCATGCAAAAGCTCAAAAGCCAGAAGACCTACTATTCTGTTCCTCCTGGCAGGGACCCTTGAGCCCTTGACACCCTTCTGCACAAGTGCTACAAGGGTTTGATGCTGGGGTGTTGAATCCAGGCCTATGAGCTATACATAGGCATGTATTTAAAGGCACTGACCCAGGAGTTATCAGGGTTCTCAGTGGAACTGACCGGAGAACCTCTCCATTGGCTTCAGGCTCTGACCTCGGGAATCAAGGACTGTTCAAAGTTCCTCTCCCAGGCAGCCTACAATGGATTTGAGTCAGCGGCTTGAGTGGCATCAGCTGGCATCGGGGCTAGACGCCAAGCCTGGTTATAGTCCTCGGACCTCGAGCACTGGGTCCAGGACCAGCTGCTCGACATCCCCTGCACCAGCGAGAACTTGTTCAGCAAACTCATGGCTGACAAGGGGGCCAAGATAGAGGCCAAGGTGGTGACCTGCCAGAAGCTCTCAAAGAAAACCACCTCCTTTCCCTGCAAAAGGTCCTCTGGGAAAAGGCCTCTATTCCTTGGGAAAAAGGGGCACTTCCAACATGGTCACCAATACCTATCCTCCTCGGGTCAACAACAGGGTTCTCACTCTGAAGCTGGGCCAAGGAGCCCAGAAGCCCTAGGCCCTAGCTCTAGCCCAACTGGGGGGAGCTTTTGACTCTCAGGGCGAGACCTTCACCAGCCCACAGGTGGGCACAGGTCACCTCAGAACAGTGGGTGCTGCAGGTGGTGAAGGAGGGATACCACCCAGGTTCTTCCCAGGAGAGCCAGTGCGACCTCTTCACCAGACCCTTCTGCTCTGAGCTTGTGGGTCTGCTCAGGGACAATGCAGTGGAGCCTGTACCCAAGCATCTATGGGGAAAGGGCTTCTACTCAAGGTACGTCCTTATCCCCAAAAGAACCCGGGGCCTCAGGTCCATTTTTGACCTGTGAAACTTGAACAAGTTTCTGATGAGGGAGAAGTTCAAGATGCTTTCCCTTGGAAAACTGCTGCCCTATCTCCACCAGGGAGATTGGCTGTGCTCCTTGGACCTAAAGGATGCATACACCCACATCCTAATCCACCCCTCCCCCAGGCAGTACCTACGGTTTGTGATGGGAGGGGAGGGCACTACCAGTACAGAGTGTTGCCCTTTGGCCTGGTCTCCTCACCAAGAGTTTTATCAAGTGCTTGGCAGTGGTCGCCACCCACTTGTGCCTACCAAAGGGCTTTCGTCTTCCCCTACCTGGATGACTGGCTAATCAGAGGTGATATGACCTCAGAGGTCAAGCAGGCTGCAGAGCATACATCCCTCCTGTTGCAGCACCTGGGATTAGTCATCAACTACCCCAAGTCCCATCTCACTCCCAGTTAAGGTCTGGAGTTCATAGGGGCGCAGTTGGACCCTCTACAGGCCAAGGCCTTTCTCCCAAGGGAAAGGGTGGACTGCCTCATACAACTAGCAGAAGAGGTGCCGCGTCACCAGTCAATACTGGCTCGCCGCCACCTGCTGGGTGACATGGCCTCAACGGTCCATGTCACCACTAGCCCGCTTGCAGATGCAGACAAGCCTGATAGTGCCTCTGCTCACAGTGGACTCAAGCCATGGGCAGGCTACAGGACAGAATCAGTCACTCGCCAGCTGGCAGAGTCCCTCACCTGGTGGCAAAACCTGCACCCCCTCCAGGTGGGAATGCCATTCCAGGCAACCGCACTTCAGAGGACACTGACAAGAAGTCTCTCAACTAGGGTGGGGAGGCGCATTGCGAGGACCGCTGCATGCAAGGCAGTTGGTCTGAGGAGGAAGTCACTCTTACAGATCAATCTCCTTGAGCTCAGGGCAGTCTTCCTGGCTCTGCGAGTGTTCCGTTACAGTCTGTGGCGCCAACCTGTGCTGATCAAGATGGACAACCAGGTGCCATGTTTTATATCAACAAGCAGGGGGGCACAGGCTCATAATCCCTCTGCCAGGAGGCGGTGGCCCTCCTGTCCTATGCAGCATGCAACGGCATGCTCCGGAGAGTAGTATACCTGCCAGGCCAAGACAGCTATTTAGCAGACTAGACTGAGCCGTATCCTTCACCCACACGAGTGGCGCTTGAACCCCAGGGTAACAAAGCTACTCTTCAACCGCTGGGGCAGGCCTATGATAGACCTTTTTGCCTCCCCAGACATTGCGCAACTACCATGCTTCTGTTCATGCCAGCCGCACTTGGGGAGAGTGGTGGTGGATGCCTTCCTGATATTGTGGTTGGAGGGCCTGCTATATGTGTTCCCACCAACCCTCTTCCCCCCCCCCCCCCCCGGTCACCAAGACCCTCTTCAAGGTCCAGAGGAGAGGGCAGGAGTTATTCTGATTGCACCCTGATGGTCTAGGCAGCCCTGGTTTCCTCTGCTGCTATCCCTATCGATGGCACTCCCAGTCCCATTGGGCCAGGCCCCAGAACTCCTCTCCCAGGAGGAGGGCTTCCTTCTGCACCCCAACCTGGGGTCGCTAATGCTGACAGCATGGCAGTTGAAAGGGGTAGCACTGGCCCCTTTCAGCCTTCCGGGGGGGGGGGGGAGGGGTCAAGGAGATCTTACTGGCTTCTTGAAACCCCTCCACCAGGTGTGCTTACACCTTTAAGTGGAGACAGTTCTCCGTCTGGTGTGCAGAGAGGAAGGAGAACCCTTTCTCCTGTTGCATGCAGCTGGTCCTTCAGTACCTACTGCACCTGTCACACACTAGACTGAAATTCAACTCTGAGGGTGCATCTGAGTGCCATAGCCGTGCACCACCACCATATCAAGGGAAAATCCCTCTCTAGCCAGTCCCTGATCTCTGGGTTCCTCTGGGGCCTTCTGTTGTCCAAGCCCCCCCCTCTGCCCTCCAGCGGTGGAATGGGACCTCAACGTGGTGCTCTCCCAGCTCACTAAACCTCCCTTTGAGCCCCTAGCCACTTGCCACCTGCAATATCTGGCTTGGAAAGTGGCCTTCCTGGTGGCACTCATGTCCGCTCAAAGGGTGAGTGAACTCCAGGCCCTGGTGGAGGATCCAGCATATACGAGTTTCTATAAGAACAGGGTGGTGGACCGCACACACACCAAATTCCTCCCGAAGGTGATATCTCCTTTCCACATCAAACAAGAGGCGGTCCTCCCCACCACCTTTCCACGCTGCACATCGGCAGGGAGGAACTAATATTTCATACACAAAATTGCAAATAGGCCCTGTCCTGCTTTTAGTAGACGCAGGACCATTGGAAAACTCCTCAGCTTTTTGTGTTTTGACCCCAGCAGACTGGGGCTCCTCATTACTAAGTGAACTCTGTCCACTTGGTGGCCGACTCTATTAACCTTTGCCTAAGAGCGAGCTGGCCTCTCCCTCGAGCACAGGATCACAGTGGATCGTGCGAGGGCAATGGCCATGTCGGTAGCCAACCTCCGCTCAGTGCCGGTGACTGAAAATCTGCAAGGCCACCACATGGTTTTCAGTTCATACGTTCACAGGAACAGCGTATTTGGCCAAGCAGTACTCCGTAATTTTTTTCAGGGTGTAGGCAACTCCTGCCATCCGATCCTTCTGTGTTCAGGCTACCAGAGTGATAGTGTCGCTGGACGGTAAGGTCTTGAAGAGTGTCTCAGTGGAGACTCACTTTCTGCAACTCATGGCTACCCGATGGATCGCATCTGATGCTGTCTTGGTTCGGTTCTCGGCAGTCTGGAGCTAGGGAGTCCCATATGTGAGGACTGACTTCCTGCTTGTTCCTGGAGAAAGTGTAGCTGCTCAACTGTAACAGGTGTTCTCTGGGAACAGCAGAAATTGATCCTCGCAACCCTCCCTCCTCCCCTAGGAGTTGCCTCCCTACCTCGCTTTATTTTTTACTACTGTCCTAGCTGTCACCTGACTGAACAAGATTGCACCCTTGGGTGGGAAGGGGACCATGCATGCATGGTAGCATGCACTAAAGGCTTTCTTTAAAAGCTGGGAAAATGCTCCATGTGGGCCCCGTTGGCGCCGACATCACCCATATGTGAGGACTGATTCCTGCTGTTCCCAGAGAACACGTTACAGGTGAGTAACTATGCTTTCTCTGTGGACAGCAGGATAAGTCGGCTGCACCTGGATGACATCTTCTGACACCATAGACGAAAGTGCTTTCTGAGCATGTGCAGGTAGCCCTACCCACCGGCCTGCCCATAGCCAGCCCAGTGTGTCCCAAGCTGTTCCTGCGTGGTTAGGTAGGTGGGCTCTAGGTCGATGTCATCTAGGGGAGGCAGATAGGTTTGTGTGGCTGGCTTAACCTGCTGTCCACAGAGAACTCCCATTACAGGTAGGTAACTTTGCTTTCTCCTTTGACAAGCAGGATGCAACAGTCACACCTGCTACCTTCTTAGCTGTGTGCTAGCATGCGCTATGGTGGACAAGGGAGGGGCCAGAGACAGGTGACAGGGTTTTGCCATTTTATTATATAACTCAATGGAACCATTGTAGTCCGTCAACAGGATGGACTAGATTTTGGAACATGGCAACAAGTGGAACAGTTTTTATATGGAACAGTTTTAACAAGAGCAGCGCTCCCGCATGGAAGTGTTACACAAGAGCATAATGTGGCAAGAATGCAATGACGGCAATACAGAACAAGCAGAACAATCAAGCATAACCTAGGAGGACAAGCAATAGGGACAGTGGGCCAACATAGCCTACAGCAAAGCCATGGTGGGCCAAAGTGGCCAACAATAAGACTACCACCATGGGCAGTGTGTCTGACAGTGGCCAATGTGACCTAAGAACGAGTTTAGGAGCTGCTTAGGGTCTGGTCCTTGCCACTCTGTGGGGTGGTTGTTGCAAGGAAAGCTCGGCCAAAGGAGGTATCTGATTGTTCTCCTAGGACAAGCAGGATGAGTCAGCCACACTAGGCGATGTCATCTGATGGCACCGAGATGGAAGTACTCTCTATAGCTCAGAAGGGCTTAGCCCTTCTGAGCATGGGCTACCCAGGCCCCACATCCAGGTCCACCCCTACTAGCACTTTTCACTCTTCCGCCTTGCCAGCAAGACAAACTCTCCTACTCTCTAAAACAAAGGAATTATCTTCAACCTTAAAGAACTGGAAAAGAATAGAAGAAATCAGAAGCTTCAATCAAGACCATGCCTAAGCCAGGTTTTAAAAAATGCCCAGGGTGCTCCAGAAAGATGAACTCCACAGACTCACATGATCGATGTATAAGATGTCTCGGCGTCTCCCATAAAGTTGAGGACTGTGCTCACTGTGCTAAAATGTCCCCTCGTGCCAGAAAATCTTGACGACATGCCCTCCAGGATCTCCTCTAAGCGAATAGATGCTCAGCGATCCCACCAGCAGACCACACGGCTGCTCGTGCTGCTCCTGCATACACCTAACTCTGGGCCCCCCACCTCCTGCAAACTGGATTTAAAACACCAAGTCCAGCCAACCCTTGCCGGGATTCGACAAGACCCAGTTTCCGCACCCCTCCATAGTCGTGGAGTCAGCCCTCAAACGCTCCAAGTTGACAGACACATTCCAACAGCCCCCCAGGCAGGGATCTCAAGCTACTCGATGACTTCAGAAAAAAGGCTTTCCAGGGCGCCATGCTATGCGCAAGGTTGTCCGCCCACCAGCTTCAACATGCACTATACCAAGATGTCCTCTTGGGACAACTGAAAGATGAAGTCGCCGCGCTCCCGCAAGACAGCTAATGTCTCCCTGGCGGACCTTCAGGAGCGCACGAAGTACGAGCAGCCTTCGCCTTTGACGCAGCTGCATGCACAGCTGGAACTGCTATCTCCGCTTGTTGCCTCGCCTGGCTTCGGGCTTCCAGACTCCAGGAAGATACCCATGACCACATCGCTGACTCCCCCTGTACCGGTGACTCACTATTCGGTGACAGGATAAATGACACCGTCACCACAATGAAGGACCACTGCGCCATGCTGCAAACCCTTGTGGACGAGAGCTTAGAGCGCGCCAACCGCAAGAGATCCTACCGACAGAAGCCGTACTCCTCCAAATGACAGTACAACTCATACCGGAAGTGGCAACAACCACGGTACAAGCCACAGTCTCAACAGGCCTCCATCCGCAACAAACCACACCAACGAGAACGGAGGCAACAAAAGACCCCCCCCCCCCCAGCCGGGTCGACGAAAACCAACCAGCCTTTTTGACAAGTGACCCAAAGCCAACCCCCCCCCCCCCACCGGGGGTCTGCTCACCTCCTTCCTGCCAACCTGGGAGTCCATCACAACAGACAGGTGGACCCTACAGATCATCAAGGAAGGGTACCGCATCAGATTCCTCTCCACCGTGGCAACGCAAACCTCCCCACGATAAAGCGGAGACTGCCTCACTCACAGACCTAGCAACGGAGATATCCTCTCTCCTGGCATCCAAAGCAATAGAACCCATACGATCGGAGAAGATTCATTCTGGCTTCTATTCCAGGTATTTCATGGTTTCCAAGAAGTCAGTTGGGTCCCGCCCCATCCTCGACCTCTGCAATCTCAACAAATTTATCGTCAAGGAAAAGTTCAGGATACACTCCCTTGGGTCGATCCTTTCATTCAGCACAGAGAGTGGCTCTTATCCCTGGACTTAATGGATGCCTAAACGCATGTCGCTATCCACAAGGACCACTGCAAGTTCCTCTGCTTCCAGATCCTGGGGAGGCACTTTCCAATACAGGGTCCTCTCCTTTGGACTATCTCCTGCACCACGAGTGTTCACCAAATGCGTGCCCGTTGCAGCTGCACACCTCTGCAAGCAGGGCATATGCATATTCCCATATCTAGACGACTGGCTGATTTCAGCCCCCTCCTTACAGGAAGCCACGTCTACTACACGACAGATCATCTCCCTCTTAACATCTCTGGGCTTCCTGGTGAACTACCAGAAGTCGCACCTGTAGCCCGTCCAATGCCTCAAATTCATTGGCGCGATAATAGACACCACAGTCTCCAGGGCCTCCATCATTTGACTGATACGGCGCACCTCAGAGAATTGCCCCATGACCACCAGAGCACTCCTCTGCCTTTTGGGCCACATGGCAGCATCGACCCAGGTGGTAATCATGGCGAAGCTTCACATGCGCCACTTGCAATAGCACCTGAGGTCACATTGGAACCAGCACTCATAGCCCCTCAGCACTCACGTCCACATGGATGCTGCAATCAAAGCGTCCCTCCTCTGGTGGACCCACAGGAAGAACCTTACACGCGGTTGCCCCCTGAGACAGCCCATTCATCAGTTGACCATCACCACGGACGCCTCCCCATCTGGCTGGGGGGCACACTGCCTCTACCTCTGCACCCAATTTCCATGGATGGCACAGGAACGGACCTACCATATCAACCTCCTGGAACTCAGGGCAATCCGGCATGCCCTCATGACCTTTCAGAGCCTGATCTGTGGGAATGCTGTCCTTCTCCAAACCGACAACCAGGTAGCCATGTTCTACATCAACAAGCAGGGAGGAACAGGCTCCTGCGCCCTCTGCAGGGAGGCCCTACAGATATGGATTTTCACCCTACACAACCACTGCCTCATCCTTACCTACTGGGACTCCAAAACGAACTAGCAGACCGGCTCAGCCGCCATCTCAGCCCTCACAAATGGACACTCAACTGCCAGGTGACCCACACCCTCTTCCAGCGGTGGGGACAACCACAAATTGATCTCTTTGCTATGGAGGGGAACACCAAATGCGACACCTGCTCGAAGCGTCGTTCTCACTGCGGCATCGCCCCAGATGCATTTGACGTGTACTGGGGGGGACTGGTCACTAGTGTACGCCTTCCCGCTCTTCCCACTGATACTGCTGACCTTGCAGCATATCATTTCAGACAGGGCACAAGCCATGCTCATCGCACCCAACTGGCCTCACCAAGGGTGGTTCCCATACCTCAACTGCCTGGCACGGGAAGCGCCAATCTGCCTTCCCCTGTTGCCGGACATAATCTCCCAGGGTGATGGCAACACCCTACACCCCAATCTGTGGACCCTGTCCTTAACAGCATGGAGGCTTAGCGGGTAACCCTATCACCCCTCCACCTCCTGCCTGAGGTCACACAGGTGCTACTCGCAGCCAGACGCTCCTCAATGAGGAAGTCGTATGGCCTGAAATGGAGACGCTTCACCTCCTGGTGCTCCGCCCAGCAGCTCAACCCTTTCTCCTGCCCCACGCCGCAAGTGCTACAATACCTCACCAGACTTTCCCAACAGGGATTGCAGCCTCAGTCCATCTGAGTCCACCTCGCCGCGATCGCAGCCTTCCACAACCGCTGCGGCGACGTATCCATCTCAGCACAGCCTATCGTTGCCCGCTTTATGAAGGGTCTCAACAGCCTACATCCTCTGTGCAGGGACCCAGTTCCTCACTGGGACCTCAACACCATCCTCAACCAACTCACTCTATCACCCTTCAAGCCCTTGCACTCTGTGGCCATGAAGCACGTCTCCTGGGAAACTCTATTCCTAATGGTCATCACGTCAGTCAGATGGATCAGCGAGCTACAAGCCCTGGTGGTGCACCTACCCTACACCCAGCTCACCAACGGCAGAGCTTCCCTCCGGATGCACCAAACTTTGTGCCTAAGGTGGCCTCTGCTTTCCATATCAACCAGTCCATAGAACTGCCTAGCTTCCACCCCGAGCCCCATCCTCCCCCGATGAGCAAAGGCTGCACACACTTGACTGCGTCAGAGTCCTCCGCATCTACCTTTTCCAGACTGCACCTCACCACAGAGGGACACAACTCTTTGTCTCCTACGACCCGAACAAATCGGGCCGTCCAGTCTCCAAACAGACTTTGTCGCTGTGGATCTCTGCCTGCATCGCCTTCTGCTTGGAGCAAGCGGGTGCAGGGCCTGCACCCCCAGTCAATGCACATCAGCTACGAGCGATGGCCTTATCTATCGCAAATCTGAGATCGGTCCCTGTGGTGGATATCTGCAGAGCCGCCCCTGGTCATCCCTCCATACCTTCCAAAAACACTATTGCCTCGATCTCTCCAACGGGGACGACCTTGCCTTCACTCGGGCTGTCCTATCCACAGCAGACCCTCGGAACCAGTGACTCTTGACTGCTGAATGTCTCTGCCTCTACAGTATTGACCTGCTGTTCAATCACTTTGTTACGCTAAACTTGCACGATCTCGCACCTTATTGTTATCTTGCACTGTTGTGTTACATTCCACTGTTTTGCACTAATGTCTGCACTATCTGTACTGCACAGAGAATGTCTGCAATAGAAGTACTAGATCCGCATTTTTTGCACTGTGAAATTGATAAGAACTGCCAACTCTGTTCCACAATAAACAGGCATGTCTCAATCAGTTGGGCCCGTTATCTTCCTTCACTTTGACCAACCCTTGCACCTCAGCTCTTCATAGCTTGGGAGGCACCTAGTGTGGCTGACTCATCCTGCTTGTCCTAGGAGAAAGCGAGGTTACTTACCTGTAACGGGAGTTCCTTTGCGTCCCTCTAGTCCAGTCCCGGAACCATAGAGTTTAGAATCTCCTCCAGCAGCCTTGGAGACTGAAAGACGACATCGCTTTGCTGGCACCAGTATATATAGGCAAGGACCGCCCCCTTTCACCAGTACTTTGTCTCCAAGCAGCTGTGGAGATTCTGAGCCTGGGACTGGGCTCACGGTTTAAGTTCAGAGTGACAAATAAGCAGAACTCTTCTTTAAATTTTGGGTGATCTTAGGTAGCAGTTTAGGCAGCTCATCTAAGGCTGTTTTTTTGTTTTTGGTTTACAGGTGCAGTACTGTGCTGAGGAGGTTTCCGTGCCTTTCTGCTGGCTCTGTCCTCTGCTCTCTTTGCCTCTCTTCTTCTCACTTCCCTCCCTCTCCCTCCACCCCCCCTAGCTGCAGTCTCCCTGTGGTGAAAACGAGCATAAGGGGGAGAGGTATTTGATGTAGCCTCCCTGCTCCCGAACCCACGATTAGGGGTGAGGAGCAGGTGGAAGGCTGGGGACACGGCGAGAGAAGCCTTAGCATGTCCGGGCAGCGAGGAGCTGAAGCCGCGAAAAGGGCTGTGCTCTGACGCTGTAGCTTCGGTGTTGATCGCCGGCAGGGAGATTTGCCTGGGGCGAGACTTGGTGAGTAGCTAAGTTTGATACCTGTCCCTTTCTTGGTCCAGCTGCTGTGAGGGTTGGGGATCCCTTGGTAGCTCCGGGGAAATGCTCGCCTCAGCAAGCTGCCCTTTCGAGGTAAGCTCCTGTTTGGTGAAGATTTGGAAAGGTTAGTTAAGGATCTCGGAGAGTCTAAGGGGGGTCGGCTTCCGGAGGATAAGCCGAAGCAGGCTCGGTCTTCGGCTGGATCCCAGGGGGGCCCCAGAGAGTTTCGTAGATTTTGTTCCTTTCACTTTGGCCAATCTCAGCGTTCCAGGTTCCCAGGGTGTGGTCAGGGCTTCTGGGGCTTCCGGGGAGCAGGCAGAGGGTTTGCTCCGTTCCAGTCTGGGGCCGTTAAACAGCAATGAGATTAGGGGGGCTCAGGTGGGGGGTAGTTCCGGTGGGAGGTCGTTTACCGGACTTTTACCCTGCCTGGGTCCAAATTACGTCAGACCAGTGGGTCCTGGAGGTTATCCGAGATGGTTATGCCCTAGAGCTTCATCGGCCCGTGTTAGATTCCTTTGTTCAGTCTCCGTGCAGGGCGCCGCTGAAGCGGCGAGCAGTCGAAGAGACGCTTCAGCGGCTACTCCAACTCCGGGCGGTGGTGCCTGTGCCACCGGATCAGTGCGGCTACGGTCGTTACTCCATCTATTTTGTGGTGCTCAAGAAAGAAGGCTCGTTTCGGCCGATTCTGGATTTGAAAAGGGTGAATCGTTGTCTCCGGATCACTCATTTCCGAATGGAGACGCTTCGGTCCGTTATTGCGGCAGTCCGAGCGGGAGAGTTTCTGACGTCTTTGGATCTCACTGAAGCTTATCTGCATATCCTGGTGCGGTAGGAGCATCGATGGTTTCTACGCTTTGCGGTGCCCATGGGGCATTTTCAGTTTCAGGCGTTACCCTTCAGGCTGGCCACAGCTTCTCGGACATTCACCAAGATCATGGTGGTCGTGGCGGCGGCACTGCGCAAGGAGGGGGTACTGGTGCATCCGTATCTGGACGACTGGCTAATCCGGGCAAAGTCCAGGGAAGAGTACCACGGTCACCGCCAGGGTGGTGCAGTTGTTGGAGAGTCTAGGTTGGGTAGTCAACTTGGCAAAGAGTACGTTGGTCCCCTTCCAGGTCCTGGAATATTTAGGGGCGCGTTTCGACACCCAGCAGGTGGCTGTGTTCCTTCCGGTTCTACGGGCACAGCGGTTGCGGGGGCTGGTACAGCGTTTTTTGGTCAGGGCGGCTCAGTCGGCTTGGCAGTACCTGCAATTGCTCGGAACGATGGCGGCTGCGATCGAGGTAGTGCCGTGGGCCAGGGCACACATGCAGCCGTTGCAGAGCGCGCTTCTTCGTCGTTGGTCTCATCAGCAGGATGCGTTGTCCCAGCGCTTAGTTTGTCCTCCAGAGGTGCGTCTGGATCTTCTCTGGTGGTTGCGGCCGGAGAGTTTGGAAGCGGGCATGCTGCTCGAGTCTCCCTCGTGGAGTCTTCTGATGACGGATGCGAGTCTCTCGGGCTGGGGAGCGCATTACGAGGGTTGGTTTGCGCAGGGGCAGTGGCCCTTGGAAGAGAAGACCTGGTCCATCAACAGATTAGAGATGAGAGCGGTGTTGCTGGCGCTGCGGGAATTTCAGGGGAACGTCAGGCAGCGTGCGGTACGAGTTCTCTCAGACAATGCGACGACCGTGATCTACATCAATCGACAAGGCGGCACGGGAAGTGCATCACTGGAGGCAGAGGCGGCTCTGTTAGGTTGGGCCGAGCGGAATCTGTCCGCTCTGTCAGCATGTGGCCAGAGTGGACAATGTCGAGGCGGATTTCCTCAGTCGCCGCAGAGTGGATCCAGGGGAGTGGGTGCTTCACCCAGATGTTTTTGCATTGTTGGTACGGCGTTGGGGGATGCCGCACATGGATCTCATGGCGAGCTTCGAGTCCGCGCAGGTGGCAAGGTTTTTCAGTAGACGGAGAGAGCGGATGTCGGAGGGTCTCAATGCGTTGGCTCAGAGGTGGCCGGAAGACGGGCTTCTCTGTGTTTCCGCCGTGGGCCCTCATAGGTCGAGTGGTGCAGCGCATAGAGAGGCATCGCGGTCTCGTGCTCCTGATAGCGCCCGACTGGCCCCGAAGACCGTGGTATGCGGACCTAGTACGACTACTGGTGGACCAGCTGTGGAGGTTGCCGCGGCGGGTGGATCTCTTACACCAAGGCCCCCTGCGGATGCCCCATGCGGATCGATTCTCGCTTACGGCTTGGCTCTTGAAAGGGCTAGGATGACGGCCAAGGGTTATTCGGCGGCAGTCATTGCTACGTTGCTTCGAGCGCGCAGGCGTTCCACTTCGTTAGCGTACATCAGAGTTTGGCGCATTTTTGAGGTCTGGTGTGCAGAACGCAGCCTCCGTCCCTTGGGTGCCTCGGTGTCTCAGTTCCTCTCGTTTCTGCAGGACAGAGTGGAAAAAGGGCAGGCGGCTAGTTCGTTGTGCGTACAGTTGGTGGCCATTGCCTGTTACCGAGGTAAGGTTCATGGGCAATTGTTGAGTGCTCACGGGGACATTAAAAGGTTTTTGTGAGCAGTGTTGCTCCTGCGGCCACCGAGGCGGTGTTCGGTTCCGGCGTGGGATTTGAATCTCGTGTTGGGGACTTTGCTCAGTCCTCCGTTTGAGCCGTTATCCAAGGCTTCGCTGAAGGACCTGACCTTAAAGACCGTTTTTCTGGTGGCGATTTGCTCCGCGTGGCGGATTTCAGAGTTGCAAGCATTGTCCTGTAAAGAGCCTTATCTGTCTTTTTTCGATCATAAGGTCGTCCTGCGTACCGTTCCGGCGTTCCTGCCAAAGGTGGTTACTCCCTTCCATGTGAACCAAGTAGTCTCGCTTCCGGTGTTCTCGCAGCGGCAGGAGGAGGAGTCCGGGGGCAGGTTGCACCGGTTGGATGTTCGCCGCGTTCTTCGGATGTATCTTCAAAGGACGGCTCCCTTCCGAAAGTCGGACAGATTGTGGCCTTTGGGGGTCCAAGGAAAGGGGAGGCGGCGGCGAACGTGTCCATTTCGCGATGGTTAAAGGAGGCTATTGCGTCGGCATACCTATTAAAGGGTAGGGAGGTTCCGGCGGGCCTCCGGGCTCATTCGACTAGGGCGCAAGCGGCGTCCTGGGCGGAGTTCAGTTTGGTTCCGGTCAAGGACATTTGTAGGGCGGCAACTTGGCTCCTTTGCTAAGCATTATAGGCTGGATGTGCAAGCCGCAAGGGATAGTCGCTTTGGTTCGGCGGTCCTTCAGGCTGGTCTTGCTGATCCCTCCCATTGATATTTACTGCTCTGTTACATCCTCTATGGTTCCGGGACTGGACTAGAGGGACACAAAGGAAGAGTAAATTAGACTTACCTGCTAATTATTGTTAAGGAACTCTAGTCCAGTCCCGAATCCCGCCCTAGGTTTTGAGTCGTTTCAGCCTGAAGTACGGGGGAAGCCGGTCTCTGCAGTAGATAGCGGCCTGATATGTAGATAGCTGCTGAAGGGGCGTTCCGGGGGTCACAGTGGAAGTTCTCGGGGGTCCTCTTCTGCAGCACAGTTTCTGCATGGTTTTATTGAATTGCAAGAAAAAAAAAAGAGGAAATAGATATAGCAGGAGGGGATAGTCTTTGTGCACTTTTGCAATTGGCTATTGTCTACTTATTTGTTGCTCTGTTGAGTTTGCTTTGTCAATAGGTACTGGTGAAAGGGGGCGGTCCTTGCTTATATATACTGGTGCCAGCAAAGCGATGATGTCTTTCAGTCTCCAAGGCTGCTGGAGGAGATTCTAAACTCTGGTTCCGGGACTGGACTAGAGTTCCTTAAGGAACAACAATTAGCAGGTAAGTCTAATTTACTCTTCTCCGTGGACAACAGGATCAGTCAGCCACACATTCTCTCCCTCCTCCCCTGCAAGGTTCCGGTCTCCTTCCTGGTCCATATCCCTAGCAGTTAGGCTCAGCTAGTAACTCAGTGGCTGGCTAGGGGCGGACCCAGAGGTGGGGCCTGGGTAGCCCATGCTCAGAAGGGCTAAG
The DNA here is from genome assembly GCA_033557465.1 of Ichthyophis bannanicus. Lineage (NCBI taxonomy): Eukaryota > Metazoa > Chordata > Amphibia > Gymnophiona > Ichthyophiidae > Ichthyophis > Ichthyophis bannanicus. Next base: position 174,608,412 of record CM066042.1, read on the forward strand.
CCCTTCTGAGCTATAGAAAGTACTTCCGTCTCAGCGTCGTCAGATGACGTCACCTATTGTGGCTGACTTATCCTGCTGTCCACGGAGAACTCCCGTTACAGGTAAGTAACCTCGCTTGCCTCCAGACCAGACAGTAGTGTTTCTGGAAGATGTGAATGGAGGACCAGATGGCAGCTTTGCTTGTATCCATCATGGAGTCACAGCGTAGGTTGGCGATGGTGGCAGCCAGCACTCTGAGCTGGTGTTCCCCCAACCTTTGTAGGTGCCTGGGCGCCTGCCTTGTCATTGCAGAAAGCGATACAATCCAGTATCCACTGTGACAGTGTCCATTTTTTGACAGGGCCACCTGGGCTGTTCGGGTCAAAAGATATGAAGAGTTGTGTGGCCCTCCCAAGGTGCTCCGTCCTGTGGAGGTAGATGCATAGGGCCCTGGTGAAGTCCAGGGTGTGGAATCTGTTCCTCCGTGGAGGCATGAGGTTCTGAGTAGAAGGTAGGCAGCTCATTGGCCTGGTTGATATGGCAGGCAGAGGCCACTTTAGGCATAAACTTTGGGTGTATGCGCAGGGTGGCTCGATTGTGATGGAGTCGAGTGTAAGGTGGGTGTGCCACAAGCACTTGCAGCTCGCTGATACATCTGGCAGATGTGATGGTGATAAGGAAGAGGTTCTTCCATGATATGTACTTCAACGCCATGGATTGTAGGGGTTCAAAGGGCTCAAGTGTCAGTTGGTGGAGGACAGTGTGGAGGTCCCAAGGCGCTACTGTGGGTTGCACTGTGGGCCTTAGGTTGGCCAGTCCTTTCATGAAGCAGGTGACCCAGAGGCAGGGTGGCAATAGTTATTGCCTGCCCTTTCATGAGAGGCGGCTATGACTGAAAGGTGCACCTGAATGGATTGCTTCTTGAGTCCTTGTTTGAAGAGGCTGATAAGATATTGGAGGACCTTGGGGACCTGGCAGGAGGCCAGGTTCAGCCCCTGTGAGGTGCACCAGATGCTAAAGTTGAAATGCTTCAGGCTATGCTATCATCTGTTCATAAGACACTACCCAGAAACCAGCTGTAGAAATCAGGCAGCAAGCACTCACCAGTCACCTTGACCCCCCCCCCCCCCCATAACACACCCAGCACGAAAAGGGGCAGCTAGCCCCACCTGTCCAGTCCCGAATAGACTATAGTTGGAAAGTATAGCCATTAGTGTAAATAACTTGTAGAAAGTTACCCCAGTTATGTCCAAGTTTTAGTTCCTGTTCACTGTAAATACAATGTGGTCCGTCTGCATGGTATAAGGTTCTGTTGAATGTACACCGCACTGATATGAATAGCGCAGTATAGAAGAGACGTTAAATAAATAAATATGCGATTTTCTTGTGGATGGCCATCTTGCCGCCAGGATGACCCTTTGGACTTCCAAAGGTAGGCTGAGGAGGGCGAGGGTCAGTGCTCAATCTCCAAGCCATTGGTGCTAGGGCCTTCAGGTTGGGGTGGAGTGTGGTCCTGGGTGAGGAGGCCTGGCTTCTGGGGAAGTCAAAGTGATGGTTCCCATGCGAGGCAGAGGAGGAAGGGGAACCACATTTGTCGGAACCAATAAGGGGCCACGAGTATGATCTGCACCTTGTCCTGGATGATACTTTGGAAGGTCAGAGCAGTAGGCTGGGTGGAAAGACATACACTAGTGACCACTTCCCCCAGAGCATGTCAAAGGCATCTGTGGCTACATTTGTGACTGGGCACTTGTTCTGCTCGGTGGCAAAGAGGTCGATCTCTGGGCGGCCCCAGTGTTAGAGGGTTTCCATCACCTTGTGGTCGAGTGTCCACTCGTGGGGTTTCGTGGCAGCTCAACTTGTCCACTAGGTCATTCTGCTCACTGGGGGAGGTAGGAGGAGGCCTGGAGCCAGCATCAGTTTGTGAGAGCAAGGGACCAGATTGCCAGTGCTTCCTTGCACAATGTTCATGAGCCATGTCCCCTTGTTTGACACAAACCATGGCCACTTGGTTGTCTTCACCAGGAGCGTCTTGCTGGTGATGTATAGCTGGAAGATCTGAAGCGCATATCTGATCAGCTGGAGCTCCAGCATATTGATGTGGTGTGCCCTCTTCCCCCGCTGTCCAGGCTCCCTGGGTGCAAAAGTGTAGCAGGTGGGTTCCCCATACCATCATGGAGGCATCTGTCGTGATGGTGGTATGATGGTGGGGCTGTCAGAGGTCCCTATCTAATGCGAGGTTCTCTGGAGTGGCTCACCAGCCTAGGCCCTTCTTGGTCCATGCATCCAACAGGAGGCGCGTGGACTTGGTTGTGAGTGTTGGTTCCAGCGTGAGCGCAGGTGCTACTTCAGGTTTTGCATGTGCAGCCATGCAAGTGGGAGGACTTGAGTTGTCGCTTACATGTGGCCTAGGGGATGAAGAGGGTCTTAGCCATCATATGTCCTGCCGAGGAGTCGTCTTGAGCCAATGTGGTGATACGTGTCAGACTGTGTGGGGAGGAAGGCCTTGGCTGCCCTGGTGTCTGTCTGCTCCAGTGAATTCCAGATGGTGGGAGGCGCTGAGATGTGATTTCTGGTAATTTGCAAGGAATCAGAGAATAACAGCCCAATGGTTTTGCCGGACTGCATTCTGCGTCCCTTGTGCTGAGGGAGATGATAGGAGCCAGTTGTAGAGGTATGGGAAGATGTGGGTGCCTTGCTTGCACAGGTGTGCTGCTGCAACGGTAATACACTTGGTGAATACCCGTGTGGCTGGGGAAGGGCAAAAGGCAGTACTTCTGTATTGGAAATGACTGCCCAGGACCTGGAATTGCAAGTACTGCTTGTGCGTAGTGTATATGGTGACGTGAGTGTAGGCATCCTGCAGGTCCAGGGAGGCTAGCCAGTCCTCTGCCTTGATGAGCAGAAGAATGGAGCCCAGGAAGTACATCTGGAATGTCTCCTTGAGGATGAATTTATTTAGCTTCCTGAGATCGAGGATGGGGCAGAACCCACCAGATTTCTTGGGAATCAGGAAATAACTAGAGTAAAACCCAGTGTTGATTTTCATCTGGCGGGACCAGTTCTATCACCTGCGTCACCAGGAGGTACAGCAGTTCCATTGTCATTAGCAGGGCTAGGTGTGGTGGGATCTCGCTGACAGGCTGCAAGGGTTCACAGGGGGTGGACACAAACCGAATGCAGTATCCTTCCCCAATGATCTTGAGGATCCACTTGTCAGTGGTGATGCGTTTCCAGGTGTCTAAGAAGGCCGACAGTCCAACCCCCACCAGGAGTGCAGCCTGTAATTGCTTGTCAAGCGGAGGGTGCCTTCTTTGGCCAAGGAGGGAGGAGCCGGCTGCTTCTGTCTTTGCTCCCTCTGGTGATACTTCTGCTGGTAAGGGGGCCTGGTATGTGTGCTGTTTGTACCGGGGGCCCTGCCATTTACAAGCTGTATTTCCTGGAGGTTGAGTATGGTTTACAGTACTGGCCCCCTTTTTGGGTGCTGGAGCTGTGCTCAAAGCCATCCTCGGCCAAGGTCTGCAGGATGGTGCAGGACTCTTTCATGTTTTTTACTGTGTCCCCAAACAGTGTGTTGCCTGTGCAGGGTGCATCCGCTATGCAGTTGTGTGTCGTCATGCAGCCCTGAGGCCCACAACCAGACTAGGCATCTTGAAGAGATGGCTGTACCAGCGGTGCAGATGGCGATGTTAAAAGCATCGAATGCTGTGCTCACCAGATGTTTGCTGCCTTCTGTAAGATCCATGTGAGTGGCACAGCGGACGCCTGTGACTCCTGGGGCAAGGCCAAGATGGTGTTCTTTAAGGTCCCCAGCAGGGCATCTTGGAAGAGCACGTGCTGAAATTGGTGTGACGCAATCCTGGCGTTGAGCATGGCAACCTGAAACCCTTTCTTTCCCATGTCATCCAGGAGTTTCAGATCCCTTCAAAGTGGATTGTTGGATGGTTGCGGGAAGATTCTGCATGCTTCAAAGCGGATGATACCACAATCGATTGGTGGGTAAGTTGTCTTGGTGAAGCCCGGTGCTGGCTGGACCTGGTACTTTGCCTCTAACTTGTGGGCATCTGCCAGAGCTTGTTTTGGACATCCAGCAGATGTTGGAGGATTGGCAGGTTACTGTCTGCTTAGGAGTGTCCAGGCATTTGAGTGCCTCTAGGCCCTTTTGATCTGATGTTTCTGGGGGAATGAGGGCCAGCGTAGCCACCACCTTCCGCAGGAACTTCGGATAGGTAAACTCTTCAGGGAGGAGGGGTTATGGTGGTAGCAGTTCAGAGCTTGTGGCCAATGCTGGGAGAGAACCTTCAGTGGAAACTCTGGAGGCGGTAGAGCCCAATACCGCCACCTCTTCATCTGTGCCACTTTCTGACCTAAGGCCTGGGGAGGGAGGTGAGAAAGGTGGGGAGGAGCCCTTCAAGAGAGACCTGGAACATCTGTGTTGGTTGGCAGGGCTACCTGTAGGCGTGTTAAGGCCAGAGGCTGTGGCTATGGTGGCTTGTGCAGGCGCATCCATATTCCCTGTGGTGGCAGGGGGTGTGGAAACTGCTTGGAGGCCCTGCTGGAGAAGGGGAAAGAGGAACTTCAGAATCCCCAAAGTGCTGAGGGTCCCTTCTGCACTAACCTGGCTGTTACTTCTGTGGGAGGGGAGAGGGGATAGACTAGAGGATCCATGCTGCCTCCGTCTCCTCTTGTGCCTCTTGTCTCAACTACAGTCTCTGCTGCTTCTGCTGGAGTGCACCCATCTCCACTTGCTGTGACCAGAGCATGCTCTTCTCTCTCTCCCTTCACAGCTTCTTCATCCTCAGGAGGCATGGCGCAGTGATCGCGGCAATCTCCTATGTCTGGGCAGGTCTTATCCAGCACTTGGGAAGTCCCTCCCCGTCAGCATGGTGATATTGATTGGGGCTCCCCTTGCTGCTATGGCACCGGCCAATCAGATGGTGCAGGGTGGAGCTTGGCACCGATGCAGCTTCCTGGTGTGATCCTGCTTTCTGAAGATGATGGCTCCCAGGGAAGGCGTCTGACTGTCAGGGATGGCTGCAGCTTTGAGGGGGAGCCCAATAGGAGTCTCTTTGGAAGCTGGCAGTTCCTAGTCTTTGCGGCAGCAGCATCCTCTCCAGCAGCATGGCTGGGGATGCAGGCCCCTGGAGGCACATCCCAGGCTGTAGGTGGTCCCTGCTGCACATGACTATGTTGGTCTCCTGAGGAGGTAAGCAGGGTGGCCGTGAGAAAGTATTTGAGCACATGGCTTCTGTATTTGCGAGCCCAGGGAGACATCCGGGAGCAATGTTGGCAGTCCTGGACCTGGTAGTTGGCTCCCAAGCACTGCACGCACAGCTCATGTGCGTCGGTGCTGTTCATAATTGAACTGGATTTTGTGCATTTTTTAAACCCCGGTTTTGCTGGCTTTGTCATGAAGGCCGTAATTCTTTCCAATCTTGGTGTGATTTAAGTTTTCTGCCAGATTGAATGTTTTCGTTGGTTTGGTTTGTTTTTCTTCTATATTTGTTTGATTCTTTGGAGAGATGAAAGTGCGTCTTGCTGGCAAGGCGGAAGAAGATAGATGGGCTGGCTAGGGCCTTTCTGAGTTCTGGAGAGCACTGCAGTCTATGGCACCGTTGGAGGACATCACCAGGTGTGGCTGACATATCCTGCTTGTGCATGGAGAAGCTGCTATGAGCATGGTTAAGAAAAGAGGGCTACAAATCCAAAATATGCTTCAGAGTTGAAAACCTAACTCAAAAAGATGGTATACAAAAATTTTTAAGTAGGAGTCTGAAAAGTACTTTCCTATAGATTTGTTGATTTAGAGAATGGTACTGATCATACTGCAGATCCATTTAATATCTGCTCTGTGAGTTGTCAGTCTTGTGGTCTCTCTTCCCTTTATGGTAGTCTAACTGTAGCAGTTCAATCTCCTGTTATTAAAATGAAATCCAGAAGTCAATATGGTAGTTTTCTTTCCCTTCATCAGAGTTGCTAAAAGTTGGGAGGGGGGGGAGGGGGGGTTCCTTCCTTCCTTTTTTTTGCTTCTGTTGTGCTTTGTTGAACTTAGAAACATTAATGCATCTAGTAGGGATCTCACTTTGCAATCACTATTGTTGCATCATGAAATAAGACTATCTCCAGGAACAAGCAGTAATGTAGTCTTCACATATGGGTATCGTCGGTACCGACGGAGCCTGCTCGGGAACGCTCCCCAGCGTCCAATAGGAAAGCTTTTGGGAGCATCCCACAGCGCCTGCGTGCTGCCTTCCCACCTTTCCCAACTGTCCCTCTCCAGTTCTTCATTTTCTGCGAAGCCGACAGGTTGCACATCCTGTCACCGCAGAAAAAAATCCCTTCTATTCTTTTTTGTGGTTGCGTCTGCCTTCCCTCGACACTACACCGGTACCGCCGGTTCTTCTTTCTTTTCTTCTTAAAAAAAACAAACAAACACTTTCTTCTGGAGTCTTTCCAATAATTTTTTTCTTCAGGTGCCATGCACCATTTTGGGCACTAGGCCCAACTTTTTCTTCAGAATGGAAAAACCCGCTTCGGGTTTTAAAAAGTGTTTTAAGTGTGGCGGTACCATCTCAGTCACCGACACCCATGAGTAGTGCCTCAAATGTTTAGGTCCTGACCACTCTATCTCAGAGTGTGTTGCCTGTGGGATGATGTCGAAAAGGGGCCGGCAGAACCAAGCTGCTAAACTTAGTACCCTTTTTCCCCTCTGGTGCAGCCTCCGTGGCATCGACGTCTTCCAGGGCTTCGTCTTCCTCCCATAGATCTCAGGTAACTAAACATAAATCTAGCCGGTCCTCAAAGGGTAGATCTCCTTCTAGACAGCGAGATGCCTCTGGCATTGCCCTTGAGGGACTTTCACTGGCAAAATTGCCCAGGCAGGAGGCTTCGGCTTCCAAAGCACTAACGGGGCTCCAGGATGTTCTCGAGGCTTCAATCTCAGCAGAACTGCTGGTGCCATGTTCTGGGGTACCGGCCGCTTCATCCGGTAACGATACCCAAGCATCGGCAGCGTTGATAGACCAGAGAATCTTGGCTATTGAACGCAGTCTAGTGGCTCTTCTCACGGCCTCGATGCCTCTGAAACCATTTCAGACATCGGCAGGTATTCTACTGGGACCGAGTCATGCATCTCTATCCGGCATCGACAAGTCAGTACCGGACCACTCCGATGCCGACTTCGATCGGTACCAGTACCATGTCTGGCACGATCACCTGGAACGGAGATACATCGAATCCTCATGAGTCTGAAGACTCTGAAAGCTCTGCCAACACCAGAGTACTTCCTGAGGATTCCTCTTCTCAGCATAGGATGTCTCCACCAGAGGATATGTCCTTTCAGGATTTTATCAGAGATGTGGCCCGATGTCTTTCCATCACAGTGGCTCCTGAAAAGGAGCCTAGGGCAAAGGAATTAGAAATCCTGCAATACCCTAAAGCTCCCAAGGAGGATCTCATGTTAAGGATGTGGGGAAACACCTCTAACCACATCTCCTCACTCTCGAAGACTTGACACCATGTATCGAGTTCCTCCTTGTCCTGGATTTCAGAAGACTCAGTTACCACACCATTCCATGGTGGTGGAATCAGCTATGAGAAGGATAAAGAGTGCAAAAGGGCATGCATCTAATCCTTCAGGACGTGAGTGTAGGACTCTTTACGCCTTTGGACATCGAACTTTCCAGGCTTCCATGCTTTCTGCTAGGATCAGTTCCTATATCTTATATATGGGAATGTTCCTTAAGTAGGTCACAGGAGATTTAGAGCTTATGAGTCTTCTCCTTCCTGATAAGAGGCAAGATTACCTCTCCCTTGTCAAACATGCTCAGGATGTTTCCAAGTTTGTGAATCGTGCAGCCTTTGATTGCTTTCAATGCATAAGCAGAACCTCTGCTATTGCCATAGGTGCACGTAGGATTGCCTGGCTCCAGGCATCTGACTTGGAAATTTGGGTACAGGATAAACTAGGGAATATTCCTTGCACAGGAGAGAATCTCTTTGGCAAGAATTGGAAGGAAAAAGCTAATGAGATAGATGCTGACAATATCACTCTGGTTAGATTGTCTAAATCTACAGCTGATCCTGTGAGGAAAAAATCCTCTAAGAAACCATTCTTCAGTAAGAAGTTTTATCCCTCCTATACCCAGCAGGGACATCGTTTAGGTAAGTCTTCGCAAAAGGGACAGCAGCAACAACCTAGGCAAAGAAAGACAAAAGCAGCTAAGCCTCAATTGGCTCAGAAGATTCAGCCTCCACAGGGGCTTTGACTCCTATCTAGAGAACTTTGCTTTCCGGGCCCTGAACGGTCCAGAACCCTTCACCATCCCAGGAAGGTTGTCATTTTGCCCCCAGATGGGGTCAGATAACAGCAGAAAATTGGACTCTTGTCAAACATGCTCAGTATGTAAGAGAGGGGTACAAGCTTCATTTCCTCAGCATGCCCCCTCCTACAATGGTAAGACAGTTCAATTCTCAGACCTCTCTCAACGACCAGATAGGTCAAGAGGTCACTGTGCATCTCCAGGAACAAGCAGGAATAAGTCCTCACATATGGGTACGTCGGTACCGACGGAGCCTGCGCGGGAAAGCTCCCCAGCTTCCTAGAATGGAAGCTTTTGGGACCTCCCACTGCACATGCGCACTGCCTTCCCGCCTTCCTGAACAGCTCTCCTCAGTTTCTCTTTTTCCGCGGAGCCAGCAGGTCGTGTATCCTGTCACCGCTGAAGAAATTGTAGTTTTTTGTTTTGTTTCTTTAGACCGCGTACCTGCCTTCCCATACCGATACCGGTATCGCCGGTCTTCCTTTTTCTTTCTAAAAAAATTATTTTCTTTTCTTTTATTATTTTTTCAGCACTTGGTCACTTCAGTTAGGCCTTCAGGCCTACTTTAATTCTCCACATGGAGAAGCCAGCCCCTGGCTTTAAGAAGTGTACCAAGTGTACTGCTGTAATATCAGTCACAGACACCCATGAATGGTGTCTTAAATGTTTGGGGCCTGACCACTCCATTCCGGACTGCCCTTCCTGCTCCCAAATGTCTAAGCGTGGACTGCAGAACCGGGCCAACAAATTCCATGTGCTGTTTGCTTCAGAGAATCCAACATCACAGTCATCCCGGTCATCATCCCCGGATGGATCTCAGGTAACCAAACCTTCTGTGGGCAAGTCCTCAAAGAGCAAATCTCCTTCAAAGCATCGAGAGGCTCTTAGTTTTGAGGACCCTGCCCCAGCCAAACAGCCCCGGCGGGAGGTCCTACCTTCCAAAACGCCAATACAGGGGCTACAGGTTGACATCGATGGCACGGCCTCGACAGATCACCTGTTGGACTGCTCTGGGGTACCGGCCCATACCGGTACCGACTTCCAGGCAGCCGTGGCGTCTATGGGCAATACTGTCCAATCCATGCAGCAGGCCGTCATGGCTTTCATTAAAGCTGCAACGCCATCGGTACCGCTTCCAGCGGTTCCGGGCCCGGTTCCGGTATCGTCCGCCATGCCGGAACCCAGGCCTTCCTCTTCTAAACGCAAATCGGTACCGTATGGGCTTTCGCTCCATACCGCTTCCATACCCGGTACGCCCGATGTCGATACCGATCGGTATGCGTATCGTGCGTTAGAGGAAACTAGACAATACACCGATTCCTCTGAGGATTTTGTCTCCTCTGATGAGTCTGCAGAGCTCTCCCTTGACCTTCCTGAGGAACCTTCTTCTCCAAAAAGGAGAATGTCTCCTCCAGAGGATTTGTCCTTCCAGGACTTTATTTTAGAAATGGCTAAAGGCCTTTCTATCACTACTTCCTCTGAAAGGGAACCAAGGTCAAAAAGATTGGATATTTTAGGATACTCCAAGTCTCCTAAAGAAGCAGTTACTCTGCCTATCCATGAAATCCTTCAAGAACAATTGATGGATTTCTGGGAGAACCCTTTAACTCTGTCTCCTTATTCCCGTAGATTGGACACCATGTATCGGGTCCCTCCGTCTCCTGGTTTTCAGAAAACTCAATTGCCTCACCACTCCATTGTGGTAAAGTCTGCAATGAAAAAGATCAAGAGTACTAAAAGGCACTCTTCTACACCTCCAGGAAGGGAATGTAAGACACTGGACTCTTTTGGTAGGAAAATCTTCCAGGCTAGTATGCTTATAGCCAGGATTAATTCCTACAGCCTCTATATGGGCATGTTCCTCGGGGAACTTGCCAAGAAAGTACGGCATTTTGCCTCCCTTATCCCTGAGGATAAACAGGAGGACTTCCTTTCTGTTGTGAAACAACTTTTAGATGTTTCTAAGTTCTCCAACAGAGCTGCCTTTGATTCCTTCGAAGGAGCCAGCAGAGCTTCTGGCATTGCTATTGCAGCCAGACGTCTGGCTTGGCTCCAGGCTTCTGATCTGGAACCCTGGGTTCTAGATGGCTTACGGAATCTGCCCTGTACAGGTGAGAACTTATTCGGTGCAGAGTGGCAAGTTAAGGCCACTCAAATGGATGCTGAAAATGCCACCTTAGAGAGACTTTCTAAGTCCACTTCTACTCCCACTAAGAAGAAGTCTTTCAAGAGGCCTTATTATTAGAAGGCCAGATATGCTTCCAATACTGGCCAGCAATCTTCTCAACCTCGTTTTGCGGCTAAACGTCAGCAAACGAAACAAGCAAGAGCAAAGCCTGCAGCAGCTACTACAGCTCAACAGGCTCCACCCCCTCAGGGGTTTTGACTTGCCCCTAGAGAACTTGCCATTCCTGGTTCTGGACCAACCAGAACCTCTCACCATACCTGGAAGGTTAGCTCACTTTGCTCCCAGATGGGAACAAATCACAACAGAGCAATGGACCCTCTCTATCATCCGAGAGGGTTACAAACTTCATTTCTCCAACCTTCCTCCTCATCACATGGTGAGACCCTTCAATTCTCCATCTCCTCTCCTAGCCCTGTTGGATCAGGAGATCTCTTCTCTACTTGCCCAAGGAGCCATAGAAGAGGTTCCTCTTCATCAACAGGGGTCAGGTTTCTACTCCCCCTATTTTCTCATTCCAAAGAAGACAGGGGGATTCAGACCAATCCTAGATCTGAGAGAATTGAACAAATTTCTGTACAAGGAGAAATTCAAAATGCTCTCTCTGGGCATTCTCCTTCCATACCTTCAGAGTCAGGACTGGCTTTGTTCTCTAGACCTGCAGGATGCGTATACACATCTACTCATCCATCCATCCCACAGAAAATATCTTCGCTTTCTGTTCAAGGGAAGTCATTACCAATACAGAGTTCTTCCCTTCGGTCTCGCCTCTGCCCCAAGAGTCTTTACCAAATGCATGGCAGTCGTAGCCGCATTTCTCAGAAGCATGGGGATTTTCGTATTCCCATATCTGGACGACTGGCTCATTCGAGCTCCAACTCAGTCGCAGGCCCAGATTTCCCTAGACCGCACAAGGAGCCTTCTGCAGTATCTGGGACTGGTGGTAAACCTTCCCAAGTCTCAACTCAGCCCTACTCAGTCTCTAGAATTCATAGGGGCCCAGTTGGACACCACCACTGCAAGAGCCTACCTTCCACTGGTTCGGGGTCAGCGTCTGCTGAGCTTGGCCTCCCAAGCCCAGTCCAGTACTCACTTGACAGCCAGGGAAATGCTACGCCTCCTGGGCCATATGGCCTCCACAGTACATGTGGTGCCCTACGCTCGTCTTCATATGAGAGCAGCTCAATGGACCCTGGCCACCCAGTGGACTCAGGCGTCGGGAGCACTCTCAGACCAAATACAAACCTCAAACCGTCTGTCTTGGTCCCTCCATTGGTGGATATCCACCAAGAATCTGTTGTTGGGGGCTCCCTTTCAGCCCTTGCTACCCCAAGCAACCCTCACAACAGATGCCTCCCAATTGGGGTGGGGAGCCCATCTGCTAACTCTCTCCACTCAGGGCACTTGGTCTCCACAGGAGGCCACCCTTCATATCAACCTCCTGGAACTGCGAGCAATTTACCTTGCCCTCAAGGTCTTCCATACCCTCCTTGCCAACCTGACTGTCCTGGTTCAGACAGACAATCAGGTGGCCATGTTTTACATAAACAAACAAGGAGGGACGGGCTCTCTGTCGCTTTGCAACGAAGCTCTCAGATTATGGGCCTTCGCCAGAGAGCACCAAATTCATCTGCTAGCAGTGTACCTTCCAGGAGTTCAAAACACTCGAGCAGACAGGCTCAGTCGAGTTCTGCTGCCACACGAGTGGTCCCTACACGTGGACCAGATAACCAGAATCTTTCAGGAATGGGGGACCCCGGACATAGACCTCTTTGCAAGTCCGTGGAATGCCAAACTTCCCCGGTTCTGTTCCAGGACTCCGTGTCAGGAAGCTCAGGCCACGGACGCCTTTCTCCTCCATTGGGGTCAGGCGTTCCTATATGCCTTTCCACCCATTCTGCTGATTCCCAAGACTCTGTTCAAACTCCAGAGAGATCACGGCTCTATGATCCTCATAGCTCCACGCTGGCCACGCCAAGTGTGGTTCCCTCTGCTTCTACAGCTCTCCCAGGGATCCTCCCTGGACTTAGGAGCTGCACCAGACCTTCTGTCTCAGGAGGACGGGACTTTGTGGCACCCAAACCCCAAATCCCTACATCTCCGAGCTTGGTTACTGAAGGCTTAAGTCTTCAAGACTTTAATCTTTCTCAACCTGTGAAAGATATCCTTCATGCCTCTAGGAAACCTTCCACGAGGCGGTCTTATGCTTTCAAATGGAAACGTTTTTCCATTTGGTGTGCTCAGCAGGGCCTTGACCCTCTGGCACTTCCTTTGAATTCCCTCTTAGACTATCTCCTGCATCTTTCCAATGCAGGCCTTAAGACGAATTCTGTAAGAGTCCATTTAAGTGCTATTTCAGCATCCCTGAAACCTATAAATGGACAACCTATCTCCTCTCCTCTCACCCTCTTGTTGCAAGATTCATGAGAGGCCTGACCCTCACTAAACCTCCCATCAGACCCCCCCGGTCGCATGGGATTTGAATCTAGTGCTTGGTCAGCTTATGAAGCCACCTTTTGAGCCGTTATTTTCTACCTCCTTGAAATTTCTTTCCTGGAAGGTACTATTCCTAATTGCAGTCACTTCCGCTCGTCGCATCAGCGAACTGCAAGCTCTAGTGGCTAATCCACCTTATACAAGATTTCATCATGACAAGGTGGTCCTTAGGACGAATCCCCACTTTATGCCTAAAGTGGTCTCGCCTTTTCATCTTAATCAAGAGGTATATCTACCTGTATTTTTTCCGGCTCCTCATGCCTCCAATGCAGAGAGGAACCTTCATACTCTGGATTGTAAAAGAGCTCTAGCCTTTTACCTTAATAGGACTCAGCCACATCGAAAGTCTTCTCAACTTTTCGTGGCTTTTGATCCTTCACATTTGGGACTTCCAGTCTCCAAGCGTACACTTTCCAATTGGATTGCTCAGTGTATTTCCTTTGCTTACCAGAGTAAAAACATTCCTCTGGAAGGCCATGTCACAGCTCACAATGTGAGAGCCATGGCAACTTCTATGGCTCATCTGCACTCTGTTTCCATTGATCAGATCTGTCGAGCCGCTACCTGGGCCTCGGTTCATACCTTCACAGCCCATTACTGTTTGGACAAGGACTCCCGCCGGGATGCCTTGTTTGGCCAGGCTGTCCTCAAACACCTGTTCCATTCTTAGACAACTCCTGCCCACCTTCCCAGGATGGATGCCTGAGATCCATACGAAGATGGCGAACCTTGACAGGGGATCCCATGCATCTAAGCTAGGGAGTCCCCATATGTGAGGACTTATTCCTGCTTGTTCCTGGAGATAGCACAGTTACTTACCTGTAACAGGTGATCTCTGGGAACAGCAGGAATTAGTCCTCACAACCCACCCACCTCCCCTAGGAGTTGTATCTTTTATCTATCTATCTTCCTGTCCTCTCTCTATTGACTCAGCTATAAACTCGAAACTGAGGAGAGCTGTTCAGGAAGGCGGGAAGGCAGTGCGCATGTGCAGTGGGAGGTCCCAAAAGCTTCCATTCTAGGAAGCTGGGGAGCTTTCCCGCGCAGGCTCCGTCGGTACCGACGTACCCATATGTGAGGACTAATTCCTGCTGTTCCCAGAGATCACCTGTTACAGGTAAGTAACTGTGCTTTCTTGCCCAAGGGGCAATAGAAGAGGTAACCATTCTCCAATGGGGTACAGGGTTTTACTCCCCCTATTTCCTTATTCCAAAGAAAACAGGAGGACACAGACCCATCTTAGACCTCAGAGAATTGAACAAATTCCTTTTCAAAGAGAAGTTCAAAATGATTTCTCTAGGAACTCTGCTGCCATACCTTCAGAGTCAGGATTGGCTTTGTTCTCTAGATCTCAAGGATGCGTACACATGTTCTCTCATCCATCCAACTCACCGAAAGTTCCTTCGCTTTCTGTGTCAAGGGAAGCACTACCAATACAGGGTTCTTCCTTTTGACCTGGCCTCTGCACCAAGGGTGTTCACAAAATGCATGACTGTGGTGGCAGCATTTCTCCGCACCCTAGGAATATTCGTCTTCCCTTACTTAGACGAATGGCTCATTCGAGCCCCTTCAGATCCAGAGGCCAGGGTTGCGCGCTCTCGCACAATGTGCATCCTTCGGTATTTGGGACTTGTCATAAACTTCCCAAAATCCAACCTTGCTCCCACTCGGTCCCTAGAGTTTATAGGAGCTCTGCTGGATACCAGACAGACGAGGGCCTACCTTCCACAGCCCCGCTGCCTTCGCATTGTGCAGTTAGCTTCCCAAGCAGTGCTAAAACCTTACCTCACTGCTCGGGAAATGTTACAATTGCTAGGCCACATGGCATCCACCGTGCATGTGGTTCCTTATGCTCGCCTCCATATGAGGGCATCCCAGTGGACTTTATCCACTCAGTGGACTCAGGCGTCAGGTTGCCTGTCAGACAAAATAGCAAACTCAGATCGCCTTATTTTGTCCCTGCAATGGTGGCAGTCAACCCAAAACCTTTTGGTGGGGTCTCCTTTTCAACAACCCCCACCCCAAGCCCCTCTAACAGATGCTTCACAGGTGGGTTGGGGAGCCCACCTGCAAGGCCTCTCTACCCAGGGTACATAGACTCCACAGGAGGCCTATCTACACATCAATCTCCTGGAACTCAGAGCAGTCTTCCTTGCTCTTCGAGTATTCCACACCCAGCTCTGCTACAAGACAGTCCTAGTTCAAATGGACAATCAAGTAGCCATGTTCTATGTGAACAAGCAGGGCGGAACAGGCTTTCTGTTGCTCTGCAATGAAGCTTTGCGACTATGGGCCCTCACCAGAGAGCATCAGATTCATCTCCTTGCGGTGTATCTTCCAGGCATTCAAAACTCTTGGACAGACTCAGCCGAGTTCTGCTTCCACACAAATGGTCTCTCCATGCAGACCAGGTGGCCAGAATTTTTCAAATTTGTGGAACCCCGGACATAGACCTCTTTGCAAGTCTGCTGAATGCCAAACCTCCCCGGTTCTGTTCCAGAATTCCGGCTCAGGGTTGTCAGGCCAGGGATGCTTTCCTCCTCCATTGGGATCAGGACTTTCTGTATGCCTTTCCACCCATTCCCCTAATTCCCAAAACCCTGTTCAAGCTTTAGAGAGACAGAGGTCATATAGCTCCACATTGGCCACGGCGAATGTGGTACCCTCTGCTCCTACATGTCTCTCAAGCTCTGCCTCTGGAGTTAGGATCTGCTCCAAATCTCCTTTCTCAAGAGGACGGGATACTGTGTCATCCCAATCCCCAGTCTCTGCATCTCAGGGCCTGGTTGCTGAAAGCCTAGAACTTCACGGTCTTAACCTTTCCCAGCAGGTAAAGGATATCCTTTGCTTCCAAGAAGCCTTCCACAAGACGCTCTTATGCATTTAAGTGGAAAAGGTTTACCATATGGTGCTCGCAGAAGGAATCATACTGGATTATCTCCTTCATTTATCAAATGCAGGGCTTAAGACCAATTCAGTGAGTTCATTTGAGTGCTATTGCAGCTTCTTTCAAGCCTCTAAATGGATAACCTATTTCCTCTCATCCTCTCATAGTGAGATTTATGGAGGCCTTCTTTTAACTAAGCCTCCCATTAGGCCACCACCGGTGGCATGGGACTTAAATCTGTTTCTAGGGCAGCTCATGAAACCCCCTTTGAACCATTAGCCACTACCTCTTTGAAATTCCTTTCCTGGAAGGTCATTTTTCTTATTGCAATCACATCAGCACGTCGCATCAGTGAATTGCAAGCGTTAGTGGCTGATCCTCCTCATACAAGGTTCCATCATGATAAGGTAGTCCTTAGGACTCATCCACACTTCATGCCAAAGGTGGTGTCACCTTTTCATTTAAACCAAGCGGTTTACTTTCCTGTATTCTTCCCAAGGCCTCACGCCTCAAATGCAGAAAGGAATCTTCATACTTTGGACTGTAAAAGGGCTTTGGCCTTTTACTTACAAAGGACACAGCAACATAGAAAGTCCTCCCAACTCTTTGTTGCTTTTGATCCTAGTCATTTGGGACTTCCAGTCTCCAAAAGAACACTGTCCAGCTGGATTGCACAGTGTATTTCTTTTGCCTATGAGAGTAAGAACCTTCCTCTTGAAGACAATGTGAGAGCCATGGTAGCCTCTATGGCTCATCTTCACTCTGTGTCTATCGCCGACATCTGTCGAGCAGCTACTTGGGCTTCGGTTCATACCTTCACAGCCCATTACTGCTGAGACAAGGACTCCCGCCGGGATGCCTTGTTTGGTCAGGCTGTTTTACAACACCTGTTCCATACTTAATCAACTCCTACCCATCATCCCTGGTAGGATGCCAGAGATCCAATGGGGGGAAGTGGAGCCCTTTCACAGGGGCACACAACTTCTGGGGCCTTCTCCCTGGCATCTGCAGCTAAGGAGTCCCCATATGTGAAGACTACATTCCTGCTTGTTCCTGGAGATAGCATAGTTACTCACCTGTAACAGGTGATCTCCGGGAACAGCAGGAATTTCGTCTTCACAACCCACCCACCTCCGCTAGGAGTTGTGTATCTCTATCTCTCTCTCTTTCTCTTTCCCTCTCTTTTGTCTCATCTTTAAACTCAACTGGAGAGGGGCAGTTGGGAAAGGCGGGAAGGCAGCACGCAGGCGCTGTGGGATGCTCCCAAAAGCTTTCCTATTGGACGCTGGGGAGCGTTCCTGCGCAGGCTCCGTTGGTACCGACAATACCCATATGTGAAGACTAAATTCCTGCTGTTCCCAGAGATCATCTGTTACAGGTGAGTAACTATGCTATACCATAGGTCAGTTTCTCCTTGCATGTGTGATTCAATATACTGGACAGTATAGTTTATTCCAACTTAATATACCTGCAGAGAGATGTGGGTTTTTTTTCCTGTTAATACACACAGTAGTGTCAGTACTACTTGTGTTAGTCCTGCAGGCTACTTTCAGTGTGACAGTGCCGAATGCAAGGAATATACACTGACAGCAAGAAGGTGAGTGGCTAGGGAATTCAGCATGATCTTGCAGTAGCAATTCAAGCTTAGTTAAAATGTTCCCCATAACTGTAGTAAATCAGGTTTTTGTTAACCATATTACACCATAAGTAAAATAAAATTTTGTATAAACTTGTCACGTTTTTACTGCCAGTGTTTACATTTTTTATTTTCATGGTGTTTGATATTTCCATGTTCATTTTTTGTTTCCATGACATGGTTGTCCCATCTTGTGCCTAGTTTCAGGCATGTTGTCAGCTGTGGGAGGTCCTAATTTTGATTTCTCCTTTTTAAGGTCTATTTTACTTCCTGGGCTCTATTGTAAACTTCAGCCAGGATCCTGATGTGCACTTCAAGTATATTCAGGCTGCCTGTAAAACTGGCCAAATAAAGGAGGTGGAAAGAATCTGTAGAGAAAGTAACTGCTATGATCCTGAGCGCGTGAAAAATTTCTTGAAGGTAAATCTGAATAAAGCAAAGGTCCAGAAAAAAGCAGATATCACAGAAAAGGAATTGTATGTTTATATTTTTATGTTGAGACTTACTATTCTCTGGGAACAAGCAGAAAGTCTGTCTTCACATATGAGTGACATCTGCGCAGATGGAGCCTTTGCGGAAACATCTCCCCAGCTTTCAAAGAAAGCCTTTAGGAGATCCACCATGCATGCATGGTCCCCTTCCTGCCCAAGGGTGCCATCTTGTCTGTCTCCTTTTTTTTCCAAGGAGCCCTTCATACGTCTGTTCAGTTTCCCCTGGAAAAAGTGTGTGTGGGGGGGAGGGGGGGGGTTGGCTTGTTTAATCTCGGACATCTGAAGCAATCCTCATCGAGGGCTCCCCCCTCAGCAGAACAGACGCCAGACCCCAAACCCTCAGTGCCCACGTTGAAGGCTGCAGAGCCAACTGGCATGGAAACCAGGATGGTGGCCTTGGAGCGCAGTATCATTGCCCTTATGGCACAGCAGTGGGCATTCATGTCTGGTGGTTCTGGTTCATCCGCCCCAATGACCAGACCCTCAACTTCAAGAGCTTTCCTGGAATTTGAGCTGATCCTCAAGCACCACTGGCCTTGAGAGATACATCGGAAGATAAGATCCCGATCCCATTCCTTGGGGCATTGGTCTTCCCCGGCCAGTGCCTGCAGTTCAGACTGCATGTTCTCCGGAGGCAGCAGGCCTCAAGGCCTGGGTCTCAACCGTGGGAACTGGGGGGGCCTCAGACTCTTACTTGGACAGACTCCAATTGGGGAGACTGATGAGGAATACCTGGACACTAAGTGACAGAAAGACGTACCCTTGGACCCATCTCCCTCCAGTGTCCCGGTGCCATTCCCTGCCAGAGGACATCGCCTTCCTTGACTTTGTCGGGACATGACTAAGGTGCTTGCCATCAAGACTGAAGCAGAGGAGGACCCCTGCATGGAGAAACTGGCGATTCTCCAGTACAAGTCCCCCCTTCTCCCCCCCTCCCCCAAAGGAGGCCCTCATGGTGCTCGTCCCTCTGATCCTCGAGCGCTGCCTCATCTGTATGTGGCAAACACCAGCGTCGGTGCCCATAGTAAGCAGATGGCTCGACTCCATGTATAGAGTTCACCAAAGCCCCAGGTTCCAGAAAGCCCGACTTCCCCACAACTCAATGTTCATTGAGTCCACTAAGTGCAGGACTCCAGGGCTTGATGCTGCTTGTGTGCAGTCCAATCCTACCAGCTATACATCGGCATGTATCTCAAGGAGCTGGCGAGGAAGCTCGCCGGTTTCTTGGTTGGGCTTGATAGGGAACCTCTCCAGTGATTCACGTCGCTGGCCTTGGTGGTCAAGGAGTGCTTGAAGTTCCTATCTATGCCTCCCCTCCCCCCCAACACCTCTGGTCACCAAAACCCTCTTCAAGGTCCAGCATAACAGAGCATCACTGATATTGATAGTCTCCAGATGGCCCAGACAATGTTAGTTCCTGCTATTTCTTTACCTCAACAGTACCGATGCCGGGCTCGAAACACTCTGCCCACGTCTAAGGCTGCAGAGCCAACTGTTATGGAGACCAGAATGGCAGCCCTAGAGAGCAGTATATCTGCCCTAGTGGCCATGCAGCAGGCGTTCATATCCATCTCATCCGGTTCATCTGCCCTGACGACAGGACACTCGACATCAAGGGCATCCCTGGACATGACATCGAGCTAGTCCTTGAGCGCCATTGGCCTCAAGAGAGCCCTCAGACAAGGTTCCATTCCTGTTCTCAGGACACTAGTCCTCCCAGCGAGCATCCGCGGCTCAGACTGCCGATCCTCCAGAGGTCACTGACCGCTGAGAGCGGCCCTTGACTGAGGTGATCGCGTGGCGTCAGACTTGTACTCTGACTTCAAGTCTGATTGGGAGACCAAGGACGAAGAGTCCATGTACATAAGGCAACACTGTGCCCTCGGACCCCCCTCCCTTGATGACCCAATGCTGCTCTCTGCCTGAGGACATTGCGTTCCTTGATTTTGTGCAGGACATGGCCAAGGCCCTCACCATCGAGACCGAGGCTGAGGAGGACCCACACACCAAGGAATTGGAAATACTCCAATATATGAGGCACCCCCGAAGGGAGACCCTTATGGTCCCAGTGCTCTTGATCCTCGACCGCCACCTACTCCGAATGTGGGAAACACCAGCTTCGGTACCAGTCATTAGCAGGCACCTCCACACCATGTACCAGGTATGCCAAAGCCTTGAGTTCAAAAAGACCCAGCTTCCCCACAACTCCATGGTTGTAGAGTCTGTAGTGCACCGACTTTTAAGAGCCAAAAAAGCCATTCGTCAGTGCCACCTGGCAGGGAGGCCCGAACCCTCAATGCCCTCGGCCAAAAGGCCTTTCGGGCTCGATGCTAACATACTGGATGCAGTCCTACCAGCTCTACATCAGCATGTACCTGAAGGAACTGTCGAAGGAGATTGGTGAATTCTCGGCAGGCCTCGAGGGGGAACCCCTACAGAGGTTAGACCTTGATATCTGCACTCAGTTTTTGTCCCAGGCAGCCTGCGATGACTTAGTCATTGG
The DNA here is from genome assembly GCA_033557465.1 of Ichthyophis bannanicus. Lineage (NCBI taxonomy): Eukaryota > Metazoa > Chordata > Amphibia > Gymnophiona > Ichthyophiidae > Ichthyophis > Ichthyophis bannanicus. The sequence goes on from CM066042.1 coordinate 174,628,910, forward strand.
CCAGGGTGGCTGCCACAGGCATCAGAGTATGACGCCAGGCATGGATGCAGTCATTTGACCTGGAATAATGGATAAACTGATAGTGTGTAGCGCCACCCATGTGCTATCAGCCTGGACAACATGCCCATGGCAGATAAGGTAGCGGAGATAGACAGAGTACGTGACGAAAACCAGGCTCTCAAAAGAGACCTCGGTGCACCCTCAGAAGAAAGCTCCTGAGGAAGAAAGGAGGCTTCAGCGGTACTCCACACTTTCAGGCCTTATCAGCCCCCTCCACAGGGCTAGCAACAAAAAGGCCAGGGCCATGGTCCCAGAAAACAAAAAGCCCCAAAGCCCCAGCCTCCTCAGCCTTGGTCTCGATGGTGAGGGCCTTGGCCATGTCCTGCACAAAATCGAGGAACGCAATGTCCTCAGGCAGCCTGGCCAGAGCTTATGCCTTATGCCTGCCTGGGCGCAACCTCCCTACTCCAAGGGGATCATTTGCTGCCCACAGGAGGGTGCCTAGCCATGTTTTGTCCCACAGGTGGACAGCCATCACCACAGATACCTGGGTTCTACAGGCAGTCAAGGAGAGCTACCTCCTCCACCTATAATGGGCATCACCCATGTACTTCCCAGGTGAGTCCACCAGGCCTCTCCACCAGATCCTGCTCCTCACTGAGCTAGCAGGCCTAATCAACAGCAAAGCAGTTGAGCCATTGCTGAAACATCTCTGGGGCACAAGCTTCTATTCCAGATATTTCCTCATCCCCAAGAGGATGGAGGGCCTCAGGTCCATCCTGGACCTGCGAGAGCTCAACAGGTTTCTGGTCAGGGAAACGTTCAAGATGCTCTCCTTTGGGACACTACTGCCATTCCTTCAGCAGGGAGATTGGCTATGCTCCTTATTTTATTTATTTTATTTATTTATCTATTTCTTCTATACCGCCCCTTCCAGAGATCAGGGGCGGTTTACATGGAACAATTTAACAGTTTTGTATACGTTCGTATAACAGTACATTGAACAAGAACTTTTTAACTTTTTACATATAACAGAACAGTAAATTATTAGACTTAAAGGATGCCTACAGTCATATTCTAATTCATCCCAGTCACAGAAAATACCTCTGGTTTGTGGTGGGAGGACAGCACTACCAATACAGGGTGCTGCCCTTCAGTCTGGCCTCATCGCCAAGGGTCTTCACAAAGTGGCTTGCAGTGGTTGCAGCCCTCCTCCAGCTCAAAGGGGCCTTCATCTTCCCTTATCTGAATGACTGGCTCATAAAGGGAGACACCTGGGGTTAGTCATAAATTACCCCAAGTTCCACCTTACTGGTACCTGTCCTGGAAGATTGCCTTCCTGGTAGCACTTACATCAGCTTGCAGTCAGCAAGCTCCAAGCTCTGATGGCAGAGCCCCCTACATGAGGTTCTACAAGAACAGGGTGGTGCTCCGCATGTACCCGAAGTTTCTGTCAAAGGTGGTGTCCCCATTCCACCCCAACCAGGAGGATGGTACCCTCCATCTTCTTTCCAAGGCCTCACATTGGTAGGGTGGAGACTGTTCTCCACAATCTGGTTTGTAAGAGCCCTGTCCTTTTACCTGCAATGGACTCGGGGCCAACGCAAAGCACCTCATCTTTTCATTATCCTATGACCCCAGCCGTCTGGGACTCCCAGTGACTAAGCAAACTCTGTCCACTTGGGTGGTGGACTACATTACCCCTGCCTACAAGCAAGCAGGGATCTCATTGGACCTGAAGGTCACAGCGTACTACATCAGGGTCATTGCTACATCTGTGGCAAATCTGCTTTCCGTCCCCTTGACAGAAATCTTCTGGGCTGTCACCTGATCTTCAATCCACACCTTCGCAGCTCACTACTGCCTGAAGAGGGAGTCCTGATAGGACAGTGCCTTTGAGCAGGCCATACTCCGTAATCTCTTTGGGGTGTAGGCAACTCCTGCCCTCTGACCCTTCTCTGTTTAGGCTACCAGAGTGCTGGTTCCCTGCCAGACACTTGGGTCTTGCAAGAGTCTCTCAGTAGGGACTCAACTGCTGATCATGACTCCCCCTTTGCAGATTGCTGTGACTTCCTTTTTGTTTTGTTTGTTTTACAGGTTCTTGGTAGCCTGTAGCTGGGTAGTCCCATATGTGAGGACTGACTTCCTGCTTGTTCATGGAAAAAACATAGTTACTCACCTGTAACAGGTGTTCTTCAGGCACAGCAAGAATCGGTCCTCCCCATCCTCCCTCCTCCCCTTGCTATTGCTTCTCAACCATACTTTATTTTTTCTTGTCCGTCTTAGCTATGTCATTAGACTGAGGCGAGATGGCACCCTTGGTCTGGAAGTGGACCCCACATACATGGTGCATCTCCGAAAGGCTTTCTTTGAATGCTGGGGAGATGCTTCTGCGGGGCTCCATTAGCGCCAATGTCACCCATATGTGAGGACTGATTCCTGCTGTCCCCGGAAAACACCTGTTACAAGTGAGTAACTACCCCTTGGGTACTTGATTGTTTTGCTGGCAGGCACATTATGCAACTAGAGTCATGGGCAGGCATACAGTTCATAGGAGGCCAGCACTCAGTCTCAGGAAAGATGGAGTCGGGGCTTGCCTCTTGAACTGCCACAGTTAGAGTTGAGCCAGGAGAGGGGCATGGGTGAGGGCAGTTTTTGTTGCCATGTCCGAGGGAACAAAACTTGGGCAGATCAGTTGAGCTGAGGCTGCCAAATTTAAAGGGGGCTGCCGCACTACTGGAAGAGACACAGAGAAAGTGACAGGCTTGTAACCTGTACAACCTATAATTTAAAGGTGCCCACTGGTGCTGAAGAAGCGGGCTTGAGCAGCGCAGGAAATGGATCTTCCTGAGATAAGCAAGGACACTGATTGCAGTGCTTAAAATGATGAAGGTGCAATGATGTCAGCACTATTGTGCCACTGCATTTAAATTTAAATTTTTTAATTTGTTTGAAACAAAACGTTGTATGCAGGATACAGAATACATTGTTATATTGTCCCCTTTTTGTCCCCCCCTTTAAGACCATATGCCTTCATATATCAATATAAATAGTCCCTGTACATTTAACAAACAATTGTAGAATTGGATGTGAGAAGGCATGACAACATGCCATCTTTATACAAATGGAGCTATAAAAGAGACTACTTGCATAGCGACCCCCTCCCCCTCTTATCATAATTGATCTTTCCATAATCATCCAGATTCCCAAACCATTTCTCCAGAGACAAGAAGTGGGATGCAGGCACAATGAAGGTGAAGCTCACTGGCTGATCCTTGTGCCAGATGTCTCTAAGCTCAGAGAAACTTTGCTGCCTGTGAGCATGTATGCTTGCTTCCCACCTGCTTGTGACTAGAGAATCTTTTTTTTTTTTTAGTTACTCATGCAGGCTGTGTGCGGTTGCCTCGCCTCTCACTCTTTCCTGCATTTTTGTTTTTCTTCTTCATCCTAGTCTCTCTGCTGCCACTCCTCCACTTCAGCAATTCTCCTGTCACCACAGCAAACCAAAAGCAAAAAAAAAATCTCCTCACAGCTAGTTCACAGCTCAATGGCTTCAAATGGCCTGCACTGCTCAAACCAGTAGCACTGGAGGTAATTTAAAAAAAAAACACCAAAGGTGAAACGGCCTTGAAAAGTAAAAGCTATTCTCCAGGACCAAGCAGGAAGTCAGTCCTCACATATGGGTGTCATCGGCGCCGATGAAGCCCCAGCGGAGCATTTCCCCAGCTTTCCATGAAAGCCTTTGGGAATGCTGGCACGCATGCGCGGTTTCCTTCCCGCCTAAAGGTGCCATCTTACCTCAGTCTCTTTTTTTTTTTTCCAAGAAGCCCACTGGACGTGTGTCCTGTTCTCCCGGATAAAAGTGATTTTTTTTCTTCGGCGATTTTTCGCTATTTTTCTCCGGTTCAACGCCGGTTCCCCTCCCGCCGGGTTCGGTACACCGGTATCGAGCCCGCTTATTTCTTTTTCGGTTTTTGCCCTTCGCGCCCCTTTTTTCATTTTTCCCTGGAAGGCCGGTCTTTTGACCTCGCAGGGGCTCTTTTTTCCCCGATGGCTTCCAGTGGTTTCAAAAAGTGTGATCGGTGTAAGAAACTTATGTCTCTCACCGACACACACGACTGCTGCCTTCGGTGCCTTGGCCCTGACCACGACCCCAAATCGTGTGTGCCATGTGGGTAGATGTCTTCCAAAGTCGACAGCATCAGAAGGAGAGGTTTTTCTGGGACTCTGCCTCCGGCCGGGCCCAGACTTCGTCTGAGGCCTCGACATCTCGGGATTCCGATCCCGAGCGCCGTCTAAGCTCCTCGGACAGGGGGTCCCCCGACCGGGAACGCAAGAGGAAGAAGCGGCTCACGAGGGCGGCATCGGAGGAGGTCCCTGGTCCCTCGAGGGCCAGGTTTAAGACCCCCGACAGCCGTCCTGGGCCCGTGGACCAAGAGAAGCCTGCCAAAGTTCCTCGCGTGGAGCCGGAGTCTGCTGGACATGTAAGCCCCGTAGTCCTCGTGGACTCTCCTCCCAGAGAGCCGACGTCGGGCCCGGCGCCGCCGGGGCCTGAGTCGGCTGCTGCTGCGTCTCCCGAGCTGAGTCTCAGGATGTGACAGCCTTGGAGTGCAGATTGTCTGCCTTCGTGGAGCAGCAGCAGGCACTGATGGCCAGCCTGTCTGGTGCATCTGCCCCGACCACCGGGATGTCGACTTCGAAGTCAACCCCGGAGACCAAGCCGATACTCGAGACCCTCATGGCTCGAAGTCGTCCTCGGTCGAGGTCTCCCTCGACCTCCCATTCGGGACCGAGGGTGTCGACGCCGGTGCCCCCGGTGTCGGGGCGGGTGCCTCGGGGCCCCGTGGGGTCGGACCCTGACTCCTCCTCGGATGAGTCCGCCTGGGAGACGGAGGACGAGGAGTCTCCCGATACTTTTGAGACTCGGTGCGTCCCGTCGGACTCACTGCAGTCTGAGCCCCGGAGTAGATCCCCTCCAGAGGACACTAGGTTCTCAGAGTTCGTCCATGATATGGCCGCTGCCTTGGCTATCCCTGCCGATCCCGAGGAAGAGCCTCGAGCCGAGGAGCTCGATGCTCTACAGTACGACTCTTCTCCGAAGGAGGCCTTTACTGTCCCGGTTCCTCCGATGCTGGAACGGCTCCTCTTCCAGATGTGGGAGGCACCGGCCTCGGCGCCGGATTTGAGCAAGTGAGTCTATTCCATCTATCGACTCCGCAAAAGCCCTGGTTTCCAGAAAGCACAGCTACCACACCATTCCATGGTTGTGGAATCGGCCACGCATCGTCTGAAGAGCCATAAGATGCACTCTACGGTGCCCCCCGGCAGGGAGGCCCGCAACCTCGATGGCGTCGGTAGAAAGTGCTTCCAGGGGTCTATGCTTGCTTGCCGTGTCCAGTCTTACCAGCTGTACATGGGCATGTACTTGCGAGACCTGGCCAAGGAATTGGCCGGATTCTCTGCTGGTCTCTCCGGGGAACCCTTGCAGAGATTTAAGACCTTGTCCTCGGGGATTCGGGAATGCTCAAAGTTAATTTCCCACGCCGCCTACGATGGCTTCGAAGCTTCGGCCCGAGTTGCGGCTGCCGGCATCGCAGCTCGATGCCAGGTGTGGCTGCAGTCATCGGACCTCGAGCCATGGGTTCAGGACAAGTTGGTCGATGTCCCCTGCCGAGGTGAGAACCTTTTTGGCAAACCCGTGACCGAGAAGGCCGCTCAGCTCAAGAACGAGCACCTTACCCGGACAAGGCTGTCGAGGAAGACCTCTGCCCTTTCACATAAAAAGAAGGGCTTGGGTAAAAAGTCCTTTTACCCGAGGAAGGGCACTGCCTTCAAACAGTACCCTCAGTATCAGGCTGCCCAAGCCACCCCCCAGGGTCAGAAAGCCAAGGGCCAGGGTAATGGGCCCCGTAGGCAGAGGACCCCCAAGCCTTCTGACCCTGCTTCCACTCAGCAGGGTGGGGGTTTTTGACTCCTTGAGCGTAGCCACTCCTTCCCTGCTTTCCCAGCCCTGCACAGGTGGTTGCCTTGTACTCTTTGCCCACCAGTGGCCTCTCATTACCACCGACAGTTGGGTGCTGGACATAGTCCAAAAGGGCTATGCCCTGCATTTTCATCAACTGCCTCCTCCTTACTTCCCAGGGAAGCCCTTGAGGCCTCCCCTGCACACAGACCTTCTCCTTCGAGAGCTCCAAGGTCTGTTGGTGGACAGGGCAGTGGAGCCTGTGCCTCCCCACTTGCAAGGTCACGGATTCTACTCCAGGTATTTCCTGGTACCCAAAAGGACCGGTGGCCTTCGACCCATTCTGGACCTCAGGAACCTCAAGTTCCTAGAGAAAGAAAAGTTCAAGATGCTTACTCTTGGAACACTTCTGCCCTACCTCCAGCAGGGAGATTGGCTATACTCCTTAGATCTAAAGGATGCGTACACTCACATCCTCATTCATCCAGACCACAGAAAGTACCTCAGGTTCATTGTGGGAGGAAACCATTATCAGTACAGAGTACTACCTTTTGGCCTGACCTCCGCTCCCAGGGTGTTTACCAAGTGCCTGGCAGTGGTTGTGGCCTACCTGAGAAATCAAGGCATCTTTGTCTTTCCCTATCTGGAAGACTGGCTCATCAGGGGTCAGATGTCCCTGGAGGCCAGATAAGCCACCCTCAGAACCATTGCTCTGCTTCAAAACGTGGGCTTTGTCATAAACTTCACAAAGTCCACTTTGCTCCCCTCCCAGAACTTGGAGTTCATAGGGGCAAGGTTGGATTCTCAACTGGCAAAGGCATTCTTGCCAGAAGACAGGGCTCAAAGACTGATGGACGTGGCCAAACAGTTTCTAAACAGGTCCCTGGTCTCCGCCAGACTCTGCCTCAGGCTTCTGGGCCACATGGCTTCGACAGTGCATGTGACTCCCAATGCCAGGCTCCATATGAGGCCTGCACAGTGGTGCCTTCGTACTCAGTGGTCTCAGGCCACAGGCCGCCTAAGAGACAGGATAAGGGTGTCCAGACCCCTTTTGGCCTCCCTCAGCTGGTGTTAAAGGTGTATTTATAGAGTGTATACTATTGTATTAATAAGCCAATTTTGCGCTCCAAATCTTAGTACCCCAACAGTTTCAAAACGTTTCTCAACTTAACTGTTCATCAAAAATATGGCTAGAGAGAGGAAGTGACGTCACCGACCGGGATGGTGGTCTGACACAGAAGCTCCCTCCGGGATATAAAGAAATAGAGCAATATTCTATAGCATCAGGCCTCCCCACCCCCGGGAAAGAGAGTATTTTGGAGCTGAATGGTCGGAGTACATGATGTCGACCAAAAAAAAGCTAGATAAGTATCGCTCTAGCTATGCTCCCCTCCGTTCTCAGAAGGAGAGGGCCGAGAAAGATGAAACCGAAACGGAGGACGAGCTAGAAAACGCAGACGAGACCTGTACTAAAGGGGACCTTCGGCGCTGGTGCCATGAAATTAAAACAGAAGTTCTGGGTGTCAAACGCGAAGTGAAGGAACTCTTTGCGGACTTTCGCCAAGATCTGCAGGCTATGGGACACCGAGTTGAAGTCCTAGAAGAGCACGTGGACGAAATGGCCGCGGCCGCTCAGACGGTGCGCTCCCTGACCGGCCGTTGGCAGGAGACCACGGAAGAATTGCGGGGGAAAATTGAAGACCTTGAAAATAGGTCTAGACGCTGCAATATCCGCATCCGTGGGGTCCCTGAGGAGGATCGCTATAAACAGGCGGTCAATGTGGTGCGTGAAATTTGCGAGGCCCTGCTGAATGGAGAGGATCAGGCTGCGTCGGGCCCTACAACAGGGATCAGCATTGAACGGGCGCATAGAGCCCTTAGAGCTCCTCCAGGGAACCGACCCTGGGACTTTATTGCCTGCCTAACTAGCTTCCCACAAAAAGAAGCGATCATGAGAGCGGCGGCTAAGAAGGGTAAGCTACAATGGCACGGCTCAGTGATTGAGGTTTTCCAGGACTTGGCACCGCAGACTTTACAACGTCGTAAGCTGATGCGGCCAGTTACAGAGTACTTGCGACGTGAAAATCTTAAATATAAATGGCTTTTTCCATTTGGCATACAGTTTGATGCCGGAGGTGTGACTCATCGCGCTAAGTCTCTCTCAGAAGCCTGGAGGTGCTTAGACAATGTTAAGGCCCTGAACCTGCCTCGGATCTGAACAGCTCCTGACACATTTGACCCGGATCGGGAACAGTCCCTTTTATTGGAAAAGCTGAAGTGGCAGCGGATCCCCACCAAGGGCCATCGCCTTCATCGGACATCTGGAGATAATCTCCCCACAGGAGATTCAGAGACGGGCGGGCCTCTGATGCCGCCAGAAGCCACCCTGGAGTAGAGAAATTTTAAGGCTGCGACGTAGAGTACAACTTTGGGAGCAACTTTGGGTTCTGGTAGCGAGGTGAACCAGGAAGTCTGCACAAGGATTTTCAGTTAGTGCAGTGAATATCCCCCGGACTCGATTGGCTAGCAGTGCCTTGATTTTTGAACTGTATGAAAGGACTACCATGGAGTGGTTGTTTCGCAAGGGCCTTGGCCGAGAGGGGAGGAGGGGGGCCTGTTTAGTGGCATCCTTCTGCCTCCCTGATTAGAACTTGGCCTATACTGGTTTGTAGGTGTCTGTTGATATCTGTTTTGAGCTATGTTAGCTTTAATCATGCTGTTTCTGGGGGTTTGCTGGTTTGACTTTTGCTGTGGGGTGACGCATTAGACAGGATTATGAAGCCCTATGGGTCTTAATGACTCTTTTTCTCCTTTTTCTCTTTCTCTCTCAACCCTTCTAAGCAGGCAGGGCCCTGTTTTTTCCTTTTCGTTGTGCATGCTCTCACAGTCAGGGGGATCCCTGGGGGTTCTTTATTTTTGTATCGGTGCCACTGTGCTGTCTATTAACAGTTGGCAAGCGGGTGAATGGTAAAGGATATGGCATGGAAAGGCAATGGGTGAATTTTTGTGTTATGTAAAGGTGGGGGGGGGGGCATTGTATTATGGCAAAATAAAATAATCTCGGAAGTTACGTTTCTTCCTCCGGAGAGGCGACACAGGCATGGGGCCTGTGGAGAGATACATGGAGGGTGGGGGGTTCGGGAAAGGGGGAGTACGCAGCAGAGGGTAGGGGGGGATGGGAGGGGGGTGGGCGAGGGTGGGAAGTAGGTGAATGGGGGGGGGGGTTCAAGCTTGCACATACACTGGGGTTGCCATGGATAATGTGGTTGAAGCTACCGGATGGCAGGTCTTAAGGTGGGATCGATTAATGTTAGAGGTCTCAACACTCCCCAAAAGCGGAAAGCATTATTTCGGGAGGCTAGGCTCCACCGCTGGCAAGTAATTTTTGTACAAGAAACGCATTTATTGCCGAAGGATGAGCATCTGTTGCGCCATGGGGCATATAACGATATTTGGTTTAACGCGGAAGGTTCCCATAAAAAGGCTGGAGTGGCTATTCTGGTTCACAAAGACATCCCATTTCAATTGGGGGGGGGGGGGTAATTAAAGGCATTAAAGGACGAGTTTTGTTACTCTGGGGTGTGCTGCAGGGACAGGAGGTTACTTTCCTGAATGTTTATGGCCCCAATGATTTCCATACGGACTTTTGGAGCTCGTTGTCAAGCTGGCTCTCAGATAAAGTTCATGGGGCCTTATTGATGGGGGGGGACTTTAATGAGGTGCTGAACCCGCGAAGGGACAGATCTTTAGGGGAAACAAGAGGGGATACTAAAGGGAGAATTCAACTACGGCGTTTAATGCAGAGCTATGGGCTGTGGGACCTTTGGAGACAGATGAACCCGCAAGGGCTGGATTACACGCATTATTCTCAGGTACACCATAGCTATAGTAGAATAGACTTTTTTCTTGGGGATGCTACATGGTTCCCAAAACTTTTGAAAGCCGGTATTGAACCCATGTCCTGGACGGATCATGGCCCGATTTGGGTGGAGTTTGGCGGGGAGAGGGATATGAGTGACAGGTCCTTCTGGCGCCTTAACGAAAGCCTTTTGCAGGATACTGCAGTGATGGCTAGTGTCACTGAGGAAATCAGAAATTATTGCGCAGTGAATGATACGGGGGACGTTTCCTTGGGGATTCAGTGGGATGCCCTGAAGGCGGTCATACGTGGGGTGCTGATACAAAAAGCTGCCCGCAAAAAGAAAGCTACTGGGGAAAAAAATAGCTCAGCTGCTTCAAAGGGTCAGCGAGTTGGAACAACGTCATAAACAGGGGGGGGGGGGGAAGCTCATATACAAGCGCAATTGGCGAATGCGCGAGCAGAACTAACCTCCTTACAGATGGAGACCATTAATTTCCAGCTTCGTCGTATTAACCAGTATTATTATGAATTCCATAACAAAGCGGGTCAGCTTTTGGCAAGGAAACTGCAGGATAGGGATCGGCGCTCTACCATTTTGAAGGTTAAGGGCCCGGGAGATAGGCTTTTTTTTCGTACTAAGGACATTCGGGAACAATTTCGACAATATTACAAAACTTTATATACTAGTGAGATTGTAGGGGATCCAACGGAGGCGCTCAAGTATGTTCAGGACGGGGGTGGTCTCCCAGTCATTTCCGATTTGGACCGTGAGCTTCTGAATCAGGAGGTTACTCTAGAAGAAATTTCCCAAGTAATCAAGGGCTTGCCTCTGAATAAATCCCCGGGATTAGATGGTTTTCCGGCGTTGTTTTATAAGAAATTCCGGACAACGTTAGCTCCGCTGTTGCAACGTTTATTTAACGCTGTTCTCCGGGGACAGCAATTGCCTCCTTCAATGAGCCAGGCGGGGATTACAGTGCTCGCAAAGCCAGGCCGAGATCCTACCATTTGTAGCTCTTATCGACCCATTTCTCTTTTGAATACGGATGGGAAAATATTGGCGAAGATCTTAGCCAATCGTTTGGGGCGAATACTACCAAAACTTATTCACTCAGATCAGACGGGCTTTATTCAAGGCAGGAACACGGGAGACAACATCCGAAGGGCCATTCAGGTGATGTGGGCTGCCCAACATCAGAAACAGGAACTTCTTATCTTGGCAGTAGATGCCGAAAAAGCATTTGATAGAGTAGAATGGGGGTTTATGTTTGAGGTTCTAAACGCAGTGGGGATAGGCCCCAATATGCTGTCATGGATAAGGGCTTTATACACCCATCCGGTCGCCACTGTTAAAATTAATGGTAGGCATTCAGAGTTTTTCTCCTTGGAGGGGTACGAGGCAGGGGTGCCCACTCTCCCCTTTGTTGTTTGCCTTAACGATGGAGCCTCTGGCTCAGCACTTACGGCAGAATGTGGATGCTATGGGTTTGACAATAGGATCCGACCGTACATAAACTGGTGCTGTTCGCAGATGATCTCTTGTTATTCATTACTCGCCCGTTGATAGCATTGCCCACCTACATGCTGGAGTTGAAACGCTTTGGGGCGGTCGCCGGATTCAAGATCAACTGGGATAAAACGGAAGCTTTGAGCGTTAACCTATCAGGCGCATTAACAGCGCATTTACAGGAATGCTTTCCCTTTCGTTGGGCGGTCAGTAAGATCAAATATTTAGGGGTGTATCTTACACGCAATTTGGATCAGCTGTATGGTGCTAATTATCCTGGGTTGTTGCAACGGATAAGCAGAGACTTGGAGAAATGGAATCAGGAGGGTATCTCTTGGCTAGGCCGGATAGCGACACTTAAGATGATGGTCTTACCTCAACTGCTGTATCTTTTTCAAGTCCTACCTATTAAAGTTCCCCAAAAGGTTTTATGTAAGCTTCAATGGAAGCTGTTTCTGTTTGTATGGCGACATAGGCCTCCACGCATTGCTCGGAACGTTTTGTACAGAGCCCGAGAGAAAGGGGGGTTGGGAATGCCGGCGATTGCGGATTATTACCTAGCAGCGCAAATGCGGCAAGTGATGGAGTGGCGGGAACCCGTACAGTCGAAAGGGTTTCTTATGGTCGAACAGCACGCACTACCACATTACCCATTACGCTGGTTACCCTGGCTACAGAAGGGCACTCTACAGGGGGAATGGACATGTAATCCCTTTATCCGGCATCTTTTGGGAGAATGGAGCAGAGGGTGGCGGAGAATAAATGCTAATATGGGGATGTCTTTGATATCACCGATGCGAGCCACTCCAGCCTTCGGGCCGGGCAAGGAACGGATTTTCCAGGTTTGGGAGGATCGGGGCCTGACCCAATTTGTGCATTTACTAGATGATGATGAGGTCAAGCCCTTTGATCAATTGAAAGCAGAATTTCACTTAAACAAACGAGATTTTTTCGCCTATTTGCAGGTTACGCATTACCTGCGCCAAAAAGTTATTCGGGATCGTATTGACGAGGGACTTAATGACCTTGAGGCCCTGTGGGTGGGTCATCATTCCTCTAGAGGATTGATTCGCTTACATTACCTTAGCCTACGGAAGGCCCTGGAGGGAGAACACCGACTAAAATATATGGTGGAATGGGAAAAAGATCTAGGGCTGCATTGGGATGACGAAGGATGGAAGGCCATTTCTAAAGCAGCGGCCCGATCCTCTGTTTGCACCTTAATCCAAGAGAATATTTACAAAATCTTAATGCGGTGGTACTATACTCCTGAAAGATACCATAAGATGTTTCCTGCGGTGTCAGATCTCTGTTGGAGGGGTTGTGGGGCTAGGGGAACATACTTTCATATGTGGTGGGAATGCCCCCAGGTCTGCTCTTATTGGACGCGGGTCAGGGATCAGATGGCCCTTATCTTTGGGGTGAGACTGGAGCTCTGCCCCTCTTTTTCTTCTGGGAGTCTGGCCTGATAATCTATCCTATAAATGGTCCTGACCTATGCGGACCTGTATAGTTGCGGCCAGGTGCGAAATCGCATGGAAGTGGAGACAGGGGGGGTGCGCTGGATCTTCACCATTGGACTATTCGATTACAGAATGTTCTGCATATGGAACGTTTGACTGCCCTCCAGAGAAATCAGGGGGAGCGGTTTGAGCGTCAATGGCAACCACTAATTGCTCATTTCGCAGCTTCAGGGAAGCGATAATGCTTCTAGCGGGGGAGGGGGTGGGAACGGGGAACACGGGGTTTTACAGTCGGTAAATGTTGCTTTTGGTAAGAGGGGATGGTTGGGCGGGGGGTTATATATTGTAATTTTTTTGGGGTTTTTTTTTTTTTTTTCTTTCTTTGTATGTAGCACTCAGGGGTACATTGTGGGGAGAGCGGGGTGGAGGGTTCACTGTGTATCCTTACTCAGTGTTATGCCATATTTAGTGTTTTGTATTGTTGGCTTGAAAAATTAATAAAGATAAAGTTATAAAAAAAAAAAAATATGGCTAGGTCTCAGACTTCCCGGCACTTTTTTGGCATTCTGTCAGTAAACCAACAGAGCCGTGCCAACTAGCATCAACAACCTGCCAGAATGGTGAACAGTTGACAATATATGTAAAGACTACTTAACATACTTAAAACACAATATAATTAAAGTGCAGCCAATTATCTTCAAAAATGGCTCAACCGCCAACCCTACCAAAGTGTACAAACAAATAGTATATAACAAATCTAAAATACATCAGTCAAAATGAAGGTTCCCAACGATTTTCTCAAAGTCCAGATAAATGTTCCCAAAGTCCAGATAAATGTTCCCAAAGTCCAAATGAATGTTCCCAAAGTCCAGATGAATGTTCCCAACGCTGTCGTTGTAGCGCTCCCACGCGTTTCTCCCACACGGGGTTCTTCAGGGGAATTTTGAACAAAATGCTTCAAGGGAGATTTCAGTTTGCTTTCTTCAAGGGAGATATCAATTAGCTCTTGTCTCGAAACCACTGGCTCTGCCAGTCAGAATCATAGAGAAAAGCTCCTGCTTCTCGTGGCCCCCAGGTTGTTGTCCACTGTCAGCAAAGACGATGCTGCCCACATCTTCAGGAGTTAGCTGATGCGCGGCGTTTTTTTGGAAAAGGATAGCTAACTCCTGAAGACGTGGGCAGCATCGTCTTTGCTGACAGTGGACAACAAATTGGGGGCCACGAGAAGCAGGAGCTTTTCTCTATGATTCTGACTGGCAGAGCCAGTGGTTTCGAGACAAGAGCTAATTGATATCTCCCTTGAAGAAAGCAAACTGAAATCTCCCTTGAAGCATTTTGTTCAAAATTCCCCTGAAGAAACGCGTGGGAGCGCTACAACGACAGCGTTGGGAACATTTATCTGGACTTTGGGAACATTTATCTGGACTTTGAGAAAATCGTTGGGAACCTTCATTTTGACTTTGATGTATTTTAGATTTGTTATATACTATTTGTACACTTTGGTAGGGTTGGCGGTTGAGCCATTTTTGAAGATAATTGGCTGCACTTTAATTATATTGTGTTTTAAGTATGTTAAGTAGTCTTTACATATATTGTCAACTGTTCACCATTCTGGCAGGTTGTTGATGCTAGTTGGCACGGCTCTGTTGGTTTACTGACAGAATGCCAAAAAAGTGCCGGGAAGTCTGAGACCTAGCCATATTTTTGATGAACAGTTAAGTTGAGAAAAGTTTTGAAACTGTTGGGGTACTAAGATTTGGAGCGCAAAATTGGCTCCCTCAGCTGGTGGCTACATCCACCCAATCTGCTGAAGGGGATGCCCTTCCAAATGCCAGAACACTCGGTGGTCCTCACCACCGATGCCTCTCTGCAGGGCTGGGGTGCTCATTGTCTGGACAAGTGCACTCAAGGCCTCTGGTCTCCCTGGGAGGCAGCCCAAAGATCAATCTCCTAGAACTTTGAGCTATCCGCTTAGCTCTAAAGGCTTTTTCTCCAGCCCTAGTTCACCGCTCAGTCTTGATTCAAACAGACAACCAGGTAGCCATGTTTTCTCCAGGACCAAGCAGGAAGTCAGTCCTCACATATGGGTGACGTCGGCGCTGACGGAGCCCTCGCGGAGCAATTTCCCCAGCTTTCAAAGAAAGCCTTTGGGAATTGCAGCGCGCATGCGCGGTCCCCTTCCTGCCCAAGGGTGCCATCTTGCTCAGTCTTTTTTCCGCGGAGACCTACAGACGCTGTTTGTGATCACCGCTGAAAAAGTTGATTTTATTTACTATTCTTTTCTCGGTTCGACACCGGATCCTTTTACCGCCCGGACCCGATACGCCGGTATCGAGTCTGTTCTTTATTTTTTCGGTTTTTGTCCTTCGTGACTAGCGTTCACGCCATTTTTCTTTTTTCACTGGCAGCCCTGTCTTTTGACCTCGCAGGGGCCCTTTTTCCCCCGATGGCTGCCAGCGGGTTTAAAAAGTGTGATCGGTGTAAGAAACTTATGTCTCTTACCGACACACACGACTGCTGCCTCCGCTGCCTCGGACCCGATCATGACCCAATGATCTGTGGTCCATGTGGCAAAATGTCCTCAAAAGCGTTGAGTCGGCAGCATCAAAAAGAACGAATCTTCTCTGACTCCGCGTCCGGCCAGGCCCGGACCTCGTCAGAGGCTTCGACGTCCCGGGACTCCTGTCCTGAGCATCGTCGGAGTTCCTCCGAGCGGGGGTCTCCTGCCCAGGAACATCATAGGAAGAAGAAACCCGCAAGGGCGGCGTCGGACGCACCTGGTTCCTCGAGGGCCAGGTTGCATAGCCCCGATAGCTGTCCCGGGTCCTCTGAGTCGGAAAGGCCTTCGAAACATCCTCGTCTCGAGATGGAGTCTCGACACGTGAGTACTGTAGTCCTCGTGGACTCGCCTCCGAAGGAGCCGACGTCGGGCCTGACGCCGTCAGGGCCCAAATCCGGGGGCTGCTGGGTCTCCTGAGCTCGGACTCAGGTTGACGGCCTTGGAGAGCAGTTTCGTTGCCTTCATGGACCAACAGCGGGCATTGATCGCTGGCCTCGCCGGTGCATCTGCCCCGACCACCGGGACGTCGACGTCCAAGTCGACCCCTGAGACCGAGCCGATCCTCGAGTCCATGCGAGCTCGAGTCGATGCTTGGTCAAGGTCTTCCTCGGCCTCCCGTTCGGGACCGAGGTCGTCGACGCCAGCCTCAGCGTCAGGGTGGAGGGCATCGGTGCCCGCCCGACTGGAGCTGCTCGATTCCTCCTCTGAGGAGTCGGGCTGGGAGACGGAGGACGAAGAATCCTCAGGTACTTTTCGGACTCGGTGCGTCCCATCGGACTCGCCCGAGTCCGAACCTCAGACGGTCCCCCCCGGAGGACACCCGGTTCTCGGACTTCGTGCGGGATATGGCCAAGGCCTTGGCATTCCCCACGGATCCCGAGGAGGAGCCTTGAGCCGAAGAGCTCGATGCCCTCCAGTATGACTCTCCCCCGAAGGAGGCCTTTACTGTACCGGTTCCTCTGATGCTGGAGCGACTTCTCTTCCGCATGTGGGAGAGCCCGGCGTCGGCGCCGGTGTTAAGCAAGCGGGTCGATTCCATTTATCGAGTCCGCAAGAGCCCCGGGTTCCAAAAGGCACAACTGCCGCACCATTCCATGGTGGTGGAATTGGCCATGCATCGACTCAAGAGTCAAAAGATGCACTCCTCGGTGCCTCCCGGCTGGGAGGCCCGGAACCTGGATGCCCTCAGTAGGAAGTGCTTCCAGGGCTCTATGCTTGCTTGTCGAGTCCAGACCTACCAGCTCTACATGGGCATGTATCTCCGAGACCTGGCAAAGGAAATTGCTGGGTTCTCTGCTGGTCTCTCCGAGGAACCTTTGCAGAGGTTCCAGGCCTTGTCCACTGGTATTCGGGAGTGCTCGAAGTTTATCTCTCAAGCAGCCTACGATGGCTTCGAAGCATCAGCTTGGGTAGCCGGAGCCGGCATCGGTGCCTGCTGACAGGCTTGGCTTCAGTCGTCCGACCTCGAGCCATGGGTACAGGACAAGTTGGTCGATGTCCCCTGCAGAGGTGCAAACCTCTTTGGCAAACCCATGGCTGAAAAGGCTGCACAGATCGAGACCGAGACTCTGACCAGGACTCGGCTGTCCAGAAAAACCTCTGCCCCTTCTCAGAAGAAGAAGGGCTCGGGGAAAAAGCCCTTTTACCCGAGGAAGGCGGCTGCCTATAAACACTACCCTCATTATCAGGCCTCAGCAGCTCCCCAACAGGGTCAGCAGGCCAAGGGACGGGGTAATGGGTCCCGTAGGCAGCAGGCCCCTGCTCAGCAGGGTGGGGGTTTTTGATTCCGTCAGCATAGCCTCTTCCCCTCCGCTGGTTTCTCTCAGCAGAGGAGGCCGGCTGGTCCACTTTTCCCACAGGTGGTCAGCCATCACATCAGATATCTGGGTGCTTCATATAGTTCAAAAAGGCTATCTTCTACACTTTCTCCAGGTACCTCCCTCCTACTTTCCAGGGGAGCCTCCAAGACTCCCTCTGCACAGGGACTTACTCCTTCAGGAGTTAGCAAGTCTTCTTCAGGAACAGGCTGTGGAACCAGTGCCCCACCACCTGAGAGGTCATGGCTTTTATTCCAGGTACTTTCTGATACCCAAAAGAACAGGAGGCCTCAGACCCATCCTGGACTTGCGAAACCTCAAGTTCCTGGCAAGGAAAAAGTTCAAGATGCTTACCCTTGGAATCTTGCTGCCCTACCTCCAGCAGGGAGACTGGCTATTCTCCTTGGCTCTAAAGCAGGGGTCTCAAACTCAAATTGCTTTGAGGGCCAAATGAGGACTTGTAGAGTAACCCGGGGGCCGCACAAGACGCAGGCCTCATTTGCATAATGGCATCATTTGCATAAGGGCATCATTTGCATAAATATTTGCATATACACTAACTTTTAGTAAACATGCAGAACATACACCATCACCAAACAAGGAATCACAATTTAGAAACAGGAAGACAATTAAACTGGGAACCCCAAAAGCCAAACTTAGAATGTACAACACTGTAGAAATAAAACTATAAATTGATTTCCTCTTGTATGTAAGGGAACAATCATGGAGAATGGGCCCCTGGGCCTGTGTCCACTCCCATATCTTTTCTGGTCACATGGAGGGGGATGCTCTCACCTTTGTGGCTCGAATCTCTGGCCCTGTGTTCATTCTCTGCTTGAAAACCCTAAGGAGGGGATTTCCTAGCTCTCTGTTCTCTCTGTTCCTGATGTCTGGAGAGAGAAATCTTTTGGTTCTGTGCAGTTTCTCTCCTTCAAGGTCCTGGGGGGAGGATTCTTCTGCCCCATGTTCCTTCTCTGCTTATGTTGATCCTATACTCACGATCTTCCTTTTATGCTGTTCAAAGGGTGGCATCCAGCTTTATGCTCGCTTTATTCTTCTGTGAGGAGAGGATCTCTGGTTCCTTCATTCATCCTGTCTCTTTTTGGGTCCCAGGGAAGGGATCCCTGGCCCTGTGTTACTACATTCTCTGTTTCTGGGATTTGGGAATGACATCTCTGGCTAGTTGCTTGCTTTTTCTCTACTTCAGGAGCAATGGGAGAGGATCCCCAAGTCTTGCACTGATGATATGACCAAAGAGCTCATGTGCACTCTGGCCATTTTTACACCAGCTGTTGCACAAGCCTTTTATTTTGATGTTTATAGACTCCTACCTTTTTTCTTAAAACTGTGTTTTTCTTTTATTTTCCAAAATGATGAGCTCACTATTAGTTGTATGAACAGACAGATGGGTCTATGAACCAATGGCAAACTCACACAGACAACATAGTCAGCCACAGAGAAATTTGAGTAGTGTCAGTTTTTTCACCCGGGACTATTATTTTTTTAAAACATAGCCACTATTGGCAGCAGTCAGTCCCTGATCCCAATGCCAACAGTATTAAGCGTCCCGCGGCCCCTCTGCCTGCTCCGAGTCCTCTCCTCCCTGCAGCATCAGCTCAAAAAGTGGCGGCTTTCAGAGCCGCGAAGAGAGAGTTTCTCTCGCGCGGTTCTGAAGAGCAGCGAGTCTTCAGAACCGCGCGAGAGAAACTCTCTCTCTTCGCGGCTCTGAAAGCCGCCACTTTTTGAGCTGATGCTGCAGGGAGGAGAGGACTCGGAGCAGGCAGAGGGGCCGCGGGACGCCTAATACTGCGGCGGCAAGTTTGGATTTATTTTTTTTTTTTTAGACACCGGTAAGTGCTTCGCGGGCCGCACAAGATGCTCTCGCGGGCCGCATGCGGCCCGCGGGCCGCGTGTTTGAGACCCCTGCTCTAAAGGATGCGTATACTCACATCCTTATTCATCCAGACCACAGACAACATCTCAGGTTTGTTGTGGGAGGAAATCATTACCAGTACAGAGTACTGCCCTTTGGCCTATCTTCCGCCCCCAGGGTGTTCACCAAATGCCTGGCAGTGGTGGCGGCCTATCTGAGACTTCAAGGCCTTTTTATGTTTCCATACCTGGACGACTGGCTCATCAGAGCCCAGTCTTCCCAAGAGGCCACTCAGGCCACTCATCGCACTGTGACTCTACTCCAGCACTTGGGATTTGTCAAACTTCGCAAAGTCCACTTTGCTCCCCTCTCAAAATCTCAAATTCATAGGCATCAGGTTGGACACTCTTCAGGCGCAGGCCTTCCTGCCTCTGGACAGGGCCCACAGGCTCATGGATCTCGCCAGCCACTTTCACAGCAATTCCCTGGTCTCGGCCAGGCAATTTCTGAGACTGCTTGGCCATATGCCTTCCACGGTCCATGTGACCCCCAATGCCCACCTGAACATGCGACCTGCTCAGTGGTGCCTTCGCACTCAATGGCATCAGGCCACGGGGAGCCTGGCAGACTCAGTACAGATATCCAACCTGCTGGTCTCTTCTCTGCGGTGGTGGCTTCATCTGCCAAACCTAGTGCTAGGAGTGGATTTTCAATCTCCTCCGCCTTCTCAGGTGCTGACATCCGATGCTTCTCTCCTGGGTTGGGGAGCACATTGCCAAGGGTCATGTACTCAAGGCCTATGGACTCCTTGAGAGTCTGCTCAGCAGATAAACTTCCTGGAGCTCAGAGCTATCCGCCTAGCTCTGAGAGCCTTCTCCCACCTCCCACCTCACTTCTCACCAGTCTGTGCTGGTACAGATGGACAATCAAGTTGCAATGTTCTACGTGAACAAGCAAGGAGGCACAGGCTCCTTCCTTCTCTGTCAGGAGGCACAAAAACTGTGCTCTTGGGCCGTCAGCCACGGCATCCCCCTCAAAGCTGTCTATCTCCCAGGTCAGGAAAATTACCTGGCAGACAAGCTGAGCAGGGTTCTCCAACCACACGAGTGGAGATTGAATCCGTTGGTGGTTCAACGGATCTTTCTCAAGTGGGGCCTCCCCACCATGGATCTCTTTGCCAGTCCTCTGAACCGGCAACTTCCCAGATTCTGCTCTCGACAACCGCATCCTCTCAGAGTAGCGTCGGATGCTTTTCTGATTCCATGGTCCACGGGCCTCTTGTATGCCTTTCCTCCCATGCCACTGGTGTCTCAGACGCTCTTCAAGGTTCTCAGAGACAGAGCCTCGATGATCCTGGTAGCTCCCAGGTGGCCGAGACAACCCTGGTTCCCGCTTCTGCTGCATCTGGCGGTGGACACTCCTCTTCCTTTGGGGTTTCAACCCGATTTCCTGTCACAGGATCAGGGGACTCTTCTACACCCCAACCTCCGGTCCCTTCATCTGATGGACTGACTGCTGAAAGGGTAGTCCTTGCTCCCCTTCTGCTGCCTCGGGAGGTGGAAGAGGTCATCTTGGCCTCCAGGCGGCCATCCACCCGGAAGTCCTACGCTCTTAAGTGGCGTCGGTTCTCCGTATGGTGTGCTCAGCAGTGTGAGAATCCCTTCTCCTGCTTGGTGGCAGTGGTCTTGCAATATTTGCTTTACCTCTCCAATCTAGGCCTTAAGTCCAACTCTGTCAGGGTCCACCTCAGTGCTCTCTCTGCGCATCACGCACCGGTGGATGGCAGGCCTCTTTCCAACCACCCTTTGGTGGCTCGTTTTCTCCGAGGCCGCCTCCTCCTTAAGCCTCCTTTGCGCCCACCAGTCCCTGAATGGGATCTGAATGTGGTCTTGCAGCGGATTACCTGTCCGCCCTTTGAACCTATGGCTACCTGCCCTCTTCGTTTTCTTTCCTGGAAAACCTTGTTTTTGGTAGCCTTTACCTCTGCTAGGCGCGTTAGTGAACTGCAGGCCCTAGTGTCTGATCCTCCTTAGTAGGGTCGTCTTACGGACTCACCCTAAGTTTCTTCCAAAAGTGGTTTCTCCTTTTCATCTCAACCAGGAGGTGGTTCTTCCGACCTTCTTTCCCAGGCTGCACACCAGCCGGGCTGAAATGGTCCTGCATACACCCTGGACTGTAGGAGGGCCTTGTCCTTCTACCTTGACTGTACGCGGGAGCATAGGAGGGCTGTTCAGCTCTTCATTTCTTTTGACCCCAATAACTTGGGGCTACCTGTCTCCAGTCGTACTTTGTCCATATGGGTTGCTGACTGTATCGCTTGGGCTTATGGGGCAGCCGGCCTCTCGTTAGAGGGTCGAGTCACGGCTCATCATGTCAGGGCGAAGGCTGTGTCAGTGGCTCATCTCCGCTGTGTTCCGTTGGCAGACATCTGCCGGGCTGCTACTTGGTCTTCGAGACAGATCTTTGCGGCCCATTACTGCCTGGAGAGGGAGTCCCGCAGGGACAGTGCTTTCGGTAAGGCAGTCCTCCATAATCTCTTTAAAGTTTAGGCAACTCCTACCCTCCGGCCCTGGTGTTGGGCTACCGGTCGGGGGCGTTTTCAGAAAAGATTCCTTCCTTCTGTACTACTGAGCTAGAGGGAGCTCATTTTTCCGCTTGAGGTCTCCAGTAGCCTTAAGCTAGGGAGTCCCATATGTGAAGACTGACTTCCTGCTTGGTCCTGGAGAAAGAGTAGTTACTCACCTGTAACAGGTGTTCTCCAGGAGCAGCAGGCATCAGTCCTCACAACCCTCCCTCCTCCCCTTGGAGTTGCAATGGGCGGGAAGGGGACCGTGCATGCGCGCTGCAATTCCCAAAGGCTTTCTTTGAAAGCTGGGGAAATTGCTCCGCGAGGGCTCCATCGGCGCCGACGTCACCCATATGTGAGGACTGATTCCTGCTGCTTCTGGAGAACACCTGTTAAAGGTGAGTAATTACTCTTTATGTGAACAAACAGGGCGGGACTGGGTCAAAGCCCCTTTGTCAGGAGACTCAAGACCTTTGTTCCTTTGCCCTAAAGCACAACATGCTTCTCAAGGCGGTGTACCTTCCAGGCCAGGAGAACTGCCTGGCCGACCAGTTGAGCAGAATTCTGCAGCCCCACGAGTGGCAGCTGCATCCCTTGGTCGTTCAGAAAATCTTCCTGAAGTGGGGTCTCCCTTGGATAGATCTCTTTGCCAGTCCGCTGAACAAGCAACTGCCCAAGTTCTGCTCCAGGCAACCGCATCCTTTGAGGATAGCACCAGATGCTTTTCTGATGTCCTGGTCTCAGGGCCTCCTGTATGCGTTTCCTCCCATGTCCTTGGTGGCCCGAACTCTTTTCAACACTCTTCAGGACAAGGCCTCGGTCCTGCTGGTAGCTCCCAGGTGGCCGAGGCAGTCTTGGTTTCCACTTCTGCTTCAACTGGCAGTGGATTCCCCACTACCTCTGGGGTTGCAGCCCGACCTTCTCTCACAGGAGCAGGGTTTCCTTCTGCACCCCAATCTCAAAGCTCTCAATTTGATGGCCTGGAGGCTGCAAGGGTAGTTTGGGCCTGCCTCAGGAAGTTGAGGAGGTTGTCCTAGCCTCTAGGAAACAGTCCACTAGGAAAACCTATGCCCTCAAATGGAAGAGGTTTTCTGTGTGGTGTCAGCTACGTACAGAGGATCCTTTCTCCTGTACTGTGCCAGTAGTGCTTCAGTACTTACTGCACTTATCAAATCAGGGACTTAAGTCCAATTCTGTTCGGGTCCACCTCTCAGCTCTAGCAGCTCACCACTCACTGGTGAAGGGACATTCTCTGTCAGGTCACCCCTTGGTGTCCCGCTTTCTCAGGGGCTTGCTTTTGCTCAAGCCCCCCATCCGTCATCCTGCTCCTGAGTGGGAGCTGAATGTGGTCTTGCAGCAACTGACTCGCCCACCCTTTGAGCCGATGGCTACTTGCCCTCTACGCTTCCTTTCCTGGAAGACTCTCTTCCTGATAGCCCTCACCTCGGCTAGGCGAGTGAGTGAGCTTCAGGCCCTGGTCTGTGATAGACCTTACACCAGGATTTATAAGAACAGGGTAGTCCTTAGGACTCATCCAAAGTTCCTCCCCAAGGTTGTCTCCTCTTTCCACCTCAACCAGGAGGTGGTTCTTCCAACATTCTTCCCTAGGCCTCATGCTAGCCAGGCTGAAGCAGTCCTGCATACCCTGGACTGTAGGAGGGCCTTATCCTTCTACCTTGACCGTACGCAGGGACATAGGAGGGCTACTCAGCTCTTCGTCTCCTTTGACCCCAATAAGTTGGGGTTGGCTGTGTCCAAGCGTACCTTGTCCATCTGGGTGACTGACTGTATCACCTGGGCTTACATGGCGGCTGACCTTCCTTTGCAGGGTAGGGTCACGGCCAATCATGTCAGGGCAATGGCTGCCTCAGTGGCTCATCTCCGCTCTGTGCCCTTGGTAGACATCTGCAGGGCTGCAACTTGGTCTTCAAGCCAGACTTTTGTGGCCCATTACTGTCTGGAGAGGGAGTCCCGTAGGGACAGTGCTTTTGGCCAAGCAGTACTCTGGAATCTCTTTGAGGTTTAGGCAACTCCTGCCCTCCTTCCCTCTGTTGGGCTACCGGTGGAGGTTGTGTCCTTGAATAGCCTTTCTTTGATGCTGTGACTAGAGGAAGTTCTCTTGTTCAGCCTGGGATCCTGGTAGCCCAGAGCTAGGGAGTCACCCATATGTGAGGACTGACTTCCTGCTTGGTCCTGGAGAAAGAGTAGTTACTCACCTGTAACAGGTGTTCTCCAGGAGCAGCAGGAATCAGTCCTCACAACCCTCCCTCCTCCCCTTGGAGTTGCAGTTGTACATAGTTTGTTTTACATTTTTGTGTGCTGTTCTTAGCTATGTCATTTGACTGAGGTAAGATGGCACCATTAGGCGGGAAGGGAACCGCGCATGCGTGCCAGCATTCCCAAAGGCTTTCATGGAAAGCTGGGGAAATGCTTCGCTGGGGCTTCATCGGCGCCGATGACACCCATATGTGAGGACTGATTCCTGCTGCTCCTGGAGAACACCTGTTACAGGTGAGTAATTACTCTTTTTCAGTGTGGAACAGGCCTTACTCATCATTGCTGCCTCTTCGGGTCAATCAACGTATCTGACCACCCCTCTTCCCCCATTGAGCCCAACACAGGCTTGAGGGGGCTCTCAGAAGGCAGCTAAATCACTGGAGCTACCATCACTGGAGCTTCTCTTGCCATCAGGTGCCGCACTTAATCCCTCTGCTTCCTCCTCTGGCACTCCGGTGCAAGTGCCAGGGCCAGGATACAAAGCAAAGTGCATGCCACAAGCATTTGCTGCACTTGGCTTTGGCTCGGTCTGCTAAGCACAAGCCCTTTTCCTCGATGCCAGACAGTCCTCTCACTGCTTCAGAGGTTCCCACCAGCTCTGTTCTCTCTTCTACAGAGATTCATTGAGGACCGCTCAGCTATCCTGCTAACGGCCCCCCATTACCAAACCCATGTCCAAGCGTGCCCGTCAACCCCTGGATTCCTGCCATGCAAGAGACCTTGGGGGTCCCCTCCCCTCATAGACTGGCGGGTGCCACCACCCTTTGGCAAGGACTTATATTCCCCCCAGCCTGAGCCATGCGAGTCTTACATGGGAGATCCTCCTTTTGTTTCCCCCCCAACCAGGTCTTTCAGGAAGAGTCATGTGATGACCTTTCCTACCCAAAGTTCTTTCAGAAAATCTCCCAGGCGCTTGCCCTCAGTGACTTGCAAACTCCCACCAACAAGCATGATTTTCAGCCCATCCTGAAGATGTGCAGTGCTGCTAAGGAGATTTCTGCTTTCTGACCTGCAGATCCTCCAGGATCTATAGGCCTCAATCTGGAAAGCGCCATCACTGGGTAGTGTTGCATCCTGCTGGCTTGACCTGAAGTACAAGGTCCTTCAGGCGCTTCAGACACCAGTCTGTTGTGTTGGAGGCCGTCCTCAAAACATCTAAAAGTATCAGTCCACTGTCTCGCACTCCACCGCTTCCAGGGTCCATTGCTCCTTGCAGGGAGGAGTTTAAGTCTTACCAGAGCAGCGCATTCGCCATGCGCATCTTTGCCCATCAGCTCCAAATGCTTCACTACCATCACAATATCCTCCTTCAGTTGGATGATTCCACCTCTGTGGACACAGCCCAGCTTGCCACAGATTTACATGAATCCCTTTATCATATTATCCGCACCACTTATATTTGACTCTGACCTGATCTGCAGCCACAGCCATCTCAGCCAGACAGCATGGCTTCATGTTTGGGAAGACCTCCATGACCACCTGGCTGACACGCCTTGTCAGGGTGACAGCCTTTTTGGGTCCAAAGTTCAAGAGACTGTCTCATAGGTTTAGGGCCACTCCTCCACTGTCCAGGAGTTGGTGGCTCAGCAGAAACAACTTCCTCTTCCTGCTGCATTACATTGCCACCTTACTGGCGCCCATATCACTACCAGTATTTTCAACAGTTCTACCATGGTGGCGATACCAGCTCTATCTGCTACAGCCTCCATTGTGCACCCCCACCCCACAAGGTCAGACATATCCCCAACCGACTCACCAACAGAAGAGGAAGCCCCAGCCTCTTACCCAGACCACCCTGCCCCCCCCCCCCCAGCCAGTGAGAGGGTGCCTCTACCACTTTGCATAAGAACATAAGATATGCCATTCTGGGTCAGACCAAGATCCATCAAGCCCAATATTCTGTTTCCAACAGTGGCCAATCTAGGTCACAAGTACCTAGAAGTTTCCCCAGAAGAGACAGGTTCCACAGTGCTTGTATTGGGACAAGCAGTGGATTTCCCAGGTCCCCTTTAATAATGGTTTATGGCCCTTTTCTCCAGGAGCTTGTCCAGTCCTTTTTTTTTTTTTATTTAAAAGTCCAGCTTCATGAACAGCTTCTTCTACGTCCTCCGGTAACAAATTCTAGAGTTTGATTACACGTTCAGCGAAAGAAATATTTTCTCATTAGTCTTAAATGGGTTACATTGTAGCTTCATTGCATGTCCCCTAGTCTTTCTGCTTTTTGAGATCATAAAGAACCTATCTAGGTTTACCCATTCCACTCAATTCATTTATAGACCTCTATCATATTTCTCCTCAGCCATTTCTCTCCCATGTTGAAGAGCCCTAACCTTTTTAGCCTCTCCTCATAGGGGTATCCTTCCATCCTCTCTACCATTTTGGTGACTCTTCTCTGTACCTTTTCCAATTCTGCTATATCCTTTTTAAATACGGCGACCAGAATTGCACAATATTAGCGGTGCGGTTGCACCATGGAACAATACAGAGATGACATAATATCCTTTGTTTTATTCTCCATTCCTTTCCTTGGCATGGGCAATTCATCACCACACACTGCTGAGTTCTCTCCATCATTCAGTCAGGATACAAGCGCCTATTTCTCGCTCAGCCATCTCCTCCAGGCCCCCCCCCCCCCAGCCGCCTTCTGACACTAGCCACCATCCAGGCCTTCATGTGCCCCTGGTGCAGGAGATAACGCTACTCCTTCGCAACGATGCCATCGAGCTTGTTCCGCTCCCTGAAATGGGTCAGGTGTTCTATTCATGTTTTCTTCCTATCCCCAAGAAAGCCAGAGGCCTTCAGCTGATGCTGGACCTCGGTCACCTGAACGTCAAGCAGAAAAAGTTCAAGATGCATTCCTTGAGCACCTAAAGGAATTTTATATTCATTCCCATCTGTCCCTTTACTGGAATTGTCTTCACTCCACCTTTCTCAACCAGCACTACCAATACAAGGTTCTCTCTCTTTTTCTGGACTTTCCTCCATCCCTGTGATTTCACTAAGTGTCTGGCAGTGGTGGCTGCCCATCTGTGACGTCGGGGCGATTGTCTATTCCTATGTCAATGACTGGCTTATTTCTGGGGCTTCCCAAGCCATTGTTGCTCAATCCATGCAGGACATCTGTCACTCTGCAGATTCATGACTTCATATTAAATACAGAAAAGTCCAAGTCCATTCCTCAGCAGAACCTGGACTTTGAGGTGCACCTGAACACTTTACAATCCAGGGCCCTTCCCCTCCAAACAGAGGGTCCAAACTTTAAGGACTTTATGCACCACTATTGCTACATGCCAGATGGCATCTGCTCACGGGGTTACTAGGGCACATGGCCACTTCCATACATGTAGCACCCCTTATGTGGCTACATATGTGCCCATTACAATGGCATCTCGGACTCAACTGGTGCCAGAATGAGCAAATAGATGATGAAATGCTCAGAGAAATCAGGGAAGCTAACAAAAGTTACAGCACAGTAATAATAATGGGTGATTTCAATTACCCTGGTATCGACTGGGTAACTTTCACAGGAGGTCATGCTAGAGAGAGTTTCTAGATTAAATAAATGACTGCTTCTTGGAGCAGTTGGTTCATGAACCGACAAGAGGGGAAGCCATTTTGGACTAGTCCTTAGTGGAGCACAAGATTTGGTGCAAGAGAAGGGTGTTGGGGCCACTTGGCAATAGTGATGATAGCATGATCGCATTTGATTTAATAAATAGAGGAAGGACGGTAAGGAAATCCATAGTAACACCTTTTAACTCTCAAAAGGGAGCCTATGATAAAATGAGGAAAATAGTTAAGAAAAAACTAAAAGGAGCAGTTGCAAAGGTTAAAGATTTACATCAAGCATGGGTGTTTAAAAATTCTATCTTGGAAGTTCAGACCAGATATATTCCATGCTTTAAAAAAAAGTGGAAGGAAGTCCAAAAAACTGCCAGAATGGTTTAAAGGTGAGGTTAGAGAGGCTGTTGCCAAAAAAGCATCTTTCAGGAAATGGAAAAAGGAGCCAAATGATAACTGCTAACATAAGTGCTGGCAAGTTAGATGCAAGGCATTGATAAGGCAGGCAAAGAGAATTTGAGAAGAAGCTTGATGTGGAAGCAAGACGTTTTCGAGTACCTTTAAAGCAAAAAACCTGTGACAGACCATTAGATGATAAAGGGGTAAAAAGGGCACTAAGAGGGGGCAAGGCCATAGTGGAGAGACTGAATGAATTCTTTGCTTCGGTCTTTACTGAGGAAGATGTAGGGATGTTACCCATGACTGAAATGGCATTTAAAGGTAATGCCGCAGAAGAATTGAAAGAAATATTGATACGCCAGACAGATGTATTACAACTATTTGATAAACTGAAGACTAGCAAATCACCTGGATCGGATGGAATACATCCAAGGGTGTTAAAAGAACTGAAATATGAGTTTGCAGACCTACTATTAGTAATCTGTGAACTATCATTAAAATCATCTTTAATACCTGAAGACTGGAGGATGGCCAATGTAACACCAATTTTTAAAAAGGATTACAGGGGTGATCTGGGAAACTACAGACCTGTGAGCCTGATGTCAGTACTGGGAAAAATGGTAGAAAGTATTAATAAACAAAATTACTGTAGATAGTCATGGCTTAATGGGAGAGGGCTTAATGGGAAATGGGCAACCTGGCTTTAGCCAGGACGGTCTTGTCTTACTAATCTGTTATATTTTTTTGAAGGTGTGAATAAACAGGTAGACAAAGGTGAGTCGGTTGATATATAGTGTATCTGGATTTCAGAAAGCCTTTGACTAGGTCCCTCATGAAGAGACTCTTGGCAAAATTAAAGTCATGGGCTAGGAGGCAGTGTACTATTGTGGATCAGGAACTGGTTAAAAGATAAAAAGCAGAGGGTATGGCTAAATGGCCAATTTTCCCAATGGAGAATGAACTGGAAATGGGAATAACTAGTGAGGTGATCAAATTTTCAGATTACACAAAATTATTCAAAATTGTTAAAACACAAGGATTGTGAAAAATTGCAAGAGGACCTTGATAAACTGGAAGCAGTCACTGGGCATTCAAATGGCAGATGAAATTTAATGTGGACAAGTGCAATGTTATGCACCTAAGAAAGAACAAACCAAACTGTGGTTACACGATGCAAGGTTTCACATTAGGAGCCACCACCCAGGAAAAAGATTTAGGCATCATTGTGGATAACATGTTGAAACTCTCCGCCCAGTGTGCAGCGGCAGCCAAGAGAGCACATAGAATGCTAGGTATATAAAGAAAGGAATGGAGAATAAAACAAAGGATATTATAATGCCTCTATCATGCCATGGTGCGACTGCACCTTGAATAGTGTGTGCAATTCTGGTTGCTGTAAATTAAAAAGTATATAGCATTATTAGAAAAAGTACAGAGAAGAGCCACCAAAATGGTAAAGGTGGTGGAAGGATTCCCCTATGAAGAGGCTAAAAAGGTTAGGGCTCTTCAACCTGGAAAAGAGATGGCTGAGGGGAGATATGATTGAGGTCTGTAAATTAATGAATGGAGTGGAACGGGTAAACGTAGATCGATTCTTTATGCCATTAAAAAAGTAGAAAGACTAGGGGACATGCAATGAAGCTACAAGGTAACCTATTTAAGACTAATAAGAGAATAGTTTTTCACTCAAATGTGTAATCAAACTCTGGAATTTACCGGAGGATGTAGTAAAAGCTGTTAGTGTAGCTGGCTTTAAAAAGGTTTGGACAAGTTCCTGGAGGAAAGGTCCATAAACCATTATTAAAGGGGCCCTGGGAAATCCACTGCTTGCCCCAATACAGGCATTGTGGAACCTCTGTCTTTTGGGGAAACTGCTAGGTACTTGTGACCTAGATTGGCCACTGTTGGAAACAGGATACTGGGCTTGATGGACCTTGGTTTGACCCAGTATGGCATATCTTATGTTCTGTGATCCCAGATTTTTTTTTTGGAGGGCCCATGGAGAACAACCCTCCAGTCTTTCTTGTTGGACACTGCCAGCCAGCCTCTCAGTAGGGTGCCCCTTCCAGGCAACACCTCATCACATTGTCCTGGCTACGTATGTGTCCACGTACAGTTGGAGGGCCCACCTGCTTTACCTCTCCATGCAGGGAAAACGTGGTCACTGCAAGAGAGCACCTTGCACATCAATATAATGGAGCTTCGAGCCGTATACTATGTCTTCAGTCTTTACCGATTGGGTACATCAGAAAATTGTTCTCATAGAGACGGACAACAAAGTCTGCATGTTCTACATCAACAAACAAGGAGTCATGGGCTTGCTGCAGCTTTGCCACAAAGCCATACGGCTCTGGTCCTTTGTCCTTTCCATATGAGCTACCTTGCGGGTAACCTACCATCCTGGAACCCAGAATCAACTAGCCAGCAAATTGTCACCAGCTAAACCCACACCATTTCTCTCAACCCTGACTTCTTCAGGACATCTTTGCAATTTGGGGCAAACCAGTTATGGACCTACTGTATTTGCCTCCATAGACAATGCCAAATGCCCTATTCTGCTTCATCTGGCCATGCCTGCAGTACAGAGTACCGGATGGCTTCTTGCTGGACTGGTCCTAGGGCCGCCTTTGTCTTTCCCTCATTCCTGCTCATCACACTGGTCCTTCTCAAGATCAAGTGAGACAAGGCTTCAGTCATTCTCATAGCACCATTCTGGCCTCGGCAGCTCTGGTTTCCTATCTACAGGCACTCCTGCAGATGCCAGCCATGTCCCTGGGGCTGCCGTCTGGCCTTTTCACCCAGCATCAGGGCTTTCTTTTCCATCCCAGCCTCTAGAGCTTGTCCCTCACAGCATGGTGACTTCTGGGCACTGGTACTTAATCTTCTCACTGCCACAGTACATTCTCGCTGTGCTCTCTGCCTCCTGTCAGCACCTACCCTCAACACTGTCTCATACCAGAACAAGTGGTCTAGTTTCACACATACTGGGCTTCCTCAAATGGCCAGGATCCTGTCATATGCTTGGTAGGACAGCTACTCTCCTACCTTCTTCATCTGTCCCACTCAGGTCTATCTCAGTATGCTACCATCTGTCTGCCATCGCTGCTTTCCATGATCCAGTCGATGGAAAAACTATCTCTCTACACCCAGTCGTCTCCAGATTCTTGAGGGATCTCATGAACACTAGTCCACCCATCTGGCTGCTTACGCTGGCCTGGGACTTCAATGTCATCCTGTATGAACTGATGAAACCACCATTTGATTCTCTTATGTCCACATTTTTCAAACACCTCACTTGGAAAACAACCTTCCTCGTAGCCATCACTTCGGCCAGATAGCTCAGTGAGATTCAGGCATTGGTGAACTACTCCCCCTACATGCTGTTCTTCCACGACAGTCATCCTTCGGATCCACCTGAAATTTCTCCCGAAGGTGGCTTCAGTCTTTCACATAAACCAACTGATTGTTCTCCCCTCCTTTATTTAAAAAGTTTTTATATACCGCCTCTTCCAGAGATCAGCAGTGGTTTACAGAGAACGTAACAATGAACTTTACTGTCCTTCTTCCCAATTGTCCCCCATGGGTTCTCTGGAAGAGACACTACACACTTTGGACCGCAGAAGAGTTCTCTTCTGCTGTCTGCATCCAGGGCCAGCCCAAGAGTTTCTGCCGCCTTAGGCAGAAACCCTGGCCTCCCTGCTCCCCCAGTTTACACAGATTCCTTTTCAGGAGGAGGAGGCGGGCAGCAGCAGTATTTCAAATAGTGGCAGCTTTTTGCCTGCGGCAGGTCATGTCCTTCAGCACACATGGCCTGCTGCAATGTGTGCTAAAGGACATGGCCTGCTGCAGGCAAGAAAGCGGCAGCAAAAAGCAGCTGCTTTTGGAAATGCCTGCCTGCCTCCCTCCCCCCCAAATGGAATCTGTGGCAGCTGGGGGGGGGGGGGAATGGCATTGCCGGTCATGTGTGCTGCTGCTGCTGCCACTGCCGCCCATTCGGGCCGGCCACACTAAGCAGCTGCTTAATGGATAGGCTGGCCCTGTCTGCTTCATATGGAACCTTTTTGCAAGTCTTCTCGGTTTTGTGACTTAAATTCCCAACAATCTGGGACAACCAGTGGCAAAACAGATCATTTTCTCTTGGATTGTGGACTACATTGCCTTCTGTAATGAGCAGGCTACCTTACCATTTCTGGGGCGGATTGCCTCTCAAGGCTTAGAGCTGCGGCCTCTTCCATCAGAAGCCTTGCTTCCATCTCGACACAGAACATCTGCAAAGCAGCCACTTGGTCCTCCATCCACACCATCACCAAGTACTACAGTCTGGATCGCTCCTCCCCGAGGGTCTTCACCTTTTGGCCAGGTGGTCCTCTGCAGTCTCTTTGCTAAGTGACTCATCTCCTCCACCAGAGCTCTTCTGGGGCTGCTGCTCTTCTTCGAGTGGAAACAAACATACCTGGCAGGGCGGCCCTCAGCTCTGGACTCACCTTCAGTGTGCCTGCATCCCCCTGCTTCTCTCAGAAGAAAGTGTAGTTGCTTACCTGTGGCATTCTCTGTAGATAGCAAAGGTATGCAGCCACACTCTCCCTTCCCCGCAGAACAACCCCCCCCCCCCCCAAACAAATGAAAAACAGGAATAGAAACTAATGCTATAAGACCAGAGGGCGAGGATGATGATCACTGAATGACAGCGGTATACATCTCAACATCACTTCCTGTTGGACATTCCACATTTTTCATTTTACATCTCCAGATCCTGTCTCTTCTGCTCTGGTATAAACTGGTTCTCTGCTCACAAGAAGGCAGGAAGCAGACACGCTTGCTCAGAGGCAACAAAACTGCTCTGAGCTTAGAGAGATCCGGCACAAGGCTTCACCTTCAGAGTGGCTGCATACCCCTGCTGTCTACATAGAACCCTGTTACAGATAAGCAACTGTTTTCTCATACTAGATCTTTCCTACGTATATCCCTCCTCGAGGTCTTGTGAACTGTCCTCCACCACAATTACATTTAAGGGACCACAACAGCCTGATGTAGCCAGCCCAAAGCAGGATATCCCCAATTGGAGGGGGGAGGCAGACAAGGACATAGTAAAATGCAACATAGAAAGCAGCCAGAAAGAAGGAAAAGAGCGGTAAGGATGGCATGACATGGCAAGCTTCTGCTCTGGAATGGGTGAATGCCATGTTGGGAGGAGTTGTATGTCTATTGCCTCCACATTATGTTAAATTTGATTTTCACCAAAAATTGCATTCTGGCTAAGCCCCTGGAATTTGGTTCAGTCCATAGGCAACAAATGACTGTGAATACATTTCAAAGTAACCTTACCTAGGAACATCTGATCGTTGTGAATGAGGGTGATGTTTCTTTAAATATATTTGGTTACAAGTCTTTTTTTCTGACATTCTTTAATGAATCATATATTGTTTTTAGTCTAGAACAGTGGTTCTCAATATAGGCCTCAGGATACTAAACCATTCTAGTTTTCATTATCCATAGCAAATTTGTATGAGTGTGGCATGCACTGCTTCCATTGTATGTAAACCTGTCTCATACATATTCATCATTGATATCCTGAAACCAAAGTAGTTGAGTGGCCTGGGTTGAGAACTATTGATATAGAAGCATGTGTATATTCATCTAGTGCTATGTAACTATCAAATAGTTCCAGTGAAATGTTTCATCATACCAGTGCCAGCTGGAAGATCTGTTGTGTGTAATTGCACCTCTTCACTAGGAGCAGTTCTTTCTGTGATGATTTTCCTTAAGAACATAAGAGATGCCATATTGGGTCAGACCAAGGTCCAAGCCCAGTATCCCGTTTCCAACAGTGGCCAATCTAGGTCACAAGTACCTAGCAGTTTCCCCAAAAGACACAGATTTCACAATGCTTGTATTGGGTCAAGCAGTGGATATTCTAGGTCCACTTTAATAGTTTATGGACCTTTCCTCCAAAAACTTGTCCAAACCTTTTTTTAAACTCTACTACACTTACAGCTTTTACTGCATCCTCCAGTAGCAAATTCCAGAGTTTGATTACGCATTGAGTGAAAAAATATTTCTCCAGGACCAAGCAGGAAGTCAGTCCTCACATATGGGTGACGTCGGCGCCGACGGAGCCCTCGCGGAGCAATTTTCCCCAGCTTTCAAAGAAAGCCTTTGGGAATTGCAGCGCGCATGCGCGGTCTCCTTCCCGCCCAATGGTGCCATCTTAGCCAGTCTTCTTTTTTCCGCGGAGCCCTACAGACGTACCCGTCGTGTCCCCGCTGAAAAAGTTGATTTTAGTGATTTATTTCTCTTTTTTCCTTCGGTTCGACGCCGGTCTTTTTCCTGCCCGGACTCGCGACGCCGTTGCGAGTCCTTCTCTTATTTTTCGGTTTTTCTGATTTTTGGTCAGTTTCGTTTTTCGGTTTTTCGCTGGCAGCCCGGTCCTTTGACCTTGCAGGGGCCCTTTTTCCCCCGATGGCTGCCAGTGGTTTCAAGCGGTGTGTTCAGTGTGACAGAAATATGTCACTCACTGGCACACACGATAATTGCCTCCGCTGCCTGGGCCCGGATCACGAAGAACTGATCTGTGGGGCCTGCGGCAAAATGTCCTCCAAAGCGTTAAGGAGTCGGCGGCACCAGCGGGAATGAATCTTCGCTGACCCCGGCCGTACCCGGACCTCGTCGGAGGCCTCGGCGTCCAGAGGTTCCAGCTCTGACCATCGCCGAAGTTCCTCCGACAGGGGTTCTCCCTCCAGGGACCATCGACGGAAGGTAAAACCCGCGAGGGCGGCGTCGGTGGACGCTCCTGGCTCCGCGAGGGCCAGGTCGCATAGCCACGATAGCCGTCCCGGGTCTTTGAAGAAGGAGCACCTCCCGAAGCGACCTCGTCTGGAGTCGGAGTTGCCTGCTCGGGTAAGTCCTGTAGTCCTCCTGGACTCGCCTCCGAGAGGTCCGACGTCGGGCCCGACGTCGTCGGGGCCCGAGTCGGGGGCTGCTGGGTCACCTGAGGTCGGACTCAGGTTGACGGCCTTGGAGAGCAGACTATCTGCCTTCATGGACCAGCAGCGGGCACTGATCGCTAGCCTCGCTGGCGCCACTGCCCCGACCACCGGGACGTCGACGTCTAAGTCGACCCCGGAGACCGAGCCGATCCTCGAGTCCATGCGAACTCGAGTCGATCCTCGGTCGAGGTCACCCTCGGCCTCCCGTTCGGGACCGAGGTCGTCGACGCCGACTCCCTCGGTGTCGGGGCGGCCGACGCCTCCGCCTGCCCGAGCCGACCCCACCGGTTCCTCCTCGGAGTCGGCCTGGGAGTCTGAAGAGGAAGAGTCACCTGATTCGTTTCGGACTCGGTGTGTCCCCTCGGACTCCCCTGAGTCCGAACCTCGGAAGCAGTCCCCTCCGGAGGATGCCCGGTTCTTGGACTTCGTCAGGGATATGGCCAAGGCTTTGGCCTTCCCTGCGGATCCCGAGGAGGAGCCTCGAGCCGAAGAGCTTGACGCCCTTCAGTATGACTCTCCCGCCAGGGAACACTTTACTGTACCGGTTCCTCCCATGCTGGAACGACTACTCTTCCGCATGTGGGAGAGTCCGGCATCGTCGCCGGTATTAAGCAAGCGGGTCGATTCCATCTATCGAGTCCGCAAGAGTCCTGGCTTCCAAAAAGCACAGCTGCCGCACCATTCCATGGTAGTGGAATCGGCCATGCATAGGCTTAAGAGCCAAAAGATGCACTCCTCGGTGCCTCCTGGCAGGGAGGCCCATAACCTGGATGGCCTTGGTAAGAAGTGTTTCCAGGGCTCTATGCTTGCTTGTCGTGTCCAGACCTACCAGCTCTACATGGGCATGTATCTCCGAGACCTGGCTAAAGAGATAGCCGGATTCTCCGCTGGGCTGTCCGAGGAACCTTTGTGGAGGTTCCTGGCCTTGACAACTGGTATTCGGGAATGCTCCAAATTCATGTCCCGAGCAGCCTATGATGGCTTTGAAGCATCGGCTCGAGTGGCCGCAGCCGGCATCGGTGCCCGCCGACAGGCTTGGCTTCAGTCGTCTGACCTTGAACCCTGGGTGCAGGACAAGTTGGTCGATGTCCCCTGCCGAGGTGAGAACCTCTTTGGCAAGCCCATGGCTGAAAAGGCTGCACAAATCGAGACGGAGACTCTCACCAGGACCAGGCTTTCTAGGAAGACCTCCGCCCCTTCCCAGAAAAAGAAGGGCTCGGGAAAGAAGTCCTTTTAACCCGAGAAAGGCGGCTGCCTATAAACACTACCCTCAATATCAGGCCTCCGCAGCTCCCCAACAGGGCCAGCAGGCCAAGGGACGGGGTAACGGGTCCCGTAGGCAGCAAGCCCCCAAGCCTGCACCACCAGCCCCTGCGCAGCAGGGTGGGGGTTTTTGACTTCATCAGCATAGCCACTCCCCCTCAGCTGGCTCCACCCAGCACGGGAGGCCGGCTGGTTCACTTCGCCCACAGGTGGTCCAACATCACTTCAGATGCCTGGGTGCTTCAAGTCGTAAGAGAAGGCTATCTTCTCCACTTCCACCAGGTCCCTCCCTGTTATTTTCCGGGAGAACCTCCACGACTCCCTCTGCACAGGGACTTACTCCTTCAGGAGTTAGCAAGTCGTCTTCAGGAACAGGATGTGGAACCGGTGCCCCACCACCTGAGAGGTCAAGGCTTTTATTCCAGGTATTTCCTAATACCAAAAAGGACAGGAGGCCTCAGACCCATCCTGGACTTGCGCAACCTCAACAAGTTCCTCGTGCGGGAAAAGTTCAAGATGCTTACCCTTGGAATCCTTCTGCCCTACCTCCAGCAGGGAGATTGGCTATGCTCCTTGGATCTAAAGGATGCCTACACGCACATCCTCATCCACCCAAGCCACCGCCAATACCTAAGGTTTGTGGTGGCAGGAAATCATTACCAGTACAGAGTACTGCCCTTTGGCCTATCCTCCGCACCGCGAGTCTTCACAAAATGTCTCGCGGTGGTGGCGGCCTATTTCCGGCTTCACGGCCTCTATGTCTTTCCGTACCTCGACGACTGGCTCATCAGAGCATCGTCCTCTCCGGAAGTCAACAACGCCACACACCGCACGGTGACTCTTCTGCAGTACTTGGGCTTTGTCATAAACTTCGCAAAGTCCACTTTGCTCCCCTCACAGGATCTCGAGTTCATGGGCGCAAGACTGCACACTCCTCAGGCACGAGCTTTCCTGCCTCTCGACAGGGCTCAACGGCTCATGGACCTAGCCGGCCGTTTTCGCAGCCAGTCCCTGGTCTCAGCCAGGCGCTTCCTGAGACTGCTCGGCCATATGGCTTCCACCATCCACGTGACCCCCAATGCCCGCCTGAATATGCGGCCTGCTCAATGGTGCCTTCGCAAGCAGTGGCAACAAGCCACCGGCGGACTAGCCGACTTAGTGCGCGTCTCCGGGCCGCTGGCCTCTTCTCTACAGTGGTGGCTTCATCGGCCGAACCTGGTGCTCGGAATGCCTTTTCAGTCACCTCAGCCGGCTCAAGTGCTGACGACCGATGCTTCCCTCCTGGGTTGGGGAGCACATTGCCAAGGGGCATGTACTCAAGGTCTCTGGACCGCATGGGAGTCTGCTCAGCAGATCAACTTCCTGGAGCTCAGAGCAATCCGTCTGGCTCTCAAGGCTTTCTCCCACCTGACTTCTCACCAGTCCGTCCTTGTCCAGACGGACAATCAAGTTGCCATGTTCTACGTGAACAAACAGGGGGGCACGGGCTCCTTCCTTCTCTGCCGAGAAGCTCAGAAGCTCTGCTCTTGGGCCGTCAGTCACGGCATTCTTCTCAAGGCAGTTTAACTCCCAGGCCAAGAAAATTGCCTGGCGGACAAACTCAGCAGGATTCTCCAGCCGCACGAGTGGCGTCTGGATCCCTTGGTAGTTCAGAAACTTTTTCTGAAGTGGGGACTCCCCACGATGGATCTCTTTGCCAGTCCTCTCAACCGGCAACTTCCTCGCTTCTGCTCTCGTCAGCCACATCCCCTTCGAGTAGCGGCAGATGCTTTTCTACTCTCATGGTCGGAGAGCCTTCTGTATGCTTTTCCTCCCATCCCGCTAGTCTCTCGAACTCTTTTCAAGGTTCTCCGAGACAAAGCTTCCATGATCCTGGTGGCTCCTCGCTGGCCCAGACAGCCGTGGTTTCCACTCCTGCTGCAATTAGCGGTAGAGGATCCGTTCCCTCTGGGGTTTCAACCGGATCTCCTAACACAGGATCAGGGGTCCCTGCTACACCCCAACCTCAGATCTCTCAATCTAATGGCCTGGCTGCTGAAAGGGTAGTCCTTGCTCCCCTTCTACTGCCGGCAGAGGTGGAAGAGGTCGTCCTAGCTTCTCGGCGACCTTCTACCCGCAAATGCTACGCCCTTAAATGGCGTCGCTTTTCCGTTTGGTGTGCCCAGCAGTCTCAGGATCCCTTCTCCTGCTCGGTGTCGGTGATCTTGCAGTACTTGCTCCACATCTCTAATCTGGGACTTAAGTCCAACTCCGTCAAAGTTCACCTCCGTGCTCTTTCAGCACATCATGTGCCGGTGGACGGCAGACCTCTTTCCAGCGACCCTCTCGTGGCGAGGTTTCTCCGAGGTCTCCTTCTACTTAAACCACCTCTGCGCCCGCCAGCTCCTGACTGGGATCTGAATGTGGTTTTACAGCGGATCACCTGTCCGCCTTTTGAACCTATGGCTACCTGTTCTCTCCGTTTCCTTTCTTGGAAAACTTTATTCCTGATAGCCCTCACTTCCGCTAGACGCGTAAGTGAATTGCAGGCCCTCGTGTCTGATCCCCCTTACACTCTGTTCTACAAAAATAGGGTAGTCCTACGGACTCACCCAAAATTTCTTCCAAAAGTGGTCTCCCCTTTTCACATCAATCAGGAGGTGGTACTTCCGACCTTCTTTCCCAGGCCACACTCCAGCCGAGCTGAAATGGTCCTACATACCCTGGACTGTAGAAGGGCATTGAACTTCTACCTTGACCGTACGCGGGAGCACCGTAAAGCTGCTCAGCTTTTTGTGTCTTTTGACCCCAATAAATTGGGGCTCCCGGTCTCCAAGCGTACTCTGTCCATCTGGGTTGCTGACTGTATCGCTTGGGCTTATGGGGCAGCCGGACTCTCGTTAGAAAGTCGAGTCACGGCTCATTGTGTTCGGGCGAAGGCTACGTCAGTGGCTTACCTCCGCTCTGTTCTGCTGGCAGACATCTGCCGGGCCGCTACTTGGTCTTCGAGCCAGACTTTTGCGGTCCATTACTGTCTCGAGAGGGAGTCCCGCAGGGACAGTGCTTTCGGACAGGCAGTCCTCCGAAATCTCTTCGAGGTTTGAGCAACTCCTACTCTCCATCCCGGATGGGGGCTACCGGTAGGTAATAATTCAGTGAAGATTCCTTCCTTCTGTGCCGCTGAGCTAGAGGGAGCTCATTTTTGTGCTTAGGGTCTCCGGTAGCCTTAAGCTTGGGAGTCCCATATGTGAGGACTGACTTCCTGCTTGGTCCTGGAGAAAGCGTAGTTACTCACCTGTAACAGGTGTTCTCCAGGAGCAGCAGGAATCAGTCCTCACAACCCTCCCTCCTCCCCTTGAAGTTGCAATCATCTGCTTAAGTTTTTTTGCAAATTTTTATGCTGTGTTTTAGCTATGTCATCAGACTGGCTAAGATGGCACCCTTGGGCGGGAAGGAGACCGCGCATGCGCGCTGCAATTCCCAAAGGCTTTCTTTGAAAGCTGGGGAAAATTGCTCCGCGAGGGCTCCGTCGGCGCCGACGTCACCCATATGTGAGGACTGATTCCTGCTGCTCCTGGAGAACACCTGTTACAGGTGAGTAACTACGCTTTTCTTATTAGCCTTAAATAGGTTACCATGTAGCTTCATTGCCTGTCCCCTAATCTTTCTATATTTTGATGGCATAAACAATCGATCTACGTTTACCCATTCCACTCCATTCATTAATTTATGGACCTCTATCATATCTCCCCTCAGCCGTCTCTTTTCCAGGTTGAAGAGCCCTAACCTTTTTAGCCTCTCTTCATAAGGGTATCCTTCCATCCTTTTTACCATTTTGGTGGCTCTTCTCTGTACCTTTTCAAATAATACTATATCCTTTTTAAGATACGGCGACCAGAACTGCACACAATATTCAAGGTGGAGTCCCATCATGGAATGATAGAGGCATTATAATATCCTTTGTTTTATTCTCCATTCATTTACTTATGATACCTAGCATTCTCCAGGACCAAGCAGGAAGTCAGTCCTCACATATGGGTGACGTCGGCGCCGACGGAGCCCTCGTGCGGAGCATTTCCCCAGCTTTCAAAGAAAGCCTTTGGGAATTGCACTGCGCATGCGCGGACCCCTTCCCGCCCAAGGGTGCCATCTTGCTCAGTCTTCTTTTTTCCGCGGAGCCCGACGGACGTAGTTCGTTTTTCGCCGAAGAAAAAGTTGATTTCCCTGTTTTTGTTCTCCGGTTCGACACCGGATCCTTTTCCCGCCTGTGCCTGATACGTCGGTATCGAGCTCATTCTCTCTTTTTCGGTTTTTGTCCTTCGTGACTAGCGTTCGCGCCATTTTTTCTTTTTTCACTGGCAGCCCTGTCTTTTGACCTCGCAGGGGCCCTTTTTCCCCCGATGGCTGCCAGCGGGTTTAAAAAGTGTGATCGGTGTAAGAAACTTATGTCTCTTACCGACACACATGACTGCTGCCTCTGATACCTCGGACCCGATGATCTGTGGTCCATGTGGCAAAATGTCCTCAAAGGCGTTGAGTCGGCAGCATCAGAAGGATAGGATCTTCTCTGACTCCGCGTCTGGACGGACCCGGACCTCGTCAGAGACCTCGACGTCTCGGGACTCCGGCCCCGAGCAGCGTCGGGGTTCCTCTGAGCGGGGGTCTCCTTCGCGGGAACAGCGCAGGAAGAAGAAACCCGCAAGGGCGGTGTCGGTGGATGCTCCTGGTTCCTCGAGAGCCAGGTCACATAGCCCCGATAGCCGTCCCGGGTCTTCGGAGTCGGAGAGGCCTGCCAAGCAACCTCGTATTGAGATGGAGTCTCCTGGACACGTGAGTGCTGTAGTCCTCGTGGACTCTCCTCCAGGGGAGCTGACGTCGGGCCCGATGCTGTCGGGGCCCGAGTCGGGGGCTGCTGGGTCTCCTGAGCTCGGGCTCAGGTTGACGGCCTTGGAGTGCAGCCTTGCTGCCTTCATGGAACAGTAGCGGGCATTTATCGCCGGTCTCACCGGTGCATCTGCCCCGACCACCGGGACATCGTCCAAGTCGACCCCGGAGACCGAGCCGATCCTCGCGTCCATGCGGGCTCGAGTCGATCCTCGGCCACGGTCTCCCTCGGCCTCCCATTCGGGACCGAGGTCATCGACGCCGGTACCCTCGGCGTCGGGGCGGATGGCATCGGTGCCCGCCCGACCGGAGCCGTTCGATACCTCCTCCAAGGAGTCGGGCTGGGAGACGGAGGACGAAGAGTCACCCGACACCTATCGGACTCGGTGTGTCCCATCGGACTCGCCGGAGTGCAAACCTCTGAGACGATCCCCACCGGAGGATACCCAGTTCTCGGACTTCGTGCGGGATATGGCCAAGGCCTTGGCCTTCCCCGCAGATCCCGAAGAGGAGCCGCGAGCCGAGGAGCTCAAGGCCCTCCAGTATGACTCTCCCCCGAAGGAGGCCTTTACTGTACTGGTTCCTCCGATGCTGGAGCGGCTACTCTTCCGCATGTGGGAGACCCCGGCCTCGACACCGGTGTTAAGCGGGTCGATTCCATCTATCTAGTCCGCAAGAGCCCTGGGTTCCAAAAGGCACAATTACCGCACCACTCCATGGTTGTGGAATCGGCCATGCATCGACTGAAAAGTCAGAAGATGCACTCCTCGGTGCCTCCCGGCTGGGAGGCCCGGAACCTGGATGGCTTCGGTAAGAAGTGCTTCCAGGGCTCTATGCTTGCTTGCCGTGTCCAGACATACCAGCTCTACATGGGCATGTATCTCCGAGACCTGGCAAAGGAGATTGCCGGGATCTCTGCTGGTCTCTCCGAGGAACCTTTGCAGAGGTTCCAGGTCTTGTTCACTGGTATTTGAGAGTGCTCGAAGTTTATCTCTCGAGCAGCCTACGATGGCTTCGAGGCTTCGGCCCGAGTATCCGGGGCCGGCATCGGTGCCCGCCGACAGGCTTGGCTACAGTCATCCGATCTCGAGCCATGGGTACAGGACAAGTTGGTCGATGTCCCCTGCCGAGGTGAAAACCTCTTTGGCAAGCCCATGGCTGAAAAGGCTGCAGAACTCGAGACCGAGACTCTGACCGGGACTAGGCTGTCCAGAAAAACCTCTGCCCCTTCTCAGAAAAAGAAGGGCTCGGGGAAAAAAGACCTTTTACCCGAGGAAGTCATCTGCCTATAAACAGTACCCACATTATCAGGCCTCTGCAGCTCCCCAACAGGGTCAGCAGGCCAAGGGGCAGGGTCATTGGCCCCGTAGGCAGAAGGCCCCCAAGCCACCAACACCGGCCCCTGCTCAGCAGGGTGGGGGTTTTTGACTCAGAAAGCTTAGCCTCTTCTCCTCAGCTGGCTCACATCAGCACAGGAGGCCGGCTGGCCCACTTTGCCCACAGGTGGTCAGCCGTCACATCAGATACCTGGGTGCTCCATATAGTCCAAAAGGGCTATCTTCTCCATTTTCACCAGGTACCTCCCTCCTATTTTCCAGGGGAGCCTCCAAGACTCCCTCTGCACAGGGACCTACTCCTTTAGGAGTTAGCGAGTCTGCTAAAGGAACAGGCTGTGGAACCGGTGCCCCACCACCTGAGAGGTCACGGCTTTTATTCCAGGTACTTTCTGGTACCAAAAAGAACAGGAGGCCTCAGACCCATCCTAGACTTACGCAACCTCAACAAGTTCCTGGAGAGGGAAAAGTTCAAGACGCTTACCCTTGGAATCCTGCTGCCCTATCTCCAGCAGGGAGATTGGCTATGCTCCTTAAATCTAAAGGATGCTTATACTCACATCCTTATTCATCCAGACCACAGACAATATCTCAGACTTGTTGTGGGGGGAAACCACTACCAGTACAGAGTACTACCCTTTGGCCTGACCTCCGCCCCCAGGGTGTTCACCAAGTGCCTGGCGGTTGTGGCGGCCTACCTGAGGCTTCAGGGTCTTTTTGTGTTTCCATACCTGGACGACTGGCTCATAAGGGGCCAGTCTTCCCAGGAGGCCAATCAAGCCACCCTTCGCACTGTGGCTCTGCTTCAGCACTTGGGGTTCGTCATAAACTTCGCAAAGTCCACTTTGCTCCCATCCCAGAACTTAGAATTCATAGGAGCAAGGCTGGACACTCTTCAGGCGAAGGCTTTTCTGCCCATGGACAGAGCCCACAGGTTGATGGATCTAGCCAGGCAGTTCCACAGCAATTCCCTGGTCTCCGCCAGGCAATTCCTGAGACTTCTCGGCCATATGGCTTCCACGGTTCATGTAACCCCCAATGCCCGCCTGCACATGCGGCCTGCTCAATGGAGCCTTCGCACTCAGTGGCATCAGGCCACAGAGAGCCTTGCAGACTCAGTAAGAATATCCGCCCTGCTCGTCTCCTCTCTGCAGTGGTGGCTTCATCTTCCGAATCTGCTACTCGGAGTGATTTTTCAATCCCCTCCGCATTCTCAAGTGCTGACGACAGATGCTTCTCTTCTAGGTTGGGGAGCACATTGCCAAGGGGCATGTACTCAGGGTCTCTGGACCCCTTGGGAGGCTGCTCAGTAGATAAACCTCCTGGAGCTACAGGCGATACGCCTAGCTCTGAGAGCCTTTTCCCACCTCACATCTCACCAGTCTGTGCTGGTCCAGACGGACAATCAAGTTGCCATGTTCTACGTGAACAAACAAGGGGGCACAGGCTCCTTCCTTCTCTGTCAGGAGGCGCAACGGCTGTGCTCTTGGGCCGTCAATCACGGAATCCTCCTCAAGGCTGTCTACCTCCCAGGTCAAGAAAATTACCTGGCGGACAGACTGAGCAGGATCCTGCAACCACACGAATGGCGGTTGAATCCATTGGTGGTTCAGCGGATCTTTCTGAGGTGGGGCCTCCCCATCATGGATCTTTTCGCCATTCCTCTGAACCGACAACTCCCGAGATTCTGTTCCAGACAACCGCATCCTCTGAGTAGCAGCAGATGCGTTTCTGATCCCGTGGTCCACAGGCCTACTGTATGCGTTTCCTCCCACGCCACTAGTGTCCAGAACACTTTTCAAAGTCCTCAAGGACAGGGCCTCCATGATTCTGATAGCCCACAGGTAGCCGAGGCAACCGTGGTTTCCACTTCTGCTCCAACTGGCGGTGGACACTCCTCTTCCTCTGGGAATTCAACACGATCTCCTATCTCAGGAACAGGGATCTCTCTTGCACCCCAACCTCCAGTCCCTTCATCTGATGGCCTGGCTGCTGAAAGGGTAGTCCTAGCTCCCCTACTACTGCCTAGAGAGGTGGAAGACGTAGTCTTAGCCTCTAGGCGGCAATCCACCAGGAAATCCTACGCTCTTAAGTGGCGTAGATTCTCCGCATGGTGTGCTCAGCACAGCGAGAATCCCTTCTCGTGCTTGGTAGCGGTCGTATTGCAATATTTGCTTTACCTCTCCAATCTAGGCCTTAAGTCCAACTCTGTCAGGGTTCACCTCAGTGCTCTCTCAGCGCACCACTCGCCGGTGGACGGGAGGCCTCTTTCCAACCACCATTTGGTGGCTCGTTTTCTCAGAGGCCTCCTCCTGCTTAAGCCTCCTTTACGTCCACCAGCCCCTGAGTGGGATCTGAATGTGGTCTTACAGCGGATTACTTGTCCGCCATTTGAACCTATGGCTACCTGCCCTCTCCGTTTTCTCTCCTGGAAAACCTTATTTCTGGTAGCTCTTACCTCTGCTAGGCGAGTAAGTGAACTTCAGGCACTAGT
The DNA here is from genome assembly GCA_033557465.1 of Ichthyophis bannanicus. Classification (NCBI taxonomy): domain Eukaryota; kingdom Metazoa; phylum Chordata; class Amphibia; order Gymnophiona; family Ichthyophiidae; genus Ichthyophis; species Ichthyophis bannanicus. Next base: position 174,673,697 of record CM066042.1, read on the forward strand.
GTCTGATCCCCCTTACACTAGATTCTACAGGAATAGGGTAGTCTTATGGACTCACCCGAAGTTTCTTCCTAAGGTTGTCTCTCCTTTTCACCTCAATCAGGAGGTGGTTCTTCTGACCTTCTTTCCCAGGCCGCATGCCAACCTGGCTGAGATGGTCCTGCATACCCTGGACTGTAGGAGGGCGTTATCCTTCTACCTTGACCGTACGCAGGAGCATCGGAGGGCTGTTCAGCTCTTCGTTTCTTTTGACCCCAATAAGTTGGGGTTACTTGTCTCCAAGCGTACTTTGTCCATATGGGTCGCTGACTGCATCGCCTGGGCTTATGGGGCAGCCGGCCTCTCGTTGGAGGGTCGAGTCACGGCTCATCGTGTCAGGGCGAAGGCTGCGTCAGTGGCTCATCTCTGCTCTGTTCTGTTGGCAGACATCTGCCGGGCCGCTACTTGGTCTTCAAGCCAGACTTTTGCGGCCCATTACTGCTTTGAGAGGGAGTCCCGCAGGGACAGTGCTTTCGGACAGGCGGTACTCCATAATCTCTTTGGGGTTTAGGCAACTCCTACCCTCCGGCCCTGGTGTTGGGCTACCGGTCGGGGGCGTTCTCAGAGAAGATTCCTTCCTTATGTACTGCCGAGCTAGAGGGAGCTCATTTTTTCGGCTTGAGGTCTCCGGTAGCCTTAAGCTGGGGAGTCCCATATGTGAGAACGGACTTCCTGCTTGGTCCTGGAGAAAGAGTAGTTACTCACCTGTAACAGGTGTTCTCCAGGAGCAGCAGGAATCAGTCCTCACGACCCTCCCTCCTCCCCTTGGAGTTGCAGTCTTATGATTTATTTTTGCTAATTTTTTGCTGTCTTTTAGCTATGTCATCAGACTGAGCAAGATGGCACCCTTGGGCGGGAAGGGGACCGCGCATGTGTGCTGCAATTCCCAAAGGCTTTCTTTGAAAGCTGGGGAAATGCTCCGCACGAGGGCTCCGTCGGCGCCGACGTCACCCATATGTGAGGACTGATTCCTGCTGCTCCTGGAGAACACCTGTTACAGGTGAGTAACTACTCTTTCTATTTGCTTTCTTGGCCGCCGCTGCACACTGGGTGGAGGGTTTTAGCATGTTATCCACGATGACTCCTAAATCTTTTTCCTTTAAATGAAGGACCATGTCTGATTATTTCTATAGTGATGATTGCTTGTGCCATTCAGAGGAAGTTATATATGGTGACAAATTCTTGATGGAAGTTGTATATTTTATTTGTGGGATATGCAGGGCTGGCGCTACCATTAGGTAGACTAGGTAATCCCTGGAGCACCAGCCTTCTGGGGGGGCACCCATTGCCATCACTGTTACACCTCTCTGGAACAGAGAGCAGTAGCTATAGTCGCAAACAACCCTGTAGAGCTTACAGTCAAACTCCGGCACCATGGGGTTGTTTGCTTCCACCCCCCCTCAACTCTCAATGCTATCTTCCTATTTGCATGGGAAGTCTGTGTCAGCGGTGGAAGCAAACAGCCCCATGGCGCCAAAGCTTGAAGGTAAGCTCCACGGGGCTGTCTCTAGCTATTGCCACCACTGTCTATCCCGGAGAGGGGCAGCAGCATAGGCAATGGGCACACAAGGGAGGAGGCGTGCAAGCAAGGGATGATGATTGCCTAATGCGCCTTATCTCCTTGCACCGGCCCTAGGGATATGCAGGACTTATGCAGGGTAATTCTAGCCAGTACAGTTTTCTTCAGCTCTATTTGCATTAGTGTCAGCTTAACTATAGGTATCTCCTGGGATATACAGTTGTAAGGTACCTTTAGTACACTTTTCTGATGCTGCTTTTGGGGTTTTTCTTCTCTGAATGTCATGCATTTTCGTCAGTGTGTAATCTGCATAAGACATAAGTGGGGAAAGCATGCAGAGCATGGCTCATGGTAATCTTTCCAGCGTGTGTGCATATGTGCACCTGTCGGTCTGTATCTGCATTGACTGTATTGTGGTATGTTTTTATCCATTTTGTTTTTGGGCTGGTATTTGTACGGGTGCATGCGACTGTGTTTGTGTGTTCACATGCTTTCATGTGATTGCTCTTTCGTTTACTCTGAACCAGTGTTAATATGCTGCAGTTCTTGGAACTTTTTTGCCATAGAAATGCATTGAGGAATTTTTAGGGGGAAGGGGGGGGCTTGATTTTCTCTTCCATTTCCTGCCATATGCATTACTTTCATATCGTCCTGCTAGACCAATCCAGACAAGTGGCTTGTGTTCCTCTACCAACAGATTGGAGACAAAGAACCAATGAAAAGCCCAGGTTTCAGTGACATCACTTCCATGCCTCTATCTGCCTCAGCCACTAGAGGTCCCTTCAGCATTTTTATCTCCAGCAGATGGTGGTTGGATTTTCTCCTCTCTGTAGAAAATCTGAAGATTGAAAGGAAGAGAGATTGATTAAATGCTTGTGAATGACCACCTTAAACCCTAAAAAGGTGACTCTCGCTTGAGTGCAAAGTGGGAGGTTCTACTAAACTGTGGTCTTTTTGGTAGCCTTAGCAGAAGGGAAAATTGGTTCAGCTACACACCCTTATAAGGGCCTGTTGAGCGGCCACAAATTAGGATTTGGAAGAATCTGGAAGAGTACAGCAGCCTCACACAAACTCAGCACCCCCTCCCTCCTCCTTTCCTCCATGCTCTCTCCCAAAGATTGCAGAAGGCTCTGAGGGATCTGCCTGCCAGCCACCTTTTGCACAGTGCTGTTAAAATAAACCTAGCCAGTGAAACAGTTTCAGAGGAGTAGAGCTGAGCCTGACATGGATCCTATGCCCAGGGCTCTCAGGGGGTGAGTACCAAGGCTTGACTTTGTCCTTGTTGGGGGGGGCTCCTGGTTCAGTCTGAGGGATGCAATTTGGGGTGGACTGCTAGCGACCATTGGGCTGTGTGGGGGTTTCCTGCCATTATCTGCTTGCATTGGGGGTCATGTGGACTTAATGCACATTCCAACCAAGCAGAGCCAACACATGCTCCGTCCCTAGCGTCTTTAACGTGCGTTACGTAAAAGCGCAGTTAACGCATGCTTGTAGGCTGATGTAGCCCTGACATGCGCTCTTGTGATACTTACCCTAACTCTTCCTGTATTCTTCCAGGAAACGTTTGACCTGTGGCAATTGAAGAGCTTCATCTTTGGATTCTGGACTCTGCCTTTCCTGTACGGCAGCGTCTTAGTCGTCCCTGGTGGGCATGCTTTCCCCCTCTCAGCTGGGGGATAGTTAGTCCATCCGTCCTGTCTCAGGGCACGAGGTGCAGGATTGTGCTAAAGGTAAGGATGCTCAGCCAGCCAGTGGCTCTGGCGACGGTGCTGTGAGCTGCTCTTCATCCTCTAGGAGGCCTGTGGCAGCTATGCCCCCTGGTGTCAGGGAGCCTTTTTTGAGAAGAGAGCTTCTGGAGTCTGGATTTTCCTCATTGGAATTCTTTTCCTTCTTGCAACAGGTTCTTCTGATGTGGAAATTCAGACCCTGTGGCCTTTAGGTGTCCCCGGATGCATTCTGGTTCTGGGCAAGCTGAAAGTAGAAGCCACCTTCAATTACCTTTGGTTAAGCATCTCCAGCGTGGGACACTCCCTGAAGATGAACTGTTGGGAGCTATCCGAGATGTTGACGCTGTCTCAGACCCAAATGAATCAGTATTGGGCTCTGATGTGGATGAGGACCTACTCTCACCTTAGAAGACAATGCAGAGGCTGGTGTAATCCACCTTTCCAGAAAGAGGAGCTGGTGGCATTGATTTCCAGGGTCTCATCCACCTTTAACTTGACAGATGCTTCCGGCATGGAGCAGGAGCCGGAAGTACACCTATTCAATGAGTGTGGAAATCCACTATCATCTTCCTGTTCCCGGAGGTGATCAAATATATGATCTGGTCTGAGTGGGACTCAACTGATTCCCTTCTTAAGAGATTAAGGGTCTATAAGATCAGTGCTCTCCAGAGGAGGAGCACGAGTGGTTTGACATTCCGAAAGCGGATGCCCAAGTCATGGTGGTTACTAGTCAGACCACGATTCCTGTGGAAGGTAGATAGACCTTAAAGGATTTTCTGGGCCACAAAGTTGATTCCTTGCTGAAGAGCCTGTTTGCTGTGGTGGCCGCTATTCCTACATTTGGGGTTATGTATCAGCTTGACATCTGGAATGCAAAGAGCAGATTCCCAGTGCCTTCATTGTTTCCCCTGGTGTGTCTGCCATCAAAAGTGCTGCGTCGCGGACCACTTTGGACAAGTTGCTTCACCTGAAGGCAGTGGTGCCAGTCTCCCCCCCACCCCCCTTCCCAACGAATGGGGCAAAGACAGATACCCCATCTATTTAGTGGTGCCAGAGAAGGACTGTTCCGGCCCCTTCTGGACCTCAAAAGGGGCAATGAGCACTTGCGTGTCCTGCACTTTCAGATGGAAACCTTATACTGCATGATTCAGACAGTGCGCTGAGGGGAATTCTTGGCTTCTCTGGATCTGGCTAGGCATATTTTCATATCTTGATCCAGGCAGGTCAGCAGGAATACCTGCTTTTTTGCCGTTGAAGTGTGCTAACTTAAAGGATTTGATGCCCAAGACTGTCTTTTTGGTTGCAGTTTGTTCTGCAAGGTGGATCTACGGGCTGCAGGCTCTCTTGCTGAGATCCTATCTCCTTTTCAGTGGAGGCCGTTTCTATTTGGCCTGTTCCTGAATTCTTGCCTAAAGTGCTGTCTCCCTTTCATGTGAACCAGGTGGTTTGCCTGCCCTCCTTCTCTAAGGAGCAGCACTGGGGGAAGGATAAGGATCTTCGCCTTGTGGATGTCCGGAGGGTGCTTCTCCAGTACTTGGAGGTTACAAATTCCTTCCATAAGTCAGACCATCTTTTTGTGCTGTTAGTTGGCCCGTGCAAGGGTGAAGTGGCGGCCAAGTTGACTTTGGGGCACTGGATTAGGGAGGCCATTGCCTCGGTATATCTGTTATGGGACCGGCTGGTTCTGGAAGGTTTGTGCACACATTCTACCTGAGCTCGTGTCCTTGTGGACAGAGTGGGGCCTGGTAGCCCCTGCAAACATTTGTGGTCATCACTTTTTACTTCTGTCAAGTATTAGTACTTGGATGTCCACATGTGGGCAGACATGGCCTTTGGCTCAAATGTTGTGCAAGCTGCTGTCATCCTCCTGCCCGGTGGTGGTGTAGCTTTGGTACATTCCACTTGTTTGGACTGGTCTAGCAAGATGATATGGAAGGTAGCATTTTACTTACCAGATAATGTCCTTTCCTTGATCAGTTCAGGGCCTGCCCTTGAAACTGTTTTCTCTGTTCTGCTGCAATACCCTGGGGTCCACTATGATTTTTTTGTGCTTCTGCAGGCTCATCTTCTGTTGTGACAGCCTTCTGTTTCTACCATCCTGTACATAATTATCTACTGTTGCTTACTCATTGTTGCCCACATTGAGGTGGTGTGAGGCTTGCTCTGTATATCAGGTATGCTTTTGGCCGAATACTGATGGGACCTCTGGTGGCTGAGGCAGATAGAGGTATATACTTGCAGTTAAACATAAATTGTAAGCCCTCTGGGGACAGGGAAATCCCTACATAACTGACTGTAACTCACTTTGAACTACCATTGGAAAGGCATGAGATAAATACTAATAGGAGAAACTTGGAATAGGATTTTCATTGATTCTTTGTCTCCACCAATCTGCTGGTAGGGGAACGCAGCCCACTTGTCTGAACTGATCTAGCAGGACTCAAGGAAAGGACATATCTGGTAAGCAAAATGTCACCTAGTACAGCACAAATATTGCTCAGCTCATTGCCTTTCTTTCTTTGACTAGAGCAGCATTCCACTGCTCCATCCCTACAGTCTTCATAATGGTTTGATCCTACCCACAGTTGCTAACTAGAGTTGCTAACATCAACTTCAAGAAAACTGAGGTCCTATTCCTCACCAGAAATCTATTTATCCCTCCGAAGGTGCTAAAGGTTGAAAAAACTAACCTAGAGGTTAGATCAGAGGTAAAATACCTGGGAGTTACCAATGACCAGCATCAAACACTCCAGCCACATTTAAACAAAGTAACACAGTGCATCTACAGCAAGCTGCAGTCACTCCACCATTTACGACCCATACTTGAGCTGCATGATTTCCGTACAGTCTACCAGGCAATGATACTTCTGCACTTTGACACTTGCAATGCCATCCTTCAAGGCCTCTCAAAAAGCTCCCTACTTCCACTTCAGCTTGCGCAACATATAGCAGCACAAATTCTGACACGCTCACCTCAAGCTAAACACATCACACCTATTCTAAAGGAGATGCATTGATTACCTCTCCTGTGTCGCATTAATTATAAAACTCTCATGACAGCCTTCAAAGTAAATTCATCAACTATTCCCTACATGTTTACAGGCAATTATAACAAGAATTCTAGAAAACCGCCTAAGAAGCAATGCATCAAACCTCAATCTCCCTCCAGCTTTGACAAAGTGTAATCGGTTGACACGCTGCATGCCCCACGCCTATGGAATGCCCTACCACCACAAATCAGACACCCATGACCTTGCAACTTTCCAGAAACTGCTTAAAACACTTATTTAAGGAACATTTTTGACGGGATAACATAACTCTTATTAAGCTACTCCTTTAAGCAGTCCTCTAATTGTACATAGTCACTACAAGTTGTAAACGGCTCTGTAACTGTATATAGTTACTATTCTGTTTTATGTATAATGCTTGATACGTGTCCTTTTAAAACTGTTAAAACATTCCATGTAAATATATTTCATGAAATGTTTAGTTATGCTCCATGTAAACCACACTGATCCTCGGAAATGTGGTATATAAGAAAGAATAAATTAAAATAAAATAAATAGAGCTACTTTCCACTAGTCTCACCTTCAGTGCCTTCCCATTGGCTGGGTCCTTTCCACAGTTTCTGCTGCTAGTTAATGGAAACAAATTGCAGATTCACACACACAGGGAGGGAGAAATAACTGCACGTAGCCATTTTTACTTCTGAAAAATGTGTGCAAACAGCTATATTGGCATCCAGGCATTGATCTAAAAATCATTAGTTATCAATCATAACCTCCCGTGTCCTGCTCGCATGTTGGGTCTCACCCCCTTCCCCCCTAATATTGAGACCCAGAGTATGCCATAATCTAGCCCTGCCCTTGGCAACAGATACTAATTGCTAAGATACACAGCAACCAATAAGAGAACTGGATGACTGCCATTAATTTTCACAGTGTAATTGTCAAAATATGCATCTGCATTTTAAGTTATTCAGCACATCATGCCTAGGGAATACATAGTCCCTATGTGCGTACAAGTGTGTGAGTACAGCGTGAATGTGTTGTGCTTGTATTATATGAAAGGAAATTGGGTTGCTTTGAGGGATATGGGCATTATGAATGTTTGGGGCAGTCACAGGGAGGTTGTAGTTGGAGGTGGTCCATTTGTGGGGGGGAGGGATATGGGATTGGGGCTTTTTGAAGAACGAGCGCATTGCAGGGGAATTTATTGGGGGTGTAGGTAGGTTGTGGGATGGCGAAGTAATTGAGTGGTAGTCTTTGGGGGTGGATTAGTGTGCATGCTGGTTAGAGGGCAGTTCTGGGGAGGGTGCAGTTTGCAGGATGTTAAGTTGAGGGGAGATTTTTGACAGTAAGAAAGTAGCATGAGAGGAGTTTTGTGAGGGATGGGGCTGATTACATGGTGGTGGGGCAGAAGTGGGGGTAGCTTTTGAAGATGTGGGCATTTTGCAGGGTGGGAATATTTTTTGGTGTGGAGGCAGTTTTGAGGTGATGAAACGTTTAGGGGGATATTTTTGGGAGTGGGTGCAGCTTATGCGGTGTTGGAGCATTTGCAGAGTATGTTTTGGGAATGGATTTATTTTTTGCAGGGTAGTAGCTCAATTGAGGCATGGTATTTGAGGCTGTATTTTTGGGGGGAGGGGCAAGGGTAGTTAGGGACAGTAGAGAGCAGGAAGATTGTGTCTGAAAGAATTGTCCTAATTACTGTATTACACTACAAAAAAGAAAAATATAAGTTCTCCAGGACCAAGCAGGAAGTCAGTCCTCACTTATGGGTGACAACGGTGCCGATGGAGCCCCTGTGCGGAGCATTTCCCCAGCTTTCTATGAAAGCTTTTGGGAATACTACATGCATGTGCGGTCCCCTTCCTGCCTAAAGGTGCCATCTTGCTCAGTCTCTTTTTCCGTGGAGCCCTTAGGACGTTCGTCCTAGTCACCCGGGAAAAGTTGATTTTTTTCTTGAAGATTTCTTCGCTTTTTCTTCGAGTTCGACACCGGTTCCCCTTCCCGCTGGGTTCGGTACACCGGTATCGAGCCTGTTCTCTATTTTTCGGTTTTTGCCCTTAGTGGCTGGCGTTCGCGCCCTTTTTTCTGTTTTTCCCTGGAAGGATGGTCTTTTGACCTCACGGGGGCCCTTTTTTCCCCGATGGCTTCCAGTGGTTTCAAGAAGTGTGATCGGTGCAAGAAACTAATGTCTCTCACCGACACCCATGACTGCTGCCTTCGGTGTCTCGGCCCAGATCATGACCCCATGATCTGTGGCCCGTGTGGTAAAATGTCCACCAAGGCAATTCGAAGCTGTCAGCACCAGAAGGAAAGGATTTTTTCAGACTCTGCCTCCGGCCGGGCCCAGACCTCGTCTGAGGCCTCGACATCTCAGGAGTCTGATCCCGAGCATCGCCGGGGTTCCTCGGACAGGGGGTCCCCCGACCGGGAACGCAAGAGGAAGAAACGGCTTGCGAGGGCGGCATCGGAAGAGGTCCCTGGTTCCTCGAGGGCCAGGTCTAAGACCCCCGGCCGCCGTCCCGGGCCTTTGGAGCAGGAGAAGCCATCCAAAATACCTCGTGTAGAGCCGGAGACCGTCGGACACAAGTCCTGTAGTCCTTGTGGACACTCCTCGTGGACACTCCTCTGAGGGAGCCGACGTCGGGCCCGGCACTGCCGGGGCCCGAGTCGGTAGCTGCTGAGTCTCCTGAGCTTGGACTCAGGCTGTGACAGTCTTGGAGTGCAGATTGTCTGCCTTCATGGAGCAGCAGCAGGTACTGATGGCCAGCCTCGCTGGTGCATCTGCCCCGATCACCTGGAGGAAAGGTCCATAAACCATTATTAAGTGACCGAAGATATCAATGCTTGACCCAGTACAAGCATTGTGGAACTTGTCTCTTGGGGAAACTGCTAGGTACATATGACCTAGATTGGCCACTGTTGGAAACGTAATACTGGGCTTGATGAACCTTGGTCTGACCCAGTATGGCATATCTTATGTTCTTATGACATCGACATCAAAGTCGACCCTGGAGACCGAGCTGATACTCGAGACCATGAAGGCTCGAGGTCGTCCTCGGTCAAGGTCTCCCTCGACCTCCCTCTCGGAACCGAGGGCGTCTATGCTGGTGCCTTCGGCGTCGGGGCGGGTGCCACCTCGACCCACGCGGTCAGAGCCCCTCGACGACTCTTCCGATGAGTCAGCCTGGGAGACGGAGGATGAGGAGTCCTCAGATACCTTCCAGACTCGGTGCATCCCGTCGGACTCGCCGCAGTCCGAGCCCCGGAGTAGGTCCCCTCTGGAGGACACCCGGTTCTCAGAGTTCGTGCGGGACATGGCCAAGGCCTTGGCGATTCCCGCCGACCCCGAGGAGGAGCCTCGAGCCGAGGAGCTCGAGGCCCTCCAGTATGACTGTCCTCCGAAGGAGGCCTTTACTGTGCCGGTTCCTCTGATGCTGGAACGGCTCCTCTTCCGGATGTGGGAGGCACCGGCCTCGGTGCCGGTCTTGAGCAAGCGGGTCGATTCCATTTATCGACTCCGTAAGAGCCCTGGCTTCCAAAAGGCACAGCTGCCGCACCATTCCATGGTGGTGGAATCGGCCATGCATCGACTGAAGAGCCAGAAGATGCACTCCGTGGTGCCCCCCGTTAGGGAGGCCCGCAACCTGGATGCTTTCGGCAGAAAGTGCTTCCAGGGCTCGATGCTTGCTTGCCGTGTCCAGTCATACCAGCTATACATGGGCATGTTTCTCCGAGACCTGGCAAAGGAGCTTGCCGGTTTCTCTACTGGTCTCTCCGGGGAACCTTTGCAGAGGTTCCAGTCTGTCTTCAGGTATTTGGGACTGTTCCAAATTCATGTCCCGAGCGGCCTACGATGGCTTAGAGGCTTCGGCTTGTGTGGCGGCCGCCGGCATCGCGGCCCAATGCCAGGCATGGCTGCAGTCATTGGACCTCGAGCCTTGGGTTCAGGACAAGTTGGTCGATGTCCCTTGCCGAGGTGAGAACCTTTTTGGCAAACCCATGGCCGAGAAGGCTGCTGAGCTCGAGACTGAGCACCTGACCAGGACTAGGCTGTCCAGAAAGACTTCTGCCCCTTCTCACAAAAAGAAGGGCTCGGGTGAAAAGTCCTTCTACCCGAGAAAGGTGTCTGCCTACAAACCTTTCCCTCAATACCAGGCCTCCCCAGCTCCCCCTCAGGGGCAGCAGGCCAAGGGGCAGGGACATGGGCCCTGTAGGCAGAAGACCCCCAATCCTCCGGCTCCTGCTCCTACCCAACAGGGAGGGTTTTTTTGACTCCCAAGGCATAGCCTCTCCGTCCCTGCTGTCCCATCCCTGCACAGGAGGTCGCTTGGCCCTGTTTGCCCACCGGTGGCCACCCATTACAGGGGATGCTTGGGTCTTAAGCATCATTCACCAAGGCTATATGCTTCATTTCCAGCAGCTACCTGCTGTCTATTTTCTGGGAGAACCTCTGAGGCCTCTCCTGCACGCCACCCTCCTCCTCCAAGAACTTCAGGGTCTGCTTCTGGACAAGGCAGTGAAGCCTGTACCTCCTCGCCTACAAGGGCACGGGTTCTACTCCAGGTATTTTCTGGTGCCAAAGAGAACAGGAGGCCTAAGGCCTATCCTAGACCTCAGAAACCTCAACAAGTTCTTGGAGAAAGAAGTTCAAGATGCTTACTCTTGGAACACTTCTGTCCTACCTCCAGCAGGGAGATTGTCTATGCTCCTTAGATCTAAAGGATGCGTACACTCACATCCTCATTCATCCAGACCACAGAAAGTACCTCAGGTTCATGGTGGGAGGAAACCATTACCAGTACAGGGTGCTGCCTTTTGGCCTAACTTCCGCCCCACGGGTCTTTACAAAGTGCCTAGCTGTGGTGGCGGCCTACTTGAGGACTCAAGGGATATTTGTCTTCCCCTATCTGGACGACTGGCTCATCCGGGGTCAGACCTACCAGGAGGCCAGGCAGGCCACCTTCAGGACTGTCACACTCCTTCAAGACCTAGGCTTTGTCATAACTTTGCAAAGTCCACTTTGCTCCCCTCCTAGACCCTCGAGTTCATAGGAGCACGGCTGGACTCTTTGCAAGCAAGGGCTTACTTGCCAGAGGACAGAGCTCAAAGACTCATGGAGTTGGCATCCTGGTTTCTCAGTCTGCCAAGGGTTCCTGCCAGGCTCTGTCTGCAGCTCCTGGGACACATGGCATCGACTGTGCATGTGACCCCCAATGCCCGCCTACACATGAGGCCTGCACAGTGGTGCCTCAGAACTCAGTGGAAGCAGGCCACGGGGAGCCTAGCGGACAAAGTAAGGGTATCCAAACCTTTCCTGGAGTCTCTTCAGTGGTGGCTTCACCCCCCCCAACTTGCTGCAGGGGGTGCCTTTTCAGGTGGCTGCCCCCACAGTGGTGTTGACAACCGATGCCTCCTTGCAGGGCTGGGGTGCACACTGTCAAGGGAGCTGCACCTAAGGCCTCTGGTCCCCATGGGAAGCCCTGCAACAGATCAACCTACTGGAACTGCGGGCTATTCGCTTAGCCCTCAAGTCTTTTTCTCACTCCTTGGCCCACCAGTCTGTTTTAGTTCAGACAGACAACCAAGTGGCCATGTTCTATGTGAACAAACAGGGCGGCACTGGGTCCAGGCCTCTATGCCTGGAAGCACAGGCCCTTTGCTCTTTTGCCCTCAGGCACCAGATGTTGCTGAGGGCTGTGTATCTTCCTGGCCAGGAGAACTTTCTGGCAGACCGCTTAAGCAGAATTCTGCAGCCCCACGAGTGGAAACTGCACCCTTTGGTGGTTCAACAAATTTTCCTAAAATGGGGACTTCCATCCATGGATCTCTTTGCCAGTCCCCTGAATCACCAACTGCCCAGGTTTTGTTCCAGGCAACCGCATCCCCCTAAGAGTGGCGGCGGATGCCTTCCTGATTTCTTGGTCCCAGGGCCTGCTCTATGCGTTTCCTCCCACGCCTCTGGTGGCCCGAACCTTGTTCAAGATTCTCAGGGACAAGGCCTCAGTACTTCTGGTTGCACCCAGGTGGCCGAGGCAGCCCTGGTTCCCCCTGCTACTTCAGCTGGCAGTGGAGACACCCATGCCTCTGGGATTCCAACCCGACCGTCTCTCTCAGGATCAGGGTTCCCTTCTGCATCCCAATCTCAAATCTCTCCATCTGATGGCATGGAGGCTGCAAGGGTAGTCTTGGCTCCCTGGGGCCTACCTCAGGAAGTGGAAGAGGTGGTCTTGGCTTCTAGGAAGCAATCCACCAGGAAAACATATGCCCTAAAGTGGCGGTGGTTCTCCTTGTGGTGTCAGCAACGCAAGGAAGATCTTTTCACCTGCACTGTGCCAATAGTGCTCCAGTACATACTGCACTTGCCCAATCAGAGCCTTAAGTCCAACTCTGTTCGGGTCCACCTCTCTGCTCTGGCAGCTCATCACTCTCTGGTGGAGGGACACTCTTTGTCAGTTCACTCCTTGGTGTCCAGATTTCTCAGAGGCTTACTATTGCTCAAGCCTCCTCTCTGTCCACCGACCCCTGAGTGGGAGTTGAATGTGGTCTTGCAGCAACTTACTCGCCCACCTTTTGAACCAAAGGCTACATGTCCTTTACGCTTCCTATCCTGGAAGACTCTATTCCTAGTGGCCTTGACCTCGGCCAGGCGAGTGAGTGAACTTCAAGCCCTAGTCTGTGACAGGCCATACACTCGCTTCTATAGGAACGGGGTAGTCCTTAGGACTCATCCTAAGTTCCTCCCCAAGGTTGTCTCCTCTTTCCATCTCATCCAGGAGGTGGTTCTTCCAACATTCTTCCCTAGGCCCCAAGTCAGCCTGGCTGAGACAGTCCTGCATACCCTGGATTGTAGGAGGGCCTTATCCTTCTACCTTGAGCGTACGCAGGGGCATAGAAGGGCTACTCAGCTCTTCGTATCTTTTGACCCCAATAACTTGGGGGTACCTGTGTCCAAGCAAACCTTGTCCATCTGGGTGGCTGACTGTATCACCTGGGCTTACAGGGCAGCTGACCTTCCTTTGCAGGGTCGGGTCACAGCCCACCATGTCAGGGCAATGGCTGCCTCAGTGGCTCATCTCCGCTCTGTACCGTTGGCAGACATCTGCAGGGCTGCAACTTGGTCCTCAAGCCAGACTTTTGCGGCCCATTACTGCCTGGAGAGGGAGTCCCGCAGGGACAGTGCTTTCGGTCAGGCAGTGCTCCGGAATCTCTCTGAGGTTTAGGCAACTCCTACTCTCCAGCCCTCTGGTTGGGCCACTGGTGGAGGTATGTTTTCAGTGAAGTCCTTTCTCTGATGCTGAGGCTAGAGGGAGCTCATTTTTCAGCTCTGGGTCCCCGGTAGCCTGAAGTTGGGGAGTCCCATAAGTGAGGACTGACTTCCTGCTTGGTCCTGGAGAAAGAGTAGTTACTCACCTGTAACAGGTGTTCTCCAGGAGCAGCAGGAATCAGTCCTCACAACCCTCCCTCCTCCCCTGGGAGTTGCAGTTGTACATAGTTAATTTTTTCATTTTTGTGTGCTCTTTTTTAGCTATGTCATTTGACTGAGCAAGATGGCACCTTTAGGCGGGAAGGGGACCGCGCATGCGTGTAGTATTCCCAAAAGCTTTCATAGAAAGCTGGGGAAATGATCTGCACGGGGGCTCCATCGGCACCGATGTCACCCATAAGTGAGTACTGATTCCTGCTGCTCCTGGAGAACACCTGTTACAGTTGAGTAACTACTCTAAATAGTATGTAAACTATACAACAATGAAAGACTGCTCCAAAAGTTACTAATAATGTGTGTCTGACTTAGAGACGCTGGAATGAACTACCGGTGCTGAATTGGAGATCGCTACTTGGAGTTCACCAGGCTCAAACAGGATGAAATCTGAGATGATTATGAGCTGTGTATTAAAAATAGACATCTCAGAAATGATTTAATGATGTGGGTCTATCTTGCGGGCACCGGAGTGAAAAGATTGTTCAATCACAAGTAGCTGTAAAGACTGAAACATTACACCCTAATGAAAATACCGTGATGAAAGAAAAACCAGCAAGGGAGGGGGAAATGCTTAAGGGACTAAATTAAATAACTAAATAAAATCAATATAAATCATAAAAAGATTTCAAATAAAAACAAGTCTAAGAATAAAAAGATAAAAGAAAACACTAGATAAAAAAGCAGGTGCCAGTTAAAACTATAATTAATTGGTGCAACAATAAATAAGAGAAAAGAGAAAGTAAAAAGAGAAAATCATTATAAAACAATCGTAAAAGGAAATGTAATAAGATGGCCAATTAGAATTGTAAAACAAAAGAATATGAAGAATACTAAAAAATAAAGGGGGAGGGGAAGGAAGAAGGAAGGGGAGGGGAGGGGGGATGGGGGAGAAGGGGCGGGAGGGAAGGGGGAGAAAGGGAAGAAGGGAAAGGAAGGAGGGGGGGGAGAGGGAGGAGGACAAGAGAAGCCTGACATTGGCAGACACAAGGGCACCATGGGGTACAACTGGAAGATGTGGCCAAAAAGGAACTGTTAAACTAAAAATGTGTACCAATAATAAATAAATACAGATAAGACAAAACACAAAACCATACTAAAAATATAAAGTGCCGTAAAATTAGAGGAAAACAGCAAGGTTAATTTCTTGTTTCAAACCATGTGGTTCTAAAGTCTGTAATTCATAGATATATCGTTGTTCTAATTTCAAAAGAACCTTGTCAATATTACCGCCTCTCCAAAGGGGTTCAAGAGCTTTAAGTACAAGATACTTCAAAACAGAAATGCAGTGATTCTTTTCTTCCCAATGTGCTGTCAATGGGTTTGTCTTGGATATGTTTATTCAAACAACTTTTATGTTCTATAATTCTGGTCTTTACTGATCTCTTGGTCTTCCTTATGTAAATCAGATTGCATGGGCAGATTATAAGCTATATTACATTCATAGTATTACAATTTGAAAAATTCTGTATGAAAATCTTCTTGTGTTACTGGATGCTCGAAAGAAACCTTTGGTAACCAAGACATTCAACCACATTTAAAGTGGCCCTTCACTTTACATATTGGCCTTGGTTTGGACAGGGCTGATGGAACAAGGATGCTTGCTGTTCCGATTTCCTCTAAAGCTGTTGAACCCCATTGGAGAGGCGGTGACATTGACAAGGTTCTTTTGAAACTAGAACAACGATATATCTATGAATTTAGAATCACACGTTTTGAATCAAGAAATTAACCTTGCTGTTTTCCTCTAATTTTACTGCACTTTATATTTTTAGTATGTTTTTATGTATTGTCTTACTCTATTCTATATTTTTTTTTATTGGTACACATTTTTAGTTTATCTGTTCCTTTTTGGCCACATCTTCCAGTTGTACCCCATGGCGCCCCTTGTTTCTGCCAAAATGCCAGGCTTCTCTTGTCCTCCTCCCTCTCCCCCTCCTTCTTTCCCTTCTTCCCTTTCCCCCTTCCTCCCCCTCACCCCCCTTTATTTTTTAGTATTCTTCATATTTTCTTTTACAGTTCTAATTGTCCATCTTATTGCATTTCCTTTTAAGATTTTTTTTTATAATTTTCTCTTTTACTTTCTCATTTATTGTTGCACCAATTTATAGATTTAATTGGCACCTGTTTTTATATCTAGTGTGTTGTCTTTTATCTTTTTATTCTTAGAATTGTTTTTATTTGAAACCTTTTTATGATTTATATTGGTTTTAGTTAGTTTAGTCCCCTAAGCGTTTCTCCTTCCCCTTCCCTTCATCCCTCCCCTTCTGTTTCCCCTCCCCCGCCTTCCTTGCTGGTTTTTATTTCATCACGTTTTTTTCATTAGGGTGCAATGTTTCAGTCTTTACAGCTGCTTGTGATTGAACAACAATCTTTTCACTCTGGTGCCCGCAAGATACACATCATTAAATCATTTCTGAGCTGTCTGTATTTTTTAGTACATAGCTCATAATCATCTCTTAGAGATTTCCTCCTCTTTGAGCCTGGCGAACTTTAAGTAGAAATCTCAGATTAAACACTATTAGTTACTTTTGGAGCCATCCGTGTTTCATTGCTGCATAGTTTACATACTATTCCTTATAATTTTCTTTTTTCTAGACATCCCCTTGATTAAATTCTTTTAAGATGGTTTTTCAGGCGCATGTAAATGAGATACCTCTGACCCCTGTTCAGCACAAAACAGCATTGATTTAAAATACTCCCGCTTTTATGCATGTCCTGAACATTTCTTGATGACTGTGAAATCACTTTGGTAGGTTTCTGCTGTGGTGGGTAAGATGCATGTTCTTTTGATTTAGTGACTAATTTCTTCGGTCTGGTGCCCGCAAGACAGATACATGTCACAAAATCATTTTCAGAGTAGTTTATTTCACTTTCCTAATTTAAACTGGTTCTTCATGCGTATGCAATGAGATATCTTTGACCACTGTTTGGCACGAAACAGCTGTGATTTAAACTAAGCATTCCCACTATTACATATGTCTTGAACACTATTTGACGACCCATGCATTACTGTGGCAGGGTTCTGTTCCGTGGTGTAAGGCATATATGCTCTTTTGGTTTTGTGAGTTTAGTTTATTTGTTCTTTTGATACCAGTACTGGCTCTGTTTCCTTCACTGCAGGTTAAAGTATTACGGTCTTAATAATTTGTAACTATAATATTAGTTCTCATCAATTGGCAGTCCATTTGTCCCTTTAGCATCGGTTCTGGCTCTCACTCTGACTCCAGGCTTGCAAGTCCAAGCACTATTTCTTCCATAAACTGTCCTCTGCCTTTAGGCATTTGAAATTACAATATGAATCCTACTACTCAGCAGTAGAGTAACCCCCCCCCCAAACCCCCCCCCCCACACACTTCTTTCTATACACTTAGTTCACATCAGACTACTTCATTAAATACACAAGATCAGTTTTATTTCAGTACTCATGCTTATAATATGTAATTACAAAATATATCATGAGATTAGATTCACTTCTTTTAAAGCTTTTATCAGACTGGATAATTAAATAGAATGGGCTTCCCAATAAGCATAGTAACATAGTAACATAGTAAGTGACGGCAGATAAAGACCAGCATGGTCCATCTAGTCTGCCCAGCAAGATGGCAAGAGTAGGTGCACCTGTCGCTCTGTGCAGGCCACCCCTCCCCATGTTTTTGTTTCTGTTTAGGGGTGAACCCACCACTCCATGTAGGACACCCTTATTTGTTCAGATGCTAGATAGTTCAGAAGTTAGATGGTACTGTTTATTTTGCTTTTATCCTGTTGCTGTAAAGGGATCCACTGTTTGTCCCATGCCGTTTTGAATTCCATCACCGTGTTTGCCCCTCACCACTTCCATCGGGAGGGCATTCCAAGCATCCACCACCCTTTCAGTGAAGAAATATTTCCTGACATTGCCTTTCAATTTACCACCTTGCAGCTTCATGTTATGCCCTCTAGTTTTACAGCTTCCCCGTCTTTGGAAGAGGTTTGTTCATCATTTCTCTTTAAGTATTTAAAGGTCTGAATCATATTTCCCCTGTCCCTCCTCTCCTCCAAAGTGTACATATTTAGGTCTTCAAGTCTCTTCTCATAAGGCTTCTGACGCAGGCTCCAAATCATTTTGGTCGCCTTTCTCTGAACAGTTTCCAGTCTTTTTACATCTTTTGCAAGATATGGCCTCCAAAACTGAACACAGTATTCCAAGTGAGGCCTCACCAGTGACTTGTACAGTGGCATAAGTACCTCTTCCTTTCTGCTGGTAATCCCTCTTTGAATGCAGCCCAACATCCTCCTCGCTTTTGCCACCGCCTTGTCGCACTGTTTTGCCACCTTGAGATCATCAGAGATAATCACACCAAGGTCTTTCTCCTGAACCGTGCATACCAACCTCTCACCCCCTATTGTGTACTTTTCCCTTGGATTTCATAAACCATGATGCTCATTGACTTTGGTTATTTTGTTTTTACAGATCTGACTTTATTAATTATTGGTTTCTCAAAACTGAGTTTCTACAATGTGCCATTGTAAGTACTATTACACTGTATTTGGTGGATGGCACACAATCTAGCTCCTTCTTATCTCTCCCCATTTGGGATTCTATTTGTTGTGTGTGCATGTTCATGTGGTTTGATTTTTTTGATACACATTATGCCCTGTGTTTATTTTTAATATGTCTATTTTAACTAGTGCTATTTATATATTTATATTGTATTTTATTTTTTGTTTTTAATTATTTTGATTAAATGTGTTTGTATTGTTTTTTGAGGTATGTGTACCCCCTGAAGAAGGCAACAACCATAACGCAAAGGGATTTTTCACGTAATAAAGCACCTGTGACCTCTATACACCACTCGCTTCTTTGTGGTCTCTGTCAATTTCTATGCTACAGAAGCTGGAACTTTTCCCATAAAAAAATGCATTGATCTGTTTTGGTGGGGGCTTATTTCTTTGGAACCCTGAGTGGACGCATTTTCAAACTTTTCTTCCCTCCCCCCCCCCCTCCCCACATACCAAGTTTCATTCCATTCTGTTTAATTTTCAGTTATTTTGCCCCCAGACAGACAGATTCGGGATCCCTTTTTGTATAATTCTTGGGTTGGAAAGAATAAATATTGTCTTAACAAAATTAAAATGCTTTTATTCTTCATCAGACTGCCACTGGATTTTGGTATACATTCTTATGAATGTAGAATAGCTGACATTTTCATCCTTGAGTTGCAAAAGGATAAGCTTTTGTTTCTAATTAAGACAAACTAAAGAATAGCCAATGACTACTGCCTTCTAATTGTCTTTACTTGAGTTTTATTTTTGTTCTGCATTTTTAACAGCCCCCATACTTAAATTCCTTATTTATAGGACCTTAAATTTAAAAAATCTTAGCTATTCTGCCCTCCTCTTGCCCACACACACACCACACCCATTAAGTTTAACTGAAATGCAACTGTATTGTTTTTTTTTATTAGAGCCCCAGGCAGGCATCACTGACACAACATATGAATAGATATACATGTGCGTGTCCTTTTTCTTTGCTCCCTCCTCACTGTTTTCTCCATGGACAAGCAGGATGAGTCATCCACACCTGGTGACATCGTCCAGACAGATGTCTCCCAGAGCTCAGAAAGTTGAACCTTTCTGAGCATTTGCCAGTGAGCCCCTACCCCAACCCACCCCTACCTGGTCCAGTCTTTCTTCGTTCTTGCCAAGGGTAGAACACTTGGCTCTTCCACAAAATAAAAAAGAATTTCATCACATTCAGCAAAGAGAAAGAAAAGATGACCAAACCTGGACTCAAATGCCCCAGATGCGACAGGAAGATGAACTGCATGGATGCCCATGACCACTGCATCCAGTGCCTTGGGGTTGCCCACCACAAAGAGCACTGCCCCCATTGTGCCTGCATGTCCCCACGGGCTCTGTGATCCCACAGCCATACCCTGTGAGACTTCCTCTCCAGAAAGCAGGATCGCAGCTTCTCTTCACAACAGGTGGCCAAAAAGAGCCAGAAGGTGTCTCGTTGTAAGCGGTCAGACTTTCTTCATATAAACATCATTGGAGTAACCTCATGTCAAGGATTGCCAATGTTCCAGTACCTGGCCGAGTGATACTTGGAGCATTGGCGATCCTTATGATGAGGATTTTTAAATAGTCAAGCTAAGCTCAATGCGGTAGTTTATAATAATTCTGACATGGAGCGTTAAGGGTACGTATATTTTCAGTTAAAGGATAGCTGAGGGGGTGCATTCATGTGTCTTTCCTTGGAGTGTTTTTTAGGCTATTTAGCCTTTTACAAATTTGATTAAAAGGAGGGCCTACTAAGGGAGAGGGAGACCTCTCAAGGTAAGCAATCCTACAAAAAAATTAGAGCTTGATAGATTTGTCTTATTTAGATAGGCAGACTATTAGTGAGTGGTTATAGGGTTTTACTTTAAGATGCTAGACTTACTGGCATGGTTTCTTGCACAGCACACAGACCAACAAAGGGTGTGTCTGCTTGAGAGACAACACTACGAGACTGCACCAACACAGATACGACACGCATGCCATCCCCTCACAGGTCTTTTGCCCATTGACTTCTTGCTGGATCAACTATCCACAGACAGCGAGAACAAGTGTGGCCACACAAGGCTCATCAAGAGGCTATAGCTGCCCCTCTGACTCGCTGGACTCCCCACCAGCAATCTCATCTACCCCAAGTTTCTCCAAAACCTCTCTGCCTGGTTCACTGTCCCCTTATTGACACGCCGGACCCTAGGAGTGAGGTCCTCGGACTCAAGCACCTGGACACTCCCAGATCCTTGGTATCCATCCCAGTCCATAAGCTCCTACTTGATGTCCTCCAGAAGATCTGGCAGATTCCATCTTCAAGACTTGCCACATCAAGGAATCCCAACGCAAAATACCAGGTACAGCCCACCCCTGGTTCTGAGAAGACACAACTGCCCCATGAGTCAATTGTTGTCGAAACTGCTCAAGAAGGCGAAAGGTTTCCACTCGCATGCCAACCCTCCACAAGGAAAAGACCATAAGATCCTGGATTCGTTTGGCAAAAGGTCCTATTAGGTGGCTATGCTGGTGGCAAAAATAACCTCCCATCAGTTCTAGCAAGTCCTTGACCAGGACACACTCGTACCCAACTTAAGCACCGCTGAAAGTTTAGCACCGGAAAACAAGGACACCATCTCCCCCATATTGGGGGACCTCCGAGAATGCAGCAAACACCTGATTCACTTGACTTTTGATGCCTTTGATACCACTGCCCACACCGCTGCCACCATGGCCATCTCCAGATGCACAGCCTGGCTCAGGGCATCAGGCCCGAGAGAAGACACCCATGAGCAGCTATCTAATGCTCCCTGTGCTGGTGCTGACTTCTCTTGGGACAAGGTCAAAAACACCATCAATGACCTTGAAGAACTTCTATACCATGCTCCAGACCTGGCTTCTGAAGGTATGACATGCTCCTCCAACCAACACAAATACCACGGATCATGCCATAGAAAGTCCTACTCTATGCCATGACACTACAACCCCTATCAAAAGTGGCAGCATCAACGATCCAAACACCAGACCTATAGCCAACCTTACCCTCAAAAACCATGTCAGAAGGAGTGTCGCCAACAGAAGCAAGCAGTACTCTCGGGGAAAACTACTCTTTCCTTTCAACTCCACAAAACCCCTGGACCCACCAGTAGGGGGCTATTTTTGTCCTTCAAACAGTCCTGGCAAATCATCATGCCCGACAGATGGTTCCTGGAGATCATCAGCAAAGGATACTGCATCAGTTTCTCAAAAACCCCAAGCCAATGCTGCATTCCCACCAGCTGACCCCCAACTCATCTGACCACCATCATCAGCAGAAATTCATTCCCTTTTGAGATCAAAAGCCATAGAACCTGTTCTCACCACTCAGAAGTCAACCATTCATTCTACTCCAGGTACTTCCTTATCCTCAAGAAGTTGGGGGTGTCTGCCCAATCCTTGACCTCTGCCACCTTATCAGATTCATATAGAAGGAGAAGTTCTGCATGTATTCCCTTGGTTCCATCCTCCTGCTCCTGCTGTGCAATGATTGGCTCACATCCCTTGACCTCCAGGATGTCTACACTCAGATCCCCATTCACCCGACAGAGTATCTATGCTTCTGCATTTTTGACAATGATATCAGTACAGAGTACTCCCCTTCAACCTCTCCTTGTCGCTGAGGATCTTCAAGTGTCGCGGTGGCCGCCACATACCTCTGCAGGTCTGGCATATGCGTCTTCCCCTACCTGGACAATTGTCTCATCTCTGCAGCGTCCAAGCAGGATACCAAACACTCTGCCTAGTGCACCATGGCACTGCTGTCCTCACTGGGCTTTCTCATCAACCACAAGAAATCCCACCTGCAGCCCACACAATCCCTGGAGTTCGTCAGCAGTTACATTCCCCCTCCCCCCATGGAGCACATTCTTACCCCTCCCTGCAGCAGGCAGGCTCCCATCTGTCTAGCACAGATGGTGGTGCCATCCAACACTGTCATTGCTAGGACACTCCTGGGGCACCTGGCAGCAACCACGCCAGTCATCCTACTCACCAAGCTCCACATACACAGGCTCCAATGGCACCTGCGCTGCAACTGGACACAACACTCCCAGCCCCTGTCATTGAGAATTAGTATAGACCACAAGGCACAGGCTTGACTCACCTGGTGGATGCTCTGAGGACATTTCACCCAGGGCAGACTCCTGCAGCAGCCTCATCACCACCACAGATGCCTCTACTACTAGCTGAGGCACCCACTTACTGCACGTCCACACAAAAGGGCTCTGGACCACAAAGGAGCGAGCTCACCACATCAACTTACTCAACAAGCGCCATCAGATATGTCTTAAGGCCGCCTTCTCCTCTGTCACAACAAGGTAGTACTCATACAGACAACCAGATTGCAATGTTCTACATCAACAAACGGGGGCATGGGCTACCTCCCCCTATGCAGGGAGGTCCATAGAATATGGACCTTTGCCACAACCCGAGGCTGCTTCCTGCAGGTATCCTACCTGCCTGGTGAACACAACCAGCTGGCAGACAGACTCAGTCGCCAATTTGAACCCCACAAGTGGTCACTCAATGCTAGTCATGAGCACCCTCTTCCAGCGATGGGACCAACTGCAAATCAACCTCTTTGCTAATAAGACCAACGTCTATGGCGACCTTTTCTGCTACAAACAGCCCTAAGTGCACAGCCTTGCCTCCAATGCATTTGACCTTTACTGGGGCACCCACCTTCTGTATGGCTACCCCCTGAGTTCACTCATGTCCAGGACTATTCAGAAGATCTGCAGTGACCAGGCCTCAATCCTGGTCGCCCCATACTGGCTGAGGCAGATGTGGTTCTCATACCTCCACTGCCTCTGTTTGCCCACTGATTCCCCTGCCCAAAACTCCATACCTCCTCACCCAAGATGGGGTGGGGGGAGAGAGGGAGATATGCTTCACCCAACCTGATGGTGCTTGTGCTAACAGCTTGGAGGCTTAAAGGATGAGGCTGTCCTCCCTCCACCTCACCATCAAGGTGCAACGATTCATCCTTGCACCAGACGTGACTCCACATGGAAATTGTACAGTGCTTGGTATAAGGCCTCAGGCCAGAATCCCATCCCATTGGTCCTCCATAATCTCACCATCTTTGCCAGTGTGGGGCTCAAGACTTATTTATTTATTTAACAGTTTTTATATACCGCGCTATTCATCATCAGCGCGGTTTACACTTTAACAACCTTATACTTAAGCATAAAACATATGTCAAGTTTACAGATAACAGGGAATGAAACCGGGACAATGGGGATAACGATAAGATAAGGTAATAACAAATAGTCACAACTATTTACAGCAAATTAGGATAAGTTTTGAGTTTTATGGGTCAGGGATTGTGAGATTTTAATCTGGGGCAAGCAATGGAGTTTAGAAGCCTTACTTGACTAACCATAGTCAATGGTTTGGGTTGGAAGGTGGGGAGCTAGTGCCTTGGGAAGAGGTGTGTTTTTAGAGATTTTCTGAATTGGGACAGGTCTTTCTGTGATCTGATGTTAGGAGGTAGCCTGTTCCAACATCTAGGGGTGAAGGATGAGAATGCTCTCATGGTAGTCATCTGTGTGAGTTTTGTTAGGTCTTTTGGGACCATTAGTGTATTTTCTGTTACAGATCTTCTGGATCTGGTGTTTTGAGAGTGGTGAAGGATGTCAGAAAGCGAGGATGGTGAGATTTGGTGGAACGCTTTGAAGGTCAAGAGAAGGGTTTTGTATAAGATCCTACATGTTATTGGGAGACATTCCTCTATCCGGATGCACCTGACCATTGCAGCCTTCTACGAACACCTCGACAACCAAACCCATCTCCATGTACCCGCTGGTCTCCTGGTTCATGAAAGACCTCGCCTACCCTCCAGTACCCTTTCTAACAGTTGATGCCACCCTGGGACCTTGACCTCATTCTGTACCAGCTCACAAAATGCTCCTTTGAACCCCTGAGGGACACACCCCTCAAGTTCGTTACCTGGAAGGCCCTTTTCCTCATCACCATCACATCTGACAAACGGATCAGAGAACTGCAGGCTCTAGTTGCCCACGCGCCCTACACCCAGATCTACCCAAACCGTGCAGTACTATGTACGCACTCCAAATTCCTTCCCAAAGTGGCCTCTCCATTCCACATACATCAAGCCATTGTGCTTCCCACAACCAGACTCTATGCCAGAGGAGTAATGCCTCCACACCCTCAACTGCATTAGAGCGTTACAGATCTACCTTGAAGACTGAGCCCCTCCACAGCAGAACCCGACTTTTTGTTTCTTTCAACACCTCCCCACGTCTCCCCTCTCTCCAAACAAACCTGGGCAGCCAGTCCCGAACAGAACACTCTTTCACAGTGGATCTCTGAACGCATAGCCTTCTGTTACACACAAGCTGGCACACAACTACCAGGGACCATTCATATCACCAGTTATGAGCCATGACAGCCACCCTGTCAAACCTCACTGTTGTGCCAGTGAAGGACATCTGCAGAGCTGCAATCTGGTCTTCCATAAACACCTTCCAGAGACACTACTGCCTGGACCAAATTGCACATACAGACAGTGCCTTTGACTGATTCATCCTCAGCATGGTCGCCACAGGTCCAGGCAAGTGCCCTGGCCCACAAGTACCAGCACATTGATTGTCTGTATTGTCTCTGCAGTGCTCGGCAAAGGCCCCCCCCCCCCCCCCCACCGACATCCCCTCACTCCAGACCTAAAAAAGCCTGTCCTCCAGCCCCTGGCTGCAGTTCTTGGGCTTTTGTTGGACTCTGGTTACCAGTACATAGTTGCCACATATTGTATGTTCACCTGTTATACCTTGTTCTCCGGTAACAAGCAGGAAGTCTATCCTCACATATGGGTGATGTCTGACCCAGCAGAGCCCACGCAGAAGGATCTCCCCAGCTTTCAAAGAAAGTCTTTGGGAGATGCACCACATATGTGTGGACCTCTTCCTGCCCAAGAATGCCATCTTGCCTCAGTCTTTTCAATGGAGCCCTCCAGATATCTGTCCGGTTTCCCCCAGAAAGTGTGGCGTTTAGATCCCTTTCTGTTCGGTTCGTGTACCAGTTCCTTTCTCACCCCCAGCTCACCTCTGCATCGCTCCTCAGGTTTGTTCCTTTGCTTTTGCTTTTTTCTTTGAGATCCCTTGACCAGCATTAGTGCTTTTTTTTCAGTCGAAGGCCTTAGACCCCTGCCATTCAGCAGGGCCCCCCTTTTCCTGATGGCTTCCAGTAGCTTCAAGAAATGCATTCGGTGCACCAAAATGTCCCTCACCAATCTGCATGACTGCTGCCTCCAGTGCCTTGGCCTGGAACACGATGATTCAGACTGTGAACTTTGCAGGACCATGTCCTCAAAGGCCCTTAAGAGCTGCCATCAGCAGCAGGAAAAGTGTTTTTTTCCAAAAGCCTGACGCCACTCCAGAGTCTCCGGCAACACCCCGCTCCAGGTGGTTCCTCTGATAGGAAATCCCTGAAGATGGAATGCAAGAGGTAGAAGTCCTCAAAGACCTCCTTGGAGACTGGGTCCAGGAAGATGGGTAAAATCCCACTCCAGGCCCTGCAGTCCCCGGCATGAGTCAGAGGAGTCTGAGCGGGAGTGGCCTCTCAAGCTGCCCCGAAAGGAGTCATCTGTATCCACAGACTGGCCTCGGACATCCGAGGCAATCATTGTCGAGGACTCCCCCTCAATGGAACAGATGCCGGACCCGAAATCCTCAAAGTTCGTGTTGAAGGCTGCAAAGCCGACTGGCATGGAGACCTGGATGGTGGCCTTAGAGCACAGTATCTCTGCTCTCATGGCCCAGCAGTAGGTGTTCATGTCCAGTTCATCCTCCCAATGATGGAACCCTCAACATTGAGGGTCTCTCTGGACATCAAGCCGATCTTCGAGTGCCACCAGCCTCGAGAGAGCCATCTGCTTCAAAAGAGATCCAGGTCCCATTCCTCGGGTCACCAGTCCTCTCTGGCAGGCGCACACAGCTCACACCGCAAGTCCCCCCTGGAGACCTTGGGCCCTCGGCTCAGACCTCGACCATGGGAACCACGAAGCCTCAGAATTGACCTCAGACTTCCAGTCTGATTGGGAGGACAAGGAGTCCCTGAACACTTGGCACCACTGTTCCCTCTAAGCTGTGCGCGTGTGCGCGCGCACACACCTCGCCGAGGGAGCGCACATACTTTACAACAGAGCGCACAAAAATTACAGCTCTGATTCTGATAGAAAACAACACAGATGTCTTAAAATTTAAAATTTATGATTGTAATTACTAGAAATTTCCCACTTCATTTAGTAATCGTCTATTTTCATTTAATTTGATTAAAATCAGTGTGGTGTACATACTGTATTCTGACGTGTAGTCAAATTTTAAAGTATATAACTCTGAGTGTTATGTGGCGCACAAAAATTTAACTTTCTTTCAAAAGCTGCACACAGCTGATATTTTATGTGCACACAGCCTACAGAAAATTAGAGGGAACATTGCTTGGCACCACCGAGGTGTTTCTTTGGACCTGTCCCTCCAGTGTCCTGATGCCTTTCCCTTGCCTTCCTTGACTTTGTGTGGGACATTGCTAGGATGCTGTTTATCGAGACCGATGCGGAGGAGGATCTGGCAGGGTTTCACACTTCCAAGCCTTCTCGGCCCCACAGCACAACCAACAGCACAAGGGACAGAGGCAGGGCCCCTGTATGTAAAAGACCCCCAAGTCCCAGGTGCCGGCCCTGGCTCAGCCTGGGGGTGGGGAGCTTTTGACTCCTGAGGCATGACCTCCTCCCCCAGGATTTTCTCTACAGCCCACAGGTGGTCCATCACCACCAATACATGGGTCAAGAAGGGCTACCTCCTCCACCTACAGCAGACGTCACCCTCATAATTTCCAGGAGAAGCCCATAAGACCGCTCCTCACCGAACTTGCAAGTCTCCTTGAGAACAAGGCAGTGGAGCTAGTGCCAAAACATCTCTGGGGCACAGGCTTCTACTCCAGGTATTTCCACGTTCCCAAGAGAACAGGAAGCCTTAGACCCATCCTGGATCTGCAGGATCTAAGTAAGTTCCTGATAAGGGAAAAGTTCAAAATGCTCTCCCTTGGAGCATTGATGCCATTCCTCCAGCAGGGAGATAGGTCTAAAGAGCATAGCCAAAGGATGCTTGCGCACACGTCCTGATCCATCCCGGCCACAGAAAATACCTCCAGGCCAGGGGTGGTTCTATCATTAGGCCAACTGAGGCTGTGACCTTAGGCGGCAGTTTCTAGGGGGTGGAACTGATTTGCTGCTCCCTAGAAACTGCCTATGATAGAACCACTGTCCATCTTCCTGTGAGCCAGTGCTTCCTGGTAAGCCGGGTAAATGCAGCTTGAGGGTGCCGGCAGAGGGAGGAGGGGGGGGGGGGAAGGTCATCGCTTTCACCGCCCTTCTGTTTCTGCTGCTTCCTTCAAAAAGAAAGCAGCCACAGGAACATGTCTCTGTTTCTGCGGCTCTGCTTTTAAACTGCTGGGTCGAGCTTGCAGGTGCTTTTATTGAGCAGAGTTGCTCATTAAAAGCACCTTTCACCACATTGAGAACAGGCCTCCTTCTGACCTTTCGCTTCATCTTACCACAGCACCCTCAGGCCTAGTGATTACAGCCATGGAGTCACCGGGTCTGGCTGAGTCATCCTTCTTGTCCATGAAGAAATCGAGGTTTCTTAGCTGTAACGGGGGTTCTTCATGGACAGCAGGATAAGTTGGCCACACGTTTCCCGCCCATCTCTCCTAGGATGAAGGGGCTAGGCACATCCCATAATGCCTGCCTTTCTATCTGCAAGATCTCTACTGGGGATGGACTGGCCCAGGTAGGGGCAGGCCAGGCCAGAGATAGGGGCTCACTGGCACATGCTCAGAAGGGTTTACCTTTTGGAATCTGGGAGAGCACTTCTGTTCAGACAGTGCCGTTGGATGACTTCACTAGGTGTGGCTGACTTAACCTGCTGTCCATGAAGAACCCCCCTTACAGGTAAGTAACCTTGCTTAAACCACTGCCCCACCCCAGATAGCATCAAGAATTATTGCTAATCCAAAGGGTAATGAAGGGTTATTTCAGTAGGGTAATAAAGGGGAGGAGTGGCCTAGTGGTTGGGGCAAGTTCTCAGGCCGGAAGGTCGGGGGTTCAAATCCCACTAGAGGACAGCAACCTTGGGCTGGAAGGACTGGGGTTTCTAGTCCCACAGGTGCTCCTTGTGGTCTTGGGCAAGCCACTTAACCCTCCATTGCCCATGTTCCATGTAAAATAGTTATCTCCAAGTTATAATGCCCTGTTCAATGTAATTTCAGTTTGTTCAATGTAAACCGCCTTGATATCATGAAAGTCGGTATATAAGAAATGTTAAATAAAGGGTTTTCAGTAACACTAGGGGCTGGGAGGGGCTGCTGCCTTAGCGGGTACTGCTTTCTTTCCCCTGTCTAGGATCAAGTGGGTTACTTCTATGGTGTATCTGGCCTCAGGACAGAAAATATAAATCAGTATTTTTACAGCCCAAGCCAAAAGGCCAGTCCAGTTTAATCTCCTTGTAATATTTTTAACTTGTTCATAGTTAACAATTTGTGTTAACCACGTAAGTAAACATTTAGTAAAATTCAATGAATTGACTGCCGCTATAACAATGTGATTTATTTACTTGTTGCAGGAAGCTAAGCTAACAGACCAGCTGCCGTTAATTATTGTGTGTGATCGCTTTGACTTTGTCCATGATCTGGTGCTTTACTTGTACAGAAATAACCTTCAAAAATACATTGAGATTTATGTGCAGAAGGTAAGTATAAACTGCCATCATAAAATGAGCAGATGCTTTTCCATATGTATAAGATTTATTGGCATATAGAACGGAATGTAATTATACAGAACATTTGTATTCATCTTTATAGCAAGTTACCATAGTCCATACAACAGTACTAAATTATCAAATGTATGATGTCCGCTGATCAAGAAGAAATTTTAATCCTATCTGATGATTTCTTTTCCTTGAATCATGCTAGACTAGTCCAAATGAGTGGGTTATGCTCCCTTGTAGTGGAGGCAGACTTAAGTATCTTTCACTGATGTCGTCAGAAGGTATATTCAGTAGTGCAGCACTGAGAGAAGCAAGTATGACAATTCCCAAACAGTAGAAGGACTGGAAAATGCAAACTCAGAAGTCATGAATGTTAAGAACAAATATTTGTAATAAGTATTTGGCCCTCGTACAATAACGGATTCTGCATTGAAACAAAAAATGCAGATCAAAGGCAGCAGGGCTTCTCTGCCTACAGAATCTTCCAGGGTGAATCCTGGATTAGTCTAGCAAGATTCAAGGAAAGGGAATATATCAGGCCATAAACGAGAAGAGAACAGGATCCTCCATTACCAGCAGCTCTTAATAAATCAGGTTCCTCTCCCACTTTCCTGAGGCATTAAGAGCCATAATCTTGCCTGTAGACTCATTAGATCTATGTTCCATTCCTATTTGGCCAATCTGGGACTACCAGAATCACTAAACCTGGATGAGACACAATCCCTGCATAGGAAGCAGCTCACTAAGGAATATGGCAGACATACAGAAGTCCCTCTTAGGGCTACATTTGAAAGAGTGCATTAAAGCCTGCTGGTCCCTCCTGTGATTAAAGTTCACCTTGGCATTTTTGCAGGTGGCCATCATTGACAATCAGAAGGCTCCACCTTCACACTATCAGGCTGAACGTGTGGGAACTCTGTGCCCATTCTCTAGGATCCACTGTGTTCTGGCTCAAAATGTCAGCCTAAATGTTTGTAGACAACCTGCTATGTGGGCTACTGACAAAGCAACCAGATGTTGGCCAGGCTCCCTGGCATCTCAAGTCTGTCCTTGCTTGTCGATTTTTGGTGGGGGCTGAACATTTGAGCCCAGGAGGCAAACTTGTATTATGTGCATTACTGTTACTTTAGATTACTCCTTTCATTTTTCTCTTTACAAGACCCTTGTGGCGTAAATTGGTTGCTGTGCCCGGACGTACCTGGCATTCCTGTTATGTGCTGCCTTCCCCTGCCTCATTGTCTTTTGGCTGTAATCTTATGTTTGTTTATTATGTTGATTCAGATTTGATATACCGCTCAGCCTTTTTCTGTGTGTTTTTTTTTCTCTCCTGTACGTTGTTATAGTTGTATCATATCCTTTTTGTTTTGGTGATTTGTTTTTCCCTCCATTTTCTTCAATGATACTGCGTGGATGGAGGACATTGGACCAGGTTGGTGCGCTCACGGTGTGCTTGCCAAGACCTTGGGTACCCATGGCCGGTAGTTGGGTTCGAGAGCAGCCTGTATTTCCTTTTTCTAGATAATTTCCTGCTATTATTTACTTTCCTTTATTAGTTACCAGAAAATAACTGACAAAAAAGATATTTTCTTCTTTACTGGTACCTCCTGCAGTTTTTAAAAAATTTCTCCTTTATTTTGTTCAAATTAGTGTGACAATCTTAATCCATTCATTCACTGCCCTCACCCCATGATTTACCTCGTGCTCTGGTGCTTTCTTTTCTTTTCTTTCATTTCTACAGTCTTTTGGGAATGCAGTATTGTGGGTGGGTTCTGTTTCGCTGGTAGCACCCGCATTCCTTATTGTTATGTGCAGGGCATGGATGTCACCCCTAGATAGGACCCTCCCACCAATTTCCCTGTATTTTCTGCATTTGCCCCTGCCCTTATCTACCACCTCCCCTAGTATCTCTGGAGAGTCTGGGGCCGTTGTGTTTTTTTGCCTATCCTTCTGTGTGAGATGGTGTCCATTTCGGACCCTTCATTGTTTGTCTTCACTTTTTTTTTCTTTCTTTCTTTTGTGCTCACTGTTTTACTATGAATAGGCATCCCCCCACCCCCACCTAGGCTCTAGCTTAGGTACCAATTCCTGATCATCCCTCCAGTCTAGTCCCGGAATCTCTGGGTTGTCGTCATCCTCCAGCAGCTTTGGAGACTGAGAAACATCATCACTTTGATGCTGGTATATATACAGAGGGACCTCCTCCTCCTCACACCTGTTCTCTGTCTCCAAGCAGCTGGAGGATAGTGAGCCCAGAGGTTAGGGGCTCACTAGGGGAGCAATTAAGGAATAGGTAGAGAGGTAGCCTGGGGAGGAGTTTTTTACTTCAGTTTATTTGAGTTTTTATTTGATTTGAGTTTAATTCTTCTCTTCATTGCCAGGGGGTCTCCGTAGCTTTAAGAGTGGAGACGGATGGTGAGGCCCTCCCCCTCCCCTCTAACTGAATCGCGGATTAGTAGGCAGCGATTCAGTTTTTTGGGGGAGACGTTGTCTGGAGTGCCGGTTCCCGATCCCACATTTCTGGGGGAGGAATTGGTCCCCCCGCGGCTCTGGAATGCGTCAGAAGTGTTTCCTGTAAGCGTTCAGAGCCGGCGGGAGGAGAGCGGCTGAACCGCCGGCGGCATTGACAGGAGCCCATCTTCAAAAAAGTACACAGTCAGCCTGTCTCAGTCGGGAGAGAATAAAAGTGAGTTCCGAGGTGAGGTAAGCTGCCGGTGGTGCTTGGGATTGCTGACACTGCAGTCTTTGTGGAGCCGGCAGGCCCGACCCCGTGCTGCAGCCCGGGAACCGCCGTTTGGCTAACTGCAATTTAAAACAGCTCCCGATTTGAGCCAGCAGCTTCGTTTTGGAAGTTGGGGGCCAGTTTTCAGTTTGGGCTTTAAGGAAGAGTTTTGGATTAGGTTTAAAAAAAAAAAACCGGTAAGGGCAAGACTGTGTTTTGCTGTACAGAGTTGGTACTGTAGTTGAATCCCTGGGTATTGTGGGTGACAGGAATGCCTTCTCGGCTGCAGTGTGTGCTTTGCGGTGCGAAGAGAGGGGCAGTCTTAGACACGGGGGTGTGCAGAGGCTGTATGCTGGAGGCTACTGCAATGGAAAAGGCCTTGGAGGGATCCGGGTCCACGGCCGAAGGGGAGCCTCAGCAGGAGCCAGTGGCACCAGCAGTTTTGCAGCAGGATCCCATGGCTGGGCCTTCCTCGGCTCTTGTTGCGGCTCCGGCGGCAGCGCCATTGCCGGGTGGTCTGGAGGCTATCTTTTCCCCGGCTTTCATGCAGCTAATGCAGCAGGCCTTGGGGGTTAAGAGAGCTTCTCCCCTTTTGTCGGTGGAGCCAGAGTCAATGGATAAGGGGTCGGATTTTCTGCGCCCTTTAGGGTTAGCAAAGGCTGCGGCTA
Source organism: Ichthyophis bannanicus (assembly GCA_033557465.1). NCBI lineage: Eukaryota > Metazoa > Chordata > Amphibia > Gymnophiona > Ichthyophiidae > Ichthyophis > Ichthyophis bannanicus. The sequence continues at coordinate 174,706,201 of CM066042.1, forward strand.
AGAGACTCGGCTGGACGAAGACACAGAGCTGTCTGAGGGGTGACTTTCCGATGAAGGGGAGCACGCCCTAGAGTTGGAAGACGAATTGGAGGAAGGAGAGATTACGGAGCAGGAGGATCAGGCGAGGGTGGTCCAAATTTTCCGCAGAGGAGAGTTGCCTGCTCTTATTGCAGAAATACTTAAGGCGCTTAATATGCCGACAGGGGGTTCGACAGAGGATGAGACTTTAGAGAAGCCCTTATTGCAGACCTTTCAGAAGGCGCAGAGGGCGTTTCCGATCCACAAGGTCGTGAAGGAGATGATTCAAGGAGAATGGGATTTGCCAGAAGGGGCGCTCAAGGGGTCCAGAGCTATGGCCCATCCGTACCCTCTGCTGGAGCAGGATAAGGATTTGTTTTGGTCCCCAAGGTTAGATGCGGTGGTAGCCACGGTTACCAAAAAGACAACGATTCCGGTAGAGGGTAGCGCAGCTCTTAAGGACCCACAGGACAGGAAGTTGGATACTATGCTGAAGCAGGTGTTTGTGTGTGCATTGTCAGTGCAAGCTTCTATTTGTGGAGCATGGGTGGCTAGAGCTTGTTTGCGTTGGTCCCAGCGACTGCAGGGACCATCCCATTACAACCTTATCCGGGGTTTGTCTAATGGGATGGCATCGGTGGTAGCAGCACGCCGCTACTTGTGGCTCCGTAACTGGGCGGCAGATAGCTCGTCCAAAGCTAGACTTAGTAAGTTGCCGTTCAGAGGAAAGTTTCTATTTGGAGAAGATTTAGATAAGTTGGTGAAGGACCTGGGGGAGTCCAAGGGGGGCAGGCTCCTGGAAGATGAGCAAAAGCAAGGGTGGTCGAATGTGCCGGCTAAGGCCCCGCAGCGGGAGTTTCGTCACTTTCGAGCCCCTAGGTTCACTCAGTTCAATCAGGGTCAGAGGCGGCGTTTTCCCTATCGGAGTCAGGGATTTTGGGGGTTTCGGGGGGCAGGCAGAGGTTTGCGGCCTCCTCAAATCCCAGAAAGTCGCAATGAAGTGAGAGGGACCCAGGCAGCGGTGGTGTCGGTCAGAGGGAGGTTCCAAGACTTCTACCCTGCCTGGGTCCAGATAACTTCGGACCGGTGTGTGCTCGAGTTTATCCGCGAAGGTTATGCCCTAGAATTTCTACATCCAGTATCAGATTCGTTCATTCAGTCTCCCTGCAAAGCAATTCCGAAATGCAAAGCGGTCAAACAGACCATGGACAGGCTATTAGAACTCAAGGCGATAGTGCCGGTCCCTGTAAGCGAATGCGGTACCGGTCGGTACTCCATTTATTTCGTAGTTCCAAAAAAAGATGGTATGTTTCGTCCAATCTTAGATCTGAAGAGGGTAAGTCGCTGTCTCCGAATTTCTCATTTCCACATGGAGACGTTGAGGTCCGTGATAGTGGCGGTAAGAAAGGGAGAGTTTCTGTCTTCTCTAGACTTGTCGGAGGCGTACCTGCATATTCCCATTCGTCAGGAGCACCAGAGGTTTCTCCGGTTTGCAGTGCCGATGGGACACTTTCAATTCCGGGCGCTTCCCTTTGGGCTGGCTACCGCACCAAGGACCTTCACCAAGGTAATGATAGTAGTGGCTGTGTCTCTGCGAAAGGAAGGCATCTTAGTTCATCCTTATCTGGACGATTGGCTCATCCGGGCGAAGTCAAGGACCGAAAGCGAGAGAGCCACAGCCAGGGTTGTAGCGTGTCTCCAAGACCTCGGTTGGGTGGTCAATGTAGCGAAGAGTATGTTGACGCCGTCGCAGACTCTGGAGTATCTAGGGGCAAGATTCGATACAGCAGTGTGCAGTGTTACTTCCTATCAAGCGAGCGGAGCATCTCAGGAAGTTGGTGCGTGAGTTTCTGCAGATGCCGGTTCCCACGGCGTGGCATTATCTTCAGTTGCTAGGATCAATGGCAGCAACTCTCGAGCTGGTACTGTGGGCGAGGGCTCATATGCGACCGTTGCAAAGGGCACTGCTCAGAAGGTGGTCTCACCAGAACGACGATCTCTCCCAGAGGTTGATCTGCCCAAGCGAGGCAAGGAGGGCTCTATGGTGGTGGTTGATCCCAGGAAATCTGCAGCGCGGGATGCCCTTGGAGCCGCCCAAGTGGCTAGCCCTGGCAACAGACGCCAGCCTCCTGGGCTGGGGAGCACATTTTCAAGGAAAGTTTGCTCAGGGTCAGTGGTCAGATCAAGAAAGGTCTTGGGCGAGCAACAGGCTCAAACTCAGGGTGGTGAGGTTAGCCTTGCAAGCGTTTCAGCCTTCAGTGCGCGTGAAGCCGATTTGAGTTTTCTCCGACAATGCAACCGCAGTGGCCTACATCAGTCGCCAAGGAGGCACAAGCAGTGTGTCTCTGGAAACCGAGGCAGAGGAGGAGTTTGAGTGGGTCAAGAACAACCTGGAGGCTTTCTCGGCAGCTCATGTGGCAGGAGTACACAATGTCGAGGCCGATTTCTTGAGCCGGGTGAAGGTGGATCCCGGGTAGTGGGTGCTTCATCTAGAGGTTTACGACATGATAGTTCGTCGATGGGGGCCACCGGTGATTGATCTGATGGAAATGTTTCACTCGGCAAAGGTCAATTGGTTCTTCAGCAGAAGAAGAGAAAGGATATCAGAGGGTCTGGATGCCCTCATTCAGGACTGGCCAACGGAGCAGCTCTTGTACGTGTTACCTCCGTGGGTGTTGATAGGCTGGGTAGTGCAACGTATCGCGCTACACAGGGGGCTAGTGATCTTGATAGCCCCGGATTGGCCGAGGAGACCTTGGTATGCGGATCTGCGGAGATTGTTGGTAGAGCGCCCCTGGTGGCTGCCAGGCAGACGGGATCTTTTGTCACAGGGTCCTCTCCTCATGCCGCAAGTGGATCGGTTCTCGCTTATGGCCTGGCTCTTGAGAGGGCAAGGTTAAGAGCTAGGGGATATTCCGTGGCAGTGATTTCCACGTTGTTGAAAGCGTGGAGGCAGTCTACTTTGTTGGCGTATGTGCGAGCGTGGCGCTTGTTCGAAGCCTGGTGCAACACTCGGGCTGTAGAGGCCTTGAGGTCTTCGGTGCCTCAGGTCCTTGCGTTCTTGCAGGACGGATTTCAAAAAGGTTTAGCGGCGGCGTCCTTGAAGGTGCAGCTGGCAACCCTATCCTGTTAAAGAGGGAGGATCAAGGGGGTAGCCTTAGGGGCTCATCCGGACAGTGTTGTTGAGGCCGCCTAATCGTCCAGTAGTTCCGACTTGGGATCTGTCCTTAGTTTTGGAGGCGTTGGGGCAAGCTCCCTTTGAGCCCTTGGCAGGAGCTTCATTGAAGGATCTCATGTTGAAGGTGGCATTTTTGGTAGCCATTTGTTCGGCCAGAAGGATTTCAGAATTGCAGGCTTTATCTTGCCGGAAACCATTTTTCTTTTTTTGAGTCAAAGGTAGTATTGAGAACAGTTCCATCCTTTTTGCCAAAGGTGGTTTCCCCTTTTCATATGAATCAGGTAGTGTCCCTGCTGGTATTCAGACAAGGTTCCCGGTATCAGATGTCAGAGGCTTTACATCGACTGTATGTCCGCCGGGCCTTGAAAAAGTATGTTAGCCAGACGGCTGATTTCAGGAGGTCCGATAGACTTTTTGTTCTTTTTGGTGGTCCAAGGAAAGGGAAATCTGCTTCAAAGGCATCTATTTCCAGATGGATTAAAGAGGCAATATCGTCGGCGTATCTGTTAAAAGGTAAACGAGTGCTGGAGGGGCTGAAGGCTCATTCGACTAGGGCCCAAGCGGCTTCCTGGGCAGAGTGCAATTTGGTGCCGGCGGAGGAAATTTCTAAGGCGACTACTTGGTCGTCCTTGAATACTTTTGTCAGGCACTATCGTCTTGACGTACAGGCGAGGAGGGATGCCTGTTTTGGATCAGCAGTGCTTCAGGCGGAGATAGCAGGTCCCTCCCGTTGAGTTTTTCACTGCTCTGTTACATACCCAGAGATTCTGGGACTAGACTGGAGGGACGATCAGGAAGAGGAAATTAGACTTACCTGCTAATTGTAGTTCCTGGAGTAACTCCAGTCTAGTCCCATATCCCGCCCAAAGGTTCAAGGATGGTCTGCGGCCTGAAGCAATCAATTTTCACAGGTAAGCAATGGTAAGCTTATCGGGCAGCTGTGATGGGGCTGCTGAATTTTAGGCAGCTGATCGCAATCAGGTTGAGTTCAGGTGTGAATAAAGAGGTCATCTAGCTCCAGAGGGGTGGGAGCAGGCCTCACGGTTTTTATCCATAGTTCGGTATGGGGAAGGGGGATCAGGATGGCGATAGGTTTTCCCTTCCTAGGTTATAGTTCAGTTTGGGGGTGTTCTTTATGGGGTTGTTACTTAACTGTTACTTAATTGTTGCTCCGGTGAGTTTGCTTTGTCAATAGGTAACTGGTGTGAGGAGGAGGTCCCTCTGTATATATACCAGCATCATCAAAGTGATGATGTTTCTCAGTCTCCAAAGCTGCTGGAGGAGGTAGAAAGGAATACAGAGGGGGATGGAAGGGGGGTGTCAATCGCTAGTGGCCTGACGTGTCCTGGGGAGCAGGAATTCTAACTACTACTAGTCGGACTGCGGGGAGGTGCAATTTGTACCTGAAGATTTGGCACTGGAGAGATGAAATAGAGTACAGTTTCTGGAGGATATGCCATGTGATTCCTTCACTTGCCATACTGTTCACCCTGAGTCATGGGGGATGGATGGTGTAAGATGCAAGGTTGGACAAGATTGGTAGATGTGTAGAGTTGTATGATTGTGTGTGTGTGGTTGGGGTGGGGCGTAAGAATGGATCTGTGGGGGTGGGGGCTCCAATGCCATGTTGCACCCAAAGGTGGATTCCAATCAGGAATGGTGGATGATTGGTAATGGGTAGATGGGGCTGGTGGGAGAAGGGGATGGCAGTTCCTGGGGTCTATGTACAGTTTGTGGCCATCTGTGGCATTTTTGTCTGACCTTTATTATGGCTACTTCCGGTCTGGCAGTAGACTACGTGACTGGGCGGGGGGCAGTCTGGGGGCCTTGCTTCAATAGGTGCATTAACTGTAGTGTTTGAATTTGAATGGCCCCGGAAGGTCGATATATTTGTTCTCCAGAAACAAGCAGGAATCAGTCCTCACTTATGGGTGACGTTGGCACCGATGGAGCCCACGTGGAGCAATTCCCCAGCTTTCAAAGAAAGCCTTTGGGATTGCTATCGTGCATGCGTGGTCCTCTTCCTGCCCAAGGGTGCCATCTTGCTCAGTCTCCCTTTTTCCGCTTAGCCTTTTGGACACACGTCCTCTTCCCTTGGAAAAAGTTTAGTTTTTTTGCCTCAACAGGCTCCTCTTTTTTTTTTCCGGTTGCACTGGCCCTCTACCCGTCCTTCCCCTGCTCTACTTTTTTTTTTAGAGTTATCGGGGATACAGTGTTTTGCTTTGTGTTTGGTTTTTTTGTTACGGGCTTTGCGCCCTTCTTTTCTCCTCTAACCGTTGGCCACATGGGTCTTCAACCTCACAGAGGCCATTTTTGCCCCTCATGGCCACCGGATTAAAAAAATGCGATAGATGCTCTAGGAACATGTCGCTTACGGACACTCATGACTGTTGTCTGTGGTGCTTGGGAGCCGACCATGACCCAGAGCTCTGTTCGCTCTGCTCGAAAATGTCCTCTAAGGCCCTGCTCAGTCGTAAGCAGAAGTCCGAAGACATTTTCTGAAAGGCCACCCCTGAGTCACTGGTGGCACCCTTGGTGGTCTCTCCTCCGGTGGGTTCAACCCCTGCGGTCCTGTGCTCTTGGCGGCACTCCAACCAGGGGTCCCCTGAAGTGGAATGGCGCAAAAAGAAGGGCCTCTAAGTCACTGTCCGGGGCTCCTGACAAGCGCGAGCGTTCCCACGCCCAGTCGCTTAGCCCCCTTCGACATTCCTGGAAGTCGGACAAGGAGCGGCCCCGCAAGGTTCCCCGCATGGAAGCGGAGGCCTCCGGCAAAGGTGCCCGGTCACCTGAGGGTCGTCGCGATGAGGACCCCCCTCTCCTCTTTGACGTCCGATCCGGTGACCCCAGTATCAGCGTTGCAGGGCCCCACGCCTGTGTGGGAGTCCCGCAGGCTGGCACTGGAACGCAGCGTTTCTGCGTTCTTTGCTTACCAGCAGGCGCTCAGTCAGCTTTGCTGACCCATGTCCAGAGACCGCGAGTCCCTCACGTGGGACACCCAAATCTGTCCAGGAAACCTCTGAGAGCCACGGGCCTCGTGAGGGTCCTCTACGTTGATCTCACTCGCCCTCCCGTTCCTCGGAGGCAAGATCATCCAGGGCCTCCGGCACCAGCCCACCAGCCATTGGACAGGGCGACCTGCCCGGCTCGGACTCCTCGACCGACTTCTCGGACTGGGAGTCCGATGGGGACACCTCCCCTGGAAATCCGTACCCATAGGGATCTTATGTCGGACCCCTCGCCACCCACAGACACCTCCTTCCTGGTGTTCATTTGGGACGTGACGCAGGCCCTTATCCTGGTCACCCAGGCTGAGGAGGACCCTCGTGCTGAAGAACTTGACATTCTTCAGTACGAGTCCCCGCCCAGCGAATCCCTTATTGTGCCTGTACTGCCAATTCTATCTTGGCTGCTGCTAGGCATGAGAGAGGCCCCAGCCTTGGTCCCCATCATGAGCAAGCGTCTTGACACAATGTACAAGGTGCAGCGTGGGCCAGGCTTCCGAAAGACCCAGCTCCCTCACACCTCGATGGTGGAATCGGCCATGAGGAAGCAGAAGAGCCCGAAATCCCACTTGTCGGTACCACCCAGCCAAGAGTCGAGAGCCCTTGATGCCCTGGGCCGCAAGGCCTACCTTGGTTCCATGCTTTTGTCGCATCCAGGCATATCAACTGTACATTGGTATGTTCCTGCGCGATTTGGTTAAAGAGCTTGGGGGTTTCTCCCCGGGCCTCAAGGAAGAGCCCCGCAACAGATTTTGCGCCCTTCTAAAGTCTGTCGCCAGCTGCTCCAAGTACCTCTCTCAAGCCTCCTATGATGGCTTCGAGACATTGGCTCAGGTGGCGGCCCACGGGCATTGGAGCCTGCTGCCAGGTAAGGCTCCAATCCTCAGATTTGGAGCAATGGGTGCAGGAGAAGCTCCTGGATATGCCATGCCTTGGCAAGCAGCTCTTTGGCAAGCCGATGGTGGAGAAGGCTGTGGAAATTGAGACTGAGTTCGTCACCAGGACCCGTCTCTCCTGCAAAACCTCTACTCTGCCTCGGAAGAAGCAGCCAATCAAGAAGCCCCTCTCCTCAAGAAAAGGCCTACTGTATCGGGGCTATCCACCATATCCAGCTATCCCCACACCATCCACTCCGGTGCAGGGTAAATCTGGCCAGGGGCATCGTAAACCAAAGGGCCCAAACGCTCGCTCCCCCACAAACCACCCAGGGGTTTTGATGCCATCGGCATAGCCCCTCGCCCTCCGGCAATGCAGCAGCCAGTGGGGGGGAACACCTGTCCCACTTTGCCCCATCATGGGCTTCCATCACCTCGGACACTTGGGTCCTCCAAGTCGTCCAAGACATTTATCGCCTTCACTTCGACAGGCTTCCACCTCCTTTCTTCCCAGCGGAGCCCCTTGCCCAACGGGCAGTCAAGAAGGTCCCTCCCCACCTTCGAGGTTGGGGCTTCTATTCCCAGTACTTCCTCGTCCCAAAAAAGACGGGGGGGGGGGGGTGTCTGCGGCCCATCCTCAACCTCCGCAGACTAAACAAGTTCCTGATATGGGAGAAATTCAAGATGTTATCTCTTGGTGTGCTGCTGCCCTTTCTCCGGCAGGACGATTGGCTATGCTCCTTTGCTCTAAAGGACACTTACGCCCACATCTTAATCCACCCCCAACACAGGCAGTATCTGCGTTTCAGGGTGCAGGGAGAACACTTCCAGTACAGGGTGCTCCCCTTCAGCCTCGTGTCCGCCCCACAGGTCTTTGCAAAGTGCTCTTGTTGTGGTTGCTGCTTACCTTCAGCATCAGGGCGTGGCGGTCTTTCCTTACCTCGTCTGGCTCGTTACGGGCTCCTCGACAGAGGAGGGTCGGCGAGTGATGTCATGCAGTGTCCTCCTCTTGGAGAGCTTGGGGTTCTTGGTCAACTACCTGAAGTCTCACCTCGATACTCAGCAGGCAATCGCCTTCTTGCCAGTGGATCGCGCCACCCGCCTCCGAGCTCTGGTGGCTTGCGTCCAAAGCACTCACCAGGTCACCACTCAGTCCATGCTACGTCTCCTGGGCCACATGGCCTCGACCGTACATGTGGTTCCTCACGCCCGCCTGCACATGCGGATTGCTCAGTGGTGTCTCAGTGCCCAATGGAGCCAGTCCCTCGGACACCTCAGGAACCCCGTCAGGGTTCTTCCTGACCTCCACTTGTCCCTGAGCTGGTGGCAAAACCCCCGCAACCTCCTGCGGGGATTGCCCTTTCAGGCCCCGCGGCATGATGCAGTTTTGACGACAGACACTTCTCTTTTAGTGTGGGGAGCCCATTGCGGACCACTCTGCACGCAGGGGCAATGGTTACCCGAGGAGTTTCAGAAGCAGATAAACCTGCACGAACTCCGGGCCATTTGGTGGGCCTTGAGGGCCTTCGAGGAACATCTCAATGGGAAGTCAGTTTAGTGCAGACCAACAACCAATGTTCCCTCTAATTTTCTGTAGGCTGTGTGCGCATAAAATATCAGCTTTGCAGCTTTTGAAGGAAGGTTAAATTTTTGTGCGCCACATAACACTTGGAGTTATATACTATAAAATTTGACTACATGTCAGAATACAGTATGTACACCACATTGATTGCACTAGAAAATATTGTAGAACTTGTGAAAACCATAAATACACAACTTTTCAATTTTAAGAACGTCTGTGTTTTCTATCAGAATCAGAACCGTAATTTTTGTGTGCTCTGTTGTAAAGTATGTGCGCTCACTCGGCAAGGTGTGTGCGCGCACACGCGCACAGCTTAGAGGGAACAGTGCCAACAACCATGTAGTGATGTTCTATGTCAACAAGGAGGGTGGCACAGGATCGCGTTCCCTATGCTGGGAACGGTCCTCATCTGCTCTTTCGCCACCCGATGGAGGATGTCCCTCAGGGCGATGTACCTCCCAGGTCAGGAGAATGGCCTGGCAGACACTCAGCAGAATCCTTCGCCCCCACGAATGGTGGCTGGATCCCAGAGTAGCAGACTGGCTGTTTCTCTGCTGGGGGACTCCGGCGATAGACCTCTTCGCCAGTCCTCAGAACGCGCAGTTTCCCCGCTTTTGCGGGCCGGTGCTGCACCCGAGCAGGGAGGGCCCCGATGCATTTCTCCTAGACTGGCCCTCCAGTCTTCTCTGTGCATTCCCTCCTTTCCCTCTCATTGCGAGGACTCTTCAAGGCTCAGCAGGACAGGGCATCGTTGGTTCTCGTGGCCCCCTCGGCAGCCTTGGTTCCTGCTCCTGCTCTGGCTGTCGACGGAGCCCCTGGTTCCCCTGGGCTCTGCCAGAGGCCTGCTGACACAGGAAGAGGGTCGGGTGCTGCACCTGAACCTAACCTCCCTATCCCTCATGGCCTGGCGGCTGAACGGGTCTCCCTAGCCTCTCTGGCTCTTCCAGAGGAGGTTGAGGAAGTCGTCCTCGCCTCGAGGAAGGACTCCACTAGGCGAGCTTACGCCTTTAAGTGGAAACGCTTCTCTGTCTGGTGCTTGGAACACCAGATTGACCCCTTCTCGTGTCTGGTTTGGTGGGTGCTCCAGTACCACCTCCACCTCTCAAGGGAAGGGCTGAAGTCTAACTCTGTCAGAGTTCATTTGAGCACCATCTCTGTTAATCATCTTCCTATCAAGGGAAAACCACTCTCAGGGCAGCCATTAGTCTCTCGCTTCATGCGGGGTCTTCTGCTATCCAAGCTGCCCATCTGTCCTCCCCCAGCGGAATGGGATTTATATGTGGTACTCACGCATCTCACCCGTCCACCTTTCGACCCGATGTTGACGTGCTGGAAGGTGGCGCTGACCTCGGCCCACCGAGTCAGTGAGCTCCAGGCTCTCATGGCTGGCGCCTCTTACACCAGGTTTTATCGGAACAGGGTGGTCCTCTGTACCCACCCTAAATTCCTGCCTAAGGTTGTTTCAGACTTCCATCTCAATCAAGAGAGAGTGCTGCTGACTTTCTTACCGAGGCCCCACACTGACCAGATGTCAACGGCTCTCCACACCCTCGACTGCAAATGGGCCCCCTCCTTTTATTTGTAGCATACCCAGACTCGTCGCAAGTCTGACAGGCTTTTCGTGACCTACGATCCCAATAGACCGGGACAAGCAGTCACCAAGCGCACCCTTTCGGTTTGGGTGGTGGACTGCATCGCTTTCACCCATGCAAAGGCAGACATCCCTCTGGATCGAGTCACTGCACACGGGGTCCGAGCCAAAGTGGCCTTGGTGGCCTCACTGCGCTCCATGCCCCTGATGGACATCTGCCGGGCAGCGACCTGGTTTTCCATGAACATCTTTGCTACCCATTACTGCCTGGAGAGGGAGTCCTGCCGGGACAGTGTCTTCGGCCAGGTTGCACCTGTTTGGGGTATAAGCAACTCCTGCCCTCCGACCCTTCTTCACAGCTACCGAGGGCTTTGCGCTGAGGACCCAAGGACTCTGGTTCCTTTGGGCTCTGGCTTCTGCTTGCGGCCTCGCAGAGGCATTTTTTGGTTACAGGTTCAGTACCCTGTAGCTAGGGAGTCCCATAAGTGAGGAATGACTTCCTGCTTGTTCCTGGAGAACGCGTAGTTACTCACCTGTAACAGGTGTTCTCCAGGGACAGCAGGAATCAGTCCTCACTACCATCCTGCCTCCCCTGATGATTTGCTGAATTTTTGTCCTTCCCTTGCCATCTGTGCAGCTAAGGGACCTGACTGAGCAAGATGGCACCCTTGGGCTGGAAGAGGACCATGCATGCATGATAGCAATCCCAAAGGCTTTCTTTGAAAGCTGGGGAATTGCGCCGTGCGGGCTCTGTTGGTGCCGATGTCACCCATAAGTGAGGACTGATTCCTACTGTCCCTGGAGAACACCTGTTATAGGTGAGTAACTACGCTTTATTGGGAAACTTCAGGGTCAGGATGTGTCCCTTGGAAACATATATGGTCCCAATAACTATGATCCCAGTTTTTATGATCAGTTTGGGGCACTGTCTGAGATTGGCCCCCCTCCCCCTACTTGTTGGGGGAGGCTTTAATTGTCATCGATGAACTGGTGGATGGGTCTGCTGGGGAGGAAGGGGGGATGAAGAGATCTAAGGGCCTGGAGACTACAGGTTCTTTGTGAGGGGTATGACTTTGTAGACATTTGGAGGGTACTGCATCCACTGGATCATGATTACATTCATGTATCCCAAGGACATGATACTGGCTCTAGAATCTATTTTCTTTTTGGGCTTCTCATGTCTATTTGATAGAGTGATCTGGGCAGTGATTGATCCCATTGTCATTTCAGATCATGCTGTGGTCTGGGTCAATTTGAGTTGGGGTGTCTTCCCTCCATCTGCCTCTTCGTGGTACCCTCCATCTTTGGGATCAGATGGGTGGTCTGGTACTTTCTTATAGGATAAATGGAAGGAGTTTGCACTAGACAATGCAGCACATTAGGACAACCCAGCCCTGTACTGGGAGACCACCAAAGTGGTTTTGCCAGGACATCATATCAGTTATGCTGCTAATTGGCAGAAGGCCCTACACAGATGCTTGATCCTATTAGAGCAGGAACTTTGTACGGCTCGTTGACACTTTTTTTCTCAACCTACGTCTATGCATAAAGCAACCATGCAGGCACTTAAATAGATATCCAATTCTCCAGGAACAAGCAGGAAGTCAGTCCTCACTTATGGGTGACGGCACCAACAGAGCCTGTGTGGAGCAATTCCCCAGCTTTCAAAGAAAGCCTTTGGGATTGCTACCATGCATGTGTGGTCCTCTTCCCGCCCAAGGGTGCCATCTTGCTCAGTCTCCCTTTTTCATGGAGCCTTTCGGACGCACGTCCTCGTCCTTCAGAAAAAGTGTTTCATTTTCGGACTTCTGGCCTTCACTTTTCCGGTTGCACTGGTCCTGTACCCGTCCTCCTGCTCCACCTTTGTAGAGCTATTAGGGACGGTTTTCTTCATCTTTTTTGCCTAAAGGGCTTTGTGCCCTTTTTTTCTTCCAACCGCTGGCTGCATGGGTCTGCGTTCATTGCTTCCCAGCAGGCAATCACAGCCAGCTTTGCTGACTCGTGCACAGAGACTGTGGTTCCCTTGCGTGAGATGCCGAAATCCATTCAGGAAACCCCCAAGAGCTGTGGGCCTTGTGAGGGTCCTAGACGTCGGTCTCGTTCACCTTCTCTTTCCTCATGGATGAGATAATCCAGGGCCTCTGGCTCCAAGTGGGCCTCGGCTGCTGGACAGGGCGACTTGCCCGGCTCTGATTCCTCAGCAGAGTTCTCGGACTGGGAGTCCGATGGGGACTCCTCCCCGGAAACCCATACCCACCGGGACCTTCTGTCAGACCCCTCCCCGCCTGCGTCTCAATGGTGCTCGCCGCCCGAGAACAACACCTTCCTGATGTTCGTTCGGGACATGGCACGGGCTCTTAACTTGGCCACCAAGGCTGAGGAGGATCCTCAAGCTGAAGAGCTCAACATCCTCTAGTACGAGTCCCCATCTAGGGAGTCTGATTGTCCTGGTCCCTCCTATCCTGTCCAGGCTGCTGCTCCGCATATGGAAGGCACCTGCCTCGGTCTCCATCATGAGTTAGCGCCTCAACACTATGTACAAGGTACAGTGTGGCCCTGGGTTCAAAAATATCCAACTCCCCCACACCTCCATGGTGGTGGAATCGGCATGAGCAAGCAAAAGAGCCTGAAATCGCACTCTTCGGTCCCCCCGGGAGTCGAGAGCCCTTGATGCTCTAGGCTGCAAGGCCTACCAGGGGTCTATGCTCTCCTGTTGCATTCAAGCATGCCAATTATACATAGGCATGTTCTTGCGCGACCTGGCCAAGGAGCTCAGAGGTTTCTCTCCGGGCCTCGAGGGCGAACCTCTCAATAGGTTCAGTACCCTGCTGAAGTCTGTCGCGGACTGCTCAAAATACCTCTCCCGTGCCGCCTACGATGGGTTTTGAGTCCTCGGCTCGGGTAGCGGCTGTGGGTATCGGGGCCTGTAAACAGGCATGGCCCCAATCCTCAGACTTGGAGCAGTGGGTGCAGGAGAAGCTCCTTGGACATACCTTGCCTCGACAAGCTGATGGAAGATAAGGCCGCAGAGATAGAGATAGAGATGGAGTTCATCACTAGAACCCGTCTCTGGCGCAAGACCTCCACCCTCCCTCGGAAGAAGCAACTGGCCAAAAAGCCTTTCTTCCCGAAGAAAGGTCTTCCTTACCATGGCTACCCGCCGTACCCGTCCCTCCCCCCCCCCCCATGCTGACCACACCGGCACAAGGGAAGTCCGGTCAGAGTCACCGCAAGCCGAATGGGCCCAAAACCCAGACCCCGGCTCCGCCGCAACCCGCACAGGGGTTGTGACACCAGCCACATAGCCTCTCGTCCTCCAGCGGCTCAGCAGCCGGTGGGGGGACGCCTGTCCTCTTTTGCCCCTCAGTGGGCTTCCATCACCTCAGATGCCTGGGTCATCCGGAATGACTATCGCCTCCGCTTGGACAGGCTTCCCCCTCCCTTCTCCATGACGGAGCCTCCTCGACTCCCCGCGCACCAGGCCTTCCTGCAGTGGGAATTAGTCAACCTCCTCACCCAACAGGCGGTCGAGAAGGTGCCGTCGCACCTCCGAGGTTGGGACTTCTATTCTCAGTACTTCCTCGTCCCGAAGAAGAGGGGGGGTCTGCAGCCCATCCTCGACCTCTGAAAGTTAAACAAGTTCTTGGTGTGGGAGAAGTTCAAGATGTTATCCCTTGGCGTTCTGCCCTTCCTCTGGCAAGACTGGCCATGCTCCTTGGATCTAAAGGACGCTTACGCCCGCATTTTGATTCACCCCCAGCAGAGGTTAATACCTGCACTTCAGGGTACGGGGAGAGTACTTCCAGTACAGGGTGCTCCCCTTCGGCCTCGCATCTGCCCTGCAGGTCTTCACAAAATGCCTCTCTGCGGTCGCTGCCTTTCTCAGTCAGGGCGTACCAGTCTTTCCTACCTCGACGACTGGCTCATCATGGGATCCTTGGTAATGGAGATTTACCTGGGGCTGTCGTACACAATTCTTCTGCTCTAGGGTCTGGGTTTCTTGGTCAACTATCCCAAGTCCCACCTCGATCTGATGCAGGCTTTAGAGTTCCTCGGGACACACCTCGATACTCAGCGGGCGGCCGTGTTTCTACCAGTGGGTTGCGCCGACCGCCTCCGAACCATGGTGGCTCGGGTCCAGAGCACCCCCCGGGTCATGGCCCGAACTATGCTGCACCTCCTGGGCCACATGGCCTCCACCTTCCATGTGGTTCCCCACGCCCGTCTGCACATGTGGACAGCTCAGTAATGCCTCAGTGCCCAGTGGAGTCTGTCAGTCACCCGAGGGACCCCGTAAGGGTTTCCCACAGCCTTCGCCTGTCCCTGGGTTGATGGCAAAACCCCCGCAACCACCTCCAGTGGTTGCCATTCCAGACACCGCAGCACGACATGGTGCTAACAGATGCCTCCCTGCTGGGATAGAGTGCCCACTGTGGTGCGTTATGCACGCAGAGGCAGTGGTAGACCAAGGAGTCGCAGCAGCAGATATTCCTGCTCAAGCTCCAGGCGATTCGGTGGGCCCTGAGGGCCTCTGAGGACCACCTCAAGGGGAGGTTGGTGCTCGTACAGATCGACAATCGCATGGCGATGTTCTACGTCGTCAAGGAAGGGGGGAACCGGATCATGCTCCCTCTGCCAGGAAGTGGTCCTCCTCTGCTCCTTCACCTCCTGTTGGGGGATTACCCTCAGGACGGTCTACCGCCCAGGCCAGGAGAATGTCCTAGCAGACGGGTGCAGCAGAATCCTACGCCCTCACAAATGGCGACTGGATCCGGGGGTGGCCGGCTTTCTGTTCCTTCAGTGGGGGACTCCGGCTATGGACCTATTTGCCAGTCCACTGAACACACAGCTCCCCTGCTTCTGCGGGCCGGTGCCACAGCCGAGCAGGGAAGGCCTGGATGCGTTCCTTCTGAGCTGGTCCTCCGGCCTGCTCTGTGTGTTCCCTCTCACTCCTCATTGTGAGGACCTCCTCAAGGCTCAGCAGGACCGGGCATCGATGATACTCATAGCTCCCTCGTGGCCTCAGAAACCCTGGTTCATGCTCCTGCTCCAGCTGTCAACGGAGCCTCCAGTCCCCCTGACCTTTGCCCTGGGCCTGCTAATGCAGGAGGACGGATAGGTGCGGCACCTGAACCTGGCTTCATTATCCCTCTTAGCCTGGCGGATGAACGGTTTTCCCTAGCCCCGCTGGGTTTCCTGAAGGGAGGTCGAGGAGGTTCTCTTTGCATCGAGGAAGACCTCGACTAGGCGAGCTTACACCTTCAAGTGGCGGCATTTTCTCAGTCTGGTGCTCAGGGCTCCAGATCGACCCATTCTCTTGCTCCACTTGGTGGGTCCTTCAGTACCTCCTCCATCTCTCGAAGGAAGGTCTGAAGTCAAACTCCGACAGTGTGCATTTGAGCCACCATCTCTGCGAATCACCTCCCCATAGAGGGAAAGCCCATCTTGGGGCAGCCATTGGTCTCCCACTTTATTTGGGGTCTCTTACTGTCCAAACCGCCCATTCGACCTCCACCAGCGGAATGGGACCTGACTGTAGTGTTCATGCAGCTTATGCGTTCGCCCTTCAAGCCGATGGTGATGTGTTCACTTAGGCACCTATCCTGGAAGGTGGTCTTTCTGGTGGCTCTGACCTTGGCCTGCTGAGTCAGTGAGCTCCAGGCTCTCATGGCTGAAGCCCTTTATACTAGATTCTATAGGAATAGGGTGGTCCTCTGTACCCACCCCAAATTCCTGCCAAACGTTGTCTCTGATTTCCATCTCAATCAGGAGATAGTCTTACCAACCTTCTTCTCGACCCCATGCTGATCAGGCATCGGCGGCTTAGCATACACGAGACTGCAAGAGGGCTCTTGCCTTCTATCTACAACGTACCCAGGCTCATTGCAGATCTGGCCGACTTTGTGACTTACGATCCCAGTCGACTGGGGCAAGCAGTCACTAAATGCACCCTCTCTATTTGGGTGGCGGACTGCATCGCCTTCACCCATACGAAGGTGGGTGCCCCTTTGGATCGACGAGTCACTGCACATGGTGTCCGAGCCAAGGCGGCTTCGGTGGCCTTGCTGTGTTCAGTGCCCCTGCGGGACATCTGCCTGGCAGTGACCTGGTCTTCAGCAAACACCTTCGCTGCACACTACTGCCTGGAGAGGACGTCCTGTCAGGACACTACCTTCGGCCAGGCAGTGCTCTGTAATCTGTTTGGGGTATAAGCAACTCCTGCCCTTCGACCCTTTTTCACGGCTACCGAGGGCTTCGCCCCGAGGACCCGAGGATTCTCCAGGAGCAAGGAGGAAGTCAGCCCTCACATATGGGTGACGTCTGCACTGACGGCGCCCTCTTGCGGTGCAAATCCTCAGCTTTCAGAGAAAGCCTTTGGGAGTTGTATCACGCATGCACACAGTCCCCTTCCCATCCAAGGGTGCCATCTTGCTCAGTCTCCTTTTTTCCACATAGCTCTTCGGACGTAGTTCCTGTGTCCCCGTGAAAAAAGTTAAAAATTCTCTTTTCTTCTACTGATCGACACCAATTCCTCTTCCTGCCTTCAGCTCGATACACCAGTATCGAATCCGGCTTTATTTTTCGTTTTTTTGTCCTTCGTGACTGGCGTTCACACCCTTTTTCTTTTTCACTGGCAACCCGAGTCTTTGACCTCGCAGGGGTCCTTTTTCCCCCGATGGCTGCCAGCGGGTTTAAATAATGCGATTGATGTGTAAAACCTATGTCCCTCACTGATACGCATGACTGCTGTCTCTGGTGCCTCAGGCCCGACCATGACCCGATGGTCTGCGGTCCGTGTAGGAAGATGTCCCCTAAGGCCCTGAAGAGCCACCAGCAGCAGCATGATAGGATTTTTTCTGGGTCCTTGCCTTCGAGAGCCCAGACCTCGTCTGAAGCCTCTGTATTGGGGGGAGTATTCCGAGCCCGAGCAGCGTTGATGTTCCTCAGAGTGGGGTCTCCCTCAAGCGAACACAGAAGGAAGAAAAGTCCTTGAAGGCAGCGGCGTTGGATGGCTCCAAGCGACCCGGCTCCTCCTGGTGCCTGTCGCAGAGCCATGAGCGCCAGCCATGATCTTCGGAGACAGAGCGCCCGGCAAAGATTCCTGGTCGGGAAATGGATCAGCCGAGGCAGGTAACAACTGTCCTTGTCTCCGGTGGCTGCGGAGCATTCTGGATTCGAGTCCAGAATGGTGGGCTTGGAGCACAATTTTACGGCCTTCATGGAGCAGCAGCGGGCGCTGATTACCGGTCTGTCCGGTTCTTCCGCCCCGACCACTGAGCACTGATGTCGAAGTCGACCCCGGAGGCAGAGCTGATCCTTGAGACCTTTCGGGCTCAAGAAGATCCTTGGCTGCGGTCCCACTCGGCCTCCCATTTGGGACCTCGGTCGCTGCCGCCGCCGAGCCTCCCGGCGTCGGGGCGGTCGGCGCATGGGCCCTCTATGCCAGAGCCCCTCGATTACTCTTCGGAGGCTTTGGAGTGGGAAATGGAGGAAGAGGAGTCCCTGGACACCTGTCGGCACAGGAATGTCCCGCCCGATTCCCCGGTGTCTGAACCTCGGAGAAGGACCCCTCTGGAGGACACAAGGTTCTTGGACTTCGTGAGGGATATGTCCAAGGCTTTGGCGTTCCCCATGGAATCCAAGGAGGATCCTTGAGCCAACGAGCTCGAGAACCTACAGTATGAGGCCCCCCTCGGGAGGCCCTTACTGTACCCGTGTCTCTGATCCTGGAACGACTGATGCTCCGCATGTGGGAGACACCATCGTCAGTGCCAGTTGTCAGCAAACGGCTGGGGTTGATGTATTGAGTTCGCTGGAGCCCTGGGTTTCAAAAGTTGCAGCTGTTGCACAACTCCATGGTTGTGGAATCGGCCATGCGCAGGCTGAATTTCCAGAAGACGCACTTCTCGGTGCCTCTCGATAGGGAGGCCCGCAACTTGGATGCCTTCGGCAGAAAGTGCTTCCAGAGTTCCATGCTGACTTGTCGAATCCAAGCCTACCAGCTGTACATGGCAATGTACCTGAGAGACCTGGCGAAGGAACTCGCTGGGTTCTCAGCTGGTCTCTCCGAGGGGCCTTTGTAGTGCTTCAGGAGTGTCTCCACTGCCGTCCGTGAGTGCTCGAAGTTAGTCTCGAGCGGCCTATGACGGGTTCAAGTCGGCGGCCCATGTATAGCCACATCAGTGCATGCTGCCAGGCATGGCTACAGTCGTCTGATCTCGAGCAATGGGTTCAGGGCAAGTTGGTCGATGTCCCATGCCAAGGGGAGAACCTCTTTGGCAAACCCATGACCAACAAGGCCGCAGAACTGGAGACTGAGTAAATGACGAGGAAACAGCTCTCCAAGAAGACCTGTGCCCCTTCTCGCAAGAAGGGCTCGGGTAAAAAGTCCTTTTACCCGAGGAAGGGAGCAACTTACGAAAGCTACCCCCATTTTCAGGCCTCCCCAGCTCCCCAACAGGAGCAGCAGGCATGGGGCATGGCCCACGTAAGCAGAAAGCACTGGCTCCGGCCCAGCCTGGCAGTGGCTTTTGACTGTTACAACATGGCCCCTCTTCCCACAGGGGACAGGCAGTGCACAGGAGGCAGGCTTGCCCTGTATGCCCACAGGTGGACAGCCATTACCACCGATGCCTGGGTCTTACAGATACTCCAAGAGGGCTACCTCCTTCACCTAGCCCAGGTGCTGCCTTCTTACTTTCCGGGAGAGTCCCTCGGGTCTCCCCTTCACTGGGACCTTCTTTTGAAGGAGTTGGCGGGTCTTCTCAAGTATCAGGTGGTAGAACTGGTGCCCCACCACCTGCAGGGCAAGGGCTTCTACTCCAGGTACTTTCTGGTACCAAAGAGAACAGGAGGCCTCAGACCCATCCTCGACCTGTGCAATCTAAACAAGTTCCTGGTGAAGGAGAAGTTCAAGATGCTCTCCCTTGGAATATTGCTGCCTTACCTCTTCCAGGGAGACTGGCTGTGCTCCTTAGACCTAAAAGATGCGTATACACACATCCTAATACACCCAGACCACAGGCAGTATCTGTTTTGTGGTGGGAGGCAATCACTACCAGTAAAGGGTACTCCCCTTTGGCTTGGCCTCAGCCCCCAGGGTATTCACAAAGTGCCTGGTTGTGGTGGCCGCTTTTATCAGACTCCAAGCGGTCTTTGTCTTCCCCTACCTAGACGACTGGCTCATCAGAGGCACTTCAGCCAGCGAGGTCCACCAGGCCACATCCCGCACTATCCAGGTGCTCCAGCATCAGGGGTTTGTAATCAACTACCCCAAGACCAGCCTTGCTCCATCTCAGCAGCTGGAGTTCATTGGGGCCAGACTCGACACCCTTCAGGCAAGGACCTATCTGCCTGCAGACAAGGCATGCAGGCTTCTGGCTCTGGCACGTCAGGTGAGTCACAGGTCCATAGTGTCAGCAAGACAATTTCTGTGCCTCTTCGGGCACATGACTTCCACGGTCCATGTGACCTCAGATGCCTGCCTCCACATGTGGACTGCTCAGTGGTGCCTCAGATACCAGTGGTCACAGGCCACAGGTTGCCTTAGGGACAAAGTCACAATGTCCGGGCGGCTAGTACGGTCCCTGGACTGGTGGCTTCAGCCACTCCACTTGGAGGTGGGAATGCCTTTCCAGGCTCCTCTACACACGAGGATCCTGACCACGGATGCGTCCCTGCTGGGTTGGGGGGCCCATTGCCAGGGGTTCACTACTCGCAGTGTGGGTCCCCAAACGAGAGAGCACAGCAGATCAATTTCTTGGAGCTCAATGCCATCTGCCTCGCTCTAGGAGTTTTCCGGCAGATCCTTGCCCACGAACCTGTCTTGGTACAGACAGACAACCAGGTGGCCATGTTCTATTAGAACAAGCAGGGGGGCACGGGTTTTCGTCTCCTATGTCAGGAAACCCTGGATCTGTGCTTGTTTGCAGCCCGGCATGGCATTCATCTGCAGGCCATCTACCTGCCGGGCCAAGACAACTGGTTAGCCAACAGGCTAAGCAGGATTCTCCAGCCTCACGAGTGGCAGCTGGACCGTGGGGTAGCCAATTGGCTTTTCCAGACCTGGGGACGGCCAGTGATCTATTTGTTTGCGAGTCCGGTCAATCACCAGTTGCCCCGGTTCTTCTCTAGGCAGCCGCACCCACACAGGGTGGCTGCCAATGCCTTTCTGATATGGTCCGTGGGCCTCCTGTATGTGTTTCCTCCGATGCCTTTGGTGGTCAAGACACTATTCAAGATCCTCCAGGGCAAGGCCTCGATCATCCTGGTAACCCCGAGGTGGCCAAGGCAACCCTGGTTTCCATTTCTACTTTAGCTAGCGGTGGAAGCCCTTATTCCCTTGGGATCTTCCCTAAGCCTCCTGTCCCAGGAAGGGGAGGGGGCACTCTTCTGCACCCCAACCTCAGGTCCCTCAACCTAATGGCATGGCTGCCGAAAGGGTGATGCTCGCTCCGCTTCTCCTTCCTAAGGATATTGAAGAGGTCTTGCTGGCCTCAAGAAGGCCGTCGACTAAACGAGCCTATGCCTGAAGTGGCATAGACTTGTGATTTGGTGCTAGGGGCAGGGTGTGGATCCTTTCTCTTGCCAGGTTAGGGTGGTTTTACAGTACCTTCTCCACCTCTCGGATTTGGGCCTCAAGTCCAACTCTGTCAGAGTGCACCTCAGTGCCCTTGCAGCAAACCACTTCCCAGTGGAGAAGCCCCTCTACTCATCCATTGGTTTCTTGGTGTTTGAGAGGCCTGTTTCTTTTGAAGTCTCCGGTTCACCCTCTGGTGACCGAGTGGGATCTCAATGTGATTTTAGGGCAGCTTACTCGGCCGCCCTTTGAGCCGATGGTGACCTGCCATCTTCACTACCTCTCTTGGAAGGTGGTTTTCTTGGTGGTACTCACGTCAGCTCAGTGGGTGAGTGAGCTTCAGGCCCTTGTGTCAGACAGGCCTTACATCAGGTCCTATAGGAACCGGGTGGTGCTGTGCATGCACCCCAGTTTGCTTCCGAAAGTGGTGGTCTCGTTCCACCTCAACCAGGAGGTGGTGCTGCCTACCTTTTTTCCGAGGCCGCATGCCAGTCGTGCAGAGACAGTACTGCATACCCTGGACTGTAAGAGGGCGTTGGCCTTCTATATTCAGCGTACGCAAGCCCATAGAAGGGCTCCTCAGCTCTTCGTAGCCTATGACCCCAGTAAGCTGGGGATGGCTGTTTCTAAGCATATGCTGTTCACCTGGGTAGCAGACTGTATTGCCTGGGCATACGGGGCAGCTGAGCTTCCGTTGGAGGGTCGTGTCATGGCCCATCGGGTCAGGGCCATGGTGGCATCAGTGTCTCATTTCTGCTGTGTTCCACTGGCAGACATCTGCCGGGTCGCCACCTGGTCTTCATGCCAGACTTTCGCAACCCATTACTGCCTGGATAGGGAGTCCCAACGGGATAGTGCTTTCGGCCAGGCTGTACTCTGTAACCTTTTCGAGGTCTTGGCAACTCCTGCCCTTCGACCCTTCTGTGTCAGGCTACCGGAGTGCTAGTCTTAGATTCCTATTGTGGCTGCTTGTGACTCTCATAGAGGGAGGCTCTTTTTCAGCTATGGGTTCTCGGTAGCCTATAGCTGGGGAGTCCCATATGTGAGGACTGACTTCCTGCTTGTTCCCAGAGAAAGCATAGTTACTCACCTGTAACAGGTGTTCTCGAGGGACAGCAGGAATTGGTCCTCACGATCCTCCCTCCTCCCCTAGGAGTTGCAGTCCTATTATATTTTGTTTTTTTGCCATCTTTTTTGCTATGTCTTTTGACTGAGCAAGATGGCACCCTTGGGCGGGAAGGGGACCGCGCATGTGTGATGCAACTCCCAAAGGCTTTCTCTGAAAGCTGGGGATTTGCTCCGCACGAGGGCTCCGTCGGCGCTGACGTCACCCATATGTGTGGACTGATTCCTGTTGTCCCTGGAGAACACCCATTGCAGATGAGTAACTATGCTATCTGGCTCCTGTGGGCAATGGCTTCTGCTCACGACCTCGCGGAGGTGTTTTTTGGTTACAGGTTTGGTAGCCTGTAGCTGTGGAGTCCCATAAGTGAGGACTGATTTCCTGCTTGTTCCTGGAGAGAGCGTAGTTTCTCATCTGTAACAGGTGTTCTCCAGTGACAGCAGGAATCAGTCCTCACTGCTCTCCCACCTCCCCTGATGAGTTGCTGGATTTTTATCCTTCCCTTGCCATCTGCTTGGTAGGGCTCGAGCTAAGGGACCTGACTGAGCAAGATGGCACCCTTGGGCGGGAAGAGGACCCCATGCATACGTGTAGTAATCCCAAAGGCTTTCTTTGAAAGCTGGGGAATTGCTCTGCGCGGGCTCTGTCGGTGCCGATGTCACCCATAAGTGAGGACTGATTACTGCTGTCCCTGGAGAACACCTTTTACAGGTGAGTAACTACGCTTTATTACCTGAGAAGGCCTGTAAATCTATGCTTTATTATAGATATTGCCCCCACCGATTCGGGAACAAGTTGGGTCGCCTTCTCTCTAGCTTGATTAAGAAGGCAGGTGGACCACAGCTGGTGTGGGCATTGTGAGACCCCAAGAGGTGCCCACAAATGGAACATAAGGTAGAGGACATCTTTCATGACTTTTACAAACATCTGTATCAGGATGAGGGGGACTCTGTTCCTACGGCAAGTGCCTATCTCGAGCAACTAATGTTTCCCTCATTGCAGCAGGAGGAAGCAATGGTATTAAATGCTCCGATTCTCTGGATCGGAGGTAGTGAATGCCATAAATGGCCTTTGTTCCTATAAAGTGCTGGGCCCTAATGTTTTCCGAGGGGAGTTTAACAAGTTGATGTCCACCATGGTGTCAGGAGCCCTGGCGGTCTACTGTACAGATTTGGTTGAGTGTCAATGCTTTCCATATGAGCCCAACCAAGTGGTGATAATGGTCCTCTCTAAATTAGGTGGAGACCCATTGCTGCCAGGCTCCTATCGGCCCATTTCTCTCCTGAATGTTGATATGAAGTTGCTGGCGAAAATCATGGTGGATAGGTTTGCCCCTTTTATGTCCAACCTAGTATATGAATTGCAAGTTGGCTTTGTGCTAGGCCATGAGATTATTAAGATCATGAGGTGGATTCTGGCTTCCATATATCATGGGCTGGATAACCACCTTCTATCTCTTTTGGTCAGCTTTGATGCTGAGAACTTTTGGCCGTGTCAACTGGGATTATATGTATTTGATACTTGAGGATGTGGGCATCACAGGATTCTTTGCAGACATAATCCATCTTTTGTATTCAGATCTGTGCTGTAGAGTCCCTTGTTAATGGCTCCCTCACAGTATATTTTCTGCTTAGGCAGGATACATGGTAGGGGTGCCCCTATCTCTGCTGTTCATACTCACGCTGGAACCCTTCCTGATGCTTATCAGTGCCCATTCAGAGTTGCGGGGTGTGCAGTTAGGAACTGAGGAATTTCGGGTAGCTGCCTTTGCAGATGATCTGTTTGTTTGGTGCAGCCTCAGACCATGCTACCCCTCTTGTTGGGTGAGTTTAAGGTTTTTGGGGCCTTCTTGGGATTCAAATTAAATCTTGACAAATTTGAAGCCCTGCTACTCCAACCTGCGATACGAGCTGAGTGGGTGAGTACTTTTCCTCTTCATTGGGCAAGGTTTTAGGCATTCGGTTTCTGGTCATCCTGAATCAGTT
Organism: Ichthyophis bannanicus; assembly: GCA_033557465.1. Taxonomy (NCBI): domain Eukaryota; kingdom Metazoa; phylum Chordata; class Amphibia; order Gymnophiona; family Ichthyophiidae; genus Ichthyophis; species Ichthyophis bannanicus. Next base: position 174,730,134 of record CM066042.1, read on the forward strand.
GTATGATCTGCATGTGGCTAAACTCCTCTCGGACTTATGTGCAGGGGCGGGGTCATGTGCGGAGACTTGGTGTGGGCCTCATTTCCATAAATATTTGCATAATGTTAACATGCACTAACTTTTGGTAAACATGCCTTTTAATAGAAACATAGAAACATGATGACAGAAAAAGACCACATGGCTTATCTAGTCTGTCCTTCCATAACAACTACAACAGTCCACTTTTTACCTTTAGAGATCCTCTGTGTTGGTCCCATGCTTTTTTGAATTCAGTTACTGTCCTCATCTCTACCACCTCCACTGGGAGACTATTCCATGGATCCACTACTGTTTCTGTAAAAAAATATTTCCGCATATCACTCCTGAATCTATCTCCCTTTACCCTCATCCCATGTCCCCTCGTAGCAGAACTTGCTTTCAATTGAAAGAGGCTCTCTCCCTGAACATTTATGCCACGGAGGTATTTAAACATCTCAATCATATCACCTCTATCCCGCCTTTCCTCTAAGGTGTACATATTAAGATCCTTCAGTCTGTCCTCATATGCTTTATAATGAAGCACACTAATCATTTTAGTAGCAACCCTCTGCACCGACTCCATCCTGTTCACATCCTTTTGAAGGTGCGGTCTCCAGAATTGCACACCATACTCCAAATGAGGTCGCACCAAAGACTTATACAGAGGCATTATCACCTCCTTTTTTCTGCTAGCCATTCCTCTCCGTATGCACCCAAGCATCCTTCTAGCTTTTGCCGTCGCCTTTTCTACCTGTTTAGCTACTTTAAGATCATCAGACACTACCACGCCTAGGTCCCGCTCTTCTTTAGTGGACAAAAGTACTTCACCTCTTATACTGTATTGCTCCCTTGGATTGCTGCAGCCCAAATGCATGACCTTACATTTTTTAACATTAAATCCCAGCTGCCAAATTCTAGACCATTCTTCAAGCTTAGCTAGATTCCTCCATGTTATCTACACCTTCCTGGGTGTCTACTCTATTGCAGATTTTGGTATCATCCGCAAAGAGGCAAACCTTACCCAACAGCCCTTCCGCTATATCACTAACAAAGATGTTAAAGAATCAGACCAAGGACAGATCCCTGGGGCACACCACTGGTAACATCCTTCTCCTCAGAGTGAGCTCCATTTACTTGTACTCTTTGTTGCCTCCCACCCAACCAATTTCTAACCCAAGCAGTAACTTTAGGGTCCATCCCTAGGGTGCTCAGTTTGTTTATAAGTCGCCTGTGAGGAACAGTGTCAAAGGCTTTACTGAAATCTAAATACACCACATCTAGAGCTCTCCCTCGGTCCAACTCCCTGGTCACCCAGTCAAAGAAATCAATCAGATTTGTCTGACAAGACCTGCCTCTGGTGAATCCATGAGTGTATGGATAAAGAAAGACTAAAAGATTTCTATATTACTGTACTCCAGTGCCAACCACCAAACACATTAGGAAGTACTACAAACACTACCCATTTAGAACCCATAGCAAACCCACCATATCATAACAGTACTACCAGGACTCATAAAGCACCATACCCTACCTATCAAAAGGCAACATTGGAAATATTAAACTAATACATTTCAGAAAATACCAATACATCTCCTACTGGGGAAAGAGAACAAGTGACACTATCACATATAAACCACATAAACAGAATACCTCAGCTCGGTTACACATGCAGAACACAGACCATCATCAAACAAAGAACAAGGGGTCACAATTTAGAAATAGGAAGACAATAAACTGGGAACCCCAAAAGTCAAACTTGGAATGTACGACGGTGCAGGAATAAAACTATAAATTAATTTCCACTTGTACTAAACAAAATGCAGACCTAAGATTCACGTTTCCCAGAGCTGGCATATTCCAGTTAATAAATTCAAAATAAAGTATTTTTCTACCTTTTGTTCATTTTATTTTTCGGTTGCAATTGCTCCAGTCACTTCTGGTTTCTTCTTGTCTTCTGTTATCTCTCCATTGTCTGCTGTCCATTTGTCTTTTCTTCTCTCCTAGTTTTTTTTTTTTCCATTCTCTCTCTACGTTTGCTTTAACATACTGATCTTTCTCCTTTTGCTCTTTCTTTCATCTTGCTTTCTTTCTTTTTCATCCATTCAAATTTTACCCCTCCATGCACCCAGCGAATCGTAGATTTTTCTTCTCTCCCGCACACAATATTTTTCTCCTCTCCATTTCACTCTCCAAGCCCCATCCTGTTCTAGTCCTCCCCCAACATCAGCTCCTTCTAGTTCCAGCCCCACCCAGCATCCACTCCCTTCTGTCCCCACATCAGCCCATTTCCAATCCTAGCCCCCCATCAGCCCATTTCATCCTAGCTCCCCCATCCATTTCCAGTCCTATCCAAGACCCCCCCCCATCAGCCCATTTCTAGTCCTAGCTCCCCTCCACTCAGCCCATTTCCAATCCAAGCCCCACTATGAGCCTATTTCCAGTCCTAGCCCCTCCATGAGTTCATTTCAATCCAAGCCCACCCCCCACAGCCCATTTCCAATCCTAGCCCCCCAACAGCCCATTTCCAAGCCTATCCTAACTCCTCCATCAGCTCATTTCCAATCCCAGCCCCCCCAACAGCGCATGTCCAGTCCTATCCTAGCTCCTCCTCCAGCCCATTTACAGTCCTAGCTCCCTCCTAGTCATCCCATTTCCAGTCCAAGACCCCCTCCACAGCCCATTTTCATTCAAAGCCCCCTCCCCATCAGCTATTTCCAGTCCAAGCCCCACCCCTTCCCCTCCCGAAGACCCTCGTGGCTATCTAAAATGCTTTAGAGGGAACTGGAAAAGGTTGTTCACACAGGGCCCCGTGCCAACATCCTACATTGAATGGCAGGCAGGGTGGCTTTAGAGGAAGCCAGAGAGGCCCCAGCTCACCTCCAACAGCTACCGAAGTGAAGCGTGTCTTTTTCCTTCACTTCAGCAGCTGTACTGAAGTTTAGAACGCTGCCGCACTGAGGTCAAAGGGGACTTCCTGTTTCCCGGTGCTCCGTGCAGCAGTGTTCTAAACTTCAGTGCAGCTGCCGAAGTGAAGGAAAAAGACACGCTTCACTTCGGTAGCTGTTGGAGGTGAGCTGGGGCCTCTCTGGCTTCCTCTAAAGCCACCCTGCCTGCCATTCAATGTAGGATGTTGGCGCGGGGCCCTGTGTGAACAACCTTCTTGCACAATGGACATGCCAACTCTGCTTATGTGCATGGGTGGCCAAGTTGCGGGATCTTCCTTTGTCCCTGGAGGGTCAAATATCTCTTTAAAACGGTTATCTTCCCACGCTGGCTCTATTTATGACAGGTGTTACAGATAGCTCCTCGCTGGCAGGATCTACGTATGTTTGAGCAGGTACTCAATTCCTTCCTATTGAAGGGAAAACGACCTCGAGTATGGTTAAGTGTTGCAACAATCAAGGGATAAAGGGTGCCTGGGGGTTCCAGCACTTGCCTTTTATAATGTTGCATGTTTACTGCGGAATGTTCAGGATTGGTTGATGGGCTCCTCGGACTATACCCCTCTTGAAATGGAATGGGCAGGGGTGTCCCCTGTCACTGGTATCTCCTACATGCACGGCTCTCAACCCTCCTGTGTGATATACAGGAGCAGGTGATGATTCAATCAATGCATTGGGCATGGCAGCAGATGTCTGGGCACTGTCGGTGTAATTTTCAGGTCACCATTTTCTTCCACTATATGGCAATAGTGACTTTTCACCTGGGATGGAGGGTTGTGCCTTCCAGTGCTGGGAGGACAGGGGCATCACAGGGATTGACCAGGTAGTGGGAGACTATGGTGCGTCCCTGGTGTTCTCCGAATTGCAGAACAGATTTGGTTTAGCTTTGCTAGATGTTTTTCAATACAAACAGATGCATAGCTACCTTCATGGCCTCCCCAGGAGGGATCTGCAGGGATCTGTGAGCACTCAACTGGAGGAAGTCTAACCATTCTGGGGGAGTGGGGAGGGTGTGTATCATGGCTTTGCACCAAGTTTATTTGAAGCTGGAGGATGCACCTGCAGAGAGAGAGTTGGTATTCATGTGGGGAGCTGAGCTTGGTATTATGGAGAGCTCTGATGTTTTAGAGGCGTTTGGACAGGTGCCTAATTTGATTTGCTATGTGGAGCTTTGTGATTTGCAGTATAAAATACTGCGCCGAGTTCATTTTGCCCCAAAACAAGCCTATTGAGTGGGATGTAGCTCTTTGCCTAACTGTCCTCGGTGTGATGATACTTATGACATTGGGCCATATGTTTTGGAGCTGCCCAGTTATCACCTGTTTTTGAGTCCTAGTGCACTGTTATTTAAGTAAAGTGATGCAGACGGGGGTTCAGATACTGCCGCAAGCAGTGGTACTGGGGATGTTAACCTCTTTTAGATCTAGATGATACACAGCGGAGGGGTCGTACCCTGCTAGTTGCACACCATCTTGTACTTCAGGGTTGGCTATCCCAGGAAGGACCATCATATTGGGGGTGGCGCAACGCGATGCATGGGTTGATGTTGCTGGAACACATAGGGGCACAGCGAGGAGAATGGCTGTGGGCACAGTTTATGGCAGACTGGGGTGCCTATATTCAGTCATTGCCTCTGCGAGTGCACAGTTGGATCCTGAATGTTCTTTAAGTGGAGGCTGCTGGCTTTCCCATGTTGGGGATGAGCACAGGCGGAGGATCACCTATCTGTGGGGCTGCAGGCCTCATACATGGACTCCAAGAGCCGGGGTGGGTGGGAGGGTCCATATTCTTGCTCTTTGTTCTGCCCAGGCCAATGAGCACTGTTCAATAATCCTACCCTAGTGGTGGGTCTTGACTGGGCTACGGGTTCATATTGGGAGTTTGACATTGTTATGGCTATGGGGTGATTGTTACTCACCTCCTTGTTTGTCTTTTTTCTTCTCCCTCTTTCTTTTGTAATCTCTTAACCTTTTTCATGATCCAGGTTTCCTTTTGTGGCATGTTGGATGGGGTGGGTATGGGAAATTCTCTGGGAACAAGCCAGAAGTCAGTCCTTGCATATGGGTGACGTTGGCGCTGACGGAGCCCTTGTGGAAGCATCCCCCCAACTTTCAAAGAAAGCCTTTTGGGAGATGCCACCAAGCATGCGTAGTCCCCTTCCCACCCATGGGTGCCATCTTGCTCAGTCTCCTTTTTTCCACGGAACCCTTCAGATGTCTGTCTGCTTTTCCCCTGGAAAAAGTTTATTTTCTTAACCTGAGTTTCATACTCTCCTCTGATAGTGCACCGGTCCTCTTCCCACCACCCGAGCCTGCTGCCCAAGCATAGAATCTCTGGTTCGTGGTTTTGGGATTTTTTGTTTTTTCTAGTGCCTTTGCACCCTTTTTTCAACTGGCAACATCATGGGTCTTTGACTTCACTGGGATACTTTTATCTCCAGGAACAAGCAGGAATGAGTCTTCACATATGGGTATCGTCGGTACCGACGGAGCCTGCGCGGGAACGCTCCCCAGTGTCCAGAAAGAAAGCTTTTGGGAGCATCCCACAGCACCTGCGCGCTGCCTTCCCGCCTTTCCTAACCGCCTCTCTCCAGTTTTCTTTTCCGTGGAGCCAGCAGGTCGGGTTCCTGTCACCGCTGAAGAAGTTCTTTATTTTTCTTTATTTCTTTGGTCGCGCATCTGCCTTCTTCGACGTCGGACCGGTACCTCCGGTCTTTTCTTCTTTAAAAAAAAATTTTTTTTTTAAAACTACCGTTTCCCACTTCTGTGCAATTTTTTCCTTTTGGGCCTTAGGCCTAGAAGAACTTTCCTCATGGAAAAGCCCGCTTCCGGGTTTAAAAAGTGCACGAAGTGCAGCGGTACTCTTTCTATCACCGACACCCATGACTGGTGTCTAAAATGTTTGGGTCCTGACCACTCCATCACCGATAGTGAGTCCTATTCCATGATGTCTAAAAGAGGTCGACAGAATCGAGCGGCAAAGCTCAGTACCCTGTTTCCCTCTGATGCAGCTTCGGTGGCATCGACATCTTCCAGGGCTGCTTCTTCCTCCCATGGATCTCAGGTAACCAAACATAAGTCCAGCCGGTCCTCGAAGGGTAGATCTCCCTCTAAGTATCGAGATGCCTCCGGGCTTGCTCTCGAGGATCCTGCACCAGCAAAATTACCCCGGCGGAAAGCTCCGGCTTCCAAAGCTTCATCTATGTGGACACAGGTTGACATCGATGGCGTGGCCTCGACCGATCACCTATTGCCATGTTCTGGGGTACCGGTGGTTTCCACTGGTACCGACATCCAGACATTGGTTGCGTCGATGGATCAGAATATTCTGACCATGCAGCGTGCCATCACGGCATTCATACAAGCTGCGACGCCTCCGGTACCGCAACAAACTCCGTTGTCGGTACCGGTGCCGGTACCGATTGCATCGACATCTGTTTTGGTGTCGACTGCAGCGGTACCCTGTCCTGTGATGCCCATCGGTACCGAATTTGTACCGATCACTCCCAATGTCGATACCACTCGGTACGCATATCGGGCTCTGCAAGAGCATCCAGACAGGCGATACTTCGATTCCTCCGAAGACACTGATGAATCAGAGGCTTCTGTCGAAGCATCGGTACTCCTTCCTCAGGAGCCCTCTTCTCCAAAAAGAAGAATGTCTCCTCCAGAAGACTTGTCTTTTCAAGACTTCATTAGGGAAGTGGCCAGGGGCCCCTCTATTTCAGTGGCCCCTGAACCAGAGCCTAGAGCCAAGAAATTAGATATTTTACAATATCCTAAGGCTCCTAAAGAGGCAGTTACTTTACCAATTCATGAGATCCTTTATGATCACATGATGGGTATATGGGAGACACCTCTTACTACTTCCCCTCATTCTCGCAGGTTGGACACCATGTATCGTGTTCCTCCTTGTCCTGTCTTTCATAAGGCTCAGCTTCCTCACCACTCTATTGTGGTGGAGTCTGCTATGAAAAAGATAGAGTGCAAAACGACACTCATCTAATCCTCCAGGAAGAGAATGCAGAACCTTGGATGCTTTTGGCAGGAGAATTTTCCAGGCTCAAACTCCTATAGTTTCTATATGGGGATGTTTCTAAAGGAAGTTACAGATCATCTGCTAACTTTATCTCCTTTTATCTCAGAAGATAAAAGGGATGAGTTTCTCACCTGGCTTAAACATGCCCAGGATATTTCCAAATTTTCTAACCGTGCAGCCTTTGACTCTTTTGAGTGTGCCAGCAGAGCCTCGGCTATTGCCATAGGTGCACGCAGACTTGCTTGGTTACAAGCTTCTGATTTGGAACCCTGGGTCCAGGATGGATTAGGAAATCTTCCTTGTACAGGTGAAAACCTTTTTGGCAAGGATTGGCAAGCAAAGGCCACTCAGATGGATGCTGAAAATTCTGCTTTAGATAGACTTTCAAAGTCTACTTCTGCTCCTGCTAGAAAAAGGTTATTCAAAAAGGCTTTCTTTCCCAAAAAAGGGAAATATTATCCTGGTTATGGTCACCAGGCATCTTCTGCAGGTCGTTTTGCTGCAAAGCGTCAGCAACAACCTAAACAAGCCAAACATAAGGCTGCAAGAACTGCTACGGCCCAACAGCCTCAGCCTCCTCAGGGCCTTTGACTTACAACTAGAGAACTTAGCCTTTCTGGCTCTAGAAGAACCAGAGCCTCTCACCATTCCAGGAAGGTTAGCTCATTTTGCTCCCAGATGGGAACAAATCACAGCAGAGCAATGGACCCCCTCCATCATAAGGGAGGGGTACAAGCTTCATTTCTTAAACCTTCCTCACACCATGGTAAGACAGTTCAATTCTCCAACATCTCTCCTCGACCGTCTGGGTCAGGAGATTGCTACCCTTCTTGCCCAAAGGGCAATAGAAGAAGTACCCCTTCTTCAACAGGGTTCAGGGTTCTACTCCCCCTATTTTCTTATCCCAAAGAAAACAGGGGGCTACAGACCCATATTAGATCTCAGAGAATTGAACACGTTTCTATGCAAGGAGAAATTCAAGATGATTTCTCTCGGTGCTCTCCTTCCATACCTTCAGAGTCAGGATTGGCTTTGTTCTCTAGATCTCAAGGATGCGTACACCCATGTCCTCATCCATCCAACACACAGAAGGTTCCTTCGGTTCCTTTATCAGGGAAAGCACTACCAATACAGAGTGCTTCCTTTTGGTCTGGCCTCTGCTCCAAGAGTGTTCACAAAATGCATGGCAGTAGTAGCTGCATTTCTACGCACTCTAGGAATATTTGTATTCCCATATCTGGACGACTGGCTCATCCGAGCTCCATCCCAGTCAGAGGCCCAGGCTTCCCTAGCCTGCACAAAGCGTGTTCTTCAGTATCTGGGACTTGTAATAAACATCCCAAAATCGCAACTCACCCCTATTCAGTCATTGGAGTTCATAGGGGCCTTGCTGGATACCACAACTGCAAGGGCCTATCTTCCCCAGGCCCGTTGTCTACGCTTGGTGCAGTTAGCCTCTCAAATTCAGTTAAAGTCCCATTTAACTGCTCGAGAGATGTTACAACTGTTAGGCCACATGGCATCCACTGTGCATGTGGTTCCTTATGCTCGCCTTCACATGAGGGCAGCTCAGTGAACTCCGTCCACCCAATGGACCCAGGCATCAGGTTGCCTGTCAGACAAAATAGCAACCTCCAGTCGCCTCTTTTGGTCCCTCCAGTGGTGGAAGTCCACTCAAAATCTGTTGCTGGGGTCCCCCTTTCAACAGTTACTACCCCAAACAACCCTTACAACAGATGCCTCCCCAAAGGGTTGGGGAGCTCATCTACAAGATCTCTCCACCCAGGGCATCTGGTCTCCACAGGAGACATCTGTACATATCAACCTCTTAGAGCTCAGAGCAATTCTTCTAGCTCTGAGTCTTCCACACCCTGCTCAGCTACAAGACAGTCCTCATCCATACGGACAACCAAGTAGCCATGTTCTACGTGAACAAGCAGGGCGGGACTGGCTCTCTGTCGCTTTGCAACAAAGCTTTGAGATTGTGGGCCTTCGCCAGAGAGCATCAAATTCATCTCATGGCAGTGTATCTTCCAGTGGTTCAAAACTCTTGGGCAGACTCAGTCGAGTTCTGCATCCACACGAATGGTCCCTCCATGGGGAGCAGATAGCCAGGATCTTTCGAATTTGGGGAACCCCGGACATAGACCTCTTTGCAAGTCCGTGGAATGCCAAACTTCCCCGGTTCTGTTCCAGGATTCCGTGTCAGGGAGTTCAGGCCAGGGATGCCTTCCTCCTCCACTGGGGGCAAGACTTCCTCTATGCCTTTCCACCCATTCCCCTAATTTCCAAGACACTGTTCAAGCTTCAGAGAGACAAGGGGTCTATGATCCTCATAGCTCCACGTTGGCCACGCCAAGTGTGTTACCCTCTACTTTTTCATCTCTCTCAAGCTCCCTCCCTCGACTTGGGATCTGCTCCAGACCTCCTGTCCCAGGAGGAGGGAACATTGTGGCACCCAAATCCCCAGTCTCTTCATCTCAGAGCTTGGTTGCTGAAGGCCTAGACCTTCAAGATTTGCATCTTTCTCAGCATGTGAAGGATATCCTTCATGCTTCCAGAAAGCCTTCCACTAGACGTTCCTATGCTTTTAAATGGAAAAGGTTTACCATTTGGTGTGCAGAGAAGGGTCTTAACCCTCTTGCAATACCTCTGAATTCTTTACTAGAGTATTTGCTGCATTTATTCCATGCAGGCCTTAAAACAAATTCAGTAAGAGTCCATTTGAGTGCTATTGCAGCATCCCTTAAGCCTCTCAATGGACATCCTATTTCCTCTCATCCTCTTAATGCAAGATTCATGAGAGGCCTTCTTTTAACTAAACCTCCCATTAGACCACCTCCAGTGGCATGGGATTTGAATTTGGTTCTTGGCCAGCTTATGAAGCCACCCTTTGAACCCTTAGCCACTACCTCCTTGAAATTCCTTTCCTGGAAGTTTATTTTTCTCATTGCAGTCACCTCAGCTCACCGTATCAGTGAGCTGCAAGCCTTGGTGGCTAATCCTCCTTATACAAGGTTCCATCATGACAAGGTAGTCCTCAGGACTAATCCACACTTTATGGCTAAAGTGGTCTCACCTTTTCATCTGAACCAGGAGGTGTATTTATCTGTCTTTTTTCCAGGACCTCATGCATCAAGTGCAGAGAGGAATCTTCATACCCTGGATTGTAAGAGAGCACTGGCTTTTTACTTACAAAGGACACAGCAACATAGAAAGTCCTCTCAACTATTTGTTGCTTTTGATCCCTCTCATTTAGGACTTCCAGTCTCTAAGAGAACTCTGTCCAATTTGATTGCTCAGTGTATTTCCTTCGCCTACCAGAGTAAGAACCTTTCTCTGGAGGGCCATGTCACAGCTCACAATGTGAGGGCCATGGCAGCCTCTATGGCTCATCCAAACTCTGTGTCCATCGACCAAATCTGTCGAGCGGCCACCTGGGCCTCAGTTCATACCTTTACAGCCCATTACTGCTTGGACAAGGACTCCCGCCAGGATGCCTTGTTTGGTCAGGCTGTTCTCAAACACCTGTTCTCCAGGACCAAGCAGGAAGTCAGTCTTCACTTATGGGTGTCATCGACGCCGATGAAGCCCCAGCGGAGCATTTGCCCAGCTTTCCATGAAAGCCTTTGGGAATGCTGGCACGCATGCGCGGTTCTCTTCCCGCCTAAAGGTGCCATCTTACCTCAGTCTCTTTTTTTCCGTGAAGCCCATCGGACGTGTGTCCTTTTTTTCCCGGAAAAGAGACGTTTTTTCTTGGCGTTATTTCGCTTTTTTCCTCGGATTCGACGTCGGTTCCCCTCCCGCCGGGTTTGGTACACCGGTATCGAATCCCTTTTTTCCTTTTTCGGTTTTTGCCCTTAGTGGCTAGGCGCTCGCGCCAAATCTTTTTCTTTTTCCCAGGAAGGCCGGTCCTTTGACCTTGCGGGGACCCTTTTCTTCCCGATGGCTTCCAGTGGTTTCAAAAAGTGTGATCGGTGTAAAAAGATAATGTCTCTCACCGACACACACGACTGCTGCCTTCGGTGCCTTGGCCTGGACCACGATTCTAAAACATGCGGGCCATGTGGAAAAATGTCTTCCAAGGCCCTCCGAAGTCGTCAGAAACAAAGTGAAAGGCTTTTCTCGGACTCGGCCTCTGCCCGGGCCCGGACCTCGTCTGAGGCCTCGACATCTCGGGATTCCGATCCCGAGAGGTGTCGGAGCTCCTCGGACAGGGGGTCCCCCGACCGGGAACGTAAGAGGAAGAAGCGGCTCGTGAGGGCGGCGTCGGAGGAGGTCCCTGAGCCCTTGAGGGCCAGGTCTAAGACCCCCGACCGTCGTCCCGGGCCCATGGACCAGGAGAAGCCAACTATAAAGTTCCTCGCATGGAGCCGGAGTCTGCTGGACACGTAAGTCCTGTTGTCCTCGTGGACTCGCCTCCCCGAGTACCGACATCGGGCCCGGCACCGCCGGGGCCCGAGTCGGAGGCTGCTGCGTCACCCGAGCTGAGTCTCAGGTTGACAGCCTTGGAGAGCAGAATGTCTGCCTTCGAAGATGGCGACTTAACTGATGTCGAGTGCGGCGTCGTTCTTTCTTTATGGGTAAACGGAAGGCCAAAGGGGTGAAGAAGCCCTCTCTAACCCCAGTGGCATTCTCTCAATCTTCTTCGCGAGTGGTTGGTCCACTCGATACCTTTGTTACATCAACGCCGCGACAGTCTGGAGAACCGGGGGTGCAGAGCCTCTCTGACGTTCCGCCGAGCTGAGCAGCTCGACGGGAGGTTCAGGGCCGTCCATCTCTTCCCCGGTGCAGAAGCGTCCTCCTATGCAGCCAACCACAGAACAGTCAGCTGCAGTCATCGAGCCTGCGACCTCTCCAGGAGTTGGAGCTCGTTGAGAGCGGAGGGCGGACTGTTCAGCTGGGCAGTGGAGACGGTTTTTGCCCTCTCCCTCACTCTTCAGTGGTTTCATCGGTACGGAGGCACTCTGAGGGAATGGTTCTTCCCTCTGCAGCTGGGAAGCCTGCAATGGAGCAGCAGTGTTCAGATGCCGGCACTGGAGGCCCTGAAATTGGGGTAACTTTTTGTCTTGAGCGTCCGGCTGTATTCACCTTGGAGACAATTTGGTCTGCAATAGTGAAACTTGGGGAACTTATGGCGCCACAGGTTTCTACATTGGCAGTTTTGTCTCAGTCCCATACCAGTTTGTTGCAGCAGCATACTCTTGAAATCTCTGCCTTGCAATCTTCCTGTGTCTGAGTTGCAACAGAAATCTATGTCCTTTGAAGAAGGTGTATTGACTTTTCAGAAGGATGCATTGGCATTAAAAGCAAGACTTGAAATGTTAGAGAATATGTCTAGATATCAAAATCTTCGATTGATTAATTTTCCTAAATCTCCTGTTCTAGGTGCTAAAGAAATGTTTAAAAAATACTTGTTAGAAGTTTGGGGTGTTTCACTTGAATCTCATCCACCAATGCTTAAAGTATATTATCTTCCGGTTAGGAAAAAAAAAATATCTGCGGGAGAGATGTCTGGGGTTAGTCCTGTTGACGTTTTGGATGTTTCTCGTATTTTAGATACCTCTCTTGGTTTCCCCTTCTACGTTAATTGCCATTTTTGCTCTCTCTTCTGACAGAGATTGGTTTCTACGTATGTTTTTTCGTAAGCGTACTCAGTCATTTCAAGGGTTATTAGTAAGAGTTTTTCCGGATTTGGCTAGGGAGACCCAGAAGAGAAGGAAAGAATTTCTGTTGCTTCGTCCAGGGGTATTGCTTATGGGAGCACAGTTTTTCCTAAAGTTTCCCTGTAAATGTTTGGTTAAATTTCAGTCTGTTTCATATGTTTTCTTCGAGCCCTCGCAGTTATTGGCATTTCTGAGCTCGCATCGCTCTGCTGAGGCAGTCTAGTTGGTTCTTCTGCAATAGGTTTTGGTCCGACTGTAGACATCAGCTTTATTTTCTTCACAATGATTGTTAATTTTGATTTTTCCATTGGATCTCTTCTTTATGGTGGGCTGGAGTGGGGTCAGTATTTTTTATTATTCTCGCTTGATTTTTCCTTCAATGTACATTAAAGGTTATAATGTATTTGTGTCTGTACCCCAATTTCCATGCAGGCGTATTAATGCTTGGATTTATTTGTAAAATGATAGTTTAAAATAAAAAAAAAAGAAAAGAAAAGAATATCTGCCTTCATGGATCAGCAGCGGGCACTGATGGCCAGCCTGTCTGGCGCATCTGCCCCGACCACCGGGACATCGACTTTGAAGTCGACCCCGGAGACCGAGCCGATACTCGAGTCCCTTGCAGCTCGAAGTCATCCTCGGTCGAGGTCTCCCTCGACCTCCCGTTTGGGACCGAGGGTCTTGACGCCGGTGCCACCGGCGTCGGGGTGGGTGCCTAGAGGCCCCGCGGGGTCGGACCTCGACTCGACATCGGACGAGTCTGCTTGGGAGACCAAAGACGAGGAGTCTCCTGACACCTTCAAGACTCTGTGTGTCCCTTCGGACTCACCAGAGTCTGAGCCCCAGAGTAGATCTCTTCCGGAAGATACTAGGTTCTCGGAGTTTGTCCGGGATATGGCTGCTACCCTGGCTATCTCGGCTGACCTCGAGGAAGAGCCTCGAGCCGAAGAGCTCGATGCTCTGCAGTATGACTCTCCTCCGAAGGAGGCCTTTATTGTCCCGGTTCCTCCGATGCTGGAATGGCTCCTCTTCCGGATGTGGGAGGCACTGGCCTCGGCGCCGGTTTTGAGCAAGCGAGTCGATTCCATCTATCGGTTCTGGAAGAGTTCTGGCTTCCAGAAAGCACAGCTACCACACCATTCCATGGTTGTGGAATCGGCCATGCATCGTCTGAAGAGTCAGAAGATGCACTCCGCGGTGCCTCCTGGTAGGGAAGCCCGAAGCCTTGATGGCGTCGGTAGAAAGTGCTTTCAGGGCTCGATGCTTGCTTGCCGTGTCCAGACTTACCAGCTGTACATGGGCATGTATTTACGAGACCTGGCCAAGGAGTTGGCCGGATTCTCTGCTGGTCTCTCCGGAGAACCCTTGCAGAGTTTTAAGTCCTTGTCTTCGAGGATCCGGGAATGCTCTAAGTTAATGTCCCGCGCCGCCTACGATGGCTTCGAGGCTTCGGCCCGAGTCGCGGCAGCCGGCATCGCGGCCCGACACCAGGCATGGCTGCAGTCATCGGACCTCGAGCCATGGGTTCAGGACAAGTTGGTCGATGTCCCTTGCCGAGGTGAACACCTTTTTGGCAAGCCTGTGGCTGAGAAGGCCGCTCAGCTCGAGACAGAGCACCTCACGAGGACAAGGCTGTCGAGGAAGACCTCTGCCCCTTCTCATAAGAAGAAGGGCTCGGGTAAAAAGTCTTTTTACCCGAGGAAGGGCACTGCCTACAAACAGTACCCACAATGTCTGGCTACCCAAGCTGCCCCCCAGGGTCAGCAAGCCAAGGGCCAGGGTAATGGGCCCCGTAGGCAGAGGACCCCCAAGCCTGCAGCCCCTGCTTCCACTCAGCAGGGTGGTGTTTTTTGACTCCTTGAGTATAGACATAACTCCCTTGCAGACCCAGCCCTGCACAGGAGGTCGCCTAGCCTTGTTCGCCCACAACTGGCCCTTGATAACCCAGGACAGTTGGGTGCTGGACATAGTCCGTCGAGGCTATGCCCTGCACTTTCACCAACTTCCTCCGCCACACTTCCCAGGGGAAACTTTCCGGCCTCCCCTGCATACTGCCCTTCTCCTCCAGGAGCTAAAAGATCTGTTGCTGAACAAGGCAGTGGAGCCTGTGCCTCCCCACTTCCAAGGTCAATGTTTTTACTCCAGGTATTTCCTGGTGCCAAAAAGAACCGGTGGTCTTCGACCCATTTTGGATCTCAGAAACCTAAACAAGTTTCTAGTAAAAGAAAAGTTCAAGATGCTTACTCTTGGAACACTTCTGCCCTACCTCCAGCAGGGAGATTGGCTATGCTCTTTAGATCTAAAGGATGCTTACACTCACATCCTTATTCATCCAGACCACAGAAAGTACCTCAGGTTCATTGTAGGAGGAAACCATTATCAGTACAGAGTCCTGCCTTTTGGTCTGACCTCCGCTCCCAGGGTGTTTACCAAGTGCCTGGCAGTGGTGGCAGCCTACCTGAGAAATCAGGGCATCTTTGTGTTTCCTTACCTGGACGACTGGCTTATCAGAGGCCAGACTTCCCTAGAGGGTTTGACAGGCTACCAACAGGACCATAGAACTGCTCCAAAGGGTGGGCTTTGTCATCAACTTCGCAAAGTCCACTTTGCTCCCCTCCCAGAACTTGGAGTTCATAGGAGCAAGGTTGGATTCTCAGCTGGCAAGAGCATTCTTACCAGTGGACCGAGCACAAAGGCTCATGGACCTCGCCAGCAAGTTTCTGCACAGGTCCCTGGTCTCCACCAGACTCTGTCTCAGGCTTCTGGGCCACATGGCGTCGACAGTATAGGTGACCCCCAATACCAGGCTCAATATGAGGCCTGCACAGTGGTGCCTTCGGACTCGGTGATCACAAGCCTCAGGCAGTCTCAGAGACAGGATCAGAGTGTCCCACCGTTTCCTGCCCTCCCTCAATTGGTGGTTACACCCCCCCAATCTGCTGGTAGGGGTGCCTTTTCAGATCCCACCCCATACAGTGGTACTGACCACCAATGCCTCTCTACAGGGCTGGGGAGCACACTGCCTAGACAAGTGCACCCAGGGCCTGTGGTCTCCTTGGGAGGCGTCCCAGCAGATCAATCTCCTGGAACTCAGAGCTATCCGCTTGGCCCTCAAGGCCTTTACTGCTTCCCTGGCACAACAGTCTGTCTTGATCCAGACAGACAACCAGGTAGCTATGTTCTATGTAAACAAACAAGGCGGGACTGGTTCCCAGCCCCTTTGCCAGGAGGCCCAGGACCTCTGTTCCTTTGCCCTGAAACACAACATGCTCCTCAAAGCAGTCTATCTTCCAGGCCAGGAGAATTCCCTGGCAGACAGATTGAGCAGGATTCTTCAACCACACAAGTGGCAGCTACATCCTTTAGTGGTTCATAAGATTTTCTTAAGATGGGGGCTTCCCTCCATAGAACTGTTTGCCAGTCCACTGAACAACCAGCTGCCAAGGTTCTGCTCCAGGCAACCGCATTCTCTGAGAGTAGCAGCAGATGCTTTTCTGATTCCCTGGACTCAGGGCCTACTCTATGCGTTTCCTCCCACCCCTCTGGTGGCCCGAACACTGTTCAAGATTCTCCGAGACAGGGCCTCTGTCCTCCTGGTAGCTCCCCGGTGGCCAAGGCAGCCTTGGTTCCCCCTCCTTTAACTGGCAGTGGATCTGCCTCTGCCTCTGGGATTGCAACCCGACCTTCTCTCTCAGGATCAGGGCTCCTTGCTGCATCCCAATCTCAAAGCTCTCAATCTGATGGCATGGAGGCTGCAAGGGTAGTGTTGGCTCCCTGGGGCCTGCCTCCCGAGGTTGAGGAAGTTGTCCTAGCCTCCAGAAAACAATCCACTAGGAAGACCTATGCTCTCAAGTGGAAAAGGTTTTCTGTGTGGTGTCAGCTACGTGCTGAGGATCCTTTCTCCTGTACTGTGTCAGTAGTGCTTCAGTACCTGCTGCACTTGTCCAATCAGGGTCTCAAGTCCAACTCTGTTCGGGTCCACCTCTCTGCTTTGGCAGCTCACCACTCCCTAGTTGAGGGCCATTCCTTGTCTGTGCACCCTTTGGTGTCTAGGTTTCTCAGAGGCTTGCTCCTGCTCAAACCTCCCATACGTCGTCCTGCTCCTGAGTGGGAGCTGAATGTGGTCTTGCAGCAGCTGACTCGCCCACCTTTTTAGCCTATGGCTACTTGCCCTCTACGCTTCTTTTCCTGGAAGACTCTCTTTCTGATAGCCCTTACTTCGGCTAGGAGAGTGAGTGAGCTTCAGGCCTTGGTCTGTGATAGACCTTACACCAGGTTCTATAAAAACAGGGTGGTCCTCAGGACTCACCCTAAGTTCCTTCCTAAGGTTGTCTCCTCTTTCCACCTCAACCAGGAGGTGGTTCTTCCTACTTTCTTCCCTAGGCCTCATGCAAGTCAGGCTGAAACAGTTCTCCATACCTTGGACTGTAGGAGGGCCTTATCCTTCTACCTTGAACGTATGCAAGGTCACAGGAAAACTTCTCAGCTCTTCCTTTCTTTAGATCCCAATAACTTGGGGAGGCCTGTGTCCAAGCGTACCTTGTCCATCTGGGTGGCTGACTGTATCACCTGGGCTTACAAGGCGGCTGACCTTCCTTTGCAGGGTAGAGTCACGGCCCATCGTGTGAGGGCAATGGCTGCATCAGTGGCTCACCTCCGCTCTGTCCCATTGCAAGACATCTGCAGGGCTGCTACTTGGTCTTCAAGCCAGACTTTTGCAGCCCACTACTGTCTGGAGAGGGAGTCCCGTAGGGACAGTGCTTTTGGCCAAGCAGTACTCCGGAATCTCTTTGAGGTCTAGGCAACTCCTGCCCTCTGGTTGGGCTACCTGTGGAGGGTGTGTTCTTACAAAGCCTTTACTGTGTTGCTGAGACTAGAGGGAGTGTTCTTGTTCAGCCTGGGTTCCTGGTAGCCCAGAGCTGGGGAGTCACCCATAAGTGAGGACTGACTTCCTGCTTGATCCTGGAGAAAGAGTAGTTACTCACCTGTAACAGGTGTTCTCCAGGAGCAGCAGGCATCAGTCCTCACTACCCTCCCTCCTCCCCTTGGAGTTGCAGTTGTACATAGTTTAATTTTTACATTTTTGTGTGCTGTTCTTAGCTATGTCATTTGACTGAGGTAAGATGGCACCTTTAGGCGGGAAGGGAACCGCGCATGCGTGCCAGCATTCCCAAAGGCTTTCATGGAAAGCTGGGGAAATGCTCCGCTGGGGCTTCATCGGCGTCTGACACCCATAAGTGAGGACTGATTCCTGCTGCTCCTGGAGAACACCTATTACAGGTGAGTAACTACTCTTTCCATACCTAATCAAATCCTACCCCCCATCCCTGGTTGGATGCCCGAGATCCATGGGGGGAGGTAGAGCCCTTCTCAGGGACTCACAACCTTGGAGATCTCCCTGGCATCTCTAGCTGGGGAGTCCCCATATGTGAAGATTCATTCCTGCTTTTTCTTGGAGATAGCACAGTTACCTGTAACAGGTGATCTCTAGGAACAGCAGGAATAAGTCTTCACAACCCACCCACCTCCCCTAGGAGTTGTATCTCTCTATCTTTCCTTTCCTCTCTTTGTCTCAGCTTAAAACTCGAACTGGAGAGAGGCGGTTAGGAAAGGCGGGAAGGCAGCGCGCAGGCGCTGTGGGATGCTCCCAAAAGCTTTCTTTCTGGACGCTGGGGAGCGTTCCTGCGCAGGCTCCGTCGGTACCGACGATACCCATATGTGAAGACTTATTCCTGCTGTTCCCAGAGATCACCTGTTACAGGTAAGTAACTGTGCTTTCTCCCATGGCTACCACTGGTTTAAAAAAAAAAAAAGTGTGATTGGTATGCCAAAATAGATGTCCCTGACAGACATACACGACTGCTGCCTTCACTGCCTAGGACCGGACCACAACCTCACGGCATGCAGCCTCTGTAAGATGTCCACCAAGGCCCTCAAGAGCCACCAGCAGCAGCAGGATAGGTTTTTCCCAGAGTCCCCAATATCTCTAAAGGCCAAGACCACCTCCGAAACTGCAGAATCCCAGGGTAACCTTACAGACCCCAACCAATGCCGTGGTTTCTCAGAAAGGGGGTCGGTCTCAAGGGAACTCAAGAAGAAAACCTTGAAGGCAGCATCCCTGAATGGCTCTGACAGGCTGGGTATGTCCCAAGCCAGGTCCTGCAGTCCTAGACACTCATCCGAGAGATCTGAGAAGGAGCGACCTGCAAAGGTCCCCCCAAAAGGACTCTACCTCAGGCTGGCCTCGGTCGCCTTACATCATCCTCGTCAAGGACTCTCCCCTTGGGTGGAGAGCAGCTTGTCTGCCTTCATGGACCAGCAGTGGGTGCTGTTTGGTACAACAGGTTCTTCAGTCCAGACCATCGGGCCCCGGACGTCGAGGATGACCCTGGAGTCCAAACCGATTCTCAAGGTCCCTTCGTCCTCTAGTTAATCCTTGGCTGAGGTCTCGATCCGGTTCCCATTCCACTTACCCAGCCAGTGTGCTTGGCACTGGTCACAGGGCCTCTGAGGTCTGTGGGTAGGGATCATCCCTGGAGCCCATGAGCTATCCTTCCCTAGAGTCCTCGACGGACTATTCTGACTGGGAAACGGAGGACGCAGAGTCGCCGGACACCTGTTGCCACCGCTACATCCTCTCTGACTCCCCTCCCTTGGAGCCCCAGAGACTGTCCCCACCCGAGGACATGGCATTCCTCAACTTCATCAGGGACATGTCCAAGGCCCTATCATTCCCAATGGAGTCGGAGGAGGACCCTTGGACGGAGGAGCTAGAAATGCTCCAATACAAGGCCCCCTCTGAGGGAATCTCTTGCAGTGCCCATCTCTCCCATCCTGGAACAGCTAATGCTCCTTATTTGAGAGACGTCAGCATCTGTGCCTGTGGTGAGGAAGCAGCTTGACTCAATGTATCGAATCCACCGGAGCCCGGGCTTCCAGAAGTCACAACTGCCGCACAACTCCATGGTGATGGAGTCTGCCGTGCTTCACCTGAAGAGTCAGAAGAGACACTCCTTGGTGCCCCTTAGCAGGGAGGCACCCACTCTGGATGCCCTCAGCAGAAAGTGCTACTAGGGCTCGATGCTTATTGGCCAGATCCAGGCATACCAGCTGTACATGGGCATGTACCAGAGAGACCTGGCGAAGGAATACATCAGGTTCTCAGCTGATCTTTCTAAGGAACCCCTGCAGCAGTTCAGGAACTTGGCCAAAGCAGTCCATGAGTGCTCCAAGTTTGTCTCTGGCAGCCTATGATGGCTTTGAATTGGCGGCTCGAGTAGCAGTGATGGGCATCGGTGCCCGACCCCAGGCTTGGCTACAGTCGTCTGACTTCGAGCAATGGGTTCAGGACAAATTGGTCGACGTTCCATTCCAAGGAGAGAGCCTCTTTGGCAAACCCATGACCGACAAAGTTGCCGAGCTGGAGACAGAGTGCATGATGAGGATCAGGCTGTATAAAAAAAAACAACAAAAAAAACCTGCTATCCCTCCCCGATGGAAGGGCTTGAGTAAAAAGCCCTTTTACTTGAGGAAAGGGGCTGCTTACAGAAACTACCCACCTTTTCAGGCCTCCCCGGTTCCCCATCAGGGTCAGCAGGCCAAGGGACATGGGCATGGCCCTCGTAAGCAGAAGGCTCCCAAGCCCCAGACATTTGCCCCAACCCAGCCAGGGAGGAAGCTTTTGAGTCCTTGGGCATAGCCTCTCTACCCCAAGGAGGTCATCAGCCAACAGGGGGACGTCTCATTCACTATGCCCAAAGGTGGTCGGCCTTCACCACCGATTCTTGGGCACTCCAAGTGGTCAAGAAGGGCTACCTCCTCCACCTGCACCAGACACCTCCCCCTTTCTTTCTGGGAGAGCCTCCCAGGTTTTCCTTTCACCAGGATCACCTACTGAAGGAACTGGCAGGTCATCTCAAGGACAGAGCAGTAGAACCAGTTCCCCACTGTCTCAGGAGCAAGGGGCTGTACTCCAGGTACTTCCTTGTATGAAAAAGAACAGTGGGCCTAAGGCCCATCCTCGACATGTGCAATCTGAACAGATTCCTGGTGAGGGAGTTCGAGGCTCTCCTTTGGAACATTGCTGCCTTACCTCCAGCAAGAAGATTGGCTATGCTCCTTGGATTTGAAGGACGCCTACACACACATCCTCATTCACCTCAACCACAGGCAGTACCTGAGGTTCATGGTGGAGGGTGGCCATTACCAGTACATGTTGCTGCCCTTCAGCTTGACTTCTGCCCCAAGGGTTTTCACAAAGTGCCTGGCAGCCGTGGGCGCCTTCCTCCACCTTCAGGAGGCGTTTGTCTTACCCTACCTGGACGATTGGCTCATAAAGAGAGGCACAGCCTCAGAAGTGCAGCAGACAACTGCACATACCATCCAGGTCTTGCAAAATCTGGGGTTTGTAATAAACTACTCCAAGTCCTACCTCCTCCCAACAGTGTCTGGAGTTCAAAGGGGTAAGACTTGACACCCTCCAGGCAAGGGCCTTCCTTCCAGGGGATCAAGCCGCCCGGCTCAGGGCTCTGACCCTGGACATAAAATGCTGTCCCTTGGGGTCCACTTGGCTCCTGCTGCGCCTACTCAGACACAGGGTCTCCACGGTCCCTATCACCCCAGATGCCCGCCTCCACATGAGGGCCACACAGTGGTGCTTTTGGGACTAGTGGATGCAGGCCACAGGCCATCTCTGACAGAATTGTAGTGACCCGCCAGTTGGCAGAATTCCTGACCTGGTGGCAAAATCCCCAATACCTCAAGGCAGGGATGTCCTCCCAGACTCCATGCCTCTTAAGGGTTCTCATGACTGATGCCTCCCTGCAGGGACGGGAGCCCACTGCGAGGAACTCTGCACCCAGGGCAGCTGGTCACAGGGCAAGAGCAACCAGCAGATCAACCTTCTAGAATTACAGGCTCATACACCTAACCCTCAGCCTTTTGCCTTGGTCTACAGTGCCACTCAGTGTTGGTCCAAACAGACAACCAGGTGGCTATGTTATATGTGAACAAGCAGGGAGGCAATGGGTCCCGTGCTCTCTGCAGTGAGGCGATGACCCTCTGCTCCTACGTAATCCAACAGGGTGTACTCTTATGGGCAGTATACCTGCCGGGCCAGGACAATGCACTGACCGACAGATGAAGCAGCATCCTCCAGCCGCACGAGTGGCAGCTGGACCCCAGAGTGGCCAGCCAGCTTTTCCACCTATACGGGAACCATGGATAAATCCGTTTTGACATTCCAGACAACTACCAGTTGCTCCGCTTCTGCTCTCGGCAGGCCCACCCTTCCTGGGTGGCGGCAGATGTGTTTCTTTTTTTTTTTTTAACTTTTATTTTCATTTTACAACAAGCAAAAAGAAACAACACACCAAAGGAAACAAATACAAGCATACAATAAGGAAAAAGCAACCCCAATTACCCCCCACCCCTATGCTTCTTCTCTAAGCTGATAAGTATCATCATATAAGCGCTTACAAACAACAGTAATTGTACATCAAAACAAACAGAAATAGTATCTGCGATACAGAATGATCATGTGACAGAGATTAACACAGATTTAAACAGTCAGATGAGAGCATTTAGCAGTTTGAACATAGTCGTTGAGCATCTTCCATTTAGACAAGTGGTGGGGGGTCTGAGCGGAAGAGGCTAACATACGAGGTATTTGCTCATTTTTACTGTAGAGACAGACATGATTCCACCATTCATTGGGGCTCAGATGGGAGCTATTTTTCCAGTATTTCGTAATTAGGGAAATAGCTATGCCCAGCATAAAGTCTTAAAGGAAGTAAGCCAATTTGGGAAGAGAGGGGATCCCCGCAGCTGAGCGGAGTCCCACTATCTTCCAAGAGAGGGGCTCCTGAAAGTGCAAAATAGATTGAATACGACCCCAGACCCGACTCCAGTAATACTGTAATGCGGGGCATTCATACATAACATGAGTTAGTGAACCAATGGCCACATGGCATGTCCAGCATCCATTGCTCTGGGTGGCGTTCCAGTTGGCTAACCTGTCAGGAGTATAGAAACATCGGTGGGCTAGAAAGAAGTGTCTGAGTGAGTGAGGCGGATCGAGAGACCCGTGTCACCTTGCTCCAGACTAGGCTCCATTGCTCCGGGGTCAAAGCTACATGCATTTCCCGCTCCCAGGATTTCTGTGCAGTAGGAGTGCCTCTATTTACAGCATTACATAAAGTTTTGTAAAAGTTAGATGCCACACCCGATGAGCTCCCGATAGATCGGATTATCTCCGACAATCCTTGGGTATGGGTTTCCGATGGCGGGAGCACCTTAGCACTCCGAAGACAATGCTGAAGTTGCACCAACTGAATATTTTAGCAGCAGCGGTATATAAAAGCTGATTGTATTGAAAACGAAGGCGTTGTAAGCGAAGTAAAATACATGGGTCAGTACGGGACGTGAGGAGACGCTCTCCAGCTTGTATCTGTTGTTCTAGAATCAGTAAATGTTGCTTTCTTTGTTTCCCCTGTCGAATTTGATAGCTAGTTATAGTTGCACGGATAGACGCCTTGAAACCCTCCCACCAGGCCCAGCTCGCAGTGTCATGGGGTGAATTAAAATGAAAGTAGTCTTGGATAGCGGCCTTTATGTCAACCTGAAAATCTTTTTGGTCTAGTAGGGATCTATCAAAAAACCAAGCACGGGGATGTTCACCTTACGTAGTGACATGTAATGAGAAAGATATGGCAGCATGATCTGAAATATGGAGAGGATGAATCCTAGCCATGTCCACTTGGGATATCAGTGCTTTGGAGATAAGAAAAAAAATCTATTCTAGATTGTGAGTGATGGGGGGCTGAGAAAAAGGTGAACTCTAAGTCGAAGGGGTGAAGCAGCCTCCATATATCTACTAACGCAAGATCTTTCATCAGAGCTGTAAGGGTATCAAGACTCTTGGGTGGACCACTCGTTCTAGGCGGCAGTCTATCTATCAAAGGATCAAGTACTTGGTTGAAATCGCCACCAAGTATTAATGGAGTATTGGCAGAGGCCTGTGCCAACTGCGCAATACTTGCATAGTAAACAGGGTTATCCACATTCGGAGCATAAATACAAATACACGTGAATTCACTATCTCCAACCTTAAGGTGTGCACGGGCCCATCTACCCTCCTTATCAGAGCTAGTATCCACTACAGTAGCTTGCAAAGACTTCTTAACCAAGATGGCTACCCCACACCGTTTGGAAACGGCGGGAGAGTAGGCAGCCACCATGTTAGGCTTAGCATTAAGTTTCAGTGTTTCAACGGAGTTTAAATGCGTTTCCTGAAGAAACACTAAATCAGCATGTTCATGATTAAGATAGCTAAGGATTTTCTTTCTTTTGATTGGACTATTAATGCCTTTTACATTCAGTGATAAGATCTTGCATAAGGCCATTCAGAAGGATTAAAAATTCTGAGAAAGAACATAACGCACAGAATTTCACAATGTCCCTCATATTAACTGTATATGGCTGTACACATGACATGATAGAAAAGAAGCTAATGAAAAACAATGAAGCGCCCCATATACAAAAAATAAGCACCGAAGTGCATTAGAGAAGAAGCAGAACCCCAGAAATTACTGGCGACCAGATGTCTGCGGGGAGAAACCCCAGAGAAGGCCTATATTGAATCATATAACCTGTATAGCTGTGCGTGCTCCGAATCCAACCGAGGTGCACATCATGGAGGGAAAGGAGACCAAGAGAGTTATATATAGAAAGAAAGAAAAGTCCAGGCAGTCTCTGTTCCAGGCTGTGATCACCGCGTCGGGCCATTCAAAATGGCGGGCAGATCCGGCGGATTACAGATCCAAGTTGTTGGATTAGCGCATCTGGTCTGCTTCTTTGGAATCTAAAAATGTTGCTAGCAGATCAGGATCTTCGAAGGTTCTAGTTTGGTTATGGAGAGTCACTCTGAGCTTCGCTGGATACAATAGGCCAAAGCGAGCCTGTAGCTGTTGAAGTCTAGGTCGAAAAGCAAGGAGTCTCCTCCGACGGTCAACTGTGGGCTTTGCCAAGTCAGGGAAGAAGGAGACTTTATGACTTTCAAACTCCAGATGATGATTCGCCCGGACAGCATTTAGAATTTGCTCAACTTGCTGATATCTCAGTAAGCGAAAGATGATAGGCCGGGGGGTCGTCCGATTGAGCGCCATGTTGGTGGGAACACGATGTGCTCGGTCAATTTCCAGATCTCTGTGAAAAGTGATCTTCAGCAAGGAGGGAAGAGTTTTGACCAGGAATTCTTATATCTCCTGCTTCCGCCCCCTCCGGTACTCCAATGAGCCTTACATTGTTGCGACGGGCTCGATTATTGCTATCCTCTAACTCTTTTTGAAGATTCTGTATCTGACGCTCAGCCTTGTCCAGTTTCACCAAGCGCACCGCGTGCGAGTCGAGGACCCCCGCCATATTGTCCTGCCGTAGTGAAAGACCTTCAAGCCGGTCCTGAAGCATACCGAAATCTTCTCGCATGGCTCGGAGCGCTTCTCCGTTGGACTGTACCAGTTCCTTCACACCACGTATTTCCTCCAAGATCTCCTGTTGCATTTCGGGGTTTTCCCGAAGTGGAACCATCTTTTGTGGGGAAGACAACTCTGTTTTGGAGCGTTTTCCGTGTGAAGAAGAGGGAGACCCGAAGTCTAAGCGCGCTGGTTTGTGGGCCGCCATCCCCCCCGAGGCACCCCGGTAAGTTCGGAGCAAAATATTAAGTTTATGTAGGTATTAAGTCAGGATTCTGAGTAGGCCTCTCGGGAGCTTCAGCGCGAAGCGTCTAACCCGCTGGACATCAGGCTCCGCCCCCCGGCAGATGTGTTTCTTATCTTGTATCTTGTGGTCGGAAGGTCTCATGTAGTCCTTCCCACCCACACCACTAATTGCCAAAATGTTATTCAGGACCCTCTGCGACAAGGTCTCGCTGATCCTGATAGCCCCTTGATAGCCCAGGCAGCTGTGGTTAGTTACTCTTCCAGCTGTCAGTGGAGACTCCCATCCCATTGGGGAGCTCCCCAAGCTCCTGTCGCAGGAGGGGAGCTCTCTTGTACCCCCAATCTGGGGTACCTGTCACTGACAGCGTGGCTGCTGAAAGGGTGACCCTAGC
This sequence comes from Ichthyophis bannanicus, assembly GCA_033557465.1. Classification (NCBI taxonomy): domain Eukaryota; kingdom Metazoa; phylum Chordata; class Amphibia; order Gymnophiona; family Ichthyophiidae; genus Ichthyophis; species Ichthyophis bannanicus. Next base: position 174,755,906 of record CM066042.1, read on the forward strand.
CCCTTTCAACCTCCCAAAGAAAGTGGAGGAGATCCTGCTGGCTTTCTGTAAGTCCTCCACCAGGAAAGCTTCAAGTGGTGCAGATTGTTGCACAGAGCAGGGGATTAGCCCATTTTCCTGTCTTGTGCAGCTGGTCCTGCAGTACCTTCTCCATCTCTTGCACTCCGGACTCAAATCGAACTCCGTCAGAGTGCACTTCAGTGCCCTGGTGGCACATCACCATCCAGTGGATGGCAAACCCCTCTCGGCCCAGCCATTGGTGACCCATTTCATGAGGGGACTTCTTTTATTGAAACCTCCAGCACACCCTCCGGTGACAGAGTGGGACCTCAGTGTCATACTCGTGCAGATTACTTGCCCACCTTTTGAGCCCCTGGCTACCTGCTACGTGTGATGCCTTTTGTGGAAGGTGGTGTTCCTGGTTGTGCTCACCTCTGCTCACAGGGTCAGCAAGCTCCAGGCCTTGGTGGCGGAGGCACCTTACACCAGGTTCTACAAGAACAAAGTTGTGCTCTGCACACACCCCAAATTCCTTCCAAAGGTGGTATCTCCTTTTCACTTCAACCAGGAGGTGGTGCTCACCACCTTCTTCCGGAAGCCTCACGCCTTGGACTGTGAGAGGGCCCTGTCCTTCTACATTCAACGTACCCAGGGCCACCATAAAGCTTATGAGCTTTTTGTCTCGTATGAACCCAGTAGACTGGGGGAAGTGGTGACTAAGCGTACGCTATCTACCTGGGTGGCGTACTATATCACCTTCACCTATGAGCAGGTGGGGCTTTCTCTGGATAGCCGGGTCATGGTGTACTGTCAGGGTCATGGTGGCCTCTGTGGCAAACCTGCACTCCGTCCCGATGGTGGACATCTGTCGGGCTGCCACCTGATCTTCCGTCCATACCTTCGCAGCTCACTATTGCCTGGAGAAGGGAGTTCCAACGGGACAGTGCCTTCGGTCAGGCCGTGCTCCGTAACCGCAACTCCTAACTTCCGGCCCTTCTGTGTTCAGGCTACTGGAGTGCTGGTTTCCTTCAGACATACAGGTCATACTGTAGTGAGTCCTTCATGGAGCTTCCCGGAAAGACCATATCTCACCTATTCTAAAACATCTTCATTGGCTCCCAATTCAAAGTAGACTCACTTTCAAAATTTTACTAATTACATTCAAAGCCTTCAAAGAACTCTCATCTTCATCAATATCAGACTTGATCCAAACACCACCCCTCAATAGAGACAGAAGGTCAGTAACACTCAATACTCTGTTAGTCCCTAAATCAATATCACAGTGTACCAAAACTACTTCAGACAGGGCCTTTTTATTCTGTGCACCAAGGTGTTGGAATAGCCTCCCTCAAAACATCCGAGCAATACCAGACCTTTTGCAGTTTCGCAAAGCTTTGAAACACTACCTCTTCCTTTTATCTTATCCAGTAAACAATAAAGACATCTCAACCAACCCACAGACCTTCCACTCATACACATACAATACAGATACCCCACAGACCACATACACACAAAACTGAAGCCATGATGATATTATGACTGTTTATTAATTATATACCCTGTTATCCGAGTTATATTCTCCTGTTTTCTGTAAACACAAAGTACTGTTGAATTGTGTATCTCACTGTTTTTTGTGAACCGCGCTGATGCCTAATAGTGCGGTATATAAGAGTCTATAAATAAATAAATAAATAAATAAATAAATATGTGAGGGCTGACTTCCTGCTTGTTCCTGGAGAAAGCGTAGTTACTCGCCCTGTAACAGGTGTTCTCTGGGGACAGCAGGAATCAGTCCTCACAACACTCCCTTCCCCCCCTTGGAGTTGCTTCTTTACCATATTTTATTTTTTTGCCGTCTTTTAGCTGTCATCTGAGCAAGATGGCACCCTTGGGTGTGAAGGGGACCATGCATGCATGGTGGCATCTCCCAAAGACTTTCTTTGAAAGTTGGGGGGATGCTTCTGCAAGACCTCCGTCGGTGCAGACGTCACCCATATGTGAGGATTGATTCCTGCTGTCCCTGGAGAGCACCTGTTACAGATGAGTAACTACGGCTTAGATATGATGTAATATAGAAAATACAAAATGTTTGTCACTTTTATTACAGTGCCCTATCGGTTCTGTATGCACAATTGCGCATTGGTCAAACCATGGCAGTTCTGGCTCCTTTACTTGGGCTGTTATTGTTTTACTTGCTTTGGCACTGCTATTGGTGTATCGTTTCAGTTGAATCAAAATGTTTGACCCCTCAGACATTCAGGCTGGAGACACAAGCTTCTCTTGGATAATGCTGAAACCTACCCCAATGCCCCAACTTTTGAGCCTGTAGTATTTTTGTTTGTAATTTTGTAATTACGGGGGCTGAATATGAATATGCTTTGATGGTTAGAGGTATTTTATTTTTGCTGAAGGGTGATGGGGGGCAGGGGTTGGATGGTTGTGGGATAAAAATGAAAAAATCTTTGTTGGATTTAGCTGTTTATGTAAGTGTCACCACACACTGGCGATGTTTGTATATTTCTTGTTCCTTTAATAAACAGAGTTAACCTAAAGCCACGGACCCCCAGGAGCTGCAGATAGTCCCAGACCAGAGGAGTTGGCTGTGCAGTTTGAGCATCCTTGCTGGTTCAGGACCTTATTCACCAACATTCTTATGATTTCTGCTTCCTTACCGAAACTTTGCTCAAGGAGGGTGATGGCCCCAGTCTGTCCAGTTCCCTCCCCTCCGGCTATTCAGCTTATTCAACTCCCAGGCTGAGTAGAGGTGGGGGAGGTGTGGCCCTCCTTTACCGTTCTACTTTTGCTATTGAGGAGGTCACTGCTTCTTCCATTTCCTTTTCGGAATCTGTTTTTCTTCATCTACGGTCTTCCCCTCCGCTTTATTTTCTTTTACTTTACCTTCCCCCTTCCCTCTTCCCTCTCTGTTGCGCGATGGGAGGCAGCTTTACAGACACTTTCAGAAACGGTTCTTCACTACCCTAATCTCATCTTGGGCGATTTTAATATCCATGTGGATACTCCATCTAGACAAAAGGATCACGTTTTTCTGAATCTCATAAATGATCTTTCACTTTGCCAACATGTCTCTGGCCCTACTCATAATGTGGGCCACACCCTAGATTTAGTTCTTACTACTTCCACCTTGTGCCCTACAATCTCTGTTCCTACTACCCATTGCATCCCTTGGTCTGACCATTCTTGTCTCTTTTTCTGTCTCTTGCTTAAACCCTGGTAATACTGTTCCGTCTAAGACCCAGCCCCTCTCCTGCTTGTGGCGTTGCATCACCCCCTTAACACTTAGTGCCTTTCCACCTGCCCAATCTCTATTCCCCTCAGATTTTGCCTCACGCTCACCAGACACTCAGGTCTGTCTCTGGAACTCTATTCTTACTGATGCTTTGGACAATCTGGCTCCTCTTCCTGTTTCAAATCTCCCCTTTTTGGCCAAACTATTGGAATGTGTTGTATTTTCTCAACTAGTGTCTCACATGGAAGCCACTAATGCCCTTCACTCTCGGCAAGCAGGATTCCGGTCATGGCATAGTACAGAAACTGTTCTCCTGGCCCTATTAAATGAGGTTCATGTCGCCCATGACCATGGAGATATCACTCTGTGTACCTGGACCTATCCTCGGCATTTGACTTAATTGACCATCAGACTCTTCTTTCTTGCCTTTATGATATTGGGTTGCAGGGTACAGTATGGCAATGATTTCGTTCCTTCCTCATAGCTCGCTCTTTTACTGTCCATTCTAACAATCGGTCCTCCTCTCCTCTTCCTCTAGCATGTGGGGTGCCCCAGGGCTCTGTTCTTTCCCCTCTATTTAGCATCTTTCTTGCTCCTCTTCCACTTCTAATCCAACAGTATCCAGTCTCATCCTACATCTACGCTGATGACATTGTTCTCTTCCATACTTCCCGGTAAACATAGATATCTCAGAGTTCAATAATCGTCTTTCTCACATCTCCTGGCTTTCCTGTACCTTCATCTGAATCCACAGCCATGTGGGTCTCTGAGTATGTCTTGCCCAATCATTGCGCCTCAAATCAACCTCACTCCTATCCCTCTCACTCCTTCCTTCCGATACTTAGGTGTAACTTTAGATACCTCTCTCTCCTTCCACAACCATGTATCTACTCTTGGCGTTCTTTCTCTGCTCTGCGACAAATCAGGGCAGTTCGTTCCCTTCTCCCTTCCTGTTCGCTGATCAATCTAGTATTGGCCTTGGTCACAAGTAGACTAGATATATTTGCAACGTGGTTCTAGCTAACTTACCATCCTATCAGCTCCAGCGCCTACAGCTATTACAAAATATGGCAGCCTGTCTTATTACACATGCGTGACGGTTTGATCATGTCACTCCTCTTCTCCTCCGCCTTCATTGGTTGCCACTCCGCTATAGATTTCAATACAAATTTCTAATTCCTTATCGTCCCTCCAGTCTAGTCCCGACCCTCTGGGTTTGTGCACGTCCTCCCGCAGCTTGGAGACTGAGCATGTCACACTTCTGATGACACCAGTATAAGTAGTCCAGGGCCCACTTCCATGATCCAGTTCTCAGTCTCCAAGCAGTGGAAGGAGGTGGGAGTCCAGAGGCTCGGGACTCACTGGAGCAAGCAGTCAGTTAGGATATAGTTTGATATTTAAAACAAAAAAAACAAACAAAAAAAGGGGACTGACCCTTTAATTTGGTGAATTTGGCTTTAGAGTGGACAGGGCTCTGAGGCTGACAGGAGGCTGCCCCCCCCCTTCTCCCCCCTCTGCAGCGTGGTGCAGTAGCGGGGCTGAGTGTAGGAGCTGAGTGGGGACTCCGGCTGTGATCCCACAAAAGGGTGCAGAGCCGTGGGAGTACTGCTGCCCGCCCACACTCAGCAAGGGAGAGTGCTGAGCGGTGCGGCTGAAGGAGCAGGAGCTACGGCAGAGGCCGTGAGGTGCGTTGGGCCTAGCGCGATCAGTTTTGGCACAGCAGTGAGCAGGGCAGCGAGGAAGGGGCCCCAGTTGGCGCAGAGGTAAGCACTATGAATTTTTAATGCGCGGCAGTAGCTAACAGACTGTAGCGGAGGTTTTCTGATCCCAGAGGGCCATTCGGGGCCGTGTGGCATTTGCACGGGAAAGTGAAGAACTGAATTTTAGCGGGCCTAGGGGTCTGCTGAGGTGGATTGACCAGCTTTTAAGGTAGTTTAGAGGTAATTGCAGGTGATTTGGTGTCTGTTTCAAATTCAGTTTGAGCTGAAAAAAAAAAGACAGTGTTTGATTTGACTGGCACAGTGTCACTGGTCCATATGCCAGCTAGGCCTTGGTGCCTCCTGTGTGGGGTTCGTAGAGGTTCTGTCTCAGAGGCGGGGGTGTGCAAAGGCTGTGCACACGCGTCCTTGAAGGAGATGCCTGAACAAGGTGGGGGAGAGAGCGGGAAGGAGTCTGCGAAGGCTGCGGATCTTCGCTCCTCTCCAGATAGGAGCCGGTGCCAGGGCCTTCTTCGGCTCCGGAGGTTTCCTTGCCCCAGACATCAGTACAGGGGGGATTGGGGGCCATATTTTCCCAGCAGTTTTTGTCCCTGCTGCAGCAGGCGCTAGGGAGTTCTGGGAGTGGAAGCTCGGAGCCTGCGGAGCACAGAGTTCGCGGTACCAAGAGGCCGGGGGCACTGTCCCGGTTAAGAAGGCGAAACTGCGGACGGAGGATTCCGAGCAGGATGTGCTGGGAGAAGAGCTGTCAGAGGTTTTGGAGGAGACTGATATGGATATGGAGTTGGAAGAAGGTGAGATCACTGAACCAGAGGACCAGGCTAGAGTAGTCAGAGTGTTCAGATGAGAGGAACTTTCGGCGCTTATTTCAGAGACTCTGAAAGCTTTGAATATGCCGACAGCAGGTCCAGCGGAGGATAGTTCTTTGGAGGATCCCTTATTACAGGCTATCCGTAAGTCTCAGCGGACGTTTCCAGTTCATAGGGTTTTTAAGGAAATGATTCAGGAAGAATGGGATACGCCGGAGGCGAGTATTAAGGGGGCCAGGCCAATGAGCTGTCTGTATCTGCTAGGGGAACCAGATAAGGAGATTTTTAATCACCCAAGGTGGATGCGTCTGTTTTGGCAGTGTCTAAAAAGACGACGATCCCGGTAGAGGGAAGTGTGGCTCTTAAAGATGCGCAAGATAGGAGACTAGATACATTGCTTAGACAGGTGTTTGAGGTGAATGCTCTGTCCATTCAGGCTTCAATTTGTGGAGCATGGGTGACAAAGGCATGCCTCAAGTGGTCTCAGAGACTGAAAGGCTTGCAAGTCGAGGAGGAGTCTGAGGAGGCGGCTCGAATCGAATCAGGAGCGGCATACCTGGCGGACAGTAAGTATGATCTGATTTGGGGCCTCTCGAAGAGTATGGCGTCAGTGGTAGCGGCAAGGAGATATCTTTGGCTGCGTAATTGGGCAGCGGATGCAGCTTCAAAGGCGAGGTTGGGCAAGCTGCCTTTTAAAGGGAAGCTCCTCTTTCTGGAAGAGTTACAGAAGTTAGTAAAGGATTTAGATGCGTCAAAGGGGGGCAGGTTGCCGGAGGACAAGCAGAAGCAGGGTCATGCTATACAGCCCTCTAAGAGTCGTCAGAGGGAGTTTAGGCGTTTTCAGCAATCAACGTGTAATCAAACTCTGGAATTTGTTACCGGAGGATGTAGTAAAGGCTGTTAGTGTAGCTGGGTTTAAAAAAGGTTTGGACAAGTTCCTGGAGGAAAGGTCCATAAACCATTATTAAGAAGTGACCGAAGATATCAATGCTTGACTCAGTACAAGCATTGTGGAACTTGTGTCTCTTGGGGAAACTGCTAGGTACATATGACCTAGATTGGCCACTGTTGGAAACAGAATACTGGGCTTGATGGACCTTGGTCTGACCCAGTATGGCATATCTTATGTTCTTAAGGTTTGGTCAATTTCAAAGAGGGCGTTTCCAGTACAGGTCCGTAGGGTTTTGGGGAGCAGGCAGAGGTTTGGGGGCCGCTTCCTCCCCAAACGTTAAGAAACCACAATGAAGTGAGGGGGGTCCAGTCAGGAATAGTTCCGGTGGGAGGTCGTTTGAGGAACTTTTCCTGTCTGGGCCCAAATTACGGCGGATCAGTGGGTGTTGGAAGTTGTGCAAAAAGGTTATGCGCTAGAATTCCAACGTCCAGTGAGCGATGCCTTTGTTCAGTCCCCTTGCAGCACAAGAGTAAAGAGAGCAGCAGTTCAAGAGACCTTAGACAAATTGATAGCCCTAAAGGTGGTGGTGCCAGTGCTGGCGGACCAATGTGGGTATGGTCGGTACTCCATTTAATTTGTGGTCCCAAAGAAAGAAGGGACCTTAAGGCCTATTCTGGATCTCAAGCGGGTAAACAGATGTCTCAGGGTGTCTCATTTTCACGTGGAAACGCTGAGGTCGGTCATAGTAGCAGTGAGGCAGGGAGAGTGTCTTACGTCTTTAGATCTTTCGGAGGCCTATCTGCACATTCCGATCAGGAAGGAGCATCAACGCTTTCTCCGCTTTGCGATGCCCATGGGCCATTTTCAGTTTCAGGCGATGCCGTTTGGATTGGCAACTGCTCCAAGGACATTCACCAAGGTCGTGGTGGTGGCGGTGGCATTTCGCAAGGAGTGGAGTGTTGGTGCACCCTTATCTGGACGATTGGTTGATTTGGGCGAAATCGAAGGACGAAAGTGAAGAAGTGACACGCAAAGTGGTACATTTCCTGCAGACCCTAGGATGGGTGGTGAATGTAGCAAAAAGCAAATCGGTGTCGTCACAGGAATTGGAGTATTTGGGAGCCCGCTTCGACACGCGCGGAGGCAGGTTGTATCTGCCGCAGCTGAGAATCAGGAAGTTAAGAAAGTTGATCCGAGATTTCCTGAGGAGGAGAGCACCCTCGGCGTGGCAGTATCTGCAACTCTTAGGGACAATGGCAGCTACGATAGAAGTGGTTCAGTGGGCCAGGGCTCACATGAGGCCACTATAGAGAGTGCTGCTCCGAAGGTGGTCGCATCAGTCCAATCAATTGTCACAGCGAATGGTCTGTCCGCCAGAGGCGAGGCAGTCTCTGCAGTGGTGGCTGGTTCTGGGGTGTGTGGAAAGAGGAATGCCTCTAGAAGCTCTGGATTGGAAGACGTTGACAAAGGAAGCGAGTTTGTTTGGCTGGGGAGCACACTTCGAGGGGCAGTATGCTCAAGGTCAGTGGATCGAACAAGAAAAGAGTTGGTCAGTCAACAGATTGGGGTTGAGAGCAGTGACCTTAGCTCTGAAAGCGTTTCATCGGCAGCTGCAGGGGAGTGCGATCCAGGTGCTGTTGGACAATGCCACAGCGGTGGCGTACATCAACCGGCAAGGAGGTACCAACAGTGTGGCACTGGAAGGAGAGACGTAAGAACTCTTAGAGTGGGCCCGAGTCACACTTGGAAGCGTTATCGGCGGTGCATGTAGCGGGAGTGGACAATGTGACAGCCAATTTTTTGAGTCGAGTCAAGGTGGACCCAGGAGAGTTGGTGCTCCATTCCAAAGTCTTCGACTTGCTGGTGCAACGATGGGGTCTGCCAGTACTGGACTTAATGGCGATGTTTGAGTCAGCAAGGTTAGACAGGTTTTTCAGCAGAAGGAGAGAAAGAATGTCCGAAGAGTTGGATGCCCTGATGCAAACCTGGCCGCAGGAGAGTCGTCTTTGTGTTTCCACCGTGTGTGCTTATAGGTCGGGTGCTGCAGCGCATAGAGCGGCACTGAGGGCTGGTAATTCTGTTGGCGCCAGATTGGCCATGGAGGCCTTGGTATGCAGACTTCATGTGACTTCTGGTGGAGCCCCCATGGAGACTGCCGATCAGGGGGGATCTCCTAATGCAGGGGCCGTTAAGGATGCCGCAAGTGGATCAGTTTTTGCTTACGGCTTGGCTCTTGAGAGGGCAAGGTTGGTGTACAAACGGTATTCGCTCAAGGTGATTGCTACATTGCTGAAGTCTAGACGTAGGTCTACTTCTATGGCTTACATCCGAGTTTGGCGATTGTTTGAATCCTGGTGCGAAGATAGGCAGCTGAGGGCATTGTCTGCCACGGTTCCGCAAGTCTTATCCTTTTTGCGGGATGGGTTCGATAAAGGTTTAGTGGCTTCTTCCCTTAGGGTGCAGTTGGCTGCGCTGTCCTGTTTTCAGGGGAAGGTGCGAGGGATATCGCTTGGAATTCATCCAGATGTTAAAAGATTCCTAAGAGCGGCGTCGCTGTTGAGACCTCCCTGCAGGGCTTCAGTGCCAGGGTGGGATCTGAACGTGGTAGAGGCGCTGCTAAGAGAGCCATTTGAACCACTGGCGAAGGCGACACTAAAGGACCTTACTCTGAAGGTAGTCTTCCTGGTAGCTATCTCTTCAGCAATGAGGATTTCTGAGTTACAGGCGTTATTGTGTAGGGAACCTTTTTTGTCCTTTGAGAGGAAGGAGAGGAAGAAGGTAGTGCTGAGGACGGTTTCCTCTTTTTTTGCCAAAGGTGGTGTCGGCCTTTCATGTAAATCAGGTAGTGTCTTTGCCTGTTTTTGAAAGGGCAGGTAAGGATTTGGATAAAAGGAGTTTACATCGCTTGGATGTTAGTAGAGCTCTGAAGAAGTACGTGCAGAGAACGGCAGCGTTCCGCAGAACAGACATGTTATTTGTGTTTGGAGGGGCCAGAAGGGGTGAGCTGGCCTCAAAGGCTTCTATTGCTAGGTGGATTAAGGAAGCGATTGCATCCGCATATATGTTGAAGGGCAGAGTGGTGCCAACAGGTTTGAAAGCTCATTCGACAAGGGCCGAGGCAGCTTCCTGGGCAGAATTCAGCTTGGTTCCAGCTGTGGACATTTGTAGGGCGTCGACGTGGTCGTCGTTACATACTTTTGTCAAGCATTACAGGACTGATGTGCAGGCGGAAGGGGATTCTAGGTTTGGATCTGCGGTTCTTCAGGCTGGTCTGGCAGGCCCCTCCTGTTGAAGTATTACTGCTCTGTTACATACCCAGAGGTTCGGGACTAGACTGGAGGGACGATAAGGAAGGTGAAATTAGACTTACCTGCTAATTGTAGTTCCTTGAGGGACTCCAGTCTAGTCCCGCATCCCTCCCTTAGGTTGCCTGCCGGAATGTAGCCTGAAGCTCCAGGTGAGGAGGTAGGTGCGAAACTGCAGTGTTCAGTGGGCGGTGGTAGCGTGTGACAAGAGTGCGGTATCACAGCCTTTTGTTTTAGTGGGGGGAGTGTTTGGGAGAAATGGTCTCGAAGAGAAGTGCGGGAGAAGATGGAGCACACCTATCAGATACTCAGGCTTACAAGCTGTCCAGTTTGTGTGGAAAAAAAAAACGAAATAGATAAATAGATATTCTATAGTTAATTTCAGTTCAGGGTTAATGTTATTATTTAAGATCTGCTTACTTATTGCTCTGGTGAGTCTGCTTTGTCAATAGATTATTTATTTATTTTTATTTATTTATATTCTCTTATATACCGCACTATTCAGCATCAGCGCGGTTCACATAGAACAAAAATCTCAGTACAGTCAACATGCATGAGTTTACAGATAACAAGGGAAGGAACTTGGATAACAAGGGAAACTATTTACAATCTATTTACAGGGGTAATTCTACTGCATAGGTACATGATACTAGGAACAGTTAAGAATATATTCAGTAATTATAGAGAGTCAGCCTTACTGGATCATGGAGGCGGGCCCTGGACTACTTATACTGGTGTCATCAGAAGTGTGACATGCTCAGTCTCCAAGCTGCGGGAGGACGTGCACAAACCCAGAGGTTCGGGACTAGACTGGAGTCCCTTAAGGAACTTCAATTAGCAGGTAAGTCTAATTTCATCTTTTGACATACAGGGCTAACCATACATCAAACCCACTCTACTTAGCAAATCTCATTTCTCGTCATACACCATACTGTCAACTTTGCTCCTTACATGCTTACCTTTTGTCTTTACCTTCCCCCTCTCAGGCTCATTTAGAGCAGACTCGTCACTCGGCCTTTTTTTCTTGGCCCTACCATCTTCCCTCTGCCTAGAACCCTCATACCCAAAGTTTAAAGAATTGTTAAAAAACCACCTGTTTCAACAGGCTTTTGACCTCCCTTGTGACTCCCCCACCTAAGTATTATTTTCTTCGTCTATTATGTTAAATTTTACTGCTGCTTCTGTTTCTTTCCTATATTGCTATGGCGTTCCTTTTCCTTTTTCTATAGCGTGGACATGTTTATTATAAACCGCTCTAATGTCTTGACAAGGGTGGTATATGAAGTGTAGAACCAAAGATAAAGATCCTCTCCATCATGAGACTCAACACTAGAGTGCAGAAACAAGCTTAGAGCTGAGCCAGGCTGCTTTTCGGATAATTGATGACTAATCCTAGCTAGTAAATCATCCAAGTTGTGTTCTCCTTCGACTTCTGCAGGGAGTCTGACTGGATCAGCTAGCCATACGGGTACAGATAAATGCAGATCCCTTGCTTGGGCAGGAATATGACCACTACTACCATCAACTTGGAGTAGGTGTGAGGAGCTCTGGCCAGGCCAAACAGAAAAGCCCAGAATTGGAAGTGATTGCCCAGGATTCAGAAATGGGAAAAGCTGTTGCTATTCCTTGATGGTAGTATGAAATACGTATTTGCCAGATCTAGGGAGGTCAGGAACTCCCCTGCCAAACTGATAGAAGGATTGATCTGATTGTCTCCATTTGGAAATGGGGAACATAAGTTTGGAATTGACCTCTTTCAGATCCAAAACAGGCCAGAAGGAACCTTTCCATGTTGGAAACCACAAAATTGATAGAATAACTGCTTTGTGATTAAGATTTAAAAAATATTTCTATACCGCCATATGCTCGAAGGCATTCAAGGCGGCATACAATATTAAAAAAAAAAAAAAAAACACTACCAGAAACCTAACACAATAATACTAAAAAATAAATAAAATAAATCTTTCCCCACCATGCCATGCCATGCCATTGCCCTTCCGCCTGCCTTACCCTGACTGAGGAAACAAAGGTTTTCGCAGCTTTCCTAAAGGTCATCGGATTTTCTTCTTGCTGCAGTTGAACAGGTAACCTATTCCACCATGAAGGGGCTGCCACTGCAAAACACTTCTCCTGCCATTTTTTCAGCTGTACCCACTGGGGGCTGGGAACCGCTGAACAGTGGCCTTGACTCGCATGCAATGTCCAGCCCAGCTGGTACCACTTCAGCACCTCCACTAAGTCCCAGACCTCTTAGCACCTTAAAGGTCACCAGGAGAAGCTTGAGCACACACCACTGTGCAACTGGGAGCCAGTGACGTTTGCACAACACATCTTCTACAGACTCCCTATGACTACGTCCTGGTATTACTCACACAGCTGCATTTTGTACCACCTGCAACTTCCGCAGCTGGCACTTTGGCAACACAACATACAAAAGATTACAATAATCCAACGCTGACATACCAGAGCCTGGATCAATAGATGCAGTGTCCCCCACATCCAGAAAAGGATGTAATTGTCTCACCAAATGCAACTTACCATATGCTACTCTTGTCACATTCAAAACCTGTGAATGGAGATCCAAATCAATGTCCAGCTTCACACCCCCCCCCCCCCACCCACGTTCCATATTTCGTCCTTCCATGGCAGCCGTACACCTGCCAACACACCTACACATCCCCTTCCTCCTGTCCCCCAAAAACCAAGAGTTCAGATTTTCTTGGCATTCAGAACCAGGCCATTAACCTGCAACCACCCACACACCTCTTCCAAACACCTATTCACCTTCTCAATTGTGGCTTCCAATGCACAATCCACTAGCTGAATATCATCCGTGTAAAGAAAACACTGGAAGCCATGCTTCCATACTATCCTCCCCACAGGACTCATAAAATGTTGAAAAAAACAGGAGGAGAGTGCCAACCCCTGCGGAGTCCCACAGTGCAACTGACGCACCATGGACTTCCTCTCCCCCCACCCCACACATCCAAAACATGCATCCACATAGGCAACTAACCACTTCAAGACACAGCTCCCTATCCCTATGCTCTTGACACCTGTCAAAGGATGTTCCACTTCAACAAATCCAGGGCAATCACCATCACTTCTTCCCCCATCCCTAGCCTGTCCTAACATGTTCATCACCACTGCCAGTAGTGTTTCTGTCCCTGACCCTTTCTGAAAACTGGCCTGCCCCCCAATCGAACCTGCGGGTCTCTTCCAAATAACCTTCCAATTGATCCAATACAATCTTTTCCACCAATTTGATAAGGCACATCAGACGAACTAGGCCTCAAATTCTCAAGGGACAAATCCTGTCCCTTCTTAGGAATTGCAGTCCCACCATTGCCTCCAACACTCTGGATACTACCCCTGGGTTAGCATGGCATTCACAATATCTACCAACCAACCTACCACTTCTTCCAATCCTCTCAACAAACGACCTGGAAGGGGATCCAAATACATTCCAGAGAAATTCAGTCCCCCTCAAAACCTCCCTTATCTTCTTCTGGGTAACCTCCACAAAATCCCCCCTCCTCCCATCACCCATCCTCTTTACCTTCTCACCCTCAGCCTTTCCACCTTCTCTTCAAAGTACTCTGCTACTTTTTACACATAGTTTCTAGGCTGTACAGCATTAGCTGAACCCAGTGCAAAACACCCTGGCTAGCAGGCCAGCACATTTAGGGCCGTTTGGGAACCCAGGGCTGTGATCACAAGGGCATCCTTAATTTTTTATTTTTATTTTTAAATCTGCTTTATGCAAACAGGCCGTATTTGGCTCTCTTGTCTAATAGAAATGAATGAGCTAAATAAAAAGTGGGAAAAATCCTAGAAAGTTTGTATGCAAATAAGAAACAGCAAGAGGGGAAGGGGTGCTGGGGCCCAACTTACCAGCCCCCCTCGGGCCCTGTGGGGGTGTCCTTCTCTTTGTTCCACCAGTGCTGGAACGTGTGAGAATCTGCTCTGGAACCAGCGTGGCTGCCAGCTCCAGGAGACAAGAACGTACCTGCACTCTGAGCACTGTTGGACCCTACAGGACTCTATCTTAGGCCCAACTCTCCCAGCCCTCCTCATAGTGCTATCTGCACTGCTGCACCAGTCGATACCTTGCCACCTGCTGATGGCAGACAAATAACTGGCTTCTCTGTAGTGCACCACCATATACTTCCTGATGACAACAATGAAAGATGCTGAAGTCTGCCTCTACCTGCTAGCAAGGGAGCATATCTCATTTATCTGGACTGGTCTAGCAAGATAAGGAAAAGCTTAGAGCAAGTTTCTTATGCCAGTTATGCCATACACTCATTTACAAATACTTATGAGTTCTCGTATATCTCCTTTTTGATATTATTTAAAAATTCCTTAATCTTCCCTCCAGAGTAGATTAGTCATCCAAGTGGCATCCTCAACCAGAGAGTGACATGTATCATGGCTCTGGAACTGTGTCATCCTTAGTGTGCCCATTAGGTGTTGCTGTTGAGCAATTACTAGGACAGTCCCAATATTTTAGCTCTGGCAGACCTGAAGAGCAGAGTGCAGGTTCAGGAATTCCACCCCTTTTGAATTGTCTTTGAGCATGGAAATCTGTAAAGGAGGGTGCACCAAAAGCAACCTTAGGCTCTGTTCCCAACATGTCACATGCTGCTCGGTCACTAATCGCTTAGAACTACTTTTTGATCTTACAGTTGCTTTTATATAATGGTAACAATTTTAGGATTTTAAAACTCCGAGTTTATCCTAGGAGTACATTCTGTTCTTTTTTACCACTAAAGGTAAATCCCAGCCGTCTGCCAGTGGTGATTGGGGGATTGCTGGATGTGGATTGTTCTGAAGATGTCATAAAGAGTTTGATCCTTGTTGTGAGGGGTCAGTTCTCTACTGATGAACTTGTGGCTGAAGTAGAAAAGAGGAATAGGTATGTTATCTCACAAATGAACTATCTTTTGAGGGGTTTCATGAGTGACAGGAGAAGAGCGGGTCTGAAGATAAAACCTTAAGTCATTTTGTGGGTTGATCATGGAATGTGCAGAAAGAACCCAAATTTTTTAAACTGATATTTCAAAGCACCAATACTCAGAGTAATTTTAAAGAATTTAATTGCTGGTTATACAAGTATTTACAAAGATCTATGTTCCTGCTAATTTAATTCACAAGGAGAGAGTTCAATTGTATGGGACTGTTTCTACTTAACTGCTCCCTCTGCTGTGAATAATCTGTGCTGATTTTTATCTCCTTTGCACTAATACTAAAGTATAACTAGAGCTTGAACGTTTGAAGAGTGAAATCTGAGAACTAAATTGTCAAATATGAGGCATGGCTGTTAAGGTGTAAAAAGTACAGTAAAAACAATACAAAAATGATAGAGAAATAGCCCAAGAAATGGCAGCGTAAGGGGATGAGTCTGATAGTGTGTCTAATCTGACTAGTACTGCTGCAAATCAAGCATGATAGCTGTGCTTGGCAGATGCTCCCTTTTGGAAAGAAAAGCAAATCCAGACGTTTGTGTTCACTGGAGGTGGGAGAACTGCTCTCCCTACATCATAAGATGAAAATGCATATCAAAACCAAAGAGAAACAATTCCTGAGTTTTCAAGGAGATGGGGATGGGGGCTCAGTCTCAGGTTCCCTTATGAAAGTGTTGCATGAATACCTGGGTATGATGTATTATTTACATTTTCTTGCTGAAGTTACATTGGACACTTACCCTGACAGTAAGAAGAAAACAATAAGAATAGTTCAATGTATCTTTTTTTTCCTAGGTTGAAACTCTTGCTACCCTGGCTGGAATCTAGAATCCATGAGGGTTGTGAGGAGCCTGCTACCCATAATGCACTGGCCAAAATCTACATTGACAGCAACAACAACCCAGAAAGATTTCTCCGTGAGAACCCCTATTATGACAGTCGTGTTGTTGGGAAGTACTGTGAGAAGAGAGACCCACATCTGGCATGTGTGGCTTATGAGCGTGGCCAATGTGATATGGAACTTATCAATGTAGGTGTATGCTCTGTAGTACAGTAACTGAAGAGAGCATAGAAGATGGTGTGATCTCACAAACTGGTCAAATTCGTTTTTAAAAAAAATCACTTAATATTAATGTAGATTATTTTATTGTTGTAGTTAAATGTTGTAAATTATTGCTTTAACAAAATTAGTCCTACAAGCCAGGTCTTCTGTAGCACAATAGACAAGCCAGGCGACTTGCCTTATAGTAATTTTAGACTTGACTATAAATAGAAGTTATTTTAAAGTTGTTCTGCTTTAAGCCAATTATACCTCCTTATGGCAGGAAATACGTTTATTATTGTTTTGTGGGTATATGACTCTTTTTTTTTTTAATGTTCCAGGTATGCAATGAAAATTCTCTATTCAAGAGCTTATCACGTTATCTAGTTCGTCGTAAGGACCCTGAGCTTTGGGCTAGTGTCTTGCTGGAAAGCAACCCTTACAGGAGGCCTCTTATTGATCAAGTAAGTATTTTTTTTCCCTGTGAGCTAAAATGTGTTGGACAGTATAATTCTATGATCTGGTATTATCCCCTGCCTCACCAACCCAGACTGTGTATCCAGTCTGCTTTGTATTCAACAGTTCCATGCTGGTTTTCCTTTACAGGTTGTACAGACAGCACTATCTGAAACTCAGGACCCTGAAGAGGTGTCTGTTACAGTAAAAGCCTTCATGACTGCAGATCTCCCTAATGAACTCATTGAACTACTGGAAAAAATTGTCCTAGACAATTCTGTATTCAGTGAGCACAGGTATTACAACATATATACATGTATGGAGGGAGCCCGGGTTTTGTCTTCCAAGGAAAGGTGTTTGGTGATATACTAGAAACTGCAGCTAGATTGCAGTTAATATAAGCTTTTCTCAATATCCTGTGCCACAGCTAAGAGTAGACTTTCATAACTTTGAAGTGTTTGAACAGTTATTACTTTACAGAATGCTTGCTTTCTGATGTAGGTTATTGAAATGATGCACTTATACATTACCAAAAAATAACCTTAACATGGAATTACAATGTTGTCTTTATAGGAAGTCCTGTGTGCTTATTTGTACTATTCAAGTGCCACAAGCATATTTCTCTCCTTTATAATTCAGGAATCTACAGAACCTCCTCATTCTCACTGCCATCAAGGCTGACCGTACTCGTGTTATGGAATACATCAATCGTTTAGACAATTATGATGCCCCTGATATTGCTAATATTGCCATCAGTAATGAACTTTTTGAGGAGGCTTTTGCTATCTTCAGGAAGTTTGATGTGAACACCTCTGCTGTGCAGGTAAAAATCTGTGCAGGCATTTTCTAACCATTGAGAATGATGCTGTTTATATGCTTTCTAGTCTGTTTTTTGTGTGACTGGGTGTGGAAGCTATATTTTTGGCCAAGTGTCCTCTACAAAAGGTTTTTGAAAGGACATAAATGAAAAATGTTTGGGACATGCTGACCAAATATTTTCACAACTTGACACATTTGATTTAATTGACAGGTATTGATTGAACACATTGGAAATCTGGACCGTGCTTATGAGTTTGCTGAGCGCTGCAATGAACCAGCTGTATGGAGCCAGCTGGCAAAAGCACAACTGCAAAAGGGAATGGTCAAGGAAGCTATTGACTCGTATATCAAAGCAGATGATCCCTCTTCTTACATGGAAGTTGTTCAGGCTGCTAATGCCAGTGGTAGGAGTTTTTTTTCCACATGTTTAATTCTAGTAACTCAACAGTGCTTGGAAATGAGATCTTAAATTAATGTGTCTGCATGTCTTGAATTTATAGTGATGAGATTTGACACTGCAACCAGGCCTGAAAGAGACTTGTGGTTTTATTTTTTTTCCAGAATATGGCATACAGCAGAGAGGCAACCAAAAATCATATGAGATGAAACTTAGGGACCTAATTGTGTATACCCAAGAAGAGAGGCAATATTTATCAGAATTCCAGCCCCCGTCACAAAATGGATTTTCCGAATTACTTAGATGTTTTGCCTCCATAGTTGATCAAGGAAGCAAAAGCCTTTAGTTGCCACTTTTGTACATTAATTGCTCAGTGTGTAAGATGTTTTACACCTAAATTAAGAGGCTTTTTGGTTAGATTGATTTCATTTAGTAAAAGCTGTTAGTGTAGCTGGGTTTAAAATGGTTTGGACAAGTCCCAGGAGGAAAGGTCCATAAACTATTACAGGGAACCTGGGAAATCCACTGCTTGCCACAATACAAGCATTGTGTAACCTGTGTCTTTTGGGGAAACTGCTACAGTAGGTACTTGTGACCTAGATTGGCCACTGTTGGAAACAGGATTCTGGGCTTGATGGACCTTGGTCTGACCCAGTATGGCATATCTTATGTTCTTATGTCTAGTGTTCATAGGTAAGCGAACTGGAAAAAGTGTCACATTTTGGAGGAACAGGTTTTGGCCATTTGTCATTGGCGTTCTCTGTATTAATTATCCAGTGTACACTGATGTAAAACTTTTATTATGAATTAATGAAAATCATTCTTGTGATATTGCTAATTAAATGTGTGCCTCCAAGGTTGAGGGTCAACTGGCTTTAATAAGTTGAATCATTATGAAAACAGCATGTTCTATGGGTTAGGAGCCCTCAAATGTATTTTTTGTGACCACAGATTAAGTTTGGGGATATGTTGGTACTGCCTAGTTCAGAAATGAAAATAAATCCAACTATATTCTAAAGATCCTTAACTGCAAAAATAGGGTCAATAGTGAAAACAATGCTGTGTTTTTTTTTTTAAAGTGTGGAAAATTTATTTTCATCCCTAGATGAGGCAGAGTTGGCTCAATTTAACAAAATCAAGCATTCAAAAATACTCAAAGGCCAAGCAAGATAATAAATAAAACAGTAAGAAGAAAACAATTCACAAGCAATGCCAAAGCTGGCAAACAGTTTGACCTCAACCCCAACCCACAAAAAGGGGGAGAGCAAAATAAGAAAAAAAACTCAAACACCAATAATGCAGGAAAAAGATGGGACTATGCCAGAAGATAACTCAAAATCATACAGTGGGAGGATCACTACTCAACAGATCTACGTGAATCCAAAAGCTCCAGCAGCTGGGATGGATCATAAAAAATATAAGAGAGTGAAATTTAACCAAGCATTTGGAAGGAAACTTTAGGAAAAATTGTCCTCCCAGCTGTTGGCCACTAGGGCAGAGCAGGAGAAAGTGAGATTACTTTACCGTAACAGGGGTTCTCCATGGACAGCAGTATGAGTCAGCCATGCATAGGTGTGTCACCCTCTGGGACTGGAGTAGCTCTCCAATAGCTCAGAGGAATTCAAATTCTTAATTGTTTAAAATTCCTCTGAGCTTCCTGTCCTTCCCCTTCCTGCCCGGGTCTCAGCCCTTCCTGCCTCAGTGGTTTCCTAGACGAGCGGGCTCGTTCCAGGGGAGGAGAGCGGGATGGTGTGGCTGTCTCATACTGCTGTCCACGGAGAACCCCTGTTACGGTAAAGTAACCTCACTTTCTCCATGGACAAGCATTGAGTCAGCCACGCATAGAGGTGACTCCCGAGCCAGGGTGAGTTGGGGAGGCAAAGAAGTGTTCTGCTATGAGAAGTGGTACCCCACCGCACCCGAGGATGCTGTGGAGGGGAGAGCCTGCGAAAAAGACCTGAATGTCCAGAAACAGAGTCACAGAGACTGAGAACTGTGCCAACCCAAAAAAAAACTCCACCAGAGTATTTATTGGAGAAAATAACTGTGAAACAAAACAAGCAACAAGGTAATAAGAACAGTGCAACAATGGCAAAACTAGGGAGGCCACGTGAACAACAATAGTGGCAACAGTGTGGATCAGCAAAGACAGTGAGACAACAGCTCCGGTAATTAAGGGAGCAGAAAACAGGCAAGGGTATTGCAAGTCAATCTTAATGCAAGTCTGCAATTGTGCAAATCAGCATTATAGTGCAAATCAATGGCGTACAGTCCCTGACGGCCGCAGGGCGTCAGGTTTTGATGTCTGAGGTAGCTGTCTGGTATTCCACTATGCGCAGGACCGCCTGTCCAGAGGTGGTGGAGGAGCCCAGGGGGCCATCAAGGCCAGTAGTGCCTGGTGAAAGTATGGATGGAGGCCCAAGTGGCCTCGTTGCAGATGTCCACTGGGGTGGCGGCATGCAGGTGCGCCAGGGAGGCCACCACTGCCTGCAGTTGGTGTGCATGCACCTTTTCCCACGGGGAGATATCCGCGAGGATATGGCAGTACGCAATGCAGTTGGAGAGCCACCCAGAGAGTGCATTTTGTTACTGGTACTCCTGGTCTGTTGGGGTCATAGGCAATGAACAGTTGCGATGCCTTGTTGGGAGCCTTTTGTTCTGTTGTGATAAATCTGGAGGGTGGCACACAGTCCAGCATGTGGAGGCGGCGTCCCTTTTGGGTGTCATGAGGTTCTGGGTGGAAGCTGGGTAGAACGATGGCCTGGTTAATGTGGAAGGCCGAGGCTACCTTGGGGAGGAACTTGGGGTGGGTACAGAGGATGACCCGGTCATGGTGGAACTGCGTGTAGGGTGGGTAGTCCACCAGGGCCTGCAGCTTGCTGATTCATTGTGCTGAGGTGATGGCCACCAGAAAGAAAGACTTCCATGTGAGGAACTTGAGGGTTGCCTACTCTAGGGGCTCGAACGGGTGTCCCGTGAGTTGCTGCAGGACAATATTGAGGTCCCATCCCGGCGTTGGAGGCTTTACTGGAGGATATAAGTGGTTGAGACCACGCATAGCGGGTTACCAGCGGGTGGCCCAAGATTGGTTTGTCATCGACCTTGTCATTGTAGGCTGCCATAGCGTTCAGGTGGGTCCTGATTGAGGATGGCTTTAGCCCCCCTTGGGAAAGGGAGAGGAGATATTGCAGGAGTGCCGGGATGGGGCAGGAGAACTGGTTTTGCTGCTCAGCGTCACACCATGTGCTGAATCTGTCCCATTTGGTGGTATAGGATCTCTGGGTAGCAGGGTGTCTGGCTGCCAGGAGGACCTCCAAGACATCCTGCATTAATTGGTGATGTCTTAGGGATGCCTGCTCAATATCCAGGTGGTGCGTGCTAATGGCTTCAGGTTGGGGTGAAGTGTCTGTCCCTCGTCCTGGATGATTAGGTCTGGGCACATTGGCAGCCACAGGTATCCACTGGATAATTGAAGGAGTGGGAACCATGGTTGTCTGGGCTAGAAGGGAGCCACGAAGATGACCTTTGCCTTGTCCTGCAAGATCTTTTGGAGTACTCTGGTGATGAGTGGGGTTGGTGGGTAGGCGTAGTAGGTTTATGATCCCCAGTTGACTGAGAAGGCATCGGCCGCTGTCCTGCATTTGGATGGCTGCCTGGAACAGAAGGCGGGACACTTGGAGTTGTCCTCGCTGGCGAAAAAGTCCCTAGTTAAGGGCCCCCAGAGGCGCGGAAGAGGTATGACGTGATGGAGGGATTCAGAGACCATTTGTAAGGTGCAAGCTGTCAGCTGAGGCTGTCTGCTAGTGTGTCGTTTCTGGGCAGGTAGAAGGCTTGGAGGTGTGGCCCTAAGGAAATGGCAAAAATCCATCTCTTGTAGGTCTCCCTGCACAGGGAGCGTGAGCAGGTGCCTCCTTGCTTGTTTATAAAACATCGCCACCTGGTTGTCTGTTTATACCAGTATGGCTCTGCCCTGAATCCAGTCTTGGAAGGTCCGGAGGGCATTACCGATGGCTCTGAGTTCCAGTAGATTGATGTGGAGGTGCGGCTCGGTGAGTGACCAGGTCCCCTTGGTGCGGAAATCGAGGAGGTGTGCTCCCTATCCCCCTTCTTTGATGCATCAATGGTGAGGGTGATGTGTGTTTGAGGTGATTGCAGTGGTCGCCCCTTGGTTAGGGTTTGCCTTGTCCGCCACCAGAGGAAGATCCTCCTGGTGTGGCTGTCCATAGGGACCCTGTGTGTCAGGGGCTGCCTGTGCTGGTCCCAGTGGCAGCGGAGGTGCCATTGAAGTTGACGCATGGGTGATGACGTGGACTGCTGCTGTCATGTGTCTGAGCAAGCATAGGAGAGCACGTGCTGAGGTAGTGCTTGTTTCTGCCATACGTGTTGCCAGCGTAATTACTTTGTCTACTCTCCGAGGAAGGAGAAAGGCCTTGGCTTGCTTGGTTTGGATCTGTGCGCCTATGAATTCCAGCGCTTGTGTGGGTTCTAACTGCAACTACCTGTGGTTGATGAGGAAGCCCAAGGACTGGAGAAGATTCACTGTAGTCTGAAGGTCTTCACGCGCTTCCCTTTGAGCATGCTGCAATCAGCCAGTCTAGGTAGGGGAAAGACACGGATGCCGGTCTTGTGGAGATGTGTGGTGGCCACTGCCACGCACTTTGTGAAGACTTTGGGTGCGGGACAGAGGCCAAAGGGAAGTGCCTTGTATTAGTAGTGCCGGTCGCCCACCATGAAGCGAAGGAACTGCTGCTGGGAGGGGTGAAGAGGAAAGTGGGTGTAGGCATCCTGGAGGTCCAGGGATGCGAGCCAGTCATTTTCCTGGATAAGAGGGGGAAGATGGTTCCGAGGGAGTGCATGTGGAATTTCTCTCTCAAGACCTGTTTGTTGAGAAGTCTGAGGTCTAGGATGGGATGCCAGACCCCTGACTTTTTCGGTATGAGGAAATATCGCGAGTAGAAACCTTGGTTGCATTGGGGGGTAGGGACCGGCTCTATGGCTTTTAGCAGGAGGAGGTGCTGTGTCTCTTTGAGGAGGTGCTGTTCTGGTGTCACCCTCCTGGGTGGAACTGATGGGCGCATTTGGAAGCGGATATGAAGCCCCTTGCGGATGATCTCAAGCACCCAGTGGTTGGTGGAAATGTTTGCCTATGCCTTCGCAAAGTGGGTCAACCTGCCCCCCACTGCGATGGTCCCTGCGCTGGAATGGTCAAAAGCTCAGGTTGGTTTTAGAAGCAGAGGAATGTTGGGATTTCTGCTGCTTTCTGTTCCTTTGTCGTGATTTGTTTGAGTAGGATGTTTGGCAACGCTGGTTTCTCTGGTAGCCATTGTTGTGATTGTGATGGGAGTTATATTTATGAGCTGAGTAGTATTGTATTTGAGTTTTGTCGTTTTGTTGGACGCTGGTGGGTGAGGCCCTCATTAGATAGGGTCTGCAAGGTCGTGCAATCTTCTTTTAGGCCGTCCACTGTTTCCTTGACCTTGCTGCCAAAGAAGCTGTCCCCCCGAGCAGGGGGGCGTTCGCTATACGTTCATGTGTGTCCTCACGGAGGTTGGAGACTCTCAGCCATGCCATCCGTCGAGTGGCTACCGCTGTTCATGCAGTCATGTAGGTAGTTTCAAAGGCATCAAAGGCTGATCTGATGAGGTGCTTCCGGCAGTCCCCAAGGTCTTGTAGAAAGGGGCCAAGGGTGTCACGGGTGTCCGGGGATAGGGAGGCGATTGCGTCCCTGGCTTTAGAGAGGATAGTGTCGTGGTATATTATCTGGACTCGATGGGCGGCGATTCTAGCATTGAGCATAGCACCCTGGTAGACACTTTTCCCAACCCCATTGAGGGTGCGGGAATCTTTCCCCGGTGGTGCGTTGGCTTGGGGCATGAATTCTTGTACTTCAGGGCAGATTCCACCACAATGGACTGATGTGGAAGCTGAGGTTTGTCAAAACCGGGTGCTGGTTGGACCTGGTACTTCAGATTGAGATGCTTGGTGGTGGCAGGGGAGGCTGCTGGAGTCTGCCAGAGGCGCTCCCTGCAGTCTAGGAGTACCTGATGGATGGAGACTGCCACCAAGGCCTTGGGGGCTTCCAGGAATTTGAGGATCCCCAGAACCTCGTTCCTGGGGTCGGGGGTGTCTTCCGGCAGTAGCCCCAGGTGTGCCGTGATTTTCTCGAGGAATTTTAGGGTATGTCAGGTCTTCCGGGGGAGAGGCCGGTATGGAGAGAGGAGTAGGGGTGTCCAGAAGAGTTATAGGAGAGGGCGGAAAAGTGGGAGGGTCCTCGCCTTCTGATTCCGAGGCAGAGTCCAGGATCTCACCCTCCTTCCCCGGCAGGGGGTCCTCCAGGGGAGAGCAGAGGAGGGAGGGGGACCAGGAGACTCGAGGTAGTGCTCCGGGGTTCGAGGTGCCCTGTACTCCCAAGAGTTGCTGTGCCATGAATCGGCCCCACAATTCCATTAGCTCGGGGTGTTGGATGGCGGCTCTGGGCTCACAGTTGCTGGTCAGTCCTGGAGCTGAAGGAGGGTGAGTTCCGGTGGTAGCCAGTAGGTGGCATGGGAGGGCTAAGCTCGATGATGCAGGGCTCATTGTAGCAGGGGTGAAAAGCTGAGGATGTACCTCCCGGCCAGAGGGGGCAGCAGAGGAACTGCTGGTGCGGGGATATCAGTGATGGGAGCTCCTGGAGCGATGGCGTGCAGAGGAGGAGTGCCATTGTTGGGAGGAACTGCTCCGGTGGGTGCCTGCTTCTGTGGTGGCAGCAGGAGCCCGAAGAATTGTGCCTGCTAATCCGAGAGGGGCTGGAGCTGCGGCAGCGTTGGTGTGCTGGGGAAGTCCGGCAGGAGGCCTGAAGAGGAGAGGCAGCTGTGAGAGATGCACGATGCAGGAGAGGGTGCTCCGAGGATCCTGGGAGAGAGAATGCAGTGCTGGGGACGTCGGTGGAGGCTCTGCGGAAGGAGGCAGGATCGGAAGCATGCAAGAGCTGTGGTAGGGGGAGAGAGCCGGGGAGGCTTACCTTGGGGCTCGTGGAGCACATGGAAGGGATCGCAGGGGCTCTGACTGTTCCCCGGCAGTACGATCGGCCTGCTCACTCCTCCGGATGTCTGGAAGCGGCTGAGGCCCTGTTCTCTTTGCCGTTTCCTTGCTGCTTCCTGCGCACATGTGGGTTCAGGCAAATCTTTAAAACAGCCTTGAATCAATCAAGTGCCTCAGACCAATGTTCCCTCTAATTTTCTGTAGGCTGTGTGCGCATAAAATATCAGCTGTGCAGCTTTTGAAGGACGGTTAAATTTTTGTGCGCCACATAACGACACTTGGAGTTATATACTTTAAAATTTGACAACACGTCAGAATACAGTATTGCCACCACATTGATTTTAATCAAATTAAATGAAAATAGATGATTACTAAATGAAGCGGAAAATTTCTAGTAATTACAATCACAACTTTTAAATTTTAAGACATCTGTGTTGTTTTCCATCAGAATCAGAACCGTAATTTTTGTGAGCTCTATTGTAAAGTATGTGCGCTCGCTCGGCAAGGTGTGTGCACGCGCACATGCGCACAGCTTAGAGGGAACAGTGCCTCAGACCTAAGTGCATAAAGCAAGGCATTCCATAAAAGTAGGACAGTATAGCTAAAATGCTTTTTTTTGGGGGGGGGGGGGGCACTGATCCTGGGCAGCACTGGAGGAGAATTTTCTTTTGATTTGCTGCACTTCCTAACCTGGCCCATCTTGCTTGAGTTTAGTGGTTTATTGTAGGTTTTCTCTTTTTTGGAGAGCGTTGATTTGTCCGTCTGTCCCGAAGGGCAGAAGAAAAAAACTGAGGCAGGAAGGGCTGGGACCCGGCAGGAAGGGGAAGGACAGGAAGCTCAGAGGAATTTTAAAAAAAGAATTAAGAATTTGCATTCCTCTGAGCTATTGGAGAGCTACTCTGGTCCCAGAGGGTGACACACCTATGTGTGGCTGGCTCATAATGCTTGTTCATGGAGAAACTCCTTTCTCCATCTTTGCGTAGCCCTAGAAAAGTCCAGATAAATCCAGACGTTAAACCCTTTAAAGGCTATACTTCTCTTACGAAAATAAACCCTAAAGAACCAGTCCTGGTCTGATGGGAGTGAAAACGTAACTAACAAAGTAGCAGATATTAGCAACAGACCTAGGAGAAGTGTATCTGAAAATAGAATCAGCTCCTCAAATGACATCAGAAAAACACGCAAGGAGACCTCTGAGAGAGCTTTCTCGTTTGCTGCGACTTCCATCTGGAACTCCCTACCTAATGATCTGAGAGCAGCTCAGGACATCAAAGACTTTAGAAAACAACTGAAAACAGTTTTGTTTACGGAGCACTACGGTCATGCAATCAACTAATTAATTTTTAAGAAAGCAATTATTTATATATACATTGTACAATAGCTCACTATCTCCAGGAACAAGCAGGAATAAGTCCTCACATATGGGTACGTCGGTACCGACGGAGCCCGTGCGGGAAAGCTCCCCAGCTTCTTAGAATAGAAGCTTTTGGGACCTCCCACTGCACATGCGCACTGCCTTCCCGCCTTCCTGAACAGCTCTCCTCAGTTTCTCTTTTTCCGCGGAGCCAGCAGGTCGTGTTCCTGTCACCGCTGAAGAAATTGTTATTTTATTTGTTTCTTTAGACCGCGTACCTGCCTTCCCCATACCGATACCGGTATCGCCGGTCTTTTCTTTCTTTCTTTAAAAAATTATAATTCTTTTTTCTTATTTTTTAGCTTTTTGGTCACTTCAGAGAGGCCTCTCGGCCTACTCAATTTCTCCTCATGGAGAAGCCAGCCCCTGGATTTAAGAAGTGTACCAAATGTAATGCTGTTATTTCAGTCACAGACACCCATGACTGGTGTCTGAAATGTTTGGGGCCTGACCATTCCATACCGGACTGCCCATCTTGCTCCCACATGTCTAAACGTGGGCTGCAGAACCGGGCCAACAAATTCCATGTGCTGTTTGCTTCAGAGAATACAGCATCACAGTCATCCAGGTCTTCTTCTCCGGATGGATCTCAGGTAACCAAACCTTCTGTGGGCAAGTCCTCAAAGAGCAAATCTCCTTCAAAGCATCGAGAGGCTCTTAGCTTAGAACTTGAGGACCCTGCCCCAGCCAAACAACCCCGGCGGGAAGTCCAACTTCCAAAAACGCCAATTCAGGGGTCTCAGGTTGATATCGATGCTACGGCCTCGACAGATCACCTGTTAGCCTGCTCTGGGGTACCGGGTCACTCCGGTACCGACATCCAGGCAGCTATGGCGTCCATGGGCGATACTGTACAGTCCATGCAGCAGGCCGTCATGGCTTTCATTAAAGCTGCAACGCCATCGGTTCCGCTTTCAGCGGTTCCGGGCCCGATACCGGTATCGTCCGCCATGCCGGTATCGAGGCCGTCCACCTCTAAACGCAAGTCGGTACCGTATGGGCTTTCGCTCCATACCGGTTCCATACCCGATACGCCCGATATCGATACCGATCGGTACGCGTATCGTGCGTTAGAGGAAAGCACCGATTCCTCTGAGGATTTTCACTCCTCTGATGATTCTGCTGAGTTTTCACTCAACTTACCTGAGGAGCCCTCTTCTCCTAAAAGGAGAATGTCCCCTCCAGAGGATTTGTCCTTCCAGGACTTTGTTTTAGATATGGCTACAGCCCTTTCTATTACCACATCCTCTGAAAAGGAACCCAGATCCAAAAAACTGGATATTTTGGGATACTCAAAGGCCCCTAAGGAGGCAGTTACCCTGCCTATCCATGAAATCCTTCAAGAACAACTGATGGATTTCTGGGAAAATCCTTTGACTTTGTCTCCTTATTCCCGTAGGTTGGACACCATGTATAGGGTCCCTCCTTCTCCTGGTTTCCAAAAGACTCAATTGCCCCACCACTCTATTGTGGTGAAGTCTGCAATGAAGAAGATTAGGAGTACCAAAAGGCACTCTTCCACCCCTCCAGGACGGGAATGTAAGACTTTGGACTCTTTTGGTAGGAAAATTTTCCAGGCTAGTATGCTTATAGCCAGGATTAATTCCTACAGTCTCTATATGGGCATGTTCCTGGAGGAACTTGCCAAAAAGGTGCGGCATTTTGCCCCCTTTATCCCTGAGGATAAAAAGCAGGGATTCCTTTCCCTAGTGAAACAACTCTTAGAGGTTTCTAAGTTCTCTAATAGGGCAGCATATGATTCCTTTGAGGGAGCCAGTAGGGCTTCGGGCATTGCTATTGCAGCCCGACGTCTTGCTTGGCTCCAGGCCTCTGATCTGGAACCTTGGGTTCTAGATGGCTTACGGAATCTGCCCTGTACAGGTGAGAACTTATTTGGGGAAGAGTGGCAAATCAAAGCCACCCAGATGGATGCTGAAAATGCCACCTTGGAAAGACTTTCAAAGTCCACTTCAATTCCTACTAAGAAAAAGTCTTTTAAAAGGCCTTACTATAAGAAGGCCAGAGTTGCTTCAAATACTGGCCAGCAGTCTTCTCAACCTCGCTATACTGCTAAGCGTCAGCAATCCAAACAAGCACGAGCTAAGCCTGCAGCAGCTACTGTAGCTCAGCAGGCTCCAACCCCTCAGGGGTTTTGACTTGCTCCTAGGGAACTTGCCACTTCTGGTTCTAACACAACCAGAACCTCTCACCATACCCGGAAGGTTGGTTCACTTTGCTCCCAGATGGGAACAAATCACAACAGAACAATGGACCCTCTCTATCATTCGAGAGGGTTACAAACTTCATTTCTCCAGCCTTCCTCCCCATCATATGGTGAGACCATTCAATTCTCCCCCATCTCTCCTAACCCTGTTGGGTCAAGAGGTTTCCTCTCTTCTTGCCCAAGGGGCCATAGAAGAGGTTCCTCTTCCTCAACAAGGGTCCGGTTTCTACTCCCCTTATTTTCTCATTCCAAAGAAGACAGGGGGATTCAGACCAATCCTAGATCTGAGAGAATTGAACAAATTTCTCTTCAAGGAGAAATTCAAAATGCTGTCTCTCGGCATTCTTCTTCCTTACCTCCAGGGTCAGGACTGGCTTTGTTCTCTAGACCTACAGGATGCGTATACACATATACTCATCCATCCATCCCACAGAAAGTATCTTCGCTTTCTGTTTCAGGGAAAACATTTCCAATACAGAGTACTCCCCTTCGGTCTAGCCTCTGCTCCAAGAGTATTCACAAAATGCATGGCAGTCGTAGCCGCATTTCTAAGAGGCATGGGAATCTTTGTCTTCCCATATCTGGACGACTGGCTCATCCGAGCTCCAACTCAGTCACAGGCCCAGATTTCCCTGGACCACACAAGGAGCCTTTTGCAGTATCTGGGACTGGTAGTAAACCTTCCCAAGTCCCAACTCATCCCTACTCAATCTCTAGAATTCATAGGGGCCCAGTTGGACACCATCACTGCAAGGGCCTACCTTCCACATGTTCGAGGCCAGCGCCTCCTGAGTTTGGCCTCCCAAGCTCAGTCCAGCACTCACTTGACAGCCAGGGAAATGCTACGCCTACTGGGTCATATGGCCTCCACAGTGCATGTGGTGCCCTATGCTCGTCTTCATATGAGAGCAGCTCAATGGACCCTGGCCACTCAGTGGACTCAGGCGTCAGGAGCGCTCTCAGACCAAATACAAACCTCCGATCGTCTGTTTTGGTCCCTCCACTGGTGGACTTCCACCAAGAATCTGTTGTTGGGGGCTCCATTTCAACCATTGCTACCCCAAGCAACCCTCACAACAGATGCCTCCCAAACAGGGTGGGGAGCCCATCTGCAAACTCTCTCCACTCAGGGCACTTGGTCTCTACAGGAGACCACCCTTCATATCAATCTTCTGGAACTGCGAGCAATTTACCTTGCCCTCAAGGTCTTCCACTCCCTCCTAGCCAACCTCACTGTCCTAGTTCAGACGGACAATCAGGTGGCCATGTTTTACATAAACAAACAAGGAGGGACGGGCTCTCTGTCGCTTTGCAACGAAGCTCTAAGACTATGGGCCTTCGCCAGAGAGCATCAGATTCACCTGCTAGCAGTGTATCTCCCAGGAGTTCAAAACTCTCGGGCAGACAGGCTCAGTCGAGTTCTGCTGCCACACGAATGGTCCCTACATTTGGACCAAATAAACCGAATCTTTCAGGAATGGGGGACCCCGGACATAGACCTCTTTGCAAGTCCGTGGAATGCCAAACTTCCCCGGTTCTGTTCCAGAACTCCGTGTCAGGGAGCTCAGGCTACGGACGCCTTTCTCCTGAATTGGAATCAGGCATTCCTATATGCCTTTCCACCCATTCCTTTGATTCCCAAGACTCTGTTCAAACTCCAGAGGGATCATGGAACTATGATCCTCATAGCTCCACGCTGGCCACGCCAAGTGTGGTTCCCTCTACTTCTACAGCTCTCCCAGGGATCCTACTTGGATCTGGGAGCTGCGCCAGACCTCCTGTCTCAGGAGGAGGGGACTTTGTGGCACCCAAACCCCAAATCCCTTCACCTCAGTGCTTGGTTACTGAAGGCTTAAGCCTTCAAGACTTTCATCTTTCCCAACCAGTGAAAGATATCCTTTCTGCCTCTAGGAAACCCTCTACCAGGCGTTCCTATGCTTTCAAATGGAAACGTTTTTCCATTTGGTGTGCTCAGCAGGGTCTTGACCCTCTGGCACTTCCTTTGAATTCTCTTCTTGATTATCTCCTGCATCTATCCAATGCAGGCCTCAAGACGAATTCGGTAAGAGTCCATTTAAGTGCTATTGCAGCATCCTTGAAACATATAAATGGACAACCTATCTCCTCTCATCCTCTTGTTGCAAGATTCATGAGAGGCCTGACTCTCACTAAACCTCCCATCAGACCACCCCCGGTCGCATGGGATTTGAATCTAGTGCTCGGTCAACTTATGAAGCCACCTTTTGAGCCAATGTTTTCCACCTCCTTGAAATTTCTTTCCTGGAAGGTCATCTTCCTCATTGCAGTCACTTCGGCTCGCCGCATCAGTGAGCTGCAGGCTTTAGTGGCTAATCCACCTTACACAAGATTTCATCATGATAAGGTGGTCCTTAGGACGAATCCCCACTTTATGCCTAAAGTGGTCTCGCCTTTTCATCTTAATCAAGAGGTATATCTACCTGTCTTTTTTCCAGCTCCTCATGCATCCAATGCAGAGAGGAACCTTCATACTCTGGATTGTAAAAGAGCTCTCGCTTTTTACCTTAATAGGACTCAGCCACATCGAAAGTCTTCTCAACTTTTTGTGGCCTTTGATCCTTCCCATTTGGGACTTCCAGTCTCCAAGCGTACACTTTCCAATTGGATTGCTCAGTGTATTTCTTTTGCTTACCAGAGCAAAAACATTTCTCTGGAAGGCCATGTCACTGCTCACAATGTGAGGGCCATGGCAACTTCTATGGCTCATCTGCACTCTGTTTCCATAGATCAGATCTGTCGAGCCGCTACCTGGGCCTCGGTTCATACCTTCACAGCCCATTACTGTTTGGACAAGGACTCCCGCCGGGATGCCTTGTTTGGCCAGGCTGTCCTCAAGCACCTGTTCCATTCCTAAACAACTCCTGCCCACCTTCCCAGAATGGATGCCTGAGATCCATACGAAGATGGCGAACCTTTACAGGGGATCCCATGCATCTAAGCTAGGGAGTCCCCATATGTGAGGACTTATTCCTGCTTGTTCCTGGAGATAGCACAGTTACTTACCTGTAACAGGTGATCTCTGGGAACAGCAGGAATTAGTCCTCACAACCCACCCACCTCCCCTAGGAGTTGTATCTTTTATCTATCTATCTTCCTGTCCTCTCTCTGTTGACTCAGCTATAAACTCGAAACTGAGGAGAGCTGTTCAGGAAGGCGGGAAGGCAGTGCGCATGTGCAGTGGGAGGTCCCAAAAGCTTCTATTCTAAGAAGCTGGGGAGCTTTCCCGCACGGGCTCCGTCGGTACCGACGTACCCATATGTGAGGACTAATTCCTGCTGTTCCCAGAGATCACCTGTTACAGGTAAGTAACTGTGCTTTATAGTATAGCTCACAATATATATAGTGCACCTTTTCCAAAAACATTTAATCATATATTTACAAACTATGTATATATTATCACAGATTTTTTCACTATTACTAATTTTCTCTTTTGTTAAACCGCTTTGATTGTATGATAAGGCGGTATAAAAATCCAATTAAATAAATAAATAAATAAAATCTGAAAATTCCAAAAGCGCAGAAACGTTCAATGAATCTTCGGTTGAACATCCGGGATCTCTCCACCAGGAGACCACCTACCCAGTGGCATTTTTGCTATAGGAGGATGATTCCACCAGTATACCAAATACCTCAAGTAAATATTGTTCAGAGTTCTCTAGCACTTATAAGAGTAGAATGTGGAAAATTAATAATACACAAATTAGAATATCTAGCATAGTTCTCCAATGTCTCAATACTAGCTTGTAAAATAAGAGAATCATTACACAAAGCATTAACAGAATCCCCCACAACAGCCGTCTTGGTTTGAGTCTCAGTTCTTAAAATTTGTAAGGAAGAAAGCACTTCAGAATGTTGCTGCAATTGTTGCTTATGTTCTTGCACTTGCCCAGACAAAGCCTGCACTTGAGGGAACAACTTCCCCCAGGCTGGCAATGGTTGTCCAAATTGACTCCAAAGTAAAAACTGCCAGGCGAGCAAGGACGAAAGTACCTGGAGTCCCAACCCATCCTACTCTCTCTCCTGGAGCCTGAAAAA
The DNA here is from genome assembly GCA_033557465.1 of Ichthyophis bannanicus. NCBI lineage: Eukaryota > Metazoa > Chordata > Amphibia > Gymnophiona > Ichthyophiidae > Ichthyophis > Ichthyophis bannanicus. Next base: position 174,788,287 of record CM066042.1, read on the forward strand.
CGGCAAGTAGATCTCCTATAGCGGCCATAGATCCAGCCGCTATTTCAGCAGATGATTGTAAAGACGGCAACTGGGAGCTGGTCCGGAGGAGCAAACATGATCTCACACTATTCTCCTGCACGCACCGCAGTCAGCCCTCCAGCAACCGGAAAAAGACCTCCTCGGGTTCCTGCCTCCGTTGCTAAGCCTGCCGATGAATCCTCAACTGCTGCAGCCTTAGGCGGATGCCACTGCTCCAGTGACGTGATGTCTGGCACTGAGCTGCTGGAAAAGCACTCCTGCTCCTCTCTGCTGTCAGTGGGGCTGTCTGTCGTGGCAATCCTTCTGGCCGCTGCTTGCTGCGCACCACAAAGGAATCCAAATTACCTACAGGTAACAGAGTAGATGCCGCCGACACTCTGGAGGGCTTAGGCGCCGGTTTTGCCTGCCTTTTCCACGTCGACGAAAGCGTGGCTCACAGCTCAAACTCGCCAACCACCATCTTGCTCTCCTCCTGCCTTAATTACATCTTATTTAGATTATTGTAAGGACTCCCCAACTGTTAATTTCAGACACACCAGCTTGTTTAGAATACAACTCATTCCCTATTTGATCTATATTATCATGCTTGATCAGTGCTTAAGGCCCTGTATTGGTTAACTATCAGTCAGTTTCTTTTTTTAATTTACAAAATTTTACATGGAGGCCCTGCCACATCTCTGTTCCATAGTTCAGGAATATGTTCATGATAGGAATTTGTGTTCCTCCATTAGCCCTTTTGAAGGTTCTAGATGATGATAGGGTAGTAACTACAAAGCAAAGGGGTCTGTTTAGGTCCCTCTTTGGAATGTAGTGTCTTAAAAAATGCTCTGCCAGTCTTCCGGAATTATATAAGCTATGTCTATTTAAAGCAGCCTATAGCTAATTTTGGGATGCAGCTTTTTAATTTGTATTGATTTTATTCATATTTCTTGTTCTGATATGTTGTGAACAAACTTTTCATATTCTGTTGCTGTTTTAGTTGATTCTAGGCAGAGATGGGCTGGTGAAAGTAAATTGGTTCATGTACTGTGAACATAATGACATGGGTGATTTAAAAAAAAAAAAAAGCATTTTAGCTATACTGTCCTGCTTTTATGGAATGCCTTGCCTCATGCACTTAGGTCTGAGGCACTTGATTCAAGGCTGTTTTAAAGATTTGCCTCTATTCTCAGGCTTTGACTTGGTTTAATTTGGCACTTTAGGGGTACCAGCTTTCCAACAACACTGGTTGTGTTCTTTCTTTTCATTGGTAATAGATCGCTGTGTGTTGAGCATTAAGGGCAGTATATCAAGTTTATAAACTTATAAACCACTGTCTATAAGTTTCAAAAATATATCAAAGGTATAAGTCGTGGACAAGAAGCCTTCAAGGAATAAAATGCTCTGAAACACACAGTATGAGGCTCTGGAAAGGGTAGATGCAGAGGTAACCCAGCCAATTTTTTCAAAGAAAGAGGTAGTGAAAACAAAATTGGGACTAAAATACAAGTTGTAAAGCATACACTTGTAGTGTGCCACAATGGCAAGTTTTCCTCATTTGCAGAATCAGGCTGTGGAGGTGGGGGGGGGGCACGTGTGTGTGTGTGATGGGGGGTACACGTCCTCAAATCTCAGTGCCTCCGCTATCCCTGCCCCTTCCCAATGCTTCCACACCTTTCTCCCTTCCTCCCCTCTCTTTAGCTCCACCCATTCCCTTATGCTTTCCCTGCCTTCTTCCTCTAACCCTACCCCTTCTCTCCATTTCCAACCCTTCCCAGTTCTTGGGCAGCTAGACTGCAGTCCCTGCTCTTCACACTGATGGGACCAGGGACTCCTGACAATTTCTGGCCACAGCCTGTTTTTTATGCCAGCAGGCTAGAACTCCCACTGGCTCTTTGACCTGCTTTAGGAGTGAGGGGGCCATACTCATGTTTGCATATGTGCAAACACAATGTATGTATACAGCTAGAGACGTCTTCACCTGTCTTCACCTATCCGACTGGAGCTTCCCCAGTAGGCACTATCATTTATGCAAAACATGTTTAAAAGAGTTTTGGATAAGCACAGAAGATACTAGTGAAGGGAAAACTAGAGCTAAAGATGATCTTTGGTACTGTGCAAGTAATGAATCTGGGCAAATTGGATGGGCCTAATTGTTGTCTGCGGTTATGTTGTATGGTAGTGGTAAGAAAAGGATTGGGAGTTGGCAGTGTTTTAAATAACCTACCCTTTACTCCTTTGAACAGAGGCAAGGGTAGAAATAATGACAAAATAAAAGGTAAATGAAGCATAAACTAGTGATACTGCTAGCTGTGGGTAGTTTTGGATTGTTACCAGCAGGCTGGAACACAAGAAACCAATTAGTTTGTTGCCAGCAGGGTTAGTGATGGCTAGGTACCATCCAGCAAAACCATAGAGGCCCATGAGGCTGTATGTTCTAGCAGTAGCCTTTCTAGTTTTGTAGACGTTTGGTACAAAACTTTGTAAGACAGGGATGGGACTAGTTTTGGATTAACCATGTTGTCTTCCATGCTCATCTACCCAGGATGATAGAAGAGCAGTGAGAGAATAAAAAACGGACTAGGATAAGGTGTGATTATCCTAGAAATGGTCAAGCTTCTAAAGTTGACAGCTAGAGTATATCCTTGGATTGGCCAGTTGGTTTTTCTGCTGGCATTTAGTATGTTAAATAGGCAAATTCTGATAATCCTGTTTCAGTACATGTGGTTCACTTGATAAGTTAAGCGAACAAAGTAAAGTTTGTTGAGAGAGAATTACTTTTACTATATTTCATTGCTATTGACATAAACTTTCATAATAACCAGATAGATTCAAAGCATATTGAAAATAACTTTTTTTTTCTTCAGGAAACTGGGAAGAGCTGGTGAAATATTTGCAGATGGCACGCAAGAAGGCCCGGGAATCTTATGTGGAGACTGAGCTAATCTTCGCTTTGGCTAAAACTAACCGCTTGGCTGAACTAGAAGAGTTTATCAATGGACCTAACAATGCCCACATTCAACAAGTGAGTGTCACTGTTGTATGGACAGTATTAAGGAAGCTTCTCTTTTAGTCTGTTTTTGGCACAGTATTATCCATATTTTCTATTCTAGGTTGGTGATCGCTGCTATGATGAAAAAATGTATGATGCTGCTAAGCTGTTGTATAACAATGTCTCAAATTTTGGTCGGTTAGCATCGACACTAGTTCATCTGGGAGAATACCAAGCAGCTGTTGATGGTGCAAGGAAAGCCAACAGTACTCGCACATGGAAAGAGGTAAAGAAAACTATTGCAACTTAAACATTATCTTTGTAACACATCAAAATCAAGCTAGTTTGGAATGATAGACTAAAAATGTTAACCAAATTATAAAAATACAGTTCAAAATACTAAATTTCATAAAGACTGAGTTTTTCTCACATGTATGAGGATCTATATGCCAGAAACCAGTTTTGAGGAGTTGCCTGCCTTGTTTATCATGGTTTTTGAAAAATTAATTCAAAACTGCTAAATTTTAGGTCTGCTTTGCTTGTGTTGATGGGAAAGAATTCCGGCTGGCTCAGATGTGTGGCCTTCATATTGTGGTGCATGCAGATGAATTGGAAGAACTCATCAACTACTACCAGGTAAGTGGCAAGGTAAATGAATGTGAAGAAAAATGGACATATTGCAAAGAGATCTGTACTAAACTGTGTTAAGAATATGCCAGGATACAGCCTCTGAAATGTGACTAAAATGTGTTATGCACAACCATGTGGATTCCAAAACCTAGAGAATAACTAACAAGCTTTCAGAGTTACACATAGACAGGACTATGTTTGCCTGTCTTTTTTGGTACCAACACAAAAAATCAGACATGCCAAAAAAAAAACTAAGGAGAAAACTGCAAAGAGATTTCTTTAAACTTGCTGAAGCACCAAAAACCTACTAAAAATATCATAGATTTGTTGAAAACTCACTATTCAACAGGTGTGCAGTAACTTCACCAGCATATCATCATGCAGTTGCTGAATCCATCAAAAAAACTTCAGATGCTTCTAAAAGAAGCCTATCTTAACAAAATTCACAAAGCCCTGATGCTATTTGTGGCGCCAAAGTATTTGATTCCATAGGAGTTTCAACAGGGAGCAGCCTTAACCAAAGGCTAAATGCAGCCGCACACTTCAGATATTCTAGAAAACAAAACCAAAGAAGGAAAAAACATAAATTCCAAACGCCTCCTTTTTAATAACCAAAAAAAGAAAAGAAAGACATGAGCTTTACCCAAACCAAATTATTAAACCTATGTCAGATTAATATACAGCATTGTATATTGCGATGGAAATATTCATGTGAGAACTCGTGTTGCAAAATGTGAGTAAAGGAGTTAAAAAAAAATTCACAAATACATTTCTAACAAAATGAAGTTGCACATGGGGGTGAGGTGGTTATATACCACTATATGGTTTTACTGATATGGGTATGGTATGGTTTATAACATATGAATGCTTGTGGGAGGGGTTTGGGTAGAGCATGGGTGGAGTTGTGGCTTATGTGCCTATTTTATGAAATAGGTGCATACTTTAGACACTAACATTTGTCTGTTCTTGAGCAGCCATAAATGTCCACATCTTCAACGAAGGCTTGATTTTGGCAGGATTTGTATGGATATTTTATAAAGATATATATATATACACTTATGTGCCTTTAGAAAATAAGCAAAACAAAAAGGCATCTTCCTGCCCAGTTAACCTAGGTGACCTGCTATAAAATTACTTTATATGGGGAAGTTTTGTTTTACACTGTGTAAAATGGGTCTTCTGTGATTTGTATGTTTGTACCAGAAAAACTAATAAAATCTAAGTTGAAAAGAAATGGGTCTTCATCTGTTCTGATTCTTTAGGATCGTGGCTACTTTGAGGAACTGATAACAATGCTGGAAGCAGCACTTGGTCTGGAACGTGCCCATATGGGAATGTTTACAGAACTAGCAATTCTGTATTCTAAATTCAAACCCCAGAAGATGAGGGAACACTTGGAGCTTTTCTGGTCTCGTGTCAACATTCCCAAGGTAAATCTCCACACAAGTTTGACTCTGTGAATCCACTTACAATACAAGTAAGTTTGATTTGTGTAAGGCATTTTAATGATTATGGAACGTTTAGATAAAATGTCTAGAATAGTTCCATAAGTGAGAATTAACAGATGAGAAAAATTATTATAATCGGAAACTGAATAACTAGAAACAAGTAGTGAATATCAGTATAGTTCCTAGTATTCCAGATACATAGTAGTATGGTTTATAGTATTATAATTACAGCGATTTTAAAAAGAGCACATCTGGAGATTTGTGGTAAGTATGGATTTTGCACATTACTTTGATATTTCAGAGTACAGGATGGCAGGCATCTGTTGGTTTATGTAGTCAAACCTCTTATCTTGTGTGCAGGTGCTAAGAGCAGCAGAACAAGCTCACCTTTGGGCAGAGTTGGTGTTTCTGTATGACAAATATGAAGAGTATGATAATGCCATCATCACAATGATGAATCATCCAACAGATGCATGGAAAGAAGGGCAATTTAAAGATATCATCACTAAGGTACTATTTGTCTTGGGGGCATAATAAAGCTTATCTGGGGGATGGGAAATCAGTATTTGAAAATGCAGTGCTAAACAAAGTTTTGGACTTTTGCAGATATGATCATATTGAGATTCTCATAAATAATTTAGAGCTTCCACAAACTAGTCCTCATAGATTATATAACTCTACCAAAAGTTTGGTGGATGAAGCTGAATTTTAATTGAGCCCATGCTGTGTACATAGACTGGTTTTACGCCAAAATTATTATATGTAAACAAGACATGTAGGAAGCTAATATACACTGTTACTATTAGCAGTATAACCTATTAATGAGGTGTGTAATGTGAGCGATTAAGGAATATGTTTAGGAGCTTTAAGTGGTAGTCTCTTGTATTATCAATTTTGGTGCGGTGGTAGGTTTAGTGCATTCATATAACTTGTTCTGTCCGATTCCAGTTTGGTTTCCCTCCATCTTTTTTCGATTCCTCTAAGTTGTGTTTTTAGATTCCGTAAGGTGGGGGAGAACCAACATGCTTTTGTTGGTTTCTCGTTCTTTCCCTTGGGGGCTGTCTTACTGTGCTGCAGTAGCTATTACATTGTTCCAGTTGTTGGTTAATGTATCAGGATTGGGGTGTCCTGATTGTATGCTTGGTAGGACTTGTTTGAGAAAGTTCTCTTTATCGAAACGTTTGAATCGTCTTAATTTCTCTGGGAACTCTGCTGCCATACCTTCAGAGTCAGGATTGGCTTTGTTCTCTAGATCTCAAGGATGTGTACACTCATGTTCTCATCCATCCAACCCACAGAAAGTTCCTTCGGTTCCTTTTTCAAGGAAAGCACTACCAATACAGGGTGCTTCCTTTTGGCCTGGCCTCAGCACCAAGAGTGTTCACGAAATGCATGGCTGTAGTAGCAGCATTTCTCCGCACTCTAGAGTGTGGCTTCTGGTTCTCACAAGCAGTTGCCCAAATATCACCAATCAAAGAATTACTTAGACGGCAGTTGCTATAAGAACTTTTATTTCAGCATAACAGCAAAATAATATTGTCATGCAGAACAGCAAAAGCCTGTCTAAAAATGGCAGACAGCACTTTCTCTCTCTCTCTGTGAAGGGGGAGAAAACACTGCCCACTCCTCTTCCAAAATAACCACCTTATATACATTTCTCCTTGTCTCAAATGTCTGTTTCAAATTAGTGTCAGTGAATCCATCATAACTTCATAGGTGTCAGCAGGGCCTCAAGGTCCTGCAACACCTTTCCCCAGGGGAGAATCTCTTTTACGTTTATACATCTGGATCTACTTATTATAGGTCTGCCTATCTATGCATGGCCTGTGACCTCTATACATCTGGATCTGATTTTAGGTCTGTTCATCTATGCCTGGCATGTGACCTCTGACCCTTCCTGTGTTTTTCCTTCTTCTTGGCACTAATTGAAACCGTGTAGAGCTAAAGAGAGTGCTTTTGTGCTCATTAGTTTGAATTCTTTGCTTGACCTGTATTTTCTTACTAGGCCCCAACATTCTGTATACTCCTATCCAGAATATGGTTTCCCAGAATCCTCCATAACAGGCCACATCCATTATCTTATGACAAGCATATACTCTCATATAGCTATTGTCTTCTGTGCCATCCATCCTCCTGTGTAGTTTCATCAGGCAAGGGTTCAGTCGTATAAAGCCAATATATACATATATAAGCAGACCCAAGGCAGACTTTAAATCAAATTTCCCAACAAGAGATATTCGTCTTCCCGTACTTAGACGACTGGCTCATTCGAGCCCCATCAGTCAGAGGCCAGGACTTCCCTATCCTGCACAATGCGTATCCTTCAGTATTTGGGTCTGGTCATAAACATCCCAAAATCCAGTCTAACTCCCACTCAGTCTCTAGAGTTCATAGGAGCTTTGCTGGATACCAGAAAGGCAAGGGCCTATCTCCCTCAGGCCCGTTGCCTCCGCATGTTGAAGTTAGCTTCTCAAGCAGTGCTAAAACCTCATCTCACTGCCTGAGAAATGTTACAACTACTAGGCCACATGGCATCTACAGTGCATGTGGTCCCTTATGCTCGCCTCCATATGAGAGCAGCCCAGTGGACCCTATCCACTCAATGGACCCGATGCCTGTCAGACAAAATAGCAAACACAAATCGTTTTATTTTGTCTCTCCAATGGTGGCAGTCCACTCAGAACCTGTTGCTGGGGTCCCCGTTTCAACAGCCTTTACCCGAGGCAACTCTCACAACAGATGCTTCACCAGTGGGTTGGGGAGCTCATCTGCAAGGCCTCTCCACCCAAGGCATTTGGTCTCCACAGGAGACTCATCTACATATCAATCTCTTAGAACTCAGAGCAATCTTCCTTGCTCTTCGAGTGTTCCACACCCTGCTCAGCTACAAGACAGTCCTCATTCAGACAGACAATCGAGTAGCCATGTTCTATGTGAACAAGCAGGGAGGAACAGGCTCTCTGTCGCTTTGCAACGAAGCTTTGCGACTATGGGCCCTCGCCAGAGAGCATCAGATTCACTTCCTGGCAGTGTACCTTCCAGGTATACAAAACTCTTGGGCAGACAGACTCAGTCGAGTTCTCCTTCCACACGAATGGTCTCTACATGCAGACCAGGTGGCCAAGATTTTTCAAATTTGGAGAACCCCGCACATAGACCTCTTTGCAAGTCCGTTGAATGCCAAACTTCCCCGGTTCTGTTCCAAAATTCCGGCTCGGGGTTCTCAGGCCAGGGATGCCTTCCTCCTTCACTGGGGTCAAGACTTCCTTTATGCCTTTCCACCCATTCCCCTAATTCCCAGAACCCTGTTCAAGCTTCAGAGAGACAGAGGGCGGATGATTCTCATAGCTCCACATTGGCCACGGCAAGTGTGGTACCCTCTGCTTCTACATCACTCTCAAGCTCCCTCCCTGGAGTTAGGGTCTGCTCCAGATCTCCTGTCACAGGAGGACGGAAAGTTATGGCATCCCAATCCCCAGTCTCTGCATCTCAGAGCTTGGTTGCTGAAGGCCTAGATCTTCATGATCTTAACCTTCCTCAGCAGTAAAGGATGTCCTTTATGCTTCCAGGAAACCTTCCTCTAGACACTCTTATGCTTTTAAGTGGAAGAGGTTTACCATATGGTGTTCGCAGAAGGGTCTTAACCCCCTGGCAATACCTCTGGAATCATTACTTGAGTATCTCCTTCATTTATCCAATGCAGGACAAGACTAACTCAGTAAGAGTCCATTTGAGTGCTATTGCAGCTTCTTTCAAGCCTCTAAATGGGCAACCTATTTCCTCCCATCCTCTTATATCAAGATTCATGAGAGGCCGCCTTCTAACTAAGCCTCCCATTAGGCCACCTCCGGTAGCATGGGACTTAAACCTGGTTCTTGGTCAGCTCATGAAGCCACCTTTCGAACCCTTAGCTACTGCCTTATTGAAATTCCTTTCTTGGAAAGTTGTCTTTCTCATTGCAATCACATCAGCACGTCACATCAGTGAATTGCAAGCACTAGTGGCTGATCCACCTTATACGAGGTTTCATCATGACAAGGTAGTCCTTAGGACTCATCCACACTTTATGCCAAAGGTGGTCTCGCCTTTTCATCTTAATCAAGCAGTCTACCTGCTTGTGTTCTTTCCAAGACCTTATGCATCAAATGCAGAAAGGAATCTTCATACTTTGGACTGTAAAAGAGCTTTAGCCTTTTACTTGCAAAAAACACAGCACCATAGAAAGTCCTCTCAACTCTTTGTTGCTTTTGATCCTTCTCATTTGGGACTTCCAGTCTCCAAGAGAACACTGTCCAACTGGATTGCACAGTGTATTTCCTTTGCCTATCAGAGTAAGAACCTTCCTCTGGAGGGCCATGTCACAGCTCACAATGTGAGATCCATGGCAGCTTCAATGGCTCATCTGCACTCTGTGTCTATCGACGACATCTGTCGAGCAGCCACTTGGGCCTCGGTTCATACCTTCACAGCCCATTACTGCTTGGACAAGGACTCCCGCCGGGATGCCTTGTTTGGTCAAACTGTTCAACACTTGTTCCATACCTAATCAACTCCTACCCGCCATCCCTGGTTGGATGTCAGAGATCCATGGGGGGAAGTGGAGCCCTGTCCCAGGGACACACAACTTCTGGGGTCTCTCCCTGGCATCTAAAGCTAGGGAGTCCCCATATGTGAAGACTACATTCCTGCTTGTTCCTGGAGATAGCATAGTTTCTCACCTGTAACAGGTGATCTCCGGGAACAGCAGGAATTTAGTCTTTACAACCCACCCACTTCCCCTTGGAGTTGTATCTCTCTATCTCTTTCTCTTTCCCTCTCTCTCTTTGTCTCAGCTTTAAACTCAACTGGAGAGAGGTAGTTGGGAAAATCGGGAAGGCAGCATGCAGGCGCTGTGGGATGCTCCCAAAAGCTTCCTAATTGGACGCTGGGGAGCGTTCCCGTGCAGGCTCCGTCTGTACCGACGATACCCATATGTGAAGACTAAATTCCTGCTGTTCCTGGAGATCACCTGTTACAGGTGAGTAACTATGCTTTATGGGGTGGTGGTGGGTGTGTTCTGGTATGGTTGGGATATGTTTCGTTACGGTTGTGTCCTGGGGGGGAGGGCCTGCTACTGATTGTTTCCATGAGGTGCTATGTGGGAGGGATTGTGATGTGAAGTTAGTGTTGGCATGGTTGTTGCAATATTGTGAAGGTGGTATTGCTGTTAGGAAGTATGCTGGTAGTAGGAATGGAGGCATGTGGTCTGTTGTACCCTGTTTCCTTAGTTGACTCAGCTAGATTGGTCCTGATTTGTTTTGGATGTTGCTCCTTCTTGGTTGCTGAAGTTATCTTACTCCTTGTAGTATTGTGTTTCTTGTCCAAATGTTGTTGCTGTAGCTCTTTGGGGGGTTTTTATGGTCCTCCCCTGTGGTCCTCACCTAAGGGCCATGCCAGGTGCAGGCACGCCTGGAGGCACTTGTTGAATATAGCTGTGTGTCCAGATCTCGATTGCCCTTGCGGTGGGGGGAGGGGCAGGGAGGCCTTCCAGTTCCTGCCTCCTACCCTGATAGTGATCGGCAGCTGGAGAGATGGTTGTCCTTTGTTCCTGCGCCTGGAGGCACTTGCTGTATATCCAGGTTTAGTGTTCAGCGTCCAGCCGCTGTAATCATGCTAGCCACCACAGCTGAATATTGTTCTATTAGCTCTTTGAGAATAGAATAGTAATGCATTAAAAATCTGTTTTAAAGGTCGATAATTATAGAGCAAGCTTTTCATATACAGTACTTTTAACAGTAGCTGTTCAACTATTTGTTAGGCTTGTTCATTTATTTGTGTCTTCATTTTCCTTTGTGTTGCTTTTTTTTTTTTTGCAGGTGGCAAATGTTGAACTGTATTATAGAGCAATCCAGTTTTATTTGGAATTCAAACCTCTGTTACTTAATGACCTTCTAATGGTGCTTTCCCCTCGGCTTGATCATACCAGAGCTGTCAACTACTTCAGTAAGGTACATATGTTCAGGATTTACAAAAAGTGAACAAAACTTCATATGTGAAAGAACAAAAATACATTTCTTTCTATCAAGTCTATTTTGCAGAATTCAGAATTGTGCACAAATTCTGTCTAAAATAGGGCAGCCCAGTTATCTGCATGTGAAAAGAATTGCCATGAGCTCAGTACCTCTGGATACTCTATTAGGCTGATCATGAGAGAAATTCTGCTATATGAGCTGTTTTTTTTCTTTAATCTGAAGTACATAATGGTAAATTTTATTTTTCTTTTGATTAGGTTAAACAGCTTCCATTGGTTAAGCCTTATTTGCGGTCCGTTCAAAACCATAACAACAAATCTGTGAATGAGTCACTGAACAACCTCTTCATCACTGAAGAAGATTATCAGGTAGGTGAAGAGAAATTCTCACTGCATTGAGGCAATGGGCAGAACTCGTTTACCTCAAATTGTCTAACTTACTGAGTTAAATTCATGGTCTTCTCCATGCAAATGACAAATTACATGATCTCCAGTGTATATGCAGCATGGTATGTTTTTCTGTATATTTGGAAATGAGCACATAGGGCCATGTTTCTGATCAGAAACACATTTTTTTGCAAGATGTACAAAATAGGGTAGAACTTTAATGTTGCTCATGGCCTTGTGTCCTCTAATAGTGGCTGCTTCTGATTCTCCCCAAAGGCACTTCGCACATCCATAGATGCCTATGACAACTTTGATAATATTTCTCTGGCTCAGCGTTTGGAGAGACATGAGCTGATCGAATTCAGAAGAATTGCTGCTTACCTTTTCAAAGGCAACAACCGTTGGAAACAGAGCGTGGAATTGTGCAAGAAGGATAGACTTTACAAGGTATGACATAAGAGCAGTGTTTAGACCAAAGTGTACCAGATTAGAGAGTTAATAGAAGCCTTAAAGGTAGATTAAGTGAAAGGAGAGAGAGTTTTATTTAATACAAATATACTTTTAAGCCATAAAATAGAATCTCCAGGAACAAGCAGGAATGAGTCTTCACATATGGGTATGTCGGTACCGACGGAACCTGCGCGGGGATGCTCCCCAGCGTCCAATCAGAAAGCCTTTGGGAGCATCCCACAGCGCCTGCGTGCTGCCTTCCCGCCTTTCCCAACTGTCTCTCCTCAGTTCTTCTTTTTCCATGGAGCCAGCAGGTCGTGTTCCTGTCACCGCAGAAGAATTTCCTTATTTTTTCTTTATTTCTTTTGTGTCGCGTCTGCCTTCTTTGACGCTGTACCGGTACCGCCCGTCTTTCTTCATTTCTTCTTGTAAAAAAAAACCCCCTTTTTTCCGTTCTTTTTCTTCAGGTGCCCTTGTTTTGGGCCTTAGGCCCAAAACCTTTTTTCCTTAAATATGGAAAAGCCTGCCTCGGGATTTAAAAAGTGCACAAAATGTGGGGTTTTTTTTGGCGATTCAGGGCCGTTTTTCATTTTGCTGTCCCTGGCTTGGGCCCCGGTCGGGAGATGGAAGTTAAAGCTTCTGGGGAATCCGACAAAGCTCTTCTCTCCTCAGAAAAGGCGGTAACGGCGGCCATTTTGGCAGAGCAGCCTGTTTCTCCCGCAGGCCACCATAAACAGGGAAAGAGAAAAGCCAAAACGCATAGAGAATCGGCGGCTGCGATTAAGACCCTGCAGTCCCTGAAGGGGGCTCCGGAGGGTTTTTCCACTTTATTTTCTCCAGAATTCATTTTGCAAATGCATAAGGCTTTTCTTTTAAAGACATCACAGGCCAGTGCTGCTGTGGCCGGTTCTGAGGGGTTAGAGGCAGGGGCTGTTATGGACCCAGGAGAAGGTTCCTCCCAGTCCCTGTTGAAGCCAGAGTCTGATTTATTTTTTAAAGGAGAGCAGAGCGGGCAGCCACCAGACTTAGAGGACGGAGAAGTTCTCTCAGAAGCCTGCTTAGACCCTTGGCTAATGGAGCTGGAAGAGGGTGAGTTAGCACCTGGCGAAGATCCTAACCTTTTTCGGGTTTTTCGCAAGGAAGAGCTGGGAGCGCTTATTGCGCAGTCTTTGGCGGCTCTAAATATTGCTATGTCCGCAGTTTCTCAGGAGCCCTTGGAAGATCCGTTATTGCAGGGCTTTAAGACCGAGCAACGCTGTTTTCCAGTACATCGCGTCATTAAGCAGATGATTGACTCTGAGTGGGAGTGTCCTGAGGCTATGCTACGGGGTAGTCGAGCCTTAGGTCGCCTGTACCCGGTTCCGCAGGAGGACAGAGTTGTTGAAAATGCCCAAAGTTGATGCTTTAGTGTCTGCGGTGATGAAAAAGACCACGATTCCTGTAGAAGGCGGAGCGGCCCTTAAAGATCTACAGGATCGTAAGCTCGAGGTGCTCTTGAAGCAAGCCTTCGAAGCCACTGCTCTCTCGCTGCAGGCTTCTATTTGTGGAGCGTATGTCTCCAGGGCTTCCATTCGTTGGCTGCAGGGCGAGGTTCCGACGGATTCGGGGGTGAGTCCTTCCGCGGAAGGAGCTAAGTTGGAGTCTGCGGCGGCTTACTTGGCGGATGCCTTCTATGATTTGGTTAGAATTGCCGCTAAGTCCATGGCATTGCTGATAGCGGCCAAGCGTTTCCTTTGGTTACGGAACTGGGCGGCTGACGCCTCGTCTAAATCTCGCCTAAGCAAGCTCCCCTATAAGGGTAAGCTTCTCTTTGGAGAGGCCTTGGAGAAGATTGTCAAGGATCTCGGTGACTCCAAAGGGGGTCGGTTACCGGAAGATCGGCCGAAGGTCTCTAAAGTGGGAATGCCGCAGCGGGGATCCGGTAGGGATTCTGGGAGATTCCGGGGTGCTCGGTTTGCTCCCTATTCTCGGGGCCGTTTCACTTCTCGTGGTCCGTCCTTTCGCGGAGCCAGAGGTTTTGGTAGAGGCTATTTCTCGGCCCAGCAGTCCTCCGCTAAGAAGCCTCAATGAAGGTCGGCTGGTCCAGCCGGAGGTCCCTGTGGGCGGTCACTTACGGGGTTTTCTTTCCGCCTGGACCGCCATAACGTCAGACAAGTGGGTACTGGACATTATTCGAGAAGGCTACGCGCTGGAGTTCGCTTGCCCATTACCAGAAGCCTTCATAATGTCCCCTTGTGGTCGGGGACCCAAGGCACAGGCCATTACCGAGACGTTGGAGCGCTTGTTCCTACAGGCCGTAGTTCCCGTTCCTCCCGCCCAGTGCGGCTTCGGTCGATACTCGATTTATTTTGTGGTCCCCAAGAAAGAGGGCTCCTTTCGGCCAATTCTCAACCTCAAGCACGTGAATCGAGCATTGCGGGTGCCCCATTTTCGGATGGAGACGACGCGCTCCGTCATTCGGACGATGCGTCCCGGGGAGTTTCTCTTGGCAATAGATCTCACGGAAGCTTATCTCCACATTCCGATTCGCGAGTCGCATCGGCGGTTTTTGCGTTTTGCGGTTCCCATAGGTCATTTTCAATTCGGAGCCTTACCTTTCGGTCTGGCAACGGCGCCGCGCACCTTCACGAAGGTCATGGTGGTGGTGGCAGCGGCTCTGAGGAAAGAGGGGATCAGAGTGCATCCGTACCTGGACGACTGGTGGATCCGAGTGGATTCTTTGCCAGACTCGGTCGCGGCGACTGCTCGGGTAGTCCAGCTCTTGGAGCAGCTCGGTTGGGTTATCAACCAAGCAAAGAGCCAGTTGTCTCCGGTGCAACGGTTGACTTACCTAGGAGCCTTTTTCGACACGGAACGGGGATCGGTCTTCCTGCCCGAAAGCAGGATAGTAAAATTGGTAGGACAGATTCACGCATTTCTACGGCTCCGAGCGCCGTCGGCATGGGCCTACTTGCAGCTGTTGGGTTCCATGGCGGCGGCTCTGGACCTGGTGCCATGGGCAAGAGCGCATATGAGGCCGCTTCAGCAAGCGTTGCTCTCCAGGTGGTCTCCGCAACTTCATCCTCTTTCGCAGCGGTTGGTCTGTCCGGAGGGGGTGCGCCACAGTCTTCTTTGGTGGCTGGAAATCCGGCATCTTCGAGCGGGGGTTCCCTTGCGGGAGCCACACTGGGTGCTGTTGACAACGGACGCAAGTCTATCCGGCTGGGGAGCGCACTGTCAGTCTCAAGTAGCACAAGGAGTCTGGTCTCCGGAAGAGAGCTTGTGGTCGATCAATCGTTTGGAGCTCCGAGCGGTGCGCCTTGCACTGCTGCATTTCCAAAGCTTGCTCGAGGGAACGGCGGTTCGAGTGTTCTCTGATAATGTGACGACGGTCTTGTATATCAATTGTCAAGGTGGCACAGGCAGTGTGCTTTTATTGGAGGAGAGTCAGGAGTTGATGCTATGGGCGGAGACTCATCTCGTTGCCTTGTCGGCGGCGCACGTAGCGGGCAAGGACAATGTGCAAGCCGATTTCCTCAGCCGCAACATTCTCGATCCCGGGGAGTGGGAACTGAACGCGGCAGTGTTTCACGACATCACGCTGCGCTGGGGGCAGCCAGTGATGGATCTGATGGCGACTTGCGGCAATGCAAAAGCGTTGCGGTTTTTCAGCAGACGCAGGGAGCGCGTGTCGGAGGGCTTGGATGCCTTGGTACAACCTTGGCCGTCGGACACCCTTCTCTATGTGTTTCCTCCGTGGCCGCTGCTCGGTCAAGTTATCCAACGTATCTCGAGTCACAGTGGGCCGGTGATTCTCATTGCTCCGGATTGGCCTCGCCGTCCTTGGTATGCAGATCTCATTCGGCTGTTGATAGATGCTCCCTGGTGTCTGCCCGATCGTCTCAACCTCTTGAGCCAGGGGCCCGTGTTAATGCGGCAGGTGGATCGCTTCTTGCTTACGGCTTGGCTCTTGAAAGGGACTGTTTGAAGTGTAAGGGTTACTCAGAATCTGTGGTTTCCACGTTGTTACAGTCTAAGAAAACTTCAACTTCATTGACATACGCGCGAGTTTGGCGAGTTTTTGAAACTTGGTGCGGCCAGCGTAGCATTAGCCCTAGTGAGGCTACTTTACCGCAACTCTTGTTGTTTCTTCAACACGGTTTGGAGAAGGGATTGGCCCTTAACACTCTCAAGGTACACTTGGCAGCCTTATCTTGTTTTCGGGGTGCTGTACAGCGGCATAGGCTCTCAACACATGTGGATGTGCTGCGTTTTTTCGAGCGGCCAGGATTATTCGCCCTCCGGTACGTTCGGTAGTGCCTCCTTGGGATTTGAACTTGGTTCTGGAGGCTTTGACCCGCTCTCCCTTTCAAGTAGGTTCCTCGAGTGGTTTGCGGGAACTTTCCTGGAAGACAGCGTTCTTGGTGGCGTTGTGTTCTGCTAGAAGGATTTCGGATTTGCAGGCTCTCTCTTGCAGGGAGCCTTACCTTCAATTTTTGCTGGAGAAAGTGTTGCTTCGGCCGGTGCCTTCATTTCTGCCTAAAGTAGTCTCGACTTTTCATGTTAATCAGTCTGTGGCATTGCCAGTTTTTCCCCATCGTTCCGGTTCACGGGTAAATCGCATGCTACAAAAATTGGATTTGGCGCGTGTGCTGAAAAAGTATCTTGCGGCGACTGAGTCTTTTCGTAAATCAGATCGCTTATTTGTCTTATTTGCAGGGCCGCGTAAGGGTAACGCGGCGTCGAAGTCTTCCATTGCCAGATGGGTGAAACAGGCCATATCAGCGGCTTATGAATCTAGCGGTCAGACACCGCCATTGGGGCTCAGGGTGCACTCTACTCAAGCTCAGGCTTCGTCTTGGGCTGAATACGCCTTGGTTCCACCAGTGGATATCTGTAGAGCTGCGACTTGGTCTTCCCTGCATACTTTTGCAAAGCACTATCGGTTGGACGTGCTCGCGAGGCAGGATGCCAATGTAGGGGCTATGGCGATTGTCGCAGGACTTGCGGGTCCCTCCCAGCTTTAGGTACTGCTTTGGTACTGCCCTAACGTATCCTGGACTGGCCCGGAGAGACGATAAGGAAGGAGAAATTAGGTCTTACCTGCTAATTGTCTTTCCTTGAGCTCTCTCCGGGCCAGTCCAGGGCCCACCCAGTTTTCGCCTCAGTATTTTTTCCTTGGTTTTCTTTCCGGGAGTTCGGTTTCTCTGAGGGGTAAGAAGTATTTACACCATAGCAATTCTCTCAGAGGACATGGTTTTTCTTTTTGGGGCTCCCGTCTCTTCCTTCGGACTAAAGTTATAAAAAAAAAAATAATATAAAAAAATAAATAAACAAAATTTCGACCCAATGGGTATCCTGCACCACAGGGTGCATGACTGTTTGGAGCAGGGCTGTCTCGTTTTACATGACACGTCCGTCACTGAGAAATATAGCAGATATTCAGTATTCTTTTCTTCTTTAGTTTTCTTTTCTGTTGGTTTTCGGCTGGAATGGTTGAGCTGCTTTGTCAGAAGTAGACTGAGGAGCTGTCACCAGGGGGAGTGGCTTAACCTGTCAGCAAAACTTGGAGTTTTTCAGTCCTCAGCTGCTGAAGGGGATTGACAACCCTAACGTACCCTGGACTGGCCCGGAGAGAGCTCAAGGAAAGACAATTAGCAGGTAAGACCTAATTTCTCCTTTCTGCGCACCCTGGGAATATTCGTCTTCCCTTACCTGGACGACTGGCTCATTTGAGCTCCCACTCAATCAGAGGCCAAGACTTCTCTAACCTGCACAATGCGTATCCTTCAGTATTTAGGGCTGGTAATAAACATCCCAAAATCCAATTTGATCCCTACTCAGTCCCTGGAGTTTATAGGGGCATTGCTGGATACCACAAAGGCAATGGCCTATCTTCCCCAAGCACGTTGCCTTCACTTGGTGCAGTTAGCTTCTCAAGCAGAGTTGAAGCCCCTACTAACTGCTTGAGAGATGTTACAGTTGCTAGGCCACATGGCATCCACCGTACATGTGGCACCATATGCTTGCCTTCACATGAGAGCAGCTCAGTGGACTTTATCCACCCAATGGACCCAGGCATTAGGCTGCCTGTCAGACAAAATAGCAAACACAAGTCGTCTCATTTTGTCCCTCCAGTGGTGGAAGTCCTCTCAAAACCTGTTGCTGGGGTCCCCCTTTCAACAGCCTCTACCCAAGCAACTCTTACAACAGATGCTTCTCCAATGGGCTGGGGAGCTCATCTTCAGGACCTCTCCACCCAGGGCATCTGGTCCCCACAGGAGACTTGTCTACATATCAATCTCTTGGAACTCAGAGCAATCTTCCTTGCTCTGCGAGTTTTCCACACCCTACTCAGCCACAAGACAGTCCTTATCCACATGGACAATCAGGTAGCCATGTTCTGTGTAAACAAGCAGGGAGGAACTGGCTCTGTCGCTTTGCAATGAAGCTCTGCGACTGTGGGCCCTTGCCAGAGAGCATCACATTCATCTTCTGGCAGTTTATCTTCCAGGTGTTCAAAACTCTTGGGCGGACAGACTCAGTCGAGTTCTGCTTCCACACGAGTGGTCCCTACATATGGACCAGGTATCCAAGATTTTTCGACTTTGGGGAACCCCGGACATAGACCTCTTTGCAAGTCCGTGGAATGCCAAACTTCCCCGGTTCTGTTCCAGAACTCCGGCTCAGGGGGCTCAGGCAAAGGATGCTTTCCTCCTTCACTGGGGTCAAGACTTCCTGTATGCCTTTCCACCCATTCCCCTAATTCCCAAAACCCTGTTCAAGCTTCAGAGAGACAGAGGCCACATGATTCTCATAGCTCCACATTGGCCACGGCAAGTGTGGTACCCTCTGCTTCTACATCTCTCTCAAGCTCCCTCCCTAGAGTTAGGGTCTGCTCCAGACCTCCTTTCTCAAGAGGACGGAAGGTTATGGCATCCCAATCCCCAGTCTCTGCATCTCAGGGCTTGGTTGCTGAAGACCTAGATCTCCAGGATCTTCATCTTTCTCAATAGGTGAGATGTTCTTTATGCTTCCAGGAAACCTTCCACTAGACGTTCTTATGCTTTTAAGTGGAAGAGGTTTACCATCTGGTGTTCTGAGAAGGGTCTTAACCCCCGGGCCATACCTCTGGAATTGTTGCTGGAGTATCTCCTTCATCTGTCTAATGCAGGCCTTAAGACAAATTCAGTAAGGATCCATTTGAGTGCTATTGCAGCTTCCCTTAAGCCTCTAAATGGACAACCTACTTCCTCTCATCCTCTTGTAGCAAGATTCATGAGAGGCCTCCTTTTAACAAAGCCTCCCATCAGACCACCCCCAGTGGCATGGGACTTAAACTTGGTTCTTGGTCAGCTTATGAAGCCGCCTTTTGAACCTTTAGCTACCACCTCCTTGAAGTATCTTTCTTGGAAGGTTATCTTTCTCATTGCAATCACATCAGCATGCCGCATTAGTGAATTGCAAGCACTCGTAGCTAATCCGCCTTATACAAGGTTCCATCATGACAAGGTGGTCCTTAGGACTAATCCACACTTTATGCCTCAGGTGGTCTCGCCTTTTCACCTCAACCAGGAGGTCTACCTACCTGTCTTTTTTCCAGAGCCTCATGCATCAAGTGCAGAGAGGAATCTTCATACCCTGGACTGTAAAAGAGCTCTGGCTTTTTACTTACAAAGGACACAGCAACATAGAAAGTCTTCCCAACTCTTTGTTGCCTTTGATCCTTCTCATCTCGGACAACCAGTCTCCAAGAGAACACTTTCTAACTGGCTTGCCTAGTGTATTTCTTTCGCCTATCAGAGCAAGAACCTTTCTCTAGAGGGCCATGTCACAGCTCACAATGTGAGAGCCATGGCAGCCTCAATGGCTCATCTGAACTCTGTGTCTACCGACGACATCTGTCGAGCAGCCACTTGGGCCTCGGTTCATACCTTCACAGCCCATTACTGCTTGGACAAGGACTCCCGCCGGGATGCCTTGTTTGGTCAGGCTGTTCTTAAACACCTGTTCCATACTTAATCAACTCCTACCCACCATCCCTCATGGGATGCCAGAGATCCATGTGGGGAAGTGCAGCCCTGTTTCAGGGACACACAACTTCTGGGATCTCTCCCTGGCATCTAAAGCTAGGGAGTCCTCATATGTGAAGACTCATTCCTGCTTGTTCCTGGAGATAGCACAGTTACTTACCTGTAACAGGTGATCTCTGGGAACAGCAGGAATAAGTCTTCACAACCCACCCACCTCCCCTATCTCTCTATCTATCTTTCCTTTCCCTCTCTCTCTCTCTCTCTCTTTGTCTCAGCTTAAAACTCAACTGCAGAGAGACAGTTGGGAAAGGCGGGAAGGCAGCACGGAGGCGCTGTGGGATGCTCCGAAAGGCTTTCTGATTGGACGCTGGGGAGCGTTCCCGCGCAGGCTCCGTTGGTACCGACGTACCCATATGTGAAGAATTATTCCTGCTGTTCCCAGAGATCACCTGTTACAGGTAAGTAACTGTGCTTTACTTCCCATAAAGCCTTAAGATGTTTGTGCTCAAATACATTTTCCATATCGTCTTGCTAGACCAGTGGGTTGTGTTCCCCTACCAGCAGATTAGTGGAGACAAAGAACCAATAAAAAGGCCAGATTTCAATGGCATCATTCCTATGCCTCTATTCGTCTCAGCCACCAGAGGTCCCTTAAGTTTTTTTTAGTCTCCAGCAGATGGATGGATTTTCTCTTCTCTGAAGGAAAACATTGTTTAAATGCTCGTGAATGCCACCTTGAGGGTGACTCTCTCACTTTTGTGTGACTGGGAGGATCCACTAGACTGCAGTCTATTTGGTAGCTTTCGGAGGAGGGAAATTGGTTCCTACCTTGGATAAGAGCATATTGAGCAGCCACAAAATTGGAAGGTTGGTAGGATTCAGCAGGCTCACACAACCTCAATGCCCTTCCCTCTGTTCCCCTGCTCTCCCGATGATTGCAGAAGGCTCTCTGAGGAATCTGCCTGCGCCACCTTAAAAACAGGGTTGCCGAGGAAGTGATGTCACCGAGACCAATGGTGGTGTGAGGGCATCGCTCCAGGCTAACTCTGCCATAAAAACTCAGAAAGAACCCTCGTGGAGAGGAAAATAAAAGTAATAGCAATGGAGGAGAACCCGGTAATAGTCGGGATGAGAGAAGCTGGATCGGAGCGCGGAGCGAAGGAGGAGTGGGCGGCAGTGACGGCAAGCTCCGGGAGCAACAGGAGAGAGAGCCGCGCGATCGGCGGCGAAGAGAAAGCTTGAAAAGCAGACTGACAGCGCCGGGAGAGGCAGAGGAGTAAGCGGCAGCCCAGGGGGGTGCAGAGCAGGGGAGAGAACATGCTGCAGAGGGGGACAAGGTGGACGGGAGCACACGGAGAAAAAAGAAAAAGGACATCAAAGGGAAAGGCAGCGAAAATGGTGATCGGCAACCATGTGACAGAGAAGATGGCGAGTGAGCCGGTATGAGGAATGGAAGTGCCAAAGAAGACTGAAAAGAGCAGTAAAGGCAAAAAAAGGTGAATGCAGAAGGTGAAGGAGGGGAATAGAAGAGCAAGGGGGGGGGGGGAGGACAGGGCAAGAAGAATATAAAGACTGAGCGGCTCTGAAAGCACTCCAGTGAGAGCAGTGGGGAGAGCACTGATGGGGAAAAGCAGCAAAGTGGACAGACTAGGAGAGATGTTGGAGGAAAGGGAAGAACAACAAAAAAGATGATGGTGAAAATTGAAACAATGCAAGAAGGGAGGAACAACAAAGACAATCTGGAAGAAATCCGGGGTTTGTGGGTATCAAAGGAACTGAACTAAAGCCAAAATTTTCTGTGGTGCGCAGTAGCAGAAGAGGAAGACGGAGAGAGAGTCAAGAAGTGTATCATGACTACGAGACGAAAAACTATGGACTTGAGAGAATATGCTTATCAGAGTGGGGGGGGGGGGCCACCATTGAACATAACACCTTAGAGAATAAAAATAAGATTGCTGAACAAATGGAGGCAGCTGAGGGGTCTACAAACAGAATTACGTTAGAACAAGGGAAGGAAACTTTTAAGGACATTTCCAGAGCAGAACTAAAGGAGTGGTTCACTGAAATAAAGAAAGAAGTGCAAGCAGTAAAAACAGAGCTCGGTGATCTTATAGGAAATTTGAAGGACGACATAGCAGACCTAACACACACAGCGGGAAACCACGAGAATCGGCTACACAGTCTGGAGCAGCAACAAGAGGAGCAACAACAGGGGGTGCAGGAAGTTCAACAATGGCAAAAGGAGATGCAATATAAATTGGAGGACTTGGAAAATAGGTCTCACAGGAATAACTTGAGGATCCAAGGAATGCCGGAGGAGAAGGAATTTCAAGACAATGCGAAAGTGGCGGCTTCAATATGTTCGGAAATACTCAGAAAGGGGGGAGGATGTGGGCCCTGAGGAAATTGCACTGGACAGAGCACTGGGAGCGGTGAGAATGACTAGACTTGGAGATATCATATGTTTCACTGGATACAAAATGAAGGAAAGGATAGCAACAGAAATAAGGAGCTTTGGGGCCTTAAATTGGCAAGGATACCCCAGTAACTATATACGAGGATCTGTCAATTGGAATACTGCAGAGGAAAGCAATGCAACCAGCTACACAGGCATGGAGAAATGGAGATATCAAATACAGATGGCTGCATCCTTTTGGGTTGTCCTTCACAATAAAAGGGAAATCTTGGAGAGTACAAACGCTGGAAGAGGCGAAAGCAGCGCTACAAGAAGCGAGGATGAAGACTGAGAAAACTAATAGTAGAAATGATATGGACAAAACGGGGAAAGAGGCAGAAAAGCGTCAAATTGCTGAAGAACAGCAAGAACTGAAGAAGGGACGGAACAAAGAAAGCTAAGCGATGATCAGCTAAGGTGGTGGAGTTCTTATAGATGGACATGGTGGGAGAGGAAGAGAAGGCAAAGATGGCGAACTAGAGATAAAATAGCTGTGTAAAGTATAATGTATAGCAAAGGAAGTGTTTGCAAAGTATACAATTAGAATGGTTGAAATGTTAAGTTTTTACATGTTGCCTTTGAATACTGAGATGTGTGTGGGGAGGGAGGGGGATGGAATGTAAATAGAAGGACGTTAAGGAAGGAGGGAGGAGGGAAGGAGACGGGGTGGGGCAGGTGGGGGGAGCAGGAGAAGCACTATTCTAATTACTCCTGGACGAGGAGGGAGGGATTGGGGGGAGGAGGATGGGAGGGGGACTGAGAATGGGGGGGGGGATGGGGAGAAAGGGGGTGGGGGGAAGCAGAGGACAAAGAGGGAGGAGAAGAAGGGGCATAGGGGATTCTGGGGGGGAGAAAGGAGGATGGAAGAGAAAAGGAGGAAAGAGGACACAAGGGTGGAGGGAAAACTAAGCAACTAGGGGTTACTAGCATTAATGTAAAGGGGCTACGAACGTGGCAAAAACGAAGGATGTTAGAGCGAGAGGGTAGGCGTCTGAATGCACACATCTATATACAGGAGACACATTTACGGGTGGGGCTGGAATATTTGTTACACTCAAAAAAAAAATATTCAAAGGTGGTATTAGCGGG
Source organism: Ichthyophis bannanicus (assembly GCA_033557465.1). Classification (NCBI taxonomy): domain Eukaryota; kingdom Metazoa; phylum Chordata; class Amphibia; order Gymnophiona; family Ichthyophiidae; genus Ichthyophis; species Ichthyophis bannanicus. Next base: position 174,811,760 of record CM066042.1, read on the forward strand.
GCAGAGGGCAAATTCTCAAAAGAGGGGTACGAATTTTGGTGGGGGAAACATTTAGACATTTTGTAGTGAGAGAGAGGAGAGGGAAAGAGGGGAAATGGGTGGGAGTGAAGTTGCGAGTGGGGGAGGAAGAAGTGTGGGTGGTAAGCATATATGGTCCAAATGAGGGGCATGGAGAAGCATTTGACAAAATAACAAAGGAATTGGAGGATTTGGGTGATGCTCAGTTAATATTGGGGGGAGATTTTAACTATCAACCCAAGGCTGGATAACAGTGGAGGACAGGGCAGTGGCGGGAAGAAGGATAGACTAAGCATGAAGAGGATGCAGGAGAGATTAGGGGTGATAGCTTTATGGAGGGCTAGACACCCAGGGGGGAGCATAGGTACACATTATCTCCAGGAACAAGCAGGAATGAGTCTTCACATATGGGTACGTCGGTACCGACGGAGCCTGCGCGGGAACGCTCCCCAGCTTCCCAAAAAGGAAAGCTTTTGGGAGCATCCCACAGCGCCTGCGCACTGCCTTCCCGCCTTTCCTAACCGCCTCTCCTCAGTTCTTCTTTGCCGCGGAGCCAGCAGGTCGAGCCCTGTCACCGCTGAAGAAGTTCTTTATTTTATTTTATTTTCTTTCTTTGGTCGCGTGTCTGCCTTCCCCGACTCCAGACCGGTACCGCCGGTCTTTTCTTTCTTTTCTTTAAAAAAAAACCCCAAAAAAAACCCCTATATATTTTTCCCTCACTTAGGCCTCACAAGAAATTTTCCTCATGGAAAAACCAGCCTCCGGGTTTAAGAAATGCACTAAGTGCAGCGGTACTATTTCTGTTACGGACACCCATGAATGGTGTCTTAAATGTTTGTGTCCTGAACACTCCATTTCGGATTGTCCGTCCTGCTCTCTGATGTCTAAACGGGGTTTACAGAACCGAGCAGCTAAGCAACATGTGCTGTTTCCCGCTGATGCAGCTTCGGTGGCATCGACGTCTTCCAGGGCTGCTTCTTCCCCCAATGGATCTCAGGTAACCAAACATAAATCCAGCCGTCCTCAAAGAGTAGATCTCCCTCTAAGCATCGAGATGCCTCTGGGCTTGCCCTCGAGGATCCTGCACCGGCAAAACAACCCCGGCGGGAAGCTCCGGCTTCCAAAGCTCCACCTATGGGGTTACAGGTTGACATCGATGGCACGGCCTCGACCGATCACCTGTTAGAATGCTCTGGGGTACCGGCACAACCTTCCGGTACCGAGTACCAGGCATTCATGGCATCGATGGATCAGAATGTTCTGTCCATGCAGCAGGCTATCAGTGCCTTCATCCAAGCTGCGACGCCGTTGATACCACAACAATCTCCGTTGTCGGTATCGACTCGGGTACCGGCACCAGCGCCGATACCGGTACCGACTGCATCGGCATCGACCAGCATACCGACTGCAGCGGTTCCTTGTCCAGGGCTGCTCATCGGTACCGATCCGGTTCCGATGACGCCCGATGTCGATACTGCTCGATACGCGTACCGAGCGTTAGAAGAGCACCCTGACAGACGGTACTTCGATTCCTCTGGTGATTCTGATACATCAGAGGAGTCTGCTGAAGTATCTATAACCCTTCCTGAAGAGCCGCCTTCTCCAAAAAGAAGAATGTCTCCTCCAGAGGACTTGTCCTTTCAAGACTTCATAAGAGAAGTGGCTAAAGGTCTTTCTATTTCAGTATCCTCTGAATCAGAGCCTAGAGCAAAAAAATTAGATATTTTGGGTTATTCTAAGGCTCCTAAAGAGGCAGTCACCTTACCAATTCATGAGATTTTTTATGAACACATGATTGATTTATGGGAGACTCCTCTTGCTATCTCTCCTCATTCTCGCAGATTGGACACTATGTATTGTGTCCCTCCCTGTCCTGATTTTCATAAAACACAGCTTCCTCACCATTCCATTGTGGTGCAGTCAGCTATGAAGAGGATAAAGAGTACAAAGAGACACTCTTCTACTCCTCCAGGAAGAGAACGCAGGACCTTGGATGCTTTTGGTAGGAAATTGTTCCAAGCCCAGTATGCTTATTGTCAGAATCAACTCCTATAGTCTTTACATGGGTATGTTTCTAAAGGAGGTTGCAGATAAACTGCACACTTTCCTCCCTTTTCTACCAGAAGATAAAAGGGATGAATTCCTCATTTGGCTTAAGCATACTAAAGACATTTCAAAGTTTTCCAACAGGGCAGCCTTTGATTCCTTTGAAGGTGCCAGCAGAGCTTCTGGCATTGCCATAGCTGCTTGCAGAATTGCTTGGCTCCAAGCTTCTGATTTAGAGCCCTGGGTCCAAGATGGATTAGGAAATCTTCCCTGTACAGGTGAAAACCTCTTTGGCAAAGAATGGCAAATAAAAGCCACTCAAATGGATGCAGAAAATTCTGCTCTGGATAGACTTTCAAAGTCAACCTCCATTCCTGCCAAGAAAAAACCCTTCAAGAAGTCTTTTTTCAAAAAGGGCAGATTCCCTTCTACTTCTGGCCAACAATCCTCTACAGGTCGCTTTGCTACTAAGTGTCAGCAACCTAAACAGACCAGGCCTAAGACTACAGGGGCTGCTGCAACTCTGCAGACCCAACCCCCTCAGGGTTTTTGACTTGATGCTAGAGAACTTAGCCTTTCTGGCTTTAAAACAGCCAGAACCTCTCACCATTCCAGGAAGGTTAGTTCATTTTGCTCCCAGATGGGAGCAGATTACATCAGAGCAGTGGACCCTCTCCATCATAAGAGAGGGCTACAAACTTCATTTCTCAGACCTTCCTCCCCACACCATGGTGAGACATTTCAATTCTCCCACATCTCTTCTCGACCTTCAAGGTCAAGAGGTGGCTACCCTTCTTGCCCAAGGGGCAATAGAAGAAGTTCCCCTTCTTCAAGAAGGGTCAGGGTTTTACTCCCCCTATTTTCTCATTCCAAAGAAGACAGGGGGATACAGACCCATATTAGATCTCAGGGAATTGAGCAAATTTCTATGCAAGGAGAAGTTCAAGATGCTTTCTCTGGGCACTCTCCTTCCATACCTTCAAAGTCAGGATTGGCTTTAGATCTCAAGGATGCGTACACACATGTCCTCATCCATCCATCTCACAGAAGATTCCTCCGTTTTCTTTTCCAAGGAAAACATTATCAATACAGGGTGCTTCCGTTTGGTCTGGCCTCTGCCCCAAGAGTGTTCACCAAATGCATGGCAACAGTAGCTGCATTTCTACGCACTCTGGGAATATTTGTATTCCCATACCTGGACGACTGGCTCATCCGAGCTCCATCTCAGTCAGAGGCCCAGACTTCCCTGGACTGCACAAGGCACATTCTACAGTATCTGGGACTTGTGGTAAACCTCCCAAAGTCCCAGCTCACCCCTACTCAGTCCCTAGAGTTCATACTACCACTGCAAGGGCCTATCTTCCTCAGGCCCGTTGCCTATGCCTAGTGCAGTTAGCCTCTCAGATTCAGTCAAAGAGCCACTTAACTGCCCGGGAGATGCTACAACTGCTAGGCCACATGGCTTCCACAGTGCATGTGGTACCCTATGCTCGCCTACATATGAGAGCAGCCCAATGGACTTTGTCCACCCAGTGGACTCAAGCATCAGGAGCTCTCTCAGACCAAATAGCAACCTCCAAACGTCTCTTTTGGTCTCTCCAGTGGTGGATGTCCACTCAAAATCTGTTGCTGGGGTCCCCCTTCCAACAATTGTTGCCCCAAGCAACTCTCACACAGATGCCTCCCAAACAGGTTGGGGAGCTCATCTACAAGACCTCTCCACCCAAGGCACTTGGTCCCCACAGGAGACCTTTCTTCATATCAATCTCTTGGAGCTTCGAGCAGTCTTTCTAGCTCTCAAGGTCTTTCATACCCTGCTCAGCTACAAGACAGTCCTCATTCATACGGACAATCAAGTAGCCATGTTTACATAAACAAGCAAGGAGGAACTGGCTCTCTGTCGCTTTGCAACGAAGCTTTAAGATTGTGGGCCTTCGCCAGAGAGCATCAAATCCATCTCCTGGCAGTATACCTCCCAGGAATCCAAAACTTTTAGGCAGACAGACTCAGTCGAGTTCTGCTCCCACACGAATGGTTCCCTGCACATGGATCAGGTACTTAGAATCTTCCAAGAATGGGGAACCCCGGACATAGACCTCTTTGCAAGTCCGTGGAATGCCAAACTTCCCCGGTTCTGTTCCAGAATTCCGTGTCGGAGTTCAGGCCAAGGATGCCTTCCTCCTTCACTGGAGTCAGGGCTTCCTGTATGCCTTTCCACCCATTCCCTTGATTCCCAAGACTCTGTTCAAACTCCAGAGGGATCAAGGATCTATGATCCTCATAGCTCCACGCTGGCCACGCCAAGTGTGGTACCCTCTACTTCTGCATCCCTCCCAAGCCCCCTCCCTGGACTTGGGAGCTGCTCCAGACCACCTGTCCCAGGAGGAGGGGACTTTGTGGCACCCAAACCCCAAGTCCCTTCACCTCAGAGCTTGGTTACTGAAGGCCTAGACCTTCAAGGCTGGAATCTTTCTCAACAAGTGAAGGATATCCTCCATGCTTACAGAAAACCTTCCACTAGGCGTTCCTATGCTTTTAAATGGAAAAGAATTTCCATTTGGTGTGCTGAAAGGGGTCTCGACCCTCTAGCACTACCTTTGAATTCTCTATTGGAATACCTCCTGCATCTTTCCAATGCAGGCCTTAAGACAAATTCAGTAAGGGTCCATTTGAGTGCTATTACAGCATCCCTTAAGCCTATCAATGGACAACCTATTTCCTCTCATCCTCTTATTGCAAGATTCATGAGAGTCCTAACTTTAACTAAACCTCCCATTAGGCCTCCTCCGGTGGCATGGGATTTAAATCTGGTTCTTGGTCAGCTTATAAAGCCTCCTTTTGAACCCTTAGCCACCACCTCCTTGAAATTTCTTTCCTGGAAGGTTATTTTCCTCATTGCAGTCACCTCAGCTCGCCGCATCAGTGAGCTGCAGGCCTTAGTGGCTAATCCACCTTATACAAGGTTCCATCATAAGGTAGTCCTTAGGACCAATCCACACTTTATGCCTAAAGTGGTCTCACCTTTTCATCTAAATCAAGAGATATATTTACCTGTCTTTTTTCCAGCTCCTCATGCATCAAGTGCAGAGAAGAATCTTCATACTCTGGATTGTAAAAGAGCTCTTGCCTTTTACTTACAAAGGACACAGCAACATAGGAAGTCTTCCCAGCTCTTTGTTGCTTTTGATCCCTCTCATTTGGGACTTCCAGTCTCTAAGAGGACACTGTCCAATTGGATTGCTCAGTGTATTTCTTTCGCCTACCAGAGTAAGAACCTTTCTCTGGAGAGCCATATCACAGCTCATAATTTGAGGGCCATGGCCGCCTCTATGGCTCATCTAAAGTCTGTGTCCATCGACCAGATCTGTCGAGCAGCCACCTGGGCCTCGGTTCATACCTTCACAGCCCATTACTGCTTGGACAAGGACTCCCGCCGGGATGCCTTGTTTGGTCAGGCTGTTCTCAAACACCTGTTCCATTCTTAATCAACTCCTACCCTCCTTCCCTGGATAGATGCCTGAGATCCATAGGAGGAGGTAGAACCCTTCCCAGGGTCTCATATCCTTGGGGATCTCCCAGGCATCTTAGCTAGGGAGTCCCCATATGTGAAGACTCATTCCTGCTTGTTCCTGGAGATAGCACAGTTACTTACCTGTAACAGGTGATCTCTGGGAACAGCAGGAATAAGTCTTCACAACCCTCCCACCTCCCCTAGGAGTTGTATCTCTCTATCTGTCTTTCCTTTCCTCTCTCTCTCTTTTGTCTCAGCTTTAAAACTCGAACTGAGGAGAGGCGGTTAGGAAAGGCGGGAAGGCAGCGCGCAGGCGCTGTGGGATGCTCCCAAAAGCTTTCCTTTTTGGGAAGCTGGGGAGCGTTCCCGCGCAGGCTCCGTCGGTACCGACGTACCCTTATGTGAAGACTTATTCCTGCTGTTCCCAGAGATCACCTGTTACAGGTAAGTAACTGTGCTTTATTCACAGGTGCATGGCACATACAGTAGATTGGACATGATATGGGGAGGTGGCAAATGGTCCTCAAAAGTAAAGGAGGTAGGACAAGGGGAAATTACTTGGACAGACCATGCTCCAGTTAGTGTGATTTTTGATATAGGAGCTTGAGGATGAGGGGATCAAGTTCTGGAAACAAAATGACTTTGTAGGATGACGAGGAGCATGTGGGGGTGGTGAGAGTAGCTATTAAAGAGTATCTGGTTCTCAATGAGACAGGAGAGGTCCAGTTGAAAACCATTTGGGATGGATTAAAGGCAGTAATTAGGGGAAAATGAATCGGTATAGCAGCGCGAATTAAAAAGGAGAAGAAGAAAGTGGAAGGGGACTTGGGGCAGATAAAGCAGCTGGAGGCTCAACATCAAAGAATAATGGGGTAATGGCTAAACTGATAAAAACCAGAGCAGAGCTAAGTAGGCTGAGAGGACAAAAAATAGCTTTTAAGTGTATTAAAACAAAAATATTTTGATGGGGGGAAATAAAGCAGGGAAGATATTGGCAAGTAGGATGCGGGCCCAATGGCAGGCAGCACATATAGAAGGAATTAGGGACAATAAGGGGAGGATGGTACACTGCACGAAAGAGAGAAGTCAGGTTTTTAGAGAATATTACCGAAAGCTGTATCAAAGTGAGTTGCAAAAGGGACAGGAGGAGATAAAGAAATATCTGCAGGAGTGCGGGTTGGGTAAGGTTGATCCAGAGGATAGGGAAAGAATAGTTGAGGAAATAAAGGAGGGGGAAGTGAAGGAAGCTATAAAGTCCTTGAAAATGGGAAAATCCCCGGGATTGGATGGGTATACAGCGCAGTTCTACAAGAAGATGGTGGAGCAAGTTACACCAATATTGACCAGGGTATTTAACAGGGTACTGGAAGGTGAAGGGATTCCCCAGATGATGGGGGAAGCGGGTATCACAGTGTTACCAAAACCTGGTAAGGACAAGGGGGTTGTGGCTCCTACAGACCCATTTTGTTGATAAATCTGGATGCTGAAATCTTTGGTAAGGTATTGGCCAATTGGATTCAAGGGATCTTGCCTAAGATCATACATAGAGATCAGACTGGGTTTGTAAAGGGGGTGATAACATAAGGAAAGTGATGAACATTGCTTGACATCTTCAGGGAAAAGGAGAGCAGGCGGTATTAGTTACGGTAGAGACAGAGAAAGCGTTCAACTGAGTTGAATGGCCCTATGTGTTTGAAGTGTTGGAGCAGATGGGATTTGGGGACAAGTATATAGCGTGGGGAGTGGAGGAGTAGCCTAGTGGTTAGAACACTGGCTTGGTAACCAAGCAACCAGGGTTTGATTCCCACTAGCACGCCTTGTGGCCTTGGGCAAGTCACTTAACCCTCCATTGCCTCGGAAGAAAGGCCTGGCAATCTACTTCCAGTGACACTGCCAAGAAAACCCAGGAGCTTCTGGGTCAGGACTGACTTGAAGGCACACATTGCATTGCATATAGTGTGGATAAAAGCTCTATACGAGCACCCGAGGGCAAGGATCAGGATAAATGGAGGGTACTTCTGGGGAGGGGTACCAGGCAAGGGTGTCCTTTATCACCACTTTTGTTTGTGCTGGCCATTGAGCCCTTGGCTGAGGCAGTCAGGAGGGAAGTCGATGTAAAAGGGGTGGTAGTGGGAGGGAGGGAGGAGAAAATAGCATTGTTCGCTGATGATGTGATATTCTCATTGACACAGCCCTTGACGATATTGCCAGTATTGATGAGACTTATAAAGGGGTTTAGTCGTATAGCCGGCTATAAAATAAATTTGTGTAAAACAGAGGTCCTTGGGTTTAATCTACAAGGGGGACTAGAGGAAAGGTTAGTCACATTTTAATTTTAAATGGGTGAAGCAGCAGTCTCAGTATTTGGGGATACAATTGGGGAAACCAATAGAGAGGATTAAACAGTGGAATTATCAGGCTTTGACAGAAACTATAAGGGGAGATTTGGCAAAGTGGGGGGGGGGGGGCTAAGATTGTCATGGCTGGGCTGTATAGCGGCAGTGAAAATAAATGTTCTGCTGAGATTGCTGTTTCTGTTTACATCCTTGCCATGTAGGGTGACTGAGGAGATAGGGAAGTTGCAGAATATGATTATGATGTTTATTTGGGAAAGGAAGCATCCCAAGGTTGCAAGGGGGACCTTGTATCAAATGAGGGCAGAAGGGGGGCTGGGGGTGCCATGCTTGCTGAAATACTTTGAAGCGGCACAATTGAGGGCACTGTTAGCGTGGCGGGAGGGGGGCGGATATCTTAAGTTGGGTACAAATTGAGTCAGGGGGTGAAGAATCTAAGGAGAGGAGAATATGGGACCCGGGGGGTTGGAGAGAAAATGAAGGGTAAGGAGAATCCATTTAGGGATCTTATGTTTCAGGTGTGAAAAAAATGGAGGGGGTTTCTTTTGGAAGAGAAAGTGTACTCACGATCTACATTTATTAGAGCGGTAGGTGATACTGGGATTTGCGGGAACCCTAAGGTACTTAAGGGGTGGAGTGGAAAAGGGCTAGAGAGGTTAGGACAATCCTGCGAAAGGGGGGGGAGGGAATTAAAACATTTTAGAAACTCCAGCAACAGTTTGGGATAGATAAAAAGGACCAATATGCATATGTACAATTGTGGTACTTTATGAATATACGGGAAGTGAAATCAGATATGGAACGGAAGTCTACGCAGTTTGAGGAGATGATGGGGAAACAGTGGTCACAGAAAGGGGTTATATCAAAAATATACAAAATGCTGTTGCAAAAGGGGAGGGAGAAGGGGAGGTGGCAGCAGCGGTGGGAGGAGGATATTCCGGGAGCTTGGGAGGATAGCCGGTGGGCAGAAATATATGCGAGAACCTATAAGTTGGCCAAGGGAACTCCAATGCTAGAAAATAGTTTGAAGTTGAGGTTTAGGATGTACTGGACACCAGTGCGGATCTGGGCAATATTTCCAGATAGATCATGTGAGTGCTGGAAGAAGTGTGGGGGAACGGGGGACTTAATACTCATGATATGGCAGTGCCCAAAGTGCAGGGGTATTGGGGGAAGGTAGGAAGGCTGTATGGGGAAGTCACAGGAGTGCTGACAATACTAACACCGGAGATGGTTGTGCTCAATGAGGGGGTGAGAGAAGGAGAGGGAGATGGGGAGTTTTTCTGGGGTATGGAATTATAGCAGCCCATATGAGTCTCTTGCGATGGTGGAAGAATGTTGCGATACCTCCGATGAGGGAGGTAGTGAGTAAGTTGGAACAGCTGTGGGGTTTGTGTATGATGGAAGTGCATAAAGGCATCAGGTAGGAAAACACAGTGTGGCAATGATACAAAAATTGGAGGGGGGAGGGGGTGGAGCAAGTATGGCAAAGAGGAGGCGGCAAAGAGGGGGGCGAGGGAGGGGTCTGAGGGGTTGGGAGTCAGGTATAAGAGTTGGGGGGGAGGGGAGGTAGGAGGGGGGGAGGGGGTAATGGGGGGTGGGAGGAGGAGAATATATAAAGGTAGAAGGGGAAAAAGCAAAGGGGATGGCGGAGGAACAAAGGGAATTATAGGAAATGTTTATATGATAAGCTTGGTATAGCAGTAGTATATGAATGTGCATAATTCATGTATACAATATTAAGTAGGATGATAGACTGATAGAATTGTGTTATTGTATTAGTGTGATACCAGATATAGAACAAAGAGCATACAGAAGTTTATAAATGGAAGGGGGACGAGCAAGATGGGGATAAATGTTGAAGTTTGAGTTCATGCGCAATGTCGGAAGGAGAGGAGGAGGGGAGAGATGGTGTATGAATGTGTATGTAAAAGTTGAATACGTCTGTAAAGCTTGAAAAATAATAAAAATATAAATTAAAAAAAAACAGGGTTGCCAAGCCAGAAAAATAGTTTCAGGGGAGTAGAGCTGAGCCCAGCATGGATCCTTTGCCTGGGATTCTCAAAGGGCGAGTACCAAGGCTTGACCCTCATTCTCCTTGTTGGAAGTTCCTGATTCCATCATCTTTGGACACAATTCAGGATGGACTGCTGGTGACCATTGGCATGGTGTGGGGGGGGGGCTTCCTGCAGTTTTCTGCAAGTATTAATAGCGTTTTTACCTATTATGCAACTGGTAGTTGCATGGTCCTAGTGCACTTTCTACCCAAGCAGCTCCAAAGTGTGCTCCTTACCCCTATAGTCTGTAACACATGTTACAATAAAAGCATAGTTAACATGTGCCTTTGGGCCACCACAGCCTTAGCGCCTGCTGTTGGTGATACTTGCCTTAACTCTGCTGCCTTCCAGAAAATGTTTGAATTGTGGCAAGCGAGGTGCCTCATCTCTGGATTCTGCACTCTGCTCCTCTTGAATGGCAGCTTCTGAGTGGTCCCTGGAAGGCCTGCTTCCCCTCTGCCAGCTGGAGGATGCAGTCAGTCCGGCGCTATGGGTAAGACTATCTGGCAATATTGCTGTGAGCTGCTCATTGTCCTCTAGAGGGGCAGTGGCGGCTGTGCCCCCTGGTGAAGGGGGGTCATTTCCAAGAGGAGAGCTTCTGGACTCAGGATTGTCCTCTCCAGAATCCTTTCTTTTTGCAACAGGCCTGGTCCTGGTGGGGAAATTCAAACCCTGTGGCCTCTGGGTGCCCCCAGGCGCAGTCTCCTGCAGTGCAGACTGAGTGGAAGCCCTATTTGATTACCATTGGCTAAGTGTACCCAGCAAGGGCCCAACCCCTGAAGATGGGGAACAGCTGGGAGCTGTCCAGGATTTTGATTGATTCTGATTCAGTTGGCTCAGTACTGGGCTCTGGCATGGATGAAGTACTCTCGCCTTCAGAAAATGGTGAAGAGGCTGGAATGATCTACCTATTCTCCAGGACCAAGCAGGAAGTCAGTCCTCACATATGGGTGACGTCGGCGCCGACGGAGCCCTCGCGGAGCAATTTTCCCCAGCTTTCAAAGAAAGCCTTTGGGAATTGCAGCGCGCATGCCCGGTCGCCTTCCCGCCCAAGGGTGCCATCTTAGCCAGTCTTCTTTTTTCCGCGGAGCCCTACAGACGTACCCGTCGTGTCCCCGCGAAAAAGTTGATTTTTACTCATAATTTTCTCTTTTTTTTCTGGGTTGCGGACTGTATCACTTGGGCTTATGGGGCAGCCGGACTCTCCTTGGAAGGTCGAGTCACGGCTCATTGCGTTCGGGCAAAGGCTACGTCAGTGGCTTACCTCCGCTCTGTTCCGCTGGCAGACATCTGCCTGGCCGCTACTTGGTCTTCGAGCCAGACTTTTGCGGTCCATTACTGTCTCGAGAGGGAGTCCCGCAGGGACAGTGCTTTCGGACAGGCAGTCCTCCGTAATCTCTTTGAGGTCTGAGCAACTCCTACCCTCCATCCCGGATGTGGGCTACCGGTGGGTATTAATTCAGCGAAGATTCCTTCCTTCTGTGCTGCTGAGCTAGAGGGAGCTCATTTTTGTGCTTAGGGTCTCCGGTAGCCTTAAGCTTGGGAGTCCCATATGTGAGGACTGACTTCCTGCTTGGTCCTGGAGAAAGCGTAGTTACTCACCTGTAACAGGTGTTCTCCAGGAACAGCAGGAATCAGTCCTCACAACCCTCCCTCCTCCCCTTGAAGTTGCAATCATCTGCTTTAGTTTTTTTGCAAATTTTTATGCTGTCTTTTTTAGCTATGTCATCTGACTGGCTAAGATGGCACCCTTGGGCGGGAAGGCGACCGCGCATGCGCGCTGCAATTCCCAAAGGCTTTCTTTGAAAGCTGGGGAAAATTGCTCCGCGAGGGCTCCGTCGGCGCCGACGTCACCCATATGTGAGGACTGATTCCTGCTGCTCCTGGAGAACACCTGTTACAGGTGAGTAACTACGCTTTCTCCAGAAACAAGCAGGAAGTCAGTCCTCACTCTTATGGGTGATGTTGGTGCTGATGGAGCCCCATGTGGAGCAAATCCCCAGCTTTCAAAGAAAGCCTTTGGGAATTGCTACCACGCATGCGTGGTCCCCTTCCTGCCCAAGGGTGTCATCTTGCTCAGTCTCCTTTTTCCCACAGAGCCCTTCGGACATAGTTCCTCCGTGTCCCGGAAAAAGTGATTGTTTTCTCTGTTTTCTTTGCCGGTCAACACCGGTATCCTTCCTGCCTCTGGCTTCGGTACTTTGGTATTGAGCCGGGTTCTTTTTTCCACTTCTTTAAATTTTTGTCCCTGAGGTGCTTTCGTGCCCTTTTTGTGTCCCTCTTTTTCTTGCTGGCAGCCCACAGGGTCTTTGACCTCGCCAGGGTTCTTTTTCCCCCCATGGCTACCAACGGTTTTAAGAAGTGTGATCAGTGTGGGAAAATCATATCCCTCACCGATACACACGACTGCTGCCTCCGTTGCCTCGGGGCAGATCACAACCCGATGGCCTGTGGCCCGTGTAAGAGGATGTCCTCTAAGGCCCTGAGGAGCCGCCAGCAGCAGCACGAAAAAATTTTCACCAAGTCCCCCATGCCTCCGAGAGCCAGAACCTTGTCTGAAGCCTTGACATCTCAGGGGAAATACTCCAAGCCTGAGCATCATCGAGGTTCCTCGGAAAGGGGGTCCCCTTCACAGAAGCACAAGAGGAAGAAGTCCTTGCAGGCAGCATCTCTGGATGACTCCGGCGTCGGGCCTTCTCTGGGCCTGTTGCAGAGCCCTGAACACCAGTCCGGACCTGTCTAGGCAAGTACAGACTATTCTTGTTGAGGACTTTTCTCCCCCCCCCTCCCCCCCCCCAGGGACTGGCATTGGGGCCAATCAAGCCGGCACCTGAGCCGGAGGCTGCAGGACCTCCCGGAAGTGTGTCCAGGATGGTGGCTTTGGAGCGCAGTTTCACTGCCTTCATCGCAGAGCAGTGGATGCTGATGTCCAGCCACTGGGCCCTTGACGTCCAAGTTGACCTCGGAGGCCAAGTCTGTCCTTGACCGAGGTTGTCACCGCCGAGCCTGCCGGCATCGGGGCGGAAGGCACTGAGACCTTCGTCTGCGGAGCCCCTTGAGCCCTCCTCAGAGGCCTCTGCTTGGGAGACGGAGGACAAGGAGTCCCCAGGTACCCACAGGCATAGAGACATCCCATCTGATTCCCCGGTATCTGAACCTCGGAGAAGGTCCCCACCTGAGGACTGGACTTCATGTGAGATGTCAAAGGCTTTGGCTTTCCCCATGGAGTCCGAGGAGGATTCTCGAGCCGACGAGCTCGAGATCCTCCAGTATGAGGCTCCTCCCCAGGAGATCCTCACGGTACCCGTTCCTCCAATCCTGGAACGACTGATGCTCCGCATGTGGGAGACACTGGCGTCGACGCTGGTTTATCAGCAAGCGACTCAATGTATCGGGTCCGTCGGAGCCCTGGATTCCAGAAATCACAGCTGCCGCACAACTCCATGGTTGTGGAATTGGCCATGCGTCAGCTAAAGAGTCAGACGCACTCCTCCGGTGCCCCCCAGCAGGAAGGCCCGTAACTTAAATGCCCTCGACAGAAAATGTTTCCAGGGTGCAATGCTGAACTGTCGAATCCAGGCATACCAGCTGTACATGGGCATGAACCTGAGGGACCTGGCGAAGGATATCGCTGGGTTCTCAGCTGGTCTCTCCGAGGAGCCTTTGCAGCTCTTCAAGGGCCTGTCCAAAGCCGCCCGTGAGTGCTCCAAATTTGTCTCGGGTGGCCTATGACTGTTTCGAGTTGGCAGCTCAAGTAGCCGTGGCGGGCATCGGTGCACGCCACCAAGCCTGGTTGCAGTCTTCCGACCTCGCGCAATGGGTTCAGGACAAGTTGGTTAATATCCCATGCTGAGGGGAGAATCTCTTCGGCAAACCCATGACTGATAAGGCCGCAGAGCTGGAGACTGAATACATGAGGATACGGCTCTCCAAGAAGACCTCTGCCCCTTTTTGTAAGAGGTAAAAAGCCCTTTTACCCGAGGAAGGAGCTGCTTATCACAATTTGCCCCCCTTATCAGGCCTTCCCGGCTTCCCAACAGGGGCAGCAGGCCAAGGGACAGGGGAATGGCCTGCGTAAGCAGAAGACCCCCAAACCCGAGGCCCCAGCTCCCGCCCAGCCTGGTGGGGGTTTTTGACTCCCACAGCATGGCCCAGCCGGAGCCAGGCAGTCCACAGGAGGACGACTCGCCTTGTTTGCCCACAGGTGGACATCCATCACCACCGATTCTTGGGCAATACAAGTGGTCAGGGAGGGCTACCTTCTACGCCTAGCCCAGGTGCCTCCACAATACTTTCCAGGAGAGCCCTTCAGGTCTCCACCAGGATCTCCTTTTGAAGGAGTTGGCAGGTCTTCTTGAGGATCAGGCGGTAGGACCAGTGCCCCACCACCTTCAGGGCAGGGGTTTCTACTCCATGTACTTTCTGGTACCTAAGAGAACAGGAGGCCTCGACCCATCCTAGACATGTGCAATCTCAACAAATTCCTGGTACGGGAGAAGTTCAGGATGCTCTCCCTTGGAATATTGCTGCCTTACCTCCACCAGGGAGACTGGCTATGCTCCTTAGATCTGAAGGATGCCTACACGCATATTATGATCCACCCAAACCACAGGCAATGCCTCCGCTTTGTGGTGGGAGGAAACCAGTACAGAGTACGTCCTTTTGGCCTTGCCTCGGCTCCCAGGGTATTCACGATGTGCCTGGTGGTGATAGCTGCCTTCATCAGGCTTCAAGGAGTCTTCATCTTTTCCTATCTAGACGATTGACTCATCAAGGGCACTTCATTCAATGAGGTGCGACAGGCCACGGCCTGTACCATCCAGATCCTGCAGCACTTGGGTTTGTAATCAACTACTAGGGAGGAGTGGCCTAGTGGTTAGAACATGGTACTTCAGGCCAGAGGGCCAGGGGTTCAAGTCCCACTTGGGGACAGCAATCTCAGGCCAGAGGGACTGGGGTTTCTAGTCCTATAGGCACTCCTTGTAGCCTTGGGCAAGCCATTTAACCCTCAGTTGCCTCAGGTACACATAGATTGTGAGCCCTTGTCCCCAAAGGGCTCACAATCTGTGTACCTGATGTACACCACTTTGATTGAAGGATAAGGCGGTATAGAAAACTGGTTAAATAAATAAAATACCCTGAGTCTCATCTGGAACCGGGCCAGGAGCTCAAATTCATTGGGGCAAGGCTCAATACCATCCAGTCGAAGGCCTTTTTGCCCGCAGACAGGGCAGAGCAACTCATGGCCCTGGCAGGCCAGGTAAGTTGCAGTCTCTCAGTGCCAGCAAGACAATTGCTGCATCTTCTGGGTCACATGGCCTCCACAGTTCGTTACCCCAAATGCCCGCCTCCACATGCGAACTGCACAGTGGTGCCTCAGAGACCAGTGGTCCCAGGCTTCGTGACATCTCGGAGTCGGGGTAAAGATCACCAGAGTCCTGGTGCAATCCCTGTCCTGGTGGCTCTCTCCCCCCCCATCTTCTGGGAGCGGGCATGCCCTTTCATACCCCTCCCCACTCAAGGACCCGCACCACAGATGCCTCCTTACTGGGTTGGGGAGCTCATTGTCAGGGGTACCGTACTCGGGGAGTGTGGTCCCGGGAGGAGAGTGCACAGCAGATTAACTTGTTGGAGCTGCGCACCATTCGCCGTGGCCTCACAGTCTTCAAACCCTACCTGAGCCACAGAGCTGTCCTAGTTCAAACGGACAACCAAGTGGCCATGTTCTATGTGAACAAAAAAGAGGGCACGGGGTCCTGCATTCTATGTCAGGAAGCCCTAAGCTTGTGCTCCTTTGTAATTCAACAGGGGTTTCTTCTGAAAGCGGATCCTACGACTGCACGAGTGGCAGCTCGATCAGGAGGTGGCCCGCCAGCTCTTTCAGACCTGGGGGGAGGTCAGTGTTGGACGTGTTTGCCAATCTAGACAACCACCAGTTACCCCAGTTTTGCTCAAGGCAACTGCACCCAGCCAGAGTGGTCGCCGATGCCTTTCTAGTCTCATGGTCTGCGGTGCTTCTGTATGCATTTCCACCGCCCGCCCCCCCATCGCCCGGACTCTGTTCAAGATGCTTTGCGTCAGAGCTCTGGTCATCCTCATAGCGCCTCGGTGGCCCAGGCAACCTTGGTTCCCGCTTATACAGCTGGCGGTAGAGGCCCCCATTCCCTTGGGCTCATCCCCACAGCTCCTATCCCAGGAGGGGGGGCTCTCTCCTACATCCCAACCTTCATTCTATGTCACTGATAGCGTGGCTGCTGAGAGGATGACTCTTGCTCCACCTCTCCCAAAGGAAGTGGAGGAGGTCTTATTGGCTTCTCACAAACCGTCCACTAGATGAACGCTATTTGGTGTGCTGGTCGGAGGGTGGATCCCTTCTCCTGCCCAGTTGTTGTGGTCCTACAATACCTGCTCCATCTCTCTGAGCAGGGCCGTAAGACTAACTCCATCAGAGTGCATCTTGGTGCCCAGGCGGCAAACTACTTTCTCGTAGACGACAGGCCTTTCTCTGCTCACCCAGTGGTGTCCAGGTTTTTGAAAGGCCTGCTTCTCTTAAAGTCCCCGGTGCGTTCCCCTCTCCTGGAAAGTGGTGTTCTTGGTGGTGCTCACCTCTGCCCATGGGGTCAGTGAGCTCCCAGGCCTTCGTAGTCGAGAGGCCTTATACCAGGTTTTACCAGAATAGTGTGGTGCTCCGGATGCATCCCAAGTTCCTTCCAAAGGTGGTTTCATTGTTTCACCTCAATCAAGAGGTGGTGCTTCCCACTTTCTTCCCAAGACCGCATGCCAGTCGGGCGGAGGCGGTCCTCCATACCCTGGATTGTAAGAGGTTCCTGTCCTTTTACATTCAGCATATGCAAGGTCACAGGAAAGCTGCTCAGCTGTTTCTCATGACCCCAGTAAGCTGGGGATGGCTGTGACTAAGTGTATGCTGTCCACCTGGGTGAACTGCATTGCCCGGGCTTATGATACAGCGGGTCTCCTGCTGGAGGGCCGGGTCACGGCTCATAGGGTCAGGGCCATGGCGGCTTCAGTGGCTCACCTCCGCTCTGTTCTGTTGGCAGACATCTGCCGGGCCATCACCTGGTCTTTGGGGCAGACCTTCGTAGCTCATTACTGCCTGGCTAGGGAGTCCTGACGGGACAGTGCCTTTGGCCAGGCAGCACTCTAGAATTTATTTGAGGTCTAGGCAACTCCTACCCTCCGACCCTCTGTGTTCTCTCCCTTGTTAGGGTTGTCCTTGCGGCTGCTTGCAGTTCTCCTGAGGGAGCTCTTTTTTGACTATGGGTTCCAGGTAGCCTGTAGCTGGGGAGTCCCATAAGTAAGGACTGACTTCCTGCTTGTTCCTGGAGAAAGTGTAGTTACTCACCTGTAACAGGTATTCTCCAGGAACAGCAGGAATCAGTCTTCACTACCCTCCCTCCCTCCCCTTGGAGTTGCAGGCCTTCATTTCATTGTTTGTTTTTTTTTGCAGTCTTTTTAGCTAGGTCATCTGACTGAGCAAGATGGCAGTCTTGGGTGGGAAGGGGACCGCGTATGCGTGGTGGCAATTCCCAAAGGCTTTCTTTGGAAATTGGGGATTTACTCCACATGGGGCTCCGTTGGAGCTGTCATCACCCATGTGAGGACTGATTCCTGCTGTTCCTGGAGAACACCTGCTACAGGTGAGTAACTACGCTTTTCGGAAAGAGGAGCTGGTGGTGTTGATGGCCTCATCTGCCTTTGAATTTGACGAATGCTTCTGGCATGGAGCAGGAGCTGAAGGTACACCCACTCCTTCAAGTGATGTGGAAATCCACTACCTTCCTCCCGTTTCCAGATGTAATCAAGGATATGATCTAGTCATAAGGGGACTCTCCTGACTCCCCAGCTAAAGGGGGTGTAATAAGGTCTGTGTTCTCCCGGAGAAAGGAGTGCATTGAGTTGTTTGGCATTGTCAAAGTGGATGCGCAGGTCATGGTGGTTACCAGACAGACTACCATTCCTGTGGAAGGTGGATTGGCCTCAAAGGATTTTCTGGACCACAAAGTAGATTTTTTGTTGCAGAGCCAGTTCGCCATAGTGATGGCTATTCTGCAGTTGGTGATATGTACCAGCCTGATGTCTTGAGCCCATGCTCAGTGGATTCAGTCTCTTCCACCAGATGATATTAACCTCTTTTGTAGATGGCTGCGGCCCTCCCTTCTGATGCCATGTATGACTTGATATGTTTAGCCAGGGATGGTGCCCTGTCGTCTCAGCATTGGTTTTGGCTTTGACACTGGACAGCAAACTAATCTTCCAAAGTCCGATTGGCCCAACTGGCTTTTAAGGGGAAGCTTCTGCCTGGAGCCGAATTGGAGAAGCTGGTGAAGGACCTAGGAGAGATGGAATCTTACCGCCTCCCAGAAGATAGGCCCAAGGGGCCTATGAAGCAGGCTGGTGCCTCTTTCTCATCAGTCTCTGCCCATCCACAGAGGTCATGCTGGCCATATTCCTGGGGATCTCTGGCTTCTCGTTGTCAACCTGAAAAACCTTTCTTCCACTCTGCTTCTGGTTTTTAGGCTTGTTCTCAGTACTTTCATGAGTGTTTGGGCTCAGGGACTGTCCGGCTGTGCATTGAAGGTTTGGGGGGCCCATTCCCTGGTTCCTCCAATTGGAGGCAGGCTTCATCGTTTCAGAAATGGACCTGGGTTATCAAGGATCGCTGGGTGCTAGACACCATTCAGTTTGTCCATGTCCTGGAGTGCAGAGAGACTAAATCTGTATGCTGTCATCTCCCTTTGTGGGTCTGCGATGAAAGTGCCTCTGTGTGGGCCACCTTTGATAAGTTGCTGTGCTTAAAGGCAGTGGTGTCCATCCCAGCGGGTGAGCAGAGCAAGGGCAGATACTCCATCTATTTCATGTTACCCTAAAAGGACTGTTCCTTCTGGCCCATCTGGACCTCAAGGGGGTCAACGAGCACTTGTGTGTCCTGTGCTTCCCAATAGAAACCTTGCACTCTGTAATTCAAGCAGTGCACCAAGGGGAGTTCTTGGCTAATCTGGATCTGGCCGAGGTGTATTTTCATATCCTGATACAGGCAGATCATCTGCAGTATCTGTTTTGCTGTGCTTGGCTATCACTTTCAGTTCACTGCCCTCCCTTTTGGGCTATCCACTGCCATAAGGATGTTCTCCAAGGTCAAGGTGGTGGTGGCGGCTCTGCAGCGCCAAAGGATCAGTGTCCATCCATATCTGGACAACTGGCTCATCCTGGCTAATTCCTTTCAGAGGTGTCTTGAGTAGTGTCTAGAGTGGTATCCTTTCTGGAGAGCCTCCACTGAGTGATCAATCTGGGAAAGAGCCGGCGGTTTCTGGGAGCATATTTCAACACTCAAATGGGCAGAGTTTTGTCAGAGGAGAAAGTCAAAAGATCCGTTGGAAGGCCTGGCGCTGTTCTGTGCAACAGGCTCCCAGAGTGTGGGATTATCTGCAGTTCCTTGTATTGGTGGTGGCAACCATAGAGAAGATGGTGCCATGGGTGAGTGCTCACATTGCTCCAGTAGTCCCTGCTGACTCGGTGGTCCCAAAGTTCTCGGGAGTTCGGGCGCAGGCTCCCTTTCCCATTGATGCTTAGGTCCAGCATGGTCATCTAAGGAAGGGCGTGCCACTGGACAATTTTTCCTGGTTCCTCCTGGCAACAGATGCCAGTCTCTCAGGCTGGGGAGCCCATTGCCAAGACTGTGTCCTAGGGCTGTTGGAAGCACACTGAAGCGGTGTTGTCCATCAGCTGCCTCGAGGCGAGGACCATCAGGTTTTCTCTTCTGCGGTTCAAGTGTTTTTAGATAACGCTATAGCAGTGGCTTCTGTCAATTAGCAAGGCAGCATGAGGAGAGTTGGGATAGCTCTGGAGATGGATCTCCTGTTTACCTCTGTGGAAAAGCACCTCCTATTGCCAAGGTGGACAGTGTGGAAGCAAACTTCCTCAGTCAGCGCTCTCTGGATCATAGAGAGTGGGAGTTGAGTCAGGAAGCATTTTAGTTGATTCTGCGCCACTGAGGTCACCCTAAAATGGCTTTCATGGCGACCAACTCCAATGCCAAGTTTGCTCTGCTTCAATTGCCACACAGACTAGGTCCGATGTCGTTGCCCTGACCTAACCTTAGCCAAGTCAGCACCTGCTGTATGTGTTTCCTCAGTGGCCCCAGGTTTGGCATGTGCTTTGGCATATAGGGCGCCTCTCAGGCAGGATTGTTCTGGTGACGCCGAATTGGCCAAGGTGAGCGTAGCCTGGAGACCTGATGCAGCTCCTGCAGGTGCCTCCTCTTCAGTTGCCTCTATCTCGGGGACTATTGCAGCAGGGACCGATCATCCTGAAGAACCAGACTCCCTTCTAGCTTAGATAGCTATTGCATAAGGGCTACTCTCCAGCAGCGGTCTCTACTCTGCTCGGAGCCCAAAGGAGGTCTACCATGCTGGCATACATATGGATCTTGTGCCTCTTTGAGTAATGGTGCGGCACTCAGCAGTTCTCTTCTGAGGTGGCCAAGGGGCCATCTCTGTTCGTCTTCTACAATGTGGCCTGAGAAGAGCATTTCCTTTAGCTCCCTGAAAGTTCAGGTGGCAGCTTTGTTGTTTTCTTGGTCTGGTGGCTTGTAAGTCTCTGGCCTTGCACACTGACATCAAGCGCTTTCTCCAGGGGGTTTGGCACCTGCGTCCTCCCCTTTGGTCTTTGATCCCTGCCTGTGATCTACCTGGTGCTCAGGACCCTGATATCAGCACTCTTTGAGCCGTTGAAGCGCACCACTTTTGAAGGATTTGACATGGTCTTGGTCGTGATTTGTTCCGCAAGGCGGATTTCCAAGATGCAAGCTCTGTGTTGCTGAGATCCTTATCTGTCTTTTTTAGAGGAGACTGTTTCCATTTGGCCTGTGCCTTCTTGCCCAATGTGTTTTCTCCCTTTCATGTGCACCAGGTGGTCTGCTTACCCTCCCTCAAAGGAGCAGTGTTGAGAGAAGGCTAAGAAGCTGTGCCTTGTGGATGTCCAGAGGGTGTGTTTGTTTCTTTCATAAGTTTGACTGCCTCTTGGGCTGTTTGCTGGCCTGTGCAAGGGTGACGCAGTGCCAAAGTCTACTTTGGGGTGCTGGATTAAGGAGGCCATTGCCTCAGTGTATCTGTTGCGGAACTGGTCAGTTCTGGAGGGTTTGAGTGGCCATTCTACCCGAGCACAAGTGTCTTCATGAGACATTGTCGGACAGCAGTGTGGGTATCACTTTCCATGTCTGTCAAGTATTACTTCTTGGATGTCCACATCTTTTGGCTCAAGGGTCTTGCGAGCTGCTGTCGTCTTTTCTGCCCAGTGGTGGTGTAGCTTTGGTACATCCTACTTGTCTAGACTGGTCTAGCATTACAGTACTTAAGATGACATTTTACTTACCAGTTAATGTCCTTTCCTTGAGTCCTGCTAGACCAGTCCAGGGCTCTACTACAACTGTTGTTCTGCGGTTCCCTTGGGTTTGCTATGATTTTTTTCCCCTCTTGGCTCTGTAAATGCAACATCTTCAGATAGCTTTCTGTTTATGCTTTCCTGTACATAGTTCTTTTCTGTTGATTCTCATTGTTGCCCATGATTGAGGTCGTGTGAAGCTCGCCATGTTTCTCCCATATGCTTTGGGACAAATACAGAAGGAAATTCTGGTGACTGAGGCGAATACATGTAGAGGCATAAGCATGGTGGTGATGAAATCTGGGCTTGTCATTGGTTCTTTGTCTCCACCAATCTGCTGGTAGGGGAACACAACCCATTTCTCAGGACTGATCTAACAGGACTCAAGGAAAGGGCATTAACTGTTAAGTAGAATGTCACCTTACTGCATGAAATGAAGTACATCACCAAAATTGCAGGAACTTAGAAATCTGGTTGTGGAAATTAGACATTAAAAAAATTGAGGCTATTTTTCATTTTACTCTAATGTAATTTTGTAGTTCTGTAGGGTTGTCACTATAGAAGTGTCCCTGTAGAATAGTGTGGCACCAGCAGTGAAATTTTTAAGGCTAGAACAGTGGTTCCCCACTTCTGGTCCATGATTCCTTGAGTCCATAAGACCATTACAGGGAGTTCGTAGGACATATGAAGGGGGAAAAAAAGGCTAGTGGGAATTGACTCTAGAGGAGAGAGAGAGATGGTAGAAATAGTTGGGGAGGGGGGAGAGACTGGTAGAGTCAGTGAAGGGAGAAACATAGGGCTCGTGGGACAGGCTTATTAGTATTCATGAGGAGAGTCCAGGAAAAGTAGTGGTCATGCACTTGGAGTCCCTGAACTTGGAGGTTGTTAAAAGGTCTACACAACCAAAAACGTTGGGAACCTCTAGGCTAGAAGATTTGGCTATAGTACTCTAAATTACAGTAGTTGCATACCATAATTGAGTGTGCTGTGACAGTCTCCCTTTTGCCTCTCTTCCCCCAAAGCATTTTCTTTAACATTAACTTCCCACTCAGCCTATTCCTATGATCATGCCCTTTGTAGGATGCTATGCAATATGCCTCAGAATCAAAGGACACAGAACTGGCAGAAGAGTTGTTGCAGTGGTTCCTGCTTGAAGAGAAGAGAGAGTGTTTTGCTGCCTGCCTCTTCACTTGTTATGACTTGCTCAGGCCGGATGTGGTCTTGGAAACTGCGTGGAGGCACAATATCATGGACTTTGCCATGCCCTATTTCATTCAGGTCATGAGGGAATACTTGTCAAAGGTACTATTCTTCAGCATTGATATCCTAAAACTATTACTCTTGAAGCAATATCACTGACTGGGACCTGAAATCTGTCTGTAGTATATATTTTGTGTGTTTTATCTACAAAAGTGTGCATGCAAGATCAAAAAATACAGGTTAATTCTGCAAGTAGTTATGGATTATGTCTGTATTTATCAAAATGATAACTTTTTTCCACATTTCTCCATTTTCCCTACTCCATCATGGGATGTTTGGATTCATGTTGCAGTGATCTGTGCAAGAGTGTGTCGCACTGAATTTGGAATACTTGGAAGTTGTCCCACTGCTTAGGACAAGTTTAATCATTAGGCAGATGAAGAGTTATCTAGGGTGGCAGCTTCTGTGGGGTGTCAAAGAACAGCTATAGTCTAAACAAAACAGTAAATCCTGTAGGCAGTTTTCATGTAGCCTTTCATCACTGTTCTCACCAGACCAGTCTAGAGCCCAGTGGGTTATGTTCATCAACCAGCAGATAGAGACAGGCCAATCGTTTGTGAGCTCTGCCCTATGAAGAACATAAAAATTTGCTATACTGGGTCAGACCAAAGGTCCACCAAGTCCAGTGTCCTGTTTCCAAGAGTGACCAATCCAGTTCACAAGTACCTGGCAGGAATCCTGAAAGGCAGAAAGATTCCATTTTGCTTATCCTAGGGATAAGCAGTAGATTTCCCCAATACACTTTAATAATGGTTCATGGACTTTGCTCCAGGAAATAGCAAATGTGGATGACCCTATCCTACAGTATTGGAACGCCCCACAAAGGCTTTTCATGTTCCCCAGGTGATCCAAGCTTTGATCCCTGAAATCGGATGCTATTGAGGCTGGTTTCTAAATTAGTAGAGCCATAGATTTTTCTTTTTTTCTTTTTTTTTCATTTTATTACACATATCTTCCTCCAATCAATTACACTTCTTAGTGGTTGCAAATATAAATAATCTCCAGTAACCAAAAATTAAGCTGTACAAATAAGTTGTACCTTCTAATTCTGGAGGAAAAGGAAAAGTGAAAACGACCCATAGTGGATGCATTAGTGACAGCAGCTAAAGAAAACAGCCCAATGGATGGAAGGCAGTACAGCCTTGAAGGTTGTACAATATCAGAATCTAGAGACTTGATTAAAGGTGTTTGAGATGATGGTTTTAGGACTAAAGGCAGTGGTTTGTCTCAAAGGCCTGTTTGTGCTGGGTGCAGCAGTTGCCTGTGGATTTGAAAGAAAAAAGGTCGGCATAGTGCCTGGGAGTTGGTGCAAATGGAAGAGTATGGCTCATGTGGCAGAAGCTTTGTATGATCTTAGTTGAACCTCAGCAGTTATGGTATCACTAGATGACTATTAATGGCTCTGCAGTTGGGCCTTGGATATTGGCTCAAAGACCCAGCTTA
The DNA here is from genome assembly GCA_033557465.1 of Ichthyophis bannanicus. NCBI lineage: Eukaryota > Metazoa > Chordata > Amphibia > Gymnophiona > Ichthyophiidae > Ichthyophis > Ichthyophis bannanicus. The sequence goes on from CM066042.1 coordinate 174,835,849, forward strand.
ATAGGGCTCCCTTTCAGGGAAAGCTGTCTGAAAGTTTGGAGAAATTGGTTAAGGAGCTGGGAGAAGCTAAGCCCCAGAAATTGCTAGAGTATAAACATAAGGTTTTGTCCTGTTCATCTTCAAATAGATCCAGGTTTTATGAGGCAAAACACTACCAGCAGGGTTAAAGGCAGATCCTCTGAGTTATCAGTTTCGGACTGATATCATCCTATTAATTCAACAAAGGGTGCAAAGGGTGTTACCCAGGGATCAAAAGCCCCTGGGGCTTCCAGATCCTCAGTGATGTGCTGCAAATCCTTTCCTCAGATGAGATAATGTTTGGCTCCCCCCCCTTTCCCCCTCTCAGGAGTGGGCCTAATTAATGTTCAACCAGTAAGTCTTGGACATAGTGAGATGAGGTGACCAGTTGGAGTTTATCTTCAGTCTTGCAGATTCTTTACAGCAGGCCTTGATAAATCTTCTTGGAATCCAGGAACCCAGCCTAAATATGTAGGAGCTGGCAGCCAAAGCCTAGGTCACAATGCATGCCTCTCCCGTCCCGTCCCGGTCGTCCTCCCCCCCGCCCCCCCAAAAAGATATATTGGTTACTTTTTAAGTTTGTGCTGGGTTTTTTTTTAGGTCCTGGTTTACTAAGACTGTTTCCCATTTTCCATGGGAAAAAATCTTAATAAATCAGGCTTTAATGGGCCACTGCACAGTGCCAACAAACGTCAGTGGCCCCACTCTTCCTCCTCCTCCCTCTCCCATCATCCCCACTGACCACTACATTTGTGTTTGTGTGTGAGGTATGGAGGTAGGATGCCTTTGCATATATACACATTACCCTTTACCTCTCATGCATTCAACACGTCCCTCCCCACTTCAACCCCTCTCCACTTCAACCCCTCTCCTGCTTTCCTTCCCCCACCCCAGACTCTCCCTTTCAACCTCCCCGCCCCCCCCCCGCACTCCCCTTCTTGCCCTCCATTCCACTCCCCCCCCCCAAACCATTCACATACACCTGAATATATTAAAGGACCCTCTTCAGCACTTCTGCCTGCGGGGGTTGGGATCCTCACAGGCAGAGGCTGAATCACTGCAACACTTCTGCCCACAGGGGTTGGGATTGTATGAAGTTTATGGGCTCCATGGCAGCAACTATAGAATTGGTACCGTAGGCTCAAGCACATATGTGCCCACTGCAGCAATCGCTGTACTAGTGGTCAGCTCAGTCAGAGTTACAAATGCGTTCCATAGACACCAGTCAATCTAAAGTGGTGGCTGACCTCTTGGAATCTGGCAAAGAATATGAATTTTGAGGCTCCCAGTTGGGTGATTGTGATGGCTGATGCCGGTCTTAAGTATCTATGGTGCCCATTGCCAGGGTCTGTTAATTTAGGGGAAATGGCATTGTGGTTTACAAACTGTTTGGAAATGATGGCTATACAGAAAGCTCTGGAGTCAAGATTCCTAGTTCAGGGCAAATTCATCTGAGTATTTTTAGATAAATACAATTTAGAACCACCTATTACACAGATGGCATCCCGTTAACATGTTAATGATATTTGTAAATAACACCATTGAATTGTAATCGTATTTTAATTTGTAATTGAAGTTTATGCTTTAAGCTGATACTCATATGTAGTTCCATTGTACAACAGTGCACATACACATGCCCTATTAAATTACTGGTTTTATGTAAACCACTTTGAATAGTAAAAAGGTGGAATGGAAATAAGTCAAATATAAACAGGGAGGGGATGAGGAGTATGGCGGTGGCTCAAGAAGTCACTTTTTTTTTTCCCCTGCTGGGTGGAATCTCGTCTTCAGGCACTGTCAGCAGCCCACATAGCCGGTTGGGCATGAAGTCATTGTTTTTGGACTGGTCTGGTAGGACTTGGGAAAGAAAATTAGAAGCTAAGACCAAATTTTATAATTTATCTGGGTAAATAGCTTTTGGAAAAAAACATTATTTTATGTGTGTTTGTATTTATGTATGTGTTATAAAACATTAAAAAACAAAAAAAAACCACACACACACATCCTAGTCAAACTTTCATTAATTCCCTAGGTGAACAGAAGCTGACGCTACTACTACATGGCACAAAGTTAAACATGACATCTTACTGCAAAGTTTAATGCATAATCACTAAATTTGCTGTTTAACGGTTTGAAAATTGGAAAGTGAGGGTGTGCTTCAGCACATCAATCTGAATACAGGGAGGAGTTTTGATGGACCCCTTATAAGCTCTTACTGGGTCTGATGGAGACTGGAAAGGGCCATGGGGACCTTGCCAAGCTTACAGGTGAAGTTGCTTCTAGCAGCAGGCCTTGCAATAGCATGTGGCTTGGGAGTGGGTCCCTCATTGAGTGATTGGCTACAAAAAGCTAGGCAAGCCATGTGCTTTAAGTTAACCTATACCTTGCAGTGGAAAGAGTGGGTTCATTTTGTCCAAAAATTGGTTTAGCTGGGAGGGAAGGCGGAGTGTCCATTGATACTCTTGATCTAGAGGGGGACTACCTAGCCATCTGCCAGATTCAAACCTAGATATAAGGATGGATGATCCTTTTATTTGGTGAATAAGGTTATTCTGCATAATTCCTTTAATTGTATCCCTGATGTAAAACCCATATAGCAAGCTTACTATTGCGGACAGACTGATTTTTCTTCTTTGGCTTGATGGAACATGGATTACGAGACTGATAAGGGCCGGGAGGTCTGTTAGCTTTGATGCAGTGCTACACTGATGTGAAATGTGGTTCTTTTGGATTACTGTATATTACTTTGTAAACTTGTTTTCCTCCTGCGAATAAAAATACTATTTTTTTTTTAAGGTGAATATAGCAGTTTGGATACCCTTTTAGTCTGTACTTTAACACCATCTTTGGCAGAAATAGCTTTGAACAGTTTCCTGTAGTCAGCTAAGGGTTTTTTTGTGGGTTTTTGTTTGTTTTTGTTTTTAAATTGGGGGCGGGGGGAGGTTCCTGTTTGGAATTTTCCCATTCTTCCTTAGACCTTATCTCCAGGAACAAGCAGGAATAAGTCCTCACATATGGGTACGTCGGTACCGACGGAGCCTGCGCGGGAAAGCTCCCCAGCCTTTCAGATGAAAGGCTTTTGGGGCCTCCCACTGCACATGCGCGCTGCCTTCCCACCTTCCTGACCAGCTCTCTTCAGTTTCTCTTTTTCCGCGGAGCCAGCAGGTCGTGTTCCTGTCACCGCTGAAGAAATTGTGAAATGTGTTTGTTTTCTTTAGACCGCGTACCTGCCTTCCCCATACCGAAACCGGTACCGCCGGTCTCTCTTTCTTTCTTTATAAAAAAAAAAAAAAAAGACTTATTTTCTTCAGCACAGCTTGGTAACTGTTAGGCCTTAAGGCCTACACAAATTCTCCTCATGGAGAAGCCAGTCCCTGGTTTTAAAAAATGTACCAAGTGCAGTGCTGTCATTTCTGTCACAGACACCCATGAATGGTGTCTCAAATGTTTGGGACCTGACCACTCCATACCGGACTGCCCATCCTGCACCCAGATGTCTAAACGTGGTTTGCAGAACCGGGCCAACAAGCTCCATGTGCTGTTTCCTTCAGAAGCATCACAGTCATCCAGGTCTTCCTCTCCAGATGGATCTCAGGTAACCAAAACTCCTGTGGGCAAATCCTCTAAAAGCAAATCTCTTTCTAAAGATCGAGAGGCTCTCAATTTTGAGTTCGAGGATTCTGCCCAGGCCAAAAAACCCCGGCGGGAGGTTCCGGCCTCCAAAGCAATCATGGGGGTCACAGGTTGACATCGATGGCACGGCCTCGACCGATCACCTGTTGGACTGCTCTGGGGTACCGGCCCATACCGGTACCGACATCCAGGCAGTAGTGGCGTCTATGGGCAATACTGTCCAGACCATGCAGCAGGCCGTTCTGGCATTCATTAAGGCTGCGACGCCCTCGGTACCGATTCCATCGGTACCGGCCCCGGTTCCGGTATCCACACCGGAACCGAGACCATCGACTTCCAAGCGTCAATCGGTTCCGCATGACGGATTCAGGCTTTCGCCCGGTACCGATCCCATGCCCGATACGCCCGATGTCGATACCGATCGGTATGCGTATCGTACATTGGAAGCACAGAGGGAATACTCAGATTCTTCTGATGAATTCAATTCCTCTGATGACTCTGCTGAGCTTACTCTTCCTGAGGAGCCCTCTTCTCCAAAGAGGAGGATGTCTCCTCCAGAGGATTTATCCTTTCAAGATTTCATTGTTGATGTAGCTAAAGCACTTTCTATTGCTACATCTTCTGAAAAAGAACCCAGATCAAAAAAATTGGATATTTTAGGATACTCTAAAGCTCCTAAAGAGGCAGTCACTCTGCCTATCCATGAAATCCTTCAAGAACACTTGATGGATTTGTGGGAGACTCCTTTAACACTGTCTCCCCATTCCCGTAGGTTGGACACCATGTATCGGGTCCCTCCTTCTCCTGGGTTCCAGAAAACTCAGCTGCCTCACCACTCTATTGTGGTGAAGTCAGCCATGAAGAAAATAAAGAGTTCTAAAAGGCATTCTTCTACCCCTCCAGGGCGAGAATGTAAGACCCTGGACTCTTTTGGAAGAAAGATGTTCCAGGCTAGTATGCTTATAGCCAGGATCAATTCTTATAGCCTTTATATGGGCATGTTTCTTGGACAACTTGCCCTAAAGATACAGAATTTTGCCCCCTTTATCCCTGATGATCAAAGGGCGGACTTCTTTTCTATGGTGACACAACTTTCAGAGATCTCCAAGTTCTCCAACAGGGCAGCCTTTGATTCCTTTGAGGTTGCAGGCAGAGCTTCGGGAATTGCTATTGCAGCCCGACGTCTCGCTTGGCTCTAGGCTTCTGACCTAGAACCCTGGGTTGTAGATGGCCTCAGGAATCTGCCCTGTACCGGTGAGAACTTATTTGGGGAAGACGGGCAAATTAAAGCTGCTCAAATGGATGCAGAAAATGCCACTCTAGATAGACTTTCCAAGTCTGTCTACTTCTACCCCTGCCAAAAAGGTCTTTTAAAAGGCCTTACTATAAGAAGGCCAGATTTCCCACAAATACTGGCCAGCAATCTGCTCAGCCTCGCTTTGCGGCTAAGCGTCAACAATCTAAGCAGGTAAAGTCAAAGCCTGCAGTGTCTGCTACACCCCAGCAGGCTCAACCCCCTCAGGGGTTTTGACTTGCCCCTAGAGAACTTGCCGTTTCTGGCTCTAGAACAACCAGAGCCCCTCACCATTCCTGGAAGGCTAGCTCATTTTGCTCCCAGATGGGAACAAATCACATCAGAGCAATGGACCCTCTCTCTTATCAGGGAGGGCTACAAACTTCATTTCTCCAGCACTGTTCCCTCTAAGCTGTGCGCGTGTGCGCGCGCACACATCTCACCGAGCGAGCGCACATACTTTACAACAGAGCGCACACAAATTACGGTTCTGATTCTGATAGAAAACAACACAGACATCTTAAAATTTAAAAGTTGTTGTGTATTTATGGTTTTCACAAGTTCTACAATATTTTCTAATGCAATCAATGTGGTGTACATACTGTATTCTGATGTGTAGTCAAATTTTAAAGTATTTAACTCCGAGTGTTGTAATGTGGCGCACAAAAATTTAACCGTCCTTCAAAAGCTGCACAGCTGATATTTTATGCGCACACAGCCTACAGAAAATTAGAGGGAACATTGTTCTCCAGCCTTCCTCCCCATACCATGGTGAGGCAATTCAGTTCTCCCCCATCTCTTCTGACCCTGTTGGGTCAGGAAGTCTCTTCTCTCCTTGCCCAAGGGGCAATAGAGGAGGTTCCTCCTCCACAACAGGGGTTAGGTTTCTACTCCCCTTACTTTCTCATAACAAAGAAGACAGGGGGCTTCAGACCTATCCTAGATCTGAGAGAATTGAACAGGTTTCTATTCAAGGAGAAATTCAAAATGCTCTCTCTGGGCCTTCTCCTTCCATACCTTCAGAGTCAGGATTGGCTTTGTTCTCTAGATCTCAAGGATGCGTACACTCATATACTCATCCATCCATCCCACAGAAAATATCTAAGATTTCTGTTCCAGGGTAAACATTTCCAGTACAGAGTACTACCCTTCGGTCTGGCCTCTGCTCCAAGAGTCTTCACAAAATGCATGGCAGTCGTAGCCGCATTTCTCAGAGGCATGGGAATCTTTGTCTTCCCATATCTGGACGACTGGCTCATCCGAGCTCCATCTCAGTCAGAAGCCCAGATTTCTCTGGACCGCACAAGGCGTATTCTTCAATATCTGGGACTTGTGGTAAACATTCCCAAATCCCAACTCATCCCTACTCAGTCTCTGGAATTCATAGGGGCCCAATTGGACTCCACCACTGCAAGGGCCTACCTCCCTCTGGTCCGAGGCCAAAGACTAATAAGCTTGGCCTCCCAGGCTCAGTCCAGAAGTCACTTGTCAGCCAGAGAAATGCTGCAACTTCTGGGCCACATGGCCTCCACGGTACACGTGGTGCCCTACGCTCGTCTTCATATGAGAGCAGCTCAATGGACCTTGGCCACCCAGTGGTCTCAAGCATCAGGACTGCTCTCAGACCAAATACTCACCTCAAAACGACTGTTTTGGTCTCTCCAGTGGTGGACATCCTCCAAAAATCTGTTGTTGGGGATCCCCTTCCAACCTTCATTGCCCCAAGCAACCCTCACAACAGATGCCTCCCAGACAGGGTGGGGAGCTCATCTCCAACACCTCTCCACTCAGGGCACCTGGTCTCCTCAGGAGACCACCCTTCACATCAACCTTCTGGAACTGCGAGCAATCTTCCTTGCCCTCACAGTCTTCCACACCCTCCTTGTCAACCTGACTGTCCTAGTACAAACAGACAATCAGGTAGCCATGTTCTATGTCAACAAACAAGGAGGAACGGGCTCTCTGTCGCTTTGCAACGAAGCTCTCAGATTATGGGCCTTCGCCAGAGAGCATCAAATTCATCTTCTGGCAGTATATCTTCCAGGAGTTCAAAACTCTTGGGCAGACAGACTCAGCCGAGTTCTGCTCCCACACGAATGGTCCCTGCATATGGACCAAATACGCAGAATCTTTCAGGAATGGGGGACCCCGGACATAGACCTCTTTGCAAGTCCGTGGAATGCCAAACTTCCCCGGTTCTGTTCCAGGACTCCGTGTCAGGGAGCTCAGGCCAACGATGCCTTTCTCCTACATTGGGGTCAGGAATTCCTGTACGCTTTTCCACCCATTCCTTTGATTCCCAAGACTCTGTTCAAACTTCAGAGGGATCACGGATCCATGATCCTCATTGCTCCACGCTGGCCACGCCAAGTGTGGTTCCCTCTCCTTCTACAGCTCTCCCAGGGCTCCTCCCTGGACCTGGGAGCTGCACCAGACCTTCTGTCTCAGGAGCAGGGGACTTTGTGGCATCCAAACCCCAAGTCCCTACATCTCTGAGCTTGGTTACTGAAGGCTTAAGCCTTCATGAGTTTAATCTTTCCCAACCAGTGAAAGATATCCTTCATGCCTCTAGGAAACCCTCTACTAGGCGTTCCTATGCTTTCAAATGGAAACGTTTTTCCATTTGGTGTGCGCAACAGGGTCTTGACCCTCTAGCACTTCCTTTGAATTCTCTACTGGACTATCTCCTGCATCTTTCCAATGCAGGCCTCAAGACGAATTCAGTACGAGTCCATTTAAGTGCTATTGCAGCATCCTTAAAACCTATAAATGGACATCCTGTCTCCTCTCATCCTCTTATTGCAAGATTCATGAGAGGCTTGACCCTCACTAAGCCTCCCATCTGACCTCCTCCGGTAGCATGGGACTTGAATCTAGTTCTGGGTCAACTTATGAAGCCACCTTTTGAACCGTTGGTATCTACCTCCCTGAAATTTCTTTCCTGGAAGGTTCTTTTCCTTATTGCAGTCACTTCGGCTCGCCGCATCAGTGAACTGCAGGCTTTGGTGGCTAATCCATCTTATACCAGATTTCATCATGATAAGGTGGTCCTTAGGACGAATCCCCACTTTATGCCTAAAGTGGTCTCGCCTTTTCATCTTAATCAAGAGGTATATCTACCTGTTTTTTTCCCGGCTCCTCATGCATCCAGTGCAGAGAGGAACCTTCATACTCTTGACTGTAAAAGAGCTCTCGCCTTTTACCTCAACAGGACTCAGCCACATTGAAAGTCTTACCAACTTTTCGTGGCTTTTGATCCTTCTCATTTGGGACTTCCAGTCACCAAACGTACACTTTCCAATTGGATTGCTCAGTGTATTTCTTTTGCTTACCAGAGTAAGAACATTTCTCTGGAAGGCCATGTCACAGCTCACAATGTGAGAGCCATGGCTACTTCTATGGCTCATCTTCACTCTGTGTCCATAGATCAGATCTGTCGAGCAGCCACTTGGGCCTCGTTTCATACCTTCACAGCCCATTACTGCTTGGACAAGGACTCCCGCCGGGATGCCTTGTTTGGTTAGGCTGTCCTCAAACACCTGTTCCATACTTAGACAACTCCTGCCCACCTTCCCTGGATGGATGCCTGAGATCCATACGAAGATGGTTTACCCTTGGAGGGGGATCTCCCAGGCATCTTAGCTAGGGAGTCCCCATATGTGATGACTTATTCCTGCTTGTTCCTGGAGATAGCAGTTACTTACCTGTAACAGGTGATCTCTGGGAACAGCAGGAATTAGTCCTCACAACCCACCCACCTCCCCTAGGAGTTGTATATCTATCTATCTATCTTCCTTTCCTCTCTCTATTGTCTCAGCTTTAAACTCGAACTGAAGAGAGCTGGTCAGGAAGGCGGGAAGGCAGCGCGCATGTGCAGTGGGAGGCCCCAAAAGCCTTTCATCTGAAAGGCTGGGGAGCTTTCCCGTGCAGGCTCCGTCGGTACCGACGTACCCATATGTGAGGACTAATTCCTGCTGTTCCCAGAGATCACCTGTTACAGGTAAGTAACTGTGCTTTCTAGCTCAAAAATATTAATTCTCCAGGACCAAGCAGGAAGTAAGTCCTCGCATATGGGTGACGCCGGCGCCGACAGAGCCCTTGTGCGGAGCATTTCCCCAGCTTTCAAAGAAAGCCTTTTGGAATGCAGCGCTCATGTGCGGTCCCCTTCCCGCCCAAGGGTGCCATCTTGCTCACTCTTTCTTTTTCCGCTGAGCCAACGGATGTAAGTTCGTGTCACCTGGGGAAAAGTTGATTTTTTTTTTTTGGCGTTTTTCGCATCCCTTTATCCGGTTCGATGCCGGTTCCCCTTCCCACCTGGGCTTGGTGCACCGGTATTGAGTCCGGAACTTCTTTTTCGTTTTTTGTCCTTTGTGACTAGCAGTCACGCTTTTTCTGTTATTTTCACTGGCAGCCCAGTCTTTTGACCTTGCAGGGGCCCTTTTTACCCCGATGGCTGCCAGCGGGTTCAAAAAATGTGATCGGTGTAAGAAACTTATGTCTCTCACTGACACACACGACTGCTGCCTCCGATGCCTCGGACCCGACCATGACCCAGTGGTCTGTGGCCCATGCAGCAAGATGTCGTCGAAGGCGCTTCAGAGCCGTCAGCATCAATGTGAGAGAATTTTTTCGGAGTCTTTGTCCGGCCAGGCCCGGACTTCGTCAGAGGCCTCGACATCTCCATAAGCAGAAAACCCCCAAGTCGCCAGCTCCGGCTCCTGCACAGCAGGGAGCGGGGTTTTGACTTCCACAGCATAGCCTCTCCTCCGCCGGTAGCTCCACTCAGCACAGGAGGTCGGCTGACCATGTATGCCTACAGGTGGCCAGCCATCACAGGGGACACCTGGATACTGAGCATAGTCCATAAGGGCTATATGCTCCATTTCCAACAACTACCCCCTTCCTGATATCCAGGGGAGCCTCGAAGACTCCCTCTACACAGGAACCTCCTCCTTCAGTAGTTGGCAAGTCTTTTAAAGGAACAGGCGGTGGAACTGGTGCCACACCATCTGAAAGGCAAGGCTTCTACTCCAGGTACTTCCTGGTACCAAAAAGGACAGGAGGCCTCCGGAGTATCCTAGACTTGCAAAACTTAAACAAGTTTCTGGAGAGGGAAAAGTTCAAGATGCTTACCCTTGGGATACTGCTGCCCTATCTCCAGCAGGGAGACTGGCTATGCTCCTTAGACCTAAAGGATGCTTATACTCATATCTTCATCCATCCAGACCACAGACAATATCTCAGATTTGTGGTGGGAGGAAACCATTTTCAGTACAGGGTACTTCCCTTTGGCCTGACCTCTGCCCCCAGGGTTTTCACCAAATGCCTGGTGGTGGTGGCGGCGGCTTTTCTCAGAAATCAGGGGATTTTTGTCTTCCTGGACGACTGGCTGATCCAGGTGCCAGTCATTCCAGGAGGCCCGACAGGCCACTCTTCACACTGTCTCTCTTCTTCAGCATCTGGGCTTTGTCATAAACTATGCAAAGTCCACATTGCTCCCCCCTCAGAATATAGAGTTTATAGGGGCAAGACTAGATACCCTTCAGGCAAGAGCTTACTTGCCCGAGGATAGGGCCCACAGATTGATGGAGTTGGCAAACCAGTTGCAAAGCGAGTCTCAGGTTTCCACCAGGCACTACCTACGGCTTCTGGGCCACATGGCATCCACGGTGCATGTGACCCCGAATGCCCGTTTGCACATGCGGGCTGCTCAATGATGCCTCAGAGATCAGTGGACACAAGCCACCAGCGACCTTTGAGACAGAGTAAAGGTATCCAGACGGCCTCTGAACGCCTTACAGTGATGGCTACGTCTACCAAACCTTCTCAAAGGTGTACCTTTTCAAGCTCCAGCACACACCAGGGTGCTGACAACAGATGCATCCTTAAAGGGCTGGGGTACACATTGCCACGGCATGTGCACTCAAGGCCTGTGGTCCCCTTGGGAGGCCACACAGCAGTTCAACCTTTTAGAGCTGCGAGCAATCCGCTTAGCTCTGCAAACCTTCTGCCATGCTCTCTCTCAGCAGTCTGTCCTAGTTCAGACGGACAATCAGGTGGCAATGTTCTACGTGAACAAACAAGGGGGCACAGGGTCCAGGATCCTATGTCAGGAGGCACTGGCCCTGTGCTCCTTTGCGGGCAGACAAGGCATGTTTCTCAAAGCAGTTTATCTACCTGGTCAGGAAAACTCCCTAGCAGTCAAGCTAAGCAGGATTCTCCAGCCTCACAAATGGTAGTTGAATCCATTGGTGATCCAGCAGATCTTCCTCCGTTGGGGACTCCATCCATCGATCTCTTTGGAAGTCCACTAAACCGTCAGCTGCCCAGGTTTTGCTCCAGACAGCCGCATCCCCTGAGGATGGCAGCAGATGCTTTTCTGATCTCTTGGTCTACGGGCCTCCTGTTTGCGTTTCCTCCTACGCCCCTGGTGGCCCGAACTCTGTTCAAGATCCTCCGGGACAAGGCCTCGGTGATTCTGGTAGCCCCCAGATGGCAAAGGCATCCGTGGTTTCCACTTCTTCTACAGTTGGCAGTGGAAGCTCTGTTCCCTCTGGGGCTGCAACACGATCTCCTGTCTCAAGAGCAGGGTTCCCTTCTGCACCCCAATCTCAGGTCCCTCAATCTGATGGCCTGGCTGCTGAAAGGATAGTGCTAGCTCCCTTACGTCTACCTAAAGAGGTTGAGGAGATGGTCTTGCCCTCTAGGAGGCAGTCCACCAGAAAGTCCTATGCCCTCAAGTGGCGTAGGTTTACGGTATGGTGTGCTCAGCGCAATGAAGATCCTTTCTCTTACCTTGTGCCAGTAGTACTGCAGTATCTACTTCACCTGTCAGACCTAGGCCTTAAGTCTAACTCTGTTCGGGTCCACCTTGGTGCTTTGTCAGTGCACCACTCACTGGTGGAAGGACAGTCTGTCGGTTCACCCCTTGTTGTCCCGATTTCTCAGAGGTCTCCTACTCAAGACTCCGGTTCGTCCACCGGCGACTGAGTGGGATTTGAACGTGGACTTGCAGCAACTTACTCGCCCACCGTTTGTGCCGATGACTACTTGCCATTTGTGCTTCCTCTCTTGGAAAGCGCTCTTCCTGGTGGCTCTTACCTCGGCCAGGCGTGTGAGTGAGCTACAAGCTCTGGTTTCTGATAGACCATACACATGGTTCTGTAGGAGTAGGGTGGTCCTACGGACCCATCCCAAGTTCCTCCCAAAAGTGGTGGTCTCTTTCCACCTCAATCAGGAGGTCGTTCTTCCGACCTTCTTTCCCAGGCCGCATGCCAGCTGGGCTGAGACAGTCTTGCATACCCTGGACTGTAAGAGGGCGTTGTCCTTTTACATAGAACGTATGCGGGAGCATCGAAAGGCTACTCAGCTCTTCATCTCCTTTGACCCTAATAGGATGGGTGTACCTGTTTCCAAGAGTACGTTGTCCATTTGGGTAGCAGATTGCATTGCCTGGGCGTACAGGGCAGCCAACCTCCCCTTGCAGGGTCGGGTCACGGCCCACCGTGTCAGGGTGAAGGCCACATCAGTAGCTCATCTCCGCTCTGTTCCGTTGGCAGACATCTGCCGGGCCACAACTTGTTCTTCAAGCCAAACTTTTGTAGCCCGTTATTGCCTGGAGAGGGAGTCCCGGCAGGACAGTGCTTTCGGCCAGGTGGTACTCTGTAATGTCTTTGAGGTTTAGGCAACTCCTACCCTCCGGCCCTTGTGTTGGGTTACCGTACGGGGTGTATTCTCAGAGAAAATTCTTATCACGGATGCTGAGGCTTTTGAGAGGGAGCCATTTTTTTCAGCTCTGGGTTCATGGTAGCCTAGAGCTGGGGAGTCCCATATGTGAGGACTGACTTCCTGCTTGGTCCTGGAGAAGGCGTGGTTACTCACCTGTAGCAGGTGTTCTCCAGGAGCAGCAGGAATCAGTCCTCACGACCCTCCCTCCTCCCCTGGAGTTGCAGTCATATACTTCATTTTGTTTTTTTACTGTCTTTTAGCTATGTCATCAGACTGAGCAAGATGGCACCCTTGGGTGGGAAGGGGACCACGCATGCGTGCTGCATTCCCAAAGGCTTTCTTTGAAAGTTGGGGAAAGGCTCCGCATGAGGGCTCTGTTGGCGCCGACGTCACCCATATGTGAGGACTGATTCCTGCTGCTCCTGGAGAACACCTGTTACAGGTGAGTAACTACGCTAAATCACGTGTGGGGACTTTGACAGCCATTCCAAAACCTTCATCTCTCTTTCTGGTAAATATTCCATGATTGATTTTGAAGGATGTTTAAAGTCCTCATCTTGCTGAAATATCCAGTCTTTTTGACTTCAGCTTCTTCGCTGATTGTGGAACACTAGCTTATAGGATATGTTGATATTCATTTAGTAGAATCCTTTCTTCCAACTACATAGTATTTCTTGGGCCACCGCCACCCACTCCATGTTTAACAGTTGGCAAAGTATTCTGTTCATATGCTTCAGCTTACTTATACAAAAGTACCTTGTGTGGTTATGGCTGAACACTATTGTTATATCAGTCTAAAACATTTCATAACAAAACAATTCAGGCTTAGCAAGGTTTTCTTTTTCAGACTTGGGCAATGACTTTTGTGAGGCAGTCATTGGAAAGGTTTTTCTGACAACACTCTCATGCAGATTGCTGTGTATGTGTGAAACTACTCTAGTGTCAGCTGAACCTTTCATGGTTATTTGCAGCCTGGTTCTGGTTCTGTTTTGCAGATCTGAGTTCAATAGGGCAGTTCTATCAAAATTTTCTTGTTCTTCAAATCTTGTCTTGACTACAATGATTACATGTAATATCTATTAAGTGATAGTTGAAATTGCTAGGGGGGAGTGTTTTATAGCTATTTTCAATAGCTTTCCTGCTTTTTAAAAGTAAATTATTTTCCTTTTCAAAAGTTCAGGCAGGAGTCAATAGTTGTATAAATAGAATAACAATCATAAGCTGAAGAGTCAGTTTTTAACTGGTGTAATTGTCTTCACTTGTCTAATTGAAGGCCTGATAACTTGCTAAACCTTTTTGGTCAACAAGTAACATTTTTTTTTGTTTCATTTCATTACAGTAGTAGTAATAGCTGAAAGATGTCAAAGCTTTTATTCACCTACCATATTTTCAGTCTTTTAAAATCAATATTACAATTTGCAGACGTATCATGTTTGATTTTATAAGGAAACAAAAGCAGTCCCAACAGCAGGGAAGCAATAGGGTTGTACAGGCAAAAAGAACTTGTTTCGTTTTCAGGGGGTTTTTTTGTTTGGTTTCATATTAATGTTTTGTTTCGTTTTTATAAATTTTCATTTCAGGGCAATTGTGTTAGAGGCAGCTGTGGCTGCTGCCCAATCGAAAAACATAGCCAAAAGGTTACTAGAGGTTTCAGGCAAGTAAATAAAAAAATAATGGCTCTTTCTCAGTCAGAAGCTGGTCTCAAACCAGTGACTTTCTGATTGCAAGGAAAGTATCTTTCAAATAAGCCATCATGTCTCCATGATACAGAAATGTTTGCTAGAGCCAGGTATTACTTGTGATTTTCCTTCCAATTTCTTGATGGACCCAAGATTTCTGGTCAGCAGTTCTATGTAAAATGCTAGCTGGATTTTTTTTTTGCCTTGTGGCTCCATTTCATACTGTTAATCACCATTTACATAGCACTATTAGGCATATTCAGTGCTGTATAAATACACATAAGACAGTCTCTGCTCCACAGACTTTAGTCTGCTAAGACAAACAGAACAGGGGACTAAGGAGTTTGTAGGGACATGCTTAAAAATACATATGGGCAAAGTCCTGCTGTAGAGATTTACTCAAAAGATTTCCTTATCATTCCTCCAGCTTAGTCCTCTACGTATGGGTTGTGCACCTCCTCCTACAGCATGAAGACTGGACCAATCAAAATTCAGCATCACTGGATCCAGCATCCTGGCTTTCCCCTGCCCTCCAGTGTGTGTCCAGTCTTCATGCAGCAGGAAGATGTTTGTGAGCCAGGCTGGGCTCACTAGTTAGTTAGTTTAGGTCTAGGTATAGCTAACCTTTTCTTTTTTTCTTTCTTGGTCCCTATTGGGGGTTCTATTTGTTTTCTTTAGTACAGGAGTACCTGTCTCTTTAATTTTGGAGGAAACCGGCACTCCGGAGGGGGAGGGGCTCACAGAGGTTCCTCTCCTGCTCTGCCATAGCCGCTTGCTGTTACTTTTCATTTCCTCGGATCTCTGTGCCCAAGGCTGTTCGGGACAGAGCTCCGGCGGCGGCGACGGCCCAGCGTCACAGTTCCTGGAGGGTAGGACTCTGTGCCTGGTAAGTGCCGACGGCCGTTTTGACAGCGGGCACAGTTTGGGCGACGGCCCCGGTCTTGGCCGCTATCGCGGGTTGTTCTTTATTTTCCTTTCTTTACCTTTTTTATTACCTTAGCGTTTTTTTCTTTGGTCCCAGTTTTAAGGTTCAGACGAGAGCGGGCTATTTCGCCGGGGCCTTGCCTGCGCTGTTCTTTTAGGCGCCAAAAAATTTTCCCGCGCCTCCGCTTGGTGGATGCCCGCGGCCATTTTGTTGCTTGCGGTTTTCTGCTCCTCGCGATCCATGCGACAGCCGTCGGCTGTCCCGGAGACGCGGTGCTCCTCCGCTGTCCCTCTTTTTTGATTCCTTTGTTCTTTTAAGTAGCTTTGTTGTTTTGTTCCCTTTTTTGCTTTCTTTCTTTTGTTTTTATTCGTCTTTCAGGACCCTCCCCTGCGACGAGTGTGTTGTGGGATGCTAGGGGTGATTTTCACGGGCTTTGCAGCCTGCCTGCGTCTGGCTCGTTTTCTGTGGATTTAAAAAAAAAAAAAAAAAGACAGACAACAAGCGCATCCAATAGCCACCAAGCACAGAGTGGGCAGCAGTCGGCCTCCTTGCTGGTAGCCACCCAGTGTCTGAGCAAGGGCTTGCTTTGATTGTTTTCTTCCCTGGGGTACAGGGTGTCCGGTCTCCATGCCCTCTGGATCCTTGTGTGTCATTTGTGGATCACGGAGAGGCGCTTCAGCAGAGACGGGCGTCTGTCCGCGCTGTGCCTCCGTGTCCCTTAGCATGGAGCAGCGGCTGGAGCCGCCCTTGACAGTTTCCCCTCCTGCTGCCGCGCCTATGGCTATTGACTCGCCTTTAGAAGGGCCCTCGGGGGTGAGCTCCGCGCTTTCTGCGGGCGCAGGGCCGCCAGCTGATTTCGGAGGAGCTTCCCTTCTGGAGGACTTTTCTCCTGATTTTGTTTTACTGATGCATCAAGCGTTTTGTCGACGACGTCAAGGGATTGCGCTGGGTCCCCTTTCGGAGCAGGGCCCTTCCACACACCCTTCGGTGAAGGACGGCGGGCCCTCTGGGGGGCGAGCAGCCAAGAGGCCGCGTCTGCAGGAGCCCCTGTTGTCCGAGTCTGATTGGGTTGAAGGAGAAGATCCTGAGTTGGACATGGAGGACGACGCCTTGGAAGAAGGCGAGATCCCGGAGCCGGAAGACCAGGCGAAAATCATCCGGGTGTTTCGCAGGGAGGAATTGCCTGCGCTCCTGTCTGAGGCGCTTCAGACTCTTGGGCTGGTTTCAGCTCCGCCGGCTGAGGAGGACGATGGGGTGGACCCCATCATTCAGGCTGTCCGTCAGCCGCAGGCGGTTTTTCCCCTGCACCGGGTCCTTGACCAAATGATACAAACCGAGTGGGATGCCCCGGAATCTGGTCTCAAGGGCATAAAGATCATGCGTAAACTGTATCCGTTGTCGGACAAAGATCTTGACCGGTTTCGTTTGCCTAAGGTGGATGCAGCGGTCTCGGCGGTAACTAAGAAGACCACAATCCCTGTTGAGGGTAGCGCGGCCTTAAAGGAGCCTCAGGACCGGAAGATGGACGGTTTGTTGAAACAATCGTTTGAGGCGGACGCTGTAGCGTTGCAGGCTTCCATTTGTGGCGCGTAGGTTGCTCGCGCCTGCCTCCGCTGGGTTCAGCGTCTTCGTCAGGCGGCACCCGCGGAAGCTGAGGACCTGGCTGAGCTTCAGCGCTTGGAGTCTGGTTCGGCGTATCTCGCGGATGTCCATTACGATCTCATCCGCGCGCTGTCCAATAGTATGGGCTCTTTGGTAGCCACTCGCAGAGCCCTTTGGTTGAAGAGTTGGGCGGCGGATGCTTCCTCTAAGTCTCGCCTGGGTAAGTTGCCCTTTAAGGGCAAGCTACTCTTTGGTGAGGATCTTGATAAGTTGGTCAAGGAGTTGGGCGAATCCAAGGGCGGCCGTCTCCCGGAGGATCGTCTCGGCAGGTACTCCATTTATTTCGTGGTGCCAAAGAAAGATGGTGCTCTTCGTCCCATTTTAGATCTCAAAGGCGTGAATCGCTGTCTTCGCGTGCCGCATTTTCGCATGGAAACCTTGCAGTCCGTGATTGTAGCGGTCCGCAAAGGCGAGTTCCTTTCCTCTCTCGACCTGTCCGAGGCCTATCTCCATATACCTATCAGGGAGTCCCATCAAAAGTATCTTCGTTTCGCGCTCCCGTGGGGTCACTTTCAGTTCCAGGCGTTATCCTTCGGGCTGGCCACCGCTCCTCGAGTGTTCACCAAAGTCATGGTGGTGGTGGCGGCAGCCTTACGTCAGGAGGGGGTACTGGTTCATCCCTATCTGGACGATTGATTGATACGCGGAAAAACTCGCTTAGAGAGCGAGTCAGCGACGGCGAGGGTCGTCGGGCTTCTGCAGTCGCTCGGCTGGGTGGTCAACCTGGACAAGAGCCACTTGGTTCCGACTCAGTCGCTCGAGTACCTCGGAGTCCGCTTCGATACTTGCAGGGGTGTCGTGTTGCTCCCGGAGAGGAGAGTGCTAGCTCTTCAGTCTCTTGTGCGCCGCTTTCGAAAGACTGCGGCTCCGTCAGCTTGGCACTATCTGCAACTTTTGGGGACGATGGCGGCATCGTTGGAAGTGGTGCCTTGGGCTCGCTTCCACATGCGGTCCCTGCAGAGGGCCTTGCTCCGCCGCTGGTCCAATCAGACCGATTCGTTGAACAAACGTCTTCCCTGCCCGCGGTCAGTTCGCCAGGATCTGATGTGGTGGTTGCGCCCGTCCTTGCTTCGAGCAGGGATGCCCTTGGAACAGCCGGACTGGCTTCCGCTGTTGACGGATGCCTGTCTCTCAGGCTGGGGCGCGCACTGCGGGGACCTCGTGGCGCAGGGCCTTTGGTCTCAGCAGGAGAGCGGTTGGTCGATCAATCGTTTGGAGCTGAGAGCCGTTCGGTTAGCGCTGCAAAGCTTCGAATTACAGGTCACGAACCGAGCTGTTCGAGTTCTCTCAGACAATGCCGCGACCGTGGCTTACATAAATCGGCAGGGAGGTACCGGAAGCGTGGGCTTGGAAGCGGAAGCCCAGTTGCTCTTCGCGTGGATAGAGCCCCGGTTGCAAACGATATCGGCGGCACACATTGCCGGAAAGGACAATGTCACGGCGGATTTTCTCAGTCGAGTTCAAGTGGATGCCGGCGAATGGGAGCTGAATCCTGCAGTGTTCCAACAGTTAGTGAGGCGTTGGGGTCCGCCAGTAATGGACCTGATGGCAACCTTTCATTCCGCCAAGGCGTCTCGTTTTTACAGCCGTCGGCGGGAGCCCATGTCCGAGGGCATCGATGCTCTTTTGCAGACTTGGCCCACCTCCGGCCTCCTTTATGTGTTTCCCCCGTGGCCTCTTCTGGGGCGGGTGATTCAGCGGATCGAGTCTCACAAGGGACGGGTGTTGTTGGTAGCGCCGGATTGGCCCCGTCGTCCCTGGTATGCCGACCTGATACGGTTGTTAAGCGATTCTGCGTGGCGGCTTCCGCTTACTCTGGATCTGTTGTGTCAGGGTCCTCTTCGCATGCCGGGGGTGGAGAGATTCTCTCTTACGGCCTGGCTATTGAAAGGGCGCGGCTGAGGAAGAGAGGCTATTCGAGGGCTGTTGTCATGACGTTGCTTCAAGCCCGGAAGCGCTCCACTTCGTTGGCTTATGTCCGCATTTGGCGTATCTTTGAGGATTGGTGTTCCAGGCGTCAAGTTCGGGCGGCTAAGGCTTCTCTTCCGGTTGTCTTGGATTTTTTGCAGGACGGTTTTGATAAAGGCTTGGCGGCTAGTTCTTTGCGAGTGCAGCTCACGGCTCTCTCCTGTTACAGAGGTAAAATACAGGGGGTCACGCTGGGTTCTCATGCCGATGTGATCCGTTTTCTAAAGGCAGTTTCTTGACTGTGCCCTCCGCGTCGCGTGTCCGTCCCTCTGTGCGATCTCAACTTGGTTTTGCGGGCGCTGACCGCCGCGCCGTTCAAGCCTCTTTCTCGGGTTTCGGTGAAGGATTTGACCCTTAAAACGGTGTTTCTGGTAGCGATTTGTTCCGCGCGGCGTATCTCTGAGCTTCAGGCTCTTTCTTGCAGAGAACCTTTCCTGTCTTTTTCGGATCAGAAGGTGGTTCTGCGGCCCGTGCCTTCCTTTTTACCTAAAATGTCTTCTCCTTTTCACTTGAATCAGGTGGTGTCGCTCCCAGTGTTACATGCGTCGGGAGAGCGGGCCTCTGATCGCGGTCTTAGTCGGTTGGACCTCGAGAGAATTTTGCGTCGCTATTTGAAGGTCACAGAAGACTTCCGCAAATCAGATCGTTTGTTCGTCTTGTTCGGCGGTTCTCGGAAGGGTGAGGCGGCAGCGAAAGCCTCTATTTCTAGATGGATTAAAGAGGTGATTGCCTCCGCTTATCTGTTGCAGGGGCGTGTTGTGCCGCTAGGCTTGCGGGCTCATTCTACCAGAGCTCAAGCGACGTCCTGGGCGGAATATAGTTTGGTGTCGCCGGCAGAGATTTGTAAAGCGGCGACGTGGTCGTCCCTACACACTTTCAGTAAGCACTATCGTCTTGATGTCTTGGCAGCACGTGATGCCTGTTTTGGTTCCGCGGTCTTGCGTGCCGGTTGGTGGAATCCCTCCCGTTAAGGCTGCTCTGTTACATCCCATACGTAGAGGACTAAGCTGGAGGAACGATAAGGAAATAGTAATTACACTTACCTGGTAATTGTAGTTCCTTGAGTGACGACAGCTTAGTCCTCCTTCCCTCCCTTGGGACGCTGTTTTGTCGCGGCACGCATTCAATATGAGAGTCAGTCTGTACAGGTGAGTTCTTCAGGAGTTTTTTCTTTGACCTTTTGCTCTCGCTAACTGCTTCTGGTGCGGCAGGATCGGGATCCTCGGTTGACTGTTTTTGGGTTTTTCCGTCCCTTCTTGTGGGGATGGATGCAGTCTACTGCGACTTTTTTTCTAGGTTTCCCTTCTCGTAAAAAAAAAAAAAAAAAAAAAAACAATTTCAACTGGGTTTGCCAAATTACATGACATACTAATCTCTTCCGTTGTTTTTTTAAAGGTTAGCTATCTCTTTCAGTTTGCTTTGACAGTAGTTCACTGGAGGGCAAGGGAAAGCCAGGATGCTGGATCCAGTGATGCTGAATTTTGATTGGTCCAGTCTTCATGCTGCAGGAGGAGGTGCACTACCCATACGTAGAGGACTAAGCTGTCGTCACTCAAGGAACTACAATTACCAGGTAAGTGTAATTACTATTTTTTTGCCATGTCTTGAGCCAGAAATTCTGTGAAACCATGTCTGTTTTACAGAATTTCTGCCACAAGAACAGGAGACGTCATAATCCAGTTAACATTTTACACAGAGCTGCAGAAAAGACAAACTTAGGGCCAATTTGAAAACAGGAAGGAAAATAGCCATCAAAAAATGCAATGTTTGAGAACCACTTCCCCCATGGCATCCTGGTGGCTCTTCTGCAGAATGCCTGCTTTGTTAACTCAAAAGTTACTGCTTTGAGGCCAGTCTACCCCGTGATGAAAAAGAAGAAACTCAAATTTCAGATTTTTCAGTACCATGTTTTGGATTAAAAGTTATTTCCCATTTCATTTCAAACGAATGCACATCTCTAAGAAGCAATAAACAAATTGAGCTGTTCTTATTTTATTTGTTTAATTTTGTATCGATACAGGTTGTGTCTGCTTCTGTTCACTTAGGCATGCAATGAAACACAAAACTTGACTAGGAGTTTCTAAAGACCGATGCACAACTATGTATTTCCATATTATCCTGCTAGACCAGTCCTGATAAGTAGTTTGTGCTCCCCGACCAGCAGATTGGTGGAGACAAAGAACCAATGAAAAGCCCAAGCTTAAATAACATCACTTCCGTGCCTCAGAGGTCTCTTAAGTATTTCTTTGTCTCCAGCAGATGGTGGATGGATTTTCTCCCCTCTGAAGAAAATTCTGAAGATTTGAGAGGAAAAGATTGATTAAACATAGAAACATGACAGCAGAAAAAGACCGCATGGCCTATCTAGTCTGCCCTTCCATATCAACTATAATAGTTCATTTTTTACCTTTAGAGATCCTCTGTTTGTGCTGTGCTTTTTTGAATTCAGATACTGTCTTTGTCTCCACCATCTCCACTGGGAGACTATTCCATGCATCTCCCACTCTTTCTGTAAAGAAATATTCCTGCATATTACTCCTGAGTGTCTCACCTTTCCCTCTCATTCTATGACCCCCTCATAGCAGAGCTTGCCTTCAATTGAAAGAGACTCCCCTGTGCATTTATGCCACAGAGGTATTTAAATGTGTCTATCATATCTCCCCTATACCGCCTTTCCTCTAAAGCATACATATTAAGATCTTTAAGTCTCTCCTGATATGCTTCATAACAAAGACCACTAACCATTTTAGTAACCTTCCTCCCCCACACCGACTCCAACCTGCCTATATTCTTTTGTAAGGTGTGGTCTCCAGTATTGCACACAATACTCCAAATGAGGTTGCACCAGAGACTTAAACAGACATTATCACCTCCTTTTTTTTCTGCTGGCCATTCCTATCCCTATATACCCACGCCGCCTCCTGGCTTTGTCACCCTTTCTACCTTTAGCTACTTTAAGATCGTCAGACACAATTATGGCAGAAGTACCTCACCCCTACACTATACCACTCCTTTGTATATTTGCAGCCCAAATGCATGATCCTGCATTTTTTTAGCATTAAATTCTGCCAAATTCTAGACCAAGTTTACCTATATCCCCTCTTATGTTATCTACTCCATCCTTGGTGTCTACTTTATTGCAGATTTTGGTATAATCCACAAACAAGCAAACATTACCCGACAGTCCTTCTGCAGTATCACTAACAAAGATGTTAAAAAGAATATGACAAAGGACACTGGTCAGATCTGACCGGTAACCTTTCTCCTCAGTGAGCTCCATTTACCTGTACTCTTTGTCGCCTCCCACTCAACCAATTTCTAACCCAATCAGTAACTTTAATGTCTATCCCTAGGGTGCTCAGTTTGTTTATAAGTCGCCTGTGCGGAATAGTGTCAAATGCTTTACTGAAATCTAAATACACCACATCTAGGGCTCTCCCTTAGTCCAACTCCCTGGTCACTCAGTCAAAGAAATCAATTAGATTTGTCTGAGAAGACCAGCCTCTGGTGAATCCATGCTGCCTTGGATCCTGCAATCCATTGGACTACAAAAACCTCACTGTTCTCTTTTAGTAGCCTTTCTAATATATTTATTTTATTTATTTGGCAGTTTTTATATACTGCATTTCCAGAGGTCAAGCTTTGCTTTCCTGACTACTTTGCTAGCTTCTCAAAGTTTTTCCAAATATAGATGCCTGTCTTCCTCTCTGTGATCTCTTGTATTTCATGAAGGTCTCCCTCTTTTTCTTCATCTTTTCAGCTATTGCTTTTGAGAACCATAGCAGTCTCCTTTTCCTTTTGCATTTATTTACTTGTCTAACAAAAAGGTTTGTTACCTTAAAATATCCCCTTTCATTTTTGCCCATTGTTTTTCTACATCCCCCAACTGTTACCATCCCGCTAACGACTCTGAGTTATTGTCCTATCTTTGCAGTTAGTTTTCATAAAGTCTAAAGCCCTCTCTTTTGAATGGATTTTATCAGCCCTACTAATACTGAACCATACCATCTATTGATCACTGGATGCGAGATCTCCCACTGTAACATCAGAAATACTTCCCCATTGGTAAGCACTAAGTCCAGTATGGCCCCATCATGTGTGGGTTCTTTTACCAGTTGCCTAAATAGCTCTTCTTGTAGAGAATCCAGATCTCCTTACTTCTAGATGACACCGCAGCAGGGATGTGCCAGTCCACATCTGGCATATTGAAATCACCTATCAGCAACATTTCTCCTTTTATGGCAATACTGCATATATCTTCTACTAAATCTTCGTCCACTACTTCTCCTGGTGAGGGAGATCTGTATATAACTCCAATGCAAATGGATTTCCTTTTCCCTCTTTCTGGTTTAAACCACAGTGCCTCCTCTCTTCCTTTTAAGTCCTGTAATTCTATAGCTTTAATTTTTTTTTCATATGGTGCCACTCCACCTCCCCTTCTTCTTACCCTGTCCTTCCTGATTAAAATATAGCCCGGTATAATTATATCCCAGTCATGGTTTTCTGTGAACCTTGTCTCTGTAACTGCCACTAAATCCAAGCCAGTCTCTTCCATTAAAGTCTAAACATCTGAGATCTTATTTCCCATGCTACAGGCATTTATACACACTGTTTTCCAGATGTTACTTCTATTAAATACCTCTGTAGAAATGGGTAATATTTCACTTAGCTGAGGGCTTCTTTTCTTACCGAGGGGCTGTCTTCACCCTTCCCCAATGAATCTAGTTTAAAGCCCTCTTTAGTAGGTTAGCCAGTCTGTTGCTGAAGACACTTCGACCCTTCTTGGATAGATGGACACCATTTGTCTCACTTGAGCATGGCGTGGAAGGCTCCCCAAGACTGCAGTCTTTTTTTTGTAGCCATAGGAGGAGGCGAAAATTGGTGCAGCTCCACACACATATAAGAGCCTGTTCCTGAGCGGGTGTCCAGTTTAGTCCTCCACATCCGGGTAGTGCACCTCCTCCTGCAGCAAGGAGATTGGACCAATCAACTCTTTAGTAATCTAGCCTGTATACTGCTGGAACTCCCATCAGCCCTCTAGTGTGTCCAGTCTCCTTGCAGCAGGAGGTGGTGTGAGCCTGGCACTAGGCTCACTTAGGGTCTTGTTAGCTATTTTCTTTCCTCTTTACTTTTCCTTTATTAGCAGCCTATATACCTTTAAAAAAAAAAAAGAAAAAGTGTAAGCGCGGCGGAGGAGCCAAGCTGGTACTCTTCTGGCAGTTCAGAGTAAGCATCAGACTGTGATCGCTCCCCCAGGACGGCTCGGGGGTAGGATCCGTTTGACCGGGCTCAGCAATCGTTGTCTTTCGCATTGCACGGCTACAGTCAGTCCTTCAGGAGAAGCGGGGCTTAAGCTTGCCTCAAACAGCCGGGATCTCTGCACAGTTCCGTTCATGATTCGAGCGGCGTTGCGGGCCCTTCATTTCTTGCTAGTAGCCTGGTAAGTGTCTTCTCTCTGGTTTTTAGGAGACGTTAGTTTCGTCGGCCCTTTTCTTTTCTTTCTCCTTTGGTTTTTCGCGCCCTTTTCCTCCAGCGCGGTTCGGCTGCGGTGGCCATTTTGGATTCTCCTTTTTGGCGGTAAATAGGGCAAAGGCCTGACAGTATTGCTAGTTTGGTGGCGTTTCGGTTCAGAACAGCCTCAGATACAGGCAAGCCAGCGAACCCCGATCTAAAAAAAAAACAAAAAAAAACAAAAAACCCACAAAATCAGGACAAAAGGACTTGTTTAGGAGTACCTGATTAGGGTCCCTGCTTTTCTTCGGGCAGGGCTGTTTATATCAGTTTGTCCCTGCTTGGTCTGCGGGGGCTATAGGCGGTGTTCATGTCCTCGAAACCGCAGTGTGTGGTCTGCGGTTCGCGCAGACGTTCAGTGTCAGCTTCGGGGTTCTGTGGGAGCTGCGCTGTGGTCTCCTCTGATATAGATCAACAGATGGAGGGCAGTTCTCAGCCAGAGCCCTTGGAATCTGCGTTGCCTGCTGAAGGAAATGCTTCTCCGGTACCTCGGTTGCCATCTCTCCCTTCTGGGTCTAAGGGACAGGTTGCTGGGCTTCCGGTAGAACCAGGGGACTCCCCTTCTACCTTTACGGATTTTTCTCCGGACTTCGTGCTGATTATGCATCAGGCTTTCAAATTGGGGTATTTAGGCAAATGGCCTGAGTCCTTGGCCATGTCTCTGGCTCCTCCGGCCGCTTGTTTGGAGTTTGCCGGACGTATTGGTTCCAAGCCGGCTAAGAGGCCTCGGTCCTTAGATTTAGATCGAGGATTTGGAGGGGCAAGACATGGATGTGGAGGTAGATCCGGAGTGCAGTGTGGATGATCTCGAAGAAGGGGAGATTCCGGACCCAGTGGATCAGGCTAGAATTGTCCGGGTGTTTCGTAGGGAGGAATTGATTCCTCTTATTATGGAAGCTCTTCAGACACTCGATCTCGCTACTCCACCTCCGGGGGATGGCGAGGCTTTGGAGGATCCCCTTATTCAGGCGGTTTGGGATTCCCAGGTGGTGTTCCCAGTACACCGAGTTGTGGCTCAAATGATTCAAACCGAGTGGGACCAGCCGGACTCGGGTTTGAAAGGTATCCGGACTATTAATCGCCTCTATCCTTTGGCAGACAAGGATAAGGAGAGGTTTAAGTCGCCTCGGGTGGACGCCGCAGTATCAGCAGTGACAAAGAAGACCACAATCCCAGTGGAGGGGAGTGCGGCCTTGAAGGATATACAGGACAAGAGGGTGGACGGATTGTTGAAACAGGCATTCAAAACCAATGCTTTGTCGTTACAGGCTTCTATTTGTGGGGCTTGGGTAGCTAGAGCCGCCTTACGGTGGACTCAGCGATTGCGCCAGAACCCACTCTTAGACCAACAAGCGTTGCTCGAGGTCACGCGGTTGGAGTCGGGTTCAGTGTATTTGGAGGATGTCCATTATGACTTGATCCGGACATTGGCTAATAGTATGGCTTCCTTGGTGGTGGTGGTGCGCAGATCCATTTGGCTGCGAAATTGGGCAGCCGACCCCTCTTCCAAATCTCGTCTTAGCAAACTCCCCTTCAAAGGCAGGTGGTTGTTCGGGGATGATTTGGATAAGTTGGTAAAGGACCTGGGAGAGTCTAAAGGTGGGGAGACTACCGGAGGACAGGCCTAAGCCCGGTAGAGGCTTACCGGTGGGCTGGGGTCAATTTCGGGACTTCAGGAGATTTCGATCCTCCCGCCTTTGGCGTTCTCAACAAGGCAGATTTGGTGCCAAGACGCAGTCCTTTCGAGGTTTTCGAGGAGCCGGTAGAGGTTTTTCAACTGGCTCCTCTGCCTCGGCCTCTTCCTTCAGTCGCAAACCGCAATGAAGTGAGGCGGACCCCGGAGGGAAGCCAAGTGATTGGAGGTCGCCTTCGGAACTTTCTTCCCTCTTGGGTCCACATAACGGATCAGTGGGTCCTAGAAATAGTCAGAGAAGGTTATGCGTTGGAGTTTGCCGTTCCGCCGCGAGACTCCTATGTTCTGTCTCCCAGCAGGGGGCAGCAGAAGGAACTGGCGATTCGCGCTATGTAGGAGCGTCTGCTAGCTCTGGGGGCGGTCGTTCCCGTCCTGGAGAGCGAGCATGGTCTAGGTAGTTACTCCATTTATTTCGTGGTGCCAAAGAAGGACGGCTCCCTATGGCCTATTCTAGATCTCAAGGGTGTGAATCGTTGTCTGTGGGTTCCTCATTTTCGCATGGAGACCCTCAGGTCCGTGATCGTAGCGGTGCGGCAGGGGGCGTTTTTGACTTCTCTGGACCTCACCAAGGCCTATCTGCATATTCCAATCAGAGCGGTGCATCAAATGTTTCTGCGGTTCGCGTTTCCCTGGGGTCACTTTCAGTTTCAAGCATTGCCTTTCGGCCTGGCTACAGCTCCTCACACTTTCACCAAAGTAATGGTGGTGGTGGCGGCGGCCTTGAGAAGGGAAGGTGTGCTAGTCCACCCCTATCTCGACGACTGGTTGATACGAGCGAAGTCAGAGGAGGAGTGCTTACAGGCTACGGACAAAGTAGTGCGTCTCCTGCAGAGCCTCGGCTGGGTGATCAATGTAAAGAAGAGTCACTTGATTCTGACTCAGGTCCTCGAATATCTGGGAGTCTGCTTCGACACGTCAGCAGGCGTGGAGTCCGGTGCGCTCAAGGGTTGCGTCATCTGGTGCGGTTTTTCTTGGCGATTCCCGCTCCATCGGCATGGTGGTATCTACGGTTGCTGGGAACCATGGCATCGACTCTGGAGGTAGTTCCGTGGGCCAGGTTCCATATGCGGCCCCTTCAGCGAGCCCTACTATGTTGTTGGTCCAATCAGGCGCATTCTCTCAATCAGTGGTTGCCGTGTCCGCGACTAGTTCAGAAGGCGTTAGTGGTGGCTGTGCCCAAAGTCGCTTTGGGCAGGGGTCCCATTAGAACAACCAGTTTGGTTACCGGTCATAACGGATGCGAGTCTAACAGACTGGGGAGCACACAGTCAGGGCCGTTTCGCGCAGGGGACGTGATCACCGCAGGAGGCCTTGTGGTCGATCAACCGTCTCGAGCTGCGAGCAGTGCGGCTAGCGTTGCAAGTCTTCAAGACGTCGGTACGGAATCGGGCGGTGCGCGTTCTGTCGGACAACTCGGCGGTGGTAGCGTACATCAACCGGCAAGGAGGCACGGGAAGCGTAGCCATGGAAGAAGAGGCGGATGCGCTGCTTGCCTGGGTGGAAGTTCGCCTCCTGACCATCTCGGCAGCGCATATCGCGGGGAAAGAATGTGACTGCGGATTTTCTCAGTCGGGTGCATGTGGACGCCGGAGAGTGGGAGTTGCACCCGCAAATATATGCTCAAATAGTTCGCCGTTGGGGTCCGCTGATCATGGATTTCATGGCGACATTCCGGTCGGCGAAAACAGGTCGCTTCTTCAGCAGACAGCGAGAGCGCATGTACGAAGGCATCGATGCCCTCATCCAACCATGGCCCGAGTTCGGACTTCTGATGTCTTCCCGCCGTGGGCACTGATCGGCAGGGTAGTTCAACGCATCGAAGCTCACCACGGAAAGGTTTTGTTGGTGGCTCCAGATTGTGCCCGCCGGCCTTGGTATGCAGATCTGGTGCGGTTACTCGACGGCGTCCCATGGAGGCTTCCTCCCTTAGTGGACCTGCTAGTCCAGGGGCCCTGCGCATGCCTCAGGTGGATCGATTCTCGCTTACGGTATGGCCATTGAAAGGGCTAGGTTGAGAAGAAAAGGGTATTCCCCGGCGGTTATTGCTACACTTCTTCGAGTTAGGAAGGCTTCTACATCCCTTACGTATGTTCGAGTTTGGCGAATTTTTGAAGATTGGTGTTCTCGCCATAATTTACGGGCAGCGACTTCTTCGGTGGCCATCATTCTTAGTTTTTTACAAGACGGGTTTGACAAGGGGCTTAGCTGCTAGTTCTCTGAAGGTTCAGGTGGCGGCTCTGGCGTGCTACAGAGGCAAGATTCAGGATGTCCCTCTTGCGGCGCATGTGGACATTCGGCATTTTCTAAAGGCTGTTTTTCGCTTGCAGCCGTCGCACAAGGTTACTCTGCCACCTTGGGATTTGAACCTGGTGCTGCAGGCTTTGGTTCGGGAGCCTTTTGAACCCCTTCGCCGTGCCTCGGTTAAAGACTTAACGCTGAAGGCGGTCTTTCTCGTTGCCATTTGCTCAGCGCGACGTATTTCGGAACTTCAGGCGCTGTCTTGTAGAGCTCCTTTCTTGTCTTTTTTCCAAGATTGGGTAATGTTAAGGATGGTTCCCTCTTTTCTGCCGAAGGTGGTCTCTCTTTCATTTGAATCGGTCTGTGGTGTTGCCCGTTTTTCCCTCAGAGCCATCTACTGAGTCAGACACTGTTCTCCATAGGCTAGATGTGAGACGAATTCTGCGTCGGTACCTGAAGGTCTCCGAGTCGTTCCGTAAGTCGGATCGCTTGTTTGTGCTGTTCGGTGGAGTTCGAAAGGGGGAGGTGGCGGCAAAGGCATCCATTTCTCGATGGATTAAGAAGGCTATTGCTTCGGCTTATATTCTGCAGGGTAGATCTGTTCCATTGGGTCTGCGAGCTCATTCTACTAGAGCACAAGCAATGTCTTGGGCAGAGCATAGTCTTGTTCCGCCGTTGGAGATTTGCAGGGCGGCTATGTGGTCCTCTCTCCATGCCTTCAGTAGACACTACTGGTTGGATGTGGCAGCGGCACGGGATACTTGTTTTGGGTCGGAGGTCTTGCACGCCTCTTGGCAAGATCCCCCCCATTGTTAACTGCTCTGGTACATCCCGGATGTGGAGGACTAAACTGGACACCCGCTCAGGAAATAGAAATTACACTTACCTAGTAATTGTAGTTCCTGGAGGGTCCAGTTTAGTCCTCATTCTCACCCGGGAGTTTCCGTAACTTCTTTGTCTGGGCGGCGCGCTAAGTCCATTGTGCGACACTGTCGAGTCTGTATGTTCTCTGCTCGGAAAAAAAAGAAAAAAAAATCTGCAGGAAAGGGAACCCTTTTTTCTAGGGGTTTCTTCGTTCCTTCAGGTTTTCCGATGAGTTTTTTATTCTTCTGCTTGCTGCTCTGTCTGCCGGTTTCTTTTTAGTGCCGGGGGCAGAAGCAAGGCGCAGGGTTCGAGCCCTCTCGTTTGGGGAGGGGGTCACTTAACTGGTTCAAGGGACATCTGTACTGATACATGCTTATTTCTTTAATCTGTTCTTTCTTGAGTCTGCTTTGTTACTAGTTCACTGGAGGGCTGATGGGAGTTCCAGCAGTATACAGGCTAGATTTCTAAAGAGTTGATTGGTCCAGTCTCCTTGCTGCAGGAGGAGGTGCACTACCCGGATGTGGAGGATTAAACTGGACCCTCCAGGAACTACAATTACCAGGTAAGTGTAATTTCTATTTGAGTAGCCAGAGATTGGAAGGATCTGGAAGAGTGCAGCAGCCTCATGGAACTTCAGTGCCCTCTCCCTCCTCCTCCTCCTCTGTTATTCTTCCCCCCCCCCCCCTGCTCTCTCCTGAAGTTTGCAGATTCTCAGAGGAATCTGCCTGACAGCCAGCCACCTTAAACGTAGTGCTGCAAAAGCTAGTGAAACACTATCAATGGCTGAGCCTAACACAGATCCTCTGCCTGGGGCTCTCAGGAGGTGAGTACCAAGGCTTGACCTCATCATTGTCCTTGTTGAGGGTTCTCAATTCTATCTGTGTGGGATGCAACTTGAGGTAGACTGCTGATGACTGTTGGTGCGTTGTGGGGGTTTCCTGCCATTTTCTGCATGCGTTAGTAGCATTTTCTCCTGTTGTGTACCTGGAGGTTTTGCAGTAGATATGCACATTGCAGTAAAAGCACAGTTAATGCGCACTTTCAGGCCATCTCAGCCTTAGCACCTGCTGTTGTGATAATTGCGTTAACTGTCTTTCAGAAATTGTCGTTTGGCTTGTGTCAAGCAAGGTGCCTCACCTCCAGCTTCTGAACCCTGCTCTTCTAGCATAGCAGTTCCTGAGTGGTCCCTGGAGGGATTGCTCCCCCTCTATGCTTGGGGGATGTGGTAAGTCTGGCCTTGCCTGCTTAAGAGTAGGTGATGGATGGCGCTGTGGGTAGTGATAACCAGCCAGTCCGAGGTTCCTGCATCCATGCTGTGTGCTGCTACCTGTCCTCTAGGGGATTGAAGGCAACTGGTCCCTTGGTGTAGGGGGTCATTTCCATGAGGAGAGCTTCCGGAGTCTGGATTGTTCTCACTGGAATTCTTTTTCTTTTTACAACAGGCCTGATAATTCTGTTGTGGAAATTCAGACCCTGTGGCCTCTGGGTTCCCCTGAGCACAGTCTTGTGAGGGGCAGGCTGAGAGTGGAAGCCCTATTCGATTGCCTATGGCTAAGTGTCCCTGGCAAAGGGCGTCCCCTGGTGATTTATTTATTTTATTTAACCAGGCTTATACCGCTTTTCTACCAGTCAAAGCAGTGTACATTCAGGTACTGTATAATTTATTTATTTTATTTAACATTTCTTTTATACCGCCTTTCATGATATCAAGGCGGTTTACATTGAACAAACTGAAATTACATTGAACAGGGCATTATAACTTGGAGAACTATTTTACAGGGAACATGGGCAATGGAGGGTTAAGTGGCTTGCCCAAGACCACAAGGAGCACCTGTGGGACTAGAAACCCCAGTCCTTCCGGCCCAAGGTTGCTTTCCTCTGGGGATCAGCTGGAATCTGTCTGAACTCTGGACTGTGCCTTGGATTCAGATGTCTGATGTGGATAAAGTACTCTTACCTTCAGAGGATTGTGAGGAGGCCGAAGTTATCCACCTGTTCTGAAATGGGGAATTGGAAGCATTGATTCCCAGGGTCTCATCCACCTTGAGCTTTGCGGTTGCTCCAGGCACGGAGCAGGAACTGAAGATGCATCCACTACTGTCTTCCCATTCCTGGAGGTGTTCAATGGCCTGTTCTGGTTGGAGTGGGATTCCCCCAACTCCCCACTTTAGTGGCTAAGCGTGTATATTTGGATGCATGCTCTCTCGAAGGAGTGGTGCGTTGTGTAGTTTGATGTTTTCAAGGTGGTTATGCAGATAATGGTTGTTACCAGACTCCACCATTCCTGTGGAAGGTGGATTAGCCTTAAAGGAAACTCTGGACGGAAAGGTGGATTCGTGTTGAAGATTGTTTGTCTCGGCAGCTGCTCCAATGGATTCCACCTCTTCTGCTGAGTGATTCTAACCCTCTTTTGGAGTCTTCTGTGGCTTTCCTTTCTGATTCCATTATGGCCTGGTATGTTGAGCAGCCAGGGATTGTGCCCTGTCGACGGTGACATGGCATTGGCTTGGCTCTGACATGGGGCAGCAGACCCATCTTCCAAAATCTGGTTGCCCATCTGGCCTTAGAGTGCTGCTTCTGGTGGTCCAATTTGGAGAAGCTGGTAAAGACAAAATCTTACTGTCTTCTGGAGGATAAGTCCAAGGGGCTTGTGGAGCGGGTAGGAACCTCTTTTCTGTCAATCTCTGCCTGCTCCTTGCAGGCATGCCAGTTGGACTCCAGGTGTCTCGGGACTCCATTGCTACCAGCTTGGAAAGCCTTTCTTCCCCTCTACTTATGGACTTTGGGCTTATTCTCAGTCCTTTTGTGGAACGCTTGGGCCATGGTCCAGAACAAGGCTTGGATTACAGCATGGGCCATGCTGTGCCTCCTAGGACACAGGGTTTCCACCGTCCATGTGGTCCCGCATGCACATGCGAACAGCCCAGTGGTGCCTCAGGGCGCAATGGAGCCAGGCCTCCGGCCACCTCAGAGACCCTATCCGGCTCTCCTGCAGCCTCCACAGCTCCCTGGATTGGTGGCGGAACCCCCGAAGCCTCTTTCGGGGAATGCCCTTCCAGACCTCCACAGCACAAGCTCGTCCTGATGACAGATGCTTCCCTGCTGGATTGGGGAGCCCACTGTGGCGCATTGTGCACCCAGGGGCAGTGGTTGCCTGAGGAGTGTCAGCAGCAGATCAACCTGCTCGAGCTTCAGGCGGTCCGATGGACCCTGAGGGCCTTTGAGGGCTGTCTGAGGGGGAAGTCGGTGCTCGTGCAGACCAACAACTGGGTAGCCATGTTCTTCATAAACTGACTTGGAGGAGTAGCCTAATGGTTAAGAGCACTGGCTTGGGAACCCAGAGACCAGGGTTCGAGTCCCACTAGCACTCCTTGTGGCCTTGGGCAAGTCACTTAACCCTCCATTGCCTCAGAAAAAATCCAATTTATCCCTGTTTAATGTAAATTACTAAGTTTAAGTTACAATGTAAACCACTTTGATTGAAATGATAAAGCGGTATATAAAACCTGTTAAATAAATAAAATGAGGAGGGGAGAACAGGATCCTGCCTTCTCTGCCAGGAGGCGATCCTCCCTTGCGTTTCGCCAGGGGATGACCCTACAAGCAGTCTACCTCCTAGGTCAGGAGAATGTCCTTGCGGATAAACTCAGCAGGATCCTCTTGTTCCATCAGTGGGGGACCACATCCATGGACCTGTTCGCCAGCCCGGTGAATATGCAGCTTCCCCGCTTCTGCGGCCCGATTCCGCACTCGAGCAGGGTGGCCCCGGATGCATTCCTCTTAAGCTGGACCTCTGGGGTTCTTTACGCTTTCCCTCCCAGATTACAAGGACCCTCCACAAGGTTCAACGGGACAGAGCTTCAGTGATCCTCGTGACTCCTTCGTGGCCTCGACAACCTTGTTTTCCACTTCTGCTCCGGCTCTTATCCGAGCCTCCAGTCCCCCTGGGCTGTGCCCCGGAGCTGTTAACGCAGGAGGAGAGTCTGGTATTCCACCCGAACCTGGCCTCGCTGTCCCTTACAGCCTGGCAGCTGAATGGGTCTCCATAGGCCCGCTGCATCTCCCGGAGGAGGTTCTCCTCGTGTCGAGAAAGAACTCTACGAGACAGGCATACGCCTTTAAGTGGCGATGCTTCTCAGTCTGGTGCTCCGAGCTCCAGATCAATCCATTCTCCTGCTCTACCTGGTGGGTTCTTCAGTATCTCCGCCACCTCTCGAAAGCAGGGTTGAAATCCAATTCGGTCAGGGTACACATGAGCACCATTTTGGCGAACCACCTCACCGTCGAGGGGAAACCCATCTCAGGGCAGCCCTTGGTCTCCCGCTTCATGCGAGGCCTCTTATTCTTCAAGGCTCCCATCCGGACTCCCCCGGCGGAGTGGGACCTCAACGTGGTGCTCATGCAGCTTACATGATCACCCTTCGGGCCAATGGTGACATGCTTGCTCTGGCACCTCTCCTGGAAGGTGGTCTTCCTGGTGATTTTGACTTCAGCTCGCCAAGTCAGTGAACTTCGACCCTCATGGATGAGGCTCCCTTCACCAGGTTCTATAGGAATAGGGTGGTCCTCTGTACCCACCCCAAGTTCCCACCGAAGGTTGTCTCGGATTTCCATCTAAATCCAGGAGATAGTCTTACCAACCTTCTTCCCGAGACCTCATACCGACCAGGCCTCGGCAATGTTACACACACTCGACTGCAAGAGGGCTCTTGCCTTTTACCTCCAGCACACCCAGGCTCACCGCAAGTCTGGTTGGCTTTTTGTTGCCTACGATCCCAATCGCCTGGACCAGGCAGACACCAAACGCAGCCTCTCCATCTGGGTGGCGGACTGCATCACCTTTGCCCCGGCGAAGACAGGCACCCCTTTGGATCAGAGAGTCACTGCACACGGCGTTCGGGGCAAGGTGGCTTCGCTGCGCTCAGTGCCTCTGTTGAACATCTGCCGGGCTGCTACCTGGTCTTCAGCAAACGCTTTTGCTGTGCACTACTGCCTGGAGAGGGAGTCCCGCCAGGATAATGCCTTCGGCCAGGCTGTACTCCGTAATCTGTTCGGGGTATAAGCAACTCCTGCCCTACGACCCTTCTTCGGCTACCGAGAGCTTCGCTCTGGGGACCCGGGCTCATTTGGGCATCGATTTCTGCTCACGACCTCGCAGAGACGTTTTTGGGTTACAGGTTCAGTAGCCTGTAGTTGGGGAGTCCCATAAGTAAGGACAGACTTCCTGCTTGTCCTGGAGAAAGCGTAGTTACTCGTAACAGGTGTTCTCCAGGGACAGCAGGAATCAGTCCTCGCTACCCTCCCACATCCCCTGAAGAGTTGCTATTTTTGTCCTTCCCTTGCCATCTGCTTAGTAGGGCTCTAGCTAGGGGACCTGACTGAGCAAGATGGCACCTTTGAAAGCTGGGGAATTGCTCCGGGCAGGCTCCGTTGGTGCCGACGTCACCCATAAGTGAGGACTAATTCCTGCTGTCCCTGGAGAGCACCTGTTACAGGTGAGTAACTACGCTATTCCATCCTACCCTTTTGTTTGGCAGCCACATCCTGGACCTTTTTAATGATGATAGTGGCAGCAGTGCTCTATCAAGAGGGCATTTGTATCCATACTTTGAATGACTGGCTCAACCAGGCTAAGTCCTGGTCTGAGGCTCTCCGGTCAGTGACCAGAGTGGTGCAGATTGTTGAGTCTCAGTTGGGTAGCTAATAGCAGCAAGAGCTGTCTAATCCCATCACAGTCATTATTTTCTTGGAGCCTGCTTTGATACTCTGGTAGGAAAGGTCTTCCTCACCCAGGAAAGCTGGGTAAAGTTCTACTGTCCTTTCAGCAGATTCATGCTTCTAGGACTTAGGATTATCTGCAGTTGCTTAGGGCCATGATATCTATGCTGGAATTGGTTCCCTGGGCTCCAATGCACATGCAGCCTCTACAGTGGGTGATACTGAAGTGGTGGCCCCCTTGCTCACAGGATTAGAACATCCACCTTCCTTTTCCTTCATATGTGTAACACAGTTTCTGGTGGTATGCTCACCTTGACAAGGTACTCTATGGGATGCAACTCAAGACCCTAGACTTGGAGGTGATGTCAATTGATGCCTGTCTAGGTGGTGGGGAGCCCACTGGGTCAGATGGCATGGGGTAGTGGTTCCATCTTGAGGCAAAGTGGCCCATCAACTACCCCTGAGTTGAGAACCATTCTGTTGGCAATGATCCTCCATAGATAGATGGTGCATGTGCTCTCCAGCAGTGACAGGGCTATGGCATATGTCAACTACCAAAGGGAGGGGGACCAGTTGCGAAGGAGTAGCACAGGAGAAGACTCTTGTTTCCTTGGGCAAATCGCCATTTACAGGCACTCAGCTCAGCACATATCAGGGGAGGAGAATGTTGAAGCTGCTTTACCTCAGCCATCATGTTCTCAATCATGGCAAGTGTGAACTGGCCCCATGGGCCTTCTGCCATATAGGGAACCATTGGTGATTCTGGGGACAAATCTTATGACCACGAGCTTCAAATATCAAGTTGCCAGTGTTCTTCAGTCACCAAAGGGAGATCAGATCCAAGAGAGGAGATGCACTGATTTAGTCATGGTTCTCCTATGTCTCCTTCATGGGCCATGATTGGTCTGGTCCTCAGGATAGTCTGGCACAACCAAAATGAGACTAACCATGTTGCCCTTGGTATACCAACCTGGTAGCCGCCTGTGACCACAGCCTCTGGATCTGGGATCTCACAAGGGCTTGCTGAGACAGGGGCTCATCCTAATGGATGACTTTGCTCTCTTCTCACTTATGGTTTGGTCCTAGAGAGGTGCCATTTCACTCGTAAAGGCTATTCAGATGTCGCCACATTATTGAAGGCTAGGTGTAGTTCTGCCTCAGTCTGTGTTGGGTGTCTCTTTGAGGACTGGTGCAATCTGTGTTTTCACCTTGGCGCACACAGGTGCCTTCGGTTCTTGTCTTCCTGCAGGATGGATTTGAGAGGAGTCTGGCCTCAAATTCCCTAAGGGTGCAGGTCACCACACTGTCATCTTGTTGTGGGCCAGTGGCAGGTTGCTTTGCTGGCTTCTCACTCAGCTGTTACTCACTTTCTCCAGGGAGTGTGTGTTATGCCCCCTGGTTCGGCTGGTGGTCCTACTGTGGGACCTTCCTCTAGTTCTTTGAGCAGTCATAAAACCTCCTCCCTGCTCCGGAGCCCTTGAAGATGGCCGTGCTCAAGGACTGTTGCAGTTATTGTGTTGTCTGTCTTGACTAGATTGTAAGCTCTGATGAGCAGGGACAGTCTTTTACATGTCTGTGCAGCGCTGCGTACATCTTGTAGTGTTATACACAATCTCCAGGAACAAGCAGGAATGAGTCTTCACATATGGGTACGTCGGTACCGACGGAATCTGCACAGGAACGCTTCCCAGCGTCCAATCAAAGAGCTTTTGGAAGCATCCCACCACGCCTGCGTGCTGCCTTCCCGCCTTTCCCAACTGCCTCTCCTCAGTTTTCGTTTTTCTGCGGAGCCGGCAGGATGTCCTCCTGTCACCGCAGAAAATTCTTGTTTTATTTCTTTAGTTTTCTTGTGGTCGCGGCTGTCTTCCCGACGCCACCGGTACCGCCGGTGTTTTCTTTTGTTTTCTTGTAAAATCTTCCTTTTTCAAGGAATATTTTTTCTTCATAGTGTCCCACGGTGTCTTAGGCCTTTTAGGCCTCTTCTCTTTCCTTCATGGAACCGCCAGCCACTTCCTCCAAGAAATGTTCAAACTGTGGCGGTACAACTTTATTTTTAGACCCTCGAAGTCGGTGTCTAACCTGCTTGGGTCCTGACAACAGTTTAGTGGGAAGAGGTTTTCAATATCGAGGTTCCCTCGATACACGGTTTCCCTCCAGCTTCGGGGCACCGTCCCCTTCTTCTACACAGGATCAGGTAACCCACAAACAGTTCTGTTAAGACTAGCCAGCCCTCGAGTGGTAGGTCTCATGCACAACATGTAGACAGCTCCGGCCTTGCCCTCGAGGGCCTACTGGCTTCAAAACCACGGCGGGAGTCTTCGGTCTCAAAAGCCTTTCAGGGGTTTCAGGTTGTTCCTGGGGTTTACCCCTCACAGAACATACCTGAGCCATATCCGGTGGTGGCATCAGCTTCGAGCGGTACCGATACCCCGACATCGGCACTGGTGTTGGATAAAACACTCCTCACCAGGGATGGTCATCTGGCGTCCTCGGTGCCTTCGGGACCGGTGGATACACTCCAGACTGACCTTTCATTATCGGTACCAGCACCGATACTACCACCGACGTCGGTACCCTCCAGATGTGCATCGATAGCCTCGCTTCCTTCGATGCCGAGTCTGGAATCGATCTCCAGTCTGGAGGACTGGGTACCGACTCGCCTTGGTACCGGCTCTTGACGGTACCGAAGGCTCGGTTCCGATGATTCAGATCCGCAACTCTCGGTTCCCCCGAGGCTGATTGAGTTGCCACTAGCTGACCTTCATTCACCGGTATCAG
Organism: Ichthyophis bannanicus; assembly: GCA_033557465.1. Classification (NCBI taxonomy): domain Eukaryota; kingdom Metazoa; phylum Chordata; class Amphibia; order Gymnophiona; family Ichthyophiidae; genus Ichthyophis; species Ichthyophis bannanicus. The sequence goes on from CM066042.1 coordinate 174,873,558, forward strand.
ACACGGTACCGAACTCGGTACCGATGTCCTCATTACCCTTATGGTCGGTGCCTTCCATGCTTTGCTTATCGATGCCAAGTTTAGAATCGCTCTCTAGTCTGGAAGACTCGGTACCAATACTCTTTGGTACCGACACCGATCGATACCGGTGTCTCGGTACCGAGGATAGTACCCAGAGGTTTTCGGTTACCTGGGTACCGATTGAACTGTCACCGATGACTGCTCCGATGTCTTGTCGGGCTCGACTCCGACATCGGTACCGGTATTGGCATCGGTACCGGTATCCACAGTAGCATCGTGGCCAACTCCACCCATGCTTTTTTCAACAGGATCGCTCCCTTCTATGCCAAGCTTGGAGTCAATACCTGGCATGGACAATGTGGTAATGACGGTCACTGCTCCTGACAGCCAGTACCGGCAACCATCCTTTAAGCATTCCACACTGCCCTGTGCAGGATCTTCTATTCCTATATATCTGGATAGCTCTGTCGGTGCTCAGGCTAGTTCTTCAGATCTAACCTGTCCAAGGGAAATTCCTGTTGGGGAACCCTCTTTTCAGAGTTTCCTCCTGGATATAGCAAGATCTCTTGCCATTCCTATCCCAGGACATGATCCTGCACAGGGCTCTCTTTCTACCAAAGCAAAGGAGAACATAATGCTTCCTTTGCATCATTCCTTGCAGGATCTCCTTCTAGGAATGTGGGAAACACCTTTAAGGGTACCCCCACCTTCCAGAGCAACTGATCTCTTATATCAGGTGCCCCCCTCTCCAGGGTTTCAAAAGACTCAACTTCCTCATCATTCCATAGTTGTGGAATCAGCAATGAGGCGGGTAAAGAGCAAAAAAAAGCACTCTTATCCGCCAGGTCGTGAGTTTAAGACACTTGATGCCTTTGGAAGTCAAACCTTCCAGACATCTATGCTTTCTGCAAGAATTCTCTCATATATTTTCTATGAGTCTATCTCTTGAGGAGGTCACAAAGCAATTACATCTTTTGACTCCTTCCCTTTCAGAGTCCAAGAGTGCAGACTATTCTTCACTACTCAAGCATCTCTAGAATATCTCTTGGTTTCTTACTCGTGCTCCCTAGACTCTTTTGAGTCTGTTAGCAGGACTTCTGCTATAACTATAGGGGCACGACGTAGAGCTTGGCTCCAAGCTTCAGACTTGGACAAATGGGCACAGCACAGACTGGGACATACTCCTTGCACTGGAGACAATCTTTTCAACAAGGAGTCTTTACGTCAGGTTACTCAGTTATCCACTGACTTACCTGTTCCTAGGGGCTGTTCTGCACCTTCTTCTGTCCCAGTAGGTAGGAAATGTCCTGCCAAACTTACTTCCCATAGGAGAAGAAGGTTTTATGCATCATCTGCCCATCATACAGATGTTCCCAAACAGGGGAAGCATCGTCCTGGTCTGCAGAGTTCAACCTCTCACCAGGCTTAGCAAACCCAGCAACCACAGGGTTTCTGATCAATCCATCAGATGCTTGTGACTTGGGATTAGAATCTGCAGTTGCTTCTTCTCAATAGAAGCAATCCACTGCTGTCATTCTAAATCCTAAACATGGATCTCTTCCCGAAAGACATCCATTCTTTCTATGTTCTATGAGCTGTCAGGATGTTCATGCTTCTAGGTCACAGGGTTCTCCTCTTTTTCCTGCTAGGGAAAGAGGTCTATCCACTATCAAACGATAGTTTCCTGTGCCAGCATGTCTTTCCTTTCTATAAACTTACTACTTTGTAAGTTTTCTTCAGCTCCATTCTCTTTACCCTCTTACCAGGTTTTTCCTCTGTAAGAATGGTATTGCTTCACTGGAGGGTTTTTTCTTCAGCCTCTCTAGTTTTCTTACTTTTCCAGTGCGGAGATCTCTTCTCTGAGTTGACTCCTCTTTTTCATTCTTTCTTTGAAGCACTTCATCAGACACGTCCAGAGTTTTCTACTCTTGTTTTGTCTGTTCTTTCTGTTTTTAAACAGTACCATTCTTCTGCTGTCTGGCAAGCAGCTGCCAATGCAGGAGCCTTAATGTTTGGACCACTGGTTCTTGTCCACCAGCAACCAGATTTGTCCTCCACTAACATTCTGTCTGGTCTTAGTAGTGGCTCCAAGTCAGTGCTGTCATCTGTCTTGAAAATGTTTTCACTACAAGCTTGTTGGATTGTCTTCTTTTTCTGCCATCTCCATTCCCCTGGGTTTGGCAGCATAGTTGACATAGAACTGGCTGCAGGAGAGCCAGTACCTATCTCCTCATTCTCCTGCATCATGCTCTCTGCAATTCTACAGAGAAGCTCTCCACTATGGGCCCTTGCTAGAGAGCATGGGGGGCTTTTTCTCCAACAGCTATACTAGATGGTTGAAAAAAGGCTTTTTCAGTCATGTCTCCCATGACTAGAAAAGTTCTCCTTTTTAATATAAAGGACATAGGCCTCCTCTTACGTGAAAGCTTAAGGAGTTGCTAATTCCCTGCTTTGGTCCATAGTATTTCCAATAGGGAATATGTTTTCTCCTTCCAGCTCGTCCTCATGGTAAGAACGCATGATACCTTTTTGCCCTTAAGCAGGTCAGCATGGTATCTCATTCCTATGCGTCTTCTGTTCACTTACCATGCTAGAGTTCTAGAATACTCGGGACTTGCTGGCTGCAGACTGATATCATCCTCTGCTTTTCACGTAACCATCCTGGTTATTCTACTACCTAGCATCCCTGTAGCCATAACCAGTGGGAATTGATTCTCTATATATCTTCTCAAGTAGGTTCCACCTTCTTGTTAGATGAATCTTTCCTCTCCACATTTTCCTGTGAATACCTTTTTGTAGGCATATCTGTCTGCTTATTTGCAGACTTCCATATAGAGGCCTATATATTCATACCTATAGCACACATCTTACAGATGTCTATCATTTGTGTGTATTTTATGCCCTTGTTAGATATGTGTATATATATAATATATGTATCTGTCGAGATATTTTACTATCGGTAGATATGTATTCTGCTTTGTCTACCTGACTGTCGAGGCTCATATAGCTATATGATTCTGACAGATGGGCTTTACCCATACTTATGCTATCCAGCATGTTTTAGGGTCCTACACTCACAACCACCTTGGTGGTAGTTAACACCTACCATAACCTTAAGGTTAGGTACCCCTGAAGCTCTCCATGTTCCAATATCTCTCCTAGCTGACCTCAATTAGAAGAGACATTGCGGATCTTCAGCCAATCACAGGCTCTAACGCCTCCGGCGTTGTCCTTTCTTCTGGGATACAAGGGGTTCCCATACCCTTTCTCCCCACAAGGATTGGGCCTGTTTGTCCAAATCGGTTAGCCTTTCTCTTTTTGTTCCTAAGAGTGAGCCACTCTGCTGCCAAAAGAGTTCGGCTTTTATCATAAAGCCTTCTGCTGAAGGCCCACCGTTTTTGTACTACCCCAGTTTTTCCTACTGGGGTTACCTGTTACCTTTCAGGATTCTGACCTCCATTGCTTTTCCTACAGGTTTTCTACCTCCACTTACAGTGAGGTCCTTCTTGAGGTTTCTCTACTGGGTTCCCCAGTAGATTCCATGAACCTCCATACTTCTCTGAAGTCCTGTTAGGGGAGGTCCATATTGCAATATTTTTTCTTTGCAATATCATTGATGACAATTATCATCCACACATGGACTCCTTGTCTGCAATCCTATGCTAGGTTAACTGTTCCACAGCACCTTTTTCTCTTCAACTCCTACCCTCCATCCTCAGGATGCCTGGTGTTGTAGGGGATAGCATGTTCCAACCTATGACATGCTGGGACTCCAGGCATCTCAGCTTGGGAGTCCCCATATATGAAGACTCATTCCTGCTTGTTCCTGGAGATAGCACAGTTACTTACCTGTAACAGGTGATCTCTGGGAACAGCAGGAATAAGTCTTCACAACCCACCCACCTCCCCAGGAGTTGTATCTCTATCTATCTTTCCTTTCCTCTCTCTCTCTCTTTGTCTCAGCTTTAAAACTTAACTGAGGAGGGAGGAAGTGACGTCACCGGAGCCAATGGCGGCTTGAAAGAGCTGCTCCGGCGCTGACCCAGCCAAAAGCCTTAAAAACAACTCCCTCAGAGGCGGCCAGTGGGGGAATCGGGCGCAGAAAGCGGGCAGGAGGTGCCGGGACCGATGAAACGTCGGCAGTAATAAAAGTGCTTCGGCGGTGCGACGCAACATCGGGAGAGCACGGAGGCAGCGTGGTGGGCCGAAAATGGCGCCCGGAGGCAGCGTGGAGATGGCGATTGAGGCAGGCAGATGTTAAGGGCCTGTACCTTCGAAAGTGCTGCTGCTACCCAGCGTGAGAACACTACCGGAACCAGAGAGCTGGAGGTGAGCTGGATCGAGGAGGCTAGCAAGGAGGAGAGGAGCAGGTCAGCTGTGCTGAGTGCTGCTGGTGGAACGCAGGGGCTGAGGAGAGAAGCCCAGCAGATCTGTGCAGGCTGAGAAGGCTGTGAGAGCATTGGGCCTGGCGGAAGGGCACTGAGAGGAACCGGAGGAAGCCGGCCACCAGCATCAGGGCAGCACGACGCAGAGGTGGATATAAGAGCTTTGTAAATCAGCAAAAAGGGCTGGGGAGCCCAAACACTGGAAGTTTTCTGCTGACCTTGCAAGAGGCATCTGGTAAAGAGATGACCACCAGACGAAAAGCGGCAGATCTCCGAGAATATGAGTACTCAGGGGCGCATGGAGGAAAAGGTGCTGTTGGGCAGATGGAGAACAAAAAGCTCCCAGAGGTGCAAGGAGAGCAGGGGGGAGCAGTGGACATGGAGAATGCAAAAGCCCCAGGAATAGACTTGACGCAACCTATCACGAGAGCGGAGCTCAGAGACTGGTTTCTTGAAATCAAAAATGAAGTGCAGTCAGTGAAGAGTGAGTTGAACGACGTGCTGGCCCCCCTGAAAGAAGAAGTTGGAGAATTGGTATGTAGAATGGGGGACCACGAGAACAGGCTGCAAGAGATTGAACTACATCAGGAAGAAGAGACACAAAGATCGGTGAAGTTGGGGTCACAATATGAGACTTTGTTATATAAGCTGGAGGATCTGGAAAACCGTTCTCGCCGTAATAATCTGAGACTCCGTGGAATACCAGAGGAGAAAGAGTTTCAGGCTAGCGAGAAGGTTGCTCGTTCAGTCTGCTTGGAGGCCCTATGACTGGGCGGTGGGGAGGCGACTGTTACAGATATACAACTTGAAAGAGCCCATCGAGCACTGGGGAAACCCGTAGGCAATAGGCCTCGCGACATAATCATCTGTCTGGCACGCTATAAAACTAAGGAGACAATTGTTAAAATCAGACGAGAAGGTGCCCTCATGTGGCAGGGCTATCCGGTGCACATATATGAAGATCTTTCTGCAGGCACATTGCAGAGGCGGAGGGCCATGCAGCCCGTTACACAAATATTGCGCAGAGAGGACATTAAATACCGATGGCTCCATCCTTTTGGACTATCATTCACCTATAAAGGGCGGACACAGACACCGGAGGAGGCCATGAAAGCTCTCAGGAGCGTGGGCCTGAGCACCCAGGGGGCGGACCTGGGGACAGGTTCTTACATTTGAGGGCAGCAGGGGCAGAGGGGAGGCAGCCCAGAGTGCGGAAGAACCAGAGCGATGCGACATGGGCAGGAGCTACAAGTGGATCAGCGGATGGAAGACACTTGAAGAGACTTGTGGACTGATAACATGCTGGTTTATGGGTTGCAAGGTGGTGGAGGAGTGTTGTCTTTAAGAATGCTTATATAAATAACATACAGGTATTTTGTAAAGCAATTGGGGGAGAGGCGGGTGGGGGAGGAGAGGAGGCGGTGGAGAGGGGGAGGGTGTAGGTGGATGGGAGGGGAGGAGGGCGGTTAGGTGGATGGGTATCGGGTGGGTGGCATATGAGTGGGAGGGAGGGAGAGGGCAGCGTGGAAGTAGGAGGGCATATGGAGAGGGAAGGGGGGAAGAGGGTATGGAGGAAGGGAGGGGGGAGAGCGGGCTGAAGGTGGGCGGGGTAGGGGTGTGTGAAGCCGTAAGGCTGGGGAGGGCGGGGGCGCACTACTCCTGAGTTATCCTCTGGAAGGGACGGAGGATGGGGATGGGAGGGGGAGGGAGGGGGGAGGGGGTATGAGGGCTTGAGGAGGTCGAAAGGGGGGAGAGGTTTGAGGGGGGGGATGGTGGGGGGGGGAAAGAGGGAGGGAGGGAGGTATGGGAAGCGTAGAATGTTAAGTATTATGACCTTAAATGTGAAAGGGCTGCGAACACGACAAACGCCAGTTGGTGGGGAGAGAGGGTAAAAGAATGGGGGCTGATATTATGTGTATACAAGAAACGCATTTGAAGGTGGGGCAAGAATACTTGTTGGCATCTAGGCAATTCCCCAAGGTAGTATTGGCGGGCCAGAGATTAAATTCTAGGAAAGGGGGGGTGGGCATTTTGGTGGGGGGGAGTACCACACCATGGTGAAGGAAGTTAGACGGGGGAAAGGAGCGAGATGGGTGGGGGTATTATTGCAAATTGAGGAGGAGGAGGTCTGGGTGATCAGTATGTATGGACCTAATGAGAAGCAGGGGGAGATGTACGAGCAACTCTTGAAGGAATTGGAAGGACTGGGGAGTACTCCAATAATCATGGGGGGGATTTTAATTTAACGTGTAACCCTAGGATTGATACAAGTGGGGGGCAGGGGGAGGAGGAAGGGGGGATAGACGAAGCCTACATGCGATGCGAGAGCGCCTGGGCTTGATGGATATGTGGAGAAGTTGGCATCCGAGGGAACGGAAATATACTTACTACTCACCCGTGCATAGCTCTTATAGTAGGTTGGACATGATTTGGGGGGGAGGAGTCTGGTTGGACAGAGTACAGGAGGTGGAACATGGTCCGATTACGTGGTCAGATCATGCCCCAGTGAGTGCACGCTTTGACATAGGATGGAAAGATGATAGTTTAAAATTCTGGAGACTTAACAATTCTTTGCTGGAGGAGGAGAAACATGTGGAGAAGCTTAAGGCTCATATAAAGGACTATCTCCAGCTAAATGATACGGGGGAGGTGTCTATGGGGGTGCTATGGGACGGTTTAAAGGCGGTGATTAGAGGACAGCTGGTTGGGTTGGGGGCGCGGGTAAAGCGTGAAAAAGGGGCCAAGGAATGTGACTTATTGCAACAGCTGCGGCGATTAGAGGGGGTGCATCAGAGGGTGGCAGACCCAGGTACCCTTATGGAGATACAAAGGGTGAGAGGGGAGTTGAGTAAATTGCGGGCCCAAGAGATAGCATTCCAACTAGCAGTCTTGAAGCAGGCGCATTTCGAAGGTGGAAACAGGGCAGGGAGCCAGTCGCTTGAAGGGGCGGAAGCAAGCAGGGCATGTTGTGGGCATTAGGAGCAATAAAGGTGAGTGGGTCCAAAATTCCAAGGGAATTAGGGGGGTGTTTCGGGAGTACTATAGGACTCTGTATGAAAGTGAACTGGAGGTGGGAGAGAGGGACACTGCGGAATTTCTGGAGGAATGTGGTCTGGCACAGGTGACGGAGGAGGAACGGGAGCATCTTGGGCGGGAGATTCAGGAGGAGGAGGTGAGGAAGGCTATAAACACGTTGAAACTGGGAAAGGCGCCAGGGCTGGATGGATACACGGCAAAATTTTATAAGGTTATGTCGGAACAGATTACGCCCATATTCACCAAAGTAGTCAATCGGGTGCTTCAGGGGGAGGGCCTCCCGCGCACAATGGCGGAGGCCGGCATAACGGTTTTGCCAAAACCAGGCAAGGATAAGGGGGTTTGTGGTTCGTACAGGCCCATTTCTTTAATAAATCTGGATGCAAAGCTATTGGCAAAAATCTTGGCCAACCGTATCCAGGATATAGTGCCGCACTTGATCCACCCGGACCAGACGGGCTTTGTGAAGGGGCGTCAGTGTAGCGATAATGTGCGAAAGATTTTGAATATCATGTGGAAACTTCAGCGGACTAAAGAAGAGGCCGTGCTAATCACCGTAGATGCGGAAAAGGCTTTCGACCGGGTGGAATGGTCTTTCATGTTTCAAGTTTTGGAGAAAATGGGGTTTGGCGGGACGTATGTCAGTTGGCTCAGAGCTCTATATCGGGGCCTGAGCGCTAGGGTTCGGGTTAACGGGGGATATTCGGAGAGTTTTGAGCTACATAGAGGCACCAGACAAGGCTGCCCGCTGTCACCCTTGCTGTTTGCCTTGGCTATAGAGCCGTTGGCGGCATATATTAGGCAAACGGGGGACATTAAGGGAGTACAGATAGGTGGGTGGGAGGAAAAGATTGGACTCTTTGCAGATGATGTTGTCTTTACCCTGACGCAACCGCTTACAACGCTACCAGTGCTAATGACGGCTATACAAAGGTACAGCCGCTTAGCGGGTTATAAAATTAATCAAGGGAAAACAGAACTGCTGGGCTTCAATCTGGCGCCCAGGGTGGAAGAGAGCCTGCGGCATCATTTTAAATTTAAGTGGGTGGAGGGGAGTCTCAGGTACCTGGGGATCCAGCTGGGGACCCCTCTCATTAAGATTAAGCAATGGAACTATCAGGGGCTGGTCGAGAATATAAGGCAGGACATCACGGTGGAGGGGGCTATATTTGTCTTGGATGGGGCGTATTGCAGTAGTAAAAATGAATGTTCTTCCAAGGTTGCTGTTTGTTTATATGTCATTGCCGTATCGGTTGGTCCGAAAGGAAATAGCTATGATGCAAAATTTGTTGCTGCAATTTATTTGGGATGGAAAGAGACCAAAAGTAGCCAGGGCGACCATGTATAGGCCTAAAACGGAGGGGGGGTTGGGGGTTCCATCTTTGCTCCGGTATTATGAGGCGGTGCAACTTCGGGCCCTATTTGCCTGGAAGGAGGGGGTGGAGAGGCCTGGGTGGGTGGGGATGGAGGGGGAGGCGGGTACTGAAGAGGGAGCCTGGATTTGGGATCCGGGGGGGAGGGAAGAGGCTGGGAGAAGAGAATCCCTACAGAGAACTTACCAGACAGGTTTGGATGAAATGGAAGGGGTACCTGTTAGGGGGGAAGCAGTATTCTCGAGAAACTCCAATTCAGATAGCAATGAAGGGTAGGATGGGGGAGGAGGCAGGGGTCTTTAGGAGATGGGGAGAGAAAGGGTTACGGACGTTGGGACAATTGGTGGGGGAGGGGGGAGGATTAGAGGCTTTGAGGAGTTGCAGCAGAAATATTGCTTGGAGAGACATGATAGATATGCTTTTGTTAGTTTGTGGTACTGGCTTCAGAGGAAGGAGGTGAAGCGAGACTGGACGCAAAACCTGCGCCCTTTGAGGAGATGATGGGGGGTACTGAGATGCCCACTAGGACTATATCGAAGCTATACAAACTCCTGGGGGAATTCGAGCAAGGGGCCGTACGGGGCCAGAGGCAGTGGGAGGACGACCTGGGGGGACAATGGGACGGCGAGAGGTGGGATAGAATCTATATCAGAACTCATAAATTAGCACCGGGTACGGCAATGCTGGAAAACAGCTATAAGCTAAGGCTTAGAATGTATTGGACCCCGGTGTGGCTACACGCTTTATACCCTGCTAGTTCAGATCGGTGCTGGAAGGGGTGTGGGGCCAGAGGAGACTTGCTGCATATGGTGTGGGGCTGCCGGTAGTTCAGGAATATTGGAGTGGGGTGGAAAGACTCACGGAAGACATCACAGGGGTGAAGACCGGCTTTACTCATAGTATGGTGATATTGAATGAAGGGGGGACGGGAGAAGGCGGGAGGGACAGGGGGAGACTACAGGGGTATTGTGTAATTGCAGGGCGGATGAGTCTTCTCTGCTGGTGGAAGAAGCCGGATGTCCCCCCCTTAGTGGAGGTGGTGGGGCGAATGGAGCAGCTTTGGGGGTACTGTGCAATAGAAGCCCATCAAAAACATACTGTTTCGCGATATAATAAGGTGTGGGAAAGATATGAACACTGGAGGGCAGAGAGGGGGGGGGAATCTAGAGGAATGAGGGTGGGGGGTAGGAGTGCTTTGTACACCGAAAGGGGTAGGGCTAGAAGGCTTATATTCTGCCCCATCCTATTCCATTGAAGGGGTCCTGGGCGGGGCGCTCACATATTGTCCACAGGGTTGATAAGGCCTTTACTGGTAGATCATGGCCAGTGTACAGTTGAGGGGTATGCGGACAGGAGACCTCACCAACTGGAGGTCTGGGTGGAGGACAGGTCTTGCAGCATATAGATGGAGGGTTGGGGGATGGGCGGAGGTGGGGGGGTAGTACGGGGTGAGGGGGGGGGAAGTGGGGAATGTGCGGTCATTATGTTGGTGTGGTTTTATAATGAAAAAATTTCTGCTCGGGGCGCGGGCGTGAGGTTAGTAGAATGTGGGAGGATGGGTGGGGGGCGTGGAGAATTTATGATTGGGCCAATGTGAAGTATTATAAGCGGGGTTAAATTATATATTGTATAAGCTGTGTAAAAGGTACAAGGGGGGGGGGGTTTGGGTTAAATGGAAAACATACGGGGAAGCGCTAGGTGCAGGTGCCTTCCCAATGGTTAATGTGATTGATGTTCAGAATGTATATTGGATATATGTGGGGGGGTTCATGGTTTATGTTGTGCATTGTATGCTGTGTTGGGTGCTAATAAAAAAATTTAAACATAAAAAAAAAAAAAAACTTAACTGAGGAGAGGCAGTTGGGAAAGGCGGGAAGGCAGCACGCAGGCGTGGTGGGATGCTTCCAAAAGCTCTTTGATTGGACGCTGGGAAGCGTTCCCGCGCAGACTCTGTCGGTACGGACGTACCCATATGTGAAGACTTATTCCTGCTGTTCCCAGAGATCACCTGTTACACGTAAGTAACTATGCTTTTTCAGTAGTAGTAAGATGCTGCATCTTTGAGTTGCCAGCACATTCATGCCAGGATCCTTTCTTACCCTTTTTCTTCTGAAGGGGGTTACCCTGCAGCTAGTTCCCCCCCCCCCCCTTGCCTAAGATTCTATTATCTTTTCATATTAACAAAGATATTTCACTTCTGTCCTTTTTAGTCTGAGCAGTGTTCAGGGAAGGACAAGGATCCTTTGGACATTTGCAGGGCACTCCATTACCTGGAAGCGATTAATTCCTTTTGTCTCTCTGACCAGCTGTTGTCCTGTTTTCCAGGCCTTGTAAGGGTCCTGTGGCCTCTAAGGCCACTCTTGCATGTTGAACTAAGAAGGCTATTATTTAAGTGTATCTGTTGCAGAGAAAATCTGTTCCGGAAAGGCTTATGGCTGGTTCTACCCAGCTAAGGTGGTATTCTGGGTAGAGAAGTCTTTGGTTTCCCCACTGGACTTGTCACATGGCATCCTAGTCATGGTCAATCTCCAGGAACAAGCAGGAATGAGTCTTCACATATGGGTACGTCGGTACCGACGGAGCCTGCGCGGGAACGCTCCCCAGCTTCCCAAAAAGGAAAGTTTTGGGAGCATCCCACAGCGCCTGCGCGCTGCCTTCCCGCCTTTCCTAACCGCCTCTCCTCAGTTCTTCTTTGCCGCGGAGCCAGCAGGTCGAGCCCTGTCACCGCTGAAGAAGTTCTTTGTTTTATTTTATTTCTTTGGTCGCGTGTCTGCCTTCTCCGACTCCGGACCGGTACCGCCGGTCTTTTCTTTCTTTTCTTTAAAAAAAAAAAAAAAAACCTATATATTTTTCCCTCACTTAGTGTATTTTTTCTCTTTGGGCCTTAGGCCTCACAAGAAATTTTTCCTCATGCAAAAACCAGCCTCCGGGTTTAAGAAATGCACTAAGTGCAGCGGTACTATTTCTGTTACGGACACCCATGAATGGTGTCTTAAATGTTTGGGTCCTGAACACTCCATTTCGGATTGTCCGTCCTGCTCTTTGATGTCTAAACAGGGTTTACAGAACCGAGCAGCTAAGCTCCATGTGCTGTTTCCCGCTGATGCAGCTTCGGTGGCATCGACGTCTTCCAGGGCTGCTTCTTCCCCCAATGGATCTCAGGTAGCCAAACATAAATCCAGCCGGTCCTCGAAGGGTAGATCTCCCTCTAAGCATCGAGATGCCTCCGGGCTTGCCCTCGAGGATCCTGCACCGGCAAAACAACCCCGGCAGGAAGCTCCGGCTTCCAAAGCTCCACCTATGGGGTTACAGGTTGACATCGATGGCACGGCCTCGACCGATCACCTGTTAGAATGCTCTGGGGTACCGGTACAACCTTCCAGTACCGAGTTCCAGGCATCGGCATCAGGATACCGACTGCAGCGGTTCCATGTCCAGGGCTGCTCATCGGTACCAATCCGGTACCGATGACGCCCGATGTCGATACTGCTCGATACTCGTACCGAGCGTTAGAAGAGTACCCTGACAGGACGGTACTTTGATTCCTCTGGTGATTCTGATACATCAGAGGAGTCTGCTGAAGTATCCATAGCCCTTCCTGAAGAGCCGCCTTCTCCAAAAAGAAGAATGTCTCCTCCAGAGGACTTGTCCTTTCAAGACTTCATAAGAGAAGTAGCTAAAGGACTTTCTATTTCAGTTACCTCTGAATCAGAGCCTAGAGCAAAAAAAATTGATATTTTGGGTTATTCTAAGGCTCCTAAAGAGGCAGTCACCTTACCAATTCATGAGATTCTTTATGAACACATGATTGATTTATGGGAGACTCCTCTCACTATCTCTCCTCATTCTCGCAGATTGGACACTATGTATCGTGTCCCTCCCTGTCCTGGTTTTCATAAAACACAGCTTCCTCACCATTCCATTGTGGTGCAGTCAGCTATGAAGAGGATAAAGAGTACAAAGAGACACTCTTCTACTCCTCCAGGAAGAGAATGCAGGACCTTGGATGCTTTTGGTTGAAAAATCTTCCAAGCCAGTATGCTCATTGCCAGAATCAACTCCTATAGTCTTTACATGGGTATGTTTCTAAAGGAGGTTGCAGATAATCTGCACACTTTCCTCCCTTTTCTGCCAGAGGATAAAAGGGATGAATTCCTCATTTGGCTTAAGCATACTCAAGACATTTCAAAGTTTTCCAACCGGGCAGCCTTTGACTCCTTTGAAGGTGCCAGCAGAGCTTCTGGCATTGCCATAGCTGCTTGCAGAATTGCTTGGCTCCAAGCTTCTGATTTAGAACCCTGGGTCCAAGATGGCTTAGGAAATCTTCCCTGTACAGGTGAAAACCTGTTTGGCAAACAATGGCAAATAAAAGCCACTCAAATGGATGCAGAAAATTCTGCTCTGGATAGACTTTCAAAGTCAACCTCCATTCCTGCCAAGAAAAAACCCTTCAAGAAGTCTTTTCAAAAAGAGCAGATTCCCTTCTGCTTCTGGCCAACAATCCTCTACAGGTCGCTTTGCTACTAAGCGTCAGCAACCTAAACAGGCCAGGCCTAAGACTACAGGGGCTGCTGCAACTCAGCAGACCCAACCTCCTCAGGGTTTTTGACTTGATGCTAGAGAACTTTAAAACAGCCAGAACCTCTCACCATTCCAGGAAGGTTAGCTCATTTTGCTCCCAGATGGGAGCAGATTACATCAGAGCAGTGGACCCTCTCCATCATAAGAGAGGGCTACAAACTTCATTTCTCAGACCTTCCTCCCCACACCATGGTGAGACACTTCAATTCTCCCACTTCTCTTCTCGACCTTCTAGGTCAAGAGGTGGCTACCCTTCTTGTCCAAGGGGCAATAGAAGAAGTTCCCCTTCTTCAACAAGGGTCAGGGTTTTACTCCCCCTATTTTCTCATTCCAAAGACAGGGGGATACAGACCCATATTAGATCTCAGGGAATTGAACAAATTTCTATGCAAGGAGAAGTTCAAGATGCTTTCTCTGGGCACTCTCCTTCCATACCTTTAAAGTCAGGATTGGCTTTGTTCTCTAGATCTCAAGGATGCGTACACACATGTCCTCATCCATCCATCTCACAGAAGATTCCTCTGTTTTCTTTTCCAAGGAAAATATTATCAATACAGGGTGCTTCCTTTTGGTCTGGCCTCTGCTCCAAGAGTGTTCACCAAATGCATGGTAACAGTAGCTGCATTTCTACGCACTCTGGGAATATTTGTATTCCCATACCTGGACGACTGGCTCATCCGAGCTCCATCTCAGTCAGAGGCCCAGATTTCCCTGGACCGCACAAGACGCATTCTGCAGTATCTGGGACTTGTGGTAAACCTCCCAAAGTCTCAGCTCACCCCTACTCAGTCCCTAGAATTCATAGGGGCCTGGTTGGATACTACCACTGCACGGGCCTACCTTCCTCAAGCCCGTTGCCAACGTCTAGTGCAGTTATCCTCCCAGATTCAGTCAAAGAGCCACTTAACTGCCCGGGAGATGCTACAACTGCTAGGCCACATGGCTTCCACAGTGCATGTGGTACCCTATGCTCGCCTACACATGAGAGCAGCCCAATGGACTTTGTCCACCCAGTGGACTCAAGCATCAGGAGCTCTCTCAGACCAAATAGCAACCTCCAAATGTCTCTTTTGGTCTCTCCAATGGTGGATGTCCACTCAAAATCTGTTGCTGGGGTCCCCCTTCCAACAGTTGTTGCCCCAAGCAACCCTCACAACAGATGCCTCCCAAACAGGTTGGGGAGCTCATCTACAAGACCTCTCCACTCAAGGCACTTGGTCCCCACAGGAGACCTTTCTTCATATCAACCTCTTGGCGCTTCGAGCAGTCTTTCTAGCTCTCAAGGTCTTTCATACCCTGCTCAGCTACAAGACAGTCCTCATTCATACGGACAATCAAGTAGCCATGTTTTACATAAACAAGCAAGGAGGAACTGGCTCTCTGTCACTTTGCAACGAAGCTTTAAGATTGTGGGCCTTCGCCAGAGAGCATCAAATCCATCTCCTGGCAGTATACCTCCCAGGAATCCAAAACTCTTGGGCAGACAGACTCAGTCGAGTTCTGCTCCCACACGAATGGTCCCTACACATGGATCAGGTACTCAGAATCTTCCAAGAATGGGGAACCCCGGACATAGACCTCTTTGCAAGTCCGTGGAATGCCAAACTTCCCCGGTTCTGTTCCAGAATTCCGTGTCAGGGAGTTCAGGCCAAGGATGCCTTCCTCCTTCACTGGGGTCAGGGCTTCCTGTATGCCTTTCCACCCATTCCCTTGATTCCCAAGACTCTGTTCAAACTCCAGAGGGATCAAGGATCTATGATCCTCATAGCTCCACGCTGGCCACGCCAAGTGTGGTACCCTCTACTTCTGCATCTCTCCCAAGCCCCCTCCCTGGACTTGGGAGCTGCTCCAGACCTTCTGTCCCAGGAGGAGGGGACTTTGTGGCACCCAAACCCCAAGTCCCTTCACCTCAGAGCTTGGTTACTGAAGGCCTAGACCTTCAAGGCTGGAATCTTTCTCAACAAGTGAAGGATATCCTCCATGCTTCCAGAAAACCTTCCACTAGGCGTACCTATGCTTTTAAATGGAAAAGATTTTCCATTTGGTGTGCTGAAAGGGGTCTCGACCCTCTAGCACTACCTTTGAATTCTCTATTGGAATACCTCCTGCATCTTTCCAATGCAGGCCTTAAGACGAATTCAGTAAGGGTCCATTTGAGTGCTATTACAGCATCCCTTAAGCCTATCAATGGACAACCTATTTCCTCTCATCCTCTTATTGCAAGATTCATGAGAGTCCTAACTTTAACTAAACCTCCCATTAGGCCTCCTCCGGTGGCATGGGATTTAAATCTGGTTCTTGGTCAGCTTATAAAGCCTCCTTTTGAACCCTTAGCCACCACCTCCTTGAAATTTCTTTCCGGGAAGGTTATTTTCCTCATTGCAGTCACCTCAGCTCGCTGCATCAGTGAGCTGCAGGCCTTAGTGGCTAATCCACCTTATACAAGGTTCCATCATGATAAGGTAGTCCTTAGGACCAATCCACACTTTATGCCTAAAGTGGTCTCACCTTTTCATCTTAATCAAGAGATATATTTACCTGTCTTTTTTCCAGCTCCTCATGCATCAAGTGCAGAGAAGAATCTTCATACTCTGGATTGTAAAAGAGCTCTTGCCTTTTACTTACAAAGGACACAGCAACATAGGAAGTCTTCCCAGCTCTTTGTTGCTTTTGATCCCTCTCATTTGGGACTTCCAGTCTCTAAGAGGACACTGTCCAATTGGATTGCTCAGTGTATTTCTTTCGCCTACCAGAGTAAGAACCTTTCTCTGGAGAGCCATATCACAGCTCATAATGTGAGGGCCATGGCCACTTCTATGGCTCATCTAAATTCTGTGTCCATCGACCAGATCTGTCGAGCAGCCACCTGGGCCTCGGTTCATACCTTCACAGCCCATTACTGCTTGGACAAGGACTCCCGCTGGGATGCCTTGTTTGGTCAGGCTGTTCTCAAACACCTGTTCCATTCTTAATCAACTCCTACCCTCCTTCCCTGGATAGATGCCTGAGATCCATAGGAGGAGGTAGAACCCTTCCCAGGGTCTCATATCCTTGGGGACCTCCCAGGCATCTTAGCTAGGGAGTCCCCATATGTGAAGACTCATTCCTGCTTGTTCCTGGAGATAGCACAGTTACTTACCTGTAACAGGTGTTCTCCAGGACCAAGCAGGAAGTCAGTCCTCACATATGGGTGACGTCGGCGCCGATGGAGCCCTCGCGGAGCAATTTTCCCCAGCTTTCAAAGAAAGCCTTTGGGAATTGCAGCGCGCATGCGCGGTCCCCTTCCCGCCCAAGGGTGCCATCTTAGCCAGTCTTCTTTTTTCCGCGGAGCCCTTCAGACGTGCCCGTCTTGTCCCCGCTGAAAAAGTTGATTTTTTCGTGTTTAATCTCGTTTTTCTCTATCGGTTCGACGCCGGTCTTTTTCCTGCCCGGACTCGCGACGCCGTTGCGAGTCCTTCTGTTATTTTTCGGTTTTTCTGATTTTCTGTCAGTTTCGTTTTCAGTTTTTCACTGGCAGCCCGGTCCTTTGACCTTGCAGGGGCCCTTTTTCCCCCGATGGCTGCCAGTGGTTTCAAGCGGTGTGTTCAGTGTGACAGAAATATGTCACTCACTGACACACATGATAATTGCCTCCGCTGCCTTGGCCCGGATCACGAGGAACTGATCTGTGGGGCCTGCAGCAAGATGTCCTCCAAAGCATTAAGGAGTCGGCGGCATCAGCGGGAACGAATCTTCGCTGACCCCGGCCGTACCCGGACCTCGTCGGAGGCCTCGGCGTCCAGAGGTTCCAGCTCTGACCATCGCCGGAGTTCCTCCGACAGGGGTTCTCCCTCCGGGGACCATCGTCGGAAGGTGAAACCCGCGAGGGCGGCGTCAGTGGACGCTCCTGGTTCCGCGAGGGCCAGGTCGCATAGCCCCGATAGCCGTCCCGGGTCTTTGGAGAAGGAGCATCTGCCGAAGCGACCTCGTCTGGAGTCGGAGTTGCCTGCTCGGGTAAGTCCTGTAGTCCTCCTGGACTCGCCTCAGAGGGGTCCGACGTCGGGCCCGACGCCGTCGGGGCCCGAGTCGGGGGCTGCTGGGTCACCTGAGGTCGGACTCAGGTTGACGGCCTTGGAGAGCAGACTCTCTGCCTTCATGGACCAGCAGCGGGCACTGATCGCTAGCCTCGCTGGCGCCTCTGCCCCGACCGCCGGGACGTCGACGTCTAAGTCGACCCCGGAGACCGAGCCGATCCTCGAGTCCATGCGGGCTCGAGTCGATCCTCGGTCGAGGTCACCCTCGGCCTCCCGTTCGGGACCGAGGTCGTCGACGCCGACTCCCTCGGCGTCGGGGCGGCCGACGCCTCCGCCCGCCCGGACGGACCCCACCGATTCCTCCTCGGAGTCGGCCTGGGAGTCTGAAGAGGAAGAGTCACCTGATTCCTTTCGGACTCGGTGTGTCCCCTCGGACTCGCCTGAGTCCGAACCTCGGAAACAGTCCCCTCCGGAGGACGCCCGGTTCTCGGACTTCGTCAGGGATATGGCCAAGGCTTTGGCCTTCCCTGCAGATCCTGAGGAGGAGCCCCGAGCCGAAGAGCTCGATGCCCTTCAGTACGACTCTCCCGCCAGGGAGCACTTTACTGT
The DNA here is from genome assembly GCA_033557465.1 of Ichthyophis bannanicus. Taxonomy (NCBI): domain Eukaryota; kingdom Metazoa; phylum Chordata; class Amphibia; order Gymnophiona; family Ichthyophiidae; genus Ichthyophis; species Ichthyophis bannanicus. The sequence goes on from CM066042.1 coordinate 174,891,576, forward strand.
ACCGGTTCCTCCCATGCTGGAACGACTACTCTTCCGCATGTGGGAGAGTCCGGCATCGTCGCCGGTGTTAAGCAAGCGGGTCGATTCCATTTATCGAGTCCGCAAGAGCCCTGGCTTCCAAAAAGCACAGCTACCGCACCATTCCATGGTGGTGGAATCGGCCATGCATAGGCTTAAGAGCCAGAAGAAGCACTCCTCGGTGCCTCCTGGCAGGGAGGCCCGCAACCTGGATGGCCTAGGTAAGAAGTGTTTCCAGGGCTCTATGCTTGCTTGTCGGGTCCAGACCTACCAGCTCTACATGGGCATGTATCTCAGAGACCTGGCTAAAGAGATAGCCGGATTCTCCGCTGGGCTGTCCGAGGAACCTTTGCGGAGGTTCCTAGCCTTGACATCTGGTATTCGGGAATGCTCCAAATTTATGTCTCGAGCAGCCTATGATGGCTTTGAAGCATCGGCACGAGTGGCCACAGCCGGCATCGGTGCCCGCCGACAGGCTTGGCTTCAGTCGTCTGACCTTGAACCCTGGGTGCAGGACAAGTTGGTCGATGTCCCCTGCCGAGGTGAGAACCTCTTTGGCAAGCCCATGGCTGAAAAGGCTGCCCAAATCGAGACGGAGACTCTCACCAGAACTAGGCTTTCTAGGAAGACCTCCGCCCCTTCCCAGAAGAAGAAGGGCTCGGGAAAGAAGTCCTTTTACCCGAGAAAGGCGGCTGCCTATAAACACTACCCTCAATATCAGGCCTCCGCGGCTCCCCAACAGGGTCAGCAGGCCAAGGGAGGGGTAACGGGTCCCGTAGGCAGCAAGCCCCCAAGCCTGCACCACCAGCCCCTGCTCAGCAGGGTGGGGGTTTTTGACTTCATCAGCATAGCCTCTCCCCCTCAGCTGGTTCCTCCCAGCACAGGAGGCCGGCTGGTTCACTTTGCCCACAGGTGGTCCAACGTCACCTCAGATGCCTGGGTGCTTCAAGTGGTGAGAGAAGGCTATCTTCTCCACTTCCACCAGATCCCTCCCTCCTATTTCCCGGGAGAACCTCCATGACTCCCTCTGCACAGGGACTTACTCCTTCAGGATTTAGCAAGTCTTCTTCAGGAACAGGCTGTGGAACCGGTGCCCCACCACCTGCGGGGTCAAGGCTTCTATTCCAGGTATTTCCTAATACCAAAAAGAACGGGAGGCCTCAGACCCATCCTGGACTTGCGCAACCTCAACAAGTTCCTCGTCAGGGAGAAGTTCAAGATGCTTACCCTTGGAATCCTTCTGCCCTACCTCCAGCAGGGAGATTGGCTATGCTCCTTGGATCTAAAGGATGCCTACACGCACATCCTCATCCACCCAAGCCACCGCCAATACCTAAGGTTTGTGGTGGCAGGAAATCATTACCAGTACAGAGTACTGCCCTTTGGCCCATCCTCCGCACCACGAGTCTTCACAAAATGTCTCGCGGTGGTGGCGGCTTATCTCCGGCTTCACGGCCTCTGTCTTTCCGTACCTAGACGACTGGCTCATCAGAGCATCGTCCTCTCCAGAAGTCACAAAAGCCACACACCGCACTGTGACTCTTCTGCAATACTTGGGCTTTGTCATAAACTTCGCAAAGTCCACTTTGCTCCCCTCACAAGATCTCGAGTTCATCGGCGCAAGATTGCACACTCTTCAGGCACGAGCTTTCCTGCCTCTCGACAGGGCTCACCGGCTCATGGACCTAGCCGGCCGTTTTCGCAGCCAGTCCCTGGTCTCCGCCAGGCGCTTCCTGAGACTACTCGGCCATATGGCTTCCACCGTCCACGTGACCCCCAATGCCCGCCTGAATATGCGGCCTGCTCAGTGGTGCCTTCGCAAGCAGTGGCAACAGGCCTCGGGTGGCCTAGCCGACTTAGTGCGCATCTCCGGCCCGCTGGCCTCTTCTGTACAGTGGTGGCTTCATCGGCCGAACCTGGTGCTCGGAATGCCTTTTCAGTCTCCTCCGCCGGCTCAAGTGCTGACGACCGATGCTTCTCTCCTAGGATGGGGAGCGCATTGCCAAGGGGCATGTATTCAAGGTCTCTGGACCACGTGGGAGTCTGCGCAGCAGATCAACTTCCTGGAGCTCAGAGCAATCCGTCTGGCTCTCAAGGCTTTCTCCCACCTGACTTCTCACCAGTCCGTCCTTGTCCAGACGGACAATCAAGTTGCCATGTTCTACGTGAACAAACAGGGAGGCATGGGCTCCTTCCTTCTCTGTCGGGAAGCACAGAAGCTCTGTTCTTGGGCCGTCAGCCACGGCATTCTTCTCAAGGCAGTTTATCTCCCAGGCCAAGAGAATTGCCTGGCGGACAAACTCAGCAGAATCCTCCAGCCGCACGAGTGGCGCCTGGATCCCTTGGTAGTTCAGAAACTTTTTCTGAAGTGGGGCCTCCCCACGATGGATCTCTTTGCCAGTCCTCTCAACCGGCAACTTCCTCGCTTCTGCTCTCGGCAGCCGCATCCCCTTCAAGTAGCGGCGCATGCTTTTCTGCTCTCATGGTCGAAAAGCCTTCTGTATGCCTTTCCTCCCATACCGCTAGTCTCCCGAACTCTTTTCAAGGTTCTCCGAGACAAAGCTTCCATGATCCTGATAGCTCCTCGCTGGCCCAGACAGCCGTGGTTTCCACTCCTGCTGCAATTAGCGGTGGAAGATCCGTTCCCTCTGGGGTTTCAACCAGATCTCCTAACACAGGATCAGGGGTCCCTGCTACACCCCAACCTCAGATCTCTACATCTGATGGCCTGGCTGCTGAAAGGGTAGTCCTCGCTCCCCTTCTATTGCTGGCAGAGGTGGAAGAGGTCGTCCTAGCTTCCCGGCGACCTTCTACCCGCAAATGCTACGCCCTTAAATGGCGTCGCTTTTCCGCTTGGTGTGCCCAGCAGTCTCAGGATCCCTTCTCCTGCTCGGTGTCGGTGATCTTGCAGTACTTGCTCTACCTCTCTAATCTGGGACTTAAGTCCAACTCCGTCAAAGTTCACCTCAGTGCTCTCTCAGCACATCATGTGCCGGTGGACGGCAGACCTCTTTCCAGCGACCCTCTCGTGGTGAGGTTTCTCAGAGGTCTCCTTCTACTCAAACCACCTCTGCGCCCGCCAGCACCTGACTGGGATCTAAATGTGGTTTTACAGCGGATCACCTGTCCGCCTTTTGAACCTATGGCTACCTGTTCTCTACGTTTTCTATCTTGGAAAACCTTATTCCTGATAGCCCTCACTTCCGCTAGACGCGTAAGTGAATTGCAGGCCCTCGTGTCTGATCCCCCTTACACTCGGTTCTACAAAAATAGGGTAGTCCTACGGACTCACCCAAAATTTCTTCCAAAAGTGGTCTCCCCTTTTCACATCAATCAGGAGGTGGTACTTCCAACTTTCTTTCCCAGGCCACACTCCAGCCGAGCTGAAATGGTCCTGCATACCCTGGACTGTAGAAGGGCATTGAACTTCTACCTTGACCGTACGCGGGAGCACCATAAAGCTGCTCAGCTTTTTGTATCTTTTGACCCCAATAAATTGGGGCTCCCGGTCTCCAAGCGTACTCTGTCCATATGGGTTGCTGACTGTATCGCTTGGGCTTATGGGGCAGCCGGACTCTCCTTAGAAAGTCGAGTCACGGCTCATTGTGTTCGGGCGAAGGCTACGTCAGTGGCTTACCTCCGCTCTGTTCCGTTGGTAGACATCTGCCGGGCCGCTACTTGGTCTTCGAGCCAGACTTTTGTGGTCCATTACTGCCTCGAGAGGGAGTCCCGCAGGGACAGTGCTTTCGGACAGGCAGTCCTCTGAAATCTCTTCGAGGTTTGAGCAACTCCTACCCTCCATCCCGGATGGGGGCTACCGGTGGGTAATAATTCAGCGAAGATTCCTTCCTTCTGTACTGCTGAGCTAGAGGGAGCTCATTTTTGTGCTTAGGGTCTCCGGTAGCCTTAAGCTTGGGAGTCCCATATGTGAGGACTGACTTCCTGCTTGGTCCTGGAGAAAGCGTAGTTACTCACCTGTAACAGGTGTTCTCCAGGAGCAGCAGGAATCAGTCCTCACAACCCTCCCTCCTCCCCTTGGAGTTGCGATTATCTGCTTTATTTTTTTTTTGCAAATTTTTACGCTGTCTTTTAGCTATGTCATCTGACTGGCTAAGATGGCACCCTTGGGCGGGAAGGGGACCGCGCACGCGCGCTGCAATTCCCAAAGGCTTTCTTTGAAAGCTGGGGAAAATTGCTCCGCGAGGGCTCCGTCGGCGCCGACGTCACCCATATGTGAGGACTGATTCCTGCTGCTCCTGGAGAACACCTGTTACAGGTGAGTAACTACGCTATCTCTGGGAACAGCAGGAATAAGTCTTCACAACCCTCCCACCTCCCCTAGGAGTTGTATCTCTCTATCTGTCTGTCTTTTCCTCTCTCTCTCTTTTGTCTCAGCTTTAAAACTCGAACTGAGGAGAGGCGGTTAGGAAAGGCGGGAAGGCAGCGTGCAGGCGCTGTGGGATGCTCCCAAAAGCTTTCCTTTTTGGGAAGCTGGGGAGCGTTCCCGCGCAGGCTCCGTCGGTACCGACGTACCCATATGTGAAGACTTATTGCTGCTGTTCCCAGAGATCACCTGTTAAGGTAAGTAACTGTGCTTTGGCATCAGTTGGATTTACAAACTAGGGAAGCATCCCCTTCGGCTCCAGGGTATTTGCAGCAGCAGTCTCACCCCACCATGTGCTGGAGTAGCTTTGGTACATCCCACTTGTCTGGACTCAGCTAGCAGGATGATCAGGAAAATGAAATTTTACTTACTGATTTCCTTTCCTGGAATCTTGGTAGATCAGTCCAGGCCCAACCACTCATTCTGCTTCTGTGCAGTTATTGAGGCAGCCTGTTGATGCAGATTTCATGTGTTTGGCTGTTCTCGCAATTCTTCTGTGCATAATTGGCGCAAGGTGTATCCTTTTTTTTTTCCCATAGTCAAATAACGAGGAGTTTTGTTTGGCAATTATTGCTCATTGAGTTCCATGAGAGGATTCATCAGAAGTCTATGTGCTTTAATAAAATATTGGAGGGTGCCCCTAGCTGCGCTGGTCTTAATACCAGTTTTGTCACTGGAATTTTCTGGTGTTTCCTTTGTCTCCATCATCTGCTGGCAGGCAGAGAGAATTCACTTGTCTGGACTGGTCTAGCAGGATTTCAGGAAAGGAAATTCAGTATGTAAAATATTACCATTCTGAGGAGTCTGTTGGTGTCCTGAGTGGAATTAGCTAAATCTCAAGGGGGGAGGGGGGGGGTGTTGCTTAAGGGCCTGAAAATGTATGGGGTGGTTGCATACACAAGACTGAAGGTTTGATTATGGTACCAGTCCTGCCATTGCTGCTTCTCTCTGGACTTTCAGTGTGACCTATGCCAAGTCACAAGTCAGCTTGTGAGCCAGTGAACATTCATAGACCCTTGTGCCCTCCTGTTAGACTGGAATCCCCTGCTGACTACTGGGGTCTGCAAGCGCACACTACACACAGACACAAAGGACACTGTTGACTGCTGTTGCCACTACTGTTGGCTGCTGCCTTCCTGCTATAGATGAGGGAAGGGAAGGAGGCTGGAGATCTGCTACTTTGACTTCATTAACTAGGGTCACATGAATTTTCATTTGTTAAAATGTGGTTATATAGGATAAAAGTTTGATAAGCACAGTTTGAGGCAGAGGGGCGATTCTTATCTACAAGCACCCCCAGTACATAAATTCACTGTAACCCACTATATTTTAAGAGGTTATATGTAACCTTTTCCTATTTATATTGAATATATAGGGTCTAATTTACTTTCTCTAAACATTTGATAAGCAAAACCCATAGTTTATAATCTGAGAAATTAGTAGGAAAAACTAAACTTATTTGATATAATGTAGAAATGATAGGGATAGGTCTACACAGCCATGCTTCTTAGCCCTGAAGATGGGGCTTCTGTAGTTGCAATTGCAAGTCTTGGACCATTGATTTGTTCCCATTTGCTTGTGGCTGTTTAAAATTAAATTTACATATAAACAGGTTACCTCACTTTCCATTATTTTGCATGGCCAGTCTTCTAGAAATTGCAGACCCATCTTTGCCTGCCTTGTTTCATTGAATTAAGTTTCTGAACATACTTTGTGCAGTCTTTTTTAAGAGCAGATTTGAAGATCCTTTTTAACAGATTTCAGTTGCTGTGCTTTTATTTACCCTCTGTATGCAGTTGCTACTTGAGGTTGAAAGTAGAATACCTTTCCACTGCTTAATTCCTTGCTTTGCTGGAAGAAAATGTCATGTAATAGCTTAGTCAATGATGATTCTTCAGTGTTTACGCATGTCATTTTAATTTACTACTTTTGCCTAGGGTTTCTAGCTTTCATTTGAGATTTAAAATGCCAGAGAATAGATATTTATGGTTAATTTTTTTTTTTTGCAGTCTGCTGAAAAAAATAGTACCAAAATGATACATTAGGTTAGGTGGTTAGTGAGAAGTGGGCCTTGGAATAACTGGCAGAATTAAGGGATGTATAACACTTTATCAATGAGGTATTGAGTAATATGGTACTGTACTACCATTCTCTCATTAATTCTCATAGATTCTGCTAGGCAATGGATGCTGCTGTCTGGCAGTTGCATGCATTATATGTTACAGCTGAAGTAAAGGGATCTATTACTTTCTTATTCCTTATTGACTTGCATGGGTTTTTTTTTTGTTTTGTTTTGTGTGGTTTTTTGTTTTTAAAGAATCTTAAGTCCAGTTTGGTCTTGTAACTGAGAATATCCAGAATGGATGGGAAAATGTGGATAGCTGAATGAAGGCTCATGATGCCATAGCCTCAGCTGAAGAAGGTTCAGTTGTAGCTGGCGACCCTATAGTATGTACGAGGACTGTTCCAGGTCAAAGAACTATACACTGCTGTAGAACTTCACTTTGGAAGTTGTGCTTTTGTTCATTCTAGTGAACATTTCTTTAAACTGTGTGCATTTTGGTCTTAATATATGGACTCCTACCAGAATTTTAAATTTAAATGACTTTTAGAAATTCACACTTGGGGGATGTCTCCCCCCCTCCCACTTTACATTCTTTCAGCTTCTATATTGCCAATGAATTTTCTTTCCTAACGCTTATGTTGCTGATTTCTGCCTTTTTTATGCTGGATATGGAATTTAATTTTCTAAGCTGCACCCTCTGAATTCCTTTGCAGGTTGATGCAATAAAGGAAAAGGTGAAAGTTGATTCTTGTTTCCCGTCTTTGAGGACTAAGTCTAAAGAATTTGCATGAACTTTTTTTCCTTCCTACCTTCACATTACTGCTACTGCTGCTTTTCTTCCCTTGACCAAATCTTACTGAAAGCCTCTGCTAGTCCTTTAAAACATAGCTACCATAGAACTGTAGGATGTTAGTAGAAGCACTTGCTACTAATTGGCTAATATAGTTTGAGGAAGGGCAGAAGGCTGATCAGATGGTGGGTCACAGTCTGAGCATGCCTTTGAGCCATATCTGAAGCATTCTCAGTTACCTTCTGCATAGAAAATATTAATATTTGAAAACTAGCCATTTTTCTGGCACATAATTGAACAATTACAATAATTGTAATTTTAAGTGTGTTTATACTTTCATTCTGACATAATCCCATTGCGTATTGCAGTTAAAGTATCATGATTATAGATACTTCTAGCATATAGAAGACCTGGCAGTACAGACCTATGAAAGCTTCCAAAGGGAAGATCTGCTATTGTACACCAACATTTAGTGGTTAAATTGAGGTACAGAGAAAGTAAGGTGATGTGCCCAAGGTATGCTAAAATGGGAATTGTTTATATTATAGTATCCATTTGGCTTGTAGCCAACTTCTTACCTTATCTGTCTAAACTTCTGTTTGATAAATCCTTGAGAGATGGAAAAAAAAGCGCCTTGTGGCCATGCATTTAAGGACTGTAATCCACCTTCTGACCTCTCTTGATTCTTACTAATGCATTTGCTGATTCTGGACAGAATAGATACTAGCTGCTCCAGGAGACTACTCTTGCGTTGCTTCAGGTTTCCAGTTCTGATGGTGGAAGCTTCATCCCTTTGTAATTAATATGTAAATCTTTACATTTCTCGTTTTTACCATTGTAAACATACAGCTGATGGGTTGTATGGCATTTGATAGTGGCATCTAAAGCAAAGGTTCATCAAACATGTTCTTATTTTTCTATTGTGGCAGCCTAGCTACTTATACATGTGTTAAAAATATATAATGTACTGTTTTCTTGATCTAATTGAGCAGGGTCAATCGGAGCAACTGAGAAGAGAATAAATGTACAAGGGAATTTTTCATGGATTTTAAGGAATTGTGGTAGAAGCATTTGTTTATATGTGCGCCTGGATAACTATAGTATTTGATACACTTCCAGTTTTTATCCCTTATAAAGTCCTTGTATTTGTGTCCAACATTTGAGACCATGCTTTGAAAATGTTTGCTCTTAACCATTATATTTCTGTTGCCAGTACTGAATGTTTCATCTATTTCTGCTATCATCTTAATCTTGCCTTCCTCCCTTTCCTTGTTACTGAATCTGGCACCAAGGATATTGGGCCAGATGTGTTATCATAGGACTCCCTCTAGCAAAATATAAAGAGTGAAAAAGAGTTGAGTTGCATTTTCAAAATATGGTTTGAAAAAGGCAAAGTTTTGAAAGTAGCCTAGATAAGTGATTTCTTATGGTGCTTAAAACAAGTATTAAGTTTCCCATTTGTAAATGCACATGATGTGCCTTGTCACCATCAGAACATTAAACCAACCTGACTACATGCAAGGTCTTCAGCAGCTAGGAAGGCAGGCAGTAAAGAAGGCGTGTGTGTGTGTGTGTGAAAAAAAGAGGTAATTGAACTGCAGTGTTTGCGGCATTCAACTTTGAGCATGTGTTATTGATCATTGCAATTACATCACACTTCCTGAAGCTATAAGAAGCATTGCTCTGGGCTGTGCCTTTTTCTTTATTTCTTTTTGTATTTTGGGAGCCTGAATGGCGGCAACCATCTTCAGATATCACTCCTTGCTTCAGTACTTTTGCCTTCTTTTTTTTCATGCGCACACAATACCAAAATTAACATTTAAAGCATGTTTTTTTTTCTTTTCCTCTGCAGCTTATTGCAGTCTTTGTGGAAAAGCCTTTTAAAGCAGTTTAACTACTTTTACTAATTTCGGTTAACAGGCAGTATATAAGGGATTGAACCTAGTCTTGTTACATGCTAATGCATCAAAAGATTTAGGCAACAAGGTTGGGTATGTTTGTGTGTGGGGTTTTTTTTCTTTATTTTAAACAAACCACATTGACAGTACTAAAGAAAACTTGGTTGCCTCGGGTTTCAGTGAGTCAAAAGGAAAGTGAGAGATTAATACTGATAAAAGGAATTTATATTGTGATCTGTGCTTTGAAGCTATTGCTAATGTATGGAAATTTGTAGCCATTATTAAATCTCTTGCTTAGCTTTTGCTACTTGCAAATTTCTCACCTCCTAAACAGTCTCTGTGCTGGTGTTTTCTCCTCTTCCCTCTTCTATATTTTTATAGCAGACTAACTGGCTGAAAACCACAGGGAATCTGAATACTACTGTGGTCTCCACCTATAAAGCTCTGGACTCCCATGATAGTTCCAAGCTCCTGTATATAGCCAGACTGAATCTTGATGATTGGAAGTTTCATAATGAGGGCATTTGTGTTTGTGGTGTTAAAGGTAAAAAGGGCCTCATAATGTAGTGTTGCAAGATCTGGAAATTCTCAGTGTGGGTACAGAAATTTGTGGGCCCAATAACTATAAACACTTTGGCACATATGGATAAGTTTACCATAGTTTTAGGAACTGTTAGCTTTTATCTTAACTGTGATCATGAGAGAAGTAGCAGATCTTGAGAGATCTGTTGCTTTGAACTTTGGATTTAAGCTGTAGGAACAACTATAGCTGTTTAATCTTGCTCTCTTCCATGTTAAGTTTGGTTTGAAGTCCCATTCTGTAGGATGTGGTGTTGAGTATTACTTAAAATTATATACATATTTTAGTACTGTTTTAATATGTTGGAGAACTTTAGATAGGATTGTTGGGACTACTCGGACTAAGCTTTAACAACTTCACTCCATTCTTTTTTTAAGAAAATGTAATAAATGCAGAAAAGCATAGCAAAACTATGATGCGAGGACAGGAATTACATTTTAAAAATCACTAAGAATCTGCATACAGGTAAATTCAGCATTAGAATACCAATATTTGGAAAATTCATTGTAGAAGTGAGTATAGTGTTCAGGAGAGCATGTTATGTAGCTAAATGGGATGGTTTGCTGTATTGGCATAGCTTAGAAATCTAGTAACTGTATTGGTCCTGGAGAAAGATGTAAGCTGTATAGCTGGTGATGTCGTCAAAACCTTATGCTGTTGAGTCTTAGGCCTAGAAAGTTCATGTACTATAAAGCCCTTCAGTTGGTATCACTACTTATGAAGTGCCCCAAGAAGTTGAAATTGATTTTTTTTTTAAAATCTCACTTAGAACATTCAGTAACATGACAATGTTTGAAATTTCAATTCCTTTTAGTAGTCACATTAGTGGTTTGTATTAATGAAGGTGGCAATACTCCTAGGGTCGGCCCTTCCCATTAATGACTGACCGACCCTTTTTTTTTATACATTGCATCACTCTTCTGCCCTGCTTTTCGGCCTCTACTAATTTATGCAAATGGTTCCAGCATCCCTTTGCATTCCCCATGGGCCATCTCGACTATACCTATTCAGTGAGTACTTTGAGGATTTTGTTTTTCTGGAATGTCTTAAGAGCAGATACAGAATGAATAAATTGGAGCTTTCTTAAATGGTCACATTTCTTTAGCATTCCCTGAACCAGTTTGAATTAAGGCTTTTCCACTTCTGCCACCAGTATAAACCTTTTATAGGAGCCGATGAATATTGATATTTTTTTGGTTTCCTTTTCAGGTAGATAAATTGGATGCATCAGAGTCCTTGAGGAAAGAGGAGGAACAGGCTACAGAAACGCAGCCCATTGTTTATGGTACATTTCCTTCTTATTGAGTTATTTCTGATGCAGGGTATCCTGTTATGGAGGCTTTATTTGGATCTAGCACATGCCTTTTCACTAGTACTTCAAGATGTTTCATTCAGGTACGGTAGGTATTTCCCTGCCCTCAAAGGGATTACAATCTAAGCTTGTACTAGAGCTAATGGAGAGTTAAGTGACTTGCCCCCAAGATCACAAGAAGCATCGATGAATTTGAAACTTTACTTTCCCTGGTTCATAGCCTACTGCTTTAACCATTAGGCTGCTCCTTTATTTTCCAAGCGTATATATTGGGTTTCATTTTTACCACATGGGAGGAGGTGGGGGAAATAGTTTGATTTTTGTATTTTACTTGTGTTCTTTTTTTCCTCTATACCTAGCAGCCAAAAAGAAATCAATGGAGCCAGTGGAGTTCCAACAAAATTTATTGCTGTTTGCATCTTTACTATTGCATGACACTTAGGAGTAAATGTTGATGGTTTCATTTTACTAATTGTTGGTGCCCCTTTAATATGCTTCTTGAGAAAAAGACACTTTTGAGCCAGTAATGTTAGTTGCCATGTACATGACTGTTTTTTTTTTTTAATTTTTTTTGACCCATCAGTTTCTTCCTCCTTTATTTCCAAGCCAGTAGGAAACAGGTATGGGATTTGAAGCCATGATTAACTATTGAAGAATTTTTCCTATTTGAATATCCCTCCCCCACCTGCCACCAACATACCTAGTCTAGTCCTTACAGTAATGGCTCTCAGCCAGGAGTCATTCACCAGGGCTCTTTTCAGCATCCTGAATCCAGCCACCAGCTGTCACCCTTTAAATCAAGCCTTGACAAATTTTCTTGGAATCTAGGAGACAGCTGCCAAAACCTAGATCACAGTGGACAAAGTTACTTTTTTAGGTTTTGGAGCCTGATTTAAGACTGCTGTTTTCATGTTTTTCTATGGGAAAAAGCTTAATACATCGTGCTCTTAGTGGGCCACTGCACATTGCCAACAGAAGGCAGTAGTCCCACCATCCCCAAGGACCCTTTAAGCTACACCTGTGTGGAGCCAAGTGGGATGCCTGTGTATGTGTGTGTGGTCTTTATGTCCCAAGCATTATCTCTATACCCTCCAATCACTTGTGTTCTTCCTCCCCCCCCCCCCCCCCCACACCACTCCAGTCCCTCTTGTTTTCTCCAGGAACAAGCAGGAAGTCTGTTCTCACTTATGGGTGAAGTCGGCACCAACGGAGCCCACACGGAGCAATTCCCCAGCTTTCAAAGAAAGCCTTTGGGATTGTTGCCATGCATATATGGTCCTCTTCCCGCCCAAAGGTGCCATCTTGCCCAGTCTCCCTTTTACTGTGGAGCCCTCAGATGCACGTCCTCATCCCTCTGAAAAAGTGTTAAGTTTTTGGCCTCTGGGCCTGTGTTTTTCTGGTAGCACCGGTCCTCTACCCGTCCTCCCCTGCTCTGGTTTCCCTCGAGTGAGGGACATCTTTTTCTGTAAAAGTTTTTCACCTTTCCGGGCTTCGTGCCCTTTTTTCCCCAACCACTGACCGCAAAGGTCTTCAACCTAGCGGGGGCTCTTTTTGCCCCTATGGCCACTGGATTTAAGAAATGTGACAGGTGCTCCAAAAACATGTCGCTCACAGACACCCACGACTGCTGTCTTCGGTGTCTTGGGGCCGACCATGACCCGGAGCTTTGCTCTCTTTGTAAGAAAATGTCCTCCAAGGCCCTGCTAAGTCATAAGCAGAAGTCAGATGACATTTTCCGGCAGGTAGCCCCGGAATCCTCGGCGGCACCCTCGGTCATCCCTCTGCTTGTGGGATCCCCCACCTTTGGCCTGTGTTCTTGGTGGCACTCCGACCAGGGGTCCCCTGAAGTTGAGAGGCGTAAGAAGACTACGACCTTGAAGTCACTGTCAGGAGCCCAGACGTGAGTGCTCCCGTGCTCGGTTGCTCAGCCCTCCTCTACGGTCACGAGAGTCTGACAAGGAGTGGCCTCAAAGTACCTCGTACAGATACGGAGGCCTCCGGCGATGGCATCCGATCCCCTGAGGGCCGTCCCAGTGAGGACCCATTCTCCTCCTCCACACCAGACCCAGTAACCCTGGTGTCTACATCGCAGGAACCCACGTCCGTGTGGGAGTCCCGTATGCTGGCACTGAAGCGCAGCGCTTCTGCCGCCTTAGCTGTCCAGCAGGTTCTCTTGCCCAGCATGGCTGGCCCGTGCCTCAAGACCATGGTTCCCTCGAGAGGGACACCGAAACCCACCCTGGAAACTCCAGAGAGCTGTGGGCCTCGTGAGGGTCCTCAGCATCTGTCTCACTAGCCTTCCTGGTCCTCGGGGGTGAGATCCTCCAAGGCTGGCTCCAAGTGGGCCTCGACCAATGGATGGGGTGATCAGCCCGAGTCGGACTCCTTCTCGGACCTCTCGGACTGGGAGTCGGACAGGGATACCTCCCCAGAGACCCGTGCCCACAGGGATCTCCCTTCCGGCCCATCCTCTCCTGCCTCTCAGAGGCGTTTGCCACTTGAGGACACATCATTTTTAGTGTGCATGTGGGACATGATACGGGCCCTCAGCCTGACTATGCAGGCTGAAGAGGAGCCGCGAGCTGAAGAGCTCGATATTCTACAGTATGAGTCCCCACCTCGGGAGTCTTACTGTCCCAGTTCCTCCCATTTTGTCAAGGCTGCTCCTCCGCATATGGGAGACACCCGCTTCGGTCCCCATAGTGAGCAAGCACTTCGACGCTATGTACAGGGTCCAATGGGGCCCGGGGTTCAGGAAGACCCAGCTCCCCCACACCTCCATGGTAGTGGAGTCGGTGATGCGGAAGCAAAAGAGCCCGAAGTTGCACTCGTCGTTCCCCATGGACAGGGAGTTGAGAGCTCTTGACGTCCTTGGGCGCAAGGCCTATCAAGGGTCTATGCTCACATGCCACATCCAGGCGTACCAATTGTATATGGGCATGTTCCTACGTTACCTTGCCAAAGAGCTCGGCGGGTTCTCCACAGGTCTCGGGGATGAGCCCCTTCTCCGTTTTCCAAACCCTCCTGAGATCCATCGCCGAGTGCTCCAAGTATCTCTCCCGCGCTGCGTATGACTGATTTGAGTCCTCCGCCCGAGTGTCAGCAGCCAGCATTGGGGCCCGACATCAGGCGTGGCTGCAGTCCTCAGACCTCAAGCAGTGGGTCCAGGAGAAACTCCTGGACGTCCCCTGCCTCAGCGAGCAGCTATTTGGTAAACCTATGGAGGATAAGGCCGCTGAGATACAAGCAGAGTTCATCACCCGAACCATTCTCTCACGTAAGACCTCCTCCCTCCCTCGGAAGAAACAGCAAACAAAGAAGCCATTCTTCCAAAGGAAGGGACTCCCCTACCGGGGCTACCCTTCTTTCCCGCCCACCCCTGCAGCGGTTCCTGGCACACAGGGGAAGGGAGGTGCGCTTAGCCACTGCAAGCCTAAAGGGCCTAAGACCCGGCAATCGGCGCCACCCTAACCCGCACAGGGGTTTTTTACACCGATGGCATAGCCTCTTGGCCTCTGGCAGCACTTCTGCCGGTAGGGGGACACCTGTCCCTCTTCGCCCCTCAGTGGGTGCTGATCATGTCAGACACCTGGGTCCTCCGAGTGATCCGGGACAGATATCATCTCCGCCTGGACAGGCGCCCTCCTCCTCTCGCCAGCGGACCCTACTCAGCTCCTTTCTCACCAGACCTTCTTGCAGCAGGAGCTTTCCAACCTCCTCACTCAATGGGCGGTCGAGAAGGTACCACTGCACCTTCAAGGTTGTGGGTTCTACTCCCGCTACTTTCTCATTCTGAAAAAGACTGGGAGCCTACGCCCCATCCTCAACTTCCAGAACCTAAATATAGTTCCTGGTGCAGGAGAAGTTCAAAATGTTATTGCTTGGCATCCAGCTGCCCTTCCTTCAGCAGGGCGATTGGCTATGCTCCTTGGACCTCAAGGACGCTTACGCCCACATCCTAATCCACTCTCACCACAGGCAATACTTGCGTTTCAGGGTGCAAGGGGAACACTACCAGTGCAGGGTGCTTCCCTTCAGGCTCATGTCTGCACCGCGGATTTTCACAAAGTGTCCATGGTCACTGCCTCCCTCAGGCGGCAGGGCATACCCGTATTCCCCTACCTTGACGACTTGCTCATCATGGGGACATCCATCGACGAAGCCCGCCTGGCGGCTTCGCGGACAGTCCTCTTCCTCGAACGCCTCTGCTTCTTGGTCAACTACCCCAAGTCCCACCTCGAGCCGGTGCGGACTCTGGAGTTGATCGGTGCCTGCGTACCGGGCCGACCACCTCCAGGCCGTGGCAGCCCAGGTCCAGAGCAGGGCTTGGGTTACAGCACAGGTCATGTTGCGCCTCCTAGGACACATGGCCTCTACAGTCCATGTGGTCCCCCATACCCGCATGCACATGCGGGCAGCCCAGTGGTGCCTCGGGGCACAATGGAGACAGGCCTTCGCCCACATCAGAGACCTATCCGGGTCTCCTGCAATCTTCATCACTCCCTGGGCTGGTGGCGGGACCCCTGAAGTCTCCTTAGAGGAATGCCCTTCCAGACCCACAGTGCGAGCTCGTCTTAACGACTGATGTTTCCCTGCTGGGGTGGGGAGCCCATAGTAGTGCAATGTACACCTAGGGGCAGTGGTCACCCGAGGAGTCTCGGCAGCAGATAAACCTTCGCCCAAGCAAAGGCGGGCTGCCCATTGCATCGGCGGGTTGCTGCACTCAGTGCCTCTGGACATCTGCCGGGCTGCGACCCGGTCTTCAGCAAATACTTTTGTTGTCCACTACTGCCTGGAGAGGGAGTCCCATCGGGACAGTGCCTTCAGCCAGGCTGTAATCTGTTCGGGGTATAAGCAACTCCTGCCCTCCAACCTTTTTTCGACAGCTACCTAGAGCTTCACCCCGGGGACCCGAAGACTCGGGCTCCTCAGGGCATCGACTTCTGCTCTCTGCCTCGCGGAGGCATTTTTGGGTTACAGGCTCGGTAACCTGTAGCTGGGGAGTCCCATAAGTGAGGACTGACTTCCTGCTTGTTCCTGGAGAAAGCGTAGTTATTCACCTGTAACGGGTGTTCTCCAGGGACAGCAGGAATCAGTCCTCACTACCCTCCCACCTCCCCTGAAGAGTTGCTATTTTTGTCCTTCCCTTGCCATCTGCTTAGGGGACCTGCCGACGTCACCCATGTGAGGTTTGGACAAGTTCCTGGAGGAAAGGTCCATAAACCATTATTAAAAGGGACCCAGGATAGCACTGCTTGACCCAATACAAGCATTGAGGAACCTGTGTCTTTCGGGGAGACTGCTAGGTACTTATGACCTAGATTGGCCACTGTTGGAAACAGGATACTGGGCTTGATGGACCTTGGTCTGACCCAGTATGCATATCTTATGTTCTTATGACTGATTCCTGCTGTCCCTGGAGAACACCTGTTACAGGTGAGTAACTATGCATTCTCTTTCACCCCCCCCCACCCCCCAAATCTTTTTCCCTTGCATTCACCCCGCCAAGTGTTGCAGGACTGTTGCTGGCTGCCCATGGCGATATTATCTCTCGGAAGTAGAAATGCTGCAAAAGTGGCCAGGACCAATGCTGTCTGCCCCAGCCCGCAAGGGCTTTTTGTTTTTTTGCAGTCTGCGGTCTTTGCAGCACTTTTGCCTGTGGGAGATAGGATCCATAGAAGCAGGCAGTGCCAGTCTGAGCACCAGGTCTGATTTTGTAACTGCTATGGCAACTTGATGCTTGGCATTTGCCGAGCTCTGCCTTAAATACTGGCCATAATATTCTTTTTGGGATCTGTAAATGCTGTCTCTGCTATATATAGTTTTGAAAAATTGCACAAAAATCTTCTGTTGGTTCTTGTAAAAGGTATCTTCAAAACCCCCTAAAGTTTGTGTTGACACTATATATACATACATATATATTATTGTGAACACCTTTGCCTTAGGGGGTTTATAGTGTGTGTGTGTGTATAGATAGATGTGTGTGTGTGTATTTATCTACACACACACACACACACACACACACACACACACACACATATACACACACACACATATACACACACATACATATACACACATATACATATACACACATATACATATATATATATATATATATATATATATATTGTGCACACTCTAGGGAAAGGATGTTCCAGTCTGGTTCTGGAGGGCTACAATCCCTGCATGCACTGCCTGTATGCAGATATCTCACAAATGTTCATTAGGGACATCCAGGACTGGAGTTGGATACCCCTGCCCTAGGATCTGTATTTTAGCACAGTTTAGATTAGGATTTAATCCTGTTCCAAGTATAAACACTGATAAGAGAGAACCCCTTTAAACAAAAATAAAAATAAACCGTATTTCTCAATAGTAAGTATCCTTGCATGAAAATGTGTAAACCCTTAGTTTCCTTAGCACAACTAGTTGATTAGACTGATGTTTAAATGAACAACCAATAAACGACTGCAGACTAAATTTACATGACTGAGTTTGAGCATGCCATCCTATATAAAGATCCTAAAGGCTTTTAATTTGATATTCATAAAAATTAATAAGGAATCAAGTCACAGCCAAAACTTTGACCTATGATTCTACAAATGGAAAAGGTTAAACTACTGTGGTTTTGCTCAGGAGTGGTGTCCTAAGAGCAAACTGGAAAATCACCCACAAAGTCTCAAAGAACCTCAGACTAACATCTAAAGCTCTGCAGAGTGCTATCACTGTAACTGATGATGTGATCCATGAAATCTCCAGGAACAAGCAGGAATGTAGTCTTCACATATGGGTGACGTCAGCACTGACGGAGCCCGCACGGGAACGCTCCCCAGCGTTCTTTAGGAAAGCTTTTGGGAGCATCCCACTGTGCCTGCACTGCTGCTGCCTTCCCACCTTTCCAACTCTCCCTCCTCAGTTTTTTGTTTTCCGCTGAGCCGATGGAGCAATTGCTGTCACCAGAGAAAATCTTTTCTTTTTGTGGTGCGTCTGCCTTCCCGTTGACGCCAGCACCGGTATATCATGTTCTTTTCTATTTCTTACCTAAAAAACAAAAACAAGTTTTGTTTTGTTTTTCTTGTAGGGCCTTTCCCTCTAGGTGCTTAGGCCCCTTTCTTCCTCAAAATGGAGAAACCAACTAGTGGTTTCAAAAAGTGTTCCAAGTGTAACAGTACCATTTCTGCTACCGACACCCATGACTGGTGTCTTAAATGCTTGGGACCAGACCATTCACCGTCGGAATGTCTCCTCTGCAGAAAGATGAGGGGGGCCTGCAGAATATAGCTGTGAAACTCTGCACCCTCTTTGCCTCGGATGCAATGTCCGTAGCATCGATGTCATCCAGGGCTTCATCTTCCTCCCATGGATCTCGGGTAACGAAACCCAGGTTGTCTTCGAAGACTAGTCAGTCCTCAAATGGTAGATCTCCTAAGCATCGAGATTCTTTAAGCGTTGCCCTAGAGGAGAATACACCGGCCAGACAACCCCGGCGGGAGGTCCTTGACTCCAAAGCATTATCGGGGTCCCAAGATGTTCCCGAGGGATCCACCTCTGGAGAGCTCTTGGTGCCGTGTTGTGGGTTCGTGGCCTGCTCTTCAGGTACCGATACCCAGGCATCGGCTGACTCCATGGATCAACGTATCCTAGCCATTGAGCAGAGTCTTGTGGCATTGCTGGTGGCCTCGGTACTGCTAAAACCTCTGCAGTCAGTTCTGCAGCCATCGGTACCAGTACCAGAGGTATCAGCATCGACCATTGCGCCGCTCTCCACACTACCACCCATGCCAGCCCTGGAATCGGTGTCCGGTACCGAGGCATTCCGAACTTAGCTATCCTATCCCTGGAAATCCCAGAGCCAGTCTGCATCCCAGGCAGACTGTGTTACTTTGCCAAAAGATGGCACCAGATAACATCAGAACATTGGACCCTTTCCATAGTGACAGAGGGGTACAAGCTTCCCTTCCAAAGTATGCCTCCTCCCTCCACTCTGAGAGTTCAGCTCCCGGCCCCCTCTTACCACACTCTTGTGCCAGGAGATCACCACCCTTCTCACCCAGGGTGCGATAGAGGAGGTGCCACCTTCTCAACAAGGCCTGGGCTTCTACTCCCCCTACTTCCTTATACCAAAGAAGACAGGAGGATACAGGCCCATTCTGGACCTCCAAGAATTAAACAAGTATCTGTTCCAAGAGGAATTCAAAATGATCTCTCTCAGAACACTTCTCCCGTACATCCAGAGTCAGGATTGACTATGTTCTCTAGACCTAAAGGATGCAAGGATCACAGGCGGTTCCTTCGGTTCCTCTTTCAGGGAAGACATTACCAGTGCAGGGTTCTTCCTTATGGTCTGGCTTCACAAAATGCATGGCAGTAGTAGCGGCATTTCTAAGAACTCGAGAGATATTTCTTTCCTTACTTAGACGACTGGCTCATCCGAGCAGCATCAGCTCCAGAGGTCATCTTTGCCCTCTCCCGCACAATGCAGGTTCTTCAACATCTGGGGTTTGTAATAAATCTTCCAAAATCCCATCTCACCCCTTCGAGTTCATAGGGGCTCTTCTAGACACACAGTAGTCAAGGGCTTTCCTGCCACAGGTATGCTGTGCTCGAATAGTTCAACTAGCTTCTCAAGCAGTTATGAAAACCTTAACTGCTCGAGAAATGCTTCAGTTGCTAGGTCATATGGCTTTCACTGTACATGTGGTTCCCTGTGCTCGTCTACACATGTGTGCAGCTCAGTGGACCCTAGCTTTGCAGTGGACTTTGGCATCAGATCGCCTGGAGGACAGAATAAAGAACTCTGCATGTCTCATTTTGTCCCTCCAATGCAATGTTCCCTCTAATTTTCTGTAGGCTGTGTGCGCATAAAATATCAGCTGTGAAGCTTTTGAAGGAAGGTTACATTTTTGTGCGCCACATAACGACACTCGGAGTTATATACTTTAAAATTTGACTACACATCAGAATACAGTATGTACACCACATTGATTTTAATCAAATTAAATGAAAATAGACAATTACTAAATGAAGTGGAAACTTTCTAGTAATTACAATCACAAATGCGGTATTATTTCAGTTAATTTTTATTGAAAGTCATTGTTTCATGTAAATTTATGTATGGAAGAAGAGAATGAGCTTACTATTAACAGTTCATTCTTAAAATTTGTCTCTTCAATCTTTCAAATTTAACCAGTCTGAATAAATTTTATCAAGGTCTACCGATCTGCCATCTTGAAGATGACTCTTAACACGCATCAGCATTTCCAAATGTTCTAACTGTAAGCGAAGACAAAGACAGGAAGCGGCAGATTCGACACCCAATAAATTTATTATAACCAAATAAGTGGCCTAAGCCCAACACAGGCCGTGTTTCGTATATCACTTCCTCAGGGGCTATCAGGACACACTAAAAAATAAATTATAAAACCACATTAGTATAATTAAACCATAAATATACAAAAAAGGGGGGGTTTTAAGTGAAAAATTATAATGTAAATATACAATATACATAAAATGAAGGCAAAATTGGACTATATCAAATAACTTAAGTCTCAAAGCAAAACACATTAATAAAATTCAAGGAACAATCAAGGATAATCAATTAAAATCATAGAAACACCATATACAATCACTTAAAAATGAATCCTCATATATTAAATAAGCTATTCTATAGATCCGATGACATATAAATATGTATACATACATATGTATAAGATAATAAAATAAATAAATAATTAAAAGTATAAGTGCTAATTGGTATACAATGAAATCACCAAAACATAAATAATTGTGCAAGCATATACAAAATGTAAAAAATACCATATACAATCACTTAAAAATGAATCCTCATATATTAAATAAAATGTGCTATAGATCAAATGACATATAAATATGTATACATACATATACCTAAGTATATAAATGATATGATTATTAAATAAATAAATAATTAAAAATATAAGTGCTAATTGGAATACAAGAAAAATGTAATCACCAAACAATTATAATGGTACAAGCATATACAATAAAAATGTAAAAAACAACTACAGTCAAACCTCGGTTTTCATTTGCCCCGGTTTTCATACGCTTCGGTTTTCAACGTCTTTTCTGACTGAGATTTTGTCCCGGTTTTCATGCATTGCTTCGGTTTTCAACGTCTTTTGACTGAGATTTTGTCCCGGTAGCAGGGAAGAAAAGCTGTCAACGTAAGCAGGAGATGTTGCATGAATGTGGGAGGCAGTTCTTTCTCTTGCAGGGTACGTCTGAAGCTATATCATTAAGATTTTCTGCCATTCTGAAGCATTGAGCAGATAATGTAAAGGTATTTTAATGGACTGAATTCAATGTGATTCCGAAGAGAGCTGGGCACAGCAGCTTGTCAGGGGTGGCTAAGGCCAGATGTTAACATACTGTACTGTACAGTACTGTACTTAGCTTGCTTTCAGTGATGTTAAATGTTCATTTATCCATTTCATTAGTCATTTATATTTATTTCTCATTGTTTTCTGTATGTAAAAATATAGTTATTCTCTATAAAATGTATTTTTGTGAATATTTTTGGGTGTCTGGAACGGATTAATTGGATTTACATTATTTCTTATGGGAAATATTGCTTCAGTTTTCATACGTTTCGGTTTTAGTCAGACTTTTTCGAACGGATTAATCATGAAAACCGAGGTTTGACTGTATATGTAAACAAAAAATGGAAAGGGATGAGGAGACTGAGGGAGTAGGTCTGATTAAGAACTAATTATGCTAATATTAAATGAAACACATGCTGTAGAGTTGAATATTACCTGTGGGTGTGATGTGCATAGACTTCACCAGGCTCAAAAGAGACAATGGAAGTCGCTACTCTCAAAAAAGTTTCTAAAAAATAAAAACGGACAACTTACGCCAAAATAGATGACTAAATTCTATAAGTTATTTACGAATATTGCACTCTACTTTAAAAAAATAATGACAATAAATAAAAAATTTTTATAAAAAGATAAGAATATGCTTCTTTATATTGAGATATAGAGGGTATTGGATGCTACCCCCATAAAAATATAAATATATTCCTGATTATAAAAGCTGCCACCATTAAAAGTACATGACCATACACATAAACCAATGATAGAACAATTAAATAGATAAAAAATGTATAGGTCATTCGGGAGAAATTAAAATTGTGCTGTAAAAAAAGCATCAAAAACATAATACATATGAACAAGAAAAGAGAGGGGAGAGGGGAGAGAGGGGGAGGGGGGGAAGGGGGAAGAGGAGAGGGGGAGGGGGGAGAGGGGTGGAGGGAGAGGGGGGGAGGGAGAGGGGGGGAGGAAAGGTGGAAAAGGAAGGGAGGGGAACTGATTAAACCCGGGCTAACTCCAATATTTAAGGAACATATTATATCTCTAAAAATCAATATAGGGGAATGCCATAAAGTTAGAAAAGGACACCGGACCGTGCTCACAAAGAGGTACAAATAAACACGTCAAAACATTCTGATCTTTCTTGCCTTCACAAAATCCGATGGACACCTTGTACCACGTGATCCACTCCAGGATTCTGACACAATGTTCATAAAACCTTAAAAGTAATACATATTGGGTTATTATAATCTCAAACACACAGGGTGCAAGAAAGGTCTAATTCAGGCGCTAAACCATTGAGCGCGATCCTAAGTTTTCAAACAAAGGGGCATTATAAACTTCTACAAGAAGACTGACTTCTTGATTCTTTATGTGCTTTGCTTTTTATAATATAGCCTATTTGGCTTTTAATTGATTATACACATCTTTTTTTACACTTCCACTTCAAGCACATTGATATCCTGGGTCCCTTTTTAATAATGGTTTATGGACCTTTCCTCCAGGAACTTGTCCAAACCTTTTTTAAACCCAGCTACACTAACAGCCCTTACTACATCCTCCGGTAACAAATTCCAGAGTTTGATTACATGTTGAGTGAAAAAATATTCTCTTATTTGTCTTAGTTTACCCTGTAGCTTCATTACATGTCCCCTAGTCTTTCTATATTCTGATAGCGTAAACAATCGATCTACGTTTACCCGTTCCACTCCGTTCATTAATTTATAGACTTCTATCATATCTCCCCTCAGCCGTCTCTTTTCCAGGTTAAAGAGTCCTAACCTTTTTAGCCTTTCATCATAGGAGTATCCTTCCATCCCCTTTACCATTTTGGTGGCTCTTCTCTGAACCTTTTCTAATAATGCTATATCCTTTTTAAGATACGGCGACCAGAACTGCACACAATATTCAAGGTGCGGTCTCACCATGGAACGGTATAGAGGCATTATAATATATTTTGTTTTATTTTCCATTCCTTTCCTTATGATACCTAGCATTCTATTTGCTCTCTTGGCTGCCGCTGCACACTGGGCCGAGGGTTTTAACATGTTATCCACAATGACGCCTAAATCTTTTTCCTGGGTGGTGGTTCCTAATGTGGAACCTTGCATTGTGTAACCATAGTTTGGTTTGTTCTTCCCTAGGTGCATAACTTTGCACTTGTCCACATTAAATTTCATCTGCCATTTGGATGCCCAGTCTTCCAATTTATCCAGATCCTCCTGCAGTTTTCCACAATCCTCTTGGGTTTTAACTTTAAACAGTTTTGTGTCTGCAAATTAGATAACCTCACTAGTTATTCCCTTTTCCAAGTCATTTATGAATATGTCAAAAAGTAGCGGACCCAGTAAAGATCCCTGGGGTACTCCACTATTCACCTTTTTCCATTGGGAAAATTGGCCATTTAGCCCTACCCTCTTTTAACTAGTTCCCGATCCACAATAGTACACTGCCTCCTATCCCATGACTTTTTAATTTTGCCAAAAGTCTCTGATGAGGGACCTTGTCAAAGGCTTTCTGAAAGTCCAGATACACTATATCAACTGACTCACCTTTGTCCACCTGTTTGTTCACACTTTCAAAAAAACATAACAGATTAGTAAGACAAGATCTTCCTTGTCTAAAGACATGTTGGCTGTCTCCCATTAGACCATGACTATCTACATGCTGAGTAATTTTATTCTTTATGATGATTTTTTTACCATTTTTCCCGGTACTGACGTGAGGCTCACCGGTCTGTAGTTTCCCGGATCACCCCTGGAGCCCTTTTTAAAAATTGGTGTTACATTGGCGATCCCCCAATCTTCAGGTATTAGAGATGATTTTAATGATAGTTCACAGATTACTAATAGCAGGTCTGCAATCTCATATTTCAGTTCTTTCAACACCCTTGGATGTATACCATCCGGCCCAGGTGATTTGCTATTCTTCAGTTTATCTAATAGTTGTAATACATCTTCCCGATGTATCGATATTTCCTTCAATTCTTCCGCACCTTTAAATACCACTTCAGTCATGGGTAACATCCCTACATCTTCCTCAGTAAAGACCGAAGCAAAGAATTCATTCAGTCTCTCTGCTATCTCCTTGTCGCCTCTTAGTACCCCTTTAACTCCTCTATCATCTAATGGTCCAACCGACTCTCTCACATGTTTTCTGCTACGAATGTACTTGAAAAAAAATCTTTATTCCGCATTTTTGCTTTCGCAGCAAGCTTCTTCTCAAATTCTCCCTTTGCCTTCTTTATCAATGCCTTGCATTTGACCTGCCAGTGCTTGTGCTGTTTCCAGGTTTCGTCTTTTGGTTCTTTTTTCAATTTCCTGAAAGATGCTTTTTTGGCAACAGCCTCTCTGACCTCACCTTTAAACCATGCTGGCAGTGTTTTGGACTTCCTTCCACTTTTCTTAAAGCGTGGAATACACAGCTGGTCTGGGCTTCCAAGATAGTATTTTTCAACAACACCCAAGCTTGATGTAAGTCTTTAACCTTTGAATCTGCTCCTTTTAGTTTTTTCTTAACTATTTTCCTCATTTTATCATAGTTTCCCTTTCGAAAGTTAAAAGGTAGTACTGTGGATTTCCTTACTGTCCCTCCTCCACTAATTAAATCAAAGGCGATCATGCTATGATCATTATTGCCAAGTGGCCCCAACACCCTTATCTCTTGCACTAGATCTGGTGTTCCACTAAGGACTAGGTCTAATATGGCTTCCCCTCTGGTCGGTTCATGAACCAGCTGCTCCAAGAAGCAGTCATTTATGTCATCTAGGAACTTTATCTCCCTAGCATGTCCTGCCGTGACACTGACCCAGTCGATACCGGGGTAATTGAAATCACCCATTATTATTACTGAGCTGTGACTTTTGTTAGCTTCCTTGATTTCTTTGAGCATTTCATCATCCATTTGTTCATTCTGGCCAGGCGGTCGATAGTACACCCTCACTGCCATCGCCTTCCCCTTTTTACATGGAATTTCAATCCATAGAGATTCTAAAGCAAATTTTGTTTCCTGCAAAACTTTAATCCTTTCTGACTCAATGCCCTCTCTAACAGAGCGCAACCCCTCCACCAATTTGATCAGCTCTGTCATTACAATATAGTTTGTACCCAGGTATCAGTGTCCCACTGGTTGTCCTCCTTCCACCATGTCTCTGATAATCCAATCATATCTAACCTCTCATTTAGTGCTATATATTCTAACTCTCCCATCTTATTTTTTAGACTTCTAGCATTTGCATACAAGCATTTTAGAGACTGTTTTTTATTCGTATTAATTTGGCTATTGGTAGACATGGGTAATTTGGGATCTTTAAGCTCTGTCTTATTAAAAGTGGGCTGCTACACAGTACCCTGTTCTGTGCTGCTGAGGTAAGCTATATTCTTATTTGATTTAAATTATAGCTCTTTGCTGCTGCTAGGCTCTAACTTATTATGAAATTTAAACTACAAGCTCTCTGCTGGGTTCTAAATTTAACCAGCAAGCTCTCTTCTGTGTTTTAAATTTAAACTAAAAGTACTTTGCTGATACTAGGCCCTGAGTGACTATTAAATTAAAACTACAAGCTCTCTGCTGGGTATGAAATGTAACTAGAAAGTTCTCTTCTGTGTTTTAAATTTAAACTTAAACTGCTGCTACTAGGCCCTGACTGACTGAACAAAAAATAGTGGGTTCACAGATTAAATAGCTTTAATAGAAAGAATTCCCTTCAGAAAATTCCCAGAAGTATATACTCACAATTGCAGATCTCTCTCCAGAAGTAACAGTCCCCTGTTCTAGTCCTTTATCTCCTAAAAGTTCTCTTCTAAAAAAGAAGCTAGGGTTACGTTACGTTGCTTCCCTCCCTGCTAAGGTAAAAGTGACAGCCGAATGATCCGACACTTGCATCGCGCAAATGTTGGCTTTTACAACCGCCAAAACTAACGTTTTGGATATGAGAAAATAATCTATTCGAGTGCGACCCATGTAGGAGGGAGAAGAAAGAGTATTCCCTCTCAGCGGGATGTTTTACACGCCATATATCTGAGAAGCCCAGCTCTTGCATCATAGAAAGGACCACTGAGGTAGCCTGCTGACGCCTGTGTGCCCTGAAGGGGTTGCAATCCAGAAGAGGGTCCAAGACCAGGTTTAAATCCCCCCATTATAATTTCAAAGGGAGCCAGGGAGTGGGCGGCTTCTGCCACCTGTTGAAAAAAACCTACATCACCCCCATTAGGAGCATATATGTTCATTAGGGCTAATTTCCTGCCCTTCAGATGTAGCACCACCCATGACCACCTCCCTTCCAAGTCAGCTCAGGACTGTTCTTCCTCTGGAGCTAGGTTCTTCCTGACCAATATTGCAACCCCATTTTTCTTCTGAGAGGCAGCCGAAGGGGACACAAGCAAATACTGTCCCATCCCCAGTTTCCTGGCTTCCGCAGAATGAAGACGCATCTCTTGCATGAGAACCATGTCTGCATTCTCCTCCTTGCAATATAGCAGGATCTTCTTTCTTTTAATAGGGTTATTTATGCCCTTCACATTCAGGGATAAGAATTTAAGTGTGGCCATGGGACAGGGTTCGACTAGTTACATTCCACCAGACTGACAGTTTGCTCCATTTCCAAAGACCATCTGGCCCCTCGCTACCACTTCTCCTTACAAGCACTCCCCAACAAAGGGGTATAAATGGGTGAACCAACATTACCCAAGACCCACCCACCTCCCACACCCGCCAACATATACAACAGCAAGCTTGAATGAATTCCCTCCCTGACAAATGCAAATTGTAAAATTCCCTTAAACATAACCCCATAAACACACAGAACTGTTACTGCAAACATTCCCCAGCTTTGCTCTCATGAGCAATTGTCACAGCAACCAAGCAAGGCCCATAGACCAGCAATTCACCACCCCCTCTTACACACCATATAGGGCCCCCGGCCAAAGCCAAGGCTAATGGCTCTAGTGCCCACAGCCAAAGGAGTCCCCATGTCTATCATGAATTCACTGCAGAGGCTTCCTTCTCTTCCAGGAAGGCACGCAGCAAAGCCGGTTCTTCGAATGTGCGCATTTGATTATGCAGAGTGACCCGCATCCGTGCCGGCGAGAGGAGACCATAACGAGCCTGGAGTAACTGCAACCATGGGCGAAAAGCCAGTAATAGCTTCCTCCTTTCCACCGTCGCTTTATGGAAATCCTGATAGAATGAGATGTTCCGGCCCTCGAACTTAATAGGACCCAGCGTTCTTGCAGCAGCTAAAATTTGAATCGCTTGAGAATGTCTTAAAGCACACATAATGACTGGGCGCGGCTGCTTAATATCTGAGCCTGCATATGTTGGAATCCTATGAGCACGCTCTATCTCAAAAGGTAACTCAAAGTCAATTCTCAACAACTTTGATTGTTGAGAGCAAGAATGCTTTAATGTTTGTACCTTCAGCGCCCTCCGGAATACCTAATATGCGCACATTGTTCCTCCTTGTGCGATTGTTTAAATCCTCCATATTTCTTTCCAGTTGCGCAATCCTTTTAGCGTTGGCCCCGACTTGCTTAAGACTCTCTTCGTGCGCACCAACTTTAATTTCCAATCCGCTCAACTTTCCCGTAAGAGCAACCACCTGCTCCTTTATCTCCTTTAACTCTGCAATATCTGACTGAACGCCATTGAAAGTTATCCCGTTCGAGGCCACCATCTCGCGCACTGCTCTAATTTCCTCAAGCAGCTCTTGCATGCCCAACGAGCTTTCCTGATTGCTCAACGCTTTTTGGGGAGAAGGGGGATCCGGTTTAGGCCTCTTAACTCCGGCATTAGCGCTCGAATTGAACTCAAGTTTTGTGGGTTTACCAGCAGCCATTCTCCGAGCAGCCCACCGCCACCTATTACACAGTTTAGAGCGAATACACAAGGGAATTCAGGATTCTTTTCCAGAAGATATGGCAAAGCAAGAAATTAGGGAGCCATCTTAGCCCCTGTTGGCTCCGCCTCCTAAAGTTTATTTTTAAGGTAGGAAAAGATATTGTAGGAGAAATAAATTAAATGTAGGAACCTTTTAAGTTTAGGCTGAGAGGAGAGCAGTATTTACCTTTGATTAAATCCCTATCGAAGAGACTAGATAGGCATAAAAGTGGAGGAGGAATATAGGAAGGTGAATTCATAGGAACTAATGGATGATGTGTGGGTTTTTTTTATTTTTTATTTTTTTTGGTTGAGTAATGTTTGACAGCAGGCTGTTAGTGTGAATTTCTCCTAAGTGAAATGTCTGTGTATGTTGTGCAGGGTAATAGGGCCAGGAAGAGAATATTTTTAAGCAAGTTTGCTACATAATTTTTTCCATTTTGTTTCATTAATTTTGTATTTGCTCAGTTAGGAGTTTTGCTGGGGTGGAGGAGATTAGGATTAATTTAGCATACGGGTGAGCCATCCAGCTTTGAAGAAAAACATCAAGTTGAAGATGCAGAATACATTGGAAGACAATAAACTAGACTTGGGCCCCAACGGGAGAGATGAGTGGATAAGTAGGAACACTTACCTGTTATATGTTTATAAATATTTGAGCTCAAATATTTTAAGAGACTTTGAAGGGAAAGTTCAACTCAGATAGTTTCACACACTTATGAGAAGAGGGGAGTTTATTTTAACAAATTGTTTAGAAAAATTGAAGGCAACTTTGTTTCATAGTAACATAATATATGACAACAGATAAAGGACCAGTATGGTCCATCTAGTCTGCTCAGCAAGGTGGCAAGAGTAGGTGCACCTGCCGCTCCATGCAGGTCACCACTCCCCATGCCTTAGTTTAGGGGTGTACCCACCGCTCCATGTAGGTCACCCCTGTTTGTTCAGATATGAGATAGTTATGTGTATTTTGATTTTATTCTGTTGCTATAAAGGGATCCACTGTGTCTGTCCCATGCCATTTTGAATTGTCACTGTATTTGCCCTCACCACTTCCTTTGCGAGGGCATTCCAAGCATCCACCACCCTTTCAGTGAAGAAATATTTCCTGACATTGCCTTTCATTTTACCCCCTTGCAGCTTCATGTTATGTCCTCTAGTTTTACAGCTTCCTCGTCTTTAGAAAAGGTTTGTTTGTTCATTGATACTCTCTAAGTATTTAAAGGTCTGAATCATATCTCCCCTGTCCCTCCTCTCCTCCAGAGTATACATATTTAGGTCTTCAAGTCTCTTCTCATAAGACTTCTGACACAGGCTCCCAATCATTTTGGTCACCTTCCTCTGAACCACTTCCAGCCTTTTTATATTCTTTGTGATATATGATCTCCAAAACGGAACACATTATTCCAAGTGAGGCATCACCAGTGACTTGTATAGTGGCATTAGTACTTCTTTCTTTCTGCTGGTAATTCCTCTCTGTATGCAACCCAGCGTCCTTCAGGCTTTTGCCATTGCCTTATGACACTGTTTCGCCACCTTGAGATCCTCAAACAATCACTCTGAGGTCCTTCTGGTCCATGCACACCAAACTCTCAACCCCTATTGCATACAAGTCCCTTGAATTTCTGCTTCCCATGTGCATGACACTGCACTTCTTCACATTAAATCTTAACTGCCATTAGACCATTCTTCCAGCTTTTGTAAATCCTTCCTCATGTTCTCCACTCCCTCAGGGGAGTCCACTCTGTTGCAAATTTTTATGTCATCTGCAAAAAGACAGACACTTGCATTCAGTCCTTCAGCAATATCACTCATAAATAAATAGAACACTACCGGTCCCTGAACTGAATCCTGGGGCACACCGCTAATCACCTTCCTTTCATCCGATTGAGTTCCGTTTACCATCGTCTTCTGTCACCTGTCGGTCAACCAATTTCTTTTCCATTTCATCATCTTGAGACCCATCCCCAAGCTGTTGAGTTTGATAAGCCTCCTATGAGGGACAGTATCAAAGGCTTTGCTGAAATCTAGATAGATCACATCCATCGCATGCCCTTGATCTAGTTCTCTGGTCACCCAGTCAAAGAACTAAATCAGATTTGTTTGGCAAAACCATGTTGCCTTGGATCATTCAACCTGTTGATTTCGAGAAAGTCCACTATTTGCTCTTTCAGGAGTGTCTCCATTACTTTTCTTGCCACTGAGGTAAGGCTTACTGGTCTGTAGTTTGTCACTTCTTCCCAACTATCACTTTTGTGATGCGGTACCACATCAGCCCTTCTCCAGTCCTGTGGAACTTCTGTCTCCAAGGATCTATTAAAAACATCCTTTAAAGGCCCTGCAAGAACCTCTCTGAGCTTTTTCAGTATCCCAGGATGTATCCTATCTGCTCCCAAAGCCTTGTCCACTTTCAGTTTTGCAAACTGTTCTAATATAAAATCTTTTGTGAATGGTGTGGTATCTACACCATTCCCATTTAAGAACATAAGAACATAAGATATGCCATACTGGGTCAGACCAAGGTCCATCAAGCCCAGTATCCTGTTTCCAACAGTGACCAATCTAGGTCATACGTACCTACCAGTATCCCCAAAAGACACAGGTTCCACAATGCTTGTACTGGGTCAAGCATTGATATCCTGGGTCCCTTTTTAATGGTTTTATGGACCTTTCCTCTAGGAACAAACCTTTTTTAAACCCAGCTACACTAACAGCTCTTACTAGATCCTCCGGTAACAAATTCCAGAGTTTGATTACACGTTGAGTGAAAAAATATTTTCTCTTATTTGTCTTAAATAGTTTACCCTGTAGCTTCATTACATGTCCCCTAGTCTTTCTATATTCTGATAGCGTAAACAATCGATCTACGTTTACCCGTTCCACTCCATTCATTAATTTATAGACCTCTATCGTATCTCCCCTCAGCCATCTCTCTTCCAGGTTGAAGAGCCCTAACCTTTGTAGCCTCTCTTCATAGGAGTAGCCTGCCATCCCCTTTACCATTTTGGTGGCTCTTCTCTGTACCTTTTCTAATAACGTTATATCCTTTTTAAGATACGGCGACCAGAATTACACACAATATTCAAGGAGCGGTCGTACCATGGAACGATACAGAGGCATTATAATATCCTTTGTTTTATTTTCCATTCCTTTCCTTATGATACTTAGCATTCTATTTGCTTTCTTGGCAGATGCTGCACACTGGGCGGAGGGTTTTAACATGGTATCCACGATGACTCTTAATCTTTTTCCTAGGTGGTTCCCAATGTGGAACCTTGCATCGTGTAACCATGGTGTGGGTTCTTCTTTCCTAGGTGCATAACTTTGCACTTGTCCACATTAAATTTTATCTGCCATTTGGATGCCCAGTCTTCCAATTTATCCAGATCCTCCTGCAGTTTTCTACAGTCCTCTTGGGTTTTAACAAATTTAAACAGTTTTGTGTCATCTGCAAATTTGATAACCTCACTAGTTCTTCCCTTTTCCAGGTCATTTATGAATATGTCAAAAAGTAGCGGACCCAGTACAGATCCTTGGGGTACTCCACTATTCACCTTTTTCCATTGGGAAAATTGGCCATTTAGCCCTACCCTCTGCTTTCTATCTTTTAACCAGTTCCCGATCCACAATAGTACATTGCCTCCTATCCCATGACTTTTTAGTTTTGCCAAAGGTCTCTGATGAGGGACCTTGTCAAAGGCTTTCTGAAAGTCCAGATACACTATATCAACCGACTCACCTTTGTCTACCTGTTTATTCACACCTTCAAAAAAACATATCAGATTAGTAAGACAAGATCTTCCTTGTTTAAAGCCATGTTGGCTGTCTCCCATTAGGCCATGACTATCTACATGCTGCGTAATTTTGTTCTTTATGATGGTTTCTACCATCTTCCCCGGTACTGACGTCAAGCTCACCGGTCTGTAATTTCCCGGATCACCCCTGGAACCCTTTTTAAAAATTGGCGTTACATTGGCGACCCTCCAATCTTCAGGTATTACAGATGATTTTAATGAAAGTTCACAGATTACTAATAGCAGGTCTGCAATCTCATATTTCAGTTCTTTCAACACTCTTGGATGTATACCATCCGGTCCAGGTGATTTGCTACTATTCAGTTTATCAAATAGTTGTAATACAGCTTCCCGGTGTAGCGATATTTCTCTGAATTCCTCTGCAGTATCACCTTTAAATACCACTTCCGTCTTGGGTAACATCCCTATAACTTCCTCAGTAAAGACCGAAGCAAAGAATTCATTCAGTCTTTCCGCTGTCACCTTGTCTCCTCTTACTGCCCCTTTTACCCCTCTATCATCTAATGGTCCAATTGACTCTCTCACAGGCCTTTTGCTACTAATGTACTTAAGTCTTTATTTCGTGTTTTTGCTTCCATAGCAAGTTCCTTCTCAAATTCTCGCTTTGCCTGCCTTATCAATGCTTTGCATTTAACTTGCCAGTGCTTGTGCTGTTTCCAGTTTTCGTCATTTGGCTCTTTTTTCCATTTCCTGAAAGATGCTTTTTTTGGCAGCAGCAGCCTCTCTGACCTCACCTTTAAACCATGCTGGCAGTTTTTTGGACTTTCTTCCACCTTTCTTAATGCGTGGAATACAGCTGGTCTGGGCTTCCAGGATAGTATTTTTAAACACCCAAGCTTGATGTAAGTCTTTAACCTTTGCAACCACTCCTTTTAGTTTTTTCTTAACTATATTCCTCATTTTATCATAGTCTCCCTTTCGAAAGTTAAAAGGTAGTACTGTGGATTTCTTTACTATTCCTCCTCCACTAATTAAATCAAACACGATTATGCTATGATCACTATTGCCAAGTGGTCCCAAAACCCTTATCTCTTGCAGCAGATCTGGTGTTCCACTAAGGACTAGGTCCAGTATGACTTCCTCTCTCGTTGTTCATGAACCAGCTGCTCCAGGAAGCAGTCATTTATTTCATCTAGAAACTTTATCTCCCTAGCATGTCCTGCCGTGACACTGACCCAGTCGATACCGGGGTAATTGAAATCACCCATTATTACTATTCTGCTGTGACTTTTGTTAGCTTCCTTGATTTCTTTGAGCATTTCATCATCCATTTGTTCATTCTGGCCAGGCGGTCAATAGTACACCCCTACTGCCATCACCTTCCCCTTCATACATGGAATTTCAATCCATAGAGATTCTACAGCAAATTTTGTTTCCTGCAAAACTTTAATCCTTTCTGACTCAATGCCCTCTCTAACATAGAGCGCAACCCCTCCACCAATTTGATCAGTTCTGACATTACGATATAGTTTGTATTCAGGTATCAGTGTCCCACTGGTTATCCTCCTTCCACCATGTCTCTGAGATTGCAATCACATCTAACCTCTCATTTAGTGCTATATATTCTAACTCTCCCATCTTATTGTTTAGACTTCTAGCATTTGCATATAAGCATTTTAGTGACTGTATTTTATTAATATTAATCTGGCTATTGGTAGGCATGGGTAATTTGGAATCTTTATGCTCTGTCTGCACCATACTCAAGGGCATTTGAGCTACTTTACTCTTTTTTGGAACCTCACTGCTTTTGGTAGTATCCTCCAAGGATACCATCTTCCGAACCATGTGTTCTTGGGCGACTGTCGACTGTACATTTGTCAAACATAGGTGGTCCTTTTCCAGGAATTTCTTTAGTAAAAACAGAAGTATTTGTTTAGCATTTTTGCTTTTTCAATGTCACTTTCCACGAATCCATTCCCAGCACTTTTGAGTCCTGCAATTCTACCTCTGATTTTCCTCCTCTCCCGAATATACCTGAAAAATGTTTTGTTGCCACACTTCACATCTTTAGCTATCATTTCTTCTGCCTTTGATTTTACTATCCTTATTTCTCTCTTTCTCTAGTTTGATCTTGTATTCTTTTCTGTGTTTCTGTTTGAGCTTCTGAATTTTGTGAAAGCAGTGTTTTTTGCCTTTATTTGTGCAGCCACTTCTTTGCAGAACCAAATAGGTTTCCTTTTCCTCTTGTTTTTATTTACTTTCCTTACATATATACCTGCACCTTTTATTGCCTCTAGTTTAGCCCATTGCAATTCCACTTCCATAATCCCCTCCCACCCTGCCAACTCCTCTTTCCGGTACTTGGCCATTTTACTGAAGTCAGTGTTTTTGAAGTCTAGGACTTTGAGCTTGCTGTAATTGGATTCTACTTTAGCTTTGATCTGAAACCACACTGTGATCGCTGCTGCTCACATGGGCACCCACCTGGATGTTCAACACGCTATCTCCGTTGGTGAGCACTAAATCCAGCACAGAGCTCTCCCTGGTCAGTTCCATCACCATTTGTTTAATGCATCTTGGAAGGCATCCACAATTTTTTTTTATTTTCCAGAATTTCAGAAGGAACACTCCAATCCACATTGAGTAGATTCAAGTCACCCAGTATGATCACTTTCCCTTTCATGGCTATCTTTGCAATATCAACAATCAATTCTCTTATCTATTTCTTTGATTTGAGTTGGAGGCCTGTAGACAATATGGATGATAGTGTCATCTCCTCTTTCCAGCACAATCCATAGTGCTGCTTCTTTTCCCCACACCCCCTGTATTTCAGCAGCTTTAATATTGCTTTTGACATATAGGGCTGCTACGTCTCCATTTCTACCTTCTCTATCTCTTCTAAATAGATTATAGCCAGCTATGGCTATATCCCATTCATGCGACTCATTAAACCATGTGTCTGTAATGGCCACAACGTCCAAGTCCATTTCCACCATTAGGGCTTCCAGATCATGAAGTTTGTTGGCTAGGCTTCAAGCATTTGTGCCATTGCTTTCCAGCATTTGTTGATTGGCTTGCCTGCGTTTTGTGTGGATTTTGTTCCACACGCTCCTTCCCGCTTGCCCATTGATGTGTGGTTCAAAAGTGTGGCTGTTTACAATGTTGTTTTGCTGGGAGTGACATACCGAACTTGTCCTCCTCCCTCCGTCACCTCCTTTCCTTAGTTTAAATGCCTGTCCACATACTGCCTGAATTTTTCACTTAGGATAGTTTTCCCTGCGACGGAGAGATGTCGTCCATCAGCACAGTATAGTCTCTTGTTGATCCATCTGTTTCCCCAGTTGTCTATATATCTAAATCCTCCTTGTTTGCACCAGGTTTGGAGCCATGTAAAAGTTATTTATGTGATGCAGCCTTTCTGCCCCCTTACCATGAACAGGTAAAACTTCTAAGATTGCTATAGTGTTAACAGTGGGCTTGAGTTTCTCTCCCAGAGTCTGGAAGTCCCTTTGAACTACAGAGGCACTGCTTCTAGCTAGGTCATTTGTACCTGAGTGGATTACAAAAGCAGTTTTGGCATGCTCACTTTCTGCATTAACTATACCAACAATTTGGTTTATATTCCTGCTAGCTGAGGAGCCTGGGAGGCATTTGACCATCCTCTCTCCTTTAAGCTGAGTTCCTAAGTTGGTGCTTCTGATGATGGAATCTCCAAGTAGTAGAAGTTCTCTGTTTTGTGATTTTGTTTTTCCTATTTGGTACATTATCAGTAGATTTGGAATTAAGTCTTTCATTTAAGGGCACTTCATTTTACACAGATTGGGCACCCTCATTATCCAAGGCAGAGAAGGCATTATGCAGGGATATCTCTTGATGTATAGGGTGTCTGTGTTACATGTCGCAACCTACCAGAGCTCACTGTGATCCATTTGTTCCTGGGCTGTTTGATTATTTGTGGGACTGGTGGTGGATTGTGTTCAGCTTGTACCCTAGATGAGGTGTGTTTAATTGCAGCTAATTCTTCCCTTAGTAGAGTTAATTCTTTATGCATGGCAGCTAACTTGAGGCATATAAGGCAGATGTCAATGTATATTGATGATTATATAGGCAATGCAACCCTGGGGTGAGGGATAGGGTGGGCGGGAACTTAAGTGTCCCTGGCCAGTAGACCACCTATGAACTGAGGGCACACTCAAATATCTGATTTAAAGGCTGTGCAAGGAATGTAAGCAGGCTGAAGATTCCTAAAAACCTATATTCAACAGTATATCAAAAACAGGCAATTGGACACTTGTTTAATGTGTATGCATTTATATTTTAACACCTTTATTTTAAATAAGAAAAAATCATACATTTATCTTAAAATATGAAAAGCTGGGGAAATAATTTTTAACTAAACCAATCACTCCTTAGCTTCTATGCTTTTAGTTTTAGTTTTCTGACTCTGTGCTCTTCGTGGTTAGTCCATTCTGGACTTAGTGTTTTTGTACCCCCCTCCATCATACCCAAAGTGGGTTAGATAATATATATTTAACAGTGGTTTTATAACACTTTGTCCTATGGTCAAAGTGGTTTACATTGTAACAATAGGATACATTATAAGCAGGGTAGTCAATTTGGATTGTAACATCATATGTTTGAGTACATTATAACAGGGTAAACAGCTTGGAGCATTTTAACATGAGGTGTTTTGAGTATCGTGGGTGGGGGAGGGGGGAGAAAAAGATAGGATAGTTCAGGGGGGGGATTAACTAGGAGGATTCTATGAGCTACTCCTACACCAGGGGAAGCCTATGCTATCTTGCCTGGATGGGGGTGGGTGGGGCTTACATAAGAAACAGGTAGACAAAGATAAGCCAGACAATATAATGCATCTAGATTTTCAGAAAGCTTTTGACAAGGTCCCTCATGAGAGACTCTTGGCGAAATTAAAGTGTCATAGGATAGGAGGCTATTGCGGATCAGGAACTGGTTAAAAGAAAGCAAGCAGAGAGTAGGGCTAAAAGGCCAATTTTCTCAATAGAGAACTGTGAATAATGGAGTACCGCAGGGATTTATGTTGGGCCTGCTGCTTTTTAACGTAATCATAAATGACCTGGAAATGGGAACAACAAGTGAGGTGATCAGATTTGCAGATGAGACAAAATTATTCAGTTATTAAAACAATGTGAAAAACTGCAAGAGGGCCTTGATAAATTGGAAGACTGGACATCCAAATGACAGATGAAATTTAATGGGGACAAGTACAAAATTATGTACTTAGGGAAGAACAACCCAATTTATGGTTACACGATGCAAACATTAGGAATCACCACCCAGGAAAAATTTAGGCGTCGTCGTGGATAATACGTTGAAATCCTTGGCCCGGTGTGCAGCAGCAGCCAAGAAAGCAAATAAAATGCTAGGAATCATAAAGAATGGAATGGAGAATAAAACTAAGGATGATATAGTGCCTCTGTATTCCATGGTGCGACCGCACCTTGAATATTGTGTGCAGTTCTGGTCTCCGT
Organism: Ichthyophis bannanicus; assembly: GCA_033557465.1. NCBI lineage: Eukaryota > Metazoa > Chordata > Amphibia > Gymnophiona > Ichthyophiidae > Ichthyophis > Ichthyophis bannanicus. Next base: position 174,929,116 of record CM066042.1, read on the forward strand.
ATCTTAACACTAGAAGCCCCAAAAAGGCATTTTACCTAGAAATCCCAAAGTACGTCAATTGACGCATTATCACGATGACTGCGTTGAGCATGAAATGCAGATGTGAATTAATTTGAAGCTACTTATTTGTTTACTGTGTGCAGTATGTGACATTACATAACTGACATGGTTCTAGCAGTGGCGCTGGTATAAACCTTCGAAGATGCATTTGCGTCAATTGACGCACTTTGGGGCTTCTAGTGAAAAGGATATAGCAGAATTAGAAAAGGTACAGAGAAGAGCCACCAAAATGGTAAATGGGATAGGAGGATAGCCTATTACTACTGCTACTACTACTGAACATTTGTATAGCACTATAAGATGTACACAGCACTGCACAGACACATGTAAAAGAGAGTCCCTACTCTTCAGAGCTTACAATCTAGTCAAGATAGACAATATAGTAGCTGTAGACACGGGATACAACTAGGGGGAATGGTAAGGAAACACAAAGACTAGATGAGCCAAGATCTGAAAATGTCAACGAAGAGGTAAGTTTTCAGCCTGGATTTGAAAAGGGCCAGAGAAGGCACCTGATTTAGTCTTTCTTCCAAGCATAAGGAGCATCAAGGTGTGAAAGGAGCGAAGTCTGGAATTAGCAGTAGAAGAGAAGGGCACAGAGAAGCCATTTGCCAGAAGAGCAGAGTTCACAAGAGGGGTGTAGGGAGAGGAGAGGACAGGTAGTGAGGCGCTGTAGAGTGAATGCACCTATAGATATGAGGAAAGGCTTAAAAGGTTAGGGTTTTTAAACTTGGAAACGAGATGGCTGAGGGGAAATATGATACAGGTTTAAAAATTAATGGGGTGGAACGGGTATTTATTTTTTATTTATTTTTATTTACATTCTCTTATATACCGCGCTATTCTGCATCAGTGCGGTTTACATTGAACAAACTGAAATTACATTGAACAGGGCATTATAACTTGGAGATAACTATTTTACAGGGAACATGGGCTATGGAGGGTTAAGTGGCTTGCCCAAGACCACAAGGAGCACCTGTGGGACTAGAAACCCCAGTCCTTCCGGCCCAAGGTTGCTGTCCTCTAGTGGGATTTGAACCCCCGACTTTCTGGCCTGAAGTACCTTGCCCCAACCACTAGGCCGCCACTCGGTTGTTTACTCCTTCAAAAAGTAGAAAGGCTGAGGGGCACTCAATGAATCTACAATGTAACCCATTTAGGACTGACTTGAGAATATTTTTCACTCAACAAGGAATTGAATTCTGGAATTCATTACCAGAGGATGTTTTATTTATTTAATAGTTTTTTTATACTGCTTTATCATGTCAGTCAGTGGTTTACATTGTAACCTAAACTTGGTAATTGCATTAAACAGGGACGTTGATAACTTGGATTTTTCTGAGGCAATGGAGGGTTAAGTGACTTGCCCAAGGTCACAAGGAGTGCTACACAGTTAGTGTAGTTGGGTTTAAAAAAGATTTGGACTGATTCTTGGAGGAAAGTCCATAAACCATTATTAAATATGACCCAGGAAATTCACTGCATATCTCGGGATAAATATTATGGATTCTGTACCTTTTTGGGAACCAGACAGGTACTTGTGACCTGGTTTGTTCACTATTAGAAACAGGATACTGGGCTTGATAGACCTTGGTCTGACCCAGTATAACATTTCTCATGTTCTTATTTAGTAGAAACTGTTAGGGTAGCTGGTTTTAAGAGGTTTTGACAGATTCCTGGAGGAAAAGCCTATAAACTAAGCTAAATGGAGAGAAAGCCACCACTAGGGATAAAGTAGCACGGAACTGGCTACTTTTGGGATATGTCAGGTACTTGTGACCTGGATTGGCCACTGTTGGAAATGGGACACCGGGCTTGATGGCCTTTTTGTCTGATCCAGTATGGCATTTGTTCTTATGTAAAGTAAGAACCTTACCTCAACTGTCTAGCACAGTGGTTCTCAACCCAGCCATAAAGACATCTAACCAGTCAGGTTTTCAGGATGTCCACAATGACTATGCACGTGGGAGATCTGCATACAATAGAGATAGTATATACAGATCCATCGCATTGTTGTGGTTATCCTGAAAACCCGACTGGTAAGATGTTTCTGGGTTGAAAACACCTGGTTCAGCATGGTGTGGGGCTGCATTAGGACATGGCTGTAATCATTGATGGGAATATGGATTCTGCCTTATACAATTTGGGAAGAACAGTGTAGCAAGCAAGCACTGTAACATTGTAACATATCAGAAAATTCTAGAAGAGAATTCCAGGCCATCCGTCTGAACTGAAGCTGAGCCTATAGTGGCTCATACAGCAAGGCAATGATTTGAAAAATCCAAATCTGTGTATGGGCTGACACCTCTGTTGGATCTTTGCTCTGCTGAGAGCAATTTCATTGCAAGCCTTTGCCCTGCTTTCTGGTTTGCTCAGACTGTTTTGTTTCCCTGTCTTAAGTTTTCAGCTTGTCTATATATATGTGTATGTATTGTCTGTGTTTCTTAGCTGCATTGTTGTAATTCTTCTCAGCTTTCTCTCATTTTCTGCCGCCTTTATCCCACTTAACCCCACCCACCCCTAGGCTGTCTATTATAACTGTCTGTGCTTATTACCAGTATTACCCACAGGTGCACTCTAGGCCTTTTGGACCTCTTTCCTGCCTATCCATGATATATCGCCGCCATCTACTCTCCCCTCCCACCACCAAGCTCCTGATGGTGCCACATCACTTTCTTTTCCTATTGTTCACTCCCTAATCTTCTCCTCTCCTTTCAACAAGCTCAAGCCCCCAACTGTCCTTACTGTCATTGCTTCTTCTGCCATCTGGTCCCTTCTATCTTGTCACCTACTCTTCAGTTTTACTTTTCTTCCTCTTTTAGCCATCTCCTCTCTGAAACAACCTCACTCTAGTTACTGTCATACTGCCTTTTCTCACCCCTGAACACTCCTGCTCCTCCTTTCATGTGGGGATACTAATCCCAACCTTGGTCCCCTAGACTTTTTTCACACATCCAGGGCAGATCCACACACACATACTCCTTTTCCCCCTCCCCTCTCCCTTTCTTATACGCTTGTGGAATGCACACTCCATTTCTACTAAACCTGCCTTTATTCATGACCTCCCTATCTCTAATACTATGCATCTTCACGCTCTGAGATCTTGCTTCTCCCTGAAGAGACTGCCCCCATGACAGAGGGCAGCACTTGAAGCAATCAGTTTTTCCATATGCCTTGACACATTGGCCTTGTTGGTGGTATTGGATTTCTACACTCATTTCTGCCCATTTAAACTCTTCCTTCTGCCTCATTTTTGCTTCTTCCCTTCCTTTGAAGTCCATTCTTTCTGCCTTTTTACTCCACTACCTCTCCAGATAGCTGTCCACCTCTACCTTTCTTACCGACTTTGACGCGTGGCTTTCCCTCTTTTTGTATGCACCTTGCCCTTCCCTTATTCTTGGATTTTAACATTCATGTCCTTATTCACAGTAACACCACTGCCTCAACTGTATCTTTCTCTAACTGCCTTCAAATTTCTCAGTTCTTCCCTTATTTGACCATCACCGCTAAACTTCACTCATCACCCGCAGCTCAGTCTCACCCAATCTCCTCCAACTTCTTTAGGAATCTTCATACTGTCAACCCATCGGCTCTCTCCACTGCTCTCATATCACCTCTTTCCTCCACCATATCATCTGAGTCTGATGAGACAGTATCTTCCTACAACATTGTACCTTCCCTCCTGTCCTGGATGCTCTTGTTCCTCCCATTCCATGTCCTTTGAGATGTACTGTGCCTCAGTCCTGGCTGTTCTCTTAAAAAAAAAAAAAAAAATACTACCTGTATTCATGTGCCTGCTCAGCTGAGCATGTTTGGCTCAAATCCTGTACCCTTGTGGACTAACTACATTTCAGACTCATGCTAGCTTCTTTCCAGTTGGCTATAGCACTTGCCAAGTAAGACTACTATGTCCACTTGCTTCTCTTGCTTCTGACCCTTGCCGTGTCTTTATGACGCTCAACTCTCTCCTCAAAGTGCCTCCACCTACAACCCCCCCCTTCCCTTTCTGCTCAGACATTGGCTGACTATTTCATTGGCCAAAGTCCACAAGATTACTCCTGAGTCCCCCCCCCCCACCCCCAGGTCATCTGTCTCCCCTTCCCTTCTTCCCTCCCACATCCTTCCCTCAACCTCTGTCACCCTTTCTTCGTTTTCTAAGATCACTGAGGTAGAAACCACACATCTGCTGTCCTCCAAACATAATACTTGCCCCTCTGAAACTATTCCCACCTGTCTACTAAGCTCAGGCTCCTCCATTGTTCTTCCTTCCATATGTCATATCCTCAACCTATTGCTTTCCACTGCAGTTGTTCATTCAGCCTTCAAGAATACTGTGGTTATACCTCTCCTCAAGAAACTCTTACTAGAGCTTACGTGTCCCTCTAATTGATCTATCTCCCTACTTCCCTTTATTTCTAAACTACTTGAATGTGCCATTCACCACCGCTCTCTAGACTTTTTCCTTTCAAGTCCTTCTGGATCCTTTGCAATCTGGCTTTTGTCCTTTACATTCTTCTAAAATGGCTCTTGTCAGAGTCTCCAGTGACAACTTCCTTGCCAAATCCAAGGGACTTTACTTGATCCTCATGCTTCTTGACCTATCTGTTGCTTTTGACACTGTTGATCACCACCATCTCCTCGTTACCGTGTTCTCCCTTCGATTTAGGGGCTCTGTTCTGTACTGGTTTTCTTCTCTCCCACTTCATTTTTAATATATATTCTAGTGGATCTTTCTCTACTGCTATCCTGTTCTCAGTTGATGTACCCCAGAGATCTGTCTTGGGACCTCTCCTCCTCCTTTTCTCTTTACACCCAGTCCCTTGGTGCACTCATTTCCTCCTGTGGTTTTCAGTACTGTTTTTATGCTGATGACTTTCAGATCTACCTCTCAACACCTGAAATCTCTTCAGGAATCCAGGTCCAGATATCTTCCTGCTTACCTGACACTGGTGCTTAAATGTCCTGCCACAGTCTGAAATTGAACATGGCCAAAACAGAGCTTTTTATCTTTCCCCTAAACCCACCTGCCCCCTTACTCCTTTCTCTATTTCTATGGATAACACTCTACTTATTTATTTATTTATTTATGCTTTTCTTCTATACCGCTTTTTCCCAAGATCAAAGGCGGTTTACAATTAACAAATAATGAACGTGGTTTTACATGGAACATCGTATTTTTCAAACTATGTACAATTAACTTTTCATGAACAATAACATGGAACATATAGTTATAGAAATGCTCTACTTATCCCTGTTTCCTCGGTTCGCAACCTTGGGGTCATCTTTGACGACGACTCTTCCACATCCATCCATCAGATAGCTAAAACCTGTTGGGGTTTTTTTCCTCTACAGCATCAGCAAAATTTGTTTCTTCCTTTCTGAATACACTACTAAGATCCTTATCCATTCTCTAGTCCTCTCCCATCTAGTCTATGGCAACCTCCTCCTTGCTGGTCTTCCTGTGAATCATATCTCCTCTCTTCAATCTGTTTAAAACTCAGCTTAATGGCTAGTCTTCCGTCAGTGTCGCTATGCTCATGTCACCTCTTGTCAAGTCACTTTGTTAGCAAGCTATTAGTTCCCACATCCCTTTGATTTCTACTACTGACCTACAAATGCCTTCATTCAGCTGCTACGCACTGCCATTACTGTCCTCTCTCCCTACACCCCCTCCTCGGGAACTCTGCTCTTCTGGCAGATCCCCTTTATCTGTTAGTCTCTTCCACTGCCAGTTCCAGACTTTGATCTTTTCACCTTGCTGCTTTTAATGCCTGGAACAGACTACCCAAATGGTATGTTAAAAATAGAGTGTTGACTAATAAGAGAGAGACAAATAATTTCACTCTGAGAGAAGACCAATAACTGGCCAGTTTAAATCCAGGCTAAAAATTGATTTTTAGACTTTTTTGGATCTTGATCCCTTCAGCTTTCAGGTCACCTCGTATATGTTTACTTACCATTCCCCTCAACATCCTAGACACCAGTTGTCTGATGAGCAGAGACTGACGCTTACGTTTGTCTGTATAGCGCTGCATATGCCATATTGTGCTACACAAATTGGTGATGGTATAGTAGTAGAATAGCTGAAGAAATTTTGTTAGGTTGGTCAAAACACTATGAAATGTGGCAAGACCCAAAGTGAGCTGTTCATGGAAGGAAACACACTCCAGTACCAAGAGCTGAAACAGTTCTTTCTGTATGAAAGGGTGGGACAGAATTCCTCAAGTGATGAGACTGCTAAAGGAAATGTTTAGTTGAAGTTATTCTCCAGGACCAAGCAGTAAGTCAGTCCTCACATATGGGTGACGTCGGCGCCGACGGAGCCCTCGCGGAGCAATTTTCCCCTGCTTTCAAAGAAAGCCTTTGGGAATTGCAGCGCGCATGCGCGGTCGCCTTCCCGCCCAAGGGTGCCATCTTAGCCAGTCTTCTTTTTTCCGCGGAGCCCTACAGACGTACCCGTCTTGTCCCCGCGAAAAAGTTGATTTTATTCATAATTTTCTCTTTTTTCCTTCGGTTCGACGCCGGACTCGCGACGCCGGTCACGAGTCCTCTTCTTCTTTTCGGTTTTTCTGTCCTCCAAAGCGTTGAGAAGTCGGCGGCATCAGCGGGATAGGATCTTCGCTGACCCCAGCCGTACCCGGACCTCGTCGGAAGCCTCGGCGTCCAGAGGTTCCAGCTCGGACCGTCGCCGGAGTTCCTCCGACAGGGGTTCTCCCTCCGGGGACCATCGACGGAAGGTGAAACCCGCGAGGGCGGCGTCGGTGGACGCTCCTGGCTCCGCGAGGGCCAGGTCGCATAGCCCCGATAGCCGTCCCGGGTCCTTGGAGAAGGAGCACCTCTCGAAGCGACCTCGCATGGAGTCGGAGCTGCCTGCTCGGGTAAGTCCTGTGGTCCTTCTGGACTCGCCTCCGAGACCGCCGACGTCGGGCCCGACGCCGTCGGGGCCCGAGTCGGGGGCTGCTGGGTCACCTGAGGTCGGACTCAGGTTGACGGCCTTGGAGAGCAGACTGTCTGCCTTCATGGACCAGCAGCGGGCACTGCTCGCTAGCCTCGCTGGCGCCGCTGCCCCGACCGCCGGGACGTCGACGTCTAAGTCGACCCCGGAGACCGAGCCGATCCTCGAGTCCATGCGAACTCGAGTCGATCCTCGGTCGAGGTCACCCTCGGCCTCCCGTTCGGGACCGAGGTCGCCGACGCCGACTCCCTCGGCGTCGGGGCGGCCGACGCCGCGGCCTGCCCGGGCCGACCCCACCGATTCCTCGTCGGAGTCGGTCTGGGAGTCTGAAGAGGAAGAGTCACCTGATTCTTTTCGGACTCGGTGTGTCCCCTCGGACTCACCTGAGTCCGAACCTCGGAAGCAGTCCCCCCCGGAGGATGCCCGGTTCTCGGACTTCGTCAGGGATATGGCCAAGGCTTTGGCCTTCCCTGCGGATCCCGAGGAGGAGCCTCGAGCCGAAGAGCTCGACGCCCTCCAGTATGACTCTCCCGCCAGGGAACACTTTACTGTACCGGTTCCTCCCATGCTGGAACGACTACTCTTCCGCATGTGGGAGAGTCCGGCCTCCTCGCCGGTCCTGAGCAAGCGTGTCGATTCTATCTATCGAGTCCGCAAGAGCCCTGGCTTCCAAAAAGCACAGCTACCACACCATTCCATGGTAATGGAATCGGCCATGCATCGTCTTAAGAGCCAGAAGATGCACTCCTCGGTGCCCCCTGGCAGGGAGGCCCGTAACCTGGATGGCCTTGGTAAGAAGTGTTTCCAGGGCTCTATGCTTGCGTGTCGTGTCCAGACCTACCAGCTATACATGGGCATGTATCTCCGAGACCTGGCTAAAGAGCTAGCCGGATTCTCCGCTGGATTGTCCGAGGAACCTTTGCGGAGGTTCCTAGCCTTGTCCACTGGCATTCGGGAATGCTCAAAATTCATATCCCGAGCAGCCTATGATGGCTTTGAAGCATCGGCTCGAGTGGCCGCAGCCGGCATCGGTGCCCGCCGACAGGCTTGGCTTCAGTCGTCTGACTTTGAGCCCTGGGTGCAGGACAAGTTGGTCGATGTCCCCTGCCGAGGTGAAAACCTCTTTGGCAAACCTATGGACGAGAAGGCTGCACAACTAGAGACGGAGACTCTCACCAGGACTAGGCTTTCTAGGAAGACCTCCGCCCCTTCCCAGAAAAAGAAGGGCTCGGGAAAGAAGTCCTTTTACCCGAGAAAGGCGGCTGCCTATAAACACTACCCCCAATATCAGGCCCCCGCAGCTCCCCAACAGGGCCAGCAGGCCAAGGGACGGGGTAACGGGTCCCGTAGGCAGCAAGCCCCCAAGCCTGCACCACCAGCCCCTGCTCAGCAGGGTGGGGGCTTTTGACTCCTTAAGCATAGCCTCTCCCCCTCCGCTGGCTCCTCCCAGCACCAGAGGACGGCTGGTTCACTTCGCCCACAGGTGGTCCAACATCACTTCAGATGCCTGGGTGCTTCAAGTCGTAAGAGAAGGCTATCTTCTCCACTTCCACCAGGTCCCTCCCTCCTATTTCCCGGGAGAACCTCCACGACTCCCTCTGCACAGGGACTTACTCCTTCAGGAGTTAGCAGGTCTTCTACAGGAACAGGCGGTGGAACCGGTGCCCCACCACCTGAGAGGTCAAGGCTTTTATTCCAGGTATTTTCTAGTACCGAAAAGGACAGGAGGCCTCAGACCCATCCTGGACTTGCGCAATCTCAACAGGTTCCTCGTGCGGGAAAAGTTCAAAATGCTTACCCTTGGAATCCTTCTGCCCTACCTCCAGCAGGGAGATTGGCTATGCTCCTTGGATCTAAAGGATGCCTACACGCACATCCTCATCCACCCAAGCCACCGCCAATACCTAAGGTTTGTGGTGGCAGGAAATCATTACCAGTACAGGGTACTGCCCTTTGGCCTGTCTTCCGCACCGCGAGTCTTCACAAAATGTCTCGCGGTGGTGGCGGCCCATCTCCGGCTTCACGGCCTCTATGTCTTCCTGTACCTCGACGACTGGCTCATCAGAGCAGCGTCCGCTCCGGAGGTCACCAACGCCACACCGCACGGTGACTCTTCTGCAGTACTTGGGCTTTGTCATAAACTTCGCAAAGTCCACTTTGCTCCCCTCACAGGATCTCGAGTTCATCGGCGCAACACTGCACACTCCTCAGGCGCGAGCTTTCCTGCCTCTCGACAGGGCTCAACGGCTCATGGACCTAGCCGACCGTTTTCGCAGCCAGTCCCTGGTCTCCGCCAGGCGCTTCCTGAGACTGCTCGGCCATATGGCTTCCACCGTCCATGTGACCCCCAATGCCCGCCTGAATATGCGGCCTGCTCAATGGTGTCTTCGCAAGCAGTGGCAACAAGCCACAGGCGGCCTAGCAGACCTAGTGCGCGTCTCCGAGCCGCTGGCCTCGTCTCTCCAGTGGTGGCTTCATCGGCCGAACCTGGTACTCGGCATGCCTTTTCAGTCACCTCAGCCGGCCCAGGTGCTGACGACAGATGCGTCCCTCCTGGGTTGGGGAGCACATTGTCAAGGGGCACGTACTCAGGGCCTCTGGACCACGTGGGAGTCTGCTCAGCAGATCAACTTCCTGGAGCTCAGAGCGATCCGCCTGGCTCTCAAAGCTTTCTCCCACCTGACCTCTCACCAGTCCGTCCTTGTCCAGACGGACAATCAAGTTGCCATGTTCTACGTGAACAAACAGGGGGGCACGGGCTCCTTCCTTCTCTGTCGGGAAGCACAGAAGCTCTGCTCTTGGGCCGTCAGTCACGGCGTTCTTCTCAAGGCAGTTTATCTCCCAGGCCAAGAAAATTGCCTGGCGGACAAACTCAGCAGGATCCTCCAGCCGCACGAGTGGCGCCTGGATCCCTTGGTAGTTCAGAAGCTCTTTCTAAAGTGGGGCCTCCCCACGATGGATCTCTTTGCCAGTCCTCACAACCGGCAACTTCCTCGCTTCTGCTCTCGTCAGCCACATCCCCTTCGAGTTGCGGCAGACGCTTTTCTACTCTCATGGTCGGAGAGCCTTCTGTATGCTTTTCCTCCCATCCCGCTAGTCTCTCGAACTCTCTTCAAGGTTCTCCGAGACAAAGCTTCCATGATCCTGGTGGCCCCTCGCTGGCCCAGACAGCCGTGGTTTCCACTCCTGCTGCAATTAGCGGTAGAGGATCCATTCCCTCTGGGGTTTCAACCGGATCTCCTCACTCAGGATCAGGGGTCTCTGCTACACCCCAACCTCAGATCTCTCAATCTAATGGCCTGGCTGCTGAGAGGGTAGTCCTTGCTCCCCTTCTCCTGCCGGCAGAGGTGGAAGAGGTCGTCTTAGCTTCTCGGCGACCTTCTACCCGCAAATGCTACGCCCTTAAATGGCGTCGCTTTTCCGTTTGGTGTACCCAGCAGTCTCAGGATCCCTTCTCCTGCTCGGTGTCGGTGATCTTGCAGTACTTGCTCTACCTCTCTAATCTAGGACTTAAGTCCAACTCCGTCAAAGTTCACCTCGGTGCTCTTTCAGCACATCATGTACCGGTGGACGGCAGACCTCTTTCCAGCGACCCTCTCGTAGCGAGGTTTCTCCGAGGTCTCCTTCTACTTAAACCACCTCTGCGCCCGCCAGCGCCTGACTGGGATCTGAATGTGGTTTTACAGCGGATCACCTGTCCGCCTTTTGAACCTATGGCTACCTGTTCTCTCCGTTTTCTTTCTTGGAAAACATTGTTCTTGATAGCCCTCACTTCCGCTAGACGCGTAAGTGAATTGCAGGCCCTCGTGTCTGATCCACCTTACACTCGGTTCTACAAAAATAGGGTAGTCCTACGGACTCACCCAAAATTTCTTCCAAAGGTGGTCTCCCCTTTTCACATCAATCAGGAGGTGGTACTTCCGACCTTCTTTCCCAGACCACACTCCAGCCGAGCTGAAATGGTCCTCCATACCCTGGACTGTAGAAGGGCATTGAACTTCTACCTTGACCGTACGCGGGAGCACCGTAAGGCTGCTCAGCTTTTTGTGTCTTTTGATCCCAATAAATTGGGGCTCCCGGTCTCCAAGCGTACTCTGTCCATCTGGGTTGCGGACTGTATCACTTGGGCTTATGGGGCAGCCGGGCTCTCCTTGGATGGTCGAGTCACGGCTCATTGTGTTCGGGCAAAGGCTACGTCAGTGGCTTACCTCCGCTCTGTTCCGCTGGCAGACATCTGCCGGGCCGCTACTTGGTCTTTGAGCCAGACTTTTGCGGTCCATTACTGTCTCGAGAGGGAGTCCCGCAGGGACAGTGCTTTCGGACAGGCAGTCCTCCGTAATCTCTTTGAGGTTTGAGCAACTCCTACCCTCCATCCCGGATGTGGGCTACCGGTGGGTAATAATTCAGCGAAGATTCCTTCCTTCTGTGCTGCTGAGCTAGAGGGAGCTCATTTTTGTGCTTAGGGTCTCCGGTAGCCTTAAGCTTGGGAGTCCCATATGTGAGGACTGACTTCCTGCTTGGTCCTGGAGAAAGCGTAGTTACTCACCTGTAACAGGTGTTCTCCAGGAGCAGCAGGAATCAGTCCTCACAACCCTCCCTCCTCCCCTTGGAGTTGCAATCATCTGCTTAAGTTTTTTTGCTTGTCTTTTTTAGCTATGTCATCTGACTGGCTAAGATGGCACCCTTGGGTGGGAAGGCGACCGCGCATGCGCGCTGCAATTCCCAAAGGCTTTCTTTGAAAGCTGGGGAAAATTGCTCCGCGAGGGCTCCGTCGGCGCCGACGTCACCCATATGTGAGGACTGATTCCTGCTGCTCCTGGAGAACACCTGTTACAGGTGAGTAACTACGCTTTATGGCCCAAGAAGGTACCACAGTTACTGAATGAGGTTCATGTTTTCACACACAGATATACAGGTTGGCCCAAAAAAAGTGAGCACATCTCGTAAATTAAAAGCTTAAATAGTTTACTTATTTACCTTTTTCAGCTATATAACGTCTTTAGTTTGACAATTACCGGTTGCCGTCTTTTTTTTTTTTTTTTTTAAATTTGTCAATCGTTTACATCTGTCTTTTTGAATTTTTAAATAATTTATATGCTACGAGGTGTTCTCACTTTTTTTGGGGCCACCCTGTATATTGTCGAATCTGAGTAAATAAGCAAGACAACATTTTTTTTTGTCTGTCTTATCAGTGTTTAGGATCTAATTGTTTGAATATAAAGACTACAAAAATACAGACCATCTTAAAGCTTTCACAGACTTTTTCCCAACACTGTGTGTACCTGATTGGTTTTCTTTAAGCAAAGTCTTGGCTATCCTATCATGTACAGCAGGGATCCCAAACTTCACATCTCCTCCCCCCCCCCCCCCCCCCAGGAGAAAGGCCACACATTTTCAAACCTAAGGGGCAGTGGGTAATCCCTTTTGGTGTTTGCTGTGGAGTGGTGTTGAGGGGAACACCTTGGAATCTGGCACTTTCAATGATTTGACGTTGGGAAAGGAGGGTGATGAGACAGGGTCCCAGAGGTTATGGCAAGTAGTGTCGGTGGTATTTAATATTTGCTAGACTTTTAGAAAGTTGGCAACTCTGACACATTCTGGAACTGTCCCTTGTGAGTGGCGGATAGGGGAGGGGGAGTATGGTGCATACTCCCACTCACAGCCCCTGATACTCTTGCTTTTTCTGTACTTCCACTGCTTCCCATACTCCAACTTATTTCATGTATCAAACTTTTTGTATCACCATCTCTTCTGTCAGCAGTGATTAGGAATTCCACTGGGGCTGAAAAATGTGTCTTGATGCTGCCACTGCCATCCACAGGCTAAAAGAGTAAACCTTTCTGAGTAGGCTGTTTAGCTTTAGGCAGGGAAAGTTGTTTGGACTGTAGTTTGGGGATCCCTGCTGTAGTGCTTGTAGTCCCAGGTATGATATTCTCTGGGAACAAGCAGGAAGTCAGTCCTGTCAGTGATGTCAGCAGGAACGGAGCCTGCACAGATTTTATTTACTTTTTTTTTAATAGGATTTATAGACTGCTTCATCCTTCTTGCTCCCTGGCTTTTAAAGAAAGCCTTTGAGAGTTATACCGGACATGTGTGGTCACCTTCCCGCCCAAGGGTGCCATCTTACCTCAGTTGTCTTTTTTTTTTTTTTTTTTTTCCCCCGTGGAGTCCTGCAGATGTCCTTTCGTCCCTGATAAAAGTTGATTTTTCTAACCCCCCTTAGTGTTTTGTTTCTCTTTTTGCTGGTTGGTTCCCGATCACCATCTTGCCGCCTGAGTCTGCTCTTGCCTCAGCATCTTGTTTTTCACAGGTCCTTTTTCCTTTTGGTGCGTGGGTCTTTTCTCACACCCTCCCTGACTGAGATGTCTGAGTTTGATCTCATGAGTGCTGTCTTCCCTGCGATGTCTTTGATCAGTGGATTTAAGCAATGTGGCAAATGCCCCTGTATCATATCCGTAACAGACCGCCACGTTTACTGTGTCAAGTGCCTTGGGGCGGATCATGACTGCTCTACTTGCCTGCTCTACCTGCAGATATTGCACAAGAACTGGAGGAATTGTGAAAAGCCACGGGGGGAGCTTTTTGGCTTGGAGGCCTGTGTCACAGTACTGGCATAGAATCTGGAATCGTTGCTCTCTGAGACTGCATATGACAACTTGGTGTCGCGCACACGTGCTTGATCCGAGCCCTGATATCACAGAGCTTCGGATCGGGGTTCACCCTCAGAGGACCTCCCCCGTGGGTCCAAGGCATTGTCGAAGTCCGATCCAGGGGTAAGAACTCAGGTACCCTGCTTCTGAGTCCTCAACCCGAAACTGCCTTTGAAGCTGCCCTGGCAGGAGACTCCCACTGCATTGGGGCATCTTGCTCAGCCCTCTGATGCAGTCACCATTGGTGATTCCCCCTTCAAGGGAGCCGGCTTCAGGCTCCGATACCTTTTGAGGCCCAAACTGGTCGCTGCGGAGCCTACTGGCCTTGAAGCCAGCATGGCAACCTTGGAATGCAGCCTGGTTGCCTTCCCCGAGGTGCAGCGGGACCCTCCACTGCGAGGACCTCCCCATCCAGCCAGTGCTGGAATGAGTCACTCACTTGGAGCCATGCCCGCCAGCCTTCTGTTCGAGGTTCGACTTGCCCCTGAGCACCTTGGGATCGGCGCATCAGGCACATTGCTCTCAATTGGCACTGGTGGCTCATTGCCCTGATGACTGTCTAGGCCTTGAAGTCTTGTCCAGCTCAGAGTTGGACTGGGAAGACAGACAATGCATCGCCCGACACCATGTTACATAGGGATGTCCCCTCTAAACAGTCTCCCCCCTCAGTAGTGCCGGAGGTCCTCGCCAGAGGTTCGCGCTTGAGGACCTCATGTTCAAGTTTGTTCATGACAGTGTCGGAGGGTGAGCCTTGTGCTGAGGACTTGGAGATCCTCCAGTACAATGCCCCTCTGAGGGAGGCATTGACAGTGCCATTTCCTCCCATCCTGGAGCACTTGCTTTTCAGGATGTGGCCTGGTGATGGTGCCAATAGTGAGCCGGTGACTCGATTTACAGTATTGGCAAAAGTGTTGGCTTTCAGAAGATGCAGCTATCTCACAACTCCATGGTGGTAGAATCGGCCATGCGTTGAATAAAGAGTCAGAAGTTGCACTCCTTGGTGTCCCCTGATAGGGAGGCCCACACCATGGATGGGTTTGGCAGAAAGTGCTTCAAGGGCTTGATGTTTGTGGCCTGTGTCCAGGCTTACCAGCTGTACATGGGCATGTTCCTTTGGATCTGGAGAAGGAGCTCGTCAGGTTCTCAGCTGGGCTGGTAGGTGAATCTCTTGAGCACTCCCAGATCCTTGTAGCCTCGGTCAAGGAATGCTCCAAATTCCAGACTTGAGCAGCCTATGCTGCTTCGAGTCTGCTCGTGTGGCTATGGAGGGGATTAGTGCCACCTGGCTTGGGTACAGTCCTCGGACTTGAAGCAGTGGGTATAAAACAAATTGGCTGATGTCCCTTGCTGAAGAGAGATCCTCTCCGGCAAACCCATGACTGACAAGATGGCCGAGTTCGAGTCAGATTTGACTAGGACTGGACTGTCCTGCAAGACCTCTGACCCTTCCCACCTGAAGATGAAAAAGGCTTACAGAAAATACCCCCAATTTCTCCAGGACCAAGCAGGAAGTCAGTCCTCACATATGGGTGACGTTGGCGCCGACGGAACCCTCATGCAGAGCATTTCCCCAGCTTTCAAGGAAAGCCTTTGGGAATGCAGTGCGTATGCGCGGTCCCCTTCCTGCCCAAGGATGCCATCTTGCTCAGTCTGTCTTTTTCCGTGGAGCCCAATGGACGTGAGTTCGTGTCACCTGGGAAAAGTAGATTTTTTTTTCTGCGATTTTTGCTTTTTTCTTATCCGGTTTGACGCCGGTTCCCCTTCCCACCTGGGCTCGGTTCACCGGTATCGAGTCCGGAATTTCTTTTTTCGTTTTTTGTCCTTCGTGACTAGCATTTGCGCCTTTTTTGTTGTTTTCACTGGCAGCCCGGTCTTTTAACCTTGCAGGGGCCCTTTTCCCCCGATGGCTGCCAGCGGGTTCAAAAAATATGATCGGTGCAAGAAACTTATATCTCTCACAGACACACATGACTGCTGCCTCTGATGCCTCGGGCCTGACCATGACCCGCTGGTCTGTGGCCCGTGTGGCAAAATGTCATCAAAGGCACTTCGGAGCTGTCAGCATCAAGGTGTGAGAAGTTTTTCAGAGTCCGCATCCATCCGGGCCCGGACTTCGTCAGAGGCCTCGACATCTCGGGAGTCTGACCCTGAGCGCCATCATGGTTCCTCTGAGAGGGGGTCTCCCACCTGGGAGCACAAAAGGAAGAAGCAGCTCATGAGGGCGGCATCGGTGGAGGCCCCTGGGTCCTCAAGGGCCAGGTTGCATAGCCCTGACCATTGCCCCGGGCTATCGGAGTCAGAGAGGCCGTCCAAACTACCTCGCATGGAGCTGGAGTCCCTAAGTCACGTAAGTTCTGTTGTCCTCATGGACTCTCCTCCGGGAGAACCGACGTCGGGCCTGACACCGTCGGGGCCCGAGTTGGGGGCTGCTGAGTCTCCTGAGCTTGGACTCAGGCTGGCGGCCTTGGAGAGCAGCTTGGCTGCCTTCATTGAACAGCAGTGGGTGCTGATCGCCGGTTTGACCGGTGCATCTGCCCCGACCACCGGGACCTCGACGTCTAAGTTGACCCCGGAGGCCGAGCCGATCCTTGAGTTCATCAAGTCTCGAGTCGATCCTCGATCAAGGTCCCCCTTGACCTCCTGTGCGGGGCCGAGGTTGTCGACGCCGGTGCCCTCGGCGTCGGGGCGGGTGGCACCAAGTCCCACACTGCCGGAGCTGCTCGACGACTCGGAGGAGGAGTTGGCGTAGAAGATGGAGGATGAGGAGTGTCTGGACACCTTCCTGACCCGGTACGTCCCTTTGGACTCCCCGGAGTCCGAGCCTCGGAGAAGGTCCCCCCCCCCCGGAGGATACCCGGTTCTTGGACTTCGTGAGGGACATGGCCAAGGCTTTGGCATTCCCTGCAGACGTCAAGGAGGAGCCTCGAGCCGAGGAGCTCGATGCCCTCCAGTATGATTTTCCTCCGAAGGAAGCCTTTACTGTACCGGTTCCTCCGATGCTGGAATGGCTGCTCTTCTCCAGGACCAAGCAGGAAGTCAGTCCTCACATATGGGTGACGTCAATGGAGCCCTTGCGGAGCATTTCCTCAGCTTTCTATGAAAGCCTTTGGGAATACTGCACGCATGCGCGGTCCCCTTCCCGCCTAAAGGTGCCATCTTGCTCAGTCTTTCTATTTCCGTGGAGCCCAACGGACGTCTGTCCTTGTCACCCCGGTTAAAGTTAGATTTTCTTTGCGATTTCGTTGCAATTCCTGTCCGGTTCGACGCCGGTTCCCCTTCCCGCTGGGTTCGGTACACCGGTATCGAGCCTGTCTTCTATTTTTTGTTTTTTGCCATTAGTGGCTGGCATTTGCACCCTTTTTTTCTTTTTCCCTGGAAGGCCGGTCTTTTGACCTCGCGGGGGCCCTTTTTTCCCCGATGGCTTCCAGTGGTTTCAAAACGTGTGATTGGTATAAGAAACTGATGTCTCTCACCGACACACACGACTGCTGCCTTCGGTGCCTCAGCCCAGATCATGATCCTAAGATCTGTGGCCCGTGTGGCAAAATGTCCACCAAGGCACTGCGAAGTCGACAGCATCAGAAGGAAAGGCTTTTCTCGGATTCGGCCTCCGGCCGGGCCTGGACCTCGTCTGAGGCCTCGACGTCTCGGGAGTCTGACCCCGAGCATCGCCGGGGTTCCTCAGACAGGGGGTCCCCCGATCAGGAACGAAAGAGGAAGAAGCGGCTCGTGAGGGCGGCGTCGGAGGAGGTCCCTGGTCCCTCGAGGGCCAGGTCTTGGACACCCGACCGCCGCCCAGGGCCCTTGGAACAGGAGAACCCGTCCAAAATGCCTCATGTGGAGCCAGAGTCTGCTGGACACGTAAGTCCTGTTGTCCTCGGACTCTCCTCTCAGGGAGCCGACGTCGGGGCCTGAGTCGGTGACTGCTGAGTCTCCTGAGCTTGGACTCAGGCTGACAGCCTTGGAGTGCAGACTAACTTCATGGATCAGCAGCGGGTGCTGATGGCCAGCCTCACTGGTGCATCTGCCCCGACCACCGGGACATCGACGTCGAAGTCGACCCCGGAGACCGAGCCGATACTTGAGACCATGAAGGCTCGAAGTCGTCCTCGGTCGCAGTCTCCCTCGACCTCCCGCTCGGGACCGAGGGTGTCGACGCCGGTGCCTTCGACGTCAGGGCGGGTGTTGCCGGGACCCACGCGGTCGGAGCCTGACTCCTCTTCGGACGAGTCAGCTTGGGAGAAGGAGGACGAAGAGTCCCCCGACACCTTTCGGACCCGGTGCATTCCATCGGACTCACCGCAGTCCGAGCCCCGGAGTAGATCCCCCCCCCCCCCCCGGAAGATACTCTGTTCTCAGAGTTCGTCAGGGATATGGTCACAGCTTTGGCGATTCCCGCGGACCCAGAGGAGCCTCGAGCCGAGGAGCTCGAGGCCCTCCAGTATGACTCTCCTCCGAAGGAGGCCTTTACTGTCCCGGTTCCTCTGATGCTGGAACGGCTCCTCTTACGTATGTGGGAGGCACCGGCCTCGGCGCCGGTTCTGAGCAAGCGGGTTGATTCCATTATCGACTCCGAAAGAGCCCTGGCTTTCAAAAGGCGCAGCTACCTCATCATTCCATGGTGGTGGAATCGGCCATGCATCGTCCGAAGAGCCAGAAGATGCACTCTGCGGTGCTCCCCGGCAGGGAGGCCCGGAACCTGGATGCGTTTGGTAGAAAGTGCTTCCAGGGCTCGATGCTTGCTTGCCGTGTCCAGTCTTACCAGCTGTACATGGGCATATACTTGCGGGATCTGGCGAAGGAGCTTGCCGGGTTCTCTGCTGGTCTCTCCGGGGAGCCTTTGCAGAGATTCAAGTCCTTGTCCTCGGGGATTCGGGAATGCTCAAAGTTCATGTCCCGAGCAGCCTACGAGGGCTTCGAGGCCTCGGCCCGTGTTGCGGCAGCCGGCAGCGCGGCTCGACGCCAGGCATGGCTGCAGTTATCGGACCTTGAGCCATGGGTACAGGACAAGTTGGTCGATGTCCCTTGCCGAGGTGAAAACCTTTTTGGCAAGCCCATGGCCGAGAGGGCTGCTGAGCTCGAAACCGAGCACCTCACTCAGACAAGGCTGTCCCGGAAAACTTCTGCCCCTTCTCAGAAAAAGAAGGGCTCAGGTAAAAAGTCCTTCTTCCCGAGGAAGGTGACTGCCTACAAACAGTTCCCACATTACCAGGCCTCCCCAGCAGGGTCAGCAGGCCAAGGGGCAGGGACATGGGCCCCATAGGCAGAAGACCCCCACACCTCCGGCCCCTGCTCCCACTCAGCAGGGTGGGGGGTTTTGACTCCCAAAGCATAGCCTCTCCGTCTCTGCTGTCCCATCCCTACACAGGTCAACTAGCCCTGTTTGCCCACAGGTGGCCACCTGTTACAGGGGACAATTGGGTGTTAAGCATAGTCCACAAGGGCTATATGCTCCATTTTCACCAGTTGCCTCCTCCCTACTTCCCAGGAGAGCCTCCAAGGCCTCCTCTGCACACAGACCTCCTCCTTCGAGAGCTTCAGGATCTGTTGCTGGACAAGGCGGTGGAGCCTGTGCCTCCCCACCTACAAGGTCACGGTTTCTACTCCAGGTATTTCCTAGTACCAAAGAGAACCGGAGGCCTCAGGCCTATTCTCGACCTCAGAAATCTCAACAAGTTCCTGGAGAAAGAGAAGTTCAAGATGCTTACTCTTGGAACATTGCTGCCCTACCTCCAGCAGGGAGATTGGCTATGCTCCTTGGATCTAAAGGATGCGTACACTCACATCCTCATTCATCCAGACCACAGAAAGTACCTCAGGTTCATAGTGGGAGGGAACCATTATCAGTACAGAGTACTACCTTTTGGCCTCACCTCCGCCCCAAGAGTCTTTACCAAGTGTCTGGCAGTGGTGGTGGCCTACTTGAGGAATCAAGGTATCTTTGTCTTCCCCTACCTAGACGACTGGCTCATCAGGGGTCAGACGTGCCAGGAGGCCAGACAAGCCACCCTCCGAACTATCTCTCTCCTTCAGCACCTGGGTTTTGTCATAAACTTCGCAAAGTCCACTTTGCTCCCCTCCCAGAACCTAGAGTTCATAGGGGCAAGGCTGGACTCCCTGCAAGCAAAGGCTTACTTGCCAGAGGACAGAGCCCAAAGACTGATGGACCTGGCAAGCCAGTTTCTCAACATGCCACTGGTTTCCGCCAGACTCTGTCTGAGGCTCCTGGGCCACATGGCATCGACAGTGCATGTGACTCCAAATGCCCGGCTCCACATGCGGCCTGCCCAGTGGTGCCTCAGAACTCAGTGGACACAAGCCACAGGAAGCCTCAGAGACAGAGTATGGGTGTCCAAACCATTCCTGAACCTCCCTACGCTGGTGGCTGCACCCCCCACCAACTTACTATAGGGGATGCCTTTTCAGATACCTGTCTTCACAGTAGTGTTGACCACCGATGCCTCCTTACAAGGCTGGGGAGCACATTGTCTGGACAAGTGTACCCAGGGCCTGTGGTCTCCCTGGGAGGTCACACAACAGATCAACCTACTGGAACTCAGGGCTATTCGCTTAGCCCTCAAAACCTTCTCTCAAACCCTGGCTCACCAGTCTGTCTTAGTACAGACGGACAACCAAGTAGCCATGTTCTATGTGAACAAGCAGGGCGGCACTGGGTCCAGGCTCCTGTGTCAGGAGGCACAGGACCTTTATTTATTTACAGTTTCTTTTATACCACGCTATTCGTCATCAGTGCGGTTTACAATGAACATAAAAACTACACGTCTCAAATAATTGATCTGTGCTTACAATGAACAGGACAATAAACTTGGTATACATTAAACAGGTTTCATGAACAGTGAAACAGAGAACGTGAGAACTATGTACAAAGCAACTAAATGCAGCTATATGTAGAGCTACATGAATCTAGGTAAAATTTTCGTAGTGAGAGGAGGTGCAAAGTGAGATTGCAGTTCTACGGATTAAGACTGTGGAGTGCATGGGTTTAATGTGTTGGCCTGGAGTGTGGAGGTGGGTTGGTATGGGAGGGTGTCCGAAACATCGTATGTTTCTCAAGGCTGTTTACCTCCCTGGCCAGGAGAACTTCCTGGCAGACAGGTTGAGCAGAATTCTGCAGCCCCACGAATGGCAACTACACCCGTTAGTGGTTCAGAAAATTTTCCTGAAATGGGGACTTCTATCCATAGATCTCTTTGCCAGTCCACTGAACCATAAGCTACCCAGGTTCTGCTCCAGGCAACCGCATCCCATGAGGTTGGCAGCGGATGCCTTCCTGATTTCCTGGTCCCAGGGCCTCCTGTATGCGTTCCCTCCCACTCCTCTGGTGGCCCGAATCTTGTTCAAGATTCTAAAGGACAAGGCCTCGGTACTTCTGGTAGCCCCCAGGTGGCCGAGGCAACCTTGGTTTCCACTTCTGCTTCAACTGGCAGTGGACACCCCACTACCTCTGGGGTTGCAACCCGATCTTCTCTCTCAGAATCAGGGTTCTTTTCTGCACCCCAACCTCAAATCGCTCAATTTGATGGCCTGGAGGCTGCAAGGGTAGTGTTGGCTCCCTGGGGCCTGCCTCAGGAAGTTGAGGAGGTGGTCTTGGCCTCTAGGAAGCAATCCACCAGAAAAACCTATGCCCTGAAGTGGAGAAGGTTCTCTTTGTGGTGTCAGCAACGCACAGAAGATCCTTTCTCCTGTTCTGTGCCAGTGGTGCTTCAGTACCTGCTGCACTTATCCAATCAGGGCCTCAAGTCCAATTCTGTTCGGGTCCACCTCTCACTCTAGCAGCTCACCACTCACCGGTGGAGGGACACTCTTTATCGGTTCACCCCTTGGTGTCCCGGTTCCTCAGAGGTTTGCTCTTGCTCAAGCCTCCTATCCGTCCTCCAGCCCCTGAGTGGGAGTTGAATGTGGTCTTGCAGCAACTGACTCGCCCACCTTTGAGCCGATGGCTACTTGTCCTCTCCGCTTCCTTTCCTGGAAGACTCTCTTTCTGGTAGCCCTAACCTCGGCCAGGCGAGTGAGTGAGCTCCAGGCCCTGGTCTGTGACCGGCTCTACACTCGCTTCTATAGGAACAGGGTAGACCTTAGGACTCATCCTAAGTTCCTTCCAAAAGTTGTCTCCTCTTTCCACCTCAACCAGGAGGTGGTTCTTCCAACATTCTTCCCTAGGCCTCATGCAAGCCAGGCTGAGGCAGTCTTGCATACCCTCGACTGTAGAAGGGCCTTATCCTTCTACCTTGACCATACGCAGGGGCATAGGAGGGCTACTCAACTCTTCATATCTTTTGACCCTAATAATTTGGGGTTATCTGTGTCCAAGCATACCTTGTCCTTCTGGGTGGCTGACTGTATCACCTGGGTTTACAGGGCAGCTGACCTTCCCTTGCAGGGTTGGGTCACGGCCCACCATGTTAGGGCTGTGGCTGCCTCAGTAGCTCATCTCCGCTCTGTACCGTTGGCAGACATCTGCAGGGCTGCAACTTGGTCCTCAAGCCAGACTTTTGCAGCTCATTACTGCCTGGAGAGGGAGTCCCGTAGGGACAGTGCTTTTGGCTAAGCAGTACTCCGGAATCTCTTTTGAGGTTTAGGCAACTCCTGCCCTCCGTTGGGCTACCGGTGGAGGTTCTGTTTCAGTGAAAGCATTTCTCTGATGCTGGGACTAGAGGGAGTTCTCTTGTTCAGCCTGGGTTCCTGGTAGCCCCAGAGCTATGGAGTCACCCATATGTGAGGACTGACTTCCTGCTTGGTCCTGGAGAAAGAGTAGTTACTCACCTGTAACAGGTGTTCTCCAGGAGCAGCAGGAATCAGTCCTCACAACCCTCCCTCCTCCCCTGGGAGTTGCATTTGTACATCGTTCATTTTTGCATTTTTTGTGCTGTCTTTTAGCTATGTCATCAGACTGAGCAAGATGGCACCTTTAGGCGGGAAGGGGACTGCGCATGCATGCAGTATTCCCAAAGGCTTTCATAGAAAGCTGGGAAAATGCTCCGCAAGGGCTCCACAGATGTCGATGTCACCCATATGTGAGGACTGATTCCTGCTGCTCCTGGAGAACACCTGTTAAGGTGAGTAACTACTCTTTTCGTATGTGGGAGGCACCGGCCTTGGCGCTGGTTCTTAGCAAACGGGTCGATTCCATTTATCGAGTCCATAAGAGCCCTGGGTTCCAAAAGGTGCAGCTACCGCACAATTCCATGGTTGTGAAATCGGCCATACACCACCTGAAGAGTCAGAAGATGCACTCCTCGGTGCCCCCCAGTCGGGAGGCCCGGAACCTGGATGCCCTCGGAAGAAAGTGCTTCCAGGGCTCTATGCTATCTTGCTGTGTCCAGACTTACCAGCTGTACATGGGCATGTACCTAAGAGACCTGGTAAAGGAGATTGCCAGGTTCTCAGCTGGCCTCTCGAGGAACCATTGCAGAGGTTCAAGGCCTTGTAGATAGGGATAAGAGTGCTAGAGGTTTTATCTCTTGAGCAGCCTATGATGGCTTCTAGGCTTCGGCCCGGGTCGCCGTGGCCGGCATCGGTGCACGCCGTCAGGCCTGGAGTCATGGGTGCAGGACAAGTTGGTCGATGTCCCGTGCCAAGGTGACAACCTATTCGGTAAGCCCATGACTGAAAAGGCTGCAGAAATCGAGACTGAGACGACTCACCAGGACAAGGCTGTCCAGAAAGAATCTGCTCCTTCTCAAAAAAAGAAGGGCTCGGGAAAGAAACCCTTTTTCCCAAGGAAGGGTGCTGCCTACAAAACCTACCCTCAATATCAGGCCTCTCCAGCTCCCCAAGAGGGCCAGCAGGCCAAGGGGCAGGGGCATGGGCCCCGTAGGCAGAAGACCCCACAAGCCGCCAGCTCCGGCTCCTGCACAGCAGGGAGCAGGGTTTTGACTCCCATAGCATAGCCTTTTCACCGCCGGTGGCTCCACTCAACACAGGAGGTCGGCTGACCCTGTACGCCTACAGATGGCCAGCCATCACAGGGAATACCTGGGTATTGAGCATAATCCAAAAGGGCTACATGCTCCACTTCCACCAGCTACCCCCCCTCCTACTTTCCAGGGGAGCCTCCAAGACTCCTTCTACACAGGAACCACCTCCTTCAGGAGTTGGCAAGACTTCTAAAGGAACAGGCGGTAGAACCGGTGCCTCACAACCTGGAAGGGCAAGGCTTCTACTCCAGGTACTTCCTGGTACCAAAAAGGACAGGAGGCCTCCGGCCTATCCTAGACTTGCAAAACCTAAACAAGTTTCTGGAGAGGGAAAAGTTCAAGATGCTTACCCTTGGGATACTGCTGCCCTACCTCCAGCAGGGAGACTGGCTATGCTCCTTAGACCTAAAGGATGCTTATACTCACATTCTCATTCATCCAGACCACAGACAATAGCTCAGATTTGTGGTGGGAGGAAACCATTTTCAGTACAGGGTACTTCCCTTTGGCCTAACCTCTGCCCCCAGGGTTTTCACCAAATGCCTGGCGGTGGTGGCGGCTTATCTCAGGAATTGGGGAATTTTTGTCTTCCCATACCTGGACGACTGGCTCATCAGGGGCCATTCTCTCCAGGAGGCCCAACAAGCCACTCTTCACACTGTCTCTCTTCTTCAACATCTGGGCTTTGTCATAAACTATGCAAAATCCACTTTGCTCCCTTCTCAGAACCTAGAGTTTATAGGGGCAAGATTAGACACCCTTCAGGCAAGAGCCTACTTGCCCGAGGACAGGGCCCACAGACTGATGGACTTGGCCAACCAGTTCCAAAGCAGTTCTCATGTTTCCGCCAGGCACTACCTGCGGCTCCTGGGACACATGGCATCCACTGTACATGTGACTCTGAATACCCATCTACACATGTGGGCTGCTCAATGGTGCCTCAGAGCTCGGTGGACGCAGGCCACAGGTGACCTCCGAGACAGAGTAGAGGTGTCCAAACCACTTTTGGATTCCTTACAGTGGTGGCTACATCTCCCAAACCTTCTCAAGGGGATACCTTTTCAGGCTCCAGCACACACAAGGGTGCTGACGACCAATGCTTCCTTAAAGGGCTGGGGTGCACATTTCCAGGGCATGTGCACTCAAGGCCTGTGGTCTCCTCGGGAGGCCACACAGCAAATCAATCTTTTGGAACTGCGAGCAATCCGCTTAGCTCTGCAAACATTTTCTCATGCCTTCTCTCACCAGTCCTGGTTCAGATGGACAATCAAGTGGCAGTGTTCTTCGTGAACAAGCAAGGGGGCATGGGATCCAGGCTGCTATGTCAGGAGGCACGAGATCTCTGCTCCTTTGTGGTCAAACAGGGTATGTTTCTCAAAGCAGTTTACCTACCTGGTCAGGAGAATTTCCTGGCAGACAAGCTAAGCAGGATTCTCCAGCCTCACGAATGGCAGTTGAATCCACTAGTGGCCCAGCAGATCATCTTCTGCTGGGGACTTCCATCCATCGATCTCTTTGCTAGTCCACTGAACCATCAGCTGCCCAGGTTCTGCTCCAGACAGCTGCATCCCCTGAGGATGGCAGCAGATGCTTTTCTGATCTCTTGGTCTACGGGCCTCCTGTATGCGTTTCCTCCCACGCCCCTGGTGGCCCAAACTCTGTTCATGATCCTCCAGGACAAGACCTCGGTGATTCTGGTAGCCCCCAGATGGCCGAGGCAGCCGTGGTTTCCACTTCTGCTGTAGTTGGCGGTGGAAACTCCGTTCCCTCTGGGGTTGCAACACGATCCCCTGCCTCAAGAGCAGGGTTCCCTTCTGCACCCCAATCTCAGGTCCCTCATTTGATGGCCTGGCTGCTGAAAGGGTAGTTCTAGCTCCCTTACTCCCACCTAAGGAGGTTGAGGAGGTGGTATTGGCCTCTAGGAGACAGTCCACCTGAAAATCCTATGCTCTCAAGTGGAGTGGGTTTACGGTATGATGTGCTCAGCGCAATGAAGACCCTTTCTCTTGCCTTGTGCCAGTAGTACTGCAGTATCTACTTCACCTTTCAGACCTAGGCCTTAAGTCTAACTCTGTTCAGGTCCACCTCAGTGCTTTGTCAGCGCACCAATTACCGGTGGAGGGACAGTCTGTCGGTTCACCCCTTGGTGTCCCAATTTCTCAGAGGTCTGCTTCTACTCAAGCCTCCGGTTCGTCCACCGGCGACTGAGTGGGATTTGAACGTGGTCTTGCAGCAACTTACTCGCCCACCATTTGAGCCAATGGCTACTTGCCATTTGCACTTCCTCTCTTGGAAAGCGCTCTTCCTGGTGGCTCTTACCTCAGCCAGACATGTGAGTGAGCTACAAGCTCTGGTTTCTGATAGGCCGTACACACAGTTCTATAGGAACAGGGTGGTCCTGCGGACCCATCCCAAGTTCCTTCCAAAAGTGGTCTCCTCTTTCCACCTCAACCACGAGGTGGTTCTTCTGACCCTTTTTTCTAGGCCGCATACCAGCTGGGCTGAAACAGTCTTGCATACCCTGGACTGTAAGAGGGCGTTGTCTTTTTACATTGAACGTACGCAGGGCATCGAAGGGCTACTCAGCTCTTCGTCTCCTTTGACCCTAATAAGATGGGGTTACCTGTCTCCAAGCGTACGTTGTCCACTTGGGTAGCAGATTGTATAGCCTGGGTGTACAAGGCAGCTGACCTCCCCTTACAGGGTCGAGTCACGGCCCACCGTGTCAGGGCGAAAGCCGTGTCAGTAGCTCATCTCCGTTCTGTTCCATTGGCAGACATCTGCCGGGCCGCAACTTGGTCTTCAAGCCAGACTTTTGCAGCCCATTACTGCCTCGAGAGAGGGCCCGAAGGGACAGTGCTTTCGAACAGGTGGTACTCCGTAATCTCTTTGAGTTTTAGGCAACTCCTACCCTCCGGCCCTTGTGTTTGGCTACCGTACGGGGGCGTTCTCAGAGGATATTCTTATCACGGATGCTGAGGCTCTTGAGAGGGAGCCATTTTTTCAGCTTTGGGTTCCCAGTAGCCTAGAGCTGGGGAGTCCCATATGTGAGGACTGACTTCCTGCTTTGTCCTGGAGAAAGAGTAGTTACTCACCTGTAACAGGTGTT
Source organism: Ichthyophis bannanicus (assembly GCA_033557465.1). Classification (NCBI taxonomy): domain Eukaryota; kingdom Metazoa; phylum Chordata; class Amphibia; order Gymnophiona; family Ichthyophiidae; genus Ichthyophis; species Ichthyophis bannanicus. Next base: position 174,955,828 of record CM066042.1, read on the forward strand.
CTCCAGGAGCAGCAGTAATCAGTCCTCACGCCCCTCCCTCCTCCCCTGGAGTTGCAGTCATATCCTTCATTTTGTTTTTTGCTGTCTTTTAGCTATGTCAGACTGAGCAAGATGGCACCCTTGGGTGGGAAGGGGACTGCGCATGCGCGCTGCATTCCCAAAGGCTTTCCTTGAAAGCTGGGGAAATGCTCCGCACGAGGGCTCCGTCGGTGCTGACGTCACCCATATGTGAGGACTGATTCCTGCTGCTCCTGGAGAACACCTGTTATAGGTGAGTAACTACTCTTTCTGGCCTATCAGGCTCCCCAGCAGAGTCATCAAGCCAAGGGCCAGGGGCACAGCCTATGTAAGCAGAAAGCCTGCAAGCCCCAAACAGCACCGCAGCCACAGTCTGGAGGAGGTGCTTTTGACTCTTTAGACATAGCCTATCTCCCCCTCTCCCCCTCCCTGAGAGCCAGGACCCAAGGCACATGGGAGGACGTCTGGTTCACTTCGCTGACTCCTGGCCAAGCATCATAACCGATGCCTGGATGCTGCAGATTACCACCTTCTGCACTTCGACCAGATGCTGCCTCCCTTCTTTCCAGGTGAACTTTCCATGACGCTCCTGCAGAAGGAACTCTAGTCCCTGCTCAAGGATTGGGCAGTAGAGCCAGTCCCTTGGCCCTCTGGAGCATGGGGTTCTTCTCCCGGTACTTTCTCATCCCAAAAAAGACACAAGTCTTTCAGCCCATCCTGGATATGCGGGACCTAAATCATTTTCAGGTCAAAGAGAAGTTCAAGATGCTATCCCTTGGAACATTGCTGCCCTACCTCCAGCAGTGAGATTGCCTATGCTCCTTGGATCTCAAAGGGGTCTATACCCAAATTCTGATCCACCCCTGGCACAGTCAATACCTCTGCTTCATCATCGGAGGCTGCCACTACCAGTACAGGGTGCTCCCCTTTGGCCTCTCTTCTGTCCCCAGGGTGTTCACCAAATGCCTGGCAGTAGTCGCCACTCGCCTCCACTTGCTTGGGAGTCTGCTTCCCCTATCTGGACGACTGGCTCCTAAAGGCCAATTTGCCAAAGGAGTTATGTCACGCAGACCACCGCATAATCAGGGTGTTGCAGCATCTGGGATTCGTGATCAATTTCGCAAAGTTGCATCTGCTACCGACCCAGCACCTGGAGTTTAAAGGAGCCCATTTGGACTCTACCCAGGCCAGATCTTTCCTCCCGCTAGACAGGGCACAACGCCTGGCAACCCTAGCAAAAGAGGTGTACAGGGTTGCTTATCAGTGTCCACCTGTCTCCTGCGCCAGTTGGGGCACATGGCCTCGACAGTTCACGTAACCCTGCAGGCCCTCTATGGATGTGACAGGCTCAGTGGACCCTCGGCTCTCAATGAACTCTGGCTGCAGGCCAACTGGAGGATCGGGTCCAGATCACCCAGCCTCTAGCGGCCTCTCTAGCCTCAACCACACAAGTCAATTCCAGAGTGAAAGTCCAAAACTAATATAAAAAAAATCACTCCACCAAATAATACATCACCACTACATGTGTAAAACATGAAAAAAAAAAACAGGAGAAGAGAGCCTCAGAAAACAATGAGGTGGTAATGGTGCAAATTGTACATGCTCCAACCCAACCTCGTAACATCAACGGCTCAGAAAAACTCCTGCTTTTTGTTTATTAACACATTGTAATTGCAAAAATCACATCTTCTTAAATTTCTGTGTTCTCTTACGAAGATGTGATGTTTTGTAATCACAATGTGTTAATGATAAATGAAAAGCAGGAGTTTTTCTGAGCCATTGATGTTACGAGGTTAGGTTGAAGCATGTACAATTTGCACCAACATTACCACCTCATTGTATTCTGGGGCTCCTTTCTCCTTCTGTTTTTTTCTTTCATGTTTTACACCTGTACTGGGTGATGTATTACTTGATGGAGTGATTTTTTTTTATATTAGTTTTGGCCTCTAGCCTGGCATGCGTATGCCTTCAAATGGCATAGATTGTCTGGTGTGCAATATCAACCCTTTCTCTTGCTCAGTGCAGGATATCCTGCACTATCTTCTGCACCTCTCCCGGGCTGGTCTAAAGTCCAGCTCAGTCAGGTGCACCTCAGCATCCTGGCAGCACATGACCAACTCATTAATGGTCAACCCATCCGCATTCTCTTGTGGGTTGTTTTATGAGGGGGGCTTCTCCTCTCCTGGCCCCCCTATCTGCCCTCCGCCAGTGGTGAGGGACATGAACGACGTCTTCAGGAAGCTGATGGCTCCCCCTTTTGAATCTTTGGCTATGTGCTATCTCATATTCTTGTTGTGGAAAGTTGTGTTCCTGGGAGCGCTCACTTCAGCCAGGAGTTAGTGAGCTGCAAGTGTTGGTGGCCCACATCCCCTACACTAGGTTCCACAAGAACAGGGTCGTTCTCCAGACTCATTTGAATTTCCTGCCTAAGGTGGTGTCCACTTTTCACATGAACCAGGGGGTGGTCCTTCCCACCTTCGTCCTCAGGCCTCACACTTCCCAAGCGGAGGCCTCGCTACACACCCTGGATTGCAAGATGGCATTGGCTGGCCTGCCTCCAGAGGACACAGGCCTATTTCCATTCGTCACACCGTACGCAACCCCAAGCCTGTTGTCATAAGAAATGGTCTCTAAGCGTACCCTGTCTGCCTAGGTGGCAGACTGCATCTCTTTTGCTTATGAGCAGGCTGGACTCCCTCTGGAGCGTCATGTTACCACTCATAATGTGTGTGCCATGGCAGCCTTAGTGGCTTAACTGCGCTCAGTCCCCCTGCAAGACATCTGCTGGGTTGCCACCTGGTCTTCAGTCCATACCTTCACAGCACATTATTGCTTGGAGAGCTCACGGCTCTATAATGCCTTTGGCCAGGCAGTACTTCATCTCTTTGAGGTATAGTGCTACTCCTCCCCTCTGGCTCTTTGTGTCCAGGCTGCCGGAAAGGTGATTCCATTGTCAATTTTGGGGCTGCATCACTGGACGTCAAGCCATGCAGCCCTTCTTGCTGCCCTTCACGATTCGCCTTTTGGGTCGCCCGTGGCTCCTACAGGTTTTTTTTCAGTAGTATGTAGCTTGGGAGTCCCATATGTGAGGACTGACTTCTGCTTGTTACTGGAGAAAGCATGGTAACTCACCTGTAACAGCTGTTCTCCAGGGACAGCAGGAATCTGTCCTCACAACCCTCCCTCCTGCCCATAGAGTTGCTTTTTCTTTTCTCTGAGCTGTGCCATCATACTGAAGTAAGATGGCACCCTTGGGTGGGAAGGTGACAACGCATGTGCAGCCTATCTCCCAAAGGCTTTCTTTGAAAGCTGGGGAGTGAATCCATGCAGGCTCCATCGATGTGTGAGGACTGATTCATGCTGTCTCCGGAAAACACCTGTTACAGATGAGTAACCAAGCTGTATACATATGCCATGCTGACTCATGACAATATTTAAGCATAAACAGCTTTAACACACATTAAGTGTGGAATTCATTAAACATTAAAGGCCAGTTGAAACTTTGCAGAACATCCATTGCACAGAGGGCATTTACATGTTGGAAGGCACAAAACCAGTCCATCTGCTTGTCCTGCTTTGAGCCTTCCAGTGTGATTCCCCATCTGCAGGGATATCTCTCTACTGGCAACGTTTAAAGCTAGGCCTTCATTGTTTGTGGCTTATACTAAGTACCTCTGAAATGAACAAATCTGAATTCTTATAGATTATACACATTTGAAATGTCTAATTGGAGAAATGTAATGTTTGTGAAGCCATATTTGTTTACTATTCGTTTAAAGTAGATATTTGTAATTCACATTGGTACCAAGGGAGCATAGATAATTTTTCATGTAGTCCCTTCTCCGGTAACCATAAGCACCACTGCCAGAGGTACCTATTAATATATATCTATCTATATCTAGATATATCTATTTTTTTTACATTATTTCTCGGTATACAATTAAGGAATTTAAATTAATCAATTTTCATTAATTTTTTAGGCCAACCACAGCTGATGTTGACAGCAGGGCCCAGTGTGCCAGTTCCCCCACAGGCACCTTTTGGCTATGGTTATGCTGCCCCTCCTTACGGACAACCACAATCTGGGTTTGGATACAGCATGTAAGGAGGAAAGAGACCAGAGATCCCATGCTGACAGATTCTTACTCAAACTCCTGTCCCTCCCTGCTTTGTAATAGGGAAATGCAACAACCATTTCTGCTTTGTTCTTGTACCCTTTGTTTCATGAAGGACAACTTTTTTTTTCTACTTCAGATTTGGATCACACTTTTTTCCACATTCCATGTTAGTTAAATTGTTTATTTTTAAAGGCAGATAGTTTGTTTTGTTTTCAAGTGGGCTTTTTTCCCGTCAGGACTGATTCTTAACATTTAAAACAGTCTGTTGTGAATAATCTGATTTGCACTCTATAGTGTTAAGAAACTCCATATTGACACTCTGAATTTAAGTGTGTGAGCAGCTTATGTGCAGTTTCTCAATGCATTTAAGTCTTTACTGTATATTCAGAAAAACAAAAATGCTAAAGCAAAAATGTTTTATTTCCACATGCAAAAAACTGCCGACAAACAGAACACTAATCTGCATATCTTTACAATGTGTGCATCGTGTGGCTCTTAAAATTTAAGAAAAAAAAATTAAATGCGTGCACCTTTCCCTATTGAAGGTGGAACCCAAACTTGATGCAGTCTGAGCAGATTCTCCAGTTACACAAACAGAATGCTAGTGCGTTTTGTTCACTCCCCATTTAACAGATGACCTTACATTGTGCTATACCCTGTGCTTTTTTGTGGGACCATTCCATCCAGGAACAGAGAAAGCACCATGATTCCAATCTGTGTAGTTACTAACCCTGTCCCAAGGTTTGTGTATGTTGGATATTGTGGTGTTTTTAGGTCACTGTTTTGAGTGTACAGAAAAAAATTCAAACACACAATTGCTGTTCAGTTTTTTGTTTGTGCAATTTGAAATTACTCAAATTTAAAATAAAAATTTCAGACTGTGGATGTACACAATACAATAGTTGCAGTTGTACATTTCTTGTGACAGTTGACAGAATACGTTTCTATCAAGGAATGAGGCTGGGATGAGGGTTACATGGAAAGATGAAGAGACTAGAAATTCTGCAGATACAATACATACCCTTTGGTGCATATAAATTAAAGAAAATATCAGTGTAGTATTTCGTGGTCTTGCAGCACTTGTATTTTAAAACAAATGTTCCTATCTGCTGTTCAGATAAATGATTTGTGGTCTTTGAAGACAAAAGCTGGCCATGTTCTGTATGATATGAAGCAAGATAATTTTGTGTATTTAAAAAAAAAAAGTTGCCAAGAACTTGTCTTACCTTTCTGTTTCCAGTAGAGATTCAGTTGGCTTAATGCATATAGATGGATTAACTTTGTGGTCCTGCCTAAAAGTTAATTTAAGCCAGTGTTAAGGAAGCAGCATGAGGTCACTTTCTCTCCCATAGATCAACAAATATGAGTGTTGCAGACTGGGATAGTTCTGCTGCTGCAGGCTTTAGTTTGCCCACTTACGGCTTAATGCTTGCCTTGCATATAATAGAATGTTATGGGAGTAAGTTTTAAAATCTAATGTCAAGTGAAAAAAAGAAATGATAAAATTGCATATGACTTAAGTTTGAATATGCTAAAACGTCTACAACAGTGTGCATTCATGAAAACATCCTTTCAGCTGCAACCCTAGCATACTCTTAAATATGTCAAATTGGCTTTCTCTGTTCAGAATTTCAAGAATAAAAGGTTATCTTTGGAAAGTAGTTTGGGATGCTTTCAGAAATACCAGCCTTTGCAGGTTTCATTTTGTGAGTCAAAAGAGAGAAAGAGCCAAAAGAGAGAAAACTATAATGACTTAAGTGATGTGGGCAAAAGGTCAATTTTCTAGTTCCTCGGTTCCATTTTGGTACTGATTTTAAAAAAATTCAATGTTGAACCTTCCCTGTTTTACTTTAGTGTGCAAACATTTTGCTCTTCATTTGTAGAAATTATCAGAAATTCATTCCACTACCATTTATGAAGTAAGGGATACCTAAAAGGTTGTTTCAAAGTGATTTACAAGTAATTGTGTAAATCTAAGTTCCTTATTCTCCTGCTAAACCAGTTGAGACAAGTGGATTGTGTTCCCCCTACCAGCAGATTAGTGGAGACACAAAGGACCAGTGAAAAGCCCGGGTTTAATGCAAAGAAGTGCAGTGTCATGCACTTGGGAAGCAGAAATCCAAGGGAAATGTATGCGATAGGGGGCGAGAGGTTGGTGTGCACGGACCAGGAGAAGGACCTTGGTGTGATTATTTCTGAGGATCTCAAGGCGGCAAAACAGTGCGACAAGGCGGTGGCAAAAGCCAGGAGGATGTTGGGTTGCATACAAAGAGGAATTACCAGCAGAAAGGAAGAGGTACTAATGCCACTGTATAAGTCACTGGTGAGGCATTTAAATACTTAAAGAGAAATAATGAACAAATAAACCTCTTCCAAAGACAGGGAAGCTGTAAAACTAGAGGGCATAACATGAAGCTGCAAGGAGGTAAATTGAAAGGCAATGTCAGGAAATACTTTTTCACTGAAAGGGTGGTGGATGCTTGGAATGCCCTCCCGATGGAAGTGGTGGGGGCAAATACAGTGACAGAATTCAAAATGGCATGGGGCAGACACAGTGGATCCCTTTACAGCAACAGGATAAAATCAAAATAAACTTAACTATCTAATTTCTCAACAAACAGGGCTGTCCTACACGGAGCGGTGGGTTCACCCCTAAACAGACATAGGGAGGGGGTGGCCTGCACGGAGCGACAGGTGCACCTACTTTTGCCATCTTACTGGGCAAACTAGGTGGAACATACTGGTCCTTATCTGCCGTCATTTACTATGTTACTATGTGTTACTCTTGTGCCTCTATCTGCCTCAGCCACCAGAGGTCTGTATTTCTTTGTCTCTAGCAGATGGTGGATGGATTTTCTCCTCTGTAGAAAATCTGAGGATTGAGAAGAAAAGAGATTGATTAAATGCTTGTGGGGACCACCTTGAGTCCTAAAAGAGTGACTCCCTTACTTGAGTGCGACGTGAAAGGCTGCACCAGATTGCAGTCTTTTTAGTAGCCATAGGAGGAGGGAAAATTGGTTCAGCTCCATGCTGTTATGATAAGGGCTTGTTGAGCAGCCCCAAATTGGAAGGATCTGGAAGAGTACTATAGCCTCACACAACCTCAGCGCTTCCTCCTTCCTCCATTCAGAAGTCTTCCGAAGATTGCAGAAGACTGAGGGATCTGCCTGCCAGCCACCTTCCACACAGTGCTGTAAAAATAAAACCAGCCAGTGAAGCAGTTTCAGGAGGAGTAGAACCGAGCCCAGCATAGATCCTAAGCCTGGGGCACTTGAGAGGTGAGTAACAAGACTTGACCTTGTCATTGTTCTTGTTTAGGGGCTCCTGGTTCAGTCTGAGAGATGCAATTCAGGGTGGCCTGCTAATGACCATTGACACTGTGCTATTGTGCACCTGGGGGTCGCGTGGTCCTAATGTGTGTTCCGCCCAAGAGGCTCCAATGCACGCTCATTCCCTAGCACCTTTAATGCACATTATATAAAAGCGCAGTTAACACATGCTTGCGGGCCGACGTAGCCTTAAAATGCACTCGTGATATGCTAACTCTCTTCTTTCAGGAAACATTGTTTGACCTGTGGCAAGTGAAGAGCTTCATCCTTGGATTCTGGACTCTGCCCTTACTGCATGACAACTTCTGAGTTGCTCCTAGAAAGCATGCTTCCCCCCCCCCCTCAACTGGGGGATGTGGTTATTTGCCCCTACCTTCCTCAAGGCAGGAGGTGCAGGATGGCGCTAAGGGTAAGGATGTCCAGTCGACTGGAGGGTCCGGGGACGGTGCTGTGAGCCACTCTTCATTCTCTAGGGCGTCTGTGGCAGCTATGTCCCCTGGTGTTGCGGAGCCTTATTTGAGAGGAGAGCTTCTGGATTGTCAGCCCCGGAATTATTTTCCTTTTTGCCGCAGGCCTGGTCCTTTTGGCATGGAACTTGACCCTGGGCCTTTAGGTGCCCCCCAGACACACACACATGCTGGGCAGGCTGCTTTTTAACATATTGATAAATGACCTGGAAATGGGAACAATGAGTGAGGTGATAACGTTTTCATAGTAACATAGTATATGACGGCAGATAAACAGTATGGTCCATCTAGTCTGCCCAGCAAGGCGGCAAGAGAAGGTGCACTTGCTGCTCTGTGCAGGTCACCTCTCCCCATGTCTTTGTTTAGGGGTGAACCTACCGCTCCGTGTAGGGCACCCCTGTTTGTTGAGAAATTAGATACATTTATTTTTATTTTATTCTGTTGCTATAAAGGGATCCACTATTTCTCCAGGACCAAGCAGGAAGTCAGTCCTCACTTATGGGTGACGTCGGCGCCGACGGAGCCCTCGCGGAGCAATTTTCCCCAGCTTTCAAAGAAAGCCTTTGGGAATTGCAGCGCGCATGCGCGGTCGTCTTCCCGCCCGAGGGTGCCATCTTAGCCAGTCTTCTTTTTTCCGCGGAGCCCTACAGACGTCCCCGTCTTGTCCCCGCGAAAAAGTTGATTTTCCTCTTTATTTTATCCTTTTTTCCTTCGGTTCGATGCCGATCTTTTTCCCGCCCGGACTCGCGACGCCGGTCACGAGTCCTCTTACTTTTTTCGGTTTTTCTGACTTAGTCAGCTTTCGTTTTCGTTTTCCCTGGCAGCCCGGTCCTTTGACCTCGCAGGGGCCCTTTTTCCCCCGATGGCTGCCAGTGGGTTTAAGCGGTGTGGTCGGTGTGTGACCGAAATATGTCACTAACCGACACACACGACTTTTGCCTCCGCTGCCTGGGCCCTGATCATGAGGAACTGATCTGTGGGCCCTGCAGCAAATTGTCCTCAAAGGCGTTGAGAAGTCGGCGGCATCAGCGTGAGAGAACCTTCGCTGACCCCAGCCGTACCCGGACCTCGTCGGAGGCCTCCGTGTCGAAAGGCTCCAGCTCGGACCGTCACCGGAGCTCCTCCGACCGGGGTTCTCCCTCCGGGGACCATAGCCGGAAGGTGAAACCCGCGAGGGCGGCGTCAGTGGACGCTCCTGGTTCCGCGAGGGCCAGGTCGCATAGCCCCGACAGCCGCCCCGGGTCCTTGGAGAAGGAACACATCCCGAAGCGACCTCGCCTGGAGTTGGAGATGCCTGCCCGGGTAAGTCCTGTGGTCCTTCTGGACTCGCCTCCGCGACAGCCGACGTCGGGCCCGACGCCGTCGGGGCCCGAGTCGGGGACTGCTGGGTCACCTGAGCTCGGACTCAGGTTGACGGCCTTGGAGAGCAGACTGTCTGCCTTCATGGACCAGCAGAGGGCACTGCTCGCTGGCTTCGCTGGCGCCGCTGCCCCGACCGCCGGGACGTCGACGTCCAAGTCGACCCCGGAGACCGAGCCGATCCTCGAGTCGATGAGAACTCGAGTCGATCCTCGGTCGAGGTCACCCTCGGCCTCCCGTTCGGGACCGAGGTCGCCGACGCCGACTCCCTCGACGTCGGGGCGGCTGGCGCCGCACCCTGTCCGGGCCGACCCCACCGAGTCCTCGTCGGAGTCGGTCTGGGAGTCTGAGGAGGAAGAGTCACCTGATTCTTTCCAGACTCGGTGTGTCCCATCGGACTCACCGGAGTCCGAGCCTCGGAAGCAGTCCCCCCCAGAGGATGCCCGGTTCTCGGACTTCGTTAGGGATATGGCCAAGGCTTTGGCCTTCCCTGCGGATCCCGAGGAGGAGCCTCGAGCCGAAGAGCTCGACGCCCTCCAGTATGACTCTCCCGCGAGGGAACACTTTACTGTGCCGGTTCCTCCTATGCTGGAACGACTACTCTTCCGCATGTGGGAGAGTCCGGCCTCCTCGCCGGTCCTGAGCAAGCGGGTCGATTCTATCTATCGAGTCCGCAAGAGCCCTGGCTTTCAAAAGGCACAGCTGCCACACCATTCCATGGTAGTGGAATCGGCCATGCATCGTCTTAAGAGCCAGAAGATGCACTCCTCGGTGCCTCCTGGCAGGGAGGCCCGTAACCTGGATGGCCTTGGCAAGAAGTGCTTCCAGGGCTCTATGCTCGCATGTCGTGTCCAGACTTACCAGCTATACATGGGCATGTATCTCCGGGATCTGGCTAAAGAGCTAGCCGGATTCTCCGCTGGTCTCTCCGAGGAGCCCTTGCGGAGGTTCCTAGCCTTGTCCACTGGCATTCGGGAATGCTCAAAGTTCATGTCCCGAGCAGCCTATGATGGCTTTGAAGCCTCGGCTCGAGTGGCCGCAGCCGGCATCGGTGCCCGCCGACAGGTTTGGCTTCAGTCGTCAGACCTTGAGCCCTGGGTGCAGGACAAGTTGGTCGATGTCCCCTGCCGAGGCGAAAACCTCTTTGGCAAGCCCATGGCGGAAAAGGCTGCGCAAATTGAGACTGAGACTCTCACCAGGACCAGGCTTTCTAGGAAGACCTCCGCCCCTTCCCAGAAAAAGAAGGGCTCGGGGAAAAAGTCCTTTTACCCGAGGAAGGCGGCTGCCTACAAACAATACCCCCATTATCAGGCCCCTGCAGCTCCCCAACAGGGCCAGCAGGCCAAGGGACGGGGTAACGGGTCCCGTAGGCAGCAAGCCCCCAAGCCTGCACCACCAGCCCCTGCTCAGCAGGGTGGGGGCTTTTGACTCGCTAAGCATAGCCTCTCCCCCCCCGCTGGTTCCTCCCAGCACCGGAGGCCGGCTGGTTCACTTCGCCCACAGGTGGTCCAGCATCACCGCAGATGCCTGGGTGCTTCAGGTCGTGCGAGAAGGCCATCTTCTCCACTTCCATCAGGTCCCTCCCTCCTATTTTCCGGGAGAACCTCCGCGCCCCCCTCTGCACAGGGAGTTGCTCCTTCAGGAGTTAGCAGGTCTTCTGCAGGAACAGGCGGTGGAACCGGTGCCACACCACCTGAGAGGTCAAGGCTTTTATTCAAGGTATTTTCTGATACCAAAGAGAACAGGGGGCCTCAGACCCATCCTGGACATGCGCAACCTCAACAAGTTCCTTGTGCGGGAGAAGTTCAAAATGCTTACCCTTGGAATCCTTCTGCCCTACCTCCAGCAGGGAGATTGGCTATGCTCCTTGGATCTAAAGGATGCCTACACGCACATCCTCATCCACCCAAGCCACCGCCAATACCTAAGGTTTGTGGTGGCAGGAAATCATTACCAGTACAGAGTACTGCCCTTTGGCCTGTCCTCCGCACCGCGAGTCTTCACAAAATGTCTCGCGGTCGTGGCGGCCCATCTCCGGCTTCACGGCCTCTATGTCTTTCCGTACCTCGACGACTGGCTCATCAGAGCAGCGTCCGCTCAGGAGGTCACCAACGCCACGTGCCGCACGGTGACTCTGCTGCAGCACTTGGGCTTTGTTATAAACTTCGCAAAGTCCACTTTGCTCCCCTCACAGGATCTCGAGTTCATCGGCACAAGGCTGCACACTCCTCAGGCGCGAGCATTCCTACCGCTCGACAGGGCTCAACGGCTCATGGACCTAGCCGACCGCTTTCGCAGCCAGCCCCTGGTCTCCGCCAGGCGCTTCCTGAGACTGCTTGGCCATATGGCTTCCACCGTCCATGTGACCCCCAATGCCCGCCTGAATATGCGGTCTGCTCAATGGTGTCTCCGCCAGCAGTGGCGACAAGCCACGGGCAGCCTAGCAGACCTAGTGCGCGTTTCCGAGCCGCTGGTCTCGTCTCTCCGGTGGTGGCTCCGGCAGCCAAACCTGATATTCGGAATGCCTTTCCAGTCACCTCAGCCGACCCGGGTGCTGACCACCGATGCATCCCTCCTGGGCTGGGGAGCACATTGCCAAGAGGCACGTACTCAGGGCCTCTGGACCACGTGGGAGTCTGCTCAGCAGATCAACTTCCTGGAGCTCAGGGCGATCCGCCTGGCTCTCAAGGCCTTCTCCCACCTGACTTCCCAACAGTCCGTCCTTGTCCAGACGGACAATCAAGTTGCCATGTTCTACGTGAACAAGCAGGGGGGCACGGGCTCCTTCCTCCTCTGCCGGGAGGCACAGAAGCTCTGCTCTTGGGCCGTCAGTCACGGCATTCTCCTCAAGGCAGTTTATCTCCCGGGCCAAGAAAATTGCCTTGCAGACAAACTCAGCAGGGTCCTCCAGCCGCACGAGTGGCGTCTGGATCCCTTGGTAGTTCAGAAGCTCTTCCTCAAGTGGGGTCTCCCCACGGTGGATCTCTTTGCCAGTCCTCACAACCGGCAGCTTCCTCGCTTCTGCTCTCGTCGGCCACACCCCCTTCGGGTGGCGGCGGACGCCTTTCTGATCTCGTGGTCGGGGAGCCTTCTGTACGCTTTCCCTCCCATCCCGCTGGTCTCTCGGACTCTTTTCAAGGTTCTCCGAGACAAAGCCTTCATGATCCTGGTGGCCCCTCGCTGGCCCAGGCAGCCGTGGTTTCCGCTCCTGCTGCAACTGGCGGTGGAGGATCCAATCCCTCTGGGGGTACAACCGGATCTCCTCACTCAGGATCAGGGGTCCCTCCTGCACCCCAACCTCAGGTCTCTCAACCTCATGGCCTGGCTGCTGAGAGGGTAGTCCTTGCTCCCCTTCTCCTGCCGGCGGAGGTGGAGGAGGTCGTCTTGGCTTCGCGACGGCCTTCTACCCGCAAATGCTACGCCCTTAAATGGCATCGCTTTGCAGTCTGGTGTACCCAACAGTCTCAGGATCCCTTCTCCTGCCCGGTGTCGGTGATCTTGCAGTACTTGCTGCACCTCTCTAATCTGTGACTTAAGTCCAACTCCGTCAAAGTTCACCTCAGTGCTCTTTCAGCACATCATGTGCCGGTGGACGGCAGACCTCTCTCCAATGACCCTCTCGTAGCGAGGTTTCTCCGAGGTCTCCTTCTACTTAAACCACCTCTGCGACCGCCAGCGCCTGACTGGGACTTGAATGTGGTTTTGCAGCGGATCACCTGTCCGCCTTTTGAACCTATGGCTACCTGTTCTCTCCGTTTTCTGTCTTGGAAAACACTGTTCTTGATAGCCCTCACTTCCGCTAGACGCGTAAGTGAATTGCAGGCCCTCGTGTCTGATCCCCCTTACACTAGGTTCTACAAGAATAGGGTAGTCCTACGGACTCACCCAAAATTTCTGCCTAAAGTGGTCTCCCCTTTTCACATCAATCAGGAGGTGGTACTTCCAACCTTCTTTCCCAGACCACACTCCAGCCGAGCTGAGACGGTCCTCCATACCCTGGACTGTAGAAGGGCATTGAACTTCTACCTTGACCGTACGCGGGAGCACCGTAAAGCTGCTCAGCTTTTTGTGTCTTTTGACCCCAATAAATTGGGGCTCCCGGTCTCCAAGCGTACTCTGTCCATCTGGGTTGCGGACTGTATCTCTTGGGCTTATGGGGCAGCCGGACTCTCCTTAGAAAGTCGAGTCACGGCTCATTGCGTTCGGGCAAAGTCCACGTCAGTGGCTTACCTCCGCTCTGTTCCACTGGCAGACATCTGCCGGGCCGCTACTTGGTCTTCGAGCCAGACTTTTGCGGTCCATTACTGTCTCGAGAGGGAGTCCCGTAGGGACAGTGCTTTCGGACAGGCAGTCCTCCGTAATCTCTTTGAGGTCTGAGCAACTCCTACCCTCCATCCCGGATGTGGGCTACCGGTGGGTGATAATTCAGCGAAGATTCTATCCTCCTGTGCTGCTGAGCTAGAGGGAGCTCATTTTTGTGCTTAGGGTCTCCGGTAGCCTTGAGCTTGGGAGTCCCATAAGTGAGGACTGACTTCCTGCTTGGTCCTGGAGAAAGCGTAGTTACTCACCTGTAACAGGTGTTCTCCAGGAGCAGCAGGAATCAGTCCTCACTACCCTCCCTCCTCCCCTTGGAGTTGCAATCGTCTGCTTATGTTCTTTTTGCAAATTTTTATGCTGTCTTTTTTAGCTATGTCATCTGACTGGCTAAGATGGCACCCTCGGGCGGGAAGACGACCGCGCATGCGCGCTGCAATTCCCAAAGGCTTTCTTTGAAAGCTGGGGAAAATTGCTCCGCGAGGGCTCCGTCGGCGCCGACGTCACCCATAAGTGAGGACTGATTCCTGCTGCTCCTGGAGAACACCTGTTACAGGTGAGTAACTACGCTGTCTGTCCCATGCCATTTTGAATTCTTTCACTGTTTGCCCCCACCACTTCCATCGGACGGCATTCCAAGCATCCACCACCCTTTCAGTGAAAAAGTATTTCCTGACATTGCCTTTCAGTTTACCCCCTTGCAGCTTCATGTTATGCCTTCTAGTTTTACAGCTTCCCCGTCTTTGGAAGAGGTTTGTCTGTCCATTAATACTCTTAGTATTTAAAGGTCTGAATCGTATCTCCCCTGTCACTCCTCTCCTCCAGAGTGTACGTATTTAGGTCTTCAAGTCTTTTCTCATAAGTCTTCTGACGCAGGCTCCAAATCATTTTGGTCGCCTTCCTCTGAACCACTTCCAGCCTTTTTATATCCTTTGCGAGATACGGTCTCCAAAACTGAACACAATATTCCAAGTGAGACCTCAGCAGCGACTTGTACAGTGGCATTAGTACCTTTTCCTTTCTGCTAGTAATTCCTCTTTGTATGCAACCCAGCATCCTTCTGGCTTTTGCCACCGCCTTGTCACACTGCTTCATCACCTTGAGATCATCAGAAACGATCACACCAAGGTCTTTCTCCTGGTCCGTGCACATCAATCTCTCGCCCCCTATCGCATACAATTCCCTTGGATTTCTGCTTCCCAGTTGCATTACACTACACGTCTTCACATTTAACTCAACTGCCAAGCATTAGACCATTCTTCCAACTTTTGTAGATCTATCTTCATGTTCCCCACTCCCTCAGGGAAGTCCACTCTGTTGCAAATTTTCATGTCATCTGCAAAAAGACAGACTTTTCCTTTCAGCCCTTCGGCAGTATCACTCACAAATATATTGAACAATACGGTCCCAAGACTGAACCCTGGGGCACACTGCTAATTGCCTTCTTTTCATCTGAGTGAGTTCTGTTTACCGTCACCCTCTGTCAGTCAGTCAACCAATTTCTGATCCAGTTCACCATCTTGGGACCCATCCCCAAGCTGTTGAGTTTATTGATAAGCCTCCTATGAGGAACAGTATCAAAGGCTTTGTTGAAATCTAGGTAGGTTACATCCATCGCACACCCTTGATCTAGTTCTCGGTCACCCAGTCAAAGAGCTCAATCAGATTTGTTTGGCAAGATCGTCCTTTGATAAAACCATGTTGCCTCGGATCATGCAACCTGTTGGTTTTGAGGAAGTCCACGATTCGCTCTTTCAGGAGCGCCTCCATTACTTTTCCCGTCACAGAGGTAAGGCTTACTGGCCTGTAGTTTCACTTCTTCCCTATTACCACTTTTGTGGAGAGGTACCACATCAGGCCTTCTCCATTCCTGTGGAACTTCTCCTGTCTCTGAGGATCTATTAGAAACATCCTTTAAAGGCCCTGCAAGAACTTCTCTGAGCTCTTTCAGTATCCTGGGGTATATCCCATCTGGTCCCATTTTGCAAGCTGTTCTAACATCTTTTGTGAATGGTGTAGTATTTACTCCATTCCCATTTGTAAATTTGTCAGTCACAGGTGGTGATTGACAAATATAAAGATAACACAAAATTATTCAAAGTTGTTAAAAAGCAAGAAGGTTGTGAAAAATTGCATGAGGATTTTGATAAATTGGAAGACTGGATGTTCAAATGGCAGATTAAATTTAATGTAGACAAATGTAAAGTTATGCACCTAGGAAAGAACAACCCAAACTATGGTTACACGATGCAAGGTTCCAAATTAGGAACCACCACCAAGGAAAACAATTTAGGTGTTATCATGGATAATATGTTGAAACCCTCCGCCCAGTGAAGGGAAAGGAATGGAGAATAAAACAAAGGATGATATGTGTCTGTATCATTCCATGGTGCGTCCGTGCCTTGAATGTTGTGTGCCCTTCTGGACGCCATATCTTAAAAAAGATATAGCGGAATTAGAAAAGGTACAGAGAAGAGCTACCAAAATGGTAAAGAGATGGAAGGATACCCCTATGAGGAAAGGCTTAAAAGGTTAGGGCTTTTCAACTTGGAAAAGACACAGCTGAGGGGACATATGATAGAGGTCTATAAATTAATGAATGGAATGGGTAAACTAGATTGGTGGTTTACACCATCAAAAGGTAGACAGACTAGGGGATATTCAATGAAGCTGCAACGTAACCCATTCAAGACTGAGAGAATATTTTTCTCCGGGAACAAGCAGGAAGTCAGTCCTCACATATGGGGTGACATCAGTGTCGACTGAGCCCGCACGGATCCACTCCCCAGCTTTCAAAGAGGGCTTTTGATATGGATTATCGAATGTTTCTTTATGCTTGCTTCTGTAAGTTTTGTTAAATTCTAATAAATTGTAAATAAAAAAAACAAAAGAGGGCTTTTGGGAGCTACACCACACATGCGCGGTCACCTTCCTGCTCAAAGCTGCCATCTTGTTTCTGTCATTTCTTTTCCACGGAGCCCTGCAGACATCCCTTCTGTGTACCACGGTAAAAGTAGATTTTTTTGGACCCTTTATTTGGTTTTCTTATTTTTTTAGAGTGCTTGAGTCGATCACCTTCTGTGCCCAAGTCTTCGCCTCCAGCGTCTCTATTTTCGCTTGGGTATTTTTGTCTTCATTTGTTCTTCTTTTGGCATACGGGTTTTTTTCTCTTGCAGCCTACCTGTTTGAGATGCACGAGTTTGATCTCACAGGTCTTATTTTCCTTGCTATGTCGTCAACCAGCGTTTTTAAGTGGTGTGGCAAGTGCAACCGCACTGTCCCATATGGACCGCCACAGTACCTGCATCAAGTGCCTTGGGGCAGAACACGGCAGGTCTTCCTGCCCACTTTGCCTCCTCATGTTGCCTCTGCCCTGCGGTTATTCACTTAATGCTTGACGGTCGTGGCCACTCGCCTCTGGGTCCTTGGAGTCTGTGTTCCCCTATGACTGGCTTGTGCAGGCTGGCACACCAGACAAAGTGCTCAGTGTGATGCAGTGCACACTTAGGGCTCCTGTAGCACCTAGGATCCGTGGTGAACTTCCCAAAGTCTCACCTCGTTCTGATTCAGTGCATGGAGTTCATCGGGGCCCTGCTAGACTCCACTAGAGCAAAGGCCTTCCTACACCTGGGATGGGCTCAGCACCTTGCCACCCTAGTGCAAGAGATAGTGAGGTGCCCCAGTAACAGCCTGACAGATGCTCTTCCTGCTGGGACACATGGCATCCACCATCCATGTAACCCCTTTTGCATGCCTGTGCATGCAGCAGGCCCAGTGGACTCTCAGCGCTCGGTGGTCGCAGGTGTCAGGCTGCCTGGAGGACCGTATCCGGGTCACACCTGCCTTAGCAGTCTCCCTGACCTGGTGGCAGGACCACCACACCTAAGGGCTGGCCTGCAGTGCCAAGCCCCACCAGTGCAGCATGTCCACACTATGGATGCATCCAAGATGGGCTGGGGGGCTTAATGCGATCACTTACAGTCACAGGGGCCGTGGTTGCCGGTGGAGAGACTTGCAGATCAACTTGCTCAAGCCCTGTGCAGTCGTACACCCCGTGAGTCTTCCAGGACCATCTGGAAGGACAGGTAGTCCAGGTCCTGATGGACAACCAGGTAGCGATATTCTACATCAACAAGCAAGGGGGCACAGGTTCGTACCATCTCTGCTGGGTGGTGCACCTCTGGAACTTTGTGGCGGGGAGGGACATTTTCCTTTAAGGTGGTGTACTTGCTGGGCCAGGACAATATACTGGCCAACCATCTGTGCCGCAACCTCCAACCCCACGAATGGAGGTTGAACCCAACCATTCAGGAAGAGATCTTCCAGCAGTGGGCACCCCGGAGATCAATCTCTTTGCCAGCTTGGAGAACGCACAACTCCCAAGGTTCTGCTTCAGGAAACCAGCCTGGGGTCAGGAAGTGACAGACTTCTTCCTCCTCCCATGGTCAAGGGTTTCTCCGGGAACAGGCAGGAAGTCCAGTCCTCACATATGGGTGATGTTGGTACCAACTGAGCTCTTGCAGAAGCATCCCCCAGCTTTCAAAGAGAGCCTTTGGGGGGATGCCACCACTCATGCATGGTCCCCTTCCCGCCCAAGGGTGCCATCTTGCTCAGTCACCTTTTTTTGTCCCAGGAAAAAGTTGATTTTTCTCTCTGAGTTTTATACTCACCTCCGGTATTGCACCAGTACTCTAACTGCCTACCAACCTCATAGCCTCGGCATCGAGTTTGATCTGTTTTTCTAGTTTTCGATTCTTTCCTTTTCCTGGTGTCTGTGCCCTTTTTCTCCCACTGGCAGCCCAGAGAGTCTTCGACCCCACAGCGGTACGTTTTCCCCCCCATGGCTACCAGAGGCTTTAAGAAGTGTGATCGGTGCTCTAAAATCATCTCCTTGACCAACACACATGACTGCTGTCTCTGCTGCCTTGGGCCAGACCACGACCCAGCAGCCTGCAGTCTCTGCAAGAGGATGTCCAGTAAGGCCTCAAGAGCCGCCAGCAGTAGCATGATAAGTTTTTCCCCGAGTCCCCCCGGTGCCTTCAAAGTCCAGGGCCTTGTCCAAGGCCCTGACATCTCAGGTGGAGCCTTCTGAACCAGAGCCTCGTGGGTTCTCAGAAAGGGGGTCTCCCTCAAGGGAACAAAGGAAGAAGAATCCCTCGAAGGCAGCCCCCTTGGATGGTTCCATCTGGCCGGGTGCTCCCTGGGCCTGGTCCCACAATCCGAGACGTTCGTCCGAGGCATCGGAAAAGGTACGGCCTGCGAAGGTCCCCCAGAAAGATCTGACGGTGGACCGGCCTCTGTTCCCAGACACTATCCTAGTCGAGGATTCTCCTTCGGGGGAGCCGGCGTTGGAGCAGAGTCCCTTGGTGCCCGCGCCGAAGGCTGCAGAGCCTTCTGGTCTGGCGTCTAGAATGGCGGCCCTGGAGCGCAATTTGTTTGCCTTCATGGACCAGCAGCGGGCGCTGTTGTCCACCCTGACGACCAGGCCCTTGATGTCTAAGACATCCCTGGAGGCTGAGCCGATCCTCGGCCAAGGTCGCAATCCAGGTCCCGCGCGACGGGACCAAGGTCATCCCTGGCAAG
Organism: Ichthyophis bannanicus; assembly: GCA_033557465.1. Classification (NCBI taxonomy): domain Eukaryota; kingdom Metazoa; phylum Chordata; class Amphibia; order Gymnophiona; family Ichthyophiidae; genus Ichthyophis; species Ichthyophis bannanicus. The sequence goes on from CM066042.1 coordinate 174,975,016, forward strand.
TTTGCCGGGCACCAGCCACAGATCACTGGGAGCCCCGAGGCCCGCAGAGCAGCCCTCCAATGAGTCCTCGACGGACTACTCTGAGTGTGAGACAAAGGATAAGGAATCCCCTGATACCCATCGCCACCACGATGGTCCCATCTGACTCTCCTGTCTCAGAGCCTAGACGGCTGTCCCCGGCCGAGGATATGGGTTTCCTTGATTTTGTCAAGGACATGTCTAAGGCCCTGGCATTCCCGATGGCGTCAAAGGAGGACCCTCGGGCAGATGAGTTCGAGATCCTCCAGTACAAGGCCCCTCCATGGGAATTGCTCACAGTGCCCATCCCACCCATCCTGGAATGACTGATGCTCCAGATGTGGGAGACACCGGCTTCGGTGCCAGTGGTGAGCAAATGGCTCGACTTGATATATCGAGTCTGCCGGAGCCCAGGCTTCCAAAAATCACAGTTGCCGCATAACTCTATGGTGGTGGAGTTGGCCATGCATCGGCTGAAAAACCCAGAAGATGCACTCCTTGGTGCCCCCCAGCAGGGAGGCCCCCAACCTGGATGCCATCGGCAGAAAGTGCTACCCAGGGCTCAATGCTCATCAGCTGCATCCAGGCTACCAGCTGTACATGGGCATGTACCTGAGAGACCTGGCGAAGGAACTTGCCAGGTTCTCAGCTGGTCTCTCTGAGAAACTCTTGCAGCGGTTCAAGAACCTGGCCAAAGCAGTCCGTGAATGCTCCAAATTCATGTCTCGAGCGGCCTATGACAGGTTTGAATCAGCGGCTCGAGTAGCAGCGACTGACATTGGTGCATGCTGCCAAGCTTGGCTATAGTCGTCCGACCTCAAGCAGTGGGTTCAGGACAAATTGGTCGATGTCCCATGCCAAGGAGAGAGCCTCTTTGGCAAACCCATTACCGACAAGGCTGCTGAGCTGGAGACAGTTCATCACAAGGACAAGGCTCTTCAAGAATTCTGCTGCCCCTACCCGACGGAAGGGCTCAGGTAAAAAGTCCTTTTACCCGAGGAAGGGAGTTGCTTTCTGAAAAAAGGGTCAGCAGGCCAAGGGACATGGGCATGACCCGTATAAGCCGAAGGTGCCAAAACCCCAGGCTCCAGCTCAGTCAGGGGGGGAGTTTTGACTCCTTGAGCATAGCCTATCTACCCCAAGGAGATCAGCAACCCACAGGGAGACATCTGGCCCTCTATGCCCAGAGGTGGGTGTCCATCACCATCGATTCCTGAGCACTTTGGGGAGGATTACCTCCCCTTTGTTTTCCTGGAGAGCCCCTCAGGACTCCCTTCCACTGGGACTACCTTCTGAAGGAGTTAGCAGGTCTTCTCGAGGACAAGGCGGTGGAACCGGTGCCCCACCATCTCAAGGACAAGGGGTTCTACTCCAGGTACTTCCTCATACCAAAAAGAACAGGGGGTCTAAGGCCCATCCTCTACCTGTGCAACCTCAACAAATTCCTGGTGAGGGAGAAGTTCAAGATGCTCTCCCTTGGAACATTGCTTCCCTACCTCCAGCAGGGAGACTGGCTATGCTCCTTAGACCTCAAGGTTCATATGGGGGGGGAGGCATTTTCAGTACAGAGTGCTCCCCTTTGGCCTATTCTCTGCCCCGAGAATTTTCACAAAATGCCTGGCAGTCGTGGCTGCCTTCCTCCTGGCTCCAGTGAGTCTGTCTTTCCCTACCTGGACAACTGGCTCATAAAGGGAGGCACGGCTTCCAGAGGGGCAGCAGGCTACTGCACACACCATCCAGGTTCTGCAACACTTGGGGTTCGTCATAAGCTACCCCAAGACTCGCCTCTTCCCGACAAAGTGTCTGGAGTTCATTGTGGCAAATATTGACACTTTACAGTCAAAGGCTTTCTTGACCAGCGACAGAGTTAATCATCTCAGGACTCTGGCTCGGGATGTACAGTACCATCCCTTGGTGCCTGCTCTGCTTCTCCTGCACTGCCTCAGGCACATGGCCTCCATGTCACCCCAATGCTTGCCTCCATATGAGGGCAGCGCAGTGGTGTCTCAGGCCACGGGTTGCCTCCGAGAAAGTGTCTGTGACCTGCCAATTGGCGGATTCTCTGGTCTGGTGGCGGTCTCCCCAGCATCTTGAGGCAGGCATGCCTTTTTCAGGCCCCAAGCCCTTCGCGGGTTCTCACCATGGATGTCTCCCTGCTTGGCTGGGGAGCCCACTGCAGAGATCTCCGCACCCAGGGCAGCTGGTCACCAGACGAGAGCACCCAGCAGATATCTTCCTGGAGCTCCGAGCCATACACCTAGCCCTAAGGATCTTCTGCAAACACCTGCATTACCAGCCATTGCTGGTGCAGATGGACAACCAGGTGGCAATGTTCTATGTGATCAAACAGGTGGGGCACGGGGTCCCATACCCTTTATCAGGAGGCATTGGTCCTCTGCTCTTACGCAATCCAACAGGGTATTCTCCTTTGGGCAGTGTACCTGCCAGGTCAGAACAACCTGCTGGCCGATCAGATTCAGCAGAGTTCTCCAGCTGCACGAGTAGCAGCTGGACCCCAAGTTAGCCAGTCGGCTTTTCCAGCTCTGGGGGAACCCGTGATGGACCTGTTTGCCAGCCCGGACAACTTTCACATGCCCTGCTTCTGCTCCTGGCAGGCCCACCCCTCCAGGATGGCAGTGGATGCATTCCTGGTTTCACGGTTGGAAGGCCTCATGTACACCTTCCCTCCTACACCGCTGATCACCAAGACCTTGTTCAGGACCCTCCGCGACAGGGCCTCGCTCATCCTGATAGCTCCTCAGTGGCCTAGGCAACCGTGGTTCCCTTTGCTTCTACATTCGACAGTGGAGACCCCCATCCCCTTGGGGACCGCTCTGGGACTCCTATCTCAGGAGGGGGGTGCTCTCCACCCCTATTTTGGGGTCCATGTTGCTGACACGTGGCTGCTGAGAGGGTGACTGGTCCCTTTCAACCTTTTGGTTGAGGTAGAAGACATTCTGCTGGCCTCTCGCAAGGCCTCTATTAGGAAAGCTTACGCCCTCAAATGGCACAGGTTCTCTGTTTGGTGCACCGAACACGGGGCTGACCCTTTCTCCTGTCCGGTGGCTCTGGTGTTACAGTACCTTCTCCACTTCTCTCAGTCCGGGCTCAAATCTAACTCCGTCCGAGTACACCTTAGTGCCCTGGCGGCGCTCCATTATCCGGTGGATGGTAAGTCCCTCTCAGTCCAGCCCTTGGTGACCTGTTTTCTTCGAGGCCTTCTCTTATCAAAGCCCCCCCCCCCCCTCGGTTCGCCCTCTGGCAACCGAATGGGACCTCAAAGTAGTGTTGGGGCAGCTCACTCACCCGCCCTTTGAATCTCTAGCTACCTGCCACCTTCACTACCTCTCTTGGAAGGTGGTTTTCTTGGTTGCGCTTACCTCCACTCGCAGAGTTAGCGAGCTTCAGGCCCTGGTGGCGGAGGTGCCCTATACCAGGTTCTACAAGAACCAAGTGGTGCTTTGCCAGCACCCCAAATTCCTGCCGAAGGTAGTGTCGCCTTTCCATCTCAACCAGGAAGTGGTGCTCCCTACCTTCTTTCCATGACCTCACTCCAATCAGGTGGAGACGGTCCTTCATACCTTGGACTGTAAGAGGGCTTTGTCCTTCTATATCCAACACACTCGGGGTCACTGCAAAGCTTCTCACTTTTCGTCTTCTATGACTCCAGTAGGCTGGGGGAGGCAGTGACCAAGCGTATGCTGTCCACATTGGTGGCGGACTGCATTGCCCTCGCGCTGTGTCTCAATGGTGGACATCTGCCAGGCCGCCATCTGGTCCTCAGTCATACCTTCACAGCCCATTTCTGCCTGGTAAGAGAGTCCTGACAGGACAGTACCTTCGGCCAGACTGTGCTCCGTAACCTTTTTGGGGTTTAGGCAACTCCTACTCTCAGACCCTTCTGTGTTCAGGCTACTGAAGTGCTGGTTTCATCGAACACAGGGGTCCTATTGTGGTCTGTGGGCACAGACTCAATTTCTGCTGCTTGTGGCTCCCCAGGAGAGAGCCCTGTTCTTGCTATGGGCTTTCGGTAGCCTGTAGCTGGGGAGTCCCATATGTGAGGACTGACTTCCTGCTTGTTCCCAGAGAAAGTGTAGCTACTCAGGTGTTCTCTGGGGACAATAGGAATCAGTCCTCACAATCCTCCGTCCTTCCGTTGGAGTTGCTTCTTTACCATTTTTTATTTTTGCTGTCTTAACTATGTCATCTGATTAAGCAAGATAGCACCCCTGGGCGGGAAGGGGACCATGCATATGTGGTGGCAATCCCCCCAAAGGCTTTCTTTGAAAGCTGGGGGGATGCTTCCATGAGGGCTCCGTTGGTGCAGATGTCACCCATATGTGAGGACTGATTCCTGCTGTCCGGAGAGTAGCTGTTAAAGCTGAGTAACCACGTTTTCCTGTATGTCTTCCTTCAGATGCCCCTGGTGCCTTAGGCCATTTTGAAGATTCAAGTGGAGGTGGCCTCATCCTCTTCATTGCATCCCAGTGGCTGAGGCAGCCCTGGTTCCCCCTGCTGCTAAGCTGTCACAGGGGCACCCTTGGCTGTTGGGGTGTGCCCTGGACCTGCTCTTGCAGCGGGACAGCATGTTGCGACACCCCAATCTCCAATCCCTGGCTCTGACAGCCTGGCTGTTGAGAGGATGGCTGTCGCGCATTACTGCCTGCCTTTGCCGGTGGAGGATATCCTGCTGGCCTCGTTTAAGGACTCTACACGCTGAACTTGCGCCTTTAAGTGGTGCAGGTTCTCCCTCTGGTGTATGAGACAGGGCCTTAACCCTTTCTCCTGCACCATAGCAGAGGTATTGCAATACCTCCTGCACCTGAAGGCACAGGCCTGAAGTCCAATTTGGTCAGAGTGGTAGGCCAGTTCATGTGGGGACTTCTCTCATGACACCTGGTCTGCCCACCGCCAATGGTGTGGGACCTCAACATGGTCCTATAGAAGCTCATGGGGCCTCTTTCAAGCCCTTGGTGACCTGTCCTCTCAAGTATCTCTCCTTGAAGGTCATCTTCCTGGTGACGCTCACCTCCGCCAGATGAGTGAGTGATCTGCAGGCACTCGTGGCATATGAGCGCTATACCAGGTTCAGTAGGAACAGGGTGGTCCTTCAAATGCACCTGAAGTTCTTAACAAAGATGGTCTCATCTTTCCATCTGAACTATGAGGTGTTGCTACCCACCTTTTTCCCCAGGCCTCATGCCTCCAGGGCAGAGGTCTTCCTACACACGCTGGACTGCAAATGTGCCCTATCCTCCTACATCCAAAGGACTCAGCCTCATCGCTGATCAATGCAGCTCTTTCAATCCCAGTTGCCTAGGGTCACAGTCTCCAAGTGTACCAACAGGCAAGGCTCTCTCTGGAGCACCATTTGACAGCTCACAACATACGGGCCATGGCAGCCTCCATGGCTAACCTGCGGTCTGTGCCCTTGCTGGACATCTGCTGGGCAGCCACATGATCCTCTGTACACGCTTTTGTGACTCACTACGGTCTGGAGGAGACCTCCCAGAGTGATAGTGCCTTAGGCCAGGCTGTACTCAGTCACCTCTTCGGGGAATAATACAACTCCTTCCCTCCAGCCCTCTGTGTCCAGGCTGCTGGAATGGGGATTGCATATTCAATGCTGCTGCAGCGTCAAACTTCCAGCCAACCAGCACCCTCTGCTGCCCTTCACGATCCGCTCTCTGGGTTGCCCATGGCTTTTATGGGGTTTTTTTCTGGTAGCCTGAAGCTTGGGAGTCTCATATGTGAAGACTGACTTCCTGCTTGTTACTCACCTGAGACAGGTGTTCTCCGGGGACAGCAGGAATTGGTCCTCACAACCCTTCTTCCTCCCCTTGGAGGAGTTTTTCATTTTTCGTTTTTTGCTATCTTGTGCTATATTATATTTCCTCTCCTCTGCAGCTCTCACTACCCTATCTCTGTCTCTAGTCATGTCACGCGTCGATTTCTCAAACTCTGTTCTTCTCGGTCTTCCTAAAACTCAATCATCTCGGCTCCAAAGAATCCAAAGCACTGCAGCCCGTCTCATCACACACGCCACCCTCCGCCACCATGTAACTCCACTACTTTTCCGCCTCCACTGGTTACCCGTTTCATTCCGCTCCCACTACAAACTACTTACCATGGTCCACAAAGTTCTCTACACCAGCACCCCTCAGTATTTAGCAGACCTCATTCACTTGCACTCTCCTAGTTACACCCCACGTTCCTTCCACCTTAACCGCCTCACCCTTCCTTCCCCTTCATCTGCTCACCTACAATCCACTCGCTCCTCTGCCTTTTTCTTCGCCGGCCCTGCTCTATGGAATGCTCTCCCCTCCTCCTTGCGTTTAGAAACCAACCACACCACTTTCAAGCAAAACCTGAAGACCCACCTGTTTTCCCTGGCATATGACCTTCCCTCCCCCTTCGTCTGATCTCTCTCGCCTTTCCTACTGTTTCTACCCTGGAGTATATGTCCTACTGTCTCGTCTTACCCGTCCTTTCCCTCTTTCTTTTCTGTCGAAATATTGTAATTTCTTTTCCTATTTCTTTGGGCCTTGGCCTTGATTTTCCTTTGTTTTTTGAAAATTGTACACCGCCTTGATTCCATTAGAAAGGCGGTTATATCAAATTTAATAAAAATAAACATAAACATGGCAGCTTTGAGTGGGAAAGTGACTGTGTGGTGTAGCTCCCCAAAAGCTTTCTTTGAAAGCTGGGGAGTGGATCTGCACGGGCTTTGTTGGCACCGACATCACCCATATGTGAGGACTAACTTCTGCTGTCCATGAAGAACACCTGTTACTGGTGAGTAACTACACTTTTCACTCAATGCATACTCAAACTCTGGAATTCATTACTGGAGGATGTAGTAAAAGCTGTTAGTGTAGCTGGATTCAAAAAAAGTTTGGACCTGTTCCTGGAGGAAAGGTCCATAAACTATTAATGAGGACCTGGGAAATCCACTGCTTGCCCCAGGATAAGGAGTAGCCTAGTGGTTAGAACACTGGCTTGGTAACCAAGCAACCAGGGTTCAATTCCCACTAGCACTCCTTGTGGCCTTGGGCAAGTCACTTAACCCTCCATTGCCTCGGAAGAAAGGCCTGGCAATCTACTTCTGGCGACACTGCCAAGAAAACCCATGAGCTTCTGGGTCGCCAGGAGTCCAGACTGACTCGAAGGCAGGACAAGCATTGTGGAACCTGTGTGTCTTTTGGGAACCTGCTAGGTACTTGTGACCTAGATTAGCCACTGTTGGAAACAGGATTCTGGACTTGACAGACCTTGGTCTGACCCAGTTGGCATTTATGTTATGTAAGTAGAAGCCCTGTTTGGCTAAGCATTCCCAGCGTGAGATGCTCCCTGGAGATGGGGAACAGTTGGAAGCTATCAGAGATGTTGACTATGCCTCAGTTTCAGATGAATCTGTACTGGGCTCTGATGTGGATAAGGACATGCTCTCATCTTCAGAAAATTATGCAGATGCTGGTGTGATCTGCCTATTCTGGAAGGAGGCACTGGCAGCATTGATTACCAGGGCCTCATCCACCTTAAACCTGATGGATTCTAACAGCATGGATCAGAAGCTGAAGATACACCTGCTCATTCAAGGTTTGTGGAAATTCACTGTTGTCGTCCCGTTCTCGGAAGTGATCAAGGATATGATCTGGTCTGAGTGGGGCTCCCCCCAACTCACTATCTAAAGGGTTAAGGATGTATAGGAAGCTTTATGCCCTCCTGGAGAATGAACGTGGTGAGTAGTTTGACATTCCCAAGGTGGATGCACAGGTCAAAGCAGTTACCAGATGGACCACTTTACCTGCGGAAGGTGGATTCCTTGCGGTGGAGCCAATTTGACATGGTGGCAGCTATCCTACAGCTGGCAGCATGTACCAGCCTGATGTCTCTGGCCCTGCTCTAATGGATAGTATCAAGCAGGAGAGAAAGTCTTTTTTTGGAGTCCGCTATGGCTGCCTTTTTGGATGCCATCTATGACCTGGTATGTTTGGCAGCCAGGGATGGTGCACTGACAACGGTATCAATGCGTTGGATTTGGTTCCGACACTGGGCAGTTGACTCAGTTGGCCTTTCAAGGGAATTTTCGCTTTAGGACTGATTTGGAGAAGCTGGTGAAGGACCTAGGAGAGATGAAATCTTACCGCCTCCTGGAAGACAGTCAAGGGGCCTGTGAAGCGGGCTAGTGCTGCTGTTTCATCATCCTCCTCCTGACCACCAAGGGCATGCTGGTCAGATGCCCCAGGGGTCTGGGACTATCGTCATTACCAACGTGGTAAACCTTTCTTACCCTTTGCTTCAGGACCTTGGGCTCGTTCTCAGTCCTTTTGTGTGCAGCGTGTGGACCAAGGTACTCAGTTTCATCCAGAGGAGAACCCTTCTGAACTATGCAATGAAGGTTTGGGGCTCATTCCCTGGTGCCTCCAGTGGGTGGCAGGCTTCGCCTCTTTCAGGAATGGGCCTGGATTACCAAGGATCGCTGGGTGCTAGACACCATTCAGTTTGGCTACGTCCTGGAGTGCAAAGAGCAGATTCCTGGTGCCATCTTCATATCCCTGTGTGGGTCTGTGATCAGAGGTGCTGCTGTGTGGACCACCTTGAATAAGTTGCTATGTCTAAGGATGGCGGCGCCACTCCCTCAGGATGAGCGGGGCAAGGGCAGATACATCTATTTTCTGATAGCAAAGAAGGATGATCAACTAGCCCTTGTGCATCCTGTGCTTTCGGATGGGACCCTTACATTCCATGAGTCAAGCAGTATGCTGAGGGGAATTCAGGACTTCTCTGGATCTGGCAGAGGCATATTTTCATATCCTGGGCAGATCAGCAGAAGTATCTGTGTTTTTACCATGATTGGCTGTCACTATCTGCTCACTACCCTCCCTTTCAGACTCTCCATTGCCTCTCACGGACATTCTCCAAGGTCATGGTAGTGGCAGCCATAGTGCCAAGGGATCTGTGTCCTGTCAAAAACGTCTCTGGTAACATCTTGAGCGGTGGTCTCCTTTGAAAACCTCAGCTGGATGATCAATCAGGAAAAGAGCCAGCTTTTGCCTTCCCAGTCTTTGGAATTTCTTGGAGCACATTTTGACATTTGAGTGGGCAGTTTTTCTGCCAGAGAAAAGTCAGAAAAATGTTGGATTGCCTGTTGCTGTTCTTTGGGTAGCAGGCCCTCCAGAGTCTGTGTGCAGAGGCTTCATGGATTGATGGCTGTGACTATAGAGATGGTGCCATGGGCATATGCTATCTTGTGACTGCTCTAGCGGTCCTTATTAACTCAATGGTTCCTGAGTTCTCAGGAATTCGTGCACAAGCTCCTGCTCCCATTGATGGTGAAGGCCAGCCTGTGATAGTGGCGACAGCTCTGTCATCTGAGGAAGAGCATACCACTGGACGATTTCTTCTTGATTCTGCAGACTGCAGATGCTAATCTCTCAGGCTGGGGAGTCTATTGCCGTATGGCTCAGGGTTGTTGAACTTGCAGGGCCAACCTCCCTTCTCAAGGCGAGGGCCATCAGATTGGCTCTTCTGTGTTTCTAGTCCCTAGTCGAGGGCAGGCAGTTTGAGTGTTTTCAGACAATGCCATGGCAGTGTTATGTCATTTGGCAAGGTGGCACAAGGAGCGCTGGAGTGGCCCTGGAGATGGATCTCCTGTTTGCCTGGGTGGAGAACCACCTCCTAGCCTTGTCAGCCCAGCACATTGCCGGGGTGGACATTGTGGAAGCAGACTTCCTCAGCAGGCATACTCTGAATCCTGGTGAGTGGGAGTTGAGTCATAAGGTGTTCTAGTTGATCCTGTGCCCAGGGGTCACCTCAATGCCAATGTTTGCCTCTCCCTCAGTCCAAGGGTGTTGATGCCCTTACCAAGCCTTGGCCAAGTCAGCAGATGTTGAGTGTTTCCTTCATGGCCTCTGGTGGGGCATGTGATTTGGCATATAAGAGCGCCATCCAGGCAGGATTGTTCTGGTAGCGCTGGATTGGCTGCAGAGAGCATGGTTCAGAGACCTGATTTGACTCTTACAGGTGCTGCCTCCGTCTCAAGGGCTATTGTGGCAGGGACCTATTGTCCTATAGGATCCAGCTCCCTTCTCGTTTATGGCATGGCTCTTAAAAGGAGACTGGAGGGCTGCCCTCTAGTAGTAATCTCTACTCTGCTTGGTGGTCTACGAAGCTAGCATACATACAAATATGGTGCCTCTTTGAGCACTGGTGCGGCGCATGGCACTTGACTCCTGAAGCAGCCAAGGTGTTCTCCATGTTGGCCTTTCTGCAAGATGGCCTAGAGAAGAGCCTTGCACTTCACTGAAAGTTCAGGTGGCAGCTTTGGTCTGCTTCCATGGTCCAGTGGCGAGCAAGTCTAAGGCCTTGCACCCAGATGTTTTATGTTCTTTCTTCAGGGGGTTTGATGTCTGTGCCTTCCCCTTAGGTCTGTGATCCCTTCCTGGGATCTGTCTGGTGCTCAGGATCCTGATGGCGACCCTCCCTCCTCTGAGCTGTTGAAGCGCACTACCTTAAAGGATTTGATGCTCAAGACGTGTCACCTTAGTCGCGATTTGTTTTGCAAGATGGATCTCTGAGCTGCAGGCTCTGTCTTGCCAAGATCCTTATCTATGCTTCTCAAAGGCACCATTTTTATTCATCCTGTGCCTTCCTTCTTGCCTAAAGCGCTCGCTCCCTTTCACATGAACCAGGTGGTTTGCCTGTCCTCCAAGGAACAGTGTCGGGAAGGATAAGTATCTTCATCTTGTGGATGTCTGGAAGGTGCTTTTCTGGTATTTGGAGGTTACAAATTCCTTTCACAAGTCTGACCATCATTTTATGCTGTTTGCTGGCCCTCGCAAGGGTGAAGCGGTGGCCAAGTTGATTTTGGGGTGCTGGATTAAGGAGGCCATTGCCTTGTCATATCTGTTGTGGAACCGGCCAGTTCCAAAGGGTTTGCATGCCCATTCTATCCAAGCACAAGTGTCCTTGTGGGTGGAGCGGAGCTCAAAGTCACTGCAGACATTTGTCATGCAGCAACACGGGTATCACTTTCCACTTTTTATTGGATGTGTGGATGTTCACACATGGGAGGACACTGCCTTTGGCTCAAGAGTTTTGCAGGCTACTGTCTCCTTCCCACCTAGTGGTGTTTTAACTTTGGTACACCCCATTTGGCTGGACTGGTCTATCAAGACGATATGGAAGGTGACATTTTACTTAACAAATAATGTCCTTCTCTTGAGTTCTGCTAGACCAGTCCATGGCCTGTCCCTGAAACTGGATTGCTCTATTCTGCTGCTGTACCCTTGGGTCCTACTAACTAACTAACTAAACTCTATCTTCCTAATACTAAACTATTCACATAAACTGCAGGAAGGAAAAAAATAAACAAAAGCCCTGGTTGTTGAATCAAAAACTCCTAACCACAGTCCCCATATAATGGAGATGTGTACCATGGACTAAGACCTCAGACGGGGGTTCCTGTCAATGCAGAGCAAATGCCCTGCTAACAGCTCATAGGAAAAAAAACACCTGATGTCATTCACAGGCTTATAGTGCAAAGTCAGGTTTTTTTCAGTTTTTCAAATGCATTTAAAATGACTGAAAACCATAAACAAAGCACTTATCTGGCAAACACAAGCCTGTTCTCTTTGCAGGTGTCAGTGGCACTAACCACACCAAAAACAAACGCAGACTCTAGTTTTGCCCGTCTCGTTCATTAGGGCTGCATCAGGATTTGCTAACGGTATCAGTGGTGGAATTATCCAGGGAATGTGTATCCTTGGGTCTGCCATGTTTTATACTTAGCTTTGCAGGCTCATCTTCTACTGACAGCCTTCTGTTTCTATCTTCCTGTACATAGTTCTGTTTACTCATTATTGCCCACAATTGAGGTTGTGTGAGGCTTGCTCTGTATCTCCCGTATGCTTTAGGATGAATACTGAAGGGACCTCGGGTGGCTGAGGTGGATAGAGGCGCAGGAGTGATGTCACTGAAACCTGGGCTTTTCATTGGTTCTTTGTCTCAATCAATCTGCTGGTAGGGGAACACAACCCACTTGCCTGGACTGGTCTAGCAAAACTCATGGAAAGGACATTATCTGTTAAGTAAAATGTTAACCTCTGACAAAGTTTTATTTATCTAAGCTCATTCTTTAAATATGAGCCATTAATCCTGAGTAACTTAAAATGAATTTGCACCATTATAAGATGTAAGTTATTCATAGAGGCAGATTGTCACATGAAATGCTTATTTTCCATTGACAAGCGGGATTGAACTAGGCACACAAGGGAATGATGTCCAACTGTGCCAGGATGGAATTGCTCTCCTGCAGCAAAGAATTTAGTGTAAAATTTTAAGCATGTGCAGTCCTTCCCCCACTCAGTGGTCCCCTTAGCTCCTTCCTTCCACTCTGCCAAACAGATGTGCAACATAGCTGTCCCAAAAATTTTTTTTTGTGGTACTCCAAAATTGTGGCGTGCTTTTCTTTTGTTTTTTTACTTTTGTTTTTTTGTTTCCTTAATTTTTTTCCCAAGTCTTTTTATTGCATTTATTGTGAAGACTTTCTAATTTGCTAGATCAACAAGTCATCTTTGCCCCTGTTGTGCTGGAACATTCCACGGCAGATCTTAATCACTGTGCCTCATATGTTTGGGGCAGAGCTACAATACAGATTCTTCCTGTTTTATACAGTTATGACTGTTAACTACTGTAATGACAAAGTTGCCGAACTATGTTGTGGTGATCGATTTAAGAGTTCCTATCTTCTGCAGTACTTCAGCTGATTTTGCAGATTATGTTGGGATCCGCTGACTGTATCCATGGTGTCTCTTCTGAGAGAACCCTCCTTTTTCTGCAGTGGCCTGAGAGATTCAGATGCACAGCGGCAGGCCTTGGGAGAGAGGTTCCTAGTTCTCTAACTCTTCGGAGTTACCCAGGCCAAATAAGTATTCTCTTTCCAGGGTATGCATAGGCCCGTCAATGGGTTGTCTTCATGGCCAGAGCCATAGCATCTTGTGTAGGTTCTACACAGTAGGGTGTGTCTGTTTTGGAGATGCCATAATTTAAAAAAGCACTAGTGAAGAAATGGTACAATTAAATGTGGCAAATCAACTACTAGCTTTGTTTTGTGTAATGTAATCTACCTACCTGTCATTTCTAGGAAATTATGCAAAAATATACAAATTACTGAAATATATCTTTAAGTGCTGTGATAGTTTTTATGTGTTTGCAATGCATATTAATGCCTTTTGTATCTTAATTATCAATTTATCTTAAACTTAAGAATGATTGATTGTAAAGTTCTGTGTTGGGGTTTAAATGGTGAACTGGTTCAATATAAAAATAAATAGCAATTAGACACATCTCCCAGGCATCTCCTTTTCCAGATGCAACTGGGAGATGAAGCAAGAAGGTCAGCTTGGTATGGTTACAGCAAGTCTGTTTTGCAAGATAAGTTGTGCAGTGAAGAGGAACAGGAGAGAGGAGATGCAGTGGAGAAGATATTTAAGATCAGAGGTGAAAAATGTGAAGGACTCAGTTTAGAGACGGCAGTGAGAGACCTAGGAAAACACCATTCATCAACACTAAGGTAACTACACTCACCCAATTACTTGACTGGAGCTCCGAAGTCTGAGCCGCCTCTTACCTGTAGCATGACAACAGCAGAGATCAAGGCATTTCTGAGCAAGCCCATGGTAATTCCAGGACTGGCCATCACACACCAGTCCATAGAAATGTATGTAAAAATGACAGCTGAGGCTGTTGGTCATGTGTACAATCAGGAGAGGAAGGAACATTATAGTAGGCATTAAATGGTCAGCAGGGAGCTCATGAGCCGAAACAGAAGCAAACAAGATATGGCTTCTTTGCTGGATTTTGTTAAATAACATTAAATTAACTGCATAAATGATATTTTAAAGATAAATCTCCAGGAACAAGCAGGAATGTAGTCCTCACATATGGGTATCGGTACCGACGGAGCCTGCGCGGGAATGCTCCCCAGCATCCAATAGGAACGCTTTTGGGAGCATCCCTCAGCACATGCGCGCTGCCTTCCCGCCTTTCCAACTGTCCCTCTTCAGTTCTTTGTTTTCCGCGGAGCCGACAGGACCCATTCCCTGTCACCGCAGAAAATTCCGTCTTTAAATTTCTTTCTTGTGGTCGCGTTGCCTACCACACGACGCCTACCGGTACCGCCAGTTCTTTTCTTTTCATAAAAAAAAAACACCTTAAACTTAGACTGTTTCTTTTCAGAAACTTTCCTCTTTGGTGTTAGGTGCCATTTTGGGCATTAGGCCCCATTTTTCCTAAATCATGGAAAAGCCAACTAGTGGTTTTAAAAAATGTACTAAGTGTGGCGGTACCATTTCCTCACTGACACCCATGATTGGTGTCTAAAATGTTTAGGACCTGATCATATATCCTCAAAGAAGTCACAGGAGACTTGGAACTTATGAGCCCATTTCTCCAAGATGACACAAGACAAGATTTTCTTGCTCTAGTTAAGCATGCTCAGGATGTCTCCAAGTTTGTCAGTCGTGCAGCCATACGATTTAGCTGGAGGAGCAGTTCCTGACAGTTTAAAGAAAAATAAGAAAATCATATTAACTATTTTTTATGACAAAGCACAAAAAAATAAGAAAAAAACAGCTAAGGTGTACGTAAAGAAAAGGTCATTGATGTGAACAGCAGCAAATAGTAAGGGTGGTGATCATAAAACCCTTTACAAACGGCTGCGGTTGTTTTTACTGAGACCTTTGTACACAGCGTTAAATAGATGAAACCATAATTGTTTCTTTAGTTTCAAGTGGTGAATATTTGAGCAGATAATATGATATTAACGTATCAGCAGTGATTGCTCAATCAATTGACCAGTAGACTTTGTCAACAGATGGCATCAGATAACAGCAGAAGATTGGACTTTGTCCATTGTAGGAGAGGGGTACAAACTTCATTTTCACAGCATACCCCCTCCTACAATTCTAAAGCAATTCAATTCACAAACTTCTGCAGACAATCTGCTAGATCACGAGGTCTCCACACGTCTTGCCCAAGGGGCAATAGAGGAAGTACCCATTCTTCAACAGGGTGCAGGGTTCTTCTCCCCCTATTTTTTTATTCCAAAGAAAACAGGAGGACACAGACCCATTCTAGACATCAGAGAATTGAACAAATATCTGTTTCGAGAGAAATTCAAAATGATTTCTCTAGGAACTCTTCTGCCATACCTTCAAAGCCAGGACTGGCTTTGCTCTCTAGACTTAAAGGATGCATACACTCACATTCTCATCCATCCAGATCACAGGAAATTTTTACGTTTCCTTTTCAGGGGAAGACATTTCCAGTACAGAGTTCTTCCTTTTGGTCTGGCTTCAGCTCCAAGGGTATTCACGAAATGCATGGCAGTAGTAGCTGCATTTCTACGAACCCTGGGGATTTTCGTCTTCCCTTACTTAGACGACTGGCTCATTCGAACCTCCACATTTGCAGAGGCCAGCACTGCACTATCCTGTACAATGCGAATCCTCCAATACTTGGGATTGGTAATAAACTTCCCGAAATATCAACTAGTTCTTCCCAATGCCTAGAATTCATAGGAGCCTGTCTGGATACTTCCACAAGCCCGGTGTCTTTGCATAATGCAGCTAGCTTCCCAGGCAGCAGGCAAAGCCTCCCTCACGGCTTGGGAGCTACTGCAGTTACTGGGACACATGGCATCCACAGTTCATATAGTCCAATATACTCGCCTCCACATGCGAGCAGCTCAGTGGACCCTCTCCACACAGTGGACAGAGGCCACGGGTCATTTGTCGGACAAAATAATATCTCAACGACTAATTTTGTCACTCCAATGGTGGCAATCACTAGAAAATCTGACAGTGGGGTCTCCTTTCCATCAACCTCTCTTTTAGGTCACCCTAACAGATGCATCACAGGTGGGTTGGGGAGCACACCTGAATCATCTCTACCCAGGGCACCTGGACTCCACAGGAGGTTGGTTTACACATAAACCACCTGGAATTAAGAGCAATTTATTTAGCTCTTCGAGTGTTCCACGCCCAGCTCAACTACAAGACAATCCTAGTCCAGACGGACAATCAGGTAGCCATGTTCTATGTGAACAAGCAGGGCAGAACGGGCTCTGTCATTATGCAACAAAGCTTTACGACTATGGGCCTTCGCCAGAGAGCATCAAATTCACCTTCTAGTGGTATATTTTCCAGGCATTCAAAACCTTTGGGCAGACAAACTCAGTCGAGTACTGCTACCTCACAAGTGGTCACTCCACCTAGACCAGGTGGCAAAGATATTTCATCTCTGGGGCACTCCAGACATAGACCTCTTTGCAAGTCCTCTGAATGCCAAACTTCCCTGGTTCTGTTCCAGGATTCCGGCGCACAACTGTCAGGGAAGGGATGCCTTCCTCCTTCACTGGGGTCAGGACTTCCTTTATGCCTTCCCACCCATTCCCCTCATCCCCAAAACACTCTTCAAGCTTCAGAGAGACAGGGGTCGCATGATTCTCGTAGCACCACAATGGCCACGCCAAACGTGGTATTCCCTGCTTCTGCATCTCTCTCAAGCGGCACCTCTGGAGTTAGGGCATGTTCCAGATCTCCTTTCCCAGGAGAACGGGATGCTATGGCACCCAAATCCCCAGTCCCTGCACCTCACACCCTGGTTGCTGAAGGCTTAGACCTCCAGGATTTCATCCTGTCCCAGCAGGTAAAAGATATCCTTCAGACTTCTAGGAAACTTTCCACACGAAGATCTTATGCCTTCAAGTGGAAACGTTTTACTATATGGTGCTCCAAGAGGGGATTAAACCCCCTGGTCATACCCTTAGAATCGATACTAGAGTATCTCCTTCACTTATCGAATTCTGGGTTAAAGACCAATTCGGTAAGAGTCCATCTTAGTGCAATTGCAGCTTCTTATAAGCCTCTAAATGGACAACCAATTTCCTCTCATCCACTCCTATCAAGATTTATGAGAGGCTTTTTTATTAACTAAACCTCCCATCAAGCCACCACCGGTGGCATGGGATCTAAATCTAGTTCTCGGGCAGCTCATGAAGCCGCCTTTTGAGCCTTTAGCCACTGCAGCCCTTAAGTTTTTTTACCTGGAAGGTCATCTTCCTAATTGCAATCACCTCTGCCCATCGCATTAGTGAATTGCAAGCTTTAGTGGCTGATCCTCCTTTTACTAGGTTTCATCATGATAAGGTTGTT
This sequence comes from Ichthyophis bannanicus, assembly GCA_033557465.1. Classification (NCBI taxonomy): domain Eukaryota; kingdom Metazoa; phylum Chordata; class Amphibia; order Gymnophiona; family Ichthyophiidae; genus Ichthyophis; species Ichthyophis bannanicus. The sequence goes on from CM066042.1 coordinate 174,992,253, forward strand.
CCTCAAACTCACCCACATTTTATGCCAAAGGTAGTTTTGCCTTTTCATTTAAATCAATCCATTTACCTTCCTGTATTTTTCCGAGGCCTCATGCCTCTAATGCAGAAAGAAACCTTCATACTTTGGATTGTAAAAAGGGCCTTGGCCTTTTACATACAAAGAACACAGCAACATAGAAAGTCCTTGCAACTTTTTATAGCTTTGGACTCTAGTCATTTGGGACTTCCAGTCTCCAAAAGAACTTTAAATGGATTGCCCAATGCATATCCTTTGCTTATGAGAGTAAGGGTCTTCCTCTTCAGGACCATGTCACAGCTCATAATGTGAGAGCCATGGCAGCTTCTATGGCTAATCTCCACTCTATCGATGACATTTGTCGAGCAGCCACCTGGGCTTCGGTACACACCTTCACAGCCCACTACTGCCTAGATAAAGCCTCCCGTCAGGATGCCTTCTTTGGCCAAGCTGTACTTCAAAATCTCTTTCATACCTAAACCAACTCCTGCCCACCAACCCTGGTGGTATGCCAGAGATCCATGGGAGGAAGAATTCTCACCTTCGATGGTGGCACCTTCCTGGGGCTATCTCCCTGGCATCTTCAGCTAGGGAGTCCCCATATGTGAGGACTACATTCCTGCTTGTTCCTGGAGATAGCATAGTTACTCACCTGTAACAGGTGATCTCCGGGAACAGCAGGAATTTAGTCCTCGCAACCCACCCACCTCCCCTATAGGAGTTCTCTCTCTCTTTCCTCTTTCCCTCTATCCTTTCACTCAGCTACAAACTTAACTGAAGAGGGACAGTTGGAAAGGTGGGAAGGCAGCGTGCATGTGCTGAGGGATGCTTCCAAAAGCGTTCCTATTGGACGCTGGGGAGCCTTCCCACTCAGGCTCCGTCGGTACCGACGATACCCATATGTGAGGACTAAATTCCAGCTGTTCCTGGAGATCACCTGTTAGAGGTGAGTAACTATGCTTTATGTGGATGCAGGTGTTCAGACTAGTGTCTGGGAGCAAGCAGGCAGTCAGCCTTCTCTGCACTGATGGAGCCCTCTCAGAAGCATCTTCCCAGTTTTCAAAGAAAGCCTTTGGGAGATGCCACCACACATGCATGGTCCCCTTCCTGCCCAAGGGTGCCATCTTGTTAAGTCTCCTTTTTTCCACGGAGCCCACCGGACATATGTCTGATTTTCCTGAAAAAGTTGATTAAATCCTCAGTAAAGATTCCCTTTTTCTCCAATTGAGACTGGTTCCTTTCCTGCCTCAGAGCTCGTTTGCTCCAGCATTGCGGTTCGGATCTGTTTGTAGTTTTTTTCCTCTGTGCAGATTTGCGCCTTTTTTCCTCCACTGGCTGCTCCTCGGTCTTCACCCTTGCCGGGGTATGTTTTCCCTGATGGCCTGCAGCTTTAAAATGTGTAATCTGCACACAAAAAATATGTCCCTCACTGACACACATGATTGCTGCCTCCGGTGTCTAGGGGCTGATAATGAGACGGAGGCTTGCAGCCTCTGCAGAAAGATGTCCACTAAGAACATAAGATATGCCATACTGGGTCAGACCAAGGTCCATCAAGCCCAGTATTCTGTTTCCAACAGTGGCCAATCTAGATCATATGTACCTAGCAGTTTCCCCAAGGGACACAGGTTCCACAATGCTTGTATTGGTTCAAGCATTGATATCCTGGGTCCCTTCTTAATAATGGTTTATGGACCTTTCCTCCAGGAACTTGTCCAAACCTTTTTTAAACCCAGCTACATTAACAGCCTTTACTACATCCTCCGGTAACAAATTCCAGAGTTTGATTACACGTTGAGTGAAAAAATATTTTCTTTTATTAGTCTTAAATAGTTTACCCTGTAGCTTCATTGCATGTCCCCTAGTCTTTCTATATTCTGATAAGGTAAACAATCGATCTACATTTACCCATTCCACTCCGTTCATTAATTTATAGACTTCTATCATATCTCCCCTCAGCCGTCTCTCTTCCAGGTTAAAGAGCCCTAACCTTTTTAGCCTTTCTTCATAGGAGTATCCTTCCATCCCCTTTACCATTTTGGTGGCTCTTCTCTGAACCTTTTCTAAAATCGCTATATTTATTTATTTATTTAGCAAACATTTATATACCGCTGCTTCCAGCGATCAGCAGCGGTCCGATTACAATAGGAGAACTGTCAAATCAGTACAGTAGAATTTGGGGCGCGCATAGGTTGATTCGGAGGGTAAGGCACATCACAACAAGTGGGTGTAAATACAGTAGAATTTGGGGCGCGCATAGGTTGATTCGGAGGGTAGGCACATCACACAAGTGGGTGTAAATAAGTATATCTGTATAAGTATAAGTATATCTGTATACATGTATATCTGGATATACATGTATACAGATATACATGTATATAAGAGATATCATTATACATGTACATATATACAAATAACCAGTATACATGTATATCTGGATACATGTATACTCATACCTTAAGGGTATAACGGGCACTGTTTACATAAATACACTGATGTGGAATATGTACATATATACAAATAACCAGTATACACAAAACAAATTCAAGAGTAATAAATACAGTAGAATTTGGGGCGCGCATAGGTTGATTCGGAGAGTAGGCACATCACACAAGTGGGTGTAAATAAGTATATCTGTATAAGTATAAGTATATCTGTATACATGTATATCTGGATATACATGTATACAGATATACATGTATATAAGAGATATCATTATACATGTACATATATACAAATAACCAGTATACATGTATATCTGGATACATGTATACTCATACCTTAAGGGTATAAGGGGCACTGTTTACATAAATACACTGATGTGGAATATGTACATATATACAAATAACCAGTATACACAAAACAAATTCAAGAGTAATAAATACAGTAGAATTTGGGGCGCGCATAGGTTGATTCGGAGAGTAGGCACATCACACAAGTGGGTGTAAATAAGTATATCTGTATAAGTATAAGTATATCTGTATACATGTATATCTGGATACATGTATACTCATACCTTTGGGTATAAGGGGCACTGCTTACATAAATACACTGATGTGGAGTATGTACATATATACAAATAACCAGTATACACAAAACCAAATATACATTCACATCAACTATCAGGTGTACATAGGTATGCAATGGATTATTGCGGTGAATAATCTTAAGCCTTGGGCTTAAATCAAATTGAAATGACTCTGGAACAAATAAGTCTTGAGGTTTTTCCTAAAGTCAGTTAGGTCTTTGCAGGCTCGTAACTCTGGCGGCAGATGGTTCCAAAGTGTTGGTGCAGAGTATGAGAATGCTCTGTTACCTGTGCTAGTTTTAACAGCTCTAATATCTGATGGAACTATCAGGGTGTTAGTATTGATGGTTCTCCTGCTTCTGTTGAGTGGTTGAGAGCAGATCAAGGTGGAGAGGAATGACGGGGCTGTGTTGCGTAGGAGCTTGAAAGTGGTCGTGAGGGTCTTATATTTTATGCGGGCAGAAATGGGGAGCCAGTGTAGCTCAATCAATACCGGGGTGATGTGATCCGTAAATCCTTTTTTCATTATGACCCTGGCGGCTACATTTTGCGCCATTTGCAGAATGTTTAGGGTTTTCTTTGGGAGACCCTGCAGAATGGCGTTGCAGTAATCAAAATGTGGCATGATGAGTGCCTGCGCCACTGTCCTGAAATCCTGGGGTTCGATAATGCTCCTTAGTGGTTGCAGGACTCTTAGCTTGTGGAAGATGGCTCGGTTGGTTTTGCGGAGGTGTTTCTCCATCTTAAGGTCGCTTTCGAGCGTCACCCCCAGATATTTTATTTCGTCCTTTGTTTGGTATGTATTGTTACATAGGGTGATTGTTGCGGGGGGGTTGAAGTTCGGCTTTTTGGAGATGTACATTACCTCCGTTTTCTTGTGATTTATTGCCATGTTACTTTGGTGCAGCCAGGCTTGCATCTCGCTTAGGCACTCCTCTAGTTGGGTGTAGTTCGGGTCGACTGTGTCCAGTTGCGTGTACAACATAATATCGTCTGCGTAGACGTGGTATTTGATATTATGCCGTTGGAAAATTTTGCAGAGTGGTTGCATATACACATTGAACAGGAGCGCTGAGAGGGCCGAGCCCTGTGGTATGCCCTGAGTTTGTGTGAAAGGTTCTGCCTTTTCCCCATTGAACTGTACCTGTTGCATTCTATTCGATATGTACGAAGTGAACCATTTTAGTGGGGTTCCCGCTATTCCTATTGATTTTAGTCTGTTTATGAGGGTTCCATGGTGAACAGTATCGAATGCGGCTGATATGTCGATGAATATAAGTAGAAACATTTTCTTTTTGTCTTCTAGACCCTTAAGGAGGTTGTCTAGCAGCGCTAAGAGCAGTGTTTCAACGCCGTGATGCCGTCTGAATCCATATTGCTGATTGTCCAGGGTTTAATTCGCATCCAAGTGGTCTTGAAGTTGGAGTAGCACGGCCTTTTCGATGACCTTGGCCAGGAAGGATATGCTGGATATTGGTCGATAAGATGCCGGGTCGACCTTATTGACTGTTTTGTTTTTCAGGATAGGCCTTATGATAGACTTCTTAAGTTGTGTGGGCATGACACCTTGTTGCAGTGATAGGTTGACTATGTGGGTGACGTGATGGGCGATGTCTTGTTTCACTGCTTTGATCCAGGCGGCTGGGCATGGATCTAGTGGGGAGGTGGTGGTGTTGATGTTTGTGATTATGGTAGTAATCTGATGGTTGTTTACTTTGTGAAAAGTGCACCAGAGCTGATCCTGACTGGTGCAGATTGTCATGGATGGAATAGACCTTGAGGGGGTTGGGTCCATGTATTGCATAGGCGTTGATGCTGTGAGTTTGCTTGCATAGTGGTTTGCTAAAGTTTGAGGTTTGATTTCATTTTTGGTGTGATCATCCAGTGTTGTTTTTGTTAAGGTTTTGACTAGTTCAAATAATTCGCGGGGTTTGTTTATGGCCTTGTTCAGCAGATTTGTGTGATGAGTTCTTTTCGCTGAGTTAATCTCCTCCTTGTATTTAGCGAGTAGAGACAGGTATTCTGTCCTGTGTTCATGGTCCTTTGTTTGTCTCCATTTCCGCTCTGATTTGCGGAGTGTCCTTTTCATTCTGGTCAGAGTAGCGGTGTACCACGGTTCAGATCGGAGTTTGGCTGAGTCTGTTGGGGTTTTCCAAGTAGGGTTGGATACTTCCAGTATACCTCTGTTCCATCTGTTGGTGAGATCCTCGAGGTCCGTGCATTCCAAATTAATGCGGGAAGCAATGGAGCCTATAAGATTTTCCTCGTTGAATTTGTTGAAACTCCTCCGCGTGTATGTTGACCTCCTGGCTTTTGCATTTTTGGGCGGGGCGGGCAGTTTTACTTTGAGATCAACTTGGTGGTGGTCAGACCATGGTACTGGAGTTATTCTAATCATGGGTTCCTCATTGCCCGTTTGCTGATTTGCGGGTAGGAAAACCAAGTCTAGGGTATTTCCCTTTTCATGGGTGGCGTCACTTATGATTTGTTGATACCCCAGTTGTACCATGGCTTCCATGAAATTGGTTGCATGACTAGGTGGAAGTGATGCTAGATTCAGATCTCCCAAAATGATTTGGAATTTTCGGATTTGGGTGGTAGAGATGGTTTCAAGAGCTGGGGCGAGTGTTTCATGGAGTGACGAGGGGGACCTGTAGATAAGACAGATGGAAACAGCTGTATTTTCTATTTTGAGTATGTCCATGTCATCATTTGAGCTCAGGGAGGTGGTTGTTAGTTGTAAGGTGGTTTTGGCTATTATGATGATGCCCCCACCCCTCCTATTGGTGCGAGGGCAGTTGTACACTTTGTATCCAGGTTTATTTAGCTGATTTATTATTGCGGGGTCGGAGTCGTTGATCCAGGTTTCCGTTATACAGAGGATGTCTGGTTGCTCGTCTGAGATGATATTGTAGATGATAGGTGTTTTGTTTCTAATCGATCTGGCGTTGATGAGGATGATGCTATATTCAACATGCGCTGTTTGGGAGGTAGGCAAGTGACGAGATTGAATTAGGTCAGGCTTATTACTCTTCGCTTTATGTGACGTGGGTTTGTTGACTCTCTTTGTCTTGTTTTTCCTGGGCGGGAAAGGTCTCTGGATTTTTGCCGGGTTGTTTGTGGCTATGTGGGGTGGGTTGGGCTGAAAAGGTGGGGGTATTGGAAGGGGGTAAAGATAATAGCTAGGTCTGAAATAGTGCACTACACTGTAGTGCACATTGGGGAGGTAAGAGTGTGCTTGGGCCAATATGCACATGCATACTATTAGAAAGAGGTTGAGTGGTTCCATTTCTAGCTACTCAGAGACCCGTAGAGAAGAATGGGTATATCTCACGATTTAGTGACAGATAAATGGTTGTGAGTATCGCAGTAAAAGAAAAACGATGGAATGGCAAATTTAAATATCACAAGTATCACATTAAGAGTAACAGTGTGTAACAGTAGCAATATGTATCCCAGTAACATTAACAGTAGCTGTACCAGGAGTTGTAAATATGAAGTAGTGGCAAATTGCAAATATCACAAGTAACACAGTATCAGTAACAGTAACATTAAAGTAAGGTAACAGTATGCGGCCCAGTCACAGTATCGGTAAATATATACTGTACAGCAGTATCGTAGTGTCCAAGCTAGAGATGGTTAGCGGACCCTGTGTCAATTTCAGTTAAACTAGAGGTCGCTTATCAGATTTGTATGTTCTGTGCTTGAGAGCTTACCTCGGCGAGTTGAGTTCAGGCCGTTGATCGCGTGCTGCGTGACTCAGTAGTGTCTTGCAGACCGTGGGTATAACGTAGATCTTGGATTCTGGAGGACCGCTGGCGAGCTCGACCGATACCGGGAGCTCAAACCGTCAGTTTGGCCCGTGACCTTGGGAAACCGGGTTGTCAAGTATAATTAGTAGCTCGATCACTTCGGGCAGGTCGTGGGAGCAAAAGATTGCGAGAAGCAGGTCAGGGGCTCTGTTTGAGTCGACTTGCGGTGGTTTTGGGGCGTCGCTTTTGGTGTTTAAAGGCCCACCGCCTAAGGGCCACGCCAAAGGGCCCTCTGGCGAGGCCCTCAGGCGCGGGCCCGCCGGACGGCGCTTCTCTTATAGCTCTGGCTGCCTGCCCGGATTGGACAGAGCAGCGGCGGGAGGCTTGGCTGTCCTGTCCCCCGATTGGGGACCCGCTTCTCCTGCTAGCGCCGGACGGCGCTTCTCTTATAGCTCTGGCTGCCTGCCCGGATTGGACAAAGCGGCGGGAGGCTTGGCTGTCCTGTCCCCCGATTGGGGACCCGCTTCTCCTGCTAGCGCCGGACGGCGCTTCTCTTATAGCTCTGGCTGCCTGCCCGGATTGGACAGAGCAGCGGCGGGAGGCTTGGCTGTCCTGTCCCCCGATTGGGGACCCGCTTCTCCTGCTAGCGCCGGACGGCGCTTCTCTTATATCTCTGGCTGCCTGCCCGGATTGGACAGAGCAGCGGCGGGAGGCTTGGCTGTCCTGTCCCCCGATTGGGGACCCGCTTCTCCTGCTAGCGCCGGACGGCGCTTCTCTTATATCTCTGGCTGCCTGCCCGGATTGGACAGAGCAGCGGCGGGAGGCTTGGCTGTCCTGTCCCCCGATTGGGGACCCGCTTCTCCTGCTAGCGCCGGACGGCGCTTCTCTTATATCATGTATATAAGAGATATACATGTATACATGTACATATATACAAATAACCAGTATACATGTATATCTGGATACATGTATACTCATACCTTAAGGGTATAAGGGGCACTGTTTACATAAATACACTGATGTGGAATATGTACATATATACAAATAACCAGTATACACAAAACAAATTCAAGAGTAATAAATACAGTAGAATTTGGGGCGCGCATAGGTTGATTCGGAGGGTAGGCACATCACACAAGTGGGTGTAAATAAGTATATCTGTATAAGTATAAGTATATCTGTATACATGTATATCTGGATACATGTATACTCATACCTTTGGGTATAAGGGGCACTGCTTACATAAATACACTGATGTGGAGTATGTACATATATACAAATAACCAGTATACACAAAATCAAATATACATTCACATCAACTATCAGGTGTACATAGGTATGCAATATATCCTTTTTAAGATACGGTGACCAGAATTACCCACAATATTCAAGGTGCGGTCTCACCATGGAACGATATAGAGGCATTATAATATCTTTTGTTTTATTTTCCATTCCTTTCCTTATCATACCTAGCATTCTATTTGCTCTCTTGGCCGCCGCTGCACACTGGGCCGAGGGTTTTAACATGGTATCCACAATGACGCCTAAATCTTTTTCCTGGGTGGTGGTTCCTAATGTGGAACCTTGCATCGTGTAACCATAGTTTGGGTTGTTCTTCCCTAGGTGCATAACCTTGCACTAGTCCACATTAAATTTCATCTGCCATTTTGATGCCCAGTCTTCCAATTTATCAAGATCCTCTTGCAATTTTCCACAATCCTCTTGGGTTTTAACAACTTTAAATAGTTTTGTGTCATCTGCAAATTTGATAACCTCACTCGTTATTCCACTTTCCAGGTCATTTATGAATATGTCAAAAAGCAGCGGACCCAGCACAGATCCCTGGGGTACACCACTATTCACCTTTCTCCATTGGGAAAATTGGCCATTTAGCCCTACCCTCTGCTTTCTATCTTTTAATCAGTTCCTGATCCACAATAGTACACTGCCTCCTATCCCATGACTCTTTAGTTTTGCCAAAAGTCTCTCATGAGGGACCTTGTCAGAGGCTTTCTGAAAGTCCAGATACACAATATCAACCGACTCACCTTTGTCCACCTGATTATTCACTCCTTCAAAAAAACATAACAGATTAGTAAGACAAGATCTTCCTTGTCTAAAGCCATGTTGGCTGTCTCCCATTAGGTCATGACTATCTACATGCTGAGTAATTGTATTCTTTATGATGGTTTCTACCATTTTTCCCGGTACTGACGTCAGGCTCACCGGTCTGTAGTTTCCCAGATCACCCCTGGAACCCTTTTTAAAAATTGGTGTTATTGGCGATCCTCCAATCTTCAGGTATTAGAGATGATTTTAATGATTGTTCACAGATTACTAATAGCAGGTCTGCAATCTCGTATTTCAGTTTTCAACACCCTTGGATGTATACCATCTGGCCCAGGTGATTTGCTACTCTTCAGTTTATCTAATAGTTGTAATACATCTTCCCGATGTATTGATATTTCCTTCAATTCTTCCGCACCTTTAAATACCACTTCAGTCATGGGTAACATCCCTACATCTTCCTCAGTAAAGACTGAAGCAAAGAATTCATTCAGAGTCTCTGCTATCGCCTTGTCGCCTCTTAGTGCTCCTTTAACCCCTTTATCATCTAATGGACCAACTGACTCTCTCACAGGTTTTTTGCTACGAATGTACTTGAAAAGGTCTTTACTTTGTGTTTTTGCTTCCGCAGCAAGCTTCTTCTCAAATTCTCCCTTTGCCTGCCTTATCAATGCCTTGCATTTGACTTGCCAGTGCTTGTGCTGTTTCCAGGTTTCATCGTTTGGCTTTTTTTTCCATTTCCTGAAAGATGCTTTTTTAGCAATAACAGCCTCTCTGACCTCACCTTTAAACCATGCTGGCAGTTTTTTGGACTTCCTTCCACTTTTCTTAAAGCGTGGAATACAGCTTGTCCACTGTTCCCTCTAAGCTGTGCGCGTGTGCACGCGCACACACCTCGCCGAGTGAGCGCACATACTTTACAACAGAGCGCACAAAAATTACGGTTCTGATTCTGATAGAAAACACAGACGTCCTTAAAATTGAAAGTTGTGTATTTACGGTTTTCACAAGTTCTACAATATTTTCTAGTGCAATCAATGTGGTGTACATACTGTATTCTGACGTATAGTCAAATTTTAAAGTATATAACGCCGAGTGTCATTATGTGGCGCACAAAAATGTAACCTTCCTTCAAAAGCTGCACAGCTGATATTTTATGCGCACACAGCCTACAGAAATTAGAGGGAACATTGAGCTTGTCTGGGCTTCCAAGATAGTATTTTTCAACAACAGCCAAGCCTGATGTACATCTTTAACCTTTGCAACTGCTCCTTTTAGTTTTTTCTTAACTGTTTTCCTCATTTTATCATAGTCTCCCTTTCGAAAGTTAAAAGGTAGTACTGTGGATTTCCTTACTATCCCTCCTTCACTAATTAAATCAAAGGCGATCATGCTATGATCACTATTGCCAAGTGGCCCCAACAACCTTATCTCTTGCACTAGATTTGGTGTTCCACTAAGTATTAGGTCTAATATGGCTTCCCCTCTGGTCGGTTCATGAACCAGCTGCTCCAAGAAGCAGTCATTTATTTCATCTAGGAACTTTATCTCCCTAGCATGTCCTGCCGTGACACTGACCCAGTTGATACCGGGGTAGTTGAAATCACCCATTATTATTACTGTGCTGTAACTTTTGTTAGCTTCCTTGATTTCTAAAGCCATCAAATTCCATCAGCAAAAGCACAATGAAATCTTCAAAAGGTCAGTCTGCCCCAGTGACTCCATGCTCCAGGGCACCATCTGAATCCCAGGAATCATGAAATGACCCCTCAGCTACTGATTGGGGCCATGGGACCTCTGATAGGGTTTCCCCGGAGTGCAAACGGAAGAAGACAAAAATTCTCAAAACTCCACTCAGGCAAGGCAGGCAGGCAAGCCCTGCGCTAGGTCCTGCAGCCCACGCAGAGAATCCAAGGAGTCTTGAGTGGCTGGCCAAGGTCCCCTGAAAGGATATGGAAGCCTCCTGCGATCGGCATCGGACACCCAAAGCCATCCTCATTGAGGACTCCCTCTCCTCGCTGCCACTGGACCCTGTAACCCCAGCTTCTGTTTTGAAGGCTGTGACACCTGATTAGGAAACCAGGATGGTGGCCTTGGAGCGCAGTTTCTGCCTTCCTCACCATGCAGCAGGTGCCGATGCCTGGTTCTGCATGTGCATCCACCCAGACCACCGGACCTCAACATTGAGGACGTCCCCGATTGCCAAGCATATCCTTGTGAGCCCATCACCTCGAATCGATCCTGTGCAGAGGTCTCTATCACGGTCCTGCTCCTCTGGAAAGAGATACTCTATGGCCAGTGCTCGTGGCTCTAGCTACAAAGCCGCTGTGATCCATCGGCTGCCTGACCCGGGTCTTGCTCTGCAGGCCCAATCCAGTGCCAAATCCTCCATAGGCTATTCTGGAGTCGGAGAATGAGACATCACTGGACACACACACACACTATGATGTCCAGTTGGATCTGTCCCCTCTGACAACCTGACATCTGTCACTGCCCGAGGACACCTTGTTCCTCGACTTTGTGCGGGACATGTTGAAGGCACTGGCAATCACCACAGTGTCTGAGGATCCTCGCACAGAGGAGCTAGAGATTCTCCAATAAGACTCCCCACCAAAGGGAAGTACTGACTATTCGCGTCCCTCCATCCTCAAGACTTCTCTTCTGCATGTGGGAGACACTGGCATCGGTGCCCATAGTCAGCCATCGACTCAATGCGATATACCGAGTCTGGCAAGGCCCTGGCTTCAGGAAGCCTCAATTTCCCCTTAACTCCATGATGGTGGAGTTGGCCATGCATTAACTTAAGAGCCAGAAGACTCATTCTTCGGTGCCCCTAAGCAGGGAGGCCCTTACCCTTAATGCCCCTTGGGTAGGAAATGCTACCAGGGCTGATGCTTGCCTGCCAGATCCAAGCATACCAGCTCTATATTAACATGTACCTTTTGGGACTTGATAAAGGAGCTTACTGGGTTCTCAACTGGCCTTGGGGATGACCAGCTACAGCAGTTCTGGAACCTGACCAAGGGTGCCGGGGAGTGCTCAAAGTATCTGACTAGAGTGGTCTGCAATGCCTTTGAGTCCACCGTAAGGATAGCTGCCACAGGCCTCAGTGCCTGTAGCCTGGCATGGCTGCAGTCATCAGATCTGAGGCAATGAGTGCAGGACAACATCATTGATGTCCCATGCCAAGGAGAGAATCTGAGATGGAGACAGTTTGTTCCTGACGAGGACTTGACTCTCCAAGAAGACTGCTACCCTCCCCAGGAGGAAAACGCTGGGGGAGAAAGCCTCCATATCAGAGGAAGGGTCAAGCTTCTCCAGCTCCTCAGCAGGGCCACCATGCCAAAGGAACAGGTCAGGGCCCCAGCAAGCAGAAGAGCCCCAAGCTCTCAGCACCAGCACCACCTGGGGGGGGGGGGGAGCTTATGACTCCTGGGGAATAGCCTCTCCACCCTCAGGAGGTCAGCTGCCCACAGGGGGATGTCTAGTCAACCTTTCCCTGCCATCACCACCACTGTGTGGGCACTCCAGGTAGTCAGAGGAGGATGCCTCCCCCATTCTTCCCAGGAGAGCCCTCTGACTCCCCTGTGCTGGACCTTGCTTCTGCAGGATCTTGTAGGTTTTCTCATGGACAAAGCTGTGGAACAAGTACTGTATCACCTAAGGGCAAGGGGTTCTACTCATTGTACTTCCTGGTCCCAAAATGAACTAGGGGCCTAAGGCCCATCTTAGACCTGCACAATCTAAACAAATTCCTGGTGTGGGAGAAGTTCAAAATGCTCTCTGTTGAAACATTGCTGCCATACCCTCCAATAGGGAGACTGGCTATGCTCCTTGGATCTAGGATGCATATACCCACATCCTCATTCATCCCAGCTACAGGTAGTACCTCAGATTCATGGTTGGGGGCAACCACCACCAGTACAGGGTGCTACTCTTTGGTCTAGCCTCCGCACCCAGAGTCTTCACCAAATGCCTAGCAGTGGTGATGACTTTCCTCTGTCTCCAGGGTGTCTGTCTTCCCCCTATTTGGAAGACTGGCTTGTAAAAGGCAACATGGCCATAGGTGCAGCAGGCCATGGCCCATACCATCAGTGTCCTGCAACACCTGGGGCTTGTGATAAACTACTCCATCTCACCTGACCTCTACACAGGATCTGGCATTCATAGGTGCTGAACTCGCCAGGCCAATACCCCCCCCCCCCCCCAAACAGAGCAAGTCTCCTCATGGCTTTGGCCACAGAGGTACAACGCCACCACTCTGTTGGCTTGCTCCCTGTTTTGTCTACTCAGCCACATGGCATCAACAATTCTTGTACCCAATGCCCACCTTCATATGAGGGTAACCCAGTGGGACCTCTGCTCCCATGAACACAGGCCTCTGCTCAGCTGGTGGAAAGCCACAGAACACCTACAGACAAGCATGCCTTTCCAGAACCCATTGCTCCAGTGGGTCCTCGCCACGTACGCATTGCTGGGGTGGGGTGCCCATTGCGGGAGCCTCTGCATGCAGGGCAACTGGTCCAGAGCAGAGAGCCAACAGCAGATCAACCTGCTGGAGCTTAGGGCCATATTCGTGGAGCTCAAAGCTTTCCGCCACTGCCTACAGCACCAGTCTGTACTGGTCCACACGGACAACCAGGTTGTGATGTTCTACTTGAAGAAGCAGGGAGGCACAGGATCTTACACCCTCTGCCAGGAGGCAGTAGTCCTCTGCTAGTATACAATCAGTCAAGGAATGCTCCTGAGGGTGGTGTACCTGCTAGGCAAGGACAATACCCTAGTGGATAGACTGAGCAGGGTCCTACAGGCACATGAATAGTGCTAGACCCCAGAGCAGCCCAACGGCTCTTCTGTCTCTGGGGCACCCCACTAGTGAGCCTCTTTATCTTTATTTGTTACATTTGATATACCGCCCCTTACCAGGGTATTAGGGCGGTGCACAATACAAAATATCATGGCTGCAGAAAAGAAAGGTAGAAAGGAACGCCACTGAGTGGATAGGAAAGCAGTTAAGAGAACAGAAAGAAAAGAGCAGCAAAAGTGGTAAACAGCATAATAAACGACGGGCAATGCAACAACGGATGAGCAACATAAGACAATGGACAGCATAACAAACGACAGTCAACATAACAAATGACGAACGATATGACATATGGTGAACAACATAGCAAAGAAACGGTGGACAACTTAATGGAAACACCGGGAGTAGAGGGCACGGGAGAAGGTATGTAATTTGGGGAGGAATGGGTGACCCGGGTAGATATAGGGATGTTTAGACCTTTGAGAGAAAGTTAGGAGGGAGTACATTTGACTGGTTGGGGGGTGGACGGAGGGAGAGGAAGACTGAAGGCCTGGCAGAAAAGATAGGTTTTGAGAAGAACTTTGAAACGAGGAAAGGATAGTTCAGTACGGATAAGATGTGGGAGGGAGTTCCACAGGGCAGGGCTGGTGAAGAAAAAAGCAGCGTGATGAGTGGATTTGAGGTGAGCCTGAGTGGGGGATGGTAGAAAAAGGCGATTACCATGTGCAGAACGCAGCAAGTGGGGAGAGGGTTGGAGGAAGATAAGATCAGCTAGGTACTGGGGGATGTTAGTGTAGAGTACCTTATGAGTGATGGTGAGACGCTTTATTTATTTATTTATTATTTATTTGCAGTCTCTTTTATACCGCGCTATTCGACATCAGTGTGGTTTACAATGAACATAAGAGTTGCACATCTCAATTTCGTGATTTGTGCTTACAGTGAAACAGGTATAATAACTTGGGTATACTTTAAACAGGAAAATTAAACTTGGGTATGCATTAAGCAGGTATAACAGGTAAAATGGGGTATAAATAACCAGTCCCTTAACAAGTCCCTTATAGACATAGCAGACTGATAGGGAGCCAGTGAAGAGAGAGAAGACAAGAAGTAACGTGATCCCGGCGAGAAGACAAGGTGAGCAGACGGGCGGCCGTATTTTGAATCAACTGCAACCTACGGAGTTTGTATTGAGGTACGCCTGCGAGCAAGGAATTACAGTAGTTGAGGCGGGTGATTACCAGGGAGAGAATCAGTGGTGAGGGACGCAAGAGGGAGGAGAGAGCGAACGGCCCTAATCTTACAGAGGCCAATACTCAGCTGCCCTGCTTCTGCTCTCGCCAGCTTCACCTGTCCCGGATGGCAACAGTAAACAGGTAGACAAAGGTGAGTCGGTTGATATAGTGTATCTGGACTTTCAAAAAGCCTTTGACAAGGTACCTCATCAGACTTTTTTGGCAAAATTAAAGTCATGGAATAGGAGGCAGTGTACTATTGTGGATCAGGAACTGGTTAAGAGAGAAAGCAGAGGGTAGGGCTAAATGGCCAATTTTCCCAACGGAGAAAGGTGAATAGTGGAGTACCCCAGGGATCTGTGTTAGGTCTGCTGCTTTTTAACATATTCATAAATGCCCTGGAAAAGGGAATAACTAGTGAGGTTATCAAATTTGCAGATGACACAAAACTATTAAAAGTTTTTAAAAACCCATGAGGATTGTGGAAAATTGCAAGAGGATCTTGATAAATTGGAAGACTGGGCATCTAAGTAGCAGATGAAATTTAATGTGGACAAGTGCAAAGTTATGCACCTAGGATAGAAGAACCAAAATTAGGTTACATGATGCAAGGTTCCACATTAGGAACTACCACCCAGGAAAAAGATTTAGGCATCATTGTCAATAACATGTTAAAACCCTCGGCGCAGTGTACAGCGGCGGCCAAGAGAGCAAATAGAATGCTAGGTATCATAAGGAAAGGAATGGAAAATAAAACAAAGGATATTATAATGCCTCTGTATCGTTCCATGGTGCGACCGCACCTTGAATATTGTGTGTAATTCTGGTTGCCATATCTTAAAAAGGATATAGTGTTATTAGAAAAGGTACAGAGAAGAGCCATCAAAATGGTAAAGGGGATATGGAAGGATACCCCTATGAAGAGAGACTATAAAGATTAGGGCTTTTCAACCTGGAAAAGAGATGACTGAGGGGCCATATGATAGAGGTCTATAAATTAATGAATGGAGTGGAACGGGTAAATGTAGATTGTTTACGTCATCAGAATATAGAAAGACGGGGCGACATGCAATGAAGCTACAGGGTAACCTATGTAAGACTAATAAAGAGAAAATATTTTTTCACTCAACATGTAATCAAACTCCAGAATTTGTTACCGGACGATGTAGTAAAAGCTGTTAGTGTAGCTGGGTTTAAAAAAAGGTTTGGACAAGTTCCTGGAGGAAAGGTCCATAAACCATTATTAAAAGGGACCCAGGATATCACTGCTTGACCCAATACAAGCATGAGTAAACT
This sequence comes from Ichthyophis bannanicus, assembly GCA_033557465.1. Taxonomy (NCBI): domain Eukaryota; kingdom Metazoa; phylum Chordata; class Amphibia; order Gymnophiona; family Ichthyophiidae; genus Ichthyophis; species Ichthyophis bannanicus. The sequence goes on from CM066042.1 coordinate 175,008,450, forward strand.
GTGTCTTTTGGGGAAACTACTAGGTACTTATGACCTAGATTGGCCATTGTTGGAAACAGGATACTGGGTTTGATGGACCTTGGTCTGACCCAGTATGGCATATCTTATGTTCTTATGGATGCCTTCCTCATCCCATGGTCAGGGGGCCTCCTGTATGCCTTCTCACCCATGCCACTGGTTGCTAAGATCCTTTTCAAGGTCCTCTGGGGCAAGGCATTGCTGATCTGGTGGCCCAGGCAGCCTTGGTTCCTGCTGCTGCTCTGCCTGTCAATAGAGCCTGAAGCTAGCCACAATACGTCCAATCCCCAAGAAAACCACCCTGGCTAAAGCTGACCCAGCCGCCTACAGACCCATATCAAGCTTACCATTCCTGTCCAAGATCATCGAGAAAACACTCCAACACCAGCTCCAACAACACATCGACATCTACAATCCACTGGACCCCAATCAACACGGTTTTCGACCCAGACATGGGGTTGAAACCATACTGATCCAGCTATTCGACAGCCTTTTGAGGACAATCGACAACACCAGAATGGGTGTCGTCATGATATTCCTAGATATCTCCTCAGCTTTCGACACTGTCTGCCACACAGCCCTACTAAACAGACTACAGGAGGCAGGCCTACACAGTACTACTCTGAGCTGGTTTACATCTTACCTCACCAACAGACAACTACAAGTCAAGTGTGGAACAAAGACCTCTCAACCGTTCAGAGCCACTCAAGGAGTCCCACAAGGCTCAGCTCTCTCCGCCCTGCTATTTAACATCTACGTTCAACCCATATGCACCATCATAAAGGACCACAAGATTCAATACACCATATACGCGGATGACAATGATATACACACCAATCAAACTGGACAACCTAGACTACTCCAACATAGCCAACTGCTTCCAACAAATGGCAACCTGGCTGCAAGAAAACAACCTATCAATAAATTACAACAAAACCGAAGCTCTATTCATCACAAGAAACCGGACATTCTCACCATCGGCCACCATCAACCTAAACAACACCATCATACCGGTAAGACAAGAAATAAAATACTTGGGAGTAACGCTCGACAAGGACCTCAACCTCCAGTCCCACATTGCAAAAATAACAAAGAGCGCTTACATCAAAATGAGGACAGTCAGAAGGCTCAAACCCATCCTCGCCCATGAACACTTCCAAACAGTCTGTCAAGCCATCATCACTCCAACCCTAGACTATTGTAATCACATCTACCAAGGACTACCTAAAAAGACAATAAAACCACTACAGCTAGCACAAAACACAGCCGCATGACTCACGACAGATCACACAATTCACGATCACATCACCCCCATACTGTACCACCTACACTGGCTCCCAATCAGCTCCAGAATCCAATTCAAAGTACTTCTACACATATTTAAAATAATACACAACCTATCAGCAGACAGCCTATGCCCTCTCATAAAAACCGATGACAACAGGAGACCAAGAAGAAAAGGAACCTCAGACACCATCAGAACACCAAAAGAATTTGCTAAAACAAGGCTGGCCACATCAAGGAGGGCACTCTCCCTGGCAGCACCCGCTATATGGAACTCTCTCCCAGACCACATAAGATCAACCAAGAACCTCAAGGACTTCAGAAAACTTCTTAAGACTTATTTACAGTACATTTCAAGGATCTCACATAAATTTTCTACCTCAAGACATTACAGAATCTCAATCCTAGCACGCCTCTCAAACAGCCCCATTTTGTATATATGTATATAGCTCATTATGTAAATAGTTCACCGATATAATCTAATGCACTGCCCCACACACTACACTTCTCAGTTCTCACACTGCATGCTACAAACCACACTTTATTATTGATTTTGATTGATGTGCCACACCGCCTTGATTTAACGATAAGGTGGTATACTAAATCCTTCTAAATAAATAGAGCCCCTGGTCCCTCTGGGGAATGCCCTGGGATTACTGACTCAGGATGGCTCCCTCCTTCACCCCAACTTGGTTCCCTTCAGCCTTTTGAGGGAGGTGGAGGAGTTCCTCCTAGCTGCTTGTAAGACTGCCAAGAGGTGGGCCTACACCTTCAAATAGTGCAGATTCTTGGTGTGGTGTGCAGAGCAACAGATCAACCCGTTCTCCTGCCTGCTGCAGATGGTGCAGCAGTACCTGCTTAATCTCTTGCAGGCTGGACTCAAGCCCAACTCCGTTAGGGTGCACCACCACCTTATCGAGGGCAAATCCTTCTCTTAGCAGCCTCTTGTCACCCGGTTCTTATGGGGCCTCCTGCTCTCGAAGTTCCCCCCCCCCCATTGCCCATCTCCAGTGGAATGGGACCTTAATATGATACTGTCATGGCTTACTGGACTGCCATTTGAGCCCCTGGCTTCTTGCCACCTACGGTACCTCTCCTGGAAGGCTGTCTTCCTGGTGGCACTCACAGCTGCTCTCCGGGTCAGTGAACTTCAAGCCTTGGTGGCAGAACCATCCTACACCAGGTTCTATAGCAGCGATGGCGAACCTGTGGCACGCGAAGGCCTTGCAGCTGGCACGCGGGAAGGTCGCACATTAAAAAAAAAAAAAAAGCCGCCCGCTGCCGCCGCGGCGGCATGGAGTGTCCCGCGGGGCTCCCTCTGCCCGGCGGGACTCTCCCGGCGCTGCTCAGCCCCTCTCTGCCGGCTTGCAGAGACGCGAAGGGAGAGAGAGTCTCCCTCGCGTCTCTCTTAAGCCCGCAGGGGCAGATGGGAAATTTCCCATCTGCCCCTGCGGGCTTAAGAGAGACGCGAGGGAGACTCTCCCTTCGCGTCTCTGCAAGCCGGCAGAGAGGGGCTGAGCAGCGCCGGGAGAGTCCCGCCGGGCAGAGGGAGCCCCGCGGGACACTCCATGCCGCCGCGGCGGCAGCGGGCAGCTTTTTTTTTTTTTTATTGCCATGAGCCGAGGGAGGGGGGTTAAGACTGGCAATGGGCTAGGGAGGGAGGGAGGTTAAGACTGGCAATGGGCTAGGGAGGGATGGGGTTGAGACTGGCAATGGGCTAGGGAGGGAGGGAGGGAGGGGGTTGAGACTGGCAATGGGCTAGGGAGGGAGGGGGGTTGAGACTGGCAATGGGCTAGGGAGGGAGGGAGGGAGGTTAAGACTGGCAATGGGCTAGGGAGGGAGGGAGGTTAAGACTGGCAATGGGCTAGGGAGGGGGGAGGGGGGTTGAGACTGGCAATGGGCTAGGGAGGGAGGGAGGGGGGTTGAGACTGGCAATGGGCTAGGGAGGGGGGGTTAAGACTGGCAGTGGGCTGGGGAGGGGGGTTAAGATGCAGTGGGCTATGGGGGGGAGTTAAGACTAGCAATGGGCTGTGGGCTGATGAGGGCTGGCAATGGGCTATGAGCTGATGAGGGCTGTCTGGAAATGGGGTGATGGGGGGGTTAGGACTGGTAATGGGCTATGGGGGGGGTTAAGACTGGTAGTGGGCTGATGGGGGGGTTAGGACTGGTAATGGGCTATGGGGGGGGGGGCTAGGACAGGAAATGGGCTGATGGGGAGGGGTTAGGACTTGAGGTGGGCTGATGTGGTTAGGACTGGTAATGGGCTGTGGGCTGATGGGGGGAGTTTAGGACTGGCAATGGGCTATGGGGGGCTGACTGGAAATGGGCTGATGGGGGGTTAGGACTGGTAATGGGTTATGGGGGGGCTTAAACTGAAAATGGGGTGATGGGGGTTAGGACTGGAAGTTGATTGACGGGGGGCTAGGACTGGTAATGGGTTGGGGTGTTGCTAGGACTGGAAATGGGCTGAGTGGAAGGGGAGGCTTGAACTGCAAATAGCTGATGGGGAGGGGGCTTGGAATGGAAATGGGCTGTGAGGGAAGGGAGCTAGGACTGAAAATGGGCTGATGGAACAGCTAGGATAGGACTGGAAATGGGCTGTTGGGGGGAGCTAAGATTGGAAATGGGCTGTGGTGGGGGCTTGAATTGAAATGGACTCATGGAGGGGCTAGAACTGGAAGTAGGCTCATGGGGGGCTTGGACTGGAATTGGGCTGAGTGGAGGGGAGCTATGATTTGACATGGGCTGATGGGGGGGCTAGGATTGAAAATGAGCTGATGAAGGGACTTGGACTGGAAATGGGCTGATGCAGGGACTAGAAGGGAATGGATGCTGGGTGAGACTGGAACTAGAAGGGAGCTGATGTTGGGGGAGGATTAGAATGGGATGGGGCTGGGAGAGTAAAATGGAGAGGGGAAAAATATTTTGTGTAGGAGGGATGAAAAATCTACAATTGGCCAGGTATTGGGAGAGTAATTGGGGATTGAGGATGGAGGGGTAAAATTTGTGTGGATGAAATAGGAATGAGGAAAGAGCAAAAGGAGAAAGATTAGTATGTTAAAGCAGATGTAGAGAGAGAGAGAGAATGGGAAAAAAAACAAGAAGAGAGAAGAAAGGACAAATGGACAGCAGACGATGGAGAGTTAGCAGAAAACATGAAGAAACCAGAAGAAGGTGGCTGGACCAATTGCAACTGAAAAAAAAATGCACAAAAGGTAGAAAGATATCTCTTTATTTTGAATTTATTAACTGGAATATGTCAGCTCTGGGAAATGTGCATCATTAACATCTGCGCTTTGTTTGGTACAAGAGGAAATTCCTATTTGACGTTGCCACTTGTTCTCTTTCCCCAGTATTCTCTGAAATGTATTGGTTTAATATTTGCAGTGTTGCCTTTTGATAGGTAGGGTATGGTGCTTTGTGAGTCCTGGTAATGCTGTCAGGATACGGCGGGTTTGCTATGGGTTCTAAATGGGCAGCGTTTGTAGTAGTTCCTAATGTGCCTGGCGGTTGGCACTGGATTATAGTAATGTAGAAATCTTTTAGTCTTTATCCATACACTCATTAAGAGACATGTTTACTAAAAGTTAGTGTATGGTAACATTATGCAAATATTTATGCAAATAATACCACTTATGCAAATGACGTGCTGGCACTTTGAGGAAATTCTTTGGTTTTGTGCGGCAGTTTGGGCACTCGGGCTCAAAAAGGTTAGCCATCACTGTTCTATAGGAATAGGGTCATGCTTTGCACACACCCTAAATTCCTTCTGAAGATGGTGTCCTTCCACTTCAATCAAGAGGTGGTGCCTCCCACCTTCATTCTATGGCGTCATGCCGACAGGGCGGTGGCCATCCTCCATATCTTGGATTGAAGAGGACCCTGTCTTTCTCCTTGCAGTGTACCCAGGACCACCGCAAAGCCCTCCCAGCTTTTCATCTTTTATGACCCAGTCAGCTGGGGAAGGTGGTAACCTGGGTGGTGGACTGCATTGCCCTTGTCTACGAACAGGCAGGGCTCCCACTGAAGTACTGGATTATGGCACACAGTGTCAGGGCAATGGCGAACTTGGTTGCAAACTTGTGTTCTGTCTCCACCTGCTGGACCGCCATCTGGTCTTCAGTCTACACCTTCACAGCTTATTACTGCCTGGAGAGGGAGCCCCAATGGGACAGCACCTTCGGCTAGGCTGTACTCTGTAATCTCGTCAGGGTGTAGGCAACTCCTACCCTCTGACCCTTCTTGTTCAGGCTACTGGAGTGATGTTTCTCCCTGGACACGGGGGTCTTTTCAGGGTCTGCCTTTGGACTCACGTGCTGCTGCTTACTGCTTGATCGTGGTTTTCTACAGGTTCTCGGTAGCCTGGAGCTAGGGAGTCCCATGTGAGGACTGACTTCATGCTTCTTCCTGGAGAAAGTATAGTTACTCACCTGTAACAGGTGTTCTCCGGGGACAGCAGGAATCAGTCCTCACAACCCACCCTCCTCCCTGTGGAGTTGCTGTATTTTGCCACCTTCTTTTTTTAGTTCTAGCTATGTTATCTGATGGAGCAAGATGGCACCCTTGGGCGGGAAGAGGACCATGCATGCATGGTGGCATCTCCTAAAGGCCTTCTTTGAAAGCTGGGGAGATGCTTTCGTGAGGGCTCCGTTAGCACTGACGTCCATATGTGAGGACTGATTCTTGCTGTCCCCGGAGAACACCTGTTACTGGTAAGTAACTATGCTTTTGTATGTTCAAATAAATATTACTTAATATCCACATATTTCAATTGTGATTTCATGTAGGTAAGACTCACTTTAAGCAGTTTGAAGATAGCTTTAGCTTGTCAGACGGCTGCCTAGGGTGAGAACTTACACAATCTTGACGATGCATATATTCATATGATTCTTGCAAGGTATTGTGGGTAATGTAGTTCATTCACTCCCAAACACAGCTGAAGACAATAATTGAGTTGTGAAACCAGTGGTAAGGCCAATAAAATACTTCTTTTATTGATGGGGTTTAATTCACCCAGCACAAATATGCTTGGTAGCAATATAAATGAGGTTACTTGCTTGCAGTGTTTAAATGGATAACACAAAGTCACAAAGCAAACCAGAAAACAACCTTCAGCTTGTCAGGCAATTAGCTAATGTTTTCTTAGCAAATAATTACCAAATAAAAAGGCACAAAGAAATGAATAAACTTTGCTTGTTAGGTTAACTTCTGCTTATTTTCCACACAGTTCCAGCAGTGATTTTCCCTTGCTCACACACACAATCAGGTGCAGCTTTAATTACTATCAATTGTCCAGCTGAAACCCTTTAGCTGGCTGGCTGCTACTGTGTGAACCCAAAATCCTGCTTTAAGAGCTGTTTGCAGTAGAATAAAGAACAAAGTTAGGTTTCTTTGTGATGGCTTATGTGTTTGCTCACAGAAAGCTAGCAATAGCATTTAGATAGAGAACAGTCCATGTAATTAATAGTTTCATCTGCTGTATCTCCCCCTTCATCAATCAGCATAGGGTCACTATCATACATTGGCACAGACGAGTCTTTCCATAAGGCACTATCATGAGAATGCTTATTCCCTTGCTGCCATTCACTATTATAGATAGGGTCTGGATCAGTGTTCATACCTGAGCCTCTCCTGCTATCATAATTCCTCTCTGTATAGCCTGGCCAGTATGTAATCCAGTTCTGAGGTCCAGCCTTCCAATCTTGATCCCTGGACACTGGATCTTCTCTCACATACCTTCTGGCATAGGTCTGAAAGTCCTTTCCACGTGCAGTCTTCTCTCTTCCAGGTAGCCACTGGTGATTCCTATCTCTGCCATTCCATTCCTCTGGCTGACTCCAGTCCAATGGACTCTGCTGGCATTTGGAATACCTCCCAGTATGGGTACTGCCTTGGACTCTCCCAGACCTTCCAATGGCCCTTCTTCTCTTCCTTCCAGAGAGTTTCCTTCTCTCTCTATCCGCTTGGCTTGGCTTCTGCTTCTCGAGATGATGTTGGTGCTTGAGCTTGAAGCTGTTGCTGTATCTGTTGCTGAAGCTGTTATCTGAAGAATAAGCTCTATTCTTATTCTGTCCTAATGTGTGCTCCTCCCTAACACAGCGCAGCTGTGTTGAATCAGGTCCTGCCCTTTGAGATGAATGCTTAGGGATTACCTCATAGCTCTCTTGATTGCACACACGTTTTCTCACTTCAGCCCCTCTCATGGCTGCTGGAAACCTGGTGCATTCTGGGACTGGTAGTCTTTTATGTGAAAACTCTGTTTTCTTGCTTCTACCAGAACTGACAGGTTGCTTGTTCAGAGTCACATCATCTTTTCTATAGCTCCTACCTGAGCTATGATAAGCTTCCTTATCACAAGCTTCAGCATGCAAAACTGCATAATTTGGTCACTAGTAGTTTGTAAAGTTTGGAAAAAAGTTGATCTACCCCTAACATTGACATGTCCTACTACACAGCCTGACTGTTCTCATCTCTGTGCTCTTTACATCTCTCCTTCCTCTGAGATGACAGTGCAGGGTAGCCTTATTGCCTATTTCCTGTGCTTATTGCACTGGGCCATCTACTTATACTGACTTGATTTTTCTTTTTTTTTCTTTGGGGTTTCTAGTGCTTTCATCTTTGAATCGATTTCATAATCCACAGCCTTTGCTGACTCCTGTGATGAGCAATAATGTTTCGCCTGCACAGCAGCGCATGGTTTGAGAACATTGTTCTATAGATCCAGAAAGAGTTCTCGATTCTTACAAACCATGATGGAGTTAAACTCAAGTCTTTCAACAGCCATCTTTTAAAATTAGGGCACTGAGGATCCCATCGGTTCATATTTTATTGGTCATTAAGCTGTTTTTGTATTACAGCCCAAATATGAGTATAGTTCTGTATAATGCTGTATCATTCTATAAGTATTTAGATGCATGCTTGTAATACATAATGGATTAAGAATATCACTTAGGAGATTACAATGGATTCAAAAGATATTAAGTTTATAACCTTTGACAAGAAAGTTCCTTATCATCCCTCCAGTCTAGTCCCGGAAACTCTAGGGTTGTCATCCTCTTCCAGCAGCTTGGAGACTGATAGATGTCATTCTTTTGATGACACTGGTATAAGGGGACAGGCACCGGCTCATCCCACTCCAGTTCTATCAGTCTCCAAGCAGCTGGAGGATGTGAGCCAGAGCTTCTGGCTCACTAGAGGAGCAATTAAGGACTTTAGTGTGTGTTAATTGGGGTTTTCAATCTCAAATTGGCATTATTTATTTTATTCACAAATTCTTTTTTCTTTGATTGAACATAGCTTATGGGGCTGTTCCACTTTAAATTTTGATGACGGAGGGGCCTCTCTTCCCTTCCTCCCTCTTAGCGATGTGACAGGGGAGGGAAGGTTTCAGAGCCGGAGTAAGTCCGGGTGAGCTCCGATTATTTGTACCTGCCTCCTCCAGCGCGACGCAGAGGTTTTTGCTTGCAGGCGTTTTGGGGGACTTCGGCAGACAGGCACGGCTGTAAGGTTGGTCTCTGAGCTCTTACAGGGGCAGTGCCTGGAAACTGAGTTCGGCCACGGTGAGGGTGGACAGCTTTGGGGCTTTTGGGGCTGTTTCTCCTCTCCCTGAGGTAAGCGCTGATTAATTAATTTTCCCTCTCTCTTGTATGCCGGTTGTGAATTTGGCTGAGAGGACCGTGTGGGAGCAATTTTCCCGCCGCGGGCCGTTTTCGGCGGGAAAAAGCAGTAGCGCGGTTGGGGGAAACAATTTTAAGTTATAGAGTCAGGAAGCTTCGTTTGGCAGTATTTCCTTCACAATTCAGGTCGGGTGACCTCCTGCTTCCTTTTGATCTGTTAATAAAAAAAAAAAAAAAAAAAAAAGAGGCCCAGAGTCGGCAGGGCAGGTTCAGCTGAGCATCACTGTCCCTTTTGTCTGTGGCTACAGGACGTCTGTTGAGCAGGTTGTTAAAGGCACCTCGGGCTATTTCTAACCTTGGCGGCGCAGGGCGCTAAAATGCCGGCAAAGACATTGTTTGATCTGTGGGATTAAAAGGTCTACAGTATCAGACGCAGGCAACTGTAAAAGCTGCAGCCAGGCTTCCGCGACAGAGCAGCAGCAGTCAGATGCCTCAGAGGACCAGGAGGTAGTAGTGCAGAGGCCTCTGTCTCCTCTGCTTGATCCCGTGTGGAGCCTGTACCCGGCCCTTCCTCGGCTCCAGATGTGCCTCGTCCTCAGGCACCCTTCGCTCCTGATTTAACTTCAATTTTTTCCCCAGACTTCGTAGCTCTTATTCAAAGAGCATTTGTCAGGGCTCCTAAAGATCTTTCAGCCTCGTCCTTTGCACCTCTGCCAGCAGACGTAGGGCACAAACGACCTGGCTCTCCTCTCTCCCTGTCACCTTCGGTCGTCAGGCCAAAGAGAGCCCGGGTGGAGCCGGATAAGCTGAGTCAGTCCGAGTTTTCGGAGGATTTGCGTACCGAGGAGGAGGAGCATGATCACGAGATGGACGAGGAGCTGGAAGAGGGAGAGATTATTGAACAGGAGGATCAGGCTAGAGTGGTGCGTATTTTTCGTCGGGAAGAGTTGCCCGCACTGATTTCAGAGACATTGAAGGCACTCAATGTGCCGGTGTCTGAGCCGGTTGAAGAGGCTACTTTGGAGGATCCACTCTTGCAAGCTTTTCGAAGGACGCAAAAGGCTTTTCCCATACATATAGTCATTAAAGAGATGATACAAAGTGAGTGGGATATGCCTGAGTCCGCTCTCAGAGGTTCTCGGGTAATGTCTCGCCTTTATCCGTTGGTGGAGCTTGATAAGGAGCTGTTCAAATCTCCCAAAGTGGATGCCGTGGTCTCAGCAGTGACTAAGAAGACGACCATTCCGGTGGAAGGCGGAGCGGCTCTTAAGGACACTCAGGACAGGAAGCTGGAGGCCTTGTTGAGGTTAATGCTCTTTCCATTCAAGCTTCCATCTGTGGGGCTTGGGTGGCCAGAGCCTGTCTCCGCTGGGCTCAGAGGCTCCAGGGAGAGCAGGCTGGAGACTCCGTTGGTGAGGCAGCTCGTATCGAGTCCGGAGCGGCGTATCTTGCGGATATTCATTATGATCTCATTAGGGGGCTATCGAACAGTATGGCTTCGGCAGTGGCCGCCAGGAGGTATCTCTGGCTACGCAATTGGGCAGCGGATGCTTCTTCCAAAGCCCGCTTAAGTAAGCTTCCCTTTAAGGGTCGGCTACTGTTTGGTGAGGATTTGGAGAAGATAGTTAAAGATCTGGAAGAGTCCAAGGGGGGACGGCTGCCGGAAGACAAGCAGAAGCCAGGGAAAGTTTCGCCCATGCCAAGATTTCCAATGAGGGATCTTCGGCGTTTTCGCTCCCCTAGGTTCCCACAGGGCCAGAGAGGGAGTTTTGCCTTTAGAAACCAAAGTTTTCGGGGCTTCCGTGGTGCCAGCAGAGGTTTTGCGGCCGCCACCTCGGGTGCCAAGAAGCCACAATGAAGTCAGGGGGACCCAGGTGGCCGTAGCAGTGGGCAGTCGTCTTCAGGATTTTTACGCTGCCTGGGTCGGAATTACCTCAGACCAGTGGGTGCTGGAGGTGATTCGAGAAGGATATGCTTTAGAATTTCAAAGACCGATGACCGAAGCCTTCGTTCAGTCCCCTTGCAAGTCGCTGCACAAGCGAGTGGCCGTCCAACAGACCTTACAGAGGTTGCTGGATCTCAAGGCGGTAGAACGGGTGCCTCCGGATCAATGCGGCTCAGGTCGATACTCCATTTATTTTGTGGTCCCAAAGAAAGAGGGGACTTATCGGCCTATTTTGGACCTCAAAAAGGTCAACAAGTGTCTCCGGGTTTCTCATTTTCATATGGAGACACTACGGTCAGTCATCATGGCGGTCCGCAGAGGGGAGTTTTTGACCTCCCTGGATTTATCCGAGGCATATCTCCACATTCCAATTCGCCGAGAACATCAGAAATTCCTCAGGTTTGCGGTCCCAATGGGACATTTTCAGTTTCGGGCGCTACCCTTCGGGCTAGCGACTGCGCCAAGGACCTTTACCAAGGTGATGGTAGTCGTAGCAGCGGATTTGAGGAAGAACGGTGTTCTCGTGCATCCCTATCTGGACGACTGGTTGATTCGAGCAAAGTCCAGAGTGGAAAGCGAGGAGGCTACTGCCAAGGTGGTCACTTGCCTGCAGAAGCTAGGTTGGGTGGTAAATGTGGCCAAAAGCAGTCTGGTTCCTTCTCAGGAGATTGAGTATCTCGGGGCGCATTTCAATACCGGGGTAGGCATGGTTTTTCTGCCTCCGCATCGAGTGCTGGCCTTACAAAGATTATTTCGACGGTTTCTCCAACGGCCGAGGCCAACAGCGTGGCATTACTTGCAAGTTCTAGGAACGATGGCGGCAACGATAGACTTGGTGCCCTGAGTGAGAGCGCACATGAGGCCCTTACAGAGAGCGTTACTCAGAAGATGGTCTCATCAAAACGATCCGCTTTCCAAGAGACTTCTCTGTCCAGACTCGGTTCGGGAGGCATTGCAGTGGTGGTTGCTTCCGGAGTCTCTGGAGAAAGGCATGCCCTTGGACATGCCAGCCTGGATCCCACTGACTACAGATGCAAGTCTCCTCGGTTGGGGAGCACGTTGTCAGGGACGGTTTGCGCAAGGCCTCTGGACTCTTCAGGAAAAGTCGTGGTCAATCAACAGGTTGGAACTTCGTGCGGTGGTCTTGGCGTTGCAGGAGTTTCAGCAGTTTCTGAAGGGTGCAGCGATCAGAGTGTTTTCGGACAATGCGACCGCCGTAGCCTACATCAACAGGCAGGGCGGCACCAGCAGTGTTCCGTTAGAGGCCGAGGAGGATCAGTTGTTTCTCTGGGTCGAGCAAAACCTTCAGGCTCTGTCAGTGGCTCATGTCGCCGGGGTGGACAATGTAGCAGCCGATTTTTTGAGTCGGGTGAGAGTAGATCCGGGAGAGTGGACACTTCATCCGGATGTGTTCGACGCGATTGTTTGTCGTTGGGGGACGCCCGTCATGGACCTCATGGCGACGTTCAATTCGGCGAAAGTGGAACGTTTTTTCAGCAGGCGCAGGGAGCGGATGTCCGAGGGCCTGGATGCGTTAGTCCAGGAATGGCCCTCCGATCAGCTCCTGTATGTTTTTCCTCCGTGGATGTTAATAGGCCGAGTAGTGCGGCGCATCGAGCGCCACAGAGGTTGCGTGCTTCTGATCATGCCAGATTGGCCAAGACCACCGTGGTACGCGGATCTCAGGCAGTTGATAGTGGGGAAGCCGTGGCGGCTACCGCCCAGACCAGATCTCTTGCAGCAGGGCTCGCTGTGGATGCCACAGGTAGCTCGGTTCTTGCTTACGGCATAGCTCTTGAAAGGGCGAGGTTGAGAGCTAGAGGCTATTCGTCGGATGTGATTACGACATTGTTGAGGGCGCGCAGAAGCTCTACTTCCTTAGCGTATGTTCACGTGTGGCGCATTTTTGAGGCTTGGTGTATGGATCGTGAGTGTGAGGCTTTACGGGCTTCTATTCCGCAGGTTTTAGCGTTCTTACAAGATGGTTTCCAAAAAGGGTTGGCGGCAGCCTCCTTAAAGGTGCAATTAGCAGCGCTTTCCTGTTATAGGGGGAAAATCAGGGGACAAGCGCTCTGCACCCATCCAGATAAGAGATTTCTGAAAGCGGTGGGTCTTTTGAGGCCACCGTGCAGGCTTTTAGTGCCAACCTGGGATCTGCAGCTGGTATTGACGGCATTGAGTTCGCCTCCGTTTGAGCCTTTGGCTAAGGCATCTCTATAGGATCTTACCCTGAAGGTGGTGTTTTTAGTGGCCATTGCTTTGGCGAGGCGGATTTCAGAACTACAGGCGTTATCTTGTAGAGAACCATTTCTAACGTTTCATGAGTCCAAGGTAGTGTTACGACCGGTAAAGTCTTTTTTGCTGAAGGTCCTATCTCCGTTTCACGTAAATCAGGTGGTGTCTCTGCCGGTGTTCCGTAAGTCCTTGGAGGGTCTTGCGGCTCCGCAGTTGCATCTTTTGGATATCCGTCGAGCCTTGAAGCGCTATCTCAGGAGGACTGCAGCGTTCAGGAGGTCGGATAGATTGTGGTGTTCGGCGGCCCTCGCAAGGGGGAAGCTGCGTCCAAAGCATCAGTTGCTAGGTGGATTAAGGGAGCAATCGAGTCAGCTTACATTCTGAAAGGCAGGCCAGTACCGGAGGGCCTGAGAGCGCATTCTACTAGGGCGCAAGCGGCGTCCTGGGCGGAGTCTGGTTTTGTGCCAGCGGCCGAGATTTGTAAAGTGGCAACGTGGTCTTCTTTGAATTCTTTTGTGAAGCATTATCGTCTGGATATTCAGGCGGGTAGGGATACCTGTTTTGGGTCAGCGGTGCTTCAGGCTGGACTATCAGGTCCCGCCCGTTGACTTCTTTTTACTGCTCTGTTACGTCCCTAGAGTTTCCGGGACTAGACTGGAGGGATGATAAGGAAGTTTAAATTAGACTTACCTGCTACTTGTAGTTCCTGAAGGAACTCCAGTCTAGTCCCGGATCCCATCCTGAGTTTTTGCAAGGTGGTGGAGCCTGAAGCACAGCTTTCCCGGTGAAGAGAGCATGCAGCGCTGGGGTGCTTTGGGCTCGGGGAGGATTCTTCGAGACCTTAAAGGGTTTGCTAAACTCCGCGCAATGTTAATCTCCCTGGGGCGGAAGCCAGACCCTTCCGAGTCAAGTTAAATATTGTTGGGGGTTTGTGTTCTATTGATATTACTATATTAAGATTACATTACTCTTTTGTACTTGTGTATTTAGTGGGCACTGGGTGTTGGGAAGTGTTCTAACTTAATTGTTGCTCTGGTGAGTCTGCTTTGTCAATAGGTCACTGGAGTGGGAGGAGCCGGTGCCTGTGTCCTTATACCAGTGTCATCAAAAGAATGACATCTATCAGTCTCCAAGCTGCTGGAAGAGGATGACAACCCTAGAGTTTCCGGGACTAGACTGGAGTTCCTTCAGGAACTACAATTAGCAGGTAAGTCTAATTTAAACTTTGATAATGTAACTTATTGGTTGGTTGATTTATTATGTGCTTTTATGGAACATTAATGCCATACTGGGTCAGACCAAGGTTCATCAAGCCCAGTATCCTGTTTCCAACCGTGACTAATCCAGTTCACAAGTACCTAGCAGGTTCCCAAAAGAGACAGATTCCACCATACTTGTATTGGGTCAAGTACTGGATTTCCTGGGTCCTCTTTAAATGGTTTATGGACCATTCCTCTAGGAACTTGTCCAAACCTTTTTTTTAAACAGCTACATTAACATCTTTTACTACATCCTCTCGTAACTAATTCCAGAGTTTGATTACGCGTTGAGTGAAAAAATATTTTCTCAGACTTAAATGGTTTATGTTGTAGCTTCATTGCATGTCCCCTAGTCTTTCAACTTTTTGATGGCATGAAGAATTGATCTACGTTTACCCATTCCACTCCATTCATTAATTTATAGACGACTATCATATCTCCCCTCACCCTTCTCTTTTCCATGTTGAAGAGCCCTAACCTTTTAAGCATCTCCTTATAGGGGTATCCTTCCATCCCTTTTACCATTTCGGTGGCTTTCTCTGTACTTATTCTAATTCCTCTATAGTCCTTTTTAAGATATAGCAACCAGAATGGCATACAATGTTCAGGGAGCAATTGCTCCATGCAACGATACAGAGGCATTAAGTTATCCTTTGTTTTATTCCCCATGTCTTTCCTTATGATTCCTAGCATACTGTTTGCTACCTTGGCGGCTGCTGCTACCTTGGCGGCTGCTGCTACACACTGAGCAGAGGATTTCACCATGTTATCCATATTGACACCTAAATCTTTTTCTTGGGTGGTGGTTCCTAATGTGGAACTTTACAGTGTGTAACCATAGTTTGGGTTGTTCTTTCC
Organism: Ichthyophis bannanicus; assembly: GCA_033557465.1. Classification (NCBI taxonomy): domain Eukaryota; kingdom Metazoa; phylum Chordata; class Amphibia; order Gymnophiona; family Ichthyophiidae; genus Ichthyophis; species Ichthyophis bannanicus. The sequence goes on from CM066042.1 coordinate 175,023,665, forward strand.
TAGGTGCATAACTTTGCACTTGTCCACATTAAATTTCATCTGCCATGTGAGCATCCAGTCTTCCAATTTATCAAGGTCCTCTTGCAATTTTTCACAATTCTTAGGTTTTAACAACTTTGAATACTTCTGTGTCATCTGTAAATTTGATTACCTCACTCGTTATTCCCATTTACAGGTCATTTACGAATGTTAGAAAGCAGCAGACCCAACATGGATCTTTGAGCTACTCCACTATTCACCTTTCTCAATTGGGAAAATAGAAAACAGAGGGTAGGGCTAAATGGCCTATCTTTTAACCAGTTCCTGATGCACAGTAGTACACTGCCTCCTATCCCATAACTTTTTAGTTCTGCCAAGAGCCTCTCATGAGGGATCTTGTCAAAGGCTTTCTGAAAATCCAAATTCACACCTTTGAAAAAAAACATAAGATTAGTAAGACAAGACCTTCCTTGGCTAAAGCCATGTTGGCTGTCTCTCATTAAGCCATGACTATCTACATGTTCAGTAATTTTGTTCTTTATAATGTTTTCTACTATTTCTCCCGGTACAGACATCAGGCTCACTAGTCTAGTTTCTCAGATCACCCCTGGAACCCTTTTTAAAAATTGGTATTACATTGGCCATCTTCCAATCTTCAGGTATTACAGATGATTTTAATGATAGTTCACAGATTACTAATAGTAGGTCTGCAATCTCATATTTTAGTTCTTTCAATACCCGTGGATGTATACCATCTGGTCCAGGTGATTTTTTTGTTCTTCAGTTTATCAAATAGTTGTAATACATCTTCTCTGTGTATTGATATTTCTTTCAATTCTTCTGTGCCATCACCTTTAAATACCATTTCATTCATGGGTAACATTCCTACATCTTCCTCAGTAAAGACTGAAGCAAAGAATTCATTCAGTCTCTCTGCTATGGCCTTGTTCCTTCTTGATGTCCCTTTTACCCCTCTATCATCTGATAGTCCAACTTACTCTCTCACAGGTTTTTTTTTTGCTAAGAATGTACTTGAAAAAGTCTTTATTACGTATTTTTGCTTCCATAACAAGCTTCTCAAATTCTCTTTACCTGCTTTATCAATGCCTTGCATCTAACTTGCCAGTGTTTGTTTCCAGTTTTTGTCATTTGGCTTCTTTTTCCATTTCCTGAAATCTGCTTTTTTTTGGCAACAGTCTCTCTGACCTCACCTTTAAACCACGCTGGCAATTTTTTTTTAACTACCTTCCACTTTTCTTAAAGCATGGAATATAGCTGGTCTGGGTTTCCAAGATAGTATATTTAAACACCCATGCTTGATATACATCTTTAACCTTTGCAACGGCTCCTTTTAGATTTTTTCTTAACTAGTTTCCTCATTTTATCATAGTCTCCCTGTTAAAGGGTAGTACTGTGGATTTCCTTGCTGTCTTTCCTTCATTTATTAAATCAAATTCAGTCATGCTATGATCACTGTTGCCAAGTGGCCCCATCACCCTTATCTCTTGTACCAGATCTTCCTTATCGTCACTCCAGTCCAGTCCCTTTACTTCTGGGTTACGCAACCCTTCCAGCAGCTTGGAGGCTGAGCCCAACCTTTTTGGGGATGGAGCGGTATAAATACCACTGGGACCACCCACCAACTCCAGTATTCTCAGCCTCCAAGCAGCTGGAGGGTTCCGTAAGCCTAGGGCTTACTGGAGTCTTCCTTTTTTTATTCCTCCTTTGTTATTCCCTTTTTAGTCAGAGTTTAATCTTTCTTTACTTTCATTTTTTTAACCTTTTTAATCCTTTGATTTACATTTTAGTTGTTGCAGGTCCTGTCCCTTTAATTCTCCTGCTTGCTCTTCCCCCCCCCCCCCCCCGACTGATTGGGCCGGGGATCGGAGGTGGATTTCCGTAGGCGGCAGTGGGGAGGACCTCGCAGAGCTCCTCAGCTATTTATCCGGCCGGCTCCTGCACAACTTCTTTGCAGCCCTGCCCTGCCTCGTGCCGAAGCCCTCCTGGTGGCTGAGCGCTAGAGGCAACGCCGCGATTCCATTCGCACCGCCGGCCCCGTCCCAGAGCAGAGGGACGCGGGGGCGAGCTCAGAAGGCCGCGACTCAGCGGGAAGCTGTTTTCAAACGGCGGTTTCTTCTTTTCAGGCTCTTCAGGAATCGCGGTGCTCAGCCCTGCTCCTGCATCCGGAAGGAAGATCGGGGCTGTGAGCAGACTCGCGACTCCCGTTTAGGCTCTACGTGGTGCGGCCTACCATGTGTAGAGCCAACGGTTGCAGTTCGCGGAGTCGGGACCAGACATCTCAGCTGAAGAATTCCTAAACCGCAAGTACTGGGGTTTGGTTTAAGGGTTGTGTATGTTTTTAATTATTTTAGTTTTGGGTTTGTTTTGGTTATTTTATTTTGATTCAATTTTTATTCAATTTGGATGCAATCTTGTTTCACTCTTCAAAGGGGAACTGGCATCTAGTGGAGAGCATACACCCTTAGTAAAGTAAAGGGTTAACGCTGTACCAGAGCACTACACTCTCTCCGGGGTTAGACCCAGTTTTTCAGCCTCAAAGCCCAGGAGGGGCCCTGTAACCTTTTCAAGGCCATGGCGGCCAAGTCTCGGTGTCCATCCTGTGGCACCCGGCGAGGTACTTCCTCAGAGGCAGGGATCTGCAGGGGCGGTGCTGCAGTGGCTACCTCCGTGGAACAAGAAATTAACTTGGCCATGTCGCAAGCTTCCCAGGGCTCCGGAGATTCCCTACAAGGGGAGTGGGGTTCCCAGCCTCCTCCTTCTGCGTCCTCGGATTTATCCACTCCTCCCTTGCCCCCTCCCCCCTTCCTTCGGGGGAAGGGGAAGCCGGGGATTTTTTCTCCCCTGACTTCGTCCTGCTTCTACACAAGGCCTATTGCTTGCGTAAGCAAGGCTTGGGGTCAGGAGATGCTAGAACGTCGGCAGAGGTCAAATCGGCCAAGCCCACGAGAATAAGCAATCCGGAATTCGGGATTCCGCCTAAGCGCCCCTGTCCGAGCTCTGAGGAGCCTCTCCCGTCCCTCTCACAGGATATCCCTGAGGAAGAGATCTCCGACAAGGAGTTGGGTGAGGAAGAGGAGGAGCTGGAAGAGGGGGAGATCCCTGAGGAAGATCAATCACGTGTAATCGGGGTATTTCGTTGGGAGGAGCTCCCGGCGTTAATTAATGAATCCCTGAAAGTTCTCAATGTAGCCTCGGATACGCCGGCAGAGGAGGAGGCATTGGAAGATCCTCTAATCCAAGCCATCAGGAAATCACAGAAAGTTTTCCCGGTCCACAGAGTTGTGTGTCAGATGATCCAGGAGGAATGGGATCAACCAGAATCAAGCTTAAGGGGGGTCCGATCCATGACCCACTTATATCCGCTTCCAGAGTCAGACAAAGAGCTGCTGAAGTCTCCCAGGGTGGATGCGGCAGTGTCAGTGGTTACGAAGAAGACTACCATCCCAGTCGAGGGCAGCGCGGCCCTCAGAGATTCTCAAGACAGGAAATTGGATACGCTTCTGAAGCAAGCCTTTGATATTAGCACTCTGGTATTACAGGCCTCCATTTCAGGGGCCTGGGTAGCTCGGGCCTGCTTAAGATGGTCACAACAGCTTCAATCAGTGGAGGGCTCCGCGGACGAAGCTCAGGCCAACGCGGCTAGACTAGAATCCGGAGCTGCCTTCTTGGCGGATAGCCAGTATGACCTCATTAGAAGCCTGGCCAAGAACATGGTCTCGGTCGTAGCGGCTAGGCGGTATCTGTGGCTCCGGAATTGGGCCGCCGATGCCTCCTCCAAGTCATGCCTCAGCCGCCTTCCTTTTAAGGGAAAGCTGTTATTTGGGGAGGACTTAGAGAAACTAGTAAAGGACCTTGGCGAGTCTAAGGGAGGCAGGCTCCCGGAAAACAGACCGAAGCAAGGGCGTCCTCTGGCCCCTGTACGTAACCAATCTAGGGATCCCCGGAGGTTTCGTCCAGCCAGGTCAAACCCCTTTCCCAGGGGCCGTTTCCCTTCAAGGGGTCAAGGTTTTAGAGGGTTTCGAGGAGCAGGTAGAGGCTTTGGTGCCTCTTCCTCCTCCTCGGGCCCTAGAAAACAGCAATGAGACAACGGGGGTCCAGGGGGATGGACTGCCGATCGACGGACGCTTAAGGCAGTTTCTTCCCGCCTGGTCCCGAGTCACGTCCGATCAATGGGTCCTAGAGGTGATCAGAGAGGGCTATGCTCTCGAATTCGCAAAACAAATACAGCCAGCCTTTGTGCAGTCTCCCTGCGGTTCGCCCATAAAGAGCGCGGTCATAGAGGCAACTCTTGCCCGACTAATAGCTCTCGGGGCCATGGTCCCGGTTCCCCCAGACCAGCTCGGCTCAGGTCGGTACTCGATTTACTTCGTGATACCAAAGAAAGAAGGGTCGTTCCGTCCGATACTGGATCTGAAGCAGGTCAATCGCTGTCTCAGAGTACCTCACTTCCGAATGGAGACCCTACGTTCGGTCATCGCGGCCGTAAGGGACAGGGAGTTCCTGACGTCCCTGGATCTGACAGAAGCCTACTTGCACATACCGGTCAGAAAGTCCCATCAACAGTTCCTGAGATTCGCAGTGCCCAGAGGCCACTATCAATTCCAGGCTCTGCCCTTCGGTCTAGCTACGGCTCCAAGAACCTTTACCAAAGTGATGGTGGTAGTAGCGGCTTCCCTACGGAGAGAGGGAATACTAGTGCACCCTTACCTGGACGATTGGCTGATCCGGGCAAAGTCGGAAGAGGAGAGTCGCGTGGCAACGGCCAGAGTAGTCCAAGTTCTAGAGGAGCTGGGGTGGATCATCAATCGAGCAAAAAGCAGGATGACCCCCTCCCAGGAACTCAAATATCTCGGGGCAAGGTTCGACACCAACAAAGGCAGGGTGTTTCTGTCACGAACGAGATCAAGGGACCTAAGGCTTCTGGTCACACAGTTCCTGCACAGAAGGACTCCCTCAGCGTGGCATTATCTTCAGGTGCTGGGAACCATGGCGGCGGCTATAGAGGTAGTTCCATGGGCCAGGGCTCACATGCGACCGTTACAGCGGGCCCTATTGAGGCGTTGGTCTCCTCAGCATTATCCTTTGTCAACGCAGTTACCCTGCGCTCCACGGACCAAGCAGGCACTCCACTGGTGGTGGTGCCCAAGAAATCTGGATCGCGGAATGCCCCTCGAACCTCCGCAATGGTTACTGTTAACGACGGATGCCAGTCTGGCAGGCTGGGGTGCCCACTGCGAGGACCAGTTCGTCCAAGGTCGCTGGTCTCCGTTGGAATCTCAATGGCCCATCAACAGGCTGGAGTTGCGGGCCATCGCCCTAGCCCTCAAGGCTCTCGAGACCTTTGTGCGGAAAAGAGCAATTTGCGTCCTCTCCGACAATGTCACAGCAGTGGCGTACATCAACCACCAGGGCGGCACCAGCAGTCCCGCCTTAGAGAAGGAGGCGGACGCCCTATTCCACTGGGCCGAGGTTTGGTTGGAAGCGCTCTCAACTCAGCACGTGGCCGGCACGGACAACATCACGGCAGATTACCTCAGCAGGTGCAAGATAGACCAAGGAGAGTGGGAGCTGGACCAGGGGACCTTCGACCAAATAGTTGCCCGTTGGGGTCTCCCTGTCATGGATCTCATGGCACGGTTCTCGTCTGCCAAGGTGGACCGCTTCTTCAGTCGGAGGAGAAAAAGGATGTCCGAAGGACTGGATGCCCTGTCCCAGAAGTGGCCTTCGGAGGGGCTCCTCTATGTGTTCCCCCCCTGGGCTCTGATCGGAAAGGTCCTCCAGCGGGTGGAGGCTCACCGGGGATTGATAATTCTCATAGCCCCGGATTGGCCTCGCCGTCCCTGGTATGCGGATCTGGTGAGGTTACTCGTCGACCAGCCTTGGCGGCTTCCCTACAAAAGGGACCTGCTGAGGCAAGGGCCGGTTCGGATGCCTCACGTGGATCGATTCTCGCTTACAGCCTGGCTATTGAAAGGGCGCGGCTCCTGAAGCAGGGCTATTCAGGAGCGGTAATCACGACGCTGTTAAAGGCGAAGAAGCGCTCAACCTGCCCTTCCTATGTCAGAGTTTGGCGCATCTTCGAAGCGTGGTGTGCGGAGCACCGGAGGAATCCTCTTTCGGCCTTGGTCCCCTACGGGTCCAGCTAGCGGCCATCGCTTGCTATAGAGGTAAGGTCCGCGGCAAGTCTCTAGGGGCCCACACGGATGTGTCCAGATTCCTAAGGGCGGTTAAGCGACTGCATCCCCAACGCCGGTCGGTCATCCCCCCTTGGGATCTCAACCTAGTACTAAATGCCTTGGTCGGGGAACCCTTTGAGCCGGTTAAGAGGGCCTCCTTAAAGGATCTAACCCTGAAGACAGTTTTTCTGGTAGCTATTTGTTCGGCCAGGCGGGTCTCAGAACTTCAAGCGCTGTCTTCTCGGCCTCCCTTTCTATCCTTTCTCAAGGACAAGGTTGTCCTGCGGACGGTCCCTTCATTCTTGCCTAAGGTTATTTCCCCTTTTCATGTGAACCACATGGTTACTCTTCCGTCCTTTCCGGCCGAGGGGTTAGAAGGAAGGGAGAACAAGCTTCGCCTACTAGACGTCCAGAGGGCCTTGAAGCGTTACCTCTCTTGCACTGCCCCCTTCCGGAAATCAGAACGCCTGTTCATTCAGTTCGGAGGTCCACACAAGGGGGAGGCGGCGGCCAAGGCCTCCATCTCCAGCTGGATTAGAGAAGCTATTGCCTCCGCCTATGTCCTAAAAGGGAAACAGGTGCCAGGGGGCCTGCGGGCACACTCAACTCGGGCGCAGGCTACCTCTTGGGCAGAATTCAGTCTAGTTCCCCCTCTGGATATTTGTAGGGCAGCGACGTGGTCCTCCCTACATACCTTTACCAAGCACTACAGGCTGGACGTGCAGAGTTCAGCAGACGCTCGGTTTGGTCTGGCGGTTCTTCAGTCCGGTTTATCGGACCCCACCCAGGGTTGAACTGCTCTGTTACATGCCAGAAGTAAAGGGACTGGACTGGAGTGACGATAAGGAAGAAGCAATTAGATCTTACCTGCTAACTGGTGTTCCTGAAGGAACAACAGTCTAGTCCCTGATCCCACCCGGTCTTGCCGACAGCCGTTAAGGCCCATTAGTCAGGGGCGGAGCGACGGACTGAGCGTGAGGCAGGCGCTGTGGGAAGGGGTGCAAGTGAAGGACGGCTCGGACAGACGCAGGTTAACCACCTCCTTCCGTATTCCTACCTCCTACTCCTAATCCTTAAAAAAAAAAAAAAAAAAAGTTGGTTTAATAGTTCTTCGAGGTATTATGTTAGTTAGGTTATGGTTGGAAGTTAGTTATGTCTGCTTTTTCATTCAAATACTGGAGTTGGTGGGTGGTCCCAGTGGTATTTATACCGCTCCATCCCCAAAAAGGTTGGGCTCAGCCTCCAAGCTGCTGGAAGGATTGCGTAACCCAGAAGTAAAGGGACTGGACTGTCGTTCTTTCAGGAACACCAATTAGCAGGTAAGATCTAATTGCTTCTTGTGCTCCACTAAGGACTAGATCAAAAATTGCTTCCCCTCTGCTTGGTTCATGAACCAGCTGCTCCAAGAAGCAGTCATTTATTTCATCTAGAAACTTTATCTCACTAATATGTCCTGCTGTTACACTGACCCAGTTGATACTAGGGTAATTAAAATCACCCATTATTATTACTGTGCGTAACTTTTGTTAGCTTCTCTGATTTCTTTGAGCATTTCATCATCCATTTGTTCTGGCCAGGTGGTTGATAGTATACCCCCACCCTCTCCTGCCATCGTCTTCCCCTTTTTACGTTTACATGGAATTTCAATATATAAAGATTCTACAGTGAATTTTTTTTCCTGCAAAACTTTAATCCTTTTATGACTCAATGCCCTCGCTAACATAGAGCAGATCAAATTGGTGGAGGGGTTGCAGTCTATCATTACAATATTGTTTATACTTGGATATCATAATGTTCCACTGGTTGTCCTCCTTCCACCATATCTCTGAGATACCAATCATATCTAACTTTTCATTTAGTGTGTGAGATATATATTTTTTTCTAACTCTCCCATCTTATTTTTTAGATTTCTAGTATTTGCATTCATGCATCTCAGAGGCTGTACTTTATTCATATTTATCTGTTAGCAGTAGGCAGGGCTAATTTGGAATCTTTAAGCTCTATCTACTCTGTTGGCAGAAACTAACATAATGGCTCAGTGCCTGTAGCATGAGTGTAACTAATGCCACCTTAGTGGGTGGCCTTAGTTACACTGGCACCTATTTTGTCATGTTAAAATGTGGTAACTGCTGGGGTGTGTAATTGCCTCCTTGCAGCTAGCCTATGGCCCTGTTCTGATAATGTGACCCACAACATATATTACCAGTGCAGAGCTTAGGAAACATGCTACTGAATGTCAAACAAGGGGTTCATGCAGAAACTCCCACTTCCACAAATACAAGAGTGAGTACCCTAATGCAATATTCTCCAGGACCAAGCAGGAAGTCAGTCCTCACATATGGGTGTCATCGGCGCCGATGAAGCCCCAGCGGAGCATTTCCCCAGCTTTCTATGAAAGCCTTTGGGAATGCAGGCACTCATGCGCGGTTCCCTTCCCGCCTAAAGGTGCCATCTTACCTCAGTCTCTTTTTTTTCCCGAGAAGCCCACCGGACGTGTGTCCTATCATCACGGATAAAAGTTAATTTTTTTCGGCGATACTTGCTGTTTTTTCTCCCGGTTCAACGCCGGTTTCCCCTCCTGCCGGGTTCGGTACACCAGTATCGAGCCCGATTTTTCTTTTTTGTTTTTTGCCCTTCGTGGCTGGCGTTCGCACCCTTTTTTGCTTTTTCCCTGGAAGGCCAGTCCTTTGACCTCGCGGGGACTCTTTTTTCCCCGATAGCTTCCAGCGATTTCAAGAAGTGTGATTGGTGTAAGAAATTAATGTCTCTCACCGACACACACGACTGCTGCCTCTGGTGCCTCGGTCCTGATCACGACCCTAAGTCGTGTGGGCCATGTGGGAAGGCACTCTGAAGTCTCCAGCAGCAGAAAGAAAGGCTTTTCTTGGACTCAGCCTCTGGCCGGGCCCGGACCTCGTCTGAGGCCTCGACATCTTGGGATTCGGATCCCGAGCGCCGTCGGAGCTCCTCGGACAGGGGGTCCCCCGACCGGGAACACAAGAGGAAGAAGCGGCTCGCGAGGGCGTTGGAGGAGGAGGTCCCTGGCTCCTCTAGGGCCAGGTCTAAGACCCCCGACCGTCGCCCATGGACCAAGAGAAGCCTGCCAAAGTTCCTCGCGTGGAGCCAGAGTCTGCTGGACACGTAAGCCCTGTAGTCCTCGAGGACTCTCCTCCCAGGGAGCTGCCGCCGGGGCCCGAGTCGGTGGCTGCTGCGTCTCCCGATCTGAGTCTCAGGATGACAGCCTTGGAGAGCAGATTGTCTGCCTTCATGGAGCAGCAGCGAGCACTGATGGCCAGCTTGTCTGGTGTATCTGCCCCGACCACCGGGACATCGACTTCGAAGTCGACCCCGGAGACCGAGCCAATACTAGAGTCCATCATGGCTTGAAGTTGACCTTGGTCGCGGTCTCCCTCGACCTCCCGCTCAGGACTGAGGGCATCGACTCCAGTGCCTCCGGCGTCGGGGCGGGTGCTCCAGGGCCCTGCGGGGTCGGACCCTGACTCCTTGTCGGACGAGTCCGCCTGGGAGACGGAGGATGAGGAGTCCCCCGATACATTCAAGACTCGGTGCGTCCCGTCGGACTCACCGCAGTCTGAGCCCCGGAGTAGATCCCCTCCGGAGGATACTCGGTTCTCTGAGTTCGTCCGGGATATGGCCACTGCCTTGGCTATCCCGGCGGACCCCGAGGAAGAGCTGAAGAGCTCGAGGCCCTGCAGTATGACTCTCCTCCGAAGGAGGCCTTTACTGTCCCGGTTCCTCCGAGGCTGGAACGGCTCCTCTTCCGGATGTGGGAGGCACCGGCCTCGGCGCCGGTTTTAAGCAAGCGAGTCGACTCGATCTATCGACTCAGGAAGAGCCCTGGCTTTCAGAAAGCACAGCTACCACACCATTCCATGGTTGTGGAATCGGCCATGCATCGTCTGAAGAGCCAGAAGATGCAGTCCACGGTGCCCCCCCCGGCAGGGAGGCCCGGAACCTCGATGGAGTCGGTAGAAAGTGCTTCCAGGGCTTGATGCTTGCTTGCCGTGTCCAGTCTTACCAGCTGTACATGGGCATGTACTTGCGGGACCTGGCCAAGGAGTTGGCCGGGTTCTCTGCTGGACTCTCCGGGGAACCCTTGCAGAGATTCAAGTCCTTGTCCTCGGGAATTCGGGACTGCTCGAAGCTCATGTCCCACGCCGCCTACGATGGCTTCGAGGCTTCGGCCCGAGTTGCGGCAGCCGGCATCGCGGCTCGACGCCAGGCATGCCTGCAGTCATCGGACCTCGAGCCATGGGTTCAGGACAAGTTGGTCGATGTCCCTTGCCGAGGTGAAAACCTTTTTGGCAAGCCCATGACCGAGAAGGCCGCCCAGCTCGAAACAGAGCACCTTACACGGACAAGGCTGTCTAGGAAGACATCTGCCCCTTCTCATAAAAAGAAGGGCTCGGGTAAAAAGCCCTTTTACCCGAGGAAGGGCACTGCCTACAAACAGTACCCTCAATATCAGGCTACCCAAGCTGCACCCCGGGTCATCAAGCCAAGGGGCAGGGTAATGGGCCCCGTAGGCAGAGGACCCCCAAGCCTCCGGCCCCTGCTCCCACTCAGCAGGGTGGGGTTTTTTGACTCCTTGAGCGTAGCCTCTCCATCCCTGCTCTCCCAACCCTGCACAGGAGGTCACCTCACCCCTCTTTGCCCACCAGTGGCCCCTCATCACTGGGGACAGTTGGGTGTTGGACATAGTCCACAGGGGCTATGCACTACATTTTCACCAACTGCCTCCACCATACTTTCCAGGGGAGCCTCCAAGGCCTTCCCTGCACACAGACCACCTCCTTCATGAACTCCAAGGTCTGTTGGTGGACAGGGCGGTGGAGCCTGTGCCTCCCCACTTTCAAGGTCACGGATTCTATAGGTATTTCCTGGTGCCCAAAAGAACCGGTGGCCTTCGACCCATTCTGGACCTCAGGAACCTAAACCAGTTCCTAGAGAAAGAAAAGTTCAAGATGCTTACTCTTGGAACACTTCTGCCCTACCTCCAGCAGGGAGATTGGGTATGCTCCTTAGATCTAAAGGATGCGTACACTCACATCCTCATTCATCCAGACCACAGAAAGTACCTCAGGTTCCTTGTGGGAGGAAACTATTATCAGTACAGCCTTTTGGCCTCACCTCCGCTCCCAGGGTCTTTACCAAATGCCTGGCAGTGGTGGCGGCCTACCTGAGAAATCAGGGAGTCTTTGTCTTCCCCTATCTGGACGACTGGCTCATCAGGGGTCAGACGTGCCAGGAGGCCAGACAAGCCACCCTCAGAACTATTTCTCTTCTTCAGAGCCTAGGGTTTGTAATAAACTCAGCAAAGTCCACTTTGCTCCCCTCCCAGAATTTGGAGTTGATAGGAGCAAGGCTGGACTCTATCCTGGCAAAGGCTTTCTTGCCAGAAGACAGAGCACAAAGATTGATAGCCTTGGCAAACCAGTTTCTCAACAGGTCACTAGTCTCCGCCAGACTCTGCCTGAGGCTTCTAGGCCACATGGCTTCGACAGTGCATGTGACCCCCAATGCCAGGCTCCATATGAGGCCTGCACAGTGGTGCCTTCGGACTCAGTGGTCGCAGGCCACAGGCAGCCTCAGGGACAGGATAAGGGTGTCCAGACAATTTCTGAACTCCCTCAGCTGGTGGCTGCACCCACCCAATCTGCTAAGGGGAGTACCTTTTCAGATTCCTGGGTACACGGTGGTACTGACCACCGTCGCCTCCCTGCAGGGCTGGGGAGCTCATTGTCTAGGCAAATGCACCCAGGGCCTGTGGTCTCCTTGGGAGACTGCACAGCAGATCAATCTCCTCAAACTCAGAGCTATTCGATTAGCACTCAAAGCTTTCTCTCCTGCCCTGGCTCATCAATCTGTCCTAGTTCAGACAGACAACCAAGTGGCCATGTTTTATGTGAACAAACAGGGCGGGACTGGGTCCAGACTCCTTTGTCGAGAGGCTCAGGACCTTTGTTCATTTGCCCTCAAGCACAACATGCTCCTCAAGGCTGTGTACCTTCCTGGCCAGGACAACTACCTGGCCGACAGGTTAAGCAGGATTCTGCAGCCCCACGAGTGGCAGCTGCATCCTTCAGTAGTTCAGAAGATCTTCCTAAAATGGGGTCTCCCTTTGATAGATCTCTTTGCCAGCCCAATGAACAAGCAACTGCCAAAGTTCTGCTCCAGGCAACCGCATCCTCTGAGAATAGCAGCAGTTTTTCTGATTCCATGGTCTCAGGGCCTCCTGTATGCGTTTCCTCCCACGCCCTTGGTGGCCCGAACTCTCTTCAAAATTCTTCAGGACAAAGCCTTGGTCCTGCTGGTGGCTCCCAGGTGGCCGAGACAGCCTTGGTTTCCACTTCTACTTCAACTGGTGGTGGATCTCCCACTGCCTCTGGGGTTGCCACCCGATCTTCTCTCACAAGACCAGGGTTCCCTTCTTCACCCCAATCTCAAAGCTCTCAATTTGATGGCCTGGAGGCTGCAAGGGTAGTTTTGGCTCCCTGGGGCCTACCTCAGGAAGTTGAGGAGGTTGTCCTAGCCTCTAGGAAACAGTCCACTAGGAAAACCTATGCTCTCAAATGGAAACTGTTTTCTGTGTGGTGTCAGCTACGTACAGAAGATCCTTTCTCCTGTACTGTACCAGTAGTGCTTCAGTACTTCACTTATCAAATCAAGGACTTAAATCCAATTCTGTTCGGGTCCACCTCTAAGCTCTAGCAGCTCACCACTCACTGGTGGAAGGACATTCTCTGTCGGTTCACCCTTTGGTGTCCCGCTTTCTCAGGGGCTTGCTTTTGCTCAAGCCTCCAATCCGTCCTCCTGCCCCTGAGTGGGAGTTGAATGTGGTCTTGCAGCAACTGACTTGCCCACCTTTTGAGCCGATGGCTACTTGTCCACTGCGCTTCCTATCCTGGAAGACTCTCTTCCTGATAGCCCTTACCTCGGCTAGGTGAGTGAGTGAGCTTCAGGCCCTGGTCTGTGATAGGCCTTACACCAGGATTTATAGGAACAGGGTAGTCCTCAGGACTCATCCAAAGTTCCTCCCAAAGGTTGTCTCCTCTTTCCACCTCAATCAGGAGGTGGTTCTTCCAACATTCTTCCCTAGGCCTCATGCCAGCCAGGCTGAAGCAGTTCTGCATACCCTGGACTGTAGGAGGGCCTTATCCTTCTACCTTGACTGTACGCAAGGACATATAAGGGCTACTCAGCTCTTCGTTTCCTTTGACCCTAATAAGTTGGGGTTGGCTGTGTCCAAGCATACCTTGTCCATCTGGGTGGCTGACTGTATCACCTGGGCTTACAAGGCAGCTGACCTCCCTTTGCAGGGTTGGGTTACGGCCCACCGTGTCAGGGCAATGGCTGCCTCAGTGGCTCATCTTCGCTCTGTGCCCTTGGTAGACATCTGCAGGGCTGCAACTTGGTCTTCAAGCCAGACTTTTGCGGCCCATTACTTTATGGAGAGGGAGTCCCATAGAGACAGTGCTTTTGGCCAGGCAGTACTCCAGAATCTCTTTGAGGTTTAGGCAACTCCTGCCCTCTGTTGGGCTACCGGTGGAGGTTGTATCCGTGAAAGGCCTTTCTTTGCTGCTGGGACTAGAGGGAGTTCTCTTGTTCAGCCTGGGTTCCTCGGTAGCCCAGAGCTAGGGAGTCACCCATATGTGAGGACTGACTTCCTGCTTGGTCCTGGAGAAAGAGTAGTTACCTGTAACAGGTGTTCTCCAGGAGCAGCAGGAATCAGTCCTCACAACCCTCCCTCCTCCCCTGGGAGTTGCAGTTGTACATAGTTTATTTTTCATTTTTGTGTGCTGTTCTTAGCTATGTTATTTGACTGAGGTAAGATGGCACCTTTAGGTGGGAAGGGAACCGCGCATGCATGCCTGCATTCCCAAAGGCTTTCATAGAAAGCTGGGGAAATGCTCCGCTGGGGCTTCATTGGCGCCGATGACACCCATATGTGAGGACTGATTCCTGCTGCTCCTGGAGAACACCTGTTACAGGTGAGTAACTACTCTTTTTCCACCTTCATAAAACAAGAGATGCTCAGTGGATCTTATGCAGCACCCCCCACCTTCTGAAAAACAAGAGAGACTTTGTGACCCCAACACAACACCTTTCCACTCCAACATAAACACTAAGAGGGGCTTGGCAACTTCAGCATAACTCATGAAACCACTGGACCAGCATGGTGTTGATGTAAATGGTTTTTGTAGAGTATAAGGAAATTAGACTTACCTGCTAATTGTAGTTCCTGGAGTGGAGACAGTCTAGTCCCGGACTTCAGGGTTGTCCATCTCATACAGCAGCTTGGAGACTGAGAAACTCCTCCTTTTCTGATGTCACCGGTATATCCACCTGGGAGCCGCCTCCTGCCATCAGTTCCCTATTGACAAAGCAGACTCACCGGAGCAACAAATAAGAACATAACGCTAAAAAGCATATTAAACAATCACGGACTTATACTTTCCGCCTACAGAGCCATCCCCCCGGCTAAGTCCATCCGAACGAAGGGGAAAACCAGGGCTTTCTACAATTTATTTATTTATTTATTTATTTTTTTGTACGGTATCGGGGCACCCCAGCCATAAGGGTTTCCACCCCCTGCAATAAAAACCATCTCTTACCTGTAATCAGCTGGAACGCTGCCCTTCCAGCTGCAGCAGAAATTCTACTAGGGAGGGATACGGGACTAGACTGTCTCCACTCCAGGAACTACAATTAGCAGGTAAGTCTAATTTCCTTTTCCTGATCGTGTAGCCAGTCTAGTCCCGGACTTCAGGGTTAGTACCAGAGCAGTGAAGGAACCTAACCACGGGAGGGACCCAGCAAGCCAGCTTGCACAACTGCTGACCCAAAGGAGGTGTCCTCCGAGGCCTGAACATCCAACCGATAGTGCTTGACAAAGGAATTCAAAGACGACCACGTCGCCGCCTTGCAGATATCCACGGGAGGCACGAGCCTGAACTCCGCCCAGGAAGCCGCCTGCGCTCTAGTGGAGTGAGCCCTAAGCCCCTCCGGCACCGACTTACCTCCGGAAATGTACGCTGATGTAATAGCTTCCCTTAGCCACCGAGAAATAGAGGCCTTCGACGCCGCTTCCCCCTTTCTCGGTCCCGCAAAAAGCACAAAAAGTCTATCGGATTTGCGAAAGTCGACCGTCCGCAGGAGGTACCTTTTTAACGCCCGACGGACATCGAGAAGATGCAAGTTCCTCTCCGCCGGGCCACCGGAGGCCCCTCGGAAGACTGGCAAAGAAATCTCCTGATTCCAATGAAACACCGAAAGGACCTTTGGAAGAAACGCCGGTACCGGCCGCAAAACCACCTTCGTCGAACGAAACTGGAGATAGGGCTCCCGACAAGATAGTGCCTGCAACTCGGCGGGCCGAGCAGATCGCGACCAGAAAGACAACCTTCAAGGTGACATCCTTAAGGGAAGCTCGCGATAGGGGTTCAAAAGGTTCTTGTGCCAACGCGTCCAACACAAACGGAAGATTCCAGCTAGGGACGATCCGACGAAAAGGGGGCCGCAGCAGCAACACAGCGCGCAAGAAACGTTTGACATCCGCCTGACCCCCGAGAGTCTGATCTCCAATCTTACCCCTATAACACGCTAGGGCCGCGACCTGTACGCATAAGGACCCGGCCGCCAATCCCTTGTCAAACCCATCCTGCAAAAACTGCAGGATCTGAGGGATGGTAGATCTCAACGGCTCACAATGTCGCTCTGCACACCAGCTTTCGAAAATCCTCCAGACGCGAACATAGGCCAGGGACGTAGATCCCCTGCGCGCCTTCAATAAGGTGGAAATCACCGGTCCGGAGTATCCGCGGGCCTTCAACCGAGCCCTTTCAAGAGCCAAGCCGTAAGCGAGAACCGAGCCACGTGGGGCATCAGTAGCGGACCCTGCGACAACAGATCCACCCGTATGGGAAGACGCCAGTAGATACATGAGATCTCCGTACCAAGGACGTCGAGGCCAGTCCGGCACAATCAGAATCACCTGTCCCCTGTAGCGCTCTATCCTTTGAACCACTCGGCCGATCAACGCCCATGGCGGGAAAACGTATAGAAGTTGATCCGCCGGCCAGGGTTGAATGAGGGCATCCAGGCCCTCGGACATTCGTTCTCTGCGCCTGCTGAAGAACCGACATACCTTCGCCGAGTTGAACGTTGCCATGAGGTCTAAGACCGGACTGCCCTAGCGGCGCACCAGCATCTCGAACACCTGCGGGTGCAAAACCCATTCGCCCGGGTCCACCTTCACCCTGCTGAGAAAATCGGCTTCCACGTTGTCCACTCCTGCCACGTGTGCTGCTGAGAGGTCCAGCAGATTCGCTTCGGCCCACTTGCATAGCGTCTCGGCCTCGTATTCGAGCGCGGCACTCGTGGTGCCTCCTTGCTTGTTGACATAGGCCACTGCCGTCGCATTGTCGGAAAACACTCGGACTGCCTTTCCTCCCAGAAGGCTGCGAAACTCCTTTAGTGCCAAGGCGATCGCCCGCAACTCCAAACGATTGATCGGCCACGCTTGCTCTTGATCCGACCACGCCCCCTGCGCAAAGATCCCCTGACAATGGGCTCCCCAGCCCAGTAGGCTGGCGTCTGTCATCACAGGAATCCACTCCGGCGTCTCCAGCCCTTTTCCGTTCTGCAGGGAGCGCGGAATCAACCACCACCTCAGCGGTCGACGCGTTTCCTCGGAACAGGGTAGCCTCCGAGACAAGGGATCGTTCTGATGAGACCAACGGCGGAGCAACGCCCTTTGCAAGGGCCTCATATGCGCCCTCGCCCAGGGCACCGTCTCTATCGCCGCCGCCATGGTGCCCAAAAGTTGAAGGTAGTGCCAGGCCGACGGCCTGTCGTGGCGTAAAAAACTCCACAAGAGGAGACGCAGACCCCGAGCCCGCCGCTCCGTCAGGAAGACTTTCCCCTTGATGGTATCGAAGCGCGCTCCGAGGTACTCCAAACACTGAGTGGGCACCATTCGACTCTTCGCCGGGTTGATTATCCAACCGAGACTTTCCAGAAAGGACACCACCCTGGCTGTCGCTAACTCGCTCTCTGACCTTGACTTTGCTCGAATTAGCCAGTCGTCCAGATAAGGATGGACGAGTATACCTTCCTTCCGCAAAGCTGCCGCCACAACCACCATCACCTTCGTGAAAACTCGCGGCGCAGTGGCCAGCCCGAAGGGCAGCGCTCGAAACTGAAAATGGCCGAAAGGAACCGCAAACCTGAGAAACTGGTGATGATCCCTCCTTATGGGAAATGTGCAAGTAAGCCTCGGATAGGTCGAGGGACGTGAGGAACTCTCCTTTTTGCACCGCTACTATAACCGATCGCAGAGTCTCCATGTGGAAGGACGACACCCGCAGACACCGATTTACTCTCTTGAGATCTAGGATAGGCCGAACCCCTCCATCCTTCTTCGGCACTACGAAGTATATGGAGTATCGACCGGAACCGCACTCGTTTGGGGGCACAGGTACTATGGCCTTGAGATCTAACAGCCTTTGCACTGTCTCCTGCAGAGCCCGTGATTTTGCCTCGGACCTGCCGGGAGACAGGACGAAGGCGTCGTGCACCGGACGAAGCAGCTCCAGTGCATAGCCCTCGCGAATGACCTCTAGCACCCACTGATCTGATGTAATTTGGACCCAGGCAGAATAAAAATCCTGCAAACGCCCCCCTACGGCGGGAAGGGGCGCCTGGGTCCCCCTGATCTCATTGTGGCTTCCGATTGCTAAGGCCCGAGGCCGAGGAGGGGCCAAACCCCCGCCCTGCTCCTCGAAACCCCCGAAACCCTTGATTCCTAGAGGGAAAACGTCCCCTCTGTCCTGTGGGAAACCTCTGGAATCGATAACGTCGAAAATCTCGTAGTTGCCCCCTACCCGTAGCGGGTGCTCGAGGTGGTTTAGATTTGTCCTCGGGTAACCTACCCCCTTTGGACTCTCCCAACTCCTTAACTAACTTCTCAAGATCTTCCCCAAACAAGAGGCGACCCTTGAAAGGAAGCTTACTAAGTCTAGCCTTGGAGGAGGAGTCGGCCGCCCAATTACGCAACCAGAGGTAACGGCGTGCTGCGACTGCCGACGCCATGCTCTTGGAGAGTCCACGCATAAGATCATAGTGGATGTCCGCCAAATAGGCCGCTCCCGATTCCAACCGGGCCGCGTCTTCCGACCGCTCGACTGCGGCACCGGACAGCCGCTGAGACCAGCGCAGACATGCCCTAGCCACCCAAGCCCCGCAGATGGCAGCTTGTAGGGAAAGAGCATTCACATCAAACACCTGCCACAATAAGCTATCCAATTTCCTATCCTGACCGTCCTTGAGGGATGCACTCCCCTTTACGGGAATGGTGGTCTTTTTCGTAACCGCCGAGACCGCAGCGTCCACCTTGGGCGACTTGAACACCTCCCTGTCCTGGTCAGTCAAGGGATACAGCCGGGACATCACCCTAGCTCCCTTCAGAAGAGCTTCGGGAAGGCTCCACTCCTCTTGAATCATCTCATGAAACACCCGGTGTACTGGGAAAGCCCTCTGCTCCTTCCTAAATACCTGTAGCAAGGGGTCCTCGAGAGAAGCGTCTGCCGCTGAGTCAGGCACCGGCATATTCAGCACCTTCAGCGTCTCCACCAAGAGTGCCGGCAGCTCCTCCCTCCGGAACACCCGGACCACTCTAGCCTGATCTGCCTTTTCAGACAGCTCCCCCTCTTCCAATTCATCCTCCAACGACAGGTCCTCCTCCTCCGAACGTGGCCCCTCCGAGACCACCGACCGGTCCCCGGGATCCACCTCCTCCCGGGCCCTCTTCGGCTCTGGAGGAGTCTGATCTTCCTGCAAAGGCGCAGCCCGCCGCTTGCCTGACAGCAGACTAGTGGGGACAATAGCAGGCGGACTGTCCCGAAGAAAAACTTGCTGGAGCAAACTAACAAATTCCTTTGAAAAAATGGAATTTAGCCCCAAAGACCCGGGACCTGGAGAGGGGAGAGTGTCTGGCCACGAGGAGGGTCCTGCCACCGGCTCCTCTACGGGAACCTCTTGTCCCAGCTCTGCCAAAGTCCCAGTCTCAGGACTCTGACACTCAGGCTGGACTTCCTGCGGTTGCAGCCCTGAGGCATCCCTGACACAGGAATGGCACAAACCCGAGTCCGTGCACTTCTTGGCCCCACAAACCATGCAGTGCTGTTTGGAAGGCATGGCAAAAAACCTTCACCCCAACGGGCGCCAAAGGAAAAGGACAGGCCGAAACCAAAGAGGGGCGGTCTGTAAAATAAACTTAAAAAGAAACGTAAAAAGAAACGTAAAAAGAAACGTTGAAAGAAATCATAAAATAAACTACAAAATAAAACGTAGCACCCCGGGGGTCGCGGCAAGAAACCGATCCCGCTAGAAGAAAAGCTCTCCGACGCTGCTCTGTGCGTGCCGCCGGCACGAGGCCGAGGCCAAAAAACAGCCTGAGTGCGCCAAAAACCTCCTTGAAGCAAGCACCGCGTAATACTGGCCCCCTTACCTTTGCTGGCGACCCGAGAAGAAAGGGCAACAGCCACTTGCCAGGTCCGCTGACAATCCCTCTCTCCGGCTGAATAAAAGGAGGTAGAGGGCCCAGACGGGGGTGATGCAGGCTGGCAGAGGATCGCCGACACAGGGGGCCCGCAGGGAAAATGCTTGGCGCGTCACAGGCAAAAACTTCTGAAAACGCCGGCAAAATCCCACGCAGCCCGGGTTTCTACTGATCTGAACCAGAGAACCGGAGCTGCCTCTCGCAAGTCACCCTGACCCACTAACAGAGGACCCGACCTAGTTAGGGGCAGAGGACGGAGGGGAAGATGTGAGGACGGCTCTGCAAGCTTAAAGGCACAGTCCTCTCCAAAAATGCAGAAGGGCTCTGCTGAAAACTTTAATGCTACTCTCTGACTACAACTTCAACACCTAACTCCTAACTGTTTCTCCAGTGAGCCCGGGCTTCCAGGCTCACCCATCCATCCAGCTGCTTGGAGACTGAAGAACTGATGGCAGGAGGAGGCTCCCAGGTGGATATACCGGTGACATCAGAAAAGGAGGAGTTTCTCAGTCTCCAAGCTGCTGTATGAGATGGACAACCCTGAAGTCCGGGACTAGACTGGCTACACGATCAGGAAACAAAGGAAATGCAAGCTGCTTGCACACCTAGGAACTAAAAGTAAAAGTTAAAACAATAGTGCAGTGTATAATATGCTATGATGCCCGCTTCTCCTTATTGAGTAATATATTCTGTATCCACAGGAACCGTTCCCTTGATAATGGGTGCAAAGCAAAAGGTAGGACATTCACTCACAAAACTTAATATACAGTATTAAAAAAAAAATCAATCTGATTCTGGTCATCTAACAAAATGCTTCAGTACCAGGCATATTGTGAACTAATATAAAACACTAAAAAAGTGCCCCAGGACAAAGCAGGAAGTCAGTCACATATGGGTATACTGCTAAAGGTGATGAAATAAATTAAATATGAAATTGCAGACCTACTATTAGTAATCTGTGAACTATCATTAAAATACTCTGTAATACCCTAAGTCTGGAGGATGGACAATGTAGCAATAATTTTTAAAATGGGTTCCAGGGGAGGAGAGGAAGTGACGTCACCGGAGCCGATGGCGGCTTGAAAGAGCCGCTCCGGCACCGACCCAGCTAAAAGCCCAAAAAACAATTCCCTCAGAGGTGGCCGGTGGGGGCATTGGACTCAAAGTGGGCAGGAGGCGCCGGGACCGACGAAACGCCGGCAGCAAAAAAAAAAAAAGCTACTTCGGAGGTGCGGCGTATTACCGGGAGAGCACGGCGGCAGCGTGGTGGGGCGAAAATGGCGCCCGGAGGCAGCGTTGAGAAGGTGATTGGGGCAGGCGGATGTTAGAGGCCTGTACCCTCGACACTGCTGCGGCTCCCCAGCAGAGAGAAATATCGGAGCCGGTGAGCTGGATCGCGGAGTTAGGCAGAGAGGAGAGGAGCAGGTCAGCTGTGTTAAGTGCTGCCGGTGGAAAGCAGGGGCTGAGGAGAATAGCCCAGCAGATCAGTGCAGGCGGCGAAGGCTGGGGGCTGGCAGTGTGAAGTCAGTGAGAGCACAGGGCCTGGCGGAAGGACACTGAGGGGAGCTGGAGGAAGCCGGCCACCAGTATCTGGGCAGCAAGTTGCGGAGGTGGCCCTAAGGGCTCTGTAAATCAGTAAAAAAAAAAAAAAAAAAAAAAGGGGGGCTCGGGAGCCCAAATACCAAATACTGGACGTTTTCTGCTGACCCTGCAAGAGGCATCTGGTACAACGATGACCACCAGACGAAAAGCGGCAGATCTTAAAGAATATGCGTACTCAGGGGCGCATGGAGGAAAAGGTGATGTTGGGCAGATAGAGAACAAAAAGCTCCCAGAAGTGCAAGGAGAACAGGGGGGAGCCGGAGACATGGAGAATGCAAAAACCTCAGGAAATGACTCTACGCAACCTATTACAAGAGCGGAGCTCAGAGACTGGTTCCTTGAAATCAAAAATGAAGTGCAGTCAGTAAAGAGTGAGCTGAACGAAGTGCTGGCCCCCCTGAGAGAAGAAGTTGGAGAATTGGTCTGTAGAATGGGAGACCACGAGAACAGGCTGCAAGAGATTGAACTACACCAGGAAGAAGAGACACAAAGATCGGTGAAGTTGGGGTCACACTATGAGACTTTGTTATATAAGCTGGAAGATTTGGAAAACCGCTCTCGCCGGAATAATCTGAGACTCCGCGGTATACCAGAGGAGAAAGAATTTCAAGATAGCGAGAAGGTAGCTCGCTCAGTCTGCTTGGAGGCCCTGCGCTTGGGCGGTGGGGAGGTGACTGCTACAGATATACAACTTGAAAGAGCCCACCGAGCACTGGGGAAACCCGTGGGTAATAAGCCCCGCGACATAATCATCTGCCTGGCACGTTATAAAACGAAGGAGACAATAGTTAACAAAGTCAGGCGAGAAGGAGCCCTCGTGTGGCAGGGCTATCCGGTGCACATCTACGAAGATCTGTCTGCAGGCACATTGCAGAGGCGGAGGGCCATGCAGCCTGTAACACAACTATTGCGTAGGAAGGACATTAAATATCGATGGTTGCATCCTTTTGGACTCTCATTTACCTACAAAGGGCGGACATGGCGGGCACAGACACCGGAGGAGGCCCAGAAAGCTCTCAGGGGCGCAGGCCTGAGCATCCACGGAGCGGATCTGGAGGAAGGTATTTCCATCGGAGAACGGCAGGGGCAGAGGGGAGGCAGTCCAGAGTGCGGAAAAATCGGAGGTCCGCGACATGGGCAGGAGCTGCAAGAGGCCCAGAGGCTGGAGGACACTTGAACGGATATGTGGACTGATAACATGATGGTCTATGTGTTGCAAGGTGGTGGAGGAAGGTTGTCTTTAAGAATGCTAACATAAGTAACATATAGGTATTTTGTAAAGTAATTGGGGGAGAGGAGGGTGGGGGAGGAGGGGAGGCGGTAGGGTGGGAAAGGTATAGGGCAGTGATGGCTAACCTTTTTGAGCCCGAGTGCCCAAACTGCCGCACAAAACCAAAGAATTTCCTCAAAGTGCCAGCACGTCAATTTGCATAAATATTTGCATAATGCTAACATACACTAACTTTTAGTAAACATGTCTCTTAATGAGTGTATGGATAAAGACAGACTAAAAGATTTCTACATTACTATAATCCAGTGCCAACCGCCAGGCACATTAGGAACTACTACAAACACTGCCCATTTAGAACCAATAGCAAACCCGCCGTATCCTAACAGCACTACCAGGACTCACAAAGCACCACACCATACCTATCAAAAGGCAACACTGCAAATATTAAACCAATACATTTCAGACAATAACAATACATGACCTACTGGGGAAAGAGAACAAGTGGCAATGTCAAAAAGGAATTACATAAACAGAATACCTCAGCTCAGTTACACAGTTGCAATTGCTCCAGCCACTTTCTTCTGGTTTCTTCATGTTTTCTGCTAACTCTCCATCATCTGCTGTCCATTTGTCCTTTCTTCTCTCTTCTAGTTTTTTTTTCCATTCTCTCTCTCTACATCCGCTTTAACATACTAATCTTTCTCCTTTTGCTCTTTCCTCATTCCTATTTCATCCACTCAAATTTTACCCCTCCATCCTCAATCCCCACTTACTCTCCCAATACCCGGCCAATTGTAGATTTTTTATCCCTCCCACACAAAATATTTTTCCCCTCTCCATTTTACTCTCCCAGCCCCATCCCATTCTAATCCTCCCCCAACATCAGCTCCCTTCTAGTTCCAGCCTCACCCAGCATCCATTCCCTTCTAGTCCCTGCATCAGCCCATTTCCAGTCCTAGCCCCCCATCAGCCCATTTCCAGTCCTAGCAACCCCCCAACCCAATACCAGTCCTAGCCCCCCCCATCAACCCACTTCCAGTCCTAAACCCCCATCACCCCATTTTCAGTTTAAGCCCCCCTATAACCCATTACCAGTCCTAACCCCCATCACCCCATTTCCAGACAGCCCCCATCAGCCCACAGCCCATTAGCAGTCCTAACCCCCCCAGCCCATTAGCAGTCCTAACCCCCCCGCCCGCCCATTAGCAGTCCTACCCCCCCCGCCTGCCCGCCCATTAGCAGTCCTAACCCCCCCAGCCCATTAGCAGTCCTACCCCCCCCCGCCCGCCCACCCATTAGCAGTCCTAACCCCCCCCCTAGCCCATTAGAAGTCCTAACCCCCCCCTCCCTCTGGCAAATTTTTTTAAAAAAAAAGCAGGCTCTGGCTGCTGCCGCGGCAGATTGCAATGTCCCGCGGGGCCCCCTCCGCCCGCTAAGCCCCTCTGCAAGGGCTTTCAGATTCGCGAGGGAGAGCATCTCCCTCGCGTCTCTGTTAAGCCCGCAGGGGCTAATGGGAAATTTCCCATCAGTCCCTCGCGTCTAAAGGGGCTGATGGGAAATTTCCCATTAGCCCCTGCGGGCTTAACAGAGACGCGAGGGAGACGCTCTCCCTCGCGAATCTGAAAGCTCTTGCAGAGGGGCTTAGCGGGCGGAGGGGGCCCCGCGGGACGCTGCATTCTGCCCTTGCCGCGTCCGCGGCAGCAGTCAGAGCCAGCTTTTTCTTTTTTTGCGGACCTTCCCGCGTGCCAGCTGCAAGGCCTTCGCGTGCCACAGCTGGCACGCGTGCCATAGGTTCGCCATCGCTGGTATAGGGGGATGGGAGGGGGAGGAAGGGGGGGGGAAGTGGAGGAGTACCGGGCGGGAGGTATAGGAGCGGGAGGAGGGAGGGGGAAAACGGCGGGGCAGTAGGACACATGGAGAAGGAGGGGGGGGAGGAAGGTATGGATGGCAAGAGGGGGGAAAGCGGGCTGAAGGTGGGTGGGGGTAGGGGTGTGTGAAGGCGTACGGCTGGGGAGGGTATGGGGCGCACTACTCCTGAGTTATCCTCTGGAAGAGACGGAGGACGGGGGGAGGAGGGTGGGGGGGGAAGGGGGATGTGGGTTGGAGGAGGTCGAAGGGGGGACGAGGTCAGAGGGGGGGGGGAGGGAAAGGGGGAGGAAGGGAGGGAGGGGGGTATGGGAAACGTAGAATGTTAAGTATTATGACCTTAAATGTGAAGGGGCTGCGAACTCGACAGAAACGCCAGTTGGTGGGGAGAGAGGGTAAAAGAATGGGGGCCGATATTATGTGTATACAAGAAACACACTTGCGGGTGGGGCAGGAATACTTGTTGGAATCCAGGCAATTTCCCAGGGTAGTTTTGGCGGGCCAGAGACTAAATTCTAGGAAGGGGGGGTGGGCATTTTGGTGGGGGGAGAGTACCACACCATGGTGAAGGAAGTTCGACGGGGGAAAGGGGGAAGATGGGTGGGGGTATTATTGCAAATCGAGGAGGAGGAGGTCTGGGTGATCAGTGTGTATGGACCTAATGAGAAGCAGGGGGAGATGTACGAGCAACTCTTGAAAGAATTGGAGGGCCTGGGGAGTACACCAATAATCATGGGGGGTGGATTTCAATTTAACGTGTAACCCTCGGATTGATACAAGTGGGGGGCAGGGGGGAGGAGGAAGGTGGGATAGACGCAGCCTATACGCGCTGCGAGAGCGCCTGGGCTTGGTGGATCTGTGGAGGAGTTGGCATCCGGGAGAACGGAAATATACTTACTACTCGCCAGTGCATAGTTCCTATAGTAGGTTGGACATGCTTTGGGGGGTAGGAATCTGGTTGGACAGAGTGCAGGAGGTGGAACATGGGCAGATTACTTGGTTGGACCATGCTCCAGTGAGTGCACGCTTTGATATGGGATGGCAAGATGAGAGTTTAAAATTCTGGAGACTTAACAATTCTTTGCTGGAGGAGGAGAAACATGTGGAGCAGCTTAAGGCTCATATACAGGACTATCTCCAGCTAAACGATATGGGGGAGGTGTCCATGGGGGTGCTCTGGGACGGGTTAAAGGCGGTAATTAGAGGACAGCTGGTTGGGTTGGGGGCGCGGGTTAAACGTGAAAAAGGGGCCAAGGAATCTGATTTACTGCAACAGTTGAGGCGACTAGAGGGGGTGCATCAGAGGGTGGCAGATCCCGGTACTCTTACGGAGATACAAAGGGTGAGAGGGGAGTTGAGTAAACTGCGGGCCCAAGAAATAGCATTCCAACTGGCGGTTTTGAAGCAGGCCCATTTTGAAGGTGGGAATCGGGCGGGGAGGGTGTTAGCCAGTCGCTTGAAGGGGAGGAGGCAAGCAGGGTACGTTGGGGGCATTCGGAGCACCAAAGGTGAGTGGGTCCAAAACTCCAAGGGAATTAGGGGGGTGTTTCGGGAGTATTATAAAACTCTGTACGCAAGCGAACTGGAGGCGGGAGGGAGGGACTCTACGGAATTTTTGGAGGAATGTGGGCTGACACAGGTGACAGAGGAGGAACGGGAGCATCTTGGGCGGGAGATTCAGGAAGAGGAGGTGCGGAGGGCTATAACCACATTGAAATTGGGAAAGGCGCCAGGGTTGGATGGATACACCGCAAAATTTTATAAGGTTCTGTCGGAACAGATTACGCCCATATTTACCAAAGTAGTTAATAGGGTGCTTCAGGGGGAGGGCCTCCCGCGCTCAATGGCGGAGGCTGGCATAACGGTCTTGCCGAAACCAGGCAAGGACAAGGGGGTGTGCGGTTCGTATAGGCCCACCTCTTTAATCAACCTAGATGCGAAGTTATTGGCAAAGATCTTGGCCAACCGTATCCAGGACATTTTGCCGCACTTGATCCACCCGGATCAGACGGGTTTTGTGAAGGGACATCAGGGTAGCGATAATGTGCGGAAAATTTTGAATATTATGTGGCATCTTCAGCGAACTACCGAAGAGGCTGTGGTAATAACTGTAGACGCGGAAAAAGCTTTCGATCGGGTGGAGTGGTCCTTTATGTTTCAGGTTTTGGAGAAAATGGGATTTGGAGAGACGTATATCAGTTGGATTAAAGCTCTATCTCAGGGGCCGAGTGCTAGGGTTTGGGTTAATGGGGGTTATTCGGAGAATTTTGAGTTACATAGAGGTACCAGACAGGGGTGTCCGCTGTCACCCTTGCTATTTGCCTTGGCAATAGAGCCGTTGGCGGCATATATTAGGCGACTGGGGGACATTAAGGGCGTACAGATAGGTGGACGGGAGGAGAAGATTGGCCTTTTTGCAGATGATATTATTTTCACCCTGACGCAACCACTTACGACCCTACCCGTGCTGATGACGGCTATACAAAGGTACAGCCGCTTAGCGGGGTATAAAATCAATCAAGGGAAAACAGAACTGCTGGGATTCAATCTGGCGCCCAGGGTGGAGGAGAGTGAGGCATCATTTTAAATTTAGGTGGGTGGGTGGAGGGGAGTTTCAGGTACCTGGGGATCCAGTTGGGGGCCCCTCTCACTAAGATTAAGCAATGGAACTATCAGGGACTGGTTGAGAATATAAGACAGGACTTATCACGGTGGAGGGGGCTTTATTTGTCTTGGATGGGGCGTATTGCAGTAGTAAAAATGAATGTTCTTCCAAAGTTGCTGTTTGTTTTTATGTCATTGCCGTATCGGTTGGCCCGAAAGGAAATAGCGAGGATGCAAAATTTATTGCTGCAATTCATTTGGGATGGAAAGCGACCAAAAGTAGCCAGGGCGACCATGTATAGGCTTAAAATGGAGGGGGGGTTGGGGGTCCCATCTTTACTCCGATATTATGAAGCGGCGCAGCTTCGGGCACTCTTTGCCTGGAAGGAGGGGGTGGAGAGGCCCGGGTGGGTGGGGATGGAGGGGGAGGTGGGGACCGAGGGGGGAGCTTGGATCTGGGACCCTGGGGGGGGGGGGGCGGGAGGAGGATGGAAGAAGAGAATCCCTACAAAGCTCTTACTAGACAGGTTTGGACGAAATGGAAGGGGTGCCTGCTAGGGGGGAAGCAATACTCACGAGAAACTCCAATCCAGATAGTGATGAAAGGTAGGATGGGGGGGGAGGCAGGGGTCTTTAGGAGATGGGGGACGGCAGGGTTACGGACGTTGGGACAATTGGTGGGGGAAGGGGGGAGGATTAGAGGCTTTGAGGAATTGCTGCAGAAATATTGTTTGGAGAGGCATGACAGGTATGCTTATGCTAGTCTGTGGTACTGGCTTCAGAGGAAGGAGGTGAAGCAAGATTGGATGGCGAAACCTACGCCCTTTGAAGAGATGATGTGGGGTGCTGGGATACCAACTAGGACTATATCGAAGCTATACAAAATCCTGGGGGAATCCGAGCGAGGGGCCGTACGGGGTCAGAAGCAGTGGGAGGAAGATCTGGGGGGGCATTGGGACGACGAAAGGTGGGACAGAATCTATCTCAGAACTCATAGATTAGCACCGGGTACCGCAATGCTGGAAAACAGTTATAAGCTAAGGCTGAGAATGTATTGGACCCCGGTGTGGCTACACGCTCTATACCCGGCTAGTTCGGATCGATGCTGGAAGGGGTGTGGGGCTAGAGGAGACTTGCTGCATATGGTGTGGGGCTGCCCGGTAGTTCAGGAATATTGGAGTGGGGTGGAAAGGCTCACGGCAGACATCACAGGGATGCAGACAGGTTTTACTCCCAGTATGGTAATACTGAATGAAGGGGGGACGGGAGAGGGCGGGCGAGACAGGGGGAAACTACAGGGATATTGTGTAATTGCAGGGCGGATGAGTCTTCTCCGCTGGTGGAAGAAGCCGGATGTTCCCCCCTTAGCGGAGGTGGTGGGGGGAATGGAGCAGCTTTGGGGGTACTGTGCAATAGATGCCCATCAAAAACATACTGTTTCACGATATAATAAGGTGTGGGAAAGATATGAACAATGGAGGGTGGAGAGAAGGGGGGGGTCTTGAGGAAGGATGGGGTAGGGGGGGAAGGGGGAGATCGGAGGTCTTTATGCTGGAGTGGTTTTATAATGAAAAACTTTGGCCGGTGGGAGGGCGGGGGGTTAGTAGAATAAGGGTGGATGGGTGGAGGGTGGGGAGAATTTAAGCTTGAGATACTGTAAAGTGGTATAAGTAGGGTTAAATTGTCTAATGTATGTAACTGGGCAGTTAGTACACGGGGGGGGGGGATGTGGGGGCCAATGGCAGATACAGGGGAAGGCACTAGGCACAGGGGCCTTCCCAATGGTCACTGGTGAATGTGATTGATGTATAGAATGTATATTGGCTATATGTGGGGGGGATTCACGGCTTCTGGTGTGTAATGTATGCTGTGTTGGCTGTTAATAAAAAAAAAAAAAAAAATGGGTTCCAGGGGTGATCCGTGAAACTACAGACCAGTGAGCCTGATGTCTGTACTGGGAAAAATGGTAGAAACCATTACAAAGAACAAAATTACTGAACATGTAGACAGTCATGGCTTAATGTGAGACAGCCAACATGGCTTTAGCCAACGAAAGTCTTGTTTTACTAATCTGATATGTATGTTTGAAGGTGTGAATAAACAGGTAGACAAAGTTGAGCCAATTTGATAAAGAGTGTCTCGATTTTCAGAATGCCTTTGACAAGGTCCCTCATGAGAGACTTGGTGAAATTAAAAAGTCATGGGATAAGGAGGCAGTGTATTACTGTGGATCAGGAACTGGTTAAAAGATAAGCCATTTAGATCTACCCTCTGCTTTCCCAGTGGAAGAAAGGTGAATAGTGGAGTACCCCAGGGATCTGTGCTGGATCTGCTGCTTTTTAACATGCTCGTAAATGACCTGGAAATGGGAAGAATGAGTGAGGTTATCAAATTTGCAGGTGAGACAAAACAATTCAAAGTTGTTAACACATGAGGATTGTGGAAAATTGCAAGAGGACCTTGATAAATTGGAAGACTGGGTATCCAAAAGGCAGATGAAATTTAATGTGGCCAAGTGCAAAGTTATGCACCTAGGAAAGATCAACTCAAACTATGATTACACGATGCAAGGTTCCACATTGGGAACCACCACCCAAGAAAAATATTTGGGCATCATTGTGGATAACATGTTAAAACTCTGCCCAGTGTGCAGCGGCAGCCAAGAGAACAAATAGAATGCTAGGTATCATTAGGAAAGGAATGGAGAACAAAAAGTATATTATAATGCCTCTGTATCATTCCATAGTGCAACTGCATCTTCAATACTGTGTGCAGTTCTGGTCATCGTATCTTGAAAAGGATATAACATTATTAGAAAACGTACAGAGAAGAACCACCAAAATGGTAAAGGGGATGGAAGGATACCCCTATGAAGAGAGGCTAAAAGGTTAGGGCTCTTCAACCTGGAAAAGAGACTGCTAAGGGGAGATATGAAAGAGGTCTATAAATTAATAAGTAGAGTGGAATAGGTAAATGTAGATGGATCGTTTACACCATCAAAATGTAGAAAGACTAGGGGACATGGAATGAAGCTACAGAGTAACCTATCTAAGACTAATAAGAGAGAATATTTTTTCATTCAACGTGTAATCAAACTCTGAAATTTGTTACCAAAGGATGTAGTAAAAGCTGTTAGTGTAGCCGGGTTTAAAAAAGGTTTGGACAAGTTCCTGGAGGAAAGGTCCATTAATGATTATTAAAGGGGACCTGGGATCTCTACTGCCTGACCCAATTCAAACATTGTGGAACCTGTGTCTTTTGGGGAAACTGCTAGGTTCTTGTAACCTAGATTGGCCACTTTTGGAAACAGGATACTGGGCTTGATGGACCTTGGTCTGACCCAGTATGGCATCTCTTGTTACCGACAGAGCCCATCCGGGAACTGCTCCCCAGCTTTCAGAGAGTGCCTTTGGAAGGTCAACCACGCATGCGTGCTTGTCTTTCTGCACAAAGGAGCTATCTTCAGTTTTGTTTTTTCTGCTGAGGCCTCCAGATGCCTAGTTGATTTCTGTTGGCTGGTTTTCCAGTCTTTTTTGGGTTGTGTTTTGGTATCTTCCTGCCTGACTCGAAGCTTCGGTGTCACATTTTTTTTTTTTGGGGGGGGGGGGGTTATTTGCATTCATTTGTGGCATGTGGTATTTTTCTCTTGAACACCCCCCCCCCCCCCGGGTCGGCAAGGACGTTGGAGTCATTTGACTTGCAGAAGCCATCTTCCTGACCATGTCAAAGCCACCCATTGATTTTAAGAAGTGCACCCATTGTGGGACCATCTACATGATGGACTGCCACAACTGGTGCTTTCAGTGCCTTGGGCCCAACCACTGGCCCTCAATCTACGCTGTCTGTTTACAGATGATGTGAAAAAGGCTGAAGCACCAGGAACAGCAGTGGGAGTCGCTGTTCGGTTCTGAGGCAGCGTCATCAATCCCAATTTAGAGGCCCTTGAAGGCCCCCACCAAGGCTTTGGCTTCACGTGGGGGTTGGGCTTATTGGAACTGAGATGTGGTGGGGCACCAAAACGGCAGCTGTCCTTCGAAGAGGAGAACCCTCAAAAGGAACAGACTAAGGCCCTTTTGGCGTTGAAGGGTGATGCAGAGTTCAAGGCTAAATCCCATGGACATCGCCATGGTAGCCCTCAATGTCATTCTGAGGGTAAGGGCCAAGAGCAGCCCTCCAAGCTGCTCTGGTGGGAGGAGTTACCTCCTGAGGCTCAGGAGAGCTGGCATGGTACTCTTGAGGCTGTTTCATCGAGGAGTCCCCATCAAGGGAGCTGGTGTTGGCGCTGATGGCTGACACTGGTTCCACTGGTGTTGAAGACCTCGCTCCTTGTGAAGAGGATGCAGGCATTGGAGTATAGCCTTGCTGCCTTCATGGCTCAGCAGTCTCTCAAGGAACTGATCACTTCTGGCTCTTCAGCACCGGTGACTGTCCTGCCGTTTGGCGGGGGCCTCACCTGCCAAGGTGCAGCCTATTTTGGAGACATTTGCCATATTGGGCAGTTCCTATGAGTGCTCTCACTCTCACTTGATACAGAGGATATTGCCACTGAGCTTGTCAAGGGTTCTCTTGACTCTGCCTGAGCACCATCACCAGGGGCATCTGAGGAGGAGGTAATTAGAGTTCCTCTCTGAAACAGACACTGAATGGGAGACACAGGAAGAATTGCTGAAGACTGACACTGACATCTTCCCTCTGATCCTTTGCCCCCACTTGAGCACAGGAGGTCTCCCCCACCCAAGGACCTCTCCTTCCTTGTGTATGTTCAAGACATGGGAGACTCTGCCCTTCACCATAGAGACAGAGGAGGAGCCTTGGGTGGAGGAAATAGAGATTCTGCAGTACCTGACTCACCTGAAGGAGGCCATCACACTGCCGGTGCACCCCATTCTTTAAAGGCTTCTCTTTCAAATGGGTGAGATGATGCTTACAGTACCAGTAGTCAGCAGGTACCTCAACACCCTATGGGGTGCTCAAGAGCCCTGGGTTTGAAAAGGCACAATTGCCTCACAACTCCATGGTGATGTAATTGGCCCTGTGCCTGATTTAAATGTTTCAAAACACACTCCTCTGTGCCCCTGGGTCAGGATGTACGCACCATGATTGGTAGCATTCTCTGCCAAAGCCAAAGTTCAATGCTTATGGCTAGAATCCAGGTATACCAACTACATGGAAGAGCTGTCTGGGTTCTCCATGGGTCTTTCTAGAGAACACCAAGTGCTTCAGGAGGCTGGTGGGGAAAACTATGATGGCTTTGAGTTTGTGACTGCGGTGGACACTGGTGCCTTCTACCTGGCATGGCTACAAGCCTGACTTGGAGTAGTGGGTTCAGGACAACTTGGCTGATGTCCCTTGCTGAGGAGAGAATCTTGTCGGCAAACCCATGACTGAGAAGGCTGAGTTAGAGACAGCGCAACTGGCCATGACATGCCTTTTGAGGAAGATCTTTGACCCTGCTAGAAAGAAGGCCTTGGGTAAAAAGTATTTTTACCCAAAAAAGAGAGAGGGTACTACCTACCCTTTACAATTCATATTAACAACCCCAACAGGAGCAACAGCCTAAGGGTCAGGGACAGAAGCAGTACCGCAAGCCTAAGACCCCCTAGGGCCCCAGCAGCACAGCCTGATGGGGGGTTTTGATTCCTCCATGAGGACCATGGCCCTTCTTCCTTTTCCAGACTCTGTTCCACTTCAGGTGGGGGGAGGCTGACTGGTATACATTGCACACAGATGACTCATCAGAACCTTAGACACCTGGGCTCCTCTACGCCTTATCTCCCTAGTCTCTACCTCCCCTGGAATCCAGCATCTCCCTTCTGACTTCCTGTGCCCATCCACAGCCACCCCATGTCCACTCTTCCTCCCTTTGTCCACACAGTAGTATATACAAGGGGCAGAACCTGCTTGTGGAGCAGTATGTCCTGCTGGCAGGGGCGTGCAAGCTGCAATCATAGCCCAGAGAAGCAGGGTACAGTTGCTACCTTGCACAGCCCCTGCATGTGGGACATGCTGCTCTCGTGGGCAGGCTCTGCTTCTCTGGGCCATGATCACAGCCTGCCTGTGGAAGCAGCATGGCTGGCGCGCAGAGGAGCTGTGCAAGTTGCGACTGTGGCCAGAGAAACACAACCTGCCTGCAGTAGCATAATGTCTGTTTTTTGGTGCTGCAATCTTGGCTTGCACAGCCTCTACTGCTGGGATATGCTGCTCCCACAGGCAGAAACCTGTGAAAGGCCATGATCGCTACTCACAGCCTCCTTCTGTCTGGGAGCAGTGTGTCCACAGGCACAGTAATGGCCTCATTTTAATTAACCTTTTTTCCATAGAAAATGGGAAACCAGGCTTAGTGAAAACAGACTGCGCTACATGTTTTGTAGGTTTGGGGGGGAGGGGCAGGGCATGTACATACTGTAACCTAGATCTTGGCATCTGGCTCCTAGCTGATACCAGACCTTGACAAATGTTCTAGTTATTCAGGTGTATATATACACTGAAGAATAAGGTCTGTGGAACTGGTCACGATTTCATGGTGTTGCAGCAAGCTAGTCCTGAAGCAGTATAAATGAATGGCAAGTCAGTCACCATAATCATTAAAGGCTTAGGAGAAGCCAAACTTTTACATGCTTTCTGAAGTTGAGGTAGTCTTGAGTTAGACATAATGCCATTGGCTGTTGATTGCTTATAGAATTAAATTTCAGAACTTAATTCGTGTCTATAAAGCACTTCTCACTGGCTTGCCATAATATCTGTCCAGCAACCTAATTTCATATATTCCAGCCAGATTTCTATGCTCCCAGATTAAAAAGGTGAAATTAGACTTACCTGCTAATTGTTGTTCCTTGAGGAACTCCAGTCCAGTCCCGAACCTCTGGGGTTTAGTACCTCTAGCAGCTTGGAGACTGATTGTCATCAAGAAAATGATGTCACTGGTATGAATACCCGAGGGACTGCCTCCTGGCTCCAGTAACCTATTGACAAAGCAGACTCACCGGAGTAACAATTAAGTAGCCATAATAACTATCAACCTTTTTAACAATAATATTGAAAAATATTAATTTAGCAAAAGAAAACGTACACGTTCTGTAAATTTAACTGAAACAGAATTTCTAATCACTGTGCTCTGCTAAGGTGCCCCCTCCTCCAAAATAGAGGAAGACCAGTTCCTTCGATTCTCCACATAATCATCCCCACTCCTTATGCACTCTAAGCCTTATTATTACTTCTGTCATTTACCATATGAAATACCATACCTGTTTGCTTCAGGCTCTAGTCAACACAGAATATTAGGGAGGGATACGGGACTGGAGTTTCTCAAGGAACAACAATTAGCAGGTAAGTCTAATTTCACCTTCCTTATCGTCCCTCCAGTCCCAGTCCTGAACCTCTAGGGATGTAACAGAGCAGTGACAATTGTTAACGGGAGGGACCAGCTACCCCAGCCTGAAGTACCACTGATCCAAAACATGTATCCTTCTGCCTGAATGTCAAGTTGATAATGCTTGACAAAAGAATGCAAAGACAACCAAGTAGCCGCCTTACAGATCTCAACAGCCAGCACTAAACTGTACTCGGCCCACGACACCGCTTGTGCGCGTGTTGAATGAGCTTTAAGCCCTTCTGGTACTGTTTTGCCCTTCAACAGGTAGGCCGACGCTATAGCCTCTGAGCCATCTGGCAATTGACACCTTGAAAGCTGCTTCTCCTTTTCTCGCTCCTCCAAACAAGACAAATAGTCTGTCTCTCTTGCGGAATCCTGCTGTCCTGTGCAAATACTACTTTAATGCTCTCCGCACATCTAGGAGATGCAGCTGCCCCGAAATTGTGTCCTTGTCTCCACACTCAGACTGGCAAAGAAACCACCTGACTCACATGAAAAGTCGACCCTACCTTGGGTAAAAAGGATGGGACAAGCCTCAAAACCACCTTATCGTAAAAGGCCAAAAAAAGGCTTCCTGCAGGACAAAGCCTGTTATTCTGAAATTCTCTGCGCCGAACATATAGCCACTAGAAAAACCACTTTGAGAGTAAGGTCTTTTAACGATGCTCTTCACAAAGGCTTGAACGGTTCGTGTCTCAACGCCTCCAGAACCAAATGCAAATCCCACATCGGGACCATCGGCCTATAGGACGGCCGTAACAGAGAAACAGTCCTCAAAAAAACGGCTAATATCCAGATTGCCCCAAGGACCTCTCTCTGTGAATCTTCCCTCTACAACAGGAAAGCGCTGCCACTTGAACTCTCAATGACGCCGCAGCTAAAAACCTCTCTCAAATCCATCTTGCAAAAACGATAGAATTTGGGAAACCGTAGCTCTCAATGCTTGTACCCTTTTACTGTCACACCATGCTTCAAATATTCGCCAAATCTGAATGTACGCCAAGGAGGTCGACCTCTGCCTTGATCTCAACAAGGTGACAATCACCTCAGGGGTATATCCTCTTGCTCTTAGCCTCGCCCTTTCAAGAGCCAAGCTGTAAGCAAGAATTGATCCATCTGAGGCATGCGTAACTGACCCTGCAATAACAGACCCCACCGAATCAGTAAGTGCCATGGACGGTCGACTAAGAGTCGCATTAGATCTGCATACCATGGCCGTCTTGGCCAATCTGGGGCTATCAGTATTGTGTCCTCTGTAATTCTATTCGCTGTAGAAGCTGGCCTATCAACACCCACGGCGGAAACACATACAGGAGTTGCTCCTCCGGCTACTTCTGAATGAGAGCATCCAGACCTGACATTCTTTCTCACCTCTGACTGAAGAACCTGTTGGCCTTTGCTGACTGGAAAGTCACCATCAAATCCATTACTGGCGTTCCCCAATGGTTCACTATCATCTAGAACACCTCTGGATTGAGGACCCACTCCCCTGGGTCCACCTTAACCCGACTCAAAAAAAATAAAATAAAATAAATCGGCCTCTACATTGTCCACCCCTGCAACATGTGAGGCCGACACGGCTGGCAAATTTGCCTCGGCCAAACAAAACGTTGTTCGACCTCGGATTCCAGGGCGATACTGCTCGTGCCCCCTTGCCGATTGATGTAGGTCACCGCTGTCGCATTGTCGGAAAGTACTCGAATGGACCTTCCCTGAAGATACGGTTGAAACGCCTGCAATGCTAGCATTATCGCTCTTAATTCCAACCTGTTGATTGACCACATCCTTTGTCTCTGACCACTGTCCCTGAACGAACTGTCCTTTGAAGTGAGCTCCCCAGCCTATCAGATTGGCATCATCGTAAACGGCATCCAAGCTGGCGACTCCAATGGCATCACCTCTTTGAGAGTTCCCGGCTGCAACCACCATAGGAGCACCAGCCGTGTCTCTGGCATACAGGGCAGTCTTCGAGACCAAGGGTCCTCTTGATGAGACCATCTTCTGAGCAACGCTCTCTGCAAAGGCTGCATATGCGCTCTTGCCCACAGAACTAACTCAAGTGTCGCTGCCATCATGCCAAGCAACTGAAGATAATGCCATGCAGTGGAATTTGCTCTCCCCAGGAAATTGCAAACCAGACTTCTCAACCACAGTGCTTGAGCCCAACCGAGACTACTACTACTACTCCACTACTCTTTGTTGCCAAATCGCTCTCTTCCTTGGACTTTGCATGAATCAACCAGTCGTCCAGGTAAGGCTGGACCAACACCCCTTCCTTCCGTAATGCTGCCGCCGCCACTACCACCATCACTTTGGTGAAAGTTAGTGGAGCTGTCGCCAATCCGAACGGTAACACCCAGAACTGAAAATGTCCCATGGGCACCACAAATCTGAGAAACATCTGATGTTCTTGTCAAATCGGAATAAGTAGATAAGCTTCGGACAGATCTAGCGATGTGAGAGTTTCTCCTCTTTGAACCGCCACAATGACCGACCTCAGCGTTTCCATATGAAAATGAGTCACTCGAAGACAGCGATTTACTTTATGGAGATCCAAAATTGGTCAATAAGATCCTTCTTTTTTCGGCACGACAAAATATATTGAGTACCGATCGCAACCGCACTGGTCTGGTGGCACCGGTACTATGGCGTTCAAGTCCAAAAGTCTTTGCAAGGTTTCCCGTACTGCTCTGAACTTTACTTGAGCCTTGCAAGGAGATTGAATGTAAGATTCGCGTACAGGGCATTGAAACTCCAGAGCATAATCTTCGTGAATGACCTCTAATACCCATTGATCCGAAGTGATCTGAACCCAGGCAGGGTAGAACTCCCACAGACGCCCCCTATGGGTACCTGCTCTGCCTGGAGTCCTCTGGTTTCATTGTGACTTTCTAAGGTTCGAGGAAACTGAGGCGGCAAATCCTCTACCTGCCCCTTGAAATCCCTGGTTCCT
Organism: Ichthyophis bannanicus; assembly: GCA_033557465.1. NCBI lineage: Eukaryota > Metazoa > Chordata > Amphibia > Gymnophiona > Ichthyophiidae > Ichthyophis > Ichthyophis bannanicus. Next base: position 175,061,051 of record CM066042.1, read on the forward strand.
ATATGTGAAATGGCCTCTCTGAAATTGACCGAACCACAGGGAGCAGAAACGACACAAGTCTCTACTGACCCCTAGTCAGTTGGACCGGATGCCCCTGCTTCTGCTTGTCCTCAGGTAGCCTCCCGCCTTTGGACTCCCCCAAATCCTTTACCAGCTTTTCTAAATCTTCACCAAACAGAAGTTTCCCTCTGAAGGGGAGCTTACCCAGTCTCACCTTGGAGGAACCATCTGCTGCCCAATTCCACAACCAGAGATACCTCCTAGCTGCAATTACGGAAGCCATACTTTTAGACAGCCCTCGTATCAGATCGTAATGAATATCCGCTAAATAAGCTGCTCCGGATTCTAACCTGGACGCTTCTGTAGCCGCATCATCCATCTGCTCCCCCTGAATCCGCTGGGACCAGCAAAGACAGGTTCTGGCTACCCATGCTCCACAAATAGACGCTTGAATGGATAAAGCATTGACATCAAACACCTGTTTCAACAAGGTGTCCAGCTTCCTATCTTGAGTATCCTTAAGAGCAGCACTACCTTCCACTGGGATTGTAGTCTTCTTGGTAACCGCAGAGGCTGCTGCATCTACCTTGTGAGGTTTAAACCACTCCTGATCTTGGTCCACCAAAGGGTACAGATGGGCTATAACCCTGGACCCCTTAAGACCTGCCTCCGGCATATCCCATTCCTGCTGGATCATTTCTTGCACTACCCTGTGCACCGGGAAGGCCCTCAGAGTCTTCCTAAAAGCCTGCAGCAACGGATCCTCTAAGGTGGAATCCTCAGCCAGACCAATGGCTGGCATATTTAACGCCTTCAGCGTCTCTGCTATCAGCGCCGGCAGCTCATCTCGTCGGAAAACTCGAACCACTCTCGCTTGGTCTTCCTGCTCAGTGAGTTCGCCTTCTTCTAACTCTTCCTCCATATCAAAATCCATCTCTACATCTTTGGAATGAGCCTCCTCGGAGGTCACCGATTGCTCCTGCCTGTCCTTCCCACACCTAGCTTTCTTGGAAGGAACTGCACTTGTTCCTAAGTCTAGAGGGGCCCCCGAGCACTTCCCGCCTGGACTTCCCCCTATGGAACTTGCTTCCATGTTTTTCAGACTCTCACCAAATGCTTGCTGAAGTAGCGTGACGAACTGTGGCGAAAACAATGCCGCCAACCCCCCCTGGTAAAAGTGTTTGGGTTGGGGGGCCATCTGGAACAGAGGATGGACATGCTACTGGCTCCAGAGATGGTAAGATGGATGAGGCTGACTCCGGCAGGGGTAAAGCAGTCCCTTTTTGACTGTCCCCAGCCACCTCTAAAGCCTGCTCCATAGAAGCTGCCTCCTGGACGCAGCCTCTGCACACTCCTGTTTCTGTCACGGTTCCCCTTCTAGTGCCACAAACCAAACACTGTGGCCTAGAAGGCATTCCGTCTCCGCGTATCTCTTTGCAGTACCTCAGACTCTGACGAAAAACTAGAGCTCTGAACTTGCTGTCAGCAACGTTGTGTGCTAGTACTATCCCTTTAAATCTCAAAAAAAAAAAAAATTCTGTCAAACTTAAAAATCAACCATATTCTTAAATCTTGACCGCCCAAGCAACCTCCGTTGCTGCGTGGTGTAAATCGAGGTACTCTCTAGACAAGGTAACTCCCTCCAGCAGCGCTCCCCTCAAACCACAGTGCAGCCGTTTCTCGCTCAAACGCCATGTGGCACGACCTGTACTGCACTGCTCGAGTCAGCGAAAATGGCACTGAAAAACACAGCCCTGCTGAACTACAGGTCTCTTACCTCCATTTCGGCTGCTTTCGCCATGTCCGCCTGCCCACAGGCTCAGCCGGAAGTGTGGCTTCAGCTACAAGCGTGCGATCTCCGTCTCTGCTGCGATCCTTGTGCCGCGGCTGAGACTCTGAAGAAGGAGCTGTGCCTGTCTGTGTGGTCACTGTGACTACCGGCTCCTCACCCAAATAGGTGGGTTCGGGAGTCGGAGTCTTTCCCCAGTCACTGCTGCACTGCCTTTTTCCGAAAAAGAGGAGGGGGGGGGGGCGGGCGGGCGCACCTCAGATTCCTTATGTTAAATTTCCAGCATAAGTTTTTCTTCTAAACCTAGACAGATTAAATTAAATCAAATTTGGAATTCTCTTCTTAATCATCCCTCGGGTAAGCCCTGGACCTCTGGGCTCATACAACCTCCAGCTGCTTGGAGACTGAAATAACTGGAGTCAGGAGGCAGTCCCTCGGATATCATATCAGTCTCCACGCTGTTAGAGGAGGAACTAAACCCCAGAGGTTCGGGACTGGACTGGAGGGATGATAAGGAACATTAGTTTTATCGTCACCCTCTAATGACCCTGCATTCTGCCTTCTACTACCGAGCTCCCTCATTAGGAGATGCAATCCTGCAATACATTAGGAAAGTTACTCTTTCAAAATTTAAAACCTATTGTTTTGAAAAAGTTTTTGACCAGAGATATAGCTGCTTCTGTACAGCATGGCATCTGGCAGTTTCTTTCCAACTTATATTTGTTTTATTTTGTATCTGATTTTAAACTTTAATTAATTTTCTTTGTAAGCCACTGTGATAGAAATTAAAAGCACCATATAAAATAGAGCAAATCAGCAGTCTGTTGATGCTATGCCTATACTGCATGTCTGTGTTAGTCTTCTGGTTTACTTTTATAGTTAGAGGTATGATGATTCTTTTCAACACCAGATTGTTAGGGTGATAATCAATGCTGTTGTCATTTGTGATTGTCCTGTCTGTCTGCTCATAGTCATTAATTACTCTGCTTTCTTACTAGAGCATTTCTGCAACATATCTGTGTTTGGTTATGCACTAACACTCAGAACTCAGTGTCTTTATTTAAAAAAAAAATGTTTCTAGCTAGGCATGGAAAGGAAAAGACCCCCCCCCCCCCCATGCCCATTTCCTACTGGTCTGTGCAGTATAGTAGCCTATGCTCCTTGCATTGAATGGATTAGCCCTAAATTTTTCTTTTGGAAAACTCTGCCACTTTAGTGCATTGCTTTGATACATAGTATGTCCTTGCACTACTCTACCTCCCCTGTATATTTTTTAAGTGTTTGTAGGTCAGACAGACTATTCAGTTAGCACTTACCATCTATGCTGAATAAAATCTGATTAACAAAGTATGTACATATCTTCAAGTAACACTAAATAGTGATGCAGGACAGAATCAGAATAATGTTGCTAGTATTCTCTATCCTTTAAATCAGTACGCCTTAATCTTTTTAATTTTGAGGCACACTTCTGAGTTCATTCAATCCTCATAACACACTAAACCAAATTTTGCATGATTCTCAGATCCTATTCTCTCCAACTGGTGGAATGACAGCAACATTCTTACATGTGTGTCTCATTCTACTGGTTTCAACCTAATGCCTGAACATATGAGACCAGTGGGCCCTGTAAAATTACAGAATCCCAAACTGAAGCCAGGAGAGGAGACATACTGTATACCCATTATGGCATCTCTTATATTTTAATGGGCTGCTCTCCCCCCCAGCGGGAGGGGAGGAGGCTCTTAAGGGACACTTGCAAGGGAGCACCCAAACTTAAATTAAGACAGTCTTTCCTTTTATGTGGGTTAGGGATTTATTGTGGTATATGGGGTACAGGATCCTAGGGAAAGAAAATACTGTTATGACCCATTGGTGAGAAACATTGTAAGAGATGTGCAGATTTATTTCTGGGTTTTATATACCGCTTTATCCATGTAATCAAGGTAGTTTACAGGGAACTCAATGAACTGATATAGTGAACATCTTCAAATTCAAGATTTTAAACATTACATGCAGACCTTTTAGGATATAATGGGGTTAGGTTAGGCTAAACATTTTACAGTTAACTATGTACAGTGTGCAGTTCTCCAGGACCAAGCAGGAAGTCAGTCCTCACATATGGGTGACATCGGCGCCGACGGAGCCCTCGCGGAGCAATTTTCCCCAGCTTTCACAGAAAGCCTTTGGGAATTGCAGCGCGCATGCGCGGTCGCCTTCCAGCCCAAGGGAGCCATCTTAGCCAGTCTTCTTTTTTCCGCGGAGCCCTACAGACGTACCCGTCGTGTCCCCGCTAAAAAAGTTGATTTTCGTGAGTTTTACTCGTTTTTCAATTCGGTTCGACGCCGGTCGTTTTCCTGCCCGGACTCGCGACACCGTTGCGAGTCCTTCCCTTATTTTTCGGTTTTTCTGATTTTAGTCAGTTTCATTTTCGATTTTTCCCTGGCAGCCCGGTCCTTTGACCTTGCAGGGGCCCTTTTTCCCCCGATGGCTGCCAGTGGTTTCAAGCGGTGTGGTCAGTGTGACAGAAATATGTCACTCACTGACACACACGATAATTGCCTCCGCTGCCTGGGCCCGGATCATGAAGAAATGATCTGTGGAGCCTGTGGCAAAATGTCCTCCAAAGCGTTGAGGAGTCGGCGGCATCAGCGGGATAGGATCTTCGCTGACCCCAGCCGTACCCGGACCTCGTCGGAAGCCTCGGCATCCAGAGGCTCCAGCTCTGAACATCGCCGAAGCTCCTCCGACAGGGGTTCTCCCTCCGGAGACCATCGACGGAAGACAAAACCCGCGAGGGCGGCGTTGGTGGACGCTCCGCGAGGGCCAGGTCGCATAGCCCCGACGGCCGTCCCGGGTCTTTGGAGAAGGAGCACCTCCCGAAGCGACCTCGCCTGGAGTCTGAGTTGCCTGCTCGGGTAAGTCCTGTGGTCCTTCTGGACTCGCCTCCGAGAGGTCCGCCATCGGGGCCCGAGTCGGGGACTGCTGGGTCACCTGAGGTCGGACTCAGGTTGACGGCCTTGGAGAGCAGACTATCTGCCTTCATGGACCAGCAGCGGGCACTGATCGCTAGCCTCGCTGGCGCCGCTGCCCCGACCGCTGGGACGTCGACGTCTAAGTCGACCCCGGAGACCGAGCCGATCCTCGAGTCCATGCGAACTCGAGTCGATCCTCGGTCGAGGTCACCCTCGGCCTCCCGTTCGGGACCGATGTCGTCGCCGCCGACTCCCTTGGCGTCGGGGCGGCCGACGCCTCCGCCTGCCCGAGCCGACCCCACTGATTCCTCCTCGGAGTCGATCTGGGAGTCTGAAGAGGAGGAGTCACCTGATTCCTTTCTGACTCGGTGTGTCCCCTCGGACTCACCTGAGTCCGAACCTCGGAAACAGTCCCCTCCGGAGGATGCCCGGTTCTCGGACTTTGTCAGGGATATGGCCAAGGCTTTGGCCTTCCCGGCGGATCCCGAGGAGGAGCCTCGAGCCGAAGAGCTCGACGCCCTTCAGTACGACTCTCCCGCCCGGGAGCACTTTACTGTACCGGTGCCTCCCATGCTGGAACGACTACTCTTCCGCATGTGGGAGAGTCCGGCCTCGTCGCCGGTATTGAGCAAGCGGGTCGATGCCATCTATCGAGTCCGCAAGAGTCCTGGCTTCCAAAAAGCACAGCTACCACACCATTCCATGGTAGTGGAATCGGCCATGCATCGGCTGAAGAGCCAGAAAATGCACTCCTCGGTGCCCCCTGGCAGGGAGGCCCGTAACCTGGATGGCCTTGGTAAGAAGTGTTTCCAGGGCTCTATGCTGGCTTGTCGTGTCCAGACCTACCAGCTATACATGGGCATGTATCTCCGAGACCTGGCTAAAGAGCTAGCCGGATTCTCTGCTGGACTGTCCGAGGAACCTTTGCGGAGGTTCCTAGCCTTAACATCTGGTATTCGGGAATGCTCCAAATTCATGTCCCGAGCAGCCTATGATGGCTTTGAAGCATCGGCTCGTGTGGCCGCAGCCGGCATCGGTGCCCGCCGACAGGCTTGGCTTCAGTCGTCTGACCTTGAGCCTTGGGTGCAGGACAAGTTGGTCGATGTCCCCTGCAGAGGTGAAAACCTCTTTGGCAAGCCCATGGCTGAAAAGGCTGCACAAATCGAGACGGAGACTCTCACCAGGACCAGGCTTTCCAGGAAGACCTCCGCCCCTTCCCAGAAAAAGAAGGGCTCGGGAAAAAAGTCCTTTTACCCGAGAAAGGCAGCTGCCTACAAACACTACCCCCAATATCAGGCCCCTCCAGCTCCCCAACAGGGTCAGCAGGCCAAGGGACGGGGTAACGGGTCCCGTAGGCAGCAAGCCCCCAAGCCTGCACCACCAGCCCCTGCTCAGCAGGGTGGGGGTTTTTGACTTCCTCAGCATAGCCTCTCCCCCTCAGCTGGTCCCTCCCAGCACCGGAGGCCGGCTGGTTCACTTCGCCCACAGGTGGTCCAACATCACTTCAGATGCATGGGTGCTTCAAGTCGTGCGAGAAGGATATCTTCTCCACTTCCATCAGGTCCCTCCCTCTTATTTTCCGGGAGAACCTCCGCGACTCCCTCTGCACAGGGACTTACTCCTTCAGGAGTTAGCAAGTCTTCTTCAGGACCAGGCTGTGGAACCGGTGCCCCACCACCTGAGAGGTCAAGGCTTTTATTCCAGGTATTTCCTAATACCAAAAAGGACAGGAGGCCTAAGACCCATCCTGGACTTGCGCAACCTCAACAAGTTCCTTGTGCGGGAAAAGTTCAAGATGCTTACCCTTGGAATCCTTCTGCCCTACCTCCAGCAGGGAGATTGGCTATGCTCCTTGGATCTAAAGGATGCCTACACACACATCCTCATCCACCCAAGCCACCGCCAATACCTAAGGTTTGTGGTGGCCGGAAATCACTACCAGTACAGCCCTTTGGCCTGTCCTCCGCACCGCGAGTCTTCACAAAATGTCTCGCGGTGGTGGCGGCCTATGTTTTTCCGTACCTCGACGACTGGCTCATAAGAGCGTCGTCCCCTCCGGCAGTCACCAATGCCACACACCGCACGGTGATTCTTCTGCAGTACTTGGGCTTTGTCATAAACTTCGCAAAGTCCACTTTGCTCCCCTCACAGGATCTCGAGTTCATCGGCGCAAGACTGCACACTCCTCAGGCTCGAGCTTTCCTGCCTCTCGACAGGGCTCAACAGCTCATGGACCTAGCCGGCCGTTTTCGCAGCCAGTCCCTGGTCTCCGCCAGGCGCTTCCTGAGATTGCTCGGCCACATGGCTTCCACCGTCCACGTGACCCCCAATGCTCGCCTGAATATGCGGCCGGCTTAATGGTGCCTTCGCAAACAGTGGCAACAAGCCACCGGCGGCCTAGCCGACTTAGTGCGCCTCTCCAGTCCGCTGACCTCTTCCCTACAGTGGTGGCTTCATCGGCCGAACCTAGTGCTGACGACCGATGCTTCCCTCCTGGGCTGGGGAGCTCACTGCCAGGGGGCATGTACTCAAGGTCTCTGGACCGCGTGGGAATCTGCTCAACAGAACAACTTCCTGGAGCTCAGAGCTATTCGTCTGGCGCTCAAGGCTTTCTCCCACCTGACTTCTCACCAGTCCGTCCTTGTCCAGACGGACAATCAAGTTGCCATGTTCTACGTGAACAAACAGGGCGGCACGGGCTCCTTCCTTCTCTGCCGAGAAGCTCAAAAGCTCTGCTCTTCGGCCGTAAGTCACGGCATTCTTCTCAAAGCAGTTTATCTCCCAGGCCAGGAGAATTGCCTGGCGGACAAACTCAGCAGGATACTCCAGCTGCATGAGTGGCGTCTGGATCCCTTGGTAGTCCAGAAACTCTTTCTGAAGTGGGGCCTCCCCACGATGGATCTCTTTGCCAGTCCTCTCAACCGGCAACTTCCTCGCTTCTGCTCGCGTCAGCCACATCCCCTTCGGGTAGCGGCAGATGCATTTCTGCTCTCATGGTCGGAAAACCTTCTCTATGCTTTTCCTCCCATCCCGCTGGTCTCCCGAACTCTGTTCAAGGTTCTCCGGGACAAAGCGTCCATGATCCTGGTGGCTCCTCGCTGGCCCAGACAGCCGTGGTTTCCACTCCTGTTGCAATTAGCGGTAGAGGATCCGTTCCCTCTGGGGTTTCAACCGGATCTCCTAACACAGGATCAGGGGTCTCTGCTACACCCCAACCTCAGATCTCTCAATCTAATGGCCTGGCGGCTGAAAGGGTAGTCCTTGCTCCCCTTCTCCTGCCGGCAGAGGTGGAAGAGGTCGTCCTAGCTTCTCGGCGACCTTCTACCCGCAAATGCTACGCCCTTAAATGGCGTCGCTTTTCCGTTTGGTGTGTACAGCAGTCTCAGGATCCCTTCTCCTGCTCGGTGTCGGTGATCTTGCAGTACCTGCTCTACCTCTCTAATCTGGGACTTAAGTCCAACTCCGTCAAGGTCCACCTCAGTGCTCTTTCAGCACACCATGTGCCGGTGGACGGCAGACCTCTTTCCAGCGACCCTCTTGTAGCACGGTTTCTCCGAGGTCTCCTTCTACTAAAACCACCTCTGCGTCCGCCAGCACCTGACTGGGATCTGAATGTGGTTTTACAGCGGATCACCTGTCCGCCTTTTGAACCGATGGCTACCTGTTCTCTGCGTTTTCTTTCGTGGAAAACCTTATTCCTGATAGCCCTCACTTCCACTAGACGCGTAAGTGAATTGCAGGCCCTCGTGTCTGATCCTCCCTTCACTCGGTTCTACAAAAATAGGGTGGTCCTACGGACTCACCCAAAATTTCTTCCAAAAGTTGTCTCCCCTTTTCACATCAATCAGGAGGTGGTACTTCCAACCTTCTTTCCCAGGCCTCACTCCAGCCGAGCTGAACGAGTCCTGCATACCCTGGACTGTAGAAGGGCATTAAACTTCTACCTTGACCGTACGCGGGAGCACCGTAAAGCTGCTCAGCTTTTTGTGTCTTTTGACCCCAATAAATTGGGGCTCCCGGTCTCCAAGCGTACTCTGTCCATCTGGGTTGCTGACTGTATCGCTTGGGCTTATGGGGCAGCCGGACTCTCCTTAGAAAGTCGAGTCACGGCTCATTGTGTTCGGGCGAAGGCTACGTCAGTGGCTTACCTCCGCTCTGTTCCGCTGGCAGACATCTGCCGGGCCGCTACTTGGTCTTCGAGCCAGACTTTTGCGGTCCATTACTGTCTCGAGAGGGAGTCCCGCAGGGACAGTGCTTTCGGACAGGCAGTCCTCCGCAATCTCTTCGAGGTTTGAGCAACTCCTACCCTCCATCCCGGATGGGGGCTACCGGTGGGTACTAATTCAGCGAAGATTCCATCCTTCTGTACTGCCGAGCTCGAGGGAGCTCATTTTTGTGCTTAGGGTCTCCGGTAGCCTTAAGCTTGGGAGTCCCATATGTGAGGACTGACTTCCTGCTTGGTCCTGGAGAAAGCGTAGTTACTCACCTGTAACAGGTGTTCTCCAGGAGCAGCAGGAATCAGTCCTCACAACCCTCCCTCCTCCCCGTGGAGTTGCAATCATCTGCTTAAGTTTCTTTGCAAATTTTTATGCTGTCTTTTAGCTATGTCATCAGACTGGCTAAGATGGCTCCCTTGGGCGGGAAGGCGACCGCGCATGCGCGCTGCAATTCCCAAAGGCTTTCTGTGAAAGCTGGGGAAAATTGCTCCGCGAGGGCTCCGTCGGCACCGATGTCACCCATATGTGAGGACTGATTCCTGCTGCTCCTGGAGAACACCTGTTACAGGTGAGTAACTACGCTATCTGTGCTATGGTTCTGTAGTATAATGAAGTATATCATAATGCGTGATACGTGTACTATGTAGGTTATAACATTGGGAGTAGGTAGTTGGATGTGGTGGATTTGCATGTTAACTGAACGACATCCTATTCGGGAATCAAGATAACTATTTTACCTGGGCTCCTCTTCTGAATGTCACTTCCTATAGTGATTCCATTGCAGGTGCTTAAAAAGCTGCAGAAGATAATTTATTGGGAGGAAAAGACCTACTAGGCATGTTTTGTATCTTGCCTGTGATCGAGGGGGGGGGAGCTTGGGTGTACCTTGTCATTCAGCATATTAGGAAGCTGTGCAGGTTTGTTTGATTTTGGAATAGTGAGAGAAGGGAATAAATAGTGAGTACGGGGGAGGGGGGTGGTGATAAGGAGTGTATAGACATCCCCTTCTAATGCAGGTGTGGGATAAAGTTAAAACCAGACTGTTAGGAGGGGGGGAAGAAAGGGTGACTGTTACTATTTTATATAGCCAGGCAACATGGTAGAAACCACACTGAAGAACACATTTGCTGAACATATAGTCATGGTTTAACGTGACAATTTTAGCCGAGGAGTCTTGTTTCACTTATCTGGTAGACAGAAGTGAGCTGGTTGCTCTAGCTAGTGTATCAGGATTTTTAGAACGTCTTTGACAAAGTCCTTGAGGAGAGGCTCTTGAGGAAATTAAAAAGTCAGGGGAGAGGAGGCAGTGTACTGTTGCCTATTGGGAAATCGTTAAAAGACACAAAACCGATTAGGGCTAAATGGCCAACTTTCTCAAGAGAGAATGTTATAAAATAATGCATTCTACTATTCAACTATCTTCACAACCTGATAGACCTTGGATTCTTCAGGAAATGTTTGGGAAGTCTTTAGTTACTCTGTATGGGGTAAGTACAGAAGGCACCAAGGATAATAGCTGAAAGCATGCCCATTTACATTAATGGCAATAACTCTAATCTGAAGTGCTGTAGTGGTCTGCCTAATGGATGATATATATAGTGAGCCACTGTGCCAGCACACCGGATAAGTAAATTGTATTAAGGCATACTGGCTTAGTCTTTGAGCAAAATACTGTAAATTCATCATATTTTGTTAAACCAAGTTTAATAGATAAACTTATTTCCATGGTTACATTACATTTATGGACAACATAACTTAGTACAGTTTTAAATGTCCAGTCACTGTATCCACTAGCTTGGCTGGTCCTGGGCCTATACCTAAAACTGTTCTGGAGCCAGGGGCAATCTGAGTACGGCCAGCATCCTGGATTAAACTGACAGTCAATCCCACTTCTTTTGCATGGCTCAGTAACTGAATTAAAGCCTCTTCATCTGGAGCTCTGACTACCACTTTTGGTTGTCCACAGTATTCCCACTGCTTTAGCAGTTCTGGGTTTCTTTTGAGGATTTGCTTGTAGGCAGAAACTGCAGCATGGGCACATTGTGCAGCCACTTTACCCTTTCCCATTTTCAGATCACTGTGGACAATCAGCACCATTTTGAATTCTCCACTTTCTCCCATGATGTTTACTTCAGTGTTGACCTCTGTTCCAGGTAGAGTTGTCAACTTTACAGTAGGTCTACCAAAACGTCCACGCAGACCCCAGCCTAGACAAAGACCACAAGCCACCCCAGCTACCAGAGTTAAAGCACTGGGATTAGAAAAGGAATCCATCATAATGTATCTGTAGCTTTTCTGAAATAAAAAAAACAAACAGCAACAAATTAAAAAAAAATACCATGGTTTCTGTATTTTACTACAAAATTTCAGAACTTGGGCATAGGCTTCAAACCTAATTTTCCTTGAAAACTAAGTTTGTGTAAGTCTAGCCCAGGACAAAAGGGGTTTGTTGATATTTGCTTGTTTCCACTTCCAGGAAAGATGACAATAGTAACTCAAAATTTGCTTGAGGAATTCAGTAGCTATGGACTGAGCTTATATCTAGGAAAAAAAAAAGCTTTAGCCCTGTTTATGATATCTAACAATCCCATATGCTTTGTCATATGCCACTGCCCATTTTAGTAGCTGTCCTTTTGACCCACTCTATCCTGTTTATATTTTCTTGAGATACAAGGTGTGGTCTCTAGCACTATGCAAAGTATTCCAAATGAAGTCTCAGAGACTTAGAGTAGCACTATTACTACTTTTTTTCCTGCTGACCATTCCTCTCCCTATCCATCCAAGCATCTGTCTGGTTTTTACCATCTTTTCTTCCCATTTAGCCACCTTAACATCATTAGATCCAATTGCTCCCAGGTTCTACTCTTTTCAAGTACTTCATTCTGCTGTACTGTACCACTCCTTTAGGTTTTTGCAAACCAAATGCATGACCCTATCTTTTTTTAGCATTATGTCTTAACTGCCAAATTCTATACATTCTGCAAGCTTTGCTAGAACGCTTATTATCCACACTTGCTGGCATGTTTTAAAATAGCTTACTTCAGGATGACCAGCTGGCCCTTAGACTGTCCTTTAACCTTATACCTATCTTTCTCTTACAGGAGGAAGTGTCTCTTCTACTACAATGAATATTGAGGAGTAGCCTAGTGATTAGGGCAAAGGGTTAAGACCAGGTTTCAAAACTTGCTGGTACTCCTTGTGGCCTTGGGCGAATCACTTTACACTTCACTGCCTCAGGAACAAAGAAGAAATTAGGCCTTACCTGCTAATTGTCTTTCCATGAGTTTTCTCCGTGCCAGTCCAGGAACTGTAGGGTTGTCAATCGTCTCCAGCAGCTGAGGACTGAATTCTAAAGTCTTACTGACAGGTTACCCATCTCCCCCTGGTGTCAGAGACTGTCTACTATTGTCAAAGCAGTCTGTACCCCTAAAATTGACTCTAAACCGTAACTTCCAAAACCAAAAACTTATACCAAAACTTACAACCTCAATTTCTCTTTTTATTCTGCTTATTCCCCCCTTTTTTTTCCTCTCTCTTTTAACGCCGCTCTCCGAGCTGTGACAGGGAGCTCCATAGCCAGCACCCCCTCTGAAAAGGCCTTGGACGGCAGACCAACCACCACTGTTCTAGCCCAGCGACACCCAAGCAGGTCATGCTTCTGCGGCTTGCCCGTGATCTGGTTGGGCACTGGACTGGCCCGGAGAGAACTCAAGGAAAGACAATTACCAGGTAAGGCCTAATTTCTTCTTCCTCTTCGTCTCTCCGGGCCAGTCCAGGAACTATAGGGCAGTACTCAATATTGGGAGGGACCCGCTACTATGGCTGCGGCCCCCACTTTTGCGTCTCCCCTCGCCTGAACATCCAACCTATAATGCTTCGCAAACGTGTGAAGGGAGGACCACATCGCGGCTCTACAAATATCCACCGGCGGAACCAAGGCAAATTCAGCCCAAGACGCTGCCTGTCCCCGTGTGGAATGCTCTCGCAACCCCTCAGGAACCAACCTCCCTGCCGTCTTATACGCCTCTACAATCGCCTGCTTCACCCAACGAGCAATCAAGGCCTTAGACACCGGCTCTCCTTTCCGAGGTCCACCAAACAGCACGAACAACCTATCCGTCTTTCTAAACTGCTCAGTTTTCTGCATATACCGATGGAGCACTCTACCTCGATCCAGCTTCTTCAGAGATCTGTCCAGCGTAGTCCCTTCCCGGCTCCAAAAAGTGGGAAGCGAAATCGGTTGGTTCACGTGAAACCTAGACACGACCTTTGGCAAAAAAGAAGGAACAGGGCGTAACATTACTTTATCTGCTGAAAACTGAATGTAGGGCTCCCTACACAAAAAGCGCCTGAGGATCGTAAATCCGCCGAGTCGAACACAACACTACCAAAAATGCAGTCTTCCATGAGAACTCCCGCAGGCCCAAAAGGAGGTTGTGTCAACGCCTCAAGGACCACGTTTAAATCCCAAGCCGGAACCACCAGCCTTACAGGAGGTTGCACATTTTTAACTGCTCTTAGAAATCTGAGCACATCCGGGTGGAAGGATAAGCCTCCACCTTTTAAATCGCCTCTAAAAGAAGCCAGCGCTGCTACCTGAACTCAAAGTACTGAGAGCTAGACCCTTATCCAGTCCGCTCTGCAGGAATGAAAGGATGTGCGGCACAGTTACTGAGACAGGCTGGATGCCACCCCTGTTGCACCAACCTTCAAGGATGTTCCAAATCCGCACATACGCCCATGACGTAGACGTCCTTCTGGAAACTACAGTGGCTGAATAACTTCTACGCGTCAGCCGCTCCCTCTCAAGAGCCAAGCCGTGAGAGAAGCAATCTACCTGTGGCATTAACACAGGACGCTGGTACAAAAGGTTGCTTCTGCTGGGCAACGGCCAGGGAAGGTCCACCGGAAGTCGCACTAAATCTGCATACCATTTATTTATTTATTTAGACAGTTTTGTATACCGCCTTATCCTTCAATCAAAGCGGTCACAACACAATTGGGAGATACATTTAACATGCAGGGATATGAGACACATACACTAATACTTACAGGGAACATGGGCAATGAAGGGTTAAGTGGCTTGCCCAAGACCACAAGGAGCACCTGTGGGACTAGAAACCCCAGTCCTTCCGGCCCAAGGTTGCTGTCCTCTAGTGCTGTCCTCCTTGGCCAATCTGGAGCAATGAGAATCACCTTGCCGTTGATCAGTCGGGTCGTTCGGAGGATAGCGCAGCACAAGGGCCACAGAGGAAACACAGAGCAGCCCGCTCGAAGGCCAAGGCTGAGCCAACCTGTCGAATCTCTCTGATATGGGTTCTCTGCACCTGCTGAAAAACCGATGGCCACTCTCCTCAATTCCAAGGCGCATCAGGTCGATGATCGGCTGCCCCCACTGCAGCGTGATGTCGTGAAAAACTGCTGCGTTCAACTACCACTCTCCTGGATCTACCACATTCCAACTGAGGTAATCGGCCTGCAGATTGTCTTTCCCAGCGACATGAGCCGCTGACAATGCTATCAAATGACTCTCTGCCCAATGCATCAACAGCTGACTCTCTTCCAACAAGGCCGCACTGCCCGTACCGCCCTGACGATTGATATAAGATACGGTCACTGCATTGTCGGAAAACACACGCACCGCCTTTCCTGTTACCAATGTGTCGAAACTTTGAAGAGCCATGCGTACCGCTCTCATCTCCAACTGATTGATGGACCAGCCGTCCACCTCTGGCGGCCAGCTCCCCTGCACTATTTGCGACATACAATGTGCTCCCCAGCCGGAAAGGCTGGCGTCCATGGTCACCAGGATCCACTCTGGGCGCTCCAGCGGCACCCCTGCTTGAAAATTCTTTGCGTCCAGCCACCACTGCAAGCTGTTCTGGACCGTCTCTGACACTTCTAACCTCTGACCCAGCGGATGAGTCTGGGGTGACCACCTGGAGAGCAGAGCCGGCTGCAAGGGACGCATATGTGCCCTGGCCCATGGAGCCAGATCCAGTGCTGCCGCCATGAAGCCCAGCAGCTGCAAGTAACGCCACGCCGTTGGGGCCTTTCCTCATAAAAACGTGGCTACCTGCTTTAAAATCTTCCGAACTCGGTCCTCCGGTAGAAATACTGCCTCTACGGCCGTGTTGAACAAAGCTCCGAGGTACACAAGGTGCTGGACCGGCACCAGGTGACTCTTGGCTTGGTTCACTACCCAACCAAGCTGTTGCAGGACCTCCACTACTTGTGCCGTCGTATTGACTGAATCTTGAACCGATGGAGCTTGAATCAGCCAGTAATCTAGGTAGGGATGCACCAAGATGCCCTCCTTTCTCAACGCCAATGCTGCCGCTACCATCACTTTCGTGAAGGTGCGGGGTGCCATCACCAGGCCGAACGGTAGCGCCCGGAACTGAAAATGCCCCATGGGCACCGCAAAGCTCAGAAACCGCTGAATGTGCAGATATGCCTCCGTCAAGTCTATGGAGGACAGTACCTTGCCGCGTCTTACTGAGCAAATCACCGACTGAAGAGTCTCCATACGGAAATGTGGCACCCTTAAACAGCAGTTTACGTGTTTGAGATCCAGAATAGGCTGAAAGGAGCCTTCCTTTTTTGGAACTACAAAATAAATCGAGTATCGATTGAACCCGCACTGGTCTGGCAGCACAGAAATTACTGCTTGCAGCCACAGGAGGTGCTGAAGCATAGCGTGAATGGCATCTGCCTTTGCCTGAGAACCGCAAGGGGATACCACGAAAGCATCAGAGAACAGCTGGGCAAACTCCAGCGCATAACCTTCTCGGATAATTTCCAGTACCCACCGGTCTGAGGTGATGGTGGTCCAGACGGAGAGGAAGTCTTGCAAGCGGCCTCCTACTAGAACCTCTGCGTTTCATTGAGTCTTTTTGGAGGAGCTCTGCTGGGCACTGAAATAACCCCTGCCAGCACCTTGCGCTCCTCGAAAGGACTGCCCTCTGGACTGAAAACGACCCTGCGGATAAGGCGTAAAATGAGCTCCTCTAAACCTGCAAAACTCTGCTGGGCCCTTTTTGCAGCCCTCCTGGCTTTGGGTCCTTTGGACGGTCCTCTGTGAGTTGGCTCCCATTAGAATCCACCAAATCTTTAACAATCTTTTCCAGAGCTTCCCAAAAGAGCAGCTTGCCCTTATACAGTAGCTTACTAAGGTGAGCCTTAGAAGCATCCGCTGCCCAGCTTCTCAGCCAGAGAAACCTCCTCGCAGCAATCACTGACTCCATGGACTTTTCCGAAATCCATACGAGATCATAGAAGGCATTTGCCAGTTATGCCGCTGCCGATTCCAGCTTCACCCCTTCTGCGGAAGAGCTGTCAGTCCCCTCTGAATTAGCCTTTCCTTGGAGCCAACGAATGGAAGCCCGTGCCACATAGGCCCCACAAATGGAAGCGTGCAGGGAAAGCGCACTAGTATCAAATGCCTGCTTCAGTAGCGATAGTGATCATAGCATGATCGCCTTTGATTTAATTAGTGGAGGAGGGATAGTAAGGAAATCCACAGTACTACCTTTTAACTTTAGAAAGGGAGACTATGATAAAATGAGGAAAACAGTCAAGAAAAAACTAAAAGGAGCAGTTGCAAAGGTTAAAGACGTACATCAGGCTTGGCTGTTGTTGAAAAATACTATCTTGGAAGCCCAGACCAGCTGTATTCCACGCTTTAAGAAAAGTGGAAAGAAGTCCAAACAACTGCCAGCATGGTTTAAAGTTGAGGTCAGAGGCTGCTGTTGCCAAAAAAGCATCTTTCAGGAAATGGAAAAAAGAGCCAAATGACGAAACCTGGAAACAGCACAAGCACTGGCAAGTCAAATGCAAGGCATTGATAAGGCAGGCAAAGGGAGAATTTGAGAAGAAGCTTGCTGCAGAAGCAAAAATGCGAAGTAAAGACCTTTTCAAGTACATTCGTAGCAAAAAACCTGTGAGAGAGTCAGTTGGTCCATTAGATGATAAAGGGGTTAAAGGAGCACTAAGAGGCGACAAGGTGAGAGCGGAGAGACTGAATGAATTCTTTGCTTCAGTCTTTACTGAGGAAGATGTAGGGATGTTACCCATTACTGAAGTGGTATTTAAAGGTGCAGAAGAATTGAAGGAAATATCGATACATCGAGAAGATGTATTACAACTATTAGATAAGCTGAAGGGTAGCAAATCACCTGGGCCGGATGGTATACATCCAAGGGTATTGAAAGAACTGAAATATCAGATTGCAGACCTGCTATTAGTAATCTGTGAACTATCATTAAAATCATCTCTAATACCTGAAGATTGGAGGATCGCCAATGTAACACCAATTTTTAAAAAGGGTTCCAGGGGTGATCCAGGGAACTACAGACCGGTGAGCCTGATGTCAATACCGGGAAAAATGATAGAAACCATCATAAAGAATAAAATTACTCAGCATGTAGATAGTCATGAACTAATAAGAGACAGCCAACATGGCTTTAGACAAGGAAGATCTTGTCTTACTAATCTGTTATGTTTTTTTGAAGGAGTGAATAATCAGGTGGACAAAGGTGAGTCAGTTGATATTGTGTATCTGGACTTTCAGAAAGCCTTTGACAAGGTCCCTCATGAGAGACTTTTGGCAAAACTAAAGAGTCATGGGATAGGAGGCAGTGTACTATTGTGGATCAGGAACTGGTTAAAAGATAGAAAGCAGAGGGTAGGGCTAAATGGCCAATTTTCCCAATGGAGAAAGGTGAATAGTGGTGTACCCCAGGGATCTGTGCTGGGTCTGCTGCTTTTTGACATATTCATAAATGACCTGGAAAGTGGAATAACGAGTGAGGTTATCAAATTTGCAGATGACACAAAACTATTTAAAGTTGTTAAAACCCAAGAGGGTCTTTATAAATTGGAAGACTGGGCATCAAAATGGCAGATGAAATTTAATGTGGACAAGTGCAAGGTTATGCACCTAGGGAAGAACAACCCAAACTATGGTTACACGATGCAAGGTTCCACATTAGGAACCACCACCCAGGAAAAAGATTTAGGCGTCATTGTGGATACCATGTTAAAACCCTTGGCCCAGTGTGCAGCGGCGGCCAAGAGAGCAAATAGAATGCTAGGTATGATAAGGAAAGGAATGGAAAATAAAACAAAGGATATTATAATGCCTCTATATCGTTCCATGGTGAGACCGCACCTTGAATATTGTGTGCAATTCTGGTCGCTGTATCTTAAAAAGGATATAGAGTTATTAGAAAAGGTTCAGAGAAGAGCCACCAAAATGGTAAAGGGGATGGAAGGATACTCCTATGAAGAAAGTCTAAAAAGGTTAGGGCTCTTTAACCTGGAAAAGAGACGGCTGAAGGGAGATATGATAGAAGTCTATAAATTAATGAGCGGAGTGGAACAGGTAAACATAGATCGATTGTTTACCTTATCAGAATATAGAAAGACTAGGGGACATGCAATGAAGCTACAGGGTAAACTATTTAAGACTAATAAAAGAAAATATTTTTTCACTCAACCTCTGGAATTTGTTACCGGAGGATGTAGTAAAGGCTGTTAGTGTAGCTGGGTTTAAAAAAGGTTTGGACAAGTTCCTGGAGGAAAGATCCATAAGCCATTATTAAGAAGGGACCCAGGATATCAATGCTTGAACCAATACAAGCAGTGTGGAACCTGTGTCCCTTGGGGAAACTGCTAGGTACATATGACCTAGATAGGCCACTGTTGGAAACAGAATACTGGGCTTGATGGACCTTGGTCTGACCCGGTATGGCATATCTTATGTTCTTATGACTCTAATTTCCTATCTTGCAGATCCTTAAGGGCAGCACCACCCTCCACCGGAATCGTCATCTTCTTCTTAGTCACTGCTGATACCATGCATCCACCTTTGGCATTCGTAGTAACTCTTTTTCCTCCTGCAGCACCGGGTACAGCCTACCTATGGCCCGCACCCCCCCTGAGAGTGGTCTCCGGACGTTCCCATTCAGACTCCACCATCTGCTTAATTACTCTATGGACCGGGAGACAGCGCTGCTCTGCCTTAAAACCATGCAGCAGCGGATCCTCCAAGGGTTCCTCTTGCACCGTCGGTAGTGCAATAGTGAGGGCCGCTAGCGAATGTGCAATTAGAGATCCCAATTCCTCTTTCCGAAAGACTCTAAAAACATTGGGGTCCTCACTTGGAGGCATCTCCCCCTCTTCCATATCAGCAGCCCACTGCTCCAATCCTTCCTGGGAGAGAAGCTCCCCCTCCTCAGCTACCTGAGGCATAGGAGGCTGTTGACCGAAGCTATTGGCCGTAGCCTCCCCCAGCACACCTCTCCTAGAGGTTCCCTCACCTGAGTCCATGGTAACTTCAACTGTTTTTAGCAGTCCTGACAGGCTAGGGGGTAGAAAGCTTATCCTGCCTCTGATCAAGCTTCAAGCAGTAAGCCTTATGTAGTGAGAGAATGAAATCTGCTGTAAAAACAAACTCCAAAGCCCCCTGGAGCAGGCATGCTCAAATTATGCTTTTTTTTGCCTTCCTTTTCTCTGTTCTTTCCTGGAGTGTGGGAGAAACGGCTGCTGTTCTCGCTTCCCCCTCCTCAAAAGGCTGCCCAATGGACCTACAGCATTTGCTCTGTCTTCCATACTACCTCCTGCAAAACCAAAGCCTGACTGCCCCTGGCGACTACTGCACCGTGCACACACTGCCTGCTCTCTGCCGCTTCTGTATGCTGCCTTTGAGGCCTGCCTTGCTTACCTCTAAACCTTTCCGGCTGTGGCCACATGCTGAACTATCGCTTTGTGCTGCTAGCGTTAGAGGCAGTTTGGGTTCTGCACCGAAGGGGCTGGACTCTGGAGCTCCCAGCTCCCCCCCCTGCAATTGGCTGAGTCTGATGCTGCTTAAATGAGGCAGGCTTTGTGGCTCTGTAGAGCCGGTTTAGTGTTTTTTTTTTTTTGTTGAGACTTTGATATTCTGCCTGCTCCTGGTAACTGAACCCTGCTAGGGTCCCCCAGGCAAGAACAACTGTGCTCTGTCCCACCAGGAAGCTGTCAGAACATGTCCTAGTCAGCTGCTGAGGACTGATAGACAGTCTCTGACACCAGGGGAGAGATGGGTAACCTGTCAGTAAGACTTAAGAATTCAGTCCTCAGGTGCTGGAGAGGATTGACAACCCTACAGTTCCTGGACGGGCCCGGAGAGACAAAGAGGAACTTAAATTGTAAAGCCCTTTGTACCTGAATTTAACTTGCCTTGAACTACTATGGAAAAAGCATAAGCTATATACTAAATGAAATCCTGCCCCAAGAGAAGAACTGAAGTTTCTATTTTAGGTATTTTCTCATTCCAAAGCAGTAAACAACATTTAAGTTTTTCACTACTTCTATTGAACACAAACAACTTTTTTCAGAACAACACGTGAGCAAGCATTTGGCGCTCTTACCATGATGAAATTTGAGTCAGACCATAGGACTGACTAGGGCTTATATGGTAGCTGGATCCCCCAGATCTGTAGTAAGTCTTCCAGGTGCTGATATCGACAATATGCCCAATAACAGGCAGACTTCCCAACTTGCAATAGTAGTCTTCCAGGGTGAGTCTTGGACTAGTCTAGCAGGATTCAAGGAAAGTAAATTATCAGGTATGTAAAATTTATCCCTCCTTATCAAGCTGGACCACTCCAAAGAAGTGGGATGTACCCATGCAGTGAGGACAGACTAACCTGTAAGTGGCACAATCAGAACAGCTCCCATCCTGTAGGGCTTCACATAGGCATTCAATGAAGACCAGGAACCGGCCTTATGGAATTTCTCTGAAAACACTGGTATGGACTCTGCCCTGAGGGCCTGCACCTCATGTTTATAGACTGAGTTCTTACTCACTCCTGGACATGTTTATCAGCCAGAATGTACACTGCCCTAATGACCTCCCCTTAAGACAGGAGTTTTGAGATCACCACTAGTTTCCTTGAGCACACCTAGCTGCCTGATGGAAAAAATGTGGCTTCTCTCAGCACAGCACAGCACAGCACAGCACAGCACAGGACAGGAGGATATGCCCAGTGATGATGTCACTGAAAGTTGCTCTAGTCTGCCCCTGCTGGCAAGGGAGCATGACCCACTTGAATGGAATTATTCAGCAGGCTGATAAGGACATTTAAAATCCCTTTCCCCTCTATTCTCCTTCAACAAGGAGACTGAGTGTATAGTCTGGCCCTTTGTTACCTCACCCTCAACCTGCTTCTAACCCAGTCAGTCACTTTAGACCATAAAAGAGGGGTGCTCAATGGGTTTATAAGCAGACTGTAAGTTCTCTGGGGACATGGAAATAGCTACTGTGTCTAAATGTAACTTGTCTTGAATTATTAATGTACAGGTGTAAGCTAACTAGTCAGCTGCTCCTGCAGGACCCCGTCAAAGGCTGTGCTGATATCTACATCCACCTTGTATAGCACGTAAAGTTCTTATTTCTGCAAGTTGCAGTGGAGTGTCTGAGCATTTAAACCAACTGTTTTGCTAAAGGAGCATTAGTCTCACATCATGCTCCTGGAAGAATTTTATCTATTTCAGCCACAGTGTTCAATTATATGTTAACAGGGCTGGCCCAACCACTAGCTAAAAACAGGCTGTCACCTAGAGCAGCAGCTTCTGGGGAATGGCAAACAGAGCATTCAAAACTAAACAGATTGACAGCTGGGAAGGTGGGGGTGTAAGGATTAAGGTTTGCCTAGGGCACTAACACTTTGAACCAACTCCGAGGCTGGCCCTTAATGTTAACAGTGCTTAAATTAGTACATATGAAACTGGTGGTGTAGTTTACAAGTTGCATAAAGGTGTTAACAATCCATCTGTGTATGTCAGACAACTACATGAAACTATAATACTTGTCACAAATTAAATTCCAATATCATCAACTACTACAGAACCACAAGTTTGATTGTCACCTGCTAGATGGTAGACCTATGGCTATCATGAGGTACTGCAATGGGATTGTGGTGGAAATCAAGACATCTGTTGCTGTATCTACTCTCTAATCACACGAAATAGAGTTGGCCTAGCTGTTTTCATTAACAAGTTAAGCATACTTTTTTTATAGATACTTGCTAATTCCATCATTCCTGCCTCTATAATTTTTTTATTTGCATCTTCAAATTAGATAACATTGATCAAGCACTACAGAAAAATATAGCTTACTTGTAAAACAACGCTGCGATTTTAAAGTTTGGAAGTAGTAATTTTATAAAGAAATTTGTAGAAGTTTCCACTAAAAAGCTACCACCAATGGAAATTTCACTAGCAAACAGGACCTTCGACTATGGAGAAAGCAATTAATGTCAAGGCCTTTAAGTAACAATTAGCTTAACCATTCGTTTTCAAGTTTAGCAACTTCCGTCCAACAATATAATGTTTATGTCTACTAAGGACGGTACCTCATCCTAGCCAGTCATTAAAAAAATAAATAAAAAAAAACCCTGTAGGTAGGTGCTAGATAGCGATGGTGCGCGCATGCACTAACCCAGCTTGTAAAGGGAAGAGAAAGTCGCCTTATTATATCGAAAACACCGCGAAGATTAAGGACTCGGTACTTCAACTGGAACTTTCAGGGGGAAAGAATGCGAGAGGACAGACAGGAAAATGCATAAGCATTAGGAACTTTCTATTCATGGAGCTTTAATCACACCGACCTGTCACCATACAAGATGTCTCAGGGAACAGCAAAACCGAGCACGCTTCGGTACTTCACTCCAGAAGACCAGATCACATCTTACCGGGTCACGTTCTCTCATCTAGTAGCTTCCGTCCCTTTCTAATGACGTCAGAGAGCAGCATTTTAACCCTGCAAGTCACGGCATCGATGTTTATTTGGGAGTCTTTAAATGTTAATAACATCTCCCGTGTGCGACATTCACCAGCGGTATAGACAATAAAAAGAAAACAAACAAACGAAAGGTGGCGCGACAATATGTTTCTTCCTCCTAATAGAATAAATATGAGGTATTAGGCAAGGCTAAAGTAAGCGTGAACTGAGGAGGCGGGATAACTGTTAGCGTGGAGCGGAAATACGATGATGTATTTCCTTGCAGTTATAGTGACGCTTTATATGCGTGTGAGAACAAGAAGGGTAAGAAGAGCAGTGCGGAGGAGGAGAGTTTGTGGGGTGAGTTTTGGTTATAGGCTTTTTATTGTGACGTTATTTTATGTAACGGAGTAGGAATAAGATAAGAGGTGTCTGTACGTGGAGCTTGTTTGGTTGGGAATATCCCCATCTTGTGTGCTTAGTTTTGAATGATCCGAGGTTTGTGGAACATTATCATTGGTACCGTTAGAAAGACAACGATAAAAGAGATGAGAAGCTTTCTCCCCCGTGTCTGTTATTGGTCGCACCGGTGGAGGGGAGGAGGGGTACTGAGTGACGTCTGTCACTTGCTGCGTTAGGTTTAGGGAAAATGAGGTTTCCAAGTTTCTGTTGCAAGTACTACGGATACGAAACTTGTCATGGATGATTCCGCATTTGTGACTGATGTTTATGACAGAAACGGTGTGATGGCAGAAACTAGTCATCGCGCTGTCATTCAGGGGAAGGTGATTCCTTGTTATTACGCTTGTATGAAAGCAAAGGCTGTACATGGTCTATTCGCGCCACTATTTAAAACATCTGTCAACTTGTGATTCCTCGGCTTGCCCACAGTTTCCTCCATCTTTAATATATTAGTCTCTTTTAAAGGCCTTTATCGATCTAAATATTAAATTATATATAAACTTGTATAGAGCTCTTGTTTTTGATATTCTGCTGTCTCCTAGGGTAAGGCAGGAGGTGGATTACATGAGATATGGAGTACATTATTCAGAAGAAAAGTGCTTACATAATCGGGCATAAACTAATAGAGTGCAGGAATGTTCTAAGGACTCTCTGCAGAATGACTATATATAAAAGATGAGTACATTAGATATAAGAATAATGCAAAGCAATAACATATTGAGCACCAGAGGAGGAAGGGAAGAACACCTCGGGATGAAAGTGAACTTAGGGAAGTAGTTATTGTCCCAATTGTTTGGGGCAGACAAAGCAGTAATGAGCGGTTCTCTGTAAAAATTCTACAGGAAAGCTTGCCTAATAGCCAGGTTTTGATTGTGTGTGTGTGTGTGTGTGTGTTTGTGTTTTAAATGAAAATAAAATAAGTTCCTGATCGTGTCCCCAGTCTAGTCCCGAAACTTCTGGGTTCCCAATCTTATCTAGCAGCTTGGAGACTGAGAAACTCCACCTTTTTTGTGACATCATCCGTATAACTCTCCGGTGCCCGCCTCATGCCACCAGTTACCTCAGTCTCCAAGCAGCTGGATAGTTGGGAGCGCGGGGGTCCCGGGCTCAAAGGAGAAACAGTTGGGGCATCTTAGTATAGTGTTCTTTTTCATTAGAGGTTTTGTTTGATTTTATGATCTGTTGCTTTAAGTTTTGGAGCACTCCAGCTCTCTAGCTCTGGGTTCCCCTCCCCCCCCCCCCCACACACCTTTTTTCTCTTCAGGCCTCTGTCGAACAGCGCATGTAACCGGGACCGGCTGCTTCAAAAGTTTTGCCTGAGACGCAGCAGGGTCCCGGTTCAGGTCAGGGAGTGCAAGGCTGCATACAGAGCGTCTGTGGGAGCATAAGTGAGCAGCAGTTGGTTTAGATAGTGAGGGACCAATGCAGCAAGCTGTACTACCCCTTAGCGCAGCAGTTGACACTTGATTTTCCTCTGCTAACCTTACTTCCCAGTGCAGGAAGAAAATTTAGTCTAGGAAAATTGATATAAAACTGCTGTGCTAAAAAAGAGCAATGGACATACACATTGCTGCAATAATAAATTGCTCCCATTGTGTGTTTAAAAAAAACAAAACAAAACTGTGCTAAAATCTAATACAGTGTCTTACACTTTGTAGCGACAAATCTTTACGCCAGCTGGAGGCTGGTATAAAAATGCCAAGCAGTAGCAGAGAGTGGTCTGAGATGAAGTGCAGCAATAGAGGCAGTGTATGCAAATATGTTAAATGTATAATCTTTCTGGATAGCCCAATACTAGACTAGCTAAGGAGGTACACCAGGACTGGCTTGAGAAATGCTGTTCTAAGTAGTTAAAAGCAAGCTGAATTTGAAGTTTCTCCCTCCATTAGGAGTAGCCTAATGGTTAGAGCAGAGGGCTAAAAACCGGCAAAGCCCAGTTTAAATCCTACTGCTGCTCTTCATGATCTTAGCAGGTCACTTAACTCTCCTTTACCTGAGGTATAAAGTTAGATTGTTATGCCTACAAGGCGTATCAAAATACTTACTGCACCTGAATGTAATTCTCCTTGAGCTACACCTGAAAACAAGACGTGAGATAAAATGGGACGCTCTTCCCTTCGTTTTCTTAGTATGAAAGATGATATTGTGGGGTGTTTTTTCTTTCAGTGATCTGTACTGAAGCCTTGTGCAAGAGAGTGGTAGATTTTTAATAGATACTTTGTAGATGAGAAGCATAATATGTTGGCATGAACCAAACTTTAATATGCTGTTTCACATTTTAACTCATAGCTGAATGAAAAATGTACCTAACCTTTCGTGATCCTAAGATATTTAAAATATTTTCTATCGATGAGCAGGATTGAGTCGGCTACACAATTGGATGAGGCCATTGCATGTTGCTGGGACAGAACAGGGGAATGCAGCATAAAATTCAGCAGGAAAGCTGGTGAATTGCAGATCTGAGGGGAATAAAACAACTTTCTCCCCAAGTCCTGCTGAGTGCTTTGCATGGTGATCCTATAGTATAAAATCTATACCAAATCTTAGTATGGTGACCCTTCCTACTCTACTTCTACTGAAGTAAA
The DNA here is from genome assembly GCA_033557465.1 of Ichthyophis bannanicus. Classification (NCBI taxonomy): domain Eukaryota; kingdom Metazoa; phylum Chordata; class Amphibia; order Gymnophiona; family Ichthyophiidae; genus Ichthyophis; species Ichthyophis bannanicus. Next base: position 175,086,841 of record CM066042.1, read on the forward strand.
AAAAAATCATATTGGCCACATGTCCATGATAAGGCACCCACAGGTAACTTTCACACTAGAGATAAAGATGATGGTAGCGATGGAGAAGATAACATCGCTGGTGCAGCAATAGGCCATAAAGTTCACCATGAAAATGAAGCAAACTACACTGTCTGCAATATGAAGATGGACACTTTATTCCTAACAGCAAGATGCAGAAAGCAATATTTCAGGGAGCTTTAGTGTTTCCACTCTTGTTTGGTATAGTACTTAATCCTTTGGGCTATGGTTTTAGCTTTAGCATAAAGATAGAGACAACACCATACTTACTGTTTTTGTAGATGACTTGAAGATCTAGAATGCCAGTGATCACCCCTAGTGGAACAACTCCATGTAATGAAAAGATTTTCTGATGGCATCAGTGATGACCTTTTGCTTGGACAAATGTCATTTAAGGAAGTTGCTTTATCACAATTGAGCATAACTTTGGTTGGACCTTTTGACATAGAAGTTTGAATTGTGTTTGCAGAATTCCAGCAGGTATAACAAAATAATTTGAACAGGGAAGCTGTATCTAGGAATACAGGAAGGAGTGACAATCCAACATAAATTACTAAGAGAAAAGATCAGTAAAGAATATTACATAATATTAAAGTTGATAATGAAAAGTACTTTGAAAGCTTGCGTTTTATACCATATTTTAATCGGTGTGCAAGCCCTGCACTTTAGTAAAGCTTTGGAAGTGTAGGCTGGCCTCTTAAATATTGAAATTAGATGTATGAATAAAAAAACTCCTCTATGCTCACAGGTCATTTTATAAGAATCAGTGAATGCTGAGACTGTGCTCCTAGAGCCAAAGGAGGAATAGGTCTCATTGATGTTAAGTAGGCCTGGAAGCCTATGATGGGAGCTCTATATGTATAAATATTTCTAAGACCCAAATACACAAAAAGTGTTAGTTTGGACATTTAACTCTATAATATGTCCCCGTAGTTAAACTTGGACAAACATTTCAATGAGCAGAAGGAAGTGTGAGAATCCACCAGTATACATAAGAGGACACAACAGAATTTGCAAAACAAAAAAATCTTTTTATAGAATTAGATCAGAAGGCAAGGAAAAATAAGTGACACATGGACAAATACTGTGGGAAATATAAGATGTTACTCTAGCAGCCATACATGGATCAAACCCAAACACATGAATGGTTAAGAAGAGGTGAGCTGAAACTTAAAGATGGGAGATTGATAGTACAGGACAGCGGATTATGGATGAGATGGTTTACAATAAATATAGAGAACTGGTATTGCAGACATTATATGTAGATTCTGTAAGAATGAGCTGGAAATGGTTACTCATCTTGTAGCTGGCTGCAGAGCTCTAATGGCAGAAAAATTCTGTACAGAAAAGCACAAGGGCATGTCTCATACTTGTAAATATTACAGTAATGTTGTAGTGGAAAAGCCCTGGGATCATGACCCTAAGAAGTATGGAGGATAACATGGTTAGGATCACCTAGGCCATTCCCATTACAGTAGATTAAAAAGCTGTATGCAAAGAAACCATACATAAAGATAAAGAATACTAGAACAGCATTGATTATGACAAGTGTCTGTTCCAAGTGATTATTCTATGAATCATGTGAAGAAGAAGACTAATAAGGCAGTACCAAAATATGTGGCAGAAAGATAGACCTATTCCAGTGTATTGAAATCCACAGGACTGATTAAAACTAGTTTCCAAGCATAGGCTGCCTATAAATGTCACATCTATTATAGCTAGAAAGAAGCTCTCTTTGGACTGATAAAGCACTGAAGTGAGTGTTCAGCAGTAAAGATGAGACTAAGATCATATTCCATATACCTTGGCTTAGGAATAAAGTTTGCTAATGTCATGTGTGCAAATCTAACCCATTTGGAGAAATTGCCCCCTGATAACTTGTTGTACAGTTCTTGGTAGGTATAGCCCTTTGCGCATATAACATTCTTCTCTGCTCCTCAGTTTTATTTTTAATACTCTACTGCAGCGGTCTTTAATTCCAGTCCTGGAGAGTCGCAAACCAGTCAGGTTTTCAGGGATGTTCCTAATGAATATGCATGAGAGATCTGCACGCACTGCCCCCATTGTATTCAGATGTATGCCTTGCATATTCATTAGGGACATCCCAAAAACCTGACTGGTTTGTGGCACTCCAGGATCTTAATTGGAGACATCTGCTCTACTGAATGGACACACAAAGTTCTCCTGACTTGACTTATTGATGAATGGTGTGTGTGTGGTGTGGTGTGTGGGTGTCTTTATTTTTTTAAGAGGTCTTATAAGCTTCTGTCTAATGATTTTCATGATATTTTGTTTTGCTTTATAATAAAAAAAAAAATAACCATGTCACAGATCAGATGTCAAGATTCTGGATTTGCCCAAAATGTGCCAGAGAAAGCTTGAATTTTGGCACTGATTCTAAGGGGCATGTTTACTAAACATTCCTAACGTGCGGGGCCGCGCTAGTGTGCCTGTGCCATATAAGGAGTGGGCGGTTCAGGCAGAAAATAGAAAAAAAACGGTAGTAAGCAACCGGACGTGTGTGCGTCGCGCTAATGTGCGGGGGTCGACATTAGCGCGTGGAAAGGCAAAGTGGCGCGCTGCTGAGTATACAAAACAACAGAGCCGTGGTACAACGGTGAAGACACTGACCAATGGTGCAGGGGCCATGGGTTCAATCCCCCAGTGTGCGCAACGACAAAGGTCAGCTGAGGCAGTAACTGTAATGATTAACATTGTTTTAGGAGGCAAATTAATTTGGAACGGCATAAGGCGGCGCACAGTTATTTTTGGGCAGCAGAAGGCGGCGCACTGGTCCCCTTGGGCGGCAGAAGGCGGCGCGCTGATAGGCACAAGGCGGCGTGCTGATGCACAAGCACAGGACCAGAGCCACAGCACGATGGTTAAAACACTGACCAATGGTGCAGGGATCAGGGGTTCAACTCCTCACAATGCCCAGTGAAAAATGCCTGCTGAGGTATTATGTTGTGGAGTGCTGTAGGAGGCTGTATAATTTTATTTTGTTATCACTACTAGCAAACGCACTCTCCCAGCATGTTAACATACGGCGGCCCATAAGGCACATGTTACAGTGCACTGTTCGCCAAGGCACCCTTGAATGACCCCTATAGGGCAGCATGTATGTTGCGACACAGGATAATGTATAGTGCACCCTATAGGGATGGCAACCATAAGGTGGCCTACAGGGCGCCCTATGAAGCACCCTCAGAGGCACCTAATGAGTATAGTAAGCTGAGGGTGGTCTTGCCGGCATAGACATATGTACAGTAAATAAAAATAAAGCTGTGGACAGCCCTACCAAAGGGCCCCACTGTGGGTTTGAACCCATGACCTCTAGCTGCACAGGCAGTGATGTAACCATTGCGCTACAGCTCCATAGCTGTAAGCAGGCCCCTGGCTGGCTGCAGATAGCCTACACGTCACCTCACAGACAGTCTGCTGGTGTCAACAGGATGGGTTAGGCCACCCGTACCCATGATGCACTGCACATGCAAATTAGCTGTCCGCAGATGGACACAAGATGGGGAATGCACCCCCACAGCACCTCGGCCCTGTTGGGGGAAGTGACCGGGTGCACCCACACAGCACCTTGGCCTAGTAGGGGGCACTGACCGGGTGTTTTACTGGCACAGAGTAGCCACACACCGTTACATCGTGTGGGTACTGTGCTCACCCTGAGTGTGCAATGAGGTGGCCAGGACCAGGTCAACAACACCTGCCATGGCTGATGGAGGCCAAGCGGGCATTCCAAAGCAGTGTTAATGTGTAAGATAGCTAGTTTATGCACAAACACCATGGATATCCCTGTCTGCCGCCATCAGGCACCCCCCCCCAGTGGCAAACATGGTCCCCATCAAGGGATCCACACTCTACCTCCCTGCAAAGGTGGCAGTACAGGGCAACATCAACCCCAGTCCTGCTGAGGAACACCACCACCCCCCCCCCCCAGGAAGCTCCATACACAGCCATAACACAATAGCAGACAGACATAAGCCCAGGGTATGGTAAGCTGCACTCCACCACCAGATATTCCCCTGCAGCAAGCCAACAGCCACTGCACCCTGCAAGCCATTATAGCAAGACATTTACCAGCTACAAACAGTCTGCTGGTTAGTCCATAGTGCATGTTCCCAATGGAGATGCATGCACCCAGAATTGGGCTGTCTGCATACACAGCAAGCAGATATATCAGTGACTGGGCCCCAAAGAGAAACCCATATATATCACATGAGAGAACTACTATACAGCACTATGGGGGGGCCTAGCCATGCTGTGGTCACTGCACAGTCAGGGTGAGCGTGATCCCCCAGATGGACATGCTTTGGCCACCCTGTCTGTGTAGGTGGTGGCCGGACACTACAATATCCCAGCCAATGTCCCTGCCAGGGCCCTATGCCCAGTGCAGATGCATCCTGGCCACGCCACCCTGCCCTGGCTATACCCATGGTACCTTGCACCTCATTATGCACATTGACTGGCCAATACTGGCAACAGTGCTGGCAGTGCGGGCTGTTGAAGGGGCTTGCAGCCAACACCCACTGTATAGACAGACACACACTTCCACACCTCTGCCATCATGGTGCTACGATTGAGGGGGTAAGTAGCCTTGCCCACCAAACCGGTCCTGAGCACGGCAAGGCATGGATATGGTACGCATTACAGCTGGTGGTCACTCCCCAGGGTGGTAAGCACCGTCAGAGGCCAGGCCTGGAGCATGCCCCGCAAACACCTAACAGATTGTTTGGATGGGGCCAACTAGCAGTATGTACGTAACGTATGGATAACTGCCTGCCTGTGCTCCTAGCAAACGTCTCCGAGCTGTGTACCATATACCTCAGGTGTAGGGTGACATTGGTAAGTTATGCAAGTGCTCGTTTTGGGTGCTGCATGCACGGTCCAATGTTCTGCCTTTCCAGGTGACATTGGCCAATGGGGCCTGTGGGTGTGGGTGTGTCTGCCCTTGATGGCTGCTGCTTTACGGCACAGATTCCCAACTCCAGTCCAGGTGTGCTTCACACTGTTCGGGTTTTCCTGCTATCCCTCATGAATATGCATGGACTACATCTACATGCCATGGGGGTGGTGCATAGATATACAGCACAGGCATTTGTATGAGTGTCAGCATGGAACCTGACTGGTGTGTGGCCCACCAGGACTGCATTTGGGTGATTCTGCTCTAGGTACTGCCCCTGTTCATGGTGTCTGTGCTCAGTGGGGTAAAAGATAGATGTCTTACCATTGCATATGTCCCCGCCATGAAAGGTGTGTCCTTACTATCACTATCACTGTTTAGTTGTGGGAAAAATATGTGGGCAGGATTGGCAGTAGCCCCAGCTGGGCTTTGAACCTGTGACCTTCTGTTCTTGTATGCACTGTCTGTGTGCACTGCACCACTGTGTAGCCACAGATTGGTTGGATTCCCTGGACTGTCCATGACTGTGGATCCGGCAGGACCTGTCTGTTGCAGTGGACTGTGCCAGCCTGCACATGGCTAGGCCTCTGTCTTCTGTGGTTAGCAGCCACTGCCCCCTGCACCACATGTACTTGTCCGCCAACATGCTGGCATGACCATCTCTCAGAAAAAGCAGTTGACCTGATTGCACTGTGGCAGTATGTGACTGCATTTGGGGGACTTGGCTGTAGGTAATGCCCATTGTGGTGTGTGTGCGGTGTTGGGTAAAATATGGGTGTTTTCCCCATGCATACAGGGGTGTCTGCGCTATCTTTATTTAGTGGTGGGTAAAATATAGGGACTGGGCTGGCAGGTGCCCCAGCTGGGTTTTGAACCTCTGCCCTCTGGTTCTAGAGGTAATGACTCTGTCTGCTGTACCACACTTTGGCCACAGAGACAGTGCAGCCCCTGGAGGCAGTAAGCCTGGCAGGATGGAGTCACAAACCCTGCTCTACGCAAGTCTACTGTGGGCATATGCACCCTGTCTGGTGACAAACGTGCACATAAACCCCGGAACTGACCACGGGAAATGTGGGACAGAATATCACCACGCTGGGCAACAGTGATATTAATGGGCAACCATAGCAAACACTCCCAGGAAAGCTCCAAAACGTGGAAATGTTTTTTGGAAGAGTCTCCTCTCTCAGTAGACCCTTCCAAAATTCATTTCTTGTTTCTGGAGCTTTGCTGGGTGTGATTTCTGTATTTGCCCATCACTATAACTGTTCCCCAGCTGAATTACTATTTTTAATAGTTCTGTTGTGGTCATTTTCTATGTTTATTTTCACTTTTGTGCTGTGCACATGTATCACACTGCTCACGTTTTGCTGGTTTCCCCGGTTTTCCTGTACATTGCTGACGGAAATGGTTTCTCTTCCCTTTAAATGCTTTCTACCGCGAGTGTTTCACTCGCGGTAGTTTTTACATGGAAATTCGGGCCCGATACTGTGCGGGGAGCCTCTCCCCTCCCACTCTCCACCCATTGACCCCGTCCCTCCGCCCCTCCGGAGCCTTCCTCCGCCCTCCTTTCGCCGTTCCACGCCTCTATCGGACATTTGCGGGCCCGCACTTGTACGGGGCCCGTTAGTGAGCCGCGCACCTGTGCGGGGGTGACACGCACGTGTGCGGGGCGTTTAAACGCGTTTCTGCGCGTTTCAGTGCCGCGTTGCCGTGCGCTATTTTGCGGCGCGCTCTTTTGCGGATTTTAGTAAACATGCCCCTAAGGGGCATGTTTACTTAAGGTTAAAGCGCATCAAAAAAGTTAAAACATGTTAATTGCTGCTATGGCCCATAGAAATAAGAGCTGTGGCAGCACTTAACAAATGTTAACATTTTTTTAATGCATGTTAACCTTTAGTAAATGTGCACCTAAACATCTAATCTGTTTGAGTTCAGACTGCTAGCAAGCTGAATGCAAGCATTGTACTTGCATGTTTCCTCAAGTCTGAATGGACCTCCTCAACCATCTTCGTGATCACTATGAAGTAGAAAAGTGTCCTCTGGTACAGAGAGAAGAGGGCATCCTCTGAGCAGCAATAAGCTGACTGTACATTCAACCAATGGCTCCTCAATGGAACGACTGATAATCTCCCAGTAGTGTCTTAAAAAAAAAGATCCAGGAGGAGTAAGTGATTTTTAGCTGAGAGTGATGGTGGCTTACTCGGTGAGATCTCCAGGAACAAGCAGGAATGAGTCTTCACATATGGGTATCGTCGGTACCGATGGAGCCTGTGTGGGAACGCTCCCCAGCGTCCAATAAGAAAGCTTTTGGGAGCATCCCACAGCGCCTGCGTACTGCCTTCCCGCCTTTCCCAACCGCCTCTCTCCAGTTCTTCTTTTTCGTAGAGCCAGCAGTTCGTGTTCCTGTCACCGCAGAAGAATTTCTTTATTTTTTCTTTATTCTTTTGTGTCGCGTCTGCCTTCTTCGACGTCGGACCGGTACTACCGGTCTTTCTTTTCTTTCTTTCAAACCCCCCCCCCCCCCCAAAAAAGCTTTATCTTTACTGTGCATTTTCAGTTTTTGGGCCCTAGGCCTAAAAATATTTTCCTCATGGAGAAGCCTGCTTCTGGGTTTAAAAAATGCACAAAATGTGGCGGTACTATTTCTGTCACCGACACCCATGACTGGTGTCTAAAGTGTTTGCGACCTGACCATTCCATCACGGATTGTATATCCTGTACCATGATGTCTAAGAGAGGTTGACAGAACCGAACAGCCAAGCTCAGTACCCTGTTTCCCTCTGATGCAGCTTCGGTAGCATCAACGTCTTCCAGGGCCTCTTCTTCCTCCCATGGATCTCAGGTAACCAAGCATAAATCTGGCCGGTCCTCGAAGGGTAGATCTCCCTCCAAGCATCGAGATGCCTCCAGGCTTGCCCTCGAGGATTCCGCACCAGCAAAATTACCCCAGCGGGAAGCTCCGGCTTCGAAAGCATTATCTATGGCAGTGTTTTTCAACCTTTTTTGTGCAAAGGCACACTTTTTTTTCATGAAAAAAATCACGAGGCACACCACCATTAGAAAATGTTAAAAAAATTTACCTCTGTGCCTATATTGACTATATATAAAGTAATTCTCTTGAATAGGAATCAAACACTCACACCAACCCCCCTCCCCTGCTGGTTCACTCACACCCCCCCCCCCTCCACTGCTGGTTCACTCACCCACCCCCCTGTCACTTACTCACCCCTCCTGCTGGGTCACTCACTCACTTACCCCCCTCCCCTGCTGGTTCACTCACACCATTGCCCCCCCCCCCCTTGCTGGTTCACTCACACCACCCCCCCCCCCTCCCTTGCTGGTTCACTCACACACACACCCCCCCCCCCTCTGCCCAAGCCGCTGCTTCTGCTTTGTACAGAGCAGCGACTGCACTACACTTACATTGAAAAGTAAAGAGAAACTGTGTCAGGAGTCCTCCGGTCATCGCAGAGCCCGAGGAAGTGATGTCATGGGGGCGGGCTCCTCACAGGCTGTCTTTCCTTTTCAAATTAACTTTATTGCAGCTAAAGGGAATAGGGATCGCGTTCGCGCCGCGGACTTCGGCACAAACGCCGGTTTTTTGCTCTGGCCACTCCCGATCTTGCGGCCAGAGCAAAAAACCGGCTTTTCAATGGCCGGTTTTACAACTGTGCCGGCAGCCGGCCTGGCCATGGAAAAACCGGCCAGGCCGGCTGAAAACCGGCCGGTTGGCAACCCTAATTTGTGAGCCGAGGCCACATGTTACGGATGAAATTGGAATTTTTCCCACGGCACACCAGACAATATCTCACGGCACACTAGTTGAAAAACGCTGATCTATGGGGTCACAGGTTGACATCGATGGCTCGGCCTCGACAGATCACCTGTTGCCGTGTTCTAGGGTACCGGTGGCTCCCACTGGTACTGACATCCAGACTCTGGTGGCGTCGATGGATCAGAAGATTCTGACCATGCAGCGCACCTTAACGGCTTTCATACAGGCTGCAACGCCTCCGGTACCGCAACAATCCCCATTGCTGGTACCGGCTCCGGTACTGGCATCGCTACCGGTACCGATTGCATCAACATCGACTTCGATGTTGACTGCAACGGTACCCTGTCCTATGATGCCCATCGGTACCGAACCGGAGCATCCAGACAGGTGATACTTCGATTCCTCTGAGGACTCTGAGTCTGAGGGTTCTGTAGAAGCATCGATACTTCTTCCTCAGGAGTCTTCTTCACCTAAACGAAGAATGTCTCCTCCAGAAGACTTGTCTTTTCAAGACTTTGTTAGGGAAGTGGCTAGGGGCCTCTCTATCACAGTGGCCCCTGAGTCAGAACCCAGAGCCAAGGAGTTGGATATTTTACAATATCCTAAAGCTCCTAAGGAGGCAGCTACTTTACCTGTTCATGAGATTCTGTATGATCTCATGTTGAGGATGTGGGAGACACCTCTCACCACCTCTCCTCATTCTCGCAGGTTAGACACCATGTATTGTGTCCCTCCTTGTCCTGGCTTCCACAAGACTCGGCTTCCTCACCACTCTATTGTGGTAGAGTCTGCCATGAAGAAGATAAAGAGTGCAAAAAGACACTCATCTAATCCTCCAGGGCGTGAATGCAGGACCCTGGATGCTTTTGGCCGAAGGGTTTTCCAAGCTGCTATGCTAGCTGCTAGGATCAATTTGTATAGCCTCTATATAGGAATGTTTCTAAAGAAGTCACAGATCGTCTGCAGACTTTAACCCCTTTCATTTCAGAGGATAAAAGACAGGAGTTTCTCACTTGGCTCAAACATGCCAAAGATGTCTCCAAATTTTCCAACTGTGCAGCCTTTGACTCTTTTGAGTGTGTAAGCAGAGCTTCGGCTATTGCCATAGGGGCATGCAGAATTGCTTGGCTACAAGCTTCTGATTTGGAGCTCTGGGTCCAAGATCAATTGGGAAATCTCCCTTGTACAGGTGAAAACCTTTTTGGTAAGGATTGGCAAGCAAAGGCCACTCAGATGGATGCTGAAAACTCTGCTTTGGATTGACTTTCAAAGTCTATCTCTGCTCCTGTTAAGAAAAGAGTGTTTAAAAAGACATCTTTTTCCAAAAAGGGAAAATATTATCCTGCTTATGGTCAGCAGGCATCTTTTGCAGGCCGTTTTGCTGCAAAGCGTCAGCAACCACCTAAACAGGCCAAGTCAAAGGCAGCTAGACTTTCCATGGCCCAGCAGCCTCAGCCTCCTCAGGGCCTTTGACTTGCAACTAGAGAACTTAGCCTTTCTAGCTCTGGAAGGGCCAGAGCCCCTTACCATCCCAGGAAGGTTGACTTACTTTGCTCCCAGATGGGAGTAAATCACAACAGAGCAATGGACACACTCCATCATAAGGGACCGGTACAAGCTTCATTTCTTAAGCCTTCCCCCTCACACCATTGAACTGTCACAATTCTCCAACATCTCTCCTCAACCTTCTAGGTCAGGAGATTGCCATCCTTCTTGCCCGAGGGGCAATAGAAGTACCTCTTCAACAAGGCACAGGGTTCTACTCCCCTTATTTTCTTATTCCAAAGAAAACAGGGGGCTACAGACCCATCTTAGATCTCAGAGAATTGAACAAATTTCTATTCAAGGAGACATTCAAGATTTCTCTCGGTGCTCTGCTTCCATACCTTCAGAGTCAGGACTGGCTTTGTTCTCTAGCTCTCAAGGATGCGTACACCCATGTCCTCATCCATCCAATCCACAGAAGGTTCCTTCGGTTCCTTTTTCAAGGAAAGCACTACCAATACAGGGTGCTTCCTTTTGGTCTGGCCTCTGCACCAAGGGTGTTCACGAAATGCATGGCAGTAGTAGCTGCATTTCTTCGCACTCTAGGAATATTCGTCTTCCCATATCTGGACGACTGGCTCATTCGAGCTCCATCTCAAGCAGACTTGTCTAACCTGCACAATGCGTGTCCTGCAGTATTTGGGGCTAGTAATAAACATCCCAAAATCCAGTCTCACCCCTACTCAGTCCCTCGAGTTTATAGGGGCTTGGTTGGATACCACAACTGCAAGGGCCTATCTTCCTCAGGCCCGTTGCCTACGCTTGGTGCAGTTAGCCTCCCAAATACAGTTAAAGCCCCTCTTAACTGCTCGAGAAATGTTACAACTCTTAGGCCACATGGCATCCACTGTGCATGTGGTTCCATATGCTCCCCTTCACATGAGGGCAGCTCAATGGACTTTGTCCACCCAATGGATTCAGGCATCAGGTTGCCTGTCGGACAAAATAGCAAACTCCAGTCGCCTTTTTTGGTCTCTACAGTGGTGGAAGTCCTCTCAAAACCTGTTGCTGGGGTCCCCTTTTCAACAGCCGCTTCCCCAAGAAACCCTTAAGCAGATGCCTCTCCAATGGGTTGTGGAGCTCATCTGCAAGATCTCTCCACCCAGGGCATCTGGTCTCCACAGGAGACTACACTACACATAAATCTCTTGGAACTCAGAGCAATTTTCTTAGCTCTCAGAGTGTTCCACTCCCTGCTCAGCTACAGGACAGTCCTCATCCACACGGACAATCAAGTAGCCATGTTCTATGTAAACAAGCAGGGAGGGACTGGCTCTCTGTCGCTTTGCAACGAAGCTTTGCGACTGTGGGCCTTCGCCAGAGAACATCAGATTCATCTTATGGCAGTATATCTTCCAGGCGTTCAAAACTCTTGGGCAGACAGACTCAGTCGAGTTCTGCTTCCACACAAATGGTCCCTTCACAGGGACCAGGTAGCCAGGATTTTTCGAATTTGGGGAACCCCAGACATAGACCTATTTGCAAGTCTGTGGAATGCCAAACTTCCCCGGTTCTGTTTCAGGATTCCGTGTCGGGGAGTTCAGGCCAAGGATGCCTTCCTCCTTCACTGGGGTCAAGTCTTCCTTTATGCCTTTCCACCCATTCCCCTAATTCCCAAAACACTGTTCAAGCTTAAGAGAGACCCAGGTTCTATGATCCTCATAGTACCACATTGGCCACGCCAAGTGTGGTACCCTCTACTTCTGCATCTCTCTCAAGCTCTGTCCCTGGAGTTGGGCTCTGCTCCAGATCTTCTTTCCCAGGAAGACGGAACGTTGTGGCACCCAAACCCCCAGTCTCTCCATATCAGGGCCTGGTTGCTGAAGGCCTAGACCTTCAAGTTTTCCATCTCTCTCAGCAAGTCAGAGATATTATTCATGCTTCTAGAAAGTCTTCCACTAGACGTTCCTATGCTTTCAAATGGAAGAGATTTACCATTTGGTGTTCAGAGAAGGGTCTTAACCCTCTTGCAATACCTTTGAATTCTTTACTAGAGTATCTTCTGCATCTTTCCCATGCAGGCCTCAAAACGAATTCGGTAAGAGTCCATTTGAGTGCTATTGCAGCGTCCCTCAAGCCTCTCAATGGACAGCCTGTTTCCTCTCATCCTCTTATAGCAAGATTCATGAGAGGCCTTCTTTTAACTAAACCTCCCAGAGACAGAATGAATTCTTTGCTTCGGTCTTTACTGAGGAAGATGTAGGGATGTTACCCATGACTGAAGTGGTATTTAAAGGTGCGGAAGAATTGAAGGAAATATCGATACATCGGGAAGATGTCTTACAACTATTAGATAAAGGGAAGAGTAGCAAATCGCCTGGGCCGGATGGTATACATCCAAGGGTGTTGAAAGAACTGAAATATGAGATTGCAGACCTGCTATTAGTAATCTGTGAACTATCATTAAAATCATCTCTAATACCTGAAGATTGGAGGATCGCCAATGTAACACCAATTTTTAAAAAGGGTTCCAGGGGTGATCCGGGAAACTACAGACCGGTGAGCCTGACGTCAGTACCAGGAAAAATGGTAGAAACCATCATAAAGAATAAAATTACTCAGCATGTAGATAGTCACAACCTAATGGGAGACAGCCAACATGGCTTTAGACAAGGAAGATCTTGTCTTACTAATCTGTTATGTTTTTTTGAAGGAGTGAATAAACAGGTGGACAAAGGTGAGTCAGTTGATATTGTGTATCTGGACTTTCAGAAAGCCTTTGACAAGGTCCCTCATCAGAGACTTTTGGCAAAACTAAAGAGTCATGGGATAGGAGGCAGTGTACTATTGTGGATCAGGAACTGGTTAAAAGATAGAAAGCAGAGGGTAGGGCTAAATGGCCAATTTTCCCAATGGAGAAAGGTGACTAGCGGTGTACCCCAGGGATCTGCTGGGTCCGCTGCTTTTTGACATATTCATAAATGACCTGGAAAGTGGAATAACGAGTGAGGTTATCAAATTTTCAGATGACACAAAACTATTTAAAGTTGTTAAAACCCAAGAGGATCTTGATAAATTGGGATACTGGGCATCAGAATGGCAGACGAAATTTAATGTGGACAAGTGCAAGGTTATGCACCTAGGGAAGAACAACCCAAACTATGGTTACACGATGCAAGGTTCCACATTAGGAACCACCACCCAGGAAAAAGATTTAGGCGTCATTGTGGATGCCATGTTAAAACCCTCGGCCCAGTGTGCAGCGGCGGCCAAGAGAGCAAATAGAATGCTAGGTATGATAAGGAAAGGAATGGAAAATAAAACGAAAGATATTATAATGCCTCTATATCGTTCCATGGTGAGACCGCACCTTGAATATTGTGTGCAATTCTGGTCACCGTATCTTAAAGATATAGTGATTTTAGAAAAGGTTCAGAGAAGAGCCACCAAAATGGTAAAGGGGATGGAAGGATACTCCTATGAAGAAAGGCTGAAAAGGTTAGGGCTCTTTAACCTGGAAAAGAGACGGCTGAGGGGAGATATGATAGAAGTCTATAAATTAATGAATGGAGTGGAACGGGTAAACGTAGATCGATTGTTTACGTTATAGAAAGACTAGGGGACATGCAATGAAGCTACAGGGTGAACTATTTAAGACTAATAAAAGAAAATATTTTTTCACTCAACGTGTAATCAAACTCTGGAATTTGTTACCGGAGGATGTAGTAAAGGCTGTTAATGTAGCTGGGTTTAAAAAAGGTTTGGACAAGTTCCTGGAGGAAAGGTCCATAAACCATTATTAAGAAGGGACCGAAGATATCAATGCTTGACCCAGTACAAGCATTGCAGAACCTGTGTCTTTTGGGGAAACTGCTAGGTACATATGACCTAGATTGGCCACTGTTGGAAACAGAATACTGGGCTTGATGGACCTTGGTCTGACCCAGTATGGCATATCTTATGTTCTCCCATTAGACCACCTCCAGTGGCATGGGACTTAAATCTGGTTCTTGGCCAACTTATGAAGCCACCTTTTGAACCTTTAGCCATCACCTCCTTGAAATTTCTTTCCTGGAAGGTCATCTTTCTCATTGCAGTCACCTCAGCACGTCACATCAGTGAGTTGCAAGCCTTGTTGGCTAATCCTCCTTATACAAGGTTCCATCATGATAAGGTAGTCCTCAGGACCAATCCACACTTTATGCCCAAAGTGGTCTCGCCTTTTCATCTGAACCAAGAGGTATACTTACCTTTTTTTTTTTTTTTTTTTCCAGGACCTCATGCATCAAGTGCAGAGAGCAATCTTCATACTTTGGATTGTAAAAGAGCTCTCGCCTTTTACTTACAAAGAACACAGCAACATAGAAAGTCTTCTCAACTTTGTTGCTTTTGATCCTTCTCATTTAGGACTTCCAGTTTCTAAGAGAACACTTTCCAACTGGATTGCTCAGTGTATTTCTTTCGCCTACCAAAGTAGGAACCTTTCTCTGGAAGGCCATGTCACAGTGTACAATGCGAGAGCCATGGCAGCCTCAATGGCTCATCTAAACTCTGTGTCCATCGACCAAATCTGTCAAGCGGCCACCTGGGCCTCGGTCCATACCTTCACAGCCCATTACTGTTTGTACAAGGACTCTTGCCGGGATGCCTCGTTTGGTCAGGCTGTTCTCAAACACCTGTTCCATTCCTAATCAATTCCTACCCACCTACCCTGGTTGGATGCCAGAGATCCATGGGGGGAGGTGGAGCCCTTTTCAAGGACACACAACTCTGGGGTCTCTCCCTGGCATCTACAGCTAGGGAGTCCCCATATGTGAAGACTCATTCCTGCTTGTTCCTGGAGCTAGCACAGTTACTTACCTGTAACAGGTGATCTCTGGGAACAGCAGGAATAAGTCTTCACAACCCACCCACCTCCCCTAGGAGTTGTATCTCTCTATCTATCTTTCCTTCCCTCTCTCTCTCTCTTTGTCTCAGCTTTAAAACTCGAACTGGAGAGAGGTGGTTGGGAAAGGTGGGAAGGCAGCACGCAGGTGCTGTGGGATGCTCCCAAAAGCTTTCTTATTGGACGCTGGGGAGCGTTCCCTCGCAGGCTCCATCGGTACTGACGATACCCATATGTGAAGACTTATTCCTGCTGTTCCCAGAGATCACCTGTTACAGGTAAGTAGCTGTGCTTTCTGGGAGGGCAATGAATTTAAAGGTGGGAATATTAGTGCCCTACTCACCTGAGAGCAATAACAGACATCTCACAAAAAGCTTTTGCAGGTAAAATTGCTGAAAAAAGAAGCTGGAGACATTTAAGTCTCCCATATATTGTGGTGTAGTGGTATTCTAAGCAGGGCATTTGTGCAGCATGGTGGGGCAGAGGCTTCAGTTTCAGAGTTGGACAGAGAGCAATACTGGAGAAGAGGGGAGTTAGGAAATATTTTCAAAATCAGAAATGAGAAAGCAGATGGCAGAGCTAAAATAAAGTATAACATTAGCAAAGTATGAAATAAAGGAGATGAAGAGAGACATGGTGGAAATGGGGGAAGAGGTGCACTACAGACAAGAACAGCAGGATGAAACCATGCAAGACTTGCAAAGGTATGCTAAAGAACTCGGGCTGTGGCAATTTGGTCAGAGAAGGTTGAAGATTTAGAGAACAGGGCCCAAAGGAATAATATAAAGATCTGGGGAATTCCAGAGGAGGAGGATCTGGTGGACTATAATATGTGCAACACATTTACACAAAGATCCTGGCAGAGCGAAGAGAGTCGGTGGCGATCATAAAAGTACAGTGCGCCTGTAGAGGTTTGGGGCTGAAGAGAGGTATGGGCCCTAAAGATTTTAACCTGCCCTCATGATCTTCAAATTTAAAAGAAATAAAATTGTGTAAAGCAAGGAAATAGGGATTGGTACAATGGAATAATGTGTTGGTGGAATTTTTCAGTGATTTGTCGCATCCTTACAAAGATGAAGAAAGAGGAAAGAAATAGCAGGATTTGCATAATGAAAATATATAACTTTTTTTCCCATTTGGACTTTTCTTTATTATCAGGTGAGAGACCAAATGAGCCAGAAGAGAGGCTGATTCATAAGAAGAACCAAAATAGTGAGAGAATGCAGGGATCCAGAAAAACACCAGGAAAAAAGTCAAGGAGAAAGTAAAAAGGAGTTTGGAAAGAGTATTGAGGTGTAGATGGAGCATGGAGATCTGGAAGTGTAAGAGCGACATAAACAAAGGACAAATCAAGAAATCTGTTGAAAAGTATGAATAAAGGGAGTAGAGGCCCTGATGTGGAAGAATTGAAAGGTTGAGTTCCTAGACTGGGGAAAAAGATGAACAGGCAAGGGAAAGATTAGGTATTGCTTCTAACTTTTTGTCCAAGTTAACTTTATGATAAGAAGAACAAGGCCATAGCCTGTATAAGGGACATTTATTAACATCACAGAAATTGAATACAATGTTGTGATAGGAGGGGCTTTTCTGAAAGAATGGGCTCCACCTTAACTAGG
Organism: Ichthyophis bannanicus; assembly: GCA_033557465.1. Classification (NCBI taxonomy): domain Eukaryota; kingdom Metazoa; phylum Chordata; class Amphibia; order Gymnophiona; family Ichthyophiidae; genus Ichthyophis; species Ichthyophis bannanicus. Next base: position 175,103,553 of record CM066042.1, read on the forward strand.
ATGCAACCAGGCTATTGACATTAACCTTTAAAAGAGAGAGAAGCTTTTCAACTAGATAAGAGGGGAAAGCCGACAGTTGCCCAAGAGCACATGGTTCAGAAGGATGTATCTTAAGGGATGCTAGCAAAAGGAGGGAAGTTAAAGCATTCCCGACAAAGATTTCAATAAAAATAAAAGTAACCTAGATGCCCTTAAATACAAAGCAGACAGAACTGAAAGTTTCCAAATTATCCCTCTCAAATGATAACCAGATTTATATGAATAAAATAAACCTCTAAAATGTCTGCATGCAAATGCTAGAAATCTAAAAAATAATATGAGCAAATTAGGGCTATATATTCTAAGTGAAAGGTTAGATATTGGCATCTCAGAGACTTGGTGGAAGGAGGACAACCAATGGGACACTGTGATACCTGGGTATACACTATATCGCAATGATAGGGTAGATCAAATTGGTGGAGGTGTTGTTCCATTAGAGGGCATTGAATTGCACAGGATTAAAGTTTTTTTTTTTGTTTGCAGGAAACAAAATACACTGTAGAATCTCTATGGATTCTATGTAAAAAAGGGGACGACTATGGCAGTTCTGTCTGCTTTGTATTTAAGGGCATCTGGGTTACTTTTATCTTTATTGGAACCTCTGTTGGGAATGCAGGGCAGGCAGGATGTGTATTTTGGAACATAGGTGCCACCTGGGGTTAAGTACTGCTGTGGTACATCCCAACTGTCTGGACTGAAGGGATGGGAGTGAAGATAAGGTATAATTTCATCTGCTAATTTTCTTTCATGGAGTCCCTCCAGTCCAGTTCAGCTTAGGCTTTGTTTAATGGCAAGCTTGTGGAGATGCAATGTAACTAGTGTGTTAGGCCTCTAGGGACCTCAGAGTACAGAGATGGCCGGGAGGCTGGGCCCAGAGGGCTCTAGCTGAGAAGGGAGGGACCTTCCTCCCCTGAGAATAGAAGCAAGGGCATATTCTGAATTCATAATGAGCATATGTTGGTCATTCAGCTTATGATAATAGCTCCACACCTGAGTGTGGGACTCAAGTTGTTCAAGGGAAGTGTTGGTTCCTGTTTCTTAAGGTTGTAGTTTGGTGCTCTGCAGCTCTGTGTGTTAGCTGCTTTGAAAGTAGGATACTGAAGTGTCAGGAGGGCTCATGGGCTCTTATCTAGTGACATCAGAGATTTGAATATTCAGTCTCCAGCTGTTGGTGGACGGACAGGACTCCATGAAAGAAAATTAGCAGGTAAGGTCTCATTTCACCATAGTCATGGTTTAATGGGAGAAAGCCAACATGGATTTTGCCAAGGAAAGTCTTGCCTTAATCCTTTTTAAAGGTGTGAATAAACAGACAAAGGAGAGCCTGTCGGGTTTTTTTTTTTTATAGTATAACTGGATTTTCAGAAAGCCTTTGACAAGGTCCCTCATGAGAGACTCTTGGCCAAATTAACACTAGAAGCCCCAAGAGGCATTTTACCTAGAAACCCCAAAGTGCGTCAATTGATGCATTATCACGACGACTGTGTTTAGCATGCAATGCAGATATGAATTAATGTTAAGTTAATTATTTGTTAAATACGTGCAGTATGTGATGTCATTGTGTGTTTATTGTTTGTAATGTCGGAGTAAAACTGTAAACAGTGATTGAGATGCGCCACGTAGCGGGAACATGAATTTATACCTAGAATCCCCAAAGTACGTCAATTGACGCATCCAAGACAATTGAGTGCGTCAATTGAAGTACTTCGGGGCTTCTAGGTATAAAATCATGTTCCTGCTAGGTGGTGCATCTGTCATCAATTTTCGATGCACATATTTGAACATCTTGACCTTACTAACAAAGTCATGGAACATGACTGACATGGTTCTAGCAGTGGCACTGGTATACAACTTTGAAGATGCATTTGCATCAATTGACACACTTTGTGGCTTCTAGTGTTTTAAAAGGTCATGGGATAGGAGGCAGTGTACTATTGTGGATCAGGAACTGGTTAAAAGATAGAAAGCAGAGGATAAATTGGCAAACAAGGAAAAACAAGTGACAAATACAGTGGGAAATATAAATTTGTTACTGCAGGAACCTTTGATCAAGACTGGCCTCTGAATGGTTAAGGCGAGGTGAACTGAAATTAAAGGATGAGAGATTGCAACTATCAATTTAGGACAGTGGATTATGGATGAGAGAGCTCGCAATATAGACAAAAAGAAACAGGTGAACCTATATAAATAGATTTTGTAAGAGTGCTGAAAACAGTGACTTGCCTTATAGCTGGCTGCAAAATTCTGATGGCCGAATTTCTAGGCAGAAAGTTGGACATCTCATCCATTGGAAACTTGGTCAACAATACAACATCACTATATTGTAAAAGCACTGGTGACATAACCCTAAGAGAATTATGAACAGGTTTTGATTAGGGCTGGCTTAACCATTAGGCAAACTAGGCATTTGCCTAAAGCAACACCTTATGTGTGTATATATGTGGGGAACGATGACGATGCAGGGCATTCAAAGCTAAATACTATATTCTGACAGCTGGTGGGAGGGGCATAAGCTTAAGGTTTGCCTAGGGTGTCAACGCCTTGAACCAACTCTGGGGCTGGCACTGCTTGGGATACACTCATGCTGATAAAAAGCTGGATGCAAGGAAGCCAGATAGTGGTAAAGGAGAAAAACATAAGAACAGCATTGATTTTATAGAAGTATTAGTTTCAAGTGGCTATTCTGTGGATTGCGTTGAAATGAAGAATTTCTTAAAGTACCAAGTAATGCAGTCAAAGACCCAGAAAATGTGGCAGAAGGATACCAAGATTTCCTGTCGTGTTGAGTATAACCAACTTGATTTTAAGAGTATTTCCAAGGACATCGTGATAAATAGGAGGTGCTCTTTGGTATGATGCAAGTACTACTTTGAGCATTATCAGTAAATTTTGGGTGACTGAGATTATACTCCATGAACCTCATTCATGAGCCATTGTATATGACTATGACTATCATGGTATGTGCAAAACTAACCCATTTTGATAAATTGCCCATGAAGGGAGATGAAAGAAATAGTGGAATTTTTGAGGAAAGAATATAAAAAATGTTTTTACCCATCTGGACTCTATTATCAGGTGAGAGCCCAAATGACAGTGAATGATTGGGAAGCACTCAAGAAGGTAGGAATGAGTGAGCTTCACCCAACAAAAAGACAGAAGGGGAGTGCCGAGAACAATGGATTGGTCCAAATGGAACTGCATGCCAGATGAGGGTGTGACTAAAACACTTGTCCGTAAGTCACCAAAAGAGCTGTAAAAACAGAATGAAGGAGATGCGTGAGAGACTTAAAGACCAAGGAGAAACGCAGGCTGGGCTTCTGTTTAAATGTTCAGAGACCTTGGACAGAGGCAGTTAACTGGTGAAGCTTGGAGATGTTTATAGAGGGAAAAATGGGAGGGGGAACTTGGGGGTGGGATGGGGAGAAGAGTACAGAGACTGGTGGAGAATTTTATTTATTTTTAAGGGTTTATCAGGTTTGTTTGCTGTTTTGAAAGTGTGAGTGGAAGAAGGTTGCAAGTTGGTAATGGGGGGTGGGGTTGTGGGTGGAGGAGAGGAAGAATGGGTGTGTTGAAGTATGTATGTGGGGGGGGAGTTGATTTGGATAAAATTGGAGCCTCTCTCTGGTGCATCAGTTCTCCTGGGTTTGGTGGGCAGTATTTGATTTGAAGATGGGTTGGGAGGGGTCTCAAAGATGAAGGGCAACAGCATGGTGGGTTCATCAAATGTGTATGAAATGAATAATCTAGGAAGCAGAAGGTAGTGTTTAAAGTGCTTAAAACTGTTCAAATAAAGATTATTAGAGTTTTATTTAGTTCAAATTTTTCCAACTGAAACTACATTGCTATGCCATTGATGCTGTATGTACATTGACAAATGTGCTTAATCCATGGCACCTAATAAATATCACATGGAATACAATTCTGGCTGATGGTCTCACATTTGTCTTTCTGTAGTTCGTTTTTGTTAAAAACTTTAGAAAACTTTTCCAACTGTGACAGACCTATGCAGTACACCTTAAATATATACATTTCTCTTACCCCTCTAAATGTAGAGTAGATTTTTTTAGCCTTTTCTCCATCTGATTATCACTCCCCAGGCCCCCTTCTCAATTGCCATGCTTCTCAAAGTCTGATACATCATATTATTCTGTTCTTCCCTCACCAACTCTCCATTCCCAGACCCCCCCCTCCCGCACACTAACCGCTCCCCCCCTTCCCCTGTAAGGTAAGCATTAAAACACATTCCTCACACTTCTCCATGCTAGGCGCCTCCATCTGCTTCCAGGCTGCAGCTATTTGGCACCTTGCTGTGCACCAGCAAGCTATAATTGCTCTGCTCCTCCCCCCCCCCCCCCAGTCCTCATATACCCCCACCAAGATTGAAACAGATGCCCCTCCATCAAAGTGTACTTCTTCTTCAAGCCCTATGATTGATGATATGATCTCTCCCTCATCCACAAATTAGTAGAAACTAGGGTCCTTCACCTGCCACCCTTCATAAACCACCCCTGCCACCCCGGTGTAAATTCCCTGCATCCCCTGATCTGTGTCATTTAATGAAAAGTTCCCGCTGCTGCCCTTAATCTCTCATTTCTGTACTTGGTCCCAGATTCCTACCACTGGTGCATACTAAGAGTCCCCCTTCCTCAAAAGCTGCCATGAACTATCGGCCCCCCTCCCCTGCACTCTTGCTTTCTCCAATTCCACATAGTTTGTGCAACCCCCCCCTATTTGCCTTCAATCCATTAAGTCTGATTTGTGCCATCCTATAATAGGTGTGGATATCGGGAACTCCAAATCCCCCCCCCCTTCCCTTCTCGTCGTGTACATCACCACCTGTGCTACCCTTTGTGGCTCTGATCTCCATAAATACCTGAATACTTTCCTTGGCAAGGTCCATAGGGCAATATCTGACACTGGGATTGCCAGTGCTTGAAACATATGTAACAGTCAAGGTAGTATGTTCAGCTTAATGGCCACAATTCTACCCAACCACGACAGCTCTAAGTTCATCCACCCCTTCATATCCTTACTTATTGCTGCAAATAAGGGTGAGTAGTTTGCTCAATACCAGCTATATGTGAGGCGTATCTGTACCCCTAAATAGGAGAGTGGACGGGAGACCCATCGAATGGGGAATTGTGCCCTTTGCTCCACTCCTGGAGTAACCATGAGATTTAATGTCTGTCTTAATATTCAGTTTGAAACTTGAGACCCTGCCATAATGTAGTTCTGCCGCCACCACCTTTTGGCAGCGACCGCTCAGGCTGGTGGAGGTAGAGCAACACATCTGTGAAAAGTGAGACAATATGATCCTTTCCCCTTGTCACCAGCCCTCCCATTTTCTTGTAACAATTGCACCAACTGCTGAATTTCCAGGGCAAATAATGATGATGACATGCACCCCTGTCTCGAACCCCTCTGAGTAGCAGCCATTCACCTTCACCCTGGCCCTTGGGCACCCATATAACCCCCTCACCTAGGCTCCAGAGCTAGAGCCAAAGCCCGTCCATCCCATCACCGCATATAGAAAGTCCCAATGCACCCTATCAAATATTTTTTTTTTCAGCATCAGTTGATAAGAGCATTATCTCCTCCTGTCCCTGTTGAGCCGCCCAGACCACCTTCTGCCCTCTTGATGTCCATTGCTTGTTGCCCTGGAATAAACCCTGTTAGCTCTGAGATTGGTCCATAAAGATCAAACACATTAGCGATAATTTTAACATCTACATTAAGTAGGATTATGAGCCTATATGACCCGCAATTCTTTGGGTCCTTCCCTGGCTTTGGTATTACGGTGATCCCTGCTGTGAGCATCCCCCCTGACAGCACCTCTCCTGCCCTCCAACACTCCATTAAATACCCTGGCCAACAGCCTCCACACTTCCCCCAGGTAAGTCTTATAAAAACTCCCTGGTAGTCCATCTAATCCAGGGGTCTTTCCTGGTACGGAGCACTGGACTGCCTTATCAATCTTGTCCTTGGTTATCTCGCCTTCTAGACTGCTCTGTGCCTCATCCAATAGAGTTGGTAAGTCTGTGCCCTCCAGATATTTCTCACTCTGCTCCTCATTGGTGTCCCCTTGTTTCCTATATAGCTCTTGGAAGAACTTGCATAAAAGATCTAATGTTTTGGTCCTCCTGACACCTTTCCCCATTTTGTCCCCTGTATCTTGGTTATCATATTCTGCACTGTCTGCTGCCTCGGCTTCCGAGCTAGGCATTGGCCTTGATCCCCAAACTCATAGTACACCTGTTTCAGCTGCTGCAGTGCAAAGGTGATCCAATCTGCCTGTAAATTTTTAAACTCTAACCTTAGCCGCTCCACCTGTTTCCATGCCTTTTTGGCCCCTGTGGTTTGATACTCCAACATGGCCGTTTTTTATTTCTTTAATGTTTCCTCCCTCTGTACTCTATCTTCTTAAGCTTCTTCACCCACATAATGAAGCACCCTCTTATGACTGCCTTCAACATTTTCCAAACTGTAACATCCTTCAGTTTCTCTGTATCATTGAGAAACAGATACTCCCTTAAGCAGTGCGAATATCGGCTACCAATTCTTTCCTTTTTTTTTTTTTTTTTTTTAACAAACTCTCATTTAATCTCCAGATGTAGTACCCCTGCACTCTTCTATTTGTATCTCCCCCCCCATATCGGGCCAAGGTCAGACCAGGTGATGGGTGCAATCCTCCCCCCCCCCCCTCCCAGTACCTCCAGCATCCATGTTTGGTCTACGAATATCATATCAAGTCTACTGAAGCTATTGTGCGGATTTGAGTAAAATGTGTATTCCCTGCGCCCTGGATTGAGTTCGCTCCATGCAGCCACCAAGTGAAACCTATGTAACAATTGTTGTAAGCTCTTCTGATTTTCTTCCGCCCCCACCCCCCTGCAGCCTGTGCCTGGCAATCCTGCTGAGGACAGATTACCACATTAAAATCTCTTCCTCCCCCATCAACTTTTTAACCCCCCTCCAAGAGTCACCCTAGGGACCATTACGTCTGTATATCGATACAAGTGTGACCACCTCCCTTCTCATAGTTCCCCTCACCCCCACCACCCTCCCTTCCTGATCCCTAAAGCTATCATGTACCTGTATCCCACAATCTGACCTCAGTAGAATGGCCACTTCCCCCTTTCCTTCCTCCCTCATTACTCCTGAATAGAATTGATAGGTATATCTGTTTCTCATATGCCCTACATCCCTATTTCTCAAATGCGTTTCTTGTAGAAGGATAGTTGCCCAGTTACCCTGTATAGCTGCTGACATTTCATTGGAGAACTTAATCCCTTAACATTAAAGGATCCAATCCGTAACCTCATCCTCCATCCTTCTGTCCCCCTTGCCCTGCCTGCCTGCCTTCCCCCCCCCCCTCCCCCCGTCCATCGTGGTTCACTCTCCTGCCCTTCCGGACCATCCCTCCCTCCCTCCACCCGTTCCTCTGCCTTACATAAGAACATAAGATATGCTATACTTGGTCAGACCAAGGTCCATCAAGCCCAGTATTCTGTTTCCAACAGTGGCCAATCTAGGTCATACGTACCTAGCAGTTTCCCCAAGGGACACAGGTTCCACAATGCTTGTATTGGTTCAAGCATTGATATCCTGGGTCCCTTCTTAATAATGGTTTATGGACCTTTCCTCCAGGAACTTGTCCAAACCTTTTTTAAACCCAGCTACACTAACAGCCTTTACTAATATCCTCCGGTAACAAATTCCAGAGTTTGATTACACGTTGAGTGAAAAAATATTTTCTTTTATTAGTCTTAAATAGTTTACCCTGTAGCTTCATTGCATGTCCCCTAGTCTTTCTATATTCTGATAACGTAAACAATCGATCTACGTTTACCCGTTCCACTCCGTTCATTAATTTATAGACTTCTATCATATCTCCCCTCAGCCATCTCTTCCAGGTTAAAGAGCCCCAACCTTTTTAGCCTTTCTTCATAGGAGTATCCTTCCATCCCCTTTACCATTTTGGTGTCTCTTCTCTGAACCTTTTCTAAAATCGCTATATCCTTTTTAAGATACAGCGACCAGAATTGCACACAATATTCAAGGTGCGGTCTCACCGTGGAACGATATAGAGGCATTATAATATCTTTTGTTTTATTTTCCATTCCTTTCCGTATCATACCTAGCATTCTATTTGCTCTCTTGGCTGCCGCTGCACACTGGGCCGAGGGTTTTAACATGGTATCCACAATGACGCCTAAATCTTTTTCCTGGGTGGTGGTTCCTAATGTGGAACCTTGCATCGTGTAACCATAGTTTGGGTTGTTCTTCCCTAGGTGCATAACCTTGCACTTGTCCACATTAAATTTCATCTGCCATTTTGATGCCCAGTCTTCCAATTTATCAAGATCCTCTTGCAATTTTCCACAATCCTCTTGGGTTTTAACAACTTTAAATAGTTTTGTGTCATCTGCAAATTTGATAACCTCACTCGTTATTCCACTTTCCAGGTCATTTATGAATATGTCAAAAAGCAGCGGACCCAGCACAGATCCCTGGGGTACACCACTATTCACCATTGGGAAAATTTGGCCATTTAGCCCAACCCTCTGCTTTCTATCTTTTAACCAGTTCCTGATCCACAATAGTACACTGCCTCCTATCCCATGATTCTTTAGTTTTGCCAAAAGTCTCTCATGAGGGACCTTGTCAAAGGCTTTCTGAAAGTCCAGATACACAATATCAACAGACTCACCTTTGTCCACCTGATTATTCACTCCTTCAAAAAAACATAACAGATTAGTAAGACAAGATCTTCCTTGTCTAAAGCCATGTTGGCTGTCTCCCATTAGGTCATGACTATCTACATGCTCAGTAATTTTATTCTTTATGATGGTTTCTACCATTTTTCCCGATACTGATGTCAGGCTCACCGGTCTGTAGTTTCCCGGATCACCCCTGGAACCCTTTTTAAAAATTGGTGTTACATTGGCGACCCTCCAATCTTCAGGTATTAGAGATGATTTTAATGATAGTTCACAGATTACTAATAGCAGGTCTGTAATCTCGTATTTCAGTTCTTTCAACACCCTTGGATGTATACCATCCGGCCCAGGTGATTTGCTACTCTTCAGTTTATCTAATAGTTGTAATACATCTTCCCGATGTATCGATATTTCCTTCAATTCTTCCGCACCTTTAAATACCACTTCAGTCATGGGTAACATCCCTACATCTTCCTCAGTAAAGACTGAAGCAAAGAATTCATTCAATCTCTCCGCTATCGCCTTGTCGCCTCTTAGTGCTCCTTTAACCCCTTTATCATCTAATGGACCAACTGACTCTCTCACAGGTTTTTTGCTACAAATGTACTTGAAAAGGTCTTTACTTCGTGTTTTTGCTTCCGCAGCAAGCTTCTTCTCAAATTCTCCCTTTGCCTGCCTTATCAATGCCTTGCATTTGACTTGCCAGTGCTTGTGCTGTTTCCAGGTTTCGTCGTTTGGCTCTTTTTTTCTATTTCCTGAAAGATGCTTTTTTGGCAACAACAGCCTCTCTGATCTCACCTTTAAACCATGCTGGCAGTTTTTTGGACTTCCTTCCACTTTTCTTAAAGTGTGGAATACAGCTGGTCTGGGCTTCCAAGATAGTATTTTTCAACAACAGCCAAGCCTGATGTACGTCTTTAACCTTTGCAACTGCTCCTTTTAGTTTTTTCTTAACCGTTTTCCTCATTTTATCATAGTTTCCCTTTCAAAAGTTAAAAGGTAGTACTGTGGATTTCCTTACTATCCCTCCTCCACTAATTAAATCAAAGGCGATCATGCTATGATCACTATTGCCAAGTGGCCCCAACAACCTTATCTCTTGCACTAGATCTGGTGTTCCACTAAGGACTAGGTCTAATATGGCTTCCCCTCTGGTCGGTTCATGAACCAGCTGCTCCAAGAAGCAGTCATTTATTTCATCTAGGAACTTTATCTCCCTAGCATGTCCTGACGTGACACTGACCCAGTCGATACCGGGGTAGTTGAAATCACCCATTATTATTACTGCACTGTAACTTTTGTTAGCTTCCTTTATTTCTTTGAGCATTTCATCATCCATTTGGTCATTCTGGCAAGGCGCTCAATAGTACACCCCCACTGCCATTGCCTTCCCCCTTTTACATGGAATTTCAATCCATATAGATTCTACAGCAGATTTTGTTTCCTGCAAAACTTTAATCCTTTCTGACTCAATGCCCTCTCTAACATAGAGAGCAACCCCTCCACCAATTTGATATGCTCTATCATTACGATATAGTTTGTACCCAGGTATCAGTGTCCCACTGGTTGTCCTCCTTCCACCATGTCTCTGAGATTCCAATCATATCTAACCTTTCATTTAGTGCTATATATTCTAACTCTCCCATCTTATTTTTTAGACTTCTAGCATTTACATACAAGCATTTTAGAGAATGTATTTTACTCATATTAATTTGGCTATTGTTAGACATGGGTAATTTGGGATCTTTAAGCTCAGTCTGCTCCATACTTGAAGGCATTTGGGCTACTTTACTCTTTTGTGGAACCTCTCTGCTTTTGGTAGTATCCTTCAAAGATACATTCTTCCGAACCATCCGCTCTTGGGCGACTGTCGGCTTTCCCCTATCTCCTTTTTTAAAGGTTAATGCCAGCAGCCTGGTTCCATCCCGGTTAAGGTGAAGCCCATCCCTTCGGAAGAGCCCCTCCTTTCCCCAGAATGTTCCCCAGTTCCTAACAAATCCAAAGCCCTCATCTCTGCATCATTGTCTCATCCACGCATTGAGACTCCGGAGCTCTGCCTGCCTTTTGGGTTCTGCGCGTGGAACAGGAAGCATTTTGGAGAATGCTACCCTGGAAGTTCTGGATTTCAACTTCCTACCTAAAAGCCTAAATTTAGCCTCCAGAACCTCCCTACCACATTTTCCTATGTTATTGGTACCGACATGTACCAAGACAGCAGACTCCTTCCCAGCACCATCTAAGACCTTATCTAGGTGGCGCGTGAGGTCCGCTACCTTCGCACCAGGCAGGCATGTTACCAGGCGATCCTCACATCCACCAGCCACCCAGCTATCTACATGCCTAATGATCGAATCACCAACTATAATGGCTGTCCTAACCCTTCCCTCATGGGCACATGGCCCTGGAGAAACTTCCTCGGTGCGAGAGGGTTTTACATCACCTGGAGGACAGGTCCTAGTTACAGGATGACTTCCTGCCACATCAGGGTGATGCTCTCCTGTCACGTGACCTCTCTCCTCCATGGCATCAGGGATGCTGCCAGACTGGAGGTGGAACGTCAGGACTATATTCCTGTAGGTCTCGTCTATGTACCTCTCTGTCTGTCTTATGCTTTCCAAGTCTGCTACTTTAGTCTCTAGAGAACGGACTCGTTCCCTGAGAGCAAAGAGCTCCTTGCACCTAGTGCACACGTAAGACCTCTCACCAACTGGGAGAAAATCATACATGCCGCCTTCTTCCTGGGCCCCAGCCTCTGGAACTCGCTTCCCCTTGCTCTCCACCTTGAACCCTCCTATAAATCCTTCAAGACCATGCTGAAGACTCAGCTATTCTCCTCTGCTTTCCACCTTCCTCCCCCCCCCCCCGCTACCCTTTCCCCACCTTCTTGTTTAATGCTGTTGTTTCTCTACCCTCTGCTCCCTGTGCTATTTTCCCTCTGCTATGTCTGTTTGTCTTCTCTCCTTCTACTGTCCTCTCCCCTACTCTTTAATTATTATTGGCGTTCTTTTCCTTTTCCAGCAGCCTTATTTTTGGTATTGTGAACCACTCTGTGCCCCCGTGGTATGAGTGGTATATAAAATGCGTTAATAAAGATAAAGATGAGCGCAAGAAGCCTCTCCCCCCTGTTGCCACTTGCATCTACCCCCCCCCACCTTATCCACCCAATATTCCACCCCCACATTGCCTCCCCCTGCAAGCATACCACCCTGTAGCCTCCTACCCCCCTCATTACCCTATTACTGTTCCTCCCCCATATTCATGACCCCTATACCATACCATAACTTTCCCTGCCCCCCCTCCTCAGTAGGTTCTGAGTCCAGTGTCCATATGCTCATGGCATTATTGCTTAAGTCCATTACTACTCTGCTGAATTCCTCATGGCTGAGTCATTGGAGTCTGCCTTCTGTTGCTGTTCACTTGCCAGCCTCGTGGCCTTTTCCCCTTTGGCTGCCCTTCTCTGCCATTGTGACTGTATTGGCAATGCTCGAGGAGCTTGTTTTCCTCTACTGCCCCGCTCAGTCATCCTCTGCATAGGCGCCCCCTCACAGCCCAACTCTTGTAGGGCCTTCCATGCCTCCTGCTCAGTTTTTATTCTCCATGATGCCCCATTTACTGTAAGGAGCAGGCCAAATGGGAATATCCACTTGTATCTTATTCCATGTTGATGAAGAAATGCCATCACCTCTCTCGGTGCCCTCCGTATTTCCAGCGTGCCCCAGAATAGATCATTGTAAATTTCCACCTCTGTTTTCTCATGCAATCCTACCAAGTTTTACATGCAATTTGGAGGAGATGCTCTTTCACAGGGAAGGAGGTCAGGCAGGCCTTGTCCCGCCAGGGCCCCAAGCTCTGATGTGCCCATTCAATTCCCACTGGGATTGCTGCTCCCTCTCCTCCTAGCGCCAGCTCAAGCATCTGCTGGAACAGCCTTGTCACCACCGAAGCAGTATTTAAAGATGTCCTCCTCCCTTATCCCCCTCACTCGGAGGTTGCATTGCTGTGCCCTGTCCTCAATCTCCTCCAACTTCTTCTCTTGCATCAACTTCTGCTGGACCTGTTATTCCCCTGATCCTCTGCCATTTCATGCAGGCTAGCTGTGTGCCTGTCTGCAGTCTCCTCAATCTCCTCCACTCTGTCCCATGGCATTTAGGTCTTATTGGATATGTACTAGAACTGTTTTGTTTGTTTTTTATCTGTTCATTGCCTTCAGGTCTGCCTTAAACTCCTTCAGCCATCCACACAGATTATCTCCATCTGCTGCCTTGCTCCATGTGGCCTCTTCTCAGAGCCCTCTGAGCTGCTTTGTTCCTCCTGCTCTTCTACTCGCTATGCTGTCCCAGCCTCCCGTCTATCATATGCCGAATGAAAGGCTGCCAGTTTCTTTCTCACTGACATGGGGCTGGGTGCACCACTATTACTGCTTTTTTGGGAGTTTTAAATGGTGGGTTTTCCTTTTTACATGCGGGTTTCGGCTGGAGCTCGGTCAAACTGTGGCCATCAGGCTCCGTGATGTCACTGGAAGTCATTAGAGTATATCCTAATGTGAGTGGGAAGGGGTTCAAAGTGGCAGGAGTAGCCATTTTATTTAGGAAGGATCTTACGTTTCAAGTTGAGGAATTATATAGAGACAGAGAAGGACAATATTTAGTCTTAAGGAGACAAGATATCAATATTAACATCTAAGTCAAAATGCAAATTGAGTAGAATTAAATTAATTTTTTTTGAGGAGGAAATGATGTTGGGATAGGTGACTAGAAGCCTGAAGTGAGAAATCATTGGTGCATGGGCTATTTATGAAATTAATGGAGCAAAAGGAATATTTCAGGGAGCTTTGGTGTTGCCACTCTTTGGTATGGTACTTAATCCTTTGGGTTATGGGTTTCATTTTAACCTAAAGATAGAGGTAACATCATGATTACTGTTTGTAGATGACTTGAATATATCTCCAGATAGACCAAAAAGCGCACAAAGAAGAGGTGCACATTTTGAAACACATGAAAACACAGCACCAAACAAAAATAACTGAAGTGAGAAAATGCCTCATCGGCTGAAAAGCTCTAAATTGTCAAACAGCCAAAGACAAGACAGGGATGTCCTGTTGTCCTTATCTCTGCAGAAGAATAAGTATGTGCAGAATATAAGTTTCCAGGGACAAGAACATCAAATTGCTCTCTTTGCTGATGTATTGTATATTGAGTAAGTGTGGTTAATCCTGTCAGTTGTGTTAGGGGAGGTTTCAGAAATTAGTGGGTGCCTCTGTTTTATCCATATTTAGCATGGGAGCAGAGGGGTTACTGAGACTGCAGGAGGCCTTTCAATTCATATGGGGGGAAAGATCAGACTTGTTTGGGCATTCAAATAGGTACAGATCTTAAGAAACTTCATGATCTCAACTATAGGAAATTAGTAAGAGGTACTTTGAGATATTGGATAAATGTCATGAGGGATATCTCTTGGGGAAGAATAATTGTTAAAGTGAATGTTGTACTGAGATTGCTCTTCTGTTTCCAATGGCAGTTCCTAAGGGAGAAAAACTACAGCAGGCTATTGGGATATTTGTGTGAGGCAGGAAGAAACCTGGGGTTGCACAATCCATACTGTAAGTGAAAAGGGGAAGGTGGGTTGGCTATTCAAAATTGCTTTAGCTGTGCTGCTAAACACCTGCATGTGTTGGTCTGTAATGTAGGGGGAAAAAATCAACAACTCAAATATAACAAGGAGGAGTTGTTGGAACTGGGTTAAAATATTTGCCTTGGTTAAGGAAGGAGGGGACAATATTCTGGAGGGGATAACTAATCCATCCACTAAACACTAGTTGGGGTGTTAAGTGAAGGGATTAGGAGGAGGGACATTCTTGTTAATGCTGGTAAGGTATGATCAAGGGTTTATTTAGATGAAGAGAGCAAGGGTTGTGCTTTGTGTGGGTTTTTCTTTAAAGATGGAGGTTAGGATAGTGTATTATGATCAGCTTATGGACAAAGAGGAGGCACTACCTTTTTTGCAGAAAAGTAAGAGAAATTTGTCGAAGTAGGGGATTTTATCCATATAATGCAAGTTCAGCACTATATGGAAAAAGTGGGGACTGAAGGTAAGGTGGAAAAAGTAGAGCAATTAAGATATGAGGGGTTGAAAGGAGCTACTACTAATTTTTTTTTTATATGCTCTTGGGAGAGGAGAGTCTCGTTAAATATAGGTTTGTTGTACTTGCAAATGGATCTAGGGAAGAATTGGACCCAAAAGGGATGGTAGTTTTGAAGACATGGGGACGGTTTCTATAAGCACCTTAATACAAGAAAATGTATCTAAATTCTGTATAAATGGTACTCCACCTGCAAAACTGTAATATATGTGCTAGGGAGGTTCAGATCAATGCTGGAGGAGGTGTGGAAGTTGAATTTTTATTCATATTTGGTAGTGATGCCCAATAAAGGAATTTTGGGGGGTGGGGGGATGATTAGTAGTGCCATATTACAGTGCTGTACTACTCAAATCGTTGTTACTGGGCATAATTGAGAACTGGACAAAATGCACTGAAAGTTGGTGAGAAATAGCTATATGTTGGAAAAGAGAAATGGGTCCCACTTTGCAGGAGTGGTGGCTTCAAAAAGTACTTATTGGGAGAAGTTAGCATGAGGTGAGGTAATTATAGTAAAGAATGGGGAAAAAAAGATAATTTGGAACCACGAGTATGGCAGTATGGTGGGGAGGGGGAAGGATCCCCAGATGCTTTTTATTTGATTATTTGGAATGGAGTGTTACACCCATAACCACCAAGATAAAGTATATGTAATAATTATTGTTGCTGTGAAATATATGCTGATACTAGGCCACCTACTGCCAAATAATTTATTGTTACTATGAAATTTCTGCTGTATACTAGGACCCTATCTAGAAAATGCTTGTTACAGGGTAGCGACTGAGGATACTAGGTCATATTCTCAGAATATCACCTGTTATTGTTCCAGTGTCTGATATTGCTAGATCACTAGCTGCAAAATTTATACCTGCAAAGTTATATCTACAAAATTTATACCTGTTACTGTGATGAGACTGCTGATACTATAGTACTGTGTAGTGACTGTATTACTGTGTAGTGACTGCTGACACTGTCCCCTGGTCTAGCTCCGCTTTGGCCTCCCACCAAACTGCTGTGGAATAGAACCCCTCATCTTCTTTATAAGCATATGTCTGCTCACACTGTTTCCCGCACATGCCTTCAACTCAAACTTCCACTACTCGCTACCTCACATATGCAGTCCAATCTACTTTCTCTACCCCATTCAAACACCCTCACTATCTCCACTCACCCCTAACCACATGTCCTCCAGTGGTCCGACGCTCACACCTTATCCGAGGCCCCCTGTTACCAGAAATAGGAGAGCACAGAGGCACCGCAACCTAAATCAATAAACAAGCCCATGCCATCCCAGACCATCCACAATCAGTCTCCACCAACATCTCAGGACATTTGTAACATCATCCTCATCAATGCAAGATCCATCAGGAACAAGACCCACATCATCTACGACATCATCAATGATGAGCAGCCTGACATCCTCTGTATAACAGAAACTTGGATCATGGAAACCGACTCAGCAATATTAAATCAGATAAACAAACCCGGTTACAACTTATTCAACTGCCCACGCATCAACAAAAGAGGTGGAGGAGTTCTCATCATAGCCAAGACCAACCTACAACTCTCAAGCACATACCTGAATTCAATATAGACATCGACTTGCTTAAAGTGGAAAACGCAGCTTTATCCATCTGCCTGATATACAGATCCCCCTCGCCACACCATGAAACACTTGCCACAACGCTTGAGAGCATCACCTCCACGCAGATAAAGAAATTCCAAATCATCTTGGGTGATCTAAACCTAGCTTCAATGCTGCCTACACACACTAATACCTTCTTGGAAGCCATGACCCAACTAGGGTATCAAAAAATAATAAAAGATGCCACCCATGACAAGGGTCATACACTAGACATGGTCTTCACACCCACGATTCAACAGGGCAACAAAGAAAAACCTCTGACAAGAATAACTCCAGTACCATGGTCCGACCCCCATCGAATCGATATACGGATAAAACTTCCCACCGTATCCAAAGACTCGAAAACCCAGAGAGTGATACACCAACAAAGAAAATTCAACAAACTCAACTTGGAAAATCTCATAAGTACCATCACAGCACACATAGATCTCAAACATGGACCTCGATGTTCTAACAAACAGCTGGGACACAGGAATTCAGACTGTAGCGCGCCCTACATGGAACACACCCCAGAATCAAACTAAACTCCAATCCGAACCCTGGTACACAGACTGACAAAAATGAAGAGGGATCTCAGGAAATTTGAAAGAAAATGGAGACTAATCAAATCCATCGAACTCAAGACTGAATACCTCACCCACCTATCAAAGTACAAAGAGGTCAACTCCGCCAAAAGGACGCATCACACCAACCTATTAAACAAAGCTATCAACAAGCCTCGTGAACTCTTCAAACTAGTGAAATCACTAACCAAAACACCCCAGGCAGTCCACTATGACAACGTAATCAAACCCCAAACACTGGCAGACCACTACGCAAGAAAACTTACTGCAACCACACCCACTCACTGTTTGAACACAACTCACCGGTCAACCAGTGTGGTACGAGAACAGGCATGGAGCAACTTTCTCAACATTGATGAACGGCAAATGATCAACATAATAACAAACATCAAGACCACCACCTCCCCGCTAGATCCCTGCCCAGCTGCCTGGGTTAAGGCGGCAAAACATGATATTGTGCACCAAGTCTTGCACATTGTGAACCAATCACTCCAGCAAGGAATCATGCCTGCCCAACTCAAGAAATCTATAATAAGGCCGATTTTCTAAAGAACAACACACTCAACAAGGACGACCCAGCATCCTACCACCCCATCTCCAGCATATCTTTCCTAGCAAAGATCATTGAAAAGGCGATCCTCCTACAGCTACAAGATCATCTGGATGACCATAAAACCCTGGATGAACAGCAATACGGTTTCAGACAACATCACGGGGTTGAAACACTCCTAATAGCACTACTCAACAACCTCCTCAAAGGCCTTGAAGACAAAGAAAATGTTTATACTTATTTTCATTGACATCTCTGCAGCCTTTGACACAGTCCACCATGGAATCCTCCTAAACAGGATCGAATCAATAGGAATACTGGGAGCCCCCCTAAAATGGTTCTCTTCATACATATCAAACAAAATGCCACAGGTTCTAGTCGATGGCGAAAAAGCGGAAGCTTTCACTCAAACGCAAGGCATATCTCAAGGCTCGGCGCTCTCAGCGCTACTCTTCAACGTTTATATGCAGCCCCTCTGTGATATTTTCAAACACAATATCAACTACCATATTTATGCAGATGATATCATGCTTTACACACAACTGGATACCGTCAACCCCAACTATAATCAACTTGAAACATGCCTGAACGAGATGGCACAATGGTTACAGCAAAACATGACTATCAACCATAAGAAAACTGAGGTGATGTATATCTCCAGTAAACCCAATTTTGAACCTCCTGCAACAATCACCCTATGTAATAACACATACAACACTAAGAATGAAATAAAATATCTAGGGGTCACGTTTGACAGCAACCTAAAGATGGAAAAGCACCTACGCAAAACCAATAAAGCCATTTTCCACAAACTTAGAATACTACAACCTTTACGGAGCATCATTGAACCACACGATTTCAGGACTGTTGCGTAAGCACTCATTACGCCGCACTTAGACTACTGCAACGCCATCTTACAAGGGCTTCCAAAGAAAACCCTAAACATTCTGCAAATGGCCCAAAATGTGGCGGCTAGGATCATCAGGCGAAAAAGCATTACTGAACACATCACACCTGTATTAATTGAGCTGCACTGGCTCCCCATTACGGCTCGGATAAAATATAAAACTCTGATAACCGCATTCAAACTTATACATAACACAGCGCCATCCTTTCTCTCCACCCTTATCAGCACACAACCCCCAAACAGAGACAGAAGAACCGTCACCTCAGACACCCTCCACGTTCCAACCGATATCAGATCTGTCAAAGCCAGTACTAGCCGCCGAGCATACTCACTCTGCCCCGACCCTCTGGAACCAACTTCCACCGGAGCTACGAGCAATCAAAGACCTTATAGTTTTCAGAAAAAAACTCAAGACACATCTATTCCAGTGTCAATACAATTTGATGTAAACCCCAGGGGCCTCCAAACTGCCTCACTCCAAAGCATGGGAATTGTTATGTAAAAATGTATATATGTTAATTCTGAATCTGCTCCTTAAAACCTCCTTCCTGTGTGCTGTGCTTTTTCCCTTCAAATCAGTGTTTATACTCCAAATTTTCTGTCATGATTGACAAACTACAATCTGTAATCAAACCGCTACTGATCGCTGGAAGTAGCGGTATACAAATGTATACTAAATAAATAAAAAATAAATAAATAAATTAAATATGGTGAGGTGGGTAGCTGCCTAGGGGAGGGAGGGAAGATGGGGATAATTAAACTTTGTACTAGTGTAGTGCAAATTCCATATTATTGGGGGGAAAAACCCTCTTAAGACCAAGCTAAAAAAATACATAAAAGGAAATTTTTGATGGGTGGGGATATTAATGACCATTCAGGCCAACCTGGACTGTTTAGGGGAGGAGGGGTAAAAGCTCTACCTAAAACATTTTACTGAATGAGCTCAGTTTAGTGGACATATGGAGGCTACATCACACAACGCAGAGAAAATACTCATGTCCATCAGGTGTACACGTTATTATACAGGAACTAATTTTATAGGATAGTAGGGTCAGAAGTGGGTAAGGCTGTATTTTTGGTTCACTTCCCAGTGTGGATAAGGGTACAGGGGAGAGAGGGTTTGTGTTTTGTTTTGGAAACTTAATACAGAGCTTGACAAATCCTGGGTGGCAAGTTGCTATGGCACTTAGAAATTGCACCCCAGCTTTCATGTTTTTGTTTCTTGCCACTTGCCTGCAAGGGTTTGTACCTTCTTTTTTGAGGGGTGTTCATGTGGAGAGCATACCAAACCACCAGCGTCTGGATAAGCTGCATTGCTGCTTAGGGCTAGTGCTGATTTAAATAATTCAGTGGGATAGATCACGCGAGACGTTAAAGCAAAGGCTTGGCATAGACTAGTGCAGAACGGCCAGCAAAATGGCCAGACCATTGATAACAGTTGCAAGAGCAAAGGCTTGGCATCATTTGGAATAAAACAGCACAGCAGTCAGATAAGAAGTCTATGCCAGAGTTGTGGCTTCAGAATGGGGCTGCATGGAGTGCACACTGATTTGCTGGGGCACTCCACATTGGTGCCGTGCCACTTAAAGCTGCATTGACGGCAGTTACATGGCATTGGTAATTTGCAGGCCTCAAAGTTCTGTTGTGGGCTGGTGCAGTAGAATATCCAGCTGCACATATTAGAAATGTATCATCATTCTCAGCATGGTACAGGGAGAGGCAGTGTCAGCCATGAGACTGGGTGATGGCTGAGGAAGGGAGGTTATGTAAAAGAGAGGGGCCATGGTGATATGTAAAGCAAAGAGGCAATTGCTGCTTTGCTTCACATATCATTGGGGTTCTGTCACACAGATGACAGCATCCTTCAGGATGGGATACTATTGATTTCTGCTAGTAATGTGCAGAGGTACCATAAGGAACTGTTTTTCTAAACTTTCTTTGAGCACAGTCATAGAATTTGAAGCGGCCTTAGTAAATCAATTTCTAAAGGAACTGCTGCTGCTGCTGATCTTGAGGGGAGCCCCCCTCCCCCCACTCAGACTTCACGGGTGGGGGAGGGAGGTCTTAGAGGTCCTTTTAAACAGACTCCTAGACTCAGCATAATTTTATCAAGGTTTGACTTAATGACTCTTTGCTCTGGGATAAGGTAATGGTGCCTTTCTCTTTTGCATTGACCTTCTACCTTGCCAAGCATGATGTATTTCTCTAATGATCTGTCTTGACTGAGGTAATCTGATTTGCAGATGACACAATTATTCAAAGTTGTTAAAACCCAAGAGGACTGTGAAAAATTGCAAGAGGAACTTGATAGATTGGAAGACTGGATGTTCAAATAGCAGATGAAATTTTAATGTGGACACGTGTAAAGTTATGCACCTAGGAAAGAACAACCCAAACTATATGGTTACATGATGCAATGTTCCACATTAGGAACTACCACCCAGGAAAAAGATTTAGGCGTCGTCATAGATAACATGTTGAAACCCTCTGCCCAATATGCAGCAGCAGCCAAGAAAGCAAATATGATTCCTAGCATACTAAGGAAAGGAATGAAGAATAAAACAAAGGATTTATATTTTTAACTAATTTTATATACTGCAAATCTAATGCCTCTGCATCGTTCCATGGTGCAACCGCACCTTGAATATTGTGTACAATTTTGGTCGCCGTATCTTAAAAAGGATATAGCACTATTAGAAAAGGTACAGAGAAGAGCCACCAAAATGGTAAAGGGGATGGAAGGATATCCCTATGAGGAGAGGCTAAAAAGGTTAGGGCTCTTCAACCTGTAAAAGAGACAGCTGAGGGGAAATATGATAGAGGTCTATAAATTAATGAATAGAGTGGAATGGGTAAATGTAGGTTGATTGTTTATGCCATCAAAATATAGACAGACTAGGGGACATGCAGTGAAGCTACAGTATAACCTATTTAAGACTAATAGGTATTTTTTTATTCTACGCATAATCAAACTCTGGAATTTGTTACCGGAGGATGTAGTAAAAGGTGTTGTGTTAGTGTAGCTGGGCTTAAAGGTTTGGACAAGTTCCTGGAGGAAAGGTCCATAAACCATTATTAAAGGGGACCATGAAATCCATTGTTTGCCCCAATACAAGCATTGTGGAGCTTGTGTCTTGGGGGAAACTGCTAGGTACTTGAGACCTAGATTGGCCACAGTTGGAAATGGGATACTGGGCTTGATGGATCTTGGTCTGACCCAGTATGGCATATCTTATGTTAAGATTTGTTTTCCAGATATGTATGCATGTCTTCCTCTCTATGGTCACTTGTATTTCATGAAGGCCTCCCTCATTTTGTTCATCTTTTCAGTTACTACTTTTGAGAACATAATTGCCTCCTTTTTCCTTTCCCTTCGTCAGGGGTATGTCAAGCTTAAAACTAAAAAACAAAAACACATGAATACTTAAATAGAACAAAAACAGACAACTAACACATTCTGTCATAAATTAAAAACCATTAAAACTGTTAAACAATAAATAAACCATATCAATTAAAACATCATATAATAAAAAGATAAAAATTATATCAACTTACTGAACTTTAACCGGCATAAACAACTTGAGAGATAGGGCTGTTTCTCTACAACAGTATATAGTAACCAACAGACAGAAATAATTTATTACATTATCAAAGTTTCCACAATCCATCACTTAAGAAGAACTTCCAAGTTAGCCAGTTTCTTAGAGCCAAGAGGATTTGCACTAAACCCCAAGATTTTGAATACAAGCCAATGTGATGAAAGAGATTCCTTATCGTCACTCCAGTCCAGTCCCTTTACTTCTGGGTTACGCAACCCTTCTAGCAGCTTGGAGGCTGAGCCCAACCTTTTTGGGGATGGAGCGGTATAAATACCACTGGGACCACCCACCAACTCCAGTATTCTCAGCCTCCAAGCAGCTGGAGGATTCCGTAAGCCTAGGGCTTACTGGAGTCTCCCTTCTTTAAATTTTAATTCTTTTAAGTTCCTTTAAGTTCCTTTCCTGTGGATTGAGTCATTTGTACTTACTTGCCTCTGTAGCTTTAATTCTCTCCTGCCCTCTCTCTCCCTCCCCCCCCCCCCCCGGGCCGGACATCGGAGGAGAGTCTTACCGGCAGCAGCGAGGAGGACTAGTCAGCGTTCCTCTCGCAGCTGACCCGACCTTACCCTGCATCATCTCTGCGGAGACCTGCTCTGCCTCGCGCCGAAGCCCCCCCCCCCGGTGGCTGAGCGCTGGAGGCACGCCGCGACTAACCTCCTCCGGCCTGTCCCGCTCTGGAGCGAAGGGACGCGGAGTCGAGCCCCAGAGCCACGATTGCAGTCAGCCGACGGAGGCCTTAAAGCGGCAGCGGGAGGAAGCCGGTACCGGTGCTGGAGAGTGTTCCCTGCCCTGACTCCTCTCTTCCAGCGACACGAAGGCACATTCGCGGTCCTCCGGGCCGGGCTCCACGTGGTTGAGGCCTACCACGTGTGGAGCCAACGGCCCGAGAGCACTGAGTCGGGCCTCTGCACAGGCAACAGAGAAGCTTCTAACTGCAAGTACTGAGTTCATTTTGGGCAGGGGTGTTTGTTGCACATAATGTCTGCTCAGTTCAATTTAATTTAATTTTAATTCAAATTAATTTTATCTTATTTTAAGTTTGGTTTCTTGTTTATTTTAATCTTCACTTTCCTTGGATTGGTCCCTATTAGGGAAGCATTATGAAGGTCTCTGCTCTTTCTCAGGGGATATATTGCCCTAGTTCGGCTGCTCTGAAAGGGAAGCCCCGGCTCTTGCCCATGGCATCCAAGCCACGCTGCCCTTCCTGTGGAACGCATAGGGGCACCTCCGCAGAGACAGGAATCTGCAGGAGCTGTGCCGCGGAGGCCGCATCAGTGGAACAGGAGATTAACCTGGCCATGTCGCAGCCCTCCCAGGGATCAGGAGACCCTCTGGAAGGGGGGTCCCAGTTTCCTATCTCCACTCCTACGGACCTGCCTATGCCCCCTCTACCTCTACCCTCCCCCCACTCTAGTGCTGGGGGGTCCGGAGATTTTTTCTCTCCTGACTTCATCCTCTTGCTCCATAAGGCCTACTGCCTACGTAATCAGGGCCTGGGGGCAGAAGAGGATGCCCCGCCAGCAGAGGACAAATCAGCTAGAGCCCTCGGGGCTACCAATCAGGAAGCCGGGATCCCTGCTAAGCGCCCACGTCTGGGCGGCGAAGAGCTCCTAACATCTCTATCCCAGGATACTCAGGAGGAGGATAGCTCGGTTAAAGACTTGGAGGAGGATGAAGAGGAGCTGGAGGAAGGAGAGATCCCGGAAGAAGATCAGTCACGGATAGTGAGAGTCTTTCGCCATGAGGAGCTCCCGGCGTTAATTAATGAGTCCCTAAAAGTTCTCAATGTGGCCTCAGACACGCCATCGCAGGAAGAAGCGTTGGAGGACCCCTTAATCCAGGCCATCAGGAGATCCCAAAAGGTTTTTCCCTGTCCACAGGGTCGTGCGCCAGATGATCCAGGAAGAATGGGACCAGCCAGAATCAAACTTAAGGGGAGTCAGGACCATGTCTCGTCTATACCCGCTCCCAGAGGCAGATAAAGAGCTGCTAAGATCTCCCAGAGTGGATGCAGCGGTATCAGCAGTTACTAAGAAGACGACGATACCAGTGGAGGGCAGTTCGGCCTTAAAAGACGCGCAAGACGGGAAGTTGGATACGCTCCTGAAACAAGCCTTTGATGTAAGCACTCTCGCTTTGCAGGCCTCCGTGTCCAGAGCTTGGGTGGCTCGGGCCTGTTTACGGTGGGCCCAACAGCTCCAGGCAGAGGGTTCAACGGGCGAGATACAGGCCAACTCAGCTAAGGTGGAATCCAGAGCGGCCTACTTGGTGGACAGTCAGTATGACCTCATTAGAAGCCTAGCCAAGAACATGGCCTCCGTTGTGGCGGCTAGGCGGTATCTGTGGCTACGAAATTGGGCAGCTGACGCTTCCTCGAAGACACGCTTGAGCCGACTCCCCTTTAAGGGGAAACTCTTATTTGGGGAGGACTTAGAGAAGCTAGTTAAGGACCTGGGTGAGTCTAAGGGAGGCAGACTCCCGGAAGATAGACCAAAGAAAGGGCGCCCTCTAGCCCCAGTGCGCTCCCAGCCTAGGGACTCGCGGAGATTTCGACCAGCCAGGTCAGGCTCCTTTCCCAGGGGCCGTTTTCCCTCGAAGGGACAAGGCTTCAGAGGTTTTCGGGGGGCAGGACGGGGTTTTGGTGCCTCCTCCTCCTCCTTCCCGGGACCCAGAAAACAACAATGAGATGACGGGGGTCCAGGAGGAAGGACAGCCGGTAGGCGGTCGCCTGAGGCTGTTTCTTCCCGCCTGCTCCCGAGTCACGTCCGACCAATGGGTCCTAGAGGTGATCAGAGAAGGTTATGCTCTCGAATTCTCAAAACAAATACTTCCAGCGTCTGTTCAGTCTCCCTGCGGTTCTTCAGCAAAGAGGGCGGCAATAGAGGCAACTCTTGCCTGCCTAATAGCGCTAGGGGCGGTGGTCCCTGTACCACCAGACCAGTGCGGCTCTGGTCGGTACTCGATTTACTTCGTAGTACCAAAAAAAAAAGGAAGGCTCCTTTCGACCGATCCTGGATCTAAAACAGGTCAACCGCTGCCTCAGGGTGCCACACTTCCGGATGGAAACCCTACGCTCTGTCATAGCGGCCGTAAGGGAAGGGGAGTTCCTAACGTCACTCGACTTGACAGAAGCCTACCTTCATATCCCGGTCAGGAAGTCCCATCAACAATTCCTGAGATTCGCAGTGCCAAGAGGCCACTTTCAGTTCCAGGCCCTACCCTTCGGCCTAGCTACGGCCCCCAGGACGTTCACCAAGGTAATGGTGGCAGTGGCGGCCTTCCTTCGGAAGGAGGGAATATTAGTGCACCCCTACTTGGACGACTGGCTGATCCGAGCGAAGTCGCAAGAGGAAAGTCATGCGGCAACGGCCAGAGTGGTTCAGGTTCTAGAAGAATTGGGGTGGGTCATCAATCGCCTAAAGAGCAGGATGTCTCCCTCTCAGGAACTCGAGTACCTCGGAGCAAGGTTCGACACCCACAGGGGCAGGGTATTCCTGTCTCGGTCAAGATCAAGAGAGCTAAGGCTTCTAGTCACGCAGTTTCTCGGCAGGCGAAATCCCTCGGCATGGCATTATCTTCAGGTCCTGGGAACTATGGCGGCGGCGATAGAGGTAGTCCCATGGGCCAGGGCGCACATGCGACCGCTGCAGCGGGCGCTGCTACGTCGATGGTCTCCTCAGCATCAACCTCCTGGCAATGCAGTTACCTTGCGCTCCGCGGACCAAACAGTCCCTCCACTGGTGGCGATGTCCAAGGAATTTGGACCGCGGGATGTCCCTCGAACCTCATCAGTGGTTACTATTGACAACGGATGCCAGCCTGTTAGGCTGGGGAGCACACTGCAAGGACCAGTTCGTCCAGGGACGTTGGACACCGTTGGAATCACAATGGCCCATCAACAGACTGGAGCTGAGGGCCGTCACCCTGGCGCTCAAGGCGTTCACGGCTTTAGTCCAAGGAAAAGCAATTCGCGTCCTTTCCGACAATGTCACGGCGGTGGCCTACATCAACCACCAGGGAGGCACCAGCAGTCCTGCCCTGGAGAAAGAGGCGGACGCCCTCTTCCAGTGGGCGGAGTCCAGACTGCTGGCACTTTCAGCTCAGCATGTGGCGGGCGAGGGCAACGTCACAGCTGACTTCCTCAGCAGATGCAAGATAGAGCACGGGGAGTGGGAACTAGAACAGGAGACCTTCGACCAGATAGTGGCCCGTTGGGGTCTCCCAGTCATGGACCTCATGGCGCGGTTCTCTACAGCCAAGGTAGACAGGTTCTTCAGCCGAAGGAAGGAAAGAATGTCCGAGGGCTTAGATGCCCTGTCACAAAAGTGGCCTTCCGAAGGCCTGCTGTTTGTTTTCCCCCCCCCCCCCCCCCCCCCGTGGGCCCTGATCGGAAAGGTTCTACAGCGGGTGGAGTCTCACCAAGGTTTGGTAGTCCTCATAGCTCCGGATTGGCCTCACCGCCCCTGGTATGCGGATCTGGTGAGGATGGTCGCCGACCCTCCTTGGCGGCTCCCTTGCAAAAGGGACCTGCTGAGGCAAGGTCCGGTTCGGATGCCTCACGTGGATCGATTCTCGCTTACGGCCTGGCTATTGAGAGGGCGCGGTTCCTAAAGCGAGGCTACTCAGGAGCAGTAATCTCGACGCTGTTGAAGGCTAAGAAGCGCTCGACCTGTCTATCCTATGTAAGGGTTTGGCGCATATTCGAAGCCTGGTGTGCAGAGCATCGTCGGAAACCTCTTTTGACCTCTGTCTCAGAGGTCCTGGAATTCTTGCAAGCAGGATTTGATAAGGGTTTGGCGCACAGCTCCCTGCGGGTCCAGCTAGCGGCAATCGCTTGCTATAGAGGCAAGGTCCGTGGAAAACCTTTAGGGGAACACCCGGACGTCTCCGGGTTCTTAAGAGCAGTTAGTCGGCTACGCCCTCAACGGAGGGCGGTCATCCCCTCTTGGGACCTTAACCTAGTGCTGAATGCCATGGTCGGAGAACCCTTTGAGCCAGTGAAGAGAGCCTCCTTAAAGGATCTAACCCTAAAGACAGTGTTCCTGGTCGCTATCTGCTCGGCCAGGAGGGTTTCGGAATTGCAGGCGCTGTCCGCCCAGCCTCCCTTCCTGACCTTCCTAAAGGACAAGGTGGTTCTGCGCACAGTGCCTTCCTTCTTGCCCAAGGTTATCTCTCCCTTTCATGTAAACCAGACAGTCACCCTGCCGGCCTTCTCGGCCAAGGGGCAGGAAGGTAGGGATAGCAAACTGCATCTGCTAGACATCCAGAGAGCCTTGAAACGGTACCTATCTCGCACAGCACCATTCCGAAAGTCCGACCGACTGTTCATTCAGTTCGGAGGGCCGCACAAAGGTGAGGCGGTGGCCAAGGCCTCAATCTCCAGGTGGATTAGAGAGGCGATTGCCTCCGCCTACATCCTGAAGGGGAAGCAGGTCCCGGTGGGTCTGAGGGCTCACTCCACTCGGGCACAGGCGACCTCTTGGGCGGAATACAGTCTTGTTTTCCCGCTGGATATTTGTAGAGCAGCGACTTGGGCCTCGCTGCATACCTTCACCAAACACTATAGACTGGACGTGCAGAGTACGGCGGATGCTCGTTTCGGTCTAGCGGTTTTTTGGGCCGGTATGCCGGATCCCACCCAGGGTTGAACTGCTCTGGTACATCCCAGAAGTAAAGGGACTGGACTGGAGTGACGATAAGGAAATAGTAATTAGATCTTACCTGCTAATTAGTGTTCCTGAAGGAACGACAGTCCAGTCCCTGATCCCACCCGGTTCCGGCAACTGTTAAGACCTCACGTTCATAGAGGAGCATTGGACCGAGCGCAGAGCCGGTTCGGCGGGAGGGAGTGCAGGGGAAGGCCGGGTTGGATAGAAGCAGCCACCTCCTCCGTCCGTTGCCATTCCTCCTCTCCTTCCCCTATACTTTCAAAAAAAAAAAAATTGATAATGCTTATTGGATAGATTGTTGAGATATTAGTTTAGACTTAGTTTATATTTCATTATGAGGTTTTTGGATGGAAGTTCGATAAGTCTGCTTTTTCATTCGAATACTGGAGTTGGTGGGTGGTCCCAGTGGTATTTATACCGCTCCATCCCCAAAAAGGTTGGGTTCAGCCTCCAAGCTGCTGGAAGGGTTGCGTAACCCAGAAGTAAAGGGACTGGACTGTCGTTCCTTCAGGAACACTAATTAGCAGGTAAGATCTAATTACTATTTTGTCACCTAGGGAGCGGAGTGGTGTGTTAAATGTTTAATGGGGGTGTTTCTTGCTTCTTCGGGGAGGTTTATGCCACAATGATATAGCCTGTTACTCGTGTTTAACGCAGTAGCCTGCTATGAGGCTGCATTCTGGTTTGTGGCTATGGGTCCTGGTCCTCCTGCTATATGATTTCTTTCTTCCATGATTCTTGTTGTGTGTTCACCGCTGTAGGTTTTCATCAATGTAATTGCTGTTCCTAATGATGGGTCGGATGATGGTTTGTGATTGATTCTTGCTGGGGTGGGGGGGGGTGTTAGGCTTAACAGTGTTAGCGAGGGATCTTGTTGTTCTGACTTCATGTGTGAAAACATCAATAAAATTGAGTTGAAATAAGGTACAGGTTGAAACGGCTGTTGGTCCACTTGATCTTTATCATATAAAAACTCTGTATATTCCTTCCACCTTCTTCTTGATCTTCTCAGCATCATTCAGCATAGAACCTTGAGCATCTTGTAACATTCCAATTCGAGGCTGGAACTTTTTCTTTAACTCTCGTAGCTTTAGGAAAGCCGATCTTGTTCTTCCTCTAATAGTTTCTGCTTCTATTTCCTTGCAAATGTCATTGTAGTACTTTTCCTTGTCCTGTCTTGCTGCACGTTGGAAATCTCTGAGTTCTGCGATTGTCTTTCTTTCTCCTCTGGCTTTAGCTTCTCTGCGTTTCTGGGCAATTTTCAGAGTTTCTTCTATCATCCATTTTGGCCGTTTTTGCTTTTTCACCTTTTGTAGAGACTTCTCGCTTTCTTCCAACACAACCTTCTTGATGTCATTCCATAACTCTTCTGGAGCTCTGTTATTTGTATCTAAAGCAGCAAATCGATTTTGCAGGCAGTCTTTAAATTCCAGTGGTATATTCTCAAGGTCATATTTTGCTGCATTCATGAGTGGTTTGCTCTTTTTCAACTTTAGCTTGAGTTTGCATACTAGTAGTTGATGATCTGTACCACAGTCAGCTCCAGGTTTTGTCTTTGTTACAGAGCTTTTCCATCGTTGACTTCCACAGATGTAGTCAATTTGATTTTTATACAATCCATTGGGTGAAGTCCATGTGTACAGTCGCCGCTTGTGTTGCTGGAAGAAGGTGTTTGAGATGAATAGATCATTGGTCTTGCAGAATTCTATCAGTCTTTCTCCAGCTTCATTTCTGTTGCCAAGTCCATATTTTCCAACTACTTTGCCTTCTTCTTTGTTGCCAACTTTTGTGTTCCAGTCACCCATGACTATCAGGATATCCTGTTTGCATGTTCTGTCAATTTCAGCTTGTACTTGTTCATAGAACTCTTCAATTTCATTCTCTTCTGCAGCTGTTGGGGCATATACTTGAATTATAGTTGTGTTGATAGGCAATCCTCGTAGACGAATAGAGATTAAGCGTTCGCTGACTGCATTGTATTTCATTACAGTTCTTGCAAGTTTCTTCTTTATTATAAATGCAACACCATTTCTTCTTTCTTTCATTTCCAGCATAGTAGACCATGTGATCATCTGATGCAAAGTGCTCCATGCCAGTCCATTTCAGTTCGCTGACACCCAACAGATCAAGTTGTACACGTTCTATTTCATTCTTGACCACCTCCAACTTCCCTTGGTTCATGCTTCCTACGTTCCATGTTCCAATGTGTAAGACATCTTTACAGCTTCTGACTCTCATTTCATGCGCAGCTACATCAGCAGTCGGACTTCCCGAGGGCTTTGATCCAACCACATCATAAATGCTGGCTTTACTCTGAAAAGTCTTCAGCTCTTCCCCAGTAGCTAGAGTGCCTTCCGACCTGGGGGTCTCCTCTTCCAGCACTATAGCACAATTTGTTTTGTTGTAACTATCCATTGGGTTTTCATGGCAAGATACAGAAGTAGATTGCCGGGCCTTTCTTCGGCGCAATTTAAGTTTGGTGGTGTTGCCGTTGTCATAAAAATGTGATCCTCCGCCGTCAACACTGTCCCATTCTGCTGCTGCCCAGATGGGTGGTTTGTCTTGGTCTGGCACCTCAGCTGAGACCTGTCCATCTTGGGAGACCCTACCAGTAGTTAAACTACTGATAGTTTAGCTCTCAGCATCACTGATGCACGCAAGCCCTCACAGCATGACAAGCTGCAAACCAAGTGAGAGAAGTGAGAAAGATGGGGCTGTGGTAGTTCTTTATGAAAGGATTAAAGGGGTAATTTCCAAGCTTTACGGACTTCTCGGGAGTGGAGGGAGGGGGAGAGAATTATCTGAAGACATGTGAGGCTATTTTTGGGGCGGCAGGGAGGTTGTCTGCAAATATTTTATATACATTTTTTTTTCTTTCTATTAGGGTATATGGTATTTTGCTCTGACCAGAACTAGAGCTAAAATCCCTGAAGCTCTGGGCTTATGTTGGAGGGGTTGCACAGAGGTGGGCTCTTTTCTGCACATATAGTGGAATTGCCCATGGATTAAGGTGTTTTGGAAAGGGAGTGAAAGGTGTGGTCAACAGCAGGAGGTCACATCTTCCATTAGTTCCCAAGATCTTTCTATT
Source organism: Ichthyophis bannanicus (assembly GCA_033557465.1). Lineage (NCBI taxonomy): Eukaryota > Metazoa > Chordata > Amphibia > Gymnophiona > Ichthyophiidae > Ichthyophis > Ichthyophis bannanicus. The sequence goes on from CM066042.1 coordinate 175,134,469, forward strand.
GGGATTGGTCCCTTGAGGTTAGTAAGGGGGAAATAGAAGGCTGAGTGAGGATGATGGCTGTTAGACGAGAGAGCAGTTTATTGGAAGAAAAGCTGGCATCAACGGTAGGCCAGTGTCGGCCCAGATTGGGGAAAATAGAATGCATGGAAAGAATTATAGAATTAAGGAATAAGAAACATTATGAGGAGATTGGACAGTGAGAAATTTTAAACTTTCCTGGGAATATAGGTGACTGATACAAACTTGGAACCAATGCAAAAAGCCGGCACTGAAGTCATGCGCTGTTGGCATGTTGCATGGCTAATAGCACATGACTTCAGTGCCGGCATGCAGAAAGTGACTTGTATGCAAATTAGCCATGCGCTAAACTTCATGTTATGGCAGTCTGACCCCACCCAGTGCATCAGAGGATGCACGGCTTGTGGCCAGGCACTGCCATTTTTCAAGATGGTGGCATGGGGTGGGAGTGCATGGACAATGCTCCCACTCCATCTTAAAGGTACCAGGTATGGGGGTTCAGGGGCCACCAGGCCTCTTGTTAGTGGGTGGGTGGATTGGGACCACTAGGCCACCAGGGGTGGTGTGTGTGGTTTTTTTTTTTCTGGTGTGGTGTTTTTTTATTGGGTGGGAGGTGAGATCTGGGCCACCAGGGATTTTTTTCTGTGGGGGGGGGGGGGTGGTAGGTGTCGGGGGCACCGGCCCCCTGACAGTATTTTGATAGCATTGGGGGCTTTCCCCAATGCCTGGATCATCTGAGGGGAAATTTTACACTTTATCTCAGGTGATCAAGGCATTGGGGAAAGCCATCAGGGGAATGCACAAGATGTTTGAGCCAACTCTGACAAGGCGCAGAGAGATTTGGCGCTTCGGCTAGTTTTGTAATCCTCTATGCGTTTCTCTGCATTGGGCACAGACAATGTTAGCATGCCATTTTAATACGCGCAGCTCATTTTGTGTGCCTATTGCCTCAAGTTGGAGCAGGTACAAAGCAAAGTTTCTTCCTCTGAGAAGGGATAGCACTTCTTTGGACCCAGGGGAGGGATCCTCGAAGACAGGCTTGGTACTTGAGGCAGTCGCTGATAGCTTCGGTCAGCAGGCCTCAGTTCCTCAGGTAGCTGAGGAGGGAGAAAGTCTCTCAGAATCAGGGCTGGATCAGTGGACAGGAGATCTGGAGGAAGGTGAGATTGGAAGGGACACAAGGAAGAGCACTGGCTCGCAGAGAGTCCAAAAAACAACCAAGGGAGCAAGCAGAGTGTGGGTCACTTGCGCTTTATTGAAAACCAAAACCCCGACGCGTTTCGGCGACAGCCTTCATCAGGGGGCTAGAGGACTGCAAACAAATTAAAACAATATATCTCAATAAAACATAATAAAAACATAAGTATAAATATGAAATCAAAAATATATAAAATCAACATAGATAGTTTAAAAGGACAAACATCGAAAATGTGTATATCATATCATACTCACACAATGTGTAAAACCAATACAGTAGATGAAGCGCATAGAAATGTATAGCCAGTAATGTGGTTAATAATGCTGAAAAACAACAAACATATTAAAATACAAATACCAAATAGATGCAAATAATCGACAAATAATGCAGTGGAAAAGGCGGATGGGAAACCCAGACCAAGACAAGCAAAAGTACATGCACTTAAACTGCTAAAAATTACTAAAATTGAAAGAGCAAACAAGAACTAATACATATGTAATTAAAACATAAAAACTTGATGACACATCACAAATCCAAGTGGATTTTAAGAGAAAAATAAAATCAATTAAAAATTAAACAAAATTAGAAATGAGAAAATGGTCACAAAAAGAAAACTTAAATGGGAGCCTGGACACCATGTTGTAAAAATGTAATAGGCTTAGCCAACATTTTTGATATTTTTATGCCCCTTTTTCACATATTACATTTGACTCGGCGGTGGCGTATCTCGCTGATGCCTTCTATGATCTCATGAGGATTTCGGCAAAGTCCATGGCATCGATGCTTGCCACAAGGAGATTCCTCTGGTTGAGGAATTGGGCAGCGGACGCCTCTTCTAAGGCTCTCCTTAGTAAGCTTCCGTACAAGGGTAAGCTGCTCTTTGGGGAGGCTCTGGAAAAGATCGTGAAGGATCTGGGAGATTCCAAAGGGGGTCGTCTCCCGGAGGACTGTCCGAAGCCTGGAGCTCTGCAGAAAGGGGAGAGTAGGGAGTTTTGCAGGTTCAGAGGATCTCGATTTGCTCCATATCAGAGAGGTTGCTTTGTGTCCAGAGGGCAGTCCCTTCGAGGAGCTCGGGAGTTCGGAGGGGGTATTTTGGGTCCCAACAGAACTCCTTAAAGAAGCCACAATGAAAGGAGGTTGGTCCAGATGAAGGTTCCAGTAGGACGCTTGCAGAGCTTCCACTCTGTCTGGACCACCATAACAGACCAGTGGGTACTGGAGATTATTCGTGATGGTTATGCGCTGGAGTTCGCCCGGCTGTTGGCGGAGACCTTCGTGGTGTCTCCATGCAAATCTTCGACAAAGATACGCTTCGTTTGCTGCGGCTTCAAGCGGTGGTTCTGGTTCCTCAAGACCAGTATGGGTTAGGTCGATACTCTGATTTATTTCGTGGTTCCCAAGAAGGAAGGGTCTTTTCGGCCAATTCTAGATCTCAAGCATGTGAACCGCTGTTTTGAGAGTGCCGCATTTCCGAATGGAGACCCTACGATCGGTTATTTGGTCAGTAAAGCCGGGCGAGGTGCTTTCGTCCATAGATTTAACAAAAGCATATCTGCACATTCCCATCAGGCCAGAGCATCAGAAATTTTTGTGCTTTGTCGTGCCCATGGGAAATTTTCAGTTCCGAGTGTTACCGTTTGGGCTGGCTACGGCGCCGCGCATGTTCACAAAAGTGGTGGCAGCGGCGTTACGAAAGGAGGGCATACTTGTGCATCCCTACCTGGACGACTGGTTGATTCAGGCAAGGTCGGTGGCAGTCGGTCGGGGCAACGGCGCGTGTTGTGGAATTTCTGGAATAGCTGGGTTGGGTGGTGAACCAAGCCAAGAGTCAGTCGCTTCTAGTGCAGTGTCTCGTTTATCTCGGAGCCTTGTTCGACACGGCCGTGGGAGCGGTGTTTCTGCCAGAGGTCAGAGTGCAAAAGATTGTAAGGCAGGCATCAGCGTTTTTGCGCATGAAGTTGGAGGGGTGGGAGGGCAGCGTGCTGTGCTGGGGGATGCGCCCAGGGGCGTTCCTGTTGGACACTGGGGAGCGTTCCTGCGTGGGCTCCGTCGATGCCGATGATACCCATATGTGAAGACTGAATTCCTGCTGTTCTCCGAGATCACCCTGTTACAGGTGAGTAACTACGCTTTCTCAACATACAGGGGTGTTCTACACGGAGCGGTGGGTTCAGCATTAAAACAAAGACATGGGTAGGGGTGGCCTGCACGGAGCGGCTGGTGCACCTACTCTTGCCATCTTACTGGGCAGACTAGATGGACCATACTGGTCTTTATCTGCCGTCATTTACTATGTTACTAAGGCTCTGATGGCATGGCGATTCTTGCAGCTTCTGGGTTCCATGGCGGCGGCTTTGGACCTGGTACCATGGGCCAAGGTGCATATGCATCCTCTTAACAGGTGTTGCTTTCCAGATGGTCGCTCCAGGATCATCCTCTATATCGGAAGTTAGTGTGCTTGGAGGCAGTCAGCGCCAGTTTGCAATGGTCGTTGGATCCCAGCCATCTTCGAGCGGGAATTCCGCTGGAGCAGCCGGATTGGGTTCTAATCACCACAGATGTCAGCCTCGTCGGCTGGGGAGCGCATTGTATGTCACAGATAGCACAAGGTTGCTGGCCAACAGAAGTGAGAGGTTGGTCGATCAATTGCCTGGAGATGAGCGGTGCATTTCGCTCTTCAAGAGTTCATCTGCCTGGTGAAAGGGAAAGCAGTGCACGTGTTCTCAATATCAATCGACATGGGGGTACAGGCAGTACAGCATTGTTGGAGGAGAGTCAGCTGTTGATGAGCTGGGTTGAGCAACATCTGGTAGCTCTTTCAGCGGCACATGTAGCTTGACGGGACAACGTGCAGGCCAACTACCTCAGTCAGAATGCCTTAGATCCAGGAGAGTGGTAATTGAACGCGGCCGTCTTTCACGACATTACGGTGCGGTGGGGACAGCCAGTTATGGATCTGATGGCCACTCTTGTCAATGCCAAGGCAGCTCGGTTTTTCAGCAGGTGCAGGGAGTGCATGTCTGAAGGACTCGACGGTTTGGCTCAAACTTGGCCGTCGGTCGGGCTGCTATACGTGTTTCCTCCGTGGCCGATCAGGCGGGTCATCCGGAGGATAGAATGTCACGATGGAAAGGTGATTCTCATTGCCCCAGATTGGCCAAGGAGAGCGTGGTATGCATATCTGGTGCGCCTGCTCGTGGACTGTCCTTGGAGGTTGCCCAGTCGCGTCAACCTGTTGTACCAGGAGCCAATTCTAATGCCAAACGTGGATCGCTTCTCGCTTATGGCTTGGCTCTTGAAAGGGAACAGCTAAGGCATAGAGGTTATTCTGCGGCGGTGGTAGCCACTATGTTGAAGTCCAGGAGAAGGTCTACGTCCTTGGCTTATGTTCGTATTTGGCACATTTTTGAAGGCTGGTGCGAGGTGCGTATCCTTAGACCATTTGGTGCGACAGTGCCGGATATCTTGTCCTTCCTGCAAGGGGGTCTGTATAAGGGTCTAGCCCTCAGTACTCTAAAGGTTCAATTGGCTGCCCTAGCTTGTTTTAGAGGCAAGGTGCAGGGGGGCCTCTTATCTTGGCATCCGGATGTTATGAGATTCCTAAGGGCGGTTAGGAATGTGCGGCCCCCGGTGAGACCAGTAGTTCCAGCTTGGGATTTGAACTTGGTCCTTGAGGCGTTGATGCGGCCTCTCTTTGAGCCCGCCGGGGCAGTAGCACTAAGTTGGGTTATTTTTTTTCTTGGAAGACCGCCTTCTTGGTAGCATTGTGCTCAGCAAGAAGGATCTCGGATCTACAAGTGTTATCGTGTAGAGAACCGTACATTCAGTTTTCTGCAGAGAAGGTGATGTTGCGGTCAGTTCCGTCTTTTTCTTCCTAAGGTAGTCTCTGGTTTTCACTTGAATCAGCCAATTTCATTTCCGACCTTTCAGAGCCGTGAATGGAGTGGCATGGATAGTTCGCTGCGGAAGTTGAATCTTGAAAGAGTGCTCAGTCGGTACCTTAGGAGGACGGAGTCGTTTAGGAAGACGGACAGGTTGTTCGTGCTATTTGGAGGAGCTCGGAAAGGGGCTTCCAAGGCCTCGATTGCTCGTTGGGTGAAACACGCTGTAGCAGCAGCGTATCAGGCGAGCAGAAAGTCGCCTCCTGAAGATCTCAGGGCTCATTCTACTCGGGGCCAGGCGGCTTCTTGGGCAGAGTTCGTTTTGGTTCCACCTGTGGATATCTGTTGAGCGGCTACTTGGTCGTCTCTCCACATCTTTGCGAAGCACTATATATTAGATGTTCAAGCAAAGGGGGATGCAAATGTGGGGGCCTCAGCCATAATGGTGGGCCTAGCAGGACCCTCCCGGGATTAGGTACTGCTCTGGTACTTCCTTATGGTTCCTGAACTGGCCCGGAGAGACAAAGAGGAAGGAGAAATTAGACCTTACCTGCTAATTGTCTGTCTTTCCTTGATCTCTCCGGGCCAGTCCAGGGCCCACCCAGATCATTTGCGGGTTTCAAGGGATGGGGTCTCAATGTTTTTCGGCAGTTATTTCAGGAAAGAATAGTCGCTGTTCGTGCTGTGGCATGGAGAGTAAGGGGAGGAGGACTAGGTGTTATCTTGGTCTTCCGCCAAAGAGGTTTTAGAGCGGTCTGGCTGTGGGGCTCCCTGGCCCTTTCAGGGGGTGAAGGAGTGTGACCCGTTCTGGAACAAGAGAGAAAAAAATTATATATATTAACATTTTAGGAAGTTGGTGCAAGTTTTGTTACCTTTGCAGTGTTTTAAGTTAGGTTGCGGAGGTTATTGGGTAGTTTGCTTTGACAATGGTAGACTGAGTCTGACACCAGAGGGAGCTGGATAGGCTGTCAGCAAGACTTTGAGAATTCAGTTCTCAGCTGCTGGAGGAGGTTGACTACCCTATGGTTCCTGGACTGGCCCGGAGAGATCTCAAGGAAAGACAATTAGCAGGTAAGGTCTGATTTCTCCTTAATGGATATCTTCCCAACTGAAGACCTGCAGCGTTGTCTTCATGGGGATCTGAGGCACCTGTGCGCTGCTCTTAAGGATGGCCAAAGAGGTCACAACCTGTGCTTTGCACCTGCATTCCTCTGAGCCAAGCCTAGACTTTCTCTGCTGGGGTTGCCGAAGTGCTCAGGGAGAGTTCAGACCATCAGAAGATAAATTTTGAGGAGGACAGAGTGGATGCAGCTCCCAAGTTGTGAGTCTACCTGCAATGCTAGGAGTCAGTGGCTTTTGATTCTAGAGCTGGTGCTTGGGCCAAAGCACATATGCACTCCTGCAAGTCTCTGGACCTCCTGCTGCAGGTTATTTGATCAGCACCTCCCTCTTCTCCAGAAGAAAGGTGGCTTGATGGCTGCACACTTGCCCTCTGCTAGATGGAATGTCTTTGGTGCCTCCAATTATTTTGGACTGCAGAGCTCATTTTCTTGGTCAGTTTGCACAGTAGCATTGGTCCCTGCAAGAAGCCTCCTAGTTGATCAACAGATTAGAAAGCAGTGTGATTTTCCTAGCTCTTTTAGAGGTTCTGGACCCTCACGAGGTAAAGATGGCATGAGTATTCAGATAATACCATGGAAGTGGCATACATTAACAAGGAAGGCAACACTCAGTGCTTTGGTGGCTGCAGAAGTGGAAGAGCTCTGTCATTGGGCAAAGGTTCATCTGGTGGATCTGTTGGCTGCAGATCTTATGGACATTGACAATGTACAGGCTAGTTTCTTGGGCCAGAACACCATGGATCATGGCAAGTGGGAGCTAAGCCCTTACACATTCTGCCTTATTGTGTGGCAGTGGGGCTTGCTGGTGTTCACCTTGGCATCCCCCTAAGAAACCATCTGATTTGAGGTGCTTTTTCAAGTGCATGAAGGATCTACAATTAGTTGGCTTGGATGCCCTTTTGCAGGTGTAGCCTCTTCTGTACTTCTTTCCAGTGTGCTCTTTGAGCAGACTTCTATGCAGGTATTCAGTTCACCTGGGTTTTGGCATTCTGGTAGTGCCTGACTGGCTATGCAGGCCATAGTACACTGATCTCTTGAGCTTGTTGGCAGGGTCCTCTCTATTGTTGCTTCATGAGAGAACTGCTGTGGCAACGTCTCCTGATCAAAGAGGATCCTGTGTCCTCCTCGCTTTATGGCCTGGCCCTTTGCGAGATGCAAGCTGCCTAAAAAGGGAATTCTCTGGGACGGTGGTTGACCACCCTTCTCAGGCCCATAGGGCCTCTGTCTTTTTTGTCCTGTGTTTTAGAGTATGGGAGGGTCTTTGAGAGAGGTTTACTAAATCTTGAATACTGTAGATCTTATGCATCCTCTGTGGTTCACAAGAAAACGCATTAAAGCATAATGATGACAAACATTCAACTGAATAAAAACAAATTAAAACAAAATAGACATGTTCCTCACCCAGTGTAATATGATTCATCACTCCCTACCGAACTTCAGTCATAAAAAGCAGATTTGAATTAAAAGGTTTCAACCTTCTCCATGTAAACTGTCATCCTCTCCCATAATTCTGTCTGTGAAAAGCCAGCCTAAAATAGGCTTTCAATCACTTCTGAAATACCAATAAATCCTCTAATAACCTCTGTTCGGATAGTAGCTGACTTCTGTCTGATGGATCGGCAGTAGAGGTAGTGTTCCTTTCAGGTCCTGGATGCCAAGAGGGCAGACAGACTAAGTACCATTTTTGGTTTTTATGACCTGGTTTGGACCAGGGTTTAGCTTTGAACTCTTATACTTCAGGTGGTAGCACTTCCATTCTACTGGAGGTGAGCTCATGGTGGAAGTGGCCCTTGTTCTTGAGGAGGTGAAACACATCCATTCACCTGTGTGGCTGATGCTGGAGGCACTAAAAGGTTACCATTTTGAGCCACTTCAGAAGAGATCCCTCAAGAATTTGACGCAGAAGATCTTATATCTGGTGACTATTGCTTCTGTCAAACTGTTTTTAGACCTACAGGCCTTTTTCTCTTTTTGGTCATTTAGTCAGCATCTGTTTGCCAGAGGACCATGCTGTCGTTTTCTCCCAAAAATAGTCTCCCTTTCATCGACTGTGATCTGCCCTCCCCCTTGGAGGCTCTGGTTGCGCCTGTTTAGTTGTGAGGAGAGTGTTGGTGAATATTTGGAGACTGCTGATTCCTATGGTGTCTGATTTTGTTGTCTTCATTGGCTCGAGGAAAGAACAGGTGGAAGCCAAGTCTCAATTTGGCCTAACTGCTTCTGTATGCCAGTGGGCAATCTACTTCCTCTGTTTAAAAAAAGAAAAAAAAAAAAGAAAAACGTGTGCCAGAGTACTTCTACTAATCATTTGTATAATGCTAAAAGGCATATGCAGTGCTGTATGGAGATGGGTAAGAGACGGTCCCTGCTCATCAGATCTTACAGTCTAGTCAAAACAGACAATGCAACAGCTGGGGACTAGGATATGTCTAGGGGAATGGTAAGGAAGGGTCAGGAGCTTATTCCACTAGGACACATGCCTTGTCATGAGCCGAGTCCACCTTGGTATCTCTGGAAGCCATTTGTAAGGTAGCTACTTGGTTGCCTCTGAGCAGCTTTGTGAAGCAGTACAGGTTGCATGTGGGAGCTGGAGCAGTTAGCGCTTTTAGCAGGACAGTTGTCATGAGCATAGTCTTCCTCCCATCCCATGTCCTGATTTAGGAGAAATTTTACATACCTGAATTTCTTTTCTTAAATCCTGCTAGACCAGTCCAGGACTTGTCCTGGAAGACTGTACTACAGGCTTGCTGGCTTTTGATTGCATTGTCAGTATCAGTGCCTGATACAAAGTTAATTAATGTTCCTTATCGTCACTCCAGTCCAGTCCCTTTACTTCTGGTTACGCAACCCTTCCAGCAGCTTGGAGGCTTAGCCCAACCTTTTTGGGGATGGAGCGGTATAAATACCACTGGGACCACCCACCAACTCCAGTATTCTCAGCCTCCAAGCAGCTGGAGGGTTCCGTAAGCCTAGGGCTTACTGGAGTCTTCCTTTTTTTATTCCTCCTTTGTTATTCCCTTTTTAGTCAGAGTTTAATCTTACTTTACTTTCATTTTTTTAACCTTTTTAATCCTTTGATTTACCTTTTAATTGTTGCAGGTCCTGTCCCTTTAATTATCCTGCTTGCTCTTTCCCCTCCCCCACCCCCCCCGACTGATCGGGCCGGGGATCGGAGGTGGTTTTCCGTAGGCGGCAGTGGGGAGGACCTCGCAGAACTCCTCAGCTGTTTATCCGGCCGGCTCCTGCACAACTTCTTTGCAGCCCTGCCCTGCCTCGCGTCGAAGCCCTCCTGGTGGCTGAGCACTAGAGGCAACGCCGCGATTCCATTCGCGCCGCCGGCCCCGTCCCGTAGCAGAGGGACGCGGGGGCGAGCTCAGAAGGCCGCGACTCAGCGGGAAGCTGTTTTCAAATGGCGGTTTCTTCTTTTCAGGCTCTTCAGGAATCGCGGTGCTCAGCCCTGCTCCTGCATCCGGAAGGAAGATCGGGGCTGTGAGCAGACTCGCGACTCCCGTTTAGGCTCCACGTGGTGCGGCCTACCACTTGTAGAGCCAACGGTTGCAGTTCGCGGAGTTGGGACCAGACATCTCAGCTGAAGAATTCCTAAACCGCAAGTACTGGGGTTTGGTTTAAGGGATGTGTATGTTTTTAATAATTTTAGTTTTGGGTTTGTTTTGGTTATTTTATTTTGATTCAATTTTTATTCAATTTGGATGCAATCTTGTTTCACTCTTCAAAGGGGAACTGGCATCTAGTGGAGAGCATAACACCCTTAGTAAAGTAAAGGGTTAACGCTGTACCAGAGCACTACACTCTCTCCGGGGTTAGACCCAGTTTTTCAGCCTCAAAGCCCAGGAGGGGCCCTGTAACCTTTTCAAGGCCATGGCGGCCAAGTCTCGGTGTCCATCCTGTGGCACCTGGCGAGGTACTTCCTCAGAGGCAGGGATCTGCAGGGGCTGTGCTGCAGTGGCTACCTCCGTGGAACAAGAAATTAACTTGGCCATGTCACAAGCTTCCCAGGGCTTCGGAGATTCCCTACAAGGGAAGGGGGGTTCCCAGCCTCCTCCTTCTGCGTCCTCGGATTTCCCAACTACCTCTGGGTTTTCTTGGCAATGTATCACCGGGTGTAGATTGCCAGCCTTTTCTTCCAAGGCAATGGAGGGTAGTGACTTGCCCAAGGTCACAAGGAGTGCCAGTGGGAATCAAACCCTTGATCTTCTGGGTACTGGGTAGTTGCTCTACTACTAGGCGGCTACTCTCTGTAATTATGTTAATTTAATTTAGTTAATTATGGCAAGAGCCAAATACTTAATGCAGATGGTCTGTTTTAATTTATGATTATCTATGAACATTAATAACCTCCTGTTATCTAACCCTACACTCCCTCCTCAGGAACTCGCCTTTTCTGGCAAATCCCTTCTATCTGTGCCCTTCTCTTCCACTGCCAACTCCAGATTTCCCTTTTTTGTCTTGATTAGATTGCAAGCTCTGAGCAGAGACTGTGTCTTGCATCTATATGACAGCGCTGCATACGCACTGTAGCACTATACAAATTACTAGTAGTAGTACTTCAATCTTTCCATCTTGCTGCTCCCTTATGCCTGGAACAAACTACCTGATTCAATATATCTGGCTCCATCTGTGGCCCTATGCAAATCCAGGCTAAAAACATGCTTCTTTGAGACTGCTTTTGGATCCTGATTGCCTTAGTCTCCTGTTCACCTCCGATGTGTTTCCTTACTATTCCTCTAGAGAGATTCTAGTCCCCAGTTATGGTATTTGTCTTGACTAAAATGTAAGCTCTCTCAGGGCTTTCTTGTATGTGTCTCGGTACAGCGCTCTGTACGCCTTATAGCGCTATACAAAGTAAAAGTAATAGCTAGGTTTTAGTTTTTCAGTCGTATTTTACTAATTGACAAGTATCCATACTGGCTTCTCTCAGTGCTGCACTAGAGCATATACCAAGTGATAACATCACTGAAAGTTGCTCAAGTTTGCCTTTATCTGCTGACAAGGGAGCAGAACCCACTTGTCTGAACTATACAGGATCTTCTAATTTTGAAATTGATGGGCATCCGATCTTTATATATTATGTGGCTTGAAGGATATGAGAGGACAATCCTTTCACTAAGCTTTTAAAGCTAAAGCTAATAAAAACCATACAATCTTCCAAACTCCTCAGGACTTTAGGTGTAGATCAAGTACTTCTAAACTCTTAGGGGCTTGTTTACAATGTTTCAATGGGGCCGCGGCTCCGATAACGATCGTGAACCGCTACCGCGGCTTTGTAAACAAGCCCCTTAGTCTTGTCACCAAACTGGTCCGATTTTTGTGTTAACCATAAAGAATATGCATGATGCAAAATTGCTTGTAATTTTCCTAAGAACCAAGCTTAGTTATGTAATTTGCTTGCCATGAAACCCAGATCTGTCATAAGGTCTAGAGTTGTGAATAACTGATTTATGTTGATAAACATTGGGAATTCTTGTCTTAACAAGTAGACAGCTGTGTGATATGTTGTGTGTGGTATGGATAGTCTTGAAGTTATTGTTTTTACGAGATTAATTGTGTTAAAGGACTGCTGAAGGAGTTGCGCTTTTCAAAGGATCAGTTAACCTTTTGCTCTGCTGTTTTTTTTTTTTTTGTTTTTTTTTTTCAAGCACAGATAATTTCTTTCACTACAGCCATTTTGTTAACAATAGGACATAAAGGGTTTAGTGTTTTAATACAAGGAAGACTTTTTAATATTTCTTCCAAAGCTTGCATAAATTGGACTTTGGCTCTAATTTTCTTGGAGTAATAACAGCTGGAGGATGAAGTCAGTTGTTTGTTTCCTTGCACCAGCAATCGGCTGTTCAGCAGAGCTGTCTGTTGCAACACATTCTACTTTATGGTGTAATCCAGTAATTGCACAATGTTTTTTTTTTCTTTCCTGGAGTTTAGAAGAGTTTGTAGAAAAGCAAGGTTTCATCTTAAGATGAGAATATGAAGTGGTAAAACTGATACAGAAAATGCCATCTTCAGTTTGAAGGTGTGGGGTTTTTTTGGTTTTTTTTTTTTTTTTTTTAGGATGGCAGGTTTTTTGAAAGATTGAGGGGGGAGGGAGAACTGTATGTTTTTCTTGGCAATAGTGACTCATAAATTGAGAATTTATTGTTTAGGAGAGTAATCGAACTATGGGGTTTGGTAAGGCACACTCGTATTTGTCTTCTGGTATTGTGATCCCATTTCATGGAGTCTTGGATGGTGAGCAAGCCATGCCAAATGTGCTTGGAGCATGACCTTATTCATTCCACAGGTAATGAGGGAAACATTGATAAGTTATTGCTAGTTTTATTTATTTTTCTTGGTGTCCATTGAGCTAGCTTGTTATCTAACAGGTTTGTATTCCACATTTCCAAAGATCAAGACTGACATGTTCGTCTAGTCATCCTTAGAAGCATAGCAGTGGTGCTGCAATTGTTGCTTTCCATCTACTAGGTACAGCCTACCCTAAATATCACTGTACTTTCAGTGACTATTAAGGCAAGACTGCACTGTAGTGGTGTGTAAAAGAGCATGATGCAGGAAAGGATGTTGCTTGTACTTCAGATTAGGCTTATATAAAAAAGGAAGCTCCTGTGAGCCTTGGACATCTTTAGTGAATACCTACTCTAAGGATCAGTAATGTCTCTGTCAAGATTTAATATTTTTGTTTCAATTAAGATGACATTTGATTTGGTAGCTACTTTGTGTATTTTTACTATTTATTTTACTGTTTTTATAAAGACACCATGGAAAGAGTAATGCTCCCAAGAGTTTTCTGCTTGCACTATATCTCCAAAGCATTCAGTAAGTGAAGTGGTTGTGTTAAAACAGACTGTATGTATACATATTTTTTTTTCTGTGTGAATTTATGATCAGATGGAACAGTTTAATTTGCTTAAGGTTTGGTTTGGTCGTATATATATATTTTTTATGTTTGGAAATGCCAGAGTTTAGGTTTGTATTTGAATATTATTTCTTAAGCCCTTTTTTCCCTTAGCCATACTGAGGCCCTTTTTTAAAGTGCACTAAGCAGTTCCTTATCGTTCCTCCAGTTTAGTCCTCCACCTCTAGGTTGTGCACCTCCTCCTGAAGCTTGGAGACTGGGCATGTAAAAAATCGTGACATCACTGGATATAGCCTGCTGGTAACTCCCACCAGCCCCAGTGTGTCCAGTCTCCATGCAGCAGGAGGACTTAGTGAGCCTAGGTGCTGGGCTCTCTTGAGGAGCAGATAGGAGCAGTTAGATTTTATTAGGGTTAAGTTGCCCATTCTCACTTTAAATTGGGCAAGGATTGTTTCCAATTGCTTTATTTTTGATATAATTCATTTAATTCCCTTTAATTTTCGGTTCAATTAATTTGAGTAACTGTCCCCTTAAGAACATCTAGCTTGCTATCTCACCGTTGCTCCGTTACGGGCCGCCCAGCCAGCTCACCGCTTGGATCTCTCCCCCTAGGCTGTACAGGGGAGAGCTCCTCGAGCCGTATTGGCACACCGAGAGGGTGTATGCCGGCGGCGTTTCTGCGAGCAGGGAGCATGTTAAGTGGTCCGGCAGCACAGTTCTCGCCGCGAATGCCGTTTGTGGCAGTGACGAGCGGCATCGTGGTTTGAGAAGCACCACTCTCCGGGGTAAGTGGAGCGTGAGCGTAAGAGGCTTCAAAGTTTTTTACTTTCGGGAGTACTGTGAAGGACTCGTGTGCGGCTCGAAGTGATTGGAGCAGGGTCCCAGTGGCAGGTTTTCGGCACCAAATGGGCCCAAGGGGGATTGGCGCCATTTTTTTTGTTTGCGGATGGGGCTGCGTTGCGGAGGTGGCGGTGCCCCGCGGGTTCATAGCAGACAGGGACAGAGCTCCGGGCTCAATACAAGGTTTGTTTTGATTTTTCCTTTTTAGCTTCATTCAGATTCAGGGGGTCCCTTCAGTCTTAGTGGGGGAGGGGGGTTCCTTTGGGTTTGATTTCTTGATTTCATGGGGTTTTGGCACGTCGCTCAGGTGCCGAGTTAGCAGTTTAGATGTTTAAAAAAAGAGAAAAACATGAAAAGGCGAAGTAATTCTCCAAGAGAGAGGAGTGGGGAGAATTGCAAGAGCACTGCCTTCTCACTTCTCTAGAACTTGGGGTCATTGCTGCCGGCTCTTCCTTCCGGGACGGCACAGAGGGGAGCTCTGCTGAGCGTCGGCAGGGGACGGCTCTTGATTTAGCGGACAGTGCTGCCTCCTGCAGCCATCACAAGGCATCATGGCGTCTCGGCACGGATTTTGCCATAGCAGCTCAGCTGTCAGCATGATCTCAGCAGGTCAGGTAGAGCGGCGGAGGCTGCGATCGGCAAGAGGTCATACGGTGATAACCGCTTCTGGACACGGAGAAGTCCCCGGTGACATCTTGTTCACAGCGCGGGGCATTTTTCGTACTGAGGACAGCTTCGTGGGCAGTTTCCTTCCCACGCTTTTGCTGCCGACTAGGAAACTGCTAATTTTTATTTTATTTGTTTGAGTGTTTTACTCGTATATCAGGCAATTAATTTTACTTTGGTGTTTCTTTTCGTTTTCTGTCTTAAGGAGGCAGTATATATAAAGAAATAAAATAAAAACTGTGCATGGGGTCATTGCATGCCTTTATGATAGTACTTCATTGAGGCTACCTGTGAGAACTTGGTATCCTTTAGGGTACATGGGGTGGTTCTTCCGGCTAGGTATGGTCCAGTCCTGTCTTATTCTGATGTGCTTACCTGGGCAGGCCTAATACTTTCCTTGCTGGGTTTCATGTGGCCTTTATTACAAGTTACATTTTAGATGCCTCTTTGTTCTAATCCTTTGGAGAGTAACAAACCAGGTTTCGGTAGTTTTGGAGCATATAGTTCTGATTGCCATAAGCCGTCGGGTGGGGGGGGGGGTTCCTCGTTTAGGGTGAGGTAGCTCAAACACCTTCAGGTTGGTGCATCAGAAGATCAGGCATGACTGAAAAGACACCTCTGGAGTGTTTATAGTTTGTCTGTGGTTTCCAGTCTTTGCGACTAACACAAGACGGTATTGCTGACCTTGGGAATCTCTGCAGGAATATTGTTGTGATCCCTTTAGGAAGCAGAATCGCAGCAGGGTTTCAGATCTGCTATCATTATCCTTGCTACAGCTGATCTTCGGAATACTAGAGCAAGTTTTGGACCTGTGCCTAAAGCTTTCACCACTATTCAGGCAAGATTTAGTGTAGAGTTGCAGCAAATGCTTGAGTCATTCTGCTTCTAGTGGGGATGACTTAGTTGATTCTTCTGACAACTTCGGTGCTAGCTTTACATTTTGCAGAGCATTCACACAATTTTATAATACCTTACAAACTAGACAATTGTCCTTCAGGGTGTTTTTTTTATTGCAGAATTAGGTTACCAGATTGGTAAGCTGGCCGGCCATTGTATCATTTCCATGCTTCAATGGGCCTTTCCATCGGGCAGGAGAAAGTCTGAAGGAGAGCTTTTTGATGGGCTTTGCATGAGATTGCTTATTTGTGTGTAAGGCCATGGTACAGAGTTCTTTGGAAAATCTAGTCTTCTCCCCAGGACACATTAGCTATGTACTCGCTTTCGAGTAAGTTTATTGAGCATTTAAAAAAAAAAAAAAAAGTGTCCCTGGTGTCAATTAATTGAAAGGCATAACTACTCATGCCCATCAGGGCTGCTCATTAAACATCTCTGAGGTTTACCTTTCTGTGGGGGCACTACAAATTCCAGGCGTTGTCCTTGGGCCTGGCAACGGCTCCATGCACCGCCACAAAGATCATTGTGGTGCCAGCAGCAGCGGTGCAGATGGAAGGGATTGGTGTGCCTCTATCTCGACAACTGGTTGTCTTCGAGCAAAGGCTCACGGTCAAGCTGCGACAGTTTCTAAAAAACAAAACAAAAACAGAGGTCACTCGAGAGTGGTCATTCCAACCTTACTAAGAGCCAGAATGAAATCCCCCCCCCTCCCCTTGCTCATGGTTGCATAGGGCATATATTTTGAGGACTAGTGTCCGCGACACCAAGTTCGGGCTGCTACGGTTTCATTCCCGTCGTGTGGAGTTTTTTGCGGGATGGTTTCAGAAAAGGACTGGCAGTTCTTTAAGAGGGTAGCTAGCAGCCCTAGCGGGCTTTAGAGGACAGATTTAGAGTGTGGCCCTGGATTCTCCCAGTGATGTAGGGCGTTTCCTCAAAGCGGTGTCTTGGTCGCATCTTGGTCGCGGAGGCTTTGTACCGCCGGGAGATCTCAACCTGGTGCTAGGGGTGTTGAGTAGGAACCCTTTGAGCCTTTACACCAAGCTTCCGTCAAGGGTTTGACGTTTAAAAACGGTGTTTTGGTGGACATTTGTTCAGCAAGGCGGGTGTTTGAGCTGTAGGCGCTGTCCGGTCCAGATCCATGTTTGTCTTTTTTTATCTTGTTCTAAGGAACAGGTGGTGTTCCGTACCATCCCGTGGTGTTTACCCAAGGTAGTCTTTCCATTCCACTTGCATCAGGCGGTGTCCTGACTAGTATTGGGTTCTGCAGATGGGAACGTCCCAAACAGTAATTTTCGTCGCTTGGCCATAAGGAGAGTGTTTCGGCAGTGCTTAAACATCTCAGGGGCCTGTCATAGGTCAGAGCGGCTCTTCGTTCTCTTTGAAGGTCACCGTAAAGGGGTAGCAGCTGTTAGAGCCGCTATCTTCAGGTCATTCCGAAAAGCGATTGTGTTAGCATATAGGGTGCAAGAGCGCCAGGCGCCAGAGGGGCTACGGGCTTTCGCTACTAGAACGCAAGCAACATCATGGACGGAACACGACTTGGTTGCGCCAGTGGAGATTAGCAGTGCGGCCACCAGGCCTTCTCCGCATACCTTCAGTAGGCTTCGCCGACTGGACGTTATGGTAGCAAATGATGGCTGTTTTCGGGTTGGCGGTGTTGCGATCTGGGTTAAAGGTCCCTCCCAATGATTACTGCTCTGATACATCCCAGAGGTGGAGGACTAAACTGAAGGAACGATAAGGAAATAGAAGTTACACTTACCTGGTAATTGTTGTTCCTTGAGGAACTCCAGTTTAGTCCTCATTCCCACCTGGGGGGTGCTCAGTTCACAGATTAATTTCGGATGGAGAGGAGAATCAATTTCGAAGAATCGCGAAATCCTTTCGGTCTCTGGATCGCAGTGAGTTCTTGTTTACTTTCCTTCTCTCTTGATCGGTTAGGGGGTGGAACAGGGAAAGTTTTTAAAGCTTAACAACAAAAAAAAAAAAAAAGAAAATTTAATTAAAGGTCAATCTCCTTCTTGTGGAAGGTTTGAGTGTTAGTTTTCACGTATGTGTATGGTTATCGTTGAAATTAAATTATAGCTACTTATTTGTTGCTTCTTTGAGTCTGCTTTGTCAATAGTTCACTGGGGCTGATGGGAGTTACCAGCAGCTATATCCAGTGATGTCACAATTTTTGACATGCCCAGTCTCCAAGCTGCAGGAGGAGGTGCACAACCCAGAGGTGGAGGACTAAACTGGAGTTCCTCAAGGAACAATAATTACCAGGTAAGTGTAATTTCTATTTAGAGTAACTAACATGCAAGTTAACTAGTAGCACAGCCATGGTAATTCCCATGTTAACTACTCATCATATCAAGGGGCAGGGATTGGGTAGGTTGTAGATAGAGAGTGGGCATTTACTACAAATTGTACTTTGCACACAGTACTCAATAGGTGATAGTATATGCACCCATGGTAACTGCAAATGAACTTGATGTGCATTAAGGGATTTTTCCCTGTGGAGAGTGCAGGGGACATGCTAGTCACACCCCCACATTTGCTGCACAGCTTGTGTACTTACCCCATGTGTTGTGCTCCTAATGTTCAGTAAGTGCAAAAAGTACCACATTCTTAACATGGTTTGTTATACTTTTTTGTTGTGTTTGTTTTCAGATCCTCATAATATATTGATCTATGAAATGGCAGAAAATGCAACAGATTGTGAGCAGAGGCGCTTAACAATGAATAAGGAACAGCATAATGGAAACTTTACAGGTAAGTTAGAAATGGAATAAACAGCTTTATAGTTTCACTACAGTGAATCTTTTATAGTGCAGTTCTTGTCATTAGTTATTGAGTAAAATAGCCTTATTCCTGAAAAAAATCAAATATCAAGGTGAACATGTTGGTTCTGCTGTTCAATGATGTAGCTCCCTTTTTTTGTTTTATGATTGTGACTCCAATATATGCCAATTTATCATAAGAACATAAGATATGCCATATTGGGTCAGATCAAAGTCCATCAAGCCCAGTATCCCGTTTTCTAACGGTGCCAATCCAGGTCACAAGTACCTAGCAGTTTCTCAAGACACACAAGTTACACAAAGCTTGTATTGAGGCAAGCAGTGGATTTCCCGGGTCCTCTTTAATAATGGTTTATGGACCTTTTCTCCAGGAACTTGTCCAGACCTTTTTAAACCCAGAGAAAATATTTTTTTTACTCATTAGTCTTAAATGGATTGCATTGTAGCTTCATCGATTTTTGATGGTGTAAATAATTGATCTGCGTTTACTTGTTCTATTCCACTCATTAATTTATAGACCTGTATCATATCTCCCCTCAGCCATCTCTTTCCAAGTTGAAGAGCCCTAAACTTTTAAGCCTCTCCTCATAGGAGTATCCTTCCATCCCCTTTACCATTTTGGTGGCTCTTTTCTGTACCTTTTCTAATTCTCCTATATCCTTAAGATATGATGACCAGAATTGCAAACAATTTTCAAGGTGCAGTTGCACCATGGAACAATATAGAGGCATTATAATATCCTTTGTTTTATTCTCCATTCCTTTCCTTATGATTCCTAGTATTCTTTTTGCCGCCTTAGCCACCGCTGCACACTGGGTGGGGGGTTTCAACGTGTAAACCACGATGACGCCTAAATCCTTTTTCCTGGGTGGTGGTTCCTAATGTGGAACCTTGAATTGTGTAACCATAGTTTGGGTTGTTATTTCCAAGGTGCATAACTTTGCACTTGTCCACCTTAAATTTCCTCTGCCATTTGAACATCCAATCTTCAAATTTATCAAGGTCCTATTGCAATTTTTCCCAATCCTTTTGGGTTTTGACAACTTTGAATAATTTTGTCATCTGCAAATTTGATTACCTCACTTGTTCCCATTTCCAGGTCATTTACAAATGTTAAAAAGCAGCAGACCTAGCACAGATCTCTCGGGTACTCCACTACTCACCTTTCTCCATTGGGAAAATTGGCATCTCTGCTTTCTGTCTTTTTAACCAGTTCCTGATCACAGTAGTACACTGCCTCCTATGCCATGACTCTTTAATTTCACCAAGTCTCTCATGAGAGACAATGTCAAAGGTTTTCTGAAAATCCAGATACATTATATCGACTGGCCTACCTTTGTTGACCTATTTATTCACACCTTCATAAAAATATAACAGATTAGTAAAACAAGACCTTCCTTGGCTAAAGCCATGTTAACTTTCTCACATTAAACCATGACTATCTAAATGTTCAGTAACGTTTTGTTTTTTATAATGGTTTCTACCATTTTGCCGGTATTGGCATCAGGCTCACTGGTCTGTAGTTTCCCAGATCACCCCTGGAACACTTTTTAATAATTGGCTTTACGTTGGCCATTCGCCAAGCTTCAGCTATTACAGATAATTTTAATGATAGTTCCTTTGCGTCCCTCTAGTCCAGTCCCGGAACCATGGAGTTGTGAATCCCCTCCAGCAGCTTTGGAGACTGAAAGACATTCTTGCTTTGCTGGCACCAGTATAAATAGGCTAGCTCCGCCTCCTCCGCCAGTACTTTCAGTCCCCAAGCAGCTGTGGAGGTTCTGAGCCTGGGTCTGGGCTCAGGGTTTTGGTTTAGAGTGACAAATAAGTAGGCTCTTATTTCTTAGATAGGATTTTTATTCATTTGTTTCTGAGTTTCACCTTTTTGATTTTTTTGCAGGAGTGCTGTGCTGTGGAATTCTGCCTGCTGTCTCTCTTTCTTCTCCTCTCCTCTCTGCCCCCTCCCCTCTTTCCTCTTCTCTAATTGTGCTGTCTCCCCGTGCTTCTGAGCGGGTGTGGAAAGGCATAACTTCTGCATTCAGCCTCCCTGCTCCCGAACCCGCGATTAGAGGAGCAGGGGAACGGTTGGGGGGCAAGTTTGTGAACGCCTCAGACTGTGTTGTCAGCGTGGAGCGGAAGCCACGAAGAGGGCTGTGCTCCGACGCAGTAGCGTCGCTGGAGTTTGCTGACAGGGGAGATTAGCCTCCGGCGGCTCGGGGTGAGTAGCTGGTTATATTTACGCTACTAATTTTTCCTTTAAGGCCTTCATTCCGCTGCGTTTGGCATCGGGGGTGATTGGTGCTGGGTGCCTCTTGTCGCCGCGCGGGAAAAGCGGCGGGGGCCATTTTGAAAGCGGCTTTTGGTGTTTCGGCACTTCAGGGCTTGCTGTTCATGTTTTTACAGCTTCGTTTTTGGGAGCAAAGATATTTCCTTAGCTGGGGGCACGATACTGCAGCAGTTGGTATATTTTAAAAAAACCCAAAAAAAACAAAAAACAAAAAAAAACGGGTGCAGTGTTTCTGTGCTGCTGTGCCATGCCTTCAAAGCTCAGGTGCTTGATTTGTGGTCTGCGGCATGACATGGTGCAGGACTCAGGGGTCTATCAGCCATGCACGCTGGAGGCGCTCGGAGTGGAGAAGGTTTCTGAGCTGTCCCCTCCTGGGGCTGGGGGTCCTTTTCCTCCTTCCCTCGGTCTGGTAGAGCCCACCGCGAAGGCTTCCGTGGGGGCGGGCCCCTCTACGTCTCTGGCAGTTGGTCAGGGGGGGTCGGCTCTGGTTATTCCTCAGACCTTTTTTTCTCTTATGCAGCAAGCGTTCGCCTTGCTGCAGCCGGGCATGTCGGTCCCTCCTGGGGACTCCCAGGGGCAGAAGCGCCCGGGGTCTCTACTACAGCTCTCAGATGACTTGCCGGTGGCTAAGAGAGCCAGGGGCTCTGGGGAGGAAGGTCCAGCGTCTCGGCTCGAGGAGGAGCTTGGAGAGGTGGATGCCAGCTTGGCAGCGCTCTCGGAGGGCGAGTTGGAGGAGGGCAAGCTGCCGGACTTGGAGGAGCAGAGTAGGGTTGTCAGGGTTTTTCGGCAGGAGGAGCTGCCGGCCTTGATAGAGGAAATTCTTAAAACTCTTAACATGCCCTTAGGGGAGGCATCTGC
Organism: Ichthyophis bannanicus; assembly: GCA_033557465.1. NCBI lineage: Eukaryota > Metazoa > Chordata > Amphibia > Gymnophiona > Ichthyophiidae > Ichthyophis > Ichthyophis bannanicus. The sequence goes on from CM066042.1 coordinate 175,155,883, forward strand.
GGAGGATACGCTGGAGGATCCCTTGTTGCAAGCTGTTCGCTCATCGCAGCGGGTATTTCCAGTTCATAGGGTTTTCAAGAGTATGATTCAGGAGGAATGGGACACGCCGGAGTCGGCTCTAAGAGGTTCGCGGGCTTTGGCTCGCCTGTATCCTCTGGCTGACCAGGATAGAGAACTCTTCCGTTCTCCTAAGGTAGACGCTGCGGTGTCGGCAGTGACGAAGAAGACCACTATTCCGGTTGAGGGGGCGGCGGCCCTCAAGGATGTGCAGGATAGGAGGTTGGATACTCTTTTAAAACAGGTCTTTGATGTTACTGCCCTCTCTATGCAGGCCTCGATAGCGGGGGCGTGGGTGGCGAGGGCTTGTTTGTGGTGGTCCCAGAGATTGCAGACAGATCAGCCGGACAGTCTGGCTCAAGAGGCGGCGCGCATGGAGTCAGGGTCCGCATATATGGCGGATATTCATTATGACCTCATCAGAGGTTTGGCCAAGAGCATGGCCTCGGTGGTAGCAGCTCGCCGTTATCTTTGGTTGCGTAATTGGTCGGCGGACAGTTCGTTGAAGGCTCGCCTCAGCAAGTTGCCTTTCAGGGGTAAGCTATTGTTTGAGGACTTGGAGATGCTGGTAAAGGATCTCAGGGAGTCTAAAGGGGGACGTCTTCTGGAGGATAAGCTGAAGCAGGCCCGGAGCGCGGCTAGTACCCGGGGTGCTCCCAGGGAGTTTCGTAGATTTCGTTCCTTTCGCTTTGGCCAATCCCAACGGTCTAGGTTTCCGGGGCGGGGTCAAGATTTCCGGGGATTCAGAGGAGCGGGCAGGGGCTTTCCTCCTTACCAGTCCTCGGCGATTAAGAAACAACAATGAGATAAGGGGGGCTCAGGTGGAGTTGGTCCCGGTGGGTGGTCGGCTGCGGGATATTTACCCTGCCTGGGTCCAAATCACGTCAGACCGGTGGGTTCTCGAAGTTGTCCGGGATGGTTATGCCTTGGAGTTCCATCGGCCAGTGCTAGATTCCTTTTGTGCAGTCTCCCTGCAGGGCGCCGCTCAAACGGCAAGCGGTCGAGGAGACCCTGCAGCGCCTGCTCCAGCTCCGAGCGGTGGTTCCCGTTCCTCCGGAGCAGTGCGGCTGCGGTCGGTACTCCATCTATTTCGTGGTGCCAAAGAAAGAAGGCTCCTTTCGTCTGATTCTGGATTTAAAGAGGGTGAATCGTGTTCTCCTCATCACTCATTTCCGCATGGAAACACTTCGGTCAGTCGTTGCGGCGGTCAGAGGGGGAGAATTTCTGACCTCGTTGGATCTAACAGAGGCTTATCTGCACATCTCGGTGTGGCAGGACCATCAGCGCTTTCTGCGTTTTGCGGTGCCGATGGGGCATTTTCAATTTCAGGCGTTGCCTTTCGGGCTGGCCACGGCTCCTCGGACGTTCACCAAGATCATGGTGGTCGTGGCGGCGGCTCTTCGCAAGGAGGGCATTCTGGTGCATCCATATCTCGACGACTGGCTAATCCGAGCGAAGTCCAGGGAGGAGAGTGTCGCGGCCACTTCCAGAGTAGTACAGTTGTTAGAGTCTCGGTTGGGTGGTCAACGGTGCGAAGAGCCACTTGGCCCCCTCTCAGGTTCTGGAGTATCTGGGGGCGCGCTTCGACACCCAGCGGGCGACAGTGTTCCTTCCGGTTCCTCGGGCGCAGGGGCTTTGGCTTCTGGTGGCTCGTTGCTTGTCCACGACGGCGTGGCGGTACCTGCAGGTGCTCGGAACGATGGCTGCCACTATCGAGGTAGTGCCGTGGGCCAGGGCGCATATGGGTCCGTTACAGAGATCTCTTCTTCGAAGGTGGTCCCCTCAGTGGGATGTGTTGTCCCAGTGCTTAGCTTGTCCTCCAGAGGTGCGTCAGGCTCTCCTTTGGTGGTTGCGGCCGAAGAGCTTGGAGGCAGGCATGCCGCTCGAGCCTCCATCTTGGTGCCTCCTAACGACGGATGCGAGTCTCTCGGGCTGGGGGGCGCATTACGAGGGTCGCTATGCCCAGGGGCAGTGGTCTCCGGAGGAGTCTGCTTGGTCCATCAACAGATTGGAGATGAGAGCGGTGCAGCTGGCACTGCAGGAATTTCAAGAGAGCGTCCGGCATCGCGCGGTGCGAATTCTCTCCAACAATGCGATGACCGTAGCCTACATCAATCGGCAGGGCGGCACGGGCAGTGTGTCGCTGGAGGCAGAGGCGGCTCTGTTGCTAGCTTGGGCCAAGCAGCATCTGTCCACCCTGTCGGCTCAGCATGTGGCCGGGGTGGACAATGTCGAGGCGGATTTCCTCAGTCGCCGCAAGGTGGATCCAGGAGAAATGGGTGCTTCACCCGGAGGTGTTTGCGTTGTTGGTACGGTGATGGGGGCTTCCGCTCATGGATCTGATGGCGAGTTTCGAATCCACGCAGGTGTCGCGCTTCTTCAGCAGGCGACGGGAGCGGATGTCCGAGGGCCTGGATGCGTTAGCGCAGCGGTGGCCCAATGTCTGTCTGTCTGCTCTACGTGTTTCCTCCAAGGGCTCTCATAGGTTGGGTGGTGCAGCGCATAGAGCGACATCGCGGATTAGTGATTCTGATAGCGCTCGACTGGCCAAGGAGGCCATGGTATGCGGACTTGGTGAGGCTTCTGGCGGACTGTCCGTGGAGGTTGCCGTCGTGGGTGGATCTGTTAGCCCAGGGTCCCCTTCTGATGCCCCAGGTGGATCGATTCTCGCTTACGGCTTGGTTCTTGAGAGGGCTAGGCTGACGGCCAAGGGCTACTCGATGGCAGACATTGCTTCGGCGCGTAGGCGGTCCACTTCCTTGGCGTACATCAGGGTTTGGCGTATATTTGAGGCCTGGTGTGCTGATCGCGATCTACGACCCTTAAGAGCCTCAGTCTCTCAGATCCTCTCGTTTCTTCAAGACGGCGTGGATAAGGGGCTGGCGGCCGGTTCCTTACGTGTACAGCTGTCAGCGCTCTCCTGTTACCGGGGTAAGGTTCAGGGTCAGACTTTGAGTGCTAATGGGGACATCAAACGGTTTTTACGAGCGGTGCTGCTCATGCGCCCGCCGTACCGCTGTTCGGTGCCAGCTTGGGATCTCAATCTGGTTTTGAGGGCCTTGATGGGGGCCTCCTTTTGAGCCGAGGCATCTCTGAAGGACCTTACTTTGAAGACCGTTTTTCTGGTGGCGATTTGTTCCGCGAGGCGCATTTCCGAGTCGCAAGAGTTGTCCTGTAAAGAACCGTTTCTGTCTTTCTCTGCTCATAAGGTCGTGCTGCGTACTGTTCCGGCATTCCTGCCCAAGGTGGTGTCTCCTTTTCATGTTAACCAGGTGGTTTCGCTGCCGGTGTTCTCGCAGCGGCAGAAGGAGGAGTCTGGTGAGAAGCTGCATCTCTTAGATGTTCATCGCGTTCTTCATCTGTACCTTCGATGAACGGCTGCCTTCCGAAAGTCGGACAGATTGTTCGTGGCCTTTGGAGGTCCGCGGAAGGGGGAGGCGGTGGCCAAGGCTTCCATCTCTCGTTGGTTGAAGGAGGCGATTGCGTCGGCGTATCTGAAGGGGAGGTTGGTGCCGGCGGGCCTCTGGGCGCATTCGACGCGGGCGCAAGCGTCTTCCTGGGCGGAGTTCGGTTTTTGGTTTCGGTTGTGGACATCTGTAGGGCGGCGACTTGGTCGTCCTTGCATTCCTTTGCTAAGCATTATCGTCTGGACATGCAAGCCACAAGCGATGGTCATTTTGGTTCTGCAGTTCTTCAGGCTGGTCTTGCTTGTCCCTCCTGTTGATACTGCTGTGTTACATCCTCCATGGTTCCGGGACTGGACTAGAGGGACGCAAAGGAAGAGTAAATTAGACACCTGCTAATTGTTCCTTAAGGAACTCTAGTCCAGTCCCGGATCCCTCCCTAGGTTTCGACTCATTCTGCCTGAAGTGGGGGGGTGGGGGGGGGCATCGCTTGCTGTATCACTCAGTGGAACTGTATGTTTAGTAGTTGCGGGGCATCCCGGGGGGTCAATTGACAGAGTTCCTCGGGCCTGTTCTTTCCACAGCACGGTGCTCTGTGTTCGTGTCTGATATTTCAAATACAAAAAAAAATATATATATTTTTTTTAGGAACTAATGATAATTTCAAATCAACAACAACAAAAAAAAAAGATAGAACCATTCCGATAGTGGTGCATGTTTGCAGTTCGCTATTTTATCTACTTATTTGTTGCTCTGAGTCTGCTTTGTCAATAGGTACTGGCAGAGGAGGCGGAGCTAGCCTATTTATACTGGTGCCAGCAAAGCAAGAATGTCTTTCAGTCTCCAAAGCTGCTGGTGGGGATTCACAACTCCATGGTTACAGGACTGGACAAGAGTTCCTTAAGGAACAACAATTAGCAGGTAAGTCTAATTTACTCTTCCTTATCGTTCCTACAGTTCAGTCCTCCACCTCTGGGGTAGTGCACCTCCTCCTGCAGCCTGGAGACTGGACCTGCCAAAGCGTTGACGTCACTGGATAAGGTCTGGTGCACACTCCCCTCCCCTCCTCTCTAGTGTGTCCAGTCTCCATGCAGCAGGAGGATCTAGTGAGCCTAGGTGCTGGGCTCACTTGAGGAACTCATAAGGAGCCTTAGTGTAGTTAGTTTAGGTGTAGTTTAGTTGGGATTTTGGATTTTCTTTCCCACTACCTTTATTTTTGGGGAGTTAATATTCCTTTAAAAAAAAAAAAAAAAAAGAACGAAGGCCCCGTGAACAAGCAGTGCCTCAGGTGCCGGTTCCTGCCTGCCCCTGATCTCCGGGGCTGTGGGCTCATATTCAGGTCTCTCTCCCTGGACTGCACGGGGGAGAGCCCTTGAGCAGGACCGGAGCGGCATCCTTGTCTGTGCCAGGGAGCCGGTCTGCACTTGCAGGCAGGAGCGTTTACACGGGAGGCTTGCTGGCGGTAGACTGCTCAGCTGAAAAGCAGTCCCGCTGGCTGGAGCCCCGTTGAAGCCACGTAAGTTTTGTTTAAAGGGCATACTTCCTTTCGGTGGGGTTTGGGGAATCGTTGCCCTGGCCCGCGGCAGAGCGGGATGCCTTGTTTGCTGCTCCTGCTCACGTGGCGAATTTTGGCGCCCTTTTCGGCCGTGCTCAGGTGCCAGCGGCCATTTTAGCTTCAGGCGCGTCTTTTCAAAGCGGCTCCAGTCAGCTGTTTGGAGTGGGAACACGACGGCGCGGAGGCTCTGCGCTTCAACTTATTTCAATTTATTTCAATTTGTTTCATGTTTCTTTCATTTTTATTCAATTTAATCCGGTCTGCTTCGGAGAGGAGTTTCTTTTTGCAGTCCTTGCCCCGGGGTGTTTTTCTTTCGTTTAAAAAAAAAAAAAAAAAAAAAAAAAAGGGGTTAAAGGAGACGAGACCCTGAGCAGTCTTGCTTTTGGGAGAAGCTACAGAGCCCAAGAATCCCTTTCAAAAGAGGGGTCTCTGAGATGGCGTCCCGACCCCAGTGCGTCCTCTGTGGTTCACGCGGAGGTACGGTGGCAGAATCCGGGGTTTGCAGGGCTTGCTCCTTGGGGTCTGCCAGCATGGAACGGCAGATAGAGGCCAAGCCTTGCCAGGATCTCCAGCTGGCGGCGGCGGTCCCGGAGGAAGACTTGACGATGGCTTCCTCGTCGGGGGCTCCCCAGGAGGCTGCTGCTGGGCTTTTGGCCACGTTTCCAGCCCTGGAGTCCCCTTCTCAGTTTGGAGATTTCTCCCCCGACTTTGTCTTGCTCATGCATCAAGCGTTCTGCAGGCAACTCCAAGGGCTCTTGCCGGAGACAGTGGTTAGGTCTTCGGCTGCCCCTCAGGCCAGAGTAGCTGGAAGCCACTCAGTTTCCCCCAGGCCATCAAAGAGATCTCGGACCCGCAAACTCTCCCCTTCCTTCAGGGAGGCGATCGATTCGGATGGGGAGGACCGGGATTTGGAGGCGGATATGGAAGATCTAGAGGAGGGGGAGATTCCAGAGCCGGAGGATCAGGCCAAGATTATCCGGATATTCCGCAGGGAGGAACTCACTGCTCTTATCACCGAGTCCCTCCCAGATGTTGAACTTGGCGGCTATTTCTCCGACGGAGGAAGTGGGGGTGAAGGACCCCATCATCCAGGCGGAGAGGCAGGCCCAGGTGGTTTTTCCAGTCCACCGGGTGGTGGAGAAGATGATACAGGACGAGTGGGATCAGCCTGAGGCTGTGCTCAGAGGTATCAGGACGATGAACAGGCTCTATCCTCTGGCAGATAAGGACAAGGAACGTTTTAAATCCCCCCCGAATTGATGCAGTGGTCTCGGCGGTTACCAAAAAGACCACTATCCCTGTAGAGGGTAGTGCCGCATTAAAAGATGCGCAGGATAGAAAGGTGGATGGACTTTTGAGACAGTCCTTTGAGGCTGACGCCTTGTCATTGCAGACTTCTATTTGTGGAGCTTGGGTGGCCAGAGCGTGCCTCCGATGGTCTCAGCGGCTTCGGCAGTCCTCAGGATTGGACCAGGAGGGGACTGCGGAGCTGAATCGCTTGGAATCCAGTACTGCGTATCTGGCGGATGTTCATTATGATTTGATCAGGGCCCTTGCTAACAGCATGGCTTCCTTAGTGGCGGCGCGTCGCTCCCTGTGGTTGCAGAGCTGGGCAGCAGATGGCTCCTCTAAATCCTGTTTGAGTAAGCTGCCATTTAAGGGCAGGTTACTCTTTGGAGAGGATCTGGATAAGCTGGTAAAGGATTTGGGAGAGTCCAAGGGTGGCAGGTTCCCGGAGGACAAACCCAAGCCAAGTAGGGCTGCGCCGTCCTTTCGGGGCCAGTCCAGGGATTTTCGGCGATTTCGGACGTCTCGGCTGGGCGGCGCCCAGAGAGGTAGATTTCCATACAAGGGCCAAAGTTTTCGGGGCTTTAGGGGAGCAAGTAGAGGATTCGCAGGATCCTCCTCCTCCTCGGCTGGCAGAAAGCCCCAATGAAGGTTTGCGGGTCCCGGTGGAAAGCGCTCCGGTGGGAGGAAGGCTGCGGGAGTTTCTTTCTGCTTGGACCCAGATCACCACGGACCAGTGGGTGTTAGAAATCATCTGCGACGGGTATGCTCTGGAGTTCGCCTATCCGGTCTGAGATTCCTTTGTGATGTCTCCCTGCAGAAATCCAAACAAGGCCCTGGCGATTCGCAAGACTCTCGATCGCCTGTTGCTCTTGCGGGGCCGTCCGGCCAGTACCGTTGGAAGATTACGGGTTGGGTCGGTACTCAATCTATTTCGTGGTGCCCAAAAAGGATGGTCCCTGCGCCCCATTCTGAATTTGAAGGGCGTAAATCGCTGTCTGCGGGTGCCACACTTCAGGATGGAAACTTTGCGTTCCGTTATTGTAACGGTGCGAAAAGGGGAGTACTTGACCTCCCTAGACCTCACAGAAGCATATCTTCATATTCCGATCAGAGAGGTTCACCAAACGTTTCTACGGTTTGCTCTCCCCTGGGGGCACTTTCAATTTCAAGCGTTACCCTTCGGCCTAGCTATGGCTCCGCGTACCTTCACCAAGATTATGGTGGTGGTGGTGGCGGCGGCGCGAAAGGAGGGCATTTTGGTTCACCCCTATCTCGACGACTGGTTGATTCGGGCGAAGTCCGAGGCCGAGAGTGTGCGAGTGACAGAGTGGTGCAGTTCTTGCAGCATCTCGGATGGGTAGTCAACCCGGCCAAGAGTCATCTTGTGCCGACCCATGAGCTCGAGTATCTGGGGGTGAGGTTCGACACCCGGTCGGGGACGGTATTTCTGCCTCATCACCGGGTCCTGGGCTTGCGGCGCCTTGTCAGCAGGTTCCGCGCAGCCACGGCACCCTCGGCGTGGGAGTATCTGCGCGTGCTTGGTACAATGGCGGCAACTCTGGAGGTGGTGCATTGGGCTCGGGGTCACATGCGGCCCTTTCAGCGGGTGCTTCTCCGCCGCTGGTCCCACCAGTCAGACTCATTGAGCAAGCGTCTTCCCTGTCCTCCGCGGGTCAGGCAGGCGTTGTGGTGGTGGCTCGTGCCCGCTACGCTTCGGGCGGGCATGCCACTGGAACAGCCTGCCTGGATTCCACTGATTACGGATGCGAGTCTCGCTGGATGGGGAGCCCACTGCTGCGATTGGTATGCGCAGGGCCTGTGGTCCGCCCAGCAGAACAGTTGGTCTATCAATCAGCTGGAGCTGAGGGCGGTTTTGCTGGCGCTCCAGGCCTTTGAGTCAAAGGTGTTCGGTCAGGCGGTCAGAGTGCTGTCGGACAACTCCGCAACGGTAGCCTACATCAACCGTCAGGGAGGGACCGGCAGCGTGGCCATGGAAGAGGAGGCGGAGTTGCTGTTCGCTTGGGTGGAACAGCGTCTTCCAGCGCTGTTGGCGGCGCACATTGTGGGGAAGGACAATGTGACGGCGGATTTTCTCAGCAGGGTCCAGGTGGACGCTGGGGAATGGGAGCTCAATCCCCAGGTGTTCGCTCAGATAGTCCGTCGATGGGGACCGCCGATTATGGATCTCATGGCAACCTTCCAGTCCGCAAAGGCGAGCTGATTCTTCAGCAGACGGCGGGAAAGGATGTCGGAAGGGATCGACGCCTTGATGCAGCGGTGGCCGAGACACGGCCTCCTCTATGTTTTTCCGCCTTGGGCCTTGATAGGTCGCGTGGTGCAACGGATCGAGGCTTATCCTGGAAGGGTGGTGTTGGTGGCTCCGGACTGGCCGAGGCGTCTGTGGTACGCGGACCTGGTCTGTCTGCTAGACGGAGAGCCGTGGAGGATGCCGGATTTGTCAGATCTTACTCCAAGGTCCGCTTCGAATGACTCAAGTGAATCGATTCTCGCTTACGGTTTGGCCATTGAAAGGGCAAGGTTGAAGAGGAAAGGATACTCGGAATCGGTGGTGGCGACGTTGCTGCGCTCCAGGAAGAGGTCAACGTCCTTGGCTTATGTTAGGGTGTACGCGCCATTTTGGGCCTTAGGCCCAAACATTTCCTCCACTACGGAGAAACCCGCCTCAGGTTTTAAAAAAAAAATGCACAGTGTGATGGTACCATCTCCGCCACTGACACCCACGAGTGGTGTCTTAAATGTTTAGGTCCTGACCACTCCATCTTGGAGTGTATGGCTTGTGCCATGATGTCCAAGAGGCGTCGAGAAAACCGAGCTGCCAAGCTCAGTGCCCTTTTTCCCTCCGATGCAGCTTCGGTGGCATCGACGTCTTCCAGGGCTTCGTCTTCCTCCCATGGATCTCAGGTAACTAAACATAAGTTCAGCTGGTCCTCAAAGGGTAGATTTCCTTCCAAGCATCGAGATGCCTCTGGCGTTGCCCTTGAGGGTTCTGTACCGACAAAATTGCCCCGGCAGGAGGCTTCGGCTTCCAAAGCATTATCGGGGCTCCAGGATATTCTCGAGGCCTCGACCCCACAGAACTACTGGTGTCATGCTCTGGGGTACTGGCTGCTTCCGGTACCGATACCCAGGCATCGGCGGCATCGATAGACCAGAGGTTCCTGGCTATTGAACGCAGTCTGGCGGTTCTCCTTGCGGCATCGACACCCTCGGAACCGCGTCAGACAGTTCAACCGGTATCAGCACCGATAGCATCGACATCAGTACCGGCTTTGCCAGCACCCAGTCATGCGATGCCTTCCGGTGCCAATACACCGGTACCGATTTCCCCCCAGTGCCGACTACGGTACGGTACAGGTATCGTGCTCTTCAAGAGCATCTGGACAGATGGTACTTTGAATCCTCGGAGGACTCCGAGGATTCTGACGGCTCTGCCGGTACCGGGATACTTCTCCTGAGGAGCCTTCCTCTCCTAAACGTAGGATGTCTCCTCCAGAAGATATCTCCTTTCAGGATTTCATCAGGGAGGTGGCTCGTGGTTTGTCCATTACTGTGACTCCTGAAACAGAGCTAAGGAGTTGGAGATTTTACAATATCCAAAGCTCCTAAGGAAGCAGCTACCTTGCCTATCCATGAGATTTTACATGATCTCATGTTGAGAATGGTGGGAGACACCTCTTACCACCTCTCCTCATTCTCGCAGACTGGATACCATGTATCGAGTCCCTCCTTGTCCTGGCTTCCAGAAAACTCAGCTTCCTCACCACTCCATTGTTGTGGAGTCAGCTATGAGAAGGATCAGGAGTGCAAAGAGGCATGCCTCTAATCCTCCAGGACGTGAGTGTAGAACCTTGGATGCCTTTGGACGTCGTACTTTCCAGGCTTCCATGCTTTCTGCCAGGATCAGTTCCTATATTTTATATATGGGAATGTTCCTTAAAGAAGTCACAGGAGATTTAGAGGTTTTTAGCCCTCTCCTTCCTGAAGACAAAAGGCAGGATTTTCTCACACTGGTTAAACATGCCCAGGATGTTTCTAAGTTTGTCAATCGTGCAGCTTTTGACTGTTTTGAGTGCATAAGCAGAACCTCTGCCATTGCCATAGGTGCACATAGAATTGCATGGCTCCAGGCATCCGATTTGGAGCTCTGGGTGCAGGACAAACTGGGCAATATCCCTTGTACAGGTGAGAATTTATTCAGCAAGAATTGGCAAGAGAAAGCCAATGAGTTGGATGCTGACAACTCCATTTTGGATAGGTTATACAAAGCCACAGCTGATCCTGCGAGAGAGGTTTCTTGAAAGATTTCTTTCTTCTAAAAAAAGAAGAGGTTTTATCCCTCTTATTCCCAGCAGGGACTTCTGCAGGTCAGCCTACCTGAAAGAGTCAGCAACCACCTAAACAAAGGAAAGCAAAGACTGCTAAGCCTCAACCGTCTCAGCAGTCTCAGCCCCCACAAGGCCTTTGACTTTCATCTAGAGAACTTAACCTTCCTGGAATGGTGGAAGGCTCTGGTCCATTAAAGCAGTGCTCCCCAACCTTTTTATCGCCGCGGACCGGTAAACGTTTGATAATTTTTCCGTGGCCCGCTTGTTTTAATTTAATAATTTTAATTTAATTGTATTTAAACATGCCTTCAAAATAAAATACAGCTACACCAAAAAATGAATATAAAGTGATTTATTTAACTCACTAGAATTCCAAATCAATGAGAACCCTGAGCTTGTTTCTTTGCAACGAGACGGTTCCATCTGGGGGTAATAGGAGACAATGACTGTCCATTTGTCCTTTCTTCTCTCTTCTAGTGTTTTTTTCCATTCTCTCTCTCTACATCTGCTTTAACATACTAATCTTTCTCCTTTTGCTCTTTCCTCATTCCTATTTCATCCACACACATTTTACCCCTCCATCATCAATCCCCCCTTACTCTCCCAATACCCAGCCAATTGTAGATTTTTCATCCCTCCCACACAAAATATTTTTCCCCTCTCCATTTTACTCTCCCAGCTCCATCCCATTCTAATCCTCCCCCAACATCAGCTCCCTTCTAGTTCCAGTCTCACCCAACTTCCATTCCTTTCTAGTCCCTGCATCAGCCCATTTCCAGTCCTAGCCACCCATCAGCCCATTTCCAGTCCTAGCTCCCCCATCCATTTCCAGTACGAGTCCCTTCATCAGCTCATTTCTAATCCTAGCCCCCCATCAGACCATTTCTAGTCATTTCCTAGCCCCACCATCAGCCCATGTCAAATCCTAGCTCCCCCTCCACTCAGCCCAATTCCAGTCCAAGCCCCCCCATGAGCCTACTTCCAGTTCTCAGCCTCCTTGTGCCCAAAAATCACCATATCACTGTCCGACAGCTCCACCCGCATGCCACGATGGACACGGACATCATTAACGTAAGTGCCATGAGTGCTGCAGTCCACAATGTAAACTCTCCAGTCTCCACTGCCACCTTCCTCTCTCCCCGCATGTATCTCTGCATGGACCTGGGAGATCAGATCTGGGTTTCTCTCAGACACTAGCGCCACATCAGATATCAGAGCGCCGTCCCAAACGAAAGACACAGCATGGTGTCTCTGGCCGGAAGGTGTACAGATCTTGGGAGACTGGGCTTGTTGAGCCAGGGGATCCCACCAACCCCATCCTGAGGAGCTGGAAGCAGGGCTGCACCTCTGACAACATGGCATACAAGGGTCTCAGGAGCCAGACACTCCTGCGCTCCTCCCAAATTATTTCAAAATCTCTCTTCCACTTATGTTTACAAATATCACCAAACTAACATTGCTGGGGAAATTTGTTTTTCCTTTATGGTGGATTTAGCTCATGCCTTTCCAGAAATAGTTCAATGCAAAGTAAGCTAGATATTTAAGAAATGAGGAAAACAACCTGATCAGGAGTTTGTTAAACACACCATCATTCTTAGCAAGCAATAGCCGGGGCACTCTTTCTATTGGCTCCTATATAGCCCAGCTACATCCTGTGGATAAAATTACCTGAGATACCATTTTACCTGCTCCACATTACAAAATATTATTATAAATCTGTATATATAAAATTACATACATTTATATATGTGTATCTGTATGTAACAAATTACATAAGACCATTCTAAGTCTCATTTGTTTCCCCAGATGTGCGTGTGTTGCAAAGTAAAGTGCCCCTTTTCCCTTCAGGCCCAGGCCGACCCCCAAAGGACGGCTCCTTTGACTAGATTTTGGTCCTTTTCAAACCTGAAAAAACAAGTCAGGACTAGGAGGGGGTACCAATCTTACACTTCAGCAAACTCCTGCGTCTAACTTCCAGCGTAAAACACACCTAACCGGGACACGTGGGTCCCCCATGCACCTATGCCCAGAGAACCCCTGGAGGAGGGACAATTCCCAAGGAAGTATGGATTGCTAATTTGGGAAGATGTGAAAAGGGAAGTCTGACCCCTTTTATTACCACTCACATAAACGGATTAAACCGCAGAATGGGCCGCTCCTCTTCTCCCCCTTTCCTGTCCTACAGCAAAGTTGAGGGGGCAGAGCGTGCGCTGTCTGTGCGCGAGCTGCATGAGCAGACGTGTGCGCGTGCGCGCAGCGGCGGCGGCTCCTCCTCATCCCACCTGCCGCTTTCTATAACTGTCACAAGACGCTCGTTGGGAAGCAGGAAGACTGTAGCTTCCAGGGTGGCTCTTGAGCGCGCGCGCTCATTACGTCCAATCATGAGGCGGGAGGACCCACAGGGAAATTATTTAAAGTTCCTCGGGCAGCCCGGTACCGTTTGATCCACGGACTGGTACCGGTCCGCGGCCCGGGGGTTGGGGAACACTGCATTAAGGGGTCAGGAAGGCTATGTCACTTTGCCCCCAGGTGGGAGCAGATAACAGCAGAGCATTGGACACTCCATTATCAGAGAGGGATACAGGCTGCACTTTCTGTGCATGCCTCCTCCCACAATGGTAAGACAGTTTTTAATTCTCAGACCTCTCTCATCAACCTGTTGGATCAAGAGTTCACTATGCTTCTTGCCCAAGGGGCAATAGAAGAAGTACCCATTCATGGAAGGCTACTCCTATGAAGAGAGGCTAAAAAGGTTAGGGCTCTTTAACCTAGAAAAGAGGCGGCTGAGGGGAGATATGATAGAGGTGTATAAATTAATGAATGGAGTGGAACGGATAAACGTGGATAAATTGTTTACGCTATCAGAATATAGAAGGACTAGGGGGCATGTAATGAAGCTACAGGGTAAACTATTTAAGACAAATAGGAGAAAATATTTCTTCTCTCAACGTGTAATCAAACTCTGGAATCTGTTACCGGAGGATGTAGTAAGGGCTGTTAGTATAGCTGGGTTTAAAAAAGGTTTGGACAAGTTCCTGGAGGAAAGGTCCATAAACCACTATTAAAAAGGGACCCAGGATATCAATGCTTGGCCTAGTACAAGCACTGCAGAACCTGTGTCTTTTGGGGAAACTGCTAGGTACGTATGACCTAGATTGGCCACTGTTGGAAACAGGATACTGGGCTTGATGGACCTCGGTCTGACCCAGTATGGCATTTCTTATGTTCTTATGTTCTTATGTTCATCAACAGGGTACAGGGTTTTACTCCCCCTATTTCCTTATCCCAAAGAAAACAGGGGGATACAGACCTATTTTGGACCTCAGAGAATTGAACAAATTCCTGTTCAAAGAGAAATTCAAGATGATTTCTCTGGGAACTCTGCTGCCATACCTTCAGAGTCAGGATTGGCTTCGTTCTCTATATCTCAAGGATGCGTACACCCAGGTTCTCATCCATCCAGCTCACAGAAAGTTCCTTCGGTTCCTTTTTCAAGGAAAGCACTACCAATACAGGGTGCTTCCTTTTGGCCTGGACTCAGCACCAAGAGTGTTTACGAAATGCATGGCTGTGGTAGCAGCATTTCTCTGCACTCTAGGGATATTCGTCTTCCCCTACTTAGACGACTGGCTCATTCGAGCCCCATCAGAGTCAGAGGCCAGGACTTCTCTATCTTGCACAATGCGTATCCTTCAATATTTGAGTCTCGTCATAAACATCCCAAAATCCAGTCTAACTCCCACTCAGTCTCTAGAGTTCATAGGAGCTTTGCTGGATACCAGAAAAGCAAGGGCCTATCTTCCTCAGACCCGTTGCTTTTGCATGGTGCAATTAGCTTCTCAAGCAGTGCTAAAGCCTCACCTCACTGCCCGAGAAATGTTACAACTACTAGGCCACATGGCATCTACAGTGCAAGTGGTCCCTTATGCTCGCCTCCATATGAGAGCAGCCCAGTGGACCTTATCCACTCAGTGGATCCAGGCATCAGGGTGCCTGTCAGACAAAATAGAAAACACAAATTGTCTTATTTTGTCTCTCCAATGGTGGCAGTCCACTCAGAACCTGTTGCTGTGGTCCCCATTTCAACAGCCTTTACCCAAGGCAACTCTCAAAACAGATGCTTCACCAATGGGTTGGGGAGCTCATCTGCAAGACTTCTCCACCCAAGGCACTTGAGTCTCCTGTGGAGTCCATCTACATATCAATCTCTTAGAGCTCAGAGCAATCTTCCTTGCTCTTCGAGTGTTCCACACCCTGCTCAGCTACAAGACAGTCCTCATTCAGACGGACAATCAAGCAGCCATGTTCTACGTGAACAAGCAGGGAGGAACAGGCTCTCTGTCGCTTTTCAACAAAGCTTTGCGACTGTGGGCCCTCGCCAGAGAGCATCAGATTCATCTCCTGGCAGTGTATCTTCCAGGCATACAAAACTCTTGGGCGGGCAGGCAGGCAGACATGCAGACCAGGTGGCGAAGATTTTTCAAATTTGGGGAATCCCGGACATAAACCTCTTTGCAAGTCCGTTGAATGCCAAACTTCCCCGGTTCTGTTCCAGAATTCCGGCTTGGGATTCTCAGGCCAGGGATGCCTTCCTCCTTCACTGGGGTCAAGACTTCCTTTATGCCTTTCCACCCATTCCCCTAATTCCCAAAACCCTTTTCAAGCTTCAGAGAGACAGGGGGCATATGACTCTCATAGCTCCACATTGGCCACGGCAAGTGGGGTACCCTCTGCTTATACATCTCTCTCAAGCCCCCTCCCTGGAGTTAGGATCTGCTCCAGATCTCCTGTCACAGGAGGACGGAATGTTATGGCATCCCAATCCCCAGTCTCTGCATCTCAGGGCTTGGTTGCTGAAGGCCTAGATCTTCATGATCTCAACCTCCCTCAGCAAGTAAAGTATATCCTTTATGCTTCCAGGAAGCCTTCCACTAGATGCTCTTATGCTTTCAAGTGGAAAAGGTTTTCCATATGGTGTTCGCAGAAGGGTCTTAACCCCCTTGTGATACCTCTGGAATTACTGGAGTATCTCTTTCATTTATCCAATGCAGGACTTAAAACTAACTCGGTAAGAGTCCATTTGAGTGCTATTGCAGCTTCTTTCAAGCCTCTAAATGGACAACCTATTTCCTCCCATCCTCTTATAGCAAGATTTATGAGAGGCCTTCTTCTAACTAAGCCTCCCATCAGGCCACCTCTGGTGGCATGGGACTTAAACCTGGTTCTTGATCAACTCATGAAGCCACCTTTTGAACCCTTAGCTACTACCTCATTGAAATTCCTTTCTTGGAAAGTTATCTTTCTCATTGCAATCACATCAGCATGCCGCATCACTGAGTTGCAGGCACTAGTAGCTGATCCACCTTATACAAGGTTCCATCATGACAAGGTAGTTCTTAGGACTCATCCACACTTTATGCCAAAGGCGTTCTCGCCTTTTCATTTAAACCAAGCGGTCTACCTGCCTGTGTTTTTTCCAGGGCCTCATGCATCTAATGCAGAAAGGAATCTTCATACTTTGGACTGTAAAAGAGCTTTAGCCTTTTACTTGCAAAGAACACAGCAACATAGAAAGTCCTCTCAACTCTTTGTTGCTTTTGATCCTTCTCATTTGGGACTTCCAGTCTCCAAGAGAACACTGTCCACCTGAATTGCTCAGTGTATTTCCTTTACCTATCAGAGTAAGAATCTTCCTCTGGAAGGCTATGTCACAGCTCACAATGTGAGAGCCATGGCAACTTCAATGGCTCATCTACACTCTGTGTCTATCGACGACATCTGTCGAGCAGCCACTTGGGCCTCGGTTCATACCTTCACAGCCCATTACTGCTTGGACAAGGACTCCTGCCGGTGTAGCAGCAGAGCGCAGACAAACCAATGATACCAGGAGTCTGTTCAGAAGGTCCAAATCATTTATTTGTGCACAAGTCTCAAGCAGAATCAAATTCAAAATGGCTGAGCAATGGTTTCTAGCAAAACAACAACTTTTATAGACTTCTTCTCCATTCTAGGTATAGGAAAACATTTCATTGGTCCCGGTAACCTCCCGTACCCCTTCTATTGGTCCCGGTATTGATAAGGTTATCCAATTATGTCCTTTGACTGGGCTTAGCACCTGCTCACCCCCCTTCTAGTCCCAATTACAATGGTCAGTTCACCAACTTCGTTACTCTTCTCCTCCAAGGCCATTTAACTAGTTAGCACATGTGGGGAAGCAGGGCACTGTAACCTTTCTTTCAGCAGTTTTAATTAAATTCTTTGCAGCTATACTTTCTTATCAGTGGTATTTAAACTTATTTTTCTATATTTTCTGAGTTTCAATTCTGCTCAGCTAAGCTGATTATTCTTTGCTAAGCTTTATTTGTACAATAGCAGCATATTGGGGGATGTGCAATTCCTATGGGCCTCTCCACAGGCTTCATTTACAGGTCAAGCTTGTTAGGCCTGTTTGTTCATTTCAGACACCATGGATCATAGGCCTTCGCCTACCACATTCCCCCCTTTGATTAATCTCACCCTATTACTTAATAAGGTGTGAGAGTTAAATCATTCAATTGGATCATACCATGGTCGGAGGATCCCGACTATATGCAGGAGGACTAGGATGCCATAAGGCCATGATTTTAGTTGTGGTCTTCCGCTCAACTGTATTCTCAATAACAGTGTTGATAGAACGCATACAACAGGGAATTATACATGGTAATAGCAAAAATACAGCAACAATTATTAGTACTAGTATCAGGAAAGTTTTAAGTCCTCCTAGCCACGAGAATATAGAGGCAAACCAGTTAGGAAAATGCAATCCATGCCAAGTCTGTACTGGCACATATGCTTGTTTTCGCATATTTTCAACAATTTCTTCAACCACTTGACCTTTATCATCGATCTTCAAACAACAATTGGTTAAATTCAATTTTCCACATACTCCTCCTTCAGCTGCTAATAGATAATCTAGTGCTAAGCGATTCTGATATATAGCAGTGCGCATTTGGGTGCTCTGTCTAGCTAAAAGTGTGAGTGCTTGGCTAGTCTCATTGGTTATTAATTCAACTACTGATTTGTAAACGAATAATACGGTTAATCATATATACAGGGGTTCGATAGCCCCACATACCATCATTCCAAGTGGCAGACCCATAGTAATCAATGATTCTTTCTGGTGGCCAATCATCACCCTTCCACTTCTCCCACTTGCCTATCTGTAAGGGTGCTCTTTTTTTGTCTTAGTGCTCTTTTGTCTCGGTGAGTAGTGTACACTGGGTATCCTAATTGTTCTCCATGTTCTGCGGGTAAGAGAAAGAAAGAAGGTCTAATGGTTCCCAAGACGCACGCCCCTCCCCAGTGTATAGGGAGTCTGGCATATGCTTGGGTTCCACAGATCCAATATAGGCCAGGTGGGGCTTGCCAGGCATGAGGTTTGGCAAGATTATTCCATAAATCAGCAAGCTCAGGGAATTTGGCTAATGGATTAGGGGGTTCAGGGTCTTTGGCTCCTGACCACCAGGTCTTCTTTTTCGTGGTGTCATTATAAAACATTTGGCTGAGACAGACCAGCTGTCCCACTGGTAGATTGAATTGAGGTCCAGTTCTGGCATAACAGAGACGTCCAACTATTGGGTGTGCTAATACCCATTCGCTGGTAGTTTTATGTAATTCAGTATGATTGTAAGTCATGGAATAATTCAACTCTTGGGCTTCCCATGGCCACTGGTCACCCATTTGTGTCCCACCACAAAAGTAACAGTCTGAGATATGGAGACTGGATACTACTGCTCCAGCTAATTCTAAGAATAAATTCTGGGAGGGATGGGGAATATCAAACTTATTCTCATGCATGGTTTCATAGAAAGTGTTATGGATATGGTACCTGGATGATCTATGGGCTTGGGTATTTAATCTTATATATACAATGGTTCCGGGATCTGACCCGGAGCCCGCAATTCTAAGTCCAAATTTATATCCTTGTTTCCAAGCACTAGGATTTATTACAAGAAATTCTAACGGGTTACAAGCTCCCTTCTTGCAATTCTTTTCTATATCCTTCACATATGGCCTTTGCAAAACCACCATTCGATTGTCTCTGGTATTTTCTACCATCTTTCCAGTTTTCCATGTGGCATAGAAAACACATTCCCATTTTGGACAATAGTAGTCTGCTTCCGGGGCTGTACTATATTCATTAGCTAGAACTCATTTACCTGTACACTCTCCCCATCCAGTGGTTCCTTCTGGACACATGTATTTATCATCGAGAGCTTAGGATTTCTCCCAATTAGCACATTTTGAACGACTATCCCTATTGATAACATCACAGGCATCAAAGTATAATACAGCAATCTTAGTAGGGTCGGTGAGTGGGGGTGTGGCATTAAGCAGAGGTCCATCCGCATCATTCCATCGTATTTCTAAAGTGTAATAGGATGGATTCTGATGTGGGTTGAAACAAACTTTAGTTTTTCCTTTGGTGCAAACATTCAGTTCAGTGGTGTTATAAATACACCGAGTCACTTTACCAGTGCAAGTATAGTAAGAATGATATAGCAAAGTCTGAGTTACTTTCATTCCAGTCCGAGTGGAAGTAATGCAAGCTGTACATGGAGGCAAGGCACAAGTCAGTTCAAAGCCTCCTAGGCAGGCAACCAGGGCAAGGTAAAAGTAAAGATACATGTTGATTGGAGTCCTTCTGAATCCTCAACTTGAAAATCTTGACCTCGACGTCCTCTTCTTCGTCCCGTTTGCTAATAAAGCAATTCAACGGGTGCTGAGTGTTGATTGAAGATCCTCAAAATGTCCGTCGTGCGTCAACCAACTTATCAACTTTAGTTGGCTCTAAATATTGTTAACCAATATAGTATCAAAGCAGTGTGTGAAATCGCACACTCATGAGGATTGCTTAAGCAAACTCTTGCTGCATTAGATACAGCAATCCTCTTCGAAAGACTTGGTTACTGCAAGGCACGGTGGTTGCTGGGGCAATCCCAAAAGTATCTAGGTTGCTGGTTGCCGTCTCAGGGTGAGTCGCAAATGTACGTCAGGATGCTGCTCTGCTGTCCACTGCTCGGGTTCTGGAACGGCTGCGGGCTTGACTCTGCTGTGGTGGATCCAGGAATCGATCTCTGCTACCTTTACTGCAGTTGGGGTAGACAGGATGACGGTGTATGGCCCCTTCCAATGTGGTTCCAACGGTGTCTTCTTTCAATCTTTGATCCACACCGAGGTACCAGGCTGGTAGGGATGCAGGGGTTCCGTCAAGTTGATAGGCAACTGGTCCTGTATCCACGTATGGAGAGTCTGTAGAACAAGACTAAGAGCTAGAAGTTCTTGTCTGGTTATTTCTGAACCAATCTGTGTTAAACTTCCTTTAATTCCCTGCACTATTGGTGGCGGTTTACCATACAAAACCTCAAAAGGGGAAAATCCTGTTGACTTCACAGGAGCTGAGTGTATTCTGAGTAAAGCTATTGGGAGTACTTGGGGCCACTTCAGGCGAGTCTCCTGACAAAGCTTAGACATTTGGGCTTTCAAGGTGCGGTTCATTCGCTCAACTTTCCCTGAACTCTGAGGTCTATATGCAGTGTGAAGCTTCCATTATATCTGTAGGGCTTTTGCTAACTGTTGAGTGATCTGAGACACGAATGAGGGCCCATTATTTGACCCTATTACAGCTGGAATTCCAAATCTAGGGATAATCTCTCTCAGCAATACTTTGGTGACTTCTCTAGCTTTTTCAGTCCTGGTGGGGAAAGCTTCCACCCACCCAGAGAAGGTACAAACTAATACTAACAAGTAGCGGTATCCATTTGCTTTTGGCATTTCAGTAAAGTCAATTTGCAGGTGGTGCATGGGGGTTACACCTCCTGACTGAACTCGGGGTGGTGGTGTAGGACCCTGTTTGGCATTATTTTTGGCACAAGTTAGGCACTGGCGAGCTACTGAGGCTGATAGGGCTGCTAGCATAGTAATACAAAAATGTGGTCTGAGTGCTTTTTCCATAGCACTTTTTCCATAATGTGTGGCTTGATGGAAGGCCTTGACAAAGG
Source organism: Ichthyophis bannanicus (assembly GCA_033557465.1). Taxonomy (NCBI): domain Eukaryota; kingdom Metazoa; phylum Chordata; class Amphibia; order Gymnophiona; family Ichthyophiidae; genus Ichthyophis; species Ichthyophis bannanicus. Next base: position 175,176,575 of record CM066042.1, read on the forward strand.
CTGGTCTCAACAATTCAGGAATTACAATTCGTCCTGGGGGTTGACTGCCCTCTGCTGGTGGCAGCTCAATCCACCCATCCTTCAGCACTCCCTCTTCCTTAGTACAGTAGTACTCCAATTCTTTGGTGGTATATCGGGGTGTCCATAAATTGAGGGGTACTGGAAACAATGCTGCCTGCATTGGCAAGGCTTGCGATGAAATTTGTCCTGTCATGGCTGCTTGTCGTGCTGAGGCATCAGCGAGCCTATTTCCTTTGGCAACATCTCCTTTGCCTGCTTGATGTCCTCTGCAGTGCATGACAGCTACACGAGTTGGGGCCCATACTGCATCTAGTAGCATCAATATCTCCGGGCCATATTTAATTGATTTTCCTCCTGACGTGATGAGCCCTCGTTCTTTATAAAGAGCTCCATGAGCATGCAAAGTGGTGAAGGCATATTTAGAGTCTGTGTATACATTTAACACGAGTTTTGCTCCTAATACTAATGCTCTGGTAGGTGCAATTAATTCTGCTTTCTGGGCTGATGTGCCTGATGCTAAAGCTGATGATTCAACTACTTCATACTGGGTGACTACTGCATACCCAGCACAACGTCGTCCATTGATGAGACTGCTTCCATCCACAAAGTAGGTTTGATCAGGATTCTCTAGGGGCACATCTGTTAGGTCTGGTCGACTTGAAAAGACAGTTTCCATGACTTCTATACAATCGTGCTCTGGCAATTCTTCACTGACAGGTAACAATGTAGCTGGGTTCAAGGCATGGCTCACTTCTAATTGTATCTGTGGATTTTCACATAGCATACTCTGGTATTTCAACATTCGAGAATTGGTGAGCCAATGGTTTGCTTTCTGTTCCATGAGGGCAAGTACTGCATGTGGCACAGTGACTCGTAGATTCTGTCCTAATGTGAGCTTGTCTTCTTCACTTACTAACAGGGCTGTAGCTGCAACTGCTCTCAAGCAAGGTGGCCATCCCTTAGCCACAGTGTCCAATTGTTTCGACAGGTATGCTACAGGTCGCTCCCAATTACCTAATTTCTGAGTCAACATGCCCAAAGCATTCCCTTGCGTCTCATGTACAAACAAATGGAAAGGCTTGTGGACATCTGGTAGTCCAAGTGCTGGTGATGACATCAATTCTTCCTTTAACGTTTTGAAGGCTGTATCCTGCTCAAGTCCCCACTCTAGTGGCGACTTTTCTTCTCCTTTCGTTGCTTCATACAATGGTTTGGCAATTTGAGCAAAGTTGGGAATCCAGAGGCAATATCCTGCTGCTCCCAGAAAGGCTCTGACTTGCTTCCTGGTAGTTGGGGTTGGGATTCTGCACACAGCTTCTTTTCTCTCCCTTCCTAATTGGCGGCTTCCTTTAGTCAGACGAAAGCCTAAATATTTCACTTCTTTTTGGCATAGCTGTGCTTTTGGCTCTGGAAACTTTGTATCCAGCTTCATCTAGTAACTGCAAGAGGTCTTTGGTGGCTTGTATACATTCACTTTCTGATACAGCAGCTATCAGCAGATCGTCCACATATTGGAGAAGCACTCTCTTCCCCGGGGCCACTGGATAGCTGGAAAGGTCTTGGTTCAATGCAGCACTGAAGATGGTAGGTGAATTCTTGAATCCTTGGGGTAATCGTGTCCAAGTAAGTTGGCCCCGTCTTCCAGAGACAGGATCCTGCCATTCAAAGGCAAACAACAATTGACTAATTGGGGCTAATCTTATACAAAAGAACGCATCTTTTAAGTCCAAAACAGTAAAATGGGTAGCTTCAGCAGGAATTAGTCCTAAAAGTGTGTAAGGGTTTGGCACAACTGGATGTATGGTCTCAACTGCTTCATTCACTCTCCTCAGGTCCTGCACTGGACGGTAGTCATCTGTTCCGGGCTTCTTCACTGGCAAGAGTGGAGTGTTCCATGAGGACTGACATACTTTTAGTAGGCCATACTCTAGTAATCTTAACAAGTGGCGGTGAATGCCTTCAATTGCTGCTCTTGGGAGCGGGTATTGCTTGACATGTATTGGTGTAGCACTGGGTTTAAGATTCACAATTATTGGAGCTATATGCTTGGCTAGGCCTGGGGGATTGCCTTCCGCCCATACTCCGGGCGGGGCATCAATGCTTTTTAAAGTTTGTTCAAAATAGGTATCCTGGGCGGATTCATCACTATAATATCTCCATTCTTCTTCTCGGGGTACAGTGAGCAGCATTATTCCTGCAGGTTTAGTTTGAGGATTTACTGTCATTTGCATCTCTCCTTTTTCAGAAAATGATATTTGGGCCTGTAACTTGGCTAACATATCTCGTCCCAGTAATGGCACTGGACATTCAGGCATATAGAGGAATTGATGAGTTATCTGCTGTCCTCCCAGACTGCATATACGGTTTTGAAGAAAAGGTTTTGTAGCTTTGGCACCAGTTGCTCCCACGATGGTGACTGCTCTTGCGGAAAATGGGGCAATCTTTTTGTCTACTACTGAATGTTCTGCTCCAGTATCAACCATAAAGTTCATAACTTGGTCTCCTATTTGTATTCCGACCATAGGCTCCTGGAGACCTAAAGCAAATTCGGAGCCCGGTCTGTCCTAATCCACATCATCCTCGTCATTGGCTGTTGCGGCCAATGCTTGAATGGCCTCTCCTCTTTCTCGTTGGAATTGTTCTCGATTGGCTCCTCCGCGATTCCGGGGACGGCCTCTTTCTCTTTCTCCCCATTGATGATTATTTTCGTCATCTTGGTGGGCGTCTTCGAGTTGCGGGCATGTATCTCTCCAATGTCCTTCTTCCTTGCAGTAGGCGCATTGATTCACGCCTAGCTGGGGGTGGCCTCCTCCTCGGCCCCTCCCTCTTCCTCTGCTCCGTCGACTAGGGAAACCTCCCCTTTTCTGTTCAACTATGGCCGCAGCCAAAAATCAGCTTTCTTCTTCATCTTTCGATCACATTCTCTCTGTCTTTCATTATCACGATTCACATACACTTTATGAGCGACTTCCAGTAACTGAGTTGCATTCATGCCCGCAAACCCTTCTAATTTCTGTAGCTTACGTCTTATGTCTGGTTGTGACTGATTTACAAAAGCAGAATTCACCATGCATAAACTTCCTGGCGCATCTGGGTCATAGGGGGTATACATTCTATATGCTTCAGTTAATCTCTCATAAAACACTGCTGGGCTCTCATCTTTGCCTTGAATAACTTCAGTAACTTTAGAAAGGTTCATAGCTTTCTGGCCCCCCCTTTTCAGACCTTGCATAAGGCCTTGGCGAAAACGGGCTAGGGCTCTGGATCCTCTTTCTGTATTCGGATCCCACCGGGGGTCTTCATTTGGGAATTCCCTTTGGGCCGCTTCTCGATTATTTATTCTGGCATCTTCCCCTTCTCCGGGAGCTACGGGGTTATCTGCCAGCCAGTCAATGGCTGCCTTTCTAATTCGTGTCCGCTCTTCAGTAGTGAATAAGGTGGACAGGAGCTGACGGCAATCTGCCCATGTAGGTTGGTGGGTTTCCATAATGGTATGCACTAGTTCTGTGAGCTCCTGGGGCTTATCGGTATAGGAAGCGTAATGCGTCCTCCAGTTTAACAAATCAGTGGTAGAGAAGGGCACATATACATAACTTAGGGGTCCCGCCACCACCTCATTCTCCTCATTCCTTACGGGTATTCCCGGGACTTGCCGTAAAGGCATCATCTTGGCAGTGGATGTCTTTTGGGATCTGAGGGATATTTTTGTAACTCTCCTGTCAGGAGTTGTCTTTTTCTCTGTGCTTTGCTTTAGATTTACTTTTTACTGACGAGCTAACACTGACAGCCGCTTTTTCATTGTCAGCATCGCTCTGGGAAATTTCAGTTTCCTCCTGTTCTGTTTCTGTTTCTAATTCACCTTTCTCTTCGGTCTCAGTAGAATCTTCTTCATTTAGAGGGAGCTCATCTACCTGCTCTTCGGGTGATGGCTCGGGGGTTGGGTCCCATTCCCGCTGTCTCCGGGGTTCTGGGGCAGGACGCGGGGCTACCCTTACTGGACGCTGGGCTTGGGGCTGTCGAGTGATCACTTCTGGGGAATCAGGATCTGCCAGGACGGGTTTCTGTCTGGACTTCTCACCTTTCCCTTTCTTTCTAGACTGTTCTATTTTCTGACTATGATCTGTCCGTGCTAACATTATTCTGCACTGTTCTTCGTAACAACGCTTTGCCCAAAGGGGCTGGCTTTCACAAATACTTAACCAGGAATCTATATAGGGGTGCGATACTCGCACCTTCTGATGAACTGACTGGATAATTCCTATATTAAGGGTTCCCTCTCGGGGCCAGGTGGGGTCTAAATCGGGCCACTCCCTAATACACAAAATCTGTAATCGGGATGCAGTCATTTTAATTCCATAGTCTCCTGAATATCCTTCTTTAAAATGTGCGATCATACATCCTAATGGAGTGTTCCTAGTAGACCCCGCCCCTCCCATTTCGATGTGTGCGCGCAACAACAAAAAGGAGGGTGGACCGTGGGTAAGGGGTCCTCACAGTCCTAGAAACATATAGGGAAAACAAATAACAAGACAAGACGACAGTCGCTTCCCCCTTTTTACGACCTGAACACGGTCGCCCGGTCAGGAACTGCGTTACTCAGGGGTCCGCCTTCGCTTGGTCCGTGCTGCCAGACCTCTCATTCACACTTCATTCACACAATCATGCTAGCAACGTATCCCAGGAATGCAATCCAGTCCTGTCTATTCTGACTAGTCTTGTTCAGATTCCAAAATACAAGAAGACGGGGGTTTCGCCCTGCGAATACTCATGCAGGGTTAATCGGCCCGTCTTTGAGAGGTGATCAAGCTCTCTTACCAAGTTCCAAGTTCGAAATTCAAGATGCAAGATTCAAGTGGCAGTACTGCTCGCTCTTATCTGTCTAGACATACCAAATCAAAACTCTACTCACCGGATCCGGTCCTCAAAGTTCCCAAGCAAGCGCATGAGTTGGACCACGGACTCCCTTCACTCGGGTTTGAGGTGTTGGCTCCAGCCGGGTCCAGCACCCGCCGAGGTCCGGCCAGCTCCCTCCGATGCAAGGGACCGGTGGCGCCAGGGAGCGAGCCCCATCGGAAGGGCGCGATCCCGGCAGGACCAAACCTGTAGAGGCGGAAAGTCGTGGTATATTGCCCTATATACCCTCTAATACCACACCTTCCCGGCCAACGCACCAAGAATATGTAGCAGCAGAGCGCAGACAAACCAATGATACCAGGAGTCTGTTCAGAAGGTCCAAATCATTTATTTGTGCACAAGTCTCAAGCAGAATCAAATTCAAAATGGCTGAGCAATGGTTTCTAGCAAAACAACAACTTTTATAGACTTCTTCTCCATTCTAGGTATAGGAAAACATTTCATTGGTCCCGGTAACCTCCCGTACCCCTTCTATTGGTCCCGGTATTGATAAGGTTATCCAATTATGTCCTTTGACTGGGCTTAGCACCTGCTCACCCCCCTTCTAGTCCCAATTACAATGGTCAGTTCACCAACTTCGTTACTTTTCTCCTCCAAGGCCATTTAACTAGTTAGCACATGTGGGGAAGCAGGGCACTGTAACCTTTCTTTCAGCAGTTTTAATTAAATTCTTTGCAGCTGTACTTTCTTATCAGTGGTATTTAAACTTATTTTTCTATATTTTCTGAGTTTCAATTCTGCTCAGCTAAGCTGATTATTCTTTGCTAAGCTTTATTTGTACAATAGCAGCATATTGGGGGATGTGCAATTCCTATGGGCCTCTCCACAGGCTTCATTTACAGGTCAAGCTTGTTAGGCCTGTCTGTTAATTTCAGACACCATGGATCATAGGCCTTCGCCTACCACACCGGGATGCCTTATTTGGTCAGGCTGTTCAACACTTGTTCCATACCTAATCAACTCCTACCCACCATCCCTGGTTGGATACCAGAGATCCATGGGGGGAAGTGGAGCCCTTTCACAGGGGCACACAACTTCTGGGGTCTCTCCCTGGCATCTAAAGCTAGGGAGTCCCCATATGTGAAGACTACATTCCTGCTTGTTCCTGGAGATAGCATAGTTACTCACCTGTAACAGGTGATCTCCGGGAACAGCAGGAATTTAGTCTTCACAACACACCCACCTCCCCTAGGAGTTGTATCTCTCTATCTCTTTCTCTTTTCCTCTCTCTCTCTCTTTTTGTCTCAGTTTTAAACTCAACTGGAGAGAGGCAGTTGGGAAAGGCGGGAAGACAGCACGCAGGCACTGTGGGATGCTCCCAAAAGCTTTCTAATTGGACGCTGGGGAGCGTTCCCACACAGGCTCCGTCGGTACCGACGATACCCATTTGTGAAGACTAAATTCCTGCTGTTCCCGGAGATCACCTGTTACAGGTAAGTAACTATGCTTTATCAAATAATTGTAATACATCTTCCTGGTTTATCGCTTTCTTTCAATTCTTCCAATGCATCACCTTTAAATCCATTTCAGTCATGGGTAAGTTCCTACATCTTCAGTAAAGACCAAACCAAAGAAGTCATTCACTCTCTGCTATGGCCTTGCCCCCTCTTTATGCATGTTCTTTAAACTGCAAACCAGTCCGGTCTTAACACCCCTGTAAATTTATTTAGCTATTTCTGTTAGATTTCATTAATTTGTAAATCACTTTTGACTAATTTTACATGGTCACACAATTGCAATGTACAATGTACAAAGTACAAAATATGTTAACTTGTAACATGAGAAGACATATCAACTAGGAATTGGGTAAAAGCCATGCATTTTGAATAGAACTGAAGTTTGCATGTAATTGGAGTTTTAAAGAAGTGGAGAAAGTGTGCAGAACTTGCTGAAAGTGGTGAACAAACTTAAGGGTAGGTGATCATGATGATGGTGACCAGCAGCATCAATATCACAGAAAATAAAGATGAAATCTATCACTATTTTACTTGTATAGTGCTTTTGGACATAACACAGCACAGTCCACATACACATCAGATGGCCCCTTCTGTACAGAGCTTACACTCTATTCAAGACAAATAGAATAAAGGGGAGACTAGGCCATTTTTTAAAGGGAAATGATTAAAATGTCCATGGTTATTAAACGGAAGAATAAAGAAGTCAGGATCAACAAGCAGCTTCAGAGGTGGGTTTTTAGCCTGGATTTGAATAAGACCAGAGATGAAGCCTGATGGTACTGACTAAGTTCATTCCAGGCATACAGCACAGAAAAATGAAATTACTGGAGTCTGGCGTTGACAGTAGAAGAAAAGGGCACCAATAAAAGCAATTTTCCTGATGAGTGGATTTCCTCAGGAGAGTTGTAGAGAAATGAGAGAAGAGAGATAATGAGCTGTAGAATGAATGCACCTGTAGGACATTTGGAGTTTGAACTGGATATGGAACAGAAGAACATCAGAAATGCCTTACTGGGTCAGATCAAGATCCATCAAGTCCAGTATCCTCTTTCCAACAGTGACCAATCCAGGCCATAAGGACCTGGTAGGTTCCCAAAGAGTCACACAGGTTCCACAATGCTTGTCCCAGGGCAAGCAGTGGGTTTCCTGGGTTCTCTTTAATAACTGTTTGTATTCTTTCTTCCAGGAACGTATCAAAACCTTTTTTAAACCCAGCTACTCTAACAGCTTTTACTACATCCTCCAGTAGTGAATTCTAGAGTTTGATTATGCATTTAGAGAAAATATTTTTTTTTTACTCATTAGTCTTAAATGGATTGCATTGTAGCTTCATTGTGTGTCCTCTAGTCTTTCTACTGTTTGGCGTAAACAACCAATCTAAGTTACCCGTTCCACTCCATTAATTTTATAGACATCTATCATATCTCCCCTCCCCCAGTTTTCTCTTTTTTTTTCCAAGTTGAAAAGCCCCAACCTTATAAGTTTCCCCTCCATAGGGGTATCCTTCCATCCCCTTACCATTTTGGTGACTCTTCTCTATACCTTTTCTAATTCTGCTATATCTTTTTTTTCCCACTTTAAATATTTATTGCATATTTTTAATGTAAAACAATCATAACATGGGGCATAAGCCCTTGCCAACCTTAAAAACTTCAAGTATCGGGGGGCGCTCGTGAGCCCACTGCAAGATGGCCGCAAGTTACTGAAGCTCCGACCCCACAACCCCTAACTTTTAGCCAACACTAGCGTACAGCCGCATTCTGACCCCCCAGCACCTCTCCCGGTTCGGCGCTAATCAGCGATCCCCCTCAACGACTGATTTCGCGGCTCTGCGGGTCTTCCGGAGACTGGGACATCGAGGGAACGCTCTCTGCTCCGCGGCCTGTTAAAAATTGTCTCCGGCCTCTGGACGCCTCCTCGCCTGACTCTGCCATCAGTCCCTGCTTCCGACGCTGCCGCAAATTCTTGCCTGTGGGTTGAGCGCCGGAGCACTTCGCGGGAGGGGGACTGCACCGCACAGAACAGAAAGATCGCCCGGAGTACTTGGCCGGACCCACGTGCACTCTGTGCGGCGGCTGCCGCTGCAACAGCTAACCACTCTAACCACGGCCTCGGGCTTTTCGTGGCAATTTTCCCACTTCCAGAGGCGGACTCTGGCTAGCGCATCAAATTGCTCTCTGCTCCTCATCTGGCATAGGCTGCTCCCCTAAGAGGGCTTGGGAGCCCCACTGAGAGTCCCCTTCTCTGGGAGGGCAGAAGTGGCGCTTCCCTCTGCTCTCATTGCTGCCATTTTGCTGACATTGCAGATGCCTGTCTCCTGACACTGTGAGTTCCTACTGCAGCTGTGTGTAGCCCTGGACATTACAGCTTCCTTATTGTCTCCACTTGGACTGGCATTGGACATATCCTTCTCCTAACACTGTGTGACACTGTAAGATGGCTACTAAAGCTAAAAGTTCTGAGGCCCGGGAGGGGATGCGCTCCTCACAGCGCCTGCAGAATAAATCTGGAGCCCCCAGTAGCCCACATGAGCAACCCCTCCCATCAGGTTCCGATGATGAGACTGTGAGCGAGGAAGATTTGGACCCGCATCGGCAACTTTCCTCAGCCCAACTTAAACAAGAACTCCGGAAGGGCTTTGCGGAACTAGCTACTGAATTCCGTGGGCTGCGGGAGGACCTGATGAAAGACATCGCCGAACTCAGGACCGACGTTAAGGAACTGGGAGCCCGAGTGGAAGATGTGGAGACCAAGCTGGTGGAACAAGACGGGACTATGATGGATCTACAATGTGCTCTGGATCGACAACGTGCGCAAGCAATGGAACTGACTTATAAACTAGACGACATTGAAAACCGTTCCCGCCGCAACAATGTGCGCTTCCGTGGGATCCCAGAAGCGGAAGGGGGCGGAGAAGATCTACCAACTGTACTCAAATCGCTCATAGCAGAATTGCTCTCTGCAGAGGACTTGGCCACACATGCGCCTGGTATGGAAGTAGAGCGAGTTCACCGCGCTTTGGGGAAACCCCCCAATAATCAGCCTCGTGATGTCATCGCACGATTTCTGCGCTACTCTGATGCCGAGCTCCTTATCCGTCGAGGCCGGGAGAAAAAGACGGTCCGTTTTCGGGACGCATCTGTGTCCATCTACCAGGACCTCTCGACGTTCACCTTGGCGAAGCGGAGAGAGATGAGACCTGTCTCAGCGGTCCTGAACAGCAAGGGGATTCGCTATTCCTGGTCATTTCCATTTAGGATGAACTTTCTTTTGGACAACAAAAAGATTTCTGCAAAGGACTGTACTGAAGCCTGGCGAGCTCTTCGCCAGGCGGGTTTAGTAGATGACAATGCTCAGCCGCATCCGCCACCCCCTAGGCCCCAGCATTCCAAGTGGACCCGAGTGGGCAAGCCCACCTGATCGCTTTTTTATTGTGGATTTGAGGAACTCCTTCAATTTTTTTTTTTTTTTTCTTTAAGGAGTCTCAACCTGTGGGTCCCCTGAGTCTTACATAAGGGGTAATGGGTATTAGATAGGGGTCCCCCGGGCCCTTTTTGGCGCTTGAGGGCGGCGGATGCCCTGAAAACGTTTTGTTGTTGTTTTTGCTTTAATGATGGGGTGTGGTGCGTTTGACGATCTGGGGGAGGGGAGGAGTATCGGGGAGTATGTTCTTCTCTGTATTTTCATTGTTTAGGCTGTACTTTTGCTTTAAGGGGTTCTGGGGGATTCGGGGTTTGTGGTCAATTTACCGTGTCCTGTGCTAATTCAAACAGGCAGGTGGTATTGACGGGAAGGGGGGAGGGAGGGGAGGGAGGGGGGGTTCTCTTCCAGGGTGGAACAAACGGGGAGGGGGAATTTTTATTAACATGGAATTGGGGGACGTGTTTGGGCTTGGGAGGGGGGACTATGGCCCTTATTCTTGGAAAGTGGAATGGATGGGTTCGACTAACTACTTCCCTGGGTTTGATGGGGGGGAGCTGCTACGGGGACTTATTGAACAGTGGGCGGCAGCGAGGGAGTGGATTATAATTACTAATGGTGCGCTTTGTTTCTTTGAATGTTAAAGGCCTTAACTCCCCGAGGAAGAGATCCTTACTGTTCTCCGAATTGCGCACTTTGCAAGGAGACATTGTTTACCTACAGGAGACCCATATTCAGGCCTGTAAGCAGGGCTGGTTGAGGAGGTCCCCATACACTGAGGTACGGGTGGCCTCGGATGCACAGGGACGAAAGAAGCGGGGAGTGGCCTTATTGTTTCACCAGAGCCTCTCACTGCAGATAGAGGAGACAAAGCAGGATGTTTTGGGGAGGTGGCTCTTTTTGAATGTCCGTCTGGAGGGGCACCTGCTTACCTTGGCTAATGTTTATGCTCCCAATGCAGGTCAGGGGGCCTTTTTTGCACGATTGAAAGCGTCACTGGCGGATTTTGCAAGGGGTCCTATTATCCTGGGGGGGGACTGCAACACGCACCTGGTGCCCCACCTGGATTCCACAAGTCGGGCTGGGGGGCGAGTGGGGGGACCAGCCAAAGCTCTGCAAAGCCTCATGCTTGATCTAGGCTTGAGAGACGTCTGGAGGGATACCCATGGGGAGGAAAGAGGTTATACGTACTACTCTCCGGTCCATCAGGTTCATACTCGCATTGATTATTTTTTATTAGATCAGCGCCTGATGGACAGGAGAGTGAAGGCTGGACATGGAGCGTTGACCTGGTCGGATCATGCCCCGTGCTGGCTTGCTCTCCCGCCCGGATTGTATAGTGAGCATCAGAGGCTTTGGCGCCTAGATGTGAGGTTTCTACGGAGACAGGGCGCAGTGCAGGATCATGTCCGTTTTATTACGGAATTCTTTGAGCTTAACAATACTGGAGATGTTCCTCTCCCCACGGTGTGGGATGCTTACAAAGCTACGGCTCGTGGTCAACTCATGGCGGAAGCGGCTGCCACGCGCAAGAAGTGGACGCGTGAGCGCGAACAGTTGGTGGCGGAGGCTGCCCGTTTGGGCGCGGAGCACGCCCGAACTGGCTCGCGGCAGGTTTTGCGTCAGTGGCGGGCAGCACGAGCCTCCTTGGATGCATGTTTGCAGAAAGAGTTAGATAATAAGCGTCGGAAGCTACGACAAACGTTTTATGAGCATGGGAATAAGACGGGCCGCTTCCTAGCTTTGCGTCTTCGCCAACAACAATCCGCGCGAGTGGTACGCGAACTGCGCGACGCTGGGGGACAGAAGAGGGTTATCTCACGGGAGATACGCGATTTGTTTGCTGACTTCTTGGAGCAGCTTTATAAGGCAGAGTCCTTTGAGCGGGATAGTGTACAGGACTATTTGCGGGGGATTGATCTGCCGCATCTTTCAGATTCTGACCGAGCTCAGCTAGAATCTGCAGTAACGGTAGATGAAGTGGAAATCGCAATTCGACGACTGAAAACTGGGAGTGCGCCAGGTGCTGATGGCCTTCCAGCAGAATATTACAAGCAGTTTCGAGCACAATTGGCGCCCACCTTGACCATCTTGTTTAATGAGATCTTGGGAGGGGCCTCTTTACCACCATCCCAGCGTGAGGCGTTGATTGTTATGATACCCAAGCCTGGTAAACCATTACATGATGCGGCGTCCTACCGCCCCATCTCTTTGTTAAATGTTGATGTTAAAATCTTTGCCTCTATACTGGCGACGCGCCTAAATCGGGTTCTTCCGGGCTTGGTTCATCCGGATCAGGTGGGATTCGTGCCAGGGCGCCAGGCAGCAGATAACATTAGGCGTATGTTACAGGTCATTCACGTAGCCCAGCGGGACCCACAACCAGCTCTCCTGGTGGGAATTGACGCAGAAAAAGCCTTTGATCGGGTTCACTGGGAATATTTATGGTGTGTTTTGGAGAAAATGGGCTTCGGCCCCAATTATATCAGCTGGGTACGTAGTCTTTATCAGATGCCCCAGGCGTGCGTTCGGGTCAATGGGGGACACTCGAGACGCTTCCTGCTGGAGCGGGGCACGCGACAGGGTTGCCCTCTTTCGCCCCTTCTTTTTGCTCTCGCGATGGAACCCTTGGCCCAGAGCTTCCGAGAGCATTTAAGCTTGAAGGGAGTCCACATTGGCCCGGAGGATTATAGGATTGCGCTTTTTGCGGATGATATCATACTGTCCCTGGTGGACCCGTCCACCTCTCTTCCAATTGCGATGCAGCTGTTTAATAACTATGCGCGGGTCTCTGGTTTCAAAATCAACTATACTAAATCGGAGATTCTGAATGTTGGGGTTTCTGGGGCGGTCTGTGCGGAGCTCCAAGCGGCCTACCCTCTTCGCTGGGTGTCCGGGGCTTTACGTTATCTAGGGGTGCAATTGACTGTAGAGCGGACAGACCTTTTTAGGGCCAACTATGATCCCTTGCTTCGCCAGGTCCGGCGGGACCTAGAAATCTGGAAGGGCTTGCTCCTCTCTTGGTTTGGGCGTATAGCTGTAGTTAAGATGGTGGTTGTCCCCCGCTTCCTTTATTTTTTTCAGGTCCTGCCGCTTCCCATTGCGCGGGCTACCTTGGCGACCTGGCAGCAGTTGCTCATGAAATTCATTTGGCACTATCGCCGCCCACGCCTGGCGCGACAGGTTCTTTATGCCCGGACGCGCTCTGGAGGCATGGGCATGCCCAACTTGCATTGGTACTATGCGGCGGCGCAATGCCGGGCGGGGGTGGAGTGGATGATTGCGGATAGCACTAAGCGGTGGGTGCAACTGGAAATGAATTTGGCGGGGGGAGCTGGCTTGGGAGATTGGCTGTGGTTAGGCCCGAAACTGCGTCGTGGTAAGTGCATTAACAATCCCTATATCCTTCATACCTTTCGCTGTTGGGATCGGCACTTTCGATCTCGCGACATGGACCTAACCCCTTTAGCCCCATTAGTAGATAATGCCTCCTTCCCACCGGGGTTGAGTGATGTAGTTTTTCGGCAGTGGGGACATCGAGGTCTTAGTAGGGTCGGACAGCTTTTTGACGATGGACAATTGCAGCCCTTTCGTGCGTTGCAAGCGGAATTTGACATTCCAGCCAGGCAACATTATCAATATCTGCAAGTGATACATTGGGTTCGATCCAGGCTTGTGCGACCACAAGTTGCGAGGGCCTTGACAGATTTGGAACGTTACTGCGAGGGGTGCACCACCACGAAGGGACTTGTGGCGACCCTCTATGCTCACTTGCAGGGTTCCCAACCGTGTTCTACCAGACACAGGGAACTCTGGAACTCCGACCTGAACCTTTCCTACACTGAGCAGCAATGGGAACGGGCAGAAACCCACCTGTGGAAAAGCGCGGTAGCGATTAATGCCCGTGAGACCAACTATAAAATATTGTACCGATGGTACATGACTCCGACGCGGATCGCGCGCATCTATCCTGGGGCGGTTGACCTCTGCTGGCGTAACTGTGGACATCGGGGTACCTTAGGGCATATTTGGTGGGACTGCCCCCGCATTCGCGCCTATTGGAGGGGTATACAATTTCGGATGCAATTGCTTCTGGGAGTGAGTGTCCCCTGGGATCCGGGGATTTTCTTATTTGGGGCCGCGGTGCCGGGAGCACGGGCTCCGCAACTCACTCTGCTTCGCCATGGCCTGAATGCAGCTAGGCTATCCCTTGCAGCAGCCTGGAAGAGTGTCTTAGCCCCCTCCTTCCAGATTTGGCGGGAACGGATGTGGGATATGTATACAATGGAACGAGGGGTGGCGATCAGTAGAATGCGCCTGGCACACTTTGAGTTGGTGTGGGCGCCTTTTGTCTCTCGTTATGGTGCGTGATTGTATTGGATAAATAGGGGGGAATTTGAAAAACTTTATAAGGGAGTCTGTCCCTTGAGTATATCTGCTGCTCATCACCCTCCCTGTCCTTGAACCTTAGCGAGCTATAGAGGGGGGAATTGGGGGGTTGGATGGGAGGGGGATCCTGGGCCAGGGAGGTGTCGGGGGGGGAGGTTGGGGGGGGGGTTACAGCTTTTGGGTTCATCACTTTAAAACTGTAAAAGTGAAGGCATACTGTTGAATGCCATTGTGATCTGGCGTTGTGTTATTGTTATTGCTCCCTTTTTGAAGATCTTTGTGGTTTATGATGTTATGTATTCTTTGGAAGCCTTTCAATAAACAAAAAAAAAAAAAAAAAAAACTTCAAGTATCCCCTCCCTCCCACTCTTATGTCACATTAAGACTATTCCTCCTACTGTAATCTTGTACCTCTCATGTAACCGGGGTTTTCCTTCCCTGAATGCTTTACATCTCATTCTCCCCTTTATTGAGATACCCACTGCTATACACAATTCCAATTTCATTCCATCTTTCCCCCCGTCCCCTTTTTAAAGTTGTCAACTTAGGAAGCTTATAAAGGTCTGCAAGCCTTTTCTTATAACTAGCAAGCCCTGGTAGGGCAGATTTATTCCAGTATGTCTTTAAAGACTTATTTATTCATAGAATCATTTGGTCAAATAACTTAAATTGTTCAACTTGTATATCCAATTTCACAACGAGATAATATTATAATTTACTGTTTGTACTGTATTTATATTGTAATGTATTGTATTTGATCTTCCCATGCCCTCAACATTTAAGTCCTTTGTTGTCTTGTCAACCACTTTGATTGAAGGATAAGGTGGTATACAAAACTTGTTAAATAAATGTGGCTATTTCACACCTGGCTGCTACTATACAGTGGGCCACCATGCCTTGGTACCGCCCACCTCTGTCTTCTGGTGGAGCAGAAGTATCTCAGGTTGCATTGGTATCTTCCAGTCCCCCAACTCTTCCAACAACTTTTGCACCGTTTACCAATATCTTTGCTCCTTGCTACAGTCTTGCCACATGTGGAAGAATGTTCCCCTTCCCCCACGTTGTCGCTAACAGTCCCCTACTCTTAAGTTTCCTGTACCCTTGACAGTCTTAGTGCGGTTAAGTATCATCTAAGAAGTACTTTTGTAGCAGTTTTCTAATATTTTATTAGCTACAGAAAGCTTCATTCCTTAGCGTCCCTCCAGTCTAGTCCTGGAACATCTGGGGTTGTGCTGCTAGAGAGCTTTCTCCCCCCCCCCCCCCCCGTCTCTCTCTGACCTTTCGGTAATAGCTTCAGGGGTGAGGGGAGCAGGCTCTGGTTGGCAGGCCAATTAACTTGGAGGGCTTAGCAACCGGCAGCTGAGGCATTCTGAGTGCAGCACAGAAGTGTTGCCTGTAAGCGCTCGGGTGCCGATCCAGAGGGGGGCCGCAGTTGCCTCGTGGCAGGCTGTGTCGGGGGCAAGCCTGGGGGAGGCAGCCAGCCGGTCAGCACGGGGCTTCAAGTAACTTCGGCTGAAAGGTTGCTGGGAAGCTGATTCTAAGCAGAAGGTAAGGCGCTGGGTCTGCAGAAGCGTGTGGTGTGTTTTTCAGGGCTGGGATCCGGAGGCAGGCTCGAGCCGCGTGTTTTCACACAGGAAGCACCGGTAGCTGCGGTGGGGGAACAAAGGCCTCTATCTCATTGGCAAAGCTTCATTTTCAGTTTTTCTTCACAGTTTGCCTCGGTTAGTCTCCTGCATGTTTCTATTTTAAAAAAAAAAAAAGCGCATCAGTTTTGCGGGTGTTTATCAGGGTGCTTTTTCGTCCTGACTCTGCGGAGGGCCATTGGCATTGGACAGCGGTGACTTAAGCTCTGGGGCCGCTGGACTGGTGGCTGAAATGCCTGCAAAGACTTTGTGTTTGCTCTGCGGGGTGAAGAAGTTTGCAGTCTCTGACACGGGGGTATGTAAGAGCTGCATTCAAAGTTCTGCCACTGTGGAACAGGAGTTGGATATGGGAAAGGAGGATCAGGAGGTGGGCCTACAGGGATCTCTTACTTCCACCTTAGATCTTCCGGAGCCCATAGCGGGGCCTTCTAGTGCTCCAGATGTTCCACTTAATCAGCCGTCCTTATCTAGTGATTTGTCCTCAATTTTTTTCTTCGGAGTTTGTGGCACTTATTCAACAGGCATTTGGGGGCAATCACAGAAGGTCTTCACCTGGCTCCCTTAGTTTGGATTTAGGAGAAAAAAGGCCGGGGACCCCCTTAACGGTGGGAACAGCGGGGGTATTGGCTAAGAAACTAGGATAGAAAAAGAGAAGCAGGATCCCTCTGTGTTTTCAGAGGACCTTCACACTGAGGATGGGCAGCAGGATATAGAGCTGGAAGAGGAGTTGGAGGAAGGGGAGATCACAGAGCAGGAGGACCAGGCTAGAGTAGTTCGAATTTTTTGCAGAGAGGAGTTGCCCACGCTTATTTCAGAGATGCTTAAAGCGCTCAATATACCGGCGTCCGGGCCGGCAGAGGATGCTACATTGGAAGATCCGTTGTTACAAGCCTTTTGGAAGAGACAGAGCATTTCCCATGCACAGTGGTGAGAGAAATGATTCAGGGTGAATGGGATATGCCGGAGGCTACACTAAAGGGCTCAAGTTATGTCTCTGCTTTATCCGCTGGTTGATCAAGATAAGGAATTGTTTAGGTCACCGAGAGTGGATGCCACAGTAGCTGCGGTAACCAAGAAGACTAACATTCCGGTAGAAGGTAGTGCGGCCCTCAAAGATACCCAGGACAGGAAGCGGGAGGCTTTGTTAAAGCAAGTATTTGAGGTTAATGCTCTTTCTATCCAAGCGCCTATCTGTGGGGTGTGGGTAGCAAGAGCTTGTCTGCGCTGGGCACAGCGTGTCCAGGGAGAGCAGATACAAGAGACAGGTGAGGCAGCGCGACTAGAGTCGGGTGCTGCATATCTAGCGGATATTCATTATGACCTTATTTTGGGGGCTATTGAACCGCTTTGACCCGGTGAAACTGCTTTGACCTGGTGAAAAGCGGGATATAAATACAGCTAAATAAATAAATAAAATAAAATAAATAAAACAGTATGGCTTCCGTGATAGCAGCGCAGAGATACCCTTTGGCTGTGTAATTGGGCAGCAGATGCGTCTTCCAAAGCAAGGTTAAGTAAGGGGAAGCTGCTTTTTGGAGAAGATTTGGACAAAATAGTGAAAGATCTGAGAGAGTCAAAAAGCGGTAGGCTTCCGGAGGACAAGCAAAAGCAGGGTAGGCTACCGTCGGCGGCTAGAATTCCTCAGAGGGCTTTCGTCGTTTTTCGTTCCACAAGATTTATTCAAGGTCAGAGGACATTTTCCCTATAGAAACCAGGGGTTTCGCGGAGTGGTCAGAGGTTTTGCTGCCGCCTCTTCAAGTCTCAGAAAGCTGCAATGAAGTCAGGGGGGCCCAGGTGGTGCTGCCTGTAGGAGGTCGGTTACAGGATTTTTACGCTGCCTGGGTCCAAATAACCTCAAATCGGTGGGTGCTGGAGGTGATTCGAGAGGGATACGCTTTAGAGTTTCAAAGGCCGGTGACTGATTTGTTCGTTCAGTCCCCGCGCTTTGCAAATGTCGGGCGATCAAGCAGACATTACAGAGACTCTTAGCTCTCAAGGCGGTGGTGCCGGTTCCTCCAGACCAATGTGGTTTCGGTCAGTACTCCATTTATTTCATAGTTCTGAAGAAAGAAGGGGCTTTTCGACCGATTTCTGGATCTCAAAAGGGTGAATCGGTGCCTCTGAGTATCTCATTTTCATATGGAGACTCTAAGGTCAGTCATTTGTAGCAATCAGAAAAGGCGAGTTTCTCATGTCCCTGGATTTGTCACATTCCGATTCGACAAGAGCACCAAACGTTTCTACGGTTTGCGGTCCCGATGGGTCATTTTCAATTTCGGGCGTTATCATTTGGGCTGGCTACGGCTCCACAGACGTTTACCAAGGTTATGGTAGTGGTAGCGGCGGCGCTTAGGAAGGAAGGTGTACTTGTACTTGTTCACCCATATCTGGACGACTGGCTAATTCGAGCGAAGTCAAGAGCAGAGAGCGAAGAGGCTACAACAAGAGTTCTCGACCGCCTGCAGAGTTTTAGGTTGGGTGGTCAATATGGCCAAGAGCAGTTTGATGCCAGCTCAGAATCTGGAATATCTAGGGGCGCGTTTCGATACAGCGGCGGGAAAGGTGTTTCTTCCACAGCATCGAGCGCTCGGATTGAGAAGATTGATTCGGCAATTTCTGAACAGACCACATCCAACAGCATGGCATTACTTACAGGTCCTTGGTACGATGGCAGTGACGCTAGAATTGGTGCCCTGGGCAAGAGCCCATATGAGGCCGTTGCAAAGAGCATTACTCTGATGGTGGTCTCACCAGGACGATCCGCTGTCCCGGAGGCTACCCTGTCCAGAAGCAACGTGGAGGGTGTTGAAGTGGTGGTTGCTTCCAGAATCTCTGGAAAAGGGCATGCCCCTGGAAGCGCTGGAATGGCTTCCCCTGACTACGGATGCAAGTCTAGTAGGCTGGGGGGCGCACTTTCAAGGAAGGTTCGCACAAGGAGAGTGGACCGGACAGGAAAAAGCATGGTCGATCAACAGATTGGCGTTGCGAGCAGTACTACAGGCGTTGCTGAAGTTTCAGCCATATCTGCAGGGAAGAGCGATCGGAGTGTTTTCCGACAATGTGACCACAGTGGCCTACATCAACAGAAAGGGAGGCAACAGCAGTGCCCCCTTGGAGGCCGAGGCGAAACAGTTGTTCGAATGGGTCGAGCAAAACCTTCAGGCTCTATCAGCAGCGCATGTGGCAGGAGTGGGCAATGTGGAGGCTGATTTTTGAGCCGAGGGAGAGTAGATCCTGGAGAGTGGGCTCTTCATCCGGAGGTTTATGAGATGGTGGTGCGGTGCTGGGGGTCGCCGGTAATGGATCTCATAGTGACCTTTCTTTCGGCAAAGGTCAGTCGATTTCTTCAGCAGAAGGAAGGAGAGAATGTCGGAGGGTCTGGATGCGCTCATACAGGATTGGCCGGTAGAGCGTCTCTTATACGTGTTTTCTCCGTGGGTGTTAATAGGCCGCATAGTACAGTGCATCGAGCGTTACAGAGGATTGGTGATTTTGATTGCTCCGGATTGGCCCAGAAGGCATTGGTATGCGGATCTGCAGAGGCTGGTAGTGGACAGGCCTTGGCGTCTACCAGTCAGGAAGGATCTTTTGTTGCAGGATCCACTGTTTATGCCCCCAAGTAGATTGATTATCGCTTATGGCTTGGCTCTTGAAAGGGCAAGGTTAAGGGCTAAAGGATACTCAGCAGCGGTGATTTCTACCTTGTTAGGGGCTAGAAGGAGATCAATTTCTCTGGCGTATATTCGGGTTTGGTGCATCTTTGAGGCCTGGTGTATGGACAAACAATGGGAGGCCTTAAGAGCGTCTGTGCCGCAGGTTTTGGCATTTTTGCAAGATGGCTTTCAAAAAGGTTTAGCAGCCTCTTCCTTAAAAGTGCAGCTGGCAGCACTCTCCTGTTATAGAGGGAAGATCAAGGGGCAAGCGCTGGGTGCTCATCCGGATGTTAAGAGATTCTTAAGGGCGGGATTACTTTTGAGACCACTGTGCATACAGGTCGTTCCTCAATGGGATCTGCAGTTGGTATTGGGAGCCGTTGGGGAGTCGGCCGTTTGAACCTTTGGCTAAATCGTCATTGAAAGATCTTACATTGAAAGTGGTTTTCCTAGTGGCGATTGCTTCAGCTAGGAGGATTTCTGAGTTACAGGCCTTATCTTGTAAGGAGCCCTTTCTATCTTTTTACGAGTCTAAGGTGGTCTTAAGGCCGGTGCCGTCCTTCTTTTTTTCGAAGATAGTGTTGCCTTTTCACGTGAATCAAGTAGTATCATTGCCGGTGTTTCAAAGGGCTTTGGGGAACTCTTCGGCGGAACAGTTGCATCTATTGGATGTTCGTTGGGTCTTGAAGTATATCCGATGGACGGCAGAGTTTTGCAAATCGGATAGATTATTTGTTCTGTTTAGAACAGACGTTCCCAACTCCAGTCCTGGAGGGCCAAACACCATTCAGGTTTTCAGGCTGTCCCTAATGAATATGCATGAGATACATTTGAATACAATGGGGGCAGTGCATGCAAATGCATCTCATGTATATTTATTAGGGACAGCCTGAAAACCTGAATGGTGTTTGGCCCTCCAGGACGGGAGTTGGGAACCTCTGGTTTAGAGGGCCTAGGAAAGGAGGAGCAACGTCTAAAGTGTCTATTGCCAGATGGATTAAAGGGGCGTTAGAGTCAGCTTATCTGTTAAAAGGGCATACTAGTACCGGAAGGCTTGAGGGCTCATTCCACTAGAGCGCAAGCAGCTTCTTGGGCTGAGTACAAGTTTGTACCAGCTGCGGAGATTTCTAAGGCGGCGACTTGGTCGTCTTTAAATTCGTTTGTCAAACATTACCGCCTGGATGTACAGGCGAGTGCGGATACCTGTTTTGGGTCGGCTGTGCTTCAGGCTGGTCTTACAGGTCCCGCCTGTTGAGTTATTTCACTGCTCTGTTACATCACCAGATGTTCTGGGACTAGACTGGAGGGATGCTAAGGAAGGTTAAATTAGACTTGCCTGCTAATTGTTGTTCCTTAAGGAACTCCAGTCTAGTCCCGGATCCCTCCCAGTGGGGTATTAGTACAGTGGGGTATTAGTACTGGAGCCTGAAGCAAACAGAATCCACAGGTGTAAAAAAAAAAAAGCTGTGGGGCTTCTGGTCCATATGGGGGGGGGGGGGGGTGGTGGTGGTATCAGAAGGGGATTAAAGGGAGGTCGATTCCCTTCGGTTGGGGGGGAGCGAGGACCTCTGCAGTTTTGATATCGGAAGCCTAATAATATAAGAGAATTTTTTTTTCTTTATTGCAGTTTAGAGTTTACAATTTACGTGTTTTACTAAATTGTTGCTCCGGTGAGTCTACTTTGTCAATAGGTTACTGGAGTGAGGAGGCAGTGCCTGTATCCTTATACCAGTGTCATCAAAAGAATGACGTTTCTCAGTCTCCAAGCTGCTGGAAGAGGAGCACAACCCCAGATGTTCCGGGACTAGACTGGAGTTCCTTAAGGAACAACAATTAGCAGGTAAGTCTAATTTAACCTTATGCCATAGATTATCTTATCCCAGGTTTCCCTATCCCATGTGATACTTAGATCTGTTTCCCATTTGACCATATAGCCGAGTTTAGTCTTTCCTCCTCCCATTAGCCCTCTATAGCACTTTGAAATAATTCCTTTCCCTCCCAGAAGACACAGACACATACACATACACTCAAATCACTCCTTTTCTCTTCCAATCTCTTCCCATGTTTTGTTCTGTAGCGGGAAGGCTGTGACCTGTAAATAGCTATACCCATCTTGTTCTCCCAAGTGGTATAGGTCTCAAATGGCCACAGTCCTCCATTATAAAGTAGTTGTGATACCCATATGAGCCCTTTTGTCTCCCATCTCTCCAATATCTGCCTTTGTGGGCCTTCATCTCTGTTTGGAAGCATGCTCTAATTGGCATAATTGATGAAACTACATTCCCAGCTAATAACAGTGGGCAATGTTTCTTCCACAGTCCCATTGTAAAATGCGTTAATGTGTTCGATCCCCACTGCTGTCCTCTTCTCCATATTAGTGTGCCCAATGATTCTGGGCACTGCCTTGACCCTTCTATGATTACCTATTGCTGCTTATCTTTTAACCACGTATAATGGTCTTTAATTGGGCTGCTTGGTAATATTTTAACAAATCAGGTATCTCCAGTCCCCCCTCAATACAAGGTGCGTGCATAACTGTTTTAGAGACCTGAGGGGATCGGCCTCCCCAGATAAATTGGGAGATTTGCTGTTGTATTTGTTTTAATATCCTATGATGTACCTCAATTGGGAAGACTTGAGATACATGAAATGCGGTAATAGCATCATTTTGACTGCTGCAATCCTACCCAGCCATGAGGTGTTTACCGCTCCAACTAATACAGAGGTTCCACCTGTTGTATTAGTTTTTAGTAGTTTAGTGTGTACAGTTCAGTATACTCTCTCCCTATACATACTCACAAATAGCAGATACGGTGCTCCGCCCATCTGAATGGTAGACTTAGACTTCAAACACATCTTCATGGTGTCTGCATACTCTTTTTATTCCCACATAATTATCAGCAGTGACATAGCTGGACAGGTAACTGCTATGATAACGTTCAGCAAATAGTAATATGCGCTGATCTTGACCTCCTACATTAATGCCTCATATGTCCTAGCTAGCTCTAATCTGAGCTGCTAGGGGCTCCATCTTTAGTGCAAATAGAAGAGGAGACAAGGGGCATCCCTGTCTCACTCATTTCTTTCCCTTGGAAAGAGGAATATCTACTGTTCACTTTCACGCATGCCCGTGGATTACGGTAAAGGGCTCGGACCCGTCCTATAAAGTGCTCCCCAAATCCCATCTTACCCAACACTCGAATAATAAAGTCCCATGACACATGATCAAAAGCTTTTTCAGCGTCATGAGATCAGAGGCGCTGGTTCTGGACATCGTCGAACTTCCCATATAAGATTAAGAATCTTACAAACATGGTCTGCCGCCTGTCTCCCTGGCATGAAACCCACCTGGTCTTCATAAATTAAGCTGAAGAGTCCGCGATTTAAGCGGCAAGCTAAGACCTTGGCCAGAAGCTTCGCATCTATGTTGAGTAACGAGATGGGTCTGTAGGAGGCGCAATTCAGCAGATCCTTCCCTTCTTTAGGGATTATGGAGATCCCTGCCCATCCTATGGTATCCGCTAACATTCCCCCCTCTTCCTTGGTTTCATTAAAAAGCTTTGTTAGAGGAGGAGTTAATAAGTTTCCTAGCTTCTTATAGAAATGTGCTGTGAATCCATCAAGACCAGGGGCCTTTTTGTTTTTTTATAGCTTGCATTACCTCTGCAGTAGTAACCACTTTATCTAAGTATTTTTGCTCCTCTGGACTTAATTTGAGAAGATTAGCAGACATGAGAGAGCTTTCCACCTGTTCTGTGGATGGTGGGGGTGGCGCCGTATATAGATGCTTTGGCCTGAGTGGTATATCAAATGTAATAATAAACATAGATGTTTAGGGCAGAATTTGTTAAATTCTTTGTCTTCCCCGGAGTGAATGTGTGTCCTGCCCCCCCTCCTCCCCTTATAGCTGAGATGTGTGAGTGCAGTTTACGCTTCTGTAATTGCCGTGCCAGATATTTACCAATTTTGTTCCCACTTTCAAAATAATCCCATCTAGCTAGCTGCATTTTGTAGTGGATATCTGCAGCTTCAAGAGTGTTTAATTGGGCTTGGACTGCTAGGTCCTGACCTCTAAGGTTTCCCCTCTTGTCTCTGGCTTCCACAAGCTCCAACGAATGAAGCTGGTTGTGCAATTTGTACACCATTTTCGTATTGCTCCTGGGTTTTTTTTTGCGCCGCCCCCCCCCCCCCCCCATGACCATCACCACCACCACCACCTTAAATCCATCGCAAACATCCCCCCCCCCATTATCATTTTCCTTAAAGTATTCTAGTATTAATTTCTCAATCCCTTCTAGGAGGGAGTCGTTAAGCAGCTAGAATCTTGCTCCTCCCTCATCCCCCTGGAACCTGATGCAGATGGTCACTGGTGCATGATCCGACCAAGTTATTGCTTCCATGCTTGCATCTTGCAATCTCTCTAACCCTTCTTTCCCCAACCATATGTCAGTTCTGGAATGTGTTCCATTGACTGGCGAGTAATAAGTAAATTGTTGCTTCCCAGGTTTTAGGAAGTGCCAGGCATCCATCAAATGTAAGGCCCATGCAAAACACTTAAACTGAGCCTGGTCCACTCGCCGTCCCTCTCCTCCCCCATGCTATCCTTCCCCGGTTCCATTGTTAAATTGAAGTCTCCTCCACATATTAGTAATCCTTCACCTAGGTCTTCTATATGCTTCTGTACTTCCCTAAAAAATTCTCCCTGATTTCCATTTGGTGCCTAATTATTCGCAGCCACTCCTCCCCTATCTTTACCCATGCTTGTAGGTATCTCCCTCTCGTTTTTCACCATCTCTCCTATTTCCACCCTCAAATAACTGGCAATAAAGATTGCCACTCCCCCTTTTTCTGCTCCACCAGATTGGACACAGAGTCTCGTAGCATAGCCCTTTGGTCTCATTAAATGTTCATGCTTCCTGTGTAGGTGTGTTTTCTTGCACCAAGTAAATATCTGCTTTTTGCCTTGTCATCTCTTTATCTCCAGGAACAAGCAGGAATGAGTCTTCACATATGGGTATCGTCGGTACTGATGGAGCCTGCGTGGGAACGCTCCCCAGCGTCCTTAAAGAAAGCTTTTGGGAGCATCCCACAGCGCCTGCGCGCTGCCTTCCCGCCTTTCCCAACTGCCCCTCTCCAGTTCTTCTTTTCCGCGGAGCCAGCAGGTCGTGTTTCCTGTCACCGCTGAAGTTCTTATTTTCTTTTCTTTTTCTTTAGTCGCGTGTCTGCCTTCTCGATTCCGCACCGGTACTACCGGTTCTTTTTCTTTCTTAAAAAAAAAACAAAAACAAAAAAAAAAACCTCCTCCTTTTTCAGTGCATTTTTATTCTGGGGCCTTAGGCCTACAGAGATTTTTCCCTCATGGAAAAACCCGCCTCCGGGTTTAAAAAATGCACAAAGTGCAGTAGCACTATTTCTGTCACCGACACCCATGACTGGTGTCTAAAATGTTTAGGTCCTGACCACTCCGTTGCGGATTGTGAGTCCTGTTCGATGTCCAAAAGAGGTTTACAGAATCGGGCAGCTAAACTCAGTACCCTGTTTCTCTCCGATGCAGCTTCTGAGGCATCGACGTCTTCCAGGACTGCTTCTTCATCCCATGGATCTCAGGTAACCAAACTTAAATCTGGCCGGTCCTCAAAGAGTTCATCTCCCTCTAAGTATCAAGATGCCCCCGGGCTTACTCTTGAGGATACCACACTGGCAAAGTTACCCCGGCGGGAGGCTCCGGCTTCCAAAGCACTACCTATGGGGTCACAGGTTGATATCGATGGCACGGCCTTGACCGATCACCTGTTCCAATGTTCTGGGGTACCGGCAGTTTCTACCGGTACCGATATCCAGACATTGGTGGCGTCAATGGATCAGAATATTCTGACCATGCAGCGTGCCATCACGGCATTCATTCAAGCTGCAACGCCTACGGTACCGCAACAAACCCCGTTGTCGGTACCCGTACCGATTCCGGTACAGGATCCGGTTCCGATACCAGTACCGCTTGCATCGACATCAGCATCGACGGCAGTGGTACGCTATCCAGTGATGCCTATCAGTACCGGCCCGGTACCGATTACTCCCGATGTCGATACCTCCCGGTACGCGTATCGGGCTCTACGAGAGCATCCAGACAGTCGATACTTCGATTCTTCTGAAGACTCTGACTCTTCAGAGGCCTCAATTGAAGCATCGGGGATCCTTCCTCAGGAACCCTCTTCTCCTAAAAGGAGAATGTCTCCTCCTGAAGACTTGTCTTTTCAGGACTTTATTAGGGAGGTGGCCAAAGGCCTGTCCATCTCAGTGACCTCTGAGACTGAACCTAGAGCCAAAACATTAGATATCCTAAGGCTCCTAAAGAGGCAGCCACCTTACCAATACATGAGATTCTTTATGAACACATGTTGGGTATATGGGAGACTCCTCTTTCCACCTCCCCTCATTCCAGAAGGTTGGACACCATGTATCGTGTTCCTCCTTGTCCTGGGTTTCATAAGACTCAGCTTCCTCACCACTCCATTGTGGTAGTCTGCCATGAAAAAGATCAAGAGTACAAAAAGGCACTCCTCTGCTCCTCCAGGAAGAGAATGCAGAACCCTAGATGCCTTTGGCAGGAAAATCTTCCAGGCCAGTATGCTTGTAGCCAGAATCAACTCCTATAGTCTTTATATGGGGATGTTTCTAAAAGAAGTTACAGATCTGCAAACCTTATCTCCTTTTATGTCAGAAGATAAGAGAGAAGAATATATCACTTGGCTTAAACATGCACAGGATGTATCCAAGTTTTCCAACCGTGCAGCCTTTGACTCGTTTGAGGGGGTCAGTAGAGCCTCGGCTATTGCCATAGGTGCACGCAGAGTTGCTTGGTTACAAGCCTCTGATTTGGAATCCTGGGTACAGGATGGTCTAGATAACCTTCCCTGTACAGGCGAAAACCTGTTTGGCAAAGATTGGCAAGCAAAGGCCAACCAGATGGATGCTGAAAATTCTGCTTTAGATAGACTTTCAAAGTCTACTACTGCTCCTTTCAAAAAGAGGTTGTTCAAAAAGGGATCTTTCCCAAAGAAAGGGAAATTTTCTTCTTATGGTCAGGCCTCTTCTCAAGGTCGTTTTGCTACAAAGAGGCAGCAACAGCCAAAACAGGCCAAAACCCAGGCTACGAGGACTGCTACGGCCCAACAGCCTCAGCCTCCTCAGGGCCTTTGACTTTCCACTAGAGAACTTAGCCTTTCTGGCTCTAGAACATCCAGAGCCCCTCACCATCCCAGGAAGGTTAGCTCACTTTGCTCCCAGATGGGAACAAATCACAGCAGAGCAGTGGACCCTCTCCATCATAAGGGAAGGGTACAAACTTCATTTCTTAAACCTTTCTCCTCACACCATGGTGAAACAGTTCAATTCTCCAATTGCTACCCTTCTTGCCCAAGGGGCAATAGAAGAAGTACCCTTTCTTCAACAGGGTTCAGGGTTCTACTCCCCCTATTTTCTCATCCCAAAGAAAACAGGGGGCTACAGACCCATATTAGATCTCAGAGAATTGAACAAGTTTCTATGCAAGGAGAAATTCAAGATGACTTCTCTCGGAACTCTCCTTCCATACCTCCAGAGTCAGGACTGGCTTTTTTCTCTAGATCTCCAGGATGCGTACACCCATGTTCTCATCCATACAACACACAGAAGATTCCTTCGCTTCCTTTACCAAGGAAAGCACTACCAATACAAAGTGCTTCCTTTCGGTCTGGCCTCTGCTCCAAGAGTGTTCACAAAATGCATGGCAGTAGTAGCTGCATTCCTACGCACTCTAGGGATATTCGTATTCCCATATCTGGACGACTGGCTCATCCGAGCTCCATCCCAGTCAGAGGCCCAGACTTCTCTAGCCTGCACAATGCGTGTTCTTCAGTATCTGGGACTGGTAATCAACATTCCAAAATCCCATCTCACCCCTACTCAGTCTCTAGAGTTCATAGGGGCCTTACTGGATACCACAACTGCAAGGGCCTATCTTCCCCAGGCCCGTTGCCTACACTTGGTGCAGTTAGCCTCCCAGATTCAGTTAAAATCCAATTTAACTGCTCGAGAGATGTTGCAACTTTTAGGCAACATGGCATCCACGGTGCATGTGGTTCCCTATGCTTGCCTTCACATGAGAGCAGCTCAGTGGACCCTATCCACCCAATGGACCCAGGCATCAGGTTGCCTGTCAGACAAAATAGCAACCTCCAGTCGCCTATTTTCGTCCCTCCACTGCTGGAAGTCCACTCAGAATCTGTTGCTGGGGTCCCCCTTTCAACAGGTGTTACCCCAAGCAACCCTTACAACAGATGCCTCTCCAAAGGGTTGGAGGGCTCATCTACAAGATCTCTCGACCCAGGGCATCTGGTCTCCACAGGAGACATCTCTTCATATCAACGTCTTAGAGCTCAGAGCAATCTTTCTGGCTCTGTCTTCCACACCCTGCTCAGCTACAAGACAGTCCTCATCCATACGGACAACCAGGTAGCTATGTTCTACGTGAACAAGCAGGGGGGAACTGGCTCTCTGTCGCTTTGCAACGAAGCTCTGAGATTGAGCCTTCGCCAGAGAGCATCAAATCCATCTCATGGCAGTATATCTTATTGTTTATTGTTTATTTCACATTTAATATACCGCCCCCCATAACATCGAGGCGGTTTACAAACAAAATCAATAGTTAAAAAAGAGGAAATTACAATAAATGATAGAAGGGAGGAAAGTAGAGACAGAATAAACATCCAGTTCAAAGACAGAAAATAGAGAAAGAAAACTTAGGGGGGAAAAGCTAGAGAGAAAAGATGAGTCTTAAGAAGAGAACGGAATTTGGGATAGGATTCTTCTGTACGGAGGTTGGTGGGGAGGGAGTTCCAGAGAGAGGATCCTAAATAGTAGAATGCCGATTTCCTGGTAGATGCAGGTGAGCTTTGGAGGGTGCTGGAAGGTGAAGGCGGTTAACGTGTATGGACCGAAGACTACGTGAGGGGGTATGGTAAGTCAGTAAATCCAAAAGGTAAGCAGGTGTTGAGCGATAAATGGCTTTATGAGTTAAGGTGAGGACTTTAAATGATATCCGGTAGTCAAGTGGCAGCCAATGGAGGTGATGTAGCAGAGGGGTGACATGGTCACGAGGGGAAGCGTGGAGGATCATGCGAGCAGCTGTATTTTGAATCAATTGAAGACGGTGTTTTTGACATTGGGGGAGACCGGCGAAAATAGTGTTGCAAAAGTCTAATCTGGTGATGACCAAAGAAAGGAGAAGAGTAGTGAGGGCCTGAGTGGACAGAAAGGGACGAATAGCACGAATTTGCCGGAGACGTAGAAAAGAGCACCGAGAAATGTGAGATATGGTCATGAAAACTAAGGGCGCTATCAAGAAACACCCCAAGGTAGCGAAGCTTAGGGACTACAGTAATGGTGGAGCCTGCAAGGGATGGAGCAAGTGAAGGAGTAGGAGAAGTGTGCGGGAACCAAATTGCAGCAGTCTTATTAACATTGAGCACCAGACAATTGGAGGAAAGCCAAGAAGAAATTGTGGACAGACAATCTTCTAAAGGTGATATATCAGGGTGAGATGAAGAAGTTATGATGCAACAGAAAGATATCGTCAGCATAGAAGTAACTTGAAATCCCGGATTGCTGAATGATTAGTGCCAAGGGGGCAAGAAAGACGTTAAACAATAAAGGAGCCAAAATGGAACCCTGAGGGACACCACAAGGGAGTGGAAAATGGTCGGAGAGTGAAAGGGAGGAGGAAACAGCAAAGGACCGATGACAGAGAAACGAATGAAACCAGTGATATACCGAACCACGAATACCCGCATCCCGAAGACGAGAGAGAAGAAGGGCGTGGTCCACCAGGTCAAATGCTGCAGAGAGGTCGAGTGATACCGCTAGAGTGATTTTGCCCTGGTCGTGAGAGGTATGAATTTCATTTAATACAGCAGTGATTGTGGACTCGACACTAAAACTGGGTCTGAAACCGGATTGCCTGGGATGAAGAAACAGTGTGGAGGCAAGGTAGTGAGAAAGTTGTGAGAAAACCACCTTTTCCAAGAGCTTAGAGGAGAAAGGGAGGTTGGAAACTGGGCGATAGTGAGCAGGGATGGAGGGATCAAGGGTAGGTTGTTTTAGAAGAGGGCGAACTGTGGCATGTTTCCAGGGGGTAGGGAAGGAACCAGAAGATAAGCTAGAATTAATGATGGTCAGCAGAGGTTGAAGTAATGAAGCAGGGGGTTCAGAGAACCATGAAGGAATAGGATCCAAATCACAGGTAGTTTTCCGAGTAGTAGACAGTAAATGAAGCAATTCTGAAGAAGAAACAGATGAGAAGGTGGACCAAGTGTGGGAAAGGCATGGAGAGAATGGGGGCGAGACAGGAGGGGGTGATGGCAGGGCTTGGGGGCAGTGAGGGAGAGAGGAACGGAGATTCTGGATTTTAGAGGAAAAAAAGGTCGCCAGGGTGGTAGGGCTAGGGGCTATGTTGGGATGAGAAGAGCCCTGAACAGAAGAGGACTGCAAGCGAGAGAGAGTGTTCAATGTAGCGAAAAGCTGACGGGATCTGTTAGGGGCAGCTATGATTGTGGAGGAGTAAAAAGAGCATTTTGCCTGATGAATAGCGGAGCGGTAATAGGCATGGCAGGATTTAAATTTGTGATAGGAGGAGGCAGAGGGGGCCTTGCGCCAGGTACGCTCAGCTCTTCGTAAATGAGAGCGAAGTAGAGAGAGCCCAGCGTGGTACCAAGACTGGTGAGTACGGCGCCGAGGTTTGAAAAATTTGATAGGGGCAACTTGGTCAAGGGTGCGTGACAGCTCAAAATTCCACGTTGTGACCTGGGAGGAGGGCGAGCAGGAAGGGAAATCAAACGGGAGAGGAAGGAGAGCAGTGGAGAAGGCCTGCATAGTGGACGGGTTGAGGTGCCGGGAAGGACGGGCGGGTGGAGAGAGGGGAAGGGGAGCCAAGGGAGGGGCCTGAAAGGTGAACAGAAGGTAGAGATGATCTGACCAGGGTATGGAGACTGCAGAAGGAGCAGAAATGATATATGGAGAAGACAGTGGGGAAATGATTAAATCAAGAATGTGACCTGCAACATGAGTGGGTGAAGAGACATGCTGAAGTAAGGAAAGATCACGGAGTAGGGAGGAGTTCAAAACTCTTGGGCAGACAGACTCAGTCGAGTTCTGTTTCCGCACGAATGGTCCCTCCATGGGGACCAGATAGCCAGAATTTTTCGGATTTGGGGTACCCCAGACATAGACCTGTTTGCAAGTCCGTGGAATGCCAAACTTCCCCAGTTCTGTTCCAGGATTCCATGTCTGGGAGTTCAGGCCAGGGATGCCTTCCTCCTTCATTGGGGGCAAGACTTCCTTTATGCCTTTCCACCTATTCCCCTAATCCCCAAGACTCTGTTCAAGCTTCAGAGAGACAAAGGAACTATGATCCTCATAGCACCACTTTGGCCACGCCAAGTGTGGTACCCTCTACTTCTGCATCTCTCTCAAGCTCCCTCGCTAGACCTGGGGTCTGCTCCAGATCTCCTCTCCCAGGAGGAGGGAACCTTGTGGCACCCAAATCCTCAGTCTCTTCATCTCAGGGCCTGGTTGCTGAAGGCCTAGACCTTCAAGATTTACAACTTTCTCAGCAAGTGAAGGATATCCTTCATGCTTCCAGAAAGCCTTCCACCAGACGTTCATATGCTTTTAAATGGAAAAGGTTTTCCATTTGGTGTGCAGAGAAGGGTCTCAACCCTCTTGCAATACCTTTGCATTCTTTACTAGACTATTTGCTGCATTTATCCCATGCAGGCCTTAAGACAAATTCAATCAGAGTCCATTTGAGTGCTATTGCAGCATCCCTTAAGCCTCTCAATGGACAACCTATTTCCTCTCATCCTCTTATAGCAATATTCATGAGAGGCCTTCTTTTGACTAAACCTCCCATTAGACCACCTCCAGTGGCCTGGGACTTGAATCTGGTTCTTGGCCAGCTTATGAAGCCATCCTTTGAACCCTTAGCCACTACCTCCTTAAAATTCCTTTCTTGGAAGGTAATTTTTCTCATTGCAGTCACTTCAGCTCGCCGTATCAGTGAGCTGCAAGCTTTAGTGGCTAATCCTCCTTATACAAGGTTCCATCATGACAAGGTAGTCCTCAGAACTAATCCACACTTTATGCCTAAAGTGGTCTCACCTTTTCATCTGAACCAGGAGGTCTTTTTACCTGTCTTTTTTCCAGGACCTCATGCATCGTGCAGAGAGGAATCTTCATACCCTGGATTGTAAAAGAGCACTTGCTTTCTACTTACACAGGACACAGCAACATAGAAAGTCCTCTCAACTTTTTGTTGCTTTTGATCCTTCTCATTTAGGACTTCCAGTCTCTAAGAGAACTCTGTCCAATTGGATTGCTCAGTGTATTTCCTTCGCCTACCAAAGTAAGAACCTTTCTCTGGAGGGCCATGTCACAGCTCACAATGTGAGGGCCATGGCAACCTCTATGGCTCATCTAAACTCTGTGTCCATCGACCAAATCTGTCGAGCGGCCACTTGGGCATCGGTTCATACCTTCACAGCCCATTACTGCTTGGACAAGGACTCCCGCCGGGATGCCTTGTTTGGTCAGGCTGTTCTCAAACACCTGTTCCATACCTAATCAACTCCTACCCTCCATCCCTGAACTGGATGCCTGAGATTCATGGGTAGAGGTAGAGCCCTTCCCAGGGACTCACAATCTGGGTGATCTCCCAGGCATCTCTAGCTGGGGAGTCCCCCATATGTGAAGACTCATTCCTGCTTGTTCCTGGAGATAGCACAGTTACTTACCTGTAACAGGTGATCTCTGGGAACAGCAGGAATAAGTCTTCACAAACCACCCACCTCCCCTAGGAGTTGTATCTCTCTATCTATCTATCTTTCCTTTCCTCTCTCTCTCTCTTTGTCTCAGCTTTAAAACTCGAACTGGAGAGAGGCAGTTGGGAAAGGCGGGAAGGCAGCACGCAGGCGCTGTGGGATGCTCCCAAAAGCTTTCTTTAAGGACGCTGGGGAGCGTTCCCTCACAGGCTCCGTCGGTACCGACGATACCCATATGTGAAGACTTATTCCTGCTGTTCCCAGAGATCACCTGTTACAGGTAAGTAACTGTGCTTTATCCAATAGCTGTCTCTTGAAAGGGGAGTTCAGCCCTCGCACATTGAGGGTTACAATTTTAAGCTCTCCCATCATTGTATCCCCTATTCTCTTCCATAACCAGCTCTGCTTCAACCCCTCCCTTCCCCTCCCCCTCTCACTTGTCCTCCCTTCCCCTCCATACTATCCTGCCCTTCTCCCTTCGCAGGACATTAGGAGCCAACATCTCAGGGTAGACAACCACCATCCTGCTTCTTGACCTGCCCTCCCCTTCCTCCTGCTAACATCTTGCCCCCCAATAATTATCCCTTCTAATTCCCCCTAATCTTCCCTCCCCCTCCTCTCACCCCACTCCATCAAACCTTAGCATAGTAGTAACATTATGCATAATCAACTATTCAACAAGCAGTTCCCCCACTCTTTCGTTTTTCCCCTTTGGGGATGCTTATGTTACATCACATCAAGCCATTTCCAATAAGTATTGTCCAAAGACCCACACTGTTGCCTCCTCGACACTATTATATCCCAATTTCACAAGTAGTGTCTCTCTCAAGTGGAGGCCTTTTCCACAGCATTGGAGCCATCTTTTCCAGATTGCCTCTGTAGCCTCTTCCTGCCATGAATTGCTCTCTGCCATTTCGGTAGGCATGTGTGTGTTCCCACATCTAGCCTAGGTTTCCAGCATTAGTTCTCCAATGCCTGCCACCACAAGTGTGTAGACTGCTTCCTTCCATGTTTTAATGTGTATCCTCTTCTCTTGAAGCAAAAAGGTCAGCCCAAAGGGGAAAGTCCAGGTATATATTTCCTCTCTTCGCAGCTTGGATGTTATATCTCACATACACCTCTGCTTTTGCAATGTCAGTTGGGCCAAGTCTGCAAATATTTCTCCTTTATTCTCTCATTCAAGGGCACCATGCGCTCTCGCCTGCAGGACCACTTGCTCTTTTACCCCAAAGTCATGAAAACAAGCAATAATGTCCCAGGGCATGTTGTTTAGGGGGGGCCCATGACCTGCAAAGCTCTGTGCCTGGTTGATTTTTAAATCAATCTGTTCCAAGGGGAGATCTGCCTCTTGTAATAGGGCTTTTGCAATGTTTTGTACAACCTCTTTGCAGTTGCTCTAGGCTTCTGTCTCTGCCACTCCCTGAAAGCGCAAGTTGATTCTCCTGGATTTGTTCTCTAAATCCTCAAGTTTTATCTTAAGTTTTGCATGCATTTGATCTATGGCTTCCATCTTGTTTTCCAGTGTTCCCAGACTGTCCATGTTAGCTTCTATATGCTCCTCCGCTACCCTTTGACAAAGTTAGCTTGGCTTGGAGCATAGGCCTTCTTATGCTTGCAACCACTTCTGCACTTGTGCTATGTCCAACTTTAATTCTTTGAACCATTGGCGCATTTCCTCATTTAGGCCTCCGTCTCCTGCGATCCCCCAACCCTGGTCTAGCTGTCCTTGCTGCTGTTTCTCCTGGCTCAAAACATAGTGGCTCGTACTGTAATGAAAGAATGAAGAACGAAACACAATCCCAATCCTGTACCAACTATACTGGTTACTGGTATCTCAGAGAATCAAATTCAAAGCTATACTGACCACTGTTAAGACAAAAAACAACATAACATACCAACACACCTGACTTTAATTCGTGAACAACAAGAAGTAGAAGAAACATGAAGAATCTAATAGCCACCCAGGCCACTTCGAGAAGAGCAAACTATTCAACCACAAACGGGGCATTCTCGTTATATGCATAAACTATGTGAAATAAAGGACCTAACCTTATTCAGAAAAAAACTCAAATATGTACTATTCTCCGAAGCCTTCCAGTCAATAATGGACAATCAATCAACAAGGTGTTAGAGGATGCTCATTCCACTTGATGATGTAAGAAACCCTAAAATAGCTCACCCTCTGCACAGTAACTCCCTAAAATGTATATAGTTGGCTGGTTATAATCCTATAGGCCTGAATGTTTTAACAGATCGAGTTTGATGTTACAGATATTGTTCTTGTTCAGTATATTCCTTGTTCACTGTAAACTGCCTAGAGCAGTGTGAGTAGAGTTCTCTGTAAATCACATTGATTATGGGGTTTACAAAGAACTCAACTCACACTGCACTAGGGGAAGGGGGAAGGTGATGGCAGTGGGGGTGTACTATTGACCGTCTGGCCAGAATGAACAAATGGATGATGAAATGCTCAAAGAAATCAGGGAACCTAACAAAAGTTACAACGCAGTAGTAATAATTAGTGATTTCAATTACCCCAATATCGACTGGGTCAGTGTTACGGCATGACATGCTAGGGAGAGAAAGTTTCTAGATGAAATAAATGACTGCTTCTTGGAGCAGCTGGTTCATGAACCAACAAGAGGGGAAGCCATTTTGGACCTTGTCCTTAGTGGAATACAAGATCTGGTACAGGCGATAAGGGTGTTGAGGCCACTTGGCAATAGTGATCATAGCATTATCGTGTTTGATTTAATAAATGAAGGAAGGATGATAGGGACATCCACAGTACTACCTTTTAACTTTCAAAAGGGAGACTATGATAAAATGAGGAAAATAGTTAAGAAAAAAATTAAAAGGAACAGTTGCAAAGATTAAAGATTCACATCAAGCTTGGGTGTTTAAAAATACTATCTTGGAAACCCAGACCAACTGTATTCCACGCTTTAAGAAAAGTGGAAGGATGTCCAAAAAAACCGCCAGCATGGTTTAAAGGTGAGATCAGGGAGGCTGTTGATAAAAAAGCATCTTTCAGGAAATGGAAAAAGGAGCCAAATGACACACTGGAAACACAAGCACTGTCAAGTTAGATGCAAGGTATTGATAAGGCAGGCAAAGAGAATTTGAAAAAAAGCTTGCCGTGGAAGCAAAAACATATAATAAAGACTTTTTCAAGTACATTTATAGCAGAAAAACCTGTGAGATAGTCAGTTGGACCACTAGATGATAGAGGGGTAAAAGGGGAGCTAAGAAGGGGCAAGGCCATAGCAGAGAGACTGAATTATTTGCTTTGGTCTTTACTGAGGAAGATGCAAGAATGTTACCCATGATTGAAATGGTATTTAAAGGAGATGCTGTGGAAGAATTGAAGGAAATATCGGTACACTGGGAAGATGTATTACAACTATTTGATAAACTGAAGAGTAGCAAATCCCCTGGACCGGATGGTATACATACAAGGGTGTTGAAAAAACTGAAATATGAGATTGCAGACCTACTATTCTGTGAACTACACTGGGTCAACAAATTTTTACAAAAGTCATGTTACTGAAATAGTCATTTCTTATCAATTTTTTTATATGCTGAACATGAATATGACAGTGAAATTGCAAAGTTGGCTCTAGTTTTTTTGTAATCTACAAGAATTAATGTTTACATCACAAAATGCATGTCAATAGTAAATATAATAGGCCTTTGGTTAATACCTGTAAAAAACTAAGTCATAGACTACTTCTTAGATTTTTTCGCCTGTCTCTTGTACAGCTGTTTGGGAGCTTCTCTGGGGAGTGTCCAGCAGTAGTCAGCCAGCATTGTAGTGGACCATTTTCCCTGGTATCTTTGCTCCATCGTTGCAATATCCTTGTGAAAACGTTTGCCCTGTTCATCACTAACCATACCACAATTGTCAGGAAACAAATTGAGATGGGAATCAAGGAAATGGATCTTTAGAGACATATTGCAGCCAAGTTTCTGATACTGCATCAGCATGTCTTCTACTAGTTCCTTGTAGTTTTCTGCCCTAACATTCCCAAGAAAGTTTGTTGACACTAGGCGAAAAGCATTCCATGCTTGTTTCGAATCACCCTGCAGCAAGTTGTTGAACCGGTCATCTTTGAAGAGCTCTCGAATCTGAGGACCCACAAAAACTCCCTCTTTAATCTTTGCTTCGCTGAGTCGAGGGAATTTTTCATGCAGGTATCAGAAAGCTGGGAAAGTGCGGTCCATGTCTTTCACAGAGTTTTTCATCAAACCTAGTTTGATGTGAAGGGGTGGTAGCAGGATTTTGTGAGCCTCAACCAGAGCTGGGTGCTGGATATTCTTCTCTCCAACTGTTACATTTTGTCTGCGATTCCATTCCTTCCACAAGTAGTGCCAATCCCTTGCTCGGCTATCCCACTCACATAAGAAATACTTGTATTTTATATATCCCTGCTGCAGTCCCATTAAAAGGGCAACTACCTTTGTCACTACAGAGGTGCCAGCTGTTATAGTTAATGGAAGTCAGTAGATGCTTTAAGTTATCGTATGTCTCTTTCATGTGGACGGCATGCACTACTGGAATAGATGGAAGACGGTTTCCATTGTTCAAAAGCACAGCCTTCAGACTCGGTTTCGAAGAGTCTATAAATAGTCTCCAGTCTTGTGGGTACACTGCTGACATCAGATGGTTTCAGCAGCCGTCTGGCAGTAGTATTGCATTGCATCAGAAAATGATGCAATCAACTCTGGATGATGTGTGCATGCTGGTATTATGCAATGTGATGCAATATTACATCATTCAAGGCTTATTTGGGATGTTGATGTCCTACTGGATAAATTTACATGGTGAAACGTCAAAAATGAGCTACATGCAATATCTTCAAAACAAGAGCCAATAAATTTGTTTTAATGTTATATTCGTGTTCAGCTCACCAAGATACTACAGATTAGGGCCTTTTAAAGTCAGTAACGATTTCAATGTTGACCAGTGCTATCATTAAATTCATCTGTAATACCTGTAGATTGGCATTACATAGGCCATCCTCCAATTTTTAAAAAAGGGTTCCAGGGGTGATCCGGTAAACTACAGATTGGTGAGCCTGATGTCGGTACCAGGAAAAATGGTGGAAACTATCTTAAAGAACAAAATTACTGAACATGTAGATAGTCATGGCTTAATGGGAGAAAGCCAACATGGCTTTAGCCAAGGAAGGTCTTGTTTTACTAATTTGTTATGTTTTTCTGAAGTTGTGAATAAACAGACAAAGGTGAGTAGGTTGATATAGTGTATCTGGACTTTCAGAAAGCCTTTGACAAGGTCCCTCATGAGAGACTTTTTGGCAAAATTAAAAAGTCATGGGATAGGAAGGTAGTGTACTATTGTGGATCAGGAACTGGATAAAAGATAGAAAGCAGAGGATAGGGCTAAATGGCCAATTTTCCCAATGGAGAAAGGTGAATAGTGGAGTGCCCCAGGGATCTGTGCTGGGTCCACTACTTTTTGACATTCATAAATGACCTGGAAATGGGAATAATGAGTGAGGTTATCAAACTTGCAGATGACACAAAATTATTCAAAGTTGTTAAAAGCCATGAGGATTATGGAAAATTGCAAGAGGATCTTGATAAATTGGAAGGCTGGGCATCCAAATGGCAGATGAAATTTAATGTGGACAAGTGCAAAGTTATGTACCTTGGAAAGAAAAACCCAAACTATGGTTATGCAATGCAAGGTTCCACATTAGGAACCACCACCCAGGAAAGATTTAGGTGTCATCGTGGATAACATGTTAAAACCCTTGGTCCAGTGTGCAGCTGCGGCCAAGAGAGTAAATAGAATGCTAGGTATCATAAGGAAAGGAATGGAGAATAAAACAAAGGATATTATAATGCGACCACACCTTGAATATTGTGTGCAATTCTGGTCGCCGTATCTTAAAGTATATAGCATTATTAGAAAAGGTACATAGAAGAGCCACCAAAATGGTAAAGGGGATGGAAGGATACACCTATGAAGAGAGGCTAAAAAGGTTAGGGCCGTTCATTCTGGAAAAGACGGCTGAGGGGAGATGCGATAGAGGTCTATAAAATAATGAATTGAGTGGAATGGGTAAATGTAGATCAATTGTTTACGCCATCAAAATATAGAAGGACTAGGGGGCGTGCAATGAAGCTACAGGGCATACCTCAGGCGTGCAATGAAGCTCAAGCCATACCTCAGGGCTCAGCTCTCTTAGCACTCCTGTTCAATGTTTATATGCAATCACTTTGCGAAATCTTCCAACAGCACAAAATCAAATATCACATTTATGCAGACGATATTATGCTGTACACACAACTTGACACGGATAACCCAAACTACATCCAACTAGAAGCGTGCAAACCTGGTTACAGCAAAGCAACATGGCGATCAACCACAAGAAAACTGAGGTGATGTATATCTCCAGAAAACCAAATTTTGACACCCCTGCAACAATCACCTTGTGCAACAATACATACCAAACAAAGAATGAAATAAAATATCTGGGGGTAACGTTCGACAACGACCTAAAGATGGAGAAACACCTCCGCAAAACCAACAGAGCTGTTTTCCACAAACTAAGAGTCCTACAACCTCTAAGGAGCATTCTCCAGGACCAAGCAGGAAGTCAGTCCTCACATATGGGTGACGTCGGCGCCGACGGAGCCCTCGCGGAGCAATTTTCCCCAGCTTTCAAAGAAAGCCTTTGGGAATTGCAGCGCGCAAGCGTGGTCCCCTTCCCGCCCAAGGGTGCCATCTTAGCCAGTCTTCTTTTTTCCGCGGAGCCCTACAGACGTGCCCGTCTTGTCCCCGCTGAAAAAGTTGATTTTTCGTGATTTATTTCTCTTTTTTTCTTCGGTTCGACGCCGGTCTCTTTCCTGCCCGGACTCGCGACGCCGTTGCGAGTCCTTCTGTTATTTTTCGGTTTTTCTGATTTTCTGTCAGTTTCGTTTTCAGTTTTTCGCTGGCAGCCCGGTCCTTTGACCTTGCAGGGGCCCTTTTTCCCCCGATGGCTGCCAGTGGTTTCAAGCGGTGTGTTCAGTGTGACAGAAATATGTCACTCACTGACGCACATGATAATTGCCTCCGCTGCCTTGGCCCGGATCACGAGGAACTGATCTGTGGGGCCTGCAGCAAAATGTCCTCCAAAGCGTTAAGGAGTCGGCGGCATCAGCGGGAACGAATCTTCGCTGATCCCACCCGTACCCAGACCTCGTCGGAGGCCTCGGCGTCCAGAGGTTCCAGCTCTGACCGTCGCCGGAGTTCCTCCGACAGGGGTTCTCCCTCCGGGGACCATCATCGGAAGGTGAAACCCGCGAGGGCGGCGTCGGTGGACGCTCCTGGTTCCGCGAGGGCCAGGTCGCATAGCCCCGATAGCCGTCCCGGGTCTTTGGAGAAGGAACATCTCCCGAAGCGACCTCGTCTGGAGTCGGAGTTGCCTGCTTGGGTAAGTCCTGTAGTCCTCCTGGACTCACCTCCGAGGGGTCCGACGCCGTCGGGGCCCGAGTCGGGGGCTGCTGGGTCACCTGAGGTCGGACTCAGGTTGACGGCCTTGGAGAGCAGACTATCTGCCTTCATGGACCAGCAGCGGGCACTGATCGCTAGCCTCGCTGGCGCCTCTGCCCCGACCGCCGGGACGTCGACGTCTAAGTCGACCCCGGAGACCGAGCCGATCCTCGAATCCATGCGGGCTCGAGTCGATCCTCGGTCGAGGTCACCCTCGGCCTCCCGTTCGGGACTGAGGTCGTCGACGCCGACTCCCTCGGCGTCGGGGCGGCTGACGCCTCCGCCCGCCCGGACCGACCCCACCGATTCCTCCTCGGAGTCGGCCTGGGAGTCTGAAGAGGAAGAGTCACCTGATTCGTTTCGGACTCGGTGTGTCCCCTCGGACTCGCCTGAGTCCGAACCTCGGAAACAGTCCCCTCCGGAGGATGCCCGGTTCTCGGACTTCGTCAGGGATATGGCCAAGGCTTTGGCCTTCCCTGCGGATCCCGAGGAGGAGCCTCGAGCCGAAGAACTCGATGCCCTTCAGTACGACTCTCCCGCCAGGGAGCACTTTACTGTACCGGTTCCTCCCATGCTGGAACGACTACTCTTCCGCATGTGGGAGAGTTCGGCATCGTCACCGGTATTAAGCAAGCGGGTCGATTCCATCTATCGAGTCCGCAAGAGCCCTGGCTTCCAAAAAGCACAGCTACCGCACCATTCCATGGTGGTGGAATCGGCCATGCATAGGCTTAAGAGCCAGAAGATGCACTCCTCGGTGCCTCCTGGCAGGGAGGCCCGCATCCTGGATGGCCTCGGTTAGAAGTGTTTCCAGGGCTCTATGCTTGCTTGTCGGGTCCAGACCTACCAGCTCTACATGGGCATGTATCTCAGAGACCTGGCTAAAGAGATAGCCGGATTCGCCGCTGGGCTGTCCGAGGAACCTTTGCGGAGGTTCCTAGCCTTGACAACTGGTATTCGGGAATGCTCCAAATTCATGTCTCGAGCAGCCTATGATGGCTTTGAAGCATCGGCACGAGTGGCCGCAGCCGGCATCGGTGCCCGCCGACAGGCTTGGCTTCAGTCGTCTGACCTTGAACCCTGGGTGCAGGACAAGTTGGTCGATGTCTCCTGCCGAGGTGAGAACCTCTTTGGCAAGCCCATGGCTGAGAAGGCTGCACAAATCGAGACGGAGACTCTCACTAGAACTAGGCTTTCTAGGAAGACCTCCGCCCCTTCCCAGAAGAAGAAGGGCTCGGGAAAGAAGTCCTTTTACCCGAGAAAGGCGGCTGCCTATAAACACTACCCTCAATATCAGGCCTCCGCAGCTCCCCAACAGGGTCAGCAGGCCAAGGGACGGGGTAACGGGTCCCGTAGGCAGCAAGCCCCCAAGCCTGCACCACCGGCCCCTGCTCAGCAGGGTGGGGGTTTTTGACTTCATCAGCATAGCCTCTCCCCCTCAGCTGGTTCCTCCCAGCACAGGAGGCCGGCTGGTTCACTTTGCCCACAGGTGGTCCAACATCACATCGGATGCCTGGGTGCTTCATGTTGTGAGAGAAGGCTATCTTCTCCACTTCCACCAGGTCCCTCCTTCCTATTTCCCGGGAGAACCTCCACGACTCCCTCTGCACAGGGACTTACTCCTTCAGGAGTTAGCAAGTCTTCTTCAGGAACAGGCTGTGGAACCGGTGCCCCACCACCTGAGGGGTCAAGGCTTCTATTCCAGGTATTTCCTAATACCAAAAAGAACAGGAGGCCTCAGACCCATCCTGGACTTGCGCAACCTCAACAAGTTCCTCGTCAGGGAGAAGTTCAAGATGCTTACCCTTGGAATCCTTCTGCCCTACCTCCAGCAGGGAGATTGGCTATGCTCCTTGGATCTAAAGGATGCCTACACACACATCCTCATTCACCCAAGCCACCGCCAATACCTAAGGTTTGTGGTGGCAGGAAATCATTACCAGTACAGAGTACTGCCCTTTGGCCTATCCTCCGCACCACGAGTCTTCACAAAATGTCTCGCGGTAGTGGCGGCTTATCTCCGGCTTCACGGCCTCTGTCTTTCCGTACCTAGACGACTGGCTCATCAGAGCATCGTCCTCTCCAGAAGTCACAAAAGCCACACACCGCACTGTGACTCTTCTGCAGTACTTGGGCTTTGTCATAAACTTCGCAAAGTCCACTTTGCTCCCCTTGCAGGATCTCGAGTTCATCGGCGCAAGACTGCACACTCTTCAGGCACGAGCTTTCCTGCCTCCCGACAGGGCTCAACGGCTCATGGACCTAGCCGGCCGTTTTCGCAGCCAGTCCCTGGTCTCCGCCAGGCGCTTCCTGAGACTACTCGGCCATATGGCTTCCACCGTCCACGTGACCCCCAATGCCCGCCTGAATATGCGGCCTGCTCAGTGGTGCCTTCGCAAGCAGTGGCAACAAGCCACGGGCGGCCTAGCCGACTTAGTGCGCATCTCCGGCCCGCTGGCCTCCTCTCTACAGTGGTGGCTTCATCGGCCGAACCTGGTGCTCGGAATGCCTTTTCAGTCTCCTCCGCCGGCTCAAGTGCTGACGACCGATGCTTCTCTCCTAGGATGGGGAGCGCATTGCCAAGGGGCATGTACTCAAGGTCTCTGGACCACGTGGGAGTCTGCGCAGCAGCAGATCAACTTCCTGGAGCTCAGAGCAATCCATCTGGCTCTCAAGGCTTTCTCCCACCTGACTTCTCACCAGTCTGTCCTTGTCCAGACGGACAATCAAGTTGCCATGTTCTACGTGAACAAACAGGGAGGCACGGGCTCCTTCCTTCTCTGTCGAGAAGCACAGAGCTCTGCTCTTGGGCCGTCAGCCACGGCATTCTTCTCAAGGCAGTCTATCTCCCAGGCCAAGAAAATTGCCTGGCGGACAAACTCAGCAGGATCCTCCAGCCGCACGAGTGGCGCCTGGATCCCTTGGTGGTTCAGAAACTTTTTCTGA
Organism: Ichthyophis bannanicus; assembly: GCA_033557465.1. Taxonomy (NCBI): domain Eukaryota; kingdom Metazoa; phylum Chordata; class Amphibia; order Gymnophiona; family Ichthyophiidae; genus Ichthyophis; species Ichthyophis bannanicus. Next base: position 175,219,373 of record CM066042.1, read on the forward strand.
AGTGGGGCCTCCCCACGATGGATCTCTTTGCCAGTCCTCTCAACCGGCAACTTCCTCGCTTCTGCTCTCGGCAGCCGCATCCCCTACGAGTAGCGGCGGATGCTTTTCTGCTCTCATGGTCGAAAAGCCTTCTGTATGCCTTTCCTCCCATACCGCTAGTCTCTCGAACTCTTTTCAAGGTTCTCCGAGACAAAGCTTCCATGATCCTGATAGCTCCTCGCTGGCCCAGACAGCCGTGGTTTCCACTCTTGCTGCAATTAGCGGTAGAGGATCCGTTCCCTCTGGGGTTTCAACCGGATCGCCTAACACAGGATCAGGGGTCCCTGCTACACCCCAACCTCAGATCTCTGCATCTGATGGCCTGGCTGCTGAAAGGGTAGTCCTTGCTCCCCTTCTACTGCCGGCAGAGGTGGAAGAGGTCGTCCTAGCTTCCCGGCGCCCTTCTACCCGCAAATGCTACGCCCTTAAATGGCGTCGCTTTTCCGCTTGGTGTGCCCAGCAGTCTCAGGATCCCTTCTCCTGCTCGGTGTCGGTGATCTTGCAGTACTTGCTCTACCTCTCTAATCTGGGATTTAAGTCCAACTCCGTCAAAGTCCACCTCAGTGCTCTTTCAGCACATCATGTGCCGGTGGACGGCAGACCTCTTTCCAGCGACCCTCTCGTAGCAAGGTTTCTCCGAGGTCTCCTTCTACTTAAACCACCTCTGCGCCCGCCAGCACCTGACTGGGATCTGAATGTGGTTTTACAGCGGATCACCTGTCCGCCTTTTGAACCTATGGCTACCTGTTCTCTACGTTTTCTTTCTTGGAAAACCTTATTCCTGATAGCCCTCACTTCCGCTAGACGCGTAAGTGAATTGCAGGCCCTCGTGTCTGATCCCCCTTACACTCGGTTCTACAAAAATAGGGTAGTCCTACGGACTCACCCTAAATTTCTTCCAAAAGTGGTTTCCCCTTTTCACATCAATCAGGAGGTGGTACTTCCGACTTTCTTTCCCAGGCCTCACTCCAGCCGAGCTGAAATGGTCCTGCATACCCTGGACTGTAGAAGGGCGTTGAACTTCTACCTTGACCGTACGCGGGAGCACCGTAAAGCTGCTCAGCTTTTTGTGTCTTTTGACCCCAATAAATTGGGGCTCCCGGTCTCCAAGCGTACTCTGTCCATCTGGGTTGCTGACTGTATCACTTGGGCTTATGGGGCAGCCGGACTCTCCTTAGAAAGTCGGGTCACGGCTCATTGTGTTCGGGCGAAGGCTACGTCAGTGGCTTACCTCCGCTCTGTTCCATTGGCAGACATCTGCCGGGCCGCTACTTGGTCTTCGAGCCAGACTTTTGCGGTCCATTACTGCCTCGAGAGGGAGTCCCGCAGGGACAGTGCTTTCGGACAGGCAGTCCTCCGAAATCTCTTCGAGGTTTGAGCAACTCCTACCCTCCATCCCGGATGAGGGCTACCGGTGGGTAATAATTCAGTGAAGATTCCTTCCTTCTGTACTGCTGAGCTAGAGGGAGCTCATTTTTGTGCTTAGGGTCTCCGGTAGCCTTAAGCTTGGGAGTCCCATATGTGAGGACTGACTTCCTGCTTGGTCCTGGAGAAAGCGTAGTTACTCACCTGTAACAGGTGTTCTCCAGGAGCAGCAGGAATCAGTCCTCACAACCCTCCCTCCTCCCCTTGGAGTTGCAATCATCTGCTTTAGTTTTTTTGCAAATTTTTATGCTGTCTTTTAGCTATGTCATCTGACTGGCTAAGATGGCACCCTTGGGCGGGAAGGGGACCGCGCATGCGCGCTGCAATTCCCAAAGGCTTTCTTTGAAAGCTGGGGAAAATTGCTCCGCGAGGGCTCCGTCGGCGCCGACGTCACCCATATGTGAGGACTGATTCCTGCTGCTCCTGGAGAACACCTGTTACAGGTGAGTAACTACGCTTTATTGAACCTCATGACTTCAGGTCCGTTGCACAGGCACTCATCATGCCACATTTCGACTACTGCAACGCCATACTACAGGGACTTCCAAAGAAAACCTTAAACATTCTGCAAATGGCGCAAAATGTAGCGGCTAGGATCATCATGAGAAGAAGTTTTGCTGATCACATCACACCTGTATTGATTGAGCTACACTGGCTCCCCATTGCTGCTCGTATAAAATATAAAACACTAACAACCACTTTCAAACTCATGCATAACGTAGCACCGTCCTTCCTCTCCACCCTAATCTGCTCACAACCACTCAACAGAAGCAGAAGAACCATCAACTCAAACACCCTCCTCGTTCCAGCAGATATAAGATCTGTTAAAACCAATACTAGTAACAGAGCTTTCTCATACACAGCACCGACACTCTGGAATCATCTGCCGCCAGAGCTACGAGCTAGCAAAGACCTAACTGACTTTAGAAAAAAAGTCAAGACTCACCTGTTTCAGAGTGAGTTCAATTTGTTTTAAACCCAAGGGATCTAAGCCTAACCACCCTGGGAGACAGGAATGCATTTATGTACGCTTTGCTCATTTATGTAAAAATGTATATATGTAAATTATTGCTCCTCTCTACAAATAGAACCCACTACTGTGTGATGTGCTTACCCTCCGAATCAACGTGTGTATACCCCAAATTATACTGTACTGATTTGACAGTTTTCAATATGTAATCAAACCCGCTGCTGATCGCTGAAAGTAGCGGTATATAAATGTTTGTTAAATAAATAAACAGGGTAATCTATCCGAGACTAATAAAAAAATATATATATTTTTTTCACTTAACGTGTAATCAACCTCTGGAATCTTTTACCGGAGGATGTAGTAAAAGCTGTTAATGTAGCCGGGTTTAAAAAAGGTTTGGACAAGTTCCTGGAGGAAAGGTCCATAAGCCATTATTAAAGTGGACACAGAATATCCACTTCTTGCCCCAGTACAAGCATTGTGGAACCTGTGTCTTTTGGAGAAGCTGCTAGGTACTTGCAACCTAGATTGGTCACTGTTGGGAACAGGATACTGGGCTTGATGGACCTTGGTCTAATCCAGTATGGCATATCTTATGTTATGTGAAAAATTAGTATATAAAACCAATAAATAAACTCCTTCAGGTCTTGTTTTTTTGACTTTGCTGCCATGTCTCAGTATTATTTTCTCCAGCACCTCTTTGTAGCAATTTTTCCTGGGGCTTGCGCTCAGTTTTAGCTTTAGTTATTGTGGATCTGTAGGAGCTCCAGTTTGGTCAGCCATCTTGCTCCGTGACCCGCTATATCCTTTTTAAGATAGTGACCAGATTTGTATGCAATATTCAAGGTGCGGTTGCACCATGGAACAGTACCTTGACATTTATAATATAGGGAGCCAATTAAGTGACTTTGTTTTTAAGAAGCAAACCACTGGTACAACTGTCAAACAGCTACAAACAAAAATGTCCATTCCTCAGATGAGAATGTTAACCTCTTATCCCTCTACTTCCTCCCCCCGCCCCCTTCTCTTGGGACCACACTAAAGCCCTACTACCCATTGATTCACCTATAATCACAGAGCAGCAGCATCTACCGTGTTTCCCCGAAAGTAAGCCCTACCCTGAAAATAAGCCCTAGCACGTTTTCCTGTGCTTACCGTAATATAAGCCCTACCCTGAAAATAAGCCCTAGTGCAGATCATGGAGGAGGGATGCCTGTGTGTGTTCTTGAGGTTCTTGAATGCATTCTCTCCAAGGGGCTGTGGAGTTCCTTTCAATTCATTTGGGGCTGCCCCTTTAAAAAATAAAAAATCATTAATTAGGGAAGAGCCCTCAAGGAATCAGCAAAGCTTTGTTTTAGTGCCGTGTTCTGCCTGTCTCGTCTCGGACTGCAGGCTCTCTTGTCAGATCTCTCCCCCTAGACAGCACGGGGAGAGCCCTGGAACTGGATCACAGGGGCATTTACTGCCTAGAGAAGAGCCGCGGCAGTATCAGACGGTGGGGGCACAAGGACGAGAGGCTCGCCGATGGTGCTGCTCTGCTTAAAGCAGTACCGCGGGCTAGAGCCCGTTGAAGACCCGTAAGTTTGGCAAAGGCTGGTTATTTCGGGTTTTTTGTTTGGCGGCTATAAAATTCTTGGGCGTCGGAGGTGTGGAAGCCATCCCCCGAGCCTTGTATCCTGCACTGCTTTTGGCGCCCGTTGTTTCTGGCACGCTCCGGTGGCGGCAGCCATTTTGAGCTACAGGAGCTGCGTGTTGTAAAGCGCCGGGCAGCTCTTTTAGGCGACATGTATATGATTAAAAAAACATAAGCCCTACCCTGAAAATAAGCCCTAGTGCATATTTTGGAGCAAAAATAAATCTAAGACCCGGTCTTATTTTCGGGGAAACACGGTAATCTCTAAGGGAATCTTTGCTGTGTCTGTATCAACTTGAGTAATCTATTTCATTCTTCTCCATCTCTGGTCCTATCAAATCCAGGCTAAAAACTCATCTCTTGAGCTTGCTTTTGGATCCTGGTCCTCTTCTTATTCTCCTGTTTACATTCATGTGCTTTTTAATCCTCATTCTTTAATTGCACTAGACTTCTGTCCTCTTTTTTTTTTTTTTTGTCTGTCTTGACCAAATTTATAAGCCTTAGGGGGTAGGGACTATCTCATATGTGTACAGCACTGTGTATGCCTAATAGAAATTTTAGTAGTAATAGATTCACCTGGTAGAAACACCCCTTCACCCTCTCATAATCACTCTCGCCACCCTTTCCCCATCTAGACTCATATGTGCACCTAGATCCACACTTCATACTTTTCCTGTGTCCTGAAACCTCTCCACTTAATTGCTGTAAGATATGTGTGGGGTGTGTGTGTGTGTGTGTGGGGGGGGGGGGGTTCTGTTAAGTATTACTCAATTTAATTTTCACTCCACTCACATCCTTTAAACTTCCCGTTTCTATCTACATGCAGTCTCACTCTGCAAGACAGTGATTCCATATGACAGTAGTTCCTGTATATCTTTGACCACTTGAGAACCCTAATCTTAGGATCATGGGGTAAGTGCATCCCTAAAAATCTCTTCCAGGAATCTTACTCCTGCATCCCAGTAAACCTGCGCTACTTTATCATCCTGCTAGATTAGTCCAGATGCTACCCAGCCAGCAAGTGGAAGCAGACCAGCGATTTTCAGTGATGACAACTTGGTATATACACTGGTGCACCAAGACAAATACTGTGGCATTTAGTGTCCCCATCCCCCTTCCCCCTTGCAGTGATTTGCCTTGGGAACAGTGGGAATGCCTCTTTATTTTTGCAGCGTATTCGGGACCCCCCCAATGGTAGGCCAAGGGTCGAATGCCATCTTTGGTGCCTCTGCTGTGTTCCCCCCCCACCCCCTCTCCCCCTGTTTTCCCTCACCAGCAGGCTCCATGGCCATTTTGAATGGATGCATTGACCCTGGGGAGGAGGGATATAGTGGAGTGGCCCTATCTTCAAGCCCATAGGCCCTTGAGATCCTCTAGGGCCCTTCTTTCAGTCTGCTTGAACTGCAGTTTGCGAAACAGCTCATGAACTATTTTCAGTCCTTACTAGATGCTTTGCAGCCCTCTTCACAGGGATCTGAGTGCTGCTGCCACTTTGTCTCTTATCCATCCATTACTCTTTGAGACCAGACTAGGGCTTGTATGGTATGTAGATGAGGAATAGTTTTCTCTAGAGGGCAAGTTGGAGGAAGACGGCGCTATTCAGGATGTTGTAGCTTTACATATTGCTGAGCCTGTTCCCATGCAAACATTTCAAGTTGTCCCTATTCTGGAGGGTATTTGGCATCCTGCTGGATTTTTTTTTTATCTCCAGGAACAAGCAGGAATGAGTCTTCACATATGGGTATCGTCGGTACCAACAGAGCCTGCGTGGGAACGCTCCCCAGCGTCCAGTAAGAAAGCTTTTGGGAGCATCCCACAGCGCCTGCATGCTGCCTTCCCGCCTTTCCCAACCGCCTCTCTCCAGTTCTTCTTTTCCGCGGAGCCAGCAGGTCGTGTTCTTGTCACCGCAGAAGAATTCTTTATTTTTTTCTTTATTTTTCTGTGTCGCGTCTGCCGCCTTCGACGTCAGACCGGTACCGCCGGTCTTTCCTTTTCTTTCTTATACAAAAAAAAAAACCAAACAAACTTTTCTTTCTTCAACTGTGCATTGCGGTTTGGGCCTTAGGCCTGAACATTTTTCTCCTCATGGAGAAGCCCGCTTCCGGCTTTAAAAAGTGCACAAAGTGTGGCGGTACTATTTCTGTCACCGACACCCATGATTGGTGTCTAAAATATTTGGGTCCTGACCATTCCATCACGGATTGTGTGTCCTGTACCATGATGTCTAAAAGAGGTCGGCAGAACCGAGCAGCCAAGCTCAGTACCCTGTTTCCCTCTGATGCAGCCTCGGTGACATTGACGTCTTCCAGGGCTGCTTCTTTCTCCCATGGATCTCAGGTAACCAAACATAAATCTAGCCGGTCTTCAAAGGGCAAATCTCCCTCTAAGCATCGAGATGCCTCCGGGCTTGTCCTCGAGGATTCCGCTCTGGCAAAATTACCCCGGTGGGAAGTTCCGGTTTCCAAAGCATTGTCTATGGGGTCACAGGTTGACATCAATGGCTCGGCCTCAACCGATCACCTGTTGCCGTGTTCTGGGATACCGGTGGCCTCCACCGGTACCGACATCCAGACTCTGGTGGCATCGATGGATCAGAAGAGTCTGTCCATGCAGCACACCCTAACGGCGTTTTATGCAGGCTTCGACGCCTTCGGTACCGCAACAATCTCCGTTGCCGGTACCGACTCCGGCACCGGCATCGTTTCCGGTGCCGGTACCGATTGCATCGACATCGGCTTCGGTGTCGACTGCAACGGTACCTTGTCCTATGATGCCCATCCGTACCGAACCGGTACCACTTACTCCCGATGTCGATACCACTCGGTACGTGTATCGGGCTTTACAGGAGCATCCAGACAGGCGATACTTCGATTCCTCCGAAGACTCTGAGTCGGAGGCTTCTGTCGAGGCACCGGTACTTCTTCCTCAGGAGTCTGATTCTCCAAAACGAAGAATGTCTCCTCCAGAAGACTTGTCTTTTCAAGACTTCATTAAGGAAGTGGCTAGGGGCCTCTCCATTACAGTGGCCCCTGAGTCAGAGCCTAGAGCCAAGCAATTAGATATTTTGCAATACCCTAAGGCTCCTAAAGAAGCAGCCACCTTACCTATTCATGAGATTCTCTATGATCTCATGTTGAGCATGTGGAAGACTCCTCTTACTACCTCTCCTCATTCTCGTAGGTTAGACACCATGTACCGTGTCCCTCCTTGTCCTGGCTTTCATAAGTCTCAGCTTCCTCACCACTCTATTGTGGTAGAGTCTGCCATGAGGAAAATAAAGAGTGCAAAGACACTCATCTAATCCTCCAGGACGTGAATGCAGAACCCTTGATGCTTTTGGCCGAAGGGTTTTCCAAGCTAATATGCTTGCTGCCAGAATCAACTCCTATAGTCTCTATATGGGGATGTTTCTAAAAGAAGTCACAGATAATCTGCAGACTTTAGCCCCTTTTATTTCAGAAGATAAAAGGCAGGAATTTCTCACTTGGCTTAAACATGCCCAAGATGTTTCCAAATTTTCCAACCGTGCAGCCTTTGACTCTTTTGAGTGTGTAAGCAGAGCCTCGGCTATTGCCATAGGTGCACGCAGAATTGCTTGTTTACAAGCATCTGATTTGGAACTCTGGGTCCAAGATGAACTGGGAAATCTTCCTTGTACAGGTGAAAACCTTTTTGGCAGGGATTGGAAAGCAAAGGCCACTCAGATGGATGCTGAGAACTCTGCTTTGGATCGACTTTCAAAGTCTACCTCTGCTCCTGCTAAGAAAAGATTGTTCAAAAAGACACCTTTTTCTAAAAAGGGAAGATATTATCCTGCTTATGGTCAGCAGGCATCTTCTGCAGGTCGTTTTGCTGCAAAGGGTCAGCAACCACCTAAACAGGCCAAGTCAAAGCCTGCCAGGCCTCCCACGGCCCAGCAGCCTCAGCCTCTTCAGGGCCTTTGACTTGCAGCTAGAGAACTTAGCCTTTCTGGCTCTGGAAGAACCAGAGCCCCTCACCATTCCAGGAAGGTTGGCTTATTTTGCCCCCAGATGGGAGCAAATCACAGCAGAGCAATGGACCCTCTCCATTTTAAGGGAAGGATACAAGCTTCATTTCTTAAACCTTCCTCCCCACACTTCAATTCTCCAACATCTCTCCTCAACCTTCTGGGTCAGGAGATTGCTACCTTTCTTGCCCAAGGGGCAATAGAAGAAGTACCTCTTCTTCAACAGGGCCCAGGGTTCTACTCCCCTTATTTTCTTATTCCAAAGAAAACAGGGGGCTACAGACCCATATTAGATCTCAGAGAATTGAACAAGTTTCTATTCAAAGAGAAATTCAAGATGATTTCTCTCGGTACTCTGCTGCCATACCTTCAGAGTCAGGACTGGCTTTGTTCTCTAGATCTCAAGGATGCGTACACCCATGTCCTCATCCATCCAACACACAGAAGGTTCCTTCGGTTCCTTTTTAGAGGAAAGCACTACCAATACAGGGTGCTTCCTTTTGGTCTGGCCTCTTCACCAAGGGTGTTCACGAAATGCATGGCAGTAGTAGCTGCATTTCTACGCACTCTAGGAATATTTGTTTTCCCATATCTGGACGACTGGCTCATTCGAGCTCCATCCCAGTCAGAGGCCCATATTTGTCTAACCTGCACAATGCGTATCTTTCAGTATTTGGGACTGGTAATAAACATCCCAAAATCCCATCTCACCCCTACTCAGTCCCTGGAGTTTATAGGGGCCTTGCTGGATACCACAACTGCAAGGGCCTATCTTCCTCAGGCCCATTGCCTACGCTTGGTGCAGTTAGCCTCCCAGATACAGTTGAAGTCCCATTTAACTGCTCGAGAGATGTTACAACTATTAGGCCACATGGCATCCACCGTGCATGTGGTTCCATATGCTCGCCTTCACATGAGGGCAGCTCAGTGGACTAGGTCCACCCAATGGACTCAGGCATCAGGTTGCCTGTCAGACAAAATAGCAAACTCCAGTCGCCTATTTTGGTCTCTCCAGTGGTGGAAGTCCCCTCCAAATCTGTTGCTGGGGTCCCCTTTTCAGCAGTCGCTGCCCCAAGCAACTCCGACAACAGATGCTTCTCCAATGGGTTGGGGAGCTCATCTGCAGGATCTCTCCACCCAGGGCATCTGGTCTCCACAGGAGACTTCCCTGCTTATCAATCTCTTGGAACTCAGAACAATATTCTTAGCTCTCAGTGTTCCATTCCCTGCTCAGCTACAGGACAGTCCTCATCCATACGGACAATCAAGTAGCCATGTTCTATATAAACAAGCAGGGCGGGACTGGCTCTGTCGCTTTGCAACGAAGCTTTGCGACTGTGGGCCTTCGCCAGAGAGCATCACATCCATCTTCTGGCAGTATATCTTCCAGGCATTCAAAACTCTTGGGCGGACAGACTCAGTCGAGTTCTGCTCCCACACGCGTGGTCCCTCCACATGGACCAGATAGCCAGGATTTTTCAAATTTGGGGAACCCCGGACATAGACCTCTTTGCAAGTCCGTGGAATGCCAAACTTCCCCGGTTCTGTTCCAGAATTCCATGTCAGGGAGTTCAGGCCAAGGATGCCTTCCTCCTTCACTGGGGTCAAGACTTCCTTTATGCCTTTCCACCAATTCCCCTAATTCCCAAAACACTATTCAAGCTTCAGAGAGATCGAGGGACCATGATCCTCATAGCATCACATTGGCCACGCCAAGTGTGGTACCCTCTACTTCTGCATCTCTCTCAAGCTCCTTCCCTGGACTTTGGCTCTGCACCAGACCTTCTGTCCCAGGAAGAGGGAACGTTGGAGCGACTGGGGGTTTGGGTGCCACATCTCAGGGCTTGGTTGCTGAGGGCCTAGACCTTCAAGATTTTCATCTCTCTCAGCAAGTCAGAGATGTTATTCATGCCTCTAGGAAGCCTTCTACTAGATGTTCCTATGCTTTCAAATGTAAAAGATTTACCATTTGGTGTTCAGAAAAGGGTCTAAACCCTCTTGCAATACTTCTGAATTCTCTATTAGAGTATCTCCTGCATCTATCCCATTCAGGCCTGAAAACGAATTCAGTAAGAGTCCATTTGAGTGCTATTGCAGCGTCCCTCAAGCCTCTCAAAGGACAACCTATTTCCTCTCACTCTCTTATAGCAAGTTTCATGAGAGGCCTTCTTTTAACTAAACCTCCCATTAGACCACCTCCAGTGTCATGGGACTTAAACCTGGTTCTTGGCCAGCTTATGAAGCCACCCTTTGAACCTTTAGCCACCACCTCCTTGAAATTTCTTTCTTGGAAAGTTGTTTTTCTCATTGCAGTCACCTCAGCACGCCGCATCAGTGAGTTGCAAGCTTTGGTGGCTAATCCACCTCATACAAGTTTCCATCATGATAAGGTAGTCCTCAGGACCAATCCACACTTTATGCCTAAAGTGGTCTCGCCTTTTCATCTGAACCAAGAGGTATATTTACCTGTCTTTTTTCCAGGACCTCATGCATCAAATGCAGAGAGGAATCTTCATACCTTGGACTGTAAGAGAGCTCTCGCTTTTTACTTACAAAGAACACAGCAACATAGAAAGTCTTCTCAACTCTTTGTTGCTTTTGATCCTTCTCATTTAGGACTTCCAGTCTCTAAGAGAACACTGTCCAACTGGATTGCTCAGTGTATTTCTTTCGCCTACCAGAGTAGGAACATTTCTCTGCAGGGCCATGTCACAGCTCTCAATGTGAGAGCCATGGCAGCCTCAATGGCTCATCTAAACTCTGTGTCCATCGACCAAATCTGTCGAGCGGCCACCTGGGCCTCGGTTCATACCTTCACAGTCCATTACTGTTTGGACAAGGACTCCCGCCGGGATGCCTCGTTTGGTCAGGCTGTTCTCAAACACCTGTTCCATTCCTAATCAACTCCTACCCACCTATCCTGGTTGGATGCCAGAGATCCATAGGGGGAGGTAGAGTCCTTTTCAAGGACACACAACCTGGGGTCTTCCCCTGGCATCTGCAGCTAGGGAGTCCCCATATGTGAAGACTCATTCCTGCTTGTTCCTGGAGATAGCACAGTTACTTACCTGTAACAGCTGATCTCTGGGAACAGCAGGAATAAGTCTTCACAACCCACTCACCTCCCCTAGGAGTTGTATCTCTCTATCTTTCCTTTCCTCTCTCTCTTTGTCTCAGCTTTAAAACTCGAACTGGAGAGAGGCAGTTGGGAAAGGCGGGCAGGCAGCGCGCAGGCGCTTTGGGATGCTCCCAAAAGCTTTCTTACTGGACGCTGGGGAGCGTTCCCGCGCAGGCTCCGTCGGTACCAACTATACCCATATGTGAAGACTTATTCCTGCTGTTCCCAGAGATCAACTGTTACAGGTAAGTAACTGTGCTTTATTCTTCCTGAGCCTATGTGGCAGCCTGTCTCCCAGTGGAAGACTCAAGCTGGGTCTTAGAAGCCCTAAGGCTGTTTGTTGGCTATGCCTTCTGCCCAAAAGCAAGCTGGATCAGCTTTTTCCTTATTGGTCCTCCAGTTTAGTCCTCCACCTCTGGGTTGTGCACCTCCTCCTGCAGCTTGGAGACTGGGCATGTCACAAAAACGTGACATCACTGGATGTAGTCTGCTGGTCTCTCCCATCATCCCCAGTGTGTCCAGTCTCCTTGCAGCAGGAGGACATAGTGAGCCTAAGTGCTGAGCTCACTTGGGAACAGATAAGGAGCAGTTAGAATAGTGTTTAGCTAATTTTGGATTAATTTGTCCCTAATTTTAAATTTTGTCTATTTTGGGGGGCTGTATCTTTAAAAAAAAAAAAAAAAAAAAAAAGGAAGTGCTGTTTCTTGTGCCTGGTACTGCTTGCCCTGTCATTCCTCTGTCCGTCTCATTACCGGCGCAGATCTCACCCCCCTGGTCAGTACGGGGGAGAGCTCAGCAGTAAAAGGGAGGCAGTTCAGGCTTCGGCAGCACAGAGCTGCCACGCCTCTGCAGGCTTGCTGTGTTTTTCTTGCAGGAAACTTGCCCGTTGGCTCCCCGCTCGCTTGTCAGCTGAGCGGAGCTGCAGCGCCGCAATAGCGGGAGCGTGGATCGCAGTTCTTCGGGTGCTCTGTTACAGTGAGTACGGGCAAAAGAGCTGGGCTGTGAGCAGGGAGACGTCCGCAAACGTGCCAAGCGGGGACCAGCAATTTTAGCGCCTTTTTTTTTCTTCCTCAGACAGACAGCGGCGGCTATTTTTGTCAGCATGCCTTCTGCATGCAGGCAGCTGATTTTCACAGCACTCATTTAACTATTTGGATACAGTGCCTCTTCCTGAGGTCCTTAGTTCTCCCTCTGCCTCTACTTTACTTTATTTTTGAGTTGATATTATTTTAATTTGGGTGATATTAGTGGGAATTGTATTGCCCTGGGAGCTATTGATCAGGCAGATCAAGTTGGCTTCCTGAATGAGGTGGCAGAACCACTTCATTGGTGGTACAAGTTAGGATTCTATTGGTTGACAGTCTTGCCTGCTGTTACAAAAAAAAAAGGAAAAGAAAAAGAGAACACTTAAAGAATAATTAGAGAATAATTTTAAAAAAAAAAAGAAAAAAAGGGAAAGCAGAGTCTCTTTCCTTCAGAGCTGTAGGTGATGACGTCGCGGACGCAATCTGTAGTGTGCGGTACCTGTAGAGGTGCTGTCGCCGACTCTGGGATTTGCCGGGGCTGTACGCAAGTTTTTACCAGCGTGGAGCAGCAAATGGAGGTTAAGGTAGGACAGGACTTTCAGGGGTCCTCGGCTGGATTGGACGCAGAGGTGCTGCTCTCCACTTCGCCAGGGGCCGGTCTCGAGTCGCCAGCTTGTCCTTCGGGGGCCCTTTCAACTTTGGGACCGCAGCCCAGGGATTTCTGCCCTGACTGTGTTAATTATGTATCAGGTGTTCTGTTTAAGACGGCAATGGAAAGTTCCAGAGTCTGTCGCTGTCTGTGGCACCGCAACAGCCAGGTCTGGCTGAGGCAAGTGCCAGTTCTTTGAGACCACCAAAACGAGCAAGGACTCAGGAACCTTCCATTTCTGAGTTGGAAGGGCAGGAGTCGGAGGAAAAGGTGGAGGATGGAGATGACGAATTGGAAGAAGGAGAGATCTGAACCGGAGGATCAGACAAAAATTATTTGGGTGTTCTGGAAGGAGGAGTTGACGGCGCTTATCACGGAGTCCCTTCAGACACTTAAGCTCGCCATGGAACAGCCTGTGGAGGACGACAATGGGGAAGACCCAATTATTCAGGCAGTGAGTCAAACGCAGGTGGTGTTTCCTGTTCACAAGGTACTAGACAGAATGATACAGGATGAGTGGGATCAGCCAGAAGCAGGGCTAAGAGGAGTTCGGATTATGAATAGACTGTATCCCTTAGCAGATAAGGACAAGGAGAGGTTTTGGTCTCCGAGGATTGATGCAGCGGTGTCAGTGGTGACCAAGAAAACCACTATCCCGATAGAAGGCAGCTCAGCCTTGAAGGATGCACAGGATAGAAAGTTGCATGGTTTGTTGAAACAATCCTTTCAAGCCAACATGTAAATAATATTTGTAAATAGTTCCCCCATGTTACCCAAGTTTGTATACCTGTTCTTTGTAAACTCAGAATAGTTCTGGTTATTTTGTTTCATGTAAACCGCGCTGATACCAAATAGCGCGGTATACAAAAGATTGTAATAAATAAATAATAAATAAATAACATGGTGTCATTACAAGCTTCCATTTTTGGGGCGTGGGTGGCAAGATCTTGTCTTCGATGGTCGCAGCATTTGCGACAGTCGGCTCAGCTGGAGCAAGAGGGTCTGAGAGAGCTGGATTGCCTAGATTCGGGGTCGGCTTATTTGTCAGATGTTCATTATGACTTGATCAGGGCCCTGGCTAATAGTATGGCAGATCCCTGTGTTTGCAGAATTGGGCAGCAGACGGTTCCTCTAAAGCATGTCTCCGTAAATTCCCTTTCAAAGGAAAGTTGTTGTTCGTGGAGGATCTCGATAGGTTGGTGAAGGAGTTAAGGGAGTCTAAAGGTGGCCGACTGCTGGAGGATAAACCAAAACAGGGGAAGTCCGTGTCGACCTTTCGGGGTTCCTTTAGAGATTTTCGGAGATTTCGGGCTTCTCTCTTGGGCAGATTCTGAAGAGGAAGATTTGCTCCTCGGACCCAGGGGTTTCAAGGAGCAGGTAGAGGTTTTGCGGCAGCGGCCTCAGCATCCAATCGAAAACCGCAATGAAGTGAGGGGGACCTCTGCAGGAAGTTTTTTCCAATAGGCGGGCGACTTCGGAACTTTCTTCCTGCCTGGATCCAAATTACATCTGACCAGTGGGTGTTAGAGATAATCCAGGATGGCTATGTGCTGGAGTTTGCACGGCCAGTTCGGGATTCGTTTGTGCAGTCGCCCTGCAAGGGGCAGCAGAAAACCCAGGCGCAGTGCTGCACGCTGAATCGGCTGTTGCACTTGGGTGCAGTCGTCCCGGTGCCCAAAGAAGATTACGGCAGGGGTCGATACTCAATTTATTTCGTGGTACCAAAGAAGGATGGATCTCTTCGTCCAATATTAGATCTAAAAGGGGTGAACTGCTGTCTCCGGGTACTGCATTTCAGGATGGAAACGCTGTGGTTGCGCCAAGGAGGGTACTTGACATCCCTCGATCTCACGGAGGCGTATTTACACATACTGATCAGAGCGGGTCATCAAAGGTTCCTGTGCTTCGCTCTACTGTGGGGGCACTGTCGGTTCCAGACGTTGTCCTTCGGTCTGGCAACGGCGCCGCGGACGTTCACCAAGATCATGGTGGTGATAGCGGTGGCGTTACGAAAGGAAGGAATTCTGGTTCATCCCTATCTCAATGATTGGTTAATTCGAGCAAAGTCCAAAGCCGAGAGCGTGCAAATTACGACCAAGGTGGTAAAATTCTTGGAGGAGCTCGGCTGGGTAGTCAATTCAAGCAAAAGTCATCTGATTCCGTCCCAGAGCCTCGAGTACCTCGGGGTGCAATTCGACACTCGGAGAGGAGCTGTACTTCTGCCAGATCGTCGGGTCCAACCCTACGACAAGTGATTAGTCAGTTCCGGACCACACTGGCTCCTTCGGTCTGGAGTTATCTCCAGGTGTTAGGTATGATGGCGGCGACCTTGGAAGTGGTACCTTGGGCCAGAGCTCATATGCGGCCATTGCAGCGATTGTTGCTTCACCATTGGTCTCATCAATCCTCTGAGCAGACGTCTGCCCTGCCCTGCTCTCTCAGGGTCAGGCGAGCATTGAGGTGGTGGCTAATTCCGGAATCTTTGAAGGCCAGGATGCCCCTGGAGCAGCCGGAGTGGCTACTATTGTTGACAGATGCAAGCCTCGCGGGATGGGGAGCACATTGTGGGGAGCTCTTCACGCAAGGTCTGTGGTCAGTTCAGGAGAGCATGTGGTCAATCAACAGATTGGAACTCAGAGCTGTGGCTTTAGCGTTGCAATCATTTGAGGGGACGGTGCGGGGTCGGGCGGTAAGAGTGCTATCGGACAACTCCAACGGTGGCCTACATGAATTGGCAAGGTGGTACAAGAAGTATGGCCATGGAAGAGGAAACAGAGGCGCTCTTTGCTTGGGTCGAACATCGACTGCAAGCGATTTCGGCGGCACACATTGCCGGGAAGGACAATGTGAAGGCAGATTTTCTCAGCAGAGTTCAGGTGGATGCTGGAGAATGGGAATTGAATCCGGAGGTGTTTGCACAGGTGGGGGCCGCCGATCATGGATCTCATGGCGACCTTTCACTCAGCAAAGGCCAGTCGGTTCTTCAGCAGACGGCGAGAGAGGATGTCTGAGGGGATCGACGCACTGCTGCAACGCTGGCCGGTGTCGGGTCTCCTCTATGTATTCCCTCCGTGGGCGCTCATAGGTCGGGTGGTACAGCGTATCGAGGCTCATCTGGGGAGAGTGTTGCTGGTGGCTCCGGACTGGCCAAGGCATCTATGGTATGCCGATCTCATCCGCCTCCTCGACGGAGAGCTGTGTAGATTACCGATGTCAGACAGTCTGTTACGTCAAGGGCCGCTGCGGATTTTCCCCAAGTGGATCGGTTCTCTTATGGTCTGGCCAATGAAAGGGCGCGTTTAAAGAAAAAAGGTTACTCAGGAGCAGTCATTGCGACTTTACTTAAAGCACGGAAGTCGTCTGCGTCTCTGACATGTTCGCATATGGCTCATATTTGAGGATTGGTGTTAGAGGAGACAAGTGCGCACAGTGACTGCGTCCGTTCTAGTGGTTTTAAGCTTCCTGCAGGATGGTTTTGAAAAGGGCATGGCGGCCAGCTTCTTGAGGGGTACAGTTAGCCGCGCTGGCTTGCTATAGAGGCAAGGTGCAGGGAATAGCGCTTGGTGCCCATGCTGACATGTGTTTTCTCAAAGCAGTAGCCAGGTTACCTCCCTCTCGTAGAATTGTGGTCCCTCCATGGGATCTCAACTTGGTTTTAGGAGCTCTGGCTAGGGAGCCTTTTGAGCCCTTACAGCAGGCGCCCGTAAAAGACTTGACGTTTAAGTCGGTGTTTTTGGTGGCCATTTGCTCAGCGAGGCGAATTTCTGAGTTACAGGCGTTGTCTTGTAGAGCCGTTTTCTGTGGGGTTTTTTTTTTTTTCCTAGGGAAAAGGTGGTGCTTCGGCCGGTTCCCTCCTTTTTGCCCAAGGTAGTGTGATGCTCGCGCCCCTACCAGGCGGTTGCCTAGTAGGGACGGCTGGCCATCTGTATCCCTTCGAGGGTTGTAGTTGTGTCAATAAGAAAAACCAAGTGGTATTTTAAAGCGCACAGGAAATTTTTATTCGGATTCCAAAGTTGGCAAGTGATGAACATAAAAATTCTTTAAGCACTTTTTCCAGACAAAAGAAATACAGGATAATTTCTCCAAATCAAAATGTCCAAACAAAACTCACAGCAGTTTCTATTCTTCACTGCAATTGCTTGACAGTACAAAACAAAAGCATTTGTAAAACTCTTCACAGCTTCCAACCTGCTGTTGCCACGCCCATACAAACAGTTCTCACTGTTTGGGCCTTCACTGAAGTTCTGCAGTTTAACTTCCTGAGAGATTCCTAACCTCTTGTCTTCAGGGTTACTCTTCTTTTTCAACTCTTGAAACTGCCTTAACTTGCAACAGCTTCCTTTTGTATTTCACTGTTTTCTAACACACATTACTATTATATTTTAGTGCACAGCTCACATTCCATCTCAGAAGTTTCTGACTCAACAACACTTTCTTCAGGGCCTACTTCCATGCTCTCCAGTGAGCTACAGCTAGGTGCTCTTTGAAAGTGCTCTGGTAACTTTTCCTTAAGAGTCTTTGCAATGTTAAACAGTCTCTCACACTGCCTGGCCTTGGCTCCTCCAAGCCGGTCTCCTGTGTGTCTCTCCTGTTTAACCTCCCTCCTGAGATACTTCTTGCTGTGCTGAGGCTTCAGGTGTCTGAAAGTCTCCTCTGAGTCAGAACAAGAACTATTCTGGTGGCACTGCTCATTCCCTGCGTACCTTTCTTGGCTGCCTTTGTAATGGTTCCTCCATTTGCTGCTCTCCTTGGCTGCAAGGGTTTTCCACAGCTTGGCCCCAGACCTCTCCTGTCTGTGCCTCCTGGGAATTGGACTTGAACCTGGGCTAGGGCTTGAACTGCAGCTGCCACTGGTGCTTGCTCCTGCACTCCTCCTGGACCTTCTGTTCACAGCTCCTTCCTCCTCCTGCCTCAAACTCAAACGGTGCCTCTCTCTTTTGTTTGTTCTTCCTCTGTTAACTGTTGAGCTGGGCAACTCCCTTCCTAGCTCCTCCCACTTGGACCTCCTACTCCTCTGCAGGGTTGTCCTGTGGTCTGTGATTGGCTTACGCTTAGCTCTGCCCTCTAGGTTTCTTTCAGTGCTTCTAGTATGGAGCCTAGGATTTTGTGCTCCCATCCCCCGCAATGAAAAAAAATCCTTCTTTTTTTTAGTTTTCCCTAGCTGGGCTGCACTCACCTCATCACAGTAGTTTCTCCGTTTCATTTAAATCAGACTGTTTCTCTTCCGGTGCTGAGTTCGTTAGAGGATAATGCAGCGGACCGGGGATTACACCGCTTGGACTTAAAGCGAGTGTTACGTCAGTATTTGAAGGTCTCAAAGGTCATTCGCAAATCCGACAGTCTGTTCGTTCTGTTTGGTGGATCCCGTAAAGGGGAGGCAGTGGTGAAAGCCTCCATTTCTCGATGGATTAGAGAGGCGTTGCTTCGGCATATCAGTTGTCGAGGCGACAGGTGCCAGCTGGATTGCAAGCTCATTTTACCAGAGCGCAAGCAGCTTCATGGGCGGAACACAGTTTAATATCGCCTGTGGCAATTTATAGGGCGGCTACTTGGTCGTCTCTTCACACTTTCAGTAAGCACTACCGCCTGGATGTCTTGGCAGCGAAGGATGCTGTATTTAGGGCGGTGGTGTTGCAAGCCAACTGGAAGGGACCCTCCCAATAAGTACTGCTCTGTTACATCCCAGAGGTGGAGGACTAAACTGGAGGACCGATAAGGAAATGGACATTACACTTACCTGGTAATTCTTCCTTGTGGTACGACAGTTTAGTCCTCATTCCCACCCGGGGTAGTATACTAAGCAGTGGAGGTTCAGCTGGGAGAAGAGTGAGATTTACGGGTAGATAGATGTCTTTCTATGATTCTTTGCCTCTTATGGTGCTTTCTTGTCTATCTTTCTGGCGGAGGCGGAAGGAAGAGGCACAAGGTGAAAAGCCTAATTTCCAAGACAAGAAATTCTCTTGTATAAAGTAGTTATATGTTCACTTAAAATGTTTTTATTAGCTACTTATTTGTTGCTCCTTTAAGTGTGCTTTGTCAGTAGTTCACTGGGGATGATGGGAGAGACCAGCAGACTACATCCAGTGGTGTCACGTTTTTGTGACATGCCCAGTCTCCAAGTTGCAGGAGGAGGTGCACAACCCAGAGGTGGAGGACTAAACTGTCATACCTAAAGGAAGAACAATTACCAGGTAAGTATAATTTCCATTTGGGCTCCCTTGGATGGATGCCCTTGTCACAATGATGATACAATACGTAACCATCCCTTTGGAAGGGGGTGATATGCTCTAGGCGTCTCATAAGAGGGTGGAGGCCTTCCTTATGAATGTCTTCCTGGAGGAAAGGTCCATAAACCAGCGAAAGCCACTGCTTGCCCAAGGACAAGCATTGTGGAACCTGTGCCTTTTTGGGAACCTGCCAGGAATTTGACTTGGATTGGCCACTGTTGGAAACGGAATACTGGACTTGTTGGACCTTGGTCTGACCCAGTATGACATTTATGTTCTTATGAAGGAAGAATAACCACCATGAACTCTTATTCAAGCCCCAGGACCTGAATTCAACACCAAAACCCAGGTTAAACCCAAACTCCATCCTGTCAGTGTTTTGGAATATGAGCATCTGACCCACCTGGTCAAACCCCTTTTCAGCATCAACTGAGAAAAGGAGAGGCATCCTTGCACCTTGCCACTTTTATGGTTTTCAAGAGATGGTACGCTTTATCAACTGCTTGCTGGCCTATGATTAAACCCCTTTTTATATTTGTGAATATTTTCCTATACATTTATGGATTTGGTTGGCCAAACATTTTGCGTCTATGTTCAACATAGATATTGGACAACATGAACCACAATTTCCCAGGTCTTTGTCTTCCATTTGGTATAATAATTTTATATCCGTCCATCCCATAGCTTCCACTAGTAGGCTCCCTTCTAAAACCAAATTAAACAAGTGAATCAGTAGCCCTACCAAGAGGTCTGCAAAGTTCTCAATCGTGCTGTTGAGCCATCCAACCCTGGAGCCTTGTTCACCTTTAGACTTCTGACACCATAGACCTCCACTTCCCTAATCCTCTCCTCTTTTCCAAGCATTCTTCTGCATCCAGGACTTGAAGTACAGCTGAGGCCAAATGGCATGGGCACATATCTGTATGTTACAAGCTATCAGAGAGCTGGGGTGGTGTGTTTTTTGTTTAAGTGCCGCCAAATCAATGCTGACTTATGGCAACCCAGGAGCCCCTGAGTTTTCTTTGCAAGGTATGATCGGAAATAGATTGCCAGGCCTTTTTTGCTTCCAAGGCAGTGAGCCCAAGATCACAAGGAGAGCCAGTGGGAATCAAACCCAGATCTTTGGCCCTAGGCTGTTGCTCTAACCACTAGGCTGCACCTCCACTCCCTGAATGCTGGTAAAACTAGGCAAACCTAGCCCGGATGGTGCCAATCTATTGCCCATGACACACCTGTGTCTCTAATCTTAAGTATCCTAGCCTTCACTCACTGCCACTTAAGTTTATTGTCCAACAGCTTTCCTGTTTTATTGCCCTCCAAAATGCTCTTGTGATACCTTGGCCAACTCGCAGCTAATTTGAACTGCCTGCAGCATACCCCCTCACCTAACCAACCTTTGTTTGAGCCTGCTGGGTCCAGCAGAATTTATTACCTTCTCCAACACTCCTAGCAAGGCTCAAAGCCTGCTAGACTCCCATTCTCATTCACTTTTTTTTCCTTGTGGGCTTCTATCAACTGTCCCCTAATGGTAGCTTTGGATCTACCCTGAAGAATTCCTGGGGCCACTCTGCCCTGATAATTATAAGTTCAATGTATTTCTCTATAATATCCTAACATGGGCTGTGTCCTAACTGCCTTCTAGGAGGCCATAATTAAGTTTCCAGAATTGATGGTCGTCCCCCCCATCCCCCCTCTCCTTTGACAGCTCCAACCAAACTGGAGCATGGTATGACTATGCAACGTGTTTGATCTCCTCTTCTTTCCTCATCCTTTGACAATTTCTTTATCCACTAGAATGAGATCAAGATTGATGCAGATGTATGACCCATGGATGTTGGAGAAAAAGATATAGTCCTGGGTTCCCAGGTGGATCCAACACTACCCTTCCACCATTCCAAGATGCTCCCGAAAGCATTTACACTGTCTTGATGATCTTTTCTCCTCCCCTCCCTCCAATCTTGTCACCCTAGAAGAGGTGTCCAACCTTTGCACCAGAGCTGTGCTGAAATCGCTAATTCTGCTAAAAAGGGACCCTGAAGATCATTGGGAACATATATGTGAACAATGTTGTAAATCACTCCCTGAATCATAGTCACCACCACATAACAATCTCCAGGGTCTCTCTTCACCTGGAGAACTTCTGCCTGCAAATACCCAGAGAACGAAAATGGCCACCCCCCCAGTCCTCTTCCTCTCTATTGTATTAGAAGCAAAATAAACTACTAAACATTTGCCTGCCTGGACCAATTTCTCATTTTAGGGAGGGTGTGTTTATTGGTTGTTTCCATGGAGCAGTAGCACCTCTGCTCACAGCCTCTGTCTCCTGACACAGCAGATACTGTTTCTGTGGAAAGTTAAGGCCTTTTACATTTAGTGTCTAGCACTCTAAACTCTGCCATAGCCCTCCAGATCCTAACTGCACGCACATACTTTCAAGCATCTCCACACACCAGCTTTCAAGCTCAACCCAACCCCCCCCCCCCCCCACCACTGCTCCTGTGCACACATCCCTCAAGCAATAGCCCACCCTGACTCCAACTGCCAGTACATTCCCTCCCATGCTGGGAAACCCTCTGGAGGAAGGGACTCCCCATCCCCCAACTCCTGCCTATCCACCACTCAAATGACAAACTCCAATAGCATTCAAAGAGGTGTATAGTTATGTGCATCAGGTGGCTAACAAATGTTTTAAAATAAACAAACTTCAACCCTCACATACTAAGAAATGGACATGCCTTCCTCCTCCTCCCTCTCCCAGCAAAACTGTCTGGAACCTTCACAATTCTCTCCCCCCCCCCCTCCCCCTGTCCCTGCTGAACTGTCATCTCCACATGTTTACTTCATTCACATTCCTCCAGTCCGGTCCAGACAGATGGGTTATATGCCTCCACCAGTAGCTGGAGACTGAATATAGAAATATCTGGTGATGTCACCCTATAACAATCCAGGAGCAATCCTCCTCAGTATTTGTCTCCAGCAGCTGGTGGAGGACATCCATACAGGCTTCTATTAGGACAGTATTAAGCTTTAACAGCTTAGCTTATGGGCAAGAGGAATGCAGAACTGACTGACAGCAGAGGGCAAGACTGTATAACTGATTGGGAAAGTGATGAAAAAAGAAAGAGGATTAGAGTGGTAGTCTTGACCACAGCCCTTGAGTGGGTGGAGGGCATCTGCAGGAATACCACAAGCCATTCAGTCAGCAGTCTGACTCCAGGCAGGGTCAGCATTGCTGGAGGCCTGGAGTCTGCTCATCAACACTTTCTCTTGACAGTGCGAAGAGTTTGATTTCCCTTTAGTTTCACTTTGTTGTGGGGGGGAGGAGGGTGGCTGATTGGTTCCAGGCGTCAGCGATAACACTGGAGCTGTGCCCTATAGCTATTTTTAACATTGGGGGAGCAGCGTGCTGCATTGAGGGGGTTGTGGCGCTTGGCGGAATGTTATGCTTTGGTGGCATGATCCTCCATTAAGCAGATGTGTGGTATATGCTGCAGTTGTGTCTCCACTGCCAGTTGCTGCAAGGTGTGCAAAAAATTGAACATTGGAGAACCAGGCACAGGAAGCAAGTCCATGGGCAGGGGGTCCTAGGGACTCGTCAAACGAGCTGCAGCATACGGTGGGCCTGTCTCCTCAGTGGCAGGAGTTTTTCCGTACTTTGGGAGCAGTGGCCATTTCTTCTAGTAGTTTCAGTGATACCATGGCCATTTTGAGTGGTGAGCAGGCAATACCAGTGGCGCATGGAGATTCACCAGGCAGCAAGAAAACAGAAGGACTCCCTTGAAGGGAATCAGCTCTTCTCATCCAAGTTCATTCTTTTATTGCACAGAGCCTACCAGTTGGAAAAGGCCAAGGCATGAAGAAGGAACTGGCCACAGCTGAGGTAAATGCAGTGGTATCCAAGTGAGGGCCAGAGAGGTCGGCTTAGGAAGTGCCTGCTAAACGAGGGAAATTGATAGAGGGGCTGGATGAGAGCCACGATCACCATTACGATCTCTCCCGGGCTTCGGAGGATCCCCTGAAAGGGCCCTCAGCTCCTTATGAGGATCTGGAGGCCTTGGACTTTAAGGAGGGAGAGCTTCCTCCTAGAGAGGATCCTTCCATTGTCTGGGGGTTCCAGAAGGAGAAGCTACTGGCTGTGATTTCACAATCCTTGGCAGCCTTGAACATTCCGTTCAGAGCAGTAGAGGAAGATACTTCACTTAAAGATATCCTCTTTTACAGGGCAGAATTCCCTTCTGGTGCACAAGGCCATTATGCAGATGATCAAGGCCGAGTGGGAACTGCCCAGAGGCAGTATTGCAGGTGAGGTGAGCAGTGGCTCTGCTATACCACATTCCTCTTTGGGGCTTTAAAAAGCTCTGCCAGCTAGACGACTTGCGATGGAGGTCACAAAAAGACTATCATTCCTGTGTAAGGAGGAGCTGCCCTGAAGGACCCACGGGACAGTCTGCTCGAATCATCTGAAACAAGCATTCAAGGTCAATGCGCTTTCATTACAGGCTTCCATTTGTGGAGCATATGTGGCGAGGGCGTGCATACAGTGGGTGCAGGCCCTGTTAGACCTAATTTGCAGTCAAGAGATGGAACCTCCAGAAGTCTCCAAGTTGGAAACCACCTCAGCTTATCTCGCCGACATCTACTGTGATTTGGTGAAGGCCTCGTTCAAGCACAAGGTGTTTTGATTGCATCTCGGTGCTTCTTGTAGTTGTGCAATTGGGCAGCCAATGTGTTGTCCAAGATTTGTTTAAGTAAGTTTCCCTTTAAGGGTAAGCTCCTATTTGGTGAGGCCCTAGAGGAGTTGGTGAAAGATCTAGGCGAGACTAAAGGGGCTAGGCTTCTTGAAGACAAACCTTGAGGAGGCAAGGGCCAACAGCCAGCTCGAGGTGGAGCAAGGAACCTCTGTTGCTTTCAGGCAACACATTTTGCTCCACCACAGCGGAAAGGTAGGAGTGGCCTGTGGCTATTACACAGGGTCCACAAACGCCTCAAAAAAAAAAGTCACAATGAAACGAGATGGGTCCAGGAGGAGGGAGTGTTAGGCGGACTCCAGCGATTTTCACCACTCCTGGGTCCAGATCAATGGATCCTGGAGGTCATCAGAGAAGGATACATCTTGGAATTCACCTGCCCGCTGTCAGAGCATTCATGCTGTCTCCTTGCAAATCACTGCAAAAGACGTGGGCACCTTAGAGCAGGGGTGTCAAACTCCAGTCTTTGAGGGCCGCAAACCAGTCTGGTTTTCAGGATGCCCCTAATGAATATTCATTAGATATATTTGCATGCAATGGGGGCAGTGCATGCAAATATCTCATGCATATTTATTAGGAATACCCTGAAAACCTGACTGGTTTGCGGACCTCCAGGACTGGAGTTTGACTCCCTTGCCTTAGAGCACCTGCTGGCCTTGGATGCAGTGTCCCAGTGCCATAAGACCAGTGCAGTGCCAGTCTGTACTCTGTCTAGTTTGTCGAGCCCAAAAAGGAGGGATCCAACTCAAGCACGTCAACAGGGCACAAAGCATGCTGCGTTTTCATATGGAAACATTGCAGTTGGTTATGGTGGCCGTGCAGAGAGGCAAATTTCTGACTGCGTACCTGCACATTCCCATTCATCCAGACTATTGGAGATTTCTATGCTTCACTATACCAATGGGGCCATTTCCAGTTTTGGGCAATGCCCTTTGGATTGGTGATGTCCAGAACGTTCATATAAGTGGTGGTGGTAGCAGCTGCAGCGCTCAGGAAGCAGGGCATTCTCATCCACTCCTATTTGGATGACTAGCTTATTTAGACCAAAGTCGAAGGAAGAGAGCAAAGCGATGATGCAGGAGGTGATAACACTTCCTGCAGGACCTAGGGTTGGGTCATCAATGCAGTTAAGAGTAAGTTGACTCTGTCCCAACAGTTGGTGTACCTCAGAGTGCTGTTCGACATGGAGAGTGGCTTGGTGTTGCTACCGCCAGAGCAGCTGGACAAGTTGCAGCGGCAATTGCTCAAGGAAGGATGTCATTGGCTTAGCATTACCTCCCATGTTCTGGGCTTGATGGCAGCATGGCAGTCCCCTGGAACAGGATGCACATGAAATTGCTACAAAGGGTGCTGCTCTCTAGATGGCCGTCCCAGTTTCACTCATTCTCCGAGCAGCTTCAGTGTCTAAAGGACATTTATTTTAACTAGGCTTATATCGCTTTTCTACAAGTCAGTGGTGTACATTCAGGTAACTATATATATTTCCGTTGTCTCTGAAGGGCTCATAATCTGTTTTTGTACCTGAGGCAATGGAGGGTTAAGTGACTTGCCCAAGGCCACAAGGAGCAAACTGACATGAAGGTCAGTTTGAAATGGTGGTTGAGTCAACAGAACCTGGGCAAAGGAATGCCATTGGAGACACCAGACTTGGTGGTCGTCACCACAAATACCAGCCTATCTGGTTGGGGAGTGCATTGCCAGGCTCAGGTGGCACAGGGACAGTGGTTGATGGAGGAAAGCTCTTGGCCCATCAATCGGCTGGAGGTATGAGCGGTAAGGATCATCCTGCTGTGCTTTGCCCTGTTAGTACAAAACAAAGCAGTGAGTTTTCTGACATCTTGGTGGGTGGTGTACATAAACGGCCAAGGAGACATAGGATGTGCAGTGCTAGCATCAGATGGCACAGATTTCTGTAATGGGCAGAGGAAGACCTGGTGGTGCTGTCAGCAGCCTATGTGGCTGGCAAGGACAACGTGCAGGCGGATTACCTGAGCAGACATTGCTTGGACCCTGCGGAATGGGCATTGGAGCACTCTGTCTTTTACAATCTAGTGTGATGTTGGAGGCAGTCGGTGATGGACCTGATGGAGTCTGCAGCCAATGCAGAAGTCTTCAACAAAAATGTATTTCGGAAGGGTTGGATATCTTGGCACAGCCCTTGCCTCGGGAGGGGCTCTTGTATGTGTTCCCTTTTGTGGACCTTGATCAGTCAGCTACTGCAAAGGATTGTGCAGCACAATGGCTGGATGATTCTGGTGACACCAGACTGGTCGCACAGGCTCTGGTACTCAGATCTTGTCAGGATGGCAGTAACTCAGCCATGGCGGCTACCTTGCCAACGCAGTCTGCAGGGACCAGTTCTCATGTCTCAGTTAGAACTATTTTTGCTTTTGGCTTGGTTCTTGAGAGGGCACAACTAAAAGCAAGGTTATTTGGCACTGCTCATTGCAACCCTGCTGAAGACCTGGAAGTGGTTGATTTCTCTAGCCTACATCCAAATATGGCACGTACTTGAGGATTGATGTGCAAGCCACAGCCTCAGAGCGTTGTACGACTCTGTGGTGGACATTCTGACATTCTTGCAAGCAGGACTAGATAAAGATCTAGCCTTAAACTCGCTGTGAGTGCAGGTTGTGGCTCTATCAGGTTACGTGGCAAGGTGCAAGGTTCTTTGTTAGCATGTCATCCGGATGTTGTGCATTTCTTGTGGGCCATGAGGCATGTCTAGCCACCAATACAGGCAGTAGTCCCTGCCCGGATCTCAATCTCATGGTGTTGGCGCTGACAGCATCTCCCTTTTGAGCCACTAGGTAGCGCCTCATTGAAGGATATCACCTTGAAGGTTATGTTCCTGGTGGCTATATGCTCCGCACAGTGTATTTCAGAGTTTCAGGCCTTGTTCTGCAGGGAGCCCTTTCTAGTGATATCAAAGAAGGTGGTGCTGTGGCTGGTGCCTTCCTTTCTGCCTAAGGTAATGTTGCCATTTCATGTGAACCAGGTTGTGTCTCTTCCAGTGTTTACAGCAGTGTCTGTCTGAGTGAAGGAGCAGCAGCTGCACACGTTAGATGTGCACAGGGTTCTGCGCAGATATCTTAAGCACATTTAACCGTTCGGGAAATCAGAGCGCTTGTTTGTCTTGTTTTGGAGGGCCATGCGAAAAGGGGAAGCAGCTTCAATGGCATAGATTGCCCAATGGGTGAAAAGTGATTTGCTTCAGCGTATCTGCTTAAGCACTGGCCAATAGGCTTACAAGCACATTCTACAAGGATTCAGGCAGCTTCTTGGGCCAAATTTGGTCTGGTTCTGCCATTGGAGATTTGTAAGGTGGTGATGTGATGTAATCCTTAAACGCCTTTGCTAGACAGGATGCAAGGTTTGGGGCCCAGATACTCTGGGCGGGACTCATGGGTCCCTCCCATCTGTAGGTACCGCTGTGGTACATCCATCTGTCTGGACTGGACTGGAGAGATGTGAATGAAGGTGAAATTAGACCTTGCCTACTAATTTTTTTCATGACATCCCTCCACTCCAGAACCTGTCCTAGTTATTCAGTTGGTTCCTGTAGCGAGCCCCCCGGAAGAGAAGTGTGGGCTGTGGTGCAGTGCTTGTTAAATTCTGGAGAATCCGTTCGGAACATCTGTACCAGGGGTCGGTCTTTTCCGCTCTGTGAGTTCTTTGATCAAGATGGCATATCTACCTGGCGGCAGAACAACAACAAAAAAAATCTAACATGAGAATTTGAATGTGGGAGCTATTGGTTCCAGTGTATTCTTAGTTATGTAGTCTTTCCTTTTGATAGTGTTAAGGGGGCATAGGTCTGCTTTGTCAATAGAATACTAAGTTGAAGACGACACTCCTGGACTGTTGTGGGGTGACATCACAAGAAATTTGCATATTCACTCTCCAGCTGCTGCTGGTGGAGGGACATAACCCATCCGTCTGGACTGGACTGGAGGGACCCCATGAAAGAAAATTAGCAGGTAAGGTCTAATTTCACCTCATTTCTCAATGCTCAGTCTTATGATGGCCATTTATCAACATAGTCTGTAAGGAAAGGGAAAAATCCGCCCCAGTAGTCAAATTGGAACCAAGCTTAGGTCTTGAAAGTAGAAGAAAATCCTTCGGTGGAAAGCCCTTACAGAAGTCTTACCCAGTAACTGTGCATCAGGTAGTATATCGTCATCAATCTCTTATCACCATAACTGGCATGCTGTCATTCAGAGCCGCTCTGCTACAGCAGCCTAAAAATCTGGAACACCTGCCTCTGCCAGCACCCCTGATGCCTCAGTCAGTATGCCGGCCCAAAGGTGAAAGTCCAGTGATGATGCATATCTTTAAATGCGGAGCTTAGCCATTTGTCTCATCTCCCTTCATCTGTGTGGGGTGGCTGAGGAGAATTCCTCCGAGATCTTGACTGTATGAGTCCCATTTAATGGTATCCAATGCCTGCACCTTATGGCCTACTGCTTCTTTTAAGTTTTTGTTGTCTTTGAGTAACTTGTTCTGCATTGAGTCCCATGAATGGTGCGCAAAATCTTAATTATAGTCCCTAAAGGGGCCTGCTCTCTGGCCAGGAATGCTTCAGCTATCAGCCGTTCTACTACTACCGCACAGTCTCTGTACTTGGGTAATGCGGGTATCTCCCAGAACCAAAGATTTACACTGGGTTCTATTTAAGATATGCCATGGTGAACAAAGTTGGGGATGCTACATTTTCTCTACTTTCCATTCTAGAGCCAGCATCTGCTCACTGTGCCCCTCCAGCTGGCTCTCCAGGTCAACAAAGCTCTAAAATTTCTGCTGCAATCAGACTTGAAAGCAGCAGTTTGTTTGCACAGCTATGATGACCTTATTGGAGCTCAAGAAATCAGTCTAGCAATTCTTGTCTGGAAGAGTGCACCCCTGTCATCAGCCAGACCTCACTTGCACTCGGCACCATAGGACTCCACCGCCTACCAGATTGCACAACTCTGCTCTCCCCATGCTGGAACACTATAAGCAAAGTCTTTCTCTTCAGGTCAGGTGTTGGGTCCCCCTCTCCCTCAAGAGCATGCTGACTCTCTGTCTTTAGGTGGTGGCAGCAAAATGTAGGCTCGTGTAGGGGGGGGGGGGGGGTCTAAGCACTGAGGAACTGCTTAATATCAGGTCTCTGGTCTCAAGCAGTCATTAGTGTTAGTGATATCACTTCCTCCCAATGAAGTGACTTGAGAAGAGGGGTTACACGAGCAGAAGATTAGCTGTGCAGCTGAGTTTTGGATGGATTGAAGGGGGAGAGAGATGAGTCAGTGGGAAATTAGCAAGGAGCAGGTTGCAGTAGTCTAAACGGGAGGTGAAAAGAGACTGAGGATCTTGGTGTGTTCAGAAAGGAAGGGACACATTTTTGATGATCTTTCTTTATAATGAAAGAAAGAAATGACAGGTTTTAGCTGTTGGATATGTGCAGAGAGAGAGATAGAGGAGAGTCAAAGATGACTCGCAAGCTTGCAAACAGAAGAGACATGGGGGATGACAGTGTTATCCACCAAGAAAGGAGGAAGGGGAAGTGGGTTTAGGGGAAAAGATAACTATTGCAGTCTTGGCCATTTATTTATTTTATTATAACAGGTTTTATATACAGCTTTATCATTTCAATCAAAGCGGTTTACGTTGTAACTTAAACTTGGTAATGTACGTTAAACAGGGATATTGATAACTTGGATTTTTCTGAGGCAATGGAGGGTTAGGTGACTTGCCCAAGGCCACAAGGAGTGCTAGTGGGAATTGAACCCTGGTCTCTGGGTTCCCAAGCCAGTACTCTAACCATTAGGCTACTCCACTCCATCAGCAGGATATCCAAGCAGCAACATCAGACATGCAGGCTGAGATCTGGACCTGGATTCCTGGAGAGATCTCTGGTGCAGAGGTAAATCTGAGAGCCATCAGCATAAAGATGGTACTGCAAGACATAGGAGGCGATCAGGGCACCAAGGGAATGCATTTAGAGAGAAAGAAGAGATCCCAAGACAGGGCTGTGAGGTAACACTCGCTGAAAGTGGGATTTTGTTGGAGGATCCATCAGAACATACACTAAAAGTGCAATGGGAGAGATGGAACAAAACCCTGAAATCAATGTCAAAAGTAACAGGGCTAGGTCACTGGAGACTTGAGCAAGATCTATTTCTATAGAATGTAGAGTATGAAAATCAGATGGCAGCAGCAGATCCAGAATGGCTTGAGAGGAAAAGTCAAAGTGACAGTGAACAGCATGTTTGACTCGTTTGGATTTAAAAGGGAGGAAGGAGATGGGCTGATAATTGGAAAGGGATATAGAGTCTAATTAAGATATTTTGAGGAGTGATGTAACCCCCATCATGTTTGAAGGCAGCAGGACCAGTAACAATAGAAAGTAATAGGTTGAGGATATAGCAGATGGCAGGGAAGATGGAGTTTAATAAATGGGTGGGAATAGTATTAAAGGAGCCAGGTAGTAAAGTTTGGAAGTTTGGAATGCAGCTTGCTCCTCAATTGCTTTAGAAGAGGATGAAAGGGTGGCAGGGGTTAAAGGGAGTTTGAGAATGAAGGGGAGATAAAGGTAACTTGGTGGAGAATTCGGACTAATCTTGTGAACTTAGTCATGGAAGCTGTCAGCCAAAGCCTGGGCAGAAAGTGAAGGAGGCGTCGGAGGTAGAGGCACTTTAAGGAGAGAGCTGAGTGTGGCAAAGAGATGGTGAGTGTCAGAGGCAAGAGTTTATCAGATAGTTATAGTACTGTTGCTCAGCAGGCACTACAGGAAGGAGATCAGCACAAATTTGAAATATATAAAGTCAACATGAGCATTTGGTTTTAGCCAAAGGCACTCAGCTGAGTGGGCACAGGAATATTGGTGGTGGATTCTGGAGGTCATCTAGGGCTGAGATACTGTATCCTTTGCAGGACATGGAATGGGAGCAGCTAGAGCATCCAAATCAGAGGATAGTGTTAGGAAGTGTCTGTCAAATAGAAGAGATTGGACAGCAGCAAGGAGTGGATAAAAGTGAAAAGTAACAGATGGTCAGTGCATAAAATGAGGAGGAAAAATTGTAGGGTGAGCAGTTGGGGGAGGGGGGTGGAGTCGAGGTTGAGGTAGTAGCCCTGCTGGTGAGTAGTTGTGGTTGGTTAAATAACAAGTTTGCGGCAGAACAGCCAGAGGTCAACAACATGAGGGAAGTAAGAGGAGGATAGCTAAAGAAAAAGCCATGAGTCTGAGAAAAAAAGAGGTGGACTTGTCAAGTGGTCGATTTTTAAATAGCTACCTGGAGAAGTAGTGGAGAAAATTAGGCAAATTGCGTGGACTTCAAAGGAAGAAAAGAAATGAGACTGAGGTAGAAGGCACTGAACCAGCAGGAAGGAGAGAGGAGCAATCCAATATTGCCATTACTAATTAGGTGAGGTATATGGGAGAAAAGGTAGCTTCTATGAGAGGGCAGCAACTAAAGCAGAGTCTTCAGGGGGAAGTGAAGTTTTGGGACAAGAATATAGAGAATGTGAATATAGATTAGTCTGTTTTGGAGGCAGAATGGACATTTCACAGGGTACATGAGAGAAGGTGAGACAAGGTATATGAATACGATTCAAGGGTTTGTGATTGGATCTGCACTGGAAGGGTGAGACATGCCTAGGGGTACCAGGATTGGGATTGATAACTTCAGATAGAAGAAAGCAAAGGAGCAGGAGACTACATAGAAGAGGAGGCATGAGTGTGATGAGGGTGAGGTGAGTACACTTGGAGTGGAGATGGATGAATGAGAGAGAGAGGAAAAAACCTGAAGCTCTAGCAAAAAAGAGGGTAAAAAACAAAATAATTGGAGAGGAAGAAATGAGGGAATGGGTGATAGGGACTTAGGGTTTGAAATTGTTTGCATGAAGAGAAGATTGGAGAGACTTAGCATCAAGGAGAAAGTGATGTGGGGCCATAGGAATAGGTGAAGAGCAAGTACAGATCTGAGGGGAGAGATGGTAAGGAAGAGGAAGCTCCTCAGTGAATTGGGGTGTTCCTAGTAATAATGAGCCTCAGGAAGGCATATAAGAAATCTTTAGATTGGAAGGGAGGGAAGGAAGGAAGATGTGCAAGTTTAGGAAAATTATGCAATTGGTAGGAATCTTGATTTGGGTTTCCTGTTTGGCATTTTCTATTACTAATGGTGTGAGTGGAGGAGTGGTTAGAGCAACTGCTTAGTACCTAGAAGATCAAGGGTTTTATTCCCACTGGCAATCTACTTCTGGTGATACATTGCTAAGAAAACCCAGAGGCAGCTGGGTCGCCAGGAGTCAGCATGGACTTGACAGCACAAAAAAAAAATTACTAATGGTAGTCCACTTCAAATGTCATGAATGGTAGTAATATGGGCCATAACCACAAAAGCAAAGAAGTTCTATAGTGAATGTGGCCCTGTATTAGGAAAACTGTTGTCACCCTGGTCTCTTACGCTCTGCAATATTTCAGAGACACATATTTGTTTGACAAAGAAAAAGCTTGCAGCATTTGTAACACTATCAACTTGTGTGATAATGCAATTTTGAATTAACTTATTGTTGCACTGCCGTCCGTGTTCTCTCCCATGCTTCACGTTTCGATCACATCACACCCTTGTTAATACATTTTCACTGGCTTCCTGTTATCTTTCGTGTTCAGTTTAAAGTCCTTATTTATGTACACAGGGTGATCCACTCTGGTAGCCCCTTGTATCTTGCAAACCAAGTTTACCTCCATACCCCTCACCGACACCTACATTCCATCCATGCCAACCGTATGTTTCTTCCTCCTCCCTCCCAAGCTCACCTAGAATCCACTCAATCTTCAGCTTTCTTTTTTCTTGGTCCAAGGCTCTGGAACTCACTTCCCCACTCCCTACGTCTAGAAACCTCCTACCTATCCTTTAAAGCCAAACTGAAAACCCATCTTTTCTGTTCTGCATTTAATCTCCTTTCCTGCTCCACCCTCCTCCCCTCCCTAGTATTAGTATGCTAGATCCTTATCCCCTTCTTTCCTTCACCCTCCTGCGTTGTCAACGTGTTCCCTTTCTCCCCTCATGTTAGCCACCTTTGTCCCCTGACTGTTCTCTGACTCTATCTCTTTTTCTTTAAGATTTTATGGCGTTCCTTTTCTGATTCTCTTTTCACAGCTCTCTCTTTTTAACGATTTTATGTATTGTGAACCGCCCAGATGCTAATCGTATTGGGCAGTATATAAAGTTTTAATAAACATAAACATATAGCTTTTTTCAAAACAGGGGTTCTTTCCTGTAGGGTGTCCCCTTTTTCTGTAATACCCTAATGGAGCTAAAGATGAATACCCATGATCTTGTGATTTATGGTTGAGTATTTAGTCTGTTAACACTACTAAGCAGAGATGTTAAGAATAGAGTATAATCAGTTGGTTTTTACTTAATATACACACTGAATATGTTCAAATATAGGAAATTTCGCTTTATAGCTGGATTAAAAAAAATCAATTTTCAGCTTGTTAGAATGCTCAGTTGGCTGGATTTTTTCAGTGTTCCTTTTTTTTTCTTTTTATATCCACTTTGTGAGGTGAATTAGATGTTAGTAGTGACTGAGTTTAAGGCTACTGAAGACAATAGTACAAATTCTATTTTTTAGAATCTAATCCTTATATTTTCTGATACATGTAATCAAATTTTTCTCTACACAAGAAGCAAGACTATAAATTCCAGAATTTCTCGAATAGGCGTTTGCTTAAAAAAATAATCCTTTCCCTAGTGATTTTGGAGTTGTGCCATGCTCTTCTAGAATGGCAACATTGTGCGTAAGACTTGTTCAAAAGGTCTGGCCCTACCAAAAAAAAAGTTTCCAAATACTATTGAGATCTCTCTTTATCCCTGGATTTGTTCTTCCCAATATGTGACAGCAAAGAACCACTAACGGTGTTTTGATTCTGTCTTGCATTAGACTTACAAACGTAAACTGCTGCCGAGCTGAAAGCAGCACTCGTGAAAGCTTGTCCGTTGACACAGATCTCTGTGGTCCCAGTTCAAGAATATCATGCTTTTGGGTCATTTTATTAGTCCATCAAATCTTCACTTTTCTGTCTGTCTTCTCCTGCATAGTGGTTTGGCCACGTACTATAGCACAGGAGACCCTGGGGTCTGTGGGGCTTAGATGCAGCATGGAAAAGGTGCATCTGTGCTCCAGGGAGGGAAGGAGGCTGGCTGTAGCTCCCCCCCCCCCAACAGAAGTGACAGAAAAGGAGCCCAAGTTGCTGGGGAGGCACAAGGGGACAAGATGGTGTTAGGCTATTAATAATATTTGTCTCTTCCTTGACATGATCCCTGCGTTCCCTTAAACCCTCCACTATAGATGTAAAACTAAAGTGTTTCATAATAGACCAGTAGATGCCATTTATGCAGGCTGTTTTTTTTCAAGAATAAACCTGGGGATGCAGCCAGGGTCATTAGAAGGATCGGGCAAGTTGGATAGTTGCCTTGTCTGCTAGGCTGGGAGGATGTTGCTGCCCTTCCTGGCCTAGCATTGGAGCTTCTGTTGCACCAGAGCTTCCCTGCCATAATGATAGCGGGGGAGGGGGGAGCTCCAGCATGGCTCTTCCGTGGGGGGCCAACTGCATCATTGAAATGGTTTCCCTTCGCAGACCATGACATAGAAAAGGACACCCACAACTATTTGGGCTTTCATTTCAACCCATGACAATCTTGGGTGCAGACATAAGTGTATTATAAGACAGCTTGCATCTTATATTTTTATTTAATACAGCATAAATACTAATATTGGTTGCATATTTGGAGTAAAACGTATTGTTGTAAGAATAAAGTGACAGATCTAGGATTAGGATCCATGAGTAACTTAGCTTCTGATGTCCCATTACTGCTAGATCTCCAGGAACAAGCAGGAATGAGTCTTCACATATGGGTACGTCAGCGCCGACGGAGCCCGCACGGAAATGCTCCCCAGCATCCAATCAGAAAGCCTTTGGGAGCATCCCTCGCGCCTGCGCGGTGACTTCCCGCCTTTCCCACTGCCTCTCCCCAGTTTTCGTTTTTCCGCAGAGCCAACAGGACGTACCTCCTGTCACCGCAGAAACTTTTTTCTTTAAAATCCTTAATTTCTTGTTTTCCTGTGGTCGCGGCTGTCTTTCCCGCCGATACCGGTACTGCCGGTGCTTTATTCTTTTCTTTTCCAACTTAGAGAAATAACTTCTCCTCAGTTTTTTCTTTTATCTTTTTGAGGCCTAACAGGCCTTTCCAACATGGAGCCTTCTTCCCCTAAGAAGTGCCTTCACTGCGGAAACTTAGTTTTCTTTTTAGACTCCAGTGCCTGGTGTCTAACCTGTTTGGGTCCTGACCCCTTTTCCCCTGGTCCATCGGGCTTTAGTATCGGGAGAAGACCTTCCCTTTTTCGGGTATCTCTCGATGCCGTTTTTCCTCCTGAGGTGAGGACGCGGGTTTATTCTTCTCTCCAGGATCAGGTAACCCACAAACAGTCTGTTAAGACTAGCCAATTCTTGATGGGTAGGTCTCATGCCCAGCATGATGACGGCTCTGGCCTTGCCCTCAAGACCCCATTGGCAATAAGACCCCGGCGGGAGTCTTCAGGCTCCAAAGCATTTACGGGGTTTCAGGTTGTTCCTGGGGTTCACTCCTCACAGAACATACCTGAGCCATGCTCGGGGGTGGTATCCGCTTCGAGCGGTACCGATCCCCCGGCATCGGCACCGGTGTCGAGTGCTCCACTCTTCACCGAGGATCGTCAGCTGGTGTCCTCGGTACCTTCGGGGCCGATCGACACGACCCAGCCTGGCTTTCCTGCATCCCTGCCATGCGCGGGGTTGGTACCGGCTTCAAGCTGTACCGCTCCCCCGGCATCGGCACCGGTGTCGAGTGCTCCACTCTTCACCAGGGGTCGTCGTCTGGTGTCCTCGTTGCCTTCGGGACCGATCGACCCGACCCAGACTGGTTTTCCTGCTTCCCAGCCATGCGCGGGGTTGGTGCCGGCTTCGAGCGGTGCCAATCGCTCCGCTCT